>OV702299.1:184132518-194132518 GCA_916181665.1 Avena sativa | reverse complement strand
CTTGGCTGGGAAATGGGAAGATATAAATCGAACTCTAGTTTGAAAAGTGAAATGCCAATTTGAAAAAGTCAAATCCCAACTCTAGGTGACTGGCTCACAAGGGATCACATATCACGAAACGAGTAAAGAGTACTTATCGTTAAAAAGGTTGAACTAGGTATGCAGAGATACCGACGATCAAACCTCGGATAAGTAAAGTATCGCGATACAAAGGGAAACTGGTATTGTATGTAAATGGTTCATTCGATCATGAAGTAATCGTAGAAATATGTGGGAGCCATATGAATTTCCAGATTCCTCTATTGGTTATTGATCGGAGAAGAGTCTCGGTCATGTCTGCATAATTCACGAACCGTAGGGAGACACACTTAAGGATTCGATGTTATTTAGTAGATATGGAATGTGAGTAAGAGACCGAATGTTGTTCGGAGTCTTGGATTGGATCCGGGATATAATGAGGAGGTCCAGAATGGTTCGAAGAATAATATTAATATAAGGAAAGTGCAATTCCGGAGTTTGGGAATGGTTTCGGTGTTTTTCACCAGAATGTTCTAGAAGGGTCTAGAAGGTCCACCGATCCAGAGTGGGAAGGGCACTTGGATGTGTCATGACAAAGTGGAATGGTTGCATCATGTCCTAGGTCACTTGGCTGGGAAATGGGAAGATATAAACCAAACTCTAGTTTGAAAAGTCAAACGCCAATTTGAAAAAGTCAAATCCCAACATTGGTTGCCTAGTGGAGGGAGGGAAGGAATCCTACCTAGGGGAGGATTCCTCCCTATGACACCCCCGGGATCAGGTCTAAACAAATCCCAGACCTCTGTCTGAAATAAGCTTAAGAATATCTAGTGAAGAATCGGTAACATCTAGTGAAGAATCAGTAACACAGCAGTGACCCTACGACACAAAATTTATTACATCAAGTTCATAACTGAGCAGAGAACCAAATTATTACAAGTAGAGGTTACTGACCACAAACATCAAACAAAGGAAGACAAATTATGCTATTAAGTATAGCAAACTTAACAAATGGCCTAAGAGGCCTAAAGCATAACGATGACGTCCCAGCCCATAGATTCCAGGCTGCCGGCCGGGAACCCCAAGCTACTCATCGGTGTCGATGTAGTACATAACTCATCTTTAGGGGAACACTTACTCTGCCAAAAGTATCAACAAAGCAAGGGTGGGTACATGGTGTACTCCACAAGACTTATGGCTGGTGGAGTTGTTTTGCATAAAGCCATCTTTGATTATAAAATAAGAGGGAGAACAAGCTCGTCTAATCAGAGAATTTTCAAAGGGGATAAGAGAGCGACATCTCGAAAATATTGATCATAATCTTTTGATATCCACCAAATCATCATCATCTACCAACTAGTATCACCCCCTCGTACCCATGAGGAAGCATCCTTAAGCACACGTTGATCTGCCAAGTTTTACGATTAGGTTATAGTTCTGTATGATCTTAGAATCTGGTCACCAAGCGTTCATAACCGTGAACATGGATTTTAGAAAAGATTAAACCCTGCAGGGGCGTACAACTTTACCCACACATACCAACCGACTCTTAGTTCCAGATCATTAGCCCTCTTCCTTCGAAGGCCGACAGAGGGTGGTTGGCCACGACCTTTACCTTGCTTTCGTCTAAATCCATGAGTCTCCCAGAAATGGTTCCATCAGCCCATATCTCTATGTCCAAGGATCGGGAGTACTCCCGGAGCCTCCTTCCTCCTTGGTCACGCCCAATATGATGCACCACCTTCGACCCATCCAAATATGCATATGCAAAATAGCTAACTACGGACTCATGGATCAGACTAGGCAAGTTAATCAGGCGAGAGGTTCCCAAGCCCCGTGTGGTTGTACGCTCGTCTCAGTTCCAAAGGCAAGAACTCAGGTCCTAGTGGTGGCGAGCATGGGACTAGAAAAACCACATCCCACCGTGGCCTCCCATACAAGCCTTAGCAAGTTTAATCTCATATCACCTCATTAGTATATCTCGAACTCATGTCATACTATATTCTCTGCATCTGATACATCATCTAGATGGACCAGACTCAACAACTATGCATGGCTAAGCGGGACATAGATATAAGCTTTAGCAGCGCACGCAGGCCAAACCTAGTTATGCTAGGAGCAGTGGATCATGTAATATAAGCTCAAAAGGGAGTAATTAATGCAATAGATAGGATACTCTATCTATCGATAAAAGACCATAGAAGAATTGTATGCATCCTGGCAGGAATTGAAACACTTTCGAAATCATAGGATTATACTATCGTGGGGCTATGTTTGCCTTTGCCTGTTGATAACCAGAAAGTAGAGATTCGGGAGCCTTGTACTTGACTTGATTATAGTTGGTCAAGTATTGTTCTTCGATCTTCGATCTTTGTCGGTGTTGACCTCGGTCTTCAATCTTGATCTTGATCTCGATATCGTATTCTACCGGGAACAACCAAACACCAGAAATAAAGGGGAAACAATCATCACATGGCACGTATGCAATGATCAAGCAAGGATGATGATATGACAAGTTGATTTGTACTAAAATGTAACCCTAAGACATGCTTGGCAGTTTAATCGGGGTTCCCTGGGGGTACAAACCCTAACTCAGGAAAATTTCGGAATCACCTATGAGGGGTTACTATGTTGTTCTACTTAAACTTGTCATGAAAGTTGATTAACAATGCATGATTATAGCTTAAATATGTAGATCTCATTTTTTGAACATTTTGGTATATTATCCATATTTTTCTGACTTATGAATAATTAGATATTGATTTTACAAGTTTATAACACTTTCTAGAATTATTAAAACATATTAAATAGGTTTATTGCGTCAGTATGACATCAGCTAGGGGGTCAGGGTTGTTTTTCACCTAAGAAGAATCTAGCCACAGTGGGTGACTACTGGGCCCGAGGCCACATCTGCAAGCCACGCAGGCAAAGTGTGACCCATGCTGGTTTGACCGGGTTGACCCGTTGGCTGGCGTCACAGTGACGTCACCCGACGGTGATCCTCCCAGGTGACGCACGGGGATAGAGCTAGGTGGCTTGCGGGGAAGTCTGGGTTGCCTGGTTCGACGCGGAGCAACGCGTGCTGCCTAAAGGTAGTAGCGCCGTCGTTATTTGACCACCGGAGCTCGGCCAGTGACGACGAATGATGACGGCGGCGACGGTTGCACGACGTGGGCTCGATAGAAGAAAAGAGGGAGGCAACAGGGAGGTCCAAGAGGACCGTGATCTCACCAGGAATGCAGAGAAGGGGTTAGCTCGGCGAGGCGTGGTCAGGAGCGACGACAATGGCTACGGCAATGGCAACGGCGGCGCTCGGTCGGACTCGGGAAGACGAGGTCGATGCCGACGACTGGAGGCACCCAGGCTTGATTCCTTCGATGGGTCGAAGCAGGGGACCGAGTCAGATCTTCTGGCACTGTCAGATGAACAAGGGGGTGGGCAGAAATAGCGTAGCGCCGATGAGCTCCGAAGCTAGGGTTTCGGCTTGCGATGGGGAACACGAGGAAGAGAGGTTAGGGGAGGGGATAAGATCAAAGGGGAGAGGGAAGGTCTCGGTGGCCTTCTTATCCCCTTGCAGACGCGGAACAACGACAACATGAATCGCTGCACGCGCGGACAGCGGGGGTGTCGATAGCGAGCTGCTCACCGTCATCGACGAAGACGATGATCGGGATAGACCGAACCGGTACGGGGCGCTCCTAGGGTGCGGGCGGGCCTAGATGGGCTGTAGAGGTGTGCGCGGGGCGGCGGTTAGAGGGAAGAGAAGGGAGAGGGCAAGCTGGGCTAGGCCTGTTAGGGTTAGTTGGCTCTGTTTTTTTATAGAAAACTTTATCTTTTTATGTTTTCTGTTTTCCACTTATAAAACCATTTCAAATCTGTTTTTGATTATTTATAAAATACCAGAACACTTTTAAAATGTACAAAACATTGTGGGGCCCTTTTATTCCATTTGGGCTCCATTGTTTTTGTAGTTTTCAAAATTCAAAACATTTTGAATTGCTTTCAAAGAGGGAGGGGAAATTGGGTTTTAGGGTTTTGTCTTTATTTTCTTCAATGCATTTATAGAAGATGATGCTAATGATGCACAAAAGAAACCCTAATATATATTAACTAAAACTAGGGTGTTACAGCTCTATCCCCCTTACGAGAATCTCGACCCAATCTTCCAAAGGTAGGAAGAGAGGCAGAGAGACAAGAAACAAAGTCACTCTAAGGATAGTAGGGAAACACACTAAGCAACACACAGAGTATCTCATGGTCAACTCATGGATGGAGTGTTTAAAAACTACTCTGAGATGACGAACATGAAACACGTCAAGGTAACGGAGGAAACAAGAGGAGAAGGTTTCAAGTTATTAGATAGCTGGTCTTCATAAGGATTGAGACCATGGAACTTAAAGGAGGTTTTGAAGCTTCTGAAGAATAAGGTTCCAACAGGAAGAACATGACCACAGACTTCGATAAATGAACCTCTACTGAATGGCTTAAGTAGAGATTTCGGGTTTCAGAGATATGGATCAACAAAACCAAGCTATTGAACTAGTTTTAACACAGAAGGATCACTCTTTGATCTAACAAAAGGCCAAGACAGAAAGGTGTTTTGGTGGAGAGGACTCATAAGAGTCACATAGAACATGTAGCAAGAGGAACTCCTGATGACCAAAATCATAGTCACTCTTAAAACATGATTGAGAACACGAAGGGAACTCTTTATTCATCCAAGTATATCGAAATCTTTTCCAAAGATCGTGATATCACTTTACACCACTAGATGAATAGGTAAGAAGATTCCCGATGACACGATAAGAAAGAAACTTCATTCTCAGACTTCAATTACTTGTCACAACAAAATGCTTGCCGTCATAAAATGGTCTGGAGGATTGACCGAGAGACGTTTAGCAACACTACTTTAAATGTTCTCCTCGATGTTCGAGAAATCAGACATCAAGTAAAGGTCGGACTTCGGATACAAAGGAAATCATAAGCACAACTCCTATAATAAATCATAAAAGAAGCCTCATGAAGAGTGGTTGTTATTGCTGATTCAAGAGGATATGACAATAGGACTTCTGGCTAATTGTGTCAACCATTGCATCAATTTTGCTGGTTTTTCGAAGAGACCTATGTCAAAAACTTGAAGAACACCAACAATCATTGCTGCTTGAGATTCAGCTTTGGTTAGGTGGAATGATACTTTAGTCTCAGCATGTCCGAATAGAAAGTTTGCAACATTTACCGCAAAGATAAAGTTACTAGATTCGCAAGATAGGCACTATAGTGTAAAGCTCCAAAAGACTGAGCTATATTGCTAGAATCATGTATTAGCAACTTGTCGAAGGACAACTGCACACACATATAAAGTACTAACAATAAAACACACATGTGTCCTTAAGGAAACACAGATAACTCTGCTCGAGTTCACAACGACATCTTTCAACAACTGCACATGAACCGGACAAGGTTACTTCTAACATCCAGAACTCATACTTCAAAATGACCCAAAGACGGTTCTCGAAATTTTCCAACATTGATGCCCAATGTACCAAATGAATCTAATCTAACATGGAGAAGATACAGATATTGTCGATGGGCTCAACAAAAAACTTATCAAGACACTCCAAAAAGATGGACTCATATGTTGCTTGAACGAGGCAACAATATTGGTCAGACCAAAGGTCATGAAGATACACTCGAGTGAAACATCACAAGAAAAGAACATCATCAAGATAGTCCTTGGAACTGTGTTTGATTTGAAAATAACCCAAATCAAATCAAATGTGGGCGAAGATAATAGATCCACAAACAAAGTACTATGTTTCTTTAGCACGAACAAAAATAGACATCCCTTTAAGATGAACTAAGTCACATAAACTTTTTAAGCTCCAAGTTGTTGTTTAAGCTCAATCGACTAGTCAGGGGTATATAGTACAAATTCTTGGAGAAAAGAGCAGTTCAGAGAACTTGCTGGCTCAAGAACTTAACACCATGGTCATGTGGCAATATGGCGATACTTCCGGTAGACATCTAGAATATCACGGACCATCGATATGTCTCTTAGTTCGAGATAGAACTTGCTTGGTAAGGCAAGAAGACACAATCTCAGAGCTTCGGCATAATCCTAACTCTTTGATCGAAGAGAGTGTACCAGAACGGACTTGGTAGCACAATCATCCTGTGCCTAGTGACAGGGTTAACCAATCACGCTAAGAATGACACAAATGTCCTTTTAGTTCTAAGCAATAAAATTGCTAGGAATCTTAGATAGCCACATTATTACGCACACACATCACTCACGAGCGCGAAAGCTCAAGGGAGGGTGGGTAAATATGTGTAAGAGCATCACTTCATTAAGGGCTCATAAAACTCAGCACAAACTCTTAGTATAAAAGAGTGTGATACTTTAAGGTAGAACAGATAGAAGCTAATCAATGCGTCTTGCTCTGCGAATTACAACACTTTGACCTGGTCCTAGAAATGACGAGTTTCTGGAGTTTGTTTATCGTAGACATTCCAAAAAGGTTTGTCTTGACGAACCATAAGAGTATCTTGCATCGGAACACACCAATGCACATTTACTACTTGCCTACCAACTGGTAGACAAAGGTTAGAAAACAACAAGGGAAAAGGGAACATGCTCATGATGGAATCCCGAGATGTGGATGCATAGATTATCAATCTTCCGAAAATGAATGCAAAGAGAGGGGAAGGTATGGCGGAGTCACGGATATAGATGTGAGACTCTCGAGGAGTACTCATGTCGTGATCTATTTGGTTCCATTAAAGAACGTCTGCCATAGCTAGTGGTAGGGGAAGTCCTTAGTTGTCATAATTAAATCACGACAAGGACCACAAGCTTGAAGGCTAGAATTGTAATACCAGCCATCCTGAGGTAATGTGTGAACATTAATGACAGGGGTCAAATGATCGGACCTTGGTTTAAAGATCAGCTTCATGTACAAGATTCAAAACACTAGAATCTAGCACAATCCGGGACCTTCGGTTCAAGTCCAAGGGTTAAAACCCGAGAAAGAAGTAAATACTACTTGAGTGACACAGCGTACACTACAAGGTAGTAATCATGAGGTAGCTTCCAAAAGAAGAAACAACTTCTAAAGTACCCAAACAAATAAAAGGAGGCACATGAGGAGAAAGGAAACCTTGAAGTGTAGAGCAGAACACTGTGGAACCAACAATAGAATATTGTGGGTCCAAAAGATAGATAAAACATGATGGAAAGGAATCTCTCATGTGAACAGGAGTAAGGGGAAAAAGGAATTCACAACACATAACTCTAGAGAACTCAACACTAGGTCAACTGGTTGAGAAACGACATGCCCAGAAGGCACCTAAGCTTTGAAAGACTATATGAGACATCAAAACTTTTCCAAAATTCAACACCAGATAAGAAGAACCAGAGTTAGAGCAAAACTGGATAAGGAGAAAAAAAGCATACTAGAGTTTTCACAAATACTTTTCAGCTGTAAAATAGTTTTCACAAATACTAGACTCAACACCGACCAATAGCAAGGTTTTCCAATGGTCGGTACTGCTCCGATACCAAAACCCGTGACACCCCCGGGATCAGGGCTAAAGAAATCCAGACCTCTGTTTGACATAAGCTTAACCTTGAGCTCGAGAATATCTAGTGAAGAATCGGTAACACATCAGTGACCCTACGACGACCCTACGACACAAAATTTATTACATCAAGCTCATAACTGAGCAGAGAACAAAATTGTTACAAGCAGAGGTCACTGACCACAAACATCAAACAATGGAAGGAAAATTATGCTATTAAGTATAACAAACTTCACAAATGGCCTAAGAGGCCTGAAGCATAACGATGACGTCCCAGCCCATATGTTCCATGCTGCTGGCCGGGAACCCCAAACTACTTGTCGGTGTCGATGTAGTACAGAACTCATCTTTAGGGGAACACTTACTCTGCCAAAAATATCAACAAAGCAAGGGTGAGTACAGGGTGTACTCCGGCAAGACTTATGGCTGGTGGAGTAGTTTTGCATAAAGCCATGTTTGATTATAAAACAAGAGGGAGAAGAAGCTCGTCTAATCAGAGTATTTTAAAAGGGGATAAGAGAGCGACATCTTGAAAGTATTGATCATAATCTTTTGATATCCACCAAATCATCATCATCTACCAACTAGGATCACCCCCTCGTACCCATGAGGAAGCATCCTTAAGCACACGTTGATCTGCCAAGTTTTACGATTAGGTTATAGTTATCTATGATCTTAGAATCTGGTCACCAAGCGTTCATAACCGTGAACACGGATTTTAGAAAAAATGTAACCCTGCAGGGGTGTACAACTTTACACACATGTACCAACCGACTCTTACTCCCAGATCATTAGCCCTCTTCCTTCGAAGGCCGACAGTGGGTGGTTGGCCACGACCTTTACCTTGCTTTCGTCTAAATCCATGAGTCTCCAAGAAAGTGTTCCATCAGCCCATATCTCTATGTACAAGGATCGGGAGTACTCCTGGAGCCTCCTTCCTCCTTGGTCACGCCCTATATGATGCACCACCTTCGACCCATCCAAATATGCATATGCCAAATAGCTAACTATGGACTCATGGATCAGGCTAGGCAAGTTAATCAGGCGAGAGGTTCCCAAGCCCCGTGTGGCTGTACGCTTGTCTCAATTCCAAAGGCAAGAACTCAGGTCCTAGTGGTGGCGAGCATGGGACTAGAAAAACCACATCCCACTGTGCCCTCCCATACAATACTTAGCAAGTTTAATCTCATATCACCTCATCAGTATATCTTGAACTCCTGTCTTACTAGATTCTCTGCATCTGATACATCATCTAGATGGACCAGACTCAACAGCTATGCATGGCTAAGCAGGACAAAGATATAAGCTTTAGTAGCGCACACAAGCCAAACCTAGTTATGCTAGGAGCAGTGGATCAGGTAATATAAGCTCAAAATGGAGTAATTAATGCAACAGATAGGGTACTCTATCTATTGATAAAAGACCATAGTAGAATCGTATGCATCATGGCAGTAATTGAAATGCTTTCGAAATCAGAGGATTATATCTTGGAGGGGCTATGCTTGCCTTTGCCTATTGATAACCAGAAGAAGAGCTTCGGGAGCCTTGTACTTGACTTTATTATCTTCGATCTTTGTCGGTGTTGCTCTCGGTCTTCGATCTTGATCTCGATCTCGATATCGTATTCTATCAGGAAGAACCAAACACCGGAAATAAAGCGGAAACAATCATCACATGGCATCGATGCAATTCTCAAGCAAGGATGATGATATTACAAGTTGATTTGTACTGAAATGTAACCCTAAGACATGCTTGGTAGTTTAATCGGGGTTCCGAGGGATACAAACCTAACTCGGGAAAACTTTGGAATCACCTATGAGGGGTTACTATGTTGTTCTACTTACACTTGTCATGAAAGTTGATTAACAATGCATGATTATAGCTTAAATAGGTAGATCTCATTTTTATGAATATTTTGGTATATTATACATATTTTCTGACTTATAAATAATTAGATATTGATTTTACAAGTTTATAACAATTTCTAGAATTATTAAACCATATTAAATAGGTTTATTGCGTCACTATGACATTAGCTAGGGGGTCATGGTTGTTTTTCGCCTAAGCAGAATCTAGCCATGGTGGCTGACTACTGGGCCCGAGGCCACATCAGCAAGCCACGCAGGCAAAGTGGGACCGGTGCTGGTTTGACCGGGTTGACCCGCGGGCTGGTGTCATAGTGACGTCACCCGACGGTGATCCTCCCAGGTGACACACGGGGACGGCGCTAGGTGGCTCGCTTGGAACCGTGGGTTGCCTGGTTCGACGCGGAGTGACGTGGGCTGCCTAAAGGTGGTGGCGCCGTCGCTATTTGGCCACCGGAGCACGACCAGTGATTGCGAACAACGACGACGGTGACGGTTGCATGATTCGGGCTCGGTAGAAGAAAAGAGGGAGGCAACGGGGAGGTCCAAGAGGACCGTGGTCTCACTAGGAATGCAGAGAAGGGGTCAGCTCGGGGAGGCGTGGTCAGGAGCGACGGCAATGGCGACGGAGGCTCTCAGTCAGGCTCGGGAAGATGAGGTCGATGCCGATGACTGGAGGCGCCCGAGCTTGATTCCTTCGACGGGTCGAAGTAGGGGACCAAGGCAGAGCTTCTGGCACTGTCAGATGAACGAGGTGGGCCAGAAACAGCGAGGCGTCGGTGAGCTCTGAAGCCAAGGTTTCGGCTCGCGATGGGGAACAAGAGGAAGAGAGGTCAGGAGAGGGGATAAGATCAGAGGGGAGAGGGAGGGGCTCGATGGCCTTGTTATCCCCTTGCAGACACGGAACGATGACGACATGAATCGCTGCGCGTGCGAACGGCGGGGGCATCGACAGCGAGCTGCTCGCTGTCGTCGACAAACACGACGAGCAGGATAGACCGAATCGGTACAGGCCGCTCCTGGGCTGCGGGCGGACCTAGATGGGCTACAGAGCTGCACACGGGGCGGCGGTTAGAGGGAAGAGAAGGGAGGGGGCAAGCTGTGCTGGGCCTATTAGGGTTAGCTGGCTCTGTTTTTTTATAGAAACCTTTTTCCTTTTATGTTTTATGTTTTCCACTTATAAAACCATTTCAAATCTGTTTTTGATTATTTATATAATACCAGAACACTTGTAAAATATACAAAACATTGTGGGGCCCTTTTATTCCATTTGGGCTCCATTATTTTGGTAGTTTCAAAACATTTTGAATTGCTTTCAGAGAGGGAGGGGAAATAGGGTTTTAGGGTTTTGTCTTTATTTTCTTCAATGCATTTATAGAAGATGATGCTAATGATGCACAAAACAAACCCTAATATAGATTAACTAAAACTGGGGTGTTACACTCCCGTTCTCTTGCCGCCGGCCACAAGGAGGAGTTGGGGGAGGACTCTCCTGCCCCCAACCGCCTCTCCCACCTATATAAGGAGGGGTAGGGCGCCCCTACCCCTCACCACAAACCTTAGCTTGGCCGCATCTGTTGGGAATATGCCCTAGAGGCAATCATGTATGATGATATTTCCCATTGTATTCATAAAGATATTAGTCCTTGTATAAACATCTGATGTGTATCATTGAATATGTGATTCGGTTGTGGAACTATGCATTCATGTTGTTTGTACTAAATATCCTTGGTCATTGAGGTTGTGCTGGACACACAACTTAGACCAATGTGAAAGTTGGCTTGATGACTCGGTTCCACTTGTCATGGGCATGGAGATGCTATTCCAACTTACATAGACTCGGCTAAAGAGTTTAGCGAGTCGGATTGACCCATATTGAGATACAACGAACTAGTTATCATTTGTATATCTCAATCAATGTAATCCTTAGACCTGAGGTTGTTGCACAGTCCGAGTTGAGGATCACCGACTTAGGTTCTGTCAAATGCTGATCCGTAACTGGGCAGTTATAAAGGCAGGGTTCGGGTAGACTGAGAATCAAGCTGCGTGATGTGAATAACCAAGATGGGATTTTGCCCCTCCACTCGGAGAGATATTCTCTGGGCCCTCTCGTGAGATATGATTCGGAAAGCATGGCCATGCACGACTCGGTTAAGTGTTAACCGAGGAGATCGACTAAGAGTTAGTCGGGTCAATCACTTATCTCGGATCGAGAAGAGAGTCGGACTATTTAAGGGATGACATATATTCGCCTATAGTCTGACAAGGTATATCGTGAGGCAAAAGGGACTCGGACGTAAGTCGCATTGGAAAGGCAAGTCGTCATGACTCTTTGGTACTTGGGAGTCGGCACGTTCTGCTAGGAGCCGCCACCGACTGATCGATTGTGAGTCGGACTCCAATCGTGTCCAAGTAGCCATGAGCCTGCGGGGTCACACACTTAAGAGCGGAAGCAAGTTCAGATTGGATCTGAACATGTAATCTGGTTGGGTTGGACCTTAACCTGATTAGGACTGAGTTAGTGAGTTGGACTCATGGTGACTAGTGTTATATGGGCTTTAGTGAATGGGTCGCGCGAGCAGAGCCCACGTTCACTCCCTATATATAGTGGAGCACCTTAACCCAAAAAGGTTAATCGTTGTTCGGTTAGGTCATTCCATGTGTTGGAAACCCTAGCTCCACAGCAGTCTAGCCGTCGTTATGAACCTAGCAGTTCGCCGCCGGCGCTCCTCCTTGTACGTGTGGATACCAGCAGAGGTGATGTGCGATCAGCACCAGGACGATCGGATCGTGAGGACTGCACTGCATCAACTGACGCGCTTCATCAGTAATCCGCAACTGCGCATCTAGTGGTAAACCTCGTGGCCTTCTACCTCAGCTAGATCTTGGGATCACCATGTTAGAGGAAAAAGTTTTGTTTTATCTCTGCATGGCCCAACAGTGGTATCAGAGCAATAGCTTCTGGTTTTAGGCTCGAGATCTCGCATATGTGATATGCGGTAGGCTGTAGATGAGATCTATGTGTTGTTTTGGTGGTCGATCTATGAGATAGAGCAGTTTTGTACGAAGTTGATTGGATCAACTGTACTCGGGGAATGGTAGATCTGATTTCCGTGATCATACTGCTGAGGTCGTGGAACGACATACCCCTACCGGTCGGCTTCCTCCATCGGGGTAGACTGTGACACGTAAATCCAGAAGCGGTGATCGAAGATCAAAGAGTTTGATCGAATCGGAACAATGGTCGGAATCCATGTCCGGATCGTAGATGAGATCTACGTTTTCGGAAAAATCGTCGGGCGCTGCCCCTTCGATCCCCGCCCGCTATCCGGCTAGCGGGACCACCGGCTTCTCCCTGTCGTAGCGCCTTAGATGTCATTGCGAGTTTCACAACGCCGGTAGATATTGTATCTATGCATAACTTGTTTTTGCAGGAAGTTGTGAATGGTATGGTTCATGTGCATGTGATGTATGTGTGTAATCCATACGTGATCTGCGAATCACGGTTTTTGTCAGCCGGCTGGAGCCTAGGTGCTGTCATTTTATTGTATAACGACCTGCGTGTCGAATTCTACTAAGCTAGTGTAGCCGTTTGGAGAACCCGGAAGGCATGCAAGGCATTGTACATGTCAGCGACATGGAGTAAGACGGCAAGTGACAAGAGTTGGCACGGGTCGGATTACAGGCTTTGTGGAGATGGAGATCGCCATGAAGAGAGCCATACCATTTCAGATTATAATTGCTTTATTTTGTGTTATTATTATGTCTCGGTTTTACCTCTGTTAGATAGTCGGTAAAATTTAATCCCTCAAAGAAGGTCTAGTCGGTTTTCCCGCCAGTGTTTGCACCATCACAAGTCGGACATTTTTGGTAGTGGGCTCATAAAATTGAGGTGCTGCCAATTCTTTCCGACTAGGTGGGTTCGAGTCGGAGTCTTACTGCAGAAACACTCGGTAAGCTAGACGGGTCTATCACAACGGTTGTGGGACTCGGGGAAAAGTCGGATGGGAGCCGGGGCATGTGATGCCACCCGTCCAACAGGAGTCGCATGAGATGCGATTGACAAGGAGTTGTCTACCTAGATCACTTGGCGGCTAGCGGTGATGCTAAAGCTCACTAGACGACTTGCTTATTTAGGATCCTGAATCACTAAGTCACCATCGGAGGGGTTTTGGTTCTAGTGGGAGCATAAAATATTAAAATGTTTAATATGCTTGCTCTTTTATGAATACATGTCTTAAGTGTTTTGCATATTTTCTGTTGTAGATCATGGCACCAAGTAGCAGTCACTCTCAGATATCCGGTTTTGCGTTGAGAACCATTCTTGAGAAAGATAAACTGAACGACACTAATTTTACCAACTGGTATCGAAATCTAAGAATTGTTCTCAAACAAGAAAAGAAGGACCATGTCCTAGACAACCCACTTCCAGATGAGCCGAATGAGAATGCGACTGTCGCAGCCACCAATGCCTACCGTCGGGCTAAGGATGAGTCCATGGATATTAGTTGTCTTATGCTTGCTCACATGGAACCAGACTTGCAAAAGCAGTTCGAGCATGTTGAGGCCTACGATATGATCAAAAGCCTCAAAAGTATGTTCCACGCTCAGGCGAATACTGAGAGGTATCAAGTCTCTCAGGCTTTGCTGAGTTGCAAGCTTAAGGATGGTGATCCACTGAGTCCGTATGTGATCAAAATGGTTGGTTACGTGCAGTCTTTGGAGAGGCTTGGCTACCCCATTAGCGAAGAGTTCACTACGGATATAATTCTGAACTCTCTTCCTAGTGCATATGGGCAGTTCATTTCGAACTACCACATGCATGGTATGGATAAGAAGCTCACTGAATTACATGGGATGCTCAAGCAGGCAGAGGCGGATCTCAAGAAGGGCACCAGTCAAGTGTTGATGGTGCAGAATAAGGATAAGTTCAAGAAGAGTTCTTGGACTAAGAAGAAGGCTAAGTCAGGAGGAAAGCAGGCTCAGGACCCGGTCCCAAGCGCTTCCTCAGGGACTAAACCATCTCCTTCAGCCGGATCCACTTGCTTCTACTACAAGGCGGATGGCCACTGGAAGAGGAACTGCAGCAAGTACTTGGCTGACAAAGCAAAGAGTGGAGGTATGACTTCCGACTCAGGTACACTTGTTTGCAATGTTATAGACATATATCTTGCTGATGCACCTAATAGTTCTTGGGTATATGATACCGGATCAGTTATTCACATCTGCAACTCGTTGCAGGGACTGGTAAGAACTAGGAGCGTAGCAAGAGCCGAGGTTGATATTCGAGTCGGCAACAAAGCAAGAGTTGCTGCGTTGGAAGTCGGCACGATGCAACTTCATTTACCTTCCAGATTCATTATGGAACTGAATAATTGTTATTATGTTCCAGTGCTCAGTCGAAACATTATTTCTGCTTCATGTTTGATGAGGCAAGGCTATGAGTCGAATATCAAGAATAATGGTTGTTCTTTATATTTGAATGATATGTTTCACGGCTTTGCACCCATCCAGGACGGGTTATTTATTTTGAATCTTGATGGTGAGTCGGTTTATAACATAAATGTTAAAAGGTTGAAACCAAATGATCTAAATTTGACTTACTTTTGGCACTGTCGGCTTGGTCATATAAGTTGGAAACGCATGAAGAAGCTCCATGATGATGGACTCCTAACTTCGTTCGACTTGGAGTCGTTCGAGACATGCGAATCTTGCCTACTCGGCAAAATGACCAAGACACCTTTTGCAAAGAGTTGCGAAAGGGCGTCCGACTTGTTGGGACTAGTACATAGTGATGTATGTGGACCAATGAGCACGACAACCAGGGGTGGTTATGAGTACTTCATTACCTTCACTGATGATTTGAGTAGGTATGGATATATCTACTTGATGAAACATAAGTCGGAAGCCTTTGAAAAGTTCAAAGAATTCCAGAATGAAGCACATAATCAACTCGGCAAGAAAATAAAGTTTCTTCGGTCGGACCGAGGAGGCGAGTACATGAGCCATGAGTTTGATGACCATCTGAAAAGTTGTGGAATAGTTCCTCAACTTACTCCGCCAGGAACGCCACAAAGGAATGGTGTTTCGGAAAGGCGGAATCGGACCTTGTTGGACATGGTACGATCAATGATAAGTCGGACAGATCTGCCTTTATCATTTTGGGGTTATTGTCTAGAAACAGCGGCGTTCACACTAAACAGAGTACCATCAAAATCGGTAGAGAAGACACCGCATGAGATGTGGACAGGCAAAAAGCCAAGTTTGTCTTTTCTTAAGATTTGGGGTTGTGAATCTTTTGCCAAGCGACTCCAGTCGGACAAGCTTACAGCCAAGTCGGATAAGTGTATTTTCGTGGGGTATCCGAGGGAAACCTTGGGTTACTACTTCTACAACCGAGAAGAGGGCAAAGTGTTTGTCGCTCGGAACGGTGTCTTCCTTGAGAAAGAGTTTCTCAGTCGGGGAGTAAGTGGGAGCACGGTGCAGCTCGAAGAAATTCGAGAGGAACCGGCTAGTAACGAGTCGGCAAAAACCTTGGAGGTTGAGCCGGTCATGGCAGCTGAGCCAGTAGCAGCACCTGTACTACGAAGATCGGCAAGATTACGAAGTGTTCGTGATGTGTTACTGTTAGACAGTGATGAGCCGGCGAATTATTCGGAAGCGATGGTGGGATCTGATTCCGAGTCATGGCTTGGAGCCATGAGATCCGAGATAAAGTCCATGGATGAAAATCAAGTTTGGAACTTGGTTGATCTGCCAGACGATGCAAGACCCGTCGAGTGCAAATGGGTCTTTAAGAAGAAAACTGATATGGATGGAAATATTTCAATCTATAAAGCACGCCTTGTCGCGAAGGGGTTCCGACAAGTTCAAGGAGTTGATTACGACGAGACTTTCTCGCCCATAGTGATGCTTAAATCAGTTCGGATCATGTTAGCTATAGCGACCTATTTCGACTATGAGATATGGCAGATGGATTTCAAAACGGCTTTCCTTAACGGAGATTTAACCGAGGACGTGTATATGATACAGCCCGAGGGTTTTATCGATCCAGCTAATGCTGACAAGGTGTGCAAACTTCAGAAATCCATTTATGGGTTGAAGCAAGAATCTCGGAGTTGGAATATTCGCTTTGATGAGGTAGTCAAATCGTTTGGCTTCATCAAGAGTGATCATGATTCTTGTTTGTACAAGAAGTTTAGTGGGAACATTGTAAATTTTCTAATCTTATATGTGGATGACATATTACTGATTGGAAATGATGTCCAGATGTTGCAAGAAACCAAGGAATCATTGGAAAGGAGTTTCTCAATGAAAGACTTGGGTGAGGCAACATACATCCTCGGAATCCGGATCTATAAAGATAGATCAAGGAGGCTCATTGGATTGAGTCAGAGTACTTATTTGGACAAAGTGTTGAAGAAGTTCAACATGGAATCGTCTAAGAAGGGGTTCTTACCAATGTCCCATGGTGTAAAACTTAGCAAGACTCAGTGTCCTTCGACAACTGATGAGCGAAGTCGGATGAGTGCGATTCCATATGCTTCTGCAGTCGGATCCATCATGTACGGCATGATTCGTACTAGGCCGGATGTTTCCTATGCTCTAAGTGTTGTGAGCAGATACCAGGCTGATCCTGGAGAGATCCACTGGACAGCGGCTAAAAATATCCTAAAGTACTTGAGAAGGACTAAGGATATGTTCTTGGTTTATGGTGGTGAAGATGAACTCAGTGTAAAGGGTTACACGGATGCGAGTTATCTTACCAACTCTAATGATTCTCGTTCGCAATCCGGATACGTGTTTATTTTAAACGGAGGTGCTGTGAGCTGGAAGAGTTCCAAGCAAGAGACTGTGTCAGCGTATACAACAGAGGCTGAGTATATTGCCGCCTCGGAGGCAGCAAAGGAAGCTGTTTGGATGAGGAATTTCCTCATGGATCTTGGTGTGGTTCAGGGCTCGTCCAATCCGTTAGACGTCTATTGTGACAACAATGGTGCTATTGCACAAGCCAAGGAACCTAGACAGCACCAGAAGAACAAGCACATACTCATGCGGTACCACCTGATTCGCCAGTTCGTGGATCAGGGTGATATCAAGTTATGCAAGGTACACACGGATGCAAATATTGCGGATCCGTTGACAAAGCTGTTACCCCAGCCAAAGCATGAGGCGCACCTGAGAGCCATGGGCATTAGATGCTTAGACATGTGATGTCGAAAGATTGACTCTAGTGCAAGTGGGAGACTGTTGGGAATATTCCCTAGAGGCAATCATGTATGATGATATTTCCCATTGTATTCATAAAGATATTAGTCCTTGTATAAACATCTGATGTGTATCATTGAATATGTGATTCGGTTGTGGAACTATGCATTCATGTTGTTTGTACTAAATATCCTTGGTCATTGAGGTTGTGCTGGACACACAACTTAGACCAATGTGAAAGTTGGCTTGATGACTCGGTTCCATTTTTCATGGGCATGGAGATGCTATTCCAACTTACACAGACTCGGCTAAAGAGTTTAGCGAGTCGGATTGACCCATATTGAGATACAACGAACTAGCTGTCATTTGTATATCTCAATCAATGTAATCCTTAGACCTGAGGTTGTTGCACAGTCCGAGTTAAGGATCACCGACTTAGGTTCTGTCAAACGCTGATCCGTAACTGGGCAGTTATAAAGGCAGGGTTCGGGTCGACTGAGAATCAAGCTGCGTGATGTGAATAACCAAGATGGGATTTTTCCCCTCCACTCGGAGAGATATTCTCTGGGCCCTCTCGTGAGATATGATTCGGAAAGCATGGCCATGCACGACTCGGTTAAGTGTTAACCGAGGCGATCGACTAAGAGTTAGTCGGGTGAATCACTTATCTCGGATCGAGAAGAGAGTCGGACTATTTAAGGGATGACATATATTCGCCTATAGTCTGACAAGGTATATCGTGAGGCAAAAGGGACTCGGACGTAAGTCGCATTGGAAAGGCAAGTCGTCATGACTCTTTGGTACTTGGGAGTCGGCACGTTCTGCTAGGAGCTGCTACCGACTGATCGATTGTGAGTCGGACTCCAATCGTGTCCAAGTAGCCATGAGCCTGCGGGGTCACACACTTAAGAGCGGGAGCAAGTTCAGATTGGATCTGAACATGTAATCTGGTTGGGTTGGACCTTAACCTGATTAGGACTGAGTTAGTGAGTTGGACTCACGGTGACTAGTGTTATATGGGCTTTAGTGAATGGGTCGCGCGAGCAGAGCCCATGTTCACTCCCTATATATAGTGGAGCACCTTAACCCAAAAAGGTTAATCGTTGTTCGGTTAGGTCATTCCATGTGTTGGAAACCCTAGCTCCACAGCAGTCCAGCCGTCGTTACGAACCTAGCAGTTCGCCGCCGGCGCTCCTCCTTGTACGTGTGGATACCAGCAGAGGTGTTGTGCGATCAGCACCAGGACGATTGGATCGTGAGGACTGCACTGCATCAACTGACGCACTTCATCAGTAATCCGCAACTGCGCGTCTAGTGGTAAACCTCGTGGCCTTCTACCTCATCTAGATCTTGGGATCACCACGTTAGAGGAAAAGGTTTTGTTTTATCTCTGCGTGGCCCAACAGCCTCCGCCCCAAGTCGCCGCCACCTAGGGATCTCCTCAAGCCGTCGTCGCCTAGGGCCTCTCCTAGCCGCCGGCTTCCACCGCCTCTCCTCGGCCCTCTAAACCCTAGATCGCCAAGGACCTCTTCTACTCCACCATACCCTCTCTGGCTTAGGCGAAGCCCTGCAGGATTTCCCCTATAATTTGGATGCCACGCCGTCGTGTTGCCGGAATCGTGAGGAGAGATCTACAACCTCTGTTGCCTGCTAGAACAAGGGAGAGGAAGGTCTTCATCCAGTACCGAACGTGTGACCGACCGCGGGAGCGCTGCCGAAACGCGGTGCCGGAAGGATCGTCTACGCGATCTTGAGATCAGCAAGTGAACGACTACATCACCCACGAGAATCCGATCTTGTTATCCGCTTTGGAATCTTCAAGGGTTAGTAATCTATCGACTCGTTGCTACAATATAGTAGATATATCTTGGCTTGTGTGTGTTCATGCGGTAGAATTTTTTTGTTTCCCATGCTACGAACCCCTACAGCCATCGCCACCGCCCTCCGACCTTCGCCGCCCCACCAAGCTCCATGGCTGCCCGCCTTCGCCCTGCCGTTGCCTGCTCTGGCCGCCCACTGAGCCATCAGCAGCATCATCGCCCTCGCCCCACCTCTCCGCCATGGTCCACTTCCTCCTCAACCGGCCTGACCTCGCCTCGCTTTCCAAGGTCCCGAGCAGGGCCGACGCCCTTCTCCCGGAGCCTCGCCGCTGCCGGCTTTCCCTCCCAGGATAGCCTTCCGCTGTCGACTCCAACGTTCCCCACGACCTCTCTTACTCGTCCTTCTGCCAAAACACCGTGCTCCGCCGCCGCATCCTCGCCGTCCTACGGTGCTATCTTCCTCATCTGCGTGCGAGCTCCCCCTAGGCCATCTGTTGTGCCATGTAGCTCCAGGTCTGAGCACGCGTTTTCCCAACATGTTGATGTACTATGGTTCAGGTTCTTCCTTTGTGGATATAAGAGAAGCATTAGTGTTGACAGTGTTGTAATTGAGTTGGGGTTGAAGTGTTCAGATGTTGTGGTAACGCTGTGGCGAGTAGATATGGTGTGGTTGACTCGATGGTTCGAGGCCCTCACGATGGACAAGATTAACAAGAATCTCGACATGATTTTCGTACCCCATGAACAACCGAGACCACTGGGAGATCACGCCGAGAGGGAGGGGAAATAGGGTTTTAGGGTTTTTGTATTCATTGTTAGTGGTGTCGAATTGTAGCATCCCAGGAAAACCACCACTAGAATATCTCCCGTTGTTTGTATTGTTTGCATCATCATGACATCATCTTTAATTTTTGTCTCTTAAAAGTATTTTGCTAAAACCTAGTTTGCATCTGCAATACTACTTCTTGCATCTGCCTAAAAACTATTTTACAAAATGGGTTTGTTTTAGAAAAAATAAACCTATTTTATAAAACCCCGAGGAGGCAGTCGTCGGCCAGGCCAAAAAGGGCCAGCCAATAGCCGGCCTACTACCCAGGAAAACTCTAACCCTAAAAACCAACCTACCCTATCCCCAAACCCCAACCTACTCCCTCTCCCCACTGCCAAACATCCACCCTGCACACCACCCCTTCCCCTGGCACCACTCCCACACAAAACACACTCAACACGCGCGCACGCTACACTACACCTATCGTGACCCCCTGGTCCACCCCGATGCATTCCCATCGCGATGCACGCACGCTCCCCGTCCCTACCTACCGATCAAAGCCCCATTTCTCTCCCTCTTTTATGTTTTGTTTCCCACGATCTCGTGATAGGCAACGCGCTCGCACCCCACCTCCTCCTTCTTCCCGTCCTCGATAGAAACTCGATGCTGCTGCCATTTCTCTGTCCCTCTCTCTTGCAAGCTAGCCTGCCACCACCCCTCTCCGCTTTCCGCCCGAGGCCGCCGCCGCCCTGTGACCTCTATCGTCCTGCGACCTCCGTCGCCCGCCTTCGCCCTGCCGTAACCCGCTCCGGCCGCCCATCGCGCCGGACGACAACATCATCGCCCTCACCCCACCTCTCCGTGACGGTCGGCTTCTTCCTCGACCAGGCCGACCTCGCCTCGCTGGAAGAGGTCTCGAGCAGGGCCGACGACCTTCTCCTGGAGCCCCGCTGCTGCCGGATTCCCCTCCTCAGATCACCTTCCGCCATTGACACGAGCGTGCCCCGCAACCGTTCTTCCTCGTCCTTCTGCCGTGACGCCATGCTCCGCCGCTGCATCCTCGCCGTCCCATGGCACTGTCTTCCTCATCTGCGCGCGAGCCGCCTCCAGGCCATCTACTATGCCATGCAGCTCCAGGCCCGAGCACACGTTGTCCCAACTAGTTGATGTGCTATGGTTCAGGTTGTTCCTATGTGGATACAAGAGAAGCATTAGTGTTGACTATGTTGTAATTGAGTTGCGGCTGCAGTGTTTAGATGTGGTGGTAACGCTATAGCAAGAAGATATGGTGCGGTTGACTCGATGGTTCAAGGCCCTCGCGATGGACATGATTAACAAGAATCTCGAAAAGGTTTTTGTACCCCATGAACGACCGAGACCACCGAGAGATCCACGCCGAGAAACTACAGTACCCGAAGACTGCACCGACGCTAGAACCAAGTACACCTTCGCTAATTCAAGTCGAAAACCTTCAAGTCCCACTTCCCGGAAACGTCAAGAACTCCATCATGGATTCCAAGATCGCCTCCCTGGATCCGACCCTCAAGGACTTGATCCAAAGACCGTTCCCGCCGAAGCCCGATTCCAGTCGAACCATAGAAACCCCAAGATCACCGGTTCCGAACCTAACCGTGGGTGGCCCCTTTTTCAAGAACAATATGCTTTATAATATATAATATCCATCTCTTGCATATAAATTGATCATGTCGCATACATATCATGTGGTTTTGGGGCCTTATGCCGATTCACCTCATAATTAAATATGGAGACCATATGCGGAAAAATATAGTCGTATATTGCCTCCATTTAAATTTGTGTAGCAAATTAGTGACTTATTTTTCCTTGTTAAGACAACATTTAAATTGTAAGGTACCTAAACAACATGGACCTACTAATTAATTGTCGGGACCCTGGTTCCGCTTAATATTTCCTAATTGCATCGCACCTTTTCCATGTCATGCATCATACATGCATCATGCCCGATCTTTTGCTCTAGTATTAAATAGTGCATTCAGTCTTTCTTCTAGTGCTTTGCTTCTTCACCGATTAGGCCGATGAGTTGATGCGAGTGTCAACCCGATCTTTGGATGAAGTTTCGGAAGTATTTTTCAGGCGAGCATTCTCCCTCTTTCTACTTATCTTAATTTTATAGTTTTTATTTCCACCTGCTGATCTATTTCTATCTCTGTTGCGATGCTTTTGTGTTTTGTACCCGTGATATCCCTTGCATCCTCTATATATATTCTTGGACACCTCCTATTACCTGTTGTTTGGTAGATATCTAGCCTTGCGAGTCATAGGTGCTTGCGCAGGTGTTGCCTCATGACGTCAAGTACCACAGTTGTTGGAATGTTTCCATATGCTTTATGTTGGAGATAATCATGACTTAAATTACAACTTGATATTAAAATGATGGGACTAGATATAACTAATGTAGAGGCACTGGTGGACAATAGATTTTATTTGTTTTTTAACCGCTCACCGGTGTCCCGTAGGAACCCGAGTACTTGATACTTGTTCCTTGACTATCGCACTATCCTCATGTGGGACCATGAATCCCCTTAGCCAGTGCTTGAGTCATAACTTATTTCTTGGGGACACAAACTAGTTTGGGTTTTATTACTATCATGTAGTTATGCCATGCTTATGCCATGTATAGTACTTTATTTACTACTATTGCTCGTGGAGAGCGTTTACTATTGTACTGTTTAGGTAAGTGGAATGTTTTCGCAGCATCGACAAACCTAATCACACTTTCGTGTTCCCAATCATTTACAGCCATTGGCACAAACCTATGGGTCCGTCTTAGAGCCAGCCAACTTCGTCGTGGGTAGCTTGGTGGGTGGCCGCCTAAAATATTTGATGAATCTTGTGATTGCTTTGTAGTGATGCCTCGTTGGGTTTTCCTTTGCTATTTCCTAGGGTAAATCTTTCTGAAATGGGTGTCCACGGTTATGGATGACTTGGATCACAATATCTCCATCATAGACAACTATAACTAAGGTAGTGCTATAAATTTTACTTCGGAGTGACTAGTAATCGGAATGGTTAACTAAAAATGCCCACTTCTTATCATATCAGGACGACACATGCTATCTATATATGACTAGTAAGTGCTGCAACTATAATGGAATGAATAAAATTGCCAACTATGTGAGTTTCCTCGGTCTGACTTCTTTGTTTGGTCTCGAAGGGGAATTACCAGGATAGGTATGTTTGGTGTTAGTATCAGCTTGGATCCAAATAGGTATTTCTTACCTCTCTCTGATATCCTACAGTTATATCGACCCTCTATAGGTTGTTTAGTGCATGCCGCGCTGCCTCTTCAGTACACCATACATATGTATTGACCTCTCCCCTTTTTCCTCTGCCCTTTGTCGGCACCCATTTTGTTGAACAGGTTTGAGATCGACATCGTTAGAAGGGTTACCTTATGGCTTGGCCTAGGCAGGGTTATAGATGCCATTGGTTAGTCTTCAGGGCACTTAGCCCAATTTGCATCTTATCCGTACTCGGATATTGGATCATTTTCAAGGTGATTTGGATCTTTATATTGTATATCTGTATCCTTGACTCATGGAGTCATTGTTGTATATATATATATCTGTTCTGTGGGTTCCATCATGGACTAATGTGTAATGATATTACTTTACTTTCCACCCATACGAAAGTGCCTAGTGGGCACCTTTGAATTGTTTCTATGCGGGTTTGGTGGGAATCGCTAAAACTTGCATATGACTGATCTGAGGGTGTTACAGAGTGGTATCAGAGCTCAGAACTTGCGATACCCCACTGGTCCAGGCCATAGGATAACCTAGCTAACAGATGATTTAAGTGTCAAAATAATTTTGCAAAATCGGTTGGATAGATCTGATTAGGTCTGCTTTTACTCCTTACCTTTGTGCTATTCTCCTCTTACCTTCGCGTGTTTTGAAACTGCTCTCTTATCTTATCTTCGAGTCCAGGAATTCTCGTGGTTGGGTTTCCGTCGTACCTTCAGGGTTTCACTTTGTTCCTCTTGTAACGGTGCTTCTACATTTGGTCTTGATGCTATCTTATGAACCTTTCATCTATTGTACCTTTCAGTGAACCAAAAATTCACTAAATCTTTTTCTTTGTATCTTCCGCTGGTTTTTAACACGATGACCTTGTCTGAATCAGATCCGACGGAGGCGCTCAGGAGACGGACGAGGAAGGGACTCGGGGAGGCAGGGCCCAAGAGGCGGTTGTGGTTGCGGATAGGCGCGACAATAGGAGGAGCAACGGGGAGGTCACGGGGTCGACGGGCGGGAAGCGGCAGCGCCGAGGCTGTTGGAGATATGCCCAAGAGGCAATAATAAAAGAGTTAGTACTATATATTTGTGTTTATGATGAATGTTTACATACCATCCTATAATTGTATTAACCGGAAACATTAATACTTGTGTGATTTGTAAACATGTAAGAGTCCCTAGTAAGCCTCTTGTAATACTAGCTTGTTGATTCATTGATGATTATGGTTTCCTAATAATGAACATTGGATGTTATTAATAACAAGACCATATCATTAGGACAATGATGTTATGGACACACTCCTATAGTTAAGCATAGCATAAGATGAAGTCATTTAAATAGTTCGTTTGCTATAAGCTTTCAAATACATAGTAACCTAAATCCTTCGACCATGAGATTATGTTAATCACCATCACCGGATGGATGCTTTGATGACATCAAACAATTCTTCGTAACTGGGTGGTTATAAAGGTGGCATTGAGTATTTGGAACGTATGTGTTGATGCACATGGATCAAGAGTGGGATTTGTCCATCCATATGACGAATAGATATACTCTAGGCCCTCTCGGTGGAATGCCATCCAATTGGCTTGCAAGCATGTGACTAGATCACAAGGGATCACATATCACGAAATGAGTAAAGAGTACTTATCAGTAACGAGGTTGAACTAGGTATGCAGAGATACCGAGGATCAAACCTCGGATAAGTAAAATATCGCGAGACAAATGGAAATTGGTATCATATGTAAATGGGTCATGAGATCACGAAGTAATCATAGAAATATGTGGGATCCATATGAATTTCCAGATTCCTCTATTGGTTTTTGATCAGAGAAGTGTCTCGATCATGTCTGCATAATTCATGAACCATAGGGAGACACACTTAAGGATTCGATGTTGTTTAGTAGATATGGTAATGAGTTGGAGACCACATGTTGTTCAGAGTCTTGGATTGGATCCATGACATCACGATCAGATCCAAAATGGTCCGGAGAATAAGATTCATATAAGGAAAGTCCAATTCCGGAGTTCGGAAATATTTTCGGTGTTTTCACCGGAATCTTCTAGAAGGGTCTAGAAGGTCCACCACTCCGGAGTGGGAAGGGTACATGGATGTGTCATACCAATGTGGAATGGTTGCATCATGTCCTAGGTCACTTGGCTGGTCAATGGGAAAGGAAATTATCATCCTCTAGTTTGAATAGTCAAACTCCAGTTTGAAAAGTGAAATAGTCAAACCAAGTGGAGGGAGAGGAGGAAACATAGTGGAGGAAGGTTTCCCTCCCTCCCTTGCCACCGGCCAAGGAAGAGGAGTTGGGGGAGGACTCCCCTCCTCCTTGTTGCCTCTCCCTCCCATAAAAGGAGGGGTAGGGGCGCCCCTTTCCCTACACCACAACCCCAAACCCTAGGTCGGCCGCCGCCCCATCTCAAGACACCACCGCCCTAGAGCTCCTCTAAACCGCCGCCTAGCTAAACCCTAGCTACCAGCCACCTCCACCCCTTGGCCTCTAAACCCTAGTTCCCAAGGCCTCTATACTACACCATAACTCGCTATAGATTAGGCGAAGCCCTACGGGATCTACTCCTCCAATTCACCACCATGTCATCGTGCTGATGGAATCAAGAGGGGATCTACAAACTTCGCTACCTGCTGGAACAAGGGAGAGGAAGGTCTTCATCGAGTACCGAACGTGTGGCCGACTGCATAAGCACTGTCGGAACATGGCGCCGGAAGATCGTCTTTGTGACCTTGAGATCGGCAAGTGAACGAATACATCAAACACGAGAATACGATCTCGTTAAACGCTTGAGATCTTTGAGGGTTAGTACTCTATCAACTCATTGCACAAATCTAGTGTATTAGATCTTAGCTTGTGTGTGTTCATGCAATAGAATTTTTTTGTTTTCCATGCTATGAACCCCAAAGTGGTATCAGAGCCATTTGTATGCGTAGATCTCTTGCACGAGTAGAACACAATGGTTATTGTGGGCGTTGATGCTTTTGTTGTCAATTTCTTTTTGTGTACTTTGCATCTTCCGGGATGGTGGGATGAAGCAGCCCTGGCTAACCTTACATGACATTGTTCATGAGACTTGCTCCACGCTCAACATGCAACTTGTATTGCATAAGTGACTTTGCGAGTTTCTGTATATCCCACCATAGTAAAGATTCAATTTATAACAGGCACTTGACAATACTTGTATCAACATTGTGGTTCTTGTTCGTAAATTAGAACGGTTCTTATTCGAAAGCCCCAAACCACGTAAAAACATGCAAATAAAATTAGAGGCATCTAACTTTGTTTTGCAGGGGTGTGATGTGATGTGATATGGCCATGATTGTGATTATATATGCAATGATACTTATTGTAAGTTGGCAACCGGCAGGAGCCTTATGGTTGTCTTTAAATTTCGTTTAGATCTGCGTGTCTATTATTCAAAGTAGTTGTAATAGTTGATGCTGGTGGATGACAACCATGGAGCGGCGCCATGACCTTGACGCCACGCTGGTGATTATGGATATCATGTTCGTGCTTGGAGATGGAGATCGAAGGCACAAGAAGAAAGGCATATCATATCACATATTATGAATTGCATGTGATGTTAATCCTTTTATTCATCTTGTATTGCTTAGATCACGACGATAGCATTATAAGATTATCCCTCTCACTAAATATCAAGTAATAAAGTGTTCATCCTTAGTAGGCACCGTTTCTAAGACTCGTCATTTCAAAGCACCACATGATGATCGAGTGTGATAGATTCTACATGTGTATACAATGGGAGCAAGCCAAATTAGATTCAACATGTGACATGGGTGTTAGGTATATTACATGTAATCTAGATTATTGACTCTAGTGCAACTAGGGACTATTGGAGATATGCCCAAGAGGCAATAATAAAAGTAGTTATTATTAAATATTTGTGTTTATGATGAACGTTTACATGCCATGCTATAATTGTATTAACCGGAAACATTAATACTTGTGTGATTTGTAAACATGTAATGTCCCTAGTAATCCTCTTGTAGCACTAGCTTGTTGATTAATTGATGATTATGGTTTCCTAATCATGAACATTGGATGTTATTAATAACAAGATCATATCATTAGGAGAATGATGTTATGGACACACTCCTATAGTTAAGCGTAGCATAAGATCATGTCATTTCAATAGTTCGTTTGCTATAAGCTTTCAAATACATAGTAACCTAAATCCTTCGACCATGAGATCATGTTAATCACCATCACCGGATGGATGCTTTGATGACATCAAACACCACTTCATAACTGGGTGGTTATAAAGGTGGCATTGAGTATTCAGAAAGTATGTGTTGAGGCACATGGATCAAGATTGGGATTTGTGCATCCAGAGGGTGGATAGATAGACTCTAGGCCCTCTCGGTGGAATGTCATCCAATTGGCTTGCAAGATGTGAATGGATCACAAGGGATCACATATCACGGAACGAGTAAAGAGTACTTATCGTTAACGAGGTTGAACTAGGTATGCAGAGTTACCGACGATCAAACCTCGGATAAGTAAAATATCGCAAGACAAAGGGAAATTGGTATCGTATGTAAATGGTTCATGCGATCAAAAAGTAATCGTAGAAATATGTGGGAGCCATATGAAATTCCAGATTCCTCTATTGGTTATTCATCGGAGAAGTGTCTCGATCATGTCTACATAATTCACGAACCGTAGGAAGACACACTTAAATATTCAATTTTGTTTAGTAGATATGGTAATGAGTTGGAGAACAAATGATGTTTGGAGTCTCGGATTGGATCCAGGATATCACGAGGAGATCCAGAATGGTCTAGAGAATAAGATTCATATAAGGAAAGTCCAATTCCAGAGTTCGAAAATGTTTTCGGTGTTTTCACCGGAATCTTCTAGAAGGTTCTAGAAGGTCCACCACTCCAGAGTGGGAAGGGTACATGGATGTGTCATACCAATGTATAATGGTTGCATCATGTCCTAGGTCACTTGGCTGGTCAATGGGAAAGGAAATTATCAAACTCTAGTTTGAATAGTCAAACTCCAGTTTGAAAAGTCAAATCCCAACATTGAAAGTCAAACCAAGTGGAGGGAGGTTTCCCTCCCTCCCTTGCCACCGTCCAAGGAAGAGGAGTTAGGGGAGGACTCCCCTCCCCCTTGCTGCCTCTCCCTCCCATATAATGAGGGGTAGGGGAGCCCCTTGCCCTACACCACAACCCTAAACCCTAGGTCGTCCGCCGGCCCCTCTCAAGCCGCTGCTGCCCTAGAGCTCTTCTAAACCGCTGCTGCCTATCTAAACCCAAGCCGCCAGCCACCTCCACCCCTTGGCCTCTAAGCCCTATTTGCCAAGACCTCTCTACTCCACCAGAACTCGCTTCGGATTAGGAGAAGCCCTGCAGAATCTACTCCTCCGTTTCAACACCACACCGTCGTGCTGCTGGAATCGAGAGGAGATTTACAACCTCCTTTGGCTGCTGGAACAAGGGAGAGGAAGGTATTCATAGAGTATAGAACATGTGAACTATTGCAGAAGCGCTGCCGGAACACGAAGCTGGAAGGATCGTCTTCGCTATCTTGAGATCGTCAAGTGAACGACTACATCAACCACGAGAATCCGATCTTGTTAAACGCTTTGGATCTTAGAGGGTTAGTAATCTATGAACTCGGTGCGCCAATCTAGTATATTAGATCTTGGCTTGTGTGTTCATGCGATAGAATTTTCTTGTTTTCCATGCTACGAACCCCTACAGAGGCCCCTGGCCGCAAGGCGGCGAGGAGGTGGCTTGCAGGGGCTTGCGGGGAAGCGGGAAAATCCGAGGATGGCGAGGGCGGTGGTCACAAGGACGACTAGGCTCTAGGTGGTGGCATCCGGCGAAGGAGCAAGGCAGCAAGGTGGGTAGGGCGCCAGGGCGAGAACCAGGCGACGATGGAAGAGGTGGAAAGAAGCAAGGTGGGAGAGTGAGAGATGTGAGCGAGTGGGGGTGTGGGGAACGCGTCAGGGTGGGATGCGGGGATCGGATGGGGCCGATTATCGAGCAGCACAGAGCGGGGAGTGGTCACGATCGAGAGGTAGGGGTCCCTTCAGTGTGGACTGGGCCAACACGGGTAGGGCTCAGCATGGTGGGGCCTGGGAGGGTCGTGTGTGCGGGCAGGGGCGGGATGCGTGCGCACTGGTGCGTGGTGTGCATGCGTGGGTAGTGTATCGGTAGGTCAGGGGCAGGTCGGCTGTGCGCGGGTGTGTGTGTATACCAGGTGGTGGCGGCATGGGTGGAGGGAGTGGGTTAGGTGGGGATTAGGGTTTAGGATATGTGGGGTGGTATGTGGCCTACGGCTGGGCCTTTGGCCCTGGCCGTTTGGCTCACACCCACTAAAAATGTTTTTGTTATTTTTATTTTCTTGTTTTAAATCATTAAAACATTTTTGTAAATAGTTTTTATACAAAAAAATATCCCAAAGGACCCGGTGTTTTGATTTGAACTAAAAGGGAGGGTATTGATATATAGAACAAATATGGATTTTAGCAAAAATAGTTTTAGGCAAGTAGATGCATGCAAATGTCATGATGATGCATGGAGGTAAAGGTAGGAGATTTTCTGGTAGAGGTTTTTCCAGGGTGCTACAAAAACTGAGGATTAAACTACTATTCCCATTTTTATACTCATAGAACTAGTAATAATAGATCTTTGGTATGGATCCAATGGTCAATCTACTATTTGTAGATTAGGCATATGTTTCTATTGATCTTGTGGTGGATCTTGCTCTACTGCTTGATCTTGTGGCCTGATCCTCCTCAGGTCTTGGATCTCCTCCTCCTTGAGATCCCGACTTTCTCTTGTTTATGTGATCATGGTGTTCTTACTGAGTTTGCTTGTGCTGATATGAAGTGGATATGGTAGCTCCAAGCTAAGCTGCAGCTACACTACATCCTTTTCTACGATGCAGTTATTGCTACTGTGATGACACAAAATAGTGTGTCTCTGTGTGTGGCCTTCTGGTTGCTTGCTTACATGTGGACCCTCAAGGTCCAAGTTTCATGATGATTTACTCTCCCTTGTGGATGAGTTCGAATGGAAGATATTTCTAGAATTTGACTATTTATTTCTTACTGTGAATTGTTACATTGCCCCTACTACTAATGTTGCATTAGAATGAAGCTTAATCTGATAAGAATAGTTAATAATTGTTTTCCATTTAAACAATAATCAATGATGATATTGTCATAGCACCTCTATGCCATTCTGAGATTAAAAACTAACCAACTAATTATCTTTCCATTTTTGTTTTTGTTTGCAGGAATCAAACATATTATGAAATAAAGATGAAAAAGATAAAGGATTAGATAGGAATTAGTTTTAGGTTTTTCTTTTCCATTGTTGTAATTTTATTTTGATTTATGGATATTGTAAAGACTTTGTATTATATTATCAATGAAATAAAGATATTATTTTTCTTTTATTAATTCTTGGATTATATTTACTCATGGTAATTTGTTATATATTTATACTTGGAATATAAATGTTTCATCTATACTAACAAAGATTACTCTTATATACATTATTGTTATTTCTAAGTTTGAATTTAAATTTTATAAGTTTGAATATTTCAAAATTCAAATTGACTCATCCAAAACTAAAGAAATCCACATAGATCATATGAAACCGTATAACACTCTAATTTGATAATCTAAACCCTAAATCATCAAATAGAGAGGTTTTGATCCTTCTGTCTTTTAAGCTTAAGCGCGGAATTTTTCCCCCAATTTTCATATGCATGCATGTAGATGCACAACAATACTATTTATACCCCTCGTTTGGTCGACTCTAGGACGTTACATTCTTCCCCCATAACAAAAACTTCTGAAGTTGTACCTTTGTGTACCTGAAGAATTCTGGATAGGTTTGTCTTAAATCTTCTTCCTTCTCCCAGGTAGCTTCTCGTTTGGGGTGATTCTTCCACTACACTTTGAAAAACTTGATTGCTCTATTCCTTAGTATTTTCCAATTCTTTTCTTGTATCTTGGTTGGTTTCTCAACATAAGTAAAGTATGCTTGTAACTCTAACTCCTTATGTGTAATGGACTCTTCATGTGCCTTCAAACATTTTCAAATTTGTGATACATGAAAAAATTGTGAGCTTTTGCTAATTCCTTTGGTAGGTCCAATTCAAAATCTATGGCTCTATTTTGACTAAGAATCTTGAAAGGTCCAATAAATCTTGGGATCAATTTCCATGTCACTCCGAATTTCTACACTCCCTTCATCGGACTAACATTAAGATACACCATGTCCCCTACTTGAGGTTACCATGTTCTCCTCTTCTAATCTACATAACTTTTCTGATAGCTCTGAGCTATCTTCAAACTATACCGAATGATATCAATAATGCATTGCTTCTGTTTGATATAATCTGGCTCCAACTCTTTGTTTCCTCCAACTTCATACCAACATATTGATGATCTACATCTGTGTCCATAACATACTTTAAATAGTGCCGCCTTCAACCTGCTTTGGTAACTGTTGTTGTATGAAAACTCTGCCAATGGTAGACGTTATCTCCATGAACCTACAAAATCTAAGGCACATGCTGATGAGTGCATATTTGCATCATGTTTTATATTATTTTTTGCATTCTAGTTGTAGGATCTTGGTATTTTACGGCATTCACATGCATCTTTTATGTCTATTTTCACCAGGATCAGGATACGATGGACACAATTCTTGGACCAGTTGTATCGGAGCTAAAAGGAGTCAAAAACAACGTAAATATCATATTTGGGAAATATCAATAACACCAGAAGAAAACCCGAAGAAATTGGAGGCTACAGAAGGTTTAACGACCAACTATATGGCGGGAGGAACTTTTCCGGCCGTATAGTTCCTGCCATATAGTTGGCGCCAACACCGCCTCCTCAAATAGTTTCACCCCATGCAACTAGATCGGGGAGACGACGTCAAGAACACCTAGAAATCGCCGAAACCTCACCTCTGGAAGGCATCTGGAGGGGGAACTCATCCACCGAGGATCCATCTTCGCCCTATGCAGATCCAGGAGGCTAAGTCATTAATCTTCATCATCAACCGCTGCATCACCACCATCTCCATCCATCCCATCGACATCTTGTCTAGATCTTGTTGTAATTTCCATACTCGTTGTGGATTTATACAAGTACTATTCATCTATTATAGATTCCATTACTTTTACAATGATGTTGATTGCCTCCATGTCTGAGTAGATCATTAGTTCTTGGGGAGATGGAGAAACCCTAGCATGAGATTGAAATAAGATAAAGTTTATTACGATATTCATCGCTATGACCATGTGTTAGATTGTCTTCATCTTGATGTTGGGAGAAATTGACCTCTCAATATTTTCCTCTTATAGGGACATGATGGAGGGAACTACTTGTTGGTAGACGGAGGTGTGTTAGCACTTACATTGACTATAAAGCTGTTGGTACTCCTTACATATCAACTTGGGAACCGAGGAAAATCACCGAACACTATCCATGCTTTGGGATACGTCCAGCGGGATCAAGTCCCTTAATAGCGCGGTAATTCAATTGATTTTGATTGATGTCTGTTGTGGTTATGAGGATGATGTGAGCAGTGCTTTCTGCCTATTTGTCCAAATATGGATTTACTCCCACACATACATAGTTGATGATAACAATAGTTACCTTAGACGTTTTATAAATGCTAGAGGTGTATCCGCTACTCCCTGAGAACGCTTTTACCCATTGCAGTTTTAAATCTCTTTTACACACGTGATACTTATTTTCATTATTCAGTTTGTTTTACTTTACTTATTGTTCTCTTATACCAAAAACCCCAAAGCACCTTTTTACACCACACTCGCATTTTATATTGTTACTTAGAACTTTAATTTAGCATTTCTATTTTAGTATTTACTTCAATAAATATTAGACTTTAGACTCCTTCCCCCTATGGGATCGATATCTTTATTTCGAAACTAGCTACAAATGATATATGCACTTGCAGTCATCAAGCTATTTTCTGGCATAGTTGCTGGGGAGCTGAGCGCTGTAGGTCTATTAGTGTTTGCTTATTTATTTTAGTCTTGCTAAGTTTTGTTTTGAGTTTCATGTTTCCACCAAAATGATGGAGTTTGAGCATTTGACTAGTGCGAACCCACTCATCCACTTTGGGAAGCCCTATGATATTAATAAAAGAGACAAATCCAACAAGAATACAAGGGGGTTTGAAATAAATCCTCTACTACTTGGTATTCTACACAAGAAGCAATTTACTGGATATGAAGAAGATCCTGATCCATATGAGCATATTGCATGTTTCAAAGATATTTGTGGCACTTTCCAATTACCGGGGTATACTGATAATGAGGTAAGGGTTAATATTTTTAGTCTGACTTTGACTAGCACAGCTCTCTCATGGTATAGATCTTTACCCCCAGAAGCCACTACTACTTGGGATAATTTATCTTGTGAGTTTCTAGCCAAGTATTATTAATTATCAAAATCTTTTGGAACCAGGTGTCTTATAATGACTTGGAGGAACCATCCTAATGAAGGACTAATACGAGCTTATATAAGATTTAAAGATTTACTTAGTCAATGTCCTCATCATGATTTGCCTGAATGGTATTTATTGCACATCTTTTATGGCAGTTTAATTGAACCTAATAAAATTGAACTAGACTCTACGAGAGGAGATTTTATGAATCTACCCATAACTAAAGCTTGGGCTTTACTTAATAGAATTCTTGATCAAAGAGTTTCATGGATTTTTGGTCTAGGAAGCGAAGGAGTCATAGAAATAGATTATGAATATATTCATTCCTATAATAAAAAGGGCCATGTTAATGAATTATATAAAGAACTTTACTTGGATTCAGATCTTGTGTTGCATGTTGTTAAAGCTTTTATAGAACACATCAAAGGTCCAAAAGAGGGTCCGGTCAAGTATGATCCATGATGACCCACAAGTATAGGGGGTGTATCATAGTACTTTCGATAAATAGGAGTGTCGATCCCAACGAGGAGCAGAAGGTGCTGACTAGTGGTTTGGAGCAGGAAGTCTCTATAAATACTTAGCAAACAGATTTTTAGGGGGTTTTCATAATGCAAGGAAATAAAGTGCAAGTAAATAAAGACAACAAATAATTATAGCAAGTGGACCAATCCTTTCTTAGCAAAGTACAAGGCGGTTGTAATACTAATGAGGACCAAACGTTCTCCAGGACACATGGGAATACTGTCAAGTGCTTTCGTTTCATATAGTTGATTAATCTTCTTTGGTTTGATAAGTGTTGTGTGTGTGAACCTGTGCTAATGTACCGACCTTACTAGGACTAATACATACTTGTGATTAAACCCTTCGCAAGCATCCGCAACTACAAGAAAGTAATTAAGATAAAAAGCTGACCACAGCCTTAAACTCTAAGATCCTACACTCCCTTGTGCAAAGGTTTCCTAACGGGGGTTCAGGTTTCTGTCACTCTGGAAACCCCACAATTAGTAGCCAAATACACAATGCATTCCCCTAGGCCCATAAATGGTGAAGTATCATGTAGTCGACGTTCACATGACACCACTAGAAGAATAGCACCACAACTTAATATTAACCACTGAATAATACCTTAACACAATTCCACTACTAACAACATGACTTCTCCCCATGTCCTCAAGAACTAAACGAACTACTCACGAGGCATCATATGGATCAAGATCAAAGATGCTATAATGATGGATAACAATCTGAACATAAACAATAATTCAATGGTTCCACTTAAAAGCATGAACTATAAAAGTATTCAACACCGGGAAAGTTTCCCCTAAGAACTATGCAATATTCAACACAATTGTTACAGCGGGATGGACTGGTGATGATGGTGCTGGTGGAGATGGTGGTGTGGATGATGATGCTGATCCTGATGAAGTCTAGCTTGATGACGGTGTTGATGGCGATGATCTCCCCTCTCCGGGAAGGAATTTCCCTGGCAGAAATCTGTCTGTTAGAGAGCCTTTTATCTCTCTATAGTTTCCGCCCCGTAGAGGTGGCGGAATCTTTTTGTGGTCACTCCCCAAACTTTAGGGTTTCAGGAGGAAGATATAGGCGAAGGGGCGGAGCTAGAGGTGGGCCAGGGTGGCCACACCCCCTGGTGGCGCGGCCCAGGGTGGCCTGCGCTTTGGGGGTTGTGGGCCCATGTGTCCCAACTCCGCCTCCCCTTTCGGCTTCCTTCGACTACTAGAAAATATAATTTTCCATATATTTTCAGGTATTTTTCTGATCTTCGTGAATATTGCATCTAGACACCGCTTTTTCCATCAGAATCCTGACTCTGGCAGTTCATCCTCCAAGAATCATCCAACATGCAAAAATATATGAAATAACATAAGTATCACCTCTTAATATGAAAGATATCAATAAATAACAGCAAATTATGATATATAATAGTGATGCAAAATGGACATATCAATCCACCACCCAAACCCGAAAAGAAAAGAGAAGTTAAAGCAACACTGGCCTCCCTAGAACCAATGAATGAGATACCTTTTCCTAACACTGCAAAGAAGCATATTTTGGAAAATGAACAGGTCAAAGCAGTACAGGATAAGAAGGAAGAGGAAAATGTGCTAGAAGTTGAAGAACATCTGGATGAAACCAAAGATGAAGAGGTAACCAATAAAGCAATTATGGCTATGTATGAACATTGCAACATAGTTGAACTTGATGAAGAGACTTCCGTATTGGTTGAAGGTAAAACTAAGGTAAAAGATGTGGGTAAGACTATTCTTCCCTGCATATTTAAAGAAACCTCGCATTATGGTTTATGTGATCTTGGCACCATAGTTAATGTTATAGCTTATGATTTTTATTTATAAATAAAAGAAGAGATAGTACCGTCTATAATAGAAAATACTGATATGACAATCATGTTAGCCAATAAAAATCTTAGAATTCCAATGGGAGTAGTTGAAGATGCAACTATCACAATTGGCAATAAAAAAATTCCTATCGATATTGTAGTTGTTGATATGCCAGCTGACACTCTTTGCCCAATTATATTTGGAAGAAACTTTTTGAGCGACGTAGGTGCCACATTTGATTTGAAAAACGAGATTGTGTCTCTTAAGCTTGGGAAAGCGGAAAAACAATTCCAATTTTCCAAATTTAAAGACAAATCTCTACAAATACAGGAAGAAGAGAAAGAAAAAATATTAAGGAGATGGCATATCTCTTCTTTAGTAATCAAGAAGAGGAAACAAATGAAGACTCAAATTGTGAAGAAATAATTATGGAGGACAGGTCTCTAGAAAAATTAGAAGTGAATTCGATTCACTTCCCATTTTAGGGCCTCCAACTGATGAGGCTTTTGAAGAGCCAGAAAAGAGAGGGGATGAAGAATTACCACCCCCAGAATTAAAAACTTTACCAGATAATCTTAAATATAGATTTTTGGACAATACTAATAAGTTTCCTGTTATTACTAGTGCTAAACTTTTAGGGGATGAAGAAGAAGAACTCATGAAAGTACTTAAGGAGCATCACAAGGCCTTTAGGTACTCAATCGATGATTTGAAGGGCATTAGTACCATGATAACCGTCCATCGAATATTCATGGAGGAAGGTGCTAAACCATTTGCATAATTTAATAGAAGGATGAAGCCTGAAATGTAGGAAGTGGTAAGAAAAGAAATAGTACACCTATTAGATGCAGGTATAATCTATACTATAAAAGAAGTGAATTGGTAAGCCCTGTTCATTGTGTTCCTAAGAAGGGCGGTTTTACTGTTGTTCCTAATGAAAACAATGAATTGATACATGCTAGAACTATTGTTGGACATAGTATGTGTATAGATTTCAGGAAATTGAATAAAGAAACAAGGAAAGATCACTATCATTTACCGTTCGTAGATCAAACTTTAGAGAGGTTAGCAAACCACACTCATTTTTGTTATTTGGACGGATACTCTAGTTTTTTCCCAAATAGCTATTCATCCTAATGACCAACTTAAAACAACTTTTATTAGTCCTTATGGTTTACATGCTTACCGACGCATGCCTTTTGGTTTATGTAATGCTCCTTCTACTTTCCAAAGATGCATGACTGCTATTTTTGCGGAGCTCATAGAACTGATAATGGAAGTATTTATGGACGACTTTTCTATCTATGGAACTTCATTTACTAGTTGCTTGGATATCTCAAAATAGTTTTTCAGCATCGTGAAGAAAAAAATCTTGTTATAAACTAGGAGAAGTGTCATTTCATAGTCAAAGTGGGCATAGTCCTTGGACATAAGGTATCAGGTAAGGGTATTGAAGTAGATAGAGCTAAGGTTGAAGCAATGGAGAGAATGCCACAACCTAGGGATATAAAAGGTATAAGAAGTTTCCTTGGTCATGTGGGTTTTTATAGAAGGTTCATTAGAAATTTCTCTGGGATTTCCAAACCTTTAACTAACCTGTTGTGAAAGGGAGTAAGATTTAATTTTAATTATAAATACCTTATTGCCTTTGATAAACTTAAATATGTTTTATCCCATTATCCTATTATTAAACCACCTATTTGGGATATGGCTTTTGACTTAATATGTGAAGCTAGTGATGATGCTGTAGGAGTAACTCTGGGAAAACACATTGGTCGCAAATTTAATATTATACATCATGCTAGTAGAACTCTCAATAGTGCTCAAAAGAATTATCCTAAAGAAGAAAGAGAACTCTTTGAGGTATTTTCCTCTTGCGATAAATTTCATTCTTATATAGTTGATGCAAAAGTAAGAGTTCATAGGGATCATGATGGCTTAAAGGAACAACTTGAGAGGAAAAATCATAAGCCAAGACTGGTCAGTTCGATCCTCTTACTTCAAGAATTTGAGTTGTAGATTATGCAGAGGCAAGAAATAAAGATGTTGGACGCAGTGTCCATATTTGCCCAACAAGACACCAATCTTATTGAGAGGAACTTTAGTCCTGGTGATTTTCATTTTTGAGAATTATTAGATGAACTAAAGTCAATTCCTCCAAAAGAGAAGAAGTCCTTGTGTTTGGAGGAACTTTTCACTCCCGACTAGATAAACGGTAAGTGGATGGTAAGTTTTCTTCCTCTAATAAGTGATTTGTCTTCACAGTTTTTACTTCTGAATTTTTTGTCTTTGAATTCCTCTTGTTTTTCTCAAATTTTTTTGGGATTTTAGTAACTATACGGGCACAACTATACGGCCGGAGAAAAATCTTCCACCATATAGTTGGTCATTAAAGGTACTGTATCCCCTTCTCAAAATATTTTTCGGCCTCTCAAAACTATACGACCAAACTATACCGCCGGAGGAAAAACCTCCCAGCGTATAGTTGGTTGTTAAACCTTCTAGATGGTTCAACCCATTTTTGTTTTTATTCATATAAAAAAATGGTTTTGTCTGTTACAGGTCGGTAACTTAATTGACCCAGACTCGAGATATTTGGAAATATCTACCCGGAACCAACTATATGATCGGAGCTATACCGACCGCGACCGTATAGTTGGTCGTTACGTGCCAGGACTTCTCCAAATTCGTGATTTCTTTCCCTCTTTTGTTAACATTCTTTTCTTGGGCATGAATTTGGTGTTCCTTGCAAGTTTTAACGACCTATGTTCCCTCTTATATACTGCCATTGTTTTCTCTGTAATCATAATCACCAGGAACCAATCTAGCTATGCTCAATCCCGTACCAGGCCGTGGGAAACCCTGGGTCTCATTGCTACTTCCAGGGACCTCTCTTGCAGCCCGTCCATGGAGGACGACAACGAGGATGTGGAGAGGTTTAGCTCGAGGTACGAGGAGTACGTCGAACCAAGCTTCTATAATAACAATGCCGATGTAGATTGGAGTGACATCTACATCATCCGCGATTTCTATGATCTCCTAGAGATCAACTGGGTGGCGATGAAGAGAGCTCAACAAGAGAGAGAAGGTCACAAGCCGCATGGAAAAGGTCGTGTGGAGACAGTCAAGTTCATCACCACGGACCCTACGCCGCACAAGCGTAAGGAAATACCTAAAATTGGTGCAGGTGCTAGCAAGGAAGCAACGGTGCCCCGCTCGAGGCCTACCAATGGCACTCGTATGAGGGTGATGCCTCAAGAAGAGTGGAGGAACAATTTCTACTTCCCCGATCCATCAATAATGGATGAGGAAGAAGAAGTTGTCCCCAGGACAAAGGACTGCATGCGAGCACTAGAGATATATCATAAGAAGGAGCTACTCCATCGCGTTGTAGTCCATCACCGCCTCAAGGAGATAGAGAAGGATGATCTTCTCCCATTGGTGATTAAACTCGCAGATAAGGTGGATAATTTTCAATCTGATTTGCGCAGGTGCTACAGCCGCATTACTGCCCTAGAGGATACCAACAAGAAGTTGAGCACTGTGGTGCTACATGCCATTGCTCCATAGTGATCTACAATAATCACAGTATCAAATACTCACACGGGATTATTTGATCCCGCCTAGCTTGATTCCAAGCTTGGGGAGATCTTTAAGACCTTATTATCTATCTTATAAGTTTTTATTACTATTCTAGTTTTTTGCATTAGTTTGAGTTTAGCAATAAAGTTTGCATCATTAGAATTCCCTTCAGGAATAGTCAATCCCTTTTATGAAATTCCGAGTTTATTATAATATATGGAGCATTATTGAGTTTATGCTTCTCTTATTATATATATGAATGGCTTGAGAATAATTTTACTTGCACTTGATGATAGCAATAGGAGTCTACCACACCATTGGTACTAATGGAACATACAAAGATAATTTGGTCAATATGTTGTAAGTTCATGGTTTGATTTACAAAGGAAAAATTATCTAATGAATTAGAATTGAAAAATAAACGTTGAACAAAGGAAAATTAAAAGTGCTATCAAATTAGAGTGAGAACGAGACGAGGTAGAATATTCAAGCTATAAAGATGCTTCATATATAATTGTAATTTGGTAATTGAGATCGTTGAACTACATGAAGTGGAATGTATGGCTAGCTCCTTTGCACATCACTTGAACAAAAGTGTGAGCATATTTATATCAAAAGAAAGAACAAAAGAAAGAAGAAAAAGAGTGAGTGTGCAAAGAGAAAATAGGCATATACCACTATATTGTAGTAAGACAAAGAAACGTTTGAGATTTTGAATCCCAAGTGAATATGTTAATCCTAAAACGCTTGGAACTACCTCGCTAGCTCATTCGGTCGAACCAAATACTTTTACATCATGTTGAGAGTGATCTTTTGTGAAATGTTAAATGGTAAGGTGTGGAATCCTGCTAATATTATTCGGATGGTTCGAATAAGGTACTATTCATGAACTTATTCCTATGTATCATATATGAGAAACACATGCTGCAACTGCCTCATTTATTTTATCGAATCAGCTTCATGAATATGAGTATCACATCCATTAAGCTAAACTTGATCGGGATGAGCAAGAGTCTAAGCTTGGGGAAGTTGATGAGTGCAAATTTGCATGATGTTTTATATTATTATTTTGCATTATAGTTGTAGGATCTTGGTATTTTACGGCATCCGCGTGCATATTTTATGTCTATTTTCACCAGGATCAGGATACGATGGACACAATTCTTGGACCAGTTGTATTGGAGCGAAGAGGACTCAAAAAATAACGTGAATAACTTATTTGGTAAATATCAATAACACCAGAAGAAAACCCGAAGTAATTAGAGGGCACAAAAGGTTTAACGACCAAATATACGGGGGGAGGAACTTTTCCGGCCATATAGTTCCTGCCGTATAGTTGGCGCCAACACCACCTCCACAAATAGTTTCACCCCGTGCAACTGGATCGGGCATACGACATACAGAAAACCCAGAAATCACCGAAACCTCACCTCCGGAAGGCAACTGGAGGGGGAACTCATCCACCGAGGATCCATCTTCGCCCTACGCAGATCCAGGAGGCCAAGGCATCGATCTTCATCACCAACTGCTGCATCACCACCATCTCCATCCATCCCATCTACATCTTCTCTAGATCTTATTGTAATTTTCATACTCGTTGTGGATTTATACAAGTACTATTCATCTATGATAGATTCCTTTACTTTTACCATGATGTTGATTGCCTCCATGTCTGAGTAGATCATTAGTCCTTGGGGAGATGGAGAAACCCTAGCATGAGATTGAAATAAGATAACGTTTATTATGATATTCATCGTTGTGACCACGTGTTAGATTGTCTTCATCTTGATGTTGGGAGAAGTCGACCTCTCAATATTTGCCTCTTGTGGGGACTTGATGGAGGGAACTACTTGTTCGTAGATGGAGGTGTGTTAGCACTTACAATAACTATAAAGATATTGGCACTCCTTACGTATCAACTTGGGAACCGAGGAAACTCAGGGAACATTATCCATGCCATGGGATACGTCTTGCAGGATCAAGTCCCTTAATAGAACAGTAATTCAATTGATGTTGATTGTTGTCTGCTGTGGTTATGAGGATGATGTGAGCAGTGGTTGCTGCCTATTTGTCCAAATACGGAGTTCCTCCCACACATACATAGTTGATAATATTCATGATAATAATCTTTAAATTAGACCTTTTATAAATACTAGAGGCGTATCCTATATTCCCTGAGAACGCTTTTCCCCATTTGCAGTTTTAAATCTCTTTTGCACACGCGATACTTATTTTCTGTATTCTTTTTGTTTTACTTTACTTATTGTTCTCTTATACCAAAAACCCCCAAAATACCTTTTTACACAGCACTCGCATTTTATCTTGTTACTTAGAACTTTATTTTAGCATTACTATTTTAGTATTTACTTCAAGAGTTATTAGATTTCAGACTCCTGCTCCCTATGGGATCGATATCTTTATTTCGAAACTAGCTAACGATCTATGCACTTGCAGTCATCACATGGGCCAAGCATATCCTATAAGATCTGATTTGTTCTTTCAGTCTGTCCTCCATTCTCTAGATGATAAGTAGCACTGAAATATAACTTGGCCATAATGCTCCGTGATGCTGCTTCCAAAATTCTGATATGATCACATATCCTCTATATAATACTATCGTCTTGTGCACTCCATGCTTGCTTAAAATCTCTTTGACATAAAGATCCAGTAACTTCTCTGCACTGTCCTTATAATTTACTACTAAAAAATGTGCACCTTTCGTTAATCTATCAATGATCACCCATATCATATCCTTATGATTCTTTGTCATTGGTAACCCTATGCTCAAATCCATTCCAATTTCCCCCCATTTCCATTCCAGAATCTCTAAAGATTTCAAAGGTCCTGCTGGACTTTGATGTTTTTCCTTTACCCTCTGACATGTATGACATTAATACACATAGTTTTCAATCTCCCTCTCCATGTTGTTCCACCAAAATAACTCCTTGAGATCCATGTACATTTGTGTACTTCCCGAGTGTATAGAATAAGGTATTTCATGTTCTTCACGAATTTTAACTCATTGATTTCTGGTACATCTGGTGTTGGGGTATAATTTCTGGGTATACCAGGGTGGTCCACTAACAGGTTAGAGATTTGTTTCACGGGCGGCCCAGTCAGGGAAAGAGGACAGAGTCAATTCCGGCTACAACAAGGCCCAGGAGACTTATCGACTTAGGCCTGTAGATTACTTGTAGTCCAATCTATACTTAGTTACCAACTCTGTAACGTAGCCTGATAGGTCTCTCCTATAACCCTAGGTCTTGGCGCCTTTATAAGCTAGACCTGAGGGAGCCTTTAGGGCACGATAACCACAACCAACTCGCACAAGCGAACCTCTCTTGTAATCCACTATAACATCCGACTCTCGCCAATATATTACTGGGTTGCTAGCAGGAGTAGGATCCAATCACCATAGTCGGATCAGAACTTGGGTAAACTGGTGCTCACCACTCCCAGAACATCATACTTCTCACCCCATCCTATCAATGCCTTCAGGACCCCCTCATGGCGTACTTGTCATCAATCCGACGATAGTTGGTTCCCACCATGGGGCTCGTGACCTTTGGACCTTCGTTCTGGGAGGAATCTGTGCATGTAGGAATTGGCAAAACAATCACCTTCATTCGCATGGTCTATGCCAGTGATGTCCCTCTTGTTCTTCTCGACGAGACCTAGATTCCGGCTGAAGAGCCCGTGACGACCTTCACCATCATGCCAATTGGCAAGATTGATATCTATCTCGGTTTCTCTGAACCCGCCCGACCCACCCTTGAGGTGATGACCATGGCAGAAGAACAATCCGGATCTACTCCGTGTGAGGAGGCAGAAGAGTTCAAGACCGCGGAAAAACCTGAACCCACGCAGCCCACTCCTGTAGCGGAAGAAGTGGTGGAGGAAAAATCTAGGTCTCATCTCCCTGTTGAGGTTGGATACACGGATTAGGAGTATATCCGCTTTGGATCCGGTTCTACCAATGCTAGAGAAAGAAAATCGCTCTTGTGGCATAGGATAAATCAGATGATGAAATGACCTTACGTTGATTACGATGGAATCGTTGAGATCATGCAGAGATTTGAGGAAGCAAAGGTGGAGACTCAAATGTTCCAATTACCTCAAGTCAATCAAAAATAAGACGCATTGCTTCATGCGCTACATTGGCTATGGATTCGACAATATCGATGCTAGAGACGTAAATGACTCAGTCCTTGATGCGATCAGAGAAAATAATGACTTACCTACTTCCCCTCCGGAATCACTGATGTCACAAGAACTCTGAGACTTCGAGAATGAGATGGAGGCGTATGAAGAAGAGTACAACTCCAAGCGAACGCAATGTGGGGAGGAAACACCTCCAAGTACGTATGATAGCATGGATGACGACTACGCCTCGCAAGATAACATGGACACAACAGATTCTTCCGAGGTCCAAAAGCCAACCATGATGGAAAGTACTGACGAAAGCTTATCTCCCGGTACCAGACCAAAAGCCGTCTTTGCCACTGGTATGCACGTAAAAGCTACTAGGTGGACAAAGAAGAATAAGAACAAAGCCTCGACACCGATACATCCGGTTGAGTAAGCCAATGACAAAGACGTCGACAAAGAAATTGAGCTAGAGAATCCAGATGGAAAACCGGTCAATCCCAGCCCGATCGATCCTCCAGTTGATGGACACGTAGTCACCCAAGGTGGATGTGAAATCTATGGAGATTCACTCACAGTACCAATCCCAACTTCTTCGAATCTTACATTAGAGGAGCTAGAGAAAAGGGCCGAGGATCTGGATAAACATCGTTTTCTTTTGCTCGAGGAGGTTGCGCACATCATCGAGATTAAGCAATAGATAGATAGCAATCCCACCTAGTACCAGTTAGAATACAAGCGACTGCCAAACAAGAATAGAGGTGGAATTGTTCTTGCTAACAAGAACCCAGAAGCCCACAAAGATTTATTTTACGGAAAAAATGGAGAGAAGATCCGAGTCTACAACGCAGTAGTGGAAAACACTGCAGCTACTCGAGCTATCCTCACAAATAATCCATATCCAGAGCAGGTCCAGTAGTGTGTGGCATTGCTTGACAAAGGACTTCAGCAGCAGAAAATGGCCGCATTGTTCAGCAGGAGACTGGCGTCAAAATTGGAGCAGTGCCACACTGAAGCAGGACAAAATTCTCATGTAAGACAACAAAGGGATACAGATCAACATCATCATTCCTCCCATAGAGATGAAGAAAACTCAAAAAACAGATCAAACGGTCATCATTGCTGGACCACGTGGGGCTGGTTCGAAGTTCTTCCAACTGCATCCCAGGACGCTATAAGAGCACTGACCCCTTTCTAGCCCTAGCATCATCAAAACAATGGCCACATGGACTAAGAGGAAGCGCGACTCCTGCAAGAACGGGACCGACAAAGAATGCCACCTCCCAGGCACACTAGCTGTCCGGCTGAACCTCATGGTAATGACAACAACGCCAGACAAAGAAACAATGAGGATTGCCCCGGTACAAGTCAGGATGATGGCCAATGTCGTGAAGATCCACCTTGGAGCCAACATAACAAAGCTCCAGCAGCCGTCGCTCAGCCAAAAATAACCCACTGGAGTGATTATCCGGACCTAGCAGCGACCATGAAGGGTCTCATCATAGCCATGTAAGCCACACAGGTGGAGAGGGAAATGGCGGAAGAAGAAGCAGGAATCGGATTCTGCCACATAGGCATAGCGAGCACCTGAGGCACATATCGCTCTCGTCCAATGATGCTCGCCATCGCATTGATCCAACATAGAAGCATGAAGGTACAAGGAGGAAGATTTGTATGTGGGACCCAAATGATTTGGTCCACGTATTCGTCAAACAAAGTTTCCAGTTGACTTTGGCATCACCAAACACATTCAACCCTACGACTGTGCGGCTCAGCCAGATACTTGGCTCTAGGATTTTTTCCAGGCTTGCCGCATCTCCAAAGGAGGAAACAACTTGGTTGTAGTCCGATATCTGCCACTTATGCTATGGAAGACGGCCTGGTCATGGCTCAGTGAGTTGCTAGATAACTCAATAAACAACTGGTATGATATGCAAAGCACGCTCTTTTCAAACTTCGAGGGTACATACAGGAGGCCCTGCACAGTCAGAGACTTGAAGCATTGCACCCAAATACCTGGATAAACTTGTCAGGATTACCTTGAATGATGGATTAACACAAAGAACTCCTATGAGGGAGTAAATGATCAAACTGCAATTGAATCTCTCATCACAGGGCTCCCAATCGGATTACTGCATGAGAGGCTAAATCATGACAAAGTTACGGATTTGGGAGAGATGATAGAAATGGCAAGAAAATATGTAGACACCGATGATGATTCAAATGGATTACTCAATGCTCTGTACATCCAAAATATGGCCAAACAACCAAAGCAACAAGCTTAGAAGCGCACGGACACCTTGGAAGACAAGCCTAATCCGGATAATATAGCTGTTAACGCAACTTTTGGATCTGGGGATGAGGAGGGTGCGGAGGTGGCTGGGGACGAGGCCACGGAACTTCCCGAGTCCAAGGTAGAGGAGATCAACAGCCGGAAAAAACTTATTCCTGGGCCGACATTTCCAACAACCCTTGTGTACATCACCCGAAGGGGAACGGGGGTTCTTCCCACACCAATGTTGAGTGTCGTTTCAATGAAGACATCAAGAGAGACGAATCCTCTATCTAGAGTGCCAAGCGATGAAAAGTAAAGAAAATTTCTGAGAAAGACAAGGAGTCCAAGGAAGATTTCGACATGGAAGAATCGGATGCCGCACAGCCCAAGTCGGATGGAAAGAAGGATTATCCTACAAATAAAGACACTTACGTCTGCTTCCTTGGGACTCAACTAGCTAAGGTCAGAAAAGCGGTTCTCCATGAGCTCAACACCACAGTTCCAGTTGTCCCCTAGTTTCTAGATTGGTCAGATGTAACCATCACCTTTGACCGAAGCGATCACCTAAAGAAAGCACATCATCGGGGAAAGTACCATCTGGTCGTCAACCCTCTTATTGATGGTTATGAGTTCTCTAAAACTGTCATGGATGGCGGCATCAACATCAACATAATCTACATTGAGATACTCCCCCACATGAAGATTCATGAAAGCCAGCTAAACCATAGAAATGTGGTTTTTCATGGCATTGTACCAGGAAGACAGGCGGATTCGCTGGGTGAAATCACACTCGACGTGACATTCGGAACTCCGGACAATTACCCTACCAAGCCACTCTCATTCGAGGTGGTACCTTTCAAAAGTGCATGCCACGCCATCTTCGAACGTCCGGCTTACTGGGAGTTCATGGCCTGTCCCTGCTACATGTACAACATGATGAAACTTCCGGGTCCCAACGGAGTCATCACTATCCGGGGAAACCCGAAGAAGGCACGAGATTACAAAGACGGATCTTCCGCCTTTGATGACGCCGTGCTGCACGCCCAGGAGTACCAGGAGATCTAGAAAAACACCGACCCGTCCGAGATGGTTGCTACAAAGAACAAGGTGCTGAAACCAAGTCTGCAGTTCAAGGAATTAGAAGAGACGAAGAAGACGTTGTTAAAGGAAAATGATCCCTCCAAGGTGACCAAAATAGGGGTAGGTTTAGACCTCGCATAGGAAAGCATGATCATCAATTTCCTCAAAGCTAATAAAGATATCTTTGCATTGCAACCTTATTACATGACCGGAGTACCTAGGGAACTTGCATAACACTCTCTTAATGTGTATCTGGATGCTAGACCCATCAAACAGTCCTTACGACGGTTTGGTGATGTAAAGCGCAAAGCTATAGCTAAGGAATTAGCCTGACAAGATTTAGCCGGATTTATCATAGAGGTCATTCATACAGATTGGGTGGAAAATCATGTACTCGTCCCTAAAAAGGACACCGTTGATTTAAGGATGTGTGTTGATTATACTGCCCCGAACAAGGCTTGTCCAAAAGAACCGTTCCCTTTGCCAACAATCGATCAAGTTATCGACTCCACGGCAGGGTCAGAATTACTCTGCTTTCTCGACGCATATTCCAGATATCACCAAATACCGATGAAAAAAGGATCAAATTAAGACGTCTTTTGTCACTCCTTGCGGAACCTTCTGCTACAAAACTATGCCTTTCTTAAAGAATGCAGGAGCAACTTATGAATTCATTATGCAGGATTTCAACGAACAAATTGGACAGAACATCCATGTATACGTGGATAACATAGCACTTATGTCCAAAAAGAGGGAAACACTAATTTCTAACTTGGAGGAAACATTTGCTAGCCTACAAAAATTTAACATGATGCTTAATCTGAAGAAGTGCTTCTTCAGAATACCATCCAGAAAATTATTAGGTTTCATCGTGTCTCAAAGAGGCATAGAGGTGAACCTGGACAAAATCAAGGCTATACTGAACATTACAAGGCCGACTCGCCTGAAGTACGTTCAATGACTCAATGGCTGCATCGCAGTAGTAAGCCGGTTCGTTAGGCGGATCGGAGAAAGGGCCACACCTTTATACAAGATCTTGGAGAAACCGACAAATTTGTTTGGACCAAAGAAGCCGACGCTGCCCTCCAATGTCTGGAAGATCTACTTTGAAACACACCAATCCTTTCCGCATTAGAGCCACATGATCCTATGTTACTCTACATAGCAGCGATAAACGAAGTCATAAGTGTTGTAACATCAGTGGAGTGCGAGGAAGAAAATCACGAGCATAAAGTACAAGGTCTAACTTATGATCTAAGCGAGGTCTTAACAGAGTCAAAGTAAAGGTATCCACATTACCAAAAGCTAGCCTATGGAGTATTCTTTGCTGCCAGAAAGCTACGACATTATTTTCAAGAGCACAAGATCAAAGTGGTGAGTACTGCTCCCCTACGAGAAATAATCAACAATTGCGAAGCCACAGAACGTGTTACAAAGTGGGGAATATAGCTTGCTGCTTTCGACATTGAGTACAAGACACGTACAACAATAAAGTCCCAAATACTTGCTGACTTTGTTGCTGATTGGACAGAGACGGCTGAAAATACAATTCATGTAGACACAGAATTTTCAACCCTTCACTTTGAGGGGCAAAAGAACGGGGAGGCTCGGGGGATGGAGTGGTGCTCAAATCACCCGAAGGATAAGATGTTATATGTGTTACAAATTCAATTCACGAAAACCAATAATATTGCCGAATATGCAGCACTGTTACATGGAATACGCATGGCCAAAGACATTGGCTTCACCCGACTCATGTGTTATGGAGACTCGGATTTAGTTTCACAACAAGTATCCAATATATGCAACACAAATAAACACATGTCAGCATACAAAGCTGTTGTGGATGAATTATCCAAATTGTTTGAGGGTTTCAAGGTTCAACACATCCCTCAAGAAGAAAATGAGGAAGCAGATGCTCTATCAAGAATAGGTTCTGCATGGAAACAAGTTCTGGATGGTGCTTTTCTAGAGCACTTAAAAGTTCCCTCTATCACAGGAGTTGATGATGACTATCCAACGAAATCCGACTCACCTTTAGTAGCAGTTCTGGCTATAATTCTCAGCTGGACACAACCCTATCTGGATTTTCTAATAGATGGAAAATTAAACGATGAGGAAGTTTTTGGCCGAAAAATCGTCTGACGGGAAAAATCCTATACGATAATCAATGGTGAGCTCTATAAGCGGAGTGTTTCTAGGGTTTTCTAGCGTTGTAAATTTCCAGAAGGAGTGGAAATCTTACGAGAGATCCACGAAGGTGAATGCGGCCATCATGCTGTAGCCAAATCCTTAGTGGCAAAAGCTTTTCAACACGGATTCTTTTGGCTCACAGCTAAGGTAGATACCGAGAAACTGGTCAAAATGTGCAAATGCTGCCAAAAGTATGCCCTCAAGCATACGTTCCGACTGATCAGCTGAGAACAATCCCTATTACATGGCCATTTGCGGTCTAGGGTATTGATATGGTTGGGCCGTTTAGAACGGAAAAATGCGGATTTACTCATCTGCTAGTAATGGTGTGTCAACACCCGGATTTTTAATCACAGATGCCTGTAATGCCATACATCGCAATCCCAAGATTACCATTTTTGTGAGACATAACAGATTGGATATCACAGTCATCATCCATTACAAACCATACATAAGGTCTTACAAAAATAAGGATCTCATGATCCAGTTCTTAATACAATTCAACCAACGGAATAACGTAATAGTAACGATAGCATGGGCGAAGCTCCATCTTCATGGTCTCAGGAAATGCTGACGATGGGAGATGATCCTAGTTGTCGTAACCTTCCTGCTATCCTTCTTCTGATACTCCTCTTTATAGTCTGGCCACGGGAATAGCCAGGAACAAAGCCATGAGTACTCTTTAAGTACTCGCAAACTAATACTAACAAGTGAAGTGGTTTTGAATAGGATATACTAAGCTCTAGGGTTGTTTTGCAAAAAGCCAGATTTACCTCTACTAAGTTCAGAAACAAAGGAAGCTAGTTGAAAGTTTTATAACACCTAAGTGGGAACTTGAATTTCATATCACAACTCAGTTGTGGTCAATTCAAAGTCACAAATCATTTCACAAGTCCTTTTGAAAACATCTGACGATAGAACATTATGGACACTCCAACTGTCCATAACCGCGGACGCGGCTATTCAAGTAGTTTGACACTCTGCAGAGATTGTACACTTTCACCACAACATTAGATACATCCGTCAGGAACAATCCTGAATTCACCATACTCAGTATGCGGATAATCAATCCTAAACATTCAATTACACGCCCTAGTATAGGCACCTCTCCTGTCAGTTTGGCCTCCCAACCATGACCAACTATCATCTTGGGTACTTCACAGGTGGACAATCTTCACAAGGTAGCCTCAGCTCAGACTAAGGTATATAAATTTCCAGTCAAGCCCTACCCAATTTTCGGGTATTATGGTTGTATGGTAAAATTGGAATGGTATCGCATCCAGAAAACCATCAGTTTTGTAAAGGGCTAAGGCTCATGCCTTAATATTTTCATCATCATAAATCATTTGGTGTTTGGAAACACATGTCAAAACATTTCAGTAGAATGACTCATCATTCTAAGGTTTTCATAACCATTTTCACCAAGTATTCCCATCTAAAGTTGATCAAGTTTTAAGCTTAGCACTAGCATCTACAAGTGGGGATAAATACTAATGAGGGGTAATAAACAAGTGGGGATTAACTAAGTTCAATCTCATGCCTTAGGATGACATCAAGATTATCTAACTTAGGCCTAATTTTATGCTCTTTATGCTACCTTCAATTATCTTTCTAGAATCTACAAGTCACTAAGTAAACTTTTGATAGAAAGCTTTTATTATGGAAAATAAAATACTAAGCTTGCAAGTAAAACTAGGATGGTGTGTCAAGTGGGTATAATCATATATGCTTAATGCATATAGTTGGCATAGTAACAAGCAAGTAGTAGCTTGCATAAGTAGGGTATCTTGCAAGTGCTAGCTTGCTTATTGAGTAGCTTGCAAGTATTGGCTTGCTAAGATAACAATATAAGCTTGCCTTGTGCAGAGCAGTGGTTGAAGTTCTCCTCGGCTTCTTCCTCATAGTATCCTCCTTCCTCCTCGTATCCTTGGTCGGTACTAACGTGTATAAATAAATACGAGGTACACAATCACCAAACAATACTTAACTATTTATAAACATCACACAAAGGTTCACACTAGATGATCTAGCATCATCACTAACATTACAAGGATTAAAACACTTGTCCCATTTATTTTATTTGAGAAAAGTAATTTCTACTCATTGAAAAACTACTTAAGATTTAATATTCTCCAACTCAAACATGGGATCATGTTGACAGATGTCATCACCACATATTTCAGTACATGGGAATGTGATTTAAAGTGGTGTCACGATTTAATAAGATTTAACCTTTTTATTTTATTTAATTAAAGTGACTAGAAGTGCCTATGTGGCATTCTTTTATTACTTGCTCATTATTTCTGTAAGTAAACCTATATATATTTTTATATATTCTGAAAGGTATGGTTAAATGTGATTTTTGAGAGTTGGAATCAACTCAAAAGCTCTTATGGTTGAATTTTGAAAATGTTTGAATGCACAAAAGCTTCTGCCTTGTTATTTTTACCATGGGTGATCTACAAATCTAAATGGTTTGAATCCAACAGGCTTGGATTAAGCATTCCAGTACCTTTCTAAACAAATTGGTTTCATGCATTTTGGTTTAGTGAATAGAGTTGGGTTGATTTTTGAATCTAGGTACAGAACTGTGTTTGAAATTAAATGAATAAACTTAGTTTTGAATTTTTGGGTCACGCGGGATGTTTAACTGGGCCGTCCCACTATGCACACATGCGGGCTGGTTAAGTGAGCGACCCCACTCGTCAGTGAGACAACGAGTGGCTAAGCGGTACGGGGTGATCTAGGCCGCACGATCTATCTCTAATCGAACGGCTCTGGTTCATCGTCCACGTCGGGCAGCGCCATCGAGATAGAACCCTAGCGCGGCAGGTGGGGGTTGTGGGAGGCTCACCGGGGCTCAGGCGATGATCGGTGACGGGGGCGAACGACGAAGTCGACGACGACGATTCTCCTGCTACTAGCAGCTTCTCCTGGGGCGGCTCCAATCACTAGCGCCTCTCCTCCTCTGCAGCGGAGAACTCTGGTGAAATTCCGGCCACCTGGTGCTCGCCTTGCTCCGGGAGTGAATGGGGGTATCAGTGAGAGGTGGGGAGTGAACTGGTGTGAAGAAAACAAGCGGGGGAGACCTCCTTTTATAGTGGCTGAAGGGGACCGAAGGGTGCGGGCTGAGCTCGTCGGGGTCAGCTGCACAACAAGCTAACGACATGGCCGAAGGTAGAGGACGGTGCATTGCCTCCCGGCGAAGCTCAACGGCTTGATGGCGAGGCATGGGGCGGTGCGAATCGGTCAGAACACGTCGAAGCTCTGGGCGGCTCCGATGGAAGTCTTAATGCGCACATGCACTCCTGGTCACGCGGCGGTGAACGAACATATCTGGGCAGTTCCTGGTGCGGTGGTGATCACGACTGCAAGCGGCGAGGGTGGCGCGTGATTTGTGCGAGCGTGTCGAGAGCGGCGCTCTGGCGCGCTCTCGGCATGGTTGCAGAGAGAATGGTCGCGCATGTTCGGGGTGGTCAAGTGGCTAGCAGGGTTCGAGCGTTGGACAGGGGGTGGCGGTGGATGGTGGAGTGCCTGCTAGACAAGGTTGGCGAGGCTAGTTAGGCTTGTAGCTTGCTATCGACATTGGGGTTGGCAATTGGGCTCGGCCATGGTCACCATTGATGGCATTGTCGAGTTTACAGTGAGCGAGAGCTGGTTAAACTAGTTAGATGACCTACTAAGAGTGTAGTGAGAGCTAGGGAGGGGACAAGGTTGGCACAACACTGCTCACTATAGTGTTTGTTGTTTAATTTGATTTGTGCCCAGAAGGTGTTTGATGAAATGGCCGAAAGAAATTCAAATTTGAATTTTGGATTCAAACTTTGTGGGTTTGCTAGGTACATACTAGGGAGTATCTGGTTATTTGGATTGGTCAAGGGGCACTGGTTTGGTTGGGTTTTGAAAATGTGTGATCTTCACATATGTTAAAGATTCAGTTTTGGATTGTCATTTGAATGGGGTTTCCAGATGTTTCTGCAAGTTTGAAAGGTGGGCTTTGCTTCACTTTTACTTGGTCTAGCAAGGGGTGAAAATAATTGGAAAATTTTATGTTTGGAATCTTGGACTAGAAACACTCAAAGTGACCTAGTGAGCAAGATTGGCAAAAATGACCATTTGCCTTATTTGATTTGTTTGTGATTTTCTCTTGATTTGTTTCTGTTTGGAAATGTTTTAGATGATGTTATATTCATCTTTGAATCATTCCTTGCTATTTAGTCGAATCACCAAGTCCATTTATGCATTCATCAAATCATCACATACTCACATGCATTCATTTGGTTTTTATTTAATCAAAGTTTTTGTTATCCCTAATTTTAGTAATTAGAGTTTGATGATCATTGTTTCATATTTTTGGGATGTTACAAACCTTCCATCCTTAAACAAAATCTCGTCCCGGGATTTGAAGAAGAAGAAAAAGATTACCTAGGATTTAAAGAGATCGGGAAACTCCGTCCTGATGTGATATTCTCGCTCCCAGGCAGCTTCTTCTTCAGTGTGGTTGCTCCACTGAATCTTGAGAAACTTGATGCTTCGGGTTCTGGTGGTTCTGAAAGCTTCTTCCAAAATACGTATGGGTACTTTGGGATACGTCAGGTCGTCATTGATCCCTATGGTCCGGTGATCAATGTTCTTGAACACTTTGGTCTTCTCCGGAACTTCAAGGCATTTGCGAAATAACGATATATGGAACACATTGTGCACTGATGACATTTCCTAGGGCAGTTCCAATTGATATGATACGTCTCCTCGACGATTCAAAATCTTGAAGGGTCCGATATATCTGGGGGCTAACTTTCCTTTTAGTTGGAAACGCTTCATTCCCTTCAAAGGCACCACTTTGAGATACACAAAATCTCCGATATTGAAAGCGAGGTCTCGACGTCTCTTGTCGACGTAACTCTTCTGTCTTGACTGGGCGGTCTTGAGGTGCTCACGAATCTTGTGAACTTTCTCTTCTACTTCTCGTAGGATGTCGGGTCCGAAAATCTGACTCTCTCCTACTTCCGACCAATTCAAAGGGGTGCGACACTTCCTTCCATACATGAATTCAAATGGGGCCATTTGCAGTCTAGCTTGATAACTGTTGTTGTATGAAAATTCTGTGAAAGGCAGACAGTCTTCCCATTTAGATCCATACTCTAGCACACATGATCTCAACATATCTTCGAGTATTTGATTTACTCGCTCCGTTTGTCCATCAGTCTGAGGGTGATACACTGTGCTGAAATCCAGTCGGGTTCCTAAACCTTCTTGGACTTTCTTCCAAAATCTCGAGGTAAACTGAGTTCCTCGATCTGATACGATGTTCTTGGGGACTCCGTGTAGCACAGACGATTCTAGCGATGTACAACTCTGCTAGCTTCGAACTCTGGTATGTGGTCTTGACTTGTAAGAAATGGGCTACCTTGGACAATCTGTCAACTATGACCCAGATAGAGTCATTTCCCCTACTAGAAGTAGGCAATCCGGTGATAAAGTCCATTCCAACTGAATCCCATTTCCATTCTGAAATCTATAATGGTTGCAACAGTCCTGTGGGTCTTTGAAGTCCCGCCTTGACTCTCTGGAAAATATCACACTTAGCGATATAGCTTCCGATATCTCTCTTCATCTTATGCCACCAAAATTGCTCCTTCAGATCCTGATACATCTTTGTTCCTCCGGGGTGGATAGAATAAAGAGTATCATGGGCTTCTTTCAAAATAACTTCTTTCAACTCCGAATGTGCTGGTACAAAGAGACATGCTTTGTACCACAAAACTCCTTCTTTGTCTTCGGTGAATCTAGATACTTTGCCTGTACCGATACGACGTTTGCCTCAATCGATACTAGCATTTCCTTTCTGTGCCTCCTTGACCTGACTGATCAAAGTGGGTTGAAGTTATATGATAGCCAAAAATCCTTCACTTACTAATTCCATTATGAAATCTTCCATCTCTTTGTGCAAACTTGGTTGCTCTTTCAGAATCATGGAGTTCAAGCGGCACGACAACCTGCTAAGGGCATCTGCTACCAAATTGGCTTTACCGGGGTGGTAGTGAATGTCCAGATCATAGTCCTTGATTAACTCGATCCATCTTCTCTGCCTCATATTCAGCTCCTTCTAAGTGAATGTATACTTCAGGCTCTTGTGATCTGAATAAATCTCACAACGGTTACCCATTAGGTAATGCCTCCATGTCTTTAGGGCTAGAACTACGGCTACTAGTTCAAGGTCATGGGTTGGATAATTCTGTTCATGATGTTTCAATTGTCAGGATAGATAAGATATAACTTTGCCTTCTTGCATTAGGACACATCTGAGACCGATCTTGGATGCGTCACAATACACATCAAAGGGTTTGGTGATATCCGGCATGATCAAGATTGGGGCTGAAATCAATCTCCTCTTGAGTTCCTGAAAACTCACTTCACATTTGTCTGTCCATTCAAACTTCTTGTCCTTCTTCAGCAATTGGATCATGGGTCTAGCAATACTCGAGAATCCTTCTACAAACTTGCGGTAGTATCCCGCTAATCCAAGAAATGCACGAAATTGGGTTTGAGTGGTTGGGGCTTGCCAATATTCAACATCCTTCACCTTCGCAGGGTCCACAGCAATTCCTCTGGCTGATACGATATATCCGAGGAATCCTACCTCCTATAACCAGAATTCACATTTGCTAAACTTGGCATATAGCTGATGATCTCTGAGGGTTCCAAGAATGGTCCTTAGGTGTATCTCATGTTCGTCTTCTAATTTGGAATAAATCAGAATGTCATCAATGAAAACAACGACAAACTTATCTAGGAAGTCCATAAAAATCTTATTCATGAGGTTCATAAAATAAACGGGGGCATTGGTTAATCCAAAATACATGACAGTATACTCGTATAATCCATATATTGTGGTAAAGGTAGTCTTTGGAATATCCTCTGCGCAAATCTTGAGTTGATGATAGCCAGTTCTAAGATCAATCTTAGAAAACACATTGGCACCAGTCAACTGGTCAAACATATCTTCTATCTTTGGAAACGAGTACTTGTTCTTGATGGTGACATCATTCAACTTACGATAATCCATACACAAACGGTTAGCTCCATCTTTCTTATCCACAAATAAAACAGGTGATCTCCATGGCGACGCACTTGGTTGAATCAATCCAATTTCCAGCATAGCATCCAGTTGCTTCTTCAGTTCTACTAGTTCTGACGGGTTCATGCTATATGGTCTCTGGGCTATGGGTCCGGTTCCAGGGATTAGTTCAATGATAAACTCGATATTCCGATCTGGGGGCATACCGGGCAAAAAATCTAGAAATACATCGGGGTATTCACAGACTATCCGGACTTGGCCAATGGTTGGATGGGATATACTCTTGTTGCACTTGAATTGACGGGGCAAGGTTTCAGATACATGCTCGACTGATATTCCGGCTGTACTAGTCATGGTTATGGCTTTCTTGGCACAGTAAATTAATCCTTTGTGTTTGTACATCCAATCCATTCCCAGTACAACTTCCAAATCTTTAGTTCTGAGTACTATTAGATTAGTATAAAAATCTATGCCATGGATTCGGATAGGGACGGCTTTGCAAATTTTCCTAGATTTGGTGGTTGAACCAGATATTTGAACAATCATAACATGCTTCAATTTGGTTGGTTGAATCTTACTAGCGCATGCAAATTCTTTAGTAACAAATGAGTGCGATGCTCCAGAATCAAACAACACTCTTGCAAGTACTGAGTTAACAGAAAACATACCCAGCACGACATCTGGCGCTTCTTGGGCTTCTTCAGCATGCATGAGAAAGAGACGGTCGTTGCAGTTGAGCGAATTCCCTAGGGAAAACCTTCTTCCGCGCTGAACACGACGCTGCTGCTAAGCTGGGGCAATTGCATTGGGGGCTGCGACAATATTCTTAGGGCACTCATTGGAATAGTGACCCTTGGTTCCACATTCATAGACTTGTCCTTTGCTTCAACACGCACAACATTGCTTCCAGTCCTTGGGGCACTGTTGGTGTTGGTGGCGGCATTGTTGTTGTTGAACTTAGGTGGGGCACAGTTGAAATTGCTGGAGTTGCCGGGGTTATTGTGGTTTCCTCCGGGCCTTGGGTTTCCACGGTTGGGATAGGTGGGACGGTTCATCGGGGGTCTATTGGTTATTGGGGCAAATCCTGGAGATGGGTTGGGGCGATACTTTATTGTATGGTGGGTTCCTGGTTGATGCATCATGCGACTCTTGCGGTTCTCATTAGCTTGGTTGATCTTTCCTTCCATCTGAATGGCAGAGTCAACTAAGGCTTCAATATCTGTAAAGGGGATATTGACTAACACTGTTTGCATCTCATCATGCAGACCATTCAGGAATCTATCCTTCTTCTTGGCTTCAGTATCTATCTCATCCGGTGCATACCTAGCCAATGACAAGAATTTGTCACGGTATTCCACTACTGTCATCCTTCCTTGCTTTAGTTCCCTGAATTCATCTCTCATCCTCTTGATCAAACCTGGTGGCACATGGGCTGTGCTGAACTTGACTTTGAACTCTTCCCAAGTCATCAGCTGACCTCCTGTCATTGCGCGAACGCTGTTCCACCGTGCTCTTGCATCTCCTGCCAGATAGTGGGTAGCAAACACCACTTTCTCGTTAGCTTCCACTCCTGCAACTTCCAGATTATTCTCCATGGTTTGCAGCCAATCATCTGCATCTAGGGGCTCTTTTGACTTAGTGAAAACAGGTGCACTAGTGTTCTGGAAATTCTTGAGCTTAGATCCATGGTTGTCCTGATTTCCATGGCCTTGATTGTTGTTGGCCATCTGAGCTATCTGTTGAAGGGTGGCTAAGTTGGCTTGATGTTCGGCTCTTTCGGCTTCGCGGTCAGAAACCAACATTTGCATGAGTTGCAACATCGGGTCCGGGGCTGAGTTGCTTCCTCCGCGCTGAAGATTGAGATAGATCATGAGAAAAGAGGGAAATTTCCAAGGTTCAGGGTTTTTGAAAAGTTTTCAAGTGTTGAATCATATTTTTCTAGCAAGTTGCTTTTCATTCATTCATAGCACACGATACAAACACACACCACAACAAAGGAAAACAGATGGTTTTAAGAACCATTCTAGGAAACTATGATAGAGTGGGACCGAATACAACTCACTAATGCTAGTGCTCAAGTGCTACCACTCCTTGGAGTTAGTGTCCTCATCATCCTCATCATCATCGATGAAGGCAAAGTCATCCTCATCGGTGAAGAAGTCCATGGCCTGATCCTCCAGAAAGTCATCATCATCGCTGAGATAGGAGTAGGGGTCTCCACGAAGGTCTTCCCCTGCATTCTCCCTCTCCTTTAACTGCATATCTCTCTCGTGGATGGTCTCCTTCAAATCCGTGATCCGGTGGCGAAGACGGGCAATGATGCGCTCCTTCTTGTCGAGCTGACGGCGACGAGACTTGCGATCCTTTACTAGCATGGCGATGGTCTAATCCTTCTTGGCGGCGATGGCGTACTTGTGGTTGGCGTAGGAGAGGGCATTGTCCAACTCCTTCTGATGGTCATACATCATGAAGCTAAGATGGTCCAACTGCGTCTTCAGCTCATGGTGATATGGGGCCTCCAGTGGCTGTCCCATAGCATCACGCCTTGGGTAGAACTCAAAGCGGGTACCCTTGATCTAATTAATACTCTGCTCACACAGACGGGCAAGAGCTTCCTGCATGTCCCTGGCAAGTCCATCGAGCCAGTTGTTCTCTCTCAAGGTGAACTCAATTCCCTCTGCAGTGGGGGGTTCAATCTTTCCTCGGAGACTTGCAACAACTAGCCACTGCAAATCTTATCCTTCCTGATCATTGAGCTGAGCTCCGAAGAACTTGGGGTGTGGATGCTCCAGCATCTCCGACAGCTGGTCCAAGTCACGCTCAAAGATCAGATCTCCTCCATTCCCCAACTAATAAAACTTGTTGTACTTCACATCCATCTATAAGAATATAGGATGAGTAAGTTAGTAGCATGATCAAGTGTGTCAAATTTTATGTAAGTTTGCAAGAATTTTTGAGGAACATGAATTTTCATGAAAGAATCTAAGTGATAAGAATGAGAATAAGTTTTTGTCAATACTCACTTCTTTGGTTTTGGAACTAATTTTTAGATTCAAACGTCCATTCTAACTAGGGCCTCCTATGGTCAGGATGGCTCTAATACCAACTTGTCAACACACAGATTTTTAATCACAGATGCCTATTGTGCCATACATCACAATCCCAGGATTACCATTTTTGCAATACATAACAGATTGGATATCATAGTACATCATCCATTACAAACCATACATAAGGATCTCACGATCCAGTTCTTAATACAATTCAAGCAGCGGAATAACGTAATAGTAATGATAGCGTGGGCAAAGCTCCATCTTCATGGTCACAGGCAATGCTGACAATGGGAGATGATCCTAGTTGTCGTAGCCTTCCTGCTGTCCTTCTTCCAGATACTCCTCTTCATAGTCTGGCCATGGGAATAGCCAGGAACAAAGCCATGAGTACTCTTTAAGTACTCGCAAACTAATACTAACAAGTGAAGTGGTTTTTAATAGGATATACTAAGCTCTAGGGTTGTTTTGCGAAAAGCCAAATTTACCTCTACTAAGTTCAGAAACAAAGGAAGCTAGTTGAAAGTTTTATAACACCTAAGTGGGAACTTGAATTTCATATCACAACTCTGTTGTGGTCAATTCAAAGTCACAAATCATTTCATAAGTCCTTTTGAAAACATCTGACGATAGAACAGTATGGCCACTCCAACTGTCCATAACCGCAGACGCGGCTATTCGAATAGTTTGACACTCTGCAGAGATTGTACACTTTCACCAAAACATTCGATACATTTGTCAGGAACAATCCTGAATTCACCATACTTAGTATGCAGATAATCAAGCATAACCTTTCAATTACACGCCCTAGTATAGGCACCTCTCCTATGAGTTTGGCCTCCCAACCATGACCAACTGTCATCTTGGGTACTGCACAGGTGGACAATCTTCACAAGGTAGACTCATCTCAGACCTTGGCCGCAAGGGAACCCATACTAAGGTATATAAATTTCCATTCAAGCCCTACCCAATTTTTGGGTATTGTGGCTGTACTGTAAAATTGGAATGATATCACATCCAGACAACCATCAGTTTTGTAAAGGGCTAAGGATCATGCCTTCACATTTTCATCATCATAAATCATTTGGTGTTCGGAAACACATGTCAAAACATTTCAGTAGAATGACTCATCATTCTAACATTTTCATAACCATTTTCACCAAGTATTCCCATCTAAAGTTGATCAAGTTTTAAGCTTAGCACTAGCATCTTCAAGTGGGGGTAAATACTAATGAGGGGTAATAAACAAGTGGGGATTAACTAAGTTCAATCGCATGCCTTAGGATGACATCAAGATTATCTAACTTAGGCCAAATTTTATGATCTTTATGCTACCTTCAGGTATATTTCTAGAATCTACAAGTCACTAAGTAAACTTTTGATAGAAATCTTTTATTAAGGAAAATAAAATACTAAGCTTGCAAGTAAAACTAGGATGGTGTGTCAAGTGGGTATAATCATATATGCTTAAGGCATATAGTTGGCATAGTAACAAGCAAGTAGTAGCTTGCATAAGTAGGGTACTTGCAAGTGTTAGCTTGCTTAATGAGTAGCTTGCAAGTATTGGCTTGCTAAGATATCAGTATAAGCTTGCCTTGTGCAGAGTAGTGGTTGAAGTTCTCCTCAGCTTCTTCCTCGTAGTATCCTCCTTCCTCCTCGTATCCTTGGTCGGTACTAACGTCTATAAATAAATACGAGGTACACAATCACCAAACAATACTTAACTATTTATAAACATCACACAAAGGTTCACACTAGATGATCTAGCATCATCACTAACATTACAAGGATTAAAACACTTCTCCCATTTATTTTATTTGAGAAAAGTAATTTCTACTCATTGAAAAACTACTTAAGATTTAATATTCTCCAACTCAAACATGGGATCATGTTGACACATGTCATCACCACATATTTCAGTGCATGGGAATGTGATTTAAAGTGGTGTCACAATTTAATAAGGTTTAACCTTTTTTTATTTAATTAAAGTGACTAGAAATGCCTATGTGGCATTCTTTTATTACTTGATCATTATTTCTGTAAGTAAACCTATATATATTTTTATATATTCTAAAAGGTATGCTTAAATGTGATTTTTGAGAGTTGGAATCAACTCAAAAAGCTATTATGGTTGAATTTTGAAAAATGTTTGAATGCAGAAAAGCTTCTGCCTTGTTATTTTTACCATCGGTGATCTAAAAATCTAAATGGTTTGAATCCAACGGGCTTGGATTAAGCATTCCAGTACCTTTCTAACCAAATTGGTTTTATGCATTTTGGTTCAGTGAATCGAGCTGGGTTGATTTTTGAATCTAGGTACAGAACTGTGTTTGAAATAAAATGAATAAACTTAAGTTTGAATTGTTGGGTCGCGCGGGATGTTTAACTAGGTCGGCCCACTATGCAGAGCGCACGCGCGGGCTGGTTAAGTGAGTTACCCCACTCGTCAGTGAGACAACGAGTGGCGAAGCGGTACGGGGTTATCTAGGCCGCACGATCTAACTCTAATCGAACAACTCTGGTTCATCATCCACGTCGGGCAGCACCGGCGAGACAAAACCCTAGCGATGTAGGTGGGGGTCATGGGAGGCTCACTGGGGCTCAGGCGATGGTCGGCGACGAGGGCGAACGACAAATCAACGACGGTGATTCTCATGGTACCGGCAGCTTCTCCTGGGGCGTCTCCAATCGACAACGCCTCCCCTCCTCTACATCGGTGAACTCCGGTGAAATTCCGTCCACCTGGTGCTCGCCTTGCTCCGGGAGTGAATGGGGGCTATCAGTGAGATGTGGGGGGGGTGAACTGGTGTGAATAAAACGAGTAGGGGAGGCCTCCTTTTATAGTGGCTGAAGGGGACCGAAGGGTGCGGGTTGAGCTCGTCGGGGTCGGCTACACAACGAGCTAACGGCATGGACAAAGGTGGGGGATGGTGCATTTGCCTCCTGGCGAAGCTCAACGGCTTGATGGCAAGGCGTGGGGCGGTGCAAATCGGTCAGAACACGTCGACGCTCTGTGTGTCTCTGACGGAAGTCTTAATGGTGCACAGGCGCTCCTGGTCGCGCAACGGTGAACTAGCATGTATGGGTGGTTCCTGGTGCAGTGGTGATCACGTCTGCAAGCGGCGAGGACGGCACGTGGTTTGTTCGAGCGTGTCGAGCGCGGCGCTCTGGCGCTCTCTCGGCATGGTAGCAAAGAGAATGGTCACGCACGTTCTGGGTGGTCTAGTGGCTAGCAGGGTTCGAGCGTTGGACAGGGGGTGGCGGTGGACGGTGGAGTACCTGCTAGACAAGGTTGGCGAGGCTAGTTAGGCTTGTAGCTTGCTGTCGACATTGGGGTTGGGAATTGGGCTCGACCATGGTCACCATTGATGGCATTGTCGAGTTTACAGTGAGCTAGAGCTGGTTAAACTAGTTAGATGATCTACTGAGACTATAGTGAGAGCTAGGGAGAGGACAAGGTTGGCACAACACTGCTCACTATAGTGTTTGTTGTTTAATTTGATTTATGCCTAGAAGGTGTTTGATGAAATGGCCGAAAGAAATTCAAATTTGAATATTGGATTCAAAATTGGTGGGTTTGCTAGGTACATACTAGGGAGTATCTGGTTAGTTGGATTGGTCAAGGTCACTGGTTTGGTTGGGTTTTGAAAATGTGTGATCTTCACATATGTTAAAGATTCAGTTCTGAATTGTCATTTGAATGGGGTTGCCAAATGTTTCTGCAAGTTTTAAAGGTGGTCTTTGCTTCACTTTTACTTGGTATAGCAAGGGGTGAAAAGAATTGGAATTTTTTTGTTTGGAATCTTGGACTAGAAATACTCTTAGTGACCTAGTGAGCAAGATTGGCAAAAATGACGATTTGCCTTATTTGATTTGTTTTCGATTTTCTATTGATTTGTTTCTGTTTGGAAATGTTTTAGATGATGTTATATTCATCTTTGAATCATTCCTTGCTATTGAGTTGAATCACCAAGTCCATTTATGCATTCATCAAATCATCACATACTCAGATGCATTCATTTGGTTTTTATTTAATCAAAGTTTTGTTAACCCTAATTTTAGTGATTAGAGTTTGATGATCATTGTTTCATATTTTTGGGATGTTAAATGGTGGATAAATTTACAAAATGGATTGAGGCTATGCCCGTAACAAATTGTGATGGAACCATAGCCAGAAATTTCATCGAGGATGTAATTATCCGATTCGGATATACACATAATATTATTACTGATAACGGAAGCAAATTTTTCATGGGAGAACTAGCCTAATTCTACGAAGATCAAGGGATCCGACTCAATATTGCATCAGTCATACATCCTCAAGCCAATGGACAAGTCAAAAGGGAAAACAGACTAATTTTACAAGGACTCCGACCTAGTCTCGAGGAACCACTTCGTCGTGCTTCAGGGGCTTGGGTGGAAGAATTAACGTATGTGATATGGAGCTTGCGAACAACTCCTAATAGGTTAACTGGATATACTCCTTTCTTTCTTCTTGGTCTACGGTGCAGAAGCAGTTCTTCCAAGTGATTTAATCCATCAATCTCCTTGAGTCAAAGCATATATCTAAGAAGATGCATAAGTAACTTGACAAGATGATCTCGATATAATCGTATAAGTTCGCATCGTTGCTGAGCAGAGATCTATGGGCTATCAGCAAAATTTACACGAGTACCATAGTCATAGAGTGCAAAATCGTTCCTTCAAAAAGGTTGAATTGGTTGTCCGACTCGTGCAAAAAATAAAGCACAAACTTTCCTCGATTTGGGAAGGACCTTTTATGATTAGCCGAGTTTTGCATAATGGGTCATACTATTTAACCGATATGAGACCAATCAAGGAAAGACCTGATACTCGGAAGAGAAAGAGAGATGGTGGTAATACAGATCTGTATGAACTGGACCATCCATGGAATATTGCATAGATATGTCCCGTCTATTCTTAATTATATTTCCTTGTAATCATATGTACATGTTCAAAGTGAAATAAAGTATTGGTTCTGTCATTATTTTCTGAGAAGTTTTTTACCATCTTATTTCCAAAAGAGCATGTTAATTTCAAAAATCCTAGAATGCTTTATTCTCATGTTCGTTCTGGTTATTATATTTGAAAATCTATAAAATGTTACCTTCGGGTGTAAATCTCATTTTATGTTTATACTTTGGTTTTTATCTGATTGCTTAGATGTGGGTATTTTACGAGTAATGAATTGTTGGTTGGAAGCCGGATTTTTCCGAGTTTAAACTAGTTTATCAATTGAGCTCTCTTGCTCAGCAAAGTTTCCATGTTGAAGGTTGGCCAGCTCATGAAAGAGACGAGGCAGCGAGCCAGATAAACGAGAAGTGTAAACACAAAGTGCTTAAGAAATTTTCGAGCACACATCAAATAATATACAAAGTGCCATCAGTTATTACATACTAGCACCACAAAATAAAGTAGTTTACTTATTACATAACGCCTGACCCAGAATAATGCAAAGTTTTTCTTTGGAATCTATGCTACAGGTGGAGGATAAGGATTCACTGAATCAGCGGTGCTGCCTAGATATTTTTCCGGGACAGGGATGTCACACTCGGTCTCTTCGTCGTCCTCAGATTCTTCTTTGGCTACGGTTGGGGGGCTTGGTGGCACTACAACAGGAGTGAAAAAACGTCTTCTCAAAGTTGGTCACCCCGGCCACAAGACAAGCGTATCCGACACAAGATTCCCATATTTTTTTGACATTATGAGCCTTGCCATCTTCATCTTCGGTTGCATAACCCTTGGTAACTTGCCAAAATTTCCATGTTTCCATGGTGGCTCATTACCATAGTGAGGGCATTATATGCGGCCGTGCGGGCATATGCCTTTTTCCAGTCCCGGACCAACTAAGGCAAATCCTTTGCCTAGTTGTGTAGTTCCAGAGCCGGAAGCTTGTGAAGGTTAGGAATATCAACGTCTTTGCCAACCTCTTCAAGAGATTGGTTGTAGTCATGAATGAGATATCTGACTGCTACAAGTCGGCTTGTGCGTGACTTGGATGATGAAGATTCCAGGAGGTTGAGAGGCCCTACAGTTCAAGAACAAAAAATCAAAATCCAACATATAATTGTCAGAAACATCAAGAAGCAAAGTACAACAAAGACAGAATGGCAGTAAAACATACCGAAAATAGATTCGTCTAATTTGGTTTTCTCTTCTCTCAAACTCTAGAGTTCATCCCGAAGTTCCTGAGTTGTGTCCTTCCGCCGATCCAGGTCTTCCTTTAAATCCGAGATTTCCTTATCCTTGCGATAAATGGAGTGGTCATGTTACTCGGAAGCAATATTGATGGACTCCAAGATATTGGCAACACTACATTCGTGATCAGCCCTCAATTTTTGGATCTTCTCACAAAGCCTAGAATTTTCTGACTCCAAGGCTCGGAAGTTCTCAGCGTTCTCCACAAGTTGAATGATTGTTTCAAAAAGTCTGGAATATAAAAAAAGCAAACAAAAATGAGTCAGAATTCGACTGATTATCATCCGAGAAGAGATAGCCAGAAAATCTTACCTTTAGCTTCTTCCTTCTCCACCTTTAGCTGAGCATTTTCAAGTCAAAGAGTTTTTACTTCTATTTACTTGTCACATATGTTCTTCAATAATTACTGGTTGTAAACATTAACTTTCTATAAGTCATAATAATAACTAGAGTCATATTGCTACTAAGACTCGAGCTGTAATTTCAACTACATTTCAGCACGAGCCTTAGGTATACACTACATCATTCTTTGGCATCCTATAAAAGCATCCATTCGGATTTTTATCCAACTTCATGCTTGGGAGCTAGAGGATAATATATACATAATGTCAAAAGAGTGAAAAAGACAACTTACAACATGCTCATGTTAGAGCTTGTGGTGGCTGGTCTTGATTTCAGGAGTAACCTTTTCGGCAAGCTTCAACAAAATGAAAGGTGGAGGTGGAGTTTATCCGGCCTTCAACTTCTCGTCTCAGAGACGAACTTGTTCTAGCAGATCCGCAAGATTGACATCCTCAGCTTCTTGTGACTCCTCCTATGCTGAGATATTCTGTCGTTCAAGGCATTCCCAGGCAAGCTTGTTGAGTTATTAAGCGGCCGGATGAAGCCAGTCGGAATCTTCAGGTTTCGTGGTAGTGGAATGGAAGATGCATGGGTAGGCTAAAGATGGGGCCAATGTGTACTAGTGGGATATAGTGAGGGATAACATAGTGGATCTACACATGATGAATACTCTCGAGATCTTTTATTTAGATCAACAATGGTGTACACTTGCTCCTTGAGCTGTATCACAAAGAGGAGGAAGAAGAACTAAGTTGCTCTCCCCTTGCTCTAGGGTTTCTCCTCTACTAAATCGATCCCTTGCCCTAGAGGTCCTAGCTCACCTTATAAAGGGGCGGCCAGGTAACATTTAGGGCCAAGATGGACAACATAATCGCATTATATGCTCTTCCCAAAATAGTAACTCGGTGGCCTCCTTTCCCCTGCAGTCCTCCTCTGCACGGCAATGCCTCAAAGTCCATGACATGTGACCATTGGGCTCTGGGACTATCACCTCCATGACCCTCTGTTCTATCCCTGTCCCTCTGGCCCTTGTCTGTAGCGCTTGTCTCTCCTTGGATTCCTGAGAGAGAGACAGAGGAAAGTGTTGACCTTGGGGCTCGCTCTATCTTTCCAAAGCAAGCCAGCTCCTGACTCGGCCTCGTCCCTTTTGATTCGTCCAAGTCTATACCTGCAAACAAAAATCTTCCTAGACATCGTGCCAACATACCTCATATGTCAGCCGCGTCATGCCATTGCTGTTTAGCTTAGGTTAATCCAACCCTTATTCGGCCAACCCTTATATACCTCGGCCTGATCATGCCTTGGTTCGATCAATACCTCAGTGGGCTTTGCGCTTTTACCATAGCTTGACCCTACCAAGGGTCATCCCCAAAATATTAGTCCCCGAAGCTAGTGCGGTCTTAGAAGCTTTAGCTGGAAAGGCCACAATAGGTTCAACTTATTCAGATCTTTGTCATGTCTTGCCGACATACACATTTTTTGGCCAAGTCTGATGTATACTTTGACTGCACTATTTGTGCTTTCATATTTGATATGACTCTTTTTGGCTTTGTCTAAGACATGTCTCGTCTACCAAGTCATCTCGTTCTATCCGGGTTATTTTCCTTGGACATTTACCTTCCTTTATAAGATTCCTCGTATCCTACGTGGACATCAATCATTTGGTCTTGCCTCATTTTACAGGCCATGACAACATTTACTGCTACGCGCAGATATTTATCACTACGACCGGTCAAATGCTATTGTGCCTCCTCGTTTATAGCAAGGGCCACTACGTGTCGTTATGCGCTGACGCAGTGTGACCGTGCTTGTGGCACGATCCCACGACCACGCTCGCAGAATACACGCGCACATAGTGGATAATTTGCACACACACATGATCCCATGACGCTTCGTGCGGCGTAGTTAAACACGGGAGTGGGGTGGGGGGCCTTATTAATTTTTCCCCGCTCCACTTCCTTCATATTCCTCGCGCCTCCGTCGTCGATGTACTCTGCTTCTGCAACCGTGATGCACTCCTTCTCTCCCCAGGCCACCGCTGCTGCAAGAGTCTCCATCCTTCGTCGTTTCTTATCAGCAACCACGAGGCCATGCCATTCCAGGCCTCTCACTGCTACATCTAATAGTTCTTCAGAGGAGGAATCAATGATGAGCTTGCACATGATGGTCACCGTCGACGAGCATGAAGAAGAGGCGCTCGTCTCTGAGCGGGGATCTTGGAAAGGATCCAAGGTTACTCATGCGGAGCTAGACTGGCTTGTACGAACGCGTCGATACCATCTGAGGTCACCTGCTTCCTCCCCGGTGACGAGCTTATCCCGGACACCAAAGAAGGTGAGTATGTAGTGTCTGTAGCTCACTTTGCCCATGGATTCGGTCTCCCCATTGGCAATTTGCCAAGGGATTTTTGAGACATTCGGCCTCCAGCCTCACCATCTCCCGGCCAACGCCGTTGCATCTCTCTCGCTTTCATCTCTGCATTCAAAGGTTACTTCTTCCTCTGGCCCAACATCCAAGTATGGGCAAGATTCTTCCAGCTCCAGGCCAACGTGGTGCAGAATAAAGAGCTCCAGCCCTCCGAGAAGAACAAGTTGCTGGCCTCGAGTCTTGCAAGAAATTGCCCAAGTCATTATTCTACGTGAAGAACAAGATCGAGGTAGATATGATTTGGCTGCCGGCATTTTCAGTCGGTGTCCCTACCAAGAAGAACTGGGACTTCGATCCGAAGAAGAAGAACTCAGTGGTCAATCTATTTGAGAAGAGTCTCCTCGAGTTGACGGAGGTCGGCTTATGCGGTGATGACCTCATGGCTACTTTTTTAGTAGCCGAGTCTGCCCCTTCAGAAGTGCAGCCATAAAATTTGCTACATGAGCGGCCGACTTGACCAGTATCGAGTCTCGATGGTCGAGTTAAGGAATGACCAGATCCGGAAACACGTTAAGTCTATTTTCAAGATGGAACTGGTCGAGGAATGGAAGTGGGGTATGAAGCCCTACAGCCAAGAAAACTGCGTGCCCCAGGTAACTTTCTCATGAGCTATTTTTGCCGAACCAAGCGCTATGTCGGCTTGATTACTTATTCAATTTTCTGCATTCCTTTCTTTAGAAATTTCTCCAGCGCTATGTCGTCATGAACTTGTCCCTTAGTTGGGGCAAGTACGTGAAACCTTAGACGAGGAAGAGCTGGACTCCGAGGAGTTCATGTCGATTCCTGATTCAGGCTCCATCCCAACCTCTGGTAAGGCCTCTGTCTTAAGGGAGTGGTCGGATGACTATGATTCAGACAATTGCGAAGTTCTCAAGGTATTTAATCCAGCGCCTCTCTCATACACCTATCCGCCTAATTTTACTCCAGCTAACCCGGCTGGTCAGGTGTACGATGTGGCCCCCGTTGCTCTGGGAGGTCAATGGCCAATGAGAATGCATGTTGCAAGCTCTGATCCCCCTGCTCAGTCTCCTCATGCCAGGAAAAGAGTCAAGAGAGCTGCTAAGAGGGCTCCTGAGACAAAGGTGGCACTATCGCTTTCCTCGTAAGTTTCTGATACGTCGGAAACGTATCTATAATTTTTCATGCTCCATGCTTGTTTAGTATCTACTTTGCTTTACCTGTCTACACTTTGAGGTGTTTTTTACATGTTTCCTGGTATTAACCTATTAGAAAGTTGCAACAGTGCCAGATGCCTGTTTTCTGCTGTTTTTGGTTTCAGAAAAGTTAGTAAAGAAATATTCTCGGAATTGGACGGGACAAACGTCAAAATCAATTACTTTCCATGGGGAACAAGAAGTCTAGAGGGGAGCTGGAGAGGCAATCCAGGGCGGCCAGACCCACCCTAGGCGCGGGTGGTCCCTGCCCCGCGCCTGGGAGGAGTGTGGGGCCCCTGGCCGCTGCCTCGGCCTCCCCCTTCGCCTATAAGAATCCCCCAATGCAGAAACCCTAAGCACCCGATCAAATATCCACGAAACCGCCTGAAGCCGCCTCCACCATCGTCCCTAGATCAGGGGGATCTGAAGTTCTTCTCGGCACCCTATCGGAGGGGAGATCATCCCGAAGGCCTTCTCTCCGGTATGATGCGTGAGTAGTTCCACCTTGGACTATGGGTCCATGTAGTTGCTAGATGGTTATATCTCCTCCTTTGTGCTTTCATGTATAGATCTTGTGAGCTCCGTTCATGATCAAGATCTAATCTATTTGTAATCATGCATGTTGTGTTTGCGGGGATCTTATGGATATTGAGATTATTATGTTGGTTTGATTAATGGTTTTGTCTTTATGATTCTATGATGTCTGTGTTGTTTGTGATCTTGCATGCTCTCCGTTGTTAGTAGCTATCTTGGCCAAGTAGTTGCTAGTGACTCCAAGAGGGAGTATTTATGCTCGATAGTGGGTTCATTCCTCTAGTTTCCAAGGGAAGTGACTATAATATCTTTGGTTGTAGATGTGGTGTTGCTACTAGGGAGAAAACAACGGTCTCTTGTTCATGGAACATGTGGACTGTTTACCTTACACACTTTGCTTAAAGAAGTTGTCTTTGGCTTGCAACTTAATACTGGAGGGGGGTCGGATGATAACCTAAAGCTAGACTTCTAGTCATAGATGCAGTTGGATGGTGGTCTATGTATCTTGTTGTATTGCCCAATCGAATCTCATAGGATCTTCCTGACTAGTAATTGCATCGTTATGCCTTGCTTAGTTCCTGTCAATTGCCCTTCTGTAATTTGTTTACCCTTCATGCCATGTTGTTTATCTAAGGAGAGCACCTCTAGTGAACTATGGACCCCAGTCCAATCTTTACCATTGATACATCTTCCGCTGTTACTTGTTTACTTGCTGCAAACCATTACCTTCCACACCATACGTTTAATCCTTTGTTACAGCAAACCGGTGAGCTTGACAACCTCACTGATTTGTTGGGACAAAATCTTGAGTTTGGGTTGTGCAGGTCTCCGCATTGCTTGCAACACCAGTGTGATGTTTCCTTCCTCCTTCTGGTTCGATAACCTCGGTCTCAAATGAGGGAAAACTTGTTGTTTTGCTCTTCACGCCATGCGCTTGGGGTTACCAACAGAGTGCCACGTCAAGCACCATCAGTTTCCTTTTCTGAGTTACATTTGTATTCTTGTTTCTCTCTTTCTCTGTCTGATCCACTTTTTTGTTGTTTTACTTCGGCAGTGATCCTCTTAGCATTCCTTATAGTGGGTTGAGCATGGACTCTCCTATTCCTCGGCCACCATCACCCCCAGCGTATGATGATACTCAGGTCGCTAGCCCGGCTCGAGGTAACTCTTCCCCTGCGTCTAATAATAGTCCACCTTGGCGGGAGGAATAAAACGTCGGCACAGGTGGTAGCAGCGCCTCCGGGGACACGGCCATGCCGGATCAGCAAAATGAGCCCTCTGCCCCCGTGAATACCACCAAAGTTCGTGGCGCCTGCGGTTCTGGCAACGAACCAGCTTCTGCCGAGGTACCATCAACCTCATCCTCCAGTGGCCCCTATGCCAACTTCAAGCGAGCAACAGCAAACTCCGCTAGAACCATCCGAGTCTTCCAAGACTCGGCTAGAAGGTCAACCTCGGCAGAGCCCGCGCTCTATATCTTAGCCGAGTTCTCCATCGCAGCTCCCGCCAACCTCGCAAACTGTAGCTCGGCCAACCTGTTGGAGATATGCCCAAGAGGCAATAATAAAAGTAGTTATTATTATATCTTTGTGTTTACGATGAATGTTTACATACCATGCTATAATTGTTTTAACCGGAAGCATTAATACTTGTGTGATTTGTAAACATATAAGAGTACCTAGTAAGCCTCTTGTAATACTAGCTTGTTGATTAATAGATGATTATGGTTTCCTAATCATGAACACTGGATGTTATTAGTAACAATATCATATCATTAGGAGAATGATGTGATGGACACAATCCTATAGTTAAGCATAGCATAAGATCAAGTCATTCCAATAGTTCTTTTGTTATAAGCTTTGAAATACATAGCAACCTAAATCCGTCGACCATGAGATCATGTTAATCACCATCACTGGATGGATGCTTTGATGACATCAAACACCACTTCGTAACTAGGTGGTTATAAAGGTGGCATTGAGTATTCTAAAAGTATGTGTTGAGGCACATGGATCAAGAGTGGGATTTGTCCATCCATATGACGGATAGATATACTCTAGGCCCTCTTGGTGGAATATCATCCAATTGGCTTGCAAGCATGTGACTGTATCACAAGGGATCACATATCACAGAACGACTAAAGAGTACTTATTAGTAATGAGGTTGAACTAGGTTTACGGAGATACCGACGATCAAACCTCTGATAAGTAAAGTATCGTGAGACAAAGGGAAATTGGTATCATATGTAAATGGTTCATTTGGTCACGAAGTAATCATAGAAGTATGTGGGAGCCATATGAATTTTCAGATTCTTCTATTGGTTATTGATCGGATAAGTGTCTTGATCATGTCTGCATAATTCACGAACCATAGGGAGACACACTTAAGGATTCGATGTTGTTTAGTAGATATGGTAATGAGTTGGAGACTAAATGTTGTTCAAAGTTTCAGATTGGATCCAGTACATCACGAGGAGATCTGGAATGGTGGTCCGGAGAATAAGATTCTTATAAGCAAAGTCCAATTCCGGAGTTCGGAAATGTTTTTGATATTTTCACCGGAATCTTTTAGAAGGGTCTAGAAGGTCCACAATTCCGGAGAGGGAAGGGTACATGGATGTGTCATACCAATGTGGAATGGTTGTATCATGTCCTAGGTCACTTGGCTGGGCAATGGGAAGACAGGAATCAAACTCTAGTTTGAAAAAGTGAAATCCCAACATGTGTCCCATACCATTTTTTAGAATTGGTACTGCATCTCATACATGTCACTGCATCATGATCATCATTGCAAAAAAATTCAGTTTCAAAACTTTTGCCAAAACACCACTTGAGTTGCATGTTGTCAAATATACAAGATTAGATTGGTTTTACTTTGCATCTACTAAAAAGGTGTTATATACACTTTCGGAAAGCATATATGCATAGAGTATTCCATTAAAAACCTGTAGGATTTTTGTTTCACTCAAATCGGAGCAACAGATCAAAAGTTATGGCCATTTTAGTTATAGGACTAAATTCAAATTCATACTAACAGCCACACAGTTTTTGAAAATTCAAAGAAAAACGGTCTAGAAAATGAAAAAAGAAAAAAAAGGAAAACCGCGCGAGCCAGCACGCCGGCCAGCCTGCAGCAGCCCACCCAGGGCCCGTCGACTCATAGCAGTACCCAGCCGCGTGACAGGCAATAGTAGCCGCACAACACACAAGCGCCCGCCCGGTAACGGCCCAGCCGCGCGCATCTCTCTCCCCTTTTCCCTTTCCTTTTTTTCGACAAGCGGGACCTGCCTATCATCGGAGACTGACCTGCACACGGTGTGCCTTGTACGATTTCCCCGTGTTCGGTCGATCTTGTTCGGCCTCCCTTTTTTCCCATGCCTAACCGCCCTTATAAACCCCTCTCTGCCCCGCCATGCTTTTATTTTTTGTCGCACAAACCCTAGCCGCCCCTCTCTCCGACCTCGCCATTGTCTCTGCCGCCAATCTTCGGACGAGCTTGACCCTGAGGTAGAGAGAACCCATATCCGCCCTCTTCGCCCTAAAAGCTTCTCCGCGGGCCACCGCCTCACCCTGACCTGTTTTCCCCCACCGTAGTGTCGCCAACGACCGTGGATTGCTCGCCGGAGCCACGACAACTGAGCCGTTTCATCCACCTATTGCCGCTGCAAAGGGAAGCAATCGACACCAAGGACCGATGTGACCATTGCCTCTCTCTGCACCCCATCGACCACCTCGCCTCGGAAAGAACCGCCGGGAGACACCGCCACCGTCGCTGCCAGAAGCCACCGCCATCGTCGTTGACCTTGGTGAGAATTAGGAGCCGCTCAATCCGTCATCGATGGCCAAGATTAAAACACATCGAACCGGTATCACCCAATCATGGCGCGCCACGTCACCGGCCGCGTCAGCACGTTCTTTGACCGCTGGGGAAATTCTCTTAAAACTATTAAAATTTGTAGAAAAATAGTAAAATTTGTAAAATCTATAGAAATTAATCTACTGGTCCAAAAATAACTTATAATATACCGTTGGATTCACAATTTTACGTAGAACATTGATACGCGGTTGTTTAAGACTTTTACCTTAAGTTTTTGCATTATTCAATTAAACAAGTTAATGACCTTTTTGAAGTATTAAATTCATAACAAAATAATTACTGATCAGAAAATTGCATATAATATGTCCCTGGAATCACAAGAACATCTGGTTTCAGTTCCTGAATTAAAATAACGGGTTTACTGTATAGAATAAGTTTAATATAATAAAAGGCTTTCTGTAGTATTTTAAATATTCAAAAATATCTATAAGTCCTTTTGCCGTGATTCTTGTTGGCTCTGTCTCTATTTTGTAATACCTACATAGTGGTATTTTTTCCTAGATTTTATAAAATTTTCAACAATAGAGGCTTAATAAATTGATTAAAGCTCTATTAATTGGTCTTTCAAATTGCATATTTAGTTTTAAATGCATTAAAGAGTTTTCCATGCATAGATACATGAAGTATATTGAACAAAGGATGTAATGTGATACTAAAACTTTGTTCAACATGTCATGCATGCATTGTGCATTATTATGGTTGTGTATGATTGTTTATGTGTTGCAAATTGTGTATCGTGTAGATTGTGACGAGTGCAACGCTTGCTTATGTGAGGATTGTACTCTTGACTCCTACCATCAAGGCAAGTAGTTTCTATTTTGTTCATGAATGTCCTACTATTTTCTCTTATACATGTGTAGTGTATTTTTGTAGCTACATGTGTAGGTATTACTATGCTATGCTATATATCCTATTTATTGTGGTAGGGAAATCCCTTGTAGTTGAGTCTCCGTATGGTAGATGTGCTTAGATATGTTGTAGATACGGGGAAGGGATCATGATATGGTGAAGTATATGTTTTGTTCTACTAAAACAAGATAATGTCAATGAACTACCTGGACAGACTAGTTGGATTAGTCATCGGAGTGTGAATAACGGTGGGGAATGCCACCCAGGGCACTGAGAAGGATTAGTTTTCTTTGTTACCGTAGCTTACGTGTGCAACCATGTGCCAGTAAGAATGGGTGGCTGGTTGGACTCAGTAGGTCGTGGTGACCCTAACCCAGCATAGCCAGAGATGTAGTGAATGGTAGGTTGGGACCGATGCAAAGTGGGGTTTGAGGATCTACTTCCCGAACGGTCTCTTCTTGGGTTTCTCCCTATCATCACACAATATGAGTGTGGTGGTACGAGATAGGCTGACCAAGTGACATGGGTAAAGTGTATAACCCCTACAGGGTGTAAAACTAAGTTCTTAGTTGTGTCCCCGGTTACGGACAAATGAGTTGCTTGATATCGATGCTATGACATATTCTCACTCATCCTTATTTCTTGAGTGCTAAAAATTGATGGGTGAACCTAATGGGTTGCTGTGAATCAAATTGGTTTAATAAAGTAGGACAAAATGTTTGAAAAATGCAAGCTAGCCATGGCTCCACCAGCCAAATAAGCATGTAGCTGCTAGGTGTTTTTCTCCCTACTTACCGCTACTTGCCATACACTCCATCTATTGACCCTTCGGGGATGCTATGTTTTATGTTGCAGGATATTATGATTCTGAGTGATCGACTAGGTTGCGGTACTACACTCAACATTTGTTCTCTTGGGTGCAATTGAAGATGGAACCTATTATATGTTTATGCTTCCGTTTGCTATTGAACTATTTGAGCTAGCATGTGTGCTAAGCGTTTTTGTAATAATTGAAGACTATAGATCATTTCGTTATTTATGATGCACAGATATTTGCTTTGTTGTTCATCTTTAAGATCTATGTAAGCCAATGAACTGATCCAGGGATTGGCGTGTTGCATAGAGCTATGGTATTTTCTGGCTGTAGTATTACAAGATGGCATTAGATTCCGTGTGTCGCCTGTAGGATCGTGACCTAGGTTTGGAATAGGAATCCATTGAATTTATAAAGTTTATATTAACTCTGTCTTTCATCCTTATGCCTTTCATTCTTGTAAATTCTTATCATTTTCTGTTCTCACACTTTCCTATTTTAAATTATAGATGGGAGAAGTCACCAGGACTGAGTATGTCGGGATCGACTCACCAAAACCCTTCGCGAGGCAATTGGGAGAGCTCTCGCAGTAATTGGGCGTGCCGCTGGCCATGTTCAAAGGGAGGAGATTACATACATATGTGTATGGAGATGGCATTTGGGAGATCACCACCATTATCTTCAGAGATCCCACCATGCCAAACCCTAAGCATCTGATCTACACCAAGCGGTATGTCACCTGGGAGCTTGGAGTAAACCTGGCTATGCATGAGGCACTGTCACGCCAATGCCATCTTCACCAATACGAGCTTCCACAAAACTATCCTTTCCATGAGTATGGAATACGTGATGAGAATGCGAATGTTGTGGTTACTCCAGGCAACAGGAACAACATGACATCCCGTCAGAAACACACAGAGGACACGGAGATTGAGAATGGGGAGCTAGCCATTAAGGTGATGCAGCTGAAGGGGATAGCTAATCATGCCAGCCATGGTCTAGTGATTCATGGACATGAAATTGATACTTTGCATACCGCTGTGAATGTCTTGGAGTAGGCTCTTATTGCTAGGGATCAGACTATAGTACATCTGAATGGGACCTTCCAGTAGAGGGATCATACCATAGTGCAGCTAAATGGAACTGTCCAAGAGAGGAACCAAGTTGTGATGGAGAGGGATTAGACAATCTTTGATATGGAAGCCCAAATTGCTACTCTTCAAGCATAGTTAAACCCCCACCGAATGATGACAACAACGGAGATGATGGAGATGATGGCAATGACGATGATGATGATGATGATGATGGAGGGAACAATGACGATGATGAAGATGATGATGATGGAGGCAGCGATGGTGGAGGAGGTGAACCAGTCGCCGTTGTAGCAGAGGATGAAGAAGAAGAAGACCACGAGGAGGTGGACTTCGAGAACTCAAGCGGGGATTTAGGGGAGGTGTACATGCCACCGCCATGGATAGCTCGTGGACTGAAGCGCCAACGCATAGATTCAAGGACCTACTACAACCTCTTCATGAAATAGTTAGATATGGCCACCAATTAGTCTTTGTTAGATTATTACGTTAGTATTGAGACATCGATCAATGTAAAACTAAGTGCTTAGTCGTGTCCCCGGTTACGGACAAATGAGTTTCTTGATATTGATGCTATGATATATTATTGCTCATCCTTATTTCTTGATTACTAAAACTTGATTGGGTGAACTTAGTGGGTTGATGTGAATAAAATTGGCTTAACAAAGTAGGACAAAGTGTTTGAAAAATGCAAGCTAGCCACAACTCCAGCAGCCAAATAAGCATGTAGTTGCTAGGTGTATTGTCTCCCTACTTAGAGCTACTTTCCATACATTCCATGTATTGACCCTTCAGGGATGCTACAAATTATGTTGCAGGATATTCCAACTCTGAATGATTAGCTAGGTCGCGGTATTTCACTCTACATTGTTCACTTGTGGGTAATTTGAAGATTGAAGGAGTTATTTATTTATGTTTGATACTTGAATAAGTTTGAGATAGCCTTCGAGCTAAGCATTATTGTAATAATTGAATACTCTGGATCTTTTGTTATTTATGATATACGGATAATTTACTTTGTTATTCATCTAGGTTCTATGTAAGCCAATAAACTGATCCAGGGATTGGCATGTTTCATGTTTGCATCATGTTTTACATTATTATTTTGCATTGTAGATGTAGGATTTTGGTATTTTAGGGTGTTCACACGAACTTTTTATATTTTCACAAGGATTAGAACAGATGATGGATCCAATGGACACAATTCTTGGAGCTGTTGTACTGGAGAGAAAAGGAGCCAAAAACTACATAAATCGCTTATTTGGGAAATATTAATAATACCAGAAGAAAACCCGAAGCGAGAAACAGAGACATAAGAGTTGACGACCAACTATATGGGTGGACGCCATATAGTTGGCGCCGCCTCCGCCTCCTCAAATAGTTTCACCCCGTGCAACTGGTTCGGAGATATGACATACAGAACACCCTAGAAATCGCCGAAACCTAACCTCCAGAAGGCATTTGGAGGGGGGACTTGCCCTAGGGATCCATCTTCGCCCTACATAGATCTGGGAGGCCAAGGAATCGATCTCCATCTTCATCAACCGCTGCATCTTCATCACCACCATCATCTCCATCCATCCCATCTAGATCTTGTTGTAATTCTTGCACTAGTTGTGGATTTAAACAAGTACTATTCATCAATGATCATTTCCATTACCATTACTATGATGCTGTCTGCCTCCATGTTTGAGTAGATCATTAGTTCTCGGGGAGATGGAGAAACCCTAGCGTGAGATTGAAATAAAATAAAGTTTATTATAATATTCATCGTTGTGACCATGTGTTAGATTTTCTACATCTTGGGAGAAGTCGACCTCTCCAATATTTGCCTCTTATGGGGACTTGATTTACGTAACTACTTGTTGGTAGACGAAGGGATGTTAGCACTTACAGTGACAAGAAAGTTATTGGAACCCCTTACATATCAACTTGGGAATCGAGAAAACTCACAAAACACTATACATTCCATGGGATACGTCCTGCGGGATTATATCCCTTAATATTGCAGTAATTCAATTGATGTTGATTGCCATCTGGTGTGGTTATGAGGATGATTTGATCAGTGGTTGCTGCCTCTTTGTCCAAATACGAAGTTCCTCCCATATATACATAGTTGAGAATATTCATGATAATAATCTTTATCTTAGCCATTTATAATGCTAGTGGTGAATCCGCGAATCCCTGAGACCAATTTTTCTCACTGAAGTTTAAAATCTCTTTTACATATGCGATACTTATTTTCTATATTCAGTTTTATTTACTTTATGCATTGTTATCGTATACCAAAAACCCCAAAACACATTTTTACACATTACTCAAATTTTATCTTGTCACTTATAACATTATTTAGCATTTCTATTTTCAGTATTTATTTCAATAATTCCTAGATTTCAGACTCCTGCTCCCAGTGGGATTGACATCTTTATTTCGAAACTAGCTACAAACGATCTGTGTACTTGCAGTCATCAAGCTATTTTCTGGCGCCGTTGCTGGGAAGCTAGGTGCTATAGGTCTTTAGTTTTTGCTTATTTACTTTAGTTCTATTAAGTTTTGTTTTGAGTTACAGGTTTCCACCAACATGATGGAGTTTGAGTATATGACTAGTTCTAACCCACTCAACCACTATGGTAAGCCCTATGATATTTATAAAAGAGACAACTCCAACGAGAAGACAAGGGGGTTTGAAATAAATCCTCTACTACTTGGTATTTTACACAAGAAGCAATTTACTGGAGATGAAGAAGATCCTGATCCATATGAGCATATTGCATGTTTCAAAGATATATGTGGCACGTTCCAATTAACGGGGTATACCGCCAATGAGGTAAAGGTTAAACTTTTTAGTCAAACTTTGACAAGTACAGCTCTCTCTCATGGTATATATCTCTACCCTCATAAGCCACTACTACTTGCGATAATTTAGCTTGCAAATTCCTATCTAAATATTACCCATCATCAAAATATTTTGGAATCAGGAACTTATAATGACTTGGAAGAACCATCCCAATGAAGGACTAGTAAGAGCTTATATAAGACTTAAAGATTTGCTTAGACAATGTCCTCATCATGATTTACCCGAATGGTATTTATTGCATATCTTTTATGGCGGTTTAATTGAACCTAATAAAATTGAGAGGATCTTTTATGGATTTACCTATAACTAAAGCTTGGGATTTACTTAATAGAATTCGCGATCATAGAACTTCATGGAATTTTGGTCTAGGAAGTGAAGGAGGCACAGAAATATATCATGAATGTATTCACGACTATAATAAAAAAGGCCATATTAATGAATTGTCTAAAGAGCTTTATTTAGATTCAGATCTTATGTTGCAAGTTGTTAAAGCTTTTACAGAACACATTTGCGGTGACCCAGCCTACCACTGCATGGTGTAGTACACTATAGTCGTTGATATAACACCAATGGAACACTGTTCCATCCGCATTATATCCCTCAGAGTGGTACAATAGAAACATCGCGGGTCCAAGACAACACTTTATATTACATATAGCATATTACAAAAGATCCAGAGAGCTTCCTCGGATAGTGAGGAATATTATACAGAAAGAACCAGAAAGATCCACTCGGAGTTACTTTAGAAGTACTACTATTAATATATGTATAAGGATTGAAAGTACTACTATAGTATTGTTCTACAGAAGTAGGTTCTAGATTCTAGGAGTTTTATTTCTATTGTACTCTTCAGCATGTCTTCGATAGATTCCTTTAAGGTCTTCGACTCCGTTGGTCTCCCTTAGATATGTTCAACTCTTCAAGTGACTTATTTCCTGGAAACGCCATTGGTTTCTTCGAGATCTAGAAAGGGTTAAGAAGATACGTTGAGTACGAGCGTACTCAGCAAATTCACTAAAGATGAGTGTTTGATGTACTAGCTACAGCCACAGACCATAGGTCGTAGGCAATGCAAGTTTTCGTAAACATTTCTTCAAAGGTTGATTTTATTATGAAAAGCTATGACCATCAGCCTTCACGGGTTTACCAGAACTTTCATGGAGTTCCTTTCCAGGATCGTTCGCAGCTCCTTCCCGGAATAGGGAGTAACAAGTTACAGTTCTTACACTCTGCAGAGGTGCGTTGCTTTACCCATGAGAGATATTAGCTTTGTTGAACATCCAAGTTATAAGCTCGTTCACACTTCCTTGGTATGAGGCCCAGACTAAGATCCAAGCCCATCACTGTCCTTCTCCGCGACCCCGCATACACCACAATTGTTGGATGTCCAAACTCAAGGTAGACTTTTCCCCGTATAAAACGGCTATACCTTAGTTGGATACACACAACAACCATTAACACTAGATATCTGTCTATTGTAAGCCCAAATCCACGGTAGACTTCCCCCGTATAAAACGGCTATACCCATGATCTGCAACTTACAAATGCCGAGAATAGTGTCCAATGCATGCGAAATGGGAGCCGATCCAGCTGACTTCTCAGTCCCATTCCAAATCTCATGGTTAACGCGTAATATACGACGCAAGAATCACTGGAGACATTGGTTGTTAAGTCCTATATAATATGTTCCTTTACCACCGAAACTTTCATAGTAGATTATTACCTCATGGTAAATAACCTATAATCATATTATTATGATAATAGTGTTTTCTGATCTTTTTCAAATGCAGGTGATGACAACACTGGATTTGCAAAATACTTTACAGAAAATAATCAAAGGACATGAGCAAGTGTGAACTTGCCTTGTGTGATTGCAAGATTATGCACTCACGGTCTTCGAGATAATAGAAGATCCAATATCTGAAATCAACATCATTGGTCCGGTAAGTACTAATGTTTAAAGAAGCAGGATGCCATTATGCATAAGTAATGCTATGCAATTTTATAATTCCCAAAGTGAAACCCTTAGTATTTTGAATAAGTTGATCTTAGGTATCTTCTTTAAGATTGGGTTTACCTTTAAGTTTATTTCATAAGAAATGACATTGATAAGGAACTTAAGTGTTAACAATCCAAAATATACAAATACTGATAGAATAATGTGATTATGATTAATTGTTATCTGGTGATTGGGATGAAAAGTCCTTGAGTTGAGTTGTTAAGAGCTGAAGAAACTAATATAGACTTGTTTGTGTGAAGTGGCAAAAAGAATAACATTTGAAGAAACTAGTATTTAGTTAAAGTTAATTTAGTCTTATGGTTTATTAGGTTTTACATTAGGGTTTGTGAGGGTTACACATGTTGAGTTATCATATTTCAATTAATGATATAGGTGACTAAACTTAAGTTTAAAACATGAATACACTTCAAATGATATATTTATAATTGTTTAGACCAAAGTTAACTATAAAAATAGAAGTGAATTTTAAGATATAATGAGTTTTAGAATATCATCTAGTTTTAGGATTATGACAAATATGATTATGAATGATGCTTTTTAATGTAAGTGAAAGATGGTTTAATAATATGCAATTTATTAATGGAAGCATAATTATATGATATTATAAATTTATTAGAGTTTAGAGTTGTTTTTAAGAGTGGTTAAAAGATGGGGATTATTCACCATCTTATACACGAGTGATATGTAATATTTATTTAAAAGGAGTTTAATTTGAATTTAAGATTTTAAAACATTTAAAGGCTAATAGTTATATTTAAGTTTTATTTTGATTATGGATTTAGATTTAATAATTAAATTTTAAAGGTTTTAGTGTTTAATAAGAAAATGTGATTATTTCTTACTTAAGAAATAATTTTAAGAATTAACAAAGTGGTTATTTTATTTGAGTAAATAAGTAATGAATTTAATTTATCTTAAAATGTTTTTGAATAATATACATAGTATTTTGCTAGTGGAATATACTTATTAAAGATCTTAAAAAATGAATTTTATTTATTTTTAAGTATTACCTTTATTTTTATAAAATTTCTTTAAAGAATTAAGTGTCTTTAAATATTGGATTTATATTTTATTTGTAAAAAATCTGAGTTGGTATTTTTATAAAATAGTAAAGTTATTTTTATACACAAAAATTGATTTTTATTTATTTTTAGGATTTTTCCTTATTTAATGAAATTTCACTTAATATTTAATAGTGTTTAATCTTTATTTGCATTTTATTAACTTAAATAAGTGAAGTTATATTTTTCTAAGGTGGATTTTATTTTTGTGATAATTTTAATATATTAAATATATTTTTATGATTTTTCTATAATTTTCTATAGCTGAAAATGTTTAAAGGTTATTTTGGTAATTTATTTATTTTTCTTTTATTTTATTTCTTATTTTATTTTGAAATGGGCCTAGTACCCAACATTGGAATAAATTAGCCCAGCAAAGGGGGTAGAGGGTCGGTCAAACCGACCCAGCCCGCACTCGCCTCATTCCCCCGAAGCCTCTCTCCTCCACTCGATCTCTCTCCCGTGTTCCTGGGTACTGCCACCGCCGCCAACGCCGCCTTCCATTGCTCCTCCGGACACCACCGGCCGCATCCGCTAATATGGCCAGATCGTCGCCTCCTCCACCGACTCCCCGTGCTATGACGCTGCTCTCTCTCTGCAGCCCCCGCCCGACCGAAACCCTAATCCCCGCCTAGGGCTTGGTCCGCCGGAGCGCATCACCCTGTACCGGAGTTCTGGCCGCCTTCCCCAATCGAGCGAGCCTTCTCATCGTCTTCGCTGAGTTTTTGCCACACGACCTCGACACCCGTGTGTTCTGAATTGAGCCCTGTGTCAACCACCTGGCCTGGGCCTTCCCATGGTGATGTGGTGCTACTTCTACTATCTAAGGCTAAGGTTGGCTATGCTCTCCTGATGCTCTCTATTGACCTGGGTTTCACCTTCCTTAACTCGACGCTGGTGGGAAGGTGTGTCGGCGCAACCCCGGTGTCCCTTGTTCCTGAAACCCGCGGGACGGCGCGGATGGCGCAACCCTAGCAGCAGGTGCTTCCACTGATTCATGGATGGTGTTGGACAGGAGCGATTCTATGGCTTCATCAACCCTATGCTTCAGGTGCTCGGCACCCTCGGTGAGTTCTATTCTTTTTGTGACCAGCTTTTGTGTTGATGATGGGCTGACGATAGCACCTAGTGGTATTTGATTAAGATTCAGAGAACTAAAGCTTGATGTGCTTCCCTTCTAGTTATAGATAACACATATGTGGCTATTGCAAGAGAAATCAGTGATGACATATCTGCTTGAATATTGGTGGCTTGTAGTGTTGTTTGAGCTACTGCTGTTATGGAACAAACCTTTTGGGATTTGATATTGAACTTGAGTTATTCATGCTCCTAGTTGGGTGCTATGTATAGGCAGATTGCAGTAATTTGCCTTGAGCTGTGAGATTTGTTGTAGTATGAGCCGCCTTGAATCAAAATATGATGATGATCAGTGTGTAACTAAATCTTTGATCAGTTACATTTCTTTTAAAATATAAAATGATTCTTAGATATTTTTGAATATCTAAGAAAATAATTTATTATCAAACTTGATGAAGGGCTGATGTTCTAGTTTAAAGACTAGATTGAGAGTTTGGTGGAAGTGAGTTTGGGATTGTGCCTGAGGTGCAATTCCAATTCTTTTGGATTTGTGCCCAGCAATCCTTCATGCTTGCTGGTTTGTGCAAAGATGATTTGTATGCTTTTATGGCTTTGGTATGATTAGTATAAGTGTGCTATAGCCCCTGCCTATGATGCAAATACTGAGACCTAGGCTTGGGATGATTAAGGATTAATGATATTTTCTTTGGTTGTGATCCTACTACTATGGTGCCTCACCTGGGAGTATGCACAGTGGTATGATCATAGTGTATATGACCTGATGCCCTTGCCCCTGCCAATGATGCAAAGGCTGAGGCCCTAATGATGATTGAAACAAATACTAAAGTTTGACTACCAACTCTCTATGATGACTCAACATAGCATTACTATGTGGATCTAAGAGAAATCTCTCCTCACAACCCATCGTTGTGAAGGATGTGGTTGCTAGTTGCCTGATTTCTGGACATGATCTATTTGTTGGCTTTGACTGCTTGACTAGCTAAAAAGAGACTCATGTGTGGCTGCCAATGAGGCATGGTCTGAGGCTGATTATGTTTGTATATACGAATAGAATCGTTGTGAAGGATGTGGTTGCTAGTTGCCTGATTTCTGGACATGATCTATTTGTTGGCTTTGACTGCTTGACTAGCTAAAAAGAGACTCATGTGTGGCTGCCAATGAGGCATGGTCTGAGGCTGATTATGTTTGTATATACGAATAGATGCTTGAATGGTTTTTCCTAGCTCAATGATGATACTGGTGTAGCATTTCTACACCAGTCTGAGAGCCTCAGATTTTCCCCACTAAAACTTATGCTCTAAAAGATGAAATGAGCATGTGTTATTACTATTATAAGTTGGTAACCTGATATGCAGAGTAGATCAGCTTGACTTGGTGAGATTGTGGATAATCTGCAGCTGCTCTTGATCTACTATTGTTGTTGTCTTGACCTTGTGGTGGATCTTGATGGTTTCATGTCCATTCTTCTGGATATTATTCTTGCTTTGGTACATCTGGCCTTGATTTCTCCTTGTCCTAGCTCTAGGATGGCTCCTAGGAGCAACCAGAGCTATGGTGTGATGGTTTGGTCTAGATTAGTGATCTTGTGGTGATGAGCAAGAATGGATGTTGTTCCTGCTGATGAACTATTGATCTGATGGTAGTTCTGGACTAGGTAAATGTGTGGAGATATTATGATCAACCTAGTTTATCTGCTACAGCTGTGTTCTCCCCTTTGTACCTTTTGTGATGCCCTTGTTGCTTGAAATCACACTTGTTGCATGCAATGCGTAAGCTGCTAGCTGATGTGCTGCCAGCCCAGGTTCATTGTCTCACTAGGAAGATATTTTGTTGTGGATCAGCTTAGTTGAATTGGTATTATCTAAAGTTGAGCTATATTTTTGGATGTTTCCAAGTGGATTCTTAGATAGCCAATGATGGTGTCCTGAGGCAAAAATACTTATATGAATAGATACTACGATCTGGTGAAACTTGCCCCTTTCTAAAATCTAGTTCAATGCTGAATTAGACATAGCATTTCTATGTCAAATCTAAGAGCAAAACTCTAACCCACTAATCATTCTTTCATTCTACTTTTGTTTTCTTTTTTGTTGTGTTTGCAGGAAATGAAAAGAAGAAAGAAAATGCTAGATGATGAAGGGATAAAGGAACAGTAGCTTAGGAATTTATTAGTATCAAATATTGTGATTTATATTCTGTTTGGATATTGTAAAAAAACATTGTACTATTGTAATTTATTCAATAAAGTTTACTTATTTCATTTTTCTTTTACAATTCTTTTGTAAAGACAGTGTCATATATATATTGTTGTAATAAAGAATTCTGTTATTTATTTCAGTAATGTAATTCCTTTTTTTCTGCTTATTTGATTCCTGATACTTTTCTTTTATTAAATTTTTGTAAAAGATCAATGTAATATTGTATGTATATATATATATTAATAAGGAAATATTTTTATAACACTTTTGTAATCATTTCAATTCAAGTTATTCAATGTTTCTAATTTCCTTTTGTGAATTTTATAAATTCATTTGAATTTCATATTTGAAATTCAAATACATGTTTAAACAACTTTTCCCCTAAACAAGGAATTCTAGAAAGGTCATGTCAAAATCTATTGCACTTGCTCCGAAGTTTCCTTCAGTACAAGAGAGATCCCGATCCCTCTGTAGCTCTTTTAGTTTTGCGCGAAAATTCCCCGGATTTTCCTATGCATGAATGCAATGCACAAACTTGTGTCCTTCCTATTTCTAGGTGCTAATCCTGGGATGTTACAGACTCTCCCCCTTAAAATAAACTTCGTCCTCGAAGTTCGCACCCTCTTACGTTTCAGAAGATAAGATTGACTTCTTCAGATCCTGGTGACTCTTTTAAATACGGGAGGAAGATAATTGTTATATCTTCATTTAAGCTTTTCCATGGATCCTCTTCAAATTTGAAATGAGCCAACTTCCAATTCCATTTGATGTATAAACTTCTTTGGAATCTAGCACTTCAGCCCTGATCAGATTCTCTTGAGTGTTTTCAGATTAGGACATATATTCAAGAAGTGTCTAAGTTTTTAGAAAGTCTCCTTAAGGTAAGATTCTGGTTTATACTTTGTCTAAATATAGCTTGACTCTATTATTCATTTATTTATGGTATACTTAGTCCTTATGGCTTACTTTTTAACAATGTTTTGGCTTTCCCTAAACCTTACTCCAGATCTCAACTCTTGATGCTTCATTATTCCTCTCCCCCTTGAGATTTTCTAATGATCTTTTGAGGAACAGATGGTACACCCATATACTTGGGAAATAGTGGTGCAAAATCTCTTACTCCTTAATTGCATGTATAAGGTAACTTATATCATTAATAATGCCTTGACTTACCACTTGCTTTGTTGTGGTTGTTGTTGTTATTGACTTCATTTATGGTTTCTTACTTCCGTTTTCCTGAAGATGTACCTTCTTCACCTACATCCTCCTTTGATGGTAATTTGGTGGATGTTGTGTCTCCTCCCACTGATGTTCCATAAACCTCCCGATGATCCGGACAACATGATTTCTTGTGTCCTAGGATTCCACACTTGCTACATTTCCCCTGAAATGCTCCAACATTACTTTCTCCATTTGGTTTAGGCTGAATATTTTGAGTAGATGGTAACCCCAATATTGGTTCTATTACTCCTGATGTCGATCCACGAGTTAATTGTGGTTTTAAGCAGTTTTTCTTCATGTGTCCTGATTCTCCACATTGGTAACATACTATCTTAGGTTTTGGACACTCCTTCAACTCGTGGCCCCGAATTCCATAGTTGTGACATATCTTCTCTGTTTTGTATGTCATATGTGGATCCGGATAATTCTTCATCATATGTCCTCGGACCTGACCTGTTGTGGTCTGTTCTTGAATTCTCTTTTTCTTTCCTTCAGGTGCATCAATCTCATCATCTACTGATATATGTGCACTATCCACTAATTCCTGGAACTCCTTTGCACGCACAATCCCGAGTTGCATCTTCATAATTGCTTGTAGTTCTTTCATGAACTTCTTTTGTCGTTTCGCCTCCTTGTTTACTTTCTCACTAATGTACTTGGATAAATAGTTAAACTCTCGTACTTGTTTCAGAAATGGGAGATTCTTGTTCTCTAAGGCTTCATTATCCTTCGTTTTCCCATTGTTTTGATGAACAAATTCTTCCCGAAATTTCTTTTTGAACTCAGCCCAGGTACTAACACTTCCTTCCGGGATCACAAACTTGGATTTCTCCCAATACGTGTCTACGGTTCCGGTCAATAGATAAGTTGCATAGCCCACCTTTTCTTCATCTTTGCATCCCGCACTTTTAAGCTTACGGGATGTATCCATTAACCAATTCTCCGCCTCCATAGGTTCTTCAATCATGGAAAAACTCTAGGGTTTGGTTTCTAAGAATTCCACCAGTTTAACCCTTGGATATAATTCCTTGAATTGCTTATCTTGCCTAACCTTTAATGTCTCCTGATAAGACTGGTTCTACCTCTCTGTTTCAACCTTTCTTCCTTCTTCTATACTCCTCATATACTGAAGAACCTCCTCTTTGGTGGTTAAATACGGCTTTTGATTTAATACTTCCTTCCGAATTTCCTGGTTAGCCTCCTTTTGTTGTATCACCAACATCTCACGAGCCTTCATCTTTCCAACATTAAAGTGATAAGTCGCCTCTCCCTCACGCGAACCCATTTTCCCTTATAGACATGTACATCAAGTAAGGACTCCATGAAACATCATGCATATGCCCATAAAGTTCAAACTTCATGCACAGTCCTAGTCACACAATAAAATCCAATAAAATCCAACAAATCCAAATGTTACCTCTAGCAAACATACATCAAAAGCCTGTAGAAACAGTACTTCGAGTAAAACATCTCTTGTACTGAGGCTTTGATGTTATACACTACAATTTTTTATACCTAGTGTATGGAATTCTACCGTTATATACCTATTTGTATGGCTCATAATGTTCTTTGCCTCTGAAATTACACCATTTGCCCATTTGCAAAGGGATAACTTTTGGTAAAATCTGATCCGACTCTAGAGATAGTTGGTTAAATCACTCTATAATTGGTTATAACTTAATTATCCTTGGAGTTACATCCTAAACATCATTCTCACATTTCTACCCTTTGTTTCTAATATTAACTTTTCTAAGCATATTGATTATAACAACGAATAATTCTCAAGTTTTAACTAGTTTCATAACCTATATGGATCTACTTGTACTACAAGAATACTGTCTTGTCATTCATGCCACTGTGGATTTGGCATATTACATGGGGTTAGATAAGCATAACCGTATTTGTTACTCTCTATAAGATTCTATTCTTCATGGAATAACTTTGAGCTAAACAAAACGTTAGTTACTTCCCCTATCATAACATGTTGTTTAAGGTTTTGAGGCATACTCCCCTGGTATTTACCACTAGTATAAAGATAATAACAAAGTTTTACTTCATTTCATGGCTTCTCTTAGTAAGATAACACCATGATTAACTACTCCCTTATGAGGTACTCTGACTTGGTGATACACCACTCTAGTTTAGTTATAGTATAGAATAGTCTAATAGAAGATATATTGCCTTCTTACGAAATACTTGATAGGTACTTCCTAAATTAAATAGTAGATAAGTATCATTAATAAGAAAATAAGTAATCTAAGAACTTTAATAAGGTGTGACAAGGTTATTCTCAAGTGAAAATCCATCACATGTATAAGGAAATATAATGTAGATAAGATGGCTTCCTAAAGTCACTATCTAACCTACAGGTTCTACCCATTTACTAGGTTTCCAACCTAAGGTCAAAGCATATGCTCTGATACCAACTGCGGTGACCCAGCATACCACTGCATGGTGTATTACACTATAGTCATTGATATAACACCAATGGAACACTGTTCCATCCGCATTATATCCCTCAGAGTGGTACAACAGAAACATCGCGGGTCCAAGACAACACTTTATATTACATATAGCATATTACAAAAGATCCAGAGAGCTTCCTCGGACAGTGAGGAATATTATACAGAAAGAACCAGAAAGATCCACTCAGAGTTACTTTAGAAGTACTACTATTAATATATGTATAAGGCTTGAAAGTACTACTATAGTATTGTTCTACAGAAGTAGGTTCTAGATTCTAGGAGTTTTATTTCTATTCTATGATGCAGCTTGTCTTTGATAGATTCCGGTAAGGTCTTCGACTCCGTTGGTCTCCCTTAGATATCTTCAACTCTTCAAGTGACTTATTTCCTGGAAACGTCATTGGTTTCTCCGAGATCTAGCAAGGGTTAAGAAAATACGTTGAGTACGAGCGTACTCAGCAAATTCACTAAAGAGGAGTGTTTGATGTACTAGCTATAGCCACATGCCATAGGTCGTATGCAATGCAATTTTTCGTAAACATTTCTTCAAAGGTTGATTTTATTCTAAAAAGCTATGACCATCAGCCTTCACGGGTTTACCAGAACTTTCATGGAGTTCCTTTCCCGGAGCGTTCGCAGCTCCTTCCCGAAACAGGGAGTAACAAGTTACAGTTCTTACACGCTGCAGAGGTGCGTTGTTTACCCATGAGGGATATTAGCATTGTTGCACATCCGAGTTATAAGCTCGTTAACACTTCCTTGGTATGAGGCCCAGACTAAGATCCAAGCCAATCACTGTCCTTCTCCGCGACCCCACATACACCACAACTATTGGATGTCCAAACTCAAGGTAGACTTTTCCCCGTATAAAACGGCTATACCTTAGTTGGATACACATAACAACCATTAACACTAGATATCTGTCTTTTGTAAGCCCAGATCCACGGTAGACTTCCCCCGTATAAAACGGCTATACCCACGATCTGCAACTTACAAATGCCTAGAACAGTGTCCAATGCATGCGAAAGGGAGCCGATCCAGCTGACTTCTCCGTCCCATTCCAAATCTCATGGTTAACACGTAATATACGACGCAAGAATCACTGGAGACATTGGTTGTTAAGTCCTAGATAATATGTTCCTTTACCACTGGAACTTTCATAGTAGATTATTACCTCATGGTAAATAACCTATAATCATATTATTATGAAAATAGTGTTTTCTGATCTTTTTCAAATGCAGGTGATGAAAACACTAGATTTGCAAAATACTTTACAAAAAATAATCAAAGGACATGAGCAAGTGTGAACTTGCCTTGTGTGATTGCAAGATTATGCACTCACGGTCTTCGAGATAATAGAAGATCCAATATCTGAAATCAGCATCATTGGTCCGGTAAGTACTAATGTTTAAAGAAGCAGGATGCCGTTATGCATAAGTAATGCTATGCAATTTCACAATTCCCAAAGTGAAACCCTTAGTATTTTGAATAATTTGATCTTAGGTATCTTCTTTAAGATTGGGTTTATCTTTAAGTTTATTTCATAAGCAATGACACTGATAAGGAACTTAAGTGTTAACAATCCAAAATATACAAATACTGATAGAATAATGTGATTATGATTAATTGTTATCTGGTGATTGGGATGAAAAGTCCTTGAGTTGAGTTGTTAAGAGCTGTAGGAACTAATATAGACTTGTTTGTGTTAAGTGGCAAAGAGAATAACATTTGAAGAAACTAGTATTTAGTTAAAGTTAATTAGTCTTAAGGTTTATTAGGTTTTACATTAGAGTTTGTGAGGGTTACACATGATGTTGAGTTATCATATTTCAATTAATTATATAGGTGACTAAAGTTAACTTTAAAACATGAATAAACTTCAAATGAGATGTTTATAATTGTTTAGACCAAAGTTAACTATAAAAATAGAAGTGAATTTTAAGATATAATGAGTTTTAGAATATCATCTAGTTTTAGGATTTTGACAAATATGATTATGAATGATCCTTTTTAATGTAAGTGAAAGATGGTTTAATAATATGCAATTTATTAATGGAAGCATAATTATATGATATTATAAATTTATTAGAGTTTAGAGTTGTTTTTAAGAGTGGTTAAAAGATGGGGATTATTCACCATCTTATACATGAGTGATATGTAATATTTATTTAAAAGGAGTTTAATTTGAATTTAAGATTTTAAAACATTTAAAGGCTAATAGTTATATTTAAGTTTTATTTTGATTATGGATTTAGATTTAATAATTAAACTTTAAAGGTTTTAGTGTTTAATAAGAAAATGTGATTATTTCTTACTTAAGAAATAATTTTAAGAATTAACAAAGTGGTTATTTTATTTGAGTAAAATAAGTAATGAATTTAATTTATCTTAAAATGTTTTTGAATAATATACATAGTAGTTTTCTAGTGGAATATACTTTTTAAAGATCTTAAAAATGAATATTATTTATTTTTAAGTATTACCTTTATTTTTATAAAATTTGTTTAAAGAATTAAGTTCCTTTAAATATTGGATTTATATTTTATTTGTAAAAAATCTGAGTTACTATTTTTATAAAATAGTAAAGTTATTTTTATACACAAAAATTGATTTTTATTTTTTTTAGGATTTTTCCTTATTTAATGAAATTTCACTTAATATTTAATTAATATTTATTTGCATTTTATTAACTTAAATAAGTGAAGTTATATTTTTCTTAGGTGGATTTTATTTTTGTGATAATTTTAATATATTAAATATATTTTTATGATTTTTCTATAATTTTCTATAGCTGAAAATGTTTAAAGGTTACTTTGGTAATTTATTTATTTTTATTTTCTTCTATTTCTTATTTTATTTTGAAATGGGACTAGTACCCAACATTGGGCTAAATTAGCCCAGCAGAGGGGGTACTGGATCGGTCAAACCGACCCAGCCCGCACTCGCCTCATCCCCCCGAAGCCTCTCTCCTCCACTCGATCTCTCTCTCGTGTTCCTAGGTACTGCCACCGCCGCTAACGCCGCCTTTCGTTGCTCCTCTGGCCACCACCGGCCGCATCCGCTAATACGGCCAGATCGTCGCCTCCTCCACCGACTCCCTGTGCTATGCCGCTGCTCTCTCTGCTTCCCCTGCCCGACCGAAACCCTAATCCCCGCCTAGGGCTTGGTCCGCCGGAGCGCATCACCCTGTACTGGAGTTCTAGCCGCCTCCCCCAATCTAGCGAGCCTTCTCGTCGTCCCCGCTGAGTTTTTGCCACACGGCCTCGACACCCGTGTGTTCTGAATTGAGCCATGTGTCAACCACCTGGCCTCGGCCTTTCCATGGTGATGTGGTGCTACTTCTACTATCTAAGGCCAAGGTTGGCTATGGTCTCCCGATGCTCTCTGTTGACCTAGGTTTCACCTTTCTTAACTCGACGCCTATGGGAAGGTGCGTCAGAACAACCCCGGTGTCCCTTGTTCCTGAAACCCGCGGGACGGCACGGATGGCGCAACCCTGGCAGCAGGTGCTTTCGTTGATTCGTGGATGGTGTTGGACAGGAGCGATTCTATGGCTTCATCAACCCTACGCTCCAGGTGCTCGGCACCCTCGGTGAGTTATACTCTTTTTATGACTAGCTTTTGTGCTGATGATGGGCTGATGATAGCACCTAGTGTTATTTGATTAAGATTCCGAGAATTGAAGCTTGATGTGCTTCTCTTCTAGTTATAGATAACACATATGTGGATATTGCAAGAGAAATCAGTGATGACACATCTACTTGAATATTGGTGGCTTGTAGTGTTGTTTGAGCTACTGCTGTTATGGAACAAACCTTTTGGGATTTGATATTGAACTTGAGTTATTCATGCTCCTAGTTGGGTGCTATATATAAGCAGATTGCAGTAATTTGCCTTGAGCTGTGAGATTTGTTGTAGTATGAGCTGCCTTGAATCAAAATATGATGATGATCAGTGTGTAACTGAATCTTTGATTCAGTTACATTTGTTTTAAAATATAAAATGATTCTTACATATTTTTGAATATCTAAGAAAATGATTTATTATCAAACTTGATGAAGGGATGATGTTCTAGTTTAAAGACTAGATTGAGAGTTTGGTGGAAGTGAGTTTGGGATTGTGCCTGAGGGGCAATTCCAATTCTTTTGGATTTGTGCCAAGCAATCCTTCATGCTTGTTGGTTTGTGCAAAGATGATTTGTATGCTTTTATGGCTTTGGTATGATTAGTATAAGTGTGCTATAGCCTCTGCCTATGATGCAAAGACTGAGACCTAGGCTTGGGATGATTAAGGATTAATGATATTTTTTTTGGTTGTGATCCTACTAATGTGGTGCCTCACCTGGGAGTGTGCTTAGTGGTATGATCATAGTGTATATGACCTGATGCCCTTGCCCCTGCCAATGATGCAAAGTCTGAGGCCCTAATGATGATTGAAACAGATACTAAAGTTTGACTACCAACTCTCTATGATGACTCAACATAGCATTACTATGTGGATCTGAGAGAAATTTCTCCTCACAACCCATGGTTGTGAAGGATGTGGTTGCTAGTTGCCTGATTTCTGGATATGATCTATTTGTTGGCTTTGACTTCTTGACTAGCTAAAAAGAGACTCATGTGTGGCTGCCAATGATGCATGGTCTGAGGCTGATTATGTTTGTATATACAAATAGATGCTTCAATGGTTTTTCCTAGCTCAATGATGATACTGGTGTAGCATTTCTACACCAGTCTGAGAGCCTCAGATTTCCCCACTAAAACTCATGCTCTAAAAGATGAATTAAGCATGTTCTATTACTATTATAAGTTGGTAACCTGATATGCAGAGTAGATCAGCTTGACTTGGTGAGATTGTGGATAATCTGCAGTTGCTCTTGATCTACTGTTGTTGTTGTCTTGACCTTGTGATGGATCTTGATGGTTTCATGTCCATTCTGCTGGATATTATTCTTGCTTTGGTACATCTGGCCTTGATTTCTCCTTGTCCTAGCTCTAGGATGGCTCCTGGGAGCAACCAGAGCTATGGTGTGATGGTTTGGTCTAGATTGGTGATCTTGTGATGACGAGCAAGAATGGATGTTGTTCCTGCTGATGAACTATTGATCTGATGGTAGTTCTAGACTAGGTTAAATGTGTGGAGATATTCTGATCAACCTAGTTTATCAGCTACGGCTGTGTTCTCCCCTTTGTACCTTTTGTGATGCCCTTGTTGCTTGACAGCAGAGCTACTGCATGCAGTGAGTAAGCTGCTAGTTGATGTGCTGCCAGCCAGGTTCATTGTCTCAGTAGGAAGATATTTTTTTGTGGATCAGCTCAGTTGAATTGGTATTATTAGAAGTTGAGCTATATTTTTGGATGTTGCCAAGTGGATTCTTCGATAGCCAATGATGGTGTCCTGAGGAAAAAATACTTATATGAACAGATACTACAATCTGGTGAAACTTGCCCCTTTCTAAAATCTAGCTCAATGATGAATTAGACATAGCATTTCCATGTCAAATTTGAGAGCAAAACTCTAACCCACTAATCATTCTTTCATTCTACTTTTGTTTTGTTTTCTTTTTTGTTGTGTTTGCAGGAAATGAAAATAAGAAAGAAAATGCTAGATGATGAAGGGATAAAGGAACAATAGCTTAGGAATTTATTAGTATCAAATATTGTGATTTATATTCTGTTTGGATATTGTAAAAAAACATTGTACTGTTGTAATTTATTCAATAAAGTTTACTTATTTCATTTTTCTGTTACAATTATTTTGTAAAGACAATGTCATATATATATATTGTTGTAATAAAGAATTATGTTATTTATTTCAGTAATGTAGATGTAGGATTTTGGTGTTTTACGGCGTTTGCATGCACTTTTTATGTTTATTTTCACCAGGATCAGATCAGATGATGGATCCAATGGACACAATTCTTGGAGCAGTTGTACTAGGGAGAAAAGGAACCAAAAACTACGTAAATCGCTTATGTGGGAAATATTAATAATACTAGAAGAAAACCCGAAGCGAGAAACGGAGATATAAGAGTTGACGACAAACTATATGGGTGGCCTCCGTATTGTTGCCGCCATATAGTTGGATCCGCCTCCGCCTCCTCAAATAGTTTCACCCCGTGCAACTAGTTCGGAGAGACGACATACAGAACACCAGAAATCACAGAAACCTAACCTCCGGAAGGCATCTAGAGGGGGAACTTGCCCTAGGGATCCATCTTCGTCCTGCGTAGATCTGGGAGGCCAAGGAATCGATCTCCATCTTCATCAACCGCTGCATCTTCATCACCACCTTCATCTCCATCCATCCCATCTATATCTTGTAATTCTTGCACTAGTTGTGGATTTAAACAAGTACTATTCATCAATGATCATTTCCATTACCATTACTATGATGTTGCATGCCTCAATGTCTGAGTAGATCATTAGATCTTGGGGAGATGGAGAAACCCTATCATGAGATTGAAATAAGATAAAGTTTATTATGATATTCATCGCTGTGACCATGTGTTAGATTGTCTACATCTTGATGTTGGGAGAAGTCGACTTCTCCAATATTTGCCTCTTGTGGGGAATTGATGTAAGGAACTACTTGTTGGTAGATAGATGGATGTTAGCACTTACAGTGACTATAAAGTTGTTGGCACCTATAACAACCCAATTTCAGCAACCCTGGTCTTTTCTCAAAAAGGCAAAAATCAGGGGGAACGAAAACTTTTTCTTGTTACTTGTTGCAATTCTTGTTTATTTGTTTGGTTGTGTTCATTGCACCTGATGGTGTATTAGATGATATATTCCTTATATCAACAGTAGTTTAGAAAAGCTATTTTACAAAAGAGAAGTCTTGGCTCATCTTTCATATTCTCAAATGTTCTGGCATTTCAAACCTGAGCTAAGATGACTTTGACACAATAAAATGTTTCTCTAGTTCTGTTAACAAAACTATGGAGAACTATATATAATCTCATTACGTTCTCAAGACAAAACACTCAACTACTCTTATCTCTAGGTTTTCAAAATCCTTTTCCTAAAACCTATTCACTCCAATCTTGGTATAAGTACCAAGAGTCCCTTATCTTACTTAAAAGCACAACCAATTCAAAATACCCATCCTTACGTCAAGCTAGGCTTGATGGTAACCTTAGTAGTAGTTGGATAAGTTGATAGGATGAATTGCCTTGATCTGCTGTTTGCCTTGTTTGCTTAGGATCTAGAGTGATCTAATCTAGTAGCTCATCCTTAGGGATCAAACCAATAGCTGAGATCATCAATCTCAAACCAAGCATCCAAATCTAGATCTATCCTAAGCCACTAAAGTGACCATCTCATCTCCTAATCAGATCAACCTAGGGTTAATCCATTTTGATAGTTCCCAACTCAATGAAGACTCAATCTAACCATGGATCCTATATACTTATTGATCACATCAACATAATCCCTTTTATCATGAGTTTGTAACCTAGCATTCTCTCAAAATCATCTACACTTGTACTCTAGTCTAAAACCCTAAATCTACTAAAAATGGCAAAGTCTGGAATTCTTGTCTAGATTCAATCTTTGGAGCTCTACCTATTCCAACCCATGTGCATTCTTGAGAATGTACTTGAACCGTCATGTAGTACATCACTAGTACTACTAAATCCCACTCTTTCCCTTGGATTAACCCTTCTGGTTCCCCCTCATCCTTGATGGTTTTGTAGTCAAGATAATAATCTGTTCTGCAAATCTTATCATCTTGCCTACTTTGGTAGAAGCTCACATATATATCCTACCTCCCCTTAACAAATCTTTGCATGGTTATGATCAACTAACAATGGTATATGAATCCATACTTCACTTGTTTCCATTGGAGCTTTGTATTCTTGAACCCACATGGTTTATGAGTCATCATGATGTATATGTTATGGCAGCCTTATTTTCAACAAAGTTTGCCATCACTCCTAAACCACCTCAAATACAAACAAGCCCAACTATTGCATCCTTGATCATGTATATAACTTTTTCTAGATATCCATCTATCCCTTGCACCAAGGTGACCTCTAAGCTCACTAATCCAACCATGTTAAGGTGGCATAAAAAATATCAAAACTAGATTCCCCAAAAATCTAGTTCCCCTCAATTTCACCATATTTCTTCAGAACTCAAGTTGAAAATGATGTATAAATCAATTTTACATCATAAACCTTGGATATGACAATCTACCAAATAATTTCCATAATTTTTGGAACCTAAAAACTATTTAAATTCATTATCTTGCAAAATTCTCAAAATCTCTCCTATAAAGGGATGTTTGTTTTTATCCAAACCACTTTGCCAACTCAATGCAAATTTGATTTCTCTACCTTGTACCCTATCTTTCAAACCCAAAAAATAAATATTTCTGAGATTCGTTATTATTTACTTTTGCCCTTTTTCTTAAATGGCAGAAACAAAAAAATATTGTTTAAAAATACTTTTCCATCTCAATAAATTACAATAAAATTATCCAATGTGTGATATGGTACTTAGAACCATTCCACACCTAAAACTCGCATTGTCCAAAGTACAAATATAAAATGAGCTTCTATAAAACATTTCAGCTTTTTTTGAATAAATGGGGTTAAGTGGACTTTTAATTCTTGGGAAAATGTAAAACAATTCCTAAGGTTATGAAACGACCCTATCTATCTACCAGTACAATTGCTTCACCTTTCTAAGACCAAATTTCTTGACTTTCTTCTTAAACACCAAATTGGTCAATTTTGGAGATCTTCCAAAATCACCTCTCCAAATCCCACCAAACCTTTCACAAACATAGCCAAGCAAGTTGCATAGCACACCACCTCCACTCTGGTCAAAATTTCACTTTAGAACTTCCCCCTTGATCCCATGTGCTAGAAGATAATAAGAGAGAGAGAGAGAGAGGTAGGCCACTTTTTGCAAATCTTGTAAAGCAATGGGGAAGCAGCAGCCACCACCCCTCTCCCCACCCAGTGCTCGACTCAGGACCCCACCACCCCACTCTCCACCTCCCCCACTATCAGATCTCAAGGCAGCACCCTCCCCAAGTTCTCTCCATAGGCCATGTCAACCATGAGCCTCTCCATTGGCTTTAAATAGGACAGAGGCCTCCCACCCCGTACCTTCTCCCTCATTTCACCTCCTGGCCACCACCACAACATCCCCTGAGCTCCAGATCCAAACACCTAGCTCTCCATCACCAAGGAGAAGGAAGGATGCTCCTCTTGGCCTCCTTCGAGTAGTGGGGTGCATGGTCGACTCTGACCTTCCCTAGACCCTCTTCTCCATCGCTCACCTCTCCTCTAGATCCCCTACAAAACCTATACCCTATTTCCTCCTTGCATATCCGTGAAGATGGAGGAAAAATCCCTCTTGAGAGTTTTCTAAGGTTAGATCTTGCTCTCATTCTACTGGCTCCTTCCCCCTTTTTTCCTTCGGCATAGAGGTCCTTTTTATCATTCCTACCTCACCCGGCTCTCCCTTTCTGCATGCACACACCCTAGGGAGAACTCCGGCGAGCACCGAAGCACCTCTCGCCGGCGAGATTGCGCATGAGCTTGCTTATCGCCGAACCCACCCTCCCGACCACCTCGGCTTCTCTCCCGTCCTCCGTTGACCTTCCCACGCCACCTCTGCTCGTGTTAGGGTTTCATCCCGTTGCTCAGGTCAAGAGGAAGAAGACGGTTGAGAGCCGTTGATGCTCACTTGATCGGACGGCCCTGATCCGCTGGTACCCCTTCGGCCCCCTTCGGTAGCTGACCAGCGGGCCCCATCCGCCAGCAATTTAAACACCCTCTCCCGCCTACCGGGGACCCGCAATGGGCTGGCCCAGTGCAGAGCGAGGTACAGTGGTCATATCCGGCCCGTCTATCGATTCCCTTTTTTCCTTTTTCATATATCTATTTCCAAATCTGTTTTGTAACAATTGGTTTAAATCTAAAACAAAATGAAAAGTGGCCCAAATATACAGATCTAAATTTTACCATGTTCCTTATTGTTTTGTGGAACATGCAGAACAAGTACTGCACCAAAATAATTTCCAGTTATTTTCTAGTAAAAATAATACCAGAACATGTCTTTATCAATACTTATTTATCTCTCTGAGTTTTACAACTCCAAATGACGTGAAACCAAGTGGTACTGAAAGGTATCCTAGATATCTTGCTTGCCAAATTGACCCCACACTCTTTTTCCTCCTAGTTTGCCCATAATAAAAATAACAAAATCAGGACATTTATGTATTTATAAACTTCTCTAGGTCAAATAAAATTTAGTTTTGACCTAATTCCAACTCCTAGTACACTTGACGACCAATATATTAGTTTTGTAATACTATATTGAGTGATTCCAATTTCTGTGGAAGGATAATTGAAATACCTAACATGTGTCCTTTGAATCACATCAAAATCACCTGCAGATTAAATCTGGCGAAAAAGACAAATAACATCTAGTACTGCATTTGAGAATTTCTAAGGGCATTCTGCTAATTATTTTAAGTTGATTCCAGCTCCTCTTGAATTAGTCCATCAAATCCTACCTAATAATCGAAGTAAATAATTTTTGGAATTCCAGAACAATTATGGTGAATTATTTCCTAAAACTAGAGTTTTATTCACAATAAAAATTACTATAAATCAATGGAAATTTATAAAATAGTGAAACCACTTTTGCTGGATTCATTTTACCAATATCTATCTGATTGTATCATTTTTATACAATGTTATCATACAGAACATATCCATGGTCAAAAACCCCTCTCTTTGGTAGTTCCGAGACTGCAAATCCAAAAGGATCATCTTCCAATGACTCCAAACCTTTTAACAGTCTCATAAAACTAACCATCCAGCACCCTACTGTTGTATATCATGTTATTATCCTTTGCTTGTTGTATGGTTTGATGTTTGTATCCATTGTATTGAATGTGGTATTGTTTGTTTGCATGTATACTCGATAATGAAGATAGTTGCGAATTGTGAGACGCCGAGAAGAATGAAGCATCGGGTTATTATTCTATTTTGTTATTATTGGTGCTCTGGTTTTCTAACATCGTCAAGGTACATCTCACTAGTCACAGGCAAGCCAACATTCCTGAACTCCAATATTAGTCCTACCCTATTTTATTCTTGTTTTGTATCTCCTTCACAAACGACATTTTTATCTGCATATGTTGTTTATCAAATACTATGCTAATAGTTGGCCCCTCCAAGTTATGATATTGGTGTCCATCAGGACACCCACCTTGATGTATACCTACAGCTTTACCCCTTTAGATCGTGGCTAAGACGCTTATCATCTTCCCTCTTTGGAAACTACCGTTTTTCGATGATAAAGCTATTTTTGGGTTTTACCCCACCACAAAGTTTTAAAAATAAAACCCTTGGAAAGAGGAATAGTCTCCGAGTGGATGTTTTTAAGAATAAAATTTGAAGAGGACAAAGAGAAATGTCGAGCAAGAGAAAGAAAGGGATGTTCTACACCTATACTAGAACAATATACCCGTGCAACCACAATACCACAGGATCTGGGGCTTAGCTTGTAGTTTGTTTTCTTTAGCTGGGGCTGCTTGTACTTGCTTAGGGGGAGAAATCCCTGGAATCCCGGGTAGGCTCTACAACAAATCTTCGGATTTGGGGCCTATAGCTTGCTTCGGCAAGAGTGAGCCTGTCCCAGCAGGAGTGCCGGTTCAATAATTGGGTATCCCGCGGACGGTATGATTTAGGAGTGGAGAAGGAAGTGGAGTCACCGAGGTTATTGTATATATCCAAGCTATGGGTTTGGGTATACGGAAGTGCACAAGGGTGGACTATGGCCGGGGGCTATACTTGTTGTCGGGGAGAACAAACCCAAAAGGAAAAGCCGCCGTTGCTAGGGATGATAAATCAAAGGTTAGGTTTGATTATCTGAACCCCCGTCTACCGTGTGTAGAATGTCGTGGTTGTATCCCAACGGATGTATTGATTCTTGTGTTTAAAGTGTACAAAATCTGCAGAGTGTAATCTATTCGAATAGTCGTGTCCATGGTCAAGGATGGTTGGAAAGGTGATTGCTAGGAGTACCCTTTAGATGGTTTCAGAGGAAATAAGGAGGATGTGACTCGGTCATGAGGAACGATAAAAATGAGGTTGGTTTTGACCATAGATGGTCGAAGATGTTTTAAAAATGGTTTTACTGTAAAACTTTTTTCAACAAGGTTTTTAACAAGGATATGGAGATATCCGGACTTTGTAAAAGGAGGCATGCTTTCCAAAACTTTTTTTTAACAAATATATAGAGATGCCAATGTTAGGCTTTTCAGAAAAAACTGTAGTTTAGAGCTATATCGCCACAACCTAATATGCATTATCTTTGTTACCTTGTCTCGGTGGTTTGCGAGTACATTCAAAGTACTCACTAGCATTGTCCCTGGCTATTTACTTGGCCAGATTTTCAGAAGCAAGAGGAATGATGGAGATTGCTGACGTCTATGCGAGCTAGGCCATCTTCCTAGTCAGTCGCCTGTAGCTTAAGGCATGACATGGGCTCTACGCTTGAAGACTTCCGCTATTGATGTTGTATCGCCATAATGGAATTAATGTAAGTACTTTTATTCGTTCATTATGGATGTTGTAATGATACTTGTCGGTTATGCTCAAGGCTCACTGATCATGGGAACGTGAATTGCAGGCATAACAGGCATTCTCGGACTGTAAATCTGGGGTGCTACAGACTTATTAGTATCAGATCAATCCTGACTATAGGATACCTTAGTTTGCATGGACGTTAGACATGACAACCACTATTTTGTAAAAACACCCGGCTTTTGAAAACTATTTTCTCAAAAGATTTTTGAAGGATTTATTATCTCATCTTCTTAGACTTAAATGATTTTAAAATGGATTACTCTATATCTCGTATACTTCAAAAGTTCCGTTTAAAAAAATCTGATTTGTAGACTATGAGACAGAGATCCCAAGATGAAGAGACACCGAGGAAAGCAAACCAAAGGAGCTACCAACGACGAAAGACACTACGAGATCACCCTACCTACGGAGTCCTTCATTGCCCCAAATCGATCAAGTACGGCATCGATGACAACAAATGGCAAGACAAAAGTCAAGACCCCCGTAACGCCCGTACTTAGGATTAGCATCCCTAAAGTAGGATTCCCCTTATGGCGCGTAGTCATTCCTTGGTATTTATGCTACGGCTTATTGGCTTGTCAAGAGCTTGTTTGATGCGTGAAATGTGTTGCTTGCCTGCCTCGGATCACTCGATCTTAATGTATGACCACCTTGTTGGTGTATCCTGACACTAACCCTCGTAAACCCATAGCTGGAAATCACTCCTCAGTAGGATGGCCACATAAAGAAATATAAGATAACCCCTACCAGTACCTATTTCTAATCGCCCCCAAAGGAGCAATGATCTTATAGAAACCTCTGTCAAATCAATAGGAAGTTCTCGCCATCACATGAACGCCCCAAGAATCTGGAAGATAAGAAGGCCCGAAGACAAAGAGTCTACTCCGTCATAGTTTCAAAGAACACAAAGAGTTCGAGTTAAGACCACCCCTCTAAATCTAAACTGCCTCCACCCCTACGAAGGACCAAGAAGAAGCTTCGCTAACCCCTAAAACAACCCCGAGTTAACACTTACAACTTTGCTAGGTAACCACCTTAGCAAGGTAGTCGCAATAAGGCGTCACTCGAAGACCCAATTCAAGTGTCACGCCAATGCCCCAAAACAAAGGATCTACCGCAGCCTAAACGACCATAAATAAATCCCTAAGGTGGAAAGACTGCATCTTTCCACTCAACTCCAGAAGACCGCCTACGACAAGATAATGCAGGAAGATCTCCAATCCAAGAACCGCCCCAAGCACCACCTTGAGAGTCATCAGAGGAACAGAAAAACATACCTCATCAACAATCTTTGGAAGTCTACTCGATCCTCCCAGTAACCGCAAGGTTCAGATTTAAGACGACAAGACTACCCGGTGCCACCAACACTACTCTCCAAGGAGTATAAAGTTACCCCAAAGCATCTAGCTCTCTGAAGATGTCTCGAAGCCCTTTCTCTTCTATCTCTTCTAACTAATCTCTTAAAAGAGCACCGACTCTACTAACCCCGAGACTGAAAAAAAGCTGCCCTTCTACGAGTATCAACGTATCTTTCGGACACCAACCCCGGAAGATCTACCATCAAAGCAGCTATCAGAGAAGGCACGACCCTCACTCTCACTGCTGAAGAGCTGAATATCCCCCACACCCCCGAGGAACTACAGAAACCAAAGATGATACACAACCCAAGGACAGTGACAAGATGCAAGAACTCAACTTGCTAGTATGCTATTCTGAGGTCCCCTCCTTCGTGTTTTACCCACGACGTTGCATCAGACCAAACCCAGAACAATCTCATTTAGAAAGACCGCATTCCTAGACCGTCACCCCCCAACGAAATCTCTCAACCTATCAGGACCCCCAACTAGCTCAGAACGAACTACTAGGAAGCTAGTTAAACGCTTCTCCCATTACGGTTATTATGCCAAGAAGTGGTGTCGGCGTCCCTCATGAAAAAGATTATGCAAGGTCGGCAGAATATAAACACATTCGGACGAAAGGTGCAGCGCCATTCCCTAGCATCAGCATACGACTCCAATAAAGAAGGTCCGCAACTTCCCCAGGCACCCCCTAGTCTCTCTCTAAGGGGGAAATACTGCGTCTTTCCCGCCCAAAACCCGATAGAACCCTGGAGTCGAACCCTAGTTAGTGTTAGGTGATAACCACCCTCTAAATCAGAACCATGGACCCTGCCTAGAACACAGTAATTGACACTTCTCCAGAATCATAAGATACTGAGGGAAAGTTCTCCCTCACCAAGTCGACCGTCCACCTGACACTCGGTGTATCAAGACAAGGAAGACCGAGAAACTGATCATCGTGGTAAGGGATGGAAGAAGGCTCAACTCGCCGTCTCGCCTCAAGAAGGAAGGACCCTGTCGACGCTAAACCTACCTAGAATCGTCCTAAGGGGAAAATACTATGTCTTTTCCACTCGTTTAATCTAACCGACCAATCGGAAGCCCCTCAGATCTGACCCGTAACTGACCATGCCTGTTTTTTTGTAAAACCCGTTACCATCAAATAATTCCACCGCTGAAATTTCTAAGAGGATGTTAACACCCACCCCAACTCCTCCCTAATCTCGGGACGAGAAAGGGGGAAAGGTCTTTAACATCCCAATTTCAGCAACCCTGATCTTTTGCCAAAAAGGCAAAAATCAGGGGGAACAAAAACTTTTTCTTGTTACTTGTTGCAATGCTTGTTTATTTGTTTTCTTGTGTTCATTGCACCTTATGGTGTATTAGATGATATACTCTTTATATCAACAGTAGTTTAGAAAACCTATTTTACAAAAGAGAAGTCTTGGCTCATCTTTCATATTCTCAAACGTTCTGGCATTTCAAACCTGAGCCAAGATGACTTTGACACAACAAAATGTTTTTCTAGTTCTGTTAACAAAATTATGGATAACTATATATAATCTCCTTATGTTCTGAAGACAGAACACTCAACTACTCTTATCTCTAGGTTTTCAAAATCCTTTTCCTAAAACCTCTTCACTCCAATCTTGGTAGAAGTACCAAGAGGTCCTTATCTTACTTCAAAGCACAACCAATTCAAAATACCCATCCTTACCTCAAGTTAGCCTTGATGGTAACCTTAGTAGTAGTTGGATAAGTTGATAGGATGAATTGCCTTGATCTGCCGTTTGCCTCGTTTGCTTAGGATCTAGAGTGAGCTAATCAATTAGCTCATCTTTAGGGATCAAACAAATAGCTGAGATCATCAATCTCAAACCAAGCATCCAAATATGTATCTATCCAAAGCCACTAAAGTGACCATCTCATCTCCTAATCAGATCAATCTAGGGATAATCCCCTTTGATAGTCCCCAACTCAATGAACACCCAATGTAAGCATGGATCCTATATACTTATTTATCACATCAACATAATCCCTTTTATCATGAGTTTGTAACCTAGCATTCTCTCAAAATCATCTACACTTATACTCTAGTCTAAAACCCTAAATCTGGTAAAAATGGCTAAGTCTGGAATTCTTGTCTAGATTCAATCTTTGGAGCTCTACCTATTCCAACCCATGTGCATTCTTGAGAATGTACTTGAACCATCATGTAGTACATCACTAGTACTACCAAATCCCACTCTTTCCCTTGGATTAACCCTTCTGGTTCCCCCATATCCCTGATGGTTTTGTAGTCAAGATAATAATCTTTTCTGCAAATATTATCATCTTGCCTACTTTGGTAGAAGCTCACATATATATGCTACCTCCACTTGAAAAAATCTTTGCATGGTTATGATCTACTAACCATGGTATATGAATCCATACTTGACTTGTTTCCATTGGAGCTTTGTGTTTCTTGAACCCACATGGTTTATGAGGCATCATGATGTATCTGTTATGGCAGCCTTATTTTCAACAAAGGTTTCCAGCACTCCTAAACTCAAACACAACCAAGCCCAACTCTTGCATCCTTGATCATCTATATAACTTTTTCTAGATATCCATCTATCCCTTGCACCAAGGTGAGTGATACGTTGGAAACGTATCTATAATTTTTGATGCTCCGTGCTTGTTTAGTATCTACTTTTCTTTACTTGTCCACACTTTGAGGTGCTTTTTACATGTTTTCTGGTACTAACCTATTAACAAGTTGTAACAGTGCCAGATGCCTATTTTCTACTGTTTTTGGTTTCAGAAAAGTTAGTAAAGAAATATTCACGGAATTGGACGGGACGAAGGACAAAGTCAATAACTTTTCATGGGGAACAAGAAGTCTAGAGGGGAGCCCGGAAAGCCAGCCAGGGGGGCCAGACCCACCCTAGGCGTGGGTGGGCCCAGCCTCGCGCCTGGCTAGGGTTTGGGCACCCTGGACGCCTCCCGGTCTCGCCCCTTCGCCTATAAGAATACCCCGATATAGAAACCCTGATTACCCGATCAAAAATCCACGAAACCGTCTGTAGACACCGCCACCATCGTCCCTATATCGGGGGGATCTGAAGTTCTTCCCGGCACCCTACCGGAGGGGAGATCATCCCGGAGGCCTTCTCTCCGGTATGATTCGTGAGTAGTTCCACCTTGGACTATGGGTCCATGTAGTAGCTAGATGGTTGTATCTCCTCCTTTGTGCTTTCATGTATAGATCTTGTGAGCTCCGTTCATGATCAAGATCTAATCTATTTGTAATCATGCATGTTGTGTTTGCAGGGATCCGATGGATATTGAGATTATTATGTTGGTTGGATTAATGGTTTTATAATTATGATTCTATCATGTCTGTGTTGTTTGTGATGTTGCATGCTCTCCATTGCTAGTGGTTATCTTGGCCAAGTAGTTGCTAGTGACTCCAAGAGGGAGTATTTATGCTCGATAGTGGGTTCATGCCTCTAGTTTCCAAGGGAAGTGACAGAAATCTCTTCGGTTGTAGATGTGTTGTTGCTATTAGGGAGAAAACAACGGTCTCTTGTTCATGGAACATGTGGACTGTTTACCTTACACACTTTGATTTACTTGTCAACACTTTGAGGTGCTTTTTACATGTTTTCTGGTACTAACCTATTAAAAAGTTGCAACAGTGCCAGATGCCTATTTTCTACTGTTTTTGGTTTCAGAAAAGTTAGTAAAGAAATATTCACAGAATTCGACGGGACGAAGGACAAAGTCAATAACTTTTCGTGGGGAACAGGAAGTCCAGAGGGGAGCCCGAAAAGCCAGCCAGGGGGGCCAGACCCACCCTAGGCGTGGGTGGGCCCAGCCTCGCGCCTGGCTAGGGTTTGGGCACCCTGGACGCCTCCCGGTCTCGCCCCTTCGCCTATAAGAATCCCCTGTTATAGAAACCCTGATTACCCGATCAAAAATCCACGAAACCGTCTGTAGCCACCGCCACCATCGTCCCTAGATCGGGGGGATCTGAAGTTCTTCCCAGCACCCTGCCGGAGGGGAGATCTTCCCGGAGGCCTTCTCTCCGGTATGATTCGTGAGTAGTTCCACCTTGGACTATGGGTCCATGTAGTAGCTAGATGGTTGTATCTCCTCCTTTGTGCTTTCCTGTATAGATCTTGTGAGCTCCGTTCATGATCAAGATCTAATCTATTTGTAATCATGCATGTTGTGTTTGCGGGGATCCGATGGATATTGAGATTATTATGTTGGTTGGATTAATGGTTTTATATTTATGATTCTATCATGTCTGTGTTGTTTGTGATGTTGCATGGTCTCCATTGCTAGTGGTTATCTTGGCCAAGTAGTTGCTAGTGACTCCAAGAGGGAGTATTTATGCTCGATAGTGGGTTCATGCCTCTAGTTTCCAAGTGAAATGACAGAAATCTCTTCGGTTGTAGATGTGTTGTTGCTATTAGGGAGAAAACAACGGTCTCTTGTTCATGGAACATGTGGACTGTTTACCTTACACACTTTGCTTAAAGCAGTTGTCTGTTTCTCGCAACTTAATACTGGAGGGGGTCAGATGATAACCTGAAGATGGACTTCTAGTCATAGATGCAGTTGGATGACGGTCTATGTATATTGTTGTATTGCCCAATCAACCTCATAGGATCTTTCTAGCTAGTAATTGCATTGTTATGCCTTGCTCAGTTCCTGTCAATTGCCCCACTGTAATTTGTTTACCCTTCATGTCATGTTGTTTATCTAAGGAGAGAACCTCTAGTGAACAATGGACCCTGGTCCAATCTTTACCATTGATACATCTTTCACTGTTACTTGTTTACCTGCTGCAAACCATTACCTTCCACACCATACGTTTAATCCTTTGTTACAGCAAACCGGTGAGCTTGACAACCTCACTGATTCGTTGGGGCAAAGTCTTGAGTTTGTGTTGTGCAGGTCTCCACATTGTTTGCAACACATGTGTGACGTTTCCTTCTTTCTTATGGTTCGATAACCTCGGTCTCAACTGAGGGAAAACTTGCTGCTTGCTCTTCACACACCCTGCGCTTGGGGTTACCAACGAAGTGCCACGTCGAGCATCATCAAGACTTTCTGGCGCCGTTGCCGGGGAGGCTAAGGACGTCTTCACTAGGGGAGTCCTTCACTTCCTTTCTCTTTACTTTGTTTTTAGTTTGCTTTGTTTCTTTTGCTTGGTTTTGTTTGCCTCTTTCCAAAAAAAACCCAAAAAATTAGTCTAGCTTGGTTTGCTTGCCTTATTCAAAAACACAAAAAAATAGTTCCTGCTCTAGCTTCTGCTGCTGTTTTTGGCTTGCCCACCTTTGCCAAAATGAACTCTGCTGAGAACACCAAGTTGTGTGACTTCACTACCACCAACAACAATGATTTCCTAAACACACCTATTGCTCCACCTGCTCCTGATGCTATCTTTTATGAAATTAAGCCTGCTTTGTTGAATCTTGTGATGAGTGAGCAATTTTCTGGTGCTGGTTCTGACGATCCTGCTGCCCATCTTAATAGATTTGTTGAACTTTGTGAGATGCAAAAGTATAAGGATGTAGATGGAGATATTATTAAGATCAGGATTTTTTCTTTCTCCTTGAGGGGAAAAGCTAAAGAATGGTTGCTATCTGTGCCTAAAAATAGTATTGATTCTTGGACTAAGTGCAAAGATGCTTTTATTAGAAAGTATTATCCTCCTGCTAAGATTATTGCTATGAGAAGTGACATAATGAAATTTAAACAACTTGATAGTGAACATGTTGCTCCTGCTTGGGAAAGAATGAAATCTTTGGTTAAAAATTGCCCTACTCATGGACTCACTGCTTGGATGATTATCCAGACTTTTTATGCAGGTTTGAACTTCTCCTCAAGAAACCTGTTGGATTCTGCTGCTGGAGGTACTTTTATGGGACTCACCTTGGGTGTTGCAATAAGGCTCCTTGATAATATGATGGTTAACTACTCTGAATGGCATGTTGAGAGACCTCCACATGGTAAGAAGGTAAATTCTGTTGAGGAAACTTCCTCTTTGAGTGAAAAGATTGATGTTATTATGGCTATGCTTGTTAATGGGAAAGCTCCTCTAGATCCTAATAGTGTTCCCTTAGCCTCTTTGGTTGCTCGAGAAGAGCAAGTTGATGTGAACTTCATTAGAAACAACAATTTCAACAACAATGCCTATAGGAATAATTTTGGTGGCAACAACAATTATAGGCCTTATCCTCCTAATAATGGCAATTCCTATGGGAGCTCTTACAATAATGCTAGAAGTGCTCCCTCTGAACTTGAAGTAATGCTCAAGGACTTTATTAGTAAACAAACCACCTTCAATAAGACTATAGAGGAAAAGATTTTAACTATTGAGAAAAATATATCCTCTTTGTCTGAAGCTCAAACTTCCTTGGTTAATAAAATGGCTGTTAAACCTGAAACTATGGAAAACACCTTTGCTACTGCTCATTCCATACAAGTTACTATTGATGAAAATGTTAGGATGTTAGCTCAACTTCATGCTAGGTGGGAAAGGGAAGCTGAAATTGATAGAAACAATAGTGTGTGCACTATCACCACTAAACCACAAGTAGCCCCTATTCCTCCTCCTACTATGCCTAAGCCTAGTGAGCCTACTACTAGTAATACTAAGTTTGACTTTGATATTGATGGTTGCAATATTTCTGAAGTGATTATGTTCCTGAAAAGCTTACTAAAAGTCCTGATGCTAGTGATATGCATGTTGCCTTTACCAAACACATTATAGATGCTCTTGTTAAGATTAAGGAAGAGAAGCTAAAACACAAAGCTTCTATTCCTAGGAAAGTAGAAGATAGTTGGGAACCCATTATTAATATGCAAGTGAATGACTTTGATCTCAAAGCTTCATGTGATCTTGGTTCTAGTGTCTCTATTATGCCTAGGAAGATTTATGAAATGCTTGATTTCCACCATTAGAAGATTTTTATTTGGATGTCCCACTCAATGATAATGCTAATAAGAAACTCATGGGGAGTATTAATGATGTTCTCATTATGGTTAACAATGCTTATGTCCCTGTTGATTTCTATGTTTTGGATGTTGAATAAAATGATTCTTGTCCTATTACTTTGGAAAGACCTTTTCTTAGAACAGTTGGTGCCATCATTGATATGAAAGAAGGCACCATCAAATATAATTTTCCATTCAATAAAGGTATTGAACACTTCCCTATGAGAAGAGAGAAGTTGCTTTTTTCTCCTCCTTTGAAAGCAAGGTTTGATGTTAATTCTTCCTCATTTGAAAATACTTGATTCTTTTTGCTTCTTGTGCCTAACTTAAAGGCATTAAAGAAAAGTACTTGTTGGGAGATAACCCAAGAGTTTCCTTGAGTCTTGGAAGTTATTACTTCTGTAATGACCTCTCCTTATCCTTTTTTTGTTTTTTGTGCCAAGAATGACCTCTAATGGGAGGGAAGTAAGATGTGGGGAGTTGCTGTCCCGAAACAGATTTCTGTCCTCCACCAAAAAAATTCGTGATGAGGCTATGTAACTCGGATTGAGCTCAAAATGTACGAATAAATCCCCCAGTATGTTGGATAACTTTCTTTAGTTCAACACTTTTTGATTTGAGCAACAGAAGATGTTCGAACAAATTCGTTTCTACCTGATGGTCTGTTTTGACAGATTTCTGCCATTATTTGCATCTGCTTCTTGTTGATTCCTTTTTGAGCTCTCTTCAGGTAAATTGAGTTTCCTTGAAGGAGTTATGACAGTAGATTGTGTTTGTAGTGAAAATACTTGTTGTTCCAAAGCTTTGCCAGTGGTCTAATATCTTTTAAATAAGCTAATGTTGCTAATGAAGATTGTGTGAAGTTTTGTATGAAGGAAAAATTTCAGGTGTAGAGAGAGAATGATGCAATGAGATGAAGAATGGACAAAAGCTCAAGCTTGGGGATTCCACCATGGTGTCACCCCAAGAAATATCCAAGAGGTACAAGTGTCAAAGCTTGGGGATGCCCAAGGCATCCCCTTCTTCATCAATAAAAAGCTCAGGTCTGTCTAGACACTTTGTTTTTATTGTTTCATGCACAGTTGTGTTGTTTTTGGAGCGTCTTATTTTTTGTTTGCTTTGCTTAGTTTGTTTAGTTTTCTTTAGTAGTTTGGACCCCCGTTCTCTCTGTGTTGTTTTGCAAATAAGTTTTCTTGGTGTTGGAAAGGAGTAGTAAGTTCTTGCTTGAAGTGCAAGAGGAGCTTGCATTGACTTAGACTTTAGCATGACATGCTAGGTGTTGTTTTAGCATTATGCTTAGTGATTATTGTGGTAGCATGTCTTGTTCCAAACAATTTGGATTGCTTAGTGTGCCTTGAAGAAATTATGTGTTGTTTTAGCATCCAAAAGCATAGTATTGTGGTATTCTCCTTTGATGTTTTGCTTGGGTTGACTTGGCACATTCTCACACCATGTTATGACTATGACAAGACACCATTAGCCTCTATGATCATTTAGTCCTTGACTTGTAGTACCACTCTTTGCTTTGATTAGTTTGCTTTGTTGCATTGCATAATTATGGCCATTATTGCTCTCTTAGTTGGTTGCTCCCAGTCTTTTGCTAGCCTCCACTTGTATGAGTAAGTTCTGCTCATGCTTCCAACTCCCAAGAAACCAAGTTATTCCAAAGTGTCCACTATAAAATCCTATGCATTGTGTGTTACACCATTCCAAAGTATATTCTTGTTTTCATCTATCTTCCAATTAAAAACTATTTTGTTATGTGAAAACTTAGTGATTAAAGCCCTCATGAACTTAATGGCACACTTTATTCTTTGCCCCTAATAAACTTGAACCATTGTGACAACTTTGTTGTATATGCTTGCACTTATAAGTTGGAATTAGCAGAACCGTGCTGTCATGGGGAACGTTTTCAACATTGCACTTGTACCTTGTTGTACTCAGTTGATATCATCTTCTTTTGTCTTTGGATGTCACTGGTGTGAAATAAAGAGGGAACTTGTAAGTCCATGGAGTTTGTATCCTGTGTTAGAGAAACGCCTGGGCCGCTAGCCTAAGCCATGCCTAATCATGGTGGAAACTTGCAGAATCACCATCGTGACATCTATGAAGCATTCTTCTTATAAAAAAAGAGACACATTGAGAAAAGAGGAAAGAGAGAAAAAAGCACCATATTCCCATGGTACATAAGAAGAATTGCTGAGATGCTCATTGTCTGCTTGCCTTGTCATTTTGGTTATGGGAAAGCTCTTGTACCATGTGCAAGGGGTACCCCGTTGGCGGTTCTCAATGATTTGCAAATACTTACAGTGACAAGAACTTACCTGGACCCAAACTTGAGTATGCATGAGGTGTGGCCCTCGTATTCAAGGGGCATGACATTGTCAACTTATACTTCGTCAAGCATATACTCCAGCTTTGCCACTTTAACTTTAACCACTTCAAGATGCTTATGATAGTGGAAATGAGGGCTGAAAGCTAACAAGTACCATAGTTTTTGGAAGCTCTTTTTGAAACTTGTAATCCCTGCTTCCTTTACAAAAAGGCCTTTCTTCCATCATTATTGAGTCTCCACCTTCTACCTTTAGGCACCATTAAGAGAGCATAGTTGTCATTCTGTGTGCAATGTTCCAAAGCTTATTAATTGTTCATGCGCTATCTGTTTCTAGTCACCCATGTGAACTTTGCAGGTGTCCTATGCATTATATTGCTACTCTATGAGGGACAAGATGATTGCCACTATGCTATGTTTTCTGCATGTGAAACAAACAAACGTTTTTCCATGCATATTATTCATGATCTTTGTTTGTAGCTTGCCATGTTGCATGCATAATTACTATGTCCTATTGCTAGAAATCCATCTTTCATGCACATGTTTAGAGTTCTTTGATCCCAGCTTTCAATGCTTGCAAATGGTTGGATCTTTATTGTGAGGGTGCATGTCACCTCAAAAATTATTATTTTATCACTTACCTACTTGAGGACGAGCAGGAGTTAAGCTTGGGGATGCTGATATGTTGGAAACATATCTATATTTTTTGATGCTCCATGCTTGTTTAGTATCTACTTTGCTTTACTTGTCCACACTTTGTGGTGCTATTTACATGTTTTCTGGTACTAACCTATTAGTAAAGAAATATTCTCGAAATTGGACGGGACGAAGGACAAAGTCAATAACTTTCCGTGGGGAACAAGAAGTCCAGAGGGGAGCTCGGCAAGCCAGCCAGGGGGGCCATACCCACCCTAGGCGCGGGTGGGCCCAGCCCCGCGCCTGGCTAGGTTTTGGGCACCCTGGCCGCCTCCCGGTCTCGCCCCTTCGCCTATAAGAACCCCCCGATACAGAAACCCTAAGTACCCGATCAGAAATCCATGAATCTGTCTGTAGCCGCTGCCACCATCATCCCTAGATCGGGGGGGATCTGAAGTTCTTCCCGGCACCCTGCCAGAGGGGAGATCATCCCGGAGGCCTTCTCTCCGGTATGATTCATGAGTAGTTCCACCTTGGACTATGGGTCCATGAAGTAGCTCGATGGTTGTATCTCCTCCTTTGTTCTTTCATGTATAGATCTTGTGAGCTCCGTTCACGATCAAGATCTAATCTATTTGTAATCATGCATGTTGTGTTTGTGGGGATCCGATGGATATTGAGATTATTATGTTGGTTTGATTAATGGTTTTATCTTTATGATTCTATCATGTCTGTGTTGTTTGTGATCTTGCATGCTCTCCGTTGCTAGTGGTTATCTTGGCCAAGTAGTTGCTAGTGACTCCAAGAGGGAGTATTTATGCTCGATAGTGGGTTCATGCCTCTAGTTTCCAAGGGAAGTGACAGAAATCTCTTCGGTTGTAGATGCGCTATTGCTACTAGGGATAAACAACGGTCTCTTGTTCATGGAAAATGTGGACTGTTTACCTTACACACTTTGCTTAAAGTAGTTGTCTATTGCTTGCAACTTAATACTGGAGGTGGTTCGGATGATAACCTGAAGGTGGACTTCTAGTCATAGATGCAGTTGGACGACGGTCTATGTATATTGTTGTATTTCCCAATCAACCTCATAGGATCTTTCTAGCTAGTAATTGCATTGTTATGCCTTGCTTAGTTCCTGTCAATTGCCCCGCTGTAATTTGTTTACCCTTCATGCCATGTTGTTTATCTAAGGAGAGCACCTCTAGTGAACTATGGACCCCGGTCCAATCTTTACCATTGATACATCTTTCACTCTTACTTGTTTACTTGCTGTAAACCATTGCCTTCCACACCATACGTTTAATCCTTTGTTACAGCAAACTGGTGATCTTGACAACCTCACTGATTCGTTGGGGCAAAGTCTTGAGTTTGTGTTGTGCAGGCCTCCACGTTGTTTGCAACACCTGTGTGCCGTTTTCTTCCTCCTTCTGGTTCGATAACCTCGGTCTTAACTCAGGGAAAACTTGCTGCTTGCTCTTCACACACCCTGCCCTTGGGGTTACCAATGAAGTGCCACGTCGAGCATCATCAGTGAGCTCTGAGCTCACTAATCCAACCATGTTTAGGTGGCATATAAATATCAAAACCCTAGATTCCCCCAAAATCTAGTTCCCTCCAATTTCACCATATTTCTTCAGAACTCAAGTTGAAAATGATGTATAAATCAAGTTTACATCATCTACCTTGGATATGAATTTTTTTGAAATAATTTCCATAATTTTTGGAACCTAATAACCATTTAAATTCATTATCTTGCAAAATTCTCAAAATCTCACCTATAAAGGCATGTTTGTTTTTCTCCAAATCACTTTGCCAACTCAATGCACATTTGAGTTATCTACCTCATACCCTATCTTTCAAACCCAAAAATAAAAATATTTTTGAGATTCATTATTATTTCATTTTCCCTTTTTCTTAAATGGCAGAATAAGAAATAATTGATTAAAAATACTTTTCCATCTCAATAAATTCCAATAAAATTACCTAGTGTGTGATATGGTACTTAGAACCATTCCACACCAAAAACTCGCCTTGTTCAAAGTAAAAATATCAAATGAGCTTCTATAAACAATTTCAGCACTTTTTGAATAAATGCGGTTAAGTGGACTTTTAATTCTTGGAAAAATGTCAAACAATTCCTAAGGTTATGAAATGACCCTATCTATCTACCAGTACAATTGCTTCACCTTTCTAAGACCAAATTTCTTGACTTGCTTCTTAAACACCAAATTGGTCAATTCTGGAGATTATCCAAAATCACCTCTCCAAATCCCTCCAAACCTTTCACAAACCTAGCCAATCAAGTTGCACAGCACACCACCTCCACTCTAGTCAAAATTTCACTGTAGCACTTCCCCCTTGATCCAATATGCTAGAAGATAATAAGAGAGAGGGAGAGGTAGCCCACTTTTTGCAAATATTGTAAAGCAATGGGGTACCAGGAGCCACCACCCCTCTCCCCACTCAATGCTCGACTCAAGACCCCACCACCATGCTCTCCACCTCCCCCACTGGCCTATCTCGAGCCAGCACCCTCCCCAAGTTCTCTCCATAGGCCATGTCCACCATGAGCCTCTCCATAGCCTTTAAATAGGCCAGAGGCCTCCCACCCCGCACCTTCTCCCTCATTTGACCTCCTGGCCACCACCACAACATCCCCCGAGCTCTAGGTCCCAATCCCTAGCTCTCCATCTCCATGGAGAATCAAGGATGCTCCTCTCGGCCTCCTTCGAGTAGTGGGGTGCATGGTCGACTCTGACCTTCCCTAAACCCTCTTCTCCATTCCTCACCTCTCCTCTAGATCCCCTACAAAACCTATACCCTATCTCCATGAAGATGGAGTAAAAAGCCCTCTCGGGTGTTTTCTATGGTTAGATGTTGCTCTCGTTCTGCTAGCTCCTTCCACCCTTTTTCCTTCGGCATAGAGGTCCTTTTTATCATTCCTACCTCACCCGTTTCTCCGGTTTTGCATGCACACACCCCAGGGAGAACTCTAGCAAGCACCTAAGCACCTCTTGCCGGTGAGATTGCGCACGATATCGCTCGTCGCTGAACCCGCCCTTGCCGCCCATCTACCGGCTTGTTAGGGAGTACCGCATAGCTCTAGGACCACCCCGTCTTCTCCCCCGTCCTCCGGTGACCTCCTCGTGCCACCTCTGCCCGCGTTAGGGCTTCATCCTGTCGCTCAGGTCAAGAGTAAGAAGACGGTTGAGAGCCATTGATGCTTACTTGATTGGACGGCCCTGAGCCACTGGTACCCCTTCGGCCCCCTTCGGTCACTGACCAGCGCGCCCCAGCTGCCAACAATTTAAACACCCTCTCCCGCCTGCCGGGGAGCCGCGATGGGCTGTCCCAGCGCAGAGCAACGTACATTGGTCATATCCGGCCCATCTGTCGTTTCCCCCTTTTCCTTTTTCATATATCTATTTCCATATCTATGTTGTAGCAATTGGTTTAAATCTAAAACAAAATGGAAAGTAGCCCAAATATACCAGATCTAAATTTTACCATGTTCCTTATTATTTTGTGCAACATGCAGAACAAGTACTGCACCAAAATAATCTCCAGTTATTTTCTAGTAAAAATAATACCAGAACATGTCTTTATTAATACATATTTATCTCTATGAGTTTTACAACTCCAAATGACATGAACCCAAGTGGTACTGAAAAGTATCCTAGATACCTTGCTTGCCACATTGACCCCACAATATTTTTCCTCCTGGTTTGCCCATAATAAAAATAACAAAATCGGGACATTTATGTATTTAGAAAATTCTCTAGGTAAAATAAACTGAGTTTTGACCTAATTCCAACTCCCAGTACACTTTAGGACCAATATATATCAAACACCAAGAGTTCATAATTTATTGAGCGTTGGTGGATTTATTAGGAATTAAACTGTTCCGTGCATGGTTTATTACCTAATAAATTCACCATATTAGTTCTGTAATTCTATATTGAGTGATTCAAATTTCTACAGAAATATAATTGAAATACCTAACATGTTCCCTTGGAATCACATCAAGATCTCCTGCAGATTAAATCTGGTGAAAAAGACAAATAACATCTAGTACCTCCTTTAGGAATTTTCTAGGGGAATTCTGTTAATTATTTTAAGTTGATTCCAAATCCTCTTGAATTAGTCCATCAAATCCTACCTAATAACGCAAGGAAATAGTTTTTGGAACTCCAAAACAATTATGGTGAATTATTTCCTAAAACTAGAGTTTTATTCACTATAAAAATCACTATATATCAATGGAAATTGATAAAATAGTGAAACCACTTTTGTTGGATTCATTTTACCAATATCTATATGATGGTATCATTTTATACAATGGTATCATATATAACATATCCATGGTCAAAAACCCCTCTCTTTGGTAGTTCCGAGACTGCATATCCAAAAGGATCATCTTCCAATGACTCCAAACCTTTTACCAATCTCATAAAACTAACCATCTAGCACCTTACTATTGTATATCATGTGATTATCCTTTCCTTGGTGTATGGTTTGATGTTTGTATGCATTGTATTGAATGTGGTATTGTTTGTTTGCATATATACTTGATAACGATGATAGTTGCAAATTGTGAGACGCCGAGAAGAAGGAAGCATCGGGTTATTCTATTATTGTTATTATTGGTGATCTGGTTTTCTAACGCCGTCAAGGAACATCTCGCTGGTCATAGTCAAGCCACCATTCCTAAACTCCGATACTAGTCCTACCCTGTTTTATACTTGTTTATTATCTCCTTTACAAATGGCATTTTTATCTACATATCTTGTTTATCAAATACTGTGCTAATAGCTTGGCCCCTCCAAGTTATGATATTGGTGTCCATCAGGACACCCATCTTTTTGTATACCTACTACTTTACCCCTTTAGATCGAGGCTAAGACGCTTAGCATCTTCCCTCTTTGGAAACTACGGTTTTTTGATAATAAAACTATTTTTCGGTTTTACCCCACCACAAAGTTTTCAAAATAAAACCCTTGGAAAGAGGTATTGTCTCCGAGTGGATGATTTTGAGAATAAAATATGAAGAGAAGAAAGAGAAATATCGAGCAAGAGAAAGAAAAGGGATGTTCTACGCCTATACCAGAACAATTTACCCGTGTAACCACACTACCCCAGGAGCTGGGGCTTAGCTCGTAGTTTGTTGTCTTTAGCCGGGGCTGCTTGTACTTGCTTAAGGGGAGAAATCCCTGGAATCTCGGGTAGGCTCTACAACAAATCTTCAAATTTGGGGCCTGTAGCTTGCTTCAGCAAGAGTGAGCCTGTCTCGACAGGAGTGCCGGTGCAACAATTGGGCCTCCCGCGGACGGTATGCTTTAGGAGTGGAGAAGGAAGTGGAGTCTCCGAGGTTATTGTATATTGCCAAGCTGCGGGTTTGGATATATAGAAGTGCAGAAGGGAGGACTATGGCCGGGGGCCACATACTCGTTGACGGGGAGAACAAACCCAAAAGGAAAAGTCGCCGTTGCTAGGGATGACAGATGAAAGGTTAGGTTAGATTATCCAAACCCCCGTCTACCGTGTGTAGCGGGTTGTGGTTGTATCTTGATGGATGTATTGATTCTTGTGTTTAAAGTGCACAAAATTAGCAGAGTCTAATCTATTCGAATAGCCGTGTCCACGGTCCAGGACGGTTGGAAAGGTTATTGTTGGGATTACCCTTGAGATGGTTTCATAGGAAATAAGGAGGATGTGACTGGGTCATGAGGAACGATAAAAATGAGGTTGATTTTGACCAGAGATGGTCGAAGATGTTTTAAAAAGGGTTTTACTATAAAACTGTTTTTAGCAAGGTTTTTAACAAGGATATGGAGATATCCGGACTTTCTAAATGGAGGCATGCTTTCCAAAAGTTTTTTTAACAAATATATAGAGATACCAATGTTAGGATTTTGAGAAACAACTGTAGTGTAGAGCTATCTCGCCACAACCCAATATGCATTATCTTTGTTACATTGTCTTGGTGGTTTGCGAGTACATTCAAAGTACTCACCGTCATTGTCCCTGGCTATTTACTTGGCCAGATTTTCAGAAGCAAGAGGAACGATGGAGATTGCTTTCGTCTATGCGAGCTAGGCCGTCTTTCCAGTCAGTCGCCTGTAGGTTAAGGCATGACATGGGCTCTGCACTTGAAGACTTCCGCTATTGATGTTGTATCGCCATAATGACATTAATTTAAGTACTTGTATTCTTTTATTATGGATGTTGTAATGATACTTGTCGGTTATGCTCACGACTCATTGATCATGGGAACATGAATTGCAGGCATAACAGGCATTCTCGAACCGTAAATACAGAGTGCTACAGCACCCCTTATGTATCAACTTGGGAATCGAGGAAACTCACAAAAAACTATCCATGCCATGAGATACGTCCTGTAGGATTACGTCCCTTAATAGAGCAGTAATTCAATTGATGTTGATTACTGCCTACTGTGGTTATGAGGATGATTTGAGCAGTGGTTGCTGCTTCTTTGTTCAAATACAGACTTCCTCCCACACATATATAATTGAGAATGTTCATTATAATAATCTTTACCTTAGCCCTTTATAATGCTAGTGGTGAATCCGCTAATCCCAGAGAACGCTTTTTGCCACCGAAGTTTCAAATCTCTTTTACATACGCGATAATTATTTTTTGTATTCAGATTTATTTACTTTACGCATTGTTCTCTTATACCAAAAACCCAAAAACACTTTTTTACTCATTACTCGCATTTTATCTTGTCACTTAGAACATTATTTAGTATTTCTATTTTCAATATTTATTTCAAGAATTCCTAGACTTCAGACTCCTGCTCCCTATGGGATCGATATCTTTATTTCGAAACTAGCTACAACTGATCTGTGAACTTGCAGTCATCAAGGCACAAATTGTAATGTTTCCTCCCCAGCAAGGCATTTAAACTCATCTCTATTATAGCCTCCTAGTTCGGTATCAAAATTGTACTCACATTGATAATTGAGGTGATCTGGAGATTCGCAATAATCACAACATAATTGATAAGAGGCACATAGTGTGGATGAATACTTGTCCACCCAAGTCAACCATTCTTTTAATATGCCTTCCCTTTTATGAATATCTCCCAAAGTCCTTACCTTTGACTCCACCATTATAGATTTCATCTGTTGGAAGGCAGATATCTCAGACGACATGATTAGTAACAAATATTTTTATGGGTTTTGGTTTTTAAACAAAAGAAAAAAGACAAAAGAAGTAAATAAAGATATCTTAAAACAAAATCTAGAAAAAATAAAATAAATAAACAAAAGCTAAAACACCTACAATGCTTAGCTCCCCAACAATGGCGCCATAAAATAGTTTGATGACTGCAAGTACACAGATCGTTTGTAGAGCAGGAGTCTAAAGTCTAAATAACTCTTGAACTAAATACTAAAAATAATGCTAAATAACGTTCTAAGTAACAAGATAAAATACGAGTTTTGTGTAAAAGATATTTTTGGGTTTTCAAATAAGAGAACAAAAAGTAAACTAAAGCTGTAAGTAAATAAGGTCATGCGATTATGATTACGAATGTTTGCACGATGATGGAAAGAGTTCTCTGGGAGTAGTGTATCCTTCGCTAGTAACTAGAAAGAGTGATCAAAATTATTATAATGAATAAGACCATTTATGATATCTGTGGGAGGAGCTCCATATATGGACGAATAGGCGTGATACTGCGCTATTAAGGGATTTCTCCTGTGGCATGGACATGGCTTGATGAGTTCTCCTTGATTCCCCAAGTTAGGACATAAAGAATGACAACTACTTTATAGTCACAATAAGTGCTATCATCCTTCTGCCTACCAACAAGTAATCCCCTTCATCAAGTCCCCGCAAGAGGCAAATATTATGGAGGTGCACAACTCTTAATATCAACATGAAGACAATTAACACATACACATAATGAATAATATCACATAATAATCTCTATTTAAATTCAATCATATACTATGGTTTCTCCATCTTCCCAAGAATAAAGGAAACTACTTACACATGAAGGCAATCAACATCATGGATAGAATATGGATGAAGTATGGTGATACAATTGAAGACAAGTGCAAATCCAAGATTCAATCTAGAATTACAACAAGTAACCAAAGGGAATCAGTGATCGAGACGTTGTTGATGAAGATGACAATGTAGATCGATGTGGAGGCCATCAATATCCTAGTCCCTTCTCCTCATATATGGTGGTGATGGTGTAGATCTGATTGGAGGCGTCTATGGTGGTAGTACGGTGGAAGGGAACCGTCATGGTGGAGGATATGGACTGGTGGCTCTCTCTTGGATCCTCCCCTCTTTTATATAGGACTTTGGGTGCCCTAGGGTACACCTAATACCGTCATATGACTTGGGGAAGTTTCTAGATATTTTTTGGGGTCAAATCTCGTCGTTTTCGATCTTTTTGGCAACTATACAGCCGGAGTTGGTCGTCATACCTTCAGCATCCTTTCATATTTTGGTCGCCATTTCTTCATACAAACTCCATTTTGGGTGTTCTTAGGTTCGTTGGATTCGTATTGACGAGGGCTACAACCACATGGTATTGTATATTTATTTTGAGAAGTTTGAAAAAATCACTGTTTCAACCTCTATAATATGCTCTCTTTGTTCCTTTTGCCTCTACTTTATCCATAATCATCATCAACACCTACACACATGTCATAGACAAGGAACATGATAAAATTCTACCTAGTTTAAAACATTGATTTTTTTCAAGATTATCAAAATAAATATCCAATACCATGGGGTTGTAGCCCTCGTCAATACGAATCCAACGAGCCGAAGAACACCCAAAACGTAGTTCGTATGAAGAAATGGCGACAAAAATACGAAAGGGAGCTAAAGGTATGGCGACCAACTATACGGCCGGAGGCCGTATAGCTCCGGCCGTATAGTTGCCAAAAAGTTCGGGAACGACGGGATTTGGCCCCATAAAAGCTTCATAAGTTTCCTAAAGTCATATGACGGTATTAGGGGTAACCTAGGGCACCCCCAAGACCAATATAAGGAGGATAGGAACAAAGAGAGAACCACCAATCCATACTCTCCACCCACGGCGGAGCCCTACTGACGTGCCACTACCATAGCCTCCTCCAATCATCTCTACACCATCACCATCACACAAGAGGAGAAGGGACTAGGATATTGAAGGCCTCCACATCGATCTACATCGTCATCTTCATCAACAACGTCTCCATCACTGATCCTCTTTGGTTACTTGTTGTAATTCTAGTTTGAATCTTGGATTTACACTTGTTCTCAATTGTATCATCATACTTCATCCATATTCTATCCATGATGTTGATTGCCTTCATGTGTGAGTAGTTTCCTTTGTTCTTGGGGAGTTGGAGAAACCCTAGTATGTAATGAATTGAGATAAAGATTATTATGTGATATTGTTTATTATGTGTCTATGTTAATTGTCTTCATCTTGATGTTGGGAGTTGTGCACCTCCTTAATATTTGCCTCTTGCGGGGACTTGAGGAAGCAGATTAGTTGTTGGTAGACGGAAGGATGATATCACTTATTATGACTATAAAGTAGTTGTCATTCTTTACGTACTAACTTTGGGAATCAAGAAGAACTCATGAAGCCATGTCCATGCCACATAAGAAATCCCTTAATAGCGCAGTAATTCGACTGATGTCGATTGCTATCTGATGTGGTTATGATGGATGATGTGAGAAGTGGTTGCTGCCTATTTGTCCATATATGGAGCTCCTACCACACATATGATACATGGTCTTATTCATTATAATAATTTTGATAACTCTTTCTAATTATTAGTGGTGGATCCACTACTCTCTGAGAACTCTTTCCATCATCTCTCAAACCTTCATAATCATAATCGCATGCTCTTGTTTATTTATAGCTTTAATTTACTTATTGTTCTCTTATTTGAAAACCCAAAAATATCTTTTACACAAAACTCACATTTTATCTTGTTACTTAGAACATCATTTAGCATTACTATTTTAGTATTTAGTTCAAGAGTTATTTAGACTACAGACTCATGCTCCCTGTGGGTTCGATATCTTTATTTCGAAACTAGCTACAAACAATCTGTGCACGTGCAGTCATCAAGCTATTTTCTGGCGCTCTTGACAGGGAGGTAAGCGTTGTAGGTCTTTTAGCTTTTGTTTATTTATTTTAGTTTTGCTAGATTTTGTTGTAAGATTTCTTTATTTGCTGCATTTATCTTTTTTCTTTTATTTACAAACCAAAAATCCAGAAAAATATTTATTACTAATCATGTCTTTCGAGATGACTACCTTTGAACAGGAAAATCTCGCAAGGGAGGAGTATCTATTAAAGAAGCGAGAAATACTGAATCAATGGATGATAAGGGTGAATGATTATCCATCCATACTATGTGCCTCATACAAGCAGTTTTTTTGTAGATTCTGTGGATCCAAAGTTCATATCTCTTACCAATGTAAGTATAACACTAATCGCGCATTAGAATCTTACAATAGAGATAAGTTTAAAAGCTTAGTTGATATGATTGTTCTAGAATTTGCGGTTTATACTGGTTGTTTAGAGTTTCTTTTTTCTATGAAAAATATTCAAAAAAGATGCCAGAAGCATGATGACACCTATAAAGACGTTCATCTCATGTTTTCATTATGCTATCAGAAATTTATGGATAATGATTTATTGATCACTATTCATGAGCGCATTTCAGCCCACATGGAAAAGCCTAGCCTTTTGCACGATCAAAAATTTAAAGAGAAGGCAACATCATATGAAGTACCTCCACCGAAACCGTCTGAACATATTGCTAATGAAGAGGTGACGCATGCAGTTTCACCCTCTAAACTAGTGGAAGGTAAGCCCAAAGGTAAGACTGTCGCTGAGCTACTCGTGAATTATCTAGGTAAGAATGAAGAGGAGCAACTTCATCAACCACTTGAATATCCTACTTCTGAAAATAACTTTCTACACACAAATAGTATGCATGCCAATGATATCTCATTCTCTTGTAGTGATTTCTATAAGTCCCAAACCAATGACGATTTTTCTAAGGAGGGTTCATGCCTATATAGTGATTTTGGGGACTTTGGTGATGAACTAGAAAATGAATCTTTCCATGAATATTGTGATGCTACTAACATGGTACAGGAAATCCTATTGGAGAAGGACGAAGTTCCTTCCCAAGAAAAGGATGAACATGAAGAAGAACTACAAATCCCCTTGGAGGAGGATGAAGTGCCTTCTGAAGAAGAGGATGAACACGAAAACGAACCACTAATCCATGAGGATATGCAACTACTGGACATGTAGACGCAGGTGGATTACTGTTCTAGTGATTTTTTTAGTTTATTCAAAGGGATGATGCAATATAATGGTAAGCCTAACAAGCTTTGTGATTATGAATGCATTCCTCTCTATAAAGAATTTTTATCAACCAATAATCACATAGAGAGTAATAATTTAGAACTCTTGGAATATATAGTTTATGAAGGGTCACATGAGATGTTAGAAAAATTTGTATTACTATGAAAAATAGCGATAATGAGGATTTAGCATGGTATCATGGTATTATGGATTATATTGTCAATTATTGTCAAGAACATTTCAGTGGGAATGCACTTGTGATAAAGAGTAAGGAGCTATGTAAAACAATAGTTCCCGAAACTAACATTTTGCAGGAACCACTGGATAACGAGGAGGAACACCAAAAAGGTGAGGTTGAAGACAAACATCATTCTACTAATAACAAGTTTGTTTATGATGCCTCAATCTCTAGTAATGATTCTCATTGTGTCGAAACTGAAGATAATTTATCTGCGGAGGCATTATGCCTAGATACTCATTTTGAGAACACTAATAATGATGAACTGGAGATAAATCCTTGTAGTATTAATGAGCAGGTTTGGGAGAGCACATCCTTGTTGAAATATTTGTTGATGATGCTTCTTTTTGTGAGTGGCTTGATAACTCTAGAACCGATGAACTTGATAGCAAGGGTGATGAACTAGAGAATAGAGACACTTTTAAATTTTCCCTGCTCCTAAAAATGAATATTATGAAGTGTTACCTCATGTTAGTGTAGCCCAAGAATATTACTATGAATTCTATCCCGATGATCTTATCAAAGGTAAAAGGTTTGAATTTATATGTTATTATCTAATCCTTTTGTTGAAGCTATCTAGGGAGGTATGCTCACCACGCATGGCGCATCAATCATCATTTATGAGCAATAACACATTTATCTACATGACTCTGATGCACCGTAAGCGGGTGAGACTTTGACCAGGCTATAATAGTAAGTGCTCCAAACCTCTTTTGGAGGTAAGAATAAATAATTCTTCGGCTCCTATCTATTGAAATAATAATAGAGAAAACCTTGGCTACTTGGTTATAAGAAAGAGCTTTCCGGGAGGCAACCCAGAAGTCATTAGGTGTCTTTCTTAGTTTTTTGTCTTGATTCTAGATGCATTCATGTTGCATTGGCATTTTTATTCTTTGCATGATTTGACATAGAGTTATCTTGTTATAGTTTTCAAAAGGTACTACGTGTTGCATAACTCGGTTGTGTTTAAATCCCATCCAATACATGTTATTATTGGTCGACAATTTAGACTATCATTTTTCTGTCAAAACATGGTGTTTCACTAAGTTTTAGGTTAAGAAAGAATTCTCGAAGAAACAGAAATTTTTTGGCGAGTACAGAAGGTTTAAGGACCAACTATACAGCAGGAATAAAAATTCCAGCCGTATAGTTACGCTCGTATAGTTTCCTATTCCTCCGTCAATTTTCTTGCAAACGATACAGAAGGTTTAACGACCAACGATATGGCGGGAATAAAAATTCCGGCCGTATAGTTATCGGTGCCTTTGTAAAATTTTCTTTTCCAGGTACAGAAGGTTTAACGACCAACTATACGGCGGCACCGATTTGGTCCAGCCGTATAGTTGCAGCCGTATAGATATCGACACCTCCTTCGAATTTTTATTTCAGTTTACTGCACGTTTGACAACCAACTATACGGCGGGAAATAATTTTTCGGCCGTATAGTTGCTACGAACACGATTCCAAGGTCTGGGTAAGGTAACTAAAGGTCAGAAATCCATCTATTTTCATTTCTTCTTCCTCTAAAACCTCGAAACACCACTTAGGAGCTTCTCCTATGTTCTAGAGAAGCCGAGCATATGTAAACAATACAGTTCTACCTTAGAAACCTCCTAGACTGCAATTTTCTATAGAAGTTCATGTTTTCTTTTTTACTTTCTTTTTGTCAGTTGGGTGAACGAACTTCGTTCGTATACCAAACCAATGTCTTTTATTTTGTGTGTTATATTCGTAGGGACTTGAACCTTGTGTGACGACGTGTACGGTAGTGCCAACCATGCAAACACTCGCATGAACCACTTGGTTGCTTCAATTCAGCATGCCTACATATTAATGTCTGGTAAAACTTTCCAACTCGAACCTCTTTTAATAATCACATAGGGGCTGCACACTCATGTTTCATATTTTGTCTCATTTACACATCATCAAATTCTGGGATTATGTGCAACTCTTGGACCTAGTTTGTTGACTGAAGCATGGTTTTTAGGTTGATGAACTGACTCAATGGGACTTGTGTTTTTATCACTTGTGATCCAATCCCCGTGCATTCAAATACACAAAAAATTTATTCTTAGTTTCCAAGCGGGTTCTCAAGAAAGGCAGCCACTAGGCTATTACAAGAAATATACGTTAAAGCAAAGGTTCTTTGTCCATCAAAAGAGAGATTACTTGTACCGCAACTATAAAGTGTGTTACCCTTGTTTTCAACTAAGCCTGGGGAGGTAACCACTTATCACACTCTCTTTTGGAAACTGTATTTTCTCTTTTCTTTTGGTAATATACTCAAGTTTGGTTCTTGCAAAGTTCTAAGCTTGGGGAGATTACTTCTGCATGTGTAGAGTCTTGTGCAATGTTCATATTCGATGAAAGTTTAATGCAATCATGTATCTCGCTACTTTTGAATGCTTGCTTAAGTGAGACTAGTTTTGTATTTATATGGGGATACACTTGCTCATGATAGGAACCATAGGAATTGACTTAAAGCTTGTATGCATCTTTCCAAATTGTTTATCAAGCTTGTGACAATATTTGTGATCCTCTAGAAAACATTGCTACAGTCTCTACACTTGGAAAGAATGAATACTTGATCAAGATCTTTTGAAATTTGTTGGTTGTTACCAAATAGCTTTGTCTTAAATGAATAGGTTATGCTCGACCCATAGTGTCAAAACAATAGACTTGATAGTTTGCTTATGGAAGGAGTTGTCAATTGGAAATGATAATTCAAAGTTTTGAGTTATATGCTAAATAAGGTGTTGTTTAATTGTCTTAAGAGTTTAGCCTTAAAGATACTCAACACTATAGATGTGATAATCGACTTGATAGTACTCTTTGAAAGGATTTGTTTGAAGAAACTAATGTTTAGCGGTAATTGAGATGCATGCCAAATCTTGACCTGTTGATTAAAGTATGATATTGCTTTACGTGTGTCTGCACCACTGCCGCACAACATGGGATACTAATGACTCCGCCGGCCTTTGAACAATCCAAAAAGAGGAAACTCTTGGAGTTTGGCTATGAATTGCCCAACATATGTAGCAGAAATGCTATATTTGGGTATGAATTGGTATTCTCATGGGCCTGTATTCAAAGAAAAAGAGGGAATACTCCTCTGACCGTTATGAGAAATCATTATACCAAAAAGGGAAACCTTGGTAATGGTCACGGGAATCCACTCTTAGCCTATACAGTCTGATTAAACACACTAAGTTTTGGCATGATCTCATTACCGATGAACTAAAGTTTTAGAAAGACAAAGAATAGAAAATGAGTGTTTTATAGCCATAATTCATTCATGTGGATGACCAAATGAGACACTATAATGCTATGCTTATTTACATGTTCTCGCATTTCCTTTTGGCATAAATCTCGTTACTAAGAGATAAAACTTTCTGATAGTTCAATAACTAATGTTTGCACTTGAGAGCCTTAACTAGATGACATGATTGGGTAGAATCTATAAACTTTATTCCTATTTATGCTTGACATCTATTTATGACTAATTTTTGTCTCATAAAAATAATGATATGAAAAATGATACAAAAGGTGCAATAAGTGGATCAGAAGTTTGTTTGCAAGTTAGATTCACTATTGACATGTATCATATAAGTTTTAATGAATCTTTAGTGGTCTTTATAACTGATCTTGTGTTGCCTTATATGAATAAGGATGCAAGGCATTGATTTCCAATGATAAGCTATTTTACAACCATTAATTTATTATCAACCCTTCCTGCTCGAGGAAGAGCAAGGTATAGCTTGGGGAAGTTGATTGCTGTGAAATACCACCTCTTTTAGCAATATAAAATGTGCCATTTATCTCACATATCATGTTTCTTCTATCTATAGCTATGCATTATATACATGACTTCTAGTTTTATCTATACTTTCATATGAGCATTGCACATTTAGTAGTTTAGGTATTTTTTATCACTTTCCTTGTCTATGACATGTGTGTAGGTGTTGATGATGATTATGGATAAAGTAGAGGCAAAAGGAACAAAGAGATCATAGTATGGAGGAGCTGCAGGGGCCAGACTTAGCCATTTGAGAGGTTGAAAAGTGATTTTTTTCAAACTTATCAAAATAAATATACAAGGCCATGGGGTTGTATCCCTCGTTAATACGAATCCAACGAGCTAAAGAACACCCAAAATTGAGTTTGTATGAAGAAATGGCGACCAAAATACAAAAGGATGCTAAAGGTATGACGACCAACTATATGGCCGGAGGCCGTATAGCTCCGGCCGTATAGTTGCCAAAAAGGTCGGGAACGACGGGATTTGGCCCCAGAAAAGCTCAAGCTTCCCAAAGACGATATTAGGGGTACCCTAGGGCACCCCCAAGGCCCATATAAGGAGGGGAGGAGCCAAGAGAGAACCACCATTCCATACTCTCCACCCACGGCGGAGCCCTGCCGCCGTGCCACCGCCATAGCCTCCTCCAATTATATCTACACCATCACCATCACACAAGAGGTAATGGACTAGGATCTTGAAGGCCTCCACATCGATCTACATTGTCATCTTCATCAACAACCTCTCCATCACCGATCCCCTTTGGTTACTTGTTGTAATTCTAGATTGAATCTTGGATTTGCTCTTGTTCTTAAATGTATCATCATACTTCATCCATATTCTATCCATGATGTTCATTGCCTTCATGTGTGAGTAGTCTACTTTGTTCTTGGGGAGATTGAAAAACCCTAGTATGTGATTGAATTTAGATAAATATTATTACGTGATATTGTTCATTATGTGTCTGTGTTAATTGTCTTCATCTTGATGTTGGGAGTTGTGCACCACCTTAATATTTGCCTCTTGCGAGGACTTAATGAAGGGGATTACTTGTTGGTAGACGGAAGGATGATAGAACTTATCATGACTATAAAGTAGTTGTCATTCTCTATGTACTAACTTGGGGAATCAAGGAGAACTCATCAAGCCATGTCCATGCCACAGGAGAAATCCATTAATAGCACAGTAATTCGATTGATGTCGATTGATGTCTGCTGTGGTTTTGATGGATGTTGTGAGAAATGGTTGCTGCCTATTCATCCATATATGGAGCTCCTCCCACACATATCATAAATGGTATTATTCATTATAATAATTTTGATCACTCTTTCTAATTACGAGCGGTGGATCCACTACTCCGTGATAAATCTTTCCATCATCTTGCAAACCTTCGTAATCATAATCACATGCTCTTGTTTACTTACAGCTTTAGTTTACTTATTGTTCACTTATTTGAAAACCCAAATATATCTTTTACACAAAACTCGCATTTTATCTTGTTGCTTAGAATGTTATTTAGCATTACTATTTAAGTATTTAGTTCAAGAGTTATTTAGACTTCAGACTCCTGCTCCCTGTGGAATCGATATCTTTATTTGGAAACTAGCTACAAACGACCTGTGCACTTGCAGTCATGAAGCTATTTGCCATACATATAGGTAATTGATGACCCACAAGTATAGGGGATTGCAACTGTCTTCGAGGGTAGTATAACCCAATTTATTAATTTGACACAAGGGGATCCAAAGGATATTTATAAGCCTTAACAACTGAGTTGTCAATTCAGCTGCACCTAGAAATAGTCTTGCTAACAGTAGTTTATCAGTAGCAATAGTTTTATAGTGGCAATAGCAATGTAACAGTAGCAGTAAAATAAAGGCAGTAGTAACAATAGTAGCAAACAGCAGGATTTGGTGCGGTAGGCATAGGGATGAATGGACGGGCGTTGCATGGACAATACTATTCATGTAATATCAAGATCTAGGGCATTTGCAGATAAATAAGGTAAAGCATCCAAGTACTAAATAATCATATGCATGTGTTCCATATATAATCATACGTGCTCGCCATGAGAACTTGCACAACATCTTTTGTCCTGCCAGCCCGTTGCAGCAGGGTCTCAAGGGAATCTACTACAATTAAGGTACTCCTTTTAATAGAGTACTAGAGCAAAGAATTAGCACTCCATGAACACACATGATCCTAATATCACAGCCATCCGCTCCGGTTATCCCAATTTCTATCAGTTTGGGGCCTCGGGTTCCAGACAATAATATGTGTAAACAACTTGAAGGTAAGATCACAAACAATAATTTCATGATGAATCAATAACATGTTCAGATCTAAGATCATGGCACTCGGGCCCTAGTGACAATCATTAAGCATAACAAGTTGCAACAATGTCAAAAAGCACTAACAAAGATACTAGGCACCATGTCCTAACAATCTTATTCGATTACATGATAGATCTCATCCAATCCCTACATCCCCATAGCCTACAGCGGGGGATTAATCACTCATGGATGGGGGAAACATGGATGGTTCATGGAGAGGCGTCGGTGATGATGATGGCGATGATATCCTCCAAATCCCCGTCCCGGCAGGGTGCCATAACGGAGTTTCTGGTTCCGAATCACGGTTTCTGGTGGTGGCAACGCATCAGAACTCTATCTAGAAAAACGTCGAACCCCCTATGTTTTTAGGTCAGAGAGCTTATGTAGGAGAAGGGGAGATCGAGGGGGTGCCCTAGGTGGCCACACCACCCCCTGGCGCGGCCTATCCTGGCCCTTCTCTGTCTCGTCTTCTGGCTTCATGAGTCTTCTGGTAAAATAGGAGTTTTGCGATATTTTTCGGGATTTTTCCTGAAAGTTGATTTCCTGCACAAAAACTAGAGACCGAAGCAATTCTGCTGAAAATAGTTTCAGTCCGTGTTAGTTTTATATAAATCACACAAATTAGAGGAGAAACAATAGCAAAAGTGTTCGGGAAAGTAGATACATTTTGGACGTATCAACTCCCCCCAAGCTTAGCTTATTGCTTGTCCTCAAGCAATTCAGTTGAAAACTGAGTGCGATAAGAGAAACTTTCATGAACACATTTGCTTCATATGATGTATATATTCTCAGCATAAGAGTAGATACTTAGGAAATTCATAATAAAGAGTATGCAAATAAGTCTACTCAATAGTCATGCAAGCTATGAAGAGGTTCCAACACAATAATAATAAGCAGCATGAGACATAAGCATAAGCAACATTGTAATTCTCATAAGAAGGTATGATAGAATGGTATCTCGCTTGCCTTTGATTGTGGAGCAAAACATAAATGCCAAGGCACCTCTGAAGTTCAAGTGAAGATTAGAAGTAAAGATATCAAAGATACAAGCATCAAAGTTATGTCACAATTAACCATGTTTTGGGAGAAGCATATTACACTAAGAATGACAACTATGCTCTCAAGAAAGTGCTCATAGAATAAGTGATGACTCAACAAAGAAGTGAAAAGGTTTTGAGAAGTTTGAAAGGCTTCCAAATGCTGAAAGTATGGTACTCATTAGCTTTGAGCTCTCATTTCCCCTATCATAGGCCATCTTTAAGTGGTTAAGTTTAAAGTGAGGTCAAATTCGAGTTATATGCTTGACAGATCATAAACTAGAAATCTCATGTCCCTTCAATACGAGGGCCGTTCCTCATGCTACTTAACTTTAGTTACCAGTAAGTTCTTGTCATTGTAAGTACATGCGTATCATAGAGAACCGCCAACGGGGTACCCCTTGCCCCATGATACAGGAGCTATCCCATATCAAAATGACAAGGAAACAGACAGTGAGCATCTCAGCGATCCTTTTACTTACCATGAGCATGGTGCATATATTTGTTTCTCTTCTCTTTTTTTCTTCTTATGATGCTTCATAGATTGCTCACTATGTTTATGCTGCAAGTTTCCACCATGATTAGGCATGGATTAGGCTAGCCGCCTAGGCGTTTCTCTAACACATATGCATAACTCCATGGAATTACAAGCTCCCCTTTTATTTCACACTGCCGACATCCATAAATAAAAGAGCATGATATCAACGGGATAATATTTACAGGTGTTGAAAGCGTTCCCTGTGATAGCACGGTTCTGCTAACTTCCAGCCTATAATTTGCAAGCATATAACTTTCATGGACAGTCACAATGGTTCAAGTTTATTAAGTGCAAGAAAATAAAGTGTGCCATCAAGTTCGTGAGATCTTTACTAACTAACTTTCCCATAACAAGGAAACACTTTATTTGGAAGAAAACGAGGCATAATAAATATGCATGGAATAGAAATAATGCTAATAGGTTGATATGGTGGACACTTTTTGACAATTACCGAGAGGGGCATTTCGAGTGAATGGTGTCCAAACCAAATATTTTCAAATCTTAGTCGTCATGTCATGATATTCCATTACATTATTACATGTCGTTCCCGTGTTGGTCCCCTTCTAAGTCACCGTCCATATGCCGCACGGGCAAATCATTTTCTGTACTTTCCTAACCCTCGACACTGAATCCGGTGGCGGCGGCGGTCCTTTTTCTCCCTCCCCTACACTGAATCCGGTTCGGCGGCGACAACGGTCGTTTTTCTGTACTTTCCCCGCCCCCTCCCCCTCCCACACACACAGACACACACACTGAATCTGGAGGCGGAATGTCAAGAGAGGCCAAGGTGGTAGCTACGTCGGCGATTGACTCGGCTTCGTCGGAGCCATCGTCTCGGGCATAATGCTAGACAAGCAAAGCAGTTGCAGGGTCTGCAGCCCAGGTTAGTGAGGAGGTCTGCCAGAAGTCTGCTAATAGGGTACCTACGAGCAGCGGGTTGAAGAGAAAAGCTAGGCCGGCGGCGGAGTGTTCGGCTGCAGTGCGGGGTTGTGCAACCTAGATCTCGATGAAAACCACTCGGGAGAAGAGCGAGAGGTGATTTTTTCTTATCTGTGACTTGTCTTGCAAATAGATTAGTTACTGCAAAGTAGTGTCGAATGAACTGAAAGGTCCCCTTTTTAATCAAATTAGGAACAACTTAAATGCAGCGGACTTATATGAGTTCACAGTTCATGTCCACCAATACACTGCAAAACTAGATTTTGGTTGCGAGAGGGTTGTGTTCGGGCAGGATGTGCGTCTGCTTGTCAACTACAAAGAGGTTATGTCTGTTTCGCAGCTGATAGATATGCTTCATTCTAGAATTCCTTGGGGATCCAGACAGAGGGTAAAATTGGTGTGGCATAACATGAGTGATACCTATGTGCAAATTGAGCACTCCCATGAGCTTCAGATGCTTTGGGAGTGTTGTGCAGCTGATCGTCAGGTGAAAGTTGAAGCGATGATTGATGATATGTATGCAGCTACTTGAGATCTTGCTGCCAGAGCTTCTGCTTCTTGGGTTTACGGACCACCAGATGCTGATCAAGCTAAGTTCAATATACACCTGGAGGTGGATTCATACACAGCAAAACTTGATGGCGGAGTTAGTAAGAAAATTTCATCATGTACTCTCGAGATAGTCGTCGATTCCACAAACATAACTCTTGTTGAACTGAGAGAGATGATTGGTAAGGAAATCATTATTGGCCTTAAGCAGAACGACTCCGGTGGTGGCATCATAAGAGGTAGGAGTTCATAGAGGTTTTGGATACCGTTGATCTAATGTAGATTATGCGACAAAAGAAGCAAACCAGGAGGGTGTTCTTCCTGGCTACCATTTCTGATGTTGTTAGACAGATTGTAGTGGATGCAGAAGCCCCTACTGCGTCTGAACAGAACGAGGCGATAAACGTTGATCAGATCTGATAAGAGATGCTACCCAGGGCTTGTCAGATAAACCGCAGGGATCCCCTGCCTGTATTTGTAATATTTGCAACAAATATTGTTATTGCTTTGAACCTGTGTTGATGTGGTCGTGTTTGTTTAGAGATTGCAATCCTATGTTCTATGAGCTGTTGAGATTTTCAGACATATCACTTGATGAAAGCATCGTTGTTGTAATAACACACAAGTGCATTGTAGTTGACATGATTGTGTTTGCTGAGATGATGTGATAAATTTGTTTCTAAGATTATGATTGTTGAGAGATCGTAATATAATGTGCTGTTGGGATTTTGGGACATATCATTCATTGAAACCATCACTGAACAAGGTGATATATGACTACCTTGTAGTTGACATGATTATGATGTAATATAATGCTCTATGGGATCAATAAAAAAACTTACTAAGTTGAAGACGGTGATATATTGGACACACAGGTCTAGGATTTAGGAATAAGGGTTAAGGGGTTAGTACAATAAACAGTTCATTAGACCCTAAACCATAAACCTATATTGTTTGGTACATAAGATTATGTATGTTTCTATAAGTCAAACAAATTGGGTAGGAGGAAGTACATGATTAGTATTACAAATTAAAATGAAGGAAGAGAAAAACTATTAGATATGAGATAGTAATCTAGCCATGGGACATTGTATCAATTAAACCATTGTAGCATGCCAATTTAGTCAATGTTGCAACGTTGACACACTTCACTTTCCCCACTCCTTCTCTCTCCACTCACTACCCTCCTCTCTCTCTCCTTACCGTCGCCGACGCATCACCGAGGCTGCATTCCCCGTGCTTCCCTAGAACAACAAGGACGACCAGTCGAGCAGCGACAGCTTTCTCTCCGACATCGAGTCTTCCCTCCCCGATGTGATTTCCTTTGTTTTCTCGGCAATGGTTAGGCATTGGTAATTACCTCGACCCAAGACTTAAAATGTGCATGCAATCGTGTTTATTTCTAGCTTTTCGTTCCCTTATAGGTACCACTAACAATCTACAACCCCGATTGGGAGGGCCTAGATCTCGATTGGGAAGTACCATGTGACCATGGGCTAAAACTGAGGAAATATGTTGCATTTGAAGGTAGTAACACTGGAAGAAGGTTTTTGGGCTGTACAAATCAGGTTTTCGTTCGTTATGTACATTGGCTACATGAAGAAAATTGTGTAGTGTTATGTTGATAATTAGGTCCCGTGTTTTTTTAGGTTGGCCTGGTGTGTAAAGCAGGAGAGTGTGTCGATCTTGAGTGGCCAGACACACTTAAGAAATGTTTGACCCAATTGTGGGATATGTATGAGCTCGAAAGGTCGGGGAGATTTAAAGATGCCCGTGATGCAGCTGCAGAAGATTACAAGCTCTTGGTAGGAAATAAGGACCTGGAATAGGAAATCAAGCATTTGCGGTCAAAACTAAATGACACAATCAATGGGAGCTTAGTGGTGTGAACTGCACGGAATTATCAGAAGCCAGAAATGGAGAGGGATCAGCTCATGGAAGAGAATAAGAAGCTAGAGTACTGCATTGCAGAGCTGTTGAAGGATCTTAAGAAGGAGCGCGAGGTGAACAAGGAAAAGCAACAGACGATCAAGGAAATTTTAGATGAATAATTTGTGCCATGGCAATATCTGAAACTAGTTAACTGTAAGACTTGCAGTTGTGATATCTTGACTAATACAAACTCAATCCTTGAGCAAAATAACCTTTCAGAAGAAAGCATAGTTTGCATAGAGAGAGGTCCACGTTTATAAAATCAACATTGCTTCCAGGCCTTGGGGCAGTGTTGGTGTTGGTGGCGACATTGTTGTTGTTGAACTTGGGTAGAGCATGATTGAAATTGCTGGGGTTGCCGGGGTTGTTGTGGTTTCCACCGGGCCTTGGGTTTCCATGGTTGGGATAGGTCGGACGGTTCATCGGGGGTCTGTTGTTTCTTGGGAAAATCCTAGAGATAGGTTGGGGTGATACTTTGGTGTATGGTGGGTTCCTGGTTGATTCATCATGTGACGCTTGCGGTTCTCATTGGCTTGGTTGATCTTTCCTTCCATCTGAATGGCAGATCCAACTAAGGCTTCAATATCAGTAAAGGGTATATTGACTAACACTATGTGCATTTCATCATGCAGTCCATTCAGGAATCTCTCTTTCTTCTTGGCTTCAGTGTCTATCTCATCCGGTGCATACCTAGCCAATGACAAGAATTTGTCACGGTATTCCACTATGGTCATCCTTACTTGCTTCAGTTCCCTGAATTCATCTCTTATCGTCTTGATCAAACTCGGTGGCACATGGGTTCTGCTGAACTTGACTTTGAACTCTTCCCAAGTCATCATCTATCCTGCAGTCATCGCGCGAATGCTGTTCCACCATGCTCTGGCATCTCCGGCCAGATAGTGGGTGGCGAACAGAACTTTCTCGTTAGCTTCCATTCCTGCAGCTTCCAGATTGTTCTCCAGGGTTTGCAACCAATCATTTGCATCTAGGGGCTCTTCTGACTTAGTGAAAACGGGTGGATTGGTGTTCTGGAAATTCTTGAGCTTAGATCCATGGTTGTCCTGATGTCCATGGCCTTGATTGTTGTTGGCCATCTGAGCTATCTGTTGAAGGGTGGCTAAGTTAGCTTGACGTTTGGCTCTTTTGGCTTCACGGTCAGAAACCAACATTTGCAAGATCTGCAACATTGGGTCCAGGGATGAACTGCTTCCTCCGCGAGGCATCTGAAGATTGAGATAGATCATGAGAAAAGAGGGAAATTTCTTAGGTTCAAGGGTTTCTTTTTGGAAAGTTTTCAAAGTTGGGCTCATATTTTTCTAGCAACTTGCTTTTCATTCATTCATAGCACACGATACAAACACACACCACAACAAGGGAAAAACAGATGGTTTTAAGAACCATTCTGTGAAGATACGATGTAGTGGGACAGAATACAACTCACTAACGCTAGTGCTCAAGTGCTACTACTCCTTGGAGTCGTTGTCCTCATCATCCTCCTCATCATCATCAATGAAGGCAAAGTCATCCTCATCGGTGCAGAATTCCATGGCATGTTCCTCCAGAAAGTCATCATCATCACTGAGATAGGAGTAAGAGTGTCCACAAAGGTCTTCCCCTTTATTCTCCCTCTCCTCCAACTGCAATGATGCGCTCCTTCTTGTCGAGCTGACAGCGACGAGACTAGTGATCCTTCACTAGCGTGACAATAGTCTGATCCTTCTCGGCGGTGATGGTGTACTTGTGGTTGGCGTAGGAGCGGGCATTGTCCAACTCCTTCTGACGGTCATACATCATGAAGCTGAGGTGGTCCAATTGAGTATTCAGCTCGTGGTGATATGGGGCCTCCAGTGGCTGTCCCATAACATCACGCCTTGGGTAGAACTCAAAATGGGTACGCTTGATCTGATTGATACTCTTCCCACACAAACGGGCAAGAGCTTCCTGCATTGCTCTGGAAAGTCCATCGAGCCAGTTGTTCTCTCTCAAGGTGAACTGAATTCCCTCTGTGGTGGGGGCTTCAATATTTCCCCGAAGACTTGCAACAACTAGCCACTGCAAATCCTCTCCTTCTTGATCATTGAGCTGAGCTCCGAAGAACTCGGGGTGCGGATGCTCCAGCATTTCTGCCAGCTGGTCTAAGTCACGCTCAAAGATGAGGTCTCCTCCATTCCCCAACTGATAAAACTTGTTGTACTTTACGTCCATCTATAAGAATATATGAGTAAGTTAGTAGAGTGATTAAGTGTGTCAAATTTGATGTAAGTTTGCAAGAATTTTTGAGGAACATGAATTTTCATGAAAGATTCTAAGTGATAAGAATGAGAATAAGTTTTCGTAAATACTCACTTCCTTTGTTTTGAAACTAAGTTTTTCATTCGAACGTCCATTCTAAACTAGGGTCTCCTATGGTCAATATGGCTCTGATACCAACTTGTCAACACCCGGGTTTTTAATCCCAGATGCATGTTATGCCATACATCGCAATCCCAGGATTACCATTTTTGCGAGACATAACAGATTGGATATCTCAGTACATCATCCAGTACAAACCATACATAAGGTCTTACACAAATAAGGATCTCATGATCCATTGTTAATACAATTTAAGCAGTGGAATAACGTAATAATAACGATAGCGTAGGCGAGGCTCCATCTTCGTAGTCACAGGCAATGCTGACAATGGGAGATGATCCTAGTTGTCGTAACCCTCCTGTTGTCCGTCTTCCGGATACTCCTCTTCATAGTCTGTCCACGGTAATAGCCAGGGACAAAGCCATGAGTACTCTTTAAGTACTCGCAAACTAATACTAACAAGTGAAGTGGTTTTGGAATAGGAAGTACTAAGCTCTAGGGTTATTTTGCAAAAATCCAGATTTACCTTACTAAGTTTAGAAGTAAAGAAAACTAGTTGAAAGTTTTATAACACCTAAATGAGAACTTGAATTTCATGTCACAACTCTGTTGTGGTCAAGTCAAAGTCATAAATCATTTCATAAGTCATTTTGAAAACATCTGACGATGGAACAGTATGGCCACTCCAACTTTCCATAACCGTGGACGCGGCTATTCGAATAGTTTGACACTCTACAAATATTGTACACTTTCACCACAACATTCAATACATCCATCAGGAACAATCCTGAATTCACCATACTCAGTATGCGGATAATAAATCCTAACCTTTCCATTACACGCCCTAGTATAGGCACCTCTCCTGTGAGTTTGGCCTCCCAACCATGACCAACTGTCATCTTGGGTACTGCACAGGTGGACAATCTTCACAAGGTAGCCTGAGCTCAAACCTTGGCTGCAAGGGAACCCATACTAAGGTATATAAATTTCCAGTCAAGCCCTACCCAAATTTCGGGTATTGTGGTTGTACGGTAAAATTGGAATGGTATCGCATCCAGACAACCATCAGTTTTGTAAAGGTCTAAGCTCATGCCTTAACATTTTCATCATCAAAATCATTTGGTGTTCGGAAACACATGTCAAAACATTTTAGTAGAATGACTCATCATTCTATGGTTTCCATAACCATTTTCACCAAGTATTCCCATCTAAAGTTGATCAAGTTTTATGCTTAGCACTAGCATCTACAAGTGGGGGTAAATACTAATGAGGGGTGGTAAACAAGTGTATCTTATCTAAGTTCAATCTCATGCCTTAGGGTGATATCAACATTATCTAACTTAGGCCAAGTTTTATGCTCTTTATGCTACCTTCCAATATCCTTCTATTATCTACAAGTTACTAAGTAAACTCTAAGAGAAAGCTTTGATAAAGAAATAAAGTATTAAGCTTTGCAAGTAAAACTAGTATTGGGTATCATCAAATGTATCTAACCAAGCATGCTTAATGCATTGCATAGGTTATCTAACTTTGAAAGTTGTAAGTATTAGCTTGCATAATTTCAATTATAAGCTTGCAAGGTTTATCTTGCTCAGTTAATAGCTTGCCTTGTGTAGAGCAGTGGTTGAAGTTCACCTCGGCTTCTTCCTCGTAGTATCCTCCTTCCTCCTTATATCCTTGGTCGGTACTAGCGTCTATAAATAAATACGAAGTACACAATCACCAAACAATACTTAACTATTTCTATTTATCACACAAAGGTTCACACTAGATGATCTAGCATCATCACTATTATCACAAAGATTAAAGCACTTGTCTTATTTATTTTATTTTAGAAAAGTAATTTCTACTAATTGAAAAACTACTTTAATTTTTAAAATTCTCCAACTCAAACATGGGATCATGTTGACACATGTCATAACCACACATTTCAGTACATGGAAATGTGATTTAAAGTGGTGTCACAATTTAATAAGGTTTAACCTTTTTATTTTAATTAGATAAAATGACTAGGATGGCCTATGAGGCATTCTTTTATTACTTGATCATTATTTCTTCAAGTAACCCTATATATTTTTATATATTCTGAAAGGTATGGTTAAATGTGATTTTTGAGAGTTGGAATCAACTCAAAAGATTTCATGGTTGAATTTTGAAAAATATTTGAATGCAGAAAATCTTCTTACTTAACATTTTTACCATGGGTGATCTACAATTCTAAATGGTTTGAATCCAACGGGCTTGGATTAAGCACTCCAGTACCTTTCTAACAAAATTGGTTTCATTCATGTTGGTTCTGTGAATCGAGCTGGGTTGATTTTTGAATCTAGGTACATAACTGAGTTCAAAATTAAAAGAATAAACCTAAGTTTGAATTGTTGGGTTGCACGGAAGGTTTAATTGGGCCGGCCACTACGCACAGCGCGCGCGGGCTGGTTAAGTGAGCGACCCCACTCGTCAGTGAGACAGCGAGTGGCGAAGTGGTATGGTTGAATCTAGGCCGCACGATCTAACTCTAATCGAACGGCTGAGGTTCATCGTCCATGTCGGGCAACACCGGCGAGACAGAACCCTAGCGCGGCCAGTGGGGGTTGTGGGAGGCTCACCGGGGCTCCGGCGATGGTCGGCGATGGGGGCGAACGATGAAGTCGATGACGGCCATCCTCCTGGTACCGTCAGCTCCTTCTAGGGCGGCTCCAATCGACAACGCCTCTCCTCCTCTGCAGCGGCGAACTCCGGTGAAATTCCGGCCACCTGGTGCTCGCCTTGCTCTGGGGGTGAGTGGGTGTGATCACTGAGAGGTGGGGAGTGAGATGGTGTGAAGGGTTTGAGCCAGGAAGGCCTCTATTTATAGTGCAAAGAGGGGACCAAAAGGCGCGGGCTGATCTCATCGTGGTCGTCAGCACATCGTGCTAATGGCATAGGCGACTATAGGGGTCAGTGCGTTGCCTCCTGGCAAAGCTCAACGGCTTGATGGCGTGGCATGGGGCGGTGAGGAACGGTCGGAACGTCACCGTGCTCTGGGCAGGTCCGGCGGTGATTTTAATGGCGCATAGCATCCATGGTCCGCGCAGAAGTGAACAAGGTTGTCTAGCGGGGTGCTGGGGTTCCGGCGATCACATCTGCAAGCGTCAAGGATGGCGTGCGGTCTGTGGGCCCGTGTCACGTGCGGCGCTCTGGTGCGCTCTCGGCTTGCACGCAGAGCAACTAGGCATGAGCTTGCCGTGTGGTCCAGGGGCTGTCAAGGCTCGGGGCTTGGACAGGTGGTGGCGATGGACGGTGTTGCGTGTCCCATACAAGGTTGGTGAGGCTAGTGCTTCCTCTAGCTTGCTGGCGACATGGGGGTGGCAATGGTGCTCTTGGCATGGTCACCATTGATGGCTATGCTTGCTCACAGTGGTGCTAAGGCTAGTTAGATTAGTTTAATCATCTACTAAGAGTGTAGAGTGAGCTAGAGAGGGGACAAGGTTGGCCAAAATTACTTCTACTAATAGTGTTTGATGTTTTGTTGTTTGCTGATCACAAGGTGTTTGATGAAATGGCCGAAAGAAATTCAAATTTGAATTTTGGATTCAAACTTGGTGGGTTTGCTAGGTACATACTAGGGAGTATCTGGTTAGTTGGATTGGTCAAGGGGCACTGGTTTGGTTGGGTTTTGAAAAGGTGTGATCTTCACATATGTTATAGATTCAATTTTCAATTGTCATTTGTATGGGGTTGCCAAATGTTTCTGTAAGTTTGAAAGGTGGGATTTGATTCACTTCTACTTGGTCTTGCAAGGGGTGAAAAGAAATGGAAAAGTTTTTGTTTGAAATCTTGGAATAGAAACACTCAAAGTGACCTAGTGAGCAAGATTGGCAAAAATGACCATTTGCTTTATTTGTTTTGCTTTTGATTTTCTCTTGATTTGTTTCTACTTGGAAATGTTTTATGTGATTTTATTTTCATCTTTAAACCATTCCTTGCTATTTAGGTTAATCACACAAGTCCATTCATGCATTCATTCAATCATCACATACACACATGCATTCATTTGGTTTTTATTTAATCCAAGTTTTTGTTAACCCTAATTTTAGTGATTAGATTAGTTTGATAATCATGATCAAAAATTTTGGGATGTTACATCAGGTAGGATCTACAACAAATCTTAGGATTTCGGGTCTATTGCTTGCTTCAGCAAGAGTGTGCCTGTCTCGACAGGAGTGCTAGTGCAACAATTGGGTCTCCTGCAGACGGTATGCTTCAGGAGTGGAGAAGGAAGTGGAGTCATCGAGGTTATTGTATATTTCCAAGCTGCGGGTTTGGGTATACGGAGTGCACATGGGAGGACTATGGGTGAGGGCCACATACTCGTTGCCGTGGAGAACAAACCCAAAAGGAAAAGCCGCCATTGCTAGGGATGACAAATGAAAGGTTAGGTTTGATTATCCGAACACCCGTCTACCATGGGAAGCGGTCCGTGGTTGTATCCCGGCGGATGTATTGATTCTTGTGGGTAAAGTGCACAAACTCTGGAGAGTCTAATCTATTCAAATAGTTGTGTTCACGGTCAAGGACGGTTGGAAAGGTGATTGCTAGGAGTACCCTTGAGATATGTTGAGATGAATAAAAAGGATGTGACTTGGTCATGAGGAAAGATAAGAACGACTTTGGTTTTGACCAGAAATGGTTGAAGATGTTTTAAAAAGGGTTTTACTATAAAACTATTTTCAACAAAGTTTTTAACAAGGGTATGGAAATATCCGGACTTTCTAAAAGGAGGCATATTTTCTAAAAGCTCTTTTTCAACAAAGATATAGAGATGCCAATGTTAGGCTTTTCAAAAACAACTATAGTGTAGAGCTATCTCGCCGTAGCCCAATTTACATTCTATTTGTTACCTTGTCTGGGTGGTTTGTGAGTGCATTCAAAGTACTGACCGGAATTGTCCCTGGCTATCTACCTGGCCAGATTGCATATGTTAAGAAGTGACGAAGGTGTTGACATCTATGCGAGCTAGGCCGTCTTCCCATTCAGTTGCCTATAGGTTAAGGCATGACATGGGCTCTGCGCTTGAAGACTTCCGCTACTTGTGTTATAATTGCCATAATGGACACTTTGTAAGTTTTGTAATCATTAATTTCTTGATGATGTAATGATACTGGTCGGTTATGCTCATGGCTCACTGATCATGGGAACATGAATTGTATGCATAACGGGTATTCTCGGACCATAAATCTAGGGAGCCACAAACTTGGTATCAGAGCCATCCTGACTGTAGGAGACCTTAGTTAGCTAGGACGTTAGACAAGACAACCCCTATTCCAGGAAACACCGGCTTTCGTAAAATATTTTCTCACAAGCCTTTTCGAAAGATTTCTTATCTCACCTTCTCTGATTTAAACGATTTGAAAATGGATTACTCTATATCTCGTCTACTTCAAATGTTCCATTTTTAAACACAAAGTCCGACTCAAAGACTATGAAGACGGAGATCCCGGAATGAAGAGACCCCAAGACAAGAAAAACAAAGGATCTACCAATGACGAAACACACTACAAGATCACCCTACCAACAGAGTCCTTCATCACCCCCAAATCGATCAAGTACGACACCGATGACAAAATACGGCAGGACAGAAGTTAAGACCCCCATAACGTCCGTACTTAGGATTAGCATCCCTAAAATAGGATTCCCCTTATGGCGTGTAATCACCCCTCAGTACATATGGAACGCCTTGTTTGTTATGTGCTTATATGATGCTTGGCATGTGTTGCTTATCTGCCTCGAATCCCTCGATCCCATTTGTATAACCACCTTCTTGGTATGTCTCGACACGAACCTTCATAAGCCCATACCCTAAAACCTCTCCTCAGCAGGATGGCCACATAAAGAACTCCCCGACAACCCCTCTTCGTGCCCTAGTTCTAATCGCCCCTAAGGAGCAACGACCCGATTAAGCCCTCTGCCGAAGCAACGGTAAGTTCTCGCCATAACCCAAATGCCCCAAGAATCTGGAAGATAAGGATGCCGAAGAAAAAGAGTCTACTCAGTCATAGTTTCAAAGCAACACAACGAGTTCGAGTTAAGACCACCCCTCTAAAGCCAACATGCCTCCACCCCGACAAAGGACCAAGCAAAAGTGTCTCTAACCGCTAAAACAACCCCGATTTAACCTTTACGGCTTCGTTAGGTAACCACCATAGCAAGGTAGTCGCAATAAGGCGTCACCCGAGAACCTCAAATTCAAGTGTCACGCCGATGCCCCAAGACAAAAGATCTACCCCAACCTCGATGACCCCAAGTAAAAGCTCAAAGGGGGAAAACTGCGTCTTTCCACTCAAATACAAAAGACCACTTACGAGAAGATAATCCAGGAAGATCTCCAACCCAAAAACCGGCACTCTCCCAGCTTGATGCAGTGTTAGCCAGCTCTGACGTCCCGCAGGAAAACGCATTCACAAGGTCGGCAGAAGGTAACCACCTCCGGACAAAAGGTGCAGCGCCACTCCCCAACATCAGCATACGACTCCAATAAAGAAAGCATGTGATTCCACTAATAAACCATATTGTTGCTCTAAGGGGGAAAGACTGCATCTTTTACCGCCCAAAACCCGATAGACCCCTAGAGTCGAACACTAGTTAGCGTTAAGTGATGACCACCCCTCCAAATTTGAATCATCGACCCTACAAGAAGGACGACAACCGGCTCCAGAATCAGAAGGTACTTCAAGAAAGTGCTCCACTCCAAGGTTGACCGCCCAGCCAACACCCCGGTGTATCAACACCTGAAAGATAGAAAGGCTGACTACCATGGCAAGGGAATAAATAAGGCTCAACTAGGCAGCTCGCTGCAAGAAGAAAGGATCTTGTTGACGCTAAAACCTACCTAGAATCGTCCTAAGGGGAAAATATTGCGTCTTTTCCATTTGTTTAAATCTAAACCTCCCCAATATGAAGCCACTCAGATCCTACCCATAGTTGAACACGCCTGTTTTTGGTAAAACCTGTTAGCATCTAATAATTCCACCGCTGAAATTGCTAAGCGGATGTTATCACCCAACCCTACTCCTCCCTAATCTCTGGACGAGATTATTTTAAGGGGGAAAGGTCTGTAACATCCCAATTTCAGCAACCCTGATTTGCTGTCCAAAAGGCAAAAAATCAGGGGGAACAAAAACTTTTTCTTGATTAAGTGTGCAATGTCTGTCTACTTGTTTGCTTGTGCTGATGCAACTGATTGTGTATTAGGTGATATACTCCTTACCTCAAACACTAGTTTACAAAAGCTATTTCACAAAAGAAAAGTCTTGGCTTATCTTACACATTCTCAAATGTTCTGACAATTCAAACTTGAGCCAAGGTGACTTCACAAAAAACAAATACTTCACTAATGTCCCCTAGCAAAACTATGGAGACCTATATATTATCTCCTTATGTTTTCAAGATAGAACTTTAGCTACTCTTATACCTAGCCTTTCCAAAACCTTTATTAAAACCTTTTCATTCCAATCTTGGTAGAAATACCAAGAGGTCCTTATCTTACTTCAAAGCATAACCCATTTCAAAATACCCATCCTTACCCAATCTAGGCTTGATGATAACCCTAGTAGTAGTTGGATAAGTTTGATAAGATGAATTGCCTTGATCTGTTGTCTGATGAATTGCCTCGATCTGCTGATTGCCTTGTTTGCTTAGGAACTAGAGTGAGGTAATCTAATATTTCATCCCTTAGGATCTAACCTATGGTTGTTGTCATCAATCTCATACCAAGCACCGAAATATGGATCTACCATAAGCCACCAAAGTGACCATCTCATCTCCTAATCAGATCGATCCAGGGATAATCCCTTTTGATAGCTTCCTACTTAGTGAAGGCCCAATCGAAGCCTGGATCCCCTCTATTAAATCTACACCTCAAAATCAACCACATGATGGGAAGGATAAACCTTTGCCACTCTCTCAATTTTTGTTCCCACTTGTAATCTAGTCTAAAACTCTAAATCTGCCAAAATAGTTGTCTGGATTTCTTATCTAGATTCAATCTTTGGAGCTGTACCTTTTCCAACCTATGTGCATTCTTGAAAATGTACTTGAACCACCTTGTAGTACATCATTAGTACTAACAAAGCCCACCTTTTCCTTGGGATAATCCATTATGGTTCCCACTCATCCATGATGGTTTTGTAGTCAAGATAATAATCTTTTCTGCAAATCTTATCATCTTGCCTACTTTGGCAGAAGCTCACATCTATATGCTACCTCACCTTGACCAAATATTTGGATTGTTATGACCTAATAATCATGGCTTATCAAACCCTACTTCACTTGTTTCCTTTGGAACCCTGTGCATCTTAAAACAACCTGGTTTATATGGCATCAGGACAATCCAGCTATGGCAGCCTTATTTTCATCAAAGTTTGTCATAACTCCTACATCACCTCAAATCCAACCAAGCACAAGCCTTTCTTCCTTCATAATCTATGTAACTTGGGCTAGCTATCCATATATCCCTTGTACCAAGATGAGCTATCAGCTCACTCATCCAACCATGTTCTGGTGGCATGAAAATAACAAAACCCTAGATTCCCTAAAATCTAATTTCTTCCCATTTCACCAAAACCCTTCAAAACACAAGTGGACAATGATGTATGAATCAAGTTTACATCATCTAATTTGAATATAATATTGTTCTAAATAATTTCCATAATAACTTGGAGCCTAAAACTATTAAATTCTTTTTATGACAAAATCCTCCAAACCTTGTCATTAAAGACACATTTGTTTTTATCCAAATCACCTTGCCAACTAAAGGCACATCTGATGCCTATATATCATATACAATCTTCCCAACTCAAAAATAAATATTTTTGAGATTCTTAATTATTTTATTTTACCCCGTTTCTTAAATGGGAGAAACAATAAATAATCCCTTAAAAATACTTTACCATCTCAATAAATCCTAATAAAATTATCCAATGTGTAATATGGTATTTAGGACCATATAACATCATAAAACAACCTTGTACAATGTAAAAATATCAAAGGAGCTTCTATAAACAACTTCTGCACTTTTTGAATAAATGAATTCAAGTGCACCAAAAATCTTTAGAAAAATCCCAGATAAATCCCTAGGGCATATTTTGAGCATATCCACCCAATAGTAGCCTTCCCCCATATTGGAAAGATCGAAATTCAAGCTTTGTTACATAACCACCAATGTTGGAAAAATTGATCATCTTGAAAAAACCTCTAGCAAACCCCATCTAAACCTTCTCAAATCTTGTCAAAGATTCCTCCATAGCAACCCTAACACCCTTGGTCGAAGTAGTACTGTAGCACTACCCCTGTAGCATCCCCTCTTTTTGTCCCATGTGTTTGTAAGAGAAGGAGAGAGGCATGCATGAAAAATATCTTGGGAAACAAAACCCTAGCACCACTAGACACTCCCCTGCCCCTCTCTTGTCGTACACAGGCCCACACCCCTCTCCCCACCGCCCCTGAGGTCCTATCCCCGAGCACCTACCCTTCCCAAGCTTCTCCATGAGCTTGTTCCACCATAGACCCCTCCTCCCCAAACAAATAGCCCCAGGCCACCCCAACTCCTCCCCTCGCCCTCATTCACTCCCTCTCCCCTCCACACACCTTTCTAGAGAGCCACTCCCCTTCCCCTGTTCTACCTTGCCCGAAAGAGAGAGAAAAGAGTAGTTCAGCCATGGAAAAACTCAAGCTCGAGGTCGCCCTTCCTCGCTTCTCCTCCCTTGCATGTACTCGATTCGATACCCCCTCCCTCTGATCTACATCCCTACACTGTTGGTTCTGCTGTAGGAGCACTAGAGCCACCATAGTCGAGCACGGCCAAGAAGATACTCTCCGGCGAAGACCCCTTCTCTCGAGCCCCCTGCAGCAATAACTACACCTTCCCTGCCTCCCCCCAGGGCATCACAAACCTCTATAATGCTTTCTTCATGGCTTGCAGCAGATCTATAAGCCGCTTCGGTGTGCATCGAAGCCCTCCTCACCGGCGGAACCGTGCGAACCACTCCCGGCACCAAATCCTATCGTCCCACGCATCGTCGGGGTCGCCAGCAAGCTCCGCCTCCCCTTGGACCTTCTCTGGAACCTAGCTGCCTCAAGTGAGTTGTCCCGAGCCCTCTCCTCTGCCTCCTAGGGTTTGCAGCGCCGCCATGCATGTCCCAACGAGGAAGACGGCCTTTGGGCCGTCGATTCATTTCTAATCCAACGGCACACCTCTTCCCGTACCCCTTCGCCACCGTTGAGTCGCTGACGAGCGGGCCCTGCCTGGACAGGATTTGAAGGCCTCTCCCGCGCGCGACCCTGCTGCGCTGGCCGAATCTCCTTTAACCGGCCCATTTCCCTTCAGACCCCAGCCCAGCCTTCCCTTTTTCTTTAAACTTTTCCCCACATCTAATTTATGGCCTATAGCTTTAATTCAATATAAAAATTAAAATGAAGGGAAATGGCCCATATCTTATTTTTGGCTTATACATGCATGTCTTCAGCAACATACCATCCAAGAATTATACCAAAATCATAAATAATTTATCTATAATAAATTATCTACAAAGAAGTGTCCATTTCACTAATAAATGCTTTTAGAGAGTTTAGTAAATCCAAATGTAGTAAATCCAATTGTTACTGAAAGGTACTATCCATACCTTTCTTGTACCACTATCCCCTCCTAAAATGGGTTCCTAGTTTTGATTTATTAAAAATAACAAAATCAGGGCATTTCTGAGTTTAGAAATTTCTCTAGGATAAACCAAATGAGGTAATGACCTAATTCCAACTCTTTGTACATATATATACCCATACCTATCAAAACACAGGAGCCCAAAATTTATTGAGCTCCCTTTGAATTCTAATGAATTAATCCTTTCTATGCATAGGTAATTCACAAATAAATTCATGTCATTAGTTCTGTAAACCCAAAAAGGGTGATTCCAATTCCTACAGGAATGAATTGCAAATTCCTAACATGTGTCCTTGGAATCACATCAAAATCTTCTATAGATTAAATACGATGAAAAAGACAAATCCCAGCCAATACTGTCTTTGGTAATTTCTCAAGGGCATTACGGTAATTATTTTAAGCTGATTCCAACTCCTATTGAATCATTCCATCAAATACTACCTAATCACCCAAGGAAATAATTTTTGGAGCTCCAGAATTTGTCTGGTGAATTATTTCCTAAAACTAGAGTTTTATCCACTATAAAAATCATTATAAATCAATGGAAATTGATAAAATAGTGAAACCACTTTTTTGGATTCATTTTATCAATACCTATCGGATGGTATCATTTTTATACAGTGGTATCATACAAGTTGTCCTTACTCACAAACCCCTTATCTAGGTAGTTTGGGACTATAATTCTATTCTTGAAAATTCACAATGCAATCAAAGCATTTCCTTGCACCAAAAGAAAAATCCTCAATCTTACTGATCTATAAACTTGTTTTGTCCATTGTTTGATGTATGAATAGATGCTTGTATGTATTGTATTCATGGTGGTATTGTTTGTTTGCATGTATGCTCGATAACGGCGATAGTTGCGATTTGTGAGACGCCGAGAAGAAGGAAGCATCGGGTTTCTCTTATAATTATTGTACTCGGTATTCTGGTTTTCTAATGCCGTCAAGGGACATCTCGCTGGTCACAGGCAAGCCACCCTTCCTGAACTCCAATATTGACCTATTCCTTTTTTAATTTTTTTTATATCTCGTTTATGATATCCACTTTTAAATGCATGGTTTGTTTCAAATCAGAGGCGTGAGTAACTTGGCTACTCCAATTTATGGATGATTGTCCATTAGGACACCTACCCTATTGACACCCATCATTACCCCTTTATATCGAGGCTAAGATGCTTAACATTTTTCCCTCTTGGAAACTACGAATTTTAAATGATAAAACTATGGTGGGTTTTACCCTACTACAAAATTTTCAAAATAAAACCCTTGGAAAGAGGCATCCTTTCCGAGTGGAGGTTTTACTAAAGAACATATGAGAAGGATAATGAGAAATTTGAGCAACAGAAAGAGAAGGATTGTTCTACGCCTTTACCGGAACAATTTATCCGTGCAACTACACTACCCCAGTCGCTGGGGCTTAGCTCGTAGTTTGTTGTCTATCCAGGACTGCTTGTACTTGCTTAAGGGGAGAAATCCCTGTAAGCCCAGGTAGGTTCTACAACAAATCTTCTGATTTGGGGTCTATTGCTTGCTTCGGCAAGAGTGTGCATGTCTCGGCAGGAATTCTGGTACAACAACTGTGTCTCCCACGGACGGTATGCTTCAAGAGTGGAGAAGGAAGTGGAGTCACCGAGGTTATTGTATATTGCCAAGCTACGGGTTTGGGTATACGGAAGCGCAGAAGGGAGGACTATGGTCGGGGGCCACATACTCGTTGCCGGGGAGAACAAACCCAAAAGGAAAAGCCATTGTTGCTACTGATGACAAATGAAAGGTTAGGTTTGATTATCCGAACCCCCGTCTACCATGGGTAGCAGACCGTGGTTGTATCCCGGCGGATGTATTGATTATTGTGGGTAAAGTGCACAAACTTTGTAGAGTCTAATCTATTCGAATAGCCATGTCCACAGTCAAGGACGGTTGGAAAGGTGATTGCTAGGAGTACCCTTGGGATATGTTAAGATGAATAAAAAGGATGTGACTTGGTCACGAGGAAATATAAGAATGAGTTTGGTTTTGACCAGAAATGGTCGAAGATGTTTTAAAAAGGATTTTACTATAAAAGTTTTTTCAACGAAGTTTTTAACAAGGATATGGAGATATCCGGACTTTCTAAAAGGAGGCATATTTTCTAAAAGCTCTTTTTCAACAAATATATAGAGATGCCAATGTTAGGCTTTTTAAAAACAACTATAGTGTAGAGCTATCTCGCCATAGCCCAATTTGCATTCTATTTGTTACCTTGTCTGGGTGGTTTGCGAGTGCATTCAAAGTACTCACCGGCATTGTCCCTGGCTATCTACCTGGCCAGATTGCAGATGTTAAGAAGTGACGAAGGTGCTGACGTCTATGCGAGCTAGGATGTCTTCCTAGTCAGTTGCATGTAGGTTAAGGCATCACATGGGCTCTGCGCTTGAAGACTTCCGCTACTTGTGTTGTAATGGCTATAATGGCTACTTTTTAAGTTCTGTAATCGTTAATTTCTAGATGATGTAATGATACTGATCGGTTATACTCACGGCTCACTAATCATGGGAACGTGAATTGTATGCATAACGGATATTCTCGGACCATAAATCCGGGGTGCCACAAAACTCATCTTAGATCACAATAAATTCTAACTTAGCGCACTAGATAATACCTCAACCTAGAATTGAATCAATGAATCACACATGGATGAACAGAAAACATATATAGATATATAATAATGTCACAACCGTGTTCAATACTACAATTATTAAACATAAGAGAGAGAGGGAGAGGGAGATCGATGCGTGGTAGTGGTGATATCTTCCTTCTCCTCCTCTTCTTCTTGCTTCCATGCCTTGATGTGATTGTGTTGAGGGAGATCTAGATCTCGTAGGTATGGTTGAGGCAAAGCTCCGCCACCGTGGAGACCGGATCGGTGGCGGCAGCGGCAGGGATCCGCCCCTGAAGGGCTATGGTGTACTCCTCTTGTTTCTTGACTCATCCCACCTTTATATAGGCCTTAGAAGTGCCCTAGATCGCCCCCAATACTGTCATATGGCTTGGAAAAGGTTCTGGAGCAGTCCAGGGTCGAAAACAAGTCGTTTCTGAACTTTTTTCCAACTATACGCCCAAAATTATACGGCCAGAAAAATGACTCCGGTCGTATAGTTGATCGTTAAACTTTCGGGTGTCGTAGTGTTTTGGCCGCTGTTTCTTTATATGAACTCTGATTTGGGTGTTTTTAGACTCGTTGGATTCGTATCGAAGAGGGCTACAACATAGTAGTCTTGGATCTTTATTTTGAGAAGTTGAAAAATTCACTTTTTCCAACACCTCAAATGGCTAAGCCTGGTCCCTACAGCTCCTCCATACTATGCTCTCTTTGTTCCTTTTGCCTTTGTTTTATCCATAATCATCATCAACACCTACACACATGTAAAAGACAAGGAAGAGGGATAAAATTATACCTAAACTACTAGATGTGCAAAGCTCATATGAAAATGAATGAAAACAGAAACCATGCATATTTTGCACATCTCCAGGTAGATAAAGCATGAGATGGGTGGTTGATATGCATAAAATACTTCTATAAAAGTGCACATAAATTCCACTCATCACTACGAGTGAGGACACTGCACACGGAACCAGCGGAAGGACCAAAGTCGCGTGTTGCCCAATGGCAGCGCTCGCCCGACGCATGGCCTTCATGCACAGGATGCCTTTTGCGTGGCCGCTCGAGGACTCGGTCGGGATGACTACACGGATCCTGCTGATACTCCCGCTGATAGCCCCGGCCGGGATAGACCGCCCGGAGACAAGAACCAAGATGACAACATAAGATCAATTCTAGTCCATCGTAGCTAAGTAAGCGACACACGACACTAAGGATAGACTGCTAGGCCACGTTGCAAGTCACGACCGTCGCGTGGCTAAGCCCTCTCCACCGCATGTGTTCTAACCTATGTGGTGTGCCCTTACCTGTACAAAACGAGACCCAGGTCGAACCAAGAGGAGGAACCTAGTGTAAAATTGTGATAATCAGATAGCAGATAGTCATGGGACATAGGGATCCGCTTACAACGGACCTAAACCTGGGTAAAAACACCGCCTCTCTCTATGTGAGTTCATTCGCCCAGTTCATCGACCACACTCGCTAGACACTGCGCCCCCGGTGTCGACAATCAAGACACGACAATAGCTATGTCTCTTCTATTCTTAAGTCTCTTTTCTTGTAATCATTTATATGTACATATTCAAAGTGAAATAAAATATTAGTTAACTCAACGTTTTCCTAATAAGTTTTTATACCATCTTATATCTAAATGATAATGTAAAATTCAAACATCCCAGAATGCTTGAAAGTACTTTATGTTCATGTTCATTCTAGTTAAGTTTTTGACTCTATAAAAATATTACCTTCGGGTATAAATCTCATTCTATGTTTAGGATTTGGTTTTTATCTAATTGCTTAGACACAGGAATTTTCTGAGTAGTGAATTGTTGGTACTAGATGACGGCTCTGTTTCTAGGTTTAAACTGGTTTAGCAATAGATCTCCATTGCTCGGCAGTATTTCCGTGCTGAAAGTTTGCTGGCTCATGAATGGGAAGAAATGAAAAAGGCATATAAAAAAAGGTAAACACAAAGTTCTTAACAAAATTTTCAAGCACCACAAAATATACTAAATGCTAGAGTAAAAGCATAAGTTCTTACAGTACAACACGTACAACTAAATAATTTGTTTTCATTATAGAGCCCTTGTTTCAAAATAATGCATAGATGATGCAGATGCTGGTGGTGGAGACCTTGAAGCATTGGAGCCGTCATTGTTGTTGGCTTGGTCCTCAGACTTAGATGGGTCTTCTGACTCTTCTTTTGAATCTACAGGACTTGGTGGCATGGTGACAGACTAGAAGAATGGCTTTTCATAGTTGGTCATTTCCACCATGCGACAAGCATATTCGGCACAGGAATCTTGGATGGCCTTGATGTCCTGCGGGTTACCTCCATCATCTCCAGTGGCGATACCCTTCGTGAATTGCCAGATTTGTATCTCTCCATGGTGACTCATCAACATGGTAAGGGCATTTTTTAGGAAATACAGCACGAGAGGATCCTACTGCTCTTAAATTAAAAAAACATAGGAACTACAACATATTTACATAGGGTAAGGATTTTCCTGCCCTCTCACGGTATCAACTAGAAGACTCTCAACTCTCTTACAAAAGCTTTTTATTTGATCTCTAAGTTCAGGCTTTATCCTAGCCCCTAACAAATCAATATCCGAGGAGAATTGAATCGGCCAGCAAGGAATACTGGGGTTTACATTATCAAAGTACTTCCTATTACGTTGCTTCCAAATATTCCATGCACCAAGAATAACACATTTAAAGAAAAGAGGTTTCTGCCACAACCGCTCTGTGCAATTGAGCCTAGAACTAATGTCCAAATTCATGTCCCATGAGATACCCAACAATTCCCAACAAGCATGGCTGAAATGGCAAGAGAAAAATAGACGCTCACTCGTTTCCAAACATTCCATGGTAAGGGCATTTTGGGCAGCGGTCCGAGCATATGACATCTTCTAGTCCTCAATGAGCTTCAGAATCTCCTTGGCTCGGTCCCCCATCTCGAAAATTGGCATCTTCTCCAAGTCAGAAAGATCTACGGCTTCACCAGCTTCATCTAGAATCTGGCGGAAGTCATAAACCAAATCTCTAACCGATTTTATTCAAGATGCACGAGACTCGGAGCTGGAGGCATCTGAAAGGTTGAGGGGTTTTGTGAAAAATCAAAATAAAAAATCTAACAAATGGTCAGACAATACAAAAAGGAAAAAGACAAGACCTTAAGTTATCGAGAATGGAATGGTTCCATTGAGTGTGTTCCTCCCTCAAGATTTCCAGCTGTTCTCGGCCAGCCTTGGCCAAGTCTCTCTTCTTGTCCATTTCCGCCTTTATTCGGAAATTTCTTTATGTCGCATGGCCACTTGTTTACATGCCTCTCGGTCTCATGATTATTCTACTCCAAGAGATTTCTCATGGACTTCTCGTGATCATTCTTAAGCTTATCCAGATCCTGGCAAAGTTCAGTATTTTCCATCTATAAGACCTTGAAATTTTCGATCTCTTCCACCATCTTGCATAATTGATTCAGTAAATCCGCAAAGGACAAAAAGGTATCAATCGAATGAAATTTTGATTATTAACAAAACGATAAGGTTGAGTGTTCAAAAATCTTACCTTCTGCCTCATCCTTCTCAACTTTCAGCTTGGTATTTTCAATATGCAAAGCTTTGATTTCTTTGTGCTTGTTGCAAATATTTTAAAACAATTCCTGGTTGTAAGAAACAACTTTCCGTAAGTCAATATAATAGCAGATTTAGCCATCTGCTGATACTTCGGCTGCAATTTACACTAAGTTAAATTTTAGCATGAGCCTTGCGGCCTACATCATTCTTTTGCATCCTATAAGCATTAACTTGGATTCTATGTTTTTCTCTCTATCCGACCTTATGCTTGGGGTCTAGAGGATAAGATATAAATATTGTAAATGGGAGTTGGAGTACTTACAACATACTCTACGTGTAGCTTTTCCAATCCGGTTTTCATGTTACATAAAACCTTCTTAGCAAGAGATACTGAAGGCACTTCCTTCACTGGAATTTCTTAGGCATGGACCTTCTGGTCCCTGACTCGGATCTGCTCAAGGAGGCCTTCTAGTTTCACATCTTCATCTTCCTGACTCACTTCTTTCGGGGTTAATATTTTCTTCTCAATACAGGTTTAGGCCATCTTGAGAATCTCTTATTTCTTCTTCCTCGATAACCCGAAAGTAGTGGAGCCAGATAATTTCACCATATTTCCAAAAGAGCTATCCACATGATCATTACCCTTGTTGGATTCACCCTTATCAACTTTCGAGCCACCTATAGAGGCCTTGGGCAGGGAGTTCTTTGTCTCTTTAGTATAAACTTCAATATTACCAGCACACGGAGAAGGAATATCCTCCATCACTCAGGATGTAGTGGTGGACGGAGTTGGTGGTGGAACTGTCGGTGACAACACAAGATTCTACTGGCATAGGTGCTTGGTTGGCTTGCCTTCCGGCTTCTACTTTCCTTTCAAAACTAATTTAGCTTTGAATCATAAAACAAAAAGTTAGTCAAGACTCAGAAAGTATACAAGCAAAGTACAATATTCCGGAGAATTATATAACCTCTCGACCACTGGCAACACTTGTGCGCGAGCAGTAATAATTGCGGACTTGCGATTCTTTGAAGCCAAGACTTCAACATCATCTGCCTCATCATCCTTCGTCGCTTCTAAGTCATCGGGAGGATAACCCTCTAGAGGGGCTAACTTCGACTCGGGGAGCTGGTCAAGCTGAGAGTCGAAACAGGAATCTCAGTAAAATATATTATTGAATGATGAAGTGATGAACAAATAACTAGAGTCAAAAGACTTAAAAAAATCAGAGGATTATCGGTTATCAACATCAACATGGAGACCTCGGGAACTTCTTGTTCATGCGCTCCTTAATCAAAAAATGCATCAAGGTCTTATAATCCTTCCCGGGAATCTAGAAAGGATTGACCATTCTATCCTTCCTATTGGCGGCAACTGTATGCATGAGACGAATACCGTGGTGCTGTAGAGGCTGGATCCGATGATCCAACCAGAAGTGAATCAAGTCGTAGCCCTTGAGGCCCCTATTCTTCATTAGGAAATCGGTCCTCCTCTTGTCCAGGATCAAGTCCCTAGTAAGTTTAGGCGCTTCTTCTTCCCACGGATCTCTGTGGGTTGCAGACGAAAATTGGCAGGCCTTCTGTCTTGCCAGGAGCCGGCATATCTTTGTGGTAAAAGAATGGTGCCGACCATTTTCTTCACAGACTCATTGGATAAAATCCTAGGGTAGACTCGGTCTCTCATGAGGACTAAGCTAAGAGTGCCGGTAATGTATGGAATACTAGCACTAATGGAATTCTTCTGAGTACAATAATAGTACTAGAAAAGAGTGAGTCTGGGTTTAATTCTGAGAAACCCCTCACTAAGCACTACGTGTGCACTAATCTCTAGTAGTGAATTATTAGGAAGATTGTGAAGTTGAATGTCGTAATGAAGGAGTACCTCGCAGAGGAAGTCCGATGGTGGGATGCTGAGCCCACAATCGATATGCGTCATGAAGTGGACGTGTTCCACCGCTACTCCCGCAGCAGATGAGGAATCAACCAGATGGCAGTGGTCAAGAATGGGTGGTGTTGTGGTTTCTTTGGTGTGCAAGGAGGGGAAGAGGGAGAGCTCGAAGAGGCATGAAGAGAAGAGAAGTTGTGGTGAGAAGAATGAGAAGAATAAGGGAGGAAATTCCTCTAATATATCGCTTCTGCGCCAAGATTTGCGCTAACGGTGCTTAATTAAATCCATGCGTCATGGAACAGGAGATGAAACTCCTATATAAGCCTCCGCCCCATCGATCTCCATGATTGCATTTAAACAGCGCCTTGGTTTCGTGCGTAGCGGACCCACCAATGTTCAGCATGGCAGGATGTATATCGCTGACGATACCATTAGTACTACCAAATCCCACCTTTTCCCTGGGATAAACCACTCTGGTTCCCACTCATCCATGATGGTTTAGTAGTCAAGATAATAATCTTTTCTAAAAATCTTATCATCTTGCCTACTTTGGAAGAAGCTCACATCTATATGCTACCTCCACTTCACCAAATATTTGGATAGTTATGACCTACTAATCATGGCTTATCATACCCTACTTCACTTGTTTCCTTTGGAACCCTGTGCATCTTAAAACAACCTGCTTTATATGGCATCAGGACAATCCTGCTATGGCAGCCTTATTTTCATCAAAGTTTGCCATAACTCCTACATCACCTAAAATCCAACCAAGCCCAAGCCTTTCTTCCTTCATAATCTATGTAACTTGGGCTAGCTATCCATATATCCCTTGTACCAAGATGAGCTATCAACTCACTCATCCAACCATGTTCTGGTGGCATGAAAATAACAAAACCCTAGATTCCCTAAAATATAGTTTCTTCCCATTTCACCAAAAACCCTCAAAACCCAAGTGGACAATGATGTATGAATCAAGTTTACATCATCTAATTTGGATATAATCTTGTTCTAAAAAATTTCCATAATAACTTGGAGCCTAAAACTATTAAATTCTTTTTTTGACAAAATCCTCCAAACCTTGTCCTTAAAGACAAGTTTGTTTTTCTCTAAATCACCTTGCCAACTCAAGGCACATCTGATAACTATATATCATATCCCATCTTCCCAACTCAAAAATAAATAATTTTGAGATTCTTTATTATTTTATTTTGCCCCTTTTCTTAAATGGCAGAAACAAGAAATTGATCAAAGGAGCTTATCCAATGTGTAATATGGTATTTAGGACCATATAACATCATAAAACAACCTTGTACAATGTAAAAATATCAAAGGAGCTTCTAGAAACAACTTCTGCACTTTTTGAATAAATGAATTCAAGTGCACCAAAAATCATTAGAAAAATTACAGATAAATCCCTAGGGCATATTTTGAGCATATCCACCTACTAGTAGCCTTTCCCCATCTTGGAAAGATCAAAATTCAAGCTTTGTTACATAACCACCCATGTTGGCAAAATTGATCATCTTGCAAAAACCATTATCAAACCCCATCTAAACCTTCTCAAATCTTGTCAAAGACTCCTCCACAGCAACCCTAACACCCCTGGTCGAACTAGTGTTGTAGCACTACCCCTGTAGCATCCCCTCTTTTGTCCCATGTGTTTGTAAGAGAAGGAGAGAGGAATGCATGAAAAATATCTTGGGAAACAAAACCCCCAACACCACCAGCCACTCCCCTGCCCCTCTCTAGTCGTACACAGGCCCACACCCCTCTCCCCACCGCCCATGAGGCCCTATCCTCGAGCACAACCCCTCCCCAAGCTTCTCCATGAGATTGTTCCACCATAGACCCCCTTCTCCCCAAAAAAATAGCCCCAGGCCACCCCAACGCCTCCCCTCGCCCTCATTCACTCCCTCCCCCCTCCACACACCTCTCTAGAGAGCCACTCCCCTTCCCATGTTCTACCTTGCTCGAAAGAGAGAGAAAAGAGTAGTTCGGCCATGGAAAAACTCAAGCTCGAGGTCGCCCTTCCTTGCTTCTCCTCCCTTGCATGTACTCGATCTGATACCCCTCCCTCTGATCTACATCCCTATACTGTTGCTTCTGCTACAGGAGCACTGGAGCAACCACAGTCGAGCATGGCCAAGAAGATACTCTCTAGCGAAGACCCCTTCTCCCGAGCCCCTTGGAGCGGTAAATACACCTCTCCTGCCTCCCCCCAGGGCATCACAACCCTCTAAAATTCCTTCCTCGTGGCTTGCAGCAGCTCTATATGCCGCTTCGGTGTGCACCAAAGCCCTCCTCACCGGCAGAACCGTGCGAACCATTCCCGGCACCAAACCCTACCGTCTCGCCCATCGTCGGGGTCACCAGCGAGCTCCGCCTCCCCCTGGACCTTCTCTGGCACCTAGTTGCCTCAGGTGAGTTGTCCCGATCCCTCTCCTCTATCTCCTAGGGTTTCCAGCGCCGCCACGCGTGTCCCAGCGAGGAAGACGGCCTCTGGTCCGTCGATTCATTTCTAATCCAACGGCGCTCCTCTTCCCGTACCCCTTCGCCACCGCTGATTCGCTGATGAGCGGGCCCTGCCTGGCCAGGATTTGAAGTCCTCCCCACGCGCGACCCTGCTGTGTCGGCCGAATCTCCTTTCCCCGACACATTTCCCTTCAGACCCCAGCCCAGCCTTTCCTTTTTCTTTAAACTTTTCCCCACATCTAATTTACCGGCCTATAGCTTTAATTCAATATAAAAATTAAATGAAGGGAAATGGCCCAGATCTTATTTTTGGTTTATAAATGCATGTCTTCAGCAACATACTATACAAGAATTATACAAAAATCATAACTAGTTTATCTATAATAAATTATCTATGAAGAAGTGTCCATTTCACTAATAAATGCTTTCAGAGAGTTTAGTAAATCCAAATGTAGTAAATCCAAATGTAGTAAATCCAATTGTTACTGAAAGGTACTATCCATACCTTGCTTGTATCACTAGCCCCTCCTAAAATGGGTTCCTAGTTTTGATTTACTAAAAATAACAAAATCAGGGCATTTCTGAGTTTAAAATTTATCTAGGACAAAACAAATAAGGTAATGACCTAATTACAACTCTTTGTACATCTATATACCCATACCTATCAAAACACAGGAACCCAAAATTTATTGAGATCTCTTTGAATTCTGGTGAACTAATCCTTTCTGTGCATAGGCAATTCAAAAATAAATTCATGTCATTAGTTCTGTTAACCCAAAAAGGGTGATTCCAATTCCTACAGGAACGAATTGCAAATTCCTAACATGTTTCCATGGAATCACATCAAACTCTTCTGTAGATTAAATACGATAAAAAAGACAAATCCCATCCAATACTGTCTTTGGTAATTTCTCAAGGGAATTACGGTAATTATTTTAAGATGATTCCAACTCCTATTGAATCAGTCCATCAAATACTACCTAATCACCCAAGGAAATAATTTTTGGAGCTCCAGAATTTGTCTGGTGAATTATTTCCTAAAACTAGAGTTTTATCCACTATAAAATCATTATAAATCAATGGAAATTGATAAAATAGTGAAACCACTTTTGTTGGATTCATTTTATCAATACCTATCGGATAGTATCATTTTTATACAGTGGTATCATACAAGTTGTCCTTACTCAAAAACCCCTTATCTAGGTAGTTTGGGACTATAATTCTACTCTAGAAAATTCACAATGCAATCAAAGCATTTCCTTGCACCAAAAGAAAAATCCTCAATCTTACTGATCTACAAACTTGTTTTGTCCATTGTTTGATGTATGAATAGATGCTTGTATGCATTGTATTGATGGTGGTATTGTTTGTTTGCATGTATGCTCGATAACGGTGATAGTTGTGATTTGTGAGATGCCGAGAAGAAGGAAGCATCGGGTTTCTCTTATAATTAGTGTACCGGGTATTCTGGTTTTCTAACGCCGTCAAGGACATCTCGCTGGTCATAGGCAAGCCACCCTTCCTGAACTCCTATATTGACCTATTCCTTTTTTCTATTTTTTTATATCCCGTTAATGAAATCCACTTTTAAATGCATGGTTTGTTTCAAATCAGAGGCGTGAGTAACTTGGCTCCTCCAAGTTATGGATGATTATCTATTAGTACACCTACCCTATTGACACCCATCATTACCCCTTTAGATCGAGGCTAAGATGCTTAGCATTTTTCCCTCTTGGAAACTACGAATTTTAAATGATAAAACTATGTTGGGTTTTACACTACTACAAAATTTTCAAAATAAAACCCTTGGAAAGAGGCATCCTTTTCGAGTGGAGGTTTTACTAAAGAATATATGAGAAGGATAATGAGAAAGTTGAGCAAGAGAAAGAGAAGGAATGTTCTATGCCTTTACCGGAACAATTTATCCGTGCAACTACACTACCCCAGTCACTGGGGCTTAGCTCGTAGTTTGTTGTCTTTAGCCAGGACTGCTTGTACTTGCTTAAGGGGAGAAATCCCTGGAAGCACAGGTAGGTTCTACAACAAATCTTCTTATTTGGGGTCTATTGCTTGCTTCGGCAAGAGTGTGCATGTCTCGGCAGGAGTTCTGGTACAACAATTGGGTCTCCCACGGACGGTATGCTTCAGGAGTGGAGAAGGAAGTGGAGTCACCGAGGTTATTGTATATTGCCAAGCTGCGGGTTTGGGTATACGGAAGTGCAGAAGGGAGGACTATGGTCGGGGGCCACATACTTGTTGCCGGGGAGAACAAACCCAAAAGGAAAAGCCGTTGTTGCTACTAATGACAAATGAAAGGTTAGGTTTGATTATCCGAACCCCCGTCTACCATGGGTAGCAGACCGTGGTTATATCCCGGCGGATGTATTGATTATTGTGGGTAAAGTGCACAAACTTTGTAGAGTCTAATCTATTCGAATAGCCATGTCCACAGTCAAGAACGGTTGGAAAGGTGATTGCTAGGAGTACCCTTGGGATATGTTGAGATGAATAAAAAGGATGTGATTTGGTCATGAGGAAAGATATGAACGAGTTTGGTTCTGACCAGAAATGGTCGAAGATGTTTTAAAAAGGATTTTACTATAAAACTTTTTTCAACGAAGTTTTTAACAAGGATATGGAGATATCCGGACTTTCTAGAAGGAGGAATATTTTCTAAAAGCTCTTTTTTAACAAATATATATAGATGCCAATGTTAGGATTTTTAAAAATAACTATAGTGTAGAGCTATCTCGCCATAGCCTAATTTGCATTCTATTTGTTACCTTGTCTAGGTGGTTTGCGAGTGCATTCAAAGTACTCACCGGCATTGTCCCTGGCTATCTACCTGGCCAGATTGCAGATGTTAAGAAGTGACGAAGGTGCTGACGTCTATGCGAGCTAGGATGTCTTCCTAGTCAGTTGCCTGTAGGTTAAGGCATGACATGGGCTCTGCGCTTGAAGAATTCCGCTACTTGTGTTGTAATGGCCATAATGGCCACTTTTTAAGTTTTGTAATCGTTAATTTCTAGATGATGTAATGATACTGATCGGTTATACTCACGGCTCACTAATCATGGGAACGTGAATTGTATGCATAACGGATATTCTCGGACCATAAATCCGGGGTGCCACAAAACTCATCTTAGATCACAATAAATTCTAACTTAGCGCACTAGATCATACCTCAACCTAGAATTGAATCAATGAATCACACATGGATGAACAGAAAACATATATAGATATATAATAATGTCACAACCGTGTTCAATCTTACAATTATTAAACATAAGAGAGAGAGGGAGAGGGAGATCGATGCGTAGAAGCGGTACACCCGAGGTGTAGAAGCGGCCTCTTCCACCCACCTCGACCGCATCGCCTCCACGAATCCTCGTTTATGAAGCCAGAAAGATTCAAAGTGGAAACGGTCCAGCCGAGGGGGGAGGCCCCCTCCCGAGGAGAGGAGGAGAGGGGTATGGTCAGACCCTATCCTACTGACCGCCTGAAGCGAGCAAAGTGGGAAGGCCACCTCCCACTCAATGGAAACAAAGACGCGATCGGATTTCGCTGATTATTCGTCCAGGTATATCTAGAGCCCACATGCTGAATCTCGCGAAGAGCCAGCTCAGCAATGCAGTCGTTAAACATACGCATCCTAGGAGGTTACATTTGCCGAGCTCTTATCATCGGTAGATCGGATCAGGTTAAAATCCTTGGCGACCACCACCGGGATAACCGTCCGTTCCACTTTCGATTTGAGCTCACGCAAAAAGTCAGCGGACCTCCTATGGTCCGCGGTGCCATAGATAATGATCATCTCCCACCTGAAGTGAGATTGTCCATGGGTAAGCGCCATGCTCACAAAGAAATCCCTGTGGTCCATATCATCAACCTCGAAGGTATCCTCCTTCACGCCTAGAAGGATCCCCTCGGAGTGCCCGGACGCAGGAAGCCAGGACCAGGAGAACTTGAAGCGGCTCAAAGCTTCCAATTTAGCAATGGAGAAGTCCTGGCGAATCGTCTCCTGAAGGCCGAAAATATCCGGCGCATCCAAGCGAATAAACTCCTTGATCTGGCGACGGCGGCCCTCGTGACCAAACCCCCGGATGTTCCAAATGAACGCCCGGATGGCCCGGAGGATGTCCTTGTTGGAATCTCAAGCCGGGGGGTCCCCTGCGCGGGGACCGAACGAGGGCGGGGAGAAGAGGAGTGGATCATAGAAGACTCGGGAGGTCTCCCATGAGGCCTGCCCAAGGGGGTCGGCTTGTGGGTGGTCTCCCGCGCATCAGGCGTAGGCTGGGTCTCCCTGCTAGAGCCAGGCCTGTCGGGTCCAGCCCCTGCAAGGATCTGGGAGCGTTCCCGCTCCCGGGCATCACGTGCCCGGGCAGCAGTGATCGCTCCCGCATACCTCTCCCGCGCCTTAATGGCCGCAATCTTCTCGAGCTTCGACCCCTTCTCTCCACGGAAGACAATACCACAATCATCAGCCACCTCACCTAGGTGGGCCAAGGACACCTCGGAGAGAACACAAAAAGGCGAACCAGGCAAACCAGAAGGACCAGAGTCAGGAGGAACAGGAGCAGGAGCAGTACCTGAAAACTCGTCGCGAGCAGCAACCCGGCGGGAGGCCCTCTCATCCACCATCGGCTCGGGCCTGGACAAGCCTGTCCAAGAGCCAGCGAGGCGAACGCTGTGGCGGGAGGGTGACGGAGGGGCGTCCTGGGAGCCCTAGACCGGCGGAGCTTGGCCACAGCCACTGGGGTGATGGGGTCCCTAGCGGTGGCAGACAGCACGGGCGGGTCCGGGGTGTCCGTAGCGAGGGCGTAGCACACCATCCCAGGGGAGCGCGGGGACTGGTGGGCACACACCTCCAGACCCACACTCCCCAAGGTCTCCTGTTCCGGGGACGACAGGACGGGAGTGGGGCCCGTCAGAGGCGACGGGCCCCGATCGAGGTAGGAGCCATACTGCGCGATGTTGAGGCCAATGGAGATCGTATGGTCGGGACGGAAGCAGCGGGGGAGGTCCACCGGCTTGGCCGGCGGCTCAGCGACATGGGGCGCCTCCCGGGGAAGAAGGGACCCCCTCCTGAGAGCCCAGCATCCGGGGGGGCCTTGGTGCCCCCAGATGACCCCTGAGGCGGGGGCGGCGGGGGTGCTGACGCGTTAGTGGCGAGCTGCGACTCTAGGTCCGAACCCAAGTCACTATCCTAGTGCTCCTCCCCAGAGCCTCCACCCCCCCCCCCCCCGCCCCCGCTTCGTTGCCGGCCGGCGGGTGGGGATGGCGGGAGAGGCCAGCCTCCGCCGCGGCCATCTCCTCATCGAGCTCCACCAGGAGGTCCCGGCCCACTCGGTCGAAGAAGAAGCGTGGGAGCGAGACCGGGCCCGTGCCTAGCCAGAGAACCCAAGTTTACCTCTGTCACTTTGCCCACCGTATGGGCCACAAGCGCCACCACCTCCTATCTCCGGGCCTCGAGCGGGATCCCGGTAAGGCGGACCCAAACCTCCGAGAGGGTGGCCACCGTCTCCTGATTCTTCGAGGAAGGCTGGATGGAGAGCTTCACCTGGTAAAGAGGAAGCGTGGAGGCGGAGCTGAGGGCGCACATGCGGAGGATGGACATGGACGGGAACGAGACCAAGAACTCAGACGCCGAGACACGCCGCACCGGCCACTCGTAGTCGGGCAGAGCCACGATGAGCTCGTCCTGCAGTAAGGACTCGGTCACCTCCACCGAAAGCGGGGGTCCTGGACCGGGAGGATCGACACCCTCGCCAAGGTCTCAGGCACGGTCATTGGGACGCCCCCCAGGTCGATGTAGTAGAACCCACCGTCGACCCCGTGTCCATAGTACTCGAGCGTCTCCCTGGGGTGCGGGATGGCCGCAGCCGCCACCGTCCCGAGACCGAGGACCGACGATCCCACAGCACCTTCGGCAGTAGACGAGGGGGACGACTTCTTCTTCTTGCCCTTTTTCTTCTTCTTCTTGGGGACCACGGCATTGCCCGCACCAGGCTCGGGGCGCACCAGCGGGATCGGCGCCACCAGGGCCGACGCAGGGCCCTCCCACCACGGGCCGACATCCGTCCGGCCAACCCCTTCCTTGGATCCTCCAAACTGCCGTGTCCCGCAGCCGCTGCTCTCCCGCGAGGTCCTTCGCAGATGGCTGTGGGGGCGACCGACGGGGATCCTCCAACCGGCAGCGGGTGCGGGGGGAGAGCGAGAGGGGCGACATGTAGCCGCGGAGCACGGCAGCGGAGATGACCAGCGCACAGGGTGTCGGTAAGGTCCCTGAGGGCCACGCATGGGAGAGTGGCGTCAAGGAGGGGCACCGGGGAGGAGGCATGGCGCGGGGGAGGAGAGGACCGACGCGGGGGGAGGGGGAGGCGAGCGGAGCCGATCCTCGGCGCCGCCGGCGGGATCCTGGGGCGGGGGGCCATGAGGGCAGCAAGGAAAGTGCGCTGGAGGGGAGGAGGGGCGGGATTGGGAACCGGCGGCGGGACAGGGACGGGGAGGGGAGCGTCGGGCGATTCCTGGCCCTGATAGGGTTTGGACGTCGACCGCTCAGGACGGGCCGGCTCGGGCCAGGTAGGCCCCTCGGAGCTGCCCCCGCGAGGAGGCAACACAGGCCACCCTTAGCCAGCCCAACCAGGCCACACACAGGTCGAGGCCCACGTGTGGCCCAGTAGGCCAGCCCAGAGGGAGCCCCATCCGTAGGAGCCCGCCGCAAGCCCCGTCCCAGCCCCCCTAGCCCAGTTGTGGCGCCGCCAGGACAGCACGCGGCGAAGCGCCCCCCCCCCTCCGGCGAGGCCGCCGAGCAACAGCCCGCGCCAGCGGGAGGTACTCCCCCAGGGAGGGGCGGATCAGGGGAGAGGGGCATCACGGGAGAGGCACACCTTGCTCGTCGTCGCCGGAGACGTCCCCCTCCACCCTCACGCCAAGCACCGGCACCGGCGGCGCCGCCGGCGCCTCCTCGTCCTCCACGTTGCCCCAATCCAGGCCGTGCAGGTCGGCGAGCTCCGCCACCCTCTCTGGCGGCAGCGGACGAGGCGGAGGCGGCATCGGCCCCCCGCCCGGGCGCAGCACCGAAGCCCCCGCCGGAGTGCCACAGCGGCGCCCCACCCTCACCGCGTGGGCCGGGAAAGGCAGCACCGTGCCCTACCTAACATACTCGCCCCGGAGCCGGTCCCTAGCATCGACCACCACCCCGGCGGTGTTGAGGAGCACGAGGCGGTTGTCCGCCGGCCGGAGGACGACGGAGGCCACCGTCCACCCAGGGCGGCAACCCGCGAAGATCGAGGAGGAGGAGGAGGAGGCCGACCAGCGGAGGACTGGCTCCTCCTGGGCGGCGAGGGAGGAGACCATGGGCAGCGCCCCGGCGCGGCGGCCGCGGCTAAGATCCACCGCCGGCGAATTCAAAAAACGGGCCTGACAGCCACTCCCTTTATTATTAGGCATAACTCTCTTTATTATTAGGCATAGAGGTATAGACTAGTAAATTTTTCCTTGCATTACAACGGGTGAAAAAAATCATATATGCGGCATATTGCAACCGAGAACATATTAATTGACATTATAGTTCCAAATATGTCTTCGATGTATATCTAAAATCGGTATGCCATGCAGGATTTTGTGGACATACAATTTTGTTCTATCAACTATCATCGTTTGAATTTATATTTTTAAGTCGACTATTTTATAGTAGGATAGACAACATTTCAATTTAAAGTACATTATAAAATAGAGTTGTCTAGCAAACGCGGTCCAATATAACGTAGGCAATTCTTATATTTCTGAAGTAAAATTTAAGATATGGCTCACCCAACTGCTATAGCAGATCAAAATGCCACAACGTCTAAGCACAACATTGGGCCTTAACCTAGACCCCATATGTCATTTCGCTTCGCCTCAAAAAGAGAAACCTGGCTGACATATCAAAGAAAAGAAGATAAACCTGGCCGACAAATAAACTTACCTCATCTAGAAAAATCCCCAATCGCTAGTTCTCATATGATCTATCAATATTGTCATCTATTGATTCAAAAGAAATTCGGAACTGACTCTATATTTAGGCATGCATGCATTAAGGCTTATATAGAGAAATTTGTAGATTTTGTGCAAACGGAAATACATAGGGATGTTTAGATATCCATGTATAGGAAAATACCTGCGAGAAACATAATGAAATATTTATGTATATGCACTGACAGTTTCTTAAGTATATAAACAAATATTCTTAACCGGATGTGCTTAAGGTTTGTAAAGGGGGGGTAAAACATGCATCTGAATTTCTATATATGACATATCATCTTATAACCTTATGCAACAGAAAAGGAAGGGGATTTGCTGATATTACTTCTCAGTAAGCATTGGAGTAATCAAGTTGGGGAACTCTTTTGTTGAGTAAGGGAGTTCACAGTCTTCCAAAACAACATCTGCAGCCTCTCATAAGGCCCCTTTCTAATAAATATTGAGTTTTCTTGCTATCCCATTTTTTCCCTTCCATTACAAGAAACGATTTTAGCATGCAATATATTTCCACTGATCTCCCATTACATATATTCACGAGGGTGCCATCCAAACCAAGAATAACATGGGAAAACTATCGAGTTGGTCTAGATTTTGCCATCTCCAAAATTGGAGCTTAACGCATCGAGAGAGAATTAATTTGGCAAGTGCTACCTCATAGGGAATAAAAGCATCCAGGTCTAAAGCGGCAGAAGGCTAGTAGGAAAAACACATACATGAAGGAAACATGAGCTTGCTAACACATAGAATGTGTCGCGCATGCAGCCGTGCAGTAAAGCTACTTACTGACATGTCGCAAAACTGTATTTTAGTGAACGCCCTCAAATCCATTAACATGAAACTATGTACTGCACGGATGTTTAAAAACCAAAACTAAAGAATGAACGTATCTTCAACCCACAACACAGGCCGGTCATCAACTATTCAGTGAAACTATCCAATCTTTCCAATGATCACCATGAGGTAACGAGCATGCAATTTTCAGTCTGTCTGCTTGAGCCCTACTAATTATTCTATAGCTTACGCTTGAGGGAAGACCAGCGCGCTGAGCACCACTCACGCGCTTAGCTACAGTAAATAGTTAAAAAAAACCGCGAACCGGCCAAAACGGCACTCGTCCTCCCGACTCCGTCCCAAACTTCCGATAGAAAAAATCCCCCGCGCTCAACCCTAGCCTGCTGCCGTTGTGCACCCACACGCCTCCGTCGCTCCAACCGCCCGGCCGCTGCGCCACCGCCACCTTTCCCGCTGCACTGGGTGCTGCGCCTCCTCTCCGACTCAGCCCCCCACGACCGCGACCCCGCATCTCCGACTCCGAGCACGAGCTGCAGCAGGGAGCCCGGAACTTCCGCGGCCCGTCGCCGTGCATTCCTTCGCGCCAGCCGGTACGCCTCCTCTCTGGCTGAGCCTCCCACGACCCCACGTATCCGACTCCGAGCAGGGAGCCCGGGACTGAACGAAACCGCCGTCGTCGACGTGCACTGATGGAAGAGGAGGAGGAGGCGAGTTGGATTTTAGCCTAGGAAGAAGAGGAAGAGGAGGCAGTGTTGGGCCAAGAAGAAGAAGAAGAAGAAGAAGAAGAAGAGGCAACGGGGTCCTCAAGAAATCAGAAGAGGGCATGCCTTCAACGGGTCAATTTCTACCCTCTGATTTCAGTTTTCGTTTTCAGCTTTGTTGTCTTCTTGTATAGTGAGTAGTGATTAGTATTCTGATGTGTAGGCAGCAGAGATCTCACGATTTGTTTTCATTTTCAATATTGTAGGAAAATATTGTTGAAATCTTTGATCCTGGAGTTCCAAGACAAATTGAAGATACTATCTTGCCAACATGGATTCAACTTAATTGTATGATCCTACCTTATCAAAATGTATCACTATTTTGTATGTACTTTTCTTGTTTTTATAGCAACTTTGTAGTTGTACTTGATAAAATATGAAAATGGATCTGTTTGGACCTTTCTTTTTTGCCTAAAATTTTTTAGAGCTTATTTGTTCAACCCGGATCGGTTCATTAGCATTCACAGTGAATGTATGCCTAGCTTTTAGTTGTCAAGTCAGGTGGTTGCTGAATTGTGGTTGATTTTTGTAATTATATCTATTCTTGATTGCTAGGGTTGTCAAGACAGGTGAATGGATGTCATGAAAAGAGAATATTTAAATACCGAGATTCATGTTTGTGCAGTTATTGTCTCTGATCATGTTCGAAAAGACTAAGAGATTACAGGATTATGGCCTTGAAGTTTCAGGTTTACCCATTCTAGAGAGTAGAGAGGCAATTATGAGTTCCATGGGACAAAAGGTGATTTCATCACAAGAGTTGCCGGTAATAACAATACTTTTTTTATGTGCATATTGCTTACCATTCTAATCTACTACCAAGGGGGTTTAAGATATTTGACATGGATAGACTAGAATTGGCAAACCAAATCCAGTGAGTTGTTCAGGCCCAACATCCAAACACACTACTAGGATGATGAATGTGTCACTCTTGATGTTATCTCTGTCAGTAGAGAGCATTCTTACTAAAATTCTTAATGGCGAGTGGCGATGCTAAGAATGAATTCAACTTTCAACTCACTAGACTCTCTTGACTTGGTTTTATTTGACAAATCTTAAAGCAATTATAGTTTGTCGTCCTTGATTATCTTCTTGGAAATGTAATTATGCCATTGTCCATATGTTTCATATGTTCCTTTATGTCGTGGGAATGGCCACGGCAGATGCTGCAATCGGCAGCGAGTAGTAGAACGAGGGGCAAGGGCGGCCAGCCATCTACGGTGTGAGATGAGGGCGGATACTCAAGAGTTTACCCAGGTTCGGCCCCCCGGAGGGTAAAGACATACTCCTGCTAGATTGTATTGATGAAAGAGTACAAGGACGAGCTCGATGACTAGGCGGCGAGTCGCAACGGGTGTATGATGGAACGTGTCCTCTATGCGTATCCTAGGGAGGTTTATATAGACTCACCTCGCTAGGGTTTACAGATCTACAGGAGAATTGGTTAAGGATTCAGAGGGTGTTTGACCTAATCCGACTGGGCCTAGCTACACTTCAGGGCCTTCAACTTCCAGTCGCCTGGCTCCTCGTTGAGTCTTGATCCAGTCGCCGTCCTGCTGGCCCACTCGCTGGCAGTTTGGGCCACTGGAAACGTCATGTTGGGCATACCCCACTCGGCATATCCCCATCAGTAGTCCCCTAGGCCGTCGCTGATTCGTCGCAGGCGTTCGTTGGCAGTCGGAGTCTGCGGGTCCAATTTGGACGCCCATTCGAATCGGTGGTGGACTTCCTGAATGAAAGAGGGAACTTGTTATCTTAGTCGCAATAACGGCGACCAGTCGAATCGCAGCACGGAGAATGGGTCAGCGAATAGTCGAATCACTTCTATGGTGATTAGGTCAGCGAGTGATGGAGTCGTAGCTAGGGCGACCAGGTCGGCGAGTAATCGAATCGCCAAAACTGGCGAGTCAAGTAGACGAAGTTGGACCGTCAGCATTGGTCAAACTAGCCATTGGGTAATCCAACGGTAATATCGGCATACTCATCGTGAGGTAACGGCTCCCCAAAAATGGTGGGTAGCAACCGCTATATAAGGAGAGTGATGGGCGAAGGGCGATAATTTCCCACACTTCCTCCAATCTCGCGCATCTCCAGTCTTCCGTTCCCCGTAGCGACCAGAGTGACCCACAGCCCTAGATCCTCCAACTGATGGCGCCTTCGATGGAGCCATGGGGGAGATCCAAGTGAACAAAAGTGCTAATGAAATCATTCGAGGAGGCAAGGATCCTCCACGCCGGGAGATGGCGCATCCCTGCGGACGGAGAAGTGGTGCCAGATCCGCGCGACGAAGAGTTTATCTGCTTCACCAGCCACCTAGGAGGGGGCTCGGATTCCCCACCTCCCTCTTCTTTCGCCACTTTTGTGCGTACTACGGCATCCAGCTGTCAGACCTAGGGCCAAACAGCATCGAGAAACTCGCCATCTTCGTGGCGTTTTGCGAGTGCTACCTAGGCTGTCGGCCATACTTTCCCCTGTGGCAAGATCTGTTCCACGAGAGGATCGGGCGTGAAGAAACAGGCGACCCAATGTTGGCCGCGGGCGGCCTCACCTTCCATTTGAAGTAGAAGGCCTCCTTCTTCAACCTGATGCTACCAAAGAAGGCAGCGAATGAGTGGAAGAAGCATTGGTTCTACGTGACCGAGTCGCTGCCAGACGACGAGGTGACGCTTCCAATGTATTCCCCCGACCGGACCGATCCACACCGGCTCCAAGTCCCCAAGCTTCCGCACGACCAGCGAATGGTGGTCGACGAAATGCTGCAGACAATCTGCAGCTTGAAGAAGAAGGGCCTCCAGACGATCAACTTGTATAAATGCTGGTTTGGGCGGCGGCTAGTGCCTTTGGCTAGTCGCGCCCACTGCATGTACGAGTATACGGGCAAGGATGACCCCATGAAGTCTTGCACTGCCGAGTGGAGGCTCAATGATTATACCTTGGCCCTGAAGAAAATCACCGACACAGAATACTTCGACGCGAAGGCCAGGGTTCCCCCTTACACCGTGAAGCGCAAGACTCTGACGGTAAGTCAACACTTTGTTGTTCATTCGTAGTCTTAGATATGCAGTCGCGGTTCGTCCTAATCGCATTTTATCTTCGCAGCTGTTCCAAGTGGTGGAAGGTTGGCTTCCACCCGCTGACGACGAAAACTCGAACAAGTCCGCCGAGGACGAGAGCGAGTCCTCGTCCAACAAGGGCAACACCAGAGGAGACGATGCCGATGATGGTTATGATGACGCCGATGAAGATGATGACGAAACCGTGGAGGTCGTCGCACCCACGGTCCCCAAGACCCATGGGCAGCGGAAACATGATCTCGAGGCCAGCAAGAGCCTCGAGGCTCACGAAGGGGACGACGACGAGCTCCCTGAACACACTTCACGGCGCGTGGCCACACTGTTGAAGAAGAAATCACCACAGAAGAAGAAGAAGAAGAGGCTGGCTAAGCCGGCGTCACCGCCTCGGTCCGTGAGTAGCTCTGAAGCTACCAACGCAACCGAGGAAGCTGGGGCCAGGGAACCGGCTCAAGTGACTGCGGCAGTCGACGCGGCCGTGGTAGAGGGAGAGGTGCCGTTGGCGTCGCTGCCACCGCCATTCACCGTATTCACCGGGCTCGGGGCCGCCCCGTCTGCTGGCACCTCGCCACCGAGGGGAGCGCCTAAGACGATTGCCACTGATCCTCCTGCCGCGGCCTCGTCCTTGAAGAAGCCCTCGGTGTCCTGGGCACAGAGCGTGTTCGAGACGGGCCTCAGTCGGAAGCTAGGGCCAGAGTTGGAGAAGCCGGGCAACATTCGTACTGGTCTTTGCTTTATCCCAGTCGCCAAGTGAGTACCCTTTGGACTATTTGTTATAACAACCGATTCATATTTGGCTGGCGAGTTTGCTGACGACATTGTGTTGCAGGACTGGTGCAAAGAAAATATGTCACCCTTTGGTGGCCAAGGTCCCGTTGGGTGCCGTGGAAGCGCGGGCCAAATCTTCGAAGAAGAGGAAGGGAGACGAGATCGAGGCGCCCATTAAGGGCACAAAAAAGGCAAAGGGCGACGAGGTCATCACAATCTCGGACGAGCCAGTCGGCTCTCCGAGTGAGGCTCTGATTGGAGCGAATGCAGTTGCGACAGCCGCGGTGGATGCGGAGCCGCAGCAGGTCGAGCCCACAGCACCGGTTGGTGCGACGGTCCTAACGGCGAGTGCTGCGGGGGCGGCAGTGGCCAGCTTCCCTCGCTTTGTGGCGAGGGCCTCCATGGCGAGTGCTCCAGCGCAGTCGGCGGAAGTGGAGCAGCGTCGCGGGTGCACACCGGTTGTGCTCCCGTCGGTGGACGCGGTCGAGCTCCACAACATGCTAGGTGCAGCGATCCAGGTATATCCAGTCCCCGAGGATCTGGCCGTTGAATTTCAGCGGTCGGATCCTTATTGATTTTGTTTTCCAGTCCCCGAGTGGCTAGTCGCTGAATTTAAGCGGCTAGGAACTTAGCAATTTATTTTGTTGCCTAGTCCCCGAGTGGCTAGTCGCTGAATTTCAGCGGCTAGGCACTTAGGAATTTCTTCGCTGATGCTTTCATGGTTGTGCAGGGCCTGCAGCGCGAGTCGGTAGAGCGACTTGCCGCTAGGGAGCGTCTGGAAAAGGAGCTCCACGTTATCGAAGGGACGAACGAGCAGCTTTGGGCGACTGCTGGTAAGTGTTTGTTGTGCTTGTTGTTGGAATTATCGCTTGCATTCTTCGTACTCATGGTTTTGTTGATGCATAGGGTGATGCGGCCGCGGTGGAGAAGGCTCGTGAAGGCATGGTCCCTGCGAGTGACCTGACGGTTGCTCTGTCGTCCTTGAGCGCCACGGAGAAGCGAATCGCCTACTTGGAGCGGCAACTCAAGGAGGCGGAGGCGACCTCGGCGGATGAGAGGGCCAAGGAAGCCATTGCTACTGCTGCTGAGGAGCGCAAAATGTCAGATGCACGCCGGGCTGCAGGATGACCTCTCCGGTCTGCAAGATTTCATCACGGGGCGCTGTCGCCCTTTGATCAGTGAGCTTGTCCGATTTTGTGTAATTGGTCTTGCGAATCCCTGAACGCGTTGGTTGGCTTTACTTTTTTGTGCGTTTCTGATTTTGAGCTTCTCCTGGTTTGTAGGGAGGATTCTTGACGATGAGGCTGAAGCGTAGTCGTATGACGCTCGGCATTGTGTCACAACGTTGGTGGACACATCCGCTCTGTCGGCGACTTGCATCCGCGCGTTCCTCCAGGAAATTTCACCGACGGAGGTGATCCCCAGCGACCTCATGGAAGTTTGGCGCTACCTGGAGAAGGCTCCAGCAGTTGTGGAGTTCATGTTGCGCTCGGCCTTCCGACATGGAGTCTTGGGCTTGCGCACTTCCCCGACGACTTCGACCTGGACGATGTCACCAGCGGGTACCCTTCATCAACGGGCGCGGTCGAGATATCTGAGGTGCTGAAGCTGACCGAGCGGGTTGAGGTTTACTCCGACCGAGTGCTGGCGTTGGGTGATCTCGTGCCGTACCAGGAGATGATCGTTGCGCCCAACGACCCCGAGCCGGCGATCCGCGACTCCAAGGTGGAGTAGCCCTTCTGCTCGGTGATGGCTGGTACATTGACGACGTTCCCATCGAACATGTGGGTTCCCTTCATCCGTGTTCGCGGGAGTGGTGGCGCATCGTCATTGAAGCCTGCGGGGTAAATTAGGTTGCTGCGTGGCGTCAGTTGTTATAACTATGTAACTGCCCTTGTAAGCGAACAAATTTTGCTGCCGTAAGGAATGCATGGATGCTTTTGTCAGTGTCTGATTTGGTTGTGGGTTGTGTGAGTCCCCGAGCACGTCCGCCCTTTTGTGGGGTTTGCCTCGTTTTTATGTGTATGTATGTTCTTAAACATGTTAGTCAGTTGAGGTGAACTCGTCGTGGCTTGGAAAGCCAGTCGCGTGGCGACTCCAAGGGGTGCTCTGTACTCAACTGTTTTCCCGATCGCGAACGGGGTCCGCTGGCCGAGTCCCCCGAGTGTGGTACTTGGTCGTTCTAGTTGCATGCCCAAGGTAGGTGAGGACAAGGCGCATTGTATCGGGCGTGTCGCTCCACCTGATCCGTGGAATCAGTAGCGTGGCGAGTCTAGGACGCGCTCTCGTACTTGGCGTTTGCCCTAGTCGCTCGGGTTTGTACTGGGTCAGTCCCCGAGCGTGGTACTTAGTCGTTCGAGTCGCTGCGCCAGGGATGTGGAGGACTCGGTCGCTGTTAGAAGCGAATACGGTTGTCTTGGCTTGGAAAGCCAGTCGAGCGAGGCGACTTCAATGGTGCTCCGTTTTGGCTTTTTTCGTGGACGATACAAGGCCCAAAGTTTTTTGGTGCCCTCGTACCGCACTACATGGCCGTGTCGGTCGTGTGACCAAGGGTTGACTTCCGCGAGTAGCATGGTGCTGTTATTACGAGTGCGAGTGGCACAAGATATGTAGAGTGGACACAATATGTGCGGATCGATCTTCTTTATTTCATAGCAGGTTGGAGGTACATGTCTAGAGTTCTAGGAGTAGAACTTCCGTAGGAGGTTTACATTCCATGGTCGCTTGATGTCGAGTTTTCCATCACTTCGGACGTCAATGAGATAGTCGGGGTCGTTGCCCAGGACTCGCCCGATGGCGAATGGTCCCTCCCAAGGGGGAGAGAGTTTGTACATGCCCTTCTTGTCCTAGATCAGACACATGACCAGGTCGCCTTCCTGGAAGGTGCGAGTCCGAACTCGCCTGCTGTGGTAGCGGCGAAGTCCTTGCTGGTAGATGGCGGTGCTGGAGTGAGCTAGGTCGCGTGCTTCGTCGAGCTGGTCGACCCCGTCCTGGCGTGCGAGCTTGTTGTCGTTCTCCACGTAGTTGACCACCCGAGGCGAGTCGTGCTCGAGATCGGTCAGCATGACGGCTTCGGCACCGTACACCACGAAGAAAGGGGTGAACCCTGTCGACCTGTTGACAGAGGTGCGGATGCCCCAGATGACGGAGGGGAGTTCTTCGACCCAGCACCCTGGAGTTCGCTCGAGGGGTACTTGCAGTCATGGCTTCAGGCCATGGAGGATGCTCTGGTTTGCGTGTTCCGCCTAGCCGTTGGACTCCAGGTGGGCGACTGAGGCGAGGTCGAGTCGTATGTAGTGCTCCTCGCAGAATTCAGCCATGGCCATAGCGATGGATGAGCTCATGTAGAAACTTGGTGGTGGTCTTCCCGTCGCACTTGCGGACTCTGCTTGGCCTCCACCCAATTTGTGAATTTGTCGACTGCGACAAGGAGGTGGGTGAAGCCAGAGGAGGCCTTATTTAAGGGGCCTACCATATCCATGCCCCACACGTCGAATGGCCAGGTGATGGGGATGGTCTTGAGCGCCGAGCTTGGGACGTGGGTCTGGTTGGCATAATTCTGGCATCCGACGCAGCGCTGGACGATGTCGACCGTGTCGGCGTGCGCGGTGAGCCAGTAAAAGCCATTTCGCATGGCCTTGGCGACCAGGGACCGAGCACAAGCGTGGTGGCCGCAGTCGCCAGCATGGATGTCTTGGAGGATCTTGCGACCTTCTGCGGGTTGGATGCAGCGTTGAAACACGCCGGTCACGCTACGTTTTTGGAGATCGCCGTTGATGATGACGAAGGACTTGCAGCAGCGTACTATCATCTGGGCCTCCGTCTCGTTAGCGGGTAGGGTTCCTCCCTCCAAGTAGGCGGCGTATTGCATGGTCCAGTCGCTTGGCTCCACGAGCATGGCGACCAGGGCTGCTTCTGGTTGCAGCGGAATCCCGATGTCGATCTCCCTCGGGGGAGAGACGGAAGGCTTGGTGATGGTGTCGAGGAAGACACCGGCGGGTGGCGCGAGGCGAGCCGACCCGATGCGAGAGAGGGCGTCGGCCTCCTCGTTCTTGTGCCGGTCGATCCACTCGACGGAGTAGCCGGCAAAGTGGCCTCCCAGCTGGTCTACTACTTGGCGATATGTCGCCATGGTCGGGGAGACTACATCGCATGTGCGGCCGATTTGCCCGGCGACGAGGTCGGAGTCGCCGTAGCAGTGCAGACGATTGATGTTCATTTTCTTGGCTGCTCGCATGCTGTGGATGAGCGCTTCGTACTTGGCCATACTATTGGTGCAGGGGGTGAAGTCGAGGTACAGGATGTAGCGTAGCTTGTCGCCCTTTGGGGATGTGAGGATGATCCCTGCCCCTGCGCCGTCTGTGTTCTTGGAGCCGTCGAAGTGTAGCGACCAGTAGTGGAGGTACGACGGCTTCTCTGGATGTTGCGCTTCCTCCTAGTCGGCAAGGAAGTCTGCCAAGGCCTGCGGCATGATTGCCTTGCGCGGCTCGTATCTGATGTTGTGGACTCTGATCTCCACGACCCACTTGGCGACTCGCCCGGTCGCCTCGCGGTTGCGAATGATGTCCTGCAACAGCGCTGAGGAGACGATCATGATTGGGTGCTCCTGGAAGTAGTGTGGCAGTCGCCGCTAGGCTCGAAAGATCGCATATACCATCTTCTGGTACTGCAGGTAGTGCTGGCTCGACTCGGTGAGGACTTCGCTAATGTAGTAGACGGGTCGCTGCACCGGGCACTCCTTGCCCTCTTCTGGTCGCTAGACGACCATGACGGCGCTGACGACTCGCTCGGAGGCCGCGACGTAGACTAGCATGGGATCCTTGTCGACGGGGGCGGCGAGTAGTGGGGCCGCGAGTAGCACTTCCTTGAATGCGTGGAGCGCGTCGTCTTCCTCCTTGTCCCACTGAAACATGGGATTCTTGTGCATTAGGCGGTAGAGAGGCATTGCCTTCTCTCCTAGCCGGGGGATGAAGCGACTGAGAGCCGCGACTCGCCCAGCCAACTTCTGGACGTCGCACAGGCACTCGGGTTTGCCGAGCCGGGCGATTGTGTTGATCTTGGTGGGGTTCGCCTCGATCCCTCGTTTGGAGATGACGTACCCCAGTAGTTGTCTAGTAGGTACACCGAAGGTGCACTTTCCTGGGTTTAGTTTGATCTTGTACCTCCGCAGGTTCGCGAAGGTTTCAACCAGTTCGGCGAGTAGATCGCCCTGGAGAGTGGATTTCACCACCACGTCGTCGATGTAGACGTGGATGTTGCGGCCAATTTGGCTCGCAAGGCAGTCCTGCATGCACCTCTGGTAGGTCACTCTGGCGTTCTTGAGGCCGAAGGTCATCGCGGTGTAGCAGAATGCTCCAAATGGCGTGATGAACGACCTCTTCTCCTCATCCTCGAATGCCATTTTGATCTGGTTATAACCAGAGTACGTGTCAAGGAAGCACAACAACTCCGAGCCCGCAGTCGAGTCGATGATTTGATCGATCCGCGGGAGGACGAACTGCTCCTTGGGGTAGGCGCTGTAGAGATTTTTGTAATCGATACACATTCTCTAGGTCCCGTTTTTATTCTCGACCAGGACTGGGTTTGCCAGCCACTTGGAGTACTTGATTGGCCGTATGAAGCCTGCAGAAAGTAGATGCTGCACCTCCTCGGCGATTGCTCGGCGACACTCTTCATTGAAGGGCCGCAGCAACTGCTTGATGGTTCGCACTTTGGGGTCGGTGTTGATTTTGTGCTCAGCGAGTTCCCTCGAGACACCGGGCATGTCAGATGGCTTCCATGCGAAGATGTCACGATTCTCACGAAGGAACTCGATGAGTGTGCCTTCCTATGTTGGGCTCATGCATGTTCCGATCGTCACCGTCTGGCTGGAGTCGCTTGGGACCAGCTCGACGGAGCGCGTGTGCGTGGTCGGCTCGAAGGTCGTTGAGCCGCCACCCTCCGAGTTGGGCTTCTTGAGTATTGTGGGGTCGTCGTTGTTGATCCCGCTCGTGTACTTGGCAAGCTCTTCTGTGTGGTTGGCTTCAGCGGCTATGACAGCGTCGGAGAGCTCGGCGCCCTTGGCCTCGCACTCTGCGGCCATGTCGGGGTCGCCGTGGACGGTGATGATGCTGCACGGCCCTGGGAGCTTCATCGCGTTGTACGCGTAGTGGGGTGCTCCCATGAACTTGGAAAACGCCTGCCGCCCCAGAACGCAGTGGTAGGGGCTGTTGAAGGGTACCAGCTCGAAGACGATCTGCTCGGTGCAGAAGTTCGCTGGTGTGCCAAAGGTGACTGGCAGCATCACCTTGCCGATCGGGTACGCCTTTCGACCGGGGACGATGTCGTGGAAGGTGGTGTAGGTCGTCTCAATCATCGACTGCGGGAGCCGCTGTCGCCTGAACGTGTCCAGGTAGAGAATGTTGATGGAGCTTCCGCCGTCCATCAGCGTCTTGGGGAGCCAGTAGTCTACCACCTTGGGCTTGACCACCAAGGCGACTCGCCCCGGATATTCGATCTGTGGCGAATGATCTTCGCGGATCCAGGTGATCCGCTGCTCAAACCAATTGAGGAAGCGTGGGACGTCAACCTGGGACACCGCGTTGACGGCGACAACGCGGGCAATGACCTTCTTCTCGCGCTTGTTGCTGAACTCGGTGAAGGTGTGGAGCGATCCCATGTTGTTGCCGAATGCCCCGCCGTTTGGAGGGTGGTTGTTGGGGTCCTCCCGTGCGCGCCGTTCCTTCTTGATATCCTTCAGGGAGTGGCAATCGGCGGTCTTGTGCGTGGCGGGCTTTCCCTCCCTGTTGTGGAACACACAGGGCTGGTTGAGGAGAGTCGCGGGGTCGAACTTTGGCTTCGCCTTGTAGTTGCCGCTGTCGCGGTGCTGGCCTCTGTTGCGGCGGAAGCTCTTGGGCTCGCGTGGCGTGTAGCCGGCGTTGGCGACGAAGTCGACTCGTCCATCACCGCGGAGCTTGCCGGTGAGGCGAGTGTTGCTGTAGCATAGCTCAGGTCGCCTCCCGTTGTCGTGGCCACTCGTGCGGCGGTTTCCTCCCGACTCGGCCTCGGTTTCTTGGTTCGAGTCCTCCTCCGCGTACCGCTTGGCAATCTCGAGGAGGTCCGGTATGTTGTCGAGTGTTTTGTACACCCGCTTGAGCTTGGTGACCAAGGGCTCATAGGTGGCACGAGGTCTTGAAGCAGCGAATCGCGGTGTCTGGGTGTATTCCGGCCGCGTTGTACCACAGGTCCTTCCACCGCTGGACCCAACTACGGGTCGAATCGCGGGATCCCTGGACGCATTGCTCTAGGTCCTCGATGGTGGTGGCGCGGGTGTAGGAGCCCTCGAAGTGCCTGACGAAGGCGTCGCGCATTTCCTCCTAGGATTCGATGCTGTCTGCAGGGAGAGTGTTGATCCATTACCGGCACGTTCCCTCCATCATCAGGGGGAGGTAGCGGGCGGCGAGCAGGTCGGTGTGACCGGCGATTCCCATCGCCATGAGGTACGTGTCCGGCCACACGGATGGGTCGTACGAGGAGTCGTACTTCTCGATCTCCTTCGGCGCTTTGAAGTTCGCCGGGTACATTTTGCCTCGGATCATTGGTCTGAAGCACTAGGGGCCGACTCGGCTGAGTGATCCCCTTGGCTCGCCATCGCGGCGGTTGGTGAGGGTATGACTCAAGTCGTCAGGCTGGCATGCACGCCAGTTCTGGTTGTTGATGATGTGGGTCCGCGCGTCGACTGGCTGCCCGTTGGCAGCGACCATGTTGTTCGCCGGTCGCGGGTCGTGGGTGGAGAGTGCCCCGTTCACGGGCCGCGACTGCAGTTGCAGGGGCTCGGGGGTGGGAAATTGAGAGTGTTTGCCATCGTCGGGCGGCCGCTCGAGGCCGCCCTGCTTCCTGACGAGCGGGAATAGACGCGTCCTCGTGAGTCTGCTCCCGCGGCTTGTTGCTCGGCGGCCTTGGCGAGTAAGGCCCTGGCGTACTGGATCTGCATGGCGCCTTCCCCGGTCACGTTGATGTTGTCGATCGCGGCTCGTCTTGAGATAACGTTGTCCATCGGAGTAGAAAACAGCGGGAGGCCCTTCACGTCCTGCTCCTGCGCGGAGATCATGATCCGCGGTTGGTTTGGAGGAGGCGTGCGGTCGGGCGGTGGTGGGGGAGCACCGTTCGCTGATGGGCCTGGTGGTGGTCGAGCGCTTCCTCCTGGCAGCGCATTCTCGCAGATCACGCGATCGGCCACGCGGGCCGGGTCGTTCTCGTCGTCGAAGTTTAGGGCGCAGCCCTGAAAGGTGGGGTCCAGGCGCGACCTGATGCGGAGTTGGTGGTAGCACGAGAGCTCCTGTGCCATTACTTGCTCGAGGCGAAAATTTTCGCGCTCGGCTTGTTCCTTGTGGACCGCCTCCTCTAGCCGTAGGCGGAGTTCTTCAACCTCCATCGTCGTCGCGGTCAGTGGGATCGGCGTGGAGAATGGGTCTTGCGGGGCGTCCGCGCCTCTCGCCATGTAGGTCACGACGTAGCAACCAGATACGGCGTGGAAGTCGCCGGAGTTCTCCGATCTGGAATCAGAGTCGAAGATCCCAAGGATGGAGGAATCCTCGAAGTCCCCCATGTTGGAGACCTGGGTGATGGAGCCCGCGGGTGATGCGGTGACGATGGATCCGGTGACTGACGCCGGGGTCGCCGAGTCGGCATCATCGTTGAGGGCCGCGTCGTCCGCGACCATGCTGGTCTCGGCCATGTTGCTGTTGGCCGAGTCGTACTCGGAGGCGAGGCGATGGATGGTGCGGACCTGACTCTCGGAGAGCCGGTCGCGCTGTGGTGACTCGCGGATGCAAGTCGAGTCCTCCGAGACGATGGTGTCGATGAAGCCGACGAAGAGGCTGATCGTGCCGACCAGCATGATCATGCTAGGCGTGACGGGGCGTGCCACCGGGACGTAGCTGCTCGGCATGATCTGGAGGATCTCGCTGATCGCGATCATGCGGCCAGTGGCGATCGTCTCGTTGATAGGCAGATTGGATCTCGCCGCAGAACACCGGTCTGACCGGCCAGGCCCCACGGTGGGTGCCACTGTCGTGGGAATGGCCACGTCAGATGCGGCAATCGGCAGCGAGTAGTAGAACGAGGGGCAAGGGCGGCCAGCCATCTGCGTTGCGAGATGAGGGCGGAGACGCAAGGGTTTACCCAGGTTCGGCCCCTGGAGGGTAAAGACCTACTCCTGCTAGATTGTATTGATGAAAGAGTACAAGGACAAGCTCGGCGACTAGGTGGAGAGTCGCAAGGGGTGTATGATGGAACGTGTCATCTATGCGTACCCTAGGGAGGTTTATATAGACTCACCTCGCTAGGGTTTACAGATCTACAACTGAATTGGTTAAGGATTCGGAGGGTTTTTGACCTAATCCGACTGGGCCTAGCTATGCTTCTGGGCCTTCAGCTTTCAGTCGCCTGGCTCCTCGTTGAGTCTTGATCCAGTCGTCGTCCTGCAGGCCCACTCGCTGGCAGTTTGGGCCACTAGAAAACATCCTGCTGGGTATACCCCACTCGGCATATCCCTATCACTTTAAATAGCAAGTATGCCCTTCTGGAATAACAAACCACATGAATACTACATAGTTAGTTTGCACACCCCCTTTCTACGTTTTGTATATATCCATTTTCTTTTGGATTTCAAAACATCAGACATGAGATTACATTCATTTTTGAGTGGTCATACATCTTACATGCTTACGGTATATACTATACATGTGATAAAATAGACTGTTGTGTTAAAATTTATAGATATACATCAGATGTTGTTCGTATGTAGCATCTTATAAAATCTTCCACTTTTTCTGCTTTATGCATAAATTTTATATATAACATGTATATACGTGAACTATGTTGGCAGAGAGAATATATAATGTTTCTTTCCCGATGGCAGAGCCATAGAGGTAATGCAGATTTAAAATATTTTTTAGATAAATGCAAAATTAGCATTTCATTGACTGGACGGATTATCTACTATCAGATATTCATGATGGTAGATTATTTAGAATTTCCAGTATGCAAGTCTTGGTGGAGCTAGATACTGAATAATGATGCACAATACTGATCTAGCTTCATCAATCACCTAGCTTCATCAATCACGGTGGGATTTAGGATAGTACGCATAGCTGCTTTGGGTGGTTAGCTTTACATGTTATGAACTAACTTCATGTTTCTACTATTGTGATCAATCTTGGCCATGCACTTTGGCTTGTGAGATAATTTGATGTATACTGTGACCTGCGTTGATCATTTGAATGACTGGGTTCTACACTGTGTTGGACCCATTTTTCAGTGATACAAGTAAATCACTCTTTCTATCCAGAGTGTCACTGCTTTCCCATGAATCTCTTCCTGTTTATGAGGTGGCACTGCATAATTTCGGATATTTTTTCCTCTCATCCTGGTCTTCAGGTTAGTATACATCCATCAGTCCAGTTAGTTACCGCTGAGGAGGTGAGTGTTAGGTAGAGAAGTCAAAGAACTGAAAGATATACTGCGAAGAAAAATGGTGATAAGTACCATATTTGGTAGTGAATTTTATCCTGCATTTGATTATATCAATATGTGTTCAGTGTGTTAAATTAAATTGTTTATGTTCTTTTCTTTAAAACTCAAGCTATGTTACCGATGTCGATTTGAGAAATGAACCAAGTGAACCTAGCTAATTAATGAAGTTAAATCATTTGAATGTACTACGTAGCTAGCAACTCAACAAAATGTTAGCATTCGGGTAAAGGCGTATCTAGAACTCAACAAAATGTCATCATTGGGGTAAAGGAATGATGTTTTAGTTTAACTATGTGTGCAGATTCCAAAGTTTCCTCAATCTCTCAGGACTACACTACACACACATCAACCAACGGCTTAGAACTACCACTGGAAGCAATAGTAGACAAGAGTTAATGATAGTGTACTAGAATACACTAGCCCGCTTTTGCACAGTGCCCAAAGTCACAATAAAAATCCAGTACTTCTTCTTTGCTCTAGGATGTAGAAATGGCTAGATACTTAAAGGATCAACTTGGAATTATTATCAATAAAATTGTTCAGAGATCACAATATTCATGGTGCGTCGGTTCTCTTGCACTTTGACCATCAACTTGCTTAGCCCATGCCAATGATGGTAATTTTGTCCATAAACTGGCAGCACCTAGTGGTTGTGTATCCATAGGTTCATAACAAAGGATGCTTGTATTGGTTTCGGCAGAGGTTGTTGGTAAAAGGAAAGTGACAACTTTTGTTTATGTGCAATCTAACATGGTACATTGAGAAAACCTCCCCTGATTGTAGATGTTTCACATCAATAACTTAGAACATAGCAAGCCAAATTCACAGTTTACAAACAATCATGGTAGAAGATGAAGGTACAAACTTTGCTACCGATTGAAGTATTCACCTGAATCATTCTGTTTTTCCCTTTGAAATCGAAGTTTCTGCAATAGGCCCTTTTTATTATGTTCTTGTGTAACCGGGTAAAACACTTATAGTATTAGATTTATTTTCATCCAGTAATATTTTATTTCTTTTCTACTATTCTGGCAACTGAAAAGCGGGCTTTAATTGTCTTTTGTGTTCTCTTATCCATCTTCATCCACTGGGTTGGTAGCAGAGGTGGGGCAGATAATGAACCAAGACTCCTCACTTTCCGTTTTACTTTGTATTGGTTATGTTAGATGTTTAGTTTGAGGTGGGGTGCTCATTGGCAGTCTAATAGGACGATGTGGTGACTCCTCACTTTCCCTTTTACTTTGTATTGGTTATGTTGCTTGCAAAAGTTTAGTATGATTCCATGCCATGTACTCTTATTTGTTACTATCTTGATTTATCATTTGAAAATAATATGGATGAGATGTACCTTATCTAGAAGAAATCTTCCATCTCGAGACATATATATTTCTTCCAAAGTTCAAAATATGAAAGCACTCAACAAGGAGATAAATCCCGATGGTAAGATTCGAATATGATTAGTGTTGGCACTATGCCTACTTATTTCATTGATTTATATCCCTACTTTACTTTGGGTTCATTTCTAAATCTCATCAAACACTTCATCTTCTGTTGTCCCAAATAAAATTGATACCATATCCAGCTGCTTGTAGATAGCCACCGTATGCTACCTGCAGTATTTTTAGGGATTGGGCAATCGACAACAGTGGATTTGTTCCTCTGACCTGTTCTCTTTGTTGTTCTACTTATAGTGCTCTATTCTCGACTGGTGGAAAAACGGGAGTAGCACAACTGCAGTTCTTTTGAGTTTTATTATACAAATGGACTCTCTTTAGGATAGGATGACCAAATTTCTTTGATGTTTATTGTTATGAATATTGATTGTTGTAAGTAGATCTTGCAATTTTATTCATTGGCTTATTTGTCAGGTTCCCTGGCTCCCTTATGACAGTTCTCAGTGATGTAAAATTGACTTTGAGTTGTCTACTAACATCATGTGGCTTTGCTAGCTTGAAGGAGAAATACATCTAATGTGTTTGTCGTATTTTTAATTTTTCTCATGTCTCTTATGTGTCAAATGACAAAGCATTCATTACAGCAGCTACTGTGCCACGGAGGCCATGCCGGCTGATATGCCACATAGGCCACCGATGTGCCAAACAAAATGCACGCGGCGCAGCGAAGTGCGCTTTTTCATCTAGTATAAATATAATTCAGTTCCTAACAAAACTAGCTATACATCTACATCTACACTAATAATATAAGAAGACCCAGTGGGTCTGCCGATCTAACCATGCGATCAAAATATCGAACGCCTCACAGCTCTTCCGTGTTTGACGGGAGCGGACAACTCCACTATGGTAATCCCCGCCTACTGGTTGAAACCGTTCACCACGACCCAAAAAGAAATCAGGATGCCCCTGTCGCCCCAATATTCTCGCCACCGCCCCAGCATCCGCAGCAGTCTTCTCGCCGACTTTGTTGCTGCCCCTGACGCCTCCACGGTCTTCTCGCCGCCGCCCCAGCTGCCGTAGTATTCTCGCCGCCGCCCGCACTCCTCTCTCCGTATTGGCCTTGCCTCGACGATGGGAATAGAGGTTGCCCTCCACGACGTGGACTCGAGACCGCCCCGCACGCCGGGGAATCGAGGAAGAACTGCATGCCGAGGTCGGGGATTAGAGGCCACCCTCCACGCTGGTAGAACGACTTCTCCCGCACTGGTCACCCTCCACAAATTGCTTCAGGTTTGGCTTCTTTAATATGAACAGAGACAACTGTATTTGAACAGAAATAATGGATTTTGGTCATTCAAATTCAAACCGAAGAAGAAAACATACGTGAACTTTATGCATCGATACAGTAAATGAATTGCCAGGCATCGTTACTGTTCGCTTTCATGTTGCAGACTCTAATGAGAAGGTGACAGGAAATTACGTGGAAATATTTGTAGAAATTAGGTGTGGCTGTTATCGATCCATTACTTTTCTGGTTTCAGGATTTTGATTTTAAAATATCTAAATTCAGTGCTCATAATTGCACATTCTGAAACTCTATAAGAAATTAGCAAACAGATTTCATTCAATCGGTGGTTGGATCAATTAGCAACCAATCAAGCCGTCAATTCAGATTTTCATCTCTTTTTAGGAACCGTAAATATTGGCAGAATATGGTTGCACAGCATTGTCACGACATGGAGCTTCGTTCCTTTAATAGTAGACAGCCACGTCGTCGCTTTCCACAATGATGGCCCCCTGTATCAACATGGAAGGCAGGTGCAAACCAGCCAAAATTGATTAAGCTTCAGCTTCTTCAGACTCTCGAATTTGTTAAAGCTTCTTTGTATTCCTTATATATAAGTACATGCTGACAAGCAAATCTAGATTCCTACAAATTTCATATAATTTCTGTTTTTGTTTTTGCATTGTTACAGTTGATGACTTTTGCCATGCTATATGGTGTTATACAAACAATTTCCCAATATATGCTCTGACATTGGAAAATTTCATTATAGAACAAGCAGACATACATATGTCATCCTCCAAGAACACTCCATTTCAAGATATAACGAATGGTCAAAACCAAGGTAGTTAACATCCAACAACACATCGACCATAGTAATTATTATGTCCAATACTGAAGTGTGTTGTATATGCAAAACCTAAACCCTAAACCCTAAACCTAAAGACGTCAAGGGGCAGAGGGATAGAGAGTAGTATGCATAGAATAAAGATGAGATGTCAAAACATCAACGAAAGTTGCGGGAGCTTAAAAACAATCAACGACCCATGCCGCTGACGAAAAAAGGTTATGTGATACACAGGCTATTGGACAATCTGGAGTCACCCAGCTACAAAACGGCTCTATTGGAGAAGGTAATATGTGCCTATTGTTCTACGATATGTTGCAAAAATAAGTTAGCCCTATTAGAAAATTGCTAATGTAGTATGAAAGACTGATTTTAGAGTTGCAATTTATTTATAGAAATGGCTCTAGATGTTCAGCTCCTCCGCAAACATTCTTCACAAAAACATGAGGTGGTCTCTCTGTTGTTTGGTGATAATGAATTTGATGTGATGCATACCAGATGCAGTGATGGTGATATGCCCACCGGGGTATACCCAGTAGGACATTTCCGACTGGCCCAGGAACTGGCGAGTGGGCCTGCAAGACGGCGACTGGATCAAGGCCTGGTATGGATCCAAGCGACTGGGAGCTGAAGGTCCGGGCGAGTAGATAGACCTAGTCGAGTTAGGTTAAACAATTACCGAAGCCTTAACTGATTCGGTTGAGATATGTAAACCCTAGGGGAGGTGAGTCTATATAAACCTCCCTACGGGGCGTGTAGAGGTACGTTCCATCAGACACCCAAGCGACTCGCCGCCTAGCCGCCGAGCTCGCCCATTGTACCACCATCATAATACAATCTAGCAGGAGTAGGTCTTTACCCTCCGGGGGCCGAACCTGGGTAAAACCTTGTGTCTCCGCCCTCATCTCGCACCGCAGATGGCTGGCCGCCCTTGCCCCTCGTTCTACTACTCGCTGCCGATTGCAGCATCTGCCGTGACCATTCCCACGACAGTGGCGCCCACCGTGGGGCCTGGCCGGTCTGGCCGGTGTTCTGCGGCGAGATCCAATCTGCCCATCAACGAGACGGTCGCCACCGACCGCATCATAGCAATCGGCGAGATGCTCCAAATCTTGCCGAGCAGCTACGTCCCGGCGGCGCGACCCGTCACGCACAGCGTGATCCTGCCGGTCGGCACGATCAGCCTCTTCGTCGGTCTCACCGACGTCATCGTCTCGGAGGACTCGGCTCGCATCCGCGAGTCGCCGCCACGCGATCAACTCTCTGAGAGCCAGATCCGCACGATCCATCGCCTCGCCTCTGAGTACAACTCGGCCCACAGTAACGTGGCCGAAAACTCAGCGGCCGCAGAAGACGCGGCCCTCAACGACGACGCTGACTCGGCGACCCCGGCGTCACTCGCCGGATCCATCACCGCGGCTTCACCCGCGGGCTCCATCACCCAGGTCTCCAACGTGGGAGACTTCGAGGATCCCTCCATCCTTGGGATCTTCGACTTTGACTCCGGGTCGGAAAATTCCGCCGACCTCCGCGACGGGACCGGTCGCCACGCCGCGACCTACAGGCGACCGGTACCGATCTGCCGGAGGACCCCATCTCCACCCCGATCCCTCCTAACGCCATGGCAACGGAGGTCGAGGAACTCCGCCTGAAGCTGGCGGAGGCAGTGCGCAAGGAGCAAGCCGAGCGCGAAAAGTTTCGCCTCGAGCAGGTGACGGCGCAGGAGCTATCGCGCTACCACCAGCAGCGAATCAGGTCGCGCCTGAACCCCACCGTCCAGGGGCGCGCCCTGAACTTCGACGACGAAAACGACCCGGCCCGCGTGGCCGAGCGCGCGATCTGCGAGAACACGCCACCAGGAGGAAGCGCCCGGCCCCCGCCAGGGTCGACGGCGATGGGCGCCCCACCTCCACCCAACCGCACACCCCCCAGGGATCAGCCGCGGATAGTAGTCTCCTCACGGGAGCGGGACGCGAACGGCCTGCCACTGTTCTCCACCCCGATGGACAACCTCGTGGCGGGCCGAGCAGCAGCCAACAACATCACGGCCACCGGCAACGGCGCCCTACGGATCCAGTACGTCAGGGCCCTGCTCGCAAAGGCCGTTGAGCAGCAAAACGCAGGCGCCGACTCGCAGGGTCGAGTGTACTCGCGTTCTTCGGGAAGCAGAGCGGCCTCAAGCGGCCGCCCAATGGCGGCAAACACCCTCAACTGCCCGCCACCAGAGCCGTTGCAGCTCCAACACCGACCCGCGAACGCGGCACTCTCCACCAACGACCCTAGGCCAGCGACCAACTTCGTCGCCGCCAACGGTCAACCCATCGACGCCCGCACCCACATCATCAACAACCAAAGCTGGCGCGCATGCCAGCCCGACGACCTGCGACACACCCTAACCAATCGCCGCGACGGCGAGCCAATGGGGTCGCTAAGCCGACTCGGCCCCAAGTGCTTCGGACCGATGATCCGAGGAGAGAAGTACCCGCCAAACTTCAAGGCGCCGAAGGACATAGAAAAGTATGACCCTTCGAACGACCCCGCCGTCTGGCTCGATACATACCTCATGGCGATGGGGATCGCAGGCCACACCGACCTGCTAGCCGCCCGTTACCTCCCCCTGATGATGGAGGGGACGTGCAGGCAGTGGATCAACACCCTCCCCCAGGATAGTATCGACTCCTGGGAGGAGATGCGCGACGCCTTCGTCAGGCACTTCGAGTGCTCCTACACCCGTGCCACCACCATCGAGGACCTGGAGCGATGCGTCCAGGGACCCCGCGAGTCGACCCACAACTGGGTCCAGCGGTGGCAAGAACTCTGGTACAACGCGGTCGGCATCCACCCGGACACCGTGATCCATTGCTTCAAGACCTCGTGCCGCTACGAGCCTTTGGTCGCCAAGCTCAAGCGACATTCTCACACACTCGACAACATACCGGCCCTCCTCGAGATCGCCAAACGGTACGCAGAGGAAGATCCAAACCAGGAAACCAGCGACGAGTCGGGAGGTCAACGCCGCACGAGCGGCAACGACAGCGGACGACGGTCCGACCTACGCTACATCAACACTCGCCTCACCGGCAAGCGCCGTAGTGACGGGCGAGTCGACTTCGTCGCCAACGCCGGGCACGCTCAACGCGAGGCCAAAAGTTTCCGCCGCGACGGAGGACAACGCCGCGACGGCGGCAACTACAAGGCCAAGCCAAGGTTCGACCCCGCCGCCCTCCTTAACCAACCTTGTGCGTTTCATAGCAGGGAAGGGAAGCCCGCAACGCACACGACCGCCGACTGCCACACCCTCAGGGAGATCGAGAAGGCACGGCGAGCACGGGAGGACCCCGACAACGACCCGCCAAACGGCGGAAAATTCGGCAAAGTGGCCGGCTCGCTCCATACCTTCACAGGCTACAACACGAAGCGCGAGAAGAAGGTCATCACCCGCGCCGTCGCCGTCAACGCGGTGGCTCAGGTGAACGTTCCCCAGTTCCTCAACTGGTCGGAGCAGCCCATCACCTGGAGCCGCCAGGACCACTCGCCACGCATCGAGTACCCAGGCCGAGTCGCCCTGGTGGTCAAGCCTAAGGTCGGCGACTACTGGCTCCCCAAGACATTGATGGACGGCGGCATCTCCATCAACATCCTGTACCTGGACACCTTCAGACGGCTGCGGCTCCCGCAGTTGATGATCGAGACAACCCACACCACGTTCCATGGCATCGTCCCCAGTCGGAAGGCGTACCCGATCGGCAAGGTCACGCTGCCCGTCACCTTCGGCACACCAGCAAACTTCCACACCGAGCGGATCGTCTTCGAGCCGGTACCCTTCGACAGCCCCTACGACTGCGTCCTGGGGCGCCAGGCGTTCGCCAAGTTCATGGCAGCGCCCCACTACGCGTACAACGCGATGAACCTCCCCGGGCCGTGTGGCGTCATAACCATCAACGGCGACCCCGACATGGCCGCCGAATGCGAGGCCAAAGGAGCAGAACTCGCTGACGCCGTCATCGCGGCAGAAACCAACCACGCCGATGAGCTCGCCAAGTACGCGAGCGGGGTCAACAACGACGACCCTACCATACTCAAGAAGCCCAACTCGGAGGGCGCAAACACCTCAACCTTCGAGGCAACGACGCACACCCGCACCGTCGAGCTGGTCCCAGGCGACTCCAGCCAAACGGTGACGATCGGGACAGGCATGAGCCCAGCCTAGGAAGGCACGCTCATCGAGTTCCTCCGTGAGAACAGGGACATCTTCGCATGGAAGCCATCTGACATGCCTGGTGTCCCTAGGGAGCTTGCTGAGCACAAACTAAACGCCGACCCCAAAGTGCGACCCGTCAAACAGTCACTGCGGCCCTTCAATGAAGAGCGCCGCCGAGCCATCGCCGAGGAGGTGCAGCGTCTACTTGCTGCAGGCTTCATCCGGCCAATCAAGTACTCCAAGTGGCTGGCAAACCCAGTCCTGGTCGAGAAGAAGAACGGGACCTGGAGGATGTGTATAGACTACACAAACTTGAACAGCGCCTGCCCGAAGGAGCAGTTCGTCCTCCCGCGGATCGACCAAATAATCGACTCTACCGCGGGCTCGGAGTCGCTATGTTTCCTCGACGCCTATTCTGGATACAACCAGATCAAAATGGCCGTCGAGGACGAGGAGAAGACGGCGTTCATCACGCCATTCGGAGCCTTCTGCTACACCGCCATGACCTTCGGCCTCAAGAACGCCGGAGCGACCTACCAGCAGTGCATGCAAGAGTGCCTCGCGAGCCAAATTGGCCGCAACATCCACGTCTAATCAATGACGTGGTCGTAAAATCCGCTCGCCAGGGCGATCTACTCGCCGACCTGGCGGAAACATTCGCCAACCTGCGAAAATAAAAGATAAAGCTTAACCCAGGAAAATGCACCTTCGGTGTACCAGTAGGACAACTACTGGGGTACGTCGTCTCTAAGCGAGGTATTGAGGCAAACCCCACCAAGATCGACACGATCGCCCAACTCGGCAAACCCGAGTGCCTGCGCAACGTCCAGAAGCTGGCCGGGCGAGTAGCGGCTCTCAGTCGCTTCATCCCCCGCCTAGGCGAAAAGGCGATGCCCCTATACCGCCTGATGCGCAAGAACCCCACCTTCTAGTGGGACAAGGACGCAGACGACGCGCTCCACGACCTCAAGAAGATGCTACTCGCCGCACCACTACTCGCCGCCCCCGCCGACAAAGAACCCATGCTGGTCTACGTCGCGGCGTCCGAGCGCGTCGTCAGCGCCGTCATGGTCATCGAATGGCCGGAAGAAGGAAAGGAGCGCCCAGTACAACGACCGGTGTACTACATCAGCGAGGTCCTCACCGAGTCGCGCCAGCGATACCCGCAGTACCAGAAACTGGTATACGCGGTCTTCAGAGCACAACAGCGCCTGCCGCACTACCTCCAGGAACACCCAATCACGGTCGTCTCCTCAGCACCGTTGCAGGACATCATCCGCAACCGCGAGGCGACCGGGCGGGTCGCCAAGTGGGCCGTCGAGATCGGCGTCCACAACATCAAATACGAGCCACGAAAAGCGATCAAGTCGCAGGCTCTAGCGGACTTCATCGCCGACTGGGAAGAGGCCCAGGAGCCAGAGAAGCTGCCATACCTCCATTACTGGAGCCTGCACTTCGACGGCTCCAAGAACACGGACGGCGCAGGAGCAGGGATCGTGCTGACTTCACCGAAGGGCGACAAGCTCCGCTACGTCCTCTGCCTCGACTTCACCCCCTGCACCAACAACATGGCCGAGTACGAGGCACTACTCCACGACATGCGGGCCGCCAGGGAGATGAACGTCAACCGCCTACGCTGCTACGGAGACTCTGACCTCGTCGCCGGGCAAGTCGCTGGCACCTGCGATGTCGTTTCCCCCACCATGGCAGCATACCGCCAAGCAGTGGACAAGCTGGGTGGACACTTCACAGGCTACTCCGTCGAGTGGATCGACAGGCGGAAGAACGAGGAGCCCGACGCACTCTCTCGCATTGGGTCGGCTCGACTCGCACCACCCGCTGGGGTCTTCCTGGACACGATCACCAAGCCATCAGTCTCTCCCCCAAGGGAGATCGACATCGGAGTCCCGCTGCAGCCAGAGGCAGCCCTGGTCGCACTCGTCACCGAGCCCAACGACTGGACCATGCCCTACGTCGCCTACCTGGAGGCCGGCACCTTGCCAGCAGACGAGACGGACGCTCGGATGATCGCACGCCGATGCAAGTCCTACACCATCATCGACGGCGAGCTCCACAAGCGCAGCGTCACCGGCGTGTTCCAACGTTGCATCCAACCCGCCGAAGGACGCAAGATCCTCCATGACATCCACTCTGGCGACTGCGGCCACCACGCCGGCGCCCGCTCTCTGGTCGCCAAGGCTATGCGGCATGGCTTTTACTAGCCCACCGCACACGCCGATGCCGTCGACATTGTCCAGCGGTGCACCGGGTGCCAGAAGTACGCTAACCAGACACACGTGCCGAGCTCAGCGCTCAAGACAATCCCCATCACCTGGCCATTCGCCGTGTGGGGCATGGACATGGTAGGCCCCTTCAAAAAGGCTCCCTCCGGCTACACCCACCTCCTGGTCGCGGTCGACAAATTCACAAAGTGGGTGGAGGCCAAACCAGTCCGGAAGTGCGACGGGAAGACCGCCACAAAATTCCTACGCGAGCTCATATATCGCTACGGGTTCCCAAACAGCATCATCACGGACAACGGCACCAACTTTGCCAAAGGAGCCATGGCCGAGTTCTGCGAAGAACACCACATCCGGCTCGATCTCGCGTCAGTCACCACCCGGAATCCAACGGCCAGGCGGAACGGGCCAATCAAAGCATCCTCCACGGCCTGAAGCCGCGACTCCAAGTACCACTCGAGCGCATCTCCGGGTGCTGAGTCAAGGAGCTACCCTCCGTCATCTGGGGCATCCGCACCTCGGTCAACAGATCGACAGGATTCACCCCCTTCTTCATGGTGTACGGTGCCGAGGCAGTCATGCCCACCGACCTCGAGCACGACTCGTCACGGGTCGGCCACTACACGGAGGCTGCAAACGAACTCGCCCGCCAGGACGGAGTCGATCAACTCGACGAGGCACGTGACTTCGCTCGATCACGCACCGCCATCTACCAGCAAGGACTCCGCCGCTACCACAGCCGACGGGTGAAAACTCGCACCTTCCAAGAAGGCGACCTGGTGCTGCGCCTCATCCAGGACAAGAAGGGCATGCACAAGGTTTCCCCTCCATGGGAGGGACCATTCGCCATCGGGCGCGTACTCGGCAACGATGCCTACTACATCATCGACGTCCGCGGGGACGGCAAACTCGACGTCAAGCGACCGTAGAATGTAAACCTCCTACGGAAGTTCTATTCCTAGAACTCCACATATGTACCCTCCAGTCGCTATGAAATAAAAGAATTGGTTACCGCAAATCGCGCCTACTCTCCGTGTCTTGTGCCACTCGCACTCGTAATAACAGCGTCAGGCTAACCGCAGAAGTCAACCTTTGGTACAGCGACCGGCATGGCTAAGTAGTGCGATGCAAGAGCACTGGGTCACCTCAGGTTTTGCATCGTCCACGAAAAACGCCTACCCAGAGCCCCATTCGAGTCGCCTAGCCCGACTGGCTCTACGAGCCAAGACAACTACCTTCGCTTCTCACAGCGACCATGATCCTCCGCATCCTCGACATAGCGACTCGAACAGCCAAGTACCACGCTCGGGGACTGACGACCAGTTCAGCGCGAGCGGCTCGGGAAAACGCCAAGTATGAGAGCATGCCCAGGACTCGCCATGCGTCTGACCCAATGGGCCAGGAAGGAGTGATGCGCTCAAACTAACGCGCCAAGTCCTCACCCACCCTCGAGTCGCGCCTAGAACAACCAAGTACAACGCTCGGGGACTCGGCCACCCGACCTCGTTCGCGCAAGGGAAAACGGTGAAGTACAGAGCGCTCAAGGGAGTCGCCTTGAGACTGGCTCTCCGAGTCCGGGCGAGTCGACCACAATAACAAAACATTCAAAAACCACAAACACATCACACACGAGGTAAACCCCACAAAAAGGGCGGACGCGCTCGGGGACTCGTTCAACCCTCAATCAGAAAACACATGACAAGTCACAAAACAAACACGATATCTCATTAATAGCATGTCGCAATCATCTCAGAATACAAAATATGCCCAAACGGCAGATCTGCTACTAACGCCCCAGGGCAAACTATTCTATTCCGCAGGCTTTGACGACGACTCGCCAGAACCCTTGCGATTGTGGATGAAGGGAGTCTACGGGTTCGACGGATACGTCGTCAGCTCACCCGCCATCGCCGCACGAAAGGGCTGCTCGACCTTGAAGTCCCGATGCTGCGGCTCGGGGTTGTTGGGCGCGACGACCGTCTCCTGGTAAGGAAGGAGGTCGCCCATCGCCCAGACGCGCTCGGAGTACACCACGGTGTAGGGTTTCGTAGCATGGAAAACAAAAAATTTCTACCGCATACAAACAAACAAGCCAAGATCTATCTACTAGATTGTAGCAACAAGTCAATGGAATAACTCACCCTCGAAGATTCCAAAGTGTTTAACGAGAGCGGATTCTCGTGGGTGATGTAGTCGTACTCTTCCCGATCTCAAGATCGCGTAGACGATCCTTCCGGCGCTGCGTTCCGGCAGCGCTCCCGTAGTCGGTCACACGTTCGGTACTCGACGAAGACCTTCCTCTCCCTTGTTCCAGCAGGCAGCGGAGGTTGTAGCACTCTCCTCGCAATTCCGGCAGCACAACGGCGTGGTACCGGAAGTAGAGGGGAGATCTCGCAGGGCTTCGCCTTAAGCCGGAGCGAGTATGGTGGAGTATGAGAGAGTCCCTCGACGATCTAGGGTTTAGACACGCCGAGGAGTAAGCTTGGCCAGCGGCTAGGGTTGCTAGGCGGCGGCGGCTTGGCCTAGGTCGGCGGCGGCGGCAGTGGAGGTGGCGGCGCCGGCGGCTAGGGTTTGGAGGAGAGGATCTTGTGTGTCCTAGGAGGAAGCCCTGCCCCTCCTTATATAGGTGGAGGGGCCGGCCGGCCAAGGGGAGGGAGAGGAGTCCCTCCCCAACTCGGCTTGGAGGATGCGCCGCCGGTTGGAGGAGGCAACTCCTCCCCAACTCGGTTTCCCACTCCTCCTCTTTTCCTCTTTCCAAATTTAGCCGTTTGACTTTTCAAACTAGCTGTTTGACTTTTCAAACTAGGATTTGAATTAATCCTTTATTTGGTTCAGCGATGACACTTAGTACATGATGCAATCATACCAACTTGATACAACACATTCATGTACCCTTCCCCTCCGGAGTGCCGGACATTCCGGAACATTCTAGAACATTCCCGATGAAAACACCGGAACCATTCCCCAACTCCGAAACGGGACTTTCCTTATATGAATCCTATTCTCCGGACCATTCCGGATCTCCTCGTGATATACCGGATCCCATCCGGGACTCCGAACAACATTCGTTCTCTTTCTCATCATTCCATAACTACTCAAAACAACGTCGAATCCTTAAGTGTGTCTCTCTACGGTTCGTGAATTATGCAGACATGATCGAGACACTTCTCCGAACAATAACCAATAGAGGAATCTGGAAATTCATATGGCTCCCACATATTTCTACGATTACTTTGCGATCGAATGAACCACTTACATACGATATCAATTTCCCTTTGTCTCACGATAGTTTACTTATCCGAGGTTATGATCGTCGGTATCTCTGCATACCTAGTTCAACCTCGTTACCAATAAGTACTCTTTTCTCGTTCCCGTGATATGTGATCCCTTGTGAGCCAGTCACATGCTTGCAATCTAATTGGATGACATTTCACCGAGAGGGCCCAGAGTATATCTATCCGTCATATGGATGGACAAATCCCACTCTTGATCCATGTGTTTCAACCAATACTTTCCGAACACTTAATGCCACCTTTATAGCCACCCAGTTACGGTGTGGTGTTTGATGTCATCAAAGCATTCATCCGGTAAAGGTGATATGCATGATCTCATGGTCGAAGGAATTAGATTACTATGTATCAGAAAGCATATAGCAATTGAACTATTAAAATGACTTGATCTTTATGCTACGCTTATCTATAGGAGTATGCCCATCATATCATTCTCCTAACGATATGATCTTGTTGTTAATAACATCTCAATGTTCATGATAGGGAAACCACAATCATCCATTAACCAACAAGCTAGTATTATATAGAGGCTTTACTAGGGACTTCAAATTAAGTTCACAAATCACACAAGTATTAATGTTTCCTTGTTAATACTATTATAGCATGAATGTAAACATTTATCATAAACACAAAGATATAATAATAACTAATTTTATTATTGCCTCTAGGGCATATCTCCAACAGTCTCCCACTTGCACTAGAGTCATCTAATCTAGATTACATGGTAATATACCGAACACCCATGGCAGTTTGGTGCTGGTCATGTTTTGCCCTCGGGAGAGGTTTAGTCAACAGATCCGCCACATTCAGATATGTGTGTACTTTGCAAATCTTTATATCCCCATCTTGGATATGTTCTCGAATAGCGTGAAAACGTAGCTTGATGTGCTTCAGCTTCTTGTGTGACCTTGGTTCTTTCGCATTGGCTATGGCGCCCATGTTATCACAGTAGATAGACATTGGGTCCAGCGCACTAGGAATCACACCCAGCTCTGTAATGAACTCTTTCATCCATATCGCTTCTTGTGAAGCCTCCGAAGCAGCCATGTATTCCGATTCAGTTGAAGATCTCGCCACAACGCTTTGCTTTGCACTCCTCCAGCTAATTGCTGCACCATTCAAAATAAATACGTATCCAGATTGTGATTTAGAATCATCCGGATCGGTGTTCCAACTAGCATCGGTGTAACCATTAACAATGAGCTGTTCATCACCTCCATAAGAAAGAACCATATCCTTAGTTCTTCTCAAGTACTTAAGGATGTTTTTGACCGCTGTCCAATGATCCACTCCTGGATCACTTTGATATCTGCTAGTTAAACTAACAGCATATGCAATGTCGGGTCTAGTACATAGCATGGCATACATTAGAGATCCTATGGCTGAGGCATAGGGAGTCTTACTCATCCTTTCTCTATCTTCTGCCGATGTCGGACTTTGAGTTTTACTCAAGGTCGTATTGGGCAACATGGGCAAGAACCCTTTCTTGCTATCTTCCATTCCAAACCTCTTTAGAACTTTGTCCAAATATGTACTTTGTGACAATGATATTTGGCGTTTCGATCTATCTCTATAAATCTTTATGCCTAATATGTAAGCTGCTTCGCCAAGATCCTTCATTGAAAAACTATTATTCAAATATTCCTTGACACTATTAAGAAGGTCTACATCATTCCCAATCAACAATATGTCATCTACATATAGTATTAAGAATGCTACAGAGCTCCCACTCACTTTCTTGTAAATACAAGCTTCTCCATAAGTTTGTATAAAACCAAAACTTTTGATCACCTTATCAAAATGTTGATTCCAACTTCGGGATGCTTGCTTCAATCCATAGATGGACCGTTGAAGTTTGCATACCTTGTTAGCATCTTTAGGATCAATAAAACCTTTGGGTTGCATCATATACAACTCTTCATCAATGTCTCCATTGAGGAATGTTGTTTTGACATCCATCTGCCATATCTCATAATCGTAATATGCAGCGATTGCTAACATAATCCTCACAGACTTTAGCTTCGCTACTGGTGAGAAAGTCTCATCGTAGTCAACTCCTTGAATTTGTCGAAACCCTTTTGCGACAAGTCGAGCTTTATAGACAGTAACATTACCATCAGCATCTGTTTTCTTCTTGAAGATCCATTTGTTCTCGACAGCCTTCCGGCCATCTGGTAAGTCCACCAAAGTCCACACTTGGTTTTCGTACATGGATCCAATCTCGAATTTCATGGCTTCTTGCCATTTATTGGAATCTGGGCTCATCACCGCTTCCTCATATGTCTCAGGGTCATCGGTGTTGTCCACCAACATGACACTCATAACGGGATCATACCAATCTGGAGTGGTACGAGTTCTCGTTGACCTGCGAGGCTCTGTAGTAACTTCGATCGAAGTTTCATGATCATCATCATTAGCTTCCTCTCTAATTGGTGTAGGCACCATAGGAACTTCTTCCGGCGCTGCGCTACTCGCAATTTCGAGAGAAGATTCGACAACCTCGTCAAGTTCTACTTTCTTCCATTCACTTCTTTCGAGAGAAATTCCTTCTCTAGAAAGGATCCATTTTTGGCAACGAAGATTTTGCCTTCGGATCTATGATAGAAGGTATACCCAATAGTTTCCTTTGGGTATCCTATGAAGACGCATTTTTCCGTTTTGGGTTCAAGCTTGTCCGGCTGTAACTTCTTTACATAGGCTTCGCATCCCCAAACTTTAAGGAACGACAATCTAGGTTTCTCCCCAAACCATAATTCATACGGTGTCGTTTCTACGGATTTAGATGGTGCCCTATTTAAAGTGAATGCGGCTGTTTCTAATGCATAACCCCAAAATGATAGCGGTAAATCTGTAAGTGACATCATAGAACGAACCATATCTAAGAGAGTTCGATTACGACGTTCGGACACACCATTACGTTGTGGTGTTCCCGGCGGTGTCAATTGTGAAAGTATTCTGCATTTCTTCAAATGCTCGCCAAACTCGTAACTTAGATATTCACCTCCACGATCAGAACGTAGAAATTTAATCTTCTTGTTACGTTGATTCTCTACCTCACTTTGAAATTCCTTAAACTTCTCGAAAGTTTCGGACTTATGTTTCATGAAATAGATATATCCATATCTACTCAAGTCATCCGTGAAGGTAAGAACATAACGATAACCACCGCGCGATGCTACACTCATTGGACCACACACATCGGTATGTATGATTTCCAATAAGTCCGTAGCTCGCTCCATCATACCAGAAAATGGAGTCTTAGTCATTTTACCCATCAGACATGCTTCGCATCTATCAAGTGATTCGAAATCAAGTGATTCAAGAAGTCCATCGGAATGGAGTTTCTTTATACGCTTCACTCCAATGTGACCAAGACGACAGTGCCACATATAGGTCGAGTTGTCGCTCGATTTCAAACGTTTAGCCTCAATGTTATTAATATGTGTATTTCCACTATCGAGATTCAACAAGAATAGACCATATATCAAAGGTGCATGTGCATAAAACATATTACTCATATAAATCGAACAACCATTATTCTCAGACTTAAACAAGTAACCGTCTCGCAATAAACAAGATCCCGATATAATGTTCATGCTTAACGCAGGCACCAAATAACAATTATTTAAGTATAAAACTAATCCCGATGGTAGATGAAGGGGTAGCGTGCCGACCGCGATCACATCAACCTTTGATCCGTTTCCCACGTGCATCGTCACCTCGTTCTTCGCTAGCTTCCGTTTATTCTGCAGCACCTGTTTCGAGTTACAAATATGAGCAACCGAACCAGTATCAAATACCCAGGCACTACTATGAGTACTAGTGAGATACACATCAATAACATGTATATCAGATATACCTTTCTTCTTGATGTTGCCATTCTTCAAATCCGCCAAGTACTTTGGGCAATTCCGCTTCCAGTGACCTTCTCCCTTGCAGTAAAAGCACTCAGTATCAGGCTTAGGTCCAGCCTTGGTCTTCTTCGTAGGCGTGGCAACTTTCTTACCTCCCTTCTTGAAGTGTCCCTTCTGCTTAGACTTGCCTTTCTTGAATTTGGTGGTCTTATTGACCAACAACACTTGGTGCTCTGTCTTGATCTCCACTTCTGCAGACTTCAACATGGCAAAGAGTTCTGGCAACGTCTTGTTCATGTTTTGCATGTTGTAGTTCATCACAAAGTTCTTGTAACTTGGTGGTAGTGATTGGAGGACACGGTAAATCCCCAAAGCATTAGGAATCACAATACCCAAGCTTTGAAGTTTGTTTGCGTGCCCAGACATCTTAAGCACATGCTCGCTGACGGAGCTGCCCTCTTCCATCTTGCAGTTAAAGAACTTTTCAGAAGCCTCATAGCTTTCAATTGCCGCATGAGTCTCAAAGATCAATTTGAGATCCTCGACAATATCATATGGGTCTAAATTCTCAAACCTTTTCTGAAGCTCCGATTCTAAACCATACAAGATAGTACACTGAACTGTGGAGTACTGAGTCTTCCGAGTGAGGTAAACATTCTTTACTTCATCGGCAGCATCAGCTGCAGGTGGGTCACCCAGCGGTGCATCCAGCACATAGGTCAAATTACCAGCTGTGAGGACAATCCTCAAATTGCGGAACCAATCCGCGAAGTTGCTTCCATTGTTTTTCAACTTTTCTTTCTCTAGGAATGCATTAAAATTGATGGTAGGGGCTGCCATTGATCTACAACATATTTGCAATAGTTTAGACTAAGTTTATGACAAATTGAGTTCAAATTAATAAAATTAATCTAGGTGAACTCCCACTCAAAACAATATCCCTCACATTGTTTTAGTGATCACACGAACCAAATCCACCACATCAACACCGATCATCACGAGAGTTGATATAGTTTCAATGGCGAACAATCGACATGTTCATCATATCTACTATATGATTCATGCTTTACCTTTCGGTGATCCGTGTTCCGAGACCATGTCTGTACATGCTAGGCTCGTCAAGATCAAATCTTAGTTTCCGCATGAGCAAATCTGGCTTGCTCACGTTGTATGCACTTGCAGAATCTAACACACCCGATCATCACGTGGTGCTTCGAAACAACAAGCTTTAGCAACGGTGCTAACTAAGGGTGAACACTTTATGACTTGAAATTCATGTGCATGAGGGATCATCTTATAATGCTACCGTTGTCTACTAAGCAACACAATATGCATAAAGGATTAACATCACATGCAATTCATAATATGTGATATGATATGGCCTTTCTTCTTTGTGCTTCCGATCTCCATCTTCTAGCACGAACATGATCTCCATCATCACCGGCATTGCATCAAGGTCAATGACGCTTCTCCATGGTTGTCGTCCACCGGCTTCAACTATTACAACTACTTTGAATAGACACGCGGGTCGTAACAGAAATTAAAGACAACCATATGGCTCCTGCCGGTTGCCAACTTACAATAAGGAACATTGCATACATCAAATATAATCACAATCATGGCCATATCACATCACAACACACCCCTGCAAAACAAAGTTAGACGCCTCTACTTTCTTTGCATGTTTTACGTGCTTTGGGGCTTTCAATAAGTGTCGTTCTAACTTACGAACATGAACCACAACATTGATACTAGTATTGTTAATCACCCGTTGTAAATTGGATCTTAACTATGCTAGGAGAAACAGGCGCCCGCAAAGCCACTTATGCAATACAAGTTGCATGTCAAGCGTGGAGCAAGTCTCATGAACGATGTCATGTAAGGTTAGCCCGGGCCGCTTCATCCCAACATACCGCAAGATGCAAAGTACACAAGAAGCAATCGACAATAAAAGCATCAACGCCCACAATGAAAATTGTGTTCTCCTCGTGCAACAGATCTACATATAGACATGGCTCTGATACCATTGTAGGGTTTCGTAGCATGGAAAACAAAAATTTTCTACCGCATACAAACAAACAAGCCAAGATCTATCTACTAGATTGTAGCAACGAGTCAATGGAATAACTCACCCTCGAAGATTCCAAAGTGTTTAACGAGAGCGGATTCTCGTGGGTGATGTAGTCGTACTCTTCCCGATCTCAAGATCGCGTAGACGATCCTTCCGGCGCTGCGTTCCGGCAGCGCTCCCGTAGTCGGTCACACGTTCAGTACTCGACGAAGACCTTCCTCTCCCTTGTTCCAGCAGGCAGTGGAGGTTGTAGCACTCTCCTCGCGATTCCGGCAGCACAACGGCGTGGTACCGGAAGTAGAGGGGAGATCTCGCAGGGCTTCGCCTTAAGCCGGAGCGAGTATGGTGGAGTATGAGAGAGTCCCTCGACGATCTAGGGTTTAGACACGCCGAGGAGTAAGCTTGGCCGGCGGCTAGGGTTGCTAGGCGGCGGCGGCGGCTTGGCCTAGGTCGGCGGCAGCGGCAGTGGAGGTGGTGGCTAGGGTCCCTCCCCAACTCGGCTTGGAGGGTGCGCCGCCGGTTGGAGGAGGGAACTCCTCCCCAACTCGGTTTCCCACTCCTCCTCTTTTCGTCTTTCCAAATTTAGCCGTTTGACTTTTCAAACTAGCTGTTTGACTTTTCAAACTAGGATTTGAATTAATCCTTTATTTGGTTCAGCGATTACACTTAGTACATGATGCAATCATACCAACTTGATACAACACATTCATGTACCCTTCCCCTCCAGAGTGCCGGACATTCCGGAACATTCTAGAACATTCCCGATGAAAACATCGGAACCATTCCCCAACTCCGAAACGGGACTTTCCTTATATGAATCTTATTCTCCGGACCATTCCGGATCTCCTCGTGATATCCCGGATCCCATCCGGGACTCCGAACAACATTCGGTCTCTTTCTCATCATTCCATAACTACTCAAAACAACGTCAAATCCTTAAGTGTGTCTCCCTACGGTTCGTGAATTATGCAGACATGATCGAGACACTTCTCCGAACAATAACCAATAGAGGAATCTAGAAATTCATATGGCTCCCACATATTTCTACGATTACTTTGCGATCGAATGAACCACTTACATACGATATCAATTTCCCTTTGTCTCATGATAGTTTACTTATCCGAGGTTATGATCGTCGGTATCTCTGCATACCTAGTTCAACCTCGTTACCGATAAGTACTATTTTCTCGTTCCCGTGATATGTGATCCCTTGTGAGCCAGTCACATGCTTGCAATCTAATTGGATGACATTTCACCGAGAGGGCCCAGAGTATATCTATCCATCATATGGATGGACAAATCCCACTCTTGATCCATGTGTTTCAACCAATACTTTCCGAACACTCAATGCCACCTTTATAGCCACCCAGTTACGGTGTGGTGTTTGATGTCATCAAAGCATTCATCCGGTAAAGGTGATATGCATGATCTCATGGTCGAAGGAATTAGATTACTATGTATCAGAAAGCATATAGCAATTGAACTATTAAAATGACTTGATCTTTATGCTACGCTTATCTATAGGAGTATGTCCATCATATCATTCTCCTAACGATATGATCTTGTTGTTAATAACATCTCAATGTTCATGATAGGGAAACCACAATCATCCATTAACCAACAAGCTAGTATTATATAGAGGCTTTACTAGGGACTTCAAATTAAGTTCACAAATCACACAAGTATTAATGTTTCCTTGTTAATACTATTATAGCATGAATGTAAACATTTATCATAAACACAAAGATATAATAATAACTAATTTTATTATTGCCTCTAGGGAATATCTCCAACACGCGGCGCGACCCGTCAACTTAAGCACCTCTGAGATCTCCACCGCGCCAGTCGATGACGGGTAGCCACTCGTCACGTCGTCCCGATCGAAATCCTCTGGAAAGTGAGCAAGCCCAAGGCTAAGCGCCGTCGCCGCTCCGTGCCAGAACGCCGATCGCGTCATAAACTCAACGACCGACGGCGCCTTCTCCAAGTACTTCCACACCTCGACGAGGTCGCTGGGAATTACTTCCGTGGCGATATCTCCTGGAGGTAGGCTCGGATAAATGTCGCTGACAACGTCGCCGAGTCGACGAGCGTGGCCACACATTGACGCGCATCGAACGAGCTCGCCTCTTCCGCGCTATCAAGGATGCGACCTGCGAATAGAAGATACCAGTGAGTACGTTAGACATCACAAAAAGGCATATGCAATAGGTAGGGGCAGACACACTCACCAATCAAGGGACGGGAGAGATCCGTGATGAAGCTCTGAAGAGATGTGTAATCATCCTGAAGCCCAACAACAAGGGCGTCAGAAACCTTACGTTCTTCCGCGGTGGCCGTAACGGCGGCTTTGGCTCGACCATCCGCCGAACTTGCTTCTTCTTTCGCCTCCCTTAGCTCGCGCTCAAGGTCGGCGATCCGCTTCTCAGCCGAGCTCAATGTCGATTGAGCCGCTGCCAACTCACCCGCTGGGACAAGTCCCTGGCGAGCCTCCTCTGCCTTCGCGGCAACTGCCTGAAGCCCCTTATTCGCCTCTTGGACGGTGGCCAGTTCCTTCTCCGCGCGGTGTTTCGCTGCCAATTGGTCAGCCGACTCACGTTGCAGACCCTGCACACAATTCAAACAGTTAACCAAAGCGAAATCCTAAGTGCCCACCCGCTGAAATTCAGCGAGTGCGCACTCGGGGACTTGCGATAAAACAAAAATCCTAAGTGCCCACCCGCTGAAATTCAGCGAGTATGCACTCGGGGACTGGCGATCAAAAAATCCTAAGTGCCCACTCGCTGAAATTCAGCGAGTGCGCACTCGGGGACTGGACGCGAAAAATAACAACAAGACACGAAAAGAATCAGACCGCTGCAACACACCGGCCTGATCCTCGGGGACTGGACATACCTAGATGGCTGCGCCAAGCATGCCATGAAGTTGTATCGCATCCACGGACGCAAGGAGAGCCGGCGTGTGCCCACGACGCTGCTCGACCTCCGCGTCGGCGACCCCAGGTGCATGGCTCGAGGGCGAGGTCCCACTCGCTGTAGCCGCTTTGTCCATGAAGCGCGGGAACGTTGCGATAGAGGCACCGGCGCCAAAGGAGGCCGGCTCGGCCACCCCAGGCGAGGGAGCACCCTTCCTCGTGGGTACGGCCGCCTCCGTTGCGGGTTCATTCGGCGCGACCGCCGTGTCGTCGGAGATCGTGACGACATCGTCGCCCTTGGCTTTCTTGGCGCCATCCGCAGAGACGACGACTTTGTCCGCCTTCCTCTTTCGGGAGGGATCCTCTTCGCTGACGACGGGCAGCACCTTAGCCACGGTTGGATGGCCTAATTTCTTCGCTCCGGTCCTACAAATTGATTGCATGAGCAAGATAATTCAAGTACAATGAAAGACGAAAGAAGGTGAGCAAACTCACTTAGCGACTGGAATAAAGCGTAGCCCGGTGCGGATGCCGGCCGGCTTCTCCAGTTCGGGGCCCAGTCGGCGACTGAGGCCCATTTCCAAGACGTCGTGCGCCCAAGACACGGATGGTTTCTTCGTTGTCGAGGCTGCGACGGGAGCCTCTGAGACATCTTTAGCGGGAGCTTCCTTGCGAGGTGAAGTCCCGCGACCGGAGCGGCCCCTAGTCCAGAGACTGGGGCGAATGACGGAGGTATCGAAGCCAGTGGCACCTCGCTCAGGACAGCGGCCGTGTCCAGCACGGTTACCATCGGCGGTGCCTCGCCCTTGGCCAGACTGGTGGCGTCAGAGCTGCTCGCCGAGTGCGGCGAGGAGGCCGGTCTCACCGGCTTTGTCTTCTTCTTCGGAGGGGCCTTCACCTCCTTCTCTGTCTTCTTCTTCTTCTTCGACGGAGTAGCTTGGCGGCGCGAGGTGGTCTCCGGAAGTTCGTCATCATCATCATTATGACGCTCAAGGCTTTTACTTGCCTCAAGCTCACGCTGACGCTGCCCGCGGGTCTTGCGAACCAACGGGGCGACCTCCTCCTTGGTTTCGTCGTCGTCGCTGTTCTCGTCGCTCTCGGCGTCGCCCTTGGGAGGCGATTCGCCCAGGTCCTGGACGGACGAGCTCGAGTTCTCATCGTCTGAAGGCGGGAGCCATCCTTCCACCACTTGGAATAGCTGCAATGAGTACAAAATGAAATTAGAATGACCGCGACTGCATAAACTGCGATTGCGAATGATGCGAGGTGATTTACCGTTGGGGCTGGATGCTTTGCGGTGTAGGGGGCGACCCTAGCCTTTGCGTCTAGGTACACCGCCTGGGTGATCTTCTTCAGTGATGGGGTGTAGTCCTCGAGCTTCCACTCGGCGAGGCAGGACTTCGTCGAGTCCTCCCGGCCCGTATATTGGTACATGTAGTGGTCGCTCCGAGCCAGAGGGACGAGCCGCCACCCGAGCCAGAAATTGTATAAGTTAATTGTCTGGAGGCCTTTCTTCTTCAGACTGCGGATAGTTTGGAGCATTTCGTCCACGACCATCCGCTGGTTGGTGGGGAGCTTGCCGACTTGGAGTCGGCGCGGTTCGGACCGGTTGGAGGAGTATCGTGGGATCGCCGCCTCGCCCTCCGGGGTCGCCTCGGCAACGTAGAACCAAGACTTCTTCCAGTCGCTCGCCGCCTTGGCGGGCAGCATCAAGTCAAAGAATGAAGCCTTCAACTTCAACTGGAATGTCAGGCCGCCCGCGGCAAGCATTGGGCCGCCCGCTTCCTCGCGACTGATCCGTCCGTGGAACAGATCTTGCCAAAGAGGGAAGTAGGGCCAGCAGCCCAGGTAGCACTCGCAGAACGCCACGAAGATGGCGAGTTGCTCGATGCTGTGTGGACCCAGGTCTGACGGTAGGATCCCCTAGTAGGCGCAGAAGCGCCGAAAGAACAGGGACGTAGGGAATCCTAGCCCCCGTTCTAGGTGGCTGGTGAAGCAGATAAATTCTCCCTCGCGCGGGTTCGGGGTCACCTCTCCGGCCGCGAGGATGCGCCAACAGCCGGCGCGCAGGATCCCGGCCTCCTCGAAGGACGCCAGTTGCGCCCTCGTACACTTAGATCTACCCCAAGGCTCGGTGGAGAGGGCCATGGCGGAAGGATTTGTGGGGGCTCGGAGGATTTCGGGCCGGCTGGATCGCGATGCGAAGGAAGGCGAAAGTGCGTGCAATCGGAGGAAATGGCGAGAAGATGGTTCTCTGATCGCCTGCCATTCCCCTTATATAGCGGTTGTTACCCGCCAAATCAGGGAGCCGTTACTACGCGGTGATTACGCTAAAAGTTACCGTTGGATTACCCCAACGGCTAGTTTGACCATGTTTAACGGTCCAACTTTAGCCACTCGGCTCGCCGACCCGATCACTACGACAGTGACTAAGTGTTTCGCCGACTCGACTCGCCAAAGCTGCGATCAGGATGACTAGTGGTTTCCTTCATGTAGGAGCCCGCCGACGATTCGACTGGATGCTTGCTTTGAAGCCGTATACTCCGACTGCCAGCAACCACCTGCGCCCAATCAACGACGGCCTCGGGGACTACTGATGGGGATATGCCCACCGGGATATACCCAGCAGGACGTTTCCGACTGGCCCAGGAACTGGCGAGTGGGCCTGCAAGACGGCAACTGGATCAAGGCCTGGTATGGATCCAAGCGACTGGGAGCTGAAGGCCCGGGCGAGTAGATAGACCTAGTCGAGTTAGGTTAAACAATTACCGAAGCCTTAACTGATTCGGTTGAGATATGTAAACCCTAGGGAGGTGAGTCTATATAAACCTCCCTACGGGGCGTGTAGAGGTACGTTCCATCAGACACCCAAGCGACTCGCCGCCTAGCCGCCGAGCTCGCCCATTGTACCACCATCATAATACAATCTAGCAAGAGTAGGTCTTTATCCTCCGGTGGGCCGAACCTGGGTAAAACCTTGTGTCTCCGCCCTCATCTCGCACCGCAGATGGCTGGCTGCCCTTGCCCCTCGTTCTACTACTCGCTGCCGATTGCAGCATCTGCCGTGACCATTCCCACGACATGCAGGCAAATTAGGAGGAATGAGACCTTGAAATTAGTTTTCTCCTGAGTTTGTAAGTCGTCATGAAGCAACAGAATACATATTCATTTATAGGATTTCTTACTCTAAAATATATGTTTTTGATTAATGAATTATATACTGGGATTTGTTTCGTTTTCTACTACACCGGAAGGGATCTTGTAGTATCTTGTTTTTGTTCGTCATCAGACCTCCCTTTTTGGTATGTGGAGGTAGGGTGTATATGAATAACTAAAAGGAATATTTTTTCAGACAAGAGAGAGTAATGGATGATGACGTTTTCTTGTGACAATGGAATATTATTTCTACAAATTATTATTAGCTTAAAAAATGAGTAAGAGCATTTTTATTTTTTATGTATGCAAAAATTTAATTTTAATGCGTGCATGTGCACGTGTCCGATTACTAATATCACAGTCGAAGTCTTTGGATACAATTGCACAGAGACCAAACATGCGACTATGAGTAGCTAGTATCCTGCATGCCATGTTGCAAAAAATCTAATTTAACATATTAATTAATAAAGAAAAAGATAGTGCTAGTATCATATAATATAATACAGATATTTTATCACCACATGTTACTCTTCACTATGACTAGCCTGTTGGACTCTCTCGGCGTCTTGGTCCCACCTACGTAAACCTGTTTGGCACGAACGCAAGCAAAGCTGCCTACGTACTACCTCTATATCGGTTTATTGGACTAACATTGAGTTTAAGAAAAAAAATTAACCATAAAATTTATTAATAAAACATGAGTTATATGAGATTCATATTTTATTGATCAAATTGTAGTCAAATATATTTTTTAGACCCTGTGTTAACCCAATAAACCGGTATAGAGGGAGTAGTTGAAAAGTTCTCGTTGAGTCCATTCCACCAGCCGATTGGAGATTTACCACTGCCATGTAAGATCATCTTACTTTGGGGTCCACACATAACGGTATGATCCCTTGTGTAGGATTCCAAAGACAGTTTTTATAAGCAAGCTTAAACATAGCCCGGAGGTTGTAAACATACAAACGGGTTACTACCTCCATTACGGTATATAAGACACACATATTTTGAGAAAATAGTTTAACCATAAATTTAGTTAATAATATATAAACTATATTTAATAAAAATTATACCATTAGATTATATTTAAAATACACTTTCAATGGTATAATTTTTATGACATATGAATCATACATTGTTGACTAAATTTACGATCAAATTGTTGGAGATATGGCCAAAAGGAAATAATAAAATGGTTATTATTATATCTATGTGTTTATGATAAATGTTTGCATTCCATGCTATAATGTATTACCCAAAAACATTAATACTTGTATGTTTTGTAAATATAAAAGAGTCCCTAGAAAGCCTCTTGTTAAAGTAGCTTATTGATTAATAGATGATCGTGGTTTCCTAATCATGAACATTAGATGTTATTAATAACAAGATCATATCATTAGAAGAATGATGTTATGGACACACTCCTATAGTTAAGCGTAGGCATAAGATCAAGTCATTTAAAGTTCGTTTGCTATAAGCTTTCAAATACATAGTAACTTAATCCTTCGACCATGAGATCATGTTAATCACCATCACCGGATGGATACTTTGATGACATCAAACACCGCTTCGTAACTGGGTAGTTATAAATATGGCATTAGGTATTATGAAAGTATGTGTTGAGGCACATGGATCAAGAGTGAGATTTGTCTATCCATATGATAGATAGATATACTCTGGGCCCTCTCAGTGGAATGTCATCCAGTTGGATTGCAAGCATGTGACTAGGTCACAAGGGATGTCATATCATAGAATGAGTAAAGAGTACTTATCGGTAACGAGATTGAACTAGGTATTAGAGATACCGACGATCAAACCTCAGATAAGTAAAGTATCACGAAACAAAGGGAAATTGGTATCGTATGTAAATGATTCATTTGATCACAAATTAATCGTAGAAATATGTGGGAGCCATAATGGATTTCCAGATTCCTCTAATGGTTATTGATCAGAGAGGTGTCCCGATCATGTCTTCATAGTTCACGAACCGGGAGACACACTTAAGGATTCGACGTTGTTTAGTAGATATGGAATATGAGTTGGAGACTGAATGTTGTTCGGAGTCTCGGATTGGATCCAGGACATCACGAGGAGATCCGAAAAATAAGATTCATATAAGGAAAGTCAATTTCCAGGGTTTGGAAATGTTTTCGGTGTTTTGACCGGAAGCTTCTAAAATTTTCTGGAAGGTACACCATCTAGGCATGGGGTACTTAGAATGCACCATACCCTAATGGGCTAGGCACATGGAACCCTAGGTCAAGTCAGCCAAGGACAAGGAAGAGAGAAAGAAACTCTAGTTTGAATAGTCAAATCCTAGTTTAAAAAGTCAAATCCTAGTTTGAAAGTCAAAGTCCTAGTGGAAGAAGGAAAGGAAACCTTGGGATACTAGGTTTCCCTCTCTCCCTCCCTTGCCACCGGCCAAGTGGAGTTGGGGGAGGACTCGGCCAGGGCTGGGAACCCTGGCCACCGCCCTCCACCCATATAACGAGGGGTGAGGGCGCCTCTTGCACCCCACCCCAAAAACTCTAGCCGCTGCAGCCCTCTCTCCTCCATACAATTGTTCCGGTTTAGGTGAATCCCTACAGTAATATCTTGTAACATCCCAAAAATACTAAGTTTGGATCATCAAACTCTAATCATCAAAATTAGGGTTAACAAAAACTTTTCTAAATAAAATTATGAATGCATGCATATGTGTATGCATTGATTTTGAATTCTTTTAAAAACCACCTTGTTTGTTTGTTTCATTGCTTGTAAAATGTTTCTTAGGTGAAATAAACATCATCTAAAACATTTCCCACACTTTTCCTAAAGACAAGTAAATCAAAACACATATATTAAATGAATGGTCACTTTGACCAATTTAACTCCCATGCCTACTTTGGCTGTCTCAAATTTTCAAAACCTAACAGAAACTTTTCTGGATCTTTGCACCCCTTGAATGTACTCATAACAAAGTATCAAGGCCCACTTTGTGATCATCCAGAAACTTTCAAATGCATAGTTTAAATGACAATTCAAAATTGAATCTTTATCATATGGCAAGATCCCACTTTTTCAAAAACCACTCAAACAAGCTCAACTTTCAAAACCCAAGCATCTGCAGACTCACCAGCACCAATCTAGCAAACCCACCAAAAATCTTTTCAAAATTCAAAACTTGATTTCATGCGGCCATTTCATCAAACAGGTTGCAGACACAAATCAAACAAACATCAAACACTATTGTGAGCAGTGATTCTTGCCTAACTGGTTCCCCATTTAGCTCACAACCAGCTCAGTAGATCATCTAGCAAGATTAACCAAGCACTAGCACCACTGTGAGCTTGCCATTGCCATCAATGGTGAACAGCCGAGCACACCCTTGCCACCCCATAGTCGACAGCAAGCCTAGCCAGCATGTCTGGGAGGCAGCCCACCGTCCACCGCCACTCCCTGTCCACTACTCGAGCCTTGCCAAGCCCTGGACCACGCGCACGAACCGCGCCCAGACCGCCAGAGACCATGCCGAGCGTGCGCCAGAGCACCACCCTCGACCGAAGCCCACAGACCGCGCGCCGCCCTCGCCACGTGCATACACCATCCCCACCGACCCAGGAGACCGCCAGACATCCCCGTTCGCCGCCCCGTGACGCATAGCCACCACTCGCCGTCGAAGATGCCGCCTCTGCCGCGCAGAGCATCGCCCGTTCCAGACCAAGCCGCACTGCCCCATGCCTCGAAACCATGTCGTTGAGCATCGCCAGGAGACACCACACCGTCCCCTACCCTTGCCCATGCCAATAGCCGCCTGTAACATCGCCCCCGACGAGCTCACCGTGCGCCCCGACGGTCCCCTCGCTTGACTATAAATAGAGGCCACCCCCGCTCAATTTCTTCACACCATCTCACTCCCCTCTCCTCACTGATCGTGCCACACCATTCTCAGAGCAAGGCGAGCACCACCCCGCCGGAATTTCACCGGAGCCCGCCGCCTCTGGAGAAGAAGGGAGCCATCGATTTCGTCCACCCCAGGAGCTGCCGCGACCACCCCTGAGTTCGTCGTCGTCGACTTCGTCGTTCGCCCGCCTTGCCGACCCTCGCCCGTACCCCGGTGAGCCCCCAGCACCCCCCACTGGCCGCGCTAGGTTTCATTCTCGCCGGCGTTGTCTCGCGTCGACGATGACTCCCAGCCGTTGGATTAGAATCAGATCGAACGACCCACGTTGCCCCATACCGCTTCGCCCAGCCCCGTGTCACTGACGAGTGGGGACACCCACTTAAGTAGCCCGCAGGAGCACTGCGCTTAGCAGGCCGGCCCAGTAACTTTTCCCGCGCAGCCCAGTTATTTGAATTAAACTTTTTCCATTTCAATTCAAACTCACTTCTGTACCCAACTTCAAAATTCAACCCAGATCGATTCAGTGCACCAATTTGAATGAAACCAATTTTGTTGGAAAGGCCTGTGAATGCTGAATCCAAGCCCATTGGATTCAAGTCATTTGGATCTATAGATCATCCTTAGTAAAAATAACAAGGCAGAAGATTTTCTGCATTCAAACATTTTTCAAATTTAAACCATAATAGCTTTTGAGTTGATTCCAACTCTCAAAAATCACATTTAACCATACCTTTCAGAATATATAAAAATATATTGGTTTACTTGCAGAAATAATGTTCAAGTAATAAATGAATGCTACATAGGCATTTCTAGCCACTTTAATTAATTAGAATAAAGGGGTAAAACCTTATTAAATTGTGACACCACTTTAAATCACATTCCCATGGACTACAATATGTGGTGATGACATGTGTCAACATGATCCCATGTTTGGTTTGGAGAATATTAAACCTTAAGTAGTTTTTCAATGAGTAGAAATTACTTTTCTAAAAATAAAAGGAATTAAATCAAGCCTTAACCTTGTAATGTTAGAGATGATGCTAGATCATCTATAGGACCCTTGTTTGTGATGATTGCAAGTAGTTAAGTATTGTTTGGTGATTGTGTACCTAGTATTTATTCATAGACGCTAGTACCGACCAAGGATACGAGGAGGAAGGAGGATACTACGAAGAAGAAGCCGAGGAGAACTTCAACCACTGCTCTGCACAAGGCAAGCCTTACTAATCAAGTTGACCTATGCAAGCTAACACTTGAAATTTAGCAATCTTATACTGATTTGGTGCAAGCAAATACTTGCTTGTTACTATGCCTACTATATGCCTTAAGCATATGTGATCATACCCACTTGATAAACCAATCCTAGTTTTATTTGCAAGCTTCTTAGTTTATTTCTTTATCAAAGCTTTAACTTAGAGTTGACTTAAGTGACTTGTAGATACTAGAAAGATTCTGAAGGTTGCATAAAGAGCATAAAATTTGGCCTAAGTTAGAAACCTTGATATCATCCTAAGATATAAGGTTGTACTTAGTTGAAACTCCACTAGTTTACCACCCCTCATTAGTACTACCCCCACCTGTAGATGCTAGTGCTAAGCATAAGACTTGATCAACCTTAGGTGGGTTTACTTGGTGGAAAAATGGTTATGAAAACCTTGGAATGATGGATCATTCTATTGAAATGTTTTGGACATGTGTTTCCGAACACTTGATGATTTTGGTGATGAAAATGTTGAGGCATGAGCCTTAGCCCTTTATAAAACTGATGGTTGTCTGGATGCGATACCATTCCAATTTTATCGTACAACCACAATACCCGAAGATTGGGTAGGGCTTGACTAGAAACTTATATACCTTAGTATTAGTTCCCTCACGGCCAAGGTCTGAGCTGAGGCTACCTTGTGAAGATTGTCCACCTATGTAGTACCCAAGATGACAGTTGGTCATGGTTGGGAGGCCAAACTCACAGGAGAGGTGCTTATACTAGGGCGTGTAATTGAAAGGTTAGGATTGATTATCCGCATACTGAGTATGGTGAATTCAGGATTTGTTCCTGACGGATGTATCGAATGTTGTGGTGAAAGTGTACAATCTCTGCAGAGTGTCAAACTATTCGAATAGCCGTGTCCGCGGTTATGGACAGTTGGAGTGGCCATACTGTTCCCCCGTCGGACTTTTCAAAATGACTTGTGAAATGAATTGAGACCTTGACTTGACCACAACAGAGTTATGACATGAGTTACAAGATCCCACTTAGGAGTTATAAAATTGTGACTAGCTTTATAACTTAGTAGAGATAAATCTGGCTTTTGCAAAACAACCCTAGAGCCTAGTGTCCTATTATCCAAAAACCCCTTTACCTGTTAGTATTAGTTTGCGAGTACTTAAAGAATACTTATGGCTTTGTCCCTGGCTATTCCCATGGCCAGACTATGAAGAGGAGTACCTGGAGGATGGACCCCAGGGAGGTTACGACAACTAGGATCATCTCCCATCGTCAGCATTGCATGTGACCCCGAAGATGGAGCTTCTCCTACGCTGCCGTTATTATTATGTATTCCGCTGCTTGAAGTTGTATTAAGAACTAGATCATGAGATCCCTATTTGTGTAAGAACTTATATATCGTTTGTAATGGATGATGTACTATGGTATCCAATTCTGTTATGTCTCGCAAAAATGGTAATCCTGGGATTGCGATATATGGCATAACAGGCATCTAGGATTGAAAAATCCGGGTGTTGACAAGTTGGTATCAGAGCCATCCTGACCATAGCAGACCCTAGTTAGACTGGACGTTTGAACCAAAAACTTAGTTTCAAAACCAAAGAAAACAAATATTTACAAAAACTTATTCTAATTCTTATCCCTTTTATTCTTTCATAAAAATTCATGTTCCTCAATAACTCTTGCAAAATACATAAAATTTTGACACACTTGATCACCCTGCTAATCTACTCATCCTCTATTCTCATAGATGGACGTGAAGTACAGCAAGTTTTACCAATTGGGGAATGGAGGAGACCTGATCTTTGAGAGGGATTTGGACCAGCTTTCGGAACTTCTGGAGCGTCCGCACCCCGAGTTCTTCGGAGCTCAGCTCAATGATCAAGGAGGAGAAGATCTGCAGTGGCTAATTGTTGCAAGTCTCTGAGGAAAGATTGAACCTCCCACTACGGAGGGAATTCAGTTTACCTTGAGGGAAAACAACTGGCTCGATGAACTTGCCAGAGCAATGTAGGAAGCTCTTTCCCGTCTGTGTGGGCAGAGCATCAATCAGATCAAGGGTACTCGCTTTGAGTTTTGCCCAACGCGTGATGCAAATGAACCACTGGAAGCCCCATACCACCCCGAGCTGAAGACTCAATTGGACCACCTTAGCTTCATGATGTATGATCGTCAGCAGGAGTTGGACAACTACCGTGACTACTGCGACCACAGGTCTGCCATCATCAAGACAAAGGATCAGACCATCGCCATGCTAGCAAAGTACCGCAAGTCTCGCCGCCATCAGCTCGACAAGAAGGAGCGCATTATTGCCCGTCTTCGCCACCGCATCTCATCTTTGGAGGAGACCATCCACGAGAGATACATGCAGTTGGAGGAAAGGGAGAATGCCGGAGAGGATCTTCGTGGAGACCCTTACTCCTATCTCAGCGATGACGATGATTTTCTGGAGGATCAGGCCATGGACTTCTTCACCGATGAGGATGATTTCGCCTTCATCGATGATGATGAAGATGATGAAGCCACAGACTCCGAGGAGTAGTAGCACTTGAGCACTAGCGTAGTGAGAAGTATTCGGTCCCACTGTATCATAGTTCTCAGAATGGTTCTTAAAACCATCTGTTTTTCTCTGTTGTGGTGTGTGTTGTACTGTGTGCTATGAAGGAATGAATGAAAAAGCAAGTTGCTAGAAAAATCTGAGTCAAACCTTTAAAACTTTTCAAAGTCCCCCAAAACCTTAGAAATCTCCCTCTTTTCTCATGATCTATCTAAATCTTCAGATGCCACATGGAGGAAGTGGTTCAGCCCCAGACCGGATATTGCAGATCCTGCAAATGTTGACTTCTGACCGCGAAGCTGAAAGAGCGGAACGTCAAGCCAACCTAGCCACTCTGCAACAGATAGCCCAGCTAGCCCACAACAACCAAGGCCACGGAAATCAGGACAACCATGGATCTAAGCTCAAGAATTTCCAGAATACCAACCCACCTATTTTCACTAAGTCAGAAGAACCCCTAGACGCCGATGATTGGCTGCAAACCATGGAAAATAACTTAGAAGTCGCTGGAGTAGAAGCCAACGAGAAAGTTCTGTTTGCCACCCATTATCTAGCCGGAGATGCCAGGGCATGGTGGAACAGTGTTCGCGCAATGACCGGAGGCCAGATGATGACCTGGGAGGAATTCAAGGTAAAGTTTAGCAGAACCCATGTGCCACCGGGTTTGATCAAGAGAATGAGAGACGAGTTCAGAGAGCTGAAGCAAGGAAGGATGACTGTAGTGGAATATCGTGACAAATTTTTGTCATTAGCTAGGTATGCCCCGGACGAGATAGACATGGAAGCCAAGAAGAAGGAGAGGTTCCTGAATGGTCTGCATGACGAGAGGCAGACGGTGTTAGTCAATATTCCCTTTGCGGATATTGAAGCCCTTGTCGACTCTGCCATCCAGATGGAAGGAAAGATCAACCAAGCCAATGAGAACCGCAAGCGTCGTATGATGCATCAGCCAAGAACCCATCAGACCCCAAAGTATCGCCCCAACCCATCTCCAGGATTTGCCCCAAGAACCAACAGACCCCCGATGAACCGTCCCACCTATCCCAACCGTGGAAACCCTAGACCCGGAGGAAATCACAACAACCCCGGCAACTCTAGCAATTTCACCCGTGCCCCACCCAAGTTCAACACCAACAATGCTACCGCCAACACCAACACTGCCCCGAGGACTGGAAGCAATGTTGTGTCTGTCGCAGCCAAGGACAAGTCGCAAGTGACTTGTTATGACTGTGGAAATAAAGGCCACTATTACAACGAGTGCCCCAACAAGAAGAATGCTACAGCCCCCAATGCCAATGCCCCAGCTCAGCAACAGCGTCGTGTTCAGCCAGGGAGAATATTTGCCCCAGGGAATTCACTCAACCGCAATGGCCGTCTTTTTCTCATGCATGCTGAAGAAGCCCAGGAAGCGCCAGACGTCGTGCTGGGTATGTTTTCTGTTAATTCAGTACTTGCAAGAGTGTTGTTTGATTCTGGTGCATCGCATTCATTTGTCACCGAAGAATTTGCATGCACTAGTAAAATTCAACCAACCAAACTGAAGCATGTTATGATTGTTCAAATTCCCGGATCAACCACCAAGGCCAGGGAAATTTGCAAAGCCGTCCCTATCCAAATCCATGGCATAGATTTTTATGCTAATCTGATAGTACTCGGAACTAAAGGTTTGGAAGTAGTACTAGGAATGGATTGGATGTCCAAACATAAAGGATTGATTGACTATGCTAAGAAAGCCATCACCATGACCAGTACAGCCGGAATATCAGTCGAACATATATCTGAAACCTTACCTCGCCAATTCAAATGCAACAAGATTATAGCCCAACCTACCATTGACCAAGTCCGGATAGTCTGTGAATACCCCGATGTATTTCCAGATGTTTTGCCCGGTATGCCCCCAGATTGGGATATCGATTTTATCATTGAACTAATCCCCGGAACCGGACCCATAGCCCAGAGACCTTATAGTATGAACCCGTCGGAGCTAGCAGAACTGAAGAAGCAACTGGACGCCATGCTATAAATTGGATTGATTCAACCAAGTGCGTCACCATGGAGATCACCTATCTTGTTTGTGGACAAGAAGGATGGAGGTAACCGTTTGTGTACGGATTATCGGAAGTTGAATGATGTCACCATCAAAAACAAGTACCCCTTGCCCAAAATAGAAGATTTGTTTGATCAGTTGACCGGTGCCAAGGTGTTTTCTAAGATTGATCTTAGAACTGGCTATCATCAACTCAAGATTCGTGCAGAGGATATTCCAAAGACTGCCTTTACCACCAGATATGGATTGTATGAGTATACAGTCATATCTTTCGGATTAACCAATGGCCCCGCTTATTTCATGAACCTCATGAATAAGATTTTTATGGACTTCCTGGATAAGTTTGTCGTTGTTTTCATCGATGACATTCTGATTTATTCCAAATGAGAAGAAGAACATGAGCTACACCTAAGGACCATTCTTGGAACCCTTAGAGAGCATCAGTTGTATGCAAAGTTTAGCAAATGTGAATTCTGGTTACAGGAGGTAGGATTCCTCGGTCACATTGTATCAGCCGGAGGAATTGCCGTTGACCCTACCAAAGTGAAAGATGTAGAAGATTGGCAAGCCCCAGCCACTCAAACCCAAGTTCGTGCTTTTCTCGGATTGGAGGGATATTACCGCAAATTCGTAGAAGGATTCTCTAGTATCGCCAAACCCATGACCCAATTGCTGAAGAAGGACAAGAAGTTTGAATGGACCGACAAATGTGAAGCGAGTTTTCAAGAACTCAAGAGGAGATTGCTTTCAGCCCCAATCTTGATCATGCCGGATATCACGAAGCCCTTTGATGTGTATTGTGACGCATCCAAGATTGGTCTCGGATGTGTGCTAATGCAAGAAGGCAAAGTTATATCTTATCTATCTCGGCAATTGAAGCAACATGAGCAAAACTACCCAACCCATGACCTCAAACTCGCAGCCGTAGTTCTAGCCCTAAAGACATGGAGACATTACCTGATGGGAAACCGTTGTGAGATTTATTCGGATCACGAGAGCCTAAAGTATATATTCACTCAGAAGGAGCTGAATATGAGGCAGAGAAGATGGATTGAGCTAATCAAGGATTATGACCTGGACATTCACTATCACCCTGGTAAAGCCAACGTGGTAGCCGATGCCCTTAGCAGATTGCCGTGCCGCTTGAACTCCATGATTTTGAAGGAGCAACCAAGTTTGCACAAGGAGATGGAAGATTTTCGAATGGAATTAGTAAGTGAAGGATTTTTGGCTAGCATAGAACTCCAGCCCACTTTGATCAGTCAGATTAAGGAGGCGCGAAAGGAAAATGCTAGTATCGACGGAATCAAGCGTCGAATCGGTACAGGCAAAGTACCCGGATTCACCGAGGACGAAGAAGGAGTGTTGTGGTACAAAGGACGCCTTTGTGTACCAGCAGATTCTGAGTTGAAAGAAGTTATCTTGAAGGAGGCTCATGATACTCTTTATTCTATCCATCCCGGAGGAACTAAGATGTATCAAGATTTAAAAGAGAAATTTTGGTGTCATAAGATGAAGAGAGAAATCGGAAGCTATATCGCCAAGTGTGATATATGTCAGCGAGTCAAGGCAGGACATCAAAGACCCGCTAGATTGTTGCAACCTTTGCAGATTCCGGAATGGAAATGGGATTCTGTAGGAATGGACTTTATCACTGGACTGCGTACTTCTAGTAGGGGAAATGACTCTATCTGGGTCATAGTGGACAGATTGTCCAAAGTCGCCCATTTCTTGCCCGTCAAAACCACATATCAGAGTTCGAAACTAGCGGAGTTGTACATCGCTAGAATCATCAGTTTGCAGGGAGTCCCTAAGAACATAGTATCGGATCGAGGAACTCAGTTTACCTCAAGATTCTGGAAGAAAGTTCAAGAAGGTTTAGAAACCCGCCTAGATTTCAGTACCGCGTATCACCCTCAGACCGATGGACAAACGGAGCGAGTAAATCAAATACTGGAAGATATGCTGAGAGCCTGTGTGTTAGAATATGGATCCAAGTGGGAAGACTGTCTGCCGTTTGCAGAATTTTCCTACAACAACAGTTACCAAGCCAGTTTGAAAATGGCCCCATTTGAATTCATGTACGGAAGAAAGTGTCGCACCCCTTTGAACTGGTCGGAAGTAGGAGAGAGTCAGATTTTTGGACCCAACATCCTACGAGAAGCAGAAGAGAAGGTTCACAAGATTCGTGAGCACCTCAAGACCGCCCAATCCAGACAGAAGAGTTATGCCGACAAGAGACGTAGAGACCTCGCCTTCAACATAGGATATTTTGTTTATATGAAAGTGTCGCCATTGAAGGGAATGCAGCGTTTCCAACTCAAAGGAAAGTTAGCCCCCAGATATATCGGACCTTTCCAGATTCTGAACCGTCGAGGAGAAGTATCGTACCAATCGGAGCTACCTGAAGAGATATCAGCCGTGCACAATGTGTTCCATATGTCGTTACTTCGCAAGTGTCTCGAAGTCCCCGAGAAGACCGAAGTGTTCAAGAATATCGACCATTGGACCATAGAGATCAACGATGACCTGACCTATCCCGAAGTACCCATCCACATTTTGGAAGAAGCTTTTCGAACTACCCGAACCCGAAGCATCAAATTTCTCAAGATTTAGTGGAGCAACCACACAGAAGAGGAAGCTACCTGGGAACGCGAAGATCACATCAGGACGGAGTTTCCCGATCTCTTCAAATCCTAGGTAATCTTTTCGTCCTTTTTCAAATCTCGGGACGAGATTTTGTTTAAGGGGGGAAGGTTTGTAACATCCCAAAAATATTAAGCTTGGATCATCAAACTCTAATCATCAAAATTAGGGTTAACAAAAACTTTTCTAAATAAAATTATGAATGCATGCATATGTGTATGCATTGATTTTGAATTATTTTAAAAACCACCTTGTTTGTTTGTTTCATTGCTTGTAAAATGTTTCTTAGGTGAAATAAACATCATCTAAAACATTTCCCACACTTTTCCTAAAGACAAGTAAATCAAAACACATATATTAAATGAATGGTCACTTTGACCAATTTAACTCCCATGCCTATTTTGGCTGTCTCAAATTTTCAAAACCTAACAGAAACTTTTATGGATCTTTGCACCCCTTGAATGTACTCATAACAAAGTATCAAGGCCCACTTTGTGATCATCCATAAACTTTCAAATGCATAGTATAAATGACAATTCAAAATTGAATCTTTATCATATGGGAAGATCCCACTTTTTCAAAAACCACTCAAACAAGCTCAACTTTCAAAACCCAAGCATCTGCAGACTCACCAGCACCAATCTAGTAAACCCACCAAAAATCTTTTCAAAATTCAAAACTTGATTTCATGTGGCCATTTCATCAAACAGGTTGCAGACACAAATCAAACAAACATCAAACACTATTGTGAGCAGTGATTCTTGCCTAACTGGTTCCCCATTTAGCTCACAACTAGCTCAGTAGATCATCTAGCAAGATTAACCAAGCACTAGCACCACTGTGAGCTTGCCATTGCCATCAATGGTGAACAGCCGAGCACACCCTTGCCACCCCATAGTCGACAGCAAGCTAGGAGCAGCAGAAAGCCTAGCCAGCATGTCTGGGAGGCAGCCCACCGTCCATCGCCACTCCCTGTCCACTGCTCGAGCCTTGCCAAGACCTGGACCATGCGCACGAACCGCGCCCAGACCGCCAGAGACCTTGCCGAGTGTGCGCCAGAGCACCACCCTCGACCGATGCCCACGGACCGCGCGCCGCCCTCGCCGCGTGCATACACTATCCCCACCGACCCAGGAGACCGCCAGACATCCTCGTTCGCCGCCCCGTGACGCATAGCCACCACTCGCCGTCAAAGACGCTGCCTCTTCCGCGCAGAGCATCGCCCGTTCCAGACCAAGCCGCACCGCCCCATGCCTCGAAACCATGTCGTTGAGCATCGCAAGGAGACACCACACCATCCCCTACCCTTGCCCATGTCAATAGCCGCCTGTAACATCGCCCCCGATGAGCTCACCGTGCGCCCCGACGGTCCCCTCGCTCGACTATAAATAGAGGCCACCCCCGCTCAATTTCTTCACACCATCTCACTCCCCTCTCCTCACTGATCGTGCCACACCGTTCTCAGAGCAAGGCGAGCACCACCCCGCCAGAATTTCACCGGAGCCCGTCGCCTCTGGAGAAGATGGGAGCCATCGATTTCGTCCACCCCAGGAGCTGCCGCGACCACCCCTGAGTTCGCCGTCGTCGACTTTGTCGTTCGCCTGCCTCGCCGACCCTCGCCCATACCCCGGTGAGCCCCCAGCACCCCCCACTGGCCGCGCTAGGTTTCATTCTCGCCGGCGTTGTCTCGCGTCGACGATGACTCTCATCCGTTGGATTAGAATCAGATCGAACGACCCACGTTGCCCCATACCGCTTCGCCCAGCCCCGTGTCACTGACGAGTGGGGACACCCACTTAAGCAGCCCGCGGGAGCATTGCGCTTAGCAGGCCGGCCCAGTAACTTTTCCTGCGCAGCATAGTTATTTGAATTAAACTTTTTCCATTTCAATTCAAACTCACTTCTGTACCCAACTTCAAAATTCAACCCAGATCGATTCAGCGCACCAATTTGAATGAAACCAATTTTGTTGGAAAGGCCTATGAATGCTGAATCCAAGCCCGTTGGATTCAAGTCATTTGGATCTATAGATCATCCTTAGTAAAAATAACAACACAGAAGCTTTTCTGCATTCAAATTTTTTTCAAATTTAAACCATAATAGCTTTTGAGTTGATTCCAACTCTCAAAAATCACATTTAACCATACCTTTCAGAATATATAGAAATATATAGGTTTACTTGCAGAAATAATGTTCAAGTAATAAAAGAATGCTACATAGGCATTTCTAGCCACTTTAATTAATTAGAATAAAGGGGTAAAACCTTATTAAATTGTGACACCACTTTAAATCACATTCCCATGGACTACAATATGTGGTGATGACATGTGTCAACATGATCCCATGTTTGGTTTGGAGAATATTAAATCTTAAGTAGTTTTTCAATGAGTAGAAATTACTTTTCTAAAAATAAAAGGAATTAAATCAAGCCTTAACCTTGTAATGTTAGAGATGATGCTAGATCATCTATAGGACCCTTGTTTGTGATGATTGCAAGTAGTTAAGTATTATTTGGTGATTGTGTACCTCGTATTTATTCATAGACGCTAGTACCGGCCAAGGATACGAGGAGGAAGGAGGATACTACGAAGAAGAAGCCGAGGAGAACTTCAACCACTGCTCTGCACAAGGCAAGCCTTACTAATCAAGTTGACCTATGCAAGCTAACACTTGAAATTTAGCAATCTTATACTGATTTGGTGCAAGCAAATACTTGCTTGTTACTATGCCTACTATATGCCTTAAGCATATGTGATCATACCCACTTGATAAACCAATCCTAGTTTTATTTGCAAGCTTCTTAGTTTATTTCTTTATCAAAGCTTTAACTTAGAGTTGACTTAAGTGACTTGTAGATACTAGAAAGATTCTGAAGGTTGCATAAAGAGCATAAAATTTGGCCTAAGTTAGAAACCTTGATATCATCCTAAGATATAAGGTTGTACTTAGTTGAAACTCCACTAGTTTACCACCCCTCATTAGTACTACCCCCACCTGTAGATGCTAGTGCTAAGCATAAGACTTGATCAACCTTAGGTGGGTTTACTTGGTGGAAAAATGGTTATGAAAACCTTGGAATGATGGATCATTCTATTGAAATGTTTTGGACATGTGTTTCCGAACACTTGATGATTTTGGTGATGAAAATGTTGAGGCATGAGCCTTAGCCCTTTATAAAACTGATGGTTGTCTGGATGCGATACCATTCCAATTTTATCGTACAACCACAATACCCGAAGATTGGGTAGGGCTTGACTAGAAACTTATATACCTTAGTATTAGTTCCCTCACGGCCAAGGTCTGAGCTGAGGCTACCTTGTGAAGATTGTCCACCTGTGCAGTACCCAAGATGACAGTTGGTCATGGTTGGGAGGCCAAACTCACAGGAGAGGTGCTTATACTAGGGCGTGTAATTGAAAGGTTAGGATTGATTATCCGCATACTGAGTATGGTGAATTCAGGATTTGTTCTTGACGGATGTATCGAATGTTGTGGTGAAAGTGTACAATCTCCGCAGAGTGTCAAACTATTCGAATATCCGCGTCCGCGTTTATGGACAGTTGGAGTGTCCATACTGTTCCCCCGTCGGACTTTTCAAAATGACTTGCAAAATGAATTGAGACCTTGACTTGACCACAACAGAGTTGTGACATGAGTTACAAGATCCCACTTAGGAGTTATAAAATTGTGACTAGCTTTAGAACTTAGTAGAGATAAATCTGGCTTTTGCAAAACAACCCTAGAGCCTAGTGTCCTATTATCCAAAAACCCCTTTACCTGTTAGTATTAGTTTGCGAGTACTTAAAGAGTACTTATGGCTTTGTCCCTGGCTATTCCCATGGCCAGACTATGAAGAGGAGTACCTGGAGGATGGACCCTAGGGAGGTTACGACAACTAGGATCATCTCCCATCGTCAGCATTGCCTGTGACCCCGAAGATGGAGCTTCTCCTATGCTACCGTTATTATTACGTATTCCGCTGCTTGAAGTTGTATTAAGAACTGGATCATGAGATCCCTATTTGTGTAAGAACTTATGTATCGTTTGTAATGGATGATGTACTATGGTATCCAATTCTGTTATGTCTCGCAAAAATGGTAATCCTGGGATTGCGATGTATGGCATAACAGGCATCTAGGATTGAAAAATCCGGGTGTTGACATATCTTCTCCACCACCACCACCACACCGTTGTGCTGCTGGGATTCCGTGGAGTTCTACAACCTCCGCTGCCCTGCTGGAACAAGGGAGAGGAAGGTCTTCATCGACTACCGTACGTGTGACCGACTACGGAAGCACTGCCGGAACGTGGCGCTAGAAGGATCGTCTACACGATCTTGAGATCGGCAAGTGAACGACTACATGAACCACGAGAATCCGATCTTGTTAAACGCTTTGGATCTACGAGGGTTAGTACTCTACAAACTCATTGCACCGATCTCGTAGATTAGATCTTTGCTTTTGTGTGTTCTGATGACTGCAAGTGCACAGATCTTTTGTAGCTAGTTTCGAAATAAAATATCAATCCCATAGGGAGCGGGAGTTCTCAAGTCTAATAACTCTCGAATTAATTACTGAAATAGTAAAGCTAAATAACATTCTAAGTAACAAGATAAAATGTGAGTTTTGTGTAAAAAGGTATTTTTGGGTTTTTGTATAAGAGAACAATAAGTAAAGTAAAACAAATTGGATGCCGAAAGTAAGTATCGCGTATGTAAAAGAGATATGAAACTGCAATGGGGAAAGTGTTCTCAGGGAGTAGCGGATACACCTCTAGCATTATAATGGGTTTAAGATAAAGATTATTATCATGAACATTTTCAACTATGTATGTGTGGGAGGAACTCTGTAATTGGACGAATAGGCAGCAACCGCTGCTCACATCATCCTCATAACCACAGCAGACAAGCAATCAACATCAATTAAGTTACTATGCTATTAAGGGACTTTATCTCGTAGGATGTATCCCATGGCATGGATAGTGTTCCGTGAGTTTTCTCGATTTCCAAGTTGATACATAAGGGGTGCTAACAGCTTTATAGTCATCGTAATTTCTAGCACACCACCGTCTACCAACAAGTAGTTCCCTCCATCAAGTCCCCACAAGAGGCAAATATTGAGAGGTCGACTTCTCCCAACATCAAGATGAAGACAATCTAACACATGGTCACAGCGATGAATATCATAATAAACTTTATCTAATTTCAATCTCATGCTAGGGTTTCTGCATCTCCCCAAGAACTAATGATCTACTCAGACATGTAGGCAATCAACATCATGGCAAAGACAATGGAATCTATCATCGATGAATAGTACTTGTATAAATCCACAACGAGTACGGAAATTACAACAAGATCTTAGACAAGATGTAGATGGGATGGATGGAGATGGTCGTGATTGATACGTCATAAACGTATCTATAATTTTTGATGCTACATGCTTGTTTTATATCAACTTTCTTATGTTTTATCTACACTTTGAGGTATATTTATAAATTTTTGGAACTAACCTATTTACAAGATTTCGTAGTGCCAGTTGCCTGTTTTCTGCTGTTTTTGGTTTCAGAAAATCTAGTAAGGAAATATTCTCAGAATTGGACGGGACAAAAGCCAAAGTCAATATTTTTACCAGAAGGAACACGGAGTCCGAAGGGCAGCCGAAGTGAGGCCACGAGGCGGCCACACCATGTGGCGGCGTGCCAGCCCTAGGTGTGGGCCCCTCGGGCGCCCACCGACCTTGTCCCTTCGCCTATAAAAGCACCCCGATGCAAAAACCCTAAGTAACCGATCAAATATCCACGAAACAGTTCGTAGCCGCCGCCATCTCCATCCCTAGACCGGGAGGATCCGAAGATTTTACCGGCACCCTACCGGAGGGGAGAGATCATCCCAGAGGCATACTTCATCACTATGTCAGCCTCCGTTGTGATGCGTGAGTAGTTCACCCTTGAACTATGGATCCATATAGTAGCTAGATGGTTGTTTCTCCTCCTTTGTGATATCATGTTTAGATCTTGTGAGCTCCGTTCATGATCAAGATCATCTATTTGTAATCATACATGTTGTGTTTGCGGGGATCCGATGGATATTGAGATAATATGTCAGATTTATTATTGATTCTATCATGTCTATGTTAGTTGTGATCTTGCGTGCTCTCCGTTGCTAGTAGCTATCTTGGCCAAGTTAACGAGGGTTGATTTCATCAATGCCCATTGTTATGGACTTGGGTTTTGGAGAAGATGGGGATGCTGCAAGTCGCGGAATGGTTAACAAACAAGCAACGCGGGACACGAGATTTACCTAGGTTCAGGCCCTCGGAGGGAAAACCCTACTCCTGCTTGTCTGCTCTTGATTACGGCGGAACTAAAAATTACAGGGGTGCGTAGATGCAATCTGGCGTGAGGTGTGTATGCGATGGTGGTAGAGATCCTTCTCCTCGTACCCTCCTGGCTTTTATATATATAGGCAGGTCTCAGGCTTAGGTCAAGTCCGTTACAGATTACGGTTGGTACCCTTTGAAATTCTATCTAATCTAGACTTGTCCTCCAAGGAGTCAAAAACGTCATGGCCGCGTGTCTCGACGTGGGCCTTCCTTGGACCGGACCAGGTATACCAATGTCGTGTACCCGTGGGGTATATCCATGTCAGTAGCCTCCGAATGTTCAGTCGAATCGCAGATTCGACTAAGGACTCTTCAACCTTTCGGGTGCAGTTAAACCTGTTATTTAAGGAGAAATGTTTTAGTTCATAGGAATGGTTGATGCGTGTGCCTGGCTCACCCAACGGATCAGGGCTAGTTAACTGTCATAGGACAAAACAACACGATCTTCATCAAACTCGAGTCCCCGAACTCGAATTCGGAACAATTGCTGGTGTGATTCGACTCAGGCCATTGTGGTCTTACAGGAGTCGAATCCCAATGCTTTTCAAGTGATGTAACCAATGCGTCCATCGGGAGTTTCATCGTGCATGTTGACACGGGAGTTTACTAGCAGAGCACAGTCAGGTGCGTTACTAGGCCATGAGATTATATCTGTAGGGCTTATCTTTGCGTCGTAGACACAACATCTGAAATTTTATCACCGCGGAGGTCTTTAGGGTGGCCAAGGAGAATACTTCTCACTTAGCGTTGGTTTGGGCAAAGTTGCCAAAAAGATTTTCATCATATTTGATTTGAAGGATCGTAGTCTAAGAATTAATAGGGTGCACGGCCAGCGCTCCCTATGGGAGTAGCCTCCGATTGTCTGTTCGAGTCGTAGATTCGAGCAGAGACTTTAATTCAGTCGTTTGCAATATAGGTCCGAAGGACACAATTTTTTCGAATACTCAACCATCGCTCCCTATGGGAGTAGCCCCCGAGTCCGTAGTGGAGTCGCAGACTCGACGTAGGACTCGAAGATAGTTGCGAGGTGTAGTTACCTTAGTCATTTCTCAGGTGCGCGGCCAACGCTCCTGATAGGAGTAGCCCCCGAATAATTTCTCGAATCATAGATTCGAGTAAGTACTTGATTGATAAGCCGAAAACTTCAAGCTGTTACTAGCTTTGCATTGATGACGTCAGTGCTGACGATTGGTGATCTCAAATGTTTGCGGCAGCAGAGATGATGCGACGAGACGATCGTGGGTCCCTGATACGCCCAATTTGCATCACCATTCTATATCATAATCTACCTCTATTCATTGATATTTGTCTTATTATGAAGTATTTCTTATGTATTTTCTACTGTTTATGCATGTTGGATGATTCTTGGAGGATGGACTGCCGGAGTCTAGATTCTGATGGAAAAGAGCGCGTTTTGATGCAATTTCGCGAAGATCAGAAAAATATCAGAAAAATATGGGAAAATATTATTTTTCCAGAAGATTGAGGAAGTCAGAAGGAGGGACGAAGAAGGGCCACAGGGGGCCCACACCCCCTAGGCGCGGGCCCACCTGACCCCGCGCCTAGGGCAGGTGTGGCCCACCTGCCCGGCTCCCGACTCCGCCCCTTTGCCTATATCTTCCCTATGGAACCCTAAGCCTCAGGGAGCAACCACAAATAGATTTCTGCCGCCTCTGGGGGCGGAAAACACCGAGAGAGAAACATCTCTCCGGCAGACAGATTTCTGCCAGGGGAATTCCTTCCCGGAGAGGGGAGATCGTCGCCATCAACACCGTCATCAAGCTAGGCTTCATTGGGATCATCATCATCATCCACACCATCATCTCCACCAGCACCATCATCACCACTCTGTCCCGCTATAACAATTGTGTTGGATATTGTTTTAGTTCTTAGGGGAAACTTTCCTGGTGTTAATTACAATTGTAGTTGATGCTTGTTAGTGGAACCATTGGATTATTTTTTATGTTTAGATTGTTATCCATTATCATATCATCTTTGATCTTGATCCATATGATGTCTTGTGAGTAGTTCGTCTAGTTCTTGAGGACATGGGAGAAGTCATGTTGTTATTGTAACATCCCAATTTCAGCAACCCTGATTAAATGTCCAAAAGGCAAAAATCAGGGGAACAAAAACTTTTTCTTGCATTGTGTGCTTACCTATTTTCTTGTGCTCAAGCAACTGCTTGTGTATTAGTTGTATACTCCTCATCTCAACACTAGTTTACAAAAACTATTTTACAAAAGAGATGTCTTGGCTCATCTTTCATATTCTCAAATGTTCTGGCATTTCAAAACCTGAGCCAAGATGACCTTGACACCACCAAACACTTTACTAAGTTTCTTTTGACAAACTATGGAGACCTATATATAATCTCCTTATGTTTTCAAGACAAAACCTTCAATTACCCTTATCTCTAGGTTTTCCAAAAACCTTTATTAAAACCTTTTCATCTCAAACTTGGTAGATATACCAAGATGGTACTTATCTTACTTCAAAGCAAAACCCCTCTCAACATACCCATCCTTACCTCAAGCTAGGCTTGATGGTAACCCTAGTACAAGATGGATAAGTAATAAGATGAATTGCCTTGATCTGCTGCTTGCCTTGTTTGCTTAGGAACTAGAGTGAGCTAATCTAGTAGCTCATCCCTTAGGATCCAATCCTTGCTTGTGATCATCAAGCCCCTATCAGTAATCCAAGTCTGGATATATTCTAAGCCACTAAGGTGATCATCTCCCCTCCTAATCAGATCAACCCAGGGATAATCCCTTCTAATAGTTCCAACTCAGTGAAGACCCAATATAAGCATGGATCCTATCTACTTAGTTAACACTTCAATATCATATCCTTGATCATGAGTTTGGAACTTAGCATCCTCTCAAAATCATCTACACTAGTACTCTAGTCTAAAACCCTAATTCTGCCAAAATGGCTGTCTGGATTTCTTATCTAGATTCAATTTTTGGAGCTCTAACTCTTCCAACCAATGTGCATTATTGAGAATGCACCTAAACCATATTGTAGTACATATTTAGTACTACCAATTCCCACTCTTTCCCTTAGATAATCCAATTGAATTCCCACTCATCCATGAAGGTTCTGTAGCCAAGATAATAATCCTTTCTACAAATCTTATCATCTTGCCTACTTTGGCAGAAGCTCACATCTATATGCCACCTCCCCTTAACCAAATATTTACCTGGTTATGATCTGCTAACCATGGCCTATCAACCCCCACTTCCTTGTTTCCCATTGAAGCTTTGTGCTTCTTAAACCCACATGGTTTAGAAGGCTACCTGATGTATCTGCTATGGCAGCCTTATCTTCAACAAAGTTTGTCATCTCTTCTAGATCACCTCAAATGCAACCAAGCCTAACCCTTGCTTCCATGATAATCTATATGATATGGTATATCCATCCATATACCCCTTGTACCAAGGTGAGCTCTGAGCTCCCTAACCCAACCCTGTTTATGTGGCATCAGAATAACTAAACCCTAGATCCTCCCTGAATCTAGTTTCCACCCTTTCCACCACTTTCATCCAAAACCAACGATGATCTTGATGCCTACATCAAGCTTACATCATCCACCTTGGATATAAGCATCCCCAAATAATTCTCCCCAATTATTTGGATTATTAAACCATTAAATTTCCTTTATCTACCAAATTCTCAAAATCCTTATCTATAAAGGCAAGTTTGATTTTCTCCAAATAACTTAACCAAACCAAGGCATAATTGAATGCTATATATCATACCCTATCTTCCAAACTCAAAAATAAATATTTTTGAGATTCTTAATTATTCCTTTTTGCCCTTTTTCTTAATTGGCAGAAACAACAAATAATTCATTAAAAATACTTTTCAATCTCAATAAATTCCAAATAAATTCTCCAAGGTGTAAAATGGTATTCAGAACCATTTAACACCAAAAACCAACCTTGTGTAATGTAAAAATATTACATTAGCTTTCATAATCTATTTCTGCACTATTTGAATAAATGAGATTAAGTGGACTTACAACCTTTGGAAAAATCCCAAATAATTCCTGGGGTTATGCAATGACTCTACACACACACCAGGACCATTCGCACACTTTGGCCAATGCAATTTATTAAACTTCCTTCACAAGCATCCATTTGATCAACATTTTGCAAAAACCATCAAGCTTCAGTTAAATCAAGGTAAAACCTCATCAAAGCTTGCCAAGTAAGTCTCCTAAGAAGCATCACTCCCTTTTGGTCGCAGAACACTGTAGCATGCCCCACCTCTTTGCCCCACATGGTTGTTTGAAGGGGGAGACAAAGGCAAGGTCATGTCATACCTTTTATTTTCTCATTATAGCAGCCGCTCTCACCTCTCTGTCCCCTACCACGACCAGAGACCTCTCTCCATCACCCCTACTGCCCAATGGATGGCCACCACCCCTCCCTTGCTTACCCCATGAGCATGGTCCACCATAGACCATACCACCTTGGTTTATAATCCCCCACCCACTCCCCTGCTCCCCTGCTCGGTACTGCCCAGGAAAAGGAGGAGAAGGCACTTCGGCCCTCTAATGAAAATCGAGCCCCGAGCTCCACCCCTTCTCCCTCCCCCTCTGCATGTCACCCCATGGATACCCCCTTGCTCCTCTGCGTCTAACCATACCCCTCCTCTCGTGCAGGACCGTCTCTGGAGGTGACCTCGGCGAGTCAACGACGGGCTCCTCTCGGGCAGTCACGCGAAACTCCTCCCTAGGTAGCCCCTACCCATTTCCGCCCCTCTCCGGGCTCATCGTCGACCATCGCCTCTCCCCCCGCATCCCTCCATCGCTGGCGAGGACCCCTGGCACGCCACCGTGTCGCCCCGATCCGGCTAGGGTTTCCTCTCCCCTCCTTCTGTCTCACGGGGAAGAAGAACCGCGGCTGTCGGATCTGCCTAGATCAAACGGTCGTGGTTCACCCTTACCCCTTTGCGTGCGGGCGGCTATGCTGGGCCGCCACAACTCCACACGGCCCACTGTGGTAAAGGGACCAGCCTGTTTCCCCTAGCTCCTCTCTTTTTCTTTAAAACAAATTTTAGATCTGTTTTTGGCAGTTTAGTTTAAAACCAAATAAAAATGCAAAACCACTTAAAATATCCATATCCTGTTTTTCTTAGGTACATGTATGTCTTTACAAACCTATAGACTTGGTGCTGGACCAAAATAGTGTTCAAAATAAAGATGATAAAGCTACTATCAAGACCTGTCCATATCACTAAATCATATCTCCAGAAAGTTTCACTTGTCCAAATGGAGTAAACCCAATTGAAAATGAAAGGTACTAACCATACCCTTCCACTCCCATAGGTCCCATAGTCACTTGCTTCCTAGATTGCCAATAGAAAAAATAACAACAACAGATACTTCCTGCCTTTAGGATTTTCCCTAGGTCAAACCAAATGAGATTTAGACCAAAACCCAACTCTCAGGGATCACACATAACCATATCTTCCAAAAACCAGTAGCTCCTATTTTTGTGATCCTCTTTTGAAATTTGGTGAATTTAACTATTATCTGTATGGTTAATTCATTTGTAAAATCCTTACAGTAGCTATGTAACTCCAGAAAGGTTGATTCCAATTTCTACATAAAGGTACTCTCGGTACCTAGCATGTGTCCTTGGAATCAACTAAAAAGCTTATGTAAAATAAATCTGATGAAAAAGGCAAATCCCAGCCAGTACTGCCTTTGGGAATTTCTCAAGGGCAATCTGTTAATTTTTTTTGAGGTGTTCCAACTCCTCTTGATTAGGTCCATCAAATACTACTTAATAACTGAAGGAAATAATTTTTGGAACTCCTGAGAAGTTCTGGTGAATTATTTCCTAAAACTAGAGTTTTAATCAATATAAAACCCATTATAAACCCTAGGAAATTGATAAAATAGTGAAACCACTTTTGTTGTCTTCATTTTATCAATACCTATTTGACGGCATCATTTTTACATAGTGGTACCATACAGATCAAGTCCTTGAGCAAAAACCGCTCACTTAGGAGATTCCTAGACCCAAAATCCAAATGGAGCCTGTTTCCTAATGCCTCCAAATCCCGTGCAAATCTCTCCAATCAAACCTCCCACATCCTACTGAGGTATATCATGCATCTATCCATTACTGGCTATATGGTTTGATGTTTGTATGCCTCTATTGATTGTAGTATTGTTTGTTTGCATGTATGCTTATTAACGGCGATAGTTGCGATTGTGTGACGCCGAGAAGAAGGAAGGATCGGTCTTATTCTTATTACAGTTATTATTGGTATTCTGGTTATCTAACGCCGTCAAGGGACATCTCGCTGGTCACAGGCAAGCCACCTTCTTGCTCATATATCTTGTCCTATTATTTTACCTATGCATGTTTTATCCACCCGTTTATGCAAATTGCATTGTTTTACTATATTGTATTATGTGGGGAATGTTTTGCTCCTCCAAATAATTACCCCTTAGTACCATTAGGTACAACCCCTTTTGTATAACGCCTACCCTCCTTAGTATGGTATATGGTGTTTAACACCATAACCCCTTGGAGACCCTGTTTTAGCCTGAACAAAACTGTAGGATGGGAAGACCCCGGGAAAAAGACTTACAAAAATGTTTTATGAGAAAACCTTGGTGAGGCTTGGCCTATCAAGTGGTTTGGAAATGAGAAAGGTTTTGGCTTTACAAAATGGTCGGACCAAGGATGGAGGAATTTTTTTATGAAAATGCACCCGGTTCTTTGTAGTTTTGCTAGAACAACTAACCCATGCAACCACATTACTCTGGAATGGGACGGGGCTGGGCTGGAAGTTGTCTGACCCGGTATAGGTGTCTCAAACTACTACGGTTGAGAACAAATCCCCGGAGGCTGGGCTTTCTCCTGTAAAGTCCCATGTGAAACATCGGCCTGGAGAAGCTAAATACTGTCTAAATGGCGTCCAGACGATACTATGAACTCCTCATTGAAAGTGCACACCTTGCAGGGTGCAAAACACGCTCCGGTTGGCTTGTGACTATATAGGGCATCCCGGTTTTGAGGGGATTAACTTCATAGGGTAGGCACTTGTATCAAAGAGGGAAATTGGAAGGTCTTGAACGGTTATTCGACCCACGATCAGTGTAGATTAGGGACGGGTAATCGGATGGTGTGGGTAAAGTGTACAACCTCTGCAGAGTGTAAATCTATTCGAATAGCCGTGTCCACGGTCATGGACGGTTGGGAAGGTTGCTGTAGAGCAGTGCTGGTTTTGTTCTCAAAAAGGACTTCGGAAAAGAAATGGCTTGAAAATGTTTTGACCATGGGATGGTCGGGAAAATGGAAGAAGGAGTTTGGTCATGAGATGACCGGAAGGATAAACCAATGGGTGACCCAATCCTAGTGTTTTCTTAAAACATTTCAAAAAGGTTTCAAAAATGTTTTACAAAAGTTTTCAAGAAAGATATAGAGACATGTTATATCTACAAGAGAAACTAGTTTATAAAAGAACCTCTCTTGGAGCCATCCTACCACGGCCATATTGCATATCCGTTATTATTGTTATCCTAAGGTGGTTTGCGAGTACAATCAAAGTACTCACCGGCATTGTCCCTGGCTATTTACTTGGACAGATTGCAGATGTTAAGAAGGAACGAAGGTGCTGACGTCTATGCGAGCTAGGCCGTCTTCCCAGTCAGTTGCCTGTAGGTTAAGGCACGAGCTCTGCGCTGAAGATTTCCGCTACTTGTGTTGTAATCTCCATAATGGCCACTTTGTAAGTTTTGTACTTGTTACTATATGGATGTTGTAATGATACTAGTCGGTTATGCTCACGACTCACTGATCATGGGAACGTGAATTGTATGCATAACGGGTATTCTCGGACCGTAAATCCGGGGTGCCATAGTTATTAGTGGATTTGTGTTGAGTTATTATTCAATGGTTTAGTATTTAAGTTGTGGTGCTATTCTTATAATGGTGTCATGTGAACGTCGACTGCATGATACTTCACCATTTATGGTCCTAGGGGAATGCATTGTGTATTTGGCTACTAATTGTGGGGTTGCCGGAGTGACAGAAACCTGAACCCCCGTCAGGACACCTTTGCACAAGGGAGCGTAGGATCTCAGAGTTTAAGGTTGTGGTTAGATTTATATCTTAATTACTTTCCTGTAGTTACGGATGTTTACAGGGGGTTTAGTTACAAGTACGTATTAGTCCAAGTAAGGTCATTACATTAGCACAGGTTCACCCACACAACACTTACAACACCAAAGAAGAGTACTCAACTATATGAAGCGAAAGCACTTGACAGAATTCCCATGTGTCCTCGAGAACATTTGGTCTTTATAATTATTTCCACCGGCTTGTCCTTTGCTAAGAAAGGATTGGGACACTTGCTGCATTTGTTCTTTATTACTTGCACTTTGTTTTGTTGCCTTATCAGAAAACCACTAAAAATCTGTTTGCTAATTATTTGCAGAGAGTTCCTGTTGCATACCACTGTTCAACACCTGCTGCCCCTCGTTGGGATTGACACTCCTATTTATCGAAAGTAATACGATACACCCCCTATACTTGTGGGTCATCAAGACTATTTTCTGGCGCCGTTGCCAGGGAGTGAAGCGCTATTGAAGAGTGGAACTCGTAAAGAAAACTGCTACTGTGAGTATTGCTTTTTGTTACTGCTTGTTACTTTGTTTCCAATATGGATAACCCACTTGGTTTTCTGTTTGGGAAATCTACTACCACTGCTAGGGTAGTAGATGAACCACCACCTATTGAGATAGATCCTTTTAAGATACCTACAAGTATTGTTGATCGTGTTATGGATAATTATTATTTTGGGGATGGAACTGTCCATCCTGGTGATCACTTGCTCTTTATCCATAAATTATGCGGGTTGTTTAAGTGTGCAGGTATCACAACTGAACAGGTGAAGAAGAAGTTACTCTCCATATCCTTGAAAGGGAGAGCTGAAGAATGGTATAAGCTGCTGAAGAATGAATGATCCATGGAATGGGAGGAGATGGCATCTCTCTTTTACTCTAAATTTTATCCTCCCAGTGAGATTCATAAGGATAGAAATCTTATATATAACTTTTGGCCTCGTGATGGAGAGAGTACATCTCAAGCTTGGGGGAGATTGAAGTTACTAATGCTTAAATGTCCTATTCATGAACTCCCTAACAATATTATTATCAATAACCTTTATGCTAGGCTCTCTCTTTATGATAAAGATTTACTAGATGCTTTTTGTGCTGGATCATTCACACGTATGAAGGAAGAAGCTAAATGGGATCTACTGGACCGTATTCAAGAAAATACTGAATCTTGGGAGAATGACAAAGGAAGAAAGTCAGGTATAAACTATGATTATGAATGCATTAAATATTTTATGGGAACTGATGACTTCCGTGATATTAGTAATGAGTTTGGTATTGATTCCCAAAGTATTGCCAACAGTTTTAATGCCTTTGCCTCTTATATTGAAATTCCCAAGAAAGAGTGGGACAAGTACCATGCTCCTTATAAAGATATTGTCACCCACGTTCATGCTAGCACAGAGGTTTGTACTGTTGATCCTATTTTGCCTGAACCTTATGTGGAGAAAATCCCTTTTCCTGCTAAGGTAAAGGAACATTCTATCATAGCTAATGTGGTTAGCAAAAGTGCAAAGAAAATTGTGGGGTCCGATGAGCTTATTGATATTGAGCCTGTGGTAGCTATTGTGAAAGATCTTGCCACTAGAAATATAGAGGATGAGCATATTGTCTTCTGTGAAGATGCCACTAATATTGTTTCTCATCCTAAGAAAGTTAGAAAAGCTAGTTTCCCTATGCTTTCTATTAGTATTGGTAGCCATAGTTATTATGGTTTATGTGATATTGGTGCTAGTTCTAGTGTTATTCCTTATAAGATTTATAGGGAAATTATGCATGAAATTGGTCCTTGTGAGCTAGAGGACATTGATGTGGTTATTAACCTTGCCAATAGAGAGCAAGTTTGCCCCATTGGCATTGTAAGAGATGTGGAGGTCCTTTGTGGTAAGATTAAATATCCTGCTGATTTTCTAGTACTTGGTATAGAAGCTAGTAAAACATATCCTATTATCTTTGGTAGACCCTTCCTAAATACTTGTGGGGCTATTATAGATTGTAGGAAGGAAATTTTTTGACTAAGTTTGATGGAGAGTCTTATGAGTTTATTTTTTCCAAATTTGCCAAAACTCCTTATGAAAATAGCTTGCCTAACAAAGATTTTAGGATGGAACAACTTGCTTCTATTGATCCAGTTTATGACCTTGGACCTATTTTTGGTGACTGTAAGTATTCTTATTCTTATGATAAAGTTGTTGCCAGTGACAGTTATATTTTCAACTTTATTCAAAGTGCTACTGAAAGTTAATATGAGAGAGGGAAACATGGTTTTATGCATCTCAATAATGTTAAGTTTCCCCGTTTTATTTTGAAAGGTTTGAAGTTGCATCTGTTTTGTCTTCCTATGCTTGTGGCTTTTTGTTTCAACAATTTGTTTTCTCATGACATTCCCATGCATAGGAAGTGGGTTAGACTCAAGTCTGTTGGTTGTTTGTTCTTGATGCTCTTTTTCACTCCAGATTTATATCTCTTTTGTGAGCATCTTTGAAAGTTTCAAGCCTAACTTAAAGGAATTAAAGAAAAGTACTTGTTGGGAGATAACCCAAGAGTTTTATCGAGTCTTGGAAGTTATTACCTCTGTAATAACCGCTCCTTATCCTTTTTGTTTTGGTTTTTGTGTCAAGTTCAACTACTTTTGTGAAGTAGAGGAATTGTGAAAAGTGGCTCTCGTGGGACAGATTTTTGTGCTGCATTGTAAAAATTCGTGAGGAAGCTCAGTATATCGGATGGAGCTGTATTTTTCTGAGCTTGTTCTCCAAGTTGTTACCCAACTTTCATTAGTTCTGCACTTTTTGATTTGAGCAACAGAAGGTGCTCTAAAAAATCAACCTTTACCTGCTGGTCTGTTTTGATAGATTTCTGTTATCATTTGCATTTGCCTCTTATAGAAGCTTTTGTTTTGATAGATTTCAGTTGAAGTTTGAACCAAATGGTTTGTTGTTTTTCTTGCACTAATGTTTCCATTGAAGTTTGTGTATTGCCTTGTGAGTAAAGGAAACTTCCAGGAGAAGGATAAAATGAGTCTGCAAGGTTCGTATTTGACTAGGTAAAAGTGGTGAAAACAGAAGGTTCGTGAAACCCCAATCTTTTTATATTTTGATGTTTTTAATACATAAGGGAAGTTACGAGACAGAACAGAAAATGAAACAGAGTCCGGGGTCGACAAACCAACCCCAGGCGCGGGTCCCTGCCTGGCCGCGCCTGGAGGGGGTATGCCACCCCCGAACTCCGTCTCCTCCTCGTTTCTGTGTCAAAACCTTCCTTATGCTTTGAAACTTTGTAATATATAACCCCCCGGATCCCCCGAGATCCATGCATCTTGTTCTCGTCGTGTTTTCATTTTGATATGTTTTTGTCAGGAAAGCTTCTCAAGTTTAGAGCACCATGGTCTCCGCCAACGACAAAGGCAAGAAGCCCGTGGAGGAGATAAAGTTGCAAGAACAAACCTCCGCAGGGGCAAGGGCAAGGGAACCTACTTCGGTAGGAGCAATGAACACTGGGGGTGCTTTTTCTCGTAACATGCAGGGAATCATCGCCTTCGGTCCAGACCTCAGATACTACCCTGAGGCAGCGGAAGCCCTTAGAACCACTGACGAGTTTTGTGATAAGTACCGCGCTTTGAGGATGAAGGTGGATATACTTCAAGAGGAGAATGACAGGCTACATAAGATGCTGTAGGATCTCCTTACCCTAAACAAGAGAACACCACCACCACCGAAGGAGTAATTCGTCATCAGGTTTGGCATCCCCTTGGATTGTTCCAATCTTGGGGGAGTGTCGCGGTATCACCACCATCATCTTTTATATTTTACCTTTTTAGTGGATTTGTACCTTTGGTAGAGAAGTTATCTTATAGTTTGGTTTGCATGTGGAAGTGTCTCTCCTTTAGTTGATTATCTATGTATCCCTTGGTGTGAGTGTCTTTATCGGAATAATAATGAGAAGCTTCATCTTTTATTTTGCACTTATTATTTTTAGTTTGCAATCTCTATTATATGATTGATCTTGTTGATAAAGTATTGGCATCACTTTGAGATCATCAAGTGGATCTAAATTGGTTTTGGCAAACCAAGTTCTGGTTAGTAGCAATACTTTTTGAGGTTTGAAAGAAAAAGAGAAAAAGCTTACAGGTATTTTGTATCATTTACTTTCTTTCTTGTTGGCTCATAAGCTTAGTATTCTTTATTTAAGATCTTTTGTGTCTTCAAGGAAGATTGCATGTTTGCCTTTATTACTTGTATGTTTGCTTGTTTCTTTCAACTCTCTTGCTTGCTACCCAGCCTTGCTAGCCAAAAACCTATTTTGACAAGGCATACTTCTCATGTTTCCAATCCCTTGGAACCAAAACCTTTGCCATTTTGTGTCCACCATATCTACCTAGTAGCTTTTGCTATTCCAAGCAAATTCTCAAGCTTCGTCTACCTTTTGAATTAAAAAGTATTTTTTTATGTGAAAACTAGTTAGTAAAGCTCTCACGAACTTGATGGCACGCCTTATTTTCTTGCCCCTAATAGACTTGAACCATTGTGCCATCGAAGTTGTATATGCTTGCATCTATATGTTGGAATTAGCAGAACCGTGTTGTCATGGGGAACGTTTTCAACATTGCACCTGTACTTTGTACACAGTTGATATCGTGCTCTTTTGTCTATGGATGCCAATGGTGTGAAATAAAGAGGGAACTTGTAAGTCCATGGAGTTTGTATTTTGTTTTAGAGAAACTCCTGGGCCGCTAGCCTAAGCCATACCTAATCATGGTGGAAACTTGCAGCATCACCATAGTGAGCTATCTGTGAAGCATCCTCAATAAAAAGCTATACACACAGTAAATAAAAAGATCGCTGAGATGCTCACGGTCTGCTTGCCTTGTAATTTTTCTTATGGGAAAGCTCCTGTATCATGTGCAAGGGGTACCCCATTGGCGGTTCTCTATTATACGCATATACTTACAATGACAAGAACTTACCTGGGCCTGAAGTTGAGTAGCATGAGGAGTGGCCCTCATATTCAAGGGACATGAGATTGACAACTTATATTTCGTCAAGCATATACTCCATCTGTGTGCACTTTAACCTTAATCATCTCAATATTCTTATGATAGGGGCAATGATGGCTCAAAGCTAGTAAGTACCATAAACTTTTGGAAGCTATTTATGACTTGTAATCCCTTCTACCCTCTATGAAGGGACTTTTATCCTATTTTCCAAGTTGAGTCAGTAAACCTGCTTCCTCTCTATCTCCAGCAAGCATTTGATTTGATGTGTTTCAAGCATTCATATGGTGATTTATTCAATCATGTGTAGGGTTCGCAGCAGAGAAAAAAAATTCCTACGATGGGAACTCTGTACCAAGATTTATCTACTAGATACAAACAACGGGCGGATGTATATCCATAGAGAACATACCCTTGAAGACCGACAAAGCTTAACGAGTTCAACTCGTGGTTGATGTAGACGATCTCTTGTCGATCTCAAGATCGAGAGGAAGTCCTAGCGCCACAAATCAGCAGCTCATCCGTGCTCGCACACACGTTCGAGGCACCGAGCAACCTCCGCCTCCTCGCTCCAGCGATGCAGCGGAAGCACAACCCTTTCTTGCCGAATAGCCACCGGGAACATGTATCTCACTAGTCCGAGACCATGGGGGATAAATTCTAGAGGGGGAGAGAGATCCTTCACGAGGAGGTGTGAGAGACAAGTGAGGAGGGGGGCTCCTTTTATAGGAGGAGGGGGGCACCCAAGGGGGTGGCCGCCGGCCATGGGGGCTGCCCCCTCCCCTCCTTCATTCATGTGGGTGGACACTCCACTCACAAAATGCCCTTTAAATTTCCTCCACTCAAAAGTCCACTCAAATTCCCATTAAATTTCCACCAAATTTAATGCAAACTCTCATTAAATAAAACTCTTTTATTTTATTCATAATTTTGTCAATTACTTTAATGACAAACATTCACAAATAACCCCTTGCTAGAATTCCATTTCACATGCATAACCACTTTATGCAATTTCACCCGAAAACCTGTTTCGCTATCTAGTGAAATAAATTCCTGTGCTTGTTCATTCTTTCAGCATGAAACTTTTGCTCCAATTGGATGTCGGTGTCTCTTAAGTGTGTCACCCTACGGTTCGTGCGGACATGATCGAGACCCCTCTCGGATCAATAATCAGATGCGGGATCTGGAGACCCATACTGACTCCCACACATTCAACGATGACTTTCTTGTGATCGTCGGAACCTTTTACGCTAGTATCTTAATCCCTTTGTTTCACGATATATTACATGTCCGAGATTCGATCATCGGTATCTCCATACCTAGTTTGATCTTGTTACCGACATGCACTCTTTTCTCGTTCCTGTGATATAACATTCTAGTGATCAAATCACTTGCTTGCAAGCTAATCAATGTGATATCACCGAGAGGGCCCAGAGTATATCTATCCGTCATCGGGATGAACAAATTCCACTCTCGATCCATGAGCCTCAACATAACACTTTATTAGTTCTGAATCCATCTTTATAATCACCCTGTTACGGTGTAACGTTTGATGTTATCAAGAAACTCTTCCGGTGTTTAGTGATTGACATGATCTCATGGTCTAAGGAATAGGATCACTTCGTAAGTTGTTATAGCAATATAAACTCAATGACTTTGATCGTAATGCTATACTTCGGATGAATGTTCATCACACCATTACACTAATGTTGTGATCCCGTTATTAACAACATCCAATGTCCATGATCAGGAAACCTTGATCATCTTGTTAATCAACGAGCTAGTTTATGAGAGAGGCATAACTAGGAACTTTCTGTTTGTTTATTAAACACACATGTATTAACGTTTCCGTATTAATACAATTATAGCATGCAAAATAAACATTTATCATATACTTGGAATACACATAATAAACACTTTATTATTGCCTCTCAGGGCATATTCCCTTCATCATGTTCTTTAACTTCCTTGTTTGCACAAAACTCTTATCTATTGAGTATTACTTTGCAAGCCTTCACTTGTGAAAAACTTTTTTGAACAAAGAGTGCTCTTGTTGTGAAAACTTCTACAAAATCTTTTTGTGAAACTATTTGCTAGGTGTTCTCTGACCAAGAACAAGTTTTCCAATTCCACTTATGATTTATCTTTATGCATCTCTATTGTGACTGCTGTACTTGGTTACAAGCTAAGTTATATAATGGTGAGTTGCTTTCATCTATGAGTTGTGTAATGGTAAGTGTGATGCTTCTTGTTCGTATTATTTTATCGACACTTCACTCCATAAACCTGTGGACATGTTTACCGAGCTCAGTTTTAGCTTGGGGACAAGCGAAGGTCTAAGCTTGGGGGAGTTGATACGCCCAATTTGCATCACCATTCTATATCATAATCTACCTCTATTCATTGATATTTGTCTTATTATGAGGTATTGCTTATGTCTTTTCCACTGTTTATGCATGTTGGATGATTCTTGGAGGATGGTCTGCCGGAGTCTGGATTCTGATGGAAAAGAGGGCGTTTGGATGCAATTTTGTGAAGATCAGAAAAATACCAGAAAATATGGGAAAATATTATTTTTCCAGAAGATTGAGGAATCTACAAGGATGGACGAAGAAGGGCCGCAGGGGGCCCACACCCCCCTAGGTGCGGGCCCACCTGACCCCGCGCCTAGGGCAGGTGTGGCCCACCTGCCCGGCTCCCAACTCTGCCCCTTCGCCTATATCTTCCCTACGGAAACCTAAGCCTCAGGAAGCGACCATAGATAGATTTACGCCGCCTCTCGGGGGCGGAAAACACCGAGAGAGAAAGATCTCTCCGGCAGACAGATTTCTGCCAGGGGAATTCCTTCCCGGAGAGGGGAGATCGTTGCCATCAACACCGTCATCAAGCTAGGCTTCATCAGGATCATCATCATCATCCACACCATCATCTCCACCATCACCATCATCACCACTCCGTCCTGCTGTAACAATTGTGTTGGATATTGCTTTAGTTCTTAGGGGAAACTTTCCTGTTGTTAATTACTATTGTAGTTGATGATTGTGAGTAGAACCATTGGATTATTGTTTATGTTCAGATTGTTATCCATTATCATATCATCTTTGATCTTGATCCATATGATGTCTTGTGAGTAGTTCGTCTAGTTCTTGAGGACATGGGAGAAGTCATGTTGTTATTAGTGGATTTGTGTTGAGTTATTATTCAATGGTTTAGTATTTAAGTTGTGGTGCTATTCTTCTAGTGGTGTCATGTAAACGTCGACTAAATGATACTTCACCATTTATGGGCCTAGGGGAATGCATTGTGTATTTGACTACTAATTGTGGGGTTGCCGGAGTGACAGAAACCTGAACCCCCATTAGGACACATTTGCACAAGGGAGCATAGGATCTCAGAGTTTAAGGCTATGGTTAGATTTATATCTTAATTACTTTCTTGTAGTTACGGATGTTTACAGGGGTTTTATCACAAGTATGTATTAGTCCAAGTAAGGTCGGTACATTATCACAGGTTCACCCACACAACACTTACAACGCCAAAGAAGAGTACACAGCTATATGAAGCGAAAGCACTTGACAGAATTCCCATGTGTCCTCGAGAACGTTTGGTCTTTATAAGTATTTCCACCGGCTTGTCCTTTGCTAAGAAAGGATTGGGCCACTTGCTGCGTTTGTTCTTTATTACTTGCACTTCGTTTTGTTGCCTTATCAGAAAACCACTAAAAATCCGTTTGCTAAGTATTTGCAGAGAGTTCCTGCTCCATACCACTATTCCGCACCTTCTGCTCCTCGTTGGGATCAACACTCCTATTTATCAAAAGTACTACGATACACACCCTATACTTGTGGGTCGTCAGTCCCACCGCCTGACTTGAAGCTGACTAGTCACACACAGACGTGGAAAAAATTATGGTGTCTCCTTGATTTCCGTGGGTAGTGGACGGCGTGCTGGCGACGGTTCGGTGTAGTGTTGTCACGTGTTGGGTTAGCTATGTGGTGCACACTAGAGCTTCTGAATCAATGGCTCATGTGCATCATCTTCTTCCTTTTATACTGTAGGTCAACAGTGATTGTCTTTTACCCTCCGTCATTTCTTCATCTCCATTTCTTCCATTTTCACGAGCTTCGCTGCCCTTCGTTGTGCTCTGGATATTCTTTGCACTTTCCCTTCCTCCTACTTGCGTGCGCACCATTGCTACTACAAGATGGGAAAGCCAAAGAAAACCGCTGCCGGTACTGGTTCGAGAGCCGCCGCCAGCGGCAAAAGGTCGCCGCTATCGCCCGCACCACGGACGGCAGGTGGAAGCACACAGAGATGCACGATGGGGACCTGCGCAAGCTGCGATTCTGTGTTGATTCCCCAGAACAAGGAGGACGCCATCCTCCCCGGTGACGAGGTAATCCCGCGCCCACCCGAATGGTTTCGGGTGATGTTTTATGCCTTTATCATCTGCGGTCTCTCTCTTCCTGTTCATGATTTTCTTCGTGGACTACTCTTCTTTTACGGGATTCAGTTACATCATCTATCTCTCAATTCTCTCCTCCACATCGCATGCTTCATCACTCTTTGCAAGTGTTGGCTCGGTATCGAGCCGCACTTCGGCCTCTTCATAGACTCGAGCAGAAACTTATAGTCGTCGGTTGCGTAGACACATCGATCCGGAAGTTCTTCGAATGATCTTGCAAATGCCATCAATGCTGGTGTTTTTTCGAATGCGCGACCAGCGCTCCCTAAGGGAGCAATGACGAGTCCTCAATCGAATCTTTGATTCGAGTGAGGAATCAAAGTGTGCCACTCGAAGATCTTTTGTGTGTGCGACCAGCGCTCCAGTTTGGAGTAGCCCCCGAGTGTCTGGCGTAGTCGTAGACTCGGTCAGAGACTCGAGTCTTGTATTGTGCAATTGTAGTCGACAATCTCGTGGCCGTACTGCTGACCCGGAAGTACATCGGGTGCGCGACCACCGCTCCTGATATAATTAGCCCCCGAGTGTCTAGTCGAGTCGCAGACTCGAGTGGAGACTCATGCAAGGAGAAACCACTGACCCGGAAGTGCATCGATTCAGCATCTCATGCATAAGGAGCCAGGAGTCAGCGTAGAAGAGTCACCCAACGTTTAGCCGGAAGGAATCGACATTCCGGATGAAGTCGACGCCATTGCTTCTGTTGGGTGCGCGGCCAGCGTCGCGTATTTGTAGCATCAAGCGATGCAACCATCCAAGGAGGGACTCGACTCGGGTCTTGAGTTTATGGCATAGCCAGTTATTTCGTCGACTCCTGTTGGAGGACCATATAGAATAGCTCGGTGCAGTCGACGTCCTTGTAAGCTGCAGAAAACATGAAGAATTGTGAAGTACTTGTATCTTGTAAGGAATATTTGCTTGTCGGCTTGTATAGTAATATTCTGGTGCCAATCGAGTCGACACTTTTGTAGTGTATGCTAGGACTTTTCGTTAGCCTGATTACCCTTAGTCTCAGTACCTTGCCGAGGTACTCGGAGTTCAAGCATTCGATGGTCAGGCAGAATCAGCTACTCAGGCTGTCGTGTATGAGGTGCTCGAGTGCATGGAGCCGATGGCACATTAGGTTACTCGAAGAGGGCGCATCCCCCAAGTGTTTCGAGTGCGAGTTAAAGAGAAAATCAACTCTAAGTAGAGGAGAACTTAGCTTTGTTTGTTTTCGACGAGGCGAACAGGTCGCGGGAGCCAACGCAACCGGCGGATCGCGATCGTGAGGGCCGATACGACCTGCCGGTCGAGGTCGTGGGAGCCGAAGATTATAGCAGATTACTGCAGTCGAAGACTGCAGAGGGTCGCGGGAGTCAAAAGAGCCCCCCGAGTCATGGTCGTTGAAGCCGATGTGGCCAGGCGACGCATCCGAAAGATGCAGCAGGTCACCGTAGCCGAAGACCACAGCGGGTCGCCGATGCCAAAGACCGCAGTGGGTCGCCAATGCTGAGGGAGCCTCCGAGCCCCCGAGTCGGTGGAGTTGAAGATCATAGAGGTCGCCGGAGTTGAAAACTACAGCAGGTCGCGAGATCGATGCCAGACGAGTAGTCAACGTGGCGGCCAAAAGTTGTGCATCGGACATGTAGTTGATGTGGCAACGAGTCATGTGGCAAACATAGGTGCCGCAGCGGACCGGAGTCGCATGGTGATGAAGAGTTTCCACATTCAAAGACTGTAACGGGCCACAACAGTCGAAGACCGCATCAGGTTGCCGCATCCGATGTTTCAGCGGATCGCCGGAGCTGATGGCGGTCCTCGAGTCGACGAGGCCAAAGACCGCAGAGGGTCGCATGGCGGAGTCGGCACAGGTCGTCGAAGCCGATGGTCACAGGAATTGAAGGCGGCAGCGAGTGGCGCGACAGACGAGTTCGTCTACGGTCGAAGTTGACTACGCGCAATTGTTGCGCGTGGAACGACCGCATCTTTCCCATGTCCCTTGTTTTTCTTTGTCAAGCCCGGCTTTTCACGTACGGTTATCCAGTTGCTCAACTGTTGGTGCAGCAGTACGGTAGACCCGGTGTCGTTTGTTTCCACGTCGTACATGAATTGGGCACCACTTGCGTATGTTGAAGTAGTTTTGTTTCTTTGCAGTGCACGAACAAGAATTGGTCTCCACTTTCCATGCGATGTCTTGGGACTTGGTCTGCCGCTAGGTTGAATCTGTAGTCACGATCGGATTGATCACCACCAAATATAAAAATTGGCTCAGACACTCCACGCAAGGGCGTGCTCGCGCTGCCTGATTGTATCGGAATCATCTAGTCCCATTGATATCTATTACCGTGCGTTCATACGAGAGCCACGTACTCCGTGCGGCTGATCTCATCTGGCGTTCTAAAAGATTTTTGAGTTAGCGCATCCATGGTGAGGATGAAGTTGATCAGGGCGGTGCCGATGATGACGGCTGCGGCTGAAGATGTTGATGGATCCCCGTCCGGAAGCCGACATGAAGCAAAGTAGATCTGCTCTCTTGATATCAACGAATTGTAGATTATTGGTGATGGAAACGTCACGACCGCACGATCAGCGTCCCTAGTTCCCATAGACGGCGCCAATTGACGAGGGTTGATTTCGTCATTGACCATTGTTGTAGACTTGGGTTTTGGAGAAGATAGGGATGCTGGAAGTCACGGAACAGTTAATAGACAAGCAACACGGGACATGAGATTTACTGAGCTTCAGGCCCCCGGAGGGAAAACCCTACTCCTGCTTGTCTGCTCTTGATTGCGGCGGAACCAAAAATGACAGGGATGCGCAGATCCAATCTGGCGTGAGGTGTGTATGCGATGGTGGAAGATATCCTTCTCACCGTACCCTCCTGGCCTTTATATAGATAGGCAGGTCTCGGGCTGAGGTCGAGTCGGTTACAGATTAGGGTTGGTACCCTTTGAAATTCTATCTAATCTAGACTTGTCCTCCAAGGAGTCGAAAACGTCATGGGCTTGGGCCACCTGAAGTCTTCATGGGCCGCATGTCTTGACGTGGGCCTTCCTTGGACCAGACCAGGTATACCAATGTCGTGTACCCGTGGGGTATATCCATGTCACAACTAGATGCTTGTGACTCCAAGAGGGAGTATTTATGCTCGATAGTAGGTTTATGCCTCTAGTAATCTGGGGAAGTGACAGAAATCTCTAAGGTTGTAGGTGTAATGTTGCTACTAGGGAGAAAACAACAATCCTTTGTCCATGGTGCAATTGTACTATTTACTTTAAACACTTTGCTTAATGCAATTATCTATTGCTTGCAACTTAATACTAGAAGGGGTTCGGATGATAACCTGAAGGTGGATTATTAGTCATAGATGCAGTTGGATTACGGTCTATGTATTATGTTGTAATGCCCAATCAAATCTCATAGGAATCAAGATGTCTAGTATATGCATTGTGATGGTTTCTCAATCTGGCAATTGCCCCGCTCTAATTTGTTCACCCAACATGCTATTTATCTTATGGAGAACACCTCTAGCGAACTATGGACCCCGGTTCAATCTTTATCATTGATATACCATCTACTGTTACCGTTTACTATTCAATTTCTTCAAGCAATTACTATCTTCCACACTATACATTTAATCCTTTGTTTTCAGCAAACCGGTGAGATTGACAACCTCACTGAAAGTTGGGGAAAAGTTCTATGGTTATGTTGTGCAGGTTCCAAGTTGTTAGCAACACCTTGGAGTTGTTTCCTTACTCCTACTGGTTCGATAACCTTGGTTTCATAACTGAGGGAAACTTGATGTTGTGATCATCATACCTTCCTCTTGGGGTTCCCAACAAGCTCTACATATCTGAGCCATCAAGCACTTTTTTGGCGCCGTTGCCGGGGAATTAAGAACAGCTTCAATCTATTCCTCCTCTTCAAACACTTTTCTAGGAGAAATAAGATTCTTGCAAGGGGAGTCTCTCACAACCAATCTCTTTACTTTTTATTTGCTTAGTTTATTTTGTTTTGTTTTGCTTGTTTATTTTTATCAAAAATACAAAAAAAATAGTTGTACTGGTTTACTTCTTTTATGAAAAACACAAAAAAATAGTTCCTACTATAGTTGATATTTTTGTTGGTTTAGGGTTTATCATGGTTTCTATCAATGGTTGGTTTCTTTGAAACTAGATCTTATTGGCAAGGTGGGTTCATAGAAGCACAAAAATATTATTATGAGAAACAACGCTTGTCACAAAAAGGGAAACACTTATGGGAACAAATTAATAAATTGCATACCATTTCTAGAAACGTGTGCTCTACTTATAATGTTACTTATTGCTTTGATAAATCTTGTTGCTGTAGGAGGTATAAACACCTCCCTTTTCAATGTGAGTGTAATGATAATGTTACCATATCTTCTTATGTTAAGGGAAATTATGGCTTTTATGATGTGGAACAAATTGAAGAATTTATTGCTTGGAAGGGTGCATTCGAACTTGCTAATTTGCTTGAAAATACTGATGATTCACCTTATAAATATGAGGTTTATGATATACTTAAAATTTTCTTTGATAATTACAAGGAAGAAAATGCCCATATTCTTGAATATTTTAATAGATGATTTCCACCAACGGAAGAGACTAATGCCTTGTAGGAGCCTATAGAAGTAGAAATTGCTAAAACTGGAAGCTCATTAGATGTAAAAGAGGAGGAGAGTGATGAACAAAAGGAGGAAGAATGTATTAGCTACCCATACCTACCTTCTAATGAGAGTAACTCTTTATCCCTTACATTATTTGATTGTCCCACATGCTTACCAAAGGAGGATGAATGTTATGTTCCTATGGATTATTATGAAATATCTACTATGGTAAAACTTGTGATAATAATTATGCTCCTGTTATCTATAATAATCCTTTATTTGTGCCTAACTTCGAAATGCATGGTACTAAAGAGTTTTGCTTAGAAAATGTTTATGATAAAGCTCTAGATGATGGTCCTATATTATTTGATAATATTAATTGTACTACTACTGAAAATGAGATTGGAGGGCTCTTGACTTTATCTTAGAACCCCATACCTCTTGAGAATGATTAGTCATCTTGTTATAAAATTATTAAAAGTGGGTTTGAAGGTTTTAATCCCACTATTTTTTAGCTTGATAAAAATTATGTGTTTGTATATCATGAAAAGCATACTTTATGTGATAGTTATATTGTTGAGTTTATTCATGAGGCTATTAAAAATTATTATAAGAGAGGAAAATATGGTTGTAGAAGTTTTCATGGTACTGAAACACCTCTCTATGTGCTGAAAGTTTTGAAGTTACTCTTGTTTTATCTTCCTATGCTTGTCACTTTGTTCTTTGTGAATTTATTTGCGTACAAGATTCCTATGCATAGGAAGTGGGTTAGACTTAAATGTCATTTGAATTTTCTTCTTGATGCTCTCTTTTACTTCAATTCATATTTCTTATGTGAGCATCTTTTCAAGCTATCAAGCCTAGCTAAAAGGCATTAAAGAAAAGCACTCTTGGAAGATAACCCAAATTACTTTTATTTCAGTAAGTTTTATTTTATTGAGTCTTGGAAGTTATTACTTCTGTAATAGCCTCTCCTTATCCTTTTTGTGTGTTTTTTGTTCCAATAATAACCTCTAATGAGAGAGAAGTAAGATTTGGGGAAGTTGTTGTCCCGAAACAAATTTCTGTGCTTCACTGTAAAAATTCGTGAAAAAGCCCAGTATGTCGGATTGATCTGTTATTTTATGCACGTATGACCCAGGTTATTATATAACTTTCGTTAGTTCAACACTTTTCTATTTGAGCAACAGAAGTTTTTCGAAAAAATCGGTTTTTACCTGTTGGTCTATTTTGACAAATATCTGCCATTATTTGCATTTGCCTCTTAATCGGTTTCTTTTGAGTTCTCTTTGATCACTTGAGCTTTTAAAAGAAGTTTCTACAGTATCTTGTGTTTTAATGAAAGTTTTACTTGTGTTGAAACTAAACCAAAGGACTTATTATCTTGAATACACTAATGTTGCTAATGAAGATTGTGTGAAGTTCTGTATGAAGGAAATTTTCAAGTGTAGGGGAAGAATGATGTGATGATATGAAGTATGGACAAAATCTCAAGCTTGGGGATGCCACTCGTGTCACCCCAAGAAATATTCAAGAGGTATAAGCGTCAAAGCTTGGGGATGCCCAAGGCATCCCCTTCTTCATCAATAAAAATCTCAGGTTTTCTTTCTAGACACTTCATTTGTATTGCTTCATGCACTATATGTTGTTCTTGGAGCGTCTTTGTTTTTGTTTTAAGTTTTATTTTGTTTGGTTTGCTGAATAAATTAGTTGTACCCCCGCATTCATATTTTATTTCAAATAAGTCGATTGGTGTTGGAAAAGAGTAGGAAGATTCATGCTTAAGTGGTACAAATGGGAGCTTGTATTGACCATGGCTTAGACTTTATCATGTCATGCTAGATGTTGCTTTGACCTTATGCTTAGTGATTATTGTTGTAGCATGACTTGTTCCAAACAAATGAGATTTCTTAATGTTCCTTGAAAGAATCGTGCATTGTTTTAGCACACAGAAGCATAATATTGTGGTATTCTCCATTGATGCTTATTGTAGGGGTTCGCAGCATAGAAAACAAAAAAATTCCTACGATGGGAACAACTATGTACCAAGATCTATCTACTAGATACAAGCAACGGGTGGATATACATCCATAGAATACATACCCTCGAAGACCCAATAGCGTTAACGAGGTTGTACTCGTGGATGATGTAGACGAACGCTTGTCGATCTCAAGATCGTGATGAAGTCCATCTGGTCCAGCCGGTCCAGCACGATCAAGTCTAGCACCTCAAAGCAGTGGTGCATCCGTGATCGCACACACGTAAGGGTACCCCGACAACCTCCACGCCCTCGCTCCAGCGAAGCAGCGGAAGCAACAAATCCTTCTAGAAAAAGCCACCGGGAACATGTATCTCGCTGATCCGAGACCATGGGGGAATTCTAAAGGGGGGAGAGAGATCCTTCGCGAGGAGGTGTGCTTTGAGAGGAGGAGAGGGGGGCCTTTTATAGGGGAGAGGGGGGCACCCAAGGGGCATGGCGCCCAGCCATGGGGGCTGCCCCCACCTCTTCCACATTTATGTGGGTGGAGCTCCCACTCAAAATGAAAAGCCTCCACTCCCATTAAAAAGCCTCCACTCAAAAATCCACTCGCATGCATTAAATTTCCACCAAATTTAATGCAAGCTCTCATTTAAATAAAACTCTTTTATTTATTTATTCAGAATTTTGTTAATTACTTTAATTAACAAACATTCACATAAAACCCCTTACAACATTTCAATTTCACATGCAGAACCAGTTTTAGCAATTTCAAACGAAACAGTTTCGGTGTCTAGTGAAATAAATTCCTGCGCTTTCCTTTTCTTTTTCTGGCATATCATTTGCTCCGAATGGTGTCGGTATACCTTAAGTGTGTCACCCTACGGTTCGCGAATAATGCGGACATGATCGAGACCCTTCTTCGATCAATAATCAGTAGCGGGACCTGGAAATCCATACTGACTCCCACACATTCAACGATGACTTTTGTGATCGTGTGAACCTTTTACGCTAGTATCTTAATCCCTTTGTTTCACGATATATTACATGTCCGATATTCGATCATCGGTATCTCCATACCTAGTTTGATCTCGTTACCAACATGCACTCTTTTCTCGTTCCCGTGATATAACATTCTAGTTATCAAATCACTTGCTTGCAAGCTAATCAATGTGATATCACCGAGAGGGCCCAGAGCATATCTATCCATCATTGGGATGAACAAATTCCACCCTCGATCCATGGGCCTCAACATAACACTTTAGTAGTTCTGAATCCATCTTTATAATCACCCTGTTACGGTGTGACGTTTGATGTTATCAAGAAACTCTTCCAGTGTTAGTGATTGACATGATCTCATGGTCTAAGGATTAGGATCACTTCGTAAGTTGTTATAGCAACATAAACTCAATGACTTTGATCGTAATGCTATACTTCGGATGAATGTTCATCACATCATTACACTAATGTTGTGACCTCGTTATTAACAACATCCAATGTCCATGATCAGGAAACTTTGATCATCATGTTAATCAACGAGCTAGTTTATAAGAGAGGCATAACTAGGAACTTACTTTTTGTTTATTAAACACACATGTATTAACGTTTCCGTATTAATACAACTATAGCATGCAAAATAAACATTTATCATAAACAAGGAATACGATAATAACCACTTTATTATTGCCTCTCGGGCATATTCCCTTCACTTATTTGGGTTGACTTGGCACATGCTTATACCATGTTAAGACTATGAACCAGTCACCTTAGCCTCTATGATCACTTAGGCCACTTTATGCTTTAATTAATAATGTTTTGTCGCTTTGCATGATTATGGCCATTATTGCTCTCTTAGTTGGTCGCTCCCAGTATTTTGCTAGCCTCCACTTGTACTAAGTATGAGCTCTACTCGTGCATCCAACTCCCAAGAAACCAAGTTATTCCAAAGAGTTGACTATAAATTCCTATGCATGGTGTGTTACACCTTTCCAAGTATATTCATGTTTTTATGTATCTTCCAAAGTAAAAAAATTTATGTGAAAAATAGTGATTAAATCTCTCACGAACTTGATGGAACACTTTACTTTCTTGCACCTAATAAACTTGAACCATTGTGTCATCTATGTTTCTTATATGCTTACAAATTATAATTTGGGGGTTAGCAGAACCATGCTGTCATGGGGAACGCTTTCAACACCTGTACATATTATCTAGTTGATATCATGATCTTTTGTTTATGGATGTCGGCGATGTGAAATAAAAGGGGAGCTTATAAGTCCATGGAGTATTATATATGTGTTAGAGAGATGCCTAGGCGGCTAGCCTAAGCCATGCCTAATCATGGTGGAAACTTGCAGCATAACCATAGTGAGCAATCTATGAAGCATCTTCAGAAAAAAATATAGAAAAAAAGCACCATGCTCATGGTAAATAAAAAGATCGCTGAGATGCTCACTATCTGTTGCCTTGTCATTTTAATACGGGATAGCTCGTATGTCATGGGGCAAGTGGTACCTCGTTGGCGGTTCTCTATGATACACATATACTTACAATGACAAGAACTTGCTTGTGACTAAAGTTGAGTAGCATGAGGAACGGCCCTCATACTCAAGGGACATGTGATTTCAAACTTATGATCTATCAAGCATATACTTCATATTTGTTTCACTTTAACCTTAATTACTTCAAGATGCTTATGATAGGGGCAGTGAGAGTTGAAAGCTAATAAGTACCATAATTTTTGGAAGCTCTTTATGAAACTTGAAATCCCTGCTTCCCTCTGTGAAGGGCCTTTCTTTTTACTTTTATGTTGAGTCTCCATCTTCTATCTTTATGCACCAATTAAGAGAGCATAGTTGTCATTCTTAGTTCAACGTGAATTGTCCCAAAACTTATTGATTGATTCATAATGTTGGTGTTGCTTGTTCTTAAATTATTTGTATCTAGTCACCCTTATGAACTTTGAAGGTGTCCTATGCATTTATGTTTTGCTACACCATGAAGGACAAGCTGAATACCACTCTTGCTATGTTTTCTATATGTGAAACAAACAAACGTCATTCAATGCATTGTTATTCATGATCTTTTGTTTGTACCTTTTCATGTTAAAACACATAGTTTCTATGTCTTATTGTTAGAACTACATCTTTCATGCTCATGTTTAGAGTACTTTGATCTCAGCTATCAATGCTTACAAATACCTTGATCAAAATTGTGATAGCATGTCACCTCAAAAATTATTCTTTTATCACTTACCTACTCGAGGATGAGCAGGAGTTAAGCTTGGGGATGCTTGATACGTCGTAAACATATCTACAATTTTTGATGCTCCATGCTTGTTTTATATCAACTTTCTTATGTTTTGTCTACACTTTGAGGTATTTTTATACATTTTCGGGAACTAACCTATTGACAAGATGTCGTAGTGCCATTTGCCTGTTTTTTGCTATTTTTAGTTTCAGAAAAGCTAGTAAGGAAATATTCTCGGAATTGGACAGGACAAAAGCCAAAGTCAATATTTTACCAGAAGGAATACGGAGTCCGAAGGGCAACCAAAGTGGGGACACGAGGCGGCCACACCCTGTGGCTGCGCGGCCAGGGGGACGCCAGCCCTAGGTGGGCCCCTCGGGCGCCCACCGACCTTGTCCATTCTCCCATAAAAGCACCCCAATGCAGAAACCCTAAGTACCCGATCAAATCTCCACAAAACAGTTCGTAGCCGCCGCCAACCCCATCCCTAGATCGGGGGGATCTGAACCTCTTCCCGGCACCCTTCTGGAGGGGAGAGATCACCCCAGAGGCCTTCTTCATCACCATGCCAGCCTCTAGAGTGATGCGTGAGTAGTTAACCCGTGGACTATGGGTCCATACAGTAGATAGATGGTTGTTTCTACTCCTTTGTTCTATCATGTTTAGATCTTGTGAGCTCCTTTCATGATCAAGATCATCTATTTGTAATCATACATGTTGTGTTTACAGGGATCCGATGGATATTGAGATACTATGTCAGATTGATTATTTATTTTATCATGTCTATGTTATTGGTGATCTTGCATGCTATCCGTTGCTAGTAGCTATCTTGGCCAATTAGATGCTTGTGACTCCAAGAGGGAGTATTTATGCTCGATAGTAGGTTCATGCCTCTAGTAATCTAGGGAAGTGACAGAAATCTCTAAGGTTGTAGATGTGTTGTTTCTACTAGGGTGAAAACAAAAATCCTTTGTGCATGGGGAAATTGTATTGTTTAATTTACACACTTTGCTTAATGCAATTATCTGTTGCTTGCAACTTAATACTGGAAGGGCCGGATGATAACCTAAAGGTGGATTATTAGTCATAGATGCAGTTGGATTACGGTCTATGTATTATGTTGTAATGCCCAATCAAATATCGTAGGAATCAAGATGTCTAGTATATGAATTGTTATGCTTTCTCAATCTGTCAATTGCCCCGCTATAATTTGTTCAGCCAACATGCTATTTATCTTATGGAGAACACCTCTAGTGAACTGTGGACCCCGGTCCAGTCTTTATCATTGATATACCATCTAATGTTCCCGTTTACTGTTTACTTTTTGCAAGCAATTACTATCTTCCACACTATATGTTTAATCCTTTGTTTTTTAGTGGAAAACAGTAGGGGAAAGAACCCCCACTTCAGCTTTTTCTTTATTATAAAGTCTGAAAAACAGTGTACAAAAGCCCTAGTACTAAGTTACAAGGGGAGATTATTATAGGAGAAGATTTGGGTTTACAAGTATTAACCCACTAATGTTTCTTTTTTATTCTGAGTTTGAGCCACCTCATTTCTTGCACAAATATTGCTTTCCAGCTAGAGAATTGTGGTATAACATTCTCAAAGATTTTGTTATTTTGGCAGATCCATATTCCCCAAGTAGTTAAAATTATTATGTACATGGCAAAAGGAAGATTTAGCTTGCTTCTTATGTCCTGGAAGGCTTCAAAAACAGAGAGTTTATGATCTCTCTGGGGCAAATGTGATCCCAGCATTCATCAGCAAAAGGACAGGTCCAGAATAGGTGGAACAAAGTTTCTTCTGAGTGGAAGTTCTAAGTGCACAATTGTAGTCAGGTAAAGAGCAATTTTTCCTTTTGAGAAGGTTCCTTGTATTTAGTCTATCTAGAAGAAGCAGCCAGAAGAAAAATTTATGCTTACCTTGGCAAGAGGAAGCCCATATCCAGGTGAAATGAGGTGAAGGAGGTTGATAGCCAGTCATAACCTCATAAGCTTTCTTAACAGAGAATTTATCACCGCCCCAAATGTAGGTCCATTTATCAGGATGTTCCAACTGATTAGATAAAAACTGCTGGCATATCAATTCAAGATGTTCAAACTCAGAATAAGCCTGCTGTTACAGAGGTAGATTAAAGAGATCTTAAAGATATTCATTATGAACAACTTCATGCACTGTAATTTTAGTGTTCTTTGCATAGGATAGAAGATGAGGCATCTTAAATTGCAGACATTCATTGTCCCACAGGTTAGACCAGAAATAGGAAGTTTTTCCATCCCTAGGTTAACATCTAGCCATGGCTTTGTAAGCATCTATGAGTTTCAGGTGGTCCTTCCACCAAAGGATCCTTCCAGTTGATAACTAGGGAGTTTACCCTGGGTATAATAAGATTCCCATATAAGATGTACCCAAGGAATATCATGGTGGTTAAAAAATTTATCAAGATTCTTGAGCAGTAGAGCAGTATTTTGGATGTTAAGATTAAGAACTCCCAGGACACCTTGATTCTTTGGCCTGCAAACCTTTGTCCAAGCAACCATTGCAGTTCCTTTAGCCTATACATCAGTAGTTTTTTTCCTCCAAAGACAATGCCTCATGTATTTAACCACCTGATCCTTGATTGTAATAGGAACATCAAGAGAGCTCATGAAGAAGAGAGGTAAATATGATAAAACAGACTTGACCATTTGGAGCTTTCCCCCATAATTCAAAAAATCTGCAATTCCACCAAGCCTGAATTGTACCCTCTGAACCATTGGTAGATAGAATTCCATAGAAGGTTTGGTGAGACTGAGTGGAAGTCCAAGATATGTGAAGGGAAGGCTACCCATCTTACATCCAAAGGTTGTAGAGAAATGCAGCAATCTTTCAGGGTCAAAGTTGATAGGCATCATACTAGAATTGTCATAATTAACCCTGAGACCAGTAGATGTTGCAAAACAATTCAGCATTGGTTTTAGGCAAAGTTACTATTTTGAATCAGCTTTCATGACTACCAAGGTATCATCAGCATACTGAATCATAGGAAAATTAGGACAAGCAGGGCAAGAAATGGGAAGGCAAATGAGATCCTTATTCATGGAAGAGTTGAGGAGAGTCTGCAAAAAATCAGCTGCCAGCACAAACAGAAGAGGTGATAAGGGTCACCCTGTCTAACACCTCTTCTACAGTAGAATTTTTTCCCAGGTACACCATTTAGGAGAACAGATGAATTCCTAGAATTGAAGATCATATTTATCCAATTAATCCATTAGCACCAAATCCTCTTGCTTGCAGAATGCTTATAATAGTGGAGTGCTCAATTCTATCAAATGCCTTTTCAAAGTCAAGCTTGAGGATCACAATTTCTTCTTTTGATTGATGACATTGGAAGAGATATTCAAATTCCCATGAATGGATATATTCTTGAGGAATCCATACTGATTTTTATGCACAAGCTTGAGGATGATGATCTAAAGTCTGTTGGCAAGGAGCTTTGTAATGATTTTAAACACACTGTTTAATAAAGAAATTGTCCTGAAATCAGTAGTGTGGACAGAGGACTCTATCTTTGTAATAAGAGTGATGAAAGAAGAGTTAATGCTCTCAAGGGAGATTTTTTCATGATAAAAATCCTGGATCAACTGAATAATGTCTGTTCCAATAATGGACCAACGGGATTTGATAAATTCATTGTTGAAGCCATCAGTGCCTTGGGATTTCTCATTTGGCAGTTCTTTAATGACATCCTCAATTTCCTTTTCTATGAAAGGGACTTCCAGGGCAGCAGAGATATCAGAGTCCATGTGATCATTGTATAGCTCTGACAAGTTAAAGTGCATTGTTGGTTTATCAGAGGTGCCCAATCTATTTTTAAAATAATTCCAGAGAATATTGGCCTTCCCATCATGGTCATGAATGTCAGAGGAATTCTCATTTTTTAGCATGGAAATATAATTATTCCTGTAGCTAGTTGTTCTTTTGCATGAAAAAAATTGTGTTTTCATCACCAAGTTTCACCCATTTGATTTTCCCTATTTGCTTCCAATATGCCCTCTGATTCTGGAGCAATTGTATCAGATGAGTCTTAAGAATGTGTATTAGGCTCCATTCAAAGATGCTTAGGGTCCTGAATTCTTCCATTATATCCAACAAATCAATGGTTTCATTTACTTTTGCAAACAAGTGTTTAAGACATGGAAGAGATTTTGCCCAAAGTTTGAGTCCTCTTCTAACATTCTTGAGTTTGGAATTTATCTTTTTTTCACTGTCTGCATGTCCCACGGGGATATCCCAAGCATTCTGCACAATCTATTTAAATTCACTATGCTGAAGCCAGTAATTTTCAAATCTAAACACCTAAGCTTTAGGGATTCTAGTGCCAATTGATATTACAAAAGGTGTATGGTCAGAAGTGGTCTTCGAGAGGTGATAGACAAAGGATGATGGGTAAGAGATTGTCCAGGAGGGTGAGGATAAAAACCAATCTAATCTCTCCAAGAGAGTATCCTTCTTCATATTACTCCAAGAGTATTTTCTACCTTTTAAAGGGAGTTACACAAGACCAAGATTACTGATGGCATCATTAAAGAGAAGCATGTTATTAACATCACCACCCACTTTATTCCTATCAGAAGGTTTCCTGATAAAGTTGAAATCACCAATGACCAACCAGTCTATGTCATCAGGCATATTGATACGCCCAATTTGCACCACCTTTCTATATCATAATTTACCTCTATTCATTGATATTTCTCTTATTATGAGGTATTACTTATGGCTTTTCATCTGTTTATGCATGCTGGATGATTCTTGGAGGATGGACTGCCAGAGTCTGGATTATGATGGAAAAGAAGGCGTTTCAGTACAATTTCGCGAAGATCAGAAAAATACCAGAAAAATATGGAAACATATTATTTTACCAGAAGACGAAGCAAGCCAGAAGGAGGAGCGAAGAGGGACCACACCCCCCCCCTCCCCCTAGGCGCGGGCTCACCTGACCCCGCGCCTAGGGCAGGTGTGGCCCACCTGCCCGCCCTCCGACTCTGCCCCTTCGCCTATATCTTCCCTACAGAACCCTAAGCCTAGGGGAGTGACCACAGATAGATTTCCGCCGCCTCTGGGGGCGGAAAACACCGAGAGAGAAAGATCTCTCTGACAGATAGATTTCTATCAGGGGAATTCCTTCCCGGAGAGGGGAGACTGTCGCCATCAACACCATCATCAAGCTAGGCTTCATCGGGATCATCATCATCATCCACACCATCATCTCCAGCAGCACCATCATCACCACTCCGTCCTGCTATAACAATTGTGTTGGATATTGCTTTAGTTCTTAGGGGAAACTTTCCCGGTGTTGATTACTATTGTAGTTGATGCTTGTGAGTGGAACCATTGGATTATTGTTTATGTTCAGATTGTTATCCATTACCATATCATCTTTGATCTTGATCCATATGATGTCTTGTGAGTAGTTCGTTGTGTTCTTGAGGACATGGGAGAAGTCATGTTGTTAGTAGTGAATTTGTGTTGAGTTATTATTCAATGGTTTAGTATTTAAGTTGTGGTGCTATTCTTCTAGTGGTGTCATGTGAACGTTGACTACATGATACTTCACCATTTATGGGCCTAGGGGAATGCATTGTGTATTTGGCTACTAATTGTGGGGTCGCCGGAGTGACAGAAAGTTGAACCCCCGTTAGGACATCTTTGCACAAGGGAGCGTAGGATCTCAGATTTTAAGGCTGTGGTTAGATTTATATCTTAATTACTTTCATGTAGTTAAGGATGTTTGCAGGGGGTTTAATCACAAGTATGTATTAGTCCAAGTACGGTCGGTACATTAGCACATGTTCACCCACACAACACTTACAACACCAGCGAAGAGTACTTAGCTATTTGAAGTGAAAGCACTTGACAGAATTCCCATGTGTCCTCAAGAACGTTTGGTCCTTATAAATATTTCCACCAGCTTGTCCTTTGCTAAGAAAGGATTGGGCCACTTGCTTTGTTTATTCGTTACCTTTGTTACTTGCTCTTTGTTTTGTTTCCTTATCAGAAACCACTAAAAATTTGTTTGCTAAGTATTCACAGGGATTTCCTGCTCCATACCACTGTTCAGCACCTTCTACTCCTCGTTGGGATCGACACTCCTATTTATCGAAAGTACTACGATACACCCCTATACTTGTGGATCATCACATATCAATGTTGGAGAACCAGTCAATGAATAAGGCCTTTTTAGGTTGACAAGGGCCATAAATATTGGTTAAAATCCATGAATCATTGGAAAGCCTAGAGGTAAGCTTGACAGAAATAGAAAATTAATTTTGGAAATCCATCTCTCCATCAAAAAGACTCCCATTCCAAATAATAATTGCACCCCTAGATGAACCTACTAAAGGTAGAAATGCAAACTTGTCCAACCTCTTTGGGCAAAAATTTCTAATGTATTCCTCATCAAAGATTTCCCTTTTTGTTTCCTGAAGGAAAATGATCTCGCATTCAGATTCCACAATTTTTTGGGAGAGAGCCACCCATTTTTTATCTAAATTGATGCCTCTCAAGTTCCAGTTTAAGATTTCCAAATTCTTTTTCTATCCATGGAAACCATAGTTGATATATAGCCGTTGATGTATATCAAAGCCTGATATTACATCCAAGCCAGGGAATAACAGTGAGGCCAAGTCATGCAAAAGATAATAGGGGCAATCAAAAGGAAAGTAAATCCACCATCCAACATTCCAGTACCACATGTTCTGATAACAAATAAAGACATTCCCTTGGACAATAGATCCAAGGGAAACAACTCAAAAGCTTAGTTTTTCTAACATTGGAAACTTATTTGTTCATCTTCTTTTTGGCCTGCTGCCCACAGGGCCTAGCAGCCTCCTTCTTCTTTCTATCTCCCTAACTAGAACTAGCAGCAGCCCTAGCATTCCTTTTGATTTCACCAAGTGGTCTAATTGTCTTGTCTACAATCCTTCTCTTCTTCTGTAGCTTTGGGTCCAGATTCTCTTCAGCCACCTTACCAAAATTAACAGCCAGGTTTTTAGCAACGTTAGTGCTAAGAGTTGGAGGATCAGCATTACATGATAGACAATTAATGTCAGAGCAATTGACATGACTTTTGAAACCACCATTAAGTTCAACAATTCTAGGACTTCTTCTCACCTCGGTTTCAACTATGGGTCCTACTCCTCTCCTTTTATTTGAAGGAGCAGAGGGATTTGTCTCTAAGGAACCAAGGTCCAGAGAATCCTGAATGCGCAGTGGGGCAATCTAAGAGACACATTCATCAGGAACCAAAAAGGGAATTGTGGATTCATTTGCAATAGGCTCTTTAATAATTTCCCAAAGAGGTGAAGAAATAAAATTCTTTGCCCAATTAAATTTCTCTCGAGTGACAAGCATAAGAGTAACGAAATTAAACCAACTTATAGGAATCTCAAATTTTGCCAGATTCTGTGAAGAAGGTTGAATTTGAATATGGGGTGCAAAGAATCTGTCCCAAATCTCCAGTCCCTGCTGAGAGAACTTATATTTGGCAGCTAAAAGGTCAGGAGTGGCCATAAAATGGGTGTAAGCCATTCCAATCTGCAAGTGTGCCTCATTTGGGTCAACAAGGTTGGCATCTTCCATCATATAGTCACCATCCACATCAGCAGCATCCACACCAACTGGGATGAAATCATGCTCATCATTCTTGGAGTAAGCCTGCAGAATACTCAGCAGCCCATCACCAATCCCAACATTTTGGAGTTGAACCCTAGCTTGAAGGGGAGCCTCTTGGTCAGCAATGATAGCTTGATTAACCTCCTATTCACCAGAATCTGCAGGCTGAATAAATGCAGGGACAACAGCATGCTCAGGAGAGGAGTTGGTGATCCCACTGTGGGTGACATGAGGAGGGGAATGCAGATTGTCCAAATGCAGTTCTTCTCCATCTTCCTGAACAGGGCCAGCAGGTATATTCTGGGCAAAATTTTGTACTACCCAGTGGTCCCATCCACCAGCATTGTCATCCTGTGGAGGAGGAGGAAGTGGTGGTGGGGGACAAAGGGAGCAGCCTCCACATGGACTGGGTGTGGATCCACCTCATCATCAGGAGCAGGATCTTCATCAGGTGCCCCCCTCCAAGCAGATTACTAAACAAAATCTCAATTGAAAAATTCCATGATTCAGATTCCTCACTGTCACAAATGTCATTCTGACACTCTTGGGAATGTCAGCCAAATCAATAACCCTCACCTTAGCAAGGATCTTTCCTTTATGTTCAGGGTCTCTCTCCCACATAAGCATCTTCCAATGCCATTTAAAATAGCATTAAGGTCCTCGGTGTTCATATGATCCAGAGGTGGGCCAACAAGCATAACCCAGCATTCATTGTTAAATTGAACTCTACGCCAGTTAGCCCCCTCATTGTGCTTAACAAATGAAACATGCACATCTTGGAAAGCAATAGGACTCTTCCGAATCAGCCTATCCTTGTCACTGACATGGGTGAACTGAACATATGCTTCACCAAATGGGTAGTTCTGAGTTTCACCAAAACAAACCCTGGCCTCATTGTGAAGAAAATCTAGAAGGACATCACGGATATTTGGAAATGGGACTGGACCAGGAGAGTAGAGGATCGATGGAGGCAATGGCGTACTGTTCATGCAGTCGTTGTTGGTGAGGAACCACCACCCTCCGAAGACCCACCCTTCCTTCCACCTGCATAATCTCGAAGCCCCGAGGCAGAAAAGGGCAGGGTCGATGGGGATATTCGTCATTGCTCTGGTGGTCACCGGCGATGAGGCCTGGCAAGGGGGAGGAGAAGTTAGGGTTTGTAGGGGCGAGGGAGTTGAGGAGACAGGGTTTGCAGGAACTGTTGAAGTAGAGCATGAGTGTCCAGAAATGAAGAAGTCATTTAGACAAGAGAAGACCTGGGGCTGCAAACTCGCATTGGGATAGGCCTTAAACCAATTAAGGTAAGAATCATTGGGTCATTCCCTTTTTTGGTAAGCGGGGAAGCGCATAAATGGAAGGATCCTAGGAAGAGTAATGGCCCATATTTCGTGCGCGCGGGAGGCCCGGGCATCAAGTGCTCCTGCTTTGATTCATCAGTAATTACCGCATCAACAAAAGACTGCGAAAAAATTGTCCCATAATCATCAGTAACCGCCGAATTAATTTTTCAGCAATTGTCAAGAGAGGATTCCGACGAAGTTAAGGGAAACTTTAAACGGTCAAAGACCGATTTAATGCCCAAACGGCTAGCACTTGAAGTCCGGTCGAATTTTTTTGTTGATATTTTTTTGTATGAGATAGTTTTACATCAAGATCTTCTTCACGATAAAACTTTCTTTCCTCAGCTTGCCAATTAGGCCCACCTTCACCCCACAGATTGATGAACATGACAAAATGTTCATTTGAAAATTTTGAAATATTGTAAATTTCAAAGCCAACAGCTTGGGAAGCAACTGCAAATCTGAATGTTCTATCCTGAAGAAGTCTAACTTGAAAGAGAGAAGCATATCCTCCAAAGCAAGATTGCAGTGCAATTCCCACAGTATGAACATCAAGTTTGAAATTAGTTCTTCCAAAAGAGCAAACCATGAAAAAAGGTCTTTTGTGGAACCCAGGGTGAAAATTAACTGAAAGACCAAATTTAGAACGTATATCACTGTCAAACTTTTTTCCCCACATTGAAATCCAAGGAAATTGCACTAGCCAAAGTAGAACCCTCTTGATCTTTTTTGACATCACAAGGTTTAAGAATATCTTTCTTGATGGGATCAGTATTTTCAACATTAGATTCCATCTTGCCATCAACCTTGTCAATCTTAGAACTATTCGAAGAAATTTTCCCCATGTCAACAACCTTGTCAACCTTAGAAAAATTCGAATGGCCCTTTGACATCTCTGAGACAATTTGAGTACCAACTCTGATTTTTAACACTGGCAAATCCAGCTCTGCCACTTCCACAATTTTTTCATCCTGAAGCAAGTACCTAGCATCGATAACCACCTCATTTTGATTGAGCAGGACCAATCTTTTGGCACGAGAATTCAAGATCAGAAACCCAGGAAATTGTTTATCATGGGAAAAGCAAAGAGCATGCCATTTTAGAGAGAAGTCCTCATCTGATCCATCAGGAGAAGGAGATCTACCAAAAAATCCATCCAGAGAGATCAAGACCGCATTTGCCCTGGCAAGGTGAGAGGGGAACCTCACAACAGATCCAACCAAGATTTTCTCCCCATTTTCAAGAACCTTTCCATCCAAAGGTAAACCTTTGGCATTGAGAAGAACCAACCAAGCATCCAAAGAAAGGATCAGAGAGCCTTCGACAAACTTACCACTAGAACTAGCACCAGTATATGAAATCTTCCAAATGCTAGCCGGAGAATCCATGGAGGAGACAAGGGGGTGGGCACCGATGCTGGAGTGGCGCCAGCAAAGGCCGGAGGCAACTCACCTCAGAGCCACCACATGCCTCGGAAATCTTGTGGGTTCCCTATGCCTCATAAGTCGGTAATCCTTTGTTTTCAGCAAACCGGTGAGATTGACAACCTCACTGAAAGTTGGGGCAAAGTTATGTGGTTATGTTGTGTAGTTTCCAAGTTGTTAGCAACACCTTGGAGTTGTTTCCTTACTCCTACTGGTTCGATAACCTTGGTTTCATAACTGACGGAAACTTGTTGTTGTGCTCATCATACCTTCCTCTTGGGGTTCCCAACGATCTCTACATATCTGAGCCATCAGTGATGCAGCGGTTGATGATGAAGATCGATGCCTTAGCCTCCCGGATCTGCGTAGGGTGAAGATGGATCCCCGATGGATGAATTCCCCCTCCAGATCCCTTTCGGAGGTGAGGTTTCTGCGGTTTTCTGGTCGTTCTGTATGTCGTCTCTCCGACTTGATTGCATGGGGCGAAACTATTTGAGGAGGCGGTGGAGGAGGCAACTATATGGCAAGAACTATACGGATAGAAAAAGGATTCCCGTCGTATAGTTGCTCGTTAAAGCTTCTGCCTGCTGCAATCGCTGCGGGTTTTCTTATAGTACTATTGATATTTCCCAACTTAGCGATTTACGCTATTTTTTACTCCTTTTCGCTCCAGTACAACTAGTCCAAGAATTGTGCCTGTCGTATCCATCATTTGTCCTGATCCTAGTGAAAATAGTCATAAAAGATGCACACGAACACCGTAAAATACCAAGATCCTACCACTACAATGAAAAATAATAATATAAAACATGATACAAATATGCACTCATCATGTTCCCGCGATAGAATTTTTTTGTTTTCCATGCTGCAAACCGTACAGTGGTATCAGAGCCGACTCTATGCGTAGATCTGTTGCATGAGTAGAACACGATGGTTTTATGGGCGGTGATGCTTTTGTTGTCGCTTGCTTTTTGTGTACTTTGCATCTTGCAGGATGGTGGGATGAAGCGAACCGGGCTAACCTTACATGTCATCGTACATGAGACTTGCTCCACGCTCAACGTGCAACTTGCATTGCACAAGTGGCTTTGCGGGTGTCTTTCTATCCCACCATAGTGAAGATTCAATTTACAACGGGCACTTGACAATACTTGTATCAACATTGTGGTTCATGTTCATAAGTTAGAACGGTTCTTATTCGAAAGCCCCAGCCACGTAAAACATGCAAAGAAAATTAGAGGTGTCTAACATGTTTTTTCAGGGCTTGTGTTGTGATGTTATATGGCCATGATTGTGATTATATATGATGTATTCAATGATCCTTATTGTAAGTTGGAAACCGACAGGAGCCTTATGGTTGTCTTTAAATTTCGTTTAAGACTTGCGTGTCTATTCATCAAAGTAGTTGTAATAGTTGTTGGTGGTGGTGTACAACCATGAAGCGGCGCCATTGACCTTGACGCCATGCCGGTGATGATGGAGATCATGTTCGTGCTTCGAAGATGGAGATCGAAGGCACAAGAAGAAAGGGTCATAACATATCATATATTATGAATTTCATGTGATGTTAATCCTTTTTATGTATCTTGTATTGCTTATATTGCGACGGTAGCTTTATAAGATGATCCCTCTCACTAAATATCAAATAATAGTGTTCTTCCTTAGTAGGAATCGTTGCTAAGACTCATCGTTTCGAAGCACCACGTGATGATCGGGTGTGATAGATTCTACATGTGCATACAACGGGTGCAAGCCAGATTTGCACATGCGGATACTAAGGTTAACCTTGACGAGCCTAGCATGTACAGACATGGTCTCCGAACACGGAATACCGAAAGGTAAAGCATGAGTCATATGATTAATATGATGAACATGTTGATTGTTCGCCTTTGAAACTGCATCATCTCTTGTGATGATCGGACTTGGTGTAGTGGATTTGGTTCATGTGATCAGTAAAACAATGTGAGGGATGTTGTTTTGAGTGGGAGTTCACCTAGTTAATAAAAGAATTAAATTTGAACTCAGTTTATCATAAACTTAGTCTAAACTCTTTGTAAATATGTTGTAGATCATGGCGTCCTCTACCATCAATTTTAATGTGTTACTAGAGAAATAAAAGTTGAAAAACAATGGAAGAAACTTCGTGGACTGATTCCGCAACTTGAGGATTGTCCTCAATGCTGGTCAGTTGACCTATGTGATGGATGCACCGCTAGGTAACCCGCTTGTAGATGATGCTACCGATGAGGTGAAGAATGTTTTCCTCACTGGGAAGAATCAATACTCCACGGTTCAGTGTACCATCTTCTACGGTTTGAAATCGGAGCTTCAGAAGCGGTTTGAGAACCATGACCCTCATGATATTGTCCGTGAGATCAAAATGATATTTGAGACTCATGCGGATGTTGAAAGTTATGAAGCCTCCGAGAAGTTCTTTAACTACAAGATGGAAGAGGGAAGCTCCATTAGTGAGCATGTGCTTAAGATGTGTGGGCACGCAAATAAACTCGCAGATCCAGGAATAACGATTCCTAATGCATTGGCTATTCATTTTGTCCTCCAATCACTGCCACCTAGTTACAAGAACTTCGTGATGAACTACAACATGCAGAGCATGGATAAGTCGTTGCCTGAACTCTTCTCCATGTTGAAGTCTGCGGAATTGGATATCAAGAAAGCGCACCAAGTGTTGATGGTCAATAAGACCACCAATTTCAAGAAGCAAGGCAAGCCTAAGAAGAAGGGTAACTTCAAGAAGGGCGGCAAGAAAGTGGCCGCACCTACAAAAAAGCCCAAGGCTGGTCCTAAGCCGAGTGCTTTTACTACAAGGGCGAAGGTTACTGGAAGCGGAATTGACCCAAGTACCTGGCAGATCTGAAGAACGGCAACATCAAGAAGAAAGGTATATTTGATATACATGTTATTTATGTGTATCTTAATAGTAATCGGAGTAGTGACTGGGTATTTGATACTGGTTCGGTTGCTCATATTTGTAACTCAAAACAGGTGCTACAGAATAAATGAAGACTAGTGAGAGATGAGGCGACGATGCACGTTGGAAATGGCTCAAGGGTGATGTGATCGATGTCGGCACGCTCCCTCTTCATCTACCATCGGGATTAGTTTTATACTTAAATAATTGTTATTTGTTTCCTGCGTTAAGCATGAACATTATATCTGGATCTTGTTTATTGTGAGACGGTTACTTGTTTAAATCTGAGAATAATGGTTGTTTGATTTATATGACTAATATCTTTTATGGTCATGCGCCTATGATAGATGGTCTATTCTTATTGAATCTTGATAGTAGTGATACACATGTTCATAATATAGATGCTAAACGAATGAAATTGAATGATAATTCTACATACATGTGGCACTGTCGTCTTGGTCACATTGGAGTGAAGCGTATGAAGAAACACCATTCTGATGGACTTCTTGAATCACTTGATTTTGAATCACTTAAAAGATGTGAAGCATGTCTAATGGGAAAATGACTAAGACTCCATTCTCTGGCATAATGGAGCGAGCTATGGACTTATTGGAAATCATACATACCGATGTGTGTGGCCCAATGAGGGTAGCATCACGCAGGTGGTTATCATTATGTTCTTACTTTCACGGATGACTTGAGTAGATATGGGTATATCTACTACATGAAACCAATGGTAAGGAAATCGGTAATCGTTAACTGCTCGGTTGTCTTGGGAGTAGCGACTAATCGGAATTCGGAAGATTAACTGATTTAATCGGTCGTCTATTAATCTATGCAACCTACAAAAATTAGCACCTAAAACACATATGACTCCTCTTGCACCTCAACCACCTACCCTATTAAAGGCAGCCTCGAGCTCCCGGGTGAGATCCTCAAGGCGCTCAAGCACTTGTACCTGGGGTCTGATTGGAAACTACGAGGAACTGGTCAACAACGATAAGAAACTGGCCGGTGTTGGCAAAAATCGAGCTCCTGGAGGCAGGGATCGAGCAGGAGCTTCAAAAAACCTACTTCATTGGGGCGGGCTAGCGGATGCATGGGCGATATGTGTTGATAATTTTGCAACTTTTTTGACCAAGTGTAGTAGTTAATCAGGAACATACCTAGTAATCGGAGTGTCAGAGCTATTAATCAGGCTAAACGATTAACACAAATTATTAGTGGTAATCGACATGGTCAGGTCCCTAGTAGCGATTAATCGGCCTATTAATCGCTGATTCGGCCTATTTTTTGAACTTTAATTTCTTGTCGTTGTTGTCCGACTAAGAAGAAATTATGAGGAACTGGTCAACGTTACCAGTTCCTCGTAGTCGGCCTTTTAATCGCTGATTCAGCCTCTACTTCACTTTCAAGAAGTTTAAGGAATTTCAAAGTGAAGTAGAGAATCAACGTAACAAGAAGATTAAATTTCTACGATCTAATCATGGAGGTGAGTATCTAAGTTACGAGTTTGGCGAGCATTTAAAGAAATATGGAATACTTTCACAATTGACACCACCGGGAACACCACAACGTAATGGTGTGTCCGAACATCGTAATCGAACTCTCTTAGTTACAGTTCATTCTATGATGTCTCTTACATATTTACAGTTATCATTTTGGGTTATGCATTAGAAACAGCCGCATTCACTTTAAATAGGGAACCATCTAAATCTATTGAAACGACGTTGTATGGATTATGGTTTGGTAAGAAACCTAAATTATCATTCCTTAAAGTTTGGGGTTGTGAAGCTTATGTAAAGAAGTTATAGTCCGACAACCTTGAACCCAAAGCGAAAAAATGTGTCTTCATAGGATACCCTAAAGAAACAATTGGGTATACCTTCTATCATAGATTCGAAGGCAAAGTTTTCGTTGCCAAGAATGGATCCTTTCTCGAGAAGGATTTTCTCTCGAAAGAAGTGACTGGAAGGAAAGTAGAACTCGATGAGGTTGTTGAACCTTCTCTCGGATTTGAGAGTAGAGCAGCACGAAGATGTTCCTATGCCGCCTGCACAAATAAGAGAGGTAGCTAATCATAATGATCATGAAGTTCAAACGAAGTTACTACGGAACCTCGCAGGTCGACAGGACTCGTACCACTCCTGATTGGTATGATCCTGTTATGAATGGCATGTTGGTGGACAACACCGATGACCCTGCGACATATGAGCAAGCAAGCAAAGAGGTTTGGAATGGCAGAAAGTATTGTTGCCCATGTTTCCCAATATGACCAGAGCCCAGCTACGGGAGAAGATAGAGAGTGGATGAACAAAACTCCCTATGCCTCAGCCATAGGATCTATCATGTATGCCATGCTGTGTACAAGACCAGATATTGCATATCTTGTTAGTTTGACTAGCAGATATCAAAGTGATCCAGGATTAGATCACTAGATAGCAGTCAAAAATATCCTAAACTACTTAAGAAGGACTAAGGATATGGTTCTTTCTTATGGAGGTGACGAACAACTCGTTGTAAACAGTTACACTGATGATAGTTGGAACACCGATCCAGATGATTCTAAATCACAATCTGGATACGTATTTATTTTGAATGGTGCCGCAGTGAGCTGGAGGAGTGCTAAGCAAAGCATTGTGGCGAGATCTTCAACTGAATCGGAATACATAGCTGCTTCGGAGGCTTCACAAGAGGCGATATGGATGAAGGATTTCATTATGGAGCTTGGTGTGGTTGCAAGTGCATTGGAAAAAATGGCCATCTACTGTGACAATACGGGTGCCATAGCCAATGCGCAGGATCCAAGGTCACACAAGAAATTGAAGCATATCAAGCTACGTTTTCATGCTATTTGCGAGCATGTCCAAGATGGTAACATAAAGATTTGCAAAGTACACACAGATCTGAATGTGGCAGATCCTATTGGGTTCGTAGCATAGAAAATAAAAAAATTCCTACGATGGGAACCACTAAGCACCAAGATCTATCTACTACATACAGGCAATGGGTGGCTTTTCATCAAATAATTCATGCGCTTTGTAATTCTTTCATCTAGAACATATTTGCTCCAAATGGTGTCGGTATCCCTTAAGTATCTCACCCTACGGTTCGCGAATAATACGGACATGATCAAGACTCCTCTCGGATCAATAATCAGAAGCGGGACCTAGAGATCCATACTGACTCCCACACATTCAATGATGACTTCTTGTGATCGTGAGAACCTTTTACGCTAGTAACTTAATCCCTTTGTGTCGTGATATATTACATGTCCGAGATTTGATCATCGGTATCTCCATACCTAGTTTTATCTTGTTACCGACATGTACTTTTTTCCTGTTGCCGTGATATAACATTCTAGTGATCACATCACTTGCTTGCAAGCTAACTAATGTGATATCACCGAGAGGGCCCACAGTATATCTATCCGTCATAGGGATGGAAAAATTCCACTCTTGATCCATGAGCCTCTACAAAACACCTTCGTAGCACTAAACCCACCTTTATAGTCACCCTTTTACGGTGTGACGTTTGATGTTATCAAGATACTCCTCCAGTATTAGTAATTGACATGATCTCATGGTCTAAGGGTTAGGATTACTTCGTATGATGTTATAGCAATATAAAAACAATGACTTTGATCGTATGCTATACTTCGGATGAATGTTCATCATATCATTCCAATAATTTTGTGACCTCGTTATTAACAACATCAAATGTCCATGATCAGGAAACCTTGATCATCTTGTTAATCAATGATCTAGTTTATAACAGAGGCATAACTAGGAACTTTCTATTTGTTTATTAAACATACATGTATTAACATTTCCGTATTAATAAAATTATAGCATGCAAAATAAACATCTATCATATACTTGGAATACTTATAATAACAACTTTATTATTGCCTCTCAGGGCATATTCCCTTCAGTCTCCCACTTGCACTAGAGACAATAATCTAGTTACATAGTGATAAATCTAACACCCATGGAGTTCTGGTGTTGATCATGTTTTTCCCTAGTGAGAATTTTAGTCAACAGATCTGCTACATTGAGATCCGTGTGTACTTTACAAATCTTTATATCTCCATCCTTGACATGTTTACGTATCGAGTGAAACCGGTGCTTAATATGCTTGGAATTCTTGTGAGACCTTGGTTACTTGGCATTGGATATGGCTCCATTGTTGTCACAACTGATCACCATTGGGTCCAATGCACTAGAAACCACACATAGTTCAGTTATGAACTCCTTCATCCAAACTGCTTCATGTGCTGCTTCCGAAGCAGCAACATATTCGGCCTCCGTTGTTGATCCCGTCACCACGGGTTGTTTGGAACTCCTCCAACTAACTGCTGCTCCGTTCATGAGAAATACGTATCCGGATTGAGACTTAGAGTCATCTGGATCGGTGTGGAAGCTAGCATCGACATAACATTTAGTGACGAGCTCTTCTTCACCTCCGTACACGAGAAAATTTTCCTTAGTTCTTCTTAAGTACTTAAGGATATTCTTGACCGCTATCCAGAGTTCCGTACTTGGATCAAATTGGTATTTACTAGTCAAACTAATAACATGTGCCACATCCGGTCTTGTAAATAGCATGGCGTACATGATAGAGCCTATGGCTGAAGCATAGGGGATCTGGTCCATTATCCCTCTTTCTTCGCTGTAGCCGGACTTTGAGTCTTACTCAATGTCTTGTGTCAACACCCGGAGTTTTAATCCCAGAAGCATGTTATTCCATACATCGCAATCCCAGGATTACCATTTTTGTGAGACATAACAGATTGGTACCATAATTCATCATCCATTACAAACCATAATAGAGGACTTACAAATAAAGGATCTCATGATCCAGTCTTAATACAATCAACGCAGCGGAATAATATAATAACGGTAGCATGGGCGAAGCTCCATCTTTAGGGTCATAGGCAATGCTGATGATGGGAGATGATCCTAGTTGTCGTAGACTTCCTGTTGTCCATCATCCTGATAGTCCTCCTCATAGTCTGGCCACGGGAATAGCCAGGGACAAAGCAATGAGTACTCCTTAAGTACTCGCAAACTAAGACTAACAAGTAAAGAGGTTTCAAGTAGGAATCCTGAGCTCTAGGTTGTTTTGCAAAAAGCTAGGTTTATCTCTAGCTGAGTTCAGAAGTAAAGAAAACTAGTCTAAGGTTTTATAACACCTAAGTGGGAACTTAGTTTTCACTTTCACAACCCTGTTATGGTCAATTCAAAGTCATGATTCATTCCACAAGTCATTTTGAAAACATCTGACGATGGAACGGTATGGCCACTCCAACTGTCCATAACTGCGGATGCGGCTATTCGAATAGTTTGACACTCTGCAGAGGTGGTACACTTTCACCACAATATTCGATACATCCGTCAGGAACAATTCTTAATTCACCATACTCAGTATGTGGATAATCAATCCTAAACTTTCAATTACACACCCTAGTATAGGCACCTCCCCTATGAGTTTGTCCTCCCAACCATGACCATCTATCATCTTGGGAACTGCACAGGTGGTCAATCATCACGAGGTAGCCTCAGCTCAAACCTCGGCCGCAAGGGAACCCATACTAAGATATATAAACTTCCAGTCAAGCCCTACCCAATTTCGGGTATTGTGGTTATACGGTAAAATTGGAATGGTATCGCATCCGAACACAACCATCAGTTTTATAAAGGGCTAAGGCTCATGCCTCAATATTTTCATCATCAAATCATCTGGTGTTCAAAAACACATGTCAAAAACATTTCATTAGAATGACTCATCATTCTAAGTTTTTCATAACCATTTTCACCAAGTATTCCCATCTAAAGTGATCAAGTTTTATGCTTAGCACTAGCCACTAAATTTGGGTGTAATCACTAATGAGGGGTGATAATCAAGTGTGACTTATCTAAGTATAATCTCATGCCTCAGGATGACATCAAGTTCTACCTAACTTAGGCCAAGTTTTATGCTCTTTATGCTACCTTTAATATCTTTCCAAAACTCACAAGTCACTAAGTAAACATAAATAAAAAAGCTTTCATAAAGAAATAAAAGAATAAAGCTTGCAAGTAAAACTGGGATTTAGTATGATCAAGTGGTATAACCAAAGCATGCCTAATGCATTGCATAGGTTCATTGGTATTGTAGGGCTTGCATGGTTTTAGCTTAGCTTGCCTTGTGCAGTGCAGTGGTTGAAGTTCTCCTATGCTTCCTCTTCGTAGTAGTCTCCTTCATGTTCGTATCCTTGGTTGGTACTAGCGTCTATAAATAAATACAAAGTACGCAATCACCAAACAATACTTAACTACTACTATTTGGCACACAAGGGTTTACACTAGATGATCTAGCATCATCACAATCATCACATGAATTGAAGACTTAGTCTTATTTATTTTATTTTAGCAAAGTAATTTCTACTCATTGAAAAACTACTTAAGATTTAATATTCTCCAATTAAAATATGGGATCATGTTGACACATTTCATCACCACATATTTTAATACTTGGGAATGTGATTTAAAGTGGTGTCACAATTTAATAATGTTTAACCTTATTATTTTAATTAATTAAAGTGACTAGAAATACCTATGGGGCATTCTTTTATTACTTGTCCATTATTACTGCAAGTAAACCTAGATATTTTTATATATTTAGGAAGGTCTTATCAAATTTGATTTTTGAGAGTTGGAATCAACTCAAGAGCATTTTATGGTTGAATTTTGAAAAATGTTTGAATGCAGAAAAGTCTTTTCCTTGTTATTTTTACCATAGGTGATCTATAATTCCAAATGGTTTGAATCCAACAGGCTTGGGTTAAGAATTTCAATACCTTTCTAAAAAAATGGTTTCATGCAATTTGGTTTAGTGAATCTCTCTGAATTTATTTTTGAATCAACAGACAGAACTAGCTTTGAAACTAAAATGAAAAATCTAAATTTAAAGTAACTGGGTCGCGCGGGAGAGTTACTGGGCTAGCCCACTATGCACAGCGCGCACGCGGGCGGGTTTAAGTGGTGTCCCCACTCATCAGTGAGACAGGAGGTGGCGAAGGGGTATGGGCTGATTACGACCGTAGGATTAGATGCAAGATCAACGGCTCATGGCCGTCATCCTCATCGGAACAGGACACGACGGGGACTAACCCTAGCACGGCCAGTGGGGTTCTGGGGAGGCTCACCGGGGCTCAAGCGAGGGTCGGCGACGGGGGCGAATGAGGTTGTCAATGACGGTGGTTCTCCTGGTACTGGTGGCGTCTCTTGGGTTGTCCGCAATAGATGGCGCCCTTCTCCTCCAGCAGCGGCGGCCTCCGATGAAATTTCGGTGGCCTGGTGCTCGCCTTGCTCCGGGGAAGGGTGTGGGAAGGATCAGTGAGAGGTGGGGAGTGAGATGGTGTGAAGAAAACGAGCGGGGAAGTCCTCCTTTTATAGGCGAGCGGGAGAGGCCGAGCGGCATGGGCAGTGCTCGTCGGGGTCGGCGTTACAGCGAGCTATGGGCATGGCTGGGGCTAGGGGACAGTGCGTGGTCTCCTGGTTGTGCTCAACGTCTTGATGGCGCGGCAAGGGGCGGTACACTTCGGTCAGAACACGCAGGTGCTCTGAGCGGCACCAGCAACGTTTTTGACGACGCACAAGCGCTCCTGGTCGCGTGGCGGCGAACGGGGATGTCTGGTGGTCTCCTGGGATGGTGGTGATCACAGGAACGGGCGGCGAAGGCGAGGCGCGGTGTGTGCGAGCATGTCGAGCGTGGCGAGCTGGTGCGCTCTGGACATGGCAGAGACAAACTGGGCGCGTGCGTTCTCGGTGGTCCACTTCTTGTCAATGCTCGAGGGCTGGACAGAGGGTGGCGGTGGATGGTGGCGTGCTTCCTGAATACGGTGGCTAGGCGCGGTGATGGCTCGTTCTAGCTGGCCATGGTCGGCTGGCAAGGGTGTGCTCGGGCATGCACGACAGGGTGCAATGGTAGGGGTCTAAGTTGGTTTAATGCGATGGTTGTCACTAGGGGAGACAGGGGTGATCAATGGGGGACAACGTTTGGGGTGATCACTGCTCAAAACAGTGAAGTTTGGCCAAATTTGGTTTGTGTCTCCAGGTGTTTGATGAAATGGCCGAAAGAAATTGATATTTGAATTTTTGGTTGAAACTTGGTGAGTGTACTGGGCACATACTAGGTAGTCTCTAGTTGCTTGGATTTGTCAAGGTGCACTGATTTGGTTGTGTTTTGAGAAATGGTGATCTTACCATATGAACTAGATTCAATTTTGAATTATCATTTGAATAGGGTTGCCAAATGTTTCTATGGGTTTGCAAGGTGGGATTGGGTTCACTTTTACTTTTTCTATCAAGGGGTTAAAAGAATTGAATTTGTTTCTATTTGAAATCTTGGACTAGAAACACTCAAAGTGGTCTAGTGGTCTAGTGAGCAAGATTGGCAAAAATGACCATTTGTTTATATAGTTTGTTTTTGAATTTCTCTTGATTTGATTGTTCTTGGAAATGATTTAGATGATGTTGTTTTCATCTTTAAACCAATCCTTGCCATTCATAACAATCACACATGTCCATACAAGCATTCATGCATTCATCACATACACACATGCATTCATATGGATTTTAATTAACAAAGGTTTTGTTAACCCTAAATTTGGGTGATTGGAATTGATAACCTTGATTAATATTTTTGGGATGTTACAAACCTTCCCTCCTTAAACAAAATCTCGTCCCGAGATTTGAGAAAAAAAACTAGGATTTAAAGAGATCTGGAAACTCTGTCCTAATGTAGTCTTCTCTCTCCGAGGTAGCTTCTTCTTCAGTGTGGTTACTCCACTGGATGAGAAACTTGATACTCCGGGTCTTGGTGGTTCTGAAAGCTTCCTCCAAAATACGGATGGGTACTTTAGGATAGGTCAGGTCATCATTGATCTCTATGGTTTGATGATCAATATTCTCGAAAACTTTAGTCTTCTCTGGGACTTCTAGGAATTCGCGAAGTAACGAGATATGAAACACAGTATGCACGGCTGACATCTCCTCTGGCAGTTCCAGTTGATACGATACTTCTCCTCGATGATTCAGAATCTTGAAGGGTCCTATATATCTGGGGGCTAACTTTCCTTTGAGTTGGAAACGTTGCATTCCTTTCAAAGGTGACACTTTGAGGTACACAAAATCTCCGATATTGAAGGCTAGGTCTCTACGTCTCTTGTCGGCATAACTCTTCTGTCTGGGTTGGGCGGTCTTGAGTAGCTCACGAATCTTGTGAACTTTCTCTTCGGCTTATCGTAAGATGTCGGGTCCAAAAATCTGACTCTCTCCTACTTCCGAACAATTCAAAGTGGTACGACACTTCCTTACATACATGAATTCAAATGGGGCCATTTGCAAACTGGCTTGGTAACTGTTGTTGTATGAAAAATCTGCGAAAGGTAGATAGTCTTCCCATTTAGATCCATATTCTAATACACAAGCTCTAAACATATCTTCGAGTATTTGATTTACTCGCTCCGTTTGTCCATCAGTCTGAGGGTGATAAGCTGTGCTAAAATCTAGTATGGCTCCTAATCCTTCTTGGACTTTCTTCCAAAATCTCGAGGTAAACTGCGTTCCTCGATCCGACACGATGTTCTTGGGGACTCCATGCAAACTGACTATTCTAGCAATGTACAACTCTGCTAGCTTCGAACTCTGATAAGTTTTCTTGACTGGTAAGAAATGAGCAACTTTGGACAGTCGATCTACTATGACCCAAATAGAGTCATTTCCCCTACTAGATGTAGGAAAACCGGTGATAAAATCCATTCCCACTGAATCCCATTTCCATTCCGGAATCTGCAATGGTTGCAACAGTCATGCGGGTCTCTGATGTCCCTCCTTGACTCTCTGACAAATATCACACTTGTCTATGTAGCTTCCGATTTCTCTCTTCATTTTATGCCACCAAAATTTCTCCTTCAAATCCTGATACATCTTTGTTCCTCTGGGGTGGATAGAATAAAGAGTATCATGGGATTCTTTCAAAATAGTTTGCTTCAATTCTGAATCTGCTGGCACACAGATACGTCCTTTGTACCATAAAACTCCTTCTTCATCTTCGGTGAATCCGGGTACCTTCTCTGTACCGATACGACGTTTGATTATGTCGATACTAGCATTTCCTTTCTACGCTTCCTTGATCTGACTGATCAAAGTGGGTTGAAGTTCTATGCTAGCCAAATATCCTTCACTTACTAACTCCATTCTAAAATCTTCCAACTCCTTGTGCAAACTTGGTTGCTCCTTCAGAATCATGGAGTTCAAGCGACACAGCAATCTGCTAAGGGCGTGTGCTACCACATTGGCTTTACCGGGGTGATAGTGGATGTCCAGATCATAGTCCTTGATTAACTCTATCCATCTCCTTTGCCTCATATTCAGCTCCTTCTGAGTGAAAATATACTTCAGGCTCTTGTGATCCGAATAAATCTCACAACGGTTTCCCATGAGGTAATGTCGCCATGTCTTTAAGTCTAAAACTATGGCTGGTAGTTCAAGGTCATGGCTAGGATAATTCTTCTCATGTTGCTTTAGTTGTCGGGATAGATATGATATGACTTTGCCTTCTTGCATAAGCACACATCCGAGACCGATCTTGGATGCTTCACAATACACATCAAAAGGCTTCATGGTATCCGGCATAATCAAGATTGGGGCAGAGATCAATCTCTTCTTAAGATCTTGAAAACTTGCTTCACATTTGTCTGTAAATTCAAATTTCTTTTCTTTCTTCAACAATTGGGTCATGGGTCTTGCGATACTCGAGAATCCTTCTACGAACTTGTGGTAGTATCCCTCTAATCCGAGAAATGCAAGAACTTGGGTTTGAGAGGTTGGAGCTTGCCATTCTTCAACATCCTTAACCTTGGTGGGGTAAACAGCAATTCCTCCGGCCGACACAATATGTCCGAGGAATCCTACTTCCTGTAACCAGAATTCACATTTGCTAAACTTGGCATACAACTGAAGCTCCCTAAGGGTTCCAAGGATGGTCCTCAGGTGTAGCTCATGTTCTTCTTCTGATTTGGAATATATCAGAATGTCATCAATGAAAACAACAACAAACTTATCCAGGAAGTCCATAAAAATCTTATTCATGAGGTTCATGAAATAAGCTGGGGCATTGGTTAATCCAAAATACATGACAGTGTACTCATACAGTCCATATCTGGTGGTAAAGGCATTCTTTGGAATATCCTCTGCGCGAATCTTGAGTTGATGATAACCAGTCCTAAGATTAATCTTAGAAAACACTTTGGCACCAGTCAACTGGTCAAACAGGTCTTCTATCTTCGGCAGTGCGTACTTGTTCTTGATAGTGACATCATTCAGCTTCCGACAATCCATGCACAAACGGTTACCTCCATGTTTCTTGTCCACAAACAGGACAAGTGATCTCCATGGCGAAGCACTTGGTTGAATCAGTCCTATCTCCATCATAGCATCCAGTTTCTTCTTCAGCTCCACTAATTCAGATGGGTTCATACTATACGGTCTTTAGGCTCTGGGTCCAGTTCCAGGTATTAGTTCAATGATAAACTCGATATCCCGATCTGGGGGCATACCGGGCAATACATCTGGGAATACGTCGGGGTATTCACAAACTACTCGGACTTGGTCAATGGTTGGTTGGGCTAGACTCTTGTTGCACTTGAATTGACGGGGCAACGTTTCAGATACATGCTCTACTGATACTCCAGTGGTACTGGTCATGGTTATGGCTTTCTTGGCACAGTCGAATAATCCTTTATGTTTCGACATCCAATCCATTCCTAGTATTACTTCCAAACCTTTAGTTCCAAGTACTATTAGAATAGCATAAAAATCTATGCCATGGATTCTGATAGGTACGGCTTTGCAAATTTGTCTAGCTTTGGTTGTTGAACCAGGTATTTGAACTACCATAACATGCTTCAATTTTGTAGGTTGAATCTTACTAGTGGATGCAAACTCTTCTGTAACAAACGAGTGCGATGCTCCAGAATCAAACAACACTCTTGCAAGTACTGAGTTAACAGAAAACATACCCAGCACGACATCTGGCGCTTCTTGGGCTTCTTCAGCATTCATGTGAAATAGACGGCCATTGCGGTTGAGCGAATTCCCTGGGGAAATCTTCTTCCAGGATGAACACGACGCTTGTGCTGAGCTAGGGCATTCACATTGGGGGTTGCTGCAAGATTCTTGGGGCACTCATTGGAATAGTGACACTTGGTTCCGAATTCATAACAAGTCACCTGAGACTTGTCCTTTCCTGCAACAGGCACATCATTGCTTATAGTCCTTGGGGCAGTATTGGGGTTGTTGGCAACATTGTTGTTGTTGAACTTGGGCGATGCACGGTTGAAATTTCTGGAGTTACCTGGGTTGTTGTTGTTGTTTCCTCTGGGCCTTGGGTTTCCTCCTCCACGGTTGGGATAGGTCGGACGGTTCATCGGGGTCTATTGTTTCTTGGGGCAAATCCTGCAGACGGGTTGGGGCGATACTTTGGGGTATGGTGGGTTCCTAGTTGATGCATCATTCGACGCTTGCGGTTCTCATTGGCTTGGTTGATCTTTTCTTCCATCTGAATGGCAGAATCCACTAAGGCTTCAATGTCAGCAAATGGAATATTGACTAATACCGTCTGCATCTCATCATGCAGACCATTCAAGAATCTTTCCTTCTTCTTGGCTTTAGTGTTAATCTCATCGGGTGCATACCTAGCTAATGACAGAAATTTGTCACGGTACTCAACTACTGTCATCCTCCCTTGCTTCAATTCTCTGAATCTATCTATCATCCTCTTGATTAATTCTGGTGGCACATGGGTTCTGCTGAACTTGAGTTTGAATTCCTCCCAAGTCATCATGTGTCCTCCATTCATGGCGCGAATGCTATTCCACCAAGCTCTTGCATCTCCTGCCAGATAGTGGGTAGCAAACAGTACTTTCTCATTGGCCTCCACTCCTGCGACTTCTAAGTTGTTATCCATAGTCTGCAGCCAGTCATCTGCATCTAAGGGCTCTTAGACTTACTAAAAATGGGTGGATTGGTGTTCTGAAAGTTCTTGAGCTTGGATCCATGGTTGTCCTGGTTTCCATGCCCTTGATTGTTGTTGGCCATCTGACCTATGTGTTGAAGGGTGGCTAGGTTGCCTTGACGTTCGGCTCTTTCAGCTTCGCGGTCAGAAACCAACATTTGCGAGATTTGCAGCATTGGGTCTAGGGATGAACTGCTTCCTCCGCGAGGCATCTGAAGATTGAGATAGATCATGAGAAAAGAGGAAATTTTCTAAGGTTCAGGGGTTTGTTTTTGAAAAGTTTTTAAACTTTGACTCGGATTTTTCTAGCAACTTGCTTTTCATTCATTCATAGCAACAATACAAACACACACCACAACAAGGAAACAGATGGTTTTAAGAACCATTCTGTGCAACTATGATACAGTGGGACCGGATACAACTTCACTAACACTAGTGCTCAAGTGCTACTACTACTCGAAATCGGTGACTTCATCATCATCATCATCATCAATGAAGGCGAAGTCATCCTCATCGGTGAAGAAGTCCATGGCTTGATCCTCTAGGAAATCATCATCACTGAGGTAAGAGTAGGGGTCTCCACGGATGTCTTCCCCAGCATTCTCCCTCTCCTCAAGCTGCATGTCCCTCTCGTGGGTGGTATCCTCCAAGTCTGTCACCTTGTGACGAAGGAGGGCAATAATGCGATCCTTCTTGTCAAGCTAAAGGCGACGAGACTGGTGATCCTTCACAAGCATGGCGATGGTATTGTCCTTCTTGATTGTGATGGCATAGTTGTGGTTGGTGTAGGAGCGGGCATTATCCAACTCCTTCTGCATGTCATACATCATGAAGCTAAGGTGTTCCACTTGATGCTTCAGCTCTGGGTGATATGGTGCCTCCAATGGTTGTCCCATAACATCACGCCTTGGGTAGTACTCAAAGCGCGTGCCCTTGATCTGATTGATGTTTTTCCCACACAGACGGGCAAGATCTTCCTGCATGGCACTGGCGAGTCCATCTAACCAGCTATTCTCTCTTAAGGTGAACTTGACTCCCTCTAAGGTGGGGGATTCAATCTTCCCTCTGAGATTTGCGACAATCAGCCATTCAATTCTCCTTCTTCCTGATCGTTGAGCTGGGCTCCAAAGAACTCGGGGTGCGGGCGCTCTAGAAGTTCCGAGAGTTGGTCCAAATCTCGCTCAAAGATGAGATCTCCTCCATTGCCCAACTGATAGAACTTTCTATACTTCACGTCCATCTATAAGAATGTAGGATGAGTAAGTTAGTAGAGTGATCAAGTGTGTCAAATTTTATGTAAGTTTGCAAGAATTTTTGAGGAACATGAATTTTCATGAAAGAATCTAAGTGGTAAGAATGAGAATAAGTTTTCATAAATACTCACTTCTTTTTTTAAAACTAAGTTTTTGATTCAAGCGTCCATTCTAACTAGGGTCTCCTTTGGTCAGGATGGCTCTGATACCAACTTGTCAACACCCGGATTTTTAATCCCAGATGCATGTTATGCCATACATCGCAATCCCATGATTACCATGTTTGCGAGACATAAGAGATTGGTACCATAGTTCATCATCCATTACAAACCATAATAAAGGTCTTACGAATAAAGCATCTCATGATCCAGTCTTAATACAATGAACGCAGCGGAATAATATAATAACGGTAGCATGGGCGAAGCTCCATCTTTAGGGTCACAGGAAATGCTGACGATGGGAGATGATCCTAGTTGTCATAGACTTCCTGTTGTCCATCATCCTGATAGTCCTCCTCATAGTCTGTCCACGGGAATAGCCAGGGACAAAGCAATGAGTACTCCTTAAGTACTCGCAAACTAAGACTAACAAGTAAAGAGGTTTCAAGTAGGAATCCTGAGCTCTAGGTTGTTTTGCAAAAAGCTAGGTTTATCTCTAGCTGAGTTCAGAAGTAAAGAAAACTAGTCTAAGGTTTTATAACACCTAAGTGGGAACTTAGTTTTCACTTTCACAACCTTGTTGTGGTCAAGTCAAAGTCATGATTCATTCCACAAGTCATTTTGAAAACATCTGACGATGGAACAGTATGGCCACTCCAACTATCCATAACCGCGGACGCAGCTATTCGAATAGTTTGACACTCTGCAGAGGTGGTACACTTTCACCACAATATTCGATACATCCGTCAGGAACAATCTTGAATTCACCATACTCAGCATGTGGATAATCAATCCTAACCTTTCAATTACACACCCTAGTATAGGCACCTCCCCTATGAGTTTGGCCTCCCAACCATGACCATCTGTCATCTTGGGAACTGCACAGGTGGTCAATCGTCACGAGGTAGCCTCAGCTCAAACCTCAGCCGCAAGGGAACCCATACTAAGATATATAAACTTCCAGTCAAGCCCTACCCAATTTCGGCTATTGTGGTTGTACGGTAAAATTGGAATGGTATCACATCCGAACACAACCATCAGTTTTATAAAGGTCTAAGGCTCATGCCTCAACAACACATGTCAAAAACATTTCATTAGAATGACTCATCATTATAAGGTTTTCATAACCATTTTCACCAAGTATTCCCATCTAAAGTGATCAAGTTTTATGCTTAGCACTAGCCACTAAATTTGGGGGTAATCACTAATGAGGGGTGATAATCAAGTGTGACTTATCTAAGTATAATCTCATTCCTCAGGATGACATCAAGTTCTACCTGACTTAGGCCAAGTTTTATACTCTTTATGCTACCTTTATTATCTTTCCAAAACTCACAAGTCACTAAGTAAACATAAATAAAAAACTTTGATAAAGAAATAAAAGAATAAAGCTTGCAAGTAAAACTGGGATTTAGTATGATCAAGTGGTATAACCAAAGCATGCCTAATGCATTGCATAGGTTTATTGGTATTGTGGGGCTTGCAAGTATTAGCTTGCATGGTTTTAGCTTAGCTTGCCTTATCCAGTGCAGTGGTTGAAGTTCTCCTCTGCTTCATCTTCGTAGTAGTCTCCTTCATGTTCGTATCCTTGGTCGGTACTAGCGTCTATAAATAAATATGAAGTACACAATCACCAAACAATACTTAACTACTTCTATTTGGCACGCAAGGGTTTACACTAGATGATCTATGATGACCCACAAGTGTAGGGGATCGCAACAGTCTTCGCGGGTAGTATTACCAAATTTATTGATTTGACACAAGGGGAGCCAAATAATACTTGCAAGCCTTAACAACTGAGTTGTCAATTCAGCTGCACCTAGAAATAGTTCTTGCTCACAGAAATTTATCAGTAGCAACAGTTTGTAGTAGCAACAGCAAAGCAGCAGCAGCAGCAAAACAAGAGCAATAGTAACAGTAACAGTAAACAGTGGGATTCTAGTGCGGTAGGCATAGGTATGGATGGACGGGCGTTGCATGCACGAGTCTAAACATGTAACTTCAATATCTAGGGCATTGCAGATAAATAATAACAAGCATCCAAGTACTAAACAATCCAACGCATGTGCTCCATATATAGTCATACGTGCTCGCAATAAGAACTTGCACAACATCTTCTGTCCAGCCAGCCCTTGGCAGCGGGGCCTATAGGGAACTACTGGCAATTAAGGTGCTCCTTTTAATAGAGCACTGGAGCAAAGCATTAACACTCCGTGAACATAGGTAATCCTCACACCACGGCCATCCCCTCCAGTTGTCCCAATTATTGTCACTTCAGGGCCTTTGGATCCGGACAATGATATGTGTACACAACTTGCAGATAAGATCACAAACAATACTATCATAATGATTCAATAATAAGTTCAGATCTAAGATCATGGCTCGGGCCCTAGTGACAAGCATTAAGCACAACAAGTTGCAAAAAAGTCAAATAGCACTAATAGAGATACTAGGCACTATGCTCTAACAATCTTATTCGATTACATGATAGAACTCATTCAATCCCTACCATCCCCAAGCCTACAGTGGGGGATTACTCACTCATGGATGAGGGAAACATCGATGGTTGATGGAGAGGCATTGGTGATGACGATGGCAATGATCCTCTCCAAATTCCCCATACCGGTAGGGTGCCAGAATGGAGTTTCTGGATCCAAATCTTGGTTTCTGATGGTGCCGGCGGAGCGGAACTCTTCTCTGGAAAACATCGAACCCCCCTCGGTTTTTAGGTCAAGGGGCAACTTATAGGCGCAGAGGGAGCCTGAGGGGGTGCCTGGGGTGGTCGCACCCCCCTAGGCGCGGGGCAGGGCCCACCCGCGCCTGGCAGGGGAGTGGGCCCCCCAGGCCTCCACTCCGTTTAGTCTTCTGGCTCCATGGATCTTATAGTGAAATATAATTTTTGGCATATTTTCCGGGATTTTTCCTGATAGTTGATTTTCTACACAAAAACTAGACACTAAGGCAATTCTACTAAAAACAACATCAGTCCGTGTTAGTTGTATCCAAATCACACAAGTTTAGAGTAGAAACAATAGTAAAAGTTTTCGTGAAAGTAGATACATTTTGGACGTATCAACTCCCCCCCCCCCCAAGCTTAGCTTATTGCTTGTCCTCAAGCAATTCAGTTGAAAACTGAGTACGATAAAAGAACTTTCACGAACACATTTGCTTCATATGATGTATATATTCTTGGCACTGGAGTAGATGCTTAAACCATTCATAATAAGAAGTATGCAACTAAGTCTACTCAATATTCATTGCAAGCTATGAAGAGAAACCAACTCAATAATAATAAGTAGCATGGAACATAAACATAAGCAACATTGCAATGCTCATAATAAGGTATGATAGAGTGGTATCTTGCTTGCCTTTGTTTGTAGAGCACAATATAAATGCCAAGGCACCTCTGAAGTTCAAGTGAAGACTAGAAGTAAAGATATCAGAGATACAAGCATCAAAGTCATGACATAATTAACCAAGTTTTGCAACAAACACAAGAATGAAAACTATGCTCTCAAGAAGGTGCTCATAGAATAAGTGGTGACTCAACAAGGAAGTGAAAACGGTTTTGAACAGTTTGAAAGGCTTCCAAATGCTGAAAGGAAGGTACTCACTAGCTTTGATCTCTCATTGGCCTTATCATAGGCATCTTCATGTGGTTAAGGTGAAAGTGAGGTCCAATCTGAGTTATATGCTTGACAGACCATAAACTGGAAATCCCAAGTCCCTTGAGTACGAGAGCCGCTCTGCATGCTACTCAACTTGGTTACCTGCAAGTTCTTGTCACTGTGCATACATGCATATCATAGAGAACCACCAACGGGGTACCCCTTGCACATGATACAGGAGCTATCCTGTGATCAAAATGACAAGGCAAACAGACAATGAGCATCTCGGCGATCTTTTTATTTACTATGTGCATAGCTTTTTATTGATGATGCTTCATAGAATTCTCATTATGGTGATGCTGCAAGTTTTCACCATGATTAGGCATGGCTTAGTATAGTGGCCCAGGCATTTCTCTAACACAATGTATAGACTCCATGAACTCACAAGCTCCCCTCTTATTTCACACCGTCGACATCCGCAAACAAAAGAGCAAAGTATCAACTGGATAGGATATCCAAAAAGTGTTGAAAGCGTTCCCCGTGATAGCACGGTTCTACTAACTCCCAGCATATAATTTTCAAGCATATAACTTTCATGGACAAGTCACAATGGTTCAGGATTATTAAGTGCAAGGAATAAAGTGTGCCATCAAGTTCGTGAGAGCTTTACTAACTAACTTCCTCAATACAGACAAACATTTTATTTGGAACAAAACAAGGCATATAGAATATGCACTAAAATAGCAAATGATGATAATATGTAGGTATGGTGGACACAGTTGGCAATAATGGTTTTGGGGAGTTGGAAGCATAGGTAGAGCTCATACTCAGTGCAAGTGAAGGCTAGCAATAGAGAGGGAGCGACAAACAAGAGAGCAATAGTTGTCATAATCATGCTTGCAACAAAACAGGACTAATTATGGCATGAAAGTGATACAAGAACTCTGAGGCAAAATAAATCGTCGAGGCTTACTGGCTATTGTTTAGTCATATGCATGCATGAACATGTGCCAAATCGATTCACATGAAACTTCCAGAGGAGGATACTGTCGTGGTATTGCGGACGAGTACGCCATGGAGGGGTCCTCACAGTGCGTGTTTAGAGACGTGGGGGAAGGCTGACGGTTGACGGGTACGAGGTAACACAGCTTACCCAGGTTCAGATCCCACAACGGTGGCGGAATCCTACTCCTGCTATAAATTACTATAAGGGCAATACTCCGAGTTATAGAGATAGGTTCGCTGTGCGAGGTTGTATGAATCGATGCCCTAAAGGCTCCCATAGGCCCGACTTATATAGTCGCCAGGTCCTAGGGTTATTGGGAAAAGTCCTAGCCAGACAGGTCATAGAGTCCTACACCGTCTATTACTAGTCTTGTGTATCTTGCACTTCAAGGCTCCGCGTACGTCCATGACTCCAACCGTAGCCTTCCTTTATCCAGCATGGGCCTCCCTTCTAGATCCATCTAACTGGGCCGCCCAGCAGGCCATAGGCCATGCTACCAACTGTGGGCCACCCGGGTTATCCGGATAGGTGACATGCTATGAGGATACCCATATAGCATATCCCCAACAGTAGCCCCCGGAGAACTCCGAGATCTTGCGCCGTCTTGCCTCTTCGTGTGGAATGCTCTGTCTAGATGGATGTCGGCAAATCGTCAAGAATTATCTTGTAGTCCTTCCAAAGAACCCTGCAAGGCTTTCTCCGTCTTCAATATGTAAGTCAGAGAAATGTTGAATCTTCCATCGTACTCTTCCTTAGCCGGATTGGATCCGTCCATGTCGGAATCTTCGATGTGACTGCTCATCTGCCTATGTCAGCTAGGGCGACGTAGGCTTAGGTCAGCAACGCCTCGTAACTCACACATGCAGAGAACGCAATCATGTCCGATTTTCCCGCACGATCGATACGAACCGTTGGTGGCGACGGTTGGAGACATGGCAAAATTTCCGCGCACGTTCGCGAACACGTCGTCTACGCGGCAACCGTCCGATCAAGCTGCACGAATCTTGACGCTGGAGATGATAAATAGTAACCATGGTGGAATTTCCACTTTTTACCTCATTCTCCTCGCATCGTCTTCTTCCTCCAGCGCGTGCCTCCTCGAGCTCTCCGCGAAAACTCTCGAAAAAACCCTAGCCCTAATCCACACCAGTGACCTCCGTACTCACTCCATGGCCAGCAGCAGCACTTCCCCTTCCATGGCGGCGCCGAGCGAAGCCGCGGCGAAGCCGGCGAGCTCCATCTGTAGGGGTTCGTAGCATGGAAAACAAAAATATTCTACCGCATACAAACAAACAAGCCAAGATATATCTACTAGATTGTAGCAATGAGTCTATAGAATAACTCACCCTCGAAGATTCCAAAGTGTTTAACGAGAGCGGATTCTCGTGGGTGATGTAGTCGTACTCTTGCCAATCTCAAGATCGTGTAAACGATCCTTCCGGCGCTGCGTTCCGGCAGCGCTTCCGCAGTCGGTCACACGTTCGATACTCGATGAAGACCTTCCTCTCCCTTGTTCCAGCAGGCAGCGGAGGTTGTAGCACTCTCCTCGCGATTCTGGTAGCACAACGGCGTGGTACCGGAAGTAGAGGAGAGATCTCGCTGGGCTTCACCTTAAGCCGGAGCGAGTATGGTGGACTATGAGAGAGGCCTTGGCGATCTAGGGTTTAGAGGCACCAAGGAGAGAGGGCTAGGCCGGCGTCTAGGGCAAGGGGAGAGCCCCAAGTCGGCGGCTAGGGTTTGCCCTAGGGCGGCGGCGGCTGCAAGAGGGCCGGCGGCTAGGGCTAGGGTTTTAGTGGGGCAAGGTGTAGGTGTAGAGGGGCAGCCCTGCCCCTCCTTTTATAGGTGGGAGGGCGCCGGCCAGGGGAGGGGAGTCCTCCCCCAACTCGGCCTCCAAGACCGGCGGGTGGAGGGAGAGGAACTCCTCCCCAAGTAGGTTTCCTACTCTCCCTCCACCAAGCAAACTTGCCGTTTGACTTTTCAAATTGGCATTTGACTTTTCAAACTAGGATTTGATTTATCCCTTTATTTTGCTCAGCGATGACACCTAGTACATGATGCAACCATTCCAACTTGTTATGACACATTCATTTACCCTTCCCCTCCGGAGTGTTGGACCTTCCGGACCCTTCTAGAACATTCCCGATGAAAACACCGGAATCATTCTCCAACCCCGAAACACGACTTTCCTTATATGAATCTTATTCTCCGGACCATTCCGGATCTCCTCGTGATATCCCGGATCCCATCCGAGACTCCGAACAACATTCGGTCTCTTACTCATCATTCCATAACTACTCAACAACATCGAATCCTTAAGTGTGTCTCCCTATGGTTCGTAAATTATCGGACATGATCGAGACACTTCTCCGAACAATAACCAATAGAGGAATCTGGAAATTCATATGGCTCCCACATATTTCTACGATTACTTTGCGATCGAATGAACCACTTACATACGATACCAATTTCCCTTTGTCTCACGATAGTTTACTTATCCGAGGTTTTGATCGTCGGTATCTCTGCATACCTAGTTCAACCTCGTTACTGATAAGTACTCTTTTCTCGTTCCCGTGATATGTGATCCCTTGTGATCCAGTCACATGCTTGCAAGACAATTGGATGACATTCCATCGAGAGGGCCCAGAGTATATCTATCCGTCATATGGATGGACAAATCCCACTCTTGATTCATGTGTCTCAACCCACACTTTCCGAACACTCAATGCCACCTTTATAACCACCCAGTTATGGTGTGGTGTTTGATGTCATCAAAGCATCCTTCCGGTGATGGTGATATGCATGATCTCATGGTCGAAGGAATTAGGTTACTATGTATCAGAAAGCATATAGCAATTGAACTATTAAAATGACTTGATCTTTATGCTACGCTTATCTATAGGAGTATGTCCATCATACCATTCTCCTAACGATATGATCTTGTTGTTAATAACATCTCAATGTTCATGATAGGGAAACCACAATCATTTATTAACCAACAAGCTAGTATTATGAAGAGGCTTTACTAGGGACTCTAATTTAGTTTACAAATCACACAAGTATTAATGTTTCCTTGTTAATACTATTATAGCATGAATGTAAACATTTATCATAAACACAAAGATATAATAATAACTACATTTATTATTGCCTCTACGGTATATTTCCAACAGTCTCCCACTTGCACTAGAGTCAACTAATCTAGATTACATGGTAATATACCGAACACCCATGGCAGTTTGGTGTTGGTCATGTTTTGCCCTCGGGAGAGGTTTAGTCAACGGATCCACCACATTCAGATATGTGTGTACTTTGCAAATATTTATGTCACCATCTTGGACATGTTCTCGAATAGCGTGAAAACGTAGCTTGATGTGCTTCAGCTTCTTGTGTGACCTTGGTTCTTGCGCATTGTCTATGGCGCCCATGTTATCACAGTAGATAGACATTGGGTCCAACGCACTTGGAACCACACCGAGCTCTGTAATGAACTCCTTTATCCATATCGCTTCTTGTGAAGCCTCCGAAGCAGCTATGTATTCCAATTCAGTTGAAGATCTCGCCACAACGCTTTGCTTTGCACTCCTCCAGCTAACTACTACACCATTCAAAGTAAATACGTATCCAGATTGAGATTTAGAATCATCTGGATCGGTGTTCCAACTAGCATCGGTGTAACCATTAACAACGAGTTGTTCATCACCTCCATAAGAAAGAACCATATCCTTAGTTCTTATCAAGTACTTAAGGATGTTTTTGACCGCTGTCCAATGATCCACTCCTGGATCACTTTGATATCTGCTAGTCAAACTAACAGCATATGTAATGTCGGGTCTAGTACATAGCATGGCATACATTAGAGATCCTATGGCTGAGGCATAGGGAGTCTTACTCATCCTTTCTATATCTTCTGCCGTTGCTGGACTTTGAGTTTTACTCAAGGTCGTATTGGGCAACATGGGCAAGAACCCTTTCTTGCTATCTTCCATTCCAAACCTCTTTAGAACTTTGTCCAAATATGTACTTTGTGACAATGATATTAGGCGTCTCGATCTATCTCTATAAATCTTTATGCCTAATATGTAAGATGCTTCGCCAAGATCTTTCATTGAAAAACTACTATTCAAATATTCCTTGACACTATTAAGAAGGTCTACATCATTCCCAATCAACAATATGTCATCTACATATAGTATTAAGAATGCTACAGAGCTCCCACTCACTTTCTTGTAAATACAAGCTTCTCCATAAGTTTGTATAAAACCAAAACTTTTGATTACTTTATCAAAACGTTGATTCCAACTTCGGGATGCTTGCTTCAATCCATATATGGACCGTTGAAGTTTGCATACCTTGTTAGCATCTTTAGGATCGACAAAACCTTTGGGTTGCATCATATACAACTCTTCATCAATGTCTCCATTGAGGAATGTTGTTTTGACATCCATCTGCCATATCTCATAATCATAATATGCAGCGATTGCTAACAAAATCCTCATAGACTTTAGCTTCGCTACTGGTGAGAAAGTCTCATCGTAGTCAACTCCTTGAATTTGTCGAAACCCTTTTGCGACAAGTCGAGCTTTATAGACAGTTACATTACCATCAGCATCTGTTTTCTTCTTGAAAATCCGTTTGTTCTCGACAGCCTTCCGGCCATCCAGTAAATCCACCAAAGTCCATACTTGGTTTTCGTACATGGATCCAATCTCGGATTTCATGGCTTATTGCCATTTATTGGAATCTGGGCTCATCATCGCTTCCTCATACGTCGCAGGGTCATCGGTGTTGTCCACCAACATGACACTCATAACAGGATCATACCAATCAGGAGTGGTACGAGTTCTCGTTGACCTGCGAGGTTATGTAGCAACTACAACCGAAGTTTCATGATCATCATCATTAGCTTCCTCTCTTATTGGTGCAGGCACCACAGGAACTTCTTCCGGTGCTGCGCTACTCGCAAGTTCGAGAGAAGGTTCGACAACCTCGTCGAGTTCTACTTTCCTTCCAGTCACTTCTTTCGAGAGAAATTCCTTCTCTAGAAAGGATCCATTCTTGGCAACGAAGATTTTGCCTTCGGATCTATGATAGAAGGTATACCCAATAGGTTCTTTTGGGTATCCTATGAAGACGCATTTTTCCGCTTTGGGTTCAAGCTTGTCCGGTTGTAACTTCTTTACATAGGCTTCGCAACCCCAAACTTTAAGGAACGACAATTTAGGTTTCTTCCCAAACCATAATTCATATGGTGTCGTTTCAACGGATTTAGATGGTGCACTATTTAAAGTGAATGCGGTTGTTTCTAATGCATAACCCCAAAATGATAGCGGTAAATCTGTAAGTGACATCATAGAACAAACCATATCTAAGAGAGTTCGATTACGATGTTTGGACACACCATTACGCTGTGGTGTTCCCGGCGGTGTCAATTGTGAAAGTATTCCACATTTCTTCAAATGCTCGCCAAACTCGTAACTTAGATATTCACCTCCACGATCAGAACATAGAAATTTAATCTTCTTGTTACGTTGATTCTCCACCTCACTTTGAAATTCCTTAAACTTCTCGAAAGTTTCGGACTTATGTTCATGAAATAGATATACCCATATCTACTCAAGTCATCCGTGAAGGTAAGAACATAACGATAACCACCGCGCGATGCTACACTCATTTGACCACACACATCGGTATGTATGATTTCCAATAAGTCCGTAGCTCGCTCCATCATACCAGAAAATGGAGTCTTAGTCATTTTACCCATCAGACATGCTTCGCATCTTTCAAGTGATTCGAAATCAAGTGATTCAAGAAGTCCATCGGAATGGAGTTTCTTCATACGCTTCACTCCAATGTGACCAAGACGACAGTGCCACATATAGGTCGAGTTATCGCTCAATTTCAAACGTTTAGCTTCAATGTTATTAATATGTGTATTTCCACTATCAAGATTCAATAAGAATAGACCATCTATCAAAGGTGCATGTGCATAAAACATATTACTCATATAAATCGAACAACCATTATTCTCGGACTTAAACAAGTAACCGTCTCGCAATAAACAAGATCCCGATATAATGTTCATGCTCAATGCAGGCACCAAATAACAATTATTTAATTATAAAACTAATCCCGATGGTAGATGAAGAGGTAGCGTGCCGACCATGATCACATCAACCTTTGAACCATTTCCTACGCGCATCGTCACCTTGTTCTTCGCTAGCTTCCGTTTATTCTGCAGCACCTGTTTCGAGTTACAAATATGAGCAACCGAACCAGTATCAAATACCCAGGCACTACTACGAGTACTAGTGAGATACACATCAATAACATGTATATCAGATATACCTTTCTTCTTGATGTTGTCGTTCTTCAAATCCGCCAAGTACTTTGGGCAATTCCGCTTCTAGTGACCTTCTCCCTTGCAGTAAAAGCACTCAGTATCAGGCTTAGGTCCAGCCTTGGTCTTCTTTGTCGGTGCGGTAACTTTCTTACCACCCTTCTTGAAGTGTCCCTTTTGCTTAGACTTGCCTTTCTTGAATTTGGTGGTCTTATTGACCATCAACACTTGGTGCTCTTTCTTGATCTCCACTTCTGCAGATTTTAACATGGAGAAGAGTTTTGGCAACTGCTTGTTCATGCTTTGCATATTGTAGTTCATCACAAAGTTCTTGTAACTTGGTGGTAGTGGTTGGAGGACACGGTAAATCCCCAAAGCATTAGGAATCACTATACCCAAGCTTTGGAGTTTGTTTGTGTGCCCAGACATCTTAAGCACATGCTCACTGACGGAGCTGCCCTCTTCCATCTTGCAGTTAAAGAACTTTTCAGAAGCCTCATAACTCTCAACTGCCACGTGAGTCTCAAATATCAGTTTGAGTTCACGGACAATATCATGTGGGTCTGAATTCTCAAACCTTTTCTGAAGCTCCGATTCCAAACCATACAAGATAGCACACTGAACTGTGGAGTACTGATTCTTCCAAGTGAGGTAAACATTCTTTACTTCATCGGTAGCAGTAGCTGCAGGCGGGTCACCCAGCGGTGCATCCAGCACATAAGTCAAACTACCAGCATTGAGGACAATTCTCAAATTGTGGAACCAATCCGCGAAGTTGCTTCCATTGTTTTTCAACTTTTCTTTCTCTAGGAACGCATTAAAATTGATGGTAGGGGGCGCCATTGATTTACAACATATTTGCAATAGTTTAGACTAAGTTTATGACAAATTGAGTTCTAATTAATAGTTAAATTAATCTAGGTGAATTCCCACTCAAAACAATATCCCTCACATTGTTTTAGTGATCACACGAACCAAATCCACCACATCAAAACCGATCATCACGAGAGTTGATGTAGCTTCAATGGCGAACAATCGACATGTTCATCATATCTACTATATGATTCATGCTTTACCTTTCGGTGATCCGTGTTCCGAGACCATGTCTGTACATGCTAGGCTCGTCAAGATCAAACCTTAGCTTCCGCATGAGCAAATCTGGCTTGCTCATGTTGTATACACTTGCAGAATCTAACATACCCGATCATCACGTGGTGCTTCGAAATAACAAGCTTTAGCAACGATGCTTACTAAGGATGAACACTTTAGAACTTGAAATTTATGTGCATGAGGGATCATCTTATAATGCTACCGTTGTTAACTAAGCAATACAAGATGCATAAAGGATTAACATCACATGCAATTCATAATATGTGATATGATATGGCCTTTCTTCTTTGTGCTTCCGATCTCCATCTTCAAGCACGAACATGATCTCCATCATCACCGGCATTGCATCAAGGTCAATGACGCTGCTCCATGATTGTCGTCCACCAGCTTCAACTATTACAACTACTTTGAATAGACATGCGGGTCTTAACAGAAATTAAAGACAACCATATGGCTCCTGCCGGTTGCCAACTTACAATAAGGAACATTGCATACATCAAATATAATCACAATCATGGCCATATCAGATCATGGAACACCCCTGCAAAACAAAGTTAGACGCCTCTAATTTCTTTGCATATTTTACGTGGTTTGGGGCTTTCAATAAGTGTCGATCTAACTTACGAACAAGAACCACAATGTTGATGTTTGAACTATCAAGTGCATGTTGTAAATTGGATCTATACTATAATGGGAGAGACAGACACCCGCAAAGCCACTTATGCAATACAAGTTGCATGTTGAGCGTGGAGCAAGTCTCATGAACGATGTCATGTAAGGTTAGCACGGGCCGCTTCATCCCATCATACCGCAAGATGCAAAGTACACAAGAAGCAATTGATAATAAAAGCACCACCGCCCACAATGACCATTGTGTTCTACTCGTGCAACAGATCTACATATAGACACGGCTCTGATACCACTGTAGGGGTTCGTAGCATGGAAAACAAAAAAATTCTACCGCATACAAACAAACAAGCCAAGATATATCTACTAGATTGTAGCAACGAGTCGATAGAATAACTCACCCTCGAAGATTCCAAAGTGTTTAACGAGAGCGGATTCTCGTGGGTGATGCAGTCGTACTCTTGCCGATCTCAAGATTGTGTAGACGATCCTTCCGGCGCTGCGTTCCGGCAGCGCTTCCGCAGTCGGTCACACGTTCGATACTCGACGAAGACCTTCCTCTCCCTTGTTCCAGCAGGCAGCGGAGGTTGTAGCACTCTCCTCGCGATTCCGGCAGCACAACGGCGTGGTACCGGAAGTAGAGGAGAGATCTCGCAGGGCTTCACCTTAAGCTGGAGCGAGTATGGTGGACTATGAGAGAGGCCTTGGCAATCTAGGGTTTAGAGGCACCAAGGAGAGAGGGCTAGGCCGGCGGCTAGGGCAAGGGGGAGCCCCAAGTCGGCGGCTAGGGTTTTCCCTAGGGCGGCGGCGGCTGCAAGAGGGCCGGCGGCTAGGGCTAGGGTTTTAGTGGGGCAAGGTGTAGGTGTAGAGGGGCAGCCCTGCCCCTCCTTTTATAGGTGGGAGGGCACCGGCCAGGGGAGGGGAGTCCTCCCCCAACTCGGCCTCCAAGGCCGGCGGGTGGAGGGAGAGGAACTCCTCCCCAAGTAGGTTTCCTACTCTCCATCCACCAAGCAAACTTGCCGTTTGACTTTTCAAATTGGCATTTGACTTTTCAAACTAGGATTTGATTTATCCCTTTATTTTGCTCAGCGATGACACCTAGTACATGATGCAACCATTCCAACTTGTTATGACACATTCATGTACCCTTCCCCTCCGGAGTGCCGGACCTTCCGGACCCTTCTAGAACATTCCCGATGAAAACACCGGAATCATTCTCCAACCCCGAAACAGGACTTTCCTTATATGAATCTTATTCTCCGGACCATTCCGGATCTCCTCGTGATATCTCGGATCCCATCCGAGACTCCGAACAACATTCGGTCTCTTACTCATCATTCCATAACTACTCAACAACATCTAATCCTTAAGTGTGTCTCCCTACGGTTCATGAATTATGCGGACATGATCGAGACACTTCTCCGAACAATAACCAATAGAGGAATCTGGAAATTCATATGGCTCCCACATATTTCTGCGATTACTTTGCGATCGAATGAACCACTTACATACGATACCAATTTCCCTTTGTCTCATGATAGTTTACTTATCCGAGGTTTTGATCGTCGGTATCTCTGCATACCTAGTTCAACCTCGTTACTGATAAGTACTCTTTTCTCGTTCCCGTGATATGTGATCCCTTGTGATCCAGTCACATGCTTGCAAGCCAATTGGATGACATTCCACCGAGAGGGCCCAGAGTATATCTATCCGTCATATGGATGGACAAATCCCACTCTTGATTCATGTGTCTCAACCCACACTTTCCAAACACTCAATGCCACCTTTATAACCACCCAGTTACGGTGTGGTGTTTGATGTCATCAAAGCATCCTTCCGGTGATGGTGATATGCATGATCTCATGGTCGAAGGAATTAGATTACTATGTATCAGAAAGCATATAGCAATTGAACTATTAAAATGACTTGATCTTTATGCTACGCTTATCTATAGGAGTATGTCCATCATACCATTCTCCTAACGATATGATCTTGTTGTTAATAACATCTCAATGTTCATGATAGGGAAACCACAATCATTTATTAACCAACAAGCTAGTATTATGAAGAGGCTTTACTAGGGACTCTAATTTAGTTTACAAATCACACAAGTATTAATGTTTCCTTGTTAATACTATTATAGCATGAATGTAAACATTTATCATAAACACAAAGATATAGTAATAACTACATTTATTATTGCCTCTAGGGCATATCTCCAACACCATCGTCGTGCCCCCAGAGGGTTTGGTCATCCCCGTCTCGGCGGTGGTCGAATCCACCGGCGGCGACCAGAATCTAGCGGCGCTGGAGCTGTTGGAGGAGGAATTGGACTCGCATAAGGGCGACTGGCGCGGCTCAGACATCACTAACTGTGATATCCAAGAGCTGGTCATTGAAGGCTACCTCCCTGTGATGGAGGGGCTCGCCTGGCGGGTGGCGCCGGCTGGCGAGGTGACACCTTCTCCCCAAGTCAGAGAAAAGGTGTACCTCAAAGCCCAATTGGTACGCGGTGTCTCCCTTCCCATCTCCAACTTCTTCCTCTCCGTCTTGAATCACTATAGAGTCCAGCCTCAAAACCTCTCCCCCAATAGTATCTTAGCGCTTAGCAACTACGCGGCGCTTTGCGATGGTTAATTAGAGATAAGGCCTAGGCTAGAACTCTTTGTGTACTTCTTCACCATCAAGCGTGAAGCCAGAGCTAGTAAGGAAGAACTTAGTAACTGTGGCACCATAAGCTTCAAGATTCGACCTGGCCGGTGGTTCCCCGACATCGTCGGCCACGAGTCCTGCAAAAATTGGCAACGGACGTACTTTTATGGCCCAGACATTCCTCTGTCTGGCCGACAAGTAACGTACCCGGACTTCGTTGACGGAGCCGCCGCTGAAGCCTCGTCATGGAGATCCCAGGCCTCCCTTCCCTCCGACCTCGATGCTTCCCGCGCCATAAGGCAGATAGAATGGTTTGTAGAGACGGGTTTGACCGGCTTGTACCTAGCCATGTGCTGGTTCATCAGGCGAATCCAACCTCTGCAGCACCACGCGAAGCTCATGCACGAGTATACCAGCGATAGAAGGGATAGCCTCCGCATCTCTGTGGACAACTTCTCGAGCGACTCCGTCAAGCTCCGCCTTAAGGACATCGTCAAGGTGAAGGATAAGAAGCATGGCTTCACCATCACCTACGACATGTTCGTATATGGCAAGTGCCCAAAGGTAAGTATTTATTTTCTGTGTACGACATATACTCCAGTTCTTCCGTCTTGCAAATGTCATCTCATCTAACACGGTGACTTCTCACTTAACAGCTTAGCGATCTAGAGGAGGACAACCTGGCTGCCCAAATCTACGATCCAAAGATGAAGGAAGTCACGGTTATGTCCGACGACGATGCTCCGTTGGCGCGAAAGCGAAAGAGCTCCACCTCTGACGCTGCCGACGGAGGCAAGAAGAAGAAGACGGAGGGTGGATCCTCCAAGAAGACTACCGCCGCCCTGGAGGCGGAAAAGAGAAAAGTTACTGGGATCCCCTTTGAAAAAGCACCCCCACTTGTGTAAGCTTCTCTTCCTCCGACATTACCTATTTATCTATCTTGCTCCTGTACTTATGCATTTTGCACGTTTCAGGAAGAAAGCCACGACCAGCCTCAAGAATACCTCCAAATTGGGGGTTTTAGAACTATTAAGGACATGCTGCATCGCGACGCATCTCCCGCCATCGCCCCTACCACTCCCTCTGTCAAGCCTTCGGCTGCCCCGACAAGCTCACAAGCTAAGGAGGCATCTGGCCCTTCCGCCATGGAAGTGGACTCATGTGCCTCTACTGAGGTTGCTGTCGTCGGCGAGCAGGCGACGCAGGAAAGTGTCTCCCACCAAATGGTTGAAGCTCCGGCTAAGGATGCCATCAGTGGCGGTAAGGCGATGGTGGAAGCAGGTACTTCCGTCGTTGGCGGCGCCCCCGCACCCAAAAAAACCATAGCCTATCCAAAGATAGTATATCTGGTACTTACACCGGGTAACACTGCTTTGGTCCCTGGTGCGGCACCGACATCTCCGACGTGTGGTCTAGAGGAGCTCCGCCGGCAAGCAGAAATCTTGCAAGGAAATAGTGAATCCTTTGCCAAGCTGCTGGCCGAGAGTGCTACAAACCTCAAGGTCATCGCACTTGTAAATTTTATTTGCCTTTTGCATTTCATATGAGTATCCCACTATAAGCCCCGAGGATGTAGACGGAAAAACCATAGGTTTTTGCATCTATATGCTCTAAGAGTGACTAAGTTAGAAAACCTCTCACTGTAGCCCGCAAGCATGTAGGTGGAATGAAATGTTCCGACTAGATGCTTTAAGAGTAGCATACACAGTGTTTTATAAATTTCCATATTGTAGCCCCCAAGCTTCTAGTTGTAACTGAATTAGTTCCGACTAGATGCTTAAATAAAAGCTAAGTATATATCCGAGTTAAAAACTTTATACTGTAGCCCCCAAGCCTCTAATCGAAAACTGAATTAGGTCCGACTAGATGCTTAAAGAAAAGCTAAGCATATTGCTAAGTTAAAAACTCTCGCTGTAGCCCCCGAGCGTCTTGGTGGAAAACTTCCGGCTAGATGCTCCAAGCAGACCAAACAACGTTTTAACTTTGACCCTTTTTTCCACAGAACGAGAATGCTTGGAGGGGCATGGCCAATGACAAGTACCAGAAGATGCGCGCAGACCTGGAAGCTGAAAAGGGTAAAACTGCCTTCTTGAAGGAACATATCACCAAGAGCAAGCGTCTGGTTTCTTTTTTGCATTCCGCCTTGGTATTGTGCCCATATTCTCCGAGTACTCACTGTGTACTTTTGCTTTCTCTGACTTGCAGAAACCATCGCCAAGGCCAAGAATATTGTCGAGCAATCCAAGCACATTCAAGAGCTGGATAGCAAGAACAAAATTCTTAAGCAGGAGAGGAAGGACATGTTGAAAATGCATGAGGAGTCGATGAAAGCCTTGCAGGACTCCGCCACCGAGGAAATCAATCGCTTGAAGGAGGAGATTGCAATCTTAAAAGATCAGAAGCAAGCTGTCGATGAGCAGAATCAACGCCATAGCGAGGCGTATAAGCTCCTCCAACAAGAGAAAGAATCCTTGGCGGACACCCTCTGGCAAGCTGAGGACAGCATTTTTAGTAAGTTTTCTCCGTCTTGGATTTCTGTAGTCTGGGTACTCTGAATTGTTGAACTCATGCGCTCCTTGTCGGAATTTGCAGCTCCTATGGGTTTAACCCGATCGCCTCCTCCAGCCAAGGAATGCATGGTTCTTGCCGGCAACTTTATCAACACTGCCATCACGCAAGCCAAGGAGATCGCCAAGCCTCTCCAGATAAATATCAAGGCATCGGACTCCATGGTGAAGTACTCGGAGATTCTGCGCCGAGCCCCCGAGCGTATCACAAGCTGGAAAGCTTCATGTGCACGGGCTGGCGCAAGGATGGCGCTGTCAATGGTGAAGGCACACTATGAAGATGCCGACATCGACATGGTGACCTCTGGCATTCCCGACATAGACGATGATGGCAAGGAGATTAACCATGAATCCATCTTGTCGTTGCTCGCGGGCTATGACACCAGAGTTGCCGAGTTGATAGACGTCAACGTCTTTGTGCCAATGAACACCATCGACAGCGGCAACCAAGGTTCCTCTGAGTCCCACCACAGCGCCGACGTCGAGTGTGATTCTCCAGCTGGTGATGCTGCTTCCAAGTCACCTGTGCCAAAGGAATGAAGGACAACTTTGTAATATTTGTTTCACCTTTGGTGCATATACGGAAAAACTTGTTTATGTAACTTAAGGCGGAAAACAATGGTTGTTATTTCCTACTTCTCAAGAACTAGTTTCCAGCATATATATATATATATATATATATTAAGCAAGTGATGGCTTATCCATTACTTTGGTTCTTATGCTTGACCTTTCGTGAGTCGGAAGACTCGTTGTCGGAACCATGCACTTAGGTGATGATGCCCAATGGCACCGTCAATAACCTAAGCACAAAATCGCCGACAATAAGTGCCGAAAGTCACTACTCCAGAATCCACATCAAAATGACAAAGAACGTGTGGACCAGAAAACTTAAGATAACGCCCGTAGGCGGAATTTTCACAAGTGCAATCGCAAAACTTGTGCCTAAAGGTTTTACATGATCCAAAAATGAACAGTAAAGGAGGTAAAAGACTCAGAAATATGAGTGAACCAGAGAGCTTTATTTCATTGATCATATAAGGAGTACACAATTAGATAAAAATGCTAAGTGTAGAAAGGACGTAGCTGTGCTATGTTCCATGGCCGATCAAGCTCCGGGTAGTCATCATCCGGGTCACGTCGCTTACGCTTATGATCCTCGTTGGGTCTATCCTTTAGTTCACGATTGTCAACAAGGTAGTAAGACCCATTGAGTGGCGCCTTGCTTATGATGAACGGTCCTTCCCATGGCAGGGATAATTTGTGTGACTTCTTCTGCTTAAGTCGGAGCACCAAATCCCCCTCTTTAAACGAGCGATGCCGAACGCGGCGACTATGGTAGCTGTGTAGCTTCTACTGGTAGATGGCGGATCTTTGGCATGCCAAAATGTGCTCCTCCTCGAGAAGGTCCACATCTAGGCGTCTGGATTCTTCAGCGTCATCTTCGTCATAGGCGGCAACTCTTGGTGCGTCGTGAAGGATGTCGGAAGGCGAGATGGCTTCTGCTCCATATACCATGAAGTAAGGGGTGTAGCCGGTGGATCTGTTGGGTGTAGTTCGTAAACTCCACAACACAGATGGCAATTCTTCTGCCCGGGCTCCAACTGCTCTATGTAGCGGTGCCTCAAGACGTGGCTTGATTCCCTGCAGAATTAATATATTAGCTCGCTCAACCTAACCATTGGACTGTGGGTGTGCCACAGATGCAAGGTCAAGTCGGATGCCTTTCTCCCAACAATAAGCCTCCACTTCTCCGAGTGACAAATTGTTGCCATTGTCGGTGATAATGCTATGTGGGAGACCAAATCTCACCACTAGATCCCGGACAAACCTGAGGGAAGTTACCCCATCAAGCTTTCTAATGGGTTTAGCTTCTATCCATTTAGTGAATTTATCAACTGCTACAAGTAGATGCGTAAACCCACAAGGTGCCGTCTGTAACGATCCCACCATGTCTAGCCCCCAGACTGCAAACGGCCAAGTTATTGGTATTGTTCGCAATTCTTCAGCAGGAACTTGTGGTTGTCGGTCATAATACTGGCATCCCATGCATGTCTCAACCAGCTTGTCGGCGTCCGCCTTCGCGGTCAGCCAGTAGAATCCTTGTCGGAAGGCTTTTGCGGCCAACGATCGAGGAGCGGCGTGATGCCTGCAATCTCCGAGATGGATTTCGCGTAGGATCTCCATACCTTCCAGCTGGGAAACACACTTTAGGTATACACCAGTAGTGCTCCTTTTGTAGAGTTTCCCATTGATTATGGTATAACCCTTTGCTCGTCGTACTATTTGACGTCTTTCGACCTCGTCGTCGGGCAAAGTTCCGTGTTCGAGATATTCCATGAACGGTTTTGTCCAAGCTGGAGGGACCTTGGTCACCATGTTGACGAAAGAGTCAGCTCTATTCGGTTGTCGATGTCGGCTCCCTTCACAGATGGTGTGCGCAAGTGCTCTAGGAAAACTCCTGGCAGAATTCGCTTGCGCCCTGATCCAAGCTTAGACAACAGATCAGCCGCCTCATTTTGCTCCCTAGGCACATACTTGACTTCGTAGCCCAAGAAGCTCTTGGCTATCTCGTCCACTTCGTCTCGATATGCCGCCATCATAGGGTTCCGCGCATTCCAGGTGCCATCCACCTGCTGGGCAACCAAGTCAGAATCTCCACAGCAAACTATGCGCTTGATGCCAATATCCTTGGCTACATGTAGTCCGTGAATGAGTGCTTCATACTCCGCCATGTTGTTTGTAGCCTTGAAGTGGATCTGCAGAACGTAGTGTAGCTTGTCTCCTGTTGGTGACTGTAGCAATACACCAGCCCCCGAGCCATTGAGCAGCTTTGATCCGTCAAAGTGCATCACCCAGCACTCTGGTTCCGGCAACGGAGTGGCATCCGGCATCTCCGTCCAATCACTGTGATTGGGTGCTCCTGAAAGTAATGCCTCAGCTTCCGAGAAGCAAGGAATACTCCATAAGCTATCTTCTGGTAGTGCGGGTAACGCTGCTTGGACTCCGTCAAGACCTCACTCACGTAGTAAACTTGTCGTTGAACTCCGTGCTCATAGCCTGGTTCCTTCCGCTCTACTACGACGATGATGCTGATTACCCGGTTGGTTGCCGCTATGTAGATTAACAGGGGCTCGCCAGGCTCGGGTGCTGCAAGGATAGGCGCTGAGGAAAGAATCTCCTTGAGTTGCTTCAATGTTGCATCTGCTTCGTCCGTCCACGTGAATTTGTCCGCCTTCTTCAGCAACTTGTACAGCGGCAGAGCCTTCTCACCAAGTCGGCTGACGAACCGACTAACTTCTGCAACACAACCTGTTAGTCGCTGAATGTCCTTTAGGCATGTCGAATGGTTTATGTTTAAGATGGCCTTGATTTTCTTCGGGTTGACCTCGATTCCGCGATGGGAAACGATGAAACCCAACAATTTGCCGGCTGGAACCCCGAAGACGCACTTCTTAGGGTTAAGCATCATGTTGTATTTCTAGAGATTATCAAAGGTTTCTTTTAAGTTGGAGATTAAGTCATTTGACTTTTTAGACATCACCGCGATATCGTCCACATAGGCGTGAACGTTCCGACCAATTTGGTCGTGAAGGCAACGTTGCATTGTCCGCTGGTACATAGCACCTGCGTTTTTCAGCCCAAAGGGCATCGTAACATAGCAAAACATGCCGTATGGAGTAGTGAACGAAGTGGCCAATTGGTCCGACTTCCTCATCTTGATCTGGTGGTATCCTGAGTATGCATCGATAAAACATAAAAGTTCCGAGCCAGCCGTCGAGTCAATGACTTGTTCAATGCGAGGCAAAGCAAACGGATCTTTGGGACATGCTTTGTTCAAGCCGGTGTAATCAACGCACATTCTTAATTCATTGGTTCCCTTTTTGGGGACAAGTACAGGATTGGCCACCCATTGGGTGTGAAGGACTTCTCGGATAAATCTAGCCTTAAGTAACCTAGCTATCTCTTTGCCAATGGCGCGTCTCTTCTCATCTCCAAAGCGTCGTAGAGGTTGTTTCACTGGTTTGGATTTTGGATCAATGTTTAGGTTGTGCTCGGCAATTTCCCTAGGTACACCTTTCATGTCGGCAGGTTGCCAGGCAAAGATGTCCCTATTGTCACGGAGGAACTCGACGAGCGCGCTTTCCTATTTGGGATCCGGGTTCGTCCCAATGGCGGTGACCTTGGAGGAATCGCCTACCACAAGTTCCACCGGTTTGGTCTCGATGGCGGCCTTGAACGCAGGAGCGGAGTCGGAGATATGCTTCTTCGACGCGGGCATCTCTGAGTCATTGACCTTGCTCTGGATCTCTTTGAATTCTTCGATGTAGAGGACAGCTTCTGCAATGGTTGCTTCATTGATCTCGTAGTCCCTTGCCTTGGTAAAGCTTCCGGATACGGTGATGACACCGTTTGGTCCGGGTATCTTGAGTTTGTTGTAGCCGAAGTATGGCTTGGCCATGAACGTGTGGAATATGTCGCGGCCGAATATGACGTGGTATACGCTCTTGAAGGGGACCACCTCAAAGGTCATGCGCTCTTGGCGGTAGTTGTTAACATCACCAAAGGCAACCTGAAGTGTAATGCACCCAAGGGACCAAGCCTCCCGACCAGGAACTACACCGTGGAAGATGGTGTTGGTCCGCCTTAGTTTTGCCTCCGTCAAGTTCACCTTCTGCAGTGTATCCAGGTACATGATGTTGATGCTGCTTCCACTATCCACCATACACTTGGTGAACTCCACGCCGTCAATCAAGGGGTTGATGACCATGGCGTACTGGTTCTCCGTAGGGATAAGGTCTGGGTGGTCCGTCCTGTCCCAAGTTATTGGAACCTCCGACCAGCGCAGGTACTAGGGAACTGGGGGTAGGGTAGCCATCAGGATCCTCAGAGAGGTCTTCTGTTGTCGGACGGTGGGGGTGCCAAGGAAAGTGTGGTGGACTAGCGCCTTCTTTGCGAAGGGGTTCTTGCCCTTGTCGTCGCTCTTGGCGGCGTGTTTGGGGTCAACATCCTCGTCCATGTCACTTGAATCCTTGGACTCCTCCTCCTTCTTCTTCCCCTTGCCCTTTCCTCGCGGTCTGTTCTTACGACTTCGCTTGTAGCCGGACTCAGGGTCTTCCTTGAGGTCGTTGACGAACTTGCAATGTCGATTGGTATGGGTGGCCTTGCCGTTGACGTCGAGGTGTACGAGGCACGGCATATCGCGGTACTCCTGGTAGGTTTGGGGAATGCGGAGCGGCACCGAGGTAGTTTCACTTCCTCGTTGCTGCCCATGACCAGCTCCTCTTCCTCGGCCACGTTGTCCGCCATCGCCTCGTCCTGCAAAAGTCATAGCGACCATGTCGGTAGATTGCTTTTCTTCTGGAGCGGTTTTCCGCTTTGTACTGCTTTTCCTCCGAGCTTGAGTTGGGACGGTTGTTGCCGTCAAGGAGCCGCGAGCATCGTCGTCGGCAACTGCGAACTCACTAGCCAACTGAATCATCTGGTTCAAGTCGAGATGGTGATTGTCCTGCAAGCGCTTCAGCTTATGTCAGAGCAACGTTCCCCTTTCCAACCCATCGATGAAGGCGGCCATGGAGATCTGAGCGTGCACTCCTGCGTAGGAATTCTTCATGTCCAGCCAGCGGGAGAGGTAGGCGCGAGATGTCTCGTCTTTCTCTTGCACGCACCGATGTAGATCGCCCACAGTGCGGGGACGCTTGTATGTACCCTCAAAGTTCTTGGTGAATGCTTCTTGCGTGTCCAACCAGTTGTAGATAGATTTCTCCAGCAAATCGTCGATCCATTGACGGGCGGTGCCCGCCAACATTAACGGGAGGTACTTGACGGCGATGTTGGGGTTTCCTCCGGCAATCTCCACCGCGTTACCGTAGTCATGCAAACATGTGGCTGGCTTTGCGGTGTCGTCATAGGGCTTGATGGTCTTGTCAATCCAGAAACCTTTGGGGTAAGTTGTGGACCATATTGCAGGTCCAAAGCAACGTGGTCCCAGGTATGGTCCTTCCCGAGCCTCATGGATCTTATCGATCCGCGAACATGCATCGTACGGCTCTGGGTTCTTCTTCTTGTAAACAGGGGATGGGCTGCGTGAACGACACGAGCCCCCTCCGCCATGGTGATTGCTTGGTGGTGACGGAGGCGGAGGTGGCGGTGGGTCAGCCTTCTTGCTGTTACCCTCCTGCGACGCATCACGCCTGTCATGGTTGCTTGTCAGACGCGGAGGGTCATGGTGTGACCTGCTCCTGTGTCCTTGGTTGCGCTCTCCGTCATGACGGGTCTGCTCCGCATTGTCGCGGATGACGATGCCGCACTGCTTTGGTGGGGGCATATCCGTACGATGGTGAGACTTGTAATCTTCACAATGTCGGGGGGATCGGGGCGGTGGCGATGGGCGACGAGGTCGGGCCTTTTCTCCGTGGTCGGAGGATATGGGGATAGCATCCTTCCTGTTACGCGCATCCCTCTGTCTTCGTTCTGATGAACCCGTCTGGGACCCGACATCAAGAGGAGATCCGTCCCTTGGCGGCTTATACTGGCTAGATTGGCAGAGCACTGGGTCAGACTCAAGCCTCTGAGAGGTGGCATTTTCCTGCTGCTTCACCGCCTTGGCCACTAGGTCATAGACCTGTTCCACTGCCTCGGGCGATCTATCCTGCTCCAAAAGGGTCTTGGCGACGGCGAGGTTAAGGAGTGGGGTGGGCATCACCTGCTTGCCTTCACTGTCAATGTATGGCTTGGCTTGTGCCGGCTTCGAGGGGGCCCATCCTAGGTTGCGCCGTACACCAGGATCATTGATTACGCGAGCCGGAGCTTTCTTGGCCTTCTGCTGCTGCAGCAAAGTCTTGTAGTCGGCCTCCATTGCTCTAGCTTTCTCTATGGACTTCTGCGGGTTGACCAGATCTCGATCTAGCTTAGCGCCTTGCTCCGCGATGGCCTGCGCTTCCTCCAGCAGCTGCTGGCGATTCTCGTCAATCTGGGTCACGTTCCGGATATGAGCAACTGTTAGTGGCTCGACGAGGAGATTGTCGTACATTACTCTATCAGCTGGAGTAACTTGGGCTGCTGTAGACGTAGATGCTGGAGGCGGCAAGTTTGCAGTGTTGTTGTTGCTCGGGCCGGTGCCGAGTTCCTGCTGCTGCACTGGGTTAGGCGGAGGAGGCATGACCTTTGCGCGATCATCGTCAGCAGCAATAAGTAGCCCCTTCCCCTTTTCCAGCGATGTAGGCGGAGCTCGTCCGGGTTGATCTCCATCCATCGCCGTCCCAATGGTGATGGACACCCCTTGAGACGTGACGGCATTGTTGGCTTGCGCGTCGCGCGTGTACTCCTCCTCCATCTCCTGCATAGCGGAGTCTAGATCTTCTGGACTAAAATCTATCTCCTATGAATCTGCACTGAAGTCGGCATAAAACGCGTCAATGATAGAGTCGGAGGGTGCCAGGACTTCCTCGATGACAGGCGATGGGGGTGCAATAGCAGCAACGATGACTGGAGGTGGCGGTGCAGCTGCAACGATGGCGGCCGGAGGCGGTGGTGGTGGTGGCTGAATCGGAGGTTCTCCGTCTATGAGCGCAAGCGCTTTCTGGGCTGCTGCATCAGCCTCCGCGTAGTTGTTGACGGTGCTCACCATCTCTTCGAGGGTAAGGCGTCCTGTTGCATGTTGCCGTCTTAGAGAATGCCGGAGAAGCGTGTCGTGGTCCAGTCCTTCCACGAAGTGATACAAAGCATTATCATCGGGGTAATGGGCCAGATCGGCTCGTATACGGAGCCACCTGGCCAAGTAATCGCGGGGGTTTTCGCCCTCTCTCTGAACGCAACACGCTAGATCGAAGATGGTAACCACTCCGACAAACTTGGATCTCTGTTGTCTAGACGCAAGGGCGAAGCCGGTGGATTTGCAGTGATCTTCCACCTTTATATCCTGCACAGGGGCGGTTTGGGTGGGCCTTGAATTTTTCTAATCTTTGTCGGCAAACTCCAAAGAGAGATCGGACATCGATCCTTCCGCGAACGTATCTTGCTTGTAGGCGGTCCGTGCGGGCCTTGATGTTCCTCCGACTCCCAGGGAACTAGTGCCCGAGTCGGTTTTGCCAATGAAGAGGTGGATTTCTCCGATAGGAACGATCGAACACCGCGTAGGGTTCGTCTTCGCCGGGATCCAGAACTCGTCGGGAGGGACGATCGGAACATTGTCGGAGAAGAGAACGCGACCGATGGCTACGGTTTTGCCGATTCCCGCGAAGATCTTGGTCCTCGCCCGCTGAAGAGCCTGAAGCGCCTCTTGCCCCACGGTGGCCGCCAACTATCGTGGTATTGCCGACGAGTACGCCATGGAGGGGTCCTCACAGTGCGTGTTTAGAGACATGGGGGAAGGCTGACGATTGACGGGTACGAGGTAACACAGCTTACCCAGGTTCAGATCCCACAACGGTGGCGGAATCCTACTCCTTCTATAAATCACTATAAGGGCAATACGCCGAGTTACAGAGATAGGTTCGCTGTGCGAGGTTGTATGAATCGATGCCCTAAAGGCTCCCATAGGCCCGACTTATATAGTCGCCAGGTCCTAGGGTTACAGGGAAAAGTCCTAGCCAGACAGGTCACAGAGTCCTACACCGTCTATTACTAGTCTTGTGTATCTTGCACTCCAAGGCTCCGGGTACGTCGGTGACTCCAACCGTAGCCTTCCTTTATCCGGCATGGGCCTCCCTTCTGGATCCATCTAACTGGGCCGCCCAGCAGGCCATAGGCCATGCTACCAACTGTGGGCCACCCGGGTTATCCGGATAGGTGACATGCTATGAGGATACCCATATAGCATATCCCCAATAGATACCACAATATCATACCAAAATATGAATAAAACAATGCAAACAAACATTCATATGACATGCTACAAACTATTAGCAAGCTGGATCTAATCACAAGCAAGCAAGAACTACTAAGCATCCATGAGTAGCATACTCCTTACAATGAACAGGCTAAGCATGCTCACAATGATGAGTATATGTACAAAAATGAAAACAAATAGAGTTTGTTACCAGCCTCTTACCACTCCTCAAGTTGTCTTAATCTTCATTATTTCCATTCACTTGTGTGACTTGAATAATAACATGAAACCAAAATCCACTGAGGAAGGCTGAACCCTGTAAAGAACTCACAAAATCAAAGAAGAACAACAAATATTTTTGGTGTTTTCGATTTTTTAAAACAAGCCAACAAAGCAAAAACAAGAAAACCAAAAAAAAACCAATCAAAGAAAAAGAAAACCAAAAAAACTAAAACGCTCCAAGAACAACACAACTGTGCATGAAACAATAAAAAATGAAGTGTCTAGAAAGACCTGAGATTTTTATTGATGAAGAAGGGGATGACTTGGGCACCCCCAAGCTTTAACGCTTGTACCTCTTGAATATTTCTTGGGGTGACACGGGGTGACTCCCCCCCAAGCTTGAGCTTTTGTCCATGCTTCATCTCATTACATCATTCTTTCCTTACACCTGAAAAATTTCCTTCATACAAAACTTCACACAATCTTCATTAGCAACAATAGTGCATTCAAAAGATAATAGACCTTTGGGGTTTAGTTTTAAAACAGCAAAACTTTCACTAAAGACATAATCTACTAGAGCAATTCCCTCAAAAAGCTCAATTTTCTAAAAAGAACCCGAAAAGGAATCAATAAGAAGCAAATGCAAATAATGGCAGAAATGTGAAAACAGACCAGAAGGTAGAAACCGATTTTTTCGAAGCCCTTTTGTTGCTAAAATCAAAAAGTGTTGAACTAACAAAAGTAAGCTAACATACTGGGGGATTTATTCGTAAATTTTCAGTCCAATCTGACTTATAGAGACTCCTCACAAATTTTTATGGTGGAGGACAGAAATCTATTTCGGGACAGCAACTCCCCAAATCTTACTTCCCTCTCATTAGAGGTCATTCTTGGCACAAAAAGCAAATAAAAAGGATAAGGAAAGGTTATTACAGAAGTAATAACTTCCAAGACTCAAGAAAACTATTGGGTTATCTCCCAAGAAGTACTTTTCTTTAACGCCTTTAAGTTAGGCACGACGAAGAGCGAAGATTGGAAAGGAGAAAAGTAAAGGTGAGCAAGAATAACCACAGTGAAAGCATTATTTTTTTCATTAAAATCCTTTTGTTAACAAGGTTGATCAAGTCTTGTTACTAAAACAATCTTATATGAAACAAAACTTTGCATTCCATAAGGTGATTATGTTACCTCAATCTTGATAGCAATGGTCTCAGTCATAATAGTTTCAAAATTTTCTTGTGGAATGGGACAATATATTTCTCCAACCTTGATGCTCTCAATATTTCAATGGAATTCAGGCAATACCTTCTAGCAACCTTCTTGGGGAAACAAACAGTATGCTCTTTTTCATTAATATTAAATGTTACTTTTCCATGATTGCAATTAATAACAGCACATGTAGTATTAAGAAAAGGTCTCCCAAAAATAATAGACATAGTATCATCTTCAGGCATTTCAAGCACAACAAAATCATTTAGAACCAAGCAATTATGAGCCACTTGAACAGGAACATCCTCACATATACCAACGGGAATAGTAGTTGACTTATCAACCATTTGCAAAGATATATCAGTTGGTATCAACTTTTCTAGCTGGAGTCTCTTGTAGAGAGAAAAGGCATAACACTAACTCCAGCTCCCAAATAACATAAAGCAGTTCTAACATAGTTATTCTTAATAGAGCAAGGAATAGTTGGTATACCTGGATCACCAAGTTTGTTTGGAACCTTACCATTGAAGGAATAATTAGCAAGCAAAGTAGAAATCTCCTCATTAGGAATCTTCCTTTTATTAGAGACAATATCCTTCATATACTTTGAATAAGGAGGCAACTTAATAGCATCAGTCAAAGGAATTTGCAAAAATAAAGGTTTCATCCACTCACAAAACTTGTTGTAGTGTTCTTCCTCCTTTGACTTGTGTTTCTTAGCTAGAAAAGGCATAGGTTTCTGCACCCAAGGTTCTCTCTGACTACCATGTTTCTTAGCAATAAAATCTTCCTTTGTGTACCTAGTGTTCTTAGTGTGCTTCTCAGGTTCTTCCTCACCTTCCTCCTTATCAGGAGCATCATTCTTATCATTACCACTCTCAGTTTCAGCATTAGAGGCAGATATACTATTAGGATCTACAGCAGGTTCAAGTGGTTCCTCAACTATTTTGTGTTCCTTTTTCTTCCTCTTACGAGGACTACCACTACTCTCACCTTGTTGAGAATCCTGCTCAATTCTTTTAGGGTGTCCTTCAGGATATAAAGGATCTTGAGTAGCTATACCACTCCTAGTTCTAATTCCATAAGCATGTTTATCTCCTGAAGCATTACCTAGCATATCTTTTTGTACCTTAGCAAGTTGATCAAGTTGCGTTTGAACCATTTGAAAGTGTTTACAAAGCATTTTATTATCATTAGAAGTTTTTTCCACAATATCTTTCAACTCATTAATAGCTCTAGAGTTTTCCAATAAATGATTCTGAACTTGTTTATTAAAATTACCTTGTTTGACAATAAAAATGTCAAGTTCCTCTAAGCATTGATCAGGAGGTTACCATAAGGAATATCACCTTCATCAAAGTGTTGGAGAGAGTGTACCTCAATAGTGGATGAGTGGAGAATTGGCATACATAATTCTTCTATAGGAGGTAGATTCTTTACATTTTCAGCTCTAATACCTTCCTCCTTTAGACATTTCTTAGCTTCTTTCATCACTTCATCATTTAATGCAATAACTTCCCTCTTCTTTGGTGTTGGTGTTCGAACTGGTTCAGGCACAACTGGTTCAGGAATAATAGTCTCAGGTGTATTTACCTCAATTGAAGTCCAATCATCATAATTCTTGCTTATCTTAGCCATTAATTCTTCAGTATCTGTAGGAGTTGTTTTCCTGAAAACACAATCAGCAAAGCTATCTAGGTATGTCCTAGAATCATCGGTTAGTCCATTATAATAAATATCAAGAAGCTCATTCTTAGGTAATGGACATACAGAATGTGCATGAATCAAGGCACAGAACCTTGTCCATGACTCAGGCAATTTATCTTCTTCTCCCTGTTTAAATTCAAAAAGTCTCTGCAAAGCAGCATGTCTAGCACTGGGAGGAAAATATTTCTGGAACAAAGAAGCAATCAAGCAATCAGGTCTATCAATGGAACCAGGAGGTAATCTATTAAAACAAGCCCTAGATTCTCCTTTTAGTGAAAAGGGAAGATCTTAGTAACAAAGTCCTTATGCATCTTAAAATCATCAGAGAATAAGGCACTCATAGTAGAAAGCTCATTCATATGAGCCACAGCACTCTCACTTTCAGTCCCACAAAAAGGTTCTTTCTCAATAATATCTAAATAGGATAAATCAAGAGAGAAATCATAATCTTTATCTTTAATATCTATGGGATAGGTGGCAAACTTAGGATCAGAGGACAACTTAGGAATAATGGTGCATCTAGCAAGGAGACTCTTAATAGCACTAGTACCATGTGTGTTTCGGCACTCTTCAACAAATTCATCAGTGAACTCAATGTAACCATCATTAATATCATAACTCTCACTAGACCCAGGTAAGCTAACAGGTGTAACAGTGTCTTCACTAGGAGTTTTGGTATTTCCTAGACTAGCCATAGTAGCATCTAGGAAAGGACCTAATGAACCACTCGCATCAAGCACAGTAGAAGTAACATCATGAGCATCAAAAGCAATTTCAGATTCAGAGGTAGTATCAGTGTGTGTAGCATGTGTATGTGGTGGTGGTGTAACAAGCTTACTTATCATAGACGGTGAATCAAGAGCAACAGAGGTGTTTAGGACTGTACCTCTTCTTGTAGTGGATGGTAAAATAGGAAACTTCCCATCACGATACTTCCCCATGATGAAAGGAATAGCAGTGAACAATAATAGATCCAAGTGAAGTTACAAATAAAGATATCCTCCCCGACAACGGCGCCAGAAAATAGTCTTGATGACCCACAAGTAAAGGGGATCACAATAGTCTTCGAGGGTAGTATTACCCAATTTATTTATTCGACACAAGGGGAGCCAAAGAATACTTCTAAGCCTTAACAACTGAATTGTCAATTCAGCTACACCTAGAAATAGTCTTGCTCACAGTAGTTTATCAGTAGCAATAGTTTGTAGTAGCAATAGCAACATTGAAACAGGAGCAATAGTAACAGTAACGGTAACAGTAGGATTCGAGTGCGGTAGGCATAGGGATGGATGGACGGGCATTGCATGGACGAGTCTAAACATGTAACTTCAAAATCTAGGGCATTGCAGATAAATAATAATAAGCATCCAAGTACTAAACAATCCTAGGCATGTGCTCCATATATAGTCATACGTGCTCGGAATGAGAACTTGCACAACATCTTCTGTCCAACTAGCCCGTGGCAGCGGGGCCTCTAGGGAACTACTGGCAATTAAGGTGCTCCTTTTAATAGAGCACCGGAGCAAAGCATTAACACTCCATGAACACATGTGATCCTCACACCACAGCCATCCCCTCCGGTTGTCCCAATTATTGTCACTTCGGGGCCTTTGGATCCGTAAAATGATATGTGTACACAACTTGCAGATAAGATCACAAACAATACTATCATAATGATTGAATAATAAGTTCAGATCTAAGATCATGGCACTCGGGCCCTAGTGACAAGCCTTAAGCACAACAAGTTGCAACAAAGTCAAATAGCACTAATAGAGATACTAGGCACTATGCCCTAACAATCTTATTCGATTACATGATATAACTCATCCAATCCCTACCATCCCCAAGCCTATAGCGGGGGATTACTCAGTCATGGATGAGGGAAATATCGATGGTTGATGGAGACGCGTTGGTGATGACAATGGCGATGATCCTCTCCAAATTCCCTGTCCCGGCAGGGTGCCAGAACAGAGTTTCTGGATCCGAATCTTGGTTTCTAATGGTGGCGGCGGAGCGGAACTCTTCTCTGGAAAACGTCGAACCCCCTCGGTTTTTAGGTCAAGGGGAAACTTATAGGCGCAGAGGGAGCCCGAGGGGGTGCCTGGGGTGGCCGCACCCCCTAGGTGCGGGGCAGGGCCCACCCACGCCTGGCAGGGGTGTGGACCCCCCAGGCCTCCACTCCGTTTCGTCTTCTGGCTTTGTGGATCTTCTAGTAAAATATAATTTTTGGCATATTTTCCGGGATTTTTCCTAATAGTTGATTTCTACACAAAAACTAGACACCAAGGTAATTCTGCTGAAAACAGCGTCAGTCCGTGTTAGTTGTATCCAAATCACACAAGTTTAGAGGAGAAACAATAGTAAAAGTGTTCGGGAAAGTAGATACGTTTTGGACGTATCAATCTAGCATCATCACAATCATCACATGAATTAAAAACTTAGTCTTATTTATTTTATTTTAGCAAAGTAATTTCTATTCATTGAAAAACTACTTAAGATTTAATATTCTCCAATTAAAATATGGGATAATGTTGACACATGTCATCACCACATATTTTAATACTTGCGAATGTGATTTAAAGTGGTGTCATAATTTAATAATGTTTAATCTTATTATTTTAATTAATAAAAGTGACTAGAAATGCCTATGGGGCATTCTTTTATTACTTGTCCATTATTACTGCAAGTAAACCTAGATATTTTTATATATTTAGAAAGTTCTTATAAAATGTGATTTTTGAGAGTTGGAATCAACTCAACAGCATTTATGGTTGAATTTTGAAAAATGTTTGAATGCAGAAAAGTATCTGCCTTGTTATTTTTACCATAGGTTATCTATAATTCCAAATCGTTTTAATCCAACGGGATTGGATTAATAATTCCATTACCTTTCTAATAAAATTGGTTTCATGCAATTTGGTTTAGTGAATCTCCCTGAATTGATTTTTGAATCAATAGACAGAACTAGATTTGAAACTAAAATGAAAAATCTAAATTTAAACTAACTGGGTCGTGCGGGAGAGTTACTGGGCCGGACCACTGCGCACAGCGCGCACGGGCGGGTTTAAGTGGTGTCCCCACTCGTCACTGAGACAGGGGGTGGCGAAGGGGTATGGGTTGATTACGACTGTCGGATTAGATGCAAGATCAACGGCTCACGGTCGTCGTCCTCATCGGAATAGGACACGACGGGGACTAACCCTAGCACGGCCAGTGGGGGTCTGGGGAGGCTCACCGAGGCTCAGGCGAGGGTCGGCGATGGGGGCGAATGAGGTTGTCGACGACGGCGGTTCTCCTGGTACTGGCGGCATCTCTTGGGGTGGCCGCAATCGACGACGCCCTTCTCCTCCAACAGCAGCAGCCTTCGATGAGATTCCGGCGGCCTGGTGCTCGCCTTGCTCCGGAAGGGTGTGGGTGGGGAATGAGATGGTGTGAAGAAAATGAGCGGGGAAGGCCTCCTTTTATAGGCGAGCGAGAGAGGCCGAGCGGCATGGGAAGTGCTCGTCGGGGTTGGCGTTACAGCGAGCTACGGGCATGGCTGGGGCTAGGGGACGGTGCGTGGTCTCCTGGTTGTGCTCAACGTCTTGATGGCGCGGCAAGGGGCGGTGCGGTTTGGTCGGAACGTGCAGGTGCGCTGAGCGGCACCGGCGACATTTTTGACAATGCACAGGCGCTCCTGGTCGCGCGGCGGTGAACGGGATGTCTGGTGGTCTCCTAGGACGGTGGTGATCACAGGCACGGGTGGCGAAGGCGAGGCGCGGTCTGTGCGAGCGTGTCGAGCGCGGCGAGCTAGCGCGCTTTGGACATGGCAGAGACAAACTGGGCGCGTGCGTTCTCGATGGTCCACTTCTTGTCAATGCTCGAGGGCTGGATAGAGGGTGGCGGTGGACGGTGGCGTGCTTGCTGGACACTGTGGCTAGGCACGGTGATGGCTCGTTCTAGCTGGCCATGGTCGGCTGGCAAGGGTTTGCTCGGGCATGCACGACATGGTGCAATGTTAGGGGTCTAAGTTGGTTTAATGCCATGGTTGTCACTGGGGAGATAGGGGTGATCAATGGGGGATAGGGTTTGGGGTGATCACTGCTCAAAATAGTGAAGTTTGGCCAAATTTGATTTGTGTCTCCAGGTGTTTGATGAAATGGTCGACAGAAATTCATATTTGAATTTTTGGTTGAAACTTGGTGAGTGTACTGGGCACATACTAGGTAGTCTCTGGTTTCTTGGATTTGTCAAGGTGCACCGGTTTGGTTGGGTTTTGAGAAATGGTGATCTTACCATATGAACTAGATTCAATTTTGAATTGTCATTTGAATAGGGTTGCCAAATGTTTCTGTGGGTTTGCAAGGTGAGCTTGGGTTCACTTTTACTTGGTCTAGCAAGGGGTGAAAAGAATTGTATTTGTTTCTGTTTGAAATCTTGGACTAGAAATACTCAAACTGGTCTAGTGAGCAAGATTGGCAAAAATGACCATTTGTTTATATAGTTTTTTTTTTGAATTTCTCTTGATTTGATTCTTCTTGGAAATGATTTAGATGATGTTGTTTTCATCTTTAAACCAATCCTTGCCATTCATAACAATCACACATGTCCATACAAGCATTCATGCATTCATCACATACACACATGCATTCATATGGATTTTAATTAACAAAAGTTGTTGTTAACCCTAAATTTGGGTGATTGGAATTGATAACCTTGATTAATATTTTTGGGATGTTACATCTTGCCTAACCTCTTCTTACTTTCGTCCATTTTAAACTTCTTTAAAATCTTATCAAGGTATGTACTCTGTGATAGCTCTATCAGGCGTCTTGATCTATCTCTATAGATCTTTATGCCTAATGTGTATGGCGCTTTGATGACCCACAAGTATAGGGGATCGCAACAATCTTCGAGGGTAGTATTACCCAATTTATTGATTCGACACAAGGGGATCCAAAGAATACTTATAAGCCTTAACAACTGAGTTGTCAATTCAGCTGCACCTGGAAATAGTCTTGCCTATAGTAGTTTATCAGTAGCAACAGTTTTGTAGTAGCAATATCAAAGTAACAGTAGCAGTAAAACAAAGGAAGTAGTAATAATAGTATCAAACCGTAGGATATGAGTGCGGTAGGCATAGGTATGGATGGATGGGCATTGCATGGACGAGACTATTCATGTAACTTTAAGATCTAGGGCAATTGCAGATAAATAAGATAAAGCATCCAAGGCTAAACAATCATAGGCATGTGTTCCATCTATAATCATACGTGCTCGCAATGAGAACTTGCATAACATCTTTTGTCCTGCCAGCCCATTGCAGCGGGGCCTCAAGGGAATCTACTGGCAATTAAGGTACTCCTTTTAATAGAGCACCGGAGCAAAGCATTAACACTCCATGAACACATGTGATCCTCATATTGCAGCCATCCCCTCCGGCTGTCCCAATTTCTGTCACTTCGGGGCCTTTGGATCCGGACAATGATATGTGTACACAACTTGCAAATAAGATCACAAACAATACTATCATCATGAATCAATAATAAGTTCAGATCTGAGATCATGGCACTCGGGCCCTAGCAACAAGCATGAAGCATAGCAAGTTGCAACAAAGTCAAATAGCACTAATAGAGATACTAGGCACCATGTCCTAACAATATTATCTGATTACATGATAGAACTCATCCAATCCCTACCATCCCCATAGCCTATAACCGGGGATTACTCACTCATGGATGGGGGAAACATGGATGGTTGATGGAGAGGCGTCGGTGATGATGGCGATAATCCTCTTCAAATTCCCCGTCCCAGCAGGGTGCCAGAATGGAGTTTCTGGTTCCGAATCGCGGTTTCTGATGGTAGCGGCGTAGAGGAACTCTTTCTGGAAAAACGTCGAACCCCACTGAGTTTTTAGGTCAAGAGGCAACTTATAGGCAAAGAGGGAGCCAAGGCGGTGCCCGAGGCGGCCACACCCCTCCTAGGCGCGGCTAGGCCTGGCACGCGCGGCCAAGGGGTGTGGGCCCCTCGTTGCCCTCCTCCGTCTCGTCTTCTGGCTCCGTGAGTCTTCTGGTGAAATAGTATTTTTGGCATATTTTCCGGGATTTTCCTAATAGTTGATTTTCTGCACAAAAACGGAAACCAAGGTAATTCTGCTGAAAACAGCGTCAGTCCATGTTAGTTGTATCCAAATCACACAAGTTTAGAGGAGAAACAATAGCAAAAGTGTTCGGGAAAGTAGATACGTTTTGGATGTATCAACTCCCCCCAAGCTTAGCTTATTGCTTCTCCTCAAGCAATTCAGTTGAAAACTGAGTGCGATAAAAGAACGTTCATGAACACATTTGCTTCATATGATGTATATATTCTCAGCACATGAGTAGATACTTAGACAATTCATAATAAAGAGTATGCAACTAAGTCTACTAATAGTCATTGCAAGCTATGAAGATATTCCAACTCGATAATAATAAGTCGCATGAAACATAAACATAAGCAACATAGCAATGCTCATAAAAAGGTATGATAGAGTGGTATCTCGCTTGCCTTTGATTAAATGCCAAGGCGCCTCTGAAGTTCAAGTGGAGACTAGAAGTAAAGATATCAAAGATACAAGAATCAAAGTTATGATATAATTAACCAAGTTTTGAGACAAGCACATTATACTAAGAATGACAACTATGCTCTCAAGAAGGTGCTCATAGAATGAGTGGTGACTCAACAAGGAAGTGAAAAGGTTTTGAAAAGTTTGAAAGGCTTCCAAATGCTGAAAGTATGGTACTCATTAGCTTTGAGCTCTAATTGCCCCCATCATAGGCATCTTTAGATGGTTAAGGTGAAAGTGAGGTCCCATATGAGTTATATGCTTGATAGACCATAAACTGAAAATCTCATGTCCCTTGAGTACGAGGGTCGCTCCTCATGCTACTCAACTTTAGTTATCGGTAAGTTCTTGTCATAGTAAATGCATGCGTATCATAGAGAACTGCAAACGGGGTACCCCTTGCACATGATACAGGAGCTATCCCATAATCAAAATGACAAGGCAAGTAGACAATGAGCATCTCAGCAATCTTCTTATTTACCATGGGAAAATGGTGCTTTTTTATCTCTTTCCTCTTTTCAATATATGTCTCTCTTTTTTATAAGAAGAAAGCTTCATAGATTGCTCACTATGGTGATGCTGCAAGTTTCCACCATGATTAGGCATGGCTTAGGCTAGCGGCCTAACACATATACATAACTCTATGGACTTACAAGATCCCCTTTTATTTCACACCGACGACATCTGTAAACAAAAGAGCATGATATCAACTGGGTATAATATTTACAGGTGTTGAAAGCGTTCCCCGTGACAGCATGGTTCTGCTAACTCCTAGCCTATAATTTGCAAGCATATAACTTTCATGGATAGTCACAATGGTTCAGGTTTATTAAGTGCAATAAATAAAGTGTGCCATCAAGTTCGTGAGAGCTTTACTAACTAACTTTTCCATAACAAGCAAACATTTTATTTGGAAAAAAACAAGGCATAATTGATATGCACAGAATAACAAATGATGCTAGTAGGTAGGTATGGTGGACACTTTTGGCAATGTTGGTTTTGGGGAGTTGGAAGCACGAGTAGAGCTCATACTCAGTGCAAGTGAAGGCTGGCAATAGAGATGTAGCGACAAACGAGAGAGCAATAACTTTCATAATCATGCTTGCAACAAAACAGGATTAATTATGGCATGAAAGTGATACAAGAACTCTGAGGCAAAATAAATCATCGAGGCTTAACTGACTTTGTTCAATCATATGCATGCGTGAGCATGTGCCAAGTCGATCAAATGAAACATTCAGAGAAGGATACCACAATGTCATACCAAGTTATGAATAAAACAATGCAAGCAAACATTCATATGACATGCTACAAACTATTAGCAAGATGGAGCTAATCATAAAAGAGCAAGAACTACTAAGCATCCATAAATAACATACACCTTACATGAACAGACTAAGCATGCCCACAATGATGAGTATATGTACAAAAATGAAAACAAATAGAGTTCATTACCAGACTCTTACCACACCTCAAGTTGTCATTACCCTTTATTATTGCCCTTCACTTGTGTGGCTTGAATAATAACATGAAACCAAAATCCACTGAGGACTGCTGAACCCTGCAACGAACTTCACAAAACCAAAGAAGAACAACGAATATTTTTGGCGTTTTCAATTTTTCAAAAAAGCACACAAAGCAAAAACAAACAAAGCAAATCTTTTTGGATTTTTTTAAGGCAAACCAAAGCTAAAAAGCAAATAAACAAACCAAGAGAAACAACAAAAATGTTTTTGGTAGTTTGTGTTTTGGGAAAGCAAAAGGCAAAAACTAAAAAGAATGTGAAACATGGATATACAAAGAACCGACGAAACAGGATATATAGATGAGTGTGATATCGGTGTACCTCCCCCCAAGCTTAGGCTTTTGGCCTAAGTGGGGCTCAATTCCAGCCTGGCCAAAAAGGTGCACCTTCATAATGCGACGAAGAGGCCCCTTCGTCCTGGTACGTGCTCGATGAAGCCCCTGTGTAGTGCCCAAAGTGGTCATAAGAGGGCGCGTCCCCCTAGTAGTGTGCGTGGAAACCACGAATGCGTAGCTGCTCGTCCATCTCCTCCTTGGAGTGTGACCAAGGTACCTGTAAATACTGAACAAAGTGGTTAGTGGCAAAGGAATTTCCCTCTCATCCCCGTCAGTAAACATCATCATATAAACCAAACTCTCATTGGTAGAGCTAGCAGTGACAAAGTGATGCGCTTTCATGGCAGCAAGATCAAGCCTCTAAGGAGCCAAAATTGTATCATTTGGATCAACAAAAAGTTCTAAGGCAGCAACTACACGTGCAACAATAATACCCCCATAAATGGGTCCTCTAGCAGCTAAGCGACGAGCAATGTGAGAACCAAGATTATACCTGGTTTCATTGTTGAGTGCAGCAGCTAAAAAGGCCAAATGATAGTTGGAAATATTGCTAGTGTTCTCCCTACCAAGAATACTAGTGGCAAGATAATAAGCAAAATATTTGATAGCTGGGAGTTAAATATTTCTTATCTTCCCACGCTGGGCTCTGCGGTCATCATCATTAGTTACCCCGCGGTAGAGCTCCAACAAATCAGCGGGTTGAGATGGAATCTTCTTCACCGTCCTAGATTCGCAAAAATTCTTCAATGTCATGGTGATAGGCCTATCATAGATTTTGAATGACACATCTGTCCTAAAAGGGTTGTTAGTAAAAGAGAAACTTTCCACACAAGTTTTGGTGAGCATAGCATATTGCTCACTCTCATCCTGCATATAATCAGTTAGTCCAACCCTCCGAACCAGAGTTAGGAAATCATTGAGGATCCATGCAGCTTACAAAAAGGTAAAACAAGGGAAGGTAGAAGGGTGTGCATCCCCCTCATCTCCCTCGTTGCCAAAGCGCGGCGTAATAAGGTCCTCATTGTATGATGGCCTAGCTCGGGAGGATGATCTCGAAGGCCTTGTCCTCCTAGGTGCATCAGTCTCAAACACTTCTCCAAAAGTGTGGTTTTCCATGACCCATTTTTGAAAAAAAATAGACAAACATCAAACCAAGTGATTTCCAAGTTGATAAATGATGAGGAACTACTATAGGAACTTGCTAGAGGGCTAAACATGCATCAAAATGTAATATCTAAACATAGAACAAGCATGTAAGCTCACACAACCTATCACCTATAGTAGCAAAATACTCAATATACAATCTACCAATCAAAAATCTAATTGGACAAGCAGAGGAGGCACATACCAGAGAGCAATCCCTCCAAAAATCAGCAGCAAAGGTGGGCTGAGCAAGGAGATCGAAAATCGGGAGCAAGAACAGCAGGAACTCGAGATTGAGAAAGTTTTCCGGTGTTTTTTGGGAGAGAAAGAAGTGGCTGGAAGGATACAACTTGGAGGGCCACGGGTGGGTCCCACCCAGGCCAGGCGTGCCCTAGGGCTGGCCGTGCCACCAGGGGGTGTGCTGGCCTGGTGGGTCCTCCTGAGCCAATCCAGGTGCTCCTTTGCCCCTTTCTTCGAGGAAAATTTTAATATGAATTTTCTGGAATTTTACGAGAAACTTTATTTTTGGCCAATTTTCAGGTTATGAAAATTGATTTTCTCGCTGAAAAAGTTTTTTTAGAAGAAACAAAAAACAAACCAAAACCAAAACTACAAAAGTTCTAAGAACTCTAACAAGCAAACAACTAGCAAAACTAAAGCTAACAAGAGGAAGAGCAAAGATTGGAAAGGAGAAAAATAAAGGTGAGAAAGTATAACCACTGTGAAAGCATTGTATTGTTCATTAAAATCCCTTTGTTAACAAGGTTGATCAAGTCTTGTTACCAAAACAATCTTATGTGAAGCAAAACTTTGCATTCCACAAAGTGATTATGTTACCTCAAACTTGATAGCAATAGTCCCATTCATAATAGTTTCAAAACTTTCTTGTGGAATGGGACAATATATTTCTCCAACTTTGATGCTCTCAATATTTTCAATGGAATTCAGGCAATACCTTTTATCAATCTTCTTGGGGAAATAAACAGTATGCTCTTTGTCATTAATATTAAAAGTTACTTTTCCTTGATTACAATTGATGATAGCACCTGCAGTATTAAGAAGAGGTCTCCCAAAAATAATAGACATATTATCATCTTCAGGCATCTCAAGCACAACAAAATCAATGAAAACCAAGCAATTATGAGCCACTTGAACAGGAACATCCTCACATATACCAACAATAATAGTAGTTGACTTATCATCCATTTGCAAAGATATATCAGTTGATATCAACTTTTCTAGTTGGAGTCTCTTGTAGAGAGAAAAAGGCATAACACTAACTCTGGCTCCCAAATCACACAAAGCAGTTCTAACATAATTATTCTTAATAGAGCAAGGAATAGTTGGAATACCTAGATCACCAAGTTTCTTTGGAATCTTACCATTGAAGGAATAATTAGCAAGCAAAGTAGAAATTTCCTCATTAGGAATCTTCCTTTTATTAGAGACAATATCCTTCATACACTTATATGGAGACAACTTAATAGCATCAGTCAAAGGAATTTGCAAAAACAAAGGTTTCATCCACTCACAAAACTTGTTATAGTATTCTTCCTCTTTGACTTGTGTTTCTTATTAGGAAAAGGCATAGGTTTCTGCACCCAAGGTTCTCTTTCACTACCATGTTTATTAGCTATAAAATCTTCCTTAGTGTACCTAGTGTTCTTAGTGTGGTTCTCAGGTTCTTCCTCAACTTCTTCCTTATCAGGAGCATCATTTTTATCATTACCACTTTAATTTCAGCATCAGAGATAGATATACTATTAGGATCTATAGCACGTTCAGAAGGTTCCTCAACTGTTTTGTGTTTCTTTTTCTTTCTCTTATGAGGACTACCACTATTTTCAGCTTGTTGATTATCCTGCTCAATTCTTTTAGGGTGTCCTTTAGGATATAAAGGATCTTGAGTGGCTGTACCACTCCTAGTTCTAATTCCATAAGCATGTTTATCTCCTGAAGCATTAACTAGCATACCTTTTTGTACCTTAGCAAGTTGATCAATTTGGGTTTGAACCATTTCGAAGTGTTTACAAAGCATTTTAACATCATTAGCAGTTATTTTCACAATATCTTTCAACTCATTAATAGCTCTAGAGTTTTCCAATAAATGATTCTAAACTTGTTTATTAAAATTACCTTGTTTAACAAAAAAAATGCCATGTTTCTCTAAGTATTGATCAGGAGGTTTACCATAGGGAATATCACCTTCATCAAAGTGTTGGAGAGAGTGTACCTCAATAGTGGATGAGTGGGTAATTGGCTTACATAATTCTTCTATAGGAGGTAAATTCTTCACATCTTCATATCTAATACCTTTCTCCTTAAGAAATTTCTTAGCCTCTTTCATCACTTCATCATTTAATGCAATCATTCCCCTCTTCTTTGGTGTTGGTGTTGGAGTTGGTTCAGGCACAATTGGTTCAGGAGTAGTAGGCTGATGACCCACAAGTATAGGGGGTGTATCGTAGTACTTAGCAAACGGATTTTTAGGGGTTTCTGATAACACAAGGAAATAAAGTGCAAGTAATAAAGACAACAAACAATTGCAGAAAGTGGCCCAATCCTTTCTTATCAAAGGACAAGCCGGTGGAAATACTTATAAGGACCAAATGTTCTCGAGGACATATGGGAATTTTGTCAAGTGCTTTCACTTCATATAGCTGAGTAGTCTTCTTTGGTTTTGTAAGTGTTGTGTGGGTGAACCTGTGCTAATGTACCGACCTTACTTGGACTAATACAAACTTGTGATTAAACCCCTGCAAGCATCTGCAACTACAAGAAAGCAATTAAGGTATAAACCTAACCATAGCCTTAAACTCTGAGATCCTACACTCCCTTGTGCAATGGTGTCCTAATGGGGGTTCAGGTTTCTGTCACTCCAGCAACCCCACAATTAGTAGCCAAATACACAATGCATTCCCCTAGGCCCATAAATGGTGAAGTATCATGTAGTCAACGTTCACATGACACCACTAGAAGAATAGCACCACAACTTAAATACTAAACCATTGAATAATATCTCAACACAAATCCACTACTAACAACATGACTTCTCCCATGTCCTCAAGAACTAAACGAACTACTCACGAGACATCATATGGATCAAGATCAAAGATGATATGGTGATGAATAACAATCTGAACATAAACAATAATCCAATGGTTCCACTCACAAGCATCAACTACAATAGTAATCAACACCGGGAAAGTTTCCCCTAGGAACTATGCAAGTATTCAACACAATTGTTACAGCGGGATGGAGTGATGATGATGGTGCTGGTGGAGATGATAGTGTGGATGATGATGATGATGATCCCGATGAAGTCTAGCTTTATGATGGTGTTGATGGCGAAGATCTCCCCTCTCCGGGAAGAAATTTCCTTGGCAGAAATCTGTCTGCCAGAGAGCTCTTTCTCTCTCAGTGTTTTCCGCCCCGCAGAGGTGGCGGAATCTTTCTGTGGTTGCACCCCATGTATTAGGGTTCCGAGGAGAAGATATAGGCGAGAGGGCGGAGCCAGAGGTGGGCCAGGTGGGCCACACCCCCTGTAGGCGCGGCCTAGGGGTGGCCCGCGCCTGGGGGGTATGGGCCCCCTGTGGCCCATCTCCGCCTCCCCTTTTGGCATTCTTCGTCTTCTAGGAAAATAGGATTTTCCATTGATTTTCTGATATTTTTCTGATCTTCACGAAATTGCATCAAAACACCTCTTTTTCCATCAGAAGACTCCGGCAGTTCATCCTCCAAGAATCATCCAACATGCAAAAATAGATGAAAACACATAAGTAACACCTCTTAATATGAAATATATCAATGAATAAGGCAAATTATGATATAGAATGGTGATGCAAATTGGGCGTATCATAGGCTCAAGTGTAATTAGCTCAGTTGAAGTCCAATCATCATAATTCTTGCTTATATTAGCCATTAATTCTTCAGCTTCTGCAGGAGTTCTTTTCCTGAAAACACAATCAACAAAACTATCTAGGTATGTCCTAGATTCATTAGTTAGTCCATTATAATAAATATGAAAAAGCTTATTTGTAGGTAAATGACATCCAGGATGTGCATGAATCAAGGCATAGAACCTTGTCCATGACTCAGGCAATTTCTCTTCTTCTCCCTGCTTAAAATCAAAAAAAAATCTGCAAAGCAGCATGTCAAGAAATCAGGGCTATCAATGGAACCAGGAGGTAATCTATTAAAACAAGCCCTAGCTTCTCCTTTTAGTGAAAAGGGAAGATCTTAGTAACAAAGTCCTTATGCATCTTAAAATCATCAGAGAATAAGGCACTCATAGTAGAAAGCTCATTCATATGAGCCACAGCACTCTCACTTTCAGTCCCACAAAAAGGTTCTTTCTCAACAATATCTAAATAGGATAAATCAAGAGAGAAATCATAATCTTTATCTTAAATATCTATGGGAGAGGTGGCAAACTTAGGATCAGAGGACAACTTAGGAATAATGGTGCGTCTAGCAAGGAGACTCTTAATAACACTAGTACCATGTGTGTTTCGGCACTCTTCAACAAATTCATCAGTGAACTCAATTTAACCATCATTAATATCATAACTCTCACTAGACCCAGGTGAGCTAACAGGTGTAATAGTGTCTTCACTAGGAGTTTTGGTATTTCCTAGACTAGCCATAGTAGCATCTAGGAAAGGACCTAATGAACCACTTGCATCAAGCACAGTAGAAGTAACATCATGAGCATCAAAAGCAATTTCAGATTCAGCAGTAGTAGCAGTGTGTGTAGCATGTGTATGTGGTGGTGGTGTAACAAGCTTACTTATCATAGATGGTGAATCAAGAGCAACAGAGGTGTTTAGGACTGTACCTCTTCTTGTAGTGGATGGTAAAATAGGAAAATTCCCATCATGATACTTCCCCATGATGAAAGGAATAGCAGTGAACAATAATAGATCCAAGTGAACTTACAAATAAAGATATCCTCCCCGGCAACGGCGCCAGAAAATAGTCTTGATGACCCACAAGTAAAGGGGATCACAACAGTCTTCGAGGGTAGTATTACCCAATTTATTGATTCGACACAAGGGGAGCCAAAGAATACTTCTAATCCTTAACAACTGAATTGTCAATTCAGCTACACCTAGAAATAGTCTTGCTCACGGTAGTTTATCAGTAGCAATAGTTTTGTAGTAGCAATAGTAAAGTAACAGTAGCAGTAAAATAAAGGTAGTAGTAATAATAGTAGCAAAGAGTAGGATATGAGTGAGGTAGGCATAGGGATGGATGGACGGGCGTTGCATGGACGAGACTATTCATGTAACTTCAAGATCTAGGGCAATTGCATGTGTTCCATCTATAGTCATACGTGCTCGCAATGAGAACTTGCACAATATCTTTTGTCCTGCCAGCCCGTTGTAACGGGGCCTCAAGGGAATCTATTGGCAATTAAGGTACTCCTTTTAATAGAGCACCGGATCAAAGCATTAACACTCCGTGAACACATGTGATCCTCATATCACAGCCATCCCCTCCGGCTGTCCCAATTTCTGTCACTTCGGGGCCTTTGGATCCGGACAATGATATGTGTACACAACTTGCAGATAAGATCACAAACAATACTATCATCATGAATCAATAATAAGTTCAGATCTGAGATCATGGCACTCGGGCCCTAGTGACAAGCATTAAGCACAACAAGTTGCAACAAAGTCAAATAGCACTAATAGAGATACTAGGCACCATGCCCTAACAATCTTATTCGATTACATGATAGAACTCATCCAATCCCTACCATCCCCATAGCCTACAGCGGGGGATTACTCACTCATGGATGGGGGAAACATGGATGGTTGATGGAGAGGCGTCGATGATGATGATGGTGATGATCCTCTCCAAATTCCCCGTCCCGGCAGGGTGCCAAAACGGAGTTTCTGGTTCCGAAACGCGGTTTCTGAAGGTGGCGGCGCAGCGGAACTCTTTCTGGAAAAACGTCGAACCCCACTGACTTCTTAGGTCAAGAGGCAACTTATAGGTGAAGAGGGAGCCGAGGGGGTGCCCGAGGTGGCCAGACCCCTCCTAGGCGCGGCTAGGCCTGGCACGCGCGTCCAGGGGGTGTGGGCCCCTCGTGGCCCTCCTCCGTCTTGTATTCTGGTGAAATAGGATTTTTGGCATATTTTTCGGGATTTTTCCTAATAGTTGATTTTCTGCACAAAAACCGGACACCAAGGTAATTCTGCTGAAAACAGCGCCAGTCCGTGTTAGTGGTATCCAAATCACACAAGTTTAGAGGAGAAACAATAGCAAAAGTGTTCGGGAAAGTAGATACGTTTTGGACTTATCATGCTTCACCTAGGTCCTTCATCGAAAATTTGTTGTTTAGATAACTTTTAACACTATTTAAAAGATCTATATCATTTCTAATCAGTAATATGTCATCCACATATAATATCATAAATGCCACATTGATCCCACTCACTTTCTTGTAAATACAAGACTCTCCATAAGTTTGGACAAATCCAAACTCTTTGATCACCTCATCAAAGCGGAGATTCCAACTCCGGGATGCTTGCTTCAGTCCATAGATGGATCGTTGAAGCTTGCATACCTTGTCAGCATCCTTAGGATCGACATAACTATTTGGTTGTATCATATACAACTCTTCTTCAATGTTGCCATTGAGGAACACAGTTTTGACATCCATCTGCCATATCTCATAGTCAATATATGCAGCAATTGCTAACATAATCCTAACCGACTTTAGCATCGCTATGGGAGAGAATGTCTCATTGTAGCCAACTCCTTGATTTTGTAGAAACCCCTTTGCGACAAGTCGAGCTTAATAGATGGTTGCATTACCATCAGCATCAGTTTTTCTTATGAAAATCCATTTGTTCTCCATTGCCTTTCGGTCGTGAGGTAAGTCCACCAAGGTCCAAACCTGGTTTTCTTACATGGATTCCATCTCGGATTTCATGGCTTATAGCCATTTTTTGGAATCCGGGCACATCATCACTTCTTCATAAGTCGCAGTTTCATCTATTTCATCAACCATGAAATTCATAACATGATTTCCGTACAGTTCAGGAACTGCACGTGTCCTGCTTGACCTGCGAGGTTTGGTAGTATTCTCTTTCAGAGTTTTATGATCATTATTATTAGTTCTCTCTTCATTCGGTGAAGTCAACTCCGGAACAATTTCTGGCGCTGCGCTACTTTCCGTTTTATGAAGAGAAGGTTCAGTAACCTCTTCGAGTTCTACCTTCCGACTACACACCTTTCGCAAGAAAACTCTTTCTCTAGAAAGGATCCATTCTTGGCAACAAAAACCTTGCCCTCGGATCTGTGATAGAAGGAATACCCAACAGTTTCCTTAGGGTATCCTATGAAGACACATTTTTCCGCTTTGGGCTTGAGTTTATCAGGATGAAGTTTCTTCACATAAATATTGCGTCCCCAAACTTTAAGAAATGAGAGCTTAGGTTTGTTTCCAAACCACAATTCATACAGTGTCATTTCAATGGATTTAGATGGTGTCCTATTTAAAGTGAATGCAACAGTTTCCAGTGCATAACCCCAAAATGACAGTGGCAAGTCAGTCAGAGACATCATAGATTGAACCATATCTAATAAAGTACAATTACGATGTTCTGACACACCATTACGTTGTGGTGTTATGGCAGGTGTGAGTTGTTAAACTATCCCACACTCTTTCATATGTGCGCTGAACTCGTAACTTAGATACTCACCTCCACGGTCGGACCACAGAAATTTGATCTTTCTATTATGATGATTTTCTACTTCACTCTGAAATTCCTTGAACTTTTCAAAGGTTTCAGACTTGTGTTTCATCAAATAGATATACCTGTATCTACTCAAATCATCCGTGAAAGTAAAAATAACGATATCCACCTCGTGCCGACACACTCATTGGACCACATACATCAGTATGTATGATTTCCAATAAATCTGTCACCCGTTCCATTGAACCGGAAAACGGCGTTCTAGTTAAATTGCCCATAAGGCATGGCTCACATATACCAAATGATTCGAAATCAAGTGATTCCAAAAGTCCATCTGAATGGAGCTTCTTCATGCGTTTAACACCAATATGACCTAGACGGCAGTGCCACATATATGCAGATATATCATCATCAAGTTTAATCCTTTTAGCATCAACATTATGAATATGTGTCACACTATTATCGAGATCCAATAGAAATAAACCATTCATCACAAGTGCATGACCATAAAAGATATCATTCATATAAATCGAGCAACCATTATTTTTAGATTTAAATGAATAACCACTTCGCATCAAACAATATCTGGATACAATGTTCATGCTCAGTGCAGGCACCAAATAACAATTATTTCGATTTTATCACTAATACCTACGGTAAGTGGAGAGGCAGCGTTCCGACAGCGATCACATCAACTTTTGATCCATTGCCGACACGCATCATGACCTTAACCCTTGCTTGCGGTCGCTTGTTCCGCTGCCCCTGAATCGAGTTACATATATTAGCAACCGATCCAGTATCAAATACCCAGGTGCTACTGTGAGTACTAGTCAAGTACACATCAATAACATGTATATCATATATACCTTTATTTGCCTTGCCGGCCTTCTTGTCTGCCAAATACTTGGGATAGTTGTGCTTCTAATATCTAGTCCCCTTACAATAATAGCACTCGATATCAGACTTAGGGCCAGCTTGGGATTTATTTTCAGGCGCGGAAAAAGATTTGCCGCCCTTCTTTCCCTTCTGTTTACCCTTCTTGTCTTTCTTGGAACTGATGGTCTTATTGATCATCAACACTTGATGTTCTTTCTTGATCTCCACCTCTGTAGTCTTAAGCATTGATAGAAGCTCGAGAAGAGACTTCTTCATGCCCTGCATGTTGTAGTTCATCACGAAGCTCTTGTAGCTAGGTGACAGAGATTGGAGAACATGATGTATGCCTAAGTCAATGGGAATCGTTATTCCCAAGGACACAAGCTTATCGGCGTACCCAGACATTTTGAGTATGTGCTCACTAATGGAGTTGTTCTCTTCCATCATGCAGCTAAAGAACTTTTCAGAAGCATTATAACTCTCTATGGCAGCATGGGTATCGAAAATCATTTTCAAATCACCTATTGTATCAAAGCCATTGCCATTTTCGAAACACTTTCAAAGTTCTTGCTCTAGCCCATACAGTATGCCGCAATGAACCATATTGCAGACCTCCTGACGACTCAAGTAAACATTCTTTACTTCGTTGGGAGCATAATCAAGTGGTGGGGGCCTAGAGGCGCTTCTAGCACATATTGCTTTTGTGCAGCAGTGAGGAGAATCCTCAAATTCATGGCCCAGTTGGTAAAGTTGCTACCATTTGTTGCAAGTTTCTTTTTCTCCATGAACACATTGAAATTAAAAGCAGGTGGTGCCATCTACAATAGAATTTGTAAAGTTTAGACTAAGTTTATGATAGATCGAGTTCAACTAATCCAAATTATGAATGAACTCCCACTCAAAAACAACATCCCTCGTGTCTTTTTGGTGATTACATGAACCAAATCCACTACACCAAGTTCGATCATCACATGAGTCGGTGTAGTTTCAAAGGCAAGCATCTATATGGGCATCATATCAAATATATGACTCATGGTCCGTGTTATCAAGGCCATGTTTGTACATGCTAGGCTTGCCAAGTAAGAAACTTAGTATTTGCGTGTGTAAAACTGTCTTACACCCGAAATATGATCATGGGTTCGAGTACACCAGATAATCATGTGATGTCTTGAAGCGACAAAACATAATCGGTGCATACTTAAGGGAGAACACATTTTTATCTTGATATATAAATGAGGGATCATATTATAATGCTACTAAAACGCCAAACAACAATATAAGATGCAAAAACATCATATGTGAAAAGTGAAATGATATGAAGTGAAATGATATGGTCTTGCACTTGATCACTATCATGTGTATCGTGGTATGATCTTTATCATTCCTTTTGTGTGTAAGACCAAGGTCTATGGAACTTACATGTTAGGTGTGTTGTAAGAGTACCAACTATACATCAACTTACAACATTACCATATCATGACACTATCCCAGCAACAATCTAAACTAGACGCTTCTAATTTATCCATTGCAAGTTTTATGTGGCTTAGGGATTTCGAAGATAGAACCGTTATTACCTATGAACATAGAACCACAACGATGATAACTAAGTTATTAGCAACTTGTTGTAAATCAGATATTGACTATAGTAGGAGAGACAAACACATGCTAGCCACTTATGCAAAACTAGTTGCATGTCAAGCGTGGAACGGGTCTCATGTGCGAAGACATGTAAAGTTTGCCCGGGCCGCTTCATCCCACTATTCCACCAATATCCAAAGTACAAGCAAGAAGCAATAGCATGATCATCATCACCCACATACTCATATTTGTACTATCCGTGCAAAGCATCTACGCATAGATCCATCTTTGATACCACTATTGGGTTCATAGCATAGAAAACAAAAAAACTCCTATGATGAGAACCACTAAGAACCAAGATCTATCTACTAGATACAAGCAACGGGTGGATATACATACATAGAGAACATATCCTCTTAGACCGACAAAGTTTAACGAGGTTGTACTCGTGGATGATGTAGTCGAACGCTTGCCGATCTCAAGATCGAGAAGAAGTCCAGCGCCGCAAATCAGCAGCGCATCCATGATCGCACACACGTTCAATCCACCTAACAACCTCAGCCTCCTCGCTCCAGCGATGTAGCATAAGCAGCAACTCCTTCCAGACGAAAAGACATCAGGAACATGTATCTCGCTAGTTCGAGGCCATGGGAAAATAATTCTAGAGGGGGAGAGAGATCCTTCATGAGGAGGTGTGAGTGAGAGAGAGAGAGAGGGAGAGCGGGGCTTTATATAGGAGGATGGGGAACCCCAAAGGGCATGGCCCGTATAACACCCTCAGATCCGCCCTATGCAAGTCTTAGCAATTTCCACCAAACCCACATAGAAACAATTCAAAGGTGCCCACCAAGCACTTTCGTGCGGGTGGAAAACGAAGTAATACCATTACACATTAGTCCACGATGAAACCCACAGAAACAGATATATACAACACAAGTCCATGAGCCAAAAATACAGATATACAATACAAAAATCCAAATCACCTTGTAAACGATACAATATCTGAGTATGGACAAGATGAAAATTAGGCTAAAAACCCTGGAGAATAACCATTGGCGTCCATAACCCTGCATAGGCCAAGCCGGAAGGGTAACCCTGCTAACAACGTCGATCTCAAACCTGCTAAACAAAAGGAGTGTCGGCAAAGGGCAAAGGAAAAAGGAAGCGGTCAGTACTGAGGCCAGTACACGGTGAGTCTCAGAATTCGGCGGTCCTCGCCTACATAGGTATGGTGGACTGAAGTGGCAGCACAGCATGCACTAAACAACCTATAGAGACTCGATACAACTATCGGCGATCAGAAAGGAATAAGAAAGACCTATTCGAAACCAAACTAAGACTAACACCAAACATATCCATCCTGGTATTTCCCCCTCGAGACCAAACGAGGAAGTCAACCGAGGAACTCACAGTTGGCAGGTTTATTCATTACATTATTGTTTCAGCACTTACTAGTCAGATACAGATAGCATGAGTCATTTTGATATCATAAGCAATGGGCGGTTTTAGTTAACCATTATGTTGTAGTTGCAATACTTAGTAGTCAGATACAAACTAGAAGAACACGCGCGCTTTGCTGCGCCGCTTGCATGGCGTTGTCGCACCAATTTTTCATTGTTGTACACTCGCAACATAATCTCCAGTGTGTTTTGTCACTGTTCATGGTGGAATCCCTGCCTTTCTTGCAACCGAGGGTTCTCGATCACCTCTCCTCACCAAGTCTGGACTTGCCTCTACTCCCAAGTAATGAAAAGCCCGATGCCAGTTCCAACAATCGACAAATATGAAACAAACTATATAGTCTCTTACACAACACCACTTGAACATGAAATTTACACGATAATTTTAGAATCATCAAGCACTAAAGGGAAATGTATACATTATTGCAGTAGAGGAGGGAGCAAACCTGGGGTGGCCTTGTGCGCCGATGTCGTCGATGGGTTGTGCCCGGGCGGCGACCTCCTCCGAAGTTGTAGCTGACGCTCTTGTACAGTGCCGTTGTAGCGCATGGCCTCCGGTCCAAGGGAGCCAGCGTCGGCCGTTGTGGGGGCAGAGAAGCGGTGACGGCCTGTGCAGGAGCAAGAGGGGGCAGCGACAGTTGGTACGCGGTTCGCGTAGTGCTGGAGGAAGGGAATGGGTCGCCGACGGTGTGATCTACAATGGGTGGTCGCGCTGAGCCTGCACCCTTGCTCAATCGCCAAGAACTGGTGTTGAAGAGGTGGGCACCATTGCCAAGCACACGTGAAGGAAAAACAGCCACCATGTGACGGTGCCACAACCACACACAGGCCCACATTGCAGAGAAAGAAAGCGGCAAGTGCCCTCTATGGCCTCCCTGCCCACCAAGATTAAAGAGTAGAACAAGTGGCCTAGCGGCATGCAAGCACCTGTTGGCACGTAGGTTCCGGCCCTTGGTGTTTGAGGCCAGGGACTCCGTGGACACCCACGCTCGCATCCACCAGGCTCCAGTCCCCCCTCCCCCCCCCCCCCCCCCCCCCCCCCCCCCGATATTATGCTACCCGAAATGGTGGCAAGTATATTTTGTTAAAAATAGAATTGAAATAGGCATTTGTGATCTGATCAAGAAAAATGTAAAAGTGAGCATACAACAATGTACATCACAATTGTATGGTAATGCAAGTTAAGACACAAACTATCTCATTTTCTCATATGTTTTTCTCAGTTAATTGTAGCAAGGAATAAAATAGAAAACATAAAAACAAATGGGAAGGATGTGACAAGCAAGTGATAATTCTCAGCGTAGAAATTTGGCAGAGACAAAGATACCTAAGTTTGCAATTTCTCTCTCTATTCTTTGCGGCCTTTCTTCAAAATAAACTTCAGATTCAAATTTCAGGATACAACGGTAACTCATGAACACTTTTCCAACCTCCCTACAACACTTAGCCAACCTCCCTACAAATCAAATTATTTGAAAATTGAATCGTGACCAAATGTATATCAGTTGCATTAAACCTTTTTTCACGAATCACATAAACGAAGTCTGAAACAGGTTGATATTTTATCTTCTGAAGTAAAACACTAAAGGAAGAGATTAAGAAAAAAAAAGCGCATTTTTTATCGATTTACTCGATCCAAAGGGAGGATATACATAAAATTCAAGAACTATTTCGTTTAACTATATGCACACTCCCGTCGCGTCTCGCACCTGTCTGTAGACGTGTGGCTTGCCCAATTTAGGCTAAGCCAACGCATCCGGTCTATATTCCCGTTGTACTCAGTAGCCTTTAGGTCCTACTGAATTTTTTGTGCTTATCAGATCTCAGCACGAACCTGTACCCCTGTATTTCGGCGACCGCGCTCACTGTTTTCTCAATAAAAAATCACTTCTGGTGCACAAAATAACTATATGCACATGACTTCAGAGCTCTTATCAGTATTTGGTTTCTTCTTGTAAGGTCCTACCTAATGTACAAAGGAGAACTAAAATGAAGCGCCGCATCAGCATGTCAAAAAGTAATTTACACAAACCCCTTTTCTAACTGTTGTTTTGCTTGCAGAAATAAAATAAAATTCTAGTCCATTTAGGAAAGATAGAAAATTCAAAAACCATTTCGTTGTACTATCTCTAGCCAATAAATTTGGCACAGACCACAAACAGCATATGGTCTATATGCCAGTACAATTGGTCTCAGTCAGGAACTTCAAAGCTCATATATAGATATAGGTAGTGTAATCTTAGATCACAGTATCTCCACTAAAGTTAAATGGTGTCTCCTTACTTGGCACTCCAGCTGAATTGGCTTGTAATCTCGTACAACCCTGCCGTGATAGAAATGAAATTAGCATGCACTGTAAATCAAAACCAAACTTATGTCCTAGCGGCGGCTAAATGGTACTGACCAGTGGCCTGGATCATCTGAGGTACATTATTATCTCAGAGAAAATAAGTGGCTCAAACTAATCTTGAACCCTGTCCCGTCAACCTGCAAAAAGTAGAAGCATCCTATCAGCATCTGGCTTCACTGCTAAATAGCACAAAAACATCATGAAAATCACATGGGAATCTTGCAATGCCCAGGAACAACGCACCTGCACCTTGTCGTAAAAGCTATATCCAATCTCAACATACAGAAGAGGAAAGCAAAGAAAATAGTACAATAATCAAATGATGAGAAAAATAAGATCCTACCAGCAGAGTCCTACCAAGAAAATACGAAGAGAATGGTGAATAGATTGAGCGGGTCAAGGATCACGATAGCCTTGCCGGGCGTCCCATTCAGTGCCTTACTGGAAGTGTCCTTGGTCTGCCCGGCCTTGTCTGTGGCCTCCTTCGAGTCCCTGACCTTTCCGCTTGCCGTCCCTGCACCCACAAATCAAATCAAACAGGGAGCGTCAGCTTGCGAACTCGAGAGCTCCTCCACATGACAAACGAAAAAGAAACATTGTGGCGTGAGCATCATCTTACCGGCGTAATTGTGTGGCCTCTCACGGCCAATCCTTCGTTGACATCGCTAGCCCTCTGAGCTTGTTCAGGCCAAGCCTCTCGGAGGTCTTGTGCTTAGCCCATCTTGTTCACGACCCTCCCTCCTTGCCTGGAAACGCGTCAGCCGTGATATTGTCCTGTGAGGATCAACATAGCATAAGAGTGAAGAGCAACAGCGTTCGGCCGCCTGCGTCTGACTGGAATGTGTTCGGGGATACGTATGGGAAGGCAGCCAAAAGGGTGGCATGGCAGTCATCCACGACAGAGCGAGGAAGCTAACCAGAAAACCCAGGGAGGCGGCGAGCGCTCCATCTCAGGGTGTCGGCCATGGCAGCACGTGGAGACATCCAACCAGGCACGCGCACGATGAACCGTCTGCGGAGCCCGTAGCCATGCCAACGGTGGTAGGTGTTGTTCTTAATTTAGGTTGCTAATAAACAGTTAAGCACTAGTGCTAGTATCGTGCATGTGTTACTCTAGCAAGTGGAGTGGTGCATGCAGTAGTCTAGGGAATGTCAAGTATTCACACTAGTAAGAGAGAGCAGCTACTAGGAAGTTAAATATTCTAGCAGATGTCAGGATAGATGTCAGGATAACTAGAGCAGTAAGAGCAGTCTGCAGCGTTTCCAGGAATAGCTAGGACGGCTTGACCTCATGGACTCCGTTCACATTGTAAACTAGTGGCTGTAGTAGAGCCTGGAGTAGTATAAGTAGTAGGCACTTTGTATCAGTTTGAAGCAATGCAAATTGGCATTCAGCCTCAGTCTCTTGCGAGCTCCACTTCTACTCGTGTGTGTGTGCGTGTATCCAAGTGCAAGCGTGAGTAGTTCAGCTCTAAAGCTTTACTTCCGTCTCCCTCCGGTGTGTGCGTGTGTTCATCACCTCTCCTAGGGGCTGACAATTGGTATCAGACCCAAGTTAGTAGCCATGTCACAAGGCAATGGGAGAGGCAATAACGGCACACCACCGCCACGCCAATCCGCAACACCTTCGCCCGGGCAGCGACGACGGTCGCCGAGCCGTGGGCGCAGCAGGGTGCGGCGCAATGGCGGTGAGATTGTCGGGCAACAAGTGGTGCGCGAGACCGGAGGCGGCAGCGGCACCAACCTCTCCTTCCCGATGTTGACGCGCTCCAACTACACCAACTGGGCAATTGTGATGGAGGTGAACCTCTAGGCGGCGTCGCTCTGGGAAGCGATCGAGGACGAGACCCTACCTCGTAGGGAGGACAAGCAGGCGTTGGCGGCGCTGCTCCGCTCTACCCCATCGGAGATGCACTGCATGCTCGTGGGGAAGGGGAGCGCCAAGGCGGCCTGGGAGGCAATCCGCCTCCAGTACCAGGGGAACGATCGTGTGCGCGACTCGCGTGTGCGCTGGCTCCGAACTGAGTTCGAAACCGTCACGTTCAAGGCCAACGAGCGGATCGACGAGTTCGCGATGCGCATCTCCAACATCGCGTCCGCTCTGCGCTCTCTCGGCGACTCGGTCGACGAAGAGAAGGTTGTCAGAAAATTCCTCTCTGTTGTCCCTACGCGCTTCGTTCAAATTGCCTTCTCCATCGAGACACTCCTCGACCCAGCAACGCTCACTGTCGAGGAGGTTGTTGGCCATCTCCGAGCCGTTGAGGAACGACTGGACGATGATCAAGGAGGCAGCTCCAGCGACCAGCTCCTACTCACTGAGGAACAGTGGGAGGCGCGAAAGAGACAGCCGCGGGGAGGCGGAACAAGCAGCAAAGGGGGTGGCCCCAACAATGGCCGTCTTGGAAATGGGCGAAAGGGCGGTCAGCCTCAGTAGCAGACCGCGCTGACGCAAGGTTCCGGCAACAACATCGGCAGGAATAACTGTCGGTACTGCGGGAAAAAGGGCCATCGGGCTCGTGAATGCCGCAAGAAGCAGCGGGATGAGGCGGCGGCGACGGCACCGTCGGCTGCTGCCAATCTTGTCCAGGCCGAGGAAGATGAAGGCCCTGGACTGATGATGGCGTGCGTCGAGGAGGTGCTCGAATGCCTCGAGAACACCTTGACACGCACCGGTGGTCAAGTGTTCCTCAACAAGGAGAGGGCCATTGTCACCCCTGCCCACGATGACGACCAAGGCGGCGAAGTATGGTTCCTCGACACTGGCGCGACGAACCACATGACAGGCTCCATTGATGCCTTTGCTGAGTTGGACCGTTCGGTCACCGGCAAGGTGCGTTTCGCGGACAGCTCGGTGGTGGATATCCACGGGCGTGGCATCGTCGTGTTTGCCATCGACGGGGGAGATCACCGCGCTTTCACCGAGGTATTCTTCATCCCGACGCTCAAGAGCAGCGTCGTGAGCCTCGGCCAGCTCGACGAGAGCTGGTATGACATCCACATACGTCGTGGAATCTTCAGCGTGCGAGACCAGCGAAATCGCCTACTGATGAAGGTACAACGCTCGCCCAATCGCTTGTACAAACTTCGGTTCACACCTATACGTCCAGTGTGCCTCGCCATGGGTCACGTGTCCGATGCCTGGCGCTGGCATGCGCGGCTCGGGCACCTGCACTTTGATGGCCTGCAGAGGATGGCTCGTGGAGGCTTGGTGCGCGGTCTTCCGCACATCGAGCACGCCGACGAGCTGTGCCAGGCGTGCCTTGCCGGGAAGCAGCGGCGCCTGCCGTTCCCGCAGAAGGCACACTACAGGGCCCAGAAGCCGCTTGAGCTCGTACACGGGGACTTGTGCGGCCCGATCACGCCGCCGACGCCAGGAGGCCGACGCTACATCTTGCTGCTGATCGACGATCGTAGCAGGTACATGTGGGTGGAGCTTCTGGCTTCCAAAGACGAGGCTATACGCGCCATCGTCAAGTTCCAGGCGGCAGCTGAGGTGGAGTGCGGGCACAAGCTGCGTGTGCTGCGCACTGATCGTGGCGGCGAGTTCACGTCAGCCACTTTCTACGAGCACTGCACCGAGAGTGGCGTGCAACGTCAGCTCACTGCGCCATACACGCCGCAACAGGATGGCATCGTGGAGCGGCGGAACCAGACAGTGTTGGGCATGGCACGCAGCATGCTCAAGGCTAAACGGGTGCCGAACCTATTTTGGGGAGAGGCGGTACTCACGGCAGTGTTCATCCTCAACCGGTGCTTCACGAGGAGCGTCGACGGCATGACGCCCTATGAAGCATGGCACGGCAAGAAGCCGGACGTGCGCTTCCTCCGCGTCTTTGGCTGCGTTGGACACGTCAAGGTGGCGCGCCCACACCTGCAGAAGCTCGATGACAGGAGCACCCCCATGGTCTTCATCGGCTATGAGACAGGTTCTAAGGCGTACAGGATGTACGATCCTGTCTCCAAGCGCCTACATGTGTCACGCGACGTCATCTTTGACGAAGAGGCACAGTGGAACTGGGAGGCGCCCGGGGAGGTCCCGGCAAGCAGCTCCTTCACGGTGGAGTACCCCGTCTACGTCACGCATGCGGCCACATCGACCACGACTCGTTCCTGGGACACAACTCCCGCAAGCAGTCGTGTCGCCGTCACGCCTTCAGGCACACCGTCTCCAGCCCGGCAAAAGCTCCCGACAATGACGCCTAGCAAGGATGCTGAGATTCCCCCATCTGGCTCCACTCAAGTGCGGTTCGTGACGCCCCCATCAGCGCAATCGTCTCTCTTCGACGCCCAAGACAGCGCCACCGCACCACACCGGTTTCGGCTCGTCAATGACCTGCTTGGAGCTTTTGCCGGTACACCGCAACTAGCGGAGCAGTTCTTCGACGACGAGGTGTTGCATCTCATGGCCGGAGAAGAACCGACATCGTTTGGTGAGGCGGAACGCGAGGACTGCTGGCGCCGCGCGATGTTAGACGAGCTTCAGTCCATCAACGACAACAACACCTGGACTCTCACCTCTCTCCCTCCAGGCCACCATGCGATCGGCCTCAAATGGGTGTTTAAGGTGAAGAAAAATGAGCATGGGCACATCGTCAAGCACAAGTCTCCACTTGTTGCAAAGGGCTATGTGCAGCGTCAAGGTGTGGACTTCGAGGAGGTATTCGCGCCAGTGGCAAGGCTTGAGTCTGTGCGGCTCATCCTTGCTCTGGCGGCACACCGTGGCTGGGAGGTTCATCACATGGATGTTAAATCCGCGTTCCTAAACGGAGATCTCGAGGAGGAGGTCTACGTGTCCCAGCCACCAGGGTTCATCGCTGATGGACACGAACACGACGTCTACAAGCTCCACAAGGCCCTGTATGGGTTAAGACAAGCACCAAGGGCATGGAACGCCAAACTGGATGCAAGTCTAGCTTCGCTCGGCTTCACGTGCAGTGTCACGGAACACGGCGTGTACGCACGAGGAACTGGGAATGCGCTATTGATTGTCGGGGTCTATGTCGATGACCTGGTGATCACCGGTGTTGAGCAGTGAGAAGTGCACTGTTTCAAGGAGGAGATGAAACGGTTGTTCTCCATGAGTGACCTCGGCTTGCTCCGATACTATCTCGGCCTAGAGGTGAAGCAGGAGCGTGGGCGCACCACGATCACACAGGCTGCGTACGCGAGCAAACTGCTCGACAAGGCGGGCATGGCGGGCTGCAACGCTGCGCACACGCCCATGGAAGCACGATGCCAACTGAGCAAGGAGAGCAAGGAGACGCCGGTGGACGCAACATTCTGCCGCAGTATCATCGGCAGCCTCAGGTACCTGGTTCATACCCGCCCGGACATTGCGTTCGCTGTGGGCTTCCTGAGCAGGTTCATGGAGGCGCCGGCGGGCAATCACCTTGCGGCAGTGAAGCATCTTCTTCGATACATCGCCGGTACACTAAACCACGGGTGTGTGTACCACCGCGGTGACGGCGAGACATTGATCGGTTTCAGCGACTCCAATCACGTCGGCGACGTGGACTCTAGGAAGAGCACCTCTGGCATGTTGTTCTTCCTCGGGGACAGTCCAGTAAGCTGGCAATCTCAGAAGCAGAAGGTTGTCGCCACTTCTTCGTGCGAGGCGGAGTACGTAGCGGCAGTGACGGCGGCGTGCCAAGGAATTTGGCTTGCCCGTCTGTTCGGCGAGCTACTAAACCAAGAAGCTGCGCCAGTGAAATTGTTCATCGACAACAAATCTGCGATCTCGCTGTGCAAGAACCCTGTTCTCCACGATCGCAGCAAGCACATCGATCTGCGCTACCACTTCATCCGTGATTGCGTGGAAAATGGCTCCATTGTCGTAGAGTTCATCGGGACCGGTGAACAGAAGGCAGACATCCTGACCAAAGCACTCGGTCGCATTCAGTTCCAGAATCTACGAGAAAAAATCGGCATCATCGATGTCAGGAGCAACTAAATTAGGGGGAGAATTGTTGTTCTTAATTTAGGTTGCTAATAAGCAGTTAAGCACTAGTGCTAGTATCGTGCATGTGTTACTCTAGCAAGTGGAGTGGTGCATGCAGTAGTCTAGGGAATGTCAAGTGTTCACACTAGTAAGAGAGAGCAGCTACTAGGAAGTCAAATATTCTAGCAGATGTCAGGATAGATGTCAGGATAACTAGAGCAGTAAGAGCAGTCTGCAACGTTTCCAGGAATAGCTAGGACGGCTTGACCTCATGGACTCCGTTCACATTGTAAACTAGTGGCTGTAGTAGAGCCTGGAGTAGTATAAGTAGTAGGCACTTTGTATCAGTTTGAAGCAATGCAAATTGGCATTCAGCCTCAGTCTCTTGCGAGCTCCACTTCTACTCGTGTGTGTGTGCGTGTATCCAAGTGCAAGCGTGAGTAGTTCAGCTCTAAAGCTTTACTTCCGTCTCCCTCCGGTGTGTGCGTGTGTTCATCGCCTCTCCTAGGGGCTGACAGTAGGAACCGGCAAGAATTCGTAGGAGGGGGCTAAGGAAAAGGAGGTCGACGACCACATGGATCTCAGACAGGGAGATGCCAAGGCAGCTCGTTCACGGCAGGGGTCCGATGGAGAAGAGCTCGCGTGGGGGAGGACGGTGGAGGATCAGGCAAGGAGGAGCTCCGGTGGGGCCAGGCCGCTCAAGACGCAGGGGATCCTGTCGGTATGGAGGAGCTTGGGCCAGTGCGGGAGATAAATAGAACTGGACGGGGCTGGGGGACGTGGCGGACTAGCGGGAGCGCTGGGCCGGCAACGGCGAGGCATTCAGTGACGGGACGGGCGTATGGAGCCTCACCGTTCGCCAACACGGCGTCGGCGGCGAGGCGGATCCACGATGCAGGTGCACGAGTTTGAATTCCTGATCCTCTGCATCGGCAGGTTCAGCGGCGTCCCCAATGTCCCGGTGACGTCCCCGGGCCCGGAAGCCTTCCGCGGGCGGGTGCTCCACTCTATGGAGATCTCCTCCATGGCCGATGCGGATGCCGCCGCACTCGTCAAGGGAAAGCACGTGAAGGTCGTGGGCGCCAAGAAGACGGCCTTTGAAATCGACGTGGAGTACTCCCAGGCCAACGACGCGGGGCTGCCGTGCATGATGGTGTGTCGGAAGCCACAACACAGCCCGAACATGTGGGGAAAAGTTAGCATCGCGTACCTCTACATGAACCGCTTCGCGGAGCCCATGGTCCCCAGGACCGGCGCCGGCGTCGCCTCCCGCATCCTTGCCGTGGTGCTCGCGCAGGCCGACATGGTGATTCTAGACGGCACGGAGGACGGGCGAGGAAAGGAGGAGAGGCAAGATAAGATTTTGCTTAGTTGACTATTGCTAACTACAGTGAGGGCCCACAACCAGTGACTGGACGCGGAACATATGGCCTCACAGGAGCCGCTTACGCTTAAGCAACTAGATAATAGCATGAGACCATCCAAATCCAGCAGTTGTTGACAATTTTATTTAGCCATTTTGTTTTAGTAAAGTTGATTACTAGTCATTTTAAAGTCAAATTTATAGCAATACTTTAGTTATAGTTGTCTATGATCGAGATACTATGCTCCAAGTCGTCCATAACTGCGAATACGGCTTTCAGAAAGATTTACCCTGCAGGGGTACACAAATAGCAACACACGCACGATCAATCTCAGAAAAAACAAATGAAAACCCAACGAGGTATCACGACAAAGCAATCACAAGATTCATATAATATTTCAGGGGGCCACCCCACTAAGCTACCCGCTACGAAGTTGGCCGGCTCCGAGACGGACCCAGAGGTTTGTGACGACGGCTATAAACGGCTGGGAACCCAAAAGTGGGACTGGGCTTGTCGATACCGCGTAACCATTCTGCATTGGTTCCAAAACAAGACAATAGTAAACGCTCCTCGAGCAACGGTAGTAAATAAAGCAGTAAAACATGGAATAAGTACATGATAGTAATAACACCCCAAACTACTTGTGGCCCCAAGAAATTTAATTATGACTCAAGGTAGGACTATGGGGATTCATGGTCCCACATGCGGATAGTGCGATAGTCAAAGAACAGGTATCAAGTACTCGTGGTCCTACGGGACACCAGTGAGTGGTTAAAAACCAAATCACATCTATTGCCCACCGGTGCCTCTGCATTAGTTATAACTATTTCTAGCATTTTAATATCAAGTTGTAATTAAAGTCACGATCATCTCCAACATAAATCATATGGCAACATTCCAACAACCGTAGTACTCGACAACATCGAACAACACCTGACCAAGCACTACGACTAGCAAGGACATCTAGCTACCAAGCAACAGGCAATAGGAGGTGTCCAAGACAATTATAGAGGCTACAGGAAATATGACAGGTACGGAAACTAAAGCATCGCACACAGATAGCAATAGATCAATAGGAGGAAATAAAGACTATAAATGTAAGATAGTTAGAAAGGGGAGAATGCTCGCCTGAAAACATTGCCGAAATTTCATCTGAAGATCGGGTCAAACTCGCATCAACTCACCGGCCTAATCCATGAAGAAGCAAAGCACTAGAAAAAACACCGGATACACTATTTAATACTACGCAGAAGATCGGGCTTGATGCATATATAATACATGACATGGCAAAGGTGCGATGTAATTAGGCAATATTAAGCGGAACCGGGATCCAGAAAATTAATTATATGGTTCTAGTTGTTTAGATACCCGCAAGTTAAATAACAAGGCAAAATATCCCATCGGTTTGCTAAAAAAAACTCATGGGGGCCAATATAAGACTAGAAAAGTCTGCATATGGTCTCCATATTTAATTATGAGATGAATCGACTATAAAACCCGGACCCGCAAAATATGTATGCAAGCATGTATGAAGAAGTGCAACAAGGTATATGAAATTATGGTTCAGAGGTGAGGCCTCATGGTTCGGGTCGGAGAGACCGAAATACGATCTTCAAATTATAGTTGAAATAGCGCAGGTAGCAGACATCATGAAGAAGACCTTGTCGAGGGTGGTGGCGCCAGACAATGGACTCCGGTGCGGCCTGATGGGCTGAACTCAAACTTGACGAAGTAGAAGACCCGCAACATGGTGGATTATACATACCGAATGAAATAAATCCGATATCAAAATTGTTGCAGGCATTTTATCAAACATATGGCGGGCGGACAATTTGACCATGGAGGCAAGTGTTTATTTGATTGTCACTTAGTGAAAGGAAAAATAGCTGCGGTGGATCTAAGACAAAAATAGCAGTGTCCATCTGAACACCTGAAGATGAGAGAGCATGCAATTTGGTACCAAACAGATAGCATAGATCAAAGAAATACAAGACGTAGCAGGTTCGAAAGAGAAACATGAGATAGAACGGGACTAGTACATGCAGCGACCAGGTGAGCTGCCGACTTACGGGATACACACGGAAGAACAAAAGGGATGCCGGCTCGTGGGCTCTCCAGCCGAGGCGTCGTAGGCCGGCTCCTAGCGTGGGCGTAGACCCGTGAGATTCCCACTCCCTGGTGCGCTACATCAGGTTGATGGCGGGTGGATCTACACTGCTACAAGATTTGGAGCTGAATATTTGGGAAAGGGGCGTAGGGATATGGTGGAGAATTTTGCGCAGATCTAGATCTCAGATATAGGGGCTAGCGTTTGAGGAGAAAGAAAGGGGATTGAAATATTTATATAGTCTAAAGTAGACTGGATGAGGCTAGTTTTGGCCAAAACTTTAGGCACGCTTTTGGTAAAATAAGAAAACCTTTAGCGGTATTATAAGGACCGAGAATTATTATCTTTAATGAAAAAGAATAAGAACGAGACAGGTCTAATAAAACATACGAATATTTTAGCAAAACAAAATAGGGGTTTGATAAAATAATTTTAGGGATAAAATAATGAAATGCTACATGATGACATGATGATGCACAAAGTGAAAAATAACAGGCGATTTATAATAGTGGTTTTACCCGGGGTGCTACAATTCGACACCACTAACAATGGATCTCGTCCTCGAGATCCGTCTCATGGTACGGGAAAGAAAATCGACGATCTGAACCTTTGCTATTCGTGTAGATCTTCACGACACCACTAACAAAGATTCCTTCTCTGTCTTGAAATCGGCGACACCACAAACAAGTGGTCATTGCTCACGTTCATCGAGAGAACGCTCTGGTGAACAAAGGACGAAGGTAAAGATGTCGAAAGATAAGACCGCCTCTAACTTCTGTGGAAGGAGTAAAATTGCTTGATCCACCGATTCGATGTGCAAGAGTGAATGATAAGAGTAGTCGGATGGTGATCAGTCCATCCCGCACCCAACATATTACTCTGCACATGAACAGAGGAATTATGCAACCAACTCTCAGAATTTAGACTGAAGATCTCAACAATCGAGTTCCAGAAACAAAAGAATGATGATCGGTTCTGACGTAGATGGTATCGTCGGGTTGGAAAACGCTGGAGGATACAAAAAAAAAATTTAGTGAATTTCGGTCCACTGAAAAGATACAACCGAGGAAAATTCCTTAGATAGCATGAAGACCGGATGTAGAAGCACCATTACAAGAGGAAGGAAGCGAAACCCTGAAGGTATGACGGAAACTCAACCACGAAAATTCCTAGACTCGAAGAAAAGATGAGCAGATTCAAAACACGCAGACATAAGAGGAGAATAGCAGAGAGGTAAGGAGTCAAAGCAGGCCTAATTAAATCTATCCAACCAGTTTTTGAAAAATAGTTTTGACACTCTAAAACGTCCATTAGCTAGGTTATCCTACATGCTGGACCAGTGGGGTATCATAACTAATGGCGTCCATAACCCTTCCCATGCTGAGCCGGAAGGGTAACCCTGCTAAAGACGTCGATCTCAAACCTGCTAAACAAAAGGGGGTGCCGGCAAAAGGTAAAGTAAAAAAGAGAGCGGTCAGTACTAAGGCCAATACACGACGAGTCTTAGAATTCGGCGGTTCTCGTGTACATAGGTATGGTGGACTGAAGTGGCAGTGCAACATGCACTAAATAACCTATAGAGACTCGATACAACTATTGGCTATCAGTGAGGGATAAGAAAGACCTATTCAAAACTAAATTGAGACTAACACCAAACATATTCATCCTGGTATTTCCCCCCAAGACCAAACGAGAAAGTCAACCGAGAAACTTACACAGTTGACAGTTTTATTCATTCCATTATAGTTTCGGCACTTACTACTCATATATAGATAGCACGAGTCATCTTGATACCATAAGCAATGGACAGTTTTAGTTAACCATTTCGTTGTAGTTGCAATACTTACTAGTCAGATACAAATAGCATGAGACCTCCCAAATCCAGCATTTGTTGACAATTTTATTTAGCCATTCCGTTATAGTGAAGTTGATTACTAGTCATTCCAAAGTCAAATTTATAGCAATACTTTAGTTATAGTTGTCTATGATCGAGATACTGTGCTCCAAGTCATCCATAACCACGGACACGGCTTTTAGAAAGATTTATCCTGCAGGGGTGTACAAATAGCAACACACCCACGTTGTAAAGCCCAAAAAAATATTAAAAATTAAAAATTGATTGTTATTTTATTTTTGCATCATCATGACATCATCATGCATATTTTATTTTTAGAATTATTTTTGTCAAACCATATTTTGTTTTACTAAATATCCATGTGGTTTTATTAAAGCCGTCTCTCGTTCTTATTTTAAAATTAAAACAAATAATATTTCCCGCAGCAAAAGCTTTTTTTTTGTTTTATAAATAAAATTAGACTAAAAAGTCCGTCTAAAGTTTTGGCCCAAAACTAGCCTCATCTAGCCTACTTTGGACTAGATAAATAGTCTATTTTTTTTTCAAACCCTAACCTCTAAACCAAATCCCCCACGTCTTTCATCATCCTCCACCGCCACCAGGTTTTCTGGTTCCTCTCGTCGGACAGAAGCATATCATGGCCAGCCACGTGAAGATTTCTCCAAAAGCTAGCTAACTACCTAATCGATCAATATACTGAAAGCCACCAGCCACTAAATCGCCCATTTGATTCATTCAAAGTTGCTCCCGTGCGCGCGCATGCCGACCAGTCCTGCTGCACATCAAATCCTCCAGAAGCCCCGCCACCACACGCCACCGGATTTCCACGCACATCCCCATCGATCTAATTCCAAATCCACACATCAAGCAGATGTCTTTGCCCCTTTATTCCTTTGAAGAGCCAGCCGTCCACTGCAGGCATAAATATCTGCTGGTGTTAAATTCTTTTCCTTGTCCCCCTACAGAGGCACAACGAACGCAGGCGGCAGCAGTACAGCGCGCGCCCCTGCCCCTTGATCCTCCCGCTCGCGCCTAGAAGCCAGTCGATCATGCTCTTGGAAGCAGTGTTGCTCTCTTGTCGTGCGCGTGTGCGCCAGCCGCGCCGTTTTGTTTCTTTTTTCTTCCGAGATGCGCATGGTCAATTCAGCTGCAACATTTGTTGGAATATTAGACATAATTTCCACGATTAATTTCAGAATATAAATCATAACAACAACAGCTACAAACACGTGAACCTCTAACATACTAAATGTATTGATCAACATGAACAGTAGCAGATTATAAACACTAACAGCCATAGTAAAACAACAGATCTGTTGACGGTATACATACTGATCGGTTGTCGATGTAGTCGCTGTTGGTGCAATAGACTGTCGAAGAAGTCGGCGTTGAAGACGGCGCGCACGAGGTCCGGCTTGACGACCGGGAAGACGCGCCGTGATGACGAACTTGAGCAGTCGCGCGGAGCGCTTCCCAAAAACCTTATTCGCCCTCTCCCATACAGGATCGCAAAGGCGAGTGGTTCCGGAGACCTGCTCTTCCGACCGCCGGTGCACGCCGACAAGCGGGACAGAGTAGACTACGATGGCGGCGCAAGTAGAGAGGATGGCAAAACCCTAGATTGGTTTGGTGTTATACGTTGTGGAAGCCGCACATGCGTTTATATAGAGCAGCTCGGAAATCCCGTACAGGACACGACGTGGACCAAGCCCACGTCGCGCACGTTCGGGTTGGTTACAGATAGCCCACGATCCGGGAGCGACCCGAATCCGCTAACTGTTGACACGTCTGTCTAACCGCACATATTTTCCTGAGCAGCAAAATAAAGCTCAGCTCGGCGAGATTCCCGCAATCCGCGGCGCGCGTCATGACGAGACGAGACGAGGCGAGCGTGTGTACGAGCGGCGGCGTCGTCGGAGGAGGAGCGCGCGTATAGCTCTCTTATTGTCACTCACTTACAAAGTGGTGTAACGCTCCACCTTATAAGGTGGTGCAACTCTCCTTCAACTTTCTATGTGGGACTAAACTTTAGCTTCCACAGCTCTTGCCACACACATGTGAGCTGCCACCAACTTGGGCCAATCACATATGGTCTTCCACATATATGGGCTTTGAGATTTAGGGAAAATCTGAAATCACACATGGGTCTAATTATTTAGCCCATTATTTCTAACAATCTCCCACTAGATCTCAAATGCCCATTTGAAGATTTGCCAATCCTCGCTACTTGTTTATATACCAGTGTTTCAGCAGAGACTGTTAAGTTGAACTTCCGCCTAGAATCTTGAACTACGTCTATCAACAACTTGAACAATGGATGAACCTTGAATTGCAAGTTTGGTGCCAATAGATTTCACTCAAAATCATAACTAGTACCTGGCTTCCAGTAGCCTACGTGGCGGGTTGGAGCATATGCGTCATACTCCCTGGTCTCTTCATGAGTTTACTAGAGATCACCCAAGTCTCATAGACCGCGACATTTACAGTCGAGCTCATATAGGTGTGTTCTTTCAAGAATGTCATGTAGGAACGGCATCTTTGCTAGTTAAAGCAACATAAACACATTAAGGCGTGTTGCCAACCTGCCTTACAGATTATGAGAGTTATGTATCTTCACATAGAGAGGGTTACAAAATACGCTCCTCAGTCCACCCACTAGCTTATTCTTTCCAGGTTCTAATTCACGGGATCTCCGATCACATAGGTTGGGTTACCACTAGGTGTGACATCCATGGGTCTCAACCCCATCTCCCTCGATGCACTTTCCATCACATTTCGTGATAGTCCCTTCGTAAAGGGATCTGCTAGGTTTTTGTCTGTTTGAATATACGTAACAGTTATTACTCCGGAGTTTCTCAATTTTCTGACAGACTTCAAATGTCTCTTCACGTGTCTTGATGACTTCGCGTTATCCTTAGAATTGTTTACTTTGACAATCACAGTTTGGTTGTCACAATTCAAAAGGATTGCCGACACAGGTTTCTCAACCACAGGCAAGTCCATCAAGAGCTCACGCAGCCATTCTGACTCAACAGTGGCTGTGTCTAAAGCAGTAAGCTCTGCTTCCATAGTTGACCTCGTCAATATGGTCTGTCTACGGGATCTCCGTGAAACCGCACCACCTCCAAGGGTAAACACATACCTGCTCGTGGCGTAGAGTTCATCAACGTCAGAGATCCAGTTCGAATCACTATATCCTTCAAGCACAGCAGGGTGCCCTGAATAGTAAATCCCATAGCTCATTGTACCACATAGATAGCGCATGACCCTTTCAAGTGCATGCCAATGATCAATACCCGGGTTAGACATGAACCTACTCAACTTGCTCACAGCAAAAGAGATATCAGGTCTTGTAGCGCTTCCTAAGTACATGAGAGAACCAACAATTTGTGAATATTTCAGCTGGTCTGTTGGTTCCTGCTTATTCTTTCGTAATGTCAAACTGGGATCATAAGGTGTTGGAGAAGTCTTGCCATCAGCAAAGCCAAATCAGCTCAAGACCTTCTCAACATAATGAGATTGCGTTAAAGTAATCTCATTCTCGTTCTTAATAAGCTTGATGTTCAGAATCACATCAGCCTCTCCCAGATCTTTCATAACAAAACTCTTTGACAGGAAAGACTTGACTTCATTTATCACTATCATGTTTGTACCAAAGATCAGAATGTCATTCACGTACAAACATAATATAACACTATCGCCCCCACCATGCAATAGTAAACACACCTATCAGCCTCATTAATGACAAAGCCAGCAGAAAGTAGAGTTCTATCAAACTTCTCATGCCATTGCTTAGGTGCTTGTTTCAAGCCATATAAAGATTTTAATAACTTGCACACCTTTGTCTCTTTACCTTTTACCACAAACCCATCCGGCTGATCAATGTAGATCTCCTCTTCCAACTCTCCATTAAGGAAAGTTGTCTTCACGTCCATTTGATGAATGAGAAGACCATAAGAGGCAGCCAGGGACAGTAGTACTCGTATGGTGGTCAGTCTAGCGACAGGTGAATATGTGTCAAAGTAATCTTCGCCTTCTTTCTGTATGTAGCCCTTAGCTACAAGCCGCGCCTTGTACTTCTCAATAGTACCATCAGGCCTTAGCTTCTTAAACCCCCACTTACAGCCCACAGGTTTACAACCATAGGGTCGTTCTGATAATTCCCAAGTTCCATTAGAAATAATCGAGTCCATCTCATTTTGGACAGCTTCTTTCCAATCATCTGCATCAGGAGATGCATATGCCTCTACAATGGATCTGGGAGTATCGTCCACAAGGTACACGATGAAATCATTACCAAAGGATTTTGCAATCCTCTATCTCTTACTCCTCGTGAGAGGTTCATCGTCATCCTTCTCAACGACTTCCTCATGTGGTTGTTCAGAATTCTCAATAGATGCACTAGATTCAGGAAGTATTTCAGAAGAAATTCTACCAATGCTATGCATATATTTCATAGGAAAAATATTCTCAAAGAATGTTGCATCACGAGATTCTATTATAGTATCAACACGCATATCAGGTACCTCAGATTTAACCACTAGAAATCTATAGCCTACACTCTGTGGAGCATACCCTAGAAAGATGCAATCCACTGTCTTAGGTCCCAGCTTGCGTTTCTTGGGAATCGGTATGTTGACCTTTGCCAAACACCCCCAAGTGCGCAAATACGAAAGTGATGGTTTTCTCCCAGCCCACTCCTCATAAGGGGTCTTTTCTTTATTCTTGTTAGGGACTCTATTCAGGACATGACATGAAGTCAACAAAGCCTCCCCCCACCATGCCTTTGATAAACCAGCAGTGGCTAACATGGAATTCACCAAGTCAGTTAGCGTGCGGTTTTTCCTCTCGGCAACCCCGTTAGATTGGGGCGAGTAGGGAGGCGTCCTCTCATGAATAATTTCGTGTTCCTGACAGAATTCGTCAAATATTTTGGGAAAATACTCACCACCACGATCCGACCTAGGACGCTTGATCTTTCTCTCTAGTTGATTTTCAACTTCAGCCTTATAGATTTTAAAGTATTCTAAAGCCTCATGTTTAGTTTGCAACAAGTAAACATAGCAGAATTTAGTAGCATCATCTATCAACGTCATGAAATATCTCTTTTCACCTTTTGTCAACACACCATTCATCTCGCATAGATCAGAATGTATGAGTTCTAGAGGTGCCAAGTTTCTCTCCTCGGCAGCCTTGTGAGGCTTTCGAGGTTTATTTGATTGCACACAACTATGGCACTTAGAACCTTTGACAATAGTGAAATTCGGAATTAAACTCATACTGGACATCCAAGACATCAAACCAAAATTAATGTGACATAAACGATAATGCCAAACACTGGTATCATCATTAACATCACCACAAATATGATTCACGGATTTATTAGAGAACTCTAAAAGTGAAAACCGAAACAAGCCTCCGAACTCATAACCTTTACCAATAAATTGTCCATTTTTCGAAACAATGACTTTATTGGACTCTAACACAACCTTAAACCCATCTCTACATAGAAGGGAGCCACTAACGAGATTCTTGTTCATAGTAGGGACATGCTGCATGTTCCTCAGTTGCACGATCTTTCCGGAAATAAACTTCAGATCCACCGTGCCAACTCCACGAACAGAAGCATGTGATCCATTCCCCATTAGGACGGCCAGATCCCGAGCGACCTGATAAGAAGTGAATATAGAGATGTCAGCACACACGTGAACATTAGCACCCGTATCAATCCACCAACAGGGTGATTGAAATATTGAAAGAATAGTAAATAAATTACCGTACCCATCAGTGTTGCTAGCGGTCATGACGTTGACAGTCTTTCCACCTTTCCCTCTGCGATCTACACGATCTGGGCAGTCCTTGGAAAAGTGGCCGAGCTCTCCACATGAATAACAATGTAGCTCGGTCTTGTTCAGCTTCTTCTTCTTCTTGAAGGTTGTAGTCTTTTCAGGCTTGTTGAACGAGGGCTTATAGTTCCCTTTGTTCTTGCCAAAGGTCTTCTTCTGCGCCATGTAGGCGCTAGACTGACCCTCGCCTCCTCTCTCAGCAGTGTCCTTAGCCCGAGCCTTCTCCTCAACATCAAGAGACGCTATCAGGTTTTCAACCGATATCTCCTGTCTCTTGTGTTTGAGAGTTGTGGCGAAGTTCCTCCACAAAGAAGGCAACTTTGCAATAACGCACCCAGCCACAAACTTGTCGGGTAAGATACATTTGAGGATTTCAAGCTCCTTGGCAAAGCATTGTATCTCATGAGCTTGCTCAACTACAGGACGGTTATTAACCATCCTGTAATCATGAAAGTTCTCCATGATGTATAGCTCACTGCCAGCATCTGCTACACCGAACTTAGCGTTCAGTGCCACCCAGAGCTCTTTTCCATCTTTGATGTGCATATACACATCAAACAGCTTGTTGTCAAGAACACTCAAAACGCATCTCACAAAGACAAGATTGTTTTCCTTGAACTTGTTCTGAATCTCGTCAGATGTAGTTCCTTCAGGTAAACCCTCACTAGCCTCGAATACTTTCAGAGCTTGCAGCCACATAGTGGTCTTATACTGCCATCTCTTAAAATGAACACCGGTAAACTTTTCCGGATTCATAGCATCGGTCAAGTGTCTCATGTTTAATTCAGGAAATTGCCTATAATAAGGTTTTTGGATTGTTGGAATATTAGGCATAATTTCCACGATTAATTTCAGAATATAAATCATGACAACAGCAGCTACAAACACATGAACCTCTAACATACTAGATGTATTGATCAACATGAACAGTAGCAGATTATACGCACTAACAGCCATAGTAAAACAACAGATCTGTTGACGGTGTACGTACTGATCGGTTATCGATGTAGTCGCCGTTGGTGCAGTAGACTGTCGAAGAAGTCGGCGTTGAAGACGACGCGCACGAGGTCTGGCTTGACGACCGGGAAGACGCGCCGTGATGACGAACTTGAGCAGTCGCGCGGAGCGCTTCCCAAAAACCTTATTCGCCCTCTCCCGTACATGATCGCAAAGGCGAGTGGTTCCGGAGACCTGCTCTCCCGACCGCTGGTGCACGCCGGCAAGCGGGATGGAGTAGACTACGGTGGCGGCGCAAGTAGAGATGGTGGCAAAACCCTAGATTGGTTCGGTGTTATACAAGCCGCACGGGCGTTTATATAGAGCAGCTCGGAAATCCCGTACAGGACACGAAGTGGACCAAGCCCACGTCGCGCATGTTCGGGTCGGTTAGAGATAGCCACGATCCGGGAGCGACCCGAATCCGCTAACTGTTGACCCGTCTGTCTAACCGCACACATTTTTCTGAGCAGCAAAATAAAGCTCGGCTCGGCGAGATTCCCGCAACACGCGGTGCGCGCGCGTCGTGACGAGACGAGGCGAGCGTGCGTGCGAGCGGCGGCGTCGTCGGAGGAGGAGCGCGCGTGTATCTCTCTTATTGTAACTCACTTATAAAGTGGTGCAACACTCCACCTTATAAGGTGGTGCAACTCTCCTTCAACTTTCCATGTGGGACTAAACTTTAGCTCCCACAACTCTTGCCACACACACATGTGAGTTGCCACCAACTTGAGCCAAATCACATATGAGCTTCCACATATATGGGCTTTGACATTTAGGGAAAATCTGAAATCACACATGAGTCTAATTATTTAACCCATTATTTCTAACAGCGTTTACCTGTCTTCTATTTCCAATTCATCACATCATCGTCAAGCGCGCCTGGCTTTAGTACGTAATTAATTTGGTGCTCTGCCTCCTGTTCATATTGTTTTGTGTACATGTCACATCCCAAATTTTAGATTTGGTCTTGCATATCATTCATGTCGTTGCATCATGCTTTTCCATGCAAAACCATCGAGTCAAAGGGTTCGGCGAAACGCTATCTTCAAAACCCTATTTTGTTTCACTACGAGGTTCCTGCGGGAAGCTTTAGTAGGACTAGCGTGGACCACCCCTGTAGGTTAGGAGTTTCGCTCAAACCTTGACGCTAGATTGTTCCCCTCGACCATACGAACCCGTAGGCGCAAGAATCGCTCGAATCGAAGTTCGTACGGAAAAGCTTCGGCCGTTTTAGTAAACCGCCGGAAAACGGTCCGAAAATCTAGACCGATTTCCGAGTTTTGGACACGCGCGGGAGGGCCACAAAAGGACCCCACCAGGGCCTCGTAACCCGTGCCCGACACCTGCCCTCGACCCCGCCTCCCTGCAGCGATCGCCCGCGCCGCCGCCTCTCGCCGCCAGGTACAGCACCGCCGCCGCCGCCCCTCTCCGTTCCCGCCGTCACCGCCGCCGCCTCGCCGCGCCAGCGCCCGCGCGCCTGATGCTCGCCGCCCCCGCGCGCTGCCCTGCCGCCCCCCAGCCGCCGCCGAGCCGCCTACGCCGCGCCCGCCTCCGCCGCCAGCGCCGCCGAGCCGCCGCCCTGCTGCATGCGCGCGCCGCCGCAGCCGCTGCCTCGTTTCGCGTGCTCGCATACATGCATACACGTACGCGCTCGCGCGCCGTTTTGCGTCGCGCCGTTTCGTCCGTACCGCGTCGCACGCGCGCCGTCTTGCGCGCCGTGTTGACGATCTTGGACCGTTGGTTGACCGTCTTCCCCCCCCCCATGCAGGAAGAACCCCGACGCCGGAACCGATCGCCGTCGCCGTCCGGAACTCGCCGTCGTCCGTTTCGTCGTTCGTTTCCGGTAAGACAGCAGCCACCGTCAGATCTCAGATCAGCGGCTTAGATCGTTAGTTGACCGGTCAGACTCAGGTTGACTAGTCAGACGCCCAGTCAACAGACATTTTGACCAGTCAACAGACACAATTGACTGGTCAATTTCGTTAATCCCTTTAGTTGACAGATTTCGGTAGAAACTTGTAAATTGCGTAGAAATTAAACCGCTTGGCCAAAAATTGCAAATAAAATATGTGTAGATTCAGTGAGTCGTGTAAAATCTCGCTATACCTTTGGTTCAGGCTTTTGCAGCAAGGTTTAGTACAGTTTAATCAAACTAGTTAGTGGCCTTTTTGGAGTAATAAATTTGTAGAAAAAGATCCGTAGCTCCAAAAATCGCGTATGATATGTCCCTGAACTCAGTGGAACGAGAGGAATCTCATCATGAATTAAAAAGATAGGCTTACAGTAAAAACTTCTGCAAAAACTGTCTAGTGGCTTTCTGCAGTGTTTTAATTACTCGGGAAGTTTTATAACTCCTTTTTAAGTAATTCCAGTTGGTACTGTTTCTAATCAGCAATGCCTATGCGGTAGAATTTTCCCAAGATTTTACAAACAGTATACTACCGGTAGTGAATTATTTGAGTTCTAGCTCTAGTTTTGAGCATTACTTTTGCTTAATAGTTTTCCTAGCGCTAAAACTATTTTCCATGCATGCAATCGGTAGTATTATGGTATAGGATGTTGTGGTGCAGCTGTAGCACCAAATTCACTTGTCGCTCTTGCATTCATGCATCATATTTGTTGCATATGTTGTGGATTGTTTGTTTATGATTGCAATTGTATCGTGTAGATTGTGACGAGTGCAACGCTTGCTCGTGTGTGGATTGTTCTTCCGACCGCTACAACCAAGGCAAGTAGATGCTACTTTGTTCATGATATCGTCCTACTATTTTCAATGCATTGTCGTGTATTTTGTAGTTGCATGTGTAGGATGATACTATCGCTATGCTATGTCCTATTATGTGGTAGGGCCTTCCTTGTAGATGAAACACCGTTGGTAGATGTGCTTAACCATGCTATGTTGAACGAGGGCTAGGTTACATCATTGAGACTTGTTTCTAAAAGTATTGGTTTGTGAAAACTAAAACAACTTAATCAATGAATCTCCTAGGTGTGATGGTATTGATAATTTTTGGTGGTTTCATTGCGGAAAGGCACCCAGGTATCAAGAGAGAGAATGATTGGCTTCTTTATTGTGTAGCTTACGTGTACAACCATGTGCCAATAATGGAATGGGCGGTTGGTTGGACTTAGTAGGTTGTGGTGGCCCGAACCCGCGTATCCAGAGATGTAGAATTTTGGTAGGTTGGACCGGTGCGCGTCGGGATTGGGGAGCTACTTCCCGAACGGTCTCAACTTGGACTTCTCCCTATCATCACCTAAAATGAGAGTGATGGTACGAGCTGGGCTGGCCAAGTCACATGGGTAAAGTGTACTAACCTCTGCAGGGTGTATAATCTAATCGATTAGCCGTGTCCCCGGTTATGGACAACTGAGTTGCCTGATATTGATTCCATGACAAGTTTCTCGCTCATTCTAATTTCATAATTGTTTTAATATTGTTGGGTTAACTTAATTGGGATCTTTTCAAAGAAAATCAAAAACTGTTTATAAAAGTAGGACAAATGTATTTGCAAATGCAAGCCAGACACAGCTCCAATTGCCAAATATGCATGTAGATGTTAGTACTGTTGTCTCCATTTACTAGCTCTACTTGCCATACATTCCATGTATTGACCCTTCGGGGCTGCTACGTTTCATGTTGCAGGTTATTCCGATTCTGAGTAATCGATATAGGCCACGGTACTCCACTCGGCACTTGTTCACTTGTGGGCAATTTGAAGAATGGAGGATTTACTTTGTTTATGTTGCTACCTGAATAATTTGAGCTAGCTTTGGGCTAAGCTTTTATTGTAATAATGGTACTCTGGATCTTCGTTATCTATGATACACGGTTATTTTGCTATGTTATTCATCTTACTCTATTGTGGGCCAATGAACCGATCCAGGGATTGGCATGTCACATAGAGGCCATGGTCTTTTCAGAACCGGGGTGTTACAGTACATCAACCTTCTTGTCTGTGGCTTGTCTGTCCGGAAGGCATTCGACAAAATTTTTACAAGAGTTTTTCTAACACGATCTATCATGGCGATGTTCCGTGGGTCTCCTTTTTCACCAAGATGGTCCTCACTTTGTCACACGGCAATGGAACTTGTCATCCGATGATTATGTCTTGCCGATGAGATCCCCTTCCCTGATGGTGGCTTCTATAACCCCAAGATGGCTTCTCCGACTCCAATCCAAACCGTGAGACCTTGACTTGATCCTTTTTTTATGAATTGCCATATATATCTCGTATGCATTAAATAACCCATATGTGCATTGTACATTACGTGGTTTGGGGAATAGTCACTTCACCTAAATTAAATATGGAGACTATATGTGAGATAATCTTGTCTTATCTCGACTCCATTTAATATTGTGTAGCGAACCGATGCCAAGTTTTATCTTGTTAAGTCAACATTTAAATTGCGGGATAGATAAACAACTAGAACCATATTATCTATTTGTCGGGATTCCAATTCCGCTTAACATTGCTAAGTTAGGTTGCATATTGCCATGCCATGCATCATATCATAAACATGTCGGATCTTCTTCCATAGTATTAAATATTGCACCGGTTGTTCTTCCTAGTGTTTTCTTCTTCACCGGATAGGACGATGAGTCGGTGAGATACGACAAGCCTCCGGCTACCCGACATTGTCTCTCAGGCGAGCATTCTCCCTCTTCTACCTATTTTGTATTTATAGTCTTTATTTCCTCCAATTGATCTACTGCTATCCTTATTGTCGATGCTATAGTATTGTCCCTTTATTTACCTGCTCCACTATATTGCCTTGGTTATCCTATTGCCTTGTTTAATTAGCTAGCTTTGTCCTTGCGAGTCGTAGGCATGCTTAGTACCGCTCCATACAGGTGGAACATGATACTCAGATATGGTTGGTGATAAGATAATTAATCTGATGTTGGTTATGGATTCAGCTAATGATAAGGCCCCGGCAGGGACCACCTTTGGGAACTGATTGAGCCGACCTAGGACCCGTTCGTTCTACGATACCAGTTCTGAGTTGATCACGCTAATCAAACGTGGGGCCTCTGGGATCACCGCTCAACTACCGGCTCTATTCGTATATCCAGAGGTTTACAAAATTGGTTTTCCATTTGGTGCATACGCATAATATATCCTCGAACATGGGTGAGTTGATATGTCTTCGGACTTGATGTTTTGGTGGACTACCATGGCTTGCATACATAAATCGCGGTACACGGTGGCGGCACCCACGGTGTGTACAAGTTACCCCGCAGGGCCCGATCCACCAGTAGGCGCAAACGTTGTGCCTTCCTTGAGAATCGTCGTACCTCTTGGTTGGTTCCACACAGTAGGTGATGCCTCTGGATATGCGCGTAGTTAAGGGATAGTTCTTGTTGTGAGATTCGGATGGCACGCGTGATATGTTGCCTGATGGGTTGAGCATGCGTTTGGGTACAGTAGTGCACTCCTGCAGGGTAAATCTTTTCGAGAAGCCGTGTGTCCACGGTTATGGACGCCTCAGGAGTACAGTGTCATTATCATAGACAACGCCACTAATAATTTGCCTCCTTAACAATATGACTAGTAATTAGCCTTATCAACTAAATACCTGTTTAACTAAAATTGCCACCGTGTGCGTTCCGCAAGGGGACTTCCTCGACTGTTCTTCGAGGGGGAAATTTTCGGATAGGTTATGTTTGGTGTTATATATAGTTACTGTGTAGTGATCTCTTATCTCGCTCTAATAGCTGAAGTTGTAGCGTGTCTCTATATGTTAGATAGTGCAAGCTTTGCTGTCGCTGATCCCACCATACTTATGTAGGCGAGGACCGCTGAATTCTAGTCTCGCAGTGTACTGGCCTCAGTACTGATCGCTCTCTTTCTATTTTCCTTTGCCCTTTTGTCGGCACCCTTTTGGCTTGACAGGTATGTGATTGACGACGTTAGCAAGGTTACCCTTTCGGCTTGGCCTGGGCAGGGTTGGACACCGCTTGGTTATTCTCCAGGACTCTTAGTCCCATTTGGATCTTGTCCGTACTGGGATACTATTTTGCTTCCTTTCTGAGTTGTATCCTCGTATTGTATCTTTTGTATTCTTGACTCGTTGAGTCGTTGTTGTATATATAAGTTCTTATGGACTCTGTTGTAAACTACTGTGATGTAACTACTTGTATTCAAATCCCACCCATACGAAAGTTTCTGGTGGGCGTCTTTGAATCGCTTCTATGCGGATTTTGGCGAAAAATGCTAAGATCTGCATAGACCCGATTCGGGGGCGTTACACGCACGATCAACCTCGGAAAAGACAACGAGGCATCACGACAAAGCATTCGCAAGATTCATGATTGATTTCAGGGGCCACCCCGCTAAGCTACCCGCTATGAAGTTGGCCGACTCCACGAAGGACCGAGGGGTTTGCGACAATGGCTGTAAACGACTGGAGTGTCTGGGCTTGTCAATATCGCGTAAACATTTCGCATTGGTTCCAAAACAAGACAATAGTAAACCCCCCTCGAACAATGGTAGTAAATAAAGCAGTAAAACATGGCATAAGTACAGGATAGTAATAACACCCCAAACTACTTGTGGCCCCAAGAAATTTAATTATGACTCAAGCTAGGACTAAGGGGATTCATGGTCCCTCATGCGAACAGTGCGATAGTCAAAGAATAGGTATCAAGTACTCGGGGTTCTATGGGACACCAGTGAGCAGTTAAAAATCAAATCACATCTATTGCCCATCGGTGCCTCTGCATTAGTTATAACTATTCCCAGCATTTTAATACCAAGTTGTAATTAAAGTCATAATCATCTCTGACATAAAGCATATGGCGATATTCCAGCAACTGTGGTACTCGACAACATCGAACAACACATGAGCAAGCACTACGACTCGCAAGGCCATCTAGCTACCAAGAAATAGGATCCAAGGCAATTATAGAGGCTGCAGGGAATATGGTAGGTACGGAAACTGAAACATCGTAACATAGATAACAATAGATCAACAAGAGGAAATAAAGACTATAAATTTAAGATACGTAGAAAGGGGAGAATGCTCGCTTGAAAAACATTGCCGAAGTTTCATCCGAAGATTGGGTCAACACTCGCATCAACTCATCGGCCTAATCCATGAAGAAGCAAAGCACTAGAAGAAACACCGGATACACTATTTAATACTACACAGAAGATCGGGCATGATGTATATATGATGCATGACATGGCAAAGGTGCGATGCAATTAGGCAATATTAAGCAGAACCGGGATCCAGACAATTAATTATATGGTTTTAGTTGTTTGGATACCCGCAAGTTAAATGTTGGCTTAACAAGGCGAAATATATCATCAGTTCGCTACACAAATTTAAATTATGACCAATATAAGACTAGAAAAACCTGCATATGGTCTCCATATTTAGTTATGAGGTGAATCGACTATACAACCCAGATCCGCAAAATATGTATGCAAGCATGCATGATGAAGTGTAACAAGGTATATGAAATTAAGGTTCAGAGGTGGGGCCTCACGGTTCGGGTCGAAGAGACCTAAAGACGATCTTCAAAATACAGTTGAAATAGCGCAGGTAGTCGACATCATGAAGAAGACCTTGTCGAGGGTGGTGGTGCCAGACAACGGACTCCAGTGCGGCCTAATGGGCTGAAGTCAAACTTGACGAAGTAGAAGACCCGAACCATGGTGGATTATACATACCGAATGAAATAAATTCGAGATCGAAATTGTTGTAGGCATTTTATCAAACATATGGCGGGCAGACAATTCGACCATAGAGGCAAGTGTTTATTTGATTGTCACTCGATGAAAGGAAAAATAGCTGCGGTGGATCTGAGAAAAAAATAGCAGTGTCCATCTGAACACCTCAAGAAGAGAGAGCATGCAATTTGGTACCAAATAGATAGCATAGATCAAAGAAATAAACTAATAAAGGACGTAGCAGGTTCGAAAGAGGAACACGAGATAGAACGGGAGCAGTACATGCAGCGACTAGGTGAGCTGCCGACTTACGGGATATGCACGGAAGAACAAAAGGGATGTCGGCTCGTGGGCTCTCCGGCCGAGGCGTCGTAGGCCGGCTCCTGGCGTGGGCGTTGACCCGTGAGATTCCCACTCCCTGGTGCGCTACATCAAGTTGACGGTGGGTGGATTTGCACTGCCTGCTGCTGTGCGCGAAGGGGCAAGGAGCAGGGCACCGACGCGGCACAACGCTCGACCATGCTTGACCTGCTCGTGATGGTTTGCAAAGAGGAGACAAAGAAAGCAGCATGGAATCTGGGCAGGAGCTGGCCGGTGGTAGCATGTAAAGAATCTGGTGGCCACGGTTGCCTGTGGCTAGTGGCACACGACATTCAAGACAAGGGATGTTGCTGCTTTACACGGGCACAAAAGATGTGGATATAGATGGCCAAGTCGTGATCGATTTTCTTGGACAAAGTACTAGGAGGCTCGATTGATTTTGCATGGACTGAGCTGCTTGCTAAGCATGAGAATTGGATCAAGAAGACACGCATGCTACAAGATTTGGAGCTGAAATTTTGGGAGAGGCGATGGGAAAAGGTGGAGAATTTTGGGCAGATCTAGATATCAGATTTGGGGGCTAGGGGCTAGGGTTTGAGGAGAAAGAAAGGGGATTGGGATATTTATATAGTCCAAAGTAGAGTAGATGAGGCTAGTTTTGGGCAAAACTTTAGACACACTTTTGGGCCTACCTTTATTTGTAAAATAAGAAAACCTTTTGCGGCCTTATAATGATCGAATATTATTATCTTCTTTAATGAAAAAGAATAAGAACGAGAGACGGGTCTAATAAAACCATACGAATATTTTAGCAAAACAAAATAGGGGTTTGATAAAATAATTTTAGGGACAAAATAATGAAATGCTACATGATGACATGATGATGCACAAAGTAAAAATAACAGGCGATTTCTAATAGTGGTTTTACCCGGGGTGCTACAGCCGGTGGCCATGGTGGCTGCGCTCACCCCTTCCTCCATTCATGTGAGTGGAGCTCCCACTCACAAATTGCCTCTCCATTTCCTCCACTCAAAATCCCACTCAAATTCCCATTAAATTTCTATCAAATTTAATGTAATCTCTCATTGAATAAAACTCCTTTTATTTATTTATTCAGAAATGTTTCAATTACATTAATTAACAAACATTCACATAAAACTCCTTGCTACTTTTCAATTTCACACACAGAAACAATTTCAACAATTTCACCTGAAGCAATTCCGGTGTCTAGTGAAATAATTCCTGTGCTTTGTAATTCTTTCGTCTAAAACATATTTGCTCCAAATGGTGTCAGTATACCTTAAGTGTGTCACCCTACGGTTCTCGAATAATGCGGACATGATCAAGACTTCTCTCGGATCAATAATCAAAAGCGGAACCTGGAGATCCATACTGACTCCCACACATTCAACGATGACTTCTTGTGATCATGAGAATCTTTTACGCTAGTAACTTAATCTCTTTGTCTCGCGATATATTACATGTCCGAGATTCAATCATCGGTATCTCCAAACCTAGTTTGATCTCGTTACCGACATGTACTCTTTTCTCGTTCCCGTGATATAACATTCTAGTGATTACTTGCTTGAAAGCTAACTAATGTGATGTCACCGAGAGGACCCAGAGTATATCTATCCATTATCGGTATGGACAAATTCCACTCTTAATCCATGAGCCTCTACATAACACTTTCGTAGCACTGGACCCACCTTTATAGTCACCCTGTTACGGTGTGACGTTTGATGTTATCAAGATACTCTTCCAATATTAGTGATTACATGATCTTATGGTCTAAGGATTAGGATTACTTCGTATGACGTTATAGCAATATAAAAACAAGGACTTTGATCGTAATGCTATACTTCGGATGAATGTTCATCACATCATTCCAATAATGTTATGACCTCGTTATTAACAACATCCAATGTCCATGATTAAGAAACCTTGATCATCTTGTTAATCAACGAGCTAGTTTATAAGAGTGGCATAATTAAGAACTTTCTATTTGTTTATTAATCACACATGTATTAACGTTTCCGTATTAATACAATTATAGCATGCAAAATAAACATCTATCATAATAATAACTTTATTATTGCCTCTCAGGGTATATTTCCTTCAGATCCGTTGACTAAACCTCTCCCTAGGGCAAAACAAGAACAACACTAGAACGCCATGGGTGTTAGGTACATCATAATGTAATCTAGATTATTGACTCTAGTGCAAGTGGGTGACTGTTAGAGATATGCCCAAGAGGCAATAATAAAATGGTTATTATTATATCTTTGTGTTTATGATAAATGTTTACATCCCATGCTATAATTGTATTAACCAAAAACATTAATACTTGTGTTTTTTGTAAACATAAAGAGTCCCTAGTAAGCCTCTTATTAAACTAGCTTATTGATTAATAGATGATCATGGTTTCCTGATCATGAACATTAGATGTTATTAATAAGAAGATCAAGTCTTTAGAAGAACGATGTGATCGACACACTCCTATAGTTAAGCGTAGCATAAGATCAAGTCATTTAAAGTTCTTTTGCTATAAGCTTTCAAATACATAGTAACCTAATCCTTTAACCATGATATCATGTTAATCACCATCATCGGATTGATACTTTGATGACATCAAACACCGCTTTGTAACTGGGTGGTTATAAAAGTGGCATTAGGTATTCTGAAAGTATGTGTTGAGGCACATGGATCAAGAGTGAAATTTGTCCATCCATATGACAGATAGATATACTCTGCGCCCTCTCGATGGAATGTCATCCAATTGGCTTGCAAGAATGTGACTAGGCCACAAGGGATGTCATATCACGTAACAAGTAAAGAGTACTTATCGGTAACGAGGTTGAATTAGGTATTAGAGGTATCGACGATCAAACCTCGGATAAGTAAAGTATTGTGATACAAAGGGAAATTGGTATCGTATGTAAATGGTTCATTCAATCACAAAGTAATCGTAGAAATTTGTGGGAGCCATACTGTATTTCCAGATTCCTCTAATGGTTATGGATCGGAGAGGTGTCTCGATCATGTCTGCATAGTTCACGAACCGTAGGGAGAGACACTTAAGGATTCGACGTTGTTTAGTAGATATGGAATATGAGTTGGAGACCGAATGTTATTCGGAGTCTCGGATTGGATCCAGGACATTACGAGGAGATCTGAAATGGTCCAGAGAATAAGATTGATATGAGGAAAGTCAATTTCTGGGGTTCGAAAATGTTTTCTGTGTTTTGACCGGAAGCTTCTAGAATGTTATGGAAGGTCAACCACCCTGGGAGGGGTACTTGGAATGCACCATACCCTAATGGGCTAGGCACATGGAACCCTAGGTCAAGTCGACCAAGGACAAGGAATAGAGAAACAAACTCTAGTTTGAATAGTCAAATCCTAGTTTTAAAACTCAAATCCTAGTCTGAAAGTCAAAGTCCTAATGGAGGAAGAAAAGGAAACCTTGCGAGACTAGGTTTCCCTCTCTTCCTCCCTTGCCGCCGGCCAACTGGACTTGGGAGAGGACTCGGCCAGGGCTGGGAACCCTGGCCGCCGCCCCTCCACCCATATAAGGAGGGGTGGGGGCGCCCCTTGCACCCGACCCCAAAAACCCTAGCCACTAGGGCCTAGAACCCTAGCCGCCGTAGCCCTCTCTCCTTCATACAACTGCCCTGTCTTAGGCGAAGCCCTGTAGTAATCTCTTCTCCACCACCACCACCACACCGTCGTGCTGCTGGATTCCATGGAGATCTACAACTCTGCTGCCCTGCTGGAACAAGGAAGAGGAATGTCTTCATCGACTACCGTACATATGACCGACTGCGGAAGCGCTGCTAGAACGTGACGCCGGAAGAATCGTCTACACGATTTTGAGATCGGCAAGTGAACGACTACATCAACCACGAAAATCCGATCTCGTTAAACGCTTTGGATCTACGAGGGTTAGTACTTTACAAACTCGTTGCACCGATCTTGTATATTATATCCTGGCTTTTGTGTGTTCCCGTGATAGAATTTTTTTGTTTTCCATGCCGCGGACCCTACACAAACTATTTTCTTTAAGTACGTATTTGTCTTATAAAAAAGCAGTAGTATAATAAATTAGGAAAAATTTGCTACATGACACTGTTATTTTCTGGCGTTTTCCAAAACACACCGCACAATTATGTCTTTGCCAGGTACCATTACAATTTTATAACATATTTGCCAGAACATACCGCATAGCCAAAAAGGAAAAGTTTTGGCATATTTTTTTCAAACCTGGCCATAGAATGGTCACTTGGGCAAAAGTGAGAAAACTTTTCATTTTTAACCGTACTGTGTGTTTTAGTAAATGTGCACAAAATTATAATAATATCTAGCAAAAACATAATCAGACAATATGTTTTAGCAAATGATAAAAAGGTGTCCTATAGCAAATTTTCTCATTAAATTATTAGAATGATAGATTGGTCTAACCACCTCAGCTTGGCCCCACATGTCAATGGTCTCTAGAGAGATTCGCGCGAAGCACATCGGTACGCGCAGCGACTGCTTTTCTTGCTGCATCGTGCATTCGTGCCCGGCTGCCCGCCTCCATTAAAACACCACCTCGTCGCAACGGAAAAGCGCCACTCATCTCGTCTCGTCACTCTTCCTCCACCTCTCCGGTCCGAGCGCTCGCCCGAGTCGTGAGCGCGCGTCGCCCACCACCAACACGCATCCGTGTCCCATGACGATCTCACCGCCTGCGGCGGCGGCCGCTCTGGCCGTCGTCCTCGCGGCGCTCTGCCTCCTCGTGGCCCCGGCCACCGGGTTCTACCTCCCCGGCGTCGCGCCCAACGACTTCGACAAGGTACCCACCTTCCTACCTTACCGCTCCTCCGTTTCCGCCCTACTCGTCTGGATCTCTCCCCGCTCTGTATCACATGAGATCGTCTTCTGCCCGGATCTGGGGCAGCGTGCCCAGATCTGGGCTCGCGCGGCTGGGTTTCTCCGAGATCTGGCTATCGGTGGTTCCACGTGGTTTGATTAAGATATGGCCTCCCGCAATGTAGGTGGTCTGGGGAGCGTATGCCAGTATGACTCGAGAAGCCAAACGTAGGATCATGCTTTCTCCTCGGAATCTATTGGCGCACCCGCGCCGGCTTGTGCGTTTGTATGACGAATCAATGAGCATGCCTTGGGCAGACGGTATTTAGTAATCAATGCGCGGAGACGGACTGCGGAATGTTGGCGTGCGGGCTGACGAGAATGTGGCGGTAAAACATGATTTATGATCGTCAACACTTGCGCGATGACATCCAACCGATGTCATCGTGCTATATACTTGTCCAACTAATTCTCGAGGACCAATAGTTTTTGGAATGCAGATTTGATCATTTATAGTGTAAATCTCAAGTGGGGAAATACCTATGAGGAATTCGTTAGAAGTAACATTTGTCGACTGTAAACTTAAAATGTTTAAATTTTAGTCTAAAGTCATATCCAACCTGTCGTTTTCCCTACATGTATGTATACATATTTCTATTAACTCATACATGTTCCCTACTTCATGCTGTCAGTTTGTTTCCAAATGTTAGGTCATGTGCCATGCTCACCAATATTTTTTGTTACAATTCAGTTAACAGGGGTCCACTTTGTCCTTACGCAACTGCTGACTGAAATATTACTCTTATGTATTTGTAGAAAGATCTTCTTCCAGTGAAAGTCAACAAACTGACTTCAATCAAGACACAACTTCCCTACTCCTTCTACTCTCTACCATTCTGCAAGCCAGATACTATAGTTGACAGTGCTGAAAATCTAGGTGAAGTTCTTCGTGGTGACCGTATTGAGAACTCTCCATACGTGGTTTGTTTTTCTCTATCCATTGTTTACTTTGATCAATACATTGCACAACTGGTATTTGTTCACTTCTTTGCATATATGTTTTCCAGTTTGAAATGAGGGAGCCTCAGATGTGTCAGATAGTTTGCAAAATTTCAGTTGGAGACAAAGAAGCAAAGGTTCTTAAGGAAAAGATTGAAGATGAGTACCGTGTGAACATGTATGTTAGTAATTTAGTTTTTGTATTATCTTAGAATTTATTGATGTCTATCAATTGGTCTTAACATAAAATCGCTGCATCCAACAGGATTCTTGACAACCTACCTCTAGTCGTTCCCATTCAAAGAGTTGATCAGGAAGGTGCTTATTTCTATCAACATGGGTTCCATGTTGGAGCCAAAGGACAATACTCAGGGGTAAGTCTAACTATGATGTACCGTACTTGTCAAATGTCTTCTAAATTCAAAGTTCTTATGCCATGCACTCCCTTTTTTCCATTTCTACAGAGTAAGGAGGAAAAGTATTTCATCCACAATCATTTGTCATTTACGGTGAAATATCACAGGGATGAGCTAAGGGATGTTTCTAGAATAGTGGCCTTTGAAGTAAAGCCCTACAGGTGCATTTGAGCTTTTGATGATTTTATGTATTAGAATACGATATTATTTGTGTTTGATTAGAAACAAAAAAAATGTCATATGATGCAGCGTTAAACACGAATACGAAGGACAGTGGAAGGACAAGAAGACCCGTCTGACCACTTGCGATCCTCATGCAAAACGTATAATCACATCATCTGATTCACCTCAGGAGGTTGAAGCTGGCAAAGACATTGTATTTACATACGACGTGGATTTCAAGGTCAGAATTAACGTGCAAACCTTTAGATGCTTTGACTCTTTTGATGTGATTGTATTTGCTTCTGTACTCTGTAGTGTGTACTGTGCAGCATGAATATTGCTCAATGTAATTCTTTACTTGAACTGTTCTAACTATTCCATCACCTTGCAGGAGAGTGATATCAAGTGGGCATCTCGCTGGGACAGTTATCTGCTGATGACAGATGATCAAATCCACTGGTTCTCCATTGTGAATTCTCTCATGATCGTTCTATTCCTTTCGGGAATGGTTGCAATGATCATGCTTCGAACCCTTTACCGGGATATCTCCAAGTATAACCAGCTAGAGACTCAGGAGGAAGCCCAGGAAGAAACAGGATGGAAGCTTCTTCATGGTGATGTCTTCAGGCCTCCGGGAAACTCAGACTGGCTCTGTGTTTATGTTGGTACAGGTGTCCAGTTTTTTGGCATGATGCTTGTCACCATGGTCTTTGCAGTCCTTGGCTTCCTTTCTCCATCCAACAGGGGTGGGCTGATGACAGCTATGCTCTTGCTTTGGGTTTTCATGGGTTTACTTGCTGGTTACTCTTCATCACGTCTCTACAAGTTGTTTAAGGGCTCAGAATGGAAAAACATAGCTTTGAGGACAGCATTCACTTTCCCTGGCAGTGTGTTCGCTATTTTCTTCTTCTTAAATATTCTTATCTGGGGGCAGAAGTCTTCTGGTGCAGTTCCATTCACCACAATGTTCGCCCTTGTCCTCCTTTGGTTTGGTATCTCAGTGCCCTTAGTTTTTGTTGGGAGTTTCCTTGGTTTCAAGAAACCTTCCATTGAAGACCCTGTGAAGACAAACAAGATACCCAGGCAGGTACCTGAGCAGGCCTGGTACATGAACCCAATCTTCTCTATTCTAATTGGAGGGATCCTTCCATTTGGAGCTGTTTTCATTGAGCTCTTCTTTATCCTGACCTCCATCTGGCTGCATCAGTTCTACTACATCTTTGGGTTCCTCTTCCTTGTCTTCCTGATTCTGATAGTCACATGTGCCGAGATCTCAATTGTGCTCTGCTACTTCCAGCTATGCAGTGAGGATTACCTGTGGTGGTGGAGGTCATACTTGACATCAGGGTCTTCTGCCCTGTACCTCTTCCTGTATGCGACCTTCTACTTCTTCACAAAGCTGGAGATCACAAAGTTTGTGTCGGCTGTCCTTTACTTCGGCTACATGCTTATCGCATCGTATTCATTCTTTGCCTTGACGGGTACAATAGGATTCTATGCATGCTTTATGTTCACCAGGCTGATTTACTCGTCTGTGAAGATCGAGTAAACATGGTCCTCTTCTGCCTAATTCTTTGTAGCCATGGTGAAGGTTAATGCTTCCTACAGTGAATGGTACAGGTCTTCTAAGTATAGCATCTTGTGGCATCAGTTTGGAGTTGTCGAAGCTGGTTGTTAAAGATGAACTGGTGATATGTTATCCACGATCAAAGTATCATAGCTAGCTCAGTGAGTTTTGTCCTCTTATCCTTTTTTAATTTCTGTTTTAGCCTTTCTGATCAGGAGGATGCCTATGAGTATCGAGTCCTCCTTGCAGAGTGAATTGTAGACGCCCGTATAAGTCTCATTTATATGTTCTTTATGTCGGAATTGTAATGTAATTGTCGGACATACATTGAGCCTTCCGTTAAAAATACCACTTATTACTAGTTGTAGTTCTTTTGTATTGAAATTGTACTATCTGAAAATGATTATTGGTTGAATGAATAGGAAATATTTCTATGTAACTGTAATTTGTGTACTTTATTGTTTGGAATGAATGCAGTCATTTAAGGTTAGTGGATATGATTATATGAATTCACAGCTCAAAGTAAAATTTGGCCAGTAGAATATAAATTGTATAACACGAGAATTATACATTAGAAAGTAAAACATTGTACTCCCTCTGTCCCAAAATAGATGTCTTAGATTTTTCAAAATTTGAATGAATCTATATACTAAATAATGTTTAGATTCATTCACTGAGACATCTATTTTGAGATGGAGGGAGTAATATGTATCCCATCTTGAGATAGAGGGAGTAATATGTATCCCATCTTATGTTAGCCAACTTAAGAATCTGAGGACCTTTGGGGAATGATCCATCGCGGTCTATACGTTGTTGGTAGCTCGGATAAAACCCCGTCGCGGTCTATACGTTGTTGGTAGCTCGGATAAAACCCCGTTCAATTCAGTCTCATGGAGACTCGAACCCGGGAGGCTGGCTGCGTACTCGCTAGCCTTCCACCAAACCAACACTTAGTTCTCACACGTATGACCTATAAACCTGGGCGGAGGGAGTATCTACTAACCAGAAAGTAAATGACAATATTTACTGTACCTAGTACACCATGAGACTCAAGAGTACGAAGGAAGTCTGTCTGTTCAAAAGAGTATTTAGTCTTTTTCCCCCTCCTTTAACGCCTTTTACAGATCGACTGCATGCATGCCCCCCGCGATCGAACGCAAACCGCCTCCTCCTTCACCTGCCCATTCGCTCCGCTGCTCCTCGTCAGAGCCGAATTGCCACCTCCTAGACTGGTCTAGCGCTGGCGCTCCTGATCTGGACCTTTCCTCAATGTTATCGTGTGCGCCACCGCGAGATCCCCCTGAAACAAGTGCACACCCGATTGTCATCGTCGGATTTTGTCTCTCTACCCACACTGATGAAGACACGACAAAACTACCTTCATCATTTAATTTAAATGAAAATTTTGTCTGAGGGTAATTCGGTCTGGTTCTGAAGTGGCTTAGAGCGAGAGAGCGAGAGCATGAGAGCGTCCTTCCTCCTCCCTACCGCCAGCGGCCACTCCGGCGCCGGCGCCCACCCCTCCCCAGTCCCCACCATCCCCATCATCTCCAACCTCGGTGACGGCGCCCTCCTCCCTCTCCCCACCCTAGCGCTCCACCAGTGAGGCCGAGCACGCGCGCGGTTGTGAGGACAGATGGCGCGGAGGACGCGACTCTGACTCCGATGGCTCGCCGGTAACCTACCGGGATGCGCTCAGGGGTAAGGCATCGGCGGCGCAGGAAGGGACCTTGCGCGTGCCATAGTCGGAGGTGCACCAGGAGCCGGGGTCGAGGGCGATTGACGAGCTGGACCGTTTCGATGACTCATTCGAGGGCGGCGAGGACGGAACGTGGGAGCATCCCAGGTCTAGGCGCGCGCGAGGCCGATGTGCGGGCAGGAAAGTGGCGGCGGCTCGGGCTGGCTGCGAGGTCGGAGCCTATGATGCCTACCGCGGGCTGTGCCCGCTCTGCCACGAGCCAGGGCACAGGGACATGGACTGTCCCACCTGGCCGGTGTGCGTGCGTCGTGGGCAAGTCGGCCACATGGCGTGGGAGTGCTCGCTGCCGCGACCACGCACTCCCCGAGACGCCGACAACGAGCCTGCCCGCAAGCGCACTGCCAACAACTCCACGTGTGCGAACCCTGCTGGAGCGGCAACGGCGGCGAGCGGAAGGATGCTTGCGTGCCATGCCATGCCCTCGGCGGCGCGCAGAGACGAACCAGCCACACAGCCTTTGGCGCGTGCACTGACGATCCGCGAGCGTGACAGGGCGGCTCCGCCGGAGCAGCTGAGGGGGCCGCGATGCGCGGCGAACGACCCACGCTCGGTGGTGCCGTTCCATGTGGCACAACGCTCGGCGGCGCCACAGGGAGCCTGTGGCCGCAGCCCTGCGCCGCGCGCCAACAACCCGCAGACTGGCCTTGCGCGCCAGGTAACTGTGCAGCCTGCGCGGGTGGAGGAGAAGACCGTGATGGCCCCGTTGCCGTTCTCGAACTCTAGATCGCAACCTAGGCGCGACCTTGACTCGGTGCCCCCGGTTGTGGCCATGGGTGGCGAGCTGGCGCGTAGGCCGGCGCGCACCGCGTGCGTGTTCATGTGATCACACGAGGTGGATGACGCCAAGCGCTCCCTTGCCAACGCGCTGGTGGGCGTATTTGTGGGCGGACGTGAAGACGCATCACCGACGGACGTAGCGGTCTCCATCGAGGAGAACCACAGACTCTCTCCTAACGTTTTCTCCGTGCATCGCCACGATGGCAGGAGCATGCTGGTCTACTTCGCTATGCATGAAGACCAGGACCTTGTCCTACTCGCACAATTCTTGCAATTAGACAGGTTCAAGATGATGATGAGGCTGTGGTCGCGCCGGACGAACACCACCGCCGGCGGGCTTGGCGTTCATGTCACGCTGGAGATTGAGGGCCTATCAGCAAATGCATGGAGCGTGGCAGTGGTGGAGACGCTGCTGGCGCCAAACTCCTGGGTGGAACACCTCGACCCGCTCACGAGGTCACGCGCGAATATGGAAACGTTCAGGCTATCGGCATGGTGTTTGGACCCTGCTCTCATCCTGAAGGAGGTGGATTTCCACATTGTTGAGCCAGAGGCGATGCCATCAGTGGATGCGATGACCCTGCTCTCATCCTGAAGGAGGTGGATTTCCACATTGTTGAGCCAGAGGCGATGCCATCAGTGGATGCGATGGCCGCGCCGGCGAGCGCGGTCACTCCACCGTAGGTCTCCACGCTGATACACCCGCTTCTCGTCCACGTCACGACCTTCACCGACTACCAGTGGCGGCCACCGGGATCAGACGACGACGGGGAGGATGGCCCCTCTCCGGGCTACCCCACCTCGTGGAGGTACGGTACTCGTATGACCGCGATGCCCCTGACCGGCTCCCGTTCGGCGCAGACGGGAACTCCGGCAACGGCGGGGTGCACGACCGCGACAGGAACAGGGCTCAGGTGAGCGGGTCCCACCACCACTAACTGGCGGCTGCGCAGCTAACAGTCATGGGAGGGGACAGGGAGGGCGCGTCGCGATGCCAAGCACAGGGTCGGACCGGTCATAAAGAGAACGAACCTGCCGCTGCTGACGCGGGCACGGGACAGCTGGTCGGGAGCGGCGCTCCGCACCAAGGGGTGGAGGCAGGAGGACAGGGCGAAGCTTCCTCCACCGCCTTGCTGGTGGCTAACAATGCAGAGGCGAGCGCGACAAGGGCCCTATCGCGACACCAATAGCGGCGATGCAATAAGTAGCTGCGCAGACACGCCAATCGGAGGGCAAGGGCGGCTGCAGCTTTAGATAGCGCGTTAACTTTGCTAGCAGAGACAGAGAGGGTTGAGTGCGCGGGAGGGGGGATACCCCTGCTTCTGCTAGCTGGCTCGACACCTTTGCCAGCGGAAGCAGAGAGCGATGAGCGTGGAGGTGGGCGGTGTAACACCCCCGGTCTCTCCGGACCGACGACTGTCACTTCCAGCAGCTCAATAGGATCTCTAGACTAACCCCACAGACCAACACTAGTCTTTTCTGCACACTTTGTCCTCACTCGTGCGCACCCGGTACCCACTTTCCGGTCGGTCACCCATCCTAGACTTGCGCTAGGCCAAGCACGCTTAACCTTAGAGTTCTTTTCGAATGAGTTTCTGGAAAAGAAGTTGCAATTTGTTGGTATGAGTTTCCTATCAATCCTATTGAGCCAGGTGCCAGTGTCTCACATACACGCACCCTTAGAAGATCGACGTCCTCGTCAATCAACCACAAGCCAAGAACGTCCCCTCTTGGCACACGTCTGTGCGTCCAGTGCCGGCACATTGCCATGCCGTGTCCACTCCGGTCCACATGCGCCATGCTACACATGTCCGCCACTGACCCGCACACGCCCATGTAACCGCGAGGGTCGGCTCTGATACCACTTGTAACACCCCAGATCACTCCGGACCGAGGGCTGTCACTTCTAGCAGCTCAATAGGATCTCTAGACTAACCCCACAAACCAACACTAGTCTTTTCTGCGCACTTTGTCTTCACTCATGCGCACCCGGTACCCACTTCCCGGTCGGTCACCCATCCTAGAATTGCTCTAGGCCAAGCACGCTTAACCTTAAAGTTTTTTTCGAATGAGCTTCCGGAAAAGAAGTTGCAACTTGTTGGTATGGGTTTCCTATCAATCCTATTGAGCCATGCGCCAGGGTCTCACAGGCGGCCCTGCTGCTTCTTGCTGGTTCGGCAAAGGAAGGCACATGGGCGGGTGAGGATGCTCCCTCCACTCTGTCGTTGTTGACAATAGAGGTGCATGGGAACTCTTTCACCCTGCCAGGTTGCATGTCGCTGATCGTTCCAGAGAGGGCCTGCCACGACCAGACACTGGACACGGGTGGTGCTGGGGGCCCTTTGGTCTATAGGGAGGATCCAGCCCATACCACCCCGACCCACGTATCCAACGATGCAAATGAGGCCCATTGCGACAACTCCAAGGCTCTATAGGCTGCCCTAGAGGAGGGGACGCCTAGGCTGGATGGCACTGGCCCAACGGAGTTCTAGCTGGTCATTTACGAGGGAGGGGCTGCAACCGATAACGTCTGGGTCCCTCCGATGGACACCGCTGCCGCAGAGGCGCGTGGTGCTGAGAAGCTGGGCATGCCATGCTAGCTGTTCGACGTCGACAATCTTGGATGCGACCATTTGGCGATGCCTTCTGTGACCAAGACGGTGATAGCCACTTCCTAGCCCCCCAAGTCCAGCTCAGCCCAGCCCAATGCCACCCCTACCGGATACACGACTGGCCTCACCCCTGATCCACTAACACAGGAGCACTGGGTCCTCTGGAGTGGGATCCAACGCCCCGCCATCGACCCAGCCACACACTCTGGGGGAGTTTCTTGCAGCTGCCAAGCTGCGTTCAAACGCACTGCTGCTAGCACCGTTGGTGCAACGCAAGCTAATGGAGCTCAACTTACAGCCGCACAGGAGTTCTAGGATCACCAAACAGCCGGGAGGGTTGAATTCCGAGCAGAAGGAAGTCCGTAACCTCATGAGGAAATTAGGGCTCATTGCATAGGATGGAGAGCCCTCTGACGCTGCGCTGGAAGCCTTCCACCGGATGTTTAAGACACCTCTCACGGATGAGATGATCGAGGCGGTTGAAGAGCTCTACGGATGGACACTTCTGGCGATCAGGGGATGCACGACGCCCATTCTAGGGGTGGAATCTGGTGGCCACTTGGTGGTAGTTTGACCTTTTTAGGTCAACCATGGGTGCTCACATCGTCCCCATGTCATACGACCCAATGATACTAGTTTTCCAACGTGCATGGTCTCATTGACCGTGCGAGTCGTACGAGCGTGAGGAGTGTTGTTATGACAACAAACGCGTCCATTGTATGTCTGCAGGAGATCAATGAAAGAACATTTCATGATCTCTAGTATTTTGTGTGTTAGATAACAATACCAAGGAATATTTAATGTGTGTTGAAGTGTTATAGATATTGGTCTATTCAAAATCAACAAAATAGTGGGTTGGGGGCGGATTATCCGCCCCTACCAAGGGCCAGATAATCCGTCCCACCCCAATCCTCAAGAGCAGCCAAGGCGTGTCACGCTGCATGGGAGGGGGCGGAATTTCCCTCGGATCGTCCGGCCAGGGCCGAAGTTTTTGCCCGGGCCGGATAATCTGCCCCAAGGAATTCTGCAAAGGGAGCAAAGGCGCAACTCTTGGCATGGGGGGGAGGGGAGGGGGATTTCCCCTGAAAATTCTAATTTTGGGGTGGAGTTTTCCCCGAGCTAGATAATCTGGCCCCTAAAGTCTCCAATGGACGAGTTTTGGCAGGGGTATTTATTCCCCATCAGACCCTCCTACCAGAACTCTTGATTTATTCGAAAAAGCTCAGTACTGCTCTTCAAGTTCCAAGCGAGATCTCCACCCTCATCCACCCAAAGGATCTGATCTTTGGGTAATCGAAGTAGGAGGCCTCGATCTTCATAAAAACCAATCAAGCGCTCAATTTCCCCTCCATTCACTTGGAGGATTCTCGATCTAGTATTTCTTACAAATATCTAGATCTCAATTTCGGTTATTTGATAATCCTTGTTTTGTGGCAGCTTGTTGTCATCATAGGAGCCTCCAAATTAGTTGTGGATGTGTGCCCCGCTAGCGTTGTAAAGGCACCGGTTCTCGCCTCAAAGGGTACCAATAGTGAAAGGTGGATCAGGCCTTTGGTGGCGAGATCCATCGGAGAATAGGGTGAGGCCTATTGTGGTGTGGTGGTCTTAGAACCGCCCACCCCTCTAACACAGACGTACTTCCCTTAACAAGGAAGGAATTGCGGTCAAACAAATCCCTGTGTCTCCGTGTGCTCCACTACGGTTTCCTCACTCCTCAATTTTACTCACTTAGTAGTTTGGTTTGCATATAGGGTAATTCTTAAGTAATTGCATATCTAGAGAATTTACCTTTGTGTCAAGCCTAAAATTGAAAAAGAACTAAAAATTGGAGTAGAACCTATTCACCCCCCTCTAGGTTCCCATACGATCCATTTCAATTGGTATGAGAGCCCCAGTTCTTTATTCGGGTTTAACCGCCTAAGAGAAGTAGGGGTACTAAGGGAGATGGGAGTGAGGCTATTGACATGGTCACCATGAATGATATCAAGATGTTGGAAACAACCTTGATTAGTTCTATGGAGACTAAAATGGAAGAGATGCACCAAATGATTGCGCGTCTCTCCATGCCCATAGCCCCACCTCCATCCACCTCTGAGGCCGCCACGCCGCACTCTAAGGAGAAGGGTAACACTAACTCCAAGGAAGATGATGTGGTAGGTGATGACATTAGTAAGAGCTCCTCCTCGAAAAAGGGAAGTGGTAAGGAGGAATATAGTGAGGTCCCTCATGTATATTCACCTGATCCACCTATCCCTAACCCTCATATAAACAATAGGGGTGATCCACCCAAGCTTACTACATCTCCGTTTAATCAATGGCAATTATTAATGAAATCTCATGTGTGTAGCTCGTCCATTGAGTTATGGAAAATCATCGAGAATGGTCTTCATGTTGGAGATCCAAACAACTTGACAAGAAGAGAAGTTGTGGTTAGCCAACTCAATGCAATGGCTCTACACATGATTCAGCTTGGTGCGGGCCCCAAGGATATGCCCCACATAGAACATATCAGCACCGCAAATGAAGCTTGGGATGCCCTGACCGACTCTTCATTGGGAATGAAAGCATGAGAAGGAATAGGTATGCTGCACTAAGTAACCAAGCTGAAGGCTTTTATATGATGGATGGCAAGGATCACGAGGATATGTATATAAGACTCAAGTCAATAGCCACCACATTTTGAAATCATGGTGTTACCCATGTTGATGACGCTTGGATCAAGAGAAAGTATGTTAGTGCACTTATGCCATTAGAGCCAACTGATTTGAAGAGCCTCCAAGGTAGACACAATTACCATAAAATGACTTCCAATGAGGTCATGCAATAAATGGCAGCTTCCAAAGTTGTCGCCAAGAATGCCGAAGACGCTCGTGCTCGAGCCAATGGAATGCAAAAGGGGGTAAATGTGGCCTTGAAGACAAATATTGTTGAACAAGATGATGATGACTTTGAAGCTATGGACTGTCCCGAGGATGTCAAGAGGGCACAAGGTGAATACATGGCCTTTTATACTATAATTTTTTAGAAGAACCCCGCCAAAGCCAAATCTGAACTTGATCACAAGAACGGGTCAAATGGAAGATGGGAAAACAATCCTAAACTGAGAACTTGTTTCAATTGTGGAGACCGACTACACTTTGTAGCCGAATGTCCTTATCAAAGTAGAGAAGACAATGGAGGAAGGATCATTCTCAAGGAAAAGTCAAAGTCTCTGTGAAAGAAGCAATTTGTGAAGAAGAATGCTCCATACAAGAAGCAACCGAAGATTGTTTTCGTGGCTCAAGAGTAGTACTCATTCGCAAGGGAAGATGAAGAAGGTGATGATAGATCACAAGAAATGGCTGCCATAGCCACCGCATCTACACCAGCATCACTCTTTGACTCACCAAATGAAAACGTCATCAACAAGAATGTCACTTGTCTTATGGCAAGAGGTTCCGAGGTATCATCTTCCATCACTTCCTTTCCTAAGACTACGATGAATATTGATATGGATGATTCTACTAGTCTTAAGGTTAAGGAGGAAATTATTGCCTTGGACTATTTTATCACTAACCTTCAAGGTGAGCATAAAATACATTTTGAGGCTCTTATGGATCAACTTGCTCAAAACGAAGAGCTTCTCAAAGAAAAGGGCAGAATTGAAATAGAGGATGCAATGGAGATTGCATCTCTAAAGAATGCTCTAGAAGAAGAGACTAGAGTCTCTCTAGAAGAGAGACTTGAGTCAATTGAGGAGTCACATGATGAAGTTGTGGCCAAGCTAATTAAGGAACGTGATAATGCTATTGCCAAGGCAAAGAAATTAAAGAAAGAAAAGGTTGAATTTGGGGCTGATCATGCTAGACTCTCCGAGAAATTGGAGAAACTTACATTGCTCACAAGGCTTTGGAGAGTGAATACTCCATTCTCAATGAGTCTCATGATCAGCTCCAAATTCGATTGACCAAGTATGATATTCTTAGCACTTTTACATCAACATGTTCACATGAAGAAAATGCTAGGTTGAAAGATGAGCTTGCCAATGCATCTACTCTCAATGGCAAGGAAGTTCTAGATGAGATCCTTAGCAAGCAAAGAACAAACTATGGAAAAGAGGGACTTGGTTATGTCTCCAAGTCCAAGAAGAAGAAGAACAAGAAAAGAAGACCAAGAATGCTCAAGCAAAGACAAGCACCACTAAAAAGAACATCACAAAGTATAAAAATGATCATATTAGTTTTGCAGGGTCTAACATTCCTAATTATGAGTTGTTTTGTGATTATTATGGTGATGTATATGCTAGTTTTTTTGGTCCTCATGATAGTTATATTTCTTGGTCTATTTGGGTTCCAAAGACCCTTGTTACTAACATGAGAGGACCCATTGAAAATTGGGTACCTAAAACCAAGAAGTAATTTTCTTATAGGGCTATGCTTCTGGTGGATCTAAATGGGTTCTCGATAGTGGGTGCACAAGTCATATGATCAGAAGCAAAGAGATCATCACGGAGATGAGGCCGAATCATGATCAAATAACTGTCTCCTATGGTGATAAGTCGAAGTCTAAGGTATTGGGTCTTGGCAAGTTTGTGGTTGCCCACGATATCTCACTCGTGGATGTCATGCTTATTGAGACTCTCGGGTACAATATACTTTCTAGACGTGCCCTTGGTAAGATGGGCTTTTCTGGTTTTATTGATGGTGATTTAGTGGTACTCTTGTGGAGCAAATCTCTAAAAGATCGCTTTTGTTGGGCACGTCGAAAATGACCTGTATGTGGTGGATTTTCTGTGAAAACCACATCGGGTCGATGTGCTTATTCGGAAAGGCCGACACGGGCTGGTTATGGCATCTCCGTCTATCTCATGTTAATATGAGAACTTTGCAAAGTCTGCACAAGGGTGGCCACATCCTTGGACTAAAGGAAAATGTTTCCTTTGCCAAATATCGTGTTTGCAGGGCATGTGTTGAAGGAAAGATGCATGACTCTCCCCACAAGAGGAAGTCTATTATTTCATCAAAGATTATTTTGGAGCTACTTCATGTGGATATCTTTGGTCCTCCGTCTCATGCAAGCCTCGGTGGGAATATGTATTGCCTGGTCATAGTTGATGATTACTCAAGATACACATGGGTCTACTTCTTTAAGCTGAGAAGTGAGACTCAACAAACTGTCATTGACTTTGCCAATGAGGTTCATCGTCAACACAATGTCCCAATATTGGCAATAAGAAGCGACAACGGCTCCGAGTTCAAGAACTACACCCTTAATGGATTTCTAAGCGAAGAGAGGATAAGACATCAATATTCCTCTGCGTACACCCCTCAACAAAATGGTGTATCCGAGAGGAAAAACTGGACTTTAATGGACATGGAAATATCTATGTTGGCTGAATTCAAGCCACCATACAACTTCTGGGTTGAATATTTCCACCGCTTTTCACTTGTCAAACTGGCTTTACCTCTACAAGATCTTGGACAAGACACCTTATGAGATACTTACTGGTAACAAGCCCAACATATCATATTTCCGGGTGTTCGGTTGTAAGTGTTTCTTTCTCATTAAAGGAGTTCGTTTGTCTAAATTTGAGTCTAAGGATTTAGAAGGTATTTTTGTTGGTTATGGTGCCAAATCCCACACTTATAGAGTCTACAATAAGCTCTTTGGAACTGTTGTAGAATCTTGTACTGTGGTGTTCGAGGAAAATGATGGATCCCATGTGGGACAAGTTGATGTTTGTGATGTAGATGCTGAAATACCCCAAGATGCCATAAGAAGAATGGGTGTGGGATTTTTCTGCCCCATTGAGGAACCCCTTGTGGCGGATAAGGAAGTAAAATGCTCTACTCAAGTACATCCATCATCTACACAAGATCAACAAGTTCCACCTGCTGGAGAAACTACTGCACCAACACAACAACCTTCTGAAGTTCATACATCATCTGAAGAAACTGGAAGCTCCATGCCGGATTTTCTGGCTGAGGCCGGATTATCCGGCCCTACAACAACTCGTGCGAGGAACAATCAGGATGTCCAGGAAGAGGTTGAAACTCCCAGGCTGGATTATCCAGCCCTGAGAATTCAAAATAGCAGCAGCCTCCTATTATGGCTTTTAATCAAGTTCAAGGTCAAGCTTCTCCATCTCCTTTTCGTGTTGAACAATCTGCTGATCAAGGACAAGAAAATAGTCAATATGAAGGATCAAATGATGAAGAAATCCTTCCAAGAAATAATAAGGAGATTGAAATTTGTCACGAAGCTCGTGCTAAAGGAAACCTCGAACTAAGAGGTCATACACTGGATAAAGTTGTTGGCGATCTGAGAAGAAGGGTGTCCACAAGAAGGGAACTAGCAAGCTTTAGTGATAATCAAGCTCACATATCTGTGGTGGAACCTAAAAAGGTTTTTGAAGCTCTTGAAGATCCATATTGGGTTGTTCCTATGCATGAACTTAATAATTTTGAGCGCAAGAAGGTATGGAAGCTAGTAGAGAAGCCCAAAGATTGCTGCAATGTTATCGGCACAAAGTGGATATTCAAGAACAAGTAAGATGAGAATGGAATTGTCGTAAGAAACAAGGAAAGAGTGGTTGCACAAGGTTTCTCTCAAGTGGAAGGCGCCGACTTCGGCGAAACTTATGCTCTTGTGGCTCGCCTTGAGTCTATCCGTATCCTCCTTGCCAATGCAGCTCACCATAACTTTAAATTAAAACAAATGGATGTTAAGAATGCTTTCCTCAATGGTCCTCTACATGAGTTGGTATATGTCAAGCAACCCCTGGGTTTCGAGGATCCTAACTTTCGGAACCATGTCTACAAACTTGATAAGGAGCTCTATGGCCTTAAACAAGCCCCACTTGCGTGGTCTGAGCACCTTAAAGAGCTTTTGTTTGACCGTGGCTTCGAGGTTAGGCAGATCGACCCCACTCTTTTTACTAATAAGGTTAAGGGGGAGATTTTTGTATGACAACTATATGTAGACGATATTATCTCTACTAACCAAGCTTTTAATGATGAATTTTCAAAGCTTATGACTGATAGGTTTGAGATGTCTATAATGGGAGAATTAAGGTTCTTTCTTGGATTCAAGATCAAGCAACTAAGAGAAGGAACCTTCATTAATCAAGCAAAATACATCCAAGACATGCTCAAGAGGTTCAAGATGATGGATCTTAATGGCGTTGCTACACCAATGCAGACTAAATACCATCTTGAACTCAATCCCAATGGTAAAGATGTGGAAAAAAAGGTATATTGTTCCATGATCGGCTCTCTTTTTTACCTCTGTGCATCTAGACCCGATATTGTGTTGAGTGTAGGAGTGTGTGCAAAGTATCAAGATGATCCTAAAGAAAGTCACTTAGTGGCGATCAAGAGAATCTTTTGATATTTGGTTCATTCTGCAAACTTTGGTCTATGGTATCCCAAGGGCTCGGATTTCTCTTTATGCGGATATATGAACTCATATTGGCTGGTGACAAGGATTATAGGAAATCAACTTCTATAGCTTGTCAATTCTTGGGCAGGTCTTTAGTATGTTGGTCTTCGAAGAAACAAAATTGTATATCTCTCTCCACCGCCGAAGCTGAATATGTGGCTGCTGCACATGCATGTACTCAATTATCATGGATGAGGCAAACTTTAAAGAAATAAGGTGTCAATTGTGACAAAGTGCCTCTTTTATGTGATAATGAAAGTGTAATCAAAATTGCATACAATCCGGTGCAACATACAAGTACAAAGCCATGACACCCCTAGGATCAGGGCTAAACAAATCCCAGACCTCCGTCTGACATAAGCTTAACCTTGATCTCGAGAATATCCAGTGAAGAGTCGGTAACACAACAGTGACCCTACGACACAAAATTTATTACAGCAAGCTCATAACTGAGAAAAGAACCAAAATATTACAAGCAGAGGTCACTGACCACAAACATCAAACAACGGAAGGAAAATTATGCTATTAAGTATAACAAACTTAACAAATGGCCTAAGAGGCCTAAAGCATAACGATGACGTCCCAACCCATAGATTCTAGGCTGCCGGCCAGGAACCCCAAGCTACTCGTCGGTGTTGATGTCGTACGGAACTCGTCTTCAGGTGAACACTTACTCTGCCAAAAGTATCAACAAAGTAAGGGTGAGTATAGGGTATACTCCGCAAGACTTATGGCTGGTGGAGTTGTTTTGCATAAAGCCATCTTTGTTTATAAAACAAGAGAGAGAAGAAGCTCGTCTAATCAGAGTATTTTAAAAAGGGATAAGAGAGCGACATCTCCAAAGAATTGATCATCATCTTTTGATATCCACCAAGTCATCATCATCTGAACCCTAACTAGGATCACCCCCTTATACCCAAGAGGAAGCATCCTTAAGCACACATTGATCTACCAAGTTTTACGATTAGGTTCAAGTTCTATATGATCATCATGTCCGTTCCCAAGTCGTCCATAACCGCGGACGCGGCTTTTCGAAAATATTATTACCCTGCAGGGGTGTACAACTTTACCCACACGTACTAAACGACTCTTAATACCACAATCATTAGCCCTCTTCCTTGGAAGGCCGACAGAGGGTGGTTAGACACGACCTTTACCTTTCTTTTGCCAATACCATGAGTCACGCCGTAAGGATGGTTTCGCCATAATGGGTCAAATCCCGAAGCCGGTCCCCAGAGATGTGAGGCGAGGTTGGTTTACCAGGGGCTCCATCGACCCCAAGCAACCCCGGCCATGCTTACCTACCTGTTATGAATGCACCTTCACTCGCCAAATCTTTCAAAATGTTTTCTATGCATATGTCGAATGGAATTCCCAAACTATGTGACTCATGGAATCTACTAGGCAAGTTAGTTGCTCGTGAGGTTGTCCAGGCCCCGTGTGGTTGTACGCTCGTCTTGGTTCAAGAGGCAAGAACTCGGGTCCTAGTGGTGGCGAGCATGGGACTACAAAAACCACATCCCACCGTGGCCTCCCATACAGGCCTTAGCATGTTTAACCTTTACCACTGATCTCATCTCATTATATTCTCCTATCATACTAGATTATCTGCATCTGATACATCATCTGGATGAACCAACATTGACAGCTATGCATGGCTAAGCAAGGCACATATATAAGCTCTAGCAGTGCACACAAGCCAAGCCTAGTTATGCTAGGAGCAGTGGATCAAGTAATATAAGCTCAAAGGGAGTAATGCAATAGATAGGATACTCTATCTATCGATAAAAAAACCACAGTGGAATCGTATGCAACATGACAATAATTGAAATACATTCGAAAACATAGGATTGTATCATGGTGGGGCTATGGTTGCCTTTGCCCGTTGATAACCGATAAGCAGATCTTCGGAAGCTTTGTACTTGAATTGATTACAGTTGGTCAAGTATTGTTCATCGATCTTCGATGGTCTTGATCTCGGTCTTCGATCTCGATATCGATATCGTATTCTACCAGGGAAGAACCAATACCGGAAAGAAAGGGAAACATTCAACACATGGCATCGATGCAATGATCAAGCAAGGATGATGATATGACAAGTTAATTAGTATTGAAATTTAACCCTAAGACATGAACGACAGTTTAGTTGGGGTTCCGAGGGGTATAAACCCTAATTCGGAAGAACTCCAGAAACACCTATGAGGGGTTACTATGTTCTTCTAGCAAGCTTATTAATTAAAGTTGCTTATTAATGCATGATGAGAGATTAAAGAGGTAGATCTCATTTTTATGAGCATTTTGATATATAATACATATTTTTTGACTTATAAATAATTAGATATTGAATTTATAAGGTTTATCCTTTTTCTAAAATTATTAAACCATTTCTAGATTTAAAGAAAATAGGAAAATACTTTTTGTACCGGAGGCACCCCTAGCCAGTGAGACTGATAGAGGGCCCTGGTGCCACATCGGCAGCCACGCGGCAAAGGGGGACCCACCCGAGGTTTGACTACTTTGACCCCGCGCGCTGACGTCCTGGTGACGCAGGTGTGAAGTCATCACCGTGGTTGCTCTCATATCGGCAATGGGGATGGTGTTTGGGCACGCACGGGCGAGCGAGGGAGCTGGCGTTAGGTGCAGGGCAACGCGGGCTTCCTATTGCTGGCAGCGTCGCTTTCTAATGGTCACCAGAGTAGGCAGCACAACGAGGAGCAGTGACAGCGGCAGGTGGTCACGGCAACGACAACACAACATTCAAGGGACAAATCAGAGAGGGCCAATCGCATGAGAGCTCACCGGGAGAACGTTCGTGGTGCCGGGGTGGCGAGGCGGTGACCGGAGCAACGGTGATGCATGTGGCGACGCTCGGTCGGAGACGAGGAAGGCGTGGGCGGCCTGCTCGATTGCGAGCTCCCGCGAATGATTCCTTTGGCCAGGGGCACAAGCGGGATGAGGCGGAGCTCGTGGGGCTGTCGACAAGACACTGGGAGGACAGAGATGGCAAGGCGCCAACGGTTGGCATCGGCTAGGGTTTCGGCTTGTGTCGATAGGAAGAAAGTGAGGCACTAGGGAGGGAATGAGAGGTCGAGGAGAAGAGGATCAAGGCTCGGCGGTTCTTATCCTCGCAGGCGTCAGCGACGCGCATCGTAGAGCTTGCGCGCATCGCGGCAGCGGCGACCGGCGGAGGCTGCGCCAGGCAGCTACTTGGCTCGTCAGGGAAAACAACAGCGAAGGGGTATCCAGGCCTGGGCCAAGGTGTGCCGACTACTGGGCCGCTAGTTGCTGCGCGTGCGAGAGAAAGCAGGCGAGGCAGATGGGCTGCTGGGCTGGTTTGCCTCTGGGTTTATTTTTTTATTAGCAGAACCCCTTTTCTTTTTCTGTGTTGTATTTCCCTTTTGTAATTTCATTCAAAATTGTTTTGGATCATTTCAAAAATACTAGAAGCTTTACAAAAGTATAGAAAATAATGAGGGGCCCTTTTAATCCATTTGGGATCCACTATTTTTGATACTTTTCAAAACTCAAAAACCATTTGAATGTATTTTTAAATAGAGGAAAAAGGTAGGGTTTAGGGTTTTGCATCATTTTCTTTCATGTACTATTTAAGACATGATGCTCATGAGGCACAAACAAACCTAATTAGTATTTAACTAATACCGGGGTTTTACAAAAGCATATTGAGATTCACAATCACTTTATTCGGGATCATGTTGCTCGGGGCGATATTGACGTATCTTTTGTGAGCACAAAGAACCAACTTGCTGATATTTTCACGTAGCCACTTGATGAAGCAAGGTTTTGTTACTTGAGGAATAAGCTAAATATCGTGGATTCAAGGAGATTTGCTTGATTACCATTGCATACTCACATATTTCTCTTCCTCTATTTGGTTTAGGTGCAGGCATGGACATAGGGGGAGTGTGGTCCTAATTTATTGGGCTAACCCTCCCCCATAATTCCTAAAGAACGAAAAATCATTTCCCTTAATATCATCATGTGATATGTGGGTTCTTGATAAGCATTGGTTTTGAACTCAAGATATATCTTTGCGTTGTCATGCCTTTTGCTCCAACATGGTTGCTTCGGCCACCACCCTCTTCCTTGAGAAGATTTGGTTCCTTGTGAATCTTTTTGGATTTTCTTGCATATCTTGTGTTCTTATGGAAAACATACCCAATATTGGCTTTTAGTTGACTTGTTTTTGCAATTTTGTGTGTGTAGTACCATCTCAGTTTAGTTAACTAAACCTAAGCCTTTTTCTATCCCAGGCCACCTATTCTTGCACACAAGTCCTTTGGTACACTTGCGAGGGTTTTTGTTTGGGGTTGCAGGCCTGAATTGGTTAAGCCCCAGCCCTCCCGGAGTCATTCCGACCGCCGGATTATCCAGGCCCTCCCCAGATTTTCTTCCCAACGCCTCTGACACCCTCTCCTCCGAGTCCTTCCAATGAGTGACGGTAAATCCCCCATTCTTCTCTTTTGTATGGAAGTTGTTGTTTGTGGTGGAAACTCGGTTTAGAGGTTACTATTTGATTCCTATACATGCTAGGAACCGTAGTATAGCAACCCGTGTGCCCGATCTACTTTGGTACTATGAATATGCGGCTGTTCTGAAAAATTCTGCCAGGGCCGGATTATCCGCCCCTGGCAGGTCCAGATGATCCGGCCTGGAAGGTTTGCCCCTAATTCAGTTTTTCATAATATCTAGTATTATGTGGATTTGGCTTATGGATTTTTTTATAGTATTCTTAATATTCCTCCTGGACTTGTTTGTGTGTTTATCTCCTTGCTACCCATCTTATTCGCTTCACAGGTGGTTCGAGTGCTCCTAAGACCTACAAGCGCGGTCCCCGTGCCCGTTATTTCAGGCCCAATGAAGAAGGTGTTCTCGTGGACGAGGTTGAATTGAGGAGGCATCAAAGAGAGTCTGAAAAGATGGCTGAACATGCTAGGAACGTTAAGAGGACCACTCAGAGGAAGGGCAAGCATACCCGGGTCAACTACAAGAACATGGACATCGTTGAGTATTCCGCCATTCACCACCGTGACCTATATGAAGAGGCTTACATTGATGAGCAGCTTGGGGATGATCACTATTGGTATACCCATCAAAGGTATATCTATGATGACATTTACTCCTCCCTTAAGATTCGCCCCATGTGCCCCTTGGACATGGCTGGAGCAAAGTCTAAGCCCCATCTTGCTGAGGCTTTGAAAGTGACTGAAAGGATGGGGATGCACCACCTAATGACTTTGCAGTGCAATTATGATTCCTCAGTGGTGAAGCAGTTCCTCTCAACTCTTGTGATCTGTGGAGATGAGCTCCACACAATGAAGTTGATGACAGGTAGCACCCATATTTAGTCTGATTTCCACACTTTTGGTCAGGTGCTTGGTTACCCCTTTCATGGTCGTGACATTCCTTCTATTCATCGCATTATCACTCCTAATCTCCTATCAAGCCCAACAAGGACACTGCACTCTCTCCTTGACTTTATACCAATGACGTTGTTGGAAAAGGAGCGTTGGAGACAGGTTTTGCAAAGAATAGTTTCTGCTGTGAAGTTTCTTGCAAAACGTAATTTGGACTTTCGAGGATCAGGTGAGAAGTTGTATGAAGACAATAATGGTAATTTTCTAGCCACGATTGAAATGATTGCTGAATTTGATCCTATGATGCAAGATCATATTAGGCCCATTCAAAACAATGAAATTCTTCATCATTAGCTTGGCCACAATAGTCAAAATGAGTTGATCTCACTACTTGCTGATGTCGTGAAAAAGGTAATCTTAAAGGTCATCAAAGACTCCAAGTATTTCTCTATTATCTTAGACTGTACCCCAGATGTGAGCCATCAAGAACAAATGACGCTAATTGTGCGTTGTGTCAATATGTCAAGTAACATTTCGAGAGGGGAGGAGTTTTCCCTAGAATTCTTAAAGGTTGATGACACATCGGGATTGGGGATTTTTAATGTATTGTTGGATACATTTGATTCTCTTGATCTTAATATCGATAATGTGAGAGGGCAAGGTTATGACTGTGGTTCTAACATGAAGGGCAAAAATCAAGTCATTCAGAATTGTTTGCTTCTGGTAAAACCGAAAGCATTATATATTCCATGTGCATGCCATAGTCTGAATCTCACTCTTTGTGACATGGCAAAATCTTGCGAACAAACTATTTCATTCTTTGGTATTATCCAACGTATATATGCATTGATTGCGCGTTCTACTAAAAGGTGGAAGATTTTGCTTGATAATGTTCCAAATCTGACTCTCAAACCTTTATCTAATACTCATTGGGAGAGTCGAATAAAGAATGTGCAACCTATAAGGTTCCAAACTACCCAAGTAAGATTAGCTTTGAAGGAAGTAGAGAAGGGTTCTACTGATGACCCAACTGCAGTAAGTGATGCTCAATCTTTGTTCAATGCACTTGGGAAGTTTGAGACTTTAGTTGGTATGGTTATTTGGCATGAGATTCTATTTTCTATAAATATGGTGCGCAAAAAATTACAGGAAAAAATCATGTGCATCAATGCTACTCTTAAGCACATTGAGACGGTCATTTCATATTTTCAGAAGTTCAGAGATGAAGGCTTCTATTATAGTATTGAGAGTGCCAAAATCCTCGCATCTTCTATGGACATTGAGCCAAAGTTCCGTACAAAACGTCAAAGTAAAAGGAAGAAGCATTTTGATGAAATCAATGATGAAGATGAAGAGTTACAACTGACAACTATTGAATCATTCAGAGTTACCTACTTTCTTGTCATTGTTGACACTGTAATTGCTTCGTTGACTAGTCGATTTGAGCAGTTGAATGCATTTGAAAAGGTTTTTGGTTTCTTATTCAACTCAAAAAATCTGAAGTCCATGGATGAGAGTAAGCTACGGAAATCTTGCACTACTTTTGCAGAAACTTTTAATCATAAGGAGAAGTGTGATGTCGATCTTGATAATTTTTTCTCTGAGTTAAAAGTGTTGCAAGTAAATTTTCTAGATAAGTTGATGTCAGCGCTTGAGATTATTCAATTTATTACAGCCGTTGATTGCTATCCAAATGTCTCGGTTGCTTATCGGATCCTCTTGACTATACCTGTGACTGTAGCCTCAGCTGAAAGAAGTTTCTCTAAACTAAAGCTACTAAAAAATTGTTTGAGGTCAACTATGTTACAAGACAGATTAAATGGCTTGGCTATGTGTTGTATTGAAAAGGATGTCTTGGACAACATTGATCTTGATATTGTCCTTGATGATTTTGCATCGAGAAATGCGAGAAGAAGCTTTTTCCGAAGCACTGAAACATGATGGTTGATGGACTCATTGGAATTATGGTTCTTATTTGAGGTAATCAAACTAGGAGGAAATACATGTTAGATTTTGCTACAATTTATATTTTTTCTATCATAATATGACATTGCTTTTATCCTTGATAAACCCATGGTTAGATATTAACTTTGTACTTTTTACAACTGAAAATAAGCATATACATGTTTATATATCTATTTTTATGTACATATATATTGGCCGTAGGGGCCCATTTTTCGACTTCGCCCAAGGGCCCCGGAAAATATAGAGCCGGCCCTGACTCCTATCAAGCCCAACAAGGACACTGCACTCTCTCCTTGCCTTTATACCAATGACGTTGTTGGAACTATCTCCGGTGTCTCACCACTGTATGCAGCACTGGTTGGTCTTTACAGGGATTGCATCACTCCGAGTGGGGGAAACAATGACAATATTCGTGGTCACTTGTTCAGCTGCTTTATTTCTCTCATGAGTGTGCTACAAATGAAGATCCGTTAGTGGGATACAAGCTAGATGTCATGAATTTCATTTCTCAAGAGATGACTGATGTTGTGTACAACCGACTCTCCATTCCTTATTCTGCTTTCATCATGATGCTCATCATGCATATGCTCCCCCATGAGGATTTCAGCGGCCACCTTGATGGAGCGCACAAGGCCAAGAACATCTACAACAAGTCTCAGAAGACCTCTCATCCCTCTTCAACTCCAGAGTCCTTCATGAGAGATTCTCGGGCTAGTGGGCGTAGACCCCCAGTGCCTCCTGCGGTCCGTGAGGTCAAGCAACTGAATTGGTTCCAGAGGAAAATATTGTGTATGGGGGTTGATACCCATAAGGGGCAGTATGAGGCGTACAAGCAGCGCCATGATATGGCTCACACCCAGAAGCTTATTCTTCACCATGTGTCAGGGGAATCAGACCACCCTCCAGCTCCTTTAGCTCCCACTCCATATGCTCAGTGGAACACCTCAGGACTCAACTATGGAGGGCTCACGCGCCACTTGTTTACTGCCCCGACGAGGAAACCTACCACTCCGGATGATGATGAGGATGATGACGAGTATGATGATGAGGAAGGGGACGGGGACGATGACGAGGACAATGACGAGGAGGACTACGAGGAGTGATCTGTTGGGATGATCATGAGGTTAGCTACGTCATACAAGGAGTAGGTGTGACTTGCGAGGAGGTTCACGAACTTGTGGTCGGGCGAGTTCAACTACATCATCTACGTCCTCTATGGAACATTAACCGCGTTTGGTGTTCAAAGGTATGAACACGAAATCCTCTCTCTTTATCTTACATCTACATAGATAGATCTTGGATAGGTGTGTTCAGCATAGGAATTTTTTGGTTTTCTGCCATGGAACCCCATTTGTGGTATCAGAGCTGATCTATGCGTAGATGTTTGGTATGAGTAGAACACATGTTGATGTGTGGTCATAGATTCTCTAGTTGGTACCTTCTCACATGCACTACAAGAAATCTGCTCACTAGTGACCTTTTATTAACGACCATGCATTTTTTGGTCATAGATCTATGACCATTTTAAACCACTTGGTCATAGGAAATTTAGGAGGGTCCAAACCATAAAAAATAACGACCAATTTAGTCAAGAAGGTCATGATGTCCTAACATGAAAAGGTCATAGATAGATATAAATGATTCAGAGCCTTTTATTTGATAGACTATGACCAATTTAAATGATCGTTATGGTTAAATTCTAAGAAAAAAAGATTGACAACTCAACAATATCACCTTTCATATCATATTCATGTGTCACTTTTTTCTTACTTGTCATATCTACGTGGCATCTGGCACCTGACTTCGCGCGCACGAATATATGAAAAAAATAGCCTCCAAGCGGGATCGAACTCAAGACCTCTCACCTCCCAAAGGACTTAACCACTACACCACTCGACCAATACATGTCACATATGGAGATCCGGCCTCCTTTAACAATCATCTCGCACATAAATATATGGAAAAAAGAGCCCACCAGCACTCGAACCCGCGACCTCACCTACATATAATGGGACATAACCACTGCGAAAGACAACCCGTTGATGTCATATAGCGAGCTCGGATACTTTAATCACTCCCGAGGTACATAATCAAGATAATATGGAAAAAAAGAGCGCACGGGCGCTTGAACCGTGACCTCCTAGTCTAATGAACAACCCCTAACCAGCACAACATTGTATCATTTCTATCAAATAACCCCGCAGGTTGTATTTAGATAGGCAAAAATCGGGTTGGGCCTAGGTGGAAAAAACAAAACTTTTTTTCTTGTGACTATTTTCCAAAGCTGGGCCACCGGCCCATAGACCATTAGAAGCTCAGTTTTGGGTGGGGATTGTGGACTGTTTATAACTTTTGAGCCCACATAATTAGAGTGGTTTTAATTTTTTTTAAAAAACTCTACAAATATAAATTTAACTATAATTTTGCATATGACCTCAGATTAAGATGATATAAATTTCATTTTGGTTCATCTCAAAGATATATATAACCTTCATGTTGACAAGTTTCTCATTTTATAACATACCGAGTGTATGATCTATCTTTTTTGTTCTTGTGCTCTCAAAATGGAATCAAAACGGTGACTATTGGGGACATGCTATATGGGTATCCTCATAGCATGTCTCTTATCCGGATAACCCGGGTGGCCCATAGTTGGTAGCATGGCCCATGGCCTGCTGGGCGGCCCAGTTAGATGGATCCAGAAGGGAGGCCCATGCCGGATAAAGGAAGGATACAGAGGATTCACCGACGTACCCGGAGCCTTGGAGTGCAAGACACGCTAGACTAGTTGTATGCAGTGTAGGACTCTGTAACCTGTCCGGCTAGGACTCTTCCTTGTAACCCTAGGACCTGGCGACTATATAAGTCGGGCCTATGGGAGCCTTTAGGGCACAAGACAATCTAGTATCGATTAGCATACACCTCGCACTATGAACCAATCCCTGTAATCCAGTGTGTTGCCATTATAGTGATTTATAGCAGGAGTAGGATTCCACCACCGTTGTGGGATCTGAACCTGGGTAAGCTATGTTACCTTATACCCGTCAACCGTCTACCTTACCCCACGTCTCTAAACACGCACTGTGAAGACCCCTCCATGGCGTATTCGTCGGCAATACCACGACAGTTGGCACCCACTGTGGGGCAAGAGGCGCTTTAGGCTCTATAGCGGGCAAGGACCAAAATCTTCGCGGGAATCGGCGAATCCGTAGCCATTGGTCGCGTTCTCTTCTCCGGCAACGTTCCGATCGTCCCTCCTGATGAGTTCTGGATCCCGGCGAAGACGAACGCTACTCGGTGCTCAATCGTCCCCATCGGAGATATCCACCTCTTCATCGGCGAAACCGACTCGGGCACTAGTTCCCTGGGAGTCGGAGGAGCATCAAGACCCGCACAGACCGCCTATGGGCATGATACGTTCACGGAAGGATCGATGTCAGATCTCTCTTCGGAGTTTGCCGACAAAGATCAGAAAAATTCAAGGCCCACCCAAACCGCCCCTATTCAGGATATAACAGTGGAAGATCGCTGCAGGGCCGCCGGCTTCGCCCATGCGTTTGGACAACAGAGATCCAAGTTCGTCGGAGTGGTGACCATCTTCGATCTGGCGCGTTGCGTTCAGAGAGAGGGCGAGAAACCCCATGACTACCTTGCCAGGTGGCTCCGTTTACGGGCCGATCTGGCTCATTACCCCAATGATGATGCTATATATCACTTTGTGGAAGGACTAGACCAAGGTACACTTCTCCGGCATACGCTAAGGCGGCAGCAGGCTTCAGGATGCCTCACTTTCGAAAGCATGGTGAACACCGTCAATTGCTATGCAGAGGCTGAGGAGGAAGCACATATAGAAATTGCACTTGTTGGCGGAGCTCCTCCGCCTTAGCCACCGCCACCACCGCCTCCGGTCGTCATCGCCGTAGCTGCGCCACCAACACCAGTCATTGTCGCTGCTGCTGCACCTCCATCCCCCGTCATTGAGGAATCCCCGACACCCTCCGACTTAGTGCTTGACACGCTCTACGCCGACATCGGCACATATTCAGAGGAGATAGACTTTATCCCGGAGGAGCTAGACTCTGCCATGCATGAGATGGAGGAGGATTAAAAGCGCGATGAGCAAGCCAACAACAACATCACGTCCCGAGAGGTGTTTGTCGCTATTGGGATGGCTATGGATGAAGATTAACCCGGACGAGATCCGCCTACAGCGCTGGAAAAGGGGAAGGGACCCCATGTTGCTGCCAACAATGATCGCGCAAAGGGCATGCCCCCTCTGCCTAACCCAGTGCAGCAGCCGCAGGAACTCGACACCGGTCCGAGCAACAACACCGCAAACCCGCCGCCTCTGGCGTCTACATCTGCTGCTGACCAGGTCACTCCGGCTGATAGAGTGATGTACGACAATCTCCTTGTCAAGCCCATGACCGTGGCTCATATTCACAATGTAGTCCAGCTTGACGAGAAGCGCCAGCAGCTGCTGGAGGAAGCGCATGCCATCACAAAGCAAGGCGCTAAGCTAGATCGAGATCTGGCCAACACGCAGAAGTCAATAGAGAAAGCTAGAGCAATGGAGGCCGAGTACAAGACTCTGCTATAGCAGCAGAAGGCTAATAAAGCTCCGGCTCACGTCATCAATGATCCTGGTGTACGGAGCAACCTAGGATGGGCTCCCTAGAAGCCGGCACAGGCCAAGCCATACATTGATAGCGAAGGAAGGCAAGTGATGCCCACTCCTCTTCTCAACCTCGCCATCGCCAAAACTCTTCTAGATTAGGATAGATCATCCGCAGCTGTGGATCAGGTCTATGACCTAGTGGCCAAGGCGGTGAAACAACAGGAAAAGGCCACTTGTCAGAGGCTTGAGTCTGACCCAGCGTTCTGCCAGTCTAGCCAGCATAAGCCGCCAAGGGATAGATCTCCTCATGATGTCGGATCACAGATGGGTTCGTCAGAACGAAGACGGAGGGATGCACGCAACATGAAGGATGCTATTCCCATATCCTCCGACCATGGAGGCAAGGCTCAACCCCGTCACCCATCTCCACCGCCCTGATCGCCCCGACATCGCGAAGACACCAAGGCTCAACGTCGTACGGATATGCCTCCACCAAGGCAGAGCGACATCGTCATCCACGACAACACGGAGCAGACCCGTCATGATGGAGAGCGCAACCAAGGACACAAGAGCAGGTCGCGACATGAACCTCCGCGTTCGACAAGCAATCGCGACAAGCATGAGGCGTCGCAGGAGGGTAACAACAAGAAGGCTAACCCACCGCCACCTCCGCCTCCGCCTCCGTCGCCACCCAGCAGTCATCATGGCAGAGGAGGCCCGCGTCGTTCACGCAGCCCATCGCCTGATGGCAAGAAGAAGAAAAGAAGCCCAGAGCCATACGATGCACGTTCACAGCTGGACAACATCCACGAGGCCCGGGAAGGACCATACCTGGGACCACGTTGATTTGGACCTGTGATACGGTCCGCAACTTACCACAAATGTTTCTGAATTGACAAGACCATCAAGACCTATGATGGCACCGCCAAGCCAGCTACATGGTTGCAGGACTACGGTAACATAGTGGATATTGCCGGTGGTAACCCCAACATCACCGTCAAGAACCTCCCACTAATGTTGGCGGGCACGAACCGACAATTGATTGATGACTTGCCGGAGATATCCATCTGCAACTGGCTGGACATGCAAGAAGCGTTCACCAAGAACTTCGAGGGTACGTACAAACGTCCCTGCACTATTGGCGATCTACAGCGGTGCGTGCAGGAGAAAGACGAGACATCTTGCACCTACCTCTCTCGCTAGCTGGATATGAAGAATTTCTATGCAGGAGTGCACTCTCAGACCGCCATGGCCGCCTTCATTGATGGTTTGGAAAGGGACACGTTGCTCAGACATAAGTTGAAGTGCCTGCAGGACAATCACCAGCTAGATCTCAACCAGATGATTCAGTTGGCCAGTGAGTTCGCGGCTGCCGACGATGATGCTCGTGGCTCCCTGCCGGCAACGGCCGTTCCAACTCAATCTCGGAGGAACAACATCACCAAGCGGAAGAACCCACCAGAAGAAAAGCAAACCTCCGACATTGTCGCTATGACCTTTGCAGGGCGAGGTGATGGCGGACAACGTGGCCGAGGACGGGGAGCTGGCCGTGGGCAGCAGCGAGGCAGTGAAACTACCTCGGCAGCGCTCCGTGTTCCCCAAACCTACAAAGAGTACCGTGATATGCCGTGCCTCGTACACCTCAACGCCAACGGCAAGGCCACCCACACCAATCGCCATTACAAGTTCGTCAACGACGTCAAGGAGGACCCGGAGTCCGGCTAGAAGCAAAGTCGGAAGAACAGACCGTGAGGCAAGGGCAAGGGGAGGAAGAAGGAAGAGGAGTCCAAGGATTCAAGTGACGTGGATGAGGATGTTGACCCCAAGCACGCCGACAAGAGCGATGGCAAGGGAAAGAACCCCTTCTAGAAGAAGGCGGCCATTTTCCACACTTTCCTTGGCACCCCACTGTCCGACAACAGAAGACCTCTATGAGGATACTGATGGCCACTCTACCCCCAGTTCCCCAATACCTGCGCTGGTTGGAGATTCCAATTACTTGGGACATGAAGGATCACCCAGACCTCAGCCCTACGGAGAACCAGTATGCCATGGTCATCAACCCCCTGATTGACGGCAATGAGTTCACCAAATGTCTGGTGGATAGTGGAAGCAGCATCAACATCATGTACCTAGATACACTTCACAAGATGAACTTCACGGAGGCTAACCTAAGGCAGACCAGCACCATCTTCCACGGCGTAGTTCCTGGTCGGGAGGCTCGATCCCTTGGGTACATCAGACTTCAGGTCGCGTTTGGCGATGTAAATAATTACCGCCAAGAACGCATGACCTTTGAGGTGGTCCCCTTCAAGAGCGTGTACCACGTCATATTCGTCCGTGACATCTTCCACGCCTTCATGGCCAAGCCATGCTTCGTCTACAACAAGCTCAAGATACCCAGACCAAATGGTGTCATCATCGTATCCGAAAGCTTTACCAAGGCAAGGGACTGCGATATTGGAGAAGTAGCCTTTGCAGAAGCTGTCCTGTACAACAAAGATTTCAAGGAGATCCAGAGAAAGGTCGATGCCTCGGAGATGCCGGTGTCGAAGAAGCAGATTTCTGACTCTGCCCTAGCATTCAAGCCCGCCATCAAAACCAAGCCGGTGGAACTTGTGATAGGCGATGCCTCCAAGACCACCTCCATTGGGATGAACCTGGATCCCAAATACGAAAGCGCGCTCGTCGAGTTCCTCCGTGAGAATAGGGACATATTTTCCTGGCAACCTGCCGACATGAAAGGTGTACCTAGGGAACTTGCCGAGCACAACTTGAATATTGATCCAAAATGCAAACCGGTGAAACAACCTCTACGACGCTTCAGAGACGAGAAGGGACGCGCCATAGGCAAGGAGATAGCAAGGTTACTTAAGGCTAGTTTTATCTGAGAAGTCCTTCACACCCGATGGGTGGCCAATCCTGTACTTTTCCCCAAAAATGGAACCAAAGAATTAAGAATGTGCATTGATTACACCGGCTTGAAAAAAGCGTGTCCCAAAGATCCGTTTTCTTTGCCTCGCATTGACAAAGTCATTGACTCGACGGCTGGCTCGGAACTTTTGTGTTTTCTCGATGCATACTCAAGATACCAACAAATTAAGATGAGGAAGTCGGACCAATTGGCCACTTCGTTCACCACACCTTACGACACGTTTTGCTATGTCACGATGCCCTTTGGGCTAAAAAACGCAGGTGCTATGTACCAGCGGACAATGCAGCATTGCCTACACGATCAAATTGGTCGGAACGTTCACGCCTATTGGACCATATAGCAGTGATGTCTAAAAAGTCAAACGACATAATCTCCGTCTTAAAATAAACCTTTGATAATCTCCGGAAATACAACATGATGCTTAACCCTAATAAGTGCGTCTTCGGGGTTCCAGCCGGCAAATTGTTGGGCTTCATCGTTTCCCAGCGTGGAATCGAGGTGAACCCGGAGAAGATCAAGGCTATCCTAAACATAAATATCCCGACATGACTGAAGGACATACAACGTCTAACAGGCTGCGTTGCAGCGGTTAGTCGGTTCGTTAGCTGACTTGAAGAGAAGGCTTTGCCGCTATACAAGTTGCTGAAGAAGGCGGAAAAATTTACATGGACGGATGAAGAGGATGCAGCACTGAATCAGCTAAAGGATATATTATCCTCAGCACCGATCCTTGCAGCACCCGAGCCTGGGGAGCCTATGTTAATCTACACGGCGGCCACCAACCGGGTAATCAGCATCGTCGTCGTGGTATAGCGGAAAGAACCAGGTCATGAGTATAGAGTTCAACGACCAGTTTACTATGTAAGCTAGGTCTTGACGGAGTCCAAGCAGCGTTACCCGCACTACCAGAAGATAGCTTATGGAGTGTTACTCGCTTCTCGAAAGCTAAGGTACTATTTCCAGGAGCACCCTATCACAATGGTGAGCAAGACTCCACTGTCCGACATCATCAACAACAACGACGCTAAAGGAAGGGTCGCGAAGTGGGGCATTGAACTTGCCGCCTTTGAGATCACCTACAACAAATGCGACGCTATCAAGTCACAAGCCTTGGAGGATTTTGTCGCAGATTGGACGGAGATGCTAGACATTACCTCAATGCCGGAGCCAGAGTACTGGGTGATGCACTTTGACGGATTAAATCTACTCAATGGCTCGAGGGCTGGTGTACTGCTACAGTCACCAACCGGGGAAAAGCTACACTATGTTCTGCAGATCCACTTTAAGGCTACGAACAACATGGCGGAGTATGAAGCACTCATTCACGGACTATGCGTAGCCAAGGATATTGGCATCAAGGGCATAGTTTGTTGTGGAGATTCCGACTTGGTTGCCCATCAGGTGGCTGGCACCTAGAACACGTGGAACCCTATGATGGTAGCATATTGAGACGAAGTGGACGAGATAGCCAAGAGCTTCTTGGGCTACAAAGTCGAGTATGTACATAGGAAGCAGAACGAGGTGGCTGATCTACTGTCTAAGCTTGGATTAGGGTGCAAACAAATTCTACCTGGCGTTTTTCTGGAGCATCTACGGACACCATCCGTGAAGGGAGCGGACATCGACAACCCGGATAGAGTTGACTCTTTTGTTCACATAGTGAAAAACGTCCCTTCGGCTTGGACACAAACGTTCATGGAATATCTCGTACATGGAACTTTGCCCGACAACAAAGTCGAAAGACGGGAAATAGTACGTCGAGCAAAGGGCTATACCATAATCAATGGACATCTCTACAAAAGAAGCACCACTAGTGTATACCCGAAGTGTGTTTCCCAGCAAGAAGGTATTGAAATACTACGTGAGATCCATCTAGGAGATTGCGGGCATCACGCTGCTCCTCGATCTCTGGTATCCAAAGCCTTCCGGCAAGGATTCTACTGGCTGACCGCGAAGGCGGACGCCGACAATCTGGTTGAGACATGCATGGGATTCCAGTATTATGCCCGACAACCCCATGTTCCAGCTGAAGAACTGCGAACAATACCAATAACTTGGCCGTTTGCAGTCTGGGGGCTAGACATGGTTGGTCCATTACAGACGGCACCAGGTGGATTTACCCATCTCCTAGTAGCAGTTGATAAATTCACCAAATGGATATAAGCTAAACCCATTAGAAAGCTTGATGGGGCAACTGTCCTTAGGTTTGTCCGGGATCAAGTGGTGAGATTTGGTCTCCCACACAGCATTATCACCGACAACGGCAGCAACTTGTCACTTGGAGAAGTGGAAGCTTATTGTTGGGACAAGGGCATCCTACTTGACCTAGCGTCTGAGGCACACCCACAGTCCAACGGACAAGTTGAGTGGGCCAATGGATTAATTCTGCAGGGAATCAGGCCATGTCTTGAGGCGCCGCTACATAGAGCAGCTGGAGCCTAGGCGGAGGAACTACCATCTGTGATGTGGACTTTATGAACTACGCCTAACAGATCCACCTGCTACACCCCTTACTTCATGGTATATGGAGCAGAAGCCATCCTGCCTTCCGATATCCTTCACGATGCACCAAGAGTTGCCGCCTACGACGAAGATGACGCTGAAGAATCCATACGCCTAGATGTGGACCTTCTCGAGGAGGAGCGCGTTTTGGCATGCCAAATATCCGCCATCTACCAGCATAAGCTACATAGCTACCATAGTCACCACGTTCGGCATCACTCGTTTAAAGAGGGGGATTTGGTGCTCCGACTTAAGCAGAAGAAGTCACACAAATTATTCCTGCCATGGGAAGGACCGTTCATCATAAGCAAGGCGCTGCTCAATGGGTCTTACTACTTTGTTGACAATCGTGAACTTAAGGATAGACCCAACAAAGATCATAAGCGTAAGCGACGTGACCCGGATGATGACTACCCGGAGCTTGATCGGCCATGGAACATAGCACAACTACGTCCTTTTTACACTTAGCATATTTTTTATCTACTCTGTACATCTTATATGATCAATGAAATAAATCTCTTTGGTTCACTCATATTTCTGAGTCTTTTACCTCCTTTAGTGTTCATTTTCGGATCATATAAAAACCATTATGCGCAAGTTTGCATTTGCACTTGTGAAAATTCCGCCTACGGGCGTTAGCTTAAGTTTTCTGGTCTACACGCTCTTTGTTGTTTTTATGTGGATTATAGAGTAGTGACTTTCGGCACTTGTTGTCGGCGATTTTGTGCTTAGGTTTTTAACGGTGCCATTGGGCATCATCACCTGAGCGCATGGTTCCGACTACAAGTCTTCCGACTCATGAAAGGACAAGCATAAAAAGCAGAGTAATGGATAAGCCAGCACTTGCTTAAAAATAATTACAATGCTAGAACCAGTGCTTAAGTAGCAGGAAATTACACCTATTGTTTTTCTGCCTTAAGTTAACAAGTAGTTTTTTCCGCATACAAATTCTAGAGGAAAAAATATATTACATATTGTTTTTCATTCCTCTAGCGCAGAAGACTTGGAAGCAACATCATCGGCAGCAGGAGAGTCATCGTCCTCGAAGTCGGTGGTCTTGAGGGACTCAGAGGAGATTTGCTGGACGCCGACAATGGTTTCTAAGGACACGAAGACATTGTGGTCGACCAACTCGGCAACCCTTGTGTCATAGCCCGCGAGAGATGCCCAGATAGACTTATGATCAATCTTCTGGCCGTCGTTGTCTACGTCGGGAAGACCTGAGGTTACCACATTGATGCGGCGTCTTCATAATGCGCCTTGACCATCGACAGTTCCATCCTTGCACCAACCTGTGTACATGAAGCTTTCTAGCTTAGAATATGCTCGGGGGCTTGGCGCAGGATCTCTGAGAACTTCATCACGGAATCCACCGCTTTGATCTTAATCTGGAGGGGCTTGGCTATCTCCTTGGCCTACATAATGGCGGTGCTGATAAAGTTGCCTGCGAGGACCATGCATTCCTTAGGTGGAGGAGGCGATTGGGTTAATCCAATAGGAGCTGCATTTCTGACAAGGGAGCGCATGAGTTAAATAACACAAAAATTCAAAGTACATGACTTACATAAGTACAAGGCGGAGAATTACTTACCAAAGATGCTCGCCTCAGCCTGCTGGAGAGTTTCCGCCATGGAGTCCCGTTCTTGTCGGAGGATCTTGTATGCTTTAGGATTGCGCTGATTCTGCTCATCGGCAGCTTTCTTCTGCTCTTTCAGTATCACAATATCCTCCTTCAAGCGGTTCATCTCCGTGTTGGCGGACTCCTGCAGGACCTTCATGGAGTCCTCGTGCATCTTCAGCATATCTTTTCTCTCTTGCTTAAGGATCTTGTTTTCGCTATCCAGCAACTCAATGTGCTTGGATTGCTCAACAATATCCTTGGCCTTGGCAATGGTTTCTGCAAGTTGGAGAAATGACAGTACACAGTGGGTACTCGGAGAATGGTGGCACAAGACCAAGCCGGAGTACGAAAATGAAAGGAAAAACAAACTCTTGATCTTGGTGATTTGTTTGTTCAAGAAGGCAGTTTTACCCTTTTCATCTTCCAACTCCGCATGCATCTTGTGGAATTTCTCATTGGCGACACCTCTCCGAGCATTCTCATTCTATGGAAAGAAGAAATGAAGCTGTTTAGTCTACTTGGAGCATCTAGCCGGATAACTATCCACCTAGAGGCTTGGGGGCTACAGTGAGAGTTTTAAAACTTGGCAGTATGCTTTAGTCTTTCTTTAAGCATCTAGTCAGAACTCACCAGTTTTCAACTAGAAGCTTGGGGGCTACAGTATAAAGGTTTTTACTCAGTCATCTGCTTAGTCTTTCTTTAAGAATCTAGTCGGAACTAATTCAGTTACAACTAGAATCTTGGGGGCTACAATATCGAAATTTACAAACACCGCGTATGCTACTCTGAAAGTATCTAGTCGAAATAATTCATTCAAACTAAATACTTGGGGGCTAGAGTGAGAAGTTTTCTAGATTAGTCACTCTTGGAGCATTCGGATGCAAAGACCTATGGTTTTCCGTCTAAATCCTCGGGGCTATAGTGGGATACTCATATGAAATGCAAAAGGCAAATAAAACTTACAAGTGCGATGACCTTGAGGTTGGTAGCGCTCTCGACAAACAACTTGCTGAAGGAAAGGCAGTTTCCTCGCAAGATATCTTCTTGTCGGAGGAGCTCCTCAAGACCACAGGTTGGAGATGTCGGCACTGCACCAGGAACTAGAGTGGAGCTACTCGGCATAAACATTGGGTAGACTATATTTGGGAGCTCTATGGTTATCCTGGGTGCAGAGGCGCCGCCTTCGATGGATGTTCCACCCACCACCACTGCCTTGCCGGAGCTTCAGCCATTCTGGTTGCTGTACTTTCTTGTGTCGCCTGCTCGTCGGCTACGACGAGATCCGCAGAGGCAGCTGGGTCCACTTCCATGGCGGAAGGGCCAGATGCATCCTTGGCTAGAGGGCTTGTCGAAACAGGCGTAGGCTGGACGCTAGGAGTGACAGGGGAGATGACGGGAGATGCTTGGTGCGGTATATCACGCTGCAACATATCTCTGATGTTTTTAGAAGCCCCTGATGTTTTGGAGGTCTTCTTCAAACTCAAGCCAACTTTCTTCCTGAAATGTGCAAAAGTATAAGTATAGGAAAAGGACAACAATGGACAATGTCGGAGGAAAAGAAGCTTACACAATTGTGGGTGCTTTGGTAAAAGGGATCCCAGTAATATTTCTTTTCTCCGCCTCCAGGGAGGCAGTGGACTTCTTAGAGGCTCCACCTTTAGTCTTCTTCTTCTTGCCTCCGTCGGCAGCGTCAGAGGTGGAGCTCTTCCACTTTCGCGCCAATGGGACATCATCGTCGGACACGACAGTGACTTCCTTCATCTTTGGGTCATAAATTTGGACAACCATGTCGTCCTCCTTTAGACTCTTAAGCTGTTAAGTGAAATCATAAGGTGTGGGATGACAAAGGCAAGACAGAAGAACTGGAGCAAATGTCATACACGGAAAATAAACAGGTACCTCTGGGCACTTGCCCTCCTCGAACATGTCGTAGGTGATGGTGAAGCCACACTTCCTATCCTTCACCTTGACGATGTCCTTGAGGCGGAGCTTGACAGAGTCGCTGGAGAAGTTGTCCTCGGAGATGCGGAGGCTATCCTTCCTCTCCTTGGTATACTCATGCATCAACTTCGAGCGGTGCTGCAGAGGCTGGATCCACCTAACGAACCAGCACATGGCTAGGTCCAATCCGGTCAGAACCGTCTCTACGAACCACTCTATCCGCCTTATAGCGCGGGAAGCATCGATGTCGGAGGTGAGGGAGGCTTGGGATCTCCATGTCGAGGCTTCGGCGACAGCTCCATCGACAAAGTCCGGATACGTTGCTTCTCGGCCAGCCAGAGGGATATCTGGGCCGTAGAAGTACGTCCGTTGCCAGTTTTTACATGACTCATGGCCGGCGATGTCGGGGAACCGCCGGCCAGGCCGGATCTTAAAGATAATTGTGCCATAGTTCCTAAGCTCGTCCTTGCTGGCTCCGGCTTCCCTCTTAACGGTAAAGAAATAAATAAAGAGATCTAGCCTAGGCCTAATCCCTAAGTAACCCTCGCAAAGCACCGCGTAGTTGCTAAGCGCGAGGATGCTATTGGGGGAGAGGTATTGAGGCTGAACTCGATAATGGTTGAGGACAGCTAGGAATAAATTGGAGATGGGCAGGGAAACGCCGCGTACCAATTGGGCCTTGAGGTACACCTTCTCTCCGGCTTGGGGAGAAGGGGTGACCTTGCCGGCCGGCGCTGCCCGCTAGACTAATCCCTCCGACGAGGGAAGGTAACCTTCAACGACCAGCTCCTTGATATCACTGTCTGTGATATTCGAGCCGCGCCAATCTCCCTTGTGGGAGTCGCCTTCTTCCTCCAACAACTCTAGCGCCGCTAGAATTTGGTCGCCGCCATTGAATTCGACCACCGCGGATTTGGGAAGCAGCAAGCCCTCTAGGGGAACATGAACGGAGCCCGCCGGCTTCGCCGCGGCATCGCCTGTCGCCACCATGGATGCGCTGGTGCTGCTGCTCGCCATTGATTAAGGAAGGGGAGGTGACTGCGAGATTGGAAATCTAGGGTTTTGCGTTCGTGCAGAAGGCTCGAGGAGTGCTCGCTGGAGGAAGAAGATGATGCATGAGGAGAATGAGGTGAAAAGTAAAATCCGCCGCAGTCGTAATTTATAACCCCTGGTGTCAAGATTCGTGCAAAGTGATCGAATGAGGTCGGCATGTGGACGACGTGTGCGGGCGCGTGCGCGGAAATTTCGCCACGTTCCCAACCATCGCCGCCAACGGTTCGTATCCATTGCACGAGAAAAATAGGCATAATTATGTTCTCTGCATGTGTGAGTTACGAGGCATCGCTGACCTATGTCTACGTAGTCCTAGTTGTCTCTAGCAGGTGAACCATCACATCAGAATATTCCGGCATGGACGGATCCAGTCCGGCTACGAGAAGATTATGATGGAAGATTCAGCGTTTCTCCGACTTGCAAGTTGAAGACGGATAATACTGCAGGGTTCTTGGGAGGAATACAAGATATTGCTTGTCGATTTGCCGACATCTATCTAGACGGAGCATTCAACCTGAAGAGGCAAGACGGCACAAGATCTCGGAGTTCTCTAGGGGCTACTGTTGGGGATATGCTATATGGGTATCCTCATAGCATGTCTCTTACCCGGATAACCCGGGTGGCCCATAGTTGGTAGCATGGACCATGGCCTGCTGGGCGGCCCAGTTAGATGGATCCAGAAGGAAGGCCCATGCCGGATAAAGGAAGGCTACGGAGGAGTCACCGATGTACCTAGAGCCTTGGAGTGCAAGACACGCTAGACTAGTTGTATGCAGTGTAGGCCTCTGTAACCTGTCCGGCGAGGACTCTTCCTTGTAACCCTAGGACCTGGCGACTATATAAGTCGGGCCTATGGGAGCCTTTAGGGCACAAGACAATCTAGTATCGATTAGCATACACCTCGCGCAGCGAACCAATCCCTGTAACCCGGCGTATTGCCATTATAGTGATTTATAGCAGGATTATGATTCCACCACCGTTGTGAGATTTGAATCTAGGTAAGCTGTGTTACATGGTACCCGTCAACCATCCGCCTTACCCCACGTCTCTAAAAACGCACTGTGAGGACCCCTCCATGGCGTACTCGACGGCAATACCACGACAGTGACATGAACGTTCTTCGTTAAGGGTTGAAACTTTCAAACTTTTGATGGATCTCTGATAAAACATCGTATTTTGAATCCAAAAATGATTTTTTCAAAAAATCATGAGCATTAGATCATGTACATGTAGTTCAAATCGGACTAACTTCCTACCGATTCGACAGACATTTTTCTTTTTCGCGAGGGATGGACCGAAAGGTTTGATATATCCCAATTGGGACATTTTCCATGTAACATCGTCTAGTATTTTTGAAAAATGGGATGGTAGCATTTTAAAACTTTCATTTGGTGGTTGCTTCACAAAACGCCTCATTTTTTGCAATCGGAAAATGGATTTTCTATGCGACGAAAAGGAAAACGTTCTCCTGCTATATTGTTAGCCATCCCAAGATGCACATGTATGCACAATATATACACATTATCACAAACTATGCCGCGATCCTGGACATAACATTGGTCGTTTGACCCGAAAGCCATGAAACCTCGAACAAGATAGGTCATTTCTGTGAATGTTTTTTTCAAGATGTTCGCAATATACCAAGTTTGGTATTTTTCCTTGAAACTATGTCACATAATAAGACACCACGCGAAGGAGTTACCTCGTTTGGACCGTTTTTAAATTTTTTATGCCCGTTTCAAACCATGGTCAAACCGGCAGGCATTAAGGTTCTTAGCTAGTGCATGCTCCTCGCTAAACTTTTAGTGGATCTCTGAAGAAACATCATATTATGAGTCTAAAAATGAATTTTTCAAAAAATCATGAGCATCATATGATATACATGTAGTTCAAACCGGACCCACTTCCTACCGATTCGGCAAACATTTTTATTTTTCGTCAGGGGTAGACGAAATGGTTTGAGATATCCTACTCTATACATTGTCCATGTAAGGTTGTATAGTATTTTTCAAAAATATGGTTTTAGAATTTTGAATTAATCATTTGGTGGTTGATTCACAAAACGCCTCGTTTTTTGCACTCGGAAAATAGAAAATGGATTTTCTGTACGACGAAAAGGAAAACTTTCTCCTGCAACATTGCTCTCCATCCCAAGATGCACATGCATGCACAATATGGACATATTATCACAAACTATGCCGCGATTCTGGCCATAACATTGGTCGTTTGACACGAAAGCCATGAAACCTCGAACAAGATAGGTTATTTTTGTGAAGGTTTTTTCAAGATGTTCGCAATATACCAAGTTTGGTATTTTTCCTTAAAACTATGTCACATAATAATACACCAGGCGCAGGAGTTACCTTGTTTGGACCGTTTTTAAATTTTTTATGCCTGTTTCAAACTATGGTTAAAACGGCGGGCATTAAGGTTCTTAGATAGGGGATGCTCCTCGCTTTTCAGTGGATCTGTGAAGAAACATCATATTATGAGTCAAAAAAATGATTTTTTCAAAAAATCATGAGCATCATATGATGTACATGTAGTTCAAACCGGACCCACTTCCTACCGATTCGGTAGAAATTTGTCTTTCCAGGGATGGACGAAATGGTTTGAGATATCCTACTCGGTACATTGTCCATGTAAGGTTGTATATTATTTTTGAGAAATATGGTTTTAGCATTTTGAATTAATCATTTTGTGGTTGCTTCACAAAACGCCTCGTTTTTTGCACTCAAAAAAATGGAAAATATATTTTTGGTATGACGAAAAGGAAAACTTTCTCCTGCAACATTGTTCGCCATCCCAAGATGCACATGCATGCACAATATGGGCATATTATCACAAACTATGCCGCTATTTTGGCCATAACATTGGTCGTTTGACCTGAAACCCATGAAACCTCGAACAAGATAGATCATTTCTGTGAAGATTTTTTCAAGATGTTCGCAATATACCAAGTTTGGTATTTTCCTTGAAACTATATCACATAATAAGACACCACGCGAAGGAGTTACCTCGTTTGGACCGTTTTTGAATTTCTTATGCCCGTTTCAAACTATGATTAAAACGGCGGACATGAAGTTTCTTAGCTAGGGGCCGAGCCTCGCTAAACTTGCATTGGATCTATGATAAAAATATCATATTGTCAACCTAAAAATGTTTTTTGCAAAAACTCATGAGCATTAGATCATGTACCTGCAGTTCAAATCGGATCCACTTCCTGTTGATTCAGCATGAATTTTGTCTTTTTCACCAGGGGTGGACGAAAAAGTTTGAGATACCCCAATTAGTACTTTATATATATAACATGGTCTAGTATTTTTTTTAAATTGGGTGGTAGCATTTTGGAACTTTCATGTTGGTTACTTCACAAAAGGTTCGTATTTTGCACTAAAAAATGGAGCCAGCCAATCAGAACAGTGAGACACACTATCCATGGATCACCCCATAGAAGTAGATCTCAGCCGTCCACATGGGCTCCATCCAACGAGCCAATTTTCAGCTCACACCAGGTCTCTCGCCTCCCCTCCCCGCCCACATTTTATCATTAAATGACCTAAAAGCCCTATACTTTCCACAACACCAGTATAAAAATGATTATGGGCAGTTTTTTAAAAAGCTCCATGCTGCCCATCCATTTCGAGAGGGACATCCACCCAAACCCTAATCCCCTCCCACCCTGTAATGCTCTCCCTTCTCCTTAGTCCACACCACCCATTCGCCGCCGCCGCCACCACAAACCTCTCCTCTCCTCTTCCTTTGTGACTCGCGTCGGCTCTGTAGCCTCGCCCATCCATCCTCCTTCGCCCACCTCTGGAGCCGGTGGTCCTACCACGTAGCGGCATCAGTAGACGAAGAGGTTGGCGATGCACCGTCCCGAGATGAGGAGGGAGGAGGTGTTCCGGGGGGTGGATGGATCTTATCATAGGGAGGAGGTGTTCGGGGTTTCGGTCTCTCACCTCTGCACAATGCTATGCACCCACTCGCAGCTCGCCTCTCACTTCTGGGTCGCCGGAATGCCAAGGAATCTGCCGACCGTGAGAGATCCACGGGGTCGCCAGATCTGTCATCGGGGTCGGCGGATGTAGCCATAGGTTGGCCTGATCTATGACCCTTCTCACCCACTTTTTTATTATTTTGGTTTCTTTTTTAGTAAATATCTCTTTCTCTACAGGCACTCTCACCGTAGCTTGGATTTGCTGACCCTGGACGTCGTCATCGCCCTGCTACCTCCCAGGTCGAGTTCCTCGCGGTGGACCCCCCCTTCTCCAAGGACCAGGAGTAGTATCGGGACACTGATGGAGGCAAGACCCACGTCAACCCCTCCTTCCACCACCAAGGTACATACCCCCTACCAATGGGTTACTCATAGAAAAATATTCTCATAAGAAGCAATGTTCTCAATTGACGGTAGCAATGCCAATGACAATGGAGTATAGTGTAATTAGACAGGAAAGATTGCAGGAGTATAGGAATATTCAGATTAGTGAATTGTTTTGTTTTGCTTGCTCGCAATATCTAGTAGTGTTTCATTTAGTAAAAATAAAGTTAGATAGACATTACACTTCATTAGAATCAAGGCTTTTAGGAATTGAATTTCATTACAAACTGATATTTAGTTGTAGTGATTATATTCTAGATCCATACTTCAAGTGTAGATGAAACTACCTAGCATTTTTGAATGATGTATGAGTGCGCATTTTCCATTCAATACATCTCTGCCCTAAATAGTTCCCATATTTTGTTTTATAGCATCTCTTCCAGCGCATCAAATGGTTGTGGCCACACCGAGTAGGGCAACATGTTGCTGTCCAGTTGTTTATTATTTTTCCATCATTCTTGTTTTGATAACAATTTTTCATGTATTTCTTCCTGTGACCACAACGAGTTCTTCCTTGTCGACTCTTGCTTATATTTGTGTCTTGCAGACCTGTTTTCTGCACTTCTTATTTGTAAATAAGCTATTGGCAATCTTGGAGTCTGGTCACTATATCATATGCTAATTAATAGGTTATTGTAGCAATATTGATGGAGAATCCCCGAAATAAAATAGTTGGTGATGTACTTAACATATAGAATCTGTTTCAACTGATGTTGTTGCATTATTAGTGACTTGTGTCGTACTATACAAAAATCTTTCCTTTTAAGTGTGAAATAATAGATACAATCATATTGTATGCATGTGTCCCTGTTTAATCCTAGCTACTGTTTGGTTATCCATTTTATTTTGTCCCTAATTTATCTACTTTGTTTCTAGTAGTTACTACCTTAATGATGGGAGGAGCAAAACGTATTGCTGATGACGGGTCTGAAACTGATGGACAATAGCTGGCAGTTCAAGACGCTAGGATCACCTTCAAAATCTGGTATGTGGTAGGTATTACATGCAGATACATGCATCAAATTGTGATCGTGTTGGTTCAAGTACAGAATCCTGATTGTTTTGTGTTTTTCTTAAGGAACTAATGGATGCCAGAAACAGGCAGTCTATTGACTACAACCCGATCACATGCTGGGATGTTATGGCTTTATTATGGAATTCTTGTTCATGTCCAATCTCACCTGCCGTTGCACGCTCGTTAAGTTAGTGTACAAATTTGCTTGTTTGCTGTTAAATCGTCATATTGAGATTGTAGTTAGTGCACTACTGCTATTGCAAACCATTCTATTAATGTTTTGATCAAAACAATCTGATACTTTATTGCTGCACTTCATTCTGACCAAAGGTACTACATGCTTGATGCTTAACATAGTACATATGAGCTATACATGATAACATTTAAGCATGCTTCCTCCCTCTCTTTGCTTGTATAGTTCTGTCAATTTACATTCTCCATGGTCTGTTTCTTCTTCCTTCTGTTTCAGTACATTTCTAGTGCATGATTTCCTGTGTATTTTTGGCACACCTGATATTATAACTGAAACTAAGATAATAGTATCACATACAGTGTACTATAGTTCTAGTGTGCTTACTGGCATGGTTATGCAGTTCAGTATTAAGTGATAGTATTTAGACTAGAAGATGGTTCTTTCAATGTGTCTGTACATTATTATTGCACATTAAGTGAATTAATTCTCACATAAGTTGTTTGTTTCTTCAGTTTGTTTCATAGTTGACATGTGTTCTTTAATTCTGGTATGATGATCTAACTTAGTGAGTGTAACTGTATACTGTGATTCCGGCCAGGTGCACTACTGCTAGGAGATCACGATGACGAGTATGGCGGCAAGCTGCGGAGCTATTACTAGGAGATCATGACGACAAGCACAATGAGCTATGGAGTTGCTGCTAGAGATCATCACGACGAGCACAACAAGTTGCTGATGGATATCATGATGTGGGGACGAGCTGCGAACCTACAACTGGTGATCATTTGCATGTGTATTCATAGTCTGGGATGAATGGCAGGGTTCACAGGTTCTTTTGATGGATAGCTTGCTAATGACTGGATATTAGATGTACATGTGATGATCTAGCTATCTTGTGGTATGATATTCTTATTTTGGAACCTTCTTTATGTACTGGTTGTGTAATGTAGTAATTTGACGGTTGAGTTCAAATGCTAGAGTTTAGACTGTTCAATTAACCTGTAAATTATATTGTTTAAAATATTGATGTGCTGATTTTGGGTCTTTCTCTTAAAAAGGCCTTGGAACCTGTACAGAGTCCTTGGCCCAGACATGGATGGACCGTGTACGTCAAGCCCAAATAAAGAACTGAACCACAAAAAGGCTAAGGCCCAAGAGAAATGCACTGAAAATAGCTGACGCCCAAGAGAAATGTGCTGAAATTAGATGACGATCCATGTAAAAAATACTACGGCCCAATCAAGAAATGAACACTAAAAGGCCAAGGCCTAACCAGAAATGGTCTATAAATAGCCAAGCAGACCATATAAAAAGACTATAATTATTGGTCTTGGCCCATATAAAACACCTAACTGGACTGGGCTAAATCTGATCGATGACTATTCCAATTGGTCATAGATTTTCTAGGTAGGATTGGCTTACATGGAGGCTTACGTGTACATGATAGACAATCGATGACCAAACCATCTATATTGGTCATAGTAGTCTATGACCAATGCACATAAAAGGTCTTTATTGTCCGTTAGTGTCTCTTAGCTTTTGACCATCTGTTTTTGGTCACAAGAAGGTCACAAATGAAGAACAATGACCATCTAGCGACCAATATGGAGGGTAAAAATTACCATATTTCTTGTAGTAATATACTTGTTCATATCATGGCAATGTCGAATGAAGCGGTCCTGACCGACCTTACAAGAGACTGGTTCCACGACTGACATATGGCTTGTACCTTATAAGTGGCCAGCGGGTGTCTATCTCTCTGACATTAGTTGATATGGCATTTACAAAGGACAACCCTGAAAGGGGACTTAATGCAGCAACTAGTCAATCCATATTATGGTTGATATTTCTAGGTAAGAAACGGTTCTTGTCCGAATACCCAAACAACCGCGTCAAACTTGCAAAAGATAAAATGGAGGCGTCTAACTTTATTTTGCAGGGGCATGTGATATGATATGGTCTTGTTAAGTATTTCCGAAATAAGCCACCAACATGGATGCCCCGTGGACCTGGTGCCGTATTGGGAAGCGCTCGATGGAGATCAAGGCGCGATGACCATGTCACACTACAAGAAAAAATGGGTTTTACAACAGACGATTTTCGTGGTTGAAGGCCCATTTTTTTTGGTTGAAAAGTCTTCTATGATGGATGGCCTTCATGGTAAAAGCCCCGTCACAAATGAATCTACCATGGTTTTTTTGCGACCATGGAGGATCGCACCCTTCAACCATGAAAACTTGTTCCGTCGTAGATCTACTTGCCAGCCACATTGATTGCCGATGTCATGCAAACTGCTACATGGAAAATGCTGTTAACGGCTAGTTACCACCGTTAACGGTAGTGGAAAAGTTTGAAGCTAGACCCAGCCAAAGGCCTGCTAATTATCATGTGGTCTGGCCCACTAGGAGATCCCAATAAGAAATGACCCGTTATTGTTTCTCCATATACTGTTTGAAATGGGCCCATTAGTGCAGCCCACTACAGCCTGTAAACTTTCATCCCCGTTGTTGTTTTGGCCTACATGAGGCCGACATCAGCCAAACACTATGCTGGCCACTTGTGTCCTGCACCATGCACTAATAGGAAAACCCTTATAGCAGTAATTTTTCTAGTGGCCTCCACTAAAAATAAGGTGCCACCACTGTTAGGAAAAATAGCAGTGGCGTTCAAGAAAGCATGAACACCATAATGGCCACGTAGTCCTAGAGTTTGCGAAAGGGAGAACGCCGCCATTAAGTGGGGACCATGTGGGAGCTGAGTACAACATAGTCGCGGTATTTGTGTTTTCTGAACGCCATGAATAGTCTAGTTACCAGCGGTATTTTGGCATATTGAACGTTGCACCAAGTTTAAGCGGGGATCAGTTTTCATCCATGGATAGTGGTGGCATTTACTCCAGGCAAAACGCCATTGTTATTCTGCCTAGCGGCTGCGTTTAGGAATTGTGAACACCACTAGTTACGTCGCAGCCACTATTTTCAATGTGACCTCCCCTTTCCTCCTCTTCTTCCTCACTTTCCCCATTCTCTCTTGTTATTTTGTTCCATTCTATCTCACTCCCTCACACTCTCACTCTCCAAATTCTCTAGATATAGACAATAAATTAGCCTTAATTATGCATCTTGTTGTCCACACCACTCTTCTCCACCCTAGCTAATTAGCTCACTCTACCATTGTTGGGGATATGCTATATGGGTATCCTCATATCATGTCTCCTATCCGTATAACCCGGGTGGCCCACAGTTGGTAGCATGGCCCATGGCCTGCTAGGCGGCCTAGTTAGATGGATCCCCAAGGGAGGCCCATGCCGGATAAAGGAAGGCTACGGAGGAGTCACCGACGTACCCGGAGCCTTGGAGTGCAAGACACGTTAGACCGATTGTATACTGTAGGACTCTGTAACCGGTCCGGCTAGGACTTTTCCTGTAACCCTAGGACCTGACGACTATATATGTCAGGCCTATGGGAGCCTTTAGGGCACCAAATAACTCATACCTCACACATCGAACTGATCCCTGTAACTCAGTGTATTGCCATTATAGTGATTTATAGTTGGAGTATCATTCCGCCACCGTTGTGGGATCTGAACCTGGGTAAGCTATGTTACCTGGTACCCGTCAACCGTCCGCCTTACCCCACATCTCTAAACACGCACTGTGAGGACCCCTCTATGGCGTACTCGTCGACAATACCACAACAGTTGGTGCCCACCATGGGGCAAGAGGCGCTTCAGGCTCTACATCGGGCGAGGTCCAAGATCTTCGCAGGAATCAGCAAAACCGTAGCCATCGGTCGTGTTCTTTTCTCCGGCAATGTTCCGATCGTCCCTCCCGACGAGTTCTGGATCCCGGCAAAGGAGAACCCTACCCGGTGCTTGATCGTCCCCATCGGAGACATCCACCTCTTCATCGGCAAAACCGACTCGGGCACTAGTTCCCTTGGAGTCGGAGGAATGTCAAGACCCGCACGGACCGCCTATGGGCAGGATACGCCCGTAGAAGGATTGATGTCGGATCTCTCTTTGGAGTTTGCCGACAAAGATCGGAAAAATTCAAGGCCCACCCAAAACGCCCCTGTGTTGGATATAACGGTGGAAGATTGCTGCAAGTCCGTCGGCTTCGCCCGTGCGTCTGGACATCAGAGATCCAAGTTTGTAGGAGTGGTAACCATCTTCGATCTGGTGCGCTGTGTTTAGAGAGAGGGTGAAAACCCCCGCGATTACCTTGCCAGGTGGCTCCGCATACGGGTCGATCTGGCGCATTACCCCAATGATGATGCCATGTATCACCGTGTGGAAGGACTGGACCAGGGTACACTTCTCGGACACAAGCTAAGGCGGCAACAGGCTTCGGGACGCCTCACTTTCAAAAACATGGCAAACACCGTCAACAACTATGCGGAGGCTGAGGAGGCAGCCTAGACAGCGCTTGCGCTCTTAGACGGCGCCCCTCTGCCTCAGCCACCGCAACCGCCGCCTCCGGTCGTCGTTGCTACAGCTGCACCACCACCTCTAGTCATCGTCGATGCTGTTGCACCTCCACCTCCCATCATCGAGGAAGCCCCGGCACCCTTTGACTCCGTGCTTGATGCGCTCTACGCCGACATCAACGCCGACTTAGAGGAGATAGACTTCAGCCCAGAGGAACAAGACTCTTCCATGCAGGAGATGGAGGAGGATTTCAAACGCGACGAGCAGGCCAGCAACACCGTCATGTCCTGAGAGGTGTTCGTCGCCATTGGGACGACAATGGATGAAGATTAACCCGGACGAACTCCGCCTACAGCGCTACACAAGGGGAAGGGACCACCTGTTGTGGCCGACAATGATCACGCAAAGGTCATGCCCCCTCCGCCTAACCCAGTGCAACAGCCGCAGGAACTCGGCACTGGCCCGAGTAACAACAACACCGCAAACCCGCCGCCTCCGGCATCCATGTCTGCTGCTGCCCAAATCACTCTAGCTGATAGAGTGTTGTACGGCAACCTACTCATTGATCCCATCACCGTGGCCCATATACGGAACGTATTTTAGCTTGATGAGAAGCGCCAGCAGCTGCTGGAGGAAGCGCAGGCCATCGCGGAGCAAGGCGCTAAGCTAGATCGAGATCTTCCAACGCGTAGAAGTCAATAGAGAAAGCTAGAGCCAAGGAGGCCGAGTACAAGACTCTGATCCAGCAGCAGAAGGCCAAGAAAGCTCCGGCTCGCATCATCAATCATCCCGGTGTACGGCGAAACCTAGGATGGGCCCCCTCGAAGCCACCACAAGCAAAGCCATACATTGACAGCGAAGGCAGGCTGGTGATGCCCACTCCTCTTCTCAACCTTGCCATCGCCAAGACCCTTCTGGAGCAGGATAGATCACCCGCAGCTGTGGAACAGGTCTATGACCTTTTGGCCAAGGTGGTAAAACAGCAGGAAAATGCCACCTCTCAGAGGCTTGAGTCTGACCCAGTGTTTTGCCAGTCTATCCAGCCTAAGCCGCCAAGGGATAGATCTCTTCATGATGTTGGGTCCTAGACGGGTTCGTCAGAACAAAGACGATGGGATGCACGCAACAGGAAAGACGCTATCCCCATATCCTCTGACCATGGAGGCAAGGCTCAACCTCGTCGCCCATCTCCACCGCCTCGCTCTCCCCGACATCGTGAAGATTCCAAGACTCACCGTCATACGGATATGCCTCCGCCAAGATAGAGCGGCATCATCATCCGCAACAACACGGAGCAGACCCGTCATTATGGAGAGCTCAACGAAGGACACAAGAGCAGGTCGCATCATGACCCTCCGCGTCCGACAAGCAACCGCGACAAGCGTGAGGCGTCGTAGGAGGGTAACAGCAAGAAGGCTAAACCACCGCCACCTCTGCCTCCGTCGCCCCCTAGCAGCCACCATGGCGGAGGAGGACCGCGTCGTTCACGCAGCCCATCCCCTGTCGGAAATAAGAAAAGAAGCTCGGAGCCATACGATGCACGTTCATGTTTGGACAAGATTCACGAGGCCCCGGAAGGACAATACTTGGGACCACGTTGCTTTGGACCTGTAATACGGACCGCAACTTACCACAAGGATTTCCGGATTGACAAGACCATCAAGCCCTATGACGGGACCACCAAGCTAGCTACATGGTTGCAGGATTATGGCAATACGGTGGAGATCGCCGGGGGTAACCCCAACGTCGCCTTCAAGTACCTCCCATTGATGCTAGCGGGCACGACCCGACAATGGATCGATGACTTGCCGGAGAAGTCCATCTGTAATTGGTTGGACATGAAAGAGGCGTTCACCAAGAACTTCAAGGGTACGTATAAGCGTCCCTGTACTGTTGGCGATCTACAGCGGTGTGTGCATGAGAAAGACGAGTCATCTCGGGCCTACCTCTCTTGCTGGATGGATATGAAGAATTCCTGCGCAGGAGTACACGCTCAGACCGCCATGGCCGCCTTCATCGATGGGTTGGAGAAAGGTATGTTGCTCCGACATAAGTTGAAGCGCTTGCAGGACAATCACCGGCTTGATCTCAACTAGATGATCCAACTAGCCAGTGAGTTCGCAGCTGCCGATGACGATGCTCGCGGCTCCCTGCCGGCAACGGCCGTTCCAACTCAAGCTAGGAGGAACAACATCACCAAGAGGAAGAGCCCGCCAGAAGAAAAGCAAACCTCCGACATGGCCGCCATGACATTTGCAGGACATGGTGATGGAGGACAGCATGGCCGAGGACGGAGGGCTGGTCCTGGGCAGCAGCGAGGTAGTGAAACTACCTCGGAAGCGCTCTGCGTTCCCCAAACCTACGAGGAGTACCGTGATATGCCGTGCCTCGTACACCTCGATGCCAATGGCAAGACCACTCACACCAATCGCCATTGCAAGTTCGTTCTTCACTACCTCGGCAGTACTCCGTGTTCGCCAAACCTACCAGGATTACCGTGATATGCCGTGCCTCGTACACCTCGATGCTAACGGCAAGGCCACTCACACCAATCGCCATTGCAAGTTCATCAACAATCTCAAGGAGGACCCGGAGTCCGGCTACAAGCGAAGTCAAAAGAACAGACCATGAGGCAAGGGCAAGGGGAAGAAGAAGGAAGAAGAGTCCAGGGATTCAAGTGACATGGATGAGGATGTTGACCCCAAGCACGCCACCAAGAGCGATGGCAAGGGCAAGAACCCCTTCGAGAAGAAGGCGGCCATTTTCCACACTTTCCTTGGCACCCCCACTGTCCGACAACAGAAGACCTCTATGAGGATACTGATGGCCACTCTACCCCTAGTTACCCAGTACCTGCGCTGGTCAGAGAATCCAATTACTTCGGACAGGAAGGATCACCCAGACCTCATCCCTACAGAGAGCCAGTACGCCATGGTCATCAACCCCCTGATTGACGGCAATGAGTTCACCAAATGTATGGTGGATAGTGGAAGCAGCATCAACATCATGTACCTGGATACACTGCACAAGATGAACTTGACGGAGGCTAACCTAAGGCGGACCAGCACCATCTTCCACGACGTAGTTCCTGGTCGGGAGGCTCGGTCCCTTGGGTGCATCACACTTCAGGTCGCTTTTGGCGATGTTAATAATTACCGCCAAGAACGCATGACCTTTGAGGTGGTCCCCTTCAAGAGTGTGTACCATGTCATATTCGGCAAAGCCATGCTTCGTCTACAACAAGATCAAGATACCCGGAACAAACGATGTCATCATCGTATCCGAAAGCTTTCCAAGGCAAGGGACTGCGAGATTGGAGAAGCAGCCTTTATAGAAGCTGTCCTCTACAACGAAGATTTCAAGGAGATCCAGAGCAAGGTCGATGCCTCGGAGATGCCGGTGTCGAAGAAGCAGATTTCTGACTCTGCCCCTGCATTCAAGGCTGCCATCAAAACCAAGCCGGTGGAACTTGTGATAGGCGATGCCTACAAGACCACCGCCATTGGGACGAACCTGGATCCCAAATAGGAAAGCGCGCTCGTCGAGTTCCTCCGTGAGAATAGGGACATATTTGCCTGGCAACCTGCCGACATGAAAGGTGTACCTAGGGAACTTGCCGAGCACAACTTGAATATTGATCCAAAAGGCAAACCGGTGAAACAACCTCTATGACGCTTCGGAGACGAGAAGAGACGCGGCATAGGCAAGGAAATAACTAGGTTACTTAAGGCTAGTTTTATTCGAGAAGTCCTTCACACCCGATGGGTGGCCAATCCTGTACTTGTCCCCAAAAAGGGAACCAAAAAATTAAGAATGTGCGTTGATTACACTGGCTTGAACAAAGCGTGTCCCAAAGATCCGTTTGCTTTGCCTCGCATTGACCAAGCCATTGAATCGACGGCTGGCTCAGAGCTTTTGTGTTTTCTCGATGCATACTCAGGATAGCACCAAATTAAGATGAGGAAGTCGGACAAATTGGCCACTTCGTTCACCACATCTTACGTCACGTTTTGCTATGTCACGATGCATACTCATGATACCACCAAAAACGTAGGTGCTACGTACCAGCGGATGATGCAGCGTTGCCTGCACGATCAAATTGGTCGGAACGTTCACGCCTATGTGGACGATATAGCGGTGATGTCTAAAAAGTCAAACGACTTAATCTCCGACTTAAAAGAAACTTTTGATAATCTCCGGAAATACAACATGATGCTTAACCCTAAGAAGTGCGTCTACGGGGTTCCAGCCGGCAAATTGTTGGGCTTCATCATTTCCCAGCGTGGAATCGAGGTGAACCCGGAGAAGATCAAGGCTATCCTAAACATAAATCTCCCGACATGACTGAAGGACATACAACGTCTAACAGGCTGCATTGCAGCGGTTAGTCAGTTCGTCAGCCGACTTGGAGAGAAGGCTCTGCCGCTGTACAAGTTGCTGAAGAAGACGGACAAATTCACGTGGATGGACGATGCAAATGCAGCACTGAAGCAGCTAAAGGAGATACTATCCTCGGTGCCTTTCCTTGTAGCACCCGAGCCTATGGAGCCTATGTTAGTTTACATGGTGGCCACTAACTGGGTAATCAGCATCGTCGTGGTGGTAGAGCGGAAAGAACCAAGGCATGAATACGGAGTTCAACGATCAGTTTACTATGTAAGCGAGGTCTTGACGGAGTCCAAGCAGCGTTACTCGTACTACCAGAAGATAGCTTATGGAGTGTTCCTTGCTTCTCGGAAGCTAAGGCACTACTTCTAGGAGCACCCCATCACAATTGTGAGCAAAGCTCCACTGTCCGACATCATCAACAACAACGACGCTACAAGAAGGGTCGCGAAGTGGGGCATTGAGCTTGCCGCCTTCGAGATCACCTACAAGAGACGCGTCGCTATCAAGTCACAGGCCTTGGCGGATTTCATTGCAGATTGGACAGAGATGCCAGATGCTACCCCTATGCCGGAGCCAGAGTACTGGGTGATGCACTTTGACGGATCAAAGCTACTCAATGGCTCGGGGGCTGGTGTACTGCTACAGTCACCAACTGGGGAGAAGCTACACTATGTTCTAAAGATCCACTTCGAGGCTAGAAACAACATGGCGGAGTATGAAGCACTCATTCACGGACTACGCGTAGCCAATGATATTGGCATCAAGCGCATAGTTTTCCGTGGAGATTTCGACTTGGTTGCCTAGTAGGTGGCTAGCACCTGGAACGCGCGGAACCATATGATGGCAGCATATCGAGACGAAGTGGACGAGATAGCCAAGAGTCTTGGGCTACGAAGTAAAGTATGTGCCTATGGAGCAAAACGAGGCGGCTGATCTACTGTCCAAACTTGGATTAGGGCGCAAACGAATTCCGCTTGGCGTTTTCTTAGAGCATCTATTGACACCATCCGTGAAGGGAGCGGACATCAACAACCCGGATAGAGTTGACTCTTTCGTTCACACAGTGATAAAGGTCCCTCCGGCTTGGACACAACCGTTCATGGAATATCTCGTACACGGAACTTTGCCCGACGACGAGGTCGAAAGACGGCAAATAGTACGTCGAGCAAAGGGCTATACCATAATCAATGGACAGCTCTACAAAATAAGCACCACTGGTGTATACCTTAAGTGCATTTCCCAGCAAGAAGGTATTGAAATCCTACGCGAGATCCATCTCAGAGATTGCGGGCATCACACCGCTCCTCAATCATTGGTCTCCAAAGCCTTTCGGAAAGGATTCTACTGGATGACCGCGAAGGTGGACGCCGACATCTGGTTGAGACGTGCATGGGATGCTAGTATTATGCCTGACAACCCCATGTTCCAGCTGAAGAATTGCGAACAATACCAATAACTTGGCCGTTTGCAGTCTGGGGGCTAGACATAGTTGGTCCATTACAGACGACACCATGTGGGTTTACACATATGCTAGTAGCAGTTGATAAATTCACCAAATGGATAGAAGCTAAACCCATTAGGAAGCTTGATGGGGAACTGCCCTTAGGTTTGTCCGAGATCTAGTGGTATGATTTGGTCGCCCACATAGCATTATCACCAATAACGGCAGCAACTTGTCACTCGGAGAAGTGGAAGCTTATTGTTGGGACAAGGGCATCCGACTTGATATAGCATCTGTGGCACACCCATAGTCCAATGGCCAAGTTGAGAGAGCCAATGGATTAATTCTGCAGGGAATCAAGCCACGTCTTGAGGCACCGCTACATAGAGCAGCTGGAGCCTGGGCGGAGGAACTACCATCTGTGCTGTGGAGTTTACGAACTACACCCAACAGATCCACCAGCTATACCCCTTACTTCATGGTATATGGAGTAGAAGCCATCCTGCCTTCCGACATCCTTCACGATTCACCAAGAGTTGCCACCTACGATGAAGATGACATTGAAGAATCCAGACGCCTAGATGTGGACCTTCTCGAGGAAGAGCGAATTTTGCCATGCCAAAGATCCGCCATCTACCAGCAAAAGCTACACAGCTACCATAGTCGCCGCATTCGGCATCGCTCGTTTAAGGAGGGGGACCTGATGCTCCGACTTAAGAAGAAGTCACACAAATTATCCCCGCCATGGGAAGGACCGTTCATCATAAGCAAGGCGCTGCTCAATGGGTCTTACTACCTCGTTGAGAATCGTGCACTTGAGGATAGACCCAGCGAAGATAATAAGCGTAAGCGACGTGACCCGGATGATGACTACCCAGAGCTTGATCGGCCATGGAACATATCACAACTAGTCCTTTTTACACTTAGCATATTTTTATCTACTGCGTACCTCTTATATGATCAATGAAATAAAGCTCTCTGGTTCACTCATATTTCTGAGTCTTTTACCTCCTTTAGTGTTCATTTTTGGATTGTATAAAACCTTTATGCGCAAGCTTTGCATTTGCACTTGTGAAAATTCCACCTATGGGTGTTAGCTTAAGTTTTCTGATCTACACGTTCTTTGTTGTTTTTATGTGGATTCTAGAGTAGTGACTTTTGGCACTTGTGGTCGGCGACTTTTTGCTTAGGTTTTTAACGGTGCCATTGGGCATCATCACCTGAGTGCATGGTTCCAACTACGAGTCTTCCGACTCACAAAAGGTCGAGCATAAAACCAGAGTAATCGACAAGCCAACACTTGCTTAAAAATAATTACATGCTGGAACCAGTACTTGAGTAGTAGAAAAATTACACCGATTGTTTTCCGCCTTAAGTTAACATAGTAGTTTTTCCGCATACACCAAACCCGAGGAAACAAATATTACAAAGCATTTTTTCATTCCTCTGGCACAGGAGACTTTGACGCAGCATCGTCAGCAACAGGAGAGTCATCTTCCTCGATGTCGGTGGTGTTGAGGGACTCAGAGGAGCTCTGGTGATTGCCGTCAATGATCTCTAGAGGCACGAAGACGTTGTGATCGACCAACTCGTCAACCCTAGTGTCAAAACCCACGAGCGATGACCAGATAGCCTTGTGGTCAATCTTCTGGCCTTCATCGTCTACGTCGGGGAGACCAGAGGTTACCGTGGTGATGTCGGCGTTCTCATAGTGAGCCTTGACCATTGCCAGCGCCATCCTTGCGCCAGCCCAGGTACATGAAGCTTTCTAGCTTACAATACGCTCGGGGGCTTGATGCAAGATCTCCGAGTACTTTATCATGGAGTCCACTACCTTGATATTAATGTTGAGGGGCTTGGCAATCTCCTTGGACTGCTTGACGACGGTGCTGATGAAGTTGCCGGCGAGGACCTTGCATTCCTTTGGTGGAGGAGGCGACTTGGTCAAACCAATAGGAGCTGAAATTCCGACAAGGGAACACATGAGTTCAATAGCACAAAAATTCAAAGTACCTAACTTACAGAAGTACAATACATATAATCACTTACCAAATATGCTCGCCTCGGCTTGCTGGAGCTTCTCCGCCATGGAGTCTTGTTCTTGACGGAGGATCTTGTATGCTTCAAGATTGCGCTGATTTTGCTCATCGGCATCTTTCTTCTGCTCTTTCAACATCGCAATCTCCTCCTTCAAGCGGTTCATCTCCGTATTGGCGGACTCCTGCAAGACCTTCATGGAATCCTCATGCATCTTTAGGGTATCAGTCCTCTCCTGCTTAAGGATTTTGTTTTCGCTATCCGGCAACTCTATGTTCTTGGATTGTTCAACAATCCCCTTGGCCTTGGCGATGGCTTCTGCAAGTTGGAGTAAGAACAGTACACAGTGAGTAGTCGGAGAGTGATGGCACAAGACCAAGTCGGAGTACGAAAATTAAAGGAATAACAAACTCTTGCTCTTGGTGATTTGTTCCTTCAAGAAGGCAGTTTACCCTTTTCGGCTTCTAGCTCTGCGCACATCTTGTGGAACTTCTCGTTGGCGACGCCTCTTCGAGCATTCTCATTCTGTGGAAAGAAGATCAGAACCACTTAGTCTACTTGGAGCATCTAGCCGGATAACTATCCACTTAGAGGCTTGGGGGCTACAGTGAGAGTTTTTAACTCAGAAGTTGCTTAATCTCTTTTTAAAGCATCTTGTCGGAACTAATTCAGTTTTCAACTAGAAGCTTGGGGGCTACAGTATGAGTTTTTAATTTAGCAAGTATGCTTAGTTTTTCTTTAAGCATCTAGTCGGAACTAATTCAGTTTTCAACTAGAATCTTGGGGGCTACAGTATTGAATTTTACAAACACTGCGTATGCTACTCTGAAAGTATCTAGTCGGAATAATTCATTCAAACTAAATACTTGGGGGCTATAGTAAGAAATTTTCTAGCTTAGTCACTCTTAGAGCATTCATATGCAAAGACCTATGGTTTTCTGTCTAAACCCTCGAGGGATACAGTGGGATACTCATATGAAATGCAAACGGCAAATAAAACTTACAAGTGCGATGATTTTGAGATTGCTGGCGCTCTCGGTGAATATCTTGCTGAAGGAAAGGCTATTTCCTCGCAGAATATCAGCTTACCTAAGGAGCTTCTCAAGACCACAAGTCGGAGAGGTTGGCACTGCACCAGGAGCCAAAGTTGAGCTACTCAGCGTAAGCGCCGAATAGACTATCTTCGGTATCTCTGTGTAGGTCCTGGGTGTAGAGGCGCCGCCTTCAAGTGACGTTCCGCCTACCACCATCGCCTTACTGCTATGGATGGCATCCTTAGCCGGAGCTTCAACCATTTTGGAAGCAGTACTTTCTTGTGTCGCCTGCTCGCCGGCAATGACGAACTCCGTCGAGGCAGCTGGATCCACTTCCATGGCGGAAGGGCCAGATGCATCCTTGGCTGAAGAGCTCATCGGAGCGGTCGCAGGCTAGACGCTGGGAGTGGTAGGGGCAATGGCGGGAGATGCGTGGTGCGACACATCCCAATGCAACATATCTTTAATGTTTTTAGAAGCCCCCGATATTTTGGAGGTCTTCTTCAAACTGATACTGGCCTTCTTCCTGAAACGTGCAAATGTATAAGTACAAGAATAAGACGAGCAATGGACAATGTCGGAGGATGAGAGGCTTACATAACAGTGGGTGCTTTAAAAAGGGATCCTAGTGCGGTGACCCAACATACCACTGCATGTGTAGTACACTATAGTTGTTGACATGACATCCACAGAACACCATTCCATAAATATCACATCCCTCATAGTGGTACAAGTGAAACATTGCGGGTCCATATTACAAACATACACACGTTATTATTATTACAATAACGGAAGTTCAAGACTTCCAAAAGATTCTACTTACAAACCAAAATATAAGTGTTTCAGCGGAAGTTTCAAATTTAAAACTTAAACTCCAAATTGAGCTCAGCAACTTATTGCTATATATTGTTCATGATGCTCGGCTCAAGTGGCTACTAGAACTATAGTAATTATTCGTACTCCTGGAACTCTCCTCCGTAGACGATGTCGTAGTCCTCACCTTCTACGGCTCCATACAAGTTGGGATTTTCATAGAAGACCTCCTCTTGACTCTCAGATGCATACATTGGAGTATCTTCGGGATTCTCAGAGTCTAAGCAAGGATTCAAAGGAAAGGATGAGTAACAACGTTACTCAGCAAATTCATTATATGCAAGGTAGGAATTTTGATGCTCTATCTACCACCTCTGACTATCAATCGTTGGCACTATGCAATTTTCGTAAATCTTTCTTCAAAGGTTGATTTTATTATGAAAATCTATGACCATCAGCCTTCACAGGTTGACCAGAACTTTAATGGAGTTCCTTTCCTACCACGTTCGTAGCTCCTTACCGGAACAAGGAGTAACAAGTTACAATTCTTACACTCTACAGAGGTTCGGTACTTTTCCCATGAGAGATCAACTCCTTGTTGCACAACCGGGGTTACTTTCCCGTCCACAATTCCATGATGTGGGGCCTAGTAGTTGGTCCAAGACAATCACTTCCCTCTCCGCGACCTCATATGTCTGCACGATCCTTCGGGGCTGGCTCACCTTTGTTAAGCCCCTTTCGGGAAGGCTAAAACCCTAATGAGTTCCCAAAGACTCTATGACCTGGTGTTGCCCTGGCAAGTGCCATATTAAATGGTCCATCCACTAAACACCATCCATAGATAATCTAGACACCAAAAGTGTGGGGGCGTAAGGGTGCCCACCCATATTTTGGATCCGCACAAGGAATCACAACGTCACGTTAAGTTCGTCTTGCCTCCATACAAGAGGAAAAGGATACAGCTGACTTCCCCGTCCCGTTCCAAATCTCATGGTTAACGCGTAATATACGGCGCTAGAATCACTAATGTCATGGGTTATTAATTCCTAATTGTTTATCATTAGTGCAATTAGAACCCTAAGTTCTATTGCTCCATCATATCATCACTTAGGATGATATTTAAGATTTAATATCTTGAGAAAATAATGTTTTCTTTTTCTATAATATAGATGGTAACACCCTATTTGCAAATACTTTGATAAAGACTCTTCAAAGGACATGAGAAAGTGATGAACTTGCCTTGTGATGGCAAGGTAGTGAAGTCTGATGCTTGCACTGGACCTTGAGCTTCTATGTCTACAAAAACATCATTATTGCCCGGTAAGGACAATATTTAAAGAAGCAAAATGATGATGCAAAAGTAATGTAATGCATTATTTAACTTTATATGTATTCTCCCCCATTTATTCAAATTATAGAAATTCTTTTAATAATAAAGAATTTATAAATATTTTTTTAATATTTATTGAATATTGTACTCTTTTATTTTATTTCTTTTATTTAAATTTTATTTAATTAATAATTCCTTTAAGAATTATCATTAAATACGAAAAATAGATATTAAATATTTTTTTAGTATTTTTCTAAAATACTACAATATTAATATACAATGAAAGTGATTTTTATTTATTTTTATCATCTCTCAATAATTTTGTAAAATGCTATAAGGAATATTTAAATTACAAAATTCTTAATAAAATTTATATGTCTAAAATTTAATTTCTTAATTGATTTGGATAGTTTGGATTATTGAATCCAAAAATAGTTTATTTATAATTTTTTGGACCTATATTTTATTTTTTAGAATTTCTTTAAGTTTAGGGGCATTTTGGTCTTTTTCCAATTATTAAAATAGGCTTTAAAGGTTTTTGGGCTGATTGTTTGGGTTTTATTGGGCCCTTGTGGCCCAGTAGGGTAAAGTAAATAATAACACCCCGAAGGGTTTTCGGCCGAACCCAGCCCATCACTCTCTGTCTCACTCTCGAGCTTACCCTTCTCCTTCTCCTCCCCCGACCCCGTGGTCAGCGGTGTCTCCGCCGGCGATTCCTGCCGTCGTGGACCACCCTGGCCGCCGCCGTGGTGCAGGAAGAGGTTGTCGATCCTGCTCTTCCCTCCTGTCCAATTGGATTTGGACCAGGAGCTCTCCTGCGATGAGATCGATGCCGTCTCGAACCCTAGGTTTTGGGGTTGGCGTTGGTGCTGACGCCGCCGCTGCTGTTGTGTGCCGTGGGGATGCTCCTCTCCCCCAGGCATGGCTATGGTCGCCGCCGTGGCGCTGTATGGGTCGCAGCGCCCCCTTGGGGGTGCTCCCCGTGCCGCCATGGTCGTCGGCCATCTCTACTTCCTCTTCTAATCTACAGCGAGGACCTTCGGTGAGTGCTTCCTCTCCTCTCGTGCTCTCTGTGCTAGGCCCTCCCATGCTATATGTTGGTAGTGGCCTTCCTGGTTACTATCCTGTCCTGATTAGGATTCTTGGTTCTGCTTAGGGTTCATACCCTGCTATTGATTAAGTAACTGATGAATTGGATCATGTGTTAATGATCCTTGAACCTGTTAAGTGGCGACTTGCTGTGGCTTACTGCTGATGATTAGCTGTGGTGATCCTAGTGGTTTATCAGATGATTCTATGGACTAATTTTGATACGGTCAGATGGTAAAGTTGCTCTAGAAGCAATACTTGGAATTCTAGTGGTTTAATAACACACCACTATCATTACTTGGTTAAAGACAATGAGTGTTGTGTGATGAAGTCACTGTATTAGCACTAGTTGGCTTAAAAATTCATATGTAGTTTGAGATCAAATGGTTTCAAATAGTGAAGATATACATAGGGATTTTCTTAATTATGATTCCTGTGATGACAGGAAAATGATTTATAGCTGGTTGGTTGAATCTGTGAAGATTGAATGCTTAACCTGATTAATATAGAACTGTTCTTGTGACACCATCTTTGTATGGCACACACGATTAGATTCTATTTCTTTGTTTGTGTTGGTTCAAGTTTAAGATGAGTTTGGCATTAAAGATAAGTAGAAATTTTCCTTTCTTAAATCCCTTAGACCCATGATGTTGGTCTGAGGTTTAGGGATTAAGCCTTTATCTTGTTGATTCACATGTATGGGTTCTGGTAGTGATACCAGCTCCTGTTTCTTGAATCAAAGTTGGGAAAAAATGCTTGTAAGCTTGATAACTTATATATATCCATAAGATTAAACCCTAAGTTGCTACTCTAGTTTAAGTGTAAGATCCCTCCCTTATAAAGGTAAGGATCCCTATGATTGTAATGCTAGTCCTTGGATCAAATGCTAGCATCCATAGTTTAAGATGAAGTACACAGAAACAAAGGTCATTATTACATCGTCATTCCAGAGATAACATAGTCTTTTACAACTCCATGGCCATAGGCCTAATACAAGAGTTTAATCATAACAATATAAATAAAGTCTTCATCTTCATGTGCCACAGGCAAGCATGTTGAGTGTAGACTCATAACCCCTAATCATCATCAGAATAACCTGCAACATCACGAGTTACAGCCACAGTGGGTCAATACATTGGAATAGTATTGGAAAGTGATACCTTAGTAAAATACTAGCATCTAGTTACTACATGAATTTGGCTAAGTGTAGCTTAGGATTGCTTTGCTCAAAATAGGTTTTACCTATTAGTTGAAGACACTAAGTTTTTCTTTGACAAAACTTTCCAAGGAACCACCAATAGAAATTGGTGAACCTTCACCCTTGTTCACCCACAAGTTTTAACTTAGAAAATTGGGATGAGGAGATTCTTGATAGCTTCCATGTCTTGATGATCAAATTGTCCAATACCAGGGACATGGCTAAGTACTTAGATTCTTCCATCTGCAGAGGTTGTGCACTTTCCCCACAAGACTTGACTTTCACCAAGATAGGACCTTTCAGAAGCCTTCCCTTAGACCAAATGGACGCGCTCCAAACCTATCATCCCACTACCACCAACTGTCCAAATGGCTAAGTTATTGCAACCTATGTGATCCAGGCAGAGCCCATAATGCCATGTGGCTGCACTAGAAGCTTCTTAACATTTGGCATCTCAAATCCATTTGTTCCTGGGTGGCTTTCCACAAGTGTGATACACAAGGTAAACCATAGAAATGGGCCTTGTGTAACCACACAACACAAACCAATCTTTCCATTCCACCCAGGTGTTTCATTCACTTAGTTGTTTTTATTAAGCAAAACATAAGTCAAAGACTTAGAAATATTTCTCATAGCATGAATATATAATGCACCCTTGGTTGCTACTAGCTAGGCTAAGAATGGAAATAGCATGTATCTTAACTTAGAGGAAATTCTAACATTGCTACAACTACTAGGATTTCCCAAGCATAGCATATAGATACTTAGCAAAATAATCATGCAAGTCCTATACAAAATATTTCTAATGCATAGGTAAATATAGGGATAAAAACATGAAGCACCACTTGCCTTGGTAGTTTGGGGAGTAGCAACAATCTTCACAACCACAATCACTATTAGCACCAAAATCTACACATAAAATAATGGCACCAAATTCACATATCAAAAATATACAAGCAAAAATATATGAATGCATGCAAATGCCATGTGATGATTTTATACACCAAACAAGACAAGTATACAATACTGAATCATAAACAATACCTAGACACACTAAATAAACTTTATTTGATCTTTAAATCATTTTGTAAATCATTTCTATACTCAAATTAAGCCTATAAATGTCTCTGCAAAAATAGCCAATTTTACAGAAGCAAAACATTAAACACATTGCATAAATGGATAGCATTCTTTCTCCTGATTCCAATGATATAAAATTTGCAAAATTTGAACGTGTGGATCAAAAGTTATGAATTTTGCAAGTTTGAATAACTAATAGATCTAGTTTCTGTTTTTAAAACTAAACTTAGGCCACGCGGCGTGTTCTGATTGGCCCGTACCGGTTCGCCGGAACAATTGACGTGGTCCACACAATCTAAGTGAAAACGCACGGCCAGATCTAAAACGTACCCCTTCGATAGGTGATCTATTCCTATGCGCTGGATCTAGATCCGACGGTTGCCAAGCATGCGACCATGGATGGGCGACGCTAGCGACGACGGCGAGGCGGCGGTGCTCTGTCAGAGGTGTTCCGACGGCTACGGAGGGGGCCGGGGTTAGCATAGGTGCTTACTGGACTCACAAGATCGCGCTGAAGCTCAACGAGTCACTGGTGTGGACGGGGGCATACTGTGGAGGTCACTAGGGCTCGTCGGAGTTGCGGGCGACATCGGATTCCTGCAGACGACGATGTGGACCGCCCTAACACAAACCAAAGGCGTCAGAGTGTGCACAACAATCTGGCGATCAAGATAGGGTCAGAGAGAAGGCAAGGGGTGGTCGAGTTTTACCTAAATCGTTCACCAGAGTTAGACGGCGGTTCTGTCGCTTGCTGAGGTGGTCGGGGATGGCGACCTGGGTCATGCGCGGGCAAACCAAAGGCATTAGGAGAAGCACAGAGACATGGCGAAATCGACAGGGTGAAGCTGAAGGCGAGGGGCGCTCAGAACTCACCGGAATCAGTCGCCAGAGCTGGTTCTATCTGCGGCGATGCAACACGAAATAGAGGCAGCCTGGTGGCAGAGCGAGCGAGCGGTGTGAGGGGAAATGGCCGCGGTGGGGAGGGGATTAAGAAGCAGGTGAAGGCTGGGCGAATTACTGGCGAAATCAAAGGAATTGATTCGGCTTAATTTCGCGAGGTAACGGCGTCGACAACGTGTTCATCGCGCGGGTTCTGGGGAGGACGATGATGACGTGGCGATGGGGCCACAGATCAGTCTCTGGTGGGTTGGTTTGGCGCGGGTGAGAGAAAGAGCAGAGGGAAATGCCCTGGGTGGGCTAAGTGGGCTGGGTTCATTGCTGGGCCAAATTGGTAGCGCCGACCTATTTCCATTTCTTTTCTCTTTTTCTATTTCTATTTTATTTTCCAGGAAAAATTTTCAAATGAATTCAAATGTGTTTGAGTTCAAACTTTTTCTGGATTTTTATAAAGTGAAAATTGTACACATTTGGTTGCAGAACAATGTTGTACACTTTAAAATAATTTGGCACTTTGGAATTTTAAAATAAACAATGTTTTTACCCATTGTTTATTAAAGACAAAGAAATGGTTTAAATTTGTTTCTTTGTTTTGAAATCTTTGTCCAAGCTTTGGAAATTATCAAACATACATCATTGGTTTCAAAAAAACAATATCTTATTAGATAGTAGCATTGGATCAATGTTTGCTTACATAAAATAATAAGCATTCAAATGCTTCTGTTTTTGTAATAACTTTGAAAATGATCCTAAAATGATCATGAATGCATGGATGATATGAAAAACTTTGAAAACATGATTTTAAGGATGTTACAAATCTAACCCCCTTAAGGTGAATCTCGCCCTCGAGATTCGGATTGGATAGCAAATAGGTGAGGGTGGTCTTTCCGAAGATTATCTTCTCTTTCCCATGTTGCTTCTTCTTCGGAATGATGGTTCCATTGAACTTTGCAGAATTTGATAGTCTTAGTCCGAGTAACTCTTTTTGCAGTATCAAGAATCTTGATGGGTTTTTCCTCATAAGTGAGATCACTTTCCAGTTGGACCTCCTCCAAAGGTATAGTATCCTTCAAAGAAGTCTCTTCCATATCTGGATGGCATTTCTTTAGCTGACTCACATGAAACACATTATGAACTGCAGACAGTGATTCTGGCAATTCAATTTCATAAGCTACTTCTCCTTTACGACTCAGAATCTTGAATGGTCCAACATATCTTGGGGCCAATTTTCCTTTGACTCCAAATCTCTTCACTCCACGAAGTGGTGACACTCTAAGATAAGCTCTATCACCCACTTCATAGGTGACTTCTCTACGCTTAGGATCTGCGTAGCTCTTTTGTCGGGACTGTGCTATCTTCAACCTGTCCTTAACCAGCTTGACTTTCTCTTCAACCTCTTTGATCAGTTCTAGTCCGAACAAATTTATTTCTCCCACACCATTCCATAGCAATGGGGTAGTACACTTTCTCCCATAGAGAAACTCAAATGGTGCCATCTCAATACTGGCTTGATAGCTGTTATTATAAGAGAATTCTACATAAGGCAGACTTTCATCCCAGCTAGCTCCATAGTCTAGGGCACATGCCCTCAACATATCTTCTAGAATCTGGTTGGTCCTTTCTGTCTATCCATCAGTCTGAGGATGAAAAGCAGTGCTGAATTCCAATCTCATTCCCAATGACTCATGTAGTTGCCTCCAAAAATAAGAAGTGAACTGGGTTCCCCTATCAGACACAATACTCTTGGGTACTCCATGCAGACATACAATCCTACTCATGTAGATTTTGGATAACTTAGCACTTGTATAGGTTGTCTTCACGGGTATGAAATGAGCCACTTTAGTGAGGCGATCCACTACTACCCAAACAGAATCATATCCTGACCTGGTCCTTGGCAATCCGGTGATAAAATCCATGCCAATCTTGTCCCACTTCCAATCAGGAATAGGTAGTGGTTGTAGCAATCCTGCTGGTTTCTGATGTTCCGCTTTCACCCTACTATATACATCACACAAAGCAATATGTTCGGCGATGTCCTTCTTGAGATTATTCCACCAAAATATTTCCTTCATATCCATGTACATTTTGGTGTTACCCGGATGAATGGAATATGGTGAGTTGTGTGCTTCTTGTAAAATCAGTTTTCGAAGCTCCGGATCTTGCGGAACGCAGATACGTTTTCCATACCATAAAGTACCTTGTTCGTCTTCATGGAATCCTTTGGCTTTTCCCTTGCCAATCTTTTCCTTAATCTCTTCAATTTCCTTGTCTGTCTTTTGGGCTTCTTTGATTTCGTCCAACAAAGTGGGTTGAACATCCAATGACATGAGATTTCCTTCAGGCACAATCTCCAATCTAAGGTCTCTAAATTGGGCACAGAGATCATCTGGCAACTCTCCCTTATTAAGGCCATTCACCAATACCTTACGTCTTAGAGCATCTGCTACAACATTTGCTTTACCGGGGTGGTATTGCAAACTCAAGTCATAGTCCTTGATGATTTTAGCCATCTTCTTTGTCTCATGTTGATTTCTTTCTGGGTGAAGATATACTTCAAACTTTTGTGATCTTTGAACACTTCACATCGCTTTCCCAATAGATAGTGTCTCCATGTTTTGAGTGCATGGACAACAGAGGCTAACTCCAAATCATGAGTAGGGTAATTTACCTCATGAGGTTTGAGTTGTCTCGAGGTATAGGCCACAACTTTCCCTTCTTGCATTAGTACTGCACCTAATCCATGATGCGATGCATCACAATACACTTGGAAATCTTTCTCCAAATCTGGTAGACATAGGACTGGTCCTGTCACTAGTCTCTTCTTCAATTCTTGGAAACTGAGTTCACATCCTTCAAACCAAGCAAATTTCTTGTCTTTCTTTAGTAACTCTGTCATTGGCTTAGCTACCTTGGAGAAATTCTCAATGAATCTTCTGTAGTATCCTGCCAAGCCAAGGAAACTACGAACTTCCTTCACTAACTTAGGGGATTCCCATTCAGTTATAGCTGACACTTTTGTGGGATCAACTGCTACACCATCTCCTGACACAACGTGTCCAAGAAAGCCAACTTCATTTAGCCAGAATTCACACTTGCTGAATTTGGCATACAACTTATGCTCTCTAAGCTTCTCCAGTATCAAACGAAAATGCCCTTCATGCTCTTCTTTGCTCTTAGAGTAGATCAAAATGTCATCGATGAATACGACAACAAACTTGTCAAGGAACTCCATGAACACCTTGTTCATCATATTCATGAAGTAAGCTGGTGCATTGGTCAACCCAAATGGCATCACGGTGTACTCATAGAATCCATACCTAGTGGTGAAAGCTATCTTAGGTATGTCTTGTTCTCTTATCTTAAGCTAGAAATAGCCTGACCGGAGATTAATCTTTGAGAACACACAGGCTCCCTCTAGCTGATCAAACAAGTCATTAATTTTGGGCAAAGTATATTTGTTCTTGATAGTCACCTCATTGAGTGAACGATAGTCTATGCATAATCTTTGACTTCTATCTTTCTTTTCCACAAATAAAACTGGTGCTCCCGAGGATGAAGAACTTGGTTGAATAAACCCTTTCTGCAACTGTTCTCCAAGTTGTTTCTTGAGTTCTTTCAACTCATCAACTGACATCTTGTAAGGTATCTTTGCTATTGGTCCTGATCCTGGCAACAAGTCAATCAGGAATTCCACATCTCTATCTGGTGGCATTCCCGGCAATTCTTCTGGAAACACATCCGGATATTCACTCACAATTGGCACACTGTCTATGCTAACCCCCTTAAGATAATTTAGCTTACTCCCTTTTGATTCAAAGTTAGACTTGAATCTTATCCTTTTCTTTTCCGGGGTTATGAGTGCGAAAGTATGATTGGCACAATCTAGTACTCCTTCATACTTGGTCATCCAGTCCATTCCCAAAATTACATCTAGTCCTTGGGAATCTAGGATTATTAGACTCACTGGAAACTTATGCTTTCCAAATTCTATCACTAGATCACGACATCCAAGACTCACTATCATATCTCCACCGGGAGAACTTACTTTTATTGGACACCCAATGTTTCTAGTTGGAAACCCATTTCTATCAACAAATGCTTTTGATATGAATGAATGTGATGCACCGGTATAAAAAAGAACAAGTGCTGGAATAGAATTGAGTTTGAACTTACCGGCCACAGCATCAGACTCCTCATAAATCTCTTCCACATTGATGTGGTTCACTTGTCCCTTCTGAAAGGGGTTGGGCTTGTTGGGTCCTTCAACTTTCTTTTCTGGGCATGCATTTGCATAATTCCCCATCTTCTTACACTTGAAGCATTCAATCTGACTGAGATCCTTCTTGACAGGATGGCTTCCACTACCACTTCCACTTCCATTGTGGTGGCTCTTGTATCCACCCTTGTGGTGCTTGTGTTTGTCATTGTCATGACTATGGTGATGCTTGTTGTCATGATGGCGGTTGTGGTTGTGGTGGCTGTTGTACTTTCCATGCTTGTGGGATCTAGAACTCCCACTATCATCATAATGGGAACGCTTGTGAGACGATCCCGAGCTGTGCTTGTCAGAGCTGTGCTTCCTCTTTCTGCTTTCAACCTGTTTCATCTTGTTCTCCAAGATGGTAGCCTTGTCACAAAGGGATTGGTAGGTGGGGACATAGGCCACAGATAATTGCAGATTCAGTTCATCGTTTAGTCCTTCGAGGAACTTCTCTTTCCTCTTGTCATTAGTATCAACTTCATCCGGTGCATAACGCTCCAGATTGTTGAACTCCTCAATATATTCAGCCACGTTGTGGTGGCGCTGCTTTAGATTATGGAACTCCTTCTTCTTCAAACTCATCACTCCGGATGAGATATGAGCTGTACGGAAACCATCTTCAAAGATAGCCCATGTCACATCCTCAATGGGAGTGGTGATCTGGAAGTTATCCCACCAAGTAGCTGCTGGTCCTTCCAACAGGTGTGCTGCAAACCTGACTTTCTCCTCGTCGGTACAACCGACAGTTACCAAATCCTTGTTCACTGAACGTAGCCAATCATTGGCCACCATGAGATCAATAGTTCCTGAGAACTTTGCAGGCCTCAGTCTTAGGAATCTGGTGAGCATGTCAAAACCTGGTGGATTGTTCTGATTGTTGTTGTTGTTGTTGTTGTTGTTGTTGTTGTTGTTGTTGTTGTTGTTGTTGTTGTTGTTGTTGTTGTTGTTGTTGTTGTTGTTGTTGTTGTTGTTGTTGTTGTTGTTGTTGTTGTTGTTGTTGTTGTTGTTGTTGTTGTTGTTGTTGTTGTTGTTGTTGTTGTTGTTGTTGTTGTTGTTGTTGTTGTTGTTGTTGTTGTTGTTGTTGTTGTTGTTGTTGTTGCAGTTGTTGTTGTTGCAGTTGTTGCTGTTGTTGCTGCTGTTGTTGCTGTTGTTGTTGTTGTTGTTGTTGTTGTTGTTGTTGTTGTTGTTGTTGTTGTTGTTGTTGTTGTTGTTGTTGTTGTTGTTGTTGTTGCTGCTGCTGCTGCTGTTGCTGCTGTTGTTGTTATTGTTGTTGTTGTTTTTATTGTTGTTTTTGTTGTTTTTGTTTTTGTTTTTGTTTTTGTTGTTGTTGTTGTTGTTGTTGTTGTTGTTGTTGTTGTTGTTGTTGTTGTTGTTGTTGTTGTTGTTGTTGTTGTTGTTGTTGTTGTTGTTGTTGTTGTTGTTGTTGTTGTTGTTGTTGTTGTTGTTGTTGTTGTTGTTGTTGTTGTTGTTGTTGTTGTTGTTGTTGTTGTTGTTGTTGTTGTTGTTGTTGTTGTTGTTGTTATTCTGATTCTGCATGAAAGTGGTCATCATCTGCATCAGCTGTGCCTGTGCTGTCATCAGCTGCTGCATCTCGGGGGTGACATTGTTGTTGTTCGGGTTGGGGTTGGCACGTCGAGGAGGCATCTGTGGTTTTCAATAAGGATAAGAATGAGATACCCATAGATGCTTAACATGCACAATAAATCACATCGACAATCACCAAACAAGCATCAAAATAACATAAAGTTCAACGACATAAACCACAAGTTTGAAAAGCAAACACACCAATAGCAAGCCATCCACATGTTTGATGGTCATTGCGACTCAATAATCATAAGCATGGTAAATGATAGATAAATGAGTAGTCATCACTACTCCTATGCATCAACCTCCTCTTCGACAAGTGTAAGACGTGCATTCTCCATAGCGGTCTTGTATTCCTCGACATTGGTAGTCAAGGCCTGTACCTTGGCTTTGAGAGCCCTCTTCTATGAACGAAGTCTCTCAATCACACCCTGCTGATGCTCGAGCTCGAAGTCCTTGGCCTCTAGTTATGCATTCATCTCTCGAATCCTCTTGTTCCTATCTTGGACTCTTTTCTCTTGGCTCTTGAATTTCCTGTCCTGGCTCTCAAACTTAGCCTCCATTTCCTTGACTATCTCGTCTTGCTCCGCGAAGAGCTTGTCCTTCTCACGAAGCTGCACCCGGAGCTCGTCATTGCTAAGCATGACGTTGGTCCTATCAATATCTAGGTGCCTAAGTAGAACCTCTAGGTCCTGGAGGTATAGACGAATCGGCTCTGCCGTCTCTCTAGCAGCATCCTCGAACTCAATAGCCTCACCATCCTCGTCACGTCTTCCGAAGGCGTGAAAGTGAGTACCTCTAAGCTCGCTGGAGTGCCTCCCTAACAGACGCCCAAGTAAATCCTGCATGACTACCTCTAAGCCTCTCTCCTTGTCATCATGCATTAGCTTAAAGGTGATAGCCTCCGTGGCTGGCTCAGTCTGGCGTCCTGGATGGGTAACTTTGAAGCCCCAAAGGTCCTTCCTCTCAAACTTGGTGAGGGGAAGCATCATGATGCTAGGGAGTGGAAGATTGAGCACACTAGTGATCTCAATAAGACGAGTGCCAAAACGAGTTCCCTTGAACTCTTCAGCCGTGCTAATAGTAACGTTAGGCATCTATTTTATAAGATAAGAAAAAATTAGAATCAATCATCAATAGAAAATTTCAAGACAAAGAATCACAAGCATATCATTGGCAAACACACAAGTCATGGCATACATAAATTCCTTACAAGCATTCCAAGGTTCAACATAACTTAGACAAAATTTTGAAATAAAACGATAAGTGTGGTGGTCCAACTAACGAAGTACATTACAATCCCATCTCACTTGCCAAGTTGGATAACAGGGCATCCCTATAGTCTATGATAGAGATGAGAAAGAAGATTATAAAAGTTTACGAGAAGAAAAGACAAGTGTAGCAATTTTTCAAAGTGTTGAAATTTTTTCCTTAGTGGTTTCTAATCCAATCCTAGGGTTATAATCCTACAGGCAACACAGTGCTCTGATACCATCTATAAGATCCCTCCCTTATAAAGGTAAGGATCCCTGTGTTGCAATGCTAGTCCCTGGATCAAATGCTAGCATCCACAGTTTAAGATGAAGTACACAGAAACAAAGGTCATTATTACATCGTCATTCCAGAGATAACATAGTCTTTTACAACTCCATGGCCATAGGCCTAATACAAGAGTTTAATCATAACAATATAAATAAAGTCTTCATCTTCATGTGCCACAGGCCAGCATGTTGAGTGTAGACTCATAACCCCTAATCATCATCAGAATAACCTGCAACATCACAAGTTACAGCCACAGTGGGTCAATACATTGGAATAGTATTGGCAAGTGATACCTTAGTAAAATACTAGGATCTAGTTACTACATGAATTTGGCTAAGTGTAGCTTAGGCTTGCTTTTTTCTCAAAATAGGTTTTACCTATTAGTTGAAAACACTAAGTTTTTTCTTTGACAAAACTTTCCCAAGGAACCACCAATAGAAATTGGTGAACCTTCACCCTTGTTCACCCACAAGTTTTAACTTAGAAAATTGGGATGAGGAGATTCTTGATAGCTTCCATGTCTTGATGCTCAAATTGTCCAATACCAGGGACATGGCTAAGTACTTAGATTCTTCCATCTACAGAGGTTGTGCACTTTCCCCACAAGACTTGATTTTCACCAAGATAGGACCTTTCAGAAGCCTTCCCTTAGACCAAATGGACGCACTCCAAACCTATCATCCCACTACCACCAATTGTCCAAATGGCTAAGTTATTGCAACCTATGTGATCCAGGCAGAGCCCATCATGCCATGTGGCTGCACTAGAAGCTTCTTAACATTTGGCATCTCAAATCCCTTTGTTCCTGAGTGGCTTTCCACAAGTGTGATACACAAGGTAAGCCATAGAAATGGGCCTTGTGTAACCACTCAACACAAACCAATCTTTCCATTCCACCCAGGTGTTTCATTCACTTAGTTGTTTTTATTAAGCAAAACATAAGTCAAAGACTTAGAAATATTTCTCAAAGCATGAATATATAATCCACCCTTGGTTGCTACTAGCTAGGCTAAGCATGGCAATAACATGTATCTTAACTTAGAGGAAATTCTAACATTGCTACAACTACTAGGATTTCCCAAGCATAGCATATAGATACTTAGCAAAATAATCATGCAAGTCCTATACAAAATATTTCTAATGCATAGGTAAAAATATAGGGATAAAAACATGAAGCACCACTTGCCTTGGTAGTTTGGGGAGTAGCAACAATCTTCACAACCACAATCACTATTAGCACCAAAATCTACACATAAAATAATGGCACCAAATTCACATATCAAAAATATACAAGCAAAATATATGAATGCATGCATTGCCATGTGATGATTTTCTACACCAAATAAGACAAGTATAAAGTACTGAATCATAAACAAGACCAAGACACACTAAATAAACTTTATTTGATCGTTAAATCATTTTTCAAATCATTTCTATACTCGAATTAAGCCTATAAATGTCTCTGCAAAAATAACCAATTTTACAGATGCAAAACATTAAACACATTGCATAAACGGATATCATTCTTTCTCTTGATTCCAATGATACAAAATTTGCAAAACTTGAACGTGTGGATCAAAAGTTATGAATTTTGCAAGTTTGAACAAATAATAGATCTAGTTTCTATTTTTAAACTAAACTCAGGCCACGTGGCGTGTTCTGATTGGCCCATACCGGTTCGGCTGGATCGATCGACGTGGGCCGCACGATCTAAGTGAAAATGCACGACCGGATCTAAAACGCACCCTTCGATAAGTGATCTATTCCTATGCGCTGGATCTAGATCCGATGGTTGCCAAGCATGCGACCATGGATGGGCGGCGCCAGCGACGGCGGCGAGGCGGCGACGCTCTATAAGAGGTGTTCCGGCGGCTACAGAGGGGGATGCGGTTAGCAGAGGTGCTTACTGGACTCGCAAGATCGCGCTGAAGCTCAACGAGTCACTGGTGTGGACGGGGGCGTACTGTGGAGGTCACTAGGCTCGTCGGAGTTGCGGGCGACGTCGGATTCCTGTAGACGACGATGTTGCCGATGATGTGGACCGCCCTAACACAAACCAAAGGCGTCAGAGTGTGCACAAGAATCTGGCGATCAAGATAGGGTCAGAGAGAAGGCAAGGGGTGGTTGGGTTTTACCTAAATCGTTCACCGGAGTTAGACGGCGGTTCTGTCGCTTGCTGAGGTGGTCGGGGACGGTGACCTGGGTCATGCGCGGGCAAACCAAAGGCATTAGGAGAAGCACAGAGACATGGGGAACTCGACAGGGTGAAGCTGAAGGCCAGGGGTGCTCGGAACTCACCGGAATCAGTCGCCGGAGCTGGTTCTGTCTGCGGCGATGCAACGCGAAATAGAGGCATCCTGGTGGTGGAGCAAGCGAGTGGTGTGAGGGGAAATGGCCGCGGTGGGGACGGGATTAAGTATTAGGTGAAGGCTGGGCGAATTACTGGCGAAATCAAAGGAATTTATTCGGCTTAATTTCGTGAGGTAACGGCGACGACTACGTGTTCATCGCGCGCGTTCTGGGGAGGACGATGACGACGTGGCGATGGGGTCACAGATCAGTGTCTGGTGGGTTGGTTTGGCGCGGGTGAGAGAAAGAGCAGAGGGAAATGCCCCGGGTGGGCTAAGTGGGCTGGGTTCGTTGCTGGGCCAAATTGGTAGCGCCGACCTATTTCCATTTCTTTTCTCTTTTTCTATTTCTATTTTATTTTCCAGGAAACATTTTCAAATGAATTCAAATGTGTTTGAGTTCAAACTTTTTATGGATTTTTATAAAGTGAAAATTGTACACATTTGGTTGCAGAACAATGTTGTACACTTTAAAATAATTTGTCACTTTGGAATTTTAAAATAAACAATGTTTTTACCCATTGTTTATTAAAGACAAAGAAATGGTTTAAATTTGTTTCTTTGTTTTGAAATCTTTGTCCAAGCTTTGGAAATTATCAAACATACATCATTGGTTAAAAAAAAACAATCTCTCATTAGAGAGTAGCATTGGATCTTTGCTTACATAAAATAATAAGCATTCAAATGCTTCTGTTTTGGTAATAACCTTGAAAATGATCCTAAAATGATCATGAATGCATGGATGATATGCAAAACTTTGAAAACATGATTTTAGGGATGTTACATGAATAGATGTGCCTAGAGGTTTAGTTCTTGGCTATATTCATTCTTGAATTGAAATAAAGTTTGATAGCTTATATCAATGATGTGTCCTGAGATCTAAGTTGGATCTTTATAGTTTTCTGATTGCTTTTAGTGTTTAAAATTCAGTGATGGATTCACCCCACTTGTGTGTTTTCTAAGAATTTGAACAAAAGACAGATCATGTATGCTTGTCTAATCTTAGACAGATAGATCATGTGATGGTCTTTTTACTCACCACTGTCACTTGTTGTGGGGTTTCCTGTGGTTGATCTTGTGGCAGCTTGATCTGATGCTCTCCTGGTATTTCCAGCTCCTAACTTGTCCTTGATCTATCCCTTCATCTGCTGATCCTGATTGCTTGATCTTGGTGTTGCTATCCACCTGATCTACCCCTCCTTATGTCACCATCTTGGTGATGTGATCCTGGGATTTGGTTGGTGTGATCTAGCTTGGCTTTGGCTTGGTTTAGCTGCTGGCTACTGTGCTTGGTATGTAAGAACAATGGAATAGTGTGGGGATTGGTTTCCCACGACTGTGTTGATGGTTTTGTTTGGTTGTGCTATTGTTGTGGTGTTGACAGCACACCCATGCAGTTTGGTGTGTGTGCTGCCTGTGTGCCTGCTGCACAAGATGTGGATATGTTCTGAATTTGAGAGTTACTTTCACCATGTTACCATTTACTTGGCTGGTGAAACTTGCCCCTCCTTGCTGTTTATTTGACTTATGGCTTAAAATTATGAAAGATATATTCTTTCATATTGGTGAAATTTGCCCCTTTTTAAAGATTACTCAATGATGAACCTTGATCAGTGCACTTCACTGTCAAGTCTGAGAGTAATATCCTTTTAACTTTAACTTTCTTTCTTTTGTTTATGTTTATTTTGCAGGTACCAGATTTGAAGATCAAGACTTTAGTTTAGGTTTTTTTATTCATAGAATAGTCACTTGTAATATCTCTCTGATTCAATTGTAATCTTTAATTTATTCTTTTGTACTTTTTATTTTTTTTCATTCTTTTGTAATAAAGATTGTACTTTTATCAATAAAGAAATATTATTCTTTTATCTATTTACTATTGTAAAGATTGTTACTTATTTACTTAGGCTACAATTTTGTAAATCATTATTGAATGATGTTTTAGAATATTCATTTTATTGATTATCTTCTTTCATTTAAAGTTTGAGTTATTATTGGTTAACTCTTAATTGAATTAAATACTCAAACATTATTCAAATTTTTTTGAATTATAATTTAAACACTCAAGTTTAAAAAATTCAAATTTCATTTCCCAAAACACTCTAATCCACAAGATCATATCAAAGTCTATAACAATCATCTTTCGAGTCTATACCTAACCTCAAAGCATGAAAGAAACCTTGATCACTTTAAGTTTTTATTTCGCGAAAAATTTACCCTCATTTTCACAAATGAATGCATGCAACATTTCAAATTCCTAAATCTACCGTTTGTTAGTTCCTAAATGCTGGGATGTTACAGACTTCCCCCCTTAAATTAAACTTCATCCCGAAGTTTGTTGAGATGTACCTGAATAATTCTGGATAGGCTTCTCTTAAATCCTCTTCTTTCTCCCAAGTGGATTCCCTTTCAGGGTTATTTCCCCACTATACCTTGTAATATTTAATTGCTCTATTCCTCAACCTTTTCCAGTTTTCTTCTAAAATTTTACAGGGCTTTTCAACATAGGTCAAGTCTGATTGTAGTTCTATCTCCTGATGTGTGATTGCATCATCCGGAACTTTCAAACATTTACGAAGTTCTGACACATGGAAAACATTATGCACTTGAGACAATATTGACGGTAACTCTAAAGCATAAGCTATAGTTCTGTTCTGACTCAATATCTTGAATGGTCCGATGTATCTTGGACTCAATTTTCCTTTAGCTCCGAACCTTTTCACCCTTTCATTGGACTTACTTTCAAATATACCATGTCTCCCACTTCTGGATGCCAATATCTTTGACTTTGATCAGCATAGCTTTTCTGCCTACTCTGAGCTATTTTTAGTCTATCCCTGATCTTATCAATGATATCTTGTCTTTCTTTGATATAGTCTGGTGCAAATTCTTTGCTGCTACCAGGCTCATACCAACATATTGGTGATCTACACTTCCTTCCATATAGAACTTGATATGGAGCTGCCTTTAGACTACTCTGATAGCTATTATTGTAGGAAAATTCTGCCAATGGTAGATGATCTTCCCATGTACCTCCAAAATCTAATGCACAAGCTCTTAACATGTCTTCTAGTATCTAATTTGTTCTTTCTGTTTGACCTCCTGTCTCAGGATGATAGGCTGTGCTGAAATCTAACTTTGAACCAAGTGCTTCATGCAATTGCTTCCAAAATGCTAAAGTAAACACTGATCCCCTATCAGTTACGATCTTTTTGGGTACTCCATGCTTACTTACTATCTCTTTGACGTAAACTTATATTAACTTCTCGGCATTATCTTTCTGATTACCGGAATAAAATGTGCACTTTTAGTAAGTCTATCCACAATTACCCATATCATATCCTTCCATTTAGGTGTCATGGGCAATCCTGTGATGAAGTCCATACCTATTTCCTCCCACTTCCATTCGGGAATTTCCAAAGGTTGTAATGGTCCTACTGGACTTTGATGTTTAGCTTTAACCCTTTGGCAAGTACGACATTCTGATACATATTTAGCAATATCCCTTTTCATGTTATTCCACCAGAATAGTTCTTTCAAGTCCATATACATCTTAGTACTTCCTGGATGTATAGAATATGGTGTTTCATGTGCTTCTCTGAGTATGACATCATGAATTTCAGTCACATCTGGAACACATAGACGGTCTTGAAACCATAAAGACTCATAATCTCCAAGGAGAAAAACTGATTTTTTCCCTTGAGATATCCTCCGAATTTCCTTAGCAATAAAAGGATCTTCTGCTTGATGTCTAAAAATTTTGTACTTAAGATCACTATCCTGTTCTGCAACTACCTGCATAGTAGCTAATCCACCAAGAACCTCTATTCTAATGAATTGCAGCTCTAATCTTTCCAAGTCCATTTGTAACTCTTTTGGTAGCTCCCTATTGCTAGGCTGAGTATCTGCACTCTTTCTGCTTAAAGCATCAGCTACAACATTTGCTTTCCCTGAAGTATAGTTGATTGTTAAGTCATAATATTTGATTAGTTCCAACCAATGCTTCTGTCTCATATTCAATTCCTTTTGGGTGAAGAAATATTTTAGACTTTTATGGTCTGTGTATAACTCACATCTGGCTCCATAAAGAAAATGCCTCCATCCTTTCAGCGCAAAAACTACCGCTGCTAGCTCTAAATCATGATTTGGGTAATTGACTTCATGTGGTTTCAGCTGTCTCGAACCATAAGCAATCACTTTCCGATCTTTCATTAACACACAACCTAAACCTTCTTTAGATGCATCACAGTATACTGTGAAGTCCTTCCCTGTTTCAGGAACTGCTAAGATTAGAGCTATGGTTAACCTGGTCTTCAACTCCTGAAAACTTGCTTCACACTTCTCATCCCAATTGAATGGTGTATTCTTTCTTAGCAATTTGGTCATTGGTCCAGCTATTTTGGAGAAACCTTCAATGAATCTCCGGTAATAACCAACCATTCCTAAGAAACCTCGAATTTGCTTCACATTTGTTGGTGCCGTCCACTCTAGTACTGACTGAACCTTAGATGGGTTTACAGCAATTCCATCTTTACTGATCACATGACCGAGGAATTCTACCTCATCTAGCAAAAATTCACACTTACTAAACTTAGCATAAAGTTTGTGTTCCCTTAGAGTCTGCAATGCTATTCTTAAATGATCAGCATGCTCTTCCTTATCCTTGGAATATATCAGAATAGCATCAATAAAGACTATGATGAACTTATCCAAATATGGCATGAAGATTTTGTTCATCAAATTCATGAATATTGCGGGTGCATTGGTCAAACCAAATGGTACTACTAGATACTCATGGTGTCCATATCTTGAGACAAATGTTGTCTTTGGAACATCTTTCGGTTTGATTTTTATTTGATGGTATCCAGATCTTAATTCGATCTTTGAAAATACTCTGACTCCTTTCACTTGATCAAACAAATCTTGAATCCTTGTTAAAGGATACTTATTCTTGATAGTGACGTTGTTCAGATTTCTATAATCTCCACACATCCTTCTTCCACCATCTCTCTTATCCACAAAGATTACTGGTGTTCCCCATGGAGATACACTTTCCTGAATAAATCCTTTTCTGGCTAACTCATCAATTTGCTCTTTGAGTTCTTTTAATTCTTTTGGTCCCATCTTATATGGTGCTTGAGCTATTGGTGTTGTACCAGGAATTAAATCAATAGTGAACTCTATCTCTCGGTCTGGTGGCATTCCTAGTAGCTCCGCTGGAAGAACATCTTGAAATTCATTTACTATAGGAATCTCTTCCAATTTGACCTCTTTCATCGAGTTCAATTGCAGATCCACCATGATATGACTGTGCTTATCTGCATGGTAAACTATTCTTGCTCCACTTGGAGTTTTGATTAAGACCGTTTTGTCCTCACAATTTATCTGAGCCCCATGCTCCATCATCCAGTCCATCCCCAGCACTACTGCAATTCCCTTCAAAGGAATCACATAAAGGTCTGCAAAGTATGTACAACCACATATCGAGATAACCTGATCTTGTTTGATGTGGCGTACAATCACATTTCCCCCTGCCGTAACTATGGTCATAGGGTTTTCTAACGTTGCCCTTCTAATCCCGAACTTATCACAGAATTCTTCAGAAATGAATGAAGTAGTTGCACCAGTATTAATAGAACTTTGCCGGGATTGGTAAGGATATTGAGCGTACCTATCACTGCATGCTCTGAATTATCCACCTCCTCGAGGGTTGCACAGTTCAGTTTCCCGGAAGGTCTGTTCCTCTTGCCATTGTTGTTCTTGGTATTATTTCCTCCTTTATTGGACTGTCCATTTCCTCCACTGGCTTGCCTTCCATCTCGAGCCGGCCAACCTTCTTGTGGTTTTCTTGGACAATTGGGCTTGATGTGACCTCTCTGACCACAAGCGTGACATACAATTACTGGTTTCGGGCAATCCCTGCTCATATGCCCTGGAAGCTTGCAATTGTGGCATATAATATTCTTTGCGTTTGGATTGGCACTCCGATTGGAATTATTGTTATTATAAGGCTTATTCCTTGGTTTGAATTCCAGATTAGGCTTGGGATTACTTTCTTGTATCCTCTTGGTTTCCTTCTTAGATCTCTTCCTCCTATCCTCTAGGACATTCTTGTAGTCATCTTGGAAGGTAATAGCAGCATCTAGCAACTGCTGATAAGTTTGCTTATTAGCCAACCTCAACTGCATCCTCACAAATGGATTTAATCCATGTAGGAAACACTTCTTCCTCTTTTCCTCCGTGTTAACTTCCTCCTCAGCATAACGAGATAGTTGACTGAACTCCCGGATATACTTCATAACACTAGTATATCCCCGCAGCATCTCTTCAAATTCTCTTCGCTTTAATTCCATAACACTCTCCGGAACATGATATTCACGGAATCTCTGTTTAAACTCTTCCCAGGTGTACTCCGTTCCTGGTTGTTGCATGGCCAATTGATTCTCCCACCAAGATGCTGCAGGTCCCGTCAGAAGATGAGTTGCATACCTCAATTTCTCCTCCTCATCACAACCTATAGTCTTCAGCTTTCTTTCTGTATCTGCTAGCCAATCTTCTGCATCCATTGGTTCAGGAGCTGATGCAAAAGGTAACGACCTTGCATTCTGGAAATTAGATAAACTCACTCCTCCTCCTTCAGGTTCCCTCTGATTTGCTCATCCCAGCAACTCTTCCATGAACTTGTTCTGGGTCTCTTGCATCATTTGCATACACTGCATAAAGTTCTGCTCCATTAACGGCCTCATTGATGGTGGTGGTGGCAATGCTCCCTGATTTGCGGCATCTGCATCGGCCTTCTACTTGGCCTCTCGTTCCATCGGTTGCTGCTCAGTTTTGATTTCTACACCCGTATCCATGACCCTCTAGTCCTACAACATAAAGTGAATACTCATAAATACATCATGCACATGTGTTTTGAGCTCGACTTTACGCACAAAACTAGTCACACAATGAAGATCCAAAGAAAATCCAAATATGCATTTCACATATTATACATAATATCATAATAATACAAAGTCATTACAACGTATACCATATAGGTATAATCACAACACTACCTTATTTATCTGACTATCTTATTTCTTGGAGTACAATACACGATACTTGATACTGCTAACTAGTTGCCTAATTCTAGTAGTAACTACGCTCATCATACATGCCTGATGTCCAACCGTGATGACGTGTTATTCGACACACAATTTGTGGAACAAATGGCCTTCCAGAAGGAACATACTCAGTATCTGAAGTGTCAGGACTTGAGTCATTACTCAACCTGAGCGCACTGACTCCCTCCAGCTCAGCTGAAAAATCTTCAGAAATATATTAAACATTATCTCCTGCCTGCATCTCTTGAGCTTCATTCCTTGAGTTGTCAACAGGGTACACTGATCCTGCTGATCCCCAGGTGCTCCTTTGGGCAAGATAGTTAAACAATGGATAATATATATTCCCTGGGTTTTGAAAAAAGTTGATGATTCAAACACTCTCTCCTCAGGATATTCTTCTTCATCCTGATTATCTATCGACATGGAATTTCTACTACAGTTACTAGGGTTAATTCTGGCACCCATCCAGCTAGATTGTCCAACATTTCTGTCAGAACCATCTATGGACATCTGGTGTTCATGAGATCCTTCATATGATCCCCTTCTCCAACCATCCGAATTCTCAATAGGAAGTTCTGAATCAGTACCATCCTTTGAACCCTGTGGTACTGCATACCTCATATCCATAGTAGGATCTTGTATAGGTTCAGGTCTTGGTGAATAAGGATATGGTATAAAAGATTCGGGATCTATAGGTATATCCTTAAAGATAGGTGTTGCACTACCACTTGCTTCCTTCTCTAACTGGAATGCTAACTGCTTCCTCCTTTCCAGATCAGTTAGATCCTCTAACATGTCATTTTTATCTTCGACAATCACTTGATGTGTCTTGTAAAAAGACGCAACGAGTGTTCAGTATCTATCCATAAACTTGGAAGCTAACTTAGGATGCTTCTTAACCAAAGTAATATGATCCGGTATAGGCTCCGAGTCTATAGAATCATGAGGTATCACAGCAAATGTGCTACCTTCTAACTCCTTGGCTTTATACCCCGGATATTGGCTATCGCCTCCACAACAGCAACATGATATCCTGCTAAGTGACTCCTACCTTCACCTATAGGTAGATCGTGATATAATCCAAGCTCCTCTGGAAGTTGGATACTCACACGATACTTGGATAACATCCGGCCATCAAGGTAAGTTATAGTATTCACATGAATTCTAGTTGGACAACTAAAGATCTTTATTAGTTGGCGAAGTTGGTCTGTGAATGATCCTTGGTAATCATCAAGAGTCTCCTCTTTCCTTACCGAAGTCTATTTTGGAAACTTTGGTGCCATAACTCTGTATATCAGAAAAATAGTTTTTATTAGTAACCAATAATATATTGCATCATAACAAAGAATTATCGCACTAAAACATATAACAGAATATTCTCATTTGAATACTCATTATATTACTTTTAGAGAATTCTTTATCGTTTCTACACTCTCCTACAAGTAATACTCTTTACTAGGTTTCCAACCTAAGGTCAAAGCAATTTGCTCTGATACCAACTGCGGTGACCCAGCATACCACTGCATGTGTAGTACACTATAGTCGTTGACATGACATCCACAGAACACCGTTCCGTAAATATCACATCCCTCAGAGTGGTACAACAGAAATATTGTGAGTCCATATTACAAACATACACACGTTATTATTACAATACCGGAAGTTCAATACTTCCAAAAGATTCAACTTACAAACCAAAATATAAGTGTTTTAGCGGAAGTTTCAAATTTAAAACTTAAACTCCAAATTGAGCTCAGCAACTTATTGATATATATTGTTCATGATGCTCTACTCAAGTGGCTACTAGAACTATAGTAATTATTCGGACTCCTGGAACTCTCCTCCATTGACGATGTTGTAGTCCTCCCCTTCGACGGCTCCATACAAGTTGGGCTCTTCATAGAAGACCTCCTCTTGACTCTCAGATGCATACATTGGAGTATCTTCGGGATTCTCAGAGTCTAAGCAAGGATTCAAAGGAAAGGATGAGTAACAGCGTTACTCAGCAAATTCATTATATGCAAGGTAGGAAGTTTGATGCTCTATCTACCACCTCGGACTATCAGTCGTTGGCACTATGCAATTTTCATAAATCTTTCTTCAAAGGTTGATTTTATTATGAAAATCTATGACCATCAGCCTTCACAGGTTGACCAAAATTTCATGGAGTTCCTTTCCTGCCCGTGTTCGTAGCTCCTTCCCGGAACAGGGAGTAACAAGTTAAAATTCTTACACTCTACAAAGGTGCGTTACTTTTACCATGAGAGATCAACTCCTTGTTGCACAACCGGGCGTACTTTCCCATCCACAATTCCATGATGTGGGGCCCAATAGTTGGTCCAAGCCAATCACTGCCCTCTCCGCGACCTCATATGTCCGCACGATCCTTCGGGGTTGGCTCACCTTCGTTAAGCCCCCTTTCGGGTAGGCTAAAACCCTGATGAGTTCCCGAAGACTCTATGACCTGGTGTTGCCCTAGCAAGTGCCATATTAAATGGTCCATCCACTAAACACCATCCATAGATAATCTAGACACCAAAAGTGTGGGGAGTAAGGGTTCCCACCCATATGTTGGATCCGCACAAGGAATCACAATGTCACGTTAAGGTCGTCTTGCCTCCATACAAGAGGAAAAGGATACAGTTGACTTGTCCGTCCCATTCCAAATCTCATGGTTAACGCGTAATACACGGTGCTAGAATCACTGATCTCATGGGTTATTAATTCCTAATTGTTTATCATTAGTGCAATTAGAACCCTAAGTTCTATTGCTCCATCAGATCATCACTTAGGATGATATTTAAGATTTAATATCTTGAGAAAATAGTGTTCTCTTTTTCTATAATATAGATGGTAACACACTATTTGCAAATACTTTGATAAAGATTCTTCAAAGGACACGAGCAAGTGATGAACTCGCCTTGTGATGGCAAGGTAGTGAAGTCTGATGCTTGCACTGGACCTTGAGCTTCTATGTCTACAAAAACATCATTAGTACCCGGTAAGGACAATATTTAAAGAAGCAAAATGATTATGCAAAAGTAATGTAATGCATTATTTAACTTTATATGTTTTCTCCCCCATGTATTTAAATTATAGAAACTCTTTTAATAATAAAGAATTTATAATTTTTTTAATATTTATTGAATATTATACTCTTTTATTTAAATTTTATTTAATTAATATTTCCTTTAAGAATTATCATTAAATACCAAAAATAGATATTAAATATTTATTTAGTATTTTAGATTATGAAAGTGATTTTTATTTATTTTTATCATCTCTCAATAATTTTGTAAAATTCTATAAGGAATATTTAAATTACAAAATTCATAATAAAATCTGTATGTCTAAAATTTTATTTCTTAATTGATTTGGATAGTTTGGATTATTGTGAATCCAAAAATATTTTATTTATAATTAGTTTGGACCTATATTTTATTTTTTAGAATTTCTTTAAGTTTAGGGGCATTTTGGTCTTTTTCCAATTATTAAAATAGGCTTTAAAGGTTTCTGGGCTGATTGTTTGGGTTTTATGGGGACCTTGTGGCCCAGTAGGGTAAAGTCAATAATAACACCCCGATGGGTTTTCAGCCCAACCCAACCCATCACTCTCTGTCTCACTCTCGAGCTTACCCTTCTCCTTCTCCTCCCTGACCCCGTGGTCAGCGGTGTCGCCGCCGGCGACTCCCACCGTTGTGGACCGCCCTGGCCTCCGCCATGATGCAGGAAGAGGTTATTGACCCCGCTCTTCCCTCCTGTCCAATTGGATTTGGACCAGGAGTTCTCCTGCAATTAGATCGATGCCGTCTCGAACCCTAGGGTTTGGGGTTGGCGTTGGTGCTGACGCTGCCGCTACTGTTGTGTGCCATGGGGATGCTCCTCGCCCCCAGGCATTGCTATGGTTGCCGCCGTGGCGCTGTATGGGTCCCAGCGCCCCCTTGGGGTGCTCCCCATGCCGCCATGGTCGTCGGCCATCTCTGCTTCCTCTTCTAATCTACAGCGAGGACCTTTGGTGTATGCTTCCTCTCCTCTCATGCTCTATGTGCTAGGCCCTCCTATGCTAGATGTTGGTAGTGGCCTTCCTGGTTACTGTCCTATCCTAATTAGGATTCTTGGTTCTGCTTAGGGTTCATACCCTGCTATTGATTAAGTAACTGATGAATTGGATCATGTGTTAATGATCCTTGAACCTGTTAAGTGGTGACTTGCTGTGGCTTACTGCTGATGATTAGCTGTGGTGATTCTAGTGGTATATTAGATGATTCTATGGATTAATTTTGATATGGTCAGATGGTAAAGTTGCTCTAGAAGCAATACTTGGAATTCTAGTGGTTTAATAACACACCACTATCATTACTTGGTTAATGACAGAGAGTGTTGTGTGATGAAGTCACTGTATTAGCACTAGTTGGCTTAAAATTTCATATGTAGTTTGAGATCAAATGGTTTCAAATAGTGAAGATATACATAGGGATTTTCTTAATTATGATTCCTCTGATGACATGAAAATGATTTATAGTTGGTTGGTTGAATCTGTGAAGATTGAATGCTTAACCTAATTAATATAGAACTGTTCTTGTGACACCATCTTTGTATGGCACACAAGATTAGATTCTATTTCTTTGTTTGGGTTGGTTCAAGTTTAAGATGAGTTTGGCATTAAAGATAAGTAGAAATGTTCCTTTCTTAAATCCCTAAGATCCATGATGTTGGTCTGAGGTTTAGGGATTAAGCCTTTATCTTGTTGATTCACATGGATGGGTTCTGGTAGTGATACCAGCTCCTGTTTCTTGAATCAAAGTTGGGAAAAATGCTTGTAATCTTGATAACTTATATAGATCCATAAGATTAAATCCTAAGGTGCTACTCTAGTTGAAGAGATGTGCCTAGAGGTTTAGTTCTTGGCTATATTCATTCTTGAATTGAAATAAAGTTTGATAGCTTAGATCAATGATGTTGTCCTGAGATCTAAGTTGGATCTTTATAGTTTTCTGATTGCTTTTAGTGTTTAAAGTTCAGTGATGGATTCACCCCACTTGGGTGTTTTCTGAGAATTTGAACAAAAGACAGATCATGTATGCTTGTCTAATCTTAGACAGATAGATCATGTGATGGTCTATTTACTCACCACTGTCAGTTCATGTGGGGTTTCCTGTGGTTGATCTTGTGGTAGCTTGATCTGATGCTCTCCTGGTATTTCCAGCTCCTAACTTGTCCTTGATCTAGCCTTTCATCTCCTGATCCTGATGGCTTGATCTTGGTCTTGCTATCAACCTGATCTACCCCCTCCTTATGTCACCATCTTGGTGATGTGATCCCGGGCTTTGGTTGGTGTGATCTAGCTTGGCTTTGGCTTGGTTTAGCTGCTGGCTGCTGTGCTTGGTATGTAAGAACAATGGAATGGTGTGGGGATTGGTTTCCCACGGCTGTGTTCATGGTTTTGTTTGGTTGTGCTGTTGTTGTGGTGCTGACATCACACCCATGCAGTTTGGTGTGTGTGCTGCCTGTGTGCCTACTGCACAAGATGTGGATATGTTATGAATTTTAGAGTTACTTTCACCATGTTACCATTTACTTGGCCGGTGAAACTTGCCCCTCCTTGCTGTTTATTTGACTTATGGCTTAAAATTATGAAAGATATATTCTTTCATATTGGTGAAATTTGCCCCTTTTTAAAAGATTACGCAATGATGAACCTTGATCAGTGCACTTCACTGTCAAGTCTGAGAGTAATATCCTTTTAACCTTAACTTTCTTTCTTTTGTTTATGTTTATTTTGCAGGTACCAGATTTGAAGATCAAGACTTTATTTTAGGTTTTTTTATTCATAGAATAGTCACTTGTAATATCTCTCTGATTCAATTGTAATATTTAATTTATTCTTTTGTACTTTTGTAATTTTTCATTCTTTTGTAATAAAGATTGTACTTTTATCAATAAATAAATATTTTTTTGAAGCTTATCTACTGCAGGGGAGACCCCCGCAGCCCTTTACTCAAAATTAACTAAAGGTTCAAAAATATGTACAAGCTAAGAAAAGAAAAAAGAAAACTAAAAAACTAATTAGAAAAAAGAAAAATTACAATAGATTGTCAATCCAATTTGACAGTACTGCAACTTTAGAACTTTTAATTCTATGTTTGAGCAAGGAGGCATCTTAGACAAATCCAGCCTTCGATGCTTTGAAAGTTGGCCTCATGCCTTTAAAAAATTTATTGTTTCTTTGTCTCCAAATATTCCAGCAGGCTAAGATGACTATCTCAACAAAACATGGGCCTGAGAACTTTTTCTTTGCATCTTTTAACATTTCTGGACCTGAACCCGTAGCCCAATTGATCTGCAAATATGTCCAAACTCTGACACTGTAGTTACATTCAAAGAATAAATGAGACCAATCCTCCATAGTCTGACATGGACATAACACACAATCTGAATCAATAGTCACATTCCAATGTCTTCTTATTAGCATTTCCTTTGTGTTAATTCTATCATGTAAGATTAACCAAGCAAAGACCTTGTGCTTTGACATACATTTACTCTTCCATAGCCACTTAGAAGGGAAATGATCTGGGATCAGATCGAAGTGAGCTTTGTACACCATATTTACAAAGTAATCCCCAGACTTTGACAACTTATTATCCCATTTATCCCGTACATGTGGGTCAATGCTGACATGTTGCAGTTGGATTTGTAACCTTAGAAGTTCTTCATTGGCTTCATCCGATAAAGGCAGTTGATATGCCTCCTCCAGCTGTACTAATGCAATGGCTTGTTGAACTGAGCAGTTCTTATCAAGAGCAAAATAGAAAAGCCTTGGGTAGGACTGGGCTAAAGTTAAATTATTCCAAGAATCTAACCAGAATAAAGCTGAATCACCTTTACCAATTTTACATGACAAAGATCGAAAGTCTTCTTAAAATTTCATAATACTTTTCCACCAAAAGGAGCCACAAACAGTAACATTGTGAGGCACCTCATTGTAATAATAAGCATTTTTAACCAACTTTACCCATGGAAGATCCTCATTATTGTATAATTTGTGCAGATGTTTTATGAGTAGACATTTGTTTTGAATTTCAAAATTTATTATGCCTAAACCACCTTTCAATTTTGGCTTGCAAATCATGTCCCATGAGGCAAGGGAGTTTATCCTCCCATCTTATTTCTTTTCCCTCCATAAACAGTGCCTTCATGCTCTATTTATTACTTCAATGACTCCTTTTGGAATTTCAAGAGAACAGAGGTAGTGTAGAGGCATTGAGGAAATCACAGAGTTTACAAGGACCAACCTATCTCCATAAGAAAGGAAGGAGGCAGTGGCAGTAAGCCTTCTTTCCACTCTATCAATTAAGGGTGACATATCTTTGATAGTTGGCTTTGTGATCCCCATAGGCAAACCTAGGTATGGAAATGGTAGTGTAGCAGTAATACAGCCAATTTCCATAGCAAGCAAACCAGCATCATCTTGATTCATATTGATTGGAATCAGAGCAGATTTATAAAAGCTGACTTTTAGTCCTGTGAAGGAGTAATATTCATCCAATATTTCTTTTAGTATAAGAAACTGATCAGGATCTGCTTGCATGACAATGATGGTGTCATCAGCATATTGAACAATAGGGAAGTCATAGGTTCCTCTGTTTGGGATAGGAGTTCTTAGTCTTCCATCTCTATAAGCCTTATTTATGAAACTTTGTAATAGGTCCCCTCCTAGTACATACAGTAAAGGAGATAGGGGATCACCCTGTCTAACCCCACGCTTACAATAAAAGTTTCTTCCTGGAACTCCATTCAGCAACATAGAGTACGAACCAGAAGAGAGAATTTCTTTTACCCAACCAATAAAAACTTCATCAAATCCTTTACACCTCAGAATCCTGATAATTGCTTCATGTTCAATAGTGTTAAAAGCCTTTTCAAAATCCAGCTTGATAATTACTGTTCTTCTCTTAGAAACATGGCATTGATGTAAATATTCAAAAGTCCAACCAAGACAATCTTGTATTGTTCTGCACTTAATAAATCCATATTGGTTGTTATGAATACATCTCTTTATTTCCTTCCGAATACTATTGGCAGCTAGTTTAGTGAGAAATTTCAAACAGGTATTTGTGAGAGAAATGGGTCTAAAATCATTAACTGTCTCAGGGCTATTATTTTTTGGAACCAGAGTGATATAGGAACCATTTATGCTCTCAAGTGGTTTGAGGCCCTTATGGAAATCATGACACAGCTTGATAAAATAATCTTTAATAATATGCAAACATTTTTTGACAAAAGCTCCATTGAATCCATCAGGGCCTGGTGCCTTGTCAGTTTTCATAAGTTTTACTACATCCTCAATTTCTGAATTACTGAATTCTGCTGACAAACAATGCAGATTATCCACTTCTTGAACCAATTTTGATAGATCTGCTCTATTCTCAACACTAGTAGAAACCCCCATTCTGTTCTTATAACATCTCCATAATGCATCAGCTTTGTCATTGTGATTGATTAATGTATTGCCATGTTCATCTTTTATCTCATTGATCACATTTTGCCTATACCTTTCAATGGCCTTAGCATGAATTTTTTTTGAATTTTCTCCTCCAAACTTTACCCATCTTATGGTGCATATATTCTTCCAGTAGGTTGACTGAATATTCAATAATCTTTTTAGGTGTAGCTTTACAATATTTCTGAAATTAAATTCAGGTCTGTTGAGAATTCTCTTATCTTCAATATCATCAAGCATTAGAATGACCTTATTACATTTTTCTATCAGAGCTTTGATATGAGACAACCTTTTCCCCCACTTTTTAAGAGCATATCTTGTATTTTTGAACTTTGCAGTTATCATGTTGGTAATAGGACCTTCCTTAACTGGTTGTCCCCAAGCTTGCTTAACCACATCAATAAAACCATGTTGCTGAAGCCACATATTCTCAAATCTGAAATTTTTTGCTTCTGGAATGTTTGTGGAAATGTTTACCACACAAGGAATGTGATCAGAATTTGTTTTTGATAGTGGATTGACCATAGTGTTGGGATATTGGAGTGTCCAATTGCAAGAAGTGAAGAACCAGTCAAGCTGTTCTAATAGTGGGTTGTCCTGCATATTGGACCAAGTGAAGTTTCTTCCTTTTAAAGGAAACTCAATAAGGCCAAGGTGACTAATAATACTGTTAAATAGGAAGATATCATTCATGTCAGCCCCATCTTTATTCCTTTTCTCAACTGATCGAATAAAGTTGAAATCCCCTACCAACAACCAGTGGTCATGGACAAGTATTTGCAAATCATAAAGCCATTGTACAAAATTGTATCTCTCCTGACCTTTGCAAGGACCATATACATTCACTAAAGTCCAAGTTTCAGAGTTGTGTGAAGAGGTGAATTTTACTTTGATTGCAGCTCTATTTATTTCTATTAGTTCTCCTCTGAATATAGAACTGTTTCATAAGACAATAATACCTCCAGATGCCCCAAGCGATGGTGAGAAGATGAATTGGTCAAAATGTTTAGGACAAAAGGATCTTATGAATGAGTGGTCAAAACTTTCACACTTAGTTTCTTATATACAAATAACTGCACAATTGCTTTCATCAATTTTGTTATACACTGCCAATTGTTTGTCTTTGTCATTAAGTCCCCTAACATTCCAGCACAGAACTTTCTAGTCCAGATTTAGAGTTGAGTAACTATTCATTGATAACCAAAGTAACTGTGGTAAAAGAATGACAAGCATAGTAAGCCATCATATCAGAAAACAAAAATCCCCAGGAAATCATCAACTTATATGACATATTTAGAGCCAAATTGCAATTCATTGCCACAGTTCCATCATACTGAACAAAATAACATGACCAGCAACTAACTGTGCTATACAAAGTGGATAAAATGTTTGATAGGGCCAAATTGATAAGAGCCTGACTTCAAAATACAAGTCCAAAGTTCTGGTCCGAACCTTTCCAGCACCACCAAAAATCAAAAGCTTTACTTATCATTGGAGTCCTTGTTTGTGGTTGGAGAAGGTGGAGCAGCCATAAGCTTCTCCACAGTTATGTCTTCAGGTGGGATCTCCAGGTATTGACCTGTTTCTTGCAGAGTAGTAATGGGGATGACATGCAAGATATCTTCCTCTGCATTTTCCAAAGGCCTAGCTGACTTAGCCTTCTTCCTGTTTTTGGGTTTGTCAGACATCAATGGAGTCTTGTATCCTGCAGCCTTGTTTGCCATTCTTGTGCTCCTTCTAACAGGGGTCTTTTCATTTGACTCCTGTCCTTTGCCAATGAAAATTGAGCTACTGACCCCATCAGAAATTTTCTGTCTTTTCTTATCTGCAATCAGTGGCTTGGACTGACTACATGTGAATCTGATAGGCATGTCTGTGTTGCACAAGGATTTCTTCTTTTTAATCTTTGGACAAGAGATTGGTGAGGCTGTAAAAACTGGTGATGGACCACTCTGCAAAATAACTGGCTCATCATAATTGAGCGTCCTGGCAACAGTCCTGCGCTTCCCAACCAAAGAGCCAGTGGCTTCAGATTGCTTCCATGAGACAGTAAAATTCAGACAACCTTGAAAAGCACAAAACCAATCCCTTTTTGCCAAAAGTGTCAATAAAGAAATATTATTATTTTATCGATTTACTATTGTAAAGATTGTTACTTATTTACTTAGGTTACAATTTTGTAACTCATTATTGAATGAATTTTTAGAATATTCATTTTATTGATTATCTTCCTTCATTTAAAGTTTGAGTTATTATTGGTTAATTCTTAATTGAATTAAATAGTCAAACACTATTGAATTTTTTCTGAATTATAATTTAAAAACTCAAGTTTAAAAAATTCAAATTTCATTTCCCAAAACACTATAATCCACAAGATCATATCAAAGTCTATAACAATCATCCTTCGAGTCTATACCTAACCTCAAAGCATGAAAGAAACCTTGATCACTTTAAGTTTTTATTTGGCAAAAAATTTACCCTCATTTTCACAAATGAATGCATGCAACATTTCAAATTCCTAAATCTACCCTTCATTAGTTCCTAAATGTTGGGATGTTACACCCAGTGATCTTTCTATTCTCTGCCTCCAGGGCGGCGGTAGTCTTCTTGGAGGCTCCACCCTCCGTCTTCTTCTTCTTGCCTCCGTCGGTAGCGTCAGAGGTGGATCTCTTCCGCTTACACACCAATGGGGCATCGTCGTAGAACACGACGGTGACTTCCTTCATCTTGGGGTCATATATTTGGACAACCATGTCGTCCTCCTCTAGACTTTTAAGCTGTTAAGTGAAATCCCAAAGTGTTAGATGAGATGATAATGGCTAGTCGGAAGAACTGGAGTATATGTCATATACGGAAAATAAACAGGTATCTCTGGGCACTTGCCCTCCTCGAACATGTCGTAGGTGATGGCGAAGCCACGCTTTCTGTCCTTCACCTTGACGATGTCCTTGAGGTGGAGCTTGATGGAGTCACTCGATAAGTTGTCCTCGGAGATGCAGAGGCTATCCTTCCTCTCCTTGGTGCATTGGTGCATCAACTTCGAGCGGTGCTGCAGAGGCTGGATCCGCCTAACGAACCAGCACATGGCCAGGTCCAATCCGGTCAGACCCGACTCTACAAACCACTCTATCCGCCTTCTGGCATGGGAAGCGGCGTTGTCGGAGGGAAGGGAGGCCTGGGATCTCCATGTCGGGGCTTGAGTGGCAGCTCCATCGACAAAATCCGTATACATTCCTTCTCGGCCGGCCAGAGGGATATCTGGGCTGTAGAAGTACGTACGTTGCTAGTTCTTGCAGGACTCGTGGCCGACGAAGTCGGGGAACCGCCGGCTAGGCCGGATCTTAAAACTAATTGTTCCGCAATTTCTGAGCTCGTCCTTGCTCGCTCCGGCTTCCCTCTTGACGGTGAGGAAATAGATGAACAAGTCTAACCTAGGCCTAATCCCTAGGTAACCCTCGCAAAGCGCCACATAGTTGCTAAGCGCGAGGATACTATTGGGGGAAAGGTTCTGAGGTTGAACCCGGTAATGTTTGAGGACAACTAGGAAGAAGTCGGAGATGGGGTGGGAGACACCGCGTACCAGTTGAGCTTTGAGGTACACCTTCTCTCTGGCTTGGGGAGAAGGGGTGACCTCGCCGGCCGGTGCCGCCCGCCAGACAAGTCCCTCCGTCGCAGGGAGGTAGCCTTCGACGAGCAGCTCCTTGATATCATTGTTGGTGATATCTGAGCCTCGCCGCTCCCCCTTGTGGGAGTCGCCCTCTTCCTCCAGCAGCTCTAGCGCCGCTGGAATATGGTCGCCGCCGGTGGACTCGACCACCGCGGACTTGGGCATCAGCAAGCCCTCTGGGGCACTTGGACGGAGCTCGCCGGCTTCACCGCAGCTTCAGCCGCCGCCATGGAGGGATTGTATCTGCTGCTCGCCATTGAGATGGGAGGGGAGGTGGCTGGGGAGATTGGGAGGCTAGGGTTTTTCGCGTGCGCGTGGAGGGCTCGAGGAGGTGCTCCGCAGGAGGAAGACAATGATGCAAGGGTAGAATAAGGTGAAGAGATGAAAATCTGCCATAGTTAAAATTTATATCTCCAGCGTCAAGATTCATGCAAGGTAATCGAATGATCGGCGCGCGGACGACGTGTGTGGGCGCGTGCGCGGAAATTTCGCTACGTTCCCAACCGCCACCGCCAATGGTTCATATCCTTCACGCGGGAAAAAAGGACATGATTTTGTTCTCTGCATGTGTGAGTTACGAGGTGCCGCTGACCTATGTCTACGTCGTTCTAGCTGACACGGGAAGGTGAACCATCACATCAGAATATTCCGGCATGGACAGATCCAGTCCGGCTACGAGAAGAGTACGATGGAAGATTCAGCATTTCTCCAACTTACAAATTGAAGACGGAGAGCATTGTAGGGTTCTTGGGAGGACTACAAGATATTGCTTGATGATTTGCCGACATCCATCTAGACATAGCTTTCAACCCGAAGAGGCAAGACGACGCAAGATCTCGGAGTTCTCCGGGGGCTACTGTTGGGGATATGCTATATGGGTATCCTCATAGCATGTCTCCTATCCGGATAACCTGGGTGGCCCACAGTTGGTATCATGGCCCATGGCCTATTGGGCGGCCAAGTTAGATGGATCCAAAAGGGAGGCCCATGCCAGATAAAGGAAGTCTACGGAGGAGTCACCGACATACCCGGAGCCTTGGAGTGTAAGACACGTTAGAATGATTATATACTGTGTAGGACTCTGTAACCTGTCCGGCTAGGAATTTCCTTGTAACCCTAGGACCTGGCGACTATATAAGTCGGGCCTATGGGAGCCTTTAGGGCACTAATTAACTCATACCTCGCACAGTGAACCGATCCCTGTAACTCGGCGTATTGCCATTATAGTGATTTATAGCAGGAGTGAAAGAACATTTCTTAATCCCTAGTGTTTTGTGTGTCAGATAACAATACCAAGGATCATTTAATGTGTGTTGAAGTGTTGCAGCTCTATTTGAGAATAAAGGGAAAAGATCTCTGCCTTTGGGGGCGGATAATCCGGCCCCACTAGGGGCGGATAATCCGCCCCTCCCTTTGCCCAAGCAGGCGCAAGCCCCAGAAGAGGGGCGGATTTTTGGCCGGATTTTCCGGCCCCGCCGGATAATCCGCCCCTTAGAGGGGCCGAATAATCCGCCCCCTTGCTCATCGCCAAGGCGCAAGCCCCAGAGAGGGGGCGGAATTTTGGCCGTATTTTCCGGCCCCGCCGGATAATCCGCCCCTCAGGGGGGCCGGATAATCCGCCCCCAAGATCTTCACCAAGCTTCACCATGGCGCAAGCCCCAGAGAGGGGGAGGAGTTTCCCCCGGAGAATCCGCCCTTGGGGCGGAGTTTTCCCAGGGGGCGGATAATCCGGCCCAAGTGGGGGGCGGATAATCCGCCCCCAAAGTTGTGCAACGACCAGATCTAGGGAGGGGGTATTTAAGCCAGCCTTCCCCCTCCCGCCAGAACTCTTGATTCATCACGAAAAAGACCAGATCAGATCTGAAAGATTCATCCAAGAGTGCTCCACCTAGATCCACCCAAAGGCCCCATACCTTGGGGAATCGAAGGAGGAGAACTCAATCTTCATCATCAACAATCAAGCGCTTCATCTCCTCTCCATTCATTTGGAGAACCTCCGATCTAGTATTTCTTGCAAATATCTAGATCCTCGTTCTTGTTTATATTGATAAACCTTGTTCTTGTGGCAGCTTGTTGTCATCTCGGGAGCCCCCAATTCGGTTGTGGGTGTGTGCCCCGATAGTGTTGTAAAAGGCACCGGTTCCCGCCTCGAAGGGATCCAATAGTGGAGAAGGTGGATCAGGCCTCTCGTGGTGAGATCCATCGGAGAATAGGGTGAGGCCTATTGTGGCGTGGTGGTCTTAGAACCGCTCACCCCTGCAATGTAGATGTACTTCCCTTAATAAGGAAGGAACTGCGGTAAAACAAATCCCTATGTCTCCGCGTGCTCTACTACGGTTTCCTCGCTCCTCTTTTACGTGCTTAGTAGTTAGGGTTACATATAAGGAAATTCTCGTAGTTGCATATCTAGATAATTTACTTTGTGTCAAGCCTAAAATTGAAAAATTATTAAAAATTGGTTAGCACCTATTCACCCCCCCCTATAGGTGCCCATACGATCCATTTCAATTGGTATCAGAGCCTCGGCTCTTATTTCGGGCTTAACCGCCTAAGAGAAGTATGGGTTCCAAGGGAGATGGGAGTGATGCTCCGGAGGTAGTCACCATGAACGATCTCAAGACGTTGGAAACAACCTTGGTGAGTTCAATGGAGGCTAAGATGGAAGAGATGTGTCAATTGATAATGCGTCTCTCCACATCCGCAGCATCACCTCCATCTAACTCTGAGGATACCACTCCGCAATCCAAGGAAACGGGTAAAACTGTTTCCAAAGATAACGAAGTGGCAGGTGATGATACTAGTAAGAGCTCCTCCTCGAAAAAGGATAGCGGTAAGGATGGATACAATGAGGTTTCTCATGTGTATTCCCCTGATCCGCCTATTCCTCACCCACATATACATAATAGGGGTGATCCACCCAAACTTTCAGCATCTACTTTCTCTCAATGGCAATTTTTGATGAAATCTCATGTGTGCAGTTCCTCCATAGAGTTGTGGAAGATCATCGAAAATGGTCTTCACGTTGGAAATCCTAACAATCTCACAAGGAGAGAAGTGGTCGATAGCCAACTCAATGCTACAACTCTACACATGATACAGCTTGGTGTGGGTGACAAAGACATGCCACACATTCAGCATCTTAGCACAGCTAAAGAAGCTTGGGATGCTCTCACCGAGCTCTTCATCGGAAATGAAAGTATGAGAAGGAATAGATATGATGCCTTGAGCAATGAAGCTGAAGGATTTTACATGCTGGATGGAGAAGACCACGAGGACATGTATAGGAGGCTCAAGGCAATAGCCACAACCTTCAGAAACCACAGTGCAGCTCATGTTGATGATGCTTGGATCAAGCGCAAGTATGTCAGTGCTCTTATGCCATTTGAGCCCACAGATTTGAAAAGTCTCCAAGGTAGGCATAACTATCACCTCATGTCATCCAATGAGGTAATGCAAGAAATGGCCGCCTTCAAAGTGGCTGCCAAGAATGCCGAAGATGCTCGTGCTCGAGCTATGGGGATGCAAAAGGGGGTCAATATGGCCTTGAAGACTAGTGTGATTGATCATGATGAATATGCGATAGAAGGTTTGGACTGTCCCAAAGATATAAAAAGGATCCACGGACAATACTTGGCTACTTATGCAAGAAACTTTTGGAAAGATCCAGCCAAGGCTAAAGCTGAAGTAGATCGCAAGAGTGGAGCCTATGGAAGAAAACAAAATGGTCCCAAGCCGAGAACATGCTTTAATTGTGGTGACCGGCTGCACTTCGTAGCTGAGTGTCCATATCAAAGTAGAGAGGATAATGGAGGAAGACTCATTTTCAAGGACAAATCAAAAGCTCCACGTAAGAAACATTTTGTAAAGAAGAATGCTCCTTTCAAGAAGCAACCAAAGATTGTTCTAGTGGCTCAAGAAGAATATTCATCGGGGAGTGAAGATGAGGACGAGGACGATAGCTCTCAAGAGGTGGCTGCTATAGCCACCACATCTACATCAACATCTCTCTTCGACTCTCCGAACGAAAACATCATCAACAAGAATGCTACTTGTCTCATGGCAAGAAGCTCCGAGGTAACATCTTCTAACTCTTCTTTTCCCAAGGCTATGATAGACATGGATGATCCTGCTAGTCTTAAGGTTAAAGAAGAGATTATTGCTTTGGATTATTTCTATACTAACCTGCAAGGTGAGCACAAAGTTTGTTTTGAGGCTCTTATGGATCAGCTGGCCCAAAACGAAGCACTCCTCGAAGAAAAGGGCAGAATTGAAAGGGAGGATGCAATGGAAATTGCATCCCTAAAAAATGCTCTTGAAGAAGAAGAAGAAGCTCGGGTCTCTCTTGAAGAGAGGCTTGAGTCTATGGAAGAGTCACATGAAGAAATTGTGACTAAACTTGTTAAGGAACGTGACAATGCTGTCACCAAGGCAAAGAAGTTAAAGAAGGAAAGGATTGACTTTGTGGCTGCTCATGATAGACTCTCCGAGGAATTGGAGAAACTTGACAATGCTCACAAGGCGTTGAAAAATGAGTTCTCTATTCTCAACGAGTCACATGATCAGCTTCAAAGTCGATTGGCCAAATATGATACTCCTAGCTCGTCCAACTCAACATATAGTAACAAGAAAAATGCTAGTGTGGAAAAAGAAGTGATCAAGGACATCACTACAAAGGACAAAGGTGTGCTTGATGAAGTCCTTGGCAAGCAAAGGTCAAATCATGGTAAAGAGGGACTTGGGTATGTCACCAAGTCCAAGAAGAAGAAAACCAAGAAGAACAAGACCAAGAATGTGCAATTAAAGACAAGCACTGCTGAGAAGGTTGTCACAAAAGACAAGACTAATAATATTGGTTTTGCAGGGTCTCACAATCCGAATTATGAACTCTTTTGTGATGACTATGGCGATGTTTATGCTTATTATGTTGGTCCTTTTGATGAATATATTCCTTGGTCTATTTGGGTCCCAAATACCCTTGTTACTAACATGAAAGGACCCATTGAAAAATGGGTACCTAAAACCAAGAAGTAATTTTCTTGTAGGGCTATGCTTCCGGTGGGTCGAAATGGGTGCTGGATAGTGGCTGCACTAGTCATATGACCGGAAGCAAGAAGATCATCACGGAGATGCATCCAAATCATGATAATATCATAGTCTCCTATGGTGATAAGTCTAAATCTCAGGTATTGGGTCTAGGCAAGGTTGTGGTTGTCCACGATATCTCTCTCGTGGACGTCATGCTTGTTGAGACCCTTGGCTACAACCTTCTTTCTGTTCGTACCCTTGGCAAGATGGGTTTTGCTGTTTTTATCGATGATGATTTGGTGGTACTCTTATGGAGAAAGTCTCTAAAGGTCGCTTTCGTTGGATACGTCGAAAATGACCTGTATGTGGTGGACTTCTCGGGGAAAACCACTTCGGGTCCGATGTGTCTATTTGGAAAGGCCGACGTGGGCTGGCTATGGCATCGCCGTTTATCCCATGTCAACATGAGAACTTTGCAAAGTCTCCAAAAGGGTGGCCACATCCTTGGACTAAAAGACAATGTCTCTTTTGCCAAAGATCGTGTTTGCAGGGCTTGTGTTGAAGGAAAAATGCATGATTCTCCCCACAAGAGGAAGACTATTGTGTCATCAAAGAGGATCTTGGAATTACTTCATGTGGATTTATTTGGTCCTCCTTCTCATGCAAGTCTTGGTGGGAAGAAATATTGCTTGGTCATCGTCGATGATTACTCAAGATATACATGGGTATATTTTTTCAAGCTGAAAGTGAGACTCAACAAACTGTCATCGACTTTGCCAATGAAGTTCAACGTCAACACAATGTTCCCATCTTGGCAATTAGAAGTGACAACGGCTCAGAATTCAAGAACTACACTTTAAACGAGTTTCTTAGCGAAGAGGGGATTAGACACCAATATTCTGCTGCGTACACCCCTCAACAAAATGGTGTAGCCGAGAGGAAGAACCGGACTTTGATGGATATGGCAAGATCTATGCTAGCTGAATTCAAGTCCCCTTATAATTTTTGGGCTAAAGCCATATCCACTGCTTGTCACTCATCAAACCAGCTCTACCTTCAGAAGATCTTGGACAAGACCCCATATGAAATACTTACCGGTAACAAACCCAATATCTCATACTTCAGGGTATTCAGGTGTAAGTGTTTCTTTCTTATTAAAGGTGTTCGTTTGTCAAAATTTGAATCCAAGGCTTTAGAAGGTATTTTTGTTGGTTACGGTGCCAAATCCCACACTTATAGAGTCTACAACAAGCTCACTGGGATTGTTGTAGAATCTTGTAGTGTGGAGTTCGATGAAAATAATGGCTCCTTTGTAGGGCAAGTTGATGTTTGTGATGCAGATGTTGAAATACCCCAAGATGCCATAAGAAGAATGGGCGTGGGATTTTTCCGCCCTATTGAGGAACCCCTTGTGGCGGATCGGGAAGGACAATGCTCCACACATGTGGAGCCCTCATCTACACAAGATCAACAAGCTCCTACTGTTGGAGACAATCCTGCACCAACACCACAATCTGCTGAAGACCATCTGTCCCCTAGACAAGCTGGTAGTCCCAGGCCGGACTATCCGCCCCCTCCAAGGGGCGGACAATCTGCCCCTGGCACTCCAACTTGTTCCAGAGGATCCGAAGGAGAAGTCAACAACTCTGAAGCTCCCAGGCCGGATTCTCTGGTCCCCAGGGGCGGATTATCCGGCCCTGGGTCTCCAACTCCAGTCAGGCTTTCTCAGGAAGATGGTTCTGGTTCTTCTCCTCCCAGGCCGGATAGTCCGACCCCTCCAAGGGGCGGATTATCCAGGCCTGAAGAAAATGTTCAGCAACAATATTCTGGCAGTAACGGTGATCAAGATCAAGGGCAAGGCAGTAATCAAGACAAGGATACAACAATTGAATCCACTCCTCCTAGAAACAATAAGGACATTGAGGCTCGTCGTAAGGCTCGTGCTGATCGCAACCTTGAACTAAGAGGTCACACTCTTGACAAGGTTGTTGGTGATCTACGACGAACGGTATCCACTAGAAGAGAGCTTGGAAGCTTCTATGATCATCAAGCTCACATTTCCATGGTTGAACCGAAGAAGGTTTTTGATGCTCTTGAAGACCCTGATTGGGTTGTTGCAATGCATGAAGAATTAAACAACTTCAAACGCAACAAAGTTTGGAAGCTCGTAGAAAAGCCAAAGGATTGCCGCAATGTTATCGGCACCAAGTGGATCTTCAAGAACAAACATGATGAAAATGGGATTGTTGTGAGGAATAAAGCACGACTCGTGGCTCAAGGATTCTCTCAAGTAGAAAGAATTGATTTTGGCGAGACCTACACTCCTGTGGCTCGCCTTGAGTCCATCCGTATCCTTCTTGCATATGCAGCCCATCATAATTTTAAATTACAACAAATGGATGTTAAGAGCGCTTTCCTTAATGGTCCTCTACATGAGTTAGTATACGTCAAGCAACCACCGGGGTTTGAGGACCCCAAATTTCCGAACCATGTCTACAAACTCGATAAGGCGCTCTATGGCCTTAAACAAGCCCCACGTGCGTGGTATGAGCACCTTAAAGAGCTTTGGCTAGACCGTGGTTTCGAAGTTGGGCAAATCGATCCCACTCTTTTTACTAAGAAGGTTAATGGGGAGCTTTTTGTATGCCAACTTTATGTAGATGACATTATTTTTGGCTCTACTAACCAAGCTTTTAACGATGAATTTTCGAAGCTTATGACTGACAAGTTTGAGATGTCCATGATGGGTGAGCTCAGGTTCTTTCTTGGATTTGAGATCAAACAACTTAGAGAGGGAACCTTTATTAATCAAGCTAAGTACATCCAAGACATGCTCAAAAGGTTCAAGATGACGGATCTCAATGGCGTTGCTACCCCAATGCAAACAAAGTGTCATCTTGAGCTCAATCCCAAGGGTAAAGACGTGGATCAAAAGGTATACCGATCCATGATCGGCTCTCTCCTTTACCTTTGCGCATCTAGGCCCGATATTGTGTTAAGTGTAGGAGTGTGTGCAAGGTACCAAGCTGCTCCTAAAGAATGCCACTTAGTGGCAGTCAAGCGAATCTTCCGATATTTGGTTCATTCCCCAAATTTTGGGTTATGGTATCCCAAGGGTTCAAGTTTCTCTCTATGTGGTTACACTGATTCAGATTGGGCTGGTGACAAAGATGATAGGAAATCAACCTCTGGTGCATGCCAATTCTTGGGCAGGTCTCTTGTGTGTTGGTCTTCAAAGAAACATAATTGTATTTCACTCTCAACCGCTGAAGCTGAATATGTTGCTGCTGCAAGTGCTTGTACTCAATTGTTATGGATGAGGCAAACTTTAAAGGAATATGGTGTCAATTGTGACAAAGTGCCTCTTTTATGCGACAATGAAAGTGCTATCAAAATTGCTTACAATCCCGTGCAGCATACAAGAACAAAACATATAGAGATTCGCAACCACTTTATTCGGGATCATGTTGCTCGTGGAGATATTGCTCTATCCTTTGTGAGCACGAAGAACCAACTTGCTGATATTTTCACGAAGCCCCTTGATGAAGCAAGATTTTGTTATTTGAGGAATGAGCTAAATATCATAGATTCAAGGAGCTTGGCTTGACTACCCTTGCACACTCACTTGCGCTTATTCATGTATTTGGTTTAGATGTGGGCATAGACATAGGGGGAGTGTGGTCCTAATTGATTGGGCCAACCCTCCCCCCATAATGCCGAAAGCAAGTAAAATCATTTCCCTTAATATCATTTTGTGATATGTGGGTCATCGATGAGCATTGGTTTTGAACTCAAGATACATCTTCGCGGTGTCATGCCATGCGCTCCAACATGGTGGCCTCGGCCACCGCCCTCTTCCTTGAGAAGAGTTGGTTTTTCATGGGTCTCACTGGATTTTCTTGCATATCTTTTGTTCTTATGGAAAACACACTCAAATTTGGCTTTTGATTGATTTGATTCTTGCAAATTTGGGTGTGTAGTACCATCTCAGTTTGATGCTCTCAACCCAAGCCTTTCTCTCCCTCCTTGAACCATCTATTCTTGCACACAAGTCCTCTAAAACACCATCGAGAGATTTGCTAGGTTGCTCTGGGCTGATTCTGTTTTCCAGAATTTCTGGGGGGGGATTATCCGCCCTTAGTGGGGGGCGGATTATCCGCCCCAGGCGAAATCAGCCCCTTATAGGCTGGGTCAGGGAGGGCAGGCTCAAACAGAGCAGCCAGTCCTCCCCCAACCCTACCTCTGCCCCCCAGCCGCCGCCGGAGCATCCGCCTCTCCCGGAGTCGATTCGACCACCAGATTCTCCGGGCTCTCCCCGGATCTTCATCACCTCGCCTCCGGGTATCTTCTCCTCCGCGATTTTCCTCCAATGAGTGAGGGTAACTCCCTCATCTCTCTCCTTTTGTATGGGATGTATTCTATTTGGTGGAAATCTCGTTGTAGAAGGGTCTTGGTGTTGTTTCTTACATGCTAGAATTAGTAGTCTTGCAACCCCAGTACCCGATCTGTTTTGCCCTGGTAGATCTGGGCCAATCCATAAATTTTTGCGGGGGGCGGATTATCCGCCCCTGCCAGGGCCAGATAATCCGGCCTGGAGAGTTACACTTTGGTCTGTTTTGGTTCTGGTTCTGGTTCTGCTCATGCACATCATTGGTTATGGGGTTGCATTGCTACTCTTTCTCCATGTTCTCTTTCTCCTGGACTTGTGTGTATGCTCATCCTCATGCTACCTCTCTCAATGCTATTCACAGGTGGTTCCAAGCCGACCAAGACCTTCGCCCGTCGTCCCCGTCCCCGTTATCTCAAACCCACTGCAGAAGGGAAGTTTATTGACGAAACAGAGGTCAGCAGGGCAGCAAGAGAGGCTGCAAGGATGGCAGAGGCAAGTAATAAATCTAAGCGGACCGCTTCTCGCAAGGGCAAATAGTCTCGGCCCAATTACAAGTCTATGGACAGCATTCAGTATGCCACCATCCGCCAGACATACTACTATGATGATGTTGACAGTGATGGCCAACCCGAGGACACTATGTTTTGGAATGCTCACTTTCGGGCTATCCATGATGATGTCTATGCTACTCTCAAGATTCGCCCCATGCGTCCCATTAAATTGACTGAGGCTCAATCCAAGGCTCGGCTCCTTGAGGCATTGGATGTGACCAACAAGATGGGGCTTCACCACCTCATGACCATTCAATGCAATTATGACTCTTCTGTGGTGCGCCAGTTTTTCTCCACACTTGTGATCTACGGTGATGAGCGCCGCACTATGAAGTGGATGACCGGGACTGCAATGCTTCAGTCAGACTTTCGCACTTTTGGGCAGGTTCTTGGGTATGCTTTCCATGGTCGTGACACTCCCGCTGGTCACCGCATCATTACTCCATTGAAGCCATCCAAGGATAATGCTCTGGCTCCCTGCCTTTCTCCTGATGGTGTTGCTGGTACTTTCGCTGGTCTCTCTCCCTTGTATGCCTCTCTTGTTGGCATGTTTCGGGACTGCATCTCTCCTAGTGGTGGCAACAATGACAAGATCCGTGGCCACCTTGTTCCTCTCCTTGCGTTTGCTCACGAGTGTGCCACCAACACTGGATCAGCCACCAGTTACAAACTAGATGTCATGGACTATATTTTTCATGAGATGACGGATGCTATGATCAACCGACTCTCTATTCCTTATGCTCCGTTCATTATGATGCTTGTCAAGCATATGTTACCCCATGAAGAGTTTGGCACTGCTTTGGATGGTGTTCATAAGCCCAAGAAAATCTACAACAAGGCTCAGAAGACTCATCACCCCTCCACTACCCCGGAGTCCTTCATGCGTGATGCTCGGGCTAGTGGTCGTCGTTCCATGGTGTCCCCAATGGCACGTGAGGTCAAGCAGCTTAATTGGTTCCAGCGAACATTCTTTGCATGGGTATTGACATTCACAAGGGCCAATATGAGGCGTACCGCCGAGATCATGAGAGGGATCACACGCAGCAGCTTATCCTCCACCATGTCTTTGGTGCCACTAGCAATCCACCTCCTCCCACTGCTCCGGATCCGTATGCTCAGTGGAACACCTCAGGGATCAACTATGGCGATCTCGAGAGTTGTCTCTTTCCTCCTCCACCGAGGGCACCCACTCCTCTAGCTGATGACGATGATGATGAGTATGATGAAGAGGAAGGGGACGGGAATGACTACGACGAGGATGAGGAGGAGTGATCTCTAGGGGCGTTAGCATCGCTCTTCTTCCTTTTTGGCGTTTCGATGCCAAAGGGGGAGAAGTAGTTCTATTAGGTCTCGTGGATTTGCAAGGGTCAGGCATAAGCTTTTCGATTTTAGTCGTTCTTATTTGCTTGCTTGTGCCCTTTTCTAGCGTGAACTCAGTTGCTATTTGTGTTTGTTTTTGTAAGACTATGTCGTACTTCACTGTTTGGTACTATGTTTGGTATTCACGGAATTCTGGATTTATCTATTATGGACCTCATGGAATTCTGGAATTGTGGAGCATACTTGATGGCATATGGATTCATGGGATTATCTATGTATGCTTTGGCTGTTTTCTCATCCCGGTGGTATGACCTTGTTTCCCAAACCACCTCGTTTCAATTATCTTGGTTATGGAAGTAGTGTTCTCCCTAGTGTGTGTATTTGTATTCAAATGCAAATCTTAAATATGCACACATCTAGGGGGAGCGTCTTTCATTATTTAAGGTGGCGTTTGCCGGTTTTATTGCAAATCCTAGTATTGTCATCTAACACCAAAAAGGGGGAGATTGAAAGAACATTTCTTAATCCCTAGTGTTTTGTGTGTTAGATAACAATACCAAGGATCATTTAATGTGTGTTTAAGTGTTGCAGCTCTATTTGAGAATAAAGGGAAAAGATCTCTGCCTTTGGGGGCGGATAATCCGGCCCCACTAGGGGCGGATAATCCGCCCCTCCCTTTGCCCAAGCAGGCGCAAGCCCCAGAAGGGGGGCGGATTTTGGCCGGATTTTCCGGCCCCGCCGGATAATCCGCCCCTCAGGGGGGGCGGATAATCTGCCCCCTTGCTCATCGCCAAGGCGCAAGCCCCAGAGAGGGGGCGGAATTTTGGCCGGATTTTCTGGCCCCGCCGGATAATCCGCCCCTCAGGGGGGCCGGATAATCCGCCCCCCCAAGATCTTCACCAATCTTCACCATGGCGCAAGCCCCAGAGAGGGGGCGGAGTTTCCCCCGGAGAATCCGCCCTTGGGGCGGAGTTTTCCCAGGGGGGCGGATTATCCGCCCCCAAAGTTGTGCAACGGCCAGATCAGGGGAGGGGGTATTTAAGCCAGCCTTCCCCTCCTGCCAGAACTCTTGATTCATCACGAAAAAGACCAGATCAGATCTGAAAGATTCATCCAAGAGTGCTCCACCTAGATCCACCCAAAGGCCCCATCCCTTGGGGAATCGAAGGAGGAGAACTCAATCTTCATCATCAGCAATCAAGCGCTTCATCTCCTCTCCATTCATTTGGAGAACCTCCGATCTAGTATTTCTTGCAAATATCTAGATCCTCGTTCTTGTTTATATTGATAAACCTTGTTCTTGTGGCAGCTTGTTGTCATCTCGGGAGCCCCCAATTCGGTTGTGGGTGTGTGCCCCGATAGTGTTGTAAAAGGCACCGGTTCCCGCCTCGAAGGGATCCAATAGTGGAGAAGGTGGATCAGGCCTCTCGTGGCGAGATCCATCGGAGAATAGGGTGAGGCCTATTGTGGCGTGGTGGTCTTAGAACCTCCCACCCCTCCAACGTAGATGTACTTCCCTTAACAAGGAAGGAACTGCGGTAAAACAAATCCCTGTGTCTCCGCATGCTCTACTACGGTTTCCTCGCTCCTCTTTTACGTGCTTAGTAGTTAGGGTTACATATAGGGAAATTCTCGTAGTTGCATATCTAGAGAATTTACTTTGTGTCAAGCCTAAAATTGAAAAAGTATTAAAAATTGTTTAGCACCTATTCACCCCCCTCTAGGTGCCCATACGATCCATTTCAAGGAGTAGGATTCCGCCACTGTTGTGGGATCTGAACCTGGGTAAGCTGTGTTACCTCGTACCCATCAACCATCCTCCTTACCCCACGTCTCTAAACACGCATTGTGAGGACCCCTCCATGGCATACTCGTCGGCAATACCACGACACCCATGTATGAAATTAATTATTATCCTTGTTTAGTGAGACAAAGCCTCCAAACACTACCTTCTCCACTTTTCTTTTTCTCTTCACCACGTGTTGGATAGACATCGAGCTAGTGGATTTACATGGCCCTCTAGCTCCAAAGGTGAGGACAAAATTTGGTGGCTTATGGTTATTGTGTGTTTCATGCGCATATGCATGCATATATGTGATTTTGTGCGCCTAGTGTGATGGCATCGACCATTGTGTTGCTCGCGAACATGGAGTGTGTTGTGTTTGTTCTTGTAGGTACACGAGAGTGCCAAATTTATTGGAAAAATGTTGATTAATTTCCATTTCGTAAAATTTGGCACTTATATATGTCCAATATTTAGCAAAGGTCATACCAAAATTTTCTAATAATTTTTCTTATATCTTGTAGGCATTGAATTCCATATGGACCGAGGCCCACAATGCTTCTTGTCATTCTCGATAATGCATATGTACAAAAAGCGTGCTAGTAAAATAAGATGTCCATGTGCAAAATTCAAGAACAATGTTATGTACGAACCATTCAATGGAACTATTTTGATGCACTTGATTACAAATAATTTCATGCCTGGTTACACACGCTGGAAACTTCATGGCGAGGAACAGGAAGAGGAGGATGAGGCTGTTGATTTCGAGGAGGACCATCTAGAATAGGGAGGGATTGGAGGAGGGTATGAAGATGATGATGATGAGGAGATATCTGAAGATGATCATGAAGAGGAAGAGCAAGAAAAAGATGAGGTGCAAGGCACCCAAGAGTCATCCTTGGTTGGCATGGTGGGCGACCCTCATTATAAAGAGTTGTTTTGAAAGAAGACCAATACAGAAAGGGCTGCATCTAAAGAGACATCAAAGTTGGAGAAACTAGAGGAAGATGCGAAAACTCCATTGTATGCCGGTTGCAATCCAAAGCACACTCGTTTAGACGTCACGCTAAATCTTCTAGATCTTAAGGAAAAATGCAAATGCAACGACACATTCTTTTATAAGAAACTGGATTACCTACACGAGTTGCTTCCCGATGGGAACACATTGCCTATGAGTATAGATGAGGCCAAGAAAATCGTCTGCCCTCTTGATTTGCTGGTCGAAAAATACCATGCGTGCCTCTACGATTGCATAATTTATAGAAATGAGTATGAAGGCTTGGAGGAGTGCCCAGTGTGCATGACATCCCGATACAAACTAGGAAGTAAAGCTCCTCATAAGGTTGTATGATACTTCCTGCTCATTGCACGTATGCAATGGTATTTTGCAGACCCAAAAGAAGCAAAGCTCATGCGTTAGCAGAAGGAAAGAGGCAATGCATGCGATGAAGTGCTAAGACACCCTGCAGATGGTAGCCAATGGAAATTACTCGACCTTTTTTTCCTAGATTTTGCGGGTGATGCAAGGAACCCGAGGCTAGGTATGAGTATAGATGGAATAAATCCATTTGGCAACCAAAGAACCAATCATAGCACTTGGCCCATGTTTGTATGGATGTACAACCTACCGCCCTGGCTATAAATGAAGAATAAGTACATACACATGGTTATGCTAATTCAAGGGCCAAAACAACTTGGAAACAATATTGGCATGTATCTCAAGATATTTAGGGAGGACCTATGACACCCCCGGGATTAGTGCTAGACGAATCCTAGACCTCTGTATGATATAAGCCCAACCTGAATCTCAGAAGCGTACAGAGAGAGAATTGATAACACAACAGTGACCTTACGACACAAAAATTATTACAACAAGCTCATAACTGAGCGAAGAACCAAAATATTACAAGCAGATGTCGCTGACCACAAACAACAAACAATGGAAGGCAAATTATGCTATTAAGTATATCAAACTTAACAAATAGCGTAAGAGGCCTGAAGCATAATGATGACGTCCAATCCATAGATCCTAGACTACCGACTTGGAACCCCAAGCTACTCGTCTACGCTGATGTCGTAAAGAGACGGTCTTCTATGGTAACAGTTACTATACTGCAAAAGAGTCAACAAAGCAAGGGTGAGTACATGGAGTACTCTGCAAGACCTATGGCTGGTGGAGTTATTTTACATAAAGCTATCTTTGTTTGTAAAAGAGGTATGAGAAGAAGCTCGACTAATCAGAATACTTTTATAAGGGGATAAGAGAGCGGTATGACTAGCTTTGATCATATTTTGATATCCACTGAATCTTTATCATCTAAACCTACCAACAAGGATCACCACCTCGTACCCATGAGGAAGCATCCTTAAGCACACATTACTTACCAAGTTTTACGATTAGGTTCATGTTCTCTATGATCATCACGTCCGTTCGCAATCATCCATAACTGCGTACATGGCTTTTCGAAAAGATTAATACCCTGCAGGGGTGTACAACTTTACCCACATGTACCAACCGACTCTTAATGCCACTATAGATTAGCCCTCTTCCTTGGAAGACCGGCAGAGGGTGGTTGGACACAACCTTTACCTTCCTTTCGTCGAGACCATGAGTCACGCACTAAGGAGATGCCATCGTAATGGGTCGAGTATCGAAGTCGGTCCCTAGAGATGTGAACAGGGTTTGAGATTATGGAGGCTAGGTCTCTCCCATTCTCTGCCACACTTACCTACCTGTATGAATGCACCTCCTTCGAGAAGAACCAGAATGTGTATGTCGAATGGAACACCTGAACTATGTGAGTCATGGAATCTACTAGTCAAGTTAGTTGGTCGAGGGGGTTTCCAGGCCCCCGTATGGCTGTACGCTCGTCTTGGTTCAAGATGTAGTGGTGGCAAGTATGGGACTACAAAAACCACAACTCACTATGGCCTCCCATACAAGCCTTAGCATGTTTAACTTTCATATCTGATCATACCGAGTCATCCTATCATACTAGGTTCATTCGTATCTCTGATTCATCAACCGGATGGACCAGTGGTAATGGCTAAACATGGCTAAGCACAACTGATATAAATAGCTCTAGCGAAGCTCATAAGCCAAACCCTAGTTATGCTAGGATCAGTGGATTAGGGAATATAGGCTACAAAGGGAACATGCATCAGATAGGATTACTTTATCTATCGACAAAAGACTTTGGAATCTTATGCATATGGAAAGAATTGAAATGCTTGAAACCATAGGATTATATCATGCGTAGGGCTTTGCTTGCCTTTGCCCGTAGATACCCAACTATAGATCTTCGAGATTCATCAGCTTGACATTGTTTGCTGAGGATCAAGTACTTCTCTTTCATGGTGTTTATATCGGTCTTCGCTCTCAATATCGATACCATATTCTACCGGGAAGAACCAAAACACCAGAAAGAAAGGGAAACAATCAACACATGGCATTGGTGCAATTCTCAAGCAATAATTATGATATGAAAAGTTAAAGTTATTGAAATGAATCCCTAGAACATGCTTGGTCATTTTAAATGGGGTACGAGGGGTGCAAACCCTAAAACAGGGAAATCTCGAAATCACCTATGGGCTTCATTTTTTTCTTCTAAGTAAACTTGTCATTGAAGTTGCTTAACAATGCATGATAATGACTCTATTGTGCAAATCTTATTTTTCTGAACATTTTGATATATTATTTGTATTTTTTGATTTAAAATGAATTAGTTATGATTTTCTCCATTTTTATTTCATTTTGGATATATTAAATATTTATCCACTTGGTCCCACATGTCATATATTTAATCATTTACAGAATTTAATTTTCAAAAAGATTAAAAACCTAACAAATGCCCACATGGTTATTTATATTCAAGAAAAAATTTTTAAAAAAATTTAATAAAACAAAAGGGGATTATGACCTCATGCTGATGTCATGATGACATTAGCAATGGAGGCTCTCCCAGATCGACGAGGTGGACCTAAAAGTGGTGGCGGCGCCAAGTATTGGCCACCAGAGCACAGCCGGCGACGGCGGACAGCAGGGACGGTGGCAGTTACACGGCATGGAGATGACACAGAGAGGGAGGAAGGGATTGGAGGGGTCCGCAAGGACTGCTAGCTCACCCTGATGCTCATGGTGGTGCTGGGGAGGCCAGGGGAGGTCAGAGGCGATGACTATGTCATGGCAGAGCTCGGCCGACCGTGGGGAAGACGGGGTCATGAGAGTCGATTAAGGGCTCCCCTCATCAATTCCGCTGGTGGGGAGGAAGAGGAAATCGAGGCAGCGCTCGTAGTATCCTCGGCTGGGCACGGGACGTCTCAGAACGGTGGTGACGGTAGGGGTCCGACGATCTAGGGTTTAACTCAAGTAGGGAGAGAGAGAGAGCTACAAAGAGGAAGGGAGAGGATAAGGAGGAAGGAGAGGCGTGCCCAGGCGGTTCTTATCCTCACAGGGCGTTGGTGGCACGTATCTTGGCACGGCGCGGCGGCAGACGACATCGCCGATGATAGCGGGGCTCCAATTCGTCTTCGAGGAAGACGGCTTGGGGCGAAGCGGTACAGGGCCACGGACAGACTTTAGATGGGCTGGGGTTGGGATGCAAGCAGGCTACGACAAAGGAAGTAGTGGTGGCTGCTGCTGCTATGCTGAGCGGCAGATAGGGAGAGGAAGTGGTTGGGCTGCGACCTAGGTAGGCTAGGGACTATTGTTTTAGCAGAAATCTTTTTTCTATTTCTGTTTTCTTTTCTCTCTTTATAAATCCATTTGAAAACTGTTTTGGGAATTTCAAAAATGGCACCAGACTTTGTAAAACTTTTGAGATAATGTGAGGCCCTTGTAATAGTTTGGGATTCACAGACTTTGAACATTTCAAAATTCAAAACCATTTTGAATATATTTATAAGAGAGGAAAATAGTTTTTTAGAGTTTTCTTTTTCTCTCGTAGGTAGAATTCAAATTTTATTTAGTTCAAATGCATGCATGCAATGCTTATGATGCACATCTCAAATCCTAATTAAGATTAGTAAAACTATGTGTTACAGGACCTCTAGATACTATGAAGTAAGCCAGGGGTCATCACTTGGGACGCCAACATACAAAGTTATTTCCCAATGAGAGGTCTGATAATCACCACTATGCAAGACTATCTCGGTTATGGGTATATTGCTGGTCAGCAGTGACGTGGACACCATTGGTTTGTTAAGCGTATGGATCAACCACCTCATCTGCAGCTACCAATAGATGGATCTCGGAAAAACGTGTACACCAGGGCTCGAATGTGGCTTCCACAAGATGATGAGTAAATAAGGTAGGGACATCTTTTCGATGGTAATGAGCAGCACATTCCAAAGCCAATGATAAGAAAAGGAATCGACATCGAGAACATGTGGAAGGGAGATCTGCTTGAAGTATGGAAAAGGAGGTCTATTTTCCGGGACTTGGAATTTTAGCCGTTGCTTGAGACACCTCATTGTCTCGACCCCATGCATATCACAAAGAATGTGTGTGAGAGTTTGCTTGATACACTGTTCAACATGATGGACAAGACAAAAGATGGACCTAAGGCAAGGAGACATTTGATTTTGTTGAATATAAGGACATACCTTCACAGAGGTTGTGAGAAGGAAAACAAAAATAAGGGAAAAAATTTGGCACCGACACTTGCCCCACCTCTTTCTTCACTTTGACTCCGAATGAGCTTGATCAAGTCGTCAAGTGTCTTGTTGGTATCAAGGTTAGTTCCAGTTACTATGGGATCATAAAAAGATATCTAGACGTCAAGAAATAAAGGTTTAGCGCGATGAAGTCTCATGACTGTCACGTGATATTGACGCAATTACTTCCAATTGCACTTAGAGGAGTAATGGACAATCCTGTTCATGAAACACTACTTGACTTATGTAATATTTTCAACGTAATTTCGAGAAAGTTGATCATCCTGAAGCGTCTTGAAAGGCCAAGGGAAGAGATCATTGTTATATTTTGTGAGATTGAGATCTACTTTCCTCCAGCATTCTTTAACGTTATGATGCATCTATTTCTCTATATTTTTCATCAAATCAAAGACTTGGGCTGCTATTCTTGCTCGCAATGATGCCATTTGAAAGTATGAATGGGCATGTAAAGCTTTATTTCCGTAACAGGGCCCATCCGGATGTAAGCTTTGTCTAGGGATATTTAACCGAGGAGTGCGTCTCATTCTGCAATAATTATATGAAAGTTGACACATCTCTTGGTCTGATCATTAATAAGCACTATGGAAGGCTTCTTGGAGTAGGTCCTTCCACTTTGATGAGGGAATTACATGTGGACATTGATAAACCAAGCCGACATAAAGATTTTTATAGAGCACACCTAGTTGTGCTACAACACTTGAGCATTATCGATCCTTGGTTGAATCACCACAAAATGTTGACCAGGAGTGCGTCCAAACCAACTCCTAAAAAGAAAACGATCAATGATTACTAAATCACCAGAGAGCATAATGCCAAGTTTGTGGCTTGGTTCAAAGAAAATCTTACGAATGAACCATTGGCACCGGGTACTCAGAATGCAAATCTCATATTTGCATGCAACCTTGCAACCTATCAAGCATTGAAATAAGCATAGTGGAGTTGGAATCTTCACCGTGATGAAATTTCAAAGAATTTAAGTTCATCAGAAACGATGAAGATGCTTGTATTTAAAAGAAACTAAGTGGGAGCGTTAAGGCATATTTCCAATGCTTTATGATGATCGGAAATGATGTATATTTAATTTTTAGTGAATTAAGAATTTCATTGTAATTGGATTTTTGATGAAAGACTTGGGCAAAACCAGAATGTTCACATATAAGTCTATACAAAAAGATTGAAATGATAATATGGTTATGCTGAAGTATATATATATATATATGAAATATTGAATTAGTTCAATATGGTGGCATATTTGAGTGGGAGCTGTGTGAGTCTCCTATTCAATATTGTATGAAAAGAAAAGTTCTTGCCACATGGTAGCAAGATCAATTGTGTTGACAATTGGTAAGTGAAACCTTGTGAATGATTCATTAATCATGAATGCCATGATATATACATATCTAGATAAGAAATATGGTGTAAGTTAGGATCATACACCAGAATGATTCATAAGATGATCATTGGACAATAGTGATGATATTCTTGTGTACTTTGGAAGAACCAAGAATACGCGATGTATGCAAAAGTGACAAAATAGTTCAATGTAATGTATTACATTGATGCATGGTTTTTTCATATATATAAATGAAGTTTATCTCAATTTGTCTATGTATTAAGAAATAAGGTGGCATAGTGTAATGGAAGAAAGTTCCATAATGGATTTGGACTAGTTCCAAAGTTGTAACACCATGATAAGTACTACAACGACGGCTGAGTATATGACTGCTCTAGCAGTAGCATAAATAGGGATTTTGTGTTAAATATTTTGATTATAAAACGAGGTGCAGTTTCAAGTAGGCTATACTATGAATATATATTGCACGATAATAGTGTCAACATAGTTTTGGCTAAGGAATTGAGGTCTCACCAGAAGACCAAATTTATACAAAGCCATGTCATTGGAGAATGAGTTAATGCGTAGTGACGCATAGACATGCAAATACACACAGAACTGAAAGTGCAACACATGTGGATAACACTAGAATTCCATAGGTGTTAAAATGCGTGAAGCAGAAACTAGATTATTGACTCTAGTGCAGGTGGGAGACTGAAGGAGATATTCCCTAGAGGCAAATAATAAAGAGATTTATTGACATATCTCATTAGTTCATAATAGTTTTATACCATTCTACAACTATATTAAGCGGAAACACTAATACACATGTGATATATAAACAAACCAAGGTCCCTAGTATCCTCTAGTAAACTAGCTTGTTGGGTAGCCGATGATAGAGGTTTCCCGATCATGGACATTTATGTCAACTGACAACGGTGTCATATCATTAGATGAATCACATGATGGACACAAACCAAACCCTAGTATTGCGATGTGATCTAGTCACAAAGTTAAACATTGCGATATCTAGCAAAACATAGTGACTCGTTCCTTTGACCGTGAGATCAAAGTTTAATCTGTATCCCCGCGGCTGTTTAGACTGCATCAACCATCACACCATAACAAGGTGATCATAAAGGTGTATGTTAGGTATTCTAGAGGGATATGTAGAGGTGCATGCATCAATATCAGGATTTGCACATCTGCGTGACGGATAGATACCCTAGGACCACTCTATGAAATTACATCTACACATCTGCAAAAATGTGACTAGGTCATGAAGATGTAATATGATGGGAATGAGTAAATGTGTTTGTCGGTAACAAGATCAAACTAGGTATGGAGATATCAAAGATCAGGTCTTGGACAAACTAGGTATCGTGTGTGCAAAGGAATGAGACTCGATGTTCAAGGCTCAAGCGATCAAGTTATTCATGGAATGCATAGGGGACATCATGTGTTTTCAGACACCCACTATTGGTTATTGATCCAAGAGGTGTCTTGGTCATCTCTATGTATTCCCGAACCGTAGGGTGTCACGCTTAAGGTTAGATGACGCTTAGGGATTGATCCGTGATCGTATGAGAAAATAGAGATAACTCTAGAATTATTCCAGGGGAGATACTGAAAGTGTTTCAGGGATATCCGATGATGATCAGAGGGGTCCGAAAGGTGATTCGGAGTGATAGGTATTAAATAATATGCATTTAATATTAAAATATATTATTTAAATGGATTTATGGAGTAGCCCACCTAATTGGGCTTCACCGGAGGAGGCCCAATAGGGGGCGGTACCCTAGGGAAGGCCAAAGAAGGGCCGCCATCCCTAGTGGGTCTCCCACCACGTGGGGCCCATGAAGTGGGACTAGCCGGTGGCTCCTCCGATCCACTCCCTATTGTATCGTCCTACCCCAGGACTTTGAGGGAGGTGGTGTCTCCCCTCCACCTATATAAAGAGGGGCACCCTTCTCCCCAAATCCAATTCGAATTGGCCTTTGCCTGTTCTCTCTCCCTCTCTCCCCCTCTCTCCCTCTCTCCTCTCTCTCCTATCTCTCCCTCTCTCTCTCCCTCTCTCTCCCTCTCTCTCTCCCTCTCTCTCCCTCTCTCTCCCTCTATCTCCCTCTATCCCTCTCTCCCTCATGTGTGGTTCCCAAGTTTGGAACTACATACATGGATAAGGATCTCTCCACCATACGCATGTCGTCGTCCTGCTGGACTCGGTCTGGGTTAATCTTCTTCCGCTACTTTGCTAGACTGGAGCCCGGGAGACTTCTCTGCACCATATGTGTGTAAGTCCACAAGGTACTGCCATTTGCTTGGATCTTGGACGTCGGCACGACCATGAGGTCGGCTACGTCATACAAGGACGAGGGGTGACTCGCGAGGAGCTTCATGACCTTGAGGTCGGGCGAGTTTGACTACGTCATCCACATTCCCCAAGGAACATTAACCATAGTCAGTCTTCAAAGGTATGAACACAGAATCCCCTCTCGTTACCTTACATCTGCATAGATAGATCTTTGCTAGGTGTGTTCACCATAGGAATTGCTTTGTTTTCTACCATGGAACCCCTTCAACCTCAACTTCCTGGACATTCCAATACAGGCAGAGACGGATTTCCTCGTGCCGCCGTCGAAGTTCCTCACATACATGCATAGTTACTCGAGGTACCTCTCCCAACTTCAACGGCGTGGTGCTGGTGGCTTGTAATACCTCGGACACTACGCTCTAAGCAACAAGCCAGGATGAACCCAAAGTGCATAAGGTGTCCTACCGACATGAACCCAAGGGCCACCCACATGTAGGCCCTGTCTAAGAGAAGCAGGGAATGATACCGGCTAACCACCCTATCCACTTTTCCAGAACATCATATCAAGTGCGAGAGGCATACTTGATAGGCATGCAAACAAAACATACACAAGTGTGTATGCCAGCGACATACAACATTACATCAGAGACAAAACATCTAAAAGAAATAGAAATATTCAATGCCATACGACAAGATCCAAATATCCTAGATAGAGATAATATTTTAGGATACATCCTCATACATCACACATCAGAGTATCATGCAGAAAACGGAAAACAAGATCCGACTATGGATAAGAAGAAAATTGGCATAAGATGCCCTAAAAATAAGCACATCCTGCCCATAGATATCACGGATATCCATGCCATGGAATCTCTACACCTAACGTTCGTTGCCACCATCATCGGTCTCCTCGACCCAGTAACATTCCTGTGAGTATACCTGTCCATCTAAACAATATTTATTGTGTGAGACCCTAGGGGGCTCAGCAAGTCTTTATGCATCTAAAGGAAACAACCTGAAGGTGACACAATTACAGTGAAAATAAAGCCTAGCAGTTCTATGGAGACACGATACAACATCCGTGTAACCAAAGATAGATGTTAGTTCATTAAATAACAATAGTTAATTACCCAACAGATATATATATATATATCAACATAAATAAACATCGCTCGCCCTCCTTCCCATTCCCGAACAAGAATGCGAAAGAACATCCCATTTGTTGGCAGTTTTATTGATCATTCCATGAATATTGCACTATTACTAGTAAAGTTTTAGTCATATTAAAAATGGTAATTTAGTTATAATTGTTTATGATTAAGAAACTATGCTCCAAGTCATCCATAACAGTGGACACGACTTTCAGAAAGATTTACCCTACAGGGGTGCACAAATATCAACACACGCACGATCAACTTCGGAAAAACCAAACAAAAACCCAACGAGGCATCACGACAAATCATTCACAAGATTCATAAATCATTTCAGTAGGCCACCCCACTAAGCTACCCGCTACGAAGTTGGCCAGCTCCGAGGCAAACCTAGAGGTTTGCGTTAATGGTGAAAATGACTCGGAAACCGAAAGTGTGACTAGGCTTGTGGATACCGCGAAAACACCCCACAATACAAAATAGTACAGTAACAAACGCTCCTCGAGCAACAGTAGTAAATAAAGTAACAAACGCTCCTCGAGCAACAGTAGTAGCATGGCATAAGTACAAGATAGTAGTAAAGCACCAAACTAATTGTGGCCCCAAGAAATAAAGTGTGAATCAAGCTAAGACTAAGGGGATGCATGGTCCCACATATGGATAGTGCGATAGTCAAGGAACAAGAATCAAGTACTCGGGGTCCTACAAAACACAGGTGAGCAGAAAGAACCAAATAGGTTTCCCACCGGTGCCTCTTTCTTTAGTTATCCCATTATTACTCAATTTAGATGTTTAGGTACCTCGTTATTGCAAAGAATCTCACAAACCCTACACATGCAATTCTATGACTCGCATGGCTCAAACAACTCCTGTAGTAATGGATCATATGATTGAGTGATGGGGATATGCCGAGTGGGGTATACCCAGCATGACGTTCCCTACTGGATCATACTCTCAGTGAGTGGGCATGCAGGATGACGACTGGATTAGGTCAAAAACCTCTGAGTCCTTATCCAACTCGGTTGTAGATTTGTAAACCCTAGCGAGGTGACTCTATATAAACCTCCCTAGGGTACACATAGCACTTACCCAAGCTCGCCCATTGTACTCTCTCATCAATACAATCTAGCAGGAGTAAGTATTTACCCTCCAGGGCCTGACCTGGGTATATCCCTATGTCTTTGCCCTCATCTCGCACCGCAGATGGCTGGCCGCCCTTGCCCCACGTTCTACTACTCGCTGCCAATCGTAGCATCTGCCGTGGCCATTCGAACGATAGTGGCTCCCATCATGGGGCCTGGCCGGCCAGGCCTGTGTTATGCGACGAGACCCTACTTGCCCATCAACCGGACGATCGCCACCGGCCGCATGATCGCCATCGGCGAGATCCTCCATATCTTGCCAAGGAGCTACGTCCTGGCATCGCGCCCGGTCATGCACAGGGTGAACATGTCGGTCGGCACAATCATCCTCTTCGTCGGCTTCACCGACGTCATCGTCTTGGAGCACTCGGCGCGCATCCGCGAGTCACCGCCGCTCGATCGGCTCTCTGAGAGCCAGGTCCGCACCATCCACCGCCTTGCCTCCGAGTACGATTCGGCCACCAGCAATGTGGCAAAGACCAACGCGGCCGCGGACAACGCGACCCTCAACGACGATGCCGACTTGGCGACCCCGACCTCAGTCGCCGGATCCATCACCGCCGTGTCGCCAGCCGGCTCCATCACCCAGGTCTGCAACGTCGGGGATTTCAAAGATCCGTCTATCCTCGGGATCTTTGACTCCGATTCCGGATCGGAGAACTCCGGCGACCTCTAAGCCGAATCCGGTTGCTTTATCGTGGCCTACATGGTAGGCGGCGCGAGTGCCCCGCCAGACCCTTTCTCCACGCCGATCCCGCCGACCGCGATGACAGGGGAAGTCGAAGAACTCCGCTTGCGCCTAGAGGAGGCGGTGTGCAAGGAAGAAGCCGAGCGTGAAAAATTTCGCCTCGAGCAGGTGACAGCACAGGAGCTGTCGCTCTACCATCAATGCCGCATCAGGTCGCGCCTGAATCCCACCGTTCAGGGCCGTGCCGTGAACTTTGATGACGAGAATGACCCGGCCTGCATGGCCGATCGCGCGATCTGTGAGAACTGGCCACCAGGAGGAAGGGCCCGGCCACCACCAGGCGCAATAGCGAATGGAGCCCTCCCACCTTCGCCCGGTCACACGCCCCTCCAAACCAGCCTAGGTTCCTCATCTCCCCGCAAGAGAGGGACACAAACGGCCTCCCGCTGTACTCCACTCCGATGGAAAACGTCATCGCGGGTCAATCTGTGGTCGCCAACCTAACGTGCCAGGGGAAGGCGCGCTGCAGATCCAATATGCCAAGGCCCTACTCACCAAGGCTGTCGAGCAGAAAGTCGCAGGAGCCGACTCGCGGGGCGCATGTACTCCCGCTTCTCAGAAAACAGGGCGGCCTCGAGCGGCCGCCCATTGATGGCGAACACCCTCAACTGTCTGCCACCCGATCCCCTACAGCTCCAGCCAAGGGCCGTGCACGTGGCACTCTCCACCAAAGATCCGCGACCGATGAACAACATGGTCGCCGCCAATGGGCAGCCAATCGACGCGCGGACCCACATCATCAACAACCAAAGCTGGCGTGCACGCCAGCACAATGACCTAAGGCACACCCTCACCAACCACCACGACAGTGAGCCAAGGGGATCACTCAGCCGATTCGGCCCCCACTGCTTCGGACCGATGATCCGAGGCGAGAAATATCCAGTGAACTTGAAAGCACCAAAGGAGATCGAAAAGTATGACTCCTTGTACGATCCAGCTGTGTGGCTGGACACATACCTCATGGCGATGGGAATCACCTGCCACACCGACCTACTCGCCGCTCACTACCTCCCCCTGATGATGGAGGGAGCGACTTGGCATTGGATCAACACCCTCCCAGCGGATAGCATTGATTCCTGGGAGGACATGCGCGACGCCTTCGTCAGGCACTTCGAGGGTTCCTACACCTATGCCACCAGTATCGAGGTCCTGAAGCACTGCGTCCAGGGACCCCGAGAGTCGACCCGTAAGTGGCTCCAAAGGTGGCAAGATATGTGGTTCAATGCAGCTAGCATCCACCCAGAGACGGCGATCCATTGCTTCGAGACCTCATGCCGCTACGAACCACTGGTCGCCAAGCTCAAGTGGGTGTACAAGACACTCGACAACATCCCACACCTCCTCGAGATTGCCAAACGGTACACGGAGGAGGACCCGAACCAAGAAACCAACGACAAGTCGGGTGGAAATCGCCGCCCAAGCGGCCACGGCAATGGGAGGCGACCCAAGCTACGTTACAGCAACACTCTCCTCACTGGCAAGCGCGACGGTGACGGGCGAGTCGATTTCATCGCCAACGCTGGCTACGCGCCACGCGACCCCAAGATACCAACACCGCAACAGCGACACCTACAAGGCGAGGCTGAAATTCGACCCAACCGCTCTCCGTAACCAACCCTGTGTGTTCCATAGTAGGGAGGGGAAGCCCGCCACACACATGACCACCGACTGCCAGTCCCTCACGGAGATCGAGAAGGCACAACACGCAAGGGAGGACCCCAAAAACAACTCGCCGAAAGGCGGTGCATTCGGCAACGACGTCGGATAGCTCCACACCTTCACCGGGCTCGACACCAAGCGCGAGAAGAAGATCCTCGCCCGCGCCATTGCCGTCAACATGGTGTCCCAAGTCGACGTCCCGCACTTCCTCAACTGGTCCGAGCAGCGCATCACGTGGAGCCACGAAGACCACTCGCCACGAATCGAATATCCGGGGCGAGTCGCCTTGGTGGTCAAGCCCAAAGTGGGCGACTACTGGCTCCCCAAGACATTGATGAACGGTGGGAGCTCCATCAACATTCTCTACCTGGACACGTTCAGGCAGCTGCGGCTCCCACAGTCGATGGTCGAGATGACCCTCACCACCTTCCACGGCATCGTCCCTGGTCGTAAGGCGTACCCGATTGGCAAGGTGATGCTGCAAGTCACCTTCGGCACACCAGCAAACTTCCGCACCGAGCGGATCATCTTCGAGCTGGTGCCCTTCAACAGCCCCTACTACTGCGTATTGGGGCGACAAGCGTTCACCAAGTTCATGGCAGCGCTGCACTACGCGTATAACGCGATGAAGCTAATAGGGTCGTGCGGCATCATCACAGTCCACGGCGACCCCGACATGGCCATCGAGTGCGAGGAGAAAGGCGTCGAGCTCGCCGACGCCATCATCGCCACGGAGGCCAACCACGTGGAGGATCCTGCCAGATACGCGAGCGGAGTTCAAAAGACGACCCCACCATACTCAAAAAGCCCAACTTGGAGAACGGCGGATCGACTATGTTCGAGGCCACCACGCACACCCTCACCGTCGAGCTGGTCCCAGGCGACTCCAGCCAGACGGTGACGACCGGGACAGGCATGAGCCCCACATAGGAAAGCGCGCTCATCGAGTTCCTATGTGAGAATCGCGAAATCTTCACATGGAGTCCTTATGACATGCCAGGTGTCCCGAGGGAACTCGCTGAGCACAAACTCAACGCCGACCCCAAAGCATGACCTGTCAAGCAGTCGTTGCGGCCCTTCAATGAAGAGCGTCGTCGAGCAATCGCCGAGGAGGTGTAGCGTCTACTCGCTGTAGGCTTCATACGACCCATCAAATACTCCAAGTGGATGGCAAACCCAGTCCTGGTAGAAAAGAAGAATGGGACCTAGAGAATGTGTATCGACTACACAAAACTCAACAGCGTCTGCCCAAAGGAGCAGTTCGTCCTCCCGTACACTGATCAAATCATCGACTCGACCGCGGGCTTAGAGTCGCCGTGTTTCCTTGACGCCTACTCTGGTTACAACCAGGTCAAAATGGCGGTCAAGGATGAGGATAAGATGAGGTTCATCACGCCATTCGGTGCCTTCTACTACACCGCCATGACACTCAGCCTCATGAACGCCGGAGTGACCTATCAGCAGTGCATGCAGGAGTGCCTTGCGAGGCAAATTGGCTGCAACATCCACATCTACATCGATGACGTGGTGGTAAAGTCCAAACGCCAAAGCGATCTACTCGCTGACCTGGCTGAAACCTTCGCAAATCTGCGGAGGTACAAGATCAAACTCAACCCAGGAAAGTGCACCTTCGGTGTACCCACTGGACAGCTACTGGGGTATGTAGTCTCCAAGCGAGGCATGGAGGAAAACCCCACCAAGATCAACACGATCGCCCGGCTTGGCAAACCCGAGTGCCTCCGTGACGTCTAGAAGTTGGCCGGGCGAGTCGCGACTCTCAGCCGCTTCATCCCCTAGCTAGGCGAGAAGGCAATGCCTCTCTACCTCCTAATGCGCAAAAACCCCACATGACAGTGGGACAAGGAGGCGGACGACGCGCTCCATGCACTCAAAGAATTGCTACTCGCGACCTGGTTCTTGCCGCCCTCGTCGAAAAGGAGCCAATGCTCGTCTACGTCGCGACATCCGAGCGAGTCGTCAGCGCCGTCATGGTCTTCTGTAACATCCCAAAAATATGAAACAATGATCATCAAACTCTAATCACTAAAATTAGGGTTAACAAAAACTTTGATTAAATAAATACCAAATGAATGCATGTGTGTATGTGATGATTTGATAAATGCATGAATGGACTTGTGTGATTCAACTAAATAGTAAGGAATGGTTCAAAGATGAATATAACATCATCTAAAACATTTCCAAGCAGAAACAAATCAAGAGAAAATCACAAACAATTCAAATAAAGCAAATGGTCATTTTTGCCAATCTTGCTCACTAGGTCACTTTGAGTGTTTCTAGTCCAAGATTTCAAACAGAAACTTTTCCAATTATTTTCACCCCTTGCTAGACCAAGTAAAAGTGAATCAAAGCCCACCTTTCAAACTTGCAGAAACATTTAGCAACCCCATTCAAATGACAATTCAAAATTGAATCTTTAACATATGTGAAGATCACACCTTTTCAAAACCCAACCAAACCAGTGCACCTTGACCAATCCAACTAACCAGATACTCCCTAGTATGTGCCTAGCAAACCCACCAACTTTGAATCCAAAAATCAAATTGAATTTCTTTTGGCCATTTCATCAAACACCTTGTCAGCAGCAAACAAACAAGCACAAAACACTAGTGAGCAGTGATCAGTGCCTAACTTTCTCCCTCTATAGATCACTCTACACTCTCAGTAGATGATCAAAGTAATCTAACTAGCTTTAGCACCACTGTGATCAACCCTAGCCATTAATGGTGAGCATGCCAAGAGCACCTTGTCACCCCCATGTCGCCAGCGAGATAGAGGAAGAACTAGCCTCGCCAAACTTGTCTGGGACACGCAGCATCGTCCACCGCCACTCCCTGTCCAAGCCCCGAGTGCAGCCAGCCACTGGACCACCCGCCAAGCACGCGCCCAGTCCCTCTGCGTGCGAGCCGAGAGCGCGCTAGTGTGCCATCAGCGACACCAGCCCACAGACCACACGCCTCCCTCGCTGCTTGCAGACGTGATGGCCAGCACCCCAGCACCCCGCCAGACAACCTCGTTCGCTACCGCGCGGACTATGCATGCTGTGCGCCGTTAAAATTGCCGTCGGGCCCGCCTAGAGCGCCGCGACGTTCCAACCATCTCGCACCGCCCCACACCTTGCCACCATGCCGTTGAGCGTCGCCAGGGAGCACAAAACCGCCCCTATCGTCGCCCATGCCAGTAGCACTCTATGCCGTCGACACCGACGAGCTTTACCCGGGCCATTCGGTCCCCTTCATCCACTATAAAAGGAGGCCTCCCCGCTCATTTTCTTCACACCAGTTCAGTCCCCACCTCTCACTGATCACACCCACTCACTCTTGGAGCAAGGCGAGCACCAGGAGGCCGGAGTTTCACCGGAATTCGCCGCTGCAGAGGAGGAGAGGCGCTGTCGATTGGAGCTGCCCCAGGAGAAGCTGCCGGTACCAGGAGAATTGCCGTCGTCCACTTAGTCGTTTGCCCCTGTCGCCGACCATCGCCTGAGCCCCGGTGAGCCTCCCATGACCCCCATCGACCGTGCTAGGGTTCTGTCTTGCCGGCGCTGCCCGACGTGGACGATCAACTAGAGCCCTTCGATTAGAGTTAGATCCTACGATCCTATTCGCCCCATACCCCTTCGCCCCTCGTTGTCTCACTGACGAGTGGGGTCTCTCACTTAACTAGCCCGCGCGCACACTGTGCGTAGTGGGCCGGCCCAGTTAAACATCTCGCGCAACCCACTCATTCAAATTCAGATTTATTCATTTAATTTCAAACCTAGTTCTATACCTAGATTCAAAAATCAACCCAGCTCGATTCACTGAACCAAAATGCATGAAACCAATTTTGTTAGAAAGCTACTAGAATGCTTAATCCAATACCATTGGATTCAAACCATTTAGATTTGTAGATCACCCATGGTAAAAATAACAAGGCATAATCTTTTCTGCATTCAAACATTTTTCAAACTTCAACCATAAGAGCTTTTGAGTTGATTCCAACTCTCAAAAATCACATTTAACCATACCTTTCAGAATATATAAAAATATATAGGTTTACTTACAGAAATAATGATCAATTAATAAAATAATGCCACATAGGTTAAACCTATATATTAAAATAAAAAGGTTAAACCTTATTAAATTGTGACACCACTTTAAATCACATTCCCATGTACTGGAATATGTGGTGATGACATGTGTCAACATGATCCCATGTTTGAGTTGGAGAATATTAAATCTTAAGTATTTTTTTGAATGAGTAGAAATTACTTTTCTCAATAAAATAAATGAGACAAGTGTTTTAATCCTTGTAATGTTAGTGATGATGATAGATCATCTAGTGTGAACCTTTGTGTGATGATTAGAAATAGTTAAGTATTGTTTGGTGATTGTGTACCTCGTATTTATTTATAGACGCTAGTACCGACCAAGGATACGAAGAGGAAGGAGGATACTATGAGGAAGAAGCCGAGGAGAACTTCAACCACTACTCTGCACAAGGCAAGCCAATACTTGCAAGCTACTCATTAAGCAAGCTAACACTTGCAGCTTAGCAAGCTACTACTTGCTTGTTACTATGCCAACTATATGCCTTAAGCATATGTGATTATACCCACTTGACACACCATCCTAGTTTTACTTGCAAGCTTAGTATTTTATTTTCTTTAATTAAATCTTTCTATCAAAAGTTTACTTAGTGTCTTGTAGATTCTAGAAAGATAATTGAAGGTAGCATAAAGATCATCAAATTTAGCCTAAGTTAGATAATCTTGATGTTATCCTGAGGCATGAGATTTTACTTAGATAAGATACACTTGTTTACCACCCCTCATTAGTTTCTACCCCCACTTATAGATGCTAGTGCGAGCATAAAACTTGATCAACTTTAGATGGGAATACTTGGTGAAAATGGTTATGAAAACCTTAGAATGATGAGTCATTCTACTGAAATGTTTTGACATGTGTGTAACACCCCACTTTTAGGTAATTATATATTAGGGTTTTGATTGTGCATTGTATAAGCATCATCTATTAAAAATGCATTGGATAAAATATAAATGCAAAAAGCTAAACCCTAATCCCTCTCTTTCTATTTGCAAACCCATTCAAAATAGTTTTGAATTTGAAAAGTACAAAATGTTTGGAGCCCAAATTGAATAAAAGGGTTCCATTGTATTTTACATATTTTACAACACCCTCTGGTAGTTTTGAATGATTCAAAATAGATTTGGAATTAAAAATACAAAACAGAAATTGAAAACAGAAAAGAGAAAAGCTTTGCAAAATAAAAACATAGCCAGACCATTCTAGGCCTAGCCCAGTTCGCATCTCTCCCTCTCCCCTTCTTTCCCTGTCGCCCTGCGCAGCAAACCGCATCACAACTCGGCCCATTCTGAGCCCAGTAGAGGCCCATAACCCTTCACCGATCTGTTTCGTCGTCTTCCCTACCGAGCCAAGTTTAAATAATCAATTTTATAATATTCTTTTAAAATATTTAATCAACTATAAGTCCAAGATTTACAAGGTTAGTCTTGCAAATCATTAACTTAAATTAGAAGTAAGTGATCTCAATTCATATATAATCATATTAACAAACTTAGTATTCACTAATTATATTATAAAATAAATTCACCTATTTGCTTTATATAGCAAAATCTTATAGTATAATTTATGAATATTAAATATACTATCTTTAAGTCTTTAAGACTAATTTTCATTATGCTTAGGAAAAAACCCTAATTGTGGTTAATACCATAAATATCTCAAGTCCAATTATGTCTTTATAGTTAACTTTGGTCTGATATATCATAATCCAGGTATATAATGTCTCAAGATCATTTAAACCTCATCTAGAAACCATAATTTTAATCTTATTAATCTCTAGAGTTGAGTAATTTAACATAAAGAATATTTTCTTCAAATGTTATTCTTTTTTCCACTTCAAAAGAAACACTATACCATTTCTTCTAAGTCACAACAACTTAAAACATAAACCTTGTAATAATTACATAATATCATTAAACCTTAGAATGATATTGTAATTGTACCATGCTCTTCATATTTTATATGTTTATCATAGAGTCCTAGCAACTATAAATTTTTATGAAGTAAACTTAAAACAAAGCAAATCATCTAAATATATCTCATTTGTAATAATTAAAGAATTACTGAGGACTTTGCATTATGCATCTCATTACTTATGCATAACATCATATTGCTTCTTTAAACATTGTCCTTACCGGGCAATGATAGTATTCTTATAGAACCCGAGATCCAGGGTCAAGTCAAGACATTCAACTACAATACTCTACTATATCAAGGAAAGTTCACACTTGCTCATGTCCTTTGATTATTTTCTGTAAAGTATTTTACAAATCTAGTGTTGTCATCACCTGCATTTGAAAAAGGTCAGAAAACACTATTATCATAATAATATGATTATAGGTTATTTACCATGAGGTAATAACCTACTATGAATGTTCTGGTGGTAAAGGAACATATTATCTAGGACTTAACAACCAATGTCGCCAGTGATTCTTGCGCCGTATATTACGCGTTAACCATGAGATTTGGAATGGGAAGGAGAAGTCAGCTGGATCGGCTCCCTTTCGCATGCATTGGATACTGTTCTAGACATTTGTAAGTTGCAGATCATGGGTATAGCCATTTTATACGGGGAAAAGTCTACCGTGGATCTGGGCTTACAAAAGACAGCTTTCTAGTGTTAATGGTTGCTGTGTGTATCCAACTAAGGTATAGCCATTTTATATGGGGAAAAGTCTATCTTGAGTTTGGGCATCCAACAATTGTGGTGTATGCGGGGTCGCGGAGAAGGACAGTGACTTGTTCTGCAGAGTGTAAGAACTGTAATTTGTTACTCCCTATTCCGGGAAGGAGCTGCGAACGTTGCGGGAAAGGAACTCCATGAAAGTTCTGGTAAACCCGTGAAGGCTGACGGACATAGCTTTCGAGAATAAAAGCAACCTTTGAAGAAATGTTTAAAAAACTTGCATTGCCTACGACCTATGGTCTGTGGCTATAGATATAGTGCATCAAACACTCCTTTTTTAGTGAACTTGATGAGATCGCTCGTAATCAACGTATCGTCTTAACCCTTGCTAGATTCTGAAGACATTAACGGCCAGGAAGAGGAAATACTCTATCCAATTGAAGACCTAGAAGAATTCCTCTATGAAGAACCAGAAGTATCCAGAAGCGTCGAAGGGAACAATTATGAAAACATCTATGGAATGGAGACAGACATATCTGAAGTATAGATGTAGTATATATAGTGATCTAGTCCAGTAGCATAGATCTCTATCTTCTATCTATATTAAATCTCATATAAACCTTCATTGCTTCTTACTTCTGTTCTCCGAGTTATTATAGTAGCCTGAGTCATCGGGATACCTCTATGGACCTAGGAGGATCTCAAAGTCATCATGTAAATTTCTGATTGTAATAATGACAATGTATGTTGTGGACCCACTTTGTTTCTGTTGTACCACTCTGAGGATGTAATATTTGCGGAATGGTACTCCGTGAGTGTTATGTCCACGACTATAGTATACTACAACATGCAGTGTTATGCCGGGTCGCCACACAAGTCAAGTACAAGGATTCTGAAGATCTACTGTGGTATTTCAATTCCTGCCATGATGCATACGATTCTACTGTGGTCTTTTATCAACAGATAGAGTATCCTATCTATTGCATTACTCCCTTTGAGCTTATATTACCTGATCCACCGCTCCTAGCATAACTAGATTTGGCTTGTGTGCGCTGCTAAAGCTTATATCTGTGTCCCGCTTAGCCATGCATAGCTGTTGAGTCTGGTCCATCCAGATGATGTATCAGATGCAGATATTTTGGTATGATGGGAGATTGTGTTGATATGAGATCAGAGGTGATACGATATTAAACTTGCTAAGGCTTGTATGTGAGGCCACGGTGGGATGCGGTTTTTCTAGTCCCATGATCGCCACCACTAGGAACCGAGTTCTTGCCTTTGGAACCGAGATGAGAGTACAGCCACACGGGGCTTGGGAACCCCTCGCCTGATTAACTTGCCTAATAGATTCCATGAGTCACATAGTTCGGGCGTTCCATTCGACATACACATTGAAAATGTTTTCAAAAGGGGAGGTGAAGGAGGTGCATTCATACAGGTAGGGAAGCGTGGACCGGGTTGCTTGGGGTTGATGGCGCCCCTGGTAAACCAACCTCACCTCACATATTTAAGTACCGGCTTTGGGATTTGACCCGTTACAGCGGAACCATACTTATCGCGTGACTCATGGTCTCGAAGAAAGCAAGGTAAAGGTCGTGGCCAACCACCCTCTGTCGGCCTTCCAAGGAAGAGGGCTAAAACGTTGGCATTAAGAGTCGGTTGGTAGGTGTGGGTAAAGTTGTACACCCCTGCAGGGTTAAATCTTTTCGAAAATCCGTGTTCACGGATATGAACGCTTGGTGACCAGATTCTAAGATCATAGAGAACTTTAACCTAATCGCAAAACTTGTTGATCAATGTGTGCTTAAGGATCCTTCCTCATGGGTACGAGGGGGTGATCCTAGGTAAGGTTGAGATGATGATGATTCGGTGGATACCAAAAGATATGATGATCAATATTTCGGAGATGTCGCTCTCTTATCCCCTTTTAAAATACTTTGATAAGACGAGCTTCTTCTTATCTCTCTCTCTCTTGATTTATAAACAAAGATGGCTTTATGCAAAACAACTCCACCAGCCATAAGTCTTGCGGAGTACACCCTGTACTCGCCCTTGCTTTGTTGATACTTTTGGCAGAGTAAGTGCTTCCTGAAGATAAGTTTGGTACTACATCGACATCGATGAGTAGCTTGGGGTTCCCGGCCGGCAGCCTGGAATCTATGGGCTGGGACGTCATCGTTATGCTTCAGGCCTCTTAGGCCATTTGTTAAGTTTTCTATACTTAATAGCATAATTTTCCTTCCGTTGTTTGTTGTTTGTGGTTAGTGACCTCTGCTTGTAATAATTTGGTTCTCTGCTCAGTTATGAGCTTGCTGTAATAAATTTTGTGTCATAGGGTCATTGTTGTGTTACTGATTCTTCACTGGATATTCTCGAGCTCAAGGTTAAGCTTATATCAGACGGAGGTCTGGAATTTGTTTAGCCCTGATCCCGGGGGTGTCACAATGTGTTTCTGAACACCAGATGATTTTGATGATGAAAACGTTAAGGCATGAGCCTTAGCCCTTTATAAAACTAATGGTTGTATGGATGAGATACCATTCAAATTTTACCGTAGAACAATACCCAAAAATTGGGTAGGGCTTGACTGGAAATTTATATACCTTAGTATGGGTTCCCTTGCGGCCAAGGTTTGAGCTGAGGCTACCTTGTGAAGATTGTCCACCTGTGTAGTACCCAATATGACGGTTGGTCATGGTTGGGAGGCCAAACTCACAGGAGAGGTGCCTATACTAGGTCATGTAATTGAAAGGTTAGGATTGATTATCCGCATACTGAGTATGGTGAATTCACGATTGTTCCTGACGGATCTATCGAATGTTGTGGTGAAATTGTACAATCTCTGCAGAGTGTCAAACTATTCGAATAGCCGCGTCCGCGGTTATGGACAGTTGGAGTGGCCATACCGTTCCACCGTCAGATGTTTTCAAAAGGACCTGTGAAATGATTTGTGACTTTGTCTTGACCACAACAGTGTGGTGACATGAAATTCAAGTTCCCACCTAGGTGTTATAAAACTTTCAACTAGCTTTCTTTGCTTCTGAACTTAGTAGAGGTAAATTTGGCTTTTTGCAAAACAACCCTAGAGCTTAGTATATCCTATTGAAAACCACTTCACTTGTTAGTATTAGTTTGCGAGTACTTAAAGAGAACTCATGGCTTTGTCCCTAGCTATTCCCGTGGCCAGACTATGAAGAGGAGTATCAGGAGGACGAACAGTAGGAAGGTTACAACAATTAGGATCATCTCCCATCGTCAGCATTGCCTGTGACCCTGAAGATGGAGCTTCGCCTATGTTATCGTTACTATTACGTTATTGCGCTGCTTGAATTGTATTAAGAACTGGATCATGAGATCCTTATTTGTGTAAGACCTTATCTATGGTTTGTAATGGATGATGTACTGTGATATCCCATCTGTTATGTCTTGCAAAAATGGTAATCTTGGGATTGCGATGTATGGCATAATAGGCATCTATGATTAAAAATCCAGGTGTTGACATCGTCGAACACCTAGATGAGGGAAAGGAGCGCCCCGTGCAGCGCCCCGTCTACTACATCAGCGAGGTCCTCATCGAGTCATGACAACGCCTGCAGTACCAGAAACTGGACATCATCCGCAACCGCGAGGCGACTGGGCGGTCGCCAAGTGGTCCATCGAGATCAGTGTCCACAATATCAAGTGCAAGCCGTGCAAGGCAATCAAGTCGCAGGCCCTAGCGGACGTCCTCGCTGACTGGGAGGAGGCGCAGCAGCCAGAGAAGCTGCCATACCTCCATTACTGGTCGCTCCACTTCAACGGGTCCAAGAACGCATACGGCGCAGGGGAAGGGATCATACTCACCTCCCCCAAGGGCGACAAGCTACGCTACATGCTGTACCTCGACTTCACCCCCTTTACCAACAACATGGCCGAGTACGAGGCCCTCCTCCACGGCATGCGAGCCGCAAAGGAGATGAACATCAATCTCCTACGGTGCTACGGCGACTCCGACCTCGTCGCTGTGCAAGTCGCCGGTACCTGCGACGCCATCTCGCCCACCATGGAGGCATACCGCCAAGCAGTGCACTAGCTAGGGGGCCACTTCACCAGCTACTCCATCGAGTGGATCGACCGGTGCAAGAACAAAGATGTTGATGCTCTCTCTCGCATCGGGTCAGCTCGTCAAGCGCCACCCGCCGGTGTCTTCCTCGACACCATCCACAAGCTCTCAGTCTCTCCACCTAAGGAGATCCATCTCGGGATCCCGCTGCAACCAGAACCCGGCCTAGTCGCCATGATCGCAGAGCCAAGCGACTGGACCGCACCAGACATCGCCTACCTCGAAGGAGGGACCCTGCCGACGGACGAGACGGAGGAGCGCATGATCGTGCGCCGCTGCAAATCCTTCGTCACCATCAACGGCGAGCTCCACAAGCGTAGCGTGACAGGCGTGTTCCAATGCCTGCGTGCAACCTGTGGACGGCCGAAATATCCTCCAAGACATCGACGCCGGCGACTGCGGCCACCACGCCGGCGCTTGGTCCCTGGTCTCCATAGGCATGCGACACGGCTTCTACTGGCTCACCGCGCACGGCGATGTGGTCGACATCATCCAACGCTGCGTCGGGTGCCAGAAGTACACCAATCAGACGCACGTACCCAACTCGGCGGTTAAGACCATCCCCATCACCTGGCCATTCGCCATATGGGGCATGGACATGGTGGGCCCCTTCAAGAAGGCCCCCTCTGGCTACACCCACCTCCTGGTCGCAGTCGAAAAATTCACCAAGTGGGTGGAGGCCAAGCCAGTTCGCAAGTATGACGGGAAGACCGCCGCCAAATTCCTTCATCTACGTATTCCCGCACAACATCATCACAGACAACGACACCAACTTCGCCAAGGGCGCCATGGCCGAGTACTGGGAGGAGAACAACATACGGCTCGACCTCGCCTCAGTCTCCCACCCGGAGTCTAACGATCTGGTGGAATGCACCAACCGAAGCATCCTCCATGGCCTCAAACCGCGACAGCAATTTCCGCTCGAGCAAACTATGGGGTGCTGGGTCGAGGAGCTCCCCTCCGTCATCTAGGGCATCTGCACCTCCATCAACCGATCAACTGGGTTCACGCCCTTCTTCATGGTTTACGGCACTGAAGCCGTCATGCCGACTGACCTTGAGCATGACTCGCCTCGTGTCGTCAACTATGCGGAGGTCGACAACGAGCTCGCACACCAAGATGGGGTCGACCAGCTCGATGAAGCATGCGACCTAGCTTGATCCCGCACAGCCATCTACCAGCAAGGACTGCGCCGCTACCACAACCACCGAGTCCGGACTCACACTTTCCAGGAAGGTGACCTGGTCCTGCGACTGATCCAGGATAAGAAGGGCATGCACAAGCTCCTCTCCCCCATGGGAGGGACCATTCGCCATAGTGCGAGTCCTGTGCAACAACGCCTACTACCTCATCGATGTCCGAGGCTATGGACAACTCGACGTCAAGCGTCTGTGGAATGTAAACCTCCTAAGAAAGTTCTACACATAGAACTCCGACCTGTACACCCCTGCCATGCAATAAAGTTGTTTGATTCGCACAAATTGCTTCTACTCTCCAACCCTTGGGCCTTTCACACTCGTAAAAATAGCATTACGCTAATCACGGAAGTCAACCCTTGGTCGCGCGACCGACACGTCTAAGTAGCGCGACGCAAGGGCATCGACAAAGTTCGGGCCTTGTGTCGTCCACGAAAACTTCAACCCGGAGCCCCCATCAGAGTCGCCTCACTCGACTGGCCTGCCGGGCCAAGAAAACCGCACTCTCTTCCCACAGCGACCTAGTCCTCCGCATCCTCGTCGCAGCGACTCGAACGGTCAAGTACCATGCTCAGGGACTGATGCCAGTCCAAACCTACGCGGCTAGGGAAAACACCAAGTATGAGAGCGCGCCCTGGACTCACAATGCGACTGGCTCCTCGAGTCAGGCGGAGCGACGCGCCAATTACAATGCGCTCTGTCCTCACCTACCTTGGGAATATGACTAGAACGTCTAAGTACCATGCGCGGGGAATCGCCTAACCCACCCTATTCGTGTCCGGGAAAACAACTAAGTATAGAGCACCCCTTGGGGTCGCCAAGCAACTGGCTTCCCAAGCCATGGCGAGTCGACCTCAACTAACTAACAGTATAAAAACAAACGTACAAACACATACGCGAGGTAAACTCCATAAAAGGGCGGACGCGCTCGGGGACTCGCAGAACAGAACAATCCAAATTCAAATCATAGCTGACACAAGCATACATGCATTCCTTACGGCAACAAAATTTTGTTCGCTAACAAGGGCAGACATACACTTATTGAAATTAACGAGTCAGCAAATCTATCTACTCTGCAGGCTTCGACGACGACGCGCCGCTGCTACCGCGAACACGGATGAAGGGGACCCACGGGTTCGATGGGTGCGTGGTCAAGGTGCTTGCCATCACCGATCGGAACGGCTGCTCCGCCTTGAAGTCGCGATGTGCCGGATTGGGTTCGTTCGGAGCGACGATCGTCTCCTCGTACGGCAGAAGCTCGCCCATCGCCAGCACCCGCTCGGAGTAGACCGTGGCCCGATCGGTCAACTTCACCACCTCGGAGATTTCGACCGAGCCAGTCGCCGATGGGTACCCGCTAGTAACATCGTCGAGACCGAAGTTATCGGGGAAGTGTGCAAGCCCGAAGATCAGCGCAGTCGTGGCCCCACGGCGGAAGGCTGACCGCGACATGTACTCCACCACTGCTGCGCCCTCTCCAGGAAGCACCACACCTCTATGAGATTTCTAGGAATCACTTCCGTCGGCGAGATCTCCTGAAGGTACGCGCGAATGCAGGTCACAAAAGGGTTGCAGAATCCACCAGCATGGTGACGTGCTGTCTTGCGTCATACAACTATGCCTCGGGCTCATCATCAAGAATTTTCCCTGCAGAAGAACAAACAACTTAGCGCCAGAAGGACGCACGATTCGAGTCCACCTCCTCGGGGACTCAATGCCTAAGGCGACCCGCATGTTCGGGGACTCGCTGGTATAACAATTACAAGCCCAAGAAACTTCCAATCAGGGGACAACAGCGCTCCGTGACAAAATCTCGAAGAATCAAAAAGTCGTTCTGCAGCCCTGTGACAAGAGCATCAGAAACCTTCCCCTCCTCAGCTGTGGAAGTGACAGCCGCCTTGGCCCTTTCCTCCGCCGAGCTTGCTTCTGCCTTAGCGGCCTTGAGATCCTTCTCCAGGTCGGCAACCCGCCTATCTGCGGGAGCCAACGATGACTGGGCGGCCGTCAACTCGCCCACTGGAACAAAACCCTCGCGGGCCTTCGCAACCACTTCCAAATGACCCTCTGCACAAAATAGGGGTGAGACAACAATCGAGCAAAGGAAATAATGATGTGCACATTCCAAACACCTACCCGCGGTTGCCTGCAGCTGCTGGTTCACCTCCTACACGGATCGGAGGTCGCGTTCCAGACGCTCTTTCGTGGCCAGTCGCTCCGCCGATTCGTGCTGGAGGCCCTGCATAGACAAAACATATGTAAGCAAAGATCAAAGATTTTCCTAAGTGCCTAGACGCAGAAATTCAGCGACTAGCCACTCGGGGACTAGACATCGAAGAATTTCCTAAGTGCCTAGTCACTGAAATTCATTGACTAGCCACTCGGGGACTGGACATCGAAGAATTTCCTAAGTGACCAGCCACTGAAATTCACTGACTAGCCACTCGGGGACTACATAGCCAAAAGCAATAAGAATCTACCCACTAAAATTCAGCGAGCAGATCCTCGGGGACTGTACATACCTGAATAGCCACGCCCAGCATGCTATGCGGCTCGACAGTGTCAACCGAGGGCAGCACAAAGGACGTGTGCTCGCGACGCCGCTCGACGTTCGCTCCCAGTGCCTCGGGTAATTGGGTTGATTACGTCGTGGCGCTTGAAGTAGAGGCCCTCTCGATAAAGTGAGGGAAGGTCGCCACCGCCGCTCCTGAAGCACTCGTCGTAGGCCCTGATGCCCCGACCAGCGCCGCCGGCTCCACTTGCTGCGACCCCGCATCCATGATGACCTTCGTGGCGGCGTCCACTCCGATCAGAGCTTCACTTTGCGTCGGCCGTCTCGTACAAAACAATGACGACCTCGTCGCCCTTCAGCTTCTCCGCGCCTTCTGCAGGCGCCTCGGCACCATCGCCCTTTCTCTTCTTTGAGGGATCATCCCCCTTCTCTGAGGTGTCTACTAGGACCTTGGCCACCGAGGGGTGACCAATCTTCTTCACGCCAGTCCAGCAAAACACTAGCAATTTAGACAACATGTACAAACTAGAAATTCAAGTCGACATGGAAAAACACTCACTTGGCGACTGGGATGTAGCGCAGTCCAGTGCGGATGTGCGTCGGCTTCTCCAGTTCTAGGCCTAGCTTGCGGCTGATGCCCGTCTCGAATAGGGCCGGAGCCCACGACACAGAGGCCTTCTTTGTTGACGAGGCCACGACAGCAGGAAGTTCCCTTCCGGTCAACACGGGTGCCTCCCTCGATGGTGACGCCTTCGCGGCTGGAGCAGCCCCGAGGCCCGTGACTGCTGAGAACGGTGGTGGAAGCGACGCCAGCGGCACCTCATCCTCCACCATGGCCGCACTGGCTGCCTCCGGCGCCTTCGTTGACGCTTCGGCCCCAGCATCGACGGCCATGCTAGTTGCTTCGGAGCTAGTCGCCGACCGAGGCGGCGACACCGCCCTGGGCGCCTTCTTCTTCTTCTTCTTCTTCTTCTTCTTTGGTGACTTCTTTTTCGACGGTGTCGCTACACGCCGCGAACTATGTTCGTGGGCTTCGCCCTCGCCCCCATCGTGACCCTCGAGGCTCTTGATGGCCTCGAGCTCGTGTTGCCGCTGCCCGTGAGTTTTCCGAACTGCGGGTGTGGCGACCTCCATGGCGTCATCATCGTCATCATATCCATCTTCGTCCCCACCAGAGGAGGACTCGTTCTCGTTTTCCCCGGCTTCGTCCGAGCTCTCGTCGTTGGCGGGAGGGACCATCCCTCCACAACTTGGAACAGCTAAACCAACAATACATGGTTAGTAAACCGCGACTGCATTTCTGTGTCTGCAAATTAGACAAGGAAAAACACACTTACTGATGGCGCCTTGAGCTTCGCGGTGTATGGGGAGATCCCGGCCTTCGGATCACGGTATTCCGCGTCAGTGATCTTTCTCAACACGGAGGCGTAATCGTCCACCTTCCACTAGTCGGTGCATGCCTTGGTTCCGTCTTCCTTGCCAGCGTATTCGTAGATACAGTGGGCACGGCTCCCCAGGGGCACCAATCGCCGCCCGAGCCAGCAATTATATAAATTGATGGTCTCGAGACCATACTTATTCAGCTGGCAAATCGTGGTCAACATCTCATCTACAATCATCTATTGCCCGTGCAAAAGCTTGGCGACTTGGAGCCGGCGTGGCTCGGTCTGCTCGGTGGAGTACACCGGGAGTGGCAGCTCGCCGTCTGAGGTCGACTCGCTGACATAGAACCAGTGTTTCTTCCATTCGCTTGCCACCTTCTTCGGCAGCATGAGGTTGAGGAAGGAGGCCTTCGACTTCAGCTCGAAAGTGAGGTCACCCACTACCAACATCAGGCCACCTGCCCCTTCGCGACCAATCCTCCCGTGGAACAGCTCCGGCCACAGGGGAAAGTAGGGGCGGCAGCCCAAATAACACTCGCAGAACACCACGAAGATGGCGAGCTGCTCGTTGCTATGCAGACCTAGATCTGACGGCTGGATGCCATATTACGCGCAAAACCGACAGAAGAAGAGCGAGGTGGGGAATCCGAGCACGCTCTCGAGGTGGTTGGTGAAGCAAATGAATTCTCCAGCGCACGGATCTGGATCCACCTCCCCGGCCACGAAACTCGCCATCTCCCGGCGCAAAGAATTGCCGTGTCCTCGAAGGACTTCAGCATCGCCCTAGAACACTTGGACTTCCCCCACAACTCGTTCAGAGGCGCCATCGAATCGAGGGTCTGGGCTCGCTGGATTGCTCTGGAGGGAATGGAAGATTGAAGGGTGCGAGGAGTCGGAAGAAATGTGAGGATAACTCACAACTTACTCGTCACTCTCCTTATATAGCGGTTGGTTCCCGCCAATTTCGGGGAGCCGTTACCACGCGGTGATTACGCCGATATTACTGATGGATTTCCCAACGACTAGTTTGACCAGGCTAATGGTCCAACTTCGTCTAATCGACTCGCCGACCCATTCGCCGAAGCTGCAATTCGACTACTCCCTGACCCAATCGCCAAAGCTGCGACTCGACCACTCGCCAAATTGACGATTCGACTGGTCGGCATTATTGCAACTGAAGATGCATGATAATGATTCTTTCTCTCATTGAAGGAGTCCATCACCGATTCGACTGGGCGTCCAAATTGGACCCGAATACTCTGACTGCCAAAGAACACCTACGACGAATCTATGACGGACTCGGGGACTACGGATGGGGATATGCCGAGTGGGGTATACCCAGCAGGACATTCCCTACTAGATCATACTCCCAGCGAGTGGGCCTGCAGGATGGCGACTGGATCACGACCCAAGAAGGAGCCAGGCGGCTGGAAGCCGAAGGCCCAGAAGCGTAGCTAGGCCCAGTCGGATTAGGTCAAAACCCTTCGAGTCCTTATCCAACACGGTTGTAGATCTGTAAACCCAAGCAAGGTTACTCTATATAAACCTCCCTAGGGTACGCATAGCACTCAGTTCCATCATACACCCCCTCGAATCGCCGCCTAGCCACCGAGCTCGCCCCTTGTACTCTCTCATCAATACAATCTAGCAGGAGTAGGTCTTTACCCACCCGGGGGCCGAACCTGGGTAAATCCCTGTGTCTTTGCCCTCATCTCGCACCACAGATGGCTGGCCGCCCTTTCCCCTCGTTGCCAATCGCTGCATCTACCGTGGCCATTCCCACGACATTGAGGGAACAAGATTCAGCGGGGTTTAAAAGTAAAGGCTATGAAATACTTGGGATTGCAATTTAATTCGGGACGTGATTCATGATGCAAGAATAAGACATATGCAATAGGTACTATATGTAGTGCAAGCATGGGGAAATGCTTGCCTGACATTCAGTTGTAGAATAGGTGGGATCCGGGTAATACTCCTGAGGCTCTTGATAGTTCCCTTGCTTGATGTCTATCTCGAGAAAAACCAAACACATAAGGGGCCAAAAGAAATACATTGCACAATCATATAAATCATATGCAACACGCAAACAAGGTACGCCATGATGGAATGATGCACAATTTACATGGAATAACATAGCATGGCATGGGTGAGGTATGGGGTACAAGAATAAAGCATTTTATTAAGTTTTTAGTCACATTTTGCTTGCATAAAACTTTTTGGTCCGTTAATATTTATATGATATATGCTTCAATTCATATCATGGAATGCATATTTGATATGGGGTGGTCCAATCTCCTCAGCAAGCAGTTGGCGATGATGATGGATGATAGATAACTATCCTGTAGCTATGAGCTTTCCCGCTCGAACCCTGATTTCGATGCAACATCTCTCGAACCCCGTCGGATATTCACAACACCACTGAACGGACATTTCTTATCCCTAGTGATTTTGGTGTTTATTACAACACACATAACAGACTAATTATTTGCCAAGTATTCTACAGGTTGCATTTCTAGAATTCCGTGACAGATTTCTCACAAAAAGGACTTTCCTATTGCTCCACTTTTAACTCAGTGATGTCCGGTAGTAGCAGAGAATTCATCCGGTACTACCGCTCAAGTCCGGTAGTACCGGGTTTCACTTCCGGGCCTGGCAGTATGGTGGGTATATTGGCCAAAGGCCTCAGTACTGAGCGATATCAAAAAGCGGTAGTACCGCATTTTGGTACCGCTCATGACTGAAGCAATTGGCAAGCTCGCCAAACTCCTCAGAACTGAGCGGTATCAAAAAGCAATAGTACCGCATTTTGATACCGGTCAAGACTGAAGCGATTGGCAAGCTTGCCAATCTCCTCAGAACTGACCGGTACTAAAATGCGGTAGTACCGCATTTTAGTACCTATCACTTCTGAGGAGATTGGCCAGTTGACTCGTACTGATGTTTCCCCCGGTATCAAAATGCGGCACTACCGCAAGTTTCTGGTAGTACCGCTTTGTAGGGCCGGTACTATTGCCTTGCGGTAGCACCACACTTTGATACCGGTGGAAACTATTGGGTTATGCAACTCATGTTGCATCTCCGATACCTGTCCGGTAGTACCAGTTGTTTCCGGTACTACCGCTTGGAAAACCCGGTACTACCGCTGCAATAAATACACCAACTGTCAGATTGGATCTGGAGCTATAGACATCCCTTCACCTACCTTGCGACAAGCTGCTCATTTGCATTAATGTCAAGACCACCATTGGAGCCACCAAGTCCACAAGATCTCTTCAATCCACCACCCAAAGTCCTTGATCTTTGGGGAATCGAAAGAGGAGGCCTTGATCTACTACTTCACCAAAAGAGATCTTCATTTCCCCCTCATTGAATTGAGGGCCCCTTTGCTCTAGTGTTTTCTTGGAAACCCTAGTTCTAGATTTGGTTCTTACAAGCTTGTCTTTGATTGTCTTGACAACTTGCTTGTATTTGGGAGCCTCCAATTAAGTTATGGATGTGTGCCCCAAACTTGTAAAGGTGCTGGCTTCCACCTTGAAGGTTGCCGATATAGTGGAAGGTGGATCGATCCCGTTGGGGTGAGATTCATCGGAGAACAAGGGAGGCCTCTCGTGGCGTTGGTGGTTTGAAACCACCCCCTTAGTTGCTTTATCTTGAGAATTTACCTTATTGTCAAACCTTAATTTGAAAAGGAAGGAAATTTGAAGTAGCACCTATTCACCCCCCTCTAGGTGCTCATACGATCCTTTCAACCACCCTCTTGTGCACATAGCCATCGACCACGAACGGTAGTTTGCAATCTACTAATTCCCAATGGAACAACAGATAACACTCAATTGCAGTAGATAATTCAATCATAGAGTAATTTCAAAGGTTATTAAAGAATCAACTCCAAAACAGTTTTAACGTGGTCTAACCTTAACTATGAGGGTGTCCTAGGGCTTATAAGGGCGGCTGGGGCGGCCAGAAACCAAAACTAAGACACGTATGACTCAAACTGATACATGCCGACTCGGACTAGAATTGGTCGGCGGGAGGACATTCTGGCTGATATCGGCCAGACAGTCCATTTGGGCCGGACACTCTGGGTGGATTCGGCCGGACAGTCCGGTTCGGCCAGAAACTTTGAAGTTTACGGGTGGTTTCTAGGTAGTGTCCGATCTGAGACATAGACGGGTACCACCTTGTGGCTTCTTGGGTAGGCCAGACAGTCCGGTGGGAACAAGGCGGACAGTCTGGCCTTCATAGGAACTTTGTCTTCTTCCTTGTTGATCTTCTCTTGCGCCTTCCTCTCGCTCCACACATTGAGCACTTTAGCATTGCCAAGGAAGCCTGGGATGCTCTCACTGTATTGTTTTTTGGAAATGAGAGTATGAGGAGGAACCAGTATGATGCTCTAAGCAATGAAGCCGAAGGCTTCTACATGAAGGAAGGTGAAGATCATGAAGACATGTACCGAAGGCTCAAGACCACCGCCACAGCTTTTAGAAACATGGGTGCCTCACATGTGGATGATGCGTGGATAAAAGGGAAATATGTGAGTGCACTCATGCCCTTTGAGCCCACCGACTTGAAGAGCCTACAAGGAAGACACAACTACCATCTCATGACCTCCAATGAAGTTATGCAAGAGATGGCCGCTTTCAAAGTTGCCGCCAAGAATGCCAAAGATGACCATGCTCGTGCCCTTGGTATGAGCAACATTGTCAATGTTGCTTTGAAAGCCAAAGTTGTGGACCATGGAGATGAAGATGTGTAAGATCCCTCCCTTATAAAGGTAAGGATCCCTGTGATTGCAATGCTAGTCCCTGGATCAAATGCTAGCATCCATAGTTTAAGATGAAGTACACAGAAACAAAGGTCATTATTACATCGTCATTCCAGAGATAACATAGTCTTTTACAACTCCATGGCCATAGGCCTAATACAAGAGTTTAAGCATAACAATATAAATAAAGTCTTCATCTTCATGTGCCTAAGGCAAGCATGTTGAGTGTAGACTCATAACCCCTAATCATCATCAGAGTAACCTGCAACATCACAAGTTACATCCATAGTGGGTCAATACATTGGAATAGTATTGGCAAGTGATACCTTAGTAAAATATTTGCATCTAGTTACTACATGAATTTGGCTAAGTGTAGCTTAGGCTTGCTTTGCTCAAAATAGGTTTTACCTATTAGTTGAAAACACTAAGTTTTTCTTTGATAAAACTTTCCCAAGGAACCACCAATAGAAATTGGTGAACCTTCACTCTTGTTCAACCAGAAGTTTTAACTTAGAAAAATTGGGATGAGGAGATTCTTGATAGCTTCCATGTCTTGATGATCAAATTGTCCAATACCAGGGACATGGCTAAGTACTTAGATTCTTCCATCTGCAGAGGTTGTGCACTTTCCCCACAAGACTTGATTTTCACCAAGACAGGACCTTTCAGAAGCCTTCCCTTAGACCAAAATGGACGCGCTCCAAACCTATCATTTCTCCTACCACCAACTATCCATTTGGCTAAGTTATTGCAACCTATATCATCCAGGCAGAGCCCATAATGCCATCTGGATGCACTAGAAGCTTCTTAACATTTGGCATCTCAAATCCCTTTGTTCCTGGGTGGCTTTCCACAATTGAGATACACAAGGTAAACCATAGAAATGGGCCTTGTGTAACCACTCAACACAAACCATTCTTTCTATTCCACCCAGGTGTTTCATTTACTTAGTTGTTTTATTAAGCAAAACATAAGTCAAAGACTTAGAAATATTTCTCATAGCATGAATATATAATTCACCCTTGGTTGCTACTAGCTAGGCTAAGCATGGCAATAGAAAGTATCTTAACTTAGAGGAAATTCTCACAATACTATAACTACTAGGATTTCCCAAGCATAGCAAATAGATACTTAACAAAATAATCATGCAAGTCCTATACAAAAAATATTTCTAATGCATAGGTAAAAATATTGGGATAAAAACATGAAGCACCACTTGCCTTGGTAGTTTGGGGAGTACCAACAATCTTCACAACCACAATCACTATTAGCACCAAAATCTACACATAAAATAATGGCACCAAATTCACATATCAAAATATACAAGCAAAAATATATGAATGCATGCAAATGCTATGTGATGATTTTTTTCCAAATCAAACAAGATAAGTGAAACAGTACTGAATCATAAACAAGACAAAAACACTCTAAACAATATTTATTTAGTCTCTAAATCATTTTTCAAACAATTTCTATACTCAAACTAAGCCTATAAATGTCTCTGCATAAATAATCAATTTTACAGAAGCAGAACATTAAACACATTGCATAAATGGATAGAATTCTTTCTCCTGATTTCAATGATATATAATTTGCAAAATTTGAACATGTGGATCAAAAGTTATGAATTTTGCAAGTTTGAATCACTAATAGATCTAATTCAGATTTTTAAAACGAATAATAGGACACGCGTCACGTCCTGATTCGTCCATACCGCGTCGCACGGATCGGCCGATGCGTTGCTTTGGATCTAAAGTTGATCACACGGATCAGATCAAAAGATACCCCTTCGGGTTATATTCTATCGTAGCCACTGGATCAAGATTCTACGGCCGTTGATCAAGCGACCAACAACTGGCGACGCGCGGCGATGGTGAGTGGCGGCGCGCTCGGTCTATGGCGTTGAGGCGGCTACTAGAAGCGAGGAAGAGAATGGGGAGGCTCACCAGACTCGCAGAGACGTGCTGGAGCTCAACGTGGCAGTAGCTAGTCGAGGGGCGCACAGACATAGCGACAGGACCTCGTCGGAGTTGCTGGTGGTGTCGGGTGCTCGCAGACGAAGACGTTGCCGAGACTCTGGATCGCCCTAGCATGAATCAGATGGGTCAGGAGGTGCGTAAGGCCATGGCAAACACGATGGCATCAAAGAGAAGGCAAGGGGCGGTCGGGCTTTACCTAGATTGCTCATCGAAGTCGAGCGGTGGTTTTGTCGCTTGCGGGTGCGGACGGGGATGGCGACCTGGATCACTAGAAGACAAACCAATGGCTTCAGGATACGCGCAAAGTTGCAGTGACTGTACTGGCGAAGTTAGGAGTCGAGGGGCGCAGAGAGCTCACCGGAATTCACTGCCGGAGTTCGTCGGTACCGCGGCAGAGTTCGATGAAATATGGGCAGCCTGGTGGCAAGGAGAGGGTTCTGTGTGGGGGGAAACGACCGTGGGGCGAGGGGATTAAGTAGCCAGGAGCGGGGCGAGAGTTACGCTCTGAATCAATGGAATTTAACAAGGTTTTAAACATGGTGTCTCTAGCGCGGTGGTAACGACGGAGCAGTCATCGCGCGGTGATTGAGGACGACGATGACGGGGCAAGGTCGGTCCAGGGTGTCAGCGGGTGGGTGTGCGCTGCTGCGGTGAGAAACAGAGGAAGAAGGGAGACCCCGGGTGGGCTGTTTTGGCTACTGGGCCGAAAGGGTGGCGCCTGGCCCAGTTCTAATTCTTTTATCCTTTTCTATTTATATTTCGATTTTCAGGAAACATTTTCAAATGAGTTTCAAATAAGTTTGAATTCAAACCACTTCTGGATTTTTGTAAAGTGAAAATTGTACACATTTGGTTGCAGAACAATGTTGTACACTTTAAAATAATTTGGCACTTGGTATTTTAAAATAAACAATGTTTTTACCCATTGCTTAATAAAGACAAAGAAATGGTTTAAATTTGTTTCTTTGTTTTGAAATCTTTGTCCAAGCTTTGGAATTTATCAAACAAACCCATGAACAAACATCTTTGGTTTAAAACAAATAATCTCTCATTAGAGAGTAGCATTGGATCAATGCCTTTCTTACATAAAATAATAGTCATACAAATGCTTCTGTTTTTGTAATGACTTTGAAAATGATCATAAAATGATTATGAATGCATGGATGATATGCAAAATCTGAAAACATGATTTTATGGATGTTACAAATCTAACCCCCTTAAGGTGAATCTCACCCTCGAGATTCAGATTGGCTAGCAAATAGGTGAGGGTGGTCTTTCCGATGATCATCTTCTCTTTCCCATGTTGCTTCTTCTTCGGAATGATGGTTCAATTGAACTTTGCAGAATTTGATAGTCTTAGTCCGAGTAACTCTTTCTGTAGTCTCAAGAATCTTGATGGGTTTTACCTCATAAGTGAGATCACTTTCCAATTGGACATCCTCCAAAGGTATAGTATCCTTCAAAGAAGTCTCTTCCATCTCTGGATGGCATTTCTTTAGCTGACTCACATGAAACACATTATGAACGGCAGACAATGATTCTGGAAATTCAATCTCATAAGCTACTTCTCCTTTACGACTCCGAATCTTGAATGGTCCAACATATCTTGGGTCCAATTTTCCTTTGACTCCAAATCTCTTCACTCCACGAAGTGGTGACACTCTAAGATAAGCTCTATCACCCACTTCATAGGTGACTTCTCTATGCTTAGGATCTGCGTAGCTCTTTTGTCAGGACTGTGCTATCTTCAATCTGTCCTTTACTAGCTTGACTTTCTCTTCAGCCTCCTTGATTAGTTCTGGTCCGAACAAGTTCTTTCTCCCACACCATTCCATAGCAATGGGGTAGTACACTTTCTCCCATAGAGAAACTCAAACGGTGCCATCTCAATACTGGCTTGATAGCTGTTATTGTAAGAGAATTCTGCGTAAGGCAGAATTTCATCCCAACTAGCTCCATAGTCTAGGGCACATGCTCTTAACATATCATCTAGAATATGGTTGGTCCTTTCTGTCTGTCCATCAGTCTGAGGATTAAAAGTAGTGCTGAATTCCAATCTCGTTCCCAATGACTCATGTAATTGCCTCCAAAAATGAGAAGTGAACTGAGTTCCCCTATCAGACACAATACTCTTGGGTACTCCATGCAGACATACAATCCTATTCATATAGATCTTGGCTAACTTAGCACTTGTATAGGTTGTCTTCATGGGTATGAAATGAGCCACTTTAGTGAGGCGATCCACCACTACCCAAATAGAATCATATCCTGACCTGGTCCTTGGCAATCCGGTGATGAAATCCATGCTAATCTTGTCCCACTTCCAATCAGGAATAGGTAGTGGTTGTAGCAATCCTGCTGGTTTCTGATGTTCCGCTTTCACTCTACTACATACATCACACAAAGCAATATGTTCGGCGATGTCCTTCTTGAGATTATTCCACCAAAATCTTTCCTTCATATCTATGTACATTTTGGTGTTACCCAGATGAATGGAATATGGTGAGTTGTGTGCTTCCTGTAAAATCAGTTTCTGAAGTCCCGGATCTTGCAGAACGCAGATACGTTTTCCATACCATAAAGTACCCTGTTCATCTTCATGGAATCCTTTGGCTTTTCCCTTGCCAATATTTTCCTTAAACTCTTCTATTTCCTTGTCTGTCTTTTGGGCTTCCTTGATCTTGTCCAACAATGTGGGTTGAACATCCAATGACATGAGATGTCCCTCAGGCATAATCTCCAATCTAAGGTCTCTAAATTGGGCACACAGATCATCTGGCAACTCTCCCTTAGTAAGGCCATTCACAAATACCTTACGGCTTAGAGCATCTACTACAACATATGCTTTACCGGTGTGGTATTGCAAACTCAAGTCATAGTCCTTGATGAGTTCGAGCCATCTTCTTTGTCTCATGTTGATTTCTTTCTGAGTGAAGATATACTTCAAACTTTTGTGATCTGTGAATACTTCACATTGTTTTCCCAAAAGATAATGTCTCCATGTTTTGAGTGCATGGACAACAGAGGCTAACTCCAAATCATGAGTAGGGTAATTTACCTCATGTGTTTTGAGTTGTCTCGAGGCATAAGCCACAACTTTCCCTTCTTGCATTAGAACTGCACCTAATCCATGATGAGATGCATCACAATACACTTGGAAATCTTTCTCCAAATCTGGCAGACATAGGACTGGTGCTGTCACTAGTATCTTCTTCAATTCTTGGAAACTGAGTTCACATCCTTCAGACCAAGCAAATTTCTTGTCTTTCTTTAGTAACTTTGTCATTGGCTTAGCTACCTTGGAGAAATTCTCAATGAATCTTCTGTAGTTTCCTGCCAAGCCAAGGAAACTATGAACTTCCTTCACTGACTTAGGAGATTCCCATTCAGTTACAACTGACACTTTTGCAGGATCAACTGCTACACCATCTCCTGACACAACGTGTCCAAGAAATCCAACTTCATTCAACCAGAATTCACACTTGCTGAATTTGGCATACAGATTATGCTCTCTAAGTTTCTCAAGTATCAAATGCAAATGTCCTTCATGTTCTTCTTTGCTCTTGGAGTAGATCAAAATGTCATCGATGAAAACGACAACAAAGTTGTCAAGGAACTCCATGAACACCTTGTTCATCATATTCATGAAGTAAGCTGGTGCATTGGTCAAACCAAATGGCATCACTTTATACTCATACAATCCATAATTAGTGGTGAAATCTGTCTTAGGTATGTCTTGTTCCCTTATCTGAAGCTGAAAATAACCTAACCGGAGATCAATCTTTGAGAATACACAGGCTCCTTCTAACTGATCAAACAAGTCATTGATTCTAGGCAAAGGATATTTGTTCTTGATAGTCACCTCATTGAGTGAACGATAATCTATGCATAACCTTTGACTTCTATCTTTTTTTTCCACAGATAAGACTGGTGCTCCCCAAGATGAAGAACTTGGTTGAATAAATCCTTTCTGCAACTGTTCTCCAAGTTGCTTCTTGAGTTCTTTCAACTCATCAACTGACATCTTGTAAGGTCTCTTTGCTATTGGTCCTGATCCTAGCAGCAAGTCAATCAGAAATTCCACATCTCTCTCTGGTGGCATTCCCGGCAATTCTTCCGGAAACACATCCGGATATTCACTCACAATTGGCACACTGTCTATGCTAACCCCCTTAGGAGAATTTCGCTTACTCCCTTTTGATTCAAAGTTTGACTTGAATCTTATCGTTTTCTTTTCCGGGGTTGTGAGTGCGACAGTACGATTGGCACAATCTAGTACTCCTTCATACTTGGTCATCCAGTCCATTCCCAAAATTACATCCAGTCCATGGGAATCTAGGATTATCAGACTAACTGGAAACTTATGCTTCCCAAATTCTATCACTAGATCACGACATCCAAGACTTACTATCATATCTCCACCGGGAGAACTTACTTTTATTGGGCACCCAATATTTTCTGTTGGAAACCCATTTCTATCAACAAATGCTTTTGATATGAATGAATGTGATGCACCAGTATCAAAAAGAACAAGTGCTGGAATAGAATTGAGTTTGAACTTACCAGCCACAACATCGGACTCCTCATAAATCTCTTCCACATTGATGTGGTTCACTTGTCCCTTCTAGAAAGGGTTGGGCTTGTTGGGTCCTTCAACTTTCTTTTCTGGGCACTCATTTGCATAATGCCCTAGCTTCTTACACTTGAAACATTCAACCTGACTGATATCTCTTTTTGCAGGCTGACTACCACTTCCACTGTGGTGACTCTTGTGTCCACCCTTGTGGTTCTTGTACTTGTCACTATCATGACTACGGTGATGCTTGTTGTCATGATGGCGGTTGTGGCTGTGTTGGTTGTTGTATTTTCCATGTTTTTGGGATCCAGAACTCACACTATCATCATGATGGGAACGTTTGTGAGACGATCCCGAGCTATGCTTGTCAGAGCTGTGCTTCCTCTTTCTGCTTTCAACCTATTTCATCTTGTTCTCCAAGATGGTAGCCTTGTCACAAAGAGATTGGTAGGTGGGGACATAGGCCACAGATAACTGCAGATTCAGTTCATCATTCAGTCCTTCGAGGAACTTCTCTTTCCTCTTGGCATCGGTATCAACTTCATCCCGTGCATAACACGCAAGATTGTTGAACTCCTCAATATATTCAGCCACGCTGCAGTGGCGCTGCTTCAGGTTATGGAACTCCTTCTTCTTCAAACTCATCACTCCGGATGAGATGTGAGCTGTACGGAAACCATCTTCAAAGATAGCCCATGTCACATCCTCAATGGGAGTGGTGATCTGGAAGTTATCCCACCAAGTAGCTGCTGGTCCCTCCAACATGTGTGCTGTAAACCTGACTTTCTCCTCGTCGGTACAGCCGACAGTCACCAAATCTTTGTTCACCGAATGTAGCCAATCATTGGCCACCACGAGATCAGTGGTTCCTGAGAACTTTCCAGGCCTCAGTCTTAGGAATCTGGTGAGCATGTCAAATCCTGGTGGATTGTTCTGATTGTTGTTATTGTTGTTGTTGTTATTATTGTTGTTGTTGTTCTTATTCTGATTATGCATGAAAGTGGTCATCATCTGCATCAGCTGTGCCTGTGCTGTCATCAGCTGCTGCATCTCGGGGGTGACATTGTTGTTGTTCGGGTTGGGGTTGGCGTGTCGAGGAGGCATCTGTGGTTTTCAATAAGGATAAGAATGAGATACGCATAGATGCTTAACATGCATAATACATCACATAGACAATCACCAAAACAAGCATCAAAATAACATAAAGTTCAATGACATAAACAACAAGTTTGAAAAGCAAACACACCAATAGCAAGCCATCCACATGTTGGATGGTCATTGCGACTCAATAATCATAAGCATGGTAAATGATAGATAAATGAGTAGTCATCACTACTCCTCTGCATCAACCTCCTCATCAACAAGTGTAAGACCTGCATTCTCCATAGCGGTCTTGTATTCCTCGACATTGGTAGTCAAGGCCTCTATCTTGGCTTTGAGAGCCCTCTTCTGTGAACGAAGTCTCTCAATCACACCCTGCTGATGCTCGAGATCGAAGTCCTTGGCCTCTAGTTCTGCATTCATCTCTCGAATCCTCTTGTTCCTATCTTGGACTCTTTTCTCTTGGCTCTTGAACTTCCTGTCCTGGCTCTCAAACTTAGCCTCCATTTCCTTGACTATCTCGTCTTGCTCCGCGAAGAGGTTGTCCTTCTCACGAAGCTGCACCTGGAGCTCGTCATTGCTAAGCATGACGTTGGTCCTATCAGTATCTAGGTGCCTAAGTAGAACCTCTAGGTCCTGAAGGTACAGACGAATAGGCTCTGCCGTCTCTCTAGAAGCATCCTCAAACTCAATAGCCTCACCATTCTCGTCGCGTCTTCCGAAGGCGTGAAAGTGAGTACCTCTAAGCTCCCTGGAGTTCCTCCCTAACATACGCCCAAGTAGATCCTGCATGACTACCTCTAAGCCTCTCTCCTAGTCGTCATGCATTAGCTTGAAAGTGATAGCCTCCGTGGCTGGCTCAGTCTGGCGTCCTGGCTGAGTAACTTTGAAGCCCCAAAGGTCCTTCCTCTCAAACTTGGTGAGGGGAAGCATCATGATGCTAGGGAGCGGAACATTGAGCACACTAGTGAGCTCAATAAGACGAGTGCCAAAACGAGTTCCCTTGAACTCTTCAGCCGTGCTGATAGTAACATTAGGCATCTATTTTATAAGATAAGAAAAGTTATAATCAACATCAATAGAAAATCACAAGACAAAGTATCATAAGCATATCATTGGCAAACACACAAGTCATGGCATACATAAATCCATTACAAGCATTCCAAAGTTCCACATAACTTAGACAATTTTTTTAGAAATAAAACGTTAAGTGTGGTGGTCCAACTAACAAAGTACATTACAATCCCAACTCACTTGCCAAGTTGGCTAACAGGGCATCCCTAGAGGCAATCTGTCGATCCTGATCACATGACTCCACTGCTAAGTCTATGATGTCCTCTCTTAAACGTTGGTTGGTAGCCTCTAACTCTTGGGTATGCTTCTTTTCTTCCCTAAGGTCATTTTGGGTGTTAAGCATTCTTCACTTGAGTCTATAACCAAGCTCCTCGATGGCCTTCCAAGCTGCATCTCTTGCAGAGCCAAAGAATGTGGTGTGCATCACTGAGTTGGTGACCATGCAGAATCCTGATTCCTTGTGGTTGTCTTCCTTGTTTTTATACAAGTGAAGCTGCACCCACCAGTACTCCACTCCTTCATCCATCACGGGGAAACCATTGTACACAACTGCACCATGTATTCCCATGGCAACCATGAGGTCTTTGAGAGCCTTGGGGAATTCTGTCTCACACTCCAAGGTCATAGTCATGAGTGGTCCCTTCCTCACAGCTTTGTTGATGGAGTTCATATACAAATAGAGATGAGAAGAATATTAGAAAAGTTTACGAGAAGAAAAAGACAAGTGTGGAAATTGTTGAATTTTTTTCTTACTGGTTTCTAATCCAATCCTAGGGTCATAATCCTACAGGCAACATAGTACTCTAATACCATCTGTAAGATCCCTCCCTTATAAAGGTAAGGATCCCTGTGATTGCAATGCTAGTCCCTGGATCAAATGCTAGCATCCAGAGTTTAATATGAAGTACACAGAAACAAAGGTCATTATGACATCATCATTCCAGAGATAACATAGTCTTTTACAACTCCATGGCCAGAGGCCTAATACAAGAGTTTAAGCATAACAATATAAATAAAGTCTTCATCTTCATGTGCCACAGGCAAGCATGTTGAGTGTATACTCATAACCCCTAATCATCATCAGAGTAACCTGCAACATCACAAGTTACAGCCACAATGGGTCAATACATTGGAATAGTATTGGCAAGTGATACTTTAGTAAAATATTTGCATCTAGTTACTACATGAATTTGGCTAAGTGTAGCTTAGGCTTGCTTTGCTCAAAATAGGTTTTACCTATTAGTTGAAAACACTAAGTTTTTCTTTGACAAAACTTTCCCAAGGAACCACCAATAGAAATTGGTGAACCTTCACTCTTGTTCAACCACAATTTTTAACTTAGAAAAATTGGGATGAGGAGATTCTTGATAGCTTCCATGTCTTGATGCTCAAATTGTCCAATACCAGGGACATGGCTAAGTACTTAGATTCTTCCATCTGTAGAGGTTATCCACTTTCCCCACAAGACTTGATTTTCACCAAGACAGGACCTTTCAGAAGCCTTCCCTTAGACCAAAATGGATGCGCCACAAACCTATCATTTCCCCTACCACCAACTGTCCATTTGGCCAAGTTATTGCAACCTATATGATCCAGGCAGAGCCCATAATGCCATGTGGCTGCACTAGAAGGTTCTTAACATTTGGCATCTCAAATCCCTTTGTTCCTGGGTGGCTTTCCACAAGTGAGATACACAAGGTAAACCATAGAAATGGGCCTTGTGTAACCACTCAACACAAACCATTCTTTCCATTCCACCCAGGTGTTTCATTTACTTAGTTGTTTTATTAAGCAAAACATAAGTCAAAGACTTAGAAATATTTCTCATAGCATGAATATATAATTCACCCTTGGTTGCTACTAGCTAGGCTAAGCATGGCAATAGCAAGTATCTTAACTTAGAGGAAATTCTAACAATACTACAACTACTAGGATTACCCAAGCATAGCAAATAGATACTTAACAAAATAATCATGCAAGTCCTATACAAAAAATATTTCTAATGCATAGGTAAAAATATTGGGATAAAAACATGAAGCATCACTTTCCTTGGTAGTTTGGGGAGTAGCAACAATCTTCACAACCACACTCACTATTAGCACCAAAATCTACACATAAAATAATGGCACCAAATTCACATATCAAAATATACAAGCAAAAATATATGAATGCATGCAAATGCTATGTGATGATTTTTTTACAAATCAAACAAGACAAGTGAAACAGTACTGAATCATAAACAAGACAAAAACATCCTAAACAAACTTTATTTAGTCTCTAAATCATTTTTCAAACAATTTCTATACTCAAACTAAGCCTATAAATGTCTCTGCATAAATAATCAATTTTACAGAAGCAAAACATTAAACACATTGCATAAATGGATATAATTCTTTCTCCTGATTCCAATGATATGTAATTTGCAAAATTTGAGCGTGTGGATCAAAATTTATGAATTTTGCAAGTTTGAATCACTAATAGATCTAATTCAGATTTTTAAAACGAATAATAGGCCACGCGTCATGTCCTTATTCGTCCATACAGCTTTGCACGGATCGGCCGATGCGGTGCGTTAGATCTAATCTGGATCGCACGGATCAGATCAAAAGATACCCCTTCGGGTTATGTTCTATCGTAGCCACTGGATCAAGATTCTACGGCCGTTGATCAAGCGACCAACAACTGGCGGCGCGCGGCGACGGTGAGCGGCGGCGCACTCAGTCTACGGCGTTGCGGCGGCTACTGGAAGCGAGGAAGAGAATGGGGAGGATCACCAGACTCGCAGAGACGTGCTGGAGCTCAACGTGGCAGTAGCTTGTCGAGGGGCGCAGGGACACAGCGACAGGACCTCGTCGGAGTTGCTGGCGGCATCGGGTGCTCGCAGACGAAGACGTTGCCGAGACTCTGGATCGCCCTAGCATGAATTAGATGGGTCAGGAGGTGCGCAACGCCATGGCGAACACAATGGCATCAAAGAGAAGGCAAGGGGCGGTCGGGGCATTACCTAGATTGCTCGTCGGAGTCGAGCGGTGGTTCTGTCGCTTGCGGGTGCGGACGGGGATGACGACCTGGATCACCAGAAGACAAACCAATGGCTTCAGGAGACGCGCAAAGTTGCAGTGACTGTACTAGCGAAGTTAGGAGTCTAGGGGCGCAAAGAGCTCCCCGAAATTCACTACCGGAGTTCATCGGTACCGCGGCAGAGTTCGATGAAATATGGGCAGCCTGGTGGCGAGGAGAGGGTTCTGTGTGGGGGGAAATGATCGTGGGAGCGAGGGGATTAAGTAGCCAGGAGCGGGGCGAGAGTTACGCTATGAATCAATGGAATTTAACGAGGTTTTAAACGCGGCGTCTCTGGCGCGGTGGTAACGGCGGAGCAGTCATCGTGTGGTGATTGAGGACGACGATGACGGGGCAAGGTCGGTCCAGGGTGTCAGCGGGTGGGTGTGCGCTGCTGCGGTGAGAAACAAAGGAAGAAGGGAGACCCCGGGTGGGCTGTTTTGGCTACTGGGCCGAAAGGGTGGCTCCTGGCCCAGTTCTAATTCTTTTATCCTTTTCTATTTCTATTTCGATTTTCAGGAAACATTTTCAAATGAGTTTCAAATAAGTTTGAATTCAAACCACTTCTGGATTTTTGTAAAGTGAAAATTGTACACATTTGGTTGCAGAACAATGTTGTACACTTTAAAATAATTTGTCACTTGGAATTTTAAAATAAACAATGTTTTTACCCGTTGCTTAATAAAGACAAAGAAATGGTTTAAATTTGTTTCTTTGTTTTGAAATCTTTGTCCAAGCTTTGGAATTTATCAAACAAACCCATGAACAAACATATTTGGTTTAAAACAAATAATCTATCATTAGAGAGTAGCATTGGATCAATGCCTTGCTTACATAAAATAATAGGCATACAAATGCTTCTGTTTTTGTAATGACTTTGAAAATGATCCTAAAATGATTATGAATGCAGGGATGATATGCAAACTTTGAAAACATGATTTTAGGGATGTTACAAGATGATAGTGATGAAGGCCTCTCCGTGGACCATCCCGATGAAGTCAAGATTGCTCATAGTCAATATATGGCCTTCTATGCAAAGAACTTTTGGAAGAACCCCGCCAAGGCCAAGATGGAAATGCAACGAAGAAGCAACCCAAATGGGAAAATAGAAAATACTACTAGATTGAGAACTTGCTTCAATTGTGATGACCGCTATGACTTTGTGGCAAGTTGCCCCTATGAGAAGAGAGAAGATCATGGGGGTAAGCATGTGTTGAAGAAGAATCTCAAAGCACCTTACAAGAAACCCTTGATCAAGAAATCCCATCAACAATAAGTCGGGAGAAATTGTCTTGATCACTCATGAAGAATACTCCTCCGACAATGACAATGATGAAGATGAGGAAGAGGAAACTTCTCATGGTGTGGTGGCTCTAGCCACTACTTATACTCCGACATTCTCACTCTTCGATTCTCCAAATGAGAATTCTCCCATCAAGAACGTCACTTGCCTTATGGCAAGAGGAATGGAGGTATCTTCATCATCTCACTCCACTCCCTTAGCTAATGATGAAATTTATGATGAGATATCTCTTGATGTTAAAAGGGGATTAATTGCTTTTGATGAGTTTATGACTAAACTACAAGGGGATGCTAAGATACATTTTGGTAACATCTTATATCAACTTTCCCACACACAAGAGCTCCTAGATGTAAGATGTAAACTTGGGCATGAAAACATGATTGAGCTAGAGGCTTTAAACAATGCTCTAGAAGAAGAACAAGAGACTAGGTTGTCACTTCAATTAAAACTTGAAGGGCTTGATGAGGCCAATGACATTATTGTTAATAAACTCATCAAAGAGCGTGATCATGCTATTTCTAAATACAAAAGGGCTAAAAAGGACAAGATTGAGTTTGGTGTGGTTCATGAAAAACGTACCGAGGACTTTAGTTTGCTTAACAAGGCTCACAAGGCTTTGGAAAGTGAATTCTTATCACTCACAAAGTCCCATGAAACTCTTCAAACTCAATTGACCAATACTCCTTCACCTAGTAACTTCATTCCATCTAGTAGTACAACTATTCTTGAAGAAAATGCTAGGTTGAAGGGGGAGCTAGCCAAGGCCACATTTCCACAAGGCAACAAGTCCATTGATGATCTTTTGAGTAAGCAAAGGCCTAGTGGTGATAAAGGGGGAATTGGTTTTGTCTCCAAAACTAAGAATAAGAAGAACAACAACAAGAAGAAGGCCAAACTCACACAAGAGACCAACAAGACCATTGTGGATAGTAAGACCTCAAGTGGTAAAACTATGTCTCATGATGACTTTGCGGGAAGTGCTAACCCTCACTATGTTCTAATGCGTGATTATTATGTTGATGTGTATGCACAATATGTCGGCCCATATGATGGTTATATTGCTTGGTCTATTTGGGTTCCCAAGACCCTTGTTGCTAACAAAAGAGGACCCATTGAAAAATGGGTACCTAAAAAATAGCTTGATCTCTTGTAGACATATGCTTCCGGAGGGTCAAAGTGGGTGCTCGATAGTGGTTGCACAAGTCATATGACCGGAAGCTCTTCTATTGTACAAGATATAAGGCCAAATGATGATCAAATATCTGTTACATATGCCGAGAAGTCAAAGTCTAAGGTAATGGGTTCTGACAAGGTAGTGGTTGCTCACGACATTACGCTCGTGAACATCATGCTTGTTGACCCTCGGTTATAATTTACTTTCAGTCTGTGCTCTTGGAAAGATGGGATTTTCCGTATTTAGAGATGATGATATTGTGGTCCTCATGTGGAGCAAGTCTCTCAAGGTCTAATTCATTAGGTACATCGAACATAACTTGTATGTGGTGGACTTTTCGAGGCAAACCACTACAAGTGCGATGTTCTTATTCGGAAAGGCTGATGTGGGTTGGTTATGGCATCGCCGACTAGCCCATGTTAATATGAGAACTTTGCAAAGTCTCCACAAGGAGGGCCATATTGTTGGACTAAAATAAAATGTTTCCTTTGCCAAAGATCGTGTTTGCAGGGCATGTGTTCTAGGGAAGATGCATAATGCTCCGCACAAGCCTAAGAATCGCATCAAGTCAACCAAGATATTGGAGCTCCTCCATGTGGACCTCTTTGGTCCTCCATCTCATGCAAGCCTTGGTGGGAAGAAATATGGCTTGGTGATAGTTGATGACTTTTCAAGATACTCTTGGGTTTATTTCTTCAAGTTGAAGAGTGAGACACAAAAGATCTTAATCGACTTCATCAACATGGTGAAACGTCAATACAACCTTCCGGTGTTGATTATAAGAAGCGACAACGGCACCGAGTTCAAGAACTACACCTTGAATGATTTCCTGAGTTATCAGGGGATAAAACATCAATATTCCGCTGCATACACCCCTCAACAAAATGGTGTGGCCGAAAGGAAGAACCAGACTCTTATTGAGATGGCTAGGACCATGTTGCCGAAGTTTAAATCTCCATACAACTTTTGGGACGAAGCCATCTCCACCGCTTGCCATCCTTCAAACTGAAGGTATACGGGTAGGCTACACTAGCGCAAATCAAAAAATTTCTACCGCGTATACCAGGATTACTGTTGTCATAGATCACTGGATTACCACTAGACGCGCAGTTGAGGAATTGATGAAGCGTGTCGAGGCAGTGCAGACGTTCCACGTCTCCTCCTTGTCCTCGTCCCACGAGCAGATCCCCTTGCGCGGCTCGTCCAAGCGCTACAGATGCAGCGCCTCCGAGGTATCCACACGTACAGGGTGGAAGCGTCAGACGCCGGACTGCTAGGTCCGCGCGTGCAACACAGGTGTGAGGAGTGGCGGCTGGGAATGATCTGAGGTCTAAGGTCTAACCCTGGTCAACTCGCCCCACCCTCTCTTATATAGGCGTCCCTAGTGGGCTTCTACATTAGCAGCCCATTAGTACCCTAAGTCTGGTCTAATTTGGATCCAATCCTCATTAGGCTTCCAGCCCCTTAAGTGTGTGACCCTATAGGTTCATATACGTATAGACATGACACGGATACACTTATTCTGTCAATAGTTGGTAGCAGCCTCTAGCAAGACGTGCCAACTCCTAAACGCATACAAAGATCATATCGGACGAACCATCACAAGGTTTAGTACATGTCTTTCCCTTTGCCTCACGATATTTGGTCTAGCTCCAAGCTGACCTCCCTTTCTCGATACCTTTACTAGGTTAACTCTTAACCATATGTAGCACGGCCATGCATTTCTGGATCCGATCACTCGAGGGGCCCAGAGATATCTCTCTCAAGTAGAGAGGGGCAAATACCATCTTGATTGACCATGCCTTGCAGCATGCTTCAGGACAAACCCGAAAGCTACCTTTATAACTACCCAGTTACGGTGCAGCGTTTGATAGCCCCAAAGTAGGTCGATCCACATCTCAAGTACATGCGACAATCTCAGGTCTAAGGACAAAACGTACACGATGTGTAGAGAGAGAGCTGCAACTAATTGCTAGTCTCAGGTTGGGTCAGTCCAACCCCATGTTCATAACATGTGTCCACGTCATTGGTTTGACATCTCCATGTCTATGACTAGCGAAACATAGTTATCAACCAATCGATGTGCTAGTCTAATATTCACGTGTGTCCTCACATGAACTCCGACTAGGGACAACTTTTAAATAGCCATACAAGTATAGAGTTTCACAAACAATTCACGTAATTGCCAATCAATACAAGTTGCCTGATATGGATATTCAAGGAACATTACAATAACTCATGGATACATATGAAATATCATCATCTCTATGATTGCCTCTAGGGCAAATTTCCTTCAGTCTCCCACTTGCACTAGAGTCAATCTAAAGTGTATCTAATACCAATTGCTCTTGTGTGCGCTTCATGCGCGGGCTGCGGGAGAGGCTTAGTCAAGGGATCAGCAACATTTGAGTCCGTATGTATTTTGCATATCATGACACTACCATCCTCAACGAACTCTCGAATCTGATGGTAACGCGTGCGAATATGTTTGTTCTTCTGGTGCTGTCTAGGTTCCTTGGCCTGTGCAATAGCACCATTGTTATCACAATAAACTTCCAAGGGATTGGACGCGCCCTGAACCACACCGAGAGCGATTAGGAAATTCCTAATCCAAACATCTTCCTTTACATCCTCCGAGGCAGCAATATATTTAGCTTCTGTTGAAGAGGAGGTCACCGTATCTTGCTTGGAACTTTTCCAGCTCACAGCACCACCATTCATGACAAACACATAACCTGATTGCGATTTCGAATCATCTGAGTCGTTATGGTAACTCGCATCTGTGTAACCCCTTACACTGAGTTCATCCTCACCTCCATAAACTAGGAACACATCCTTAGTCCTTTTCAAGTACTTAAGGATGTTCTTTACCGCTGTCCAGTGAGCTTCACCTGGATCAGCCTGGTATCTGCTCGTAACACTTAGAGCATAGGAAACATCTGGGCGAGTACATATCGTTGCATACATGATGGATCCAATAGCCGAAGCATATGGAACCCTACTCATGCGCTCACGCTCATCAGTAGTCGAAGACACTGAGTCTTGCTGAGTTTTATGCCGTGAGACATGGGCAAGAACCCCTTCTTAGCCTCTTCCATGCTGAACCGTTTCAACACTTTGTCAATGTATGTACTCTGGCTTAATCCAATTAGCCTCCTTGATCTATCTCTATATATCTTGATGCCCAGAATATATGCCGCTTCTCCTAAGTCCTTCATTGAAAAACTATTTTTCAATGAGGTCTTAACAGACTCGAGCATAGGTATGTCATTTCCAATCAGCAATATGTCATCTACATATAAGATTAGAAATACCAGCGCTCTCCCACTTTCCCTCTTGTAAACACAAGGTTCTTGTTCGTTTTTGATGAAGCCAAACTCCTTTACAACTTCATCAAATCGAATGTTCCAACTCCGAGATGCTTGCTTCAGCCCATAAATGGACTTCAGAAGTTTTCATACCTTTCCAGCATTGTTTGGATCGACAAAACCTTCGGGCTGCATCATATACACATCCTCAGTTAGGATTCCATTTAGGAAAGCCATCTTGACATCCATCTGCCATATTTCATAGTTGAAATGTGTAGCAATAGCTAGAATTATCCGTATAGATTTAAGCATCGCTACGGGCGAGAAAGTCTCGTCGTAGTCAACTCCTTGAACTTGTCTAAAACCTTTTGCAACAAGTCGAGCTTTATGGATGTGAACATTTCCATCCATATCAATCTTCTTCTTATAGATCCATTTGCACTCGATGGCTTTAAAACCATCAGGCAGGTCAACCAAGTTCCAAACTTGATTGTCTCCCATGGACTCTATCTCGGATCTCATGGCGATCAGCCATTTCTCAGAGTCTGGGTCCGCCATCGCTTCTGCATAGGTCGCAGGCTCATCATTGTCTAACAATAATAATTCCCGTGCTTTGCGGAGCCTCGCCGACCTTCGTGGTTATGGTGCTTCTGTTGCCATGGGTTCCTCAACTTGTTCTGCTACAATAGAATCACTCGTAGAAGCATCCCCAACTGGCTCATCTTGAACTTCTTCAAGTCGCACCGAGCTTCCACTTGTTCCCTTTGTGAGAAACTCTTTCTCTAGGAAGACACCGCTACGAGCGACAAACACTTTGCCCTCCTCTCGGTTGTAGAAGTAATACCCTAAGGTTTCCCTCGGATATCCCATGAAAATGCACTTATCCGATTTGGGTGTTAGCTTGTCCGACTGAAGTCTCTTGACAAATGCATCACAACCCCAAATCTTTAGAAAAGACAAACTGGGATTCTTTCCAGTCCACATCTCATATGGTGTCTTAACTACGGATTTAGATGGTACCCTATTAAGTGTGAAAGCTGCCGTTTCTAGAGCGTAACACCAAAATGGTAATGGTAAATCCGACTGGCTCATCATAGATCGAACCATGTCCAACAAAGTTCGATTATGCCGTTCGGAGACCCCGTTTCTTTCAGGCGTTCCAGGTGGCGTAAGTTGTGGAACAATTCCGCAACTCTTAAGATGATCGCTAAATTCGTGACTCAAATATTCACCTCCACGATCAGATCGCAAGGCCTTTATTTTCTTGCCACGTTGATTCTCTACTTCACTCTAAAACTCTTTGAACTTTTCAAAAGTTTCAGACTTATGCCTCATCAAGTAGACATAACCATATCTACTGAAATCATCAGTGAAAGTAATGAAGTAGTGATATCCTCCTCTGGCTGTCGTGCTCATTGGCCACACACATCAGTATGTACGAGTTCCAACAAGTCTGTCGCTCTCTCGGGTAAACCCGAAAAAGGTGACTTGGTCATCTTTCCAAGTAAACAAGACTGACATGTCTCGTATGATTCAAAATCAAACGAAGTTAGAAGACCATCACCATGGAGCTTCTTCATGCGCTTTTCACTTATATGCCCCAAACGACAATGCCATAAATAGGTAGGACTCAAATCATTAGGCCGAAGCCTTTTAGCACTAACATTGTAAATAGATGCATCATCAAGATTTAAAATAAATAACCCATTCACAATGGGAGCATTAGCCATAAACATATCATTCTTAGAGATTACACAACCATTGTTTATACTCGCAAATGAATATCCATCCCTTATCAAACATGAAGGTGATAAAATGTTTCGACCCATACTTAGAATGTAATAACAATTATTCAACTCCATAATAAATCCTGACGGAAGGTGAAGTTGCATGATGCCGACGAACAATGCAGGAACCCTTGCTTTATTTCCGACGCGAAAATCCACTTCGCCTTTCTGCACTTCTCTAGTCCTTATTAGCCCCTGCATCGAATTGCAAATTTGAGCAACTGATCCGGTATCAAATACCCAAGAGTTAACATAGGAATCAGCGAGAATAATTTCCACAACATTTACAACAAGCGTACCTGAGTTGGAAGTACTCTTACTTCCACTCTTCTTCAAAGAATCCTGGTACTTGCTGCAGTTTCTCTTCCAGTGGCCATGTTCATGACAAAAGAAGCACTCTGTGTCTTCTACAGGTCCAGCCTTTTGCTTGGGTGCAGACTTAGGGATCATATCCTTAGCCTTGCCCTTCTTCTTCCAAGAAGTACCCTTTTTCTTGAAGCTAGGCTTGTTCTGCACAGCCATCACATGGCTATGCCCTGCACACTTCTTTATGTCACTTTCTGCTGTTTTTAGCATCCCGCATAACTCATTAAGGCCCTTCTCCACCCCATGCATATGGTAGTTCGAAATGAACTGCCCATAGCTTGATGGAAGAGACGCCAAAATGAAGTCAGTGGCCAACTCTTGGCCTAGTGGAAAACCAAGCTTTTCCAAAGTCTGACTGTAACCAATCATTTTGATCACATGGGGGCCTACAGCTGCTCCCTCTGCTAGCTTGCATTCGACAAAGGACTTGGCAACATTGTACCTCTCAGTCCTTGCCTGGTCTTGGAACATGTCCTTAAGCGCAACGATCATATCGTACGCATCCTGATCCTCAAACTTCTTTTGGAGTTCAGGTTCCATGCATGCAAGCATAAGGCAGCTAACCTCAAGAGAATCATCACATGCTCTCTTGTAGGCATTCTTTAGGGCAGCAGATGCATTATCAGCAGGTTCATCGGGGATTGGGGTGTCCAGAACCGTTTCCTTTTTATCAGATCTGAGAACAATTCTCAGGTTACGGACCCAGTCCGAATACTTTGTTCCATTTAGTTTATCTTTGTCAAGAATCGAACGCAAAGAGAAAGGTGATGTAGTGTTCGGTGCCATTGATCTACAACAGAAAACATGCAAAATACTAAGCCATGTAACCATGAAAGAGTAAAACATATTAAACAATTTAATAGCATATACTCCCACTTAAATCAATATCCCTCTATTGATACTAAGTGATTCAAGATCCACAATTAACAAGTCGACTAGTGAGCTTTAGCATCACTGCTAGAAGACAAGGTAAATCGGTAAGCAACACTTGCTAATCATATCACATATGACTCTTGTTGTTGGGTGACATCTTTATGTCAAAACTAGGCGCCCAACCTTTATGCCCCAAGGTCCTTAACTGTTAAGGTGACCTTGTCAAGTTCACCAACCCTTATGCGTGTAGGTATCCGATACAAACCCATCCAGCCAAGGAAAACCGCGGCACCCTAATTTCATAGGCCCACCAACGATTGTACAGGGCATAGGATGGTGCAAGGTTTGGTTGGGAGGGCATGGTTTAACTTAAACTTTGTGAGGGATCGTTCTACTTCTATCATCTAAGCATGCATAGTAGTAAAACACATAAGAATAACATTCACATAGATGTGGCACAGTATGGCCCATTTTCTCATGGTGATCTCCATTGCCATAGAACCTGTCCACCATGGTGATCTCCATCTTCATGTTCCATGTGAGCCATCCTCCAAGTGATGAGTCCTCCAAGAACTAATACAAGCTATTACTCCTAACAACTATTAATCAAAATTACATAGTATTGGGATCATCACAAGTTGGCACGAAGGCCATTACAATAAACGACAACACATATGGCTCCAGCCGTGTTGCCCTACTCACGACACGCAGGTCATGCTAATTTTCATAAATGCATCACATACATATATGGGCCATACTAATCACATACATCCTGCAAAAACAAGTTATGCATAGAATCGCATTCTACCGGATCATGTGACATCGCAGCACCTAGTTAATTTAACGAGATACAAAAAGGGGCTACGATTAAAGGGGGGTCTAGGGGGTCTCCCCCTACGGGGTTTGAAGGAAAACCGTGAAAAATGAGAGATCGAATCTTCACAATTTTCTTGAAGGATTTTCATCGGCAAATCAAATTTACCATACACCGACTCCTGTCCCGATTCAATCAAACTCCTTTGATCACGGTACATCGATTTTAGATCTAGGTTCCGATTCGATCAATCATATTGATCTTCGCGTGATTCAACAGGATTTATGTGCCACTGTCTACCCCGATGGCGGAAACCGACCGGTAGAGGTAAGTCGTTCGACAACCTCAGATCACGATCACGGAAAGCAAGATCATAGATCAATCCTGAACCACCGCCATATAAACGATCACATCATTCATATCAATCTGCATATCACCATATGCAAACATCCCGAACCTATAACTGAACAGCATAGGCTCTGATACCACTGAAGGGATACGGGTAGGCTACACTAGCGCAAATCAAAAAATTTCTACCGCGTATACCAGGATTACTGTTGTCATAGATCACAGGATTACCACTAGAAGCGCAGTTGTGGAATTGATGAAGCGCGTCGAGGCAGTGCAGACGTTCCACGTCTCCTCCTTGTCCTCGTCCCATGAGCAGCTCCCCTTGTGCGGCTCGTCCAAGCGCTACAGATGCAGCGCCTCCGAGGTATCCACACGTACAGGGTGGAAGCGTCAAACGCCGGACTGCTAGGTCCGCGCGTGCATCACAGGCGTGAGGAGTGGCGGCTGGGAATGATCTGAGGTCTAAGGTCTAACCCTGGTCAGCTCGCCCCACCCTCTCTTATATAAGCGTCCCTAGTGGGCTTCTATATTAGCAGCCCATTAGTACCCTAAGCCTGGTCTAATTCGGATCCAATCCTCATTAGGATTCTAGCCCCTTAAGTGTGTGACCCTATAGGTTCATATACGTATAGACATGACACGAATAGACTTATTATGTCAATAGTTGGTAGCGGCCTCTAGCAAGACGTGCCAACTCCTAAACGCATACAAAGATCATATCGGACAAACCATCACAAGGTTTAGCACATGTCTTTCCCTTTGCCTCACGATATTTGGTCTAGCTCCAAGCTGACCTCCCTTTCTCGATACCGTGATTCGGAATCCCTTTACTAGGTTAACTCTTAACCATATGTAGCACGGTCATGCATTTCTGGATCCGATCACTTGAGGGGCCCAGAGATATCTCTCTCAAGTAGAGAGGGGCAAATCCCATCTTGATTGACCATGCCTTGCAACATGCTTCAGGACAAACCTGAAAGCTCCCTTTATAACTACCCAGTTACGGTGCAGCGTTTGATAGCCCCAAAGTAGGTCGATCCACATCTCAAGTACATGCGACAATCTCAGGTCTAAGGACAAAACGTACACGATGTGTAGAGAGAGAGCTGCAACTAATTGCTAGTCTCAGGTTGGGTCAGTCCAACCCCATGTTCATAACATGTGTCCATGTCATTGGTTTGACATCTCCATGTCTATGACTTGCGAAACATAGTCATCAACCAATCGATGTGCTAGTCTAATATTCACGTGTGTCCTCACATGAACACCGACTAGGGACAACTTTTAAATAACCATACAAGTATAGAGTTTCACAAACAATTCACGTAATTGCCAATCAATACAAGTTGCCTGATATGGATATTCAAGGAACATTACAATAACTCATGGATACATATGAAATATCATCATCTCTATGATTGCCTCTAGGGCATATTTCCCTCACAAACCGGCTCTACCTCCGCAAGGAAATCAACAAGAATCCATATGAAATACTTACCGGTAACAAGCCCAACATATCTTACTTCCTAGTGTTCGGTTGTAAGTGTTTCTATCTCATAAAAGGTGTTCATTTGTCCAAATTCGAGTCTAAAGCATTAAAGGGTATTTTTGTTGGCTATGGTCTCGAATCTCACACTTATAGAATCTATGATAAGCTCTCCGAGCCGTCATAGAATCTTGCAGTGTGACTTTTGAAGAATATGATGGTCCCCAAGGGGGGCGTGTTGATGCTTGTGATGCAGATGATGAAATGTCTTAGGATGCCATATGAATAATGGGTGTGGGATATATCCGTCCCGTTGAGGAACTCCTTATGGCGGATCGAGAAGAACTATGCTCCACTCAAGTGGAGCCCTCATCTTCACAGCATCAACAAGATCCATCCACTGAGGAGGACAATGAATCAAGCCAAAGACAAGATGTGGACCCTCAACATGATGATCATAGTGACAAATCTAGTCAAGGGGAGCTTGATTCATTCTCCAGGATGTCAAGTGGTGCCAAGGCAATTACTCAAGGAAGATCTGTACAAACTGCTTTGAGACAAGCTCAAATTGATGCTAGAAGAGCACTTGATCAAGACCAAGGTCAATCTTTGCCTCTAGATGAAGAGAATGATTCCCATGATGATCAAGGTCAAGTTGATGGTCAAGACGAGGATCAAAATGATGAAGAGGGTCCCACAAGAAACAACACGGAGATCCACGCTTGTCTTGAAGCTAGAAAGGAAAGAATGTTGGAATTAAGAGACCACTCTCTACAAAATTTAGTTGGTGACCTAAGGAAAGACATTTCCACAAGAGAACAATTGAATAGGTTCAGTGAACATCAAGCACACATCTCCATGTTTGAACCTAAGAAAGTGTGGGGAGCTCTTGAAGATTCGGATTGGTTAGAAGCTGTGCACAAAGAGCTCAACAACTTTGAGAGAAACAAAGTATGGAAGTTAGTTGAGAAGCCAAAGGATTGCCGCAATGTTATTGGGACAAAGTGGATATTCAAGAACAAGGAAGATGAGCATGGAATTATAGTAAGGAACAAGGCTAGATTGGTTGCACAAGGGTATTCTCAAATTGAAGGCATTGACTATGGAGAAACTTATGCACCCGTGGCTGGCTCACCTTGAGTCCATCCGTATCCTTCTTGCTTATGCGGCAAATCATAATTTCAAGTTGCAACAAATGGATGTAGAGAGTGCATTTATTTATGGTCCATTAAATCAGTTGGTATATGTTAAGCAACCCCCGGTATTTGAGGACCCCAACTTCCCAAACAATGTCTACAAACTTGATAAGGCGCTCTATGGGCTCAAGCAATCCCCACGCACGTGGTATGAGCACCTTAGAGAGTTATTGTTTGACCGTGGATTTGAGGTTGGGAAAATCGATCACACTCTTTTTACTAAGAGAGTCAATGGGGAGCTTTTTGTATGCCAAATATATGTTTATGATATTATCTTTGGCTCATCGAACAAAGCTTTTAATGATGAATTCTCAAAGCTTATGACTAGTAGGTTCCAGATGTCTTTGATGGGGGAGTCGAGAGTATTTCTTGGTTTTGAGATCAAGCAAGTTAGAGGAGGGACATTCTTCAATCAAGCCAAGTATACTCAAGATATGCTCAAGAGATTCAAAATGCAAGATTTAAATGGAGCTCCTACTCCCATGGCTACAAAGACTCATCTAGAACAAAATCCAAATGATAAAGATGTGGATCAAAAGGTATACCGGTCCATGATTGGTTCTTTGCTTTACCTTTCTGCATCTAGACCCGATATTGTGTTGAGTGTAGGTGTGTGTGTGCAAGATACCAAGAGGCTCCTAAAGAAAGCCATTTGATGGCGGTCAAGAGAATCTTTCGATATTTAGTTCATACCCCATTTTATGGTCTTTGGTATCCTCGAGGCTCAACATTTTCTCTTTGTGGATACACGGATTCGGATTGGGCGGGCGATAAGGATGATAGAAAATCAACATCCGGGGCTTGCCAAATCCTTGGTAGGTCCTTGGTATGTTGGTCTTCTAAGAAGCAAACTTGTATATCTCTCTCCACCGCCGAAGCCGAGTATGTGGCAGCTGATAGTGCTTGCACTCAATTGCTATGGATGAGGCAAACTTTAAAGGAATACGGTGTCCATTGTGACAAAGTGCCTCTTTCATGTGACAATGAAAGTTCCATCAAGATAGCGTACAACCCGGTGGATCACACAAGGAAAAAGCATATTGAGATTCGCCATCACTTCATTAGAGATCATGTTGCTCGAGGTGATATTGATCTATCATATGTGTCAACCAAAGATCAACTTGCCGATATCTTCACGAAGCCACTTGATGAAGCAAGGTTTTGCTATTTGAGGAATGAACTAAATATCATAGATTCAAGGAGATTGACATGATCATCTTACATTCTCACCTATTATTAGACCTATATTTGGTTTAGGTGTAGGCATGGATATAGGGGGAGTGCATTCCTAATTGATTGGACTATCCCTCCCCCCATTATGCGCAAAGTAATGAAAATCATTCCTCTTAATATCACTTTGTGATATGTGAGCTTAAATGATGAGTTTCGGTAATGGACCCAAGATATATCTTCATGGTGCCAAGCCGAGTATACTCAAATATGGTGGCCTAGGCCACCGCCCTCTCTCACTCGAGAGGTTGATGTGCTTACTCATGTTTGTCATTTTTGAGTTGGTTTTCCTTCCTCGGTCAATGCACTCTTGTTTGGCTCTCCATATTTGAGGTTTATTTTTTATTTTTTAGAGTGCATAGGTCCATATCAGTATGTCTCTATTAACCCAGGCCTTCCTTATCCTACGACAAAACTCATCTTCTCTGCATAAGAAGCTTCCAGTTTTGAAACTTGGCTGTCTGTTCTGGTGGTTACGGTACTACCGGTTCAAACAGCGGTACTACCGTAAGAAACAAGCGGTACTATCACGCAGGGGTCTGTTTCCAGGACGATTTGCTAGAAACTCCCCAGGTGCGGTACTACCAGACGTTTCCTATGGTACTACCGCCTAGCGGTACTATCGCTCCTCAGACCGGTACTACCACTGTGCGTCTCGGTTAAGGGTGGAGACGCTGGGAGGGGCACCTCTCAGTGCCTCATTTTCCCCTGTCTCCACTCCTAACCACCGCCACCACCGGAGCCAAGACCGCCACCGGAGCTCCGCCCCTCCCTCCTTTCCCCGGATCCGCACCAGATCCGGCCTCCTCGTGGGATCCTCCTCGTTTTCCACCACCATGGACACCGGTACTACCGTCCTTCCCTTCTTCTCACTTGTTTTCCCCATTGAATCTAGGGAAACTTTGATTCTTGGTCAAAACTTGGGTTTTTGAGGTTGTATCGTGTGCACGTTCATATCATTACTCCTTGTCCGATGGATTCTTGTTTTGCATCAGTTTTTCTCCCCTGTGGCCACCACTTACTCCCCCGAGCTCACCCTCTCCCTCTCCGCTGCCCTATCCTGCCCAGAAGAAGGGATAGAGCGGCGACTTTTCCTTTTGGGTTGTACTCTGTGATGTAGTCGCATGACCGGTAGTACCGGACAATTCTTCGGTACTACCTCCCGTAGATCCGGTACTACCACTTAGTACTGACAACAATTTTTTTTCAAAAACTTGAAATTCGTCTTTTCTTTGTTTCGGGTTCTTGTGCCCTTATCCCACTGCTACCTTCCTTGTTCTTTTACAGGTGCAGGGGGATCCCAGGGATCACACAAAAGGTCCAAAGCTCGTCATGAGATCGAGGACTTTGAGTCAGAGTCAGAGACAGAATCAGAAGCAGAGATCATGCCGCAACCTAGGAACCGTCTGAAGCTAAAAACCACTCGGGGCCAACGTGGAGGGGGAGTTAAGATAAGTGCTGGTCGAGGTAGTGCTCCTCCTTCTCCTCCTCGCACGAGTCATCGCAAGAGTCAGAGTTCAGGGCCTTCTATGCCAAAAAAGTTGTCTAACATCTCTGATGCTAAGTTTCTTGCCCTACGGTCTGACAATCCATATGTTACTGCTCGCTCAGAGATTAGGGACAATAGTCTCTTTTTCACCGACTTCCAAGAGCGGGTCTACATTGAGGTACTCATCAAGGATGAGAAGATTGTGGTTCCTCAGATGTGGATTGAGATGAACCATGTGAACAAGAACTTGAACTACTTTGGTGAAGCACTTGATATTTTCACAAACATTGGTTTGCTTCCCATTATGCAGTTCAAGTGTGACTATGACCCCTTGCTCATCGCTCAGTTCTATGCCACCGTTCACTTTGCCAAGAACCAGACTCGGACTATCACCTGGATGAAGACTACCAGTGACCTCCGAGAAGTTAGACTTGCTCTTGTCCCTTTTTGGTGTCTTGATGCCAAAGGGGTAGAAGAGTCACATTAGGCATGCGGGATTTGCATGGGAAAGTCACAAGCTCGCTCTTGACTTTGATTTTTACTCGCTTGTGAACTTTATTTGCTACTTGCCTCTTATTATGCGTGAAACTTATGAACTAATTATTTGTGCTATGTATGCTAAGACTATGTGGTTATCTTATGGATCCATCTATGCTAAGACTATGTGGTTATCTTATGGATCCATCTTATGTAGTGTGTGATGATATTACCTATTCCTTATCATTGTGTTTCTCATCACACACTTGTGTGCGAAGGTATGTGTGACTATGCACTCCCATGTATCTTGTAAAATAGTATGGGGCTACTTACCTAGGGGGAGCACCATCTCTATTTTACAAAATCTTCTTTCTCATCACAATTCTATCATGCAAAATGTGTGTTGTCATCTAACCCCAAAAAGGGGGAGATTGAAAGAACATTTCTTATCCCTAGAGATTTTGGTGTTTATTACAACACACATAACGGACTAATTATTTGCCAAGTATTCTACAGGTTGCATTTCTAGAATTCCCTAACAGATTGCTCACAAAAAGGACTTTCCTACTGCTCCACTTTTTACCTCAGTGATGTCTGGTAGTACCGGAGAATTCATCCGGTACTACCGCTCAAGTCCGGTAGCACCAGGTTTCACTTCCAGGCCTGGCAGTATGGTGGGTATACTGGCCAAAGGCCTCAGTACTGAGTGGTATCAAAAAGCAGTAGTACAACATTTTGGTACCACTCATGACTGAAGCAATTGGCAAGCTCGCCAAACTCCTCAGAACTGAGCGGTATCAAAAAGCGTTAGTACTGCGTTTTGATACCGGTCAAGACTGAAGCGATTGGCAAGCTTGCCAATCTCCTCAGAACTAGCCGGTACTAAAATGCGGTAGTACCGCATTTTAGTACCTATCACTTATGAGGAGATTGGCCAGTTGACTAGCACTGATGTTTCCCTCGGTATCAAAATGCGGCACTACTGCAAGTGTTCGGTAGTACCGCTCTGTAGGGCCGGTACTACCTCCTTGCGGTAGCACCACACTTTGATACCGGTGGAAACTGTTGGGCTATGCAACTCATGTTGCATCTCCGGTCCGGTAGTACCGGTTGTTTCTGGTACTACCGCTTAGAAAACCCGGTACTACCGCTGCATTAAATACACCAATGGTCAGATTGGATTTGGAGCTATAAATATCCCTTCACCTACCTTGGGACAAACTGCTCATTTGCATTAAAGTCAAGACCACCATTGGAACCACCAAGTCCACAAGATCTCTTCAATCCACCACACAAAGTCCTTGATCTTTGGGGAATCGAAGGAGGAGGCCTTGATCTACTACTTCACCAAAAGAGATCTTCAGTTCCCCCTCATTCAATTGAGGGCCCCTTTGCTCTAGTGTTTTCTTGGAAACCGTAGTTCTAGATTTGGTTCTTACAAGCTTGTCTTTGATTGTCTTCACAGCTTGCTTGTATTTGGGAGCCTCCAATTAAGTTGTAGATGTGTGCCCCAAACTTGTAAAGGTGCCGGCTTCCACCTTGAAGGTTGCCGATATAGTGGAAGGTGGATCGATCCCGTTGGGGTGAGATTCATCGGAGAACAAGGGAGGCCTCTCGTGGTGTTGGTGGTTTGAAACCACCCCCTCTCCAAACATAGACATACTTCCCCTCAAAAGTAAGGAACTACGGAAAACAAATCCTTGTGTCTCCGCATCCACCACTTTGGTTACTTCTATCCTTTACCGCACTTTACTTACTTGTTATTATTTAGTATTGTGTTAGCTAGTGCATATTTGTCATATAGGTAAATTCACCTTAGTTGCATTATCTAGAGAATTTACCTTATTGTCAAACCTTAATTTGAAAAAGAAGAAAATTTGAAGTAGCACCTATTCACCCCCCCTCTAGGTTCCCATACGATCCTTTCAATCACCCTCTTGTGCATATAGCCATCGACCACGAACGGTAGTTTGCAATCTACTAATTCCCAATGGAACAACAGATAACACTCAATTGCAGTAGATAATTCGATCATAGAGTAATTTCAAAGGTTATTAAAGAATCAACTCCAAAATAGTTTTAACGTGGTCTAACCTTAACTATGGGGGCGTCCCAGGGCTTATAAGGGCGGCTGGGGCGGCCAGAAACCGAAACTAAGACGTGTATGACTCAAACTGATACATGCCGACTCGGACTAGAATTGGTCGGCGGGCGGACATTCTGGCTGATATCGGCCAGACAGTCCATTTGGGTCGGACACTCTGGGTGAATTCGGCCGGATAGTCCGGTTCGGCCAGAAACTTTGAAGTTTACGGGTGGTGTCTGGGTAGTGTCCGATCTGAGACACAGACGGGTAACACCTTGTGGCTTCTTGGGTAGGCCGGACAGTCCGGTGGGAACCAGGCGGACAGTCTGGCCTTCACAGGAACTTTGTCTTCTTCCTTGTTGAACTTCTCTTGCGCCTTCTTCTCGCTCCTCCCTCACGCATCCTTGGGCGATCATCATGCTGGGCACCTCTTGCATCCCTTCTCCTCCTCATGCCATGATTTCTTCCTCAACGAACCTGATCATACTTAAATGCATAGACTTAGGTAGTATAAAATTCTCATCAATAAAAATACTAGATTCGTTTAGGAGTGAGTTCACATGTTGTTCAATTAGCTTTGCACGAGATCTTGTAAGCGGTCCAATTCTAATCTCATTGGACTAAACCTTCTTAGCCATATCTAGAACATCTTTAGTGGTAATTGGGGTAGGTATAATTGTAGGGATGTACTTATCAATAGTTAGAACGGGCTCGTCGTGCTGATCATTTTAGACATATCATTTGTCGAATTCGGAGTTACGGAATTAAGGTAATGAATTTATTAAGAAATGACATTTAGATAGCAATTAATGATTCGAAAAATTTATTTGCCCAAAATATATTTTAAATACCATATTCATATTCCTCATGTTTTTATGATTCAAAAAAATTAAACATATTATTTGGAATTAGAAATTTAAAAAATATTTAAATCAATTTATATTAAATGTTGTCAAATGTTAATAGTTTAACTAGTTTGAATAAGTTTTTGAAAGATTTGATTTACTAATGAATTCACAAACAGAAAGTAAACAAATTTCATATTAAACTTTTATTCAAATTCGAATTTTTTTTGAAGTTATAAACAGTTTAAATTTAAATGGATTATGAATTCAGTTTTCAATTTGAATTAGGATTGGACTAGCTAGGACTTTAGTTACACAGAGGAGAGCTATCCACAGTCACTGAGATGCGGGCCAGGGTCCACTACGGGGCCACCTGCGCGGTCAGAGATGACGTGACACGCGGCAGTGCTGGGTTCTGCTGGTTGATTTCTGAAAACCCCAGGTATCTTTTTATAAAAAGGCCTAGACGGTGGGATCGCTGTGAGGACGTCGGGTCCAGCATAGAAAACAGCAGGGGATTTGTGCAAGTGTGCGCGCGTGATTGAACCTGACACTGTTTATCGTCTCTATCGAAACTGAAGAAACAACGACAAGTAAAAATTCAGGCGCCGCTGGGGATCGATCTGGGAACCTTTGTCTCTCACTGGCGGTGGCAAACCACTATGATGGTGTTGGGCTTGTGTATTGTTAGGATTGTGGCATGCGAAGATCTACAGGAGCCTGACTCCGATGACCATAGAAGGGCAGCGACATGGCTGGCATGGTCAGGGAATGGCGGCTCGGCAAGGTTAGCTCTAGGAAGCAAAAAGACCACGGCTTGAAGTGGCACAGCGAGGCGGGGTGCACTACACACGTCGCGAGGCACGGACTGCAGCACAACAATGGCACGGCAAGGGGGTGGTGACAAACTATGGCACGGGCAGGGTGCTCGGAGAAACGATCTAACGATCTAGGAAGCAAACGGGCAAGGGGGCATGTTTGGGAGGTTCAGAAGCTCACCGCGGTCCTGCTGGTGTGGCTGGATCGGCTTGGCGCAATGGCGATCTAGATGGCGACTCACAGACATAAAAGATAGGGTTATCTCGGGCAAGTCTTTCTCTACGTGTTCTGGTCTTCTTACTACTCGATCGGCGGAATGAGCACAATACAAGGGCGTCTCTAGTCTTCCGCAACTACTTCTCCTACTCCTCCTTCTTCTCCTCACCGGGACATAATGGAAGCCGGAGATTGGAAAGGATGGGGTGGAGGCTAGCAGGGGTTGATGGGGTGAGAGGGGTGGTGTAGGGAAGAGCCCAGATACGATCTTGAATGACCAGGGAGGTGGTGCTGGGGTAGATCAGGACAGAGGGAGAGGGCTCGAGTTAGGTTAGGAAAAGCAACTATGGTTTCTTTTTTGCTCCCTTCTCTCCTCTCTTCCTATTGGGGTGGACGGTAGGGGTGGTTACCAGGGATGGTTAGGGCCAGGGTGACCATCTTGGTCAGCAAGAAAGGAGGGTAGGGGTCTGGTGATGAGTCCAAAATTGAAGCATTTTTACCTTTTGTTTTTTCATAAATAGAGTGGGGACCTCTGTATTTCACTGTGTTTGCACTCACCATTTTGTCCTTGTTTTAACAAGATCCCAAAGCACTGAGTCTTATATGAACATATCAACTGGAACTATCATATTGTGTTATAATATGATATTTCTAAGTGATAAAAGTCATTTTATGGATTTACCTTCGCACCTAGGAGAATACTTAACGAGGAGAAGCAACCAGTACCAATAACGACCGGTGGTATGGGAGGAGCCCGCCCATACCATGTGTCATCATGTTTTCCTCGTCAAATACTTTCTCCTAGAGAATATGAGAGGGATATCCAACATTCACAGCCATCAGAAACCAGGAAAAACCACATATGAAAGGGATATGAAGGAGGAATTTGGCTGGGGTAAAATCCCAGCCGCTTCACGAATAATTGGAAGAAATCGCATCATCCCCTTCATCATTAACCACTGCATCTCCATCACCACCATTACCCCCATCTCTCATGTGACACCCCCGAGATCAGGGATAAACAAATACCAGACCTCCGTCTGAAATAAGCTTAACCTTGAGCTTGAGAATATCCAGTGAAGAATCGGTAACACGACAGTGACCCTACGACACAAACATTTATTAAAGCAAGCTCATAACTGAGCAGAGAACCAAATTATTACAAGCAGAGGTCACTGACCACAAACATCAAACAATGGAAGTCAAATTATGCTATTAAGTATAGCAAACTTAACAAATGGGCTAAGAGGCCTGAAGCATAACGATGACGTCCCAGCCCATAGATTCCAGACTACCGGCCGGGAACCCCAAGCTACTTGTCGATGTCGATGTAGTACGGAACTCGTCTTCAGGTGAACACTTACTCTGCCAAAAGTATCAACAAAGCAAAGGGTGAGTACAGGGTGTACTCCGCAAGACTTATGGCTAGTGGAGTTGTTTTGCATAAATCCATCTTTGTTTATAAAACAAGAGAGAGATAAGAAGCTTGTCTAATCAGAGTATTTTAAAAGGGGATAAGAGAGCGAAGTCTCCGAAACATTGATCATCATCTTTTAATATCCACCGAATCATCATCATCTGAACTAGGATCACCCCCTCGTACCCATGAGGAAGCATCCTTAAGCACACGTGGATCTACCAAGTTTTACGATTAGGTTATAGTTCTCTATGATCTTAGAATCTGGTCACCAAGCGTTCATAACCGTGAACACGACTTTTTGAAAAGATTTAACCCTGCAGGGGTGTACAACTTTACCCACACGTACTAACCTTCTCTTAATGCCACTAGTAATAGCCCTCTTCCTTGGAAGGCCGGCAGAGGGTGGTTAGACACGACCTTTACCATGCTTTCGCCGAGACCATGAGTCACGCAATAAGTATGATTCCGCCGTAACGGGTCAAATCCCGAAGCCGGTACTTAAAGATGTGAGGCGAGGTTGGTTTACCAGGGGCGCCATCAACCCCAAGCAACCCCGGCCACACTTCCCTACCTGTATGAATGCACCTCCTTCACCCCCTCTTTCGAAAACATTTTCAATGCGTATGTCGAATGGAACGCCCGAACTATGTGACTCATGGAATCTACTAGGCAAGTTAGTTGCTCGTGATGTTTTCCAGCCCCTGTGTGGTTGTACGCTCGTCTCGGTTCCAAAGGCAAGAACTGAGGTCCTAGTGGTGCTGAGCATGGGACTAGAAAAACCACATCCCACTGTGGCCTCCCATACAAACCTTAGCATGTTTAACTCATATCACATCTGATCTCATCTCATCACGTTCTCCTATCATACTAGATTCTTTGCATCTGATACTTAATCTGGATTGACCAGAACCGACAGCTATGCATGGCTAAGCAGACACATATAATAGCTCTAGCAGTGCACACATGCCAGACCTAGTTATGCTAGGAGTAGTGGATCATGTAATATAATCTCAAAGGGAGTAATGCAATAGATAGGATACTCTCTCTATCAATAAAAGACCACAGTAGAGTCGTATGCATCATGGCAGAATTGCAATGCTTTCGAAATCATAGGATTATATCATGGTGGGGCTATGCTTGCCTTTGCCAGTTGATAATCAGTAAACAGATCTTCAGAAGCCGTGTAATTGACTTGGTTATAGTTGGTCAAGTATTGTCATTCGATCTTTGATCTTCTACGGTGTTGACCTCGGGCTTCGATATCGATCTCGATATCGTATTCTTTCGCGAAGAACCAAACACCGGAAAGAAACGGAAACAATAAACACATGGCATCGATGCAATGCTCAAGCAAGTATGATGATATGACAAGTTGAATTGTATTGAAAAGTAGCCCTAAGGCATGCTCGACCATTTAATCGGGGTTCTGAGGGGTGAACACCCTAACTTGGGGAAACTCCGGATGTATATAAGAGGGTTTGCTAAGTTTTTCTAATTAAACTTGTCATTTAAGTTGTTGAACAATGCATTATTATAACTTAGTTAGATAAGTTTCATTTTTATGAACAATTTGATATATTATTTGTATTTTTCTGACTTATAAATTAAAAGTTATTGAATTTACAATATTCAAACAATATCTGACATTATTCAAATTTTTCTTAATTTAAATAAATCTGGAAATCCTTTTTACACCGCATGATGGGCTAGCCACAGACATAGACAGGTGGGCCTCTGGCCACCTCATCCTCGACGCAGGCAAAGTGGGACAGGGGGGCCGGTTGGGGTGTTTCTCACCAAGGAAGTAGATAGCCGCTGCGGCTGCCAGGTGGGGCCTGGGCCACGTTGGGAATCCACGCAGGCGCCACGCGGGCCTCGCCGGAGAACGGCCAGACGGCGATGGTAGGCAGCAGAGGAGAGCAAGCGGGGCTGTGAGAGGAGGTGCGTTTGAATCAGCGCGTCGAGGGGAGCCTAAAACTGGCGGCACCGATGTGGGGTGGTCACCGGAGCGGCCTAGACGACAAGCAAACGCGGCGACCGACGGCGGCGCTCGGCAACAGATCAAGCTAGAGGAAGAGGAGAGACGAGAGGTGGTGCTGGAGCACCGCGTGCTCACCCTGAGCGCGTGAGGATGGTCGGAGAGGGCGCGTGAGGTCGAGATGGCGTGGATCGACGCCGGCGAGCTTCATCGGGGACGAGGAAGATGACACCAGTGGTAGTGATTAGGAGCGCGAGGCCTCGATTCCTTCGGCCAGGTGACCGAGTCCACCATGGCGGAGCTACTAGACACCTCTACGAGGCACGGGGAGGACGGGAACGGTGGGTCGACGACGAGCTTCGTCGGGTAGGGTTCGGGTTTGAAGAACCAGGGAGAGGGAGATCGCTGGGAGGGGAAAGTGAGGGGATAGGGTTAACCGCGACGGTGCAAGGGTTCTTGTAGGCGTCGGGGGCGGCGGCGGGCATCTTGGCGCCGGGCGGGCATCGCGACGCCGGCGAGCGGCGGTTGCTGCGCCAGGCAGCTGCTTGGCTGCGCGAGGAAGACGACAGGGGCGAACCAGTATGCGGGCTGGGCCGCTGCTGGGCTCTTGCTAAGCCGGCTACGGCTACTGCGAGCGGCAGGAAGAGAAGAGGGGAGGTGGTCCATTCTGGGCTGTGGCCTTTAGCTAGTCTGACTTGTTTTTATTTTGCAGAATATTTTTACTTTTTCTGTAATCTTTATCTCCTTTGTATTTTGAATTCAAATAATGTTTTGAGTAATTTGAAATTACCAGAGATTTTATGAAATATATAAAATTACTGCAGGGCCCTTTTAGTCCATTTGGGCTCCAATGTTTTGGTTGTTTTCAAAATTCAAAACATTTGAACAAGTTTCGAAGAGGAAGGGAAAAATAGGGTTTTAGGATTTTGTTTATTCTTCTTTAATACAAAGTTTAAAGAGATGATGCTCATGCAATGCACAATCAACCCTAAATAATGATTATCTAAAACTGGGGTGTTACAGCTCTATCCCCCTTACGAGAATCTCGACCCGAGATTCCAAAGGTAGGAAGAGAGACAAAGAGAGAAAGAAACATGGTCAGTTTAAAGACAAGAGGGAAACACACTAAACAACACAGAGTATCTCATGGTCAACTCATGAATGGAGTGTTTAGGAACAACTCTGAGATGACGAACATGAAACACATCAAGGTAATGGAGGAAACAAGGGAGAAGGTTTCAAGTTGTTAGATAGATGGTCTTCATAAAGATTGAGACCATGGAACTTACAGGAGGTTTTGAAACTTCTGAGGAATAAAGCTTCCAACAGAAAGAACATGACCACAGACTTCGATAGGGAACCTCTACTAAATGACTTAAATAGAGATTTCAGATTGCAGAGATAGGGATCAACAAAACCAAGCTGTTGAACTTCTTTTGACATAGAAGGGTCGTTTTTTTATTCAACAGAAGGCCAATATGGAAAGGTGTTTTGTGGAGAGGACTCACAAGAGTCGCAAGGAACATGTAGCAAGAAGGAACTTCTGATTACCAAAATCATAGTCACTCTTAAAACGTGGTTGAGAGAAAAAAGGAAACTCTTTATTCATCTAGATTTATCAAAATATTTGCCAAAATTATGATATCACTTTACACCACTAAGATGAATAGTTTAGAAGATTCCTGATAACACGAGAAGAAAGAAACTTCATTCTCAGACTTCAATTACTTGGCACAACAAGATGCTTGCCAACATAAAGGGTCTGGATGATCGACCGAGAGACATTTAGCAACACTACTTTAAATGTTCTCCTCGATGTTCAGGAAAACAAACATCAAGTAAAGGTCGGACTTCGGTACAAAAGAAACCATAAGCACAACTCCTATAATGAATTATAGAAGAAGCCTCATGAAGAGTGGTTGTTAGTGCTGAATCAAGAGAATATGACAAGATATCTTTACGGCTAAATGTGTCAACCATTACATCATTCTTGCCAGATTTACAAAGAGACCCATGTCAAAACCTTGAGGAGCACCAACCATCATTGCTGCTTGAGATTCAGCTTTGGTTAAGTGAAATGATACTTCGGACTCAGCATGTCCGAATAGAAAGTTTGCAACATTTACCGCAAAGGTAAAGTTACTAGATTCTCAAGATATGGACTACAATGTAAAGCTCCAAAGAATGAGCTAGATTGCTAGACCCATGTATTTAGCATCTTGTCGAAAGACAATTGCATACATATAAAGTACTAACAATAAACACACATGTGTCCTTAAGGAATAGAGATAACTCTACTCGCATCCACGGCGACATCTTTCAACGTTTGCATGTGAACTAGAGAAGGTTACTTCGAACATCCAGAACACATAGTTCTGAATAACTCGAAGACGGTTCTTGAAAGTTTCCAACATTAATACCAATTGTTCCATAAGAATCCAATCTAACACGGAGAAGATAAGAATATTGTTGCTGGGCTCAACAACAAACTTATCAAGACACTCCAAGAAGGTAAACTCGTATGTTGTATGAACAAGGCAAGAATATTGGTCAGATCAAAGGACATGAAGATGTATCCTAGTGAAACATCACAAGAAGAAACATTATCAATATAGTCATTGGAATTGAGTTTGATTTGATGATGACCCAAATCAAATCAAAGATTGGGGAAGATAACAAATCCTCGAAGGAAATAATATCTTGCTTCAACACGAACAAAACTAGACATCCCTTTTATAAAGAACGTAGTCAGATATAACTTGTGTCCTACAACTCTCCAAGTTGTTGCTTAAGCTCAACCAACTAGTTCAGGGGTATCCAGTACAGATCCTTGGAGAAAGGAGTAGTTCAGAGAAATTTCTTGCTCAAGAACTTAATAAATCTGTCACGTGGCAACATGGCGATACTTCTAGTAGACATCTAGAATATCATGAACCACCGATATGTCACTTAGTTCAAGAGGAAACTTGCTTTGTAAGGAAAAGAGACATAGTCTGAGAGTTTTGGCACAAGCCTATCTCTATGACCGAAGAGGGTGCACCAGAATAGCAGACTTGGTAGCATAGTCAAGCTTCGCTTAGTGATAGGGTTAACCAATCACGCTAAGTATGACTCAAATGTCCTTTGAGTTCAAAACAATGAAAATTGTTTAAGAATCTCAGATAGCCACATTATTACGCACACGCATCACTCACGAGCACAAAAGCTCGAGGAAGGGTGGGTAAATATGTGTAAGGGCATCACTTGATTAAGGGGTCATGAAACTCGGCACAACCTCTTAGCATTAAAGAGTGTGACACTTGAAGGTAGAACAGATAGAAACTAATTAATGCCCCTTGATCTGCGGATTACAACACTTTGACCTGGTCCTAGATATGACGCAGTACTGGAGTTTGTTTCTGCTGACATTCCGAAAAGGTTTGTCTTGACGGACCACAAGAGTATCTTGCTTCGGAAGACACCGATGCACATTTACTACTTGGCTACCAACTGGTAGACAAAGGTCGGAAAACAAAAAGGATAAATGAACATGCTCAGGGTAGAATCCCGAGATGTGGATGCATAGATTAACAATCTTCCGAAAACCAATGCAGAGAAGGGGTAAGATGCGGTAGAGTCACGAGTATAGATGCGAGCTCTCGAGGAGTACTCTTATCGTGGTCTATTTGGTTCCATTAACGAACATCTGCCATAGCAGGTGGTAGGGGAAGTCCTTAATTGTCACATTTCAATCGTGACAAAGACCACAAGATTGAAGGCTAGAATGGTAGTACCAGCCATCCTGAGGTAAGGTGTGAACATTGACAACATGGGTCAAAGGAGTGGATCTTGGGTCAAAGGTCAGCTTCATGTACAAGATTCACAACACCGGAATCTAGCACAATCAGGCATCTTAGCTTCAAGTCCAAGGGTTAAAACCCAAAGAAAGGATTAACTACTACTTGAGTGACATAGCATACACTGCAAGATAGTGTTCACGAGGTAACTTCCAAGAGAAGAAATGACTTCTGAAGTACCCAAACAAATGGAAAAGGAGGCACAGGAGGCGAAAAAAAGGAAACCTCGAATCCTGGAATAGAACACTACAGATCCAACAATATAATATTGTGGGTCCAAAAGATAGATAGATCATGATAGGAAGGAATCTCTCAGCTGAACAAGAGCAAAGGGAAACAAGGAATTCACAACACACACAACTATAGAGAACTCAACACTAGGTCAACTGGTTTAGACACTACATGCCAAGGAGGCACCTAAGTTTTGAAAGACTAGAAGAGATATCAAAACTTTTCCAAAATCAACATCACATAAGATGACCCAGAGTTAGAGCGAAACTGGATAAGGAGCATACTAGAGTTTTCACAAATGCTTTTCAGATTTTAAAATAGTTTTCATAAACACTAGACTCAACATCGACCAATAGCAAGGTTTTCCTACGGTCAGTACTGCTCTGATACCAAGAACTTTGACACCCCCGAGATCAGGGCTAAACAAATCCCAGAACCTGTCTGAAATAAGCTTAACCTTGAGCTCGAGAATATCCAGTGAAGAATCGGTAACACGGCAGTGACCCTACAACACAAAAATTCATTACAGCAAGCTCATAACTGAGCAGAGAACCAAATTATTACAAGCAGAGGTCACTGACCACAAACATCAAACAACGGAAGGCAAATTATGCTATTAAGTATAGCAAACTTAACAAATGGCCTAAGAGGCCCGAAGCATAACAATGACGTACCAGCCCATAGATTCCAGGCTGCCGGCCGGGAACCCCAAGCTACTCGTCGATATCGATGTAGTACGGAACTCGTCTTCAGGTGAACACTTACTCTGCCAAAAGTATCAACAAATCAAGGGTGAGTAAAGGGTGTACTCCGCAAGACTTATGGCTGGTGGAGTTGTTTTGCATAAAGCCATCTTTGTTTATAAAACAAGAGAGAGAGAAGAAGCTCGTCTAATCTAAGTATTTTAAAAGGGGATAAGAGAGCGAAGTCTCCGAAACATTGATCATCATCTTTTGATATCCACCGAATCATCATCCTCTGAACTAGGATCACCCCCTCGTACCCATGAGGAAGCATCCTTAAGCACACGTGGATCTACCAAGTTTTACGATTAGGTTATAGTTCTCTATGATCTTAGAATCTTGTCACCAAGTGTTCATAACCGTGAACACGACTTTTCGAAAAGATTTAACCCTGCAGGGGTGTACAACTTTACCCACACGTACTAACCTTCTCTTAATGCCACTAGTAATAGCCCTCTTCCTTGGAAGGCCGGCAGAGGGTGGTTAGACATGACCTTTACCTTGCTTTCGCCAAGACCATGAGTCACGCAATAAGTATGATTCCGCCGTAACGGGTCAAATCCCGAAGTCGGTACTTAAAGATGTGAGGTGAGGTTGGTTTACCAGGGGCGCCATCAACCCCAAGCAACCGCGGCAACGCTTCCCTACCTGTATGAATGCACCTCCTTCACCCCCTCTTTCGAAAACATTTTCAATGCGCATGTCGAATGGAACACCCGAACTATGTGACTCATGGAATCTAGTAGGCAAGTTAGTTGCTCGTGAGGTTTTCTAGCCCCGTGTGGTTGTACGCTCGTCTCGGTTCCAAAGGCAAGAACTCAGGTCCTAGTGGTGGCGAGCATGGGACTAGAAAAACCACATCCCACCGTGGCCTCCCATACAAGCCTTAGAATGTTTAACTCATATCACATCTGATATCATCTTATCAGGTTCTCCTATCATACTAGATTCTCTGATACATCATCTGGATGGACCAGAACTGACAGCTATGCATGGCTAAGCAGACACATATAATAGCTCTAGTAGTGCACACAGGCTAGACCTAGTTATGCTAGGAGCAGTGGATCAGGTAATATAAGCTCAAAGGGAGTAATGCAATATATAGGATACTCTATCTATCGATAAAAGACCACAGTAGAGTCGTATGCATCATGGCAAAATTGAAATGCTTTCGAAATCATAGGATATATCATGGTGAGGCTATGCTTGACTTTGCCAGTTGATAATCAGTAAACAGATCTTCAGAAGCCTTGTACTTAAATTGGTTACAGTTGGTCAAGTATTGTGCTTTGATCTTTGATATTCAACGGTGTTGACCTCGGGCTTCGATCTCGATCTCGATATCATATTCTATCGCGAAGAACCAAACACCGGAAAGAAAGGGAAACAAACAACACATGGCATCGATGCAATGCTCAAGCAAGTATGATGATATGACAAGTTGAATTGTATTGAAAAGTAACCCTAAGGCATGCTCGACTATTTAATCGGGGTTCTGAGGGGTGAAAACCCTAACTCGGGGAAACTCCGGATGTATATGAGAGGGGTTGCTAAGTTCTTCTAATTAACCTTGTCATTTAAGTTGTTGAACAATTCATGATTATAACTTAGTTAGATAGGTTTCATTTTTCTGAACAATTTGATATATTATTTGTATTTTTCTGACTTATAAATTAAAAGTTATTAAATTTACAATATTCAAACAATTTCTAAAATTCTCCATCTTTTTCTTAATTTAAATAAATCTGGAAATCCTTTTTACACCGCATGATGGGCTAGCCACAGACACAGACAGGTGGGCCTCTGGCCACCTTAGCCTCCACGCAGGCAAAGTGGGACAAGGGGTGGTGGGGTGTTTCTCACCAAGGCAGTAGCTAGCCGCTGCGGCTGCCAGGTGGGGCCTGGGCCACGTTGGCAATCCACATAGGAGCCACACGGGCCTCGCCGGAGAACGGCCAGACGGTGATGGTAGGCGGCGGAGGAGAGCAAACGGGGCTGTGAGAGGAGGTGCGTTTGAATCAGCGCGTCGAGGGGAGCCTAAACCTGGTGGCGCCGCTGCGGGGTGGTCAGCGAAGCGGCCTAGACGACAAGCAAACGCGGCGGCCGACAGCGACGCTCGACAACAGATCAAGCTAGAGGAAGAGGAGAGACGAGAGGTGGTGCTGGAGCACCCTGAGCGCGTGAGGATGGTCGGAGAGGGCACATGATGTCGAGATGGTGCGGATTGACGCCGGCGAGCTTCATCGGGGACGTGGAAGATGGCACCAGCGGCGGTGATTAGGAGCGTGAGGCCTCGATTCCTTCGGACAGGTGACCAAGTCCACCATGGCGGAGCTACTAGACACCTCTACGAGGCACGGGGAGGCCGGGAACGGCGGGGCGACGACGAGCTTCGTCGGCTAGGGTTCGGGTTTGAAGAACCAGAGAGAGGGAGATCGCTAGGAGGGGAAAGTGAGGGGATAGGTTTAACCGCGACGGCGCAAGGGTTCTTGTAGGCGTCGGGGGCGGCGGCGGGCATCTTGGCGCAGGGCAGGCATCGCGACGCCGACGAGCGGAGGTTGCTGCGCCAGGAAGCTGCTTGGATGCGCGAGGAAGACGACTGGGGCGAACCGGTATGCGGGCTGGGCCGCTGCTGGGCTCTTGCTGGGCCGGCTACGGCTGCTACGAGCGGCAGGAAGAGAATAGGGGAGGTGGGCTGGTCTGGGCTGCGACCTTTAGCTAGGCTGACTTGTTTTTATTTTGCAGAATCTTTTTCCTTTTTCTGTAATCTGTTTCTCCTTTGTATTTTGAATTCAAATACAGTTTTGAGTCATCTGAAATTACAAGAGATTTTATGAAATATATAAAATTACTGCAGGGCCCTTTTAGTCCATTTGGGCTCCAATGTTTTGGTAGTTTTCAAAATTCAAAACATTTGAACAAGTTTTGAAGAGGAAGGAAAAAATAGGGTTTTAGGATTTTGTTTATTCTTCTTTAATGCAAAGTTTAAAGAGATGATGCTCATGCAATGCACAATCAACCCTAAATAATGATTATCTAAAACTAGTGTGTTACATCTCATCTATTAGATCTTGTTGTAATTCCAGATTCAACTGCCGTTTGCATTAGATCTATCTCTGTACTTTTATCCATTCATTTGATTATGACGGTGTTGCTAATTTCTTCCATGTGTGAGTAGTTCCATTGTTCTTGGGGAAATGGATAAACCCTAGAACTATTATGAATTTGTAATAAAGATGATCTATTCTTGTGTCCATATGACTTGTCGGTCTATGATAGATTTATGATTTGTGTTTGATCTCTCTCTTTAGATGGTATGTGTAGTCGGGCAACGATCATTTGCCCTTGGGACTAAAGGGAGAGATAAATCGTTTGGACGTGTTTTGGTATCGTACCCGGAATGGCCTCGTGACAGATAGGCGTCGGTTCGTAACCTACACGGTCAAAGGAAGATAAAGAGGGACTCCCTAACATAATTACGATATCCACGGGGAAACCCTTAATTGTGGTGGTTTGTATGGGTGACTGCTCTTAGACATCACAATGGTTATTTAGAGGTGACCTCACTCTTGGCTCAACAAATTGGCTTCCTACGAGCCTTGTAGTGAACATCTTATTATGGAGGTCTCTCCACACATCTCATGACATAAGAAGTATGTTATACTAATTATTAATAATAACAATACCATGATAGAGGTTTATCCTACATCCCTGAGAACGTTTTAGACCTATTGAGTTCAACCACGCTTTGACACAACCTTGCTTCTTGCTTCCTTTTACTTTTTTAATTTACTTTTCTAAAACAACCAAAAACCTTTCAAACACCCTTTACTTGAGATCAAATGAAGCTTATAAGTATCCTTTGGTAGATAGTGACCAGCGCATAAAGACCTTTGCCAATAGCTCATTGTGGGTTCGATATCTTTACTTCAAAACTAGGTACAATTGATATGTGCGCTTGCAGTCATCAAACTATTTTCTAGCGTCGTTGACAGGGAGCTAAGCACTTTGTCTTTGTTCTTAGTTGCTTATTTTACTAATCGTTTTACTAAAGTTGCTTACTAGTTTCAGGTAAGCACCATGACTGCACTCAGACTGATGAATCAGCTCGATTCTACTAAATACCTCGGGAAGTTCAATAGATGACTCATCAAGGAATTCCCGAGTGGGAGCGAACCAGAATATGAGGTCAACCCTCGCTTTATCGCTATTATTGAATAAAAAACTTTTGCACGAGATGATCTAGATGAGGAATCTTACACTCATTTAATGCATTTTACCGAGCTATGTTGGACTCTTAAACTAAGAGGTTAATCTGATGATGAATTGAAACTTAAACTATTTAGCCAATCTCTAACCTGCACTGCTTTGGCTTGGTATAGAACTTTTCCCGTATAGAAAATTGATACTTGGGAAAAACTTAAAGGATAATTTGTGTTTTGATTATTTCCCAAGGTAAAATTACTGAAGTAAGAAGGGCAATTACAAACTTCAAGAACTGCCCAGGTGAAGGCTTAGTAAGGGACTTCAAAAGGTATAAGTCCCTACTTAATAAATGTCCCATCATGATTTACCTAAATGGTACGTTTTACATATTTTCTATGGTGGACTTAATCAAGAAATTAAGTATGAGTTCGACACAAACTTCAGAGGCTCCATCATGGAGTTAACTATAATTAAAGCTTGGGAACTTTCAGAACGAATTTGCTGCAATAGAGAAACATGGGGATTTGATATAGGCGGCGAATGAGGTATAGAAATTGAATATGATTGTCTCAATGCTTATAAAGAGTCCAATAAAGTGGAAGAAGTTGCTGACGAACTTCAACTTCACGATGACGAAGAAGTTGCTGACGAACTTGAACTTCAACTTCAATGTCTTTTACAGAACACATTGAGGCCCCTAAGAAGGACTGTCTTCATTACACTCCGCCACCCGAGCCAGCTGTAGAAGAAGATCCAAGAATCACAGCCCCTATTGAACCATTAAGGGAGGTATCCCCATATGTTAAACCTCTTCCTTTCCCAAGGACAACGAGAAAACATATGATGGCTCAACAGTTAGAGGATCAATGCAAAGAAGAAAATCTATTCCTCAAGAAGCTGGAAGAGGAGGCACAAATAAGGAAAACTAAAGAAGTAAGTGTACAAGAGGTAGGGGAATCAATGAAGGAATATATTTTAACCATGCAATGTAATTGAGCTAGATACTGAAGCTTCACAATTCGTCGAAGGAAAGGTAAAAGATAAAGAAGTTGGTCGGCCTATTCTTCCTTGTACTTTCGGAGGAGCTTCCTATTATGGCCTCTGTGACATCGGTACAACTGTTAATATAATCCATTTTAATATTTCTTTGAAAATTCAAAATGAACTAGCACCATCCGAACTATAGGATACTGTCACATCCCAAAATTTTCCAAATTTTGAAATGTGAAAAATAAATAAACAAAATAAATAATTGTTGAAATTTAGGGTGAAAAGAAACTTTTTGATTTCAAATGGAAACATCAAAACCCATCTTGAACAAACTTTGGATAAAAAGGAATCCAACAAATTCCAAATCAAGTGAAATGCATTCATCAATGAATGAACCTTGAAATTTGAACACTTGGAAAAGTTAAATCAAAATCCCAAAAACCCTGATGGAAGAAAATCATTTCAAAGATCTCCCTAAGACTATGGATTTATAAATTTAGCAACAAGCATTTATAAATGATCAAAATGATAAATAAAAATATTATAAAACCATAGAAATTGGTTTCACTTAATTTGGAGCCATGGATAAAAACTTATGAGTTTAATATGGCAAAAGGAAATATTTCTAAAGATAATAAAGCTCCTATCTAAAGTCCATACTAAATTGAGAGAAAAATAATCCCAAAAGTATTTAAAAAGATAAACAAATAGTAAATAAAATTCTACAAATTGGAATCACCAACTTTGGATCTATAAATAAAAAGATATGGATTTTATAAGACAAAGAAAGAAATAAATAAATAAGAAATATTTAAAAGCCAAATTGAATCTCTGCCCAATCCTTAACAAATAAAGGTTTATTGAATAATAGAAAGGGATAAAATATTATTTAAATAAAACCATAAGGATTAGATAATATCCAATTTTTATTTAAATAAAGACAAATTGCCTAAACTAAATAATAAATCCCAAGGAAAATATTTAGAAGACAATTGAAATTAAATCCATAAGAAAATGGAATAATGATAATCCAAATCCAAATAAAATAAATGGATAAAGTATAATCAAATAAAATTATATGGCATTAACCAAACGCCATTCTATTTAAATAAAGACAAAATCCCTAATAGAAATGATTAATTAAATCATGGGAAAATAATAAAGTGGAATTTCTCAAGGTGGACATAAAAGTTATTTAATTAACTTAAATGGACTAAAAGAATCATTTGAATAAAAATTTATATGGATTTAAAACCATATTGGATTTTATTTGAATGAAGACAAATGCTCAATTTAAATGATTAATAAATAATATTAAAAATATTTTAAATAGTTCAAAATGAATTATTTAACACCCTATTAAATAAATAAAACCTACTGAAAAAGGTTTGGTGAAAATTAGAATTCAAATAAGGGTTTGAAAATATAATTAAAATCTTATTTGAATAAAAACAAGTGCCTAATTTAAATAAGGAATAAACCATAATTGAATAAAGGGATTAATCCAAAATGGTCTTTAAAAACACATTTATAACAGTAATAAAATATATTGAAAGTTCGGAAAAGATTTGAACAACAATCTAACGCTCTCCCCCAAGCGTTTTTCTACTCTAACTCAAACCCACGCAGACACTGATGATCAGGCCCCACTAAACCCTCTCTCTCTCACTGACGACGTTACCCCACATCAACGTCATCGTCTCCTTCACCCCGCAAACCAGTTCCTTCCCCTCCTCGTCTTTTCTTCCACAAATTTCGCCGAGTAAATTCATCTTAATGGTGCAGCAATTCTGCCTCGTGATTACTCCCATTTAACCTCCTCCCTCCCCTCTATCTTTTACCTCGGTCGCCAACTCCTCTCCGCCTCCAGGCTGTTTCAAAACAAGCTGAAACCACCACTGCCACGACAAGCTACTCCGGCCAAATTCCGGCAACTCCAGCCACCCTCCACTCCCAGTACCTACTAGCGTGATCCTCGTCATCAGGCGCACCTGCCCATAGCCCCAGCTCACCCGCGCGTGCCCCAGCGGCACGGCAACATCGACGTCTGAGCGCCACCGCCTCCTGCTGCAACTCCGGCAGCCTTCCTCGGTAAACTCAGAGCGCCCCCTCCTCTCTGTATGACCCGATTTTGTTCACCTAACCCACGCGTGCCTAGCACACCCTTTATTTTGACTTAGCACGGTCTGTAGTGTCGCGCCGTCTTCAACAGAGAGAACCCGCCGCCAGGACCATCCCCGGCGAGCAATTGCCAGTATATGCGAGCACCCCTTCGTCTACAACAAGCACTTCGAGCTTCCCCACGTCACAACGATCATGGTGAGCCATCCCTCTTCCTTTCTCGCTTCCTAGATCGTCGGAAACTTAACCGTCTGAGCTTAGCCGCTGCTCGCGGCCAGTCAGCGCCGCCAGATCATGTTTAGTGTGTTGTGAGCCATTGGATGAAGATCCAGTGGTTGAGTTAGAACACTTAAGCGAAACGTTATCTTTTCATCTGGGCCACATAGATCTAATTAGTTCTAATGATCCACGTAGCGGGATCCTCACGAACCGGTACCAGCCAGTAGAAACGTGATGCATGGCCTGTGTGTTGATTTAAAAACAGATTTGATTCTATTAGATATTTGAATTTGTAAATTCCATAACTTTTGATCCAGACGTCCAAATTTTGCAAACTTTATATCAATGGAATCAACAAGAAGAAACCTTTCCAAACATGCCCTTTGTTTAATAATTTGCTTCTCTAAAATTAGTTGTTTTTTCAGAAACTTGTGTAGGCATAATTTGAATATAAAAATTATTCTAGAATTTTTTTAGGGTAAAATCTTTGGTAAATGGATTGTTTTGAACCTACTGACCATAGAAACCAACTTGTAGATTTAAACGTATGCTTGGTGACACTTAGGAATTAAATATTTGAATAAAAGCATTTCTAGTTAAATAAAAATATTGATTATGGTTTAGAAATGCTTGTTGAGTAAAACCTTTGGAAAATGATTTGATTTAAACTCTCTGACCCTAAACATCAAGTTTTTGGATTTAAAAATATATTTCATGAACCCTATAAAATTAGTATTTTGCTAAAAGGCATTTCCAACAGAATAAAATATTGCTTTGGTATAAAAATGGTTTATAGGTAAAACCTTTTGCAAATGGTTTTAATATTAAACACTTGACCTTAAAACACTAACATTTTTGTTTAAAATATATTTGTCAAACACTAGAAATTATTACTTTGATTAAATCCTTTCTAACAAAACAAAAATGATTTAAAGTGGCCATTTTCACTAACTTAATATCAAATGGTTTTGCCACTTTTGTAAATGAATAATAGGTGTTTTAAAATGTTTATAACCAATTAGAAACCACTTTTTCAAATAAAACAATCTTTTGCATGCTTGCATGCATTGCTTTATTTTTACTAATCTATGTGTTGAATTGTTGAATGCTAGATTGAATTTGTGCCTTGATTGAATTTTAGTGAAATTTGAAGAGTGTGACTATTGCAAAGATCACGGAGTGCACTTATATTCTCTACCAAAAAGGCAAGTGGTGCTTCATACTTTTGTCCTATTATTTTCACTATGCATTAGTGATATTTTCTAACTAGGACTTGCATGGAATTTTCTGAGTATAAACTATGCCACGGGAAATCCTAGTAGATGAAACCTTAGTGGAATTTTCCTAAGTTAATATTCCTACTACTATCATGCTTAGCTTAGCTAGTAGAAAACAAGGGTGGATTATATTCATGCTATGGAATATTTCTAAGTCAAGGACTTGTGTTTGTTTAATAAAATAACTATGTGAATGAATCACCTGGGTGGAATGGTATTGCTTGGATGGATTTTTGTTGAGTGGTTACACAAGGCCAGGGGACCGTGAACCTTGTGTATCACACTTGTGGAATGCCACCCAGGAACAAAGGGATTTGAGATGTCAAATGTTGAGAAGCTTCAAGTGCAGCCACTTGGCATTATGGGCTCTTCCTGGATCATATAGGTTGCAATAACTTAGCCAAATGGACAGTTGGTGGTAGGGGATGATAGGTTTGGGAACGCGTCCATTTTGGTCTAAGGGAAGGCTTCTGAAAGATCTTGTCTCGATGCATGTCGAGTCTTGTTGGGCAAGTGCACCACCTCTCGAGGGAGTAAAATCTAAGTACTTAGCCTTGTCCCCGGCAATGGACAATTTGAGCATCAAGACATGGAAGCTATCAAGGATCTCCTCATCCCAATTTGTAAGTTAAAAGCTTGTGGTTGAACAAGGGTTAAAGGATCTTCAATCTTTGATTGGTAGATGCCTTGGGTGATTTTTTACAAACAAAAACTTAGTGTTTTCAAATGATAAGGAAAATCTATTTTGAGCAAAGCAAGCCTAAGCTCCACTTATCCAAATGCATATATATGATAGTTACCACTATACTACCATAGTATCACTTGCCAATACAATTCAAATGTATTGACCCTTGTGGCTGTAACTTATTATGTTGCAGGTTTGTTTGATGTTAGTGAAGTGTGTTGATTAGGATTGCAAGTCTACAACCAACATGAATGCCTGTGGCACTTTGAAGATGAAGGACTCCATGCTATATAATTATTTCTGCTGCATTGTAATGAGATAGCCAAATGAGCTATGTAAGATGTAATGAATTATTTTATTCCTGGTTATAAAGTTGTATTATGACCTTTGTTTCTTGATATTACATCTTAACTATGGATGCTAGCTATTGATCCAGGGACTAGCATTGTAAACACAGGGATCTCTACCTTATTAAAGGTTGGGACCTCTACAGATACATACATGACTATAATGCTTGCAGATAAGACGACCAGAGTCCCCATGGGAATAATTAGAGATGTTCCAATTTTTGTTGGACCATACAAATACCCCATTAATTTTGTGCTTATTGATATGCCTGCAGATGTTTATTGTCCCATCATTATTGGAAGAACTCTTCTAAATACCACAGGAGCAAACGTAGATTACAAGAGACAAACCGTGTCTCTCAAGTTTGGTAAAGATAAAATGGATTTTCATTTCTCCAAATTTGACCATAAGCTGGTTATTGAAGAACTAGACGACGATGAGTACGAACGTGAGGAAGAAGGTAATATTGTTAATTTAGCCTCAGTTGTCATTAAGACTCCTGATGATGATTTAGCAAGAATCTTAGCCGATAATAATAATATCCTCCAGGACATAGAAAAATCTAAAATGGATGATTATGTTGACTCCAGGTGGATGATGAGATTAATCAAAAATATGAAGAACACATAAGGAAGGGATATGAGGCTCCTCCCCATCCTATCCTTATAACTTTACCAAAGGAACTGAAATATAGGTTTATTGATCAGACGAATAAGTTTCCTGTTATTATCAATTCTAAGCTTGCATAAAAAGAGGTTTAGAATTTGATGAGGGTTCTCCAGATGCATTGAAATTCTCTTGGGTATTCGATGAGTGACTTGAAGGGGATTAGTCCTTCAATAGCCACCATAGAATATTCATGGAAGAAGGATTTCAGCCGGTCGCAGATTTTCAGTGATGACTTAAAACTCACATGAAAGAGGAGGTAAGAAAAGAAATAATGCGTTTCCTAGATGTAGGAATCATCTTTCATGTAGAAGAGAGTGAATGGGTAAGTATTGTTCATTTTGTTCCTAAGAAAGGAGGATTTACTGTTGTTAAAAATGAACATAATGAGATGATACCTACGAGGACTGTTGTTGGACGCAGGATGTGCATTGACTACCGACAACTTAATAAAGAAACTAGGAAAGATCATTATCCTTTACCGTTTATAGATTAATCCGTAGAAAGGCTTTCTATGCATTCTCATTTTTGTTACTTAGACGGCTATTCCGGTTCTTCTGAAATTGTTGTTCACCCTGATGATCAACTTAAGACTACTTTTATTTGTTCCTACAGTCTTTATGATTATCACCGTATTCCTTTTGGTGTCTGCAATGCTCCTTCTACTTTTCAGAGGTGTATGACTTCTATATTTGCCGATTATGTATGGAAGGTTTCATGGATGACTTCTATGTTTATGGAACTTCATTTAATCATTGTATCCATAATCTTCATAAAGATTTTTAGAGATGTGAAAACAATAACCTAGTATTGAACTGGGAAAATGTCATTTCATGGTTCATGAAGGTATAGTTCTTGGTCACAAAATCTCAAGTAAGGGTATATAAGTTGATAAAGCGAAGATCAAAGCTATAGAAAGGCTTCCCCTCCTCAAGATGTGAAAGGTATAAGGAGTTTCCTAGGCCATGTTGGATTTTATAGAAGGTTCATTAAATTTTTTTAAAAAACTTCTAGGCCTTTAACTAATCTTCTTCAAAAAGGGGTTGTCTTCAATTTAGAAGAAAAATGTCTAACCGCTTTCAACATATTAAAATGAGCTCTCCTTGAAGCCCCCATTATAAAACCAGTGTAGAGGTCCCAACCTGATAAGGTAGAGATCCCTGTGTTTACAATGCTAGTCCCTAGATCAAATAGCTAGCATCCAGTTTAAGATGTATTATCAAGAAACAAAGGTCATATTACAACTTTATAACTAGGAATGAAATAATTCATTAATCTTATATAGCTCATTTGGCTATCTCATTACAATGCAACAGATATAACTATATAGCATGGAGTCCTTCATCTTCAAAGTGCCACAGGGAATCATGTTGGTTTAGACTTGTAATCCTATTCAACACACTTCACTAACATCAAACAAACCTGCAACATAATAAGTTACAGCCACAAGGGTCAATACATTTGAATTGTATTGGCAAATGATACTATGGTAGAATAGTGATATCTATCATCTATATGCATTTGGATAAGTGGAGCTTAGGCTTGCTTTGCTCAAAATAAGGTTTTTCTTATTAGTTGAAAACACTAAGTTTTTGTTTGTCAAAATCTGCCAAGGCATCTACCAATAAAAATTGGTATCCTTTAACCCTTGTTCAACTATAAGTTTTTAACTTAGAAATTGGGATGAGGAGATCCTTGATAGCTTCCATGTCTTGATGCTCAAATTGTCCATTGCTAGGGACACGGCTAAGTACTTAGATTTTACTCTCTCGAGAGGTGGTGAACTTTCCCCACAAGACTCGACATGCATCGAGACAAGATCTTTCAAAAGCCTTCCCTTAGACCAAATGGACGTGTTCCAACCAATCACCCCTGCCACCTTCTATCCATATAGCTAAGTTATTGCAACCTATATGATCCAGGCAGAGCCCATATTGCCATGTGGTTGTGCTAGAAGCTTCTCGACACTTGACATCTCAAATCTCTTTGTTCCTGGGTGGCTTTCCACAAGTGTGATACACAAGGTAGCCATGAATATGGTCCTTGTGTAACCACTCAACATAAGCCATTCTCACCATTCCACCCAGGTGATTCATTCACTTAGTAGTTTTATTAAGCAAAAACACAAGTCATAGACTTTGTATAATATCATGGCATGAATAATCCACCCTTGCTTTCTACTAGCTAGGCTAAGCATACTAGTAGAAATAATCTTAACTTAGGGAAAATTCTACTAGGCATCATCTACTAGGATTTCCCAAGGCATAGTTAACACATAGAAAATACCATGCAAGTCCTATTCAAAATATCACTAATGCATAGTTAAAATAATAGGACAAAATGTATGAAGCACCACTTGCCTTTTTAGTAGAGAATATAGATTTACTCCTTGATATTGCAATGTCACACTCTTCAAAGTTCACTACAATTCAATCAAGGCACAAATTCAATCTAGCATTCAAACAATTAACCACATAAATAATGAAAACAAAGCAATGCATGCAAGCATGCAAAAGATTGTTTTATTGGAAAAGTTGTTTTTACTAAGGCTATAAACATTTCAAAACACCTATTGGTCATTTATAAAAGAGGCAAAACCATTTAAAAACAAGTTAGTGAAAATGGCCATTTTAAATTATTTTTGTCTTTGCTAGAAATGATTTTATTAAAGGAATAATTTCTAGTGTTAGACAAATATGTTTTTAAACACAAATGTTAGTGTTTAAGGTCAAAGTGTTTAAAACAAATCCATTTACAAGAGGTTTCACTCAAAAATCATTTTCAAATCAAAGCAACATTTTTGTTTTACTAGAAATGCTTTTATTCAACGGAATAATTCCTTCTGTTAGTCAAATATGTTTTTAAACACAAATGTTAGTGTTTATGGTCAAAGTGTTTAAAAAAAAATCCATTTGCAAAAGGTTTTACTCAAAAATTATTTTTAAATCATAGCCACATTTTTGTTTTACCAAAAATGCTTTTAATCAAAGGAATAATTTTGTAGTGTTAATAAAATATATTTTTAAACCCAAAAGTTAATGTTTAGGGTCAGAGAGTTCAAATCAATCCATTTGCAAAAGATTTTACTCAAAAAGCATTTCTAAAACAATTTTTATATCCAAAATAGTCCTAATATTGTTTCTGCAAAAACACATAAGTTTTCAGAAGCAAAATAATAAAATAAGGGCATGGTTGCAAATTTCTCATTTTCCTGGTTCCAATGATATAAAATTTGCAAATTTTGAACGTCTAGAACAAAAGTTATGATTTTTGCAATATCAAACCACTAATAGAACCTTTTCTTTTTTAAAACAGAGTCTGGGCCACGTGGCTGTTTCTTACTGGTCCATACCGTTTCGTAAAGATCGCACTACACTATGTGTTGGATTAAGTAGATTTGTGCGGCTCAGATCGAGCGTACTGCTTCGTTTACGTGATTGGATCACAAACACAAGATCTAGATCTAACGGTCGACAAAGACGTGACCAAAGATGGGCGGCGCGGCCTGGCATCGCGCGGCGGCGACGCTCTGCCTGCAGTGGTCCGGTGAGAATAGGAAGCGAGGGAGGAAGGGGAGATGCTCACCAGGTTCGCCGTGGCGTGGGGATGCTCGAGGTGGTCGTCGTAGACCAAGGGGTGCACGAGGTAGTCGTTGATTGCTCGCCAGAGTTTGTATCTGCGTCGGGTGAGCACGGTCGTCGACGGAGGTGGGGATACAGGGCTCACTAAGACAAACAAATGGGGTCATTAGACGCGTAGGAGATTGGCGACTATGCGAGCGTCATCCAGAGGGGAGGGGAGGTCAGGGATTAATGGGGGAGCTTGTCGGAGTGGGGGCAAACAGCGGCGACCTCTGACGTAGTCGTTGCCGATGCTCTGGGGAACACGCGCGCAAGAAGAAGGTACTGGCAGATGCATACATTGATGGCGAACACGCTCGTTCAAGTTAGGGGCAAGGGGATGGCCGGGGCTCGCCGGAATCAGTGCTGCAGCTCGTCGGAGACAGTGTGGTTTCGAGTATGAATTGGAGCAGCCTGGAGGCGTTCGTGGTGTGGGGTTTGAGGGGAACGAGAGAGGAGAGGGGATCGCTTAGTAGGGCGTGGTCGATGGCGAGGATTAATCCTGCATTAACGCAAATTTACGCGTGGCATTCATCGTCAGAAAACGGCAGAGAGGAATGGGGGCGGGGTCAGCAGGTGGAGACGATGATGAGGTGGCGCCGGTGGGGTCGCGTGGTTAGTGGGCGTAGGGGTTGATTCGCGGGTGAGAAAATAATTTACGGGGGAGGGAGAGAGTGCCAGGTGGGCTGGGGATTGGTCCTACTGGGCTGGGTTTTTTTGGGCTGGTTGGGTTTGATCCCTCTTCTATTTTTTTCTTCTGTTTTCTTTTTCCAATTTATTTCCTATTTTGATTTTATTCAAATGATTCAAACACTCATTTGTTTTCAAATCTTTCCCAAATTTCCAGTATGTTTTTATACTGTTTAACAATGTATTTTAAAGTCCATTTTAGAATATTTTATTAAATTCACTTATGGTTTACTATTTATTTAAATTAGACATTTTTCATTATTTAAATAAGATTTAAATATGGTTACAATCCATATTATTTTATTCAAACGATTTAAACATATGTTTAAATTCAAATGTTTCTCAAACCTTTTCAGTAAGTTTATACTGCTTAGTAATGTGTTTAAAATTCCATTTTAGATTATTCAAATATTCTTTTATGGGTTAATATTTATTTAAAAGAGGCTTGTATTTATTTAAACCATTGATTCAAGCTTCCATTTGATTTCAAATTTTCATCAAACCTTTTAAGTAGGTTTTATTTATTCATCAGTGTGTTTAAATAATTCAGTTTGAATTATTTCTAATATTTTAACATGATTTAATATTTATTTAAATTGGGTATTTGACTTTATTTTAAAAAAATTTGAAAATGGTTACAAACCATATAATTTTATTTAATTATTATTTTTAAGTTAATTAGATAACTTTGAATCCACTTTGGAAACTTTAATTTATTGTTCTCATGATTTAATTAATCATTTATTTTAGGGATTTTGTCTTTATTAAAATTAGATATGGTTTAAGTCCATATAAGTTTTATTCAAATAATCTTTATTCCTTTATTTTATTTGGATTATCTTTATTCCATTTGCTTATGGATTTAATTCAAGTTTCAAATTGTCTTATAAATAATTTTCTTGTGATTTATTATTTATTTAGTTTAGGCAATTTGTCTTTATTTAAATAAAATTGAATATGGTTTAATCCATATGATTTTATTTAAATAATATTTTATTCCTTTTTATTATTGAGTAAACTTTCATTTGTTTATGGATTTGGCCATGATTTAATTTGTCTTTTGAATATTTTTATCATTTATTTCTTTCTTTCTTTGCCTTATATAAATCCATATCTTTTTATTTATAGCACCAAAATTGGTGATTCCAATTAGTATAATTTTATTTAATATTTGTTTATCCTTTTAAATCCTTTTAGGATTATTTTGCTCACCATTTGGTATTGATTTTAGTTAGGAGCTTTATTAGCCTTGGAAATTAATTCCTTTTACCTTACTAAATTCATAACTTTTCATCCATGGCTCAAAATTAAATGAAACCAATTTCTATGATTTTATACTATTTTTGATTAATTATAAATGTTTATTGCTGAATTTTATATGGAACAAATCCATAGTCTTAGAGAGATCTTGGAAATTATTTCTTTCTTTAGGGTTTAGGGTTTTGGTTTAACTTTTCCAAGTGTTTAAATTTCAAGATACATTCTTTGATGAATGTATTTCACTTGATTGAAATTTTGTTGGATGTCATTTTCATTCAAATTTTGTTCAAGAAGGGTTTTGATGTTTCCATTTAAAGCAAAACGTTTATTTTGATCCTAAATTTCAACAATTGTTTCTTTTGTTTATTTATTTTTCACATTTCAAATTTGGAAAATTTTGGGATGTGACAACCAGCAAATTGGAAAAAAACTTTTGAGCTATTTTGTGAGGCTAGTCATCCATCCGTGGGAGCAATGCCTTATGCTATCCACACATTAAACGGGGCCCAAAAGAATTACGCTATGGTTGAAAAAGAATCTTTTGCCGTGGTTTTCTCCTACCATAAGTTTAGATCTTATATCATTAACTCAAAAGTAAAGCCGCATTGATGCAGCCCGTCCTACGGACACTTCTACATCTCCACCTACTAGTCCCCTAAGGGGACCAATGACCCGCGCTCGACCCAAGCTCCTACAAGCTAAGGTTAACTCGCTCCTCTCCTCATGTGATTTCGATACACCCTTGGATGGCTTGCTACTTCATGCCCATACTTTGAGCATCCTCAGCTATGAACCCAATGAAGCATCGTCAAGGGAGGGACCAAAGGCAGCACGAGCAGACACTCCAGAGCAAACCGGCACCAGGTTCGGCGTACCGGCTCCCTCGCCGGAACTTCCGGCGGCAGGCCCGATCGACCGGCCCCCTCGCCGACAATCCCGACATCGACCAAAATCCACCGACAGCGACCGATAACATGTTCTATAAGGCTTTCCGGTTCGCGACCGAAAACACCGGCGACCCCCGGAATTTCTGGCACCAACTCCGGCGCCGTCGGACCCCTCGCCGGAAATCCCCAGATTCAAGTCAACTTTCGGGCTTGACCCATGTAATACCTTATTTCACCTAAACTTTACCTTTTCGTACCCAAACAACCCCTGTTGATGTGGCTGGACTATAAATAATTGTAATTGAAGACACCCTTGAGGATCTATCAATTACTAGTCTCATGTTCCTTGACAAGGAGCACCAATTATCCCCCTGCTCTTGGATTTTTCCTCGTGCGTTCAAGTTGTACAAGTCCTTGGAGTTCGGAGTCTCGTCTCCAAGTAATCAAGATCTCATCAAGCCTCTCACCCCCGTTGTTGGCCGTGGGAGAGTGTCTTGCCTAACGCCGATCCTAGGGATTCTGTTGGACCGGTTGCCACCATCGTGAGCTATCGGCTTGTATCGTGTTTTCGTGTGTGTGTGTTCATTGAGTTCTTTGCGTGTGAGTTCATGGATTTCATCCCCCTCCTCATCCCTCCTCACTCCCTTCTCGATTTCCACGGGATTCGTGAAAGATCGGGCCTCCCCAAGGGGTCACCCCTAACATATTGGTATCAAGAGCAAGGTTGATCACGAATTTCCCCTCAATATTTCATCTATCAACCATAAAATGGAAAATTCCCCAAAAAAAGATCCCCAATTTTCCTGCGGATCGATCTCTGGAATTGGTGAGTTTTTCGTGGTTTTGGTCCATGGATCTGTTGCTTTGGGTATTGATCTACGTTCCTTGACCTTCCCACAACCCAATTTTGACGGATTTTCGACAGATTTTCCCTTGTGACTTTATAGAGTTCGTCACGAGCAGGTTTTGGCACCAGATCCGGCAAACCGGTTCTACAGCCGGAATTTCCGGCGACAGCTCCGGCACCACCGTACCGACAACCGGAAATTCCGGCGGCAGACTCGGCTCCGTCGGTTCCTGCGCCCATTTTTTTCAAATTCCAAATTTTGACAATTTCGTCTAGTTTGTTTGTGGATCGCGTGCGTGTCGCCCAAAACTAACAACAAGCTTCCGCAAATCAGTAAATCAAGCACTCCTCGACACCGCGACACCGGAGCATCTTCCCCAACACCGGTTGCAAGTCGTCAACATTACCAAAGGTATAACTTGCGCCACTTTGACAACCCCATATCTTACTTTGTGTGTATCTATCCAATGAGAGAAACTCATTTTGTGTTTGTCTCAGCATTGTGCACTTGTCATTGGAAAGTGAGAGTGTGACGGCAAATACAAAAGTTTTACATAGTAGTATAGAATGGGAGAAAAAGAATAAAAAAAGCAAAAGAAAAATAGAAAGATACATAGTCTCCCAATATAAAGAGAGTATCAAGCTTGTAAGCAAAGAGATAGGAAAAAGATGGCCAATGCAAGTGCACAAATCCGTTGCTTAACCCTCTTTAGGCAAACGATTTGTGGTCTCTCCTTGCGTTGGCACGACACCGAGCTTAGTCTACGTAAGGACATTTTGGTGCTCTTTTTCATAGTCGTGCTAACCCCATTCATCTCCACGTGTGTGTATTCTCGTGTTTTTGTAGATCATATCCTTTTTGCTTTTGATCTTTGGTTCTTTACCACCTAGAACAATAACCTTTTTCTTGGATCGTTTTGTTGGTTTTCCACAATCCTAACCTCCCACCAAAAGCTTTTGAGAGTTGTAGTTTCCTTGTGTGTGAGTTTCTTTGCGATTTCACTTGGCAAGCTCTTAGTTCTCTTGTGTGGCAATTGGATTGATACAATCTCCAAGGTGAGGTAAAAGGCTAACTCTCCATGTATTCTCGTCCATATACAATGCTTGTAGGCTTTATATCATGGATAGGAACGGTGAGTAATCCCAACCACCCCCACATCAATATGGAGACACACAATACATGACAAGGTTGGATCATTGGAAGATCCAAGGAGAATTCAACTACCGTTGTGACGCCCTTGAGCAGCTCCAAGATGAGCAATTTAGCGAAACCCGAGTGGAGTTCAAGAGCATCGACAACCGCTTCGAGGAGGTCCGAGGACAAATGTATGCTATGCAACACAACCTCGGCCATAAAAATGAAGCTCTTCATCGTGCCCTCGCCACAACGGATGAGAAGCTTCAACACCTTATTGATGGACTAGCAAGGCCGTGCTCTCGTGCCTCAAGCTCGTCTCGGAACTCCTCAAGTGAATCAAGCTCTTCACGCCATCGCGCTTCAAGGCACAACAAAGGACCCGTCCGTCACTCCATGAGCTCCTCTCAAGCGGTACCATCTCCGCAAGACCTTTCCGCAATGTCAAGCTATGATGGTAACCTCTCCGCAAGACCTCCAAGACGTGAAGTGAACCGTCCACAACCAAGATTACTTGTGATTCAACAAGAGCAACCTCAAGTGGATCCCCAAGCTCCTCGCCAACGACACATTCCTTCAACAACAAGTGAAGCCTCCGAATTGGACAAACAAGATTGCCGTCGACATGAAGCACTCGAAGACCCACCAAGGCGTCATCATCGACATGAACGTCAACGTCGACAACATGATTGCCATGACGAGCCTCCCCTGCATCATGAAGAAAGGGAGCGACCCATTGCACATGCGGCACGCCGTCCTCCTCGCCCCATGGCTCAAGACAATGCGTGTCGCCATGATGGACAAAGGCCAAACCAACCCCGTGAGGACCAAGCGCCGCCTCCTCATCAACAACCGCGCCAAGAATAAGAGCAATCTCCCCAAGCTCGTGGTGAGGATCAAGTTCCACCACCAAATGCGGCACCACAACAACCGCAAGGGAAACACCATCATCACCAAGCAAGACATGAGAGCTCAGATGATGAGTATGGCCACCAACATCATGGCAACCGCCAAGCCGGAACTGTAATAAAGAGGAAACTTTTGGCAAGCTCAAATTCACCATGCCCAAGTTCTCCGGTTCCAATGAACCCAAAGAATATCTCTCGTGGGAACTCAAGGTTGACAAGATCTTCCGCATGCACCACTATAGCAATGAGAAGATGATGGCCATGGCGTCCCTAGAGTTTGTTGACTATGCCAACCTTTGGTGGGAACAAGTCCAACTCGCTCGTGAAGCAAAAGAAGAGCCTCCAATTACAACTTGGCAAGATATGAAGGCTCATATGAGATCCCGCTTTGTTCCTTCGCACTATACTCGTGACCTCTTCAACAAGCTCCAAACGCTTAGTAAAGGAACAAAGACCGTGGAAGAGTACTTCAAGCAAATGGAGCTCAACATGATCCGTGCCAACATTGAAGAGCGTGATGAACAAACAATGGCATGCTTCCTTAATGTCTTGAACCACCAAATCAAGCGCATCACTGAGTTCCAAAAGTACAACATGGTTGAGCTTGTACACATAGCAACAAAAGCCGAACGTCAAGTGGAAGAGGACATCAAGTACAACAAGCCAAATACGTACTTCACCTACAAGAAAGCGCCAACCACTACATCAACAACCCCAAATGGAAGCTCCTCAAGTACAACCAATCTCACTTTCAAGCCAACACTTCCTCAAGGAAAACTTCCCCCAAGTGGAAAATACACAAAGGATGATCAACCATTCAATGGTGAATGCTACAAGTGTGGAGGCAAAGGCCACAAGTCGGCCACATGTGGAAACAAGAATTTTTTGTTCATCCACAACAATGGCGATGAAGAATACTTGAGCGAAGATAACTTTGATGCAAGGGTCAAGGAAGCTTTTGCAAGGCAGCATTTGGAAGATGACCAAGAACTACTTGTGTGTGAGCATGACGTAATTCCATCGCTTGTTGTCACAAGGGTCTTAACTACTCAAGTTAATGAGAATGAATACCAAAGATCAAACATCTTTCAAACACGTGCCGGTATCAATGGGAAATCCATCAAAGTTGTCATCGATGGAGGGAGTTGCCAAAATATTGCAATCTCAAACTCACCCTCCATCCACACAAGCACCCCTACCATATAAAATGGCTAAGTGACCAAGGGTCCGTCAAGATCAAGCACACCATATCGGTTACTTTCTCAATTGGACCATACAAGGACACATCGGAGTGTGATGTGGTCCCCATGACGGTTTGCCATATGTTGCTAGGTAGGCCGTGGAAATATGACAAGCGTGCTTTGCATGATGGTCACACAAACGCTTATACTTTCAAATGGATTGACAAGACTTGTTTTTTGCAACCAATGACTCCTATCCAAATAATTGCGGACAATGCAAAGGCTTTAGCGAGGGTGCAAAGCATAGCACCATATTGTGAGAAGAGCGGTGAGCGAGAGAACCACACTATAGTGAGTGAGATCCACAAGCCAAACTCGAGTGGAAATATATGCAAGGGACTAGCGCAAGGAACTAATGACTTGACAAATGTTCCTCCTTCTTTGATGACTATTTTACAGGAATTGCAAGATGTGTTCTGTAACATCCCAAAAATATAACACAAGGATCATCAAACTCTAATCACTAAAATTTAGGGTTAACAAAAACTTTGATTAATTTAAAATCATATGAATGCATGTGTGAATGAGATGATTTGATAAATGCATGCATGAACTTGTGTGATTAACCTAAATATCAAGAAATGGTTTAAAGATGAAAATAACATCATATAAAACATTTCCATGCAGAAACAAAACAAGAGAAAATCAAAAACAAATAAAATAAAGCAAATGGTCATTTTTGACAATCTTGCTCACTAGGTCACTTTGAGTGTTTCTAGTTCAAGATTTCAAACAGAAACTTTTCCAACTCTTTTCACCCCTTGATAGAACAAGTAAAAGTAAATCAAAGCCCACCTTTCAAACTTGTAGAAACATTTGACAGCCTCATTCAAATCACATTTCAAAATTGAATCTTTATCATATGTGAAGATCACACATTTTCAAAACCCAACCAATCCAGTGCCCCTTGACTAATCAAACTAACCAGACACTCCCTAGTATGTGCCTAGCAAACCCACCAAGTTTGAAACCAAAATTCAAATTTAAAGTTCTTGCGGCCATTTCATCAAACACCTTGCAGATACAAATCAAACAAACATCAAACACTATAGTGTGCAATAAAATTGGCCTAACTTTTTCCCTCTATAGCTCACTCTACACTCTCAGTAGATGATCAAAGTAATCTAACTAGCTTTAGCACCACTGTGAGCAAGCCTAGCCATTAATGTCAAGCATGCCAAGAGCACCATTGCCACCCCATTGTCGCCAGCGAGCTAGAGGCCGCACTAGCCTCGCCAACCTTGTTTGGGACATGCAACACCGTCCACCGCCACCCACTGTGCCAGCCCCGAGCAATGCCAGCCCCTGTACCACACGACACGCCCATGCCAAACCTCTCTGCGACCGTGCCGACAGCGCGCCAGTGCGCCACGCTCGACCAGCACCCACAGAACGTGCGTCGCCCTCGCTGCTTGCAGGGATGATCACCAACACCCCGCTAGACATGCCCGTTCGCCTCTGCGTGGACCACGCGCGGTGTGCGACATTAAAACCGCCGTCGGACCCGCTCAGAGCACCGTGACGTTCTGACCGATCAACACTACCCCACGCCTCGCCACCATGCCATTGAGCTTCGCTAGGGAGCACAGCACTGCCCCCTACCATCGCCCATGCCAATACCCCTCAGTGTCGTCGACCACGACGAGCTCAGCCCGCGCCCGTCGATCCCTTTTTGCCACTAGAAATAGAGGCCTCCACCGCTCGTTTTCTCCACACAAGTTCACTCCCCTCTCACCCAAAACCACCCCACCTCACTCCTGGAGCAAGGCGAGCAGCGCATCGCCAGAATTTGGCCGGAGCCTCCGCTGCTAGAGAAGAAGGGAGCCGTCGATTGGAGCCGCCCCAGAAGAAGCCGCCGGTACCAGGAGAGCCGCCGTTGTCGACTTCGTCGTTCGCCCCCGTCGCCAACCCTCGCCTGAGCCCCGGTGAGCCTCCCACGACCCCCACCTACCACGTTAGGGTTCTGTATCACCGACGCTGCCTGACGTGGACGATGAATCGTAGTCGTTCGATCAGAACCAGATCCCACGGTTCACATTGCCCCGTACTGCTTCGCCCCTCCCCGTCTCACTGACGCGTGGGGACAGCCACTTAATTAGCCCGCGTACGCGCTGTGTGTAGTGGGCCGGCCCAGTAAAACATCCCGCGCGACCCAACAATTCAAATTAAGCTTTATTCATTTAATTGCAAACATAGTTCTGTACCTAGATTCAAAAATCCACCCAGCTCGATTCACTGAACCAAAATGAATGAAACCAATTTTTTTATAAAGGTACTGAAATGCTTAATCCAATACCGTTGGATTCAAACCATTTGGAGTTATAGATCAACCATGGTAAAAATAACAAGGCAGAAGCTTTTCTGCATTCAAACATTTTTCAAAATTCAACCATAAGAGATTTTGAGTTGATTCCAACTATCAAAGATCACATTTAATTATACCTTTCAGAATATATAAAAATCACATTTGATCATACCTTTCAGAATATATAAAAACATATGGGTTTCCTTGTAGAAATAATGTTCAAGTAATAAAAGGATACCACATAGGCATTTCTAGTCACTTTATTTAATTAAAATAAAAAGGTTAAACCTTATTATATTGTGACACCACTTTAAATCACATTCCCATGTACTGAAATATGTGGTGATGACATGTGTTAACATGATCCCATGTTTGAGTTGGATAATATTAAATCTTAAGTATTTTTTCAATAAGTAGAAATTACTTTTCTCAAATAATACAAGTGCTTTAATCCTTGTGATAATAGTGATGATGCTAGATGATCTAGTGTGACTTTTTGTGTGATGATTTAAAAATAGTTAAGTATTGTTTGGTGATTGTGTACCTCGTATTTATTTATAGATGCTAGTACCGACGAAGGATACGAGGAGGAAGGAGGATACTACGAGGAAGAAGCCCAGGAGAATTTCAACCACTGCTCTGCTCAAGGCAATCCTAATACTACTAGTTGATTTAACAAGTTAACCCTTGCAAATTATGCAAGCCAATACTTGCTTGTTACTATGCCAACTATATGCCTTAAGCATATGTGATCATACCCACTTGATAACCCAATCCTAGTTTTACTTGCATGCTTAATCCTTTATTTTCTTCATCAAATCTTTCTCTTAGAGTTTACATGGTGACTTGTAGATTCTAGAAAGATAACTAAAGGTAGCAAAAAGAGCATAAAATTTGGCCTAAGTTAGATAATCTTGATGTCATCCTAAGGCATGAGATTGAACTTAGCAAATCCCCACTTGTTTATCACCCCTCATTAGTATTTACCACCACTTGTAGATGCTAGTGCTAAGTATAAAACTTGATCAAATTTAGATGGGAATACTTGGTGAAAATGGTTATGAAAACCTTAGAATGATGAGTCATTCTACTAAAATGTTTTGACATGTGTTTCCGAACACCAGATGATTTTGATGATGAAAATGTTGAGGCATGAGCCTTTGCCCTTTATAAAACTGATTGTCTGGATGCGATACCATTCCAATTTTATCGTACAACCACAATACCCGAAATTTGGGTAGGTCTTGACTGGAAATTTATATACCTTAGTATGGGTTCCCTCGCGGCCAAGGTCTGAGCTGAAGCTACCTTGTGAAGATTGTCCACTTATGTAGTACCCAAGATGACGGTTGTTCATGGTTGGGAGGCCAAACTCACAGGAGAGGTGCCTATACTAGGGCGCGTAATTGAAAGGTTAGGATTGATTATCCGCATACTGAGTATGGTGAAATCAGGATTGCTCCTGACGGATGTATCGAATGTTGTGGTGAAAGTGTACAATCTCTGCAGAGTGTCAAACTATTCGAATAGCCGCGTTCGCGGTTATGGACGGTTGGAGTGGCCATACTGTTCCCCCGTCAGGTGTTTTCAAAAGGACTTGTGAAATGAATTATGACTTTGACTTGACCACAACAGAGTTGTGATATGAAATTCAATTTCCCACTTAGGTGTTATAACTTTCAACTAGTTTTCTTTGCTTCTGAACTTAGTAGAGGTAAATCTGGCTTTTTGCAAAACAACCTTAGATCTTAGTATCCTACTACAAAAAACCCCTTAACTTGTTAGTATTAGTTTGCGAGTACTTAAAGAGTACTCATGGCTTTATCCCTGGCTATTCCTGTGGCCAGACTATGAAGAGGAGTATCAAGATGACGGACCGCAGGAAGGTTACGACAACTAGGATCATCTCCCATCTTCAGCATTGACTGTGACCCTGAAGATGGAGTTTCGCCTACGCTATTGTTACTTTTACGTTATTCCGCTGCTTGAGTTGTATTAAGAACTATATCATGAGATCCTTATTTGTGTAAGACCTTATGAATGGTTTGTAATGGATGATGTACTATGATATCCAAATCTTTTATGTCTCACAAAAATGGTAATCCTGGCATTGCGATGTATGGCATAACATGCATGTGGGATTAAAAATCCGGGTGTTGACAAGTTGGTATCAGAGCCATCCTGACCATAGGAGACCCTAGTTAGAATGGACGTTTGAATCAAAAACTTAGTTTCAAAACCAAAGGAAGTGAGTATTTAAAAAAACTTATTCCCATTCTTATCACTTGGATTATTTCGACAAAATTTCATGTTCCTCCAAAAATTCTTGCAAAATACATAAAATTTGACACACATGATCACTCTACTAACTTACTCATCCTATATTCTTATAGATTGACGTGAAGTACATCAAGTTTTATCAGTTGGGGAATGGAGGAGACCTCATCTTTGAGCGTGACTTGGACCAGCTTTCGGAACATCTGGAGCGTCCGCACCCCGAGCTCTTTGGAGCTGAGCTCAGTGATCAGGAAGGAGAAGATCTGTAGTGGCTAGTTGTTGCAAGTCTCCGAGGAAATATTGAACATCCCACTGCAGAGGGAATTCAGTTCACCTTAAGAGAAAACAACTGGCTCGATGGACTGGCCAGGTCAATGCAGGAAGCTCTTGCCCGTCTATGTGGGCAGAGTATCAATCAGATCAAGGGTACCCGTTTTGAGTTCTACCCAAGGCGTGATGTTATGGGACAGCCACTGGAGGCCCCATACCACCACGAGATGAAGAGTCAATTGGACCGTCAGAAGGAGTTGGACAATGCCCGTGCCTATGCCAACCACAAGTACGCCATCGCCAAGAAGAGTGATCAGACCCTCGCCATGCTAGTGAAGGATCGCAAGTCTCGTCGCCGTCAGCTCGACAAGAAGGAGCGCATCATTGCCCGTCTTCGCCACCGGATCACGGATTTGGAGGAGACCATCCACGAGAGAGACATGCAGTTGGGGGAAAGGGAGAATGCTAGAGAAGACCTTCATGGAGACCCCTACTCCTATCTCAGCGATGATGATGACTTTTTGGAGGATCAGGCCATGGACTTCTTCACCGATGAGGATGATTTCGCCTTCATCGATGATGATGATGATGAGTACACTGACTCCAAGGAGTAGTAGAACTTGAGCACTAGCGTTAGTGAATTGTATTCGATCCCACTGTATCGTAGCTTCACAGAATGGTTCTTAAAACCATCTGTTTTTCTTTGTTGTGGTGTGTGTTGTATTGTGTGCTATGAATGAATGAATGAATGAAAAGCAAGTTGCTAGAAAAATCTTAGTCACACTTTAACAACTTTAAAATCTTTTCAACAACCCCTGAACCTTAGAAATTTCCCTCTTTTCTCATGATCCATCTCAATCTTCAAATGCCTCGCGGAGGAAGCAACTCAGCCCCGGACCCGATATTGCAACTCTTGCAAAGGATGGTTTCGGACCACGAAGCCGAAAGAGTCGAACGTCAAGCTAATCTAGCCACCCTTCAAAAGATAGCCCAGATGGCCAACAACAATCAAGGCCATGGAAATCAGGACAACCATGGATCTAAGCTCAATAATTTCCAGAACACCAATCCACCTGTTTTCACTAAGTCAGAAGAACCCCTAGATACAGATGATTGGCTGCAAACAATGCAGAACAATCTGGAAGTTGCAGGAGTGGAAGCTAACGAGAAAGTTCTATTCGCCACCCACTATCTAGCCGGAGATGCAAGGGCATGGTGGAACAACGTTCGTGCAATGACCGGAGGTCAGATGATGACTTGGGAGGAATTCAAGGTCAAGTTCAGTAGAACCCATGTGCCACCGGGTTTGATCAAGATGATGAGAGATGAATTTAGAGAACTGAAGGAAGGAAGGATGACAATAGTGGAATATCGGGACAAATTCTTGTCATTAGCTAGTTATGCCCCGGATGAGATCAACACTGAAGCCAAGAAGAAAGAGAGATTCTTGAATGGTCTGCATGATGAGATGCAGACGGTGTTAGTCAATATCCCCTTTGCTGACATTGAAGCCCTAGTCAACTCTGCCATTCAGATGGAAGGAAAGATCAATCAAGCCAATGAGAACCGCAAGCGTAGCATGATGCATCAACCAGGAACCCACCAGACACCAAAGTATCGCCCCAACCCATCTCCAGGATTTGCCCCAAGAAACAACAGACCCCCTATAAACCGTCCGACCTATCCCAACCGTGGAAACCCAAGGCCCGGAGGAAACTACAATAACCTCGGCAACTCTAGCAATTTCAACCGTGCCCCACCCAAGTTCAACAACAACAATGCCACCACCAACAACAACACTGCCCCAAGGACTGGAAGCAATGATGTGCCTGTTGCAGGAAAGGACAAGTTGCAAGTGAATTTTTATGAATGTGGAACCAAGGGTCACTATTCCAACAAGTTCCCCAAGATGAATGTCGCAGCCCCCAATGCAAATGCCCCAGCTCAGCAGCAGCGTCGTGTTCAACCCAGAAGAAGGTTTGCCCCAGGTAACTCGCTCAACCGCAACGACCGTCTTTTTCTCATGCATGCTGAAGAAGCCCAGGAAGCGCCAGATGTCGTGCTGGGTATGTTTTCTGTTAACTCAGTACTTGCAAGAGTGTTGTTTGATTCTGGAGCATTGCACTCATTTGTCACTTAAGAATTTGCATGCACTAGTAAGATTCAGCAAACCAAATTGAAGCATGTTATGATTGTTCAAATACCTGGTTCAACCACCAAAGCTAGACAAATTTGCAAAGCTGTCCCTATCCGAATCCATGGCATAGATTTTTATGTTAATATAATAGTACTCGGAACTAAAGGTTTGGAAGTAGTACTAGGAATGGATTGGATGACACAAAGGATTAATTGACTGTGCCAAGAAAGCCATAACCGTGACCAGTACAGCCGGAATATCAGTCGAGCATGTATCTGAAACCTTGCCTCGTCCATTCAAGTGCAACAAGAGTATAGCCCAGCCCACAATTGACCAAGTCCGGCTAGTCTGTGAATAACCCGATGTATTTCCAGATGTTTTGCCCGGTGTGCCCCTAGATCGGGATATCGAGTTTATCATTGAATTAATCCCTAGAACCGGACCCATAGCCCAAAGACCATATAGTATGAACTCGTCTAAACTAGCAGAACTAAAGAAGAAACTGGATGCCATGCTATAAATTGGACTAATTCAACCAAGTGCGTCACCATGGAGATCACCTGTTTTTCTCGTGGACAAGAAGGATGGAGGTAACCGTCTGTGTACGGATTATCGGAAGTTGAATGATGTCACTATCAAAAACAAGTACCCATTGCCAAAGATAGAAGACCTGTTTGACCAGTTGACTGGTGCCAAAGTGTTTTCTAAGATTGGTCTTAGAACTGGATATCATCAACTCAAGATTCGCGCAGAGGATATTACAAAGACTGCCTTTACCACCAGATATGGATTATACGAGTATACCGTCATGTCTTTTGGATTGACCAATGGCCCCGCTTATTTCATGAATCTCATGAATAAGATTTTTATGGACTTCCTGGATAAGTTTGTCCTTGTTTTCATTGATGACATTCTGATTTATTCCAAATCAGAAGAAGAACATGAGCTACACCTAAGGACCATTCTTGGAACCCTTAGAGAGCATCAGTTGTATGCCAAGTTTAGCAAATGTGAATTCTTGTTACAAGAGGTAGGATTCCTCGGCCATATTGTATCAGCCGGAGGAATTGCCGTTGACCCTGCGAAGGTGAAAGATGTCGAAGATTGGCAAGCCCCATCCACTCAAACCCAAGTTCGTGCATTTCTCGGATTAGCGGGATACTACCGCAAGTTCGTAGAAGGATTCTCGAGTATCGCCAGACCCATGACTCAATTGCTGAAGAAGGACAAGAAGTTTGAATGGACGGACAAATGTGAAGCAAGTTTTCAAGAACTCAAGAGAAGATTGACGGTTATGGACTATTCAAATAGCCGCGTCCACGGTTATGGATGGTTGTAGTATCCATACTGTTCCCCCATCAGATGTTGTCAAAAGGACTTGTGAAATGAATTATGACTTTGACTTGACCACAACAGAGTTGTGATATGAAATTCCATTTCCCACTTAGGTGTTATAAAACATTCAACTAGTTTTCTTTGCTTCTGAACTTAGTAGAGGTAAATCTGGATTTTTGCAAAACAACCTTAGAGCTTAGTATCCTACTACAAAACCCCCCCTTAACTTGTTAGTATTAGTTTGTGAGTGCTTAAAGAGTACTCATGGCTTTGTCCCTGGCTATTCCCGTGGCCAGAATGTGAAGAGGTGTATCAGGATGACGGACCGCAGGAAGGTTATGACAACTAGGATAATCTCCCATCGTCAGCATTGCCTGTGACCCTGAAGATGGAGTTTCGCCTACGCTATTGTTACTTTTACGTTATTCCGCTGCTTTAGTTGTATTAAGAACTAGATCATGAGATCCTTATTTGTGTAAGACCTTATGAATGGTTTGTAATGGATGATGTACTGTGATATCCAAATCTGTTATGTCTCGCAAAAATGGTAATCCTGGGATTGCGATGTATGGCATAACAGGCATCTGGGATTAAAAACCGGGTGTTGACATGTTCCCCGAAGAGCTTCCTCATGGACTACCCCCTCTTTGTGGAATCGAGCACCGCATCGACCTCATACTTGGTGCACCCCTTCCAAACCGGCGCCGCATACCGCACGAACCCGGAAGAGACAAACGAGATAGAACGACAAATCAACCAACTCGTCTCCAAAGGTTTGATCCAAGTAAGCACTAGCCCAAGCGCGGTACCCATGATTCTTGTACCAAATACGGATGATACATTGTGGTTATGCATGGACTGCTGTCCAATCAATGCTAGCACCGTGCGTTATCGACATCCTATACCGCGTCTTGATGACATGCTTGATGAGTTGTGTGGTGCCACTATATTTTCAAAAATTGATCTTCGTAGTGGTTACCATCAAATACTTGGTCGAGGGTGATGAGTGGAAAACCACCTTACGGACCAATCTTGGTCTCTATGAATGGTTGGTAATTCCCTTTGGCTTATCCAATGCCCCATCCACCTTCATACGCCTTCTGAACCATATCTTGCGATCTCTCATTGGAAAAAGTGTCGTTGTTTACTTTGATGATATTCTTATCTATTGCAAGTCACTAAAGGAGCATGTTACACATGTTAAGGAGGTCCTTCAAATCCTTTGTCATGAAAAGCTATATGCTAATCTCCCAAAGTGTACTTTTGCGAAAGACAAACTGATTTTCCTTGGGTTTGTTGTTTCTTCTAATGGCATTGAAGTTGATCTCTCAAAAGTTAAGGACATACGAGATTGTCCCGTCCCTACCAATGTTAGTGAACTTCGTAGTTTTCATGGGTTAGCCGGTTTCTACCATCACTTTGTGAAAAACTTTTCTACCATTGCTTGCCCTCTCAACGAGTTGACCAAGAAAAATTTCACATTCGTTTTGGGCAAAGCATAACAAAAGGCATTTGATGAGATTAAAAAGAGTCTCACCGAAGCACCACTCCTTGCTTTACCGGATTTCACAAAAACTTTTGAGATCGAGTGTGACGCTAGTGGTATTGGCATTGGAGGCGTACTTATGCAAAATGGGCGTCCTATTGCATACCATAGCGAGAAACTTGATGGAGCATGCCTCAACTATCCAATTTATGACAAAGAGCTTTCTGCATTAGTTCGTGTCCTTCAAGTGTGGCAACACTACTTTTGGCCCAAAGAATTTATCATACGTTCTGACCATGAGTTGTTGAAGTATCTTAAGGGTCAAACCAATTTGAGCAAAAGGCACACCAAGTGGGTTGAGTTCATGGAGTCTTTATTGTACATTGTCAAGTACTAGAAGGGAAAAGAAAATGTAGTAGCAGACGCTTTGTCTCACAAAAATACGAGCCTTCTTACGTGCCTCGAAGTCAATGTGTTGGGTATTGATGACATCCAATCATCGTACGCTTCCGACCCATTATTTGGATCAATTTTCGCCAAGTGTTCAATAGACAAAGGGTTGATGATTTCTATTTTCATAAGGGTTTTCTATTCAAACAAAAAAAAGGTTTGCATTCCGAAGTCGTCTCTCCAAATTTTGCTTTTTCAAGATTCCCATGGTGGAGGCCTTATGGGTCACTTTGGTCGTGACAAGACATATGGCATATGCTCTCCACCCACTACTATTGTTCCAAGATGAAGCGCGACGTGGAGCGCCACGTCCAACGTTGCACTACATGTGCCCAAGCTAAGTCTAAGTCTAACCATTTTGGTATTTATATGTCATTGCATATTCCTCATGCACCTTGGTCCGACATTAGCATGGACTTTATGTTAGGTTTGCCTAGGTCTAGACATGGTCAAGATTCTATATTTTTTGTAGTGGATCGTTTTTCAAAAATGGCACACTTCATTCCTTGCCATAAGACCGATGATGCTTCACATGTCGCAAATCTGTCTTTAGGGAAATAATCTGCCTTCATCGAGTGCCATGAACAATCGTCTCCGACCGCGACGTCAAATTCATGAGCTACTTTCGGAAGATACTCATGGCCAAGCTCGGCATCAAGCTCCTATTCTCTTCCGCCTCGCATCCTCAAACCGATGGCCAAATCAAGGTCGTCAACCGAATCCTTGGCACACTTCTCCGCGTGTTGATAAAGAAGAATCTTCAAGATTGGGAGGAATGTATCCCACACGCCGAGTTCACCTACAATCGGGCAAAGCACTCCACCACCATGATGAGCCCGTTCATGATTGTCTATGGATTCGAGCCTTTCACTGCGCTCGACATACTACCTCTTCCTCTCCACGACCGCACCAACATGGACGTCGACATGTGTGCCAAAGCAATGAAAAGACTCCATGAAGACACAAGAGCTACAATCGAGCAGCATGTCCTTCGCCAAGCATCAACGCTAAACAAGAGCAAGAAAGAGATGATCTTTGAAGAAGGCAACCTTGTGTGGATACACTTGAGTAAAGACCGCTTACCCAAGGATCGCGACTCCAAGCTCAAGCCAAGAGGTGATGGACCGTTCAAAGTAATCAAGAGGATCAACAACAAGGACTACATCATCGACATCCCAACATCAAAGTACCTTGTGAGCCCGACGTTCAATGTCAAGGACCTTTCACCATTCCATGGAGAAGATGAAGTTGAGAAGGTGGAAGAGTCGAGGACGACTCTTTCCCAAGGGGGGGAGCTGATGCAGCCCGTCCTACGGACACTTCTACATCTCCACCTACTAGTCCCCCAAGTGGACCAATGACCCGCGCTCGAGCCAATCTCCTACAAGCTAAGGTTAACTCGCTCCTCTCCTCGTGTGATTTCGATACACCCTTGGATGGCTTGCTACCTCATGCCCATACTTTGTGCATCCGCAGCTATGAACCCAATGAAGCATTGTCAAGGGAGGGACCAAAGGCAACACGAGTAGACACTCCAGAGCAAACCGGCACCAGGTTCGGTGAACCGGCTCCCTCGCCGGAACTTCCGGCGGCAGGCCCGATCGACCGGCCCCCTCGCCGACAATCCTGACATCGACCGAAATCCCCCGGCAGCGACCGATAACATGTTCTATAAGGCTTTCCGGTTTGCGACCGAAAACACCGACGACCCCCGGAATTTCTGGCACCAACTCCGGCACCGTCGGACCCCTCACCGGAAATCCCCAGATTCAAGTCAACTTTCGGTCTTGACCCATGTAATACATTATTTCGCCTAAACTTTACCTTTTTGTACCCAAACAACCCTTGTTTATATGGCTGGCCTATAAATAGCCCCACCCTCTATTGTAAACCCTAGACTTAGATAATTGTAATTAAAGACAACCTTGAGGATCTATCAATTACTACTCTCATGCTCCTTGACAAGAAGCACCAATTATCCCCCTCCTCTTGGATTTTCCTAGCGCGTTCAAGTTTTACAAGTCCTTGGAGTTCGGAGTCTCGTCTCCAAGTAGTCAAGATCTCATCAAGCCTCTCACCCCCATTTTTGGCCGTGGGAGAGTGTCTTGCCTAACGCCGATCCTAGGGATTGTGTTGGACCGGTTTCCACCGGCGTGAGCTATCGGCTTGTATCGTGTTTTCGTGTGTGTGTGTGTGTGTGTATGTGTGTTCATCGAGTTCTTCGCATGTGAGTTCGTGGATTTCATCCCCCTCGTCATCACCCTCACTCCCTTCTTGATTTCCACGGGATTCGTGAAAGATCAAGCCTCCCTAAGGGGTCACCCCTAACATGCATACTGGTTGTATTGTCTTAAAGTAAATCCTAGAAAGGGTTGTTGTTAAGCCGAGGATGATCCGTTGGACTCTACTTTTGTAAAAATTCGATTTACAAAATCTATAAAGAAAAGAAGAGATGGAGGAAACATCCATGGACATTCAAGAAATTGCTCCACCTAAATAGGTTTCGTACATTCACATACCTATGGGAACCACATTGCCAAAAATAAAATCCTTGATTTCTCCTTGCAATGGTTTTGGTGATTTTCTGCAACCAACTTTATTCGAAGGGAAAAAGAAAAAAATGATCCACAAAGGAAAAGGTATCCGAATGAACTCTTTCTCTCTAAATGATCTAGGCATGTGAAGTCTGAACATACCTTTGTTCAAGATGATTTTCTACTATTTATTTATTGCATTTATGTATTCCCTTCATTTTTTTGAGTTTATGGCCGGTCTTGCGAGGTCGGTATGGGCGGGCTATACGATCAGATCCGCCCATACCACTGATCGTTAAGAGGGTGGTGACCCTAGTTTCATTTTGCATTCTGGTACGACAACATAGTACGGGCGTATCTGCCCGTATGGTTGGTCGTCACCGATTCGTTATCTTCCCACATGTTCTTTGTTTGTTCTGTTCAAAAAAATCTTAAAGTTGGTAAAGTCAGTACGGACGGACAGTACGAGCAGGACCCACCCATACTGCTTAGTTAGTTGACTAGTTACTGACGTCGGAGGCTAAATTGTTGGAAACGACCTAGTACGGGCATGACGTACGGGCTATCTCTTCTTTTTTGCTTATTTCTTTCCATATTTGTTGGGATTATTTTCTTGGACGATCCTTTTCCTTCTAGGACGAATTTATCCTTGGCTCTGACCCTTAATAAGACTCCATAGAGGTCTTCCTCCCTCTTATATCAACATCTCCATTCTACCTGATGCGCTACCCTGTTCAAGGCAAAGGCAAGCTCTAAACCTCATGTCTTCTTTATGGGATAGTTTCCAGATTTCCTCCATTGAAGCCAATGACCGTGAAGCTCAAGGCTTGAGACCTAAGAATAAGAGGTACACATATGATTCTGATGATGAAGAGTATGAGACCTTCATGGAGCAAACAAAGAGAGGGTGGCAGCAGCCAAACTACTTGGCTATGGTGAAGCACGAAGACAAAGAGGAAGCCAAAAATCCTCATGGAAAGGGCTGCACGGACTCACTTAAGTTCATCGCCACCAATTATTCCTCTCCCAAGCGTAAGAAGTATAACCATCCCGATGCAGGAACTTACCAGGAGACCACAAAGCATACTTCAACAATAAAGAAGATCACCATAAACATACGTATGAGCGTGAATCCTAAAGAGGATTGGGGGTTCAACCTTCTAGATGTGCATGTTAATGCACACGTTTCGGACACTGAACATCGCCTTCATAAATTGGAGAAGTATCAGAAAGAAGAACTCATCCACAGGGATATTGTGCACAAGCTTCTCTTTGAACTATAAGGCAAGAAGGAACTCAATGACGTGATGAATAAGGTCGCTCAAGGGATGTTCCTCTTGCGTTTGGATCTGCAGAAGTGCCTATGATGCATATCTACCCTAGAGGAAACAAACAAGAGGCTTCGAGTAGTGATCTCCAGCAAGACCTTTGAAGACTAAAGGGCGCGCCACGGTATCAAATAATCGCAAGGAATTATTTGATCAACCCGGTTTGATTCCAAGCTTGGGGGATCCGTGAGATCCTTGTAATCTATCTTACAGTTTTTAGCATGTTTATTTTCCCGCACACATGTTAGACTTTAATTCCAGAATTTGCATTAGAGCATCAACTTCGAGGTCCCTTTGTTCAAGAGAAGATGTATATCCGTTGATATTTCAAGTTGTATTTTGATTCATGATTATTACATTAGATGATTGAATTAGGGTAAGTGTTATGATACTTGTACAACTATCATGATTTTAGGGACATCCACACTAATAAAAGCATTTATTAGGCTATGAGAAGAAGAATTCTGGTAGCATATTATAGTTAAGAGTTTTTGAAGCCATTAAAGTTGTGAGCATGATCAAATAGCTATACTAAAAAAGGGGAGATAGAAGGAGTAAAAATATGTACATATAAATCGAGAGAAAATATAAGAAAATAAGAAATAAGAGATAATAGCTATCAAAAGAATCAAGTGTAGAGGAAAAAGAATGGTCATGAATCTTCATTACTAAACTAAGTGCTAGATACCTTTAAACTTTATGATTATATGATATGTTGAATCAGTAGAAGCTTATTATAATTTTATTAATACTAGAAATGGTGTGAAAGACTCTAAGTCATGTAATATGTAAGGGTATGGTAATACCCTCGAAGTATCTCTACGTCCGATGTTGTATTCCTGTTTCAATTTCTACCTCATTTATTGTAATGACTCATGTCTCATGAACATGATGATCTTGTCCATAAGCCACCATCTTGCTTAGGGACGAGAAAGATTCTAGATTGGGGAGTTGATGAGTCCAAAATTGAAGCATATTTACCTTTTGTTTTTGCATATATACAGTAGGGATCTTTGTATTTCATTATGTTTGCACACACCATTTTGTCCTTGTTTTAACAGGTTCCCAAACGATGAGAAGCAATCAGTACCAATAACGACCAGTGGTACAGGCGGAGCCCGCCCGTATCGTCCACCCGTACCATGCGTCATCGCATTCGCCTTGTCAAATACTTTCTCCTAGGAAAGACGAGAGGGAGATCCGACATTCACACCACCAGAAACCATGAAAAAACACACCCAAAAGGGATCTAAAGGAGGAACTTGGCTGGGATAAAATCCCAGCCGCTTCACGGATCATTGGAGGACATCGCATCATCCCCTTCATCATCAACCATTGCATCTCAATCACCACCATTACCCCCATCTCTCATCTATTAGGTCTTGCTGTAGTTCCAGATTCAATTATGGTTTGCATTAGATCTATCTTCGTACTTTTATCCATACATTTGATTATGATGATGTTGTTGATTGCTTCCATCTGTGAGTAGTTACTTTGTTCTTGGGGAGATGGAGAAACCCTAGCACTATTATGAATTTGTAATGAAGATGATCTATTCATGTGTCCATATGACTTGCCGGTCTATGATAGATTTATGATTTGTGTTTGATCTCTCTCTTAGATGGCATGTGTAGTCGGCACATATTATTTGCCCTTGGGACTAAAGGGAGGGAGAAATCCTTTGGACGTGTTTTGGGACTGTACCCGGAATGGCCTTGTGATATATCGGCACTGGCTCGTAACCTACACAGCCAAAGGAGGATAAAGAGGGATTCCCTAAGCTAATTACAATATCCACGGGGAGACCCTTAATTGCGGTGTTTTGTATGGGTGACTGCTCTCAGACATCAAAGTGGTTATTTAGAGGTGACCTCACTCTTGGCTCAACAAAGTGGCTTCCTACGAGCCTTGTAGTGAACATCTTATTATGGAGCTCTCTCCACACATCTCAGGACACAAGAAGTATGTTATCTTAATTATTAATAATAACAATCCCATGCTAGAGGTGTATCCTACATCCCCGAGAATATTTTATACCTATTGAGTTCAACCACGCTTTCACACAACCTTGCTTCTTGCTTCCTTTTACTTGTTTTAATTAATTTTTTGCAAAACAACCAAAAACATTTCAAACACCCTTTGCTTGAGATCAAAGGCAGCTTATAAGTATCCTTTGGTAGATAGTGACGAGGGGCATAAAGACTTTTACCAATAGCTCTCTATGGATTCGATATCTTTACTTCAAAACTAGCTACAATTGATCTATGCACTTGCAGTCATCATCTGGTTTGGTTAGAGAGGGATGGAGCACATGGGGGTACATGAGCATGCCCATGTCACAGACATGGGCTCAGGTTAGGGTCTAGGGTTAGCTAGAGAGGGGTGGTGGTGAAGTGAGGGCTAGTTAGAGGATTATCTCGGTTTGGTCCCACCAAACCAAGAGGAAAGGGGCTCAGGTTAGATAGGTTTAACATAGATGGAGTAGATAGATAGGTCTTCTCTTTTGAAATTTTGTTTGGTTTTGGTTTGAATTTATTTGAACAAGCCCATAGAAGGAACTCCAAAGAACTCCAAGATCAAACAACCCAACTAGTGGATATGTAGAGAGTAGAGGGACTAATTAAGCTTGTTTGAATTGCTCTCTTGTTTGAATTGAAAACAAAGCAAGCCCTCCTCAAACTCAAAAGAATTCAAATTAAGGAAGGAATGGTGCAACCTTTCATGGGACATGCATATGTATTAAATGCCCAATTACAATAGTGAACCAATTATAATTCATATGGCATTTACACATCCATGCATGCAATCAATTAGTTGAACTAAGACCCTCACAAAAATACAAGAATGATTATTATATGGGATGAATGAAAATAGGCATAGGTGAATATGAATGGGACATGCTAGTGTGTGTCCCACTAGATGATTATCTGGCCACATATATATTTATACATGCCCACCTATTCAAAACAAACCATATAGAAGATATAGAAGAATCCCCACTCACATAGCATGCAAAGGTGGACATGTGGCTCCACATAATTTATATTGTGAAAACAATAAGAAACATATAAGAGAGCATGTATGTTTAGAAGTGGATCCATCTTATTACATATGATCTAGACAAATGCCGAAAGAAATGCAAATGCTCATATATAGTTTGGATGGTGGAATTATAAGGTGGTGACAACGAAAGGTGGTGGAATTGTAAGACATATACCCACAATTCAACTTGGGCATGAAACCATTTATCAAGAAGAAAATACAATATATCAAGAGGAAAATACAAGTGATACAATATATAATGCATATGCGGTAAGAACCAAATAGAGAGGTTTTATATGATGCTAAAATGCAAGGTGGCATGGTGACATGAGCATGATATAATGATGATTTAATAAATGACATGTGGGAAGTAGCATTTTATTATTATTCATGTAGCATTACAGATGTTAGACAGATGGGATGCCACAACTCTCTCCTACTAAAGAAGAATCTCGCCCCGAGATTCAAGGAAGATGAAGAAGACTCAAACAAGGTAGGATACTCGAAACGGAGGTCATCCTCATGCTCCCAAGTGACTTTATCAACGGAATAGTGCAACCATTGCACCTTGAAGATCTTTATAGACTTGTTGCGAGTCTTTTGTTCTGCGACTTCAAGAATTTTCACAGGGTGCTCTTTATAGGAGAGATCTTCTTGGAGGTCGATGAGCTCGTGATCCACGGTCCTTATAGGATATTTGAAGCACTTCTTGAGTTGAGAGACATGAACGACATCATGCACCTTGAGTTTTTCAGGAAGCTCAAGTGCATAAGCCACTTCTACTCTTTTTCCATGGATTTTCAAGGGACTGATGTATCTTGGCGCAAGCTTTCCTTTGATATCGAAATGATGGGTGCCTCATGGGTGTGACATGAAGGTAAACTAGATCACCAGTAACATACTCCATATTCACATGGTTCCTGTCATAGTTTCTTTTCTATCAACTCTGGGCAACTTTCAAGTTGTCTAGAATGATAAGAACCTTTTCTTCTGCTGACAATGTCAGGACCAAAGAAGTTCCTTTTACCTGCCCCTGACCAACCAATTGGAGTATGGAACTTGCTGCCATAGAGAACCTCAAAGGGTGCCATGTTGAGACTTTTCTGGAAGCTATTGTTGTAGGAGAAATTATCATATGGAAGGCCTTCCTGCCACTTCATGCCAAATGTGATTACACAAGTGCGAAGCATATCTTTGAGAGTTTGATTGATTATTTCCACCTGTCCTTGAGACTAAGGGTGATATGCTGTGCTGAAATTGAGCTTAGTGCCCAAGCCTTGCTGGAAGCTTTCCTAAAACTTGGAAGTGAAGATACTCCCACGATCCGAGCTGATTTCTACAAGAACTCCATATAGTGAGAAAATCTTGTTGATGTAAAGCTCAGCCAATTGACTAGCAGAAATAGTCTCCTTGACTGGAAAGAAATGAGACACTTTGGAAACTGTATAAATGACAACAAAGATTGCATTGTTGCCTTTCTAAGACCTTGGAAATCCAGTTACGAATTCCATCTCTACCTTCTCCCATTTCCATTCTGGAGGCTTCAAAGGTTGAAGAAGACCAGATGGTTTTTGATGAAGAACTTTCACTCCGCGGCATACGTCGCACTCAGAGACATACTTGGCACAATCATTGTTCATTCCAGGCCACCAATACTGTGTTTTCAGATCCATGTACATATTCATGCTGCCGGGGTGTATAGACAAGATATAATCATGAGATTCTTTAAGAACCTCTTCTCTCAAGCCTGGAAGTTCAGGAACAACCATCCTGTGATCATAGAACAAGGTGCCTTGATCATCGAAGTGGTATTCTTCATACTTTGTATTTTGAGACTTTATTGCATATTCTTTGTAGAAGGGATCCTCAAGATGAGCAGATCGAATATTTTCTTCAAAAGGAGTATCCACCAAGGTTGCAAGGTATCCTTTGGGAACAAGGCAGAAGTTGATCTAACAGAATTCCTCACACAATTGAGGTTCAAGATTCTTCACCTTGGGATTATTGACACAAGCTTTGCGAGTCAAGGTATCGGCCATCACGTTTGCTTTTCCCAGTGTGTAGTTGATCGTGAGATCAAAGTCATTAATTATATCAATCCATCTCTGATAGGGCAAAGGTGTCCGATCTTTCGATGAGATGGTGATAGTTGATTTGGGCGGAGTTAGGGCTTAACGATACGACTACACGTGCGAGTACGAGCGCCAATGCAATCGCTAGGCCAATCTACTGGAGGTTACCGATCTTACAGAAGCACGATCAACCTGACCAGCGAGGGTCTTAATTCCTACCTGAAATCAAGAACAAGTAAGAACTAATATTGCAATAAAAATATTGTGGATACAGATGAAAGATTTATTGCAATAGGTGAGTTCCTTTATAGGTGCGAAGTACAAGAGGCCTCTACGACACTCAAGCCTTGGCGAAGTTGCAATGATGGCTAACTTTTAGTCTAAACTAAATCCAAGTTCTAATGACGACTGGGAGGGGGTTTATATGGAGGAAGAGAGGGGATTTTCGTCCAACCCTAATGGGCCATCCGAAAACACCTCAGATGGGTCTTCCTCCACTCAAACAGCCTCCAAAAAATCGCTAGATTATCTATCTCGAAAATACATGGGTCTGGCCCATCAAATAAGGTGACGCAGAACCAAATAAAGCCTTGGACGAATAATACGAGTAGTTATGTTTGGAAATTCGTACAAGCATCCTTTGCAGCATTATGGTTACTTCAAAGTCCTGAAATCACGACTCGATGTGTCATCGTCAGTCCTCACATGCTTGTGGCCTTCTCCATGCACACCCATGCTCCAATGCTTGTCCCTTTCCTCCTTGCTAGATCCATCATTCCTAAGTAACATAAACACGTCTGACTTAGGCAGCATCATATTCTCATTTATATTAGGAAGAGTTCCTAGTAACGAAAGTACCTGATAATTGAGTAGCCGTGCATGAGCTCTTGTGAGAGGTCCATGTAACTTTGTCGAAGGAGTACCAGGTGAATTAATAGTAGGGATTTCCTCATCATCCTCCCCTTCTTGGATTAAAGTCGTCCTCGGCGCAATCTTATCTTCCTCTCCAAAGTATGTCTCTCCACATAATGCATGTGTATTGTATAGCTCCATTGGTGGAGTAGTCTTCTCTCGCATTTTAACGCATGGTTTGTATAAATCCATAATTATGTATATAATAACAAGATGCGTTGTTTCTCTTTCTTTAATAATAAAATAAGATATAAAATTATTAGTAAAAGAATTTACATGAAGAACATGTCCAGAAGTAATAGTTTTGGTTATATCCGGGCTATTCATGTCCGCATCATCCTCCCTTTCTTGAAAGGAAAGTCGTCCTCGACGATGTTTATTTTGTAGACATGGAAATAAAAGAAATAACTTGTATGCATGATATATGTATATGTCATCCATTTTAACTCCACTTCAACGGTGCACAATTATTATTACACAACAATAGCACTTGTAGTATGCATGACGATGATTAATCACATTACAACAATATGTATTGCAACTTAATTTGCACATACAAATGAAGTATATAGTATTATATTTTAAATTGTAATGCTTGTCATTAAACGTCCCAATGCTGGTAAGAAAAGATTGAAATACTTCAAATACCTAGACACAACATTCTTAGAAAAGTAATCGTGTTTCAAGATATGCGGTGTATAATCAATACCAGTATTGGACGTCATATCAAAACAACTAAGCACATGAATTATTTTATTATCTTTCAAGCTAGGAAGTTCATCACACATGATGTAAATCCTATGCACAAAAAATTTATTGTCTACGCCATATTCTCCAATCAAATTAAATTGAAAACTAGGGACATAAACACTGTTCAAACATGTGAGTTCAACAATCTTATTTTTAGCATGTCACAAAGCCAAAGGCATGTCCAGTGTAATAGACCAGAAAGAAGTGACAACAAAAATTGTAGCGAAAACTTCATCATGTCTAACCAATTTTATGTGCTCCAAATCATATTCAGCAGGCAAGTCTTTAAGTTCATTCTCAATATTTATTTCGACCGGTGAATTCAAGTCAGTAGAAAAATCAAGTGCATCAATAGGGGCACTCAAAACAGTACTTAAAACAGTAGGCATCACAATTATTTGATCACATGAAATGTTTAAATCAATAGCACAATCATCTAAAAAAGGTGGTGTGACCAAATCATTGGCAATCTCAACATATGGCCTAGTTAAATCAAGAGGTCATTGATTAATCTTATGTGCATGAACAAAGTTGGTATCTTTACTATTACCTTGTACATACGGCTCAGGCGATGGAGGTATTATTGGTGAAGGTACATCATAATTACGAGATGCTTCAATCACAGCTGGTGAGGAAGCATAACAATTCACCATTCTCTTCTTTCTATCCCATAGATACATCTTTTAGTTTTCTGTTCAGCTTTGCAAGCGAGTCGAAACATACAATTGATATAATAATATTGTTCATGCATAAGTATATCCTGAATATCATTGTTTAAACCTCTCCAAAATCTATCCATAAATTCATCTCGACTTTCTTCTATGAAAGAATGCAACAAGGTAGTTTCCAAATCATCATAATATTGTCTCATGGTGTCACTACCTTGATGTAAATGTTGCAATTTCCTAGCCATATCACAAGCATAATATAATGGAACAAATTTATGTCGCATAGCAAGTTTCAAATCATACCAAGTAGTAGGCATATAATCAGGATATAATTGACAATAGTTATTCCACCACATAGAAGCAAAATCAGTGAATGTACTAATTGTAGCTTGTATTCTCTTACGCTCACAAAAATGTTGGGAAACAAATATATCATTTAACACAAGCTCCCATTCAATATATAAATCAGATTTAGAACGACCATTAAATTGTGGTATAGAGATGGTAACCTGGTCATGTACTTTTAGCTCTCGTGGTGGTCGTCGTGGTTTGCTAGGTGGTGGCACATCTCCAACTATAGACGAAGCCCAAAAACTTATAACGTCAGAACCCACCATAACTAGTAGAAACAAGAGACGTATAACAAGTATATGTTCTTATCAACTACTAGGATGTGGTGAAAAGTCGATCACAAGATTGCAAATACTAAATTGTTACAAGTTCTTACCATACGGTAGTCGGCGATCGGCAACCAGCAATATCAAGTAACTCCAAGGATTGGACAAAAAGCGATTACCAGGCAATCAATATTGCACGGTATAGAAATATATGGAGCTATAGGTAGGCTTAATATATATGAAGAAATATGCTGCAACCGCGGTAATCAATGTAAAGCTGAAAATATGCTCAAAATTGTCAAGTACCAGTCCTAAACTAGACTCTACTAGAAACGCAAGTCTAAGACACAGATAAAATCACAGAGCTCCTTAAAAAACTGAAGTAATAAAACTGAAATATATTTTATGCCACTGTCTAGTGCCTGTGAACGGTGAGGCGGTGACAAAGGCAAAGGACTCAGAGCGCTGGACGAGGGAATAAATATACGCGCGCGACAGGACAGATGTTATCCTTAGGCTGGCGTGCGCGCGATAGAGCTAATCAGAACAACATCAGAACCTTGACTCGGAAGTCTGAAAAGGACTCGATCGATGTTCGATGATAGTAAAATCCACACTCCACGTGGAAAGAAGACTAAGTTAAAACCGGGTACAAAGGCAATACGGGTTTCAAGGAGATTTAGGCCCCGATTGTTTTCCAGTATTTTAGTTGATAAATATTACGGATCTACATTGGTCCCGTTAAACTCCGAGATATGCACCGTAACATTCGGACCTGATCTATTAAACGATAAAACAAGCGGGGCTTTATGAGGAAAGAAAACGTGATATGGTGATAAACTTTAAACAATGTTACGTATAGATATTTCTTGCAAACACGGCTAAAGTTGTCGTGGAAACAATCTCTCACCTTGATAGGAGTACGATCTTGTTACGATTCCTGTCCTTTTCTCTTTTTTTTGAAAGCACGAGACAGAATCCTGATTCTTTTCCTTTTTTTCTTTACCGATCAAACTTTCCAAAGGCAGTGACTAGCGCGATCAGATCGATCCGCGGTTTCCATAAGATCCGAACCAAACATGATGTTATGTTTTTCAGGATCTAATTCAATCTGGTTGAATAATGAGATGGCTAGCGGCGGAGAGCAGGTAGATGGCGCAGCGGCGACACACAAAGATGAACACACCGAGATGAATTGGTGGGCCAATTAACACAAAAACGATGATAAAAAGTATATAAAAAGATTATGCTGGTGCAAACAAGATATAGAGACGGAAGTGAAGGCAATGGCGGATGGAAGTGACAAAAGGTGACTAGAACTCGAAATTCTAAAAGATTAGACACTAAAACCAGCGACTCGACAAACAATGCAATACAAATTCAACAAAACTAAACTAAGTAATTAGAGCAAAAAAGGCTGAGACTCGTTTTGGGACAAGGATTTTATTTTTGTAGGCTTTTTCTGGAATCTAGGTAAAAACAGATCTATCTAAGAAAAACTGTAAATCTCACCGAGCAACCTGAGCTCTGTTACCACTTGATAGCGCAAAGGTGTCTGATCTTTCGATGAGATGGTGATAGTCGATTTGAGTGAAGTTTGGACTTGACGATCCGACTACACGTGCTGGCAAGAGAGACAATGCAATTGCTAGGCCAATCGTTACCGATCTTGCAGAAGCACGATCATCCTGACCAAAGAGTACGAACTAATATTGCAATCAAGATATTGCGGATATAGATAAAAGCTTTATTGAAATATGTCGGATCCTGTATAGGTGCGAAGTATAAGCGGCCTCTGCGACACTCAAGCCTTGGCAAAGTTGCAATGATGGCAAACTTTTAGTATAAAAAAATCCAAGTTCTAATGACGGCTGAGAGGGGGTTTACATGGAGGAAGTGAGGGGATTTTTGTCCAACCCTAATGGGACATCTAAAAACACCTCTAGATGGGTCTTCCTCCACTCAAACAGCCTCCAGAAAACCCTTATATTATCTAGCTCGAAAATACATGGGTCTAGCCCATCAAATAAGGTGACGCAACACCAAATAAAGCCTTGGACGAATAATACAAGTAGTTATCTTTGGAAATTCGTCCAAGCATCCTTTGCAGCATTATGGTCGCTTTAAAGTCCTGAAATCTCCACTCGCTGCGTCATTGTCAGTCCTCACATGCTTGTGGCCTTCTCTATGCACACCCATACTCCAATGCTTGTCCCTTTCCTCCTTGCTAGATACATCATTCCTAAGTAACATAAACACGTCTGATTTAGACATCATCATTTTATCATTTATATTAGGAAGAGTTCCTAGTAATGAAAGTACCTGATAATTGAGGCGCCGTGCATGAGCTCTTGTGAGAGGTCCATGTAACGTTGTCGTAGGAGTACCGGGTGTATCAATAGTAGGGATGTCCTCATCATCCACCCCTTCTTGAATTAAAATCGTCCTCGATGCAATCTTATCTTCCTCTCCAAAGTATGTCTCTCCACATAATGCATGTGTATTGTATAGATCCATTAGTGGAGTAGTCTTCTCTCGCATCTTAACATCTGGTTTGTATAAATCCATAATTCTGTATGTACTAAAAAGATGTGTGGTATCTCTTTTTTAATACTAAAATTAGATATAAAATTATTAGTACTAGAATTCACCTGAAGAACATGTCCAGAAGTAATTGTTTTGTTATATCCGGGCTATTCATGTCCACATCACACCACTTGATAGGGCAAATGTGTCCGATCTTTCGATGAGATGGTGATAGTCGATTTGGGTGGAGTTCGGGATTGACGATCTGACTACACGTGCGAGCATGAGCGCCAATGCAATCGGTAGGCCAATCTCCTAGAGGTTACCGATCTTGTAGAAGCACGATCAACCTGACCAGCGAGGGTCTTAATTCCTACCTGAAATCGAGAACAAGTAAGAACTAATATTGCAATCAAGATAGTGCGGATATAGATGAAAGCTTTATTGAAATAGGTGGGATCCTGTATAGGTGTGAAGTACAAGAGGCCTCTGCGACACTCAAGCCTTGGCGAAGTTGCAACGATGGCTAACTTTTAGTCTAAACAAAATCACGTTCAAATGATGGCTGGGAGGGGGTTTATATGGAGGAAGAGAGGGGGTTTTCGGCCAACCCTAATAGGCCATCGAAAACACCTCTAGATGGGCATTCCTTCACTCAAACAGCCTCTAGAAAATCCCTATATTATCTAGCTCGAAAATACATGGGTCTGGTCCATCAAATAAGGTGACGCAGCACCAAATAAAGCCTTGGATGAATAATACGAGTAGTTATCTTTGTAAATTCGTCCAAGCATCCTTTGCAGCATTATGGTGGCTTCAAAGTCCTGAAATCTCTACTCGCTACGTCATCGTCAGTCCTCACATGCTTGTGGACTTATCCATGCACACCCATGCTCTAATGCTTGTCCCTTGTGACACCCCCGGGATTAAGGCTAGACAAATCCTAGACCTCTATTTGAACATAAGCCTAACCTAATCTCGAAAGCGTATAGAGAGAGAAAAAAAAGGTAACACAACAGTGACCCTACGATACAGAATTTATTACAGCAAGCTCATAACAAAGCAGAGAACCAAAATATTACAAGCAGAGGTCACTAACCACAAACATCAAACAATGGAAGGAAAATTATGCTACTAAGTATAGCAAACTTAACAAATGGCCTAAGAGGCCTGAAGCATAACGATGACGTCCAATCCAAAGATCCCAGACTGCCGACTGGGAACTCCAAACTACTCGTCAATGTCGATGCCGTGAAGAACTCATCTTCTATGGTAACAATTAATCTGCTACAAAAGTATCAACGAAGTAAGGGTGAGTACATGGTGTACTCCGCAAGACTTATGGCTGGTGGATTTATTTTGTATAAAGCCATATTTGTTTTGTAAAACAATGGGGATAAAAATGTCGACTAATCATAATATCTTAAAAGGGGATAAGAGAGCGATATCACTATCTTTAATCATCTTTCGACATCCACTGAATCATCATCAGCTGAACCTATCTAGGATCACCCCCTCATACCCGTGAGGAAGCATCCTTAAGAACACGTTGATCAACTTGCCAAATTTTACGATTAGGTTAAAGTTCTCTATGATCTTAGAATCTGGTCTCCAAGTTCGTCCATAACCGTGGACACGACTTTTTGAAAAGATTTAACCCTGCAGGGGTGTACAACTTTACCCACACGTACCAACCGATTCTAAATGCCAGTTAACATTAGCCCTCTTCCTGGGAAGGCTAGTAGAGAGTGGTTAACCACGACCTTTACCTTGCTTTCGCCAAGACCATGAGTCACGCACTAGGGAGATGCCTCCGTAACGGGTTGAGTCCCGAAGTCGGTCCCTAATGATGTGAACAGGGTTCAAGATTATGGATGCCACGCATCTCTTGTTCCCTGCCATGCTTAACTACCTGTATGAATGCACCTCCTTCACCTCCTTCGAAGTCGTCATTAAGATGCGGTCCTGAAGGTGCCCTCAGAACGGCGCGGGGTCGCCAAAGACGGTGGGGAGGTAGAGGATCTGAGAGCTAGAGTTTCGGGCACGCAGGCGACAGAGCAAGGGAAAGTGAGAAATGAAGGGCTAGGGTTCTCCAGCGGCAGCGCTAGAGCTCTTATAGATGCTCGAGGGCGGCAGCATTCATCGTGGCACACGACAGAGTATCGGGTGGCCGGCGGCGAGCCACCGAGCTGCTTCGGCAGCGGGAGGAAGACGACAGGGGCGGGGTGAAGCGGTACCGGGCCGCGCTGGGCCGAGCTGGGCTATGGCTAGGATGGCTGCGAGCGCGCTGAGCAGCAAGGAAAGGGAGGAGAGGAAGCTGGGCTGGGCCTGATTGCGGCTGGCTCTGTTTTTGTGTGAACGATTTTCCATTTTCTGTTTGAATTTTTAAATTCAAACCTGTTTGGGTATTTCAAAAATACCCAAACTTTTACAAATATTGAAATATTGCAGGAACCCTTGTAACCAATTTGGGTTCCACTATTCCCGTAGTTTTCACAATTTCAAAAACCATTTTGAATTGATTTCAAAGGAGGAAATTAGGGTTTAGTGTTTTGGTGATTATTTTTTCCATGCATTTTAAAATGATGATGCTCATGAATGCACATACAAACCCTAATTACTATTTAATAAGACTAGGATTGTTACATCCCTTTCCTCATTGCTAGATCCATCATTCCTAAGTAACATAAACACGTCTGATTTAGGAAGCATCATATTCTCATTTATATTAGAAAGAGTTCCTAGTAACGAAAGTGCCTGATAATTGAGTAGCCGTGCATGAGCTCTTGTGAGAGGTCCATGTAACATTGTCGTAGGAGTACCGGGTGTATCAATAGTAGGGATGTCATCATCATCCTCCCCTTCTTGAATTAAAGTCGTCCTCGACGCAATCTTATCCTCCTCTCCAAAGTATGTCTCTCCACATAATGCATGTGCATTGTATAGCTCCATTGGTGGAGTAGTCTTCTCTCGCATCTTAACGCGTGGTTTGTATAAATCCATAATTCTGTATGTAATAACAAGATGTATTGTATCTCTTTATTTAATAATAAAATAAGATATAAAATTATTAGTAATAGAATTCACCTGAAGAACATGTCCAGAAGTAATAGTTTTGGTTATATCCGGGCTATTCATATCCGCAACAATCTCCTCTGCCGAAGGTTGAGTTCGGGCTGGGTGAATATATATTTGAGACTCTTGTGGTCAGAAAAGATCACGTAACAGTTGACAAGCAAATAATGTCTCCATATTTTCAAAGAAAAGACAACTGCTGCAAGTTCTAGGTCATGAGTGGGATAGTTAACCTCATGGGTTTTCAATGGCGAGAACCATATGCAACGACTTGCTTGTCTTGCATGAGAACAACACCAAGCCCTTGGAGTGAAGCATCATAGAAGATCTGAAAAGGCTTCGATGTCTCTGGAGGAACTAGGACATGTGTGGAAGTGAGATTTTCCCTGAGAGTTTCAAAGATTGTTTGGCACGCTGGTGTCAAAAGGTATTTATTCCCTTTCTTGAGAAGATTGGTAAGAGGCTTGTCTATCTTGGAGAAGTTTTGAAAAAATCTATGACAATAACTCACCAGTATGAGGAAGCTGCAGACTTTTTTGACATTCTTCGAAGGGATCCAATCCAAAATTGTCCGAACAGTTTCCCGGTTGATAGAAATTCCTTCTGCAAAAATGACATGGCCCAGATATGTAACTCTTGGCAACCAAAATTCACACTTGGAGAACTTTGCATAGAGGCATTTCTCGTGAATCTTGGTGAGGACACAACAGAGATGTTCTTGATGTTCTTCTTTTGACTTGTAATAGACAATAATATCATCGAGATAGACCACCACGAACTTTTCAAGATACTCCATGAAAAATGAGTTCATAAGCCTTGAGAAGGTTGCAAGAGAATTTGTGAGACCAAAGGACATGACCGTGTACTCATACATGCCATAGCGAGTAGTGAATGTCGTTTTGGGAATGTAATCTTTGCGAATCTTGATTTGATCGTAACCACTTCTCAAATTGATTTTAGAGAATTTCCTGAGCGTGAACAACTCAGTGGAAGGGTGGGTAAAATGTGTAAGAGAATCACTTCATTAAGATGTCATGAACCTCAACATGATCTCTTAGTATAAAAGGGTGTGATGTTTTAAGGTAGAACAGAACGTAAGCTAATCAATGCTTATTGATTCTGTGGATTACAACACTTTGACCTGGTCTTAGAAATGATGAGGTACTAGAGTTTGTTCTTCCTAACAACCCGAAATGGTTTGTCATGACGGACCACAATTGTATATTCCATTGGAAGATACCAATGCACATTTACTACTTGGCTACCAATTGGTAGACAAAGGTCCAAAAGCAACAAAGAAGGAAGAACACACTCAGAATAGAATCCCGAGATGTAGATGCATAAGTCAACAATCTTCCGAGAACCAATGCAGATAAGGAAAGGTGTGGCAGAGTCACGAATATAGATGTGAGACTCACGAGGAGTGCTCTTGTCGTGATCTATTTGGTTCTATTAAAGAACATATGCAATAGATAGTGGTAGGGAAAGTCCTTTATCGTCACTATTCAATAGCGATAATTTCCACAAGCTTGAAGGATATACTAGAAGATACTAGCCATCCTGAAGTAATGTGTGAACATTAGCGATAGGAGTCAATAAAATGGATTTGGGTTAAAGGTCAGCGTCATGTACAAGATTCACAACACCAGAATCCGGCACAATCGGGGATCTTAGGTTCAAGTCCAAGGGTTAAAATCTAGAGAAAGAAGTAACTACTACTTGAGTGACAAAGCACACACTTCAAGGTAGCAATCACAAGGTAGCCTCTGAAAGAAGAAACAACTTCTGAAGTACCCGAACAAATAAAAAGGAGGCACAAGAGGCGAAAGGAAACCTCAAAGCCTAGAACAGAACTTTATGGATCCTACATTATAATATTATGGGTCCAAAAGATAGAGAGATCATGATAGAAAGGAATCTCTAAGAAGAAACAGAACAAAGGGAAATAGGGAACACACACAACTGACTCTAGAGAACTCAACACTAGGTCAAATGGTTGAGAACCGGCATGCCTGAAGAGACACCTAAGTTTGAAAGACTGGACGAGACAACAAATTTTTTCCAAATCAACACAAGATTAGATAACCTAGAGTTAGAGCGGAACTGGATAAGGAGAATAAGAAGCATACCAGAGTTTTCACACATAATTTTCATCTTTGAAAATAGTTTTCACAAACACTAGACTCAACATCGACCAATAGAAAGGTTTCCTACAGTCGGTACTGCGCTGATACCAAAACCTGTGACACCCCTGGGAATAAGGCTAGACAAATCCCATACCTCCGTCTGAACATAAGCCTAACCTAATCTCGAAAGCATACAGAGAGAAAAAAATCGGTAACACACCAGTAACCCTACGACACAGAATTTATTACAGCGAGCTCATAACTGAGCAGAGAACCAAAATATTACAAGCAGAGGTCACTGACCACAAACATCAAACAACAGAAGGCAAATTATGCTACTAAGTATAGGAAACTTAACAAATGGCCTAAGAGGCCTGAAGCATAACGATGACGTCCAATCCAAAGATCCCAGACTGTCGACTGGGAACTCCAAACTACTCGTCGATGTCGATGCCGTGAAGAACTCATCTTCTATGGTAACAATTAATCTGCTACAAAAGTGTCAATGAAGGAAGGGTGAGTATAGGGTGTACTCCGCAAGACTTATGACTGTGGATTTATTTTGCATAAAGCCATATTTGTTTTGTAAAACAAGAGGGATAAGAATCTCGACTAATCAGAATATCTTAAAAGGGGATAAGAGAATGGTATCACTAGCTTTAATCATCTTTTGACATCCACTGAATCGTCATCAGCTGAACCTATCTAGGATCACCCCCTCGTGCCCATGAGAAAGCATCCTTAAGCACATGTTGATCAACTTGCCAAGTTTTATGATTAGGTTAAAGTTCTCTATGATATTAGAATATGGTCTCCAAGTTTGTCCGTAACAGTGTACACGACTTTTCGAAAAGATTTAACCCTGCAGGGGTGTACAACTTTACCCACACGTACCAACCGATTCTTAATGCCAGTTAACATTAACCCTCTTCCTGGGAAGGCCGACAACGAGTGGTTGACCACAACCTTTACCTTGCTTTCGTCGAGACCATGAGTCACGCACTAGGGAGATGCCGCCGTAACGGGTTGAGTCCCAAAGCCGGTCCCTAATGATGTGCGCAGAGTTCAAGACTACGGATGCCGGGCATCTCTTGTTCCTGGCCACGCTTACCTACCTGTTATGAATGCACCTCCTTCACCTCCATTCAAGAACATCCAAGATGCGTATGTCGAATGGAAAACCCGAAATATGTGACTCATGGAATATACTAGGCAAGTTAGTTGGTCGAGAGGGTTTACATGCCGTCGTGTGGCTCTACGCTCATATTGGTCCATAGGCAAGAACTCAGGTCCTAGTAGTGGCAAGTATGGGACTGCAAAAACCATAAACCACTGTGGCCTCCCATACAAGCCTTAGCATGTTTAACTTTCATCTCTGATCATACCACGACATCCTGTCATACTAGGTTCATTTACAGCTCTGATTCATCAACCAGATGGACCAGTGGTAACAGCTAAGCATGGCTAAGCACAACAGATGTAACAACTCTAGCAATGATTCACAAGCCAAACCCTAGTTATGCTAGGAGCAGTGGATCAGGGAATATAGTCTTCAAAGGTAACATGCATAAGATAGGATTACTCTATCTATCGATAAAAGACTTTGGAATCGTATGCACATGGCAAAAATTCAAAAGATTGAAAACATAGGATTATATCATGTGTGGGGTTTCGCTTGCCATGACGGGTTGAGTCCCGAAGTAGGTCCCTAATGATGTGAACAAGGTTCAAGATTACGGATGCTGGGCATCTATTCTTCCCTGCCACGCTTACCTACCTATATGAATGCACCTCCTTCGAGAACAGCCAGAATGCGTACGTCGAATGGAACGCCCGAACTATGTGACTCAAGGAATCTAATCATCAAATTAGTTGGTCGAGGGGGTTTCCAGGCCCCCGTGTGGCTATACGCTCATCATGGACCATAGGCAAGAACTCAGGTCCTAGTAGTGGCAAGTATGGGACTACAAAAACCACAACCCACCATGGCCTCCCATACAAGCCTTAGCATGTTTAACTTTCATCTCTGATCATACCACGTCATCATGTCATACTAGGTTCATCCGCAGCTCTAATTCATCAACCGGATGGATCAGCGGTAACAACTAAGCATTGGATAAGCACAACAGATATAATAGCTCTAGCAACGGTTCACAAGTTCAAACCCTAGTTATGCTAGGAGTAGAGGATCAGGGAGTATAGGCTTCAAAGGTAACATGCATCAGATAGGATTACTCCATCTATCGATAAAAGACTTTGGAATCATGTTAGTAGGCACAGTCATCCTGAAAATCGAGTTGACTTGGCGAGTGATGGCGTCCTTGGGGAGATCAAAACTTGAATGATGGGTGGGATAGAAAAGACCACTCATGAAGCAGATTTTGTTCGAGCAAAGCTGACTGGGACTGACTCGGCGACTAATAAAAGTGCGCATCAGATCCTCTCCTATCAGCTTCCCCTCCTTCAGATCAAGTAACCTCTCTAGGAGGGCATGGGCTTCATTAACTGCGGGGTCCTTATCTTTCAGATCAAGGTTCTAGAAGGACTTATCCGGCACCTCGTCCTTGAAGGCAGGCAACCAAATCATGTCAATCCGGGTAGAATTTTTGACATAGAAGAAACCCCTCCTGGACGTGATGCTGGCAGCCCTGCACTGAATAGGTTGCTCTAGTTGGAAGGAACACCTGGCTCAGGGATCACTTGGATCCTAAACTAAAAATACTTGGCCTAGACTTAACTGTGGGATAGAGGCCAAGATAGCCCTCGATGGAATAGATAAAAAATGAGAGAGAGGCAATTGCATTGGTCGACAAATGATGAATTTGTAGATGTAAGGTCTCAAGAAAGGAGTTGGCGAAAACGCTAATGGGAAGAGCAAATACACACTCGAAATGTGATATAAAGACAACGCGTTCTCCGGGCAGAGGCTTGGGGTCCAACTCACTAATGGGAATGAGACATTCAACTGCCAAGGGGATTATTCGAGAGGCACGAAGCCACTCGATTTCTTCCACCAAGACATCTAAGCCTTCCCAAGAGCCACCCTCGCCGGCGGTCTCGTCCACCTCCACCTGCTCGCAGGCGACGGCATCACGGGTGTGCCTGGCATTGAGCCCTTTGCGCGCCTCCTCTGCCAAAAGTGGCGTGGATTTCCTGGGCCCCATCAAAGAAGCTTGAGAAGACGCGGAGGGTTGGCAACTCCTTGCCGGAGCAGCAGAATGCTAGCGGCAGAGAAATCTAGGTGAAATGGAGATGAGAAGAGAAGGAGCCAAAAAGGGGCGACGCGAGGACGAAGGAGAGCGAAGGGGGAAAATGAAACTGCAAGGAGGTTCTCCCCCCACGCCCCTACTTACTACTTGGAAAAAGGCTATAGGTAATCCACACATCCGTGGCGCACATGCTATTGGTGCCCCACGAGTAAGATAGATGTGGCGCACTGCCCACGGGTGCCCTACGGCTAACTTCTGTAAGCCTGACGCACATGGGGGTGGTGTGCCACGACTATGTGTGGGCCAGGGCACAGGTGGCCGCATACCACATACTCGTAACGCACTAGGTCAAGGTGCGCTACAGGTGTGAAACTTAGCTGTAGCGCACCCTGACCTAGTGCGCTACGGGTATGTGTGCAGTAGCAGCTGGGTCTACTTAGCCGTAGGGCACTCTACCCTAGTGCCATATGGCTAAGTGGCATGCACCAACTCCACCCCCCTGTGTATCGGCTTTTTAGCCTTGAAAAAAATAAAATAAAACAAAAAACACTTCAAAAAATAAAATCCTTTCATATTTACGTAGATAATGTGGTCTAGTTTCTAGGAAAATTAAGAAACATGAATTTCGACTTGTTCTGCAAAAAAAAGTCATGCCATGGTAAAACGGCCATAACTTTTGCTAACGATGTCGAAAAAACGTTTAATATACCCAAATGACGAGAACGAGATTTCGCATCCGCTCGCAACCACCTTTGGTCGTTTAGCAATTTTTTAGATTTTCAAAATTTGAAAAGAGAAAAAGTTACGGCGAAAAGACCATTTTTCCTGCAGAAAAAATAGAGGGCAACTTACCCGTAGCGCACCACCACCTAGTGCGCCACGAGTAAGTGGGCGAGATTCGAAATTCAAATCACCGCCGGCCACCTACCCTCCTTTTTCTCCACTTACCCTTCTACTTCTCCTTCTCATTGTCCTCTCCTTCTCCTCTCTTCTCCACCTTTTCACCTCTCCACTACTCCTTCTCCTCTCCTTCTCCTCTCTTCTCCTGACTTCTCCAGTTCTCCTCTCCTCTCCTCCTTATTCGGCTTCCTCTCTCTAGATGCACGCACCACCGACGTCTCCCTCTTTCGATCACCTTCGGATGTGCCCCTCCTCCAACAACCTCCTGCCACGACCTTCTCCACCTCCGGCGACCTCCGACCATCTTCTCCGCCCACCTACGACCACGTCCTTCTCCATGGTAGTTCGTGGCTACGTCCTACCGCACCTCCCTGCGGTGGTAGGATATGGCCATTACCTCCTGCACCTTCGGTTACGTGACCACAGCGACAACGACGGCAGATCTAGATCTAGATCCGGATTTTTTTTGAATTTTGAAATTCTTACCCGTAGCGCACCGTGTACCTCTACCCGTGGCGCACCAGGCAGTGTGCTACGGGTAAATTTTAGCCGTAGTGCAGAGCTAGTGGTGCACTCCTAGTGCACCACAGAAGTGGATTTCATGTGCGCCACGAACGTGCATTTTCCTAGTAGTGTGAAGGGCATGGTAAAACTGCAATAATGGGATCGCGGTGTGTGAAGTGGGAACAATGTGGTCGTGTATGCGTGAAACCAGCACATTAGATATGCCACGTGTGCGGTAGTCATGCCGTAGGCCACACCGCGCTGGTTAACGAGAGGCCCGAGGCATTGCGCGATGTGACCGCCACAGTGACAGATGCAACTATAGACCGGTTACTGTGCTATCAGGATTTGAAAAGAAATTATGGAAAAACACTATGATTATGCCCTGCCCATGATTAAAATAATGGTTAATCCAAGGGAGACTCGACTAAGATTGAGTTTAATCCCGGTGAAGGTTAACTCGGCAAAGATCGGGTCAAAACAATGGAAAGGATGAAAAATGACCAAACTGATGAAATATATGTCGGATAAGAAGAGAAGTTCCATATCCATTAAAGGAACCTGATAAGGCCTATCAGTTATAAGAGCTAGACCTCACCAGCTTTGGGGACTAATGTCGGGGGTATAACCCCCGACAGGGTCATAAGGGGTGAAAGTTAACAACTAATCCAGCTTGACCTCAGCCGAGTTTGTGCGACATAGGCCAAGTCAATAACGGCTAAGTCATAATGCTTTTGCTTGGCTGTCATAAGATATATGTAGGCAAGGGCAGTATAGAGTACCTTTGTCTGCAGGTAACGTCAGGCCGAGTCTTAGGAAGCGAGGCCGAGTCAAGAAGGCCAAGAAGATCCTTTCTAAGTACGACTCGGGAAGGACCATGTTAAAGCTAGGTCAAAAGAAGAGAGCGCTTCCAGGTGACAACTAAAGGAGCCGGGTGACACTTAAAGTACTGGGTAACGCGTAAAGCAAGAGAAGACGCCAAAGGAACCGGTGGTTACATACTGGAATACTGTTGGCAAGGTAGCTTTGCTGACTAGGTCCAGGGCCAAGGGCTGGACTAGTGACTCGACCCGTAGAGTAAAGACAAAGCCCAAAAAATAAACCCTAGGATCCTCATTGTAACCTAGTTGTTCCCATCTTCTATATAAGGAGGGTTAGAGATAGGGATAGGGACATGCACAACTAGGGCCTCAAGGCTGGCCACTTCTTCTTCAAGCTAATAGCTACAAGGAAAACAGCTCAAGGAGCACTTGTAAAATAGAAGGAAGAGGAATAAGATTGCAAGTTTAAAATAGTTCTTCGTGTGAGGCTACACCAGGCACTCCCTCCCGCATTCCTCTTGTGTCCATTCGGCCCCAACTCAAACCTACCCATGGCATCTTCCGTGACACCACCATGACAACTTAGGATTGTAATTTAGTTCGTGACGCGATTCATGATGCAAGAATAATACATATGCAATAGGTAGTATATATAGTGCAAGCATGGGGAATTGCTTGCCCGGTAGTTCAGTTGCAGAATAGGTGGGATCCGAGTAATACTCCCGAGGCTCCTGATAGTTCCCTTGCTTGGCGTCTATCCGGATAAAAACCAAATACACAAGGGGCCAAAATAAATACATTGTACAATCGTATAAATCATATGTAACAAGAAAACAAGGTAAGCCATGATGGAATGATGCACACTTTACATGGAATAACATAGCATGGCATGGGTGAGGTATGGGGTACAAGAATAAAGCATTTTATTAAGTTTTTTTTGTCACATTTTGCTTACATAAATCTTGCTGGTCCATTAATATTTATATGATACACGCTTCAATTCATATCATGGAATACATGGTTAGAACGGGCTCGTTGCGCTTATCATTTTAGACATATCATTTTTCAAATTCGGAGTACGAAATTAAGGTTATGAATTTATTAAGAAATGACATTTCAATAGCGTTTAATAATTTGAAAATTTTATTTTCCCTAAATATATTTTAAATAGCATATTCATATTCCTCATGTTTTTCTGATTCAAAAACATATGTTAACCATATTATTTGTAATTATAAATTTAAAACAATATTTAAATTAGTTTATAGTAAATGTGGTCAAATGTTAATAATTTTACTAGTTTGAATAAGTTTTGAAAACATTTGAATTTACTAATGAATTCACAAACATAAAGTAAACATATTTCATATTAAACTTTTATTCAAATTTGAATTTGTTTGAAAGTTATAAATAGTTTAAATTTAAACAGATTATGAATTTATTTTTGAAATTTGAATCAGGATTGGACTAGGACTTTATTTACGTAGAGGAGAGCTAGCGACAGTCACTGAGATGTGGGCCAGGGTCCACCGCGGGGCCACCCGCGCGCAGCAAGAGATGACGTGATATGTGGCAGCCCTGGGTACCGCAGGTTGGTTTTCTTTTTATAAAAAGTCTAGATGGTGGAAGTGGTGAGGTTGGCAGGTGGGGCCACTGTTAGGATGCCAGGTTTAGCATAGAAAACATCAGGGGAATTTGTGCCAGTGTGTGCACACGACTAAACCTTACACTGTTTATCATCTCTATCGAAACTGGAGAAACAGCGACACGTAAAAATTCAGGCACCGACGGGAATCGATTTGGTAACCTCTAGCTCTTGCTCGTGGTGGCGAACCACTGCGGTGTTGCTGAGCCTTTGTCTCGTTAGGCTTCCGGCATGGGAAGAGCTATAGGAGCCCGAATCCAACAACCAAATAAGGGTGGCTACATGGCTGGCATGGTCAGGGAACGACGGTGCAAAAAAGGTTGGCTCTAGAAAGCAAAAAGAACACGGCTTGAAGTGGCACAACGTGGTGGGGTGCGCTGCACACACCGCGAGGCACGAACCGCAGCACAGCAACGGCACAACGATGGGGTGGTGACGAACTATGGCGCAGTAAGGAGCTTGGCGAAACGATCTAATGATATAGGAAGCAAACGAGCAAGGGGGCATGCCTGGGAGGGTTAGGATATCACCGCGGTTCTGTTGGTGTGGCTGGATCGTCTTGGCGCAACGGCGATCTGGACGGCGGCTCGCAGATAGAAAATCTAGGGTTAGCTCGGGCATGGCTTGGTCTGCGGTTTATGGTCTTCCTCCTCCTCGATCGGCGGCATGGGCATGGTTCAGGGGAAGCTCTGATCTTCCCCAACTCCTTCTCCTACTCCTCCTTATTATTCTCCTCCTCGGGATAGAACGGTATCCTAAGCTTGGCAAGGATGGGGTGGAGGATAGAAGGGCTTGATGGGGTGAGAGGGGTGGTGCACGAAAGAGCCCAAATGCGATATTCAATGGCCAGGGAGGTGGTGCTAGGGTAGATAAGGACAGAGGGAGAGGGCTCAAGTTAGTTAAACAAAAGAAATTATGGTTGCTTTTTGCTCCCTTCTCTCTTGTCTTCCTGTCGGGGTGGATGGTAGGGGGGCGTTACCAAGGATGGTTAGGGCCAGGGTGACCATCTTGGTCAGCAAGAAAAGGAGGGGAGGGGTCTAGTTTGGTTAGAGAGGGATGTAGCACATGGGGGGGATACTAGTTTGCGGCCTGAAAGTTCGCAGGCGAAGGTGACGAGGTTTCGACTCGTCAATGCCCATTTTAATGGACGCGGGTTTTGGAGAGGATGGGGATGCTGGAGATCGCTGAACGGTTAATAGACAAGCAACACGGGGAAACGAGATTTACCTAGGTTTAGTACCCCATAGGGAAAACCCTACTCCTGCTTGTCTGCTCTTGATTACGGCAGAACCGAAGGTTACACGGGTGCGCAGATGCAATCTGGCGTGAGGTGAGTTGAAGGCCCTCCTCGTCGTGCCCTCCTAGCCTTTATATAGATAGGCAGGTCGCGAGCGCAGGTCGAGTCGGTTACAGATTAGGGTTTGTCCCCTTCGAAAATCTATCTACTCTAGTCTTGTTCACCAAGCATCCGAAGATGTCATGGGCTTTGGGCCACCCGAATTCTCCACAGGCCGTGTATCTTGTCGTGGGCCTTCCTTGGGCTGGACCAGGTATACCCATGTCATGTACCCGTAGGGTCTAACCATGTCAGTAGCCCCCGAGAAAAATGATTTAGTTCATAGGGATTGCTGATGCGTGTGCCTGACTCTCCTGATGGATCAGGACCAGTTAACTATCATAGGACAAAACAACACGATCGTCTTTTGACTCGAGTCCCTCGACTCGAATCTGGAACGAATGCTGGAGTAATTCGACTCAGGCCGTTGAGGTCTTATAGGAGTCGAATCCCAATGGTTTTCGAGTGATATACCCAATGCGTCCGTCAGGATTTCTCGTCGTGTCTGTTGACACGGTATTGTACTGGCAGAGCGCAGTCAGGTGCGTTACCAGGCCATCAGATGATATATATATATAGGTCTTATCCTTGCGTCATAGACACAGCATCCGAAATTTTATCACCGCGGTGGTGTTTCGGGTGGCCAAGGAGAATGTTTCTCACTCAACGTTTGTTTGGCCAAAGTTTCCAAAAAAGTTTGTATTTGATCAGAAGGATCACAGTCGAATAATTCATAGGGTGCGCGACTAGCGCTCCCTATGGGAGTAGCCCCCGAGTGTCTATTCGAGTCGTAGACTCGAGTAGAGACTTTAGTTCAGTTTTAGCTTAAGGTCCAAAGGACACATTTTTTCGGATGCTTGATCAATCCTCCCTATGGGAGTAGCCCCCGAGTCCTTAGTGGAGTCGTAGACTCGACGTGGGACTCGAAGATTGTTGAGAAGTGCATTACCTTAATCATGTCTCAGGTGCGTGGCTAGCGCTCCTGATAGAAGTAGCCCCTGAGTAGTTGTTCGAATCGTAGTTTCGAGTAAGTACTTGCTTTGTCAGCCGATGATTTCCAACTGTTGCTAGATTGGTTTTGATGACGTTAGTGCTGACGATCGATGATCTCAACCGTCTACGGCGCCAGAGATGACGCGATAGTACGAACGTGGGTCCCACTTCCTGACTTGGAGTTGACTAGTCCTGCGCGACATGGCGAGAATTATGACGTCTCCTCGGTTTCCGTGTGTAGTCGACGGCATGCTGGCGATGGTTCGTTGTTGTGCTGACACGTGTACGGTTGGATCTGGCTTGCGCGCTAGGGCTTCTGGATGAACAGTTCGTGTTCGTCGTCTTATTCTTTTAATACCACGGGTAAACAGTGAATCTATTTTACCCTTTTCCATTTTCTTTCTCACCATTCCCTCCATTTTCACGAGCATTGTCTCTCTCGTCATGTGGTCTGGAAGTTCTTCGCTTGTTTCCTTCTTCTTTCCTTCGCGCGCACCGCCGTCTTCGACACCGTGCAATGGGCAAATTGAAGAAGACCACTGTCGGAGCAGGCTCGAGCGCCGCCGCCAGCGACAAGAAGGTTGCCGCTGCCACTCGCATCACTTGCGGCAGGTGGAGGCGCACGGAGGTGTGCGACGCCGACCTGTGCAAAATGCATGATGCAGGCTTGATCCCACAAAACAAGGAGGACGTAAAGCTTCCTGGCGATGAGGTAATCCCCCGTCCACCCGTAGGGTTTTAGGTGATGTTTGTTGCCTTTGTTCTTCTGGTATTTCGCTCCCTGTCCACGATTTTCTTCGTGGACTCCTTTTATTTTATGACATCCAACTTCATCATCTTTCTCCCAATTCTCTCCCCCATATCACCCGTAGTGTTGGCTCGGTATCAAGCTGCACTTTGGCCTCTTACGGAAGCTCTATTCCGTGAAGAGGTAGTCTGGCACCGGCGGGGTCTATCCGCTCGGCGGCTGCATCATCTCCATTCGATATTCTGTTCTTTTCTTTTCCTTTTCGATGTGCGAGTTCGTCCAGTACTGGCGGAAGAAGTAGTTTTATATCCGCGACGCCACGATGGACGGACAAGATTTTGTCCTCGCTCCCTTCGACTCCTCCCAGGAAATCGTTCCAAAGAGATCCTGGAAGATTCACATCTTGGAGGGCAAAGTAGCGGAAGTGGAGGAGCTCTACCGCCAGGTGGAGGCACTCTAGATGGTTGCTGAGAAAGAGGTCAATGGTGTGGACATCATTCGTACCTTCCTCAAACGTCGGGTGCAACCGCTACAAGCGAGGGCACATCCGATGTTTCTCTACACCGACCGCAAAGACCCGACAAGGGTCGCACCGGAGGAGCTATCCAAGGGCGATATCGATAGAGCCCTTCGGCCTTTGCTGAATTTCGAGGACGATGAGGACCTTACGGGGAAGTCCTTGACCGCACCCTTCAGTGCTTCGAATGTAGTCTCTCAGGTGTAGAATTGCGGCATGCACGTTGCGCCTTCTTTCGAGTGCTGTTTACTTATGACTATTGTGACTAATCACAATCTTTTGACTTCTTTAGTTTGCAGGACCACAAGGTAGCTGGGATGATGCCCCCGCTGCCTGAGAAATTTCTGATTGTGCCGGACAATGAGGTTGTGGATTCTGAGGCTGAACTTCCTCCGACGCAATCTCCCACTTACGAAGCCCCCGAGCTGAGCAAGGGGCAGACCTGAAAGCGCTCCCGGAGCGAGTGTTCGGATGCGTCGAATCCGCCAACTCCCAGGGACCCTTCCTTCTTAGAGCAACATGGTAAGGATGAAGGTGCTTCTTCTGCACGTTTCCCTGTTGTGCCTCTTCGGGCGATGGAGCCACAGCCGCCGGCCAAGAAGAAGAAGAAGAAGAAGAAGAAGAAGAAGGAGAAGACGACACCTATCTTCAACTTGTCGGATATTGATTCATAAGTATTGTTTACCCGAATAGTTTAATGTCATTTGTCTTGGTCTGATCAAGCTTTGTTCTTACAGCCATTCTTCGGAGGGGCCCCTTAGTGAGGGCACCCAGGAAGATGTAGGGGAGTCAAAGACGATAAATCCTCCCCCTCGGGTGGTGGCCAACTCTGAGGACGATGAGCCAAATCTCTCCAAGCGAGAAGCTCGGGTAGTCGTGACTCAGAAGACCGCATGCGGAACTTCGGAGTCCCCGCCTGACCACGTAGGTTATTTTTGTTTTAACTCTTTGGGGAGAGCCCCCGAGCCCTGTTCGGGTGACCTGTTGGTCGTTTCTCTTGCGGGGCGTAGCTCTCGAGCCTTTTCTGATGTTTTCTATGGTTGTTTGCTTCTGTTTTTTCTTGCAGCCCTTTGTGCATAGCACGGACCTCCTTATCCAGCAGCATTTGGCGCTAGAGGCCAGCATGCAGCAGCTTCGAGGTACTCACTTTCCTCATTCTTGTTTAGCTCGTCTGTCACGTGGACGATGCTTGTGTTTCTCATATGTATCTTAGTGTTTGCAGATGAAAACAATGCGGCCCTTCGACGACTGGATGCTCTCGAAAAGAGCCTCGGTCGAGCGGAGAAGCAAGCTGCGGAGGCGAAGGGACGTCTATAGAAGGAGGTTGCTAATGTTGCTGAAGCCAGGCAGCGTCTGTAGAAGAAGGCTTCAGATCGCGAGGAGCAGCTTGCTTCTGTGGCTGCTTCTCGCAAGAAGGAGATGGCCGATAGGCTTATGGCTGCAGCCAAAGCCTTCTCCGATAAGCTTCCTTTAACTTCTTTGCATCTTTTCGACTGAATCTTTTCTTGCTCTTCTTTGAGTGCCTTTTCTTCTAGCTCAGATGCTTCAGGCATCACATTTGATCATGGTGTGCTGGAGCATGGAGACTCTCTGGCTGATGCCACCGCAGCGGTCGAAGATCGTTGCAGCACAACTGCTGGCTCCTTGGCGAAGGACAAGGAAGTTCTTCTGCACTTCTATAAGGAGGTTGTTTCCAAGGGCCCCGCCCCTTGAGGGTGTGATGGCGCCCACCACTTGTCATGGGTCGCTTCGTTGGAAACCCCAAGAGCAAGGTATGAAGCAGCACAGCAGCAAGTTTTGCTCATTAAGAAACCATGGTTATCGAACCACTAGGAGGAAGGAAACGTCACACAGGTGTTGCAAGCAATGCGGAGAACTGCACAACACAAACTCAAGACTTTGCCCCAACGAATCAGTGAGGTTCTCAAGCTCACCGGTTTGCTGTAACAAAGGATTAAACGTATGGTGTGGAAGTTAATGGTTTGTAGCAGGTAAACAAGTAACAGTGGAAGATGTATCAATGGTAAAGATCGGACCGGGGTCCATAGTTCACTAGAGGTGCTCTCCTTAGATAAAGAACATGGCATGAAGGGTAAACAAATTATAGCAGGGCAATTGACAGGAACTGAGCAAGGCATAACAATGCAATTACTAGTCAAAAATAGCCTATGAGATTCTATTAGGCAATACAACAATATACAAAGACCACCATCCAACTGCATCTATGACTAGGAGTCCACCTTCAGGTTATCATCCGAACCCCCTCTAGTATTAAGTTGCAAGAAACAGACAACTACTTTAAGCAAAGTGTGTAAGGTAAACAGTCCACATGTTCCATGAACAAGAGACCGTTGTTTTCTCCCTAGTAGCAACAACACATCTACAACCGAAGAGATTATTGTCACTTCCCTTGGAAACTAGAGGCATGAACCCATATCGAGCATAAATACTCCCTCTTGGAGTCACTAGTAACTTCTTGGACAAGATAGCTACTAACAACGGAGAGCATGCAAGATCACAAACAACACAGACATGATAGAATCATAAAGACAAAACCATTAATCAAACATACATAATAATTTCAATATCTATCGGATCCCCGCAAACACAACATGCATGATTACAAATAGATTAGATCTTGATCATCAATGGAGCTCAAAAGCTCTATACATGAAAGCACAAAGGAGGAGATACAACCATCTAGCTACTACATGGACCCATAGTCCAAGGTGGAACTACTCACGCATCATACCGGAGAGAAGGCCTCCGGGATGATCTCCCCTCCGGCAGGGTGCCGGGAAGAACTTCAGGCCCCCCCGATCTAGGGACGATGGTGGCGGCGGATACAGACGGTTTCATGGAGATTTGATCGGGTGCTTAGGGTTTCTTCATCGGGGGCTTCTTATAGGCGAAGGGGGAGGCCGAGGAGGTGGCCAGGGGGTTAAACCCTACCCAAGCGAGGGGTAGGGCCCACCCGAGCCAAGGGGGGTGGCCGCCCTGGCTTGCGTCTCCGTCTCCCCTCTAGACTTCTTGTTCCCCACGGAAAGTAATTGACTTTGAAGTTTGTCCCTTCCAATTCCGAGAATATTTCTTTACTAACTTTTTTGAAACCAAAAACAGTAGAAAATAGGCAAGTGGCACTGTCGCAACTTGTTAATAGGTTACTACCAGAAAACATGTAAAAAGCAACTCAAAGTGTAGACAAGCAAAGCAAAGTAGATACTAAACATGCATGGAGCATAAAAAATTATAGATACGTTTCCGATGTATCAAGCATCCCCAAGCTTAACTCCTGCTCGTCCTCGAGTAGGTAAGTGATAAAAAGAATAATTTTTGAGGTGACATGCACCCTCACAATAAAGATCCAACCATTTGCAAGCATTGAAAGCTAGGATCAAAGAACTCTAAACATGTGCATGAAAGATGGAGTTCTAACAATAGGACATAGTAACTATGAATGCAACATGACAAGCTACAAACAAAGATCATGAATAACATGCATTGAAAAATGTTTGTTTGTTTCACATACAGAAAACATAACATAGTGACAATCGGCTTGTCCCTCATAAAGTAGCAAATAGATGAATAGGACAACTTCAAAGTTCCCAAGGGTGACTAGAAACAAATAGCACAAGAACAAGTAATATCACAATATGCACCAATCAATAAGATTTGGAACATTGTATAAAGAATGACAACTATGCTCTCTTAATGGCGCCTAAAGGTAGAAGGTGGAGACTCAATAGTGGTGGAAGAAAGGCCTTTTATAAATGAAGTAGGGATTTCAAGTTTCAAAAAGAGCTTCCAAAAATTATGGTACTTGTTAGCTTTCAGCCCTCATTGCCCCTATCATAAGCATCTTGAAGTGATTAAGGTTAATGTGAACAAAGATGGAGTATATGCTTGACGAAGTATAAGTTGGCAATCTCAAGTCCCTTGAAGACGAGGGCCACACCTCATGCTACTCAACTTTAGTCACCTGTAAGTTCTTGTCATTGTAAGTATTTGCATATCATTGAGAACCACCAACGAGGTACCACTTGCACATGGTACAGCAGCTATCCCAGAACCAAAATGACAAGGCAAGCAGACAATGAGCATCTCAGCAATCTTCTTATTTACCATGGGAATATGGTGCATTTTTCTCTCTTTCTTCTTTTCTCAATGTGTCTCTTTTTTTATAAGAAGAATGCTTCATAGATGTCACTATGGTGATGCTGCAAGTTTCCACCATGATTAGGCATGGCTTAGGCTAGTGGCCCAGGCATTTGTCTAACACAGGATACAAACTACATGGACTTACAAGTTCCATCTTTATTTCACACCGGTGACATCCATAGACAACAGAGCATGATATCAACTGAGTACAAAGTACAAGTGCAATGTTGAAAACGTTCCCCGTGATAGCACGGTTCTGCTAATTCCAACGTATAAGTGCATGCATATACAACATAGAAGACACAATGGTTCAAGTTTATTAGGGGCAAAGAATATAAATTGTGCCATCAAGTTTGTGAGGGCTTTAATCACTAAGTTTTCACAAAACAAAATAGTTTTTAATTGAAGATAGCTGAAAACAAGAATATGCTTGGAATGGCATAACACACCATGCATAGGAGTTTATAGTGGACACTTTGGAAAAACTTGGTTTCTTGGGAGTTGGAAGCATGAGTAGAGCTTACTCATACAGGTAGAGGCTAGCAAAAGACTGTGAGCAACAAACTAAGAGAGCAATAATGGCCATAATCATGCAGAGCTACAAAGCATTACTAATCAAAGCAAAGAGTGGTACTACAAGTCAAGGACTAAATGATCATAGAGGCTAATGGTGACTTGTCATAGTCATACCATGGTGTGAGCATGTGCCAAGTCAACCCAAGCAAATCATCAAAGGAGAATACCACAATACTGTGCTTTTGCATGCTAAAACAAAACATAATTTCTTCAAGGCACAGTAAGCACTCCCAATTGTTTGGAACAAAACATGCTACAGAAATAATCACTAAGCATAAGGTCAAAACAACACCTAGCATGTCATGCTAAAGTCTAAGTCACAGTCAATGCAAGCTCCTCTTGCACTTACAAGAAAGAACTTACTACTCCTTTCCAACACCAAGCAACTTATTTGCAAAACAACACATCGAGAACGGGGGTCCAAACTACTTTATTCAAGCAAACTAAACAACCTAAGCAAAGCAAACAAAAACTAAGACACTCCAAGAACAACACAACTCTGCATGAAACAATAAAAACGAAGTGTCTAGACAGACCTGAGCTTTTTATTGATGAAGAAAGGGATGCCTTGGGCATACCGAAGCTTTGACGCTTGTACCTCTTGGATATTTCTTGGGGTGACACCATGGTGGCATCCCCAATCTTGAGCTTTTGTCCATTCTTCATCTCATTGCATCATTCTCTCTCTACACCTAAAATTTTTCCTTCATACAAAATTTCACACAATCCTCATTATCAACATTAGCTTATTAAAAAGATATTAGACCTCTGGAAAAGATTTAGAACTGTATTAACTCCTTAAAAATCTCAATTCACCTAAAGGGAACTCAAAAATGAATCAAAAAGAAGCAAATGCAAATAATGACAGAAATCTGTCAAAACAGACCAGCAGGTAGAAACCGATTTTTTCGAACATCTTCTGTTGATCAAATCAAAAAGTGTTGAACTAACTAAAGTTAACTAACATACTGGGGGATTTATTTGTAAATTTTGAGCTTAATACGAGTTACAGAGACTCCTCACGAATGTTTTTAGTGGAGGACAGAAATCTGTTTCGAGACAGCAACTCCCCAAATCTTACTTCCCTCTCATTAGAGGTCATTCTTGGCACAAAAAGCAAACAAAAAGGATAAGGAGAGGTCATTACTGAAGTAATAACTTCCAATACTCAAGGAAACTCTTAGGTTATCTCTCAATAAGTACTTTTCTTTAACGCCTTTAAGTTAGGCATGATAGATTGAGAAGATGCTCACATAAGAATTATGAATTGAAGTCAAAGAGAGCATCAAGAAGCAAATTCAAAACGCATTTAAGTCTAACCCACTTCCTATGCATAGGAACCTTGTAAAGAAACAAGTCATGAAAGCACAAAGCAACAAGCATAGGAAAGCAAAACAAGAGTAACTTCAAAACTTTCAGCACATAGAGAGGTGTTTCAGTACCATGAAAAATTCTACAACCATACTTTCCTCTCTCATAATAATTTTCAGTAGAATTTTGAATAAACTCAACAATATAACTATCACATAAAGCATGCTTTTCATGATCTACAAACACATAATTTCTATCAAGCTCAAGAATAGTGGGATTAAAACCTTCAAAGGGTTTACTCAAAGTAGATATTTCAAAAGGATCCACAGGAACATAACAATCATCCTCCTTTGGTAAGCATGGGGGACAATCAAATAATGTAAGAGGTAAAAAGTTACCCTCATTAGAAGGTAGACATGGGTAGATCCATTCTTCCTCCCTTTGTTCATCACTCTCCTCCTCTTTTTCATCTAATGAGCTTCCAGTTTCAGCAATTTCTTCTTCCATAGGCTCCTGTAAAGCATTAGTCTCTTCCGTGTGTGGAAAGCATCTATTAAAATATTCAAGAATATAGCCATTTGCTTCCTTGTAATTATCAAAGCAAAATTTAACTGTCTCATAAACCTCATATTCATAAGGTGCATCATCAGTATTTTCAAGCAAACTGGCAAGTTCAAATGCACCCTTGAAGGCAATAAATTCTTCAATTTGTTCCACATCATAAAAGTCATAATTTCCTTTAACATAAGAGGATATGGTAACATTATCATTATACTCACGTTGAAAAGGGAGGTGTTTATACCTCCTACAACAACATGCTTTATCAAAGCAATAAGTAACATTATAAGTGGAGCACACCTCTCTAGCAATAGTATTCAACTTATCAATTTGCTCCCATAAGTGTTTCCCTTTTTGTGACAAATGGTGTTCCTTATAATAATACTTTTGTTCTTCCCTAAACCCACCTTGCCAATAAGAACTAGTTTCAAAGAAACCATCCATTGATAGAAAGAATGACCAAGCAAGGCAATAAAAGACCAGCAACTAGAGCAGGAACTAATTTTTTTTGTGTTTTTTGAATAAAGAAAGCTAACCAAACTAGACTATTTTTTTGTGTTTTTTGGAAAGAGGCAAACAAAACCAATCAAAAGAAACAAAGCAAACTAAAAAAAAGTAAAGAGAAAGGAAGTGAAGGACTCCCCTTGTGAAGACGTCTTTAGCCTCCCCGACAACGGCGCCAGAAAATAGCTTGATGGCGCCCACCACTTGTCATGGGACGCTTTGTTGGAAACCCTAAGAGCAAGGTACAATGCAGCACAACAGCAAGTTTCCCTGAGTAAGAAACTGAAGTTATCGAACCAGTAGGAGGAAGGAAATGTCATACAGGTGTTGCAAGCAACGCGGAGACCTGCACAACACAAACTCAAGACTTTGCCCCAACGAATCAGTGAGGTTGTCAAGATCACCGGTTTGCTGTAACAAAGGATTAAACGTATGGTGTGGAAGGTAATGGTTTGCAGTAGGTAAACAAGTAACAGTGGAAGATGTATCAATGTTAAATATTGGACTGGGGTCCATAGTTCACTAGAGGTGCTCTCCTTAGATAAACAACATGGCATGAAGGGTAAACAAATTACAACAGGGTAATTGACAGGAACTGAGTAAGGCATAACAATGCAATTACTAGCCAGAAAGATCCTATGAGATTTGATTGGGCAATACAATAATATACATATACCGCCATCCAACTTCATCTATGACTAGGAGTCCACCTTCAGGTTATCATCCGAACCCCCTCTAGTATTAAGTTGCAAGCAACAGACAGCTGCTTTAAGCAAAGTGCGTAAGGTAAACAGTCCACATGTTCCATGAACAAGAGACCGTTGTTTTCTCCCTATTAGCAACAACACATCTACAACCGAAGAGATTATTGTCACTTCCCTTGTAAACTACAGGCATGAACCCACTATCGAGCAAAAATACCCCCTCTTGGAGTCACTAGCAACTACTTGGCAAAGATAGCTACTAACAATGGAGAGCATGCAAGATCACAAACAACAGAGACATGTTAGAATCATAAAGACAAAACCATTAATCAAACCAACATAATAATCTCAATATCCATCGAATCCCCGCAAACACAACATGCATGATTACAAATAGATTAGATCTTGATCATGAAAGGAGCTCACAATATCTATACATGAAAGCACAAAGCAGGATATACAACCATCTAGCTACTACATGGACCCATAGTCTAAGGTGGAACTACGCATGCATCATACCGGAGAGAAGGCCTACGTGATGATCTCCCCTCCGGCACGGTGCCGGGAAGAACTTCAGATCCCCCCGATCTAGGGACAATGGTGGCGGCAGCTACAGACGGTTTCGTGGAGATTTGATCGGGTGCTTAGGGTTTCTGCATCGGGGGCTTCTTGTAGGCGAAGGGCGAGGCTTAGGAGGCAGCCAGGGGGGTCAAACCCTACCCATGCGTGGGGCAGGTCCCACCCGCGCATAGGGGGGGGGTTGGCTACCCTGGCTTGCATCTCCATCTCCCCTCTGGACTTCTTGTTCCCCACGGAAAGTAATTGACTTTGTCGTTTGTCCCGTCCAATTCCGAGAATATTTCTTTACTAACTTTTCTAAAACCAAAAATAGCAGAAAACAGGCAACTAGCACTATGGCAACTTGTTAATAGGTTAGTACTCGAAAACATATAAAAATAACCTCAAAGTGTAGACAAGCAAAGCAAAGTAGATACTAAACAAGCATGGAGCATAAAAAATTATAGATACGTTTCTAACGTATCAGGGTGTTGAGGCCCTGGCGGATGCTCTATCAGAGGATGCGCCTGTGGCATACAAGCGCAAGCAAAAGGGCATTGGTGCATCCATGGGGTTGGCGATGGCCATGGAGTCTGGAGACAAGCTGGATCTGCCGCACATCACCTGCCAGATGCCAACTGTTGCAGATGGCTTAGAGGTAGCATTCGCCCTCTTTGCCTCTTGTTGTAAGCGTTATGGGCCGAAACTTATTGATCTGCTGGCAGAGTATGCGGCGAGGCAGCAGGAGGACGCCAAGAGCAGGCAGTATGGCTCTGAGGCCACTCCAGACGCGGGTGCCTAGGCTTGAGTGTGGTAGCAAGGATATTTTATCCTTTTGGTTTTTGCAATGTAACCTTTTGTTGATGAACAATTTCTCCTTATGCCATGAGGTGGCCTTTGATGTATATAAATTATGTTTCGATCTTTCGCCAGAGATGTTTGTGATGTTCATGTCTTGATTTGCTTGCCTCTAGGGTCCTTCGGGTGAGGTTCCCGTTGATAATTTGACTGCCCCTTAGCCACGACCATCTCTAGATGATGCGTCACAGCTGGTTTTCTTCGCGACCATGTCCGCAGCCTGGAGAGGATATCCTTGGCATTCAAGGACACACCGATGTGTGGAAGTCGAAGGCTGAGAGAGACACTGCCAGGGAGGAGTTTTTGTCGGGGGAGTTGCGTCAGATGAGCGAGCAACTGCAATGTGAGTCGTCGTGAACTGCTGTTCTTTTCGGATAGACTTTTCTTGTGCGTCATGTTTTTCTTGTGTTTGGTGGAGGCGTAAATCTCGTTCCAAGGGAAGAGAAAGAGCGTGTTGCGGTTCGGATGAATTTCCTGACCCAACAGGACTTAGAGGCTGGCGGCTTCTTCTGGATGCACCGTGATCGGGCCATCATCCTCGCGACGGTGCAAGATCGCGTGCACCAGGTTTCTCAGGTGCTGAGGCAGGCGAGGATTTCCCTGACGCCCACTTGGGCCGCCATGTTTCCCTTGGATGAGGCACCTTCCGATCTTTGGGGTCTGTTGGCGAAATTTTGGAACGTGGGCCACGTCAAGGAGTTAGTGCGGTTTCAGCTAGTCGCTGGGGTGAAGGCCGCTCTTTTGCTTGTTCGGCTGCATCGCCGTGATTTCAATCTCGCGGTCGTGGCGACTGGGCCACCCCTTCGACCAGATGGTAGTCTTTGGGATATGCACCCGCATTATGCGGATGTGAGGCAGTATGCCGAAGAGATCGTTGATTTGTTCGAGCAACGGGCGAGTGTGATACTACAGAATAGGTAGGTCCTATAAACAAAACAAATTGATGTATAATTTGTATGTATTTGAGTGTGCTTGTTGTGCCCTTTGTAAAGTTTATTTGTATTAGCATGTTGTGGCTTATTATGTGCATGTCCTTTTTGTTAGCCTGACGTGGTCATCTACTCAGATTGTATGCATCGTTCTCAGTCGACAAAGTCATGAGGTGAGGCGTAGCCCCTGAGCGTGTTATATCGAAAAGTAATGCAAGGGAAAAGAAATTTTGGCCAAGGGAGTTAGATTTTATTCATAGAATAACGAGGAGGTACATTGTTCGGCTAAGTAGCATTGGCTGAGTATCCTTATTAAAAGTAAAGAGGTAGCTAGGGGTAGAAGCGACGCAGACGTGCGACGTTCTAGGGGTTGGTGTATTCGACTCCTGATGTTATGTCCATGAGGCGGTAGGCGCCACGTGGGATGACTTATGTGATGATGTAGGGTCCTTCCCAGGGTGATTCTAGCTTCTTAGGCCACTCTTGCTTGAGTTGTAGGACGAGGTCTCCTTCGATGAAGGACCTTGGGCGCAGCCGACGGCTGTGGTAGTTGAGGAGGCTCTGCTGGTAGACTGTTGAGCGGGCCGCGATGATGTCGCGTGCCTCGTCGAGTGTATCGACAGAATCTTCGAGTGTAGTCATTCACTCGGCTTCGCTGTAGGCGACGACCCGTGGGGCCTTGTGGCGTACCTCGACAGGTAGTACGGCTTCGGCTCCATGCAGCATGAAGAAAGGTGTGAAGCTAGTCGAGCTGTTCGGCGTTGTACGCAGGCTCCAGAGGACGGAGGGAAGCTCTTCTGCCCAGGCTCTGGCAAGCCGTTCGAGTGGGCAGAGCAGGCGTTTCTTGATGACGTTGCCTATGAGGCCGTTTGCCTTTTCAATCTTCCCATTGGTCTGCAGGTGCCACAGAGGCGTAGGATATGTTGATGCCAAGGCCTTCGTAGAAGTCTTGGAACTCCTTTGAGATGAACTTCGAGCCGTTGTCCGTGATGACACTGTGTGGCACAGCAAACCTATAGACTATGGACTCGAAGAACTTGACGACAGTTTTGCCACTTTGGTTGGTGACTGGCATAGCCTCGATCCACATGGTGAACTTGTCGACTATAACCAGGAGGTAGACGTGGCCTCCTTTCGACGATTTGGGCAGTTTGCCGATCATGTCGAGGCCACATTGGGCGAAGGGCCAGGCCAATGGTATGAGCCTTAGCTCCTATTCAGGTGCGTGCGGCTTATCCGTGTACCTCTGGCAGGCGTTGCATCTTCGAACGATGTCCTTAGCATCGTTCATGGCCGTTGGCCAGTAGAATCCAGCTCGTAGAGCTTTTGCGACGAGGACACGGCTGCCTGCATGATGGCCGCAGATGCCCTCATGGATGTCTTGGAGGATGGTTTTACCGTCACCAATGGTGACGCACCTTTGGAGTACACCCAAAATACTGCGATTGTACAGCTCGTCATTGTGGAGAGTGAACGCTTGGGACCGGCGAGATATGTGTCGGGCATCTGTCGGGTCATCTCGTAGTTCCTTATTTGTCAGGTACCAAAGGTACGACTACGTCCACGTCTCTTCAATCGCCATGACCTGCATCAGGCTGACCAACTCGGCCTCGGTGTCGAGCTTTCAGGCCCTTCCTGTCCTTCGGGTGGCGCAGCCCCCGAGTGCTCCGCTTCTTCGGGTGATACCTTGGGTAATTTCCTTTTGACAGAGGGTACACATATTTGTTCGAGGCACACACCTGGTGGCACCCGTGCGCAGGTGGAGCCAATGTTGGCGAGTCTATTAGCTTCCTCGTTGCTTTCTCTTCCAACGTGCCGAATCTCGTAGCCGTCAAAGTATACTTCGAGTGAGTTGTAGAGCGCGCGGTACGCAATCATGTTGGCGCTGTGAGCGTCACACTAATTCATCATCTACTGGACGACAATGTTCGAGTCATCGTAGACAACAAGGTTCGAGTCATCGTGGATGAGGGCCTCGTATTCGGCCTCATTGTTGGAGGCACGGAATTGCATCCGAAGGACGTATTTCATCTTGTTGCCCTGAGGGGATGTCAGTATGACGCCAGCTCCTGCTCCAGCCTCACGCTTGGAGCCGTCGAAGTGCATCGTCCATGATTGCGTCATGTCCTTAGTATCCGGCAGCTGGAGCTCCATCGAGTGGACGAGGAAGTCAGGGAGGACCTTAGATTTGATGGCCTTGCGCTGATCATAGACTATGTCTAGAGGGGATAGCTCGATGCTCGATAGGGCAATGCGTCCTGTGGCTTCAGGGTTGTTCAGGATGTTGGACAGTGGGGCCTCGTTGACAACCATTATTTGGTGCTCCTAGAAGTAGTGTCTCAGCCGACGGGCCGTCATGAATACGTTGTAGGCGAGCTTCTCGTAGTGAGGGTACCTCTTCTTTGTTGGTATTAGGACCTCGCTGAGGTAGTGGATTGGGCATTGGACCCCATGGGTCTTGCCATCTTCGGGTCATTCGACCACGAGTACAGTACTTACCACCAGGTGTGTAGCTATGATGTATAGCGGGGAGAGGTTCTCGCTCCTTTGGTGTGACCAGAACATGAGAGGTGGAGGGCAACCGCTTGAGGTCCTCGAATGCGTCGTCTACTTCGGGTGTCCAATCGAACTTGTCATCTTTGTGCAGTAGCTGGTAGAAGGGTAGGGCCTTCTCACCCATGCGACTGATGAACCTGATCAGCGCCGCGATGCGCCCAGCTAGTTGCTGGACACCTTTGAGGTTCTTCTGCTTCTCCATGGTCAGTATGGCCCGGATCTTCTTCGGATTCGCCTCAATCCCCCGCTGGGAGATGAAGTAACCAAGTAATTGGCCAGATGGGACGCCGAAGGTGCACTTTTCTGGGTTCAGCTTGATCATATAGTGATCAAGGTTCTCAAACATCTCGCAGAGACTGTCGAATAGTGTATTGGCCTCCATGGTCTTGATAACTATGTCGTCAACATAGACTTGGATGTTTCGACCGATCTGGTTTTTTAGGCACGCCTACATGCACCTCTGGTACGTGGCGCATGCGTTCTTTAGCACGAAGGGCATGGTGTTGTAGCAGAACACTCTGAATGGTGTGATGAATGTCGTTTTATCCTGATCTTCGGCCTTCAGTCGAATCTGGTTGTAGCCTGAGTAGGCGTCGAGGAAGGAGAGTTTCTCGCATCCTGTAGTCGAATCGATGATCTGATCGATCCGCGATAGAGGGAGGTGGTCCTCAGGACAATATTTGTTGAGCGATGTAAAGTCCACGCACATCCTTAGGATTTCCGTGTCCTTTTTGGGGACCAGCACGGTGTTGGTTAGCCACTCACTCTACTTGATTTCTCGGATGAAGTTGGCGTCGAGTAGTCTGTTGACTTTGATTCCAATGGCTTCAGCTCTTGGTTCGGAGAGTCATCGGATCAACTTCTTGACTGGATTTGCGTCGGGGAACACATTGAGTGTGTGCTCGGCGAATACCTTGGGAACTTATGGCATGTCCGCAGGATACTAGGCGAAAATTTCCTAGCGCTCACGGAGGAATTCGACGAGCGGGATTTCCGATGTGTGGCTAAGGTTGTTGGCGATCAGCGCCGTCTTGGAGGAATCTGTCGGGTGGACCTGCACCTTTTTCGTGTTGACCGTGGAGTCGAATGACATATCAGGTGCGTTTTGCCTGGAGACTAGGAGTGCCTTGTTGTCTGTCACCTCTCGGAGCCTCGTGATTTCCTCCTGCATACCGAACGATTGGGAGATTCTATTGAAGTCTCTATCGCAAAGGTCATATCGGGTGAAGCTTCCTTGGATGGTGATGACGCCCCTGGGCCCTGGCATCTTGATTATAAGGTACGCGTAATGCGGTACTGCCAGGAACCTTGCGAATGCCACATGCCCGAGGATGGCATGGTCCTGGGATGGCCAGTCCACCACTTCGAACTCCAGCCGCTCGTGCCTGAAGTTTTCAGGCTGGCCGAAGATGACGTCAAGCCATATCTTTCCCAGGGGATATATGCCCTTCCCTGGGACTATGTCATGGAACATCGTGTCGGATTATTCTAGGCTGCACAGTGGGATCCGCATTGCTGCGAGGGTACTGGCGAACATCAGGTTGATGCCGCTGCCTCCATCCATGATGACATGGCTCATCTCAAATCCTCCGATCTGCGCCTCGAGCACCAGGGTAGCATGACCTGGGAGAGGGATCTGGCAGGGGTGATCCAAATGATCGAACGTGATGCATGACTCCGAGCCGCTGAGGTACTCAGGAATTTCAGGTGGAGCGGTCACGGCCAGGCTGACCTGTCGGGTGATCTTATTTTGCACCCTGTTGGTAGGGCGTCCCTTCTGGATCATCAGTGATCCTTTTGGAGGTGGATTACCCCCCGTACCGTTGTTTGGTGCGGGTGCAATCGCTGGATTCGACGGTCCAACGGGTGGTGGTGGAGCAGCTCCATGGGCGATATCACCTAGTGCAGGTACGAGCCCAAACCAAGGGTTCACAACCTGGCGTCGCATTTGGGTGAGGCCCTCATGAGCTTCTGGAACTTGTGACAGTCTTTAGCATGTGGATGGCCTTCTTTTTGCCATCTTGCTTGTCGATGTAGAAGTGGATGGTGCAAGGACCAGATAATTGGCCGTATGCTGACGCCTCGTCATCACGGCTGTGACACTGCCATGTTTGTGTGGGGCGCCCTCCGTCGTGGAAGTTGCCTCCAAGGTATCCGCTGCTGCTGTTTCCGTCGTTGCGTCGGTCGGCATAGCCAGCCGCAACCATGTCGACTCCATCGCGATCGTCATAGACGCGCGATCTTCGTTTGCTGCAGCATTTGTGCCTGCGGCCGTAGTTATCCTCGTCATCAAATGCGTTTGATGGAGGGAATCCTCGCCATCTGCCCACCTGTTGGCGATGTCCATGAGGTGGTCGAGCATCTTGGGCTTGACGCGCCCAAGTTCTTCCTTGAAGTCCGGGCGCTTGACACCGTCCTTGAAGGCATCGATCGTCCATTCTTCAGAGATGTGCGCGGCGGAGTTCTTGATGTGGGACCAGCGTAGGATGTATGAGTGAATGGATTCGCCAGTACGTTGGGTGTAGGACCGCAGTTCCTCGATCGATGCTGGCCTCTTGATGTTGCCCTTGAAGTTGCGGATGAAGCTGTATGCCAGCTCCTCCCAGCTTCGGATGGAGGCAAAAGATAGGCTACTAAGTCAGATCCGAGCTATGCCTGTCAGCTGCAGCTGAAGGCACTCTAGGGCGGTGTTCCTGTTTCCGCCGTGCAGCTTGACGGATGAGAGGTGGTCGCTGAGCCAGGCTTTCGGGTCCTACATGCCATCGAACTTTGGAGTGTACGAAGGGAGCTTGAATTTTTTCGGCATCCGTGTGCGCCGATCGTATCTGCAGAAGCATCCTCGTCGGATTCGGTTGAACATGCACATTTGGCGCGTGCCTTGTCGACCTTGCGCTAGGCAAGATCATTTCGAGCGTCATAGTCGCTGCTGCGACACCTTGGGCTCTTGCGACGTCGAGGCAGATCGTGCTCGTCCTCGTCAGATGAGGGTGTAGGACTGCGGGTGAACTTGACCGCAACTTTTTTCTTCGGCTCCGCAGGAGCTTCGTCGTGGAGTGCAGCTCCGACGAGTCCATGTCCGGATAGCGCGGACTTGTGCATGGTGCTCTGCGGGTCACCCACCGGAGGTGGATGGGATGCGAGGTACGTGGTGGCTGTCATGATCACAGCCTGCGGCGTCTTCGGTATGATGTTGCCGTTGACGTCCATTGACATGAAGGACTTCTTGAGGGTCCTCGTGATGTCGCAGCGTGCGGCGGGGTCCATGTGCTCCGTGAGGGAGCGATGCATGTTAGAATTGTTGCCATGCGAGATGGAGCTACCAGTGGTGGAGAGCGCAGCTCACCGCGCACTAGACTCCGAGGCTGCCTGATTGCGTTTGTCGAGCTCCTCCATCAGCTTCACCTATCGGTTATGCTCGCCGATGAGGAGGAGGTGGTATGCCATCAGCAGATCCTGAAGGGAATATGCCCGAGAGGCAATAATAAAGTGGTTATTATCGTATTCCTTGTTTATGATAAATGTTTATTTTGCATGCTATAATTGTATTAATATGGAAACGTTAATACATGTGTGTTTAATAAACAAACAGAAAGTTCCTAGTTATGCCTCTCTCATAAACTAGCTCGTTGATTAACAAGATGATCATGGTTTCCTGATCATGGACATTGGATGTTGTTAATAACGGGATCACAGCATTAGTGCAATGGTGTGATAAACATTCATCCGAAGTATAGCATTACGATCAAAGTCATTGAGTTTATATTGCTATAACAACATACGAAGTGATCCTAATCCTTAGACCATGAGATCATGTCAATCACTAACACCAGAAGAGTTTCTTGATAACATCAAACGTCACACCATAACAGGGTGATTATAAAGATGGATTCAGAACTAATAAAGTGTTATGTTGAGGCCCATGGATCGAGAGTGGAATTTGTTCATCCCGATGACGGATAGATATACTCTGGGCCCTCTCGGTGATATCACATTGGTTAGCTTGCAAGCAAGTGATTTGATCACTAGAATGTTATATCACGGGAACGAGAAAAGAGTACATGTCAGTAACGAGATCAAACTAGGTATGGAGATACCAATGATCGAATCTCGGACATGTAATATATCACGAACAAAGGGATTAAGATACTAGCGTAAAAGGTTCCGACGATCACAAGAAAGTCATCGTTGAATGTGTGGGAGTCAGTATGGGTCTCCAGATCCCGCTTCTGATTATTGATCCGAGAGGGGTCTCGATCATGTCCGCATTATTCGCGAACCGTAGGGTGACACACTTAAGAGACACCGACATCCATTTGGATCAAAAGTTTCATGCCGAAAAGAATAACAAGCGCAGGAATTTATTTCAGTAGATACCGAAACGGGTTTTCTGGTGGAATTGCAGAAAGTGTTTGTGCATGTGAAATGAAATAGTAGCAAGGGGTTATATGTGAATGTTTGTCATTAAAGTAATTGACAAAATTCTGAATAAATAAAAGGAGTTTTATTTAATGAGAGTTTGCATTAAATTTGGTGGAAATTTAATGGGAATTTGAGTGGAGGGAATTGAAAGGCATTTGAGTGAGTGGAGTGTCCACCCACATGAATGTGGAAGAGGTGGGGGCAGCCCCATGGCTGGGCGCATGGACCCTTGGGTGCCCCCCTCTCCCTATAAAAGGAGCCCCCTCCCTCTCTCTCTCACTTACACCTCCTCGTGAAGGATCTCTCTCCCCCTCTAGAATTTATCCCCCATGGTCTCGAACTAGCGAGATACATGTTCCCGGTGGATATTCGGCAAGAAAGAGTTGTGCTTCCGCTGCATCGCTGGAGCGAGGAGGCGAAGGTTGCTCGGTGCCTCGAACGTGTGTGCGAGCACGGATGCGCTGCTGTTTTGCGGCGCTAGGACTTCCTCTCGATCTTGAGATCGGCAAGAGATCGTCTACATCAACCATGAGTTTGGACTCGTTAAGCTTTGTCGGTCTTCAAGGGTATATTCTCTACGGATATACATCCACCCGTTGTTTGTATCTAGTAGATAGATCTTGGTACATAGTTGTTCCCATCATAGGAAATTTTTTGTTTTCTATGCTGCGAACCCTACAGTGGTATCAGAGCCGGATCTATGCGTAGATACTTTGCACGGGCAGTACACATATGAGTATGTGGGCGATGATGATCATTTTATTGCTTCTTAGTTGTACTTTGGATATTGGTAGCATAGTGGGATGAAGCGGCCCGGACAAACTTTACATGTCCTCGCATATGAGACCTGTTCCACGCTTGACATGCAACTAGTTTTGCATAAGTGGCTAGCGGGTGTCTGTCTCTCCTACTATAGTCAATATCTAATTTGTAACGAGTTGTCAACAATTTGGTTATCCTCGTTGTGGTTCATGTTCGTAGGTAAGAACAGTTCTATCTTTGAAAGCCCTAAGCCACGTAAAACTTGCAATGGATAAATTAGAGGCGTCTAGTTTAGATTGTTGCTGGGCTAGTGTTATGATATGGTGATGTTGTAAGTAGAAGTATGAGATGATACTCTTACAACACACATAGCGTGTAAGTTCCATAGACCTTGGCCTTACACATAGAGGTATGATAGACATCATACCACGGTGCACATGATGGAGATCATATGTGGGAACCATATCATTTCACTTACAAACATGTGATGTTTGATTGCATCTTATATTGCTTGTTTGGCGTTTTATTAGCATAATAAGATGATCCCTCATTTAGATATCAAGATAAGAATGTGTTCTTCCTTAAGTATGCACCGACAATGTTTCGTCGCTTCAAGGCATCACGTGATGATCGGGTGTACTTGAATCCACGAGCATATCTCGGGTGTAAGACAGTTACACACGCGAATACTAAGGTTCTTACTTGGCGAGCCTAGCATGTACAGACATGGCCTCGGAACACGGACCGAAAGGTTAAGCATGAGTCATATGTTTTGATATGATGACCATATGAATGCTCGCCTTTGAAACTACACTGACTCACGTGCTGATCGGACTTGGTGTAGTGGATTTGGTTCATGTAATCACCAAAAAGACACGAGGGATGTCGTTTTTGAGTGGGAGTTTATTTCTAATTTGGATTAGTAGAACTCAATTTATCATAAATTAAATCAAAGTGAATTTGCATAATTTGTTGTAGTCATTGGCATTCGTTCACCACCTAATGCATAGTTGTAATTGAGATAATAGAACTATAGAATTCTGGATATATACTTTACGAACTGGTATCGTATTGTGTTCAGTGTCAATCTAAAGTTTAAAGTCCTATTGCAAACTTTCAGCAAACTCTATTTACTCCGTGAAATTTAATATTTAGTATTAAATCGAGAGTAACAATTCCAGTGTTAGTATCTTAAGTATCATGTTTGCCTCCATGATTCTTGATTGTTTTAATATCAAGTTTATCTAGAAGCTGAAAGAATTGTTTCAGAAACCATCATGTGTGGAAGATATAACGATATTTGAAACAATGTTTTGGTTTCAATATGATAGAGTATAATATATGTTCTCATATTGGATAAGAATTTACGAAGGTTGGAGATGCTAGACATCCTAATCATCCAAAAGGGTTTTGGAAAGTAATGTTATACTCACGATTCGTCTTTATAAGCTACATTAGCTTGATCATGAAAGTCGTCATGATAAGGATGAATATAAGATATATGTAAAGTGTTTACTACACTAAAGTATTACTAAAGAATGGATTTTGAAAGAATACCGATCATTTTGATGATGGTGATCTACTTCAAATTGCAAGTCCAAAGGTATTATTATTTGAATATACATGCTTTGGACTATGTGTCATGTATATGGCGCCACTTTTGATGTTGATAGATTCTTTTAAAAAAGGAAAAGTAAATGCTGAAAGAGAATCTATAAAATATATTTGGCAGAAAAGAAAAGATTGGAAATATCCAATTTTGGTATATGGATGATATACATGTTATGGCTGTATTCTTTGCTTGTTAAACAATGTGGTTCTTGGGTATTGGATACCGAATTGGTTGACACGAAATTTCATACGGAACAACGCAATTCATGAACCACAATGGCCTAAGTAACTAGCAAGAGAATATGTGATGATGTTCATCGAAAACAAACAAACCGTTGTTTGTATTTCTCGTTGACATCAAAGCTTGACTTCAAGATTTGTTTTAATAATTGTTATTTGAATCAGGTATTATGAGAACAAAGGTTGTTCAAATAATTACCGTATTCCATATAAGATGGATGATTTACAAATCTAGTTGGAGAAATCACATCCATAAAACCTAATGCTAAAATGTCGCAAGACAAATGATTGAAAGATCACTTACGAAGTGACATTGCTGTTTAAATTATATTGGAAAGAAAACATGAAGAATCTCCATATTAATGGATTTTTGGAGTCTTTGATTTGATCAAGTGACGCTTGTGAGACTTTCCTCGGGATAATTAAAAACTTCGTTCAAAGGCCAAAGAAGAACGAACGACTAAAATATTGGAATTTATACATATCGATGTATGTAGTCCATTATGTATAGTCGTAAGCGATGGGTTTCAACTTCATATACTTTCTCCGAAAATTTGAGTGAATGTTCACTTAATGAGAATGAAGTATGAAATATTTGAAAATGTTTCAAGGACTTTCAAGATGAAGTGGAAAATCATTGTAACAAGAAAATAAATGGTTTATGATTTTATCATAAGGGATTTGTTTGAGTTACAAGTGTAACAAGAAAATAAATGAATTATGATTTTATCATAAAGGGATTTATTTGAGTTGCAAGTTTAGCAAAACACCTAGATTTACATATCCCGAAACACCATAGGAATATGGAGTGTTTGAGATTTGTAATGAAACCTTGTGTGACATGGTTTGATCAAAGGTGTTATTTATAAAACTGCCATTATGTTTTAAAAGATTAAAGCTTTAGAGACTACCGCTTTTTACACTAAAAAGTGCTCCATCTTGATCCGTTGAAATGACACCATATGAGTTATCGTTTGGGTGAAAACCCAAGTTGTCATTTCTTAAATTTTGGTATGCTAAACATAAGTAAGATGTTTACAACCAAAGTCGGATGAGCATGTCTTTGTAGGTTATTTCGAATAACAATTGGTTATTCCTCCATAACACCGAGGACAAAAGGGTTTGTCGCTTGAAATGTGAAGTTTCTTGAAGAAGGATTTTTTCATAAAAGTTAAGTGGGAGGACAATAGAACATTGATAAGGTTAACGAACCTTAGCTAAATGTTCTGAGTTGCGTAGCGCCGGAAATCGTTCTGGAGGCTGCCATAATGCTCATAGCTTATGTGCCTCAAAGGTTGTGGTCACGGAGATCTAAGTTCTTATTGAACCAAGTCAGTCGGATAAACAATCAAATACTGAGATTTGAGAGTAAATCATTATTGTTTGACAATGATGAACCGACTACATGCAAAGAAGCGATGATGGGCCCTAACTCCGTCAAATGGCTTGACGCCATAAAATCCGTGATAGTTCCATACACGAGAAATCAAGTTTTGAACTTGGAAGTCCCTCCGGAAAGGTGTAAAAACCTATCGGTCATATTTGGATCTATAAAGAAACATACATGGATGTTTCACATCTATGAAATAGTCGACATGTCGTAAAGTATTTTATGACAATGTTCAAGGAGTTGACTATGAAAAGATTTGATCTTTTATAGCGATATTTAGTCTGGACGGATTAAAGTAGTAACCACTACATATAATTTGGTATATGGTAGATGAATAAACAAAACAAAATTCTTCTAATAGAATGGTTACCTAGGACGTGTACATGACATGATCCAAAGGGTTTTGTTAAAATTCAAAGGATGCTAAAAGGGCATGCAAACTTAAATGGTTGAAGTAAGCATCGTTGAGTTGGAATCTTCACCTTAATGAAAAGGAGTTTTCATCAGGAGACGATGAAGATGCTTGAATTTGCAAGAAATTAAGTGGGAGCGCTAAGACATATTTCTAATACATTATGTGGAGGACATCTTGTTGATTGGAAATGATATATATTTTATTGACAAAGGTTAAGAATTTCATTTCGATGAAATACTTAGGCAAAAACCGAATATTTAGCATGAATGTCTATAGTGGATAGACTGTGACGCCAATATGGTTGTGCCAAACGTATATATATGAGATATTGAAGGAGTTCAATATAGAAATGACAAGAAATAGTTCTTGTTGCATGGAAAGGAATTGAATCAAGATTCAAGTGTATCGACACTTGATAAGTGAAACAAGAGTCAAGTGCTTTGACACTTGATGAGTGAAATCACGAGAATGTTTTGATCAATCATACCATGATATGTACACATCCAGATATGTCCTATGCTCTAAGTGTTATGAGCATATACCAGAATCAATCATAAAATGATCATTGGACGATAGTAAGGATATTCTTATGATCTTTTGGAAGGACTAAGAATATATTTGTGTAGAGGTGACAAACAATTACAAATAGTTCATTGTAAAGCGTTACATTGATACTTGTTTTGTCACAAGATACAAATTAAGTTTATCTCAATTTAAACTATGGGTGGCACAATGTAATGGAAAGAAGATTCCATGATGGATTTGGAAGAGTTCCAAAGTTAAGACATTGTGACGAATACTACAACAAAAGGCTAAGTATATGACTGCTATAGTAGCAGCAAAGGAGGGAATTTGTGTCAAGTAGTTTGTTATCAAACTAAGGTGTGGTTCGCAACGGGCTAACACTAAAGATATATTGTGTGACAATTGTATCGACGTGTTTTAACCCCAAGGAACTAAAGGTCTCACCAAAAGACCAAATTTATACAATGCCATCTCATTGGAGAATGAGTGATGCGTGAAGACGCAAAGACATGCAAATACACACGGACCTGAAGCGTCAGATCCATAGATATGTTAACCACTTGCAATTGCATATATGGAACACCAGAAAGCCATAGGTGTTCAATACGCAAAGTTTTCAAACTAGATTATTGTCTCTAGTGCAAGTGGGAGACTGAAGGGAATATGCCCGAGAGGCAATAATAAAGTGGTTATTATCTTATTCCTTGTTTATGATAAATGTTTATTTTGCATGCTATAATTGTATTAATACGGAAACGTTAATACATGTGTGTTTAATAAACAAACAGAAAGTTCCTAGTTATGCCTCTCTCATAAACTAGCTCGTTGATTAACAAGATGATCAAGGTTTCCTGATCATGGACATTGGATGTTGTTAATAACGGGATCACAACATTAGTGTAATGGTGTGATGAACATTCATCCGAAGTATAGCATTACGATCAAAGTCATTGAGTTTATATTGCTATAACAACTTACGAAGTGATCCTAATCCGTAGACCATGAGATCATGTCAATCACTAACACCGGAAGAGTTTCTTGATAACATCAAACGTCACACCATAACAGGATGATTATAAAGATGGATTCAGAACTAATAAAGTGTTATGTTGAGGCCCATGGATCGAGAGTGGAATTTGTTCATCCCGATGACGGATAGATATACTTTGGGCCCTCTCGGTGATATCACATTTGTTAGCTTGCAAGCAAGTGATTTGATCACTAGAATGTTATATCACGGGAACGAGAAAAGAGTACATGTCAGTAACGAGATCAAACTAGGTATGGAGATACCAATGATCGAATCTCGGACATGCAATATATCGCGAAACAAAGGGATTAAGATACTAGCGTAAAAGGTTCCGACGATCACAAGAAAGTCATCGTTGAATGTGTGGGAGTCAGTATGGGTCTCCAGATCCCGCTTCTGATTATTGATCCGAGAGGTGTCTCGATCATGTCCGCATTATTCGCGAACCGTAGGGTGACACACTTAAGAGACACCGACATCCATTTGGAGCAAAAGTTTCATGCCGAAAAGAATAACAAGCGCAGGAATTTATTTCACTAGATACCGAAACGGGTTTTCGGGTGAAATTGCAGAAAGTGTTTCTGCATGTGAAATGAAATACTAGCAAGGGGTTATATGTGAATGTTTGTCATTAAAGTAATTGACAAAAATCTGAATAAATAAAAGGAGTTTTATTTAATGAGAGTTTGCGTTAAATTTGGTGGAAATTTAATGGGAATTTGAGTGGAGGGAATTGAAAGGCATTTGAGTGAGTGGAGTGTCCACCCACATGAATGTGGAAGAGGTGGGGGCAGCCCCATGGCTGGGCGCATGGCCCCTTGGGTGCCCCCCCTCTCCCTATAAAAGGAGCCCCCTCCCTCTCTCTCACTTACACCTCCTCGTGAAGGATCTCTCTCCCCCTCTAGAATTTATCCCCCATGGTCTCGGACTAGCGAGATACATGTTCCCGGTGGCTATTCGGCAAGAAAGAGTTGTGCTTCCGCTGCATCGCTGGAGCGAGGAGGCGGAGGTTGCTCGGTGCCTCGAACGTGTGTGCGAGCACGGATGCGCTGCTGTTTTGCGGCGCTAGGAGTTCCTCTCGATCTTGAGATCGGCAAGAGATCGTCTACATCAACCACGAGTTTGGACTCGTTAAGCTTTGTCAGTCTTCAAGGGTATGTTCTCTACGGATATACATCCGCCCGTTGTTTGTATCTAGTAGATAGATCTTGGTACATAGTTGTTCCCATCGTAGGAATTTTTTTGTTTTCTGTGCTGCAAACCCTACAGATCCCATGAAGCATTCATAGGTAGGATGATGTTTCCCGCCACGGCTTCGTGTGCCTGGCTCCGTCCGTCCTTGTTGAGGTTGATCTGCTGGTAGGCGTTGGCGTCACCTTCATTGGGCCTGAGAGGCGGATCTCCTTCGTTTCCTCCGTTCCTAGCTTGCGGGTTGAGGGGTGGGTTGGGAGGAGGGTTTGGCGCAGTCGAACCTGGCGGCGGTTCGACTTTGCTTTGAATGACCACGGCGCATTGGTAGCGTTCGCGGGTTGGATCGCTGCTGCCACAGCTTTCAAATCCAGAACCGTAGGTTCCTTTGTCTGAGGGAGGGCCGCACAGATCTGAGTTGCAGCAGCTGCTTTCATATGACTCGTTTGTCAGCATCGACGTGCGTAACACGCCGATGGGTGGGACCCATGAAGCGGGCCTGAAGGAAGGTGGTGGCACCCGCTCTGGGAGGCAGAGGGTGCCAGTCTGCCCCACCTAGAAGAAGAAGCTCCCGAATAGGATCTCGATCCCGTCGTCTACGGGCTCGAAATCCCTCATGGTGGCTGGCGAGTGGGCGGTGAAGTCGAAGGTGTCGAAGAGGAGATGAATCTCCATCGCTGATGATTTGTAGATCTCTCTAGATGGGACCGTCGCGACCGCACAATCAGTGCCCCCAGTTCCCACAGACGGCGCCAATTTACGAGTTTTCGACTCGTCAATGCCCATTGTTATGGACTTGGGTTTTGGAGAGGATGGGGATGCTAGAGATCACGGAACGGTTAACAGACAAGCAACGCGGGGACATGAGATTTACCCAGGTTCAGGCCCCCGGAGGGAAAACCCTACTCCTGCTTGTCTGCTCTTGATTACGGCGGATCCAAACGTTACAGGGGTGCGCAGATGCAATATGGCGTGTGGTGCGTATGAGGTGAGTTGAAGGCCCTCATCGCCATGCCCTCCTAGCCTTTATATAGATAGGCATGTCCCGGGTGTAGGTCGAGTCGGTTAGAGATTAGGGTTTATCCCCTTCGAAAATCTATCTACTCTAGTCTTGTTCTCCAAGCATCTGAAGACGTCATGGGCTTTGGGCCACCCGAATTCTCCACAGGCCGTGTATCGTGGGCCTTTCTTGGGCTGGACCAGGTATAGCAATGTCGTGTACCTGAAGGGTATAACCATGTCAGAAGAAAATGCGGGGGCCGAGTTGTGTGTAATCACCGCGATTAGAAAAGTTCGAGGGGTAATTACCGAGAGGGGCATTTCGAGTGAATGGTGGCCAAACCAAATATTTTCAAATCTTAGCCGTTATATCAGGATATTCTATTACATTAGTAACTGTCGTGCCCCTGCTGTGCCCCTTCTAAGTCACCGTCCACGTGACGCATGGGCAAATCCATTTATGTACTTTCCTAACCCCCAACAATGAATCCGGCCGTGGCGGTCCTTTTTTTCCCTCCCCTACACTATATCCTGTTCGGCTGCAGCGACGGTCGTTTTTCTGTACTTTCCCCACCCCTTTCCCCTCCCACCCACCCACCCACCCCCACACACACACACACTGAATCTGGAGGCGGCATGTCAAGCGAGGCAAAGGTGGTAGCTACGTCGGAGACTTATTCGGCTTCGTCGGAGCCAGCGTCTTGGGCACAATGCTAGACAAACGAAGCAGCGACGGGGTTTGTAGCTCAGGTTAGCGAGGATGTCAGCCAGAAGTCTGCTAACAAGGTACCTACGAGCGGTAGGTTGAAGAGAAAAGCTAGGCCGGCGGCGGAGTGTTCGGCTGCAGTGCGGGGTCGTGCAACCTAGATCTCGAAGAAAACCACCCGGGAGAAGAGCGAGAGGTGAATTTTTCTTATCTGTGGCTTGTCTTGGAAATAGATGAGTTACTGGAAAGTAGTGTCGAATGAACTGAAAGGTCCCCTTTTAAATCAAATTAGGAACAACTTCGATGCAGCGGACCTATATGAGTTTACGGTTCATGTCTGCCAGTACACTACAAAACTAGATTTTGGTTGCCAGAGGGTTGTTCAGGCAGGATGTGCGTCTGCTTGTCCACTACAAAGCGGTTGTGTCTGTTTTGCAGCTGATAGATATGCTTCATTCTAGAATTCCTTGGGGATCCAGACAGAGGGCAAAATTGGTGTGGCGTAACATGTGTGATACCTATGTCCAAATTGAGCACTCCCATGAGCTTCAGATGCTTTGGGAGTGTTGTGCAGCTGATCGTCAGGTGAAAGTTAAAGTGATGATTGATGATATGTATGCAAATACTGGAGATCTTACTTCCAGAGCTTCTGCTTCCCGAGTTTGCGGACCACTAGATGCTGATCAAGCTAAGTTCAATATACACCTGGAGGTGGATTCATATACAACAAAACTTGATGGAGGGGTTAGTAAGAAAATTTCGTCATGTACTCTGGAGATAGCCGTCGATTCCAAAAACATAACTCTTGCTGAACTGAGAGATATGATTGGTAAGGATATCATTATTGGCCCTAAGGAGATGGCATGACTCAGGTGGTGGCATCATAAGAAGTAGGAGTTCATAGAGGTTTTGGATACCGATGATCTGATGCAGATTATGCGATGAAAGAAGCAAACCAGCAGGGTGTTCTTCCTAGATGGCATTTCTGATGTTGTTAGACAGGTTGATCAGAACTTGGCCCTTGCTATGGCTAACAGAACGAGGCAATAGACGTTGATCAGAACTTATGAGAGCTGCTACCCAGGGCTTGTCAGATAGACCGCACGGATCCCCTGCCTGTATTTGTAACAAAGATTGTTGTTGCTTTGAAACTATGTTGATGTGGTCGTGTTTGTTCAGAGATTGCAATCCGATGTTCTATGAGCTGTTGAGATTTTCGGACATATGACTCGATGAAAGCACAATTGTTGTAATAAGACAGAAGTACATTGTAGTTGACATGATTGTGTTTGCTGAGATGATGTGATAAATTTTTTTCTGAGATTATGATTGTTGAGAGATTGTAATATAATATGCTGTGAGCTGTTGGGATTTTGGGACATATCATTCATCGAAACCATCACTGAATAAGATGCTATATAAGTATCTTGTAGTTGACATGATTATGATGTAATATAATGCTCTGTGGGATCAATAAAAAACTTACTAAGTAGGAGACAGTGATCTATTGGATGCACATGTCTAGGATTTAGGAATAAGGGTTAAGGGGTGAGTACAATAAACAGTTCATTAGACCCTAAAACATAAACCATAATCCTATATTGTTCGGTACATAAGATTTTATATGTTGCTATAAGTCAAACAAATTGGAAAGGAGGAAGTACATGATTAATATTACAAATTAAAATGAAGGAAGAGAAAAACTATTAGATATGAGATAGTAATCCAGCCAAGGGACATTGTATTAATTAAACCATTGTAGCATGCCAATTTAGTCAATGTTGCAACATTGACGCACTTCACTTTCCCCACTCCTTCTCTCCCCCTCACTACCCTCCTCTCTCTCCACTCACTACCCTCCTCTCTCTATCTCTCCTCACCGTCGCCGATGCGTCTCCGTGGCCGCATTCTCCATGCCGCCCTGGAACGACGAGGACGACCAGTCAAGCAGCGACAACTTTCTCTCCGACATCGAGTCTTCCCTCCCCGATGTGATTTCCTCTGTTTTCTCGGCAATGGTTAGGCATTGGTAATTACCTCGACCCAAGACTTGAAATGTGCATGCAATCGTGTTTATTTCTAGCTTTTCGTTCCCTTATAGGTACCACTCACGATCTACGACCCCGATTGGTAGGGCCTAGATATCGATTGGGAAGTACCATGTGACCATGGGCTAAAACTAAGGAAATATGTTGTATTTGAAGGCAGTAACACTGGAAGAAGGTTTTCGGGCTGTACAAATCAGGCTTGCTTTCCTTATGTACAATGGCGACATGAAGAAAATTGTGTAGTGTTATGTTGATAATTAGGTCCCGTGTTTTTTTAGGTTGGCTCAGTGTGTAAAGCAGTAGAGTGGATGGATCTTGAGTGGTCAGACACACTTAAGAAATGTTTGGCCCAGTTGTGGGATATGTATGAGCTCAAAAGGTCGGGGAGATTTAAAGATGCCCGTGATGCAGCTACAAAAAATTACAAGCTCTTGGTAGGAAATAAGGAGATGGAACAGGAAATCAAGCATTTGCGATCAGAACTAAATGACACAATCAATGGGAGCTTGGTGGTGGGAACTGCACGAAAGATTCAGAAGGCATAAAATGAGAGGGATCAGCTCATGGAAGAGAATAAGAAGCTAGAGTACTACATTGCAGAGCTGTTGAAGGATCTGAAGAAGAAGCGAGAGGTTTACAAGGACAAGCTACAAATGATCAAGGAAATTTTAGATGAATAATTTGTGCCGTGGCAATATCTGAAACTAGTTAACTGTAAGACTTGTAGTTGTGATATCTTGACTAATCCAAACTCAATCCTTGAGAAAAATAACCTCTTAGAAGAAAGCATAGTTTGCATAGAGAGAGGTCCACATTTACAAAATCACTACTACACATGGATAAAACATAATTTGGTCCATCAGAACACATAGTTTGCAAACTAACTTCAGAGGAACTTATAGTTTGCACTGAGCCTGGCGGGGAGATGGTGTGTTCCTTTCTGAGAAGCTCTAGTTCGAGGGTTCGTTCGATCAGGTCCGCTTTGGTTTTTACCTGCTCCCTCAGTACTTGGACGTGCGCCTCCCGCTGGTTCAAGCTCTCCGTCTGGGAAGCGACAAGTTTATCAGTAAGCTTAAGATTATCCACCATGAGATCCTTGATGATGTCCTCCTTTGCACGTGCCGAGGTGATACTTTTCTCATGAATTTCCTTCCAGCCGGTGATGTCCACCTTCAGACTGTGGCACTTGTCATAAAGGATGGTGACTTCTTATCTTAGGTGGTCATGGGACACTTTTTGAAAATTCTACTTCTCAAGTTGGATAGCCATCTTGTCCTTTAGCCAGGTCGGCAGTTCTGGGTTGAGCTGTCGCCTCTTCTGCTAGTGGTTAGTTTCCACAATTTAAACAATTAACTAGTGTCAAAGTCATAATTTGAAGGACACAGCAATCAAGGATTGTACAAATTTAACAGAATCAACTAGTGGCATACTTCTAATTTATATGACTGAGCAATATACCCTTTTTTCCAATTCAACAGGTTAAAGTAGTGGCATAGTCCTAATTTCAATTTCAGAGCAATATAGCCTTTTTTACCAATTCAATAGGATAAAGTAGTGGCACAATCCTAATTTCCATTTTAGAGCAATATAGCCTTTTTGCCAATTCAAAAGGATAAAGTAGTGGCACAGTCATAATTTCTCCAGAGCAATAAAGCCTATTTTTCCCAATTCAACATGATAAAGTAGTGGCATAGTCCTAATTTCAATTTTAGAGAAAGAAAGCCTAATTTTCCCAATTCAACAGGATAAAGTAGTGGCATGGTCCTAATTTCAATTTCAAAGCAACGTGGGACTATATCCAACTAAGGGTGATGTGGGTTTTTCCAATGTAACCAAATAGTACTGGCATAGTCATAATCTAATTCCAAGCTCAGATACATAATGGAAAGATAGGATGATGACCATTCATGAGAACACAAACCCATAATTAAGTTGACAAGAAAGTAAGATAAACAGAGAAATAAGGAGTTGCTCCAAGATTGCTTAATTGCAAGACATGTATAATTTACAAAAGCAACAGAGAATTAACTGAGATTCCTGCCCCCTACTCTGAATCTGAATAGGGCATTGCCGTTGTTCTCCTTGTTTGGACTCTTGGGCACGGTGAGAACTCGTCCCATGTCCTCATTCATCTGTCTCAATGCATCCAGGCAACGGTCCCTGTCATTGTAGGCTTCGATGGCAGCCTTTGCTTCAATGATGCGTTCTCTGCGTGTCTTGGTGGCTTTGTCCAGCAGGAGGACGCATCTATCCTGGAGATTCTTCTTGTCACGCAAGAGCTTCATAATTAAGTTGATGGCCAGGTCTTGTTTGGACAAGCTGTGTGCGATCAGCTTCTGCAGCTCGTCGCGCTCTGCTTCGAGCCTCCTGATGGTGAGTGAAAAATCAAGCGTGATCTCCTTTTGTAGAGACAAACACCTTCGAAGGCGATCATTAGCCTGGGTTAGGGAGCGTGCACCCTGCAGTTGGTTGTTTATCTTGGCATTGATCGCGGCCACCTTGTCATGGCAATCGGCCTTCGCTTTCTGCATCGTTCATGTTATTTAAAATAGGCACTCTATAATTGTACTACATGTTCTAGGGAAGCACAATATTCAAGTCACAAAAACCCCAAATGTGTCTACGAAGATTGAGCGTGGTCCCTACTTGGAGGATACTTGCGGGCAGACACAATAATATTTCCAAATTTAGAATCTCAAAAATAAAACCAAATGCATGTCGGGATTTCCTACCTCGCTGAGCCGGGGAATAGTGCCAAATAGGTCCTGCGATGCCGCCGCCATCGTGCTGGTTTCAGGATCCACGACCGTCCTGGAATATGTAGCAGAGTAAGAAGAAGAAGACTGTACCGGGAGGAGCCCAAGCCTGCTGCAACATTCAGTGTTGTCGCCACCATCGTGCTACTTTCAGGGTCCACAGACGCCCTGGAATATGTAGCATAGTACCGGGAGGAGCCCTGACCTACTGCAACATGCAGCGCCACCGCGATCGTGATGCTTTCAGGTTCCACAGCCGCCCTGGAATATGTAGCATAGTAATAAGATGAAGAATAAGAAGTAGACATAGAAGAAGAAGAAGAAGAAGAAGAAGAAGAAGAATACTGTACTGGGAGGAGCCCTGGCTGCTGCAACATGCAGCGCCGCGGCCATCGTGCTGCTTTCAGGGTCCACGGCCGCCCTAGATAATGTAGCATAATAATAATAAGAAGAAGAAGTAGACATAGAAGAAAAAGACTGTACTGGGAGGAGCCTTGGCCTGCTGTAACATGCAACGCCGCCGCCGCCATCGTTCTGCTTTCAGGGACCAGGGCCGCCCTGGAATATGTAGCATCATGGTAATAAGAAGAAGAAGTAGACATAGAAGAAGAAGAAAACAGAGAAGAAGAAGAAGAAGAACAAAACTGTACCGGGAGCGGCAAGAGCCCCAGCCTGTTGGAACATTCAGCGCCATTGCTAGAAGAGATTGGGTCTCTGTGCGAGGGGGGGGGGACCGAGCAGCTGGTTGAGCAGTAAGTCCAAGGCGTCAATTTTTCTCCATTCTCTCCACGCGCACGGTCGATCTGCCTCTTCCTCTCCTCTGGGAGCCATGGCTAATGCAGATGGAGGGAGGTGGGGGCAGGAGGAATAAGAAAGTGATGTGTGGGGGAGAATGGTCAAAGATTCTAGTCCGTGGACAGTCTTATACAAGACCACAGTTTACTCCGGTGCTCTCTCAACCTACATGTCAACACCCGGATTTTTAATCCCAGATGCCTGTTATGCCATACATCGCAATCCCAAGATTACCATTTTTGCGAGACATAACAGATTTGGATATCACAGTACATCATCCATTACAAACCATACATAAGGTCTTACGCAAATAAGGATCTCATGATCTAGTTCTTAATGCAATTCAAGGAGCGGAATAACGTAATAGCAACGATAGCGTAGGCGAAGCTCCATCTTCAGGGTCACAGGCAATGCTGATGATGGGAGATGATCCTAGTTGTCGTAACCTTCCTGCGGTCCATCATCCTGGTACTCCTCTTCATAGTCTGGCCACGGGAGTAGTCAGAGACAAAGCCATGAGTACTCTTTAAGTACTCGCAAACTAATACTAACAGGTTAAGGGGGGTTTTGTAGAAGGATACTAAGATCTAGGGTTATTTTGCAAAAATCCATATTTACCTCTACTAAGTTCAGAAGAAAAGAAAACTAGTTGAATGCCAAGTCAAAGTCATAATTCATTTCACGAGTCATTTTGAAAACATCTAACGGGGGAACAATATGGCCACTCCAACTGTCCATAACAGCGGACGCGGCTATTTGAATAGTTTGACACTTTGCAGAGATTGTACACTTTCACCATAACATTCGATACATCCGTCAGGAACAATCCTGAATTCACCATACTAAGTATGCTGATAATCAATCCTAACCTTTCAATTACACGCCCTAGTATAGGCACCTCTCCTATGAGTGTGGCCTCCCAACATGACCAGCTGTCATCTTGGGTACTGCACAGGTGGACAATCTTCACAAGGTAGCCTCGGCTTAGACCTTGGTCACGAGGGAACCCATACTAAGGTATACAAATTTCTAGTCAAGCCCTACCCAAATTTCGGGTATTGTGGTTGTACGGTAAAATTGGAATGGTATCGCATCCAGACAACCAATAGTTTTATAAAGGGCTAAGGGTCATGCCTCAACATTTTCATCATCAAAATCATCTAGTTTTCAATAACACATGTCAAAACATTTCAGTAGAATGACTCATCATTCTAAGGTTTTCAAAACCATTTTCACAAGTATTCCCATCTAAAGTTGATCAAGTTTTATACTTAGCACTAGCATCTACAAGTGATGGTAAATACTAATGAGGGGTGGTAACAAGTGGGGATTAGCTAAGTTCAATCTCATGCCTTATGATGACATCAATATTATCTAACTTAGGCCAAATTTTATTCTCTTTATGCTATCTTTAGTTATCTTTCTAGAATCTACAAGTCACTATGTAAACTCTAAGAGAAAGCCTTGATAAAGAAAATAAAGTATTAAGCTTGCAAATAAAAGTAGGATTGGTTATCAAGTGGGTGTAATCACATATGCTTAAGGCATATAGTTGACATAGTAACAAGCAAGTATTAGCTTGCATAAGTTGCAAGGGTTAGCTTGCCTTGAGAAGAGTAGTGGTTGAAGTTCTCCTCGACTTCTTCCTCGTAGTATCCTCCTTCGTCCTCGTATCCTTGGTCAGTACTAGCGTCTATAAATAAATACGAGGTACACAATCACCAAAAAATACTTAACTTTTTTTAATTATCACACAAAGGTTCACACTAGATGATCTAGCATCATCACTATTATCACAAGGGTTAAAGCACTTGTCTTATTTATTTTATTTGAGAAAAGTAATTTCTACTCATTGAAAAACTGCTTAAGATTTAATATTCTCCAATGCAAACGTGGGATCATGTTGACACATGTCATCACCACATATTTCAGTACATGGGAATGTTATTTAAAGTGGTGTCACAATTTAATAATGTTTAACCTTTTTATTTTAATTAAAATAAAGTGACTAGAAATGTGTATGTGGCATTCTTCTATTACTTGAACATTATCTCTGTAAGTAAACCTATATATTTTTATATATTCTGAAAGGTATAGTTAAATGTGATTTTTGAGAGTTGGAATCAACTCAAAAGCTTTTGTGGTTGAATTTTGAAAAATGTTTGAATGCAAAAAAGATTCTGCCTTGTTATTTTTACCATGGTGAACTCCAAATGATTTGAAGCCAACGGGCTTGGATTAAGCATTTTAGTACCTTTCTAACAAAATTGGTTTCATGCATTTTGGTTTAGTGAATCGAGCTGGGTTGATTTTTGAATCTAGGTACAGAACTAAGTTTGAAATTAAATGAATAAAGCTTATAGAAATGTTGGGTCACGCGGGAGTTTTCACTGGGCCGGCCCACTACACACAGCGCGTATGCGGGTTAGTTAAGTGTCTGTCCCCACGTGCCAGTGAGACGGGGAGGGGAGAAGCTGTACGGGGCAATGTGGACCATGGTATCTAGTTCCAATCTAACGACTCTGGTTCATAGTCCACGTCGGGCAGCGGCGGCGAGACAGAACCCTAACGCGGCAGGTGGGGGTCGTGGTAGGCTCATCGGGGCTCAGGCGAGGGGCGGTGATAGGGGCGAACGACGAAGTCAACTACTGCGATCCTCCTGGTACCGGTGGCTCCAATCGACGGCTCCCTTCTCCTCCAGCAGCGGCGGGCTCCGGCCAAATTCCGATGATGCACCGCTTGCCTTGCTCCGGGAGTGAGGTGGGGTGGTTCTGAGTGAGAGCGGAGTGAACTGGTGTGAAGAAAAAGAGTGGTGGAGGCCTCTATTTATAGTGGCTGGAGAGGACCGACGGGCGCAGGCTGAGCTCATCGTGGTCGACGGCACAGAGGGCTACTGGCATGGGCGAAGGTAGGGCGGTACTGTGCTCCCTAGAGAAGCTCAACGACGTGGTGGCGAGGCGTGGGGTGGTGCTGATCGTTCGGGACATCGCGGATCTCTAGGCGGGTCCGACGACAATATTAATGGCGCACGGGTGCTCCTGGTCGCGCGGCGGTGAACGAGCATGTCTGGGAGGTTGCTGGGACGGTGGTGATCATGCACGCACGCATCAAAGCGGCGCGCGGTATGGGGGTGCTGGTCGAGGGTGGCGCACTGGCGCGCTCTCGGCTCGCACGCAGAGAAGGTTGGCACGGCTTTGCCATGTGGTCCAGGGGCTGGCATTTCTCGGGGGTGGGACAGGGAGTGGCGGTGGATGGTGGGGTGTCTGCTAGACATGCTTGCTAGGCTTGGGACTGCTCCTAGCTTGCTGTCGACAATGGGGTGGCAAGGTGAGGCTCGTCCTGCTTGTCATTGATGGCATGGTCTGGTTTAGAGTGAGCTAGAGGGGTTAAACAAGTTAGATGATCTACTGAGGGTGTAGTGTTATCTAGATAGGGAACAAGTTAGGCAAATTTTACTGCACACTATAGTGTTTGTTGTTTGTTTGATTTGTATCTGCAAGGTGCTTGATGAAATGGCCGCAAGAACATTAAATTTGAATTTTGGATTCAAACTTGGTGGGTTTTCTAGGCGCATACTAGGGAGTGTTTGGTTAGTTGGATTAGTAAAGGGGCACTGGTTTGGTTTGGTTTTGAAAATGGGTGATCTTCACATATGATAAAGATTCAATTTTGCTTTGTGAATTGAATGAGGTTGCCAAATGTTTCTGGAAGTTTGAAAGGTGGGCTTTGATTCACTTTTACTTGGTTTAGCAAGGGGTGCAAAGATTTGGAAAAGTTTCTGTTTGAAATCTTGGACTAGAAACACTCAAAGTGACCTAGGGAACAAGATTGGGAAAAATGACCATTTGCTTTATTTCATTTGTTTTTTATTTTCTCTTGATTTGTTTCTGCATGGAAATGTTTTATATGATATTATTTTCCTTTTTAAACCATTTCTAAAATCATTTCATGCATTTATAATCACAGAAGTTCATTCATGCATTTATAAAATCATTTCATTCACACATGCATTCATATAATTTTAATTAATCAAAGTTTTTGTTAACCCTAATTTTAGTGATTTGAGTTTGATGATCCTTGTTTTATATTTTTGGGATGTTACAAACCTTCCCCCCTTAAACAAAATCTCGTCCCGAGATTTGAAAAAGAAGGAAAAAGATTACCTAGGATTTAAAGAGATCGGGAAACTCCGTCCTGATTTGATCTTCTCGCTCCCAGGTAGCTTCCTCTTTAGTGTGGTTGCTCCACTGAAACTTGAGAAACTTGATGCTTCGGGTCCTGGTGGTTCTAAAAGATTCTTCCAAAATACGGATGGGTACTTCGGGATAGGTCAGGTCATCGTTGATCTCTATGGTCCTATGATCAATGTTCTTGAAAACTTCGGTCTTCTTCGGAACTTCAAGGAATGTGCAAAGTAACGATATATGAAACACATTGTGCACTGCTGACATTTCCTCTGGTAGTTCCAATTGATATGATACTTCTCCTCGACGATTCAAAATCTTGAAGGGTCTGATATATCTGGGGGCTAACTTTCCTTTCAGCTGGAAACGGTGCATTCCTTTCAACGACGACACTTTAAGGTACACAAAATCTCCGATATTGAAAGCGAGGTCTCGACGTCTTTTGTTAGCGTAACTCTTCTGTCTCGACTGGGCGGTCTTGAGGTGCTCACGAATCTTGTGAACCTTCTCTTCTGCTTCTCGTAGGATGTTGGGTCCGAAAATCTGACTTTCTCCTACTTCCGACCAATTCAAAGGGGTGCGACACTTCCTTCCATACATGAATTCAAATGGGGCCATTTGCAGACTAGCTTGATAACTGTTGTTGTATGAAAATTTTGTGAAAGGCAGACAGTCTTCCCATTTGGATCCATACTCTAGCACACGTGCTCTCAACATATCTTCTAGTATTTAATTTACTCGCTCTATTTGTCCATCGGTCTGAGGGTGATACGCGGTGCTGAAATCTAGTCGGGTTCCTAAACCTTCTTGGACTTTCTTCCAGAATCTCGAGGTAAACTGAGTTCCTCGATCTGATACAATGTTCTTGGGGACTCTGTGCAAACTGACGATTCTAGCAATGTATAACTCCGCTAGCTTCGAACTCTGGTATGTGGTCTTGACGGGTAAGAAATGGGCTACTTTGGACAATCTGTCTACTATGACCCAGATAGAGTCATTCCCCCTACTTGAAGTAGGCAATCCGGTGATAAAGTCCATTCCAACGGGATCCCATTTCCATTCCGGAATCTGTAGAGGTTGCAACTGTCCTGCTGGTATTTGATGTCCCGCCTTGACTCTCTGACATATAACACACTTGGCGATATAGCTTCCGATTTCTCTCATCATCTTATGCCACCAAAATTGTTCCTTCAAATCCTGATACATCTTCGTTCCTTCGGGGTGGATAGAATAAAGAGTATCATGGGCCTCTTTCAAAATAACTTCTTTCAATTCCGAATCTGCTGGTACACAAAGGCGTCCTTTGTACCACAGAACTCCTTATCCGTCTTTGCTAAATCCGGGTACTTTGCCTGTACCTATACGATGTTTGATTCCGTCGATACTAGCATTTCCTTTCTGCGCCTCCTTGATCTGACTGATCAAAGTGGGTTGAAGTTCTATGCTAGCCAAAAATCCTTCACTCACTAATTACATTCTGAAATTTTCCACCTCTTTGTGCAAACTTGGTTGCTCCTTCAAAATCATGGAGTTCATGTGGCACGGCAATCTGCTACCACATTGGCTTTACCGGGGTGATAGTGAATGTCCAGATCATAATCCTTGATTAGCTCAATCCATCTTCTTTGTCTCATATTCAGTTCCTTCTTAGTGAATATATATTTCAGACTCTTGTGATTCGAATAAATGTCACAACGGTTTCCCATGAGGTAATGCCTCCATGTCTTCAGGGAGAGAACTACGGCTGCTAGTTCAAGGTCATGGGTTGGATAATTCTGTTCATGTTGCTTCAGTTGTCGGGATAGATAAGATATAACTTTGCCTTCTTGCATTAGCACACATCTGAGACCGATCTTGGATGCGTCGCAATACACATCAAAGGGCTTCGTGATATCAGGCATGATCAAGATTGGGGCTGAAATCAATCTTCTCTTGAGTTCCTGAAAAGTCGCTTCACATTTGTCCGTCCATTCAAACTTCTTGTCCTTCTTCAGCAATTGGGTCATGGGTCTGGCGATACTCGAGAATCCTTCTACGAACTTGCGGTAATATCCCGCTAATCCGAGAAATGCACAAACTTGGGTTTGAGTGGTGGGGGCTTGCCAATTCCTCTAGCTGCAACAATATGTCCGAGGAATCCTACCTCCTGTAACCAGAATTCACATTTGCTAAACTTGGCATATAGCTGATGCTCTCTAAGGGTTCCAAGAATGGTCCTTAGGTATAGCTCATGTTCTTCTTCTGATTTGGAATAAATCAAAATGTCATCAATGAAAACAACGAAAAACTTATCCAGAAAGTCCATAAAAATCTTATTCATGAGATTCATGAAATAAGCGGGGGCATTGGTTAATCCAGAAGACATGACAGTATACTCGTATAATCCATGTCTGGTGGTGAAGGCAGTCTTTGGAATATCCTCTACGTGAATCTTGCGTTGATGATAGCCAGTTCTAAGATTAATCGTAGAAAACACTTTGGAACCAGTCAACTGGTCAATAAGGTCTTCTATCTTTGGCAACGAGTACTTGTTTTTGATAGTGACATCATTCAACTTCCGATAATTCGTACACAGACGGTTACCTCCATATTTGTTGTCCATGAACAAAACAGGTGATCTCCAAGGCAACGCACTTGGTTGAATCAGTCCAATTTCCAGCATGCCATCCAGTTGCTTCTTCAGTTCCACTAGTTTCGACGGGTTCATACTATATGGTCTCTGGGTATGGGTCCGGTTCCAGGGATTAGTTCAATGATAAACTCGATATCCCGATCTAGGGGCATACCGGGCAAAACATCTGGAAATACATCGGAGTATTCACAGACTATCTGAACTTGGTCAATGGTAGGTTGGGCTATACTCTTGTTACACTTGAATTGACGAGGCAAGGATTCAGATATATGCTCGACTGATACTCTGGCTGAAATGGTCATGGTTATGGCTTTCTTGGCACAGTCAATTAATCCTTTGTGTTTGTACATCCAATCCATTCCTAGTACTACTTCCAAACCTTTAGTTCTGAGTACTATTAGATTAGCATAAAAATCTATGCCATCAATTCAGATAGGGACGGCTTTGCAAATTTGCCTAGCTTTGGTGGTTGAACCGGGTATTTGAACAATCATAACATGCTTCAATTTGGTTGGTTGAATCTTACTAGTGCATGAAAATTCTTCAATGACAAATGAGTGCGATGCTCCAGAATCAAACAACACTCTTGCAAGTACTGATTTAATAGAAAACATACCCAGCACGACATCTGGCGCTTCTTGGGCTTCTTCAGCATGCATGAGAAAGAGACGGCCGTTGCGGTTGAGCAAATTCCCTAGGGCAAACCTTCTTCCGGGTTGAACCTGACGCTGCTGCTGAGAAGGGGCATTTGCATTGGGGGTTGCGGCAATCTTCTTGGGGCACTCATTGGAATAGTGATCCTTGGTTCCACATTCATAACAAGTCACTTGCGACTTGTCCTTCGCTGCAACAGGCACAACATTGCTTCTAGTCCTTGGGGCAGTGTTGGTGTTGGTGGCGGCATTGTTGTTATTGAACTTGGGTGGTGCACAGTTGAAATTGTTGGAGTTGCCGGGGTTGTTGTGGTTTCCTCCGGGCCTTGGGTTTCCACGGTTGGGATAGGTCCGATGGTTCATCGGGGGTCTATTGGTTCTCGGGGCAAATCCTGGAGATGGGTTGGGGCGATACTTTGTTGTATGGTTGGTTCTTGGTTGATGCATCATGTGGCGCTTGCGGTTCTCATTGGCTTGGTTGATCTTTCCTTCCATCTAAATGGCAGAGTCAACTAGAGCTTCAATATCAGCAAATGGGATATTGACTAACACCGTCCGCATCTCATCGTGCAGACCATTCAGGAATCTCTCTTTCTTCTTGTCTTCGGTGCCGATCTCATCCGGGGCATACCTAGCTAATGACAAGAATCTGTCACAGTATTCCACCACTGTCATCCTTCCCTGCTTCAGTTCTCTGAATTCCTCTCTCATCCTCTTTATCAAACCCGGTGGCACATGGGTTCTGCTGAGCTTGATCTTGAATTCATCCCAAGTCATCATCTGACCTCCGCTCATTGCACAAACGCTATTCCACCATGCTCTTGCACTTCTGGCCAGATAGTGGGTGGCGAACAGAACTTTCTTGTTAGCTTCCACTCCTGCGACTTCCAGATTGTTCTCCATGGTTTGCAGCCAATCATCTGCATCTAGGGGCTCTTCTGACTTAGTGAAAACAGGTGGATTGGTGTTCTAGAAATTCTTGAGCTTAGATCCATGGTTGTCCTGATTTCCATGTCCTTGATTGTTGTTGGCCATCTGAGTTATCTGTTGAAGGGTGGCTAGGTTGGCTTGACATTTTACTCTTTTGGCTTCATGGTCAGAAACCAACATTTGCAAGAGTTGCAACATCGGGTCCGGGGCTGAGTTGCTTCCTCCGCGAGGCATATGAAGATGGAGATAGATCATGAGAAAAGAGGAAAAATTCTAAGTTTTAGGTTTTTTTTGAAAATTTTATAGTTTAGCTCAGATTTTTCTAGCAACTTGCTTTTCATTCATTCATAGCACACGGTACAAACACACACCACAAAAAAGGAAGACATATGGTTTTAAGAACCATTCTGGGAAACTATGATACAGTGGGACCGAATACAATTCACTAACGCTAGTGCTCTGTCACATTCCAAGATTTTAGAAATTGGGAGTAGAAAAATTTTGCATTTTCATGATATTCATCAGCATTGCTTTGCATATTTGCATCAAGAAAATTCCCAAATAGAAATAAAGGACTAAAACCCTAAATAGTATATGCCACTTTGTTCCTAAAGGGAATTAAATTGGTTTTATAAAAAACCCACTATTCCTAAGGCAGCGATTATTGCTAAATTATAGCCTAAAAAGATCTAATTAATATAACAAATTTTTAAAAACAAAATTGAGCTCATTTGAAGCTATTATAAAAAAGTTATGGAATAAATACAAACACATAAAGATATAAATAAAATGAAATATACAAGGATTTATAAATCCACTACTTGTAAACTAGTAAAAAATTTACAAATATGATCCTATAATGATCTATTCGATTTTAGAAAATTTTAGAAACAAGAATCGTGTCATTTGAAGTTCGTAAGCAAAAGTTATGAGGGAAACAGATAAATAGAAAATAGAAAAAAAAAGAAAAAAAAACTAACGGGCCGGCCCAGCTAGCAGCCGACCGGACCAGACGCGCGTACGTGACGGATCGATCCCAGCCCTGCTTTAAAAATCGTGCGAAAACACCTTTTCTAAACATATCTCTATTCAAACTCCTATATCTTTTTATCTACAACTCCGAATCGACTTCCGTTTATTTCTACTTGTTTCCTACTCCAAGACCTATCTCTACACCATCCTAAATCTCCATATAAACTCGTGGAACCACAGCTCTATGAGTTTCCCTTCTCAAAATCCCGAATCTACACATGCCCGAATCTTATTTCGTTTATTCACCCATCTAGACTTCGTCGTTTGCCTTCGGCCAAAAAAGGAAGTTGTAGATCTCGTAGAAATCTTTCTATCCCGACAAACTACACCTCTTTTCATCCACCACAACCAGAGAATTTCGCACCGCAATATTTTAGATATGACGGTGTAAATCCAAGATGTACTAGCGCTTGTTTCTTCAAATCCAAATTCCTTTGGTGAGAAGGTAGGACTAATGATTCCTCATAACTTTCATGTTGTAAGTTTTTCAATTTGACCTACGGATTTGTCTCTCTAACACAGATCTATTTCTTGTCTATTCTGAGCCAAAATCGGGTCAATCTCCTCTCTAACCACTAGATCTCATACCAACGGCCATGATTAGATAAATTCCGTGAAGGGGTACGATCCAACCGGATCTCACCACGTGTAAACGCCAGGTCAGCCCCGCGTCCCAGTCAGCATAGAATATTCCCAGGGAATATTCCCTGTAGATTTGAAATTGAATTTAAATTGCAGAAAATTGTGTAAACTTGCAAAAATCATATCAAAAGATTCGTACATCCAAAAATAGCAAATTATATATCAATGGATTCAGAAAAACGTGTAGAATATTAATATGACATTAGATCTAACCTCTAAAGTATGTGTTTACTGTAGTAATTTAATTATTTTTAATGGTCTTTTAGGTTAATAAATTCATAGGAAATTATCTATAACTCCAAAAAATATGAACAATATATCAAATTGAATCTACTATAATGTAGATTAATAATATCTGGTTGGATCCAGCCTTTACGGATTATTTACCCCATAGTGATTTAATTAGTTTTAATAGATTTAGAAATCATTAAATTCATAGTAAATTATTTGCATATCACAAAAATATAAATGATATACTGGTGGAAAGCTGGTTACATGTTGATCATCAATATGCAAATGGTTCAGGCAAATACTGTATGGTTTCGCAGCAATTAAATAAATAGATTAATGGCTTATTTAGAGTATTAAAATCAAAGTAATTCGAATACTGCTCAGAAAATTACAAATAATATGTCCCTGGAATCACAATTCCGTGGAGATTACAGATACAATTTTAGCTTGATGTTTAGGCAAAATAAACTATATGAATCATTTAAAACCCATTAAACACTATTTAAATCATACAAAAAGATCTATAACTCAGATTAGGGTGAATCCAACGCCTACTAGTTAGTATTAACGTCCTCTAGCCAGTAAACCCAGGAAACAAATTTAATTCGACAGTTAGAATAGGCGTTACAACAGAAATATTAAAAACCCTATATTGGCAAGTAATTATTACTAACAAGTACTCCACTGCATTAATTGGTCTCTTGCATGCATCATATACTTCACTATTGTTTAGAGAACTAAAATAACAACCATTGTGACTTATTAAATTGTCATGCATGCATTTGTTGCATTTGTTTGATCTCTATTGGCTATTGTTTATGTTGTATGCAATTGTTTGCTCGATAGATTGCGAGGAGTGCAACGTGTGTGATTGCTACGAGTGCTTTAACGACTCCACCAACTATCAAGGAAAGTAGATGCTACTTTGTTCATGCTGTCGTCCTACTATTTTCAATGCATTGTCGTGTATTTTGTAGACGCATGTGTAGGAAAGTACTATCGCTATGCTATGTCCTATTATGTGGTAGGGATTTCCTGTAGATGAGCCACCGTTGGTAGATGTGCTTAGCCATGCTATGATGAACGAGGGTTGGGGTACATCACTGAAGGTTGTTTCTAAATGTGTTGGTTTGTGAAAACTAAAAACAACTTAATCAATGACTCCCCTGGGTGTGATGGGATTGAAAATTTTGGTGGTATCATTGCAGAAAGGCATCCAGGTATCAAGAGAAAATGATTGTCCTCTTTATTTTGTAGCTTACGTGTACAACCATGTGCCAATAATGAAATGGGCAGTTGGTTGGACTCAGTAGGTTGTGGTAACTCAAACCCACGTATCCAGAGATGTAGAATTTTGGTAGGTTGGACCGGTGCGTGTCGGGTTTGGGGAGCTACTTCCCGAACGGTCCCTTCTTGGACTTCTCCCTATCATCACCCAATATGAGAGTGGTGGTACGAGCTGGGCTGGCCAAGTCACATGGGTAAAGTGTACTAACCCCTGCAGGGTGTATAAACTAATCGATTAGCCGTGTCCCCGGTTATGGATATCTGAGTTGCTTGATATTGAGTTCATGACACGTTTCTCACTCATTCTAATTCCCTAATTGCTTTAATGTTGATGGGTTAACTTAATTGAGATCTTTTCAAAGAAAATCAAAAACTGATTATGAAAGTAGGACAAAGGTATTTGCAAATTCAAGCTAACCATAGCTCCACTGGCCAAATATGCATGTAGATGTTAGCTCTATTGTCTCCTTTAATAGCTCTACTTGCCATACATTCCAGTATTGACCCTTCGGGGCTGCTACGTTTTATGTTGAAGGTTATTATTCCAATTCTAAGTGATCGAATAGGTCACGATACTCCACTCAACAGTTGTTCGCCTGTGGCACAATTGAAGATGGAGCCTATCAATTGTTTATGCTTCCGTATGCTACTTGATATTGAGCTAGCCTTGAGCTAAGATTTATTGTAATAATTGCAAATTCTGGATCAATTCGTTATTTATGATGCACTGTTAAATTCTTTGGTATTCATCTGTATTGTGTGTGCCAGTGAACCGATCCAGGGATTGGCACTATACACATGAACTTAGCCTTATCAGGCGAGGATGTTAAAGGATGGTATCAGAGCAGTGTGTTGACTGTAGGATCGTGACCTTATAAATGGATTAGTAATATAAGACCTCTATTAGTATAACAATCATATTTTCTACTTATTAGAGTTCTTATATTCCTTATCAATCTTTTCTAGAACCTCTTTCTATTCAAACATTTATAGTTGTCCATTCTTACGATACCTATATGATAGTTAGCTAAGTAAAAGAACAAATAGTATGAAATAAATAAACATCTCATCAAGTTTGGTTAGGTCTAGACCACCATGTTCTATCTCTTTAGGAGATCATCGCTATCGTGTTAGCATATTGTTCTTACCAACTTATGTTGTATGACAATATAGGTTGCTTGCTTGTTTGTACTGAACCATATCGTGTGGTGCCTTGTTTAGGATCTATTGTTTTGAAACTCTAAAGTTGCTGTAGTTTTCGTGTGGTTTTAGAATTATTTTAATGGTGTGAATTGATTGAAATTCGTGCAATTACTGCTACAGTTTTCTGCCTGACCTTTTGTACCACGCGATTTTTCATATTTTATTGGTAACTCGGAAAAATCTAAAAAATAGGATCTGGAGCGTAAATACCTGTAGATTATGCACAAAAATTGGCTAAAATTCCTGACGATTTAAGTCAGTCAGAAAAATTCGTGAAGTCTGCTGTACCGTTTTGACAGATTTTGTTTATTGCTTATATGTTGCTATGTTTTACTCTAGCATGTTCCCAATGCTTCCAAACTATTTTGTGGTTATATACTGCTATATTTAGATCCATGTAATGTTATTATACAAGTTTTTGATTGTGTGTTGATCGCCTATGATTGTTTCCTTGTCTATGACATTGATTGCTTCATATAGTTATGGGTAGGATTATTTTCTTAGTCGTTTCTTTCCTATAGAATCTATTCTTCCCTATCTTGAATCCTTGGAGATATAATGATGTGTTAAGTGGAAGGTTTTACAACACAATGCATCTAGGAAGGAGAATGCTTTATCTAATAAAAAAAATACATGTGGGAGTATGAAGTGTTGAAATGATGTTATGTAGTAGATTACGTATCCTGAAAGTTGAAGTATCGATAGTTTAGTTTTAGTAGTAGCTTTGTTGATTGAATACATGGGAGTCTACATACAGCATTAGTTCGTGCCCATGGAAACATTCTTCAAGGCAAGTGAGGATGCCCAAGTGATAGAAAAACGTGATTCACCTATCCTCATACAGGGTAATGATTTGGGTGCAGGATGGATTGATCACCATTCCTACTACTCTTGTTATTCGCTCTTGTACTGTTGGCTTTGCGAATCTCGAGTGCCTTTCAACCATAGATAAGAGCCGACGTTGAGCTTAAACCATAGAGATTGGAGCACATAAAAATTTCCCACTAGCTAGATTATATTGGATTCACATAACATAGTAGTAATAGTAGACATAGACTAGATGGTTAAATAAGAAGCTCGAATTGTTGGTTCACAACTTGATACTACACTCACAATCCTAGAGGAAGTAAGAACAAGATATAGCTTATCAACTATCCTTGAGATGCAAGTTTAATTTTCTTAAGGAGGTTAGCCTCGACATCAACACCCATACCCTTGCTAGCCATTCCGAATCTCGGGAAGAGATTCATCTTAAAGGGGTTAGTCTGTCACATCCCAAGATTTTAGAAATTGGGACTAGATTTGTTTTTGCATTTTCATGATATTCATCAGCATTGCATTGCATATTTGCATCAAGAGAATTCCCAAATAGAAATAAAGGACTAAAACCCTAAATAGTATATGCCACTTTGTTCCTAAAGGGAATTAAATTGGTTTTATAAAAACCCACTATTGATAAAGCAGTGATTATTGCTAAATTATAGCCTAAAAAGATCCAATTAAAATTACAAAATTTTAGAAACAAAATTGAGCTCATTTGAAGCTATTATGAAAAAGTTATGGAATAAATACAAACACATAAAGATATAAATAAAAGGAAATATACAAGGATTTATAAATACACTACTTGTAAACTAGTAAAAATATTATATATATGATCCTATAATGATCTATTCGATTTTAGAAAATTTTAGAAACAAGAATCGTGTCATTTGAAGTTCGTATGCAAAAGTTATGAGGAAAACACATAAATAGAAAATAGAAAAAAAAAGAAAAAGAACTAATGGCCCGGCCCAGCTAGCAGCCGACCGAACCAGACGCGCGTACGTGACGGATCGATCCCAGCCCTGCTTTAAAAATCGTGCGAAAACACCTTTTCTAAACCTATCTCTATTCAAACTCCTATATCTTTTTATCTACAACTCCGAATCGACTTCCGTTTGTTTCTACTTGTTCCCTACTCTAAGACCTATCTCTATACCATCCTAAATCTCCATATAAACTCGTGGAGCCACAGCTGTACGAGTTTCCCTTCTTGAAATCCCGAATCTATACATCCCGAATCTTATTTCGTTTATTCACCCATCTAGACTTCGTCGTTTGCCTTCGGCCAAAAAACAGAAGTTGTAGATCTCGTTGAAATATTTCTATCCCGACAAACTACACCTATTTTCAGCCACCACAACCGGAGAATTTCGCACCGCAATATTTCAGATATGATGGTGTAAATCCAAGATGTACTCGTGCTTGTTTCTTCAAATCCAAATTCCTTTGGTGAGAAGGTAGGACTAATGATTCCTCACAATTTTCATGTTTTAAGTTTTTCAATTTGACCTACGGATTTGTCTCTCTAACACAGATCTATTTCTTGTCTATTCTGAGCCAAAATCGGGTCAATCTCCTCTCCTAACCACTGGATCTCATCCCAACGGCCAGGATTAGATCGATTCCGCGTAGGGGTACAAGACAACCGGATCTCGCCACGTGTCAACGCCAGGTCAGCTCTGAGTCCCAGTCAGCATAGAATATTCCTTCTCAGGGAATATTCCCTATAGATTTGAAATTGAATTTAAATTGCAGAAAATTGTGTAAACTTGCAAAAATCATATCAAAATATTCGTAGATCCAAAAATAGCAAATTATATATCAATGGATTCAGAAAAACGTGTAGAATGTTAATATGATATTAGATCTAACCTTTACATTATGCGTTTACTGTAGTAATTTAATTAGTTTTAATGGTCTTTTAGGTTAATAAATTCATAGGAAATTATCTGTAACTCCGAAAAATATGAACAATATATCAAATTGAAGCTACTATAATTTAGATTAATAATATTTGGTTGGATCCAGCCTTTGCGGATTATTTAACCCGTAGTGATTTAATTAGTTTTAATGGCTTTAGAAATCATTAAATTCATAGTAAATTATTTGCATATCACAAAAATACAAATGATATACCGATGGAAAGATGGTTACATGTTGATAATCAATATGCAAATGGTTCAGGCAAATACTGTAAAGTTTCGCAGCAATTAAATAAATAGATTAATGGCTTATTTAGAGTATTAAAATCATAGTAATTTGAATACTGCTCAGAAAATTACAAATAATATGTCCCTGGAATCAAAATTCCGTGGAGATTGCAGATATAATTTTAGTTTGATTTTTAGGCAAAATAAACTATATGAATCATTTAAAACCCATTAAACATTAGTTAAATCATACAAAAAGATCTATAACTCTGATTAGGGTGAATCCAACGCCTACTGGTTTGTATTAACGTCCTCTATCCAGTAAACCCAGGAAAAAAATTTAATTCGAAATTTAGAATAGGCGTTACAACAGAACTATTAAAAACCCTATATTGGCAAGTAATTATTAATAACAAGTACTCCATTGCATTAATTGGTCTCTTGCATGCATCATATACTTCAGTATTGTTTAGAGAACTAAAATAACAAGAATTGTGACTTATTAAATTGTCATGCATGCATTTGTTTGATCTCTATGTGCTATTGTTTATGTTGTATGCAATTGTTTGCTCGATAGATTGCGAGGAGTGCAACGTGTGTGATTGCTACGAGTGCTTGAACGACTCCACCAACTATCAAGGCAAGTAGATGCTACTTTGTTCATGTTGTTGTCCTACTATTTTCAAAAAATTGTCATGTATTTTGTAGACGCATGTGTAGGAAAGTACTATCGCTATGCTATGTCCTATTATGTGGTAGGGATTTCCTGTAGATGAGCCACCGTTGGTAGATGTGCTTAGCCATGCTATGATGAACGAGGGCTGGGGTACATCACTGAAGGTTGTTTCTAAATGTGTTGGTTTGCGAAAACTAAAAACAACTTAATCAATGAATCCCCTGGGTGTGATGGGATTGAAAATTTTGGTGGTATCATTGCGGAAAGGCACCCAGGTATCAAGAGAAAATGATTGGCTTCTTTATTTTGTAGCTTACGTGTACAACCATGTGTCAATAATTAAATGGGCGGTTGGTTGGACTCAGTAGGTTGTGGTAACTCGAACCCACGTATCCAGAGATGTAGAATTTTGGTAGGTTAGACCGGCGCGTGTCGGGTTTGGGGAGCTACTTCCCGAACGATCCCTTCTTGGACTTCTCCCTGTCATCACCCAATATGAGAGTGGTGGTACGAGCTGGGCTGGCCAAGTCACATGGGTAAAGTGTACTAACCCCTGCAGGGTGTATAAACTAATCGATTAGCCGTGTCCCCGGTTATGAACATCTGAGTTGCTTGATATTGAGTTCATGACACGTTTCTCGCTCATTCTAATTTCCTAATTGCTTTAATGTTGATGGGTTAACTTAATTGGGATCTTTTCAAAGAAAATCAAAAACTGATTATGAAAGTAGGACAAAGGTATTTGCAAATGCAAGCTAACTACAGCTCCACTGGCCAAATATGCATGTAGATGTTAGCTCTATTGTCTCCTTTAATAGCTCTACTTGCCATACATTCCAAGTATTGACCCTTCGTGGCTGCTACAATTTATGTTGCAGGTTATTATTCCAATTCTGAGTGATCGAATAGGTCGCGATACTCCACTCAATAGTTGTTCGCATGTGGCACAATTGAAGATGGAGCCTATCAGTTGTTTATGCTTCCGTATGATACTTGATATTGATCTAGCCTTGAGCTAAGAGTTATTGTAATAATTGCAAATTTTGGATCATTTCGTTATTTATGATGCACTGTTAAATTCTTTGGTATTCATCTGTACTGTATGTGCCAGTGAACCGATCCAGGGATTGGCACTATACACATGAACTCAGCCTTATCAGGCGAGGGTGTTAAATGCTCAAGTGCTACTACTCCTCGGAGTCATCATCCTCATCCTCATCATCATCATCATCGATGAAGGCGAAATCATCCTCATCGGTGAAGAAGTCCATGGCCTGATCCTCCAGAAAGTCATCATCATCGCTGAGATAGGAGTAGGGTTCTCCACGAAGGTCTTCCCCTGCATTCTCCCTCTCCTCCAACTGCATGTCTCTCTCGTTGATGGTCTCCTCCAAATCCCTGATCCGAGGGCGAAGGAGGGCAATGATGCGCTCCTTCTCGTCGAGCTGACGACGACGAGACTGGCGATCCTTCACTAGCATGGTGATGGTCTGATCCTTCTTCTTGGCGATGGCATACTTGTGGTTGGCGTAGGAATGGGAATTGTCCAACTCTTTCTAACGGTCGTACATCATGAAGCTGAGGTGGTCCAATTGACTCTTCAACTCGGGGTGATATGGGGCCTCTAGTGGTTGTCCCATAACATCATGCCTTGGGTAGAACTCAAAACAGGTACCATTGATCTGATTGATACTCTTCCCACATAGACGGGCAAGAGCTTTGTGCATTTCCCTGCCCAGTCCATCGAGCCAGTTGTTCTCTCGTAAGGTGAACTGAATTTTCTCTGAAGTGGGAGTTTCAATCTTTCCTCGGAGACTTGCAACAACTAGCCACTGTAGATCTTCTCCTTCCCGATCATTGAGCTGAGCTCCGAAGAACTTGGGTTGCGGACGCTCTAGCATCTCCGACATCTGGTCCAAGACACGCTCAAAGATAAGGTCTCCTCCATTCCCCAACTGATAAAAATTGTTGTACTTCACGTCCATCTATAAGAATATAGGATGAGTAAGTTAGTAGAGTGATCAAGTGTGTCAAATTTTATGTATTTTGCAAGAATTTTTAAGGAACATGAATTTTCATGAAAGAATCCAAGTGATAAGAATAAGAATAAGTTTTTGTAAATACTTACTTCCTTTGGTTTTGAAACTAAGTTTTTGACTCAAACGCCCATTCTAACTAGGGTCTCCTATGGTCAGCATGGCTCTGATACCAACTTGTCAACACCCGGATTTTTAATCCCAGATGATTGTTATGCCATACATTGCAATCCCAAGATTACCCATTTTGCGAGACATAACAGATTTGGATATCACAGTACATCAGCCATTACAACCCATACATAAGGTCTTACACAAATAAGGATCTCATGATCCAGTTCTTAATACAATTCAAGCAGTGAAATAACGTAATAGCAACGATAGCGTAGCCGAAGCTCCATCTTCGGGGTCACAGGAAATGCTGACGATGGGAGATGATCCTAGTTGTCGTAACCTTCCTGCGGTCCATCATCATGGTACTCCTATTCATAGTCTGGCCACGGGAATAGCCAGGGACAAAGCCATGAGTACTCTTTAAGTACTCGCAAACTAATACTAACAGGTTAAGGGGGGTTTTGTAGTAGGATACTAAGTGTTGGAATTATGCCCTAGAGGCAATAATAAAGATGTTATTATTATAATTCTTGTTCATGATAAAGTTTATATTCCATGCTAGAATTGTATTAAGCGGAAACTTTTATACTTGTGTGGTTTATGAACAACACCGTGTCCCTAGTACGCCTCTATGGACCAGCTCATTGATTAATGATGGTTAAGGTTTCCTAACCATAGACATGAGTTGTCGATTAATAATGAGATCATATCATTGGGAGAATGATATGATGGACATACCCAAATCAAGCAGAGCAATTAGATCGTGTCATCGTGTTCATATTTGCGAAGCTTTTTCTTATGTCAAATATTGTATTCCCTAGACCATGAGATAATGCAAATCCCTGGTATCGGAAGAAAGCTTTGAGGTCATCAAACGTCGTCCTATGAGAGGGTGATCATAAAGGTATCTGTCAGGTGATCGGAAAGTACTTGTTGGGTTGTATGTATCGAGATGGGATTTGTCCCTCCCAAGTCGGAGAGATATACTTCGGGCCCACCCGGTAATCGATATCAACACCGCTTGCAAGCACGTGGTTAAGGAGTTAATCACAAAATGATATCGGATTACGGAATGAGTAAAGTACTTCCTGTGAACGAGATTGAACTAGGTATGCCGATGCCGACGATCGAATCTCGGGCAAGTAAAATATCGCATGACGAAGGGAATATATATATGGGATTAATTGAATCCTGGCATCGTGGTTCATCCGATATGATCATCGATGAGTATGTGGGAGTAAATATGGGTTTCCAGACCCCGCTGTTGATTATTGATAGAAGATCATGACTGCATATTCTCGAGCCCGTAGGGTCACACACTTAACGTGTCTCGACGCTAGGATAGAATGGATAATTGGTTTATGAGTTTTTGTTCAGAGTCTCGGATGGGATCTAGGACATCACGAGAGGTTCCGGAATGGTCCGGAGAATAAGATTCATATAAGGCAAAGCAGTTTTTGGATTTCGGAATTGTTTCGGATTGTTCGGTATTGTACCAGAAGGTTCTAGAAGCTTTTGGAGTGGGACCAACGTGGCCCCACTTGCTAGGAGGGGCCGTGGGCCTGTGAGGGAGTGCCCTGGACGCATTGGGCCAGGGGCACAGGGCCCCATAGGCCCAGCCGGCCAAGCCCTAGGGGAAACCCTAGGCAGAGCTTCTAGAAGGGGGGAGGGAAACTTGCCCCCCGCTCCTCCCTTGTGGCCACTGGCCCTAGGCTTGGAGGAGGGGACAAGGGGCAGCCGGCCAGCCCTCTATATAAAGAGGGCAGGGGCACACCCTTCCCCCACACCTCCACAAGCCCTAGCCGCCTACCTGCTGCCCTCCTCTCTCTCCCTCCCGACTGCGCGTAGGCGAAGCCCTACCGCAGAAACTCTCCACCGTTTGCACCACGCCATCGTGTTGTAGATCCAACCTATCTCTCCACCCCACTTGCTGGACCAAGGAAGGAGGAGACGTCGAGGTGCCGTACGTGTGCATCTCTCGGAGGCATCGCCACTTGCGGTGTTGGATCAGATCGGATCGCGAGGAGGAGAAGGCTAGTACGACTACATCAACCACGTTCCGTTGAACGTTCCGCTGTGCAAATCTTCAAGGGTATGAAGATCTCATCTATCCCCCCTCGTTGTTTGCATCTCCTAGATTAGATCTTGGCTTTTCCCGTTCGCATCCGTAGAAAATTTTTATTTACTATGCTGCGAAACCCATCAGTGGTATCAGAGCTAGATCTATGCGTAGATGTGTTTCACGAGTAGAATGCAACATGCTTGTTGTGAGTGTTGATGTTTTCTGTTGCAATCCTATTGTTTGTGTACTTCTTATGACGCGGGATAGTGAGATCGAAGCGGTCTAGGCCAACTTTACGCGACCTCGTTCGCGAGACCGGCTCTGCACTTGACGTGTGGCTTGTTCCACACATGCGGCTGGTGGATGCCAGTTTCTCTCACTATAGTTGTCATGGGATTTACACCGGATGTTGGCAACCATAATATCACTGTTGTGGCTTTCCGTAGGTCAGAATCGTTCTTAGCTTGCTACTCCCATAAGACACGTAAAACATGCAACAACAAAGTAGAGGCGTCTAACTTTTTTTTGCAGGGAGTGTTTCTGTGATATGGTATGGCCCAAGATGTGATGTGTATGTTGTATGCAATGATCATGTTTTGTAATGTTTCATGACTTGCATGTCGATGAGTGCACAACCGGCAGGAGCCATATGGTTGTCTTTATAATTGTGTATGACCTGTGTGTCAACTTCTTATATGCCATGTAATAGCTTTACTTTATTGCTAAGTAGTTAGCAATAGTTGTAGTTGCTACTCGTGGTGGAGGCAATCATGGTGGAGTGATGGAGATCATGCTAGCACGCACAAGATGGAGATCATTGCGCGGAGATTGGCTAAACCATGTCACATAAAATTATATGCATGTGATGTTTATCCTTTTATGTATCTTATTATGCTTAGATCGCGATGGTAGCATTATAAGATGATTCCTCACTTAAAGATCAAGATAAAAATGTGGTCTCCCCATGTATGCACCATTGCGAAAGTTCGTCGTGTTCAAGCATCACGTGTTGATCGGGTGCTATAAACTCTACGTTCACATATAATGGGTGCAAGCCAGTTTTTGCACACGCGGAAATACTTTGGTTTGACTTGAGGAGCCTAGCATGTACAAACATGGCCTCGGAACACACGAACCGAAAGGTTAAGAATGAGTCATATGAATGATGTGATCGACACTTCGTTGTCCACCATTGAAACCACATCTCTTCTCGTGAAGATCGGATTAGGTGTGGTGAATTTGGATCATGTTCACTAAAAAACTTGAGGGATGTTGAATTTAGTGGGAGTTCATCTAGTAATTTGATTAAGTTGAACTAGTTATCATGAACATAGTCTAAATTGTACTTGCAAATTTGTAGATCAAATGGCTAAGTCCAACTTCAACTTCAATGTTTTTGCTGAGAAAGAAAAGCTTAAGAACAGTGGGTCTAACTTCACCAACTGGTTCCGTAATCTGAGAATCATTCTCTCTGGCAGACAAAAGGACTATGTCCTTGAGAAAGCGCTAGGTGAAGCCCCTGCTGTAGATGCGTCGGCTGATGAGAAAGCTGTTTATCAGTCGCGCAAGGATGATTATGGTGTGATTAAGAGCACCATGTTGTTTGCTATGGAATCGGACCTTCAAAATCGTTTTGAGGAGTTCCCCGGGCCCTTTGAGATTCTTGAGGAACTGAAAACTATGTTTCAGACTCATGCCCGTTCTGATAGATATGAGATCTCTGAGAAATTCTTTAACTGCAAGATGGAGGAAGGGAGTTCCATTAGAGAGCACGCCATTAAGATGTCGGGCTACACTTAATTCCTTGAGCAACTAGACTGCAAGATTCGAGAGGAGCTCAAGATTGACAAAGTTCTGAAATCACTCCCTCCTAGCTACAAAGGTTTTGTAGTTACTCATAATCAGATTGGTTCCACTGATACGATCACCGAGCTCTTCGCTAAGCTGAAAGCTGTGGAGGTCGACATCAAGAAAGATAATCATGTGTTGATGGTCAACAAGCCCCCCAGCTTTAAGAAAGGTAAGGGTGCAAAGAAGCTCTTCAAGAAGGGCAGCGGCAAGGGCGTTGCCCCTGCAGAGAAGAAGCTCAAGTCTGGACCTAAGCCGGACACTGAGTGCTTCTATTGCAAGGACAAGGGTCACTGGAAGCGCAACTGTCTGAAGTACTTAGCGGACAAGAAGGCTGGCACCATCAAAGGTATATTTGATATACATGTTATTGATGTTTTCCTTACTAGCCCTCGTTGTAGTGCCTGAGTATTTGATACTGGTTCAGTTACTAATATTTGTAACTCGAAACAGGAGCTACAGAATAGACGGCGTCTAGCGAGGGATGAGGTGACGATGCGCGTTGGCAACGGATCAAGAGTTGATGTGATGGCCGTCGGCACGATCTCCTTAGTCTTACCTTCGGGATTAGTTTTAAACCTCAATAAATGTTATTATGTGCCTGCGTTGAGCATGAACATCATATCTGGATCGTGTTTATTGCAAGACGGTTATTCATTTAAATCAGATAATAATGGTTGTTCTATTTTTATGAGTAACATCTTTTATGGTCATGCACCTGCTATGAATGGTTTATTTCTTCTGAATCTCGAAAGCAATGAAACACACATCCATAACATTGAGGCTAAGAGATGCAAAGTAGATAGTGATAATTCTAATTATTTGTGGCACTGTCGTCTAGGTCATATTGGTGTAAAACGCATGAAGAAACTCCATTCTGATGGACTTTTGGAGTCTCTTGATTTTGAATCATTTGACACATGCGAACCATGTCTCATGGGCAAGATGATCAAAACCCCGTTCTCCGGAATGATGGAGCGAGCAACGGACTTGTTGGAAATCATACATACCGATGTATGCGGACCAATGAGTGTTTCGACGCGCGGTGGTTATCGCTACTTTCTCACTTTTACTAATGACTTAAGTAGATATGGGTATATCTATTTAATGAAACATAAATCTGAAACATTTGAAAAGTTCAAAGAATTTCAGAACGGAGTGGAAAAACATCGTAACAGAAAAATTAAATTTCTGCGATCCGATCGTGGAGGTGAATATTTGAGTTATGATTTTCTCACGCATCTTAAAGCAAGAGGAATCGTTTCGCAACTCACACCACCCGAAACACCACAGCGCAATGGTGTGTCTGAACGCCGGAATCGAACTTTATTGGATATGGTGCGATCGATGATGTCTCTTACAGATTTGCCATTATCATCTTGGGGTTATGCATTAGAAACCGCTGCATTCACTTTAAATAGGGAACCATCTAAATCCATTGAGACGACACCGTATGAACTGTGGTTTGGTGCTAAACCTAAGTTGTCGTTTCTTAAAGTTTGGGGATGCGAAGCTTACGTCAAGAAGTTGATGCCGAACAAGCTCGAACCCAAAGCAGAGAAATGCGTCTTCATAGGATACCCTAGGGAAACGATTGGGTATACCTTCTATCACAGATCCGAAGGCAAATTGTTTGTCGCAAAGAACGGATACTTTCTTGAGAAGGAGTTTCTCTCGAAAGAAGTGAGTTGGAGGAAAGTAGAGCTAGACGAGGTTATTGAACCTTCTCTTGAGTTGGAGAGTAGCGTAGCACCTGAAATTGTTCCAGTGCCGTCTGCGCCAACAATAGAGGAGGCTAATGACAAGGATCATGAAGCTTCGGACGATGCTACTACTGAACTTCGTAGGTCGACAAGGTCACGTGCCCCTCCTGAGTGGTAGGGTAACCTTGTCTTAACTGTCTTGTTAGTAGACGACAGTGAACCTACAAACTATGAGGAAGTAATGATGAGCCCAGACTCTCAGAAATGGCTAGAGGCCATGAAATCCGAATTGGGATCCATGAGCGAAAACCAAGTATGGACTTTGGTGGACCCTCCTAGCAACCGAAAGGCCGTTGAGTGCAAATGGATTTTCAAGAAAAAAATTGGACGCGGATGGTAATGTTACTGTCTATAAAGGACGACTTGTCGCGAAAGGTTTTCGACAAGTTCAAGGTGTTGACTACGATGAGACTATCTCTCGCATAGCGATGTTTAAGTCCATTCGGATTTTATTAGCAATTGTTGTGTTTCATGATTATGAAATATGGCAGATGGATGTCAAGACTGCGTTCCTCAATGGAAACATTGATGAAGAGTTGTATATGATGCAACCCAAAGGTTTTGTCGATCCTAAGGATGCTGATAAAGTGTGCAAACTACAGCGTTCCATTTATGGACTGAAGCAAGCATCTCAGAGTTGGAACCTTCGTTTTGATCAAGTGATCAAGAGCTTTGGATTTGTTCCAAATTGCTACGAATCTTGTATCTACAGAAAGTGAGTGGCCGCTCAGTGACATTTCTAGTACTATATGTGGATGACATATTGATTATTGGAAATGACATTGACATGCTTAACGATGTGAAGAGTTATTTGAACAAATGTTTTTCAATGAAAGACCTAGGGGAAGCTGCTTATATATTGGGCATCAAAATCTATAGAGATAGACAAAGATGCCTGATAGCTTTAAGCCAAAGTACATACCTAGACAAAGTTCTGGAAAGGTTCAGAATGGATAAGGCAAAGAAAGGTTTAGTGCCTATGTTGTCAGGTAAGATATTGAGCAAGGCTCAGTGTCTAGCTACGGTAAACGATAGAGAAGCTATGAGCAAAGTGCCTTATGCCTCGGCCATAGGTTCTATCATGTATGCCATGCCGTGTACTAGACTGGATGTGTCCAATGCTCTTAGTTTGACGAGCAGGTACCAAAGTGATCTAGGAGTGGAACACTGGACAGCCGTGAAGAACATCCTAAAGTACTTAAATAGGACTAAATAAATGTTCTTAGTCTATGGAGGTGATGAACAGCTCGTCGTAAAGGGTTACGTCGATGCTAGTTTCGACACCAACAAGGATGATTCTAAATCTCAGACAAGATACGTTTATATTTTGAATGGAGGAGCAGTGAGCTGGAGAAGCTGCAAGCAAAGCGTGATCGCGGGATCTACAGTAGAAGTGGAATACATGGCTGCTGCAGAAGCGTCAAGTGAAGGAGTTTGGATTAGGAACTTCATCACTGAGCTTGGAGTGGTTCCAAGTGCCTTGGACCCACTGGAGATATTGTGTGACAACACTGGCGCCATACCACTGGCTAAGGAACGAAGATATCATCCAAAGACCAAGCATATCAACAACAAGTTTCATATAATCCGAGATTATATAACAGATAGAGATCTGAAGATTAGCAAAGTACATACAGATCTGAATGTCGAAGATCCGTTGACTAAACCTCTTCCACGAGCAAAACATGATCCGCACCTTAGTGCCATGGGTGTTAGATTGTTGCTAGATGTAAACTAGATTATTGGCTCTAGTGCAAGTGGGAGACTATTGGAATTATGCCCTAAAGGCAATAATAAAGATGTTATTATTATAATTCTTGTTCATGATAAAGTTTATATTCCATGCTAGAATTGTATTAAGCGGAAACTTTGATACTTGTGTGGTTTATGAACAACACCGTGTCCCTAGTACACCTCTATGGACTAGCTCATTGATTAATGATGGTTAAGGTTTCCTAACCATAGACATGAGTTGTCGATTAATAATGAGATCATATCACTGGGAGAATGATATGATGGACATACCCAAATCAAGCAGAGCAATTAGATCGTGTCATCGTGTTCATCTTTGCGAAGCTTTTTCTTATGTCAAATATTGTATTCCTTAGACAATGAGATAATTCAACTCCCTGGTATCGGAAGAAAGCTTTGAGGCATCAAACTTCATCCTATGAGAGGGTGATCATAAAGGTGTCTCTCAGGTGATCGGAAAGTACTTGTTGGGTTGTATGTATCAAGATGGGATTTGTCCCTCCCAAGTCAGAGAGATATACTTCGGGCCCACTCGGTAATCGATATCAACACCGCTTGCAAGCACGTGGTTAAGGATTTAATCACAAAGTGATATCGTATTATGGAACAAGTAAAGTACTTGCTGTGAACGAGATTGAACTAGGTATGTCAATGCCGACGATCGAATCTCGGGCAAGTAAAATATCACGTGACGAAGGGAATATATATATGGGATTAATTGAATCCTGGCATCGTGCTTCATCCGATATGATCATAGATGAGTATGTGGGAGTCAATATGGGTTTTCAGACACCGCTGTTGATTATTGATAGAAGATCATGACTGCATATTCTCGAGCCCGTAGGGTCACACACTTAACGTGTCTCGACGCTAGGATAGAATGGATAATTGGTTTATGAGTTTTTGTTCGGAGTCCCAGATGGGATCCAGGACATCACGAGAGGTTCCGGAATGGTCCGGAGAATAAAATTCATATAAGGCAAAGAAGTTTTTGGATTTCGGAATTGTTTCGGATTGTTTGGTATTGTACCGGAAGGTTCTAGAAGCTTCCAGAGTGGGACCAACGTGGCCCCACTTGCCGGGAGGGGCCGTGGGCCTATGAGGGAGTGGCCTGGCCAAATTGGGCCAGGGGCACAAGGCCCCATAGGCCCAGCCGGCCAAGCCCTAGGGAAAACCCTAGGGAGAGCTTCTAGAAGGGGGAGAAACTTGCCCCCCACTCCTCCCTTGTGGCCGCCGGCCCTAGGCTTGGAGGAGGGGGCAAGGGGCAGCTGGCTAGACATCTATATAAAGAGGGAAGGGGTGCACCCTCCACCCTCACCTCCTCAAGCCCTAGCCGCCTACCTTCTGCCCTCCTCTCTCTCTCCCTCCCGACTGCGCGTAGGCGAAGCCCTGCCGCAGAAACTCTCCACCGTTTGCACCACGCCTTCGTGTTGTAGATCCAACCTTTCTCTCCACCCCACTTGCTGGACCGAGGAAGGAGGAGACGTCGAGGTGCCGTACGTGTGCATCTCTCGGAGGCATCTGTTGGGCCACATGGAGATAAAACAAAAAAATTCCTCTAACGTGGTGATCCCAAGAACTACCTGAGGTAGAAGGCCACGAGGTTTACCACTAGATGCGCGGTTGCGAATTACTGATGAAGCGCGTCAGTTGATGCAGTGCAGTCCTCACGATCCGATCATCCTGGTGTTGATCGCACAACACCTCTGCTAGTATCCACACGTACAAGGAGGAGCACCGGCGGCGAACTACTAGGTTCGTTACGGCGGCAGGACTGCTGTGGAGCTAGGGTTTCCAACACATGGAATGACCTAACCGAACAACGATTTACCTTTCTGGGTTAAGGTGCTCCACTATATATAGGGAGTGAACGTGGGCTCTACTCGCGCGACCCATTCACTAAAGCCCATATAACACTAGTCACCGTGAGTCCAACTCACTAACTCAGTCCTAATCAGGTTTAGGTCCAACCCAACCAGATTATATGTTCAGATCCAATCCGAACATGCTCCCGCTCTTAAGTGTGTGACCCCGCAGGCTCATGGATACTTGGACACGATTAGAGTTCGACTCACAATCGATCAGTCGGTAGCGGCTCCTAGCAGAACGTGCCGACTCCCAAGTACCAAAGAGTCATGACGACTTGCCTTTCCAATGTGACTTACGTCCGAGTCCCTTTTGCCTCACGATATACCTTGTCAGACTATAGGCAAATATATGTCATCCCTTAAATAGTCCGACTCTCTTCTCGATCCGAGATAAGTGATTCACCCGACTAACTCTTAGTCGATCGCCTTGGTTAACACTTAACCGAGTCGTGCATGGCCATGCTTTCCGAATCATATCTCACGAGAGGGCCCAGAGAATATCTCTCCGAGTGGAGGGGAAAAATCCCACGCAGCTTGATTCTCAGTCGACCCGAACCCTGCCTTTATAACTACCCAATTACGTATCAGCGTTTGACAGAACCTAAGTCGGTGATCCTCAACTCGGACTATGCAACAACCTCTGGTCCAAGGATTACATTGATTGAGATATACAAATTACAGCTAGTTCGTTGTACCTCAATATGGGTCAATCCGACTCGCTAAACTCTTTAGCCGAGTCTGTGTAAGTTGGAATAGCATGTCCATGCCCATGACAAGTGGAACCGAGTCATCAAGCCAACTTTCACATTGGTCTAAGTTGTGTGTCCAACACAACCTCAATGACCAAGGATATTTAGTACAAACAACATGAATGCATAGTTCCACAACCGATTCACATATTCAATAATACACATCAGATGTTTATACAAGGACTACTTAATATCTTTATGAATACAGTGGGAAATCTCATCATACATGATTGCCTCTAGGGCATATTCCCAACAGTCTCCCACTTGCACTAGAGTCAATCTTTCGACATCACATGTCTAAGCATCTAATGCCCATGGCTCTCAGGTGCGCCTCATGCTTCGGCTGGGGTAATGGCTTTGTCAACGGATCCGCAATATTTGCTTCCGTGTGTACCTTGCATAACTTGATATCACCCTGATCCACGAACTAGGGAATCAGGTGGTACCGCATGAGTATGTGCTTGTTCTTCTGGTGCTGTCTAGGTTCCTTGGCTTGTGCAATAGCACCATTGTTGTCACAATACACGTCCAATGGATTGGACGAGCCCTGAACCACACCAAGATCCATGAGAAAATTCCTCATCCAAACAGCTTCCTTCGCTGCCTCCGAGGCGGCAATATACTCAGCCTCTGTTGTAGACGCAGACACAGTCTCTTGCTTGGAACTCTTCCAGCTCACAGCACCTCCGTTTATAATAAACACGTATCCGGATTGCGAACGAGAATCATCAGAGTTAGTAAGATAACTCGCATCCGTGTAACCCTTTACACTGAGTTCATCTTCACCACCATAAACCAAGAACATATCCTTAGTCCTTCTCAAGTACTTTAGGATATTTTTAGCCACTGTCCAGTGGATCTCTCCAAGATCAGCCTGGTATCTGCTCACAACACTTAGAGCATAGGAAACATCCGGCCTAGTACAAATCATGGCGTACATGATGGATCCGACTGCAGAAGCATATGGAATCGCACTCATCCGACGTCGCTCATCAGTTGTCGAAGGACACTGAGTCTTCATAAGTTTTACACCATGGGACATCGGTAAGAACCCCTTCTTAGACGATTCCATGTTGAACTTCTTCAACACTTTGTCCAAATAAGTACTCTGACTCAATCCAATGAGCCTCCTTGATCTATCTCTATAGATCCGGATTCCGAGGATGTATGTTTCCTCACCCAAGTCTTTCATTGAGAAACTCCTTTCCAATGATTCCTTGGTTTCTTGCAACATCTGGACATTATTTCCAATCAGTAATATGTCATCCACATATAAGATTAGAAAATTTACTTTGTTCCCACTAAACTTCTTGTACAAACAAGAATCATGATCACTCTTGATGAAGCCAAATGATTTGACTACCTCATCAAAGCGAATATTCCAACTCCGAGATGCTTGCTTCAACCCATAAATGGATTTCTGAAGTTTGCACACCTTGTCAGCATTAGCTGGATCGACAAAACCCTCGGGCTGTATCATATACACGTCCTCGGTTAAATTTCCGTTAAGGAAAGCCGTTTTGACATCCATCTGCCATATCTCGTAGTCGAAATAGGCCGCTATAGCTAACATGATCCGAACTGATTTAAGCATCGCTACGGGCGAGAAAGTCTCATCGTAATCAACTCCTTGAACTTGTCGGAACCCCTTCGCGACAAGGCGTGCTTTATAGATTGAAACATTTCCATCCATATCAGTTTTCTTCTTAAAGACCCATTTGCACTCGACGGGTCTTGCACCGTCTGGCAGATCAACCAAGTTCCAAACATGATTTTCATCCATGGACTTTATCTCGGATCTCATGGCTCCAAGCCATGACTCGGAATCAGATCCCACCATCGCTTCCGAATAATTTGCCGGCTCATCACTGTCTAACAGTAACACATCACGAACACTTTGTAATCTTGCCGATCTTCGTAGTACAGGTGTTGCTGCCGGCTCAGCTGCCACGACCGGCTAAACCTCCAAGGTTTTTGCCGACTCGCTACTAGCCGGTTCCTCTCGAATTTCTTTGAGTTGCACCGTGCTCCCACTTACTCCCCGACTGAGAAACTCTTTCTCAAGGAAGACACCGTTCTGAGCGACAAACACTTTGCCCTCTTCTCGGTTGTAGAAGTAGTAACCCAAGGTTTCCCTCGGATACCCCACGAAAATACACTTATCCGACTTGGCTGTAAGCTTGTCCGACTGGAGTCGCTTGACAAAAGCTGCACAACCCCAAATCTTAAGAAAAGACAAACTTGGCTTTTTGCCTGTCCACATCTCATGCGGTGTCTTCTCTACCAATTTTGATGGTACTCTGTTTAGTTTGAACGCCGCTGTTTCTAGACAATAACCCCAAAATGATAAAGGCAGATCTGTCTGACTCATCATTGATCGTACCATGTCCAACAAGGTCCGATTCCGCCTTTCCGAAACACCATTCCTTTGTGGCGTTCCTGGCGGAGTAAGTTGAGGAACTATTCCACAACTTTTCAGATGGTCATCAAACTCATGGCTCATGTACTCACCTCCTCGGTCCGACCAAAGAAACTTTATTTTCTTGCCGAGTTGATTCTGTGCTTCATTCTGGAATTCTTTGAACTTTTCAAAGGCTTCCGACTTATGTTTCATCAAGTAGATATATCCATACCTACTCAAATCATCAGTGAAGGTAATGAAGTACTCATAACCACCCCTGGTTGTCGTGCTCATTGGTCCACATACATCACTATGTACTAGTCCCAACAAGTCGGATGCCCTTTCGCAACTCTTGCAAAAGGTGTCTTGGTCATTTTGCCGAGTAGGCAAGATTCGCATGTCTCGAACGACTCCAAGTCGAACGAAGTTAGGAGTCCATCATCATGGAGCTTCTTCATGCGTTTCCAACTTATATGAGCAAGCCGACAGTGCCAAAAGTAAGTCATATTCAGATCATTTGGTTTCAACCTTTTAACATTTATGTTATAAACCGACTCACCATCAAGATTCAAAATAAATAACCTGTCCTGGACGGGTGCAAAGCCGTGAAACATATCATTCAAATACAAAGAACAACCATTATTCTTGATATTCGACTCATAGCCTTGCCTCATCAAACATGAAGCAGAAATAATGTTTCGACTGAGCACTGGAACATAATAACAATTATTTAGTTCCATAATGAATCCAGAAGTTAAATGAAGTTGCATCGTGCCGACTTCCAACGCAGCAACTCTTGCTTTGTTGCCGACTCGAATATCAACCTCGCCTCTTGCTACGCTCCTAGTTCTTACCAGTCCCTGCAACGAGTTGCAGATGTGAATAACTGATCCGGTATCATATACCCAAGAACTATTAGGTGCATCAACAAGATATATGTCTATAACATTGCAAACAAGTGTACCTGAGTCAAAAGTCATACCTCCACTCATGGCTTTGTCGGCCAAGTACTTGTTGCAGTTCCTCTTCCAGTGGCCATCCGCCTTGCAGTAGAAGCAAGTGGATCCGGCTGAAGGAGATGGTTTAGTCCCTGAGGAAGTGCTTGGTACCGGGTCCGGAGCCTGCTTTCCTCCTGACTTAGCCTTCTTCTTAGTCCAAGAACTCTTCTTGAACTTAGCCTTATTCTGCACCATCAACACTTGACTGGTGCCCTTCTTGAGATCCGCCTCTGCCTGCTTGAGCATCCCATGCAATTCAGTGAGCTTATTATCCATACCATGCATGTGGTAGTTCGAAATGAACTACCCATATGCACTAGGAAGAGAGTTCAGAATTATATCCGTAGCGAACTCTTCGCTAATGGGGTAGCCAAGCCTCTCCAGAGACTGCACGTAACCAACCATTTTGATCACATGCGGACTCAGTGGATCACCATCCTTAAGCTTGCAACTCAGCAAAGCCTGAGAGACTTGATACCTCTCAGTCTTCGCCTGAGCCTGGAACATACTTTTGAGGCTTTCGATCATATCGTAGGCCTCAACATGTTCGAAGTGCTTTTGCAAGTCCGGTTCCATGTGAGCAAGCATAAGACAGCTAATATCCGTGGACTCATCCTTAGCCCGACGGTAGGCATTGGTGGCTGCGATAGTCGCATTCTCATTTGGCTCATCTGGAAGTGGGTTCTCTAGGACATGGTCCTTCTTTTCTTGTTTGAGAACAATTCTCAGATTTCGATACCAGTTGGTAAAATTAGTGTCGTTCAGTTTATCTTTCTCAAGTGGTTCTCAACGCAAAACCGGATATCGGAGAGTGACTGCTACTTGGTGCCATGATCTACAACAGAATATGCAGAACACTTAAGACATGTATTCATAAAAGAGCAAGCATATTAAACATTTTAATATTTTATGCTCCCAGTAGAACCAACACCCCTCCGATGGTTGCTTAGTGATTCAGGATCCTAAATAAGCAAGTCGGCTAGTGAGCTTTAGCATCACCGCTAGCCGCCAAGTGATCTAGGTAGACAACTCCTTGTCAATCGCATCTCATGCGACTCCTGTTGGACGGGTGGCATCACATGCCCCGGCTCCCATCCGACTTTTCCCCGAGTCCCACAACCGTTGTGATAGACCCATCTAGCTTACCGAGTGTTTCTGCAGTAAGAGTCCGACTTGAACCCACCTAGTCGGAAAGAATTGGCAGCACCTCAATTTTATGATCCCACTACCAAAAATGTCCGACTTGTGATGGTGCAAACACTGGCGGGAAAACCGACTAGACCTTCTTTGAGGGATTAAATTTCACCGACTATCTAATAGAGGTAAAACAGAGACATAACAATAACACAAAATAAAGCAATTATAATGTGAAATGGTATGGCTCTCTTCATGGCGATCTCCATCTCCACAAAGCTTGTAATCCGACCCGTGCCAACTCTTGTCACTTGCCGTCTTACTCCATGTCGCCGACATGTACAACTCCTTGCATGCCTTCCGGGTTATCCAAACAGCTACACTAGCTTAGTAAAGTAAATTACATAGAGAATCCGACACGCAGGTCGTTACACAATAAAATGACAGCACCTAGGCTCCAGCCGGCTGACAAAAACCATGATTCGCAGATCACGTATGGATTACACACATACATCACATGCACATGAACCATACCATTCACAACTTCCTGCAAAAACAAGTTATGCATAGATACAATATCTACCGGCGTTGTGAAACTCGCAATGGCATCTAAGGAGCTATGACAGGGCGAAGCTGGCTGTCCCGCTAGCCGGATAGCGGGCGGCGATCCAATCAACTTCGTACAAAACCGATCTATCTCATAGATCGACCACCAAAACAGCACATAGATCTCATCTACAGCCTACCGCATATCACATATGCGAGATCTCGAGCCTAAAACCAGAAGCTATTGCTCTGATACCACTGTTGGGCCACGCGGAGATAAAACAAAAAAATTCCTCTAACGTGGTGATCCCAAGAACTCAGCTGAGGTAGAAGGCCACGAGGTTTACCACTAGACGCACGGTTGCAGATTACTGATGAAGCGCATCAGGTGATGCAGTGCAGTCCTCACGATCCGATCGTCCTGGTGCTGATCGCACAACACCTCTGCTAGTATCCACACGTACAAGGAGGACCACCGGCGGCGAACTGCTAGGTTCGTTACGGCGGCAGGACTGCTGTGGAGCTTTGGTTTCCAACACATGGAATGACCTAACCGAACAACGATTTACCTTTTTGGGTTAAGGTGCTCCACTATATATAGGGAGTGAACGTGGGCTCTGCTCGCGCGACCCATTCACTAAAGCCCATATAACACTAGTCACCGTGAGTCCAACTCACTAACTCAGTCCTAATCAGGTTTAGGTCCAACCCAACCGGATTATATGTTCAGATCCAATCCGAACTTGCTCCCCCTCTTAAGTGAGTGACCCCGCAGGATCATGGCTACTTGGACACGATTAGAGTCCGACTCACAATCGATCAGTCGGTAGCGGCTGCTAGCAGAACGTGCCGACTCCCAAGTACCAAAGAGTCATTACGACTTGCCTTTCCAATGTGACTTACGTCCGAGTCCCTTTTGCCTCACGATATACCTTGTCAGACTATAGGCGAATATATGTCATCCCTTAAATAGTCTGTCTCTCTTCTCGATCCGAGATAAGTGATTCACCCGACTAACTCTTAGTCGATCGCCTCGGTTAACACTTAACCGAGTCATGCATGGCCATGCTTTCCGAATCATATCTCACGAGAGGTCCCAGAGAATATCTCCCCGAGTGGAGGGGCAAAATCCCATCTTGGTTATTCACATCACGCAGCTTGATTCTCAGTCGACCCAAACCCTGACTTTATAACTACCCAGTTACGGATCAGCGTTTGACAGAACCTAAGTCGGTGATCCTCAACTCGGACTATGCAACAACCTCAGGTCTAAGGATTACATTGATTGAGATATACAAATGACAGCTAGTTCATTGTACCTCAATATGGGTCAATCCGACTCGCTAAAATCTTTAGCCGACTCTGTGTAAGTTGGAATAGCATCTCCATGCCCATGACAAGTGGAACCGAGTCATCAAGCCAACTTTCACATTGGTCTAAGTTGTGTGTCCAACACAACCTCAATGACCAAGGATATTTAGTACAAACAACATGAATGCATAGTTCCACAACCGAATCACATATTCAATAATACACATCAGATGTTTATACAAGGACTACTTAATATCTTTATGAATACAATGGGAAATCTCATCATACATGATTGCCTCTAGGGCATATTTCCAACAGCATCGCCACTTGCGATGTTGGATCGGATCGGATCGCGAGGAGGAGAAGGCTAGTACGACTACATCAACCACGTTCCGTTGAACGTTCCGCTGTGCGAATCTTCAAGGGTATGAATATCTCATCTATCCCCCCTCATTGTTTGCATCTCCTAGATTAGATCTTGGATTTTCCCGTTCGCATCCGTACAAAATTTTGATTTACTATGCTGCGAAACCCATCACTAAGCTCTAGGGTTATTTTGCAAAAAGCTAGATTTACCTCTACTAAGTTCAGAAGCAAAGAAAACTAGTTGAAAGTTTGATAACACCTAAATGGGAACTTAAATTCATATCACAACTCTGTTGTGGTCAAGTCAAAGTCAAAATTCATTTCACAAGTCATTTTGAAAACATCTGATGGGGAACAGTATGGCCACTCCAACTGTCCATAACCGCGGACGCGGATATTCGAATAGTTTGACACTCTGCAGAGATTGTACACTTTCACCACAACATTTGATATATCCGTCAGGAACAATCCTGAATTCACCATACTCAGTATGCGGATAATCAATCCTAACCTTTCAATTACACGCCCTAGTACAGGCACCTCTCCTGTGAGTGTGGCCTCCGAACCATGACCAGCTGTCATCGTGGGTACTACACATGTGGACAATCTTCACAAGGTAGCCTCATCTCAGACCTTGGCCGCGAGGGAACCCATACTAAGTTATATAAATTTCCAGTCAAGCCCTATCCAAATTTCGGGTATTGTGATTGTACGGTAAAATTGGAATGGTATCGCATCCAGAGAACCATCAGTTTTATAAAGGGCTAAGGCCCATGCCTCAACATTTTCATCATCAAAATCATCTAGTTTTCAATAACACATGTCAAAACATTTCAGTAGAATGACTCATCATTCTAAGGCTTTCATAACCATTTTCACAAGTATTCCCATCTAAAGTTGATCAAGTTTTATACTTAGCACTAGCATCTACAAGTGATGGTAAATACTAATGAGGGGTGGTAACAAGTGGGGATTAGCTAAGTTCAATCTCATGCCTTCGGATGACATCAAGATTATCTAACTTAGGCCAAATTTTATGCTCTTTATGCTACCTTTAGTTATCTTTCTAGAATCTACAATTCACTATGTAAACTCTAAGAGAAAGCCTTGATAAAGAAAATAAAGTATTAAGCTTGAAAATAAAACTAGGATTGGGTTATCAAGTGGGTGTAATCACATATGCTTAAGGAATATAGTTGGCATAGTAATAAGCAAGTATTAGCTTTCATAAGTTGCAAGGGTTAGCTTGCCTTGAGCAGAGCAGTGGTTGAATTTCTCCTCGGCTTCTTCCTCGTAGTATCCTCCTTCCTCCTCGTATCCTTGGTCGGTACTAGCGTGTATAAATAAATATGAGGTACACAATCACCAAAAAATACTTAATTATTTTTAATCATCACACAAAGGTTCACACTAGATGATCTAGCATCATCACTATTATCACAAGGATTAAAGCACTTGTCTTATTTATTTTATTTGAGAAAAGTAATTTCTACTCATTGAAAAACTGCTTAAGATTCAATATTCTCCAACTCAAACATGGGATCATGTTGACACATGTCATCACCACATATTTCAATACATGGGAATGTGATTTAAAGTTGTGTAACAATTTAATAAGGTTTAACCTTTTTATTTTAATTAAAATAAAGTGACTAGAAATGTCTATGTGGCATTCTTTTATTACTTGAACATTATATTTGTAAGTAAACCTATATATTTATATATATTCTGAAAGGTATAATTAAATGTGATCTTTGACAGTTGGAATCAACTCAAAAGCTTTTGTGGTTGAATTTTGAAAAATGTTTGAATGCAGAAAAGCTTCTCCCTTGTTATTTTTACCATGGTTGATCTATAACTCCAAATGATTTGAATCCAACGGGCTTGGATTAAGCACTTAAGTATCTTCCTAACAAAATTGGTTTCATGCATTTTGGTTTAGTGAATCGAGCTGGGTTGATTTTAGAATCTAGGTACAGAACTAAGTTTGAAATTAAATGAATAAGCTTAATTTGAAATGTTGGGTCGTGCGGGAGTTTTCACTGGGCTGGCCCACTACACACAGCGCGTACACGGGCTGGTTAAGTGGATGTCCCTGCGTGTCAGTGATATGGGGAGGGGCGAAGCGGTACGGGGCAATGTGGACCGTAGGATCTAGTTCTAACCTAACGACTCTGGTTCATCGTCCACGTCGGGCAGCGCCGGCGAGACAGAACCCTAACGCGGCAGGTGGGGGTCGTGGGAGGCTCACCGAGGCTCAGGTGAGGGTCGGCGATGGGGGCGAATGACGAAGTTGACGATGGCGGTTCTCCTGGTACCGACAGCTTCTCCTGGGGTGGCTCCAATTGACGGCTCCCTTCTCCTCCAGCAGCGGCGGGCTCCGGCCAAATTCCGGCGATGCGCTGCTCGCCTTGCATTGGGAGTGAGGTGGGGTGGTTCTGAGAGAGAGGGGAGTGAACTAGTGTGAAGAAAACGAGTGGTGGATGCCTCTATTTATAGTGGCTGAAGGGGACCGACGGGCGCGGGCTGAGCTCGTCGTGGTCGACGGCACAGAGGGCTACTAGCATGGGAGACGGTAGGGGGCGGTGTTGTGCTCCCTGGCAAAGCTTAACGACATGGTGGGGAGGTGTGGGGCGGTGCTGATCGTTCGAAACGTCGTGGTGCTCTAGGCGGGTCTGACGGCGATTTTAATGGCGCACAGGTGCTCCTGGTCGCGCGGCGGTGAACGAGCATGTCTGGGAGGTTGCTGGGAAGGTAGTGATCACGCACGCACGCGGAGAGAGCGACACGCGGTCTGTGGGTGCTGGTCGAGGGTGGCGCACTGGCGCGCTCTCGGCTCGCATGCAAAGAAGGTTGGCATGGCTTTGCCGTGTGGTCCAGAGGCTGGCATTGCATGGGGATGGGACAGCTAGTGCCGATGGACGGTGGGGTGCTTGCTAGATATGCTTGCTAGGACTGTCACTGCTCCTAGCTTGCTGTCGACCATGGGGTGGCAAGGTGAGGCTCGGCCTTCTTGCCATTGATGGCATGGTCTGGTTTATAGTGAGCTAGATGGGTTAAACAAGTTAGATGATCTACTGAGGGTGTAGTGTGAGCTAGATAGGGAACAAGTTAGGCAAATTTTACTGCACACTATAGTCTTTGCTGTTTGTTTGATTTGTATCTGCAAGGTGTTTGCTGAAATGCCCGCAAGAACTTTAAATTTGAATTTTGTATGCAAACTTGGTGGGTTTGCTAGGCACATACTAGGGAGTGTCTGGTTAGTTGGATTAGTCAAGGGGCACTGGTTTGTTTGGGTTTTGAAAATGGGTGATCTTCACATATGATAAAGATTCAATTTTGCTTTGTGAATTGAATGAGGTTGCCAAATGTTTCTGCAAGTTTGAAAGGTGGGCTTTGATTCACTTTTACTTGGTCTAGCAAGGGGTGCAAAGATTTGGAAAAGTTTCTATTTTAAAGCTTGGACTAGAAACACTCAAAGTGACCTAGTGAGCAAGATTGGCAAAAATGACCATTTGCTTTATTTGATTTGCTTTTGATTTTCTCTTGATTTGTTTCTACATGGAAATGTTTCATATGATGTTATTTTCCTTTTTAAACCATTTCTTGCTATTTAGGTTAATCACAGAAGTTCATTCATGCATTTATCAAATCATTTCATTCACACATGCATTCATATAATTTTAATTAATCAAAGTTTTTGTTAAACCTAATTTTAGTGATTTGAGTTTGATGATACTTGTTTTATATTGTTGGCATAATACATCCACCATTGATCTATTAATCGATGGCCTATGTCGCTTCCTTCTCAAAGAAGCGTGACTGGCAGAACCAGGGAATAAAACCCCAATGTCCACACGATGGGACTTAATTGGACTGTCTTTAATGAGATGGACAGTTAAGCGGGGGCTTCAGCGCGTGCCGCGTAGTTTACCGTGGATAGGGTTGGGACTATGAGGGAGGAAGTAATTACGGGTTGTGCATGCTCAAGGGGTTGTCAGGACGCGTGCAACTGCTGCACAGACAGAATATGATGGAACGTTCAACTCCACATCGACATGCACGCACTGGACACTTCCTGACGCTGCCACACTGCGCATTTTGTGGTTTGCTACGTGACAACACTCCCAGTACGTAGATATTTTACGATGTAGCACAATTTTTACGTGACTATACTAGGATCGGCACCCAACTCTGCATACCCGCCATCGAGCATTTCCGAACAACTTCCTCGCGCAGCATGGAACTGTTCCATGGCAGTGGCAGATCCTTGCCGGTGGCTGACCGTCATGCGTCACCTGCTCGTCGCGGCATCGTTCGTGCCCGCCGGGACCCATCTGAGGCACCACGACATGTCCAGCCACGCCTGGATCCATCGACATCGGTGCTCAAGGACACCACGACGTCGAAGCTTGTCGTACCCACCACACTCGAGAAGCGCGTTGCACCGACAGATATAGAGGAGCGCCTAGAAGCAGCCAACACGTGGGAGCGCCGGAGGAGAGTGACGTCGACCCGTGGGACTACGAGGAGGAGGAGGACTCCGACAAGGAGAGGGCGCGTATATACGAGGAGGGAGTTTCCTACGAGTCATCAGAGGACACAGCCGCCACCACCGACGACGAGGACAACGATGACGACGAGTAATATTCTATTGTTAGTATTGGTATTACATATTTAACTTCCACATCCTGCATTGTAATTGTTGTTACTACCATGTCGTGTGTAATAATACTGGGACTATAACAATTTCGTGTGGCTGTTGGATCAAAGCGGATCAATGGTTGGCCAGCACGATCCGCGTGACAATTTTTCTGACCAATCATGGCGTGCTGGTTTCTGCGTGAGCTATAGTAAAGGCTTTTCTGAGTATTCGTGACTAGCGTAGAGGGCAAATCTGAGTAAACATGGCTTCCAACCCTAGATCCCCCCTTGTTGCCCAGAACATGGAACCAGTCCATGGATTGAGCCCAAACCCGGCACCTAGATCTCTCTCAGCATCGGAAGCGACTTCTCCAACTAGAGATTTCGTGGTGCTTTGGAGAAATCTCGACTTTCCATTTTCTGAACCCGAAAAACCGGCGTTTTCCCAAAGGAGGTGCATGATTAGGGCGCTCCCATGGGCCAGAGGCAATTTACACGCATGCTACACCATGGTGCATGGCCATTCCTGGGAGGTGGGTATTTATCTCGTGTTGCGGGCATGTACTGGATTTTTTCCGAGTTATGGCCTGGTAAATGTGTTTTGTAACTGTATGTACCCTATAAGCCACTCTCAATTTTTGGGGAAATGGTTTGGGGTGCCCCATGGGGTACCTAGGCTGGATGCATGCCTGGGTCCAAGATTGCACCGACCGTCGCGTTGCCACGACCGCTGGCGGGTTTCACCGTTTTCTTGGGCAGCACCAAACAAAATCTATAAAAATAAAAAAACATGAAAAATGCTCCTGAAGCCCTTTCACGTGACCTAGTACCTTCATAAAATCATAGGCAGGGCATACCAGGTCATTTGGCACCCAAGGCACCACCAGGATGTCTATCGAGTGTGAGTAAACATGGCTTCCAACCCTAGATCCCCCCTCACTACCCAGAACATGGAACCACTCCATGGATTGAGCCCAAACCCGGTACCTTGATCCCTCTAGGCATTGCAAGCGACTTCTCCAATTATATATTTCGTGGTGCTTTGGATAAACTTCACTTTCCATTTCTGAACACGAAAAACCGGCATTTTCCCAAAGGAGGTGCAAGATTAGGGAGCTCCCATGGGCCCGAGGCAATTTCCACGCATGCTACACCATGGTGCATGTACATTCCCGAGAGGTGGGTATTTATCTCATGGTGCAGGCATGTACTGTATTTTTTATGAGTTACGGCCCGGTAAATGCGGTTTCTAACTGTATGTATCCTATAAGACACTCTCAATTTTCGGGGAAAATGGTTTGGGGTGCCTCATGGGGTACCTAGGCTAGATGCATGCCTGGGTCCAAGATTGCACCGACCTTCGCATTGCCGCGGCCACCGACGGATTTCGCCGTTTTCTTGGCAGCACCAAACAAAATCTAAAAAAATAAAAAAACATGAAAACTGCTCCTGGAGGCCTTTCACGTGAACCACTACCCTCATAAAATTATAGGCATGGCATACCAGGTCATTTGGCACCCAAGGAACCACCAGCATGTCTATCGAGTGTGAGTAAATATGGCTTCCAACCATAGATCCCCCCTCGCTACCCAACATGGAACCACTCCATGGATTGAGCCCAAACCCGACACCTAGCTCCCTCTCGGCATCGCAAGCGACTTCTCCAACTAGAGATTTCGTGGTGCTTTGGAGATATCTTGACTTTCCATTTTCTGAACCCGAAAAACTGGCATTTTCCCAAAGGAGGTGCAAGAATAGGGCACGCCCATGGGCCCGAGGAAATTTCCACGCATGCTACACCATGGTGCATGGCCATTCCCGAGAGGTGGGTATTTATCTCGTGGTGCAGGAATGTACTGTATTTTTTCTGAGTTACGGACCGGTAAATGTGGTTTCTAACTTTATGTACCCTATAAGACACTCTCAATTTTCGCGTAAAAAATAGTTTGGGGTGCCCCATTGGGTACCTAGGTTGGATGCATGCCTGGGTCCAAGATTGCACCGACAGTTGCATTGCCACGACCGCTGGCGGGTTTCGCCATTTTCTTGGGCAACACCAAACAAAATCTAAAAAAATAACATGAAAATGGCTCCTAGAGCCCTTGCATGTGAGCCACTGCCCTCATAAAATCATAGGCAGGGCATACCAGGTCATTTGGCACCCAAGGCACCACCAGGATGTCTATCGAGTGTGAGTAAACATGGATTCTCACCCTCGATCCCCCCTCGCTGCCCAGAACATGGAACCACTCAATGGATTGAGCCCAAACCCGGCACCTAGCTCCCTCTCGGCATCGCAAGCGACTTCTCCAACTAGAGATTTCGTGGTGCTTTGGAGAAATCTCGACTTTTCATTTTCGGAACCCGAAAAACCGGCATTTTCCCAAAAGGAGGTGCAAGATAGGGCTCGCCGATGGACCCGAGGCAATTTCCACGCATGGTACATGGACATTCGCTAGAGGTGGGTATTTATCTCGTGGTGTAGGCATGTATTGTATTTTTTTTGAGTTACGGCCCGGTAAATGCGGTTTCTAACTGTATGTACCCTATAAGCCACTCTCAATTTTCGGGGAAAAATGGTTTGGAGTGCCCCATGGGGTACCTAGGCTGGATGCATGCCTAGGTCCAAGATTGCACCTACCGTCGTGTTGCCGCGGCCGCGGGCGGGGTTTGCCGTTTTCTCGGGCAGCACGGAACAAAATCTAAAAAAAATAAAAAACATGAAAACTGTTCCTGGAGCCCTTTCACGTGAACCACTACCCTCGTAAAATCATAGGCAGGGCATACCAGGTCATTTGGCACCCAAGGCACCACCAGGACGTCTATCGAGTGTGAGTAAACATGGCTTCCAACCCTAGAGCCCCCCTCGTTGCCCAGAACATGGAACCACTCCACGGATTGAGCCCAAACCCGGGACCTAGCTCCCTCTCGGCATCGCAAGCGACTTCTCCAACTAGATATTTCATGGTTATTTGGAGAAATATCGACTTTCCATTTTCTAAACCCGAAAAACCGGCGTTTTCCAAAAGGAGGTGCAAGATTAGGGAGCGCCCATGGGCCCGAGGCAATTTTCACGCATGCTACACCATGGTGCATCGTCATTACTGGGAGGTGGGTATTTATCTCCTGGTGCAGGCATGTACTATATTTTTTCCAAGTTATGGCCCGGTAAATGCGGTTTCTAACTGTATGTACCCTATAAGACACTCTCCATTTTCGAGGAAAAATGGTTTGGGGTGCCCCATGGGGTACCTAGGCTGGATGCATACCTGGGTCCAAGATTGCACCGACCTTCGCTTTGCCGCAGCCGCCGGCGGATTTTGCCATTTCCTTGGGCAGCACAAAACAAAATCTAAAAAAATAAAAAAAAATGAAACCGGCGTTTTCCCAAAGGAGGTGCAAGATTAGGGCCTTCTAGAAGCCCCCCACGGGGCCATGTTTATTATGTGTCCCAATTGTTAGGCACTGTTGGATTGGGGAGAATAGACGATAAGGATCGTCCTTTGCAATAGCTATCCGCGAATAGGCATTTCTGCGTCCCTATTGGCCCTGGCAACCACTAGTGGGCCTACCTCCTTGACTTTATAAACGCGACCGTGTGGCTGAAGCTCAAACCCCGTTCGTTCCCTGCAACTCGCGTCAGCATAAGCGTCGAATACTACCAGAAGAAACGGCGCCTCGCCATGGAGAGGTCTCGTCTCAGCTTGCACAAGGCCGAGTTGTTCACCCAGTACGACATACTCGTGTCACCTGTTAAGAGGCTAGCATCCGACTATGAGCTCAGCTACGCCAGGGTGCCCGTGGCGCCGCTCCTGCGTGGCATAGCTCTATCGAGGCAGATCAAGGAGCATCGCTGCCAGCTGCCAGGGCGGAAGAGGGAAATGGACCGATACACGCGCACGAGCACGTACTGGCCAAGGTGCTTCAAGAAGGAGCGGGAGGTGTTGATTTGGATTTTCAGAACTCGTCGCTCGAAGATCCACCTTGATCTGCGCAACCCCAAAGGGCGGCAACGCTTCTGGGAAGTGCCTAGGCATATGCCCTCCACCGTTATCGATGCTATGCGCCGTGCAACACTCGTGAAGAGGAACGCCGCCCGGATCGTCCTCATCGATTCAGAGTCGGAAGAGGCGGACGACGACACGGAGGATGTCATGCACGGCGAAGACAGCGGGAGTGTCATAGTCGATTAGGGTCACTTGAGCCTAAATTAAATCTATGTATAGTAGCTTTAATGACCTGTTCAGATTGAATGGCCAAGTTGTAAGAGCGTGTACATCGTTGTTTGAGTCTAGATTTTTTCCTCTTAGAGCAAGGACAGCGTGATGAAAACTCTGAGTCTAAGAAATCTTAGACCCATGTCTAACCCGTGGAGAGAGGGTGGGTAAGAAAAAGATTCTTCATACTGAGCCTAGTACTAGACACATAGTCCAGCCAAATAAAAAATTATTTCTATTCACGGTGGCTTCATTCACAGGAGGATGAGAAGGAGTTTGGTGGGAAAAAGAGGACCAGGCTGGTTCCCACTAGTTGAGCCTAAATGGTGGAGCTCTTTTCTTCCTTTAGACACGAGTTGGCTTTTCCTCTTAGACTCAACCACACGCTGTGCTTGCTCTTATATAGCATCAATGCCCCTGATGTTGCCGATGTGATGTCGCTGACAAAGATGAGGCGAGGCTGATGGGACGGTACGTTGTCTCTGCTCCCCGCACTTGATGGCACAGTCATAATTTTGGTGTGCATCAAAGGAGAAGGATATGAACGTATCTGTAGGGGTTCGTAGCATGGAAAAAAAATTCTATCGCATGCAAAAAAACAAGTCAAGATCTATCTACTAGATTGTAGCAACGAGTCGATAGAGGAACTCACCCTCGAAGATTCCAAAGCGGTTAACAAGAGTAGATTCTCGTGGGTGATGTAGTCGTACTCTTGTCGATCTCAAGATTGTGTAGACGATCCTTCCGGCGCTGCGTTCCGGCAGCACTTCCGCAGTCGGTCACACGTTCGGTACTCGATGAAGACCTTCCTTGCCCTTGTTCCAGCAGGCAGTAGAGGTTGTAGTACTCTCCTCGTGATTCCTGCAGCACGACGGCGTGGTGTCGGAAGTAGAGGGGAGATCCCGCAGGGCTTCGCCTTAATCCGGTGCAAGTATGGTGGAGCAAGAGAGGTGCCTTGGCGATATAGGGTTTAGAAGCACCAAGCAGGAAGGATTGGTCGGCGGCTAGGGTTTGGGAAAATCCCCAACTCGCCGAGTTGGTGCTGCCCTAGGCGGCGGCGGCTCAAGGAGGTGGTGGCGCCGGCGGCTTGGGGTTAGGGTTTTGGGTGTGAGGTAGGGGCGCCCTACCCCTCCTTATATAGGTGGAGGGTGGCTGGTTGGGAGGAGGGAGTCCTCCCCCAACTCGGCCTCCTTGGACGACAGGTGGAGGGAGGGGAACTCCTCCCCAAGTAGGTTTCCTACTCTCCCTCCACCAAGCAAACTTGTCGTTTGACTTTTTCAAATTGGCGTTTGACTTTCAAACTAGGATTTGATTTCTCCCTTTATTTTGCCCAGCCAAGTGACCTAGTACATGATGCAACCATTCCATATTGTTATGACACATTCATGTACCCTTCCCCTCCAGAGTGACGGACCTTCCGGACCCTTCTAGAACATTCCTGGTGAAAACACCGGAAGCATTCCCCAACTCCAAAACAGGACTTTCCTTATATGAATCTCATTCTCCGGACCATCCCGGATCTCCTCGTGATATCCCGGATCCCATCTGAGACTCCGAACAACATTCGGTCCCTTACTCATCATTCCATAACTACTCAACAACATCGAATCCTTAAGTGTGTCTCCCTACGGTTCATGAATTACGCGGACATGATCGAGACACTTCTCCGATCAATAACCAATAGAGGAATCTGGAAATTCATATGGCTCCCACATATTTCTACGATTACTTTGCGATCGAATGAACCACTTACATACGATACCAATTTCCCTTTGTCTCACGATAGTTTACTTATCCGAGGTTTTGATCGTCGGTATCTCTGCATACCTAGTTCAACCTTGTTACCGATAAGTACTCTTTTCTCGTTCCCGTGATATGTGATCCCTTGTGATCCAGTCACATGCTTGCAAGCTAATTGGATGACATTCCACCAAGAGGGCCCAAAGTATATATATCCATCATATGGATGGACAAATCCCACTCTTGATCCATGTGCCTCAACCCATACTTTCCGAACACTCAATGCCACCTTTATAGCCACCCAGTTACGGTGTGGTGTTTGATGTCATCAAAGCATCCTTCCAGTGATGGTGATTAGCATGATCTCATGGTCGAAGGAATTAGGTTACTATGTATTAGAAAGCTTATAGCAATTGAACTATTAAAATGACTTGATCTTTATGCTACGCTTATCTATAGAAGTATGTCCATCATACCATTCTCCTAATGATATGACCTTGTTATTAACAACATCTCAAATGTTCATGATCAAGAAACCATGATCATCTATTAATCAACAAGCTAGTATTATAAAGAGGCTTTACCAGGGACTCTAATTTAGTTTACAAATCACACAAGTATTAATGTTTCTGGTTAATACTGTTATAGCATGAATGTAAACATTTATCATAAACACAAAGATATGATAATAACTACATTTATTATTGCCTCTAGGGCATATCTCCAATAGTCTCCCACTTGCACTAGAGTCAACTAATCTAGATTACATGGTAATATACCGAACACCCATGGCAGTTTGGTGTTGGTCATGTTTTGCCCTCGGGAGAGGTTTAGTCAACGGATCCGCCACATTGACATATGTGTGTACTTTGCAAATCTTTATGTCACCATCTTGGACATGTTATCGAATAGCGTGAAAACGTAGCTTGATGTGCTTCAGCTTCTTGTGTGACCTTGGTTCTTGCGCATTGGCAATGGCGCCCATGTTATCATAGTAGATATACATTGGGTCCATTGCACTTGGAACCACACCGAGCTATATAATGAACTCCTTCATCCATATCGTTTCTTGTGAAGTGTAGCATCCCAATTGTCTAACATTGGAATGCTACATAAGAAATATCGATCAACACTATCTTATGTTTGTTATTTGTTGCATCTTCATGACATCATCCTCATGGTCATCATGACACATTGCATGGGCCATATTTTAAAATGTTGCATGTGATATGTTGCCTTGCATTGCATTTTGTATCTTGCTTGTGTGTTATTGCTATCACCTCCCTTTCCCTCTTTTTATATCCCTCTATTTTGTTTTCTACAAGCTTTGGATCCATGTGAAGGTCCACTAATTCTACAAATGATTTTATTCAATTTGCAAAACCTAAATCTTCATATTCTTGTAAATGCCCAAATGGACATGTATACATGTGGGCATCATCTCTCCTCCTTTGTTCTTGTTCCCCCTTGCCCCTTTATGTTGTCCAAAAATATGTGTTCAATTTCTGCTAAAGCTTCAAATGGTTGAGGCAATAATCTTTGCTTAATTTGAAACAACAAACAAACAAACAAACAAAAGAAATCATATCAGGAAATAATATAGAGAGAGGTTCATACCTGGCAGCAGCCCAGCCCAACAGCGCAAACATTCCTTTTCCCAGCCCAGGTCCCGTTCGCAGTGTCATCCCTGCTCTTCTGTTTTCCGTCGCCGTTTACTATTGACTTCCTCCCGTCTCCCCCCTCTCTCTCGGCCTCTGACGGAGGAGCAGGTAGGCGTCCACCCACCGTTGTCCTCGTCACCCTCCACCACCACCGAGACGCGCCTCCTTCTTATCCCCCCGAGTGGCCTCTGAACCCTAGCCCCTCCCCTCTTCCATCCTCGCGTTACCACCTCCTTCTCCTGTAGCTTGCTATGAGAGCCGAGAGGAATCACCGGAGCATATTCACAGTGTCGTTGCCATGATCCACGTCGAGGCCACCAGATGGCGGGGATCGTGTCGTCGCGCTTGGGCCGTCCTCCAACAAGTAGTAGAGGGATCGCAGCTCCCTGGATCCTCCTCCCCGAAGTCATCTCTGTTCGTGTCAAGAGAACCTCACCGCTGACTACTTCCTGGACTCCTTCCCGAAGCTTCTGACCACCATCGGCACCACTTCTAGTGGGAATTGATCGCGGTGAGTTCCCTCTCTCTCCTTTCCCCCTCACCTGAGCATCATTCTCCCTGCTATTATCTTGCTATCGATGCCGGATTTGCTTCCCTTGACGCACTCGCGCGCGCAGATGCAGCAGCACGCACCCCTGCAGTTTTACCGCATTGCCTCTACTCTCTCTAATGCCGTGTCCTCCTTGTTTCGACTCTAGCACCGTCCCTCAACGGCTGCGTAGAGGGCACTCCCCTATATCCATCGCTGCAAACCGCAGCCTAAACGAAATTCCGAGGCTCTCGTAATCATCTGCGCAACCTCAGCCGTTTCTCGCTGGCCGTCTGTCGACGAACAGGTTCAGTTCGTCAGCGTTTTCTGTCCGTGTTCCCGACCACCCTGGTCCCTCTTCTGGTGGTGACCCCTTGAAAGTTTGTGCTCTCGGTACTTCAGGCTAGCCACCGGTGAAGACCCCTCCCCAAACAATCAATCGTACCTCTCATGAGCTTCCGTCGAAGTCCGCCATTTTTACCTGTCTCGTCTGTCATTTTGCCACCGACTGAATGTGGCTTTTTATCAACAAGATACCGATCAGAAAAACCAATATTAGGAGAAGATTCCTTGAGAAACATTTTACCCCTATGTATCATCTAACTCTAGATTCAAACCGCGCTCAAAACTGACCTCCAGAGCTCTCGCAATCATCGCTCGAATGTGCGCTGTTTTTCTGTGTTTCGGAAAATAAGATTCAGTCCCGTCACCTTGTCCTTGTCGCTCTTGCAAATAGTCCCATGTGCTTTGTGGTTTTCGAACCCGCACTCCCTGGATCAGGCAACATGTCCTCAACCGATGAGTTGCACGCAAGGTGGCCCTCTGCCCCTGGTCCCGCAAGTCATTGTCTGGGATAGGTTTATCTCATGTGACAAAAGCCCAGGAGTTTTCCCAGAATTCGAATTCAATTCTGTTTCAAATTCAAAACTGCTCATCTCTATCGAATGAATTCAAATTTGAATATTTTTCCAACATGAAATATGTTTTATTTTTATATGAATTCAAATGTCAATTCAATTACCTTCAGAACTAATTCAAACTAGTCAAACCTTTGACTTTGACCCCTCTTTAATAATTTGACTTAAATAATAATTTAAATTCATAAATTCAAATAAATTGAATAATATATGTTTTTGAATTAGAAAAATGTGCGGAATCTATTTATGATATTTATAACACCATTTGAATAATTTAAAATTTCTAAATAATTTAATTGCTAATAAATGCCATTTCTTAATAATTGCATAACTTTAATTCTGTAACTCCGAACTCAACAAATAATATGTCCAAATCGATCAGCGCGACAAGACCTCTCCAACCATGATATCCATGTTATCATTTGCATCATGCATTAAGAGCAGTTTTATAATCAGTATTGTTTATGCAAGGAAAACATGATAAATAAAATTGGGAACTAATTGTTTCTTATTAATAATGCCTCACAAATGCTATATCATCAATGTGCAATGCCCCTTATACCTTTTCAACATAGTTTGCATCATTAATTTTCCATGTCATGCATCATATCATGATCATGCCGATTCTTCCGCATTAGTTGTAATTGTTGCATCGCTTGTTCCTTTTAGTGTTTGCTTCTTCCCGGATAGGACGATGAGATGTTGTGAGATTCGACAAGTTCTTTGGTTATGAAACTTCGGCAATGTTTTTCAGGCGAGCATTCTCCGCTTTCTACCTATCTTACTTTTATAGTCTTTATTTCCTCCTGTTGATCTATTGCTATCTGTGATGCGATGCTCTAGTTTTCGTACCCGTGATTTCCCTTGCAGCCATTAAATTGCCTTGGACACATCCTATTACCTGTTGTTTGGTAGATAGTCAGCCTTGCGAATCGTAGTTGCTTGCGCAGGTGTTGCGTCGTGCCGTCGATGTTCCACAGTTATTGGAGTAATGCCTTATGTTTAATGTTGGAGATGACTATAACTTTAATTACCGTTTAATAACTAAAATTGAAGTAGGTAAATAATGCAGATGCACAAGTGGGCAATAAATGTTATTTGGTTTTTAACCGTCCACTTGTGTCCCGTAGGACCCCGAGTACTTGATACATGTTCTTTGAATATTCACACTATCCGCATGTGGGACCATGAATCCCCCTAGCCAGAGCTTGAGTCTTATCTTATTTCTTGGGGCCACAAGTAGTTTGGGGCTTTATTACTATCATGTACTTATGCCATGCTTTACTGCTTTATTTATGATTGCGCGTGGAGCGCCTGTACTGTTTTGGAACCCCGTGCCACGTTTTCGCGGTATCGACAAGCCCAGTCACACTTTCGGGTTCCCAGTCATTTACAACCGTCTTCACAAACCTCTAGGTCCGTCTCGGAGCCGTCCAACTTTGTAGCGGGTAGCTTGGTGGGGTGGCCCCTGAAATTTATATGAATCTTGCAATTGCTCTGTCGTGATGCCTCGTTGGGTTTTCATTTGGTTTTTCTCGAGGTTGATCGTGCGTATGTTGCTTTTTGTGCCCCCTTGTAAAACTTTCTGAAAGCCGTGTCCGCGGTCATGGACGACTTGGAGCACAGTATCTCGATCATAGACAACTATAACTAAAGTAGTGCTATAAATTTGACTTTATAATGACTAGTAATCAGCTTCACTATAATGGAATGGCTAAATAAAAGTGCCAACAACTGCTGGTTTGAGTTGTCACCTGTTACCATTGTATCTGACTAGTAAGTATTGCAACTACAACGGAATGGCTAAATAAAAGCACCAACAACTGCTGGGTTTTGGGATGCCTCATGCTATATGTATCTGACTAGTAAGTACTACCACTACAACGGAATGGTTAACTAAAACTGCCCACTACTTATTATATCAGGATGACTCGTGCTATCTATATATGACTAGTAATTGCCGCAACTATAACGGAATGAATAAAACTGCCAAGTGTGTGAGTTCCTCGGTTGACTTCCTCGTTTGGAATCGAGGGGAAAATACCAGGATGGGTATGCTTGGTGATAGTTTCAGGTTGGATCTGAATAGGTCTTTCTTATCCCTATCTAATAGCCGCCAGTTGTATTGAGTCTCTATAGGTTTTTTAGTGCATGTTGCGCTGCCGCTTCAGTCCACCATACCTATGTAGGAAAGGACCGCCGAATTCTAGTCTCGCCGTGTTCTGGCCTCAGTACTGACCGCTCTCTTTTCCTTTGCCCTTTGTCGGCACCCCTTTTGTTTCAGCAGGTTTTGAGATCGACGTCGTTAGCAGGGTTACCCTTCCGTCTTGGCCTGGGCAGGGTTATGGACGCCATTGGTTATTCTTCAGGGCTCTTAGCCCCATTTGCATCTTGTCCATAGTCGGACGTTGTATCGTTTTCAAGGTGATTTCGATCTTTGAGTCATTGTTGTATATATCTGTTCTGTGGGTTCCATCATGGACTATTGTGTAATGATATTACTTTGTTTTCCACCCGCACGAAAGTGCCTGGTGGGCACCTTTGAATCATTTCTATGCGGATTTGCGGGAATCGCTAAAACTTGCATAGGGCCGATTCTGAGGGTGTCACATGAAGCCTCCGAAGCAGCTATGTATTCCGATTCAGTTGAAGATCTCGCCACAACGCTTTGCTCTGCACTCCTCCAGCTAACTGCTGCACCATTCAAAGTAAATACATATCCGGATTGAGATTTAGAATCATACGGATCGGTGTTCCAACTAGCATCGGTGTAACCATTAACAACGAGCTATTCATCACCTCCATAAGAAAGAACCATATCCTTAGTTCTTCTCAAGTACTTAAGGATGTTTTTGACCGCTATCCAATGATCTACTCCTGGATCACTTTGATATCTGCTAGTCAACCTAACAGCATATGCAATGTCGGGTCTAGTACATAGCATGACATACATTAGAGATCCTATGGCTGAGGCATAGAGAGTCTTACTCATCATTTCTCTATCTTCTGCCGTTGCTGGACTTTGAGTTTTACTGAAGGTCATATTGGGCAACATGGGCAAGAACCCTTTCTTGCTATCTTCCATTCCAAACCTTTTTAGAACTTTGTCCAAATATGTACTTTGTGACAATGATATTAGGCGTCTTGATCTATCTCTATAAATCTTTATGCCTAATATGTAAGCTGCTTCGCCAAGATTTTTCATTAAAAAACTATTATTCAAATATTCTTTGACACTATTAAGAAGGTCTACATCATTCCCAATCAACAGTATGTCATCTACATATAGTATTAAGAATGCTACAGAGCTCCCACTCACTTTCTTGTAAATACAAGCTTCTCCATAAGTTTGTATAAAACCAAAACTTTTGATTACCTTATCAAAACATTGATTCCAGCTTCGGGATGCTTGCTTCAATCCATATATGGACCGTTGAAGTTTGCATACCTTGTTAGCATCTTTAGGATCGACAAAACCTTTGGGTTGCATCATATACAACTCTTCATCAATGTCTCCATTGAGAAACGCTGTTTTGACATCCATCTGCCATATCTCATAATCGTAATATGCAGCGATTGCTAACATAATCCTCACAAACTTTAGCTTCGCTACCGGTGAGAAAATCTCATCGTAGTCAACTCCTTGAATTTGTCGAAACCCTTTTGCGACAAGTCGAGCTTTATAGACAATAACATTACCATCAGCATCTGTTTTCTTCATGAAAATCCATTTGTTCTCGACAGCCTTCCGGCCATCCGGTAAGTCCACCAAAGTTCATACTTGGTTTTCGTACATGGATCCAATCTCGGATTTCATTGCATCTTTCCATTTATTGGAATCTGGGCTCATCATCGCTTCCTCATATGTCGCAGGGTCATCGGTGTTGTCCACCAACATGACACTCATAACGGGATCATACAAATTAGGAGTGGTACGAGTTCTCGTTGACCTGCGAGGTTTTGTAGCAACTTCAACCGAAGTTTCATGATCATCATCATTAGCTTCCTCTCTTATTGGTGTAGGCGCCACATGAACTACTTCCGGTGCTACGCTACTCGCAAGTTCGAGAGAAGGTTCAACAACCTCGTCGAGTTCTACTTTCCTTCCAGTCACTTCTTTCGAGAGAAATTCTTTATCTAGAAAGGATCCATTCTTAGCAACAAATATTTTGCCTTCGGATCTATGATAGAAGGTATACCCAATAGTTTCCTTCGGGTATCCTATGAAGACGCATTTTTCCGCTTTGGGTTCAAGCTTCTCCGGCTGTAACTTCTTTACATAAGCTCCGCAACCCCAAACTTTAAGGAACGACAATTTAGGTTTCTTCCCAAACCATAATTCATACGGTGTCATTTCAATGGACTTAGATGGTGCCCTATTTAAAGTGAATGCAGCTGTTTCTAATGCATAACCCCAAAACGACAACGGTAAATCTGTAACTAGCATCATAGAACGAACCATATCTAACAGAGTTCGATTACGACGTTCGGACACACCATTACGCTGTGGTGTTCCTGGCGGTGTCAATTGTGAAATAATTCCGCATTTCTTTAAATGCTCGCCAAACTCGTAACTTGGATATTCACCTCCATGATCAGAACATAGAAATTTAATCTTCTTGTTACGTTGATTCTCTACCTCACTTTGAAATTCCTTAAACTTCTCAAAAGTTTCGGACTTATGTTTCATGAAATAGATATACCCATATCTACTCAAGTCATCCGTGAAGGGAAGAACATAACGATAACCACCACGCGATGCTACACTCATTGGGCCACACACATCGGTATGTATGATTTCCAATAAGTTCGTAGCTCGCTCCATCATCCCAGAAAATGGAGTCTTAGTCATTTTACCCATTAGACATGCTTTGCATCTCTCAAGTGATTCAAAATAAAGTGATTCAAGAAGTCCATCGGAATGGAGTTTCTTCATACGCTTCAGTCCAATATGACCAAGACGACAGTGCCACATATAGGTCGAGTTATCGCTCAATTTCAAACGTTTAGCTTCAATGTTATTAATATGTGTATTTCCACGATCGAGATTCAATAAGAATAGAACATCTATCAAAGGTGCATGTGCATAAAACATATTACTCATATAAATCAAACAACCATTATTCTCGGACATAAACAAGTAACCGTCTCGCAACAAACATGATGCAGATATAATGTTCATGCTCAACGCAGGCACCAAATAAAAATTATTTAAGTATAAAACTAATCCCGATGGTAGATGAAGAGGTAGCGTGCCGACCGTGATCACATCAACCTTTGACCCATTTCCAACGCGCATCGTCACATTGTTCTTCGTTAGCTTCCGTTTATTCTGCAACACATGTTTCGAGTTACAAATATGAGCAACCGAACCAGTATAAAATACCCAGGCACTACTACGAGTACTAGTGAGATACACATAAATAACTTGTATATCGGATATACCTTTCTTCTTGATGTTGCCGTTCTACAAATCCGTCAAGTACTTTGGGAAATTCCGCTTCCAGTGACCTTCTCCCTTGCAGTAAAAGCACTCAGTATCAGGCTTAGGCCCAGCCTTGGTCTTCTTCTTTGGTGCGACAACTTTCTTACCACCCTTCTTGAAGTTTCCCTTTTGCTTAGACTTGCCTTTCTTGAATTTTGTGGTCTTATTGACCAACAACACTTGATGATCTTTCTTGATCTCCACTTCTGCAGATTTCAACATGGAGAAGAGTTCTAGCAACGTCTTATTCATGTTTTGCATATTGTAGTTCATCACAAAGTTCTTGTAACTTGGTGGTAGTGATTGGAGGACGCGGTAAATCCCCAAAGCATTAGGAATCACTATACCCAAACTTTGGAGTTTGTTTGCGTGCCCAGACATCTTAAGCACATGCTCACTGATGGAGCCACCCTCTTCCATCTTCAGTTAAAGAACTTTTCAGAAGCCTCATAACTCTCAAATGCCGCGTGATCCTCAAATATCATTTTGAGTTCACGGACAATATCATGTGGGTCTTGGTTCTCAAACCTTTTCTGAAGCTCCGATTCCAAACCATACAAGATAGCACACTGAACTGTGGAGTACTGATTGTTCCGAGTGATGTAAACATTCTTTACTTCATCGGTAGCAATAGCTGCAGGTGGGTCTCTAGCGGTGCATCCAGCACATAGGTGAAATTACCAGCATTGAGGACAATCCTCAAATTGCGGAACCAATCCGCGAAGTTGCTTCCATTGTTTTTCAACTTTTCTTTCTCTAGGAACGCATTAAAATTGATGGTAGGGGCCGCCATTGATCTACAACATATTTGCAATAGTTTAGACTAAGTTTATGACAAATTGAGTTCTAATTAATAGTTAAATTAATCTAGGTGAACTCCCACTCAAAACAATATCCCTCACATTGTTTTAGTGATCACACGAACCAAATCCACCACATCAAAACCGATCATCACGAGAGTTGATGTAGCTTCAATGGCAAACAATCAACATGTTCATCATATCTACTATATGACTCATGCTTTACCTTTCGGTGATCCGTGTTCCAAGACCATGTCTGTACATGCTAGGATCGTCAAGATCAAACCTTAGCTTCCGCATGAACAAATCTGTCTTGCTCACGTTGTATACACCCGCAGAATCTAACACACCCGATCATCACGTGGTGCTTCAAAACAACGAGCTTTAGCAATGGTGCTTACTAAGGATGAACACTTTAAAACATGAAATTTTTGTGCTTGAGGGATCATCTTATAATGCTAACATTGTTAACTAAGCAATACAAGATGCATAAAGGATTAACATCACATGCAATTCATAATATGTGATATGATATGGCCTTTCTTCGTGTGATTCCGATCTCCATCTTCAAGCACGAACACGATCTCCATCGTCGCTGGTATAGCATCAAGGTCAATGGCGTCGTTTCATGGTTGTCGTCCACCAGCTTCAACTATTACAACTACTTTGAATAGACACGCGGGGCTTAACGGAATTTAAAGACAACCATATGTCTCCTGCCGGTTGCCAACTTACAATAAGGAACATTGCATACATCAAATATAAACACAATCATGGCCATATCACATCACAGCACACCCCTGCAAAACAAAGTTAGACGCCTCTAATTTTCTTTGCATATATTTACGTGGTTTGGGGCTTTCAATAAGTGTCGCTCTAACTTACGAACAAGAACCACAACTTTGATGCTTGAACTATCAAGTGCCCATTGTAAATTGGATATATACTATGATGGGAGAGATAGGCACCCGCAAAGCCACTTATGCAATACAAGTTGCATGTTGAGCGTGGAGCAAGTCTCATGAATGATGTCATGTAAGGTTAGCCCGGGCCGCTTCATCCCATCATACCGCAAGATGCAAAGTACACAAAAGCAATTGATAATAAAAGCACCACCGCCCACAATGACCATTGTATTCTACTCGTGCAACAGATCTACATATAGACATGGATCTGATACCACTGTAGGGGTTCGTAGCATGGAAAACAAAAAATTTCTATCGCATGAAAACAAACAAGCCAAGATCTATCTACTAGATTGTAGCAACGAGTCGATAGAAGAACTCACCCTCGAAGATTCCAAAGCGGTTAACGAGAGCAGATTCTCGTGGGTGATGTAGTCGTACTCTTGCCAATCTCAAGATCGTGTAGACGATCCTTCCGGCGCTGCGTTCCGGCAGTGCTTCCGCAGTCGGTCACACGTTCGGTACTCGATGAAGACCTCCCTCTCCCTTGTTTCAGCAGGCAGCGGAGGTTGTAGTATTCTCCTCGCGATTCCGGCAACATGACGGCGTGGTGTCGGAAGTAGAGGGGAGATCCCACAGGGCTTCGCCTTAAGCCAGTGCGAGTATGGTGGAGCAAGATAGGTGCCTTGGCGATCTAGGGTTTAGAAGCACCAAGGGGAAAAGGCTTGGTCGACGGCTAGGGTTTGGGAAAACCCCCAACTCGCCAAGTTGGTGGTGCCCTAGGTGGCGGCGGCTCAAGGAGGTGGTGGCGCCGGCGGCTTGGGGTTAGGGTTTTGGGTGTGAGGGATAGGGGGCGCCCTACCCCTCCTTATATAGGTGGAGGGTGGCCGGTTGGGAGGAGGGAGTCCTCCCCCAACTCAGCCTCCTTGTCCGGCGGGTGGAGGGAGGGGATCTCCTCCCCAAGTAGGTTTCCTACTCTCCCTCCATCAAGCAAACTTGTCGTTTGACTTTTTCAAATTGGCGTTTGACTTTCAAACTAGGATTTGATTTCTCCCTTTATTTTTCCCAGCCAAGTGACCTAGTACATGATGCAACCATTCCATATTGTTATGACACATTCATGTACCCTTCCCCTCCGGAGTGCCGGACCTTCCGGACCCTTCTAGAACATTCCTGGTGAAAACACCGGAATCATTCCCCAACTCTGAAATAGGACTTTCCTTATATGAATATCATTCTCTGGACCATTCCGGATCTCCTCGTGATATCCCGGATCCCATCGGAGACTCCGAACAACATTCGGTCTCTTACTCATCATTCCATAACTACTCAACAACATCGAATCCTTAAGTGTGTCTCGCTACGGTTCGTGAATTACGCGGACATGATCGAGACACTTCTCCGATCAATAACCAATAGAGGAATCTGGAAATTCATATGTCTCCCACATATATCTACAATTACTTTGCAATCGAATGAACCACTTACATATGATACCAATTTCCCTTTATCTCACGATAGTTTACTTATCCGAGGTTTTGATCATCGGTATCTCTGCATACCTAGTTCAACCTTGTTACCGATAAGTACTCTTTTCTCGTTCGCGTGATATGTGATCCCTTGTGAGCCAGTCACATGCTTGAAAGCTAATTGGATGACATTCCACCGTGAGGGCCCAGAGTATATCTATCCATCATATGGATGGACAAATCCCACTCTTGATCCATGTGCCTCAACCCATACTTTCCGAACACTCAATGCCACCTTTATAGCCACCCAGTTACGGTGTGGTGTTTGATGTCATCAAAGCATCCTTCTGGTGATGGTGATTAGCATGATCTCATGGTCGAAGGAATTAGGTTACTATGTATCAGAAAGCTTATAGAAATTGAACTATTAAAATGACTTGATCTTTATGCTACGCTTATCTATAGGAGTATGTCCATCATACCATTCTCCTAATGATTTGAGCTTGTTATTAACAACATCTCAAATGTTCATGATCAAGAAACCATGATCATCTATTAATAAACAAGCTAGTATTATAAAGAGGCTTTACCAGGGACTCTAATTTAGTTTACAAATCACACAAATATTAATGTTTTTGTTAATACTATTATAGCATGAATGTAAACATTTATCAAAAACACAAAGATATAATAATAACTACATTTATTATTGCCTCTGGGGCATATCTCCAACAGTATCCGCAAAAGATCTACTTCCTTCTTGCTAGTCCAGTCAGCATCCTTGATACAGCTGCGCACTGCAAAAGACCGATGAGGAAACACACAAACACCACTCGATCAAAGAGCCTCCCATCTTCTCCATCCACTGCGCACTTTGTTCTCGCCCGCAGATTCGGTTCATGCAGGCCGCCATCACTATCCTCTAGGAAACCCCAACAATAATGAATCCTCCCTTGCCCCTAGTTCATCAGGACTCAATAGCGGATTCGATGCACCAGATTCAGTACGGTGGCTGGAGCAAGTTTGGGGACGATGCCTTAGAAGAAGTTGCTATGCGTATGGACACTACCAGCGCCGTCAGGCTGGCCGCATGCTTCAAGGAGTTGTGCCGCCAAGTCGCTGGCGAAAAAGGTAGCATATGCCCAAACGACGGCTGCGTAGGACATTGGTCGCCTTCCACGACTTCCTCAACCACAAGATGGCGTGTCCGCACGGTCCATGTTACTGCCCCGAGCCTGGCTGCGAATTCGCCGCCCCGCCCACAACGCTCCTCGCCCACCTCGAAAAATCCCACTCGATGGAAGTGCATAGTTTCCACTACGGTGTGAAACACACGTACATCTCTCAACCTTTGCTGGCACCAGGCTCATGGAGAGTAGAGACCGTTGAATCCGGGGATGATGGTACAGTGTTCGCCTTGTGATTTTACATGCTCCACTCTGGCCTCGCCATATCCGTCGAGCGCGTCAGGTCGGCGGCATGCAAGTTTCCGCGGTACATGGTGGAGTTGCACTTATATAAACCTTCAATGATGGGAGGGGACTAGGAGGATTTCACCGAATATAGCCTGTTCTTCGAGCCGAAGAGCAGCGCGTCACCGACTGCCGCCAGGATAACTAATGATTTACGAAATTTTATGATTAATAAACGTGATAGATTCATCCTAGATTACTCATTCTGCATCCATAAGGTGGTAGATGACAGATATGACGGTCTTGATTGTGATGACCTGGCGTTCAAATTTGGGATTAGGTATTGATGTTGATTCTAGTCGAACAAGGTTTTAAGAGATGAAACAAGAACTGGTTCTATCTGTACTGCTATTGTATTTTAGTGTCTGTATTGCTGAATCGTTCACTTTGAAATCCATCATACACATGTTTCTATTTTTGTTCCCCTGGTTCGTTAGCTGTACTCACTTTTCCCCATACGCTTAGGTTTTCCTCACTTTTGTCCAGCTCCTATTATGGAACTCTCACAACGGTCTGAAAGTCGCTCTCCGTCAGGTCCTATTAGTGGACCTCACCGTTACGTGCTGACAAGTGGGGCCACATTCAGGTAGGTCCCGTAGTGGACCTTCGCCGTTACGTACTGACAAGTAGGAACCCCCGTTACGTGATGACATGTGGGGCCACGTTCACTCGGCTCCCGTAGTGGGACCCTCCATGTTGTGGGGACGGCTTGTAGATACATGCGTGTTTTGGGGGATGTGGTGTGGGACCATGTGGGGCGCGTTTGGTAGATACATGCACCCTGTCGCCTAAATTGGAAGATTTATTTTTTGTTATTTTTATGATTGGCCTTTTAAGAGCGCCTTTCCCCCTTTATGTCGCTAACAATTGTTATTTTGCCCAAAAAGGCAGCGAATCTAGAGCAGCTTCTCTCTTCATTCATGGTTCCTTTTGGCCCTTGTATTTTCCCAATCTGGCAGCAAATCTTACCAGCACCTTAAATATGTAGATAAATAGAGAATATGTAGTAAACCAAGTTCGACAATTAGGCTGCTCAGCAGCAGCAACTTACAATTTTCAGCAGCAGCATTAGCAAAAGATCATGGCCCCTCCTGGCCTCTGCCTCCTCCCGCTGGCGCTTCCACCACTTCCTGCTACCCAGTCCCTTGACCTTTGGCGCCTTGGGATTGATCGGGGGCATGCGACCCTCCTCGACGGACACCTTGGGTGCCTTGTGTTGGGCTCTGAAGGAGTTGTCATCTGTTGCGGTCCGCAAGTCTTCACATCCTCGGCATTCATCACGAGGGAGTTGAAGTTGGTGGCGAGGCTCCTGGTGTAGAAGGGGCACCTGTAGAGGTCGCCGGCGAAGAAGCCGTTGAACTGGCCGAACTTCAGCTTCCACAACACCTAACGAGTCTTGGTGTCTGTGGACTCGTCGTCACTGCTATCCACCTATTACAAAAAACACAGTAGCTTGCAATAAGGACATGGTTGAGATACCGTGATTATCGGTATTGATTAATTGCATAAATTAACTGATTGACATCCCCTGATTATTTCCCAATCCCCAAATCTCAAACAAAATTGAATACTGATCCCAACTACAGATCGATGCTAGTACTGATCCCAACTAGGGGCATGCATCAAAATACAATATCTAACACAAGAGGATTAGCTACTGTAAAAATACCTAGCATCCACCGATTGAAAATACGAACAGCCGAGCCCTAATAACACATAATCTAGCATCCAACAATGGGAATGGGGGAAGAACAAATGAAGGGGATAAAACCCTAGTTACCTCCAACCATGGGTCGGCTAAGATGGTGTCGAAAGGGTCCTAGACGTGCGGGATCTGCTGGAGAACGGCAGGGCATGTACGGGGACGGGGGCCTCCTCGCCGGTGGCTATGGCGGAAGCGGGGACGAGGGTTTGGACAAGGATGGCGGCTGCCTTCAATGCCTCTATGGGGGCCTGTACAGGGACGGCAACCTCCTCGATGGCGGCTGGCGAGGAGGCCCCCATCATCGGCGTGGTTGGGGTTTTCTTGGTGGTTTGCATACGGTGATGGGACAGTGGAAATGGTTGCATGAGTGAGCGAGTGAGTGATGAGTGAGAGTGAGGAGGCCTCTATAAAGGTGAAGGGAGGAGACGTTTTGATGCACCACCGTGCACCGCGTAACTACGTGCGCTATTGCACCTTGCACGGCCACACGCGTCCGCTACCGCCTCGTGCACTGTGACACGCGTACTATGCGTCACGTTTTCCCCCTCGTGTCTAACCTTAGCCACTTAGTTGTGCTCAGTTATACCCTAAAGTGTAGCACTGGCAGTTTGGTTTTACCCAGTTTTGCCCTCCAGTACTAACACATCCATGTGCAATATACTCACTTTTATCCTTTGGGTGGCTGGTCAACAGAGAGTCAACGAATGGGTTTTAGCTAGCTAATTGAGTCATTTTATGCACAACAATTTCAAAAATATCAAAACATAGTGGCATCTACCCAGGGAGTCTTATTATGTGACCTACGACCATAAGAAATGTATATAAATCAAGTTTTAACCTAAATCACCACTTCTCAAATCACCTACTATATATGAAGGATCATGGCTTTCTACTCAATCCTCTCCCCAAAACATCCCTCCCCAAAACATAATTTGTCTGAATGAGGCAATAATTATCAAACTAATGTATATTTGAATTTCAAATAGTTTGATGTATGTCAATATGTATTTTATTATATAAAAGAAGCATTTTCCATTTTTTAAATATCTTTTTGTTTTATATTTGAGCCTGCTTGTCAGTTTTTCCCTTGGTTTTTAAGTTTTACTCAGTTTTATCCTCCCTCTTAGTGACAAACTCTCACACCCGTGCTCATCTTGACTGCCACGCTCTAATTGGTCGAGACAGTTGTCATGCGGATCGTACCCACCAACCGTTGATCCTCTGATTGATCCTTTGTGACTTAGCGGACATGATAACCCCTGTATCTGTCGGGGGCACCCTCTATCCATGCAAAATAACGAGTTTTCCACCGATACTTTAACTCCATTAAAAAATGATTTTGAATATAATTTGAAGGGAAAGTGTTCAAAGGTGTATAATTTTTGCATTATATTTCACTCCATGTCCTAAGTGCGATTTCAAAGAGTTCAAAGGTGTATAATTTTTGCCATATGCAAGTTTATGAATTACATCCCTACATTCTATGAAAATGATAATCTCTTAAGATTTTATTAGCACATCATTATCAAGTATTAAGTGCGATTTCATAGTGTTCAAAGGTAAACACCCTCTAACGTGGATCTTAGCACATTAAGACTTGTATAATTTTTCAATTTGGAAGTGTTCAAGAGTAGTGTCAATTATAAACACTCTTTTACATTAAGAGTTGTAATATTTTTTTTAATTTGAAAGTGTTCAAGAGTAGTGTCAATTATAAACACTATTTTAAATTAAGAGTTGTATAATTTTTTTAATTTGAAAGTGTTCAAGAGTAGTGTCAATTATAAACACTCTTTTACATTAAGAGTTGTATATTTTTTTAATTTGAAAGTATTCACGAGTAGTGTGAATTATAAACACTCTTTTACATTAAGAGTTGTATATTTTTTCAATTTGAATGTGTTCAAGAGTAGTGTCAGTTATAAACACTCTTTTACATTAAGAGTTTTATTATTATTTTTAATTTGAAAGTGTTGAAGAGTAGTGTCAATTATAAACACTCTTTTACATTAAGAGTTGTATATTTTTTTAATTTGAAAGTGTTCAAGAGTAGTGTGAATTATAAACACTCTTTTACATTAAGAGTTGTATATATTTTTAATTCAAAAGTATTCAAGAGTAGTGTCAATTATAAACATTCTTTTATATTAAGAGTTGTATAATTTTTTTCAATTTGAAAGTGTTCAAGAGTAATGTCAATTATAAACACTATTTTACATTAAGAGTTGTATGATTTTTTCAATTTGAAAGTGTTCAAGAGTTGTGTCAATTATAAACACTCTTTTACATTAAGAGTCCGGAACAGGGTAGTGGGAGCGAAGAAAAAAATTCCATCATGCTGATCACGTGCCATCGATCCTTCCATGCCAACAATGCAGGCGACAAGGAAACTCCATGGCACGGCCATAATTTTGGTCACTGAATTGTTACAAATCCATGATTATTGTTTATGGGTAATTAGTTTAAAAATTAATGTACAATCTAACGTCCTCGAATCAGGTCGACACCACACATCACATACCCGTTACAAGTACCGGATATAAATAAATTTCAATGAAAATTCAAGAAACAACGTTACCGTGCCACCTCCTCTCTGCTCCTCTTATTACTGTTCAATCCCGCGCTGCACTAAACGACAGTTGATGAGGACAGAAACAAAAATGATCAAAATGCCAACTAAAACTAGTTTGAAGCTTACCTTTTTTCCAAAGAATCGTACAGAGACAAAATTGACAGGGAATTATTGTTTCTCCTGCAGTTAACCGAAAGATCCTCAAGAACATCCTCAATCACCCCAACAACTTCTTCATATTCAAACTCAACTCCATTATTATCGTTTCCCTTCCGCTCCCGCTTACCCTTTTTGTTTTTATTCACCCCCTATCCCCGTCGACACGTCCATGTCCTCAGCCAATTGCTGCTTACCAACGTTTCCCTCCACATTCGCATCACCGTTTTCCTTCACATGCATCACTTCCTCCACGTCATCTCGCTGCTCTTCCTCCAGTTTTTCCTGAGAAGCCTCATCTTGTTCCTCCGTGATGTGAACAAGGACAAGGTCAGCATCTATCAAATCACGTGGAACTGGGTTTTTGCATAGCCTCTTGATATGGCCCAACCCTCCACACCGTTTGCGCTTCTGCTTCCTTGCTCCTAGTCTCAAACCTTTTGCGGTGAAGGCTTTGGTCCTTTCCTTTCTAGGCCTCCTAGGTGGCCTCCTAAGAACTGGTGGTTCGAGTTTGAACCCTGGATCGACTATCTCCCAATCATTTTCATCAGCAATAGGTGGTACGTTTTCTGCATAATTTGCAGCAAACTTGTCCACGGAGAAATAGTTATGAACATAGATCTTTATTTCAGCACCTCTACCTCTCAATTTTAAGATGAAGTGAAGTGCATGGTGACATGGCAGACCAGTAACCTACCACTTCCTGCATGAACAAGTCTTGTTACCAATGTCTACAGTAAACCACCGTTCATTTCCGTGCTTGTCTTGTGCATAAAGCTCAGCCAATGTATTGGAACTTCTGACGATCCTTGTCTTTATCATTCTCATTGCCCTGGTTCTTGCATTCAGTAATAAAACCACCTTTGGGATTATTTTATGGCCTGCAAATTTTCTCGCATAAATTCCTGGCCTAAAATCTATCTTCACCATTATACATTGTCTTATTGCATCTAATAAAATAACAATTATAAGTGACTTTATGCTCCTAATCTTAGCATTGAACCTTTCTATCAGATTATTGCAAACAAAATCCACTTTTCTTAACTCACCAAACTTTCTTCTGGCACAGAACTTGTTATGATGTTCTTCGAGGTGTTCTTTCAGCTTCGGTACGGTATACAAGTTCTGCATGTAAGTATTAAAGAAGTTGCATATGTTGCCAAGTATGGCCTGCAGCCATCTAGGAACCCCTTCCAGCATGCCTTCAGGCAGACAAAACATCTCCTGAAGTATTTCTTATCTGCCTGCTTATACTTGACCCCCCTTGAGACATTTTCTATTCCTTTCACAACCCTGTAATCAATGTAAACAACAGTACCAGGTGATGTCTTCTCTACCTCAGCTTTGAAACTATACAAAATGTAAAAACTGTCAGTCCACTTGCCCTGAATGAAGCCTAGAGCCATCTCCTTCCCATCAAAGACTATATGGTAAGGAAACAGAATGTTAAACTTTTTCGCTAAGCTTAGTTATGAGTTCAGCAGGTCCAATGCTACGATCCTGCCTCACCCAGTCAAGTACCTTAGCAGCAATCCACTTGGTTGTCGCCGGTATAACTTTATCACTTAAAGAAGTATTAGGGCAGTTGTGTTTCTTCATGTTTACCTTGATCTGCATTCAATGGAAATAAAAATAAATCATAGGACTCATCAGCAGAACAAATATGGGAAAGACCAAAACTAAATGTAGCTATTGCAACCTGAAATGGGTGTCCACCCCGCATTGGAGATGCATGAAATCTCCATTTACACAACTTACTTTCCCTAGAATGCACCCTAAATCTCTTCTGGTCGCTCTTTTCAACGATAAATTCAAACCCAACTCTTATTGCATAGGTAGCAACGGCATATCTGCATTCCTACATAGTATGAAAGATAGGCCCCTCATCAATTGTAGGGTTGTCCCTATCAAAGTGTATCACTGGCCTGTCCTCTTCTTCGTCATCGTATCTGCATCCCATTTCCCCATCCTCACATTCCTCTTCCTCATCAGTCCCATAGTTAGGCTCATCGTTCTAATCAACCAAATATTCCCTACTCTCCATCCTATCAGGGTCAGCAACCACATCTGGATATGTTTTCTCATCATCATCATCATCATCATCATCATCTTTGAGCACAAAATCACCCTGACCGCCACACATTTCGATGTCTTCACGCTCAACGAAAGGCTGGTCGGTCATGCTCGGCATCGAAAACAGAGCCTACTCTGTTCGCGTTCCACATGGCCCGGTATCATTCAGGACATTCTCTTCCCCAATATCTTTGTTAACGATGTGCACAAACATCAGCACAGTCCCCATGCCGAGGTGTTTACTCCACATCATGGCCATAGCCTCCTCAGTTCTAACATCGCAGAAAGTCTGCGAATTTGTGTCGTAGTACCTGATTACGAATCCATCATGCTGGCCAATGGGAAACTTGCCAAATTGCATGTGCAAGTAACTTAGAGTTATGCCCTCCGCGTCTACTATCAACCGATAATCAAATCCACTGGTAACTGCGATTCTACCATCGGACAAGGTTTCAGTCCGACACCCATGCCGAATCTTCAAAAGAAATCTGGATGAAGCAGACGTCCTACGGTCACCAACAAAGGTCCTCTCCATCAACATGGGACTAGAAACGCTAATTGGGAGATGCAGAGATGGAATTGTAGTTCTTACCCTTCCGGGAGGATGTACGACACATTCAATGGGCTCTAGAGCACCAAAGCTTTGCACCCCGCGTCCTCTTCCCTTGTTTCGTGCTCCTCCATGTTCTCTAGCCTTTAAGAGTCCATCTCATTGCTGTCCGTCTGAGAAGGACCCATCTTCGTGTTCTGTGGCCACGCAGGATCCATTTCCATGCGGGATCCGGATCAAATCCACCGTTGTTGTGCGAGAACCTATCTCCCACCAAATGATTTTCATTCCCAAACGTGCCTGGGAGGCGACGAAGGCAAGGAGACAGGGCAAGGGGGCAAGGCAGGGTGGGTAGGGAGGGTAGGGGATGATAGGAGGATGAAAGTCCAGGGGGAGGACAAGAGTGTTGCCGGAGGGGACGGAGTGGCGGCATGCAAGACCAGAGCGGTGGAGCAGAGCGGAGCTGCGAGCGAGCGACAGAATATGGAAAATCATAGAATAATGGGGAGCACTAATCCTCAAACCTAGGATGCGCTCCGTCAACCGTCGAGGTTGCGGGTCCGACCAGTCAGTAAAACGCCACGTCCTCTTCCCATGTTTCTGATGGTGTTGTTACAATTCTAAAATCGTAGTGGCACAGGCAAAATTTCTGGACACAACTAAGGACACACTCGTAAATATACATAAAATGGAACCCTGACCTGGTACATTGCCCGATTCGGTTGCTAGCCACGACCTGTATTTTTAATATCTTAGCACACTTATGTTGAGAAAGGGAAATAAAGATTCAGCTGTTAGTCGAACTGGTTTCGAATAAATAAGATACACTCTTATGAAGATTAGTTATGGCCCCTCCTAAGCAGAAGCCGCCGCCACTGAAGCTTGGATATTTGGATCCTCTGAGGCAGGCCATGCGGCTGTACTACAAGGCCGGTCTTCCATTTCCATCCGAGACGGTTGATTTCATAGAACGTGCTGCATCTGCGGCGGCGCCGCAGAGGCGAATGCCGCCACGACATCGAGAAGGGCCAACCGAGCATCATGGAGAATTCGCACGGCGGCATTTTCGTGTGCTCTGTGCACGAGGAAGAAGGTACATTCCAAAGCGTTCCTGCGAGCTTTCCACCGAGGAAACAAACCCCCGAATAGGGCGGCACTAAGATCAACAAACTCTCGCCTCCATGCCTCGGCACGGGCGACATTACCGTGGGGCAATATGGGTGCACGCTGTCAGCGGCAAAGAGGATCCATCCTACGAACCGTCGGTGTCCACATCGTGGCGGCGTGCATCCATCTACACTCAACTGGTTGGAGTGTTCGACAACTGGAGCCTACGACGGGCAACAACTCAGCGCCGGAATTCAGGTTCAGATTCACAGGGACCTACGATCCCTGCCACGAGAAGCCGGAGTTCACCTTCAAAGAAATCGTTGCAGCAGCGCAGCTGTTCATACTGAACCGGGACTGGTTCAAGCACGTCAACTAGTGCATGAACATTGCAGATCTTTTGAAGTTTGGTGCGAAGGAAAAAGATCAGTTGTGGTTGAACGATCGCTGAACTTATGTTCTCTCAAGGAAATTGTCTAGCCAACTTTTATGGTGGAGATCTGCAGTTTCTTCAGTGTAGAACAGTTAAGTTCAGACACTAACTCTGTAGAATGCCTTTTGTAGAGGCAATAGCCCCTTTTGCGCAGCTATCCCATACTGTAGTATGGAAATAGTTTGAAATTAACCAAATACTATCAAGATGTATATATTTATTCAATTACTACCGGCGGTTGAATTCAGTTTACTGTCATACTTATCCAAGGTAGACAAGATTCAGACAACATTTTATGAACTAATCTTGGGTGGTTTATTCATGCAAGTTCCATGCAGAATCACGAACCAGCTCGAACAAATATATGTAAAAATTGTTTGAGGCATACAAACCAGCAGCATTTCGTGCCTTTCGAATCGCTCACCGACAGCATTTTCATGGCAATGGTGACATTGATCATTGCTATCCCACCCTCTTTTCAGGAGGCTAACCTTGGTTATGCACACATATTCATTGGACGCACATACTACAAATTCATTAGCCACACAAACTACAAATCATTAGCCACAAGTACTATGAAATCATTAGCCACACAAACTACAAATCATTAGCCACACATACTACAAACTCAGTAGCTACACATTACAAATTCACTAGCCACACATACTACAACAGTTCAAACTATTACATAAGGCGTACTATGTGCTCGCTCTCAAGTCAGCAATCTTTCAGATTCACTAAACCTCTGTCTTCAATCGAGAGAAATCATAACCACCAGCCTGTCCACGCCCGGTCCCCCCACCGAAATCGTGCGCTCCATTGCGGAACGGTGGTGGTCCTTTGCCATCGATCCTCCTAGGCCAACACTGCAGGTGATGAGGCCACTTTCTGGCCGCCTCGCCATGGTGCTGAATGCCATGTACCGGATCCAGAACCTCCTGCAGGTGGATGATCACTGGGTGCTTCCAGCAAAGCTATCCTCTTGCCCTGCTTGGAATCTCCACATTGTACATCTTAGGAATGGTGTATGGATCTTTCAGCCACGCCTTTACCTCGATGATCCATCTGTCGCTCGGTGGCACAATCTCCACCAGTTCGCCGCCAAGGCTACTGATGACCTACTTGAGGGCCTACGGTTCCCAAGCATGCAAAGGGAGGCTGTCAAAGCCGAGTTTAGAGAAGAACCAAAGCTTCCCCAAGAGATCGTCCTACCCACAAGCATGTTGCCAACGCGGGAAGCTCATTTTCTACCCACAGAACTCGAAAGAACAGGAAGAATGCAGAATGTGCTTGCTGTCTGAGCTGTGGGCGAGACAGACGAAGAAATCGAATTGCGGCGCGCATACCTCAATACTAACCACTTTCGTCTGATCCCAAAACGAGACCTGAAAGTTGACAGCAAGTCTGCCAGCGACACGACAGGACGTGTGCCCAACATGGTGTCCATGAGAGCATTGTCGTTAAACTCCTCTGCTAGGGCTACCATGCCTGGGGTGCGCGACAGCATGCAACCGCCCAAGGCCGGTCGCCAGTCCGGATTGCCCGCCCGAACACTCTCCATCGTGCGAGAAGGTCTAGGCAGCAGTGAGAGGCTAGGCTAGTGACGCGAAGCTCCAACACGCCGACTAGGAAAAACATGGCGAGGCGACGGCGGCGGGCTTTGATTAAGGGCGTGAGAGGTTGATCGGCCATGGCGGGGACACAAGGAGAGAAACGACAAGCTCCGATCTGGAGACTAGTAACCAGAGGTAAGCAAGGTAATGGAGAGGGGAATAATAGGAGAGAAGAGCAGAGTAGAGAAGAAGATTTAGTCCTCGCAGGGGTAAACCAGTCCACGACCGCAAAGGATAATGGAAAATACTAACGGGTCAATGCAAGAAGAGTTGACCTAATGGCAGGATTTGAGTTCAACCGTTTTTGACAGGTTCAAATGATCGTTTGGCCGTTAGATTTGTATTTACCCCCATTTGGCCCCTCTAGACAATTGGCGAAGCTACTACAGCCCTTCAGCGAGATTACACGCAACTTGGACTCCGTGTTGCCTTGGCATCTGAACTTCCGGGCCGCATGTTAAAATTCTCCTTGGGGGGGGGGTACATGAGCATGTCCATGTCACACACATGGGCTCAGGTTAGGGGATAGGGTTAGCTAGAGATGGGTGGTGGTGAGGAGAGGGCTAGTTAGAGGTTGATCCCACCAAACCAAGAGGAAAGGGGCTCATATTAGATAGGTTTAGAATAGATGGAGTACATATAGTAGATAGAGTAGATATATACGTCTTTTCATTTGATTTTTTTGGTTTCGGTTTGAATTTATTTGAACAAGCCCATAAAAGTAACTCCAAAGAACACCAAGATTAAACAACCCAACTAGTGGATAGGTAGAGAGTAGAGGGACTAATTAAGCTTGTTTGAATTCAAAACAAAACAAGCCATCCTCAAACTCAAAAGAATTCAAATGAAGGAAGCAATGGTGCAAGCTTGCATGGGGCATGCATATGTATTAAATGCCCAATTACAATAGTGAAACAATTATAATGTATGGCATTTATACATCCATGCATGCATTCAATTATTTGAACTAAGACCCTCACAAAAATACAAGCTTGATTATTATATGGGATGAATTAAAATAGGCATAAGTGAATATGAATGGTCTATGCTAGTGTGTGTGTCCCACTAGATGATTATTTGGTCACATATATATCTAGCCATGCCCACTTATTCAAAACAAAACATATAGAAGAATCCTGTAGCATACCAATTGTCTAACAATTGCAATGCTACTAGCCTAGTCTATATAAATGCTACTTCATATATATAATTGTTGCATCATAATTATATCATGCTCATGTCATCATGCCACCTTGCATTTGAGCATCATATAAAACCCCTTTTCATTTGGTTCTTCTCTCATATGCATTGTTAATTGTATTTGACTCTTCATATTGTATTTGGGTCTTGATATATTGTTTAAATGCCCAAGTTGAGTTGGGGGCATGTCTTTTACTAACTCCACCACCTTTTCTTTCACCACCTTATAATTCCACCATCCAACTAAATATGAGCTTGGCACTTATTGGTTTTACCTCTAGCTCATGTGGGTTGGGATGGATCCAATTCTTTTCCACATGCTCTCATCTTAGCATCATGTTGTTTTCACATTATTGATATATGACAGCCACATGGCCACCTTTGCATGCCTTGTGAGTGGAACCCTTTTTCCTAGCTTCCATATGGATTATTATGGATTTATGCTCATGTTGGGATATTTTTGGGACTACTAAACATCTAGTGGAATATACACACTAGTAATTCCCAATTATATTCAAATGTGATCATTTCCATCTACTCCACTTGGAGCCTTCTTTTTAATTCTTTTGCTTGGCTTTTATTCCAATTTTGGGAATGCATAATAATAATGCCATGTGATAATATTGTTTTCACAAGAATCAATATGACAATAAATATTTTTGCATGGGCCATGCAAGTACCTCTTTAGCTTGGCATTTGGTTTTTATTTGAATCTAGAGTGGACCATCATCTCTCTCTATCTCTATCCCTTCTTTTGGCTTGATCTATGTTGATCTTGCTTAAACCCTAGCACTCCATCCCTCTCTTTTGCTTGTTTGATCTTGGTTGTTCTTGGCTTGATATAGTCCAAGGCAAACCCTAGCTTCAAACCACTCCATCTATCTCTCTCTCTAATCCCTAGACCATCACCTACCCCATCTTCACCATACCATCTCTTCCCTCATCTTTTCTCTCTCTCTCTTTCCACATGTTTTTGCTTGATCTAGTTTGGAGTATGCAATATTCTAAAAACCCTAAACCACCACCCCCTTCTCTTTTAACCTCTATCTAGGTGCCACTCATATCATCTACCCTTCATCACCATAACCCCCTCTCTCCTAAACCCCACCATGACCAAACCCTAGCTACCATGTCCCCCTCTCTCTCAGCCTTACCCCCCCTCTCTCACCTAGCTGGCCCCACCGGCCACCCTCTCTCCCTGGCCCACCTAGCTACTCCCTCCACCCCACAAAACCCTAACCCGAGCCTCCCCTCTACCCAACCCTAACATCTACCCGAGGCTACCCTCTCTCCCTCTAGCTCTCTCTCTGCCTGCATGCCTCCACCACCCCGAGCCTGGCCTGCCCTACCCCACCTGGACGTCCCCATCTACCTGCCCCTGCCCTGCCCGAGCCAGCCGAGCACGTGAGGAGGAAGGAGAAAAAGGTGGCCGAGCCACCTTTTCCATCTACCACCTCCCCACGGCACCTCCCTCTCCCCTCTGCTTTATCTCCTTCCCCATGGCTCTCCTCTGCTCGCCCAGACCATCTCCAGATCTCCCTAGGGCGCCTGCCCTCTCCCCTCTTCTCCACCGTCTTCGCCTACCCCATCGCCGGCAAACCTCGGCCTCCACCGCCCTACTAAAACCAGCCGGTGGCGTGGTGCTCCAGGGTGTCGAGGAAGACCACGGTCGACTGCTGCGACGCCCTGTACACGGCAACGAGGAGGAGGCGAACTGGAGCCGGAGAACATCGCGAAGCCGACCCCGAAACCCTAATCTGCCCGGCGTCTGCCTCGCCGTCGATCCGCTGCTCGCCGACCCGATCCAACACCGCCGACCACCTCTCGGTGAGCTGGCCAACCTCCCTGACACCTCCGTTTCCCCCGCCATCGCCTGTGCTCGCCGGTAGTTTCTCCGAGCGCCCTCAGTGCGCTATCGTTCGCTGCTGTCTGCTAGCTCCCGCTCCGCGTAGCAACCTACCTAGGCCACGGCCACCTCCCTCGCAACAACGCCAAGCCACCGCAGTGGTTCCGCCTCTGCGCGCGCGCCCTAGGTCACGTGTTCGAGGCCCACGCGCCGCGCGCTGCGCTCCGCGCGTTCGGCATCGACCTGTCGACAGAGGTTCAGGGAAGATCCACAGTAGCGCTGCCGCTTTTGCGAATACCCCCCTACCTTTTTAACTCCATGAACCCGCGCTCCCTCTAGGCCCACCAGTCAGCGTCTGCTACCTTTTTACAAAAACCACCCCGCAGATCTGAGCACTCAACCCGCAGTACCCTGGCTCCCCCACGTGGCACGCCCCCGCTGGCGCGCCCGCGTGTGGCCCCAAGGTCGCTCCGGCCCCACCTGTCATTCGCTGGGACTAGACGAGCTCGCGGTGAGAAAAACAATTCTGTGCACGGGTTGTCCAGTCAGCAGTGAGCCCCACCCATCAGCGTCTGGGTCTATATCTGTCTGGGTGACAAAAGTCTGTCTGTTTTCTGTTTTAAATTCAAATCTTTTCAAATTTTATTTCAAATTCAAATTCAATTCTGTTTTTAAATAACTTTTCAAATATAATTCCAAATAATGCAAATAATATATGTTTTCAAATCAGAAAAATATGAGGAATTCAAATATGGCCTTCAAAATCTATTTTGAACACTTTAAAATTCCAAGTTGATTTAAATTACAAATAAATGCCCTTTTTCCTTAATTAATTAATAACTTTTGTTTTATAACTCCAAATTTAACAAATGATATGTCTAAAATGATTAGCTCGACGAGACCTTTCTGTTTATGCATTCCATGTTCTGTTTTGCAGCATGCATCATATAAATATAATGTGTACAGCAACTAATATGAGTTTAAAATGTGATTAAAACCCAATAAAAATGTTTATTCTTGTATTCCACACCTCACCCATGCCATGCTACATTAATGCCATGCAAATTGTGCATCATTCATCAGGCATGATTGTTTGCTTGTAGCATTTTAATGCATATGCTTGTGCACTTTATTTATGTTGGCCCTTGTTTGTTTGGTTCTTCTTCGAATAGACGCTGAGCAGGGGATATACCAAGAGAACCAGGAGCACTACCCAGATCCATCCATTGCTTCAACTGAGCTCCCAGGCAAGCACTACCACATGCTGGCATACATATAGTACCTATTGCCTCTTTCTTATTCTTGCATCATTGAGTCACGATTGCATTAAGTTGAATCCCAAGTATTGCATAGCCTTTACATTTAAACCCCACCGAAGCTTGTTCCTCCATCCCATGAGCCATTACTACAGGAGTTGTTTGAGCCATGCGAGTCGTAGAACAGCATGTGTAGGGTATGTGAGTGTCTGATGGATAACGAGGTACCTAAACAACTTAACCTGAGTAGTAATGGGATAACTAATGAAAGTGGCATCGGTGAGCCATATTCGCTATTTGGTTTTTTAGGCTCACTTGTGTCCCGTAGGACCCCGAGTACTTGATTCCTGTTCCTTGAATATTCGCGCTATCCACATCCGGGAGGCTTATGAACCCCCCTGAGCCAGAGCTTGATTCATTCTTATTTCTTGGGGCCACAAACTAGTTTGAGGTTTTATTTACTATCCTGTACTTATGCCATGCTTTACTTCTTTATTTAAATTGTGCGAGGTACTGCACACTGTACTGTTTAGGAAAGCGGAGTGTTTTCGCGGTGTCGACAAGCCCAGTCACATTTTCGGGTTCCCAGTCGTTCACAGCCACTGGCGCAAACCTTGAGGCCGTCTCGGAGTCAGCTAACTTCGTTGCGGGTAGCTCAATGGGGTGGCCCCCTGAAATATTTCTGAATCCTGCAATTGCTTTGTCGTGACTGCCTCGTTGGGTTTTGATTTGGTTTTTCCGAGTGTGTGTTGCTATTTGTGCACCCCTGCAGGGTAAAACTTTCTAAAAGCCGTGTCCGCGGTTATGGACGACTTGGAGCACAGTTTCTCGATCATAGACAAGCATAACTAAAGTACCGCTTTTTAATTTGACTAGACTAGGTACCTGACTAGTAAATAGTGCAACACTCACGGAATGGATAATAAAACTGCCAACGGATGGGGGGCTGTTCGTCCGCTTCCTCGTCGGTAAGCAAGGAGGAGGATGGATCTGTTGAGATTACCATTATAACTGTTGTTGTTAATTCACGGACATCCGTCTATCTCTGGTTAGGCGGATGGTTAGCGAGTATCTATAGAATTGTTAGGGTTTATCTTTTGCTGCAATTGCGTCACCCCAGGTTGTGTCCCCTTTAGAGGCATAAAGACTTGCTGAGTACCCCTAGGGTCTCACACGATAAATTATTGGTTCAGATGAACAGGTACACTCGCAAGATGGATACTGGGTGGAAGAGACGGACGATGTGGGCAACGATCATTCGGTGTAGAGATTCCGGGAACGGGGATCCGTGAGATCTGTGGGCGGGATGTGCTTATTTATGGGGCATCTTATGCCGATTTTCTTCTTATCCGTACTCGGATTTTGTCTTCCGCTTCCGCCTGATACTCTGTTGATTGATGTATGAGGAGATATCCTAAACTATTATACCTATCTAGGATATTTGGATCTTGCCGTATGGCGTTGCTATATTTCCTTTCTTTTTAGATGGAATGGCTCTGATGTACTGTTGTGTGGTGGCTTGCATACATACTCATTTGTGTATATAGTTGATCCCTTCGCCTGCCGATTACGCCGCCCGTTCTTGTCCCGATGTCTGGAAATGGTTGGGACGGCCGAAAGGTCTACCGTGAGTGGCATTTGGGCCCCACCGTACTATTTCAACCATTTCCGTTCATCCAGGCTTGTAACTAGGAGCGTAATTCACCGAGGTAGTTACAATTGGTATCAGAGCCATCCCGACCTTCAGGGTCTCAGCCAAATGGTCGTTGTCTGTCTAGCAAATATTTTTGGTAGCTATGTATACTAGGGAAAAACAAAACGCGAGAGTAGGACTGCTTCCATTTTTCTTCTTACCCAACCACCCATCCTTTTTTCTGGTAAGGAAGTGTAACGTTTTCAATCCTCTTCTTAAAATTCAAACTAGGATTCACGTGTTCTGGGTTTCCGTAGTACCATAGAAAGTGTGTGTGTGTGTGTGTAATTCCTTGTCTATCTGTTGCAGCCAATTTGTTATCTTTATCTGCCTTTGGTTATCAACTGTTGGTACATTCCATACTGACAGGCTTTTGAAAACCGGCGCGATCTATCTGACTCCTTGTTAACCGGTGCCATCTTCTTAAGGGTGTCCTTCCTTCTAGCAACTCCACATTCTGTGAAATCATCAGTTGCTAATCGCTACCTGATAAGTGATTTTGCGCATCTATTGGTATTTTAATGCCGAAAAATGCGGAAAATTTTTCTTTGATACATCTGTGTTTCCGCACTCCTTTTTCTAGTCGTGTGTGAAACATTATCTATCTCCCTTTTATCAGCATGTCCATGCTAACTCATTCTTTTGACACCGGCGCTTAATCCTGGAGTTTCATTTCATCTCCAATTCTCTTGGGCTAATTACATAACATGTGTCGATCCGATGCTGATGATTGTAATTTGGCTCTCGGCATAGCTATATTCCACTCATGATAAGTGTCGATGGGAATATGGAAAATGCTATCAACGCTATCATCCAAATAGTGACGGTTATCTCCTATGATTTTGAGTACACCGTGATCATATCTATGCATATTCAAGCATCTTTGGCAATCCGGAGTTTCTCAAAGCACTACGGCGGTCTATCATCTGTTCATCATGCTGCACATCTTTTTCAACTCCATATATGCACATCTTTTTCGTCTCTGATAGCTCATACCATAAGCAAAGCTATATCATCGGTTCTTAACCAAGATCTCTTTATCTTTGTAACCGGTGATCCGATCGACAATGTGAATCAGGTGACATCTCTTTTTCTTCTGAAGGACCAGCTAATCTTTTCTGCCAGCGCATCTTCTTCAACACGAACCCGTGCTCTTAATATTGATCTTTCTAAGAGCGTTGAGCTCAGGAAGTGTTCGAGCATTTGTTCGTTCCTCTCGCCTTTTGGAACTTGGTATTCTAGGAATATATTGTTAATCCATGGAGGTATATGTTGATAATATGCTTGCCTATTCTATATCTATGGAAGGACATGGGAGATCATCTGTGTCTCTTTCTCTCAAGCTTCGTGAGCACTGCCTGTGTGCAAAGTCTCAAAGTGAGAATTCTGACTTTTTGAAGTTACCTATCTCGACCACGTCCTTCTGCTAAATACATTGCTTCAATTCTGGAATTGGCAAGTCCATTGTTAATTTCATCCGCCATCTTCAACCAATCCGGAGTTGTTCCTTGTTGGCAACTTATCATCGTCGTTCCGCTAAAGATTTTCCCCAAGACTGCTAAATCTTTCTCAATCATTTCAAGAAGAACATGGAGTTCTTTCACCTCAGTCTCGTCAAGTAATCTTTGAAAACCCTCTTGTTCTATCGTCTATGCTCAATCCACCGGAGGCCATGAAGATTTTTCAGATCTTTTGTAATCCTTATGTTCAAGTTGGTGCTATCTTTTCTGTAGCTGTTGAATCTTGCAGCTGTTCTCCGTAATCTTCCTTCATACCTTTCCGGAGGCTTGGTACTTCCGACACGACGACAACATCATCATCTTTATCTAACTTGAATCCGGCGAATCGTTGCATCTATCCTTGTTTTCTAACGGAGTTCCATGAGCTCTTCTTGTCAATACCTTCAGTCTGTTTCGGTAGTTGGGTTGCATGGTTTTCTTATTCATGTGCGGAGTAATGCTTTGAGTGCGGGATGGAGTAGCTACCATACCACTACTCCTATCATTCGCTCTTGTACATTGAATTGGTGAATTAATGTGATTCCACTCATTCCACGGAAGTTAGAAGTGGCCTTCATCCCTCGATACTTTTACTTCCGTCCTTGTTTTTCCGGAGTGCTCTCTCGAGGAAAGTAATCAATAATCTCTTGTGGGTGATCTCGTCCTTTCTACACGGAGAAAAATCCTCAATTATCTGGTGGAAACAAACGCAAACTCTTTTCTGTCCTCGTCTTTCTACCGGTGCTTGACATCCCCAAACAAGATGAAAGGAATCTATCTCTCTCTCTGTTTCATCAATTCTTTATCTGTGGTAAAGCCAATTATGGTTGATACCATCAGCCGTAAATCTATTGCGTTAGCCTCAAGGCTAAAGAAAGCAATAAGTATCTCTACAATAAACTCCAGATCCTCCATATTCTTAGCTTCTCGGGATTCCACCATGATTTGGCTTCACATCCGCCTCTACAAGTTATATCCGCGCACCTCAATTGCATGACCCTTGGTTCTTACCGGCGCAACAAGAATCTAATCCGACGATGTCTAACTAAATCTTTCTGTTGATATCAAGGGACTCTATTGTTTGAAGGCAATATTGTTTCCATACTTCATTTCTCAAATCCGAGAGGAGATACGATGCTATTATCATAGTGGTTCAAAACCTCTCCAATCTAGCTCTTTTTCTTCCGGCGAGTCAAAGATTCATCCTCTCTCGTATCGGCAAATCTTTAATCTTAACGGTGTGCTTTTCTTTATCCATGATACATCATCTTGTCCTTTCTTTCACAAGTGGATCTATTCTTTTATCATGTTTCTTTGGAAAACCGGAGCTATGTCCATCCTATCCTTCTTGTCTCACGACAATCCTTCAACTCTTCTAAACCGTTGTTTCTCAAGCAAAACGCAAGACTCGCAACAAGTCTAGCAAGTTTTGCAAGGTGTAGTGGTCGCACCATTCCATGGTTCAACAACTTGGAAACGTGAGGGTCACCTTCGTTCCGAACACCCGCCTCTTCTTGTGTTGTTCTCTTTTTCCTAGGAATCTCGGGGCGAGATTCTTGTTTAGTGGGGGAGAGTTGTAGCATCCCAATTGTCTAACAATTGTAATGCTACTAGCCTAGTCTATATAAATTCTACTTCATATATATAATTGTTGCATCATAATTATATCATGCTCATGTCATCATGCCACCTTGCATTTGAGCATCATATAAAACCCCCTTTCATTTGGTTCTTCTCTCATATGCATTGTTAATTGTATTTGACTCTTGATATTGTATTTGGGTCTTGATATATTGTTTAAATGCCCAAGTTGAGTTGGGGGCATGTCTTTTACTAACTCCACCACCTTTTCTTTCACCACCTTATAATTCCACCATCCAACTAAATATGAGCTTGGCACTTATTGGTTTTACCTCTAGCTCATGTGGGTTGGGATGGATCCAATTCTTTTCCACATGCTCTCATCTTAGCATCATGTTGTTTCCACATTATTGATATATGAGAGCCACATGGCCACCTTTGCATGCCTTGTGAGTGGAACCCTTTTTCCTAGCTTCCATATGGATTATTATGGATTTATGCTCATGTTGGGATATTTTTGGGACTACTAAACATCTAGTGGAATATACACACTAGTAATTCCCAATTATATTCAAATGTGATCATTTCCATCTACTCCACTTGGAGCCTTCTTTTTAATTCTTTTGCTTGGCTTTTATTCCAATTTTGGGAATGCAAAATAATAATGCCATGTGATAATATTGTTTTCACAAGAATCAATATGGCAATAAATATTTTTGCATGGGCCATGCAAGTACCCCTTTAGCTTGGCTTTTGGTTTTTATTTGAATCTAGAGTGGACCATCATCTCTCTCTATCTCTATCCCTTCTTTTGGCTTGATCTATGTTGATCTTGCTTAAACCCTAGCACTCCATCCCTCTCTTTTGCTTGTTTGATCTTGGTTGTTCTTGGCTTGATATAGTCCAAGGCAAACCCTAGCTTCAAACCACTCCATCTATCTCTCTCTCTAATCCCTAGACCATCACCTACCCCATCTTCACCATACCATCTCTTCCCTCATCTTTTCTCTCTCTCTCTTTCCACATGTTTTTGCTTGATCTAGTTTGGAGTATGCAATCTTCTAAAAACCCTAAACCACCACCCCCTTCTCTTTTAACCTCAATCTAGGTGCCACTCATATCATCTACCCTTCATCACCATAACCCCCTCTCTCCTAAACCCCACCATGACCAAACCCTAGCTACCATGTCCCCCTCTCTCTCAGCCTTACCCCCCCCCTCTCTCACCTAGCTGGCCCCACCGGCCACCCTCTCTCCCTGGCCCACCTAGCTACTCCCTCCACCCCACAAAACCCTAACCCGAGCCTCCCCTCTACCCAACCCTAACATCTACCCGAGGCTACCCTCTCTCCCTCTAGCTCTCTCTCTGCCTCCATGCCTCCACCACCCCGAGCCTGGCCTGCCCTACCCCACCTGGACGTCCCCATCTACCTGCCCCTGCCCTACCCGAGCCAGCAGAGCACGTGAGGAGGAAGGAGAAAAAGGTGGCCGAGCCACCTTTTCCATCTACCACCTCCCCACGGCACCTCCCTCTCCCCTCTGCTTTATCTCCTTCCCCATGGCTCTCCTCTGCTCGCCCAGACCATCTCCAGATCTCCCTAGGGCGCCTGCCCTCTCCCCTCTTCTCCACCGTCTTCGCCTACCCCATCGCCGGCAATCCTCGGCCTCCACCGCCCTACTAAAACCAGCCGGTGGCGTGGTGCTCCAGGGTGTCGAGGAAGACCACGGTCGACTGCTGCGACGCCCTGTACACGGCAACGAGGAGGAGGCGAACTGGAGCCGGAGAACATCGCGAAGCCGACCCCGAAACCCTAATCCGCCCGGCGTCTGCCTCGCCGTCGATCCGCTGCTCGCCGACCCGATCCAACACCGCCGACCACCTCTCGGTGAGCTGGCCAACCTCCCTGACACCTCCGTTTCCCCCGCCATCGCCTGTGCTCGCCGGTAGTTTCTCCGAGCGCCCTCGGTGCGCTATCGTTCGCTGCTGTCTGCTAGCTCCCGCTCCGCGTAGCAACCTACCTAGGCCACGGCCACCTCCCTCGCAACAACGCCAAGCCACCGCAGTGGTTCCGCCTCTGCGCGCGCCCTAGGTCACGTGTTCGAGGCCCACGCGCCGCGCGCTGCGCTCCGCGCGTTCGGCATCGACCTGTCGACAGAGGTTCAGGGAAGATCCACAGTAGCGCTGCCGCTTTTGCGAATACCCCCCTACCTTTTTAACTCCATGAACCCGCGCTCCCTCTAGGCCCACCAGTCAGCGTCTGCTACCTTTTTACAAAAACCACCCCGCAGATCTGAGCGCTCAACCCGCAGTACCCTGGCTCCCCCACGTGGCACGCCCCCGCTGGCGCGCCCGCGTGTGGCCCCAAGGTCGCTCCGGCCCCACCTGTCATTCGCTGGGACTAGACGAGCTCGCGGTGAGAAAAACAATTCTGTGCACGGGTTGTCCAGTCAGCAGTGAGCCCCACCCGTCAGCGTCTGGGTCTATATCTGTCTGGGTGACAAAAGTCTGTCTGTTTTCTGTTTTAAATTCAAATCTTTTCAAATTTTATTTCAAATTCAAATTCAATTCTGTTTTTAAATAACTTTTCAAATATAATTCCAAATAATGCAAATAATATATGTTTTCAAATCAGAAAAATATGAGGAATTCAAATATGGCCTTCAAAATCTATTTTGAACACTTTAAAATTCCAAGTTGATTTAAATTACAAATAAATGCCCTTTTTCCTTAATTAATTAATAACTTTTGTTTTATAACTCCAAATTTAACAAATGATATGTCTAAAATGATTAGCTCGACGAGACCTTTCTGTTTATGCATTCCATGTTCTGTTTTGCAGCATGCATCATATAAATATAATGTGTACAGCAACTAATATGAGTTTAAAATGTGATTAAAACCCAATAAAAATGTTTATTCTTGTATTCCACACCTCACCCATGCCATGCTACATTAATGCCATGCAAATTGTGCATCATTCATCATGGCATGATTGTTTGCTTGTCGCATTTTAATGCATATGCTTGTGCACTTTATTTATGTTGGCCCTTGTTTGTTTGGTTCTTCTTCGAATAGACGCTGAGCAGGGGATATACCAAGAGAACCAGGAGCACTACCCAGATCCATCCATTGCTTCAACTGAGCTGCCAGGCAAGCACTACCACATGCTGGCATACATATAGTACCTATTGCCTCTTTCTTATTCTTGCATCATTGAGTCACGATTGCATTAAGTTGAATCCCAAGTATTGCATAGCCTTTACATTTAAACCCCACCGAAGCTTGTTCCTCCATCCCATGAGCCATTACTACAGGAGTTGTTTGAGCCATGCGAGTCGTAGAACAGCATGTGTAGGGTATGTGAGTGTCTGATGGATAACGAGGTACCTAAACAACTTAACCTGAGTAGTAATGGGATAACTAATGAAAGTGGCATCGGTGAGCCATATTCGCTATTTGGTTTTTCAGGCTCACTTGTGTCCCGTAGGACCCCGAGTACTTGATTCCTGTTCCTTGAATATTCGCGCTATCCACATCCGGGAGGCTTATGAACCCCCCTGAGTCAGAGCTTGATTCATTCTTATTTCTTGGGGCCACAAACTAGTTTGAGGTTTTATTTACTATCCTGTACTTATGCCATGCTTTACTTCTTTATTTAAATTGTGCGAGGTACTGCACACTGTACTGTTTAGGAAAGCGGAGTGTTTTCGCGGTGTCGACAAGCCCAGTCACATTTTCGGGTTCCCAGTCGTTCACAGCCACTGGCGCAAACCTTGAGGCCGTCTCGGAGTCAGCTAACTTCGTTGCGGGTAGCTCAATGGGGTGGCCCCCTGAAATATTTCTGAATCCTGCAATTGCTTTGTCGTGACTGCCTCGTTTGGTTTTGATTTGGTTTTTCCGAGGCAAATCGAGTGTGTGTTGCTATTTGTGCACCCCTGCAGGGTAAAACTTTCTGAAAGCCGTGTCCGCGGTTATGGACGACTTGGAGCACAGTTTCTCGATCATAGACAAGCATAACTAAAGTACCGCTTTTAATTTGACTAGACTAGGTACCTGACTAGTAAATAGTGCAACACTCACGGAATGGATAATAAAACTGCCAACGGATGGGGGGCTATTCGTCCGCTTCCTCGTCGGTAAGCAAGGAGGAGGATGGATCTGTTGAGATTACCATTATAACTGTTGTTGTTAATTCACGGACATCCGTCTATCTCTGGTTAGGCGGATGGTTAGCGAGTATCTATAGAATTGTTAGGGTTTATCTTTTGTTGCAATTGTGTCACCCCAGGTTGTGTCCCCTTTAGAGGCATAAAGACTTGCTGAGTACCCCTAGTGTCTCACACGATAAATTATTGGTTCAGATGAACAGGTACACTCGCAAGATGGATACTGGGTGGAAGAGACGGACGATGTGGGCAACGATCATTCGGTGTAGAGATTCCGGGAACGGGGATCCGTGAGATCTGTGGGCGGGATGTGCTTATTTATGGGGCATCTTATGCCGATTTGCTTCTTATCCGTACTCGGATTTTGTCTTCCGCTTCCGCCTGATACTCTGTTGATTGATGTATGAGGAGATATCCTAAACTATTATACCTATCTAGGATATTTGGATCTTGCCGTATGGCGTTGCTATATTTCCTTTCTTTTTAGATGGAATGGCTCTGATGTACTGTTGTATGGTGGCTTGCATACATACTCATTTGTGTGTGTAGTTGATCCCTTCGCCTGCCGATTACGCCGCCCGTTCTTGTCCCGATGTCTGGAAATGGTTGGGACGGCCGAAAGGTCTACCTGTGAGTGGCATTTGGGCCCCACCGTACTATTTCAACCATTTCCGTTCATCCAGGCTTGTAACTAGGAGTGTAATTCACCGAGGTAGTTACAAATCCCCACTCACATAGCATGCAAAGGTGGCCATGTGGATCCACATAATTCATATTGTGAAAACAATAAGAAAGATATATGAAAGCATGTAGGTTTAGAAGTGGATCCATCTTATTACATATGAGCTAGACAAATTCCAAAAGAAATTCTAATGCTCATATATTTTTTGGATGATGGAATTATAAGGTGGTGACAAAGAAAGGTGTTGGAATTGTAGGAGATATGCCCACAACTCAACTTGGGCATGAAGCAATTTATCAAGAAGCAAATAAAATATATCAAGAGGCAAAACAAGTGATACAATATATAATGTATATGGGATAAGAAGCAAATAGAGAGGTTTTATATGATGCTAAAATGCAAGGTGGCATGGTGACATGAGCATGATATAACGATGATGCAATAAATTACAAGTGGAAAGTAGCATTTTATTATTATTCATGTAGCATTACAGATGTTAAACATGTGGGATGCTACATGGTTGCAGATCATCGGATGCGGGTTAGTCTTGGCCATGGTGCTAGGGTGGCTAGGGTTTATCAGTGGAGAGAATAAAGGAGGGGAAGGAGATCCAGATGGGGGAAATTATGGAAGGGAGTGGATGGAGAAGCTGGCGCCTCAGATGCTTTTATTGCTTCTTTCTTTAAGAGGCCAGGAAGATAAGCAGGGTAGAGGCTCATGAGTGTGGTATGGTGTCAGCGAGCACGTGATCACACACGGGTGGGAGAGAAACAAAGATGAGATGACATTTGTAGTTGCTTGGTGTGGTTGAACTAGAGGCAAGGGTGGAGCGGTGCGGCTGGAACATGGGAAGGATCAGAGAGGTCAGGGTGACACAGTTTAGATTAGAGGGGGCCAAGGGGATCGATTCATGTTTAGGTAAAGGAGGTTGACGCGGTTCAGGTTGCACCATGGGGGTTTAGTAGTGGTAGCTAGATGGAAGATTTAGATGGTTGAGTTGCTCGGGTAGGTTAGGTTGGGTGGTGTGAGTCCAATAGCTAGGCCAACAAGAAAAAAGAGAGACTAGATAAAGGGTTTAGCCTTAGGTAGTTTAGGTTTAGGAAAAGGTTTTTTGGAGTATGGATTAGGAGTAGTGGCTAATATTTCATGTGGAATAATAAAAATTGAATCTCATGATTTTATGTGGTGGAAAGGGGGTATGTGGCAAGAATAATAAGAAGTACATGACATGATCCCATGTAAAAGAATTAGAGGTCTCATGGCTCATGTAGCACAAAGATGGTAGAAGGTGGCATGATACAAATATGTGTATGTAGGGTTTAGAAGATGAATCTAAGGCTAGAATGGAAGCATGTACGCGTCATATAGTGTCGGCAGGGTTTGTGGCAAGGAAACAAGGATAAAAAATGGAACAAGAATACAAATAACATTTGATATAGAATTAGAGGTAGAAGAATAGAGAGTGTCCAATAGATACAAGAAACAAAGATTTGTCATGAAAAAAAAATTGGCTTTTACAACAAACAATTTTTGTGGTTAAAAATTCTTCAACGATGCGTGGCCTCTGTGGTAAATGTCCCGTCACCAAAGAATCTACCACGGTATTTTTCATGACTGTGGCATTTCACACCCTTTAGCCACAAAATTATGTGCTGTTGTAGATCTATTTCTCCAGCTCCTTTGACTGATGACGTCATGCAAACTGCCACGTGGAAAACACAGTTAATGGCCATTTACCTTTGTTAACAGTCACAAAAACCATGGTAGAATCTAGGCCTAGCCAAGGCTTGCTAGTTATTAAGTGGGCCGACCCATTATGAGAGCCTAATAAGAAGATTGCCCATTACTGTTTTGGCCACATATGACATGCTAATTTTTGGCCCATTATTGTTTTGGAATCCATAAGGCCCACGTCATCCCAACACTGTGAGACCTTGTCAACACCCGGATTTTTAATCCCAGATGCCTGTTATGCCATACATCGCAATCCCAGGATTACCATTTTTGCGAGATATAACAGATTGGATATCACAGTACATCATCCACTACAAACCATACATAAGGTCTTACACAAATAAAGGATCTCTTGATCCATTCTTAATACAATTCAAGTAGCGGAATAAAGTAATAACAATAATAGCGTAGGCGAGACTCTATCTTCATGGTCACAGGCAATGCTGATGATGGGAGATGATCCTAGTTGTCGTAACTTTCCTGCTGTCCATCCTCCTGATAATCCTCTTCATAGTCTGGAAATAGGAATAGCCAGGGACAAAGCCATGAGTACTCTTTAAGTACTCACAAACTAATACTAACAAGTGAAATGGTTTTGGAATAGGAAGTACTAAGCTCTAGGTTGTTTTGCAAAAAGCCAGATTTATCTCTAGTGAGTTCAGAAGCAAAGAAAGCTAGTTGAAAGTTTTATAACTCCTAGGTGGGAACTTGAAGTTCAAATACAACCCTGTTGTGGTCAAGTCAAATCACAATTCATTTTACAAGTCATTTTGAAAACATCTTACGATGGAACAGTATGGCCACTCCAACTGTCCATAACCGCGAACGCGGCTATTCGAATAGTTTGACACTCTATAGAGGTGGTACGCTTTCACCACAACATTCGATGCATCCGTCAGGAACAAATCTTGAATTCACCATACTCAGTATGCGGATAATCAATCCTAACCTTTCAATTACATGCCCTAGTAGAGGCACCTCTCCTGTAAGTTTGGCGTCCCAACCATGACCAACTGTCATCTTGGGAACTGCACAGGTGGACAATCTTCACAAGGTAGCCTCAGCTCAAGCCTTGCCCGCAAGGGAACCCATACTAAGGTATATAAATTTCCAGTCAAGATCTACCTAACATTCGGGTATTGTGGTTGTACGGTAATCTTGGAATGGTATCGCAGCCAGACAACCATCAGTTTTATAAAAGGCTAAGGCTCATGCCTTAACATTTTCATCATCAAAAATCATCTGGTGTTCAAGAACACATGTCAAAACATTTCAATAGAATGACTCATCATTCTAAGGTTTTCATAACCATTTTCACCAAGTATTCCCATCTAAAGTTGATCAAGTTTTATGCTTAGCACTAGCATCTACAAGTGGGGGACATACTAATGAGGGGTGGTAAACAAGTGTATCTTATCTAAGTTCAATCTCATGCCTCAGGATGACATCAAGATTATCTAACTTAGGTCCAGTTTTATGCTCTTTATGCTACCTTTAGATATCCTTCTAAAGTCTACAAGTTATCAAGTAACCTTAAATAGAAAGCTTTGATAACGAAATAAAACACTAAGCTTGCAAGTAAAACTAGGATTATGTGTCATCAAGGGGTATAATCTTGCAAGTAAAAGTTGCATGGTTTAGCTTTCTCAGTTGCAAGTGTTAGCTTGCTCAGTTAATAGCTTGCTAAGATATTAGTATAGGCTTGCCTTGTGCAGAGTAGTGGTTGAAGTTCTCCTCGGCTTCTTCCTCGTAGTATCCTCCTTCCTCTTCGTATCCTTGGTCAGTACTAGCGTGTATAAATAAATACGAGGTACACAATCACCACACAATACTTAACTAGTTCTATTCATTACACCAAGGTTTTTACTAGATGATCTAGGATCATCACAAACATTACAACCTGTAAGGCAAAAAGTTTTATTTCCTTTATTTTAGAAAAGTAATTTCTACTCATTGAAAAACTATTTAAGATTTAATATTCTCCATCTAAAACATGGAATCATGTTGACACATGTCATCACCACATATTTCAGTACATGGGAATGTGATTTAAAGTGGTGTCACAATTTAATAAGTTTTAACCTTTTTATTTTAATTAGATAAAGTGACTAGAATGGCCTATGAGGCATTCTTTTATTACTTAATCATTATTTCTGAAATAAACCTATATATTTTTATATATTCTGAAAGGAATGGTTAAATGTGATTTTTGAGAGTTGCAATCAACTCAAAAGCTTTTGTGGTTAAATTTTAAAAAATGTTTGAATTCAGAAAAGCTTCTGCCTTGTTATTTTTACTATAGATGATCTACAATTCCAAGTGAATTGAATCAAACGAGCATGGATTCAGCATTCTAGTATCTTTCTAACAAAATTGATTTTTGAATCTAGGTACAGAACTGGGTTTGAAACTAAAAGAATAAACCTAAATTTGAATTACTAGGTCGCGCGGGATGTTAACTAGGCCGGCCCGCTGCGCACAGCGCGCGTGCGGGCTGGTTTAAGTGGCTGTCCCCACTCGTCAGTGAGACAGAGAGTGGCGAAGTGGTATGGGGCGGTCTAGGCCGTGCTATCTAACGCTAATCCAACTGTTGTGGTTCATCGTCCATGTCGGGCAACACCGGCGAGACAGAACCCTAGCGCGGCTAGTGGGGGTCGTTGGAGGCTCACAGGGGCTCAGGCGAGGGTTAGCGATGGGGGCGAACGACAAAGTCGACTACAACGATCCTCCTGGTAGCGGTGGCTCCTCCTAGGGAGGCTTCAATCAACGGCGCCCTTCTCCTCCAGCAGCGGCAAGCTCCGGCGAAATTCCGGCGATGTGCTGCTCGGCTTGCTCCGGGAGTGAGGTGGGTGCTTTTGAGAGAGAGGGGAGTGAGATGGTGTGAAGAATTCATGCTGGGGTGGCCTCTATTTATAGTGTCTAAAGGGGACCGAATGGCGTAGGCGGAGCTCGTCGGTGTCATCGTTACATCAAGCTACTGGCATGGGCAATGGTAGGGTACAGTGCTGTGTTCCCTAGCGAGGGTCTACGGCATGGCTACGCAGCATGGGGTGGTGCGAAATGGTTGGAACATCGCGGTGCTCTGAGCGGGTCAGATGCTGGTTTTAATGGCGCATAGCATCCATTGTCCGCGCAGCGGCGAACAGGCGTGTCTGGGAGTTCCTAGGGTGGTGGCGATCCTGCTTGCACACGAAGAGGGCGGCGCGTAGTCTGTGGGCGTGTGTCGTGGTTGACGCTTTGGAGCGCTCTCGGCATGCTCGCAGAGAAACTGGGCGCGAGCTTTCCGCGTGGTCCAATGTCACATCCCAAGATTTTCCAAATCTTGTAATGTGAAAAATAAATGAATAAGATAAAACTCTGTTTGATTTTCAGGGCCAGAAGAAACTTTTTGAACTCAATTGGAACTTCAAACCAAGTTGAATCAAATAAATCCTAATGGGATTTAAAAATATTTATTAAAGGAAAATAAAAAAATATTTAAAAAAATTACTATTTTGGATCTTTTAAATAAAAGAATTTAGTTTTCAAATGAAATAGAAGTTTTATAAATAAAGATTATTTTATAAAGCCAAATTAAACCTTGGCCAAAGCTTATGAAATAAAATGCTTTGTTTTGATAAAAAAAATATAGTAAAGGTTTATTAAATAAAATTAATAAGGATTTAATATCCAAGATTTATTAATAAAGGTTTTACTATTTCCAAAACATCAAAACTTATTTATTTATTTAAAATAAGTTTTCCAAGTATTTTATATTTCCAAATGAAACCTACTGTTTTGGTTTTGGCAATATTTAGATTTCAAAATGGAGTTTTGAATAAAACCAAATCTATTTGATTTATTAACAAAGGTCTATTTACTTAATTAAAATGGACCCTAAATTAAAAAAATTATTATTTTATTTTGGAATTTTGGTTTATGTTACTGAACATAACCAAGTTCAAAATCACAAAGTGTGGTGAAAGTTTGAATGGATTTGAATGTTGTTTGTTTGTTTGAAATTTCAAAACAGAAATTGGAAATAGAAAAGAAAAAGGGTTCAGTAAGAAAAAAATAGTTTTGGACTCGGCCCAACCCAGCAGCCCAACAACCCAGCAAACAGCCCAGCTCCCCTCTCCCGCAAAAAAACGTTTTCCACTCACTCCCAGACCCGCAAAGAGACTGACCGGTGGACCCTTCCCTCACTCTTTTTCTCACTGATGACTGGACCCCACCTCTCCTGTTCATCCTCCTCACCCGCGCGACTTCTTCTCCCTCCCTCGTCGCCGTTTCCTGCAGTGATTCCGCGGCACTAATTCGTCTTAACGCGGCCACCATTACTCTCCTTGACCATGCTCGTTAAAACGCCAGCGTCTTCTCCTCCTTTCCCCTCTGTCGCCCCACCTCGACACGCCCCCAGGCTGTCCCATTTCTCGCCACACCACCTTCGGTCCGACGAGCTTCCTCCTCCAATTCCAGCCAGTACTCGCCGCCCCGTGCCTCCCTGAGCACACTAGGAGATTCCCCACCTCCTGACGCATCTGTCCGTGCACCTCGTTTGACCGCGGGCGTCCCTGAGCGTCGACTCCGACCAAGCTCTGAGCGCCGCCGTCTATCTTCAACTGCGACGACGACTCCAAGGTAAACCATACCACCCCGCGCCTCCTCGTTCATGCTCCCTCACTCGTCTCGACCATGCGCATCTAACCCTACTCTCGGTTTGCCCCCTTGTGACCTGCAGCGTCGCCCTCGACAGCAACCAGAACCACTCGACGCCGACGACGTCTCCGACGAGCAATCGCCACCGTTCCCGTGCGCCTCCTGCCTCGTCGACCACACGTCCAGCATCACCTCGTCCTCACGAACACGGTAAGCACCCCCTCTGTCTTCCTTGCTTCCTAGAACCGCCGTTAGCCCGCTGCCAGACCGTCGCCGCCGCGCGCCACCGTCGTCGCGCCGCCAGTACTTGGCCAGGCATTAGCAGCCGTTCGATTTAGATCTGACACTCACGATTAGATCACTTAACATCGAAAGGGTACGCGCCCTGCGCCGTGCGATCTACCTAGATCATGCGGTCCATGTTGCTGAACCGGTACCATCCAACCAAGACACGCCACGTGGCCAGGTTTCATTTTAAAAACAGATTTGAATCTGTTATAGATTCAATTTTCAAACCTTTGTAACTTTTGATCCACATGTCCAAAATTTGCAAATTTGGTATCATTGGAATCAGTGGAACAAGCCCTAGCCAACCATGCCCTTGGTTTAGCAAATAGTATCCATTAGAGTGTTTGTTTTTGCAGAAACTTTTGTGTGCTTGTTTAGAGTAGAAAAATGATTCAAAAATGTTTTTAGGGTTAAAACCTTTGCAAATTGGTTTGCTGTAAACTTACTGACCCTAGGAACCAACCCATGGTTTTGAAAATGAATTTGGTAAAGTTTAGGATGGAAAACTTGATTTAACCCATTTCTAGCCAAATAAAAATAATGGTTTTATTATGAAAATGTTTTTGGAGTAAAAACTTTGGGAAAATGTTTTGAATCAAACCTACTGACCCTAAACACCAAGTTTTGAGAATCAACAACTTATTTGGTGAACCACTTAAAGTTTTTGCTTGATAAAAATGTTTTTCCACCACATAAAATGTTGAATGGATTTAAAAATGATTTTAGACAAAACTCTTTTACAAATGACTTTGCCATTTTGGTAAATGACCAATTTGGACCTTACAAAGTTTAGAAGCTTAGTGGAGACCATATTTGCAAATAGAACCATCCCTTGCATGCTTACATGCATGACTTAGATTCCATTGTTTTATGTGTGTGAAATTGTTTGATAGATTATTGGTTTGGAATGCTAGTTGATTTGGTGTCTACTTGATTGACTTGTAGTGAAGTTATAAAGTGTGAGACTAGCAAGATCAAGGAGTGAACCAACATTCCCTACCAAAAGGCAAGTTACACTATCATCTAAAGTCCTACTATTTTCATTATACTTAGTGGATTTTGAAACATGCATGAAAATAATTTATACTTATGCTGTGCTAAATCCTAATAGGATACCCTATACATTCCTTAGTGAAAACAATGTAGTTGTTACATGCTTAGCCATGCTATATTTTGAAAAGAGATACATGTTGAGATTTTATGGAATTGAGAAAAGGACTTGTGTTTTTATATAATAAAACAAGGACTCAATGAACCACCTGGGTGGCCAAGGATACTTTGAGTTTTGGAGAAGGTGGCAACAAAAGGAACCATGTCTATGGCAATCTCTTTGTGTTGTGCTCCAAAGGAAACCACCCAGGAAACTTAGAGATTGAACATGTTTCTCCAATTGTGGCTTTCGTGTGCAACCACATGCTATTATGGCTCTGGCTTAGTCAACTACATTGGGAAGACCCATGCATGGTCTTCAGTTAACTGGACATGGGGACCTAGAATCCTACATGGGTGCTGAAGACAAGCTAGCAATAGTGTATGGGAGGACCCTTTGGAAAGACTTCGTCACATTCTCAATCTGCCAGTACTCCATCTTGGTGAGCACTAATCCAGTGGCCACTGGTGGCAACAAGATGGGATTGTGACATGTGGGTAAAGTGTACTCCTTCTGCAGAAGATAATAAAATCTAAGTACTTAGCCGTGTCCCCGGTTATGAACAATACTAAGCAACTAAAGTTTGAAGCTATGGGAGATCTCGACATTCTAATTTCTAAAATAAAAACTTGATGCACTCGGGGTTACCAAGGAGCTCAAGAGATTTGGTTAGAACTTGATGTACTTGGGGTTACCAAGGAACTCAAGAGTTTTGTTGAAGACTTGAACACTTGGGGTTACCAAGTAGTTCAAGGAGATTTTGATAACAACTTAAACCCTTGGATTTTACCAAGAAGATTTCAAAGATTTTGTCAAAGGACCAAAACCATTTTGAAAAGACAGGATAAAATATTGCTTTATGCAAATAAGCCTAAAACTCTACTTAGACAAATATGCATGTATTGATAGGATCCACTTATATTCAACTAAGTAGTGAAACTTGCCAATACAATTCAAATGTATTGACCCTTGTGGCTGTAACTTGTAATGTTGCAGGTTTGATTGATTTTAGTGAAGATTGATTGATTAGGATTACCAAGTCTACAACCAACATTTGCGTGTGGCACTTTGAAGATGAAGGACCCCATGACTATAGTTATTCCGCTGCAATGTAATGAAATAGCCAAATGAGCTATGTAAAGATGTAATAAAATTATGTTATTCCTGGTTATAAAGTTATATTATGACCTTTGTTTCTTGATACTACATCTTAACTGTGGATGCTAGCTATTGATCCAGGGACTAGCATTGTAAACACAGGGGACACCACCTTATGTTAATAAAGGTTGGGACACTCCCTCTACATCCAATGGCTGGCAAGGATCGGGGCTTGGACAGGGGGTGGCGTTGGACGGTGGTGAGTGTCCAAGGTTGGTGAGGCTAGAGAAGCTCCTAGATGGCTGGCGACATTGGGGTGGCAAGGGTGCTCTCGACCTGCTTGCCATTGATGGCATGGTCTGCTTTACAATGAGCTAGAGGGGTTAAACAAGTGAGATGATCTACTTAGAGTGTATTGTGAGCTAGATAGGGAACACGTTAGGCACTGATCACTGCTCACAATAGTGTTTGTGGTTTGTTTGTTTGGTGCCAGCAAGGTGTTTGACGAAATGGCTGAAAGAGATTCAAATTTGAATTTTTGAATCAAACTTGGTGGGTGTGTTGGTTACATACTAGTGAGTCTCTGGTTAGTTGGAACGGTCAAGTGGAATTGGTTTGGTTGGGTTTTGAGAAATTCTGATCTTCACATATGATAAAGATTCAATTTTGAATTGTCATTTGAATCAAGTTGCCAAATGTTTCTGTAAGTTTGCAAGGTGGGCTTTGAATCACTTTTACTTGGTCTAGCAAGGGGTGAAAATAAATGGAAATGTTTCTGTTTGAAATTTTGGACTAGAAACACTCAAAGTGGCCTAGTGAGCAAGATTGGCAAAAATGACCATTTGCTTTATTTGTTTTGTTTTTTATTTTATCTTGATTTGTTTCTGCTTGGAAATGATTTAGATGATGTTGTTTTCATCTTTAATCCATTCCTTGCTATTTAGATCAATATCACAAGTCCATTCATGCATTCATACAATCATCACATACACACATGCATTCATATTGTTTTGATTAACAAAAGTTTTTGTTAACCCTAATTTTGGTGATTGGAATTGATAATCTTGTTCAATATTTTTGGGATGTTACAAACCTTCCCTCCTTAAAAAAAATCTCGTTCCAAGATTTGAGAAAGAAGAAAGAAGAAAACTAGGATTTAAAAAGATCGGGAAACTCCGTCTTGATGTGATGTTCTCGCTCCTAGGTAGCATCTTCTTCAGTGTGGTTACTCCACTGAATCTTGAGAAACTTGATGGTTCTGGTCCTGGTGGTTCTGAAAGCTTCCTCCAAAACATGGATGGGTACTTCGGGATACGTTAGTTCATCGTTGATCTCTATCGTCTGGTGATAAATGTTCTTGAAGACTTTAGTCTTCTCCGGGATTCCAGGTATTTGCGAAGTAATGATATGGAACACATTGTGCACGGCTGACATCTCCCCTGGAAGTTCCAGTTGATACGATACTTCTCCTTGACGATTCAGAATCTTGAAAGGTCCGATATACCTAGGGGCTAACTTTCCTATGAGCTGCAAACGTTGCATTCCCTTCAAAGGCGACACTTTGAGATACCCAAAATCTCTGATATTGAAAGCAAGGTCTCTATGTCTGTTGTCAGCATAACTCTTCTGTCTTGACTAGGCGGTCTGGAGGTGCTCACGGATCTTGTGAACCTTCTCTTCTGCTTCTCGTAGGATATCGGGTCCGAAGATCTGACTCTCTCCTACTTCCGACCAATTCAAAGGGGTACGACACTTCCTTCCATACATGAACTCAAATGGGGCCAATTGCAAACTAGCTTGATAACTATTGTTGTAAGAAAATTCTTTGAAAGGCAGACAATCTTCCCATTTTGATCCAAATCTAGCACACATGCTATCAACATATCTTCGAGTATTTTATTTACTCGCTCCGTTTTTCCATCTGTCTGAGAGTGATACGCTGTGCTGAAATCCAGTCGGGTTGCTAATCCTTCCTGGACTTTCTTTCAGAATCTCGAGGTAAACTGAATTCCTCGATCTGACACGATGTTCTTGGGGACTCCATGCAAACTGATGATTCTAGCGATGTACAACTCTGCTAGCTTCGAACTCTGGTAGGTGGTCTTGACCGGTAAGAAATGGGCTACTTTAGACAATCTGTCAACTATGACCCAAATAGAGTCATTTCCCCTACTAGAAGTAGGCAGTCTGGTGATAAAGTCCATTCCAACTGAATCCCATTTCCATTCCGAAATCTGCAGCAGTTGCAACAGTCCTGCGGGTCTCTGATGTCCTGCCTTGACTCACTGACAAATATCACACCTGGCTATATAGCTTCCGATTTCCCTCTTCATCTTATGACCCCAAAATTACTTCTTCAAATCCTCATACATCTTCGTTCCTCCGGGCTGGATAGAATAAAGAGTATTGTGGGCTTCCTTCAGAATAACCTCTTTCAACTCTGAATCTGCTGGTACACAGAGACGTCCTTTGTACCACAACACTCCTTCTTCATCTTCGGTGAATCCGGGTACTTTGCATGTATCGATACGACGTTTGATTCCGTCGATACTAGCATTTCCTTTCTGTGCCTCCTTGATCTGACTTATCAAAGTGGGTTGAAGTTCTATGCTAGCCAAAAATCCTTCACTTACTAATTCCATTCTGAAATCTTACATCTCCTTGTGCAAACTTGGTTGCTTCTTCAGAATCATGGAGTTCAAGCGGCACGGCAATATGCTAAGGGCATCTGCTACCACATTGGATTTACCGGGGTGATAGTGGATGTCCAGATCTTAGTTCTTGATTAGTTCAATCCATATTCTCTTCGTCATGTCCAGCTCCTTCTGCGTGAATATATATTTCAGGCTCTTATGGTCCGAATAAATCTCACAACGGTTTCCCATGAGGTAATGCCTCCATGTCTTCAGGGCTAGAACTACGGCTCCTAGTTCAAGGTCATGGGTAGGATAATTCTGTTCATGCTGCTTCAGTTGTCGGGATAGATAGGATATAACTTTGCCTTCTTGCATCAACCTACATCCGAGACCGATCTTGGATGCGTCACAATACACATCAAAGGGCTTCGTGATATCCGGCATAATAAAGATTGGGGCTGAAATCAATATCCTCTTGAGTTCATGAAAACTCGCTTCACATTTGTCCGTCCATTTGAACTTATTATCCTTCTTCAACAATTGGGTCATGGGTTTGGTGATACTCGAGAATCCTTCTACGAACTTGCGGTAGTATACCGCTAATCCGAGAAATGCACGAACTTCAGTTTGAGTGGTTGGGGCTTGCCAATCTTCCACATCCTTCACCTTTGCAGGGTCAACGGCAATTCCTCCGGCTAATACGATATGTTCGAGGAATCCTACTTCCTGTAACGATAATTCACATTTGCTAAACTTGGCATACAACTGATGCTCCCTTAGGGTTCCAAGGATGTTCCTTAGGTCTGGCTCATGTTCTTCTACTGATTTGGAATAGATCAGAATATCATCGATGAAAACAATGACAAACTTATCTAGGAAGTCCATAAAAATCTTATTCATGGGGTTCATGAAATAAGCGGGGCATTGGTTAATCCAAAAGACATGACGGTATACTCGTATAATCCATATCTCGTGGTAAAGGCAGTCTTTGGAATATCCTCTGGGCGAATCTTGAATTGGTGATAACCAGTTCTAAGATCAATCTTAGAAAACACTTTGGCACCAGTGAACTGGTTAAACATGTCTTCTATCTTTGGCAGTGGGTACTTGTTCTTGATGGTGACATCATTCAACTTCCGATAATCCGTACACAAACGGTTACCTCCATCCTTCTTGTCCCCAAACAGGACATGTGATCTCCATGGAGACGCACTTGGTTGGATCAATCCTATCACCAGCATAGCATCCATTTTCTTTTTTAGCTCCACTAATTCGGACGGATTCACACTATATGGTCTGTGAGCTATGGGTCCGATTCTAGGGATTAGTTCAATGATAAACTCGATATCCCGATCAGGAGGCATACCGGGCAAAACATCTGGAAATACATTGGGGTATTCACAGAATATTATGACTTGGTCAATGGTTGGTTGGGCTAGACTCTTGTTGCACTTGAATTGACGGGGCATGGTTTCCGATACATGATCTACTGATATTCCTGTTGTACTGGTCATGGTTATGGATTTCTTGGCACAGTCGATTAATCCTTTATGTTTCGACATCCAATCCATTCCTAGTACTACTTCCAAACCTTTAGTTCCGAGTACTATTAGATTAGCATAAAAATCTGTGCCATGGATTCGGATAGGCATAGCCTTGCAAATTTTTCTAGCTTTGGTGGTTGAACCAGGTATTTGAACAGTCATAACATGCTTCAATTTGGTGGGTTGAATCTTACTAGTGCATGCAAATTCTTCCGTAACAAATGAGTGCGATGCTCCAGAATCAAACAACACTCTTGCAAGTACTAAGTTAAAAGAAAACATACCTAGCACGACATCTGGCGCTTCTTGGGCTTCTTCAGCATGAATGAGAAAGAGAGGGCCATTGCGGTTGAGCGAATTCCCTGGGGCAAACCTTCTTCCAGGCAGAACACGACGCTGCTGCTGAGCTGGGGAATTTGCATTGGGGGCTGTGGCAGTCTTCTTACGGCACTCATTGGAATAGTGGCATTTGCTTCCACATTCATAACAAGTCACCTGAGACTTGTCCTTTGCTGCAACAGGCACAACATTGCTTCTAGTTCTTGGGACAGTGTTGGTGTTGGTGGCGGCATTGTTGTTGTTGAACTTGGGCGGTGCACGATTGAAATTGCTGGGGTTGCCGGGGTTATTGTGATTTCCTCCGGGCCTCGGGTTTCCATGGTTGGGATAGGTTGGACGGTTCAACGTCGGTCTGTTGGTTCTTGGGGCAAATCCTGGAGATGGATTGGGGCGATACTTTGGTGTATGGTGGGTTCTTGGTTGATGCATCATGCGACGCTTGCGGTTCTCATTGGCTCGGTTGATCTTGCCCTCCATCTGAATGGCGGAATCCACTAAGGCTTCAATATCAACAAATCGGATATTGACTAACACCGTCTGCATCTCATCATGCAGACATTCAAGAATCTCTCCTTCTTCTTGGCTTCGGTATCTATCTCATCCGGTGCATACCTAGCCAATGAAAAAAAAATCACGGTACTCAACTACGATCATCCTTCCTTGCTTCAGTTCCTTGAATTCATCTCTCATCCTCTTGATCAAACCTGGCACATGGGTTCGGCTGAACTTGATTTTGAACTCTTCCCAAGTCATCATTTGACCTCCAGTCATGGCGCGAACGCTGTTCGACCATGCTCTTGCATCTCCGGCCAAATAGTGGGTGGTGAATAGTACATTCTCGTTGGCTTCTACTCCTGCAACTTCTAAGTTGTTCTCCATGGTTTGCAGCCAATCATCTGAATCTAGGGGCTCTTCAGACTTAGTGAAAACGGGTGAATTGGTGTTCTGGAAGTTCTTGAGCTTGAATCCATGGTTGTCCTGATTTCCATGGCCTTGGTTGTTGTTGGCCATCTGAGTTATCTGTTGAAGGGTGGTTAAGTTGGCTTGACGTTCGACTCTTTCAGCTTCATGGTCCGAAACCAACATTTGCAAGATTTGCAACATCATGTCCGGGGATGAACTGCTTCCTCCGCGAGGCATCTGAAGATTGAGATAGATCATGAGAAAAGAGGGAAATTTCTAGGGTTCAGGGTTTTTGTTTTCAAAAAAGTTTTCAAAGTTTGACTCAGTTTTTTCTAGAAACTTGCTTTTCATTCATGCATAGCACACGATACAAACACACACCACGACAAAGGAAAACAGATGGTTTTAAGAACCATTCTGTGAAACTACGATACAGTGGGACTAGATACAACTCACTAACGCTGGAGCTCAAGTGCTACTACTCCTTGGAGTCGGTGTCCTCATCATCCTCTTCATCATCATCATCATCATCAATGAAGGCATAGTCATCCTCATCGGTGAAGAAGTCCATGGCCTGACCCTCCAGAAAGTCATCATCGTCACTAAGATAGGAGTAGGGGTCTCCACGAAGGTCTTCCCTTTCATTCTCCCTCTCCTCCAGCTGCATATCCCTCTCGTGGACAGTCTCCTCCAACTCTGTGATCATGTGGCAAAGACGGGCAATAATGCGCTCCTTCTTGTCGAGATGACGGCGACAAGACTGTCGATCCTTCACTAGCATGGCAATGGTCTGATCCTTCTTGGCGGTGATGGCATACTTGTGGTTGGCGTAGGAGCGGGCATTGTCTAACTCCTTGTGACGGTCATACATCATGAAGCTGAGGTGGTCCAACTGAGTCTTCAGCTCATGGTGATATGGGGCCTCCAGTGGCTGTCCCATAACATCACGGCTTGGATAGAACTCAAAGCAGGTACCCTTGATCTGATTGATACTCTGCCCATACAGACGGGCGAGAGCTTCCTGCATTGCCCTGGCAAGTCCATCGAGCCAGTTGTTCTCTCTCAAGGTGAACTGAATTCCCTCTGAGGTGGGGGATTCAATATTTCCTCGAAGACATGCAACAACTAGCCATTGCAACTCCTCTCCTTCCTTATCGTTGAGCTTAGCTTCGAAGAACTCAAGGTGCGGACGCTCCAGCATCTCCGACAGTTGGTCCAATTCACGCTCAGAGATGAGGTCTCCTCCATTCCCCAATTGATAAAACTTTTTGTACTTCACGTCCATCTATAAGAATATAGGGTGAGTAAGTTAGTAGAGTGATCAAGTGTGTCAAATTTTCTGTAAGTTTGCAAGAAATTTTGTGGAACATGAATTTTCAAGAAAGAGTCTAAGTGATAATAATGAGAATAAGTTTTCATAAATACTCACTTCCTTTTGTTTTGAAACTAAGTTTTTGATTCAAACGTCCAATCTAACTAGTGTCTCCTATGGTCAGGATGGCTCTGATAACAACTTGTCAACACCCGGATTTTTAATCCCAGATGCATGTTATGCCATACATCGCAATCCCAGGATTACCATTTTTGCGAGACATAACAGATTGGATATCACAGTACATCATCCATTACAAACCATACCTAAGGTCTTACACAAATAAAGGATCTCATGATCCAGTCTGAATACAATTCAAGCAGCGGAATAACGTAATAACAACGATAACGTATGCGAGACTCCATCTTCATTGTCACAGGCAATGCTGATGATGGGAGATGATCCTAGTTGTTGTAACCTTCCTACTGTCCATCCTCCTGATAATCCCCTTCATAGTCTGGCCATAGTCAGGGACTGTAAGATCCCTCCTTTGTAAAGGAAAGGATCCCTATGATTGTAATGCTAGTCCCTGGATCAATGCTAGCATCCACAGTTTAAGATGAAGTACACAGAAACAAAGGTCATTATTACAAGTCATTCCAGAGACAAACATAGTATTTTACAAACTCCATGGCCATAGGCCTAGTACAAGAGTTCAAATATGTATTAAGATAAATAAGTCTTCATCTTCATGTGCCACGGGCAAGCATGTTGAGTGTAGACTCATAACCCCTAATCATCATCAGAATAACCTGCAACATCACAAGTTCCAGCCACAGTGGGTCAATACATTGGAGTAGTATTGGCAAGTGATACCTTAGTAGAATATTGGTAGACTAAATACTATATGCATTTTGGCTAAGTGTAGCTTAGGCTTGCTTTACTCAAAATAGGTTTTACTTATTAGTTGAAAACTCTAAGTTTTTCTTTGTCAAAATCCTTCCCAAGGAACCACCAATAGACATTGGGGAACCTTCACCCTTGTTCAACCACAAGTTTTTACTTAGAAATTGGGATGAGGAGATTCTTGATAGTTTCCATGTCTTGATGCTCAAGTTGTCCCATACCAGGGACATGGCTAAGTACTTAGATTCTTCCATCTATAGAGGTTGTGCACTTTCCCCAAAAGACTTGATTTTCACCAAGACAGGACCTTTCAGAAGCCTTCCCTTAGACCAATTGGACGCGTTCCAACCTATCATCCCACTACCACCAACTGTCCAAATGGCTAAGTTATTGCAACCTATGTGATCCAGGCAGAGCCCATATTGCCAAGTGGCTGCACTAGAAGCTTCTTAACATATGGCATCTCAAATCCCTTTGTTCCTGGGTGGCTTTCCACAAGTGAGATACACAAGGTAAACCATAGAAATGGGCCTTGTGTAACCACTCAACATAAACCATTCCTTCCATTCCACCCAGGTGTTTTATTCACTTAGTTATTTTATTAATCAAAACACAAGTCCAAAGACTTAGAAATATTTTTATCATAGCATGAATACATAACCACCCTTGGTTGCTACTAGCTAGGCTAAGCATGGCATTGATAAGAATCTTAACTTAGAAATTTCTAACAATTCTACAACTACTAGGATTTCCCAAGCATAGCATATAGACCAAAAATATCCATGCAAGTCTAGCAAAATATTTCTAATGCATAATTGAAAAACATAGGTATAAAATCATGAAGAACCACTTGCCTTGGTAGTTTGGAGAGTAGCTACAATCCTCACAATCATAATCACTATTTACACCAAAATCTACACATAAAATAATAGCACCAAAATCACATACAAAATAAATACAAGCAAAATTATATGGATGCATGCATAATGCCATGTGATGATTCTCTACACCAAACAAGACAAGTGCATAGTACTGAATCATAAACAAGTTCAAAACTTGCCAAATAAACTTTATTTGAACAATAAAACATTTTTCAAATAATTATTATACCCAATTATGCCTACAAATGTTTCTGCAAAAACAACCATTTTAACAGAAGCAAAACAACACATTGCATTAATGGAAAGGATTTTCTCTCCTGATTCCATTGATATAAAATTTGTCAAATTTGGACGTGGAAATCAAAAGTTATGAATTAAACAAGTTTAAACATCTAATAGATCAAATTTCTGATTTTAAATCTAACTCACAGACACGCGGCGGCATCTGATTGGACGATACCGATTCACACGGATCGGCTAACGTGGACCGCCAGATCTAACTAAAACGCACGGCCAGATCTGATCCATACCCTTCGTTAAGTTAACTATCCTACCCTTTAGATCTAGATCCAACGGTGAACGATCAACCTACCAAAGTCTGGCGGCGCGTGGAGACGGTAAGCGGCGGCGCGCTCTGTCTACGGCGGCGTGGTGGCTACAGAGGGGGTTGGGGTCGTTGGAGAGGCTCACCAGACTCGCGGAGGTGTGCTGGAGCTCAACGTGGCGGTGGCTTGTCAAGGGGCGCGCGGGCACGGTGAGGATTCCTCGTCGGAGTAGAGGAAGACGTCGGGCAAGCTTTAGCATCGTCGGGGGCGAGGTTCTGGTGCGCGCTAAGACAAACCAGCGATGCTGTTAGATGCGCACAAGCCTAGCAAACAAGTGAGTATTGAAAAGGGAGGAAGGGGTGGTCGGGAACTACCAGGAGTGGTCGCCGGAGTTGGCCGAGCTTCGGTTGCTCCCAGTGGTGGATGGTGACGATGTTCTGGGATGGTACAGAGGAAAAGGAAGGCATGAGAATATGCGCAAGGACATGTAGAACATTCTCGCATGAAGCAGAGACAAAGGGGTGGACGATGCTCACCGGAATTGATCGTCGGAGGTCGTCGGTGCTGCGGCGGTGTGGGCAAGATTACAGGCAGCCTGGTGGCGTGGTGTCTGTGCTGAGTGAGGGGAAATGAGCAGCGAGGGGTGGGGGTCTTTAGCTGGAGCAGGGGCGAGAATCTCGCAAGGAAATGCCGGCAATCAAGCCCGCATCAATCGCGGCAGTGATGAGGTAACAGCGGCATCGACGGGGTCGTGGGGGCGCATGGCTAGAGATGATGCTTGGGTGGCGCTTGGGTCCACCAGTCAGCGAGTGCGGGGTAAGTCTGCGCCGCGTGAGAGAGAGAGGAAAACCCCGGGTGGGCTTGTGGGCTGCGTTTGCTGATGGGCCAAAAGTCTGGCGCTGGCCTTTTCTTATTTCTTTATTCTTTTTCTTTTTCTGTTTGAATTTCCAGGAAACATTTTCAAATGATTTCAAAAGCCATTTGAATTCAAATCTTTTCTGGATTTTTGTAGAGTGTAACACTCATATTTTTGGGCATAAAAACATGTGGTATCTCTGTACTAACTTGGTCCCTCTGATTAAACAAAATAAACAGTGTCATAGCACTTGATTTGAATAAGTTTTTTAAAAATGGTTTTAAACCATATTTGTTTTGTAAATTTTTGGTTTAAGCACTAGCATTCAAGCAAAACAATCTGAGAGAAACAAGTCTTGGTTTTGAAACTATTATACTCTCATTTGAGAGTGACATTTGATTAGTGTTTGCTCACATAAAATCATAGCTCTCAAGTTTCTGCTTCTTCCAAATGAGTTTGAATTCTGATCCCTAAATGATGTGCATGCATGCATGGTATGAAATCTTTGAAACCATGATTTTAGGGATGTTACATTGACAAAGCCATGAGTACTCTTTAAGTACTCGAAGACTAATACTAACAAGTGAAGTGGTTTTGGAATAGGAAGTACTAAGCTCTAGGTTGTTTCAAAAAAGCCAGATTTATCTCTACTGAGTTCAGAACCAAAGCAAGCTAGTTGATTGTTTTACAACTCCTAGGTGGGAACTTTAAGTTAATATCACAAACCTGATGTGGTCAAGTCAAATCATAATTCATTTCACAAGTCATTCTGAAAACATCTGACGACGGAACAGTATGGCCACTCCAACTATCCATAACCGCAGACGTGGCTATTCGAATAGTTTGACACTCTGCAGAGGTGGTACACTTTCACCACAACATTCGATACATCTGTTAGGAACAAATCCTCAATTCACCATACTCATTATGCGGATAATCAATCCTAACCTTTCAATTACACGCCCTAGTATAGGCACCTCTCATGTGAGTTTGGCCTCCCAACCATGACCAACTGTCATCTTGGGAACTACAGAGGGGGACAATCTTCACAAGGTATCCTCAGCTCAAACCTTGGCCGCAATGGAAACCATACTAAGGTATATAAATTTCCAGTCAAGCCCTACCCAACTTTCGGGTATTGTGGTTGTACGGTAAAATTGGAATGGTATCGCATCCAGACAACCATCAGTTTTATAAAAGCTAAGGCTCATGCCTTAGCATTTTCATCATCAAAAATCATCTGGTGTTCAAGAACACATGTCAAAATATTTCAATAGAATGACTCATCATTCTAAGGTTTTAATAACCATTTTCACCAAGTATTCCCATCTAAAGTTGATCAAGTTTTATGCTTAGCACTAGCATCTACAAGTGGGGGACATACTAATGAGGGGTGGTAAACAAGTGTATCTTATCAAAGTTCAATCTCATGCCTCAGGATGACATCAAGATTATCTAACTTAGGTCCAGTTTTATGCTCTTTATGCTACCTTTAGATATCCTTCTAAAGTCTACAAGTTATCAAGTAACCTTAAATAGAAAGCTTTGATAACGAAATAAAACACTAAGCTTGCAAGTAAAACTATAATTATGTGTCATCAAGGGGTATAATCTTGCAAGTAAAAGTTGCATGGTTTAGCTTGCTCAGTTGCAAGTGTTAGCTTGCTCAGTTAATAGCTTGCTATATTAGTATAGCCTTTGTAAGATCCCTCCTTTGTAAGGAAAAGGATCCCTCTGGTTGCAATGCTAGTCCCTGGATCATTGCTAGCATCCACAGTTTAAGATGAAGTACACAGATACAAAGGTCATTTATTACATCCATTCCAGAGATAAAACATAGTCTTTTACATCTCAAGGCCACAGGCCTAATACAAGAGTTTGGAATAAGTAAATAAACATAAGTCTTCATCTTCATGTGCCACAGGCAAACATGTTGAGTGTAGACTCATGACACCTAATCATCGTCGGAGTAACCTGCAACATCACAAGTTACAGCCACAGTGGGTCAATACTTTGGAATAGTATTGGCAAGTGATACCTTAGTAAATTTTAATTGGACTATATTACTATATGCATTTTGGCTAAGTGTAGCTTGGCTTGCTTTGCTCAAAATAGGTTTTTCCTATTAGTTGAAATCACTAAGTTTTTCTTTGTCAAAAACTTTTCCCAAGAAACCATCAATAGACATTGAGGTCCTTCACCCTTGTTCACCCACAAGTTTTTACTTAGAAGTTGGAGTGATGAGATTCTTGATAGCTTCCATGTCTTGATGCTTAAGTTGTCCATTGCCATGGACTTGGCTAAGTACTTAGATTTTTCCATCTGCAGAGGTTGTGCACTTTCCCCACCAGACTTGGTTTCCCAAGACAGGACCTTTCAGAAGCCTTTCCTTAGACCAAATGGACACGCTCCAACCTATCATTCCCACTACCACCAACTGTCCAAATGGCTATGTTCTAGCAACCTATGGTCCAGGCAGAGCCCATATTGCCAAGTGGCTGCACTATAAGCTTCTCAACACTTGGCCTCTAAAATCCCTTTGTTCCTGGGTGGCATACCACAGGTGAGATACACAAGGTAAACCATGTCCATGGGCCTTGTGTAACCACTCAACCAAAAACCACCAATCAAGTCCCTTTCCACCCAGGTGATTCATTGACTTAGTTCCTTTATTAAGAAAAGCATAAGTCCAAAGACTTATAAATATTTTCATCATAGCATGTATATACTTTACCAACCCTTGTTTGCTACTAGCTAGGCTAAGCATGGCATAGTAACTTAACTTAGGAATTTCCTAGCATCTCTACAACTACTTAGGATTTCCCAACATGGCATTTGGCAAAATAATAACACATGCAAGACTTAGCAAAATATTTCTAATGCTTGTATGAAATATAGGGATGGAAATATTCATGAAATACCACTTGCCTTGGTAGTGGGGAGAGTAGCACTCTTCACAATCACAATCACTAGCACCCAAGTCTACACAAAAATGGTAGCACAAAATTACACACAATTCATACACAAACATAAATATATGCATGCATGCAAAATGCTAAGTGATGATTTCTAAAACCCAACCAAGCAAGTGCATAGTACTGAATCATAATCAAGTCAAAAACTTGCTAAATCATGTTTATTTTACACCAAAACAATTTCCTAAACAATTTCTATACTCAAAATAGTCTTAAACAAGTTTCTGCATAAAAAGTCGTTTTAACAGAAGCTAAACACTAAACACATTGCATAAACAGAAAGGGCTTGTCTCCCTGATTCCAACGGTATAAAATTTGCAAAAATCTAACGTGGAATTCAAAAGTTATAGCTATTTCAAAATTGGATCTAAATCTGATTCAAATTTGTTTTTAAACTCAAACCCTAGCCACGCGTCTGTTTCCTATTGGCCCATACCGGTTCGGACGGATCGAGCTCTGCGAGCCGTAGGATCTAAGTCAGATCTGGTGGCTCAGATGCGCGCATACCTCTTCGCTTAAGTTCTAATTTCAGCCGTAGGATCTACATCTAACGTTCCTGAATGCCTTGACCAAAGATGAGCGGCGCTAGCGGCGGCGACTGGCGTTCTAGGTCGCGCGGAAGTGGGGGAAGAGGCTTACCAGAACTGCAGTGGTGTGCTGAAGCTCAAGGTGGTGATGGCTTGGGAAGGGGCGCACGGGGTCGTTGAAGATTCCTCGCCGGAGTTCGCGAACGCGTCGGGTGCGGCTGCTGTCGATGTTGGCGAGGTTCTGCGTCACGCTAAGTAAAAAGGAAGGCAAGGTTAGATGCGCAAGACGATGGGGATCCTAATCGTATCAGACATAGGGCAAGGGGCGGCTGGTACTTACAGGGAGAGGTCGCCGGAGTTCGTGCAGAGAACGACGGCGCTCGGTCGAAGTCGTTGCCAAAGCTACAGACCATGCGAGAACAAACAGGGCGTGTCAGTAAGTGCGCAAGGAGTTGCTGAGCTTGTTAGCATGAATCAGGGACAGAGGAGAACACGGAGCTCACCGGAATTCGTCGGCGCGGTCGTCGGAACAGCGGCGGCGTCGAGCGAGTTGTGGGCAGCCTAGTGGCGTGGAGGGGGAATTGGTTGAGGGGAAATGGTCGCGAGAGAGTGGGGATTATATAGCCTGAGGCTCGACAAGAAACGCCCAAGGATTCAATGCCATTTACCTCGCGGAATCAAAGCAGCAACGGGCAGCGGCGGAGTTCGTGCACGAGATTTTGGGGAAGACGACGATGACGTGGACGGGGCCTGCTCGTCAGCGAAATAAGCAGAGAGGGAGTGGGGTCTAGGCGTCATTGACTGCATGGGTGCGTCTGCGCATGCAAGAGAGAGAGGGAGGCCGGGTGGGCTAGCTGGGTCGGTTCTGCTGCTGGGCTAGAATAGGAGTGCCTGGCCTTTTTCTTTTCTTTAATCCTTTTCTTTTTCTAGGATGAATTTCAGGAATGGTTTTCAAATGAATTCAAACTCTTTTTGAATTCAAATCTTTTTGGGATTTTTGCAGTGGGCAACAGTCTCAATTCTAGGCATAAAACCATGTGGTCACTTTGAAAGGGCTTGGTCATTATTGGAGAAACAAAATAACAGGGACTTTGCACTTGATTTGCAAATGTTTGAAAATGGTTTTTGAAACCATTTCCATTTTATAAAGTTTGGTTCAAATTGCACACTCAATCCATTCAACAAGGAAGACAAACAATCTTGGTTTAAAACATTCAAGCTTTCAAATGGGGATGGCCATTTGATTTAAGTTTGCTCACATAAAATGATAGCACTATGTGCTTCTGTTTTCTTTGAAATGAGTTTGAAATTGATCTCAAATCAATATGCATGCATGAATGATATGCAATCTTTGAAATCATGAATTTAGGGATGTTACAAATCTAACCCCCTTAAGGTGAATCTCACCCTCGAGATTCGGATTGGCTAGCAAATAGGTGAGGGTGGTCTTTCCGAAGATCATCTTCTCTTTCCCATGTTGCTTCCTCTTCGGAATGATGATTCCACTGTACTTTGCAAAACTTGATAGTCTTTGTCCTTGTGACTCTTTCTGCAGTCTCAAGAATTTTGATAGGTTTCTCTTCATAAGTGAGATCACTTTCTAGTTGCACTTCCTCCAAAGGTATAGTATCTTTCAAGGAAGTTTCTTCCATTTATGGGTGACATTTCTTAAGCTGACTCACATGAAACACATTATGGACAGCTGACAGAGATTCTGGCAATTCAATTTCATAGGCAACTTCTCCTTTGCGACTTAGAATCTTGAATGGCCCAACATATCTTGGTGCCAACTTTCCTTTGACTCCGAATCTCTTCACTCCACGAAGTGGTGATACTCTAAGATAAGCTCTATCACCAACTTCGTAGGTGACTTCTCTACGCTTAGGATCTGCGTAGCTTTTCTGTCGGGACTGTGCTATCTTCAACCTGTCCTTAACCAATTTGACCTTCTCTTCGGCTTCTTTGATAAGATCTGGTCCGAATAGACTTCTTTCTCCCACACCATTCCATAACAATGGGGTGGTACACTTCCTTCCGTAGAGAAACTCAAACGGTGCCATCTCAACGCTGGCTTGATAACTGTTGTTATAAGAAAATTCTGCGTAAGGCAGACTTTCATCCCAACTTGCTCCATAGTCTAAGGCACATGCCCTCAAGATGTCTTCAAGAATTTGATTAGTTCTTTCCGTTTGTCCATCGGTTTGAGGATGAAAAGAAGTACTGAATTCCAACCTCGTTCCCAATGACTCATGTAGCTGTCTCCAAAAATGGGAAGTGAATTGAGTTCCCCTATCAGACACAATACTCTTGGGCACACCATGTAGACATACAATTCTACTCATGTAAAATTTGGCTAACTTAGCACTTGTATAGGTTGTCTTCACGGGTATAAAATGAACCACTTTAGTTAGGCGATCCACTACTACCCATATGGAGTCATATCCTGATCTGGTTCTTGGTAATCCGGTAATGAAATCCATACCAATCTTGTCCCACTTCCAATCAGGAATAGGTAGTGGTTGAAGCAACCCTGCTAGTTTCTGATGCTCCACTTTCACTCTACTACACACATCACACAAAGCAATATGTTCGGCGATGTCCCTCTTGAGATTGTTCCACCAAAATCTTTCTTTCATGTCCATGTACATTTTGGTGTTACCCGGGTGAATAGAATACGGAGAGTTGTGTGCTTCCTGCAAAATCAGTTTCCGCAATCCCGGATCTTGTGGAACATAGATACATTTCCCATGCCATAAAGTACCCTGTTCGTCTTCATGGAAATTTTTGGCTTTTCCCTGGCCAATCTTTTCCTTAAACTCTTCAATTTCCTTATCAGTCTTCTGGGCTTCTCTGATCTTGTCCAACAAAGTCGGTTGGACAACCAAAGACATGAGATGTCCTTCAGGCACAATCTCCAATCTGAGTTTTCTTAATTGGGTACACAAATCATCTGGCAATTCTCCTTTGGTAAGGCCATTCACAAATACCTTACGACTTAGAGCATCTGCTACAACATTTGCTTTACCGGGGTGGTATTGCAAACTTAAGTCATAGTCTTTGATAAGTTCTATCCATCTTCTTTGTCTCATATTAATTTCCTTCTGGGTGAAGATATACTTCAAAGTTTTGTGATCTGTGAACACTTCACAACGCTTTCCCAAAAGATAATGTCTCCATGTTTTGAGTGCATGGACAACAGAAGCTAACTCTAAATCATGAGTAGGATAGTTCACCTCATGAGTTTTGAGTTGTCTCGAGGCATAGGCCACAACTTTACCGTCTTGCATAAGTACTGCACCCAAACCTTGATGAGATGCATCACAATATACGTGGAAATCCTTTTCCAAGTCTGGCAGACACAAGACTGGTGCTGTCACAAGTCTCTTCTTCAACTCCTGAAAGCTGACTTCACAACCTTCAGACCAAGCAAACTTCTTATCTTTCTTTAACAATTCAGTCATGGGCTTAGCTACCTTAGAGAAATTCTCAATAAACCTTCTGTAGTAACCTGCTAAGCCAAGGAAACTACTAACTTCTTTCACGGACTTGGGAGATTCCCATTCACTCACGGCTGAAACCTTAGCAGGATCAACTGCTACACCATCCTTTGTCATAACATGACCAAGAAAACCAACTTCCTCTAACCAGAACTCACACTTGCTGAATTTGGCATAAAGCTTATGCTCTCTTAACTTCTCAAGTATCAAACGCAAATGTCGTTCATGCTCTTCTTTGCTCTTGGAGTAGACTAAGATGTCATCAATGAAAACGACAACAAACTTGTCAAGGAATTCCATGAACACTTTGTTCATCATATTCATGAAGTATGCTGGAGCATTGGTCAAGCCAAAAGGCATTACAGTATACTCATACAATCCATACCTTGTGGTGAATGCTATTTTAGGTATGTCTTGTTCTCTTATCTTGAGTTGAAAGTAGCCTGGCCGGAGATCAATTTTTGAGAACACACATGCTCCTTCTAGTTGATCAAACAAGTCATTGATTCTAGGCAAAGGATATTTGTTCTTGATAGTTACCTCGTTGAGTGAACGGTAATCTATGCATAACCTTTGACTTCTATCTTTCTTCTCCACGAACAAAACTGGGGCTCCCCAAGATGAAGAACTTGGTTGAATAAATCCTTTCTGCAACTATTCTCCTAGTTGCTTCTTGAGTTCTTTCAGTTCATCAACTGACATTTTATATGGTCTCTTTGCTATTGGTCCAGACCCTGGTACCAAATCTATCAGAAATTCCACATCTCTATCTGGTGGCATTCCCGGCAGTTCTTCCGGAAATACATCCGGATACTCACTCACAATTGGTACACTGTCCATGCTCACCCCCTTAAGAGAATTTAGCTTACTTCCTTTAGATTCAAAGTTGGACTTGAACTTAATCCGTTTTCTTTCCGGGGTTGTGAGTGCAACGGTACGATTAGCACAATCTAGTACTCCTTCATACTTAGCCATCCAATCCATTCCCAATATTACGTCCAGTCCTTGGGAATCTAGGATTATCAAAGTCACTGGGAATTTATGTTTGCCAAACTCTATTACTAGATCCCGGCATCCAAGACTTACTATCATATCTCCACCCGGAGAACTAACTTTTATTGGACACCCAATGTTTTCAGTTGGAAACCCATTTCTATCAACAAATTCTTTTGATATGAATGAATGCGATGCTCTAGTATCAAAAAGAACAAATGCTGGAATAGAATTGAGTCTGAACTTACCGGCAACAGCGTCAGGCTCCTCATAGACCTCCTCCACACTGATGTGGTTCACCTGTCCTTTCTGGAAAGGGTTGGGCTTGACAGGTCCTTCAACTTTCTTTTTGGGGCACTCATTTGCATAGTGTCCCATCTTCTTGCATTTGAAGCATTCAACCTGACTGATGTCTCTCTTAGCAGGCTGACTTCCACTTCCACTTCCATTACCACTGTGGTGGCTCTTATGTCCACTCTTGTGGTTCTTGTACTTGTCATTGTCATGACTGCGATGATGCTTGTTGTCATGACGGTTGTGGTTGTGGTGCTTGTTGAATTTCCCATGCTTGTGGGATCCTGAGCTTCCACTGTCATCATAGTGAGATCGTTTGTGAGACGATCCCGAGCTATGCTTGTCGGAGTGCTTTCTCTTTCTACTCTCGACTTGCTTCATTTTGTTCTCCAATATTGCAGCCTTGTACAGAGCGACTGATAAGTGGGAACATATGCCACAGCCAATTGCAGATTTAGCTCATCATTCAAGCCTTCCAAAAATTTTTCCTTTCTCTTGGCATCTGTGTCAACCTCATCCGGTGCATAACGCGCCAGATTGTTGAACTCTTCAATGTATTCAGCCACGCTGCGGTGGCGCTACTTCAGATTGTGGAACTCTTTCTTTTTCAGGCTCATTATTCCTGATGAGATATGAGCAGTGCGAAATCCATCCTCAAAAATAGCCCAAGTCACCTCATCTATAGGAGTGGTGATTTGGAAATTGTCCCACCAAGTGGCGGCTGGCCCTTCCAGCAGACGTGCTGCAAATCTGACCTTTTCAGCATCCGTGCAGCCCAGGGTTACTAAGTCCTTGTTACAGAACGTAGCCAATCATTGGCCACCATGGGATCAGTCGTCCCCGAAAACTTAGCTGGCCTCAATCTCAGGAACCTGGTGAGCATATCAAAGCCCGGAGGGTTGTTGTTGTTGTTATTGTTGTTGTTGTTATTGGAGTTGTTGTTGTTGTTGTTATTGTTTTGGTTCTGGATGAATGTTGTCATCATCTGCATTAGCTGTGTTTGAGCAGTCATCATTTGCTGCATTTCTGGAGTGATGTTGTTGTTGTTGTTGTTGGGGTTGGGGTTTGCACGACGGGGAGGCATCTGTGGTTTGTTCAAATAGAGATAAGAATGAGATACCCGTAAATGTTTTTCATGCACATTACATCACATAAACAAACACAAGCAAGCAACAAAGAGATAAAAGTTCAACAATAAGATAACAAGTTCACAAAGTAAAACACACAAGTAGCAAGCCATCCACATGTCGGATGGTCCAATAACAAGTTCTCAATAACAAGTACGATAATAAAAGATAAACGAGTAGTCAAGTATACTCATCAGCATCAATCTCCTCCTCGACAAAGGTAAGACCTGCGTTCTCCATCGCGGTCTTGTTCTCCTCAATGGTAGTGGTCAAGGACTCTATCTTGGCCTTGAGAGCCCTCTTCTGGGAACGAAGCCTCTCTATCACCATCTGCTGCTACTCTAGCTCGAAGTCCTTGGACTGCAGTTCTTCAGTCATGTCCCGGATCTTCTTGTTCCTATCCTGGACACGTTTCTCCTGACTCTTGAACTTCCTGTCCTGGGTCTCGAACTTCGCCTCCATTTCCTTGACTATCTCGTCCTACTGCGCGAAGAGCTTGTCCTTCTCGTGAAGCTACACCTGGAGCTCGTCATTACTGAGCATGACATTGGTCCTGTCCGTGTCCACGTGCCTAATGAGAGACTCTAAGTCCTGGAGATACAGACGTATCGGCTCTGCTGCGTCCCTCGAGTCGTCCTTGAAGTCGATGGACTCTCCATCCTCATCACGTCTTCCGAAGACGTGGAAGTGGGTGCCTCTAACCTGTCGGGAGTGTCGTCCTAGCAGACGTCCTATCAGGTCCTGCATAACTACCTCCATGCCTCTCTCCCTGTCATCGTGCATAAGCTTGAAGACGATGGCCTCTGTAGTAGGCTCTGTCTGGCGTCCGGGCTGGTTCACCTTGAAGCCCCAGAGGTCCTTCCTCTCGAACTTGGTGAGTGGATGCACCATGATGGTGGGAAGAGGGAGATTGAGCAAAGTGGTAAGCTCAACGATACGAGGACCAAAGCGGGTAACCTGGAACTCCTCAACAGTGCTGATGGTAATAGGCATCTATTTATAAGATAGAAAAGTTAGAACAACACAATTCAAGATAAAACAAAAGTCATAACACCACATACATATCCTTGGAAAGAAAAATCACACAAGTCATGCATACATGAATCCATTACATCAACCAAGGTCCAATCATGTTTAAGGTATCATTTTGGAAAATAAGGTTATAGGTGATGGTCCAACTAACGAAGTACGTTTACAATCCTATCTCACTGGATCTGTTGGCTAACACAATGTTCCTAGAAGCAATCAGCCTATCTTGCTCACATGATTCCATCACTAAGTCTATAATATCTCCTCTTAAGGTTTGGTTGGTATCTTCCAACTCTTGGGTAAGTTCCTTCTCTTTCATCAAGTCTTTTTGGAGGTTGAGCATTCTGCACTTGACTCTAGCACTAAGTTCTTTGATAGTCCTCCAAGCTGCTTCTCTTGCTGACTCAAAGAATGTGGTGTGCACCACAGTGTTGGTGTACATGTAGAATCCTATTTCTTTGTGGTTGACTTCCTTGTTTTTGTACAAGTGAAGTTGCACCCACCAGTACTCAACTCCTTCATCCATCACTGGAAAGCCTTTGTACACAGCTGCACCATGTATTTCCATTGCCACCATGAGGTCCTTGAAAATTTTGGGAAACTCAGTCTCACACTCCAAGGTCATGGTCATGAGTGGTCCTTTCCTTACGGCTTCATTGATGGAGTTCATCTACAAATAGAGATGAGAATGAGAAGATTAGAAAAGTTGACGAGAAGAATAGACAAGTGTAGAAGTAGTTGAAATTTTTTCCTTAGTGGTTTCCAATCCTAGGGTCATAATCCTACAGGAAACACAGTGCTCTGATACCATCTGTAAGATCCCTCCTTTGTAAAGGAAAAGGATCCCCGTGATTGCAATGCTAGTCCCTGGATCATTGCTAGCATCCACAGTTTAAGATGAAGTACACAGATACAAAGGTCATTTATTACATCCATTTCAGAGATAAAACATAGTCTTTTACATCTCAAGGCCACAGGCCTAATACAAGAGTTTGGAATAAGTAAATAAACATAAGTCTTCATCTTCATGTGCCATAGACAAACATGTTGAGTGTAGACTCATGACACCTAATCATCGTCGGAGTAACCTGCAACATCACAAGTTACAGCCACAGTGGGTTAATACTTTGGAATAGTATTGGCAAGTGATACCTTAGTAAATTTTAAGTGGACTATATTACTATATGCATTTTGGCTAAGTGTAGCTTGGCTTGCTTTGCTCAAAATAGGTTTTTCCTATTAGTTGAAATCACTAAGTTTTTCTTTGTCAAAAACTTTTCCCAAGAAACCATCAATAGACATTGAGGTCCTTCACCCTTGTTCACCCACAAGTTTTTACTTAGAAGTTGGAGTGATGAGATTCTTGATAGCTTCCATGTCTTGATGCTCAAGTTGTCCATTGCCATGGACTTGGCTAAGTACTTAGATTTTTCCATCTGAAGAGGTTGTGCACTTTGCCCACCAGACTTGGTTTCCCAAGACAGGACCTTTCAGAAGCCTTTCCTTAGACCAAATGGACGCGCTCCAACCTATCATTCCCACTACCACCAACTGTCCAAATGGCTAAGTTCTAGCAACCTATGGTCCAGGCAGAGCCCATATTGCCAAGTGGCTGCACTATAAGCTTCTCAACACTTGGCCTCTAAAATCCCTTTGTTCTTGGGTGGCATACCACAAGTGAGATACACAAGGTAAACCATGTCCATGGGCCTTGTGTAACCACTCAACCAAAAACCACCAATCAAGTCCCTTTCCACCTAGGTGATTCATTGACTTAGTTCTTTTATTAAGAAAAACATAAGTCCAAAGACTTAGAAATATTTTCATCATAGCATGTATATACTTTACCAACCCTTGTTTGCTACTAGCTAGGCTAAGCATGGCATAGTAACTTAACTTAGGAATTTTCTAGCATTTCTACAACTACTTAGGATTTCCCAACATGGAATTTGGCAAAATAGTAACACATGCAAGACTTAGCAAAATATTTCTAATGCTTGTATGAAATATAGGGATGGAAATATTCATGAAATACCACTTGCCTTGGTAGTGGGGAGAGTAGCACTCTTCACAATCACAATCACTAGCACCCAAGTCTACACAAAAATGGTAGCACAAAATTACACACAATTCATACACAAACATAAATATATGCATGCATGCAAAATGCTAAGTGATGATTTCTAAAACCCAACCAAGCAAGTGCATAGTACTGAATCATAATCAAGTCAAAAACTTGCTAAATCATGTTTATTTTACACCAAAACAATTTCCTAAACAATTTCTATACTCAAAATAGTCTTAAACAAGTTTCTGCATAAAAAGTCGTTTTAACAGAAGCTAAACACTAAACACATTGCATAAACAGAAAGGGCTTGTCTCCCTGATTCCAACGGTATAAAATTTGCAAAAATCTAACGTGGAATTCAAAAGTTATAGCTATTTCAAAATTGGATCTAAATCTGATTCAAATTTGTTTTTAAACTCAAACCCTAGCCACGCGTCTGTTTCCTATTGGCCCATACCGGTTCGGACGGATCGAGCTCTGCGAGCCGTAGGATCTAAGTCAGATCTGGTGGCTCAGATGCGCGCATACCTCTTCGCTTAAGTTCTAATTTCAGCCGTAGGATCTACATCTAACGTTCCTGAATGCCTTGACCAAAGATGAGCGGCGCTAGCGGCGACGACTGGCGTTCTATGTCGCGCGGAAGTGGGGGAAGAGGCTTACCAGAACTGCAGTGGTGTGCTGAAGCTCAAGGTGGTGATGGCTTGGGAAGGGGCGCACGGGGTCATCGGAGATTCCTCGCCGGAGTTCGCGAACGCGTCGGGTGCGGCTGCTGTCGATGTTGGCTAGGTTCTGCGTCGCGCTAAGTAAAAAGGAAGGCACCGTTAGATGCGTAAGACGATGGGGATCCTAATCGTATCAGACAGAGGGCAAGGGGCGGCTGGTACTTACGGGGAGAGGTCGCCGGAGTTCGTGCAGAGAACGGCGGCGCTCGGTCGAAGTCGTTGCCAAAGCTACAGACCATGCGAGAACAAACAGGGTGTGTCAGTAGGTGCGCAAGGAGTTGCTGAGCTTGTTAGCATGAATCAGGGACAGAGGGGAACACGGAGCTCACTGGAATTCGTCGGCACGGTCGTCGGAACAACGGCGGCATAGAGCGAGTTGTGGGCAGCCTGGTGGCGTGGAGGGGGAATTGGTTGAGGGGAAATGGTCGCGAGAGAGTGGGGATTATATAGCCAGAGGCTCGACAAGAAACGCCCAAGGATTCAATGCCATTTACCTCGCGGAATCAAAGCAGCAACGGGCAGCGGCGGAGTTCGTGCACGAGATTTTGGGGAAGACGACGATGACGTGGACGGGGCCTGCTCGTCAGCGAAATAAGCAGAGAGGGAGTGGGGTCTAGGCGTCATTGACTGCATGGGTGCGTCTGCGCATGCAAGAGAGAGAGGGAGGCCGGGTGGGCTAGCTGGGTCGGTTCTGCTGCTGGGCTAGAATAGGAGTGCCTGGCCTTTTTCTTTTCTTTAATCCTTTTCTTTTTCTAGGATGAATTTCAGGAATGGTTTTCAAATGAATTCAAACTCTTTTTGAATTCAAATCTTTTTGGGATTTTTGCAGTGGGCAACAGTCTCAATTCTAGGCATAAAACCATGTGGTCACTTTGAAAGGGCTTGGTCATTATTGGAGAAACAAAATAACAGGGACTTTGCACTTGATTTGCAAATGTTTGAAAATGGTTTTTGAAACCATTTCCATTTTATAAAGTTTGGTTCAAATTGCACACTCAATCCATTCAACAAGGAAGACAAACAATCTTGGTTTAAAACATTCAAGCTTTCAAATGGGGATGATCATTTGATTTAAGTTTGCTCACATAAAATGGTAGCACTATGTGCTTCTGTTTTCTTTGAAATGAGTTTGAAATTGATCTCAAATCTATATGCATGCATGAATGATATGCAATCTTTGAAATCATGAATTTAGGGATGTTACAGGCTTGCCTTGTGTAGAGTAGTGGTTGAAGTTCTCCTCGGCTTCTTCCTCGTAGTATCCTCCTTCTTCTTCGTATCCTTGGTCGGTACTAGCGTCTATAAATAAATACGAGGTACAAAATCACCACACAATACTTAACTAGTTCTATTCATCACACCAAGTTTTTCACTAGATGATCTAGGATCATCACAAACATTACAACCAGTAAGGCAAAAAGTTTTATTCCCTTTATTTTAGAAAAGTAATTTCTACTCATTGAAAAACTACTTAAGGTTTAATATTCTCCATCTAAAACATGGGATCATGTTGACACATGTCATCACCACATATTTCAGTACATGGGAATGTGATTTAAAGTGGTGTCACAATTTAATAAGTTTTAACCTTTTTATTTTAATTAAATAAACTGACTAGAATGGCCTATGAGGCATTCTTTTATTACTTTATCATTATTTTTTCAATTAAACCTATATATTTTTATATATTCTAAAAGGTATGGTTAAATGTGATTTTTGAGAGTTCGAATCAACTTAAAAGCTTTTGTGGTTAAATTTTAAATAATGTTTGAATGCAGAAAAGCTTCTTCCTTTTTATTTTTACTATAGATGATCTACAATTCCAAATGAATATAATCAAACGGCCTTGGATTCAGCATTCCAGTAACTTTCTAATAAAATTGGTTTCATGCAATTTGGTTCGATGAAGCGAGCTAGGTTGATTTTTGAATCTAGGTACAAAACTGGGTTTGAAACTAAAAGAATAAACTAAATTTGAATTACTGGGTCACGCGGGATGTTAACTGGGCTGGCCCATAGCACACAATGTGTGTGCGAGCTGGGTTAAGTGGATGTCCCCACTCGTCAGTGAGACAGAGAGTGGCGAAGCGGTATGGGGCGGTCTAGGCCATGCGATCTAACTCTAATCCAACGGTTGTTGTTCATCATCCATGTCGGGAAACGTCGGTGATACAGAACCCTAGCGCGGCCAGTGTGGGTCATGGGAGGCTTACCGGGGCTTAGGCGAGGGTCGGTGATGGGGGCGAACGACAAAGTCGACGACAACGATCCTCCTGTTACCGGTGGCTCCTCCTAGGGCGGCTCCAATCAACGGCGCCCTTCTCCTCCAGCAGCGGAAAGCTCCAGCGAAATTCCGGCGATGCGCTGCTCGCCTTGCTCCAGGAGTGAGGTGCGCTGCTTCTGAGAGAGAGGGGAGTGAGATGGTGTGAAGAATTCGTGCTGGGGTGGCCTCTATTTATAGTTCCTGAAGGGGACCGAATGGCGCGGGCGGAGCTCGTCGGTGTCAGCGTTACATCAAGCTACTGGCATGGGCAATGGTGGGGGACTGTGCCGTGTTCCCTGGCGAAGCTCAACGACATGGATACTCGGCATGGGGTGGTGCGAAATGGTTGGAACGTGGCGGTGCTCTGAGCGGGTCCGATGGTGGTTTTAATGGCACACGGCGTCCATTGTCCGCGCGGTGGCGAACGGGCGTGTCTGGGTGTTCCTGGGGTGGTGGCGATCCTGCTTGCACACGAAGGGGGCGGCGTGCGGTCTGTGGGTGTGTATCGCGGTTGACGCTTTGGCGCGCTCTCGGCATGCTCGCAGAGAAACTGGGCGCGAGCTTTCCGTGTGGTCCAATGGATGGCAATGCTCGGAGCTTGGACAGGTGGTGGTGGTGGACGGTGGTGAGTGTCCCAGACAAGGTTGGCGAGGCTAGAGAAGCTCCTAGCTGGCTGATGACATTGGGGTGGCAAGGGTGCTCTCGGCCTTCTTGCCATTGATGGCATGGTCTGCTTTACATTGAGCAAGAGGGGTTAAACAAGTTAGATGATCTACTTAGAGTGTAGTGTGAGTTAGATAGGGAACAAGTTAGGCACTAATCACTGCTCACAATAGTGTTTGTGGTTTGTTTGTTTGGTGCCAACAATGTGTTTGATGAAATGGCCGAAAGATATTCAAATTTGACTTTTGAATCAAACTTGGTGGGTGTGTTGGTTACATACTAGTGAGTCTCTGGTTAGTTGGAAAGGTCAAGTGGAATTGGTTTGGTTGGGTTTTGAGAAATGGTGAACTTCACATATGATACAGATTCAATTTTGAATTGTCATTTGAATCAAGTTGCCAAATGTTTCTGTAAGTTTGAAAGGTGGGATTTGATTCACTTTTACTTGATCTAGAAAGGGGTGAAAAGAAATGGAAATGTTTCTGTTTGAAATCTTGGACTAGAAACACTCAAAGTGGCCTAGTGAGCAAGATTGGCAAAAATGACCATTTTCTTTATTTGTTTTGTTCTTTATTTTATCTTTATTTGTTTCTCCTTGGAATTATTTAGATGATGTTGTTTTCATCTTTAATCCTTTCCTTGCTATTTAGATCAATATCACAAGTCCATTCATGCATTCATACAATCATCACATACACACATGCATTCATATTGATTTGATTAACAAAAGTTTTTGGTAACCCTAATTTTGGTGATTGGAATTGATAATCTTGTTCAATATTTTTGGGATGTTAAAGACCTAGGCCACGTCGGTTCGGTACTGTGTAGTACTGCTACCAATCTAGCCTTTTACTCTTTTAGACTGCTACCAATTTAGCCTCTTACTGTTTGGCCCTTCCGCTAGACTAGCCTTCTACTATTCAGGTCTATTACTGTTCAGGCCTATTACTGTTGTGGCTCGTTTTGATTTGGCCCATTATAGTTCTGGTCTGTTACTGTTCTAGACTATAACTATTCTTGTTCGTTATTGTTCTATCCATTTATTGTTATGGCCTTTTACTATTCTATCTTTTTTACGATTCTATACTTTTAATTTTCCGGGCATTTACTATTATTGCCTTTACTATTCTAGCCATTTATTATTTTAGCCTTTTACTGTTCTGGCCCTTTGCTATATGTTTTGGACCATTCATGTTCACATCGTTTCATTGTTTGTCCTATCACTGTTCCAGCCTTGTACGGTTTCAGCCTTTTGGGCAGCACCGACTTTTTTGCAGAACAACATAGGAAAGTCAAGACGTCAATTCATAAACATGCGAAATTTAAACTACTTATTACCCAACAATAAATGTTTGTCACACTAGATCATTAGACAATATATCCATTTTAAAATATGATAAAGAGTTAGTATCATCAATAAGAGATTGGTACATGGTGATGCATTTTAGTGTATCGTCTATCGTATTCTTCCACATTTTAGCTCTAGTTCTAAGAGAATCTACACCCTTTCTTTCTACATGCAATTCAACCTTTATATATTTATCACCTATAGGACTTGATCTAGGTATACCATTAAGTAAGTTGTTTGCTTTAAAAATGCAATGGGAGGATGAATGAGATGAGGGATGAGAACTTTTAGTCCTGCCTTCCAAGGACTCCTGCTTGGTTGTAATTGCAGCATGGAAAAATATTTTGAAGGAGGTTAAAACAAAGAACAAGGGAAACACATACTCCCTCCATTCCATTTTAATCTACATCTTAGAAAAAAATCAGAAACTAGTACTTCATTTATTAGTACTACTTATGTGAAAAACCAATCCAAGCTACATTTAGAATGATGACATCCAATAGAGAGAGTAGTATCACTCTATTTTATATGTTCTTGTTTACTAGAAACTAGAATGTAGATTATTTCAGATTTTTTTGGCTCTACAATGTTGAACATTCATAATGAAGGGAGTATAATATAAAGTAGAGATAATTTAAGTAAGTATAAACTTACAGTAGCTCGTTCAGGATGATAGTAGTTCCTTCTCAAGTGGTTGCGACTTCTGATCAATCTACCAGTAGAATCTAAGTTGAGCTGCTAGAACTCTGGTGCTTGTACTCCATTGTCCTTTCTCTGCATTAATGCATGACAGTTAAAACCGAGTCAGCTGGTTTGGAAGGATGAAAGCACTTGAAAACACCAAAAAGATAACATAAAAAATGACCAGATGTATGACTCAAACTAGCTAACTGGTTTGGATGGATGAAAGAAGTTGAAAACACCAAAAATATAGCATTAAAAATGATCAGATGTATGATTCAAACTAGATGGAATTTTTATGAATTAAGTATTCATAGATAGAAACACAACAAAACATGAATTTAAATGTCATGGCAAGGTTTTAGGTAGAATGACTTATTAACTTATTATGCATACATGCCTAAGTAACACACGAAAACCTCACACTTCATCCCTGCTTGGCGTTAGATTGTCAGTTTTGGATCCTCTATGAGATGTCTGCATGACCCCTACGAGCGCTTAGAAATAATAGCATCTATCAGTTAGTGTTGTAGGACTATATCGATAGTGTGAAAATGTAAGAAATGAAATAATATCGAGAAGACAATGATGTGGATAGGACCTACTAGATGTGGGTGCAAAAAAATGGCAATAAAATGCTAGATATTGAGCAACATTCTATAGCTTTCATACCTTAAGAGTACCAAAAAAGTTAAACAGGCAAGATAAATTCCAATATGCGGCGGGGCGGGTGGGAAAGGCAAGAGGGCGGCGGCTGGGCATTTTGGAGTCAGCGAGCGAGTGATTCAGTGAAGCGCTCCCTGTTTGATAGACAACGACATTGGTGATGAATATCCAGTGCAATGAGAGAGTCCGTGAAATAGTTCTGATGTCCACGACGCCGCAGTCGGTGGATGAGGGCGGCAAGAAGTGGATCCAGTGCGTGCGACGGTGAAGAATATCCTGTGTGGAAGAGAGCGCCGATAGTGAAGTAGCTACGGTGTGAAAGAGAGGACTGTTGGTGAAGCAACTAGAGGATGGTGGAGGTCGGAGGGGGTGGACAGAGATGAGGCAATGGGGGATATAGGTGGGATGACGCACATTTACCAGCTATACCCCTCTATTTTGGCAGTGTTCCACGTGTCCTTGTTTATGGACCAGGAATAGAAGGGGAATTTTTGTTTTTCCAAAAATAGGGTGGGATATTTGAATAGATTCACGGGATATTTGAATGGATGCGTGGGATGTTTTGTAACACCCTCGAATTGGCCCTATGCATATTGTAGCGATTTCCGCCAAACCTGCATGAACCGATTCAAGGATGCCCACCAGCCACTTGCGCGTGGATGGAAAATGAAGTAATACCATTACACAATAGTTCACGATGGAACTCACAAGATCATATATATACAACAACAAATCAACGAGTCAATAGTATAGATATACAATACAAAGATCTAAATCACCATGAAAACGATACAACATCCAAGTATGGAAAAGATGTAAATTGGGATAAGAGCCCTAAAGAATAACCAATGGCGTCCTTAACCCTTCCTAGGCCAAGACGGAAGTGTAACCTTGCTAACATCCTCGAACTCATACCTATCAAATCAAAAGGGTTGACTACAAAGGGCAAAGGAAAAAGGGAGTGGTCAGTACCGAGGACTGTACACGATGAGACTTAGAATTATGCGGCTCTCGCCTACATAGGTATGGTGGATTGAAGCGGCAGCAAAGCAAGCACTAAACAATCTATAAAGATACGATACAACTATCAGCTATCAGAGAGGGACAAGCCTGATACTAACACCAAACATACCCATCATGGTATTTCCCCCTCGAGACCAAACGAGGAAGTCCTATCAAGAAAACACACATAGTTTGCAGTTCGATTCATTCATTCCATTCAAGTTGCCATAATTACTAGTCAAATATATATAGCAATAGAAATCCCCATTCCATCAGTTGCTGGTACTTTTGGTTTTCCATTCCGTTGTAGTGGAGCTGATTACTAGTCATGCCAAAGTCAAATTTATAGCACTACTTTAGTTATAGTTGTCTATGGTCGAGACATTGTGCTCCAAGTAGTTCATAACCGCGGACACAACTTTTTGAAAATATTTACCGTTCAGGGGTGCACAAATAGCAACACACGCACGATCAACCTCAGAAGAACCAAATAAAAAGCAATGAGGCCTCATGACAAAGCATTCACAGGATTCAAAAATTATTTTAGGGGGACAACCAACTAAGCTACCCACAACAAAGTCGGCCATCTTCGAGATGGACCTAGGGTTTGTGCCAATGGCTATAAATGACTGGGAACCCGAAAGTGTTACTAGGCTTGTCGATACCGCATAAACATTCCACATTCCTAAAAAGTATAGTAATAAACCGCTCCTCGAGCAATAGTAGTAAATAAGTATTAAATCATGACATAAGTACATGATAGTAATAAAGCCCCAAACTAGTTTGTGGCCCCAAGAAATAATATGTGAATGAAGCTCAGGCCAAGGGGATTCATGGTCCCACATGTGGACAATGCGAAAGTGAAGGAACAAGCATCAAGTACTCAGGGTCCTAGGTGGACACAAGTGGACATGATAAAAGACAGGTCTCAACTATTGCCCACCGGTGCCTCTTTATTAGTTATATCTACTCCCAACGTTTTAATTATCAAATTGTAATTCGAACAATGATCATATCCAACATTAAGCATGTGGCAACCTCTCAACAATTGTGGCACTCAACGACTCCCGCCAACACCTGAGCAAGCAACTACGACACGCAAGTCCAACTATCTATCAAAACAATGGGTGATAAGATGTGTCCAAGAAATTGTATGCTATAGGGAATATAAATGGTATGGAAACTAAAGCATCTCACATGGATAGCAAAAGAGAGAAGCAAAGCCATAAAATAGAAAATAGATAGCAAGAGTGAGAATGCTCACCTGGGAAACATTGCCGAAGATACATATCCGAAGAACTTGCCAAAGCTCACATCATCTCATCTTCCTATTCGAGAAGAAGAAAAGCACTAGCAAAAACACCGGATGCAATATTTAATACTATGGCAAAAGATCCGACATGATTGTGATATGATGCATGGCATGAAAAGATGCAATGCAACTAGGCAATATTAAGTGGAATCGTGATCCCGGCTGATGGGGGAATACCAGTCGGGGTATACCCACGAAGCGGAGTCGCCAGCTGGTATCGAGCCGACTGAAGCCAAGCCCAGAGCGGGTCGACTCGCCGAATACGGCGACTGGTGCATGCTGGACCCATACGACTGGCGCCGACTGGAGGCCCAAGATGGCGACTTCAATACAAAGCTCACCAAATACTTGTATACCCTAATTGGCTACATATATAAAGCCACCAGGGCTAGTCTCTCCCTCCGCCTACGACGGCTTCATGTAAACCAATCTATGATCATATACTGGATTGATAGCAGGACGTAGCGATCCTCCATCGAGGGGACGTGAACCTGGGTATGCCAATCTCTCTCCCAGATTCTCCTACGTCGCCTTGCTCCCTCTATGTAAGCTATCCCCAGTAGCATCTGACGTGCAATACCACGACAGTTGGCGCCCACCGTGGGGCAAACGGTGGTTGGAGATGATAATCCGGGCGGGATCCCTTATCACCAATGGCGGCCAAATCGCGTCATTGGTGCTGTTTAAAAACTGCTATTTGGAGGCTCGAGGATTAGAGGCCGATCAGTCTCATCAGCTACAAGATCAGTTCCACTGGCAGCTGAGTTTTTAATTCCATCTCATCTCATCTTATTTTGATTATATTATCAATTGATATTTTATTAGATCTAATCTCTTGGCTACGCATATTGTTTGGTGAGAATTGGAAACGGAACATACAGACCTCATGCAGATGCCGATTTTGTACAAACCGTTTCAATCTCCTCTATCTCATTAATTGTTCTACCAATTAATTATTATATTTAAAGCTGATCTTGTATGCATGTTTCTTGATTAAATCCTTGACCCAAGGATACACAACAGTACTAGTCCGTTTGATGGCTGGCGGCTGCATCTTCTAAGCAGTAAAATATACAGCTGTTGCAGATTAGTGTTTGTTGCAGATTAGCGTTTGTCTTACATGCCATCATGGCCGGCCGGCTCAAGGGCGATCGCGGGCTGCCGTGCACAGCTACAAGGACATCTATTTCCCATGATCAATTTTCTATTCCCTCCGGCCCATATTAATTGACTTTGATTTGTTAAATTTTAGATGAACCTATATACTAAATAGTGTCTAGGTTCATCCAAATTTTGACAAATCCAAGGCAATTAATATGGGTCGGAGGGAGTAATTACGTTCGTTACTAATTTTTCTGATTAATGCCTTAGTGTTTCTGGCTCCCAGATGTTCTACGTGCACGAGAGCGATGAAGGAAACATTGCGACAACTGAGTTGCATCTCAAGAAACCGTATCTGTCCTTCAAAGAAGGACCTTTATCATGCAAAACATACACCTCAATCGCATGCTGCCGTGACTAAGGGGTTTCACCGGCGACGACTCGGCTATAGACGATAGTTTTCCTCAACAAATCTTATTTTAAATATTTATTTGTATACTGATAATCATTTTACTAAATGTGTGTTGATGCATATGTGCGAAAAAGAAGCAAATTACACTCTCGTGGCTCGGATGTGTGCGGCGCACCTACCCGACCAAGTCAACCACGTTCACTCCTTCTAGCTAAACGTCATATTCGGGGACTCACGACTTGTCCCTCGCGGGCTCATCGCCCTCGCGGACTCTCCCAGCTCAGGAGTCTTGACACGCCTCTCGCGATTTTTCCCTGCGGACTCGCCATGTCCGGCGACTCGTCTATCGCGGACTCTCCATTCTCCGGGCCTCGCCTAAACGCGGACACGCTTAAACACGGACTCACTAGGCTCAGGGACTCGTCCGTTGCGGACTCGCCTGCCACATCAACATCGCCATAGCGCGACCTTCGTCCACCGCGTCGACTTCGCCATAGCGCGACCTCCGTCCGCCACGTCGACTCCTTGTCCGCCGCTTCGACTTTTTCCAACTAAATGCCGTGCGACCCCATCCGCTACGTCAAATACATACGACGGCTCCCATGTAAACCAATCTATGATCATATACTAGATTGATAGCAGGACGTAGCGATCCTCCATCGAGGGGACGTGAACCTGGGTACATCGTATGCCAATCTCGCTCCCGGATTCTCCTACGTCGCCTTGCTCCCTCTACGTAAGCTACCACGAGTAGCATCTGCCGTGCAATACCACGACACCGACAATTAAATAGAAGGTTCAAGTTATTTAGATACCCTGCAATTTAAATGTTGACTTAATCTTCTAAATGCCCCCAAACCACATAAAATGTATGCAAGTTGGAGCAATTTAATATGCAACAAGTAGATGTCCTATTACAAAATAGGAACGAGTTTAGGTAGGGGTCACACATTTGGGTTTGGAAACGAGGATCTCGGGGTTTGACGGGATCGGTCTTCGGGTTTCCATGTAGGAGAACTTCGATTCCTTGTTGGTGATATTTGAATCCGAAAACGGGTATGTGAAGTAGAGATTGGTGTTCTGGCACGGTGATCGGGGTCTTCGATTTCCGTGTGGGCGACCCTGGGGTTCGGGCATCGCTCATCGGTACCGGTCCACGAGAAGTCTTTTCATAGAAGAACTTAACGTCCTTTGGTTCCCACATCACGAACACCAATAGCAAACATCTTGTTGGATGGCAGTGGCTTAGTGTAACATCTCAGCATTTAGGAACCAACAAAGGATAGAAATAGGAATTTGTGCGTATGCATGCATTCATCTGTAAAATGCAGGTAAATTTTTCGCCAAATAAAAACCTAAAATAACTAGAGATTCTTTCATTCTCTAGGTGTAGGAATAGCTCTGGAGTGTGATTGTTATAAATTTTGACATGATCTTTATGAATTAGTGTGTTTTGGGGGAAAGAATTTGAATTCAAAATTGAAATTTGAACTTATATTTTAAAGTTAGGATTTGGTATTTTGGAATGAATTCCAAAATTATTTAGCAATATTATTTGACTTAATAAAGATATAATAAATAGTAATAAGAATTCAATATAAAGAAAATTCAAATGAGAAATAAATGTTTATTGCTTATATTAATTCCATAAACAATTTATAATAATAAACTCATTCAAGTAATAAAGGTTCATTATAGTAAAGAAATTACAGAAGGGAAATTCAAATATGAATAAACTATTACAATGTTCTTACAACAGAAAAAATAAAGATTACAAAAAGAATCTATCTATTTAGGTAATCCTACATTAAATCTTGAGTATCCAGATCTCCTGCAAAATTCAAAACAAACAAAATGAAAGTAAAAGCTTAATTGTTAGATTTACTCTTAGTGGAGAGCAGTGAAGTGCACTGCTCAAGATTACATCATTGAGTAATTATTATAGGGGCAAGTTTCACCAATATGAAATAATTTGTTCTTCCATAATAAATAAGCCACAAGTTAGATATTCACAGCAAGTAAGAGGGGAAAGTTTCACCAGGAGAGTAAAAAGTTAAAAGATCAAAAGGTGGGACACCTCACTGATCTGATCCAAAATTGTGTACCAAGCACACAGGCAGCAGAATCACCTAAATGCATGGTGTGTGCTATCAACACAGCAACAATAGCTCACACAAGTAAAAGGAGTAACACAGTCGTGGGAAACTTCCAGCAGCTCACTCTTTCATCAAACCAGGAACACACCAAGCTTATCAAAGCCAAGCAAACCACCAGCCAAACCATACACCAGATCATCCTAGCATCACCTGATGGTGACATAAGGAGGGGTGGATTAGGTGGATAGAAAGGCCAGGTTGCAAGAGCTAGGAGGTGAAGGACAGATCAAGGTGAACCTTACAGGAACCAAAAGTAGCAGGAGAAGCACCAGGAGGTTAAGGACAAGATCAAGCCAGCAACCAAGATAGTAACATCAGACCATCAGATCCACCACAACAACAACTCAACTATTGTGGTGAGTATCGTAAAACTCTGACATAATCTGTTCATCTTATCTAAACAGAAAAGCATGTGTTGTTTTATTGTTAACCTCTTAGTAATCACCCAAGTGGGGTGAATCTATCATAGAGGTTTTGGAATATAAAGGACATCAGTAAATCTACCAAATCAACCAGGATCTTAGACCAGCATCATAGATCCTGGTGATAATAAACAAGTCATATATTCCAATATGTTTTCATATAGCTTATAAATTCTGGGCACATCTCCTAATGGAGTAGCACCTCAGATTTCATAAACTCTATGAATCAATATAAAGCTATGAGCAAACCAACCATCTTAGACGATTAGGATCCAAGATTCAGTAATCAACTATGGTACTTAAACATTTCTATGAGGGATAGCAAGATAGGAACCTAGTTCCTAAGCCTCAGACCAACATCATAGGAATAAATGTTAAAAGAAGCTTTCAACTTATCTTTGTCATTAATCCAATAATAAGCACTAATAAAATCAAGCCTAGTAGTAGAACCTAGACTTGTGTGCCATTTTAAGATGGTGTCACAAGAACAGATTCTAAAACAAGCATATTAAGTATCTAGCTTTCATAAATAAACTAACAAACAACTCATCATCATTTTCCTACAACAAATCACCAGGAATCATTTCCAAGTTTATGTATACAGAGCATCACTGAAAGAAACTGAATAACCTCAATCTGCATATGGATATATATGCCAACATTAAATATATAGTGAATAAATCACTGAGAAAACCACTGTCAATAATAAGTTCATGATAGTAGTGAGCTTCCAAATCATTAGGATCCACAAACAATAATTCCACAGTAGCACTATCATTTAAACCGTATCAAATTACCAACTGGAATTAGTCTGGTAAGCCACTAGCATCACCAAAAACCCAATTGTAGACAGTAATCGACATCAAATAACCATTCCCCATCCTCAATTACCATTACTACTAATGTCAATCCATCATTTACAATTACACAGAGGGATGAACCCTAGAACCAGGGAAGAACCCTAGAACAAGTATGAACCCTAATTAGGGATGGCACTAGAGGCACACAAATGAAATCAAAGGAGATTGAGGACAGAGGGCACAGGTGGTAATCAAGACCAAACTCACCAGTGGTCCTTGCTGTAGAATAAAATAGGAAATAGAGGGGCCAACGAGCGCACGACGGCACGGGCAGCACGCAAATGGTGCTGCAACCCGCACCGAGCCGAGACGGCGGCCACATCAGCAAAGGAGGATGAACAGTGCCACCATAGGAACGCACGAGCACCTCACATCACCACGAAGGCATCTGCGAAGGCATCACCAGCACCACCCCAAACCCTAGGGTTCAGAACAGGGCTAGCCTAGCTGTAGGAGGGCCCCAGGTCCAAATCGAATTGGACCAAATGATGGAGAGTGGTTGATATCCACGTAATGCACTACGGCAGTAGGCAGTGCAGACCATGGCGACGGGAATCGCACGGCGACAACTCTAGTGACCACGGGGTCGAGGAGGAGAAAGGGGTGAGGTCGAGAGAAGGTGAGGCAGAGGACTAGGTCAATAGGGCCAGTAACCCTTCAGGGAGAACTTTTGACTAGGCCACTTGGGCTAAGTTAGGCCCAATAAGCCCAATGGGTTGCCCAAAACCCTAAAAGGAAATTTAATAATTAATTAAAACCGAAATACCCCTAGAACTCAATAAATTCTAGAAAGTAAAATAGAAGTCTAAAACATGAAAATAATAAATTTTTAGATTCATAATAATCCAACTTATTTAATTAAATTAAGAAACTATTTTTAATAAATAAATTTTTGGTTAAGAATTTTATAATATATATATTACTTATGGAATTTTATAAAATTAAAGAAAAAGGATAAAAATAAATAAAAATCATTTTTATGATATTTTTTGTTATTATAGTATTTCAAAAAATACTAAACAAATATTTAGGGTTACCAAAAGAAATTATCTTTTATTTAAATGATAATTCTTAGAAGAATAAAAAAATAAAAAAATAAAAGAGTTTATATTAAATAATTTTTTTAGCTTTTAACTCTAATAATAATTTACTACAATATAAAATAGAGAAATTAATATTTACAAAATATTAAGGTTGTTCCTTAAGAAGGAAATTCTTGAGTTCCTAAGAGTATTTCAGAAAACTAAAATAATGGGTAAAACACATAAAGAAAGTAAATCACAAGTAATGCATTACATTATTATGCATGTTCATTTTGCTTCTTTAAATATTATCCATATCGGGCAGTAATGATGTTCTGTAGACATAGAAGCTCAAGATCCAGTGCAAGCATCCGACTTCACTACCTTGCAATCACAAGGCAAGTTCATCACTTGCTCATGTCCTTTGAAGAGTCTTTACAAAGTATTTACAAACTTTGTGTTATCATCTATGTTCCAAGGAAAGAAAATATTATTTTTTCAAATAAATAAATTGTTGATTGAAGGGATACGGGTAGGCTAAACTAGCGCAAATCAAAATTTTCTACCGTGTAAATCAGGATTACTGTTTTCATAGATCACGGGATTACCACTAGGCACGCGGTTGAGGTAGTGTATATGTTCTACGTATCCTCCACGTTCTCGTCCCACGAGCAGCTCCCCTTTTGTGGATCGTCCAATTGCCATAGATGCAGCACCTCCAAGGTATCCACACGTGCGGTGTGGAAGCGTCAGACGCCAGACAACTAGGTTCGGGCGTGCAACACAAACGTGGGGAGTGGCGGCTGGGTGGAATGGTCTAACCATGGTCAGCAAGCCCCACCCTCTCTTATATAGGCGTCCCTAGTGGGCTTCTACATTAGAAGCCCATTACTACCCTAAGCCTGGTCTAATTTGGATCTAATCCTCATTAGGATTCCAGCCCTTTAAGTGTGTGACCCTATAGGTTCATATACGTATAAACATGACACGAATATGCTTATTCTATCAATAGTTGGTAGCGGCCTCTAGCAAGACGTGCCAACTCCTAAACGCATACAAAGATCATATCGGATGAACTATCACAAGGTTTAGTACATATCTTTCCCTTTGCCACACGATATTTGGTCTAGCTCCAAGCTGACCTCCCTTTATCAATACTGTGATTCAGAATCCCTTTACTAGGTTAACTCTTAACCTTATGTAGCACGGCCATGCATTTCTGGATCCGATCACTCGAGGGGCCCAGAGATATCTCTCTCAAGTAGAGAGGGGCAAATCGCATCTTGATTGACCATGCCTTGCAGCATGCTTCAGGACAAACTCGAAAGCTACATTTATAACTACCCAGTTACAGAGTAGCATCTGGTAGCCCCAAAGTAGGCCGATCCACATCTCAAGTACATGTGACAATCTCAGGTCTAAGGACAAAATGTACATGATGTGTAGAGATAGATGCAAGTCTAATTGCCAGTCTTAAGTTGGTTCAGTCCAACCCCATGTTCATAACATGTGTCCACATCATTAGTTTGACATCTCCATGTCTATGACTTGCGAAACATAGTCATCAACCAATCGATGTGGTAGTCTAATATTCATGTATGTCCTCACATGAATCCGACTAGGGACAACTATTAAATAACCATACAAGCAAAGAGTTTCACAAACAATTCACATAATGGCCAATCAATACAAGTTGCCTGATATGGATATTCAAGAAACTTTATAATAACTCATGGATACATAAGAAATATAATCATCTCTATGATTGCCTCTAGGGCAAATTTCCTTCAGTCTCCCACTTGCACTAAAGTCAATCTAGATTGTATCTAATACCTATTGCTCTTGCGTGCGCCTCATGCGCAGGCTGTGGGAGTGGCTTTGTAAAAGGATTAGCAACATTTGAGTCCGTATGTATTTTGCATATCATGACACTACCATCCTCAACGAACTATCGAATCTGATGGTAACGCATGCGAATATGTTTGTTCTTCTGGTGCTGTCTAGGCTCCTTGGCTTGTGAAATAGAACCACTGTTGTCACAATAAACGTACATGGGATTGGACGCGCCCTGAACCACACCAAGATTGATCAGGAAATTCCTAACCCAAACAGCTTCCGTTGCAGCCTCCGAGGTGGCAATATATTCAACTTTTGCTGAAGAGGAGGCCACCGTATCTTGCTTGGAAGTTTTTAACTCACAGCACCACCATTCATGACAAACACATAACCAAATTGCGATTTGGAGTCATCTGAGTCGTTAAAGTAACTCGCATCTGTGTAACCCCTTACACTGAGTTCATCCTCACCTCCATAAACTAGGAACACATCCTTAGTCCTTCTCAAGTACATAAGGATATTCTTTACCGCTGTCCAGTGAACTTCACCTGGATCAGCCTGGTATCTGCTCGTCACACTTAGAGCATAGGAAACATCTGGGCGAGTACATATCATTGCATACATGATGGATCCAATAGCTGAAGCATATGGAATCCTGCTCATGTGCGCACACTCATCCTCAGTAGTCGAAGGACACTGAGTCTTGCTGAGTTTTATGCCGTGATACATGGGCAAGAACCCCTTCTTAGCCTCTTCCATGCTGAACCGTTTCAACACTTTGTCAATGTATGTACTCTGTCTTAATCCATTATCCTCCTTGATCTATCTCTATAGATCTTGATGCCCAGAATATATGCCGCTTCTCCTAAGTCCTTCATCGAAAAACTATTTTTCAATGAGGTCTTAACAGACTTGAGCATAGGAATGTCATTTCCAATCAGTAATATGTCATCTACATATAAGATTAGAAATACTAGCGCTCTTCCACATTCCTTCTTGTAACCACAAGGTTCTTGTTCGTTTTTGATGAAGCCAAACTCCTTTACAACTTCATCAAATCGAATGTTCCAACTTTGAGATGCTTGCTTTAGCCCATAAATAGACTTTAGAAGTTTGCATACCTTTCCAGCATTGTTTGGATCGACAAAACCTTCGGGCTGCATCATATACATGTCCTTAGTTAGGATTCGGGCTGCATCATATACACGTCCTCAGTTAGGATTCCATTTAGGAAAGCCGTCTTGACATCCATCCGCCATATTTTATAGTCGAAATGTGCATCAATGGCTGGAATAATCCATATAGATTTAAGCATCGCTACGAGCGAGAAAGTCTCATCATAGTCAACTCCTTGAACTTGTCGAAAACCTTTTGCAACAAGTCGAGCTTTATGGATGTGAACATTTCCATCCATATCAATCTCCTTATTATAGATCCATTTGCACTTGATGGCTTTAAAACCATCAGGCAGGTCAACCAAGTTCCAAACTTGATTGTCTCCCATGGACTCTATCTCGGATCTCATGGAAATTAGCCATTTCTAAAAATCTTGGTCAACCATCGCTTCTGCATAGGTCGCAGGCTCATCATTGTCTAACAATAATAATTCCCGCGTTTCGCGGAGCCTCGCCAACCTTCGTGGTTGTGGTGCTTCTATTGCCACGGGTTCCTCAACTTGTTCTGCTACAATAGCATCACTCGCAGAAGCATCCCCGACTGGCTCATCTTGAACTTCTTCAAGTCGCACCGACCTTCCACTCATTCCCTTTGTGAGAAACTCTTTCTCTAGGCAAACACCGCTACGAGCGACAAACACTTAACCTCTTCTCAGTTGTAGAAGTAATACCCTAATGTTTCCCTCGGATATCCCACGAAAATGCACTTATACGATTTGGGTGTTATCTTGTCCGACTGAAGTCGCTTGACAAATGCATCACAACCCCAAATCTTTAGAAAAGACAAACTAGGATTCTTTCCAGTCCACATCTCATATGGTGTCTTAACTACGGATTTAGATGGTGCCCTATTAAGTGTGAAAGCTTCCGTTTCTAGAGCGTAACCCCAAAATGATTATGGTAAATCCGACTGGCTCATCATAGATCGAACCATGTCCAACAAAGTTCGATTGAGTCATTCGGAGACCCCGTTTCTTTTCCGGGCGGCGTGAGTTGTGGAACAATTCCGCAACTCTTGAGATGATCGCTAAATTTGTGACTAAAATATTCACCTCCACGATCAGATCGCAAGGTCTTTATTTTCTTGCCACGTTGATTCTCTATCTTGCTTTAAAACTCCTTGAACTTTTCAAAAGTTTCAGACTTATGCTTCATCAAGTAGACATAACCATATCTACTGAAATCATCAGTGAAAGTGGTGAAGTAGTGATATCCTCCTCTGGTCGTCGTGCTCATTGGTCCACATACATCAGTATGTATGAGTACCAACAAGTCTATCGCTCTCTCGGGTAAACCCGAAAAAGGCGACTTGGTCATCTTTCCAAGTAAACAAGCCTAACATGTCTCGTATGATTCAAAATCAAACGAAGTTAGAAGACCATCACCATGGAGCTTCTTCATGCGCTTTTCACTTATATGCCCCAAATGACAATGCCATAAATAGTTAGGACTCCAATCATTAGGGTGAAGCCTTTTAACACTAACATTGTAAATAGATGCATCATCAAGATTTAAAATAAATAACCCATTCACACTGGGAGCATCAGCCATAAACATTGCATTCTTAGAGATTACACAACCATTGTTTGCACTCACTAATGAATAACCATCCCTCATCAAACATGAAGGAGATAAAATGCTTCTACCCATACTAGGAATGTAATAATAATTATTCAACTCCATAATAAATCCTGACGGAAGGTTAAGTTGCATGACGCCGACGAACAATGCAGCAACCATTGCTTTATTTCCGATGCAAAAATCCAATTCACCTTTCTCCACTTCTCTAGTCCTTATTAGCCCCTGCATCGAATTGCAAATATGAACAACCGATCCAATATCAAAAACCCAAGAGTTAACATAGGAATCAGCGAGAAGAATGTCCACAACATTTACAACAAGTGTACCTGAGTTGGAAGTAATCTTACTTCCACTCTTCTTCAAAGAAGCCTGGTACTTGCTGCAGTTTCTCTTCCAGTGGCCATGTTCATGACAAAAGAAGCACTCAATGTCTTCTACAGGTCCAGCCTTTTGCTTGGGTGCAGGCCTGGGGATCGTATCCTTAGCCTTGCCCTTCTTCTTCGACCAAGAAGTACCCTTTTTCTTAAAGCTAGGCTTGTTCTGCACAGCCATCACATGGCTATGCCCTACACACTTCTTCATGTCACTTTCTGCTGTTTTTACCATCCCACATAACTCAATAAGACCCTTCTCCACCCCATGAATATGGTAGTTCGAAATGAACTGCCCATAGCTAGATGGAAGAGACGGCAAAATGAAATCAGTGGCTAACTCTTTGCCTAGTGGAAAACCAAGATTTTCCAAAGTCTAACTATAACCAACCATTTTGATCACATGGGGGCCTACACCTCCTCCCTCTGCCAGCTTGCATTCCACAAAGGACTTGGCAACATTGTACCTCTCAGTCCTGGCCTGAGTATGGAACTTGTCCCTAAGCGCGACAATCATATCGTACGCTTCCTGATGCTCAAACTTCTTTTGGAGTTCAGGTTCCATGCATGCAAGCATAAGATAGCTAACCTCAAGAGAATCATCACATGCTCTCTTGTAGGCATTCTTGAGGGAAGCAGATGCATTATCAGTAGGTTCATCAGGGATTGGGGTATCCAGAACCGTTTCCTTTTTATCAGACCTGAGAACAATTCTCAGGTTATAGACCCAGTCTGAATAGTTTGTTCCATTTAGTTTATCTTTGTCAAGAACCGAACGCAAAGAAAAAGGTGATGCAGTGTTCGGTGCCATTGATTTACAACAGAAAAACATGCAAAATACTAAGACATGTAACCATGAAAGAGTAAAACATATTAAACAATTTAATAGCATATACTCCCACTTAAATCAATATCCCTCTATTAATACTAAGTGATTCAAGATCCACAATTAACAAGTCGACTAGTGAGCTTTAGCATCACTACCAGAAAACAAGGTAAATTGGTAAGCAACACTTGCTAATCATATCACATATGACTCTTGTTGTTGGGTGACATCTCTATGTCAAAACTAGGCTCCCAACCTTTATGCCCTAAGGTCCTTAACTGTTAAGATGACCTTGTCAAGCTCACCAACCCTTATGCGTGTAGGTATCCGATACAAACCCATCCAACCAAGGAAAACCGCGACACCGTAATTTCATAGGCCCACCAACGTTTGTACAGGGCATAGGATGGTGCAAGGTTTGGTTGGGAGTGCATGGTTAAACTTAAACTTTGTGAGGGATCGTTCTACTTCTAACATCTAAGCATGCATAGAAGTAAAACGCATAAGAATAACATTCAGATAGTTGTGACACAATATGGCCCATTTTGTCATGGTGATCTCCATCGCCATAGAACCTGTCCACCATGATGATCTCCATCTTAATGTTCCATGTGAGCCATCCTCCAAATGATGAGTCCACAAAGAACTATTACAAGCTATTACTCATAACAGCTAGTAATCAAAATTACATAGTGTGGGATCATCACAAGTTGGCACGCAGGCCATTACAATAATTGACAGCACATATGGCTCTAGACGTGTTGCCCTACTCACGACACGCAGGTCATGATAAATTTTATACATGCATCACATACATATATGGGCAATACTGATCACATACATCCCACAAAAACAAGTCATGCATAGAATCGCATTCTACCGGATCATGTGATATCGCAGCACCTAGTTACCTTAACGAGATTAAAAAGGGGCTACGTTTAAGGGGGGTCTAGGGGGTCTCCCCCTGCGGGGTTCGAAGGGGAAGCTCCCCACGCGGTATCTTGATCAAAAAATGAGAGATCGAATCTACACAATTTTCTTTAACGATTTTGATTGGCAAATCAAATTTACCATAAACTGTCTATTGTTCCGATTCAATCAAACTCCTTTGATCACGATACATAGATTTTATATCTAGGTTTCGATTCGATCAATCATATTGATCTTCGCGTGATTCAACAGGATTTATGTGTCACTGTCTACCTCGATGGCGGAAACCGCCCATCAGGGGTAAGTCATTTGATAAACTCAGAATCATGATCACGGAAAGAAAGATCATAGATCAATCCTGAACCACCACAATACAAACGATCACATCATTCATATCAATCTACATATCACCATATGCAAACATCCCGAACCTATAACTGAACAGCATTAGCTCTGATACCCCCGAAGGGATACGGGTAGGCTACACTAGCGCAAATAAAAAATTTCTACCGCGTAAACCAGGATTACTGTTGTCATAGATCACTAGATTACCACTAGACGCACGGTTGCCGAACTTGATGAAGCACGTCGAGGCAGTGTAGATGTGCTACGTCTCCTCCTCGTCCTCATCCCACGAGCAACTCCCCTTGCGTGGTTCGTCCAAGTGCCACAGATGCAGCACCTCTGAGGTATCCACATGTGCGGGGTGGAAGTGTCAGACGCCGGACTGTTAGGTCCGTGCGAGCAACACAGGCGTGAGGAGTGGCGGTTGGGTGGATTGGTCTAACCCTGGTCAGCACGCCCCACCCTCTCTTTTATAGGCGTCCCTAGTGGGCTTCTTCATTAGCATCCCATTAGTAGCCTAAGCCTGGTCTAATTTGGATCTAATCCTCATTAGGCTTCCATCCCCTTAAGTGTGTGACCCTATAGGTTCATATATGTATAGACATGACCGGAATACGCTTATTCTGTCAATAGTTGGTAGCGGCCTCTAGCAAGACGTGCCAAATCCTAAACGCATACAAAGATCATATCGGACGAACCATCACAAGGTTTATTACATGTCTTTCCCTTTGTGTCACAATATTTGGTCTAGCTCCGAGCTGACCTCCCTTTCTCGATACTGTGATTTGGAATCCCTTTACTAGGTTAACTCTTAACCTTATGTAGCACGGCCATGCATTTCTGGATCCGATCACTCGAGGGGCCCAGAGATATCTTTCTCAAGTAGAGAGGGGAAAATCTCATCTTGATTGACCATGCCTTGCAGCATGCTCCAGGAAAAAACCGAAAGCTACCTTTATAACTACCCAGTTATGGAGTAGCGTCTAATGGCCCCAAAGTAGGTCGATCCACATCTCAAGTACATGCGACAATGTCAGGTCTAAGGACAAAACGTACACGATGTGTAGAGAGAGTTGCAAGTCTACTTGCCAGTCTCAAGTTGGGTCAGTCCAACCCCATGTTCATAACATGTGTCCACATCATTAGTTTGACATCTCCATGTCTATGACTTGCAAAACATAGTCATCAACCAATCGATGTGCTAATCTAATATTCATGTGTGTCCTCACATGAATCCGACTAGGGACAACTATTAAATAACCTTACAAGTAAAGAGTTTCACAAACAATTCACATAATGGCCAATCAATACAAGTTGCCTGATATGGATATTCAAGAAACTTTACAATAACTCATGGATACATAAGAAATATAATCATCTCTATGATTGCCTCTAGGGAAAATTTCCTTCAGTCTCCCACTTGCACTAAAGTCAATCTAGATTGTATCTAATACCTATTGCTCTTGCGTGCGCCTCATGCGCAGGCTGTGGGAGTGGCTTTGTAAAAGGATCAGCAACATTTGAGTCCGTATGTATTTTACATATCATGACACTACCATCCTCAACGAACTCTCGAATCTAATGGTAACGCATGCGAATATGTTTGTTCTTCTGGTGCTGTCTAGGCTCCTTGGCTTGTGAAATAGCACCATTGTTGTCACAATAAACATACATGGGATTGGACGCGCCCTGAACCACACCAAGATTGATCAGGAAATTCCTAATCCAAACAGCTTCCTTTGCAGCCTCCGAGGTGGCAATATATTCAAATTTTGCTGAAGAGGAGGCCACCGTATCTTGCTTGGAAGTTTTTCAACTCACAGCACCACCATTCATGACAAACACATAACCAGATTGCGATCTGGAGTCATCTGAGTCGTTAAAGTAACTCGCATCTGTGTAACCCCTTACACTGAGTTCATCCTCACCTCCATAAACTAGGAACACATCCTTACTCCTTCTCAAGTACATAAGGATATTCTTTACCGCTGTCCAGTGAACTTCACCTGGATCAGCCTGGTATCTGCTCGTCACACTTAGAGCATAGGAAACATCTGGGCGAGTACATATCATTGCATACATGATGGATCCAATAGCTGAAGCATATGGAATCCTGCTCATGTGCGCACACTCATCATCAGTAGTCGAAGGACACTGAGTCTTGCTGAGTTTTATGCCATGATACATGGGCAAGAACCCCTTCTTAGCCTCTTCCATGCTGAACCGTTTCAACACTTTGTCAATGTATGTACTCTGACTTAATCCATTATCCTCCTTGATCTATCTCTATAGATCTTGATGCCCAGAATATATGCCGCTTCTCCTAAGTCCTTCATCGAAAAACTATTTTTCAGTGAGGTCTTAACAGACTTGAGCATAGGAATGTCATTTCCAATCAGTAATATGTCATCTACATATAAGATTAGAAATACCAGCGCTCTCCCACATTCCTTCTTGTAACCACAAGGTTCTTGTTCGTTTTTTATGAAGCCAAACCCCTTTACAACTTCATCAAATCGAATGTTCCAACTTTGAGATGCTTGCTTTAGCCCATAAATAGACTTTAGAAGTTTGCATACCTTTCCAGCATTGTTTGTATCGACAAAACCTTCGGGCTGCATCATATACATGTCCTTAGTTAGGATTCGGGCTGCATCATATACACGTACTCAGTTAGGATTCCATTTAGGAAAGCCGTCTTGACATCCATCCGCCATATTTTATAGTCGAAATGTGCATCAATGGCTGGAATAATCCGTATAGATTTAAGCATCGCTACGAGCGAGAAAGTCTCATCATAGTCACCTCCTTGAACTTATCGAAAACCTTTTGCAACAAGTCGAGCTTTATGGATGTGAACATTTCCATCCATATCAATCTCCTTATTATAGATCCATTTGCACTTGATGGCTTTAAAACCATCAGGCAGGTCAACCAAGTTCCAAACTTGATTGTCTCCCATGGACTCTATCTCGGATCTCATGGAAATTAGCCATTTCTAAAAATCTTGGTCCACCATCGCTTCTACATAGGTCGCAGGCTCATCATTGTCTAACAATAATAATTCCCGCGTTTCATGGAGCCTCGCCAACCTTCGTGGTTGTGGTGCTTCTATTGCCACGGGTTCCTCAACTTGTTCTGCTACAATAGCATCACTCGCAGAAGCATCCCCGACTGGCTCATCTTGAACTTCTTCAAGTCGCACCGACCTTCCACTCGTTCCCTTTGTGAGAAACTCTTTCTCTAGGGAAACACCGCTACGAGCGACAAACACTTAACCTCTTCTCAGTTGTAGAAGTAATACCCTAATGTTTCCCTCGGATATCCCACGAAAATGCACTTATACGATTTGGGTGTTATCTTGTCCGACTGAAGTCGCTTGACAAATGCATCACAACCCCAAATCTTTAGAAAAGACAAACTAGGATTCTTTCCAGTCCACATCTCATATGGTTTCTTAACTATGGATTTATATGGTGCCCTATTAAGTGTGAAAGCTTCCGTTTCTAGAGCGTAACCCCAAAATGATTATGGTAAATCCGACTGGCTCATCATAGATCGAACCATGTCCAACAAAGTTCGATTGCCTCATTCGGAGACCCCGTTTCTTTTCCGGGCGGCGTGAGTTGTGGAACAATTCCGCAACTCTTGAGATGATCGCTAAATTTGTGACTCCAATATTCACCTCCACGATCAGATCGCAAGGTCTTAATTTCTTGCCACGTTGATTCTCTATCTTGCTCTAAAACTCCTTGAACTTTTCAAAAGTTTCAGACTTATGCTTCATCAAGTAGACATAACCATATCTACTGAAATCATTAGTGAAAGTGGTGAAGTAGTGATATCCTCCTCTGGCCGTTGTGCTCATTGGTCCACATACATCAGTATGTATGAGTACCAACAAGTCTAGCGCTCTGTCGGGTAAACCCGAAAAAGGCGACTTGGTCATCTTTCCAAGTAAACAAGCCTAACATGTCTCGTATGATTCAAAATCAAACGAAGTTAGAAGACCATCACCATGGAGCTTCTTCATGCGCTTTTCACTTATATGCCCCAAACGACAATGCCATAAATAGTTAGGACTCCAATCATTAGGGTGAAGCCTTTTAACACTAACATTGTAAACAGATGCATCATCAAGATTTAAAATAAATAACCCATTCACACTGGGAGCATCAGCCATAAACATTGCATTCTTAGAGATTACACAACCATTGTTTGCACTCACTAATGAATAACCATCCCTCATCAAACATGAAGGATATAAAATGCTTCGACCCATACTAGGAATGTAATAATAATTATTCAACTCCATAATAAATCCTGACGGAAGGTTAAGTTGCATGACGCCGACGAACAATGCAGCAACCATTGCTTTATTTCTGATGCGAAAATCCAATTCACCTTTCTGCACTTCTCTAGTCCTTATTAGCCCCTGCATCGAATTGCAAATATGAGCAACCGATCCAATATCAAATACCCAAGAGTTAACATAGGAATCAACGAGAAGAATGTCCACAACATTTACAACAAGTGTACCTGAGTTGGAAGTAATCTTACTTCCACTCTTCTTCAAAGAAGCCTGGTACTTGCTGCAGTTTCTCTTCCAGTGGCCATGTGCATGACAAAAGAAGCACTCAATGTCTTCTACAGGTCCAGCCTTTTGCTTGGGTGCAGGCCTGGGGATCATATCCTTAGCCTTGCCCTTCTTCTTCGACCAAGAAGTACCCCTTTTCTTAAAGCTAGGCTTGTTCTGCACAGCCATCACATGGCTATGCCCTGCACACTTCTTCATGTCACTTTCTGCTGTTTTTAGCATCCCACACAACTCAATAAGACCCTTCTCCACCCCATGAATATGGTAGTTCGAAATGAACTGCCCATAGCTAGATGGAAGAGATGGCAAAATGAAATCAGTGGCTAACTCTTTGCCTAGTGGAAAACCAAGATTTTCCAAAGTCTAACTATAACCAACCATTTTGATCACATGGGGGCCTACACCTGCTCCCTCTGCCAGCTTGCATTCCACAAAGGACTTGGCAACATTGTACCTCTCAGTCCTGGCCTGAGTATGGAACTTGTCCCTAAGCGCGACAATCATATCGTACGATTCCTGATGCTCAAACTTCTTTTGGTGTTCAGGTTCCATGCATGCAAGCATAAGATAGCTAACCTCAAGAGAATCATCGCATGCTCTCTTGTAGGCATTCTTGAGGGAAGCAGATGCATTATCAGCAGGTTCATCAGGGATTGGGGTATCCAGAACCGTTTCCTTTTTATCAGACCTGAGAACAATTCTCAGGTTATAGACCCAGTCTGAATAGTTTGTTCCATTTAGTTTATCTTTGTCAAGAACCGAACGCAAAGAAAAAGGTGATGCAGTGTTCGGTGCCATTGATTTACAACAGAAAAACATGCAAAATACTAAGACATGTAACCATGAAAGAGTAAAACATATTAAACAATTTAATAGCATATACTCCCACTTAAATCAATATCCCTCTATTAATACTAAGTGATTCAAGATCCACAATTAACAAGTCGACTAGTGAGCTTTAGCATCACTGCCAGAAAACAAGGTAAATTGGTAAGCAACACTTGCTAATCATATCACATATGACTCTTGTTGTTGGGTGACATCTCTATGTCAAAACTAGGCTCCCAACCTTTATGCCCTAAGGTCCTTAACTGTTAAGATGACCTTGTCAAGCTCACCAACCCTTATGCGTGTAGGTATCCGATACAAACCCATCCAACCAAGGAAAATCGCGACACCGTAATTTCATAGGCCCACCAACGTTTGTACAGGGCATAGGATGGTGCAAGGTTTGGTTGGGAGGGCATGGTTAAACTTAAACTTTGTGAGGGATCGTTCTACTTCTAACATCTAAGCATGCATAGAAGTAAAACGCATAAGAATAACATTCAGATAGTTGTGACACAATATGGCCCATTTTCTCATGGTGATCTCCATTGCCATAGAACCTGTCCACCATGATGATCTCTATCTTCATGTTCCATGTGAGCCATCCTCCAAGTGATGAGTCCACAAAGAACTATTACAAGCTATTACTCATAACAGCTAGTAATCAAAATTACATAGTGTGGGATCATCACAAGTTGGCACGCAGGCCATTACAATAATTGACAACACATATGGCTCTAGCCGTGTTGCCCTACTCACGACACGCAGGTCATGATAAATTTTATACATGCATCACATACATATATGGGCCATACTGATCACATACATCCCGCAAAAACAAGTCATGCATAGAATCGCATTCTACCGGATCATGTGATATCGCAGCACCTAGTTACCTTAACGAGATTAAAAAGGGGCTACGATTAAGGGGGGTCTAGGGGGTCTCCCCCTGTGGGGTTCGAAGGGGAAGCTCCCCACGCGGTATCTTGATCGAAAAATGAGAGATCGAATCTACACAATTTTCTTTAACGATTTTGATTAGCAAATCAAATTTACCATAAACTGTCTATTGTTTCGATTCAATCAAACTCCTTTGATCACGATACATAGATTTTAGATCTAGGTTTCGATTCGATCAATCATATTGATCTTCGCGTGATTCAACAGGATTTATGTGTCACTGTCTACCTCGATGGCGGAAACCGCCCGACAGGGGTAAGTCATTCGATAACCTCAGAATCACGATCACGGAAAGAAAGATCATAGATTAATCCTGGACCACCACAATACAAACGATCACATCATTCATATCAATCTACATATCACCATATGCAAACATCCCGAACCTATAACTGAATAGCATTAGCTCTGATACCACCGAAGGGATACGGGTAGGCTACTCTAGCGCAAATAAAAATTTTCTACCGCGTAAACCAGGATTACTGTTGTCATAGATCACTGGATTACCACTAGACGCGCGGTTGCCAAACTTGATGAAGCACGTCGAGGCAGTGTAGATGTGCTACGTCTCCTCCTCGTCCTCGTCCCACGAGCAACTCCCCTTGCGTGGTTCGTCCAAGTGCCACAGATGCAGCACCTGTCCACCATGATGATCTCCATCTTCATGTTCCATGTGAGCCATCCTCCAAGTGATGAGTCCACAAAGAACTATTACAAGCTATTACTCATAACATCTAGTAATCAAAATTACATAGTGCAGGATCATCACAAGTTCGCACGCAGGCCATTACAATAATTGACAACACATATGGCTCTAGCCGTGTTGCCCTACTCACGACACGCAGGTCATGATAAATTGTATACATGCAGCACATACATATATGGGCCATACTGATCACATATATCCCGCAAAAACAAGTCATGCATAGAATCGCATTCTACCGGATCATGTGATATCGCAGCACCTAGTTACCTTAACGAGATTAAAAAGGGGCTACGATTAAGGGGGGTCTAGGGGGTCTCCCCTAGCGGGGTTAGAAGGGGAAGCTCCCCACGCGGTATCTTGATCGAAAAATGAGAGATCCAACCTACACAATTTTCTTTAACGATTTTGATTGGCAAATCAAATTTACCATAAACTGTCTATTGTTCCGATTCAATCAAACTCCTTTGATCACGATACATAGATTTTAGATCTAGGTATCGATTCGATTAATCATATTGATCTTCGCGTGATTCAATAGGATTTATGTGTCACTGTCTAACTCGATGGCGGAAACCGCCCGGCAGGGGTAAGTCATTCGATAACCTCAGAATCACGATCACGGAAAGAAAGATCATAGATCAATCCTGAACCACCACAATACAAACGATCACATCATTCATATCAATCTACATATCACCATATGCAAACATCCCGAACCTATCACTGAACAGCATTAGCTCTGATACCACCGAAGGGATACGGGTAGGCTACACTAGCGCAAATAAAAAATTTCTACCGCGTAAACCAGGATTACTATTGTCATAGATCACTGGATTACCACTAGACGCGCGGTTGCCGAACTTGATGAAGCACATCGAGGCAGTGTAGATGTGCTACGTCTCCTCCTCGTCCTCGTCGCACGAGCAACTCCCCTTGCGTGGTTCGTCCAAGTGCCACAGATGCAGCACCTGTCCACCATGATGATCTCCATCTTCATGTTCCATGTGAGCCATCCTCCAAGTGATGAGTCCACAAAGAACTATTACAAGCTATTACTCATAACATCTAGTAATCAAAATTACATAGTGCAGGATCATCACAAGTTCGCACGCAGGCCATTACAATAATTGACAACACATATGGCTCTAGCCGTGTTGCCCTACTCACGACACGCAGGTCATGATAAATTGTATACATGCAGCACATACATATATGGGCCATACTGATCACATATATCCCGCAAAAACAAGTCATGCATAGAATCGCATTCTACCGGATCATGTGATATCGCAGCACCTAGTTACCTTAACGAGATTAAAAAGGGGCTACGATTAAGGGGGGTCTAGGGGGTCTCCCCTAGCGGGGTTAGAAGGGGAAGCTCCCCACGCGGTATCTTGATCGAAAAATGAGAGATCCAACCTACACAATTTTCTTTAACGATTTTGATTGGCAAATCAAATTTACCATAAACTGTCTATTGTTCCGATTCAATCAAACTCCTTTGATCACGATACATAGATTTTAGATCTAGGTATCGATTCGATTAATCATATTGATCTTCGCGTGATTCAATAGGATTTATGTGTCACTGTCTAACTCGATGGCGGAAACCGCCCGGCAGGGGTAAGTCATTCGATAACCTCAGAATCACGATCACGGAAAGAAAGATCATAGATCAATCCTGAACCACCACAATACAAACGATCACATCATTCATATCAATCTACATATCACCATATGCAAACATCCCGAACCTATCACTGAACAGCATTAGCTCTGATACCACCGAAGGGATACGGGTAGGCTACACTAGCGCAAATAAAAAATTTCTACCGCGTAAACCAGGATTACTATTGTCATAGATCACTGGATTACCACTAGACGCGCGGTTGCCGAACTTGATGAAGCACATCGAGGCAGTGTAGATGTGCTACGTCTCCTCCTCGTCCTCGTCGCACAAGCAACTCCCCTTGCGTGGTTCGTCCAAGTGCCACAGATGCAGCACCTGTCCACCATGATGATCTCCATCTTCATGTTCCATTTGAGCCATCCTCCAAGTGATGAGTCCACAAAGAACTATTACAAGCTATTACTCATAACAGCTAGTAATCAAAATTACATAGTGTGGGATCATCACAAGTTGGCACGCAGGCCATTACAATAATTGACAACACATATGGCTCTAGCCGTGTTGCCCTACTCACGACACGCAGGTCATGATAAATTTTATACATGCATCACATACATATATGGGCCATACTGATCACATACATCCTGCAAAAACAAGTCATGCATAGAATCGCATTCTACCGGATCATGTGATATCGCAGCACCTAGTTACCTTAACGAGATTAAAAAGAGGCTACGATTAAGGGGGGTCTAGGGGGTCACCCCCTGCGGGGTTCGAAGGGGAAGCTCCCCACGCGGTATCTTGATCAAAAAATGAGAAATCGAATCTACACAATTTTCTTTAACGATTTTGATTGGCAAATCAAATTTACCATAAACTGTCTATTGTTCCGATTCAATCAAACTACTTTGATCATGATACATAGATTTTAGATCCAGGTTTCGATTCGATCAATCATATTGATCTTCGCGTGATTCAACAGGATTTATGTGGCACTGTCTACCTCGATGTCAGAAACCGCCCGGCAGGGGTAAGTCATTCAATAACCTCAGAATCACGATCACGGAAAGAAAGATCATAGATCAATCCTGAACCACCACAATACAAACGATCACATCATTCATATCAATCTACATATCACCATATGCAAACATCCCGAACCTATAACTGAACAGCATTAGCTCTGATACCACCGAAGGGATACGGGTAGGCTACACTAGTGCAAATAAAAAATTTCTACCGCGTAAACCAGGATTACTGTTGTCATAGATCACTAGATTACCACTAGACGCGCGGTTGCCGAACTTGATGAAGCACGTCGAGGCAGTGTAGATGTGCTACATCTCCTCCTGTCCTCGTCCCACGAGCAACTCCCCTTGCGTGGTTCGTCCAAGTGCCACAGATGCAGCACCTCTGAGGTATCCACATGTGCGGGGTGGAAGTGTCAGATGCCGGACTGCTAGGTCCGTGCGAGCAACACAGGCGTGAGGAGTGGCGGTTGGGTGGATTGGTTAACCCTGGTCAGCACGCCCCACCCTCTCTTTTATAGGCGTCCCTAGTGGGCTTCTTCGTTAGCATCCCATTAGTAGCCTAAGCCTGGTCTAATTCGGATCTAATCCTCATTAGGCTTCCATCCCCTTAAGTGTGTGACCCTATAGGTTCATATATGTATAGACATGACAGGAATACGCTTATTCTGTCAATAGTTGGTAGCGGCCTCTAGCAAGACGTGCCAAATCCTAAACGCATACAAAGATCATATCGGACGAACCATCACAAGGTTTAGTACATGTCTTTCCCTTTGCGTCACAATATTTGGTCTAGCTCCGAGCTGACCTCCCTTTCTCGATACTGTGATTTGGAATCCCTTTACTAGGTTAACTCTTAACCTTATGTAGCACGGCCATGCATTTCTGGATCCGATCACTTGAGGGGCCCAGAGATATCTCTCTCAAGTAGAGAGGGGCAAATCTCATCTTGATTGACCATGCCTTGCAGCATGCTCCAGGAAAAAACCGAAAGCTACCTTTATAATTACCCAGTTATGGAGTAGCGTCTAATGGCCCCAAAGTAGGTCGATCCACATCTCAAGTACATGCGACAATCTCAGGTCTAAGGACAAAATGTACACGATGTGTAGAGAGAGTTGCATGTCTACTTGCCAGTCTCAAGTTGGGTCAGTCCAACCCCATGTTCATAACATGTGTCCACATCATTAGTTTGACATCTCCATGTCTATGACTTGCAAAACATAGTCATCAACTATTAAATAACCATACAAGTAAAGATTTTCACAAACAATTCGCATAATTGCCAGTCAATACAAGTTGCGTGATATGGATATTCAAGGAACATTACAATAACTCATGGATACATAAGAAATATAATCATCTCTATGATTGCCTCTAGGGCATATTTCCTTCATTGATATCATCCTAAGTGATGATATAGTGGAGCAAAAGAACAGAGGTTTCTATTTGCAACAATGGTAATCACGTAGGAATTTAACAACCCATGACATCAGTGATTCTAGCGCCATATATAACGCGTTAACCATGAGATTTGGAATGGGACAGGGAAGTCAGTTGTATCCTTTTCCTTTCATATGGAGGCAAGACGACCTTAATGTGACGTTGTGATTCCTTGTGCGGATCCAAAATATGGGTGGGCACCCTTAGGCCCCACGTTTTTCGTGTCTGGATTATCTATGAGTGACTGTCGGAGGTTTAGCCGGACCTATTTGGTACTTGCCAGGGGCATCACCAGCTCATAGAGTCTTCGGGAACTCATCAGGGTTTTAGCCTTCCCGTAAGGGGGCTTAACGGAGGTGAGCCAGCCCCGAAGGATTATGCAGACATATGGGGTCGCGGAAAGGGTAGTGATTGGCTTGGATCACCTAGTAGGCCCCACATCATGGAATTGTGGACGGGATAGTATGCCCGGTTGTGCAACAAGGAGTTGATCTCTCATGGGTAAAGTAACGCACCTCTGAAGAGTGTAAGAATTTTAACTTGTTACTCCCTGTTCCGGGAAGGAGCTACGAACGCGGCAGGAAAGGAACTCCATGAAAGTTGTAGTAAACCTGTGAAGGCTGATGGGCATAGTTTTTAACAATAAAATCAATCTTTGAAGAAAGATTTACGAAAACTGCATAGTGCCAAGGACTTATAGTCCGAGGTGGTAGATAGAGCATCAAACTTCACACCCTGCATATAATGAACTTGCTAGGTAACGCTGTTGCTCCCCTTTTCCTTTGATCCCCTGCTTAGACTCTGAGGATCCAGAAGATACCCCAATGTATGCATTCGAAAGCCAAGAGGAGGTCTTCTATGAAGAGACCGATCTGTATGGTGCCGTAGAAGGGGTGGACTACGATGTTGTCTATGGAGGAGAACACCTTGAGTCAGAATAATTACCTTAGTACTCATAACCAATTGAGCCAAACAACATGAACAGTATATAATAATAAGTTGTTGAGCTCAATTTGGGGTTAAAGTTGTCACTTTAAAACTTCTGTTGAAACACTTTGTATTTGGTTTGTAAGTTGAATATTTTGAAGTCTTGAGCTTCTAGTATTGTAATAATAATGTGTGTATGTTTGTAATATGGACCCGCATTGTTTCTGTTGTACCACTTTGAGATATGTGATATTTATGGAACGGTGTTCTGTGAATGTCATGTCAACGACTATAATGTACGACACATGTAGTGGTATGATGGGTCACCGTAGTTGGTATCGGAGCAAATTTCTTTGACATTAGGTTGGAAACCTAGTAAAGGGTATTACTTGTAGGAGTGTATAGCAACGATAAATAATTCTCTAAAAGAGTATAATGGGTATTCAAATGAGAATATTCCGTTGTATATTTTAGTGCGATAATTCTTTGTTATGCTGCAATATATTATTGATTACTAATAAAAATATTTTTGATTATACAGAGTTATGGCACAAAAGTTTCCAAAACAAACTTTGGTAAGGAAAGAGGAGACTCTCGATGATTACCAAGGATCATTCACTGATCAGCTTCGTCAACTTTTAAGGATTTTTAGTTGTCCAACTAAAATCCCGGTGAATACCCTAACCTATTATGATGGTTATGTTATTCAAGTATCGTGTGAGTATCTAACTTCCAGAGGAGCTTGGACTATATCACGATCTACTTACAGGTGAAGGTAGGATTCATTTAGCAACATACCATGTTGCTGTTGTGGAGGCGATAACCAATATCCGGGAGCATAAATTCAAGGAATTAGAAGGGAGCACATTTCCTATGATTCCTCATGATTCTATAGACTCGGAGCCATTACCGTATCATATTACCTTGGTAAAGAAGCATCCTAAGTTAGCTTCCAAGTTCATGGATAATTATCGAACACTTGTTGCGTCTTTTTATAAGACACGTCAAGTTATAGTTGAAGATAAATATGACATGTTAGAGGATCTAACTGATCCAGAAAGAAGGAAACAATTAGCATTCCAGTTGGAGAAAGAAGCAAGGAGTAGTGCAAAACCAATCTTTAAGGATATACCTATAGATCCCAACTCATTTACACCATATCCTTGTTCAACCAGACCAGAACCTACTTATGATCCTAGTTTATATATGAGGTATTCTGTATCACTGGCTTCTGAGGAAGGATCTAAATCAGAACTTCCTATCGAGAATTCTGATGGATGGAGAATAGGGTCATTTGAGGGATCCGAAGGGAATCATATGTCAGTAGATGGGTCTGACAGAGATGTTGGACAATCCAGCTGGATGGGTGCGAGAACCAATCCTAATAAAAGTAGTAGAAATACCATATTCGTAGAAAGTCAGGATGAGGAAGAAGATCCTGAGGAGAGAGTGTTTGAATCATCAACACCTTCTCAAAACCCAGGGAATGTACATTATCCAGGGTTTAATTATCTTGCCCAACAGAGCACCTGGGGAGCAGCAGAATCTGCGTATTCTGTTGACAACTCTAGGAATGAAGCTCAGGAGATGCAAGTGGGTGAAAATGTTGAACAGGTTTCTGAAGACTTTTAAAATGAGCCGGATGGAGTCAATGCACACAGGATGAGTAATGACTCAAGTCCTGATACTTTAGATACTGAGTTTGTTCCTTATGGAAGACCAGTTGTTCCACAAAGTGTGCGACGGACGTTACGTCATCACGGTTGGACTTCAGGCATGTATGATGAGCGCCACGGATACTAGAAGCAGGTTACTTATTAGGAAGTATCGGGTATTATGTATTGTAATCCTAGAGAATTATGTAGCTAAATAAGTAAGGTAGTGTTTTTAATTTGTTATAGTACCTATATGGTACAGGTTGTAATGACTTTATATTTACTAAGTGGTTTGTAATGTATAATATGTGAAATGCATATTTGCATTTTATTTGGGTTTTTATTTCCATTGTGTGACTAGCTCTGTGCGTAAAGTTGAGCGCAGAACACATGTGGATGATGTAATTATGAGCATTCGCTTTATGTGCAAGACTAGGGGGTCATGGAATCAGGTGTAGAAACCGAATCTGAATCAGGAGAAGGCAAATACTGATGCTGGAAATCAGGTAGCATTACCACCACCACCAATAAGGCCGCTAATGGAGCAGAACTTTATGTAGTACATGAAAATGATGCAAGAACACCAAAACAAGTTCATGGAAGAGCTGGAAATCAGAGAGAACCTGAAGGAGGAGGAGTGAGTCTTTCTGACTTCCAGAATGCAAGGCCGTTACCTTTTGCATCAGCCCCAGAACCAATGGGTGCATAAGATTGGTTATTAGATACTGAGAGAAAGTTGAAAACAGTAGGTTGCAATGATGAGGAAAAGCTGAGGTATGCAACTCATGTTTTGACTGGACCTGCAGCATCATGGTGGGAAAATCAGTTAGCCATGCAACCGCCAGGAAGAGAGTATACTTGGGAAGAGTTCAAGCAGAGGTCCCGTGAGTATCATGTTCCGGAAAGTGTAATTGAGTTGAAGCGTAGGGAGTTTGAGGAGCTTCAGCAAGGTTATACTAGTGTCATGAAGTACATTCGGGAGTTTAGCCAACTATCTCGTTATGCTGAGGATGAAGTGAGTACTGAAGAGAAGAGGAAGAAGCGTTTTCTGCGAGGGTTAAATCCATTCGTGAAGATGCAGTTGAGGTTGGCCAATAAACAATCTTTTCAGCAGTTACTGGATGTAGACATCACTTTTGAAGATGACTATAAGAATGTCCAAGAGGACCGAAGGAAGAGAGCCAAGAAAGAGACGAAGAAGATTCAAGCAAGTAAACCTAAACCCAATCTGGAGTTCAAGCCGAGGAATAGACCCTACAACAACAAAAATTCCAACCGGAGTGGAAATCCAACCGGAAGGAATATAATATGCCATAATTGCAAACTTCCAGGGAATATGAGCAGGGATTGCCAGAAACCGATGATAATTTTCCATGCTTGTGGCTAGAGGGGTCATATAAAGCCAAACTGTCCGAGCAAACCACAAGGTGGTTGGCCTGTTAAAGGTGGAGGACAAATCAGTGGAGGCAATGGAAAACCCAATAGAGAAGGAAGCTTTGTCAAAAACAATAATGGCAAGAGGAGCAGGCCTACCGGGAAGCTAAATTGTGCAACCTTGGAGGAGGTGGATAACTCCGAGCATGCAGTGATAGGTACGCTCAATATCCTTACTAATCCAGGAAAAGTTCTATTTGATACCGGTGCAACTACTTTATTCATTTCTGAAGAATTCTCCAATAAATTCGGGATTAGAAGGGCAGCGTTAGAAAACCCTCTGACCGTGGTGACGGCTGGGGGAAATGTAATTGTACGCCACATTAAACAAGATCATGTTATCTCGATCTGTGGTTGTACATACTTTGCGGACCTTTATGTGATTCCTTTGAAGGGAATTGCAGTAGTGCTGGGTATGGACTGGATGACTGAACATGGGGCTCAGATTAATTGTGAGGATAAAACTATCTCAATCAAGACTCCAAGTGGAGCAAGGATAGTTTATCAAGATGATAAGCACAGTTATATCATGGTGGATCTTCAGTTGAATTCAATGAAGGAGGTCAAGTTGGAGGACATTCCTATAGTAAATGAGTTTTAGGATGTTTTTCTAGCAGAGTTATCAGGAATGCCACCAGATCAGGAAATAGAATTCACTATTGATTTAATTCCGGGTACAACACCAATTTCTCAAGCACCATACAAGATGGGTCTGAAGGAATTAAAAGAACTAAAAGAGAAAATTGATGAGTTAGCCAGGAAGGGATTCATTCAAGAAAGTGTATCTCCATGGGGAACTACGGCGATCTTTGTAGATAAAAGAGATGGAGGAAGAAGGATGTGTGGGGACTATAGAAATCTCAACAATGTTACCATCAAGAATAAGTACCCATTACCAAGATATCAAGACCTGTTTGATCAAGTTAAAGGAGCTGGAGTATTTTCCAAGATTGATCTAAGATCAGGTTACCACCAGATAAAAATCAAACCGGAAGATGTTCCAAAGACATCATTTGCCTCAAGGTATGGACACCATGAGTATCTTGTCGTAGCGTTTGGTTTGACCAATGCACCAGCAATAATCATGAATCTGATGAACAAAATCTTCATGCCGTACTTGGAAAAGTTTGTCATAGTGTTTATTAATGATATTCTAATATATTCCAAGGATAAGGAAGAGCATGCTGATGATTTGAGAATATCATTGCAGATTTTAAGAGAACATAAGCTTTATGCAAAGTTCAGCAAGTGTTAATTTTGGCTAGATAAGGTAGAATTCCTTGGTCATGTGATCTGTAAGGATGGAATTGTTGTAAATCCATCCAAGGTTCAATTAGTATTAGAGTGGACTGCACCAACCAAAGTGAAACAAATTCGAGGTTTCTTGGGTATGGCTGGTTATTGTCAGAGGTCCATTGAAGGTTTCTCCAAGATAGCTTGAATAATGACCAAATTTCTAAGAAAGAACACACCATTCATCTGGGATGAGAAGTGTGAAGCAAGCTTTCAGGAGTTAAAGATTATATTAACTACCGCTCCAATTCTAGCAGTTGCTGAAATAGGGAAGGACTATACAGTATATTGTGATGCATCTAAAGAAGGTTTGGGTTGTGTGTTAATGCAATATCATAAAGTTATTGCTTACGGATCAAGAGAACTGAAACCACATGAAGTCAATTATCCAACCCATGATTTGGAATTAGCAGCAGTAGTCTTTGCCTTGAAAGGATGGAGAAATTTTCTTTATGGAGCAAGGTGTGAGTTATATACTAACCACAAGAGTCTCAAATATTGCTTTACTCAAAAGGAATCGAATATGAGACAGAAGCATTGGTTATAGCTAATCAAAGATTATGATTTGACAATCAATTACACCCCGGGAAAGGCAAATGTTGTAGCTGATGCTTTAAGTCGAAAGAGCATAGATATTCAGCCTAGCAATCGAGAACTGCCAAAAGAGCTACAAATGGATTTGGAGAGATTGGAACTTCAATTCATAAGAATAGAGACTCTTGGAGGACTACATACTATGCAGGTGGTTGCAGAATAGAATAGTGATCTCAGGCACGAAATTTTTAGACATCAAGCTGAAGATCCTTTTATTGCTGAAGAAATTCAGAGAATATCTCAAGGTCAAGGATCAGTTTTTCGCTTAGGAGATTTTGGATCTCTATGGTTACAAGATCGTCTTTGTGTTCCATATGTGCCAGAAATTCGTGAAGTGATACTCCGAGAGGCACATGAGACACCATATTCCATTCATCCAGGAAGTACCAAGATGTACATGGATTTGAAAGAATTATTCTAGCGGAATAACATGAAAAGTGACATTGCAAAATATGTGTCGGAATGCCATACTTTCCAAAGGGTAAAAACTTAACATCAAAGTCCAGCAGGACCATTACAACCCTTGGAAATTCTCGAATGGAAATGGGAGGAAATTGGTATGGATTTCATCACAGGATTACCCATGACACCAAAACGGAAAGATATGATATGGTTAATTGTTGATAGACTCACTAAAAGTGCACATTTTATTCCTGTAAATCAGAAAGATAATGTCGAGAAGTTAGTAGAAGTTTACATTAAGGAGATAGTAAGTATGCACGGAGTGCCCAAGAAGATCGTAACTGATAGAGGATTTGTGTTTACTTCAGCATTTTGGAAACAATTACATGAAGCACTTGGTTCAAAGCTAGATTTCAGCATAGCCTATCATCTAGAAACTGGGGGTCAGACTGAAAGAACTAATAAAATATTGGAAGACATTCTTAAGGCTTGTGCATTAGATTTTGGAGGTTCATGGGAACATAATCTACCATTGGCAGAATTTTCCTACAACAACAGCTATCAGAGTAGTCTGAAGGCAGCTCCATATCAAGTACTCTATGGAAGAAAATGTAGATCACCAATATGTTGGTATGAGCCCGGTAGTAGCAAATAATTTGCGCTAGACTATATCAAGTAAAGGCAAGATATCATCGATGTAATCAAGGATAGATTGAAAATATATCAAAGTAGACAGAAAAGTTATGCTGATTTAACTCGAATCTCATGGCATCCTGAAGTAGGAGACATGGTATATCTCAAAGTAAGCCCAATAAAAGGAGTTAATAGGTTTGGAGTTAAAGGAAAATTGAGTCCCAGATACATAGGACCATTCAAAGTACTGAGTCAGAACAGTACCATAGCTTATGCTTTAGAGTTACCACCAAGATTGGCTCATGATCACAATGTTTTCCATGTGTCACAACTCCGGAAATGTCTTAAGGTTCCAGATGATGCAATTACACATCAAGAGGTGGAATGATAAGTAGATCTAACATATGTTGAGAAACCCTGTAAAATTCTGGAAGAGAACTGGAAAAGGTTGAGAAATAGGGTAATCAAGTACATCAAAGTACATCGGGAGCATCACCCCGAGAGAGAAGCCACCTGAGAGAAAGAGGATGACTTAAGAGAATCCTATCCATAACTATTCAGGTACAATTCAGCAAACTTCGGGACGAAGTTTAATTTAAGGGGGAAGTCTGTAACATCCTAGCATTTAGGAACCAACGAAGGGTAGAAATAGGAATTTGCGCATATGCATGCATTCATCTGTAAAATGAGGGTAAATTTTTCACCAAATAAAAACCTAAAGTGATCAGAGTTTCTTTCACTCTCTAGGTGTAGGAATAGCTCTGGAGAGTGATCGTTATAAATTTTTTCATGATCTTCATGAATTATTGTGTTTTGGGGGAAAGAATTTGAATTCAAAATTGAAATTTGAACTTATATTTTAAAGTTACGATTTGGTATTTTGGAATGAATTCCAAAATGATTTAGTAATATTATTTGATTTAATAAAGAGATAATAAATAGTAATAAGAATTCAGTATAAAGAAAATTCAAATTAGAAATAAATCTTCATTCCTTATCTTAATTCCATAAACAATTTACAATAATAAACTCATTCAAGTAATAAAGGTTCATTACAGTAAAGAAATTACAGAAGGGAAATTAAAATATGAATAAAGTATTATAATGTTCTTACAAAAGAAAAAAATATTACAAAAATAATCTATATATTTAGGTAACCCTACACTACATCTTGAGTATCCAGATCTTGTACCTGCAAAATTCAAAACAAACAAAATGAAAGTAAAAGATTAATTGTTAGATTTACTCTCAATGGAGAGAAGTGACGTGCACTGCTCAAGATTACATCATTGAGTAATTATTATAGGGGCAAGTTTCACCAATATGAAAGAATTTGTTCTTCCATAATAAATAAGCCATAAGTTAGATATTCATAGCAAGTAAGAGGGGCAAGTTTCACCAGGAGAGTAAAAAGTTAAAATATCAAAAGGTGGGACACCTCACTGATCTGATCCAAAACTATGTACAAAGCACATAGGCAGCACAATCACCTAAATGCATGGTGTGTGCAGTCAACACAGCAACATCAGCTCACACAAGCAAAATGAGTAACACAGTCATGGGCAGCTTCCAGCATCTCACTCTTTCATCCAACCAGGAACACACCAAGCTTATCAAAGCCAAGAAAACCACCAGCCAAGCCATACACCAGATCATCCTAGCATCACCAGATGGTGACATGAGGAGGGGGTGGATCAGGTGGATAGCAAGACCAGGTTGAAATAGCTAGGAGGTGAAGGGAAGATCAATGCCAAGATTACAAGAACTAGAAGTAGTAGGAGCATCAACAGGAGGTGAAGGAAAAGATCAAGCCAACAACCAAGATAATAACATCAGATCATCAGATCAACCACAACAACCACTCAACTGTTGTGGTAAGTATCATAAAACTCTCACATAATATGTTCATCTTATCTAAACAGAAAAGCATGTGTTGTTTTATTGTTAACCTCTCAGTAATCACCCAAGTGGGTTGAATCTATCATAGAGGTTTTGGAATATAAAGGCCATCAGTAAATCTACCAAATCAACCAGGATCTCAGACCAGCATCATAGATCCTGGTGATAACAAACAACTCATGTATTCCAACATGTTTTCATATAGCTTATAAATTCTGGGCACATCTCCTACTGGAGTAGCACCTTAGATTTCATCAACTCTATGAATCAATATAAATCTATGAGCAAACCAACCATCTTAGCCAATTAGGATCAAAGATTCAGTAACCAACTATGGTACTTAAACATTTCTATGAGAGACAGCAAGATATGAAGCTAGTTCCTAAACCTCAGACCAACATCATAGGCATGAATGTTAAAAGAAGTTTTCAACTTATCTTTGGCATTAATACAATCATAAGCACTAATAGAATCAAGCCTAGTAGTAGACCCTAGACTTGTGTGCCATTTTAAGATGGTGTCACAAGAATAGATTCTAAAACAAGAAGATTAAGTATCTAGCTTTCATAAATAAACTGACAAACAACTAATCATCATTTTATTGGAATCAATCACTAGGAATCATTTCCAAGTTTATGTATACAGAGCATCACCGTAAGAAACTGAATAACCTCAACCTGCATATGGATATATATATGCCAACATTTAAAGATATAGTGAATAAATCACTGACAAAACCACTATGAATAATAAGGTCATGACAGTAGTGAGATTCCAAATCATTAGGATCCATAATTCCACAGTAGCACTATCATTTAAACCATATCAAATTACCAACTGGAATTAGTCTGGTAAGCCACTAGCATCACCAAAACCCAATTGTAGACAGTAATCCACATCAAATAACTATTCCCATCCTCAATTACCATTATTACTAATTTCAATCCATCATTTACAATTACACAGAGGGATGAACCCTAGAACCAGGGAAGAACCCTAGAACAAGTATGAACCCTAATTAGGGATGGCCACTAGAGGCAAACAGATGAAATTAAAGGATAAGAGGATAGAAGGCACGGGTGGTAATCAAGACCAAACTCACCAGTGGTCCTCGATGTAGAATATAAGAGGAAGTAGAGGGGCCGAGAAGCGCACGGCGACACGGGGATCACCAAAAGGGCGCTGCAAACCGCATCGAGCCGAGGCGGTGACCACAAAGGCGCAGGAGGACGAATAGTTCCGCCACAGCAACGCACGAGCACCTGACAGCACCATAAAGGCATCTGCGAAGGCATTACCAGCACCACCCCTAACCCTAGGGTTCGGGACAAGGCTAGGCTGGCTGCAAGAGGGCCCTAGGTCCAAATCGAATCGGACCAAATGATGGAGAGTGGTCGATATCCACATCATGCACTACGGCGGTAGCCAGGGCAGACCACGGCGGCGGGAATCGCACGGCGACGATGCCAGCGACCACGGGGTCGAGGAGGAGAAAGGGTTGAGGTCGAGAGAAGTTGAGGCAGAGGACTAGGCCGATAGGGCCAGTAACCCTTCGGGAGAACTTTTGACTAGGCCTCTTGGGCTAAGTTAGGCCCAATAAGCCCAATGGGTTGGGCCAAAACCCTAAAAGGAAATTTAATAATTATTAAAAAACCAAAATACCCCTAGAACTCAATAAATTCTAGAAAATAAAATAAAAGTCTGAAAATACAAATAATATATTTTTAGATTCATAATAATCCAACCTATTTAATTAAATTAAGAAAATATTTTTAATAAACAAATTTTTGGTTAAGAATTTTATAATATATATTCCTTATGGAATTTTATAAAATTAAAGAAAAAGGATAAAAATAAATAAAAAAGACTTTTATTATATTTTGTTATTATAGTATTTTAGAAAAATACTAAATAAATATTTAGAGTTACCAAAAGAAATTCTCTTTTATTTAAATGCTAATTCTTAAAAGAATTAATAAATAAATAAAAGAGGTTATATTAAATAAAAAAAATCTTTTAACTCTAATAATAATTTGTTACAATATAAAATAGAGAAATTAATATTTATAAAATATTAAGGTTGTTCCTTAAGAAGGAAATTCTTAAGTTCCTAAGAGTATTTTAGAAAACTAAAATAATGGGTAAAACACATAAAGAAAGTAAATCACAAGTAATGCATTACATTACTATGCATGCTCATTTTGCTTCTTTAAATATTGTCCTTACCGGGTAGTAATGATGTTTTGTAGACATAGAAGCTCAAGGTACAGTGCAAGCATCCGACTTCACTACGTTGCAATCACAAGGCAAGTTCATCACTTTCTCATGTCCTTTGAAGATTCTTAGCAAAGTATTTATAAACTGTGTGTTACCATCTATGTTCCAAGGAAAGAAAATATTATTTTCTCAAATAAAAAAATTGTTGATATCATCCTAAGTGACGATATAGTGGAGCAAAAGAACTTAGGTTTCTATTTGCAACAATGGTAATCATCTTGGAATTTAACAACTCATGACATTAGTGATTCTAGCGCCGTATATAACAGGTTAACCATGAGATTTGGAATGGGACGGAGAAGTCAGTTGTATCCTTTTCCTTTTGTATTGAGGCAAGACGACCTTAACGTGACGTTGTGATTCCTTGTGCGGATCCAACATATGGGTGGACACACTTAGGCCCCATGTTTTTGGTGTCTAGATTATCTATGAGTGGCTGTCGGAGGTTTAGCCGGACCTATTTGGTACTTGCCAGGGGCATCACCAGCTCATAGAGTCTTCGGGAACTCATCAGGGTTTTAGCCTGACCTTAAGGGGGCTTAACAGAGGTGAGTCAGCCCCGAAGGATCGTGTAGACATATGGGGTCGCGGAAAGGGCAGTGATTGGCTTGAATGACCTAATGGGCCCCACATCATGGAATTCTGGACGGGAAAGTATGCCCGGTTGTGCAACAAGGAGTTGATCTCTCATGGGTAAAGTAATGCACCTCTGTAGAGTGTAAGAATTGTAACTTGTTACTCCCTATTTCGGGAAGGATATACGATTGAGGCATGAAAGGAACTCCATGAAAGTACTGGTACACCTGTGAAGGCTGATGGGCATAGTTTTTAACAATAAAATCAATCTTTGAAGAAAGATTTACGAAATCTTCATAGTGCCAAGGACTTATAGTCCGAGGTGGTAGATAGAGCATCAAACTGCACACCTTGCATACAATGAACTTGCTAGGTAACACTGTTACTCACCTTTTCCTTTGATCCCCTTCTTAGACTCTGAGGATCTAGAAGATACCCTAATGTATGCAGCTGAAAGCAAAGAGGAGGTATTCTATGAAGCCCAATCTATACGGTGCGGTAGAAGGGGTGAACTACGACGTCATCTACGAAGGAGAACACCATGAGTCAGAATAATTACCTTAGTACTCGTAACCAATTGAGCCAAGAAACATAAACAATATATAATAATAAGTTGTTGAGCTCAATTTGGAGTTGAAGTTATCACTTTAAAACATCCGCTGAAACACTTTATATTTGGTTTGTAAGTTGAGTCTTTTGAAGTCTTGAACTTCTGGTATTATAATAATAATGTGTGTATGTTTGTAATATGGACCCGCAATGTTTCTGCTGTACCACTCTAAGGGGTGTGATATTTATGGAACAGTGTTCTATGAATGTCATGTCAACGACTATAGTGTACTCCACATGCAGTGGTATGTTGGGTCACCGCCCTTAGTCCATAGGATCTCGACTTGGTAGGCCAAGACGATGATGAGATGAACTTGGCCAGCATATGAGTCACAAATGCGCGGTTGAAGTTGGTCTTTGTGTCAAACTTGGCGATGGAGCCACCTTCTTCACATAGGCACCAAAAGTAGCCACGACGCACGAGTGCGGAGGCAGGGACACAGGGATGTCGATGGCTTAGCATAGGAATAATTACCGGCATGCGGCCTGAGTAAACAGGCAGCCGCTGGGGACTCCAACATGGAGACACAGAACGCCAACTTGGGTTCGGTACCTCATGGCCGACGGCGAGGAAGCGCAGCGGCGACACGGTCATAACGGTGGAGAAGGTCGGTCATGCACAAGACGCACGATGACCCGAACGAGGACGCGCAGGTGGAGGCTGGCAGCAGGGCAACGCTGCAGGGAAGCTGGAGAAGCGGCACTCGCATAGAGAATAGGGGGAGCGGTGTAGCTATGGCCGGAGGAGGACGATGGCGGGGCAGAGGTTGGAGGGGTGGTGCGACTAGCAGAGGGGGAAGGATGGGCCAACAATGCTCGTGGTGCCGCGTCGAGAGGCACAGAGGTGGGCAGTGGAGCTTGGCAGTGAGGAGAGGGCAAGCTGGCGGTGGTAGCTCACTAAGAAGGGAGGCGATGGCGAGCAAAGAAGGTGGAGGTGCTTGATACCTTATTTCTCATGTTTTTTAATTCATTTGAAGGTACCCAAGTAGTAAAAACAAGGGAGAACCACCAAGAGTTCTTCATGATTCAAATTATTGATATGAATGCTAATGCCACCAAATTTGGTCCTTATGAATGAAAACAATCAATAAAATTAAATATAATTTCAAGTAGTTCCATTCTTTCACATGGTGTCTTACTATTGCACTAGCTAGTTTCCATGAAAACATTTAAACTTCACAGTTCACTACAAGAAAAATTGGATTTTACAATGGACGATTCGTGGTTGAAGGCCCATTTTGTGGTTAATAATTCTTCTATGATAGATGGAATTCATGGTAAAATCCTCATCACCAAAGAATCTACCATGGGTTTTCCCCACTGTGGAAGATCACAACCTTCAGACATGGAAACTTGTACGATCATAGAACTATTTGCCAGCCATGTTGGCTGCTGACGTCATGCAAACTGCCATATGGCAAAGCCGTTAAAGTCCAATTACTGCCATTATCTGTCACAAAAACCGTGGTAAAAACCAGAGAGGGGGACATGAACTACTAGTAAATTTCTTATCTATGGGATTGAGACCCAGTGGCGCATGGGAAGAAGCATGCGCCATAGGCAAATATCTATGGCACATCTAGGAGGCATGCACCACATATAAGCTAACTATCTTTGGTGCACGACCTAGACATGCGCCACAAATATGTGTAGGGCATCCATATATTTCACATATGGATGGCCCCTGACATATCCGTGGCACATGCCTGGGCCATGCGCCACACATAGTTGTCTTATCTGTCACATATGGCAGGGCCATCCATATCTTCCACCTATGGATGGTGCCTCACATATATGTGGTGCATGTTGGGGACATGCGCCATAGATAGTTGGCCTATCTTTGGCACACCACTATGTTGTGCGCCACATACATGCGAACCACCATCTATATCTGCCACCACCCTTCCACTTGGTGCACTTAAATATCGTCTTCTTCCTCTTCCCCAACTTATTTCTCCCATAAATTCACTCGTTTTAGCTAGCTAAAGCTACTTTGGATGATAGATATGTAAATGGAAGTCTCTCTAATTTATAGATCTCTACTAAAGCACTGATTCCTTCTCCTCCATTTGTACTAGGTGAGTAGATGCATGGGAGGACATGCATGTTTGTGTATGTGATGAAGCTTGTTGTGTATGATATATGTGTATGCGATGAACCTTGTGGTGTATGGTGTTTGTGTATGCATGTAATGAAGCTTGTGGTGTATGTAAGTTTTCCGAAATGTTGATTCCTTTCTACTTTGGCAAATATTTTGCGATAGGCGTATGTTGGAAAGGTCATGCCGAATTTTTCTAGGGGCCTTGCATGCATGCATGTGTGTGTGCATGTTATAAAATATTATCTTGGTTTATACCGCACATGCGATCATGGTCATAAAGATGAGGAAAATCCTCGTGGCTAGATATTTGAAAGGCGCGGCGGTCGAAATGATCTAGAATAACGGGACCCTGATAAGATGTTTGTGTCACAAATGCAAACTCAGGAGCTTGATGGACCCTTATTCCGAAGTATTGCAGAACCACCTTCTCGTGCATGGTTTCATGCGTAGCTTTACTCGTTGGATAATTGAAGAGGATGATGCGGATTTCATAAATGATACGGACAAAAATGAGACGACAGACAATAATGGGAAGGGCGGGCGAGAAGAAGAGTCTCCTAGACATGATCATCACGAAGGAGATGCCAGGCATGATCATGACGAAGGATAAGAAGGACATGATCACCATGAAAGAGATACGGGGGCAGGTGAGGGAGAATACACGGACATGTAGATGCTGCAAACAGCCCTGCGGGAACCTCATGTTCAAGAACTGATCCTGAAGGAGATGAGAAATGCCAAAGCTGCTGCCAGAGAGAAAGCCAAGATGGAAAAACTGGAGATAGACGGGAGTAATCCATTGTACGAAGGATGCCCACCAGAGGATACCCTCTTGAATGTAATAGTCAAGGCTCTGGAGTTGAAGGCGAAACAGAATTGGACCGACACAAACTTCAACAATATTGTTAGATTCTGGCATGATCATCTTCCCAAGGGGAACACTTTTCCAATAGGTATTGAGGAGGCAAAGAAAGTTGTGTGCCCTCTCGACCTATCGCACGTTAAATACCAAGCCTGCATCAATGATTGCATCATCTATCAGAATGAGTACGTGGAGAGAACAACATGGCAGGTGTGTGGCCATGCACGATACAAGAGAGGGAAGAAAGCTCCACTAAAAGTGGTATGGTAATTTCCGATCACTCCTCGTCTACAGTGGAATTTCATAGACCCAAAGGAAGCAAAGCTCATGCGCTGGCACGCAGAAAGGTAGAACCCCGAAGATGATCTGGATAAAGAGAAGATGCGAACACACCCTTCGGATGCTTGCCAGTGGAATGCAATGGATATCGAGTTCCTGTTTTTCAGGGATGATCCAAGGAACGTTAGACTGGGTATGTGCACCGATGGATTAAATCCGTTTGGCAACCAGAGCGTCACACACAACACCTGGCCCATGTTTGTGTGGCCGTACAACCTCCCCCCATGGATTTGCTCGAAGAGGTGGTACATGCACACAAGTATTCTTATTCAGAGGCCCAAAAAACAAGGTATCAACATCCATATGTATCTCGGGCTATTAAAAGAGGAGCTAGCCACGTTATGGGGGATGCTAGCTAATACGTGGGACGCCCTTTCAGGAGAATATTTTCCTCTTAGAGCCTCATTGCTCACGAAGGTGCAAGACTATCTTAGTTACGCGTATGTTGCTTGTTAGGTGAACCACAAACACAATGCATGTGTCAAGTGCATGAATCATACATCGCATCTCCAACTAGAAAAATATCTCGGGTCTTCAAAAACCATGTACTTAGGGCATCAAAGGTGGCTTCGTAAGGATGACCCATGGAGAAAACGTGGAGATCTGTTCTATGGCGAAGACGAGCACATAATAGTCCCATGTCCTAGGAGTAGGGAAGAAATCTAGGAATTGTTGAATAATTGGGAAGAGTGCCCTGCGTGGGGAATGAAGCAAAAGAGGCCGAACCCGCTGATGAATGTATGGAAAGAGAGGTCAGTGTTCAGGGATCTTCCATACTGGAAGATCCTCCACACGCCCCATAGCCTAGATGTCATGCACATCACGAAGAACGTGTGCGAGAGTCTGGTTGTGTAACACCCCAGTTGTAGTTAATCTAATTAGTGTTTTGATTATATTCATGAGCATAATCTTTAAAAATGCATGCAACAAAAAGAATCAAAACCCTAAACCCTTATCTTTCCCTCTCTTTGCAACTATTTCAAACGGTATTAAATATTTTTACAAGGTCAAAAAGTTGTGAAGCCCAAAATGTTACTAGGGCCTCACATTATTTTAAATGTTTTACAAAATCTCTAGCATTTATGAAATGTCAAAAACAATTCTGAAATTAAATTACAAAGAGAAATATAAAAAATAAATGGAAAAGGTTTAAGAAAAATAAAACTAAGCCAGCAGGCCGTCCCATCTCTTCTCCCTCTCTCCCTGCCGCTCAGCATGCAGAAGCCAGTAGCACAGCGCGGCCCAAACCATCCCACCCACGACCCATACCACTTCGTCCACTCCACCCATCGTCTTCCTCCTTCCAGGAGCACAGCTCGCTGTTGCCGTTGGCGCCGTTGATTGCCGCCGCCTACGCCTTGTCATCCGACAAGCTCTAGGACAAGTATAAGACCCGCGCCGACCCCCTGCCCCTTCCTTATCCTCTCCCTCCCTTTTGGATGACCTCTCTCTCTCCAACCCTAGATCTAAATGCTGCCGGCTTCATGCCATTGTTGTGCCTCCCATAGCCCATCCAAGACCGTCATGAGCTCCGCCTTGCCGCCCTGGTTCTTCTTGCCGAAGAACGCAAGCCCGGGAGCTTCCTAACCGCCTGAATCAAGTTGTCTTCCTCGACACTGATGACCACTGCCGTCGCTATTACCGTTGACCTTGACCTCGTCTGCCCTTTCTGAGACTGCACACGCTTCAAGGGTGATCCTGTGGTCCTCCTGGACCTCTCCTTTGCCTTCCTCGCGCTCTGTATCCGCCGCACACCGTTCACCTGCAAGCTCCACCATCGTGCGTCGCCGTTCTCGTCGCTCCGGTGACCAAATTCGGGTGGCGCCACCTCCGTTTTGCTCGCCTTGCTCGGATGCGTCGAACACACCTGGTCTCGTAGCCCCGCGCGCCCTCCTGCACCGTCACCGGTGACCACCTAACGGTGACCGTCGAGATGACACCACCGTGACGTCACACTAAGGTGTCCATGGCTCCCCTTTGACCGCTCCCCGCCAGCGTGGCTGCTGATGTGGCCTCGGGCCCAGAAGTCAGTCACAGTGGCTAGGGCTAGCTCCTGTGTAAAATGGTTTACCTGCCTATTCTGATCTAATCACGATGCAGTAATCCATTTTTATATGGTTTAAATAATTCTAGAAAATGGTTTAATCTTGTAAAATTAATAAGTAATTCATTATAAGTCAAAAAAATATGTATAATATATCAAAATGTTCAGAAAAATGAGATCTACCTATTTAATCTATAACCATGCATTGTTTAGCAACTTTCATAACAAGTTAAATTAGATGAACTAAATGAACCCCCATAGGTGGCTCCAAGGTTCTCCGTATTCTAGGGTTTGCACCCCTCAGAACCCCGTTTAAATTATTGAACATGCCTTTGGGTTATATTTCAACACTATTTTAACTTGTCATATCATCATATTTGCTTGAGAAATGCATCGATGCCATGTGTTGACTAATTCCCTTTCCTTCTAGTGTTTGGTTCTTCTCCAGTAGAATACAATATCGAGATCGAGATCGAATACCGAGATCAAAACTGTCGAAGCTTAAATATCAATACTTGACCAACTGTAACCAAGTCAAGTGCCAAATGTCCAAAGCTCTGCTTTCAGGTTATCAACAGGCAAAGGCAAGCATAGCCCCACCATCATACAATCCCATGCTTTCAAAGTATTTCAATTCTTTCCATGATGCATACGATTCTATTGTGGTCTTTTATCGATAGATAGAGTATCCTATCTATTGAATTACTCCCTTTGAGCTTATATTACCTGATCCACTGCTCCTGGCATAACTAGGTTTGGCTTGTGTGCACTGCTAGAGCTTATATCTGTGTCTTGCTTATCCCCTCTTAGCTATCAGTGCTGGTTCAACCAGATGATGTATCAGATGCAGAGAACCTAGAATGATAGGACAACATGATGAGATGAGATCAGTGGTAGAGGTTAAACATGCTAAGGCTTGTATGGGAGGCCACGGTGGGATGTGGTTTTTGTAGTCCCATGCTCGCCACAAATTGGAACCGAATTCTTGACTTTTTAACCAAGACGAGCGTACAACCACACGGGGCTTGGGAACCCCTTAGTTGACTAACTTGCCTAGTAGATTCCATGAGTCAGATAGTAAGGGTTTCCATTTGGCATACAGATTGAAAACATTTTCGAAAGAGGAGGATAAGGATGTGCATCATAACAGGTAGGGAAGCGTGGACCGGGTTGCTTGGGGTGGATGGAGCCCCTGGTAAACCAACCTTGCCTCACATCTCTAGGGACTGGCTTCGGGATTTGACCCATCACGGCGGAACCATCCTTAGGGTGTGACTCATGGTCTCGGCAAAAGCAAGGTAAAGGTCGTGGTCAACCACCCTCTGCCAGCACACCAAGGAAGTGTCTCAAGTGGCACTAAGAGTCGGTTGGTATGTGTGGGTAAAGTTGTACACCCATGCAGGGTGAAATATTTTTGAAAAGCCATGTTCACGGTTATGAACGCTTGGTGATCGAATTAAAAGGTCATAGAGAAGTATAACCTAATAGTAAAACTTGGCAGCTCAATGTGTGCTTAAGGATGTTTCCTCATGGGTACAAGGGTGTGATCCTAGTTAAGGTTCAGATGGTTATGTCTTGGTGGATATCAATATGATGATCAATACTTTGGAGATGTCGCTCTCTTATCCCCTTTTAAATATTCTGAATAGACGAGCTTCTTCTCTCTCTCTTATTTTACAAACAAAGACAACTTTATGCAAAACAGCTCCACAACCATAAGTCTTGCGGAGTACACCCTATACTCACCCTTGATTTGTTGATACATTTGTAGTAGAGTAAGTGTTCCCTGAAGACGAGTCTGGTACGGCGTCAACACCGATGAGTAGCTTGGGGTTCCCGGCCAGCAGCCTAGAATCTATGGGCTGGGACGTCATCGTTATGCCTCAGGCCTCTTAGGCTATTTGTTAAGTTTGCTATACTTACTAGCATAATTTTACTGACGTTGTTTGATGTTTGTGGTCAGTGACCTCTGCTCATAATAATTTGGCTCTATGGTCAGTTATGAGCTTGCTATCATAATTTTATGTCGTAGGGTCACTGTTGTGTTACCGATTCTTCACTTGATATCCTAGAGCTCAAGGTTAAGCTTATGTTAGATGAAATTCTGGGATTTGTTTAGCCCTGATCCCTGTGGTGTCACATGTTTTTCGTATCAGAGTAGTACCGGCCGTAGGAAAACCTTACTCTTGGTCGATGTTGAGTCTAGTATCTGTGAAAACTACTTTAAAGCTGAAAAGTATCTGCGAAAACTCTAGTATGCTTCTTTTGCTCCTTATCTGGTATTGCTCTTAATCTGGGTCATCTTATCTTGAGTTTATTTGGAAAAGTTTAACTATCCCTTCTAGTCTTTCAAAGCTTAGCTGCCTTCTGGGCATGTCGTTTTTCAACCAGTTGACCTAGTGCTGAGTTCTCTATAGTTGTGTGTGTTGTGAATATCTTGTTCCCCTTTGCTCTGTTTTAGCTGGGAGATTTCGTTCCATCATGATCTCTCTATCTTATGGTGCCTACAATATAACATATCCATAGTATTCTACTCTAGGCTTTGAGGTTTACTTTTGCCTCGTGTGCCTCCTTTTTATGCTACCTTGTAATTATTACCTTGCAATGTACAATATGTCACTCAAGTAGTAGTTACTCATTTCTTTGGTTTTTAACCCTTGTACTCGAACCTAAGATCCCCGATTATGGTGGATTCTAGTGTTGTGGATCTTGTACATGAAGATGATATTTAACCCAAGATACAATCCTTTGACCCCTGTTGATAATGTTTATACATTACTTGAGGCTGGCTGGTATTACAATTATAGCCTTCAAGGTTCTGGTCTTTGTCGCGATTGAATTGTGACAACCAAGGACTTCCCCTATCACTAGCTATGGAAAATGTTCTTTAATGGAACCAAATAGATCACGACAAGAGTACTCCTCGCGATTCTTGCGTGTATCCTCGTGACTCTGCCTCACCTCGCTTCTTATGCATTGGTTTTCGGAAGGTTGTTGACTTATGCATCCACATCTCTGGATTCTATCCTGAGCATGTTCCTTTTTCTCTTGTTACTTTTCGACCTATTGTCTACCAATTGGTAGCCAAGTAGTGAATATGCATTGGTGTCTTAGAATGCAAGATACTCTTGTGGTTCGTCATGACAAACCATTTCGAGATGTCGGGAGAAAAAACTCTAGTACCTTGTCATTTCTAAGACCAGGTCAAAGTGTTGCAATCCACATATCAAGAGGCATTGATTAGCTTCTGCCTATTCTACCTTGAAGTATCACCCATTTTCATACTAATAGGTTGTGCTCAGGTTCATGACCCCTTAGTGAAGTTATGATCTTACACATATTACCCACCCTTCCTCTGAGTTGTTCATCCTCATGAGCGATGCGTGTGTGTAAGAATGTGTCCATCTGAAATTCTTAGCAATCATCATTGCTTAGAACTCAAAGGACATTTGTGTCATTCTTAGCGTGATTTCTTAACCCTATCACTAAGCAAAGAATGATTATGCTACCAAGTTCGTTATTATGGTGCACTCTCTTTAGTCAAAGTGTCAGGCTCGTACCGAATCTCTAAGACTATGTCTTCTTGCCATACTAAGCAAGTTTCATCTTGAACTAAGTGACATATCAATGGTCTGTGATAGTTTAGATGTCTACTAAAAGTATCGCCATGTTGCCACATGACCGTGTTGTCAAGTTTTTGAGAAAGCAAGTTCTCGGAGATACTCCTTTCTCCAAGGATCCATACTAGATACCCCTGAGCATGTTGGTTGAGCAAGACAAAAGTTCTATCCGACTCAGTTCCTTCATAAATGGATGTCTAGTTTTGTTCGTGCTGAAGAAAGATAGTATCTCCTATGTGGATATGTTATCATCCCTAACTTTGATTTGATTTGGGTTATCGTCAAATAAAACTCAGTTCCAAGGACTATCTTGATGATAATTATTCTTGTGAAATTTCACTTGGATACATCTTCATGTCTTTGGTCTGACCAATAGTTTGCCTTGTACATACGACATATGAGTCCTTCTTCTCAGACCGTTTGGATAAGTTTGTTGTTGAGCCCATCGATGACATCCTTATATTCTCTCTGCTAGGTTAGATTCATAAGGAAGTAACCTTCTCCGGTTCACGTGCAAATGCCAAAAGATCTCGTCATGGATTTGAGAAGATTTATATTTTTTCCTTAAGTACATATGTGTGATTTATTGTTAGTACTTTATGTGTGTGCAGTTGTCCTTGGACAAGTTGATAATACATGAGTCTAGCAATCTAGCTCATGTTTTGGAGCTTTACCCCGTAGTACCTATCTTGATAATCTAGGGACTTTACCTATATGTAAATGTTGCACACTTTCTGTTCGGACATGCTGAGTCTAAAGTATCATTACACTTAACCAAATCTGAATCTCAAGCAGATATGATGGTTGGTGTTCCTCGAGAAGTTGGCATAGGAATCTTTATAAGTCTGTCAAGATTGATGTAACGGTTGACACAATTAGTTGGAAAGACCTTTTGTCATATTCTCTTGATTCAGCAATAACAACCACTCTTCATAAGGTACCTTCTATGATTTATTATAGGAGTTGTTCTTATGATTTCCTTTATATCCAAAGTCTGACCTTCACTTGATGTCTGCTTTCTCGATCATCAAGGAGAACATTTAATGTAGAGTTGTTAAATGTCTCTCGGTCGACCCTCCATATCCTTTTATGTTGGCAATTGTGTTGTGCCAAGTAATTGAAGTCTGAGAATGAGGTTTATTTTTCTCGTGTCATCAGGAATCTTCTTAACTATCCATCCCGGTGGTGTAAAAGTAATATCATGATCTTTGGAAATGATTTTGATAGACCTGGATGAATAAAGAGTTTCCTTCATTTTCTTGACCCTGTTTTAAGAGTGACTATGATTTTGGTAGTCAGTGGTTACTCTTTCTACATGTTCCTTGTGACTCTTATGAGTCCTCTCCATGAAAACACCTTTCTGTCTTAGCCTTCTACTAGATGAAATAGTGACCCTTCTGTTTCAAAAGTAGTTCAATAGCTTGGTCTTGTTAATCTATATCTTTTCCATCTGAAATCTCTACTTAAGCTGTTTAGTACAGGTTCATATCGAAGTCTGTGGTCATGTTCTTCCTGATGGTACCTTCCTCTTTAAAAGCTTACACTCTACTAAAGCTCCATGGTCTCAATCCTTATGAAGACCAACTATATAACAACTTGAAACCTTCTCCTCTTGTTTCCTCGTTTACCTTGACTTGTTTCATGTTTTCCATCTTAGAGTTGTTTCCGAACACTCCTTCCATGAGTTGACTAGGAGATACTCTACGTGTTGTCTAGTGTGTTTCCCTCTTATCCTTAGTATAGCCATGTTCCTTTATTTTTGTCTCTCTTCCTACCTTAGTAATATAGGGTCAAGATTCTCATAAGGGAGATAGAGCTATAACATCACAGATTTAGTTAATCTAATTAGGTTTTTAATCGTGCATTCATGAGCATCATCTTCTAAAAATGCATGCAACAAAAGAAAAGAAAAACCCTAAACCCTAATATTTTCCCTGTCTTTGCAACTATTTCAAACAGTTTTAAATATTTTAAAAAGGTCAAAAAGTTGTGAAACCCAAAATGTTACAAGAGCATCACATTATTTAAAATGTTTTACAAAATCTGTGGCATTTTTGAAATGGCCAAAAACAATTCTGAAATGAAATTACAAAGAGAAATATAAAACAGAAATGGAAAAGGTTTAAGAAAAATAAAACTAAGCCACCAGGCCGGCCCATCTCTTCTCCCTCTCTCCCTGCCGCTCAGCATGTAGAAGCCAGCAGCACAGCGCGACCCAAACTATCCCACCCGTGGCCCATACCTCTTCGTCCACTCCTCCTGTTGTCTTCCTCCTTCCAGGCGCACAGCTCGCTGTCGCCATTGGCATCGTCGATTCCCGCCGCCTACGCCCTGTCATCCGACAAGCTCTAGGACAAGGATAAGACCCGCGCCGACCCCTTGCCCCTTCCTTAACCTCTCCCTCCCTTTCGGATGACCTCTATCTTTCATTCCCCTCGTGATCTTGAACCATAGCTCTAGATGCCACCGGCTTCGTGTTGTTGTTGTGACTCCCCTGGCCCATCCGAGACCGTCACGAGCTCCGCCTCACCGCGCTGGTCCTTCTTGCCAAAGCACGCAAGCCCAGGAGCTCCCTAACCGCCGAAATCGAGCCGTCTTCCTCGACACTGACGACCACCGCCGTCGCCATTACCGTCAACTCTGAACTCCTCTACCCTCGCCGAGACTGCTCACGCTTCAAGGGTGAGACCGCGGTCCTCCTAGACCTCTCCTTTGTCTTCCTCGCGCTTCGTAGCCGCCGCACACCGTTTGCCTAAAAGCTCCACCGTCGTGCGCCGCCATGCTCGTTGCTCTGATGACCAAATCTGGGTGGCGTCGTCTCCATTTTGCTCGCCTTGATCGACTGCGTAAAAGACACCTGGTCTCGCAGCCCTGCGCACCGTCCTTCGCCGTCGCTGGTGACCACCTAACGGTGGCCGTCGAGATGACGCCACCATGATTTCACGTTGACATGGCCCCAACTCCCCCTTGACCATTGACCGCAAGCGTGGCTGCTGATGTGGCCTCGGGCCTAGCATTTAGTCACAGTGGCTAGGGCCATGTGAGTAAAATGGTTTACCTGCCTTGGTGACGTAATGATGCTGCAGTAATCCATTTTTATATGGTTTAAATAGTTCCAGAAAAATGGTTTAATCTTGTGAAATCAATAAGTAATTCATTATAAGTTAGAAAAATATGTATAATATATCAAAATGTTCAAAAAAATGAGATCTACCTATTTAATCTATAATCATGCATTGTTCAGCAACTTTCATAACAAGTTTAATTAGAAGAACTAAATGAACCCCCATAGGTGGCTCCGAGTTTCACCGTGTTCTACGGTTTGAACCCCTCAGAACCCCGTTTAAATTATCGAACATGCCTTAGGGTTATATTTCAGCACTATTTTAAATTGTCATATCATCATATTTGCTTGAGAAATTCATCAATACTTTGTGTTGATTGATTCCCTTTCTTTCCGATGTTTGGTTCTTCTCCGGTAGGATATTATATCGAGATCGAGATCGAAGACTAAGATCAACACCGTCGAAGCTCGAAGATCAATACTTGAACAACTATAACCATGTCAAGTGCCAGATGTCCGAAGCTCTAATTTCTAGTTATCAACAGGCAAAGGCAAGAATAGCCTCACCATGATACAATCCCATGCTTTCAAAGTATTTCAATTCTTGCCCTGATGCATATGATTATACTGTGGTCTTTTATCGATAGATAGAGTATCCTACTCCCTCTGAGCTTATATTACCTGATCCACTACTCCTAGCATAACTAGGTTTGGCTTGTGTACACTGCTAGAGATTATATCTGTGTCTTGTTTAGCCCTACTTAGGTGATAGTGCTGGTTCAACCAGATGATGTATCCGATGTAGAGAATCTAGTATGACAGGAGAACATGATGACATGAGATCACTGGTAAAGGTTAAACATGCTAAGGCTTGTATGTGAGGCCATGGTGGGATGTGCTTTTTGTACTCCCATGCTCGCCGCCACTAGGAACCGAGTTCATGCCTTTGGAACCGAGAAGAGCATACAACCACACGGGGATTGGGAACCCCTCGGTTGACTAACCTGCCTTGTAGACTCCATGAGTCACATAGTTCAGGATTTCCATTTGGCATACGCATTGAAAACATTTTCGAAAGAGGAGGAGAAGGAGGTGCATCAAAATAGGTAGGGAAGTGCGAACCGGGTTGCTTGGGGGTGGATGGATCCCCTGGTAAACTAACCTTGCCTCACATCTCTAAGGACCGGCTTCGGGATTTGACCCGTTATGGCGCAACCATCCTTAGGGTGTGACTCATGGTCTCGGCGAAAGCAAGGTAAAGGGCGTGGTGAATCACCCTCTGCCAGTACACCAGGGAAGTGTGACAAGTGGCACTAAGAGTTGGTTGGTACGCGTGGGTAAAGTTGTACACCCCTGTAGGGTTAAATATTTTTGAAACTCCGTGTTCACGGTTATGAACGCTTGGTGACAATTCAAAGATCATAGAGAAATATAACCTAATCGTAAAACTTGGCAGTTCAACGTGTTCTTAAGGATGCTTTCTCATGGGCACGAGAGGGTGATCCTAGTTATGGTTTATATGATGATGTATTGGTGGATATCAATATGATGATCAATAATTTGGAGATGTCGCTCTCTTATCCCCTTTTAAAATATTCTGAATAAACGAGATTCTTCTCTCTCTTGATTTACAAAGAAATATAGCTTCATGCAAAACAGCTCCACAACCATAAGTCTTGTGGAGTACACCCTGAACTCACCCTTGCTTTGTTAATAACTTTGTAGCTGAGTAAGTGTTCCCTGAAGATGAGTCTGGTATGACATCGATGCCGACGAGTAGCTTGGGGTTCCCGGCCGGCAGCCTGGAATCTATGGGCTAGGACGTCATCGTTATGCTTCATGCCTCTTAGGCCATATGTTAAGTTTGCTATACTTAATAGCATAATTTTCCTTCCATTGTTTGATGATTATGGTCAATGACCTCTGCTTGTAATAATTTGGCTCTTCGCTCAGTTATGAGCTTGATGTAATAATTTTTTTTATCATAGGGTCACTGTTGTGTTATCGACTATTCATTGGATATCCTCAAGCTCATGGTTAAGCTTATGTCAGGCGGAGGTCTGGGATTTGTATAGCTCTGATCCCAGGGGTGTCACAGGTTGGCACCCTTCTCAACATGCCAGAGAGGACCAAAGATGATCCAAAAGTAAGAAGTGACCTAGAACATCTAGAAATCATTGAATATTTTCATGGAGGATGCCCCGAGGACGATGACAACGTTGATGATGATTATAAGGAGGAGCCCAAAGGACGCCGAAGAGGCAAAAGGGCAAAGAAGTCCGACTATTACTACCCCCTTACTTCTTCACTCTAAGTTAGTAGGAGATCGAGCAGTTTATCAAGTGCCTCCTAGGAGTGAAAGTTCCTTACGGTTACTCAGGGAAGATAAGAACATATGTAGATGGATTAAAGAAGAGGTTCAACGGGATGAAGTCTCACGACTTGCACGTGTTGATGATGTTGATACTTTCCATTTCGATCCCAGGGATAATGGAAAAGCACGTCAGTGAGACGTTGTTTGGCCTCTGCAAATTTTTCGACGTCATATCTCGGAAGTCGATCGATGTCCAGCAGCTCAGACGGCTACATGAAGAGATCATGGTGATACTATGCGAGCTCGAGATTTACTTCCCGCCCACATTCTTCAACATCATGGTACATCTGCTGGTCCACATCATGGATGATATCATCCATCTCGGGCCTACATTCCTTCAGAACGTGATGCTGTTAGAAATGATGAATGGGATCATCAAATGTTTCATCCGCAATAGGGCTCGTCCATATGCAAGCACAACCAAGGGATTTCTGACCTACGAGTGCATCTATTTCTGCCAGATTTATATAGGCATCGATGAGGGCCCTTCTGGTCTGCCAGGAAATAACATGCACATCGGCATGCTCGCTGGGTGTGGTCATCGCGATATTCATGTTGACCACACTAATCGACGCGCTTTGACAGGGCAAACCTAGTCGCGCTACAACACATAAAATTGGTCGATCCTTGGTGCACAGATCACAAAAGCTTTATTGATAAGAAGTACAACGACCTAGGACGGACAGGGACGGAGGGAGAAATAATAAGAGAGCACAACTCCAGCTTCAGGAAGTGGTTCAAGGAGAAGCTACTGAATAATCCCCCTCCAATCCTTGGACGAAACTGGAAAAACTCATATTCACCTTATCACAGGGACCCGCATACAACCTTAAGACCTAACATGCATACAACATCAACGCTACACATTCTACACTGACAAAAAGGACAAGAACAGCGAATAATAGAACCTAGGAGTAACTATGGAATGCTTCACTAATGAGTTGACTACTATCCATGAACGATATTATGGAAGGATCGAGGAGATCTAGGAGGTCGACTACTATGGATAAAAGGTGTCAATGTTTCGTGTCAGATGGGCCTAGAACATCAAAATATAAGATCGGTATTTCACAATCATGGTTATACCCGAAGCCAAAACAATAACTTCCGGTGCAAACATTACCGCTAAAAATGAGTTGTAGGTATTGGCTAGCCAAGTGGACCAATGCTATTTCATTACTGATCTAGCAAATCCTAGCTGTGTTGTCATGAGGAGGGGAAAGGAGAATCACCGAAATGGACGGAATAGCCAACGAGCAAGACTTTGATAAACACAGTGATCCAAAGATGGAAGAGGACATCGACATACCTAATACTTCAACGAGAAGAAGCAGGACCACCCTACCGGCTAAAGGTTGTTCATTCACAAGAAGAAGTCAATAGATTCCTAGGCTAAATTATTCTACCGCGATGAAGAAGGGCAAGAAGATTGTGAAACGCTAGCACCATTTGTTGTGAATGCATTCGATAAGATTATTTTGATATTTGTGTTTTTTTGAGGAAATGATATTTGTGTGTTCATTAGTTGGTTGTTATTGCAAATTATAATATCCAGAATATTTGTTCTTGATAAATTATAATATCCAAAATATATGTTTAAACATATAAAGTAAGTAAAATATATTAAAAAAACTGAGACATCCAAGAATCCAACCCGGATGCCCTGGTTTAGGTTAACCTGGTCACTACCACTGCGGCTATGTAGTGTTGTTGTCAACCCCACAGCATGTGTCTTTTGTACTTATAGGCACCAATATCTACGGTGCATATCTCTGTCGTGCGCCATAGACAACATATCCTTGGCACATCGAACAAATATGTGCAATGGATATTAGTGGAACCTTTGCCACCATGTCACCCCTTTGCCAGCATGTCTGGGCCCATGAATATCCGTGGCGCACGTCGCAAGGATGTGCCACAGATATTCCATAATTAGTGAAATCTTACAGCCATTTTCCCCTTTCTTCCCCCCATCGCGATTTCATTTTTTTCTCTAACCCCTTCTTTCCCATCCCGCCGCCGCCATTGACGCCATCTCTATTGGAAGCCAGGAGGAGGATCCAAGAGCAGGAGGAAGAGGGGATGTTCGCGGAACACCAGGAGTAGCACCAGGAACCGTCCGCGCAAGCACCAAGATGAGGAGCACGTCTTGCCGCGACCATCCCCAGAGCATAAGGAAGAGGAGGAGAACATAAAGCCGTTGTCGCTGTCCATCCCGTCGCCATCCGCCTGTCGAGGTGCCCTCCCCTCTCCCCTACCAATCCCCTACATCTCAACCTTCGCCTAGCCGCCGCTCATCGCCTAACCCGTGCCCAGGAGACGGCCGCCCAGTATCCTGCCACCCCCAGTAGCCCTAGCTCGCCACCCCCAGTAACCCTGGCTTAGCTTGCTTTCTCAGGTTCAGTTAGTGCTTGCTTAGGTTCATATAGTGCTTGCTTATGTTTAGTTAGTGCTTGATTAGGTTCAATTAGTGCTTGCTTTCTTAGGTCCAGTAGTTTAATTAGTTAGTTCTTAGTATTGAAACTATCAGTTTTGAATGTTAGGCTTGCTTGCTTAGGTTGCTTGCTTTCTTAGTTAGGGTTGTTTGCTTAGTTAGGATTGCTTGCATTCTGTCAGTTTAGGTAAGGGTTGCTTAGTTAGGATTGCTTGCATTCGGTCAGTTTAGGTTACCTGCTTTGCTTGCTTAGTTAGGGTTTCTTGCAGTATAGTTCTTAAATTTAATGAATTTTTGTTAGTAATAGCTCCAGATGTCCTCTGTTAGGTTCAGTTATTGTATTTTATTCTTGCAATAGTTCTTGTAGTTTCTTCTTGCATTACTTATTGTAGCTATTGTAGTTTCTTCTTGCAGTAGTAGTAGATCTTCCTAATTGAAGTAGTAGTTATTGCAACAGTAGTCCTTCCTAAGTTACTAACTAGCATATGAACCATCATATGTAGTAGCACTTTCTATGGTTTCAGCATATGTATGCTAGTATGCTACCAGTAGTTTCCATGGGGCAGAGCAGTAGTATGCTAGCAGTAGTTTCCATGCTAGTAGTAGTTTTCTATTCCTTGTATTGTGATACACCGTGGAATAATTATTTCCGTATGTTCTCGTGGTTCTATGCAAAATGCTTATTTGATGAATTAATGCTTGTTCTCTGGAATGGTTTTAGTGCATTTTTTTAAATGGCACCCTCATGTGAAGTTCTGGTTGTTAAAATGGCAGCCTGTCTGGAATGGTTTTGAGGATTTGAACCCTTTAATGGTTGTGAAGATATGGTTGTGCATATGTAGGAATTTTTTGTGCAGGGAGTTTATTTGAGTTTCCCATTTTCTCCAAAATGTTGATTCATTTCCGTTTCAGCGAAAAATGGACACTCATAGGTACATAAATTAGCAAAGGTGATGCCAGATTTTCTCGTGGATTTTTGTAATAACTAGTTGCATGTTTGTATGTAGTAGTAACATGTCGAGCGGACACAGCAATGACAGGGCCAACACATATTAGCCTAGAAACATCTTAGAAGAAGCCCGGGAGAGTAACAAGGCATTTTGGGCGTTTAACCTAGACGTGGAGTGGGCGGTGGTAGCCAGGAAAGCATGTCATGGTGATGCATGTAAAATGCATACATGAACTTTGTAGTCTGTTAACATGTTTACCCACATATTTGCATCATATATAATGTTATATCCATGTCTTATATTGATTTTTGGGTATTTACCAATGATCCCCTTTAATTTGGCTATAACGCGGCAGTCTGTTAACCTTGTAGTCTGTTAACCTTGTTTTCAATGTTTTTGATGTTTGTAGGACCTGTACGAAGTCAAATGGACCTGAACTTTTGGAAATGGAAATATTTATCCATGAGAAGCACCTGGATTACATGAACCTCACTTGGAGGGCCAGGAGGCCCAAAAGATCCTGGGTGGCGCACCTAGCCCAGACGAGCATACCACCTATGCTTGGTTGCTCCTCGGCCATTCGATCGCCTTGATTCTTTTGCCCACAGAGTTCTCTTGACATAAAAACCCCTATATAAGGATCCCCGAGGAGTCCTCGAGATGGATCACACCAGACACAAAACACCACCAAACAGTGTTAGATCTAGTAAAGATTGGAGGGGGAAACTCCACCGGAGACACCTTTGAGGGGATCTCCACCCCTTCCAACATCTCCATCATCGTCGACATGATGAAGATAGATTAGTCCACCTCCGTACTATGGGTTTGTGGCAGTAGCTTGATCTATTTCTCTCTTGTTCTTCATAGATCTAGTACCATATGAGATGCCCTACATGATTATGGCCATCTATGTAATACTTATGTGGTGGATCTTTGTTCTATGATTTGATATTTGAGATTGGAACATATTTTCTGTAAGATGTATTGATAGATGCATATTATGTACCTCGTTCTTAATTCCTTGTTTGGATCCAACTTGTATGCAATAACTTGTATGGGGAGAAGTGTGTATTAAATGGAGTAGCATGGTGGTAGTGATTGAATTGTGACAAACAATATTCAAGATCTACTTTGGTTTTTACCTTTATTTTTTTTGCCTCACTAGGGATAAAGTGAAATCATGTTCTAGAATTATCATGTTACTGTGTGATAATCTTGTTAGATCAAGGTATCATTTTTTTATTTCAAACATCATGATATATTACTTAAAGCTATACTCTAATTTGTTCTTAATTCAAGATTGCAGGTAGTTTCCCTTTATTGAGGAGTATAAGAGAGATGTGTTTCATCTGTACGTTAGAACGTGATTCCCATATGAATGCTTATCAAACACATATAGAAGTTCCATGAAAATTTATCATTGATGAATTGTTTTATGATCACTACAACTTAAAAAGAGAGTAGACAAGTGAACCCATGAAACCCGGCCCAATTTTAATCATATGAAATACCTTTCCATTGCATCAACTACCTTTTATATTTTCTTCAATTTATTATTTCGAAAATACAAAAATACTTTCCCTACATGCAAAAACTCACAAAAACCCCAAAACAACTTTACTTTAGTTTGCATTACTTTACTTTATTTACATTATTTATTTTACTTTAGTTTTCTTATATTTCATATTACTAATACGAAACCTTATGCTTGAAAACCATTTGGTGTAGTTGGGGACACAAGAAAAATTATTTACTTACAGTTTTCTTGAAGAGGAGAATACGAATAAAACTTCCACAACCAATTCCCAGAGAGTTCGATTTAAGCCGACGAGTCACCCTTGTGGGGGAAAAGAAGCTTGCTACAACACTCTAAACTTGGAGTCCCAACAAAAAGTGGCCACGATTTTTTCCATCAAGAAGATTTCCTGGTGCCATTGTTGGGGAATTGGCGAAGTGACTTCACAACTACATCCTTACCCAGTTTGAAGAGAAAGGTAGCTTCATCAACATGTGCAACAACCCAAGCTTGATGAGGTTGCAAATCTATGAGTTTTTTATTCTCCTTTTAGATTTTTAAAGTATTTTATTTAGTCTTGTTTTTAGTTTTTTTAGTTTTCCATAAAACATAAAAACAACATTAAAATTAGTGTCAACCTTTTGCTAGAAAACATGACTAAGAAAAATAAAAAAATGGAGTTGGGGAAAAGTCCATTAACAAACAAGTTTGAGTGCAACATTGATCCTGAGGTAATAGGTGCAATAGTTTATAATCATTTTTCTAACGGAAATGCAACCGCTGCTGAGTGGCTTTTAAATTTTTTTGAGGATTCATGCAAAATTCTGGGGGCCCCCAATATTGATCCTGAAATAGTGAAAGCAAAGTTATTTCCACACTCATTAATAGGAATAGATAAGATATGGTATAAACACCTAAAAGTATTTTTTTAGAAAAATTTGGTAAGAATACCCTTCATTGCAAAAACAATGATATGTGATTTCAAGCAATATGAAAATGAATTTCTCACTAGTGCTTGGGTAAGGTTCAAACAAATCACACATAAATTAGAAAATGGAACAAAAAATTGTTTGCTCATAGGATTTTTTTATAAAGGCTTTACACATTAATCTATGCAATCCCTAAATAACAAACTGATTTTTTTATATCTAATCCCTTATGAAGCATTTATATTGTTAGATGGAATATTGGTAGAAACTAGTATCAACAAGAGTTTAAGTGAACTTAGGCCCAATTTTGCCCTTAGGGGAATTCTTGGTGAAAATGAAGTAGAAGTGGAAGTCTTAGAATATTCTGCCATGCTCTTTGGGGGCAAAAATTTAGAATCAATAAAAAGAAAAGGGAGAGAAACTACTATGATTGATATGAAATAGAACCAACAAATGATAAAAAAGTAGAAGAAGTCAAAATGCTAAGTGAAACAAAAGAACCTATACTTGATCTTGATAAATGTATCTTGCATGAATTCATTAACTTATTGCAAAAGTTTGCCCAAGACCCATCTTTTAATAGTCATCAAGCAGGATTTGGTTCCTACCTAGAAAATTATGTTATAAAAGAAAAGATTAAAAGATATAATAATGAAGCTATGATACCACCTATGATTGGGGATGTATGGCTCCCCAAGATATCACTATTGGAAAAGAGACACATCATGATATTCTAGATTTAGCATCTAGTGTTTTAGTTTTATCTAAAGATCTATATGATTTACTTGATTTGAAACCCATGGAAAAATGCTCTATAGATATTTTACTTGATGATGATTCAACTAAACATAATTTATAAAAAGTTAAAGATATCATGGTTGAATTCCATATGACATTTGTACCTGTTGATTTTATTTTCATGGACATGGGGAGCAGTACCTCAAGTCCTATAATACTTGGTAGACCTTTTTTGAGAACCACAGGTGCAATCATTGATACAAAATAAGGAAATGTGAAGTTGCTGTTTCCTCACAATAAATGTATGGAACACTTTCCAAGGAAGAAGGAGGTAGCAAACAAGCACAAGTTATCCCATGAATTCCATATCACTTAAAACCAAGTAAGTAAATCCTAGCTATATGGCTATAAAGAAAGCGCTTTGTGGGAGGCAACCCGTTTATTTTCTTTTGGATTTTTGTTTTGTACTATTGTTGTGGCAAGATAGGTTTTTCGGTTTTCTTTCTATAATTTCCAATAAAGTACCAAGTGGAACACATTTTGGATGTTTTAAAAGTTGTTAAACATACGGAGTAGCAAATTTGTGCAGAATAGTTTTCAAACTATGGTCAAAACGGAGGGCATGAATATAGGGGATGAGCCTCCTTAAAATATGCATTGGACCTCTGAAGAAACATTATGAGTCTAAAAATGATTTTTTTTCAAAAAATCATGAGCATTAGATCATGTACCTATAGTTCAAATTGGACACACTTCCTACCGATTCGGCATACATTTGTCTGTTTCACCCGGGGAGGACGGAAAGGTTTGAGATCTCCCGGTCGTCGATATAAGGTGGTCTAGTATTTTTGAAAGATAGGGTGGTAGCATTTTGAATTAGCATTTTGGTGGTTTCTTCATAAAACGCCTCGTTTTTGGTGCTCAAAAAATGGAAAATGGTTTTCTACTCCATCTTTAGTCCCGGTTGAAGACACTACCAGGGACTTAAGGGGCTGTGGAAGGATGGGACCGGCCCCAACAATGTTTAGTCCCGGTTGGTGTCTCCAACCGAGACTAAATGTAACCTTTATTACCGGTTGGACACACCAACATGGACTAAACATGGGTGGCGACACTATGACAGTAAGTGGCGACACTATGGCAGTGAGTGGTGACACTATTTTTGTGGGTGGCGGCACTATGCCAGTGAGTGGGCAGCCGGTAGCCCGACGCGCATGAGTACCTAGAGGCACACATCGCCTCCGTCTTCTCGAGAGTCAGCATGGCCCAGTATGCGGTGTCCATTGTTGTGAGAGAGAAATGTGTGGACGTAACTACTAGGAAAACAACTATATCGGTAATCCAGACATCTGTGGAGCACATGTAAGTAGTGCCCATGGGTAAAATAGCCGCGGCGCACGGCTGGGAAGTGCCCCATAGGTAAGTCGCGTACCAGTGGCGCACATGCCCACTACGCGTGGGCCAGGGCACATGTGGTCGCATGCCACTTACCTGTAAGGCACCACATAGTGGTGCGCCATGGGTAGGAAAATGCATGTGGCGCACCACTATGTGGTGCCTTACGGGTAAGTGGCCTGCACCAACTCCACCCTCCCCCTGTCGATCACCTTTTAAGTTTTGTAAAAAATAAAAGAAAATGAAAACACTTCAAATTTAAAAATACTTTCACGTGTAGGTAGGTAATGCGGTCTAGTTTGTAGGAAAATTAACAAACATGAATTTTGACATTTTCTGCAAAAATGGTCTTGCCACGGTAAAACGACCATAACTTTTGCATACGATGTCGAAAAAAGGATTAATACATCAAAATGACAAGAACAAAATTCGAAAAGAGTAAAAAGTTACGGTCAAAAGATCGTTTTTTCCTGTAGGAAAGAAAGAGGCCACTTACCTGTGGCGCACCACCACATAGTGTGCCAGGAGTAAATTTTGGCGGGATTCAAATTCGAATCACCACCCCGTCCACCTAACCCTCCTTATCGTCCACTTACCCTTCTCCTTCTCCTCCACTTCCACACTTCTCCTTCTCCCTTCTCCACTTCTCCTTCCTTCTCCACTTCTCCTTCCTTCTGCACTTCTCATCTCCTCCTTCTTTGGCCTCCTCTCTCCAGATACACCCACCTTCTATGGCTCCCACTTCCGACCACCTTCGGACGTGCCCCTCCCGCAACCACGTCCTACCGCGACCTTCTCCACTTCCGACAACCATCAACACCTTCTCCACCTCCGGCACCTTCTCTGCCCTCCTCCATGGTTTGTTGTGGCCACGGACTCCTGCACCTCCTTGCGGTGGTAGGATATGGCCACGACCTCCCACACCTCCGATTAGGCGACAGCATCGATGGCAACAACAACAGCGATGGCGACGACGCGATCTAGATCTCCGCTTTTTTAATATTGAAATTCATACCTATAGCACACAGTGTACCTCTACACGTGGCCACCAGGTTGTGCACGAAGGCTAACTTTTTGTACCCATGGCACACCACATAGTGTTCTACGGGTAACTTTTAGCCATGGATCAAGCTTAATGGCGCACCCCTAGTGCGACATGGATGAGAAAAATAGGTGCGCCACGAACTAGCTTTTTCCTAGTAGTTTCTGTGGATAGCCATGGCGCGGTCAGCCTGGATATAGAGGAAAAGGGCGGGGAAACATGGCAGGATGAGGTGGTAAATGGTAGGAAATATCTTTAGTCCCGGTTAGTGGCTCCAAACGGGACTAAAAGCCACGGTTAGAGGGAATTAGCCGGAAAACATGGAGGGAGGAAGTGGGAAATGGCGGGAAATATATTTAGTCCCGGTTAGTGGCTCCAACTGGGACTAAAAGTCCTGGTTATAATCGCGTCATAGTTTGTGAAGCAAAAACCAAATTAAAGTTTCACATTTATCAAAAATACAAAACCCTTCGCGTGGTGCCATATTATGTGTTATAGTTGCAGGGAAATATATTTAACTTGGAAAATCACAAAATAAGCTATCATGTTCGAGGTTTCATGGAATTTAGGTTCATAATATGAGGCCGGCCATATTTGAACTAGAGGTACATGATATAATGCTCATGATTTTTTGTAAAAATCATTTTTAGATCCACAATATGAGGCCATGAACCCTTCTTGGCGTATGTCCCTTCACTACAGGAAATCCGGTCTATTGCAACAATATTTATTGCTACAGGCACATTTCGTAGCAATAAAATGCAATATTGCCACTAATTCCCCATTTGTGGTATTAAGATGTTCATATTGCCATGAACTAGTTTTGCCGCAATAAATACTCTTTTTTGTTGTAATAGAGACTCTGTATTGCAACAATCTGTATGGCCGTTGCTTATGATTGCTTCGGCCGTCACCATGGTGCATCTTATTTATTTAACGGGATGCTTGGGTCAGTTTTCACTATGAAAGGTAGAATTTCATCAAAGTTATTATAATGTTATGAAATGTTTGTCTTGTCCTCCACTCCCACGATGTTTCTTTTCCCTGAAAGAACTATGTGACGCTTTGGCTCATTGTATGATGTATTCTTTTGCTTATTTTTTATTTTTTTCGGTCTAGAGGACATGTCCTTCACATAGAAAACCCGAGCCACATCATTGTCTAGAACGAGTGGTTCATCTCTATAAACAAGATGGTTGAGATCCACTATTAATGACAACCGATCTACCTTTACCCCTTCTCTATTCAGGTTGACCCATTGGCACCGAAACAAAGGGACCTTAAAAGAAACTCCATAGTAAAGTTCCCATATATCCTCTATGTGACCATAGTATGTGTCCTTTTGCCCATTCTTGTCTGTTGTATTAAAGAAGACACCACTATTTTGGTAGGTACTTTTTATCTTGGGTGATCGTGTAAAATATATTCTCATTTATCTCGTACCCTTGGAAATTAATTATAGTAGAAGATGGTGACCCGACTAAGAAGTAGATCCGATCTCCAACAGTGGTGTCATTTATGAGATGTGTTCACAACCAACTACCGAAAGTTGCCATGTGTTCAACTTTAATCCAGGAGTTAGGATTTTCCCCGGATTTGTGGAGCAAGCAATATTCTTGTGCACCTTAATATATGGAGCCATGAAGGTGGAATTTTGGAGAATTGTGTACTGTGCTTGAGTGAATGATTGCCCGTCCCTACATATCATTGCTTTTTTGTTAGTGTGCCTTTTTCCACTCAGTCTCCCCTCATGCCACAATTCAGGAACACCAATAGGCTTAAGGTCAGGAATAAATTCAACATAGAACTCAATGACCTCCTCTGTTCCATAGCCCTTGGAGATGCTTCCTTCTAGCCTAGCACGGTTATGAACATATTTCTTTCAGACTCCCATGAACCTCTAAAAGGGGAACATATTGTGTAGAAATACATGACCGAGAATGGCAATCTCTTTGACTAGGTGAACCAGGAGATGCGTCATAATACTAAAGAAGGATGGTGGGAACACCAACTCAAAACTAACACGACACTGAACCACATCCTTCTGTAACCTTGGCAGAATATCTGGATTGATTACCATCTGAGATATTGCACTGAGGAATGCACATAGAAGGTCATCAGACTTCAGGTTTTGGAAATTTTTCTCTGCCATATTTAGTATCCCCTTTATATTAGACGAGAAGCCTGATGACACATTGATATTGTAAAGAACTTCAAAAAAGATTTCCTTCTCTTCTTTGGTAAGAGCATCACTAGCGGGACTTAAGTGACGCCCTTTATCTGTATTGTTCTATGGATGCATGTTCTCTGGGTCTTTCATACATTGCTGGTCTTCCCGTGCTTATGGTGTACCTTTTGTCTTCCCATACACGCCCAGGAAGCCTGGCAGGTTCACATAAAGATTCTTCATCACGTGCATCACGTCTATTGAAGAGCAGACATGTAGGAGTTTCCAATAGGGTAGCTCCCAAAATATAGATTTCTTCTTCCACATGCGCACGTGTCTGGTAGAGATTCCGTTCGTAACAGATTGACCCCAGGACCCTTTCCAAAGATTACTTCTATGTCCTTGACCATACCAAATACATCATCACTAGTAGGGAGGTCAGGCTTCTTATAGTGATCTACCTCACCTTTGAAATGCTTTCCTTTCTTTCTTACGGGGTGATTTGTCACATCCCAAGATTTTCCAAATCTTGTAATGTGAAAAATAAGTAAACAAAATAAATAATTGTTGAAATTTAGGGTGAAAAGAAACTTTTGTTTCTAAATGGAAACTTAAAATCACATCTTGAACAAACTTTGAATAATGTTTGAATCCGACTAAATTCAAATCAAGTGAAGTGCGTTCTTCATAAATGCATATAGAAATTTAAACACTTGAGAAATAAACCAAAACCCTAAAACCCTAATGGAAGAAAACATTTTCAAGTTACCTCTAAATCCATGGTTTTGATCCATATAAAATTTTGTGAACAAACATCTACAAATTATAAATATTGAAAAATAGAAATATTATAAAACTATGGAAATTGGTTTCACTTAATTTGGAGCCATAGATAAAATCTTGTGAATTTAATAAGATAAGGAAATTAAATTTCCAAACCCAATAGAGCACCTATCTAAAAATCCATACCAAATGGTGAGAAAATAATCCTAAAGATATTTAAAAGGATAAATAAATATTAAATAAGTTTTTGCAAATTGGAATCACCAAGTTTGGATATACAAATAAAAAAATATGGATTTTATAAGATAAAGAAAGAAATATTAAATGAGGAATATTTAAAGACCAAATTAAATCTTGGCCTAATCCATAAGCAAATGGAATAAATATAATCCAAATCCAAATAAAATAAATGGATAAAGAATTTTCCAAATAAAATAAAGTGGCATTAACCAAATTCTATTTCTATTTGGATAAAAGACAAAATCCCTATTTAGAAATGATTAATTAATCACGGGAGAATAATATTTGGAATTTACCCAAGTGGAATAAAAGTTATTTAATTAACTTAAATGGGATCAAAGAAATCAACTAAATAAATTTATGGAATTAAACCCATAATTATTTTCATTGGAATAAAGACAAGTATCCAAATTAAATGATTAATAAATCATATTAAAAATATTCCAAATAATTCAAAGTGAAGTATTTGACACCCTAATAAATAAATAAAACCTACTCAAAAGGTTTTTGTAAAAATTGAAATTAAATAAGGGTTTAAAATATATTTGATATTAATTGAATTTAAAGCAAGGGCTTTGTTTTAAATAATTAAAAGACCCTAAAAATAATAAAAGGTTTATTCTAAATTTGACTTCAGAATAAATTATTAATCAGTATTTAAATACACACAAGGATTGGTTGAAGTTTGAAATCAAATTTTTGTTTGAAAAATTTAAACAAAATCAAAACATAAAAATGAAAACAGAAAATGAAAAATGAAACAGCACAAAAAAAATTGAAAGGGTTTAGCCCAGCCCAACTAACCTATCTGGCCCAGCATCAGCCCATTCCTCTAACCCCGCACTGAATCGTTTTCACTCAAATAGTCACCCGCAGAGTCGAGGACTGCCTGGATCCACCTTCCCCCTCTCTCTTTAACTGACAAGCGGACCCCATCGCCAACTCAGCATCTTCCCCACCTGCGCAAACCTCGCCGGCCGTTTCTGCCCGATTAAACTCGCGTCAATACTCGTTACTGCAATTTCTGTTGATTCAGTCCAGTGACCACGCAGTACTAAACGCCTTCTCCTCCTCTTTCATTCCCCCAAACATCGCCCCCCTTGCCCCCAGGTTGCGCCAATTATTTGCTGCAAGCCACTGTCTCTGACGACCTTCTAGCGATGATTCCGGCTAGACTACGCCACCCCTTGCTCGCTGCAGCACACGAGCGTGATCCCCAGCCTCTGGCGCATCTCCCTGTGCTTTCCGTTCATCCGCGCGAGCACCGTATCATCGACAATGTCTTCAACAGAGCTCCGCCAACGTCTGCCTCGACTCCGGCGAGTCCTCCTGGTAAGCACAGACCCCCCTTTTCCCTCCTTTGATGCACACATGTCCGTGAATCGCGTACAAAGCTAACCGCATCCTCCATTTTCTCTCTCGTGCTCCGTAGTGTCGCCCTCGACAACGACTGACCGAGCCCGACGCCAGGCAGACCTCCGGTGAGCAATCCACGTCACCACCGTGCGCCCCTTGACGAGCTACTACCACGTTGAGAATCAGCAAACTCTTGCGGTTCTGGTATCCCCCTCCCCTTCTTCCCTCGCTTCCTGTAGTCGCAGCGACGCCGTAGCCAGAGCACGCACCGCCACTCGCCGCCGCTAGCGCCACCCAACTCTGATTGCTCGCTTATCAGCCGTTAGATTTAGATCACAAGGCTACGAATAGATGACTGAAGCGAACCGTTATATTCAATCTGTGTCGCACGATTCAGTTAGATCCAACGCCCCACACAGCAAGATCCGCACGAACCATTTTCGATGAATCAGAACAGTCCACGTGGCCAGCCTTTTGTTTTAAAAATAGAAACTATTTTATTACATACTCAAACATGCAAAATTCATAACTTTCAAACCACATGTCCAAATTTTGCAAATTTTATATCAATGGAATCAGCAGGACAAGTACTTTCCAACCATACACTTTTTTTAGTAAATTGCTTCTGAAAAATGGTTGTTTTTGCAGAAACTTGTGCAGGCATATTTTGAGTATAAAATTCTTTCTAAAATTATTTTGGTGATAAAATCTTTGTAAAATGGTTTGTTTTGAACCTATTGACCATAGAAATCAATTTGTGGTTTCATAAACATATTTTGTGAAGCAAGAGAATAAAACTTTAAATTAAAGCATTTCTAGTCAAATAAAAATAAGGTTTATTTATTAAAAATGCTTTTGGAAGAAACCCTTTGGGAAATGTTTTGATTTACTCTGACCCTAAAACATAAATTTTATGATTTAAAAATATATTTTGTGGACCCTATAAAAAATTATTGTTTTGCTAAAGGCATTTTCAACCACATAAAATATTGATTTGGTTAAAAATGGTTAATAGTAAAATCTTTTGCAAATGGTTTTGCCACTTTATAAAATGACCAATAAGTGTTTTAGAATGTTTATAAACTATTATAAACCACTTTTGTAAATAAAACAATCTTTGGCATGTTTGCATGCATTGCTTTGTTTCTATTATGTGATGCTTGCTTGAATGGTAGATTGAATTTGTGCCTTGCTTGATTTAATTGTAGTGATTTGAAGAGTGTGATCATTTCAAGATCAAGGAGTGAATTCTCTACCAAAAAGGCAAGTGATGCTTCATACTTTTGTCCCATTATTTCACTATGCATTAGTGATATTTCTAAGTAGGACTTGCATGGAATTTTGCTAAGTGTAAACTATGCCATGGGAAAACCTAGTAGATTAAACCTTAGTAGAAATTTCCTAAGTTAAGATTCCTACTACTATCATGCTTAGCTTAGCTAGTAGAAAACAAGGGTGGATTATATTTCATGCTGTGGAATATTTCTAAGTCAAGGACTTGTGTTTTGTTTAATAAAACAACTAAGTGAATGAATCACCTGGGTGGAATGGAAGGAATGGTTTGTGTTGAGTGGTTACACAAGGCCCATTTCTATGGTTTACCTTGTGTATCTCACTTGTGGATGGCCACCCATGAACAAAGAGATTTGAGATGTCAAATGTTGAGAAGCTTCAAGTGCAGCCACTTGGCATTATGGGCTCTGCCTGGATCATATAGGTTGCAATAACTTATCCAAATGGACAGTTGGTGGTAGGGGATTGATAGGTTGGAGCGCTTCCATTCTGGTCTAAGGGAAGGCTTCTGAAAGATCTTGTCTTGGTGAAACCAAGTCTTGTGGGGAAAGTGCACCACCTCTGCAGAGTGTAAAATCTAAGTACTTAGCCATGTCCCTGGTAAAGGACAATTTGAGCATCAAGACATGGAAGCTATCAAGAATCTCCTCATCCAAATTTCTAAGTTAAAAAATCTATTTAAAGGATCACCAATTTCTATTGGGAGATGCCTTGGGTGATTTTGTCAAGCAAAAACTTAGTGTTTTCAAATGATAAGGAAAATCTATTTTGAGCAATGTAAGGCTAAGCTCCACTTAGACAAATGCATATAGATGATAGACTCCACTATACTACCATAGTATCACTTGCCAATACAATTCAAATGTATTGACCCTTGTGGCTGTAACTTATTATGTTGCAAGTTTATTTGATGTTACTGAAGTGTGTTGATTAGGATTACAAGTCTACAACCAACATGTTTGCCTATGGCACTTTGAAGATGAAGGACCCCATGCTATAGTTATTTCTGATGCATTTTAATGAGATAGCCAAATGAGTTATGTAAGATGTAATGAATTATTTTATTCCTGATTATAAAGTTGTATTATGACCTTTGTTTCTTGATGTTACATCTTAACTGTGGATGCTAGCTATTGATCCAGAGACTAGCATTGTAAACACACGGATCTCTACCTTATTAAAGTTTGGGACCTCTACACGATTGGTCGCAAGAAATCAATGATTCAGTCTCATCTAAATAGTGCGTGTATGCCTTGTATCCATTGTTTATCTGTCCAGAAAGGTTACTAAGAGAGCCAATCATTGATGGTTACGAAAAGCAACTCTCGTAGGTAAAATGGCTCCTGTTTGTGCTCATCCCAGACACGTACACTTGGTTTTCCCCACAACAGTAAGAGTAATTTAACTAATGTCCTTAGGTACACATCAATGTCATTGCCGGGTTGTTTCGGGCCTTGGATGAGCACTGGCATCATAATGAACTTACGCTACATGCACTACCAAGGAGGAAGGTTCTAGATCCATAGAGTCATAGGCCAGGTGATCTGACTGCATCTCTCATCCCCAAAAGGATTCATGCCATCTGTACTTAGACAAAACCATAAGTTCCTTGCGTCACCTATAAAGTCCGGGAAGTCTATCTCGATTTTTCTCTACTGCGACCCATCAGTGGGGTGTCTCAACTTCCCGTCTTTCTTATGGTATTCTTTGTGCCATAGAAACAACCCGGTATGCTCTTTGTTTCTGAATAGACGTTTTAACTATGGTATTACCGGAGCATACCACATAAACTTAGCAGGAACCCTCTTCCCGGGGGGCTCGTCATCGCCCTCAACATCACCAGGGCCATCTCGTCTGATATTACACCATAGTGTAGTGTATACCAGGCATTTATCTAAATTCTCGTACTCCTCACCGTGGTAGAGGATGCAGTCATTAATGCATGCATGTATCTTATGCACATGTAATCCTAGAGGGTAGAGAGTCTTCTTTGCTTCGTACGTACTCTTTGTAAATTCCTTATCCTTTGAAAGCTTCGGCTTCATTATTTTTAGTAACTTATCAAATCCCTTGTCAGATAAACTAGTCTCTGCCTTCCATTTCAACAATTGTAGTGTGGTATCGAGCTTTGTGCTGCCATCTTCGCAATTTGGGCACAACAATTTTTTGTGATCCTCTAACATGCCCTCCAACTTCAACTTCTCCTTTTCTATTTCATAGTCTCGCTTTGCATCAGAAATGACTTAACTAAGATCATCAGCGGGCTCATCTGATGTCCGTTCTTCACCTCCTTCTTCTTCATTGTATTCCATTGCAGCATCCCCGTATGCAGGGAACATATGATAGTATTCATCATCCTCTTCTTCTTCATTGTCTTCAATCATAACCCTATTTATATGTGCTTCGTCCAGCAATTATAGCTGGGCATGAAACCTCTCTGAACTAGGTGGCCGTGAAGGATTTTCGAGGATGAGTACTCCTTGACGTTCTGACATTTAACACATGGACAACGCATAAAACCATTCTCTTTATTTTCCTTATCCACATGATAAATTTATCCATGCCTTTAATGTACTCGGATTCACGTCGGTCACCATACATCCATCCCTGACGGTTCATCTCCATCATATAATTAAGTTTATCAGAAACCATTACAGAACATTATGAATAGTGCAATGACCACTTTACATCGACACATGCATTATATCAATGACAAATGAAAGGATAAGGTTGCTAACCTCAATCGAGGAGGAAAAAAAGAGGAGAAAGCTCAAATGTGGCTCGGCACCTCATATCATTTTGGTGTGAAATCAAGCGGCATCATTTCCTTAGTCATTTCATCAAACACCTCACGTGCATAGGAGAAAAACAAACGAGCACACACATCTCACACCTTCCACCAAAAAAACATAGGAGAGAGGGCTAGCTGCGTATAAATAGGCAGACTATTCGTCCCAATTTGTGACATAAAATGGGACTAAAGGTATGCGGCAGGCCACATGTATGACGCAACACCTTTAGTCCCAGTTTGTGTCACGAACCGGGACAAATAGTCCCTTACGAACTGATGTCAACGCACGCTTCTATTCTTGTACACAGTGTTGGGCCTCCAAGTGTAGAGGTTTGTAGAACAACATCAAGTTTCCCTTAAGTGAATCACCCAAGGTTTATCGAACTCAGGGAGGTAGAGGACAAAGATATCCCTCTCAAGCAACCTTGAAATTAAGATACAAGAAGTCTCTTGTGTCCCCAACACAACTAATACACTTGTTAGGTGTATAGGTGTCGTCGTATTGTCGACGAGTACGCCATGGAGGGGTCCTCACTGTGCATGTTTAGAGATGTGGGGTAAGGCGGACGGTCGACGGGTACGAGGTAACACAGCTAAACCAGGTTCAGATCCCACAATGGTGGCAGAATCCTACTCCTGCTATAGATCACTATAATGGCAATACACCGAGTTACAGGTATCGGTTCGCTGTGCGTGGTATAAGTTGAGTTATCTAGGTTATGCCCTAAAGGCTCATATAGGTTCGGCTTATATAGCCGCCAGATCCTAGGGTTATAGGCAAAGTCCTAGCCGGATAGGTTACAGAGTCCTACACAGTATACAACTAGTCTAACGTGTCTTGCACTCCAAGGCTCCAGGTACGTCGGTGACTCCTCCGTAGCCTTCCTTTATCCGGCATGGGCCTCCCTTCTGGATCCATCTAACTAGACTGCCCAGCAGGCCATGGGCCTTGCTACCAACTGTGGGCCACCTGGGTTATCCGGATAAGAGACATGCTAGGAGGATACCCATATACATATCCCCAACAGTAGCCCCCAGAGAACTCCGAGATCTTGCGCCGTCTTGCCTCTTCAGGTTCAATGCTCCGTCTATGTGAATGTTGGCAAATCATCAAGCAATATCTTGTAGTCCTTATAAGAACCCTGCAATGCTCTCCGTCTTCAACTTGTAAGTCGGATAAATGTTGAATCTTCCATCGTACTCTTCTCGTAGCCGGACTGGATCCGTGTGACATCCCCGGGATTAGGGCTAGACAAATCCCAGACCTCTGTCTGATATAAGCCTAACCTAAATCTCAAAAGAGTACAAAGAGAGAATTGATAACACAATAGACCCTATGACACAGAAATTATTACAGCAAGCTCATAACTGAGCGAAGAACCAAAATATTACAAGTAGAGGTCACTGACCACAAACATCAAATAAGGGAAGGCAAATTATGCTAATAAGTATAGCAAACTTAACAAACGGCCTAAGAGGCCTGAAGGATAAAGATGACGTCCAATCAATAGATCCCAGACTTCCCACTGGGAACTCCATACTACTCGTCGATGTCGATGCCTTGAAGAACTCATCTTCTATGGTAACACTTACCCTGCTGCAAAAGTGTCAACTAAGCAAGGGTGAGTACAGGGTGTACTCCGCAAGACTTATGGCTGGTGGAGTTATTTTGCATAAATCCATCTTTGTTTTGTAAAACAAGAGGGAGAAGAATCTCGACTAATCAGAATATTTTAAAAGGGGATAAGAGAGCGGTATCTCTAACTTTGATCATCTCTTGATATCCACTGAATCATCATTAGGTGAACCTATCTAGGATCACCCCCTCGATCCCTGAGGAAGCATACTTAAGCACACATTACTTAACTTGCCAAGTTTTATGATTAGGTTCATGTTCTCTATGATCTTCACGTCCATTCCGAAGTTCATCCATAACCACGGACACTGCTTTTCGAAAAGATTAATAACCCTGCAAGGGTGTACAACTTTACCCAAAAGTACTAACCTTCTCTTAATGCCACTAGTAATAGCTCTCTTCCTTGGAAGGCCGACAGAGGGTGGTTAGACATGACCTTTACCTTGCTTTCGCTGAGACCATGAGTCACGCACTAGGGAGATGCCGCCGTAACGGGTCGAGTCCCGAAGTCGGTCCCTAATGATGTGCGCAGGGTCCAGGATTACGGATGTCGGGCATCTCTTGTTCCCGGCCACGCTTACCTAACTGTTATAAATGCACCCCCTTCACCTCCATTCAAGAACAACCAAGATGCATATCTCGAATGGAAAGCCCGAACTATTTGACTCATGGAATCTACTAGGCAAGTTAGTTGGTCGAGGGGGTTTCCAGGCCCCCGCGTGGCTATACGCTCGTCTTAGTTCAAGAGGCAAAAACATCGGGTCCTAAGGCTGGCAAGTATGGGACTGCAAAGACCACCACCCACGTGGCCTCCCATACAATCGTTAGCATGTTTATTATCCATCTCTGATCATACCACGTCATCCTGTCATACTAGGTTCATTCACAACTCCGATTCATCAACCAGATGGATCAGTGGTAACAACTAAGCACGGCTAAGCACAACAGATGTAATAGCTCTAGCAGTGGATCAGGAAATATAGACTACAAGGGAACATGCATCAAATAGGATTGCTCCATCTATCAATAAAAGACTTTGGAATCATATGCACATGGCAATAATGTAAATACTTTGAAAGCACAGGATTCATATGTATGTGTGGGGCTTCGCTTGCCTTTACCAGTTGATATCCAGAAAGCAGAGCTTCGGACATCGGGTACTTGAATTGAGTACAGTTGTTCAAGTATTGGTCTTCGAGCTTCGACGGTGTTGACCTCGGTCTTTAGTCTTGGACTTGATCTCGATTCCGATATCGTACTCTACCGGAAAGAAGCAAAACACCGGAAAGGAAGGAAACAATCAACATGTGGCGTCGATGCAATGCTCAATCAAGGATGATGATATGACAAGTTAAATTGCATTGAAATAAACCCCTAAGGCATGCTTGACAATTTAATCGGGGTCCCGAGGGTGCAAACCCTAACTCGAGAAAACTCCGGAATCACCTGTGAGGGGTTACTATGTTCTCCTAATTAAACTTGCAATTCAAGTTGTTGAACAATGCATGATTATAATGCTATTGGACAGATCTAATTTTTCTGAACATTTTGATATATTATTTGTATTTTTCTGATTTAAAATGAATTAGTTATGAATTTATCCATTTTTAATTCATTTTAAATCATTTTTAGAATATTACAAAATAATTTACATGTTAGAAATTACTTAACATTTTATGTAATCAGAAAACATTTCTAAAAATGTTTATCTCACTCACATCTGGACCCCACCGGTCAGGTATTTGTTATTTACTGAAAACAATTACAAAATAAAACAAAAGGGAATATATGATGCCATGCTGACATCATGCTGACGTCAACAATGGTGCTCTCTCATATCGTGAATGGATCGGCCGATTGGGGGCATGCCGGGATGCGGGAGCGGTTGCGCTGGTGCTTGCACGCTGAGCCATAAAGTGGCGGCGCAGTGACCAAATGGTCACCGGAGCATCGTCCCCGACGAGCTCTTACGGCAGCAAACAGCGGCGGTCGTCGGCAGCGCGATAGAAAGCAAGAGGGAGACATATGAGGGGTCTGGCATGACCAGCGGCTCACCACGAGCGCGATGGAGGGGTCGGGGAGGCTCGGGGAGGCTCGGGGAAGGCGCAATCGTTGGCCATGTTTCGTAGCACCCCTGCTCGATTCCTTCGAGGGGAAGCATCAGCGTGATGAGGCGAAGCCGATAGTGGTCTCAGATGGCGAAGGGGTGGTCGGAGATGGCGGGGCTCGCTGGCGTCTGCAAGCTAGGGTTTCAGAGGAAAGAGGAACGAGAAACATAGGGATCCTGGCGAAGAATGAGAGGCAGAGGGGAAGATAGAGACGGCGAAGGAGTCCTTATCTTCCTCTCCGGGGGCAGCGACGAGCACGAATCGCGGCGCAGCGGCTGACGGCGGCGCCGGCGACACGCAGCAGCTTGCTGTCGTGAGCGAAGATGATGACGGGGAAGAGGCCGAAGCGGTACGGGCGGAGGTAGGCTGACTGATGGGCCAAGCTGGGTTGGGAACTCCTGCGGGGCACGCGTGAGAGATGGAAAGGAGAGAGGGGAGTAGATGGGCTCAGCCCAGAGAGAGTTAGGATTAGGTTTTTTATTGCAGAATCTTTTTCTTTTCTGTTTTCTCGTTTCTCTTAGTATTTCCATTTGTAATTCTGTTTTGAATACTTTAAAAATACCAAAACTTTTGTAAACATTTCAAAATATTGTAGGACCCCTTTATAACCATTTGGGCTCCACTTTGTTTTGGTAGTTTTCAAATATTTTGAATCATTTGAATTGATTTCAAAGAGGAAGGAAAATAGGGTTAGGGTTGTTGTGATTATTTTATTTCATGCATTTAAAAAATGATGATGCTCATGAATGCACAAACAAATCCTAGTTATTATTTAATAAAACTAGGGTTGTTACAATTATATCCCCCTTAAAAGAATCTCGATCCGAGATTCCTAGGTAGGAAGATAGAAGGAATAGGGTTACACTAAACTTCGACGATCTTCTCAAAAAAGGTTGATCCATGCCACCATATCGAGTGGACAAATCTCTTCATAATCTTCAAGGTGGCTACTCACACTAAGGAAGAGAGGGAATGACATGAAACCACAAACTGAGTATCTCATGGTCAACTCATGGATAGATGTTTCGTGAACATCTCTAAAGCCAACAAACATGAAACACATCAAGATAAAGGAGGAAACAAAAGGAGAAGGTCTCAAGGTGATAGATAACTGGTCTTCATAAGGAATGAGACCATGGATCTTTCAGGGGTTTTTGAAGCTTCTGAAGAAGAAAGCTTCCAACAAAAAGAACATGACCACAGACTTCGAGAGGTATACCCCTATTAAACAACTTAATAGAGCTTTATAGGTGGAAGAGATAGATACCAACAAAACCAAGCTGTTGAACTACTTTTTACAGAAGGGTCACTCTTTCATTCAACAGAAGGCTGAAAAGGTGTTTTGGTGGAGAGGACTCATAAGAGTCACCAGGAACATGTAACAAGAGAAACTATTGATTACCAAAATCATAGTTGCTCTTCAAACACATTTAGATAGAGAGGAGGGAACTCTTTATTCATCCATGTTTATCAAAGTCCTTGCCAAAGATCATGATATCACTTTGTACCACCAAGATGAATAGTTAAGAAGATTCCCGATGACAGGAGAAGAAAGAAACTTCATTCTCAGACTCCAAGTACTTGGCATAGCAAGATGCTTGCCAATGTAAGATGGGTCTTGAGAATCGACTGAGAGAGATTTAGCAACACTTCTTTAAATGTTCTCCTTGATGTTTGAAACACCAATATCAAGTTATTGACAAGCCTTTAACCAGTCATCAAGTAAAGATCGGACTTCGGATACAAATGAAACCATAAGCACAACTCCTATAATAAAATATAGAAGAGGCCTCATGAAGAGTGGTTGTTATTGCTGATTCAAGATAATGTGACAATAGGTCTTCCGGCTAATTGTGACAACCATTACATCAATCTTGCCAGAGTTACAATATACCTACATCATAACCTTGAGGAACACGAATCATTATTGATGCTTGAGATTCAGCTTTGATTAAGTGTAGAGATACTTCAGACTCAGCATGTCCGAATAGAAAGGGTGGAACATTTACGCAAAGGTAAAGTCACTAGATTCTCAAGACATGTACTTCAATGCAAAGCTCTAAAAGATGAGCTAGATTGCGGAACCCATGTGATAGCAAGTTACCAAAAGATAATTGCATCTACATGAATTATTTGCAATGAAACACAATTGAATCCTTGTTTAGGAAACATTTAGGAGGATATCGAAGTTTTAAGTACTTCTTTTCTTCCATGACAAATCAGTCAGTGTCTTAAGATGCTTGGAGAATATTCTCGAGATGTGAAGTTAACAACCTACCATATCAAGAATACTTCACACATGCTTAACTGACTTGGAATGATCCCTGAAGAAACAAAGATAACTCTACTCGAATCCACAGTGACATCTTTCGACAATTGCACGTGAACCAGAGTAGGTTACTTCTAACATCCAAAACACTTACTTCGGGATAACACGAAGATGGTTCTCAAAAGTTTCCAACATTAATGCCAACTATTACACATGAATCTTTTCTAACCTGGGGAAGGTAAGGATGTCATTGATGGGCTCAATAACAAACTTATCTATACACTCTAAAAAGATGGACTCATATGTTGTATGAACAAGGCAGAAATACTGGTCAGACCAAAGAACATGAAGATGTACCTAGGTGAAACATCACAAATAAATACAACATCAAGATTGGCCTTGGAACTGAGTTTGATTTGACGATTGCCCAAATCAAATCAAAGGTGGGAAGATAACATATCCATAAAGGACATACTATCTTACTTCAGCATGAACAAAACTAGACATCCCTTTAAAGAGGAACAAAGTTGAATAGAACTTTTGTCTTACAACTCTCCAAGTAGTTGTTTAAACTCAACCAACTAGTTCAGGGGTATCCAGTCCAGATCCTTGGAGAAAGGAGCGGTTTAAAGAAACAGCTTACTCAAGAACTTGAAAACACGGTCATGTGGCAACATGGATATACTTCTAGTAGACATCTAGAATATCACGAACCACCAATATGACACAAAGCTGAAGAGAGAAAACATGCTTTATAGAGAAAGAAGACATAGTCGCAGAGGTTCGACACAAGCCTAACTCTTTGACCGAAGAGGGTGCACCTGAATAGTGGACTTGGTAGCACGATCATCTTTTACTTAATGACAGGGTTAACCAATCACGCTAAGAATGACACAAATGTCCTTGAAGTTCAAACCAATAGAATTGATAGGAATCTCAGATGGCCTCATCATTACGCACACGCAACATTTCTGAGCACAGACAACTTAGTTGAAGGGTGGGTAAATATGTGTAAGAGCATCACTTCATTAAGAGGATCATGAAACTCAGCACGACCTCTTAATATAGAATGGGTGTGATACTTCAAGGTAGAACATATCAGAATCTAATCAATACTTCTTGATCCGTGGATTACAACACTTTGACCCGATCCTGGATATGACGAGGTACAGGAGTTTGTTTCTCCTGACATTCCGAAATGGTTTATCATGACAGACCACAAGAGTATCTTGTATCAGAAGACACCAATGCACATTTACTACTTGGCTACCAACTGGTAGACAAAGGTCAGAAAACAACAAGGTAAGGAAGAACATGCTCAGGATAGGATCCAGAGATGTGGATGCATAAGTAAACAATCTTCCGAAGACCAATGCATAGAAAAGGGAGGTGTGTCAGAGTCACGAATACAGATGAGGGACTCACAAGGAGCACTCTTGTCGTGATCTATTTGGTTCCATCAAAGAACATCTGCCATAACATGTGGTAGGGAAGTCCTTTATCGTCACTGTTCAATAGCGAAAATATCCATAAACTTGAAGGCTATACTAGAAGGTAGTATCCATCCTGAGGTAATGTATGAACATTAATGACAGGGTCAACAAAATGGATCTTGGGTTAAAGATCAGCTTCATGTACAAGATTCACAACACCAGAATCTAGCACAATCGGGGATCTTAGGTTCAAGTCCAAGGGTTAAAACCCAAAGAAAGGAGTAAATACTATCTTAGTAGCATAGATGGTACCACAAGGTAGTAATCACGAGGTAGCTTCCAAAAGAAGATAAAACTTCTAAAGTACCCGAACAAATAAAAGGAGGCACACGAGGCAAAAAGAAACCTCGAGACCTAGAACAGAACATTGAGGAACCATGAACCAATATGTTGTGGACCAAAAAATGGAGAGATTATGATAGAAAGAAATCTCTCATAAGAAACAGAACAAAGGGAAATAAGGAACACACACAACTGACTCTAGAGAACTCAACACTGGGTAAAATGGTTGAGAACCGACATGCCTGAGAAGGCACCTTAGTTTTGAAGGAAGAGACAAGATAGCAAAACTTTTCAAAGTCAAAACAGGACAAGATAACCCAGAGCTAGAACGAAATTGGATAAGGAGAAGCATACCAGAGTTTTCACACATAATTTTCATCTTTGAAAATAGTTTGCACAAATACTAGACTCAACATCGACCAATAGAAAGGTTTCCTACAGTCGGTACTGCTCTGATACCAAAACCTGTGACACCCCCGGGATTAGGGCTAGACAAATCCCAGACCTCTGTCTGATATAAGCCTAACCTAAATATCAAAAGAGTATAGAGAGAGAATTGATAACACAATAGTGACCCTACAACACAGAAATTATTACAGCAAGCTCATAACTGAGCGAAGAACCAAAATATTACAAGAAGAGGTCACTGACCACAAACATCAAACAACGGAAGGAAAATTATGCTAATAAGTATAGCAAACTTAACAAATGGCCTAAGAGGCCTGAAGCATAACGATGACGTCCAATCCATAGATCCCAGAAAGCCGACTGGGAACTCCATACTACTCGTCGATATCAATGCCTTGAAGAACTCATCTTCTATGGTAACACTTACCTTGCTGCAAAAGTGTCAACGAAGCAAGAGTGAATACAGAGTGTACTCGGCAAGACTTATCACTGGTGGAGTTATTTTGCATAAAGCCATCTTTGTTTTGTAAAACAAGAGGGATAAGAATCTCGACTAATCAGAATATTTTAAAAGAGGATAAGAGAGCGGTATCTCTAACTTTGATCATCTATTGATATCCACCGAATCATCATCAACTGAACCTATCTAGGATCACCCCCTCGATCCCTAAGGAAGCATTCTTAAGCACACATTACTTAACTTGCCACGTTTTACGATTAGGTTCAAGTTCTGTATGATCTTCACGTCCGTTCCCAAGTTCGTCCATAACCGCGGACACGGCTTTTCGAAAAGATTAAAAACCCTGCAGGGGTGTACAACTTTACCCACACGTACTAACCTTCTCTTAATGCCACTAGTAATAGCCCTCTTTCTTGGAAGGCCGACAGAGGGTGGTTAGACACAACCTTTACCTTGTTTTCGCCGAGACCATGAGTCACGCAGTAGGGAGATGCCGCCGTAATGCGTCGAGTCCCGAAGTCGGTCCCTAATTATGTGCGCAGTGTTCAAGATTACGGATGCCGGGCATCTCTTGTTCCCGGCCACGCTTACCTACCTGTTATGAATGCACCTCCTTCACCTCCATTCAAGAACAACCAAGATTCATATGTCGAATGGAAAGCCCAAACTATGTGACTCATGGAATCTACTAGGCAAGTTAGTTGGTCGAGGGGGTTTCCAGGCCCCCGTGTGGCTATACGCTCGTCTTGGTTCAAGAGGCAAGAACATCGGGTCCTAAGGGTGGCAAGTATGGGACTGCAAAAACCACCACCCATGTGGCCACCCATACAAGCCTTAGCATGTTTATTATCCATCTCTGATCATACCACGTCATCCTGCCATACTTGGTTCATTGACAAATCTGATTCATCAGCCGGATCGATCAGTGGTAACAACTAAGCATGGCTAAGAACAATAGATGTAACAGCTCTAGCAACGCTTCACAAGCCAAACCCTAGTTATGCTAGGAGCAGTGGATCAGGGAATATAGACTACAAGGGAACATGCATCAGATAGGATTGCTCTCTATCGATAAAAGACTTTGGAATCGTATGAACATGGCAAGAATGTAAATACTTTGAAAGCATAGGATTCATATGTATGTGTGGGGCTTCGCTTGCCTTTGCCAGTTGATATCCAGAAAGCAGAGCTTCAAACATCTGGTACTTGACTTTATTACAGTTGGTCAAGTATTGGTCTTCGAGCTTCGACGGTGTTGACCTCGTTCTTCAGTCTTGGACTTGATCTCGATTCTGATATCGTCCTCTACCGGAAAGAAGCAAAACACCGGAAAGGAAGGAAACAATCAACACATGGCATCGATGCAATTCTCAATCAAGGACGATGATATGACAAGTTAAATTGCATTGAAATAAACTCCTAAGGCATGCTTGACAATTTAATCGGGGTCCCAAGGAGTGCAAACCCTAACTCGGGAAAACTCTGGAATCACCTGTGAGGGGTTACTATGTTCTCCTTATTAAACTTGCAATTCAACTTGTTGAACAATGCATTATTATAATGATGTTGGATAGATCTTATTTTTCTGAACATTTTGATATATTATTTGTATTTTTCTGATTTAAAATGAATTAGTTATGAATTTCTCCATTTTAATTCATTTTAATTCATTTTTAGAATATTACAAAATAATTTACATTTTAGAAATTACTTTAACATTTTATTTAATCAGAAAACATTTCTAAAAATGTTTATCTCACTTACATCCGGACCCCACCTGTCAGGTATTTGTTATTTACTGAAAACAATTACAGAAATCATTTATAAAATAAAACAAAAGGGAATATATGATGCCATGCTGACATCAGCAATGGTGCTCTCTCAGATCATGAATGGATCGGCCGATTGGGGGCACGCCGGGATGCGGGAGCGGTCGCGCTGGAAGCGTGCTTGCACGCTGACCCATAAAGTGGCGGCACAGTGACCAAATGGTCATCGGAGCATCGTCCCGACGAGATCTTGCGGCGGCAGATAGCGGCGGTCGTCGGTAGCGTGATATAAAGAAAGAGGGATATGGAGGAGGGGTCTGGCGTGACCAGCGAGCGCGATGGAGGGGTCGGGGAGGCTCGGCGAGGCTGGGCGGCGCCGGAATCGACGATGAACACGACGGCCGGAGTCAGGGAAGGTGCGGTCGTTGGCGACGTTTTGTAACGCCCCTACTCCATTCCTTCGAGGGGAAGCATCAGCGTGACGAGGCGAAGCTGACAGTGGTCTCAGATGGCGAAGGGGTGGTCGGAGATGGTGGGGCTCACCGACGTCTGCAAGCTAGGGTTTCAGCGCAAAGAGGAACGAGAAAGATAGGGATCCTGGGAAGAATGAGAGGCAGAGGGGAAGATAGAGATGGTGATGGGGTCCTTATCCTCCTCTCCGGGGCGGCGGCGAGTGCGAATCACGGTGCAACGGCCAACGGCGGCACCGGCGACACGCAGCAGCTTGTTGTCATGAGCAAAGACGATGACGGGGAAGAGGCCGAAGTAGTATGGGCCGACTTCTGGGCCAAGCTGGGATGGGAACTGCTACGGGGCATGTGTGAGCGACGGAAAGGAGAGAGGGGAGTAGATGGGCTCAGCCCAGAGAGAGTTAGGATTAGGTTTTTTATTGCAGAATCTTTTTCTTTTCTGTTTTCTCTTTTCTCTTTGTATTTCCATTTGTAATTCTGTTTTGAATACTTTCAAAATACCAAAACTTTTGTGAACATTTCAAAATATTGCAGGACCCCTTTATAACCATTTGGGCTCCACTTTGTTTTGGTAGTTTTCAAATATTTTGAATCATTTGAATTGATTTCAAAGAGGAAGGAAAATAGGGTTAGAGGTTTTGTGATTATTTTCTTTCATGCATTTAAAAAATGACGATGCTCATGAATGCACAAAAAAATTCTAGTTATTGTTTAATAAAACTTGGGTTATTACAATCCCTCCATGCCGGAATCTTTCGATGGGATGTTTCACCTGCCTGTGTCAGCTAGAGCAATGTAGACCATAGGTCAGCAACGCCTCTTAACCTACACATGCAGAGAACACAATCATGTACGTTTTTCCCGCGCGAAGGATACAAAACATTGGCGGTGGCGGTTGGGAACGTGGCGAAATTTCCGCGCACGTACACACGCATGCTGTCCACGCAGCAACCATTCGATCGACTTGCACGAATCTTGATGCTGGGGGTTAAAAATTACAACCGTGGTGGATTTTTATCTTTTCACCTCATTCTCCCCTGCGTCATCGTCTTCCTCCCACAAGCACCTCCTCGAGCTCTGCGCGCACACACGAAAAACTCTAGATTCTTTCTGATCTCCCAGTCACCTCGCATCTCACTCCATGGCTAGCAGTAGCTCTACCCCGTCCATGGCGGCGACGAACGAGAGAACGGACAAGCAGGCAAGCTCCGTCCATGTGCCTCCAGACGGCGTGGTGGTGCCGTGGTCCGCGGTGGTGGAAACCACCGGCGACGACAATATTCCAGCGGGGCTGGAACCGCTGGAGGAGGAGGGTGACTCCCACAAGGGAGAGTGGCGCGACTCTGATATCACCGACGATGATCTCAAGGAGCTGCTCGCTGAAGGATACCTCCCCGCGAAGGAGGGGCTTGTCTGGCGGTCGGCGTCGGCCTGCGAGGTCACCCCTTCTCCCCAAGCCGGAGAGAAGGTGTAACTCAAAGTACAGATGATACGCAGCCTCTCCCTCTCGATCTCCGACTTCTTCCTTTCTATACTTATCCATTACCGGGTTCAACATCAGAACCTATCCCCCAATAGCATCCTCGCGCTTAGCAACTATGCGGCGCTTTGTGAGGGTTACCTAGGGATTAGGCCTACGTTAGATCTGTTCATCTACTTTTTCACAGTCAAGAGGGAAGCCGGAGCTAGCAAGGACGAGCTTAGGAATTGCAGAACAATTAGCTTCAAGATCCGGCCTGGCCAGCTGTTCCTCAACATCGTTGGCCATGAGTCCTGCAAGAACTAGTAACATACGTACTTCTACGGCCCAGATATACCTCTTGCTGGCCGAGAAGCAAGGTATCCTGACTTCGTCGATGGGGCCTCCACTGAAGCCCCGACATGGAGATCCCAGGCCACCCTTCCCTCCGACAACGATGCTTCCCGTGCCATAAGGCGTATACAGTGGTTCGTAGAGACGGGTCTGACCGGGTTGTACCTAGCCATGTGCTGGTTCGTCAGGCGGATCCAGCCTCTGCAGCACCGTGCAAAGCTGATGCATCAGTACACCAAGGATAGGAAGGATAGCCTCCACATCTCCGAGGACAACTTTTCAAGTGACTCCATCAAGCTCCACCTCAAGGACATTGTCAAGGTGAAGGACAGGAAGCGTGGCTTCGCCATCACCTACGACATGTTCATAGAGGACAGGTGCCCAGAGGTATCTAGTTATTGTCCATTTATGACATGTACTCCAGTTCTTCCGTCTAACCATTACCACCTCATCTATCACTTCGGGATTTCACTTAACAACTCAAAATTCTAGAGGAGGATAGCATGGCTGCCCAAATCTACAACCCCAAGATGAAGGAAGTCACCGTCGTGTCCGACGATGATGTGCCGTTGGCGCGTAAGCGGAAGAGCTCCACCTCTGACAGTGCCGACGGAGGCAAGAAGAAGAAGACGGAGGGTGAGCCTCCAAGAATTCCACTGCCGCCCTGGAGGAGGAGAAAAGAAGAATTACCGGCATCCCTTTCACCAAGGCACCCACCATTGTGTAATTTTCTTATCCTTCGACATTGTCTCTTGCTCGTCTTATTCCTATACTTATACTTTTGCACATTTCAGGAAGAAGGCCAGTTTAAGTTTAAAGAAGACCTCCAAAACATTGGGGGCTTCTAAACACGTGAAGGGTATGTTGCACCAAGCGTCTCCCGCCATCGCCCCTACTACTCCCAGCGTCCAGCCTGCTGCCGCGCCTACAAGCTCTCCGACTAAGGGAGCATCTGGCCCTTCCGCCATGGAAGTGGATCTAGGTGTTACCGTGAATCTTGTCATTGCCGGGGAGCAGGAAACACAAGAAAGAAACACGACCAAAATGGCTGAAGCTCCGGCTAAGGATGCCATCGGTAGAGGTAAGGCGATGGTGTTAGGCGGAACGTCTGTCGGTGGTGGCACCTCTGCACCCAGGACGTCAAGAGAGCTCCCGAAGATTGTCTACCCGGTGCTCACGCCGAGTATCTCAACTCTGGCTCCTGGTGCAGATCCAACTACTCCGACTTGAGGCCTTGAGGAGCTTCTCAAGCAAGTTGTTATCCTGCGAGGAAATAGCCTTTCCTTCATCAAGATATTTGCCGAGAGCGCCACCAACCTCAAGATCATCGAACTTGTAATTTTTTATTTTTCATAAGTAGTATCCCACTGTAGCCCCCGAGGATTTAGACAGAAAACCATAGGTTTTTGCATCTGAATGCTCTAAGAGTGACCAAGCTAGAAAACATCTCACTGTAGCCCCCAAGTATTTAGTTCGAATGAATTATTCCGACTAGATATTTCCAGAGTAGCATACGCAGTGTTTGTAAATTTCAATACTGTAGCCCCCAATCCTCTAGTTGAAACTGAATTAGTTCTGAGTAGATGCTTAAAGAAAGAATAAGCATTTTGTCAAGTTAAAAACTCTCTCTATATCCCCCAAGCCACTAGGTGGATATTTATCCGGCTAGATGCTCCAAGAGACTAAGTAATTTTGATCTTCTTTCCATAGAATGAGAATGCTCGTAGAGGCTTCGTCAATGAGAAGTTCTACCAGATGCGCAGAACTGGAAGCTGGAAAGGGTAAAACTGCCTTCTTGAATGAATAAATCACCAAGAGAAAGAGTCTGTTTTTCCTTTCGATTTCGTACTAAAACTTGGTCTCGTGCCATCATTGTCCGACTACTCATTGTGTGCTATTCTTTCTCTGACTTGTAGAAGCTATCGCCAAGGCCAAGGACATTGTTGAGAAATCCAAGCACATTGAGTTGCTGGATAGCAAAAACAAGATCCTAAAGCAGGAGAGGGCTGATACTCTGAAGATGCACAAGGAATCCATCAAGGCCTTGCAAGAGTCCGCCAATACGAAGATGAACCGCCTCAAGAAGGAAATTGTAATCCTCAAGGAGCAGAAGAAAGCTGCCAATGAGAAGAATCAGCGCAACCTTGAGGCTTAGAAGGTTCTCCGACAGGAGCGGGACTCCAAGGAGAGGCGAGCATCTTTGGTAAGAAATCTCCGTCTTGTACTTCTGTAAGCTAGGTACTCTGAACTTTTTGTGTTATTGAACTCATATGCTCCCTTGTTTGTCGGAAATGCAATCCGATTGGTTTGACCAAGTCGCCTCCTCCGCCAAAGGAATGCATGGTTCTTGCCGGCAACTTCATCAGCACCGCCGTCAAGCAAGCTAAGGAGATTGCCAGGCCCCTCAACATCAACATCAAGGCGATGGACTCCATGATGAAGTACTCAGAGATCTAGCAACAAGCCCCCGAGCGTATCGTAAGATGGAAAGCTTCATGTACCCGGGCTGGTGTAAAAATTTCCCTGGCAATGGTCAAGGCGCACTACGAAAATGCCGACCTCGACACGGTGACCTCGGGTCTTCCCGACGTAGACGATGAAGGCCAGAAGATTGATCACAAAGCTATATGGGCATCGCTCACGGGTTTTGATACCAGGGTTGCCGAGTTGGTTGACCATAATGTCTTTGTGCCTCTGGAGATCATTGACAGCGACCACCAAAGCCCTTCCGAGTCCCTCAAGACCACCGACTTTGAAGATGATCAGGATGGCTCTCCTACCGCCGACGATGCTTCTTCAAAGTCTCCTGCGCCAGAGGAATAAAAACACTTTGTAATATTTGTTTCCTCTAGATTGGTGTATGCGGAAAAACTACTATGTTAACTGAAGGCGTAAAAACAATAGCTGTTATCTCCTTCTACTCAAGCACTAGTTCCAGCATGTAAATATTTTTTAAGCAAGTGCTGGCTTATCCATTACTTTGGTTCTTATGCTTGACTTTTCATGAGTCGGAACACCCGTAGTCAGAATCATGCGCTCAGGTGTTGATTCCCAATGGCACCGTCAAAAACCTAAGAACAAAATCGCCTACTACAAGTGCCGAAAGTCACTATTCCAGAATCCACATAAAAACAACAAAGAACATGTAGACCAGAAAACTTAAGCTAACACCCGTAGACGGAATTTTCACAAGTGCAAATGCAAAGCTTGTGCATAAGGGTTTCATACGATCCAAAAATGAACACTAAAGGAGGTAAAAGGCTCAGGAATATGAGTGTACCAGAGAGGTTTATTTCATTGATCATATAAGAGGTACACAGTAGATAGTAAATAATATGCTAAGTGTAGAAAGGACGTAGCTATGCTATGTTCCATGGCCGATCAAGTTCCAGGTAGTCGTTACCCGGGTCACGTCGCTTACGCTTATGGTCATCGCTGGGTCAGTCCTCAAGTTCACGATTGTCAAAGAGGTAGTAAGACCCATTGAGTAGCACCTTGCTTATGATGAACGGTCCTTCTCATGGTGGGGATAATTTGTGTGACGTCTTCTTCTTAACTCGGAGCACCAGATCCCCCACTTTAAACGAGAAATACCGAACGTGGCGACTATGGTAGCTGCGTAGCTTATGCTGGTAGATGGCGGATCTTTGGCATGCCAATACGTGCTCTTCCTCGAGAAGGTCCACATCTAGTCATCTGGATTCTTTAGCGTCATCTTCGTTGTAGGCGGCAACTCTTGTTGAATCGTGAAGGATGTTGGAAGGTAGGATGGCTTCTGCTCCATATACCATGAAATGAGGGGTGTAGCCGGTGGATATGTTGGGTGTAGTTCATAAAATCCACAACATAGATGGTAATTCCTCCGCCCAGGCTCCAGCTGCTCTATGTAGCGGTGCCTCAAGACGTGGCATGATTCCCTGCAGAATTAACCCATTTGCTCGCTCAACTTGGCCATTGGACTGTGGATGTACCACAGATGCTTGGTCAAGTCAGATGCCCTTCTCCCAACAATAATCTTCCACTTCTTTGAGAGACAAGTTGTTGTCGTTGTCGGTGATAATGCTATGTGGGAGACCAAATCTCACCACTAAGGGCAGTTGCCCCATCAAGTTTTCTATTGGGTTTATCTTATATCCATTTGGTGAATTTATCAACTTCTACTAGCAGATGCGTAAACCCACATGGTGCCGTCTGTAATGGACCAACCATGTTTAGCCCCATACTGCAAACGGCCAAGTTATTGGTATTGTTCGCAATTCTTCAGCTAGAACATGTGGTTATTGGGCATAGTACTAGCATCCCATGCATGTATCGACCAGCTGGTCGGCGTCCGCCTTTGCGGTCAGCAAGTAGAATCCTTGCCGGAAGGCTTTGGAGACCAAAGATCAAGGAGCGGCGTGATGCCCGCAATCTTAGAGATGGATCTCACGAAGGATTTCAATACCTTCCTACTGCGAAACACACTTTAGGTATACACCAATGGTGCTTCTTTTATAGAGCTGTCCATTGATTATGGTATAGCCCTTTGCTCGATGTACTATTTGTTGTCTTTCGAACTCGTCGTTAGGCAAAGTTCCGTGTACGATATATTCCATGAAAGGTTTTGTCCAAGCCTGAGGGACCATTGTCACTATGTGAACGAAAGAGTCAACTTTATCGGGGTTCTCGGTGTCTGCTCCCTTCATGGATGGTGTCTATAGATGCTCCAGAAAAATTCCAGGTGGAATTTGTTTGCGCCCAGATCCAAGCTTTGACAGTAGATCAGCCACCTCATTTTTCTCCCTTGGGAGATACTTGACTTTGTATCCCAAGAAGCTCTTGGCTATCTCGTCCACTTCATCTCGATATGCCGCCATCATAGGGTTCCACATGTTCCAGGTTCCAGGCACCTGCTAGGCAACCAAGTCGGAATCTCCACAACAAACTATGCGCTTGATGCCAATATCCTTGGCTACATGTAGTCCGTGAATGAGTGCTTCATACTCCGCCATGTTGTTCGTAGCCTCGAAGCGGATCTGCAGAACGTAGTATAGCTTCTCCCCAATTGGTGACTGTAGCAGTACACCAGCTCCCGAGCCATTGAGTAGCTTTGATTCGTCAAAGTGCATAACCCAGTATTCTGGCACTGGCATGGGGGTAGCATCTGGCATCTTCGTCCAATCTGCGATGAAATCTGGCAAGGCCTATGACTTGATAGCATCACGTCGCTTGTAGGTAATCTCGAAGGCAGCAAGTTCAATGCCCCACTTCACGACCCTTCCTGTAGCATCGCTATTATTGATGATGTCGGACAGTGGTGTTTTGCTCACAACTGTGATAGGGTTCTCCTAGAAGTAGTTCCTTAGCTTCCGAGAAGCATGGAACACACCATAAGCTATCTTATGGTAGTGCGGATAATGCTTCTTTAACTCCGTCAAGACCTTTCTTACATAGTAAACTGGTCGTTGAACTCCGTAATCATGCCCTGGTTCTTTCCGCTCTAGCACGACGACGATGCTGATTACCCAGTTAGTGGCCGCCATATAAATTAAGATAGGCTCCATAGGCTCGGGTGATGCAACGATATGCGCCAAGGAGAGTATCTCCTTTAGCTGCTTCAATGTTGCATCTGCTTTGACCGTCCATGTAAATTTGTCCCCATTCTTCAGAAACTTGTACAGCGGCAGATCCTTCTCTCCAAGTCGGCTGGCGAACCGGCTAACCGATGCAATGCAGCCTCTAAACCGTTGTATGTCCTTCAGGCATGTCGAACGGTTTATGTTTAAGATGGCCTTGATTTTCTTCGGGTTGACGTCGATTCCGTTCTAGGAAACGATTATCAAAGGTTTCTTTTAAGTCGGAGGTTAAGTCAATTGACTTTTTAGACATCACCTCTATATCCACATAGGCGTGAACGTTCCGACCAATTTGATTGTGTAGGCAACACTACATTGTCCGATGGTACGTCGCACCTGCGTTTTCCAGCCCAAAGGGCATCATGACATAGCAAAACGTGTCGTAAGGTGTGGTGAACGAGGTGGCCAATTGGTCTGACTTCCTCATGTTAATCTGGTGGTATCCTGAGTATGCATCAAGAAAACACAAAATCTTCGAGCTAGCCGTTGAGTCAATGACTTGGTCAATGCGAGGCAAAGAAAACGGATATTTGCGACATGCTTTGTTCAAGCTGGTGTAATCAACGCACATTCTTAATTCTTTGTTTCCCTTTTTGGGGATAAGTACAGGATTGGCCACCCATCAGGTGTGAAGGACTTCTCGAATAAAACTAGCCTGAAGTAATCTAGCTATCTCTTTGCCTATGGCGCGTCTCTTCTCGTCTCCGAAGCGTCGTGGAGGTTGTTTCATCGGGTTGCATTTTGGATCAATATTCAAGCTGTGCTCGGCAAGTTCCCTAGGTATACCTTTCATGTCGGAAGGTTGCCAGGCAAAGATGTCCCTATTCTCATGGAGGAACTCGACGAGCGCGCTTTCCTATTTGGGGTTCAGGTTCGTCCCAATGGAGGTGGTCTTGGAGGCATCGCCTACCACAAGTTCCACCGTCTTGGTTTCTATGGCAGCCTTGAATGCTGGGGCGGAGTCAGAAATCTGCTTCTTCGATGCCGACATCTCCGTGGCATCGACCTTGCTCTGGATCTCCTTGAATTCTTTGCTATAGAGGACGACTTCTTCAAAGGCTGTTTCTCCAATCTCACAGACCCTTGCCTTGGTAAAGCTTTCGGATACGGTGATGATGCCGTTTGGTCCGGGTATCTTGAGTTTGTTGTAGACGAAGTGTGACACCCCCGGGATCAGGGCTAAACAAATCTAGACCTCCGTCTGACATAAGCTTAACCTTGAGCTCGAGGATATCCAGTGAAGAATCGATAACACAACAGTGACCCTACAACACAAAATTTATTACAGCAAGCTCATAACTGAGCGAAGATCCAAATTATTACAAGCAGGGGTCACGGACCCCAAACATCAAACAACGGAAGGCAAATTATACTATTAAGTATAGAAAACTTAAAAAATGGCCTAAGAGGCCTGAAGCATAACGATGACGTCCCAACCCAATTCCAGGATGTCGGCCGGGAACCCCAAGATACTCGTCGATGTCAATGTAGTACCAAACTGATCTTTAGGGAACACTTACTCTACCAAAAGTATCAACAAAGCAAGGGTGATTACAGGGTGTACTCCACAAGACTTATGGCTGGTGGAGTTGTTTTGCATAAAGCCATCTTTGTTTGTAAAACAAGAGAGAGAATAATCTCGTCTAATAAGAGTATTTTAAATGGGATAAGAGAGCGACATCTCCGAAATATTGATCATCATATTTTGATATCCACCAATCATCATCATCTGAACCCTATCTAGGATCACCCCCTCGTACCCATGAGGAAGCATCCTTAAGCACACATTGAACTGCCAAGTTTTACGATTAGGTTAAAGTTCTCTATGATCTTGAGTCTGGTCGCCAAGTCGTTCATAACCATGAACATGGCTTTTCGAAAAGATTATTACCCTGCAGGGGTGTAAAAGTTTACCCACATGTACCAACCGGTTCTTAATGCCAGATCATTAGCCCTCTTCCTTGGAAGGCCGACAGAGAGTGGTTGAACACAACCTTTACCTTGCTTTCGCCGAGACCATGAGTCACACAATAACTATGGTTCCTCCGTCACGGGTCAAATCCCGAAGCCGGTACTTAAAGATGTGAGGCGCGGTTGGTTTACTAGGGGCGCCATCAACCCCAAGCAACCTGGTGCACGCTTCCCTACCTATTATGAATGCACCTCTTTCACTCGGCAAATCTTTCAAAATGTTTTCTATGCATATGTCGAATGGAACGCCCGAAGTATGTTACTCATGGAATCTACTAGGCAAGTTAGTCAGTCATGAGGTTGTCCAGGACCCATGTGGTTGTACGCTCGTCTTGGTTCCAAAGGCAAGAACTCAGGTCCTAGTGGTGGCGAGCATGGGACTAGAAAAACCACATCCCACTATGGCCTCCCATAAAAGCCTTAGCATGTTTAAACTCATATCACCTATGATATCATCTCATCACATTCTCCTGCCCTACTAGATTATCTGCATCTGATACATCATCTGATTGGACCAGACTCAACAGCTATGCATGGCTAAGCAAGACACAAATATAAGATCTAGCAGTGCACACAAGCCAAACCTAGTTATGCTAGGAGCAGTGGATCAGGTAATATAAGATCAAAGGGAGTATGCAATAGATAGGATACTCTATCTATCTATAAAAGACCACAGTAGAATCGTAAGCAACATGGCAGAATTGAAATGCTTTCGAAATCATAGGATTATATCATGGTGGGGCTATGCTTTCCTGTTCCAGTTGATAGCAGATAAACTGATCTTCGGAGGCCTTGTACTTGACTTGGTTACAGTTGGTCAAGTATTGTTTGTCGGTCTTCGATCTTCGATGGTGTTTTCCTCGGTCTTCGATCTCGGTCTCAATATCGTATTCTACCGAAGAAGAACCAAACACCGGAAATAAAGGGGAAACAATCAACACATGGCATCGATGCAATGCTCAAGCAAGGATGATGATATGAAAAGTTGATTAGTATTGAAATGTAACCCTAAGGCATGCTCGACAACTTAATCGGGGTTTTGAGGGGTGAAAACCCTAACTCGGGGAAAACTTCGGAATCACCTATGAGGGGTTACTATGTTCTTCTACTTAAACTTGTCATGTAAGTTGATTTACTATGCATGATTATAGTGTAATTAGATAGATCTCATATTTCTGAACATTTTGATATATTATTTGTATTTTTCTGAATTAAAATGAATTAGTTATTGAATTTACAAGATTTAATCAAATTCTGGAATTATTTAATCAATTTAAATTGAATTATTGCATCACTATGACACAAAGCTGACATCAGCACAGGGTCAGGGGAATTTGACACCGGGGCTGGCTCTAGCCAGAGAGGCTGACGGGTGGGCCTAGGCCACGCGGGCACCACGCAGTTGCCACGTCACCACGACGGCCGGCGCGACAGACGATGGTCGGCGTCGATGCTGGAGAGAGCGCGTGAGGCTGCGGGGCTATGCGGGTTCGCTACAGCGCGGCAAGGGGAACCAAAATAGGGCGGCGCCGGTGTTTATTGGCAACCGAAGGAGCTCGTACGGCGACGACCAGCGGCGGTAGCGATACATGCACGACAGTGGAGCGATACAGAGCGAGAGGGAGCGAAAGGAGGGGTCCATAGGGACCATGGGCTCACCGTGATTCGATTGGTGATGTTGGCTTGGCTAGAGGAGGTCTAGGTCGGCAGCAATGGCGACGGCGAGCAGCATCGGTTGCGAGGAAGATGGCGAGGTTGTCGTCGATCTGAGGCTCCTGCGCTCGATTCCGTTGACAGAAAGACTGGCACGGCGAGGCGGACCTCGTGGTGGCCTCGTTTGGGCAACGGGATAATGGAAACGGCACGACGCCGGCGGCATATGGGGCTAGGGTTTTGGCCTCGAAGGGGAAAGAGAGAGAGGGCACTGGGGGAAGAGTGAGAGGTTGAAGATAAGGGTAACACGGCTCGACGCGGTCTTATCCTCGTCCAGGGGCGGCAGGGCAGCGCGAATCGCAGCACAGGAGGGAGACGGCGACGCCGACGACATGTAGGAGCTTCACTGCGTCCTACTGGCAGAGGAAGAATAAAGGAGAAAGAGGCGAAGCGGTACGGGCCTGGCGCTGGGCCGCGCTGGGCCGAGGATGGGCTGCGGGCGGCTGCTACGCACTGCGCGTTGAGCGGCAGAGAGAGGAGAGGAAGATGGGTTGGGCCGGCCTGGGATGTGCTGGCTTGGTTTTTTTTTCCAGAAACTTTTATCTTTTTCTGAATCTGTTTTCTCATTTGTATTTTGAATTTCAAATCTGTTTTTGACCATTTCAAAAATACCAGAACATTTGCAAATGTTAAAATGTTACAGGGACCCATATAACCATTTGGGTCCATACATTTTGATAGTTTTTTCAAAATATTCAAACCATTTTTAATTGCTTTTCAAATAGAGGGGAAGAACTGGGGTTTTAGGGTTTGCATTTTATTTTCTTTGCATGCATTTTAAGGAATGATGCTTATGATGCACAAACAAACCCTAATATAAGAATAAATAAAAATGGGGTGTTATAGCTCTATCCCCCTTACGAGAATCTCGACCCGAGATTCCAAAGGTAGGAAAAGAGACAGAGAGGGAAGAAAACGGGTCACTCTAAGGATAAGAGGGAAATACACTAAACAACACACCGAGTATCGCATGGTCAGCTCACGAATGGAGTGTTTAGAAACAACTCTGACATGACGAGCATGAAATACATCAAGGTAGCGGAGGAACAAGAGGAGAAGGTTTCAAGTTGTTAGATATCTGGTCTTCATAAGGATTGAGACCATGGAGCTTACAGAAGAGTTTAAGCTTCTGCAAAAGAGAGCTTACAACAGGAAGAACATGACTATAGACTTCGATAAGGGACCTCTACTAAACGTCTTAAGTAGAGATTTCAGATTGCAGAGATATGAATCAACAAAAGGGTCTATTTTTCATTCAACAGGTGGCCAAGACAGAAAGGTGTTTTGGTGGAGAGGACTCATGAGAGTCACAAGGAACATGTAGCAAGAGAAACTATTGATTATCAAAATCATAGTCAATCTTGAAACATGGTTGAGAAAACAAAGGAAACTCTTTATTCATCCAAAACTATCAAGATATTTGCCAAAGATCATGATATCGCTTTGCACCACTAAGATGAATAGTTAAGAAGATTCCTGATGACACGAGAAGAAAGAAACTTCATTCTCAGACTTCAATTACTTGGCACAACAAAGTGGTTGCCAACATAAGAGGGTCTGGAGGATCGACCGAGAGACATTTAGCAACACTACTTTAAATGTTCTCCTCGATGTTCGAGAAATCAAACATCAAGTAAAGGTCAGACTTCAGATACAAAGGAAACCATAAGAACAACTCCTATATTAGATTATAGAAGAGGCCTCAGAAAGAGTGGTTGTTATTGCTGATTCAAGAAAATATGACAATATGTCTTTCTAGCTAAGTGTGTCAACCATTACATCAATCTTGCCAGATTTACAAAGAGACTTCTGTAAAAACCTTGAGGATCACCAACCATCATGGATACTTGAGATTCATCTTTGGTTAGTGGAATGATATTTTAGACTTAGCATGTCCAAATAGAAAGTTTGCAACATTTACGACAAAGATAAAGTTACTAGAGTCTAAAGATAGGAACTACAGTGTAAAGTTCCAAAGAATGAGCTAGATTGTTAGACCCATGTAGTAGCAACTTCTCGAAAGACAACTGCATACATATAAAGTACTAACAATGAAACACACATATGTCCTTAACTCTTCTCGAATACACGACTACATCTTTCAACATTTGCACGTGAATCAGAGAAGGTTACTTCTAACATCCAGAACACATATACTTCGAGATGACTCGAAGATGGTTCTCGAATGTTTCCAACATTAATGCCAAATGTTCCATATGAATCAAATCTAACATGGAGAAGATGAGGATGTCATTGATGGGCTTAACAACAAACTTATCAAGACACTCCAAGAAAATGGACTTATATGTTGTGTGAACAAGACAAAAATACTGGTCGGACCAACGAACATGAAGATGTACTCAAGTGAAATATCACAAATAGAAACACCATCAAGATAGTCCTTGGAACTGAGTTTGATTTGATAATAACCCAAATTAAATCAAAGGTGGGGGAAGATAACATATCCAGAAAGGAGATACTATCTTTCTTCAGCACAAACAAAACTAGACATCCCTTTAAGAAGGAACAAAGTCGAATAAACTTTTGTCTTACAAATCTCCAAGTTGTTGTATAAGCTCAACAAACTAGTTTAGGGGTATCCAGTTACGGATCCTTGGAGCTAGGAGCAGTTCAGAGAACTTGCTTGCTCAAGAATTTGACAACAGGATCACGTGGCAACATGGCGATACTTCTAGAAAGACATCCAGAATATCAAAATCCACTAATATGTCCCTTAGTTCCAGAGGAGACTTGCTTGGTAAGGCAAGAGGACATTGTCGCAAAGTTTAGGTACAAGTCTAACTCTTTGACCGAAGAGAGTGCACCAGGATAATGGACGTGGTAGCATAATCAAACTTTGCTTGGTGATAAGGTTAACTAATCACGCCAAGAATGACCCAAATGTCCTTAGAGTTCAAAACAATAATAATTGCTAAGAACCTCAGATGACCACATTATTATGCATATGCATAATTCACGAGCGCGAAAGCTCGAGGAAGGGTGGGTAAATATGTGTGAGAGTATCACTTCATTAAGAAGGTCATGAAACTAATAATGACCTCTTAGTATAAAAGAGTGTGATACTTCAAGATATAACAGAAAAAAGCTAATAAATGCTTCTTGATCTGCGGATTACAATACTTTAACCTGGTCCTAGAAATGACGAGGTACTGGAGTTTGTTTCTCCTAACATCCCAAAATGGTTTATCTTGACGGATCACAAGAGTATCTTACATCGGAAGACACCGATGCACATTACTACTTGGCTATCAACTGGTAGATAAAGGTCAGGAAACAACAAGGAAAAGGAACATACTCAAAATAGAATCCTGAGGTGTGGATGCATAAGTCAACAACCTTCCGAAAACCAATGCAGAGAAGGGGAAAGGTGTGGTAGAGTCACGAGTATAGATGCGAGACTCTCGAGGAGTACTTTTGTCATCATCTATTTGGTTCCATTAGAGAACATGTAACAACCCTAAAATTATGATTTCAAAGATTGCATATCATTCATGCATGCATATAGTTTTGAGATCAATTTCAAACCAATTTCAAGAAAACATAAGCACATAGTACTAACATTTTATGTGAGCAAACTTAAATCAAATGACCATCCCCATTTGAGAGCTTAAGTGTTTTAAAACCAAGTTTGTTTGTTTCCCTTGTTGATTGGATTGAGTGGGGAGTTAGAACAAAATTATACAAAATAAAAATAGTTTCAAAACCACTTTCAAACATTTGCAAACCAAGTGCTATGTCACTGTTATTTTGTCTTTCCAAAAATGACCAAGTCAATTCAAAGTGACCACATGGTTTTATGCCTAGAATTGTGACTGTTGCACACTGCAAAAATCCTGAAAAGATTTGAATTCAAATAGAGTTTGAATTCATTTGAAAATCATTCCAGAAAATCAAATTAGAAAAAGAAAAGGGATAAAGAAAAGGAAAAGGGTCGGCGCTACTAATCTGGCCCAACAACGAAACCAGCCCAACTAGCCCACCCGGGTCCCCTATCTCTCTCTCGCATGAGCAGACGCACCGATGGAGTCACTGGCACTCGGACCCCACTCCCTCTCTGTTGATTTCGCTGACAAGTGGGCCCTGTCCACGTCATCATCGTCTTCCCCCAGATTCCGCGCACGAACACCGCCGCTGGCTGTTGCTGCGTTGATTCCGCGGTGTAATTGGCATTGATTCACTGGGCGTTTCTTGTCGAGCTCCTGCCTACTTAAGCCGCTCCCTCTCGCGGCCATTTCCCCTCACCCAATTTCCTCTCCATGCCACCAGGCTTCTCCCAACTCGCCAGACACCGCCGCTGTTCCGATGACCTCGCCGACAAATTCCGGTGAGCAGCGTGTCCTCCTCTGTCCATGGTTCATACTGGCATGCTCTACATCTCTGTGCGCATCTATTGACATCTTTCATTTGCTCGCGCATGGCCTGTAGCCTCGGCAGCGACAACGACTGAGCGCCGCCACTCTCTGCACAAACTCCGACGACCTCTCCCCATAAGTACCAGCGGCCCCTTGCCCTCTGGTTGATACGCCTAGGATCCCCATCGCCTTGCGCATCTAACGGTGCCTCCCTTTTGTCTTAGCGTGATGCAGAACCTCGCCAATGTCGACCAGCAGCCGTACCCGACGCGTTCGCGAACTCCGGCGAGGAATCCCCGACGATACCGTGCGCCCCTTGCAAAGTCACCGCCACCTGGAGCTTCAGCAACTCTCTGCGGTTCTGGTAAGCACCCTCTCCCCTCCCCGGGCGACCTAGAACGCCAGCGCCGCCACTGACGGACGCGCCGCCGCCAGTCGCCGTCGCTAGCGCCGCTAGGCTATGGTCAGAGCAACGGTAGTCGTTAGATCTGTATCGTAAGGACCAGATTAGATCTGAGCGAAACGTTTTCTTTGAATCTGGCGTGTTGGATCTAACTTGATCTAACGGCACGGAAGGGTGATCCTGAGTGAAACGGTATCGGCCAATAGGATAGCGCCGCGTGGCTAGGGTTTGGTTTAAAAACAGAATTTGAAATCTGATTTATATCCAAATTTGATTTAGCTATAACTTTTGATTCCCACGTTAGATTTTGGCAAATTTTATACCGTTGGAATCAGGAGAGCAAGCTCTTTCTGTTTATGCAATGTGTTTAGTGTTTAGCTTATGTTAAAAAGGATTAATTTGAAGAAACTTGTTTAGGACTAATTTGAGTGTTTGAATTATTTAGGAAAAGTTTTAGGGTATAAATATTGGTTGTTTGCCAAGATTTTATCTTGTTAGTGAATCAGTACCTTGCACTTGCTTAGTTGAGTTTTAAAAATCATCACTTAGCATCTTGCATGCATGCATATATATTTTTGGTTGATTATATCTTGTATGTGATTGTGGCTATATTCTATGTGTAGATTTTGGTGCTAGTGATTGTGATTGTGAAGAGTGCTACTCTCCCAACTACCAAGGCAAGTGGTACTTCATGAATATTTCTATCCCTATATTTTATACTAAGCACTAGAAATTTTTGCTAAGTCTTGCATGTAAATATTTTGCCTATATGCTATGTTGGGAAATCCTAAATAGTTGTAGAATTGCTAGGAAATTTCTAAGTTAAGTTACTATCTATGCCATTCTTAGCCTAGACAGTAGCAAAAAAGGGTGGGTGAAATATACATGCTATGATGAAAATATTTCTAAGTCTTTGGACTTATGTTTTTCTTAATAAAACAACTAAGTCAATGAATCACCTGGGTGGAAAGGGACTTGATTGGTGGTTTTTGGTTGAGTGGTTACACAAGGCCCATGGCTATGGTTTACCTTGTGTATCTCACTTGTGGTTAGCCACCCAGGGACAAAGAGATTTTAGAGGCCAAGTGTTGAAAAGCTTCTAGTGCAGCCACTTGGCAATATGGGCTCTGCCTGGATCACATAAGTTGCTAGAACTTAGCCATTTAGACAGTTGGTGGTAGTGGGAATGATAGGTTGGAGCGCGTCCATTTGGTCTAAGGAAAGGCTTCTGAAAGGTCCTGTCTTGGGAAACCAAGTCTGGTGGGGAAAGTGCACAACCTCTGCAGATGAAAAAATCTAAGTACTTAGCCAATTCCAAGGCAATGGACAACTTGAGCATCAAGGCATGGAAGCTATCAAGAATCTCATCATTCCAACTTCTAAGTAAAAACTTGTGGGTGAACAAGGATGAAGGACCTCAATGTCTATTGATGGTTCCTTGGGTAAAGTTTTGACAAAGAAAAACTTAGTGATTTCAACTAATAGGCAAATCCTATTTTGAGCAAAGCAAGCCAAGCTACCCTTAGCCAAATTTGCATATAGTATCTAGACCACTTAAAATATACTAAGGTATCACTTTCCAATACTATTCCAAAGTATTGACCCACTGTGGCTGTAACTTGTGATGTTGCAGGTTACTCTGATGAGGATTAGGTGTCATGAGTCTACACTCAACATGTTTGCCTGTGGCACATGAAGATGAAGACTTACATTTATTTACTTATTCAAACTCTTGTATTAGGCCTGTGGCCGTGAGTTGTAAAGACTATGTTTATCTCTGGAATGGATGTAATAAATGACCTTTGTATCTGTGTACTTCATCTTAAAATGTGGATGCTAGCAATGATCCAGGGACTAGCATTGCAATCACAGGGATCCTTTTCCTTTACAAAGGAGGGATCTTACAGATGGTATCAGAGCACTGTGTTGCCTGTAGGATTATGACCCTAGGATTGGAAACCACTAAGGAAAAAATTTCAGCCACTTCTACACTTGTCTATTCTTCTCGTAAACTTTTCTAATCTTCTCACTCATCTCTATTTGTAGATGAACTCCATCAACGAAGCCGTGAGGAAAGGACCACTCATGACAATGACTTTGGAGTGTGAGACAGAATTCCCCAAGGCTCTCAAGGACCTCATGGTTGCATTAGAGATACAAGGTGTAGCTGTGTACAAAGGTTTTCCAGTGATGGATGAAGGAGTGGAATACTGGTGGGTGCAACTTCACTTGTATAAAAACAAGGAAGACAACCATCAGGAAAAAAGATTCTGCATGTTCACCAATTCAGTGGTGCACCCTACATTCTTTGAATCAGCAAGGGATGCATCTTGGAAGACCATCAAAGAACTTGGTGATAGAGTCAAGTGCAGAATGCTCAACCTCCAAAATGATCTAAGGAAAGAGAAGGAACATACCCAAGAGTTAGAAGCTACCAACCAAACCTTAAGAGGAGACATTATAGACTTAGTGATGGAATCATGTGAGCAAGATAGGTTGATTGCTTCTAGAAACATTGTGTTAGCCAACAGATCCAGTGAGATAGGATTGTAAACGTACTTCGTTAGTTGGACCACCACCTATCACCTTATTTTCCAAAATGTTGCTTTAAAATAAGATTGAACCTTGGTTGTTGTAATGGTTTCATGTATGCATGACTTGTGTGTTTTGCTTCCCAAGGATATGTATGTGATGTTTAGTATTTTTTTTATCTTGAATTGTGTTGTTCTAACTTTTCTATCTTATAAATAGATGCCTATTACCATCAGCACTGTTGAGGAGTTCCAGGTTACCCGCTTTGGTCCTCGTATCGTTGAGCTTACCACTTTGCTCAATCTCCCTCTTCCCACCATCATGGTGCATCCCCTCACCAAGTTTGAGAGGAAGGACCTTTGGGGCTTCAAGGTCAACCAGCCCGGACGCCAGACAGAGCCTACTACGGAGGCCATCGTCTTCAAGCTCATGCACGATGACAGGGAGAGAGGAATTGAGGTAGTTATGCAGGATCTGATAGGACGTCTGCTAGGGAGACACTCCCGACAGGTTAGAGGTACCCACTTCCACGTCTTCGGAAGACGTGATGAGGATGTAGAGTCCATCGACTTCGAGGACGATTCGAGGGACGCAGCAGAGCCGATACCCCTGTACCTCCAGGACTTAGAGTCTCTCATTAGGCACGTGGACACGGAAAGGACCAATGTCATGCTCAGCAATGACGAGCTCCAGGTGCAGCTTCGCGAGAAGGACAAGATATTTGCGCAGAAAGACGAGATAGTCAAGGAAATGGAGGCGAAGTTCGAGACCCAGGACAGGAAGTTCAAGAGTCAGGAGAAGCGTGTCCAGGATAGGAACAAGAAGAACCGAGACATGACTGAAGAACTGCAGTCCAAGGACTTCGAGCTAGAGCAGTAGCAGGCAGTGTTAGAGAGGCTTCGTTCCCAGAAGAGGGCTCTCAAGGCCAAGATAGAGACTTTGACCACTAGCATCGAGGAAACCAAGACCGCGATGGAGAACGCAGGTCTTACCTTTGTCGAGGAGTAGATTTGACTACTCGCTTATCTTTTATTATCGTACTTGTTATTTGAGAACTTGTTATTGGACCATCCGACATGTGGATGGCTTGCTACTTGTATGTTTTACTTTGTGAGCTTGTTATCTTGTTGTTGAACTTTTATCTTTGTGTTGCATTCTTGTGTTTGCTTATGTGATGTAATGTGCATGAAAGCATCTATGGGTATCTCATTCTTATCTCTATTTGAAAAAACCACAGATGCCTCCCCGTCGTGCAAACCCCAACCCGAACAACAACAACAACATCACTCCAGAAATGCAAAAAATGATGACTGCTCAAACATAGCTGATGCATATGATGACAACGTTCATCGAGAACCAAAACAACAACAACAACAATAACAACAACAACCCACCATGCTTTGATATGCTTACCAGATTCTTGAGATTGAGGCCAGCAAAGTTCTCAAAAACGACTGATCCCATGGTGACCAAGGACTGGCTATGCTCAGTAAACAAGGACTTGGTAACCGTGGGCTGTACGGATGCTGAAAAGGTCAGATTTGCAGCACATCTGCTGGAAGGGCCAGCCGCCACTTGGTGGGACAACTTCCAGATCACCACTCCCATAGATGAAGTGACATGGGCTATCTTTGAGGATGGCTTTCGCACTGCTCATATCTCATTTGGGGTGATGAGCCTGAAAAAGAAAGAGTTCCACAATCTGAAGCAGCGCCACCACAGCGTGGCTGAATATATTGAGGAGTTCAACAATCTGGCACGTTATGCACCGGATGAAGTTGACACCGATGCCAAGAGAAAGGAAAATTTTCTGGAAGGCTTGAATGATGAGCTGAATCTGCAGTTGGCTGTGGCATATGTTCCCACTTATCAGTCGCTCTGTGACAAGGCTGCTATTTTGGAGAACAAAATGAAGCAAGTTGAGAGTAGAAAGAGAAAGCACTCCGACAAGCACAGCTCGGGATCGTCTCACAAACGATCTCATTATGATGACAGTGGAAGCTCAGGATCCCACAAGCATGGGAAATTCAACAAGCACCACAACCACAACCGTCATGACAACAAGCATCACCGTAGTCATGACAATGACAAGTACAAGAACCACAAGAGTGGACATAAGAGCCACCACAGTGGTAATGGAAGTGGAAGTGGAAGTCAGCCTGTTAAGAGAGACATCAGTCAGGTTGAATGCTTCAAATGCAAGAAGATGGGGCATTATGCAAATGAATTCCCCGAAAAGAAAGTTGAAGGACCTAACAAGCCCAACCCTTTTCAGAAGGGACAGGTGAACCACATCAGTGTGGAGGAGGTCTATGAGGAGCCTGATGTTGTTGCTGGTAAGTTCAGACTCAATTCTCTTCCAGCATTTGTTCTTTTTGATACTGGAGCATCACATTCATTCATATCAAAAGCATTTGTTGATAGAAATGGGTTTCCAACTGAAAACATTGGGTGTCCAATAAAAGTTAGTTCTCCGGGTGGAGATATGATAGTAAGTCTTGGATCCGGGATCTAGTAATAGAGTTTGGAAAACATAAATTTCCAGTGAGTCTGATAATCCTAGATTCCCAAGGACTGGACGTAATATTGGGAATGGATTGGATGGCTAAGTATGAAGGAGTTCTGGATTGTGCTAATCGTACTGTTGCACTCACAACCCCAGAAAGAAAGCGGATTAAATTCAAGTCCAACTTTGAACCTAAAGGAAGTAAGCTAAATTCTCTTAAGGGGGTTAGCATGGACAGTGTGCCAATTGTGAGTGAGTATCCAGATGTGTTTCCGGAAGAATTGCCGGGAATGCCACCAGATAGAGATGTGGAATTTCTTATAGATTTGGTACCAGGGTCTGGACCAATAGCAAAGAGACGGTATAAAATGTCAGTTGATGAACTGAAAGAACTCAAGAAGCAACTTGGAGAACAGTTGCAGAAAGGATTTATTCAACCAAGTTCTTCATCTTGGGGAGCCCCAGTTTTGTTCGTGGAGAAGAAAGATAGAAGTCAAAGGTTATGCATAGATTACCGTTCACTCAACGAGGTAACTATCAAGAACAAATACCCTTTGCCTAGAATCAACGACTTGTTTGATCATCTAGAAGGAGCTGGTGTGTTCTCAAAGATTGATCTCCGGTCAGGCTATTTTCAACTCAAGATAAGAGAACAAGACATACCAAAAACAGCATTCACTACAAGGTATGGATTGTACGAGTATACAGTAATGCCTTTTGGTTTGACCAATGCTCCAGCATACTTCATGAATATGATGAACAAGGTGTTCATGGAATTCCTTGAGAAATTTGTTGTCGTTTTCATCGATGACATCTTAGTCTACTCCAAGAGCAAAGAAGAACATGAAGGACATTTGCGTTTGATACTTGAGAAATTAAGAGAGCATAAACTTTATGCCAAATTCAGCAAGTGTGAGTTCTGGTTGGATGAAGTTGCTTTTCTTGGTCATGTTATGACTAAGGATGGTGTAGCAGTTGATCCTGCTAAAGTTTCAGCTGTGACTGAATGGGAATCTCCCAAGTCAGTGAAGGACGTTTGTAGTTTCCTTGGCTTAGCGGGTTACTACAGAAGGTTCATTGAGAATTTCTCAAAGGTCGCTAAGCCTATGACTGAATTGCTAAAGTAAGACAAGAAGTTTGCTTGGTCTGAAGGATGTGAACTCATCTTTCAGGAATTAAAGAAGAGACTTGTGACAGCACCAGTCTTGTGTCTGCCAGATTTGGAAAAAGATTTCCATGTATATTGTGATGCATCTCATCAAAGTTTGGGTGCAGTACTTATGCAAGACGGTAAAGTTGTGGCTTATGCCTCGAGACAACTCAAAACTCATGAAGTAAACTATCCTACTCATGATTTAGAGTTAGCCTCTGCTGTCCATGCACTCAAAACATGGAGACACTATCTTTTGGGAAAGCATTGTGAAGTGTTCACAGATCACAAAAGTTTGAAGTATATCTTCACCCAGAAGGAAATTAATATGAGACAAAGAAGATGGCTAGAACTTATCAAAGACTATGACTTAAGTTTGCAATACCATCTCGGTAAATCAAATGTTGTAGCAGATGCTCTAAGTCGTAAGGTTTTTGTGAATGGCCTTACCAAAGGAGAATTGCCAGATGATCTGTGTACCCAATTTAGAAAACTCAGATTGGAGGTTGTGCCTGAAGGGTATCTCATGTCTTTGGATGTTCAACCCACTTTGTTGGACAAGATCAGAGAAGCTCAGAAGACTGATAAGGAAATTGAAGAGATTAAGGAAAAGATTGGCAAAGGAAAAGGCAAAGAATTCCATGAAGACGAACAGGGTACTTTATGGCATGGGAAACGTATTTGTGTTCCACAAGACCCGGAGTTGCGGAAACTGATTTTGCAGGAAGCACACAACTCTCCGTATTCTATTCACCCGGGTAACACCAAAATGTACATGGACATGAAATAAAGATTTTGGTGGAATGATCTCAAGAAGGACATCGCCGAACATATCGCTTTGTGTGATGTGTGTAGTAGAGTGAAAGCGGAGCATCAGAAACCTGCAGGTTTGCTTCAACCACTACCTATTCCTGATTGGAAGTGGGACAAGATTGGTATGGATTTCATTACCGGATTACCAAGGACCCGGTCAGGATACGATTCTATTTGGGTAGTAGTGGATCGCCTAACTAAAGTGGCTCATTTCATACCTGTGAAGACAACCTATACAAGTTCTAAGTTAGCCAGAATCTACATGAGTAGAATTGTATGTCTACATGGAGTCCCCAAGAGTATTTTGTCTGATAGGGGAACCCAATTCACTTCCCATTTTTGGAGACAATTACATGAATCATTGGGAACGAGGTTGGAATTCAGTACTTCCTTTCATCCTCAAACCGATGGACAAACAGAAAGGACTAATCAAATTCTTGAAGACATATTGAGGGCATGTGCCCTAGACTATGGAGCCAGTTGGGATGAAAGTCTGCCTTACGCAGAGTTTTCTTATAACAACAGCTATCAAGCCAGCATTGAGATGGCACCGTTTGAGTTTCTCTATGGAAGAAAGTGTACCACCCCATTGTTATGGAATGGTGTGGGAGAAAGAAGTTTATTCGGGCCAGATCTTATCAAAGAAGCCGAAGATAAGGTCAAGTTGGTTAAGGACAGGTTGAAGATAGCACAGTCCCGACAGAAAAGCTACGCAGATCCTAAGCGTAGAGAAGTCACCTACGAAGTCGGTGATAGAGCTTATCTTAGAGTGTCACCACTTCGTGGAGTGAAAAGGTTCGGATTCAAAGGAAAATTGGCACCAAGGTATGTTGGGCCATTCAAGATTCTGAGTCGCAAAGGAGAAGTTGCCTATGAAATAGAACTGTCAGAATCTCTGTCAGCTGTCCATAATGTGTTTCATGTGAGTCAGCTTAAGAAATGTCATCCTGAAATGGAAGAAACTTCTTTGAAGGATACTATACCTTTGGAGGAGGTTCAATTGGAAAGTGATCTCACCTATGAGGAGAAACCTATCAAGATTCTTGAGACTGCAGAAAGAGTCACAAGGACTAAGACTATCAAGTTTTGCAAAGTGCAGTGGAATCATCATTCCGAAGAGGAAGCAACATGGGAAAGAGAAGATGATCTTCGGAAAGACCACCCTCACCTATTTGCTACCAATCCGAATCTTGAGGGCAAGATTCACCTTAAGGGGGTTAGATTTGTAACATCCCTAAAATTATGATTTCAAAGATTGCATATCATTCATGCATGCATATAGTTTTGAGATCAATTTCAAACCAATTTCAAGAAAACAGAAGCACATAGTACTAACATTTTATGTGAGCAAACTTAAATCAAATGACCATCCCCATTTGAGAGCTTAAGTGTTTTAGAACCAAGTTTGTGTGTTTCCTTTGTTGATTGGATTGAGTGGGGAGTTAGAACAAAATTATACAAAATAAAAATAGTTTCAAACCCACTTTCAAACATTTGCAAACCAAGTGCTATGTCACTGTTATTTTGTCTTTCCAAAAATGAGCAAGTAAATTCAAAGTGACCACATGGTTTTATGCCTAGAATTGTGACTGTTGCAGACTGCAAAAATCCTGAAAAGATTTGAATTCAAATAGAGTTTGAATTCATTTGAAAATCATTCCAGAAAATCAAATTAGAAAAAGAAAAGGGATAAAGAAAAGGAAAAGGGCCGGCGCTACTAATCTGGACCAACAACGAAACCAGCCCAACTAGCCCACCCTGGTCCCCTCTCTCTCTCTCGCATGCGCAGACGCACCCACGGAGTCACTGACACTCGGACCCCACTCCCTCTCTGTTGATTTCGCTGACAAGCAGGCCCTGTCCACGTCATCATTGTCTTCCCCCAGATTCCGCGCACGAACACCGCCGCTGGCCGTTGCTGCGTTGATTCCGCGGCGTAATTGGCATTGATTCACCGGGTGTTTCTTGTCGAGCTCCTGCCTACTTAAGCCCCTCCCTCTCGCGGCCATTTCCCCTCACCCAATTTCCTCTCCACGCCACCAGGCTACTCGCAACTCGCCAGACACCGCCGCTGTTCCGACAACCTCGCCGACAAATTCCGGTGAGCAGCGTGTCCCCTCTGTCCATGGTTCATACTGGCATGCTCTACATCTTCGTGCGCATCTACTGACATCTTTCATTTTCTCGCGCATGGCCTGTAGCCTCGGCAGCGACAACGACTGAGCGCCGCCACTCTCTGCACGAACTCCGGCGACCTCTCCCCGTAAGTACCAGTGGCCCCTTGCCCTCTGGTTGATACGCCTAGGATCCCCATCGCCTTGCGCATCTAACGGTGCCTCCCTTTTGTCTTAGCGTGACGCAGAACCTCGCCAACGTCGACCAGCAGCCGTACCCGACACGTTCGCGAACTCCGGCGAGGAATCCCCGACGATACCGTGTGCCCCTTGCAAAGCCACCGCCACCTTGAGCTTCAGCAACTCTCTGCGGTTCTGGTAAGCACCCTCTCCCCTCCCCAGGCGACCTAGAACGCCAGCGCCGCCACTGACAGACGCGCCGCCGCTAGCGCCGCTAGGCTATGGTCAGAGCAACGGTAGCCGTTAGATCTGTATCGTAAGGACCAGATTAGATCTGAGCGAAACGTTTTCTTTGAATCTGGCGCGTTGGATCTGACTTGACCTAACGGCGTGGAAGGTTGATCCTAAGTGAAACGGTATCGGCCAATAGGATAGCGCCGCGTGGCTAGGGTTTGGTTTAAAAAAAGAATTTGAAATCTGATTTATATCCAAATTTGATTTAGCTATAACTTTTGATTCCCACGTTAGATTTTGGCAAATTTTATACCGTTGGAATCAGGAGAGCAAGCTCTTTCTGTTTATGCAATGTGTTTAGTGTTTAGATTCTGTTAAAAAGGATTAATTTGCAGAAACTTGTTTAGGACTAATTTGAGTGTTTGAATTATTTAGGAAAAGTTTTAGGGTATAAATATTGGTTGTTTGGCAAGATTTTATCTTGTTAGTGAATCAGTACCTTGCACTTGCTTAGTTGAGTTTTAAAAATCATCACTTAGCATCTTGCATGCATGCATATATATTTTTGGTTGATTATATCTTGTATGTGATTGTGGCTATATTCTATGTGTAGATTTTGGTGCTAGTGATTGTGATTGTGAAGAGTGCTACTCTCCCAACTACCAAGGCAAGTGGTACTTCATGAATATTTCTATCCCTATATTTTATACTAAGCACTAGAAATATTTTGCTAAGTCTTGCATGTAAATATTTTGCCTATATGCTATGTTGGGAAATCCTAAATAGTTGTAGAATTGCTAGGAAATTTCTAAGTTAAGTTACTATCTATACCATTCTTAGCCTAGATAGTAGAAAAAAGGGTGGGTGAAATATACATGCTATGATGAAAATATTTCTAAGTCTTTGGACTTATGTTTTTCTTAATAAAACAACTAAGTCAATGAATCACCTGGGTGGAAAGGGACTTGATTGGTGGTTTTTGGTTGAGTGGTTACACAAGGCCCATGGCTATAGTTTACCTTGTGTATCTCACTTGTGGTTAGCCACCCAGCGACAAAGAGATTTTAGAGGCCAAGTGTTGAGAAGCTTCTAGTGCAGCCACTTGGTAATATGGGCTCTGCCTTGATCACATAAGTTGCTAGAACTTAGCCATTTGGACAGTTGGTGGTAGTGGGAATGATAGGTTGGAGCGCGTCCATTTGGTCTAAGGAAAGGCTTCTGAAAGGTCCTGTCTTGGGAAACCAAGTCTGGTGGGGAAAGTGCACAACCTCTGCAGATGGAAAAATCTAAGTACTTAGCCAAGTCCATGGCAATGGACAACTTGAGCATCAAGGCATGGAAGCTATCAAGAATCTCATCATTCCAACTTCTAAGTAAAAACTTGTGGGTAAAGTTTTGACAAAGAAAAACTTAGTGATTTCAACTAATAGGCAAAACCTATTTTGAGCAAAGCAAGCCAAGCTACCCTTAGCCAAATTTGCATATAGTATCTAGACCACTTAAAATATACTAAGGTATCACTTGCCAATGCTATTCCAAAGTATTGACCCATTGTGGCTATAACTTGTGATGTTGCAGGTTACTCTGATGAGGATTAGGTGTCATGAGTCTACACTCAACATGTTTGCCTGTGGCACATGAAGATGAAGACTTACATTTATTTACTTATTCAAACTCTTGTATTAGGCCTGTGGCCGTGAGTTGTAAAGACTATGTTTATCTCTGGAATGGATGTAATAAATGACCTTTGTATCTGGGTACTTCATCTTAAACTGTGGATGCTAGCAATGATCCAGGGACTAGCATTGCAATCACAGGGATCCTTTTCCTTTACAAAGGAGGGATCTTACAAAACATCTGCCATAGCATGTGGTAGGGGAAGTCCTTTTTTGTCACAATTCAATCGCGACGATAACAACAAGCTTGGAGGCTAGAATTGTAATACTATACATCCTGAGGTAATGTGTGAACATTAACAACAGGGGTCAAAGAAATGGATCTTGGTTTAAAGGTCAGCTTCATGTACAAGATTCACAACACCAGAATCCAGCACAATCAGGGATCTTAGGTTCAAGTCCAAGGGTTAAAACCCGAGAAAGGAATAAATACTACTTGAGTGACATAGCGTACACTACAATATAGAAATCATGGGGTAGCTTGCAAAAGAAGAAACATCTTCTAAAGTACCAAAAAAAAGGAGGCACACAAGGCGAAAGGAATCCTCGAAGCCTAGAACAGCACACTACAGATCCAACAATATGATATTGTGGGTCCAAAAGATAGAGAGATCATGATAGAAAGTAATCTCTCGGATGAACAAGAGCAAGGGGTAACAAGGAATTCACAACACACACATAACTCTAGAAAGCTCAACACTAGGTCAACTGGCTTAGAAACGACATGCCACAAAGTCACCTAAGCTTTGAAAGACTAGAAGAGATATCAAACCTTTTCCAAGACACCAGATAAGATATACCAGAGTTAGAGTGAAACTGGATAAGAAGAAAACAAGCATACTAGAGTTTTCACAAATATTTTTCAGCTTTTAAAATAGTTTTCACAAACACTAGACTCAACATCGACCAATAGCAAGGTTTTCCTACGGTCGGTTCTGCTCTGATACCAAGACCTGTGACACCGCTGGGATCAAGGCTAAAAAAATCCAGACCTCCGTCTAACATAAGATTAACCTTGAGATTGAGGATATCCAGTGAAGAATCGATAACACAGCAGTGACCCTACGACACAAAATTTATTACAGCAAGCTCATAACTGAGCGAAGATCCAAATTATTACAAGCAGAGGTCACTTACCACAAACATCAAACAACGGAAGGAAAATAATGCTATTAAGTATGGCAAACTTAACAAATGGCCTAAGAGGCCTGAAGCATAATGATGACGTCCAAGCCCATAGATTCCAGGCTGCCGGCCGGGAACCCCAAGATACTCGTCGTTGTCGATGTAGTACCCAACTGATCGTCAGGGAACACTTACTCTACCAAAAGTATCAACAAAGCAAGCGTGATTATAGGGTGTACTCCGCAAGACTTATGGCTGGTGGAGTTCTTTTGCATAAATCCATCTTTGTTTGTAAAACAAGAGAGCGAAGAATCTCGTCTAATCAGAGTATTTTAAAAGGTATAAGAGAGCGACATCTCCAAAATATTGATCATCATCTTTTGATATCCACCAATCATCATCATCTGAACCCTATCTTGGATCACCCCCTCTTACCCATGAGGAAGCATCCTTAAGCACACATTGAACTGCTAAGTTTTACGACTAGGTTAAAGTTCTCTATGATCATGAGTCCGGTCGCCAAGTCATTCATAACCGTGAACATAGCTTTTCGAAAAGATTATTACCCAGCAGGGGTGTACAACTTTACCCACACGTACCAACCGATTCTTAATGCCAGATCATTAGCCCTCTTCCTTGGAAGGCCGACAGAGAGTGGTTGACCACGACCTTTACCTTGCTTTCACCGAGACCATGAGTCACGCCATAAGTATGGTTCCGCCGTAACGGGTAAAATCCTGAAGCCGGTACTTAAAGATGTGAGGCGAGGTTGGTTTACCAGTGGCGCTATCAACCCCAAGCAACCCGGTCCATGCTTCCCTACCTATTATGAATGCACCTCTTTCACCCGTCAAATCTTTCAAAAGGTTTTCTATGCATATGTCGAATGGAACGCCCGAACTATGTGACTCATTGAATCTACTAGGCAAGTTAGTCAGTCATGAGGTTGTCCAGGCCCCGTGTGGTTGTACGCTCGTCTTGGTTCCAAAGGCAAGAACTCAGGTCCTAGTGGTGGCGAGCATGGGACTAGAAAAACCACATCCTACCGTGGCCTCCCATACAAGACTTAGCATGTTTAAACTCATATCACCCCTGATATCATCTCATCACGTTCTCCTTTCATACTAGATTATTTTCAATTATCTGCATCTGATACATCATTTGGATGGACCAGACTCAACAGCTATGCATGGCTAAGCAGGACACAGATATAAGCTCTAGCAGTTCACACAAGCCAAACCTAGTTATCCTAGGAGCAGTGGATCAGGTAATATAAACTCAAAGGGAGTATGCAATAGATAGTATACTCTATCTATCGATAAAAGACCACAGTAGAATCATATGCAACATGGCAGAATTGAAAATGCTTTCGAAATATTAGGATTATATCATGGTGGGGATATGCTTGCCTGATAAACTGATCTTCGGAGGCCTTGTACTCGACTTGGTTAGAGTTGGTCAAGTATTGTTCGTCGATCTTCGATCTTCGATGGTGTTGTCCTTGGTCTTCGATCTCCGTCTCGATATCATATTCTACCGAAGAAGAACTAAACACCGGAAATAAAGGGGAAACAATCAACACATGGCGTCGATGCAATGCTCAAGCAAGGATGATGATATGAAAAGTTGATTAGTATTGAAATGTAACCCTAAGGCATGCTCTACAACTTAATTGGGGTTCCGAGGGGTGAAAACCCTAACTCGGGGAAAACTCGGGAATCACCTATGAGGGGTTACTATGTTCTTCTAATTAAACTTGTCATTTAAGTTGATTTACAATGCATGATTATAGTGTAATTACATAGATCTCATTTTTCTTAACATTTTGATATATTATTTGTATTTTTCTGACTTAAAATGAATTAGTTATTGAATTTACAAGATTTAATCAAATTCTAGAATAATTTAATAAATTTAAATTGAATTATTGCATCACTGTGACACAAAGCTGACATCAGCACAGGGTCAGGGACATTTGACACCGGTGCTGGCTCTAGCCATAGAGGCTGACGGGTGGGGCCTGGGCCATGCGAGCACCACGTCACCACGACAGGCGGCGTGGCAGATGGTAGTCGGTGGCGACGCTAGAGAGCGTGCGGGGCTGCGGGACTATGCGGTTTCGCTACAGCGCGGCAAGGGGAACCAAAACAGGGTGGCGCCGCTGTTTATTGGCAACCAGAGGAGCTCGTTTGGCGACGGCCAGCGGCGGCAGCGACAGATGCACGGCGGCGAAGCGATACAGAGGAAGAGGGAGCGAAAAGAGGGGTCTACAGGGACCACTGGCTCACCGTGATTCGATTAGCGTTGTGGCGAGGTTGTCGTCAATCTGAGGCGCCTGCGCTCGATTTCGTTGACAGGAAAGACCGACATGGCAAGGCGGAGCTCGTGGTGGCCTCGGTTGGGCAAGGGGATCATGGCAATGGCACGACGTCGGCGGCATCTCAGCCTAGGGTTCCGGCCTCGAAGGGGAAAGAGAGAGAGGGCACTGGGTGTAGGGGTTCATAGCATGAAAAACAAAAAAATTCTACCGCAGGCACACAAACAAGCCAAGATCTATCTACTAGATTGTAGCAACTAGTCGATAGAGGAACTCACCCTTGAAGATTCCAAAGAGGTTAACGAGAGCAGATTCTCATGGGTGATGTAGTCGTACTCTTGCCGATCTCAAGATCGCGTAGACGATCCTTCCGGCGCTGTGTTCCGGCAGCGCTTCCGCAGTTGGTCACACGTTCGGTACTCGATGAAGACCGTCCTCTCCCTTGTTCCAGCAGGCAGCGGAGGTTGTAGCACTCTCCTCGTGATTCCGGCAGCACGACGGCGTGGTGTCGGAAGTAGAGGGGAGATCTCGCAGGGCTTCGCCTTAAGCCGGAGCGAGTATGGTGGAGTATGAGAGAGGCCTTGGTGATCTAGGGTTTAGAGGGCACCAAATGGAGGGTGTGGCTGGTGGCTAGGGCTCGGGGAATCCCTAAGTCGTCGACTTGGGAGGAACCCTAGGCGGCGGCAGCACTTGGAGGTGGTGGCGTGCAGGAGCTAGGGTTTGAGGTGTGAGGGTAGGGAGCAGCCCTACCCCTCCTTATATAGGTGGGAGGGGGACGGTTGGGAGGAGGGAGTCCTCCTCCAACTCCTCCTTGGTCGGCGGGTGGAGGGAGGGGACTTCCTACTCTCCCTCCACCAAGCAAACTTCAGATTTGACTTTTTCAGATTGGCGTTTGACTTTCAAACTTGGATTTGATTTCTCTCTCCATATTGCCCAGCCAAGTGACCTAGTACATGATGCAACCATTCCACATTGTCATGACACATTCATGTAACCTTCCCCTCTGGAGTGCCGGACCTTCCAGACCCTTCTAGAACATTCCTGGTCAAAAACACCGGAATCATTCCCGAACTCCGAAATAGGACTTTCCTTATATAATCTTATTCTCCGGACCATTACGGATCTCCTCGTGATATCCCGGATCCCATCCGAGACTCCAAACAACATTCGGTCTCTTACTCATCATTCCATAACTACACAACAACATTGAATCCTTAAGTGTGTCTCCCTACGGTTCGTGAATTATGCGGGCATGACCGAGACACTTCTCCGATCAATAACCAATAGAGGAATCTGGAAATTCATATGGCTCCCACATATTTCTACGATTACTTTGCGATAGAATGAACCACTTACATATGATACCAATTTTCCTTTGTCTCACGACAGTTTACTTATCCGAGGTTTTGATCGTCGGTATTTCTGCATACCTAGTTCAACCTCGTTACTGATAACTACTCTTTTCTCGTTCCCGTGATATGTGATCCCTTGTGAGCCAGTCACATGCTTGCAAGCCAATTGGATGATATTCCACCGAGAGGGCCCAGAGTATATCTATCCGTCATATGGATGGACAAATCCCACTCTTGATCCATGTGCCTCAACCCATAATTTCCGAACACTCAATGACACCTTTATAGCCACCCAGTTACGGTGTGGCGTTTGATGTCATCAAAGCATCCTTTCGGTGATGGTGATTAACATGATCTCATGGTCGAAGGAATTAGGTTACTATGTATCAGAAAGCTTATAGCAAATGAACTATTAAAATGACTTGATCTTTATGCTACGCTTATCTATAGGAGTATGTCCGTCACACCATTCTCCTAATGATATGATCTTGTTGTTAACAACATATCAATGTTCATGATTGGGAAACCACGATCATCTATTAACCAACAAGCTAGTATTATAAAGAGGCTTTACTAGGGACTCTAATTTTAGTTTACAAATCACACAAGTATTAATGTTTCCGGTTAATACTATTATAGCATGAATGTAAACATTTATCATAAACACAAATATATAATAATAATCACTTTTATTATTGCCTCTAGGGCATATCTCCAATAGTCTCCCACTTACACTAAATTCAACTAATCTAGATTACATGGTAATATACCGAACACCCATGGCAGTTTGGTGTTGGTCATGTTTTGCCCTCGGGAGAGGTTTAGTCAACGGATCTGCCACATTCAGATCTGTGTGTACTTTGGAAATCTTTATGTCACCATCTTGGACATGCTCTCGAATAGCGTGAAAACGTATCTTGGTATGCTTCAGCTTCTTGTGTGACCTTGGTTCTTGTGCATTGGCTATGACGCCCATGTTATCACAGTAGATAGACATTGGGTCCAGCGCACTTGGAACCACACCAAGCTTTGTAATGAACTCCTTCATCCATATCGCTTCTTGTGAAGCCTCCGAAGCAGCTATGTATTCCGATTCAGTTGAAGATCTCGCCACAACGCTTTGATTTGCACTCCTCCAGCTAATTGCTGCACCATTCAAAGTAAATACGTATCCATATTGAGATTTAGAATCATCCGGATCGGTGTTCCAACTAGCATCGGTGTAACCATTAACAACGAGTTATTCATAACCTCCATAAGAAAGAACCATATCCTTAGTTCTTCTAAAGTACTTAAGGATGTTTTTTGACCGCTGTCCAATGATCCACTCCTGGATCACTTTGATATCTGCTAGTTAAACTAACATCATATGCAATGTTGGGTTCTAGTACATAGCATGGCATACATTAGAGATCCTATGGCTGAGGCATAGGGAATCTTACTCATCCTTTCTCTATCTTCTGTCGTTGCTGGACTTTGAGTTTTACTCAAGGTCATATTGGGCAACATGGGCAAGAATCCTTTCTTGCTATCTTCCATTCCAAACCTCTTTAGAACTTTGTCCAAACATGTACTTTCTGACAATGATATTAGGCGTCTCGATCTATCTCTATAAATCTTTATGCCTAATATGTAAGCTGCTTCGCCAAGATCTTTCATTGAATAACTATTATTCAAATAATCCTTGACACTATTAAGAAGATCTACATCATTCCGAATCAACAATATGTCATCTACATATAGTATTAAGAATGCTACAGAGCTCCCACTCACTTTCTTGTAAATACAAACTTCTCCATAAGTTTGTATAAAACCAAAGCTTTTGATTACCTTATCAAAATGTTGATTCCAACTTCGGGATGCTTGCTTCAATACATATCTGGACCGTTGAAGTTTGCATACCTTGTTCGCATCTTTAGGATCGACAAAACCTTTGGGTTGCATAATATACAACTCTTCATCAATGTCTCCATTGAGGAATGCCGTTTTGACATCCATCTGCCATATCTCATAATCATAATATGCAGCGATTGCTAACATAATCCTCACAGACTTAAGCTTTGCTACTGGTGAGAATGTCTCATCATAGTCAACTCCTTGAATTTGTCGAAACCGTTTTGCGACAAGTCGAGCTTTATAGACAGTAACATTACCATCAGCATCTGTTTTCTTCTTGAAAATCCATTTGTTCTCGATAGCCTTTCGGCCATCCGGTAAGTCCACCAAAGTCCATACGTGGTTCTCGTACATGGATCCAATCTCGGATTTCATGGCTTCTTGCCATTTATTGGAATCTGGGCTCATCATCGCTTCCTCAAATGTTCGTAGGGTCATCGGTGTTGTCTACCAACATGACACTCATAACGGGATCATACCAATCAGGAGTGGTACAAGTTCTCGTTGACCTGCGAGGCTCTGTAGAAACTTCAACCGAAGTTTCATGATCATCATCATTAGCTTCCTCTCTTATTGGTGTAGGCGCCACAGGAACTATTTTCGGTGCTACGCTACTCGCAAGTTCGAGAGAAGGTTCAACAACCTCGTCGAGTTCTACTTTCCTTCCAGTCACTTCTTTCGAGGGAAATTCCTTCTCTAGAAAGGATCCATTCTTAGTAACGAAGATTTTGCCCTCGGATCTATGATAGAAGGTATACCCAATAGTTTCCTTCGGGTATCCTATGAAGACGCATTTTTCCGCTTTGGGTTCAAGCTTGCCCGGCTGTAACTTCTTTACATAAGCTTCGCAACCCCAAACTTTAAGGAACGACAATTTAGGTTTCTTCCCAAACCATAATTCATACGGTGTCGTTTCAATGGATTTAGATGGTGCCCTATTTAAAGTGAATGCGTCTGTTTCTAATGCATAACCCCAAAACGATAGCGGTAAATCTGTAAGTGAAAGATCCCTCCTTCGTAAAGGAAAAGGATCCCTGTGATTGCAATGCTAGTCCCTGGATCATTGCTAGTATCCACAGTTTAAGATGAAGTACACAGATACAAAGGTCATTTATTACATTCATTCCAGAGATAAAACATAGTCTTTTACAACTCAGGGTCACAGGCCTAATACAAGAGTTTTTGGAATAAGTAAATAAACATAAGTCTTCATCTTCATGTGCCACAGGCAAGCATGTTGAGTGTAGACTCATGACTCCTAATCATCATCGGAGTAACCTGCAACATCACAAGTTACAGCCACAGTGGGTCAATACTTTGGAATAGTATTGGCAAGTGATACCTTAGTAAATTTTAAGTGGACTATATTACTATATCCATTTTGGCTAAGTGTAGCTTGGCTTGCTTTGCTCAAAATAGGTTTTTCCTATTAGATGAAATCACTAAGTTTTTCTTTGTCAAAAACTTTCCCAAGAAACCACCAATAGACATTGGGGTCCTTCACCCTTGATCACCCACCAATTTTTACTTAGAAGTTGGAGTGATGAGATTCTTGTAGCTTCCATGTCTTGATGCTCAAGTTGTCCATTGCCATGGACTTGGCTAAGTACTTAGATTTTCCATCTGCAGAGGTTATGCACTTTCCCCACCAGACTTGGTTTCCCAAGACAGGACCTTTCAGAAGCCTTCCCTTAGCCAAATGGACGCGTTCCAACCTATCATCCCACTACCACCAATTGTCCAAATGACTAAGTTCTAGCAACCTATATGATCAAGGCAGAGCCCATATTGCCAAGTGGCTGCACTATAAGCTTCTCAACACTTGGCATCCAAATCCCTTTGTGCCTGGGTGGCATACCACAAGTGTGATACACAAGGTAAACCATATCCATGGGCCTTGTGTAACCACTCAACCAAAAACCACCATTCAAGTCCCATTCCACCCAGGAGGTTCATTGACTTAGTTGTTTTATTAAGAAAAACATAAGTCTCAAGACATAGAAACATTTTCATCATAGCATGTATATACTTTACCAACCCTTGTTTGCTACTAGCTAGGCTAAGCATGGCATAGTAACTTAACTTAGGAAAATTCCCTAGCAATTCTACAATTCTACAACTACTTAGGATTTCCCAACATAGCATTTGGCAAAAATAGTAACATGCAAGACTTAGCAAAATATTTCTAATGCTTGTACAAAATATAGGGATGGAAATATCATGAAGTACCACTTGCCTTGGTAATGGGGAGAGTAGCACTCTTCACAATCACAGTCACTAGCAAAATCTACACAAAAAATTGTAGCACAAAATTACACACAATTCATATACAAACAAAAATATGAATGCATGCATGCAAGAAAATGCTAAGTGATGATTTTTGAAAACTCCACCAAGCAAGTGCATGATACAGAAACATAACCAAGTCAAAAACTTGCTAACTAAACTTATTTAGCACTAAAACCATTTGCTAAACAAAATCTATACTCAAAATGGTCCTAAACAATTTTCTGCCTAAAAAGTCATTTTGACAGAAACTTTTTGTTAAACACATTGCGGATTCAGAAAGGGCTTGTCTCACTGATTCCAACGGTATAAAATTTGCAAAAATATAACGTGGGAATCAAAAGTTATAGCCATTTGAAATTTGGATCTAAATCTGATTTGAATTCTGTTTTTGAATCTAACCCTAGCCACGCGTCGTGTTTCTATTGGCGCGTACCGGTTCGGCCGGATCGAGCTCTGCGGGCCGTAGGATCTAAGTAAGATCTGGCGGCTCAGATGCGCGCTTACCTCTTCGCTCACTTCTAATCTCAGCTGCAGGATCTGCATCTAACGCTCCTAATCGTTCTGACCAAACACGAGCGGCGCTAGCGGCGGCGACTGGCGGCGGCGCGTCTGACAGCGGCGGTGATGGCGCTCTAGGTCGCGCGGGAGTGGGGGAAGTAGCTTACCAGATCCGCGGTGGCGTGCTGAAGCTCAACGTGGCGTTGGTTTGCGAAGGGGCGCGCTGGCACGGTCTCAGGGGCTCGTCGGAGTTGCGGGCGGCGTCTGTCGCTTGCAGTCGTGGTTGTTGCCGATGTTTGGCGTCGCCCTAGCACGAACTAGAGGCATCAGGAGTTGCGCAAGACGCTGGCGAACAAACTCGCGTGAAGGAGGGGGAAAGGGGCGCTCGGGTTTTACCTTAATTGGTGGCCGGAGTCTATCAGCGGCGCAGGTGGTTTCGGTCGTGGATGGAGACGACGACCTGGGTCACGAGCAGGCAAAAGAAAGGCGTCAGCGTATGCGCAAGATCAAGCTGGGCATCATCGTTTGAACCAGAGACAGGGGGGCATTCGAGGCTCACCGGAATTGGTCGCCAGAGTTGTCGGTACTGCGAGGATTCGAGAGCAAATGCGCGCAGCCTGGTGGCGGAGTGAGCGAGGAGAGTGGGGGGAAATGCTCGCGATGCAGAGGGGATTAAATAGGCCCAGGCGCGACAGGAAATGCCTGCGGCATTAAGTCTAATTACGCCGTGCCGTTACTGGCCTTGACAGCAGCGGCGACGTGGTCGCGGGCGCGGTTTGGGGAAGACGAGGGCGACGTGGAGAGGGCCCGCTCGTCAGCGAAACGCGCGAAGAGGAGGTGGGGTCTGGTCGTCAGCGACTGTCTGGGTGTGCTGGCGCGTGCGAGAGAGAGAGGAATGGCCCGGGTGGGCTAGCTGGGCCTGTTCAGATGCTGGGCTAGAATCCTGGCGCCGGCCCTTTTCTAATTCTCTCTCCTTTTTCTTTTTCTGTTTCAATTTTCTGAATTGATTTTCAAATGAATTCAAGTTTCATTTGAATTCAAATCTTCTTGAGGTTTTTTAGTGGTGTAATGATCTCAAAAATAGGTCATAACCCAAGTGGTTGCTTTGCAAAGGCTTGGTCAAGCTTGGAGAATAAAATAACAGAGACTTGGCACTTGGTTTGCAAATTTTGAAAAATGGTTTTTGAAACTATTTCTAATTTGTAAATCTTGGTCCAAAACCACACTCAATCCTTTCTATAAGGAATACAAACAAGCTAGGTTTAAAATCATTCAAACTCTCAAATGGGGATGGCCATTTGATTTAAATATGCTCACATAAAATCATAGCACTATGTGCTTCTGTTTTTCTGAAATGAGTTTGAAATTGATCTCAAATCTATATGCATGCATGAATGATATGCAAACTTTGAAATCATGAGTTTAGGGATGTTACAAATCTAACCCCCTTAAGGTGAATCTCGCCCTCGAGATTCGGATTGGCTAGAAAATAGGTGAGGGTGGTCTTTCCGAAGATCATCTTCTCTTTCCCATGTTGCTTCTTCTTCGGAATGATGATTCCATTGTACTTTGCAAAACTTGATAGTCTTCGTCCTTGTGACTCTTTCTGCAGTCTCAAGAATCTTGATAGGCTTTTCTTCATAAGTGAGATCACTTTCTAGTTGAACTTCTTCCAAAGGTATGGTATCCTTCAAAGAAGTTTCTTTCATTTCGGGTGACATTTATTAAGCTGACTCACATGAAACACATTATGGAGTGCTGATAGAGATGCTGGCAGTTCAATTTCATAAGCAACTTCTCCTTTGCGACTAAGAATCCTGAATGGCCCAACATATCTTGGTGCCAACTTTCCTTTGACTCCAAATCTTTTCACTCCACGAAGTGGTGATACTCTAAGATAGGCTCTATCACCAACTTCGTAGGTGACTTCTCTACGCTTAGGATCTGCGTAGCTTTTCTGTCGGGACTGTGCTATCTTCAACCTGTCCTTAACCAGTTTGACCTCTCTTCGGCTTCTTTGATAAGATCTGGCCCAAATAAACTTCTTTCTCCCACACCATTCCATAACAATGGGGTGGTACACTTTCTTCCGTAGAGAAACTCAAACGGTGCCATCTCAATGCTGGCTTGATAGCTGTTGTTATAAGAAAAATCTGCGTAAGGCAGACTTTCATCCCAACTTGCTCCATAGTCTAGGGCACATGCCCTCAACATGTCTTCCAGAATTTGATTAGTCCTTTCTGTTTGTCCATCGGTTTGAGGATGAAAAGCAGTACTGAATTCCAACCTCGTTCCCAATGACTCATGTAGCTGTCTCCAAAAATGGGAAGTGAATTGGGTTCCCCTATCGGACACAATACTCTTAGGTGCACCGTGAAGGCATACAATTCTACTCATGTAGATTTTGGCTAACTTGGCACTTGTATAGGTTGTCTTCATGGGTATAAAATGAGCCACTTTAGTTAGGCGATCCACTACTACCCATATGGAGTCATATCCCGATCTGGTCCTTGGTAATCCGGTAATAAAATCCATACCAATATTGTCCCATTTCCAATCAGGAATAGGTAGTGGTTGAAGTAAACCTGCTGGTTTCTGATGCTCCGCTTTTACCCTACTACACACATCACACAAAGCAATATGTTCGGCGATGTCTCTCTTGAGATTGTTCCACCAAAATCTCTCTTTCATGTCCATGTACATTTTGGTGTTACCCAGATGAATAGAATACGGGGAGTTGTGGGCTTCTTGCAGAATCAGTTTCCGCATCTCTGGATCTTGTGGAACACAAATACGTTTCCCGTGCCATAAAGTACCTTGTTCGTCTACATGGAAACTTTTAGCTTTCCCTTGGCAAATCCTTTCCTTAATCTCTTCAATTTCTTTATCAGTCTTTTGAGCTTCTCGAATCTTCTCCAACAAAGTGGGTTGGACATCTAGAGACATGAGATGTCCTTCAGGCACAATCTCCAATCTGAGTTCCTTGAATTGAGTACACAAATCATCTGGCAATTCTCCTTTGGTAAGGCCATTCACAAACACCTTACGACTTAGAGCATCTGCTACAACATTTGCTTTACCGGGGTGGTATTGCAAACTTAAGTCATAATCCTTGATAAGTTCTAACCATCTTCTTTGTCTCATATTGATTTCCTTCTGGGTGAAGATATACTTCAAACTCTTGTGATCGGTGAACACTTCGCAACGTTTTCCCAAAAGGTAGTGCCTCCATGTTTTGAGTGCATGGACGACAGAGGCTAACTCTAAATCATGAGTAGGATAGTTCACCTCATGAGTTTTGAGTTGTCTCGAGGCATAGGCCACAACTTTACCGTCTTGCATAAGTACGGCACCCAAACCTTGATGAGACGCATCACAATATACTTGGAAATCCTTTTCCAAATCTGGCAGACATAGAACTGGTGCTGTCACAAGTTTCTTCTTCAATTCTTGAAAGCTGACTTCACAACCTTCAGACCAAGCAAACTTCTTGTCTTTCTTTAATAATTCACTCATGGGCTTAGCAACCTTTGAGAAATTCTCAATGAATCTTCTGTAGTAACCTGCTAAGCCAAGGAAACTACGAACTTCTTTTACATTCCTGGGAGATTCCCATTCCGTCACAGCTGAAACCTTAGCAGGATCAACTGCCACACCATCCTTTGTCATAACATGACCAAGAAAACCAACTTCTTCTAACCAGAACTCACACTTGCAGAATTTTGCATATAGTTTATGCTCTCTCAAATTCTCAAGTATCAAACGCAAGTGTCCCTCATGCTCTTCTTTGCTCTTGGAGTAGACTAAGATGTCATCGATGAAAACGACAACGAACTTGTCAAGAAATTCCATGAACACCTTGTTCATCATATTCATGAAGTATGCTGGAGCATTGGTCAAGCCGAAAGGCATTACGGTATACTCATACAATCCATACCTGGTGGTGAAGGATGTTTTAGGTATGTCTTGCTCTCTTATCTTGAGTTGAAAATAGCCTGACCGGAGATCAGTCTTTGAGAACACACATGCTCCTTCTAGCTGATCAAACAAGTCATTGATTCTAGGCAAAGGATATTTGTTCTTGATAGTTACCTCGTTGAGTGAACGGTAATCTATGCATAAACTTTGGCTTCTATCTTTCTTCTCCACGAACAAAACTGGGGCTCCCCAAGATGAAGAACTTGGTTGAATAAATCCTTTCTGCAACTGTTCTCCTAGTTGCTTCTTGAGCTCTTTCAGTTCATCAACTGACATTTTGTATGGTCTCTTTGCTATTGGTCCAGAACCTGGTACCAAATCTATCAGAAACCCCACATCTCTATCTGGTGGCATTCCTGGCAATTCTTCCGGAAATACATCCGGATACTCACATACAATTGGTACACTGTCCATGCTAAACCCCTTAAGAGAATTAAGCATACTCCTTTTTGCTCCAAAGCTGGTCTTGAATCTGATCCTTTTATTATCCGGAGTTGTGAGTGAGACAGTATGGCTGGCACAATCTATCACTCCTTTGTACTTAGTCATCCAGTCCATTCCCAGAATGACATCCAAACCTTGGGAGTTTAATATTATCAAGTTAACGGGAAACTTATACTTCCCAAATTCTATGACTAGGTCATGGCATCCTCAATTCACTATCATTTCTCCACCAGGAGAACTTACTTTTATAGGACACCCAATAGTTTCTACCGGTAGTTCATTTCTTTCAACAAATGCTCTTGATATGAATGAATGAGATGCACCAGTATCAAAGAGTACAAATGCTGGAATGGAATTGAGTCTGAACTTACCAGCAACAGCGTCAGGTTCCTCATAGACCTCCTCCACATTAATGTGGTTCACCTGACCTTTCTGGAAAGGATTGGGCTTGACAGGTCCTTCAACTTTCTTTTCGGGGCACTCATTTGCATAGTGTCCCATCTTCTTGCATTTGAAGCACTCAACCTGACTGATGTCTCTCTTAGCAGGCTGACTTCCACTTCCACTACCATTCCCACTATGGTGGCTCTTATGTCCACTCTTGTGGTTCTTGTATTTGTCATTGTCATGACCGCGATGATGCTTGTTGTCATGACGGTTGTGGTTGTGGTGCTTGTTGAATTTCCCATGCTTGTGGGATCCTGTGCTTCCACTGTCATCATAGTGAGATCGTTTGTGAGACGATCCCGAGCTGTGCTTGTCGGAGTGTTTCCTCTTCCTACTCTCGACTTGCTTCATTTTGTTCTCCAATATAGCCGCCTTGTCACAGAGCGACTGATAAGTGGGAACATATGCCACAGCCAGCTGCAGATTCAGCTCATCATTCAAGCCTTCCAGAAATTGCTCCTTTCTTTTGGCATCTGTGTCAACCTCATCCGGTGCATAACGCGCCAGATTGTTGAACTTCTCAATGTATTCAGCCACGCTGCAGTGGCGCTGCTTCAGATTGTGGAACTCTTTCTTTTTCAGGCTCATTATTCCTGACGAGATATGAGCAGTGTGAAAGCCTTCCTCAAAGATAGCCCAAGTCACCTCATTTATAGGAGTGGTGATTTGGAAGTTGTCCCACCAAGTGGCGGCTGGCCCTTCCAGCAGATGTGCTGCGAACCTGACCTTTTCAGCATCCGTGCAGCCCACGGTCACTAAGTCCTTGTTCACAGAACATAGCCAATCATTGTCCACCATGGGATCAGTCGTCCCCGAGAACTTAGCTGGCCTCAAACGCAGAAATCTGGTGAGCATATCAAAGCCCGGAGGGTTGTTGTTGTTGTTATTGGGGTTGTTGTTGTTGTTATTCTGGTTTTGGATGAATGTTGTCATCATCTGCATAAGCTGTGTTTGAGCATTCATCATTTGCTGCATTTCTGGAGTGATGTTGTTGGGGTTGGGGTTTGCACGACGGGGAGGCATCTGTGGTTTGTTCAAATAGAGATAAGAATGAGATACCCATAGATTTTTTATGCACATTACATCACATAAGCAAACACATAGCATGCATCACAAAGATAAAAGCTCAACAACAGGATAACAAGTTCTCAAAGTAAAACACACAAGTGGCAAGCCATCCACATGTCGGATGGTCCAATAACAAGTTCACAAATAACAAGTATGATAATAAAAGATAAACGAGTAGTCAAGTCTACTCATCAGCATCAATCTCCTCCTCGACGAAGGTAAGACCTATGTTCTCCATCGCGGTCTTGTTCTCCTCAATAGTAGTGGTCAAGGACTCGATCTTGGTCTTGAGTGCCCTCTTCTGGGAGCGAAGCCTCTCGATCACCATTTGCTGCTGCTCTAGCTCAAAATCCTTGGACTTCAGTTCTTCAGTCATGTCCCGGATCTTCTTGTTCCTATCCTGGACGCGTTTCTCCTGACTCTTGAACTTACGGTCCTGGGTCTCGAACTTCGCCTCCATTTCCTTGACTATCTTGTCCTGCTGTGCGAAAAGCTTGTCCTTCTCGCGAAGCTACACCTGGAGCTCGTCATTGCTGAGCATGACGTTGGTCCTGTCCGTGTCCACGTGCCTAATGAGAGACTCTAAGTCCTGGATATAGAGACATATCGGCTCTGTTGTGTCCCTCGAGTCGTCCTCAAAGTCGATGGACTCTCCATCATCATCACGTCTTCCGAAGACGTGGAAGTGGGTGCCCCTAACCTGTCGGGAGTGACGGCCTAGCAGACGTCCTATTAGGTCCTGCATGACTACCTCCATGCCTCTCTCCCTGTCGTCGTGCATAAGCTTGAAGACGATGGCCTCCGTAGTAGGCTCTGTCTGGCGTCCGGGCTGGTTCACCTTGAAGCCCAGAGGTCCTTCCTCTCGAATTTGGTGAGTGGATGCACCATGATGGTGGGAAGAGGGAGATTGAGCAAAGTGGTAAGCTCAATGATACGAGGACTAAAGCGGGTAACCTGGAACTCCTCAACAGTGCTGATGGTAATAGGCATCTATTTATAAGGTAGAAAAGTTAGGACAACACAATTTAAGATAAAACAAGACAAACATTTCATACATATCCTTGGAACACAAAATCACACAAGTCATGCATACATGAATCCATTACATCAATCAGGGTCCAAACTTATTTAAGGTATCATTTTGGAAAATAAGGTGATAGGTGGTGGTCTAACTAATGAAGTGCGTTTACAATCCTATCTCACTGGATCTGTTGGCTAACACAATGTTCCTAGAGGCAATCAGTCTATCTTGCTCACATGATTCCATCACTAAGTCTATAATATCTCCCCTTAAGGTTTGGTTGGTGGCTTCCAACTCTTGGGTATGTTCCTTCTCTTTCTCTAAGTCTTTTTGGAGGTTGAGCATTCTGCACTTGACTCTAGCACTAAGTTCTTTGATAGTCCTCCAAGATGCTTCCCTTGCTGACTCAAAGAATGTGGTGTGCACCACAGTGTTGGTGTACATGCAGAATCCTCTTTCTTTGTGGTTGTCTTCCTTGCTTTTGTACAAGTGAAGTTGCACCCACCAGTACTCAACTCCTTCATCCATCACTGGAAAGCCTTTTTACACAGCTGCACCATGTATTTCCATTGCCACCATGAGGTCCTTGAGAATTTTGGGAAACTCAGTCTCACACTCCAAGGTCATGGTCATGAGTGGTCCTTTCTTCACGGCTTCGTTGATGGAGTTCATCTACAAATAGAGATGAGAATGAGAAGATTAGAAAAGTTTACGAGAAGAATAGACAAGTGTAGAAGTAGTTGAAATTTTCTTTTTCCTTAGTGGTTTCCAATCCTAAGGTCATAATCCTACAGGCAACACAGTGCTCTGATACCATCTGTAAGATCCCTCCTTTGTAAAGGAAAAGGATCCCTGTGATTGCAATGCTAGTCCCTGAATCATTGCTAGCATCCACAGTTTAAGATGAAGTACACATATACAAAGGTCATTTATTACATTCATTCCAGAGATAAAACATAGTCTTTTACAAATCAGGGCCACAGGCCTAATACAAGAGTTTTTGGAATAAGTAAATAAACATAAGTCTTCATCTTCATGTGCCACAGGCAAGCATGTTGAGTGTAGACTCATGACTCCTAATCATCATCGGAGTAACCTGCAACATCACAAGTTACAACCACAGTGGGTCAATACTTTGGAATAGTATTGGCAAGTGATACCTTAGTAAATTTTAAGTGGACTATATTACTATATGCATTTTGGCTAAGTGTAGCTTGGCTTGCTTTGCTCAAAATAGGTTTTTCCTATTAGTTGAAATCACTAAGTTTTTCTTTGTCAAAAACTTTCCCAAGAAACCACCAATAGACATTGGGGTCCTTCACCCTTGTTCACCCACCAATTTTTACTTAGAAGTTGGAGTGATGAGATTCTTGTAGCTTCCATGTCTTGATGCTCAAGTTGTCCATTGCCATGGACTTGGCTAAGTACTTAGATTTTCCATCTGCAGAGGTTATGCACTTTCCCCACCAGTCTTGGTTTCCCAAGACAGGACCTTTCAGAAGCCTTCCCTTAGCCAAATGGACGCGTTCCAACCTATCATCCCACTACCACCAATTGTCCAAATGACTAAGTTCTAGCAACCTATATGATCAAGGCTGAGCCCATATTGCGAAGTGGCTGCACTATAAGCTTCTCAACACTTGGCCTCCAAATCCCTTTGTGCCTGGGTGGCATACCACAAGTATGATACACAAGGTAAACAATATCCATGGGCCTTGTGTAACCACTCAACCAAAAACCACCATTCAAGTCCCATTCCACCCAGGAGGTTCATTGACTTAGTTGTTTTATTAAGAAAAACATAAGTCTCAAGACTTAGAAACATTTTCATCATAGCATGTATATACTTTACCAACCCTTGTTTGCTACTAGCTAGGCTAAGCATGGCATAGTAACTTAACTTAGGAAAATTCCCTAGCAATTCTACAATTCTACAACTACTTAGGATTTCCCAACATAGCATTTGGCAAAAATAGTAACATGCAAGACTTAGCAAAATATTTCTAATGCTTGTACAAAATATAGGGATAGAAATATCATGAAGAGTAGCACTCTTCACAATCACAGTCACTAGCAAAATCTACACAAAAATTTGTAGCACAAAATTACACACAATTCATATACAAACAAAAATATGAATGCATGCATGCAAGAAAATGCTAAGTGATGATTTTTGAAAACTCCACCAAGCAAGTGCATGATACAGAAACATAACCAAGTCAAAAACTTGCTAACTAAACTTATTTAGCACTAAAACCATTTGCTAAACAAAATCTATACTCAAAATGGTCCTAAACAAGTTTCTGCCTAAAAAGTCATTTTGACAGAAACTTTTTGTTAAACACATTGCGGATTCAGAAAGGGCTTGTCTCACTGATTCCAACGGTATAAAATTTGCAAAAATATAACGTGGGAATCAAAAGTAATAGCCATTTGAAATTTGGATCTAAATCTGATTTGAATTCTGTTTTTGAATCTAACCCTAGCCACGCGTCCTGTTTCTATTGGCGCGTACCGGTTCGGCCGGATCGAGCTCTGCGGGCCGTAGGATCTAAGTAAGATCTGGCGGCTCAGATGCGCGCTTACCTCTTCGCTCACTTCTAATCTCAGCTGCAGGATCTGCATCTAACGCTCCTAATCGTTCTGACCAAACACGAGCGGCACTAGCGGCGGAGACTGGCGGCGGCGCGTCTGACAGCGGCGGTGATGGCGCTCTAGGTCGCACGGGAGTGGGGGAAGTAGCTTACCAGATCCGCGGTGGCATGCTGAAGCTCGACGTGGCGTTGGTTTGCGATGGGGCGCGCTGGCACGGTCTCAGGGGCTCGTCGGAGTTGCGGGCGGCGTCTGTCGCTTGCAGTCGTGGTTGTTGCCGATGTTTGGCGTCGCCCTAGCACGAACCAGAGGCATCAGGAGTTGCGCAAGACGCAGGAGAACAAACTCGCGTGAAGGAGGGGGCAAGGGGCGCTCAGGTTTTACCTTAATTGGTCGCCGGAGTCTATCGGCGGCACAGGTGGTTTCGGTCGTGGACGGAGCGACGACCTGGGTCACGAGCAGGCAAAAGAAAGGCGTCAGCGTATGCGCAAGATCAAGCTGGGCATCATCGTTTGAACTAGAGAGAGGGGGACGGTCGAGGCTCACCAGAATCGGTCGCCGAAGTCGTCGGTACTGCGGGGCTTCGAGAGCAAATGCGCGCAGCCTGGTGGCGGACTGAGCGAGGAGAGTGGGGGGAAATGCTCGCGATGCAGAGGGGATTAAATAGGCCCAGGCGCGACAGGAAACGCCTGCGACATTAAGTCTAATTACGCTGCGCCATTACCGGCCTTGACAGCAGCGGCGACGTGGTCGCGGGCGCGGTTTGGGGAAGACGAGGGCGACGTGGAGAGGGCCCGCTCGTCAGCGAAACGCGCGAAGAGGAGGTGGGGTCTGGTCGTCAGCGACTGTCTGGGTGTGCTGGCGCGTGCGAGAGAGAGAGGAATGGCCCGGGTGGGCTAGCTGGGCCTGTTCAGATGCTGGGCTAGAATCCTGGCGCCGGCCCTTTTCTAATTCTTTCTCCTTTTTCTTTTTCTGTTTCAAATTTTGGAATTGATTTTCAAATGAATTCAAGTTTCATTTGAATTCAAATCTTCTTGAGGTTTTGTAGTGGTGTAATGATCTAAAAAATAGGTCATAACCCAAGTGGTTGCTTTGCAAAGGCTTGGTCAAGCTTGGAGAATAAAATAACAGAGACTTGGCACTTGGTTTGCAAAATTTGAAAAATGGTTTTTGAAACTATTTCCAATTTGTAAATCTTGGTCCAAAACCACACTCAATCCTTTCTATAAGGAATATAAACAAGCTAGGTTTAAAATCATTCAAACTCTCAAATGGGGATGGCCATTTGATTTAAATCTGCTCACATAAAATCATAGCACTATGTGCTTCTGTTTTTCTGAAATGAGTTTGAAATTGATCTCAAATCTATATGCATGCATGAATGATATGCAAACTTTGAAATCATGATTTTAGGGATGTTACAGTAAGTGACATCATAGAACGAACCATATCTAAGAGTGTTCGATTACGACGTTCCGACACACCATTACGCTGTGGTGTTCCCGGCGGTGTCAATTGTGAAAGTATTCCGCATTTCTTCAAATGCTTGCCAAATTCGTAACTTAGATATTCACCTCCACGATCAGATCGTAGAAATTTAATCTTTTTGTTATGTTGATTCTCTACCTCACTTTGAAATTCCTTAAACTTCTCGAAAGTTTTGGACTTATGTTTCATGAAATAGATATACCCATATCTACTCAAGTCATCCGTGAAGGTAAGAACATAACGATAACCCCCGTGGATGCTACACTCATTGGACCACACACATCGGTATGTATGATTTCCAATAAGTCCGTAGCTCGCTCCATCATACCAGAAAGTGGAGTCTTAGTCATTTTACCCATTAGACATGCTTCGCATCTTTCAAGTGATTCGAAATCAAGTGATTCAAGAAGTCCATCGGAATGGAGTTTCTTCATACACTTCACTCTAATGTGACCAAGACGACAGTGCCACATATATGTCGTGTTATCGCTCAATTTCAAACGTTTAGCCTCATTGTTATTTATGTGTGTATTACTACAATCGAGATTCAATAAGAATAGACCATCTATCAAAAGGTGCATGTGCATAAACATATTTCTCATATAAATTGAACAACCATTATTCTCGGACTTAAACAAGTAACCGTCTCGCAATAAACATGATCCAGATATAATGTTCATGCTCAACGCAGGCACCAAATAACCATTATTTAAGTATAAAACTAATCTCGATGGTAGATGAAGAGGTAGCGTGCCGACCGCGATGACATCAACCTTTGATCCATTTCCAACGCGCATCGTCACCTTGTTCTTCGCTAGCTTCCGTTTATTCTGCAGCACCTGTTTCGAGTTACAAATATGAGCAACCGAACCAGTATCAAATACCCAGGCACTACTACGAGTACTAGTGAGATACACATCAATAACATGTATATCGGATATACCTTTCTTCTTGATGTTGCCGTTCTTGAAATCCGCCAAGTACTTTGGGCAATTCCACTTCCAGTGACCTTCTCCCTTGCAGTAAAAGCACTCAATATCAGGCTTAGGCCTAGCCTTGGTCTTCTTCACCGGCACGGCAACTTTCTTACCGCCCTTCTTGAAGTTTCCCTTTTGCTTAGACTTGCCTTTCTAGAATTTGGTGGTCTTATTGACCAATAAAACTTGGTGCTCTTTCTTGATCTCCACTTCTGCGGATTTCAACATGGAGAAGAGTTCTAGCAACGTCTTGTCCATGTTTTGCATATTGTAGTTCATCACAAAGTTCTTGTAACTTGGTGGTAGTGATTGGAGGACACGGTGAATCCCCAAAGAATTAGGAATCACTATACCAAAAGTTTGGAGTTTGTTTGCGTGCCCAGAAATCTTAAGCACATGCTCACTGATGGAGCTGCCCTCTTCCATCTTGCAGTTAAAGAACTTTTCAGAAGCCTCATAACTCTCAACTGCTGCGTGAGCCTCAGATATCATTTTGAGTTCACGGACAATATCATGTGGGTCATGGTTCTCAAACCTTTTCTGAAGCTCCGATTCCAAACCATACAAGATAGCACACTGAACTGTGGAGTACTGATTATTCCGAGTGAGTTAAACATTCTTTACTTCATTAGTAGCAGTAGCTGCAGGCGGGTCACCCAGCGGTGCATCCAGCACATAGGTTAAATTACCAGCATTGAGGACAATCCTCAAATTGCGGAACCAATCCGTGAAGTTGCTTCCATTGTTTTTCAACTTTTCTTTCTCTAGGAACGCATTAAAATTGATGGTAGGGGACGCCATTGATCTACAACATATTTGCAATATTTTAGAACGAGTTTATGGCAAATTGAGTTCTAATTAATAGTTAAATTAATCTAGGTGAACTCCCACTCAAAACAATATCTTTCACATTGTTTTAGTGATCACACGAACCAAATCCACCACATCAAAACCGATCGTCACGAGAGTTGATGTAGCTTCAATGACGAACAATCAACATGTTCATCATATCTACTATATGACTCATGCTTTACCTTTCGGTGATCCGTGTTCCGAGACCATGTCTGTACATGCTAGGCTCGTCAAGATCAAACTTTAGCTTCCGCATGAGCAAATCTGGCTTGCTCACGTTGTATACACTCGCAGAATCTAACACACCCGATCATCACGTGGTGCTTCGAAACAACGAGCTTTAGCAACGGTGCTTACTAAGGATGAACACTTTAAAACTTGAAATTTGTGTGCTTGAGGGATCATCTTATAGTGTTATCGTCGTTAACTAAGCAATACAAGATGCATAAAGGATTAACATCACATGCAATTCATAATATGTGATATGATATGTCCTTTCTTCTTGTGCTTCCGATCTCCATCTTCAAGCACGAACATGATCTTCATCATCACCGGTATGGCGTCAAGGTCAATGGCGCCGTTTCATGGTCGTCATCCACCAACTTCGACTATTACAACTACTTTGAATAGAAACGCAGGCCTTAACGGAAATAAAAACAACCATATGGCTCCTGCCGATTGCCAACTTACAATAAGGAACATTGCATACATCAAATATATTCACAATCATGGCCATATCACATCACAGCACACCCCTGCAAAACAAAGTTAGACGCCTCTAATTTTCTTTGCATATTTTACGTGGTTTGGGGCTTTCAATAAGTGTCGTTCTAACTTACAAACAAGAACCACAACGTTGATGCTTGAACTATCAAGTGCCCGTTGTAAATTGGATCTATACTATGATGGGAGAGACAGGCACCCGCAAAGCCACTTATGCAATACAAGTTGCATGTTGAGCGTGGAGCAAGTCTCATGAATTATGTCATGTAAGGTTAGCCCGGGCCACTTCATCCCATCATACCGCAAGATGCAAAGTACACAAAAAGCAATTGATAATAAAAGCACCACCGCCCACAATGACCATTGTGTTCTACTCGTGCAAATGATCTACATATAGACACGGCTCTGATACCACTGTAGGAGTTCGTAGCATGGAAAACGAAAAATTTCTACCGCATGCACACAAACAAGCCAAGATCTATTACTAGATTGTAGCAACGAGTCGATAGAGGAACTCACCCTTGAAGATTCCAAAGCGGTTAACGAGAGTAGATTCTCGTGGGTGATGTAGTCGTACTCTTGTCGGTCTCAAGATCGCGTAGACGATCCTTCCGGCGCTGCGTTCCGGCAGCGATTCCGCAGTCGGTCACACTTTCGATACTCAATGAAGACCTTCCTCTCACTTGTACCAGCAGGCAGCAGAGGTTGTAGCACTCTCCTCGTGATTCCGGCAGCACGACGGCGTGGTGTCGGAAGTAGAGGGGAGATCTCGCAGGGCTTCGCCTAAAGCCAGAGCGAGTATGGTGGAGTATGAGAGGGGCCTTGGTGATCTAGGGTTTAGAGGGCACCAAGGGGAGGGTGTGGCCGGCCTCTAGGGCTTGGGGAAGCCCCAAGTCGCCGACTTGGGAGGAACCCTAGGCGGCGGCATCACTTGGAGGTGGTGGCGCGCAGGAGATAGGGTTTGAGGTGTGAGGGTAGGGGGCAGCCCTACCCCTCCTTATATAGGTGGGAGGGTGGCGGTTGGGATGAGGGAGTCCTCCTCCAACTCCTCCTACTTGGCCGGCGGGTGGAGGGAGGGGAGTTCCTCCCCAAGTATGTTTCCTACTCTCACTCCCCCAAGCAAACTTCAGATTTGACTTTTTCAAATTGGCGTTTGACTTTCAAACTTGGATTTGATTTCTCTCTCCATATTGCCCAGCCAAGTGACCTAGTGCATGATGCAACCATTCCACATTGTCATGACATATTCATGTACCCTTCCCCTCTGGAGTGTCGTACCTTCCAGACCCTTCTAGAACATTCCTGGTCAAAAACACCGGAATCATTCCAGAACTACGAAACAGGACTTTCCTTATATGAATCTTATTCTCTGGACCATTTCGGATCTCCTCGTGATATCCCGGATCCCATCCGAGACTCCGAACAACATTCGGTCTCTTACTCATCATTCCATAACTACACAACAACATCGAATCCTTAAGTGTGTCTCCCTACGGTTCGTGAATTATGTGGACATGACCGAGACACTTCTCCGATCAATAACCAATAGAGGAATCTAGAAATTTCATATGTCTCCCACATATTTCTACGATTACTTTGCGATCGAATGAACCACTTACATACGATACCAATTTCCCTTTGTCTCACGACAATTCACTTATCCGAGGTTTTGATCGTCGGTATCTCTGCATACCTAGTTCAACTTCGTTACTGATAAGTACTCTTTTGTCGTTCCGGTGATATGTGATCCCTTGTGAGCCAGTCACATGCTTGCAAGCCAATTGGATGACATTCCACCGAGAGGGCCCAGAGTATATCTATCCATCATATGGATGGACAAATACCACTCTTGATCCATGTGCCTCAACCCATACTTTATGAACACTCAATGCCACCTTTATAGCCACCCAGTTACGGTGTGGTGTTTGATGTCATCCAAGCATCCTTCCGGTGATGGTGATTAACATGATCTCATGGTCGAAGTAATTAGGTTACTATGTATCAGAAAGCTTATAGCAAATGAACTATTAAAATGACTTGATCTTTATGCTACGCTTATCTATAGGAGTATGTCCATCACACCATTCTCCTAATGATATGATCTTGTTGTTAACAACATCTCAATGTTCATGATGCATTATAAAGCATCTATTAACCAACAAGCTAGTATTATAAAGAGGCTTTACTAGGGACTCTAATTTTAGTTTACAAATCACACAAGTATTAATGTTTCCGGTTAATACTATTATAGCATGAATGTAAACATTTATCATAAACACAAAGATATAATAATAACGACTTTTATTATTGCCTCTAGGGCATATCTCCAACACTGGGGGAGGAGTGAGAGGTTGAAGAGAAGGGGAACACGGCTCAATGCGGTCTTATCCTCGTCCAGGGGTGGCGGGGCAGCACGAATCGCAGCGCAGGAGGGCGACGGCGACGCCGGTGACACGCAGGAGCTTCGTCGCGTCCTACTGGTAGAGGAAGAAGAAAGGAGAAAGAGGCAAAGTGGTACGGGCCTGGCGCTGGGCCGCGCTGGGACGAGGATGGGCTGCGGGCGGCTGCTACGCTTTGCGTGTTGAGCGGTAGAGAGAGGAGAGGAAGATGGGTTGGGCCGGCCTGGGATGGTCGGGCTTGGTTTTTTTTATTTGCAGAAACTTTTCTCTTTTTCTGAATCTGTTTTCTCATTTGTATTTTGAATTTCACATCTATTTTTGACCATTTCAAGAATACCAGAACATTTGCAAATGTTAAAATATTGCAGGGACCCTTATATCCATTTGGATCCATACATTTTGATAGTTTTTTCAAAATATTCAAACCATTTTGAATTGCTTTTCAAATAGAGGGGAAGAACTGGGATTTTAGGGTTTGCATTTTATTTTCTTTGCATGCATTTTAAGGAATGATGCTCATGATGCACAAACAAACCCAAATATAAGAATAACTAAAACTGGGGTGTTACACGAAGCATGCTTTGGCCATGAAGGTGTGGAAGATGTCGCTTCCAAAGATGACGTGGTACACGATCTTGAAGGGGACCACCTCGAAGGTCATGCATTCTTGGCTGTAATTATTAACATCGCCAAAAGTTGACCTGAAGCGTAATGCACCCAAGGCATCGAGCCTCCCGGCCAGGAACTACGCCACGGAACATGGTGCTGGTCCGCCTTAGGTTAGCCTCCGTCAGGTTCATCTTGTGCAGCGTATCCATGTACATGATGTTGATGCTGCTTCCACTATCCACCATACATTTGGTGAACTCATTGTCGTCAATCAAGGGATTTATGACCATGGCGTATTGGTTCTCCGTAGGGATGAGTTCTGGGTGGTCTTTCCTGTCCCAACTGATTGGAATCTCCAACTAGCGCAGGTACTGGTGAATTGGTGGTAGGGTGGCCATCAGTATCCTCAGAGAGGTTTTCTGTGCCCAAACAGTTGGGGTGCCAAGGAAAGTGTGGTAGACGGGGGCCTTCTTCTCAAAGGGTTTCTTGCCCTTGCCATCGCTCTTGGCGGAGTGCTTGGGGTCAACGTCCTCATCCATGTCACTTGAATCCTTGGACTCCTCATCCTTCTTCTTTCCCTTGCCCTTGCCTCGTGGTCTGTTCTTCCGACTTTGCTTGTAGATGGACTCCGGGTCCTCCTTGAGATAGTTGATGAACTTGCAATGGCGATTGGTGTGAGTGGCTTTTTCCGTTGGCGTCAAGGTGTACAAGGCACAACATATCATGATACTCCTTCTATGTTCAGGGAATGCGGAGCGCTGTCGGGGTAATTTTACTACCTTGCTGTTGCCGACGACCAGTCCCCCGTCCTCGGCCACGCTTTCTGCCATCACCATGTCCTGAAAATGTCATGGGGACCATGTCGGAGGTTTGCTTTTCTTCAAGCGGGTTATTCCGCTTGGTGCTGCTGTTCCTCCTAGCTTGAGTTGGAATGGCCGTTGCCGGTAGCTAGCCGCGAGTATCGTCATCGGCAGCCGCAAACTCACTACCCAGCTGGATCATCTGGTTGAGATCTAGCCGGTGATTGTCCTGCAGGCGCTTCAACTTATGTCAGAGCAATGTACCTTTCTCTAACCCATCGATGAAGGCGGCCATGGCGGTCTGAGCGTGCACTCTTGCGCAGGAATTCATCATATCCAGCCAGCGAGAGAGGTAGGCGCGAGATGACTCGTCTTTCTCCTGCATGCACCTCTATAGATTGCCAACAGTGCAGGGACGCTTATACGTACCCTCGAAGTTTTTGGTGAACGCTTCTTGCATGTCCAACAAGTTGCAGATGGACTTCTTCGGCAAGACATCAATCCATTTTTGGGCCATGCCTGCCAGCATCAAGGGGAGGTACTTGACGGCGACGTTGGGGTTTCCCCCCGGCGATCTCCAGCGTGTTGTCGTAATCCCGCAACCACGTAGCTGGTTTTGCGGTGCCGTCATAGTGCTTGATGGTCTTGTCAATCCATAAACCCTTGGGGTAAGTTGCGGTCCGTATTAATGGTCCAAAGCAATGTGGTCCCAAGTATTTTCCTTCCTGGGCCTCGTGGATCTTGTCCAGGCGTGAACATGCGTCATATGGCTCTAGGCTTGTTCTCTTGTTCTTGCCACCAAGGGATGGGCTGCATGAACAACGCGGGCCTCCTCCACCATGGTGGCTCCTAGGGGGCGATAGAGGCGGAGGCATGTCCGTACGATGGTGAGCCTTGGGGTCTTCACGATGTAGGGGAGACCGGAGAGGTGGAGATGGGCGATGAGGATGAGCCTTGCCTCCATGGTCGGAGGATACGGGGATAGCGTCCTTCCTGTTGCGTGCATCCCTCCGTCTTTGTTCTCATGAACCCGTCTGGGACCCGACATCATGTGGAGATCAGTCCCTTGGAGACTTAGGAATGCTAGACTGGCAAATTGCTGGGTCAGACTCAAGCCTCTGAGAGGTGGCCTTTTCCTGTTGTTTCATTGCCTTTGCCACAAGGTAGTCGACCTGTTCCACAGCTGCAGGTGATCTATCCTGCTCCAGAAGGGTCGTGGCGACGGCGAGGTTGAGAATAGGAGTGGGCATGACCTGCCTTCGTTGTCAACATATGGCTTTGCTTATGGCGGCTTGTAAGGGGACTATCCTAGGTTTTGTCATACACCAGGATCATTGATGACGCAAGCTGGAGCTTTCTTAGCCTTCTGCTGCTGGAGCAGAGGCTTGTACTCGGCCTCCATGGCTCTAGCTTTCTCTATTGACTTTTGCGCGTTGGCCAGATCTCGATCCAGCTTTGCGTCTTGCTCCGCGAGGGCCTGCGCTTCCTCCAGCAGCTGCTAGCGCTTCTCGTCAAGCTGGACTACGTTCCGAATATGAGCCACAGTCATGGACTCAACGAGTAGATTTCCATACATCACTCTATCAGCTGGAGTAACTTGGGCAGCAGCAGACCTAGATGCCGGAGGTGGCAGGTTTGCGGTGTTGTTGTTACTCAGACCAACGTTGAGTTCGTGCGGCTGCTACACTAGGTTAGGAGCAGGGGGCATGGCCTTTCCGTGATCATTGTCGGCGGCAACAGGTGGTCCCTTCCCCTTGTCCAGCGCTGTAGGTAGATCTTGTCCGGGTTTATATTCCTCCATCATGGTCCCAATGGCGACAAACACCTCTCGGGATGTGACGGCATTGTTGGCCTGCTCGTCGCGTTTGAAATCCTCCTCCATCTCCTACATAGCACAGTCTAGCTCCTTCGGGCTGAAGTCTATCTCCTCCGAGTCAGCGCTGATGTCAGCGTAGAGCGCGTCAAGAGCGGAGTCAGAGGGTGCCGGGGCTTTCTCGATGATGGGCGGTGGTGGTGCGACAGCAGCGATGATGACTGGAGGCGGTGGTGCAGCTGCAGTGACGACGACCAAGGGCGGTGGTGGCGGTGGCTGAGGCGGAGGGGCGCCGTCTAAGAGCGTGAGCACTGTCTGAGCTGCCTCCTCAGCTTCCGCGTAGTTGTTGACGGTGCCTTCGAAAGTGAGGCGCCTTGAAGCCGGCTGCCGCCTTATCGTATGTCGGAGAAGTGTTCCGTGATCCAGTCCTTCCACAAAGTGATACATGGCATCATCATTGGGGTAATGTGCCAGGTCGGCCTGTATACGGATCCACCTGGCCAGATAGTCACGGGGGTTTTCACCCTCTCTCCGAACGCAAGACGCCAGATCGAAGATGGTCACCATGCTGACGAACTTGGATCTCTGCTGTCCAGACGCACGGGCGAAGCCGGCGGACTTGCAGCGCTCTTCCACCATTATATCCTGCACAGGGGCGGTTTGGGTGGACCTTGAATTTTTCCGATCTTTTCTGACCTGACTTCGATCCTTCCACGAACGTATCCTGCCCGTAGGCGGTCCTTGCGGGTCTTGATGCTTCTCTGACTTCCAGGGAACTAGTGCCCGAGTCAGTTTTGCCGATAAAGAGGTGGATGTCCCCGATTGGGACGATCGAGCAACGGGTGGGGATCGTCTTTGCAAGGATCCAGAACTCGTCGGGAGGGACGATCGGAACGTTGCCGGAGAAGAGAACACGGCTGATGGCTACGGTTTCGCCGATTCCCGTGTAGAGCTTGGACTTTGCCCGTTGTAGAGCCAGAAGAGCCTCTTGCCCCACAGTGGGCGCCAACTGTCATGGTATTGCCGACGAGTACGCCATGGAGGGGTCCTCACAGTGCGCGTTTAGAGACGTGGGGTAAGGCGGATGGTTGACGGGTACGAGGTAACATAGCTTACCCAGGTTCAGAATCCACAACGGTGGCGGAATCCAACTCCTCCTATAAATCACTATAATGGAAATACACCGTGTTACATGGATCGGTTCGCTGTGCGCATTATGAGTTGAGTTATCTAGGTTATTCCCTAAAGGCTCCCATAGGTCCGGCTTATATAGTCACCAGATCCTAGGGTTACAGGCAAAGTCCTAGTCGGACAGGTTACAGAGTCCTACACGGTATACAACTAGTCCAACGTGTCTTGCACTCCAAGGATCGGGGTACGTCGGTGACTCCTCCGAATCCTTCCTTTATCCGGCATGGGCCTCCCTTCTGGATCCATCTAACTGGGCCGCCCAGCAAGCCATGGGCCTTGCTACCAACTATGCGCCATCTGGGTTATCTGGATAAGAGATATGTTATGAGGATACCCATATAGCATATCCCCAACAGTAGCCCCCGGAGAACTCCGAGATCTTGTGCCGTCTTCCCTCTTCATATTGAATGCTCCGTCTAGATGGATGTCGGCAAATCGTCAAGCAATATCTTGTAGTCCTCCCAAGAACCCTGCGATGTTCTCCGTCTTCAACATGTATGTCAGAGAATCTGCTCAATCTTCCATCGTACTCTTCTCGTAACCGGACTGGATCAATCCATGCCGGAATCTTCAGATGGGACAGTTCACCTGCCTATGCCAATAGAGTGGCGTAGACCATAGGTCAACGACACCTCCTAACTCACACATGCAGAGAACGTAATCATAGCCATTTTTTCCCGCGCGAAGGATAAAAAACATTGGTGGCGGTGGTGGGAACGTGCTAAAATTTCCGCGCACGCTCGTGCACATGCTGTCCATGTAGCAACCGTTTGATCAACTTGCACAAATCCTGATGCTGAGTACTATATATTGTAACTGTGGTGTTTTTTATCTTTTCACCTCATTCGTCCTCGCATCGTCTTCTTCCTCTAGCCAACATCTCCTCGAGCTCTCCGCACGCATAGAGGAAAAACCCTAACTCTTCTTCCAATCTCACAGTCACATTCCCTCTGTACCAATGGCTAGTAGTAGCACCACTCCATCCATGGCAGCGTCAGGCAAGGCCACGGATAAGCCGATAGGCTCTGTCCATGTCAAGCCGGAGGGCGTGGTGGTGCCGTTTACAACGGTGGTGGAATCCACCGACGGCGACCATATTCCAGCGGGGCTGGAGCTGCTGGAAGAGGAGGTTGATTCCCACAAGGGGGAATGGCGTGGCTCGGACATCACCGAGAGCGACCACAAAGAGATGCTCGCCGAGGGGTACCTCCCCGCATCGGAGGGGCGGCGCTGGCCGGAGAGGTCATCCCTTCTCCCTTAGACGGAGAAAAGGTATACCTCAAAGCCCAACTAGTGCGCGGCGTCTCCCTCCCAATCTACGACTTCTTCATAGGAGTCCTTAGCCATTACCGGGTTCAACCTCAGAACCTATCTCCGAAAAGTATCCTCGCGCTTAGCAATTACGTGGCGCTTTGTGAGGGTTACCTAGGAATCATGCCTAGGTTAGATTTGTTTATCTATTTATTCACCGTAAAGAGGGAAGCCGGAGTGAGCAAGGAGGATCTTAGGAATTGCAGAACCATTAGCTTCAAAATCCGGCTTGGCCGGCGGTTACGCGACATCGTTGGTCATGAATCCTGCAAGAACTGACATAGGACGTATTTCTACGGCCCAGACATCCCTTTGGATGGCCGAGAATAAACGTACCTGGACTTTGTCGATGGAGGTGCCACTGAAGCCCCGACATGGAGATTCCAAGCCCTTCGACAATGAAGCCTCTCGCGCCATAAGGCGAATAGATTGGATCGTAGAGACGAGTCTTACCGGGTTGGACCTAGCCATGTGCTGGTTCATCAGGCGGATTCAGCCTCTGTAGGACCGCCTGAAGCTTATGCACGAATATTTCAAGGATAGGAAGGATAGTCTCCATATCTCTGATGACAACTTTTCGAGTGACTCCGTCAAGCTTCGCCTCAAAGACATAGTCAAGGTGAAGGACAGGAAGCGTGGCTTCACCATCACCTATGACATGTTCGAGGGAGGCACGTTCCCAGAGGTACTTATTTATTTTCCATGTATGACATATACTCAAGTTCTTCCATCTTGCCTTAACCTTTGTGTCTAACACTTTGGGATTCACTTAACAGCTGAAGAATCTAGACCAAGGTAGTATGGCTGCCCAAGTCTATGATCCCAAGATGAAGGAAGTCACCGGCGTGTCTGACGACGAGGTCCCACTAGCGTGTAAGCGGAAGAGCTCCACCTCTAACGCTGCCGAGGGAGGCAAAATAAAGAAGACGGAGGGTGGAGCCTCCAAGAGATCCACCGCCTCCCTGGAGGCGGAGAAAAGAAGAATTATCGGTATCCCGTTAACCAAGGCACTAACCATTGTGTAAGCTTCTTAACATCCAACATTATCTTTTGCTCGTCTTATTCCTGTTCTTATACTTTTTGCACATTTTAGGAAGAAGGCTAGTATGAGTTTGAAGAAGACCTCCAAAACATCGGGGGCTTCTGGAAAATCAAAGAAATGTTTAACCAAGCATCTCCCGCCATCAACCCTCCAACTCCGAGCATCCAGCCTACTACCGCACTGACAAGTTCTCCAGTAAAGGTAATGTCTGGACCTTCCACCATGGAAGTGGACCCAACTCCTTCTTAGGAGGTAACAGACGTTGCCGCGGATCCCCATGTTCTCGGCGAGCAGGCAACACAGGAGAGCACATCCTCTAAAGTGGCTAAAGCTTCGGCTAAGGATCCCACTGGTATTGGTAAGGCGATGGTGGAAGGCGGAACTTCTGCCGTAGGCGGAGCTGTTGCACCCAAGACGCCAACAGAGCTTCCAAAGATCGTCTACCCGATGCTTACACCAAGTAGCTCAGCTCTGGCTCCTGGTGCAGCGCCGACTTCTCCCACGTGTGGTGTTGAGGAGCTACTCAAGAAAGCGGAGATCTTGCCCGTAAATAGTCTTGATTTTAGCAAGATACTCTCCGAGAGCACCAGCAACCTCAAGATCATCGCACTTGTAAGTTTTATATGCCTTACATATGTAGTATCCGACTATAGCCCCCAAGGATTTACACAGAAAACCATAGGTCTTTGGGTATGAATGCTCTAATAGTGACCAAGCTAGAAGCTTTGCACTGTAGCCCCCAAGTATGTAGTTTGAATGAATTATTCTGACTAGATACTTTTAGAGTAGCATATGGAGTGTTTGTAATTTTCAATACTGTAGCCCCCAAGCCTCTAGTTGAAACAGAATTAGTTCCGACTAGATGCTTAAAGAAAGACTAAGCATATTGCTGAGTTAAAAACTCGTACTGTAGCCCCCAAGCCTCTAGGCGAATACCTATCCGACTAGATTCTTCAAGTAGACTAAGTAACATTACTCTTGCTTGCAGAATGAGAATGCTCGGAGGAATGTCGCCAATGACAAGTTCCACAAGATGCGTGCTGATCTCGAAGCTGAAAAGGGTAAAACTGCCTTCTTGAAGGATTAAATCACCAAGAGCAAGAGTCTGTTTTTCTTTTCAATTTCGCACTCAATTTTGGTCTTGCGCCATTAACTTTCGACTACTCATTGTGCCTTGTCATTTCTCCGACATGCAGAAGCTATTTCCAAGGCAAAGGAAATTTTCGAGCAATCCAAGCACATACAAGAGCTGGATATAAAAGACAAAATCCTGAAGCAGGAGAGAGCTGACACACTAAAGATGCATGAAAAGTCTATTGCCGCCATGCAAAAATATGCTAACACGGAGATCAGCCGTCTAAAGGAGGAAATTGCAATTCTCAAGGAATAGAACAATGCTACCACCAAGCAGAATACTCATAACCTTGAAGCTTACAAGGCCCTCCGACAAGAACGGGACTCCATGGCGGAGATTCTCCAGCAAGTTGAGGATAGCAACTTTGGTAAGGAATCTCCATCTTGTACTTCTATAAACTAGGTACTCTGAACTTTTGTTGTATTGAACTCATGTACTCAATCACTTGGGTGGAGATGTAGCTCCTATTGGTTTAACCAATAATCCTCCTCTGCCAAAGGAATGCATGGTTCTTGCCGGCAACTTCATCAGAACCGCCATCACCAAAGAAAAAGAAATTGCCAAGCCCTTGAACATCAATATCAAAGTGGTGGACTCTGTCATGAAGTACTCGGAGATCTTGGGACAAGCCCTCAAGCGTATCGTAAGCTGGAAAGCTTCATTTACCCGGGCTGGTGCAAGGATGGAGCTGGCTATGGTCAAGGCCCACTATGATGATGCCAACATCAACACGGTGACCTTCGGCTTGCCCGACGTAGACGATGACAGCTAGAAGATTGATCATGGAGATATCTGGGCATCGCTCACCAGCTATGACAACAAAGTCGCCCAATTGGTGGATGTAAACACGTTTGTGCCCCTTGAGCTAATTTATGCCGACCAAGCCAGCTCCTTCGAGTCCCTCAAGACTGCCGACTTCACTAATGGGCCAGATGGCTCTCTTGCAGCCGTTGACGTCACCTCGAAGTCTCCTGCACCAGAGGAATAAAAACACTATGTAATATTTGTTTCCTCTTGGTGTTTTGTATGTATGCGGAAAACAATGGGTTAACCTTAAGGCGGAAAACAACAACTATATGTTTCCTGCTTCTTAAGTACTAATTCTAGCATGTATATATTTTTAAGCAAGTGTTGGATTATCCATTACTCTGGTTTTAATGCTTGACTTTTCGTGAGTCGGAAGACCCGTAGTCGGGACTATGCGCTTAGGTGATGATACCCAATGGCACCATCAAAAACCTAAACACAAAATCGCCGACTTCAAGTGCCGAAATTCACTACTCCAGAACCCACATAAAAACAAGAAAGAGCGTGTAGACCAGAAAACTTAAGCTAACGCCCGTAGGCAGAATTTTCACAAGTGCAAATGCGAAACTTGCGCATAAAAGTTTTATACGATCCAAAAATGAACACTAAAGGAGGTAAAAGACTCAAGCATATGAGTGAACCAAAGAGCTTTATTTCATTGATCATATAAGAGATACACAGTAGATAGTAAAATATGCTAAGTCTAAAAAGGACATAGTTGTGCTATGTTCCATGGCCGATCAAGCTCCGGGTATTCATCATCCGGGTCACATCTCTTACGCTTATGATCCTCGTTTGGTCTATCCTCTAGTTCACGATTGTCAACGAGGTAGTAACATCCATTGAGTAGCGCCTTGCTAATGATGAACGGTCCTTCCCATGGCGGGGATAATTTGTGTGACTTCTTCTACTTAAGTCGGAGCACCAGATACCCCTCTTTAAACGAGCGATGCCGAACGTGGTGACTATGGTAGCTGCGTAGCTTCTGCTGGTAGATGGCGGATGTTTGGCATGCCAATATGCGCTCTTCCTTGAGAAGGTCTACATCGAGGCGCCTAGATTCTTTAGTGTCATCTTTGTCGTATGCGGAAAATCTTGTTGAGTCGTGAAGGATACCGGAAGGTAGGATGGCTTCTGCTCCATATACCATGAAATAAAGGGTGTAACCGGTGGATCTGTTGGGTGTAGTCCATAAAATCCATAGAATAGATGGTAATTCCTCCGCCCAGGCTCCAGCTGATCTATGTAGCGGTGCCTCTAGACGTGGCTTGATTCCCATCAGAATTAATCTGTTGGCTCTCTCAACTTGTCCATTGGACCGTGGATGTGCCATAGATGCCAAATCACGTCGGATGCCCTTGTCCCAACAATAATCTTCTAATTCTCCAAGTGACAAATTGCTACCATTGTCGGTGATAATGCTATGTGGGAGACCAAATCTCATCACTAGATCCCGGACAAACCTAAGAGCAATTGCCCCATCAATCTTTCTAATGGGTTTAGCTTCTATCCATTTATTGAATTTATCAACTGATACTAGCAGATGTGTAAACCCACAAGGTGCCTTCTGTAATGGACCAACCATGTCTAGCCCCCAGACTGCAAACATCCAAGTTATTGGTATTATTTGCAATCCTTGAGCTGGTACATGTGGTTGTCGGGCATAGTACTGGCATCCCATGCATGTGTCAACTATCTTGTCGGCGTCCGCCTTCGTGTTCAGCCAGTAGAATCCTTGCCAGAAGGCTTTAGAGACCAACGATCGAGGAGTGGCGTGATGCCTGCAATCTTCGATATGGATCTCATGAAGGATTTCAATACCTTATTGTTGAGAGATACACTTCAGGTATACACCCGTGGCGCTTCTTTTATAGAGCTATCCATTGATTATGGTATAGCCCTTCGCTCGACGTACTATTTGCCGACTTTCGACCTCGTCGATGGGCAAAGTTCCGTGTACGAGATATTCCATGAACGGTTTTGTCCATGCCAGAGGGACCTTTGTTACTGTATGAACAAAATATTCAACTCTATCCGGGTTCTCGGGGTCCGCTCCATTCATGGATGGTGTCCGCAGATGCTCCAGAAAAACGCCAGGCGGAATTTTTTTGCGCCCTGATCCAAGCTTTGACAGTAGATCAGCTGCCTCATTTTCCTCCCTTCTGACATACTTGATTTCGTAGCCCTCGAAGCACTTGGATATCTCGTCCACTTTGTCTCGATATGCCACCATCATATCGTTCCGCGCGTTCCAGGTGCCATCCACCTTCTGGGCAACCAAGTAGGAATCTCCGCAGCAAACTATGCGCTTGATATTCTTGGCTACGTGAAGTACATGGATGAGTGCTTCATATTCCTCCATGTTATTTGTAGCCTCAAAGTGGATCTGCAGAACATAGTGCATTTTTCCCTTGTTGGTGACTGTAGCAGTACACCAGCCCCCGAGCCATTGAGTAGCTTTGATCCGTCAAAGTGCATCACCCAGTATTCTGGCTCTGGTACAGGCGTATCATCTGGCATGTTCGTCCAATCTGCAATGAGATCTGCCAAGACCTGTGATTTGATAGCGTCGTGTCTCTTGTAGGTGATCTTGAAGGCGGCAAGTTCAATTCCCCAATTCGCGACCCTTACCACAGCGTCGCTATTATTGATGATGTCGGATAGTGGAGCCTTGCTCACAAATGTGATAGGGTGCTCCTGGAAATAGTGCCTTAGCTTCCGAGAAGCAAGGAACACTCCATAAGCTAGGTTCTAGTAGTGCGGGTAATGCTGCTTGGACTCCGTGAAGACCTCTCTTACATAGTAAATTGGTCGTTGCACTCCATACTCATGCATTCGTTCTTTCCTCTACACCATGACGACGATGCTAATTACCCAGTTGGTGGCATCCATGTAAATCAACATAGGCTCCATAGGCTCGGGTGCTGCGAGTATAGGTGCTGAGGAGAGTATCCCTTTTAGCTCCTTAAGCGTAACATCTGCCTCGTCCGTCCATATAAATTTGTCCGCCTTCTTCAGCAACTTGTACAACGGCAAAGCCTTCTCTCCAAGTCTGCTAACGAACCCGCTTGCCGCTGCAACGCAGCCTATGAGCCGTTGGATGTCCTTCAGGCATGTCAGATGGTTTATGTTTAGGATGTCTTTTATCTTCTCCGGGTTGACCTTGATTCCATGTTGGGAAACGATGAAGCCCAACAATATGCCAGTTGGAACCCCGAAGACGCAGTTCTTTGGGTTAAGCATCATTTGTATTTCTGGAGATTATCAAAGGTTTCCTTTAAGTCGGAGATTAAGTAATTTGACATTTTAGACATCACGGCGATATCGTCCACATAGGCATGAATGTTCCGACCAATTTCGTCGTGTAGGAAACACTTCATAGTCCGCTGGTACGTAGCACCTACGGTTTTTAGCCCAAAGGGCATTGTGACATAGCAAAACATGTCGTAAGGTGTGGTGAACAAAGTGGCCAATTGGTCTGACTTCCTCATCTTTATCTGGTGGTATCCTGAGTATGCATCTAAAAAAACTCAGAATTTCTGAGCCCCCCGTCGAGTCAATGACTTGGTCAATGTGAGGCAAAGCAAACAGATCCTTTGGACATGCTTGTTCAAGCCGGTGTAATCAACGCACATTCTTAATTCTTTGGTTCCCTTTTTGGGGACGAGTACAGGATTGCCCACCCATCGGGTGTGAAGGACTTCCTAGATAAAACTAGCCTTAAGTAACCTAGCTATGTTTTTTCCTATGTCGCGTTTCTTCTTGTATCTGAAGCGTCGTAGAGGTTGTTTCTTCGGTTTGCATTTTGGATCAATATTCAAGATGTGCTCTGCAAGGTCCCTAGGTACACCTTTCATGTCGACGGGTTGCCATGCAAATATGTCCCTATTCTCACGAAGGAACTCGAAGAGCGCACTTTCCTATTTATGGTTCAGGTTCGTCCCAATGGCGGTGACCTTAGAGGCATTGCCTACCACAAGTTCCACCGACTTGGTTTCGATGGCGGCCTTGAAGGCGGGATCGGAGTAAGAGATCTGTTTCTTCGATGCCGGCATCTCCGAGGCATCAACCTTGCTCTGGATCTCCTTGAATTGTTTGTTGTAGAGGATAGCTTCTGCAAAGGCTGTTTCTCCAATCTCGCAATCCCTTACTTTTGAAAAGCTTCCGGATACGGTGATGACACCTACTTCGTCATTTTATCTGGTGGTATCCTAAGTATGCATCTAGAAAACACAGAAGCTCCGAGCCAGCCGTCGAGTCAATGACTTGGTCAATGTGAGGCAAAGCAAACGGATATTTTGGACACTCTTTGTTCAAGACGGTGTAATGAAAGCACATTCTTAATTCTTTGGTTCCCTTTTTGGGGATAAGTACAAGATTGGCCACCCATCGGGTGTGAAGGACTTTTCGGATAAAATTAGTCTTAATTAACCTAGATATCTCTTTGCCTATGGCCTGTCTCTTCTCGTCTTCGAAGCGTCGTAGAGGTTGTTTCACCGGTTTGCATTTTGGATCAATATTCAAGATGTGCCCGGCAAGTTCCCTAGGTACACCTTTCATGTCGGCATGTTACCAGGAAAATATATCCCTATTCTCACGGAGGAACTCGACTAGCGTGTTTTCCTATTTAGGATCCAGGTTCGTCCCAATGGCGGTGGTCTTGGAGGCATCGCCTACCACAAGTTCCACCGACTTGGTCTCGATGGCGGCCTTGAAGCCGGGATCATAGTCAGAAATCTATTTCTTCGATGCCGGCATCTCCGAGGCATCGACCTTGCTCTGGATATCCTTGAACTCTTCGCTGTAGAGGAAAGCTTCTGCAAAGGCCGCGTCTCCAATCTCGCAGTCACTTGCCTTTGTAAAGCTTCCGGATACGATGATGACACCATTTGGTTCGGGTATCTTCAGCTTGTTGTAGATGAAGCATGTCTTGGCCATGAAGGTGTGGAAGATGTCGCGTCCGAATATGACACGGTTACGCTCTTGAAGGGGAACACTTCGAATGTCATGCGTTCTTGGTGGTAATTCTTAACATCACCAAAAGCCACCGAAAGCGTGATGCACCTAAGGGACCGAGCATCCCGGCTAGGAACTACGTTGTGGAACACGGTGCTGGTACGCCTTAGGTTGGTCTCCGTCAAGTTCATCTTGTGCAGTGTATCCATGTACAAGATATTGATGCTGCTTCCACTGTCCACCATGCATTTGGTGAACTCATTGCCGTCAATCAAAGGGTTGATGACCATGGCATATTAGTTCTCCCTTGGAACGAGGTCTGGGTGATCCTTCCTGTCCCATGTGACTGGAACTTCCGACCAGCGCAGGTATTGGGGAACTGGGGGTAGGGTGGCCATCAGTATCCTCGGTGAGGTTTTCTGTGCCCTGACAGTTGGGGTGCCAAAGAAGGTGTGGTATACAGGGGCCTTATTCTTAAAGGGGTTCTTGCCTTTGCCATCTCCCTTGTCGGTGTGCTTGGGGTCAACGTCCTCGTCCATGCCACTTTAATCCTTGGACTCCTCTTCCTTCTTCTTTCCTTTGCCCTTGCCTCGCGGTCGATTCTTTCGGTTTCATTTGTAGCCGGACTCCGGGTCTTCCTTGAGGTCGTTGACGAGCTTGCAATGGTGATTGGTGTGAGTGGATTTTCTGTTGGCATTGAGGTGTACAAGGCATGTCATATCATGGTACTCCTCGTATGTTTGGGGAACATGCAACGCTGTCGGGGTAGTTTCGGTACTTCGCTGCTGCCCACGACCAGCCCCTCATCCTCGGCCATGCTGTCTGCCATCACCTCTTCCTGGAAACGTTATCACGACCATGTCGGAGGCTTGCTTTTCTTCTGGCAGACTCTTCTGCTTAGTGCTGTTATTCCTCTTGGCTTGGGTTGGGATGGAAATTGCCGGCGAGGATCCACGAGCATCATTGTCGGTCGCTGCGAACTCACTAGCGAGCGAGATCATCTGATTGAGATCTAGCCTATGATTGTCCTGCAGGCGCTTCAACTTATGTCGGAGAAATGTTCCCTTTTCCAAGCCTTCAATGTAGACTACCATAGCGGTCTGATCGTGCACTCCTGTGCATGAATTTTTCATATCCAGCAAGAGGGAGAGGTAGGCTCGAGATGTCTGGTCTTTCTCTTGCACGCACCGCTGTAGATCGCCAACAGTGCAGGGCCGTTTGTACGTACCCTCGAAGTTTTTGGTGAATGCTTCTTGCATGTCCAACCAGTTGCATATGGAATTTTTCGGCAAGTCATCAATCCATTGGCGGGCCATGCCCATCAATATCAGTGGGAGGTACTTGACGGCAACATTGGGGTTTCCCCGGCGATCTCCACCGTGTTGACGTAATCCTGCAACCACGTAGCTGGTTTGGCGGTGCCGTCATAGGGCTTGATAGTATTGTATATCCAGAAACCCTTGGGGTAAGTTGTGGTCCATATTAAAGGACCAAAGCAACATGGTCCCAGGTTCTGTCCTTCCCGGTCCTCATGAATCTTGTCCATATGTGAACATGCATCGTATGGCTTCGGGTTTGCTCTTTTCTTATTGCCATCAGGGGATGGGATGCATGAATGATGCGGGCGTCCTCCGCCATGGTGGATACTAGGTGGCGACGGAGGAAAAGGTGGCGGTGGGTTAGCCTTCTTGTTGTTACCCTCCTGCGACGCTTCACGTCATGCGCGGTTGCTTGTCGGACATGGAGGGTCATGGCGTGACCTGCTCTTGTGTCGTTGGTTGCCGCTGCGCTCTCCACCATGACGGTGATGCTCCGTGTTATCGCGAATGACGATGCCACCCTGAGAGTGTCTTGGCGTAGGCATGCTCATACGGTGGTGAGCCGTTGGGTCTTCGTGATGTCGAGGGTACCGGGGCGGAGGAGATGGGCAATGAGGATGTGCCTGTTGTGTGCATCCCTCCGTATTTGTTCTGATGAACCTGTCTGGGACCCGACGTCATGAGGAGATCTCTCCATTGGCGGCTTAGGATTGCTAGACTAGTAATATGCTGGGTCAGACTCAATCCTCTGAGAGGTGGACTTTTCCTATTGTTTGACAGCCTTTCCTACAAGGTCATAGACCTGTTCCACAGCTACAGGTGATCTATCCAGTAGGGTCTTGGCGATGGCTAAGTTGAGGATAGGAGTGGGCATGACCTGCCTTCCTCATTGTCAATGTATGGTTTGGCTTGTGGCAGCTTTAGGGAGTCCATCCTAGGTTGCGCCGTACACCAGGATCGTTGATAACGTGAGCCGGAGATTTCCTAGACTTCTGCTGCTTGAGCAAAGTCTTGTACTCGGCCTCCATGGCTCTAGGTTTCTCGATTGATTTTTGCGCCTTGGCCATATCTTGGTATAGCTTTGCACCCTGCTCCGCGATGGCCTGCGCTTCCTCCAGCAGCTACTTGCGCTTCTCGTCAAGCTGAACTAGGTTCCGTATAAGAGCCACGGTCATGGGCTCGACGAGAAAATTGCCGTACATCACTCTATCAGCTGGAGTGACTTTGGCGGCCTTAGACGTAGATGCTGGAGGCGGCAGATTAGTAGTGTTGGGTTTACTTGGACCGATGTTGAGCTCCTACGGCTGCTACGCTGGGTTGGGAGGTGGTGGTATGGCCTTTGTGCGATCATTGTCGGCAGCATCACCTGGTCCCTTCCCCTTATCCAGCGGTTTAGGCAGAGCTTGTCCGGGTTGGTCTTCTTCCATCACACTCCCAATGGTGATGAACACCTCTCGGGATGTGATGGCCTTGTCGGCCTGCTCCTCGTGCTTGATGTCCTCCTCCATATCCTACATACAAGAGTCGAGTTCCTCTGGGATGATATCCATCTCCTCCGAGTCCACGCTGATGTCGGTGTAGAGCGCGTCCAAAACAAATTCGGAGGGTGCAGGGGCTTCCATGATGATGGAAGAAGATGCTGAGGCTGCATGGACATTGACTGGAGGCGGTGGCAGTGGAGGCTGTGGCGGCGGTGGACCGGGTATGGCAGTGCTCTCGGCCCGAGCAGCTGCTTCAGTGGCCACATATTTGTTGATGGTGCTGATCAAGCTCTCGAAGGTGAGGAGGCCTGCCTGTTGCGCCTTAGCGTATGCTGGAGAAATGTGTCGCGATCCAGTCCTTACACAGAGTCATAAATAACATCATCACTAGGGTAATGCTCCAGATCGGCCCGTATACAGAGCCATCTAGCGAGGTAATCGCGGGGTTTTTCACCCTCTCACTGGACACATCGCGCCAGATCAAATATAGACACCATGCCGACGAACTACGATCTCTGCTTTCCAGACGGACGGGCGTAGCCGGCGGATTTGTAGCGATATTCCACCATTATATCCTGCACAGGGAGGTTAGGGTGGGCCATGAATTTTTCAATCCTTCCACGAATACATCATGCCCGTAGGCGGTCCGTGCGGGTCTTGACGATCCTCTGACTCCCAGGGAACTAGTGCCCGAGTCGGTTTCGCCGATGAAGAGGCTGATGTCCCCGATTGGGACGATCGAGCAGCGGGTGGGGTTCGTCTTCGCTGGGATCCAGAACTCGTCGGGAGGGACGACCGGAATGTTTCCAGAGAAGAGAACACGACCGATGGATACAGTTTTGCTGATTACCGCGAAGAGCTTTGACTTCGCCCATTGTTGAGCCTGAAGCGCCTCTTGCCCCATGGTGGGCGCCAATTATCGTGGTATTGCCGACGAGTACGCCATGGAGGGGTCCTCACAGTGCGTGTTTAGAGACACAGGGTAAGGCGGAAGGTTGGCGGGTATGAGGTAACACAGCTTACCCAGGTTCAGATCCCACGACGGTGGCGGAATCCTACTCCTGCTATAAATCACTATAATGGAAATACGCCGAGTTATATGGATTGGTTCGTTGTGCGAGGTATTGAGTTTTATCATTCCCTAAAGGCTCCTCTAGGTCTTTCTTATATAGTCACCATATCCTACGGTTATAGGGAAAGTCCTAGCCGGACAGGTTATAGAGTCCTACACAGTATACGACTAGTGTAACGTGTCTTGCACTCCAAGGCTCCGGGTACACTGGTGACTCCATGTAGCCTTCCTTTATCTGGCATGGCCCTCCCCTGCCGCCCAGCTGGCAAAAGGTATTGCTACCGACTATGGGCCACCCGGGTTATCCGGATTAGATACATGCAATGGTGATACCCATTTAGCATATCCCCAATAGTGGAGTCGATGGATATGGCTCCGAGGGTAATTCCCTATCCTAGCAGAGTGTCGGAACATAGGCTTATGTCCCCCGAAGCTCGTCTTCGGTGGCGGCGGCGCTGTGGAACTTTTCGTCAAATTTTGATCCGGTCCTTAGGGTTTTCTCCGGGAGGCATATATGTAGGCGGAGAGGCAAGGTCGGTGGACACATGAGGGGCCCACAACATGGCCAGGCATGGCTAGGGGGACCCGCGCCACCCTATGGTGTGGCTGCCTCGGTGCCCTCCTCTGTCTCTGCTTTGGACTCCGTCTTCGTGTCGGGAAAAATAGGAGGTTTGGCTTTTGTTTCGTCCAATTCGGAGAATATTTCCTTTCGTAAAAAAATGGATTTGAAAAACAGCATAAAACAGGAACTAGCACTGTGGCATCATGTTAATATGTTAGTTCCAGAAAATGCATAAAAAATGCCACGAAGTGCAAGCAAAACATAAAGCAATTGGTGTAAAACAAGTATGGAGCATCAAAAATTATAAATAGGTTTGCAACATATCAACATCCCCAAGCTTAATTCATACTCGTCCTCGAGTAGGTAAGTGATAACAAAAATAATTTTTTAGGTGACATGCAACCAACACAACCATGACCAAGGTATTGAAAAGCATTGAAAGATGGGGATCAAAGTACTCTAAACATAAGCTTAAAAGATATATTTTAACAATAGAACTTAGAAACCATGTTACACCATGAAAAGTAACAAAAACAAAAGATCATGAATAATGCTTTGAATGACATTTGTTTGTTTCACATTTAGAAAACATAGCAAGAGTGGTATTCAGCTTTTCCTTAATGGAATAGAAAAACATAAATGCATAGGACACCTTCAAAGTTCATAAGGATGACTAGATACAAATAATTTAAGAACAAGATATACCATAATTATGAATCAATCAACAAGTTTTGGGAAAATGCACATTGAACTCAGAATGACAACTATGCTCTCTTAGATGGTGCATAAAGATATAAGATGGAGACTCAACAAAAAGTAAAAGAAAGGCCCTTCACAGAGGGAAGTAGGGACTAAATGGTTTTATAAAGCTTCCAAAAAATGTGGTACTCATTAGCTTTGAGCTCTCATTACCCCTATCATAAGCATGTTGAAGTGATTAAGGTTAAAGTGAGGAAAATATGAGTTATATGCTTGACAAATCACAAGTTGAAAATCTCATGCCCCTTGAGTACGAGTAACGAGACCTCGTGATACACAACTTTGGTACTACGCAAGTTCTTGTCATTGTAAGTATATGTGTATCATAGAAAACCGCCAACGGGGTACCCCTTGCCCCATGACACATGAGCTATCCCATATTAAAAATGACATGGCAACATACAGTGAGTATCTGTCATGACCCGGAATTAGGGCTAGGCAAATACCAGATCCTCCTCTGATATAAGCCTAACCTAAATTTCGAAGCGCGCAGGGAAAGATTGGTAACATTACAGAACATACAAACCATACATTAATAAGGTAAACTCTTAACAAAGTTATAAACCAGTCATACAAGCCAGGGGTCACAGACCCATCATTACAACAAACAACGGAAGCAAACAAGTTGTTCTAAACAACAAACTTAGCTAAGGCCTAAGAGGCCATAAACAGAAGTAGCGACCCTTCCATAGATCCTAGGCTGCTGCCCGAGAACCCCGACTACTCGTCGACTTCGACGTAGAAACCACCTTCAGTTGGAGTAGCTTCATATGTAGAAAAACATCAACGAAGCAATGCTGAGTACAGGGTGTACTCCACAAGAATTATGTCTAGTGGAGTTGTTTTGCATAAAGCCATCTTTTGTTTTCAAAACAAGAGGGAGAAGAAACTCGTCTAGTCATATCATTTTCAAAAGGGGATAAGAAGACTACAACTCCAGCTCTTCAAAGTCAACTTCAATATCCACCAAGAACCATCATCAACTGAACCTTTCTTCCTAGACTACCCCCTCAAACAACCCCAAGGAAGTATTCCGGATCTCACATTAGTTGACAAGTTTTATCATTCGGTTATAGTTCTCTATGATCTTCACGTCCATTCCATAGTCGTCCATAACAGTGGACACGGCTTTTCGAAAAGATTAATAACCTTGCAGGGGTGCACAACTTTACCCACACGTACCAACTGATTCTTAATGCCAAATTATTAGCCCTCTTCCTTCTAAGGCCGACAAAGAGTGGTTGACCATGCCGTTTACCTTGCTTTCGCCGAGACCATGGGACAAGTTCCGAAGCTGGTCCCTAATGATGTGCGTAGGGTTCAAGATTACGGATGTCGGGCATCTCTTATTCCCGGCCATGCTTACCTACCTGTTATGAATGCACCTCCTTCACCTCCATTCAAGAACAACCAATATGCATATGTCGAATGGAAAGCCCGAACTATGTGACTCATGGAATCTACTAGGCAAGTTAGTTGGTCGAGGGGGTTTCCAGGCCCCCGTGTGGTTGTACGCTCGTCTTGGTTCAAGAGGCAAGAACATCAGGTACTAGGGGTGGCAAGTATGGGACTGGAAAAACCACAACCCACATGGCCTCCCATACAAGCTTAGCATGTTTATTATCCATCTCTGATAACATCACAACATCCTACCATGATAGATTCATTCGCATCTCCAGTGCATCATCTGAATGATCATCATCGAATCACTAAGCATGGCTAATCTTGACTGAACTGTGGCACTAGCGATGCTCATAAGCTAAACCCTAGTTATGCTAGGAGTAGTGGATTAGGTAATTTAGTTCACAAAAGGAAACATGCATCAGATAGGATTACTCTATCTACTGATAAAAGACGGTTGAACCGAAGCGAGAATGAAATTCTTTGTAAACATAGGATTCATATGTATGAGTGGGGCTTCGCTTGCCTTGTCCGTTGTTGGACTGGTACTGCTCTTCGCTGGCGTTGACTTTAGCCTCGTGTTTGGTTCCTATTCGCACGAACCAATCACCGGAAAAGAGAAAGCAACATTCAACACATGACATGTGCAATTCTCATACAATATGGATGATATGACACGTTAAATAGTGTTGGAATGAACCCTAGAACTTGCTTGATCATTTTAAATAGGGTCCGAGAGGTCCAAACCCTGGAACATGGGATCCTCGGAATCACCTATGGGGTTCAATTGGTTCTTCTAATTAAACTTTCCATTAAAGTTGGATAACAATGTATGATTATAGCTTAGTCAGATAGGTTTCATTTTCTGATCATTTTGGTATATTATTTGGATTTTTCTGATTTAAAATGAATTAGTTATGAATTTCTCCAATTTTAATTCATTTTCAAATCATTTTTGGAATATTTAAAATAATTTCCAACTTGGGCCCACATGTCATAGATTTAATCATTATAGAAAACATTTATTGAAAATATTAAAACCCTGTCAGACAGGGCCCACCTGTCATAGATTTCGTATTTATAGAAATTATTTACTGAAAACATTTAAAATAAAAGGAAAATGGTTTACTGCATCATGCTGACATCATGGGGGTGTTTAACCCGTTTCTCACTGGATGTTGGTCTAGCCCCAGAGGCTGACCTGTGGGACAGGCGCCACGTCGGGTTGCCACATGGGCTCGCCGGCAGGCGCGTCGGCGACGGCCAGAGACGATGGAGGACGGCAAGCGGGGCTGCACGGGTATGTGCGTTCGAACCCGTGGATCGAGGCAAACAAGATAGGGGCAGCGCCGCCCGGATTTGGTCACCGGAGCGACGTCTGCGACGATGTCCGATGACGGCGGATGGCGAGCTAAGGTGCGGGCTTGAACCATAGAGAGAGAAGGGGATTATAGGGCTCCTAAGGGACCAGGGGCTCACCACGGAACGGATAGTGGGGTCAGCTAGGGTCGGGGTGACCGGAGTCGATGGAGGAGACGGTGGCCGGAGCTCGAGAAGGCGGTGACCTTGGCATCGATTGGGAGCTCCTCGCGTCGATTCCTTCTGCAAGGCTGCTCACAACAGTGAGGCGAAGCTTCCAGGAGCAATGGCGGTGTGGCGTTATTATCCAACCTTCCTGGTCAGCTGACGGCAACGATCAAGCGGCGGGATGGACGACAGCGGAGCTGCCACGGAGCTGCTTGTCGTCGACTCGTCGTTGACGAAGACAACGAGAGGATAGAAGGCCGAAGTGGTATCAGGCCAGAGGTGGGCCGCGCGGGGCTGCTGCTGGGCCGGGGGATGCGCTGGCTGGTGCGCGCGAGCGGAGGGAAGAGAGAGAGAGAGGGAGAGATGGGCTTGGCCCAATAGAGCTAGGTTTAGATATTTTTTTCCAGGAAACTGTTTTTTTTCAATTTATGTTTATATTTCCATTTTCCAAACTGTTTTGAATAATTCGAAAATACCAGATACTTTTATAAATATTTAAAATGCAATGGAGACCATTTATAACCATTTGGGTTCCAAACCTCTTTATACTTTTCAAATATATCAAAACCCTTTTGAATTAATTTCAAATAGAGAGTGGAGCTATTAGGGTTTTATTTGTTCTTACTTGATTAAACCAAAGTGCAAGTATTATGCATGCATGCAATGCTCAAACATGTCTTTATTATATTACACAAAAGGGTGGTATGTTACAGTTCTACCCCACTTATAAGAATCTCGACCCGAGATTCCTAGGTTTTAGAAAAGAAGGTAGGGTACTCATATCGAAGACAATCTTCATGTTCCCAGGTTACTTCTGACTTAGAGTGATGAGACCATTGATCTTTCAGGAACTTGATGGTTTAACGACGAGTCTTGCGCTCGGTTTCGTCAAGAATACGAATAGGGTATTCTCGGTAGGTTAGATCATCTTGGAGATCCAAAGTTTCATGGTCCACACCACGAATGGGGTCTTTGAAGCAACGCTTAAGTTGAGACACATGGAAAACATCATGTACCTCTGGAAAGGTTGAAGGTAGATCCAATTGGTAGGCAAGCTCACCCCGCTTGGAGAGAATGCGGAAGGGACCAACGTAGAGAGGAGCCAGTTTGCCTTTGATACCGAATCGATGGACACCCTTCAAAGGAGTGACCCTGAGGTAAACTTGATCACCAACTTCGTAATGAACATCAAGATGATGACGATCGTAGTTGGTCTTCTGAAGAGATTGAGCGGCCTTCAGACGCTCCCGCATTATGCGAACTTGATCTTTTGCTTCTTGAATCATGTCCGGACCAAAGATTTCTCTTTCTCCGTTTTCTGTCCAGTTCAGCGGTGTTCGACATGTTCTCCCATACAGAAATTGGAAAGGTGCCATGCCCAAACTGGATTGAAAACTGTTGTTGTAGGAAAACTCGGCAAAAGGAAGACATTTCTCCCAGTTCTTTCCAAAGGATATGACACACGCTTTGAGCATGTCTTCAAGAATTTGATTTACTCTTTCGGTTTGACCACCAGTTTTACACTAGTGCAGAACGGCCCATTGGTCCCATTGGAAAGGGGCTTTAGTCCCGGTTACCCAACCGGGACGGGGCAATCGGGACTAAAGCCCGAACCTTTAGTCCCGGTTGCCCCACCAACCGGGACAAAAGAGCGTACACGTGGCCGCTGCTCCGTGCAAGGGGGGAGGAGCAACCGTCCCAGTTCGTAATACGAACCGGGACAAATAAGCTTCTGCTGCGGCAGAGATTTGACACATTTCTCTGCCGCGGCAGAGAATTCGTTTTGGCAACTTTTGTTGCCGCGGCAGCATTTTGGCCACTTTTTATGCCGCGGCAGATAATTCATTTATGTTGTTTTATTGTTTATTTAGTGTTTTGCACTCATCAATGAAGGAACCATTATATTACACAAGATCATCATGACAATATTATATTCGATACACGGATCGAGTTCATGCACCCGTTTACAAAAGTTTCTCTTTGTACAATCCCTATTGTCTATACACAGCCGAATAGTATTCTCCTTTTGGGTTTAGGACTTCTGCATCCAATAATCCCGCCAATTCCTCCTGAATTTCTCGTACGCGATCCTTTGGCAGAAGACCGTCCCGTAGACATTCGATCTGATTTAAAAAAGGAGTCAACCTATATGAATGAAACTAAACACAATTTTATTGTAATTAAAAACTATAGAAATTTTTTACGTACGTGGAGTTGCTCTAAATTTCTTCCCTTCTCATCGCACATCTGCCGGATGAACTCGCAAACATAGTATCCACATAGATTGTTACCTGGTCCCTGCGTCAGACACTTTACAAGAACATAGTTCAATCAAAATAATAATAAAGCATGATAATAATTGTATCAAAACTAGAATCAAAGAGATGCGCGGATATAGCTAGTGGTGCTTACATCTAGCGCTTGAAATGTAAGCTCCGCTTTCCAAACACCCCTAGCCTTGTTGGTGAACCGTTTCCAAGCGCTGCCCAGCGAAGAAAACGAATAAAATAAGTTATTAATTACTTGATATCATAAAATTCACGAACGTTGTCGATATAGTGTCGTAATGATTAGAATTACCGCTGGAGAAGCATCTGCATGTCCTTCCACTGCTCAAGGGGTTTATGTTTCGAGTCCATGACTAGTACACGCACTTTGTCAAGTTGAATGATTAACAGAATATAGTGGTAGCTGCGAATGCATAACTAATCAATTATATAATTAACATCGAGTAAGAGAAATAGAAAATGTATACAAGATAATAACACTCACTGGAAGTTGTAAGGAAAAAGTATTTCCCTTTTGGTTTCTTAAAACCTTAACGCGTGTACTATATTATCCTCCGTATCCTTGGGGCTTGTTTTGAGATTAGCTTGATGAACCCAATATGGGTCAATGAAGCCAATGTCATAGATTTGTCCTCTGCTGCATTCGAGAATCTTCATTCTGCATATTATAGTATGATTATATACATGCAATACACAAGGTGAGATAGCTGGAGACTAAATTAATTACAGAATTAGTACTTACAAACAATAGGCACTGATGATCGATTTGTCCAAGGCGTCTTGATTGAATAATTATAATAGTTCATCAAATTTAATGGATATCATGTCATCTATTTCTTTCCCATAATGCTTTTTTGTAACCTTCAGCACTATCCAGTTAGCCCCAGCCTTTGTGGCATGCATGTACCAGTTATGCAATCTTCGCATTTTTGTTGGAAGATTATTTACCTCCTCAGGTTTGACGAGAGGTTTACCGTACTGGTATTTGTATGCTACTTCACTCATGGGGAAGTACTCTAACTGGGATAAGTACTAGGCAATACTCATACCTTGAGCAGCGGCAGCTTCTCCGTATTGTGCAACTACCTCTGGATCATACTGCTCTTCGGCCCCATATTTGCTCGACACCACATTGGTATGGGAAATCACCTTGAGAGGGGCGCAAGACTATTTTGCTTGTTCTCCGAGCTGGGCAACCGATTTGTAGCTTGCATCAGTACTGCTCTTCGAGGCGTGTTGTGCCGCATGTGACATGAGAATAGAACACTCATAGTCTGATGACAGCTTTGGATCGGGTTGATGAAGAGTCTTTAGCATTTTCAACACTTTGGCTTTTTCTTCTTTGGTGCTAGGGAACTCTGGCTCTTTCGGCCGCCTCAGCTTAGCGAAAAACGCTGTCGTTTCCGCATCAACGATCGCCGCAGTCTCCTCTTCAGTATAGTCATAAGCTCTCTTGGGAGGAACCTTTGCTACTTTTGGAAGAGGCTCTTGTTTACATTTCGGCGATCGCTTACCACGACGCAGAGTAGCGGTATGCTTACGCTTTTTATCCTGAGGCGCCGGCGATGGCTCCCATGGTGATGGCTGCGCCGGAGATTGGTGAGGCGACGGAGCCGGGTGAGGCGACGAAGACGGCTGCCGCGGCAGCGACGACCTCACTGGAGACGGGTGAGGCGGCGACGAAGATTGCCTTGGCGTGTGATTTCGAAGCACGATACATTCCTTTGGCCATAGAATGGTGACGTTTGTTGCGTCTCCTAGTTTAGTCATATCCCCTTCACCTGCAGGGTAGTCAAGCTTCAAAACTTCAAAGGTGGGCATGATTTCATCCACCCCGACAACAGCGTAGCCCTCTAGAACTGGACGACAGTGGTATGTTGGTGTGGGTCCGATTGGTAAGGCATAGCAGACCGCCACCTTCATTGATATGTTCACAACTTTGACATGTAGCTCGCAGTGTGTCATCACTGTGATATCATCCACTGGGTAGCCAAGAGGAGCCATCATCGCTGCACCATTGTTATCGGCATTGTCATCACCCGGGACCTCGGTGGAAGCCACGCTGCTTTTTTGATTATTTGATAGGCCGGTAGCACCGAATGTAGTGTGCTGCTGAGATGGGCCGGTAGTACTTTGCTCCTTAAGTGCATTAATTTCATCTTGTTGTTGCTTTATTCGTTCTTCAATTACGCATTCGCTCTTTCTGAATATCTGCTTCAACTTCCGCCTTGTCCTTTCTCCTCCGACGGCTTCTATCAGGATATTTCTTCCTCTCTTCGGGAAACCCAGTCCTCCATGGTTTGGAGCCGCTTGTGCCTCGTGTTCGTCCATCATGTTCCTTATTTCCAAGGGCGAGTGTGAGCTCATCATTCTCTCTATCGGGAATGAAGTCCCCATCTTTAACAGCCTTTACTGCTTTTCTCATATTCTCGATTGGCAAGGGGTCTTCTTTATGTCGTATGTTATATATACACTTCCCTTCCAAGTCCAACGTGCCCCCATGCCCATAAAACCAATTCCTTGCACGTTCTACCCAATCGTCTATCTCTGGGGTGATATTTTTAGCACACAGTTCATTCTCAAGTTTCTCCCACTTAGGAATGCCAGCCCTGTAGCCACCTTGCCCCATAGTGTGGTGATACTTCTTGTTATCAGCATTCAGCTTATTCGTTGTAGACATTTTCTTAGCTTTTTTTGATGTCTTGTATTTCACAAACTCAGCCCAGAATATTTTTATCTTCTCAAACTGAATATTCTTGAAATCGGGAGTCTTCTCTTTCACGACATAGTCAAGGTGCAATCTTTTCTTCCAGTTGGTGAAACACTGGGCCATCTTATTCAAAGCCCACTCCCTGGCCTTAGCCTCCATGGCTCTCCCATGTTCTAAGGCGTCCTCAACTGGATCCTCCGCATTTGGATCCAGCTCTATCTTCGGTAGTTTGAAATTAACCATGAGCCTCTTCCACAGTAAATCTTTGGCGTTGTTAGGGACAAATAAACATGTTCCCTCTTCTTCCGCATCAGCAGGCCTATTCCAATTTCGAATGGTGATCGGGATTAACTTCGCATTGTGCCACAAATTTGTTTGCGACAACTTCGGAAGCCGTCTGTTTGCCGTCTTCAGCGACATCTTCGATCCTGAACCTCTCATGGTCTCCCAAATTTTTGGTTGGGCATCGGCTACTCTTTTCAGTAGATTTCTTCGATCCGGAGGGCTAAAAGAAGAAAGATTGTCGTTGCTATTTCTATATAGATAGCAGATGATGAATTAATGAATTAATTATATTACATGCACCTCGCCAGAGCGGTCGTCTTCTCGATTACACAAGGCATCACCTTCTCCCTCGCAGAAGGCAACACCTTCAACCTTAAACAAGTCGTTTATTCTGTCATAAAGAGGATCACCCTCACCGGAGTTGTTGAGAAACGTCGATACATCTAAATTTTCTTCCCCGCGGATCACACCTTGGATCAACTCTTCCTTTTCTTCGTCTCTGTCGTGTGGGTCCATATTTTTTGCATAGGTGTAAAAACGGATAAGTCAAAACGGATAAACCCTAATTCAGAGAAACCCTAATATATACATAAAAAATAATAAAAATATATACATACACAATATATACATACACACTAAAAGGGAAGGGGCGGCTGGAGCGCGTGGCGATGGACGGAGACGGAGGCGCTATGGCGGTCGGGGAGGAGGGATAGGCGGAATGCTCAAACAAGTATGATGATATGACAAGTTGAATTGCATTGAAATGAAACCCTAAAACTTGCTTGGTAATTTAAACGGGGTTCCGAGGGTTGAAAACCCTAACTCGGGAAACTCCGGAAACACATGAGACGGGTTGATTTAGTTTTCTAATTAAAATTTTCATTAAAGTTGATTATCAATGCATGACTATAGCTTAAAAAGGTAGAACTCATTTTTCTGAACATTTTGATATATTATTTGTATTTTTTTGACTTATAAATAATAAGATATGAATTTTACAATATTTAATCATTTTCTAGAATTATAAAATAATTTATTACATCAGGCTGACGTCATAAACAACCCAGGGATTTTGTTACCACGACTGAACCTACCCATAGAGACTCACTGATGGGGCCGGAGCCACATCAATAGCCCCACACGCAAAGTGGGGGGGGGTCAGGGTGTTTCTCACCTAGGCTGGATCTAGCGAGAAGGGCTCACGAGCGGGCCCTAGGCCAGGCTGGATCCACCCCGTGGCCACGTGGTGGCTATGTCACTCGCGACGACGCGACCGGAGCGGCAGGCGGTGGTCGCCGGTGATGTTTCCGGCGATTCTAGGGAGCACCGCCGAGTCTGTTCAAACCGTGCGAGCGAGAGGAACCTATCTAACCTAGCGCCGCTAGTTAATGGTCGCCGGAGCAAGCATGATGGCGAGCATCTGCGGCGGAGCTCTCGGGTGAACGGCAAGCAGCGGCTACGCGCAACGCCAGGAAGCATATACCGGGTCAGGGAGGTTCAGCGATTCACCCTGAAGCGATTGGGGACGACGGTGAGGAAAGGAGAGGCTCAGAGCGCCGGCGAGGAGCGCGGCGGAGCTCGTCGGGGTCGAGGAAGAAGCAGCACGTGGAGGCGCGACGGCGGGACAGCGAGTGGAGTCCGACGGCGGGGCAGCGCGTGGAGGCCGACGGCGGGGCAGCGGTTGGGCAGCCTAACGGTGTCTGAGCGCTTGTCCTCGCGGCGGCGATCTGTTGCGGGTGAGTGAAGAGGAACGGGAAAGAAGGAGAAGGAGAAGGGGCGTGTGGTTAAGTAGTGAAGCCTCTTTTGTCCCGGTTGGTGGCTCCAACCGGGACTAAAGGGTTATACGTCCCGGTTGGAGCCACCAACCGGGACGTATACTCCACTATTTTCAGAAGACAAAGGGTTGGCGCGCGCAGGGTTCTTTAGTCCCGGTTGGTGGCTCCAACCGGGACATATGACCCTGTTTTCAAAAATTTTCAGGAATTTTCTCTCTGTTCCGGCCTTATTTTTTATTTGGGGTTTAAATTTGTAATGTTTTTTAAATAATAATTACTTTGGAATTTAGAAAAATTTTAAACATAAAAAGTGTTTGAATTTGAATAACTAATTCAAAACCATTTTCTGTTTTTTAAAAAATAATTAATGTAACCATTTAAAATATGAACCATTTACAATTAAAAATGAATTAACTTATATTTTTTGAATATTAATTTGGAATTTAGAAAAACTTTCAAGATAAAAAGTGTTTGCATTTGAATAAATAATTCAAAACCATTTTCTGTTTTTCAAAAATAATTAATGTAACCATTTAAAATTAAAAATGAATTAACTTATATTTTTTGAATATTAATTTGGAATTTAGAAAAACTTTAAACATAAAAAGTGTTTGGATTTGAATAAATAATTCAAAACCATTTTCTGTTTTAAAAAATAATTAATGTAACCATTTAAAATATGAACCATCTACAATTAAAAATGAATTAACTTATATTTTTTAATACTAATTTGGAATTTAGAAAAACTTTAAACATAAAAAGTGTTTGCATTTGAATAAATAATTCAAAACCATTTTCTGTTTTTTAAAAAATAATTAATGTAACCATTTAAAATATGAACCATTTACAATTAAAAATGAATTAACTTATATTTTTTTAATATTAATTTGGAATTTAGAAAAACTTTAAACATAAAAAGTGTTTGGATTTGAATAAATAATTCAAAACCATTTTCTGTTTTTAATTTGGATTTGAAGTAACTTATATTTTTTATATATTAATTGGCGGAAAAAAGGACAGGAAATAATGGGCGGAAAGAAAATTTTATTAGGATAGAACTGGAATTAAAGTACATAACGCAACTAACACAAAGTTACATAGAAGAACTAAAAATCGGCCGTACTTGTTTTGCAATGTTGGAGTGATTCAGTCATGCTCCTGCCTACACATGTAATACTCGCCACTATAGTCATCGTACTCGCCGCGGCCGTCGTCGCTGTCGTCGTCGGGGTCGCCGTAGTTGAACCTTGAAGGCTGAGTACGAGTGGGATGGACTTGAGGGTAGCGCAGGCGGGGGCCAGAGTCGGCGGCCGTGTAGGCCATGACGCTCTGGAGTGTCCGGCCGCGCCACCATAGCCGACGTCCGGCCTCGTTGAAGTTCGGAGGAGGTGGGCCATCCTCCTCCTGCCTGGCGAGCGCCCTCTCACTCCGATCCACGAAGAAGGCTTCCCAAGTCGGGAAATAGTGGGGATGCCATCTGGGATTCCTCCGCTGCTCTGGCGTGAGCTCGAATTAGTAGTGGTTCGTGATGGCCATCCGACATGCCACACCTAGAGGGACAGGAGGAACCGGCACGCCTCGGGCGCTCAGCATCCAGCCGACGGGGACACAATAGCTCGGCCGGCAGGGGTAGTTCGAGGCGTAAAGCGCCTCCGCCTCCCTGGGAGTTAGTGCTACGGTGGAAGTCATGGAAAAGAATGATAAGGTTGCAGATATGAGTCTAGAGATGTGCAATGACAATGGAGGCCAACCCTACATATATAAAGTGAGAAATGATAGGAAGATAACTAGAGGGAAGAACTGGCGGGAAAACTGGCGGGAAGAAATGGCGGGAGAAATGCCGGGAAAAAATGGCGGGAAGAAAAATGGCGGGAAGAAATGGTGGGAAGAAAAATCGCGGGAAGAAAAATGGTTCATTTAGAACTTGCATTGGATCTCTGAAGAAACCACATATTGCGAGTCTAAAAATGATTTTTTCAAAAAATCACGGGCGATAGATCATGTACCTGTAGTACAAACTGGACCCACATCCTACCGATTTGGCAGACATTTGTCCTTTTTACCCGGGATGGACAAAAAGGTTTGAGATGTCCCAGTTGGGAGATAGTCCATGTAAGGTGGTCTAGTATTTTAGGAAAATGGGACGGTATCATTCTGAAACAGCATTTGGGTGGTTACTTCACAAAACGACCCGTTTTTTGCACTCGGAAAATGGAAAAAGGCTTTTCCGTGCGACAAAAAGGAAAACTTCCTCCTGTAACATTGTTCTCCATACCAATGTCCACATGCATGCATAATATGGGCACATCATCACAAACTATGCCGTGATTCAGCACATAACATCAGTCATTTCGACCGAAAGCCATGAAACCTTGAACATGATAGGTCATTTTGTGAAGGTTTTTTGAGACATGATCAATATACCAAGTCTGGTATTTTTCCTTTCAACTATGTCACATAATATGACACCACGCGAAGGATTTTCATTGTTCGGATTTTTTTTAATTTATTATGCCCGTTTTGAATTTTCTGAATTTCTAACTATGGTCGAACCGGCGTGCATGAAGATAGGGGACGAGCATCGTTAGAACTTGCATTGGATGAAACCACATATTGCGAGTCTAAAAATGATTTTTTCAAAAAATCACGGGCGATAGATCATGTACCTGTAGTACAAACCGGACCCACTTTCTACCGATTCGGCAGACATTTGTCCTTTTTACCCGGGATGGACGAAAAGGTTTGATATGTCCCGGTTGGGAGATAGTCCATGTAAGGTGGTCTAGTATTTTAGGAAAATGGGACGGTATCATTCTGAAACAGCATTTTGGTGGTTACTTCACAAAACGACCCATTTTTTGCGCTCGGGAAATGGAAAAGGGCTTTTCGGTGCGACAAAAAGGAAAACTTCCTCCTGCAACATTGTTCTGCATGCCAATGTCCACATGCATGCATAATATAGGAACATCATCACAAACTATGCCGTGATTCAGCACATAACATCGCTCATTTGGACCGAAAGCCATGAAACCTCGAACATGATAGGTCATTTTGTGAAGGTTTTTTCGAGACATGATCAATATACCAAGTCTGGTATTTTTCCTTTCAACTATGTCATATAATATGACACCACGCGAAGGATTTTCATTGTTCGGATTTTTTTGAATTTATTATGCTCGTTTTGTATTTTCTAAATTTCTAACTATGGTCGAACCGGCGTGCATGAAGATAGGGGACGATCATCGTTAGAACTTGCATTGGATTTCTGAAGAAACCACATATTGCGAGTCTAAAAATGATTTTTTGAAAAAATCACGGGCGATAGATCATGTACCTATAGTACAAACCGGACCCACTTCCTACCGATTCGGCAGACATTTGTCCTTTTTACCCGGGATGGACGAAAAGGTTTGAGATGTCCCGGTTGGGAGATAGTACATGTAAGGTGGTCTAGTATTTTAGGAAAGTGGGACGGTAGCATTCTAAAACAGCATGTTGGTGGTTACTTCACAAAACGACCCGTTTTTTGCGCTCGGAAAATGGAAAAGGGCTTTTTCGTGCGACAAAAAGGAAAACTTCCTCCTGCAACATTGTTCTCCATACCAATGTCCACATGCATGCATAATATGGGCACAGCATCACAAATTATGTCGTGATTCAGCACATAACATTGGTTATTTCGACCGAAAGCCATGAAACCTCGAACATGATAGGTCATTTTGTGAAGGTTTTTTCGAGACATGATCAATATACCAAGTCTGGTACTTTTCCTATCAACTATGTCACATAATATGACACCACGTGAAGGATTTTCATTGTTCGGATTTTCAATATACTAAAGGTTCATCTTTAGTCCCGGTTGGAGGGATTTCGGCAAGCTGGGCCAGGCAGCACTAATGATAGGGGTGAGTGTTGACATTATGTCGTGCGGCGTGTACCTTGTCCTGGATGGTGTCACCAACCGGGAGTAAAGATGAACCTGTAGTCCCGGTTGGAGACACCAACCGGGACAAAACACGAGTCAACACTAATAATAGGGGTGAGTGTCGACATTATTTCGTAAGTTTCGACACTATGTCGAGCTGCTTGTACTATAAATAGGCATCCTTGTGAGTCCAGTACTCCATCTAGTTTGAGACATCTCCAAGATGGTTTTCGAGAGAAGGGACACCACTACGGCCAGTTTTAGGGAGATGCCGACGGAGCCCAGTCCTCCGGCATCTCCTAGAAACTGGTCATAGAGGCACTCCCTAATATGTGAAATTAGTTAGCTCCCAGGCGTATTGATCTAGTTAGAGAAGTTACAAGCTGCAAGATGGTTTTGAGAGAAGGGACACCACTACGGCCAGTTTCAGGGAGATGCCGCCGGATCCCAGTCCTCCGGCATCTCCGAGAAACTGGTCATAAAGGCACTCCCTAATATGTGAAATTAGTTAGCTCCTAGGTGTATTGATCTAGTTAGAGAAGTTACAAGCTGCAAGATGGTTTTCGAGAGCAGGGACACCACTACGACCAGTTTCAGGGAGATGCCCCCGAATCCCAGTCCTCCGGCATCTCCAAGAAACTGGTCATAGAGGCACTCCCTAATATGTGACCGCGCGCGTTTGGAGATCAGATCTTAATGGTAAGTATGAATTGGGACAACTTCTTCATAGTCCCGGTCCAGCCACAAAATGGGGCTAACACTCAAGACATTTATTAATATTAAAAACTGAGACTACAAAACCGGGACTAAAGGCCCCCTATATATAGTCCCGGTCAAGCCACAAACCGCGAAAGATATCCTTCGGTGAAGCCACAAACCGCGAAAGACATGAACTAGAGTTACATAATATGAGCATGAACTTCTTGGCATATGTCCTTCCTTATGATCGCTTCAGACGTAATCATGGAGCATCTTCTTTACTTAACGGAATGGTTGGGTCAGTTTTCACTATGAAGGGCGAAATTTCATCAAACTTATTATAATCTTCTGACATGTCTGTCTTGTCCTCGATTCCCATGATGTTTCTTTTCCCTGAAAGAACTATGTGACGCTTTGGCTCATCATATGATGTATTCGTTTGCATATTTTTTCTTTTTTTCGGTGTGGAGGACTTGTCCTTCACATAGAAAACCTGAGACACATCATTGGCTAGGACGAATGGTTCATCTCTATAACCAAGATTGTTGAGATCCACTGTTGTCATTTCGTACAACTGGTCTATCTTTACCCCTTCCCCATTCAGGTTGACCCATTTGCAACGAAACAAAGGGACCTTAAAAGAGACTCCATAGTCTAGTTCCCATATCTCCTCTATGTAACCATAGTATGTGTCCTTTTGTCCATTCTCGTCTATTGCATCAAAGCGGACACCACTATTTTGGTTGGTGATCTTTTTATCTTGGGCGATCGTGTAGAATGTATTCCCATTTATTTCGTACCCTTGGAAATTCAATACAGTAGAAGATGGTGACGCGGCCAACAAGTATAGCTGATCTCCAACAGTGGTGTCATTCAAGAGATGTGTCCGCATCCAACCACCAAAAGACTTCATGTGTTCATATGTAATCCATGATTCAGGCTTCCCCGGGTTTTTGGAGCGTACAATATTCTTGTGTTCCTCGATATACGGAGCTGCCAAGGTGGAATTATGTAGAACTGTGTAGTGTGATTTAGTGAAAGAATCCATGTCCCTACATATCATTGCTTTCTTTACCAGCGTGCCTTTTTCACTTAGTCTTCCCTCATGCCGCGAGTCAGAAACACCAATCGGCTTAAGGTTAGGAATAAAGTCAACACAAACCTCAATGACCTCCTCTGTTCCATATCCCTTGGAGATGCTTCCTTCTGGTCTAGCACGGTTATGAACATATTTCTTTAAGACTCCCATGAACCTCTCAAAGGGGAACATATTGTGCAGAAATACCGGACCAAGAATGGCAATCTCTTCCACTAGGTGAACCAGGAGATGCGTCATAATATTGAAGAAGGATGGTGGGAACACCAACTCAAAACTAACAAGACATTGTACCACATCCTTTTGTAACCTTGGCAGAATATCTGGATTGATTACCTTTTGAGATATTGCATTGAGGAATGCACACAGCTTCACAATGGGTACTCGAACATTTTCCGGTAGAAGCCCCCTCAATGCAATCAGAAGCAACTGCGTCATAATCACGTGACAGTCATGAGACTTGAGGTTTTGGAACTTTTTCTCTGCCATATTTATTATCCCCTTTATATTAGATGAGAAGCCAGACGGCACCTTGATATTGTAAAGGACTTCAAAAAATATTTCCTTCTCTGCTTTGGTAAGAGCATAGCTGTCACGACTTAAGTGACGCCCTTTATCTATCTTGTTATGTGTATGCATGTTCTTTGAGTCTTTCATAATTTGTTGGTCCTCCCGTGCTTCTGGTGTATCTTTTGTCTTCCCATACACGCCTAGGAATCCTAGCAGGTTCACGCAAAGATTCTTCGTCACGTGCATCACGTCGATTGAAGAGCGGACACGCAGGACTTTCCAATATGGAAGCTCCCAGAATATAGATTTCTTCTTCCACATGGGTGCGTGTCCCGTAGCGACGTCGTTCGGAACTGATTGACTGTCAGGACCTTTTCCAAATATTACTTCTATGTCCTTGACTATACCAAATACATCATCACCAGCAGGAAGTTCAGGCTTCTTCCGGTGATCTTCCTCACCTTTGAAATGCTTGCCTTTCTTTCTTACGGGATGATTGGTCGGAAGAAATTGTCGATTCACCAGGTACACAACCTTCTTGCATTTATGCAAATATGTACCTTCTGTCTTATCTAAACAGTGTGTGCATGCCTTATATCCCTTGTTGTTTGTCCTGAAAGGTTACTAAGAGCAGGCCAATCATTGATGGTTATGAATAGCAACCCTCGTAGATCAAATGGCTCCTGTTTGTTCTCATCCCACGCACGTACACCTGGTTTTCCCCACAACTGTAAGAGTTCTTCAACTAATGGCCTAAGGTACACATCAATGTTGTTGCCTGGTTGCTTCGGGCCTTGGATGAGCACTGGCATCATAATGAACTTATGCTTCATGCACAACCAAGGAGGCAGGTTGTAGATACATAGAGTCACGGGCCAGGTGCTGTGACTGCAGCTCTGCTCCCCAAAAGGATTCATGCCATCCGTACTTAGACCAAACCATATGTTCCTTGCATCACCTGCAAAGTCTGGGAAGTCTCTCTCGATTTTTCTCCACTGTGACCCATCAGCAGGGTGTCTCAACTTCCCGTCTTTCTTACGGTCTTCTTTGTGCCATCGCAACAACCTGGCATGCTCTTTGTTTCTGAACATGCGTTCCAACCTTGGTATTATAGGAGCATACCACATAACCTTAATAAGAACCCTCTTCCGGAGGGGCTCTCCCTCAAAATGACCAGGGTCATCTCGTCTGATTTTATACCGCAATGCATTGCATACCGGGCATTTATCTAAATTCTCATACTCCTTACCGCGGTAGAGGATGCAGTCATTAATGCATGCATGTATCTTTTGCACATCTAATCCTAGAGGACAGAGAGTCTTCTTTGCTTCGTAGGTACTCTCGGGAAGTTCGTTATGTTTTCGAAACTTCGACTTCTTTATTTTCAGCATCTTTTCAAATAGGAGTCAGTTAGACCACACTCTGCCTTCCATCGCAACAATTCCAGTGTGGTACCGAGATTTGTGCCGCCATATTCACAATTTGGGTACAACAATTTCTTGTGATCTTCTAACATGCCCTCTAACTTCAACTTCTCATTTTCTGTTTCACAGTCTCGCTTTGCATCAGAAATGACCCTACCAAGTTCATTAGCCGACTCATCTGATGCCCGTTCTTCACCTCCCTCCTCTCCATTGTCTTCCATTGCAGTATCCCTATATTCAGGAAACATATGATGATAGTTGTTATCATCATCTTCTTCTTCACCATCTTCCATCCTAACCCCTCTTTCCCCGTGCTTGGTCCAGCAATTATAGTTGGGCATGAAACCTTTCATAATCAGGTGGCTGCGAATGATTTTCGAGGAAGAGTACTCCTTGTTGTTCTGACATTGAACACATGGACAACATATAAAACCATTCTCTTTGTTTGCCGTAGCCACATCGATAAATTTATCCATGCCTTTCATATACCCGGCTACGCGCCGGTCACCGTACATCCATTCCTGACCGTTCATCTACATCATATAAGTAAATTTATCAAAAAACAGGACATCATAAATAGTGAAATGACCAATTCACATCGACACATGCATTGTATCAATGACAGAGAAAAGATAAGATTGCTAACCTCGATCGAGGAAAATAAAGAGGAGAAAGCTCAAGTGCGTCTCGGACACCTTCTATATTTTTGTTCTATGAGAAATTGAACGGGATCATTCACTCAAACATTTCATCAAACACCTTGAATGCATGCATAGGGGAAAAAAACTAGCACACCCCTCACACCTTCCACCAAGAAAAAACAGAGTGGAGGCAGAGGGCTGGGGCGTTGCATTTATAGAGGGCGGGAGCATACGTCCCGGTTTGTAACACAAACCGGGACTAAAGGTGTGTGCCACGCCACGTGGCTGACGCCCAACCTTTAGTCCCGGTTTGTGTTACAAACCGGGACGCATGACCCCTTACCAACCGGGATGCATGCCTCCCGGCCCCTTGCCCGCTCAAACCGGGACGCGTGCCAGCATTAGTCCCTGTTCGTGGCGCAACCGGGACTAATGCTCTTAGGGGGCGCGAATGGATGGTCTGTTTTCTACTAGTGTTAGGATGATAAGTTGTGCTGAACGAGACTTGAGTTCCCATTGCTTGTTGGATACTAGCCCAGAATTTGGAAGTGAACAAACTTCCACGATTAGATACGATCTTCTTGGGAACACCATGGAGAACGACTATCCGGGATACATATAGCTTTGCCAACTATCTTGCGGTAATTCTTTCCTGAACAGCAAGGAAGTGATCAACTTTGGATAGTCAATCAACTACTACCCATATGGAATCATTGCCTGCTTGTGTCCTTGGGAGTCCAGTAATGAAATCCATTCCAATTTCATCCCATTTCCACTCAGGAATTGTCAATGGCTGCAGGAGTCCAGCATGCCTTTGGTGTTCAGCGCTCACACGATGGCAAACGTCGCACTCTGCAACAAAGCGAGCGATTTCTGGTTTCATTCCACTCCACCAGAATCTTTGAAGGAGATCTTGGTACATCTTGGTACCACCAGGATGGATAGACAGAGGGGATTCATGACCTTCTAGTAGGATTATATCTTTGATTTTCCGACTATTTGGAACCACTAGACGATTACTGAAATATACGATACCTTGATCATTGATGGAGAAACATTTAGCTTCACCTCTTGCAACACATTCTTTGATCTTGGTAACCTCATCATCTTGCTTTTGAGCTTCCTTGATTTGGTCCTTGAGAGAAGATTTTATTTCAAGGTTAGAAAGGAATCGACAAGGAACTACTTCAAGGTTAAGACACTTGATTTCCTGGTATAGAGCAGGTTTGGCTTGTGAAATCATCAGATTATTGCAATAATACTTCCAACTTAGCGCATCAGCAATGACATTGGATTTGCCGGGTTGATAGTTGAGACACAAATCATAATCTTTGATGAGTTCCAACCATCGTCTTTGCCTGAGATGAAGATCTGGCTGGGTAAAGAGGTACTTCAGGCTTTGATGATCCGACCAAAATTCGCAACGGTTACCGATGAGGTAATGTCGCCATTGCTTAAGAGCATGAACAATAGCAGCGAGTTCGAGATCATGGGTTGGATAATTTTTCTCATGTGGCTACAATTTCCAAGAAGCATAGGCCACTACATGACTATCTTGCATCAACACACAACGATCCCTTGAAGAGAAGTCCTTGCTTGTATCCGGAAGGACAAGCACAAGAGCGGTGGTTAGCTTAGTTTTCAAAGCTTGGAAGCTTTCTATTGCCTTTTCTGACCATTCAAACTTCTTGTCTTTCTTAATAAGATCAGTCATAGGCTTAGCTATCTTGGAGAAGTTCTCGATGAATCGGCAGTAGTATCCAGCCATTCCAAGAAAACTTTAGACTTCCTTGACTGAAGTAGGTGACTTCCATTCCAGAATGGTATGAACCTTATCCAGTATGACAGCAACACCACTTGCAGACACAACATGGCCAAGGAAGATGAGCTCTTGTAACCTGAACTCACATTTGAAAACTTGGGTATAGGCGATGTTCACAAAGTTTAGTCAACACCAAACGTAGATGTTCGACATGCTCTTCTTCGGTCTTGGAGTAGATTAGAATGTCATCAATGTATACCACGTGGAACTTGTCGAGATATTCCATGAAGACGGAGTTCATGAGCCTCATAAATGTGGCAGGGGCATTAGTTAACCCGAAGGACATCACTGTATACTCGTAAAGACCATAACGAGTTGTGAATGCTGTCTTTGGGATATCCTCTTTCCTGATCTTGATTTGATGATACCCTAATCTTAAGTCCATTTTGGAGAAGACAGTGGCACCACTTAATTGATCAAAGAGGTCATTTATCCGGGGAAGTGGGTACTTATTCTTGATTGTCACCGCGTTGAGTGGACGGTAATCAACCACCAATCTTGGAATATTTGTATCCCGCTTCTTGACAAAGATGGTAGGGCAACCCCAAGAGGATGTGCTAGGTTGGATGTATCCTAGACCCTCTAACTCTTCAAGTTGCTTCTTCAACTCAACCAACTGATGAGGAGGCATGCGGTAAGGGATTTTCGAGATAGGAGAAGTTCTAGGAACTAGCTCTATGACAAACTCCACACTTCGATCAGGTGTCATGCCAGGCAACTCTTTAGGAAAGACATCTGGGAAATCACAGACTACATGGAAATCTTGGACCTCGAGAGTAGGTAGGACATCCATGGCATACAACTCCGAGAAAGGTTTAAGAACTGCTGACGGAGACTTTGAACCATCAGTCCAATACTTGACAGTTATGCCAGCAGGAGAGGTCATAGTAACTATTCCAAGTGCACAGTCAATGACGGCGTGATACTTGATTAACCAGTCCATGCCCAGAATGACATCAATGTCACTTGACTTGAGTGTAATGAAAGAAGTGGGAAACTTCTGGTAGGCTATGTCAATCTCATTTCCGTGACTAACCATAGTGGTGAACCAGCTAGAACCCGGGGAATGGATGGTCAAAGGGGTGGACAGGGGTTCAAACTTTATCCCATGCTGTTGATAAAACAAATTTGACATGAATGCATGCGATGTTCTAGAATCAAAAAAGACTGTTGCGAGAATTCAATTGACATGGAGCATACCCAGAATGACGCGTGGATCTTCCTGAGCTTCCTCAGCAGTGACATGGGTCAGACGACCATGTCCAGCACCTTGTGATTTATCATTCTTCTTTGCCGGTTGATCATTGCGACCGACAGCCCTTTGAGAACACTCCCTTGAGTAATGACCAGGCTGACCACAGGAGTAACAGGTAACTCTAGTGCGAGAAATAGTAGGAGGACGATAGTTTGCTCCACCAGTGTTTGACTGTGCCTGACGAGAAGCATTGCCAGAAGACTTGGGTGCATAAGGAGCGCGAGGCACAGCGCTGTATGGAACAAAGACACGGCGCTTCTTGTTACTAGAGGAAGAAGCACGAAAATTTTCTTCTTCACGCTTCTGAGAAACTTCCATATCCTTCCTTCCATGCTCCAAGGTAAGAGCCTGATTGTTTAGTTCCTGGAAATACTAGAAATTGAAAGGCAGCAACTCGTAGCGAAGTGTAGGGTTAAGTTGCTTATAGAACAACTCTTGCTTATCTTGATCATTGGTCACATCCATGGTTGTATAACGAGCCAAGCAAGTAAACTCATGCCCATAGGTTTCAATATCCCTGCACCCCTGAGTCAGATCCAGAAACTCCCTCCTTTTGAGATCCATGACGGGCTTAGGGATATAAGAGGCACGGAACGCTGCAACAAACTCATCCCGAGTAACAACATGTCCCTGAGCTTGCAGATTCAGAAAACCTTCCCACCAAACACCAGCCTCACCTTCCAGTTGATAGGTGGCAAAGTTAACATGATCAGCTAGACGGACACGAAGAGCACTGAACTTGCTCTCTATGGTGCGAAGCCAATCATCAGCTTCAAGGGGCTCCTTGGGATGGGTGAATATTGGAGGAAAAGAGCGGATGAAATCTCCAAGTGTGACACAGTCGTCACGACGTTCAGTGTTCTGCGCCACACGCTCCAAAAGGCGTTCATTCCTTAGGCGGTTGGTCTAAATGTTGTTAAGAACCTCGACCATTGTGGGAGGTGTCGGAAGTACCTGATCAGCATTGTTCTTTCCTCGACGGCCAACAGAACCACGAGTACCAGACGACATCCTGAGGAGAAAACAGAAACCATGAGAATGGATCCAACAAAAAGGGTACATCAAAGGATGACGGAACCATATCTAAAGATCATGGTAGAGATGCACATATGGTTGCAGATTATATCAATGCATTAAGTATGGCAGTAGAACAAGCGTACGAAACGTATACGCTACCAACTTAGATTCAAACCATAACAATGGAATGCAAGCATGATATGGTACCAACAAGTCACAAAATATTAGAGAGCGGGATTATTGGCATCCTTAGCAAAGTTGAAAAACAATGCTCAGGTGCACAGATTTATCTTGGAAACTCTGAGCCTTGCTACCAAGTACGGAGTACTAGGAAAAACAACCCAAACCCGTATATCCTAAGAGTTTGAAATGATAAACAAGAAGTGAAAACCTTGCAAACCAAACGGATAAGATAACTCAGCAATATAACAACCTTGGATAAGGAGTAAAAAGAGTACTATTCAGATTTTTGCAAATAGGTTTTAGCTTTCAAATAGTTTTATCAAACTCTAGACTCAACATCGACCAGCTAGAAGGGTTTCCTACAGGCAGTCCTACTCTGATACCAAAATCTGTCACGACCCAGGATCAGGGCTAAGCAAATACCAGATCCTCCTCTAATATAAGCCTAACCTAAATTCCAAAGCACGCAGGGAAAGATCGGTAACATTACAGAACATACAAACCATACATTAATAAGGTAAACTCTTAACAAAGTTAAATACTAGTCATACAAGCCAGGGGTCACAAACCCATCATTACAACAAGCAACGGAAGCAAACAAGTTGTTCTAAACAACAAACTTAGCAAAGGCCTAAGAGGCCGTAAACAGAAGTAGCGACCCTTCCATAGATCCTAGGCTGCTGCCCGGGAACCCCGACTACTCGTCGACTTCGACGTAGAAACCACCTTCAGTTGGAGTAGATTCATCTGTAGAAAAACATCAACGAAGCAAGGCTGAGTACGAAACTCGTCTAGTGGAGGTGTACTCCGCAAGACTTATGGCTAGTGGAGTTGTTTTGCATAAAGCCATCTTTTGTTTTCAAAATAAGAGGGAGACGAAACTCGTCTAGTCAGATCATTTTCAAAAGAGGATAAGAAGACTACAAATCTATCTATTCAAAGTCATCTTCAATATCCACCAAGAACCATCATCAACTGAACCTCTCTTCCTAGACTACCCCCTCAAACAACCCCGAGGAAGTATTCCGGATCTCACATTAGTTGACCAGTTTTATCATTCGCTTATAGTTATCTATGATATTCACGTCCGTTCCCAAGTCGTCCATAACCGTGGACACGGCTTCTCGAAAAGATTAATAATCCCGCAGGGGTGGAAAACTTTACCCACACGTGCCAACCGATTCTTAATGCCAAATTATTAGCCCTCTTCCTTGGAAGGCCGACAGAGAGTGGTTGACCACGACCTTTACCTTGCTTTCGCCGAGACCATGAGTCATGTACTAGGGAGATGCCACCGTAACGGGTCAAGTCCCGAAGCCGGTCCCTAATGATTTGTGCAGGGTTCAAGATTACGTATGTCGGGCATCTGTTGTTCCCGACCACGGTTACCTACCTGTTATGAATTCACCTCCTTCACCTGTATTCAAGAACAACCAAGATGCGTATGTCGAATGGAAAGCCCGAACTATGTGACTCATGGAATCTACTAGGCAAGTTAGTTGGTCGAGGGGGTTTCCAGGCCCCCGTGTGGTTGTACGCTCATCTTGGTTCAAGAGCCAAGAACATCGGGTCCTAGGGGTGGAAAGTATGGGACTGCAAAAACCACAACCCACGTGGCCTCCCATACAAGCCTTAGCATGTTTATTATCCATCTCTGATCACATCACAACATCCTACCATACTAGATTCATTCGCATCTCCAGTGCATCATCTGAATGATTAGCATCGGATCACTAAGCACGGCTAAGTTTTACTGAACTATGGCACTAGTGATGTTCATAAGACAACCCTAGTTATGCTAGGAGAAGTGGATCAGGTAATATAGTTCACAAAGGGAAACATGCATTAGATAGGATTACTCTATCTACTGATAAAAGATGGTTAAACCGAATGCATTTGGCGAGAATGAAATGCTTTGTAAACATAGGATTCATATGCATGAGTGGGGCTTTGCTTGCCTTGTCCGTTGTTGGACCGGTACTGCTCTTCGTTGGCGTTGACTTCAGCCTCGGGTTTTTCCTATTCGTATGAACCAATCACCGAAAAGAGAAAGAAGCATTCAACACATGAAATGTGCAATGCTCATACAATATGGATGATATGATAAGTTAAATAGTGTTGGAATGAACCTTAGAACATATTTGATCATTTTAAACAGGGTCCGAGAGGTCCAAACCCTAGAACAGGGGGATCCTCGGAATCACCTATGGGGTTCAATTGGTTCTTCTAATTAAACTTTCCATCAAAGTTGGTTAACAATGTATGATTATATCTTAGTTAGATTGGTTTCATTTTTCTGATCATTTTGGTATATTATTTGTATTTTTCTGATTTAAAATGAATTAGTTATGAAATTCTCCAATTTTAATTCATTTTAAAATCATTTTTGGAATATTTAAAATAATTTCCAACTTTGGCCCACATGTCATAGATTTAATCATTTCAGAAAACATTTACTGAAAATATTAAAACCCTGTAAAATAGGGCCCACCCGTCATACATTTCTAATTTATAGAAATTATTTACTGAAAACATTTAAAATAAAAGGAAAATGGTTTACTGCATCATGCTGACGTCATGGGGGTGTTTAACCCTTTTCTCACTGGATGTTGGTCTAGCCCCAGAGGCTGACCTGTGGGACAGGCGCCACGTTGGGTTGCCACATGGGCTCGCCGGTAGGCGCGTCGGCGACGGCCAGGGATGGCAGAGGATGGCAAGCGGGGCTGCGCGAGTATGTGCGTTCGAACCAGTGAATCGAGGCAAACATGATAGGAGCGGAGACGCCCGGATTTGGTCACCGGAGCGATGTCTGCGACCACGTCTGGCGATGGCGGACGACGAGCTAAGGCGCGGGCTCAAACCATAGAGAGAGGGGATTATTGGGGTCCTAAGGGACCAGGGGCTCACCACGGAATGAACAGTGGGATCATCGAGGGTCGGGGTGACCGAAGTCAATGGAGGAGACGGTGGTCGGAGATCGAGAAGGCGGTGACCTTGGCATCGATTGGGAGCTCCTCGCGTTGATTCCTTCTGCGAGGCTGCTCATAGCAGCGAGGCGAAGCTTCCAGGAGCAATGGCGAGGCTCAGGGCGGCCTCTGGCGGCGGCGCGAGACGACTAGGGTTTCGGCAGAGAGGAAAACGAGAGAGAGGTCTCTGGGGAGAGGAGAACAAGATAGGGTTGAGGCAAGGGGTGGCATGGCGTTCTTATCCAACCTTCCAGGTCGGTGGACGGCGGCGATCAAGCGGCAGGATCGACAATGGCGGCGCTGCCACGGAGCTGCTTGTCGTCGACTCGTCATTGACGAAGATGACAAGAGGATAGAAGGCCGAAGCGGTATCGGGCCAGAGGTGGGCCGCGTGGGGCTGTTGCTGGGCTGGGTGCTGCTTCGCGCGAGTGGCCGGAAGAGAGAGAGGAGAGATGGTCTCGGCCCAATAGAGCTAGTTTTAGCTATAATTTTACCAGGAAACTGTTTTTTTCAATTTCTGTTTGTATTTCCAATTTCCAAACTGTTTTGAATAATTCAAAAATACCAGATACTTTTATAAATATTTAAAATGCCATGGAGACCCTTTATAACCATTTGGGTTTCAAACCTCTTTATACTTTTCAAATATATCAAAACCCTCTTGAATTCATTTCAAATAGATAGGGAAGCTATTAGGGTTTTATTTGTTCTTACTTGATTAAACCAAAGTGCAAGTATAATGCATGCATGCAATGCTCGAACATGTCTTTATTATATTACACAAAAGGGTGGAATGTTATAGTATCTCAGCAATCCCCTTTTTGCTATTTGCATAGTTTTTTTGAGGATGCTTCATAGAATGTCACTATGGTTTTGCTGCAAGTTTCCACCATGACTGGTCATGGCATAGGCTGGCCACCCAGGAGTTTCTCTAACACATATACAAACTCCATGGACCTGCAAGCTCACATCTTATTTCACACGGACGACATCCATAAACAAAAGAACATGATATCAACTGAATAAAGAAGTGTAATGTTGCAAGTGTGCCCCATGAAAGCATGGTTTTTCTAACTCCCAACTTACAATTTGCAAGCATATAAGCATCATAAGGTAGTCACAATGGTTCAGGTTTATTAAGTGCAAGAAATAGAATGTGCCTTCAAGTTTGTGAGAGCTTTAATCACTACTTTTCACATAACAAAAATTTAAGTTGGAACATGTATAAAACATGAATATACTTGGAATGGTGCAACACACCATGCATAGGAATTTATAGTGGACTCCTTGGAATAACTTGGTTTCTTGTGAGTTGGATGCACGATTAGAACTCATACTCAGTACAGGTGGAGGCTAGCAAAAGACTGGGAGCGACCGACTAAGAGAGCAATAATGGCCATAATCATGCAGAGCGACAACCATTATTAATCAAAGCATAAAGTGATATCACAAGTCAAAAAATAAATGATCATAGAGGCTAAGGTCACCGGTTCATAGTTATAACATGGTGTAAGCATGTGCCAAGTAAACCCAAATAAAGCATCAAGGGAGAATACCACAATATTATGCTTTTGTCTGCTAAAACAACACATGATTATTTCATGGAACATTAAGCAATATTATTTGTTTGAAACAATTCATGCTACAACAATAATCACTAAGCATATGATCAAAGCAAAATCTAACATGACATGATAAATTCTAAGCCACAGTCAAAACAAGCTTCTTTTTGTACCACCATACGCATGAAACTTTCTACTCTTTTCCAACACCAATCAACTTATTTGAAAAAAATCACAAAGATAATAATCAATAAAGAGCAGAGAGATTGTCTCACCTAACTACAAGGAAGAACTAAAAACTTCTAAGAAAAAAGAAGAAAATTAAAGATAAACACAGTCCTAGCAAAAGAGAACACTAACAGAACAATAAGAGTGAAAACTAGAGTGTTCTAGGAAATGAAGAACGGGGTGTGACTTCTCCAAAGGACGTGTGCTGGGATCCAACTAAATTATTTCAGAAAACAAAACAAAATAAAACTAAATACAAAAAAAAATATGCTCCAAGAACAACACATAGTATATGAAGCAATAAAAATAGTGTCTTGAAAGATGACCTAATATTTTTGTTGATGAAGAAGGGGGTGCCTTGGGCATCCCCAGGCTTTGATGCTTGTACATCTTGGATATTTCATGGGGTGACATGGGAATCCCCAAGTTTGAGTTTTTTTCCATCCTTCATCTCATCACATCATTCTCCTTTCCCTACACTTGGAAACTTCCTTCATAGAAAACCTCGCACAATTCTCATTAGCAACATTAGCGTATGCAAGATAGTAGATCCACTTTTGGTTCAGTTTCAAATCAAGTACAACATCCATTAAAACATTATCTATTGTATCAACTTATTTTAAAAGATCTTCTGATCAAAATAACTCGAAAAGAAAGAGACCAAGAGGAAAATGCAAATAGTGGCAGAAATCTGTCAAAACAGATCAACAGGTAAAGATTGATTTTTTCAAAAATCTTCTGTTGCTGAAATCTAAAAGTGCAAAACTAATGAAACTTAGATAATAACCTGGGACATGTGCACAACAAATTGCAGATCAATACGACATTCTGGGATTTTTCACCATTGTTTACTATGAAGCACATAAATCTATTTCGGGACAGCAACTTCCCCAAATCATACCTTCTTCCTATTAGAGGCTACTCTTGGCACAAAAACAAAATAAAAAGGATAAGGAGAGGTTACTACAGAGGTAACAACTTCCAAGACTCAAATAAACAAAAACAAACTAAAAGAAAAAAATATAATGGGTTGTCTCCCAAAATCTATTTCTTTATAGCCATTAAGATAGGCATGATAATTTATATGACGCTCTCATATGTATAAGTTGAACATATAAGAATGCATCAAGGAGAAAATACCCAACACATTTAAGTCTAACCCACTTCCTATGAAAATGAATTTTGTAAGAAAACAAATTATTGAAACAAGAGGCTACTAGCATAGGAAGGCAAAACGAGTGCAACATAAAAAAATTCAACATAAAGAGGGGAAACTTAATGTTATTGAGATGCATAAAACCATATTTCCCTCTCTCATAATAACTTTCAGTAGCATCATCAATAAAATTAACAATATAACTATCACATAAAACATTCTTATCATTATCCACATGCATATAATAATTACTAGTCTCCACATAAGCATAGTCATTCTTATTAATTGTATTGCGAGAAAATTCAACAAAATAGATATCGTTATTATTCTCATCACCATAATCATCAAATATAGGAGGCATATTGTAATCATAATTAATTATCTGCTCAATATTAAGTGGACTGAAAATATCATATTCATCATAAATTGGAGGTATAGTATCATCATAAGCAATAGAATAGTTATCTTCCAAAGTGTGTTCATTTGTAAACATATCATCATTGGAAGGGACATGGATAGTACTAATAGTACCACAATTATTAACATCATCATTTTTAGAATTGGTACCCAAGAGATTTTCAATATCAAAAGTAGTGTGCTTTTCCCAATCATGATCACTACTATAGGTAACAGGCATAGGTTCTTCATCGAATTCAGACTCATCAGTAAAAACTATAATAGCAGCAACATGCTTAGGGGAAGATACCATTTCCTCTCTCCATTTACTCCTCCTCTTCTTCTTCCCCTCTTTAAGAGGGAGAGGCCTGAAAGGAAGCTTCTCCACATACCCTAGTTTATTGTTAGATACAATAGAAGAAACTTTGGAGGATTCCTCCTTTTCATTAATAAGAGAAAAACACATATTAGTCATGTCATATTTTGGTAAAGTCTCATCTTTTATAATATTTTTTATGTAAGTATTTGCATGGAAATTATCAACACAGTAAAGATGACAACCATGAAGGACGCTAGTCATATCAAAAGCACTCATATCTACCAAAGAAGTTTTTCTTGATAACTCTTCACACCCCAAAAATATTGTAAGTTCATCATGCTGATTAGGAGTGATCCTGTCATCACAATAAAAAGTTGCAGTACTCATTGGATTAGAACTGATATTATCATAGCTTGAGCATTGAAAATTGAAATGACCCACTTTATGGCAAAGTTCACAAATAAAAGGATAGAGGGCACAAACTTTTTCACCAAGATCATTTAGAGACCTGTGCCACGTTATAGTTTTTTCATTCCTGTGGTGGATACAATATTCTTCTTCGATTTGATTCTTTTGACAAGGTCTAAGTACTCCAAAAAAATTAACATGCTTATAATAAATAGTACTTTCAGAGGTTTGAGCATGTTTATTGCTATCATTAATAACAATTTCATTTTTCATGCAAGTGTCTTTAAAAGGTTCATGATACATGTCCCAATTTTCTTTAGGAGCATTAAAATGAGAAGCAAAGGCTCTACAATAATCAACAAGAATTTGAGCATCAAGACCATATTTAACACTAAGCTCTTGAAAATCAGCAGTTTTAGCGAAAAACTTAATGCAATCATACTCATAGTTTATACGTGATTCTTTAACTTTGTCATTATCCCAATCTTCGGTATTGCTTTGAATTGTTTCAAGAAGATTCCACTTAGCTTTGACCTCCTTACTTGTGAAGGATCCCTCTAAACTGGCATCTAGATAGTCCTTGTAATGTCCTGAAAGACTTGCATAAAAATTATTAATAACAATTGAAAGTATCTTATTGGCACCTAGAAGGGGGGTGAATAGGTGCTACTTAAATTTTACTCTTTTTCAAATTAGTGTTTGATAAGAAAGGTAAATTCTCTAGATTATGCAACTAAGGTGAATTTACCTATATGTCAAACTAGCACCAACTAGCATAAACACTAAGCAAGGACAAGTAAAGTGAAGTGCGGCAAAGGATAGGAGTAACCAAAGTGGAGCGCGGAGACACAAGGGTTTGTTTCCCATAGTTCCTTCCTTTTGAGGGGAAGTACATATACGTTGGGAGAGGGGTATTTTGAAACCACCAATGCCACGAGATGCCTCCCAAAATTTCCGATCAACCTCACCTCAAAGGGTTCGATTCACCTCTTCCACTATATCAGCAACCTTCGAGGTGGAAGCCAACACCTTTACAACAAGTTCGGGGTACACATCCACAACTTAATTAGATGCTCCCAAATACAAGAATGTTGTCAAACAATCAAAGACCAGCTTGTAAGAACCAAATCAAAAGGTAGGGTTTCCAAAGAAAAACGAGAGCATGCGTGCCCTCAAGTGAATGAGGGGGAAATGAAGATCTCTCTTGGTGAAGCTGTAGATCAAGGCCTCCTCCTTCGATTCTCCAAAGATCAATGACTTTGGATGGTTGGCTGAAGAGATCTTGTTGATTTGGTGGCTCAAATGGGGATGGTCTTCTTGAGTGGGTCAAGCAACCTTCCAAGGTAGAAGACAAGTCCTTTATACACCACTGCGCAGATCTGCCCGTTGCGGTGTGTCAGAACCGATACTACCGGATATATGAGCAGTAGTACCGGAAACAACCGGTACTACTGGATAGGTACCGGAAGAAGTAACGGAACCTTATCCGATGTGTGACTAGGCAACTGCTCGCCCTGGAGGTAGTAAACAGAAAATACGAAGATACCGACAAGTGGTAGTACCGGACCATAAGATCAGTACTACCGGATCAAGGCGGTAGTGCCGCACCTAATTACCGGGTGAGGTAGTGGCGTTGGGCAGGCTCACCAGCCCTCTCTGCCTTGTCCGATACCAAAGAGCGGTACTACCGGTGTCAACAGGTAGTACCGGGTGGCAGTGCTGCTTTTTGGTACCAGGGAAGGAAGAAGCATTTGGGGATACTTGCCCACCCCCTCTGCCCTGTCTGGTAGAAAAGGGCGGTACTGCTGGTGATGTGCGGTAGTACCGGTTGATATTTCTGGTACTACCGGATATCACAGAGTCTTGGGCAAGGCCTTGAAGGTAACCCTTTTTGGGGAGAACAAACATCGTCTTTTCCTAGAAAACCTATGGTACACTTGGCAAATAATTAGTCCCATATGTGTGTTATCATTAAACACCAAAATCACTTAGTATAGGAAATGCACTTTCAATCTCCCCCTTTTTGGTGTTTGATGACAACACACCTTTGCATGATAATATTGTGATAGCGATCATGGTTTTTGAAAATAAAGACGGGGCTCCCCTAGATGCGTAGGATCAAACCTCCCCATCTATTTTACAAACCAACCAAGAGTGTACATTCAATGATAACAACACTTAGAACTCATACCTTTGCACAATAAAGTGTGATGATACAAGTATTGACAATGGATAAAGAATATCATCACATTAGATGGATCCATGTGAGAATAACCATAACACACATATGAGGACCAAGATTTTCACGGGAATCGAAGAAACTGTAGCCATCGGTCACATTCTCTTCTCCAGAAATGTTCCGATCATCCCTCCCGACGAGTTCTGGATCCCGGCGAAGACGAATCCTACGCGGTGTTCGATCGTTCCTATCAGAGACATCCACCTCTTCATTGGCGAAACCGACTCAGGCACTAGTTTCCTGGGAGTCGGAGGGGCATCAAGGCCCGCACGGACCGCCTACGGGTAGGATACGTTCGTGGAAGGATCAATGTCGGATATCTCTTCATAGTTTGCCGACAAAGATCGGAAAAATTCAAGGCCCACCCAAACCGCCCCTGTGCAGGATATAATGGTGGAAGATCGCTGCAAGTCCGCCGGCTTCGTCCGTGCGTCTGGACAACAGAGATCCAAGTTCGTCGGCGTGGTTACCATCTTCGATATGGCGCTTTGCGTTCAGAAAGAGGGCGAAAACCCCCGCGATTACCTGGCCAGGTGGCTCCGTATACGAGCCGATCTGGCCCACTACCGCAATGATGATGCCATGTATCACTTTATGGAAGGACTGGACCACGACACGCTTCTCCTAAGACGGCAGCAGGCATCCGGACGCCTTACCTTCGAAGGCATGGTTAACACTGTCAACAACTACGCGGAGGCCGAAGAGCCAGCTCAGACAGCGCTTGCGCTCATTGATGGAGCCCCTATGATTCATCCACCGCCAACACCACCTCCGGCCGCCATCGCGGCAGTCGCACCGCCACCTCCAGTCCTCGTCGCGGCTGTTGCACCTCCACCGCCCGTCATCACGGAAGTCCTGGCACCCTCCGACTCTGTGATTGACACGCTATACGCCGACTTCAGTGCAGATTCGGCGGAGATAAATTTCAGTACAGAAGAGCTAGACTCCGCCATGCAGGAGATGGAGGAGGAATACACGCGTGACGAGCAAGACAACAATGCCGTCACGTCTCGAGAGGTGTTCATCACCATTGGGACAACGATGGATGAAGATCAACCTGGACGAGCCCCGTCTACAGCGCTGGAAAAGGGGAAGGGGCCACTTATTGCTGCTGACGATGATCACGCAAAGGTCATGCCTCCTCCGCCTAATGCAGTGCAGCAGCCGTAGGAACTCGACACCAACCCGAGCAACGAAAAGACCGCAAACTTGCTGCCTCCGGCATCCACGTCTGCTGCTGCCCAAGTTACTCCGGCTGATAGAGTGATGTACGACAATCTCCTCGTTGAGCCACTGACTGTAGCTCATATCCAGAACGTGACTCATCTTGACATGAAGCGCCAGCAGCTGCTGGAGGAAGTGCAGGCCATCGCGGAGCAAGGCGCTAAGCTGGATCGAGATCTAGTCGACGCGCAGAAATCCATATAAAAAGATAGAGCAATGGAGGCCGCGTATAAGACTCTATAGCAGCAGCAGAAGGCCAAGAAAGCCATGGATTGGGTCATCAACGATCCTGGTGTACGGAGAAACCTAGGATGGGCTCCCTCGAAGCCGGCACAGGCCCAGCCATACATTGACAGTGAAGGCAAACAAGTGATGCTCACTCCACTCCTCAACCTCGCCGTCGCCAAGACCCTTCTGGAGTGGGATAGATCGCCCGAGGAAGTGGACCAGGTCTATGACCTAGTGGCCAAGGCGGTAAAACAGTAGGAAAAGGCCACCTCTCAAAGGCTTGAGTCTGACCCAGGGTTTTGCCAGTCTAGCCAGCATAAGCCGCCAAGGGACAGATCTCCTCTTGATGTCGGGTCTCAGACGGGTTCATCAGAACGAAGACGGAGGGATGCACGCAATAGGAAGGACGGTATCCCCATATCCTCCAACCACGGAGAAAAGGCCCGACCTCGCCGCCCATCGCAACCGCCTCGATCCCCCTGACATCGCGAAGACCCCGAGGCTCACCATCGTACGGATATGCCCCCGCCAAGGCAGTGCGGCATCGTCATCCGCGATAATGCGGAGCAGACCCATCATGACAGAGAGCGCAACCAAGGACACAAGAGCAGGTCGCGCCATGACCCTCCGCGTCCGGCAAGCAATTGCGACAAGCATGAGGCATCGCAGGAGGGTAATAGCAAGAAGGCTAACCCACCGCCACCTCCGCCTCCGTCGCCACCAAGCAGTCACCATGGCGGAGGGGGCCCGCGTCGTTCACGCAGCCCATCCCATGTCAACAAGAAGAAGAAAAACCCAGAGCCATACGACGCAAATTCGCGGATCGATAAGATCCACGAGGCCCGGGAAGGACCATACCTGGGACCACGTTGCTTTGGACCAGCGATACGGTCCACAACTTACCCCAAAGGTTTCCGGATTGACAAGACCATCAATCCCTATGATGGAACCGCTAAGCCAGCTACATGGTTGCAGGACTACGTCAACACGGTAGAGATTGCCGGGTGTAACCCCAATGTTGCTGTCAAGTACCTCCCTTTGATGATGGCGGGCACAGCCCATCAATGTATTGATGACTTGCTGGAGAAATCCATCTGCAATTAGTTGGACATGCAAGAAGTGTTCACCAAGAACTTCGAGGGTACGTACAAACGTCCCTGCGCCTTGGCCAGATCTTGGTCTAGCTTTGCGCCCTGCTCCGCGACGGCCTGCGCTTCCTCCAGCAGCTACTTGCGCTTCTTGTCAAGCTGAACTATGTCCCGTATATGAGAAACGGTCATGGGCTCGACGAGAAAATTGTCGTACATCACTCTATAAGCTGGAGTGAATTCGGCAGCCTCAGACATAGATGCTGGAGGCAGCGGATTTGTAGTGTTGGGTTTACTCGGACCGATGTTGAGCTCCTACGGCTGCTACGCTGGGTTGGGCGACGGGGGTATGGCCTTTGTGCGGTCATTGTCGGCAGCATCAGCTGGTCCCTTCCCCTTATCCAGCGGTTTAGGCAGAGCTTGTCCGGGTTGGTCTTCTTCCATCACACTCCCAATGGCGATGAACACCTCTCGGGATGTGATGGCCTTGTCGGCCTGCTCCTCGTGCTTGATGTCCTCCTCCATATCCTACATAACAGAGTCGAGTTCCTCTGGGTTGATATCCATCTCCTCCGAGTCCACGCTGATGTCGGTGTAGATCTCATCCAAAACAAAGTCGAAGGGTGCAGGGGCTTCCTTGATGACGGAAGAAGATGTTGAGGCTGCATGGACATTGACTGGAGGCGGTGGCAGCGGAGGCTGTGGCGGCGGTGGCCCGGGTATGGCAGTGATCTTGGCCTGAGCAGCTGCTTCAGCAGCCACGGAGTTGTTGATGGTGCTGATCATGCTCTCGAAGGTGAGGAGGCCTGCCTGTTGCCGCCTTAGCATATGCTGGAGAAATATGTCGTGATGCAGTCCTTCCACAGAGTCATAAATAACATCATCACTAGGGTATGCTCCAGATCGGCCCGTATACGGATCCATCTGGCGAGGTAATCGCGGGGGTTTTCACCCTCTCTCTGGACGCATCGCGCCAGATCGAATATAGTCACCATGCTGACGAACTATGATCTCTGCTTTCCGGACGGACGGGCGTAGCCGGCGAATTTGTAGCGATCTTCCACCATTATATACTGCACACGAAGGTTTGGGTGGGACTTCAATTTTTCCGATCTAAGCAGGCAAACTCCAGAGAGAGACCTGACTTCGATCCTTCCACAAACGTATCATGCCTGTAGGCGTTCCGTGCGGGTCTTTATGATCCTCTGACTCCGAGGGAACTAGTGCCCGAGTCGGTGTCTCCGATGAAGAGGTTGATGTCCCCGATTGGGACGATCGAGCAGCAGGTGGGGTTCGTCTTCACCGGGATCCAGAACTCGTCGGGAGGGACGACCGAAATGTTCCAGAGAAGAGAACATGACCGAGGGATACGGTTTTGCTGATTACCGCGAAGATCTTTGACCTCGCCCATTATAGAGCCTGAAGCGCCTCTTGCCCCATGGTGGGCGCCAACTGTCGTGGTATTGCCGACGAGTACGCCATGGAGTGGTCCTCACAGTGCGTGTTTAGAGACGTGGGGTAAGGCGGAAGGTTGGCGGGTACGAGGTAATACAGCTTACCTAGGTTCAGATCCCACGACGGTGGCGGAACCCTACTCCTGCTATAAATCACTATAATGGAAATACGCCGAGTTACAGGGATTGGTTCGCTGTGCGAGGTGTTGAGTTGTATCGTGCCCTAAAGGATCCTCTAGGTCTGACTTATATAGTCGCCAGATCCTAGGGTTATAGGGAAAGTCCTAGTCGGACAGGTTATAGAGTCCTACACAGTATACAACTAGTCTAACGTGTCTTGCACTCCAAGGCTCCGGGTACACTGGTGACTCCACGTAGCCTTCCTTTGTCTGGCATGGCCCTCCCCTGCCGCCTAGCAGGCCAAAGGTATTGCTACCGACTATGGGCCACCCGGGTTATCCGGATTAGAGACATGGAATTGTGATACCCACTTAGCATATCCCCAATAGTGGAGTCGATGGATATGGCTCCGGGGGCAATTCCCCGTCCCAGCAGAGTGCCGGAACAAAGACTTATGTCCCCTGAAGCTCGTCTTTGGTGGCGGCGGTGCTGCGGAACTTTTCTTCGAAATTTGATCCGGTCCTTAGGGTTTTCTCGGGGAGGCATATATATAGGCGGAGAGGCAAGGTCGGTGGACACCCGAGGGGCCCACAACATGGCCATGCATGGCCAGGGGGACCCACGCCACCCTATGGTGTGGCTGCCTCGGTGCCCTCCTCTGTCTCTGCTTTGGACTCCGTCTTCGTGTCAGGAAAAATAGGAGGTTTGGCTTTTGTTTCGTCCAATTTAGAGAATATTTCCTTTGGTAAAAACTTGGAATTGAAAAACAACAGAAAACAAGAACTGGCACTGTGGCATCATGTTAATAGGTTAGTTCTAGAAAATGCATAAAAATGCCACGAAGTGCAAGCAAAACATAAAGCAATTGGTGTAAAACAAGTATGGAGCATCAAAAATTATAGATACGTTTGCAACGTATTAACATCCCCAATCTTAATTCATACTCGTCCTCGAGTAGGTAAGTGATAACAAAAATAATTTTTGAGGTGACATGCAGCCAACACAACCATGACCAAGGTATTGAAAAGCATTGAAATATGGGATCAAAGTACTCTAAACATAAGCTTAAAAGATATAATTTTACCAATAGAACTTAGCAACCATGTTACACCATGAAAAGTAACAAAAACAAAAGATCATGAATAATGATTTGAAAGACATTTGTTTGTTTCACATATAGAAAACATAGCAAGAGTGGTATTCAGCTTGTCCTTAATGGAATAGAAAAACATAAATGCATAGGACACCTTCAAAGTTCATAAGGATGACCAGATAAAAATAATTTAAGAACAAGAAATAACATAATTATGAATCAATCAACAAGTTTTGGGAAAATGCACATTGAACTCAGGATGACAATTATGCTCTCTTAGCTGGTGCATAAAGATAGAAGATGGAGACTCAACAAAAAGTAAAAGAAAGGCCCTTCGCAAAGGGAAGTAGGGATTAAATGGTTTTATAAATCTTCCAAAAATCGTGGTACTCATTAGCTTTGAGCTCTCATTACCCCTATCATAAGCATGTTGAAGTGATTAAGGTTAAAGTGAGGAAAATATGAGTTATATGCTTGACAAATCACAAGTTTAAAATCTCATGCCCCTTGAGTATGAGTAATGAGACCTCATGCTACACAACTTTGGTACTAGGAAAGTTCTTGTCATTGTAAGTATATGTGTATCATAGAAAACCGCCAACGGGGTACCCGTTGCCCCGTGACACAGGAGCTATACCATATTAAAATGACAAGGCAACAGATAGTGAGTATCTGTCATGACCCGGGATCAGGACTAGGCAAATACCAGATCCTCCTCTGATATAAGCCTAACCTAAATTCCGAAGCGCACAGGGAAAGATTGGTAACATTACAGAACATACAAACCATACATTAATAAGGTAAACTCTTAATAGAGTTACAAACCAGTCATACAAGCCAGGGGTCATAGAACCATCATTACAACAAACAACGGAAGCAAACAAGTTGTTCTAAACAACAAACATAGAAAAGGCCTAAGAGGCCATAAACAGAAGTAGCAACCCTTCCATAGATCCTAGGCTGCTGCCCGGGAACCTCGACTACTCGTCGACTTCGACGTAGAAACCACCTTCAGTTGGAGTAGCTTCATCTATAGAAAAACATCAACGAATCAAGTCTGAGTACAGGGTGTACTCCACAAGGCTTATGGCTAGTGGAGTTGTTTTGCATAAAGCCATCTTTTGTTTTCAAAACAAGAGGGAGAAGAAACTCGTCTAGTCAGATCATTTTCAAAAGGGGATAAGAAGACTACAACTCTAGCTCTTCAAAGTTGTAAGACCCCACCTTTATAAAGGTAAAGGTCCCTGTGATTGCAATGCTAGTCCCTGGATTAATTGCTAGCATCCACTGTTTGAGATGAAGTACACAGAAACAAAGGTCATTATTACATCCTCATTCTAGAGATAACATAGTATTTTACAACTCCATAGCCGTAGGCTAGTACAAGAGTTTAACTTAACAATATAAATAAAAGTCTTCATCTTCATGTGCCACATGCAAGAATGTTGAGTGTAGACTCATAACACTAATCCTCATCAGAGTAACCTGCAACATCACAAGTTACAGCCACAGTGGGTCAATAAATTGGAATAGTATTGGCAAGTGATACCTTAGTAGAATAATAGTATCTAGCTTCTACATGAATTTGGCTAAGTGTAGCTTACGCTTGCTTTGCTCAAAATAGGTTTTACCTATCAGTTGAAAACACTAAGTTTTTATTTGGAAAAAACTCCCAAGGAACCACCAATAGAAATTGGTGAACCTTCACCCTTGTTTAACCACAAGTTTTAACTTATAAATTGGGATGAGGATATTCTTGATAGCTTCCATGTCTTGATGCTCAAATTCTCCATTACTGGGGACATGGCTAAGTACTTAGTTTCTTCCTTCTTCACAGGTGGTGCACTTTCCCCACAAGACTTGATTTTCACCAAGACAGGACCTTTCAGAAGCCTTCCCTTAGACCAAAATGGACGCGTTCCAAACCTATCACCCCCTACCACCAACTGTCCATTTGGCTAAGTTATTGCAACCTATATGATCCAGGCATAGCACATAATGCCATGTGGCTGCACTAGAAGCTTCTTAACATATGGCATATCAAATCCCTTTGTTCCTGGGTGGCATTCCACAAGTGAGATACACAGGGTAGACCATTGAAAAATGGTCCCTGGTAACCATTCAACAAAAATCCAACCAAGCAATTACCATTCCACCCAGGTGTTTCATTCACTTAGTTGTTTTATTAAGCAAAAACATAAGTCAAAGACTTAGCAATATTTTTCCATAGCATGTATATAAACCACCCTTGGTTGCTACTAGCTAGGCTAAGCATGGAAATTGCAAGTATCTTAACTTAGAGAAAATTCTAACAATTCTACAACTACTCGGATTTCCCAAGCATAGCATATAGATAGTTAGCAAAAATTATCTTGCAAGTCCTATACAAAATATTTCTAATGCATAGTCAAAATATTGGGAAAAAAGTATGAAGCACCACTTGCCTTGGTAGTTGGGGGAGTAACAACAATCCTCATAGTCACAATCACCACTAGCACCAAAATCTACACATAAAATGATAGCACCAAATTCACATATCAAATAACCAAGCAAAAATATATGAATGCATGCAAATGCCATGTGATGATTTTTACAAATCAAACAAGACAGGTGAAACAGTACTGAACAATAAACAAAAAAATTATACACCAAATAAACTTAATTGCCTTTAAAACATTTTCCATATAATTTTTATACACAAAATAAGCCTACAAATGTCTCTGCAAAAACAACTAATTTTATAGAAGCAATTCATTAAACAAAGTGTATGGTTGGATAAAATTATTTTTCCTGATTCCATTGATATAAAATTTGCAAAATTAAGACGTGTGGATCAAAAGTTATAAATTTTGCAAGTTTAAATAACTATAGATCTAAATTCACATTTTAAATCTAAAACCTAGCCATCCGGCAGCTTCTGATTGGTGCGTACCGGTTCGGCCGGATCACGCTCGCGGGCCGTAGGATCTAACTAACGTTACACGACCGAGATCTAATTGTACCTCTTCACTAAAAGATCTAATCGAGGCCTTTGGATCTAGATCAAATGGATCAGATCCATCTGACCAAGAACCAGCGGCGCGAATGGCGCTGGCGGCGGCGACGCCTCTAGCGGTGACAAGCCGGCGAGGCCAGAGGTGCAGGGGAGGTGCGCTGGTGCTTACCGAGATCATGAAGACATGGAGATGCTCAACGTGGTCGCGGTTGGGGCGGAGCTGCACGCACACGAACAGAATTGCTCGCCAGAGTTCTTCCCGTCGTCGGGTGCTCTCGGTTGAAGACGAAGGCGACGTCCTAGGCCACAAGGGAACAAGCGGCAAGCATTAGATTGAGCGCAAGAACCTGGCGAACACATGCGCGTGAACCAGAGACAAGGGGGTGCTCGGAGCTCACCACAATAGCTCGCCGGAGCACGTCGGAACTACGTCAGTGTTCTATGAAATATGGGCAGCCTAGTGGCGGAGCGAGCGAGTGGAGTGAGGGGAAATGTGTGGGGTGGGGAGGGGGTTATCTAGCCAGAGCGGGGGCAAAAATTACGCACTGCATCAATGGGATTTAAGCGGTGATTAAACGCGGCGTCACTACAAGCTGGTAACGGCGGAGCAGGTTGTCGCGCGGTGATTGAGGATGACGATGACGGGGCTGGTGGGTCCAAGGCGTCAGCGAGTGGGTGCGCGTGGGCAGAGTGAGAAACAGAGAGGAGAGGGGGAGGTTCCCGGGTGGGCTCGTGGGCTGTTTTCGGTGCTGGGCCTGTTTGGTGGCGTCGGCCTTTTCTGCTTTCTTTTTTTCTTTTCTATTCTTATTTTGATTTTCTGAAATCATTTTCAAATGCTTTTCATATGGGTTTCAATTCGAACTTGTTCTGAATTTTTGCAAAGTGTTCCTTTCACATATTTTACTATAAAACATTGTTGTTCACTCAAAAATACCTTGGCCCATTGGATTTTAGAAATAAATCATGCTTTATTTATTTATTTATATTAGGCTTATGAATGGTTTTGAATTCATATTTTGCTTTGGAAATATAAGTCAAACCTATGTTCAAATCCTTTCTGGTTAAAACAAGTGTTCCCATATTAGAGAGTAGCAATAAGGCCATTTCCTTGCTTACATAAAATAATAGACAACAAATGCTTATATTTTTGAAATCTTATTTGAAATGATCCTAAAATGATTATGAATGCATGAATGATATGCAAACTTTGAAATCATGATTTTTGGGATGTTACAAATCTAACCCCCTTTAGGTGAATCTCGCCCTCGAGATTTGGATTGGCTAGCAAATTGGTGAGGGTGGTCTTTCCGAAGATCATCTTCAATTTGATAGTCTTTGTCCGTGTAACTCTTTCTGCAGTCTCAAGAATCTTGATAGGTTTTTCTTCATAAGTGAGATCACTTTCAAATTGGACCTCCTCCAAAGGTATGGTATCCTTCAAAGAAGTCTCTTCCATCTCCGGATGGCATTTCTTTAGCTGACTCACATGAAACACATTGTGAACGGCAGACAAAGATTAAGGCAATTCAATATCATATGCTACTTCTCCTTTACGACTCAGAATCTTGAATGGTCCAACATATCTCGGGGCCAATTTTCCTTTGACTCCAAATCTCTTCACTCCACTTCATAGATGACTTCCCTACGCTTTGGATCTGCGTAGCTCTTTTGTTGGGACTGTGCTATCTTCAATCTGTACTTTACTAACTTGACTTTCTCTTTAGCTTCCTTGATTAGTTCTGGCCCGAACAAGTTCCTTTCTCCCACACCATTCCATACCAATGGTGTATTAAACTTTCTCCCATAGAGAAACTCAAACGGTGCCATCTCAATACTGGCTTGATAGCTATTGTTATAAGAGAATTCTGCGTAACGCATACTTTCATCCTAACTATCTCCATAATCTAGGGCACATGCCCTCAACATATCCTCTAAAATATGGTTGGTCCTTTCTGTCTGTCCATCAGTCTGGGATGAAAAGCAGTACTAAATTCCAATCTTGTTCCCAATGACTCATGCAGTTGCCTCCAAAAAATGGGAAGTGAATTGAGTTCCCCTATTAGACACAATACTCTTGGGTACTCTATGCAGACACACAATCCTATTCATATAGATCTTGGCTAACTTAGCACTTGTATAGGTTGTCTTCACGGGTATGAAATGAGCCACTTTAGTTAAGCGATCCACTACAACCCAAATAGAATCATTGTCACATCCCAAAATTTTCCAAATTTTGAAATGTGAAAAATAAATAAACAAATTAAACAATTGTTGAAATTTAGGGTGAGAAGAAACTTTTTGATTCCAAATGGACACATCAAAACCTATTTTGATCAAATAGAATCCTAAAGGGATTTACAAAGATAAACAAATAATAAATAAAGTTATAATAGTTGGAAATACCATTCTTGGATCTTTAAATAAAAAGATATGGTTTTTATAAGCAAAGGTAGAAATAATGAATAAGGACTATTTTTAAAAGAGCCAAATTAAATCTTGGCCAAGCTTTTAAAATAAAATATTTTGTTTGATAAAATAGTAAATGTTTATTTAAATAAAACCATGAGGATTTATTTATATACAAATTTCATTCAAGTATAGACATTTCCTATTTTGAATGATCATTAAAAACTTATTAAAGTATTTTAAATTATATTTCAAGGTGTTTTAGTTTTCAAGTAAAACCTACTGAAAAGATTTTTGTAGGAATTTATAAAGTCAAATAGAGTTTTTTAAACAAATTTGAATCCTATTTGAAATAAAGACTAAAGCCTATTTATTTGTTTTAATAAATAATAAACCATAATAATTATTATTTTATTTTGGACTTTGGAATATGTTGTTAAACAGAATTAAACTATACCTAAAGTTTGGTGGTGGTTTGAATTCATTTGGAGTTTGAATTGTTTGAAATAAAATCAAAACAGAAATTCAAATTGGAAAAAGAAAAAGGTTCAGTACAAAAAAAACGAATCAAACCCAACCCATCTGGCCAGCCCAGCAAGCCCACTCGCTGCCTACCATCTCTCCTCCTCTGGTGAACCGTTTTATACTCAGAAAATAACACACCCCGTCGCTAACTACAGGACCCCACTCCCTCTCCCTCTCTCTCGCTGTCAACGGGACCCACTGGCCACCTCATCATCGTCTCCACCGCGACCACGTCCCCCTCGCTGTTTCTGCCATTGATTGCGGCGATCAGTTCGCGTTGATGTCTGCGTTAATCTCGCCAGCAACCACGCTCGATTAAACGCCCCTCTCCCCTCTCTCTTTCCCCCCAAACACCAGCTCCTCTCTGCCTCCAGGCTGCGCGAATCGCGAGCTCGAACCTCACTATCTCCGACGTGTTCTCAGGCAAATTCCGGCACCGTCTTACTGCCCCTCGCCTTCCACTGCACGCGAGCATGTTCCCCATCTCCTGGCGCATCTCCCAATGCCAACTACTTGGCCGCGCCTGCTCCAGAACGTTGGCAACCTCGACGATAGAGCGCCACCGCCGTCTGTTCCTCTCCGGCGACCTCCTCCCCATAAGCTCTGTCCTCTCCTGTCTCTATGGATGATGCTCCCACACTCTCCATACCCTCGCGCGTCTAACCCCACTGTTTGCTTGCTCTCTCGTACTCCATAGCGACGCCACCGACGAGACCCGTGCGTGTCCGACAGCGGCAAGAACTCCGGTGAGGGATTCCCATCGTCCCCGTGCGCCCCCTTCCCAGTGACGAGCACCTTGAGCATCAGAGCGTCACTGCGATCAATGTAAGCACCTTCACTCCCTCCCTCGCTTCCTGAATCGTCGCCAACGCCACCGCCAGAGCCGCGCCACTGCCAGTTCCTGGTCGAGCTGCTGTGCGCCGTAGGATCTAGATCTGAGCGTCACGATAGATTCATAATCGAAGGGGTATATATCCATTTGAGCCGTGCGTTTTAAATAAGATCTAACGCACCAGAGAGGTTGATCCAACCGAACCGGTATCAGCCAGTAGCAAGCAGCCACGTGGCCCAGCCTCTGTTTTAAAAACAGAAATTTGATCTATTAGATTTGCAAACTTGTAAAATTCATAAATTTAATTCTAAACGTCAAAATTGTGCAAATATTATATCAATGGAATCATCATAACAAGTACTTTGCAACCATGCACTTTGTTTAAGGTTTTTCTTCTGTAAAATTGGTTGAAATTGCAGAAACTTATGTAGGCATGTTTGGAATATAAAAATTGTTCTAGATATATTTTTAAGATGAAATATTTGCTAATTGGTTTGTTTTGAACCTACTGACCATAGGAACCAACTTATGGATTTAAAAATGTATTTTGTGAAGTTAAGGAATCAATATTTGAATTAGCACATTTCTAGTCAAATAAAAATATTGTTTATGGTTTAGAAATGAATTTTTGAGTAAAGCCTTTGGGAAATGATTTGATTGAAACCTTCTGACCCTAAACACCAAGTTTTGAGATTAACAACATATTCGATGAACCATATAAAGTTATTACTCTGCTAAAAGATATTTTCAACTACATAAAATATCACCTTAGGATAATATTTGGTTTATGAGATAAAAGAAGTTAGAAGAGTGTGATATTTGCAAGATCAAGAAGTGAACCATCATTCTCTACTAAAAAGGCAAGTGACACTATCATCCAAGTCCTACTATTTTCATTACACTTAGTGGATTTTTGTAACATGCATGATAAGGACTACTATATTTTATGCTATGCTAAATCCTAATAGGATACCCTTATATCTTCCTTAGTGAAAACATTGTAGTTGTAGTATGCTTAGCCCTGCTATATATTTGGGATGGGATACATGATATGATTATATGAAGTGTTGGAAAGATATATGTTTTATATAATAAAACAAGTACTCAATGAACCACCTGGGTGGAAAACGATACTCAAGGTTGGACAAGGTGGTAACAAAAGGAACCATGTTTATATGGCTATATTTTTTGTTTGTGCACTAGAAGAAAACCACCTAGGGACTTAGAGATTGAACATGTTTCTCGTACAGTGGCTTCCGTGTACAGCCACATGCTAAATGGGCTCTGGCTTAGTCAACTACATAGTGGAAGACCCATGCATTGGCATCTTCAGGTTAACTAGAATTGTGTATGGAAATATATCCCTACATTGGTGCCTGGTAGAAAAGCTAGCATTGTGTATTGGGAGGACTTCTATGGAAAGACTTTGTCACATTCTCGATCTGCCGGTACTCCATTTGGTGAGTACTTATCCAGCGGCCACTGGTGGCATCAAGACGAGATTGTGTCATGTGGGTAAAGTGTACAACTTCTGCAAAGTACTTAGCCGTGTCCCCGGTTACGGATAACTCTGAGCAACTAAGGCCTGAAGCTATGGAAGATCTCGACATTCCAATTTCTCAAAGTTAAAACTTGATGGTGACAACAAGGGATTTGAAGCACTTGGAGATTTCCAAGGAGTTCTGAAAGATTTGACAAAAGGTCAAAACTATTTTGAAAAGATAGGATAAAACTATATTGCTTTCTGCAAAAGAGCCTAAACCCTACTTAGCCAAATATGCATGTAATGATAGGATACACTTGTTTCTAGATAGTATTGAAACTTGCCAATATAATTCAAATGTATTGACCCTTGTGGCTGCAACTTATTATGTTGCAGGTTTTTTTGATGTTAGTGAAGTGTGTTGAATAGGATTACAAGTCTACAACCAACATGATTGCCTGTGGCACTTTGAAGATGAAGGACTCCATGCTTTATAGATATTCTGCTGGATTGTAATGTGATAGCCAAATGAGGTATGTAAGATGTAATGAATTATTTTATTCCTGGTTATAAAGTTGTATTATGACCTTTGTTTCTTGATATTACATCTTAACTGTGGATGCAAGCTATTGATACAGGGACTAGCATTGTAAACACAGGGATCTCTACCTTATTAAAGGTTGGGAACCTTACAGATGGTATCAGAGCACTGTGTTGCCTGTAGGATTGTAACCCTAGGATTGGACAAAACCCCTTAGAAAAATAGGAGATGTTATTGTTCCAAAACTTATTTACAAACAATCTTGTAAACTCTTTCCTCAACCTGTTGGTTTTGATTCTACACCTCTTCCTTTTCAACTTGATGGACAAAGCCTTCACCATGACCAATGACTTCAATTTTAGTTTCACCAAGGATTTCACTAAGGACTACAAGTGAGAACCAAGAGACATTAGATTGCCTACCAAAACATTGATATCATGTTAGTGTACGGATCATATTGACCTATGAGGTATGACCATACCAAGTTAATTATTTTAAGAAAACTTGTTGTTTCCTTCAACTCATGAGTTAAGCTCATAAGTTGTTAAGTGGATAGTTGCTTGTTGATTGCTTGGTTGTTTGATTGAACTTGGTTGTTTTGAGTTGTGTGTTAGAACTTCCTTAGGTCTATTTGTCATTACTTATCCCTATCAAACCAACAGATGCCTCCCCGTCGTGCCAACCCCAACCAAAACAACAATAACAACATCACTCCTGAGATGCAGCAGATGATGACAACTCAGACACAGCTGATGCAGATGATGACCACGTTCATACAGAATCACAATAACAACAACAACAACAACAACAATCAGAATAATCCTCCAGCACATGATATGCTCAAAAGGTTTTTGAAACTTAGGCCTGCAAGGTTCTCCGGAACCACTGATCCAATGTTAGCCAATGATTGGTTACGTTCGGTGAATAAGGACTTAGTGACTGTTGGCTGCACCGATGAAGAAAAATTTAGGTTTGCATCACACCTTCTTGAAGGACCAGCAGCAACATGGTGGGACAACTTTCAGATCACCACTCCCCTTGAAGATGTAACTTGGGCTATTTTTGAGGATGGTTTCCGTACATCTCACATCTCATCTGGAATGATGAGCTTGAAGAAAAAGGAATTTCATAATCTGAACAACGTCACCTCAGTGTGGATGAGTATATTGAAGAATTCAACAATATGGCACGCTATGCACCGGCTGAAGTTGATACAGATGCTAAGAGGAAGGAAAAATTCCTCGAAGGACTTAATGATGAGTTGAACCTGCAGCTATCTGTTGCCTATGTTCCAACTTATCAATCACTCTGTGACAAAGACACTATATTGGAAAACAAGATGAATCAAGTTGAGAACAGAAAGAGGAAGCATAAAATCAAGTATCACTCAGGATCATCACAAAAGAAGCGTTCATTCAAAAAGAGCAATGAAGATTCTGAACCACATCAGTATCACCACAACAACAATGGAAGTGATAATAATGGAAATGATACTGACAATGGATATGACCTTGGTCAGAACCAACATGACACTTTCAGGAAGAAAGACATTAGCCAGTTGCAGTGCTATAATTGTAAGGAACTTGGACACTATGCATCAGACTGTCCTGAGAAGAAAAAGAAAAAGGATGCTAGAAACTCCAATGGAAATGACTCCAATGTGACCCAGAAAGGATATGTGAACCACATTGACATGGATGGGAACTTTTAAGAGATATAAGAAGTGGATGTCAGGAACTAGTTAACTCAGAAGAGTCAAATAAGGATTCCTTGTCAGGATATCAAGTGTTGAACCCATAGTCAAGTGAACCATCAATGTAACCCTATGAGACTTTATTTTAAGGGTGGTAGTACCCTAGTTGTTTTGAAGCCAACTTGTAACCCTAGCCTTCCCAAATCTCGGGACGAGATTTCTTTTAAGGGTGGTACCTTGTCACATCCCAAAATTTTCCAAATTTTGAAATGTGAAAAATAAATAAATAAACAAATTAAACAATTGTTGAAATTTAGGGTGAGAAGAAACTTTTTGATTCCAAATGGAAACATCAAAACCTATTTTGATCAAATAGAATCCTAAAGGGATTTACAAAGATAAACAAATAATAAATAAAGTTATAATAGTTGGAATTGCCATTCTTGGATGTTTAAATAAAAAGATATGGTTTTTATAAGGAAAGGTAGAAATAATGAATAAGGACTATTTTTAAAAGATCCAAATTAAATCTTGGACAAGCTTCTAAAATAAAATATTTTGTTTGATAAAAATAGTAAAGGTTTATTTAAATAAAACCATGAGGATTTATTTATATACAAATTTCATTCAAGTATAGACATTTTCCTATTTTGAATGATCACTAAAAACTTATTAAAGTATTTTAAATTATATTTCAAGGTGTTTTAGTTTTCAAGTAAAACCTACTGAAAAGATTTTTGTTGGAATTTATAAAGTCAAATAGAGTTTTTTAAACAAATTTGAATCCTATTTGAGATAAAGACTAAAGCCTATTTATTTTTAATAAATAATAAACCCGAATAATTATTTTATTTTGGACTTTGGAATATGTTGTTAAACATAATTAGACTATACCTAAAGTTTGGTCATGGTTTGAATTCATTTGGAGTTAGAATTGTTTGAAATAAAATCAAAACAGAAATTCAAATTGGAAAAAGAAAAAGGTTTAGTACAATAAAAAAAGAATCAAACCCAACCCATCTGGCCAGCCCAGCAAGCCCACTCGCATCCCACCAGCTCTCCTCCTCTGGTACTTTGTAACCATGCGCTTTGTTTAAGGTTTTGCTTCTGTAAAATTGGTTGAAATTGCAGAAACTTATGTAGGCATGTTTGGAATATAAAAATTGTTCTAGATATATTTTTAAGATTAAATCTTTGCTAATTGGTTTGTTTTGAACCTACTGACCATAGGAACCAACTTATGGATTTAAAAATGTATTTTGTGAAGTTAAGGAATAAATATTTGAATTAGCACATTTCTAGTCAAATAAAAATATTGTTTATGGTTTAGAAATGAATTTTTGAGTAAAGCCTTTGGGAAATTATTTGATTCAAACCTTCTGACCCTAAACACCAAGTTTCGATATTAAGAACATATTTGATGAACCATATAAAGTTATTACTTTGCTAAAAGATATTTTCAACTACATAAAATATCACCTTAGCATAATATTTGGTTTATGAGATAAAACCTTTTGCAAATGGTTTTACCACTTTAGTAAATGACCACTTTGAGCTTTAAAATGTTTAGAGCCTAGTAGAAACCAATTTTCCAAATAAAACAATCTTTTGCTTGCTTGCATGCATGACCTTGTTTTTGTTATTTTATGTGTGTGAAATGGTTTGAATGTTAGTTGAATTTGTGTTTGCTTGATTGAATTGTAGTGAAGTTAGAAGAGTGTGATATTTGCAAGATCAAGAAGTGAACCATCATTCTCTACTAAAAAGGCAAGTGACACTATCATCCAAGTCCTACTATTTTCATTACACTTAGTGGATTTTTGTAACATGCATGATAAGTACTACTATATTTTATGCTATGCTAAATCCTAATAGGATACCCTTATATCTTCCTTAGTGAAAACATTGTAGTTGTAGTATGCTTAGCCCTGTTATATATTTGGGATGGGATACATGATATGATTATATGAATTGTTGGAAAGATATATGTTTTATACAATAAAACAAGTGCTCAATGAACCACCTGGGTGGAAAAGGATACTCAAGGTTGGACAAGGTGGCAACAAAAGGAACCATGTTTATATGGCTATCTTTTTTGTTTGTGCACTAGAAGAAAACCACCCATGGACTTAGAGATTGAACATGTTTCTCGTACAGTGGCTTCCGTGTACAGCCACATGCTAAATGGGCTCTGGCTTAGTCAACTACATAGTGGAAGACCCATGCATTGGCATCTTCAGGTTAACTAGAATTGTGTATGGAAATATATCCCTACATTGGTGCCTGGTAGACAAGCTAGCATTGTGTATTGGGAGGACTTCTATGGAAAGACTTTGTCACATTCTCGATCTGCCGGTACTCCATTTGGTGAGTACTTATCCAGCGGCCACTGGTGGCGTCAAGACGAGATTGTGTCATGTGGGTAAACTGTACAACTTCTGTAGAAGATCAAATTCTAAGTACTTATCCGTGTCCCCGGTTACGGATAACTCTGAGCAACTTAGGCCTGAAGCTATGGAAGATCTCGACATTCTAATTTCTCAAAGTTAAAACTTGATGGTGACAACAAGGGATTTGAAGCACTTGGAGATTTCCAAGGAGTTCTGAAAGATTTGACAAAAGATCAAAACTATTTTGAAAAGATAGGATAAAACTATATTGCTTTCTGCAAAAGAGCCTAAACCCTACTTAGCCAAATATGCATGTAATGATAGGATCCATTTATTTCTACATAGTAGTGAAACTTGCCAATACAATTCAAATGTATTGACCCTTGTGGCTGCAACTTATTATGTTGGAGGTTTGTTTGATGTTAGTGAAGTGTGTTGAATAGGATTACAAGTCTACAACCAACATGATTGCCTGTGGCACTTTGAAGATGAAGGACTCCATGCTTTAAAGATATTCTGCTGCATTGTAATGTGATAGCCAAATGAGCTATGTAATATGTAATGAATTATTTTATTCCTGGTTATAAAGTTGTATTATGACCTTTGTTTCTTGATATTACATCTTAATTGTGGATGCAAGCTATTGATCCAGTGACTAGCATTGTAAACACAGGGATCTCTACCTTATTAAAGGTTGGGAACCTTACAATCATATCCTGATCTAGTCCTTGGAAATCCAGTGATGAAATCCATGCCAATCTTGTCCCTCTTCCAATCAGGAATAGGTAGTGGTTGTAACAATCCTGCTGGTTTCTGATGTTCTGCTTTCACTCTACTACATACATCACACAAAGCAATATGTTCGGCGATGTCTTTCTTGAGATTATTCCACCAAAATCTTTCCTTCACATCCATGTACATTTTGGTATTACCCGGATGAATGGAATATGGTGAGTTGTGTGCTTCGTGTAAAATCAGTTTCCGAAGCTCCGGATCTTGCGGAATGCATATACGTTTTCCATACCATAAACTACCCTGTTCGTCTTCATGGAATCCTTTGGCTTTTCCCTTGCCAATATTTTCCTTAATCTCTTCAATTTCCTTATCCGTCTGTTGGGTTTCCTTGATTTTGTCCAACAAGGTGGGTTGAACATCCAATGACATGAGATGTCCTTCAGGCACAATTTCCAATCTGAGATCTTTGAATTGGGCACATGGATCATCTGGCAACTCTCCCTTAGTAAGGCCATTCACATATACCTTACGACTTAATGCATCTGCTACAACATTTGCTTTACCGGGATGGTATTGCAAACTCAAGTCGGTTCTAGCCATCTTCTTTGTCTCATGTTGATTTCTTTCCGAGTGAAGATATACTTCAAACTTTTGTGATCTGTGAACACTTCACATCGCTTTCCCAAAAGAGAATGTCTGTATGTTTTGAGCGCATGGACGACAGAGGCTAACTCCAAATCATGAGTAGGATAATTCACTTCATGAGTTTTGAGTTGTCTCGAGGCATAAGCCACAACTTTCCCTTCTTGCATCAGAACTGCACCCAATCCTTGATGAGATGCATCACAATAAACTTGGAAATCCTTCTCCAAATCTGGCAGACATAAGACTGGTGCTGTCACTAGTCTCTTCTTCAACTCTTGGAAACTCAGTTCACATCCTTTAGTCCAATCAAACTTCATGTCTTTCTTAAGTAACTCCGTCATTGGATTAGCTACCTTGGAGAAATTCTCAATGAATCTTCTATAGTATCATGCCAAAGCAAAGAAACTACGAACTTCTTTCACTGACTTAGGAGATTCCCATTCAGTTACAGCTGACACTTTTGCGGGATCAACTACTACACCATCTCCTAACACAATGTGTCCAAGAAATCCAACTTCATTCAACCAGAATTCACACTTGCTGAATTTGGCATACAGCTTATGCTCTCTAAGCTTCTCAAGTATCAAACGCAAATGTCCTCCATGCTCTTCATTACTCTTGGAGTAGATCAAAATGTCATCGATGAAAATGACAACAAACTTGTCAAGAAACTCCATGAACACCTTGTTCATCATATTCATGAAGTAGGCTAGTGCATTGGTCAAACCTAATGGCATCACAGTGTACTTATACAATCCATACCTAGTGGTGAAAGCAGTCTTAGGTATGTCTTGTTCCCTTATCTTAAGCTGAAAATAGCCTGATCGGAGATCAATATTTGAGAACACACGGGCTCCTTCTAACTGATCAAACAAGTCATTGATTCTGGGCAAAGGATATTTCTTCTTGATAGTCACCTCATTGAGTGAACGATAATCTATGCATAACCTTTGGCTTCTATCTTTCTTTTCAACAAACAAGACTGGTGCTCCCCAAGATGAAGAACTTAGTTGAATAAATCCTTTCTGCAACTGTTATCCAAGTTGTTTCTTAAGTTCCTTCAACTCATCAACTGACATCTTGTAAGGTCTCTTTGCTATCGGTCCTGATCCTGGCAGCAAGTCAATCAGAAACTCTACGTCTCTATGTGGTGGCATTCCCGACAATTCTTCTGAAAACACATCTAGATATTCTCTCACAATTAGCACACGATTTATGCTAATCCCCTTAAGAGAATTTAGCTTACTCCCTTTTGATTCAAAGTTAGTCTTGAATCTAATCCTTTTATTATCCGGGGTTGTGAGTGTGACAGTATGACTGGCACAATCTAGCACTCCCTTGTACCACCAACTGTCCAAATGGCTAAGTTATTGCAACCTATATGATTCAGGCAGAGCCCATAATGCCATGTGGTTGCACTAGAAGCTTCTTAACATATGGCATCTCGAATCCCTTTGTTCCTGGGTGGCAATCCACAAGTGAGATACACAGGGTTGATCATTGGAAAATGGGCCCTGGTAACCACTCAACCAAAATCCACCAAGCAATTACCATTCCACCCAGGTGTTTCATTCACTTAGTTGTTTTATTAAGCAAAACATAAGTCCAAGACTTAGAAATATTTTCCGTAGCATGTGTATATAAACCACCCTTTGTTGCTACTAGCTAGGCTAAGCATGGCAATTGCAAGTATCTTAACTTAGAGAAAATTCTAACAATTCTACAACTACTAGGATTTCCCAAGCATAGCATATAGATAGTTAGCAAAAATTATCATGCAAGTCCTATACAAAATATTTCTAATGCATAGACAAAATATTGTGACAAAAGTATGAAGAACCACTTTCCTTGGTAGTTGGGGGAGTAACAACAATCCTCACAGTCACAATCACCACTGGCACCAAAATCTACACATAAAATGATAGCACCAAATTCACATATCAAATAAGCAAGAAATAATATATGAATGCATGCAAATGACATGTGATGATTTTTCTAAACCAAATAAGACAAGTGAAACAGTACTGAACAATAAACAAAACAATTATACACCAAATAAACTTAATTTGGCCTTTAAAACATTTTCCATATAATTTTTATACACAAAATAAGCCTACAAATGTCTCTGCAAAAACAACTAATTTTATAGAAGCAATTCATTAAACGAAGTGCATGGTTGGATAGAATTCTTTTTCCTGGTTCTATTGATATAAAATTTGCAAAATTTGGACGTGTGGATCAAAAGTTATGAATTTTGCAAGTTTAAATAACTAATAGATCTAAATTCAGATTTTAAATCTAAAACCTAGCCACGCGGTAGCTTCTGATTGGTGCATACCAGTTCGGCCGGATCACGCTCGCGGGCCGTAGGATCTAACTAACGTTGCACGGCCCAGATCTAATTGTACCTCTTTACTAAAATATCTAATCGAGGCCTTTGGATCTAGATCCAATGTATCAGATCCATTTGACCAAGAACCAGCGGCGCGAATGGCGCTGGCGGCGGCGACGCCTCTGGCGGTGACATGCCGGCGAGGCCAGAGGTGCAGGGGAGGTGCACTGGTGCTTACCGAGATCGCGAAGACGTGGAGATGCTCAACATGGTCGTGGTTGGGACGGAGCTGCACGGACACGAACAGAATCGCTCGCCGGAGTTCTTCTCGTCATCGGGTGCTCTTGGTTGAAGACGAAGGCGACGTCCTAGGACACAAGGGAACAAGAGGCAAGCATTAGAATGAGCGCAAGAACCTGGCGAAGACAGGCTATATGATTCAGGCTGAGTACAGGGTGTACTCCTCAAGGCTTATGGCTAGTGGAGTTGTTTTACATAAAGCCATATTTTGTTTTCAAAACAAGAGGGAGAAGAAACTCGTCTAGTCAGACCATTTTGTAAAGGGGATAAGAAGACTACAACTCTAGCTCTTCAAATTCATCTTCAATATCCACCATCATCAACTGAACCTCTCTTCCTAGACTACCCCCTCAAACAACCCCGAGGAAGTATTCCGGATCTCACATTAGTTGACAAGTTTTATCATTCTCTTATAGTTCTCTATGATCTTCATGTCCGTTCCCAAGTCGTCCATAACCGTGGACACGGCTTTTCGAAAAGATTAATAACCCTACAGGGGTGCACAACTTTACCCACACGTACCAACCGATTCTTAATGCCAAATTATTAGCCCTCTTCCTTGGAAGGCCGACAGAGAGTGGTTGACCACGACCTTTACCTTGCTTTCGCCGAGACCATGAGTCATGCACTAGGGAGATGCCATCGTAACGGGTCAAGTGCCGAAGCCAATCCATAATGATGTGCGAAGGGTTCAAGATTATGTATGCCGGGCATCTGTTGTTCTCGGCCACGCTTACCTACCTGTTATGAATTCACCTCCTTCACCTCCATTCAAGAACAACCAAGATGCGTATGTCGAATGGAAAGCCCGAACTATTTGACTCACGGAATCTACTAGGCAAGTTAGTTGGTCGAGGGGGTTTCCAGGCCCCCGTGTGGTTGTACGCTCGTCTTGGTTCAAGATGCAAGAACATCGGGTCCTAGGGTGGAAAGTATGGGACTGCAAAAACCACAACCCACGTGGCCTCCCATACAAGCCTTAGCATGTTTATTATCCATCTCTGATCACATCACAACATCCTACCATACTAGATTCATTCGCATCTCCAGTGCATCATCTGAATGATTAGCAACGGATCACTAAGCATGGCTAAGCTTGACTGAACTGTGGCACTAGTGATGCTCATAAGCCAAACCCTACATATGCTAGGAGCAGTGGATCAGGTAATATAGTTCATAAAGGGAAACATGCATCGGATAGGATTACTCTATATACTGATAAAAGATGGTTGAACTGAATGCATTTGGCGAGAATGAAATGCTTTGTAAACATAGGATTCATATGTATGAGTGGGGTCGCTTGCCTTGTCCGTTGTTGGACTGGTACTGCTCTTCGTTGGCGTTGACTTCAGCCTCGGGTTCGGTTCCTATTCGTAAGAACCAATGACCGGAAAAGAGAAAGCAGCATTCAACACATGACATGTGCAATGCTCATACAATATGGATGATATGACAAGTTAAATAGTGTTGGAATGAACCCTAGAACATACTTGATCATTTTAAACAGGGTCCGAGAGGTCCAAACCCTAGAACAGGGGGATCCTTGGAATCACCTGTGGGGTTCAATTGGTTCTTCTAATTAAACTTGCCATCAAAGTTGGTTAACAATGTATGATTATAGCTTAGTTAGATTGGTTTCATTTTTCTGATCATTTTGGTATCTTATTTCTTTTTTCTGATTTAAAATGAATTAGTTATGAATTTCTCCAATTTTAATTCATTTTAAAATCATTTTTGGAATATTTAAAATAATTTCCTACTTAGGCCCACATGTCATAGATTTAATCATTTCAGAAAACATTTACTGAAAATATTAAAACCCTGTCAGACAGGGCCCACCTGTCATACATTTCTTATTCACATAAATTATTTACTGAAAACATTTGTAATAAAAGGAAAATGTTTTACTACATCATGCTGACGTCATGGGGGTGTTTAACCCTTTTCTCACTGGATGTTGGTCTAGCCCTAGAGGCTGACCTGTGGGACAGGCACCACGTCGGGTTGCCACATGGGGTCGCCGGCAGGCGCGTTGGCGACAGCCAGGGACAGCGGAGGACGGCAAGCAGGGCTGCGTGGGTATGTGCATTCGAACCAGTGAATCAAGGCAAACACGATAGGAGCGGCGCCGCCCGGATTTGGTCACCGGAGCGATGTCTGCGACGAAGTACGACGACGGAGGACGGCGAGCTAAGGCACGGGCTCAAACCATAGAGAGAGAAGGGGATTATAGGGGTCCTAAGGGACCAGGGGCTCACCACGGAACGAACAGTGGGGTCAGCGAGGGTCGGGGTGACCGGAGTCGATGGAGGAGACAGTGGCCGGAGCTCAAGAAGGCGGTGACCTTGGCGTCGATTGGGAGATCCTCGCGTCGATTCCTTCTCCAAGGCTTCTCACAGCGGTGAGGCGAAGCTTCTAGGAGCAATGGCGAGGCTCGGGGCGGCCTCTGGCAGCAGCGCGAGACGGCTAGGGTTTCGGCAGAGAGGAAAACGAGAGAGAGAGAGGTATCTGGGGAGAGAAGAACAAGTTAGGGTCAAGGCAGGGGGTGGTGTGGCGTTCTTATCCAACCTTCCAGGTCGGTGGACGGCGGCGATCAAGCGGCGGGATCAACGACGGCGGCGCTGCCACGGAGCTGCTTGTCGTCGACTCGTCGTTGACGAAGATGACAACAGGATAGAAGGCTGAAGCGGTATCTGGCCATAGGTGGGCCGCGTGGGGATGCTGCTGGGCCGGGTGCTGCGCTGGCTGCTGCACGCGAGTGGCCGAAAGAGAGAGAGGGAGAGATGGTCTCGGCCCAATAGAGCTAGGTTTAGCTATATTTTTTTCTAGGAAACTGTTTTTTCAATTTCTGTTTGTATTCCCAATTTCCAAACTGTTTTGAATAATTCAAAAATACCAGATACTTTTATAAATATTTAAAATGCCATGGAGACCCTTTATAACCATTTGGGTTCCAAACCTCTTTATACTTTTCAAATATATCAAAACCCTTTTGAATTAGTTTCAAATAGAGAGGGAAGCTATTCGGGTTTTATTTGTTCTTACTTGATTAAACCAAAGTGCAAGTATTGTGCATGCATGCAATGCTCAAACATGTCTTTATTATATTACACAAAAGGGTGGTATGTTACAGTATCTCAGCAATCCCCTTTTTGCTATTTGCATAGTTTTTTTACTGAGGATGCTTCATAGAATGCCACTATGGTTCTGCTGCAAGTTTCCACCATGACTAGGCATGGCATAGGCTGGCCACCCAGGCGTTTCTCTAACACATATACAAACTCCATGGACCTGCAAGCTCCCATTTTATTTCACACCGACGACATCCATAAACAAAAGAACATGATATCAACTGAATAAATAAGTGCAATGTTGCAAGCATGCCCCATGAAAGCATGGTTTTTCTAACTCCCAACTTACAATTTGAAAGCATATAAGCATCATAAGATAGTCACAATGGTTCAGGTTTATTAAATGCAAGAAATAAAATTTGCCTTTAGGTTTGTGAGAGCTTTAATCACTACTTTTCACTTAACAAAAATTTAAGTTGGAAGATGGATAAAAACATGAATATACTTGGAATGATGCAACACACCATGCATAGGAATTTATAGTGGAATCTTTGGAATAACTTGGTTTCTTGGGAGTAGGATGCACGAGTAGAGCTCATACTCAGTACAGGTGGAGGCTAGCAAAAGACTGGGAGCGACCGACTAAGAGAGCAATAATGGCCATAATCATGTAGAGCGACAAACATTATTAATCAAAGCATAAAGTGATATCACAAGTCAAAAACTAAATGATCATAGAGTCTAAGGTCACTGGTTCATAGTTATAACATGGTGAAAGCATGTGCCAAGTCAACCCAAATAAAGCATCAAAGGAGAATACCACAATATTATGCTTTTGTCTGCTAAAACAACACATGATTATTTCATGGCACATTAAGAAATCTTAATTGTTTGAAACAAGTCATGCTACAACAATAATCACTAAGCATATGATCAAAGAAATATCTAACATGACATGATAAAGTCTAAGCCACAGTAAAAACAAGCTTCTTTTTGTACCACCATAAGCATGAAACTTTCTACTCTTTTCCAACACCAATCAACTTATTTGAAACAACTCACAAAGATAATAATCAATAAAGAGCAGAGAGCTTGTCTCACCTAACTACAATGAAGAACTAAAAACTTCTAAGAAAAAAGAAGAAGAAAATTAAAGCTAAACGTAGTGCTAGCAAAAGAGAACACTAACAGAACAATAAGAGTGAAAACTAGAGTGTTCTAGGCAATGAAAAACGGGGTATGACTTCTCCAAAGGAAGTGTGCTGGGATCCAAGAAACTTATTGCAGCAAACAAAACAAAAGAAAACTAATTACAAAAACAAAGACGCTCCAAGAACAACACATAGTATATGAAGCAATAAAAATAGTGTCTTGAAAGATGACCTGATATTTTTGTTGATGAAGAAGGGGGTGCATTGGGCATCCCCAGGCTTTGACGCTTGTACTTATTGGATATTACTTGGGGTTACATGGGCATCCCAAATCTTGAGGTTTTTTCCATCCTTCATCTCATTAGCAACATCATTCTCCTTTCCCTACACTTGGAAACTTCCTTCATAGAAAACCTCGCACAATTCTCATTAGCAACATTAGCGTATGCAAGATAGTAGATCCACTTTGTTTCAGTTTCAAATCAAGTACAACATCCATTAAAACATTATATACTGTATCAACTTATTTTAAAAGCTCTTCTGATCAAAAGAACTCGAAAAGAAAGAGACCAAGAGGAAAATGCAAATAGTGGCAGAAATCTGTCAAAACAGAACAACAGGTAAAGATCGATTTTTTCGAAAATCTTCTGTTGCTGAAATCGAAAAGTGGAAAACTAACAAAAGTTAGATAATAACCTGGAACATGTGCACAACTAATTTCAGATCAATACTCTGTTCTGGGATTTTTCACCATATTTTACTACGAAGCATAAAAATTTGTTTCGGCACAACAACTTCCCCTAATCGTACCTTCTTCCTATTAGAGGCTACTCTTTGCACAAAAACGAAATAAAAAGGATAAGGATAGGTTACTACAGAGGTAACAACTTCCAAGACTCAAATAAACAAAAACAATCTAAAAGAAAAAATATAATGGGTTGTCTCCCAAAATCTATTTCTTTATAGCCATTAAGATAGGCATGATAATTTATATAACGCTCTCATATGTATAAGTTGAACATATAAGAATGCATCAAGAGAAAATATCCAACACACTGAAGTCTAACCCACTTCCTATGCAAATGAATGTAAGAAAACAAATTATTGAAACAAGAGGCTACTAGCATAGGAAGGCAAAACAAGTGCAACATCAAAAATTTCAACATAAAGAGGGTAAAGTTAATATTATTGAGATGCATAAAACCATATTTCCCTCTCTCATAGTAACTTTCAGTAGCATCATGAATAAAATTAACAATATAACTATCACATAAAATATTCTTATCATCAGCCACATGCATATAATAATTATTACTCTCCACATAAGCATAGTCATTCTTATTAATTGTATTGGGAGAAAATTCAACAAAATAAATATCATTATTATTCTCATCACCATAATCATCAAATATAGGAGGCATATTGTAATCATAATTAATTTTCTCCCCAATAGTAAGTAGACTGAAAATATCATATTCATCATAAATTGGAGGTATAGTATCATCATAAGCAATAGAATACTTATCTTCCAAAGTGTGTTCATTTGTAAACATATCATCATTGGAAGGGACATGGATAGTACTAATAGTACAAAAATTGTTAACATCATCATTTTCAGAATTTGTACCCAAGAGATTTTCAATATCAAAAGTAGTGTGCTTTTCCAAATCATGATCACTACTATAGGTAACAGGCATAGGTTCTTCATCGAGTTCAGACTCATCAGTAAAAACTATAATAGGAGCAACATGCTTAGGGGAAGATACCATTTCCTCTCTCCTTTTACTCCTCCTCCTCTTCTTCTTCCCCTATTTAAGAGGGAGAGGCCTGAAAGGAAGATTCTCCACATACCCTAGTTTATTGTTATATACAATAGAAGAAACTTTGGAGGATTCCTCCTTTCCATTAATAAGAGAAAAACACATATTAGTCCTGTCATATTTTGGTAAAGTCTCATCTTTTATAATATTTTTTATGTAAGTATTTGCGTGGAAATTATCAACACAGTAAAGATGACAACCATGAAGGACGAGCTTCATATCAAAAGCACTCATATCTACCAAAGAAGTTTTTCTTGATAACTCTTCACACCCCAAAAATAATGTAAGTTCATCATGCTGATTAGGAGTGATCCTGTCATCACAATAAAAAGTTGCAGTACTCATTGGATTAGAAAGGATATTATCATAGCTTGAGCATTGAAAATTGAAATGACCCACTTTATGGCAAAGTTCACAAATAAAAGGATAGAGGGCACAAACTTTTTCACCAAGATCATTTAGAGCCCTATGCCACGTTATAGTTTTTTCATTCCTGTGGTGGATACAATATTCTTCTTCGATTTGATTCTTTTGAAAAGGTCTAAGTACTACAAAAAAATTAACATCCTTATAAGAAATAGTACTTTCAGAGGTTTGAGCATGTTTATTGCTATCATTAATAACAATTTCATTTTTCATCCAAATGTCTTTAAAAGGTTCATGATACATGTCCCAATATATTTAGGAGCATTAATATGAGAAGCAAAGGCTCTACAATAATCAACAAGAATTTGAGGATCAAGACCATATTTAGCACTAAGCTCTTGAAAATCAGCAGTTTTAGCGAAAAACTTAATGCAATCATACTCATAGTTTATACCTGGTTCTTTAACTTTGTCGTTATCCCAATCTTCGGTATTGCTTTGAATTGTTTCAAGAATATTCCACTTAGCTTTGACCTCCTTACTTGTGAAGGATCACTCTAAACAGGCATCTAGATAGTTCTTATAATGTCCTGAAAGACTTGCATAAAAATTATTAATAACAATTGAAAGGATCTTATTGGCACCTAGAAGGGGGGTGAATAGGTGCTACTTAAATTTTACTCTTTTTCAAATTAGGGTTTGATAAGAAAGGTAAATTCTCTAGATTATGCAACTAAGGTGAATTTACCTATATGTCAAACTAGCGCCAACTAGCATAAACATTAAGCAAGAACAAGTAAAGTTAAGTGCGGCAAAGGATAGAAGTAACCAAAGTGGAGCGCGGAGACAGAAGGGTTTGTTTCCCATAGTTCCTTCCTTTTGAGGGGCAGTACATCTACGTTTGGAGAGAGGGTGGTTTTAAACCACCAATGCCACGAGATGCCTCCCTTGTTATCCCATGAACCTCACCCCAAAGGGTTCGATTCACCTCTTCCACTATATCAACAACCTTCGAGGTGTAAGCCGACACCTTTACAACAATTTCGGGGCACACATCCACAACTTAATTGGAGACTCCCAAATACAAGCAAGTTGTCAAACAATCAAAGACAACTTGTAAGAACCAAATCAAAAGCTAGGGTTTCCAAAGAAAAACGAGAGCATGGGGGCCCTCAAGTGAATTAGGGGGAAATGAAGATCTCTCTTGGTGAAGCTGTAGATCAAGGCCTCCTCCTTTGATTCTCCAAAGATCAATGACTTTGGATGGTTGGCTGAAGAGATCTTGTTGATTTGGTGGCTCAAATGGGGATGGTCTTCTTGAGTGGGTCAAGAAACCTTCCAAGGTAGAAGACAAGTCCTTTATACAACATTGCACAGGTCTGCCCGTTGAGGTGTGTCAGAACAGGTACTACCGGATATCTGAGCAATAGTACAGGAAACAACCGGTACTACTGGACAGGTACCAGAAGAAGTAACAGAACCTTATCCGATGTGTGACTAGGAAACTGCTCGCCCTAGAGGTAGTATACAAAAAATACGGTGCTACTGACAAGTGGTAGTACTGGACCATAAGATCGGTACTACCGGATCAAGGTGGTAGTGTTCTACCTAGGTACCGGGTGAGGCAGTGGTGTTGGGCAGGCTCACCAGCCCTCTCTACCTTGTCCGATACCAAAGAGCGGTACTACCGGTGTCAAGCGGTAGTACCGGGTGGCAGTGCCGCTTTTCGGTACCAGGGAAGGAAGAAGCATTTGGGGATACTTGCCCACCCCCTCTGCCCTGTCCGGTAGAAAAGGGCGGTACTGCTGGTGATGTGCGGTAGTACTGGTTGATATTTCTGGTACTACCGGATATCACAGAGTCTTGGGCAAGGCCTTGCAGGTAACCCTTTTTGGGGAGAACGAACATCGTCTTTTCCTGGAAAACCTATGGTACACTTGGCAAATAATTAGTGCCATATGTGTGTTATCATTAAACACCAAAATCACTTAGTATAGGAAATGCACTTTCCATCTCCCCCTTTTTGGTGTTTGATGACAACACACCTTTGCATGATAATATTGTGATAGCGATCATGGTTTTGGAAAATAAAGACGGGGCTCCCCCTAGATACGTAGGATCAAAACTCCCCATCTATTTTACAAACCAACCAAGAGTGTACATTCAATGATAACAACACTTAGAACTCATAACTTTGCACAATAAAGTGTGATGATACAAGTATTGACAATGGATAAAGAATATCATCACATAAGATGGATCCATGTGAGAATAACCATAGCACACATATGATGGATCCATAAGATAACCACAAAGTCTCAGCATGCATAGCATGAATAGATAGTACCTAGAGTTCACACATAATATGAGGCAAATAAAGTTCACAAGCTAGTACAGATCAAAGGCAAGTGTTGGGGATATGCTATATGGGTATCCTCATAGCATGTCCTCTATCCGGATAACCTGGGTGGCCAACAGTTGGTAGCAAGGCCCATGGCCTGCTGGGCGGGCCAGTTAGATGGATCTAGAAGGGAGGCCCATGCCGGATAAAGGAAGTTTATGGTGGAGGCACCAGCCTACCCGGAGCCTTGGAGTACAAGACACGCAACACTAGTAATAGACGTTGTAGGACTCTGTAACCTGTCCGGCTACGACTTTTCCCTGTAACCCTAGGACCTGGCGACTATATAAGTCGGTCCTATGGGAGCCTTTAGGGGACGATGACAGATGACCAAGTAGCGATTAGCATACACCTCGCACATCGAACCTATCTCTATAACTCGGCGTATTGCCATTATAGTGATTTATAGCAGGAGTAGGATTCCGCCACAGTTGTGGGATCTGAACCTGGGTAAGCTGTGTTACCTCGTACCCGTCAACCGTCTGCCCTCCCCCACGTCTCTAAACACGCACTGTGAGGACCCCTCCACGGCGTACTCGTCGGCAATACCACGACAGTTGGCCCCCACCGTAGCGGGCGAGGACTAAGATCTTTGCGGGAATCGGCGAAACCGTAGCCATCGGTCCCATTCTCTTCGCCGGCAATGTTCTGATTGTCCCTCCCGACGAGTTCTGGATCCCGGTGAAGACGAACCCTACGTGGTGTTCGATCGTTCCTATCGGAGACATCCACCTCTTCATTGGCGAAACCGACTCGGGCACTAGTTCCCTGGGAGTCGGAGGAGCATCAAGGCCCGCACGGACCACCTACGGGCAGGATACGTTCACGGAAGGATCAATGTCAGATCTCTCTGTGGAGTTTGCCAACAAAGATCAGAAAAAATCAAGGCCCACCCAAACCGCCCCTATGCAGGATATAACGGTGGAAGATAGCTGCAAGTCCACCGGTTTCGTCCGTGCGTCTGGATAGCAGAGATCCAAGTTCGTCGGCATGGTTACTATCTTCGATCTGGCGCGTTGCGTTCAGAGAGAGGGCGAAAACCCCCGCGATTACCTAGCAAGGTGGCTCCGTATACGAGCCGATCTGGCCCACTACCCCAATAATGATGCCATGTATCACTTTGTGGAAGGACTGGACCATGGCACGCTTCTCCGGTATTATCTAAGACGGCAGCAAGCGTCGGGACGCCTTACCTTTGAAGGCATGGTGAACACTGTCAACAACTACGCGGAGGCCAAAGCGGCAGCTCAGACAGTGCTTGCGCTCATTGATGGAGCCCCTCCGATTTAGCCACCGCCATCGCCGTAGTCGCACCGCCACCTCCAGTCCTTGTCGCCACTGTTGCACCTCCACCGCCCGTCATCGAGGAAGTCCTACCACCGTTGTGGGATCTGAACCTGGGTAAGCTGTGTTACCTCGTACCCGTCAACCGTCCGCCTTCCCCCACGTCTCTAAACACACACTGTGAAGACCCCTCCATGGCGTACTCATCGGCAATACCACGACAGCAAGAACGAGCTTGTGACTTTTCCCATGCAAATCACGCATGCATAAGGTGCAAATTCTCCCCCTTTGGCCTCAAGATGCCAAAAAGGGACAAGAGCAACACTAACGTCCTGGAGGTCACTCCTCATCCTCATCATAGTCATCCTCGTGAGTCGGCGGAGCATGGAACAAAGAGGTGGCATCATCCTCCCAGTAGCTATGCTTGGAGATCCATTGGTCTTCAGGAGTGATGTTGTTCTCGGAACCCTTGGAGATGGTCAACCCTTGAGATTCCATCATTTATTTCTGATGAGCACAAGCTTTCATGGAATATACATGAGCCTCATACATGCGCTTTTGATTGTCAACTTGGAAGCAAAACACCTTCTTGAGCTTGGCCTCGATCCTGTTTGCCCATGATGGCTTGGCTTGCTTGCGACATGAGACCACAAAATCAGCATCACGGCCACTATCTTCATCACTGGACACCTCCTCAAGCGGGATCCCATCCTCATAAACTAGTTGGCCATCCGCATTGCGAGGTTTAGGATGGGTCTTGATCAACAAAGACTTGTGCCGATGAGGAACAAGGCGGCGAGTAGAAATCTCTATGGCAATAGAGGGGAACTTGTTGATGATGAGTTCCATGAAGTTTGGATCAAAAGGAGGCACCCTCTAAGTGTATGTGGAAACAACCATGTCATTCAAAATGAAGTCCATCACATCAAGGGGGTGGCCGGACTCACGGTTGTGGTGAGTATCGACCATGAGATCCACCATGAAACCATTCATCTCATCAAAATTACCATCTTGGGGAGCAATGGTCTCACGGAAGATGTTGTTCAAGATATAATATGTAGGGAGAAGGCCTTGCTCTTACCAGTAATGTCGTGGCCCCGGATGTATAATGGAGCAAGGGCATCCTTTTTCATGGGACGATCATTGGCGTGACAGTGGTAGCCAACTAGAGTGTCAATGCCACGGTCCTCATACCCAAGAATCTCACCAAACTCAGCCAAAGTTGCTTCCTTGACAACACCCTCAGTCATCCAAGTGATAGTCCTAGCCTGGTTTTTTGAAAAGTGAATGGTGGCATAAAACTGAGTAATGAGCAAGGGGTCATAGTTTTGCCAGAACTACATAAGGGGAAGCAAACCAATGTGAGTACATATCTCAATAGCTTCACCGAAGTAGTCTAAGTTCTTGTTCACATGACCCATCTCAATGCACTTCTGAAGGACCACCAGCTTCTCATCCTTCATAAGAACCTCATTATACACACGCACCTGAGAGTCAGTGTAGAATAGGCTATTTGTCCTAGCTTGGGACCGAGCAACAACATACGGGTTTTTGGACCGCATGGCATGGAATTCTAGTTCAGAAAAATTGGACAACAGCTTCAGCCAAGATGTACCAGAACTCTTACTCTTGCAATGACTCGAGGGGGACGAGGAGGACCACTACCTCAACCAGCTAACTGCTTAGTGGCCCCTCCACGATGACCCCAAGTGGGTTTCAGGTTCAGACACTTGTTGGGCTGAGGCATGATATCTTCTTCGGACTCCGACTCGAAGTCATCTATCTCATGAAAGGTGTGGGAATGCTTCCGAGTGCCCCGGGAACCACCTACACCTGTGCAAGCAAGAGGGAGATAGCAGTGGGATAAGGGCAGAAGAACCTGAAATAAAAATGTCCACAAAGAAGCCCAGGTTTTGACACAATTTTGCTGTCTGCTGGCACCAGTAGTACCGGAGGTCATGAGCGGTAGTACCACAGGCAAGCAGTAGTACTGAAAAAAAAATACGGTACTACCGGTCGTGCGAAAACAGCCCAGATCCGGTAGGCCCGATCCACAAATCGACAACAAAAGTACCCAAGACGAGGATTTCTTAGGGAAGGAAATAATATCTGGCAGTATACACACGGTACAACCTCAAATCAAGTGTTTTTAACCATGAATCGAAATTGCCCTAGATTCAATGGAGAAAACATGGGATAGGAGAGAGGAGGCGGTGGTACCGAAGTCCATGGCGGTGGAGATTGATGAGGAGCCCATGGGGACTCCGAATCCGATAAGGATCCGGCGAAGGGAGGAGAGGGGCGGGGCTCCGGTGGTGATCCAATATCTGGCGGCGGCGTTGGTTAGGAATGGAGGCAAGGGATAACGAGGAACTGATGGGTGCCCCCCACGTCATTACTCTTTACCAGAGTCGCCGACCGATAGTACCTGGGAAGGACCGGTAGTACCCTGTGACCAGTAGTGCCGGGCAGTAGACTGGTAGTACAACACCTGGGCAGTTTCCAGGATTCGACCTGGGAACTGACTTTGGCCGGTAGTATTGGTTCCCTATCGGGTAGTACCGGTTCCACCAGAGCCAATCGCCAAGGACAAATGAGGGGGGGTTCTTGTGCAGAGTAGATGGGATTTTTATGAGGATAGGAATGTCTTAGGTTAAGAGTATCAAACTGATCTGGACACATGCACTCTAAATAGGGAAAACATAGCAAGAACCAAATGAGAGTGCATGATCCTAATACCTAAACAACTCAACAAATGATAAACATGAGTAAGCGCCAATATCTCAAATCTGAGAGGGCGGTGGCCTAGGCCACCATGTTCGAGTATACCTTGGCACCACGAAGATATATCTTCGGTCCATTACCGAAAATCATCATTTAAGCTCACATATCACAAAATGATATTAAGAGGAAAGATTTTTATCACTTTAGGCATAATGGGGGGAGGGGTAGTCCAATGAATTAGGGCCGCACTCCCCCTATATCCATGGCTACACCTAAACCAAATAAGAGTCAAGTCATAGGTGAGTATGCAAGGTGATCAAGTAAAGCTCTTGAATCTATGATATTTAGTTCATTCCTCAAATAACAAAACATTGCTTCATCAAGTGGCTTCGTGAAGATGTCGTCAAGTTGGTCTTTGGTTGACACATAAGATAGATCAATATCACCTTGAGCAATATGGTCTCTAATGATGACGAATCTCAATATTCTTTGTCCTTGTATGATCCATCAGGTTGTAGGCAATCTTGATAGAACTTTCATTGTCACATAGAAGAGGAACTTTGTCAAAATGGACACCGTATTCCTTTAAAGTTTTCCTTATCCATAGCAATTGATTACAAGCACTAGCAGTTGCCACATACTCGGCTTTGACGGTGGAGAGAGATATACAATTTTGCTTCTTAGAGGACTAACACACCAAGGACCTACAAAGGAATTGGCAAGCCCTGAAGGTTGATTTTCTATCATCCTTATCACCAGCCCAATCCAAGTCTGTGTATCCACAAAGAGAAAATGTTGAGCCTCGAGGATACTAAATACCATAGTTTGGGGTATGAACCAAATATCAAAAGATTCTCTTGACCGACATCAAATGGCTTTCTTTAGGAGCCACTTGATATCTTGCACACACTCCTACACTCAACACAATATCGGGTTTCGATGCACCAAGGTAAAGCAAAGAACCAATCATGGACTGGTATTACCTTTTGATCCACATCTTTACCATTTGGATTTAGTTCAAGATGAGTCTTTGTTGATATGGGAGTAGGAGCTCCATTTAAATCTTTCATGTAGAATCTCTTTAGCATATCTTGAGTAAACTTCGCTTGGTTTAAGAATGTTCCTCCTCTTACTTTCTTGATCTCAAAGCCAAGAAATACTCTTAATTCCCCCATCATAGACATACAGAACCTACTAGTCATAAGCTTTGAGAATTCATCATTAAAAGCCTTGTTAGATGAGCCAAACATAATATCATCAACATATATTTGGCATACAAAAAGCTCCCCATTGACCTTATTAGTAAAAAGAGTGGGATCGATTTTCCCAACTTCAAACCCACGGTCGAACGACAACTCTCTAAGGTGCTCATACCACGTGTGTGGGGCTTGTTTGAGCCCATTGAGCGCCTTATCGAGTTTGTAGACATGGTTTGGGAAGGTGGGATCCTCGAACACTAGGGGTTAATTTACATATACCAACTCATTCAATGGACCATTAAGAAATGCACTTTCTACATCCATTTGATCCAACTTAAAGTTATGATGTGCCGCATAAGCAAGAAGGATACAAACGGACTCAAGGTGATCCACGGGTGCATATGTGTCTCCATAATCAATGCCTTCAATTTGAGAGAACCCTTGTGCAACCAATCTTGCCTTGTTCCTTACAACAATTCCATGCTCATCTTGCTTGTTCTTGAATATCCACTTGGTGCCTATAACATTGCGGTAATACTTTGGCTTCTCAACTAACTTCCATAATTTGTTTCTCTCAAAGTTGTTGAGCTTGTTGTGCATCGCTTCAGCCAATACGAATCTTAAAGAGCTTCCCATACTTTTTTGGTTCAATCATAGAGATGTGTGCTTGGTTTTGACTAAACCTCTTCAATTGTGCTCTAGTGGACATTCCTCTCCTTACATCTCCAACCATATTCTCTAGAGAGTGATCTCTCAATTCCAACATTCTATCCATTCTAGCTTTGCGATGAGTTTCGATCTCCTTGTTGTTTCTTGGAGGATATCTTCATCATTCTGTTCCTCGTCTTGACCATCAACTTGACCTTGATAATTATCGGAATCATTCTCTTCATTAAGAGGCAAAGATTTACCTTGGTCTTGATCAGGCACACAACTAGACTGGAGTTGAGCTGCTCTCACGGCAGATTGTATAGATCTTCCTTGTGTAATAGACCGAGCAGCACTTGACATTCTGGAGAATGGTGACTCAAGCTCCTCCTCACTAGAGGTATCTCCCTAATCAACATGTTGACGGTCCACAGCTTGTCTTTGGTTTGGGTCATTGTCCTCCTCGTTAGAGGGAGCTTGTTGTTGCTGTGAAGATGAAGGTTCCACTTGAGTAGAGTATACTTCTTCTCGATCCGCCATAAGGGGTTCCTCAACGGGGCGGATATATCCCACACCCATTATTCCTATGGCATCTTGAGGCATTTCATCATCTGCATCACAAGCATCAACACTACAAGATTCTATGACAGCTCTGGAGAGCTTATCATAGATTCTATAAGTGTGGGATTCGAGACCATAGCCAACAAAAATACCCACTAATTTGGAATCGAATTTGGACAAATAAGCACCCTTTTTGAGATAGAAACACTTACAACCGAACACGGGGGAGTAATATACGTTGGGCTTGTTACCGGTAAGTATTTCATATGGAGTTTTGATCAATTCTTTGCGGAGGTAGAGCCGGTTTGATGCATGGAAAGCGGCGGAGATTGCTTCAGCCCAAAAATTATATGGAGATTTAAACTCTGCCAACATGGTCCTTGCCATATCAATATGAGTCCGGTTCTTCCTCTCGCCTACACCATTTTGTTGAGGGGTATATGAAGCGGAATATTGGTGTTTTATCCCCTGGTCACTAAGAAATCCATTCAGGGTGTAGTTATTGAACTTGGTGCCGTTGTCGCTTCTTATTATCAACACAGGGAAATTGTATTGACTTTAAACCATGTTGATGAAGTCGATGAAGTTCTCTTGGGTCCCACTTTTCAACTTGCAGAAGTATACCCATGTGTATCTTGAATAGTCATCAAAAATCACCACACAATATTTCTTCCCACTAAGACTTGCATGATATGGAGGACCAAAGAGATCCACATGAAGGAGCTCCAAGATCCTCTTGGACTTGATGTAGTTCTTTGGCTTGTGGGGAGAATCATGCATATTTCTTTCAACACAAGCCTTGCAAACACGATCTTTGGCAAAGGAAACATTTTCTTTTAGTCCAACAATATGGCCCTCCTTGTGGAGACTTTGCAAAGTTCTCATATTGACATGGGCTAGACGGCGATGCCATAACCAACCCACATCGGCCTTTCCGAATAAGCACATCGCACTTGTAGTGGTTTGCCCCGAAAATTCCACCACATACAAGTCATTTTTTACGTACCCAACGAAAGCGAACTTGAGCGACATGCTCCACATGAGGACCACAATATCATCATCAATAAAGAAGGTAAAGCCCATCTTTCCAAGAGCACATACTGAAAGTAAATTATACCCAAGGGTCTCAACAAGCATGACGTCCACGAGTGTAATATCGTGGCAACCACAACCTTTCCAAGACCCATTACCTTAGACTTTGACTTGTCGGCATATATCACGGATATTTGATCATCATTTTGTCTTAACTCCTTGAGAATAGATGAGCTTCCGGTCATATCACTTGTGCAACCAGTATCAAGCACCCACTTTGACCCTCCGGAAGCATAGGTCTACAAAAGATCAAGCTAGTTTTTAGGTACCCATTTTTCAATGGGTCCTCTTTTGTTAGTAACAAGGGTCTTAGGGACCCAAATAGACCAAGCAATATAACCATCAAATGGGCCAACATATTGTGCATACACATCACCATAATAATCACGCATTAAAACATAGTGAGGGTTACCACTTCCCGCAAAATCATCATGAGACATAGTTTTGCCACTTGTGGTCTTACTCCCCACAATGGCCTTGTCTTTTTCTTGTGCGGGCTTGTCCTTCTTCTTGTTCTTGTTGTTCTTCTTGGCTTTGGAGACAAAGCCAATGCCCCCTTTCTCACCATGGCCTTTACTTAATAAAGAGCTCATCAATAGACTTGTTTCCTTTTGGAAAGGTGGCCTTAGCTAGCTCCCCCTTCAACCTAGCATTTTCTTCATCCATATTTGTACTACTAGAATGTAACACCCCGGCCTCTCCGGACCGGCGGCTGTCACTCCTGGCAGCTCAATATGATCTCTAGACTAACCCCACATACCAACACTAGTCTTTTCTGCGCACTTTGTCTTCACTCATGCGCACCCGGTACCCACTTCCCGGTCGGTCACCCATCCTAGAATTGCACTAGGCCAAGCATGCTTAACCTTAGAGTTCTTTTTAGATGAGCTTCCGGAAAAGAAGTTGCAACTTGTTGGTATGGGTTCCCTATCAATCCTATTTAGCTATGCGCCAGGGTCTCACATACACCCACCCTTAGAAGATCGACGTCCTCGTTGATCAACAACAAGCCAGGAACGTCCCCTCTTGGCACACGTCTATGCGTCCAGTGCCGGCACATTGCCATGTCAGGTCACTCCGGGACACACGTGCCATGCTACACATGTCCGCCACTAACCCGCACACGCCCATGTAACCGCGAGGGTCGGCTCTTATACCACTTTGTAACACCCCCGGTCACTCCGAAGCGACGGTTGTGACTTCTGGCAGCTCAATAGGATATCTAGACTAACCCCGTAGACCAATACTAGTCTTTTCTGCACACTTTGTCCTCCCTCGTGCGCTCCCGGTACCCACTTTTCGGTCGGTCACCCATCCTAGAATTGCTCTAGGACAACCACACTTAACCTTAGATTTTGTTTTAGATGAGCTTCCGAAAAAGAAGTTGAAACTTGTTGGTATGGGTTCCCTATCAATCCTATTGAGCCATGTGCCAGGGTCTCACATAGAAGGAATGAAAGTACTAGGTGAAGGAATATTGGTCAATTGAGTTTGAAGCTTTTCACGAGACTTTGTGAGTAAAAAGAGTTCACTCTCCAAGGCCTTGTGAGCCTTGTTAAGCATCCTAAAGTCCTCGGCAAGGTTTTCATGAACAACACCAAACTCAATCTTGTCCTTTTTAGCCTTTTTATATTTAGCAATAGCATGGTCACATTCCTTGATGAGTCTATTAACAATTAGGTCATTAGCCCCATCAAGCCCTTCAAGTTTTAGCTCAAGAGACATCCTAGTCTCTTGTTCTTCTTCTAGAGCATTATTTAGAGCTTCTACCTCAATCAAGTGTTCTCTCCCAAGTTTACATCTTTCATCAAGAAGCTCTTGTGTGTGGGAAACTCGATCTAAGGTGTTCCCAAAATGTATCTTGGCCTCCCCTTGTAAGTTAGTCACAAACTCTTCGAAAGCAATTAATTCCCTTTTTACTTCAAGAGACATCTCATCATCATGTTCATCATCAATCAAAGAGGTGAGATGGGAAGATGATAATACCTCCATTCCTCTTGCCATAAGGCAAGTGACGTCCTTGTTGGAGATGTTCTCATTAGGGGGGTCGAAGAGAGAGAATGTGGGAGTAGAAGTAGTGACAAGTGCAACCACACCACTTGATTTTTTCTCTTCATCATCTTCCTCATCGGAGGAGTATTCTTCATGTGTAATCATGACAATTTCACTTGACTTCTTGTTGGTGAGTTCTTCTTGATGAAAGGTTTCTTGAAGGGAGCCTTGGAGTTTTTCTTTGGCACGAGTGCACCGCCATGATCTTCTCTTCTCTCATAGGGATAGCTGGCAAGGAAATGATATCGGTCACCACAAGTGAAGAAAGTTCTCAGTTTGAGGTTATGGTCTCTTCTCCCATTAGCATTGCTTCTTTGTAGCATCTCCTTCTTGGCCTTGGCGGGGTTTTTCAGAAGTCTCTGGCATAGAAGGCCATGCACTCACTATGAGCAATCTTAATATCGTCATGAGGGCTCATAGATAATCCTTCATCACTTTCATCTCCATCCACATACTCCACAACTTTGGCCTTTAATGCAAGGTTGGCACCATTACTCATTCCAAGGGCTCGAGCACGGGCATGTTTGGCATTCTTGGTGGCAACATTGAAAGAGGCCATCTCTTGCATAACTTCATTGGAGGTCATGAGGTGGTAGTTGTGTCTTCCTTGTAGGCTCTTCAAGTCAGTGGGCTCAAAGGGCATGAGTGCACTCACATATTTCCTTTTTATCCAAACATCATCGACATGTGAGGCACCCACATTCCTAAATGCGGTGGCGGTGGACTTGAGCCTACGATACATGTCTTCATGATCTTCACCATCCTTCATATAGAAAACTTTGGCTTCATTTCTTAGTGCATCATAACAGTTTCTTCTCATGCTCTCATTTCCAGCATACAACTTCGTGAGAGCATCCCAAGATTCCTTGGCGGTGTTGGGGTGGTCAAGTGAGGGTAGTCTTTTTTACCCAATCCTTGTTGAATCATGTGCAATGCGGTGGCATTGAGTTGACTATTGAAACCTTTTGTTCTAGTCAAGTTGTTTGGATCCCCAATATGAATAAGTTCTTCAATGATGTTCTATAACTCAATACAAGAGCTGCACACATGAGATTTCATTAGTGATTGCCATTGAGTAAAAGTAGATGCAGCTATCTTTGGTGGGTCACCTCTATTGTTTATATGAGGGTGAGGAATTGGAGGGTCGGTAGAGTACCATCCTTGAGACTCATGGTGCTCTCCCTTCCCACCATCCCTTGTTGTGGAATAATTAGTGTTGTTTGGATTATCCCCCACCTCCATAAACCCAGGTGATGTCGGGGCATTCACCTTGGGTAATGAAGGTGGTTCCTCTTGAGGAGAAGGTGATGATGAGGCAGGTTTATCTTTAACAAGTTGCTCAAGTAACTTTTGCAATTGTTTGATCCCGTTTCCTAGGGTGGATATCAATCTAGTTTCCAAGTTATTGAGATCCTCCATGGTCACCATGTGACCAGACTCACCATCATCTTCTCCTACACGGCTACCCGTATACTCTTAGGCGGTAAAGCCCGAATAAAGAGACGAGGCTATGATACCAATTGAAAGGATCGTCTGGGCACCTAGAGGGGGGGTGGGTGAATAGGTGCTACTTAAAATTTTACTCTTTTTGAAATTACAGTTTGACAAGAAAGGTAAATTCTCTAGATTATGTAAATAATGTGAATTTATCTATATGTCAAACTATCACCAACTAGCACAAACACTAAGCAAAAACAAGTAAAGTAAAGTGCGGTAAAGGACAGAAGTAACCAAAGTGGAGCGCGGAGACACAAGAGTTTGTTTCCCGTTGTTCCTTCCTTTTGAGGGTATGTACGTCTATGTTTGAAAAGGGGTGGTTTCAAACCACCAACGCCACGAGAGGCCTCCCGTGTTCTCTTATGAACCTCACCCCAAAGGGTTCGATTCACCTCTTCCACTATATCGGCAACCTTCGAGGTGGAAGCCGACACCTTTACAACAAGTTTGGGGCACACATCCACAGCTTAATTGGAGGCTCCCAAATACAAGCAAGATGTCAAACTATCAAATATAAGCTTATAAGAACCAAATCAAAAGATAGGTTTTTGAAATAAACACTAGAGCTTGGGGGCACACAATTGAATGAGGGGGAAATGAAGATCTCTCTTGGTGAAGCTGTAGATCAAGGCCTCCTTCTTCGATTCTCCAAACATCAATGACTTTTGATGGTTGGATGAAGAGATATTGTTGATTTGGTGGATCAAATGGGGATGTTGTTCTTGAGTGGGTCGAGAAACCTTCCAAGGTAGAAGACAAGTCCTTTTATACACCACTGGGGCAGATCGACCCGTTGCAGTTTGTCAGAATCGGTACTACCGAATATCTTAGCGGTAGTACCAGAAACAATCAGTACTACCGGACAAGTATCAGAAGAAGTACCGGAACCTTATTCTATGTGTGACTAGGCAACTGCTCCCCTTGGAGGTAGTATACAGAAAATACGCTGCTACCGCCAAGCGGTAGTACCGGACCATAGGAGAGGTACTACCGGATCTAGGCGGTAGTACCGCACCTAGGTAACGGCTGAGGCAGTGGCGTTGGGCAGGCTCACATCCCTCTCTGCCTTGTCCGGTACCAAAGAGCGGTACTACCGCTATCGAGTGGTATTACTGGGTAGTAGAAGCGGTACTACCGGACCGATGCAGTAGTGCTGCTTTTCGGTACCGGGTAAGGCAGAAGCATTTGGGAAGACTCGTCCACCCCCTCCGCCCTGTCTGGTAGAAAATGGCGGTACTGCGGGTGATGTGCGATAGTATAGGTTGATATTTCCGGTACTAGCCGGACACCACAGAGGCCTGGGCAAGGCCTTGTAGGTGACCTTTTTTGGGGAGAATGAACAATGTCTTTTCCTGATAAAACGTGTGGTACACTTGGCAAATAATTAGTCTGATATGTGTGTTATCATTAAACACCAAAATCACTTAGGATAGGAAATGCACTTTCAACAATTTTACCGGGGAGCTCATGAATTGTACATTTGATCATTAGTGACTTCAATCTCCCCCTTGCTTGGGAAATACTTTCTCCATCATGAGGATGGAAATTATAAAAATAATTCCTATCTTTATGAATTTCATGATGAGAATAAAATTTAGAGTAAAAGAGAGACTCAAGTTCCTTCCACTCCGAATGATGAGGATCATCTATTAGCTCATACCACTCCCTTGCTTTGTCCTTAAGTGATAAAAAGAACAACTTCCTCTTAACTTGGTCCATTGAAATACCTGCACACTTGAACAACTCGCATAATTCATGTATAAAGAGTAAATGATTACCAGGATGGACAATTCCATCTCCAAAATAGCAGTTATTCATAACATGTTCAACAATTTTCATAGGTATTTTAAAAAGGACACTTTCAGTATGTGGATTTAAAATATCACAAGCATAATTAGAATTACCACGTATGGGAGATAAAGTATCATCAGAGCAAATTTTCTCCTCTAAAGCTGGGGAACTAAAAAGATCATTTTTCATAAAAACTAGCTTCCCCAGGCTTATATGTTTCCATAGCACTAGCAACAACGGTGTTCAAAAAATTCATAGTAATAACATTGCTATTAGCATGCAAAGAAATTTCCATAGGTTTTTCAATTTTCTCTTCAAACACTTCATGTCCTCACTCAGGAAAAATACTATAAAGCTCTCTAAATTTTTTGTTGTTTTCCATTAAGCCTAACTAGTGATAATAAAATCAAGAAACAAAAAGATATAATTGCAGAATCTAAAGGAAATAACTTTGAGCACTCACACACCAGCAACGGTACTAAAATATAGCTTAGTAGCCAGAGGATGTGAGTACCTTTTACCTTACCTCGCCGGCAACGACGCCAGAAAAGAGCTTGATGTCTACGGACGCTTATATTCTTGTAGACAGTGTTGGGACTCCAAGTGCAGAGGTTTGTAGAACAACATCAAGTTTCCCTTTAGTGAATCACCCAAGGTTTATCAAACTATGGGAGGTAGAGGTCAAAGATATCCCTCTCAAACAACCCTGTAATCAAGATACAAGAAGTCTCTTGTGTCCCCAAGACACCCAATACACTTGTCAGGTGTATAGGTGCACTAGTTCGGTGAAAAGATAGTGAAATACAAGTAATATAGATGATTATAAGTGGTAATTGCAATCTGAAATAAAAATGGTAGCAAGCAAACATGTAGCAGGACTCGTTGTAAATGGTGTTTTAATGCTTAGAAACAAGGCATAGGGATCATACTTTCACTAGTGGACACTCTCAACAATGATAACATAATTGAACACATAAATATCTTCTCTTCACTAAGCTACCATGAACTACTCTCCGGTTGGGTAACCAACACCAATTCACCGCATAGGGCTATAAAAGCACACCTTAAAGTTCTCATTCCCCATATAGGTAAGCCGACTGTCGTGGTGGTGGCATGGCAGATGCCATGGGTAGGCTTAAGTTGGGGGCCGAATGGGTGATTGTGGTCACCGGGGAGGGAGTGCACGGTCGAGCCATGCACAAAGAACAAGAAGAACTCTCCACACTTGACAATTTGATTGATACCCCCAAGAATACAAGTGCTCCTTGAGCTGTATTGGCTAGAGTATGCATCACCTGTTCTCTACTTGGTCTAACCTCCTTCTAGTGCCGATATGCCCTCCCTTATATAGGCAGCGCTAGCTAGCTAATACCCCTTTGGGTTCTAGGGTTTACTGTTTGGATCTTGGTCCCTACCATATGGTCCGGGTTATGGGTTTGCCCTAAGCCCATAGGCCCGGTCCATAAAGCTTGACAGCTAACGGTCTTCTGGTACGCTGCTTCTTATTCTTTTTGGCGTCACACAGTTACTTTGTATGTCAGCGCTTGCTTTGGGCATCACCCGGCTCCTTTTGTGTCATCCGGCGTCACCCTTCTCTTTTTACCATGCTTTACCATGGTCCTTCCCGAACCTTACTCGGAAAGGTGCCACGCGTCCTTCCTGACTCGGCCCTTCCTCGGTTGACTCGACTCTTTGGTACCTGCAAGGGTTACAACTTTGTCCTATACGGGCCGAGATAGTTATATCTCGGCTTTCTTGCTTATCTTACCCGGTCGTCCTTACCCGGCCTGGTTCGTTTTTCACTCGGAGCCAACCAAGTTGAGCTATGTTTCCCCTCTCATGACCCTAGCGGGGGTTATCCCCCCGACATTAGTCCCCGAAGTTGGTGAGGTCTAGCAGTTTTAGCTGTTAGGCATCTCCAGGTTCCTTTTGTGTGAATGGAACTTCAGTTTTTGTCTTTTATCTACCTCAGTTTTGCATCTTGCCGGGTTAGTCTGATAATTTCGGGTCAATTCTTTGACCTCTTGGCTCATTCTTGCCTCGAGCCGAGTTATTTTGGCCAATTCCGGGTCATTTTCGTCATGCTTAAGTCACTGACAACCAGTAATCATGATTACTTGCCTCAATTTTTGTTCCAAGCTCTGGCGGCACAATGACGGCTGCACAGTTATTCCCCGTCATTGTGGCAGTCCCATCGGTCTGCGCCTCTTGTCCTTCCAACTGTGACGTGGCATTGGGTTTTTCGTGTATCTCTAGCTACGTGGTGCTCGCTGATTGGCTCACCCGGCGTGGTATACGGCCACACGCTGGCCGCACGGCACAGTTAGATCCCACTATGGGGGTTTTTACCGCCCTTAAGTAGGGGTTGGGGGTTTCCACTCCCCCCACGCCCGTTCTGTTTCCTTAGCTCTTCTTCCTCCTCACGCCTGCAAGATTGAACCGCCTCCTTTGCGGTTCATTCTTTTTCTTGCCCAAGCGCTGCGATTGCCCCTGCCCTCTTTTGATTTCAGCACGGGTCCTCATTGTTCCAAGCCTTTGCTTTTCGTGGAGAAGATAGACTCCGACGATCCCATGGATGCTCATGACGGCACTGATGGCACTGAGGAGAAGGAGGATCCCTCCGACGAGCGCGGCGGTTGGGAAGGCTCTGAGGTTTCCACCGAAGAGGTGGAGTGGCTCCGCTCCACCAGACGCATTCCACTGCAGTGGATTGCCGTCTCCCCGCCGGTGAGATTTCCCCCACCCCTCAAGCTGGCAAGCGGGTGATTTTTCTTTCACACTTTGAACGTGGTTTTGCTCTTCCTGTGAGCACTTTATTTTCCTCGTTTCTTTCTACCTTCCATCTTCAGACCCATCATCTTCCTGCCAACGCAATTGGCTCTCTCTCTCTCTCTTGTTTCATCTCTGCCTGCGAGGCCTATATTGGAATTTGGCCTACAGTTCTTCTGTGGGCCAAGTTTTTTCGCCTCAAAGTCCACGTTGTCCCCCAGCCTGGTGCTCCTCTATCCGAGAAAAGGTCGACCCGGTGTGGTGCTAGCATCACCCCTAGGAGAGATTCTATCTTTCCTCGGGTTACCGACATTGACTCTTGCAAGAAGTGGCATAGAACCTTTTTCTATGTCAAGAACAGCGGGTCCACCGATCACATCCGGCTTCCCCCTTTCTCGGACGAGGTTCCCGACAATAAACACTGGCAACTTGACCCGCGCGACCAAGACGCCTGCGGTTAACGAGGCAAATGCTATCCTGGAAAGGTTGCTGTCACCGGATGAGAACTTTCGTCTCGCCGACTATGACCTCATGTGCACCTTCATCTCACGCCGGGTAAGCCCCATCCAAGCCAGGAGCCACAAGATGTGTTTCATGGGAGGGTCACATCATCCCACTCGGCATTCCACCAAGCAGCTCACCCATGACTCCATAGCCTGCCGGGTAAGCTCAATCTTCAAATTGAACTTGGCGGATGATTGGGCTTGGAGCTGCCCACTGTTTAGCCGGGTCAAGCCTGTACCTTGGGTAAGTTTCCGGATTACTTCTTCGCCGAGTAGGCTTTAGCTTTTTTGCCACTCTTACCTTAGTTTTTAGTTTCTTATTCTGTTTGTCTTTCGCAGAATATCCTTCACCAGGTTGATGACAGTACTGTCCCTCCTGCTGGTTATCATGGGGACCGTTCTGACTCGGATGAGGCCGAGTGCGACATGGAGTGCTTCATCCCGATTCCGCACACTGCGGCTGCTTCAGCTTCGGTTAAGAGTCAATATCGTAACCCCTTACAAGATTGGTCTGACAATGATGAGGATGATGATTGTATGCTTTTGGAGGTATATGCCTTGTAATCTTAGCCTCTTTGCTTATCCAAGTAAGCTTTTTATTTACTTATGCAGCTGGTCAGGTACACGACACTCCTCCTCTCGCCGTGGGTGGAGTCGGCAAGATTCTCCTTGATAAGCCGAAGCGACGCGGAACCTCCTCCAACACCCAGCCGGCTAAGAATAAGAAGCCCACTCCGGCTTCTCCTGCTGCCCCTGCTGCTGCCAGCCTGAGTGAGACTCGCCAAGCTGCTGGGCGCCGAGTCTCGTGCCGAGTCATCCGTGACCCGGTTGTCACCGGGTAAGTTTTTGCACTTTTCTTTCTTTGCTCTTTTCTTTCTCATCACTGCTGTTCTCTCATATATATCTTGTTACTTTTAGTGTTGCACATTTGACGGCGAGTCAGGCTGCTTCTAGAATTGCCTCGCCGCTTAGTCCTGCACCTCCTCCAGCTGACTCGGCGGCACCGAGTCCCATCCGGGTTGAGGCTCGCACTGCTGAGGCTCACGCTTCTCAGTGTCAGTCAGACCCGATGGATCACTCGGCTAGCGCCCCTGTCGGTGGTCAGGAGAAACTTCCTGATCTTGGTGCCCACAAGTCTAGAACCGAGAAACCCTCTGCCACCAGTTCCTCTAGCATCAGCCCTCAATCTGATGTGAATGAACAACTTCCTGATCCTGGAGCCAGCAAGACTGCTGAGCCCAGTCAGGAGGCTCCTCGATCTTCTACAAATCCTCCTGCTCGCTCTCAAACTCTGTCAAAGGGCCATACCCAGCTCAAGGCTTCTGGTTCTTCCCGCCCCTCTTCTGGCAAATCCGTCTCTTCCAAGCAAGAAACTCTAGTTTGCGCTCCGGGTTCTGCTCCTGAGATCCGGCCTCCGACGTTAGTGACAATACTCGCTTCAGCGAGTAAGGGGGACAGATCTGCTGCTGCCGGGTCAGGTGACGACTCCAGGGCTGTTACCCTCCACACTTCTGCCACTGCAACCTGTGCCACTTTGGGAACCGCCCTGAAAACGGGTCGAGTTCTTACTCGGACGCTCAGTGGCAAGAGCCTTGGTTCGGCTGAATCTTACACTGTGGCATGGAATGTAGCAGGCGAGCAGGAGGTCAGCACTCGTGCCGGGAAGAAGCTGAAGCTGGGCCCCAAGGCTGTTTCTGACATGACCCAGCAGGCCATTTCTATGATGGCCCGTGTCGACAAAGTGAATGAGGTAAATTAGCCTCTTACTCTTTTGTATCATTAAGTATTTCCTTTATACATATCACCTAGTCCCCGAGGTTACAGTCGAGTCAGAAACTTACTCGGCTGTAAGCTCCTCAATAGTCACTCAACCTTCAAATCCTTTACTCCAAGCTTGTATGTTAGGACTTCGATCCCTAGCCCTCGAGGTTACTGCCGAGTAAGGAACTTACTCAGCTGTAAGCTCTTAAGCTCTTTTTACTCGGTAGGTCACCTGACTCGGTTCTTTCTTTGTTATCTGTCTTCTTTGATTAGCTTACGCATAACGAGCGCACCAAGGTGCACCAAGCTCTTGTCCTGGCGCATCGCAAGCTTGAACTTGCGTATGAGAAGCTACAGACTGACACCTTCGGCCAAGGTAATATCTTTGCTTTTCCCTTTTCTATTTTTTGGTGCAATTCTCCTTGGTTCATCTTTTCATTTTTCCTCTCACTGTTGTCTCACAGCCACTGCTCAGTCCACCATCAACGAAGTTCACTCGCAAATCAGCGAGGCCGAGAGTAAGTTTCTTATCTCCGTAAGCCAATTGCTGAAATTTTTGTGTTGGTACTCACAAATTTTGTTCTCAATAAGCAGAGAAGCACCAAGACGAACTCTAGAAGGAGCACTATGAGGTGACTCGGCTGAAGAAATTGATGGCCGAGACGGAGGAGAAATACTTGGCCGAGGTGAAAGGACTGAAGGAGGAGCTTGTCGAGAAGAGCGAGTGGCAGGCTGCTAGCGCCGAGAAGACTAACAAGTTGCTCGACGAGGCTGAGTCATTGGTCGAGTCGACCAATATGAACCTCGATTCCCTTCAAGCCAAGACCAAGACTTGGCATAGCAATCTCTCTACCATCAACTTCTTTCTCGGTAGTGAGTTCTTACTCTTTACGCATTGTCCAAGTCCTGTTGGATTTCTTCCATCTTCCTTTGCTATTTGCTAACTTTCTCTTTTTTGCTTGCAGAGAACTTTCCTGAGGCCAACATGTGTGCCATCCGAGCCATGAAGAAGGTGAGAGCTGAGGTTGGTGCTCCTGCTGACGGCGAAGTGTCCATGGAGGAGCTCCTTGTAGCGGTGTCTGAACGGGTCAAGACCCTCAGATCTTGCGGTGTGGACTTGCTCAAAGCGGCTATCCATGCGTTTCGCATGCTCTGGCCGGATGAAGACCCACCCGAACTCATCGAGCCACTCGACGACAGACTGCTCCTCACTGAAGACCGGATGGATCAATGGCGTGAGTCGGCCGACCGGGCTACAGCAGACAAGGCTCTTTCCTTTGTGCTTTCATGGTATGAGGACATCAACCTTGACGTTCTTGCTCGCATAAGGGGAGTGGCAAATGGTTGAACGACCCGGAGTTGATCAAGAAGCGCCAGGCGCGAGCTTATGCTATGATAGATTACACCATGGTACACGCTTGGTGTGAAGGGCCCAGCTTCCTCGACCTTGGCGATCCGCTCGTCGAAGTTCCTGTTGAAGATGGTGGCGATAGCTAGGCGACCAAGTCGGATGATCCAGACGACCCGGCCGCAGATGCCCCTCACCCGGCCGATGCTCCCAGCACTCCAGCTTCCAAGAATGCTCCTCTGAGTTCTCCTGCTCCTTAGGCCAACAAATACTTGAACTTTTATTAGATCCCCAGTATGCCGGGTACAAATGTAACATACATTGCACTGAAAGTTTGATTATGTGCCTTTTGATAGGCTTTATATGTTTGCATCATGCTCTTAGTGCGAATCATTCAAGGGCAAGTCCCTGAGTTTCATTCTACCGTGTCACCTTTCCTTGCCATTGGCCCTTGTCTACCATTTTTTGGTGTTCGACATTAGGATCTCAAAGGACGAAGGATTTAGTTAGCGGATATGAAACTTGGGTAACTTGGCCGAGATTACTCGACACATAGTATAACACAACCTGCAGAGAGTTAGGCACAAACTAGAGCCGACTAGCGTTTCTCCCTTGCACTTATCCAGCGTTCGTGTTTCCCCGTCTTAGATCTTTTTCTCTTGCTTACCATGAAGCCGTGTTTTCGGACAATAGCATAGTCGAAGAGCTGATTTCTTCTGAGTAAACACTACTTGTTCCGAAATAAATTCCGGGTATCACGCCAGCCGATGTAAAATAATTGAAATGGAAAGCCTAAGGGATAGTCCCCGAGTCAGTTTTCCGAATCATACCACTTTATTATTAGCACATAGCCGGCAAACACATCCGGCATACAAGATTTCGAGTGATCCATGCATTTCTTCTCCTAAGTGTAGAAGGGACGATGCAATGCCACATTCCATGGCCTTTTGGTTTCATCTCCTGACCTGTCCTCCTTGTTCTTTTGCGCTTCACGAGCGTCTATGAAATAATAGGAATCATTGTGCAATGCTTTGCTTACAATGAATGGACCTTCCCAAGGAGGCGATAATTTATGCATTCCGGATGTGCGCTGCACCAGCCTTAGCATCATATCTCCTTCTCGGAAAACACGAGGTTGCACTTTCAGGCTGTGGTAGCGTCAGAGGTTTTGTTGATATATAGCAGATCTAGAAAATGCCAGTTCGCTTGCTTCTTCGAGTAAATCTACTCCATCTTCTCGGGCCTCTTTCACCTCAGCTTCCGAGTATCGCCTTATCCTTGGAGAGTCATATTCTATGTCGGCCGGCAAGACTGCTTCAGCCCTATATACAAGGAAAAATGGCGTATAACCAGTTGATCGATTCAGAGTCGTTCTTAAGCTCGACAGTACTGAGGGTAGTTCCTCTATCCAACAACCAGGTGACCTCTAGAGTGGTTCCATTAAGCGGGGTTTTATCCCGGACAGAACTAAGCCATTAGCCCATTCAACTTGTCCATTTGATTCTGGATGGGCGACTGACGCTACGTCAAGTCTTATTCGGTGTTTCCCACAGAAGCGAGCAAAAGCCCCTTCGGCAAAGTTTGTGCCATTGTTAGTGATCACACTGTGCGGGTAGCCATATCTGAGGATTATATCCCTTAGGAATGTGACGGCTATTTTACCGTCCAATTTCTTGATTGGCTTCACTTCTATGCACTTAGTGAACTTATCCATCATGACCAAGATATGAGTCATGCCTCCCCTTGCTGTTTTGAATGGTCCTACCATATCCAGGCACCATACTGCAAAAGGCCACGTGATTGGTATAGTCTTCAATTCTGACGCTGGCAATTGTGACTTGGACGCATAGTGTTGACAAACACTGCATTTCCCGACTAACTCTTGTGCTTGTGCCAATGTGCTTGGCCAGTAGAATCCATGTTGGAATTCCTTGGCTACCAATGCTCTTGACGATGCATGGTGCCCGCACTCTCCTTGATGGATATCCAATAAAATCTCCTGGCCTTTCTCTAAACTAATACAACGCTGTAGTACAGTTGTCACGCTTCGTTTGTATAGTTCCTTGTTGATTATGGTGTATGCTTTTGCCCTTCGCGTTGTTTGCCTTGCCGCCATTTCGTCACTTGGCAAGGTTCCATCCTTCAAATAACGGAATATTGGTCATGCCCACGTAGGTATTAGTGGTTCCGGGTCTCCTTCAGCATCAATACCCATTGGTTCCGCCAAGATATGCTTTGCCGACATAACCTAAGGAGTCCCCGAGTGTGATTCGGCTACCCCTGAAGTGAACGGATCACTTGCCGAGTGACTCGAACCTACCCCTGAGTCAATATCCATTGGCACTGCCTATGATTCCTGACTCGCCGGGATGACCCTGATTGATTCGGACTCTGGTGAGGGCATGATCAATGGCTTCCTGGGATGCTCCAATGCTACCCCTAGTGGTATTGCTTGTCTAGATGATCCTATCTTGGGTAACACATCTGCAACCTCATTTTCTGATCTAGGAATGTGATGAAATTCACAACCGTCAAAATATCCCGAAATTTGCTGCACGTGGAAGCGATATAATGCCATGTTTTGTCCAGTGCGTCCCAATGTCTAGACACTTGCTGAATCACCAAAACACATGATCCTTTTGATACCAATTTCCTTGGCTACTTTAATGCCATGGACGAGTGCTTCATACTCAGCAACGTTGTGAGAAGCAGCAAAATGAATCTGCAAGACATACCTCAGTTGATACCTCTTTGGAGATGTGAGCACTATCCCAGCGCCCAGACCCATTCTCGTCTTGGACCCGTCAAAATGCATTTTCCAGTAATTTGGATCTAGCAGCGGTGGCTCGTACTGTATCACCATCCATTCTACAAAGAAATCTGCAACGGCTTGAGATTTTATTGCATCCTTCCTATCATATTGCAGAGTGTATGGTGCTAGTTCAATGGCCCATTTGTCTACTCGGCCGCTGGCATCTTTGCTGCCCAATATATCCGAGATATGTGCCTTGCATATTATCCGGATTGTGTGTTCCTGAAAATAATGTTTTAGCTTCTTTGCTGCCATATATACCCCATATGTCATCTTCTGATAATGCGGGTAATTCTGTTTCGAGACAGAGAGCACTTCGCTCAAGTAATATACTGGTCTTTGGACTGATTTGCCCCCTTCTTCACGTTCAACCACTATTACTTCACTTACAACTCTGTTGGTTGCGGCAACATAGAGTAGCATTGGCTCCTTGGATAGTGATGACGCTAATATTGGTGTTGTTGCCAACATTTTCTTTAATTCATGGAAAGCGCTATCAACTTGTTATGTCCATGTGAATTTGTCTGATTTCTTCATAAGCTGATATAGTGGTAGGGCTTTTTCGCCTAGCCGACTAACAAACCTGATCAATGAAGCCAGGCATCCAGTAAACTTCTGGACGTCATTGAGGGTTTTTGGCAATTACATTCTTTTGATGGCCCTGATCTTTGTCGGGTTAGCTTCAATTCCTCGGCTGGATACAAGGAATCAGAGTAACTTGCCAGCCGGGACACCAAATGTACATTTTTCCGGGTTAAGTTTCATCCGGAATCTTCTCAAGTTTGCGAATGTTTGATGCAAGTCCTCGATTAGAGTATGACTTTGTTTGGTTTTTATTACCACGTCATCGATGTATACTTGAACATTTTTGTCCAATTGATCTTGCAAGTATTTTTGCATGCATCTTTGATATGTTGCGCCTACATTTATTAATCCGAATGGCATGGTGCGATAGCAATAAGCCCCGTACGGGGTGATAAAAGCTGTCTTTATTTGATCATTTGGATTCAGTGGAATATGATGGAATCCTGAATACGCATCCACAAATGACAACAACTCACACCCAGCAGTAGAATCTATGACTTGATCGATCCGAGGCAGAGGAAATGGATCTTTTGGACACGCCTTGTTGAGGTTAGTGTAGTCAATACACATGCGCCATACCACTGCCACGTTCGGGTCATCTTTCTTTTTCTCGACCAGGACTAGATTTGACAACCAGTCCGGGTGCAGCACTTCCATGATGAATCCAGCATCTAAAAGTCTTGCAATATCGGCCGCTGTTACTTTCCTCCTATCTTCGGCGAAACGACGGAGGGGTTGCTTCACCGGCCTTGCATCTGGTCTTACATGAAGAGAGTGCTCAGCCAGCTCCCTCGGAACTCCTTGCAGATCTTGAGTGGACCATGCAAAGATGTCCCGATTCCCACGGAGGAAGCTAGTGACCTCACTTTCCTGTTTATCTGTAAGGCCCGCCCCAATGGTTACTGTGCGGTCTGGGAAAGTTTCATCCACCTGCACCTTCTTAGTTTCTTTGGTAGCTTGAAATGACACATTGCCATGCGGGCTGGTGAGTGCCGGTATGGACATTTGTGCTGCTTTGGCCAATGCTGCCACCTCCAACATCTGACTTTTCTCTTGAGCCAATGGCCAGTGAAGATCCGGCTGAGGCACAAGCAATAGATCTTTTGTAATCTCCTTCAACTGTGATCACGCCACATGGGCCTGGCAGCTTCATCTTCAAGTAAGTGATGTGAGGAGTAGCCATGAACTTTCCATAGCCGGTCTACCGAGTAAGGCATGATATGAGCTGACCAAATCTACTACCTCGAACTCTATGGCTTCAGTGCGGCAATTTTCTCTGTTTCCGAATAAGACGTCGACTCAGATCTTGCCAATTGGCTCACAGGACAATCCCGGCACAATCCCGTGGAAAGTAGTCTATGTCGGCTCCAGCATGTTCATGGTAATGCCTAACTTGAGCATGGTATCCTTGTACATGATGTTGATGCTACTGCCATCATCGATTAACACCTTTGAAAATTTCACGTTGATATCTGGGCCCATGAACGTTGGATCCAGAACCAGAGCGTATCCTCCTAGGGTTGGCATGATTCTGGGGTGATCCTTTATACTCCAAGTTATCTCTTGCTCAGACCAATACATGTACTTGGGAATTGCCGGCATCGTGGCATTCACTTCCATCATTCGTTGCTGCTGGCTCTTCTTGTCATTTGGCTCTATGAAAAAGACAACATAGCTCTGGTGATGTTCTCTGTACTCATTTCTGGTTCCATGGCCTATATGAGCATCGTCACCTCTTGGATTGTGCACCTGATGCACAACTTCTCTTCTTTCCTGATTCTGATATCTCGGCTGCCTGTTTTCATATCTGTTATCTCCTCCTACTGCTTGAGCATTTCCTCCTGTAAGTGGTGGAGGGGGAGGTGGTGGAAGCTGCTTATTCGGCGAGTCCACTCTATCTCCTTTCTCAAACCAAGTGCATTGCCTTGTTGAGTGATTTCCCGGCTTACTTGGACTAGGCATGTGAAACTTACATGGCTGATCCAGCATCATCTCATAGGTGTACTTTTGTCGGTCTACGTACTGTTTCCTCTAATCGTATGGCCTTTTGCCGTCATTCTTTGGCATCCATTGTTGTTGACCATTTGTCCTTTGACGTTGACTGCTTCCAGCATCTGGATGATCCTAATTCACTTCAGCAACCTGAGCCGAACCATACCTGTAATCCGGCCTATCGTCCCTTCTCTTGCTTCTCTATTCGGATCTCTCCTGGCGCCTTTGTGACCTGGCAGCGTCATAGATCTGAGTCTCAGTCATCCCGTCTGCCGACATGAGCAACGGCTGAGTCGGATCTCCTAACGCGTACGAGTCGGCGATTCTTATCGTCTCTGCTAGGCTTGCCGGCATATCTCTTTGTAACCTTTGCCACAACACACTCCCATGTCTGCATCCTTGTGCAAACCATGCGATTGCTTGTGACTCGATTACCCCTTCACAAGAGTTATGCATCGTACACCACCTTGTGAGGAACTCCCTACTGTCTCATTTGGTCTTTTCTTGCACATTGCTAGTTGTTGTGGGCGATTCGGCCTCTTGTAAGTGCTCTTGAAATTGCTCACGAAGGCGTCGTAAAAATCAATCCAACAGTTGATGCTTCCGGGTGGAAAATTGTTCAACCATACCCGAGCTGGTCCTTCCAGCATTTGCGGTACGTAACATACTGCCCATCTCAAGTTTCCCACAATCTATGAGCCAATCCTCCGGCTTTGTGCGTCCATCATATGTTTTTGTTCCTCTGGCCAGCTAGAAATTCGGCACCGGTGGCTCCTTCATGATACTTGGGGCAAAACATGGTGGACCCTGCGGACCTTGTGATTCAATTATCTCTGCCATTTTTATGCGGTCAAGCTTCAACCTGGCATCATCCGGCTGAAGGTTTCTACCTCCGTATCTTGCTCCCATTGCTTGTTATGCATGGTTCGGCAGCTCATACCCGTCATTTACCATAGCCAAGTAACCATCATTGTACTTATTCGCGTTTGGGTCAGCTGGCTGTTGAACTGCTTTTCCCGTGCTCTGCTGTCTTCTTTCCGGCTGAGCTGGTGCGTTATTCGGAACTGGATTTCATCCTCCTGCCGAGTGAGTTGCGCGCCGAGTATGAGGCGCAAAATTTTGCCCTCCGTTTTCATTTCTCTGTCCACTTTTTTCCTGGTTTTCATTTTCCCGGGGATTATTTCTTTTTACCCCTTGCGCACGCGCCGGGTTTCCTTGAACTGCTACCGGATCATAGGTGACCATCTACTTGTTTCTTCCAGAATCCACACTTTTCTCTTTTCTCGGTCTGGGTGCCGCTTCTGGTGAGGATGCCGTGTGCCCAGCCGATCTTGCCGGAACAAGAGTTACCGAGTGAACCAGCTGTGATCTCCCTGCTATACCCGGATTTTCTCTGTAATATGCCTCATTTAGCATGATGGCTGCTTTTACTAACTCACTAAGCCGTTCTTGCTGCCTTTTCTTTGCTTCCCCCTCCAAGTGGGGTAACTCTATCATTGCTGCTTCTGCTGCTCGCAGATTAGCTGCTGCTGTGTTGTATGTTGGGCGCATGGATGTCTCATTGCTATTCTCTGGTGTTATCTTTGATGTCGCATCTGCGAGCTCTTCGTTGAGGTTCCTTCCGCTCAATCTCGTCGCATCAAGCCGGGTCTTTGCGCCCTTGACTCGATTTGCCGAGTTAAGCTCTCGGATAGTGATATCCACATCCTGTTGTAACTGTACCAGCTCCTTTGCTTTTTCCAGAACTTTTATCCTAGTTTCTTCCAACTCGGCTTGCACACGTGCCGGGTCAGTCGCCTGTGCCACTGGCTCTGCTAACTTGTCTATCGCTTCCTGCATCTCCTTAGCTCTTTTGCTCCTAGCTATGTTCTCTGGTTTCTCTAGCGGCGCCTTTGATGTTCTTGCAGCCCTTGGCGTTTCCTCATGATTTCCCCCCTCTGTGTTTTCATTTACCACTGGAACTACAGTGGGAGCTACGTGTTTTGGGGCAGTCATCATTACCTCCATGGAGACGAGTTGGAGAGGTTGCCCAGCGATTGTTGCCGTTGGGGGATCTGGTGCCAGGACGACGTGTTCAGGATATGCGCGCTCCACTCGCACCGCGACGTAGACCTGGTGCTCGCCGAATTTGATGAAGCGACCGCCCCTAGGGAATGGCTTGGTCCTGAAGCATCCCGCGTTGTCGCTGACGAAGTTGTGCGCTCCAAACCTCTGGATGAGGCCGGAGTAGACGCGCTCGCCGGTCTTGGCGATGATGCTGCCCGTCCGGATAAAGACTCCATCAAGCACCTGCTTCTGCCCCATGGTGGGCGCCAACTGTCGTGGTGGTGGCACGGCAGATGCCATGGGTAGGCTTAAGTTGGGGGCCGAATGGGTTCTTGTGGTCACCGGGGAGGGAGTGCACGGTCGAGCCATGCACAAAGAACAAGAAGAACTCTCCACACTTGAAAATTTGATTGATACCCCCAAGAATACAAGTGCTCCATGAGCTGTATTGGCTAGAGTATGCAGCACCTGTTCTCTACTTGGTCCAACCTCCTTCTACTGCCGCTATGCCCTCCCTTATATAGGCAGCTCTAGCTAGCTAATACCCCTTTGGGTTCTAGGTTTTACTGTTTGGGTCTTGGTCCCTACCATATGGGCCGGGTTATGGGTTTTCCCTAAGCCCATAGGCCCAGTCCATAAAGCTTGACAGCTAACAGTCTTCTGGTACGCTGCTTCTTATTATTTTTGGCGTCAAGCAGTTACTTTGTACGTCAACGCTTGCTTTGGGTGTCACCCGGCTCCTTTTGTGTCACCCGACGTCGCCCTTCTCTTTTGACCATGCTTTACCATGGTACTTCCCGAACCTTACTCGGAAAGGTGCCACGTGTCCTTCCTGACTCGGCCCTTCCTCGGTTGACTCGGCTCGTTGGTACCTGCAAGGGTTGCAACTTTGTCCTATACGGGCCGAGATAGTTATATCTCGGCTTTCTTGCTTATATTACCCGGTCGTCCTTACCCGGCCTGGTTCATTTTTCACTCGGAGCCAACCCAGCTGTGCTATGTTTCCCCTCTCATGACCCTACCGGCGGTTATCCCCCCTACACCCACACTGTCACCTTGAGCGCTAGATGGTTCCAGACAAACACCACAATTTAATAGAGACATACAACTCAAATTATAACTCATGATAAGTATTTCTGTAATCTTTAGCCTAAGAGCCACACACGTGCGCACACTGTCACCTTCACACACGTGGGAAAAGGTGTCTCCGGAGATCACATTAATAAAAGAACTTGAGTAGCATAATAGACAAAGAGTAGCATCTACTTATTCAAGTAGATTACAAAGCTCATGAGCACAATAAGATCACACCATGGAGAGAGAGATGAACACATAGCTACCTGTAGAGACCTTAGTTTCGAGGGAGAGCTACTCCCTCCTCATCATGGGAGTCAGCAACGGCGATGGAGATGGCGGTGGAGTCGATGGAGATGGCTCCGGGGGCAATTCCCCGTCCCTGCAGAGTGCCGGAATAGAGACTTCTGTCCCCCGAATCTCGTCTTGGGTGGCGGCTGTGCTGCGGAACTTTTCATGGAATTCAGATCTCGTCCTTAGGGTTCTCTTGGGGAGGCATATATATAGGCGGAGAGGCGAGGTGGGTGGATGCCCGAGGGGCCCACACCATGGCCAGGCGCGGCCAGGGGGACCCGCGCCACGCTATGGTGTGGCTGCGTCGGTGCCCTCCTCCTTCTCTACTTTGGACTCCGTCTTCGTGTCGGGAAAAATAGGAGGTTTGGCTTTTGTTTCATCCAATCCTGAGAATAGTTCCTATGGTAAAAACTTGGAACAGAAAAACAGCAGAAAACAGGAACTGGCACTATGGCATCTTGTTGATAGGTTAGTTCCAGAAAATGCATAAAAATGCCACGAACTGGAAGCAAAACATAAAGCAATTGGTGTAAAACAAGCATGGAGCATCAAAAATTATAGATACGTTTGCATCGTATCACGAACCAGGACAAATGCCCCCGTCTCCCGTGCAACAATCTGGCTGCTTGAACTGGGACGAATGCGAGCATTAGTCCCGGTTCATGTTGCGACTGGGACAAAAGCTCTAGGACACTTCGAACGAAAGGCTCTTTTTCTGCTAGGGCATATGAAGCTTTGAAACAGAATATTCTTGCAACCCCATCCTTATTAGTATTGTTGACATGAAATACATAGCTCAAAACTTTATTTTACTTTCTTTATGGAGGAATAACATATGTATTCAATGCTTACTTTCGGTATGAGATGCAAACCATCTCAAGGGAAGACATGAAACTAAGAAGTGAGTCTTCTAGTCGGGCATTAAACTAAGAAGTAGCCCAAAAATAAAATTAGAGGCATAAAACACCAATGTCAATTATAGGAAGAGTCTCTTATTCTATAGGTTCATCAAAGTGTGCTTGAAGATTTGTCTTGTCCCTCATTTGTTTTATCACACCATTACTCATTGTTTAACATGTTTAAAGGTGTGTAGAAGATACAACTCGGTAGTACACATGCATATTATGTTTCATTGAAATAAATTGAGGCTATGAAATTTACATGATAATGAAAGAAGCAAAAGTGACAAACTCCAAAGTCTATGTTTATTTTTCTCACCTTCATCCTCGAGGACGAGCATAGGTTAAGTTTGGGGATGTTGATGTATGTAAAATGCATACATGAACTTTGTAGTTTGCTAACGTGTTTACCCACATATTTGCATCATATATAATGTTATATCCATGTTTTATATTGATTTTTGGGGATTTATGAATGGTCCCCTTTATTTTGGCTATAACCCGGCAGGGCAGAAAAACCATGTTTTCAATGTTTTTGATCTTTCAGGAAATATACAAAGTCAAATGGACCTAAACTCTTGGGAATGTCAATATTTATCCACGAGAAGAATTTGGAGCACAAGAACCTCACCTAGAAGTCCAGGAGGCCCAAAAGAGCCTGGGTGGCGCACCCAGCCCAAGTGGGCGCGCCACCTATGCTCATTTGCTCCTCAGTAGTCTGACCGCCTTGATTCTTTCACCCACAAAATTTTCTTGACCTAAAAACTCCTATATAAGGATCCCCCGGGGAGTCCTCGAGATGGAGCATGCTAGAAACAAAAATGCCACCAAACAGAGTCAGATCCAGCAAATATTGGAGGGGGAAACTGCACCAGAGCCACCTACGGGGGGATCTCCACCCCCTCAATATCTCCAGCATCATCACCGTGATGAAGATGGAGTAGTCCACCTATGGACTATGGGTTTGTGGCAGTAGCTTGATCTATTTCTATCTTGTTCTTCATAGATCTAATACCATATGAGCTGCTCATATATGTAATTCATATGTGGTGGATCTTTGTTCTATGATTTGATATTTGAGATTGGAATCTATTTTGTGTAAGATATATTGATAGATGCATATCATGTACCCCGTTCATAATTTATTGTTTTGATACAACTTTTGTGCAAGAACTTGTATGGGGAGAAGTGTGTATTAGATGGAGTAGCATGGTGGTAGTGATTGAATTGTGACAAACAATTTTGAAGATATACTTTGGTTTTTACCTTTATTTTGATGCCTCACTAGGGATAAAGTGAAATCATGTGCTAAAATTATCATGTGATAATCTTGTTAGATCAAGGTAGCAGATTTGTATTTCAAACATCATGTTATATTACTTAAAGATATACTCTAATTTGTTCTTAATTCAAGATTGCATGGAGTTTCCCTTTCTTGAGGAGTATAAGAGAGTTGTGTTTCATCTCTATGTTAGAACATGATGCCCAAATGAATACTTATCAAACACATATAGAAGCTCCATGAAAATTTATCATTGATGAATTGTTTTATGATCACTATAACTTAAAAAGAGAGTAGACAAGTGAAACCATTAACCCTGGTCCAATTTTAATCATAAGAAACACCTTTCCATTGCATCTACTATTATATTTTCTACAATTTATTATTTCCAAAATACAAAAATACTTTCCCTACTTGCAACCACTCATAAAAACCCAAAAACAACTCTATTATCTTCCATATCATCTAATTTGCATTACTTTACTTTATTTATATTTCATATTACTAATACGAAACCTTATGCTTGACAACCACTTGGCGGAGTTGGGGACACAAGACAACTTATTTACTTTACAGGTTGGTTGAAGAGGAGAAGACGAATAAAACTTTCACAACCAATTTCCCGAGCGTTTGATATAAACCCTCGAGTCTCCCTTGTGGGTAAAAGAAGCTTGATACAACACTCTGCACTTGGAGTCCCAATGAAAAGTGGCCACGATTGTTGCCATCACATGGAAACGAGTGAGGTGACGAGATGTATGACCCGGATCAAGACGAGGAGGCCGGCGATGAAACCAATGTGGTGGTGGCCAGGATGATGCCACCACCACTAGTGGCGCAACGGAGGGTGAGACCACTGCCGACGAACGCACGATTGCGGTGGCTAATCTAATAGCGCCAGGAAGAAAAGAAAGGATCGACAACCGCTAGTGCTCGGCACCGTCCAGGAGGATTTTTCCAAAGTGAGAACTGTTGGTGTACCCTTGGTGCCTGAAGATCTTGTAAAAGGGTACGACGTACAAATCGGGTGCATCGTCCGGGACACAATCTCTCTCAACACGGGAAACCTAAGGGAACCTGAGCAAGTGCATCTAGCCGATTTCCTCATCCTGAAGCTTCACCAACGATAAAAGTTTGCTGATCCTTTCAACAATGTAAATCTCAAAGGGAATAAGGCAAACCAGGTAGCCCTCGTGAAGATGAGCACCGCCTGGAGTAGCTGGAGAACCCAGGTGAAGAAACAGATTGATAAGGGTGAAAGCTATGAACACGTCAAGAAGCATGAGCTGAGGGTTGGCGGAGAAGAGTTTATCCTTTTCAAGGATAAGGTGGCTTCTGACGGTGGCATATAGTGCAGTGCATGGGATAATAAGAAGCAAGAACAGAACATAGGCAGCCATCATTGCGGAATTGGCAGTTACAAAGGAGAGAAGCCCATTTGGGACAAGCAGGATGCCAAGCTTCTGTGTCTAGGTATAGAAAACCCATGGCACAAATTCATGGAAAAGCAGATGAGGAACTATGTCCAGGCCTGCTACTATCTACACCCAGTAACAAAGGAATTCATTACCGATGATGAGGATGTTAAGAAATTCAACAAACATCTGGTAAGCAATTTACCTTGTGTGGATCTCAAGTTATAATTACGAATGAAGACAAAATTCTAAACCGGTTCACCTCTTCCTTCTGTAGCACGATGAATTACAAGCAGCTACGGGCTCCTCCTAGGGGACAATGGTGCTATGGGATGGTCCTTTAAATAGGGCGACAAACCTTTTCCAGAATAGGCCGAAGTGGAAGCAACCGGCGTCAGGTGGCCGTGTGTCTGACCTTGGAACAACCACAAAAATGAGGGACTACTATAAACAGGATGCCAAGGCTAGAAGGGAGAAGAAGATGCAGAAGGAGGACGAGGAACGACGCATGCTTGAAGAGATCAAGAGATCAAGAGAAGGATGCTTCAAGAGATCAAGCGAAGACGAAGCCCTCAAACACACTTCGCAGCGCATGACTACATCGTCGAAGAAGAAGTCACCAAAGAAGAAGAAGGGTGCGGCCAAAGCGGTGTCGCCATCTCGATCCACGACTAGCTCCAAAGCAACTAGCGCGACCGATGGGGCCGGGGCCAGCGCATCAGCATAGGCTACTACGGTGGCCAGTGCGGCCGTGGTGGAAGATGAGGTGCCATTGGCATCGCTTCCGCCTCCCTTCTCTGCAGTCACCGGGCTCAGGGCTACTCCACCCAAGGGGGTCATCGACGTCTAGGGAGGCACCTGCGTTGACTGCAGGGGATCCTCCTTCCGCGACCTCTTCCTCGAAGAAGGCCTCCATGTCGTGGGCTCTGACCCTGCTCGAGACGGGCATCAGCCGGAAGCTGGGTATGGAGTTGGAGAAGCCGGCGCACATCCGCATCGGCCTGCACTTCAAACCAGTTTCCAGGTATCCATCTTGATGTATTATCTTGATCTATTGGTTTGTAGTTGTCGGGTAAGCTCTCTAACGACTCATTTTTTAGGACTGGCGTGAAGAAGATTGGTCACCCCTCGGTGGCCATAGTTCTAGTAGATTCCATGGGGCGGAGGCTAATCCCTCAAAAAAGAGGAAGGGCGATGACTCCGAGGCACCTGCCGAGGGCGCGAAGAAGGTGAAGGGCGACGAGGTCGTGACGATATCGGACGAGCCAGTCCACGCCCCCATCAAGTATCCGACTAGAGCGGACGCGGCCGTGAAGGTCGTAGTGGACGCAGGGTCACAGCAGGTAGAACCTACGGCGCTGGTCGGGGCGGTTGGCCCGTCGACGAGTGCTGCGGGAGCGGTAGTGGCGACCTTCCCCCTCTTTATGTAGAGGGCCTCCACCACAAGTGTGTCGGCGCATTCGGCCCAGGTACCCAAGGTTTTGGGCCCGGAGGTCGAGCACCATCGCATGCGCACTCCTCTTGTGCTCCTGTCAGTGGATGTAGTCGAGCTGCACATCATGCTGGTCGTGGATATAGTCGCTGAATTTCAGCAGCTAGGCACTTGGGAATTTTTCAATGTTTGCTGATGTTTGGCCATGTCTATGTAGCGCCTCCAGCGGGAGTCGGCGGAGCGATTGGCCACCAAGGAGCATCTAGAGAAAGACCTCCCTCCGTGCGAGAGGTGAACGAGCAGCTTCAAGCGACTGCTGGTAGGTATTCGAGGTGCCCTTCTCCATGGATGTATTTTTCCTGGTTTTGTACTCACACTCGTGTTGTTGCAGAGGGGCATGCGGCCATGGTGGACAAGGATCGCGAGGGTTTGGTCCCCACTAGCGAGTTGACGGTTGCTCAGTCGTCGTTGACCGCCGCGGAGAGGCGAGTGGCCGAGCTGGAGCAGGAGCTAAAAGCTGCGACGGCGGAGGCGAACTCGGCAGTCGAGAGGGCTAAGTAGTTGTTGCTTCCCAGCGGAAGAGCGGAAGATGTCGGATTCTCTCGTCGTTGGGCTGCAGACTGACATGTCGAGTCTTCAAGACTTCGTTATCGGGCGCTGTTGTCCCTTGATTGGTGAGTTCCTTCATTTTGCACTTAATTGGTTTGGCGAGTCCCCGAGCATGTGGGTCGCTATTATCATTGCGCGCCTTTCTGACGGTGGGATGCTTGTGCTTTGCAGGGAAAATTCTTGATGACTAGCCCGAGGCATAGTCGTACAACGCGCGAAAGTGTGTCACCTGTCGGTGGACTCTGCCGCCCTTTCAGCGACCTGCATTCGCGCGTATCTTCAGGATATTTCGCCAACGGAGGTGATCCCTAGTGAACTCACTGAAGTCTGGCGCTATCTGTAGAGGGCTCCGGCGGTTGTGGAGTTCATGTCACGGTCGGCCTTCCACCGTGTTGCTACGACTGCGCTAAGTTTTGGGGTTGCACACTTCCCCGATGATTTCGACCTTGACGATGTCACCAGCGGGTATCCCTTGTCAACTGGCTCGGTCGAGATCTCCGACGTGCTGAAGTTGACCGACCGGGCCATGGTCTACTCCGACCGAGTGTTCGCGATGGGCGATCTCTTGCCGTATCAGGAGTATATCGTCACTCCGAATGACCCCGAGCTGGCGCATCGTGACTTCAAGGTGGTGCAGCCGTTCTGATTGGTGATGGCGGGTGCCTTGACGACGTATCCTTCGAATCCATGGGTTACCTTCATCTGTGTCTGTGGTGGTGGTGGCGTGTCATCATCGAAACCTACGGAGTAGACCATGTTTCCGATTGGCATCAGTTGTAAAGAAGTGTATGCCTGCCCTTGTAAGCAAACAAATTTTGCTGACATAAGGAATGCATGCATGCTTTTGTCAGTTTTGTTTTGATTTTGCATTGTTGCGTTGTGCGAGTCCGCCCTTGTATGGGGTTTACATCGTATCTTTGTGTGAATGTTTGTTTTATTGTTAGTTAGTTGAGGTCGACTCACCGTGGCTTGAAAGTCAGTCGCATGGTGACCGATCGGGGTGCTCTATACTTAGCCGTTTTCCCGGACGTGAACGGGGTAGGTTGGGCGAGTCCCCGAGCGTGGTACTTAGCCGTTCTAGTCGCATGTCCAAGGTAGGTGAGGACGAAGCGCGTTGTATTTGGCGCGTCGCTCCACCTTACTCGGAGAATCAGTCGCATGGCGAGTCTAGTACGCGCTCTCATACTTGGTGTTTTCCCTAGCCGCGTGGGACTGGACTAGCGTCAGTTCTGAGCGTGGTACTTGACCGTTCGAGTCGCTACGCCAAGGATGTGGAGGACTGGGTCGCTGTGAGAAGCGAATGCAGTTGTCTTGGCCCAACGAGCCAGTCGAGCGAGGCGACTCCAATGGGGCTCTGGGTAGGCATTTTCGTGGACGACACAAGGCCCGAATGTTATCAGTGCCCTTGTACCACACTACTTAGCCGTTCCGGTCGCGTAACCAAGGGTTGAGTTCCACGATTATCATAGAGTTGTTTTACGAGTGCGAGTGGCACAAGACCTGGAGAGTAGACACAATTTGTGTGAATCTATCATCTTTATTTCATAGCAGGGGGAGTATATGTCGGGGTTCTAGGTGTAGAACTTCCTTAGGAGGTTTACATTCCACGGCCGCTTGACATCAAGTTGTCCGTTGCCTCGGGCGTCGATGAGGTAGTAGGCATTGTTTCCCAGGACTCACCCTATGGCGAATGGTCCCTCCCACGAGGGAGAGAGCTTGTGCATGCCCTTCTTGTCCTGGATTAGCCATAGGACCAGGTCGCCTTCCTGGAGGGTGCGAGATCGGACTCGGCGGATATGGTAGCGACTGAGTCCTTGCTGGTAGATGGCGGTGCGGGAGCGAGCTAGGTCGTGTGCTTCATCGAGCTGGTCGACTTCCTCTTAGAATGCAAGCTCGTTGTCGGCCTCCGTGAAGTTGACGACCTGAGGCGAGTCATGCTCGAGGTCCGTCTAGATGATGGCTTCAACGTTGTACACCATGAAAAAGGGGGTAAACCCAGTCGACCTGTTGACAGAGGTGCGGATGCCCCTGATGACGGAGGAGAGCTCCTCGACCCAGGACCCCAGAGTTTGCTCAAGGGGGACTTGCAATCGCGGCTTCAGGCCGTGGAGGATGCTCTAGTTGGCGTGTTACTTCTGACCGTTAGACTCCGGGTGGGCAACTGAGGTGAGGTCGAGCCATATGTTGTGCTCCTCGCAGTACTCGTCCATGGCGCCTTTGGTGAAGTTGGTGTCGTTGTCCGTGATGATGCTATGCGGGAATCCGTAGCAGTAGATGAGCTCGTGTAGGAATTTGGCAGCGGTCTTCCTGTCGCATTTGCGGACTGGCTTGGCCTCCACCCACTTGGTGAAATTGTCCATTGTGAACAGGAGGTGGGTGTACCCGGAGGGTGCCTTCTTGAAGGGGTCCACCATGTCCATACCCCAAAAGGTGAATGGCCAGGTGATGGGGATGGTCTTGAGCGCCGAGCTTGGTACGTGCGTCTGATAGGCGTACTTATGACATCTGACGCAGCTTTGGACGATGTCGACCGTGTCGGCGTGTGTGGTGAGCCAGTAGAAGCCATGTCGCATGGCTTTGGCGACAAGGGACCGGGCGCCAGCATGGTGGCCACAGTCGCCGGCATGGATGTCTTGGAGGATTTTGCGACCTTACGCTTGCCGCTGATGATGACGAAGGACTTGCAGCGGCACATGATCATGCGAGCCTCCGTATCGTCTACGGGTAGGGTCCCTCCCTCATGGTAGGTGATGTATGGCGTGGTCCAGTCGCTTGGCTCCGTGATCATGGCGACCAGGGCTGGTTCTGGTTGTATTGGTATCCTGATGTCGATCTCCCTCAAGAGAGAGACAAATGGCTTGGTGATGGTGTCGAGGAAGACACCGGCGGGTGGCGTGTGGCATGCGGCCTCTACTTTCTTGAGCCGGTCGATCCACTCGACGGAGTAGCCGGCGAAGTGGCCCCATAGCTGGTCCACTGCTTGGCGGTATGCCGCCATGGTAGGGGACACAACATCGTAGGTTCCAGCGACTTGTGTGGCGACGAGGTCAGAGTCGCCATAGCACCACAGGAGGTTGATGTTCATCTCCTTGGAGGCTCGCATGCCATGAAGGAGGGCCTCGTACTTGGCCATGTTATTGGTGCAGAGGGTGAAGTCAAGGTACAATACGTAGCGCAGCTTGTCGCCCTTAGGGGATGTGAGCACGATCCCTGCCCCCGCGCCGTCTGCGTTCTTGGACCCGTCAAAGTGGAGGAACCAGTAATGGAGGTACGACAGCTTCTCCGGCTACTACGCCTCCTCCCAGTTAGCGAGGAAGTCGGCCAGGGCCTGCGACTTGATTTCCTTGCACGACTCATACTTGATGTTGTGGACGCCGATATCGACGGCCCACTTGGTGACTCGCCAAGTCGCTTCACGATTGCGGATGATGTCCTGCAACGGCGCTGAGGAGACGACCGTTATTGGGTGGTCCTGAAAGTAGTGCGGCAATCACCGCTGAGCTCGGAAGACCGCATATACCAACTTCTGGTATTGCGGGTCGCTGTCGCGACTCGGTGAGGACTTCGCTGATGTAGTAGACAGGTCGCTGCACGGGGCGCTCCTTGCCCTCTTCTGGCCGTTCGACGACCATGACGATGCTGATTACTCGCTCGGGTGCCACAACATAGACGAGCATAGGCTCCTTGTCAATGGGGGCGGCAAGCAGCGGGGCCACGAGTAGCACTTCTTTTAGCACATGGAGCGCTTCGTGTGCCTCCTTGTCCCACTGGAACATGGGATTCTTGTGCATTAGGCGGTAGAGAGGCATTGCCTTCTCGCCTAGCCGGGGGATGAAGCGACTTAGAGTCACGACTCTCCCAACCAACTTCTACACATCGCGAAGACACTTGGGTTTGCTGAGCTGGGCAATTGTGTTGATCTTGGTGTGGTTCGCCTCGATTGTGTTGATCATGGCGATGTAGCAGAAGGCCCCGAATGGCGTGATGAACACCGTCTTCTCCTCGTCCTCGACTGCCATTTTGATCTGGTTGTAACCAGAGTAGGCGTCAAGGAAACACAACGACTTCGAGCCCGCGGTCGAGTCGATGATTTGATCGATTCGCGGTAGGACAAACTGCTCCTTTGGGCAGGCACTGTTGAGGTTTGTGTAATCGATACACATTTTCTAGGTCCCATTCTTCTTTTCGACCAGGACTGGGTTTGCCAGCCACTTGGAGTATTTGATGGGCCGTATGAAGCCTGCAGCGAGTAGACGTTGCACCTCATCGGCGATTGCTCGGCGCCGCTCTTCATTGAAGGGCCACAGCGACTGCTTGACAGGTCGCACTTTGGGGTCGGCGTTGAGTTTGTGCTCAGCAAGTTCCCTCGGGACACCTGGCATGTCAAACGGCTTCCATGCGAAGATGTCGACATTCTCACGTAGGAACTCGATGAGCGTGCTTTCCTATGTTGGGCTCATGCTGTAACACCACGGTTCTAAAAAGATCGTAGCTTCTATGTGACATGCCAATCCCTGGATCGGTTCATTGGCTCACAATAGAATAAGATGAATAACATAGCAAAATATCCGTGTATCATAAATAATGAAGATCCAGAGTATCATTATTACAATAAAAGCTTAGCTCAAGGCTAGCTCAAAGTTATTTCAAGTAGCAACATAAATAAAGTAAACCCTCCATTCTTCAAATTGCCCACATGTGAACAAGTGCCGAGTGGAGTACCGTGGCCTAAATTGATTACTCAGAATCGGAATATCCTGCGACATGAAATGTAGCAGCCCCGAAGGGTCAATACATGAAATGTATGCCAAGTAGATCTATTAAAGGAGACAAAAGAGCTAACATCTACATGCTTATTTGGCAGGTGGAGTTGTGGCAAACTTGCATTTATAAATACCTTTGTCCTACTTTCATAAACAGTTTTGATTTTCTTTGAAAACATCCCAATTAAGTTAACCCATCAACATTAAAGCAATTATGAAATTGGAATGAGCGAGAAACATGTCATGGAATCAATATCAAAAAACTCAGATGTCCATAACCGGGGACATGGCTAATCGATTAGATTATACACCCTGCAGGGGTTAGTACACTTTACCCATGTGACTTGGCCAGCCCAGCTTGTACCATCACTCTCATTTTGGGTGATGATAGGGAGAAGTCCAAGAAGGGACCGTTCGGGAAGTAGCTCCCCAAACCCGACACGCACCGGTCCAACCTACCAAAATTCTACATCTCTGGATACATGGGTTCGAGTTACCACAACCTACTAAGTCCAACCAACCTCCCATTCCATTACTAGCACATGGTTGTACACGTAAGATACAAAATAAAGAAGCCAATCATTCTCTCTTGATACCTGGGTGCCTTTCCGCAATGATACCACCAAAATTTATCAATCCCATCACACCCAGGAGATTCATTGATTAAGTTGTTTTTAGTTTTCACAAACCAACACATTTAGACACAACTTTCAATGATGTTACCCAGCCCGCGTTCATCATAGCATGACTAAGCACATCTACCAACGCTGGCTCAATTACAGGAACGCCCTACCAAATAATGGGACATAGCATAGCGATAGTAATATCCTATACATGCATCTACAAATCACACAACAATGCATTGAAAATAGTAGGACAACATCATGAACAAGGTAGCATCTACTTGACTTGGCTGTAGCAGTCGGAAGAACAATCCACACACGAGCAAGCGTTGCACTCGTCACAATCTACACGATACAATTGCAATCATAAACAAACCATCCACAATCATATGCAAACAAAGATGATGCAAGATGCATGCATGACAAGTGGAATAACGCTATAGCAGCATCACTTAATCTTATTCAGTATAACTACTGTATGCATACATGGAAATTATTTTGAGTGCAAAGAAAACAAAGCATGCAATTTATAATGCTTAAATAATAGAGCTAGAAACTAAATAATTAGCCACTACTAACATACTGTTGGTAAAATCTTGGAAAATTTCCACTGCATAGGCAACTCATAATAGAAACAGTACCAATTGGAATTTCTCAAAAAGGATTTATATAAATCCCCGAGTAATTAAAATACTACAGTAAGCCTTTAAATAGATTCTGCAAAAACCATTACTGTAAGCCTAACTTTTCAATTCACTATGAGATTCCCCTTGTTCTACTGATTCTAGGGAAATCTTATTTGCAATTTTTAGAGTTACAGAACTTATTCTATGAATTTATTACTCTAAAAAGGGCATTAACTCGTTGAATTATTCAGGACAAGTCCTTGCTGAAAATACGTAACACAATTGTACAGCAAGATTCTACATGAGCCTCTGAATATACACATATTTTATTTGCAAATTTTGGCCCAGTAGATCTAAAGATATGAATTTTACAAGTTTTAGTTATTTTTCTGCCAATTAAATCGAATTAAAAATAATCAGTCAAATCTGACCGTTTGACTATGCCTACGTGGCACGCTGACGTGGCGGTTTGACCAGTCAGCGCCCTGGCTGACTATTCAACGGTCCGTCTGGACCGTTGGATCGAGATCGTCCGGCATGGGAGGTCAAGGAGGCGAGGTGCTCACCTGAGCGGTCGACGGCGGCGGCGGCGAGGTCGGTGCAGCGGCGGTGGGGGTCTCCGGCGGCGGTGGATGGTGGGACGGCGTCAGGGGCGTGGCGGTCGATCTCGTTGGCATGGAGGCGGTGGACGGCGCGCGCGGGGGCGACGGCGGCGGCCGGCTGAAGCTCGGCGGCGGCGGCGACGAGCACGGGCGGCATCGGGGCATCGTCCTGCGGGCAGAGGGGTAGGCGGCGGGTCAGTGGGAGGCGGCGGAGAGCTCGCGGGGCGAGGCGTGGTGGCGAGCGCTTACCGAGAGCGGACGGCGGCGGTGGTTAACTCCGGCGAGAAATTTCTCGTCGGAGGCGGCGCGAGAGAGGGCGAGGTTCGGGGGTTTTCGTAGAGGAGGGCGAGGGCTATAAGAGGGCTGATAATCGGGGGAGGGCGAGGAGGTTAGCGAGCGAACCGGGCGAGATACACGGTGGCGGCGGAGTCCGCATCGGCCACGGCGGGGCGGCACCGACTGGTGCGCCCCGCCTGTCAGCAGCTGGAGGCTGGGCGGCGCTTAGTTAGCGACCGCGCGCGCGCGCTGTTGCTGCTGGCTGTTGCGCGGGCTGCAGCGGCTGGGCCTGGGCCGCGGGCAGGCCGCTGGCTGTTGCGCGCTTTTTTTTAGTCCTTTTCTTTTTCTCAGATGATTTTCCTTAACTGAATTTATGACATAAATTGTCTAGATTTTTAGTCAAAATTCAGATTTGTGTAACTTTTGCTACGGAGCTCCGAATTGAGTTAATCAAAGTGCTACGGGTTCATGGCGGAACCCTCTTTGCACCTGAGTTTTTGACAAATGCATGGTAAAACCAAGCGTCCAAGTGTAGGTGTCAAAACGCAAATGCAAGTGGTTTCTTTTGTCAAAACCCTTTTCAAACCGAAATTTACATATGGATGACCATGATGCAATGCCATGAATGTTATGCAGTACCAAATCTAAAATTTGGGATGTGACAAGACTAACCCCCTTAAGATGAATCTCGTCCCCGAGATTCGGCGTGGCTAGCAAATAGGTGCAGGTGGTCTTCTCGGATGCCATCCTCACGCTCCCAAGTGGCTTCCTCTTTGGTGTGGTGGCTCCATTGCACCTTGCAAAACCTGATCGTCTTGGTATAGGTAATCCTCTCCGCTGTTTCCAGTATCTTGACCGGCTTCTCCTCATAGGTCAAGTCATTCTCAAGCTGAACCTCCTCTAGTGGCACAGTGTCTCTCAATGGTGTATCCACCATCTCCGGATGGCACTTCTTCAGCTGGGACACGTGGAACACATTATGGACAGCGGACAGAGCCTCTAGCAACTCCAACTGATAAGCAACTTTACCTTTGCTTGCTAAGACCCGATATGGTCCAATAAACCGAGGTGCCAGCTTACCCTTAATTCCAAATCTCTTAATTCCACGCAGTGGCGACACTCTGAGGTATGCTATATCACCTATCTCATACACCACTTCATTGCGCTTGGCGTCAGCATAGCTCTTCTGCCTTGATTGTGCTACCTTCAGCCTGTCTCTAATCAAGGCGACCTTCTCCGCAGCGTCCTTGATCAAATCAGGTCCAAACAGCTAACGTTCTCCTACTCCATCCAATAGCAATGGTGTCCGACACCGTTTCCCATATAGCACATTGAACGGTGACGTCTTGATGCTGGTTTGATAGCTGTTGTTGTAGGTAAACTCAGCATACGGCAAATTCTCATCCCAGCTATAACCATGAGCCAAAGCGCAAGCTCTCAGCATATCTTCCAAAATCTGATTTACCCTCTCGGTCTGTCCATCAGTCTGGGGGTGGAATGCTGTGCTAAACTCCAACCTAGTCTCCAATGACTCGTGCAGCTGGCGCCAAAAGTGTGAGGTATATTGGGTGCCTCTATCCGATACAATGCTCTTGGGAACTCCATGTAGGCACACAATTCTGTCCATATAAATCTTGGCCAACTTTGCACTCGTGTAAGTAGTCTTCACCGGTATAAAGTGGGCTACCTTGGTCAAATGATCGACCACTACCCAAATGGAGTCATATCCCGACCTGGTCCTAGGCAATCCTGTGATAAAATCCATTCCCACTCTATCCCACTTCCATTTCGGCACAGGCAATGGTTGTAGTAGTCCTGCTGGCTTCTGGTGCTCCGCCTTCACTCGGCTACAGACATCACATAGGGCAATATGCTTGGCAATGTCTCCCTTCATGTTGTTCCACCAAAACGTGCCCTTCAAATCCATGTACATCTTTGTATTCCCCGGATGTATGGAGTATGGCGAGTCATGAGCTTCCTGCAGAATCATCTTCCTTATCTCCGGGTCGCTGGGAACGCACAAACGATCCCCAAACCACATGGTACCATGATCATCCTCGCAAATATCCTTTTCTCGATTTTCCTTCATCTTTTCCTTTATCTCTTCTATTTCCTGGTCTCCTAGCTGAGCCTTCCTAATCATGTCATGTAGCATTGGTTGGACTTCCATTGCTGCTAAATATCCTTCTGACACTACCTCCAGTCTAAGGTCCTTGAATTGCTTGCACAAGTCCTCGGGCAATTCCCCAACAGTGAATCCATTGGCATAGACCTTCCGGCTCAGAGCATCTTCTACTACATTTTCCTTCCCTAGGTGGTAATGCAGATTCATATCATAATCCTTGATAAGCTCCAACCATCTCGTTTGCCTCATGTTCAGTTCCTTCTGTGTAAATATGTATTTCAGGCTCTTGTGGTCGGTTTACACATCACCGTGTTTTCCCATTAGGTAGTGCCTCCGTACTTTGAGCGCATGAACAACTGACGCTAATTCCAAGTCATGTGTGGGATAATTCCTCTCATGGTGTTTAAGTTGCCGCGAGGCATATGACACCACTCTCCCATCTTGCATCAGCACACTCCCAAGTCCCTGTCGAGAAGCATCACAGTACACTTGTAAATCCTTCTGAAGGTCCGGTAAACACAGAACAGGTGCGGTCACTAGTCGACGCTTCAGTTCCTGGAAGCTGGCTTCACACGCATCCGTCCATTCAAACTTCCTCTCCTTCTTTAGAAGTCTGTCATTGGTTTAGCAATCTTGGAGAAATTTTCGATGAACCTTATGTAATATCCAGCAAGTCCCAAAAGGATCCGAATATCTCCCACATTCTTGGGCGCTTCCCACTCACTTACGGCAGTCACTTTGCTTGGATCAACAACAACTCCTTCTCCTGACACCACGTGTCCAAGAAATCCAACTGTGTTAAGCCAGAATTCACACTTACTGAATTTGGCATACAGCTTGTGTTCCCTCAGCTTCTCCATAATCAGTCGCAGATGTTTCTCATGTTCAGCATCATCCTTGGAATATATCAGTATGTCATCAATAAACACCACCACGAACTTGTCCAAGTACTCCATGAATACCTTGTTCATCATGGTCATGAGATATGCCAGAGCATTCGTTAGTCGAAAAGACATAACTGTATACTCATATAAACCATACCTAGTAGTGAAAGCAGTTTTTGGTATGTCCTCCTCCCGGATCTTCAATTGGAAATAACCCGATTGCAGATCAATTTTGCTAAACACCTTTGCTCCTTCCAGCTGATCAAACAAATCATTTATGTTCGGCAGGGGGTATTTGTTCTTGATGGTCACTTCATTCATCGAGCGGTAGTCCACCACTAATCTATTGCTGCTGTCTTTCTTCTCCAGAAATAAAACAGGTGCACCCCATGACGACGAACTAGGCTGAATAAATCCCTTGTCCAACTGCTCCTTTAGCTGTTTCTTCAGTTCCTTCAGCTCATCCACATCCATCTTATATGGTCTCTTGGCTATTGGTCCTGTTCCCGGCATTAGATCGATGAGAAACTCCACATCCCTGTCAGGTGGCATCCCTGGCAGCTCTTCCGGAAACACGTCGGGGTAATCCTTAATCACAGGCACAATATCCATGCTAACCCCCTTAAGAGAATTTAGCTTACACCTTCCCGGTCGCACAGCCGACTTGAACCTAATTCTCTTAGCATCTGTGGTTTTGAGTGAAACAGCTCGCTATGCACAATCTATGTGTCCCCCATGCATAGACATCAAATCCATACCCAGAATTACATCTAAACCTTGTGATTCCAAAACTACCAGATGTGCAATGAAATTGTGTGATCCAATCCTCACAGTTAAGTCGCGGCATCCCGCGCTAGCTATCATATCCCCTCCAGGTGAACTCACTCTAATAGACCCTTTCAGAGACTCCGTAGGTAACTTATACTTATCCACAAATACCCTTGATATGAATGAATGCGATGCACCAGTATCGAAAATTTTAAGTGCAGGGTGAGTGTTGATTGGAAACTTACCAATCACAAGATCAGGCTCATCTGGGATCTCCTCCACATTCATGTGGTTCACTGTGGCCTTCTGGTTGTTTCTTGGCTTCAGTCCCTTCTTCTCCGGACATTTGTCAGCATAATGTCCCTTCTGGCCACACTTGAAGCATGTCACCTCACTCAGATCCTTCTTCACGAAGCTGCGATCACGGTTGCGGTCCTGTCCACTGTGTCCTCCAGAATGGTGAGTGTGTCCTCCCTTGTGGCTGTGGCGGTTGCTCTTGTGGCTATCATGGCAATGTCCATCGCCTCCATGGTTGTGGCGGTCATGGCTCCCATGCTGCCCATGGTCACTCCCTCCATGCTTGGAGTATCCATCATAAGAAGTGCGAGACTTGTGGTGAGAACCAGAGTGGTGATTGTTGCTCTTCCTCTTGCGGCTTTCCACCTGCTTGTGCTTCCCTTCCAAGATCCTGGACTTGTCCATAATCTCCTGGAAATTGGGACAATAAACCACCAGCAGCTGCACTGAAAGCTCATCACTGAGGCCATCCAGGAATCTCTCCCTCCTTTTTGCATCAGTGTCAACATCCTTAGGTGCATAACGAGACAGATTGTTGAACTCCTCAATATACTCAGCCACGGTGCGGTTGGTTTGGCGCAAGCTGCAAAATTCCTTCCTCTTCAGGCTTAGAACTCCTGAATACACGTGGTTGGTCTTGAAACCTTCCTCAAACATTGCCCAAGTCATAGTGTCCAGCGGGTGGGTGATCTGAAAAGTGTCCCACCACGAAGCGGCTGGTCCCTCCAGTAGGTGAGCGACAAATCTCACCTTCTCAGCATCTGTGCACCCAACAGTTACCAGATCCTTGTTCACTGAACGCAACCAGTCGAGAGCAACCATCGGCTCCGTTGCAGTAGAGAACTTCGCCGGCCTTAGCCTCAGGAACCTGGTAAGTGCATCTCCCTAACGCTGGTTGTTCCCATTGTTGTTGTTGCTGTTGTTGTTCTGGGCTTCCATGAACTTGGTCATAACTTGGGTAAGCTATGCCTGGGCTGCCATGAGCTGCTCCAACTCAGTGGGTTGACGGTGGGGAGGAATCTGTGGTTCAGCATAGGTAAGTTTAGAAAGAATCGATTACGAAAACAGGATTCTACCCATGCATTATGACCAAACAACAACAAAACAATCACAGACAATCTCAAGCAAGAAACACATCAGCAAGCAAATGATCTAGCAACATCCCAGGGGTTATCCTGGCAGTATATATCTACTGAAATAGTTTTTAGAAGAGTTGGCATTACTTCTCTACACAAAAGGTCAACAAAGCATTAAAAACAGAAATCTACCAGAACAGTCCAGCAGTGTTCACAAATTTTTCTACCTGACTTAAACTCGTCAGGAATTTTTGCTGATTTTTTTGTATACATTAAAGAGAGTTTCGAACCATCCCTATTTTTTCAGATTTTTGCCAGATACCAGTAAAATATAAAAAATAGTACAGTACTGCTGTGTCAGCAGAAAACTGCAACAGGAATAACTCAGATATCAACCAAACTAGCCATAACTCTTCCATAAAATTTGCACAAATAATCCTGGGATATTGGAGTACACATAGGAGAAAATAAACACTCTTAAACTAACAGTAATTTAAGTTTTACATCGATCGAGACTAATCCTAACGATTTTACCTAACGAAGACTAATTGGTGGACTTCTATCTACTTCTTGAAGAGGTTGCGGTAGGTCCTTGCACTCATGCGTTGGCGCTTCTGTCCACGATCCAACCATGGCGGCGGAGTATAAACCTTTCCTGAGTCATCACTTGAAATCTCAAACTTCACCTCTTCTGGATCCTCCTCTTCTTCTTCATTCTCTGTTGCGGCTGCAACAACTTCATCTCCTCCACCATCATCGTCTCCATCATCATCATCCTCGTCCTCATCATCATCATCGTTCCCACTGTCATCATCATCATCATCATTGTTGCCATCATCTCCATTGCCATCATCAGAGGGTGGATTTAGCTATGCTTGGAGAGCGGCAATCTGGGCTTCCATATCTTCAATAGTTTGATCCCTTTCCTGGACGGTCCCATGCAACTGTTGTATGGTCTGGTTGTTTTCCAGCATAGTTCCATTAAGCTGAGCTATGGTTACATCCCTGCCTACCAGGGTATTATTCAGAACATCCACAGCTTCATGCAAGGTCTCTATCTCCAATCCTTGGACCACCATACCATTGCTGGCAAAATCTGCTATCTCTTTTACCATCATCACTTTCTCAGCTAGAGCTCCATTCTCCCTTTCCATGTCCTCTATGTGCCTGCGACGGGGCGGCATGTTGTTCCTGTCGCCCGGGGTAATCACAACGTTCCCATCCTCATCACGCTTCCCGTAGTCACGGTAGGGTGAGTCTGCTGGCAGCAGGTGTCGGACAAGATGGCACTGGTGTGACATGGCTTCATGCAAAGCCAAGTTTATTCCAAGTCCCCTATTGCATTATGTCTTGGTGTAGATCAGATGCACAGGGTTTGCCAAGGTGGCATCCTGAAGATGAAGGTGGTGATTTCCCATGCATCCTCACCATATCCATAGGTGTACAGCCTTCTTCCTTTGAACATGGGCAGTGGCAATCCCAATGACTGTGAGAGCTGTGCCAACTGTCTTGCAAAGGGCCATGGTGACTCCATGGTTGCTTACTCAGTCCTGACTTCTCCCATCTATCAATTAAAAGAGGAAAGTGTGAGAATAGCATATGGTAAGAATTTACGAGAGTGAAAGGCATAAGATGAAAGACAAAGTTAACATAAGCTTTAATAATTTTATGGCTTCCTAATCCAAACCTAGGTCACGATCCTACAGTCGACACACGGGCTCTGTTACCATCTTGTAACACCATGGTTCTGAAAAGACCGTAGCTTCTATGTGACAAGCCAATCCCTTGATCGGTTCATTGGCTCACAATAGAATAAGATGAATAACATAGCAAATATCCGTGTATCATAAATAACGAAGATCCAGAGTATCATTATTACAATAAAAGCTTAGCTCAATGCTAGCTCAAAGTTATTTCAAGTAGCAACATAAATAAAGTAAACCCTCCATTCTTCAAATTGCCCACAAGTGAACAAGTGCCGAGTGGAGTACCGTGGCCTAAATCGATTACTCAGAATCGGAATATCCTGCAACATGAAACGTAGCAGCCCCGAAGGGTCAATACATGGAATATATGGCAAGTAGAGCTATTAAAGGAGACAAAAGAGCTAACATCTACATGCTTATTTGGCAAGTGGATATGTGGCTAGCTTGCATTTATAAATACCTTTGTCCTACTTTCATAAACAGTTTTGATTTTCTTTGAAAAGATCCCAATTAAGTTAACCCATCAACATTAAAGCAAATATGAAATTGGAATGAGCGAGAAACATGTCATGCAATCAATATCAAGCAACTCAGATGTCCATAACCGGGGACACGGCTAATCGATTAGATTATACACCCTGCAGGGGTTAGTACACTTTACCCATGTGACTTGGCCAGCCGAGCTCGTACCATCACTCTCATTTTGGGTGATGCTAGGGAGAAGTCCAAGAAGGGACCGTTCGGGAAGTAGCTCCCCGAACCCGACACGCACCGGTCCAACCTACCAAAATTCTACATCTCTGGATACGTGGGTTCGAGTTACCACAACCTACTGAGTCCAACCAACCGCCCATTCCATTATTGGCACATGGTTATACACGTAAGCTACAAAATAAAGAAGCCAATCATTCTCTCTTGATACCTGGGTGCCTTTCCGCAATAATACCACCAAAATTTATCAATCCCATCACACCTAGGAGGTTCATTGATTAAGTTGTTTTTAGTTTTCGCAAACCAACACATTTAGACACAACTTTCAATGATGTTACCCAGCCCACGTTCATCATAGCATGACTAAGCACATCTACCAAAGCTGGCTCAACTACAGGAACGCCCTACCACATAATGGGATATAGCATAGCGATAGTAATATCCTACACATGCATCTACAAAATACACAACAATGCATTGAAAATAGTAGGACAACATCATGAACAAGGTAGCATCTACTTGCCTTGGCTATAGCGGTCGGAAGAACAATCTACACACGAGCAAGCGTTGCACTCGTCACAATCTACACAATACAATTGCAATCATAAACAAACCATCCACAATCATATGCAAACAAAGATGATGCAAGATGCATGCATGACAAGTGGAATAACGCTATAGCAGCATCACTTAATCTTATTCAGTATAACTATTGTATGCATGCATGGAAATTATTTTGAGTGCAAAGAAAACAAAGCATGCAATTTATAATGCTCAAATAATAGAGCTAGAAACTAAATAATTAGCCACTGCTAACATACTGTTTGTAAAATCATGGAAAATTTCCACTTCATAGGCAACTCATAATAGAAACAGTACCAATTAGAATTTCCCAAAAAGGATTTATATAAATCCCCGAGTAATTAAAATACTACAGTAAGTCTTTAAATAGATTCTGCAAAAACCATTACTATAAGCCTAACTTTTTAATTCACTATGAGATTCCCCTTGTTTTACTGATTCCAGGGATATCTTATTTGCAATTTTTGGAGTTACAGAACTTATTCTATGAATTTATTACTCTAAAGAGGGCATTAACTCGTTTAATTATTCAGGACAAATCCTTGATGTAAATGTGTAAAACAATTATACATCAAGATTCTACGTGAGTCACTGAATCTACACATATTTTATTTGCAATTTTTCGCCCAGTAGATCTAAAGATATGAATTTTACAACTTTTAGTTATTTTCTGCCAATTAAATCGAATTAAAAATAATCGGTCAAATCTGACCGTTTGACTATGCCTACGTGGCACGCTGACGTGGCGGTTTGACCAGTCAGCGCCCTGTCTGACTATTCAACGGTCCGTCTGGACCGTTGGATCGAGATCGTGCGGCAGGGGAGGTCAAGGCGGCGAGGTGCTCACCTGAGCGGTCGACGGTGGCGGCGGCGAGGTCGGTGTGGTAGCGGTGGGGTTCTCCGATGGGGGTGGATGGTGGGACGGGGTAGGGGCATGGCGGTCGGGCTCGTCGGCGTGGAGGCGGTGGCCGGCGCACTGGGGGGCAACGACGGCGGCGTCGGCGAGCACGGGCGGCGTCAGGGCATCGTCCTGCGGGCAGAGGGGTAGGCGGCGGGTCAGTGGGAGGCGGCGGCGAGCTCGCGGGGCGAGAGAGGGGGCGAGGCGCGGCGGCAGCGAGCGCTTACCGAGATCGGACAGCGGCGGCGGTGGTTAACTCCGACGAGAAATTTCTCATCGCAGGCGGCGCGGGAGAGGGCGAGGTTCGGGGGTTTTCGTAGAGAAGGGCGAGGGCTATAAGAGGGCCGAAAATCGGGGGAGGGCGAGGCAGTTAGCGAGCGAACCGGGCGAGATACGCGGCGGCAGAGTCCGCGTCGGCCACGGCGGGGCGGCGCCGACAGGTGGGCCCCGCTTGTCAGCGGCTGGAGGCTGGGCGGCGCTTAGTTAGCGACCGCGCGCGCGCTGTTGCTGCTGGCTGCAGCGCCTGGGCCTGGGCCACAGGCAGGCCACTGGCTGCTGCACGCATTTTTTTATTCCTTTCCTTTTCTTTTTCTGAGATGATTTTCCTTAACTGAATTTTTGACAGAAACTGTCTAGATTTTTAGTCAAAATTCAGATTTGCGTAACTTTTGCTACGGAGCTCCGAATTGAGGGAATCAAAGTGCTACGGGTTCGTGGCGGAACCCTCTATGCACCTGAGCCATCTGTACACCCAAAATATATAGTTTTTGACAAAGTCATGGTAAAACCAAGCGTCCAAGTGTAGGTGTGAAAACGCAAATGCAAGTGGTTTGTTTTGTCAAAACCCTTTTCAAACCGAAATTTGCATGGATGATTATGATGCAATGCCATGAATGTTATGCAGTACCAAATCTAAAATTTGGGATGTGAAACATGCCTGTCCCGATCGTCACTGTGTGTCTAGAATCGCCCGGGACCAGCTCGACAGAGCGCGTGTGCATGGTGGCCTCGAACCTGGCGAGCTCCTCCGCATGGTTGTCCTCCACGGCGATGACGGTGTCGGCGAGCTCGGCACCCTTTACCTTGCATTCCGCGGCCATGCCGGGGTCACCGTGGATGGTGATGATGCCGCACGGACCTGGGAGCTTCATAGCGTTGTACGCATAGTGTGGCGCTGCCATGAACTTGGCGAACACTTGCCGCCCCATGACGCAATGGTATGGGATGTTGAAGGGCACCATCTCGAAGACGATCTGCTCGGTGCGGAAATTCGCTGGTGTGCCGAAGGTGACTGGCAGTGTCACCTTGCCGATCGGGTACGCCTTCCGACAGGGGACGATGTCATGGAAGGTGGTGTAGGTCGTCTCGATCATCGACTACAGGAGCCGCAGCCGCCTGAACTTGTCCTGGTAGAGAATGTTGATGGAGCTCCCGCTGTCCATCAGCGTCTTGGGGAGCTAGTATTCGCCCACTTTGGGCTTAACCACCAGGGAGACTCGCCCCGGATATTTGATCCGTGGCCAATGGTCCTCACGGCTCTAGGTGATCCGTTGCTCGGACCAGTTGAGGAAGCGAGGGACATCGACTTGGGACATTGCATTGATGGCGACGGCATGGGCGATGACCTTCTTCTCGCGCTTGGTGCTATACCTGGTGAAAGTGTGGAGCGATCCGATGTCATTGCCGAATGCCCTGCCGTTTGGTGGGTGGTTGTTGGGGTCCTCCCGTGCGCGTCGTGCCTTCTCGATCTCCTTCAGAGAGTGGCAGTCGGTAGTCGTGTGCATGGCGGGCTTCCCCTCCTTGTTGTGGAACACAAAGGGCTGGTTAGGGAGAGCCGCGGGGTCGAATTTTAGCCTCACCTTGTAGTTTCCGCTGTCGCGGTGTTGTCCTCCGTCACGGCAGAAGATCTTGGGGCCGCGTGGCTCGTAACCCGCATTGGCGACGAAGTCGACTCGCCCTTCACCGTGGCACTTGCCGGTGAGGCGAGTGTTGCTGTAGCGTAGCTCGGGTCGCCTCCCGTTGTCATGGCCGCTTGGGCGGCAACTTCCACCCAACTCGCCGTCGGTTTCTTGGTTCAGGTCCTCCTACGCGTACCGCTTGGCGATCTCGAGCAGGTCTGGGATGTTTTCGAGTGTTTTATACACTCGCTTGAGTTTGGCAACCAGTGATTCGTAGTGCCATGATGTCTTGAATAAGTGGATCGCTATCTCCGGGTGGATACCAGCCGCATTGAACCACAGGTCTTGCCACCTTTGGAGACAGTTGTGGGTCGACTCGTGGGGCCCCTGGACGCATCGCTCCAGGTCCTCGATGCTAGTGGTGCGGGGGTAGGAACCCTCGAAGTGCCTAACGAAGGCGTCGCACATGTCCTCCCAGGAATCGATGCTATCTGCTGGGAGGGTGTTGATTCATTGCCGGGTCGCTCCCTCCATCATCAAGGGGAGGTAGCGAGTGGGTCGGTGTGGCCGGCGATTCCCATCGCCATGAGGTACGTGTCCAGCCACACAGACGGGTCATATGAGGGGTCATACTTTTCGATCTCCTTTGGCGCTTTGAAGTTCGCCGGATATTATTCGCCTCGGATCATTGGTCCGAAGCACTGGAGGCCAACTCGGCTGAATAAGCCCCTTGGCTCACCGTCACGATGGTTAGTGAGGGTGTGCCTCAAGTCGTCGGGCTAGCGTGCGTGCCAGCTTTGGTTGTTGATGATGTGGGTCCGTGCGTAGATAGGCTGCCCGTTGGCAGTGACCACGTTGTTCGTCGGTCGCGGGTCGTTGGTGGAGAGTGCCGCGTGCGCGGGTCGTCGTTGGAGCTGCAGGGGTTCAGGTGGTGGGCAATTGAAAGTGTTTGCCATCGTTGGACGGTCGCTCGAGGCCGCCCTGCTTCCTGGAGAGCGGGAGTATATGTGCCCCCGTGAGTCGGCTCCCGTGGTTTGCTGCTCGACGGCCTTGGCAAGTAGGGCCTTGGCATACTGGATCTGCGGTTCTCCTTCCCCCGTCACGTTGAGGTTGGCGACCGCGGCTCGACTCGCGATGACGTTGTCCATCACAGTGGAGAATAGAACGAGGCCGTTCGCGTCCCGCTCTTGAGGGGAGATCATGATCCTTGGCTAGTCTGGATGGGCATGCGACCAGGCAGTGGTGGGGGAGCATCGTTCACCGTTACATTTGGTGGTGGACGGGCACTTCCTCCTGGTGGCGCGTTCTCGCATACCACGCAGTCGGCCATGCGGGCGCGGCCCTGAACAGTAGGGTTCAGGCGCGACCTGATGCAGAGCTGGTGGTATAGCGAGAGCTCCTGTGCCGTCGATTGCTCAAGGCGATTTTTTTCGTTCTCAGCTTGTTCCTTGTGAACCGCCTCCTCCAGTCGTAGGCAGAGTTCTTCGACCTCCATCGCCATCGCGGTCGGCGAGATCTGCATAGAGAAGGGATCTGGCGGGGCACTCCTGCCGCTCGCCATGTAGGTCGTGATGACCCGACCAGATGCGGCGTGGAGGTCGCCGGAGTTCTCCAATCCGGAGTCAGAGTCGAAGATCCCGGGGATGGAAGGATCCTCGAAGTCCCCCACATTGGAGACTTGGTTGATGGAGCCCGCGGGTGACGCGGCGACAATGTATCCAGCGATTGACGCCAGGGTCGCCGAGTCGGCATTATCGTTGAGGGCCGTGTCGTCCGCGGCCACGCTGGTCTTGGCCACATATCTGTTGGCCGAGCCATACTCGGAGGCGAGTTGATGGATTGTGAGGACCTGACTCTCAAAGAGCCAGTCGCGAGCCGAGTCCTCCGAGACGATGACGTCGGTGAAGCCGACGAAGAGGCTAATCGTGCCGACTGGCATGATCATTCTGTGCGTGACCGGGTGCGCCGCCGGAACGTAGCTGCTTGGCAAGATCTGGAGGATCCTGCCGATGGCAATCATGTGGCCTGTGGTGATCTTCTGGTTGATTAGCAAGTAGGGTCTCGCCGCAGAACACAGGCCTGACCGGCAAGGCCCCACGGTGGGCGCCACTGTCGTGGGAATGGCTACGGCAGATGCTGCAATCGGCAGCAAGTAGTAGAACAAGGGGCAAGGGCGGACAGCCATCTGCAGTGCTAGATGAGGGCAAAGACACACGGTTTTACCCAGGTTCGGCCCCCCAGATGGTAAATACCTACTACTTCTAGATTTTATTGATGAGAGAGTACAAAGGCGAGCTCGCCGGCTAGGCGGCGAGTCAAATGGGTCTATGAAGGAACCTGAGTTCTATGCGTGCCCTAGGGAGGTTTTTATAGAGTCACCTCGCTAGGATTTACAGATCTACAACTTAATTGGATAAGGACTCGGAGGGTGCTTGACCTAATCCGACTGGGCCTAGCTATGCTTCTGGGCCTCCAGGTTCCAGTCGCATAGCTTCTTCTTGGGTCGTGATCGCCATCCTGCAGGCCCACTCGCTGGCAGTATGAGCCAGTAGGAAACGTCCTGCTGGGTATACCCCACTTGACATATCCCCATCAGTGATGAAAGGAAGTTCATGATGAAAGACGGAGTACTACTGTTCCCTCCTCCGAGTCAGAATTCTTGATGTTTGCATTTACCAGTTTTTATTTTGGACTGTCATTGGACATCTCTCAGACTCTATCGAAAACTAATTAATAACATGCCTAGCTCAAAACTAGACGTATGCAATGAATTGAATTATTCTACCCTACTTGATGTTCATTCTTAGGATGCCGATGATTAAAATGTTTGGGCACTAGAGGTGTGCCTCGATTTCGGATGTGATCCTAGGATGGTGTTTGCTAGTATTGTGACATGCACAAATACAGATCTTGTGCATCCTACTTGGCTTGCTAACCCCATCCCTGAGATTTTTGTGTGCAACATAAGTATGAGGCCCTTAGTAATTCATGTTGATGTTTTTGGTTCTTGCTTGTTGCAATGGACGATGATTAAAATGCTAGGGGGACACTATACATGTGTGCCTTCATTTCGGAAGTGATCTTCGGGGTGGTGTGAGTGAGCCTTGTGATATGCACAAGGACATATATTGTCCATCCTACTTGGCTCGCTTACCCCGTCCCAGTGATTTTTGAGTCCAACATAAGTATGAGTCCCTATAGTACTTGATCTTCATAGTTTTGGTTTTTATTTTTGTTGCAATGGATGATGATTAAAATGCTAGGGCACCATTACAAGTGTGCCTTAATTTCGGATGTGATCATTGGGGTGGTGTGAGTGAGCTTTGAGATATATGCACATATACATATCGATATTCAACCTACATGGCTCACTCACGCCATCCCTATAATTCTCTATGTCCACTCTAAGTATGATGAGGCCCTAGTACTTGATGTTCATATTTTTGGTTCCTACTTTTCCAACGGCTGATGATTAAAATACTAGGGCGCTGTCGGAGATTTTTCCTGTGAAGGAACTAGGGTCCAACAATCCATTGGTCTGAGATGGGGTTGAACACGTGTTCCCATGGCACCTCGAAGAAGGTGGCGACGGCAGAGCAAGAACCATGACAGAGAGATGACACGAGTGTTTTTTACCCATGTTTGGACCCTCATGAGGAGGTAAAGCCCATACTCCTGCTTTTTGTATTGCTCGCTTGGCTTCGTGAGGGTACAATGGAGGATGAATATATAGGGTTTAGATCGCCGAGGATCGATATCTTCTAAGGTAGGAGGAGGGTCTCTTATATAGGGCGACATCGGACCTCTTCCCAATCCCTTGGGCGGGAAGGGCATCCACAGTGCCGCTCCTCGAGATCCCGGTCTAGGAGGCTGCTTTAGCTTGACCAAGTCTAGTTGTCTTGAGGACTCCTTTCCAGCTCCTGCTTCGGTCATCCCTGGCACCCTGTCGTACTTTCCTTTGTCTTGGTGTGATAAAGCGTCGGGGAGGTCCATCCTCTTGGTTGGACTGTCCCTGTAGTGCCTTTGACCCAGTCCCATCCTCGGGACAGCTTTGGGAGCGGCATCCTAGGCCACCGCTAGTCTTGTCATACTTTCCCACGGGGTCTCCCAAGGCCCTCCGGGGGCTCCTTAACTCTAGACCCTCCGGAGGGGTATTCCCAGAGTGGTGGCTTTCGTGAGGGTTGTCCAACTGTTGGTCGTGAGTCAGCCATGGACGGATCGGGGTACCCCTGTACCAAGTATCCGACAGGTGCCACTATATATACAAGCGTGCCTTGATTTCAGATGTTTTGATCATGGTGGCGGTATGAGCGAGCCTTGGGATATGCACAAGGACATATGTTGTGCATCCTACTTTGATAGATCACCCCGTCCCTATGATTTTTGTTTACAACATAAGTATGAGGACCTACAGTACTTGATCTTCATAGTTTTGGTTCTTATTTTTATTGGAATGGCCGATGATTAAAATGCTAGGGCGCCACTACAGGTGTGCCTTTATTTCAAATGTGATCATGGGGGTGGTGTGAGTGAGCTTTTCGAGATATGCACATATACATATCAATGTGCACCCTTCATGGCTCACTCATTCCCTAGTACTTTATATTCATATTTCTGGTTCTTGATTTTCCAACGGCCGATGATTAAAATACTAGGAAGCCACTATAAATACAATTGTGCCTCGATTTAGAATGCTATGACCCTAGGGGTGGTGCGAGTGAGCCTTTATGATATGCACAAATAAATATATTGTGCATCCTACATGGCTCACACACTCTTTACCTATGATTTTTGTGTCCAACATTAGTATGAGGCCCTATAGTACTTGATCTTCATTGTTATGTTTCTTTTTTGGCAACGACCGATGATTAAAATGCTAGTGCGCCACTATAGGTGTGTCTTGATTTCGGATGTGATCATGGGGGTGGTGTCAGTGAGCTTTGTGATATGCACATATACATATCTTGTGCATTCTACATGGCTCACTAAAGCTATCCATATGATTTTCTATGTCCAATCTAAGTATGATGAGGCCCTAGTTCTTATTTGTTGCAATGGCTTGATCTGGATGATGTTCATTTTGTACTTTTGTAGTTTTTGTGAACATGCATCATGTCTGTTGCATAATATTCTATTTTCCTTATGTACATAGATGGAAAAGTTGTACGAGGTGTACAAAGGTTTGGTTCCTGGAGTCTACAGCGAGTCGAGGGACGTGCAAAAACAAGTGAACAAGTTCAGCGGTGATAGCTACAAAGGATACACGACTAGAGAGGTGGCAGAAGCTAGGTGGAGGAACCACCTGTAGGTGGAAGAACCTGATGAAAGCCTTGGTGGAGCTAGGTGGAAGAACCTGATGAAAGCCTTGGTCATGGCCCCCGTCCTTCTAATAGTCGTTGTGGTTCTACTATATTTGATCATATTTTAGGTGAAAAATTGATATATAATGTGATGACTAACTTGCTAATCGATCGGTCTCGGTGACTCAACTTGTGAACACTTGATATGTACTTAATGTGATCACAAACTCACTACTCGATCGGTCTTGGATTCTAATTAGTGTGATGAAGTATTATATCACTGTCATTGTATGTACATATAACTATATATACTATATAATACATGTACAATACTTGTACAAATACGAGGGCAGCATATAAAAAATAAATCAAAAACATATCAGGGGCGCACGAACTAATCCACCAGTGGTGCACCACCTTAGTGGCGCATGTACTAAGTGTGCACCACGGAAAAAGGAACTCTATCCGTGGATAGTTGGTATCCATGGCGCACATTTGAGCATGCGCCACTGAGTTCTAAACTATCCGTTGCGCATATTGACATGCGCCACTAATCAATAATATCAGTGGCATGACAACAGTGACGCACATCCCATGTGCCACAGACCACATATCTTGTGCGCCATAGATAGCCTTTTTGTAGTAGTGAGGGGCGCAGTGTCATCCGAGAGCGATGAACTAGGCGAACGAACACACAGAGAGGGGGACATGGTGTTTTTACCTAGGTTCAGGTCCGATGTAATCGGATCCCTACGTCCTGCAACTAGCTAGTATCTGATTGTCACAAAGGTTTACACAGTGTCCTCCCTCCTCCTTTTCCTGGTTCGACCTGGCCCTCCTTTTATATGGGTAATAGGACACCACAGTGGTCAGAGCATAGGCGGAAGCAAGGGCTTAGCCATGCGGAGGTCTTGACTTGCAACATGGCCTAGTAGTCTTGCCACTACACCACGTGTCGCTTACAGGGCGGTGGCAAACAGGCATCGGTCATGACTTAGCCTAGATCTTGTCTCCAGGAGGTTTATCCCGGACGGGGCAACTGGAAGGACCCGGGTAGGCACCTTGTCCGAGTCTTCGAGTGGCCACACGGAGAGGCCTTGTATGCATGTCGGCCAGCCAAGCACTGCCATGGGGTGAAGCATGGCGTAGACTCTTCTGCTGGTCTAGTTCATAGTCTGCACCGAGTCAGGCACCGTAGGCCAGTTGTCTGTCTTTGTCTTCGGGAGTCCTTCAGAGCACGGAGGGACCTATAGACCTACCCGGGGAGACCTCATCGGACCTTCCGGCTAGGTATTCTGCGGGACGCCCGATCCGTAGCCCATGGTTCCCGCGACCAATGGAGAGCATGGAACCGACAATAGCCCCCTGGCGGGGTGACGCCTCAGGTGGTTTGAGACCCGGGGATGTACCCTACCCCTCCAGGGTGCCAGACCGAGAGGGCTGTCGGTGGAAATTTCCCAGGACCTGGCCTGCAGATTCTTTCGAATATCTTGACGCCTCGGTTCCACTCTCAAGGGGAATCCAAGGGACTATCCTTGTAGTAGCTTGAGTTTTTGGTACTATTCTTGGAGGCTTTATCTCCTCATCCTATTTAAACGGCCTCGATGGAAGAGGGTGCAACCCAGACTTATCTTCTCTCCCTTCTTGTTGCTCGCTCTCTGTAGAAGCATGGCCACCGTCCACTTTTCTAACTGTGCGCTATCATCTGTGAGGTTGCTTCTGCTTGTGCCGGAAGGTTGGATTCCATTGCATGGCGGCGAGGAAGATCGAGGGAGAGGGCGGCGAGGTCATGGAAATGGCCGTCGCTTCTATATGGATCATTCTCACCGGTGGCAGCTCCTTGGAACTCATGGCTGGATTTGTTCAGCGTTTTGTTCTATGTAAGGGTGCACCGAGAGAGTGCAGAAACGATACATCTTCCTAACGCGTTTGCTTGGTACTTTGGTATCCTCCACCTCCCTTGCAAGCTGATTCTTCAACCTACCGTGTGCTGCAACACCATCTAGTGGGCTCGTGTCTTCTCCGAAGAAGGCATGAGAATATGCTTCGGGAGGGGACGTACCCATTTCTCCGAGACCCATTCCCTCCAGTGGAGAGACATCCTCATAATCACATTCGAGAGAATGTATACGCTTTCTGTCAAGTGTTTAGTGGCAATCAACGCCATGTTTACTACTTCCACGAGGAGGGGCTCTGATCCCGTGGAGATCCCCGTCTGGCTTCTTTCCTGAGACCCCTTGTCGAGCGAGTAGGTTGGACCTGCGTAGGTTTTAGCAAGGAATACAACATGTAAGGTTTCAGGAGATGTGATCTCCTTTATCTCTATCGGATGTAATTTTGCGTTTAGTATCTCAAAATAAAAGAGGGTACTTATCTAGCATTGTTGGCTTCATGTCTCCCAAGATTTTTTTGTTGCTGGTGCTCTGAGGGTGACAAGGTTCTATCCTCGGTCATCCCTAGAGCACTTCCAGGTGCATTTCCTGTCTAGCGGTCAATCCCTAGGTGGGTGGGGGCACAAGGGACCACTTTTCCTTCCTTCATCGACTAGGATGATCCTTAGTGCAAAACTTTGGGGTTCTTAGGGGAAGCCCCCGAGCGTTTCTGCTCTTCACGTGACTCAATCACCATCAAAGACCAACCGCGGGCAAGCCTAGCTATGCCCACTAATCTGATTGTGTGTCCATTATTGAAGTCAGCGAGAAACACGGGGTGACTTCGCCTGGACTCACGTCCTGCCTTAGAAGTGCAAAACCTTATCTAAGTGAGCCCACTGCACCGACGATGGGTCCATCATTATAGTGGGCGAGACACGCAGGGTGATCCTGCCTGGACTCATGTGCTGCACAAACAACACACAACGTTATCTAGCTATGCCCACTGCTCTGATGGCGCTTTCCATCATTTTAGTGGGCGAGACACGCAGGGTGATCCCTCCTGGACTCACGTGCTGCCTAAGCAACACACAACCTTATTTCTGGAGCATCTTACGGGTAGAATCTGGGAAGATGGTATTCGTGTAAGTTCTTGATATTCCACAAGTACTCCACGGGAATACCATCTTCGGTCTCCAAGAAGACTTCTCCGAGCCTGGAGACTTGTACTACCCGATAAGGGCCCTCCCACTCTGGTTGTAACTTGTTACTACCCTTCCCAGGATGATCCTGACGATGGACCAAGTCACCTTCTTGAATAGTTAGATGTCGGACCCGACAACTATGGTAGCGCTAGAGGCTCTACCAATAATAAGCCATGCTCATAGCCCCTAGGTTGCGAGCCTCTTTGAGGAAGTTGATGTCATCGATGCGGCGTTCTCCCTGGGAGGCCTCATGGTAAGTTCACACCCGGGGGACCCATACTGCAGCTCGGTGGGTAGGACGGCCTCGGCTCCATATACCAGGGAGAAAGGGGTTTCTCTCGTGGCCCTGCTCGTGGTGGTCCCGATCGACTAGAGAACGACTGGGATCTGTTCGATCCAGCCCGACCCACTGTCTTTCAATCGATCGAAGGTCCTTTTCTTGAGCCCACACAACACCTCCGCATTGAGGTTCTCTGCTTTCCCGTTGCTCCAAGGATGGGTGCAACACCCTCGAATCAACCATATACATGTTTCATCGATTCCCACCAAACACGCATAGAAACGATTCAAAGTGCCCGCCAGGCACTTGCGTGCGGGAGGAAAACAAAGTAATACCATTACACAATAGTCCATGATGGAATCTGCATAACAAATATATACATCAATGACTCCATGAACCAAGAATACAGATATATAGTAAAAAAATCAAATCACCTTGAAAAACTATACAATGTCCGAGTACAGAAAAGATGCAAATGGGGCTAAGAGCCCCGAAGAATAACCAATGGCATCCATAACCCTTCCTAGGCCAAGCCGGAAGGGGAACCTTGCTAACTACGATGATCTCAAACCTGCTAAACAAAAGGGGTGCCCACAAAGGGAAGAGGAAAAAGAGAGCGGTCAGTACTGAGGTCAATACACGAAGAGACAGGCGTCTCTCGCCTACATAGGTATGGTGGACTGAAGCGGAAGCGCATCATGCACTAAGCAACCTATCGAGATCAGTACAACTGTCGGCTATCAGGGAGAGATAAGAAAGACCTATGCGGAACCATCCTGATACTACCACCAAACATACCCATCCTATTATTTCCTCGTTGGGACCACGCAAGGAAGTCATTCCGAGGAAACTCACACGGTTGGCAGTTTTATTCATTCTTCCATGGTGGTTATCCAACTTACTAGTCATATCAGATCAAAGTCAAATTATAACAATAAACTTTATTTATAGTTGTCTATGATAGAGATACTATGATCCAAGTAATCCATAAACACGGACATGACTTTTTGAAAAGATTTAACCCTACAGGGGTGCAGCAAAGTTTCCTCACACACTTCGACCCTTGTTGCCACATCAATTAACATATACCCATCGGTATGTCGGCGAGGCCAAGGTGTAAGATCCCTCCTTTATAAAGGAAAAAGGATCCCTGTGATTGCAATGCTAGTCCCTGGATCAATAGCTAGCATCCACAGTTAAGATGTAATATCAAGAAACAAAGGTCATAATACAACTTTATAACCAGGAATAACATAATTTTTTTATTACATCTTACATAGCTCATTTGGCTATCACATTACAATGCAGCAGAATATAACAATAGCATGGGGTCCTTCATCTTCAAAGTGCCACAGGCAGACATGTTGGTTGTAGACTTGTAATCCTAATCATTACACTTCACTAATATCAAACAAACCTGCAACATAACAAGTTACAGCCACAAGGGTCAATACATTTGAATTGTATTGGCAAGTGATACCATGGTAGTGTAGTGGAGTCTATCATCTATATGCATTTGGCTAAGTGGAGCTTAGGCTTGCATTGCTCAAAATAGATTTTCCTTATCATTTGAAAACACTAAGTTTTTGCTTGACAAAATCTTTCCCAAGGCATCTCCCAATAGAAATTGGTGATCCTTTCAATCCCTTATTCACCCACAAGATTTTTAACTTAGAAATTTGGATGATGAGATTCTTGATAGCTTCCATGTCTTGATGCTCAAATTGTCCTTTACCAGGGACATGGCTAAGTACTTAGATTTTACACTCTGCAGAGGTGGTGCACTTTCCCCACAAGACTTGGTTTCCCAAGACAAGATCTTTCAGAAGCCTTCCCTTAGACCAGAATGGACGCGTTCCAACCTATCAAACCCCTACCACCAACTGTCCATTTGGCTAAGTTATTGCAACCTATATGATCCAGGCAGAGCCCATAATGCCAAGTGGCTGCACTTGAAGCTTCTCAACATTTGACATCTCAAATCTCTTTGTTCCTGGGTGGCCATCCACAAGTGAGATACACAAGGTTCACCAGTCCCCTGGCCTTGTGTAACCACTCAACACAAACCATTCCTTCCATTCCACCCAGGTGATTCATTAACTTAGTTGTTTTATCAAACAAAACACAAGTCCTCAGACTTAGAAATTTTTTCATAGCATGAATATATATTCCACCCTTGTTTTCTACTAGCTAAGCTAAGCATGATAGTAGTAGGGATCTTAACTTAGGAAATTTCTACTAAGGTTTCATCTACTAGGATTTCCCATAGCATAGTTTATACTTAGCAAAATTCTATGCAAGTCCTACTTAGAAATATCACTAATGCATAGTGAAAATAATGGGTCAAAAGTATGAAGCATCACTTTCCTTGATAGTAGAATATTTAGGTACTCTACTTGATGTCACACTCCTCAAATTCCACTATAATACAATCAAGTAAAAAGCACACACTCAAAACTAGCATCACAAAACAATCACAAGAATTCAATGAAATGCATGTAATAAGATGATATTATTTGAGAAGTTTTTATAGCAAAGTTCTGAACACTAAAAACACCTACTAGTCCTTCTATACAAGTTGGATTCCAATTGTAATTATTTTTTTAGTGCAAATAGGATTATTTAAAAACATTTTCTTTTATTGGAAAAGCCATATTCAATAGGACATTTGCTACTTCCATAAAAATATAAATTTAATTTTTGGTGTTGATGTTTCTAGTCAGAGGGTTCAATATACAACCATTTGCAAAAGGATTCACTCAAAAATATTTTTTAGGCCATTTTCTATAGTCAAAATACTCCAAATACTTCTCTGCAATTTTTATTATTTTAAGTTGGTAAAACTAACAAACTAAGATCTGAGTGTGTTCTTCATGTTCCAACGATTTCAGGGATATCTCATTTGCCAAATTTGGATACACATAACTCAATATATGAATTTTTGAAGTTTCTATGTCTAACATGTCCGAAAATAGAAGTACACGTCACGAGTGGAGAAATCTGATTGGTGAATAGCTCTTTGTTTAGGTGATTCAACATGGACTGCTCGATCTGAATCGTATGGTTCCTTACTGATTCAATTCTTGGTCTAGTCTTTCATGGATTCAGATCAAACTGTCTACATGGGTTCAAATAAAAAAAATATCTTCAGGGATTGAACAACCAGGGAAGTTCTTACCGACGACACTGTGGTAGTCGACATCAATCGCAGGGATGATGGCGACAGGTGTAGATAGTGACGGAGTAGTCGAAGGAGATAATCATGGAGTAGAAGAAATAGTGGTTAGGGTAGCGCGCTACATGTTGGAGACCTTAGGCCCCTCAGAGGTCCCTCGCTCTGTTTCATTAGAGAGGTAATGAAATAACAAAGCTACATAAATTGGTTTCACTATTTTTGCACTTTTCTTTAATTAGTTGTGGATTTTCTAGTGAAATAAACCGTAGTTGAGAGAATAAAATCACTTGAAATTCTCTGTAGATCAAATAAATTTGCCCTCAAAGGTTATTGTGAATATTTAAGTTTATGATTTTTGAGAGATGGAATAACTTTAAGATAATTACCATAATTCCCTTGGGAAAATCCCAAAGTTAGTTTTGCAAGATTATTGTATTTTTCATTAGATTAAAACTACAAGATATTTTGGTATGATACAAAGTCACATGATAGGTATTTGAATTACCTTTCTATATAAATTGGAATCACACTTTTTGGAGTGAGATAACTACTGGAGTAATTTTATTAGTGAATCAGCTATAGCTAGAAAGGTTGTATTCACTAAAAATAAACCAAACCTCAATAATAATTAGATGCTAGGGTTTATTAGACATTATGTTACAAGTATACTGAGAGTCGGAATTATGTCAAAACCATTTTTTGTTTGGCCTAAAGAAATTCCTAAGGCATATTTGTCATGTTTTTGTTATTTTTTCTATAGGCAAACTAGGAAAAAAATAAGGCGAGGCCAAGGTGGCCTGTAAGTCATCAGAGATACCTTGCCTTGAAGAGTTATAGAACTTCCTATAATATTTATTTGGTTATCTAGGTATGTCTTTGTAATTTATTTTACAGAGAAGATGTGTTCAATAAAAAGGTCTTCATTTTGTACTGCATGCTGAAGGGACGGTTCACAAACTCTAGGAAAAGTAGATCTTACCATATATAGAAATTTTTAAATTTGTTTTGCATTTAAACCCATCATCCCTTTTTATTAGATCTAGAAAATAGAAAGGAGAAGAAGCACAAAAGGCCAGTAGGCCAGATCTGGCAACGGAAACGGGCCGTAGAGGGAGATCTAGGCCATGGAGGGTTGGACAGGCGCGCGGGGCGCAGTTCGGATCCGTAGGAAGGGGCCCAGTTGTCAGTGTCGGCGGAGTGGTGAAGCCGTACAGGGGCCTAGGGGTCGTCCGATTAGAGCAAAGCGGATGGTGGAGGCTCGTCGTCCACCCTCAGCTAGAGGAGGCGGAGGCAAAACCCTAGGAGAGGAGGAGAAGGGCCGAGGCGCTTATAAAAGGCTATAGGAGACATCGGCGAGTGCGTAAGGCGAGGCGGTCGATTCATACGACCTCGGAGAGGCGCGAAATGATCCAGTTTGTTGATGGAGGCCTTCTCGCGTGCATGCACCAAAGGACGCGATCGGGAGCTTCACATTGGCACCTTCTGGGTGTCCTGAGCAGGGGAAAAGGGCATGGTTAGATGAAGTGGATCGAGGAGCACTTGATGGTGTGACATGCAAAGGTATGGGAGGAGAGGAGGTGGAGCTACGCTCGGATCTTGGGCAATGGCCGAGAGGCCTTTTTCTTCTCCACTCGGGTATGGCAGAGTAGGGGAGGAGGAGTGGTGTTAGGTGGGGGTAAGTGAGAGCAGAAAGAAGCAAATGAGCAGAAGATGGGCGTGCTAGAGTGGCTCCTCCCTTTTATTTGGAGGAAGGGGAAGTCTATGGTCACCAAGCCTAGGGAAAGTAATGGAGGGCAAGGGAAAACCAAGGGTGATTGCTGTAGGCATGGAGAGTAGTGTGAGGGTTCCCTGGTGGCGTGCAGGAGCAGAGAGGAGTGGGGTGGCTTCTACAAGGTGAAGTAATGCCTTTGATTTGGTGTTTTTTTTTGTATCCATCCTAGACAAGCAAAAAGGACAAGGGTGGGGCAGGGATAAAGTGCATTTCTATAGGGTAGCTCGACCATAGGGTGTCCTGGTGCAAGAGATGAGTGTTGGGTATGTTTCCGAGCGAGGTTTGATGGGCTTAGATCATGATTTTGATCTTAATCAAGTTTTTCCTTATTAGTGATTATGAAGGAATTTCTCCAAAATGATCAATGCAATATGAGGCAATGATACTGCTAGATAGTTTAGGCCAACATATACCCTAGGGAATCATTTGGATTTTTTACAAGATTTTTAGTGCGCTTATTATCAATTATGCTCATAGTGATGGAATGGTGTTTATGGATTATTTTGAAATATTTTAAGTGGTCAAGGGTTTTTTTATTTGATATGGTCCCAAATGTTATTAGAATTTATTGATGAATAAAAGTATTTAAAACCGTTATCTTTCCATTTCTGCCATTTAGGAAAAGGACAGAGAGAATTATTAAAACTCTTAAAAAATATTTATTTTTGAAGTGGGAAGATAGGTATCACTATATAGGCCTCAAGGGTGCCTTTATATGAGGAGATGTTTTGGATTAAAACAAAGTTTCTTCAATAGAAGGTGTTTTGAAGATTTTGCAAAGGAAGGATTTAAAAAGTTTTAGGGCTAGAATAATTAAGGAAAACATTTCATCAATTGGTATAATCAAGGTATATGATGTCAACATAATGTATCCATCATTTGCGACCTTGTATTTTTAAAATCAAACTTGATTTTGGAAGGAAACAAGAAAACAGGGATCTAGGGCTAGGATATTTTTATACCATCTAAACCTTGTTGGGTTAAGGAGGTCAGAGCTTCTGTGGAGTCATGGGCTAGATGGTTAGGTATACCAAGTGATGTAGATCACCATGGAACAAATAGTTGAGCTTGCTCATGATTGAGGGCTTCTAGAAGATATTCCAAACTTTGTTGAACACGGCTGCCAAAGAAGATTTTCATTTAGCCTCAGAAACCATGTGGGTTTAAGAAGCACAAAGATGTAATGGAAACAAGAGAAGTGTGGTTGATAGGCCAATTTAGTAGATCACAACCATGCAAATATTTTGTCAAGATAAGATACCATGGGGATGTGAGCTTCTGGCAAGGTAGGCATGATGATAAGATTTGTAGAGAAATATTATTTTCTTGCCTGCAAAGCCATCAAGAACAGGTGGGTCAAGCGATGATTGGTCAAGGTAAAGAGTGGGATTTGATGGTCCTTATGATGTTCTACAAGATAGTTCAAGGGCATTTCGAAAAAGGCACAAGGGTTGATAAATGCAAGGACTCAAAGATGTGATGATGATAACATTTTTTAGACTCGGCCATTTTGGTGGATTTAGGGTTTTATACTACATTCTGATTTTGAGAAGATGAAAGGTTACAAACTAACCATCAAGTGGAGGTTGTTGAAGGTGATATTTAGTATAGAGGATCCATGCTTGGATTGGTCTTTATTGAGTTTGAAGCTACCAGAAGGGATTCACCCTCGATTGATCTGGTTGAGAGATGAGATGGTCACTCTAGTGACTAGATATCAGATCAAGCTTGGGGGGACTTGCTTAGTATGATATTCTTGATTTATCTTGATCATAAAGGATGAGCTCCTAGGGTGGCTCATGCTACTTCCTAAGAAATCATCACATCAGCAGATCAATTCAATTCATCAAACATCACATCAAGGCAATTCATCTTAACAAGCAACACAAACTACTACTAAGGTTACCATCAAACCTAGCCTGAGGTAGGGATAGGTATTTTGAAAAGGTATGCAATTTTAAAGAATGTAAGATCCTTGGTGATTCTACCAAGGGTAGCTTTCAAAGTTTTTATAAATGTTTTTTTGGAAACCGATAGGTAAGAGTAATTGGAAGTTCTGTCTTGTTAACATAATTATAAAGAGATTATATCTTATAGATCTCAATAATTTGGTCAATATAAACTAGTAAAACATTTGTTATGGCAAGGTCATCTTGGCTCAAGATTTGAAATGCCAAAACATTGGAGAATATGTAAAATAGGCCAAGATAGTTTTGTTAAATAACTTTTGTCAAAAGGTTTGAGGTAGGGAGTATGTCATCGACTACACCATAAGATGCATAAGCACAACTAAACAAACATTGTATAACTTAACAAGAAAAAGTTTTTGTTCCCCCTGATTTTTGCATTCTGGAGAACAAACTAGGGTTGCTGAAATTGGGGTGTTACACAACCACCGATGCCTCCACTGGGAGGTCTGACCTTTGTTCGCCTAACTCCCGTGGGGTTGTTTGGAATCTATTTTTTTTTAGGACTAGAAGGGTACTTTCCCCATGACGGGTCCTTACCTGCCTATTTTTGCTTTTACATTTCGGCCCTCTAGGGGAGTGACTATGTGTTAGCTTGTCGACCCTTCGAGGAGGTGGCCTTAGACCTTTGCATTGCTGGGCCACTTGAGGAGGGCTTCCTCATGGGCTGCCTTGATTACCTCTTGGTGATAGGGTCACGAGGCTTGTTCTTATCTTGTAGGTTCCTTGGGGCGGTAACCGTAGGCTCTGTACGTTCAATTCCATCCCATAAGCCCCTTAAGAAGGTGATCATAGGATGCGTACTTTACCTATATAGTTCCTAGGGAGGTAACTGTAGGTTCCTCATGGTGAATCTTTCCCTTTGTGACGTGTGAGGATTATCAATCACCGGGAACCGTGGGTGAGGTGACTAATCGCTGGAGCTATTCTGCAAGTTCAGAGTTCGGCACTTTAGGAACCAGTGTTGACTGGGTGACTTTGGAGATAGACACGTTCCTAGCCCCTGCTCACGTGGTGCGCGAAAGGTAGAAACACCACAAGGAAAAGAATATGTAATCAGAAAAACATCAAAAACGGGAAATCATTCTTGAGTTTTCACATGGTCCGGGAGAAATATGGTTCGTTATTCCCACCGCCATGAGCAAAGCTCATTTGTAGAACTTGGGAAGGTGCTAGATGTTCCAGGTGTTTGGGATCAGGACATCTTCCTCCTTTTCTAGCCGGACCACGACTGGTCTTGTGACGTCCCACAACCCATAAGGGGCCACCCCACATCGGGAGATCTTGTCTACACTTTTGCAGGAGAGATGTGGCACCCCGGATTTATGGTCCGAGAATACCTTTTATGCATATAATTCACGTTCCCATGATCAGTGAGCCGTGAGCATAACCGACCAGTATCACTACAGCATCCTGAAAGTAACAATTACAAAACTTACAATAATGCCAGTATGGCGATTACATCACAAATAGCGGAATCTTCAATCGTAGAGCCCATGGCATGCCTTAACCTATAGGTGACTGACTGGGGACATAGCCTAGCTCGCATAGACGTCATCAAACTCCATTGTTCCTCTTGCTTCTGAAACCCTGGACAAGTAAATAGCCAGGGTCAATGTCGGTGACTACTTTGAATGTACTCGCAAACCACCTTAAGAGAACAGTAATAATAGAGGATATGCAACAAGGTTGTAGTAGGATGGATCCATAAGAGGTTCGTTTATAAACTAGTTACGCTTGTAGATATATCATATCTCTATATCTTTGTTGAAAAACTTTTGTAAGACATTTGGAAATATTTTTGAAAAGTTTTAAGAAAACACCAGGATTGGGTCACCCATTTATTTTTATTTCCGGTCATCCCATGACCAAACTCCTTCCTCCTGTTTCCCGACCATCCATGGTCAAAACATTCTCGAACCATGCTTTTCCGAAGTCCTTTTTAAAATCAAAACCATCACCTCCGTATAGCAGCCATCAAAACCGTCCATGATCGAGGACTCGGCTATTCGAATAGATTTACACTCTACAAAGGTTGTACACTTTACCCACAAGATTTGATACATCCGCCGGGATCACAGATAATCAAACAATACCTTTGGAATGGCCCGTTCTAGTATAAATGACTACCCTATGATATTATTCCCCTCAAAACCGGGACGCCCTATATAGTTACCAAGCCTACCGGAGCACGTTTTGCACCTCGATGGGTGTGCAATTTCAATGAGGGGCTCTCATAGTATCACGTGGAGGCCCGTAGACCCTTCATTCCTTCTCTGGTCGATGCTACAAATGGACCATTTGTCCGAAGAAGGCCCACCCTCCAGGAATTGTTTGCCCCTGTAATAGTGTGAGGCACCTATACAAGAATAGACAACCTTCGGGTCTAGCCCCTTCCCACATAGGAGTAACTGTGGTTGCACGGGTTAATTGTTCAAGCATTAAAACTATACAGCCCGGTGTGTTTTCATAAACATTTCTCCTCCATATTTCGTCTAACCTTTTTCTAAAGCCAAAAACTTTCTCATTTTCCACTTCACTTGGTAGGCCAAGCCTTGCCAAGGTTTTCAAATGAAACATTTTTGTTAGCTTTTCCGGGGTCTTCCCATCCCAAAGTTTTGCTTCGGATAAAACGGGGCTTCCAAAGGAGCATAGTATTATACACCATCTATCCTACTAGGGGAAAATAGGTGTCCTCAAAGGTATTGTACTAGTAGTACAAACATATAATGACTTGGAGGAGCCACGCCACTACCATAAATAATAATACTAGTAAAACCATGCAATTTATATAAACAAGTAATCCCTCCGACCCATATTAATTGACTTTAATTTGTCAAAATTTGGATGAACCTATATACTAAATAGTGTCTAGATTCATCCAAATCTAGATAGATGTGAGTCAATTAATATGGTTCGGAGGGAGTGCATAAAACATGCGTGAGTATAAAAATAGGACAAGGGATTATGAGCAAGAAGGTGGCTTGCCTATGGCTAGCGAGATGTCTCGTGACTTCTTTAATGTACCACAAAACCAATAATGACAATAATGGGGTAACCCGATGCTCCCAGCACTTGTAGTGGGACGCTTCGTTGGAAACCCCAAGAGCAAGGTATGAAAAAGCACAGCACCAAGTTTCCCTCAGTAATAAACCAAGGTTATCCAACTAGTAGGAGGAAGCAAATGTCACACAGGTGTAGTGACGTTGGATCAATAAAAATCCTAATTCCCTGTGATTTACATGCTAGACCTTGGATCAATAGCTAGCACTCACAGTCGATGAATATCATGTAAAACACATAGTCATTATTACACGGAGAATCCAGAGTATGAATTTATTACAAATTTTCTTAGCATTAAGCTAGCTCAAATAACAGCGGAAACATAAAGCATCTTGAGTCCATCAACACCCCAGGCTTGTCGGGTGTAGACTCGCGATCCCAATGCACCTTTCAATCTTCGGGTTCTGCACATAAGACGTGCAGCCAACAAGTTGGGTCAATACTTTGAATGTATTGGCAAATTACACCAAGGAAAGAAAGGGCTAACTCTACATGCAAGGCTAGTTTAGGCTGTAGAGTTTATTTGCACAAAGCTAGTTTTCTTAAGTATGGAGAAGAAGAGAATATTTCCCTACTTTGTAAACATTTGTTTAAGTAATATATGGTCAAATGGCACACGAGGATATTACTCATCAAGTGTCCAAAGTAATATCCTCATGTGCCATTTGACCATATATTACTCTGGATTCTCCGTGTAATAATGACTATGTGTTTTACATGATATTCATCGACTGTGAGTGCTAGCTATGTATCCAGGGACTATCATGTAAATCATAGGGACTTAGGATCTTTATTGATCCAAGGTCACTATAGATGGTATCAGAGCACATCTTTGCCTGTAGGACGTGACCCTAGGATTGGAACCACCTTTAACTTATGTGCATTGCTTCTCTACTAAGTTATTTTTCTACACTTCTAGTACCTGCTTTCCTCTACTTGTTTAAGTATCTAATCTTCACTCTTCTAACTTAAGGATGACAAGCTTCCTCTACGACACCATCGCGGAAATCGAGCCCCTTCGCTTTGGTGGATGCCTCATGGACCTCCTCACACGTTTGGACCTTCCCCTGCCAAAAATCCAGGGAAGCACAATGAAGAAACTCCACAAGGACGGCTGCTGGGGAGTGAAAGTCATCCATCCAGGACAAGAGCGAGGCAATAACCCGGAGGAAGACATAGCAATCCACATTGTTAGCGACTCCAAGGAGAAGGCCCTTAGCATCAGCTTGCAGCAGCTCATTGGTCGCCTATGTGGACGCCATCATGAGGCTCTCCAAGGACACTGCGGCGGCCTTTTTGGAAGACGAGATGAGGAAGGAATTCCCATGGATTTAACCTTTGAGGAAAGGACTTCTACCAAGCGCCGAAGGACCCAATATCAAGACTTGGAGTGCCACATCCATGACCTTGAAAAAGGTAGCTTCCTCGAGATGTTAAGGAACGATGAGCTATGCACTCTCATCAAGGAGAAGGAGGAAATGATCAAGCAGCAGGAGGAGGCAATGAAGCTCCAAGAGATAAAGTTCTAGGACCAAGAGAATAAGTTGGATAACCAAGAGAAGAGGGTGATAAATAAAAACAAGAGGATTAGGGAACTCAACAGGAGATCGAGGGAGCTGAAGTGCAAACCGAAGGCCTTTGCAAGATAATCAATGATGTGTGTGCTTCCAAGAGAGACTTGGCAATGCAACTTGAAGCCGCAAAGAACTCAAGTCTAGTGGAGGAACTACAAGGCGAGAAAGAGGGACTTCAGGAGCAGCTAGAAGCCACTACCAAGAAGCTGCAGGATGAGATAAAGAACCTCCAAGAGAAGCTTGAAGCCACCACAAAGGTGATGGAGCTGTACAAGACAACCCTAGAGAAGGAAGGCTACTCGTTCGAGGACGAGGAAGAGGAAGGCGTGGAACACGTGTATTAGTTGGACCACCTTTAAATTCTATAGTAGAATGTTAATCGTGATTCTAATAAATACCAAGACATATTTGATTTAGTTAAACTTGGATGATTTCTGTGTTGAGTTTGTACTATTATGTCTTATGTGCCTTGTGTGTTTTCATAAGGGTAGGAGTTTACTACTTAGTCTTTCTGTCTACTTCTTAACTTGACTCTCAAACCCCACAGATACCGCCAAGATGTGCGAACACCGAAATTCCTCCAGAAATTGCACAACTTCTGGCCACTCAGAACCAGCTGATCCAACTGCTCACCCAGAACATACAAAACAACATCAACAATGCGCCACCTCCGCCACCGCCACCTCCAACACCACCTCAACAGGATTGCTTGACTCGGTTTTTGAGGTTGAACCCACCTACCTTCACTAGAAGTGCTGAACCAATCATCGCAGATGACTGACTCCATACAATTAACAAGAAGTTAGATACTTTGCAAGCTGACGGAGCCGACAGTGTACGTTATGTTGCTCACCATCTTGAAGGACCTGCTGCAGAATGGTGGGATAACTACCAAGTCACCCACCCGAATATTGATGCTATCACTTGGGATCAGTTCGAGTTAGCTTTCCGCACTCATCATGTGGCTGCTGGTGTCATGACTCTGAAAAGGCGTGAGTTTCATGACTTGCACCAGCTGCACCGTTCTGTCATCGAGTATGGTGAGCTTTTCAACAAGCTAGCCCGTTATGCACCCGATGATGTTTCCACTAATGCCAAGAGGCTGGAGGAATTCTTAAGAGGACTCAATGATGAGATATCTATTCATCTTGTGGCTCAGAAATTTAACAACTTTCAGGATATCTTGGACAGAGCTATTGTGGTTGAATCCAAGAGGAAGAGCATAGACAACCGCAAAAGGAAGTCTAACCCTCACAAGAACTCTGTCCCATACCAGAAGCAGCGTACTTCCTCACCACCACTGTATAATGGTAATGGCCACAACCATAACAGTCACCACCATGGTGGTCACAAACACAATGGGCATAAGCACCGCAATGGGAATAGTAGCAACGGAAGGGACCTCAGTGCAGTGACATGCTTTAAGTACAACAAGACACGACACTATGCAACTACTTGCCCCGAGAAAAAGAATGGGAATGGCAATGGCAATGGGAACGGCAGGACACAACCATGGCAGTGGTAATGGGAAGAAGCCAAATCTATTTGTCAAAGCCACGTTGAACCATGTCTCTATGGAAGATGCGTGTGATGCACCGGACTCCGTAATTGGTAAGTTCAAGCTCAATTCCATTCCTGCAGTTATTCTTTTTGATACTGGTGCATCGCATTCATTGATATCAAGGTTATTTGTGGATAGAGGCAAGATACCTACAGAGACTATAAATTCTCCCCTAAGGGTAATTTCTCCTGGAGGAGAAATATTGGCAAACTCTGGTTCCCGGGAATTAGAACTAAGGATTGGGACACACATTTTTCCCACAAGTCTAGTAGTTCTGGAGTCACAAGGATTAGACATAATCTTGGGCATGAATTGGATGACCGAATATGAAGGAGTCATAGATTGTGCCAAAAGGACTGTCACGCTCACAACACCGAAAGGAAAGAGGATTCGTATCAAGTCAAGTTTCGCACTTAAGGAAGTTATGGTGAACTCTCTTAAGGGGGTTAGCTTAGAAGATGTACCCATTGTGAAGGAATACCCGGATGTCTTTCCGAAACAATTACACGGGATGCCTCCCGACCGTGATATCGAGTTCCTCATTGACTTGATGCCAGGCACATGGCCGATAGCTAAGAGACTATACAAGATGGATGTGGACGAGTTGAAGGAACTCAAGGAACAGCTTAGGGAACAATTGGACAAGGGATTCATTCAACCCATCGCGTCATCTTGGGGAGCGCCTGTCCTATTCTTGGAAAAGAAGGATAAAACGAAGAGGCTGGTTGTGGACTACCGCTCGTTGAACGAACTGACAATCAAGAACAAGTACCCTCTGCCTAACATCAATGACTTGTTTGATCAATTAAAGGGAGCCAGTGTGTTTTCAAAGATCGATCTGCGATCAGGCTACTTTCAGCTAAAGATTCGAGAATAGGATCTGCCCAAAACAGCCTTCACCACAAGATACAGATTGTATGAGTACACCGTGATGTCGTTTGGTCTAACCAATGCCCCAACATACTTCATGACCATGATGAACAAGGTGCTCATGGAATATTTGGACAAGTTTTTAGTGGTATTCATAGATGATATACTCATATACTCCAAGGATGAGAAGGAACATGAGAAGCATCTGCGCCTAATTATGGAGAAACTAAGAGAACACAAGTTGTATGCCAAATTCAGCAAATCCAAATTCTGGTTAAAGGAAGTGGGATTCCTCGGTCATGTTGTGTCGGCATAAGGAGTTGACGTAGATCCTAGTAAGGTAGCTTCCGTAACTGAATGGGAGTCACCCAAGAATGTGGGAGATATTAGGAGTTTACTGGGCCTCGCAGGATATTACCGGAGGTTCATTGAAAACTTTTCCAAAATAGCAAAACCCATGATGGAACTGTTAAAGAAGGAAAATAAATTCCTATGGACCGAGGCATGTGAAGCAAGCTTTCAAGAGTTGAAGAAACGTCTCGTAACGGCACCATTTCTGTGTCTGCCTGATATCCAAAAGGATTTTCAAGTATATTGTGACACTTCTTGACAAGGACTTGGAAGTGTATTGATGCAAGATGGGAAAGTGGTATCGTATGCCTCTCGACAACTTCACAACCACGAACACAACTACCCCACACATGATTTGGAACTTGCGTCAGTAGTACATGCACTCAAGGTATGGAGACACTACCTCATGGGAAAACATTGTGATGTGTTCACAGATCATAAGAGTTTGAAGTACATCTTCACCCAAAAGGAGTTGAATATGAGGCAAAGAAGATGGCTTGAACTGATTAAGGATTACGACTTGGATTTATAGTACCACCCCGGAAAGGCAAATGTGGTGGACGATGCCTTAAGTCGTAAGGTTTATGTGAATGGACTTACCGCAGGGGAACTTCCAGAGGATTTATGAAAGCAAATCAAGGATCTCAGACTAGAAATAGTTCCGAAAGGACACGTGGCGACTATGGAATTAGTGTCTACTTTTCAAGAGAGAATCAAGGAAGCACAAAAGGGAGATAAAGAGTTGGAAGAAATAAGAGTCAAAGTAAGTGAAGGAAAGACAAAAGATTTTCGTCTGGACGAACAAGGAACCCTTTGGTATGGAAAGCGTTTGTGCGTTCCCAATGCCCCCGATATCAGGAAGTTGATTTTACAAGAAGCTCACGATTCACCATACTCAATTCATCCGGGCAACACGAAGATGTATATGGATGTGAAGGATAGATTCTGGTGGAATAATTTGAAAAGAGAAATTGCCGAGTATATTTCCCTGTGTGACGTATGCAATAGAGTTAAGACTGAACACCAGAAACCGGCCGGATTGCTGCAACCACTACCCATACCCGACTGGAAGTGGGACAAGGTAAGCATGGGTTTTATCACGAGATTGCCCCGGAATCATTCAGGATTTGATTCTATCTGGGTAGTGGTGGACCACTTTACCAAGGTGGCTCACTTCATCCCCGTAAAGACCACATATACAAGTGCTAATCTTGCCAAGATATATATATGTCAAGGATTGTAAGTCTGCATGGTGTCCCTAAGGGAATTGTATCAGATAGAGGCACCCAGTTCACTTCAAAGTTTTGGCGACAGTTACATGAGTCTCTTGGAACCAGACTAGAATTCAATAATGCTTTCCACCCTCAAACAGATGGCCAAACAGAAAGGGTGAACCAGATTCTGGAAGACATGTTGAGAGCTTGCGCACTAGACTATGGGTCTAGTTGGGATGATTACCTGTCGTATGCTGAGTTCTCATACAACAACAGCTACCAGACAAGTATCAAGATGGCTCCGTTTGAAGTTCTATATGGTAGGAAGTGTAGGACTCCGCTGTTATGGAGTGGAGTTGGTGAATGTAGTCTTTTAGAAAAGGTACGGAAGATTCAGGATAGGCTAAAGGTAGCCCAATCCCTACAAAAGAGTTGCTGATTCCAAGCGCAGAGATGTGGCTTATAAAATAGGGGACCGTGCGTACCTCCGAGTTTCACCACTGCGAGGAGTTAAGAGGTTTCGAATCAAGGGTAAGTTAGCCCCACAATTCATAGGACCATATAAGGTTCTGGCTCGTAGAGGAGAAGTTGCTTATCAGTTGGAGTTACCAGAAGGACTGACAGTTCATGATGTGTTTCATGCGTCACAACTAAAGAAGTGCCACCCGGAAATGGCCGAAACACCGCTAAGAGATACCGTTCCCCTAGATGAGGTTCAATTGGAGAATGACCTTACTTATGAGGAGAAGCCCATCAAAATTTTCGAAATGGCCAAAAGGATTACTTGTACCATGACTATCAGATTCTGCAAAGTCCAATGGAGCCACCATTCCGAGGAATAAGCCACGTAGGAACGTGAAGAAGCATGCATCATCTCGGGGACGAGATTCTTCTTAAGGGGGGTAGGTTTGTAACATCCCAGATTTTTTATTAGGATGTTACTAGAAGCATGCATCATCCTTGCACCAATTGCATACAAATTAAGTTGCATCAAACCCCACCACCAAACCCTAAAACAAAAACCCTATTAATAATCCCTCTCTATGAGCATTAATGAAGTAATCTTGTCTTGACCCTTTTAAAAACTAGGTCAAAACAATGTTCTCTGGTCCTATGATGATCACCCCATTATTACAAGAATTTAGAAACTAGTTTTACAAAATTTGGATTTGCTATGGCAAAGTTATTAAACTTTTAGTGAAATAGAAATTTAACAAAAGAAAAGAATATAAAAAAACTAAACAACCTAAACAGGCCAGCTACACCAGCCCACTAGCGCCTGCCCGCTGCCAGCTCACCAGCGCAGCCGCCAGCCCACCAGCACAGCCGCCAGCAGCCCACACCCGCTGACCGCCCGGACCCACTCGTCAGCGCCTTCGTCGACTCCAGGACAAACACGGCGACCGCCTGCGAACCCGACCACGAATCTCGGCCTAATTCGAATGAATCCGTGCCCCCTCCAAGTGACTAGGCCTATAAGATCCCCCGTTCCTCGCCAGCCAGAACCCTAACCTTTTTTCGAGAATCGCCGCAGGGCTGTCGATCGATTGACCTCGCTGGAGTACCGCCGCTGCAGCTTCGGACGGTGAGCGTGCCGCCAAAAAACTGAGGGCCCCATCCTCCCCTCTCTGCCCCTTGCCTTCCCCTTTAACAGCCACGCAGTCTGCGCCTTTTTCCCCTTGTATAGTAGCCCACGCCTCCCGCGATTCGTCGTCGGGGTCTCGTCGGAGACCGAGACGGGCAGCTGCCATCTGACGCGGGTAGAGGAGGAGACAGGCGACGCCGAGGATGCGAGCGTGACCTTGAAGGCCAGATGCACCCCGTCAACCACTCCACCGCCTCGGGGAACCACCGTATCGCCGCCGCCCATTTTCACCGACGCCACCGCCGCCCAACACCGCCGTCGGAGCCCGGTAAGTCACCGCCGCCTCTCCTGTCCATCGGATCGAGATCGAACGGGTTAGAATAGATTTGATACCGAAGGGGTATCAGCGAGTCACAGTGTGCCGCGTGGAAAGGACGCGTCAGCGCCGCGTCAGTGCCGTGTCAGCGCCGCGTCGTCTAGCTGGGGCCAATCAGAAGCTGCCACTTGTCGTGTTTTCGCTAGGGTTAGATTTAAATTGGCAGATTATAGTTAAATCTTGGGAAATTCATAGAAATTAAACCTTTTGGCCAAATTTTGCATATAATATACCGTTGGATTCACAAAATTGTGTACAACACAGATCTGTAATAATATTACAAGTTTGCAGTAGGCTTTTTTGTGTAGATTTTAATCTCTAGATTTGGGTGTTTAATTCATAGAAAAATAATTGTAACCCCGTTTTAGTTGATTCTTATTGCGTTGACTTTGATTTTACAATACCTACTGAAAAAAATTATAGAACCTTGCTTAAGAACATTAGATCTGATTCGGGGCTAATTAGATTGTTGGATCTCCTTGTGAGCCTATGAATTAGAATAATGACCCAAATTAATTTAAACATGTGGGAAATCAATACTAATAACATCCCTAACACAATTGCGATCCAATTAGACTACCTTGGTCAATTTAGAAAACAAATCTTGCATAATTACCATGTTGCATGCATGCATATTATCTCGATGACATATTTTGTGTAAGTTATGATTAGATCTATGTTTATGTTTCGTTAGATTGTTTGGAGTGCGCTGAGGAGTACTATTGCGTAGAGTGCTGCTCGGATCAAGGAAAGTTACACCACTTGTTCATTAATTTTGTCCTAGTTTTGATCCTATGCATGTGATCTTCAAAATTATATAGTATGCATGTGTAGCATATTCTAGTAGAATTTTTCCTTAGTATTATTTTGCAAGTGCGATGATTTTGTAGTATGCCATGAGTAGCTCTATACTTAGGATTTTTCCCCTCCTAGTAGGTTCCCCTGTTTTGCTAAGTATTGCTTGTTATGCTAACTATATGTAAAGTACCGTTGGGGGGTTCAAAAGACAATGAATTTTTCTAAGTATAAAGGCTCTTTTGAAGAAACTTTTCTTCTCAAATCCACTTCAAAATAAAACTAAGTTTTATTCTGTGCGGAATGGTTGTCGGGACAACGAGTGAGATTTTGGTGGAGGACGGCCGCCCAGGAATCAAAGAAGTCTGCCATGTTTCAGAATTCAGAAGCTTCTAGTGCAACTACAATACATATGGGCTCTGTCTTGGACTAATACTTAGTAGGAAACCTCACCTGGGTACCAGCATTTGGAGGTTCTTGGCACGATTGGATCCAGAAGGTAGAGGGGCTACTAAGGGAAAGCCTCGCCATGGTCATGTGCATAAACTCTCGAGAGTATTGCAGTCTGATCGATCAGCCGTCTTCACGGAAGTAGAACAACATTGAGCATCTGAAGGATGGAGCCTCTAAAGGATCTTCTTCTCTCTCTTTCAAATCCTAAAGTTTTCTAAAAAACCAAGGCGTGAGTCATATCGCTATTTGGAGGGTTTTGGGAACTTGGTGAGTAATATCCTCGTGTGCCATTTGACCATATATTACTTAAACAAATTTTTACAAAGTAGGGAAATCTTCTCTACTTCTCCATACTTAAGAAAAATAGCTTTGAGCAAATAAACTCTACAGCCTAAACTATCCTTGCATGTAGAGTTAGCCCTTTCTTTCTTTGGTGTAATTTGCCAATACATTCAAAGTATTGACCCAACTTGTTGGCTGCACGTCTTATGTGCAGAATCCAAAGATTGAAAGGTGCATAGGGATCGCGAGTCTACACCCGACAAGCCTAGGGCGTTGATGGACTCAAGATGCTTTATGTTTCCACTGTTATTTGAGCTAGCTTAATGCTAAGCAAATTTGTAATAAATTCATACACTGTATTCTCCGTGTAATAATGACTATGTGTTTTACATGATATTCATCGACTGTGAGTGCTAGCTATTGATCCAAGGACTAGCATGTAAATCACAGGGACTTAGGATTTTTTTTGATCCAAGGTCACGACAACAGGTTTTGCAAGCAACGCGGAGACCTACACAACACAAACTCAAGACTTTGCCCCAACGAATCAGTGAGGTTGTCAAGATCACAGGTTTGCTGTAACAAAGGATTAAACGTATGGTGTGGAAGGTAATGGTTTGCAGCAAGTAAGCAAGTAACAGTGGAAGATGTATCAATGGTAAAGATTGGACCGGGGTCCATGGTTCACTAGAGGTTCTCTCCTTAGATAAACAACATGGCATGAAGGCTAAAAAAATTATAGCAGGGCAATTGAAAAGAACTAAGCAAGGCATAAAAATGCAATTACTAGTTAGAAAGATCCTATGAGATTCGATTGGGCAATACAACAAGATACATAGACCTCCATCCAACTGCATCTATGACTAGAAGTCCACCTTCAGGTTATCATCAAAACCCCCTCCAGTATTAAGTTGCAAGCAACAGACAACTGCTTTAAGAAAAGTGTGTAAGGTAAGCAGTCCACATGTTCCATGAACAAGAGACCGCTGTTTTCTCCCTAGTAGCAAAAGCACATCTACAACCAAAGAGATTATTGTCACTTCCCTTGGAAACTAGAGGCATGAACCCACTATCGAGCATAAATACCCCCTCTTGGACTCACTAGCAACTACTTGGCCAAGATAGCTACTAACAACACACACATGATAGAATCATAAAGACAAAACCATTAATCAAACCAACATAATAATCTCAATATCCATCGGATCCCCGCAAACACAACATGCATGATTTCAAATAGATTAGATCTTGATCATGAACGGAGATCACAAGATCTATACATGAAAGCACAAAGGATGAGATACAACCATCTAGATACTACATGGACCCATAGTCCAAGGTGGAACTACTCATGCATCATACCGGAGAGAAGGCCTCAGGATGATCTCCCCTACGACAGGGTGCCGAGAAGAAATTTAGATCCCCCCGATCTAGGGACGATGGTGGCGGCGGCTACAGATGGTTTCGTGGAGATTTGATCAGGTGCTCAGGGTTTCTGCATCGGGGGCTTTTTATAGGTGAAGGGGGAGACTGAGGAGGTGGCCAGGGTTGGCAAACCCTAACCATGCGCGGGGCTGGGCCCACCCACACCTGGGGTGGGTCTGCCCCCCTGGCTGGCGCCTCCGGCTCTCCTATGGACTTCTTGTTCCCCGCAGAAAGTAATTGACTTTGACGTTTGTCCCATCCAATTCCGAGAATATTTCTTTACTAACTTTTCTGAAACCAAAAACAGAAGAAAACAGGCATCTGACACTGTTGCAACTTGTTAGTAGGTTAGTACCAGAAAACATGTAAAAAAAACCTCGAAGTGTAGACAAGCAAGCAAAGTAGATACTAAACAAGCATGGATCATCAAAAATTATAGATGTGTTTCAATGTATCAGCATCCCCAAGCTTAACTCCTGCTCGTCCTCTAGTAGGTAAGTGATAAAAAGAATAATTTTTGAGGTGACATGCACCCTCACAATAAATCCAACCATTTGCAAGCATTGAAAGCTGGGATCAAAGAACTCTAAACATGTGCATGAAAGATGGAGTTCTAACAATAGGACATAGTAACTATGCATGCAACATGACAAGCTACAAACAAATATCATGAACAACATGCATTGAAAAACGTTTGTTTGTTTCACATACAGAAAACATAGCATAGTGGCAATCAGCTTGTCCCTCATAGAGTAGCAAATAGATGCATAGGACACTTGCCAAGTTCACAAGGGTGAATAGAAACAAGTATCACAAGAACAAGTAATATCATAATATGCATCAAATTAATAAGCTTTGGAACACTGCACACAAAATGACAACTATGCTCTCTTAATGGTGCCTAAAGGTAGAAGGTGGAGACTCAAAAATGGTGGAAGAAAGGTCTTTTTTGAAGGAAGCAGGGATTACAAGTTTCAAAAGGAGCTTCCAAAAACTATGGTACTTGTTAGCTTTCAGCCCTCATTACCCCTATCATAAGCATCTTGAAGTGGTTAAGGATAAACTGGCAAAGCTGGAGTATATGCTTGACGAAGTATAAGTTGGCAATCTCATGTCCCTTGAATACGAGGGCCACACCTCATGCCTACTCAACTTTGGGTCCACGTAAGTTCTTGTCACTATAAGCATTTTCATATCATTAAGAACCGCCAATGGGGTACCCCTTGCACATGGTACAGGACCTTTCTTATAACCAAAATGTCAAGGCAAGCAGACAATGAGCATCTCAGCAATCTTTTTATTTACAATATGCATAGCTTTTTATTGAGGATGCTTCATAGATAGCTCACTATGGTGATGATACAAGTTTCCACCATGATTAGGCATGGCTTAGGCTAGCGGCCCAGGCGTTTCTCTAACATAGGATACAAACTCCATGGACTTACAAGTTCGCTTTTTATTTCACACTGGTGACATCTATAGAGAAAAGAACATGATATCAACTAAGTCCAAGTACAAGTGCAATGTTGAAAACGTTCCCCATGACAACACGGTTCTGCTAATTCCAACTTATAAGTGCAAGCATATACAACAAAGTTGTCACAATGGTTCAAGTTTAATAGGGGCAAAGAATATAAAGTGTGCTATCAAGTTCGTGAGGGCTTTAATCACTAAGTTTTCACATAACAAAATAGTTTTAATTTGGAAGATAGATGAAAACAAGAATATACTTGGAATGGTATAACACACCATGCGTAGGAGTTTATAGTGGACACTTTGGAATAACTTGGTTTCTTGGGAGTGGGAGGCATGAGTAGAACTTACTCATACAAGTGGAGGCTAGCAAAAGACTGGGAGCAAGAAACTAAGAGAGCAATAATGGCCATAATCATGCAGTGCAACAAAGCATACTAATCAAAGAAAAGAGTGGTACTAAAAGTCAAGGACTAAATGATCATAGAGGCTAATGGTGACTTGTGAGAGTCATAACATGGTGTGAGCATCTGCCAGGTCAACCCAAGCAAAACATCGAAGGAGAATACCACAATACTATGCTTTTGCATGCTAAAACAACGCATAATTTCTTCAAGGCACACTAAGCAATCCCAATTGTTTGGAACAAGACATGCTACAGAAATAATCACTAAGCATAAAGTCAAAACAACACCTAGCATGTCATTCTAAAGTCTAAGTCACACTCAATGCAAGCTCCTCTTGTACTTCAAGCAAGAACTTACTACTCCTTTACAACACCAAGCAACCTATTTGTAAAACAACACAACGAGAACGGAGGTCCAAACTACTTTATTTAAGCAAACTAAACAACCTAAGCAAAGAAAACGAAAACTAAGACGCTCCAAGAACAACACAACTGTGCATGAAACAATAAAAACAAAGTGTCTAGACAGACCTGAGCTTTTTTTTGATGAAGAAGGGGATGCCATGGGCATCCCCAAGCTTTGACGCATGTACCTCTTGGATATTTATTGGGGTGACACCATAGTGGAAACCCCAAGCTTGAGCTTTTGTCCATTCTTCATCTCATTGCATCATTCTCTCTTTACACCTGAAATTTTTTCCTTCATACAAAACTTCACACAATCTTCATTAGCAACATTAGTGTATTCAAAAGATATTAGACCTCTTGGCAAAGCTTTGGAACAGCAAGGATTTTCACTAAAAACACAAGCTACTGTAGTACTCCTTCAAAAATCTTAATTCACCTAAAGAGGACTCAAAAAGGAATCAATAAGAAGCAAATGCAAATAATGGCATAAATCTGTCAAAATAGACTAGTAGGTAGAAACCAATTTTTTCGAACATCTTATGTTGCTCAAATAAAAATGTGTTGAACTAACGAAAGTTAGCTAACATACTGGGGGATTTATTCGTAAATTTTGAGCTCAATACGAGTTAGATAGCCTCATCACGAATATTTTTGGTGGAGGACAGAAATCTGTTTTGGGACAGCAACTCCCCAAATCTTACTTCCCTCTTATTAGAGGTCATTCTTGGCACAAAAAGAAAACAAAAAAGGATAAGGATAGGTCATTACTGAAGTAATAACTTCCAAGACTCAATAAAACTCTTGGGTTATCTCTCAATAAGTACTTTTCATTAACGCCTTTAAGTTAGGCTTGATAGCTTGAGAAGATGCTCACATAAGAAATATGAACAGAAGTCAAAGAGAGCATCAAGAAGCAATTTAAAAACACATTTTAAGTCTAACCCTCTTCCTATGCATAGGAATATTATACACAAAAAAATTCACAAAGAACCAAGTGACAAGCATAGGAAGATAAAGAGTAACTTCAAAACTTTCAGCACATAGAGAGGTGTTTCAGTACCATGAAAACTTCTACAACCATACTTTCCTCTCTCATAATAATTCAGTAACATCATGAATAAACTCAACAATATAGCTATCACATAAAGCATTCTTTTCATGATCCAAGAACACATAATTTCTATCAAGCTCAAAAATAGTGGGATTAAAACCTTCACAAGTTTTACCCAAAGTAGATATTTAAAAAGGATCCACAGGAACATAACAATCATCCTTCTTTGGTAAGCATGGGGGACAATGAAATAATGTAAGGTATAAAGAGTTACTCTCATTAGAAGGTAGGCATGGGTAGATAATCCATTCTTCCTCCTTTTGTTCATCACTCTCCTCCTCCTTTTCATCTAATGAGCTTCCCATTTCAATAATTTCTTCTTCCATACGCTCCTGCAAGGCACTAGTCTCTTCCAAATGTGGAAAACACCTATTAAAATATTCAAGAATATAGCCATTTTCTTCCTTGTAATTGTCAAAGCAAAATTTAAGTATCTCAAAAACCTCATGCTTATAAGGTGCATCATAAGTATTTTTAAGCAAACTGGCAAGTTCAAATGCACCCTTGAAGGCAATAAATTCTTAAATTTGTTCCATATCATAAAAGTCATAATTTACTTTAACATAATAAGAGATGGTAACATTATCATTATACTCACATTGAAAAGTTAGGTGTTTATACCTCTTGCAGCAACAAGTTTTATCAAAGCAATAAGTAACATTATAAGTAGAGCACACATCTCTAGCAATAGTATTCAACTTATCAATTTGTTCCCATAAGTGTTTCCCTTTTTGTGACAAACGGTGTTCCTTATAATAATACTTTTGTTCTTCCGTGAATCCACCTTGCCAATAAGAACTAGTTTCAAAGAAACTGTGCTTTGATAGTAAGCATGACTAAGCAAGGCAATATCAGACCAACAACTAGACTAGGAACTAATTTTTTTGTGTTTTTGAAAAGAGGCAAACAGAACCAAACAAAAGAAACAAAGCAAACTAAAAACAAAGTAAAGAGAAAGGAAGTGGAGGACTCTCCTAGTGAAGACGTCCTTAGCCTCCCCGGTAAAGGCGCTAGAAAGAGCTTGATGGCTCCCAGCACTTGTTGTGGGACGCTTCGTTGGAAACCCCAAGAGCAAGGTATGAAGAAGCACAGCAGCAAGTTTCCCTTAGTAAGAAACCGAGGTTATCGAACCAGTAGGAGGAAGGAAACGTCACACAGGTGTTGCAAGCAACGCGGAGACCTGCACAACATAAACTCAAGACTTTTCCCCAACAAATCAGTGAGGTTGTCAAGCTCGCCGGTTTGCTGTAACAAAGGATTAAATGTATGGTGTGGAAGGTAATGGTTTGAAGGAAGTAAGAAAGTAACAGTAGAAGATGTATCAATGGTAAAGATTGGACCTGGGTCCATAGTTCACTAGAGGTGCTCTCCTTAGATAACAACAGGGCATGAAGGGTAAACAAATTACATCAGGGCAACTGACAGGAACTGAGCAAGGCATAACAATGCAATTACTAGTCAAAAAGATCCTGTGAGATTCGATTGGGCAATACAACCAGATACATAGACCGCCATCCAACTTCATCTATGACTAGAAGTCCACCTTCAGGTTATCATCCGAACCCCCTCCAAGTTGCAAGCAACAGACAACTTCTTTAAGCAAAGTGTGTAAGGTAAACAGTCCACATGTTCCATGAACAAGAGACCGTTGTTTTCTCCCTAGTAGCAACAACACATCTACAACCGAATAGATTATTGTCACTTCCCTTGGAAACTAGAGGCATGCACCCACTATCGAGCATTTATACCCCATCTTGGAGTCACTAGCAACTACTTGGCCAAGATAGCTACTAACAATGAAGAGCATGCAAGATCAGAAACAACATAGACATGATAGAATCATAAAGACAAAACCATTAATTAAACCAGCATAATAATCTCAATATTCATGGGATCCCCGCAAACACAACATGCATGATTACAAATAGATTAGATCTTGATCATGAACGAAGCTCACAAGATCTATACATGAAAGCACAAAGGAGGAGATACAGCCAACCATCTAGGTACTACATGGACCCATAGTCCAAGGTGGAACTACTCACGCATCATACCGGAGAGAAGGCCTCGGGATGATCTCCCCTCCGGCGGGGTGCTGGGAAGAACTTTAGATCCCACCCCCGATCTAGGGACGATGGTGGCGGCGGTTATAGATAGTTTCATGGAGATTTGATCGGGTGCTCAGGGTTTCTGCATCGAGGGATTTTTATAGGCGAAGGGGGATACTGAGGAGGCGACCAGGGTTGGCAAACCCTAGCCAGGCGCGGAGCTGGGCCCACCCGCGCCTGGGGTGTGTCTGGCCCCCTGGCTGGCCCCTTCGGCTCTCCTCTGGACTTCTTGTTCCCCACGGAAAGTAATTGACTTTGATGTTTGTCTTGTCCAATTTTGAGAATATTTATTTACTAACTTTTCTGAAACCAAAAATAGCAGAAAACACGCATCTGGCACTGTTGCAACTTGTTAGTAGGTTAGTACAAGAAAACATGTAAAAAGCACCTCAAAGTGTAGACAAGCAAAGCAAAGAAGATACTAAACAAGCATGGAGCATCAAAAATTATAGATACGTTTCCAACGTATCAATGCAAACAAACAATACCACATTCAGTACATTGTAAGAAAACACCAATTCATACAACAAGCAGTGGGGAAAACAAGGTTTATAGATCAGTAAGGATTGGGGATTTGGCTTTGGATACAAAGGAATTTCTTTGCTTGCATTGGTGGATTTTCTATTAGGGTTTAAAGTGGAAAACTACCTAGACAAGGGGTTTTGGAAACAAGGCCAAGTTATGAATGATAATATTGTGTGAAAATGGTACCATCAGATACGTATTGATTTAATGAAACCCACAAAAGTGGTTTCACTATTTTATCAATTACCATTTATTTATAATGGATTTTATAGTGATTAAAACCCTAGTTTGAGCAAATAATTCACCAGAATAGTTCTGTTGCCCCAAATATTATTTCCTTGGATGGTTAAGTAGTGTATGATGAATTGATTCAAGGTGAATTAGAATCAACTTAAAATAATTAGCAGAATGCCCTTAAGAAAATCCCAAATGCAGTATTGGAAGCATTTTGTCTTTTTCATCATATTTAATATACACGAGCTTTTGATGTGATTCCAGGGACACATGTTAGGTATTTAGAATAAATTTCTGTAGAAATTGGAATCACACTATTTGGAGTTGCACAACTAATATGGTGAATTTATTGGTGAATAAACTATGCAAAGAAATGTTTAATTCACCATAGTTTTAGAAGAGCTCAATAAATCATGGGCTCCTGGGGTTTGGTACTTATTGTAATGGAGGTTTACTGGGAGTTGGAATTATGTTAGTACCTATTTGTATTTGACCCAAATAAATTCCTAACTGCAGAATTGGGATGTTTTTGTTATTTTTACCAGGGGAAAACTATGTAGCAAGTTAGTGTAGGTCCAGGGTGACATGCAAGGTATGACACCATTTGGTGCTTCAATTATTTACTAGAGGGAAATTATTTACCAGAGGGAAATTATTTTTACCAGAAGGAAATTATTTATGAAAAGGACACCATTTGGTGCTTCAATTACTATAATTAAAATAGACATTATTTGGATCCATTTATTGTAATGCATGTTGAAGAAGACATGAAGAGGTATGTAAAAATTTGGATCTATGAATTTGGTGTTATTTTACATTTTCATTTTGATTTAAACCAAAGGCTGAAATTTTGGATCTAGGCAAATGAATAAAGGGGCATTTGTTCATGGGCTAGATCTGAAGGGAAAATGGGCTGTTTATGGGGATTCGTCCCACCCAGGGCAAGGTTACGCGCGGGACGCTAAATTCCAAATCCCGACCGGCGGGGCCCGGCAGTCAGCTGCTCTAGAGAGCAAAGGGGTAAGGGAGGAGGGATGCCATTGGATTAGAAGGGATCGGACGATGTAGAGGCCGTCTTCATCCTCTCGACGCAAGTAGCCACGGCGGAACCCTAGCTACGGGCGAGACATCACGGGGTGCTCACCTGCAGGCACGAACATGCGACTTGGAGCGGCGGAGGCGATGCGATGAATAGCCACAAGTCCAGAGAGGGGCGTCGACGTCGGTTTTGATGCCGGGAGGTGACTCGCACAATGGTGGCCGAAAAAGAGGTCGTCGGAGTTCGCCGGGGTTGCTACGGGGGCTAGTGCTTGCCAACAAGGTCACCATCATCATCAGCCAGAGGTGGGGAGTTCAGAGGTGAGACATGCAGGGGAGGGGAGAAAGAGGGGAAGGTGCCTTACTCGGTTTTGTGAGGGAGGCTGAGGCATCTCTCTTCTTCTCCCTCAAGCAGAACAGAGCAGGGGAGAGGATGTGGGTGTTCAGGAGAGGGGAGTGGGGAGGAGAGGGGGAGAATGAGGCTTTGGGGGAGTGTTGGGTGGACTTATTTACTTATAAACCAAAGGACAAGGGTCCATGGTGGGTTTGGTGTAGGGGGCTTGGGGAGGAGGCGATGTCCATGGATTGGTCGAGCTGGGTGGTGCTGGGTTGGGGTGTGGGCCTGGTGCTCGACCAACTGAGTGGAGGGGAGGGGTGGTGGCTGCTGGTGTGGACAAACAAGATATATGTGCTCTCCCCTCCCTCCTTTTCTTATTCTTTAGCCAAAGAGACAAGGGGCAAGGATGCTACATATCCTTGCCACAATGTAGCACAGCCAGCAGGGAGTGTTGGGTGCTGTGGAACTTTTCCTAGCAAGATTGGATGGATTTTGTATTGGATTTAGTTCATGTTTGGGTGGGTTTGCTATAATTGATCATGTGGGTGCTTGTGAAGGAAGTTGAAGTATTTGCATTGGACAAAGTGGCGAAATGGTACTGGTTGGTAGCTAAGGTCATAAGCCAACCCTGGGAATTGTTTGGGACTTTTCAGATGATTTTTGGTTCACTTAAATTTATTTATTCAAAAAGTGCATAAGTAGTTTCTAGAAGGTCATTTGATATTTTTACATTGGACATATGTGGTTTTTGATGTTATATGGTGCTAAATGCCATATTACACATTGTAAAATTTTATTGGAATTTGTTGAGATGGGAAAGTATTTTTAAGGAATTATTTCTTGTTTCTCCCATTTAAGAAAAAGGGCAAAAATAAAAAATAAAGAATCTCAAAAATATTTATTATTGAGATGGGAAGGTGTAGTATGATGTATGGAACTCAAATGTGCATTGTGTTAGAAAAGTGGTTTGGAGAAATACAAACTTGCCTTTAAAGACAAGGTTTGGAGGATTTTGCCTAAAATGGAAAATTAAATAGTTTTAGGCTCCAAATAATTATGGGAATTATTTGGCAAGAGTTTATATCCAAGGTGGAGGATGTCAACTTGGAGTATCTATCATAACCAACCTTGGTTATTGCAAAAAGGGAGTTGGTTTTGGAAAAGAACAGGAATTAGGAGATCTAGGGTTTGTTATTGTTATACCACCTAAACATGGTTGGATTAGGGAGCTTGGAGCTCACCTTGGTACAAGGGATAGATGGATGGATAGACCAAGTTATATAGATGATCATGGAAGCAAGAGTTGGGATTGGTTGTATTTTAGGTGGTCTTGAAGAGATGGCAAACTTTGTTGAAATTAAGGTTGCCATAACAGACTTGTCATGACGCCTTAGAAACCATGGGGGGTTTAAGAAGCACAGGGTTCCAATGGAAACAATTGAAGTGGGTATTGACAGGCCATGATTAGTGGATCATAATCATGAAAAGAGTTGGTCGAGGGGAGGTAGCATATAGATATGAGCTTTTGCCAAAGTAGGCAAGATGGTAAGATTTGCAGAAAAGGTTAGTATGTTGACTACATAACCATCATGGATGAGTGGGAACAAGAATGGTTTACCCAAGGGCAAGAGTGGGCCTTGATAGTACTAATGATGTACTACAAGATGGTTCAATTAAATTTGAAAGAATGCACCCATATTGGATTAGAGGAAGTTCCAAAGATTGAATCTAGTTAAAGATTTCAAACATAGCCAGTTTGGCATATTTAGGGTTTTAGACTAGATTACAAGTGTTGATGATTTTGAGGGAGAGCTAGGTTCCAAACTCATTATCAATGAGATTATGTTTTAAGTGTTAGCTAAGAAGATAGAATCCATGCTTAGATTGGTTCTTCACTGAGTTGGAATTATAAAAAAGGGTTATGCCTGGATTAATCTTATTAGAGAAAAGATGGTCACTTTAGTGACTTAGGATATATCCAAATTTGGATGCTTGGATTGATATTGTTGATCACAAACATAGATTGGGTCCTAAGGTATAAGATACTCGATTAGCTCACTCTAGTTCCTAAGCAAACAAGTCAATCAGCAGATCAAGACAATTCATCAGACAACAAATCAAGGCAACTCATCATATCAACTTATCCAACTATTACCAAGTTTACCATCAAGTCTAGCTTGGGGTAAGGAGGGGTATTTTGAATTGGTTGTGCCTTGAATTAAGATAAGTACCTCTTGATATTTATACCAATATTGGAGTGGAGAGGTTTTGGAAAACCTAGAGATAAGAGTAGTTGAATGTTCTGTCTTGAAAACATGAGGAAATTGTATATAGGTCTCGATAGTTTTGTTAATAGAACTAGCAAAACATTTTGTTGTGTCAAAGTCATCTTGGCTTAGGTTTTGAAATGACAGAACATTTGAGAATATGAGAGATGAGCCAAGACATCTCCTTTTGTAAGAATAGTTTTTTGTGAACTAGGGTTAAGGTAAGGAGTGTATTATCTAATGCACACCAATTGTATGAATACAGACAAACAGGTAAGCAAGCATTGCAACAATTAGCAAGAAAAAGTTTTTGTTCCCCCTGATTTTTGCCTTTTTGACCAAAGATCAGGGTTGCTGAAATTGGGATGTTACAACAGGACCCTCCAAAGTACGAGGTCCCCGGCCTCCAGGGTGCGTGCTTGAATGTTCCAGAAGTGGTACTGGCTTAGCGCTTGCTGGTACTTGGACACCCGTACATTGACCTTATTGTGGTGTTCCTAGAGGAGAGTCATATCATAGATGAGTGCATATTTGCATCATGTTTTATATTATCAATAACACCAGAAGAAAACCTGAGGCGATCGTAGGAAGAAGGGGCTTTAAGGACCAACTATACGGCAGGAATATTTGTCTGGCCATATAGTTCCCGCCGTATAGTTTCCGCCGCCACCACCTCTTCAAAAAGTTTTTCCGCCTGCAATTGGATAGGGATACGACATACAGAACGACCATAAATCACAAAAACCTCACCTCCAGAAGGAATCTGGAGGGGAACTCATCGACCGGGGATCCATCTTCACCCTATGTAGATCCGGGAGGCTAAGGCATCGATCTTCATCATCAACCGCTGCATCACCACCATCTCCATCCATCTCATGTACATCTTGTCTAGATCTTGTTGTAATTTCCGTACTTGTTGTAGATTTAAACAAGTACTAATCATATATGATATATTCCATTGTCTTTGCCATGATATAGATTGCTTCCATGTCTGAGTAGATCATTAGTTCTTGGGGACATGGAGAAACCCTAGCATGATATTGAAATAAGATAAAGTTTTTTATGATATTCATCGCTGTGACTATGTGTTAGATTGTCTTCATCATGATGTTGAGAGAAGTGGACCTCTCAATATTTGCCTCTTGTGGGGACTTGATGGAGGGAACTACTTGTTGGTAGATGGAGGTGTGCTAGCACTTATGGTGACTATAAAGCTATTAGCACCCCTTACGTATCAATTTGGGAATAGACAAAACTCACAGAACATTGTCCATGCCACGGGATACATCCTATGGGATAAAATCCCTTAATAGCGTAGTAATTTGATTGATGTCGATTAACTATCTTTTGTGGTTATGAGGATGATGTGAGCAGTGGTTGTTGCCTATTCGTCCAATTACGGAGTTCCTCCCACACATACATAGTTGAGAATGTTCATGATAATAATCTTTACCTTAAACCCTTTATAATGCTAGAGGTGTATTCGTTACTCCCTGAGAACACTTTTTCCCATTGCAGTTTCATATCTATTTTACATATACGATACTTACTTTATGTATTCAGTTTATTTTACTTTATTTATTGTTCTCTTATACAAAAACCAAAAACTACCTTTTTTACACAAAACTCGCATTTTATATTGTTACTTAGAATATTATTTAGCTTTACTATTTCAATATTTAATTCAAGAGTTATTAGACTTCAGAACTCCTTCTCCTTGTGGGATCTATATCTTTATTTCAAAACTAGCTACAAACGATTTGTGCACTTGCAGTCATCAGGCTATTTTCTGGAACCGTTGCCGGGGATCTAAGCGTTGTAGTACTTTTAGTTTATTCTGAGTTATAAGGTTCCACCTGAAGGGTTTCGCAGCATAGTAAATCAAAATTTTCTACGGAAGCGAACAGAGGGAAAGCCAAGATCTAATCTAGGAGATGCAAACAACGAGAGAGATTGGATTAGATCTTCATACCCTTGAAGATTCGCACAGCGGAACGTTCATCGGAACGTGGGTGATGTAGTCGTACTCGCTTCTCCTCCTCGCGATCCGATCCGATCTAGCACCACAAGTGGCGGTGCCTCCGTGAGATGCACACGTGCAGCACCTCGACATCTCCTCCTTCCTCGGACCAGCAAGTATGGTGGAGAGATAGATTGGATCTACAACGCGACGGCGCGGTGTATATGGTGGAGAATTTCTGCAGCAGGGCTTCGCCTACGAACAGTCGGGAGGGAGAGAGGAAGGCAGCAGGGCTACTAGGGTTTGGAGGAAGGTGTGTGTGTGGGGGGAGGGGGCGCACCAGCCCTCTATATATAGAGGGGGGTGCGGCCAGCCCTTGCCCATCCTCCAAGCCTATCTCTAGTTTAAACGATTTAAACTTTCCCTTATCTAGAAACCCTATCTCTAGTTTAAACGAGTTTAAACTTATCTAGGATCGGCTGGGCCCTATGGGGCCTTGTGCCCCTGGCCCAATGCGGCCAGGACACTCCCTCATAGTCCCATGCCCCCTCCTGGAAGGTGGGGCCACGTTGGTCCCCTTCCGGAAGGTTCTAGAAGCTTCCGGTACAATACCGATTAATCCGGAACAATTTCGAACTCCAAAAACTGCACTGCCATATATGAATCTTATTCTCCAGACCACTCCGGAACCTCTCGTGATGTCCCGGATCCCATCCGAGACTCCGAACAAAAATTCATAAACCAAGTATCCAATCTATCCTAGCGTCGAGACACGTTAAGTGTGTGACCCTGCGGGTTCGAGAATATGCAGACATGATCTTCTATCAATAATCAACAGCGGGGTCTGGGCACCCATATTGACTCCCACACATTCATCGATGATCATATCGGATGAACCACGATGCCAGGATTCAATCAATCCCATATACATATTCCCTTCGTCTCGCGATATTTTACTTGCCCGACATTCGATCGTCGGTACCGTCATACCTAGTTCAATCTCGTTCACAGCAAGTACTTTACTTGTTCCGTAATTTGATATCACTTTGTGATTAACTCCTTAACCACATGCTTGCAAGCGGTGTTGATATCGATTACCGAGTGGGCCCGAAGTATATCTCTCCGACTTGGGAGGGACAAATCCCATCTCGATACATACAACCCAACAGATACTTTCCGATCACCTGAGAGACACCTTTATGATCATCCTCTCATAGGATGACGTTTGATGATCTCAAAGCTTTCTTCCGATACCAGGGAGTTGTATTATCTCATGGTCTAAGGAATACAATATTTGACATAGGAAAAGCTTCGCAAAGATGAACACAATGACACGATCTAATTGCTTCGCTTAGTTTGGGTCTGTCCACCACATCATTCTCCCAATGATATGATCTCATTATCAATTGACAACTCATGTCTATGGTTAGGAAACCTTAACCATCATTGATCAATGAGCTAGTCCATAGAGACGTACTAGGGACACGGTGTTGTTCACAAACCACACAAGTATTAATGTTTCCTCTTAATACAATTCTAGCATGGAATATAAACTTTATCATGAACAAGAATTATAATAATAACATCTTTATTATTGCCTCTAGGGCATAATTCCAACAGTCTCCCACTTGCACTAGAGTCAATAATCTAGTTTACATTTGGCAACAATCTCACACCCATGGCACTGAGGTGCTGATCATGTTTCACACGTGGAAGAGGTTTAGTCAATGGATCTGCGACATTCAGATCTGGATGTACTTTGCTGATCTTCAGATCTCCATCTGCTATATAATCTCGGATTATATGAAATTTGCGGTTGATATGCTTGGTCTTTGGATGATATCTTGGTTCCTTAGCGAGTGCTATGGCGCCAGTGTTGTCACACAATATCTCCAGTGGGTCCAATGCACTTGGAACCACGCCAAGCTCAGTGATGAAGATTTTGATCCAAACTCCTTCACTTGACGCTTCTGCAGCAGCCATTTATTCCGCTTCTACTATAGATCCCGCGATCACGCTTTGCTTGCAGCTTCTCCAGCTCACAGCTCCTCCATTCAAAATATACACGTATCCTGTCTGAGATTTACAATCATCCTTGTCGGTGTCGAAACTAGCATCGACGTAACCTTTTACGACGAGCTGTTCATCACCCCGATAGACTAAGAACATTTCTTTAGTCCTATTTAGGTACCTTAGGATGTTCTTCACGGCTGTCTAGTGTTCCACTCCTGGATCACTTTGATATCTGCTCGTCAAACTAAGAGCATTGGACACATCCGGTCTAGTACACAGCATGGCATACATGATGGAACCTATGGCCGAGGCATAAGGCACTTTGCTCATAGCTTCCCTATCATTTACCGTAGCTGGACACTGAGCCTTGCTCAATATCTTACCTAACAACATAGGCACTGAACCTTTCAATGCCTTATCCATTCTGAACCTTTTCAGAACTTTGTCTAGGTATGTACTCTGGCTTAAAGCTATCAGGCGTCTTTGTCTATCTCTATAGATTTTTATTCCCAATATATAAGCAGCTTCACCTAGGTCTTTCATTGAAAAACACTTGTTCAAATAACTCTTCACATCGTTAAGCATGTTGATGTCATTTCCAATAATCAATATGTCATCCACATATAGTACCAGAAACGTCATCGAGCTCCCACTCACTTTCTTGTAGATGCAAGCTTCGTAGCAATTTGGAACAAATCCAAAGCTCTTGATCACTTGATCAAAACGAAGGTTCCAACTCCGAGATGCTTGCTTCAGTCCATAAATGGAACGCTGAAGTTTGCATACTTTATCAGCATCCTTAGGATCGACAAAACCTTCGGGTTGAATCATATACAACTCTTCATCAATGTTGCCATTGAGGAACGCAGTCTTGACATCCATCTGCCATATTTCATAATCATGAAACGCAGCAATTGCTAATAAAATCCGAATAGACTTAAACATCGCTACGGGAGAGAAAGTCTCATCGTAGTCAACACCTTGAACTTGTCGAAAACCTTTCGCGACAAGCCGTGCTTTATAGACGGTAACATTACCATCCGCGTCCGTTTTCTTCTTGAAGATCCATTTGCACTCAACGGCCTTTCGGTCGCTAGGAGGGTCCACCAAAGTCCATACTTGGTTTTCGCTCATGGATCCCAATTCGGATTTCATGGCCTCTAGCCATTTCTCAGAGTCTGGGCTCATCATCGCTTCCTCATAGTTCGTAGGTTCGCTGTCTTCTACTAACAAGACAGTCAAGACAGGGTTGCCGTACCACTCAGGAGGGGCACGCGACCATGTCGACCTGCGACGTTCAGTAGCAGCATCTTTCGAAGCTTCATGATCCTTGTCATTAGCTTCCTCTATTGTTGGTGCAGGCGGCACTGGAACAATTTCAGGTGCTGCGCTACTCTCCAATTCAAGAGAAGGTCCAATAACCTCGTCTAGCTCTACTTTCCTCCCACTCACTTCTTTCGAGGGAAACTCCTTCTCAAGAAAGGAACCGTTCTTTGCGACAAACACTTTGCCTTCGGTTCTGTGATAGAAGGTATACCCAATAGTTTCCTTAGGGTATCCTATGAAGACGCATTTCTCCGCTTTGGGTTCGAGCTTGTCGGGCATCAACTTCTTGACGTAAGCTTCGCATCCCCAAACTTTAAGAAACGACAACTTAGGTTTAGCACCAAACCACAGTTCATACGGTGTCGTCTCAACGGATTTAGATGGAGCCCTATTTAAAGTGAATGCAGCGGTTTCTAATGCATAACCCCAAAATGATAACGGCAAATCAGTAAGAGACATCATCGATCGGACCATATCTAATAGGGTTCGATTCCGGCGTTTAGACACACCAGTGCGCTGTGGTGTTCCGGGTGGCGTGAGTTGTGAAACGATTCCACTTGCTTTGAGATGCGTGAGAAAATCATAACTTAAATATTCGCCCCCACGATCGGATCGTAGAAACTTAATCTTTCTGTTACGATGGTTCTCCACTTCATTCTGAAATTCTTTGAACTTTTCAAACGTTTCAGATTTATGTTTCATTAAATAGATATACCCATATCTACTTAAGTCATCGGTAAAAGTGAGAAAATAGCGATATCCACCGCGCGTCGAAACACTCATCGGTCCGCATACATCGGTATGTATGATTTCCAACAAGTCCGTTGCTCGCTCCATCATACCGGAGAACGGGGTTTTGATCATCTTGCCCATGAGGCATGGTTCGCATGTGTCAAATGATTCAAAATCAAGAGACTCCAAAAGTCCATCAGAATGGAGTTTCTTCATGCGCTTTACACCAATATGACCTAGACGACAGTGCCACAAATAAGTAGTATTATCACTATCTACTTTGCATCTCTTAGCCTCAATGTTATGGATGTGTGTTTCATCCCTTTCGAGATTTAGAAGAAATAAACCATTCACAAGAGGTGCATGACCATAAAAGATGTTACTCATATAAATAGAACAACCATTATTCTCCGATTTAAATGAATAACCGTCTTGCAATAAACACGATCCAGAAATAATGTTCATGCTCAACGCAGGCACATAATAACATTTATTAAGGTTTAAAACTAATCCCGAAGGTAAAACTAAGGAGAGCGTGCCGACGGCCATCACATCAACTCTTGATCCGTTGCCAACGCGCATCGTCACCTCATCCCTCGTAAGCCGCCGTCTATTCCGTAGCTCCTGTTTCGAGTTACAAATATTAGCAACTGAACCAGTATCAAATACCCAGGCACTACAACGAGGGCTAGTAAGGAAAACATCAATAACATGTATATCAAATATACCTTTGATGGTGCCAGCCTTCTTGTCCGCTAAGTACTTCGGACAGTTGCGCTTCCAGTGACCCTTGTCCTTGCAATAGAAGCACTCAGTGTCCGGCTTAGGACCAGACTTGAGCTTCTTCTCAGCAGGGGCAACGCGCTTGCCGCCGCTTTTCTTGAAGGGCTTCTTTGCACCTTTACCTTTCTTAAAGGAGGGCTTGTTGACCATTAACACATGATTATCCTTTTTGATGTCCACCTCCGCAGCCTTCAGCTTTGCGAAGAGCTGGGTGATCGTATCAGTGGAACCAATCTGATTGTGAGTCACTACAAAACTTTTGTAGCTGGGAGGGAGTGATTGCAGAATCCTGTCAATCTTGAGCTCCTCTGGAATCTTGTAGTCCAGTTGCTCAAGGCGTTGAGTGTAGCCCGACATCTTAATGGCGTGCTCACTAACGGAACTCCCTTACTCCATCTTGTAGTTAAAGAACTTCTCGGAGATCTCATATCTCTCAGAACGGGCCTGAGTCTGAAACATGGTTTTCAGCTCTTCGAGAATCTCAAAGGGCCCGGGATAGTTTTCAAAACGATTTTGAAGTTCCGATTCCATAGCAAACAACATGGTGCTCTTAATCACACCATAATCATCTTTGCGTGACTGATAGACAGCTTTCTCATCAGCCGGCGCAGTTGGAGCAGGGGGGTTACCTAACGCTTTCTCAAGGACATAGTCCTTTTGTCCGCCAGACAGAATGATTCTTAGATTGCGGAACCAGTTGGTGAAGTTAGACCCATTGTTTCTAAGCTTTTCTTTCTCAGCAAAAACGTTGAAGTTGAAGTTGGACTTGGTCATGTGATCTACAGTATTTGCAAGTACAATTTAGACTATGTTCATGATAAATAGTTCAACTTAATCAAATTACTAGATGAACTCCCACTAAATTCAACATCCCTCAAGTTGTTTAGTGAACACGATCCAAATTCACCACACCTAATCCGATCTTCACGAGAAGAGATGTGGTTTCAATGGTGGACAACGAAGTGTCGATCATATCATTCATATGACTCATGCTTAACCTTTCGGTTCTTGTGTTCCGAGGCCATGTCTGTACATGCTAGGCTCGTCAAGTTAGACCCAAGTATTTCCGCGTGTCCAAAACTGGCTTGCACCCGTTGTATGTGAGCGTAGAGTCTATAGCACCCGATCATCACGTGATGCTTGGACACGACGAACTTTCGCAACGGTGCATACTTGGGGAGAACACAGTTTTATCTTGATCTTTAAGTGAGGAATCATCTTATAATGCTACCTTCGCGATCTAAGCATAATAAGATACATAAAAGGATAAACATCACATGCATATAACTTTATGTGACATGGTATAGCCAATCTTCGCGCAATGATCTCCATCTTGTGCGTTCCTGCATGATCTCCATCACTTCACCATGATTGCCTCCACCACGAATAGCAACTACAACTATTGCTAACTACTTAGCGATAAAGTAAAGCTATTACATGGCGTATAAAAAGTTGACTCGCCGGTCATACACAATTATAAAGACAACCATATGGCTCCTGCCGGTTGTGTACTCATCGACATGCAAGTCGTGAAACATTACAAAACATGATCATTGCATACAATATACACATCACATCTTGGGCCATACCATATCACAGAAAACACTCCCTGCAAAAACAAGTTAGACACCTCTACTTTGTTGTTGCATGTTTTACGTGGCTCATGGGAGTAGATGCTAAGAACGATTCTTACCTACGGAAAGCCACAACGGTGAGATTATGGTTGCCAAACTCCGGTGTTAATCCCATGACAACTATAGTGAGAGAAACTGACATCCACCAGCCGCATGTGTGGTACAAGCCACACGTCAAGTGCGGAGCTGGTCTCGCGAACGACGTCGCGTAAGGTTGGCCTGGACCGCTTCAATCTCACTATCCCGCGTCATAAGAAGAACACAAACAAGAGGCTTGCAACAGAAAACATCAACGCCCGCAACAACCATGTTGCGTTCTACTCGTGAATCACATCTACACATAGATCTAGCTCTGATACCACTGAAGGGTTTCGCAGCATAGTAAATCAAAATTTTCTACGGAAGCGAACAGAGGGAAAGCCAAGATCTAATCTAGGAGATGCAAACAACGAGAGAGATTGGATTAGATCTTCATACCCTTGAAGATTCGCACAGCGGAACGTTCGTCGGAACGTGGGTGATGTAGTCGTACTCGCTTCTCCTCCTCGCGATCCGATCCGATCTAGCACCACAAGTGGCGGTGCCTCCGTGAGATGCACACGTGCAGCACCTCGACGTATCCTCCTTCCTCGGACCAGCATGTATGGTGGAGAGATAGATTGGATCTACAACGCGACGGCGCAGTGTATATGGTGGAGAATTTCTGCAGCAGGGCTTCGCCTACGAACAGTCGGGAGGGAGAGAGGAAGGCAGCAGGGCTACTAGGGTTTGGAGGAAGGTGTGTGTGTGGGGGGAGGGGGCGCACCAGCCCTCTATATATAGAGGGGGGGTGCGGCCAGCCCTTGCCCATCCTCCAAGCCTATCTCTAGTTTAAACGATTTAAACTTTCCCTTATCTAGAAACCCTATCTCTAGTTTAAACGAGTTTAAACTTATCTAGGATCGGCTGGGCCCTATGGGGCCTTGTGCCCCTGGCCCAATGCGGACAGGACACTCCCTCATAGGCCCATGCCCCCTCCCGGAAGGTGGGGCCACGTTGGTCCCCTTCCGGAAGGTTCTAGAAGCTTCCGGTACAATACCGATTAATCCGGAACAATTCCGAACTCCAAAAACTGCACTGCCTTATATGAATCTTATTCTCCGGACCACTCCGGAACCTCTCATGATGTCCCGGATCCCATCCGAGACTCCGAACAAAAATTCATAAACCAAGTATCCAATCTATCCTAGTGTCGAGACACGCTAAGTGTGTGACCCTGCGGGTTCGAGAATATGCAGACATGATCTTCTATCAATAATCAACAGCGGGGTCTGGGCACCCATATTGACTCCCACACATTCATCGATGATCATATCGGATGAACCACGATGCCAGGATTCAATCAATCCCATATACATATTCCCTTCGTCTCGCGATATTTTCTTGCCCGAGATTCGATCGTCGGTACCGTCATACCTAGTTCAATCTCGTTCACAGCAAGTACTTTACTCGTTCCGTAATTCGATATCACTTTGTGATTAACTCCTTAACCACATGCTTGCAAGCGGTGTTGATATTGATTACCGAGTGGGCCCGAAGTATATCTCTCCGACTTGGGAGGGACAATTCCCATCTCGATACATACAACCCAACAGATACTTTCCGATCACCTGAGAGACACCTTTATGATCATCCTCTCATAGGATGACGTTTGATAACCTCAAAGCTTTCTTCCGATACCAGGGAGTTGTATTATCTCATGGTCTAAGGAATACAATATTTGACATAGGAAAAGCTTCGCAAAGATGAACACAATGACACGATCTAATTGCTTCGCTTAGTTTGGGTCTGTCCACCACATCATTCTCCCAATGATATGATCTCATTATCAATTGACAACTCATGTCTATGGTTAGGAAACCTTAACCATCATTGATCAATGAGCTAGTCCATAGAGGCGTACTAGGGACATGGTGTTGTTCACAAACCAAACAAGTATTAATGTTTCCGCTTAATACAATTCTAGCATGGAATATAAACTTTATCATGAAAAAGAATTATAATAATAACATCTTTATTATTGCCTCTAGGGCATAATTCCAACACCACCAACATGATGGAGTTTGAGCATTCGACTAGTGCTAAACCACTCAGCCACTTTGGGAAGCCCTATGATATTAACAAAAGAGACAACTCCAATGAGAAGACAAGGGGGTTTGAAATAAATCCCCTACTTCTTGGTATTTTACACAAGAAGCAATTTACTGGAGACGAAGAAAATCCTGATCCATATGAGAACATTGCATGGTTTAAGGATATATGTGGCACTTTCCAATTTCCGAGGTATACTACTAATGAGGTAAGGCTAAAACTCTTTAGTCAAAATTTGACTAGAACAACTCTCTCATGGTATAGATCTTTACCCCCAGAAGCCACTACTACCTAGGATAAATTAGCTTGTGAGTTTCTAGCTAAGTATTATCCTTTATCAAAATATTTTGGAATCAGTCGTCTTATAATGACTTGGAGGAACCGTTCTAACGAAGGACTAGTAAGATCTTATATAAGATTTAAAGATTTACTTAATCAATGTCCTTATCATGATTTGCCTTAATGGTATTTATTGCATATCTTTTATCGTAGTTTAATTGAACCTAATAAATTGGAACTAGACTCTTGCGCGAGAGGAGCTTTTTTGAATCTTCCCATAACTAAAGCTTGGGGTTTAGTTAATAGAATTCGTGATCATAGATTTTCTTGGAATTTTGGTCTAGAAAGCGAAGGAGGCATAGAAATAGATTATGATTGTATTCATGACTATGATAAATGGCAATGTTAATGAATTATCTAAAGAACTTTATTTGGATTCAGATCTTCTGTTGCATGTTGTTAAATCTTTTACAAAACATATCAAAGCTCCAAAAGAGGGTTGGGACAAGTATGATCCACCACCCGAACCTGAGAAGAAAAGAGAAGTTAAAGCAACACTGGTCTCCCTATGACCAATGTATGAGATACCTTTCTCTAACACTGCGCATAAACATATTTTGGAATATGAACAGGTTAAAGAAGTAAAGCAGAAGAAAGAAGAGGAAAGTGTGCCAGAAGTTGAAGAACATTTGGATGAAACCAAAGATGAAGAGGTAACCAAGGAATAAATTATGGGTATGTATGCACATTGCAACATAGTTGAACTTCATAAAGAGACTTATGTACTGGTTGAAGGTAAAATTAAGGTAAAAGATGTGGGTAAGCCTATTCTTCCATGCGTGTTTAAAGAAACCTCACATTATGGTTTATGTGATATTGGCAACAGAGTTAATGTTATATATTATGATTTTTATTTAGAAATAAAAGAAGAGATAGTACCAGATACAATAGAGAATACTGATATGACAATCATGTTAGCCAATAAATATCTTAGAGTTCCAATGGGAGTAGTTGAAGATGCAACTGGCACAATTGGGAATGAAAATTTTCCTATCGATTTTGTAGTTGTTGATATGCCAGCTGAGACTCTTTGCCCATTTATATTTGGAAGAAACTTTTTGAATGATTTAGGTGCCAAAGTTGATTTCAAAAAGGATATTTTGGGGAAGCGGAAAAATAATTCGACTTTTCCAAATTTAAAGACAGACCTCTACAACTATTGAGGAGATGGCGTCTCTCTTCTTTAGTAATCAAGTAGAAGAAGCAAATGAAGACTCAAATTATGAAGAAATAATTATGGAGATCAAGTCCCTAGAAGAATTAGAAAGTTAATTCGATTCGCTTCCCATTTTAGGGCCTCCAACTAATGAGTCTTTTGAAGAGCCAGAAAAGAGAGGGGACGAGGACTTACCGCCCCCAGAATTGAAGACTTTACCAGGTAATCTTAAATATGAATTTTTGGAAAATACAAATAAATTCCTTGTTATTATTAGTGCTAAAATTTCAGGGGATGAAGAAGAAGAAGAACTCATGAATGTGCTTAAGGATCATCTCAATGCCTTTGGGTATCCAATGGATGATTTGAAGGGATTTTGTCCCATGATAGTCATCCATTGAATATTCATGGAGGAAGGTGCTAAACCAGTTGCAGAATTTAATAGACGACTGAAGCCCGAAATGAAGGAAGTGGAAAGAAAATAAATAGTATGCCTACTGGATGGAGGTATAATCTATCTTGTAAAATAAAGTGAATGGGTAAGTCATGTTCATTATGTTCCTAAGAATGGTGGTTTTACTTTTGTTCCCAATGAAAACAATGATTTGACACCTACTATAACTATTGTTGGACACAGGATGTGTGTAGATTTCAGGAAATTGAATAAAGAAACTAGGAAAGATCACTATCCTTTACCATTCATAGACCAAACATTAGAAAGGTTAGCAAACCACACTCATTTTTGCTGCTTGGATAGATACTCTGGTTTTTCCAAATAGCTGTTCGTCCTAATGACCAACTTAAAACAACTTTTATTAGTCCTTATGGTTTACATGCTTACTGACGCATGCCTTTTGGTTTATGTAATGCTCCAGCTACTTTTCAAAGGTGCATGACAACCATTTTTGTAGATTTTATAGAATTGATAATGGAAGTATTTATGGATGACTTGTCTGTCTATGGAACTTCGTTTACTAGTTGCTTGGATAATCTCCAAAGGGTTTTGCAGCATTGCAAAGAAACCAATGTTGTTCTAAACTGGGAGAAGTGTCATTTCATGGTAAAAGAAGGTATAGTCCTCGGGCTTAAGGTATCAGGTAAGGGTATTGAAGTAGAGAAAGCAAAGGTCGAAGTAATAGAGAGTATTCCACAACCTATGGGTTTTTATAGAAGGCTCCTTAGGAATTTCTCTGGAATTTCTAAACCTTTAACTGACCTTTTGCAAAAGGAAGTAAGATTTAACTTTAGATGATAAATGCCTTATTGCCTTTGATAAACTTAAATATGTTTTATCCCATGCTCCTATCATTAAACCACCTATATGGGATATGACTTTTGATTTAATATGTGAAGCTAGTGATGATGCTATAGGAGTAACTCTAGGAAAACATATTGGTCGCAAATTTAATATTATACATCATGCTAGTAGAACTCTTAATAGTGCTCAAAATAATTATCCTAAGAAAGAAAGAGAACTTTTTGCTGTATTTTTATCTTGCGATAAATTTCGTTCTTATATAGTGGATGCAAAAGTAAGAGTTCATACGGATCATGATGGTTTAAAAGAACTCCTTGAGAGGAAAAATCATAAGCGAAGACTGATCTGTTGGATCCTTTTACTTCAAGAATTTGAGTTGCAAATTATGCAGAGGCATGAAATAAAGATATTGGATGCAGTATCCATATTTGCCTAGCAAGGCACCAATCTTATTGAGAGAAACTTTAGTCTTGGTGATTTTTGTTTACGAGAATTATTAGATGAGCTAATTTCAATTCCTCCAAATGAGAAGAAGTCCTTGCTTTTTGAGGAGCTTGTCACCCTCGACTAAATAAATGGTAAGTACAATGTATGTTTTCTTTCTCTAAATAAGTGATTTGTTTTCACAATTTATACTTCTGAAACTTTTACCTTCGAATTCCTCATATTTTTCTGAATTTTCTAAGGGGTTTTACCAACCATACGACCGGAGAAGATGCTCCCGCCGTATAGTTGGTCGTTAAGTTAATGGTAGTTTCTTTAAGAAATTTTTTGATGCTGGAAACTATACGACCATAACTATATGGCCGGAAAATTCGCTCCCACCGTATAGCTGGTCGTTAAACTTTCTGGCATATCTGCTCTTTTTCATTTTATTCATCTAACCTAACCGACCTAGACTCGAGATATTTTGGAAATATCTGCCCGGAAACAACTATACGACCAGAACTATATGGGTCGCCCATATAGTTGGTCGTTACGCAGCTGGACTTTTCCAAATCCATGATTTCTTTCCCTATTTTGTTAAGGTTCTTTTCTTGGGCGTAACTTTCGAGTTTCTCGCGAGTTTTACCGACCTCTGACCCCCTTATATACTTCCATTGTGTTTCTCTCTAATCATGATCACCAGGAACCAATCTACCTATTGTTCATACATAAGGATACACAACCATAGAGAAACTAGGGCCGGGAAGCCAAGGAGAGAAGTTCGTATGGAGATCGGGAGCAATATCAAGCAAAACAAGGAGATCAAGACCATCCCTATAGAGTTTCTTGACACCGACAAAGGACGCCTGAAGAGGGAGTTGAAAGCCCTCAAGCTGAAGATTGCAGAGGTGGATAAGGAGGTGCCAGGTACACCCAGGCATCTTCGATTGCTGCGACTTTATCTTGATAAACATGATGAAGATATTAAGCAGACAACTGAATCAAGTTTTTCTATGAGTCTTACGGCTATACAAACCCTCCATGATAACAATGAGATCATTAAAGAACAGGTGAAAGTGCTGGATAGGAATAATATTTTCTACAAGATACATATTAAAGAACAAACTGGAGGTTGTCAATCAATCCCTCCTTCTCAAGCTGGCTCGTGAACATAAGATACCATGTTCCATGGAACCAGAGTGATCTACAATAATCATGGTGTCAAATAATCGCGAGGGATTATTTCATCCCGACTGGCTTGATTCCATGCTTGGGGAGATCTTTAAGACCTTGTAATCTATCTTATAAGTTTTATATTACTATTTTAGCTTTGCATTAGTTTGAGCTTATAAATAAAGTTTGCATCATTAGAATTACCTGCAGGAATAGTCAATCCCTTTTATGAAATTCCATGTTTATTATCATATATGGAGCATTATTGAGTTTGTGCTTGTCTTATTATATATATTAATGGCTTGAGTATAATTTTACTTGCACTTGATGATAGCAACATGAGTCTTCCACACCATTGGTATTAATGGAAAATACAAATATAATTTTGTCAATATGTTGTAAGTTCATGGTTTGATTTACAAAGGGAAAAATGATCTAATCAGTTAAGTTGAGAAAGAAACCTTGAACAAAGGAAAATTAAAAGTGCTATCAAAATATAGTGAAAACAAGACGAGGTAGAGTATTCAAGCTATAAAGATGCTTCATATACAAGTGGAATTTGGTAATTGAGATCATTAAACTTTGAATTCATACATGAAGTGGAATGTATGGCTAGCTCCTTTGCACAACAATTAAACAAAAGTGTGAACACAAAAAAATAAAAGAGAAGAAAATGTGCAAAGAGAAAATAGGCACACACCACTATCTTGTGGTGAGACAAAGTAATGGTTGAGATTTTAAATCACAAGTGAATATGTTAATCCTAAAACGCTTGGGACTACCTTGCTAACTCTTTCGATCTAACTGAAACACTTTTACATCATATTGAGAGTAATCTTTTGTGAACTATTAAATGCTAAGATGTGGAATCCTGCTAATATTATTCGGATGGTTCGAGTAAGGTACTATTCATGAACTTATTGCTATGTATCATATATGATAAACATAGGCTGCAACTCCCTCATTTATTGTATCGACTCAGCTTCATGAATATGAGGATCACATCCATTAAGCTAACCTTTCTTGGGACGAGCAAGAGTCTAAGCTTGGGGTAGTTGATGAGTGCATATTTGCATCATGTTTTATATTTTATTTTGCACTGTAGTGGTAGGATCTTGGTATTTTACAGCATTCGCATGCATCTTTTATGTCTATTTTCACCAGGAATAGGACAAATGATGGATACAATGGACTCAATTCTCGGACCAGTTGTATTGGAGTGAAAAGGTGGCAAAATAGCGTAAATCGCTAATTGGGGATATATCAATAACACAAAAAAATCCCGAGGCGATCACAGGAAGAAGGGGCTTTAACGACCAACTATATGGCGGCAATATTTCTCCGGCTGTATAGTTACCACCGTATAGTTGCTGCCGCCACTGCCTCTTCAAATAGTTTCCCCCCATGTAATTGGATCGGGGATACGACATACAGAACAACCAGAAATCGCAGAAACCTCACCTCTAGAAGGGATCTGGTGGGGGAACTCATCCATCAGGATCCATCTTCATCCTACGCAGATCCGGGAGGCTAAGGCATCAATATTCATCATCAATAGCTGCATCACCACCATATCCATCCATCTCATCTACATCTTGTCTAGATCTTGTTGTAATTTTTGTACTCGTTCTGGAGTTATACAAGTACTATTCATCTATAATAGATTCCATTGTCTTTGCCATGATGTTGATTGCCTCCATGTATGAGTAGATCATTAGTTCTTGGGGAGATGGAGAAACCCTAGCATGAGATTGAAATAAGATAAAGTTTATTATGATATTTATCGATGTGACCATGTGTTAGGTTATCCTCATATTGATGTTGAGAGAAGTCGACCTCTCAATATTTGCATCTTGTGGGGACTTGATGAAGGGAACTACTTGTTGGTAGAAGGAGGTGTGCTAGCACTTACGGTGACTATAAAGCTGTTAGCACCCCTTACGTATCAATTTGGGAACCGAAGAAACTCTGGGAACATTGTCCATGCCATGGGATACATCCTATGGGATAAAATACCTTAATAGCACACTAATTCGATGGTTGTCGATTACCTGTCTGCTATGGTTATGAGGATGATATGAGCAGTGGTTGTTGCCTATTCGTCCAATTACGGAGTTTCTCCCACACATAAATAGTTGAGAATGTTCATGATAACAATCTTTATCTTAAACCCTTTATAATGCTAGAGGTGTATCCGCTACTCCCTGAGAAGACTTTTTCCCATTAAAGTTTCATATATCTTTTACAAACGCGATAATTACTTTCTGTATTAAGTTTGTTTTAATTTAATTATTGTTCTCTTGTACAAAAACCCAAAAATACCTTTTTACACAAAACTCGCATTTTATCTTGTTACTTAGAACGTTATTTAGCATTACTATTTCAGTATTTAGTTCAAGAGTTATTAGAATTTAGAACTCCCGCTCCCTTTGGATCGATATATTTATTTCGAAACTAGCTACAAACGATCTTTGCACTTACAGTCATCAATCATCCTGACAGTTCCTCTTACGCTGTCTCGTTGAAGGCGAGCACCATGGGGACATGCTTGACCTCTGCAGGGATGATGCCCTCAGTCAGTTTGGTTGTGGTGGTGCGTATGGACCACAGTACTCCGGGCAACGCATCAATCCACCCTCATCCATAGTCCTTGATCTTGTGCAGAAACTCTTGCTCTTGAGCCCTTTCAACACCTCCACGTTTCCTTGCTCTGCCAGCCCATTGCTACGATGGTGGGCTACAGATGTGTAGAAGATCTTGGTGCCATTGCCCAGGCGGTAGGATCTGAACATCCCGCTGGTGAATTGGCTGTCGTTATCGGTGATGATGCGGTTAGGCACACCGAACCGGCACACCAAGCCTTGCACGAATTTTTCTGTCCACCTTGCCAGGATGGTCCTATCTGGTTCCACCTCTGTCGACTTGGTGAATTTGTCAATGATAACGTAGAGGTACCGATAGCCCCCGAGTGCTCAAGGAAAGGGACCCAAGATGTCCAAACCCTAGACCGCGAAGAGCCATGAGAGAGGAATGGTCTGCAGCTGCTGGGCTGGCTAGGGTATCTGCTTGGCATGGAATTGGCATTCCTTGCACAACCTCACCAGCTCTACACCGTCGGTGAGCGTGGTCAGCCAGTAGAAACCTCTATGAAAGGCCTTCCCGGCGAGGGTGCGTGCCAAGGCATGGTGGCCACATTCCCCGTCATGGATGTCGGCCAGCAGCTCGTGCCCCTCATCGTTTGAAATACACCATAGGGAGACGACATTTTGACAACTGCAGTAGAGGTCCCCGTCCACCATGCAATACTTCTTTACACGGCAGACGAGGATTTCCGCCATGTCTTCGCTATCCAGGAGGATGCCATCTTGCAGGTAGCTCTTGATCTCAATGATCCAGTCCGAAACCTAGGCAGTGGCTGCCAAGACAAGCCTATTGCCCGAGGGTGGGCTGCAATGAGGGGCGCCTGACGAGGGTGCACTACAAGAAAAATGTCCTTTTACAATGGATGATTTTTGTGGTTGAAATTCCATTTTGGTGGTTGAAAATCCTTCTAAAACGGATGACCATCGTGGTAGAAGCCCTGTCACAAATGATAATACCAAGGTTTTTTTTACCGTGGCAGATCACACCCTTTCTCCACGAAAAGTCGTTTCATCGTAGATCTGTTCGCCAGTCGCGTTGAATGCTGACATCATGCAAACTGCCTCGTGGCGAACGCCGTTAACTGTCAATAAAACCATGGTAGAAGCTAGGCCTAGCCAAGGCCTGATAATTATTAAGTAGGCCGGCCCATTAAGAGAACTCAATAGTATCATGGCCAGTTATTGTTTCTTCTTGCACCGTTACAAATGGGCCCACTGGTGCTGCCATAGGTGGCCCGTAAATATTTTGGCCCATTACTATTTCCACATACACTGTTTGAAATTGGCCCGTTTTCACGTCCCATAAATTTCCAGATCTGTTAATGTTTCGCCTTGCACTGTTTGAAATGGGCACGTTTGGCCAGCTCACTTTCCGTAACCTTTCTGGCCCATTACTATATAGCTACGCACTATTCGAAATAGGCACATATACTTTGGGCCTGTTATAGTTTAGGCTCGTAAATGTATGGGCCATGTTCCGGCCTGTTACTGTTCTAGACTGGTGCAAATTCGGCATGTTACTATTCTAGCCTGCTATGATCCTGGCTTTTTTGTCCTGGCCTGCTACTAATCTGGTCCATTACTGTTTTGGCCATTTAAGGTCCTGGCCCTTTACTTTTCTAGTCCCTTACTGTTTTGAGTGTTACTATTTTGGCATGTTACTGTTTCGACATGTTACTGTTCTATCGTTTTACTGCTTAGAGGTGTTACTGTTTCAGCCTGTTACTATTTTGGTCTGTTACTGTTTCATCCTTCCACTTTTACGGCCTACCACTATTATGGCCTGCCATTGTTACGGACCATTACTGTTACTAATCTCGCTTGTGGGTCAGCCCCGTTACTTTTACAGTGTTTTACAATTTCTGCATTTCTGGAGCCCATTTTGATATGATAAAAGGTGTACAACTTGTGAGTATTTTTACTGTTCATTGTCAGCCTAAATACAAGATGGGCAAATACGGAGCACGATATTGTACTCTAATCGACCTGGATAGCATAGGTATGGTACCGCCTATTGCTATGTGTCGACGACATCAACTAAATTTCTATAAGGCCTATGCAATTAGTCTAGATGTTACATCAAATGAAAACTACTTAAAATTATTACATATTATCAACTCAAGGGAAAGAAAAATTGATATTTCAGTTGACAATCGAGTTGATAGCAGTTCTAAATTTTATTTCTCCATCACCTCCATCTCCCTTTTGAGTGTGACATCTACATTGGAAAACAAACTTGAGACATGATCTTGTAGCCCCCTCTTTGGTGGCGATAGCAATAATTGCAGTTTGAAACTAAGTAATAACAAGTTAATACATCAAATAAGGAAAAATACTCATTTAACTAATACGACAGAAGCTATGTACTGGAGTTTACTACTGGTCAATGGTTCAAATATATTGACCATCACATCAAACAAACATGACAAGAAAGCATTAAACAAGTGTAACTACCGTGAAGCGAGAAATATAACAATGTGTGTGGCTTAGAATTTCAGCAAATAATAACTAGGCAGCTCGTTTCAACAAATATATATAGAAGAATAAACCGGAAAATAAACTGGACAATCGCATGCAGTTACTTTCGTAGCTAAGAATGAACGAGACAAAATTATAACGACATCATGCGAGAACATGTAGAGAAGGAATACAAACCACAAATAAACTATACAGTAGAGGATAGTTAGGTCGTTGCTTAGGACAAACAAGAACAAGATACAAAATATAATGGCATCGCTTTTGAACCTATACAATAGGGCAGGCAAGCATAGACAGGTGTGCCTACAATGAAATGAGCAGTCAAATAAAGTATTTCTTAGAATTTCAGCAAATATAAACAATCCAAGTTATTTCAACAAATATATATGGAAGCACATGTATATCCTGGAAAGCAAGAGACATTGATTGACTCATAATTTGCGGTGAGATACACAATGGCATGCAGTTACTGTCGTACCTAAGAATGAACCAGATAGAAATTATACTGGAATCATACCAGAACTTGCATAGTAGGAACACAAACCACGAATGAACTACACAGTAGAGGATAGTTATGTCGTTGATTAAGGATGAACCATCACAATATTAAAAATATAATGGAGTCTCCAGAGAACCTGTAGAAGAGGACAAGCAAGCATTAGACAATTGTGCCTACAATGAAATGAGCAATTAACCAAATCATTTCTTAGAATTTCTATACATATAAATTATCCAGGTCATTTCAACAAATATATATTGAAGTAGTCGTTTATTCTGGAATGCAAGAGACGTTAGGTGACCCAAAATTTGCGGTGAGTTACACAATGTGCATGCAGTTACTGTCGTAGCTAAGAACCGAATAGAAATTATAATGGCATCATAAGAGAACTTGTAGAGCAAGAATGTAAACCAGGAATGAACTATATATAGAGGATAGTTATATGGCTGCTTAGGACGAACCATTAGATATGAAATATAATGGCATTTCTTCTGAAATAGTAGAATAGGAAAAGCAAGCATTACAAAAGTGTTCCTACAAATGAATTGAGCAATCGAATAGAATGTTTCCTAGAATTTCAGAAAATATAAACTAGCCAGGTCATTTCAACAAATATTTATGGAAGCAGTAGTATATCGTGGAATTCAAGAGACATTGGGTGACTCGGAATTTGCAGTGAGCTACATAATGGGCATGTAGTTACTTTTGTAGATAAGAATGAACGAGACAGAAATTATAATGCCATCATGCAAGAATTTGCAGAGCAGGAATGGAAACCACGAATGAACTACATAGTAGAGGATAGTTATGTCGTTGCTTAGGATGAACCAGCACCATATTAGAAATATAATGGTGTCTCTTGCAAACCTATAGAATAGGACAAGCAAGCATTAGACAAGTGTGCCTACAATGAATTGAGCAATCAATCAAAGTGTTTCTTAGATTTTCAGCAAATATAAACTGGCCATGTCATTTTAACAAATATATATGGAAGCATTCGTTTATCCTAGAAAGCAAGAGACATTGGGTGACCAAAAATTTGCGGTGAGCTACACAATGGGCATGTAGTTACTGCCATAGCTAGGAACAACATAGAAATTATAAATAAATCGTAAGAGAACTTGTAGAGTAAGAATGCAAACCACGAATGAACTATATATATATACAGTAGAGGATAGCTATATCACTGCTTAGGAGGAACCATTAGATATGAAATATAATTGCATTGCTTGTGAACCTATAGAATAGGACAAGCAAGCATTACACAAGTGTGCCTACAAATGAATTGAGCAATCGAACAGAGTGTTTCCTAAAATTTCAGTAAATATAAACTAGCCAGGTCATTTCAATAAATATATTTGGAAGTAGTAGTCTGGAATGCAAGAGACATTGAGTGACTCAGAATTTGCGGTGAGCTACACAATGGGAATGCAGTTACTTTCATAGCTAAGAATGAATGAGACAAAAATTATAATGGCATCATGCGAGGACTTGCAGAGCAGGAACGTAAACCACGAATTAACTACACATTAGAGGATAGCTATGTCGTTGCATAGGATGAACCAGCACCAGATTAGAAATATAATGGCGTCTCTTGCGAATCTGTAGAAGAGGATAGGCGAGCATTAGATAAGTGTGCATACAATAAAATGAGAAATGAATCAAAGTGTTTCTTAGAATTTTAGCAAATATAAATTGGCCAGGTCATTTCAACAAATATATATGGAAGAAGTCATTTATCCTGGAATAAAAGAGACGTTGGGTGACCCAGAATTCGTGGTGAGCTACACAATGGGCATGCAGTTACTGTCATAGCTAGGAACCAAATAGAAATTATAAAGGCATCATAAGAGACCTTCTAGAGCTAGAATTGAAACTACGAATGAACGATATATGCAATAGAGGATAGCTTTGTAGCTGCTTAGGACAAACCATTAGACATGAAATATAATGGCATTTTTTGTGAACCTGTAGAATATGATAAGAAAGCACTACACAAGTGTGCCTACAAATGAATTTAGCAATCGAACAGAGTATTTCCTAGAATTTCAGCAAATATAAACTAGCCAGGTCATTTCAATAAATATATATATGGAAGAAGTAGTATATCCTGGAATGCAAGAGACGTTGGGTGACTCGGAATTTTTGGCGAGCTACATAATGGGCATGCAGTTACTTTCGTAGGAATAGCTAAGAATGAATGAGACAGAAATTATAATGGCATCATGCTAGAAATTGCAGAGAAGGAACGCAAACCATGAATGAACTACACAGTAGAGGATAGTTATGTCGTTGCTTAGGATGAACCAGCACCAGATAAGGAAACAATGATATCACGCTTGTGAACCTATAGAAGAGGTTGTCCAAATCAACATGAACAGTGTTGCCTTTTGAGCTCTATGCAAAGAAAAACAAATAGTCAATGTTGTATCTTTTAAAGATCCAGATAGCAACAAAAAAATTATGATCGAACTTGTACGATGAGTTTAAATAGGTACAACAGGATAGCAGAACAATGCCATGGAGGAAATAATAGCAGGAACTTAGCTCGGGACTTACCAGATAGATTCAGTAACTATGGAGTAGGAATCCACACAAATATTTTTCACTGACTTTACATTTTGCAAAAACTACAGAATAGCAGGAAATTATTGTTGTAGGGAGTAGCTAAGAACATGTGCATGACAAAATAACAAACTTTTGCATTATTTGAAATTTGCAGAGAGTAGTGAATGCAAACAAACATGTCTATTGACCTTGTATATAGCACAAAGGACAAGCATTCCCAATGACTTGTATGTATTAGCACGATTACAAAAACAAAAAAGGGTTGGAGATTAGGCTACCTCAGTCGGAGAGGCATCTAAGAATCGTTAGTATCATGTGGGTGACGTACTGGTCATCGAGGGTGCTGTGATTGCGGCTAAGTAGATCTTGGGCGGTCGTGGAAGAAGATCTAAGGCGGTGGAAACTGGCTTAAGCGCGACGGACGAGAGAGACACTAAGGCAGATCTGGCGCAGTGGACAAGAGCATCGCTGAGGCAGATCCGGTGTAGTGAACATCAAAGCCCGTGTAGCTGGTCTGGAGCAGTGGACATGGAACTCGTTGAACTAGATCCCATCCGGTGGACACCAGTGAGGCGGCTCCGGTACGATTGGGTAACATTCGGCGGCGGGGGAAGCAGAGCTTGGGCGGTCGATGATGCCATTGGGATGGTGAATGAGACCACAGCTCCGCTGCTATGGCACTGAAGCCATGTGAACTAGATACGGCGGGGTGGGTGTTGGTGAAGAGGCTCCACGGCGGTGCACGAGACCACAACTCAAACGGCTTAGGCCGCCGTGGAGTTGCCGTTGGCCGGTGCACGCGGTGGTCGTGGAGGGAACAGAGGATCTCTGGATTTTTGGGAGGGCCAGCGGGAAAAACTATGCGAATAGGGACCATACAGGTGAACATAAAACAAATTTCTATCGTTCCCCCAAGCTACCGACTTTAGCATACCCATTTGTTTTCTGAACAAAGGGTAGAATGGTAATTTTATAGTCAAAAGTTTTTGAAATAGAGCATCGCGAAATGCTTTAAGGTCGATGTGTGATATTGCCTCTCGATTTAGATTTTGAATTTGGCTAGTGCCCATCTTCTATTCTAATAATAATAGAAAAATGGAACTCCATGTGGGAGATTTGGCTCAAAGTTTTTGAAACGGAGGACGGGAAGGTCGGTGGTTGGTTTTGTCGTTTGATTGAGATTTTAAATTTGGCTAGCGTCTATCTAATAATAATGGAGGGATATTTTGCCTCAAATGTTTGAAGGAGAGGGGCAAGAAATGGCGTATATGATTTGGTGGGGAATTTGCCACTCGATTATGATTTTGAATTTTGTTGCTAGCGTCCAAGTAATAATAGAAAAACATAGTTTTTTGGCAAATGAATGGAAAGACGTAGTTGTAGACTAGTACTAGTACGCTAACTGGTTAGGAACTGAAGGACGAGAGTTACGTCAGCTGATCATCCATTATATTAATTACGCACAAGTGCATAACATTGGATACTTTACCTCCAATTCAAACAGGGGTGCACACGCGGTGAATTTTGCCGCTCGACTGAGATTTTGATTTTGGCTAGTGTACAAATAATATAAGAGAGAAAAAATGGTACTCCATATGTTCAGGAATAGAAAAAAATGGTCACATTAACTAATCATCAATAAAAACCATATTCGCATAGAAAAAATAATGTTGACCCCCAGTACAATTATTTTTTGTTTGGGCTATAGGTTTCGACGATGGATTAAGATTTTCAATTTTGCTATAGTCCTACTAACAAAAATTATGAGCAAACCCCAGCACCCAACCCAGCAACTTCACAACTCCATTTCTCAAAATAACCTTTTATTCCTGGACAGAGAGGTAGAAAATAGGATACCATGATCTCTGATTGAAATATATTACCACGGGGTAGGGGGGATTTTCCGCTCGACTACTGATTTTAATGTGACTAATTCAAGTAATAAAACAGAAAAAAATGTATAAGGTCTTTTTAGGGTCATACTCCATATGTTCATGAATCCATTTGACGCGAAAGAAAATGTTGAGCTCTGATTCAAAAATGTAGTTCCATTTATCACATAACGCTTATGAGTATGGTGTGCAAAAACAGTAAGGCATTGTTTTCAGAATATGATCAATGATCCAATACAGTGGCACTTGTAACATGAGTACTACAAGTATCATAATAGTACATACTAGTAAACTACACGTGCATTGCACGTTTTGACTTTTAGTGAAAAACCAAATTCAAAATTTTAAAATGTATCGGCATGAAAATAGTATTGGTCATTCATTGTTTGAATTTATACATACAACTATGTGAAGAAGCAAGTTCACGTGGAATTGATTCAGTATATGGTAATTTTTAATAAAACTCTGAAGGACATTATAATTAAATGTTCCAGCGACCTCCATCTTGCACCGTAAGAATGACACTAAATGCGCAATGAATACTATTATCCCTGCCTCGTCTTCTTATTTATTATCTCAAAAATAGTGAGATAATATTTCTGGTAATCAGTTAAACTTCATAACTATATCATGTTTTTTTGTGTTGTTAGGGAGGATTTTTTTTGATGAATTGAGCTCGAATAAGATAACTCGAATTTTTTTAGGCATACATATGAGGTGGGAGGTGGAGGAGTGAACAAGACATACTTCCAATAATATAAATAGTTACACACCAAAAAAGCAACAAACAAGGGATTAGTAGCCTAAAATCCTTCATCCAAACATAATAACGAGATGAGTAGTGGAAGCCGAAACATACTACTCCTAACAAGTTTCATATTTCTCTCTTACGTGATGTTCTTTATTCATACGTTGGAATTATAGTGAAACTTGCCCATAAAAGATCCTAGAGAGAGTACAGTGCCAGAGAGATCCTAGGTAACACACGTCACATGGAATTCTAGACAATACTGACATCTAGATGTTTTCCGGTCGAAGGTGCTGCGCTGCATACAGGGAGAGCGAATCCAACCAATACTGACGATTAGATTCCTCTCGCTAGTGCCATGATGAACGGAAGATGTTTGGTTGTTGAGACAAATCAATGATTAGTCTCTCTTGAGGTGTTTTGGCGGGAAATCTATGGACAGAGTGGTAAATCCAAATTTAAACTTTCATATTATAGTAGTAGATAGATAGTAGATAGATAGAAGAGTAGATAGATATATAGATAGATAGAGATAGATATTAGTGCATCCATACATAACCAGTTTGATCGCATCCACACAGATATTACGCAATAGTCCCACCTTGCAGCATATAAAGCACGAATATTAAGAAGGTGCTAGCCTTTCAAGAATCATACTACTTTCATATTGGTGCAATCTGTTCACCAATTAGTACCTCTGCTCCATAATTGATACAAGGCTTTTTAGCAAGAAAAAACAGCTTGCTAAAAAGGCTTATATTTGGAAATAGAGCTAGTATAGTATAAATTACCGTACAAATTATAGAGATGTCGCAACAAGGAAATGACCCAAGTGCAGAATAATGCAACAACAAAGTACTTTCAGCATCAGGTTTCATTTCAGGACTGACCTGAGTTGTTAGTGTCCAACCCTGAATATTGACCATCTTCATGAATTTCCCGTTAATTTATGTGTTGTGCTCCAGGTGGGTTACAACTTCTTCTAATTTGGCCTTCAAACAGTCATTATATACACTTAGGACAAATGATAAAGATTGTTCAGCTTGGAGTTGTTCCTCTAGAACTTGAATATGCAAACAAATGGCCTTGGAGTTGGACTTGTACTTGAACTTGGACTTTGACGATCTCGCTCTGAACCCGGCATTACACAACAACATGTTCTTGTCTTTAGCACCGTGTTGTAGTACCTTGGAAAAGAAATCCACACATTCTTTTGGAGTTTTTCTGAACAAGCTTTCCCAAGATTTGCCAGCTCCTCTTTCAAGTCAGCCTGTAAAGTTCAGTTGATAGACATGTGTAAGAGAAGTTACTACAGAGAAACATGCAGACAGGTTTAACAAGTGCATGAACTGCTATAACTGGCAATGCTAATAACGCATCTTATACACTTCAGTAAAAAGATTATTTTTTCATGGATGTTTTTTATGTCATTTACTAACAGGAATAAAAATGTGGATTCGTGTGTACACACTGTGAGGTGCAAATATGACAAGTCTGTACAATTCAAAACTGAAACTGACTTTAGTTGCAAACCATGGAGGTAAGTGAAAACAATATTGAGAAGCAGTCCAAGCAAGGTTGAATATCAACGTATATACGTATAAATCACTACCAGTGCAACATCACAAAACACATAGAAGACTTATAGAAACTTTCTTTACAATGACACCGTATCTATTCGTGTGGCATCCTTCGAATTTCTCCAGCAGAGTCAACTATTTTTTTGGATCCTCGTTAGACTTCTTCTACATTTGAACGAGCGGAAATAAATTGCATCACATGGTCGAAATGGAGGTTGAAAAGATAAGATGCATACAAATTGCACAACATCAATTAAATATTCATACCAGGACAAAACAACAGGTCCTTACCAATTAGTAGAGGTGCCCAATTATGCTGCGGGATCCTGTACGACTTAGTACTCGTACTTTATTATGGCTAGAACAATTCCTTTGATAGATAGCCTATAAAAAAGGAGACTTGTAAGACACATGCATAAATAGGGATTGAGAATGCGTTCTAGTCTCACAAGCTTCTGAAATCATACCTCGTTCTTTTGATGAAGACAATGATGGAGAAGATCACCCCACTGATCGGTAGTCATGTGATCCACAGGAGACGTTCTTGTAACATCCTGAAAACACTTTCCAGAGAAGTGATTCTTCTTTATCCTGTGGCGCTGCTGTCACAAACATGCAGAGAATATGATTTTGTGAACAACGTTTACATCCTCTCTATTCTCATCGAACATGAAAAATCTCTGTAGAAAAAAATGAGTGGTATATATAACAAACAGCAATCTAAGAAAAAAGGGACAGGGCAACGTAGTATGTCCAAGAGACAAATGACTTACATGTAACTTCTTCAGTAAACCCTTGAAATGCTCAGGGATATTTCGGTGGTGTTTCCATGAAGGCAAGATGGGAATATCTTCACGAAAACGCCTATGATCGATGCTATATAAGCAGATTCATGTGGATCCAATGGCCGTCTGAATCCTGCTGTAGATGTGATCGGAAGTCTTGATTTAGTTATTTCAAGCATCTGTTCAAGAGCTTTTCCCATTGTCGGACCCTTGTTAATCTTAGTCATGGTGCAACTAAAAAAAGTTACATCAAGATATCAATTTGTTGTCACGCTCATTTGCAAGGGAGTATATTTCTCTGTCAGTACTAAAGGTCATTGGGAGTGTCTGGGGGGATAACCCCCGGTACGGTCACGAGAGGTGAAACATAGCACAACTTGGTTAGCTCTGAGTAAAGAAAGAACCAGGCCGGTTAAGAACGGCCGGGTAAGAGAAGCATGAGCGGCCGACGTATAAACTATGTCGGCCCGCATAAGACACAGTTGTGATTCTTGCAGGAATTGATGAGCTGAGTCTACCGAGGAAGGGCCAAGTCAAGTAGGACGCGTGGCACCTTTCCGAGTAAGGTTCGGGAGGGACCATGGTAAAGCATGGTCAAAAGAGAAGGGCGACGCCGGGTGACACAAAAGGAGCCGGGTGACGCCCAAAGCACACGCTGAAGTACAAAGTAACAGCATGACGCCAAAAGGAACATGAAGCATCATACCAGAAGACCGTTAGCTTTCAAGCTTTATGGAGTGGGCCATTAGGCTTAGGGCAAGCCCATGACCCGGCCCACATTATAGGGACCAAGATCCAAACAGTAAACCGTAGAACCCAAAGGGGTATATGTCGGGGGGATAACCCCCGGTAGGGTCACGAGAGGGGAAACATAGCGCAGCTGGGTTGGCTCCGAGTAAAAACTGAACCAGGACGGGTAAGAACGGCCGGGAAAGATAAGCATGAGAGCCGAGATACAAACTATCTCGGCCCGTATAGGACAAAGTTGTAACCCTTGCAGGTACCAACGAGCCGAGTCAACCGAGGAAGGGCCAAGTCAAGAAGGACACGTGGCACCTTTCCGAGTAAGGTTCGGGAAGGACCATGGTAAAGCATGGTCAAAAAGAGAAGGGCGACGCCAGGTGACACAAAAGGATCCAGGTGACGCCCAAAGCAAGCGCTGACGTACAAAGTAATAGCGTGACGCCAAAATGAACAAGAAGCAGCGTACCAGAAGACCGTTAGCTATCAAGCTTTATGGACCAGGCCTATGGGCTTAGGGCAAGCCCATAACCCGGCCCATATTGTAGGGACCAAGATCCAAATAGTAAACCCTAGAACCCAAAGGGGTATTAGCTAGCACTTCCTATATAAGGGAGGGCATAGCAGTAGTAGAGGGAGGTTGGACCAAGTAGAGAACAGGTGTTGCGTACACAAGCCAATACAGCTCAAGGAGCACTTGTAATCTTTGGGGTATCAATCAAATTGTCAAGTGTGGAGAGTTCTTCTTGTTCTTCGTGCATGGCTCGACCATGCACTCCCTCCCCGGTGACCACAGGCATTCGACCCCGAACTTAAGCCTACCCATGGCATCTGCCGTGCCACCACCATGACAGTTGGCGCCCACCGTGGGGCAGAAGCAGGTGCTTGATGGAGTCTTCATCCGGACGGGCAACATCATCGCCAAGACCGGCGAGCATGTCTACTCCGGCCTCATCCAGAGGTTTGGAGCGCTCAACTTCGTCAGCGACAACGCGGGCTTCTTCGGGACCAAGCCGTTCCCTAGGGGCGGTCGCTTCATCAAGTTCGGCGAGCACCAGGTCTACGTCCCGGTGCGCGTGGAGTGCGCATATCCTGAGCACGTCGTCCTGGCGCCGAATCCTCCAACGGCTCCAGTCGATGGGAAACCACTTCAACTCTTCTACATGGAGGTAATGATGACATCCCCAAACCCCACAACTCACCCAGTAGTTCCAGTAGAGAATGAGAACGCAGAGGAAGGAAATCACGAGGAAACGCCAAGGGCTGCAAGAACAGCAAAGGCGCCGCTGGAAAAACCAGAGAACATACCTAGGAGCAAAAGAGCTAAGGAGCTACAGGAAGCGATAGACAAGTTGGCAGAGCCAGTGGCACAAGCAACTGACCCAGCGCGTGTGCAAGCCGAATTGGAAGAAACCAGGATAAAAGTCCTGGAGAAAGCAAAGGAGCTAGCACAGTTACAGCAGGATGTGGATATCACTATCCGAGAGCTTAACTCAGCAAATCGAGTCAAGGGCGCAAAGACCCGGCTTGATGCAACGAGATTGAGAGGAAGGAACCTCAACGAAGAACTGGCAGATGCGATATCAAAGATAACACCAGAGAACAACAATGAGACGGCCATGCGTCCAACGTACAACACAACAACAGCTAATCTGCGAGCGGCAGAAGCAGCAATGGCAGAATTACCCCACTTGGAGGGGGAAGCAAAGAAAAGGCAGCAAGAACGATTCAATGAGTTAGTAAAAGCAGCCAGCATGCTGAATGAGGCGTATTACAGAGCAAATCCGGGTATAGCAGGGAGATCACAGCTGGTTCACTCGGCGACTCCTGTCCTGGCAAGATCGGCTGGGCACATGGCATCCTCACCCGGAGCGGCACCCAGGCCGAGAAAAGAAAAAAGTTTGGATTCTGGAAGAGACAAGCAGATGGTCGCCTATGATCCGGCAGTAGTTCAAGGAAACCCGGCACATGCGCAAGGGGCAAAAAGAAATAATCCCCGAGAAAATGAAAACCAGGAAAAAATTGGACAGAGAAATGACAACGGAGGACAAAATTGTGCGCCTCATACTCGGCGCGCAACTCACTCGGCAGGAGGAGGAAATCTAGCTCCGAATAACGCACCATCTAGCCGGAAAGAAGACAACAGAGCGCGGGAAAAGCAGTTCAACAGCCAGCTGACCCGAACGCGAATAAGTCAGGAATCAGAGGCAGTGCCAATGGACATCGACTCATGGGTAGGTTCGAGTCACTCGGGAACTGATCCGTTCAATTCACGGGTCGCCGAATCACACTCGGGCACTCCTCAGGTTATGTCGGCAGAAAATATCTTGGCGGAACCAATGGACATTGATGTTGAAGCAGACCCATAACCACTAATACCAACGTGGGCACAGCCAATATTCAGTTATTTGAAATATGGAACCTTGCTGAGTGATGAAACACTGACAAGGCAAACGACACGAAGGGAAAAAGCATACACCATAATCAACAAGGAACTCTACAAGCGAAGTGTGACAAGTGTACTGCAGCGTTGCATCAGCTGAGAGCAAGGCCAGGAGATCTTATTGGATATCCATCAAGGAGAGTGCGGGAACCATGCGTCATCAAGAGCGTTGGTAGACAAGGCATTCCAACATGGATTCTAATGGCCAAGCGCATTGGCACAAGCGCAAGAGTTAGTGGTTGTCAACACTATGCATCCAAGTCACATTTACCAGCGTCTGAATTGAAGACTATACCAATCACTTGGCCTTTTGCAGTATGGTGCCTGGATATGGTAGGACCATTCAAGCCTGCAAGGGGAGGCATGACTCATATCTTGGTCATGATCGATAAGTTCACCAAGCGGATAGAAGTGAAGCCAATCAAGAAATTGGACGGTAAAACAGCTGTCACATTCCTAAGGGATATAATCCTCAGATACAGTTACCCGCACAGTGTGATCACGGACAATGGCACGAACTTTGTTGAAGGAGCTTTTGCTCGCTTCTGTGGGAAACACCGAATAAGACTCGATGTAGCATCAGTGGCCCATCCAGAATCAAATGGACAAGTGGAATGGGCTAATGGCTTAGTTCTGTCCGGGATAAAACCCCGCTTAATGGAACCACTCCAGAGATCACCTGTTTGTTGGATAGAGGAACTACCCTCGGTACTGTGGAGCTTAAGAACGACTCCGAATCGATCAACTGGTTATACGCCATTTTTTCTTGTATATGGGGCCGAAGCAGTTTTGCCTGCCGACATAGAATATGAGTCGCCAAGGATAAGGCAATACTCGGAAGCCAAGGTAAAAGAGGCTCGAGAAGATGGAGTAGATTTACTCGAAGAAGCAAGGGCACTGGCATTCTCCATATCTACTATATATCAACAAAATCTCTGACGCTACCATAGCTAGAAAGTGCAACCTCGTGTTTTACGAGAAGGAGATATGGTGCTAAGGCTGGTGCAGCGCACAGCCGGAATGCATAAATTATCGCCTCCTTGGGAAGGTCCATTCATTGTAAGCAAAGCATTGCACAATGATTCGTACTATCTCATAGACGCTCGTGAAGCGCAAAAGAACAAGGCGGACAGGTCAGGAGATGAAACCAAAAGGCCTTGGAATGTGGCACTGCTTCGTCCCTTCTATACTTAGGAGAAGTAGTGCATGTATCACCCGAACTCTCATATGTCGGATGTCTTTGCCGGCTATGTGCTAATAATAAAATGGTATGATTCGAAAGACTGACTTGGAGACTACCCCTTAGGCTTTCCATTTCAATTATTTTACGTCGGCTGGCGTGATACCAGAAATTTATCTCGGAACAAGTAGTGTTTACTTGGAAGAAATCAACTCTTCGACTATGTTGTTGTTCGAAAACACGGCTTCATGGCAAGCAAGAGAAAAATATCTAAGACAGGTAAATACAAACGCCGGATAAATACAAGGGAGAAACGCGAGTCGGCTTTAGTTTTTGCCTAACTCTCTGCAGGTTGTGTTATGCTATGTGTCGAGTAATCTTGGCCAAGTTATCCAAGTTTCATACCCGCTAACTAAATCCTTCGTACTTTGAGATCCTAATGTCGAACGCCGAAAAATGGTAGACAAGGGCCAAAGGAAAGGAAAGGTGACACGAAAAAATGAAACTCGGGGACATGTCCTTGAGTAATTCGCACTCAAAGCATAACGCAAAATATATAAAGCCTATCACAAGGCACATAGTCAAACTTCAAGTGCAATATACGTTACATTTGTACCTGGCATACCGGGGATCTAATAAAAGTTCGAGTATTTGTTGGCCTAAGGAGCAGGAGAACTCGGAGGAGCATTCTCGGAGCCAGGAGTGCTTGGAGCATCGGCCGGGTGAGGGTCATCTGCGGCCGGGTCATCTGGATCATCTGACTCAGTCGCCTCGCTGTCGCCACCTTCTTCAGCAGGAACTTCGACGAGAGGGTCGCCAAGGTCGAGGAAGCTGAGGCCTTCACACCAAGCGTGCACCATGGTGTACTCGATCATGGCATAAGCTTGCTCCTGGCGCTTCTTGATCAGCTCCGGGTCGTTCAACCATTTGCCATCTCCCCTTATGCGAGCAAGAACATCAAGGTTGATGTCCTCGTACCATGAAAGCACGAAGGAGAGAGCCTTGTCCGCTGCAGCCCGGCCGGCCGACTCACGCCATTGATCTAGCCGATCTTTAGTAAGGAGCAATTTGTCGGCGAGTGGCTCGATGAGTTCGGGTGGGTCTTCATCCGGCCAGAGCATGCGAAACGCATGGATAGCCACTTTGAGCAAGTCCACACCGCAGGATCTGAGGGTCTTGATCCGTTCAGACACCACTACAAGGAGCTCCTCCATGGACACCTCGCTGTCAGCAGCAGCACCAGCTTCGGCTCTCATTTTCTTCATCGCTCGGATGGCAAACATGTTGGCCTTAGGAAAGTTCTCTGCAAGCAAAAAGAGAAAGTTAGCAAATAGTAAGGGTAGATGGAAGAAATCCAACAGGACATGGACAATGCGTAAAGAGTAAGAACTCACTACCGAGAAAGAAGTTGATGGCAGCGAGCTTGCTATGCCAAGTCTTGGTCTTGTCTTGAAGGGTGTCGAGGTTCATATTTGTCGACTCGACCAATGACTCGGCCTCGTCGAGCAGCTTCTTAGTCTTCTCGGTGTTGGCAGCCTGCTGCTCGTTCTTCTATGCAAGCTCCTCCTTCAGCCCTTTCACCTCGGCCAAGTGCTTCTGCTCCGTCTCGGTCATTACTTCCTTCAGCCGAGTCACCTCATCTCGCTCCTTCTAGAATTCGGCTTGGTGCTTCTCTACTTATTCAGAACAAATATTTGTTAGTACCAATAGAAAAATTTCAGCAATTGGCTTAGGGAGGTAAGAATTTTACTCTCGGCCTTGCTGATTTGCGAGTGAAGTTCATTGATGGTGGACTGAGTAGTGGCTGTGCAACAAGAGTGAGAGGAAAAATGAGAAGATGGACTAAGAAAAATTTACACCAAATGAAAAAGAGGAAGAGCAAATATTTTACCTTGGCCATAGGTGTCAGTCTGTAGCTTCTCATACGCAAGTTCGAGCTTGAGATGCGCCAGGATGAGAGCTTGATGCACCTTGGTGCGCTCGTTATGCGTAAGCTAATCAAAGAAGACAGACAAATAAGAAAGACTCAAGTCAGGCGACCTTCCGAATAAAAAGGGCTTAAGAGCTTACAGCCGAGTAAGTTCCTTACTCGGCAGTAACCTCGAGGGCTAGGGATTGAAGCTCTAACATGAGTTTGGCACGAAGGAATCAAAGGGCTTAAGAGCTTACAGCCGAGTAAGTTTCTTACTCGACTGTAACCTCGGGGACTAGGTGATATGTATAAAGGAAATACTCAATGATACAAAAGAGTAAGAATTTAATTTACCTCGTTCACTTCGTCGGCGTGGGCCATCAGAGCAATGGCCTGCTGGGTCATGTCGGAGACAGCCTTTGGCCCCAGATTCATCTTCTTCCCGTCACGAGTGCTGACTTCCTGCTCGCGTGCTGCATTCCATGCCACAACGTAAGGTTCAGGTGAACCGAGGCTCTTGCCACTGAGCATCCGATTGAGAACTCGACCTGTTTTCAGGGCGGTTCCCACAGTGGCACGGGTTGCAGCGGCAGAAGTATGGAGGGTAACAGCCCTAGAGTCATCACCTGACCCGGCAGCCACAGATTCGTCCCCCTTACCCGTTGAAGCAAGCTTTGTCGCCGACGTCGGAGGCTGGATCTGAGGAGCAGAACCCGGAGCGCAAACTAGAGTTATTTGCTTGGAAGAGGTGGATTTTCCAGAAGAGGGGCGAGTAGAACTAGAAGCTTTGGGCTGGCTCTGGCCCTTTGACAGAATTTGAGAGCGAGCAGGAGGATTTGGAGATCTTGGAGCCCCCTGACTGGGTTCAGCAGTTTTGCTGGCTCCAAGATCAGGAAGTTGTTCATTCACATCAGCTTGAGGGCTGATGCCAGAGTGGCAGAGGGTTTCTCGGCGCCAGACTTGTGGGCACCAAGATCAGGAAGCTTTTCCTGGCCAACGCCAGGAGCACTAGCCGAATGACCCACCGGGTCTGACTGACACTAAGAAGCGTGAGCCTCAACAGTGCTAGCCTCAACCCGGACGGGACTCGGCGCCGCTGAGTCAGCTGGAGGAGGTGCAGGGCTAAGCGGCGAGGCAATGCTAGAAGCAGCCTGACTCGCCATCAAAGGTGCAACACTGAAAATAAAAAGACATATAAGAGAACGACAATGATGAGAAAGGAATGAACAGAGAAGGCAAAGTGCGAAACTTACCCGGTGACGACCGGGTCGCGGGATACTCGCCGCGTGAGTCGGCGCCCAGCAGCTTGACGAATCTGACCCAGGCCGGCAGCAGCAGAGGCAGTAGGAGCTGTTGGACTGGGCTTGTTCTTCTTAGCTGGCTGAGTGCTGGAGGAAGTTCCGCGTCGCTTCGTCTTAGCGACGGGAATCTTTCCGAATCTGCCCACGGCGAGAGGAGGAATGTCATGTACCTGTCCAACTGCAAAAGTAAATAACGGGCTTACTCGGATAAGCAAAGAGATTAAGCTCACAAGGCATATACCTTCAAAAGTGTACAATCATCATCCTCATCATCGTCAGACCAGTCTTGTAAGGGATTGCGAGATTGACTCTTACCCGAAGCAGAAGCGTTTGTAGTGTGCGGGATCGGCATGAAGCACTCCAGGTCATACTCGACCTCATCCGAGTTACAGCGGTCCCCATGATAACCAGTAGGAGGGACAGTACTGTTATCAACCTGGTGAAGGAGATTCTGTGAAAGACATACAGAATGAGAGACTAAAAACTAAGCTAAGAGTGGCAAAAGGGCTAAAGCCTACTCGGCGAGAAAGTAGTCCGGAAACTTACCTAGGGGACAGGCCTGACCCGGCTAAACGGAGGGCAACTCTAGGGCCAATCATCCGCCAAGTTCAGTTTAAATGTTGAGCTTACTCGGCAGGCGATGGAGTCATGGGTGAGCTCCTTAGTGGAATGCCGAGTGGGATCATGGGACCCGCTCATGAAGAACATCTTGTGGCTACTGGCTTGGATGGGGCTTACCCGGCACGAGATGAAGGTGCACATGAGGTCGAAGTCAGCGAGATGAAAGTTCTCATCCGGCGACAGTAACCTTTCCAGAATTGCGTTGGCTTCGTTCACAGCAGCGTCTTGGTCACGCGGGTCAAGCTGCCAGTGCTTCTTGTGGGGGACCTCGTCCGATAAAGGGGGAAGCCGGATGTTATCGGTGGACCCATTGTTTTTGACATAGAAAAAGGTTCTATGCCACTTCTTGCAAGAGTCAATACCAGCAACCCGAGGAAAGATGGAATCCCTCCTGGGCGTGATGCTGGTAGCACTGCACCAAGTAGGCTTCTTCTCGGCACGGGGAACTTCAGGCTGGGGAACAACCTGAACTTTGAAGCGAAAATACTTGGCCCACACAAGAACTGTAGGCCAAATTCCAAGATAAGCCTCGCAGGCAGAGATGAAACAAGAGAGAGAGCCAATTGCGTTGGCAGGAATATGGTGGGTCTGTAGACGGAAGGTAGAAAGAAACGGGGAAAAGAAAGTGCTCATAGGAAGAGCAAAACCACGTTCAAAGTAGGAAAGAAAAACCACCCGCTCGCCAGCTTGAGGTTTAGGGGAGATCTCACCGGCGGCCACCGTGTGGCCGTGTACCAGGCCGGGTGAGCCAGTCAGTGAGCTCCACGTAGCCAAAGATACACGAAAAATCCAGTGCCACGTCGCGGCTGGAAGGATAAGAGGCGCAGACCGATGGGACTGCCACAGTGACGGGGAATAACTGCGCAGCCTTCACTGTGCCGCCAGAACTTGGAACAAAAATTGAGGCAAGTAATCATGATTACTAGTTGTTAGTGACTGAAGCACGCTGAAAATGACCCGGAATTGGCCAAAATAACTCGGCTCGAGGCAAGAATGAGCCAAGAGGTCAAAGAATTGACCCGAAATTGTCAGACTAACCCAGCAAGGTGCAAAACTGAGATAGATAAATGACAAAAACTAAGTTCCATTCACATAAAAAGAACCTGGAGACGCCTAACAGCTTGAACTGCTAGACCTCACCAGCTTCGGGGACTAATGTCGGAGGGATAACCCCCGGTAGGGTCATGAGAGGGGAAACATAGCGCAGCTGGGTTGGCTCCGAGTAAAAAATGAACCAGGCCGGGTAAGAACGGCCGGGAAAGATAAGAATGAGAGCCGAGATACAAACTATCTCGGCCCGTATAGGATAAAGTTGTAACCCTTGCAGGTACCAACGAGCCGAGTCAACCGAGGAAGGGCCGAGTCAAGAAGGACACGTGGCACCTTTCCGAGTGAGGTTCGGGAAGGACCATGGTAAAGCATGGTCAAAAAGAGAAGGGCGACACCGGGTGACACAAAAGGAGCCCGGTGATGCCCAAAGCAAGCGCTTACGTACAAAGTAACAACGTGACGCCAAAAAGAACAAGAAGCAGCGTACCAGAAGACCGTTAGCTGTCAAGCTTTATGGACCGGGCCTATGAGATTAGGGCAAGCTCATAACCCGGCCCATATTGTAGGGACCAAGATCCAAACAGTAAACCCTAGAACCCAAAGGGGTATTAGCTAGCATTGCCTATATAAGGGAGGGCATAGCGGTAGTAGAGGGAGGTTGGACCAAGTAGAGAATAGGTGCTGCATACACAAGCCAATACAGCTCAAGGAGCACTTGTAATCTTTGGGGTATCAATCAAATTGTCAAGTGTGGAGAGTTCTTCTTGTTCTTCGTGCATGGCTCGACCGTGCACTCCCTCTCCGGTGACCACAAGCACCCATTTGGCCCCCAACTTAAGCCTACCCATGGCATCTACCGTGCCACCACCACGATAGTATAAAATAGCTAGCACTGCCTATATAAGGAAGGGCATAGCTGTAGTAGAAGGAGGTTGGACCAAGTAGGGAACTAGTGTAGTCAACCCTAGTTTATACAGCTCAAGGAGCACTTGTAATCTTTGGTTATCAATCAAATCACTAAGTCTGGTGAGTTCTTCTTGTTATTCGTGCATGGATCGACGATGCACTCCTTCCCCGGTGACCACAAGCACCCATTCAGCCCCCAACTTAAGCCTACCCATGGCATCTGTCGTGCCACCACCATGACAGTTAGCGCCCACCGTGGGGCAGAAGCAGGTGCTTGATGGAGTCTTCATCTGGACGGGCAACATCATCGCCAAGACCGGCGAGCGCGTCTAATCTGGCCTCATCCAGAGGTTTGGAGCACTCAACTTTGGGAGCGACAACGCGGGCTGCTTCGGGACCAAGCCGTTCCCTAGGGGCGGTTGCTTCATCAAGTTCGGCGAGCACCAGGTCTACGTTGCAGTGCGCGTGGAGCGCGCATATCCGGAGCGCGTCGTCCTGGCGCCGGATCCGCCAGCAATTCCTGTCGCTAGGAAGCTTCATCAACTCGTCTCCATGGAGGTAATGATGACAGCCCCAAACCCTGTGGCTCCGCCGATAGTTCCAGTAGTGAATGAGAATGTTAATGAAGGAAATAATGAGGAAACACCAAGGGCTGCAAGAACAGCAAAGGCACCACTAGAGAAACCAGAAAACATAGCTAGGAGTAAAAGGGCTAAGGAGTTGCAGGAAGCGATAGACAAGTTGGAAGAGCCAGTAGCACATGCAACTGACCCGACACATGTGCAAGCCGAGTTCGAGGAGGCCAGGATAAATGTTTTGGAGAAAGCCAAGGAATTAGCACAATTACAACAGGATGTGGATATCACGATCTGAGAGCTCAACTCGGCAAATTGAGTCAAGGGCGCAAAGACCCGACTTGATTGAAGAGATTGAGAAGAAGAAACCTCAACGAGGAGCTGGAAGATGCAACATCAAAAATAACGCCAGAAAACAGCAATGAAACAGCTATCCGGCCAACATATAACACAGCAACAGCTAATCTACGAGCAGCAGAAGCAGCAATGGCAGAGTTACCCCATTTGGAGGGAGAAGCAAAGAAAAGACAACAAGAACGAGTCAATGAACTAGTAAGAGAAGCTAGCATGCTGAATGAAGCGTATTATAGAGCAAATCCGGGTATAGCAGGAAGGTCACAGCTGGTTCACTCGGCGACTCCTGTCCCGGCAAGATCGGCTGGGCACACGACATCCTCACCCGGAGCGGAACCTAGACCGAGAAAAGAAAAGAGTGTGGATTCTGGAAGAAACAAGCTGACGGTCACCTATGATCCGGCGATGGCTCAAGGAAACCCGACACATGCACACGGGGCGAGAAGGGCAAGCAGGGCAAAGAAACGACAATGGAGGGCAAAATTTTGCGCCTCAAGCTAGGCGTGGAACTCACTCGTCAGGAGGAGGAAATCCAGCGCCGAATAATGCACCAACTCAACCTGAAAGAACACATCAAAGCGCGGGAAAGGCAGCTCAACAACATGCTGACCCGAACGGAAATAAGTATAATGATGGTTACTCGGCTATGGCGAATGCCGGATATGAGTTGCCGGATCACGCATATCAAGCAATGGGATCTAGACTCGGAGGCAGGAACCTTCAGCCGGATGATGCAAGGCTGAAGCTTGACCGAATAAAGATGGCCGAGCTGATTGAATCGCAAGGTCCGCAGGGTCCACCATGGTTTGGCCCAAGGATCATGAAGGAGCCACCGGTACCAAATTTCCAGCTGGCCAGAGGGACAAAAACGTATGATGGAAGTACACAGCCAGAGGATTGGCTCAAAGATTATGGAACTGTTGTGAAGATCGCGCAGGGAAATTTGAGATGTGCAGTACGATATGTACCGCAGATGCTGGAAGGACCATCTCGGGTATGGTTGAACAATTTTTCACCCAGAAGCATTAACAGCTGGATCGATTTTCAAGACGCTTTTGTGAGCAATCTGACGAGCACTTACAATAGGCCGAATCGCCCACAACAACTGGTGATGTGCAAGCAAATACCGAATGAGATAGACAGTGAATTCCTCACAAGGTGGTGTATGATGCGCAACTCTTGTGAAGGGGTAATCGAGTCACAAGCAATCGCTTGGTTTGCACAAGGATGCAGACATGGAAGTGTGCTATGGAAAAGGTTACAGAGAGATATGCCGGCAAGTCGAGATCTGACTCAGCCGCTTCTTACGTCGGTAGACGGGATGACTGAGACTCGGATCTATCAGGCTGCCGGGTCGCAAAGGTGCCAGGAAAGATCCGAATACAGAAGCAAGAGAAGAGACAAAAGGCCAGACTACAGATATGGTTCGACTCAGGTTGCGGCCGTAAGTCAGGATCATCCAGATGCTGGAAGTAGCCAACATCAAAGGACAAGTGGACAACAACAGTGGGTGCCAAAGAATGATGGAAAAAAGCAATACGAACAGAGGAAGCAATATCAGGACCGACAAAAATATACCTATGAGATGATGTTGGACCAGCCGTGTAAGTTTCACATGCCTAGTCCGAGTAAACCGTCCAATCACACAACAAGGCAATGCACTTGGTTTCAGAAAGGAGATAGAGTGGATTCTCCGAATAAGCAGCTCCCACCACCTCCCCCTCCACCACTTACAGGAGGAAATGCTCAGACTATGGGAGCAGATAACAAATATGAAAACAGACAGCCAAGGTATCACAATCAAGAAAGAAGAGAAATTGTGCACTAGGTGCACAATCCAAGAGGTGACGACGCTCATGTCGTCCATGGAACTAGAAATGAGTAAAGAGAACATCACCAGAGCTATGTTGTCTTTGTCACAGAGGCGAATGACAAAAAGAGCCAGCAGCGACGGATGATGGAGGTGAATGCCACAATGCCGGCAATTCCCAAGTACATGCATTGGTCTGAACAAGAAATAACTTGGATCATAAAAGATCACCCCAAGATCATGCCAATCCCAGGAGGATATGCTCTAGTTTTGGATCCAACGTTCATGGGCCCAGATATCAATGTCATGTTTTCAAAAGTGTTGATTGATGGTGGTAGTAGCATCAACATCATGTACAAGGATACTATGCTCAAGTTAGGCATTACCATGAACATGCTGGAGCCTACTAAGACCACTTTCCACGGTATTGTGCTAGGATTGTGCTGTGAGCCAATTGGCAAGATCTGGGTCCAAGTCTTATTCGGCAACAGAGAGAACTGTCGCACTGAGGCCATAGAGTTCGAGGTAGTGGATTTGGTCAGCTCATATCACGGCTTACTCGGCAGGCCGGCTATGGCATGATTCATGGCTACTACCCACATTTCCTACTTAAAGATGAAGCTTCCAGGCCCATGTGGGGTGACTATAGTTGAAGGGATTACAAAAGATCCATTGCTTGTGCCTCAGTCGGATCTTCACTGGACGAGTCACTCTTCATCGCGCAAGAAAAGAATCAAATGTTGGAAGTGGCAGCATTGGCGAAAGAAGCACAAATGTCCATGCCGGCACTCACCAACCCGCATGGCAATGTGTCATTTCAAGCTACCAAAGAAACCAAGAAGGTACAGTTGGATGAGACTTTCCCAGAGCGCACAGTTACCATTGGGGCTGGCCTCACGGACAAATAGGAAAGCGAGCTCACCAGCTTCCTCCGTGAGAATCGGGATATCTTTGCATGGTCCACTCAAGATCTACAAGGAGTTCCGAGGGAGCTGGCTGAGCACTCTCTTCATGTAAGACCAGATGCTAGTCCGGTGAAGCAACCCCTCCGCCGCTTTGTCGAAGATAGGAGGAAAGTAATAGCTGCCGAGATTGCCAGACACCTAGCTGTTGGATTCATCATGGAAGTACTGCACCCGGATTGGTTGTCAAATCCAGTTTTGGTCGAGAAGAAAAAAGATGACCCGAACATGGCAGTGGTATGGCACATGTGTATTGATTACACGAACCTCAACAAGGAGTGCCCAAAAGATCCATTTCCCCTACCACGGATCGATCAAGTCATAGATTCTACTGCTGCTTGTGAGTTGTTATCGTTTGTGGATGCGTATTCAGGATTCCATCAGATACCACTGAATCCAGATGATCAAATAAAGACAGCTTTTATCACCCCGTACGAGGCTTATTGCTATCGTACCATGCCATTTGGGTTGAGAAGTGCATGTCCAATATATCAAAGATGCATGCAAAAATGCTTACAAGATCAATTGGAAAAAAACGTTCAAGTATACGTCGATGACGTGGTAATAAAAACTAAACAAAGTCATAATCTAATTGAGGACTTGCGTCAAACATTCGCAAACTTGAGAAGATTCTGGATGAAGCTTAACCCAGAAAAATGCACACTTGGTGTCCTGGCTGGCAAGTTACTCGGATTCCTCGTATCCAGTCGAGGAATTGAAGCTAACCCGACCAAAATCAGGGCCATCGAAAGAATGGAATTGCCAAAAACCCTCAACGATGTCCAGAAGTTTACTGGATGCCTAGCCTCGTTGAACAGATTTGTTAGTCGGCTACGTGAAAAATCCCTACCATTATATCAACTTATGAAGAAATCAGACAAATTCACATGGACACAGCAAGCTGATAGCGCTTTCCATGAATTAAAGAAATTGTTGGCAACAACACCAATAATAGCATCACCACTATCCAAAGAGCCAATGTTTCTCTATGTCGCCGCAACCAATAGAGTTGTAAGTGCAGCAATAGCGGTTGAACGTGAAGAAGGGGGGAAATCAGTCCAAAGACCAGTTTATTACTTGAGCGAAGTGCTCTCTGTCTCGAAACAGAATTACCCGCATTATTAGAAGATGACATATGGGGTATACATGGCAGCAAAGAAGCTGAAACATTATTTTCAAGAACACCCAATCTGGGTCATATGCGAGGCACCTATCTCGGATATATTGCGCAGCAAAGATGCCAGCGGCTGAGTCGCCAAATGGGCCATAGAACTGGAACCATATACTCCACAATATGATAAACGAGATGCAATAAAGTCTCAGTCTGTTGCAGATTTCTTTGTAGACTGGATGGAAATGCAGTACGAACCACCACTGCCAGATCCGAATTACTGGAAAATGCATTTTGATGGGTCCAAGACAAAAATGGGTCTGGGCGCCGGGATAGTGCTCACATCTCCAAAGAGGGATCAACTCAGTATGTGTTACAGATTCATTTTGCTGCTTCCAACAACGTTGCGGAGTATGAAGCACTTGTCCACAGCATCAAAGTGGCCAAGGAAATTGGTATCAAAAGTATCATGTGTTTTGGTGATTCGGATTTGGTGATTCAGCAAGTGTCTAGACATTGGGATGCGCTAGATGCAAACATGGCATTATATTGTTTCCATGTGTAACAAATTTCGGGATACTTTGACGGATGCGAATTCCATCATGTTCCTAGAGCAGAAAATGAGGCAGCAGATGTACTATCCAAACTAGGGTCATCTTGGCAAGCAATACCACCAGGAGTAGCGCTGCAGCACCTCAGGAAACCATCGATCAAGCCGTCACCAGAATCCGACTCGATCAGGGTCACCCTGGCGATTCAGGAGTCAGACGTGGTACCAATGGATATCGATTCAGGAGTAGGTTCAAACCACTCGGGGACTGATCCTCTTAATTCAGGTGCTGCCGAATCACACTCGGGTACTCCTCAGGTCATGTCGGCATAGCATATGTCGGCAGAGCCAATGGACATTGATGCTGAAGCAGACCCGACACAACTGATACCAACATGGGCACAGCCAATATTGGACTACTTAAAAGATGGGACCTTGCCGAGTGATGAAACATTGGCAAGGCAAACAGTACGAAGAGCAAAAGCGTACACCATAATCAACAAGGAATTATAGAAGCGAAGCGTGACAAACGTACTACATCGTTGTATCAGCCCAGAGAAAGGCCAAGAGATCTTATTGGATATTCATCAAGGAGAATGTGGGCACCATGCGTCATCAAGAGCGTTGGTGGCCAAAGAATTTCGACATGGATTCTATTGGCCAAGCGCATTGGCACAAGCGCAAGAGTTAGTTGGAAAATGCAATGGTTGTCAACACTATGCATCCAAGTCACATCTACCAGCGTCTGAATTAAAGACTATACCAATTACTTGTCCTTTTGAAGTGTGGTGCCTAGATATGGTAGGACCATTCAAACCATCAAGGGTAGGCATGACTCATATTTTGGTCATGATTAATAAGTTCACCAAGTGGATATAAGTGAAACCAATCAAAAAGTTGGACGGTAAAACAGCTGTCACATTCTTAAAGGATATAATCCTCATATATGGTTACCCACACAGTGTAATCACTAATAGTTGCACGAATTTTTCTGAAGGAGCTTTTGGTGGTTTTTGCGGGAAACACCGAATAAGACTCGATGTAGCATCAGTCGCCCATCCAGAATCAAATGGACAAGTTGAACGAGCTAATGGCTTAGTTCTGTCAGGGATAAAACCGCGCTTAATGGAACCACTCTAGAGGTCACCTGGTAGTTGGATAGAGGAACTACCCTCAGTGCTATGGAGCCTAAGAACAACTCCGAATCGGTCAATGAGTTATACGCCATTTTTCCTCGTGTATGGGGCAGAAGTAGTTTTGCCTGCCGACATAGAGTATGTCTCGCCAAGAATAAGGCAATACTCGGAAGACAATGTAAAAGAGGTCCGAGAAGATGGAGTAGATTTACTCGAAGAATCAAGGGAACTGGCATTATCCAGATCCGCTATATATCAACAGAATCTCCGATGCTACCATAGCCGGAAAGTGCAACCTCGTGTTTTTCGAGAAGGGGATATGGTGCTAAGGCTGGTGCAGCATACAACGGGAATGCATATATTATCACCCCATGGGAAGGACCATTCATTGTAAGCAAAGCATTGCACAATGATTACTATTATCTCATAGACGCTCGTGAAGCGCAAAAGAACAAGGAGGACAGGTCAGGAGATGAGACCAAAAGACCATGGAATGTGGCACTACTTTGTCCCTTCTATACTTAGGAGAAGCAATGCATGTATCACTCGAACTCTCATATGTCGGACGTATCTGCCGGCTATGCGCTGATAATAAAATGGTATGATTCGAAAAACTGACTCGGGGACTACCCCTTAAGTTTTCCCAATCAATTATTTTATGTCGGCTGGCGTGACACCCGAAATTTATCTCGGAACAAGTAGTGTTTACTCGGAAAAAGCAACTCTTCGACCATGCTATTGTCCGAAAACACGGCTTCATGGCAAGCAAGAGAAAAGGATGTATGACGGGTAAACACGAACGCCGGATAAGTGCAAAGGAGAAACGCGAGCCGGCTTTATGTTTTGGCCTAACTCTCTGCAGGTCACGTTATACTGTGTGTCGAACAATCTCGGCCAAGTGGTACAAGTTTCATATCCGCTAACTATATCGTTAGTACTTTGAGACTCTAATGTCGAACGCCGAAAAAGGTAGACAAGGGCCAAAGTCAAGGAAAGGTGACACGGCAAAATGAAACTAGGGGACTTGCCCTTGAATGGTTCACATTCAGAACATAACGCAAATATATAAATCCTATCAAAAGGCGCATAATCAAACTTGAAGTGCAATGTATGTTACATCTGTACCCGGCATACCGGGGATCTAATAAACAGTTCAAGTATTTGTTGACCTAAGAAGCAGAATGACTCAGAGGAGCACCCTTGGAGCCAGGAGCGTCACTTGGAGCATCGGTAGAGTCAGGGGCATCCGTGTCCGGGTCATCCGGACCATCTGACTCGGTTGCTTCACTGTCGCCACCCTCTTCATCAACAACTTCGACGAGCGGGTTGCCAAGGTCGAGGAAGCTGGGCCTCATCACACCAAGAGTGCACCATGGTATACTCGATCATGGCGTAAGCTCGCTCTTGGCGTTTCTTGATCAGCTCCGGGTCATTCAGCCATTTGCCATCTCTTATGCGATCAAGAACATCAAGATTGATGTCCTCGTACCATGAAAGAACGAAGGAGAGATTTGCCTTGTTTGCTGCAGCTCGGCTGGCCGACTCACGCCATTGATCCATCCGGTCTTTAGTAAGGAGCAATCTCTCAGCAAGTGGATCGATGAGTTCAGGTGTGTCTTCATCCGGCCAGAGCATGCGAAACGCATGAATAGCCGACTTGAGCAGGTCCACACTGCAAGACTTGAGGGTCCTGAGCCGTTCGGACACCGCTTCGAGAAGCTCCTCCATGGACACCTCGCCGTCGGCCAGAGCACCAGATTCGGCCCTCACTTTCTTCATGGCTCGGATGGAAAACATATTGGCCTCAGGAAAATTCTCTGCAAGCAAAAAGAGAAAGTTAGCAAAATAACAAAAGTAGATGGAAGAAGTCCAGAGCAACATATACAGTGCAAAAAGAGTAAGAACTCACTACCTAGAAAGAAGTTGATAGTGTCGAGCTTGCTATGCCAAGTTTTGGCCTTGGCTTGGAGGGCGTAAAAGTTCAGATTTGCCGACTCAACCGACGACTCAGCCTCATCGAGCAGCCTCTTGGTCTTCTCGGCGCAGGAGGCATGCTGCTCATTCTTCTCGGCATGCTCCTCCCTCAGCCCCTTCACCTCGCCCAAGTAATTCTGCTCCATCTCTGCCATCAACTTCTTTAGCCGAGTCACCTCATCTCGATCCTTTTGGAGTTCAGCTTGGTTCTTCTCTACTTATTCGGAACAAATTACTTGTCCACACCAACAGGAACCTTCAGCTATCGGATTAATGAGGCAAGAAACTTACTCTCGGCCTCACTGATCTGCGAGTGTAGAGCCTCGATGGTGGACTGAGCGGAGGCTGTGAGTAAAGAGCAAGAAAAGATTGAGGACATGAACCAAAGAAAAATACACCTAATAGATAAAGGACAACTAAGGATATTCCTTGGCCTTGGATGTCAGTCTGCAGCTTTTCATACGCAAGTTCGAGCTTGCGATGTGCCAGAATGAGAGCTTGGTGCACCTTGGTGCGCTCGTTATGCGTGAGCTGGACAAAGAAGACAGTTAGTAAGGAAAGGTTAAGTTAAGCAGCCTGCCGGATTAAAAAGCTTAAGAGCTTACAGCCGAGTAGGTTCCTTACTCGATAGTAACCTCGAGGGCTAGGATCGAAGCTCTAACATATGAGTTTGGCACAAGGGAATGAAAAAGCTTAAGAACTTACAGCCGAGTAAGTTCCTTACTCAACAGTAACCTCGAGGGCTAGGGATCGAAGCTCTAACATGCAAGCTTGGTGTGAAAAATTTAAATACTAAGTGATTATTGAAAGCTTACGATTGAGTAAGTTCCTTACTCGGCAGTAACCTCGGGGACTAGGTGATATGTATAAAGGGGATACTCAACAATACAAAAGAGTAAGAAGTTACTTTACCTCATTCACTTCGTCGGCATGGGCCATTAGGGAAATGGCCTGCTGGGTCATGTCAGAGACGTCCTTAGGGCCCAGCTTCAGTTTCTTGCCAGCACGGGTGCTAACCTCCTGCTCGCCAGCTGCATTCCATGCCAAAGCATAAGGCTCAACCGAACCAAGGCTTTTCACACTGAGTGTCCCAGTGAGAACTTGACCCATTTTCAGGGTAGTTCCCACGTTGGCACGGGTTGCTGCAGCACTAGTATGGAGGGTAACAAATTTAGAGCCATCACCTGACTCAGCAGCCGCGGACTCGCCCGCCTTGCCCGTTGAAGCGAGCATTGTTGCCAACGTCGGGGGCCGGATATGAGGAGAAGAACCCGGAGCCCAGACTAGCGTTGTTTGCTTGGAGGAGGCGGATTTTCTGGATAAAGGGCGAGAAAAGCCAGAGGCCTTGGGCTGGGTCTGGCCCTTTGACAGAATGGGAGAGCGAGCAGGAGGATTTGGAGAAGAAAGTGGAGCCAGCTGACTGGGCTCAGCAGTTTTGCTGGCTCCAAGACCAGGAAGTTGTTCATTCGCACCAGCCTGAGGGCCGATGCCAGAGGAACTAGTGGCTGAAGGTTTCTCGGTGCCAGAATCACTGGCACCAAGATCAGAAAATTGTTCCTAGCCAGCACCAGTGGCGCTAGCCGAATAACCCACCGGGTCTGACTGACACTTAGAGGCGTGAGCCTCAACAGTGGGAGCATCGACTTGGACGGGACTCGGCGCCATCGAATCAGCTGGAGGAGGCGCGAGCCTTAGAGGAGAGACGATGCTAGAAGCATCCTGGTTCTCCAACAAAGGTGCGATGCTGAAAACAATGAGACATTTATAAGAGAACATCAGTGACAAAAAGAAAGAACGGGTCACAGGTGACGACTGGTGACATTTATAAGAGTGTAAAAACTTACCCGGTGACGACCGGGTCACGGGTGACTCGGCGTGTGACTCGGCGCCCAGCGGCTTGGCGGGTCTCAGCCAGAGTGGTAGCAGTAGAGGCAGCAGGAGCTACCGGAGTAGGCTTGCTCTTCTTGGTTGGCTGAGTGCTGGAGGAGGCTCCGCGTCGCTTCGGCTTCATGACGGGGATCTTGCCGACTCCACCCATGGCGAGAGGAGGAGTTTCATGTACCTGTCCAGCTGCATAAGTAAATAACAGGCTTACTCGGATAAGTTGGGAGACTAAGGTCGCAAGGCATGTACCTCCAAAAGCGTACAATCATCATCGTCATCATCGTCAGACCAATCTTGTAAGGGATTGCGAGATCGACTCTTAACCGAAGCTGAAGCGGCCGCATCGTGCGGGATGGCCATGAAGCACTCCAGGTCATACTCGACCTCATCAGAGTCAGAGCGATCCCCGTTATAACCGCAGGGAGGGATAGTACTGTCATCAACCTAGTGAACAAGATTTTGCGAAAGACAAACAAAATGAGTAACCAGAAGCTAGACTGAGAGTGCCAAAAGAGCTAAAGCCAACTCGGCAAGGAAAACGACTCGGAAAACTTACCCAGGGGAAATGCCTGACCCGGCTAAATAGAGGGAAACTCCAAGCCAAATCATCCGCCAAGTTCAGTTCAAAGATTGAGCTTACTCGGCGGGCAATGGAGTCATGGGTGAGATCCTTAGTGGAGTGCCGAGTGGGATCATGGGAGCCACTCATGAAGCACATCTTGTGGCTCCTCGCTTGGATGGGGATTACCCGGCGTGAGATGAAGGCGCACATGAGGTCAGTATCGGCAAGATGAAAGTTTTCATCCGGCGACAACAACCTTTCCACGATTGTGTTAGCCTCGTTCACCGCAGCGTCTTGGTCGCGCGGGTCAAGCTGCCAGAGCTTCTTGCTAGGGACCTCGTCCGAGAAAGGGGGTGCCGGATGTTATCGGTGGACCCACTGTTTTTGACATACAAAAATGTCCTATGCCACTTCTTGCAAGAATCAATCCCAACAACCCGAGTAAAGATGGAGTCTCTCCTAGGCGTGATGCTAGAGGCACCGCACCGAGTCGGCTTCTTCTCGGCTCGAGGAGCACCAGGCTGGGGAACAACCTGAACCCTAAATCTAAAATATTTGGCCCACAGAAGAACTATAGGCCAAATTTCGAGGTAAGCCTCGCAAGCAGAGATAAAGTAGGAAAGAGAGCCAATCACATTGGCAGGAAGATGATGGGTTTGCAGATGGAAGGTGGAGAGAAATGAGGAGAAGAAGGTGCTCACTGGAAGAGCGAAACCACCCGCTCGTTAGCTTCGGGTTTGGGAGAGATCTCACCGGCGGGAAGACGGCAATCTACTTGCAGCGGAATGCGCCTGGTGGAGCGGAGCCATTCTACCTCCTTGGTGGAGACCTCTAAGCCTTCCCAGCCACCGCGCTCGCCGGCGGGAATCTCTTGCTCCTCCGCACCATCAGCTCCGTCGCGAGCGTCCATCACCCTCGCAGACTCAGTCTCCTCCGCTGTCGGGAGTGGCTTCGAAGAACATGGACCCGTGGTGGAATGGAAAGAGAAGTGGAGCAATTGCAGGGAAAGAACAGGAGGAAGAAGAAACCGCAAAGGGGGCGGTTCGATCTCGCAGGCGCAAGGAAGAAGAAGAGGCAAGGGAAAACTGAACGGGCATGGGGGACGTGGAAACCCCCAACCCCTACTTAAGGACAGTAAAAACGCTGGTCGTGGGATCCATCTGTGCCATGCGGCCAGCGTGTGGCCATGTACAAGGCCGAGTAAGCCAATCAGCAGGCGCCACGTAGCCAGAGTTACAGGAAAATCCCGTGTCATGTCATGAGAGGAAGTACAAGGGGCGTAGGCCGATGGGACTGCCACAGTGACGGGGAATAACTGCGCATCTGTCACTGTGCCGCCAGAGCTTGGAACAAAATTTGAGGCAAGTAATCATGATTACCAGCTGTCAGTGACTGAAGCACGCCGAAAATGACTCGAAATTGGCCAAAGTGACTCGGCTCGAGGCAAAAATGAGCCAAGAAGTCAAAGAGTGGATTCGACAAATGTCAGACAGACCCGACAAGGTGCAAATTGCGACAAATAAGGACAAAAACTAAGTTTCAATCACATAAAAGGAACCTGTAGATGCCTAACAGCTTGAACTGCTAGACCTCACTAGCTTCGGGGACTAATGTCAGGGGGATAACCCTCGGTAGGGTCACGAGAGGTGAAACATAGCACAGCTTGGTTAGCTCCGAGTAAAGAAAGAACCAGGATGAGTAAGAACGGCCGGGTAAGAGAAGCATGAGCGGCCGACATATAAAATATGTTGGCCCGCATAAGACAAAGTTGTGATTCTTGCACGAACCGAGGAAGGGCCTAGTCAAGTAGGACGCGTGGCACCTTTCCGAGTAAGGTTCATGAGGGACCATGGTAAAGCATGGTCAAAAGAGAAGGGCGATGTCGGGTGACACAAAAGGATTCGCGTGACGCCCAAGGCACACGCTAACGTACAAAGTAATAGCATGATGCCAAAAGGAAGAGGAAGCAGCGTACCAAAAGACCGTTAGCTGTTAAGATTTATGGACTGGGACATTGGGCTTAGGACAAGCCCATGACCCGGCCAACATTTTAGGGACCAAGATCCAAACAGTAAACCCTAGAACCCCAAGGGGTATAAGCTAGCTAGCACTACCTATATAAGGAGGGAACTAGTGCAGTAAACCCTAGTTCATACAGTTCAAGGAGCACTTGTAATCTTCGGTTATCAATCAAATCGCTAAGTCTCGAGAGTTCTTCTTGTTCTTCGTGCATGGCTCGACAGTGCACTCCCTCCCTGGTAACCACAAGCACCCATTCGACCCCCAACTTAAGCCTACCCATGGCATATGCCGTGCCACCACCACGACAGGGAGATCATTACTTGTTCGTTGCTGAGAAGCTGCTGTTGAAACTATTTCTACTGCCAATTGTTGCTGGGTAACCGGACTGGCTACTCGCGGTTGTTGGATGTGTATTTTTTTATTTGTAGACGCTTGTGCAACTGGACCTAGTAGTGAGGGATTAAGATGAAACTTTTTATGCTGGTGTTCTTTATTATTGTCTTTTTGTCCGGATTGTCACATTCAACTAGATTAAGTATTGTCTGAGACCTTCTTCTGACACTGTTTCCTACATTAGAAGCAAATAGCTTTTGATATTTATCATAAAATCGTGTGCAAAAGAGCAAATTATTTATGAGTACTTGCAGTTATTGATAGCTAGAAAAGCAATTAATCCCATCACAACTCTAGTACAGTAAATTACTTACCCTAGCCTAACAATATGGCACCCTGAGTGAGAAAAAACCACATGAAGTTCCAATACAATCGACGAATCTGCAGGCTTGACTATAATACTCATAACATAACTTGCACAGTGTAAGATTTTAAAGAAAAAACTAAATAGATCAAATCAAACTAATTTTCTTAGTAGATGAAGGGCACTCGATGCCCGCCTAGTTATACTCTAAACAAGGATACTAATTCGGCTCGCAACCTCAGATAGAGTTGACGAATACCAGTTGTGTTATATGTGACCTTTACGCCCCAACAAGAATCATTTTAGGAGAAATGCCACAGATGTTAGAGGATCTTCATAACGATGGTAAGGAACGCTCTACCAAACATTAGTAACGATCGACTATATGAGCAAGAATACATTACAACAAGAAACAAAGTACTTTTGATAGTAATCAAATGCATAATGAAAGAGAGCATAAAGTGTTCAACAACCTTCTTCTTGGGAGGAGACGGGTTTACGCTTCGCGTTGGTGCGGTCGAGAGGGCGGGTGCATCGTTTACCCATATCTTCGGTGTCGGAGATGAGAAATCCCATGAAGGAGATGGGACTTTGCAAATAAGGTATCGTGTTTGCCGGTGATGCTGGGCATGCTCCGGAGCGGCGGTCGTCAGAGTGGGGAAGCTGCTGCATCTTGTTAAATAAGGGAGATGTGTGTTCGGTCCCAACGGTACTTGGTGAGTAGGCTGTGGTGGCGAGGAGGGACGGCGGTGCAAGGACATATTCGTGGGAGATGCGGGATAAGGCACCTTTTAAATGAATCATTGGCACTAGTGGTATGTTTGAAACTTTTGAATTGTGCGTGGATCTGGGGTACTTAAAAAACCCACCAATTTAATGCAAAATTTGGTGATCTTTAGCCCGCCAAAAAAATTGTGATATCTAATCTATTACTACACTTTCTAGGAGCGGAGTTAGAACAAGTGCATCGAATGTGATGGGTGGTATGAATGCACCAGCAGCCTTTACCACGTGTAGACTCCCTAGTCTGTAATGCGAAAAAGCAAGTATGCGCAGTCCTGAGCACAACCTCTGCTTCAAGCACTCGTACTCTAGTTATACTCCCCTTTTTGAAAAAACTAGGAGTACTATTATTCTACATCCATTTAGGTTTATTTAGGAAAATACGTATATCAAGAAAATAATTTGACCATAAATTTGGTTAACTATACTGCTCGGGATGGAAGCGGTAGTAATAACTAATTATGGAGTATAGTACAGTAGGAAAGATGATCACACCAAATTTGGCTCTTGCCACATTGTGGATGGTGATGCATGTGACATTCATGAAACAACCAAATACTTTGCCAGTAAGTACATGATCATATCTTCATACTACTAAATAAAGGTTTTTGAATTTACTGGGGCCATTTTGCAATCTATATTATCAGATCATGAACTACTCCCTCCGTTCCATAATATATGTCTGTTTAGTAAGCTTTTTTCGCACTATAAATAGTCTTATATTGTGAAAACAGATGGAGTACTAACTTAAGGTCTTCCACGTTTCGGCGCATTGATGGAGATCGACCACAGCTTCATGCTTCATCTTTGCCATCTCGTCTAGGAGTTTGTCCTTCTGATCCTCAAGGTCCTAGATCCGTTCGAAGCTAATGCCCACCATCTCCACCATGCTGATGTTCTGCCGCTTCAGCTCGTCATGCTCAATCAAGTATTCCATGGCGAGATTCCTAAGGAGGCTAAGCCCGGCCTTGTCAGCGGCGAGTCTGGAGTAAAGTCTAGTGCACTCCTTGACGAGGGCGCTTCTGTCCGCTGTCATGGCGCAGAAATCGCCCATCACATTTTTCAACATAAACTTGATCTCGAAGCCAATATTCTATGAGATGAACATGGAGCAAAAACTCAGAAGTGTACCCAGAGAACTATCAAGGAAGAGGGACACAAATTGAGAATTTTTTACCTCGTGGATGTACCGTCGGCCTCCATCAGCGACAGTGAAGATGATTCTATAGGTAGGAATGCCGTGGGAATGCGAAGACTGCCCGATCTAACAGAACATTGAGAAAGAATGTACTAGTAGTAGGGAAAATGAGCGAATCAAGAAATGGTAAAAGACATGGAAAGTTTCCCAAGCATGGATATTTACCTGAAGGTATCGTCATCCATCAGCAACGATGAAGATGTTTCTGCAGGCATGAGTTCTGATGGAATTCGAAGACCACCTGGCCTAAAAAACATTGAGGAACAATGTGCTAGTAGGTAAATGGGCGACTGAAGAAAAGGTCAAAGGCGTGGAAAGTTGTGCAAGCACAGAGATTTACCTGAAGGTATCTGTCTGTGGCTGCTGCGGCTTTGAAGAACCTTCAGTTGATTACCTCTCGCCTGCAGCCGAGGGATTCGACTAGGACTCATTGAGCATGGAAGAACGGGAAGCCGACCTCTTGCCTTCATCTAGCTTCACTGTCGTGGCATGATCCCTTTTGTGGAGGGACTTGTTCCCAGTCATGGGGGTGAAGTAGCACAGCAAAAAGGAAATGAAAACAGGCAAAGCAAATTTGGCAAAGAAGAACTATTGTCGCAAAGAGAGGAGGAAGAAGGTCCAGTCCGTGACAGGTGGCCTATTCGTCTCCACGCGAGTCCTAAAAAGCCATTTCCACTCAGATACAGTACTTGACGTAGAAATCGAAGAGACTTGCACGTGAGAATCAGATAATGAAAGTATGACATATCATTTTTATATAAAATTATAATTCTAAGAGGTTAAGCTCAAAAAAATAATAATAATTCTAATAAACGTCCATAAAGTTTAACTATATACATTGTGGTGCAATCAACTAGCTTATGGTATAGCAAGTGGGTCCCATTTTAAAGATAGATTTGGCCATATACATAGGTGATGCCCTAATACTCTTGAAATCATGTAAGTACAACATGTCGGTCCACTATAAATATTTTATAGGTCTGCTTGTGACATTCAGGTCCATATTCTTTAGACTTTTTTTATGGAAAGTAACAATTTCGTCATCACTCGAAAAATTAAGGTTGTTCTTTCCTAATAGTAGGATACTCACACTAATGGCATTGTTTACTACAAAGAAGAAGCACCCATCTACCTTTCAAAAGATAATTAGCAATTCAAGAGCAATCTATTGCGCTTACTAGTACCTCGAGTTTGACCTAATTTCATTAAATTATCAAGATGCAAAAATTTAGCAAGAAGTTGAACCTGGTGTCAAAAATCTCGTTGTTGGTATGTGATATATTAAATGCACCCCCAATGGTTACCTCAAAAAATCAAACCAAGAATATTTTGTAGTTCAAATTTGACCTAATTTCGATAAGTCGGCATTAAGGCATTCAAGTGGGCATAGTTAGCTAGGAACAAGTTTGAAAACTCATAAAATTAAACATAGGAATCATAAGTGAAACATGTTGGTCCACTTAATATGTCTATAAGCTTGGCTTGTGGCATTCGGATCCATATTCTTCGGACTTTTTTACGAAAAAGAACAATCTCGTCGTTACCCGAGAAATTGAGAATGTTCTTTCCTGATAGTTGGAAACTCACACCGACGACATTGTTTACTAGAAGAAGATGCACCCATCTATGTCCGAAATGATATTTAATCATAGAGCAATCTAGCTCGCTTATTGCTAGCTCAAGTTTGACCTAGTTTCGTTAAATTTTCAAGATTCAAAATCTTAGCAATAAATTGAACCTATTTTCAAAACTCTCAGTGGTAGTTTGTGATATAATAAATGACCCTCCGATGGTTACCTCCAAAAAATGATAAAACTTTAAAAGCGACCTACATTATTCCTGTAGTTCAAATTTGACCTACTTTCGATAAATCAGCATAAAGTCATTCAAGTAGGAAGAGTTAGCACGAACGAAGTTTTAAAAATCATGAAGAATGGGAATCATAAGTAGTACAACATGTCGGTCCAATATATATGTATGAAATCTTCGCTTGTGGCATATTCAGATCTAGTATTCTTCGGACCTTCTTTATAGAAAGGAGCAACCTCGTCATCACTCAAAAAATTGAGAATGTTCTTTCCTAATAGTTGGAAACTCACACCAAAGACATTGTTTACTAAAATAAAATGCACCCATCTAACATAGAAAAGACAATTAATTCAAGAGCAATCTATTGTGTTTACTCGTACATATAGTTTGACCTAATTTCGTTAAGTTGTCAAGATGAAAAATCTTAGTAGGAAGTTGAACCTGTTTTTAAAACTCTCACCGGTGGTTCGTGCTATACTAAATGACCCCACCCATGATGGTTACCTCAAAAAATCTAAAACCTTCAAAGCAACTTACAATTTTCCTTTAGTTTAAGATTGACCTAATTTCGATAAATTGGCCTAAAGTCATTCAAGTGGGCAAAGTTAGCTAGGCTGAAGATTGAAAAATCATAAAACATGGGAATCGTAAGTACAACATGTCGGTCCACTATAAATATTTGAAAGATCTCGGTGGTGGTTTGTGATATATTAAATGCCCCCCTGATGATTACCTCAAAAAAATCGCAAAACTTGTAAACCAAGCCTACAATTTTATTGTAGTTCAAATTTTACCTAATTTTGATAAGTCGGCATAAAGTCATTCAAGTGGGGAGAGTTATCTAGGACGAAGTTTGAAAACTCACAGAATTAAACATAGGAATCATAAGTGAAACATGTTGGTCCACTTAATATGTCTAGAAGCTTGGCTTTTGGCATTCAGATCCATATTCTTTGGACTTTCTTTACGAAAAAGAACAATCTCGTCATTACTCAAGAAATTGAGGAAGTTCTTTCCTGATAGTTGGAAACTCACAACGACGACATTGTTTACTACAAGAAAATGCACCAATCTATGTCCTAAAAGACATTTAATTCGAGAGCAATCTATATTATTTACTTGTAGCTCAAGTTTGACCTAATTTCTTTAAATAGGAAAGAAGTCGGTGAAGTGTGCGAAATTAGCTAGGAATCTTGAAAAATTGAATTACATAAGAAACCTTCGTCCACTTTATGTGATAATTGGGAGGGTTTCATTTTCTTCTAACTGTGGCAGGCCCCGTAGGAGCGAGACACTTGAGATAACACGGTCGGTGGAAGTACAAGTTACATCAAGGACCTCATAAAAATGAAAATTACATCAAAGTCCGTGCATTTAGTACAAGGTCCCTGTAACTAAAAAATGAAGTGTGTTTTAGGGTTTGCGCATACTAGAGTTCATTCATTGTGCTAAAGGCTATCAATAGAATTTTCTAGATGCTAAGAATGGAAAAGAAGATCGAACGGTTAGAAATGTTTGGATTTGCCACTCTTGATCCAACGGGCAATGTTCAAAGTTATCTGTACACTCTACTATAGCGGTATGGTATTGTAAGAGATAAGACAAGATAAAGATAAGATAACAAGTACTACCACGAATTGACGATCTTTTGAATAACCTTCACTCCCGATGTTTGGGAAGAAAGTGAAATTTCGAAACCTGAAAATTTTGAAATTTTTGCAGTCAAGGACCAAAGTGGTTTGCTTCCTTTGTACTAATCCTCATACTCCACAGTCCACACCAACGAGGCAGCCGAACATGCCAGAGAAATAGAGCCATCCTCTCAAAAATAAAAATAAAAATAAATAGAGCCTTCGTACGGCACACGTGTGGAGCTCCATGTTGTGTACAAGGGAGAGATCAGTTGGGCCGGTGCACGAGGGGACAGAGGTGGAGACATGAGAGGAAGTGAAGGAGTGAGCAAATACACCTTTCTTTCGTGCATAGGTCCTAAAATTTACTACAGTAGTACTAGTAGAGTGTACTCCACTATAAGTGTAAAGGCGGGAGGAGTACCTCGTGTCAGGAACCGATCATAACTTTGATCTCCGCTGCTACCCTCTTCCCCTGCCTATGTTTTATTTTGTCTGCACGTACATCACGTGGATATAGGTGAGCATATGTCTATGAAAAGAAATACTACTACGAGTAAGGGATCCACTATGTTGTCCATAAGAAAATTAGTCGTGATGGACTTCCATACATATACATACATAGTGGAAGCTTTCCACAAGGTAAAAACCTTATGGGTCACCCTTAAGCTTATGGGTAGTCCATAAGTATCAAAATATTTATATCTAGCACACATAGCAATATAAAACAAATTTTAATAACAAGACTACGAGAGGGTAGCTCTTACATGGGTCCTATCTTATGGACAAGTTTGACTAGACACATTATGGTGTAGTCAACTAGCTTTGTATTACAAAGTGGGTCCCATCTTAAGGATGGGTTTGGACATATAAATAGGTGATGCCCTGAGATCTACCGTTTAGACAGTGTCTATATGAGACAGATTCGTGGGTCCTACTAGACCGCAGATCCTAACTTTTGCGTAGTAGTTTTACAGCTTGATCATACACTGCCAAGTGGGGCCATTATTTCCTTTTTCATTTATACACATGTGCCTTGTACTTCATTTCTAACCGTGCTAGACTCGATTTTTTTCTGAAATTCCACTGATCTATTAATAATGATCAACAACCATGTAAAGAGACCCAAAAGTAAGTTGCTCTTACACGCCGTATCGTTCTTCCATTTTCCCCTCTATTTTGATCTATATTCTTTACATATAAGAACAATTTGACCTAATTTCATTAAATTTATATAAAGTCATTTAAGTGTACCAAGTTAGCTAGTAATCTTGAAAAAATCCGTCTAAAAATATGGGAATTGTTAGAAAGTAAGGTCCACTTTGTATGAAAATTAGGGTGGTGCCTTTTTATTTTAACTAACATGGGCCCCGCGGGATCAGTGAACTTCGCTTGTGGCATATTCAGATCCAATATTCTTTGGACTTTAGTTACAGAAAGGAACACTCTCGTCATCGCTCAGAAAATTGATAATTTTCTTTCCTGATAGTTGAAAACTCACACTGACGATATTGTTTACTTAAAGAAGATGCACCCATCTACCTTCTAAAAGACGATTAATTAGAGAGCAATCTATCGTGCTTACTCGTACCTCAAGTATGACCTAATTTCATTAAGTTATGAAGATGAAAATCTTAGCAAGAAGTTGAACCTGTTTTCAAAACTCTCGATTGTGGTTCATGATATACTAAATGACCCCCCTTAATGGTTACATAAAAAAATCGCAAAAAATTCAAAGGAACCTACAATTTTCCTTTTGATCAAGATTGACCTAATTTCGATAAATCGGCATAAAGTCATTGAAGTGGGCAGAGTTAGCTAGGACGAAGTTTAAAAATTATAAAACATGGGAATCATACATACAACATGTCGGTCCACTATAAATATACGAAAGGTATGCTTGTGTTATTCAGATTCATATTCTTTAGACTTTCTTTACGGAAAGGAACAATCTCGTCACCACTCAGAAAATTAAAAGCTCTTTCCTGATAGTTGGAGACTTACAATAAAGACATTGCTTACTAAAAGAAAATGCATCGATATAACTTAGATAAGACAATTAATTCAATAGCAATCTATCGTTCTTAATCGTACCTAAAGTTTGACCTAATTTCGTTAAGTTGTAAAGAATAAAAATATTTGCAGGAAGTTGAACCTGTTTTTAAAACTCTTAGTGGTGGTTCATGATATACTAAATGACCCCACACCCTGATGGTTACCTTAAAAAATATAAAACCTTCAAATAAACCTACAATTTTCCTTTAGTTCAATATTTACCTAATTTCGATAAATCGGCATAAAGTCATTGAAGTGGGAAGAGTTAGCTAGGCCGATGTTTGAAAAATCATAAAACATGGGAATCGTAAGTACAACATGTCGATCCACTATAAATATTTGAAAGGTCTCGTGGTGGTTTGTCATAAATTAAATGCCCCCCCTGATGGTCACATCAAAAAAACGCAAAACTTCCAAACCAAGCCTACAATTTTCTTGTAGTTCAAATTTGACCTAATTTCGATAAGTCGGCATAAAGTCATTCAAGTGGGCAGGGTTAGCTAGGACGAAGTTTGAAAAATCATAGAATTAAACATAAGAATCGTAAATGAAACATGTTGGTCCACTTAATATGTCTAGAAGCTAGGCTTGTGGAATTCAGATCCATATTATTTCGACTTTCTTTATGAAAAAGAACAATCTTGTCATTACTCGATAAATTGAGGATGTTCTTCCCTGATAGTTTGATACTCACAACAAAGACAATGTTTACTACAAGAAGATTCACCCATCTATCTTTGAAAATACATTTAATTCGAGAGCAATCTACATCATTTACTTGTAGCACAAGTTTGACCTAATTTCGTTAAATCGGCAAGAAGTCGGGGAAGTGTGCGAATTTAGCTAGGAAGCTTGAAAAATGGAATTACATAAGAAACCGTGGTCCACTTTGTGTGTTAATTGGGAGGCTTTTATTTTCTTCTAACTGTGCTAGGCCCCATAGCAGCGAGGCACTTGAGATAACATGGTCGGTGGAAGTACAAGTTACATCGAGGACCTCCTAAAAATGAAAATTGCATGCAAGTCTGTGCATTTAGTACAAGGTCCCTGTAACTATGCAATGAAGTGTGTTTTAGGGTTTGTGCATACTATAATTTATTCATTGGTATAAAGTCTATCAATATAATTTTCTAGATGCTAAGAATGTAAAAGAAGATCGAACAGTTAGCAATGTTTGCATTTGCCACTCTTGATCCAACGGTCAATGTTCAAAGTTATCCGTACACTATACTATTGTGGTATGGTATTGTAAGAGATAACACGAGATAAAAAAGATAATAAGTACTACTACGAATTGCTGATCTTTTGAATAACCTTCCCTCCTGATGTTTGGGAAGAAAGTGAAAATTTTGAAACCGGTAAATTTTGAAACCGGTAAATTTTGAAATTTTTGCCTCCGAGGACCAAAGTGGTTTCCTTCCACTGTACTAATCCTCCTACTCCATAGTCCACAACAATGCAGCTACCGACCATGCCAGAGAAATAGAGCCACCCTCTCAAAAATAAAAAATAAAAATAAAAAGAAACAGAGCCTTTGTACTAAGGCACACGGACAAGGGAGATATCAGCCGGGCCGGTGCGCGAGGGGAGAGGGGTGTAGAAATGAGAGACAACTAAGGAGAGAGAAAACACGCCTTTATTTCGTACATAGGTCGTGAAATTTACTATAGTAGTACTAGTAGAGTGTACTCCACTATAACTGTAAAGGCGGCATGAGTACCTCATGTGAGGAACCCATCATAACTGTGCTCTTCGCTACTTTCCTCTTCCCTTGCCTACGTTTTATTCTCACTGAACATACATCGCATGGACAGAGGTGTGCATATGACTAAGCGAAGAAATACTGCTACGAGTAAGGCAACCACTATGTTTTTCATAAGAACAAAAGTAGTCGTGATGGACTTTCATACATATACATACATAGTGGAAGCTTTCCACAAGCTAAAAACCTTATGGGTCACCCTTAAGCTCATGGGTAGTCCATAAGCATCAAAATATTTATATCTAATACACATAGCAATAGAAAACAAAGTTTAATCACAAGACTATGACAGGGTAGCTCTTACATGTGGGTCCTATCTTATGGACAAGTTTGACTAGACACATTGTGGTGTAATCAACTAGCTTGGTATTAGCAAGTGGTTCCCATCTTAAGGATGGGTTTGGACATCTACATAGGTGATGCCATAAGCTCTACCATTTAGACAGTGTCTATATGAGACAGATTCATGGGACCTATGTCGTCGAATTGTCAACAAGTACGCCATAAGGGGTCCTAGCGGCATTGAGAATATGGGGTGTGAGACGTCAGATGTTCCAGGAGCGGTGAGCACAAGTTTACCCAGGTTCAGATCTGACTGCGGTGATCAGATCCTACTCTTGCTAGCAACCCAGTAATATATCGGCGTAAGCCGGATGTTATAGCGGATTACAAGAGAGGTTCGCCTGTGCGAGTTGTGATTGTGGTTGTTGCTATGGTTGTGCCCTAAAGTCTCCCATAGGGTTGGTTTATATAGTCACCAGAACCTAGGGTTACAGGAGAGATCTATCAGGCTATGTTATAGAGTCGGTAACTAGATATAGCTTGGACTACAAGTAATACTATAGGCATAAGTCGGTAACTCTTCTGGGCCTTGTCATAGCTGGAACTGGCTCGTCCTCTTTCTCTGACTGGGCCGCCCATGAAGCAAAGATCTAACCTGTTGGTGGGCCACCCTGGTCAGTGAGTCCTGTGGGTATACCCAGAAAGTATGTCCCCAACAGTAGCCCCTGGAAGTCTCTAAGATCCAAAGTCAGATAAATCGTCTAGCTTGATGGTTTCTTTGTCTTGAGAATCTTGAAGGGTTCCCGAAAACTTCAATCAATAGTGTAGGATTCTGAGTCAATTGAGTCGGATATATTTTGTTCTGACTTTAGTCTTTTCCTTGCTCAGTTTGAAACATGAGTCAGATTTTACAGCAGCGTGCGGACTGACAACTTTTTAGACCAGGTCCTATCACTAAGAGGAGTCCCATTGACACAAAAGTGGTGTGTCTACTCCCTATGGAACAGATCACCGTTTTAATGCTCACACAAGAATAGAGGGGCGGAGGAGTCGCGAGGAAGCTACCCTCCTCTCTCCTATACACGTGGCGTAAATCGCGCAACTAAAGCACAAATCTTGGCACATAGACAAATAAAAGAGAGGAGAAACCCTTCTGTCCCAGATTCATCTCTCCACTGCTTCATTCATTGCCTCCTCATACTACTCGAGCCCTCCGCAGCCATTCCCATCTACACTCCGCGAGAAAAACCTCTTTCCTCCACCAATCTTCATTTCTCGAAGAGCGATGGCATCTACATCTGGCTCCGTAGAGACGGTTGGTATGTCGGCGGCAGACAAGAAGAAGATGCGGGGCCTCTGGGTCCCAAGCATCATGGACTAAGCCGAGCTCCAGGTCATGGAGGATGAAGGCTTCATCGTCGCCGACGTGTGGCGGAGCGCCACTCCTGCCCGTGCAACATCGACCGCGGCCTTAGCCTGCCACCGTCAGACTTCTTCATCGAGGTCCTCAAATACTACGGTGTGTAGCTACATAATCTTCCTCCCAACTACCTGCTAGAGCTTAGTACTCATGCAGCCTTGTGCGAGGGGTTTCCTGGCAATTGTCCAAATCTCACCCTTTTCCGATACTACTATGGTACCCGGAAGAACTCCATTATTGCTGGGGTGCCTTACACCACTGGCACACTTAGCTTAGTCCTAAGGAGAAACCGAGTTTATGCTAGGATTAACGCTAGCGAATCCGTCAAATGCTAGGCCAGAACTTTCTTCTTTCATAAGGATATTCCGGCTCCCGGAAAGGCGGAAGGTCTTCTGGCCTTTGTCGACGATGCCGCTCCCCACAAAAAATCATGGGACGTGGAGGCGCCGGAACTGTCGGATATCTTGATCTTCACAAAGAGGCGGATTGAGTTTCTGATGAAGCACATTGGCCTTCGTGGATCCGACTTGATCCACTGCTGGCTAGAGCGCCGGATTCACCCTCTACAGCACCATGGAGATCAACTCATGTACTCCGTCACTGGCGACAAGAAGGACAGCATGTGGTTCAGCCCGAACCAAATTCCAGCGAAGGATTATAGGACCCTCATGCAGTATTTGATCAAGGAGAGAGTGGAATGAAAAGTTCCGGATGTCTCCATGAAGATGTTCACGTCTAACCGTCCTCTAACTTCGGTAAATATTTCGAATTTTCTTTTGCGTTTTGTCGTTCTTTTCTGTTTCTTTCTCCGACTCTATTTTCATCGATGCTTTTTGACTTTGTCAGCTCGAGAACTCCCCGAGTCTGAGCCAGCCCCACTAGAGGGCTATCTCTCAGACGATCCGGAGGCGATAGAGGATGACAAGGTGCAAGAAATTTCTGCCTCCGCCTCCAAGAAGCGCAAGGCAAAGGAAGTTGTTAGCACTGCTGGTAGCCAAGTGCTTCCAGTAGTTAAAAAGTAAGCATCCTGTCTTTGTTTTCAATACCTTGTACTTTTCTTTATTTTCAAAGAACATCTGACATTCAGATTTTCGTGCTTCAGAGCTAAAATAGTTTTGAAGAGTAATATTAAGCAGACGGCAAACCAGGCTAGCCACCGCGTTAGCAGAAGCTTGTTATCTCCCCTACAATACCGCCACCAACTCCATCCAGTACTCCATCATCAGCACTAGAGGCTTCCGCCTCTCCTGGTGCTGGCAACATCTCGAAAGCCCTAGTCATCGTCGGTGGCCAGGCAACTAACAAGGGTGAACCCGCCAAGGGTAATGATCCCATGGTAATATCTATAGGAGTGTTAGATAAAGTGGTCGGCTCTGCTGCCTCCGTCCTAAAACAGAAGAAGGAGGAGATCCTCAGGCTGCCTTAGTCCAGTCTTGAGAAGCAAACCCTCACTGCAGAGGCAGCAAGCCAGGAGATGGAGGACGTAAAGTTGGTCAGCCTCCTGGACCAAATCTTGATCCGGGACGTGAAGATAGTCTGGCGAACTCCCAGCGATGGACGTTCCCTCCCTCTCCCTTGCCGAGAAAGTGTTTCAAAACACTAAACTTGGATTTCAGAAGTTGCACCTGGAACATATTGTAAGATTCTGAATCTTAATTGCAGTTATTTTATTATCATAACCTCTAGCCCCCAAGCATAAAGTCAGATAAACATCGTTGAATCCGTGTTGATTCTTATAGGATGCAAAAGAACGATGTAGTGTAGACCCCATGGCTCGTGCTCTATTTTTTACTTAGTTAAATTTGCAGCCCGAGTCTTAGTAGCCGTCTAACGTCTCTAAACTTACAGAAAATTGGATCTTCCAACCAGGAATTGCTCAAGAACATTTGCAATAAACATAAGGAAATGAAAGCCCTACGCCTTGAAAATTCAAAGTTAAAAGTTGAAAAATATGTAGCAGAAGGTAAACTTTTATGACTTCCTCTTTGTCATTTAGCTATTGTCATAGTCAAACTTATTCTGTCCGACTGATATTTTTCCTTTTGCAGAATTGTTGTGTGAATCTAGCAAGATGGTGGAGTAATCCGAGAACTTCAAGGTCTTAGAGTTGGAGAATGTTGAGCTCCGGGACAAGCTTGAGAAGCTTACTATTGAATTGGAGAAATCCGTAGATGTTATCCTGGAGTCAATAAACCATGATACCGTGAGGCTCCAGAAGCTAATATCCCTCCGAGATAAACAATTGGATGATCTTCAGAAGGACTTCGATAGTGAGAGGGATCTAGCCCAGGCCACAGAGAGTGAGTTGAACAGCCTCCACGAGGAGCATGACCAGTGGAATCATTCTGTGCTAGGTAAGATTTCCGACTTACTCTATTCAATTGATTTTTTGACTTTATTTTTGAGTCAAAAGTTTGACTTTTGGTTCTTTCCCAGCCCCCCTGAATCTTTCCGACTCTCCTAGCTCTGAACCTCGCCTCGAGCGTATCAAGCTCATCGGAGATATTTTATTCGACTTTCGCCAGACTCTTGAGGAGGCTGGTGAGTTGGTCAAACTTTCCAATTGGCACAAGATGTCATTGCAAGAGGTGATGGACAAGGCCAAGGAGATTCCGAAGGTAATTTAAGACTAGAAGATCTCCTACGCTCGTACTGCTTCATAGACCGCCCTTACCATGATGATGAGCCACCATAGCGATATGGAAATCTGGCACGTCACCAAGGGTATCGCCGATGAGGACGATGAGGACGATGAAGCTAACCCATTGAATCCGTCACTGTGCCTCCCTCACCTCAAGAGCCAGAAGACAGTCTTATCGAAGCAGCTTCTGAGTTTGAGGTCTAGGGCGACAATGATTTCGACTCCAGCGCTCCACGCTCTTCATGAGCATAAAGTACTTTCAAGCATTCTAGGATTTCTGAAAAATGACATGTTCTTTTAGAAATAAGATGGCAAAAAACTTCTCAAAGATAACTCATGAGGAAACCAACACTTTATTTCACTTTGAACATGTACATATATGATTACAAGGAAATATAACTAAGAATAGAATGGACATAGCTGTGCAATATTCCATGGACGACCTATCTCATCCGGGTCTGTATTACCGCCAACTCTCTTTCTTTTCCGAGTATCTAGACTTTCCTTGACTGATCTCATATCGGTTAAATAATACGACCCATTATGCAGAACTCTGCTAATCATAAAGGTCCTTCCCAAAACGGGGAAAGTTTGTGCTTTCTTTTTTTGCACAAGTCGTAGAACCAAATCACCCTTCCTGAAAGAACGATTTTGTACTCTCTGACTATGATACTTGCGCAACTTCTGCTAATAGGTTGTAGATCTCTGCTCAGCAACGACGCGTACTTCTTCGATTATATCGAGATCATCCTTTCGAGAAACTTCTGCATCTTCTTCGATATATGCTTTGACTCGTGGAGATTGATGAATTAGATCACTTGGAAGAACTGCTTCTGCACTGTAAACCAAGAAGAAAGGAGTGTATCTGGTTGATCTGTTAGGAGTTGTACGTAAGCTCCATATCACAAACAATAATTCTTCTGCCCAAGCCCCCGTGACACGACGAAGTGGTGCTTCTAGACGAGGTCGGAGTCCTTGTAAAATGAGACCGTTAGTTCTTTCGACTTGTCCATTAGCTTGTGGATGCGCGACTGATGCAATATCTCCTTGGGGTGATTTGAGAACCACGCCACCCCCGAGCCCCCTCATGATTTTGATCCATGAAAATGAAGGATCTAAAATTCCGAATCTGGAGGGCTTGTGTTTTCCGCCATGTCCAATCAACAACGAAATCGTCAAGTATTTGGGACTTGATTGTTGTACGTGGTTGTACTTAATGTCAAAAGATGCAAGATCTATTCCCTACTTTGCGACACGTCATGTGGCGCCAGAACCTCACTTATGTAATAAGTTGGACGCTGCACCTTATGCTCGTGGCCTTCTTCCTCGCGCTCCACTATAGTTACCACACTTATGACCTTGTTGGTCGCTGCAATCTAGAGTAACATAGGCTCCTGAGGTTCTGGCGCTGCGAGAACTAGTGGGTTTGAAAGTAAGTCTTCCAAACTTTGTAGGCAGTATCAGCTTCCTGGATCTATATAAATTTGTCAGTTTTCTTCAAGAGTTTGTATAAAGGTGCATCTCTTTTGTCGAGCTGGCTAGCGAACCGGCTCACTGCTGCAATGCAACCAGTGAGTCGTTGCACGTCCTTCAGGCAAGTCGGCCTGGTGATGTTGAGTATAGCCTTGATTTTGTCCCGGTTCACCTCTAAGCCTCGCTCAGACATGATGAAACCTAACAATTTTTCTGCTGGAATTCCAAAGAAACACTTCTTCGGATTTAGCATCATGTTGAAATTTCGTAGACTAGCAAATGTTTCCTCCAAGTCAGAAATTAAAGTTCCGTTCTTTTTGGACATAATTGCTATGTCATCTATGTATACATGGACGTTGCGTCCGATTTGTTCGTTAAGACAATGTTGCATAGTATGTTGATATGTTGCTCATGCGTTCTTTAAGACAAAAGGCATAGTTTTGTAACAGAAGGTTCCAAAACGAGTGACGAAAGACGTCTTAATTTGATCCGACTCTTTCATCTGTATTTGGTGATTTCCGGAATATGCATCGAGAAACATAGTAACTCTGACCCTGTCATAGAGTCGATAACTTGATCGATTCTTGGCAAAGGGAACAGGTCTTTTGGGCATGCCTTATTCAAAGAGGTATAATCAACACACACCCTTAAATCAATAGTGTCCTTTTTAGGGACGAGTACAGGATTTGCCACCCAATCTATATGGATGACCTCTATTATGAATCTGGCTAATTCTAGTCATGCCAATTCCTTGGCTATTGCTTTGCTCTTTTCATCACCAAACCGTCGTAAAGACTTTTTGACGGGTTTAGCATCAGGGTACACATTAAGACAGTGCTCGTCAAGTTCCCTAGGTACTCCGGTCTTGTCAGAAGGCTTCCATGCTTGTCACTATTAGCTTTGAGGAACTCGACGAGCGCGTTTTCCTATGTGAGGTCTAAGCCTACCGCTATGTCCGTCGGCTTGGAAGGATCATCTTCCTTCAGCGACGTTTTCTTCTTATCTTCCGACGCCTTGAACTATATGCTTGGCTTTAGCACCTCGTTCTTCGTAGCGGGCATCTCAGACGGGTTGATGGTCTTATTGATCTCCTAGTACTCCTGGGCGTGTAGCATAGCTTCAGCAAAGGTAGCAGATCCTTCATCACACTCTCGCGCTTTCCTCGGATTTCCCCGGATGGTGATGATGCCCTTTGGACCTGGAAGTTTTATCATATTGTAGATGTAACAGGGACAAGCCATGAACACCGAGTAAGCCGGACATATGAAGATGGAGTGGTAAGAACTTTTGAACGGTACCACCTCAAAAGATAGTGGCTCAGTCCGGTAATTATCTTGGGTTCCGAATGTCACGTCTAGAGTAATCTCACCTTGAGAATCCGCATGTCTCCCTGCTACGATGCCATGGAAAGTTACACTGCTATAACTCAACTGGTTTTTTCATGGATTTTCGCGCGGTGGAGCGTCTCGATATAGAGGATGTTAATGCTGCTTCCTCCATCCATGAGAGTTTTAGAGAACTCATAGCCATCAATAAGAGGATTGACGACTAGAGGATACTTGGGCGATCTGAGCGGTCAAAGGTGATGGTTACATCCGACCAATCCAGAAATTGTGGAACAGCCAGAACCGTGGCATTGAGATCATGGAGAAACGCCTTCTTGTCCTTAGCCGATTGAGATCCAAGGAAGCAGACGTATGTGTCTTTCTTAGTCGGAAAATCCTTCTTTCCGTCCAACTTGGGCTGTGGGGCATCCGCTTCTTCCATGTCGGAATCTTCCTTGGGATCGTTGCCTTTCTCGGAATTTTTCTTTCCTTTTCGTCTTTCTTGATGTCGTCATTGAAACGACAATCAGCATTTGTGTGGGTAGATCCTCCGTTACTATCCAAGTGGTGGACACAGGGATTGTTGGCAATGTCGGCCCAGGTATAGGTTCTTCCGGGTTGTTGTTCTCCTCTTCCCTGGATTTGGGAAGTTCAGTGGCCCTGACCCTGGCTTCCTACGTGCCCCTCCTCGTCCTCCAGATCCGAACGTTGCATTAACAACTGCGTTGTCCGAAGCTGTTTTATCTTCCTAGGTGTTGTTGCGCTTCTGAGCTTGTTGTTTTTGATGTTTGGCCGCGTTGGTATTGGCCAGAATATTTAGCAGACCTTCTGAATCATCATCGGCATTAGCATATTTGCTTGCTGTCTATATCATTTCTCCCAAATTTGTTATGTGGTCACACTTCAATATGTGACGCAAAAGTTCGACTGGAAGTCCTGCGATGAAAGCTTCTATCGCAGTTTGCTCGTGCACTCCTTCACATGAGTTCTTCATGTCAATACGGCATCCGAGATAATGCTGGCAAGTTTCTTCGGGTCTTTGTGTGCAACGCTGCAAGTCTCCGATTGTGCAGGGACTTCTGTATGTTCCCTCGAAGTTTGAAAAGAATGAATTTTGCATATCATACCAGTTATGAATTGAATTCGCTGGCAGTTCAGTGAGCCATGATCGAGCTGTCTTCCTCAGCATGAGCGGGAGATATTGGACTGTGACCAGGTTGTTTCCTCCTTTGCTGATGCAGCAGGCTTAGAAAAAGTCCTGGATTTAGGTATCTGTCAAAGTCGCACCTTCGTACGGCTGGATGTGTTTGGCGATACCAAAGTCAACCCGAAATTTTTTCTGACGGATGCGTGGGCCAAAGCACTTGGGTCCCACATACAAGTATTCTTCCTCATACCGCTGCGCCTCTGTATTTGACTCAATGTGATGGCGAGTGTCGTTTGCCGAGAGAGATCTGTGCCTTGGAGGCTCACGGCTTCTGCGCGACGGAGTCGGATTTCTGCTTCTGCTCTCACCATTGCCGCCTCCACCTCTGCGGCTTCCATGGCTACGACGGGATCCTTCATGGTCATTGCCAGGAGGCGATGGTGGCCCTGGTGGATTGTTTCCGGCTGGGTTATGTGGTGGTGGTGGAGCCTCATTGACTCTAATGATGGTTTCTTTGGGCTCCATCCCTACTTGAATCAGCACGATCCGGATCGTCTCTTCGTCTGGCGTTGCCAGCTGGACGGCTTGGTGGTGGCATTCTTAGCCGATCTTGCTCTCGTTGGCGGCGCACTTTTGGGTCTTCTCTATGGCGGTTGTTTTGCCGATGATGGCCCAGATGGGGGACCATTGCCCTGATGGCATCTTCGGACCCAGCCGAAATAAATCTTGCCTAGTCATGCGCGGGCCTGCGAGAGTGGCCATTTGAGCTGGTCCTTGAATTCTCTTCTTCCACATGAGGACGATAGCGTTGATCCGTATCCCTACGGGGTCTCTCGTCAGCGCTTTGGTCGGCGCCAGTGTGGCAAGATTCCGACTTTGAGGCCAGCTTGCCATTGAATGACGCGGCCATTTTCTGCTGCTACAAAGCTTTATCTAGCAATGCACCGCATTGCCGAACCTATTATGGGGATGGATTATTGGCGAGGATAGCCCGAGCCGCTGCGACATTTTCCAAAGGTGTGCTGTAGACTCGGATCTTCTCTCTAGTTTTTCCATCAAATAGATCTCTATGGATATCCGAGTTCTTATTGGCATGAACCGGACATCCTCTTGTCTTCTTTGGTAGTTACTTGAAATCTGACTGATATTTTGCAGGATCATTGTCTTACTGTTGTTTAAGCTCGACGATGCACGTGGACTCTTCGAGTAGAAACGAACGGTGCTTTTCCAGGTCCTCAGCCCTTTTATCCTGAGCCTCCCGAGTAAGATCCGAAGCCGTTGGAATTGGAATTGCTAGAGCATCTCCATAAATTTCACGTGCACCCTTGGTGACGAGGTGTCCATCCACGGGAGGGTCGATCGGCGTGGTATTAATCATATCTCCTTCCTGATTCTCCATCTCGATCTCTTCATCAACTTTTTCTTCATTTGTTTCGTGGACGTCCAGCTCTGTTGGTGTCGGATTTTTGTTCTTCTGCTTCTTCTTTGACCGCCAAGTAGCCTTAACATGCATACCAGTGGCAAAGATGGCTTTTGGTCCATTATCAGGGGATAAGCTTCCGTTGGTACTTTTCGTAGTGGTTGGCTTGTGGACCTCGGACAAATCTCCGGTATCCATATCATCCTATGAGGTGTAGCTTTCATCCATGCTACCATATGGACAAGGGGGATTTTCCGGCTCACCTTGCATTGGTTTGGAGGCGTTCTCTTCTTCATACTCCTCCATCTCCTTCTCGAAGTCTCGAAGTTCTTGCGACGTTATTGACTCTTGAGGGGAGCCAGGTAAGTTGGCGTTTTCTATGATTGTGTCGAGGAATGAATCGCTGCCGGCTCTAGTATCGACAGAGTCAGATCCATAGCTTATGTGGTACACGAAACAGTGATTCTTCTTGTTCATGTTCTTGAGGTAGTGGCATAGCTGGGTTTCCGCCTCCTCCATCTCAAAGCTTTCCTTGATATCACCGATTGCTTCGTAATCGATGTAGGGGTGTCTCATCATCTTCTTTATCTTGCTCCTCAAGAGTGCTTTTTCTGCTACGGCCTCAGCGGGACTGGATTCGTAGCGGATATATTCCTCATCCGTGTATCCGATCCCGACCAGGATATCAGACCCGGATTTTTCTTCCACCGCTTCTTCCACGACAGGAGTGGGCGGGGTGGGTTCGATTTTTTCTGGGATCTTGAACTCATCTGCCTCTGCGGACAAAGTAGATCCGGATTTTTCTTCTTCCATGGTCATCACCTCAATGGTGGGTTGGGCAGGTTCAGCAAAGCCGAGAGAAAAATCGATCTCACCGATAGACATGATCGTGTAGGTCGTCACGGGTTTGCTAGCCGGAATCCAAGTCTCGTCGAGTAGAACGAGAGGGACATCACTGGCGTACATCACGCGACCCATGAAGATTGTTTCGCTGATTCCTGCATGCAGATTCCGCTTGGAACGAAGCTTCAAAAGTCACATGCCCTACGGTGGGCGTCAACTGTTGTCGGATTGTCAACAAGTACGCCATAGGGTGTCCTAGTGGTGTTGAGAAGATGGGGTGTGAGACGTCGGATGTTCAAGGAGCGGTCAGCACACGCGACCCATGGAGATTGTTTCGCCGATTCCTGCACGCAGATTCCGCTTGGAACGAAGCTCCAAAAGTCACATGCCCTAAAGTGGGCGTCAACGGTCGTTGGATTGTCAACAAGTACGCCATACTGTGTCCTAGCGGCATTGAGAAGATGGGGTGTGAGACGTCGGATGTTCAAGGAGCGGTGAGCACAAGTTTACCCAGGTTCAGACCCGACTACGGTGATCGGATCCTACTCTTGCTAGCAACACAGAAATATATTGGCGTAAGCCGGATGTTATAGCGGATTACAAGAGAGGTTCGCCTGTGCGAGTTGTGATTGTGGTTATTGATATAGTTGTTCCCTAAAGGCTCCCATAGGGTTGTTTTATATAGTCACCAAAACCTAGGGTTACAGGAGAGACCTATCCGGCTACGTTACAGAGTCGGTAACTAGATACAGCTTGGACTACAAGTAATATTATCGGCCTAAGTTGGTAACTCTTCTGGGCCTTGCCCTAGTCAGAACTGGCTCATCCTCTTCTCTGACTGCTAGTGCACTAGGCAGTGCGCTACGCCTGTCTCTACACAACCATGGCGCACTAGGCAGTGCGCCACGGCTGAGAGATAGCCGTAGCGCAAGGCCCGTGGCGCACTGCTAGTGCGCCACGGATGATGTTTCCAGGTGCGCCACTAAAGGCCATTTTCCTAGTAGTGTAGTTAGGAATTTCGTATAATTCATGAACACACTATGTTGATAGAACACCATGATGATCCTATGGAGGAGGAGAATGAATCTCTGAAAAGGAGTAAGAAACAGAGGACTGCAAAGTCCTTTAGTGATGATTTCATTGTCTACCTTGTGGATGATACTACTACTTCTATTTTAGAAGCCTATGCATCACAAGATGCCGACTACTGGAAGGAAGTTGTCTAAAGGATATGGAATCCATCTTAGCTAATGGAACTTGGGGGTCCGTGTGGGTGAAAACCTATAGGATGTAAGTGGGTTTTTAGGAAAAATCTTAGTCCTGATAGAACTATTGGAAAGTATAGGGCACATCTTGTGGACAAGGGTTATAGCTAGAAATAAGGTGAAGAATGCTTTGATACTTACTCACCTATAGCCCGTCTGATAACTATTCTAGCACTTCTATCCGTGGCTGCCTCACATAGTTTTCTTTTTCATCAAACGGACATTAAGACAAATTTTCTAAATGGAGAGCTATATGAGGTCATTTATATGTAGCATCCTGGTGGATTTTTACTGGATAGTCAAGATGGAAAGGTGTATAAATTAGTGAAGTATTCCTATGGTAATAAACAAGCTCCTAAGTAGTGGCACGAGAAGTTTGAGAGAACTTTAACCGCTGAAGGCTTTGTTCTGAATGAACCTAATAAGTGTGTTTACTATCACAACGATGTGGGTGAGGGAGTTATTCTTGGTCACTATATCAATGACATATGATACTCGGAACTAACCTCCATGTTATGGAGACGGTAAAAGAGTTTATGTCTCACTGCTTTGAGATGAGGACTTGGGATTAGCTGATATAATCTTAAACATCAAGCTGCTGAAGGATGAAAATGGTGGGATTATGCTATTTCAACCTAAAAATGTGGATAAGATATTGAGTTGCTTTGGGTGTAGTGATTACAAGTCTTCTCCAACATCTTATCATCATAATGTGCTACTTTGAAATAATCAAAGGACTGCTAAAGATAAATTGAGATAATCTCAAATCATTGGCTCCCTCATGTATTTAGCCAATGCTACAATGCCCTACATGTTATTTGATGTGAGAAACAATGGATTTGTGTCAAATCCTAGAGATAATCATTGGCATGGTCTTGAGAGAGATTTTTGCTATTTGAAAGTCACCAAGAGTTATGGTATACATTATACTGGGTATCCACAAGTACTCGAGGGATATAGAGACTCAAACTAGATATCTAATGATGATTTCCTTAAGTCCACAAGTGGGCATTTGTTTATTCAAGTAGTGTGGCTTCGTGAGATGTTGATGGACTTACATGTAGATGAAAATTAAAAACCTACCATACCGATGAATTTTGATAATCAAACTATGGTTTTAAAAGTAAATAGTTCTAAGGATAAGATGAGGTCACCAGGACATGTGAAGTGGAGATTGAAATCTATTAGAAAATGTAGAAACTCTGGAGTTATTGCGTTGGATTATATCCAAACATCTATGAACTTGGCAGATCCCTTGACAAAGGGTTTATCATGCAATGTGATAGATAATGCAACGAGAGAGATGGGTTTGAGACCCACACTATGAGTTATCCACAATGGTAAAACACTCTATGAGATCTAAGATCCCGTTAATTAGACTTGGGAGACAAGCTATTGGATAGCTGGGAGAAGAGTATCCATATACTAAATTTAACTCTCTGTAAAGATGCTATACTCTCATATTCTACATGGTAGGTTGATATTTACCTTAATGTGTTCTAAGTGGCTTATCTAAGGAGAGATGTTGTCCGCCAGAACATTTATTGAAGAACACACCTATTTGAGTCTGAATATAAAATATCACAGTCCATGAGAGTTGGGTGCTCTCTAAAAAAGGCCCTAGAGTATGACTCATAACCTCCAAACCATGTAAAATCCCTACGGCAGCCCAATATCGTTCTAGGATTTATGTGAAACTAGTGCACTATTCAAGTTGCTATCTAGTGTAGCATGAGGTTTAACATGGAAGTTTAACTTAACAGTCTCCACTACGCACCGGTATATAAAGTTTGCATTTGAATACAATGCATACAAGAAGGTACAAGACTTTTCATGAGTTGGAAACTATAATCGCATGATGAGTTAGAAAAAAGTATCATACCACCGGAATATGGAGTCCTCAGCAATGTATAGAAATCCACTATGATAATCCCTTATTGAGACTTCGAAGAATAATACCATTTGAATGCATCCATAAAGATAATACCAGAATTTCATAGCATAGGGATGGATCCAAACTTCCATAGAGATAAATGTAGGGGTTCGTAGCATGGAAAACAAAAAATTACTACCGCATGAACACACAAAAACTTCCAAGATCTATCTACTAGATTGTAGCAACGAGTCGATTAGAGTACTCACCCTCAAAGATTCCAAAGCGGTTAACGAGAGCAGATTCTCGTGGGTGATGTAGTCGTACACTTGCTGATCTCAAGATCGTGTAAACGATCCTTCCAGCGCTACGGTCACACGTTCGGTACTCGATGAAGACCTTCCTCTCCCTTGTTCTAGCAGGCAGTGGAGGTTATAGTTCTCCCCTCGCGATTCCGGCAGCACGACGGCGTGGTGTCAGAAGTAGAGGGAAGATCCCACAGGGCTTTGCCTAAGCCGGAGCAGGTTATGGTGGAGAATTTGGGTTTCCGGTGATCTAGGATTTAGAGGTCCGGAAAGGAGGAAGCGTGGCCAACGGTGGCTAGCGTGGCGACAACGAGGCGGCCACGGCGCGAGAAGGCGGCGCAGCAGCGGCGCGGCGGCTTGGAGGCGGGGTGGTGGTGTTGTGTGTCTCTTGGGGCACCCCTCCCCTATATTTATCAGAGGGAGGTCATCTTGAGAGAGGGGATTTTGAAACCTTCCCCAACTCCCTCTACTTGTTGGCTTGTGGTGGAGGGAAAGAAGGAGTCTTTCCTTCCTCCACCAGGATACATTGTCCCAGTTTGACTTTTCAAACTTTCCTTTTGACATTCAATTTGGAGCTCAATTTCTTTCATACAAATTCCCAACCAAGTGACCTAGGACATGATGCAATCATTCCACTTATACATGACACATTCATGTACCTTCCCCTTCCGGTCAGGTGAACCTTCTAGACCCTTCTAGATCATTCCGGTGAAAACACCGGAATTATTCCCGAACTCCGGAATTGGACTTTCCTTATATGAATCTTATTCTATGGACCATTCCAGATCTCCTCTTGATATCCTGGATCCCATCCGAGACTCCGAACAACATTTGGTCTCCATACTTACATTCCATATCTACTAAACCACATCGAATCCTTAAGTGTGTCTCCCTATGGTTCGTGAATTATGCAGACATGATCGAGACTCTTCTCTGATCAATAACCAATAGAGGAATCTGGAAATTCATATGGCTCCCACATATTTATACGATTACTTTGCGATTGAACGAACCACTTACATACGATACCATATTCCCTTTGTATCGCGATAGTTTACTTATCCAAGGTTTGGTCGTCGGTATCTCTACATACCTAGTTCAACCTCGTTACCGATGAGTACTTTTTTCTTGTTCCCATGATATGTGATCCCTTGTGAGCCAGTAACATGCTTGCAAGCTAATTGGATGACATTCCACCGAGAGGGCCCTGAGTATATCTATCTGTCATATGGATGGACAAATCCCACTCTTGATCCATGTGCCCCAACACATAATTTCCGAACACTCAATGCCACCTTTATAGCCACCCAGTTACGGTGTGGTGTCTGATGTCATCAAAGCATCCATCCGGTGATGGTGATTATCATGATCTCATGGTCGAAGGAATTAGGTTACTATGTATCAGAAAGCTTATAGATAATGAACTATTGAAATGACTAGATCTTTATGCTACGCTTATCTATAGGAGTATGTCCATCACATCATTCTTCTAATGATATGACCATGTTGTTAATAACATCTCAATGTTCATGATCAGGAAACCATGATCATATATTAACCAACAAGCTAGTTTAACAAGAGGCTTTACTAAGGACTCTTTTATGTTTACAAATCACACAAGTATTAATATTTCCATTTAATATAATTATAGCATTGGTATGTAAACATTTATCATAAGCATGAAGATATGATAATAATCTCTTTATTATTGCATCTTGGGCATATCTCCAACTGTCTCCCACTTGCACTAGAGACAATAATCTAGTTTCAAATCTTTGTGTATTCAACACCTATGGCTTTCCGGTGTTGTATGCACACGATTGCTAGTGATCAACCGATCTTGGGATCCGACACTTTCAGGTCCATGTGTAATTGCATGTCTTTGCGTCTCTACACATCACTCATTCTCTAATGATATGGGTTTGTATAATTTGGTCCTTTTGTGAGACCTTTAGTTCCTAGGGGTTAATACATGTTGAAAATATTGTCGTACAATATATCTTCATAGTATTATCCCGCTGTGAACTACACCTAGTTTGATAACAAACTACTTGACACAAATGCCCTCTTTTGCTGCTATAATATCAGTCATATACTTAGCCTTTTTTTGTACTATCTGTCTTCATGTCTTAACTTTGGAACTCATCCAAATCCATTATGGAACTTACTTTCCATCATATTGTGACACCCTTAGTTTAGATTGAGATAAACTTAATTTGTACTTTGTGACAAAACTAGTATCAATGTAGTACTTTTTACAATGAACTAACCATCTATTTGTCACTTATACAAAATAATATATTCTTAGTTCTTACAAAATATCATAAGAATATCCTTACTATCGTCCAATGATCATCTTATGAATCATTCTGGTATATGGTCATAACATTTAGAGCATAGGACATATCTGGATTTGTACATATCACAGTATGATTGAAAAATACTTTTTGTGATTTTATTCATCAAGTATCAATCAATACTTGAATCTTTGTTTCACTTACCAAGTGTCAATACACTTGAATTTCGATTTAATCTTTTCCGTGTGGCAAGAACCTTTCTTTTCATTTCCATATTGAACTCATTCAATATCTCATCTATGTACATTTGGCACAACCATATTAGCGTCTCAATCTATCTATATAGATATTGATGCCAAATATTTGGGTTTTTTCCTAAGTGTTTCATCGAGATGAAATTCTTAACGTGTGTTAATAAAATATACATCATTTTCAATCACCAATATGTCTTCCGCATAATATTTGGGTTTCTTCCACATAGTGTTTCAAAATATACACGAGAAATATGTCTTAGAGCTCCCACTTAATTTCTTGCAAATGCAAGCATCTTCATCGTCTCTGGTGAATTTAAACTTTTTTAATAGTTTCATCATGGTGAAGGTTCCAACTCTGCGATGCTCACTTCAACCATTGAAGTTTGCATACGCTTTTAGCATCCTTTGAATTAACAAAACCCTTTGGTCCGTGTTATGCACACGTCCTAGGTAACAATTCTATTAGAAGAATTTGTTTTGTTTATTCAACTACCACATAACAAAATTATATGTAGTGGTTGCTAAATTAATCCATCTAGACTAAATATCGCTATGAAATATCAAATCTTGTCATAGTCAACCTTTGAACATTGTTGTGAACTCTTTCCCAACATGTCAACTATTTAACAGATGTGAAACATCCATGTCTACTTCTTTATAGATCCAAACACAACTGTAAGGTCTTACACCTTTCTAGAGGGTCCTTCAAGTTCAAAGCTTGATTTCTCGTGTATGGAACTATCATGGATTTTATGGCTTCAAGCCATTTGACGGAGTCAGGGCCCATCATCGCTTCTTTGGATGTCCGTTCATTATTGTCAAATAATGATTCAACCCTCAAATCTTGGTATTTGATTGTTTACCCGACCTACTTGGTTCAATAGGAACTTAGACCTCCGTAACCACAACCTTTGAGGCACGTGAGCCATGAGCATTGTTGCTGCCTCCGGAACACTTTTTGGTGTTGCGCAACTTTGCACATATAGCTAAGGTTCATTTAACCTTATCAAAGTTCTATTGTCCTCCCACTTAACTTTTCATGGAAAATTCCTTCTGAAAGAATCTTGACGTTCTAAACGACAAACTTTCTGTCTTCGGTGTTATGGAGGAATACTCAACGATTATTCGAAATAACATACAAAGACATGTTCATACGAATTTGGTAGTAAACATCTCACTTATCCATAGCATACCAATGTTTAAGAAAGGACAACTTGGGTTTTATTCCTAACCATAACTTTATATGGTGTCATTTCAACGGATCATGATGGAGCTCTTTTCAGTGAAAAAGCGCTAGTCTCTAAAGCTTTTAATCTTTAAAATATAATGGCAGTTTTATGAATTACACATTTGATCTTACCATGTCAAACAAGGTTTCATTGCATATGTCGATTATTCAATACTCATATGGTGTTTTGAGAAACACAAATCCATGGAACGATTCCTCAAATCTTAGGTGTTATCCTAAACTTGTAACTCAAATATCTTCCTTTATGATCCTATCATAAATTCTTTATTTTCTTTGTTACATTGATTTTACACTTCATCTTGAAAGTCTTTGAACTTTTCAAATGTTTCACACTTCATCCTCATTAAGTAAAATATTCATATATTCACTAAAAATTTCCGAGAAAGCATATGAAGTTGAAATTCATCGCTCTTGACTACACATAATGGAATTCATACATCAAATATGTACAAATTCCAATAATCTAGTCATTCGTTCCCTTTTGGCCTATGAATGGAGTTTTCATTATCTCTAGGAAATTTTCACAAGCGTCATTTGATCAAAAATCAAAAGACTCCAAAATTCCATCCACATGGAGTTTCTTCATGTTTTCTTTCCAATATAATTTAAATGGTGATGTCACTTCCTAAGTGATCTTTCAATCAATTTGTCTTTCGACATTTTTAGCACTAGTTTTATGGATGTGATTTCTCCAACGAAATTTGTAAATCATCCATATTTTATGGATTATGGAAATTATTTGAACAACCCTTTTGTTCTCATAATACCTGATCGAAATAACAATTATTGAAACAAATCTTGAAGGTAAGATTTGATTTCAACGAGCAACACAACAACCCTTTATTTGTTGTCGATGAACATCATCACATATTCTTTTGCTAGTTACTTAGGTCATTGTAGTTCATGAATTGTTTCGTTTTGTATGACGATTCACACCAATAAATTCAGTATCGAATACTCAAGAACTACATTGTTTACCAAGCAAAGAATACATCCATAACATGTATATACTCTATATACCTAAGTTGAACAATTCTAGTCTTTTCTCTTCTGCCAAATATTTCTTAGATTTCTCTTTAAGTATTTCTTTATCCTTTAAAAAAGAATCTTTCAACATCAACAGTGGCACCATACTTATGACACATAGTCCAAAACATGTATAGTTAAATACCAATGTCTTTGGACTTGCACTTTGAAGTAGATCACCATCATCAAATGTTTGGTGTTCTTTCAAATTCCATTCTTTAGTAATTTTTTAGTGTAGTAAATATTTTTCCTACATCAAATATTCATCCGTATCATGGAACTATTCATGATCAAGCTACTTTAGCTTATAACGGTGAATTGTGAGTATAATGTTGCTCTCCAAAACCTTTTGGAGAATTAGGACGACTAGCGTCTCCAACCTTTTGAAAATTCTCATCAAATATGAGGAAATAAACTTTGCTATATTATATTCTATCATGTTGTAATCAAAACATCATTTCAGATATTGCAATATCTTCCACATATGATGGTTTCTGAAACAATTCTTTCCGCTCCTAGATAACCTTGATATTAAAACAATCTTTTGAATATCAAGAATCATGGAGATAAACATGATACTTATTTACTAACACTGGAATTGTTACTCTTAATTTAATACCAATTATTAAACATCACGGAGTAACCGGAACTTACTGAAAGTTTGCAATAGGACTTTTAAACTTTAGATCAACCCAACAAAAACGATACCAGTTCGTAAAGTAACTAACCAGAATTCTATAGTTCTATTATCTCAATTATAACTAAGCGCAAGGTGGTAAACGGATGCAAATGACTACAACAACTATTCAAATTCACTTTGATTTAATTTATGATAAATAGTGTTCAACTTTTAATCATATTGATGTTGAACTCCCACTCAAAACAATATCCCTCACATTGTTTTAGTAATTACATGAACCAAATCCAATATACCAGGTCTGATCATCACTTGACATGATGTAGTTTCAAAAGCGAACAATCATCATGTTCATCATATCACCTATAGGATTCATGCTTTACCTTTCGGTATTCCGTGTTCCGAGACCATGTTTGTACATGCTAGGCTCGTCAAGATGTAACCTTAGTTTCCACATGAGAAAATCTGGCTTGCTCTCGTTTTTTACACTTGCAGAATCTAACACACCCCATCATCATGTGGTGCTTCGAAACAACGAGCTTTGGCAATGGTGCCTACTAAGGATGAACACTTCATAACTTGATATTTTGTGAGAGGGATCATCTTATAATGCTACCGTCGCGATCTAAGCAATACAAGATGCATAAAAGGATTACCATCACATGCAATTCATAATATGTGATATGATATGGCCTTTCTTCTTGTGCTTCCGATCTCCATCTTCAAGCACGAACATGATCTCCATCATCACCGGCGTGGCGTCAAGGTCAATGGCACCGCTCCATGGTTGTCGTCCACCAGCATCAACTATTACAATTACCTTAAATAATATACACTCAGGTCATAACGAAATTAAAAACAACCATAAGGCTCCTGCCGGTTGCCGACTTACAATAAGGAACATTGCATACATCATATATAATCATAATCATGGCCATATCACATCACAGCACACCCCTGCAAAACAAAGTTAGATGCCTCTAATTTTCTTTGCCTGTTTTACGTGGTTAGGGGCTTTCAATAAGTGTCATTCTAACTTACAAACAAGAACCACAACGTTGATACTAGTATTATCAATCACCCGTTGTAAATTGAATCTTCACTATGTTGGGAGAAACAGGCACCCGCAAAGCCACTTATGCAATACAAGTTTCATGTCAAGCATGGAGCAAGTCTCATGAACGATGTCATGTAAGGATAGCCCGGTCCGCTTCATCCCACCATCACGCAAGAAGCAAAGTACACAAGAATGAATCGACAACAAAAGCATCAATGCCCACAATGACCATTGTGTTCTACTCGTGCAACAGATCTACATATAGACCCGTCTCTGATACCACTATATGGGTTTGTAGCATGCAAAACAAAAAAAATCTACCGCATGAACACAAACAAGCCAAGATCTATCTATTAGATTGTAGCAACGAGTCGATTAGAGTACTCACCCTCGAAGATTCCAAAGAGGTTAATGATAGCAGATTCTCGTGGGTGATGTAGTCGTACACTTGCCGATCTCAAGATCACATAGGCGATCCTTATGGCGCTGCGTTCCGGCAGCACTTTCACAGTCGGTCACACATTCGGTACTCGATGAAGACCTTCCTCTCCCTTGTTCCAGCAGGCAGCGGAGGTTGTAATTTTCCCCTCACGATTCTGGCAACATTACGGCGTGGTGTCAGAAGTAGAGAGAAGATCCCGCAGGGCTTCTCCTAAGCTGGAGCGGGTTATGGTGGAGAATTAGGGTTCCCGGTGATCTAGGGTTTAGAGGGCCGGAGAGGATGTGTGGCCGGCGACGCGAGGCGGCAGTGGCGTGACAGCTTGGAGGCGGGGTGGTGGTGTTGTGCGTCTCTTGGAGCACCCCTCCCCTCTATTTATGAGAGGGAGGGAAGCTTGAGAGAGGGGATTTTGAATCCGTCCCCAACTCCCTCTCCTTGTTGGCTTGTGGTGGAGGGAAAGAAGTATTCTTTCCTTCCTCCACCGGGTTACATTTTCCTAGTTTGACTTTTCAAACTTGCCTTTTGACTTTCAATTTGGAGCTCAGTTTCTTTATTACAAATGCCCGACCAATTGACCTAGTACATGATGCAATAATTACAATTATTCATGACACATTCATGTACCCTTCCCCTTCTGGTCCGGTGAACCTTCTAGACCCTTCTAGATCATTCCGTTGAAAACACCGGAATCATTCCCGAACTCTGGAATTGGACTTTCCTTATATGAATCTTATTCTCCGGACCATTTCGAATCTCCTCATGATATCTCGGATCCCATCCGAGACTCCGAACAACATTCGGTCTCCCTACTTACATTCCATATCTACTAAACAACATCAAATCCTTAATTGTGTCTCCCTACGGTTTGTGAATTATGCAGACATGACCGAGACTCTTTGTCAACACCTGGGTTTTTAATCCCAGATGCCTGTTATGTCATACCTCGCAATCCCAGGATTACCATTTTTGCGAGACATAACAGAATTGGATACCACAGTACATCATCCATTACAAACGATACATAAGTTCTTACACAAATAGGGATCTCATGATCCAGCTCTTAATACAACATCAAGCAGCGGAATACGTAATAATAATGGTAGCGTAGGCAAAGCTCCATCTTCGGGGTCACAGGCAATGCTGACGATGGGAGATGATCCTAGTTGTCGTAACCTTCCAGGGGTCCATCTTCCAGGTACTCCTCTTCATAGTCTGGCCATGGGAATAGCCAGGGACAAAGCCATCCGTACTCTTTAAGTACTCGCAAAATAATACTAACATGTAAAGGGGTTTTTGGGATAATAGGACACTAGGCTCTAGGGTTGTTTTGCAAAAGCCAGATTTATCTCTACTAAGTTCCAAAGCTAGTCACAATTTTATAACTCCTAAGTAGGATCTTGTAACTCGTGTCACAACTCTGTTGTGGTCAAGTCAAAGTCTCAATTCATTTCACAAATCAATTTTGAAAAGTTTGAAGGGGGAACAGTATGGCCACTCCAACTATCCATAACCGCGGAAGCGGCTATTCGAATAGTTTGACACTCTGCAGAGATTGTACACTTTCACCACAACATTCGATACTTTCGTCAAGAACAAATCCTGAATTCACCATACTCAGTATGCGGATAATCAATCCTAACCTTTCAATTACATATCATCAGGTGTTTGGAAACACATGTACAAAACATTTCAATAGAATGATCCATCATTCCAAGGTTTTCATAACCATTTTCTCACCAAGTATTCCCATCTAAAGTTGATAAAGTTTTATGCTTAGCACTAGCATCTACAAGTGGGTGTAAGCAATAATTAGGGGTGGTAAACTAGGGGAGTTTCAACTATGTATAACCTTATATCTTAGGGTGATATCAAGGTGTCTACTCTTAGGCCAAATTTTATGCTCTTTATGGAACCTTCAGATAACTTTCTAGTATCTACCAAACTCTTAAGTACACTCTAAGTAAGCTTTGATAAAGAAATAAAGTAAGAAGCTTGCAAATAAAACTAGGATTGGTTTATCAAGTGGGTATGATCATATATGCTTAAAGCATATAGTAGGCATGGTAACAAGCAAGTATTGGCTTGCATAGATAAAGTATCTTGCAAGTATTAGGTTGCATCACGATCAATATAAGCTTGCATAGGTATATCATCAGCTTGCCTTGTGCAGAGCAGTGGTTGCAGTTCTCCTCGACTTCTTCTTCGTAGTATCCTCCTTCCTCCTCGTATCCTTGGTCGGTACTAGCGTCTATGAATAAATACGAGGTATAAAATCACCAAACAATACTTAACTACTTGCAATCATCACACACAAGGGTCCTATAGATGATCTAGCATCACCTCTAACATTACAAGTTTAAGGCTTGGTTTAATTCCTTTTATTTTTAGAAAAGTAATTTCTACTCATTGAAAAACTACTTAAGATTTAATATTCTCCAAACCAAACATGGGATCATGTTGACACATGTCATCACCACATATTGTAGTCCAAGGGAATGTGATTTAAAGTGGTGTCACAATTTAATAAGGTTTTACCCTTTTATTTTATTTAAATATAATGACTAGAAATGCCTATGTAACATTCTTTTATTACTTGAACATTATTTCTGCAAGTAAACCTATATATTTTTATATATTCTGAAAGGTATGGTTAAATGTGATTTTTGAGAGTTGGAATCAACTCAAAAGCTATTATGGTTTAAATTTGAAAAATGTTTGAATGTAGAAAAGATTCTGCCTTGTTATTTTTACCAAGGATGATCTATAGATCCAAAATACTTAAATCCAACGGTCTTGGATTCAGCATTCACAGCCCTTTCCAACAAAATTGGTTTCATTCAATTTGGTGCACTGAATCGATCTAGGTTCATTTTTCAAAATAGGTACAGAAGTGTGTTTGAATTAAAAAGAAAAAGATTTAATTCAAATCACTGGGCTGCGCGGGAAAAGTTACTGGGCCGGCCTGCTAAGCGCAATGCTCCCGCGGGCTGCTTAAGTGGGTGTCCCCACTTGCCAGTGAGACAGGAAGGGGCGAAGCGGTACGGGGCAACATGGGTCGTTTGATCTGATTCTAATCCAACGGCTGGGAGTCATCATCGACACGAGACAACGCCGGCGAGAAAGAAACCTAGCGCGGCCAGTGAGGTGTGCTGGGGGCTCACCGGGGTGCTGGCGAGGGTCGGCGAGGCGGGCGAACGACGAAGTCGACGGCGGCGAACTCAGGGGTGGTCGCAGCAGCTCCTAGGGTGGACGAAATCGATGGCTCCCTTCTTCTCTAGAGGCGGCGGGCTCCGGTGAAATTCTGGCGAGGTGGTGCTCGCCTTGCTCCGGGAACAGTGTGGCACGATCGGTGACGAGAGGGGAGTGAGATGGTGTGAAGAAATCGAGCGGGGGTGGCCTCTATTTATAGTCGAGCGAGGGGACCAACGGGGCGCACGGTGAGCTCGTCGGGGGCGATGTTACAGGCGGCTACTGGCATGGGCGACGGTAGGGGACGGTGCGGTGTTACCTGGTGATGCTCAAGGACATGGTTTTGAGGCATGGGGCGGTGTGGTTTGGTCTGGAACATGCGACGCTCTGAGCGGCAGAGGCGGCGTCTTTGACGGCGAGCGGTGGCTGTGCGGCACGGGGCGGCGAACGGGGATGTCTGGCGGTCTCCTGGGTCGGTGGGGATTGTGTATGCACGCGGCGAGGGCGGCGCGCGGTCTGTGGGCTTCGGTCAAGGGTGGCGCTCTGGCGCACGCTCGGCATGGTCGCTGGCGGTCTGGGCGCGGTCCGTGCGGGTGGTCCAGTGGTTGGCAAGGTTCAAGCGGTGGAAAGGGAGTGGCGGTGGACGGTGGGCTGCTTCCCAGACATGCTGGCTAGGCTTCCTGCTGCTCCTAGCTTGCTGTCGACATGGGGGTGACATGGGTGTGCTCGGCTGTTCACCATTGATGGCAATGGCAAGCTCATAGTGGTGCTAGTGCTTGGTTAATCTTCCTAGATGATCTGCTGAGCTGGTTGTGAGCTAAATAGGGAACAAGTTAGGACAATTTTACTGCACACTATAGTGTTTGATGTTTGTTTGATTTGTATCTGCAACCTGTTTGATGAAATGGCCGCATGAAATCAAGTTTTGAATTTTGAAAAGATTTTTGGTGGGTTTGCTAGGTTGGTGATGGTGAGTCTGCAGATGCTTGGGTTTTGAAAGTTGAGCTTGTTTGAGTGGTTTTTGAAAAAGTGGGATCTTCCCATATGATAAAGATTCAATTTTGAATTGTCATTTAAACTATGCATTTGAAAGTTTCTGGATGATCACAAAATGGGCCTTGATACATTGTTAGGAGTACATTCAAGGGGTGCAAAGATCCAGAAAAGTTTCTGTTAGGTTCTGAAAGTTTGAGACATCCAAAGTAGGCATGGGAGTTAAATTGGTCAAATTGACCATTCCTTTAATATATTTGTTTTGATTTACTTGTCTTTAGGAAAAGTGTGGGAAATGTTTTAGATGATGTTTATTTCACCTAAGAAACATTTTACAAGCAATCAAACAATTAAACAATGTGGTTCCAAAGAATTTCAAAATCCATGCATACACATATGCATGCATTCATAATTTTATTTAGAAAAGTTTTTGTTAACCCTAAATGTTGATGACTAATGCTTGATGATCCAAGCTTAGTATTTTTGGGACGTTACAAACCTTCCCCCCTTAAACAAAATCTCGTCCCGAGATTTGAAAAAGGACGAAAAGATTACCTAGGATTTGAAGAGATCGGGAAACTTCGTCCTGATGTGATCTTCGCGCTCCCAGGTAGCTTCCTCTTCTGTGTGGTTGCTCCACTGAATCTTGAGAAACTTGATGCTTCAGGTTCGGGTAGTTCGAAAAGCTTCTTCCAAAATATGGATGGGTACTTCGGGATAGGTCAGGCCATCGTCCGATGGTCGATATTCTTGAACACTTCGGTCTTCTCGGGGACTTCGAGACACTTGCGAAGTAACGAGATATGGAACACATTGTGTACTGCTGACATCTCTTAAGGTAGCTCCAATTGATACGATACTTCTCCTCGATGGTTCAGAATTTTGAAAGGTCCTATATATCTGGGGGATAACTTTCCTTTGAGTTGGAAACGCTGCATTCCCTTCAATGGCGACACTTTCAGATAAACAAAATCTCCTATGTTGAAGGCGAGGTCTCTACGTATCTTGTCGGCGTAACTCTTCTGTCGAGATTGGGCGGTCTTGAGGTGCTCACGAATCTTGTGAACCTTCTCTTCTGCTTCTCGTAGGATGTCGGGTCCAAAGATCTAACTCTCTCCTACTTCCAACCAGTTCAAAGGGGTGCGACACTTCCTTCCGTACATGAACTCAAATGGGGCCATTTGCAGACTGGCTTGGTAACTATTGTTGTAGGAAAATTCTGCAAACGGCAGACAGTCTTCCCAATTGGATCCATATTCTAACACACATGCTCTCAGCATATCTTCGAGTATTTGATTTACTCGCTCCGTTTGTCCATCGGTCTGAGGGTGATACGCGGTGCTGAAATCTAGACGGGTTCCTAAACCTTCTTGTACTTTCTTCCAGAATCTCGAGGTCAACTGAGTTCCTCGATTCGATACTATGTTCTTAGGGACTCCGTCCAAACTGACGATTCTAGCGATGTATAACTCCGCTAGTTTTGAACTCTGATATGTGGTCTTGACGGGCAAGAAATGGGCGACTTTGGACAATCTGTCCACTATGACCCAGATAGAGTCATTTCCCCTACTAGAAGTAGGTAGTCAGTGATAAAGTCCATTCCTACAGAATCCCATTTCCATTCCGGAATCTGCAATGGTTGCAAAAATCCAGCGGGTCTTTGATGTCCTGCCTTGACTCGCTGACAGATATCACACTTGGCGATATAGCTTCCCATTTCTCTCTTCATCTTATGCCACCAAAATTGCTCTTTCGAATCTTGATACATCTTAGTTCCTCCAGGATGGATAGAATAAAGAGTATCATGAGCCTCCTTCAAGATAACTTCTTTCAACTCAGAATCTGCTGGTACACAAAGGCGTCCTTTGTACCACAAAACTCCTTCTTCGTCCTCGGTGAATGCGGGTACTTTGCCTGTACCGATACGACGCTTGATTCCGTCAATACTGGCATTTCCCTTCTGCGCCTCTTTAATCTGACTGATCAAAGTGGGCTGGAGTTCTATGCTATCCAGAAATCCTTCACTTACTAATTCCATCCGAAAATATTCTAGCTCTTTGTGCAGACTTGGTTGCTCCTTCGAAATCATGGAGTTCAAGCGGCACGGCAATCTGCTAAGGGCATCAGCTACTACGTTGGCTTTACCAGGGTGATAGTGAATGTCCAGATCGTAATCCTTGATTAGCTCAATCCATCTTCTCTGCCTCATATTCAGTTCCTTCTGAGTGAATATATACTCTAGGCTCTTGTGATCCGAATAAATCTCACAACGATTTCCCATCAGGTAATGTCTCCATGTCTTCAGGGCTAGAACTACGGTTGCGAGTTCGAGGTCATGGGTTGGGTAATTTTTCTCATGTTGCTTCAATTGTCGAGATAGATAAGATATAACTTTGCCTTCTTGCATTAGCACACATCCGAGACCAATCTTGGATGCGTCACAATATACATCGAAGGGCTTCGTGATATCCGGCATGATTAAGATTGGGGCTGATATCAATCTCCTCTTGATTTCTTGAAAACTCGCTTCACACTTGTCTGTCCATTCAAAATTATTGTCCTTATTCAGCAATTGGGTCATGGGTTGGGCGATACTCGAGAATCCTTCTACGAATTTGCGGTAGTATCCCTCCAATCCGAGAAATGCACGAACTTGGGTTTGAGTGGTTGGGGCTTGCCAATCTTCTACATCTTTCACTTTGGTAGGGTCAACGGCAATTCCTCCGGCTGATACAATGTGACCGAGGAATCCTACCTCCTGTAACCAGAATTCACATTTGCTAAACTTGGCATACAACTTATGCTCTCTAAGGGTTCCAAGAATGGTCCTTAGGTGTAGCTCATGTTCTTCTTCTGATTTGGAATAAATCAGAATGTCATCGATGAAAACAACGACAAACTTATCCAGGAAGTCCATAAAAATCTTATTCATGAGGTTCATGAAATAAGAGGGGGCATTGGCTAATCCGAAAGACATGACCGTATACTCGGATAGTCCATATCTGGTGGTAAAGGAAGTCTTTGGAATATCCTTCGCACGAATCTTGAGTTGATGATAGCCAGTTCTAAGATCAATCTTAGAAAATACTTTGGCACCGGTCAACTAATCAAACAAATCTTCGATCTTGGGCAAGGGGTACTCGTTCTTGATGGTGACATCATTCAATTTCCTATAATCTATACACAAACGGTTACCTCCATCCTTCTTGTCCACAAACAAGACAGGTGATCTCCATGGTGACGCACTTGGTTGAATTAATCCAATTTCCAACATGGAATCCAATTGCTTCTTCAGCTCTTCTAACTCCGATGGGTTCATACTATAGGGTCTTTGGGCTATAGGTCCTGTTCCGGGGATTAGTTCGATGATAAACTCGATATCCCGATCTGGGGGCATACCGGGCAAAACATCTGGAAATACATCGGGGTATTCACAGACTATCCGGACTTGGTCAATGGTAGGTTGGGCTATACTCTTGTTGCATTTGAATTGACGAGGTAAGGTTTCAGATATATGCTCGACTGATATTCTGGCGGTATTGGTCATAGTGATGGCTTTCTTGGCACAGTCAATCAATCCTTTATGTGGGAGCCATTTGTCGCAGGGTCGTCGGTGTTGTCCACCAACATGACACTCATAACGGGATCATACCAATCGGGAGTGGTACGAGTTCTCATCGATCTGCGAGGTTCCGTAGTAACTTCGACTTAAGTTTCATGATCATCATCATTAGCTTCCTCTCTTATTGTTGTAGGCGCCACAAGAACTTCTTCTGGTGTTGCGCTACTCTCAAATCCGAGAGAAGGTTCGACAACCTCGTTGAGTTCTACTTTCCTTCTAGTCACTTCTTTCGAGAGAAACTCCTTCTCTAGAAAGGATCCATTCTTGGCAACGAAGATTTTGCCTTCTAATCTATGATAGAAGGTATACCCAATAGTTTCTTTCGGGTATCCTACGAAGACCCATTTTTCCGCTTTGGGTTCGAGCTTGCCGGGCTGTAACTTCTTTACATAAGATTCGCAACCCCAAACTTTAAGGAAGGACAACTTAGGTTTCTTACCAAACCATAATTCATACGGTGTCGTTTCAATGGATTTATATGGTGTCCTATTTAAAGTGAATGTGGCTGTTTCTAATGCATAACCCCAAAACAACAAAGGAAAATATATAAGTGACATAATAGAACGAACCGTATCTAAGAGAGTTCGATTACGATGTTCGGACACACCATTACGTTGTGGTGTTCCCGGCAGTATCAATTGTGAAAGTATTCCGCATTTGTTCAAATGATCGCCAAACTCGTAACTTAGATATTCACCTCCATGATCAGATCATAGAAATTGATCTTCTTGTTACGTTTATTCTCTACTTCACTTTGAAATTCCTTAAACTTCTCGAAAGTTTTGGACTTATGTTTCATGAAATAGATATACCCATATCTACTCAAGTCATCCGTGAAAGTAAGAACATAATGATAACCACCATGCGATGCTACACTCATCGGGCCACACACATCAGTATGTATGATTTCCAATAAGTCCCTAGATCGCTCCATCATACCAGAAAATGGAGTCTTAGTCATTTTTACCATCAGATATGCTTCACATATTTCAAGTGATCCGAAATCAAGTGATTCAAGAATTCCATTAGAATGGAGTTTGTTCATACGCTTCACTCCAATATGACCAAGACGACAGTGCCACATATATGTTGAGTTATCACTTAATTTCAAAATTTTAGCTTCAATATAATTAACATGTGTATTATTACAATCGAGATTCAACAAGAATAGACCATATATAAAAGGTGCATGTGCATAAAACATCTCATATAAATCAAACAACCATTATTCTAGGACTTCAAAAAGTAACCGTCTCGCAATAAACATGATCCGGATATAATGTTCATGCTCAACGCAGGCAGCAAATTACAATTATTTAAGTATAAAACGAATCCCAATGGTAGATGAAGACGTAGTGTTCCAACCACGATCACATCAACCTTTGATCCATTTCCAACGTGCATCATCACCTCGTTATTCGCTAGTTTCCATCTATTCTGCAGCACCTATTTCGAGTTACAAATATGAACAATTGAACCCGTATCAAATACCCAGGCACTACTACAACTACTAGTAAGATACACATCAATAACATGTATATCGGATATACCTTTCTTCTTGATGTTGCCACTTCATATCCGCCAAGTACTTGGGGCAATTCTGCTTCCAGTGACCTTCTCCTTTGCAGTAAAAGCACTCAGTATCAGGCTTAGGCCCAGCCTTGGTTGTCTGATGGCACTGCTCCATGGTTATCTGATGTGTTGGGAATATGCCCTAGAGGCAATCATGTCTGATGATATTACCCATTGTATTCATAAAGATACTAAGTTGTCCTTGTATAAACATTTGATGTGTATCATTGAATATGTGATTCGGTTGTGGAACTATACATTCATGTTGTTTGTACTAAATATCCTTGGTCATCGAGGTTGTGCTGGACACACAACTTAGACCAATGTGAAAGTCAGCTTGATGACTCGGTTCCACTTGTCATGGGCATGGAGATGCTATTCCGACTTACACAGATTCGGCTAAAGAGTTTAGCGAGTTGGAATGACCCATATTGAGGTACAACGAACAAGTTGTCATTTGTATATCTCAATCAATGTAATCCTTAGACCTGAGGTTATTGCATAGTCCGAGTTGAGGATCACCGACTAAGGTTTTACAAACGCTGATCCGTAACTGGGAAGTTATAAGGGAAGAGTTCGGTTCGACTGAGAATCACGCTACGTGATGTGAATAACCAAGATGGGATTTTGCCCCTCTAGTTGGAGAGATATTCTCTGGGCCCTCTCGGATGATATGATTCGGAAAGCATGGCCATGCACGACTTGGTTAAGTATTAACCAAGGCGATTAACTAAGAGTTAGTCGGACGAATCACTTATCTCGGATAGAGAAGAGAGTCGGACTATTTAAGGGATGACAAATATTCACCTATAGTCTAACAAGGTATATCGTGAGGCAAAAGGGACTCAGATACAAGTCACATTGGAAAGGCAAGTAGTCATGACTCTTTGGTACTTGGGAGTAGGCACGTTCTGCTAGGAGCCGCTACCGACTGATCGATTGAGAGTCAGACTCCAATCGTGTCCAAGTTGCCATGAGCCTGCGGGGTAACACACTTAAGAGTAGGAGCAAGTTCGGATTGGATCTGAACCGGAAATCTAGTTAGGTTAGACCCGACCCGGATTTGGACTGAGTCAGTGAGTCGAACTCACGGTGACTTATATTATATATGGGCTTTAGTTAATGGGCCATGAGTGAGTGGAGCCCACGTTCACTCCCTATATATAGTAGGGCGCAGAAACAGGAGGGTTGATCAGTTAGGTCATTCCATGCATTGGAAACCCTAGCTCCATAGCAGTCCTGCCGCAGTACTGAACCTAGCAGTTCACCGCCAGCGCTCCTCCTCGTACGTGTGGACACCAGAGGCGTTGTGCCATCAACACTTGGATAATCGTTGATTGGATCAAGATCGTGAGGACTGCACTGCGTTAACTGACGCACTTCATCAGTAATCCGCAACCGTGCTTCTAGTGTTAAACCTCGTGGCCTTCTACCTCAGCTAGTTCTTGGGATCACCATGTTAGAGGAAAAAGTTTTGTTTTATCTCTACGTGGCCCAGCATTATGTGGCTTAGATCACTGTAGAGCTTCGTTGGGAAACCCCAAGAGGAAGGTATAATGAGCACAACAGTAAGTCTTCCCTCAATATGAAACCAAGGTTATCAAACTAGTAGGAGGAAGGAAATGACTCAAAGGTGTTGCTAGCAACTTGGAAACCTACACAACACAAACTCAAGACTTTGCCCCAACAAACAGTAAGGTTGTCAATCTCACCGGTTTGCTAGAAACAAAGGATTAAACATATGGTGTGGAAGGTAATGGTAGCTTGCAGAAAGTAAACATGTAACAGTGGAAGATGTATCAATGGTAAAGATTGGACCAGGGTCCACAGTTCACTAGAGGTGTTCTCCTTAAGATAAATAACATAACATGCTAGGTAAACAAATTACAGCGGGGCAATTGACAGGACAGAGCAAGGCATAACAATGCAGTACTAGACATTCATGATCCTGTGAGATTCGATTGGGCATTACAACAATATACACAGACCGCCATCCAACTAAATCTATTACCAGTGTATATTGCTTGCATCTATTACCAGTTGTGTGGGCCCCTCGAGGCCCTCCTCCGTCTCGTCTTCTGGATCCGTGTTCTCCTCGATGAAATATTGACTTTGGCTTTTGTCCCGTCCAATTCCGAGAATATTCATTTTCTAGCTTTTCTGGAACCAAAAACAACAGAAAACAGGCAACTGGTACTATGGCATCTTGTTAATAGGTTAGTCCCAAAAAACATATAAAAATACCTCAAAGTGTAGACAAAGCAAAGCAAAGTGGATACTAAACAAGCATGGAACAAAAAAATTATAGATACTTTTACGACGTGTCAAGCATCCCCAAGCTTAACTCCTTCTCGTCCTCGAGTAGGTAAGTGATAAAAAGAATAATTTTTGAGGTGACAGGCACCATCACAATCAAGATCAAACCATTTGCATGCATTGAAAGCTACAATCAAAGTACTCTAAACATGAGCATGAAAGATGAAGTTCGAACAATAAGACAAAGTAACTATGCATGCAACATGGAATGATACAAACACAGATTCATGAATAACAATGCATTAAAAGACGTTTGTTTGTTTCACATATAGAAAACATAGCATAGTGGCATTCAGCTTATACCTCATAGAGTAGCAAAACATAAATGCATAGGACACCTTCAAAGTTCATAAGGGTGACTAGATACAAATAGTTCAAGGATAAGCAATATCAACAATATGAGTCAATCAATAAGTTTTGGGACAATGCACATAGAACTAAGAATGGCAAGTATGCTCTCTTAATTGGTGCCTAAGGATAGAAGGTGGAGAGTCAATGTAAAAGTGGAATAAAGGCCCTGCATGAAGGGAAGCAGGGATTTCAAGTCTCATAAAGAGCTTCCAAAAATTATGGTACTTGTTAGCTTTCAGCTCTCATTGCCCCTATCACAAGCATCTTGAAGTGATTAAGGTTAAAGTGAACAAACTATGGAGTATATGCTTGACAAAGTATAAGTTGGCAATCTCATGTCCCTTGAGTACTAGGGCCGCTCCTCATGCTACTCAACTTTAGTCACGGGTAAATTCTTGTCATAGTAAGTACATGTGTATCATAGAGAACCTCCAACGGGGCACCCCTTGCCCCATGACACGGGAGCTATCCCATATAAAAATGACAAGGAAAGCATACAATGAGCATCTCAACAATCTTCTTATTTACCATGGGAAAATGGTGCTTTTTTCTCTTTTCCTCTTTTCTCATCTTTTTTTTTCTTTTTCTCAATCTCTTTTTTCTGTCTCTCTTTTTTTATAAGAAGAATGGTTCATAGATTGATCACTATGGTGATGCTGCAAGTTTCCACCATGATTAGGCATGGCTTAGGCTAGCGGCCCAGGCGTTTCTCTAACACACATACATAACTCCATGGATTTACAAGCTCCCCTTTCATTTCACACCGACGACATCCATAAACAAAAGAGCATGATATCAACTAGGTAGATATTTACAGGTGTCGAAAGCGTTCCCTGTGATAGCACAGTTCTGCTAATCCCAACGTATAAGTGCAAGCATATACAACATAGATGACACGATGGTTCAAGTTTATTAGGGGCAAGAAAACAGAAAGTGTTCCATCAAGTTTGTGAGAGATTTAATCACTAACTTTCACATAACAAAGTGACTTTTTAATTGGAAGGTAGACAAAACAAGAATATACTTGGAATGGTGTAACACACCATGCATAGGAATTTATAGTGGACACTTTGGAATAACTTGGTTTATTAGAGTTGGATGCATGATTAGAGATTACTCAATGCAAGTGGAGGATATCAAAAGACTGGGAGCGACCAACTAAGAGAGCAGTAATGGCCATAATCATGCAGAGCGACAAAACATTACTAATCAAAGCATAAAGTGGTATCACAAGTCAAAAACTAAATGATCCTAGAGGCTAAGGTGACTGATTCATAGTCATAACATGGTGTGAGCATGTGCCAAGTTAACCCAAACAAAGCATCAAAGGAGAATACCACAATACTATGCTTTTGTCTAGTAAAACAACGCATGATTCTTCCAAGGCACATTAACCAATCCTAATTGTTTGGAACAAGTCATTCTACAATAATAATCACTAAGCATAAGATCAAACCAACATCTAGCATGACATGATAAAGTCTAAGTCACAGTCAAAGAAAGCTCCATCTTGTACTACTAAAGCAAGAACTTCCTACTCCTTTCGAACATCAATCAACTTATTTGAAACAACATAGCAAAAGCGTGGGTCCAACTACTTTATTCAAGCAAACTAAGAAAACAAAACCAAAGAAAATAGGACGCTCCAAAAACAACACAACAGTGCATGAAACAATAAAAACGAAGTGTCTAGAAAGACCTGAGATTTTTATTAATGAAGAAGGGGATGCCTGGGCATACCCAAGATTTTACGCTTATACCTCTTGAATATTTCTTGGGGTGACAGGGGTGGCATCCCCAAGCTTGAGCTTTTGTCCATTCTTCATCTCATTACATCATTCTTTCCTTACACCTGAAAATTTTCCTTCATACAAAACTTTTCACACAATCTTCATTAGAAACATTAGTGCATTCAAAAGATAATAGACCTTTGGGTTTAGTTTCAAAACAGAAAAACTTTCACTAAATACACAAGCTACTGTATAAATTCCCTCAAAAAGCTCAATTTCCCAAAGAGAACCCAAAAAGGAATCAATAAGAAGCAAATGCAAATAATGGCAGAAATCTATCAAAACAGACCAGCAGGTAGAAACCGATTTTTTCGAAGACCTTATGTTGCTCAAATAAACAAGTGTTTAACTAAAGAAAGTTATATAACAACCTGCGGGATTTATTCAGAAAATTACAGCTCAATCCGAAGTACAGAGATGTTTCAAGAATTTTTACTGTGGATCACAAAAATCTGTTTCGGGACAGCACTTCCCCAAATCTTACTTCCCTCTCATTAGAGGTTTTTGTTGGCACAAAACTCAAATAAAAAGGATAAGGAGAGGTCATTACATAAGTAATAAATTTCAAGACTCAAGAAAACTATTGGGTTATCTCCCAAGAATTACTTTTCTTTAACGCCTTTCAGTTAGGCACAAGAAGCAAGAATCAAGTGTTTTCTAATGAAGAAGAATTGACATCAAATTTGGCTTTCAAAGGAGGAGCGAAAGGTAATTTATCTCTCGTCATAGGGAAGTGTTCAATACCTTTCTTGGATGGGAATTGATATTTAATGGTGCCTTCTTTCATATCAATGATGGAACCAACAGTTCTAAGAAAAGGTCTTCCCAAAGTAATAGGACAAGAAGAATTGTATTCAACATCCAAAACATAGAAATCAACTAGGACATAGGCATTGTTAACCACAATAAGAACATCATTAAAACTCCCCATGAGTTTCTTTTTAGCATTATCATCAAGTGGGACATCCAAATAGCAATCTTCCAAAGGTGGCAAATGAAGCATTTCATAAATATTTCTAGGCATAATAGAGACACTAGAACCAAGGTCACATGAAGCTTTGAGATCAAAGTCATTCACTTGCATATTAATGATGGGTTCCCAACTATCTTCTACTTTCCTAGGAATAGAGGCTTTGTGTTTCAATTTTTCTTCCTTAATTTTAATAAGATCATATGTAATGTGTTTGGTGAAAGCCACATTCATATCACTAGCATTAGGACTTCTAGCAAGCTTTTGTAGGAACATAATCTGTAGAGGGAGTGTCCCAACCTTTAACAATATAAGGTGGTGTCCCCTGTGTTTACAATGCTAGTCCCTGGATCAATAGCTAGCATCCACAGTTTAGATGTAATATCAAGAAACAAAGGTCATAATATAACTTTATAACCAGGAATAACATAATTTTATTACATCATACATAGCTCATTTGGCTATTACATTACATTGCAGCGGAATAACTATAAGTATGGGTCCTTCATCTTCAAAGTGCCACAGGCAAATGTTGGTTGTAGACTTTGTAATCCTAATCAATCAATCTTCACTAAAATCAATCAAACCTGCAACATTACAAGTTACAGCCACAAGGGTCAATACATTGGAATTGTATTGGCAAGTTTCACTACTATGATGAATATAAGTGGATCCTATCATTACATGCATATTTGGCTAAGTAGAGTTTTGGGCTCATTTGCAGAAAGCAAAATTTATCCTATCTTTTCAAAATGGTTTTGGTCCTTTGTCAAATCTCCTTTTCAAAATCCCTTGAACTCCTTGGTAGAAACTCAAGTGTTCAAGTCCTTGTCAAAATCTCTTGAGCACCTTGGTAACCCCAAGTACATCAAGTTTTGTCAAAATCTCTTGAGCTCCTTGGTAACCCCAAGTACATCAAGTTTTGTCAAAATCTCTTGAGCTCCTTGGTAACCCCAAGTGCATCAAGTTTTAAAAGTTTTCTTTTAGAAATTAGAGTGTCGAGATATTCCATAGCTTCAGGCCTTAGTTGCTCAGTATTGTCCATAACCGTGGACACGGCTAAGTACTTAGAATTTTGATCTTCTGCAGAAGTTGTACACTTTACCCACATGACACAATCTCATCTTGATGCCACCAGTGGCCGCTGGGTTAGTACTCACCAAGATGGAGTACTAGCAGATTGAGAATGTGACAAAGTCTTTCCATAGGAGTCCTCCCAATACAAAATGCTAGCTTGTCTACCAGGCACAAATGTAGGGTTGCTCCTTTACACAAATCTAGTTAACCTGAAGATGCCAATGAATGGGACTTCCACTATGTAGTTGACTAAGCCAGAGCCCATTTAGCATGTGGCTGTACACGGAAGCCACTGTACGAGAAACATGTTCAATCTCTAAGTTTCCTGGGTGGTTTTCCTTTAGAGCACAACACAAAGAGATTGCCATAGACATGGTTCCTTTTGTTGCCACCTTCTCCAAAACTCAAAGTATCCTTGTCCACCCAGGTGGTTCATTGAGTCCTTGTTTTATTATATAAAACATAAGTCTTTTCTCAATCTCATAAAATCTCAACATGTATCTCTTTTCAAAATATAGCATGGCTAAGCATGTATCAACTACATTGTTTTCACTAAGGAATGTATAGGGTATCCTATTAGAATTTAGCATAGCATAAGTATAGAAATTCCTTTCATGCATGTTTTCAAAAATCCACTAAGTATAAGAAAATAGTAGGACTTTAGATGATAGTGTAACTTGCCTTTTTGATGGGGAATGTTGGTTCACTCCTTGATCTTGCTAGTCTCACACTTTTCTATTTTTACTACAATCAATCAAGCAAACACAATATCAACTAGCATTCCAAACCAAAGTCAAATCAAATAATTTCACACACATAAGACAATGGGATATAAGTCACGCATGTAAGCATGCAAGGGATGGTTCTATTTGCAAAGGTGGTCTCCACTAGGCTTCTAAACTTTGTAAGGTCCAAAATGGTCATTTACCAAAATGGCAAAGTCATTTGCAAAAGGGTTTTATCAAAACTATTTTTAAATCTATTCATCATTTTATGTGGTGAGAAAACGTTTTTATCAAGTAACAACTTTAAGTGGTTTACCAAATAAGTTGTTGATTCCCAAAAATTGGTGTTTATGGTTAGTAGGTTTGGTCCAAAACATTTTCCCAAAGTTTTTACTCCAAAATCATTTTCATAACAAAACCATTGTTTTTAAATGGCTAGAAATGACCAAATCAAGTTTTTATTCCCAAACTTTCACAAAAACCATTTTAAAACCCATGGGTTGGTTCCTAGGGTCAGTAAGTTCAACACAAACCAATTTGCCAAGGTTTCAACCTCAAAAACATTTTTGAATCATTTTTCTAATCTAAACAAGCATACAAATGTTTCTGCAAAAACAAACCATCTAACAGTTACTATTTACTAAACCAATGGCATGGTTGGCTAGGGCTTGCTCCACTGGTTCCAATGATATCAAATTTGTAAATTTTGGATGTGTGGATCAAAAGTTACAAAGGTTTGAAATTCACAATCTAATCTGATTTCAAATCTGTTTTTAAACAGATCAGGTGACACGCGGCACTTTCTAATTGGACGGTACCGGTTCGGGTGGATCACGTGCTGCAGACCGTAGGATCTCACTTAGATCGGGCGGTGCAGAGGCATACGATACCTCTTCGTTTACTTTCTATCTCAGCCATACGATCTGGATCTAACGGACCTAAACAATAGGCCATTAACTGGCGGCGCTACGCGGCTGTGCGCGGCGGCGACGGGCAGACGGCGGCGGCGCTGGTGAAATAGGAAGCGAGGGAGGAGGGGAAAGTGCTCACCGTGATCGCAGGAGGCTGGGGAAGCTTGACGTGTGGTCGATGATGCAAGGGGCGCACGAGGGCAGGAGGAATTCCTCGCCGGAGTTTGGTCTGGCGACGGTTGGCTCTGGTCGAGGTCGAGGACGATGCTACGGGTCACGAGAAGGCAAACCAGAAGCATGGTTAGACGCGTACGATCAAGGAGATGATGTGTGCGTGAAGGAGGAGAAGAGGTGCGGTCTGGACTTACCGGAGGAGCTCGACGGAGACGAGACAGACGGCGGCGCTCAGAGCTTGGTCGGGGTTGACGCTCAGGGACGCTCGCGGGTGAACGGAGGGTACTGGGAGAATCGTCTGGGAGTGGTGAGTGTGCCCGCGTGCTCAAGGGGGCAGGAGGTGGCGAGGCTCGGCCGGAATTTGAGAAGGAAGCTCGTCGGAGCAGCGGCGGTTTGGAGCTGATTCCGAGCAGCCTGGTGGCGATGTGGAGTTGGTGTTTGTGGGGAACGACAGAGGGAGGAGAGGTGCTTTTGGACGCATGGTCAGGGGCGAGATTAACGCAGCCATTATTCATGAATTTACGCGCGGATTGAATAGCAGTGAACGGCAGCGAGGTTTGGGGAGAAGGGGTCGCGCGGGTGAGGAGGATGAACAGGGAGGTGGGGTCCAGTCGTCAGTGAGGATGCGAGAAGGAAGGGAGGTCCACCGGTCAGTCTCTGTACGGGTTCGAAAATGAGTATGAAACGTTTTTCTTCGGGGAGGAAAAACTGGGCTGGTTCTGGGCCTTGTGGGCTCTGTCGATTGGGCTGATCCAGATCCTATTTTTTCTGTCTGATGGCTTTTTCTTTTTCTATTTTCAATTTCTGTTTTGAATTTCAAACAAACAAACAACACTAAAATCCATTCAAACTTTCACCATACTTTGTAGCCTTGAACTTGGTTCTGTTCAGTAGCATAAACCAAAATTCCAAAACCAAAATAATAATTTAAATCTTTTTAGGTTCCATTCATTAATTAAATAAAATGGACCATGGTTTATTAATCAAATAGGATTTGATTTATTAAATAAAATCTCTATTTGAAATCCAAATATTTTCAAAACCAATTCAGTAGGTTTTATTTGAAAATACAAAATACTTGAAAAAACTTATTTTAAATAAATAAATAAGTTTTGATGTTTTGGAAATAGTAGACCCTTATTAATAAAAACTTGGATATTAAATCCTTATTAATTTATTTAATTAAACCTTTACTATTTTTATCAAAACAACATGTTTTTATTTCAACAGCTTGGCCAAGGTTTAATTTGGCTCTATAAAATAATCCTTATTTATAAAACTTCTATTTCTTTTGAAAACCAAATCCTTTTATTCAAAAGATCCAAACTAGTATTTCCAAAATATTTCATTTTCCTTTATTTAAAATGTTTATCTTTTTAAGTCCCTTTAAGATTTTATTTGATCCAATTGGTTTGAAGTTCCAATTGAATTCAAAAAGTTTCTTCTGGCCCTGAAAATCAAATAAAATTTTATTTTATTCATTTATTTTTCACATTACAAGATTTGGAAAATCTTGGGATGTGACAGGCTACCACCCTTAAATAAATCTCGTCCCGAGATTTGGGAAGGCTAGGGTTACAAGTAGGCTCAAAACAACTAGGGTACTACCACCCTTAAAAACTTTTCAAACAAAAATTACATATTGTCCTTCTTGGGATCCTGGGAAGGCTTCTCTAGGCAAACTTTTGCATTGAGTCCTTTGTTTCCATACTTGACTCATGGGCCAAGGTTGAGTTTCTCCATAGGCTTGGTGATCTTGTTCTTCATCTTTTCTGGACAGTTGCTTGCATAATGTCCTGGGTTCTTGCAATTGAAACAGTGAATGTCTTGAAGTTCTTTACGTGGCTCTTGTGGACAAGTTGCTACATAGTGGCCTAATTCTTTGCAGTTGTTGCACACCACTTGGCCAATATCTTTATTCTTCTTGTTCTCTGGGCATCCACTGGAGTAGTGTCCCATTTCCTTACATTTACGACATTGCACAAGGCTCATGTCCTGCTTTTGCTTCTTGGGTTTCTTTGATCCTTTGAACTGGGTTGTCTTGTTTGGAGGTATAAGTGGTCCGTTTCCTTTGCCCTCAACCTTCTTGGTTCCTTCTTGTTTCCTTTGTTCCACAATGGAGTAGATGGGGCATTGGATAGGGACATGGTTGTTTCCTTCACATAGGTAGCAAGTAGCTTGAGAGGTAGGACATTGTCCAACAGGATGTTTCTCTTCACAGTTGGGGCATTGATCTCCATGCTCCCTGGAAGTATGGTCCTTGTCTCCACAAATAATGCAAGCTGGGGCTCCATCTAGAATGATATTTCTGTCATCCTTGTTGTCACAAAATTTCTTGGAATGGTTTTCTTCCATTTTGATCATTTGATCAGTCACCTTAAGCATCAGTTGGGATTGATCTTCTAAAAACTTGTGCAGGGCTGGGTCTTTATCACTAGTGTTGGCTATGAACTGAGCTGTCATTTGATTCAACTGGTGTTGGGTTGCTATGAGCTCTTTCATGTTGTCCTCTTGGTTGGTGTTGGTGTCATCAACCTTGATGTTGGAGTCTCTTGGAGTAGTCATCTGTTTGGGTTGAAGGAAGATTACAATAGGCAAGATATTTCTAAGGAATTAATTCTAATCACACACATCACAATTCACACAAGCAATGTGCATGCAATCACAAACCAAACATTTCACTCAAACACAAAGTTCAAGCACATACTTAGGCAACAAAATATTTTTGTTACCCCACATAAGTTGGTGGGTTTTGACTTAACTAAAATATGGTGGTCCATCTATATGGTTCACTTGTGATCTTTCCTTCCTTCTTAATTGATTCTTCTTACATGAGATCATGGTTCCTTGGGAAAAACTCCTTGGTCTCAAAGCTTCTAGTGATGTGGGCTCCTTCTAACTTTTGCATTCCCTCAGTCTCTAAGTTTTGAGCAAGATTTCTTGCCTCACATGTAGTCCTTAGTGATATCCAAGTTGGAAGTCCTTGGTGAACATGCTGGAGATGTTGAAGTCATTAGAGTTGAAGAAGGTGAAGTCATTAGAGTTGAAAGTGTTGAAGAAGTCCCTTGCACATGGTGAAGTCTTAGGTCATGGGGTAGGTTTTTCCATCAAGTTTGAAGTAGAAGAGATGTAGAGTTGAAACAAAAATGGTTGAGGAAAGAGTTTACAAGTATGTTTGTAAATAAGTTTTTGGAACAAATACAACTCCTATTTTCTAAGGGTTTTTGTCCAATCCTAGGATTACAAATCCTACAGGCAACACAATGCTCTGATACCATCTATAGAGGGAGTGTCCCAACCTTTAACAATATAAGGTGGTGTCCCCTGTGTTTACAATGCTAGTCCCTAGATCAATAGCTAGCATCCACAGTTTAGATGTAATATCAAGAAACAAAGGTCATAATATAACTTTATAACCAGGAATAACATAATTTTATTACATCATACATAGCTCATTTGGCTATTACGTTACATTGCCGCGGAATAACTATAAGTATGGGTCCTTCATCTTCAAAGTGCCACAGGCAAATGTTGGTTGTAGACTTTGTAATCCTAATCAATCAATCTTCACTAAAATCAATCAAACCTACAACATTACAAGTTACAGCCACAAGGGTCAATACATTGGAATTGTATTGGCAAGTTTCACTACTATGATGAATATAAGTGGATCCTATCATTACATGCATATTTGGATAAGTAGAGTTTTGGGCTCATTTGCAGAAAGCAAAATTTATCCTATCTTTTCAAAATGGTTTTGGTCCTTTGTCAAATCTCCTTTTCAAAATCCCTTGAACTCCTTGGTAGAAACTCAAGTGTTCAAGTCCTTGTCAAAATCTCTTGAGCACCTTGGTAACCCCAAGTACATCAAGTTTTGTCAAAATATCTTGAGCTCCTTGGTAACCCCAAGTACATCAAGTTTTATCAAAATCTCTTCTCCTTGGTAACCCCAAGTGCATCAAGTTTTAAAAGTTTTCTTTTAGAAATTAGAGTGTCGAGATCTTCCATAGCTTCAGGCCTTAGTTGCTCAGTATTGTCCATAACCGGGGACACGGCTAAGTACTTAGAATTTTGATCTTCTGCAGAAGTTGTACACTTTACCCACATGACACAATCTCATCTTGATGCCACCAGTGGCCGCTGGGTTAGTACTCACCAAGATGGAGTACTGGCAGATTGAGAATGTGACAAAGTCTTTCCATAGGAGTCCTCCCAATACAAAATGCTAGCTTGTCTACCAGGCACAAATGTAGGGTTGCTCCCTTACACAAATCTAGTTAACCTGAAGATGCCAATGCATGGGACTTCCACTATGTAGTTGACTAAGCCAGAGCCCATTTAGCATGTGGCTGTACACGGAAGCCACTGTACGAGAAACATGTTCAATCTCTAAGTTTCCTGGGTGGTTTTCCTTTGGAGCACAACACAAAGAGATTGCCATAGACATGGTTCCTTTTGTTGCCACCTTCTCCAAAACTCAAAGTATCCTTGTCCACCCAGGTGGTTCATTGAGTCCTTGTTTTATTATATAAAACATAAGTCTTTTCTCAATCTCATAAAATCTCAACATGTATCTCTTTTCAAAATATAGCATGGCTAAGCATGTATCAACTACATTGTTTTCACTAAGGAATGTATAGGGTATCCTATTAGGATTTATCATAGCATAAGTATAGAAATTCCTTTCATGCATGTTTTCAAAAATCCACTAAGTATAAGAAAATAGTAGGACTTTAGATGATAGTGTAACTTGCCTTTTTGATGGGGAATGTTGGTTCACTCCTTGATCTTGCTAGTCTCACACTTTTCTATTTTTACTAAAATCAATCAAGCAAACACAATATCAACTAGCATTCCAAACCAAAGTCAAATCAAATAATTTCACACACATAATACAATGGTGTCTAAGTCATGCATGTAAGCATGCAAGGGATGGTTCTATTTGCAAAGGTGGTCTCCACTAGGCTTCTAAACTTTGTAAGGTCCAAAATGGTCATTTACCAAAATGGCAAAGTCATTTGCAAAAGGGTTTTATCAAAACTATTTTTAAATCTATTCATCATTTTATGTGGTGAGAAAACGTTTTTATCAAGTAACAACTTTAAGTGGTTTACCAAATAAGTTGTTGATTCCCAAAAATTGGTGTTTATGGTTAGTAGGTTTGGTCCAAAACATTTTCCCAATGTTTTTACTCCAAAATCATTTTCATAACAAAACCATTGTTTTTAAATGGCTAGAAATGACCAAATCAAGTTTTTATTCCCAAACTTTCACAAAAACCATTTTAAAACCCATGAGTTGGTTCCTAGGGTCAGTAAGTTCAACACAAACCAATTTGCCAAGGTTTCAAACTCAAAAACATTTTTGAATCATTTTTCTAATCTAAACAAGCATACAAATGTTTCTGCAAAAACAAACCATCTAACAGTTACTATTTCCTAAACTAATGGCATGGTTGGCTAGGGCTTGCTCCACTGATTCCAATGATATCAAATTTGTAAATTTTGGACGTGTGGATCAAAAGTTACAAAGGTTTGAAATTCACAATCTAATCTGATTTCAAATCTGTTTTTAAATAGATCAGGTGACACGCGGCACTTTCTAATTAGACGGTACCGGTTCGGGTGGATCACGCGCTGCAGACCGTAGGATCTCACTTAGATCGGGTGGCGCAGAGGCATACGATACCTCTTCGTTTACTTTCTATCTCAGCCATACGATCTTGATCTAACGGACCTAAACAATAGGCCATTAACTAGCGGCGCTGCGCGGCTGTGCGCGGCGGCGACGGGCAGACGGCGGCGGCGCTGGTGAAATAGGAAGCAAGGGAGGAGGGGAAAGTGCTCACCGTGATCGCAGGAGGCTGGGGAAGCTTGACGTGTGGTCGATGATGCAAGGGGCGCACGAGGGCAGGAGGAATTCCTCGCCGGAGTTTGGTCTGGCGACGGTTGGCTCTGGTCGAGGTCGAGGACGATGCTACGGGTCACGAGAAGGCAAACCAGAAGCATGGTTAGACACGTACGATCAAGGAGATGCTGTGTGCGTGAAGGAGGAGAAGAGGGGCGGTCTGGACTTACCGGAGGAGCTCGACGGAGACGAGACAGACGGCGACGCTCAGAGCTTGGTCGGGGTTGACGCTTAGGGACGCCCGCGGGTGAACGGAGGGTACTGGTAGAATCGTCTAGGAGTGGTGAGTGTGCCCGCATGCTCAAGGGGGCAGGAGGTGGCGAGGCTCGGCCGGAATTTGAGAAGGAAGCTCGTCGGAGCAGCGGCGGTTTGGAGCTGATTCCGAGCAGCCTGGTGGCGATGTGGAGTTGGTGTTTGCGGGGAACGACAGAGGGAGGAGAGGTGCTTTTGTACGCATGGTCAGGGGCGAGATTAACGCAGCCATTATTCGTGAATTTACGCGCGGATTGAATAGCAGTGAACGGCAGCGAGGTTTGGGGAGAAGGGGTCGCGCGGGTGAGGAGGATGAACAGGGAGGTGGGGTCCAGTCGTCAGTGAGGATGCGAGAAGGAAGGGAGGTCCACCGGTCAGTCTCTGTACGGGTTCGAAAATGAGTATGAAACGTTTTTCTTCGGGGAGGAAAAACTGGGCTGGTTCTGGGCCTTGTGGGCTCTGTCGATTGGGCTGATCCAGATCCTATTTTTTCTGTCTGATGGCTTTTTCTTTTTCTATTTTCAATTTCTGTTTTGAATTTCAAACAAACAAACAACACTAAAATCCATTCAAACTTTCACCATACTTTGTAGCCTTGAACTTGGTTCTGTTTAGTAGCATAAACCAAAATTCCAAAACCAAAATAATAATTTAAATCTTTTTAGGTTCCATTCATTAATTAAATAAAATGGACCATGGTTTATTAATCAAATAGGATTTGATTTATTAAATAAAATCTCTATTTGAAATCCAAATATTTTCAAAACCAATTCAGTAGGTTTTATTTGAAAATACAAAATACTTGAAAAAACTTATTTTAAATAAATAAATAAGTTTTGATGTTTTGGAAATAGTAGACCCTTATTAATAAAAACTTGGATATTAAATCCTTATTAATTTATTTAATTAAACCTTTACTATTTTTATCAAAACAAAATGTTTTTATTTCAACAGCTTGGCCAAGGTTTAATTTGGCTCTATAAAATAATCCTTATTTATAAAACTTCTATTTCTTTTGAAAACCAAATCCTTTTATTCAAAAGATCCAAACTAGTATTTCCAAAATATTTCATTTTCCTTTATTTAAAATGTTTATCTTTTTAAGTCCCTTTAAGATTTTATTTGATCCAATTGGTTTGAAGTTCCAATTGAATTCAAAAAGTTTCTTCTGGCCCTGAAAATCAAATAAAATTTTATTTTATTCATTTATTTTTCACATTACAAGATTTGGAAAATCTTGGGATGTGACATAATCACTTCAGAGATATTGCAACCATCAAGATCAAAATCAAACTTAGCATCACTAGTATTAGACTCATTGGGTTTAGGCATTGTGGTAGGAAGAATAGGGACTTCTTGTGGTTTGGCAGCATCCATATTGGTGGTGGTAATAGTGAAAACACTATTGTTTCTAGCAATATCAGCTTCTCTTTCCCACTTAGCATGTAAGTTAGCTAACCGTATAACATTTTCATCAATAGTAGCTTGTATGGAATGAGTAGCAGCAAATGTACTTTCCATGGTTTCAGGTTTAGCAGCCATTTTGTTAATCAAAGAGGACTGTGCTTCAGAAAAAATAGGAAATATTTTTCTCGACATTCAAAAGTTTTTCCTCCAGTCTTATTGAAAGTGGTTTGTTTACTAATAAAGTCTTTAAGCATGACTTCAAGTTTATAGGGACCACTTCTAGTATTGTTGTAGGAATTTCCATAAGTATTACCATTATTGGGAGGATAAGGCCTATAATTATTGTTACTACCAAAATTATTCCTATAGGCATTGTTGTTGAAATTGTTGTTTCTAATGAACGTCGCATCAACTTGCTCTTCTCGAGCAACCAAAGAGGCTAAGGGAATTTTATTTGGATCAATAGGAGCTTTTCCATTAACAGTCATAGCCATGATAACATCAATTTTATCACTTAAAGAGGAGGTTTCTTCAACGGAATTTACCTTCTTACCATGTGGAGCTCTCTCAGTGTGCCATTCAGAATAATTAACCATCATATTATGAAGGAGCTTTGTTATAGCACCCAAGGTAATGGTCATAAAGGTACCTCGAGCTACAGAATCCAACAGATTTCTTGAAGAGAAGTTTAACCCTGCATAAAAAGTCTAGATAATCATCCAAGCAGTCAGTCCAGGAGTGGGACAATTCTTAACCAAAGATTTCATTCTTTCCCAAGCTTGAGCAACATGTTCATTATCAAGTTGTTTAAATTTCATTATTTCACTTCTCATAGATATAATGTTAGCATAGGGATAGTATTTTCCAATAAAAGCATATTTGCACTTTATCCAAGGATCAATACTATTTCTAGGCAAGGATAGCAACCATTCTTTAGATTTTCCTCTCAAGGAGAAAGGAAAAAAATTGAGCTTAATAATATCTCCATTTACATCCTTATATTTTGGCGTCTCACAAAGTTCAACAAAGTTATTGAGGTGGGCAGCAACATCATTAGAACTAGCACCAGAAAATTGCTCTTTTATAACAAGATTCAACAAATCAGGCTTAATTTCATAAAAGGTAGTACCAGGAGCAGGTGGAGAAATAGGTGTACTCAGGAAATCATTGTTGTTTGTGCTAGTGAAGTCACACAACTTGGTGTTCTCGAAAGAGTTCATTTTTGCAAAGGTGGAGCAAGCCAACAGCAGCAGCAACTAGAGTACGAACTAATTTTTTTGTGTTTTTGATAAGAAAAAACAAACCAAACAAAACTAATTTTTTTGGATTTTTTTATAAAAATAAGCAAACAAAACAAGGCAAAGGAAACTAAGAAAAACAAAAACAAAGTAAAGAGAAAGGTTGTGAAGGACTCCCTTGTGAAGCCATCCTTAGCCTCCCCGCCAACGGCTCCAGAAAACTCGTTGATGTGGCTCAGATCACTGTAGAGCTTCGTTGGGAAACCGCAAGAGGAAGGTATGATGAGGACAGCAGTAAGTCTTCCCTCAATATGACACCAAGGTTATCGAACCAGTAGGAGGAAGGAAACAAATCAAAGGTGTTTCTAGCAACTTGGAAACCTGCGCAACACAAACTCAAGACTTTGCCCAAACAAACAGTGAGGTTGCCAATCTCACTGGTTTGCTGAAAACAAAGGATTAAACGTATGGTGTGGAAGTTAATGGTGTCTTGTAGAAAGTAAACAGGTAACAGTGGAAGATGTATAAATGGTAAAGATTGGACCGGGGTCCACAGGTCACTAGAGGTGTTCTCCTTAAGATAAAAAACATAACATCCTGGGTAAACAAATTACAGCGAGGCAATTGACAGGAAAGAGCAAGGCATAACAATGCAATACTAGACATCGAGGATCCTATGATATTTGATTGGGCATTACAACAATATACATAGACCACCATCCAACTGCATCTATGACTAGTAATCCACCTTCAGGTTATCATCTGAACCCCCTCAAGTATTAAGTTACAACCAACGGATAACTGCTTTAAGCAAAATGTGTAAAGTAAACAATACAATTTTTCCATGAACAAAAGATCGTTGTTTTCTCCCTAGTAGCAACATCACATCTACAACCTTAGAGATTTCTATCACTTCCCCAGATTCAATAGAGGCATGAACTCACTATCGAGCATAAATACTCCCTCTTGGAGTCACTAGCATCTACTTAGCCAAGATAGCTACTAGAAACGGAGAGCATGCAAGATCTCAAACAACACAGACATGATAGAATCAAGAAGATAAAACCATTAATAACTGACATAATAATCTCAATATCCATCGGATCCCCGCAAACATAACATGCATGATTACAACCAGATGATCTTGATCATGAACAGAGCTCACAAGATCTAAACATGGTAGCACAAAGGAGGAGAAACAACCATCTAGCTATTGTATGGACCCATTGTCCAAGGTGAAATTACCCACGCATCATTCTGGAGGCTGGCATGTTGATGAAGAAGTCCTCCGGTGATCTCTCCCCTCTGGCAGGGTGCCGGGAAGAGCTTCAAATCCCCCCGATCTAGGGAGGATGGTGACGTCGGCTACGGAATTTTTCGTGGAGATCTGATCGGGGACTTAGGGTTTAGGTATCGGGGGCTTCTTATAGGCCAACGGGGAGACCGAGGAGGCCGCACCGCCTAGGAGCGGGCCAGGCCTGGCTGCGCGGCCAGGGGTGTGGGCCCCTCGAGGCCGTCCTCCGTCTCGTCTTCTGGCTCCGTGTTCTCCTCGGTGAAATATTTACTTTGGCTTTTGTCCCGTCCAATTCCGAGAATATTCATTTTCTGGCTTTTTTGGAACCAAAAACAATAGAAAAGAGGCAACTGGCACTGTGGCATCTTGTTAATAGGTTAGTCCCGGAAAACATATAAAAATACCTCAAAGTGTAGACAAAGCAATGCAAAGTGGATACTAAACAAGCATGGAACATCAAAAATTATAGATACATTTACGAAGTATCATTTTCATCCACCAGCATCAACTATTATAAATTCTTTTAAAAATAGACACGCAGGTCTTAACAAAATTAAAAAGACAATCATAAGGCTCCTTCCGGTTGCAGACTTACAATAATTATCATTGCATACATCATATATAATCACAATCATGGCCATATCACATCATAGCACACCCCTGCAAAACAAAGGTACACGCCTCTAATTTTTTTTGCATATTTGAAATGGTTTGGGGCTTTCAATAAGTACCGTTCTAACTTAAGAACAAGAACCACAACGTTGATGCTTGAACTATCAAGTGCCCATTGTAAATTGAATCGTTACTATGATAGGAGAGACAGACATCCGCAAAGCCACTTATGCAATACAAGTTGCATGTTAAGCGTGGAGCAAGTGTCATGAAAGATTTCATGTAAGGTTATCCCGGGCCACTTCATCCCACCATACTGCAAGATGCAAAGTACACAATAAGAAATTAATAATAAAAGCACCACCGCCCACAATGACCATTGTGTTCTACTAATGCAATAGATCTACATATAGATACGGCTCTGATACCACTGTAGGGGTTCGTAGCATGGAAAACAAAAAATTTCTATCGCATGAACACACACAAGGCAAGATCTATCTACTAGATTGTAGCAACGAGTCGATAGAGTACTCACCCTCGAAGATTCCAAAGCAGTTAACGGGAGCAGATTCTCGTGGCTGATGAAGTCATTCACTTGCCGATCTCAAGATCATGTAGACCATCCTTTCAGTGCCACGTTACGGCAGTGCTTCTACAGTCGGTCACATGTTCAGTACTCGATGAAGACCTTGCTCTCCCTTGTTCCAGGAGGCAGCGGAGGTTGTAGCACTCTCCTCGCGATTCTGGCAGCACGACGACATGGTGTCGGAGATTAGAAGGGAGATCCCACATGGCTTCTCCTTATGCAGGAGCGGGTAGGTGGAGTAGAGGAGTTCCTCGGTGTATAGGGTTTAGAGGCCGAATAGGAGAAGGTGGGGCCGGAAGCGTCTAGGGTGACGGAGGCGGTGCAGCGGCGGCGCTGGGCGATGGCGGCTTCGGCGGGAGCGGGTTGGGGCTAGGGATTCTGGTGGTCTTCGGGGGCAGCCCCTCCCCTCTATTTACGAGAGGGAGGGGAAGCTAGGGGAGGGGGAGACCGTATCCTCCCCCAACTCCCTCTCCTTGGCGCGTAGTGGAGGGAGAGGAGGTTTCCTCTCCTCCCTCCACCAGGAACCATTGTTCCAATTTGACTATTCAAACATGCCTTTTAACTTTAAATTTTGGAGTTTGATTTATTTATTTTAAACACCCAGCCAAGTGATCAAGGACATGATGCAATCATTCCACTTAGTGATGACACATTCATGTACCTTCCCCTTCTGGTGGGTTGAACCTTCTAGACCCATCTAGATCATTCTGGTGAAAACACCGGAATCATTCCAGAACTCCGGAATTGGACTTTCCTTATATGAATATTATTCTCCGGACCATTCCGGATCTCCTCATGATATCCCGGATCCCATCCGAGACTCCAAACAAAATTCGGTCTTCTTACTCACATTCCATATCTACTAAACAACATCGAATCCTTAAGTGTGTATCCCTACGGTTCATGAATTATGCAGACATGACCGAGACTATTCTCTGATCAATAACCAATAGAGGAATCTGGAAATTCATATGGCTCCCACATATTTCTATGAGTACTTTGTGATCGAATGAACCATTTACATACGATAACAATTTCCCTTTGTCTCATGATATTTTACTTATCTAATGTCTGTTCGTCGGTACCGCTGCATACCTAGTTCAACCTCATTACCGATAAGTACTCTTTACTTGTTCCTGTGATATGTGATCCCTTGTGATCCAGTCACATGCTTGCAAGCTAATTGGATGACATTCCACCGAGAGGGCCCAGAGTATATCTATCGGTATTATGGATGGATAAATCCCACTCTTGATCCATGTGCCTCAACACATACTTTCCAAATACTCAATGCCACATTTATAACCACCCAGTTATGAAGTGGTGTTTGATGTCATCAAAACATCCATTCGGTGATGGTGATTAGCATGATCTCGTGGTCAAAGGAATTAGGTTACTATGTATCTGAAAGAGTATGGAAAACGAACTATTGAAATAACTTGATCTTTTTGCTACGCTTATCTATAGGAGTATGTCCATAACACCATTCTCCTAATGATATGATCTTGCTGTTAATAACATCTCAATGTTCATTATCAGGAAACCATGATCATCTATCAACCAACAAGCTAGTATTACAAAGAGGCGTTACTAGGGACTCTAACAAGTTTACAAATCACACAAGTATTAATGTTTCCGGTTAATACAATTATAGCATGTATGTAAACATTTATCATAAACGCAAAGATATAATAATAACTACGTTTATTATTGCCTCTAAGGCATATCTCCAACAACACCAGATTGTAAGAAATTTTAATGGCACTTTCATTATCACACAAAAGAGGCATTTTGTCACGATTGACATTGTATTCCTTTAAAGTTTGCCTCATCCATAATAGTTGAGTGCATGCACTTGCAGTAGCCACATATTCAGCTTCGACGGTGGAGAGAAATGCAATTTTGTTTCTTCAAAGACCAACATACCAAGGATCGTCCCAAAAATTGACAAGATCTATAAGTTGATTTTCTATCATCCTTGTCACCAGCCCAATCATAGTCCGTATATCCACATAAAGAGAAGCTAGAGCACTTGTGATACCATAGAACAAAGTTTGGGGAATGAACCAAATATCAGAATATTCTCTTGACCGCCATGAGGTGGCTTTCTTTAGGAGCCGCTTGATACCTTCCGCACACTCCTACACTCAACACAATATTAGGTATATATGCCCAAAGGAAAAAGGAGAGAGCTAATAATGGACTGGTATACCTTTTGGTCCACATATTTACCCTTGGGATTTAGTTCAAGAGGGTATTTAGTTTGCATTGGTGTAGCAATTCCATTAAGATCCGTCATATTGAACCTCTTGAGCATGTGTTGGATGTATTTTACTTGATTAATGAAGGTTCCTTCTCTTAGTTGTTTGATCTCGAATGCAAGAAAGAACCTTAATTCTCCCATCATAGACATCTCAAACCTGTCAGTCATAAGTTTTGAAAATTCATCATTAAATGCGTGGTTTGTAGAGCCAAAGATAATGTCGTCTACATATGGTTGGCATACGAAGAGCTCCCCCTTAACCTTCTTAGTAAAAAGCGTGTGATAGATCTGCACAACCTCGAAGCCATGGTCTAACAAAAGCTTCTTTAAGGTGCTCATACCACGCACGTGGGGCTTGTTTAAGGCTATAGAGCGCCTTATCGAGTTTGTAGATATGTTTCGAGAAGTTGGGTTCCTCGAAACTCAGGGGTTGCTTGATATATACCAACTCATGTAGAGGACCATTAAGAAAGGCACTCTTAACATCCATTTGATATAATTTAAATTTATCGTGATCTGTATAAGCAAGGAGTTTACAGATAGACTCAAAGAGATAAACTAGCGCATAAGTTTCCCTGAATTCGATGCCTTCCACTTGAGAGAAACCCTCTTCTACCAATCTTGCCTTCTTTCTTACAACAATTTCATTCTCATCTTTCTTGTTCTTGAATATCCACTTCGTGCCGATAACATTGGGGCAATCTTTGGGCTTATCTACTAAATTCCAAACCTTGTTTCCCTCGAAATTATTTAGTTCTTCATGCATAGAAACAACCCAATCTAGATCTTGAAGAGCTTCAAAAACCTTTTTAGGTTCCACCATAGAGATATGAGCTTGATGATCACTGAAGCTTGCCAACTCTCTTCTTGTGGACACCCATTTTCTTAGGTTACCTACTACTTTATCAAGTGTATAACCTCTGAGTTCAAGATTCCTTTTAGCTCGAGCTTTGTGACGAATTTCAGTCTCCTGGTTGTTTCTTGGAGGAATTTCTTCATCATTTGAGTCCTCGTCTTAACGACTAGCTTGACCTTGATTAATAACTTATTTAGCACTAATAGTTGATGTAGAGTCTTGACCTTAATCTTGGTCAGCAGCCATAATAGGAGGTTGTTGATCTTGACTTCCAGGACAGGATAATCCGGCCAAGGGAGGGTCCGGATAATCTGGCCTAGGAGTTTCAGCTTCCTGGTCATTCTTGGTGCGAGTTGGTGTAGAAGGGCCAGATAATATGGCCTCAGGCGGATAATCTGGCCTGGGACTTCCAGTTTGCCTAGTTGATTGATGATCTTCGGGATCTTGTGTAGATGAGGGCTCTACTTGCGTGGAGCATTGTCCTTACCGATACGCCACAAGGGTATCCTCAATGGGGCAGAAAAATCCCACACCCATTATTCTTATGGAATCTTAGGGTATTTCAACATTTATTCACAAATATCAACTTTCCCCACATGGGAGTCATCATTTTCCTCGAGCAACACAATACAAGATTCTACAATAGTTTCGGAGAGCTTGTTGTAGACTCTATAGGTGTGGGATTTGGCACCATAACCAACAAAAATACCTTTTAAAGCCTTAGACTCAAATTTATATAAACGAACTCCTTTAATGAGAAAGAAACACTTACAACCAAATACCCGGAAGTATGAAATGTTGGGCTTGTTACCGGTAAGTATCTCATTAGGTGTCTTGTCCAATATTTTGCGGAGGTAAAGCCGGTTTGATGAGTGACATGCGGTGGATATCGCTTCAGCCCAGAATTTGTATGGTGACTTCAATGCATCCCACATGGACTTTTCCATGTCCATTAAAGTCTAGTTTTTCCTCTCGGCTACACCATTTTGTTGAGGGGTCTACACATCGGAATATTGATGTCTTATCCCCTCTTGACTTAAGAATTCATTAAGAGTGTAGTTCTTGAACTCGAAGCCGTTGTCACTTCTAATTTCCAATATAGGAACATTGTGTTGAGTCTCAGTTTCCTTCTTGAATAAGTAGACCCATGTATACCTTGAGTAATCATCAACAATAATGAGGCAATACTTCTTCCCACCCAGGTTTGCATGATATGGAGGACCAAAGAGATCGACATGAAGGAGCTCCAAAATCCTCTTTGATGAAATAATTGTCTTCCTTCATGCATCTTTCCTGCAACACAAGCCTTGCAAACACTATCTTTGGCAAAGGAAACATTTTCATTTAGTCCCATAATTTGGCCACCCTTGTGAAGGCTTTGCAAAGTACTCATATTACCATGGGCTAGACGGTGATGCCATAACCATCCCGCGTCGTCCTTTCCGAATAAACACATCAGATCTGTAGTGGTTTTCCCTGAAAAGTCTACCACATACAAGTCATTTTCGACGTATCCAACAAAAGTGACCTTTAGATACTTGCTCGAAAAGAGTACAACTAAAATATCATGAATGAAAAATACAAATCCCATCTTACCAAGGGCACGTTTAGAACGTAAATTATATCCAAGGGTCTCAACAAGCATGATTTCCATGAGAGAGATATCGTGAGCAACAACAACCTTGCCAAGACCCAATACCTTAGTCTTCAATTTATCTACATAAGAGATGGTTATTTGATCATGATTAGGCCTCATCTCTGTGATGATCTCCTTTCTTCCGGTCATATGCCTTGTGGATACACTATCAAGCACCTATTTTGACCCACTGGAAGCACAACCCTACAAGAAAATTACTTCTTGGTTTCAGGTACCCTTTTTTCAATGGTACTCTCTTGTTAGTAACAAGGGTCTTTGGAACCAAAATAGACAAAGAAATGTAATTATCAAAAGGACAAACATAGCTAGCATAAACATCACCATAAAAATCACAAAATAACTCATAATGAGGATTGTTAGACCCTACAAAACCATTATATTTAGTTTTGTCCTTCGTGATATTCTTTTTGGCGGTGCTTGTCTTTGCTTGAGCATTCATGGCCTTCTTCTTCTTGGTCTTGGGAAAATATCCAATTCCCTATTTTCCATTACTTGACCTTTGCTTGCTAAGGACCTCATCGAGAACTTCCTTACCTTTGCGAAGTGATTTCTTGGCAAGTTCATCTTTCAACCTAATATTTTCTTCAAGAAATTCTTCATGTGCACATGTCGACACAGAAGTGGTAGGAACATTATACTTTGTCAATCGAGTTTGGAGCTGATCACGAGACTCATTGAGAATATAGTATTCACTCTCAAATTCATTGTGAGAAATGTCAAGTTTCTCTAGTTTCTCGGAGAGTCTAGCATGAGCAGCCCCAAATTCAACCTTCTCTTTTTTTAGTTTCATTGCCTTAGAAATGGCATTATCATGTTCATTTACAAGTTTAGCCATAGTCTCTTGATGTGACTCCTCAATAGACTCAAGTCTCTCTTCTAGAGAGGCCTGAATCTCTTCTTCTTCTTCTTCTAGAGCATTCTTCAAAGATGCAATCTCCATTGCATCCTCTCTTTCAATTATATCATTTTCTTCGAGGAGCTCTTCGGAGTATACAAGTTGACCCATAAGTCCCTTGAAATGCATTTTGTGCACACCTTGCAAGTTAGTGATAAAGTAGTACAAATAACTAACTTCTTCCTTCACCTTAAGACTAGTGGAATCATCCATGTCGACATTCATAGTATTCTTAGGAAAATAAGTGATGTAAGTTGATACCTTGGAACCACTTATCATCAGGCAAGTGATGTTCTTGTTTATGAAGTTCTCATTTGGAGAGTCAAAGAGTGATGTTGTTGGTGTATATGTGGTGGCTATGGAAGGCACCTCCCGTGAGTTATCATCATCCTCTTCATCTTCACTTCCGGATGAGTACTCCTCTTGAGCTACCAACACAATCTTGGGTTGCTTCTTCCAAGGAGTATTCTTATTGAAAAAAGGCTTCTTGCGAGGTGCCTTTGATTTTTTACTTGATAACTAACCTACCCCCATGATCTTCTTAGCTTTGGTAGGGTCACTCGGCGACAAAGTGCAAGCAGTCTCCACATTTGTAGCAAGATCTCAGTTTTGGACCGTTTTCTTTTCGTCCATTTGGCCCATTCTTACGTTCAAGTTCAGTTTTGGCTTTGGCGGGGTCCTTCCAAAAGTTCCTTACATTGGAAGTAATTTGGTGATAGTTCCCCATGTGCCCGCTTGACATCCTTGGGGCAGTCCATAGCAATAATGGCATCATCTTGTTGCTCAACAATATTTGCCTTCAAGGCCACGTTTACCCCCCTTTTGCATTTCAATGGCTCGTGCACGAACATCTTCAGCGTTCTAGGCGGCGACTTTGAATGCAGCCAATCCTTGCATAATTTCGTTGGACGTAATTTGGTGATAGTTTTGTCTTCCTTGAAGTCTGTTCAAATCAGTGGGCTCAAAGGGCATGAGAGCACTCACATACTTCCTTTTGATCCAAGCATCATCAACATGTGTTACACCATGGTTTCTAAATGTGGTGGCAATGGACTTGAGTCTTCTATACATGTATTCATGGTCCTCACCATCCATTATATAGAATTCTTCTGCTTGGTTGCTTAGAGCATCATACCTGTTTCTTCTAATGCTTCCTTAGCAGTGTTGAGATGTTCTATATGTGGCATGTCCTTGGGACCCACACCAAGCTGAATCATGTGAAAAGCTGTTGCATTGAGTTGTTGTCCACAACCTCTCTTCCGGTCAAGTTGTTTGGATTCCCAATATGAATACCATTCTCTATTATTTTCCAGAACTCAATGGACAAGCTGCACACATGAGACTTCATCAAAAATTCCATTGATTAAAAGGATATGTTTTAACCTTGGGTGGATCACCCATATTTTTTCAATGAGGGTGAGGGATTGGTGGGTCAGGTGAATATAATTGAGGAACCTCACTATATTCCTCCTAACCACTTCCCTTTTTCGAGGAGGATCTTTTACTATGATCGTCACCCTCCAACTCATCTTCCTTGGAGTTAGTGTTGGATTTTTCCTTAGAAGAGGGAGTGTCGGCCTCAGAGGCAGCTGGAGGAGAGGCTGTGTGTAGAGAGAGACGTGCTATCATTTCAGAAAGGTTGTTTCCATTGTCTTGAGATCATCCATGGTGACCTTGTTCACAGCCTCACTACCATCAGCCCTAGTACCCATACTCTCTTAGGCGGTAAAACCCGAATAAAGAGCTGAGGCTCTGATACCAATTGAAATGGATCGTATGGGCACCTAGAGGGGGGTTGAATAGGTGCTACTCCAAATTTTAATACTTTTTCAATTTTTGGCTTGACACAAAGGTAACTTCTCTAGATATGCAACTATGGATAATTTCCCTATATGCAAACCTATCTACTAAGTGAGTAAAAGCGAGGAATGAGGTAACCATAGTGGAGCACATGGAAACACATGATTTGTTTGACCGTAGTTCATTCCTTGTTATGGGAAGTACTTCTGTATTGGAGGGGTTGGTGGTACTAAGACCACCATGCCACAATAGGCCTCACCCTGTTCTCCGATGGATCTAACCACCAAAGGCCTTATCCACTTTTCCACTAGTGGGTACCCTTCGAGGTGGGAACCGGTGCCTTTAAAACACTAGCGAGGCACACATCCACAACTGAACTGGAGGCTCATGTGATGAAAATAATCTGCCACAAGAACAAGTTTAATCAACAACCGAAATAGAGATCTAGATATTTGCAAGAAATACTAGATCATGAATCCTCCAAGTGAATGGAGGGAAAGTGAAGTGCTCGATTGGTGCTGATGAAGATCGAAGCCTCCTCCTTCAATTGCCCAAAGATCAGAGCCTTCAGGTGTATGAAAGTGGAGATCTCGGTTTCGGACTTGATGAATAGTATAGCAATTTTTGAATGAATCAGGAGATCTGTCAGGAGGAGCAATTGGGGTATTTATACCCCCTGTCAAAACTCATCCGTTGGATAATTTGGGGCCGGATTATCCGGCCGGGGGAAAACTTCGGCCTAGAATCTTATTTTCTAGGAACAAATCCGCCCATATACCACGTGACATGCCTTGCTTTCCATTGGAAAAATTCCTGGGGGGGGGGATTATCTGGCCCCCTTGAGGGGTGGACTATCCAGCCCGGGAAAAAATTTCAGCCCTGACCAGACTATCCATGGGAAAGTCCGCCCCCATACCGCATGATGCGCCTTGTCCACCTTTGTCGATTGAGCTAGGGGCGGATAATTAGGCCCTTGGCCAGGGCGGATAATCCTCCCTCCAAAACTTTGTTTGGCTTCTTTTTGATTAGACAATTATCTGCAGAACTCAACACACAATAAATAATCCTTGGTATTGTTATCTAACACACAAAACACTAGAGATCATGAAATTTCCTTTCAGCTACAAATGACGCTCAAGCATGGACTGAGTGGGGGAAGGAATATACGAGATCAGAACATAGGTAACCACCGGTTTGGAAGTGGTGGTTACAGAGGGAAACAACCCATTTGGGACAAGGAGGATGCCGAGATTGAACGCTTGGGTAAAGAGAACCCGTGGCATAAAATCATGGACTTATAGCTAAGAAACTTTGTCTCAGCCCGCTACTACCTGGACCCGAATACAGGGTAGTTCATCACCGACAATCCAAAGGTAAAGGACTCCGGGAAGGAGTTGACAAGGACGTTACCACAAATCTCAAGTCTATTGCATTCTAATTAAAATAATGAAGACAAGAATTTAAATGCATGGGTTCACCTCTCCTTGTATTTGTAGGAGAAGGAATTGAACGCTACCTATGAGTCATTTTCCTAGGATTCGACGGTGGAGTCGTAGGAAATGGTTTTCAACATGGCAATGAATGCTTACAAGAAGAGGGACAAGTGGTTGCCTCTGTCCTTAGCTGGATGTGTTTCCGGCTTTGGTACGAGCATGAAGTTTGTCGAGTACTACAAAGAGGACGCTAAGAAAAGAAGGGAGAGGAAGAACCTATCGTGGCTAAGGATAAACTGGGGTTGAAGAGCTGAAGTTGAAGATGCAGACACTATAGCAAAAATTGGACGAGAAAACTGTGGACAAGTTAGTGGGAAAGAAGCTCTGCGTGATCATCCCCCTGGGTTGTTAGAGGGGCTAGATTCTTGGAATGCGGCTGGTCGACAGGGGCCGATACAGCTTCCTAGCTTTAGCGGCACCAACTCGAGCATCAACATTAACGTGACACTGAACTTGGTGACCTCGCCTACTGCCATCGCCACCCATGGACGATAGATCTAGTCACACCGATGTGCCTACTCCCACCAAAAATACCAAGCTGCAATCGGCGGCGGTAGTGCTTCATAATGCACCCGAGCGGGAGAATTCCAATGGTAGGCCAACCGCCGACACCGGACATGTCTCGAAATTAGCCGAGATCAATGCATTCACCAAGGTAACTAATTAGTTAGTTCGCATCGTCTCCTTTATGACTTTGATGACTACCATCTCATGATTGCCAACATATTTTGAATCAGGACAATTCTTGCATACTCCTCCTTAAAGTTATCGGTGTTGAGTTGAAGGATGTTTCCAAGGGCACTCTCATACAATCGACGAGCCACACGATGCACAATAATCCAATGGACGATGTTGTGATGAGGTTATGGATTGCTCGGGTGTTGCCAGGGTGTGATGACATGGACCCCCCTTTCAACCTCAGGTATCCGACGAACACAAGACCCTTACAAGATGCCACAACTGGCCCTTGACATGCCCGAAGATCTAGATACGTCATGTGGGGCACACTGGTTCCACCTCGATCGTCCAGCCATCACCTCGGAAACCAGCCGTCTTTGTTGCCACCACTAGTCGTGTGACACCCCCGGGATCAGGGCTAAACAATTCCCAGATCTCCGTCTGACATAAGCTTAACCTTGAGCTCGAGAATATCTAGTGAAGAATCGGTAACACAACAGTGACCCTACGACACAAAATTTATTACAGCAAGCTCATAACTGAGCAAAGAACCAAATTATTACAAGCAGAGGTCACTGACCAAAAACATCAAACAACGGAAGGTAAATTATGCTATTAAGTTTAGCAAACTTAACAAATGGCCTAAGATGCCTAAAGCATAACGATGACGTCCCAAGATACTCGTCGATGTAGTACGGAACTCATCTTTAGGGGAACACTTACTCTGCCAAAAGTATCAACAAAGCAAGGGTGAGTACAGGGTGTACTCTGCAAGACTTATGGCTGGTGGAGTTGTTTTGCATAAAGCCATCTTTCTTTGTAAGACAAGAGGGAGTAAAATCTCGTCTAATCAAAATATTTTAAAAGGGGATAAGATAGCGACATCTCCAAAGTATTGATCATCATCTTAGGATATCCACCGAATCATCATCCGAATCTTATCTAGGATCACCCCCTCGTACCCATGTGGAAGCATCCTTAAGCACACATTGATCTATCAAGTTTTACGATTAGGTTAATGTTATCTATGATCTTGAGTCCGGTCGCCAAGTTGTTCATAACCGTGAACACGGTGCTTCGAAAAGATTATTACCCTGAAGGGGTGTACAACTTTACCCACACGTACTAACCTTCTCTTAATGCCATTAGTAATAGCCCTCTTCCTTGGAAGGCCGACAGAGGGTGGTTAGACACAACATTTACCTTGCTTTTGCCGAGACCATGAGTCACGCAATAAGTATGGTTCTGCCTTAACGGGTCAAATCCCGAAGCCGGTACTTAAAGATGTGAGGCGAGGTTGGTTTACCAGGGACTCCATCGACCCCAAGAAACCCGGTCCACGCTTCCCTACATGTTATGAATGCACCTTCACACGGCAAATCTTTCAAAAGGTTTTCTATGCATATGTCGAAAGGAACGCCCAAACTATGTGACTCATGGAATCTACTAGGCAAGTTAGTTGCTCGTGAGGTTGTCCAGGCCCCGTGTGGTTGTACGCTCATCTCGGTTCCAAAGACAAGAAATCGGGTCCTACTGGTGGCAAGCATGGGACTAGAAAAGCCACATCCCACCGTGGCCTTCCATACAAGCCTTAGCATGTTTAATCTCATATCACTGATCTCATCTCATCACGTTCTCCTGTCATACTAGATTCTCTGCATCTGATACATTATCTGGATGGACACAAATAAGCTCTAGCAGTGCACACAAGCCAAACCTAGTTATGCTAGGAGTAGTGGATCAGGTAATATAAGCTCAAAGGGAGTAATGCAATAGATAGGATACTTTATCTATCGATAAAAGACCACAGTAGAATTGTATGCAACATGGCAAGAATTGAAATGCTTTCGAAAACATAGGATTATATCATGGTAGGGTTATGCTTGCGTTTACAAGTTCATAATAGATAAGCAGATCTTCGGGAGCCTGGTACTTGACTTGGTTATAGTTGGTCAAGTATTGTTCATCAATTTTCGACGGTCTTGATCTCGGTCTTTGATCTCGATCTCAATATTGTATTCTACCAAGGAAGAAACAAATACCGGAAAGAAAGGGAAAGAATCAATAAATGGCATCGATGCAATGCTCAAGCAAGGATGATGATATGACAAGTTAAATTGTATTGAAATGAAACCCTAAAACATGCTCGACAGTTTAATCGGGTTCCGAGGGGTGAAAACCCTAACTCGGGGAAACTCCGGATGTAGATGAGAGGGGTTGGTTTGTTCTTCTAATTAAACTGGTCATGTAAGTTGCTTAGCAATGCATGAGTATAGCTCTAATAGATAGTTCTCATTTTTCTGAGCATTTTGATATATTATTTGTATTTTTTTGATTAAATATAAATAAGTTATGATTTTGCTCAATTTTAAATCATTTTAAAACAATTAAACATTTTTTTAATATCTAATTATTTTCCAACCTGGACCCACATGTCAGGTTATTATTAATTACAGAAAACATTTTCGGAAATGATTAAAAGGCTGACAATCTGGGCCCACATGGGGTTATTTTTATTTCCAGAAATGATTTTAGAAAACATTAAAACAAATGAAAAAGGATTATGGCGTCAGCATGACGTCATGCTGACGTCAGCTTCGCCATTTCTCACAGATCAAGCACAGGGCAGGAGATTGGGGGCGTGCGCATGCGTGGCTAGGGGCATCGGAGAGAGCGCGACGTGGGCTACCTAAAGGTGGTGGCACCGCCCTGGATTCGTCACCGGAGCTTCGACTCCGACGAGCACCTGCGGCAGCTTCGGGCGGTGCACGACACGATGATGACACAGAGAGGGAGGGATGAATCGGAGAGGTCCTCGGGGACCACGGGCTCACCAGTAAGCTAGCAGAGGGTGCGAGGGGTCGAGGCGAGCTTAGTTGGCGCCGGAATTGATGTCGCTCACGGTGGCCGGACCTCGGACAGATGATCGCGATGGCGTCGATTGCGGCTTCCCCAGCTCGATTCCTTCAGAGGAAAGACGGAGGGCACCACGGCGAAGCTCCAGGGTGCCTTATCTTGGCTCAGGAAGGTCGGGAGCAACGGCGGACAGCAAGGTCAGTGGGCTAGGGTTTCGCTGATTTGGGGGAAATCGACACAGAGCACAAGATGGAAAGAAATGAGTATGGGGAGAGAGAGGAGGAGACAACCGTTCTTATCCATCTTTCTAGGGGCGATGGCGGGAATCGCTGCGCGGCGGAGATCGACGGCACGCGCTCGGGCACACAGCAGGTTGCTGTCGTGAGGGAAGACGATGACGATGTTGGGGGCTGAAGCGGTACAGGGCCGCGGTTGGGCTGGCGTTGGGCCAAAGACGGGCCACACGAAAGGTTACTGGCTATGCTGGTGGCGTTAAAGAGAGAGGAGTGAAGATGGGCCAGCTTGGGCTGCTTCCCTGGGAGTGCTCTGGCTGTAGTTTTTTTAGAAACCTTTTTCTATTTTCTGAAATCCTTTCCTCTTTGTATTTCCAATTTGCAAACTATTTTTAGGTATTTCAAAAATACCAGGAGGTTTATAAATATATAGATAATATTTCAAGGACCCTTTTATTCAGATTGGAATCCACACACCTTGGTAATTTTCAAATTCAAAACATTTTGAATTGCTTTGAGAGGGGGAGGGAAACTAGGGTTTAGAGTTTTGTATATTTTCTTTGCATGCATTTTTTTGATATGATGCTCATGAATGCACAATCAACCCTAAATAGTAATTAGCTAAAACTGGGGTGTTACAGCTCTATCCCCCTTACGAGAATCTCGAACCGAGATTCCTAAGGTAGGAAAAGAGATAGAGAGAGAAAGAAACAAGGTAATTCTAAGGATAAGAGGGAAACGCACTAAATAGCATAGAGAGTACCTCATGGTCAACTCATGGATGGAGTGTTCGGAACAACTCTGAGAGAACGACATGAAACACGTCAAGGTAACGGAGGAAACAAGAGGATAAGATTTCAAGTTGTTAGATAGATGGTCTTCATAAGGATTGAGACCATGAAACTCACAGGGGTTTTTGAAGCTTCTGAGAAAGAAAGCTTCCAACAGAAACAACATGACCACAGACTTCGAGAGGAAACCTCTACTAAAGACTTAAGTAGAGTTTTCGGGTTGTAGGGATATGAATCAATAAGACCAAGCTGTTGAACTACTTTTGAAATAGAAGGGTCACTCTTTCATTCAACAGAAGGCCAAAACAGAAAGTGTTTTGTGGAGAGGACTCGTAAAAGTCACAAGGAACATGTATCAAGAGGAAGTATTGATTATCAAAATCATAGTTACTCTTAACACATGGCTAAGAAAAGGAAGTAAACTCTTTATTCATCCAGGTCTATCAAAATATTTGCAAAGATCATGATATCGCTTTACACCACTAAATGAAGAGTTAAGAAGATTCCTGATGACACGAGAAAAAGAAACTTCATTCTCAGAATTCAGTTTCTTGGCACAACCATACACTTGCCAACATAAAAAAGTCTGGAGGATTGACCGAGAGACATTTAGCAGCACTACTTTAAATGTTCTCCTTGATGTTCAAGAAATCAAACATGAAGTAAAGGTCGGACTTCGCATACAAAGCAAACCATAAGAACAACTCCTATAATAAATCATAGAATATGCCTCATGAAGAGTGATTGTTATTGCTGAATCAAGGAATATTACAAGAGGTCTTTCCGACTAAGTGTGTCAACCATTACAGCAATCTTGCCAGATTTACAAAGAGACCAATATCGAAACCTTGAGGAACACCAACCATCGTTGCTGCTTGATATTCAGCTTTGGTTAGGTGGGACGATACTTTAGACTCAGCATGTCTGAATAGAAAGTTTGTAACATTTACACAGAGGTAAAGTCACTAGATTCTTAAGATAGAATCTATAGTGTAAAGCTCCAAAAGATGAGCTAGATTGCTAGACCTATGCATTATCCACTTGTTGAAAGACAACTGCAGACACATAAAGTACTATCAATAAAACACACATGTATCCTTGAGGAACAGAGATAACTCTACCCAAGTTCACGACGACATCCTTCAATAGTTGCATGTGAACCAAAGAAGGTTACTTCTAATATCCAGAACACATACTTCGAGATGACTCCGAGACGGTTCTCAAGAGTTTCCAACATTAATGCCAATTATTCCACATGAATCTAATCTTAACTTGGAGAAGATAAGAATGTCATCATTGGGCTCAACATCAAACTTATCAGAACACTCCAAGAATATGGACCCATATGTTGCTTGAACGAGGCAACAATATTGGTCAGACCAAAGGACATGAAGATGTACTCAAGTGAAACATCACAAGTAGGAACACCATCAAGATAGTCCTTTGAAATGAGTTTGATTTGACGATAACCCAAATCAAATCGAAAGAGGGGAGGATATCATATCCAAGAAGGAGATAATATCTTTCTTAAAAACGAACAAAACTAAACATCCCTTTAAGGAGGAACTGGGTCGGATAAACCTTTTGTCTTACAACTCTCCAAGTTGTTGCTTAAGCTCAACCAACTAGTTCAGGGGTATCCAGTACAGATTCTTGGAGAAAAGAGCAGTTCAGAGAACTAGCTTGCTCAACAACTCAACAACACGGTCATGTGGCAACAAGGCGATACTTCTAGGAAGACATCCAGAATATCACGAACCACTGATATGTCACTTAGTTCGAGAGGAAACTTGCTTGTAAGACAAGAAGACATAGTCTTAGAGCTTCAGCACAAGCCTAATTCTTTGACCGAAGAGAGTGTACCAGAATAACGGAATTGGTAGCACAATCATTCCTTTGCTTAGTGATGGGGTTAACCAATCATGCTAAGAATGACGCAAATGTCCTTGGAGTTCAAAACAATAAGAATTGCTAAGAATCTCAGATGGCCACATTATTACACACACGCATCACTCACGAGCACGAAAGCTCGAGGGAGGGTGAGTAAAGATGTGTGAAAGCATCACTCCATTAAGGGATCATGAAACTCATCATGACCTCTTAGTATGAAAGAGTGTGATACATTAAGGTAGAATAGATAGATGCTAATCAATGCCTCTTAATCTGCGGATTACAACACTTTGACCTGGTCCTAGATATGACGGGGTACTGGAGTTTATTTTTCCTGACATCCCGAAATGGTTTGTCATGACGGACCACGAGATTATCTTGCATCAGAAGACACCAATGCACATTTACTACTTGGCTACCAATTGGTAGACAAAGGTCGGAAAACAACAAGGAAAAAGGAACATGCTCAGGATAGAATCCCGAGATGTGGGTGCATAAGTCAACAACCTTTCGAAAACCAATGCAAAGAAGGGGAAAGGTGTGGCAGAGTCACAAGGGTAGATGCGAGACTCACGAGGAGTACTCTTGTCGTGATCTATTTGGTTCCATTAAATAACATCTGCCATAACATGTGGTAGGGGAAGTCCTTTATTGTCGCAATTCAATCGCGACAAAAACCACAAGCTTGGAGGCTAGAATTGTAGTACCTGCCATCCTGAGGTAATATATAAACATTATCGACAAGGGACAAAGGAATGGATCTTGGGTTAAAGGTCGGCTTCATGTACAACATTCACAACACCAGAATCCAGCATAATCGAGGATCTTTAGTTAAAGTCCATGGGTTAAAACCCAAGAAATAAGTAACTACTACTTGAGTGACATTATGTACACTGCAATATAGTGATCACAAGGTAAATTCCAAGAGAACAAATGACTTCTGAAGTACCCAAACAAATCAAAAGGAGGCACACGAGCCGAAAGGAAACCTCGAAGCCTAGAGCATAACAATGTGGATCATTATATTGTAGGGTCCATAAACAGAGAGATCATAATGGAAAGGAATCTCTCATGTGAACAAGAGCAAAGGGAACAAGGAATTAATAACACACACAACTCTATAGAACTCAACACTAGGTCAACTGGTTAAGAAACGACATGCCTAGAAGGCACCTAGCTTTGGAAGACTAGAAGAGATATCAAAACTTTTCCAAAATGAACACAAGATAAGATAACCCAGAGTTAGAGCGAAACTGGATAAGGAGTAAAAGAAGCATACCAGAGTATTTGCAAATACTTTTCAACTTTGAAAATAGTTTTTCTCAAACACTAGACTCAACATCGACCAATAGCAAGGTTTTCCTACGGTCGGTACTGCTCTGATACCAAAACCTGTGACACCCCCGGGATCAGGGCTAAACAAATCCCAGACCTCCGTCTGACATAAGCTTAACCTTGAGCTCGATAATATCCAGTGAAGAATCGGTAACACAACAGTGACCCTACAACACAAAATTTATTACACCAAGCTCATAACTAAGCAAAGAACCAAATTATTACAAGCAGAGGTCACTGACCAGAAACATCAAACAACGGAAGTAAAATTATGCTATTAAGTATAGAAAACTTAACAAATGGCTTAAGAGGCCGGAAGCATAACGATGACGTCCCAGCCCATAGATTCCAGGCTGTCGGCCGGGAACCCCAAGCTACTCGTCGATGTCTATGTAGTACGGAACTCGTCTTCAGGTGAGTCACAGGAGTGTGGGCAGCATAAAGAGGGCACTTCATGTCCATAATGCACTTGTAGAAGTCCTGATAGATGAAGTCCATGACATCAATAGCACCACCTGGATGGTTTGGGCCATGAGTATACACTAAGTGAGCATGGGCCATAAGATTGATTTCTGGACGTCTCATCTCATCCTTGTTTCCCGCCTTAGGAGTGACGGTGTGGCAAAACATGCGAAGAAAAATGTTGTAGATGATCTTGATGTTGGTGATTTGCCCAACTACACGGTGTTGTGAGTAAATAGGAGCCACGCCATCCTTTTCCTTTCATAGGTATGTCCATGAACATGCATCCTAACACCACTCGAAGCATTGGGATCGAATGATAAGCCAATAATCTGAGCAAACTGAACCATGTTGGAACGACACATTGTAGTGCCATACATCCACTCAAGGGAATATCCATAGTGTCTACAAAGACAACCGTGGCATAGAATTGCTGGACCAACTCAACGTTGTTGTCTTCTTTAGTTTGAAAGATGGTATGTAGCCACATATTCTTAGTCACACAAAGAGCATCCTAAAAGTAACTATGAGGACATAGCTTCTCAATATCCAACCACTGCATGGGGAACACAAGAGAGCTGAATCCACAAAACAACTCAGAATAGAGAAGGAATTGTTCATTCCTCCAGAAACAATCATCAATAGAGGTGTGAGGTAGAGAATAGAAAACTACTGGATTCTCATCTCTAGAAACTTTTTGGTACCCAAATCTGCCAAGGTAGTCATTGCTTCAAACTTAATGCGCTTGGCTTCATCCCTTTTTAGTTTTCTGATCTTTTCTTGCTTTGTTGCAGCACGATCATGAGCTGACTGCCTGACCGACAGAAATCCACATGGAAATCTCTCTCTTCATCATATCAGAACTTTCGAGGACGAGGCTTTTGACCAGCCCGAGAGCGGCCAGGATGAGAACCACCTGTGAGATCAGAGTAGGAAGATATCATATGGGGTAAGCACATTTGTCTAGGATATACCGGAAAATAGCAGTAAGCAAAGAAATAAAGACTCTGCACTTACTGATTATCGCTGCACTGTACGGAGAAATCACCCCGGAGACTCCGCCTGGCCCTTACATTCTGGTGCGTATGCACCGGACAGTCTGGCAAGACTAGAGTGTCTGGCTAATACACGTCGAAGAATCCGGCTGGAGCCATGGTGTTTCCTAGGGAAGTGCGGGGAGAATCAACTAGAGCAGATCGGCATTACTAGGACTACTACTAGGACAAACATTGCGTGCATGAATGATGTACCCATGGATTTAAGCAAGAAAGAGTCCTCAAAAACTCATCTAGGGAATTCCTAGAGAGTGATAAGGGGAGGAACACTTAACCAACATCCATGGTGGTCTTCACCGGAGGGGAAAGAGTCCCAATGGCAAAGAGACAGCGATGGCTGGCGCATATGGCTGGATCCAGGGTGGAGAGGCCCTCCCGGTGGTGCTCCTGGTAAGGGGCATCAGTTGGGAGAAAGAGGGAGTCAGGAGGAGAATGAGGACTGAACCATTCACTCTTCCCCGACCCCTTTTACGAGTTTGAGAATGCTTGAGCCAGAGTGTCCGGGCGATAAGCACCGGAATGTCTGGCCCGAACGAAAGGTCCGGACTGAACCAAGCGGAGAGTCTGGACAAGACGAAGACTCCAGTTTGTTCAGGGCAGACAGTCTGCCCCCCTTCGACCAGGAACCCTAGAAACAAGTTTTTGGGCAAATCTGTGGCAAGGTGAGCCAGTTTTAAGATGAGAATAGGCCTGGGATTAGAAGCTCTACTGTGAAGAACCAAGAATCCATAACTATCAATAAGATGTCAAATAAAGCTCCAAATGAAACGAACCAAGAACCAACTCATCAACAATAAGAGGGTGGTGGCCGAGGCCGCCATGTAAGAGTGTGAGGCATGAAACCGTGAAGAATTATCCTTCGGTTTATAGCCACTACTCATCAATGAATCTCACATATCACAATATGATATTAATATAATTGATTTTCTTAATGTTTGCATTATGGGGGGAGGGATAGTCCAATGTATTAGGACCGCACTCCCCTATCTCCATGCCTGCACCCAGACCAAATAAGAGTCAAGACATGGGTGAGTATGCAAGGTAATCAATTCAAGCTCCTTGAATCTATGATATTTATTTCATTCCTCAAATAACAAAATCATGCTTCATCAAGTGGCTTTGTGAATATGTCGGCAAGTTGGTCTTTGGTTGAAACATAGGATAACTCAATATCTGCTCGAGTAACATGATCTCTAATGAAGTGATGACGAATCTCAATATGATTTATCCTTGTATGATCCACCGGGTTGTGGGAAATCTTGATAGCAATTTCATTGTCACATAGAAGAGGCACTTTGTCACAGTGGACACCGTATTCTTTTAAAGTATGCCTCATCCATACCAATTGAGTGCAAGCACTAGAATCTGCCACATATTCAGCTTCAGTGGTGGATAGGGACAAACAATTTTTCTTTTTAGAAGACCAACACACCAAGGACCTACCAAGGAATTGGCAAGCCCCTGAGGTTGATTTCCTATCATCCTTGTCACCATCCCAATCTGAATCCGTGTACCCACATAGCGAGAATGTTGAGCCTCGAGGATACCATATACCATTAGTTTGGGGTATGAACCAAATATCGAAAGATTCTTTTGACCGCAATCAAGTGGATTTATTTAGGAGCCGCTTGATATCTTGCACACACTCCTACACTTAACACAATATCGGGTCTAGATGCACATAGGTAAAGCAAATAACCAATCATTGACCGGTATACCTTTTAATCCACATCTTTACCATTTGGATTTAATTCAAGATGAGTCTTAGTTGCCATGGGAGTAGGAGCTCCAATTAGATATTTCATGTTGAATCTCTTGAGTATATCTTGAGTATACTTGGATTGATTGAAGAAGGTTCCTCCTCTCACTTGCTTGATCTCAAAGCCAAGGAATACCCTCAATTCTCCCATCATAGACATCCTAAACCTGGTAGTCAAAAAGTTTGAGAAGTCATCATTAAAAGCTTTGTTAGATGAGCCAAAGATAATATCATCAATATATATTTGGCATACAAAAATCTTTCCATTAACCTTCTTAGTGAAAAGAGTGGGATCAATTTTTCCAACCTCAAACCCATGGTCTAGAAACAATTCTCTAAGGTGCTCATACCACGTGTGTGTGGGGCTTGTTTAAGCCCATAGAGTGCCTTATCAAGCTTGTAGACATGGTTTGGGAAGTTGGGATCCTCGAACCCCGGGGGTTGCTTTACATATACCAACTCATGCAATGGACCATTTAGAAATGCACTTTCTGCATCCATTTGTTGCAATTTAAAGTTATGATGTGCCACATAACAAAGAAGGATATGAATGGACTCAAGGCGAGTCACGGGAGCATATGTCTCTCCATAATCAATGCCTTCAATTTGAGAGAACCCTTGTGCTACCAATCTTTCCTTGTTCCATACAACAATACCATGTTCATCTTGCTTATTCTTGAATATCCACTTAGTGCCAATAACATTGCGGCAATCTTTAGGCTTTTCAACTAACTTGCATACTTTGTTTCTCTCAAAGTTTTTGAGCTCTTTATGCATCGCTTCCAACAAATCTGAATCTTCAAAAGCTTCTCAAACTTTCTTTGGCTCCACCATGGATATATGTGCTTGATGCTCACCAAAATGCTTCAATTGGGATCGAGTGGACATTCCTCTCCTTAGATCGCCAAGACATTCTCAAGAGTGTGATCTCTTATTTCCAACATTCTATCCACTCTAGCTTTGCGACGAGTTTGGATATCCTTGTTGTTTCTTGTGGGGATCTCTTCATCATTTTGGTCCTCACCTTGACCATCATCTTGACCTATATCTTCACTAGGATCATTCTCATCATCATGAGACATATATTGACCTTGGTCTTAATCAGGAAAAATCCTAGACTGGCGTTGAGATGATCTTGTTACTGATTGTATAAATCTGCGTCGTGCAGTAGACTGAGCAGCACTGGACAATCCGGTAACTGGAGAATCATGTTCATCCTAGCTAGAGGTTTCTGCCCCATCAACTTGTTGAGGGTTCTCAGCTTGTCTTTGGCTTGGGTCATTATTCTTCTCAAAAGCAGGAGCTTGTTGATGTTGTGAAGATGTGGGCTCCACTTGAGTAGAGCATAGTTCTTCTAGATCTGCCACAAGGGGTTCCCCAACGGGGCGAATAAATACCTATAACATCCCAAAAATCATGAATTTTAAAAGCATTCATTGCATTCATATAGTCATATCGTATTTGTCTTACACAAAATTTTCAAACCAAAATTCCAAATAAAACCATTAAAACGCCCATTTTACTAATCATATGTGGCATGGTTTTATTTTATTTTCAAAGGGCCAGAGTGAATTTGAGTGGTCAAGTGTGTTTGTCACACTTTAGAGTGCAAGGTTCACTATATAAAAATCTAGAGAAGACTTGAATTCAAACAAGTTTGAAAAAGGTTTCAAAACCATTCCTGAAAAATCAAATGGAAAAAGAAAAAGAGAAAGGAAAAAATAAAACACTATGCTGCACTTTCGGACCAGTAGCAGATCCAGCCCAGCAAGCCCACTCGTCCGTTTCCCCTCCCCCTCTCTCTCACCCGCGCTCACCTTACACCGTAGCCACTGCCACTGAGCCCGAGCCAGCTCAGCGCCGTCTCCCCCAAACCCCGCACGCAGAACCCGTCGCCACCACCGTTTCCTCCATCATCGCCGCATTGATTTTGGGCTTAATTTCCATTGATTCTCTGCGTAATGCCCTTGCCCCCGCCGGCTACTTAATCCCCACACCACCGCGGTCATTTTCCCCAAACCACCAGCACCAGAGTGCCCCCAGGCTGGCCGTATTTGCGCTTGCATCGCCACTGTCCAAGCGTCTCCGGTGAGGTATTCCGGTGAGCACCGTCCACCCCACCCCCTCTCGTTCATACGATGATGGTCCTCTGCTTCTTGCGCTTCTTCTCATACCTTTTGTTCGTCTGTGCATGACCCAGAACATCGGCTTCATCGAGCACCGTGAGGACCCGACGCCATCCCCATCTCCGATGAGAAATCCCGGTAAGATGCGACCACCCCTTGGCCTCTGAACCAAACTAGCTTTTTCTCCTGAACCTTGCGCACGTCCTGATGCCTCTGGTTTGTGCTAGGGTGGCCCAGGTCATCGCCTCCGTCACCGTCCGCACGAGCCCGACGCTGTCCGCAACTCTGATGAGACCCATCGACCGCAGCAGCTCGCCGCCGACCGAACCAAGGCCACGTTGAGCTTCCTCGTGACCTTGCGACGCTGGTAAGCATCACCACAGCCCCTAGCCCCCTCTAGAATCGCCGGAGCACCATCGCCAGTAGCCCCGTCACCGGTGGCCATTTGCGCCGCCCATCCATGGACGCCTGATCGAGCACCGTTGGATCTTGATCCTAAGGCATAGAACAGATCACTTAACGAACCGTTATCGATCAATCTGGCCCGTGCGATTTCATTTAAATCTTGCGCCTCTCCTTGATCGATCCAACCGAATCGGTACGGGCTAACCAGAAGCGCCCATGTGTCTAGATTTTAGATTTAAAATATGTTTTTGAATCTATTAGAATTGCAAACTTGTAAAATTCATATCTTTTGTTATGTGTATCCAAAAAATGCAAATAATATACCATTGGATTCGAAAAAATGAGTCCTACATTAATATGGTCTTAAATTTGTATTTTGCTTCGGGAAAAATAGTATTTTATGCAGAACACTTTATAGGCTTATTTTGACTATGTGAAATGTTTATAAAATTGATTTGAGGCAAATTTAAGTTTGTTTAGACTTTAAATAGATGGATTTGTGTTCAGTACTGTTTAGTTGACTTGTTTGGTTTAGAAAAGTAATTTCATTGCATTTGCATGCGTTAATATTATATTTGCTTGAATATTTGAATGTGAATTTGGTGCTAGTGGTGATTGTGAGTGTGAGGATTGATGCTACTCCCCCAACTACTACCAAGGCAAGTGGTGATTCATGTATTTTGTCCTATTATTTTGACTATGCACTAGTGATATTTTGAGTAGAGCTTGAATGGAATTTTTCTAAGTATATATACGCTATGCCTTGGGAAATCCTAGTAGTTGTAGTCTTAGTAGAATTTTCTCTAAGTTTAGATACTTGTTATGTAATCATGCTTAGCCTAGCTAGTAGCAAACAAGGGTGGATTATAATCATGCTATGGAAATTTTGCTAAGTCTTTTGACTTGTGTTTTGAATAATAAAACAACCAAGTGAATGAATCACATGGGTGGAATGGTATGATGGTTTATGTTGAGTGGTTACACAAGGCCCATGTCTATGGTTTACCTTGCGTATCACACTTGTGGAAATCCACCCAGGAACAAAGGGATTGAGATACTTAGTGTTTAGAAGCTTCTAGTGCAACCATATGGCATATGGGCTCTGCATTGATCATATAGGTTGCAATAAATTAGCCAGATGGACAGTTGGTGGTAGGGTGATAGGAAGGAATGAGTCCATTGTGGTGTAAGGGAAGGCTTTTGAAAGGTCTCGTCTCAATGCATGTCGAGTCTTGTGGGGAAAGTGCACCACCTATCGAGAGGGTAAAACCTAAGTACTTAGCCGTGTCCCCGGCAACAGACAATTTGAGCATCAAAGACATTGAAGCTATCAAGGATCTCATCATCCCAATTTCTAAGTTAAAAACTTGTGGTTGAACAATGGTAAATTTTCACCAATGTCTATTGGTGGTTCCTTCGAAGGTTTTGTCAAAAAAAAATTTGTGTTTATCAACTGATAGGAAAAACCTATTTTAAGCAAAGCAAGCCTAAGCTACACTTAGCCAAATTCATATAGATGTTAGATACTACTATTCTACCATGGTATCACTTGCCAATACAATTCCAAATGTATCGACCCACTGTGGTTGTAACTTATGATGTTGTAGGTTACTCTGATGAGGATTAGGGTTATGAGTCTACACTCAACATCCTTGCCTGTGGCACATGAAGATGAATACTTATAGTTATTTACTTTATGTTATGAACTCTTCTACTACCCTTTGGCTAATGAGTTGTAAAAGACTATGTTATCTTTGGAATGACGATGTAATAAATGACATTTGTTTTTGTGTACTTCATCTTAAACTGTGGATGCTAGCATTTGATCCAAGTACTAGCATTGCAATCACAGGGACCTTTACCTTATAAAGGTGGGGCCTTTACAATCCCGCACCCATTATTCTTATGGCATCTTGAGGCATTTCATCATCTACATCACAAATATCAACACGTCCCCCTTGGGGACCATCATATTCTTCGAAAACCACACTACAATATTCTATGACAACTCTAGAGAGTTTATCATATATTCTATAAGTGTGGGACTCGAGACCATAGCCAGCAAAAATACCCTCTAAAGCTTTGGAATCAAATTTGGACAAGAGAACACCTCTTATGAGATAGAAACACTTACAACCAAACACCCAGAAGTATGAAACTTTGGGCTTGTTACCGGTAAGTATTTCATATGGAGTATTAATCAATTCTTTGCGAATGTAGAGCCGGTTTGATGCATGACATGAGGTGGAGATTGCTTCAGCCGAAAAGTTGTAAGAAGATTTAAACTCCGCCAACATGGACCTAGCCATGTCAATTAGAGTTCGATTCTTCCTATGAGCTACACCATTTTGTTGAGGGGTATACGCAGCGGAATATTGGTTTTTTATCCCTTCATCACTAAGAAATCCATTCAAGGTGTAATTCTTGAACTCGGTGCCATTGTCACTCCTTATTACCAACACAGGGACATTGTATTAACATTGAACCATGTTGACAAAGTCGATGAAGTTTTCTTGGGTCTCACTTTTCAACTTGAATAAGTATACCCATGTATATCTTGAGTAGTCATCAATAATCACCAAACAACATTTCTTCCCACCGAGACTTGCATGAGATGGAGGACCAAATAGATCCACATCAAGGAGCTCCAAGATCTTCTTGGACTTGATGAAGTTATTTGGATTGTGGGGAGAATCAAGTATCATTCCTTCAACACAAGCCCTGCACACATGATCTTTGGCAAAACAAACATTTTCTTTTAGTCCAACAATATGGCCACCCTTGTGGAGACTTTGCAAATTTCTCATGTTGACATGGGCTAGAGGGCGTGTGGGACCCCATATTTACGGTCCGAGAATCCCTGTTATGCCTGCAATTCACATTCCCATGATCAGTGAGCCATGAGCATAGCCGACAAGTACCATTACAACACCCATAACGTAATGAGTGCAAAACTTACATTTATTGACATTATGGTGATTACAACATAAATAGCGGAAGTCTTCAAACACGGAGCCCATGTCATGCCTTAACCTATAGGCAGTTGACTGGGAAGATGACCTAGCTCGCATAGACGTCAGTATCTCCATCGTTCCTCATGCTTCTGAAAATTTGTCCAAGTAAATATCCAGGGACAAAGCCGGTGATTATATTTAATGTACTCGCAAAACACCAAGATAAGATATACAAGGTAAATGCAATTTTTGGTTGTGGCGAGATAGATCTTACTACAGTTTTTTAAAAGCCTAAATTTAGCATCTATATAACTCTTTTGAAAAAGAGTTTGTGGAAAACATGCCTCCTTTTTTGATAATTCGAGATACCACCATATCCTTTATAAAATATTTTTATAGTAAAACCCTTTTTAAAATCTCTTGGACCATTTAAAGTCAAAACCAAACATTTTAGTAATGTTCTCTCGTGACCAAGTCACATCCTTTCTGTCTCCTAAAATCCAATCCAAGGGTACTCCTAGCAATCACCTTTCCAACCCTCCTTGACCGTGGACATGGTTGTTCAAGTATATTATACTCTACAGAGTTTGTGCACTTTACCCACAAGAATCAATACATCCGCTGGGATATAACCATAACCCTCTACACACGGTAAACGGGGGTTTGGATAATCAAACCTAACTTTTCATTTGTCATCCCTAGTACCGGAGGCTTTTCCTTTTGGGTTTGTTCTCCCCGGCAACGAGTATGTGGCACGACGGCCATAGTCCTCCCTTCCATACATGCGTATACCCAAGCCGCAGCTTCGCATATACCTTAAATCGTGACTTAACTCTCTTCTGTACAAACATTGCATACTGTCCGTGGGAGACCCAACTGTTGCACATGTACCTTGTCCAAAGTAGTCCAGATTTCAGGGGATTTCTCCCCTTTAGCAAGTATGAGCAGCACCGGCTAAAAACAAGAAACTACAAGCTAATCCCCATCAACTATGGTAGTGTGGCTGCACGGATACATTGTTTCGGTATAGGGTTAGAACATCCCTTCTCTTTATCTTGGTCGACTTTCTCCTTCGGTTATCATTCTTTTCTTTGGTAAATCATCGACTCGGAAACAATGCCTCTTTCCAAGAGTTTTATTTTGAAAACTTTGAAGTAGAGAGAAACCCAATAATAGTTTTATCATTGTAAAACGATAGTTTCCAAGGAGGTGTGATGCTAATCATCCTAACCTCGATCAAAAGGGTAAAAGTTGGTTTCAAAAAGGGTAGGTGTCCTAAGGGACATTCTTTCATACCTTGGAGAGGCCAAGTTATGCACGCGATACTTGTAAAACAAAACCATGCAGGTAATCATGCATTGTATAAACGAGATATAAAACAAGTAGTAAACATAAGTAGGACATATATCGGACCTCAGGAATGGTGGCTTGCCTGTGATCAGCAAGATATCCCTTGACTTGCTAGAATAGCAGAATACCAATAGTAATAATAATACTCTGAGGCTTCCTTCTTCTCAGCGTCACACAACCGCAACTATCACTGTTATCGAGCATACATGCAAACAAACAATAGCACATTAATTACAAAGCATAAAGCATCAAAACAATACAAAAATAAAAATATAATCACATGATATAAATACTAGGATGCTGGATGATTGGTTTAATGAGATTGGTAAAAAACTTGGAGGCATTGGAAGATGATTCTTTAGGGTCTATAGTTTAGAAACTACCTAAGAGAGGGGTTCTGTACCAAGGACATGATCTGTATGATATAATTATATAAAGATGATACCATCAGATAGATATTGTTAAAATGAAACAAATAAAAATGGTTTCACTATTTTATCAATTTCCATGGATTTATAATGGATTTTATAGTGAATAAAACTCTATTTTTAGGAAATAATTCACCAGAAAAGTTCTGGAGCTTCAAAAGTTATTTCCTTGGATATTTCAGGAGAGTTCGATGGTCTAATTCACTGAGATTTGAAATCATCTCATGATATTTACCAAAATGCCCTCAGGAAATTCCCAAAGGCAGTTCTACAAGGTTTTTGTCCTTTTCACCAGATTTATTCTATAGGATATTTTGATATGATTCCAAGGACAACTATTAGGTATTTTAAATATATATCTATAGAATTGGAATCAAACTTTTTGGATATATAAAACTAATGTTGTGATTTTATTGGTTATTAAACTAGACATAGAACAGTTTAATTCCCTACACATTAACCAAGGCTTAATAAATTATGGGCTTCCAAGGTTTGATGGATATTGGTAAATACCCATTATGGTTTGACCTAGAGAATTTCCTAAGAGCAGACATGTGATGTTTTTGTTATTTTTTCCAGGGGATTTCTAGGAAGCAATTTAAAATGGGGCTAGGGTGGCATGCAAGGTACTAGTCATACTTTTCAGCACCAACAGGTTTCATTTAAAAAGCGGTTGTACAATTCTCTGTAGAATTTATTTAGTTAAAAAAAATTGTCTTCTATTTTATTTTATAGAAAAGATGTGTTTATTGAACATGGTATATTTTCCTACTACATGTTTAGGATAACACTCAAGAACACTAGGAGGTAAACATCCAGGAATTTTTAGGTATTTTACAATTTCAAACTGATTTAAACTAACAGGCCACTCTATTGATCTGGAAATTTGAAATCAATTTTCAGAAAGTTTAAAGGGCCGAAACGAGGGAGGCCGGGGCTCGATGCTGGGCCGTCCCGGTTCATAGCTGGCGCGCACGTGGGGGAAAACAATCGACGCATGGGGAGGGGCCCGCGCATCATTGGCGTTACGATGCTAAGAGGTATCGGCCGCGGGGAGCCGTTCAATTAGGAGGCGACAGACGGTTATCCGTCGTCGTCCTTCTCGAGATAGAGCGCCGGTGAGAGAAAGGGGTCTTCATCGGAGAAGTTTTTCTTGGCCGTTTCTCGATGGTTGTGGATCCAGTGCTCCTACAGCATAGAGAAAGGCATAGGGATGTAGATCATAGTGAGGGGATATCAAATCGACTACATGCAAGGTAGGGAACAAAAGGAAAGGGTGACCTAGAGATCGAGTTTGGCCATGGCCGCAGCTTCCCTTTTTTCTTGTGGCCAGCCGAGAGGGAAGGAATGGATGGGGAGCTTGGGGGATCTGAGTGAGAGGGGTTGGGGCAAATGAGATAGAGGGGAGTGTTGTGTTGGTTTATTGCCTTATAAACCTTAGATGGAGGGATCATGGTGGAATGTGTCTATGAGCAGCAAAGGAGAGGGGGAGAAACCAGGGTTGGCCTTAGTGTGGGCGTGTCGGGAGTAGTTTCTGGTCTGGTGTAGGGCAGAGAGGGAGTGTGGTAGCGAAGGTATTGAAGATGGGCAAGATTTGGTGTTGATTTGGTGTCTCCTCTTTCCTCCAACACTAAGGGACAAGGGAAAAGGGTGCAATGACCCAGCATACCACTGCATGATGTAGTATACTATAGTCATGGACATAACACCAATGAAACACCGTTCACTAGTATTACAACCCTTAGAGTGGTACAACAGAAACACAGCGGTTCCAAAACAAGGCTAAAGGTTACAACTTGACTCCTTACATAAGATCTAGAGAATAATCTAGGTTAAAAGAGAGAAAGAAACTTCTTGGAAAGAAGAATCAGAAATAAACAATTCGAAATTATCACACTAATAAGATTAGTATCTGAGCTATTGGGGCTTGCATTGCTGCTATAGAAATACTCTACAGAAGTAAGTTCTATGGCTAGAAATTATATTCCTATCTAATCCGCAACTTCGTCTTCACTTTAGTTGGTGTATATGTTGCCTTCCTTATCTCCATTGAAGAACTTGAGCTTTTGATGATGATTCCTAGAGCATAACTCGATGTAGACCTGGTCTTAATAGTTTCAAAATCTAGAAAGGGTTAAGAAGATATGTTGAGTACGAGCGTACTCAGCAAGTTCACTAGAAAGGAGTGTTTGATGCACTATATATACAGCCACAGACCGTAGGTCGTAGGCAATGTAGGTTTTTGTAAAAAATCTTCAAAGGTCGCTTTTATTTTTAAAATCTATGTCCGTTAGCCTTCACGGGTTTACCAGTACTTTCATGGAGTTCCTTTCCCGCCACGTTCGTAGCTCCTTCCCGGAACAGGGAGTAACAAGTTACAGTTCTTACACTCTGTAGAGGTGCGTTACTTTACCCATGAGAGACCTTAGACTTGTTGCACAACCAAGACATGACCTTGTACATACTTCCTTGGTATGGGACCCAGTCTAATACCCAAGCCAATCACTGCCCCCTTCGCGACCCTGCATGTCTCCTTGGTGTACACCATGCCCACCCATTGAATTACGGCAATGGTTTGTACAACCATTAGATGCCAGAACTATTATGGGACGATGAGGGTTTCCACCCATATGCTGGATATCCTCTACGAATTACCAATTAATATGCACGCTACGAGGATAATAGCCACTACCTACACATCTGGCTACATGCGAGAGGAAGAAGATACAGCTGACTTCTCTGTCCCATTCCAAATCTCATGGTTAACGCGTGATATACAGCGGAAGAATCACTGGCGACATTGGTTGTTCAGTCCTAGATAATATATTCCTTTACCACCGGAACTTTCATATTAGGTTATTACCTCATGGTAAATAACCTATAATCAATTTATTATGAAAATAGTATTTTCTGACCTTTTTGAAATGCAGGTGATGACAACACTAGATTTGCAAAATACTTTACAGAAAATAATCAAAGGACATGAGCAATTGTGAACTTGCCTTTTGTGATTGCAAGATTATGGACTCATGGTCTTCAAGACAATATAAGATCCAATATCTGAAATTAGCATCATTGGTCTGGTAAGGACTAATGTTTAAATAAGCAGGATGCTATTATGCATAAGTAATGTAATGCAATTTGATAAGTTCATATCCCCCGAATAAGCGTTGATTTAGGGTTTTGAAAATGGAAAGGTTTGTTTAGAATGTGTTACACGTTTTGAATAAGTTTTGTATTTGTGCTTCTTAGTGAGATTAATGAGGTGTTAGCAATCTAGAATATACAAATTAATTTCAAAACTATGTGATTAGGATTAATTACCATCAATTGACTATGATGAAAGTCCTTGCGTCTAGTGGTTAAGCGCTGGAGATAGTATCTTAAGATTATGTTGTTTGAAGTGGAAAAAAGAATAACATTTGAAGAAAAGATTTCTTTGTTATGGTTTAAGCAACCTTAATGGCTTTTTATAATACGATTGATAGAATGTGATTGATGTTGTCTTTGCTTTGTTTGAATGGTTTGGATGCTTGATGACTTAATTAAAATAGACCAAAGTTAACTATAAAATACATACTAAAGTATTTAGCATTATATTTAAAATCTTGTAGACTAAAGTTAACTTTAAAAGGTATTGATGGACTTAAAGTGTAATGCTTATGGCATTTATATTTGTTTATTTTATAATGTTTCTTTAAAGTTACATAAAAGTGATAATACTTTTATTTGAATAGTGGTTTCTTATTATTATAATGGATTATGAACATTTATCCCCTTATAAAGATGTGGTTATAGTTTGTGATCAAGGAATTAATATTACTTAACTACTTATGAAGTTATTTAGTGTCTTGGTATATTAACAAGCTTGTGGTGGATGTAAAATAAAATGTTTTATTTAATCATGGTTTATTCTTGAACATTTTATATTTGATAAGGATCCTTGTAGAACTTAATTTACACTTTTGGTTGAATGATAATTCAATAAGATTTTATTTTTAAAATGTGTCAAACCATTTTGTCTTCATATTACCAATATTAAAGACTAATACTATTTATTAGACCTCAATTGACTAATTTTAGAAATATTAGCAAATTTTATTTACTCTTATATGAATTATTAAGTAAGGAAATTAAATTTAAATTCAAGTTCTTAAGCTATTAAGTTTTTTATTTACTTCAAAAGGGGAATGTTATATTTTTAACATATAAATATTATTTTTTTGATCATTTTCGTATTTTATATTTATTTTTGTGATTTATAAATATTAAGATATGATTTTTACAAGATTTAATACTTTATAAATACTTAACAAATAATAGATACTTAATTAAGTGAAATAATAATATATGATTATAGTATTAAGTTTTTAGTTTTTATTTTTCTAGGAATTTATGTATATTATTCACATTTTTAACCATTACCATTATTAAAATATGAATTAACAAAGTTGTATTACTTATAAAATCTTTATTTAAATAAGATTTACTTAAATAATTTAACATAATGATGTTGGATGATATAATTAAATTATATATTTTATTTTTCTAAATATTTTCATATATTACACATATTTTTCTAAATTATGAAATAAAAGTTATTGAATTTACAATGTTTAGTTATTTTATTCATTTTCTGGAATTATTTTTATTTAGACTAATAATGTTTAGCCTATTTCCTAAACAAGAAATTACTTTTCACACCGCACCCAGACATACCCTACTCACAGACAGGTGGGGTATTGGCCACATCAACATGCCATGCAAGCAGTGGACCTATCAAATGGTGGACTAGGTCAAGGTTGTCGACAGCATGATGTCGCTATGACGTCAGCACAGCCACCACCGTCAGTTGGTGGTCGTCGGCAATGATCTACGGTGCCCTAGCAAGCGAAATTATTCTAGTTCAATTCAGTGCGTTATGCTGAACCTTATAGTGGTGGCGCCGCTCGGAAATGGTCATCGGAGCCTCGGCTCCGACGAGCTCCGATGGTGGCCGATGGTGTCACGATATGCTACGGCGATTTTCAACGAGATGATGCGAGTTAAATGTACTAGAGGATTCAGGAATTCACCGAGATGACGATAGCGAGGTCGAGAAGACTTGGGGACGCATGACGACGGTGAATCAACGATAATGGCCACTCCGGCCGATGAAAAGGAACACTCGATTTCACATTATTCACGGTGCGCCAGCTCCCGTGCTTGGTCCTAGGTGAGTAAGGCCACGACGGCGCGTCCAACGGTGGCTACAATGAGGCGAGGGGTGGTCGGACCTATCCAGAATGACGAACTCCGATGAATTAGGGTTTCGGGTGAGGAAGAGAGATGGGTCTAGAGAGCGAGATTGAAGATAAGATTGGTATGAGAGGATAGAGGAGGACGTGGCGGTCTTATCTACTCTCAGGGTCGGTGGCGAGCATCATGGCGGTCGATTCTTGCTGACGACGGCGGACGGCATCGGCGGGGCGCACACAGCTGCCTGTGTGCATGAGGATGACGACGGCAGCAGTTTTGCAGGAAACCCCCTAGCAATTCATTCCTCTCAACCCGCGATCCCTCCTCTGACCCCACTTGTCAGTCACCATGGTTAGCCAGTTGGGCTCGGTTTTGGGCCTTAGTGTACTGCGCTTGGGAAGCAGATAGGAAGTTAGGAAATGGGCCTCGGGCCAAATCCTAAGCTGAGCTGTTTATTTGATTTTTCTATCTTTTCAAATTCTGTTTAGTTTTCTAACTTTTATATTTTAGCATTTGTTTTGAATATTCCTTATAAAATTCTATTTTCTGAATGCTTGCAGCAATAATTGATATGTATAAAGATTCATTTTGTGAACCTTTATGATATATGGTTTATATAATTTTTCTTTACTTCCTTTCAAATAAGTTATTCTTTTGTTAATATTTTGTAGAGGTTTTGGTTATGAATTTAATTAACCTTAACAGTCCATAATTTATTAGGGAATGCATTACTATTAATTCATGTGATTTGATTGTTATCAACTTATCATTAAAGAAATTTTTACATAGTGATCCATCTTATTATATGACACATATAATTCTTAAGAACTAAAGTAGCTAGTGTTATCCCTATAGACTTAAATGATATTAAGATATTTTCTTGGTTATACTTTGCATACAATTTAGGGTTTAAGATTATCATTACTTACTATCTGTTTTATAAGGCTTTAATTTTACATGAGATATTAGATTTAGGGATATTATTTATGGTTTAAGACTTGTTGGCTTTTATGCTCATGATTAGAAATTATAGCATTATTTGAGGTAAAGTAATGGAGTTATTCTTTTAGAATGACTTTAAAGTAAGGTGTAATAATTTATAGCTCCTAGGCACTTATAGCTTTAATTGTTGAGAAGTGACAAGATATATTCTAATGATTCGTTATAGGAAAATACCCCTTTAGGCCATTGTGAAAATAAAATGGTTGGTCATATAAGAGAAATTGAGTTTAATTAGAGATTTAAGTGAAAGGTTACCAAGAATATATAGCTTCTATACTTCATAAGTTTGGACTCCTGATTAAGGAATTCCTTTCCTAGATATTATTCTTCTTCATATCCATCATCATGAGTTAACATGATGAGATTTTCTTTACAAAAAACATTCTTACCAACACTTCTACTTTCTAAAATCCATTTGTAATCAAATGAGCTTGACACTAAGCCTAACATGATCCCCCATAGGGATCATCCCCTTCTCCAAAGTGTTCCTTTTGAATCTAATTCCATTTGAATGATCATTCTCTAATTCCTTTAGTAGTTGCTTCTAATTCTCTTCATATATTTATTTTATCCTCCATTACTAACATTACTCCATTAGGTGTACCTATCAAAACCTACTTCCCTCAAGTGTCTAATATCTTATTAAAAAGAATAACACTACTTCGATAACTCCATGCTACTCTAGCTTCAGTTTAGCCATATTGTCTTATGACTACTTAACTCCAGTATCTTATTTGCAAACTTCACATCTTATTATGGTGACATCATAATTATCTTCTCAGTACATTTTTACTGAGTAGAAGATTTTATTCATTAACTATACCTTCTTAATTCAATAAGATTACTCCCTGTAGCTATCTTCAATATTCATACTTATAATCTTCTTTGTCACTATATAAATATATAATCAAGATAACTCTCCTATCCATTTAGGAGTGAGTTAACTCCACTAACTATCACATTGATTTCATTCTCTCCACACTTTCCCATCCTGTAGATGATATCTAAGCCTAGCATTATCATTAACCTAATCTTACTTATTTCTTTATAAACTTTAGTGAATTCTTATAATAAGGACAAGGTTAATAGATCAAGAATTGATAAGTTAAGAACTGGGGAAATCAATAGTTGATTACTCAACCATTGATGAACAACAGATATACGATTCAATAGAGATGATAAAGATTGGTGTGGAAACAAAAATACATGATGAATGATCTTGTCTTAGTTTCTTGCCTACTCAACTTCTCTTAAAAGTTAAGGTTTAAGATTTACCATGATATTCATGGTAGAATTATATAAGAATAAGATAAGTCAGGATATAATTATTAAATTCCTATTGCTTGAGTTATATTCATAACTTGGTACTTATATATTTTTGCGATGAGCACTATGATGTGATTTGATAAAGATCTTATATGAATCATTAAACAATGTGTTGTTGGTTTAGTTTTACTATATTAGATCTACCCTTAGATCAAATCATGTTACCCAAAATTATGTTTTAGCAAAGGTCATATTGAAATTTATCGCAGTCAACTTGATGATCTATTTCAATTTCATAAAGTTAAGAGATGCTTCAATCACTTTGACAAGTTTTGTTCAAAAGTGTGAAAAATTATTCGTATTTTCTATGCATGGATGCAATGCACACACCGGGGTTCAACTTATTTCTAAGCTCTAATGCTGGGATGTTACAAAGGGTGCTACAGTATTTGCTACAATGTGGCTCGACCAAGGGTGTGGTAGTGTGTTGTGTAAGCTTGCTTGGACAGGTTGGAGGAGGTTTGGTGGGTCCTTGATTAGTGGACTTGATTGTTTTGCAAAATTGATAGATAAAAGTTTATGAAGCAAGTACACTTTGGTTTCTTGAAAATTTTAGGAAATGGTACTGGTGGGTAGATGAGGTTATAACACAACCCTGGGAATTGTTTGGGATTTTTCCAAACATTATAAGTCCACTTATTATCCTTTATTCAAAAAGTGCAGAAAGGATTTATAGAAGCTAATGTGATATTTTTATATTGGGCAAGGTTGGTTTTTGATATGAGCTGTTCCTAAATACCATATCACACATTGGGGAATTTATTGGAATTTATTTGGTTAGAAAGGTATCTTTAGGTTATTATTTCTTGTTTCTGCCTTTTAAGAAAAATGGCAAAAGGATATAATAAAGGATCCGAAAATATTTATTTTTGATATGGGAAGATAGGGTATTATGTATAGGCCTAAAATGTGCCTTGATTTGGCAAGGTAATTTGGATAAATACAAACTTTCATTTATATAGAAGGTTTTGAGGATTTTGCCAAGAATGGAATTTAAATAGTTTTAGGTTCCAAATAATTTTGGCAAATGTTTATATCCAAGGTGGATGATGTCAACATGAATTATATATCATAACCAACCTTGGGTTTTGGAACACAAGATGGATTTTGGAAGAATACAAGGATAAGAGGATCTAGGGCATCGATTTTTTATACCACCTAAACATTGTTAGATTAGGGAGCTCATAGCTCACCCTGGTACAAGGGATAGATGGATAGTTAGACCAAGTTATATACATGATGATGGTAGCTAGATTTTGGCTTGGTTGTATTTGAGGTGATCTAGAAGTGATGGCAAACTTTTTTGAAAATAAGGTTGCCGTAGCAGATGAGTCATGATGCCTCATAAACTAGGTGGGTTTAAGAAACGCATAGATCCATTGGAAACAAGTGAAGAGGGTGTTGATTTAACATGGTTAGTAAATCATAACCATGTAAAGCGTTGGCCAGGGAGAGGTGGCATATGGATGTAAGCTTCTTCCAAAGTAGGCAAGATGATAAGATTTGCATAAAAGATTATTATCTTGACTATAAAACCATAAAGGATTAGTGGGTACCAGAATGGTTTATCCAAAGGAAGGAGTGGGATTTGGTAGTACTAAGTATGTACTACAAGATGGTTCAAGTACATTCTCAAGAATGCACACTGGTTGGAGTAGGTGGGGTTCCAAAGATTGAATCTAGTTACTGAATCCATACTTAGCCAAATTTGGAAGATTTGGGGATTTTTACTAGTATGCAAGAGGGAAACATTTGGAGAGGAGGCAAGGGTTTAATCCTATCATCAAGTGGATAATATTTAAGGATAGCTTGTGTAGATAAGATTTCATGCTTGTAGTTGGTCTTTGATGAGTTGGGTGCTAATAAAAGCGATTAGCTTAGGATTGATCTAGTTAAGTAGATTAGATGGTTACTTGAGTGACTTGGGATAGATCCAACTTAGGAGGCTTGGTTAAATATTTGGTGATCTTAACCATTGGTTTGGTCCTAAGGGATGAGCTACTAGATTAGCTCACTCTAGTTCTAGGCAAGCCTAGCTTGAGGTAAGTATGGGTGTTTTGAAGAGGTTGTGATTTTAATTGGCATAAGGACATCTTGGTATTTCTACCAAGATTATAATGAAAAGGTTTTAGAAAAGGTTTTGGAAAACCTAGGGATAAGAGTAGTTGAAAGTTCTGTCTTGAAAACATAAGAAGATTATATATAGTTCTCCATAGTTTGGTTAATAGAAACTAGTAAAACATTTTATTTTGGCAAATTCATCTTGGATCAAGTTTGAAATGCCATAACATTTGAGAATATGAAGAGTGAGCCAAGACATCTCTTTTGTAAAATAGTTTTTGTCAGTTGGTGTTGAGGTAAGGAGTATATCATCTAGCACACAAACAGTTGCATGCACACAAGCAAACAAGTAAGCAAACAGTTCCCCTGTTTTTTGCCTTTTTGACAAGAAATCAGGGTCACTGAGATTGGGATGTTACAGGGCGATGCCATATCCAACCCAAATCGGCCTTTCCGAATAAGAACATCGCACTTGTAGTGGTTTTCCCCAAAAAGTACACCACATACAAGTCATTTTCAACGTACCCAACGAAAGCAACCTTTAGAGTCTAGCTCCACAAGAGGACCACAATATCATTATCAATAAAGACCAGAAAACCCATCTTTCCAAGAGAACAGACTGAAAGTAAATTGTATCCAAGGGTCTCAACAAGCATGATGTCCACGAGTGTAATATCGTGAGCAACCACAACCTTGCCAAAACCCATTACCTTAGACTTTGTCTTGTCAGCATATGTGACGGTTATTTGATCATGATTTGGTCTCATCGCCTTTATGATAGTCTTGCTTCCGGTGATATGACATGTGCATCCACTATCGAGCACCCACTTTGACCCTCCGGAATCATATTTCTCTAACAGATCAAACTAGTTTTTTGGTACCCATTCTTAAATGGGTCTCTTTTGTTAGCAACAAGGGTCTTGGGACCCCAAATGGACCAAGCAATATAACCATCAAACGGGCCAATATATTGTGCATAAACATCACCACAATAATCACACATTAAAACATAGTGAGGGTTAGCACTTCCCGCAAAGTCATCTTGTGACATAGTTTTGCCACTCGTGGTCTTACTATGCACAATGGCCTTGTCTTTAGCTAGTGTGGGAATGACCTTCTTCTTGTTGTTCTTCTTCTTCTTGGCTTTGGAGACAAATCCAATGCCCCCTTTCTCATTATTTGACATTTGCTTACTCAAAAGATCATCAATATACTTGTTTCCTTTGGGAAAGGTGGCATTAGCAAGCTCCCCATTCAACCTAGAATTTTCTTCAATGGTGTTTGTACTACTAGAAGGAATGAAAATACTTAGTGAAGCAATATTAGTCAATTGAGTTTGAAGTTTTTCACGAGACTTTGTGAGCAACAAGTGTTCAGTCTCCAAGGCCTTGTGAGCTTTGTCAAGCTTCCTAAAGTGCTTGGCAAGTTTATCATGAACAACACCAAACTCAATCTTATCCTTTTTAGCCATTTTATACTTAGCAATGGCATGATCACGTTCCTTGATGAGTTTATTAAAAATTTGATCATTTGACTCATCGAGGCATTCAAGCTTTATTTCAAGTGACATCCTAGTCTATTTCTCTTCTTCTAGAGCATTATTTAGAGCATCCACCTCAATAATGTGCTCTCTCACTAGTTTACATCTCTCATCAAGAATCTCTTGTGTGTGAGAAAGTTGACTTAAGAGGTTCACAAAATGATTCTTTTGCTCCCCTTGAAAGTTAGTCATAAAAACATCAAAAGAAACTAATTCCTCTTTGACCTCAAGAGATATATCCTCATCAAGTTCAACATCAATGATCGAGGTAGGGTGGAAAGATGATAATACATCTGATGCTCTTGCAATTAGGCAACTCACGTTCTTGTTGGAGATATTCTCATTTGGAGAGTCGAAGAGTGAGAAAGTGGTGGTAGAAGTAGTGGAATGAGTAGCCACAACATTTGATGTTTAATCTTCTTCATCTTCATCATTGGAGGAGAATTCTTCATGTGTTATCAAAACAATATCACCGACTTCTTGTTGGCAGGATTCTTCTTGCTGAAGGGCTTCTTGAAGGGAGCCTTAGAGTTTTTATTTAACACAAGTTTACGCCCCATGATCTTCTATTTTATCATAGGGACAACCAGCAACAAAATGATAGCGGTCACCATAGTTGAAGCAAGTTCTCAATTTTGAGCTATTATCTCTTCGCCCATTTGGGTCGCTTCGTTGTTGCATTTCCACTTTGGGCTTGGCAGGGTCTTTCCAAAAGTTTCTTACAGAGAAGGCCATGTATTCACCATGAGCAACCTTGACATCTTCGGGGTGGATCATAGATAATCCTTCATCACTTCCTTCTTCATCCACATACTCGACAACTTTAGCTCTTCGGACAACCTTGACCCATTGTTCATTCCAAGAGCTCGAGCACGGACATCTTTGGCATTCTTAGAAGCAACCTTGAAAGCGGACATATATTGCATAACTTCATTGGAGGTCATGAGATGGTAGTTTTGTCTTCCTTGGAGACTCTTCAAGTCGGTGGGCTCAAAAGGCATGAGTGCACTCACATATTTCCTTTTTATCCAAGAATCATCCACATGTGAGGCACCAACATTTATAAATGCAGTGGAAGTGGATTTGAGTCTTCTATACATGTCTTCATGGTCCTCACCATGCTTCATATACAAACCTTCGGCTTCATTGCTCAATGCATCATATCTGTTTATTCTCATGCTCTCATTCCCAATAAACAACTCAATGAGATCATCCCAAGCTTCCTTGGCAGTGTTGAGGTGTTCAATGTGAGGGAAATTTTTTGTCCCCAACCCTTGTTGAATGATGTGCAATGCAGTGGCATTGAGTTGAATATTGACAACTTCTCTCCTTGGTAAGTTGGTTGGATCCACAATTCTAAGTCCTTCTTCAATAATATTCCAAAATTAAATGCAAGAGATATGCACATGAGATTTCATTAGTGATTGCCATTGAGAAAAGGTATGTGCAGCTAGCTTAGCTTGGTCACCCCTATTGTTTATATGTGGGTGAGGGATTGGAGGGTCAGGAGAGTACCAACCGAGAACCTTATGGTGCACTTCCTTCCCATAATCCCTTTGGTGGATGGATTAGTGTTACCAGGATCACCCCCCACCACAACAACTGTAGGTGATGCCGAAGCGTTCACCTTTCGAAGTGTGGAGGGTTCCTCTAGAGGAGGAGGAGGAAGAGGAGGTGAGGCCACTTTCTCCTTAAAAAGTTTCTCAACTAAGTCACACAACTATTTGATTTCGTTGCCCAAGGAGGAGCTCAAGCTTGATTCCAATTTCTTGAGATCCTCCATGGACACCATGTTACTAGACTCACTCCCTCCTTCTCCATCTTGGCTACTCATATACTCTTAGGCGGTAAAGCCCGAATAAAGAGCCGAGGCTCTGATACAAATTGAAAGGATCGTATGGGCACCTAGAGGGGGGTGAATAGGTGTTGCTTCAAAGTTTACTCTTTTTCAAGTTAGGGTTTGACACAAAAGGTAAATTCTCTAGATTATGCAACTCACCTTCACCGGCGAGGTCCAGTACGCATGTTATGGATAGAGCCATTCCTGCTGTTAGTACTCGGCCGGTGCTAGAGGAGGTAGTTCCTTTGGAGTGCTCGCGGAATCTGACCCATGAGTGGTTGGATGACCGCGATGTTCGTGATCTGGTCGAGGATGTTGTTCTTGTGGGGTTGACCCAGGAGGGGTTGGCCGACCGCGACGTTGTGGACGATCGTGTGGCATTGTGATACGTTGGAAACGTATCTACTTTGATTTACTTGTCCACACTTTGAGGTGCTTTTTACATGTTTTCTGGTACTAACCTATTAACAAGTTGCAACAATGCTAGATGCCTGTTTTCTGCTGTTTTTCGTTTTGGAAAAGTTAGTAAAGAAATATTCTCGGAATTGGACGGGACTAAGGACAAAGTCAATAACTTTCCGTGGGGAACAAGGAGTCTAGAGGAGAGACGAGGAGGCATGCCAGGGCGGCTAAACCCCCCCTAGGCGCGGGTGGGCCCTACCCCGCGCCTGGGTAGGGTTTGCCCCCTCTGGCCGCTGCCTCCGTCTCCCCCTTCGCCTATAAGAAGCCCTCGATGCATAAACTCTCAGTACCTGATCAATATTCCACGAAACCATCTGTAGCCGCCACCACCATCGTCCCTAGATCGAGGGGGGATCTGAAGCTCTTCCTGGCACCGTGCCAGAGGGGAGATCATCCCGAAGGCCGTCTCTCCGATATGATTCGTGAGTAGTTCCGCCTTGGACTATGGGTCCATGTAGTAACTAGATGGTTGTATCTCCTCCTTTGTGCTTTCATATATAGATCTTGTGAGCTCCATTCAATATCAAGATCTAATCTATTTGTAATCATGCATGGTGTGTTTGCGGGGATCCGATGGATATTGAGATTATTATGTTAGTTTGATTAATGGTTCTATCTTTATGATTATATCATGTCTGTGTTGTTTGTGATCTTGCATGCTCTCCGTTGCTAGTGGTTATCTTGGCCAAGTAGTTGCTAGTGACTCCAAGAGGGAGTATTTATGCTCGATAGTGGGTTCATGCCTCTAGTTTCCAAGAGAAGTGGCAATAATCTCTTCGGTTGTAGATGTGTTGTTGCTACTAGGGAGAAAACAAAGGTCTCTTGTTCATGGAACATGTGGACTGTTTATCTTACACACTTTGCCTAAAGCAGTTGTCTGTTTCTTGCAACTTAATACTGGAGGGGGTTCGGATGATAACCTGAAGGTGGACTTCAGTCATAGATGCAGTTGGATTACGGTCTATGTATATTGTTGTATTGCCCAATCAAGCTCATAGGATCTTTCTGGCTAGTAATAGCATTGTTATGCCTTGCTCAGTTCCTGTCAATTTCACCGCTGTAAGTTGTTTACCCTTCATGCCATGTTGTTTATCTAAGGAGAGCACCACTAGTGAACTATGGACCCCGGTCCAATCTTTACCATTGATACATCTTCCACTGTTACTTATTTACTTGCTGCAAACCATTACCTTCCACACCATACGTTTAATCCTTTGTTACAGCAAACCGGTGAGCTTGACAATCTCACTGATTCGTTGGGACAAAGTCTTGAGTTTCTGTTGTGCAGGTCTCCACGTTGCTTCCAACACATGTGTGACGTTTCCTTCCTCCTTCTTGTTCGATAACCTTGGTTTCTACTGAGGGAAATCTTGCTGTTGTACTCTTCATACCTTTCTCTTGGGGTTTCCAATGAAGCACTCTTCCTCCCTGTTGAGTGTAGCATCAAGTAATTTCTAGCGCCATTGTCGGGGAGGCTAAGGACGTCTTCACTAGGGGAGTCCTTCAATTCCTTTCTCTTTACTTTGTTTTTAGTTTTCTTTGTTTATTTTGCTTGGTTTTGTTTGCCTCTTTCCAAAAAACCCAAAAAAATTAGTCTACTTTGGATTGCTTGCTTTATTCAACACCACAAAAAAATTAGTTCCTGCTCTAGCTGTTGCTGCTGTTTTTGGCTTGCCCACCTTTGCCAAAATGAACTCTGCTGAGAACACTAAGTTGTGTGACTTCACTAGCACCAACAACAATGATTTCCTAAGCACACCTATTGCTCCACATGCTCCTGATGCTATCTTCTATGAAATTAAGCCTGATTTGTTGAATCTTGTGATGAGAGAGCAATTTTCTGGTGCTGGTTCTCATGATCCTGCTGCCCATTTTAATAGCTTTGTTGAACTTTGTGAGATGCAAAAGTTTAAGGATGTAGATGGAGATATTATTAAGCTCAGGCTTTTTTCCTTTCTCCTTGAGGGGAAAAGCTAAATAATGGTTGCTATCTTTGTCTAAAAATAGTATTGATTCTTGGACTAAGTGCAAAGATGCTTTTCTTGGAAAATACTACCCTCCTGCTAAGATTATTGCTATGAGAAGTGATATTATGAAATTTAAACAGCTTGATAGTGAACATGTTGCTCGTGCTTGGGAAATAATGAAATATTTGTTCAAAAATTGCCCTACTCATGGACTCACTGCTTGGATGATTATCCAAACTTTTTCTGCAGGTTTGAACTTCTCCTCAAGAAACCTGTTGGATTCTGCTGCTGGAGGTACTTTTATGGGACTCACCTTGGGTGCTGCAACAAGGCTCCTTGATAATATGATGGTTAACTACTCTGAATGGCATGTTGAGAGAGCTCCACATGGTAAGAAGGTAAATTTTGTTGAGGAAACTTCCTCTTTGGGTGAAAAGATTGATGTTATTATGGCTATGCTTGTTAATGGGAAAGCTCCTCTAGATCCTAATAGTGTTCCATTAGCCTCTTTGGTTGCTCAAGAAGAGCAAGTTGATGTGAACTTCATTAGAAACAACAATTTCAACAACAATGCCTATAGGAATAATTTTGGTAGCAACAACAATTATAGGCCTTATCCTCCTAATAATGGCTATTCCTATGGAAGCTCTTACAATAATGCTAGAAGTGCCCCCTCTGAACTTGAAGTCATGCTCAAGGACTTTATTAGTAAACAAACCACTTTCAATAATGCTATAGAGGAAACGCTTTTAACTGTTGAAAAAATATATCCTCTTTGTCTGAAGCTCAAACTTCCTTAGTTAATAAAATGGCTGCTAAACCTGAAACTATGGAAAACACCTTTGCTACTGCTCATTCCATACAAGTTACTATGGATGAAAATGTAAGGCTATTAGCTCAACTTCATGCTAGGTGGGAAAGGGAAGTTGAACATAGAAACAATAGTGTGTGCACTATCACCACTAAACCACAAGTAGTCCCTATTCCTCCTCCTACTATGCCTAAGCCTATTGATCCCACTACTAGTGATGCTAAGTTTGATTTTGATATTGATGGTTGCAATATTTCTGAAGTGATTATGTTCCTACAAAAGCTTGCTAGAAGTCCTGATGCTAGTGATATGCATGTTGCCTTTACCAAACACATTACAGATGCTCTTGTTAAGATTAAGGAAGAGAAGCTAAAACACAAAGCTTCTATTCCTAGGAAAGTAGAAGATAGTTGGGAACCCATTATTAATATGCAAGTGAATGACTTTGATCTCCAAGCTTCATGTGATTTTGGTTCTAGTATCTCTATTATGCCTAGGAAGATTTATGAAATGCTTGATTTACCATCATTAGAACATTGTTATTTGAATGTCCCACTCAATGATAATGCTAAGAAGAAACTCAAGGGGAGTATTAATGATGTTCTCATTATGGTTAACAATGCTTATGTCCCTGTGGATTTCTATGTTTTGGATGTTGAATACAATGTTTCTTGTCCTATTACTTTGGGAAGACCTTTTCTTAGAACAGTTGGTGCCATCATTGATATGAAAGAAGGCACCATCAAATATCAATTTCCATTCAATAAAGGTATTGAACACTTCCCTATGAGGAGAGATAAGTTGCTTTTTGATCCTTCTTTGAAAGAAAGATTTGATGTTAATGCTTCTTCATTTGAAAATACCTGATTCTTCTTGCTTCTTGTGCCTAACTTAAAGGCGTTAAAGAAAAGTACTTGTTGAGGGATAACCCAAGAGTTTCCTTGAGTCTTGGAAGTTATTTCTTCAGTAATGACCTCTCCTTATCCTTTTTGTTTGCTCTTTGTGCCAAGAATGACCTCTAATGAGAGGGAAGTAAGATTTGGGGAGTTGCTGTTCCGAAACAGATTTTTGTCCTCCACCAAAAAGAATCTTGAGGAGGCTCTATAACTCGGATTAAGCTCACAATGTACGAATAAATCTCCCAGTATGTTGGCTAACTTTCGTTAGTTCAACACTTTTTGATTTGAGCAACAGAAGATGTTCAAAAAATTCGTTTATAACCGCTGGTCTGTTTTGACAGATTTCTGCCATTATTTGCATTTGCTTCTTATTGATTCCTTTTTGAGCTCTCTTTGGGTAAATTGAGTTTTTTTGAAGGAGTTACTTCGGTAGCTTGTGTTTTTAGTGAAAAGACTTGTTGTTACAAAGATTTGCCATTGGTCTAATATCTTTTGAATAAGCTAATGTTGCTAATGAAGATTGTGTGAAGTTTTGTATGAAGGAAAAAATTTAAGGTGTAGAGAGAGAATGATTCAATGAGATGAAGAATGGACAAAATCTCAAGCTTGGGGATGCCACCATGGTGCCACCCCAAGAAATATAGAAGAGGTACAAGCGTCAAAGCTTGGGGATGCCCAAGGCATCCCCTTCTTTATCAATAAAAAGCTCAGGTTTGTCTAGACACTTCACTTTTATTGTTTCATCCACAGTTGTGTTGTTCTTGGAGCGTCTTAGTTTTCGTTTTCTTTGCTTATTTTGTTTAGTTTGCTTTAGTAGTTTGGACCCCCGTTCTCGCTGTGTTGTTTTGTAAATAAGTTTGCTTGGTGTTTGGAAAGGAGTAGTAAGTTCTTGCTTGAAGTGCAAGAGGAGCTTGCATTGACTATGACTTAGACTTTAGCATGAGATGCTAGGTGTTGTTTTAGAATTATGCTTAGGGATTATTGCTGTAGCATGTCTTGTTCCAAACAATTGTGATTGCTTAGTGTGCCTTGAATAAATTACACGTTGTTTTAGCATGCAAAAGCATAGTATTATGGTATTCTCCTTTGATGTTTTACTTGGGTTGACTTGGCACATGCTTACACCATGTTATGACTATGACAAGTCACATTTAGCCTCTATGATCATTTAGTCCTTGACTTGTAGTATGTAACACCCTCGCCTGACAAGGCTAAGTTCATGTGTATAGTGCCAATCCCTGGATCGGTTCACTGGCACACACAGTACAGATGAATACCAAAGAATTTAACAGTGCATCATAAATAACGAATTGATCCAGAATTTTGTAATTATTACAATAAAGCTTAGCACACATTCCAGCTCAATATCAAGTAGCATACAAAAGCATAATCAATTGATAGGTTCCATCTTCAATTGTGCCACAGGCGAACAACTGTTGAGTGGAGTATCGCGACCTATTCAATCACTTAGAATTTGAATAATAACCTGCAACATAAAATGTAGCAGCCCCGAAGGGTCAATACATGGAATGTATGGCAAGTTGGCAAGTGGAGATGCGGCTAGCTTGCATTTGCAAATACCTTTGTCCTACTTTCATAAACAATTTTTGATTTTCTTTGAAAAGATTCCAATTAAGTTAACCCATCAACATTAAAACAATTAGGAAATTATAATGAGCGAGAAACATGTCATGGAATCAATATCAAGCAACTCAGATGTCCATAACCGGGGACAAGGATAATCGGTTAGATTATACACCCTGTAGGGGTTAGTGCACTTTACCCATGTGACTTGGCCAACCCAGCTCGTACCACCACTCTCATATTGGGTGATGATAGGGAGAAGTCCAAGAAAGGACCGCTCGGGAAGTAGCTCCCCAAACCCGACACGCACCGGTCCACCCTACCAAAATTCTACATCTCTGGATACGTGGGTTCGAGTTACCACAACCTACTGAGTCCAACCAACCTCCAATTCCATTATTGGCACATGGTTGTACACGTAAGCTACAAAATAAAGAAGCCAATCATTTTCTCTTGATACCTGGGTGCCTTTCCGCAATGATACCACCAAAATTTATCAAACCCATCACACCCAGGAGATTCATTGATTACGTTGTTTTTAGTTTTCACAAACCAACGCATTTAGAAACAACTTTCAGTGATGTAACCCAGCCCTCGATCATCATAGCATGGCTAAGCACATCTACCAACGGTGGTTCATCTACAGGAAATCCTTACCACATAATAGGACATAGCATAGCGATAGTATTATCCTACACATGCATCTACAAAATACACGACAATGCATTGAACATAGTAGGACAACATCATGAACAAGGTAGCATCTACTTGCCTTGGTTGTAGTTGAAGTCGTTCAAACACTCGTTGTAATCACACACGTTGCACTCCTCGCAATCTATCAAGCAAACAATTGCATACAACATAAACAATAGCACATAGAGATCAAACAAATGCAACAAATGCATGCATTAAAATTTAATAAGTCACAATGATTGTTACTTTAGTTCTCTAAACAATACTGAAGTATATGATGCATGCAAGAGGCCAATTAATGCAATGGAGTACCTGTTATTAATAATTACTTGCCAATATAAGGTTTTTAATAGTTCTGTTGTAACGCATGTTCTAACTGCTGAATTAAATTTGTTTCTTGGGTTTACTGGATAGAGGACGTTAATACGAACCAGTAGGCGTTGGATTCACCCTAATCGGAGTGATAGATCTTTTTGTATGATTTAAATAGTGTTTAATGGGTTTTAAGTGATTCATATAGTTTCTGTTGCCTACAAATCAAACTAAAAATATATCTGTAATCTCCACGGAATTGTGATTCCAGGGACATATTATTTGTAATTTTCTGAACATTATTTATTTTCTTATGAATTTATTACTCTAAATAAGCCATTAAACCATTTATTTAATTACAGCAAAACCTACAGTATTTGCCTGAACCATTTGCAAGTTGATGATCTAATTGGAACTAGCTTTACAATGGTATATTATTTGTGATTTTTGGACTAGTAGATCTTTTGCTATGAATTTATTAACCTAAAGGACCATTAAAACTAATTAAATTATTACTATAAACATGTGCTGTAAAAGTTAGATCTAACTTGATATTAATAATCTACTCAATTTTATGAATCTATTGATATATTATATGCTATTTTTGGACCTACCAATCTTTTTATATGAATTTTACAAGTTTGACACAATTTCTGCAAATTTTAAACCTTTTCTATTTTTTTCCAGAGAGGTCAACGCTGACCGCGCTGACTGCGCGGACTCGGCGCCACGTGGCGCGCTGTGGTTGGTGGGTACCTGTTCGGTGCTGGGGCTGTTGCTAGCCGTTGGATCTTAAGGGGATCAGACGGTGGAGGGCGTCCGAGGCGAGCTCGCCGGTGGCGATGACGTGGCGGCGGCGGCGAGGCTTCAGTGGCACGGGCTGGTGGCGCTACGGCAGTCCTCGACGGCGTGGCGGTGGTGTACTCGACGCGGGAGGGCGAGGCGGTCACGGGGGTGGTCTTGGCGAGGTGCGATGCTTCGTTGGGCGACTGCGGCGGACGGCTGGTGGCAGGCGGCGTCGGCGGTGCTCCGGCGAGGAATTGGGCGTGGTCGCTGCTCTTGCACGGGGAAGAGGCGGTCAGGGCGACGCGGTCAAGTGAGAGGGAGAGGTCAGACGAAAAAGAGAGGGTCAGGGGCGACGGGAACGAGCTCAACCTGGGCTCGATAATGGAGCTCGGCGGCGGCGAGATTGGGAGGCTCCGGTTGAGGTTCTAGGGTTCGCAAAAGAGGCAAAAACGGAACAAGGAGACAGAAGGAGGTTTATATGGAGGGATTGCGTGCGGAACGGTCAAAATCCGAACGGAATTCGCGAATTCAGGGGAGTGATTTGGATCGGGTCGTTCCCGTGTTCGTCCTGGACACCGGCGCGAGGTGGAAGACGCGTCGGTGGGGCCCTAGCGTCAGCGGAAGCGGGGAGGCGAGCGGGCTGTGTGGGCTGCTGGGCTGGCCTTGGGCTGCTTCCGCGCGCGCGGTAGGTAGGAGGGTGGGGCAGGTGGGCTCGTGGGATGGGCCGGGGTGGCTCGGCCAGTGGGGGCAGGTTATTTTTTTTCTTTTTATTCTTTTATGTTTTAGTAATTCTAGTGTATATTTTTATTTATAACTCCAAATGAAATGATTTTTGTTTTCAATTTTTTATAAAATCTTTTAGATCATATTTGCAATCTTTTTACTATTTTGCAAGTAGTGGATTTATAAATACTAGTATATTCATTTGTAGGTGCATTTTAGTGATTCAAAATAGGGCTTCAATATAGTGTTTTGCAATTCAAATTTTCATGAATGTAATGCAATGCTTATGAATGACATGCAAATGCATTTTTTTCTAGTCCCAATTTCTAAAATCTTGGGATGTGACAGAATAACCCCCTTAAGATGAATCTCGTCCCGAGATTCGGAATGGCTAGCAAGGTTATGGGGGTTCTTGTCGAGGCTAACCCCCTTAAGAAAACTGAGCTTGGCATCTCCAACATCCAATACTTAATTGTGGAATCTTATGCTAGCTATCAATCCTTTACAGTGGGTTCTCTTCAACAGATCCTCTAAGTAACTCCATATGTTACTATTCTTATCCATGAATGCCTCAATATGAATGAACATGATGCACCAGTATTGAAAACATTACGAGCGTGATGCATAAATTAGCGAGAACTTACTAGTCACACGGCATGGCTTACTGAGTGCTTTCCCCATGCTCACATGGTTCACAGTTGCCTTCGCGGGTGAATCCGTCTTGGCTCTAGCTTCACTCTTCTTCTCCAGGCAGTTATCAGCATAGTGTCCCTTCTGGTTGCACTTGAAGCATATCACTTGGCTAATATCCTTCTTCTGATAGTGGTGGTTATGTCCATTGTTGCCTCCAGAATTGTGTCCATTGCCTCCATGCTTGTGATGTCCATAATTCCCATTACCATCATGGTTGGTACGCTTATGGTGTGATCCCGAGTTGTGATCATTGTACTTTCTCTTGCGTCGTTCCACTTGCTTGTGCTTCCCTTCAAGAATTCTAGCCTTGTCCATTAATTCTTTGAAAGTGGGGCGATAGACCACTAACAGCTGTACCAAAAGCTCATCACTGAGGCCATCCAGGAACCTTTCTCTCCTCTTGGCATCGGTGTCAACATCCTCAGGGGCATAACGCGACAGATTGTTGAACTCCTCTATATATTCAGCCACGGTGCGATTGGTCTGGCGCAAGTTGCGGAACTCCTTCCTCTTCAGGCTTAGAACTCCTGAAGAAACATGGTTGGTCTTGAATCCTTCTTCAAATATGGCCCAAGTAACCGTGTCCAGTGGGTGGGTGATCTGGAAAGTATGCCACCAAGAAGCAGTTGGTCCCTCCAGTAGGTGAGCAGCAAATCTCACCTTCTCAGCATCAATGCATCCAACAGTCACTAAATCTTTGTTCACCGAGCGCAACCAGTCAAGAGCAATCATAGGTTCAAGTGCAATGGAGAACTTAGCTGGCCTCAGTTTCAGAAACCTGGTGAGAGCATCCTCCTGGGGCTGGTTGTTCGCGTTGTTGTTGTTGTTGTTCTGGGCAGTCATGAATTGTGTCATCACTTGGGCTAACTGTACTTGAGCTGCCATAAGCTGCTCCATCTCAGTAGGTTGACGGCGAGGCGGCATCTGTTGGGACAACATAGATAAGTTATAGATACACTGGTGGAAACGGGGCTATTGGTACCGGTTGGTACGGGGCTTTAGTCCCGGTTTCCCAACCGGGACGGGGCAATCGGGACTAAAGCCCTAACCTTTAGTCCCGGTTGCCTCACCAACCGGGACAAAAGGGTGCACACGTGGCAGCGGCAGAGGGCGAGGGCGGCACAGCACTAGTCCCGGTTCGTAACATGAACCGGGACTAATAACCTTCTGTCGTGGCAGAGATTTGGCCCATTTCTCTGTCGCGGCAGAGAATTCATTTTGGCACATTTTGTTGCCGCGGCAGCATTTTCGCCACTTTTTGTTCCGCTGTAGAGAATTCATTTAGGTTGTTTTGTTGTTTATTTAGTGTTTTGCACTTATCAATGAAGGAACCTTATATTACACTAGATCATCATGATAATATTACATTCAATACACGGATCGAGTTCATGCACTACATACAAAAGTTGCTATTCGATGCTACCGGCGAATTCCTTCAAAGTTGCTATTTTTTACAATCCCTATTGTCTATACACAGCCGAATAGTATTCCCCTTTTGGGTTTAGGACTTCTGCATCCAAGAATCCCGCCAATTCCTCCTGAATTTCTCGTACGCGATCCTTTGGAAGAAGACCGTCCCGTAGACATTCAATCTGATTTAAAAAAGGAGTCAGTCTATATGAATGAAACTAAACACAATTTGTTTGTAATTAAAAACTATAGAAATTGTTTACGTACGTGGAGTTGCTCTAAATTTCTGCCCTTCTCATCGCACGTCTGCCGGATGAACTCGCAAACATAGTATCCACGTAGATTGTTACCTGGTCCCTGCGTCAGGCACTTTACGAGAACAAAGTTCAATCAAAATAATAATCAAGCATGATAATAACTGTATCAAAACAAGAATCAAAGAGATGCACGGATATAGCTAGTGGTGCTTACATTTAGTGGTTGAAATGTAAGATCCTCTTTCCAAACACCCCTAGCCTTGTTGGTGAACCGTTTCCAAGCGCTGCCCGGCGAAGAAAACGAATAAAAGAAGTTATTAATTACTTGATATCATAAAATTCACGAATGTTGCCGATATAGTGTCGTAATGATTATAATTACCGCTGGAGAAGCATCTGCATGTCCTTCCACGTCTCAAGGGGTTTATTTTTCGAGTCCATGACTAGTACACGCCCGTTGTCAAGTTGAATGATTAACAGAATATAGTGGAAGCTGCAAATGCATAACTAATCAATTATATACTTAACATCGAGTAAGCGAAATAGAAAGTGTATACAAGACAATAACACTCACTCGAAGTTGTAAGGAAAAAGTATTTCCCTTCTGGTTTCTTGAAAGCTTAACGCATGTACTATATTATCCTCCGTATCCTAGGGGCTTATTTTGAGATTAGCTTCATGAACCCAATATGGGTCAATGAAGCCAATGTCATAGATTTGTCCTCTGCTGCATTCGAGAATCTTCATTCTGCATATTACAGTATGATTATATACATGCAATAAACAAAGTGAGATAGCTGGAGACTAAATTAATTACAGAATTAGTACTTACAGACAATAGGCACTGATGATCGATTTGTCCAAGGCGTCTTGATTGAATAATTGAAATAGTTCATCAAATTCAATGGATATCATGTCATCCTTTTCTTTCCCATGATGCTTTTTTGTAACCCTCAGCACTATCCAGTTAGCCCCGGCCTTTGTGGCATGCATGTACCAGTTATGCAATCTTCGCATTTTTGTTGGAAGATTGTTTACCTCCTCAGGTTTGACGAGAGGTTTGCCGTACTGGTATTTGTATGCTACTTCACTCATGGGGAAGAACTCTAACTAGGATAAGTGTTGGGCAATACTCATACCTTGAGCAGCGGCAGCTTCTCCGTATTGTGCAACTACCTCTAGATCATACTGATCTTCGGCCCCATATTTGCTCGACCCCACATTGGTTTGGGAAATCACCTTGAGAGGGGCGTAAGTCTGTTTTGCTTGTTCTCCGAGCTGGGCAAAAGATTTCTCGCTTGCATCAGTACTGCTCTTCGAGGCTTTTTGTGCCGCATGTGACTTGAGAATAGAACGCTCATAGTCTGATGACAGCTTTGGCTCGGGTTGATGAAGAGTCTTTAGCATTTTCAACACTTTGGCTTTTTCTTCTTTAGTGCTGGGGAACTCTGGCTCTTTCGGCCACCTCAGCTTAGCGAAAAACACTGTCGTTTCCGCATCAACGATCGCCGCAGTCTCCTCTTTAGTACTGTCATAAGCTCTCTTGGGAGGAACCTTTGGTACTTTTGGAAGAGGCTCTTGTTTACGTTTCGGCGATCGCTTACCACGACGCACATTAGCTGTACGCTTACGCTTTTTATCCTGAGGCGCTAGCGATGGCTCCCGCGGCGATGGCTGCGCCAGAGATTGGTGAGGCGACGAAGACGGCTGCCGCGGCGGCGACGACCTCGCTAGAGACGGGTGAGGCGGCGGCGAAGATGGCCTTGGCGTGTGATTTCGAAGCACGATACATTCCTTCGGCCATAGAATGGTGATGTTTTTTGCGTCTCCCAATACAGTCACATCCCCTTCACCTGTAGGGTAGTGAAGATCCAAAACTTCAAAGGTGGGCATGATTTCATCCACCCTGACAACAGCGTAGCCCTCTGGAACCGGACGACAGTGGTAAGTTGGTGTGGGTCCAATTGGTAAGGCATAGCCGACCGCCACCTTCATTGATATGTTCACAACTTTGACATGTAGCTCGCAGTGTGTCATCTCTGTGATATGATTCACTGGGTAGCCAACAGGAGCCATCATCGGTGCACCATCGTCATCGCCATTGTCATCACCCGGGACCTCGGTGGAAGCCACACTGCTTTTTCGATTATTCGATAGGCCGGTAGCATCGAATGCAGTGTGCTACTGAGATGGGTCGATAGTACTTTGATCTTTAAGTGCGTTAATTTCATCTTGTTGTTGTTGCTTTAATTGTTCTTCAATTAAACGCATTCGCTCTTTCTGACTATCTGCTTCAACTTCCGCCCTGTCCTTTCTCCTCTGACGGCTTCTATCAGGATATTTCTTCCTCTCTTCGGGAAACCCAGTCCTCCATGGTTGGGAGCCTCTTGTGCCTCGTGTTCGTCCATCATGTTCCTTATTTCCAAGGGCGAGTGTGAGCTCATCATTCTCTCTATCGGGAATGAAGTCCCCATCTTTAATAGCCTTTACTGCTTTTCTCATCCTCTCGATTGGCAAGGGGTCTTCTTTATGTCTTATGTTATATATACACCTCCCTTCCGAGTCCAACGTGCCCCCATGCCCGTAAAACCAATTCCTTGCACGTTCTACCCAATCGTCTGTCTCTGGGGTGATCTTTTTATCACGCAGTTCATTCCCAAGTTTCTCCCACTTAGGAATGCCAGCCCTGTAGCCACCTTGCCCCATAGTATGGTGATACTTCTTGTTAGCAGCATTCAGCTTATTTGTTGCAGACATTTTCTTAGATTTTTCTGATGTCTTGTATTCCACAAACTCAGCCCAGAATGGTTTTATCTTCTCAAACTGAATATTCTTAAAATCGGGAGTCTTCTCTTTCACGACATAGTCAAGGTGCAATCTTTTCTTCCAGTTGGTGAAACACTGGGCCATCTTCTTCAAAGCCCACTCCCTGACCTTAGCCTCCATGGCTCTCTCATGTTGTAAGGCTTCCTCAGCTGGATCCTCCGCATTTGGATCCATCTCTATCTTCGGTAGTTTGAAATTAACCATGAGCCTCTTCCACAGTAAATCTTTGGCGTGGTTAGGGACAAATAAACATGTTCCCTCTTCATCCGCATTAGCAGGCCTATTCCAATTTCTAATGGTGATCGGGATTAAGTCCCTAACGATTACTCTGCATTGTGCCACAAATTTGGTTGCGATAACTTCGGGAGCCGTCGGTTTGCCGTCTTCAGCGACATCTTCGATCCTGAACCTCTCATGGTCTTGCAACTTTTTGGTTGGGCCTCGTCTGCTCTTTTCAGTAGATTCCTTCGATCCGGAGGGCTAAAAGAAGAAAGATCGTCGTTACTATTTCTATATAGATAGCAGATGATTAATTAATAAATTGATTATATTACATGCACCTCGCCGGAGCGGTCGTCTTCTCGATTACACAAGGCATCGCCTTCTCCCTCGTGGAAGGCAACACCTTCAACCTCAAACAAGTCGTCTATTCCGGTAAAAAGAGGATCACCCTCACCGGAGTTGTTCAGAAACGTTGATACGTCTAAATTTTCTTCCCCACGGATCACACCTTGGATCAACTCTTCCTTTTCTTCGTCTCTGACGTGTGGGTCCATATTTTCTGCATAGGTGGAAAAACGAATAAGTCAAAGTGGATAAAGGAGAAAGTTAGGTACGGTGTTGAGAGATATAAACCCTAATTCAGAGAAACCCTAATATATACATACACAATAATAAAAATGAAGAGAAACCCTAAACCCTAAACCTAGCTACAAAAAGGAAACCGTGTAGTAGATAGGTAACTCTAGCTAAAATCAACTAAAATCAATATTCTGGAGTTCCGAGGGGTGTAAAACCTAGTTCGGAGAAACCTCGGATGCATATGAGAGGGGAACATGAGTAGGGATGTCAAACGGCACGCCAGCGACGCCACATATCGCCATATAATTTTATCATAGGCTTATTTTCTTCCGGGTTAATTTCTACAATCATAAATCTATAACTAACATCAAATAAGTGGCACTAAACGGGATGCCGTTTACATCCCTAAACATGAGTATAAGGCTAGAAAAGGGAAACTATCCAGCAGATAGGTAACACTAGATACTAACAAAATACCATATCTCGCAATGGTTTTGACCGCGTGACCCCTTCGCCCATGTCTCGCCCACGCGTGAGCGAACATGGGAACTCCCATCGGTGCTGCCTCCTCCCCCCTCTCCTCACCTTCCCCGAGCAAACAGAGCTTCTGCCTCTCTTTTGCCACAATACACCCGCCCCACGCGTCCCTGCACGCCTCCCATGTCCTGCGGAACCGGCCACCGACATCCCCTTTTCCCGAGCCTTACAAACCCGACATGAGGGAGTATAAATCTATCATTGAGTAAATGTGATACTCCTATAGCAAACGAGGATAGTCTGATGATAAGGATGCGATTAGGGATGGCAATGGGGCCCCGAAACCCACAAACCCGATGGATACCCGCCTTAAATGGGGAGGGTTTGGTAAAAAGTTAGACCCTCCAAGTTTAATGGGGCGGGTATGGGGGTGGCAAACCCAGACCCGCAGACCCTCTCTAAGCCTTAATCCTATCCCTAATAATCATATGACTAACCACACGTCCACGCGGGCCATGCACGCAGACAACACACATCATATGCACACGCTGGAATATGGAGTCCTGAAGACAGGACACACACGCACGCGTCCATTTTCACCAAACCCATCCTACTATCCCATTGTTTTCTTCCCGCATGCGTCAGCGTCGCTCCCGTCTCATGCGCTGGTGGGTACCCGCCGGGGCCCCGAACCCGGCCGGGTCACGGATATGGTAGGAAATGAAACCCGACAACTTAAATGGGGCGGGTATGGGGGGACCGGACCCGGCCCCAAACCCGGCGGGTGCCATCCCTAGATGCGATGATGCACAACCTTTTTTTTCAAACAGGGGCAAAAGCTTTCCCTGGGCCGAGGCCCATCTCCTCTCTTTCCTGCCTGCACGCGTGCAGCACCTAGCAGCAGCCGCCGCCCACCACCCGAAGCCCACCAGCAGCACCTAGCAGCAGCCGCCGCCGCCCACCAGCAGCAGCTGAGGGAGGGGGAGGACAGAGGCAGGGAGGGGCGTACCTCTTCTGGAGGCGATGACGCGCGGCGGTGGGGGAAAGGCGCGGGCGGCGCGGTCGTCGGGGAAGGAGACGCGGGCGGCGGTGGTGGCCGGAGCGCGCGGCGGTGGCGGCCGGAGCGTGCGGCGGTGGCGGCCGGAGGCGGAGGCAGGGTGGTGCGGTCGTCGGGGAAGGGCGCGGGCAGTCTGGGCGTCGTTAATGAAACAGAGAAGCAGAAAAGAAGAGTGAGATGGAGAAGAAGAGACGTTATAAAGGGGAGGGAGTATACGTCCCGGTTGGTGGCTCCAACCAGGACTAAAGGGGCATACGTCCCGGTTGGAGCCACCAACCGGGACCTATACTCCAATTTTCAGCAGATGAAGGGGCGCGCGCAGGGGGTCTTTAGTCCCGGTTGGTGGCTCCAACCGGGACATATTCCCCTGTTTTCAAATTTTTCAGGTATTTTCTCTCTGTTCCCGCCTTATTTTTATTTTGGGGTTTAAATTTGTATTGTTTTTTAAATGATAATTAATTTGGAATTTAGAAAAACTTTAAACATAAAAGTGTTTGGATTTGAATAAATAATTCAAAACCATTTTCTGTTTTAAAAAATAATTAATGTAACCATTTAAAATAGGAACCATTTAAAATTAAAAATGAATTAACTTATATTTTTTTAATATCAATTTGGAATTTAGAAAAACTTTAAACATAAAAAGTGTATGGATTTGAATAAATAATCCAAAACCATTTTCTATTTTTAAAAAATAATTAATGTAACCATTTAAAATTAAAAATGAATTAACTTATATTTTTTGAATATTAATTTGGAATTTAGAAAAACTTTAAACATAAAAAGTGTTTGGATTTGAAAAAATAATTCAAAACCATTTTCTGTTTTGAAAATAATTAATGTAACCATTTAAAATATGAACCATTTAAAATTAAAAATGAATTAACTTATATTTTTTTAATATCAATTTGGAATTTAGAAAAACTTTAAACATAAAAAGTGTATGGATTTGAATAAATAATCCAAAACCATTTTCTATTTTTAAAAAATAATTAATGTAACCATTTAAAATTAAAAATGAATTAACTGGCACGGTGTGAGCTCAAAGTAGTAGTGGTTCGTGATGGCCATCCGACGCGCCACACCTAGAGGGACGGGAGGAACCGGCACGCCTCCGGCGCTCAGCATCCAGCAGACGGGGACATAGTAGCCCGGCGGGCAGGGGTAGTTCGAGGTGCAAAGCGCCTCCGCCTCCCTAGGAGTTAGTGCTACGGTGGAAGGCATGGGAAAGAGTGATGAGGTTGCAGATATGAGTCTAGAGATGTGCAATGACAATGGAGGCCAAGCCTACATATATATATAGTGAAGAACTGGCGGGAAGAACTGGAGGGAAGAACTGGCGGGAAAAAATGGCGGGAAGAAAAATGACGGGAAAAATGGTGGGAAAAATGGCGTGTAGCTTGTCCCGGATGGTGTCACCAACCGGGACTAAAGATGCAAAATGGCCTGTCCACACACATGCATAATATGGGAACAACATCACAAACTATGCCGTGATTCAGCACATAATATCGGTCATTTGGACCGAAAGCCATAAAACCTCGAACATGATAGGTCATTTTGTGAAGGTTTTTTTGAAACATGATCAATATACCAAGTCTGGTATTTTTCCTTTCAACTATGTAACATAATATGACACCACGCGAAGGATTTTCATTGTTCGGATTTTTTTTGAATTTATTATGCCCGTTTTGAATTATCTGAATTTCTAACTATGGTCGAACCGGTGTGCATGAAGATAGGGGACGAGCATCGTTAGAACTTGAATTGGATCTCTGAAGAAACCACATATTGCGAGTCTAAAAATGATTTTTTCAAAAAATCACGGGCGATAGATCATGTACATGTAGTACAAACCGGACCCACTTCCTACCGATTTGGCAGACATTTGTCCTTTTTACCCGGGATGGACGAAAAGGTTTGAGATGTACCGGTTGGGAGATATTCTATGTAAGGTGGTCTAGTATTTTAGGAAAATGGGACGGTAGCATTCTGAAACGGCATTTTGGTGGTTACTTCACACAACGACCCGTTTTTTGCGCTCGGAAAATGGAAAAGGGCTTTTCCGTGCGACAAAAAGGAAAACTTCCTCCTGCAACATTGTTCTCCATACCAATTTCCACACACATGCATAATATGGGCACAACATCACAAACTATGTCGTGATTCAGCACATAACATCGGTCATTTGGACGGAAAGCCATGAAACCTCGAACATGATAGGTCATTTTGTGAAGGTTTTTTCGAAACATGATCAATATACCAAGTCCGGTATTTTTCCTTTCAACTATGTAACATAATATGACACCACGCGAAGGATTTTCATTGTTCGGATTTTTTTTGAATTTATTATGCCCGTTTTGAATTATCTGAATTTCTAACTATGGTCGAAGCGGTGTGCATGAAGATAGGGGACGAGCATCGTTAGAACTTGCATTGGATCTCTGAAGAAACCACATATTGAGAGTCTAAAAATGATTTTTTCAAAAAATCACGGGCGATAGATCATGTACCTGTAGTACAAACCGGACCCACTTCCTACCGATTCGGCAGACATTTGTCCTTTTTACCCAGGATGGACGAAAATGTTTGAGATGTACCGGTTGGGTGATAGTCCATGTAAGGTGGTCTAGTATTTTAGGAAAATGGGACGGTAGCATTCTGAAACGGCATTTTGGTGGTTATTTCGCAAAACGACCCGTTTTTTGCGCTCGGAAAATGGAAAAGGGCTTTTCCGTGCGACAAAAAGGAAAACTTCCTCCTGCAACATTGTTCTTCATTCCAATGTCCACACACATGCATAATATGGTCATAACATCACAAACTATGCCATGATTCAGCACATAACATCGGTCATTTGGACCGAAAGCCTTGAAACCTCGAACATGATAAGTCATTTTGTGAAGGTTTTTTCGAAACATGATCAATATACCAAGTCTGGTATTTTTCCTTTCAACTATGTAACATAATATGACACCACGCAAAGGATTTTCATTGTTCAGATTTTATTTTGAATTTATTATGCCCGTTTTGAATTATCTGAATTTCTAACTATGGTCGAACCGGTGTGCATGAAGATAGGGGACGAGCATCTTTATAACTTGCATTGGATCTCTGAAGAAACCACATATTGCGAGTCTAAAAATTATTTTTTCAAAAAATCACGGGCGATAGATCATGTACCTGTATTACAAATCGGACCCACTTCCTACCGATTCGGCAGACATTTGTCCTTTTTACCCGGGATGGACGAAAAGGTTTGAGATGTACCGGTTGGGAGATAGTCCATTTAAGGTGGTATAGTATTTTAGGAAAATGGGACGGTAGCATTCTGAAACGGCATTTTGGTGGTTACTTCACAAAACGACCCGTTTTTTCCGCTCGGAAAATGGAAAAGGGCTTTTCTGTGCGACAAAAAGGAAAACTTCCTCCTGCAACATTGTTCTCCATACCAATGTCCACACACATGCATAATATGGGCACAACATCACAAACTATGCTGTGATTCAGCATATAACATCGGTCATTTGGACCGAAAGCCATGAAACCTCGAACATGATAGGTCATTTTGTGAAGGTTTTTTCGAAACATGATCAATATACCAAGTCTGGTATTTTTCCTTTCAACTGTGTAACATAATATGACACCACGCGAAGGATTTTCATTGTTCGGATTTTTTTTGAATTTATTATGCCCGTTTTGAATTATCTAAATTTCTAACTATGGTCGAACCGGTGTGCATGAAGATAGGGGACGAGCATCGTTAGAACTTGCATTGGATCTCTGAAGAAACCACATATTGCGAGTCTAAAAATGATTTCTTCAAAAAATCATGGGCGATAGATCATGTACCTGTAGTACAAACCGGACCCACTTCCTGCCGATTCGGCAGACATTTGTCCTTTTTACCCGTGATGAACGATTTCGGCAGGCTGGGCCAGGCAGTACTAATGATAGGGGTGAGTGTCGACATTATGTTGTGCGGCGTGTACCTTGTCCCGGATGGTGTCACCAACCGGGACTAAAGATCAACCTGTAGTCCCGGTTGGAGACACCAACCGGGACAAAACACGAGTCAGCACTAATGATAGGGGTGAGTGTCGACATTATTTCGTAAGTGTCGACACTATGCCGAGCTGCTTGTACTATAAATAGGTATCCTTGCGAGTCCAGTCCTCCAGCCAGTTTGAGGCATCTCCAAGATGGTTTTCGAGAGCAGGGACACCACTGCGGCCAGTTTCAGGGAGATGCCGACGGAGCCCAGTCCTCCGGCATATCCGAGAAATTGGTCATAGAGGCACTCCCTAATATGTGTAATCAGTTAGCTCCGAGGCGTATTGATCTAGTTAGACAAGTTACAAGCTGCAAGATGGTTTTCGAGAGCAGGGACACCACTGCGGCCAGTTTCAGGGAGATGCCGACGGAGCCCAGTCCTCCGGCATCTCCGAGAAACTGGTCATAGAGGCACTCCTTAATATGTGAAATTAGTTAGCTCCGAGGCGTATTGATCTAGTTAGAGAATTTACAAGATGCAAGATGGTTTTCGAGAGAAGGGACACCACTACGACCAGTTTCAGGGAGATGCCGCCGGATCCCAGTCCTCCGGCATCTCCAAGAAACTGGTCATAGAGGCACTCCCTAATATGTGACTGCGCGCGTTTGGAGATAAGATCTTAATGGTAAGTACGAATCGGGAAAACTTCTTCATAGTCCCGGTCCAGCCACAAAACGGGACTAACACTCAAGACATTTATTAATATTAAACACTGAGACTACAAAACCGGGACTAAAGGCCACAAACCGCGAAAGATATCCTTCGGTCAAGCCACAAACCGCGAAAGACATGAACTAGAGTTACATAATATGAGCATGAACTTCTTGGCATATGTCCTTCCTTATGATCACTTCAGACGTAACCATGGAGCATCTTCTTTACTTAACGGAATGCTTGGGTCAGTTTTCACTGTGAAGGGCGGAATTTCATCAAACTTATTATAATCTTCTGACATGTCTGTCTTGTCCTCGATTCCCACGATGTTTCTTTTCCCTGAAAGAACTATGCTTGTCCTCGATTCCCACGATGTTTCTTTTCCCTGAAAGAACTATGTGACGCTTTGGCTCATCATATGATGTATTCGTTTGCATATTTTTTCTTTTTTCGGTCTGGAGGACATGTCCTTCACATAGAAAACCTGAGACACATCATTGGCTAGGACGAATGGTTCATCTCTATAACCAAGATTGTTGAGATCCACTGTTGTCATTCCGTACAACTGGTCTATCTTTACACCTTCCCCATTCAGGTTGACCCATTTGCAGCGAAACAAAGGGACCTTAAAAGAGACTCCATAGTCTATGTAACCATAATATGTGTCCTTTTGTCCATTCTCGTCTATTGCATCAAAGCGGACACCACTATTTTGGTTGGTGCTCTTTTTATCTTGGGCGATCGTGTAGAATGTATTCCCATTTATTTCGTACCCTTGGAAATTCAATACAGTAGAAGATGGTGACGCGGCCAACAAGTATAGCTGATCTCCAACAGTGGTGTCATTCAAGAGATGTGTCCGCATCCAATCACCGAAAGACTTCATGTGTTCATCTGTAATCCATGATTCAGGCTTCCCCGGGTTTTTGGAGTGTACAATATTCTTGTGTTCCTCGATATACGGAGATGCCAAGGTGGAATTATGTAGAACTTTGTAGTGTGCTTTAGTGAAAGAATCCCCGTCCCTACAAATCATTGCTTTCTTTCCCAGCGTGCCTTTTGCACTTAGTCTTCCCTCATGCCACGAGTCAGAAACACCAATCGGCTTAAGGTCAGGAATAAAGTCAACACAAAACTCAATGACCTCCTCTGTTCCATATCCCTTGGAGATGATTCCTTCTGGTCTAGCACGGTTATGAACATATTTCTTTAAGACTCCCATGAACCTCTCAAAGGGGAACATATTGTGCAGAAATACCAGACCAAGAATGGCAATCTCTTCCACTAGATGAACCAGGAGATGCTTCAAAATATTGAAGAAGGATGGTGGGAACACTAATTCAAAACTAACAAGACATTGTACCACATCCTTTTGTAACCTTGGCAGAATATCTGGATTGATTACCTTCTGAGATATTGCATAAAGGAATGCACACAGCTTCACAATGGGTACTCGAACATTTTCCGGTAGAAGCCCCCTCAATGCAATCGGAAGCAACTGCGTCATAATCACGTGACAGTCATGAGACTTCAGGTTTTGGAACTTTTTCTCTGCCATATTTATTATCCCCTTTATATTAGATGAGAAGCCCGATGGCAGCTTGATACTACAAAGGACTTCAAAAAAGATTTCCTTCTCTGCTTTGGTAAGAGCATAGCTGGCACGACTTAAGTGACGCCCTTTATCCGTCTTGTTATGTGTATGCATGTTCTTTGGGTCTTTCATAATTTGTTGGTCCTCCAGTGCTTCAGGTGTATCTTTTGTCTTCCCATACACGCCTAGGAATCCTAGCAGGTTCACGCAGAGATTCTTCGTCACGTGCATCACGTCGATTGAAGAGCGGACACGCAGGACTTTCCAATATGGCAGCTCCCAAAATATAGATTTCTTCTTCCACATGGGTGCGTGTCCTGTAGCGACATCGTTCGAAACTGATTGACCGCCGGGACCCTTTCCAAAGATTACTTCTATGTCCTTGACCATACCAAATACATCATCACTAGCAGGGAGTTCAGGCTTCTTCCGGTGATCTGCCTCACCTTTGAAATGCTTGCCTTTTTTTCTTACGGGATGATTGGTCGGAAGAAATCGTCGATTCGCCAGGTACACAACCTTCTTGCATTTATGCAAATATGTACCTTCAGTCTTATCTAAATAGTGGGTGCATGCCTTATATCCCTTGTTTGTCTGTCCTGAAAGGTTACTAAGAGCAGGCCAATCATTGATGGTTATGAATAACAACCCTCGTAGATCAAATGGCTCCTGTTTGTTCTCATCCCACGCACGTACACCTGGTTTGCCCCACAACTGTAAGAGTTCTTCAACTAATGGCCTAAGGCACACATCAATGTCGTTGCCCGGTTGCTTCGGGCCTTGGATGAGCACTGGCATCATAATGAACTTACGCTTCATGCACAACCAAGGAGGCAGGTTGTAGATACATAGAGTCACGGGCCAGGTGCTGTGACTGCAGCTCTGCTCCCCAAAAGGATTCATGCCATCGGTACTTAGACCAAACCATAAGTTCCTTGCGTCACCTGCAACGTCTGGGAAGTCTCGCTGGATTTTTCTCCACTGTGACCCATCAGCAGGGTGTCTCAACTTCCCGTCTTTCTTACGGTCTTCTTTGTGCCATCGCAACAACCTGGCATGCTCTTTGTTTCTGAACATGCGTTTCAACCTTGGTATTATAGGAGCATACCACATAACTTTAGCAGGAACCCTCTTCCGGAGGGGCTCTCCCTCAACATCACCAGGGTCATCTCGTCTGATCTTATACCGCAACGCATTGCATACCGGGCATTTATCTAAATTCTCATACTCCTTACCGCGGTAGAGGATGCAGTCATTAATGCATGCATGTATCTTTTGCACATCTAATCCCAGAGGACAGAGAGTCTTCTTTGCTTCGTAGGTACTCTCGGGAAGTTCGTTATGTTTTGGAAACTTCGGCTTCATTATTTTCAGCATCTTTTCAAATGAGGAGTCAGTTAGACCACACTCTGCCTTCCATCGCAACAATTCCAGTGTGGTACCGAGCTTTGTGCTGCCATCTTCACAATTTGGGTACAACAATTTCTTGTGATCTTCTAACATGCCCTCTAACTTCAACTTCTCATTTTCTGTTTCACAGTCTCGCTTTGCATCAGAAATGACCCTACCAAGTTCATCAGCCGGCTCATGTGATGCCCGTTCTTCACCTCTTTCCTCTCCATTGTCTTCCATTGCAGTATCACTGTATTCAGGAAACATATGTTGATAGTTGTTATCATCATCTTCTTCTTCACCATCTTCCATCATAACCCCTCTTTCCCCGTGCTTGGTCCAGCAATTATAGTTGCGCATGAAACCTTTCATAATCAGGTGGCCGCGAATGATTTTCGAGGAAGACTACTCCTTGTTGTTCCGACATTGAACACATGGACAACGTATAAATCCATTCTCTTTGTTTGCCATAGCCACATCGATAAATTTATCCACGCCTTTCATATACCCGGCTACGCGCCGGTCACTGTCCATCCATTCCCGACCGTTCATCTGCATCTTATAAGTAAGTTTATCAAAAAACAGGACATCATAAATAGTGAAATAACCAATTCACATCGACACATGAATTGTATCAATGACCTAGAAAAGATAAGATTGCTAACCTCGATCGAGGGAAATAAATAGGAGAAAGCTCAAGTGCGTCTCGGACACCTTCTATATTTTTGTTCTATTAGAAATTCAACGGGATTATTCACTCAAACATTTCATCAAACACCTTCAATGCATGCATACAAGAGAAAAAACTAGCACACCCCTCACACCTTCCACCATTCGAAAAAACAGAGTGGAGGCAGAGGGGGATGGGGCGTTGCATTTATAGAGGGCAGGAGGATACGTCCCGGTTGGATCTTAAGGGGATCAGACGGTGGAGGGCGTCCGAGGCGAGCTCGCCGGTGGCGATGACGTGGCGGCGGCGGCGAGGCTTCAGTGGCACGGGCTAGTGGCGCTACGGTGGTCCTCGACGGCGTGGCGGTGGTGTACTCGACGCGGGAGGGCGAGGCGGTCACGGGGGTGGTCTTGGCGAGGTGCGACGCTTCGTCGGGCGACTGCGGCGGACGGCTGGTGGCGGGCGGCGTCGGCGGTGCTCCGGCGAGGAATTGGGCATGGTCGGCTGCTCCTGCACGGGGAAGAGGCGGTCAGGGCGACACGGTCAAGTGAGAGGGAGAGGTCAGACGGAAAAGAGAGGGTCGGGGGCGACGGGAACGAGTTCAACCTGGGCTCGGTAATGGAGCTCGGCGGCGGCGAGATTGGGAGGCTCCGGTTGAGGTTCTAGGGTTCGCAAAAGAGGCAAAAAATGGAACAAGGAGACGGAGGGAGGTTTATATGGAGGGATTGCGTGCGGAACAGTCAAAATCCGAACGGAATTCGTGCATTCGGGGAAGTGATTTGGATCGGGTCGTTCCCATGTTCGTCCTGGCCACCAACGCGAGGTGGAAGACGCGTCGGTGGGGCCCTGGCGTCAGCGGGAGCGGGGAGGCGAGCGGGCTGCGCGGGCTGCTGCTGGGCCGGCCTTGGGCTGCTTGCGCGCTGATGCGCTCCTTGCGCGCGCGCGGTAGGTAGGAGGGTGGGGCAGGTGGGCTCGTGGGCTGGGCCGGGGTGGCTCGGCCGGTGGGGGTAGGTTATTTTTTTTCTTTTTATTCTTTTATGTTTTAGTAATTCTAGTGTATATTTTTATTTATAACTCCAAATGAAATGATTTTTGTTTTCAAATTTTTATAAAATCTTTTAGATCATATTTGCAATCTTTTTACTATTTTGCAAGTAGTGGATTTATAAATCCTTGTATATTCATTTGTAGGTGCATTTTAGTGATTCAAAATAGGGCTTCAATATAGTGTTTTGCAATTCAAATTTTCATGAATGTAATGCAATGCTTATGAATGACATGCAAATGCATTTTTTTCTAGTCCCAATTTCTAAAATCTTGGGATGTGACAGACTAACCCCCTTAAGATGAATCTCGTCCCGAGATTCGGAATGGCTAGCAAGGTTATGGGGGTTCTTGTCGAGGCTAACCCCCTTAAGAAAACTGAGCTTGGAATCTCCAACATCCAATACTTAATTGTGGAATCTTATGCTAGCTATCAATCCTTTACAGTGGGTTCTCTTCAACAGATCCTCTAAGTAACTCCATATGTTACTATTCTTATCCATGAATGCCTCAATATGAATGAACATGATGCACCAGTATTGAAAACATTATGAGCGTGATGCATAAATTAGCGAGAACTTACTAGTCACACGGCATGGCTTACTGAGTGCTTTCCCCATGCTCACATGGTTCATAGTTGCCTTCGGGGGTGAATCTGGCTTGGCTCGAGCTTCACCCTTCTTCTCTAGGTAGTTATCAGCATAGTGTCCCTTCTGGTTGCACTTGAAGCATATCACTTGGCTAATATCCTTCTTCTGATAGTGGTGGTTATGTCCATTGTTGCCTCCAGAATTGTGTCCATTGCCTCCATGCTTGTGATGTCCAGAATTCCCATTACCATCATGGTTGGTACACTTATGGTGTGATCCCGAGTTGTGATCATTGTACTTTCTCTTGCGTCGTTCCACTTGCTTGTGCTTCCCTTCAAGAATTCTAGCCTTCTCCATCAATACTTGGAAAGTGGGGCGATAGACCACTAACAGCTGTACCGAAATCTCATCATTGAGGCCATCCAGGAACCTCTCTCTCCTCTTGGCATCGGTGTCAACATCCTCAGGGGCATAACGCGACAGATTGTTGAACTCCTCTATATATTCAGCCACGGTGCGATTGGTCTGGCGCAAGTTGCGGAATTCCTTCCTCTTTAGGCTCAGAACTCCTGAAGAAACATGGTTGGTCTTGAATCCTTCTTCAAACATGGCCCAAGTAACCGTGTCCAGTGGGTGGGTGACCTGGAAAGTATCCCACCAAGAAGCAGTTGGTCCCTACAGTAGGTGAGCAGCAAATCTCACCTTCTCAGCATCAGTGCATCCAACAGTCACTAAATCTTTGTTCACCGAGCGCAACCAGTCAAGAGCAATCATAGGTTCAAGTGCAGTGGAGAACTTAGCTGGCCTCAGTTTCAGAAACCTGGTGAGAGCATCCTCCTGGGGCTGGTTGTTCCCATTGTTGTTCTGGGCAATCATGAATTGTGTCATCACTTGGGCTAACCGTACTTGAGCTGCCATAAGCTGCTCCATCTCAGTAGGTTGACGGCGAGGCGGCATCTGTTGGGACAGCATAGATAATTTAGGAAGACTAGAGAAGTAACACTACCCATAACTATATGAATCAAACAATAGGCACACAAGCAAACAATACTAACCAATAAACACACAAGCAAACACTTGCAATACAACTTTACATGGGTCTAAATATAGCAGTATATAACCATAAAATAGTTTGAAAGCATTGGGAACAATGCTAGAGTAAAACATAGCAACATATAAGCAATAAACAAAATCTGTCAAAACGGTATAGCAGACTTCACGAATTTTTCTGACCGACCTAAACTCGTCAGGAATTTTATCCAATTTGTGTATATATATTACAGCAAGTTTCGCACCAAACCCTATTTTTTCCGATTTTTCCCAGTTACCAAAAAAATACGAAAAATCATACAGTACAGCAGGTTCAGTAGAAAACTGCAGCGAAAATATCACGAATTTCTAATCAAAACCTTCATTAATACATTATGGAATCTCACAACAATATTCTGGAATCTCAATGTATCAAATAGCACAACCAAAGCATAATAAATCAACTATTAAACAAGTTCTTATAACAATCGATTGCTACATCTAAACGAGATCATATCAAAACTATATGGTGGTCATCATCTAACTATTCTTTAATCTTGCACAAGTGTTCATCTATAAGTTTGAATAAGATGAGATTAGAAAAGATAGATGAAGGATTACAAGAATCTAATAAGTACAAAATTATGAGTTCATTGCTAGAAAGAGTCTTCCTTCTATATCATAAAAGAGAAGAGTACGAGAATTGAAGTGATAATAGGATACTAGAAAGAAGTATAAGAAGAGAATAGATAGAATCAAATAGGGTTTATTATTTTCATATGGTTTTCCTAATCCATTGCTAGGTCATGATCCTACAGTCAACGCACTGCTCTGATACCATCCTGTAACACCCTCGCCGGATAAGGCTGAGTTCATGTGTATAGTGCCAATCCCTGGATCGGTTCACTGGCACACACAGTACAGATGAATACCAAAGAATTTAATAGTGCATCATAAATAACGAATTGATCCAGAATTTTGTAATTATTACAATAAAGCTTAGCACACAGGCTAGCTCAATATCAAGTAGCATACGGAAGCATAAACAATTGATAAGCTCCATCTTCAATTATGCCACAGGCGAACAACTGTTGAGTGGAGTATCGCGACCTATTCGATCACTCAGAATTTGAATAATAACCTACAACATAAAGCGTAGCAGCCCCGAAGGGTCAATACATGGAATATATGGCAAGTAGAGCTATTAAAGGAGACAATAGTGCTAACATCTACATGCATAGTTGGCAAGTGTAGCTGCGGCTAGCTTGCATTTGCAAATACCTTTGTCCTACTTTCATAAACAATTTTTGATTTTCTTTGAAAAGAGCCCAATTAAGTTAACCCTTCAACATTAAAACAATTAGGAAATTAGAATGAGCGAGAAACATGTCATGGAATCAATATCAAGCAACTCAGACGTCCATAACCGGGGACATGGCTAATCGATTAGATTATACACACTACAGGGGTTAGTACACCTTACCCATATGACTTGGCTAGCCCAGCTCGTACCACCACTCTCATATTGGGTGATGATAGGGAGAAGTCCAAGAAGGGACCATTCGGGAATTAGCTCCCCAAACCCGACATGCACCGGTCCACCCTACCAAAATTCTACATCTCTGGATACGTGGGTTTGAGTTACCACAACCTACTAAGTCCAACCAACCACCCATTCCATTATTGGCACATGGTTGTACACGTAAGCTACAAAATAAAGAAGCCAATCATTTTCTCTTGATACCTGGGTGCCTTTCCGCAATGATACCACCAAAATTTATCAATCCCATCACACTCAGGAGATTCATTGATTAAGTTGTTTTTAGTTTTCGCAAACCAACACATTTAGAAACAACTTTCAGTGATGTTACCCAGCCCTCGATCATCATAGCATGGCTAAGCACATCTACCAACGGTGCTTCATCTACAGGAAATCCCTACCACATAATAGGACATAGCATAGCGATAGTATTATCCTACACATGCATCTACAAAATACATGACAATGCATTGAAAATAGTAGGACAACATCATGAACAAGGTAGCATCTACTTTCCTTGGTTGTAGTTGAATTCATTCAAACACTCGTTGCAATCACACACGTTGCACTCCTCGCAATCTATCGAGCAAACAATTGCATACAACATAAACAATAGCACATAGAGATCAAACAAATGCAACAAATGCATGCATGAAAATTAAATAAGTCACAATGATTGTTACTTTAGTTCTCTAAACAATACTGAAGTATATGATGCATGCAAGAGGCCAATTAATGCAATGGAGTACCTGTTATTAATAATTACTTGCTAATATAAAGTTTTTAATAGTTCTGTTGTAACGCATGTTCTAACTATCGAATTAAATTTTTTTCTTGGGTTTACTGGATAGTGGACGTTAATACGAACCAGTAGGCGTTGGATTCACCCAAATCGGAGTTATAGATCTTTTTGTATGATTTAAATAGTGTTTAATGGGTTCTAAGTGATTCATATAGTTTCTGTTGCCTACAAATCAAACTAAAAATATATCTGTAATCTCCACGGAATTGTGATTCCAGGGACATATTATTTGTAATTTTCTGAATATTATTTATTTTCTTATGAATTTATTACTCTAAATAAGCCAGTAAACCATTTATTTAATTACTGCAAAACCTACAGTATTTGCCTGAACCATTTGCATATTGATGATCTAATTGGAACTAGCTTTAGAATGGTATATTATTTGTGATTTTTCGACCAGTAGATCTTTTACTATGAATTTATTAACCTAAAGGACCATTAAAACTAATTAAATTATTACTATAAACATGTCCTGTTCAAGTTAGATCTAACTTGATATTAATAATCTACTCAATTTTGTGAATCTATTGATATGTTATACGCTATTTTTGGACCTAACAATCTTTTTATATGAATTTTACAAGTTTGACACAATTTCTGCAAATTTTAAACCTTTTCTATTTTTTTCCAGAGAGGTCAACGCTGACCGCGCTGACTGCGCGGACCCGGTGCCACGTGGCGCGCTGTGATTGGTGGGTACCTGTTCGGTGCTGGGGCTGTTGCTGGCCGTTGGATCTTAAGGGGATCAGACGGTGGAGGGTGTCCGAGGCGAGCTCACTGGTGGCGATGACGTGGCGGCGGCGAGGCTTCGGTGGCACGGGCTGGTGGCGCTACGGCGGTCCTCAACGGCGTGGCGGTGGTGTACTCGACGTGGGAGGGCGAGGCGGTCACGGGGGTCGTCTTGGCGAGGTGCGACGCTTCGTCGGGCGACTGCGGCGGACGGCTGGTGACGGGCGGCGTCGGCGGTGCTCCGGCGAGGAATTGGGCGCGGTCGGCTGCTCCTGCACGGGGAAGAGGCGGTCAGGGCGACGCGGTCAAGTGAGAGGGAGAGGTCAGACGGAAAAGAGAGGGTCGGGGACGATGGGAACGAGCTCAACCTGGGCTCGGTAATGGAGCTCGGCGGCGGCGAGATCGGGAGGCTCCAGTTGAGGTTCTAGGGTTCGCAAAAGAGGCAAAAAACGGAACAAGGAGACGGAGGGAGGTTTATATGGAGGGATTGCATGCGGAACGGTCAAAATCCGAACGGAATTCGCGAATTCGGGGAAGTGATTTGGATCGGGTCGTTCCCGTGTTCGTCCTGGCCACCGGCGCGAGGTGGAAGACGCGTCGGTGGGGCCCTGGTGTCAGCGGGAGCGGGGAGGCGGGCGGGCTGCGCGGGCTGTTGCTGGGCCGGCCTTGGGCTGCTTGCATGCTGCTACGCTGCTTGCGCGCGCGCGGTAGGTAGGAGGGTGGGGCAGGTGGGCTCGTGGGCTGGGCCGGGGTGGCTCGGCCGGTGGGGGTAGGTTAGTTTTTTTTCTTTTTATTCTTTTATGTTTTAGTAATTCTAGTGTATATTTTTATTTATAACTCCAAATGAAATGATTTTTGTTTTCAATTTTTTATAAAATCTTTTAGATCATATTTGCAATCTTTTTACTATTTTGCAAGTAGTGGATTTATAAATCCTTGTATATTCATTTGTAGGTGCATTTTAGTGATTCAAAATAGGGCTTCAATATAGTGTTTTGCAATTCAAATTTTCATGAATGTAATGCAATGCTTATGAATGACATGCAAATGCATTTTTTTTCTAGTCCCAATTTCTAAAATCTTGGGATGTGACATAGTACCACTCTTTTCTTTGATTAGTTTCCTTTGTTGCATTGCATAATTATGGCCATTATTTCTCTCTTAGTTGGTTGCTCCCAGTCTTTTGCTAGACTCCACTTGTATGAGTAAGTTCTACTCATGCTTCCAACTCCCAAGAAACCAAGTTATTCCAAAGTGTCCACTATAAAATCCTATGCATGGTGTGTTACACCATTCCAAGTATATTCTTGTTTTCAACTATCTTCCAATTAAAAACTATTTTGTTATGTGAAAACTTAGTGATTAAAGCCCTCACGAACTTGATGGCACATTTTATTCTTTTCCCCTAATAAACTTGAACTATTGAGACAACTTTGTTGTATATGCTTGCACTTATAAGTTGGGATTAGCAGAACCGTGCTATCACGGGGAACGTTTTCAACATTGCACTTGTACTTTTTGTACTCCGTTGATATCATGCTCTTTTGTCTACGGATGTTACCGATGTGAAATGAAGTGGGAACTTGTAAGTTCATGGAGTTTGTATTCTCTATTAGAGAAACGCCTGGGCCGCTAGCCTAAGCATGCCTAATCATGGTGGAAACTTGCAGCATAACCATGGTGACATCTATGAAGCATTCTTCTTATAAAAAAGAGAGAGACACATTGAGAAAAGAGGAAAGAGAGAAAAAAGAACCATATTCCCATGGTACATAAGAAGATTGCTGAGATGCTCATTGTCTGCTTGCCTTGTCATTTTGGTTATGGGAAAGCTCCTGTACCATGTGCAAGGGGTACCCCATTGGCGGTTCTCAATGATATGCAAATACTTACAGTGAAAAGAACTTGCCTGGGCCCTAAGTTGAGTATCCATGAGGTGTAGCCCTCATAGTCAAGGGACTTGAGATTGCCAACTTATACTCCAGCTTTGCCACTTTAACCTTAACCACCTCAAGATCCTTATGATAGGGGCAATGAGGGCTGAAAGCTAATAAGTACCATAATTTTTGGAAGCTCTTTTTGAAACTTGTAATCCCTACGTCCTTTAAAAAGAGGCCTTTCTTCCATCATTATTGAGTCTCCACATTCTACCTTTAGGAACAATTAAGAAAGCATTGTTGTCATTCTGTGTGCAGTGTTCCAAAGCTTATTAATTGATGCATATTGTGTTATTACTTGTTCTTGTGCTACTTGTTTCTAGTCACCCTTGTGAACTTTGAAGGTGTCCTATGCATCTATATTGCTACTCTATGAGGGACAAGCTGATTGCCAATATGCTATGTTTTCTATATGTGAAACAAACAAATGTCTTTCAATACATATTATTCATGATCTTTGTTTGTAGCTTGCCATGTTGCATGCATAATTACTATGTCATATTGTTAGAACTCCATATTTCATTCACATGTTTAGAGTTCTTTGATCCCAGCTTTCAATGCTTGCAAATGGTTGGATCTTTATTATGAGGGTGCATTTCACCTCAAAAATTATTCTTTTATCACTTACCTATTCGAGGACGAGCAGGAGTTAAGCTTGGGGATGCTGATATGTTGGAAACGTATCTATAATTATTGATGCTCCATGCTTGTTTAGTACCTACTTTGCTTTACTTGTCCACACTTTGAGGTGATTTTTACATGTTTTATGGTACTAACCTATTAACAAGTTGCAAAAGTGCTAGATGCCTGTTTTCTGCTGTTTTTGGTTTTAGAAAAGTTAGTAAAGAAATATTCTCGGAATTGGACGGGACGAAGGACAAAGTCAATAACTTTCCGTGGGGAACAAGAAGTCCATAGGAGAGACGAGGAGGCGTGCCAGGGCGGCTAAACCCCCCTTGGCGCAGGTGGGCCCTACCCCACGCCTGGGTAGGGATTGCCCCCTCTGGCCGCCACCTCGGTCTCCCCCTTGGCCTATAAGAAGCCCCCGATGCAGAAACTCTCAGTACCTGATCAATATTCCAAGAAACCGTCTGTAGCCGTCGCCACCATCGTCCCTAGATCGGGGGGATCTGAAGCTCTTCCTGGCACCGTGCCGGAGGGGAGATCATCCCGGAGGCCTTCTCTCCAGTATGATTCGTAACTAGTTTCGCCTTGGACTATGGGTCCATGTAGTAGCTAGATCGTTGTATCTCCTCCTTGTGCTTTCATGTATAGATCTTGTGAGCTCCGTTCATGATCAAGATCTAATCTATTTGTAATCATGCATGTTATGTTTGCGGGGATCTGACGGATATTGAGATTATTATGTTAGTTTGATTAATGGTTCTATCTTTATGATTCTATCATGTCTGTGTGGTTTGTGATCTTGCATGCTCTCCGTTGCTAGTGGTTACCTTGGCCAAGTAGTTGCTAGTGACTCCAAGAGGGAGTATTTATGCTCGATAGTGGGTTCATGCCTCTAGTTTCCAAGGGAAGTGACAATAATCTCTTCGGTTATAGATGTCATGTTGCTACTAGGGAGAAAACAAAGGTCTCTTGTTCATAGAACATATGGACTGTTTACCTTACACACTTTGCTTAAAACAGTTGTCTGTTGCTTGCAACTTAATACTGGAGGGGGTTCGGATGATAACCTGAAGGTGGATTTCTAGTCATAGATGCAGTTGGATTACGTTCTATGTATATTGTTGTAATTCCCAATTAAGCTCATAGGACCTTTCTGGCTAGTAATTGCATTGTTATGCCTTGCTCAGTTCCTGTCAATTGCCCCGCTGTAATTTGTTCACCCTTCATGCCATGCTGTTTATCTAAGGAGAGCACCTCTAGTGAACTATGGACCCCGGTCCAATCTTTACCATTGATACATCTTCCACTATTACTTGTTTACTTGCTGCAAACCATTACCTTCCACACCATACGTTTAATCCTTTGTTACAGCAAATCGGTGAGCTTGACAACCTCACTGATTCGTTGGGACAGAGTCTTGAGTTTGTGTTGTGCAGGTCTCCACGTTGCTTACAACACCTATGTGACGTTTCCTTCCTCCTTCTTGTTCGATAACCTTGGTTTCTACTGAGGGAAATCTTGATGTTGTACTCTTCATACCTGTCACATCCCAAAATTTTCCAAATTTTGGAATGTGAAAAAATAAATAAACAAAATAAACAATTGTTGAAATTTAGGGTGAAAAGAAACTTTTTGTTTCTAAATGGAAACTTAACATCCCATCTTGAACAAACTTTGATTAATGTTTGAATCCAACTAAATTCAAATCAAGTGAAATGCATTCTTCATAAATGCATCTTGAAATTTAAACACTTGGAAAACAAACCCAAAACCCTAAAACTCTAATGGAAGAAAAACATTTCCAAGTTATCCCTAAGCCTATGGATTTGATCCACATAAAAATTGGTCAGACGAACCTTTCAAAATGATCAAGAATGACAAATAGAAATATTATAAAACCATATAAATTGGTTTCACTTAATTTGGAGCCATAAATAAAATCTTATGAATTTAGTAAGATCAGGAAATTGATTTTCCAAAGCTAATAAATCACCTATGTAAAATTCCATACCAAATGGTGAGTAAATAATCCTAAAGAGATTTAAAAGGACAAACAAATCTTAAATAAAAAATTTACAACTTGGAATCACCATTTTTGGATCCTTAAATAAAAAGATATGGATTTTATAATATAAAGAAAGAAATAATAAATAAGGACTATTTTTAAAATCCAAGGTAAATCTTGACCAAGGAAATAAAATAAAATATTTTTTGTTTAATAAAAAGAGTAAAGGATTATTTAAATAAAATCATGAGGATTTATTATTATCCTAATTCATTTAAGTAAAGACATTTCCCATTTTAAATGAACATTAAAACATAATAAAGTATTTTAAATAATAATTCAAAGTGGTTTATTTCTAAATAAAACCTACTGATAAGATTTGGTAAAATTTAGAATTTAAATAGAGTTTGAAAACATATTTAAATCTTATTTTGAAATAAAGACAAATCTCTATTTATAAATATATAATAGACCCTAAAAAGAATAAAAGAATTTTTTTAAATTTGACTTTACAATATGTTAAAAAACAGTATTAAAATCTACACAAAGTTTGGTAGAAGTTTGAATTCAAATATTGTTTGAATTGTTCGAATAAAAACCAAATCAGATAAATAGAAAAGGAAAAAAAGAAAAGCATTCTGTACAAAAAAATGAAAGAGCAGCCCAGCCCAGTTAAGCCCATCTAGCCCAGTCCAGCCCATCTATTCCCCCACCCCAAACCGTTTTATTTTACCCACATATCAACCACGGAGCCGATGACTGCCTGGACCCACTCTTCCTTTCTCTCTCTCGCTAACCAGCCAACCCCACCTGGCAGGTCTTCTTCCTCACCCCGCGACGACCACGCTCGACCGTTTCCTCCCGATGAATGCCGAGATCAATTCGCTTCAATGCCTCGCTTTAACCTCGCCACGACCATGCTAGATTAAACGCCTGCTACTCCTCTCCATTTTACCCTAGAAGCCACCCACCCTCTGCCACCAGGCCGCTCAGATTTTGCTCGAGAACGCCCACTGCTCCGGCGAGCACTTTCTTCAATTCCGGCCAGTCTTCGCCGCGCCTTGCCCCCTCGACCACGCGAGCATGTACCCCCATCAACCTCTGCACCTCCCAGTACCCTCGGCTTGACCGCACTTGACCCATAGCATCGACAACGACAACTACCGAGCATCGCCACTGTCTGCAACAACTCCGGCAGCATCTATTGGTGAGCCCAGACCTTCCTTTCCCCTCTCTGTGATACTCACATGCTCGCAACTCTCGTGTGAACCTAATGGTACATCCCTCTTGCCTTAGCGTGACTCCAAGACTCGTCTCCGTCAACGACAGTACGTGCCCGACGCCGACGCTAGCTGCGGCGAGGAATCGCCATCATCACCGTGCGCCCCTGCCCCTTCTGCGGCCACCTCGAGCATCACCGTGACCCTGCGAACCCGGTGAGACCTCCCAAACCTCCTCTCGCTTCCTAGATTCAATCTGCATTGTTCAATCTCACTTGGATCCAACGCACCTCGTAGCGCAATCCAACCGAAGCGGTACAGACCAATAGAATTAAGCCACGTTGCTCTGCCTGTTGATTCAAATAGAAAATTTGATCTATTAGATGATTGATTTTGTAAATTGCATAACTTTAAATCTAGATGTCCAAATTTTGCAAATTTTATATCAATGGAATCAGCAAAACAAACACTATCCAACCATGCACTTTTTTTAGTGAATTGCTTCTGTAAACTTAGTTGTTTATGCAGAAACTTGTGTAGGCATAATTTGGATATAAAATTTATCCTAGAAATGTTTTTAGGATAAAATCTTTGGCAAATGGTTTGTTTTGAACCTACTGACCATATAAACCAACTTGTGGAATTAAAAGTGTATTTTGTGAAGCCAAAGAGTAAATCTTTGAATTAGAACATTTCTAGTCAAATAAAATTATGGTTTATGTATTAAAAATGCTTTTTGAGTAAAACCTTTGAAAAATGATTAGATTTAAACTCTCTAACCCTAAACACCAAGTTTTGAGATTTAAAAATATATTGATGAACCCTATAAATTATTACTTTGCTAAAAAGCATTTTGAAACAACATAAAATATTGATTTGGTATAAAAAATGGTTTATAGGTAAAACCTTTTACAAATGGTTTCAATATTAAACACTTGACCATAAAACACTAACATTTGTGTTTAAAAATGTATTTTTCAAACACTAGAAGATATTACTTTGGTTTAAGTCATTTCTAATAAAACAAAAATAATTTAAATGGCCATTTTTCACTAACTTAATATCAAATGGTTTTACCACTTTTGTAAATGACCAATAGGTGTTTTAGAGTGTTCATAACCTATTACAAACCACTTTTCCAAATAAAACAATCGTTGGCATGCTTGCATGCATTTCTTTGTTTTTATTATTTTATGTGATGATTGCTTGATTGGTAGATTGAAGTTGTGCCTTGCTTGATTGAATTATAGTGACATTTGAAGAATGTGACTATTTCAAAGATAAAGGAGTGAACTTATAATCTCTACCAAAAAGGCAAGTGATGCTTCATACTCTTGTCCCATTATTTTCACTCTGCATTAGTGATATTTCTAAGTAGGACTTGCATGGAATTTTGCTAAGTATAAACTATGCCATGGGAAATCCTAGTAGATGAAACCTTAGCAAAATTTTCCTAAGTTAAGATTCCTTCAATTATGATGCTTATCTTAGCTAGTAGAAAACAAGGGTGGATTATATTCAGGATATGGAATATTTCTAAGTTAAAGACTTGGGTTTTGTTTTATAAAACAACTAAGTGAATGAATCACCTGGGTGGAAAGGGGCTTGCTTGGTGGTTTTTGGTTGAGTTGTTACACAAGGCCCATTTCTATGGTTTACCTTGTGTATCTCACTTATGGAATGCCACCCAGGAACAAAGAGATTTGAGATGTCAAGTGTTGAGAAGCTTCTAGTGCAGCCACATGGCATTATGGGCTCTGCCTGGATCATATAGGTTGCAATAACTTAGCCAAATGGACAATTGGTGGTAGGGGATTGATAGGTTGGAGCGCGTCCATTCTGGTCTAAGGGAAGGCTTCTGAAAGATCTTGTCTTGGTGAAACCAAGTCTTGTGGGGAAAGTGCACCACCTCTGCAGAGTGTAAAATCTAAGTACTTAGCCATGTCCCTGGCAAAGGACAATTTGAGAATCAAGACATGGAAGCTATCAAGAATCTCCTCATCCAAATTTCTAAGTTAAAAACTTGTGGTTGGACAAGGGTGAAGGTTCACCAATTTCTATTGGTGGTTCCTTGGGTGTTTTTGACAAGCAAAAAAAACTTAGTGTTTTCAAATGATAAGGAAAATCTATTTTGAGCAAAGCAAGCCTAAGCTCCACTTAGCCAAATGCATATAGATGATAGATACCGCTATACTACCATAGTATCACTTGCCAATACAATTCAAATCTATTGACCCTTGTCGCTGTAACTTATTATGTTGCAGGTTTGTTTGATGTTTGTGAACTATGTTGATTAGGTTCAAGTCTACAACCAACATGATTGCCTGTGGCACTTTGAAGATGAAGGACTCCATGCTATAGTTATTTCTGCTGCATTGTAATGAGATAGCCAATTGAGCTATGTAAGATGTAATGAATTATTTTATTCCTGGTTATAAAGTTGTATTATGTCCTTTGTTTCTTGATATTGCGTCTTAACTGTGGATGCTAGCTATTGATCCAGGGACTAGCATTGTAAACACAGGGATCTCTACCTTATTAAAGGTTGGGACCTCTAAATACCTTGCTCTTGGGGTTTCCAACGAAGCACTCTTCCTCGCTGTTGAGTGTAGCATCACTTTGGTTCAGGAGGGCGAGGTGGCTCTGGTCATTGAGGACCTAGAGCTACATCAGGACGGGTGGCCTCCTTTGGAGGACCATGTGACCTCATTGGATGACGGAGGTGAGAAGACCCAGGAGGGGTCTGGTCTGCCTTTGTCTCCAACGCGGGTTTCTTCTCCTGGTGTGGCCACACCAGTTGCTGCGCAGGGGAGTGGTACTCCATTCAGGCGGAGCGCGCGCCATGGAGTCGATGCCTCTAGGGCGTTGGCTACTGATGAGGTTTACATGGTCAAGGCCATGCGTCGTAAGGCTGAGAAGATCCTAGATTCGCTAGGTATAATGAGTTCTTCGAAATCCTTTTTGTCTTTTTCTACCCCTGTTATTTCTTCTAAACTAGCCAATGTCGGCATTAGTTTGGATAGTTCTGTACAGGATGTTCTTTTTTCTTCTAATGTTTTACGACACATGGAGGTTGACCGTCTAACGGTTACTCCTAAGGTCGCTGTTGTTCCTGATGCTTCACTGACCAAGGAGGAGGAGGAGTTGCATACCACATTAGATGGTCAACTCTTTTCTCACTTAGTTGGGCAAGTATCAGAGGTAGACTTTGATGAGACTAGGCTTGCCTCTATGTATGAGCTCAAAGCTTCTGGTCAGAAATAAAATAGCCAGTGGTCGCGCAAGAGATCCCGTGTATCCAAATCTGCCATAGTTTCTCAATGAATGGAATGTTTTCAAATAGCAGAGTTCTTCAGGACTTGGATAAACATTTATTCTTTGCTGATTGTGTGAGAGACCATAAGTTGGATTTTCTGGGTATCTCTGAAACTAGTAGACGAGATTTTTAACAAGCCTTTCTAGTGGAGTGGACTTCACGTGGATATCACGTCCGCCATGTTGTCGATCTGGGATCCTGCTTGGCGTTCAAGATGAGACGATGGAAGTTTTAGCTAGTTTGGTGGGAGATTTTTTCATAAAACTCCATATCTGTAACAAGGCTGACAACTTCACATGGTCTTTAGTCGCCGTTTATGGGGCTGCCCAAGACATTTATAAAGCGGACTTTTTACGTGAGCTTGTGAATCTTGCAAAGGACAATCCATACTCTATTCTTATAGGAGGGGATTTTAATTTGCTTAGATTCCCTCATGAGAAAAGTTGGGGCCAGTTCGATATACATTGGCCTTTTTTATTCAATGTTGTTATAGATAGTCTGGAATTAAAAGAGGTTACAATGTTACGAAGGAAATTTACCTGGGCTAATAGTCTTCCGGAGCCAACATATGAAAAACTAGATAGAGTGCTTATGGATACCGATTGAAAACAAAAGTTTCCTATTGTAACTGTTCGCGCTCTAGAGCGTATTGAGGCTTTGTCGGATCATGCTCCTTTACTTTTATCTTTTGGATCAATGCCACAGAAGTCTATGAATGATTTTAAATTTGAACTCGGATGGATGATCCGTGATGGTTTTTACGAGATGGTTAAGGCTATTTGGGAGAAACCGGTTGGTGGCCAAACACCTATCCTACGATGGAATAATAAGATGCGTCCTTTATGGAAGTTCCTTCGTGGTTGGGCCAGGAACACAGCTGGGATCCTGAAAAACGAAAAAATATGCCTAACATCTATAATTGTTGGCTTAGAGGCTACCGCGGAGGTCAGGCCGTTAACGACATAAGAAATTGAGCTTAAAAACCAATCAAATATAGAGATAGCCCGATTGCTGCAGGAAGAGGAACTCAAATGGTACCAATGCTCTAAAGCAAAGTTCATTCTGGAAGGAGATGCGAATACAAGGTACTTTCATGTTGTTGCCAATGGCAAGCATAGGAAGAAACTTATTCACTCTCTGATCCAGGATGAAGGTATGATTGAGGGACAGGAGCAACTGAAGTCATATATTATAGCTTATTATAAATCTTTGTTTGGGGCTCTAGTGGAGAATTCTTTCTCCCTAGATGAGTCCCAAACGGCCGATATACCCCAGGTTTCTGCTGAAGAAAACAACTTTCTAACTGCCTCATATTCCGAGGAAGAGGTTAAGAAAGCGGTTTTTCAAATGGAACATAACAAAGCACCAGGGCCTGATGGGTTCCCAGCAGAATTTTACCAAAAATTCTGGGACGTTATCAAGGAGGACCTATTGAATTTGTTTTGGTTTTCACAAGTCGCTTAGTTGGATCTTTTTAGACTAAATTTTGGCAACATAATTTTACTGCCTAATGTTAACAATGCAGAACGTATACAACAGTATCGCCCAATCTGCTTGCTTAATGTTAGCTTTAAGATTTTTACTAAAGTTGCCACAATTAGACTAAACTCTGTTGCTGACCATGTTGTCAGTCCTTCTCAAACTGCGGTCATGCAAGGAAGGAATATCTTAGATGGTGTTGTAATTTTGCATGAAACAATCCATGAACTACACTCAAAAAAATTAAATGGTGTACTGTTCAAGATTGACTTTGAGAAGGCATACGACAGAGTTAATTGGTCTTTCCTCCAGCAAACACTCCACATGAAAGGTTTTTCTGAGGAGTGGCGTGCTCTCATTCAGTCCTTTGTGTCTGGGGGTAGTGTTGCCATTAAATTAAATGAAGATACTGGCAAATACTTCCAGACCAAGAAAGGACCGAGACAAGGGGACCCTCTATCGGCTTTACTATTTTATATAGTGGAGGATATGTTGGCAATCCTTATTGAGAGAGCTAAGGCTGATGATCAAATTGAAGGATTAGTCCCACATCTTATTGATGGTGGACTCTCTATTCTTCAATATGCTGATGATACAATCCTTTTTATGGAACATGATCTGGAGAAAGCTAAGAATCTGAAATTAATTTTATCAGCATTCGAGCAGTTATCTGGACTTAACATTAACTTCCATAAGAGTGATTTGTATTGTTTTGGCGAGGCCCAAAATGAGGCCCACCTATATGCTAAAATTTTCGGTTGTGGTCAGAGGAAATTTCCAATCAACTATTTGGAAATACCGATTTATTATCGGCGTCTCACAATTGCTGAATGGAAACTTGTTAAGGACGGGCAAATTGTTATCCCTTGATAGAATACTAGTACTTATAAATTCAGTACTTACTAACATGGTACTGTATATGATTTCGTTTTTCCAATTACCAAAAGGTGTCTTGAACAAATTGTATTATTTCCGTTCAAGATTCTTTTGGCATGGGGATAGTGAGAAAAAGAAGTATCGATTGGCCAGATGGAATGTGGTTTGCCACCCGAAGGAGTATGGTGGACTGGGCATACACGATTTGCAAGTCAAAAACATCGCGCTTCTGGGCAAATGGCTATTTAAACTACTGGCAAAAGATGGTGTGTGGCAAACCTATTTATGGAGGAAATATGTGGGGTCCAAAGTTGTGTCTCAAGTGTTTTGGAAACCCGGTGATTCATACTTTTGGGCGGGTCTTATGGCCACCAAAAAACATTCTTTCGTTTTGGTGCCTTCGAGATTAAGGATGGATCACAGGTTAGGTTTTGGGAGGATAAGTGGCTTGGAAAAACTACTCTTCGCGAACAATATCCAGCTCTATATTCGATTGTTAGACACAAAGGGGATACAATTTTCACAGTAATGGAACACAATCCTCCTAATGTGTCTTTCAGAAGAAGTCTCATTGGTCCTAGACTAGTATCTTGGAACAATCTACTTTTATGATTATCCAATATATAACTGTCGAACGGTGTTGACGTGTTCAAATGGAAATTACTAGAAAGTGGTAAATTTTCTGTTGGCTCACTATATAAAGCTTTGGTCCAACCTGATATCCCAGTCGGTGATAATAGTAAAATTTGGAAAATGAAAATACCACTTAGGACGAAGATATTTGCATGGTATCTATGTAAAGGTGTAATTATAACAAAAGGTAATCTTGCAAAAAGGAATTGTCATGGAAGTACACAATGTGTTTTTTGTCATCACGATGAGACAATTCGTCATTTATTCTTTCATTGCAAATTTGCTCGATCTTTATGGTCATTGATTCAAATAGCTTTTGGTTTATCTCCTCCACGTTCAGTAACCAATCTTTTTGGTAATTGGTTGCATGGAATTATGGATAAGTACAGAACTTTATTTAGGGTGGGAGCGCTTGCCATTATATGGTCGCTATGCTTTGTAGAAATGACAAGATTTTTAATAATATTGTGTCTTCTTCTATACATGTTATATATCGAGCCACGTCTATACTCCGATCATGCACTATTCTTTAGTGCATGAAGTTTCGCGAACTATTTGTGAAGGGATGCACGTGATTGGAGGACACGGCGAGGGATATTTTCTCCCGACATGGATGGCCGCGTGATTTGAGAATTGATCCACCTTAGTTTGAAGACAATTATGTTTACTGCTTTTGGTAATGCGCGCATACTTTTTATTCCCTAGTTCTGTCGTTTGTGTGGCTGTGTGCATCTTAGTTATGGAGAGGCCGGGTGTAATTATTAAATATTTTATGTTAATAAAGACGTACATTTCAAAAAAAATGGTGATATCAATTAAAGTCGTGCCTAGTGTAAGCTGAACTCTAAAGGCTGAACTACGTACGTCAAGGCTTCTAGTTCAAAACTCTAAATATAGAACCAAACACTGCCTGCAATATGAAATGTCACATTCAATAATTTCATTTCTATAAACGTATATATATGGAGAAAAATTGATGTGTTGAAATACAAGGCCCTGAAAATTTTCCCTCGGGATACCGCACGGCCAATGACAGCATACCAAATCATTTGTCCACATCCATGTCAATTAAGCATCCAATTATTTTCTACCGATCCTTGGAAAAAAGAAGAAAATAATTTCCAGCCCGGTTGGAATCCCAGAACCGACGTGAAGGCATCCAGTTCAAAACTCGCAACATCTAACCGATGTGTGCAAGTATGGAAAGAATTGTGCGTCCAGGCAAGGATGACAGAGAGGATAGAGATGGAGCAAAATTACTACGAATTAAGGCCGTGATCTCGACCACATTAAACCGCGGCCTGTGATCTCGCGCAATCTTCAAATTTGGCAAGTGAACTTGCATACCTCTCAGATCATCTCCGCGTTGAACCCCTAAGCTACGTCTCTCCCTCCCGGCCTTATATAAGTAGCCACGCACAGATCCCATCCAAGAACTCAACTCGTGCCCCAAGAAAAACCAAAGAGCATAACCGCGAATGGGATCCAGTTCTCGAACCACGTCCATGGAGGTCGTGCATGTGGAGGAGGGGGATGAGGTGCATCTGGCCAAGGACGACGCGCCGGCACCGGCGCTGGAACTAAACCTCCTCGGTGGTCTCGGTGGTGCCCACGCGGAGAAGGGAAAGGCAAAGGCCAAGGAGGCTGCGGGGCCGTCGGTGGAGGAACAGGCGGCCGCTGTGGTCGCCGGCGGCGAGAAGCGGCGCATGTTCAAGTGCAACTACTGCCAGCGCAAGTTCTACACCTCGCAGGCGCTGGGTGGCCACCAGAACGCGCACAAGCGCGAACGCTCCATCGCCAAGCGCGTCGCCGAGGGGCGCGGCGCCGGCGGCGGCCTGTACGACCCGCTAGTGCCGCACCACCTCCGCTACCCAAACCTCTGGCCGTACTCGGCCGTCGGCAGGTCCTTCCTCGGCCGGGGGGGGGCCAGCGCCGCGCCCTTCTACGGCATGCACATGCACCACCACGGATGGGGAGCCCAGCCTTCCCTTGCCGGGCTCGCGCGTCACGCCGGCCCGGTGTACCCGCCGGAGGCTTACAGCTACGGCGCGTCGTCCAGGGTCCAAGTACCGGCCTTCCCCGACCCAGCGCCAGCGATTAACGGGATCCGATGGGCTGGTGGCAGCAGTAGTACCGGCAACGGCGGCGACCAAGGCGTCAATGAAGACAAGAAAAAGGAGGAGGTCGCTGGCAAAATAGACCTGACTCTCAAGCTCTAGATAGGTCCGATCCGTAGGGTCTAATCATTTCTTCGTCACAGTCAGAATCGTCTTTAGCAAGCTCGATCGTGTTGACTCAATGGTCAATGCAATCGGTCTTTCAATTAGTTGTTCATAGGAAAATTTTCATTCTGTTCTTGCTTAATTATGTCAATGAATGGTCCGCTACCTGATTAGGGTTCTACGTAGCCTTGGTTGGTAGGTCTGGTTTAGCGCAAGACTTTATCCTTCTATATGTATTCCTTGCTAAGATGTCGAAAATTTGTCTAAATTTGTATGTGGATAATTTCTCTAAATTTTGATTTCAAATTTAGAGAAATTTCCGACTATCTATTTTGATGGTCATTCGATCGATCCTTAGCTTTTGTTTGTTCCTTTGCATGGAACTAATTTATTATGAATGAAATTGCATCTCCCAGAGCATGTGTTATGGACGCCGTCATATGATCTGAAAATAAGTAATAATCTCCGCAAATTTGCCCACATGCGTTCCGCGTGCGCCCGTGCGCATATATTTAATTGGAAATAAATTTTATGAGAGCAAGATACGCGCATTCAGTAACGTAAAATTTACTGAATTATTTTGGTTGTATTTAAACAAGCATGATAAAAATACGACTACTTTATATGGAATGACATTAAGACCCAATCAATTTGAAGAAACAAAAGGTGATCGATAGAGGCTATATCAGTCGAAACTCGCGCGCATAAAAATGATTTCCGGCACAAATCAAGGTATCTCTTGATTATGTCTACTTATATGAATTAGGTGTTACAATAGCAGAAGTTTAAAAATATTATTAAGTCCTTTCTTCCATTACGATTTCGATACGAGCACTAACCCCTCAATATTTGAAAGTTTTTCATCCAAAGGAAAGAAAACAATTTGTAATCTTATGCAGTCGTATAAGCAATCTGTGTCAAGCCTTTGTTGTGCCGTTTCCAAGATAGATAATTATCATGCAAGCTGTCAAGATCTTAGCTGTTAATGACATGGATCCACCAAGATGCAATCCAGATACCAACTCAATTCCGGTTTTTAACGCAAATATGTACTTCATGAAAATAGTTTAAGCATAAATTTAGTTAATAAAATACAAACTATATTTAATAAAATTATACCATTAGATTTATATTGAGAGTACGGTTTCAATGGTATAATTTTTATGACATATAATTCATATATTGTTGACTAAATTTACGATTAAACTATTTTCTTAAAATATTGTCTTATAAACCGGAATAGAGGTAGTATGATAAATGGGATTCATACAATAATTGTCAACAATCGATATGCGGTATTTCGTGAGCTGTAGTTACCACGAGGCTTTGCATGCATGTTCGCCGTCACTAATAATAAAAGGCCTAGTGACGGTGTTCGGAAAAATAGGTTCGTGGCGTTAAACCCTCACGCCACTAATCTCACGCCACTGGTACGTCGTAGTGGTGGCGTGTGGGCCGAACGCCACCAGTAGTGTATCTAGTGGTAGCGTTTATTGCAAGCGCCACAATTACATATTCTAATAATGGTGTTTGCTGCAAGCGCAACCATTATATACCTAATTTCTGCCATTCATGTTACTTTAAGCCCTATAAATGAGTTCTCGAAAATTAAAAAAAATTGATGCATCGAATTGAATATTTATAGCACAACAAAATATATTCATAGAAATGGTAGCAGCAGAAATATGGTGCATCCAACTGAATATTCATAGCACATTATTACAGTTAACTACATATGTATAGTTGAGCTAGCTAGCTACATAGCACTAACTACTAGTCTTCAACATGATTATCGACAATGTTCGTTCCATACATAATAGCAGCAACAGGAATCTCGTCATTTAAAACGTCAAAGTCTATCAATGCTCAGGTGCCTCGGTATTCAAAATAGGTCATGTGATTTTGATAGAGATAGAAGACCAACTTCTCTTGGGCATGCATCTCATAGGTATCGATCATCTCAGTCCACCTCGAACCACTGAAAAAGGTGCGGTTCGCCTCGTTCGTAACTTGGACCGTGCAGGTCGATCCAGGTTTCTTCAACAGCCAATTGAAATGGTCTAGGAACTAAACTCTAAACTTGCAGGGTATGTTCTGCATATAGAATTATAAGAAATCAACAATTAGCATGTAATTCAGTTGGAGAGTATATATAGTTTGTTTGCTTGTGCTGGAGGGGCCAGCCTCGCCCTGCCCACGCTGCTGCCGGCTCTCACTAAGGACCTTGTACTGGACCGCCATCACCCGGGATCAAGTAGGATATACCTGACCAAGGGATCATCCTCCTCGTGACGGTGGCCTGCCAGTACTGCCAGTTGCCTCTCTTCCTGCCGGTGCCCCCTCTCCTCGGCCCTCGTGCCAATATGCCATATGACGCTAACAGATGCTCTACACGACGATCAGCCTCAAAGTTGAGAACCTCTCTTGCCCCAACATGCTGGACCGTGGCGCAGTCGTAGGCGCGGGCTGCCTGCCACGGGCACCTGAAAGTTTCTATCTGGATCTTTCTTTTTTGCACTCTGATCTGAGCTGGACAAGTAGGTTTCCTTGTGGGCTTCCGGTGAACACCATGAAACTTTGGATCCGGCTCCGACATAATACTAATTAAGTAGTTAAATAGAAAATTTCATACAACTGTTAGTTAACATATGAGAAATGAATATATATGTATATTTGCTACATCTATCCCTAAAATTATCTAGATTTTCTACCCATAAAATCATTTACACATTTGCTGCTATATACTAAATCATCTACACTAAATCATATAAAATCATCTACACTAATCATATACAACCATCAATCTGTACTAAATCATCTACACTAAAATAAATAAAAAGGGGAGAGAGGGGCTCACCAGCAGATGGGGACGAGGCAGCGATGGCAAGACGTGGACGAGGTGGCGGTGGACGACGCAGTGGAGGCGGGGGCAGCAGTGGACGATGCGGTCTAGGCGGGGGCGGCGATGGCCGGTGTTGTTTGGAGAATGAGGGTTGGGGAGAAGAGTGAGAGGGAGAGTCAGGGGGAGATGTGGTTCGCGGGGCAGCGCGGGCCAGGAAATTAAAATATCGTCCAGGTTGGTAGCGTTTGCAAATTCTGAATGCCACCTCTAAATATTGCCCGGTTCCACCTGTGGGTCCGCTTTAGTAGTGGCGTCCACAGTATATTGAACGGCACAGTTAAGTTCCAGTAGTGGCATTTGGTATATTCGAGACACCACTACTGTGTTGGCTATTAAAAATGGCGTGTTCTTTCTAGGGCACGCCACTGGCGAAATGACTGCTATACGGGTTTTTCTGCTAGTGAATTGTTCATTGAATTTATAATGTTTTGCAGAATGATATGATTTCCTGCCATTTTTGTGTGGAGGGATTGGTCATCCCCGCCTCCAGAAGGCTTGGTCATCCCCGCCTCGGCGGTGATCGAGTCCACCGGCGGCGACCATAATCTGGCGACGCTGGAGCCGTTGGAGGAGGAGCTAGATTCGCACAAGGGCGACTAGCGCGGCTCAGATATCACCGAACGTGACATCCAAGAGCTGATCGCCAAGGGCTACCTCCCTGCGACGGAGGGGCTCGCCTGGCGGGCGGCGCCGGCTGGCGAGGTGACACCTTCTCCCCAAACCGGAGAAAAGGTGCACCTCAAAGCCCAACTGGTATGCGGTGTCTCCCTTCCCATCTCCAACTTCTTCCTCTCCATCTTAAACCACTACAGAGTCTAGCCCCAGAATCTTTCTCCCAATAGTATCTTAGCGCTTAGCAACTACACGGCGCTCTGCGAGGGATACTTAGGGATAAAGCCTAGGCTGGACCTCTTTGTGTACTTCTTCACCGTCAAACGTGAAGCCGGAGCTAGTAAGGAAGAACTTAGGAATTGCGGCACCATAAGCTTCAAGATTCGACCTGGCCGGCGGTTCCCCGACATCGTCGGCCACGAGTCCTGCAAAAATTGGAAACAAACGTACTTCTACGGCCCAGACATTCCTCTGGTTGGCCGAAAAGTAACGTACCTGGACTTCGTTGATGGAGCCACCGCTGAAGCCTCGTCATGGAGATCCCAGGCCTCCCTTCCCTCCGACCTCGATGCTTCCCGCGCCATAAGGCGGATAGAATGGTTCGTAGAGACGGGTTTGACCGGCTTGGACCTAGCCATGTGCTGGTTCATCAGGCGAATCCAACCTATGCAGCACCGCGCGAAGCTCATGCACGAGTATACTAGCGATAGAAGGGATAGCCTCCGCATCTCCGTGGACAACTTCTCGAGCGACTCTGTCAAGCTCCGCCTTAAGGACATCGTCAAGGTGAACTACAAGAAGCGTGGCTTCACCATCACCTACGACATGTTCGTAGATGGCAAGTGCCCAAAGGTAGGTATTTATTTTCCGTGTACGACATATACTCCAGTTCTTCCGTCTTGCAAATGTGATCTCATCTAACACGGTGACTTCTCACTTAACAGCTTAGCGATCTAGAGGAGGACAGCCTGGCTGCCCAAATCTACGATCCAAAGATGAAGGAATCACGGTCGTGTCCGACGACGATGCTCTGTTGGCGTGAAAGCGGAAGAGCTCCTCCTCTGACTCTGCCGACGGAGGCAAGAAGAAGAAGACAGAGGGTGGAGTATCCAAGAAGACTACCGCTGCCCTGGAGGCGGAAAAGAGAAAAGTTACTGGGATCCCCTTTGCCAAAGCACCCCCCCCTTGTGTAAGCTTCTCTTCCTCCGACACTGTCTATTTATCTGTCTTGCTCCTGTACTTATGCATTTTGCACGTTTCAGGAAGAAAGCTACGACCAGCCTCAAGAAGACCTCCAAACTGGGGGCTTCTAGAACCATCTAGGACATGCTGCATCTCCTGCCATCGCCCCTACCACTCCCACCTTCGAGCCTTCGTCCACCCCGACAAGCTCACAAGCTAAGGAGGCATCTGGCCCTTCCGCCATGGAAGTGGACTCAGGTGCCTCTACCGAGGTTGCTATCGTCGGCGAGGAGGCGACGCAGGAGAGTGCTTCCCACCAAATGGCTGAAGCTCCTGCTAAGGATGCCATCGGTGGCGGTAAAGCGGTGGTGGAAGCAGGTACCTCTGTCGTTGGCGGCGCCCCCACACCCAAGAAAACCATAGCCTATCGAAAGATAGTCTATCCGGTACTTACACCGGGTAGCACTGCTTTGGTCCCTGATGCGGCACCGACATCTCCGACGTGCGGTCTAGAGGAGCTCCGTCGGCAAGCAGAAATCTTTTAAGGAAACAGCGAATCCTTTGGCAAGCTACTGGCCGAGAGTGCTACAAACCTCAAGATCATCACACTTGTAAGTTTTATTTTCCTTTCGCATTTCATATGAGTATCCCACTGTAGCCCCCGAGGATGTAGACGAAAAAACCATAGGTTTTTGCATCTATATGCTCTAAGAGTAACTATGTTAGAAAACCTCTCACTGTATCCCCCAAGCATGTAGTTGGAATGAAATGTTCCGACTACATGCTTTAAGAGTAGCATACGCAGTGTTTATAAATTTCCATATTGTAGCCCCCAAGCCTCTAGTTGTAACTGAATTAGTTCCGACTAGATGCTTAAAGAAAAGCTAAGCATATATCCGAGTTAAAAACTTTATACTGTAGCCCCCAAGGCTCTAATCGAGAACTGAATTAGTTCCGACTAGATGCTTAAAGAAAAGTTAAGCATATTACTAAGTCAAAAACTCTCGCTGTAGCCCCCGAGCGTCTAGGTGGAAAATTTCCGACTAGATGCTCCAATCAGACCAAACAACGTTTTAACTTTGACCTTTTTTCCACAGAACGAGAGTGCTCGGAGGGGCATGGCCAATGACAAGTACCAGAAGATGCGCGCATACCTAGAAGTTGAAAAGGGTAAAACTGCCTTATTGAAGGAACATATCACCAAGAGCAAGCGTCTGTTTTCTTTTTCGCATTCTGACTTGGTATTGTGCCCATATTATCTGAGTACTCACTGTGTACTTTGCTTTCTCCGACTTACAGAAACCATCGCCAAGTCCAAGAATTTTGTCGAATAATCCAAGCACATTCAAGAGCTGGATAGCGAGAACAAAATTCTTAAGCAGGAGAGGAAGGACATGCTGAAAATGCATGAGGAGTCGATGAAGGTCCTGCAGGACTCCGCCACCGAGGAAATCAATCGCTTGAAGGAGGAGATTGCGATCTTAAAAGATCAGAAGCAAGCTGCCGATGAGCAAAATCAACGCCATAGCGAGGCGTATAAGCTCCTCCTACAAGAGAAAGAATCCTTGGCGGATACCCTCTAGCAAGCTGAGGCCAGCATATTCAGTAAGTTTTCTCCGTCTTGGATTTCTGTAGTCTGGGTACTTTGAATTGTTGAACTCATGCACTCCTTGTAGGAATTTGCAGCTCCTATGGGTTTAACCCGATCGCCTACTCTAGCCAAGGAATGCATGGTTCTTGCCGGCAACTTTATCAACACCGCCATCACGCAAGCCAAGGAGATCGCCAAACCCCTCCAAATAAATATCAAGGCATCAGAGTCCGTGGTGAAGTACTCGGAGATTCTGCGCCGTGCCCCCGAGCGTATCACAAGCTGGAAAGCATCATGTGCACGGGCTGGCGCAAGGATGGAGCTGTCAATGGTGAAGGCACACTACGAAGATGCCGACATCGACACAGTGACCTCTGGCATTCCCGATGTAGACGACGATGGCAAAGAGATTAACCAGGAATCCATCTTGTCGTCGCTCGCGGGCTATGACACCAGAGTTGCCGAGTTGGTAGATGTCAACGTCTTTGTGCCAATGAACACCATCGATAGCGGCAACCAAGGTTCCTCTGAGTCCCACCACAACGTCGAGTTCGAGGGTGGTTCTCTGGCTGGTGATGATGCTGCTTCCAAGTCACCTGCGCCAAAGGAATGAAGAACAACTCTGTAATATTTGTTTCACCTTTGGTGCATATGCGGGAAAAACTTGTGTATGTAACTTAAGGCGGGAAACAATGGTCGTTATTTCCTACTGCTCAAGAACTAGTTTCCAACATGTATATATTTTTAAGCAAGTGCTGGTGTAGAGGTCCCAACCTTTAATAAGGTAGAGATCCATGTGTTTACAATGCTAGTCCCTGGATCAATGGCTAGCATCCACAATTAAGATGTAATATCATGAAACAAAGGTCATAATACAACTTTATAACCAGGAATAAAATAATTCATTACATCTTACTTAGCTCATTTGGCTACCTCATTACAATGCAGCAGAAATAACTATAGCATGGAGTCCTTCATCTTCAAAATGCCACAGGCAAACATGTTGGTTGTAGACTTGCAATCCTAAACAACACACTTCACTAACATCAAACAAACCTGCAACATAATAAGTTACAGCCACAAGGGTCAATACAATTGAGTTGTATTGGCAAGTGACACTATGATAATATAGTGGAGTCTATCATCTATATGCATTTGGCTAGGTCGAGCTTAGGCTTGCTTTGCTCAAAATTGATTTCCCTTATCATTTGAAAACACTAAGTTTTTATTTGTCAAAATCACCCAAGTAACCACCAATAGAAATTGGTGAACCTTCAACCCTTGTTCAACCACAAGTTTTTACTTAGAAATTGGGATGAGGAGATTCTTGATAGCTTCCATGTCTTGATGCTCAAATTTTCCTTTGCCAGGGACTTGGCTAAGTACTTAGATTTTACACTCTGCAGAGGTGGTGCACTTTCCCCACAAGACTTGGTTTCACCAAGACAAGATCTTTCAGAAGCCTTCCCTTAGACCAAAATGGACGCGCTCCAAACCTATCAATCCCCTACCACCAACTGTCCATTTGTCTAAGTTATTGCAACCTATATGATCCAGGCAGAGCCCATAATGCCAAGTGGCTGCACTTGAAGCTTCTCAACATTTGACATCTCAAATCTCTTTGTTCCTGGGTGGCATTCCACAAGTGTGATACACAAGGTAAACCATAGAAATGGGCCTTGTGTAACCACTCAACACAAACCATTCTTTCCATTCCTCCCAGGTGATTCATTCGCTTAGTTGTTTTATTAAACAAAACACAAGTCCTTGACTTATAAATATTCCATAGCATGAATATAAACCACCCTTGTTTGCTACTAGCTAGGCTAAGCATAATAGTAGTAGGAATCTTAACTTAGGAAATTTCTACTAAGGTTTCATCTACTAGGATTTCCCATGGCATAGTTTATACTTAGCAAAAATTCCATGCAAGTCCTACTTAGAAATATTACTAATGCATAGTGAAAATAATGGGATGAAAGTATGAAGCATCACTTGCCTCTTTGGTAGATAATTATAAGTTCACTCCTTGATCTTGCAATAATCACACTCTTCAATTTCCACTACAATTCAACCAAGCAAGGCACAATTTCAATCTACCAATCAAGCAAACATCACATAAAATAATAGAAACAAAGAAATGCATGCAAACATGCCAAAGGTTGTTTTATTTGAAAAATTGGTTTCTAATAGGTTATAGACATTTGAAAACACCTATTGGTCATTGACAAAAGTGGCAAGGTCATTTGTAAATGTGGTAAAATCATTTTAAGTCATTTTTATTTTGCTAGAAATGGTTCAAACCAAAGTAATATTTTCTAGTGTTTGACAAATACATTTTAAACAAAAATGTTGGTGTTTTATGGTCAAGTGTTTAATATTAAAACCATTTGCAAAAGGTTTCACCTATAAACCATTTTTACACTAAATCAATATTTTATGTTGTCGAAAATGCCTTTATCAAAGTAATAATTTATAGGGTTCATCAAAATACATTTTTAAATTCTAAAACCTGGTGTTTAGGGTCATAGAGTTTAAATCAAAACATTTCCCAAAGGGTTTCCTCCAAAAATAGTTTTAACATATAAACCACATTTTTATTTGACTAGGAATGTTCTAGATCAAAGATTTATTCTTTTGCCTCACAAAATATGTTTTTGAATCCACAAGTTGGTTTATATGGTTAGTAGGTTCAAAAAAATCCATTTGCCAAAGATTTTATCACAAAAATAATTTTAGAATGAATTTTGTATTCAAATTATGCCTACACTAGTTTCTGCAAAAACAACCAATTTAACAGAAGAAAATTACTAAACAAAGTGCATGGTTGGATAGTATTTAGTCTTCTGATTCCATTGATATAAAATTTGTAAAATTTGGACGTGTGGATCAAAAGGTATGCAATTTACAAATTTGATCATCTAATAGATCAAATCCTGTTTTTAAAACAAACTCTGGGCCACGTGGAATGTTTTGATTAGCCGAAAACGGTTCGCATGGATCGGCTAACGTGGGCTACTGGATCTAATGCAAATAGCACGGCGCAGATGCTCTCATACCTCTTCGGTAAGTGATTCTATCCTAGCCAATGGATCTGCATATAACGGCTCTGAGCCTCTGGTCATGGATTGGCGGCGCTAGCAACGGTGAGCGGCGGCGGCGCACTCGGGCAGGAGTGTTCCGGCGAAGCTAGGGTGCGCGGGAGAGGGAGAAGGAGCTTACCAGACTCGCCGTGAAGAGCTGATTCTCGGGGTGGTCTTTGTCGACAGAGGGGCGCACGGTGGCGACGTTAATCACTCGCCGAAGAAGCTCCTTGCGACGGATGCTTAATGTCGAAGACAGAGGTGACGCTACGGTGCGAGCTAGGACACAAAAACGGCGGCGTTAGTTGCGGAAGAGGTCACTGGTCACAGGCGTATCATCGGAAAGGGAAGGGGCAGTTGGGATGTTACCAGGGGCATCGCCGGAGTTGAAGCAGATGATGGTGATGCTCGGTTGTCGTCGTTGCCGACGTTGTGGGTCAAGCGCGGGCAAGCCGAGGCTACTGGGAGATGCAGCGGTGGATGGGGAACAGGCTTGCGTGGTTTAGGGAGCAAGGCACGATGGAGGATGGCCGGAATTGCTCAAAGAGGTTGTGGGAGTCCGCGGCGGGGCGAGCCGAAATGGAAGCACCCTAGGGGCAGAGAGTGCCTAGCGAGTGAGGGAGATCAGAGAGGGGGGAGAGGTGCTTAAAGGTGCGAGGTCATGGGGCGGAATTAACGTGTGGTTAATGAGGAATCAAACGCACATTCAACGACAGAAACGGCGACGAGGTTGGGGGAGAAGAGGTCGCGGCGGGTGGAAACGAAAACTGACAGGCGGGACCGTTTTGTCAGCGAGAGAGGAAAGTTTGCTGTGGGGTCCATACGTCATAGACTCTGCGGGTGTGGTTGCGAGTAAAATAAAACGCTTCGGGGGAGGGGGTTAGTTGGGCTAGATGGGCCGGACTGGGCCAGGTTGGGTTGGGCTGATTGGTTTTCATTTTTTGTATACTGATTCATTTTTTCTTTTTCCATTTCTATTTTTCTGTTTTGATTTTGTTTAATCATTTCAAACAACCATTTGATTTCAAACTTCAACCAAACTTTGTGTAGATTTTAATACTGTTGTTTAACATATTCCAAAGTCAAACTTAGAATATTTCTTTTATTCTTTTTAGGGTATATTAATTATTTAAAACAAACCCTTGTCTTAATTCAAACAAGATTTTAAATATAATTTCAACTTTTATTTGAATTCAAATTTTTACCAAACCTTTTTCAGTAGGTTTTATCTATTTATTAGGGTGTCAAATAATTCACTTTGAATTATTTGGAATATTTTTAATATGATCTATTAGTCATTTAAATTGACTATTTGTCTTTATTCCAATGAAATCAAATATGGGTTTAATTCCATAAATTTTATTTAGTTGATTTCTTTGATCTCATTTAAGTTAATTAAATAACTTTTATTCCACATGGGTAAATTCCAAATACTATTTTCCAATGATTTAATTAATCATTTCTATTAGCGATTTGTTTTAATCAAATGGAATAGAATTTGGTTAGGGCCAAATTACTTTATTTGAACTTTATTTATCCATTTATTTCATTTGAACTTGGATCATATTCATTCTATTTATTTATGGATTTGGCCAAGATTTAATTTGGCTTTTAAAATACTCCTTATTTATTATTTCCTTCTTTATCTTACAAAATCCATATCTTTTTATTTAAAGATCCAAACTTGGTGATTCAAATTGGTAAAATCTTATCTAATATTTGTTTATACTTTTAAATGTCTTTAGGATTATTTGCTCACCATTTGGTAGGGATTTCTAGATAGGTGCTTTATTAGCTTTGGAAATTCAATTTTCTTATCTTATTAAATTCATAAGATTTTATCTATGGCTCCAAATTAAGTGAAACCAATTCATATGGTTTTATAATATTTCTATTTGTCATTCTTTATCATTTTGAAATGTTTGTTTGACCAATTTTTATGTGTTTCAAATCCATAGGCTTAGATATAACTTGGAAATGTTTTTCTTCCATTAGGGTTTTGGTTTATTTTCCAAGTGTTTAAATTTCAAGATGCATTTATGAAGAATGCATTTCACTTGATTTGAATTTAGTTGGATTCAAAGATTAACCAAAGTTTGTTCAAGATGGGATTTTAAGTTTCCATTTAGAAACAAAAAGTTTCTTTTTACCCTAAATTTCAACAATTTTTAATTTTGTTTATTTATTTTTCACATTACAAAATTTGGAAAATTTTGGGATGTGACAGGCTACCACCCTTAAAAGAAATCTCATCCCGAGATTTGGGAAAGATAGGGTTACAAGTTGGCTCAAAGAAACTAGGGTACTACCACCCTTAAAAATTTCCAACTAGATTACATCTTGGTTTACTTGGGATCTTGATGTATCTTCTCTGGGCACTTGTTTGCATAATGGCCTAGTTCTTTGCATTTGAAACACATCACTTGGCTAATATCTTTCTTTTCCTTTGGTATCATTGCCTCTTGTTTGTTTCCTTGGTTCTTCTTCTTTTGTGGGCAATCACTGGCATAGTGTCCCATCTCTTTGCAATTGTAACATTGCAACTGGCTTATGTCCTTCTTCTTCTTTTTGGGTCTCTCCAAAGCTAGGAGTTCTTCTAGTTCATGCTCTTCATATTTCACCACAAAGGTGGGAAATCTTTCTCTCTTCTTGGGGAATTTACTAGAGATATGACCTTCTTCTTCACAAGAGTAGCAACACTTTGTGGTCACTTTGGATTTGGCCTTATGAGGCATTGTTCTGACTTTGCCTTCATCCTTCTTGGTAGAAGTTGTTCCCTCCTGAGGGTTTACAAACTGTTGATGCACTCCACCTTGTTTCCTTTGTTGAACTATGGAATAGATGGGGCATTGGATAGGGACATGATTATTTCCTTCACATAGGAAACAAGTAGCTTGAGATATGGGGCATGGATTAGTTGGATGTTTCTCTTCACAATTGGGGCATTGATCTTCATGCTCTTTGGAATTGTGATCCTTGTCTCCACAAACATTGCAAGCTTGGGTTCCTTCTATAATATCATCCTTGACATCCTTGTTGTCGCAAATTCTTTGGGAATGGTTGTCTCCCATGTTGATCATTTGATTTGTCACCTTTTGCATCAATTTAGTTTGGGTTTTCAAAAACCTTTGCATGGTTGGGTCTAACTCATTGCTACTGGCTAAAAACTGAGTTGTCACTTGGTTCAACTCGGTTTGGGTTACTATGTGTTCTCTCATGTGCATCTCTTGGTTGTTGTTGTTGTCACCATTCTTGATGTTGGAGTTTCTTGGAGTAGTCATCTATTTGGGTTGGATCGGGAGTAGAATAGGCAAAAGATTTCTAAGGAAATAATTCTAATCACTCATATCACAAATCACACAAGCAATGTGCAAACAATCACAACCAAACATTTCACTCAAACAACAAGTTCCAAGCACATTTATAGGCAACAAAATATTTTTGCTACACCACATAAGTTGGTGGGTTTGATCTAAACTCAATATGGTGGTCCAACTATATGGCTCACTTGAGATCATTCCTTCCTTCTTATTTGATTCTTTATGAACAAGATATCCATGGAGAATTTCTTGTATCTTGGCCACAAAACTTCAAAGGTGATGATGGTTCCTTCTAAGTTGTGTTTCCTTAGTCTTCAAGTCTTGAGTAATATTTCTTGTCTCACTTGTAGTCCTTAGTGATATCCAAGTTGAAGTCCTTGGTGAAAATAAAGTTGAAGTCTTTGATGATGTTGAATTTGAAGTCATTTGAGTTGGTGAAGTCCTTTGCTCATGGTTGAGGCTTTATCCATCAAGTTTGAAAAGTAACAGATGTAGAATCAAAACCAAAATGGTTGAGGAAAGAGTTTACAAATTGTTTGTAAATAAGTTTTCAACAAATACAACTCCTATTTTTTCTAAGGGGTTTTGTCCAATCCTAGGGTTACAATCCTACAGGCAACACAATGCTCTGATACCATCTGTAGAGGTCCCAACCTTTAATAAGGTAGAGATCCCTATGTTTACAATGCTAGTCCCTGGATCAATAGCTAGCATCCATAGTTAAGATGTAATATCATGAAACAAAGGTCATAATACAACTTTATAACCAGGAATAAAATAATTCATTACATCTTACATAGCTCATTTGGCTATCTCATTACAATGCAGCAGAAATAACTATAGAATGGAGTCCTTCATCTTCAAAATGCCACAGGCAAACATGTTGGCTGTAGACTTGTAATCCTAAACAATACACTTCACTAACATCAAACAAACCTGCAACATAATAAGTTACAGCCACAAGGGTCAATACATTTGAATTGTATTGGCAAGTGACACTATGATAGTATAGTGGAGTCTATCATCTATATGCATTTGGCTAGGTGGAGCTTAGGCTGGCTTTTCTAAAAATAGATTTCCCTTATCATTTGAAAACAATAATTTTTTATTTGTCAAAATCACCCAAGGAACCACCAATAGAAATTGGTGAACCTTCAACCCTTGTTCAACCACAAGTTTTTACTTAGAAATTGGGATGAGGAGATTCTTGATAGCTTCCATGTCTTGATGCTCAAATTGTCCTTTGCTAGGGACTTGGCTAAGTACTTAGATTTTACACTCTGCAGAGGTGGTGCACTTTCCCCACAAGACTTGGTTTCACCAAGACAAGATCTTTCAGAAGCCTTCCCTTAGACCAAAATTGACGTGCTCCAAACCTATCAATCCCCTACCACCAACTGTCCATTTGACTAAGTTATTGCAACCTATATGATCCAGGCAGAGCCCATAATGCCAAGTGGCTGCACTTGAAGCTTCTCAACATTTGACATCTCAAATCTCTTTGTTCCTGGGTGGCATTCCACAAGTGTGATACACAAGGTAAACCATAAAAATGGGCCTTGTGTAACCACTCAACACAAACCATTCTTTCCATTCCACCCAGGTGATTCATTCACTTAGTTGTTTATTAAACAAAACACAAGTCCTTGACTTATAAATATTCCATAGCATGAATATAAACCACCCTTTTTTGCTACTAGATAGGTTAAGCATAATAGTAGTAGGAATCTTAACTTAGGAAATTTCTACTAAGGTTTCATCTACTAGGATTTCCCATGGCATAGTTTATACTTAGCAAAAATTCCATGCAAGTCCTACTTAGAAATATTACTAATGCATAGTGAAAATAATGGGACGAAAGTATGAAGCATCACATGCCTCTTTGGTAGAGAATTATAAGTTCACTCCTTGATCTTGCAATATTCACACTCTTCAATTTCCACTACAATTCAACCAAGCAAGGCACAATTTCAATCTGCCAATCAAGCAAACATCACATAAAATAATAGAAACAAAGCAATGCATGCAAACATGCCAAAGGTTGTTTTATTTGAAAAAGTGGTTTCTAATAGGTTATAAACATTTGAAAACACCTATTGGTCATTTACAAAAGTGGCAAGGTAATTTGTAAATGTGGTAAAATCATTTGATATTAAGTTAGTGAAAATGGCCATTTTAAGTCATTTTTATTTTGCTAGAAATGGTTCAAACCAAAGTAATATTTTCTAGTGTTTTACAAATACATTTTTAAACAAAAATGTTGGTGTTTTATGGTCAAGTGTTTAATATTAAAACCATTTGCAAAAGGTTTCACCTATAAACCATTTTTACACTAAATCAATATTTTATGTTGTTGAAAATGCCTTTAGCAAAGTAATAATTTATAGGGTTCATCAAAATACATTTTTAAATTCTAAAACTTGGTGTTTAGGGTCAGAGAGTTTAAATCAAAACATTTCCCAAAGGGTTTCCTCCAAAAACATTTTTAACATATAAACCACATTTTTATTTGACTAGGAATGTTCTAGATCAAAGGTTTATTATTTTGCCTCATAAAATATGTTTTTGAATCCACAAGTTGGTTTATATGGTCAGTAGGTTCAAAAGAATCCATTTGCCAAAGATTTTATCACAAGAATAATTTTAGAATGAATTTTATATTCAAATTATGCCTACACAAGTTTCTGCAAAAACAACCAATTTAACAGAAGAAATTTACTAAACAAAGTGCATGGTTGGAAAGTACTTGGTCTGCTTATTCCATTTATATAAAGTTTGTAAAATTTGGACGTGTGGATCAAAAGTTATGCAATTTTACAAATTTGATCATCTAATAGATCAAATCCTGTTTTTAAAACAAACTCTAGGCCACGTGGAATGTTTTGATTGGCCAAAAATGGTTCGCGTGGATCGACTAACGTGGGCCGCTGGATCTAATGCAAATCGCACGGCGCAGATGCTCTCATACCTCTTCGATAAGTGATTCTATCCTAGCCAATGGATCTGCATCTAACGGCTCTTAGCCACTGGTCATGGATTGACGGCGCTAGCAACGGTGAGCGGCGGCGGCGCGCTCGGGCAGGAGTGTTCCGGCGAATCTAGGGTGCGCGGGAGAGGGAGAAGGAGCTTACCAGACTTGACGTGAAGTGCTGATTCTCGGGGTGGTCTTTGTCGACGAAGGGGCGCACGGTGGCAACGTTAATCGCTCGCCAGAGAAGCTCCTGGCGACGGATGCTTACTGTCGAAGACGGAGGCGGCGCTACGGTGCGAGCTAGGACACAAAAACGGCAGCCTTAGTTGCGGAAGAGGTCACTGGTCACATGAGTATCATCGTAAAGGGAAGGGGCAGTTAGGATGTTACCGGGGGCGTCGCCCGAGTTGAAGCAGATGATGGCGCTGCTCGGTTGTCGTCGTAGCCGACGCTGTGGGTCAAGCGCGGGCAAGCCAATGCTACTGGGAGATGCAGCGGTGGATGGGGAACAGGCTCGCGTGGTCTAGGGAGTAAGGCGCGGTGGATGATGGCCGGACTTGCTCGAAGAGCTTGTCGGAGTCCGTGGCGGGGCGAGCCAAAATGGAAGCAGCCTGGGGGCAGAGAGTGCCTGGCGAGTGAGGGACATCAGAGAGGGGAGAGAGGTGCTTAAATGTGCGAGGTCATGGGGTAGAATTAATGCGTGGTTAATGAGGAATCAAACGCACATTCAACGGTAGAAACGGCGACAAGGTTGGGGGAGAAGAGGTCGCGGCGGGTGGAAACGAAAACTGACAGGCGGGACCATTTCATCAGCGAGAGAGGAAAGTTTGCTGTGGGGTCCAGTCATCATAGACTCTGCGGGTATGGTTGCGAGTAAAATAAAACACTTCGAGGGAGGGGGTTAGTTGGGCTAGATGGGCCGGACTGGGCCAGGTTGGGTTGGGCTGATTGGTTTCCATTTTTTTGTATACTGATTCATTTTTTCTTTTTCCATTTCTATTTTTCTGTTTTGATTTTGTTTAATCATTTCAAACAACCATTTGAATTCAAACTTCAACCAAACTTTGTGTAGATTTTAATACTGTTGTTTAACATATTCCAAAGTCAATTAGAATATTTCTTTTATTCTTTTTAGGGTATATTAATTATTTAAAACAAGCCCTTGTCTTAATTCAAACAAGATTTTAAATATAATTTCAACTTTTATTTGAATTCAATTTTTTACCAAACCTTTTTCAGTAGGTTTTATCTATTTGTTAAGGTGTCAAATAATTCACTTTGAATTATTTGGAATATTTTTAATATGATCTATTAGTCATTTAAATTGAGTAGTTGTCTTTATTCCAATGAAATCAAATATGGGTTTAATTCCATAAATTTTATTTAGTTGATTTCTTTGATCTCATTTAAGTTAATTAAATAACTTTTATTCCACTTGGGTAAATTCCAAATACTATTTTCCCATGATTTAGTTAATCATTTCTATTAGGGATTTGTTTTAATCAAATGGAATAGAATTTGGTTAGGGCCACATTATTTTATTTGAACTTTATTTATCCATTTATTTCATTTGAACTTGGATCATATTCATTCTATTTATTTATGGATTTGGCCAAGATTTAATTTGGCTTTTAAAATACTCCTTATTTATTATTTCCTTCTTTATCTTATAAAATCCATATCTTTTTATTTAAAGATCCAAACTTGGTGATTCAAATTGGTAAAATCTTATTTAATATTTGTTTATCCTTTTAAATGTCTTTAGGATTATTTGCTCACCATTTGGTATGGATTTCTAGATAGGTGCTTTATTCGCTTTGGAAATTCAATTTCCTTATCTTATTAAATTCATAAGATTTTATCTATGGCTCCAAATTAAGTGAAACCAATTCATATGGTTTTATAATATTTATATTTGTCATTCTTGATCATTTTGAAATGTTTGTTTGACCAATTTTTATATGGTTCAAATTCATAGGCTTAGAGATAACTTGGAATTTTTTTCTTCCATTAGGGTTTTGGTTTATTTTCCAAGTGTTTAAATTTCAAGATGCATTTATGAAGAATGCATTTCACTTGATTTGAATTTATTTGGATTCAGACATTAACTAAACTTTGTTCAAGATGGGATTTTAAGTTTCCATTTAGAAACAAAAAGTTTCTTTTTACCCTAAGTTTCAACAATTATTAATTTTGTTTATTTATTTTACATATTACAAAATTTGGAAATTTTGGGGATGTGACAGCTGGCTTATCCATTACTTTGGTTCTTATGCTTGACTTTTCGTGAGCCGGAAGACTCATTGTCGGAACCATACACTCAGGTGATGATGTCCAATGGCACCGTGAATAACCTAAGCACAAAATCGCTGACAATAAGTGTCGAAAGTCACTACTTCAGAATCCACATAAAAACAACAAAGAACGTGTAGACCAGAAAACTTAAGCTAACGCCCGCAGGAGGAATTTTCACAAGTGCAATCACAAAGCTTGTGCATAAAAGGTTTTACATGATCCAAAAATGAACACTAAAGGAGGTAAAAGACTCAGAAATATGAGTGAACCAAAGAGCTTTACTTCATTGATCATATAAGAGGTACACAATTAGATAGAAAATGCTAAGTGTAAAAAGGACGTAGCTGTGCTATGTTCCATGGCCGATCAAGCTCCGGGTAGTCATCATCCGGGTCACATCGCTTACGCTTATGATCCTCGTTGGGTCTATCCTTTAGTTCACAATTGTCAACAAGGTAGTAAGACCCATTGAGTAGCGCCTTGCTTATGATGAACGGTCCTTCCCATGGCGGGGATAATTTGTGTGACTTCTTCTGCTTAAGCCGGAGCACCAGATCCCCCTCTTTAAACGAGCGATGCCGAACGTGGCGACTATGGTAGCTGCGTAGCTTCTACTGGTAGATGGCGGATCTTTGGCATGCCAAAACACGCTCCTCCTCGAGAAGGTCCACATCTAGGCGTCTGGATTCTTCAGCATCATCTTCGTCGTAGGCGGCAACTCTTGGTGCATCGTGGAGGATGTCGGAAGGTAGGATGGCTTCTACTCCATATACCATGAAGTAAGGGGTGTAGCCGGTGGATCTGTTGGATGTAGTTCGTAAACTCCACAGCACAGATGGCAATTCTTCCGCCCAGGCTCTAGCTGCTCTATGTAGCAGTGCCTCAAGACGTGGCTTGATTCCCTGTAGAATTAATCCATTAGCTCGCTCAACCTGACCATTGGACTGTGGGTGTGCCACAGATGCAAGGTCAATTCGGATGCCTTTCTCCCACCAATAAGCCTCCACTTCTCCGAGTGACAAGTTACTGCCGTTGTCGGTGATAATGCTATGTGGGAGACCAAATCTCACCACTAGATCCCGGACAAACCTGAGGGCAGTTGCCCCATCAAGCTTTCTAATGGGTTTTGCTTCTATCCATTTAGTGAGTTTATCAACTGCTACAAGTAGATGCGTAAACCCACAAGGTGCCGTCTGTAACGGTCCCACCATGTCTAGCCCCCAGACTGCAAACGGCCAAGTTATTGGTATTGTTCGCAATTCTTCAGCAGGAACATGTGGTTGTCGGGCATAATACTGGCATCCCATGCATGTCTCAACCAACTTGTCAGCGTCCGCCTTCGCGGTCAGCCAGTAGAATCCTTGCCGGAAGGCTTTTGCGACCAACGATCGAGGAGCGGCGTGATGCCCGCAATCTCCGAGATGGATTTCGCGTAGGATTTCCATGCCTTCTAGTTGGGAAACACACTTTAGGTATACACCAGTAGTGCTCCTTTTGTAGAGTTTCCCATTGATTATGGTATAACCCTTTGCTTGTCGTACTATTTGCCGTCTTTCGACTTTGTCATCGGGCAAAGTTCCGTGTTCGAGATATTCCATGAACGGTTTTTTCCAAGCTGGAGGGACCTTGGTCACTATGTTGACGAAAGAGTCAACTCTATCCGGGTTGTCGATGTCGGCTCCCTTCACAGATGGTATGCGCAGGTTCTCTAGGAAAAATCCTGGCGGAATTTGCTTGCGCCCTGATTCAAGCTTAGACAGCAGATCAGCCGCCTCATTTTGTTCCCTAGGCACATACTTGACTTCGTAGCCCAAGAAGCACTTGGCTACCAAGTCGGAATCTCCACAGCAAACTATGCGCTTGATGCCAATATCCTTGTCTACATGTAGCCCGTGAATGAGTGCTTCATACTCCGCCATGTTGTTTGTAGCCTCGAAGTGGATCTGCAGAACGTAGTGTAGCTTGTCTCCTGTTGGTGACTGTAGCAATACACCAGCCCCCGATACATTGAGCAGCTTTGATCCGTCAAAGTGCATCACCTAGTACTCTGGTTCCGGCAACGGAGTAGCATCTGGCATCTCCGTCCAATCTGCAACAAAATCCGCCAAGGCTTGTGACTTGATATCATCGCGTCTCTTGTAAGTGATCTCGAAGGCGGCAAGTTCTATGCCCCACTTCGCGACCCTTCCTATAGCGTCGCTATTGTTGATTATGTCGGTCAGTGGAGTCTTGCTCACCACTGTGATTGGGTGCTCCTGGAAGTAATGCCTCAGCTTCCGAGAAGCAAGGAATACTCCATAAGCTATCTTATGGTAGTGCGGGTAACGCTGCTTGGACTCCGTCAAGACCTCGCTCACATAGTAAACTGGTCGTTGAACTCTGTGCTCATAGCCTGGTTCCTTCCGCTCTACTACGACGACGATGCTGATTACCCGGTTGGTTGCAGCCATGTAGATTAACAGGGGCTCACCAGGCTCGGGTGCTGCAAGGATAGGCGCTAAGGAAAGAATCTCCTTGGGCTGCTTCAATGTTGCATCTGCTTCGTCCGTCCACGTGAATTTGTCTACCTTCTTCAGCAACTTGTACAGCGGCAGAGCCTTCTCACCAAGTCGGCTGACGAACCGACTAACTGCTGCAACACAACCTGTTAGATGTTGAATGTCCTTTAGGCACGTTGGACGGTTTATGTTTAAGATGGCCTTGATTTTCTCCGGGTTGACCTCGATTCCGTGATGGGAAACTATGAAACCCAACAATTTTCCGGCTGGAACCCCGAAGACGCATTTCTTAGGGTTAAGCATCATGTTGTATTTCCGGAGATTATCAAAGGTTTCTTCTAAATCGGGGATTAAGTCGTTTGACTTTTTGGACATCACAGCGATATCGTCCACATAGGCGTGAACGTTCCGACCAATTTGGTCGTGAAGGCAATGTTGCATTGTCCGCTGGTATGTAGCACCTACGTTTTTCAGCCCAAAGGGCATCGTAACATAGCAAAACGTGCTGTATGGAGTAGTGAACAAAGTGTCCAATTGGTCCGACTTCCTCATCTTGATCTGGTGGTATCCTGAGTATGCATCAAGAAAACACAAAAGTTCCGAGCCAGCCGTCGAGTCAATGACTTGGTCAATTCGAGGCAAAGCAAACGGATCTTTGTGACATGCTTTGTTCAAACCGGTGTAATCAACGCACATTCTTAATTCATTGGTTCCCTTTTTGGGGACAAGTACAGGATTGTCCACCCATTGGGTGTGAAGGACTTCTCGGATAAATCTACCCTTAAGTAACCTAGCAATATCTTTGACAATGGCACGTCTCTTCTCATCTCCAAAGCGTCGTAGAGGTTGTTTCACTGGTTTGGATTTTGGATCAATGTTTAGGATGTGCTCGGCAAGTTCCCTAGGTACACCTTTCATGTCGGCAGGTTGCCAGGCAAAGATGTCCCTATTCTCATGGAGGAACTCGACGAGCGCGCTTTCCTATTTGGGATCCAGGTTCATCCCAACGGCGGTGACCTTGGAGGCATCGCCTACCACAAGTTCCATCGGCTTGGTCTCGATGGCGCCCTTGAATGCAGGAGCGGAGTCGGAGATCTGCTTCTTCAATGCGGGCATCTCTGAGTCATCGACCTTGCTCTGGATCTCTTTGAATTCTTCGCTTTAGAGGACAGCTTCTGCAACGGCTGCTTCATTGATCTCGCAGTCCCTTGCCTTGGTAAAGCTTCCGGATACGGTGATGACACCGTTTGGTCCAGGTATCTTGATTTTGTTGTAGACGAAGCATGGGTTGGCCATGAACGTGTGGAATATGTCGCGGCCGAATATGACGTGGTACACGCTCTTGAAGGGGACCACCTCAAAGGTCATGCGCTCTTGGCGGTAATTGTTAACATGGCCAAAGGCAACATGAAGTGTAATGCACCCAAGTGACCGAGCCTCCCGACCAGGAACTACGCCGTGGAAGATGGTGTTGGTCCGCCTTAGGTTTGCCTCCGTCAAGTTCATCTTCTGCAATGTATCTAGGTACATGATGTTGATGCTGCTTCCACTATCCACCATACACTTGGTGAATTCTATGCCGTCAATCAAGGGGTTGATGACCATGGCGTACTGGTTCTTCGTGGGTATAAGGTCTGGGTGGTCCGTCCTTTCCAAGTGATTGGAACCTCCGACCAGCGTAGGTACTAGGGAACTAGGGGGAGAGTATCCATCCGGATCCTCAGAGAGGTCTTCTGTTGTCAGACGGTGGGGGTGCCAAGGAAAGTGTGGTAGACTGGAGCCTTCTTTGCGAAGGGGTTCTTGCCCTTGTCGTCGCTCTTGGCGGCGTGCTTGGGGTCAACGTCCTCGTCCATGTCACTTGAATCCTTGGACTCCTCCTCCTTCTTCTTCTCCTTGCCCTTGCCTCGCGATTTGTTCTTCCGACTTCGTTTGTAGCCGGACTCCTGGTCTTCCTTGAGGTTGTTGACGAACTTGCAGTGTCGATTGGTATGGGTGGCTTTATCGTTGACGTCGAGGTGTACGAGGCACGACATATCGCGGTACTCTTTGTAGGTTTGGGGAACTCGGAGCGGCGCCGAGGTAGTTTCGCTTCCTCGTTACTACCCACGACCAGCTCCTCTTCCTCGGCCACGTTGTCCGCCGGCCTCGTCCTGCAAAAGTCATAGCGACCATGTCGGTAGATTGCTTTTCTTCTGGAGCGGTTTTTCGCTTTGTACTGCTGTTCCTCCGAGCTTGAGTTGGGACGGACGTTGCCGGCAAGGAGGCATGAGTATCATTGTCGGCGGCTACGAACTCACTAGCCAACTGAATCATCTGGTTCAAGTCGAGCTGGTAATTGTCCTGCAAGCGCTTCAGCTTATGTCGGAGCAACATGCCCCTTTCCAACCCATCGGTGAAGGCGGCCATGGAGGTCAAAGCGTGCGCTCCTGCGCAGGAATTCTTCATGTCCAGCTAGCGGGAGTGGTAGGCACGAGATGTCTCGTCTTAATATTGCACGCACCGCTGTAGATCGCCCATAGTGCAGGGACATTTGTATGTACCCTCAAAGTTCTTGGTGAATGCTTCTTGCATGTCCAACCAGTTGTAGATAGATTTCTCTGGCAAGTCGTCGATCCATTGACGGGCCGTGCCCGCCAACATTAATGGGAGGTACTTGACGGCGATGTTGGGGTTGCCTCCGGCAATCTCCACCGCGTTGCCGTAGTCCTGCAACCATGTGGCTGGCTTGGCGGTGCTGTCATAGGGCTTGATGGTCTTGTCAATCCGGAAACCTTTGGGGTAAGTTGCGGACCGTATTGCAGGTCCAAAGAAACGTGGTCCCAGGTAAGGTCCTTCCCGGGCCTCGTGGATCTTATCGATCCGCGAACGTGCATCGTACGGCTCCGGGTTTTTCTTCTTCTTGTCAACAGGGGTTGGGATGCATGAACGATGCGGGACCCCTCCACCATGGTGACTGCTTGGTGGTGACGGAGGTGGAGGTGGCGGTGGGTTAGCCTTCTTGTTGTTACCCTCCTGCGACGCCTCATGCCTGTCATGGTTGCTTGTCGGACGCGAGGGGTCATGGTGTGACCTGCTCGTGTGTCCTTGGTTGCGCTCTCCGTCATGACGGGTATGCTCTATGTTGTCGCGGATGACGATGCCACACTGCTTTGGTGGGGGCATATCCGTTCGGTGGTGAGCCTTGTAATCTTCACGATGTCGGGGGGACCGGGGCAGTGGCGATGGGCGACGAGGTCGGGCCTTTTCTTCGTGGTCGGAGGATATGGGGATGGCATCCTTCTTGTTGCGTGCATCCCTCCGTCTTCGTTCTGATGAACCCTTCTAGGACCCGACATCAAGAGGAGATCTGTCCCTTGGCGGCTTATATTGTCTAGACTAGCAAAGCGTTGGGTCAGACTCAAGCCTTTGAGAGGTAGCCTTTTCTGGCTGCTTCACTGCCTTGGCCACTAGGTCATAGACCTGTTCCACTGCCTCGGGCGATCTATCCTGCTCCAGAAGGGTCTTGGCGACGGAGAGGTTAAGGAGTGGGGTGGGCATCACCTGCTTGCCTTCACTGTCAATGTATGGCTTGGCTTGTGCCGGCTTAGAGGGATCCCATCCTAGGTTGCGCCGTACGCCAGGATCGTTGATGATGCGAGCCGGTGCTTTCTTGGCCTTCTGCTGCTGCCGCAAAGTCTTGTACTCGGCCTCCATTGCTCTAGCTTTCTCTATGGACTTCTGCATGTTGACCAGATCTCGATCTAGCTTAGCGCCTTGCTCCGCGATGGCCTGCGCTTCCTCCAGCAGCTGCTGGCGCTTCTTGTCAAGCTGGGTCACGTTACGGATATGAGCAATGGTCAGTGGCTCGACAAGGAGATTGCCGTACATTACTCTATCAGCTGGAGTAACTTGGTCTGCTGCAGACGTAGATGCCGGAGGCGGCAAGTTTGCGGTGTTGTTGTTGCTCGGGCCGATGCCGAGTTCCTACGGCCGCTGCATTGGGTTAGGCGGAGGAGGCATGACCTTTGTGCGATCATCGTCAGCAGGAATAAGTGGCCCCTTCCCCTTTTCCAGCATCGTAGGCGGAGCTCGTCCGGGTTGATCTTCATCCATCGTCGTCCCAATGGTGACGAACACCCCTCGAGATGTGACGGCATTGTTGGCTTGCTCGTCGCGCGTGTACTCCTCCTCCATCTCTTGCATAGCGGAGTCTACCTCTTCGGGACTGAAACCTATCTCCTCTGAATCTGCACTGAAGTCAGCATAAAGTGCGTCAATGATAGAGTCGTAGGGTGCCAGGACTTCTTCGATGATGGGCGGTGGAGGTGCAACAGCAGCGACGATGACTGGAGGTGGCGGTGCAGCCGCGACAATGGCGGCCAGAGGCGATGGTGGCGGTGGCTGAATTGGAGGTTCTCCGTCGATGAGCGCAAGCGCTTTCTAGGGTACTGCGTCAGCCTCCGCATAGTTGTTGACGGTGCTCACCATCTCTTCAAGGGTAAGGCGTCCTGTTGCCTGCTGCCGTCTTAAACAATGTCGGAGGAGCATGCCACGGTCCAGTCCTTCCACGAAGTGATACAAAGTGTTATCATCGGGGTAGTGGGCCAGATCGGTTCGTATACGGAGCCACCTGGCCAGGTAATCGTGGGGTTTTTCGCCTTCTCTCTGAATGCAGCGAGCCATATCGAAGATGCTAACCACTCCGACGAACTTGGATCTCTGCTGTCTAGACGCACGAGCGAAGCCGGCGGATTTGCAGTGATCTTCCACCTTTATATCCTGCACAGGGGTGGTTTGGGTGGGCCTTGAATTTTTCCGATATTTGCCGGCAAACTCCGAAGAGAGATCCAACATCGATCCTTCCGCGAACGTATCCTACCCGTAGCCGGTTCGTGCGGGCCTTGATGCTCCTCCGGCTCCCAGGGAACTAGTGCTCGAGTCGGTTTCGCCAATGAAGAGGTAGATGTCTCTGATAGGAACGACCAAACACCGCGTAGGGTTCGTCTTTGCCGGGATCCAGAACTCGTCGGGACGTACGATCGGAACGTTGCCGAAGTAGAGAACACGACCGGTGGCTACGGTTTAGCCGATTCCCGCGAAGATCTTGGTCCTCGCCTACTGGAGAGCCTGAAGCGCCTCTTTCCCCACGGTGGGCGCCAACTGTCGTGGTATTTCCGACGAGTACGCCATGGAGGCGTCCTCACAGTGCATGTTTAGAGACGTGGGGGAAGGCGGACGGTTGATGGGTATGACGTAACATAGCTTACCCAGGTTCAGATCCCACAACGGTGGCGGAATCCTACTCCTGCTATAAATCACTATAAGGGCAATACGTCGAGTTACAGAGATTGGTTCGCTGTGCAAGGTTGTATAAATCGATACTAGGTTGTCTGAAGTTGTACCCTAAAGGCTCCCATAGGCCTGACTTATATAGTCGCCAGGTCCTAGGGTTACAGGGAAAAGTCCCCAAAGGTATTCATTTATTTCCTGTTTATTGCTTTTGGACATATACTCCAGTTCTTTCGTCTTGCACATACCCTTGCATCTAACACTTAGGATTCACTTAATAGTTGGAGGACTTGGAGGAGACCTGCAAGGCTCCCTAAGTCTACGACCCCAAGATGAAGGAAGTCATTGTCGTGTACGATGATTAAGTCACGTTAGTGCGAAAGCGGAAGGGCTCCACCTCTGATGCTACTGGTGGAGGGAAGAAAAAGAAGACAGAGGGTGGAGCCTCCAAGAGATCCACCGCCTCCATGGAGGAAGAGAAAATAAGATTAACTAGTATCCCTTTGAAAAAAGGCACCAAATGTTGTGTAAGCCTCTTTTCATCCAACATCGTCGTTTTGCTCATCTTATTCATGTACTTATACTTTCGCACGTTTTTGGAAGAAGGCTAGCCTGAGTTTGAAGAAGACCTCCAAGATATTGGGGGCTTCTAAAAACATTAGATATATGCTTGTCCAAGCTTGTCCCGCCATCGCTCCTCCTACTCCTGCGGTCCAACCCTTCACCGTACCCATTGGATCTCCGACAATGGTAACATCTAAACCTTCTGCCATGGAAGTGGATAATACTCCTCAGGAGGTCCCAGATGCTGCCGCGGTGGTCCATGTTGCGAGCGAACAGGAGATGCATGAGACCACCTCTTCCAAAGTGGCTGAAGCTCTGGCTAAGGATGCCACTGGAAGCAGTAAGGAATTGATGGTGGAAGGCGAAACTTCTGTGGAAGGTGGAACTATTGCGCCCATGAACCAGACTAATCTTATGAAGATTATCTTCCTGGTTCTCACTCCGTATAGCTCTGTAGCTCCTGGTGCTACGCTGACTTCTCCTTCATGCGGTCTTGAGGAGATGCTCAAACAGGAAGAAATTCTCCACGTTAACACAGTTGCCTTTGGCAAACTGTTTGCTGAAAGCACCAGCAACCTCAAGATCATTGCACTCCTAAGTTTTATATGCCTTTTGTATTTCATACATAATATCCCACTGTAGCCCTCAAGGATTTAGACGTTATGCCATAAGTCTTTTGGTCTGAATGCTGTAAGAGTGACTAAGCAAGAAACTTTGTATTGTAGCCCCCAAGTATGTAGTTTGAATAAATTATTACGACTAGATAATTTTAGAATAGCATACGTAGTGTTTGTAAATTTCAATACTGTAGCCACCAAGAAGTCTATTTGAAACAGAATTAGTTCTGAGTAGATGCTTAAAGAAAGACTAAGCATAGATTTGAGTTAAAAACTCACACTATTTCCCCCGAGCCTCTAGGTGCAAATTTATCCGGCTAGATGCTCCAAGTAGACTAAGTAACCTTTTTGTTATTTTTAGAATGAGAATGCTCAGAGGGTTTCCTCCAACGATAAGTTCCACAATATGCATAAGGATCTTGAAGCTAAAAAGGGTAAAACCGCCTTCTTGAAGGAACAGATCGCTAAGGGCAAGAGTATGTTATCTTTTCAGTTTCATTCTCAACTTGGTCTTATGTTGTTATCTTCCGACTACTCATTGTTCTCTATTATTTCTTCGACATGCAGAAGCTATTGCCAAGGCCAAAGATATTGTTGAGCAATCCAAGCACATCCAAGAGCTGCATAGCAAAAACAAAATCTTGAAGCAGGAGAGGGATGAGTCATTGAAGATGCACGAAAATGCACTAGCTGGCGTGCAAGAATATGCAAACACGGAGATCAACCGCTTTAAGGAGGATATTGCGATCCTTGAGGAGCAGAAAAAAGCTGCTCAAGAGCAAAATGCTCGGAACCTTGAGGAGTACAAGACCCTTAGAAAAGAATGGGACTCCATGGCAGAGATTCTCCACCAAGCTCAGAGCAGCGTCTTTGGTAAGCATTCTCCGTCTTGTACTTCTGTAAATCAGGTACTTTGATCTTATTATGTTGAACTCATGTACTTAAACATCTTGGCCATAAATGCAGCTCCTATTGGACTGGTAAATAATGCTCCTCTGCAAAGAATGCACGGTTCTTGCCGACAACTTCATCAGAACCACAATCACCCAGGCCAAAGATATTTTGAAGCCCTTGGACATCAACATCAAGGTAGTAGACTCCGTCATGAATTACTCAAAGATCCTTCGCCGAGACCCCGAGCGTATCGTAAGATGGAAAGCTTCATGTACCTGGCCTGGTGCTAGGATGGCCCTAGACATGGTCAAGGCTAATTATGACGACGACGACATCGACACGGTGACCTCTGGTCTCCACGACATGGATGAAGACGGTAAGCAAATCAACCGTGATGAAATCTGGTCTTCGCTTGCCGGCTATAACACGAAGGTCGCCAAATTGGTCAAGTCGGACACCTTTTTGCCCCTTGAGGTGCTTGATGCCGACCAAACTAGCTCCAAGTCCCTGAAGACTGCCGACTTTGTTGATGAACAAGATGGCTCTCCTACGACCGATGATGCAGCCTCGAAGTCCCCTGCACCAGAGAAGTGAAAACACTTTGTAATATTTGTCACCTCTAGTTGGTTTATGTATGCGGAAAAACAATGTTGTTATCTTAAGGCGGATAACTATTTCTATAAGTTTCCAGCTACTTAAAATATAATTCCAGCATGTATATACATTTTTTAAGCAAGTGATGGATTATCCATTACTCTGGTTCTTATGCTTGACTTTTCGTGAGTCAGAAGACCCTTAGTCAGAACTATGCGCTCAGGATATGATACCTAATGGCACCGTAAAAAACCTAAGCACAAAATCGCCGACTTCGAGTGTGGAAAGTCACTACTCCAGAATCCACATAAAACAACAAAGAACGTGTAGACGAAAAAACTTAAGGTAACGGCCATAGGCAGAATTTTCACAAGTGCAAATGCAAAGCTTGCGCATAAAGGTTTTATATGATCCAAAAATGAACACTAAACGAGGTAAAAGACTCAATTATATGATTTAACAAAGAGTTTTATTCATTGATCATATAAGAAGTACACAATAGATAATAAAATATGCTAAGTATAGAAAGGACATAGCTGTGCTATGTTCCATGGCCGATCAAGCTCCGGGTAGTCATCATCCGGGTCATGTCGCTTACGCTTATTGTCCTTGTTTGGCCTGTCATCTAACTCACGATTGTCAATGAGGTAATAGGAACCATTGAGTAGCACCTTTCTTATGATGAACGTTCCTTCCCATGGTGGGGATAATTTGAGTGACTTCTTATGCTCAAATCGGAGCACCAGATCCCCCTCTTTAAACGAGCGATGCCAGACGCGGCGACTATGGTAGCTGTGTAGCTTCTGCTGGTAGATGACGAAACTTTGGCATGCCAGAATGCGCTTCCCCTCAAGAAGGTCTACATCTAGGCGTATGGATTCTTCAGCGTCATGTTTATCGTAGGCGGCAACCCTTGATGGATCTTGCAGGATGTTGGAGGGTAGAACTGCTTCTGATCCATATACCATGAAGAAAGGGATGTAGATGGTGGATCTTTTGGGAGTAGTTCGTAAAATACATAAAATAGATGGCAAATCCTCTGCCCAGGCTCCAACTGCTCTATGTAGCGGTGCTTCTAGACGTGGCTTTATTCCATGCAGAATTAATCCATTGGCCCACTGTGAGACCCAGGAACATGGCTCAATAGGATTGATAGGAAACCCATACCAACAAGTTGCAACTTCTTTTCCGGAAGCTCATTCGAAAATAACTCTAAGGTTAAGCGTGCTTGGCCTAGAGCAATTCTAGGATGGGTGACCGACCGAGAAGTGGGTACCGGGTGCGCACGAGTGAGGATAAAGTGCATAGAAAAGGCTGGTGTTGGTCTGTGGGGTTAGTCTAGAGATCCTATTGAGCTGCCAGAAGTGACAGTCGTCGGTCTAGATATGCCATGGTGTTATAAAATGGTATCAGAGCTGACCCTCGCGGTTATATGGGCATGTGTGGGTCCGTGGCGGACATGTGTAGCATGGCGCGTGTGGCCCGGAGTGGACACGTCATGGGAATGTGCCAGCACTGGATGCACAGACGTGTGCCAAGAGGGGACGTTCATGGATTGTGGTTGATCGACGAGGACGCCAATCATCTAAGGGTGGGTGTATGTGAGACCCTTACGCATGGCTCAATAGGATTGATAGGAAACCCATACCAACAAGTTGCAACTTCTTTTCGGAAGCTCACTCGAAAAAACTCTAAGTTTAAGCGTACTTGGCCTAGAGAAATTCTATGATGGGTGACTGACCGGGAATTGCGCAGAAAAGACTAGTGTTGGTCTGTGGGGTTAGTCTAGAGATCCTATTAAGCTGCTAGAAGTGACAGCCGTCGGTCTGGAGAGGACAGGGTGTTACACCTACTCAACATTACCATTGCATTGTGGATGCTCCACATATACTAAGTCAAGTCGGATGCCCTTCTCCCAACAAAAAGCCTCTACTTCCCGAGTGATAAAACTAGCATAAAAATAGCCTTAAGTAACCTAGCTATCTCTTTGCCTATGGCTCATCTCTTCTCGTCCCCGAAGCGTCGTAGAGGTTGTTTCACCGGTTTGCACTTTGGATCAATATTCAACATGTGCTCGGCAAGTTCCCTAGGTACACCTTTCATGTCGGCAGGTTGCAAGGCAAAGATGTCCCCATTCTCACGGAGGGACTCGATGAGTGTGCTTTCCTATTTGGGATCCAGGTTTGTCCCAATTTTTGGTGACCTTGGAGGAATTGCCTACCACAAGTTCCACCGGCATGGTTTCGATGGAAGCCTTGAAGGAGGGATCGGAGTCAGAAATATGTTGCTTCAACGCTGGCATATCCGAGTTGTCGACCTTGCTCTAGATCTCCTTGAATTCTTTGTTGTAGAGGACAGCTTCTGGAAAGGCTGCTTCTCCAATATCACAATCCCTCGCTTTTGAAAATCTTCTGGATATGGTGATGACACCGTTTGGTCCGGGTATCTTGAGCTTGTTGTAGACGAGGTATGGCTTGGCCATGAAGGAGTGAAAGATGTCGCGTCTGAATATGACGTGGTACACGCTCTTGAAAGGGACCACTTCAAAGGTCATGCATTCCTGGCGATAATTGTTAACATCGCCAAAAGCGACCGGAAGCGTGATGCACCCGAGGGACCAAGCCTCCCTACCAGGAACTACGCTATGGAACATGGTGCTGGTCCACCCTAGGTTGGTCTTCATCAAGTTCATCTTGTGCAGTGTATCCAGGTACATAATGTTGATGCTGCTTCCGCTATCCACCATGCACTTGGTCAACTCATTTCCGTCAATCAAAGGGTTGATGACCATGGCGTATTGGTTCGCTATTGGAACAAGGTCGGGTGATCCTTCCTTTCCTATGTCATTGGAACTTATAACCAGCGTAGGTACTAGGGAACTAGGGGTACGGTGGCCATCTGAATCCTTAGAGAGGTCTTCTGTGCCCGGACAGTTGGGGTGCCAAGGAATGTGTGGTAGACGGGGGCCTTCTTTTCGAAGGGGTTCTTGCCTTTTCCATCGCCCTTGTCGGCGTTCTTGGGGTCAACGTCCTTGTCCATGTCACTTGAATGCTTGAACTCCTCTTGCTTCTTATTCCCTTTGCCCTTGCCTCACGGTCGGTTCTTCCGGCTTCTCTTGTAGCCGGACTCTGGGTCTTCTTTGAGATTGTTGACGAATTTGTAATGGCGATTGGTGTGGGTAGCTTTGCCGTTGGCATCGACGTGTATGAGGCACGACATATCCCGATATTCCTCGTATGTTTGGGGAACGCGGGGCACTTCCGGGATAGTTTCACTACTGCACTGCTTCCCACGACTAGCCCCTCGACCTCGGCCACGTTGTCCGACATCACCTCTTCCTGCAAACGTCAATGCGACCATGTCGGAGGTTGGCTTTTCTTCTGGTGGACTCTTCCTCTTAGTGATGTTGTTCCTTTTATCTTGGGTTGGAATGGAAATTGCCGACGAAGAGCCACGAGCATTGTTGTCGGTAGCTGCGAACTCACTGGCCAGGGAGATCATCTGATTGCGGTCCAGCCTGTGATTGTCCTGTAGGTGCTTCAACTTATGTCGTTGCAAGGTTCCCTTTTCTAAACCATCTATACAGGCGGCCATAGCGGTCTGATCGTGCACTCATGCGCAGGAATTTTTCATATCCAGACAGCGGGAGAGGTAGGCTCGAGATGTCTCGTCCTTCTCCTGGATGCACCGCTATAGATCGCCGACAGTGCAGGGACGTTTGTACGTACCCTCGAAATTTTTGGTGAATGCTTCCTGCATATCCAACCAATTGCATATGGACTTCTCCGGCAAGTCGTGATCCATTGGCGGGATGTGCCCATCACCATTAGTGGGAGGTACTTGACGGAAACATTGGGGTTGGCCTCGGCGATCTCTACCACATTGACATAATCCTGCAACCACATAGCTGGCTTGGCGGTGTTGTCATCGGACTTGATCATATTGTCAATACGAAAACCCTTGGGGTATGTTGTGGTGCGTATCACAGGTCCAAAGCAACATGGTACCAGGTGTTGTCCTTCCCGGGCCTCCTGAATATTATCCATGTGTGACCATGCGTCGTATGGCTTCGGGTTTGCTTTCTTCTTCTTGCCGTCAGGGGAATGGCTACGAGAACGATGCGGTCCTCCTTCGCCATGGTGGCTGCTAGAGGGTGAGGGAGGCGGAGGTGGTGGTGGGTTAGCCTTATTTCTGTTCCCCTCCTGCGACTACTCACGTCAGTCGTGGTTACTTGTTGGACGTGGAGGTTCATGGTGTGACATACTCTTGTGTCCGTGATTGCCACTGCGCTCCCCGCCATGACGAGGCTGCTCTGCATTGTCACGAATGACGATCCTGCCCCGCGGGCGTCTAGGCGGAGGCATGCTCGTACGGTGGTCAGTTTTTGGGTCTTCATGATGTCGGGTTGATCGGGGCGGCGGAGACGGGCGACGAGAGTGAGCCTTGCCTCCATGGTCGGAGGATATGAGGATAGAATCCTCCCTGTTGCGTGCATCCCTTCATCTTCTTTGTGATGAACCCATCTGGGACTCGACATCATGAGGAGATCTTTCCCTTAGCCGCTTGGGCTTGCTAGACTGGCAATATGCTGGATCGTACTCAATTCTCTAAGAGGTGGCCTTTTACTACTGTTTGACAGCCTTGGCGACAAGGTCATAGACCTGTTCCACAACTTCGGGTGATCTATCTTGCTCTAGTAGAGTCTTGGCGACGGCCAAACTATGGATGGGCGTGTCCATGACTTGCCTTCCTTCACTGCCAATGTATGGTTTAGCATGTGTCGGCTGCGAAGGGGCCCACCCCAAGTTGCTTCGCACACCAGGGTCATTAACAACGTGAGCCGGAGCTTTCTTAGTCGTCTGCTGCATGAGAAAAGTCTTGTACTTGGGCTCCAGTGCTCTAGCCGTCTCAATTGATTTCTATGTCTTGGCCAGATCTCGATCTAACTTTGCGCCTTGCTGCGATGGCCTGCGCTTCCTCCAATATTTGCTGGTGCTTCTCATCAAGATGGACTACCTTCCATATGTGGGCCACAGTCATAGGCTCGAAAAGAAAATTGCCGTACATCACTCTATCAGCTGGAGTGATTTGGGCGGCCACAAACGTAAATGTTGGTGGCGGTGGATTTGCGGTGTTAGCATTACTCGGACCGGTAGGAAGTTCCTGCTGCTGTTGTGCTAGGTTATCCGGAGGAGGCATGGGCTTCGCTCGATCATTGTCAGCGTCATGGTCCCTTCTTGTTATCCCACGGCTTAGGCGAAGCTTTTCGGACTTGGTCTACTTCCATCACACTCCCAATAGAGACAAACACCTGTCGAGATGTGACAGCCTTGTCGGCCTGGTACTCATGATTGATCTCCTCCTCCATATCTTTCATGGCTTAGTCGAGCCCCTCCGGGTTGATATCCATCTCCTCTGAGTCCACGCTGATGTCGGCGTAGAGAGCATCTAGAATGGAGTCCCATGGTGCGGGGGCTTCCTCAACGACAGAGGATATGCTGAGGCAGTGAGGTTGTTGACTGGAAGCGGCGGCGGTGGCCGCGGTAGGCCGGGTACAGCGATGGGCGGTGCTAAGACGACTCCATCAGCAGCGGCGAAACTGTTGATGATGCCGATCATCCCATCAAAAGTGAGGAGACCCGTGGCCTGCTGCCGCCTTAGCGTATGCTGAAGAAGTGTACCGCGATCCAGCCCTTCGACAAAGTGATAAATAGCATCATCATCGGGGTAATTCTCCAGATCGGCTCATATCCGGAGCCATGTGGCGAGGTAATCGCGGGAGCTTTCACCCTCTCTCTGGATGCAACGCACCAGATCGAAGATAATTACCACGCCGGTGAAGTGCGATCGCTGCTTTCCAGACGCACGGGCGAAGCCGGCGGATTTATAGTGATCTTCCACCATTATCATCTGCACAGGGGCGGTTTGGGTGGGTCTTGAATTTTTTCAATCTAAGCCGGCAAAATCCAAAGAGAGATCCGACTTTGATCCTTCTACGAACGTATCCTGCTTATAGGTTGTCCGTGCGGGCCTTGACGATCCTCCGACCTCCACGGAACTAGTGTCCGAGTCGGTTTTGCAGGTGAAGAGGTGGATGTACCCGATTGGATCGATCGAGCAACAGGTGGGGTTTGTTTTCACCGAGATCCAGAATTCGTCCAGAGGGACGATCAGAACGTTGCTGGAGAAAAGAACAATACAAATGGCTACGGTTTCGCCGATTCCCGCGAAGAGCTTCGACCTTTCCCGTTGTAGAGCTTGAAACCCCTCTTGCCCCATGGTGAGCGCCAACTTTTGTGGTATTGCTGAAGAGTACGCCATGGAGGGGTCCTGACAGAGCGTGTTTAGAGACGTGGGGGAAGGCGGCAAGTTCGCGGGTACGAGGTAACAAAGCTTACCCAGGTTTAGATCCCACGATGGTGGCGGAATCATACTCCTGCTATAAATTACTATAATGGCAATACGCCGAGTTACAGGGATCGGTTCTCTATGGGCGATATGAGTTATGTCGTGCCCTAAAGGCTCCTCTAGGCCCGGCTTATAGAGTCGCCAGATCCTAGGGTTATAAGGAAAGTCCTAGTCAAACAGGTCACAGAGTCCTACACGAGTACTAACTAGTCTAACGTGTCTTGAACTCCAAGTCTCCAGGTATGTCGATGACTCCATCATAGCCTTCATTTATCCGGCATGGGCCTCCCTTCTGGATCCTTCTAATTGGACCGCCCAGCAGGCCATGGGCCTTTCTATCAACTGTGGGCCACCCGTGTTATCCGGATTAGAGACATGCAATGGTGACACCCATTTAGCATATCCCAACAACATGCATTAAACTTTTAGTTGCTTTATGTGTGTGAGTTTGTTATTATGCAACACGAGACACAAACCAAATTTGGTATGGAAAAACCAGTTTTGAGTATAATCGAAACCGCTTTTGAGAAGGATTCGTGTTTTTGGACGCTGCAAAAAAACTGCACCATAAAATAGAAATCTCCATGTGATCCTATGTCGCATCTAGTATACCTCTCTCTTCCTCATGCCCACATCCCAATCACGATCCCTCTATCTCCCCTCCTGTTCCGACTCCCCATGCTTGAAACTCCCACGTTGCATACTCGCTGCTTACGAAACCATGCCCAACATCCTTCTATGGCCTCCTCACGGCTGCACCTCCTCCACGTGGCCACATACCTCTCCTGGCTGTTTCTTGCTCTTTTTTGTGGGTAATTCTGATGGCCATCTTCCTATCCTAGCACTAATACAGATCTGGTCTTCGCAAACGATGGAAATCACCTTCGCACACGGTGAATCAAACCATCGCTACACAAGAGTAAACGATGAGCACCTACTATGCTGACAATTCCAGGAATCATGTGCAAGGAAGCACCCGATTCACAAATCGCAATCACTTGCGTATGTTTGAGATTTCGCATATGCCTTTCTGACGCGATTCGTCTATGATTGTATATGATCGCAAAACAGTAGTGTTGTTTCCTCATATGTGTTTGACTATTATCATAAATACTTAATACACAGCCATATGATGTTTGGTACTATTGCACATGATTTGACCCTGTAGATCTAAGCCCAGATTATGCAACAACATTTAACAATATGATATTTATTTGGTAATTCATACACCTAATATATATGTATTTTTTCATGGATTCATTGCAAGTTATACAAATAAGATAGGTAGACAAACTAGATGCTCTATTTTTCTTGGTCACGTCTTTGTATTTCTCTTGATGAGCTCCTAAGGGATAGGCTATATCTCTTGTTGTACTCGGTCTTGTTTCAACATGAACTCCTCGTTTGGCTAAAGAATTAGCTGACATTGTTGATCCGCTGGTTTGAGGGTGAGTTCACCAAAACTTCCTATGCAATGTCACCAAAATAGTATCCCTATTATACAAAAGTATTAATGTCATATCTGGTTGTGGTAACAATAGATCATAAGAAATAACACGATGCAACCACATAAGCAAGGACGTTAATTTGTATCATATAAAAAAGCATGTGAAAACAATAGATCATAAGAAATACAAGTTGTAATACATAAGAAAGCACATTAAGTTGTACCACATAAGAAAGAACACTAAGATATTTTAGCTTTTATGAAATGGAGGGAGTACAACTTAATGCATTGCACATATCTGGTTACAACTAGGCATTTTAGATCACACAGATCTGGTCCATACACATCCAATCCATCCATACATAGTGAGTATATATCTAACATGTAGATCCGGTCGAATGCATTAAGATACTAGAGAAAAGTATAGATTGGGTCTAACACATTAAGATATTGGAGAAAAGTCATAGATCAGGTTAAACGCATAAATATATTGGAGAAACTTCATAGATACAGTCGAATACATGTGGGATAATGATTAAAGAATCAAAAACTCCCACGGCCCTAGCATAATCAAACGTATACGACCTCGCTAACTTTCTAGATCCATACTATAAATACAACTTCAACAAGCACTATAACATCATATACCTTGTGGAGGGCTACAAAGGCTAGTGTTGGCCACCGTGGTAGGCAAGGACAAGGCGGGTTGACAGGATACACTACTAGGAAAATGGCCTTTAGTGGCGCACCTGGAAACATTATCCGTGGCGCACTAGCAGTGCGCCAAGGGCCTTGCGCTACGGCTATCTCTCAGCCGTGGCGTACTGCCTAGTGCGCCACGGTTGTGTAGAGACAGGCGTAGCGCACCTGCTAGTGCGCCATAGATGTTTGGGCAGGTGCGCTACCCCTGGGATCTTCTGTGGCGCACTACCTAATGCGCCACTAAGCTTCCATAGTGCGCTTTAGGTGTAGTGCGCCACAGAAGGTAGACCATGTGCACCACAGATATTTTTTTTTTAATTTCCAAGCCAGATTATATGCAATACAGATTATAAACAATATTACAGTAGATATACACACACAGATACAAGATATACAATTATATATATAAATACTCAATATGAAAAACAAGATTGAAACAAATACATATAGATAAGTCTCATACATGAATACATAGCCTAAGTTACATTGTTTCGATCATGTTACAAAGTAGTAGTTGGTGACATGCGAATACATGTGTCGATCGAACAAGTTAGAGCTCAGAAGCTCGCCTAGACATCTAAACTGGCTAGCTAGACACAAACGCGGGATAAATAACCAAAGAAGATAAGCATGATCACCGCCGCGACGAAGGTGTAGGTCTTCATCCGGTTCCTTGTCCTAAGTCTCGCTAGATAGCACGTGTATCTAGCTTCCGCCTCCGCCATAGTGTTGTACCCTTGTAGCTATTTCCGCTGAAACGGTGCACCTGTCTCCGGCAGTCTTCCCAATCATCGTAGACTCCGGGAACCCGTCCCTTGTACACGACGTACCACGTCATCTATAAGTTAACAATAATAATTAACCGATGATTGAAAAAAACATATATAATTAAAGTCGCATATGAAGATACACTTATAGAAAGTACTCCTAAATCAAAAAGACCAAACTCAAAAAGCATGCCTCATATATAACTAGGTTGTTCGACACAGGAATATGCTACGATGGAACTGTTCGCCAAGTAGGATGCACAACACCTGGACCTGTGCATAGCACAAGGCGAACAATCCCATCGCAGCACATTCACATATAGTGTGCCACGACATTTCAATCATCGGCATTATTCTCGAAAAAGACCAAAGTAACTCAAAAAGCATGCCTCATATATATACATAGGTCGTTGGACACAGGAATATGCTATGATGGAACCGTTCGCCAAGTAGGATGCACAACACCTAGACCTGTGCATAGCACAAGGGAACAATCCCATCGTAGCACATTCACATATATAGTGTGCCACGACATTTCAATCATCGGCACTATTCTCGAAGAAGACCAAAGTAGCTCGAAAAGAATGCCTCATATATAACTAGCTAGGTCGTTGGACACAGGAATATGCTACGATGGAACCGTACACCAAGTAGGATGCACAACACCTGGACTTGTGCATAGCACAAGGCGTACAATCCCATCGTAGCACATTCACATATCTAGTGTGCCATGACATTTCAATCATCGGCATTATTCTCGAAAAAGACCAAAGTAGCTCGAAAAGAATGCCTCATATATAACTAGCTAGGTCGTTGGACACAGGAATATGCTATGATGGAACCGTGAGCCAAGTAGGATGCATAAGACCTGGACTTGTGCATATCACAAGGCTCACAATCCCATCATAGCACATTCACATATACATTGTGCCACGACATTTCAATCATCGACATTATTCTCGAAAAAGACAAAAATAACTCGAAAAGAATGCCTCATATATATACATAGGTCGTTGGACACAGGAATATGCTACGATGGAACGGTGAGCCAAGTAGGATGCACAAGACCTGGACTTGTGCATATCACAAGGCTCACAGTACCATCGTAGCACATTCACATATATAGTGTGCCACGACATTTCAATCATCGGCATTATTCTCGAAAAAAGAGTAAGGAAAAAAAGAAGGACCAAATTGAGCAAAGGACCAAAGAGTAAGCAAAAAAACCAAGCATTGATTGATATATAATAATAATAAGCAAAATAAGTAAGCGATGATTCATAAACCTAATAAGATAAGTACACTTGTCCACACACACACAAAGGTCATCTATAGTTTGTAACTACAACTAGGACAACATCAAGCCTTCTGGATGGCTTAGGGAACGGGAGGACGCCTTGTCTCGTCATGAACTTCCTATAGTCACCCTGCATCTCTAGGCGATCTTCTATGTCACGGTTATTCGGGATATTTCCTCCGTAGAAGATCCCCCCCGAAGTCATGACATCACGAAAGATGATTGCCCCAAACTGCTGCTGGATGCGATACATCTCTTGTCTAATATCCGAATCAGTGATCTTGGCCTTTGCTTCGGCCCACTGTTTGAGATGATCTGGCAGCATAGAATTCTGCTGGTCAAGTAGGAACGCCCTCATGTGATGGAGTGCGTAGTAGGCTTCCTTCTTACTGTTTTCCGGCTGCTTCACGCAGGGGAACTCCATTACGTGGTTGAAGACATGCCTGCTGAACTTGACCTTCGTACGCACGAAGGTGGTGCCTTCCGTCGAGGCAAAGCCAGTGAGAGCATCATCCAGAACTTCCTTGATCTTGTCGTAGTTTTTCTTCTTTTCTAGACTCCCCGAGTCGAAATACGTGGCGTGGGAATGCTTCGGCGATAAGGAGATGAGCGTGCAGTGTTCATCTCTACGCAAAAAATTCAAATGGAATGTGTTGGAAAAAGAATGATGATGATCTAATAAAGCCAATCGACGGTGGCGAGTGAATAACGACTTACTCGGGAAAGTAAGGCACGAGAATGTATTCCTTTGTCTTGTTCGCCACGAGGATTCTTTTTAGGTACGAGGCCACGATACGTCGTTCGGCGGGGGAACCCAAGCAGCCGTCACGCATGTAGTAGGGGTCCACTATAGCGATGCCCGGTGTGTTCTCTCTAATGATCTGCATGGCCAGGCTGAGAGAAAACAGACGGACCATGGTATAGTGCAGCGGGTATAGGTGGAACATATTGAAGATGTCGTCGAACCGCAGGAAGAATAGATCCGTAGGGGCATTGTCAATGAAGACCATGCCTGGTGGCACCTTAACCACGAATACCGGGTGCGAGGGATCTTTCTCCAATAGAAGGCGTCTCTCTATCGTCAGCACGCCATCATGCACACTCTGCAGTTCCGAACTGGCGAGCTTTCGCAAATTCTTAGGTAGCATGGGCTCACCCGCCACATGAATCCTCCACATAATACCCTCGGGTCTTGGTGGCCCGTCCTGAAACCTGATCGGATTCGCAGTTGTTGACGCCACCGGCTGGCTCGAGCTGCTAGATTTTCTTTTCCTGCCCTTTTTTCCTTTTGGAGAGCAGGCAGGCACCGCAATCTGAGCACCGGCTGTCCTATGTAGTGTGTCTGGGCTTAGAATAAAGGGCCGGTTGGTTGTATCAGCTGGCTCTGTAAAGGCGCAAGCTGGAGGCGTCTCCTTAGAACCAAACAGACGCTTGGTGATAGTGGCTTTCTCTGTGGGGCCACCAGCTAGGTCTTCTTCGTTGCCAAACTGAGTGCTGAAGAAGTGATCATTCCAGTCTTCATCGTCCTCGGCCGGATCCTGCGCCATATGCATATCATCAACATGATCATCCGACCCACCGCGTGGAGGTGACGGCGAGGGCGGTAAGGGGGCCTTGCCACCGCTTGTCGCTGGCACGACAGGCGGTGCTATTGTCTGTGGCGTGATGGCCCCCGCCGTCCCCAAACGGATCATGCTCTTTGGCCATAGCAAGAATAAGCCGAAGCAAGTTCTGAGGACAGACGGATCTTCTTCATCCGCTCCTGGGGGTTGAATGGGAGGTTCCAGGTCGTCGCAGCCCCTTAGCACCTGACTAATTTTAACCCTGTGCACGCTATCTGACATCGGCCTTGAGTGGAACGTGCGCTGCAAGGGTTGAACGATGGTACCCTTGGCAACATCCCTCATCTCGTTGTTCACGTAGCATAAGAGAGTGCAAGGAACATCCGTCTGCGGAAAACATGTACGGCATCGTCAGAGATGCCATAAGAGTAATAGATGACATGAAAGGCGGTAATTAAAGCGATTTGTTTACCGTGATGGCGTCGAGATCGGCTAATGTCGACGCACCGCATACGGCGACAGGCGTGCAAGAGACGGAAGGGCTGCTTGATGGCGCGGTGCTGGCCGCCGGTGTATTCTCCCTACCGACGAGTGGCTGCTGACCATGCTTGGAATCGGGCACGACCCTACTCGACCACCCGCACTCCAGTTCGCTATTGACTCCACCAAGGTAGGCAGGAAGGACGTGAGGGTGATTGCCAGGTTGTCTTGGACGATCTGCGGGATCTGCGCCACTTGTGCCTTAAGTTCTTGAACCTCGCGGTTTTCCTCCTCGCTCCTTCCCGATGGTGCCACATGCGTCCTCGGCGGTGGACCAAAATGATCCACCCAATTCTTACCCCCGAGGCCGGCCAGACGGCCAGCCGACGACGGCTTCTTCGTAACCGGCTCTATTTTCTTGGCCTGGTTCATCGCCCTGTTAAAAGGGTTATCCCACCGGGTGGCCGTTGTCAACCCCTGGGATGAGGAACCCTGGGATCCATGACTAGCAACAATTTCCTCCTCCTGCAGAAGAAGTAACAATGAATCATTTAGATCATCGATTAGATTGCAATCGTGTTGATCCGCGGTAATTAGATTATACTTACCACAATTTCCTCGAATTCCTTCACCGCAGGATCTGCGGTGAGTTGTTTGGATTTTGGGTCCACATGGTAACGGGCCTTGATGAAGTTTCGAACCTACCCGGGTTCGAATTTAGCAAAGGGGTTTTCTATCCCCTTGGATCTATACTCTTCGTCCTCCTTATTCCATTTGGCCTCCGCGGTTCTGTATCCACCAGATCCGAGATGATGATGACCTATATTCATCGCCTACAGCACCTTTCCCCGATTACTATTGGCCAGGGCTCTTTCGGATTCACACCTCTCCTTGAACTCCCGGAACTGATCTTCGGTGATCTGCGGGTCAATCTTCTGGATCTCCTCGAGACTTTTGCCTTCTTTATAGATCTTCTTCTTTATCCGGGTTCTCTAGCTGGCCAGGGCGGTGCTCATCTTTGTGAGGGCGGATTTGTTTACTTCGTTCCCATGATAATTTGTGTTCTGATACTTAGCGGGGAACTTGTATCTTGCGTGCAGCTTCTCGAAGAGGAGTGTGCGCAAGTGGCCATTATCTTTATGCCAGAGATTCTCGGTGTTGATCGAGATGGTTGTCCGGGTGATCGCGGCCACTTTCCCACCGTACCCTTTGACGACAAGGGCGGGCTCCAAAGGAACCCCTGATGGGCTCACTTCGGTAATTTCCTCCCTGACCGTGCCGACCGTGTTCGGGCGCCGGTCCTTCGGCTTCTTCTTCTTCTTAGGAGGGTTGCTACCACTCCCTGTGCCCTCGCCGACATCAGTGGTTTCATCGTCCGCCGTTCCTTCGGCTTCTTCCTCCACGTCTTCCATCTCATCATCCTCGCTCTCCGAAGGATCGTATTCTTCATCGTCTTCTAGTCGTTGGGCCGCCTCCCAGAATGTCAATTGTTTATTCGGAGGTCTGAGTTCTCCTTCAGCGCTGATGTGCTTAGAACATCCAGCCTCGTCGTTGTCACACATCTTTGCACTAATAAAAAACAAATAATTGGTTAAATGCACGGAAAAATCTGGCATGACCTTTGCTAATTTTCTTAAACTAGGAGTGCCCGATTTCTGCCGAAACGGAAGTTAATCAACATTCCGAAAAAAATCGGGACTCATTTCATACAAGAACCTGCATACACGACATAATAAAGTGCTTCATATACAAGCACAAGCACAATTTCAAGGTGCTATTGTCCCAGCACAGATAGTAGCAAAACCAACACTACTCTATTTTTCCTTCCAAACCATTTCACAACCACATCCATCCAGTCCCAGCACAGTGCCACAACCATATATACTTTTGTTATCAATTTAAGCAAGTGACAACAAGCAAATGAGAATACAACAAATGACCAAGTTCTATACTAGAAGATCATTACAGCAAGTGACAGCAAGCGAATGACCAAGTGATGACAGCATTCCTATGAGGTGTAACTAAAAACCATTCCTTGCATGATCATTACTGCATTTGAAATAACCAAGTGATGACAGCAAGATCATTACTGCATTTGAAATGACCAAGTGATGATAGCAAGATCATTACTGCATTTGAAATAACCACACCTGTAACTAAAAACCATTCCTTGCATGATCATATGTTCCTTTTTACTGTTCTGAATTTATGATGTTGATCAAGTTCATGTGAGGTGTAACTACTTTTGCATATTTTCTTACTACTAGCTAATCCAGAGCACATGGTTCAGCACTAATCTAGAGCACATGGTTCACCAGCACATGGTCCTTGCATCTTTTCTTACTATTGCATCTTAAAGAAAATAGAGGGGGCAATAGAAAATCCTTAGCTCTGTACTCACATGGAGTACTAGATCATCATTGGATAGTTTCATAAGCAAGCAATAGCTTTTGTATACAAACATCATCAAAGCCTCATCCTTTGCATCCTAGGCAGAGCTAAGTAATGAAGGGATTGTTCTTTGCAATGCTCTAAAGAAAATTCAGAGCTATAGAAAACCTCTATAGCTCTCTGTTCTTTGGTTTGGTTGTCCTGTTCCACTCTCTCTGCTCCTCCTCCCCCTAATCCTCTCTATCTACCATTACCCCTCCCCCAACTTCTATATAAACCAGCAGTAGGGACAATACTACAAGCAGAAACAGAGAGCAAACACACAAGAACTACAAGCTACATGCTAATAGGACTACAAGCTACATGCTAACAGAGAGCAGACCCAACCTTTTGTGTTGCTGCTGCCATCCATCTTTCAGTTGTTCAGTGATGCTATTTTGCTACGGCCAGATCATATTTTCTTCCAAATTCTTTGAGGTTGCGTTCTCTAAGGATTTGGCTAGCTAACATTTAAATTTCAATCCTCTCATGGGTTTTCTTAAGAAACAAATGTTTTTCTTCGGTGCAAAAAAGACAGATAAATTTGGTAAGACAAATCAGTACTATATTATGGATTACGTATCAATGCCTTCTGAGATTTGCAAACTTGCACATTGAAAAATCATAGTATAATGATCCCTGATCCCATGATCAAGATCAATTTTGTCTTCCCGAAAAAACAGGGCGTTGCTCCATTTATCGTCGCAGTTCACAGCATCATCTGCATCAAAGGAACAAATGGTTCTTGTGCCTAAACCTAGGGGCAATGATGGCCTGCAGAGAGGGGGGACAGAGGGAGAGAGAGGGAGAGAGGGAGAGACAGGGGAGGGGCTACGCTCACCTCTGACGGGCGGACGACGACGGGCGGCGGCGCGATCCTCCTCCTCCACAAGCGGCGGGCCTCCTCCTCCTCCACGGATCGGCAGCGGCCTCCTCCTCCTCGAGAGCGCAGCGCGGTGGCGGGCCTCCTCCTCCTCCTCGAGAGCGCAGCGCAGCGCGGCGGTGGCGGGCCTCCTCCTCCTCGAGAGCAGTGGCGCGGTGTGGTGTCTGTGAGATGGAGCGGCGCAGATTGTGAGCGGCGCGGTTGACTAGTCCAACACACATAGGCGTAGCGCACCCTGGCCAAGTGTGCTACGGATAGCGCACCCTGGCCAAGTGCGCTACGGATAACCGTAGCGCACTTGGCCAGGGTGCGCTACGCCTATGTGTGTTGGACTACCAGATAAGAGGGCGGCCACCCCTCCAGTTAACACTAGTACTGTCATAGCCCACTGGTTCTGCCCCTTAGCTCTATTCTAAACTATGAGCACCCAGGTTCGAATCCTGGTGCTCCACTTTTTTATTTTTATTTTAAAAATACTTTTAAATGTTCCAAAAAATGCCCAAAAGTGGTGATTTATGCCATACAAGTTTTGTTTTGTTTTTAAAATACTTTTAAATATTCCAAAAATGCCCAAAAGTAGTGATATATGTCATAAAAATGTTACAAATATGATTCAAAGTATAACTAAATTTCATAATAATTTGTCCATGAATATTACAATCTTTTTTGACCACGCGTTTTACAATATTTTTTGAGCTAGCGTTTTACAATCTTTTTTCCCTTCTTTGTCGCGGTTGAATAATTTAGCCCCGACACTTTAATGTTTCTTCTTTCGAACGGGCTACCTTTTTTAGGTAGGGTTGTCCTTTTTCTTCTTGTGATGTATGTTGCTGCATCGTAGTCGTCGTCATCTTCAATCTTTGGATCGCCATACTGGTCGAAGTCTTGCTCGTTGGCGACTCCATCCATTCCGATGATGTTTCTTTTTCCTCTCCTCACGACAACACGGCTAGGCTATTTCGGGTCGGTAATGAAAAAACATTGGTCCACTTTGGTAGCCAGTACCCACGGTTCATTTTTCGCGGCCACGTTTGCACCGGTGGCCTTGGATTTAGCTGCTTCGGGTATAACCATGGTTGTGAAATACCGGTCTTCTCTTTCGACGCTCTTTGCCCATCTGACATGGAACATCGACACCTTTTCTCCATAGTAGTCGAGCTCCCAGATCTCCTCGATTATTCCGTAGAATCTTTCCTTCACGTTGTCATCAGTGTAGAATTCCGACGTTACGCCTGAGTTCTGATAATCATACTTGTTGTCCTTTTCCTCCGTGTAGAATGTGTAGCCATTGATATCATACGCCTGATAGGTCACCAGGTTTTGCATCGGTCCCTGCGACAAGGTGAATATGATCTTTTCCGTGTCAGAAGAATGCGATCGCGGGGGATTATCAAGGAGCGTCTGCCTAAACCAACGCGTGAAATCTGAGTTGTGCTCTTTGATTATTTCTCCCTGCGTCCTCTATATGCCCCGGTCACTGTACTTCTTCTCAATTAACCTTTTGTGCTTCTGTACCCAAGGATCGACCAGTTCTAAATGCTGTAGCGCGACGAGGTTTGCTCGATCAAAGTCTGCGCGTCGAAAATCGAAGTCTGCATGCAGTATGCGACGACCCTCTCGGTGACCAGATCCGTCGAGCTTGCCAAGGTGTCTGTTGACGGGAAGACCGACAGGGTTCTCGATGTCTAGATAATTCATGCAGAAAGAGATGCACTCTTCGGCCAGAAAGCCCTTGGCTATGCTTCCATCTGGACGGGACCTGTTGCAAACGTATCCTTTGATGTGTCCGTTCATCCTTTCGAACGCCATCATGTTGCGGAGGAACATCGGCCTGAGTTGTACGATGTCCTCCACGACATGGACCAGCAGATGCACCATAATGTCGAAGAATGCGGGTGGGAAGTAGACCTCAAGCTCACATAGTATCACCATGATCTCCTCCTGTAGCCTTCCGAGCTGATTCACGCCAATCGACTTCCTAGAGATGACGTCGAAAAACTTGCATAGGCCAAATAACGTTTCACGGACGTGCTCGTCCATTATCCCTCTTAGTGCGACCGGAAGTACCTGCGTCATTAGCATGGCACAGTCGTGAGACTTCATGCCACTGAACCTCTGCTTCGCCTCGTCTAGGTATCTGCTTATCTTGCCCGCGTAGCCGTAAGGAAATTTGACTCCTAGAAGGCACTTGAAAAACTGTTTGATCTCATCCTGGCTTAGAGTGAAGCAAGAAGGAGGGCAGTAATATTTGTTCTTCTTGAACTTTTTACCCTTCCGACGACCTTGTGTCGTCTCCGACTCATGATCATCGTCATCTTTCTGATCATCAGGAGTAGTGCGTCCTCCGTGAAGCTCCTTCCGGATACCCAAGCATATCAGGTCGTGCCTTGCTTTCGGACCATCTTTCGTCCTATCTGGCATGTTGATTATGGTGGCGACCAGACTCTCGCACACGTTTTTCGTGATATGCATGATGTCGAGGCTATGAGGCATGCGGAGAAACTTCCAGTATGGCAACTCCCAGAAAACAGACCTTGTTTTCCATACCTTCATCAGCGGCTTGTCTTGTTGCTGCCTCTTTCGCTTCTTTCCAGGCTGAGGACAATCTTTCCAGTTTTTCATCAACTCTTCCACTTCTTCGCTGCTCCTACGCTCTGGGATTCCTCAGGTCTCTGATTTGCCATCGAACAGGTCTCCATGTTTTCTCCATGGATCATTCTTGCCGAGCCACCTCCGGTGCGCCATGAACACGGTTTTCGATGACCCTGGATCTTTCTCTAGTTGGAGATAGCTTGTGTTATCCATGCACCTAACGCATGCGCAGAATCCTTGGATAACCTGCCCCGAGATATACCCGCAACCTGGATAGTCTTGCACCGTAGTGACCAACGCGGCTCTCATAGTGAAATAATCTTGTGCGACGGCGTCGTAAGTATTGGCTCCAGATTCCCATAACGTGGCTAGCTCCTCTTTCAACAGCTCGAGATAAAGATTGATGTCGGTACCAGGTTGTTTCGGCCCTTGAATTAGCATACTCATTTGTATGTACTTGTTCTTCATGCACAACCATGGAGGGAGGTTGTACATCCATACAAACACGGGCCAAGTGCTGTGCGTGCTGCTCTGGCTACCGAACGGATTGAGTCCATCGGTGCTCGCACCAAGCCTGATGTTCCTCGAATCTCCACCAAATTTTGGGAATTCGAGGTCCAATGCTTTCCACTGGCTAGCATCTGAAGGGTGCGTCAGCAGCTCATCCTTTTCGGGGTCATCATCATCTCCTGGCTTCTTCCTTTCCGCATGCCATCGCATGAGCTTCGCTTCCTTAGGGTCCACGAAATAGCGCTGCAGACGAGGAGTGATAGGAAAGTACCATACCACTTTTCGAGGTGCTTTCTTCCGTTTCTTGTATCGACTCATGCCGCACACCGGACATGTGGTTTTCTCCGCGTCCTCGCCCTGATAAATGATGCAATCGTTGATGCATACGTGATATCTAACGTGCGGTAGATCGAGAGGACAGACGATTTTCTTGGCATCCTCGATACTAGTTGGACATGTGTTCCCCTCCGGGAGACGATCGTGCCAGAATGCCATCATATCGTTGAAGCTTGCGTCGCTCAATTTGTGTTTTGCCTTCATCTCCATAGCCTTGAGCGTTACATTCAACCGGGTATCATCGGGCCTGCATCCTTCATACAATGGAGTAACCGCGTCTTTCTCAAGTTGCGCAAGCTTGGCTTTCTCTCTAGCGGCAGCCCTGGCGTTACTCGTCTGCTTGAGAAGCAGCTCTTGCACATAAGGGTCCCGCACCCAGCCTGACGTTATTCCATCGTCGTCTGCTCCTCCGGCATCTAGATCATCATCATCCCGGTCTGCTTCCGCACCTTCACCATCTCCAGGAGACTCTTCATCATCTCGCCCGTTCTCGCCGTGATGATGATCATCGTCATGTTGACCACCTTCACCATCTCCATCATCTACGTCATCGCTTATCCAACGAGTGTATCCATCCATGAAACCATGGCGGAGCAGGTGCGCCTGCAGATTCCCGGAATCTGGGTCGATCACCCAGTTGAGTTTGCATCTTCTGCACGGACATCTTATATCTGTCTTGTTATTTCGTATCATGTCGGCCGTCGCACATTTCAAAAATCTAGCCACAATGCCTTCGCTCATTATGCGGACCATTTTTGCCTGCACGGTGTACACGGTACAATTTTGAAGTCTATTAGAACCACATAATGAATGCATGCATGCAATGGTCGATAGAAAATTTCGGCATGACCTATCCTAAAATTAGGACCTTTGCGAAATGCCAAAGTCTTGCCAAAATGGAAATGAATCAACATTTTGGCAAAACAAATGGCAACTTGTTCACATACAAACACAAGAGAGAGAGAGAGACCGATCCATACACACATGAACATATCATTATCCTCTCCATACACACATGCATGAGCATCATCGATACTCTCCATATACACACACATATGAGACCATCCTCTCCACATACACACATCATGAGCATCGATCATCTACGTACATACATATGAGCACATCATCCATATACACATGAACACATCCTTACATGGACAACTTACCGAGATGAGAGACCGATCGCGAGAAAGATGGAAAGGAGAGGTGCGCGCGTCGACCGGAGAAGGAGATGAGAGACCAGAGACCTCCTCTATTACTTATGTAACATCCAAGGCAAGTTTTACATGCTAAAAATGGTGAATGGGTGGAGAAATTGAGGTGGGAAGGAGAAGATCCCGACTAGATCTAAGGAGGAAGAAGAAGGGGAAAGTGAAGTGTGGGGTGGTGGATGTGGTCACACATGTGCACATAAAGAGCTGTCCTAAAAAAACGACACATCCGTGGCGCACACGGCCCTAGTGCGCCACAGGGAGTACAAACATCTATGGCGCACCATGCCATGTGCGCCACGGATGCTCCTACTACCTGTGGCGCACTAGGCCGAGTGCGCCACAGATGTTTGTGGCCGTTTCACAGCAGAGGGGGGCGTGCGCTTAGGCGTAGCGCACCCCCCCATGTGCGCCACAGATGACACTAAAAACCGTGGCGCACATGACTAAAGTGCGCTACAGATGTTTGGCGTGCGGCCAACAGGGCCCTGGCCCACACACATCTGTGGCGCACTATAGTCATGTGCGCCACGGTTGTTCTAGTTACTAATAGGGCACTGCCCACAGGTGAGCCACGCCTGTTTTAGCCGTGGGGCACTTCAACCATGTGAGCCACGGATGTGCTGATTACCTATAGCCGTTTTCCTAGTAGTGATATGCACGAACTAATGACATAAAGGCAGTTGTTGATGACATCAACATTGCAACACTGGCATACTACCTCCAACAGTTAGCTCTTTCTTCTGCCTCGCCAACTAGGTGAGATTTCCAAACAGAGGAGATGTGCACTGTGGTCCTAAAGATATGAGGCGGATGTGGAGTGGAGTGGTCTCACTACTGCTCCAGATATATAGGATGTAGTTGGTAGGGTTACGTCTGAAAGGACCCTAATGGGCACAAATTCCCAAATGGTTATATTCAATAAGCTGTGTGTGATGTTATATGTCGCAAGTAGCCCTTATACAGAAAACCATTAACAATAGTTCACTTCACACACAGGTTTTCTGTCTATGACCTTGTATTAATACTCAAATTACACACCAAATCTTGTCCACGTATCAAACAAGGTTATCCTAGTTACTAGTTATAAAATACAGCTAACTTAAAAATTACATTACATAGTTTGTAATAACTAGTTAATTATTACACATTAGAAACTAATTAATAAGTACTCACTAGACACTAACTGTCCTCACCGTCATAGGATATGACGATGGCATCGGTGGCATCAGAAGCTATGCCATCCCCTCACTTTTACACCCCATCCTTTAACTCCTTGTGCCTTGCCGCACCGGCATTCCAAATACACATAATCTCTTTGAACCCGTCGAAGGGAACTCCAAGCAACACAATGCATGGACATCACCACGAAGGAGAAGTCTCTACGCGTTCCTCTTCCTTCTTCTTGTTAAAGAGCTAGTCCTCGTGGAGTGACTCATAATACTGCTCCGCCACCATATGGTCCTCAATCTGCTCCATCAGGTCATTTGTCGTGTCCTTGTAATCCTCTTTCAAGGAGACCAACTAAAATACGAGGGGAAGGAGCTTACGTCTTGGTCCGGTGGTGGGATGGGGTGATCCTCCTCCCCTACCGGCGATGCTTTCTCCTCCTCCTCTTCCACCACCAAAGAGGACTGATCAACATGGCGACGATATGTTGGCGGGCACTACCATACGCAATAAAGGCTAGTGTGCAAGGGTTCCTCAACACTCAACAAAAAATCCTACGGTGGAGAACACCTAGACATGATCTATCTAGGAGCAAAGCTATAATAGAGAAGGTTTCAGCGGCATACCCTTGTAGACCAAAAGCGTTATGTTCGTGGGAATGTTGGTGATATAGTCGATACCACAGCCGACCTCAAGGTCGGGAAGCTCCTTGGAAGTCACCCCGAGTCCTATACAAAAACCTAGTGGCACTAATGGCAACACCTCCGAGGTTTCACACATTTGCGGTGTACGATGACAACTTTTTGTTCCCTGATCCTTGCCAGGAGTGCGAAAGTAGATTTCTGGCTAGAGTCCTACAACGTTTCGTCGTGCTGCAATGAAGTTCCCCTTTGCGAGCACAAACCAAATTTGGGTCATAGTTGCAAGAGACAAAGAGAGAGAGAAATTCCCCAAGGAAAATGCCTTAGAGAAAATCCCAATTATTGGTGTGTCCGAGGCCTTCTAGCGCCCGCCAGCTACCTCCCGCCCGTGCGCTTGTTCCCCCGCTGGAGCCTATCCGTGCCCGGCCTAGTGGGCCGGTTGGGGCCAAGTTGTAGGGGCTATTTGCTTCCCTTTCCGGAGTGACTCCCCTCCTCGGATTTGGCCCTATATAGGAAGTTGCTCCATTTTAATATTAATTTAAAATATTTATTTAGTATATTTATTCATAATTAATATATAAATGCATATTTTAAAATCTCTATTAATCCAAAACACCTTTTGGAATTTTCCTTATACCGAATATCTTTGGAATCTCTTCGGAACTATTTCGGGGAATTCTCTATGGAATGATTCCATTACTTTTCTCTCTTTCATACTTCGTTGGTCCCGTTGAACCAAAATATCTACAAATATCATCGTACCCATAAGTGTTTTAGCCCTACAGTTCGGGAACATGACATACATGATCGAGACCTTTCTTAAGCAATGATCAATAGCGGGGACCAGTATATCTATTGTAATAACCCCTGGGCATTCATGATATCTGTTGTTGTTTGAACTACAAATGCTAAGTCCCAATCCCTTTATTACTTGGATACCTGATTTGTCCAAGATCTAATCAAGGGTATTATATACCTAGTTCAATCTCACCAACAAATACAGTTTTACTCATTCCGTGATATTCCTTCCTCGTGATCTAGTCACATGTTGCGCAATACTTGGATGTAATATCACTGAGTGGCCCTAGTGTATCTTCCCGTCATGCGTGTGAACAAATCCCTATCTTGATACATAGGTCTCAACCGCTGGGTTTGTAGCATAGAAAACAAAAAATTCCTACGATGGCAATTGTATACAACATGATCCATCTACCTAGATACAATCAACGGGTGGATATACATCGAGAATACATACCCTTGAATACCTACAAAGATTTATGAGTATGGACTCGTTGGTGATGTAGTTGATATCTTGCCGACCTCAACATCGTGTGGTAGTCCGGAAGCACCGCAACTCAGCGGAGCATCCGTGATCGTACACATGTCCGGGGCCCCGACAACCTCCGCGACCTCGCTCCAGCAATGCAATGGAAGCATGAATTCCTCGCTGTAGAAAAATCCACCGGGAACATGTATCTCACTAAGAAGAGACCATGGGGAAATAGTACTAGAGGGGGAAAGAGATCCTTCACGAGGAGGTGTGAGTGAGAGGGAGGAAGAGGGGAGCGTTTTATAGGAGGAGGGGGGCACCCAATGGCCACGTCCGGCGGCTAAGGTGGCTGCCCTCACCCCTTCCTAACAAAATGAATCTCCATTTCCTATGCTCAAAATCCCACTAAAACTCCATTAAATTTCCACCAAATTTAATGTAATCTCTCTTTAATTAAAACTCTTTTATTTATTTATTCAGAATTTTGTCAATTATATTAATTAACAAACATTCACATAAAATACCTTTCTACTTTTCAATTTTACATGCAGAACCAATTTCAGCAATTTCACCTGAAACAATTCCGGTGTCGATTGAAATAATTCAAGTGCTTCGATATTATTTTTCTGGCAACTCATTTTCTCGAAATGGTGACTATATCCCTTTAGTGTGTCACCATACGGTTCGCGAATAATGTAGACATGGTCGAGACCCGTCTCTAATCAATAATCAACAGCGGCACCTGGAGATCTATACTGACTCCTACACATTCAACGATGACTTCTTGTTATCGTAAGAACCTTGACATTGAAACTAAATCCTTTTGTCTCGTGATATTTTACATGTCCGAGATTCTATCATCGGTATCCCCATACCTAGATTGATCTTGTTATCGACATGTACTCTTTTCTTGTTCCCATGATATAATATTCTAGCGATCTCCATCACTTGCTTGCAAACTATATCAATGTGATATCACCGAGAGGGCCCAGAGTATATATCTCCATCATTTGGATGGACAAATCCCACTCTTGATCCATGATCCTCTACATAACATTATCAGAGTATTTGAACCCACCTTTATAGTCACCATGTTATGGTGTGACGTTTGATGTTATCAAGCTACTCTTCATATGTTAGTGATTGACATGATCTCATGGTCTAAGGAATAAAGTCACTTATAATGATGTTATAGTAATTTAAACATAATGAATTTGATCGTATTACTATACTTCAGATGAATGTTCATCACATCATTCCACCAATGCTGTAACCTTGTTATTAACAACATCCAATGTCCATGATCAGGAAACCTTGATCATCACGTTAAACAACGAGCTAGTTTATATGAGAGGCATAAATAGGAACACGTTATTTTTTACTAAACACACATGTATTAACGTTTCCTATTAATACAATTATAGCATTAAAATAAACATCTATCATATACTTGGAATACGATAATAACAACTTTATTATAGCCTCTGGGGAATATTCCCTTCAGTCTCCCACTTGCACTAGAGACAATAATCTAGTTTACATTGTGATAAATCTAACACCCATGGAGTTTTGGTGTGATCATGTTTCGCTCTAGCAAGAGTTTTATTCAATGGATATGCCACATTCAGATCCGTGTGTATTTTACAAATCTTTATATCTCCATCCTTGACATGCTCGCAAATGGAGTGAAACCGGCTCTTGATATGCTTGGATTTCTTGTGAGACCTTGGTTACTTGTTGTTGGCTATGGTTCCATTTTTATCAAAATAGATCACCATTGGGTCCAATGCACTAGGAACCACACCCAGTTCCGTTATGAACTCCTTCATCCAAATTGCTTCATGTGCTGCTTCCGAAGCAGCAACATATTCCGCCTCCGTTGTTGATCCTGCCACCATGGGTTGTTTGTGTTGGGCCACGTAGAGATAAAACAAAACTTTTTACTCTAACATGATGATCCCAAAATCTAGCTGATGTAGAAGGCCACGAGGATTACCACTAGACGCGTAGTTGCGGATTACTGATGAAGCACATCTATTGATAAGTGTAGTTCACGAGATCCGATCTGATCACGATCGTCATTGTGCTGATCGTACAACACCTCTGCTGGTATCCACACGTACAAGGAGGAGCACCGACGACAAACTGCTAGGTTCGTTAAGTCGGCAGGACTGCTGTGAAGCTAGGGTTTCCAACTCATGGAATGACCTAACCGATCAACGATTAACCCTTGTGGGTTACTGTGCTCCACTATATATAGGGAGTGAATGTGGGATCCACACGTGGCCCATTCACTAAAGCCCATATGATATTAGTCACCGCGAGTCTGACTCACTGACTCAGTCCAAATCCGGCTCGGGTCCAACCCAACCAGATTTCCGGTTTAGATCCAATCCGAACTTGCTTCCGCTCTTAAGTGTGTGACCCCGGAGGCTCATGGCAACTTGGACACGATTAGAGTCTGACTCTCAGTCGATCAGTCAGTAGCGGCTCCTAGAAGAACGTGCTGACTCCCAAGTACCAAAGAGTCATGACGACTTGACTTTCCAATGTGACTTACGTCCGAGTCCCTTTTGCCTCACGATATACCTTGTTAGACTATAGGCGAATATTTGTCATCCCTTAAATAGTCCGACTCTCTTCTCGATCCGAGATAAGAGATTCATCCGACTAACTATTAGTCGATCGCCTCAGTTAGCACTTAATCGAGTTGTGCATGGTCATGATTTTCGAATCATATAATCTGAGAGGGCCTAGAGAATATCTCTCCAAGTGGAGGGGCAAAATCCCATCTTGGTTATTCACATCACGCAACTTGATTCTTAGTCGACCCGAACTCTACCTTTATAACTTCCCAGTTACGGATCAACGTTTGACAGAACCTAAGTCGGTGATCCTCAACTCGGACTATGCAACAACCTAAGGTCTAAGGATTACATTTATTGATATATACAGATGACAACTTGTTTGTTCTACCTCGATATGGGTCAATCTGACTCGCTAAACTCTTTAGCCGATTCTGTGTAAGTCGGAATAGCATCACCATGCCCATGACAAGTGGAACCGAGTCATCAAGCCGACTTTCATATTGGTCTAAGTTGTGTGTGCAGCACAACCTTAATGACCAATGACATTTAGTACAAACAACATGAATGTATAGTTACACAACTGAATCACATATTCAATGATATACATCAGATGCTTATACAAGGACAACTTAGCAACTTTATGAATACAATGGGAGAACATCATCATACATGATTGCCACTAGGGCATATTCCCAACAGTCTACCACTTGCACTAGAGTCAATCTTCCGACATCACATGTCTAGGCATCTAATGCCCATAGCTCTTAGGTGCGCCTCATGCTTCGGCTGTGGTAACGGCTTTGTCAACGGATCCGCAATGTTTGCATTCGTGTGTATCTTGCATAACTTGATATCACCTTGATCGACGAACTGGAGAATCAGGTGATACCGCATGAGTATGTGCTTGTTCTTTTGGTGTTGTCTAGGTTCTTTGGCTTGTACAATAGCACCATTGTTATCACAATACACGTCTAACGGATTGGACGAGCCCTGAACCATACCAAGATCCATGAGGAAATTCGTCATCCAAATAGCTTCCTTTGCTGCTCTGAGGCGGCAATATACCCAGCCTCTATTGTAGATGCAGACACAGTCTCTTGCTTGGAATTCTTCCAGCTCACATCACTTCCGTTTATAATAAACACATAACTGGATTGCGAACGAGAATCATCAGATTCGGTAAGATAACTCGCATACGTGTAACCCTTTACACTGAGTTCATATTCACCACCATGAACCAAAAACATATCCTTAGTCCTTCTTGTCACATCCCAAAATTGTCCAAATTTTGAAATGTGAAAAATAAATAAACAAAATAAATAATTGATGAAATCTAGGGTGAAAAGAAACTTTTTGATTCCAAATGGAAACATTAAAACCCATCTTGAAAATTTTGAATAAAATGGAATTCAACAAATTTCAATCAAGTGAAATGCATTCATCAATGAATGTATCTTGAAATTTAAACACTTGGAAAAGTTAAACCAAAACTCTAAAACCCTAATGGAAGAAAATCATTTCCAAGATCTCTCTAAGATTATGGATTTTTTCCATATAAATATTTGTCAACAAACATTTATAAGTGATCAAAATGACAAATAAAAATATTATAAAACCATGGAAATTGGTTTCACTTAATTTGGTACAATAGATAAAAACTTATGAATTTAATAAGATGAAAGGAAATAATTTCCAAAGCTAATAAAGCTCCTATCTAAAATCCATACCAAATTGTGATCAATTAATACTAAAAGGATATAAAAGGATAAACAAATATGAAATAAAATTATACAAATTGGATTCACCAATTTTGGATCTATAAATAAAAAGATATGGATTTTATAAGGCAAAGAAAGAAATAAATAAATAAGGAATATTTGAAAGCCAAATTAAATTTTGGCCAAGTCCATAAACAAAATAAAGGTTTATTAAATAATAAAAATAAATAAAAATATTATTTAAATAAAACTCTATGGGCTTTGAACCATATTCAATTTTATTTAAACAAAGACTATTTGCCTAACTAATAAATCCTAAGTAAATTATTTAGAAGACAATTTAAATATTGAATTAAATCCTTAAGCAAATAAAATAAATATAATCCAAATAAAATAAAAGGATAAAGAATATTCAAATACAATAATATGACATTAACCAAATTCTATTCTATTTGAATAAAGACAAAATCCCTAATAGAAATGATTAATTAAATCATGGGAAAATAATAAAGTGGAATTTCCCAAAGTGGATATAAAAGTTATTTAATTAACTTAAATGGAATAAAAGAATCATTTAAATAAAATTTATATGGAATCAAAACCATATTTGATTTTATTTTGATAAAGACAAATGCCCAATTTAAGTGATTAATAAATCATATTTTTTTAAATAATTAAAAGTGAATTATTTGCACAAAATAAAACCTACTGAAAAAGGTTTTGATAAAATTTGGAATTCAAATAGAAGTTTGAAAATGTATTTAAAATCTTATTTGAATAGAGACAAATGTCTATTTTAAATAAATAACAAACATAAAGAGAATAAAATAAATATTCTAAATGGATTGTTTAATTACATAAATGAACAAATTAAAAACTTACTGAAAAGTTTGGAAGGTTCTGAGTTCAAATGTTTTTTTGAATTGTTTGAACAAATTCAAAACAGAATAAAAGAAATAGAAAAAGCAAAATAAACAGGAAAGAAAAAAATAAAGAAAACAGCCCAGCCCAACCTGGCCCAACTAGCCCAGCAGAAGCCCACTCCCTCTCTCTCTGTCATCACAAAGCGTTTTCTACTCAAACTCTCACCAGCGCAGTCACTGATTTCCCGACCCCGCGCACCCCCTCTCTCTCTCGCTGACCGCTGGACCCACCGAACACGTCACCGTCTTCAACCCCGCGATGACCACGCCCCTCATTCCTCCCCGGCCATTTCTGCCATTGAAACCTCGCGTAAATTCGCCGTAACACCGTAGTGATTCCGCTCTGCAACCGCGCACTCTTAATCTCCTATGTCCCCTCTCCATTTCCCCTTGCTCTCCATCCTCCCTCTGCCCCTAGGTTTCCCCTGATTTTATTTGCATGACCACTGCTCCGACAACCTTCCCTGGCCAATTCCGGTGAGCCCAGCCACCACTTTACCCCCTCGACCACCCGAGCTTGATCGCCAACATCTCCTGCACCTCCCAGTGCCGCCCTCTTAGCCACACGTTCCCTGTAGCATCGGCAACCTTGACGAACAGAGCTCCTCCGTCTGCCTCCACTCCGGCGAGTTACTGACGCCAACCCCGAGCACCCCTCGTGTTCTGGTGAGTATTCCTGCAACCCTCGAGACCGTGCTCACCTCACTGACATGCTGCCTTGCCTTCTTATGCCCCAGGAGCTCGTCCCCGACAACGACACCACATGCCCGATAGTGAGCAACTCCTGCGTGGAATTGTCATCGTCCCCTTGCGCCCCTTCACCAACCAAGGACACGTTGAGCATCAGCAAGCGTCGGCGAAATCGGTGAGCCCTTCCCCTCTCTCCCTAGCTTCCTGTATTGCCGGAAAGGTCACTGCCAGAGCGCGCCGCCACCGTTCACCACCGCAGCGCCGCTAGTATTTGACCAGTAGATGCGAGCCGTTAGATCTTGATCGAAGGCGTGAGATTAGAACTTAAGCCAAGAGGTAAGTTTGCATCTGTGCCGCATGATTATAATTAGATCCAACACACCGCATAGCTCGATCTTGCCAAACTGGTACCAGTGAATATGATCAAGACACGTGGCCAGTGACTTGTTTTAAAAACAGAAATGAATCTATTTGATGTTTGATTTTGTAAAATTCATAACTTTAAATCTACACATCCAAATTTTGCAAACTTTATATCAATGGAATCAGAAAAAAGAGTAGTTTCCAACCATGCCATTTTTTAATGAATTGCTTCTGTAAAATTGGTTGTTTTTGCAGAAACATGTGTAGGCATATTTTGTGTATAAAATTTATTCTAAAATTGTTTTAGGGTAAAATCTTTTGTAAATGGATTGTTTCGAACCTACTGAGCATAGAAACCAACTTTTGGATTTAAAAATATACTTTGTGACACTTAGGAATTATTCCTTTTAATTAAAGCATTTCTAGTTAAATAGAAATGTTGAATATGTTTTAAAAATTCTTTTTGAGTAAATCCTTTTGAAAATGATTTGAATTAAACTCTCTGACCCTAAACACCAAGTTTTAGGATTTAAAAATATATTTGATGAACCCTATAAAATTATTACTTTGCTTAAAGGCATTTCCAACAAAATAAAATATTGCTTTGGTATAAAAATGGTTTATAGGTAAAACATATTGCAAATGGTTTTAATATTAAACACTTGACCTTAAAACACTAACATTTATGTTTAAAATTATATTTGTCAAACACTAGAAATTATTAATTTGATTTAAATCATTTCTAACAAAACAAAATGATTTAAAGTGGCCATTTTCACTAACTTAATATCAAATGGTTTTGCCACTTTTATAAATGAACAATAGGTGTTTTAAAATGTTTATAACCTATTAGAAACCAATTTTCCAAATAAAACAATCTTTGGCATGCTTGCACGCATTGCTTTGTTTTTATTATTATGTGATGAATTGTTTGAATGCTAGTTTTGAATTTGAGCCTTGCTTGATTGAATTGTAGTGAACTTTGAAGAGTGTGAGTATTGCAAGATCAAGGAGTGAACTTATATTCTCTACCCAAAAGGCAAGTGGTGCTTCATACTTTTGTCCTATTATTTTCACTATGCATTAGTGATGTTTTGAGTAGGACTTGCATGGAATTTTACGAAGTATGCTATGCCTTGGGAAATCCTAGTAGATGAAACCTTAGTAGATTTTCCCTAAGTTAAGATTCTTGCTACTATCATACTTAGCTTAGCTAGTAGAAAACAAGGGTGGATTATATTCATGCTATGAAATATTTCTAAGTCAATGACTTGTGTTTTGTTTAATAAAACAACTATGTGAATGAAACACCTGGGTGGAATTGTGAGAATGGATTTATGTTGAGTGGTTACACAAGGCCAGGGGACTAGTGAACCTTGTGTATCACACTTGTGGAAAGCCACCCAGGAACACAGAGATTTGAGATGTCAAATGTTGAGAAGCTTCAAGTGCAGCCACTTGGCATTATGGGCTCTGCCTGGATCATATAGGTTGCAATAACTTAGTCAAATGGACAGTTGGTGGTAGGGGATTGATAGGTTTGGAGCACGTCCATTTTGGTCTAAGGGAAGGCTTCTGAAAGATCTTGTCTCGATGCATGTCGTGTCTTGTGGGGAAAGTGCACCACCTCTCGAGAGAGTAAAATCTAAGTACTTAGCCGTGTCACCGGAAATGGACAATTTGAGCATCAAGACGTGGAAGCTATCAAGGATCTCCTCATCCCAATTTCTAAGTTAAAAACTTTTCGTTGAACAAGGGTTAAAGGATCTTCAATCCATGATTGGTAGATGCCTTGGGTGATTTTGACAAACAAAAACTTAGTGTTTTCAAATGATAAGGAAAATCTATTTTGAGCAAAGCAAGCCTAAGCTCCACTTAGCCAAATGAATATAGATGATAGATACCACTATTCTACCATAGTAACAGTTGCCAATACAATTCAAATGTATTGACCCTTGTGGCTATAGCTTATTATGTTGCAGGTTCGTTTGATGTTAGTGAAGTGTGTTGATTAGGATTACAAGTCTACAACCAACATGATTGCCTGTGGCACTTTGAAGATGAAGGACTCCATGCTACATTGTTATTTTGCTGCATTATAATAAGATAGCCAAATGATCTATGTAAGATGTAATGAATTATTTTATTCCTGGTTATAAAGTTGTATTATGACCTTTGTTTCTTGATATTACATCCTAACTATGGATGCTAGCTATTGATCCAGATACTAGCATTGTAAACACAGGGATCTCTACCTTATTATCAGGTTGGGACCTCTACAGATGGTAACAGAGCACTGTGTTTCTTATAGGATTGTAACCCTAGGATTGGACAAAACCTCATAGAAATATAGGAGTTTTATTTGTTCCAAAACTTATTTACAAACAATCTTGTAAACTCTTTCCTCAACCTTTTTGTTTTGAATCTACATCTCTTCCTTTTCAACTTGATGGACAAAGCCTCATCATGAGCAAAGACCTCACCATGAGCAAAGACATCACCAACACCAATGACTTCAACTTTAGTTTCACCAAGGACTTAAACTTGGATATCACTAAGGACTACAAGTGAGACAAGAAATATTACTCAAGACTTGAAGACTAAGGAAACACAACTTAGAAGTAACCATCATCATCTTTGAAGTTTGTGACCAAGACGCAAGAATTTTCCCAAGGAAACCATGATCTTGTTCAAGAAGAAACAACAAAGAAGAATGGGATGATCTCGAGTAAACCATATAGTTGGACCACCATACTAATGTTTAGTTTAGATCAAACCCACCAACTTATGTGGTGTAATAAAAATATTTTGTTGCCTAAAAATGTGCTTGAACTTTGTTGTTTGATTGGGATGTTTGTTTGTGATTGCTTGCACAATTCTTGTGTGAATTGTTGTGTGTGATTAGACTTCTTCTCTAGAAATCTTTTGCCTATTCTAATCCCAATCCAACCCAAACAGATGACTTCTCCAAGGGACTCCAACATCAAGAATGGTGACACCAACAACCAAGAGATGCACATGAGAGAACAACTACCAGCAAACCAAACCCAGTTGAGTCAAGTGACAACTCAGTTTTTAGGCAACAACAATAAGTTAGACCCAACCTTGCAAAATATTTTGGAAATCCAATCCCAATTGTTGCAAGGGATGACCAATCAAATGATCAACATGAGAGACAACCTTTCCCAAGGAGATTGTGACAACAATGATGTCAAGGATGATATTATAGAAGGAACTCAAGCTTGCAATATTTGTGGAGACATGGATCACACTTCTAAAGAGCATAAGGATCAATGCCCTAATTGTGAAGAGAAACATCCAACTAAACAATGCCCCACATCTCAAGTGACTTGTTTCCTATGTGAAGGAAATAATCATGTCCCTATCCAATGCCCCATTTATCCTATAGTTCAACAAATGAAACAAGGAGGAATGCATCAAAAGTATGGAAAACCCCATGAGGAAACAACTTCTATCAAGAAGGATGAAGACAAAGGCAAACCTCAGATTGCACCCCCATAAATTAGGAATCACCTTGATGGACAAAAGAGGAAACATAGGTATTATCCAAGGAATCGTTCAAGGAACCGAGGAAGCTTTCCCACCTTTGAGGTGAGATATGAAGAGCATGAACTAGAAGAACTCCTACCTTTGGTGAAACCCAAGAAGAAGAAAAATAAGGGAATTAGCCAAGTGTGGTGCAACAACTGCAAAGAGCTAGGCCATTATATATCAATTTGTCCAGAGAAGATACGTGAAGAACTCAACCTTCTCACATGTTACAAGTGTGGTGACAAAGGACATTATGCAAGCAATTTTCCAGAAAAGTTTCATCAAGATCCCAAGTAAGCCAAGATGTAATCTAGTTGAAAACCTTTTTAAGGGTGGTAGTACCATGGTTGCCTTGAAGCCAACTTGTAACCTCTAGCCTTCCCAAATCTCGGGACGAGATTTATTTTAACGGTGGTAGCCTGTCAAACCAAAAGTTTCCAAATTTTGAAATGTGAAAAATAAATAAACAAAATAAATAATTAATGAAATCTAGGGTGAAAATAAACTGTTTGATTTCAAATGGATACATTATAACCCATCTGGAACAAATTTGAATAGAATGGAATTCAACAAATTTCAATCAACTGAAACGCATTCATCAATGAATGTATCTTGAAATTTAAACACTTGGAAAAGTTAAACCAAGACTCTAAAACCCTAATGAAAGAAAATCATTTCCAAAATATCTCTAAGACTATGGATTTGTTCCATATAAAAAAAATTCAACAAACATTTATAAGTGATCAAAATGACAAATAAAAATATTATAAAACCATGGAAATTGGTTTCACCTAATTTGGAACCATAGATAAAAACTTATGAATTTAATAAGATGAAAGGAAATAATTTCAAAAGCTAATAAAGCTCCTATCTAAAATCCATACCAAATTGTGAGCAATTAATCCTAAAAGGATATAAAAGGATAAACAAATACTAAATAAAATTATAAAAATTGGAATCACCAATTTTGGATATATAAATAAAAAGATGTGGATTTTATAAGGCAAAGAAAGAAATAAATAAATAAGGAATATTTGGAAGCCAAATTAAATTTTGGCCAAGTCCATAAAAAATGAAGGTTTATTAAATAATAAAAATATTATTTAAATAAAACTATATGGGATTTGAACCATATTCAATTTTATTTAAACAAAGACTATTTGCCTAAATAATAAATCCTAAGTAAATTATTTAGAAGGCAATTTAAATATTGGATTAAATCCTTAAGCAAATAAAATAAAGATAACCCAAATAAAATAAAAGGATAAAGAATATTCAAATACAATAATATGACATTAACCAAATTCTATTCTATTTGAATAAAGACAAAATCCCTAATACAAATGATTAATTAAATCATGGGAAAATAATAAAGTAGAATTTCCCAAGGTGGATATAAAAGTTATTTAATTAACATAAATGGAATAAAAGAATCATTTAAATAAAATTTATATGGAATCAAAACCATATTTGATTTTATTTTGATAATGACAAATGCCCAATTTAAATGATTAATAAATCATATTAAAATATTTTTAAATAATTCAAAGTGAATTATATGCACAAAAATAAAACCTACTGGAAAAGGTTTTGATAAAAATTGGAATTCAAATAGAAGTTTGAAAATGTATTTAAAATATTATTTGAATAGAGACAAAATGTCTATTGTAAATAAATAACAAACCATAAAGAGAATAAAATAAATATTCTAAATGGATTGTTTAATTACATAAATGAATAGATTAAAAACTTACTGAAAAGTTTGGACGGTTCTGAATTCAAATATTTGTTTGAATTGTTTGAACAAATTCAAAACAAAATAAAAGAAACAGAAAAAGAAAAATAAACAGGAAAGAAAAAATAAAGAAAACAACCCAGCCCAACTTGGCCCAACTAGCCCAGCAGAAGCCCACTCCCTCTCTCTCTGTCATCACAAAGCGTTTTCTACTCAAACTCTCACCCGCGCAGTCACTGATTTCACGACCCCGCGCACCCCCTCTCTCTCTCGTTGACCGCTGGACCCACCGAACACGTCACCGTCTTTAACCCCGCGATGACCACGCCCCTTATTCCTCCCCGGCCATTTCTACCGTCGAAACCTCGTTTAAATTTGTCGTAACGCCGCAGTGATTCTGCTCTGCAACCACGCACTCTTAATCGCCCGCGTCCCCTCTCCATTTCCCCTCGCTCACCATCCTCCCTCTAGCCCCAGGCTACCCCTGATTTTACTTGCATGACCACTGCTCTGCCAACCTTTCCCTGCCAATTCCGGCGATCCCAGCCACCACTTTGCCCCCTCGACCACCCGAGATTTCTCGCCAACATCTCCTGCACCTCCCAGTGCCGCCCGCTTGGCCGCGCATGCCCTGTAGCATCAGCAACCTCGATGAACAAAGCTCCTCCATCGTCTGCCTCCACTCTAGCGAGTTACTGATGCCAACCCCGAGCGCCCCTCGTGTGCTGGTGAGTATTCCTGCAACCCTCGAGACCGTGCGCACCTCCCTGACATGCTTCCTTGCCTTCTTACGCCCCAGGAGCTCGTCCCCAACAACGACAGCACGTGCCTGAGCCAGTGAGCAACTCTGGCGAGGAATTGTCATCGTCCCCGTGCGCCCCTTCGCCAACCAAGGGCACGTTGAGCATCGTCAAGCTTCAGCGAACTCGGAGAGCCCTTCCCCTCTCTCCCTAGCTTCTTGTATCGGCGGCAAGGTCACTTCCAGAGCGGGCCGCCGCCGTTCATCACCGCCAGCGCCGCCAGTATTTGACCAATAGATGCGAGCCGTTATATCTTGATCGAAGGCGTGATATTAGAACTTAAGCGAAGGTGTAAGTTTGCATCTGTGCCGTGCAATTCTAATTAGATCCAACACACCGCGTAGCTCGATCCTGCCGAACCGGTACCAGCGAATTAGATCAAGACACGTGGCCAGTGACTTGTTTTAAAAACAAAAATGAATCTATTAGAAGTTTGATTTTGTAAAATTCATAACTTTAAATCTACACGTACAAATTTTGTAAACTTTATATCAATGGAATTAGAAAAAAGAGTACTTTCCAACCATGCCATTTTTTTAATGAATTTCTTCTGTCAAATTGGTTGTTTTTGCAGAAACATATGTAGGCATATTTTGTGTATAAAATTTATTATAAAATTGTTTTATGGTAAAATATTTTTTAAATGGATTGTTTTGATCCTACTAACCATAGAAACAAACTTTTGGATTTAAAAATATATTTTGTGACACTTAGGAATTATTCCTTTGAATTAAAGCATTTCTAGTTAAATAAAAATGTTGAATATGTTTTAAAAATGCTTTTTGAGTAAATCCTTTTGAAAATGATTTGAATTAAACTCTCTGACCCTAAACACCAAGTTTTAGGATTTAAAAATATATTTGGTGAACCCTATAAAATTATTACTTTGCTTAAAGGCATTTCCAACAAAATAAAATATTGCTTTGGTATAAAAATAGTTTATAGGTAAAACCTATTACAAATGGTTTTAATATTAAACACTTGACCTTAAAACACTAACATTTGTGTTTAAAAATATATTTGTCAAACACTAGAAATTATTACTTTGATTTAAATCATTTCTAACAAAACAAAAATGATTTAAAGTGGCCATTTTCACCAACTTAAAATCAAATGGTTTTGCCACTTTTATAAATGAACAATAGGTGTTTTAAAATGTTTATAACCTATTATAAACCACTTTTCCAAATAAAACAATATTTGGCATGCTTGCATGCATTTCTTTGTTTTTCTTATTATGTGAAGAATTGTTTGAATGCTAGTTTTGAATTTGAGCCTTGCTTGATTGAACTGTCGTGAACTTTGAAGAGTGTGACTATTGCAAGATCAAGGAATGAACTTATATTCTATACCAAAAAGGCAAGTGGTGCTTCATACTTTTGTCCTATTATTTTCACTATGCATTAGTGATGTTTTGAGTAGGACTTGCATGGAATTTTACTAAGTATGCTATGCCTTGGGCAATCCTAGTAGATGAAACCTTAATATATTTTCCCTAAGTTAAGATTCTTGCTACTATCATGCTTAGCTTAGCTAGTAGAAAACAAGGGTGGATTATATTCATGCTATGACATATTTCTAAGTCAATGACTTGTGTTTTGTTTAATAAAACAACTATGTGAATGGAACACCTGGGTGGAATCATGAGAATGGATTTATGTTGAGTGGTTACACAAGGCCAGGGGACTGGTGAACGTTGTGTATCACACTTGTGGAAAGCCAGCCAGGAACAAAGAGATTTGAGATGTCAAATGTTGAGAAGCTTCTTGCAGCCACATGGCATTATGGGCTCTGCCTGGATCATATAGGTTGCAATAATTTAGCCAGATGGACAGTTGGTGGTAGGGGATGATAGGTTTGGAGCGTGTCCATTTTGGTCTAAGGGAAGGCTTCTGAATGATCTTGTCTCTATGCATGTCGAGTCTTGTGGGGAAAGTGTACCACCTCTCGAGAGAGTAAAATCTAAGTACTTAGCCGTGTCCCCGGAAATGGACAATTTGAGCATCAAGACATGGAAGCTATCAAGGATCTCCTCATCCCAATTTCTAAGTTAAAAACTTTTCGTTGAACAAGGGTTAAAGGATCTTCAATCCATGATTGGTAGATGCCTTGGGTGATTTTGACAAACAAAAACTTAGTGTTTTCAAATGATAAGGAAAATCTATTTTGACAAAGCAAGCCTAAGCTCCACTTAGCCAAATGAATATAGATGATAGATACCACTATTCTACCATAGTATCACTTGCCAATATAATTCAAATGTATTGACCCTTGTGGCTGTAACTTATTATGTTGCAGGTTTGTTTGATGTTAGTGAAGTGTGTTGATTAGGATTACAAGTCTACAACCAACATGATTGCCTGTGGCACTTTGAAGATGAAGGACTCCATGCTACATTGTTATTCTGCTGCATTATAATAAGATAGCCAAATGAGCTATGTAAGATGTAATGAATTATTTTATTCCTAGTTATAAAGTTGTATTATGACCTTCGTTTCTTGATATTACATCCTAACTATGGATGCTAGCTATTGATCCAGGGACTAGCATTGTAAACATAGGGATCTCTACCTTATTATCAGGTTGGGACCTCTACAGTCCTCAAGTACTTTAGGATATTTTTAGCCGTTGTCTAGTGGATTTATCCAGGATCAGCCTGGTATCTGCTCACAACACTTAGAGCGTATGAAACATCCGGCCTAGTACAAATCATGGCATACATGATGGATATGACTACAGAAGCATACAGAATCGCACTCATCCAACTTTGCTCATCAGTTGTCTAAGGACACTGAGTCTTGCTATGTTTTATACCATGGGACATCGTTAAGAACCCCTTCTTAGACGATTCCATGGTGAACTTGTTCAAAACTTTGTCCAAATAAGTACTCTAACTCAATCTAATGAGCCTTCTTGATCTATCTTTATAGATTCGAATTTCGAGAATATATGTTGCCTCACCCGAGTGTTTCATTGAGAAACTCTTTTCCAATGACTCCTTGGTTCTTGCAACATCTGGACATCATTTCCAATCAATAATATGTCATCCACATATAAGATTTGAAAGTTTACTTTGGTCCCACTAAACTTCTTGTATAAATAAGAATCACGATCACTCTTGATGAAGCCAAACGATTTTACTACCTCATCAAAGAAAATATTCCAACTCCGAGATGCTTGCTTCAACCCATAAATGGATTTCTGAAGTTTGCACACTTTGTCAGCATTTGCCAGATCAACAAAACCCTCGGGCTGTATCATATACACATCCTCGGTTAAATTTCCGTTAAGGAAAGCCGTTTTGACATCCATCTGCCATATCTCATAGTCGAAATAGGCCGCTATAGCTACCATGATCCGAACGGATTTTAGCATCGCTACAGGCGAGAAAGTATCATCGTAATCAACTCCTTGAACTTTTCCGAACCCCTTCGCGACAAGACGTGCTTTATAGACAGAAACATTTCCCTCCATATCAGTTTTCTTCTTAAAGACCCATTTGCACTCGACTGGTCTTGCACTGTCTAGCAGATCAACCAAGTTCCAAACTTGATTTTCATCCATAGACTTTAACTCGGATCTCGCCAATCGTTTCTGAATCATATCCCACCATCGTTTCTGAATAATATCCCACCATCGTTTCTGAATAATTTGCCGGCTCATCACTGTCCAACAGTAATACATCACGAACACTTCGTAATCTCGCCAATCTTCATAGTACAGGTGTTGCTGTCGGCTCAGCTACCACGATCGGCTCAACCTCCAAGGTTTTTACCGACTCGCTACTAGCTGGTTCCTCTAAAATTTCTTCGTAGTATTTTCCTTGCTCAGTTTGAAACATGAGTGGGATTTTATAGGGGTGTGCGGACTGTCAACTTTTTAGACCAGGTCCTGTCACTAACAGGACTCCCATTGACACGACCTTTGGTTGGTCCGCTACCTATGGAACAGAGCATCGTTTTAATGGTCACGCGAGAATCGAGGGGGCGAAGGAGTCACGAGGAAGCTACCCCTCTCTCCTATATGCGTGGCCTAAATCGTGCAACTGAAGCACAAATCTTGGCACAGAGACAAATAAAAGAGAGGAGAAACCCTTCTCTCCCAGATTCATCTGTCCACCACTTCATTCATTGCCTCCTCGTACTCCTCAAGCCCTCCGCAGCTATTCCCATCTACACACCGCGAGAAAAACCTATTTACTCCACCAATCTTGCTTTCTCCAAGAGCGATGGCATCTACATCTAGCTCCGGAGCGGCGGCAGGTACGTCGGCAGCGGACGAGAAGAAGATGCGGGGCCTCTGGGTCCCAAGCTTCATGGACGATGTCAAGCTTCAAGTCATGGAGGATGAGGGCTTCATCCCCGGCGTGTGGCGGAGTGCCTCAGGACACGCTAGTCCTGCCCCCCACAATGGGGATCGGGTGTTGTTCGGCACGCACATCGACTGTGGCCTCAGCCTGCCACCGTCAGACTTCTTCATCCAGGTCCTCAAATACTACGGTGTGCAGCTCTCCCAACTCCCTGCGAGAGCTTAGTACTCATGCAGCCTTGTGCGAGGGTTTTCTTGGCATTAGGCCAAGTCTCACCCTTTTCGGTACTACTATGGTACCCGGAAGAACTCCATTAGTGCCGGTGTGCCTTACACCACTTGAACTCTTAGCTTAGTCCTAAGGATAAACCGAGTTTATCCTATGATTAACGCTATCCATCAAACGCTGGGCTAGAACTTTCTTCTATCATAAGGATATTCCGGCTCCTGGAAAGGCGGAAGGTCTTCTGACCTTCGTCGATGGTGCCGCTCCCCACCAAAAGTTGTGGGACGAGGAGGTGCCGGAACTGTCGGATATCTTGATCTTTGCCAGGAGGAGGATCGACTTTCTGATGAAGCACATGGGCCTCCCTGGATCTGACTTGATCCACTGCTGGCTGGAGCGCCAGATTTAGCCTCTAGAGCACCATGGAGATCGACTCATGTACTCTATCACTGGCGACAAGAAGGATAGCATGCGAGTCAGCCCGAACTGGATTCCGGTGAAGGATTACAGGACCCTCATGCAGTATTTGATCAGGAGAGGGTGGAACGAAAAGTTTCGGATGTCTCCATGAAGATGTTCCCGTCTAACCGTCCTCTAACTCCGGTAAATATTTCGACTCTGCTTTCGTGGTTTGTCGTTCTTTTCTGTTTCTTTCCCTAACTACATTTTCATCGATGCTTTATGACTTTGTTAGCTCGAGAAACTCCCCGAGTCTGAGCTAGCCCCACTAGAGGGTTATCTCTCTGATGATTCGGAGGCGACGGAGGATGACAAGGTGCAAGAAGTTTCTGCCTCCACCTCTAAGAAGTGCAAGGCGAAGGAAGTTGTTATCACTGCTAGTAGCCAAGTGCTGCCATTAGTTAAAAATTAAGGACCCTATCTTTGTTTTCTGTACCTTGAACCTTTCTTTCTTTCCAAAGCACACCTGCCATTCGGATTTTCGTGCTTCAGAGCTAAAACAGTTTTGAAGAGTAAGATTAAGCCAGACAGCAAACCAGGAAAGCCATTGCGTCAGCGGAAGCTTGTTATCTCCCTGCAATGCCGCCATCGACTCCATCCAGTACTCCATCATCAGCACCAGAGGCGTCCGCCTCTCGTGGTGCCGGCAACATCTCAAAAGCCCTAGTCATCATTGGTGGCCAGGCAACTAACAAGGGTGAACCCATCAAGGGTAATGATCCCATGGTAATATATATAGGAGTGTTATATAAAGTGGCTGGCTCCGCTGCCTCCGGCCTAAAACGGAAGGAAAAGGAGGAGATCCTTAGGCTGGCTCAGTCTAGTCTTGAGAAGCAAACCCTCACTGCAGAGGCAGTAAGCCAGGAGATGGAGGACGCAAAGCTGGTCAGCCTCCTGCACCAAATTTTGGTCTGAGACACGAAAATAGAGTCTAGCAAACTCCCAGCAACGGACGTTCCCTCTCTCTCTCCCTTGTCGAGAAAGTGTTTCACAACACTAAACTCGGATTTGAGATGTTGCACCTGGAACACATTGTAAGTTTCCGATTCTTATTTGCAGTTATTTTATTATCATATCCTCTAGCCCCCAAGCATAAAGTCGGATAAACATCGTTGAATCCAAGTTGATGCTTATAGGATGCAGAAGAACAATGAAGTGTAGCCCCCAAGGATCATGCTATATTTTTACTTAGTTAAATTTTCAGCCCGAGTCTTAGTAGCCGTCTGATGGTATTCTGTCTCTAAACTTACAGGAAATTGCATCTTCCAACTAGGAATTCCTCAAGAACATATGCAATAAACATAAGGAAATCAAAGCTCTGCGCCTTGTGAATTCAAAGTTAAAAGTTGAAAACAATCAAGCAGAAGGTAAACTTTTCCGACTTCCTCTTTGTTATTTAGCTATTGTCATAGTCAAACTTATTCTATCCGACTGATATTATTCCTTTTGCAGAATTGTTGTGTGAATCTAGAAAGATGGTGGAGAAATCCGGGAACTTCAAGGTCATGGAGTTGGAGAATGCTAAGCTCCGGGACAAGCTTGAGAAGCTTACTATTAAATCGAAGAAATCCGTAGCTGTTGTCCTAGAGTCAAGCAACCATGAGACCCTGAGGCTCGAGAAGCTAATAGCCCTCCGAGATAAACAATTAGATGATCTTCTTAAGGTCTTCGATAGTCAGAGGGATCTAGCCCAGGCCATAGAGAGTTTGCTGAATAGCCTCCGCGAGGAGCTTCCCAGTGGAATCATTCTGTGTGCTAGGTATGATTTCTGACTTACTCTATTCGATTGATTTTTCCACTTTCTTTTTCAGTCAAAATTTTGACTTTTGGTTCTTTCCCATCCCCCTGAATCATTTCGACTGTCCTACCTCTGAACCTCGCCTCGAGCGTATCAAGATCATCGGAGATATTTTATTCGACTTCCGCTAGACTCTTGAGGAGGCTGGCGAGTCGGTCAAACTTTCCGATTTGCACAGGATGTCAGTGCAAGAGGTGAGGGACAAGGCCAAGGAGATTCTGAAGCTAATTGAAGACTGGAAGATCTCCTACGCTCGGACTATTGCACAGACTGCCCTTACCATGGTGATGAGCCACCATAGCTATATGGAAATCTGGCACATCACCAAGGGTATCGCCGGTGAGGACGATGAGGGTAACCCGCTGAACATTAAAGCTATCCAAGATTCTTGTGCAGATTATGCTTGTCGTGTGGCGGAGATGACCAACTACACGATGCCATTCTTCGAATCTGTCGTTGTGCCTCCCTTGCATCAAGATCCAGAAGACAGTCTTGCCAAAGCAGCTTCCAAGTTTGAGGTCCAGGGCGACAATGATGTCGACTCCAGCGCTCCACGCTCTTCATCACCACCACCTGATTCTGCAGCATAAACAATTTATATGAATTATTCTGAACTTGGGCATGTAATGATGGAAACACTATTTTGATTTTGTTGTTTTGTAAGAGTTGATGCTTTTACTATTGTAGCACTTTTGTTTGTATATATTTTACGTGTGTGCTTGAAAATTTCTAAAGCACTCTTTTTTTATGCCTATACTTGTTGTTCTTATCTAGCTCTCTGCCTCGTCCCTTTCATGAGCCGACCAACCTTTAGCATGGAAACTTTTCCGTGGAACGGAGCTCAATTGCTAAACCAGTTTAAAATCTAGAACAAAGACGACTTCTAGAACCAACAAATCATTACTCAGAAGGTAACATTTTTTAGATATTCAAAAATCTAAATTGAATTTTTACCCAAAGGTAACATTTTTTAGATATTCAAAAATCATAACCAGAATGAACATGAGCATAAAGTACTTTCAAGCATTCTGGGATTTCTGAAAAATGACATGCTCTTTTGGAAATAAGATGGCAAAAAACTTCTCAAAGTTAACTCATGAGGAAACCAACACTTTATTTTACTTTGAACATGTACATATATGATTACAAGTAAATATAAATAAGAATAGAAGGACGTAGCTATGCAATATTACATGGACGGTCTATCTCATTCGGGTCTGTACTACCGCCAGCTCTCTTTCTTTTCTGAGTATCTGGTCTTTCCTTGACTGGTCTCATATCGGTTAAATAATACGACCCATTAAGCATAACTCTGCTAATCATAAAAGGTCCTTCCCAAATCAGGGGAAGTTCTTTTTTTCACAACTCGGAGAACCAAATCGTCCTTCCTAAAAGAACGGTTTTGTACTCTATAATTATGATACTTGCGAAACTTCTACTGATAGGCTGTAGATCTCTGCTCAGCAATGACGCATACTTCTTCGATTATATCGAGATCATCCTATCGAGAAACATCTGCATCTTCTTATGTCGTCGTTATGGAAACGACAAAGCCTAATAAGGCAAGATAGATGTGTGGGAGCAAGCAGGGAAGCGTACGACAGCGTCCACATGAGGGATTGGGTACAAGCAAGCGTCGGGGACACAAGAAGTACCCAGGTTCGGAGCGCTCGGGTTGAGGTAAAACTCCTACTCCTGCCGATCTGACTATAGGGATTAACACAAAAGGCTACAAGGCTCCTTGAGCTGTATCCGGTCTAGCGAATGATCTAGGAGAGTCCAACCCTTACTATGTTGCCCCTATCGACCCTTATATAGGTCGAGGCGGCGTGGGAAACGGCCTGGCCGACTGGCGGGTCCCACAGGCGGGCCCCAGCCGGCTAGGTCATCTATAGTGGCAGGCATGGATGTCGTGTACCCACAGTCAAGCCCATGCCGCCACGCCGTTTATAGTGGTTGTCATGCGGGTAGCTATGCACAATGCCACCTACTGTCTACTGTTACAACCATCATCGGTAAAGTCGTCGGTATGGGCCGAGTGTTTGAGTCTCCTTTCTGTCTTGTCTGTCGTCCTGGGCGTACTGCGCACTATGCTCTATGTCACCCTATACCTTGCCTATCTTGAGTGGCCGCCTAGAGTGGGCTAGCCGGCTGATCTTCTTGGGTCGGATGGTTGGATCCATCCGGCTATTCTTCTGCCCTTGCTTCGCTCATCCGACTGATCTTTCTGCCGGTTGACTCTTGGTCTATCTTGCTCCGGCCGGCTGGCGGCTAGCAGCCTTTGCTGATGATTCTTATCCGGCTAGCTGGTTTGCCAGCTTGGTGTTGGTTGGGCCTTCCTTCTGATATATCTTTGAGTTTCTGCGTCCGGCTGGTCAGCCATCTTGCAAGTTAATGCCTTGCATCATGACCGGTTAGCCTACCCGGGGGTGATCCCCCCGACACTAGCCCCCTAGCGCGCGTAGATTCCGCCCTTAGGAGAAATGTGCGCGGGCTCAAAAGCTAGTTTTTTGAAATTTTCTCCAGTTGAATTTGGCGGCTGAGCTGCCCGGCTGCGTCATCACTGACGTCAGCCACGCACAATGATGGTCGTGGGAGGACGTGCGTCGTGGGGTCGCGTCGGTTGTCGCCTCGGGAACTAGCGTCGTTGCCTCGCCTCCCGCGCTGGGATCTTCTGCGCACGGTGTGTGGTCGCAATGGATCCGAGGGCCGTTGGAGTCGAGGGGGCGCCACATGGCAGGCCGGCGGTTTGCCTTCCCGACCCCTTTAAGTAGGGGCCCCGGTGCCCCGCCACCCACTACTAGCCATTTGCCCCCTCCTTCCTTCCTTAGATGTCGAGCGCTCTCGCTGCCTTTGCCTTTCCTCCATGCCGTCGGCGAGCTTGCGCCAGGCCCGCCATCCACTTCCCCGTAGGAGCGACGGGGCATCGGCATTCCTCCACCGTTCCTCTTCCACCTTCTCCCCCTCGCTCTCCTTCTCCCTCGCGCTCCGCCGCCGCCGCCATGGCCGAAAGCCGAGGCGCTTGGTGCGGTTCCTCTGCGATAGAGGCGCAAGTGGAGAAGTACCGGCGGTCGCGCCTCCTGCTGACCGCTAGTGAGGTCAGGGTCCTCCTAGCCCCGGCTGATGTGATTTCGCCGGCTCCACAAGCCGGCGAACGAGTTGTCTTCCTCGCGCATCTCGCGCGTGGCCTGGCCATTCCGGCCAGCGTGTCCTTCTTTTCCTTCCTCGCCCACTTCGATCTCCGCCTCCACCATCTCGGGCCAAATGCAATCGGCATCTTGTCCCACTTCTTCGCCTTCTGCGAATGCTACCTCGGGATCCAACCGGATCTCGGGCTATTTTGCTGGCTCTTCTTGATCCGGCCCCAAGTGCAATACGCCAAAGGGCCCCTTATGACCCGTGGCAGCGCCTCGATCTATAGCCGGTTGCATACCGGCTACCCCAAGTTCAAACTGCACGACACAGTTAAACTGTGGCAGCAAACGTACTTTTATGTACGGAACTTGGGGTTAGAGGACCGGCTGAACCTCCCGGATTTCCAAGACACTGAATCTAGCCGGGCGCACTGGGAGGAGAATATATTTCGCTCCAAGGCGGAGTCAGACACGCTCCTCCAAGACGCTGAGTTGGGCCAGCCGGCTGATGATGCCCCTGCAACAGCGAGCGCACAAAATGTGATACTACTCGGGGCGTCTCGACCCGACCCGGCTCTCCCGGCGCGACCCTCCTTCGCCAACCTGTACGAGTGGGTCTGTATGATTATGAAGGAGAAGATCACTTCCGAATGGAAGTTTGGTCTTGCTCCTTACACGCACGAGAACCGTGCGCCCCGGGTAAGTATACTTGTTCTTTTCTTGCTTTTTCTTTCGTTCTTACGTTGTCCGGCTGAACCGTCTTATCTGGTCCTGACTTGCATCCTTTCTGCTTAGATGTTCCCCTACATCATCCGGGAGGAGGGCGATGCGGCCCTCCAGGTCTTCACGGCTGACCTCCCTAAACCGCGCTCGCGCCGGACCAGCGGCGAAGGATTGGACGGCGAAGAGGGCTTCTTCCCCAGCCGGGGAGACGAGGCGGTGGAGGACCCGCATGGCCCCGTGCTGGAGGAGAGCGAGGACACCACCGCGCCCGAACCCATGAGGAAGCGTTCTGGCAAGAGCAACTCTAGCAGCGCCGCCGTCCCTGAGGAGCTAGCAGCCAAGCGGAGCCGGACAGCGGGAGTTCCTCCACGCCCCGGTCGAGCTGCGGGTGGTCGGAAAAAATCCGCGCCCATGGTGCACGGGTAAGTCCTCTGCGCTCTTCTCTTTCTCGTTCGCTTCTTTTTTCGCATTTGCCCTTGCTCTTGCTTTGATCTTGTTTTTGTTCTGACCTTGCTATCCCTTTGTAGCGCCGTTCTCTCCTTTGCTGCAAGCTCGGATCGCACCGCGCCTCCCACCTTGCCGCCTCGTGATCCTTCTCCTCTGCTTGCTGCCCCTTCGACGGCTGCCTCGCCGCCCGCGACCGAGAGCATGCCCGCGCCAGTGACAACGGCTGCCCCTAGCTGACGCCCCTTTCGCCCGGGCGCCCGGCGAGCTGGCCGAATGGGCCCTTAGTCAGGGCGGGGGCTCATCAGCCAGCGCGGGAGGCTCGGGTGCCGGCAGAGACATGGTGATCATCGAGGACGTCGACTCGGATGACGAGGCGACGGCGCAGTGGCAGGTGGCCATCTGCGATGCCTCGACTGCGTTAGCCGGACCGCTGGCGCCACTACCGGTGGAGGAGGGAGCCTCCCTGCAGACCATTGAGGTGAACCTCGAGGTCGGACTGGCGGAGGTCAAGCAGCTCCGGGCGATGCTAGCCGGTGCCAACGAAGAGGCCGCCAAGCAGCTGGCAGCGGCATGACGGACCGCGCGAAGTAAGCCTCTCGTCCTTTCTTTTTGCTCTTCTCCTTGCTTGGTTCTTCTTCTGGCCATCTTCTTACTTGCATTCCTTCCCATCCTGCAGTGGTCATGGTTTGCGCACAACACGAAGTTGACCGGCTGAAGCGCTCCAAAACGCGCCTTAGCCAGGACAATGTCGTCCTCCGGCTCCAAAACAAGGAATGGCACAACAAGGCGAATCAGCTGGAGGCCACCCTTAAGGAGCAGGAGGTGACCCTCGCCAGCCGGGCCAGCGCCTTCAACCTCCTGGACAAGGAGGCCACCTGGCTGAAGGAGCATGCGGAGATGCTTGACAACGAGCTGATGGACATCGGCCTCGTGGGGAAAAGGTAAGTTCTTCTATCTGTGCCGCTTGTTTCATCCGATTGATTTTGCCGGGTTGCTTTTTGACTTGCCCCTTCTAATCACAAGGCTTCTAGCCTGATGTAGATGCCCTTGTCTATGACCAGGTGCAACAGGTTGCGCCGAGTGAGAAGGAGGCTGTCAGGGACTTGGTGGGTCAGCTTGGGGAAGACGCCGCCAACTCGCGCAAAGCCGCGGCAGGCATCCACGACCTGATCTTTCCGGGGGAGCTCCTGCCGGAGACCATGGGGGTCCTAGCAATCAAGCTGGGTGGTGCTCCAAATGCCATTGACCGGCTACGCGACTTGTCCGCTTGCGTGGGCTCTGAGATGGCGCTGGCCCTGATGCTCTCATGGTACAAGGACACCCGCCTGGACAAGATGGTGGACGGCTTCCGAGCCTGTGCGGACCTTGACGCCGTGCGCCGGGCCTACCCGGGACTCCGCTCCACTGCCATAACGATTGCTGACTATGCCAACATCGACCAGGTGCTCACGGATGGCGAAGGGAGCGCGGGGCCGATGGAGTGGGAGCGGACGGCACAGATGCGTCTTCCTAGGCTGGCGTGACAGGTGCAGCTCCTCCCCATGCCTGCCTGAAGGTGAAGACCCCGGGATGCCGGGTGATTTTGTAAAGAATTTTAGCTTCTGGTACTTCGCGTTTGTGAACAACTGGATATGCGGAGGCTTCATCCCCTGCCGTTTAATTTAATCTACATGTCTGGGTTGCCTTCGTGCACCCGCTATCTTTATGCATTGGTCAACTAGTTTTTCCGGCCGGTCCTCTCCAGCCGGCATTGTCTTGCCTTGTGCCTTCGCGAACTATCACTTGCATTCTGCCTTTTCCCCATCTTGCTTTTCCGGCTGGCGCCCGCGTGGCCGGAACGGGGAAGCTGCACGGGGAGTCCGGATGCGTGTATCCGGTCGCTCTCTAGACCTTTTTCTTTATTACTTTCCTTATCTTACTTCTTCCTTTCCTCTTCTATCTTTCTTTTCTTTCCTCTTTCTAACCAAGTCTGTTTGACGCGCCCGACTAGCTATCAGATTGGGCGGGTGGCGCCTTTGCATTCTGTTTGTCTTTGTGTCTTCTCCTTGTTTTGCTGACGCACCCTTCACCCGGACACCACATGCTTCTAGTGGGGGCCCGCCAGCGCAGCCACTGGGTGTAGCCCCCGAGATTCGGAGTGGCTACCGCAGATAGGTACTTCGAATTTTCACTACTTTTGATTTCCGACTCAATGCGATTTGTGCAAAAAACAAACATACAACAAATGACTCCTCGTCAATACGTTGCCGTGTTATATGTCTTTTTTCTATTATCCGACTAGGGTTTTCTTTTTTCGAAAACTAGCTCGTGCTTTTCGGGACACTTAGTCACTTTCTCGTGTGGAATGCTGTTTACGCTGCACCTTGCCGGACAACCGGGTTGCGGTCTGGAGCCGGAACCGAAGGGAGCTGACAATACACCACACACGGTACTACAGGTTTTGTAGCCAAAAATACCAACTAGGCACATGGCCGGAGATGCCCGATCTGACGCATCTTTCTCCGTTTGTCGTGTGGGATGCCCTCGGGTTTTTTCTCTTGCTAGCCGGACAGCCGGGTTGCGATATGTAGCTGAGACGAAGAGTGGGCCTCAAGCATCATCGCACACTACTCAGTCGGCTTACAGAATTGGCAGGGCGGGATAACCGGTGAGACCCTGGGCAGGGGTCGACGGAAGCCGGAAAAAAGCATTGCAGGAATTTAAACGGATAAGAGCAACGATCTGATTATCCGGCAAGGAGCCCCCGAGCATCAGCTGGGGTTCCATATCCTTCATTCAATCAGGGATCTGGATACATACACTGATTTTTGCGACTAAGTGTAAAATTGTCGGAGCCGGTTTGCGTTCCATGGCCGCTCTGTCTCCTCGTCCGACTTGTCCATCTTATTCTTGTGCGGTTGCTGCACGTTGATGAGGTAGTAGGACTTGTTGTGTAGTGCTTTGCTGATGATGAAGGAGCCCTCCCACGGAGGGGACAACTTGTGCACGCCCTTCGTATCTTGTATCAGCCGGAGCACCAGGTCGCCCTCCCGGAACATGACTAGCCGGATGCGACTGGAGTGATACCGGTGTAGCCCTTGCTGGTAAACAGCTGATCTGGACAAGGCCAACTCGCGGGCCTCCTCGAGGAGGTCCACGCTATCCTCCATTGCCTCCTGGTTCTCCTTCTCCATGTAAAGGAGCTTGCGGGGTGAGTAAAACTCGATGTCCTCTGCGAGAACCGCCTCCGAGCCATAGGTGAGAAAGAACGAGGTGAAGCCGGTTGATCTGTTCGAGGTGGTGCGGAGGATCCACAGCACGGCCGACAGCTCCTCAATCCAGCAGCCGGGTGATCGCTCTAGCAGCTCGATCAGCCGGGGCTTGATTCTGGCTAGCACCAAGCCGTTGGCTCTTTCCACCTACCCGTTGGACTACGGATGTGCGACGGATGCGAGGTCCAGTAGGATCCCCTTGTCATGGCAGAACCGGGCGAAGGCCCCCTTGGCGAAGTTCGTGCTATTGTCGGTGATGATGCTATGGGGGTAGGCGAACCGGATGATGATGTCGCGGAAGAAGGTGATAACTGTGGCCCTGTCCAGCTTCTGGATCGGCTTCGCCTCGATCCACTTGGTGAACTTGTCCATCGCCACCTGCAGGTGGGTCATGCCGGCTCGAGCTCGCTTAAAGGGGCCGACCATGTCCAACCCCCAAACCACGAAGGGACAGGTGATCGGTATTTTCATGAGCGCGGAGGCCGGCATGTGCCTTAGCCGGCCGAACCGCTGGCACCCATTGCACGCGTGAACCAGCTGGTCCGCGTCCTCCGAAGCAGTCGGCCAGTAGAATCCGTGGCGCATCGCCTTTGACACCAGGGCTTACGAAGAGGCGTGTTGACCGCACTCCCCCTGGTGGATCTCCTTTATCAGCCGGTAGCCGGTAGCCACATCGACACACCACTGGAAAACTCCTGCCGCGCTACGCTTGTACAAATCCTTGTTGATGATGGAGTACGTGTGCGCGCGGCGCCGGATCTTCCTTGCCTCTACCTCGTCATCCGGAAGCTCGCCATTGAGGAGGTAGTTCATGAAGGGCTGGGCCGAGGATGGAACTTCCCGAATGGTGAAGACGCTAGCCGGCGTGATCTGCAGCTCATCCAGAGGGTGATCGGGAGGGGTACCCGAGTCGGCAGCCCCCGGGCCTTTTGTCTTGCATGATGATGGCTTGCCTAAGGAGGAGGCAGCCCCCGGGTATTTTGAGCCGGGGGCACAACAGCGAGGCCCGGCTGTTTCAAGCCAGCAGCTCCCGGGTCTGCTACCCAGATGATGGACTCGGATTCTGGAGAAGGAGTGATGCTGGGCTTGCGAAGGTGCTCCAAGGATACTCCGGGCGGGATGGATGCTCTAGTGGATCCGACTCGCGCGAGCGCGTCGGCCGCCTCGTTATTTGTGCGGGGGACATGGTAGAATTCACATCCCTCGAATCCAAAACTGAGCAACTGGACGTGGAATCGGTATAGGGCCATGTTGGCGTCCCGAGCATCCCACTCGCCGGATACTTGTTGCACCACCAGATCCGAATCGCTGAAGCAAAGGATCCGGCGGATGCCGATATCTTTCCCAAGCCAGAGACCGCGCGCGAGAAGCTTCGTACTCGGCGACGTTGTTCGACGCGGTGAAGTGGATCTGCAGCACGTACTCCAGACGGGGTCCCTTGGGCGAGGTGAGCACGATGCCGGCTCCCAAGCCCCCGCGCATCCTCGAGCCATTGAAGTGCAACCTCCAGTAGTCGGAATCTGGAATCAGTGGCAGGTACTGGTTCTCTGCCCAGTCGAGGAAGAAGTCCGCCACCGCCTGAAACTTGATGGTGATCCGGGGCTCGTACTGGATGCAGTAGGCGGCCAGATCGATGGCCCACTTGGCTACCCGGACCGTGGCGTCTTTGTTGCCAAAGATTTCGCTCAACGGCGCAGTGGATACCACGGTGAGCGGATGCTCCTGGAAGTAGTGCTTGAGATTCTTGTAAGCCAGGTACACCCCATAGCACATCTTCTAGTAGTGGGGGTAGTTCTGCTTGGAGAGGGAGAGCACCTCGCTGAGGTAGTAAACGGGCCGCTGATCCGGTAGTGCCTTGCCTGCCTCTGGGCGCTCCACCACCAGGACGATGCTGACTACCCGTTTGGTGGCGGCTATGTAGATCAGCATCGGCTCCTTTGCAGCCGGCGTGGCGAGAACCGGTGTCGTCGACAGCATGCGCTTGAGGTTGCGGAAGGCCGTGTCCACCTGAGCCGTCCAAGTGAACTTGTCCGTCTTCTTCATCAGCTGGTACAAGGGCAGGGCCTTCTCGCCCAACCGGCTGACGAATCAGCTCAGGGAAGCCAAGAAGCCGGTGAACTTCTAGACACCAAGCAAGCTCTTGGGCGGTTGCATCCTCTCGATGGCTGCGATCTTCTCTGGATTGGCCTCGATTCCCCGGCTCGACACGAGGAAGCTTAGGAGCTGTCCGGCTGGCATGCAGAACACGCACTTCTCCGGGTTCAGCTTCATCTGGTACCAGCGGAGGTTTGTGAACGTCTCTCCAAGATCTTCCAGCAGGGTCTGCTTCTCCTTCGTATTGATGACGACGTCGTCCATGTACGCGTGCACATTCTGGACGATCTGCGAGTGCAAGCATTTCTGCATGCAACGCTGATAGGTACACCTGCATTCTTCAGGCCGAATGGCATGGTTACATAGCAGTAAGCCCCATACGGGGTGATGAATGACGTTTTCAATTGATCAGCCGGATTTAGCCGGATCTGATTATAGACAGAATAATAATCAAGGAAGGAAAGCATATCGCAGCCGGCCATACAGTCAATCACTTTATCAATACGGGCAAGAGCGAAGCGGTCTTTCGAACAGGCCTTGTTCAGGCTTGTGTAGTCGATACACATACGCCAGGTCTTGTTCTTCTTCAACACCAAGACTGGGTTGGCCAGCTAGTCCGGTGGTATACTTCCATGATGAAGACGACAACAAGTAGTCGGGCAAGCTCGTCGTCGATGACCTTCCTCTTGTCCCCCATGAAGCGACGAACGGGCAGCTTGACCGGCTTGGCGTCAGGACGCACATGAAGCGAGTGCTCGTCGAACTCCCTCGGCACACTCGGCATGTCTTTGGGGGACCATGCGAAGATGTCCCGATTCTCACGGAGGAAGTCGACGAGCGTGCTTTCCTATTTGATGTCCAAGCCGGCACCGATGGTGATGCACTTGGAGGGGTCAGCCGGGTTTAGCGGGATCTTCCTGGTCTCCTTGGACGGTTGGAACGCCATGTACCTAGCCGGCTTCATGCCAGCCGACACTTCTTGATGCAGCATGGCCACATTGCGCAGCATCTCGCACTTCTCCTCGACGATGAGCAGGTCCTCGGCTATCTTGGCGCCCTCCTTCGTGCAGGCCATGGACCGTCTGTAGCAGCCGGCTACAGTGATCACGCCATTCGGCCCCGACAACTTCATTTTGAGGTATGCGTAGTGGGGCACCGCCATGAACTTTGCAAGGGCAGGGCGCCCGAGTAGGACATGGAAGGTGCTGGCGAGGTTGACCACCTCGAACTAGATTGGCTCGCGCCGGAAGTTCTCTTCCGAACCGAATATGACATCCAGCCGGATCATGCCTAGCAGGAGGCATGGTGGCCCAGGCGTGACGCCATGGAACACAGTGGTCGAGGGCTGGAGGTCACATTCCCGGATACCCAGCTTCTCCATGGAAGACCGGTAGAGTAGGTTGAGGCTGCTCCTACCGTGTACTAGCATGAGAGAGAACCGGCAGGTGCGGGTGTCGGAAATGATGAGGGGGTCTCGTACCATTGCGTAGCCCCCGGGATTCGGGACCGAATCCGGCTGGTCCTCCTAACTCCAGGTGATGGGGGTCTCGGACCAGTTGACACGCAGGGGGATTGGGAGGACGACGGCGTTCACCTCCGCGCTACGCTGTTTCCGGCCGCGATTGTCAATCGGCTCGGCCTCGAAGATGTGGCAGTTCTCGTGCTGCTGGGGGTAGCCTCCATTGCCGTGGTTGTTGCTGGCTGCCCTGGCCGGAGGCGGGGGACCACCGGGTGGGGGTGGGGGGAGAGGAGTTAATCCGGTCTGCTCCTTGATCTGGCGGGTCTAGCTGCACTGCCGAGTGGTGTGCGTAGCTGGCTTGGTGCCGCCGTGGTACTTGCAGGGACCGTCAAACATTTGCTCGAAGGTGAAGGCATTCCTCTGCCTCTTGTCATTGTGGGCCGGCGCGACCTGCACCGCATTGACTTGGCGCTGGTGGTAGCGCGGGCTCTGCTGCTCAACCGAGCACTTGCCCTGGTAGCGACTGTCCTTGCTGTGCCGGTGGGACGATCTGGCGTCTCCGCCTTGACCCGTTGGCTTCTCTCGAGCCGGCTCGGTGGGAACCGGCCATCCCTCCATGTTTACCCGGAGGGGATTCTTCATTGCCGCGTCCACGGTGGCGTACTGGTCGGCGACGGTCATCAGCTCCGCCATGGTCTTGGGCTCGTTGCATAGCAGCCAGTGGCGCAGCATCATGCCCTCGCAGCACCCTTCAATGAAGAAACCAATTGCTTGGTTCTCCACCACCCCTTCGCAGGTGTTGCGCAGCTCGGTCCAACAGGAGAGATACGCGCGATCCGACTCACGGTCTCCCTAGACGCACAGAGAAAGATCGCGGGGCCGGCCTGGGCACTTGTATGTGTCGTTGAAGTTCCGGATGAGGACTTTCTCGAAGTTCGACCAGGCATTGATGCTGTGGGGCGCTAGGCTGTTGAGCCAAGTTCTCGCCGAGCCGGTCAGCATGAGCGGGATGTAGCGAACTGCCACACGCTTGTTTCCATGGGAGATTCCGACAGCGGTGACGTAGTCGGTCAGCCAGTCTTCCGGCTTCATGCTACTATCGTACTTAGGGGTGTCCCGTCGTAGGGAAAACTTTTCGAGGAAGGCCTCCTTCCGGATACGTGGCCCGAAGCACATAGGGCCGGTTGCGTCTTCCTCTTCGGTGACGCGGGCTTCCATCAAGTGGTCGATGCGGGCGCGCGCATCTGGCTCAACCGGATTGGGAGTCCCCACCCATCCAGAGAGGCGGGATGGTGGAGGGGGTGGAGGTGGTTGCTGGCTAGCCGATTGCGGGTGGCTCGTGGCGCCTTGCTAGCCGCGGGGTTGGCTGCTGGTGGACTAACAACGCTTGGAGCACGGGGGTTGTTGACCCGGAGATGTGGAGCACTCAGTCTGGTGGGGTCCTCACTGGCTATTGCCAGCCGGACGGTTCCCACGGGAACCGGCTCTTGCCTCGTGCGCGACGTGAGCGGCCTCGTCCTGGTCGTTGGCCACGCACAGTAGATGCTGCACTCTCTAGAACTGGCGGAGCATTTCCTCCCCTGCCAGGTGAGGTAGGTCCTCCGCGACGGCTCGCGCCGCCCGGACATTCTTGACCGCGGTGTCGTAGATGGGCGAAGGGAAGTACGTGCGGGAAGCCGGCTCGAGATCGTGATCGAAGCGGGCACCCAGCTCTCCCCCGCGGTGCTGCACGGAGCCCAGCCGGCTAGGATCCTCGTTAGCCGGGGTGAAGCCATGGGCGCGATTATACTCGCGGATGTTGCTCTCCAACCGGTACTTGGTGGAGGCCAGGCCCTGGACCTGCTGGAGCAGACGCTCGCGCGCCGCCTCGATCTTGGCCATAGCTAGCTCCGGGTCGTCCCCGAGATGCACTGGCTCGCGGAGTTCCTCGATAACCTAGTCCACCACGCCCTTCTCGTGCACCGGAGTGGACGTGCCACCTTGGTTGACGCCGCGCCAGGGACGACGGCTATTGCTTGAGCCAGCCATCATCACCTCCACAGCACAGGGCGTAACGAGTGCGCTGCCGACTGAGGGCAACGGCTCGGCTAAAGAGACGATTTCCCGAGGGAAACGCTCCGGCGTAGTGGCTACGTAGATGGGCAGGTCGCCGAATAGCACGATGGAGTCGCCAGCCGGGAAGCTGGATCCGGCGAAGCAACGAGCGTTGTTGATAACACAATCGAATTTGCCCAGGGTGAGCACGAGGCCGAAAGCCACACGCTCTCCGGACGAAGTGTAGGGTCCCGTGCGGAACATCACTCTGGTCACCGCCATCTTTGCAAGCCCCACGGTGGGCGCCAACTATCGTCGTTATGGAAACGGTAGAGCCTAAGAAGGCTAGATAGAGGTGTGGGAGCAAGACGGGAAGCGTGTGACGGTGTCCATAGGCGGGATTGGGTACAATAAAGCGTCGGGGACACAAGAAGTTCCTAGGTTCATAGCCCTCGGGTTGAGGTAAAACTCCTACTCCTGCCGATCTAACTATATGGATGAACACAAAGGGATACAAGGCTCCTTGAGCTGTATCTGGTATGGCTAATGATTTAGGAGAGTCCAACCCTTGCTATGTTGCCCCTGCCGCCCCTTATATAGGCCGAGGAAGCGTGGGCAACGGCCTAGCCGACTAGCGGGTCCCACAGGGGCCCCTAGCCGGCTTGGTCATCTACAGTGGCCGACATGGAGGGCATGTACCCACAATCAAGCTCATGTCGCCACGCCGTCTACAGTGGTTGCCGTGCGGGTAGTTATGCATAGTGCCACCTACTGTCTACTGTTATAACCGTCATCGGTAAATTCGTCGGTATGGGCCGAGTGTCTGAGTCTCCTTTCTGTCTTGTCCATCGTCCTGCCTAATGGGCGTCCTTTTGGAAGCGTTTGCATGTTTTGACCAGTTTGTTGGCATCCGTCTTAGCTGTAAGCCAAAAGAATCCGTGTCTAAAAGATTTTTCCACTAAGGATCTAGACGCAACATGGTGACCGCACTCGCCTTCATGGATTTCTCGTAAAATTTCAACTCCTTCTTCCTGAGAAATACATCGCTAAAAAACCCCAGAAACACTCCGCTTATAGATCTCACCATTTATTATAGTGTAGGCTTTCTCTCGTCGGACGATCTATCGGCTCAGGACTTCGTCTTCGGGTAATTTTCCGTCTATCAGGAAATCCAGATAGGGTTTTGTCCAGCTGGGAATTACAGCCAGAACTACTATTAAAGATGAGTCGGATTTCGTCGGATAGTCCTCATCAACTCCGATTATGGAGGGGACCCTTAAATGCTCTAAAAAAGCGCCATCCTGTACTTGTTTCCGCACAGAGCCTATCCTTGATAGAGCATCTGCTTCCTCATTTTCCTCAAATGATTTAGATAATTCATCCACAACAGCCTTGTATGCTGCCATATGCTTGTTTGCATTAGAGATATCGGATAATTGCTGAGCAACTAAATCCGAGTCTCCATAACACATGAGTCTTGTTACGCCAATATTTTTGGCCATGCGTATTCCATGCAACAATGCTTCATACTCGGCAATAATGTTGGTCACCGTGAAGTGTATTTGTAACACAAGAATAACTTATCTCCTTGGGGTGATTTGAGCACCACGCCAGCCCTCGAGCCCCCTCGTGCTTTTGATTCGTCAAAATGAAGGGTCCAAAAATCCGAGTCTAGAGGGCTTGTGTTTTCTTCCGTCTCTGTCCAATAAACAACGAAATTGGCAAGTATTTGGGACTTGATTGCTGTACTCGCTTGTACTAAATGTCAAAAGCTGCAACCTCTATTCCCCACTTTGCGACACGTCCTGTGGCGTTGCGATTATTGATTATATCTCGTAGGGGAGCAGTGCTCACCACTGTGATTTTATGCTTTTGAAAATAGTGGAATAGCTTTATGATGGCGTGTACCTAGTGTTTTCGTGGGATGCTTCGTTGGAAACCCCAAGAGCAAGGTGTGAAGAGCAAAACAACAAGTTTCCCTCGGTAGAGACCGAGGTTATCGAAACAGAAGGAGGAAGGAAACGTCACACAAGTGTTGAAAGCAACATGGAGACCTGCACAATACAAAGTCAAGACTTTGCCCCAACGAATCAGTGAGGTTGTCAAGCTCACTGGTTTGCTATAACAAAGGATTAAACGCATGGTGTGGAAGGTAATGGTTTGCAGCAAGTAAACAAGTAACAGCGGAAGATGTATCAATGGTAAAGATTGGACTGGGATCCATAGTTCACTAGAGGTGCTCTCCTTAGATAAACAACATGGCATGAAGGGTAAACAAACTATAGCAGGGCAATTGACAGGAACTGAGCTAGGCATAACAATGCAATACCAGACAAAAAGATCATATGAGATTCGATTGGACAATACAACAATATACATAGACCGCCATCCAACCGCATCTATGACTAGAAGTCCACCTTCAGGTTATCATCCGAACCCCCTCTAGTATTAAGTTCCAAGCAACAGACAACTTCTTTAAGCAAAGTGTGTAAGGTAAACAATCAACTTGTTCCATGAACAAGAGACCGTTGTTTTCTCCCTAGTGGCAACAGCACATCTACAACAAAGAGATTTTTGTCACTTTCCTTGGAAACTAGAGGCATGAACCCACTACGAGCATAAATACCCCCTCTTGGAGTCACTAGCAACTACTCGTCCAAGATAGCTACTAACAACGGAGAGCATGCAAGATCACAAACAACACAGACATGATAGAATCATAAAGACAAAACCATTAATCAATCAGACATAGTAATCTCAATATCCATCGGATCGCCGAAAACACAACATGCATGATTACAAATATAGATTAGATCTTGATCATGAACGGAGCTCACAAGATCATGGAAGCACAAGGAGGAGATACAACCATCTAGCTACTACATGGACCCATAGTCCAAGGTGGAACTACTCACGCTTCATACCGGAGAAGAAGGCCTCTGGGACGATTTACCCTCCGGCAGGGTGCCAGGAAGAACTCCAGATCCCCTCGATCTAGGGACGATGGTGGCGGCGGCTACAGAAGGTTTCGTGTAGTTTTGATCAGGTGCCTAGGGTTTCTACATCGGGGGCTTCTTATAGGCGAAGAGGCGAGTCTGGGAGGCGGCCAGAGGGCCCACACCCTTCCTAGGTGCAGGGTGGGCCCACCCGCTCCTAGGGGGGTGTGGTGGCCCTGGCTCACCTCTCCGTCTCTCCTCTGGACTTCGTGTCGCCCACGGTAAAATATTGACTTTGGCTTTCGTTCTGTCCAATTCCGAGAATATTGATTTTCTACCTTTCTGGAACCAAAAACAGAAGAAAACAGGCAACTGGCACTGTGGCAACTTGTTAATAGGTTAGTTCCAGAAAAGGTATAAAAACACCTCAAAGTGTAGACAAAGCAACATGTTTTGGGCAGCGAGGGGGGATCTAGGGTTGGAAGCCTTGTTTACTCACACTCGATAGATATCCTGGTGGTGTCTTGGGTGCCAAATGACCTGGTATGCCCTGCCTATGATTTTATGAGGGCATTGGGCCATATGCAAGGGCTATAGGAGCCGTTTTCATGTTTATTTATTTTTTAGATTTTGTTTGGTGCTGCCCAAGAATACGGCGTAACCCGCCGGCGGCCGCGACAACGAGACAGTCGGTGCAATCTTGGACCCAGGCATGCATCCAGCCTAGGTACCCCACGGGACACCCCAAAACATTTTCCCCAAAAAATTGAGAGTGTCTTATAGGGTACATATAGTTAGAAACCGCATTTACCAGGTCGTAACTCAGAAAAAATACAGTACATGCCTGCACCACGAGATAAATACCCACCCCCCGGGAATGGCCATGCACCATGGTGTACCATGCGTGGAAATTTCCTCGGGCCCATGGGAACAACCTAATCTTGCACCTCCTTTGGGAAAACGCCGGTTTTTCGGGTCCAGAAAATGGAAAGTCAAGAATTCTCCAAAGCACCACGAAATCTCTATTTGGATAAGTCGCTTATGATGCCGAGAGAGAGATAGGTGCCAGGTTTGGGCTCAATCCATGGAGTGGTTCCATGTTCTGGGTAGCAAGGGGGGATCTAGGGTTGGAAGCCATGTTTACTCACACTCGATAGACATCCTGGTGGTACCTTGGGTGCCAAATGACCTGGTATGCCCTGCCTATAATTTTATGAGGGCAGTGGGTCACATTCAAGGGCTCCAGGAGCCGTTTTCATGTTATTTTATTTTTTATATTTTGTTTGGTGCTTCCCAAGAAAATGGCGAAACCCGCCGGCGGCCACGGCAATGCGACAATCGGCGCAATCTTGGACCCAGGCATGCATACAGCCTAGGTACCCCATGGGGCACCCCAAACCATTTTTCCCCGAAAATTGAGAGTATCATATAGGGTACATACAGTTAGAAACAACAATTGCTGGCCCGTAACTCGCAAAAAATACAGTACATGCCTGCACCATGAGATAAATACCCACCTCCCGGGAATGGCCATGCACCATGGTGTAGCTTGCGTGGAAATTTCCTCGGGGCCATGGGCGTTCCCTAATTTGCACCTTCTTTGGGAAAATGCCGTTTTTTGGGTTCAGAAAATGGAAAGTCGAGATTTCTCCAAAGCACCACGAAATCTCTAGTTGGAGAAGTCGCTTGCGATGCCGAGAGGGGGCTAGGTGCCGGGTTTGGGCTCAATCCATGGAGTGGTTCCATGTTCTAGGCAGCGAGGGGGGTCTAGGGTTGGAAGACATGTTTACTCAGATTTTCCCTCTATGCTAGTCACGAATACTCAGAAAAGCCCTTACTATAGCTCACGCAGAAACCAGCACGCCCTGATTGGTCAGACAGTTGTCACACGGATCGTGCCAGCCAACCGCTGATCCTCTTTGATCCAACAGCAACACGAAATTGTTATAGTAGCAACATCCCAGTATTATTACACACGACATGGTAGTTACAACAATTACAATGCATGACGTGGCAGTTAAATATGTAATAATAACAATACTAACAACAGAACATTACTTTTTCTTCGTTGTCGGTGGCGGCGGCGGTGTCCTTCGATGACTCCTCGGCAACTCCCTCCTCGTATATATGCGTCGCGCCCTCTCCTCGTCGGAGTCCTCCTCCTGCTCCTCGTAGTCCCATGGGTCGACGTCACTCTCCTCTGTTTCTGCCTCCAACTACTCCATGAATGCCTCCTCGTTGACCGAGTAGGAGTCGTCGGAGTTGCTAGCTCCTCCATTCTTCTTGCCCTTCTTTATGGTGGTCTCGCATGCTTTCCTTCGGCGCTCCCTCGTCTTGGCTTCCGGTGCAATGCTCTTCTCAGGTGTGGCGGGTACGATAAGCTTTGATGTCGCGGTGTCCTCGAGCACCGATGTTGACGGATCCTGGTGCGACTGGACACGTCGTGGTGCCTTAGATGGGTGACGCGGGAAGCAACCGGCAAGGATCTGCCACTACCACGGCGTGGTTCCATGCTGCGCGAGGAAGTTGTTCAGAAATGCGCAATGGCGGGTACGCAGAGTTGGGTGCCGATCCTAGGGCGCCAGGAGCATCTCATAGTCTAGTCACGTAAAAATTGTTCTACATCGTAAAATATCTAAGTACTGGGAGTGTTTTCATGTAACAAACCACAAAATGCGCCGTGTTGCAGCATCGGGAATTGTCTAGTGTGTGACTGTCGACATGGAGTTGAATGGTCCATTATGTTCTGTCCGTGCAGCAGTTCCGTGCATCGTGACAACCCCTTGAGCACGCACGCACGCTGGACATGCAACCCATAATTACTTCCTCCCTCGTAGTCCCACCCCTATCCACGGGAAACTAGGCGGCGCGCTCCGAAGCCCCCGCTGAACCGTCCATCTCATTAAGGCCAGTCCAATCGAGTCCCATCGTGTGGACTTTGGGGTTTTATTCTCTAGTTCTGCCAGTCACGCATCTTTGAGAAGGAAGCAACATATTCCATCGATTAACAAATGAAAGGTGGATGTAGGTTGAGATAGCACCGGAGTAAACTATGGTCTTGTATAAGACTGTCCCACAGACTGGACTCTTTGACCATTCTCCCCCGCACATTACTTTAATCTTCCTCCATCTGCATTAGCCATGGCTCCCCGGAGGAGAGGCAGAGGAAGATCGACCGTGCACGTGGATAGAATGGAGAGAAATCGCCGCCTTGGACTTACTTCTCAACCAGCTGCTCAGTCCCCCCCCCCCTCGCACAGAGACCTAATCTCTCCTAGCAATGGCGCTAATTGTTCCAGTCTTGTTCCCGGTATAGTCTTGTTCTACTTCTCTGTTTTCTACTTCTTCTATGTCTACTTCTTATTCTTCTTATTATGATGCTACATATTCGAGGGCGGCCATGGACCCTAAAAGCAGCACGATGACGGTGGCAGCGCTGCATGTTGCAGCAGGCTAGGGTTCCTCCCGGTACAATCTTCTTCTTCTATGTCTAGTTCTTCTTTTTATTATTACTATACTACATTATCCAGGGCGGCCGTGGACCCTGAAAGCAGCACGATGGCGGCGGCAGCGCTGCATGTTGCAGCAGGCCAGGTATTCTCCTGGTACAGTCTTCTTCTTCTTCTATGTCTACTTCTTATTCTTCTTCTTATTACTATGCTACATATTCCTGATCGGTCGTGCACCCTGAAAGCCGCACGATGGCGGCGACGGTGCTGCATGTTGCAGTAGGCCAGGGCTCCTCTCGGTACAGTATTCTTCTTCTTATTATTCTTCTTCATATTCTTTTCTTCTTATTCTTCTTCTTCTTCTTCTTCTTCTTAGTATGCTACATATTCCAGGGCGGCTATGGACCCTGAAAGCAGCATGGTGGCGGTGGCGGTGCTGCATGTTGCAGCAAGCCAGGGATCCTCCCTGTACTATGCTACATATTATAGGGCGGTTGTGGACCCTAAAAGCAGCACAATGGTGGCGGCGGCGCTGAATGTTGCAGCAGGCCAGGGCTCCTCCCGGTACAATCTTCTTCTTCTCCTCCTTCTTCTTCTTACTCTGCTATATATTCCTGGATGGTCGTGGATCCTGAAACCAGCACGATGGCGGTAGCATCGCAGGACCCATTCGACACTGTTCCCTGACTCACCGAGGTAGGAAATCCCGACATGCATTTGCTTTTATTTTTAAGATTCTAAATGTGGAAATATTATCGTGTTTGCTCGCAAGTAGCCTCGAAGTAGGGACCACGCCCAATCTTCATAGACACATTTGGGGTTTTTGCGACTTGAATATTGTGCTTCCCTAGAAGATGCAGTAAAATTATAGAGTGCCTATTTTAAATAACATGAACAATGTAGCAAGCGAAGGCCGATTGCCGTGACAAGGTGGTCGTGATCAATGCCAAGACAACTGCAGGGTGCATGCTCCCTAACCCATGCTAATGATCGCCATTGAAGGCGTTTGTCTCTGCAGAAGGAGATCACGCTTAATATTTCACTTACCATCAGAAGGCTCAAAGTAGAGCGCGACGAGCTGCATAGGGTGATCGACGAGCTACAGAAGTTGATCGCACACAGCTTGTACAAACAAGACCTGGCCATCAACTTAATTATGAAGCTCTTGCGTGACAAGAAGAATCTTCAGGATAGATGTGTCCTACTGCTAGACGAAGCCACCAAGACACGTAGAGAATGCCTCATCGAAGCAAAGGCTACCATCAAAGCCTACAATGACAGGGACCGTTGCCTGGATGCATTGAGACAGATGAAGGAGGACATGGGCCAAGGTCTCACCGTTCCCAAGAGTCCAAACAAGGAGAATAGGGAGCCAACAACAATGCCTACTTCAGATTTAGAGTAAGGGGCGGGGGGTGGTGGCAGGAATCTCAGTTCATGCTCCACTACTTTAGTAATTTATACATATCGTGCAATTAAGCAATCTTGGAGCAACTCCTTATTTTTCTGTTTATCTTACTTGCCTATCAACTTAATTATGGGTTTGTGTTCTCATGAATGGTCATCATCCTTTCTTTCCATTATGTATATGATCTTGGAATTAGATTCTGACTATGACACTACTATTTGGGTACATTGGAAAAACCCATAACATCCTTAGTTGGATATAGTACCACGTTGCTTTGAAATTGAAATTAGGACCATGCCACTACTTTATCCTGTTGAATTGGGAAAATTAGGTTTTATTGCTTTGAAATTGATATTAGGACCGTGCCACTACTTTATCCCGTTGAATTGGACAAAAATAGGCTTTATTGCTCTGAAATTGAAATTAGGAATGTGCCACTACTTTATCCTTTTGAATTGGGAAAAGAGGCTATATTGCAGTGAAATGGAAATTAGGACTGTGCCACTACTTTATCCTGTTGAATTGGGGAAAAGGCTATATTGCTCTGAAATTGAAATTAGGACTATGCCACTACTTTATCCTGTTAAATTGGAAAAAAAGGGTATATTTCTCAGTCATATAAATTAGAAGTATGCCACTAGTTTATCTACTTGAATTGGGAAAACCCCTATATTGCTCTGACATTATCTCTGGAATTAGGATTGTGCCACTAGTTGATTCTAACAATCCTTGATTGCTCTCTCCTTCAAATTATGACTTTGACACTAGTTAATTGTTTAAATTGTGGAAACTAACCACATATTTTTGTTGAAGCAGAAGAGGCGAAAGCTCAACCCAGAACTGCCGACCTGGCTAAAGGACAAGATGGCTATCTAACTGGAGAAGCAGAATTTTTAGGAAGTGTCCCATGACCGCCTGAGAGAAGAAGTCACCATCCTTTATGAAAAGTGCCACAGTCTGAAGGTGGACATCGCCGACTAGAGGAAGTTCACGAGAAAAGTATCGCCTTGGCGCATGCGAAGGAGGACATCATCAAGGATCTCGTGGTGGATAATCTTAAACTTACTGATAAGCTTGTTGCCTCCTAGACATAGCACTTGAACCAGCGGGAGGCACACGTCCAAGTACTGAGGGAGAAAGTAAAAACCAAAGCGGACCTGATTGAACAAACCATCGAATTGGAGAATCTAAGGAACACAACCATCTCTGCGCTAGGCTCAGTGCAAACTATAAGTTCCTCTGAAGTTAGTTTGCAAACTATGTGTTCTGACGGACCAAATCGTGTTTTATCCATGTGTAGTAGTGTGCCTCTTGCAACAAAGGACAAGTTGCAAGTGACTTATTATGAATGTGGAACCAAAAGTCAGTATTCCAATGAGTTCCCCAAGAAGATTGTCGTAGCCCCCAATGCAAATGCCCTAGCTCAGCAGCAGCGTCGTGTTCAGCCCGGAAGAAGGTTTGCCCCAGGGAATTCACTCAACCGCAACATACGTCTCTTTATCATGCATGCTGAAGAAGCCTAAGAAGCGCCATATTTCGTGCTGGGTATGTTTTCTGTTAACTCAGTACTTGAAAGAGTGTTGTTTGATTCTAGAGCATCGCACTCATTTGTTACTAAATAATTTGCATGCACTAGTAAGATTCAACCCACCAAATTGAAGCATGTTATGATAGTTCAAATACCTGGTTTAACCACCAAAGCTAGACAAATTTGCAAAGCCGTCCCTATTCGAATCCATGGCATAGATTTTTATGCTAATCTAATAGTACTCGAAACTAAAGGTTTGGAAGTAGTACTAGGAATGGTTTGGATGTCCAAAATTAAAGGATTAATCGACTGTGCCAAGAAGCCATAACAATGACCAATACAGCCAGAATATCAGTCGAGCATGTATCGGAAAACTTGCCTCGTCAATTCAAGTGCAACAAGAGTATAGCCCAACCAACCCTTGAACAAGTTTGGATAGTCTGTGAATACCCCGATGAATTTCCAGATGTTTTGCCCGGTATGCCCCCAGATCGGGATATCGAGGTTATAATTGAACTAATCCCTGGAACCAGACCCATATCCCAGAGACCATATAGTATGAACCTATCGGAACTAGTGGAACTGAAGAAGCAACTGGATGATATGCTGGAAATATGATTGATCAAACCAAGTGCGTTGCCATGGAGATCACTTGTCTTGTTTGTGAACAAGAAGGATGGAGGTAACCGTTTGTGTACAGATTATCGGAAGTTGAATGAATGTCACCATCAAGAACAAGTGCCCGTTGCCAAAGACAGAAGACATGTTTGACTAGTTGACTGGTGCCAAAGTGTTTTCTAATATTGATCTTAGAACTGGGTATCATCAACTCAAGATTCGCGCAGAGGATATTCCAAAGACTGTCTTTACCTCCAGATATGGATTGTACGAGTACACTGTCATGTATTTTGGATTAACCAATGCCCCCGCTTATTTCTTGAACCTCATGAATATGATTTTTATGGACTTCCTGGATATGTTTGTCGTTGTTGTTATCGATGACATTCTGATTTATTCCAAATCAGAAGATGAACATGAGCTACTCTGGACCATCCTTGGAACCCTTAGAGAGCATCAGTTGTATGCCAAGTTTAGCAAATGTGAATTCTGGTTACAGGAAGTAGGATTCCTCGGACACATTTTATCAGCCGGAGGAATTGCCGTTGACCCTGCAATGGTGAAGGATATTGAAGATTGGCAAGCCTCAACCACCCAAACCCAAGTTCGTGCATTTCTCGGATTAGCGGGATTCTACCACAAGTTCGTAGAAGGATTCTCAAGTATCGCAAGACCCATGACCCAATTGCTGAAGAAGGACAAGAAGTTTGAATGGACGGACAAGTGTGAAGCAAGTTTTCAAGAACTCAAGAAGAGATTGATTTCAGCCCCAATCGTGATCATGCCGGATATCACGAAGCCCTTTGATGTGTATTGTGACGCATCCAAGATTGGTCTTGGATGTGTGTTCATGCAAGAAGGAAAAGTTATATATTAACTGTCCCGACAACTGAAACAGCATGAACAAAATTACCCTACCCATGACCTTGAACTAGCGGGCGTAGTTCTAGCCCTGAAGACAGGGAGGCATTATCTTATGCGAAACTGTTGTGAGATTTATTCAGATCACAAGAGCCTGAAGTATATATTCAATTAGAAGAAGCTGAATATGAGGCAGAGAAGATGGATTGAGCTAATCAAGGACTATGATCTAGACATTCACTATCACCCCGGTAAAGCCAATGTGGTACCAGATGCCCTTAGCAGATTGCCATGTCGCTTGAACTCCATGATTCTGAAGTAGCAACCAAGTTTGCACAAAGAGATGGAAGATTTTAGAATGGAATTGGTAAGTGAAGGATTTTTGGATAGCATAGAACTTCAACCCACTTTGATCAGTCAGATCAAGGAGGCGCATAAAGGAAATGCTAGTATCGACGGAATCAAATGTCATATCATTACAGGGAAAGTACACGGATTCACCGAGGATGAAGAAGGAGTTCTATGGTACAAAGGACATCTTTTTGTACCAGCAGATTCAGAGTTGAAAGAAGTTATTTTGAAGGAGCCCCATGATACTCTTTATACTATCCAACCCGAAGGAACAAAGATGTATTGGGACTTGAAGGAGCAATTTTGGTGGCATAAGATGAAGAGAGAAATCGGAAGCTATATCGCCAGGTGTGATATTTGTTAGAGAGTCAAGGAGGGACATCAAAGACCGACAGGACTGTTGCAACCATGGCAGATTCCGTAATGGAAATGTGATTAAGTTGGAATGGACTTTATCACCGGATTTCCTACTTCTAGTAGGGGAAATGAATATATTTAGGTGATAGTAGATAGATTGTCCAAAGTCGCTCATTTCTTACCAGTCAAGACCACCTACCAGAGTTCGAAGCTAGCTGAGTTATACATCGCTAGAACTGTCAGTTTGCACGGCGTATCACCCTTAGACTGATGGACAAATAGAGCAAGTAAATCAAATACTCAAAGATATGTTGAAAGCATGTGTGCTAGAGTATGGATCTAAATGGGAAGACTATCTGCCATCCACATAATTTTCTTACAACAACAGTTATAAAGCTAGTTTGCAAATGGCCCCATTTGAATTCATGTATGGAAGGAAGTGTCGTACCCCTTTGAATTGGTCAGAAGTAGGAGAGAGTCAGATTTTCGGACCCAACATCCTACGAGAAGCAGAAGATAAAGTTCACAAGATTCGTGAGCACCTCAATACCGCCCAATCCAGACACAAGAGTTATGCCGACAAGAGACGTCGAGACCCCGCCTTCAATATCGGAGATTTTGTGTATCTTAAGGTATCGCCTTTGAAGGGAATGCAGCGCTTCCAACTCAAAGGAAATTTAGCCCCTAGATATATCCGACCCTTCAAGATTCTGAATCATCGAGGAGAAGTGTCATATCAATTGGAACTACCGGAAGAAATGTCAGCAGTGCACAATGTGTTTCATATATCGTTACTTCGCAAATGCCTTGAAGTTTCGGAGAAGACTAAAGTTTTCAAGAATATTGATCACCACACCATAGAGATCAACGATGACCTGACATATCCTGAAGTACCCATCCGTATTTTGGAGGAAGCTTTAAGAACCACCAGAACCCAAAGCTTCATGTTTCTCAAAATTTAGTGGAGCAACCACACTGAAGAAGAAGCTACCTAGGAGCGAGAAGATCAGATCAGGACGGAGTTTCCCAATCTCTTTAAATCCTAGGTAATCTTTTTTCTTCTTTTTCAAATATTAGGGCGAGATTTTGTTTAAGGAGGGAAGGTTTGTAACATCCCAAATTTTTTGATCATGATTATCAAACTAATCTAATCACTAAAATTAGGGTTAACAAAAACTTGGATTAAATAAAAACCAAATGAATGCATGTTTGTATGTGATGATTGAATGAATGCATGAATGGACTTGTGTGATTAACCTGAATAGCGAGGAGTGGTTTAAAGATGAAAATATCATCATATAAAACATTTCCAAGCAGAAACAAATCAAGAGAAAATCAAAAGTAAAACAAATAAAGAAAATGGTCATTTTTGCCAATCTTGCTCACTACGTCACTTTGAGTGTTTCTAGTCCAAGCTTTCAAACAGAAAATTTTCCATTTCTTTTCACCCCTTGCAAGACCAAGTAAAAGTGAATCAAAGCCCAACTTTCAAACTTACAGAAACATTTGGCAACCCTATACAAATGACAATTGAAAATTGAATCTATAACATATGTGAAGATCACACCTTTTCAAAACCCAACCAAACCAGTGCCCCTTGACCAATCCAACTAACCAGATACTCCCTAGTATGTACCTAGCAAACCCACCAAGTTTGACTCCAAAATTCAAATTTGAATTTCTTTCGGCCATTTCACCAAACACCTTGTGATCAGCAAACAACAAAACATCAAACACTATTAGTAGCAGTAATTTTTGCCAACCTTGTCCCCTCTCTAGATCACTCTACACTCTCAGTAGATGATCAAACTAAGCTAACTAGCCTTAGCACCACTGTGAGCAAGCATAGCCATCACTTGTGACCATGCCGAGAGCACCATTACCACCCCCACGTCGCCAGCAAGATAGAGGAAGCACTAGCCTCACCAACCTTGTCTGGGACACGCAGCACCGTCCACCGCCACCCCCTGTCCATGCCCCGAGCCTTGCCAGCCCCTGGACCACACGCCAAGCCCATGCCCAGTTGCTCTCCGTGCGAGTCGAGAACACGCTAGAGCACCGCACGTGACACGTTCCCACGGACCGCGCGCCATCCTCGCCGCTTGCAGACGTGATCGCTAGCACCCCAGTACCCCGCCAGATAACCTCGTTCGCCACCGCACGGACCATGGACGCTGTGCGCCATTAAAATCGCCGTCGGACCCGCCCAGAACGCCGTGACATTTCGACCGTTCCTCACCGCCCCACGCCGCGTCATCAAGCCGTTGAGCTTCGCCAGGAGGCAACGCACCGCCAATATCATCGCCCATGCCATTAGCACGCTGTGCCGATGACCACGACGAGCTCAGCCCACGCCATTCGGTCCCCTCATCACACTATAAATAGAGTCCTCCTCAACACAAACCATTCACACCATCTCACTCCCCACCTCTCACTGATCACACCCACTCACCCCCGGAGAAAGGCGAGCACCAGGTGGCCAGAATTTCACCGGAGTTCGATGTTTTAGAGGAGGAGACACACCGTCGATTGGAGCCGCCCTAGGAGGAGCTGCCGGTACTAGGAGGATCGCCGTCATTGACTTCGTCGTTCGCCCCCATCGCCGACCATCGCCGGAGCCCCGGTGAGCCTCCCATGACCCTCACTGGCCGTGCTAGGTTTCTGTCTCGCCGGCGTTGCTCGACGTGGACGATGAACCTCAACTGTTCGATTAGAGTTAGATCGTGCATCCTAGATTCACCCATACCGCTTCGCCACTCGCTGTCTCACTGACGAGTGGGGTCGCTCACTTAACCAGCGCGCGCGCGCTATGTGTAGTGGGCCGGCCCAGTTAAACCTCCCGTGCGACCCAACAATTCAAACATATGTTTATTCTTTTAATTTCAAACTCAGTTCTGTACCTAGATTCAAAAATCAACCCATCTCGATTCACTGAACCAAAATGCATGAAACCAATTTTTTTAAAAAGGTACTGGATTGCTTAATCCAAGCCCGTTGAATTCAAACCATTTAGAATTATAGATCAGCCATGGTAAAAATGTTAAGGTAGAAGCTTCTCTGCATTCAAACATTTTTCAAAATTCTACCATGAAATTTTTTGAGTTGATTCCAACTCTCAAAAATCACATTTAACCATACCTTTCAGAATATATAAAAATATATAGGGTTACTTGCAGAAATAATGATCAAGTAATAAAAGAATGCCTCATAGGCCATCCTAGTCATTTTATTTAATTAAATAAAAAAGGTTAAACCTTATTAAATTATGACACCACTTTAAATCACATTCCCATGTACTAAAATGTGTGGTGATGACATGTGTCAACATGATCCCATGTTTGAGTTGGAGAATATTAAATCTTAAAGTAGTTTTTCAATGAGTAGAAATTACTTTTTAAAGTAAAATAAATAAGACAAGTGCTTTAATCTTTGTGATAATAGTGATGATGCTAGATCATCTAGTGTGAACCTTTTGTGTGATAAATAGAAATAGTTAAGTATTTTTTGGTGATTGTGTATGTCATATTTATTTATAGACGCTAGTACCGACCAAGGATACGAGGAGGAGGGAGGATACTATGAGGAAGAAGCCGAGGAGAATTTCAACAACTGCTCTGCACAAGGCAAGCTATTAACTGAGCAAGCTAAACCTTGCAAGCTAATAATTGCAACTATGAAAGTTAGTTAACCTATGTAATGCATTAAGAATGCTTGGTTAGATACATTTGATGATACCCAATCCTAGTTTTACTTGCAAAGCTTAATACTTTATTTCTTTTTCAAAGCTTTCTCTTAGATTTTACTTAGTAACTTGTAGACAATAGAAGGATATTGGAAGGTAGCATAAAGAGCATAAAACTTGGCCTAAGTTAGATAATCTTGATGTCACCCTAAGGCATGAGATTGAACTTAGATAAGATACACTTGTTTACCACCCCTCATTAGTATTTACCCCCACTTGTAGATGCTAGTGCTAAGCATAAAACTTGATCAACTTTAGATGGGAATACTTGGTGAAAATGGTTATGAAAACCTTAGAATGATGAGTCATTCTACTGAAATGTTTTGACATGTGTTTCCGAACACCAAACGATTTTGATGATGAAAATGTTAAGGCATAAGCCTTATCCCTTTACAAAACTGATGGTTGTCTGGATGCGATACCATTCCAATTTTACCATACAACCACAATACCCAAAATTTGGGTAGGGCTTGACTGGAAATTTATATACCTTAGTATTGGTTCCCTTGCGGCCAAGGTTTGAGCTGAGGCTACCATGTGAAGATTTTCCACCTGTGCCATACCCAAGATGACAGTTGGTCATGGTTGGGAGGACAAACTCACAGGAGAGGTGCCTATACTAGGGCGTGTAATGGAAAGGTTAGGATTGATTATCTGTATACTGACTATGGTGAATTCAGGATTGTTCCTGACGGATCTATCGAATGTTGTGGTGAAAGTGTACAATCTCTGCAGAGTGTCAAACTACTCGAATAGCCGCGTCCGCGGTTATGGACAGTTGGAGTGGCCATATTGTTCCATCATCAGATGTTTTCAAAATGACTTATGAAATGTTTTATGACTTTGACTTGACCACGACAAAGTTGTGACATGAAATTCAAGTTCTCATTTTGGTGTTATAAAACTTTCAACTAGTTTTCTTTTCTTCTGAACTTAGTAAGGTAAATCTGGCTTTTTGCAAAATAACCCTAGAGCTTAGTACTTCCTATTCCAAAACCACTTCACTTGTTAGTATTAGTTTGCGAGTACTTAAAGAGTACTCATGGCTTTGTCCCTGCCTATTCCCGTGGCCAGACTATGAAGATGAGTATCCGGTAGACGGGCAGCAGGAGGGTTACGACAACTAGGATCATCTCCCATCGTCAGCATTACCTGCGACCACGAAGATGGAGCCTCGCCTACGCTATCGTTATTATTACATTATTCCGCTGCTTGAATTGTATTAAGACTGGATCATGAGATCCTTATTTGTGCAAGACCTTATGTATGGTTTGTAATGGATGATGTACTATGATATCCAAACTGTTATGTCTCGCAAAAATGGTAATCCTAGATTGCATGTATGGAATAACTGGCATCTAGGATTAAAAACCCGGGTGTTGACACCTGGGCTTCCAGGGATTTCTCCCCTTAAGCAAGTACAAGTAGTCCTGGCTAAAGACAACAAACTACGAGCTAATCCCCAGCGACTGGGGTTGTGTGGTTTCAGTGATAAATTGTTCCGGTAAAGATGTAGAACATCCCTTCTCTTTCTCTTACTCAACTTTCTCATTATCCTCCTCATATCTTCTTTAGTAAAACCTCCAGTCGGAAATGATGCCTCTTTCCAAGGGTTTTATTTTGAAAATTTGTAGTAGGGTAAAACCCAACATAGTTTTATCATTTAAAATCTGTACTTCCCAAGATGGAAAAATGCTAAGCATCTTAGCCTTGATCTAAAGGGGTAAAGATGGGTGTCAATAGGGAAGGTGTACAAATGGACAATCATCCATAACTTGGAGGAGCCAAGTTACTCACGCCTCTTATATGAAACAAACCATGCATTTAAAAGTGGATTTCATAAACGAGATATAAAACAATTGACAAAAAGGAATAGGTAAATATAGGAGTTCAAGAAGGGTGGCTTGCCAGTTACCAGCGAGATGTCCCTTGACGGTGTTAGAAAACCAGCATATAGAGTACAATAATTATAAGAGAAACCCGATGATTCCTTCTTCTCGGCGTCTCACAAATCGCAACTATCTCCGTTATCGAGCATACATGCAAACAAACAATACCACCATCAATAAAATGCATACAAGCATCTATTCATACAGCAATCAATGGACAAAACAAGTTTATAGATTAGTAAAATTGAGAATTTTCTTTTGGTGCAAGGAAATGCTTTGATTGCATTGTGAATTTTCTAGAATAGAATTATAGTCCAAAACTACCTAGATAAGGGGTTTGTGAGTAAGGCCAACTTATGTATGATACCACTGTATAAAAATGATACCATCAGATAGGTATTGATAACATGAATCCATCAAAAGTGGTTTCACTATATTATCAATTTCTATTGATTTATAATGATTTTTATAGTGGATAAAACTCTAGTTTTAGGAAATAATTAACCAGACAAATTCTGGAGCTCCAAAAATTATTTCCTTGGGTGATTAGGTGTTATTTGATGGACTAATTCAAGGGAAGTTGGAATCAGCTTAAAATAATTACTAGGATTCCCTTGATAATTTCCCAAATACAGTACTGGCTAGGATTTGTCATTTTCGTCGTATTTAATCTATGGAAGATTTTGATGTGATTCCAAGGACGCTTGTTAGGCATCTGCAATACGTTCATATAGCAATTGGAATCACCCTTTTTGGGTTTACAAAAATAATGAAATGAATTTATTGGTGAATTACCTATGCATAGAAAGGATTAATTCACCAGAATACAAAGTGAGCTGAATAAATTTTGGGTTCCTGGTTTTTGATAGGGATGGGTATATAGATGTACAGAGAGTTGGAATTAGGTCATTACCATATTTGGTTTGTCCTAGAGAAATTTCTCAACTCAGAAATACCCTAATTTTGTTATTTTTACTAAAGGAACACTATTAATCCATTTTAGCTGGGGCCAGTTATACAAGAAAGGTATGGCTAGTACCTTTAAGTACCAATTGGATTTACTCTATTTGGATTTACCAAACTCTCTAAAAACATAAAATAGTGAAATGGACACTTATTGGTAGTTAATTTATTATAGATAAATTATTTATGATTTTAGTATAATTTTTGTACGGTATGTTGCTGAAGACATGCATGTCTAAACTAAAAATAATATATGGTCCATTTACCTTCATTTTCATTTTTATATTGAACGAAAGCTACAGGTTGTAAATCAGATATGGGGAAAAGTTTAAAGAAAAAGGGAAGGCTGGGCTGGGGTCTGAAGGAAATGGGTCGGGGAAAGGAGATTCGGCCCACACAGCAGGTTCGCACTTGGGAGAGGCCTTCAAATCCTATCCAGGCAGGGCCCGCTTGTCAGCGACTCAGCAGTGGCGAAGGGGTACAGGAAGAGGAGAGCCGTTGCATTAGAAATGAATCGACGGCCCAAAGGTCGTCTTCCTCGCTGGGATGCACGCGGCGGTGCTGCAAACCCTAAGCGGCAGAGGAGAGGGCTCGGGGAAGCTCACATGTGGTATATAGGTGCCAGAGAAGGTACAGGGGGAGGCGGAGCTCGCTGGCGACCCCGACGATTGGCGGGATGGTAGAGTTTGGCACCGGGGCTAGTTCGCGTGGTTCCGCCGGCGAGGAGGGCTTCGGTGCACACCAAAGTGGCTTCCAGAGCTGCTGCAAGCCACGGGGAAGGAAACATAGAGGGTTCTGATGCCCTGGGGGAGGCAGGGGAGGTGTAGTTACCGCTGCAGGAGGCTCGGGAGAAGGGGTCTTCCCCGGAGAGTATCTTCTTGGCCGTGCTCGACGGTGGTGGCTCCAATGCTCCTACAATAGAAGCAATGATATAGGGATGTAGATCAGAGGGAGGGGGTATTGGATCGAGTACATGCAAGGGAGGAGAAGCGAGGAAGGGCGACCTCGAGCTTGAGTTTGTCCATGGCTAAACTACTATTTTTTCTCTCTTTTGGGCAAGGTAGAACATGGGAAAGGGACTGGCTCTCTAGAGAGGTGTGTGTAGGGGAGAGGGGGTGAATGAGGGCGAGGGGAGGCGTTGGGGTGGCCTCGGGCTATTTGTTTAGGGAGGAGGTGGTCTATGATGGAACAAGCTCATGGAGAAGCTTGAGGAGGGGTGGTGCTCGTGGATAGGGCCTCATGGGCGGTGGGGAGAGGGGTGTGGGCCTGTGTACGACTAGAGAGGGGCATGTGAGTGTCTGGTGGTGCTGGGGGTTTTATTTCCCAAGATATTTGTTAGGCATGCCTCTCTCCTTATCTTACAAACACATCGGACAAAAAGAGGGGATGCTACATGGGTAGTGCTACAATACTAGTTCGACCAGAGGTGTTAGGGTTGGTGTGGAGGAGTCTTTAACAAGATTTGAGAAGGTTTAGATGGGGTTTGCTAGTGGTTTTTGCAAGATGATCAATTTTGCCAAAATGGGTGGTTATGTAACAAAGCTTGAATTTTGATCTTTCCAAGATGGGGAAAGGCTACTAGTGGGTGGATATGCTCAAAATATGCCCTAGGGATTTATTTGGGATTTTTCTAATGACTTTTTGTGCACTTGAATTCATTTATTCAAAAAGTGTAGAAGTTGTTTCTAGAAGCTCCTTTGATATTTTTACATTGTACAAGGTTGTTTTATGATGTTATATGGTCCTAAATACCATATTACACATTGGACAATTTTATTTGGATTTATTGAGATGGGAAAGTATTTTTAAGGGATTATTTCTTATTTCTTCCATTTAAGAAAAGGGGCAAAAAAATAATAAAGAATCTCAAAAATATTTATTGTTGAGTTGGGAAGATGGGATATGCTATATAGGCATCAGATGTGCCTTGAGTTGGCAAGGTGATTTGGAGAAAAACAAACTTGTCTTTAAGGACAAGGTTTGGAGGATTTTGTTAGAAATAGAATTTAATAGTTTTAGGCTCCAAGTTATTATGGACATTATTTAGAACAAGATTATATCCAAAGTAGATGATGTAAACTTGATTCATACATCATTGTCCACTTGGGTTTTGAAGTGTTTTTGGTGAAATGAGAAGATACTAGATTTTAGGGAGTCTAGGGTTTTGTTATTTTCATGCGACCCGAACATGGTTGGATGAGTGAGCTGATAGCTCATCTTGGTACAAGGGATAGATGGATAGCTATCCCAAGTTATATAGATGATCAAGGAAGCAAGGGTTGTGCTTGGTTGTATTTGAGGTGATGTAGGAGTGATGGCAAACTTTGATGAAAATAAGGCTGACATAGCAGGATTGTCCTGATGCCATATAAACCATGTTGTTTTAAGATGCACAGGGTTCCAAAGGAAACAAGTGAAGTAGGGTTTGATAAGACATGATTACTAGGTCATAACAATACAAATATTTGGTCAATGGGAGGTAGCATATAGATGTGAGCTTCTGCCAAAGTAGGCAATATGATAAGATTTGCAGAAAAGATTATTGTCTTGACTACAAAACCATCATGGATGAGTGGGAACCATAATGGATTATCCCAAGGAAAAGGTGGGCTTTGGTAGTACCAATGATGTACTACAAGGTGTTTCAACTACATTTTAACGAATGTACATAGGTTGGAGAAGGTAGAGATCCAAAGATTGAATCTACATAAGAAATCCAGCCTTAGCCATTTTGGCAGATTTAGAGTTTTAGACTAGATTACATGTGGGAACACAAATTGAGAGAGTGGAAAAGGTTTATCCTTCCCATCAAGTGGTTGATGTTGAGGTATAGATTGAATTGAGAGGATCCAGGCATGGAATGGGTCTTTACTGAGTAGGAAGCTTTCAAAAGGGATTATCCCTGGATTGATATGATTAGGAGATGAGATGGCCACTTTGGTGGCTTAGGGTAGATCTAGATTTGGGTGAGTGGTCTAAGATTGATGACCACAAGCATAGATTGGGTCCTAAGATATGAGCTACTAGATTATCTCACTATAGTTCCTAAGAAAACAAGGCAATCAGCAGATCAAGGCAATTCATCAGACAACAGATCAAGGAAATTCATCTTATCAAACTTATCCAACTACTACTAGGGTTATCATCAAGCCTAGCTTGGGTAAGGATGGGTATTTGGAAATGGGTTGTTCTTTGAAGTAAGATAAGGATCTCTTGGTATTTCTACCAAGATTGGAATGAGAAGGTTTTGGAAAGGCTAGGGATAAGAGTAGTTGAAGTTCAGTCTTGAAAACATAAGGAGATAATATATAGGTATCCATAGTTTTGCTAAGGGACACTAGTGAAGTATTTGGTTTTTTTAAAGTCACCTTGGCTCAAGTTTGAATTGTCAGAACATTTGAGAATATGTAAGATAAGCCAAGAGTTTTTTTTTGTGAAATAGCTTTTGTAAACTAGTGTTGAGGTAAGGAGTATATCACCTAATACACAATAAATTGATGAGCACAAGCAAACAAGTAGACAAACATTGCACACTTAATCAAGAAAAAGTTTTTGTTCCCCCCGATTTTTTCCTTTTGGACAACAAATCAGGGTTGCTGAAATTGGGATGTTACAAGTTTATGTGATCCTTTGGTCCGGAATTGCATTTTTTCCTTGCGGTGACACGTGAGAATCATGCATAGTGCACACAGAGTGACAGCCCGGTAATCAAATGGGGAACGTTTATTTGTCTGAGGAATCTCTGATAGATCACATATATATTTGCCCATCCAGTACTAGTGAGACCGAATCCTAGAATCCCTCTCTCATTTCATTCAATCCTACAACTACAATCTCTTTAATTCTGTACATATTCATGTTTACTTTTTCTTAATTTATTTTGTTCTTATTAAAAGTTCTTTGTTATTAGATACTTTAAATCTCTCTCAATTATCGATGTTCTAGTAACTTATAGAATAGGCTATTTCCAAACCACGGTTTGGGTACGAAACATGGTCGCACTGATAAAGTGGATTCGTGGTCGTGTTGTTTCCGTTCGTCGATCTCCCATCAGGACAAAATCTTAAATATTTGTTGTTACAAGTACTTCAATAACCCTGTTGTTGGTGCAGGAATCCATTCATCAAATTGGCGCCGTTGCCGGGGAGCTAAGCGTCCAGAGATTACCTTCCTACTCGCACATAGTTTATTTCCGTTCGTTGCTATTTATCTTACTGCTTTTTAATATTCGAAAAGAACAAAAAAAATTTAGTTTACCTTTTGTTAGTAGGCTTTTTTATTTATTTTAGTTATAGGAAATTCAAAAACATAGGAACTATGGAAAGTAAAAGGCTTGTGGAGTATGGTTCTCTGAGTGTTGATCATTTACATGCTTCTATTGTTCAGCCCGCTATTGATGTGGATGGATATGCGATCAATCCTATGTGGATAAATATGACCATGGAAATAGCTTTTGCAGGAGATCCGGAAAATGATCCATATGATCATATTGAAAAATTTACTTCATTGTGTTCGACGGTGAAGGCAAATGGATGGAAAAATGATAAGATGAAGTTATATCTGTTCCGATTCTCGGTGAAAGGAAAAGCTAAAGATTGTCTAAAATCGCATCCCATGGGACACTTCAGTTCATGGAAAGGTATCTCCGAAGCTTTTCTCGGTAAGTATTTATCACAAAATCAAACTTATGAGCGTAGGATTCGTATCCTGAATTTTAAGTAGGGCAACAATTAGTAATTAATACAAGCTTATAGTAGGTTCTCAAAATTGATGCATGACTGTCCGCATCATAATTTACCTGATTGGTTATTGTTGAATCACTTTTATGGATGCTTAAATCACTCTTCTAAGGATAAGCTAGATATGATGTGTGATGGTGCATTCATTGGAAAAACTTTGAAAGAAGCTTGGCAACTCTTAAGAGATATACATAACAATTTTCATCAATGGCAACGTGAAATTGTGCATGAAGAAAAACCTCTCCCTACTGATATAGATAACTTGGTCAATGAGTTTCTTAAAGATGAAAATAGAAGAGGAAAAATTCCTTATGATGATACCTTAGTTAGAGATGTCCTTTCTAAAGCAATGCCTTTCATAGCTGATTATTTTAATCATATTAGAACTACTGCTATTAACGATGGAGAACAACCCTCTAATGTTACTACCATATCTTCCACTTGTTGCATCATTGAAGGAGGAAATAAGGGTAAATCCATGAAGCCTAAAACCAGGAAAATATAAAAATAAGAAGCCCCGTGTTGAATATCCCACACATCTGACATCTGCATATGAAGTGAAACAGCTTTATGAAGAGTATCGGAGAAATGAAAGACGCATCAAGAAGAAATAAGAAAAAGAAATCAAGGAATGGAATAAATTGAAAGCCACTCTCAAACCTTATCCCCACCTATTCCTAATCTTTATTATACTTCTGACTCTAGTAATGATGATGACCTAAATTATTCTAGAATCTGTGATAATTACACTGAAGATGTTTTTGATGATTCTAGTAGTGTTTTCTTAAATACTCTTTTCGGGGAAATCGATTATGATGAGCCAAAGATGGAACCCTATATGCCTCCCATATCTGTTTGCTATGACTTTTATTTTACTAATGAGAGGAAAGTCCGGTGGCAAAGAAAAGGCTACTGGATCCAAAAGGACATTATGAGTTGTACCCTCAAAATAGTAATCAATGTAAATATTCAAAGTTTGATAATATATCTTTAAGACCCTCTATGCAGGAAGGAAATAATACATATTTACCACGCTTGGTGCATCCATCCTCATGTGGAAACAATAACACTTACAAGATACCGATGCACCGCAAGTGGGTACGTCTTAGGACAAACTATGATATAAATCCTGCAAACACTCGTTGGAGGTAAGCAAAACTACTCCTATAGCTACCTCCATTGATGAATAAATGTGGAGTATAAAAGCCTGGCTACTTGGTTATAATAAAGCGCTTCCCGGGAGGCAACCCAAGAGTCATTAGGCGTCTTTCATAGTTTTTTGTCTTTAGTCTAGTTGCATTCATGTTGCATTGGCACTTTTTATTTGCATGTCCTGCTATTAGAGTTATCTTGTTGTAGTTTTCAAAAGGTAGAATTTATTGTTACTATGTTTTGCATAACTCGGTTGTACTCAAATCCTGTTTTATACATCCTACTGTTAGTCTAAAATTAAAGTTGTTATTTTATTGTCAAAACTTTGAGTTTTATTAGGTTTCAGGCTGATAAATAATTCTCGAAGAAACATGTGAAGTCTGGAGATTCTAGAAGGTTTAACGACCAACTATACAGCGAGAATAAAAATTCTGGCCGTATAGTTCCGGTCTTATAGTTTTTTGCCATCTCCCCTTCCGTTTGCAATATTACAATAAGTGTCGTGGTATTGCCGACGAGTACGCCATGGAGGGATCCTCACAGTGCGTGTTTAGAGACATGGGGTAAGGCGGAAGGTTGGCGGGTACGAGGTGACACAGCTTACCTAGGTTCAGATCCCACGACGGTGGCAGAATCCTACTCCTGCTATAAATCATTATAATGGCAATACGCCGGGGTACAGGGATCGGTTCACTAGGCGCGATGTGAATTGAGTTATTCCCTAAAGGCTACTCTAGGTCCGACTTATAAAGACACCAGATCCTTGGGTTACAGGGAAAGTCCTAGGCAGACAGGTTACAGAGTCCTACACGGTATACAACTAGTCTAACGTGTCTTGCACTCCAAGGCTCCGGTTAATGTGTTGACTCCACCGTAGCCTTCCTTTATTTGGCATGGGCCTCCCTTCTGGATCCATCTAGTTGGGCCGCCCAGCAGGCCATAGTCCCTGCTACCAACTGTTGGCCACCCGAGTTATCCAGATTAGAGACATGCAATGGTGATACCCATTTAGCATATCCCCAACAGTAGCCCCCAGAGGACTCTGAGATCTTGCGTCGTCTTGCCTCTTCAAGTTGAATGCTCCGTTTAGATGGATGTCAGCAAATCATCAAGCAATATCTTGTAGTCCTCCCAAGAACCCTGCGATGCTCTCCATCTTCAACATGTAAGTCAGAGAATCATTGAGCTTTTCCATCGTACTCTTCTCGTAACCGGACGGGATCCGTCCATGCCAGAATCTTCGGATGGGACTGTTCATCTGCCTATGCCAGTAGAATGACATAGACCATAGGTCAGCGATGCTTCGTAACTCACACATGCAGAGAACGTAATCATAGCCGTTTTTTCCACGCAAAGAATACGAAATGTTGGCAGGGATGGTGGGAACATGGGGAAATATCCACGCACGCGTTGTCCACGCAACAACCCTTCGATCAATCTTGCACGAATCTTGACGCCGAGTACTATATATTATAACCATGGTGAATTTTATCTTTTCACCTCATTCTTCCTCGCATCATCTTCTTCCTCTAGCAAACGTCTCCTCGAGATCCTTGCGCCCACAGTGAAAAAACCCTGGCTTTTCTCCAAATCCATAGTCATCTCCCACCTGCATCAATGGCCAGCAGCAGCAGCACCCTGTCGATGGCGGCATTAAGTGAGGCCACAACCAAGTCAACAGGCTCTATCCACGTCCTGAAGGAGGGCGTGGTGGTGCCGCGTTCTGCGGTGGTGGAATCTACCGGCGGCGACCATATTCCAGCAGGGCTGGAACCAATGGAGGAGGATGATTCCCACAAGGGGGAATGGCGCGGCTCGGGCATCACCGAGAACGACATCAAGGAGATGCTCGCCGAGGGGTACCTCCCTACGACGGAGGGCCTAATCTGGAGGGCGGTGCCGGCTGGCGAGGTCGTTCCTTCTCCCCTAGCCGGAGAAAAGGTATACCTTAAGGCTCTGTTTATGTGTGGCGTCTCCCTCCCAATCTCCGACTTCTTCATAGAAGTCCTTAGCCACTTACGGGTTCAACTTTAGAACCTCTCTCCTAACAGCATCCTTGCGCTTAGCAACTATGCGGTGCTGTGCGAGGGTTACTTAGGAATCATGCCTAGGTTAGATCTGTTTATTTAATTCTTCACCTTGAAGAGGGAAGCTAGAGTGAGCAAGGAGGAGCTTAGGAACTGCGGAACCATTATCTTCAAGATCCGACCTGGCCGGCGGTTCCCCGACATTGTAGGTCATGAATCCTTCAAAAATTGGAAGATGACGTATTTCTACGGCCCAGATATCCCTCTAGCTGGCCGAGAAAGAACGTACCGAGACTTTGCCGATGGAGCTGCTGCTGAAGACCCAACATGGAGATCCCAAGCCCTCCTCCCCTCCAACGACGAAGCCTCTCACGCTATAAGGCAGATCGACTGGTTCGGACAAACCGGTTTAACCGGGTTGGACCTAGACATGTACTGTTCATCAGGCGGATCCAGCCTCTGCAACACCGTGCGAAGCTCATGCACCAGTACACCAAGGATAGGAAGGATAGCCTCCATATATCCGATGACAACTTTTCGAGTGACTCCATCAAGCTTATCCTCAAAGACATAGTCAAGGTAAAGGATCGACAGCGTGGCTTCACCATCACCTACGACATGTTCAAGGTCGGCACTTGCCAAGAGGTATTCATTTTTTTCCTGTTTATGAAATATACTCTCGTTCTTTCGTCTTGCATATACCCTTGCATCTAACACTTTAGAATTCACTTAATAGCTGAAGAATTTAGATGAAGGTAGCCTAGCTTCCCAAGTCTATGATCCCAAGATGAAGGAAGTCACCGTTGTGTCCCACGACGAGGTCCCGTTGGTGCTAAAGCGGAAGAGCTCCACCTCTGACGCTTCCGACGGAGGCAAGAAGAATAAGACAGAGGATGGAGCCTCCAAGAGATCCACCGCCTCCCTGGAGGCGGAGAAAAGAAGAATAAGTGGTATCCCGTTCACCAAGGCACAAACTGTTGTATAAGCCTCTTATCATCCGACACTGTCTTTCTCTCATCTTATTATTGTACTTATACTTTTGCATGTTTTAGGAAGAAGGCCCGTGTGAGTTTGAAGAAGACTTCCAAAACATTGGGGGCTTCTAAAAACATCAAAGAAATTTTATCCAAGCGTCTCCCACCATCGCCCCTCCGACTCCGAGCGTCCAACCTATGGCCGCCCCAACAAGTTCTTCAACAAAGGTAGCGTCTGAACCTTCTTCCATGGAAGTGGATCCAACTCCTTCTCAGGAGGGCCCAGACGTTACCGCAGAGCCCAACATTGTCGGCGAGCAGGCGACGCAGGAGAGCACGTCCTCTAAAGTGGCTGAAGCTCCGGCTAAGGAGGCCACTGGTAGCGGTAAGGCGGTGGTGGAAGGCGGAACTTTTGTCGTAGGCGGAGTCATTGAATCCAAGACGCCAACAGAGATTCCAAATATCATCTACCTGGTGCTTGCACGAATAGCTCAACTTTGGCTCCTAGTGCAGCGCCGACTTCTCCCATGTGCGGCCTTGAGGAGCTCCTCAAACAAGCGGAGATCGTCTGTGTAAACACTCTTACTTTTAGTAAGATATTCTCCGAGAGCGCCAGCAACCTCAAGATCATCGGACTTGTAAATTTTATATGCCTTTTGCATTTCATATGTAGTATCCCACTGTAGCTCCCAAGGATTTAGAAGGAAAACCATAGGTCTTTTGGGTCTGAATGCTCTAAGAGTGACTAAGCTAGAAACTTTGCACTGTAGCCCCCAAGTATTTAGTTTGAATGAATTATTCCAACTAGATACTTTGAGAGTAGCATACACAGTGTTTGTAAATTTCAATACTGTGTCCCTCAAGCCTCTAGTTGAAACAGAATTAGTTCCGACTAGATGCTTAAAGAAAGACTAAGCATATTGCTGAGTTAAAAACTCGTACTATAGCCCCCAAGCCTCTAGGAGGATACTTATCCAGCTAGATTCTCTAAGTAGACTAACTAACTTTGATCTCTTTGCATAATGAGAATACTCGGAGGAACGCCGCCAATGACAAGTTCCACAAGATGCATGCAGATCTTGAAGATGAAAAGGGTAAAAATGCCTTCTTGAAGGATCAAATACCCAAGAGCAAGGGTCTGTTTTTCTTTTCAATTTCACACTCAATCTTGATCTTGTGTCATTAACTTCCAACTACTCATTATGCTTTGTATTTTCTCTGACATGCAGAAGCCATCGCCAAGGACAAGGATATTTTCGAGCAATCCAAGCACATACAAGAGTTGGATAGCAAAAACAAAATCCTGAAGCAGGAGAGAGCAGACTCGCTAAAGATGTATGAAGATGCCCTGGTTGCCGTGCAAGAATCCGCGAACACGGAAATCAACTGCCTTAAGGAGGAGATTGCAGTCCTCAAGGAGCAGAACAAAGCTACCGCCGAGCAAAATACTCACAACTTTGAGGCTTACAAGACCCTCCGGAAGGAATGTGATTCCATGGCAGAGACTCTCCAGCAAGCTGAGGATAGCATATTTGGTAAGCATTCTCCGTCTTGTACTTATTTAAACTAGGTACTTTGTACTTATGTTGTTTTGAAGTCATGTACTCAAATATTTTGGCCGGAAATGCATCTACTATTGGTTTAACCAATAATCCTCCTCCGCCAAAGGAATGCATGGTTCATGCTGGCAACTTCATTAGCACCACCATCACCCAAGAAAAATAAATCGCCAAGCCCTTAGTCATCAATATTAAGGCAGTCGACCTCCGTTATGAAGTACTCAGAGATCCTGCGTCAAGCCCCCGAGCATATCGTAAGATGGAAAGCTTTATGTACCTGGGCTGGTGCAAGAATGGCGTTGTCTATGGTCAAGGCTCACTACGAGGATGCCGACATCGACACGGTGACCTCTGGCTTGCCGGACATAGACGATGACGGACAGTAGATCGATCACGGAGCTATGTGGTCATCTCTCTCCGGCTACGACACTAGGTTCGCCTAGTTGGTGGATGCAAACACCTTTGTGCCCCTTGGGATAATTGACGCCGACCAAGCCAGCTCCTCCGAGTCCTTCAAGACTGCCGGCTTCACTGATGGGCAAGATGGCTCTCCTATGACCGACGATGCTACCTCGAAGGCTCCTACACTAGAGGAATGAAAACACTATGTAATATTTGTTTTCCTCTAGATGTTTTTTATGTATGCGGAAAACAATGGGTTCATCTTAAGGTATAAAACTATAGTTATAAGCTTCCTTCTACTTGAGAACTAATTTCAGCATGTATATATTTAAGCAAGTGCTGGCTTGTCCATTACTTTGGTTCTTATGCTTGACTTTTCATGAGTCAGAATACCCTTAGTCAGAACTATGCGCTCAGGTGATGATACCCAATGGCACCATCAAAAACCTAAGCACAAAATCGCCGACTTCGAGTGCCGAAAGTCACTACTCCAGAATCCACATAAAAACAACAAAGAACGTGTAGACCAGAAAACATCAGCTAACGCACGTAGGCGGAATTTTCAAAAGTGCAAATGCAAAACTTGAACATAAATTTTTTATATGATCCAAAAATGAACATTATAGGAGGTAAAAGACTCAAGCATATGAGAGAACCAAAGATCTTTATTTCATTGATCATATAAGAGGTACACAGTAGATACTAAAATGTGCTAAGTGTAAAAAGGACGTAGCTGTGTTATGTTCCATGGCCGATCAAGCTCCGGTTAGTCATTATCCGGGTCATGTTGCTTACTTATGATCCTTATTTGGTATATCCTATAGTTCACGATTGTCAATGAGCTAGTAAGAACCATTTGAGTAGCGCCTTGCTTATGATGAACGGTCCTTCTGATGATGGGGATAATTTGTGTGACTTCTTCTTAAGTCAGAGAACCAGATCACCCTATTTAAATGAGCGATGCCGAACACGGTGACTATGGTAGATGCGTAGCTTCTGCTGGTAGATGGCGGATCTTTAGCATGCCAATACGCGCTCTTCCTCGAGAAGGTCCACATCTAGGCTCCTAGATTCTTCAGTGACATCCTTGTTGTTGGCGACAACTCTTGGTGAATCATGAAGGATGTCGGAAGGTAGAATTGCTTATGCTCCATATACCATGAAATAAGGGGTGTAGCCGGTGGATCTCTTGGGAGTAGTTTGTAAACTCCACAAAATAGATGGTAATTGCTCCTCCCAGGCTCCAGATGCTCTATGTAGTGGTGCTTCTAGACGTGGATTTATTCCCTGCAAAATTAATCCATTGGCTCGCTCAACTTGTCCATTGGATTGTGGATGTGCCACATATGCCAAATCAAGTCGGATGCCCTTCTCCCAAAAATAAGCTTCCACTTCTCCGAGTGCCAAGGTGCTGCCATTGTCGGTGATAATGCTATGTGGGACACCAAATCTCATCACTAAATCCCGGACAAACCTGAGGGTAGTTGCCCCATCAAGATTTCTAATGGGTTTCACTTCTATCCATTTTGTGAGTTTATCAAGTCCTACTAGCAGATGCGTAAACCCACAAGGTGCCGTCTGTAATTGACCAACCATGTATAGCCCCGGGACTGCAAACGGCCAAGTTATTGGTATTGTTCGCAATTCTTGAGCTAGTACATGTGGTTGTCGGGCATAGTACTGGCATCCCATGCATGTATCAACTAGCTTGTCGGCGTCCTTCTTCGTGGTCAGCCAGTAAAATCCTTGCGGGAAGGCTTTGGAGACCAGGTGCAGTGTGATGCCCGCAATCTCCGAGATGGATCTCACGAAGGATTTCGGTACCTTCTTGACGGGAGACACACTTTAGGTATACACCAGTGGTATTCTTTTGTAGAGCCGCCCATTGATTATTGTATAGCCCTTTGCTCGACGTACTACTTGCCGACTTTCAACTTCGTCGATGGGCAAAGTTCCATGGACGAGATATTCCATGAACGGTTTTGTCCAAGCCGAAAGGACTTTTGTTACTTCATGAACAAATGAGTCAACTCTATCCGGGTTCTCGGGGTCCGCCCCCTTCACGGATGGGGTCCGTAGATGTTCCAGAAAAATGCTAGGCGGAATTGGTTTGCGCCCTGATCCAAGCTTTGGTAGCAGATTAGCTGCCTCATTTTCCTCTCTTTTGACATACTTGACTTCGTAGCCCACGAAGCACTTGGCTATCTCGTCTACTTCATCTCGATATGCCGCCATCATAGGGTTCCGCGCATTCTAGGTGCTAGCCACCTACTGGGTAACCAAGTCAGAATCTCCACAGCAAATTATGCGTAGGGATGCAGAAGTGGGACAATAGGGACAAGTGGGATACCACTTTTAGACTACTAGACTAACTCAAGACTAAGTGGGACAAGTGGGATAATCTAGATTTGACATATCCCGCTTATCCCACTTATCCCACCTAAATTAGAGTTAGTCTAATAGTCTAAAAGTGGTATCCCACTTGTCCCAATTGTCCCAACTCTACATCCCTAATTATGCGCTTGATGCCAATATCCTTGGTTACGCGAAGTCCGTGAATGAGTGCTTCATATTCCGCCATGTTATTTGTAGCCTCAAAGTGGATCTGCAGAAGGTAGTGCAATTTTTCCCCTGTTGGTAACTGTAGAAGTACACCAGCCCCTGAGCCATTGAGTAGCTTTGATCCGCCAACGTGCATCACCCAATATTATGGCTCTGGTACATGGGTAACTTCTGGCATCTTCGTCCAATCTGCAATGAAATTCGCTAAGACATGGGATTTGATAGCGCCGCGTCTTTTGTAGGTGATCTTGATGGTGGCGAGTTCAATGCCCCACTTCGTGACCCTTCCCATAGCGTCGATGTTGTTGATGATGTCGTATAGTGGAGCTTTGATCACTACTATGATAGGGTCCTCCTAGATGTAGTGCCTTAGGTTCCGAGAAGCATGGAACACTCCATAAGATAGCTTTTGTTAGTGCAGGTAACGCTGCTTGGACTCCGTCAAGACCTCACTTACATAGTAAACTGGTCATTGTACTTCGTACTCATGCGTTGGTTCTTTCCGCTCCACTACGACAACGATGGTGATAACCCGGTTGGTGGCCGCCATGTAAGTCAACGTAGACTCCATAGGATCGGGTGCTGCAAGTACAGGTGCTGAAGAGAGTAGCCCATTTATCTCCTTAAGCACAACATCTGCTTCGTTTTTCCATACAAATTTGTCCGCCATCTTCAGCAACTTGTATAGTGGTAGAGCCTTCTCTCCAAGTCGGCTGATGAACCGGCTTACCGCTGCAACGCAGCCTATGAGCCATTAGATGTCCTTCAGGCATGTCGGATGGTTAATGTTTAGGATGGCCTTGATTTTCTCCGGGTTGAACTCGATTCCACGATGAGAAACGATGAAGTCCAACAATTTGGTGGCTGGAACCCCGAAGACGCACTTGTTTGGGTTAAGCATAATGTTGTATTTCCGGAGATCATCAAATGTTTCTCTTAAGTCAGAAATTAAGTCGTTTGACTTTTTATAGATCACCACGATATCTTCCACATAGGCGTGGACGTTCTGACCAATTTGGTCGTGTAGGCAATGCTGCATAGTCCGCTGGTACGTGGCACCTGCATTTTTTAGTCCAAAGGGCATCGTGACATAGCAAAACATGCCATAAGGTGTGGTGAACGAAGTGGCCAATTGGTCTGACTTCCTCATCTTTATCTAGTGGTATCCTAAGTATGCATCTAGAAAACACAGAAGTTCCAAGCCAGTCGTTGAGTCAATGAGTTGTTCAATGCGAGGCAAGGCAAACGGATCATTTGGACACGCTTTGTTCAAGCCAGTGTAATCAACGCACATTCTTAATTATTTGGTTCCCTTTTTGGGGGAAAGTACAGGATTGGACACCCATCAGGTCTGAAGGACTTCTCGAATAAAATTAGACTTAAGTAACCTAGCTATCTCTTTTCCTATGGCGCGTCTCTTCTCGTCTCCAAAGCGTCGTAGAGCTTGTTTCACCGGTTTGAATGTTGAATCAGTATTCAAGATGTGCTCGGAAAGTTCCCTTGGTACACCTTTCATGTCGGCAGGTTGCCAGGCAAAGATGTCCCTATTCTCACGGAGGAACTCTACGAGCACACTTTCCTATTTAGGGTCCAGGTTCGTCCCAATGGAGGTTACCTTGGAGGCATCGCCTACCACAAGTTCCACCGACTTGGTGTCGATGGTGGCCTTGAATCGGGATCGGAGTAAGAAATCTATTTCTTCAATGCTGACATCTCCGAGGCGTCGAACTTGCTCTGGATCTCCTTGAATTCTTTGTTGTAGAGGACAACTTCTGCAAAGGATGCTTCTCCAATCTCGCAGTCCTTGCCTTTGAAAAGCTTCCGCATATGGTGATGACACCGCTTGGTCCGGGTATCTTGATATTATTGTAGACGAAGCATGGCTTGTCCATGAAGGAGTGGAATATGTTGCGTCCGAATATGCCGTGGTACACGCTCTTGAAGGGGACCACTTCAAAGGTCATGCATTCTTGGCGGTAATTGTTAACATCACCAAAAGCGACTGGAAGCGTGATGCACCCAAGGGACTGAGACTCACGACCAGGAACTACGCCATGGAACACGGTGCTGGTCCGCCTTAGATTGGTCTCCGTTAAGTTCATCTTGTGCAGTTTATCCAGGTACACGATATTGATGTTGCTTCCATTGTCCACCATGCATTTTGTGAACTCGTTGCCGTCAATCAAAGGGTTGATGACCATGGAATATTGGTTCTCCATTGGAACGAGGTCTGGGTGATCCTTCCTGTCCCAATTGATTGGAACTTCCGACCAGCGCAGGTACTGGGGAACTGGGGGTAGGGTGGCTATCAGTATCCTCAGTGATGTTTTTTGTGCCCGGACAGTTGGGGTGCCAAGGAAAGTCTGGTAGACGGGGGCCTTCTTCTTGAAGGGTTCTTGCCTTTTCCATCGACCTTGTCGGCGTGCTTGGGGTCAATGCCCTCGTCCATGTCACTTGAATCCTTGGACTCCTCTTCCTTCTTCTTCCCTTTGCCCTTGCCTCGCGGTCGGTTTTTATGGCTTCGTTTGTAGCCGGACTCCGGGTCTTCTTTGAGATCGTTGACGAACTTGCAATGGTGATTGGTGTGCGTGGCTTTTATGTTGGTGTTGAGGTGTACTAGGCATGGCATATCACGGTATTCCTCGTAGGTTGGGGGAACGCGGGGCGCTGCCGGGGTAGTTTCACACTGCCCGCCATCACCTCTTCCCGCAAACGTCATTGCGACCATGTCGGATGTTGGATTTTATTCTGGCGGATTCTTCCGTTTTGTGTTGTTGCTCCTCTTATCTTGGGTTGGAATGCCAATTGCCGGCAAGGAGCCGCGAGCATCATCGTCGGCAGCCGCGAACTCACTAGCTAGCGAGATCATCTGATTGAGATCTAGCCTGTGATTGTCCTGCAGGGGCTTAAACTTATGTCGGAGCAACGTACCTTTTTCCAAACCATCAATGTAGGCGGCCATTGCGGTCTGATCGTGTACTCATGTGCAGGAATTTTTCATATCCAGCCAACTAGAGAGGTAGACCCGAGATGTCTCGTATTTCTCTTGCACACACTACTGTAGATCGCCAACAGTGCAAGGACGTTTGTACGTACCCTTGAAGTTTTTGGTGAATGCTTCTTGCATGTCCAACCTATTGCATATGGACTTTTCTGGCAAGTCATCAATCCATTGGTGGGTCATGCCCATCAACATCAGTGGGAGGTATTTGACGTCAACGTTGGGGTTTACCCCGGCGATCTCCACCGCATTGTCGTAATCCTGCAACCACGTAGCTGGTTTGGCGGTGCCGTCATAGGGCTTGATCGTCTTTTATATCCAAAAACCCTTGGGGTAAGTTGCGGTCCGTGTTATAGGTCCAAACCAACATGGTCCCAGATATTGTCCTTCCCGGGCCTCGTGAATCTTGTCCAGGCGTGAATGTGAGTCGTATGGCTCCGTGCTTGCTTTCTTCTTCTTGCCATCAGGGGAAGGGTGGCGTGAGAGACGTGGCCCTCCTCCGCCATTGTGGCTGCTAGGTGGCGACGGGAGGTGGCGGTGGGTTAGCCTTCTTGCTATTACCTCCTGCGACTCCTTGCATCTGTCGCGGTTACTTGTTGGACACGGAGGGTCATGGCGTGAACTACTCTTGTGTCCTTGATGGCCATTGCGCTCCCCACCGTGATGGGGCTGCTCCGTGTTGTCACGGATAACGATGCCACCCTGAGTGTGTCTTGGCGGAGGCATGCTCGAACGGTGGTGAGCTCTTGGTTCTTCGTGATGTCGGGGGGGACCGAGGCGGTGGAGATGGGAGAAGAGGATGAGCCTTGCCTCCGTGGTTGGAGGATATGGGGATAGCGTCCTTCCTATTGCACGCATCCCTTTGTATTCTTTCTGACGAACCCGTCTAGGACCCGGCATCATGAGGAGATCTTTCCCTTAGAGGCATAGGATTGCTAGACTGGAAATATGTTGGGTCAGACTCAAGCCTCTAAGAAGTGGCTGTTTCCTGCTGTTTGACAGCCTTTGCTACAAGGTCATAGACTTGTTCCACAGCCGCGAGTAATCTATCCTAATCATGTAGGTTCTTGGCGACGGCTAGGTTCAGGATAGGAGTGGTCATGACCTGCCTGCCTTTGTTGTCAATGTATGGCTTGTCTTGTGGCGGCTTCGAGGGAGCCCATCCTAGGTTGCTCCATACACTAGGGTCATTGACAACGTGAGCCGAAGCTTTCCTAGCCTTCTGCTGCATGAGCAAAGTCTTGTACTCGACCTCCATGGCTCTAGATGCCTCGATTTATTTTTGCGCCTTGGCCAGATCTCGATCTAGCTTTGCGCCCTGCTCCGTGATGGCCTGTGCTTCCTCCAATAGCTACTGGAGCTTCTCATCAACCTGGACTACATTCCGTATATGAGCCATAGTCATGGGCTCGACGAGCAAATTGCCGTACATCACTCTATCAGCTAGAGTGACTTCGGTGGCCATAGACGTAGATGCCGGAGGCAGCGGATTTGGGGTGTTGGGGTTACTCAAACCGATGTTGAGTTCCTGCGGATATTGTGCTGGGTTAGGCGGAGGGGGCATGGCCTTTGCACGATCATTGTCGGCAGCATCAGCTGGTCCCTTCCCCTTGTCCAGCGGCTTAGGCGGAGCTTGTCTGGGTCGATCTTCTTCCATTACGCTCCCAATGGCGATGAACACCTCTCAGGATGTGATGGCCTTGTCGTCCTGCTTCTCACGCTTGATATGCTCCCCCATCTCCTGCATGGCAGAGTCGAGGTCCTCCAGGATGATATCCATCTCCTCCGATTCTACGCTGATGTCGGCATATAGCGCGTCCAAAACGGAGTTGGAGGGTGCGGGGGCTTCCTCGATGACGGAGGATGATTCTGAGGCCACAGGGATGTTAACTGGAGGCGGTAGTGGTGGTGGCTAAGGCGGCAGTGGCCCGGGTATGGCAGCGATCTCGGCCTGAGCAGCTGCATCAGCGGTTGCATAGTTGTTGATGGTGCTGATCATGCTCTCGAAGGCGAGGAGACCCGTGGCATGTTGTCGTCTTAGAATATGCCAGAGAAGTGTACCGCGATCCAGTCCTTCCACAAAGTGATAAACACCATCATCACTGCGGTAATGCTCCAGATCGGCCCGTATAGGAGCCATCTGGCTAGGTAATCGTGGGGGTTTTCACCTTATCTCTAAACACAACGCGCCAGATCAAAGATAGTCGGCACGCCGACGAACTGTGATCTCTTCTTACAGATGCACGGGCGAAGCCGGTGTATTTGCAACGATCTTCCACCATTATTTCCTGCATACGGGCGGTTTGGGTGGGCCTTGAATTTTTCCAATCTAAGCCGGCAAACTCCAAAGAGAGATCCGACTTCGATCCTTCCGCGAACGTATCCTACCTGTAGGCGGTCCGTGCAGGCCTTGATGATCCTCCGACATCTAGGGAACTAGTGCCCGAGTCAGTTTCTCCGATGAAGAGGTGGATGTCCCTGATTGGGACGATCGAGAAGCGGGTGGGGTTCGTATTTTCCGAGATCTAGAACTCGTCGGGATGGACGATCGGAACGTTGCCAAAGAAGAGAATGCGACCAATGGATATGTTTCGCCGATTCCCATGAAGATCTTTGACCTTGCACGTTGTAGATCCTGAAGCGCCTCTTGCCCCACGGTGGGCGCCAACTGACGTGGTATTGCCGACAAGTACGCCATGGAGGTGTACTCACACTGTGTGTTTAGAGACGTGGGTTAAGGTATAAGGTTGGAGGGTACGAGGTGACACAGCTTACCTAGGTTTAGATCCCACGATGGTGCCGGAATCGTACTCCTGTTATAAATCACTATAACGACAATACTCCAGGTTACAAGGATCGGTTCACTGTGCGCGATGTGAATTGAGTTATGCCCTAAAGGCTCCTCTAGAACAATTCCTAGGGTTATAGGGAAAGTCCTAGCCAGACAGGTTACAGAGTCCTACACGGTATACAACTAGTCTAACGTGTCTTGCACTCCAAGTCTCCGGGTACATTGCTGACTCCATCGTAGCCTTCCTTTATCCGGCATGGGCCTCCCTTCTGGATATATCTAACTAGACCGCCTAGTAGGCCATAGGCCCTGCAACCAACTGTGGGCCACCCGGGTTATCCGGATTAGAGACATGCAATGGTGATACCCATTTAGCATCTCCCCAATAGTAAGTTTAATTACCAACTATATGACGTGACCAATTTGTTCTGGTCGTATAGTTGCGGTCGTATAGATATCTTTGCCTTTGTCAAATTTCTTTTTCAGGTTACTTCATGTTTAACGACCAACTATACGGCAGGAATAAAAATCCCAGCCATATAGTTCCAGTCATATAGTTGCTTCAAACACGATTCCAAGGTCAGGGTAAGGTAAGAAAAGGCAAGGAATTCTTATATTTTTATTTCTTCTTCCTCTAAAACCTCAAAACACCACTTAGGAGCTTCTACCATGTTATAGAGAAGCCAAGCACATGTAAGCTATAGAGTTCTACCTCAGAAATTTCCTAGACTGTAATTCTCTATAGAACTTCATGTTTTATTTTTCTTTTTGTCGGTTGGGTGAATGAACTTCGCTCATACACCAAACCGATGTCTTTTATTTTGTGTGTTATTTTCACAGGGACTTGAATCTTGTGTGATGACATGTACGGTAGTGCCAACCGTGCAAACACTCACATGAGCCACTTGGTTGCTTCAATTCAACGTTTCAACAAACAGTGTCTGGTAAAACCTTCCAACTTGAACCTCTTTTAAATAAGCACATAGGGGCTGCACACTCATGTTTCGTATCTTGTTTCACTTGCACCTCATCATAGTCTAGGAGAGGCCACTTCTAGAACTAGTCTGTTGATTTAGGCGTGGTTCTTAGGTTGATGAACCAAATCAGTGGGACTTGTGTTTCATCACTTGTGAGCTAAACCCGTTTCTTTAAAAACCCAAAAATATTTCATTTTCTTTTTAGTTTCCAAGCAGGTTCTCAAGAAAGGTAGCCACCAGGCTATATCAAGAAATATACGTTAAAGCAAAGGTTCTTTGTCCAACGAAAGAGAGGTTACTTGTACCTCCACGGTAAAGTGTGTCACCCTTGTTTTCTCTAAGATTGGGGAGGTAACCACTTATCACACTCTCTTTTGAAAACTGTATTTTCTTTTTTCTTTTGGTGATATACTCAAGTTTGGTTCTTGCAAAGTTCTAAGCTTGGGGAGGTTATTTCTTCATGTGTAGATTCTTGTGCAATGTTCATATTCGATGAAGGTTTAATGCAATCGTGTATCCCACTGTTTTTGAATGCTTACTTAAATGAGTCTAGTTTTGTATTTATATGGGGATACACTTGCTCATGATAGGCACCATATGAGTTGACTTAGATCTTTTATGCATCTTGCCAAATTGTTTACCAATCTTGTGACTATATTTGTGATCCTCTAGAAAACATTACCAAAATCTCTACACTTGGAAAGAATGAATATTTGACAAAGATATTTTGAAATTTGTTTGATGTCACCTAATATCTTTGCCTCAAATAAATAGTTATGCTCGACCCCATAATGTCAAAACAATAGACTTGATAGTTTGTTACGGAAGGAGTTCTCAACTGGAAATGATATTTCAAAGTTTTGAGTTATATGCCAAATAAGGTGTTGGTTAATTGTCTTAAGAGTCTAGCCTTAAAAATACTCAACACCATAGATGTGATGATTGACTTGATAGTACTATTTGAAAATATTTGTTTGAAGAAACTAATGCTTAGCGGTAATTGATATGCATGCCAAATCTTGACCTGTTGATTAAAGTATGATATTTCTTTATGCGTGTCTGCACCACCGTCGCACAACATGGGATGCTAACAACTCCATTAGCCTTTGAACAATCCAAAAAGAGGAAACTCTTGGAGTTTGGTTATGACTTGCCCAACATATGTAGCAAGAATGCTATATTTGGGTATGCATTGGTATTTTGATGGGCCTGTGTTCAAAGAAAAAGAGGGAATATGTAACACCCCAAAAATATTAATGAGGATCATTCCCTAATTAATTAAGATTAGGGTTAACACAAATGATGGGCCTGTCTTTTATTAATTAAATTCAAATCTTTATGCTTGTGTGTATGAATGATTGCAATGCCATTTTTGATTGTTGTAAATGATGAGAAATGGTTTATAGATCAAAACCATATCATCTAGGTCACTACCAAATGAAATCAAAACAAACGAAAATGAAAATATGAAGCATATGACATAATGGTCATTTCTGCCAAAGTTAACCACTATCTCACTTTGAGCATCTGTAGCAACTAATCTCAAACATAAAGTTTCCCATTTCTTTTCTCCCCTTTCTAGACCTAGTGACATTGAACCCAATGGAACTGACCAACCTTGTAGAAACTTTTTCAAATCTATTTGAGAGGAAATTCAAAATTGGATCTATCCCATATGTCAAGATAGCCAATTTTGGAAAACCACTCAAACCAACACCCCTTGGCAAACCATTGCACCCAGAGACTACCAAGATTAGTATCAGATCACTCACAAAAAATCATTGAATTTGGATATGATTTAGTTCATGCGGCCATTTGATCGAACGCTTGGTGATCACAGTACAACTACCAACTATCTACTATTTGTGATCAATCAATTTCTCATCCATTGTACCCCAAATCTTTTTCCTAGCGCACCCACGATCACCCCCAGTACCCAGCCATGCATTTGAGCCACTCTTCTTCACTACCTTGATCAATGCCAGTGGGAACCGAGCTCACCATGTCACTCGGACATGGGCAACACGCCACAGGACGCGCCTCACTCGCTCGCAATGTCTATCTAGTAGCCGTGACCTCACCGCCCCTCTCTGACCACCCCTCGACCAATGGCGAGACACGGAGACCCCATAACAGCCACACCCATTTAAGTCAAGGACATGCCGAGAGCACAACAGAACGCCGCAGTCGCCTCACGCACACATGCTGCGACTCGACCTCTCCGCCCGTACTCGCGACCGCGACGTCACCAACCACCGCCTAGACATGCCCATTGGCTGCCGTGCACCCCCTTGACCACCATACTCACTAACGAACACCGTCGTACCCGCACAGAACGCCGGCGTCGCCCGACCAACTGAGACCACCCCTTGGCGAGCCACCACTCACATGACCATCGCCACACCCAAAAGCATCGACCCATGCCCTTCTCAATGCCTAGCTCGAACTATAACAACGTCACCGACGAGCCCTGACCATGACATGCTTCCTCACCCTCGAGGGTATAAATAGAGACCCCCCAGCCTCAGTCTTCACACCATTCTACTCCTCTCTAACTTAGAAACACCCCTAACCTGTTCCCGGAGCAAGGAGAGCACCCTGTCGCCGGAATTTGATTGGAGTCTGCCGCCACCGTGAGGTAAAGGCACCGTCGATTGGAGCCACCCCAGGAGCTGTCGTGACCGACATTCGACTCGCCGGCATCGAGAAGCATTTTTGCCCGCACCACCGACCCTAGCTAGATCCCTGGTAAGCCCATAACCACCCTCGCCATGCCGCTAGGTCAGAGTCTCGCCGGAGAACCGCGACGTAGACCATGAACCTATACTGTAGATCATGTTGTAATCGTAGGTCTAATATTGATCGATATAGCTTCGCATTAGATGACTCGCTGACTCGTGGGAGCAGCCTTAGTGGGCCCGCTGCACGCGCGCTGTGCAGTTGGGCCAGCCCAGTAACGTTTCCCACGCGAGCCGAGTAATTCAAATCTAATCTTTTTCTTTTTATTGAAAAACCTTCTCAGTAGTGAACTTTAAAAATCAATTCAGAGAGATTCACTGCACCAAATTGAATGAATCCAATTTTTTTAGAAAGTAGATGAAAATCTCTAATCACTCCCATTGGATTCAAACAGTTTAAAACTATGGATCACCCTTAGTAAAAATAACAAGCCAGTGGCTTTTGCAACTTCAAACATTTTTCTAAAATCAACCATGACTGATTTAGAGTTGATTCCAACTCTCAAAAATCACATTTGACAAGCCCTTTCTGAATATGTAAAAATCTACATATTTACATATAGTAGTCCTGGACCAAAACTAAAAGAATGACTTTCTAGTCATTTTTAGCCACTTAGATATTATGAATAATAGAGTTAAACTTTATAAATAAGGCCAATCAATTTAAATCACATTCCCAAGTATTAGAGTATGTGCTGATGACATGTGTCAACATGATCCCATATTTTTAATTTGGAGAATATTAAATCCTAAGCAACTTTTCAATGAGTAGAAATTACTTTTCTAAAAATAAGATAAATGAAATCTCATCACCCTTTCTTGTAATGATAGATATGATTCTGGATCATCTAGTGTGACCCTTCTGTGATAAATAGAAGTAGTTCAGTATTATTTGGTGATTGTGTACCTCATATTTATTTATAGATGCTAGTATCAATCTGGGCTACGACGAGGAGGAATTCTACAAAGACGAGGAAGAGAACTTAGACCACCTTACCAACCAAGGCAAGCTAAGCTAAACCATGCAAGTCCCACTTGCCAGCCTTTGTGATACCCTTTTTACTACACCAAATCCCAGTTTTACTTGCATGCTTTACCTTTCGCAAAGTTGTTCTATAGTTAATTAATTGGATGATTAGTAGATGATGAGAAAAGTGTCATCAAGATCTTGGAGCTTGATAAAGATAGATACACCAACTTAGTACCCTACAACTAGTGACACATACCCACCATTGATAGATGCTAGTGCTAAACGAAACTTGATCAGTAGATGGGAACAAATGATTATGAAAACCTTGGAATGATGAGTCATTCTATTGAAATACTTTGACATGTGTTATGGAAACAATGACTTGAAGATGATGGTGAATGAAGGTTGTGACTTGACTTTGATAAAAACTGATAGTTGGGTTCGGATGCGATAACATTCCAACGTTTACCGTACAAGCACAATACCCGAATTTGGGTAGGGCTTGACTAGAATTTTATATATATTAGTAGGGGTTCCCTCGCGCAACGAGGTGAGCTAAGGCTACCTTGTGAATGTGACTGTCCACCTATCCAGTGCCCAAGATGACAGATGGTCATGGTTGGGAGGCCAAACTCATAGGGGAGGTGCCTATACTAGGTTATGTAATTGAAAGGTTAGGATTGATTATCCGCATACTAAGTATGATTATTTAGGATTGTTCCTGACGAATGTCTCGAATGTCGTGGTGAAAGTGTAGCACCTCTGCAGAGTGTCAAACTATTCGAATAGCCGCGTCTGCGGTTATGGACAGTTGGATGGCCATACTGTTCTGTTGTTAGATGTTTTCCAAAATGACCGTGACTTGAAAGATGACTTTTGAATTGACCCCATAAGTTATCAAGATGAAGTTAGGTTCCCACCTAAGTAACCTAGACAACTAAAGTTAGACTTTTATTACTAGACACTAGCTGAAATAAAATTAGCTTATGGCAAACAAACCTAGAGCCTAAGATTCATATTAGATGGCCTTTTTGTTTAGTGGAAGTTTGCGAGTACTTCAAAGTACTCATGGATTTGTCCATGGCTATTCCCATGGCCAGACTATGAAGGAGACTGCGAGGAAGAAGGACAGCAGGACTCTTACGATAACTAGGATCATCTCCCATCGTCAGTATTGCCTGTGACCCTGAAGATGGAGCCCCGACCACACTACCTTTATTATATTCCACTGCCTTGACTATAATCAAACTTGATCATGAGATCAACTAATTGTAGGACTATTATGGTTTGTAATGGATGATGAACTATGGTACCAATCTGTTATATCTTGCAAAAATGGTAATCTTATGATTGTGATGTACGGCATAACAGGCATCTAGGATTAAAAATCCGGGTGTTGACAGAATACTCATCTGGTCGTTATGAGAAATCATTATACCAAAAAGGGAAACCTTGTTAATGGTCACAAGTATCCATTCTTAGCCTATACAGTCTGATTAAACACTCTAAGTTTTGGCATGATCTCATTACTAATGAACTGAAGTTGTAGAAAGACAAAGAATAGAAAAGGAGTGTTTGATAGCCATGATGCATTGATGTGGATGACCAAATGAGACACTCTAATTCTATGCTTCTTTTCACATGTTCTAGCATTTCCTTTTTGGCATTAATCTCGTTACTAAGAGATAAACTTTCCGAAAGCTCAGTAACTGATGTTTGCACTTGAGAGCCTTAACTAGATGACAAGATTGGGTCGAATCGATTAACTTTATTCCTATTTATGCTTGACATCTATTTATGACTAAGTTTTGCCTCATAAAAATAATTATATGAAAAGTTAAACAAAATGTGCAATAAGAGGATCACAAGTTTCCTTGCAAGTTAGATTCACTGTTGACATGGAGCATATAAGTTTTGATGAATCTTTGGTGCTCTTTATAACTGAGCTTGTATTGCCTTGTATGAGTACATGTTTACTCTCTTTGACCTTTCAAGAAAAATAAGGATGCAAGGCATACTGATTTTCAATGGCAAGCAAAATTCCCCTCATATTATTTATCAAGAGTTACTGCTCGGGACGAGCAGAGTCCATCTTGGGGAGGTTGATGAGTGGAATTTATGTACACTTTTATAGAAGTATTTTATGCATATTAACCTCCCATCTCATACTTTATCTAGCTGCAGTTATGCCAAATATGCATGGTTTTTTTTTGCCTTCATTTTCATATGAGCTTTGCACATTTCGTAGTTTAGGTAGAATTTTATCCCTCTTCCTTGTCTTTGACATGGGTGTATTTGTTGAGGATGATTATGGATAAAACAAAGGCAAAAGGAACAAAGAGAGCATAGTATGGAGGAGCTGTAGGGACCAAACTTAGCCATTTGAGGTGTTGGAAAAGGTGAAATTTTTCAACTTCTCAAAATAAAGATCCAAGACCACTGGGTTGTATCCCTTGTCGATACGAATCAAACGAGTCAAAAAACAACCAAAATAGAGTTCGTATGAAGAAACAACAGTTAAAACACTGTTACACCCGAAAGTTTAACGACCAACTACACGACGAGAGCCATTTTTCTGGTCGTATAGTTTTGGCCGTATAGTTGGAAAAAAAGGCCGGAAACGACTTGTTTTCAACCCTGGACTGCTCTAGAACCTTCCCTAAGCCATATGATGGTATTGGGGCGATCTAGGGCACTTCTAAGGCCTATATAAAGGTTGGAGGAGTCAAGAAACAAGAGGAGAAGATCATAGCCCTTCAAGGGCAGATACCTGCCACCGCTGCGACCCATCCGTTCTCCATGGTGGCGGAGCTTTGGATCAACCACACCTCCGAGATCTAGATCTCCCTCAACACAATCACCATCAAGGCATCCAAGCAAGAAGAAGAGGAGGAGAAGGAATACATCACCACCACCATGCATCGATATCCATCTCCATCATCATGTCCATATCCCTCTCTCTCTTGCGTTTAATAATTGTAAGATTGAACACGGTTGTGACATCATTATATATATATATATATGTTTTGTTGTTCATCCATGTGTTAGTGATTGATTCAATTCTAGGTTGAGGTATGATCTAGTGCGCTAAGTTAGAATTTATTGTGATCTAAGAGGATTTTATGTGATCCTTTGGTCCGGAAGTGCATTTTTGCCTTGCGGTGACACGCGAGAATCATGCATAGTGCACACAAAGTGACAACCCGGTAATCAAATCGGCAAAGTTTATTTGTCTGAGGAATCTCTTATAGATCACACTTATATTCTAGTACTAGTGAGACCGAAGCCTAGAAGCCCTCTCTCATTCCATTCAATCCTGCAACTACAATCTCTTTAATTTTATTCATATTCATGTTTACTTTTTTCTTAGTTTATTTTGTTCTTGTTAAAAGTTCATTGTTATTAGATACTTTAAACGTCTCTCAATTATTGATGTTCTAGTAACTTATAGAATAGGATAATTCGAAACCACGGTTTGGGTGCGAAACGTGGCCACATTGACAACATGGTTGCGGGTCATGTTGTTTCCGTTCGTCGATCTTCCATCACGACAAACTCTTAAATATTTGCTTCTACAAGTACTGCAATAACCCTGTTGTTTGTGCAAGAATCCAGTCATCACGTAGTCTATATTAGGTCAGAAATCCTATGTCAGCAATCTTTATTTGTATTCGGGAGACCATTCGAGGTGGGTGGCGGACCCATCGATTGGCCCGATAAGAAATCCTCGAGCCTCTCGGCAGTCTGTGGGACGCCCGACCCGAAGCCTACGGTTCCGCGACCCATGGAGAGCACAGAATTGACAGTAGCCCCCAGGATAGGTTTCGCTTCATTTAGTTTGCAACCCGGGGAGGTACCCCGCCCATCTAGGACGCTAGACTGAGGGTGCCACCCTTAGAATTTTCACGGGACCTGACCTATAGATTCTCAAGAAGATCTTGACGCATCGGTTCCACCGCATAGTGAATGCAAGGGACTATCCTTGCAGCAGCTTCAGCCTTTGGTACTACGCCCAGTGGCTTCCTCTCCTCAACCTATTTAAACGGCCTCAAGGAAGGAGGCTGTATCCAGCACTCATCTTATCTTCTTTCTTGTTCCTTGCTTTTTGTAGAGGCATGACCATCGTCCACCTTGTAGACCACGCGCTAGCATCGGGGAGGTCGCTTCTACCAATGTTGGAGGGTTGGCTCCCATTGGGAATTGATGAGGAAGATCGAGAGAGAGGGCAGCGAGGTCATGGACATGCTCGTCGCTTGGAGATGGATCGTACCCCTGTGGCGGTAGCTCCTCAAGAATCATGGCCGGATTTGTCCATCTTTGAGTTCTACGTGAGGGTGCACCGGGAGATTGCGGGAATGATGCGACTTCCTAATGTAGACACATCACACCGAAGGGAATATGCCCTGAGCGGCAATAATAAAGTTGTTATTATGTATATTCCAAATATATGATAGATGTTTATGTTGCATGCTATAATTGTATTAATACGGAAACATTAATACATGTGTGTTTAACAAACAAATAGAAAGTTCCTAGTTATGCCTCTCTTATAAACTAGCTCGTTGATTAACAGAATGATCAAGGTTTCTTGATCATAGACATTGGATGTTGTTAATAACAAGGTCACAACATTCATCCGAAGTATAGCATTACAATCAAAGTTATTGAGTTTATATTTCTATAACATCATATGAAGTAATCCTAATCCTTAGACCATGAGATTATGTCAATCACTGACACTAGAAGAGTATCTTGATAACACCAAACATCACACCATAACAGGGTGATTATAAAGATGGGTTCAGTGCTACGAAGGTATTATGTTGAGGCCCATGGATCAAGAGTGGAATTTGTCCATCCAGACGATGGATAGATATAGTCTGGGCCCTCTCGGAGATATCACATTGATTAGCTTGTAAGTAAGTGATTTGATCACTAGAATGTTATATCACGAGAACGATAAAAGAGTACATGTTAGTAGAGAGATTGAACTAGGTATGAAGATACCGATGATCGAATCTCGGACATGTAATATATTGCGACACAAAGGTATTAAGATTCTAGCGTAAATGGTTCTCACGATCACAAGAAAGTCATAAATGAATGTGTGGGAGTCAGTATGGATCTCCAGGTCCCGCTTCTGATTATTGATCCGAGAGTGGACTCGATCATGTCCGCATTATTCATGAACCATAGGGTGACACACTTAAGAGACACCGACACCATTTGGAACAAATAGTTTCTTGTCGAAAATATTTACAAAGCACAGGAATTTATTTCACTAGACACCGGAACTGTTTCGGGTGAAATTGCTGAAAGTGTTTCTGCGTGCGAAATGAAATACTAGCAAGGGTTTATATGTGAATGTTTGTACATTAAAGTAATTGACAAAATTCTGAATAAATAAAAGGAGTTTTATTTAAAGAGAGACTGCATTAAATTTGGTGGAAATTTAATGGGATTTTTGAGTGGGATTTTGAGTGGAGAAATGAAGAGGCTAAAAGTGAGTGGATGCTCCACCCACATTAATGGAGGGAAGGTAAGGGGGCAGCCCCATGCGTCGGCCACCCCCTTGGGGTTCCCCCCTCCTCCTATATAAAGCCCCCTCTCACTCCTCACTCACACGTCCTCGTGAAGGATCTCTCTCGCCCTCTAGTTTTTATCCCCCATGGTCTCGGACGAGCGTGATACATGTTCCCGGTGGCCTTTCGAAATGAAAGAGTTGTTGCTTCCACTGCATCGCTGGAGCGAGGAGGCGGAGGTTGCTCGGTGGCTTGGACGTGTGTGCGAGCAGGGATACGCTGCTGATTTTCGGCGGTAGACTTCTTCTCGATCTTGAGATCAGGAAGCATTCGTCTACATCATCCATGAGTACAACCTCGTTAAACTTTGTCGGTCTACCAAGGTTACGTTCTCTATGGATGTATATCCACATGTTCCTTGTATTTACTATATAGATCTTGGTACATAGTTGTTCCCATCGTAGTAAAAAATTTGTTTTCTATGTTGCGAACCCTACAGTGGTATCAGAACCTGATCTATGTGTAGATGCTTTGCACATACCCTACTTGCAATGGATAAATTAGAAGCGTCTAGTTTATAATTTTGCTGGGCTAGTGTCATGATATGGTGATGTTGTACATAAAAGTATAAGTCAATACTCTTACAACACACACAACGTGTAAGTTACATAGACCTAGCCTTACACATAAAGGAATGATGAAGATCATACCACGATGCACGTGATGATGATCAAGTGCAAGAACCATATCATTTCACTTTCACATATGATGTTTGTTGCATCTGATATTGCTTGTTTGGCATTTTATTAGCATAATAAGATGATCCCTCATTTAGAATTCAAGATAAAAATGTGTTCTCCGTTAAGTATGCACTAATTATGTTTCGCTGCTCCAAGACATCACGTGATGATCGGGTGTTCTTGGATCCACGATCATATTTCAGGTGTAAGACAATTTTACACATGCGAATACTAAGGTTATTACTTGGTGAGCCTAGCATGTACATACATGGCCTAGGAACACGGACCCAAAGGTTAATAATGAGTCATATGTAGATATGATGCCCATATAGATGCTCGCCTTTGAAGCTACACCAACTCACATGATGCTCGGACTTGGTGTAGTGGATTTGGTTCATGTAATCACCAAAAAGACACGAGGGATGTCATTTTTAGTGGGAGTTAATTCTTAATTTTGTTGTAGATGGCACCACCTACCTTTAATTTCAATGTGTTCATGGAGAAAGAGAAACTTGCAACGAATGGTAGCAACTTTACCAACTGGGCTATGAATTTGACGATTCTCATCTCTGCTGCACAAAAGCAATATGTGCTAGAAGCGCCACTAGGCCCCCCACCACTTGATGATGCCCTTGACAAAGAAAAGAACGTCTATTTGACTCGTCAGGAGGACCACAACTTAGTTCATTGAGGCATATTGTATGGGCTAGAGCCAGAACTTCGAAAGCGTTTCAAAAACGGCAATGCCTTTGATACAATGGGTGATTTGAAAATGATTTTCGACACCCATGCTGCTGTAGATAGTTATATTGCTTCAGAAAAGTTCTTTAGATGCATGATGGAAGAGAACAACTCCGTTAGTGAGAACGTACGCAAAATGTCGGTGAACGCCGATAAGCTTGTGTCCTTGGGAATATCGATTCCCATTGACTTAGGCATACATCGTGTTCTCCAATCTCTGCCACCTAGCTACAAGAGCTTCGTGATGAACTATAACATGCAGGGCATGAAGAAGTCTCTCCCCGAGCTTCTATCAGTGCTTAAGACTGCAGAGGTGGAGATCAAGAAGGAACATCAAGTGTTGATGTTGGGGATATGCTAAATGGGTATCACCATAGCACGTCTCTAATCCGGATAACCCGGGTGGCCCACAGTTGGTAGCAAGGCCCATGGCCTGCTGGGCGGCCCATTTAGATGGATCCAGAAGGGAGGCCCATGTCGGATAAAGGAAGGCTACGAAGGAGTCACCAGCATACCCGGAGCCTTGGAGTGCAAGACATGTTAGACTAGTTGAGTACCGTGTAGGACTCTGTAACCTGTCCGGCTAGGACTTTGCCTGTAACCCTAGGATCTGGTGACTATATAAGCCATACCTACGTGATCCTTTAGGGATAGAACAACTCATATCGCGCACAGCGAACCAATCCCTGTAACTCAGCGTATTGCCTTTATAGTGATTTATAGCAGGAGTAGGATTCCGCCACCATCATGGGATCTGAACCTGGGTAAGCTGTGTTACCTCGTACCCACCAACCTTCCGCCTTACCCCACGTCTCTAAACATGCTCTGTGAGGACCCCTCCATGGCGTACTCGTCGGCAATACCACGACAGTTGGAGCCCACCATGGGGCAAGAGGCGCTTCAGGCTCTACAGTGGGCGAGTTCCAAGATCTTCGCGGGAACAGGCGAAACCTTATCCATCGGCCGTGTTATCTTTTCCGGAAACGTTCCGATCTTCCCTCCCGACGAGTTCTAGATCCTGGCAAGACGGACCGCACCCGCTGCTCGATCGTCCCAATCGAGGACATCCACCTCTTCATTGGCGAACCGACTCAGGCCCTAGTTCCCTAGAAGTCGGAGGATCGTCAAGGCCCGCACGGACTGCCTATGGGTAGGACATGTTCGCGGAAGGATCGAAGTCGAATCTCGCTTTGGAGTTTGTCGGCATAGATCAAAAAAATTCAAGGCCCACCCAAACCGCCCCTATGCAGAATATAATGATGGAAGATCGCTGCATGTCCGCTGGCTTCGCCCGTTCATATGGACATCAGAGATCCAAGTTCGTCGGGGTGGTGACTATCTTCGATCTGGCGCGTTGCATTCAGAGAGATGGTGGCTCCGCATACGAGGCAATCTGGAACATTACCCCAATGATGATGCCATGTATCACTTTGTGGAAGGACTAGACCGTGGTAAGCTCCTTCGGCATACGCTAAGGCGGATGCAGGCCTCGGGACGCCTCACTTTCAAAGGCATGGTGCACACCGTCAACAACTTCGCGGCCGCTGATGCAGAAGCTCAAGCAGCGCTCGCGGTCGTACCCAGCACCCCTCCGCCTCATCCACCGCCACCACTGCCTCCAGTCAACGTCCCTGCAGCCGCACCACCACCCATCATCGAGGAGGCCTCGGCACACCCTGATTCCGTTTTGGACGCGCTCTACACCGACATCAGCGCTGACTCGGAGGAGATAGACTTCTGCCTGGAGGAACTCGACTCTGCTATGCAGGAGATGGAGGACATCAGACGCGACGAGCAGGCCGACAAGGCCATCACATGCCGAGAGGTATTCGTCGCCATTGGGACTGTGATGGAGGAAGATCAACCCAGACAAGATCCGCATAAAGCACTGGACAAGGGGAAGGGACCACCCGTTGCTGCCGACAATGCTCGCGCAAAGGCCATGCCCCCTTCACCTAACCCAGTGCAATAGCCGCAAGAACTCAATGTTGGTCCGAGTAACAACAACACTGCAAACTCGCCGCCTCCAGCATCTATGTCTGTAGCTGCCCAAATCACTCAAGCTGATAGAGTGATGTACGGCAATTTGCTCGTCGAGCCCATGACTGTGGCTCACATAAGGAACATAGTCTAGCTTGACGAGAAGCGCCAAAAGCTGCTAGAGGAAGCGCAGTCCATCAGGGAGCAAGGCGCAAAGCTAGATCAAGATCTGGCCAAGGCGCAAAAGTCAATCGAGAAAGCTAGAGCCATGGAAGCCGAGTACAAGATTCTGCTCAAGCAGCAGAAGGCTAAGAAACCTCCGGCTCGCGTCATCAACGATCCTAGTGTACGGCGAAACCTAGGATGGGCTCCACCGAAGCCGCCACAAACCAAGCCATACATTGATAGCGAGGGCAGGCAGGTCATGCCCACTCCTATTCTCAACCTAGCCATCGTCAAGACCCTTCTAGAGCAGGATAGATCACCTGCAGCTGTGGAACATGTCTATGACCTTGTAGCAGAGGTGGTCAAAACAGCAGGAAAAGGCCACCACTTAGAGGCTTGAGTCTGACCTAGTATATTTCCAGTCTAGCAATCCTAATCCGCCAAGGGATCGATCTCCTCAGGATGTCGGGTCCTATACGGGTTCATCAGAGCGAAGAAGGAGGGATGCGCGCGACAAGAAGGACACTATCCCATATCCTCTGACCACGGAGGCAAGGCTCATCCTTGCCACCCATCTCCACCGCCCCGATCTCCTCGACATCGTGAAGAACCATCGTACGAGTAAGTCTCGGACAAGGCAAGGTGGAATCATCATCCGCGACAATACGGAGCAGCCCCGTCACAATGGAGAGCGCAACCAAGGATATAAGAGAAGGTCGTGTCATGACCCTCCGCGTCCGACAAACAACCGCGACAAGCGCGAGGCATCACAGGAGGGCAACAACAAGAAGGATAACCCACCTACACCTCCGCCTCCGTCACCACCTAGCAGCCACCATGATGGAGGGTCCCGCGTTGTTCACGCAGCCCATCCCCTGGTGGTAAGAAGAAAAGAGGAAGCTCGAATCCATACAACACACATTCATGCCTAGACAAGATTCACGAGGCCCGGGAAGGACCATACCTGGGACCACGTTGCTTTCGACCTGTAATACGGACCTCAACTTACCCCAAGGGTTTCCGGATTGACAAGACGATAAAGCCCTATGATGGCACCACCAAACCAGCTATGTGGTTGCATGATTACGGCAACACGGTGGAGATCGTTGGGGTTAACCCCAACGTTGCCGTCAAGTACCTCCCACTGATGTTGATGGGTACTGCCCGCCAATGGATTGATGAATTGCTGGATAAGTCCATCTGCAACTGGTTGGACATGCAAGAAGCCTTCACCAAAAACTTCTAGGGTATGTATAAGCATCCCTGCACTGTTGGCGATCTATAGCGGTGCGCGCAAGAGAAAGACGAGTCATCTCGCGCCTACTTCTCCCGCTGGCTGGATACGAAGAATTCCTGCGCAGGAGTGCACGATTAGACCGCCATGGATGCCTTCATCGATGGATTGGAAAAAGGTACGTTGCTCCGACATAAGTTGAAGCGCCTGCAGGACAACCACAGATTCGATCTCAATCAGATGATCTAGTTGGCCAGTGAGTTCGCGGTTGCCGACGACGATGCTCGCAGATCCCTGCCGGCAATAGCCATTCCAACCCATGCTAAGAGGAACAACAACACCAAGCAGAAGATCCCGCCAGAAGAAAAGCAAACCTTCACATGGTCGCCATGACATTCGCAGGACGAGGTGATGGCAGACAACGTGGCCGAGGACGGGGGCGCTGGTCATGGGCAGCAGCGAGGTAGCGAAACTACTTCGGCAGCGCTCCGTGTTCCCCAAACATACGAGGATTACCATGATATGTCATGCCTTGTACACCTCGACGCCAACGGAAAAACCACTCACACTAATCGCCATTGCAAGTTTTTCAACGACCTCAATGAGGACCTGGAGTCTGTTTACGAGCGAAGCCAGAAGAACAAACTGCGAGGCAAGGTCAAAGGGAATAAGAAGGAAGAGGATTCCAAGGATTCAAGTGACATGGGTGAGGATGTTGACCCCAAGAACGCCGACAAGGGCGATGGCAAAGGAAATAACCCCTTAGAGAAGAGGGCCGCCGTCTACCACACTTTCCTTGGCACCCCTACTGTCCGGGCACAGAAAACCTCCATGAGGATACTTATGGCCACCCTACCCCCAGTTCCCTAATACCTGCGCTAGTCCGAGTTTCCAATTACTTGGGATAGGAAGGATCACCTAAACCTCATCCCTATGGAGAACCAATACGCCATGGTCATCAACCCTTTGATTGACGGCAACGAGTGCACCAAATACATGGTGGACAGCGGAAGCAGCATCAACATCATGTACCTGGATACACTGCACAAGATGAACTTGACGGAGGCCAACCTAAGGTGGACCAGCACCGTATTCCATGGCGTAGTTCCCAGCCGGGAGGTTCGGTCCCTTGGGTGCATCACGCTTCAGGTCACTTTTAGCGATGTTAATAATTACTGCCAAGAACGCATGACCTTCGAGGTTGTCCCCATCAAGAGAGTGTACCACGTCATATTCAGACGCGACATCTTCCACACCTTCATGGCAAAGCCATGCTTCGTCTACAACAAGCTCAAGATACCTGGACCAAATGAAGTCATCACCGTGTCTGGAAGCTTTGAAAGGCAAGGGACTGCGAGATTGGAGAAGCAGCCTTTGCAGAAGTTGTCCTCTACAGCGAAGAATTCAAGGAGATCCAGAGAAAGGTCAATGCCACAGAGATGCCAGCATCAAAGAAGCAGATTTCTGACTCTGATCCCGCCTTCAAGTCCGCCATCGAGACCAAGCCAGTGGAACTTGTGGTAGTTGATGCCTCCAAGACCACCGCCGTTGGGACGAACTTGGACCCTAAATAGGAAAGCGCGCTTGTCGAGTTCCTCTATGAGAATAGGGACATCTTTGCATGGCAACCTACCAACATGAAAGGTGTACCTAGGGAACTCGCTGAGCATAACTTGCTTCGGAGACGAGAAGAGACGCGCCATAGGAAAAGAGATAGCTAGGTTACTTAAGGCTAGTTTTATCCGAGAAGTCCTTCACACCTGATGGGTGGCCAATCCTGTACTTGTCCCCAAAAAGGGATCCATAGAATTAAGAATGTGCGTTGATTACACCGACTTGAACAAAGCATGCCCAAAACATCCATTTGCTTTGCCTCGCATTGACCAGGTCCTTGAATCGACGGCTGGCTCGGAACTTTTGTGTTTTCTCGATGCATACTCAGGATACCACTAGATAAAGATGAGGAAGTCGGACCAATTGTCCACTTCGTTCACCACACCTTACGACATGTTTTGCTATGTCACGATGCCCTTTGGGCTGAAAAACGCAGATGCTACCTACCAGCGGACTATGCATCGTTGCCTACACTAAGAAGTTCATGCCTATTTGGACGATATAGAGGTGATGTCTAAAAAGTCAAATGACTTAATCTCTGACTTAAAAGAAACCTTTGATAATCTCTGGAAATACAACATGATGCTTAACCCTAAGAAGCGCGTCTTCGGGGTTCCAGCCGACAAATTGTTGGGCTTTATCGTTTCCTAGCGCAGAATCGAGATCAACCCAGAGAAGATCAAGGACATCCTAAACATAAACTATTCGACATGCCTGAAGGACATCCAAAGGCTTACAGGCTGCGTCGCAGCAGTAAGTCGGTTCGTCAGCCGATTTAGAGAGAAGGCTGTGCCGCTGTACAAGGTGCTAAAGAAGGCGGACAAATCTACATGGACGGACGAAGCAGATGCTGCACTCAAGAATCTAAAGGATATACTTTCCTTGGCACCTATACTTGCAGCACATGAGCCTAGGAGCCTATGTTGATCTACATGGCGGCCACCAACCGGGTAATCAGCATCATCGTCGTGGTAGAGAGAAAAGAACAAGGGCATGAGTATAGAGTACAACGACCAGTTTACCGTGTAAGAGAGGTCTTGATGGAATCCAAGGAGCATTACCCACACTACCGGAAGCTAGCTTATGGAGTGTTCCTTGCTTCTTGGAATCTAAGGCACTATTTCCAGGAGCACCCTATCACAGTTGTGAGCAAAGCTCCACTGTCCTACATTATCAACAACAGCGATGCTACAAGAAGGGTTGTGAAATGGGGAATTGAGCTTGCCGCCTTCGAGATCACCTATAAGAGACGCGACGCTATGAAATCACATGTCTTGGCGCCAATTTCATTGTAGATTGGATGGATATGCCAGATGCTACCCCCTGTACCAGAGCCAAAATACTGGGTGATGCACTTTGACGGATCAAAGCTACTCAACGGCTCGGGGGATGGTGTACTGCTTCAGTCACCAACAGGGGAAAAGCTGCACTACGTTCTACAGATCCACTTTGAGGCTACAAATAACATGGAGGAGTATGAAGCACTCATTCACGGACTTCGCGTAGCCAAGTATATTGGCATCAAGTGCATAGTTTGCTATGGAGATTCCGACTTGGTTGCCTAGCAGGTGGCTGGCACCTAGAATGCGCGGAACCCTATGATGGCGGCATATCGAGACGAAGTGGATGAGATAGCCAAGAGCTTCTTGGGATATGAAGTCCAGTATGTCCCAAGGGAGGAAAATGAGGCGGCTGATCTGCTGTCAAAGCTTGGATAAGGGTGCAAATAAATTCCGCCTGGTTTTTTTCTAAAGCATCTATGGAGACCATCCATGAAGCGAGCGGACCCTGAGAACCCGGATAGACTTGACTCTTTTGTTCACACAGGGACAAAGATCCCTCCGGCTTGGACAAAACCATTAATGGAGTATCTCGTACACGGAACTTTGCCCATTGACGAGGTCGAAAGTCGGCAAATAGTACGTGGAGCAAAGGGCTATATCATAATCAATGCACAACTCTATAGAAGAAGCACTACTGGTGTATACCTCAAGTGTGTTTCCCAGCAAGAGGGTATTGAAATCCTTCATGAGATCCATCTTCGAGATTGCATGCATCACGCCGCTCCTCGATTGTTGGTCTCCAAAGCCTTTCGGCAAGGATTCTACTGGCTGACCGCCAAGAAAGACGCCGACAAGATGGTTGAGACATGCATGGGATGCCGGTACTATGCCGGACAACCACATGTTCCATCTAAAGAATTGCGAACAATAATAATAACTTGGTTGTTTGTAGTCTGGGGACTAGACATGGTTGGTCCATTACAAACGGCACCATGTGGGTTTATGCATCTGCTAGTAGCGGTTGATAAATTCACCAAATGGATAGAAGCTAAACCCATTAGAAAGCTTGATGGGGCAACTACCTTTAGGTTTGTCCGAGATCTAGTGGTGAGATTTCGTCTCCCACATAGCATTATTACCGACAACGACACCAACTTGTCACTCGGAGAAGTGGAAGATTATTGTTGGGAGAAGGGCATTCGACTTGACTAAGCGTCTGTGGTACATCCACAGTCCAATGGGCAAGTTGAGCGAGCGAATGGATTAATTATGCAGGCAATCAAGCCACATCTCGAGGCATCGCTACATAGAGTAGTCGGAGCCTGGGCGGAGGAGCTACCATCTGTTATGTGGAGTTTACGAAATACACCCAACAGATCTACCGTCTACACCCCTTATTTCATGGTATATGGATCATAAGCGTAAGCGACGTGACCCGGATGATGACTACCCGAAGCTTGATCGGCCATGGAACATAACATAGCTACGTCCTTTTTACACTAAGCATATTTTTATCTACTGTGTACCTTTTATATGATCAATGAAATAAATCTCTTTGGTTCACTCATATGCTTGAGTCTTTTACCTCCTTTAGTGTTCATTTTTGGATCATATAAACGTCTATGTGCATGTTTTGCATTTGCACTTGTGAAAATTCTGCCTACTGGCGTTAGCTTAAGTTTTCTGGTTTACACGTTCTTTGTCGTTTTTATGTGGATTCTGGAGTAGTGACTTGCGGCACTGGAAGTCGGCGATTTTGTGCTTAGGTTATTGACGGTGTCATTGGGTATCATCACCTAAGTGCATGGTTCCGACTACGAGTCTTCTGAATCAAGAAAAGTCAAGCATAAAAACCAAAGTAATGGATAACCAGCACTTGCTTAAAAAATATATACATGATGGAACTAGTACTTAAGTAGGAGGAAACATATAGCTATTGTTTTCTGCCTTAAGATCAAAACCATAGTTTTTCCGCATACATACATCTAGAGGAAACAAATATTACAAAGTGTTTTTCATTCCTCTAGCGTAGGAGACTTTGAGGTAACGTCTTCGGCAGCAGGATAGTCATCGTGATCATGTTCGAAGTCGGTGGTCTTGAGGGACTCGGAGGAGCTGGGCTGGCCCCCATCAATGATCTCGAGAGGGACAAAGGAGTTTGGATTGACCAACTCGGCAACCCTGGTGTCATATCCGACGAGCGCTGACCAGATAGCTTTGTGATCAATCTTCTAGCCGTCATCATCTACGTCGGTCAGACCCGAGGTCGCCATGTGAATGTCGGCATTCTCGTAGTGGGCCTTGACTATCAACAGCGACATTCTTGCACCAGCCCGGGTACATGAAGCTTTATAGCTTACGATACGCTCGGGACTTGGCGCAGAATTTCCGAGTACTTCATGACAAAATCCACCGCCTTGATACTGATGTTCAGGGGCTTGCCAATTTTGTTTGCTTGCTTAATGGCGGTGCGGACAAATTTGTCGACAAGGACCATTCATTCCTTTGGCGGAGGAGGAGTATTGGTTAAACCAATAGGAGCTGCATTTCCGACCAAGCAATGGAGTACATGAGTTCAAATAAACATAAACTTCAAAGTACCTGGCTTACAGAAGTACAAGATGTAGATTTCTTACCAAAGATGCTCGCCTTGGCTTGTTGGAGCGTCTCCGCCATGGAGTCCCGTTCTTGTCGGAGAACCTTGTAAGCCTCAAGGTTGCGTTTATTCTGCTCTTCAGCAGCTTTATTCTGCTCCTTGAGGATTGCAATTTCCTCCTCCATTCGATTGATCTCCGTGTTGGCAGACTCTTGCACGGACTTCATAGACGCTTCATGCATCTTCAGAGTGTCAACCCTCTCCTGCTTAAGGATCTTGTTCTCGCTATCCAGCAGTTCTATGTGCTTGGATTGCTCGACAATGTCCTTCGACTTGGCAATAGCTTCTGCATGTTGGATAAATAACATTGCACAATGAGTAGTCAGAAGGTGATGCCACAAGACCAAGTTTGACTGCGAAATTGAAAAAAAATAGACTCTTGCTCTTGGTGATTTGATCCTTCAAGAAGGCAGTTTTACCCTTTTCAGCTTCCAGGTCAGCACGCATTTTGTGGAACTTCTCGTTGGCGACGCCTCTCGGAGCATTCTCATTCTGCGAAAAAGATCAAAGTTACTTAGTCTACTTGGAGCATCTAGACAGATAAATATCCACCTAGAGGCTTGGGGGCTACAGTGAGAGTTTTTAACTCGCAATATACTTGGTTTTTCTTTAAGAATCTAGTCGGAACTAAAAAAAATTCAACTAGAGGCTTAGGGGCTACAATATTGAAATTTACAAATACTGTGTATGCTACTTTAAAAGTATCTAGTCATAATAATTCATTCAAACTAAATACTTGGGGGCTACAATGTGATGTTTTCTAGCTTAGTCACTCTTAGATCATTCAGACACAAAGACTTATGGTTTTCCATCTATATCCTCCGGGGATACAGTGGGATACTACATATAAAATGCAAAAGGCATATAAAACTTACAAGTGCAATTATCTTGAGGTTGGTGGTGCTCTCGACAAATATCTTGCAGAAGGAAAGTCTAATTCCATGCAGGATATCCGCCTGCCTGAGCATCTCCTCATGACCACATGTCGGAGAAGTCGGCGCTGCACCAAGAATGTAGAGGTCCCAACCTTTAATAAGGTAGAGATCCCTGTGTTTACAATGCTAGTCCCTGGATCCATAGCTAGCATCCACAGTTAAGATGTAATATCAAGAAACAAAGGTCATAATACAACTTTATAACCAGGAATAAAATAATTCATTACATCTTACATAGCTCATTTGGCTATCACATTACAATGCAGCAGAATATCTATATAGCATGGAGTCCTTCATCTTCAAAGTGCCACAGTCAATCATGTTGGTTGTAGACTTGTAATCCTAATCAACACACTTCACTAACATCAAACCAACCTGCAACATAATAAGTTGCAGCCATAAGGGTCAATACATTTGAATTGTATTGGCAAGTTTCACTACTATGTAGAAATAAGTGGAACCTATCAATATATGCATATTTGGCTAAGTAGGGTTTAGGCTCATTTGTAGAAAGCAATATAGTTTTATCCTATCTTTTAAAAATAGTTTTGATCTTTTGACAATCTTTCTGAACTCCTTGGAAAACTACAAGTGCTTCTAATCCCTTGTTGACACCATCAAGTTTTACTCTGAGAAATTGGAATGTCGAGATCTTCCATAGCTTCAGGCCTTAGTTGCTCAGAGTTGTCCATAATCGGGGACACGGCTAAGTACTTTGAATTTGATCTTCTACAGAAGTTGTACACTTTACCCACAAGACACTATCTCGTCTTGACGCCACTAGTGGCCGCTGGATAAGCACTCACCAAATGGAGTACCGGCAGTTCGAGAATGTGACAAAGTATTTCCATAGAAGTCCTCCCAATACACAATGCTAGCTTATCTACCAGGAACCAATGTAGGGATATATTTCCATACACAATTCTAGTTAACCTTAAGATGCCAATGCATGGGTCTTCCACTATGTAGTTGACTAAGCCAGAGCCCATTTAGCATGTGGCTGTACACGGAAGCCACTGTACGAGAAACATGTTCAATCTCTCAGTCCCTGGGTGGTTTTCTTCTAGTGCACATACAAAAAGATAGCCATATAAACATGGTTCCCTTTGTTGCCACCTTGTCCAAAATTGAGTATCCTTTTCCACCCAGGTGGTTCATTGAGTACTTGTTTTATTATATAAAACATATATTTTTCCAACACTTTATATAATCATATCATGTATCCCATCCCAAATATATAGCAGGGCTAAGCATACTACAACTACAATGTTTTCACTAAGGAAGATATAAGGATAACCTAATAGGATTTAGCATGGCATAGAAATATAGTAGCCCTATCATGCATACTACAAAAATCCACTAAGTGTAATGAAAATAGTAGGACATGGATGATAGTGTCACTTGCCTTTTAAGTAGAGAATATTGGTTCACTCCTTGATCTTGCAAGTATCACACTCTTCAAACTTCACTACAATTAAATCAAGCAAGCAATATTCAAACTAACATTCAAACAATTCACCACATAAAATAATAAAATCAAGCAATGCATGCAAGCATGAAAAATACTGTTTTATTTGGAAAAGTGGTTTCTAGTAGGCTCTAAACATTTTGAAGCTCCTATTGGTCATTTACAAAAGTGGTAAAACCATTTAAATTCAAGTTGGTTAAAATGGCCATTTAAATCATTTTGTTTTGCTAGAAGTGATTTAAATCAAAGTAATATTTTGTAGTCTTAGTCAAATTTATTCTTTAAACACAAATGTTAGTGTTTATGGTTAATGGGTTTAATATTAATCCATTTGTAAAAGGTTTCATTTAAATCCCATTTTTAAATCACACAATATTTTTAAACCATAATCAATATTTTTATTTAGCTAGAAATTCTTTTATTCAAAGATTTAATTCCTAAGTGTCACCAAATATATTTTTAAATCTACAAGTTGGTTTCTATGGATATTCAAAACAATCCATTTACAAAATATTTTTCCATAAAAACATTTTTAGGATGAATTTTATACACAAAATATGCCTACACAAGTTTCTGCAAAAACAACTAATTTTCCGGAAGCAAATCATTAAAAAAAGTGCATGGTTGCAAAGTACTCCCTCCGCTGATTCCATTGATATAAAATTTGTAAAATTTGGACGTGTAGATTTAAAGTTATGATTTTTGCAAAATCCAACATCTAATAGAATGTTTCTGTTTATTTAAAATAACACAGTGCCACGCATCTTGCTCTTATTAGCGCATACCGGTTCGCGCGGATTGCGCTCTGTGGGCTGTTGGATTTAAAGCGCATCGCACGGCTCAGGATCAAACGTACCCCTTTGATTAAAATCTAATCCTACTCCTTCGATCAAGGTCCAACGGATCACAGCAACTTAACCAAGTACTGGCGGCGCTGGCGGCGGCGGACGGCGGCGTGCGCTCAGAAGGTGATGTTGCCGATGAACTAGGTCGCGCGGGAGAGAGAGAGGATGCTCACCAGACTCGCAGGAGTGTGGCGATGCTCAACATAGTCCATGTTCATCGAGGGGCGCTCGGGAGTAGCGGTGATTGCTCACGGAGTTCGCGGCGGCGCCAGGTGCTTCTGTTTGTCGACGGGGGTGAGGTTACAGGCCAGGCCAAAGCAAATGGATGACATTGTTAGGTGTGCGTGAAGATGATGAACATGCGGCTAACAAGCAGAGAGAAAGGGGCAATCTATTCTTATGGGGAGGGGTCACCGAAGAAGTGGCAGACGTCGGCGGCGTTCAGAGGTCGTTCTTGCCGACGCTCTGGGGCAAGCGCGGCAAAGCTAGAACCACCGGCAGATGCGCAATGGTCTGGGGAGTAGTCTCATGGGTACTGGGAGGCAAGGGGAGGATCTACGTCGCCGGAATCGGCCAAAGTCGCTCGTCTGGACAGGGGGTTTCGAGGTTGCGATTATGGCAGCCTGGTGGCCGAGAGGAGATGGTGCTTGGGGGGAAAGAGAGAGGAGGAGTGGGCGTTTAAGAATGCGTCGTCTCTGGAGTGGTTTAATCGCGCATTGATGCAAATTTACCGGAGTTAATCGCGACAGTAAACGGCGAGGTGCGAGGGGAACGGTCGAGGGTGGAGACGATGAACAACCAGGTGGGGTCTAGCGGTCAACGAAGTGAGTGGGGGGTAGATGGGGTCCACTGATTAGTGACTTCGTGGGTTTGTTTCTGAGTGGAAAACGATTCCCGAGAGGGGGAGGAGATGGGCTGCGAGTTGGGCTGGACTGGGCCAGATAGGCTAGTTGGCTTCGTTTCCAAAAAAAATTATTCTGAATCTTTTTCTTTTTCCTTTTCTATTTATCTGTTTTGATTTTTATTCAAATAATTCAAACACTATTTGAATTCAAAGATTTGCCAAAATTTGTGTATGTTTTAGTACTATTTATTAACATATTCTAAAATCCAATTTAGAGTATTTCTTTTATTCTTTTAGGGCATATTAATTATTAAAATAAGATCTTGTCTTAATTCAAATAAGATTTTATTAATGTTTTCAAACTCTATTTGAATTCTAAATTTTACCAAATCTTTTCAGTAGGTTTTATTTAAAAATAATTCATTTTGAATTATAATTTAAAATACTTTAATATGTTTTAATGCTCATTTAAATTGGGAAATGTCTTTACTTAAATAAAAATGGATATTAATAAAACCTCATGATTTTATTTAAATAATCCTTTACTCTTTTTATTAAACAAAAATCTTTCATTTTATTTGCTTGGCCAAGTTTCAATTTGGCCTTTTAAAATAGCCCTTATTTATTTATTTATTTATTTATTACTTACATTGTTTATAAAATCCATATCTTTTTATTTAAAGATACAAAAATGGTGATTCCAACTTTTATAACTTTATTTATTATTTGTTTATATTTTTAAATCCCTTTAGGATTCTGTTTGATCAAAATAGGTTTGATGTTTCCATTTGGAATCAGAAAGTTTCTTTTCACCGTAAATTTTTAACAATTATTTATTTTGTTTATTTATTTTTCACATTTCAAAATTTGGAAAATTTTGGGATGTTACAGGCTACCACCCTTAAAAGAAATCTCGTCCTGAGATTTGGGAAGGCTATGGGTTACAAGTTGGCTTGAAGACAACTAGGGTACTACCACCCTTAAAAGAAAGTCTTATAGGGTTACATTGATGGTTCACTTGACTATGGGTTCAATACTTGATATCCAAACAAGAAATCCTTATTTGACTCATCTGAGTTAACTAATTCATGACATCCACATCCTCTATTTCTTCAAGGGTTCCATACATGTCAATGTGGTTCACAAGTCCTTTCTGGGTCACATTGGAGTCATTTCCATTGGAGTTTCTAACATCCTTTTTCTTTTTCTTCTCAAGACAGTCTGATGCATAGTGTCCAAGTTCCTTACAATTATAGCACTGTAACTGGCTAATGTCTTTCTTCCTGGAATTGCCATGTTGGTTCTGACCAAGGTCATCTCCATTGTCAGTATCATTCCCATTATTATCACTTCCATTGTTGTTGTGGTGATACTGATGTGGTTCAGAATCCTCATTGCGCTTCTTTTGTGATGATCCTGAGTGATACTTGAGTTTATGCTTCCTCTTTCTATTCTCAACTTGATTCATCTTGTTTTCCAAGATGATGGATTTTTCACAGAGTGGTTGATAAGTTGGAACACAGGCAATTGACAGCTGCATGTTCAACTCATCATTAAGTCCTTCGAGGAATTTCTCCTTCCTCTTAGCATCTGTATCAACTTTATCTGGTGCATAGCATGCCAGATTGTTGAATTCTTCAATGTACTCAGCCACACTGAGGTGACGCTGTTTCAGATTGTGAAACTCCTTTTTCTTCAAGTTCATCACTCTAGATGAGATGTGAGCTATACGAAAACCATCCTCAGAAATAGCCCAAGTCACATCCTCAAGGGGAGTGGTGATCTGAAAGTTGTGCCACCATGTTGCTGCTGGCCCTTCAAGCAAAAATGCTGCAAACCTAACTTTTTCTTCGTCGGTGCAGCCAACAGTCACTAAGTCCTTATTCACCGAACGTAACCATTCATTGGCTACCATTGGATCAGTTGTTCCAGACAACCTTGCAGGCCTCAGTTTCAGAAACCTAGTGAGCATGTCATGTGCTGGAGGAATATTATGATTGTTGTTGTTGTTGTTGTTATTTTGATTCTGATTTTGCTCAAACTGCGTCATCATCTGCATCAGTTGAGCTTGAGTTTTCATCAACTGCTGCATCTCGGGAGTGACGTTATTGTTGCTGTTTGGGTTGGGATTGCACATCGAGGAGGCATCTGTTGGTTTTATAGGGATAAGTACTGATGGATAGGTCTAAAGATGTTCTACCGCACAACCTAAAACAATCAAGTTCAATCAAACAATCAACAAGCAACAATTCACTTAACAACTTATGAGCTTAACCCATGAGTTGTAGGAAACAACAAGTTTTCTTGAAACAATCAACCTAGTATAGTCATAACTCATAGGTCAATATGATCCATACACTAACATGATTTCAATGTTTTTGGTAGGTAATCTAATGTCTCTTGGTTCTCATTTGTAGTCCTTAGTGATGTCTAAGTTGAAGTCCTTGGTGAAATTAAGGTTGAAGTCATTGGTCATGGTGGAGGCTTTATCCATCAAGTTTAAAAGGAAGAGGTGTAGAATTAAAACCAAAAAGGTTGAGGAAAGAGTTTACAAGATTGTTTGTAAATAAGTTTTGGATCAAATACAACTCTTATTTTCTAAGGGGTTTTATCCAATCCTAGGGTTACAATCCTACAGGCAACACAGTGCTCTGATACCATCTGTAGAGTTCCCAACCTTTAATAAGGTAGAGATCCCTATGTTTTAAATGCTAGTCCCTGGATCAATAGCTAGCATCCACAGTTAAGATGTAATATCAAGAAACAAAGGTCATAATACAACTTTATAACCAGGAATAAAATAATTCATTACATCTTACATAGCTCATTTGGCTATCACATTACAATGCAGCAGAATATCTATATAGCATGGAGTCCTTCATCTTCAAAGTGCCACAGGCAATCATGTTGGGTGTAGACTTGTAATCCTAATCAACACACTTCACTAACATAAAACGAACCTGCAACATAATAAGTTGCAGCCACAAGGGTCAATACATTTGAATTGTATTGGCAAGTTTCACTACTATGTACAAATAAGTGGAACCTATCAATATATGCATATTTGTCTAAGTAGGGTTTAGGCTCATTTGTAGAAAGCAATATAGTTTTATCCTATCTTTTTTTCAAAATAGTTTTGATCTTTTGACAATCTTTCTGAACTCCTTGGAAAACTCCAAGTGCTTCTAATCCCTTATTGACACCATCAAGTTTTACTTTGAGAAATTGGAATGTCGACATTTCCATAGCTTCAGGCCTTAGTTGCTCAGAGTTGTCCATAACCGGGGACACGACTAAGTACTTAGAATTTGATCTTCTACAGAAGTTGTACACTTTACCCACATGACACAATCTCGTCTTGACGCCACCAGTGGCCGCTGGATAAGTACTCACCAAATGGAGTACCGGCAGATCGAGAATGTGACAAAGTCTTTCCATAGAAGTCCTCCCAATACACAATGCTAGCTTATCTACCAGGCACCAATGTAGGGATATATTTCCATACACAATTCTAGTTAACGTGAAGATGCCAATGCATGGCTCTTCCACTATGTAGTTGACTAAGCCAGAGCCCATTTAGCATGTGGCTGTACACGGAAGCCACTGTACGAGAAACATGTTCAATCTCTAAGTCCCTGGGTGGTTTTCTTCTAGTGCACATACAAAAAGCTATCCATATAAACATGGTTCCCTTTGTTGCCACCTTGTCCAAAATTGCGTATCCTTTTCCACCCAGGTGGTTCATTGAGTACTTGTTTTATTATATAAAACATATATTTTTCCAACACTTTATATAATCATATCATGTATCCCATCCCAAATATATAGCAGGGCTAAGCATACTACAACTACAATGTTTTCACTAAGGAAGATATAAGGATATCCAAATAGGATTTAGCATAACATAGAAATATAGTAGCCCTATCATGCATACTACAAAAATCCACTAAGTGTAATGAAAATAGTAGGACATGGATGATAGTGTCATTTTGTTTTATTTGGAAATAAAATCAAGCAATGCATGCAAGCATGCAAATGATTGTTTTATTTGGAAAAGTGGTTTCTAGTAGGCTCTAAACATTTTAAAGCTCCTATTGGTCATTTACAAAAGTGGTAAAACCATTTAAATTCAAGTTGGTGAAAATGGCCATCTAAATCATTTTGTTTTGCTAGAAGTGATTTAAATCAAAGTAATATTTTGTAGTCTTAGTCAAATATATTCTTTAAACACAAATGTTAGTGTTTATGGTTAATGTGTTTAATATTAATCCATTTGCAAAAGTTTCATTTAAATCCCATTTTTAAATCAGTCAATATTTTTATATGCTAGAAATGCCTTTAATAAAGTAATAATTAACTAAGGTTCATCAAATATGTTTTGAAATATCAAAACTTGGTGTTTACGGTCAGAGAGTTTAAATCAATTCATTTCCCAAAGGTTTTAGTCAAAAAGCATTTTTAAACCATAATCAATATTTTTATTTAGCTAGAAATGCTTTTATTCAAAGATTTAATTCCTAAGTGTCACCAAATATATTTTTAAATCTACAAGTTGGTTTCTATGGTAAGTTGGTTCAAAACAATCCATTTACAAAATATTTTACCATAAAAACATTTTTAGTATGAATTTTATAAACAAAATATGCCTACACAAATTTCTGCAAAAACAACTAATTTTCCAGAAGCAAATCATTAAACAAAGTGCATGGTTGCAAAGTACTCTCTCTGATGATTCCATTGATATAAAATTTGGACGTGTAGATTTAAAGTTATGATTTTTGCAAAATCCAACATCTAATAGAATGTTTCTGTTTATTTAAAATAACACAGTGCCACGCGTCTTGCTCTTATTGGCGCATACCGGTTCGCGCGGATCGCGCTCTGTGGGCTGTTGGATTTAAAGCGCATCGCACGGGTCAGGATCAAACATACCCCTTTGATTAAAATCTAATCCTACTCCTTCGATCAAGATCCAATGGATCACAGCAACTTAACCAAGTACTAGCGGCGCTGGCGGCGGCGGACGGCGGCGTGCGCTCAGAAGGTGACGTTGCCGATGAACTAGGTCGCGCGGGAGAGAGAGGATGCTCACATGGGAATACTTTCAGGTGCTTTCGCTTCATATAGTTGATTAAACTTCTTTGGTTTGATAGTGTTGTGTGGGTGAACCTATGCTAATGTACTGACCTTACTTGGACTAATACATACTTGTGATGAAACCCCTTGCAAGCACCCACAACTACAAGAAAGTAATTAAGATAAAAACCTAACCACATCATTAAACTCTGAGATCCTACACTCCCTTATGCAAAGGTTTCCTAACGGGGTTTCAGGTTTCTGTCACTCCGGTAACCCCACAATTAGTAGTCAAATACACAATGTATTCCCTAGGCCCATAAATGGTGAAGTATCATGTACTCTACGTTCACATGACACCACTAGAAGAATAACACCACAACTTAAATATCAAACCATTGAATATTTCTCAACACAATTCCACTGCTAACAACATGACTGCTCCCATGTCCTCAAGAATAAACGAACTACTCATGAGACATCATATGGATCAAGATCAGAGATGATAAAATGATAAGTAACAATCTGAACGTAAACAATAATTCAATAGTTCCACTCAATAGCATCAACTACAAAATTAATCAACACCGGAAAGTTTCCCCTAAGAACTATGCAATATTCAACCCAATTGTTACGGTGGGATGGAGTGGTGGTGATGGTGCTGGTGGAGATGATGGTGAAGATGATGATGATCCCGATGAATTCTAGCTTGATGAAGGTGTTGATAGCGACGATCTCCCCTCTCCGGGAAGGAATTTCCCTGGCAGAATTCTGCCTACCGGAGATCTCTTTCTCTCTCTGTAGTTTCCGCCCCGTAGAGGCGGCGGAATCTTTCTATGGTCGCTCCCCGAGTCTTAAGGTTTCGAGGGGATGTTATAGGCGAAAGGGCGATGCCAGAGGTAGGCCAGGGTGGCCACACCACCTGGTGGCGCGGCCTAGGTGTGGGGGCGCCAGGGGGTGGTGTGCGCCCCCTGTGACCCATCTCTCTTCCTCCTTCTGGCCTCCTTCTTCTAGAAAAATAGGGGTTTCTATATATTTTCTAGAATTTTCTGATCTTTGCGAATATTGCATCTTGACACTGTTTTTTCCATCAGAATCCTGACTCCGGCAGTTCATCCTCCAAAAGTCACCCAACATGCAAAATAGATGACATAACATAAGTATCACCTCTTAATATGAAATATATCAATGAATAATAGTAAATTAAGATATAAAACAGTGATGCAAAATGGACATATCAACTCCCCCCAAACTTAGACCTAGCTTGTCCCCAAGCGAAAGCTGAACTCAGTAAACATGAACTCATGTTTATGGAGTGAATTTCGATCAAAAGAATACGGACAATAAGCATCACATTGATTAATGCACAAGTCATAATAGAAAACAACGCACCATTATATAACTTAACTTGCAACGATTATGGGAGTCACAACAGAGATGCATAAAGAAAATCATAATTGGTAATGGCAAACTTTTTTCTTGGTCAGAGAACAGTTGATAAATCATACTTAATTTTGAGCAAAGCTTTTATAATGGAGTTTATAAAGAAGGAATCTCTTATTCAAACATAATTATATTTTTATAATGATAGCTTTCACAATAGTATTCATTTAGATAAGATCAATGTGCAAAACAAGGAACATAAAAAAAATATTGAACAAATCATCCTATGAATGATTGAATCACAATAACTCAAATGCTTGCTTGAGATAGAAAGGAATAGGTTTACTGACTCAACAAAAAAGTAAAAGATAGACCCTTCGCAGAGGGAAGCAGGGATTGAAAGTTTCATAAAGAGCTTCAAAATATTATGGTGCTTACTAGCTTTGAGCTCTAATTGCCCCTATCATAAGCATCTTGAGGTGATTAAGGTTAAACTGAAACAAATATGGAGTATATGCTTGATAAATCATAAGTTGGCAACCTCATGTCCCATGAGTACGAGGGCCGTTCCTCATGCTACTCAACTTTAGACACAAGCAAGTTCTTGTCATTGTAAGTATATGTGTATCATAGAGAACCGCCAATGGGGTACCACTTTCCCCATGACACAGGAGCTATCCCATATAAAAATGACAAGGCAATAGACAGTGAGCATCTCAGCGATCATTTTATTTTCTATTTGCATAGGTTTTTATTAAGGATGCTTCACAAAATGATCACTATGGTTATGCTGCAAGTTTCCACCATGATTAAGCATGGCTTAGGCTAGCCGCCCAGGCGTTTCTCTTACACATATACCTAACTCCATGGACTTACGAGCTCCCCTTTTATTTTACACCGCCGACATCCGTAAACAAAAGATCATGATATCAACTGGATAATATGTACAGGTGTTGAACGCGTTCCCCATGACAACATGGTTCTACTAATTCCCAACTTATAAGTGCAAGAATATACAACATAGATGACACAATGGTTCAAGTTTATTAAGGTGCAAGAAATAAATGTGTGCCATCAAGTTCGTGAGAGCTTTACTAACTAGTTTTCACATAACAAAAGAATTTTTAATTTGAAAGATAGATGAAACTCGATAATTTACTTGGAATAGCAATAATTCTAATAGGTAGATATGGTGGACACAAATGGCATAGGTTTTAGTTCAAGGATTGGATGCACGAGAAGCATTCCCTCATAGTACAGGTTTTTGGCTAGCAAGGCTGGGTAGCAAGCATAAGAGTTGAAGGAAACAAACAAACATACAAGTCAGATAAACAATCAAGCAATCTTCCTTGAAAACACAAAAGAACTTAACTTGGGAATACTAAGCTTATGAGCCAATCAAGAAAGAAAATTATATAATATATACTAGCAAGTACTTTTCTCCTCTCATTTCAAACCTCAAATAGTGTTGCTACTGACCAAAGCCAGGTTTGCCAAAACCAACTAAATTTACTTGAAGCTCCCAAAGTGATACCAATAATAACAACAAGATCAATCATATAATAGAAGTTGTAAACTAAAATAAAATGTGCAAGAAGTAAATGATGAAACTTCTTACTAATATTCCATAAAGGCAGTCACACCAAGGGATACATAGATAACCAACTAGAGGAGAGATACTTCCACAATGCAAACCATCCTATATGATAACTTCTCTATTCATGATATGACTCTACTAAAAAGGTAAAAAAGATGAAAGATAATGATGTGATACCACAACACTCCTCCAAGCTTGGAACAAACCAAGGGGATGCCAAAACCTGATGACGAATTACTCCTTCGGTGGTGGCGTTGTTTCCTTGTCATCAATAGACTTCCAAGGTAATGGCTCCCCATCAACTAATGACGTCTTGGTTTCCAATATCCTGAAACTAGCAGGAGAACTTATGCGTTTAAACCTAGCCTCATACTCACAGTTTTGATTTTGCATGTCGTAGAGTTGTGCTTGTAATTGGTTGGTGGTCTGATGGAGTGAGAGGATTTCATCCCGAAGCTTGGCAATCTCCTTCTTGTGCTCAGTGACGAGTTCTGAACTTATCTTATGGATGACGTCCACTTCGCGTTCTCCCATCTTCTTATACCTAAAAACTTCTTACTCCAACGCTTCCATCTTATCTTCCAGACTGCCTTCATCTTTAGGGCCTTGAACATCTTTTATCTATATCTTCCCATCCTTGAGCAACAACTCCTTGGGGTGAATCTTCAACTCATACATGTACATGATGTCCGTGGAGGAATCCTCCTTGGGTGATCTAGAGGAAGACATTGTGGCTCCAAAATTGAGAATCTGCCCGACAGAAATAGATCAAAACAAAAACACGACGAGAACACGATACACAAACCTTGGGGGATCCGGGGAATTATATATTATGGAGTTTTACGACATAAGGAAGGTACTGGGCAAAAACAAGACGGAGACGGGCTCCGCGGTGGTCACACCACATGGTGGCGCGGCTAGGTGGGCACATGCCACAGGGTGGTGTGGGCCACCTGGGCTTCGTTTCCTTCCCTCTTTCGACTCATTATCTTTCGTATTAAATAAAAACTGCAAAATTATAAATTGGAAAGTTTTTAACGAACCTTTTCCTACTAGAACTATTACCTATTCAAAAACGGACTCTGCAGATTCCTGACTTTGGTCTTTAATAAATTATTCCGAAGTCACTACTTGAATAATATCACATCTTCATTATAATAATCTCTAGAAATATAATGTTTGAGCCTTCGACCATTCTTCATCTCCTTACATCATTCTCTCCCAACATTTAAACCTTTGGGTCCAATTTCAACTTAAGTCCATCAAAACATAAGCTACAGTAACAACTCCTTTCAAAACCACCAAAATAATTCAAAAGGAAATCGATTTAAGAGGCAAATGCAAAAATGGCAGAAATCTATCAAAATAGACCTACAGGTAAATATTGAGTTTTTAGAAAATATTTTGTTACTCAAATCAAAAAGTGCCAAAACTAAAGGAAGTTAGATAATAATTTGGGGCACATGCACAGAAAATTATAGCTCAATCCGACGTACTGGAATTGTTCACGATTTTTTACAATGAAGCATAAAAATCTGTTTCGGGAGAGAAACATCCCACATCCCACCTCCTTCGCAATAGAGGCTAATATTGACATAAAAACCAAACAAAAAGGAAAAGGAGAGGTTATTACAAAGGTAATAATTTCCAAGACTCAAATAAACAAAAAAATCAAAAGCAAACTATAATGGGTTGTCTCCCAAAAGCTCTTTCTTTATAGCCATTAAGATGGGCATGATAATTTCAAAGATGCTCAAATAGGAAATATGGACTTGAAGTAAAAGAGAGCATCAAGAAGCAAATATCCAACACTCTTAAGTCTAACCCACTTCCTATTCCAAAGAATTTTGTATGAAAACAAATTATTGAAACAAGAGGCTACTAGCATAGGAAGGCAAAAGAAGTGCAACTTCAAAACTTTCAACATAAAGCGGGGAAACTTAATATTGTTGAGATGCATAAAACCATGTTTCCCTCTCTCATAATAACTTTCAGTAGCATTATGAATAAAATTAACAATGTAACTATCATAAGAAACATTATTATCATCAAAATGAGCATAATTAAAATCGTCAAAAATAGGTTTAAGGTCAAAAACTAGATTAATACAAGCAAGTTGTTTAACTCCATAATCCTCATTAGGAAATTCATTTTCATAAGGAGCTTTAGCAAATTTGGAAAAATTAAACTCATAAGATTCTCCATCAAACTTATTTATAAATTTTCCTTCCTACAATCTATAATAGCTCCACAAGTGTTCAAGAAAGGTATACCAAAAATGATAGGACAAGTTTTAGTAGCTACTGAACCAAGCACTAGAAAAAATCAGCAGGATATTTAATTTTACCACAAAGAACTTCCACATCTCTTACAATACCAATTGGACAAACGTTCTCTCTATTAGCAAGTTGAATAACCACATCAATGTCTTCAAGTTCAATAGAACCAATTTCATGCATAATTTCTTTGTAAAGTTCATAAGGAATAGAACTTGAACTTGCACCAATATCACATTGTAGAAGTCTAAACCTGATAGGGTAGAGATCCCTGTGTTTACAATGCTAGTCCCTGGATCAATAGCTAGCATCCATAGTTTAAAATGTAATGTCAAGAAGCAAAGGTCATATTATAACTTATAACCAGGAATAAAATAATTCATTACATCTTACATAGCTCATTTGGCTATCTTATTACAATGCAGCAGACATAAATATATAGCATGGAGTCCTTCATCTTCATATTCCACAGGCAATCATGATGGTTGTAGACTTGTAATCCCTACTCAACAAACTTCACTAACATCAAACAAACTTGCAACATAATAAGTTACAGCCACAAGGGTCAATACATTTGAAATGTATTGGCAAGTGATACTATGGTAGAATAGTGGTATATAACATCTATATGCATTTGGCTAGGTGTAGTTTAGGCTTGCTTTGCTCAAAACAAGGTTTTCCTTGTGTGCTTGGAGGGGCAGCCCTGCCCCTCCTTATATAGGTGGAGGGGGCGCGCCAAGGGGAGGGGAGTCCCTCCCCAACTCGGTCTCCAAGTGGGCCGACGGTGGAGGGAGGGAACTCCTCCCCAAGTAGGTTTCCTACTCTCCGTCCACCTCACAAAATAGCCGTTTGACTTTTCAAATTGGCATTTGACTTTTCAAACTAGGATTTGATTAAACCCTTTATTTTGTTCAGCGATGACACCTAGTACATGATGCAATCATTCCAACTTGTTATGACACATTCATGTACCCTTCCCCTCTGGAGTGCCGGACATTCCGGAACCTTCTAGAACATTCCCGATGAAAACACCGGAACCATTCTCCAACCCCGAAACAGGACTTTCCTTATATGAATCTTATTCTCCGGACCATTCCGGATCTCCTCGTGATATCCCGGATCCCATCCGAGACTCCGAACAACATTCGGTCTCTTACTCATCATTCCATAACTACTCAAACAACGTTGAATCCTTAAGTGTGTCTCCCTATGGTTCGTGAATTATGCGGACATGATCGAGACACTTCTCCGAACAATAACCAATAGAGGAATATGGAAATTCATATGGATCCCACATATTTCTACGATTACTTTGTGATCGAATGAACCACTTACATACGATACCAATTTTCCTTTGTCTCACGATAGTTTACTTATCTGAGGTTTGATCGTCGGTATCTGTGCATACCTAGTTCAACCTCGTTACCGATAAGTACTCTTTTCTCGTTCCCGCGATATGTGATCCCTTGTGAGCCAGTCACATGCTTGCAAGATAATTGGATGACATTCCACCGAGAGGGCCCAGAGTTTATCTATCCGTCATATGGATGGACAAATCCCACTTTTGATCCATGTGCCTCAACGCATACTTTCTAAACACTCAATGCCACCTTTATACCCACCCAGTTACGGTGATGTCATCAAATCATCCTTCCGGTGATGGTGATTAGCCTGATCTCATGGTCGAAGGAATTAGGTTACTATGTATCAGAAAGCTTATAGCAAACAAACTATTTAAATGACTTGATCTTAATTCTACGCTTATCTATAGGAGTAGGTCCATCATACCATTCTCCTAATGATATAATTTTGTTGTCAATAACATCTCAATGTTCATGATCGGGAAACCACGATCATCTATTAACGAACAAGCTAGTATTACAAAGAGGCTTTACTAGGGACTCTAATTTAGTTTACAAATCACATAAGTATTAATGTTTCCGGTTAATACTATTATAGCATGAATGTAAACATTTATCATAAACACAAAGATATAATAATAACCACTTTTATTATTGCCACTAGGGCATATCTCCAACAGTATCCCACTTGCACTAGAGTCAAGTAATCTAGATTACATGTTAATATACCAAACACCCATGGCGGTTTGGTGATGGTCATGTTTTGCCCTCGGGAGAGGTTTAGTCAACGGATCCACCACATTCAGATATGTGTGTACTTTGCAAATCTTTATGTCACCATCTTGTACATGCTCTCAAATAGCGTGAAAACGTAGCTTGATGTGCTTCAGCTTCTTGTGTGACCTTGGTTCTTGCGCATTAGCTATGGAACCCATGATATCACAGTAGATAGATATTGGGTCCAGCGCACTTGGAACCACACCGAGCTCTGTAATGAACTCCTTCATCCATATCGCCTCGTGTGAAGCCTCCGAAGTAGCTATGTATTCTGATTCAGTTGAAGATCTCACCATAGCGCTTTTGTTTGCACTCCTTCAGCTAACTGTTGCACCATTCAAAGTAAATATGTATCCAGATTGTGATTTAGAATCATCCGGATCGGTGTTCCAACTAGCATCGGTGTAACCATTAACAATGAGTTATTCATCACCTCCATAAGAAAGAACAATATCCTTAGTTCTTCTCAAGTACTTAAGGATGTTTTTGACCGATGTCCAATGATCCACTCCTGGATCACTTTTATATCTGCTAGTCAAACTAATAGCATATGCAATGCCGGGTCTAGTACATAGCATGGAATATATAAGAGATCCAATGGCTGAGGCATAGGGAGTCTTACTCATCCTTTCTCTATCTTCTGTCGTTGCAGGACTTTGAGTTTTACTCAAGGTCGTATTGGGAAACATGGGCAAGAACCCTTTCTTGCTATCTTCCATTCAAAACCTCTTTAGAACTTTGTCCAAATATGTACTTTGTGACAATGATATTAGGCGTCTTGATCTATCTCTATAAATCTTTATGCCTAATATGTAAGCAACTTCACCAATATCTTTCATTGAAAAACTATTATTCAAATAATCCTTGACACTATTAAGAAGGTCTACATCATTCCCAATCAAAAATATGTCATCTACATATAGTATTTAGAAAGCTACAGAGCTCCCACTCACTTTCTTGTAAATACAAGCTTCTCCATAAGTTTGTATAAAACCAAAGCTTTTGATTACCTTATCAAAATGTTGATTCCAACTTCGGGATGCTTGCTTCAATCCATAAATGGACCGTTGAAGTTTGCATACCTTGTTAGCACCTTTAGGATCGACAAAACCTTTGGGTTGTACCATATAGAACTCTTCATCAATGTCTCCATTGAGGAACGCTGTTTTGACATCCATCTGCTATATCTCATTATCATAATATGTAGCGATTGCTAACAAAATCCTCACAGACTTTACCTTCGCTACTGGTGAAAAAGTCTCATCGTAGTTAACTCCTTGAATTTGTCGAAACCCTTTTGCGACAAGTTGAGCTTTATAGACAGTAACATTACCATCAGCATCTGTTTTCTTCTTGGAAATCCATTTGTTCTCGACAGCCTTCCGACCATCCGGTAAGTCCACCAAAGTCCATACTCGGTTTTCGTACATGGATCCAATCTCGGATTTCATTGCTTCTTGCCATTTATTGGAATCTGGGCTCATCATCGCTTCCTCATATGTCGTAGGATCATCGGTGTTGTCCACCAACATGACACTCATAACGGGATCGTACCAATCAGGAGTGGTACGAGTTCTCGTTGACATGCGAGATTACGTAGTAACTTCAACCGAAGTTTCATGATCAACATCATTAGCTTCCTCTCTTATTGGTGTAGGCGCCACAGGAACTAATTCTGGTGCTGCGCTACTCGCAAGTTCAAGAGAAGGTTCAACAACCTCGTCGAGTTGTACTTTCCTTCCAGTCACTTCTTCGAGAGAAACTCCTTCTCTGGAAAGGATCCATTCTTAGCAATGAAGATTTTGCCCTCAGATCTATGATAGAAGGTATTCCCAATAGTTTCCTTTGGGTATCCTATGAAGACGCATTTTTACGCTTTGGGTTCAAGCTTGTCGGGCTATAACTTCTTTACATAAGCTTCACAACCCCAAACTTTAAGGAACGACAATTTAAGTTTCTTCCCAAACCATAATTCATACGTTGTCGTTTCAACGGATTTAGATGGTGCCCTATTTAAAGTGAATGTGGTTGTTTCTAATGCATAACCCCAAAATGGTAGCGGTAAATCTGTAAGTAACATCATAGAACGAACCATATCTAAGAGAGTTTGATTACGACGTTCGGACACACCATTACGTTGTGGTGTTCCCGGCGGTGTCAATTGTGAAAGTATTCCTCATTTCTTCAAATGCTCGCTAAACTCGTAACTCGGATATTCACCTCCACGATTAGATCGTAGAAATTTAATCTTCTTGTTACGTTGATTCTCTACATCACTTTGAAATTCCTTAAACTTCTCGAAAATTTCGGACTTATGTTTCATGAAATAGATATACCCATATCTACTCAAGTCATCTATGAAGGTGAGAACATAACGATAACCACCGCACGATGCTACACTCATTGGACCATACACATTGGTATGTACGATTTCCAATAAGTCCGTAGCTTGCTCCATCATACCAGAAAATGGAGTCTTAGTCATTTTACCCATCAGACATGCTTCACATCTTTCAAGTGATTCAAGAAGTCCATCGGAATGGAGTTTCTTCATACGCTTCACTCCAATGTGACAAAGACAACAGTGCCACATATAGGTCGAGTTATCACTTAATTTCAAACATTTAGCTTCAATGTTATTAATATGTCTATTACTAAAATCGAGATTCAATAAGAATAGACCATCTATCAAAGGTGCATGTGCATAAAACATATTACTCATATAAATCGAACAACCATTATTCTCGGATTTAAACAAGTAACCGTCTCACAATAAATATGATACGGATATAATGTTCATGCTCAACGCAGGCACCAAATAACAATTATTTAAGTATAAAACTAATCCCGATGGTAGATGAAGAGGTAGCATGCCGACCGCGATCACATCAACCTTTGATTCATTTCCAACGTGCATGATCACCTTGTTCTTCGCTAGTTTCCGTCTATTCTGCAACACTTGTTTGGAGTTACAAATGTGAGCAACCGAACCAGTATCAAATACCCAGGCACTACTACGAGTACTAGTGAGATACACATCAATAACATGTATATCGGATATACCTTTCTTCTTGATGTTGCCGTTCTTCAAATCCTCCAAGTACTTAGGGCAATTCCGCTTCCAGTGACCTTCTCCCTTGCAATAAAAGCACTCAGTATCAGCCTTAGGCCCAGCCTTAGTCTTCTTCGCCGGCACGGTAACTTTCTTACCGCCCTTATTGAAGTTTCCCTTTTTATTAGACTTGCCTTGCTTCTTGAATTTGGTGTTCTTATGAACCAACAACACTTGGTGCTCTTTCTTGATCTCCACTTCCATAGATTTTAACATGGAGAAGAGTTCGGGTAATGACTTGTCCATGTATTGCATATTGTAGTTCATCAAAAAGTTCTTGTAACTTGGTTGTAGTGATTGGAGGACACAGTGAATCCCCAAAGCATTAGGAATCACTATACCCAAGCTTTGAAGCTTGCTTGCGTGCCCAGACATCTTAAGCACGTGCTCACTAACGGAGCTGCCCTCTTCCATCTTGCAGTTAAAGAACTTTTCAGAAGCCTCATAACTCTCAATTGCCGCATGAGCCTCAAATATCATTTTGAGTTGACGGACAATATCATGTGGGTCATGGTTCTCAAATCATTTCTGAAGCTCCGATTACAAACCATACAAGATAGCACACTGAAATGTGGAGTACTGATTCTTCCGAGTGAGAAAAACATTCGTCACCTCATCGGTAGCATCAACTGCAGGTGGGTCACCCAGCGGTGCATCCAGCACATAGGTCAAATTACCAGCATTAAGGACAATCCTCAAATTGCGGAACCAATCCGTGAAGTTGCTTCCATTGTTTTTCAACTTTTCTTTCTCTAGGAATGAAATAAAATTGATGGTAGGGGCCGCCATTGATCTACAACATATTTGCAATAGTTTAGACTAAGTTTATGACAAATTGAGTTCTAATTAATAGTTAAATTAATCTAGGTGAACTCCCACTCAAAAAATATCCCTCACATTGTTTTAGTGATCACACGAACCAAATCGACCACATCAAAACTGATCATCACGAGAGTTGAAGTAGCTTCAATGGCGAACAATCAACATGTTCATCATATCTACTATATGACTCATGCTTTACCTTTCGGTGATCCGTGGTCCGAGACCATGTCTGTACATGCTAGGCTCGTCAAGATCAAACCTTAGCTTCCGCATGAGCAAATATGTCTTGCTCTCGTTGTATACACTCGCAGAACCTAACACACCCGATCATCACGTGGTGCTTCGAAACAACGAGCTTTAGGATCGATGCTTACTAAGGATGAACACTTTATAACTTGAAATTTTGTGAGAGGGATCATCTTATAATGCTACCGTCGCGAACTAAGAAATACAAGATGCATAAAAGGATTAACATCACATGCAATTCATAATATGTGATATGATATGGCCTTTCTTCTTGTGCTTCCGACCTCGATCGCCATCATCACCGGCATGGCGTCAAGGTCAACGGCTTCGTTTCATGGTTGTCGTCCACCAGCATCAACTATTACAACTACTTTGAATAATAGACACGTAGGTCTTAACGGAATTAAAAGACAACCATATGGCTCCTGCCAGTTGTCGACTTATAATAAGGAACATCGCATACATCATATATAATCACAATCATGGCCATATCACATCACAACACACCCCTTCTAAAACAAAGTTAGACGCCTCTAATTTTCTTTGCATGTTTTACGTGGTTTGGGGCTTTCAATAAGTGTTGTTCTAACTTACGAACAAGAACCACAACATTGATACTAGTATTGTCAATCACCTATTGTAAATTGAATCTTAACTATGTTGGGAGAAACAGGAACCTGCAAAGCCACTTATGCAATACAAGTTGCATGTCAAGCGTGGAGCAAGTCTCATGAACGATGTCATGTAAGGTTACCCCGGGCCGCTTCATCCTACCATCCCGCAAGATGCAAAGTACACAATAAGCAATCGACAACAAAAGCATCAAAGCCCACAATGACCATTGTGTTCTACTCGTGCAACAGATCTACATAGACACGGCTCTGATACCACTTTAGGGGTTCATAGCATGGAAAACAAAAAAATTCTATCGCATGCACACAAACAAGCCAAGATATGTCTACTAGATTGTAGCAACGAGTCGATTAGAGTACTCACCCTCGAAAATTCCAAAGCGGTTAACGAGAGCAAATTCTCGTGGGTGATGTAGTCGTACACTTGCCGATCTAAAGATCGCGTAGACGATCCTTCCGGCGCTGCGTTCCAGCAGTGCTTCCACAGTCGGTCACACGTTCGGTACTCGATGAAGACCTTCCTCTCCGTTGTTCCAACAGGAAGCGGAGGTTGTAGTTCACCCCTCGTGATTCCGGCAGCACGACGGCGTGGTGTCGAAAGTACAGGGAAGATCCCATAGGGCTTCGCCTAAGCCGGTGCGAGTTATGGTGGATCTAGGGTTTCCGGTGATTTAGGATTAGAAGGACGGAGAGGAGGAGGTGTCGACAGTGGCTAGGGAGACGACGACGGGCTGGTGGCGGCGCTAGGCGGTGGCGGCGGCTGCGGCATCGTGTGGCGGAGGTGCACGGTGGGAAGGGCTTGATGTTGTGGTCTTTGGGGAAGCCCTCCCCCTCTATTTATGAGAGGAGGGACATCCTTGGGAGAGGGGAGTTTGAATCCATACCCAAACCCAAGTTGGATAGAAGGAAGGACTCTTTCCTTTTTCCACTAGGAAACTATTGTTTCAGTTTGACCTTTCCAAACCTCCCTTTTGAATTTCAATTTATAGTTTTAATTCTCTCTCACAAATGCCCAACCAAGTGACCTAGGACATGATTCAATCATTCCACTTACCCATGACACATTCATGGACCATTCCCCTTCCGGTCCGGTGAACCTTCTAGACCCTTCTAGAACCTCTCCGATGAAAACATCAAAATCATTCCCGAACACCGGAATCGGACGTTCCATATATGAATCTTATTCTTCGGACCATTCTGGATCTCCTCATGATATCCCGGATCCTATCCGAGACTCCGAACAACATTCGGTATCCCTACTTACATTCCATATCTACTAAACAACATCGAATCCTTAAGTGTGTCTCCCTACGGTTCGTGAATTATGCGGACATGACCGAGACACTTCTCCGATCAATAACCAATAGAGGAATCTGGAAATTCATATGGCTCCCACATATTTCTACGATTACTTTGCGATCGAATGAACCACTTACATATGATACCAATTTCCCTTTGTATCGCGATAGTTTACTTATCCGAGGTTTGATCGTCAGTATCTCTGCATACCCAGTTCAACCTCGTTACCGATAAGTACTATTTTCTCGTTCCCGTGATATGTGATCCCTTGTGAGCCAGTCACATGCTTGCAAGCTAATTGGATGACATTCCTCCGAGAGGGCCCAGAGTATATGTATCCGTTATATGGATGGAGAAATCCCACTCTTGATCCATGTGCCTCAACACATACTTTCCGAACACCCAATGCCACCTTTATAGCCACCCAGTTACAGTGTGGTGTTTGATGTCATCAAAGCATCCTTCCGGTGATGGTGATTAGCATGATCTCATGGTCGAAGGAATTAGGTTACTATGTATCAGAAAGCTTATAGCAAACGAACTATTGAAATGACTTGATCTTAATGCTATGCTTATCTATAGGAGTATGTCCATCATACCATTATCCTAATGATATGATTTTGTTGTCAATAACATCTCAATGTTCATGATCGGGAAACCACGATCATCTATTGGTATTACAAAGAGGCATTACTAGGGACTCTAATTTAGTTTACAAATCACACAAGTATTAATGTTTCCGGTTAATACTATTATAGCATGAATGTAAACATTTATCATAAACACAAAGATATAGTAATAACCACTTTTATTATTTCCTCTAGGGCATATCTCCAACATTTTATTAAGCAAAAACACAAGTCATAGACTTTAGAAATATTTCATAGCATGAATAATCCACCCTTGTTTTCTATTAGCTAAGCTAAGCATGATAACATGGTAAGTCTCCTAACTTAGGATAATTATACTAAGACAACATATATGATTTCCCATGGCATAGCATATATACTTAGATAATTCCATGAAAGCCTACTCAAAATATCACTAATGCATAGTCAAAATAATAGGACAAAATATATGATGCACCACTTGCCTTTTTAGTAGAGAATCTAGGTACACTTCTTGATTTTGCAATTGTCACACTCTTCAAAGTTCACTACAAATCAATCAAGCAAGGCACAAATTCAAAACTAGCATTCAAACAATTCTTCACATAAAATGATAAAAACAAGGAATTGCATGCAAGCATGCAAAAGGTTGTTTTATTTGAAAAGTGGTTTCTAACCAGGCTCTAAACACTTCTAAACACCTACTATTCATTTATAAAAGTGGAAAAACCATTTAAATCATGTTAGTGAAAATGGCCCTTTTAAATCATTTTTGTTTTGCTAGAAAATGCTTTTATTCAAAGTAATAAATATTTGTGTTAGCCAAATTTATTTTTTTAAATCTAAATGTTAGTGTTTATGGTTAGAGGGTTCAAATCAAATCCATTTACAAAAGGTTTCACCCAAAAATCATTTTTAAAATAATTTTTTTATAACCAAGATAGTCCAAATAATGTTTCTGCAAAACACCTAATTTTTCAGAAGAAAAATACTAAACCAAGGCTATAGTTGTAAAGATTACATTTTTATGAATCCATTGATATAAAATTTGTAAATTTTGGACTTACATATCAAAAGTTATAGATTTTACAAATTCAAACATCTAATAGATCATTTTCTAGTTTTTAAAACAGTCTGGCCACGTGGCGTGTTATTACTGGACGATAACGTTTCATTTGGATCATGCAACATGGACCGTTAGATTTATGTGAGAACACATGGATCTGATCAATAGATACCCCTTCGTCTAAATCTAATCCTATACATCAGATCTACATCCTACGGTTCAAAACGCAACGACCATGGATGGGTGGCGCTAGCGACGGTGAGCGGCGGCGGTGGCTATGTCAGCAGAGTTTCAGTGAAAAAAGGAAGCAAGGGAGGAAGAGGAGTGGCTCACCAGGTTCGTGGGGTTGCTGCGGTGCTCAAGGTGGCCGCTGGGTGGACAGGGGCGCACAGGGTTGTCGTGGATTGCTCGTCGGGGCTGTTGCTAGCGTCTGGCACGCACGGGCCTTGTCGGAGACGAGTATCTGGGATGCAAGCGGGTAAGGAAACACGTCAGGAGGATGCGCAAGGTTGCAGAGGTTGCGAGGGAACTCACCAGATGGCAAGGGGCACACGAGGTCGGCGACAATAGCTCACCGAAGCTGATGCAAACGGCGGTGGTGCACGGGCAAGGTTAGAGCCGAAGTTCTGGGGAACACGTGTGCAAGCAGAGGCCACTAGAAGATGTGCGAGACGATGGCGAGCACGCCTGTGTGAACTAGGGCAAGAGGTGTGATCGGATCTGGCCGGAATCGTGGCCGGAGCACGTCGGAGTAGTAGCGGTGCAAGGCCGATTCGAGCCAGCCTGGTGGCTCCGGTGGCGTGGTGTCTGAGGGGAATTGGGAGGAGAGGGAGGCGCTTAATCGAGCATGGTCAGAGGTGAGAATCACATGTGTAATCAAACGAATTGAAGCCGAGGATTAAACACAGGAAACGGTAGAGGACTAGGAGGAACGGGTCACGCGGGTGGAGACGATGATGAGTTGGCAAGGTGGGGTCGGGGTGTCAGCGGGGTGAGGGGGTACGGGCTGTGGTGAGAAAAGAACGGGCAGGGAAGAAAGAGTGGCTCGGGTGGGCTGCTGTTGGGCCTGCTGGGCTGGCAAGTTGGGCCTGGTCTGTTGGGCAGGTTTTTTTCTATTCTTATTTTTCTTCTCTGATTTTTTTCTTTTTCCATTTCTATTCTGTTTGGATTCAAATATTTTATACATCTGTTTGAATTCAAATATTTATCAAACCTTTTCAGTAAGTTTTACCTATTTATTAATGTGTTTAAGTAGTCCACTTTGAATTATTTCAAAATACTCTCTTATGATTTATTATTTATTTAAATTAGGCATTTGTCTTTATTTAAATAAAATTAAATATGGTTCAAACCCATATAATTTTATTTAAATAATCTTTTATTCTTTTTAATTTAATTAGATAACTTTTAATCCATTTTGGCAATTTCAAATATTTTTCTCATGGTTTAATTAATCATTTATATTAGGAATTTTGTCTTCATTCAAATAAAATTGAATATGGTTAAAAGCCCATATAAATTTATTTAAATAATCTTTATTCCTTTATTTTTATTTGGATTATCTTTATTCCATTTGCTTATGGATTTGGCCAAGATTTAAATTGTCTTTGCAATTATTTCTTATTTAATTATTTGTTTCTTTGTCTTATAAAATCCATATCTTTTTTATTTAGAGATCCAAGATTGGTGATTCCAATTTGCATAATTTTATTTAAAATTTGTTTATCTTTTTAAATCCTTTTAAGATTATTTTTCTCACAAATTGGTATTGATTTTAGCTAGGAGCTTTATTAGCTTTGGAAATTATTTTCCTTTCATTTTATTAAAATCATAAGCTTTTATCCATGGTTCCAAATTGAATAAAACCAATTTCCATGGTTTTATAATATTTTTTTATCATTTTGATCAATTAAAAATGTTTGTTGCTGAATTTTTATATGGATCAAAGCCATAGTCTTGGGGTGATCTTGAAGATGATTTATTCCATTAGGGTTTTAGGGTTTTGGTTTAACTTTTTCCAAGTGTTCAAATTTAAGATTCTTTCTGTGCATGAATGCATTTAATCTTTTGAATGTTTGTTTGTTGCTTTATTATTCAAAATTTGTTCAATTAGGGTTTTGATATTTCCATTTAGAAGTAAAAAGTTTCTTTTCACCCTACATTTCAACATTTGTTTCTTTTGTTTGTTTATTTTTCATATTTCAAAATTTGGAAATTTTTGGGATATGACACACATAAACCATAATAGCAATTGTCACCAATTCTACAGAAAGCACAATGACACTAGCTTTCCTAGTTCTACTAGGATGTGAAACAATATTAGAAGCATCTTCACAAAAGATAATATGCCCACCTTATACATTTTTAGTGACAAGGTCTCTCACAATTGCTACTGCAGATTCAATATTTATTTATTTATCAGGTTCTACAGCTTTTTTATATCTTATAACGACATATATGTAAGTGGATCATTTCAGCGCTCTGTTAGACATGCCAAATCAGTCACGGGTACTGTAGATCTACAGTAACGAGGAATCATGGTACAAAGCGACACGCGTCCACTTATACCTCACGATTTTTTTCTCCTCCCGTTAATTCCCCAGCGTACGCGTGGTAGGAGCCTAAGCGGTGCGACCGTGCCACCTATACTTTCTCTGCTAACCTCCCGTTTTCCTTTCGTAGATTAATTCCGGCCCTTTGCTTTTTCCTCACCGAGCGGAGCGGACAGTCGTCATCCCAGCCCCATGCCGGAGAAAACTCGGCGGCCGCACGCCCCCGGCCTGGTGGCCTCACCCGAGCCAGGTCCTCCACCGTCTCCTCCCTCTCTTTTTGCTCGTGGCCCTTCTTTGATGACAGCGCGTGTTAGGCGGCACGGGAGATCGACTTGGCAGAACAGCCGGAGATGGGGAGAACCGCTGCGCCGCCGCTTCTCTTTTGAATTTCTTTCATTATTATTGCGTGGATTTGATTTGCCTTTTTTTGTTTCCTTCAGTCCCGCTGGAGGCATAGTCCTGGAGATGTTGATTGATTCGGTTCTATACATGCCAGCGCAGTCGTGATAGACCCCGTGTCTTGGCGAGGGAGGTTCTGTCCAGCGAGGGGGCTGGTCACAAATTTACGGCGCACCGGCGGCGAATGGGACCATGGCGCCGGCGTGCGTGGCCTACAATTTCCGGCGACGCTTGGAGGAGGCCTTCCTTGCTGTCATCGAGGACGGTGGAGGAGGAAGAAGGAGAGATCGTGGACTGTGTGGATCTGGGACACCCATCGACGGTGGTGGCCATGGCAAGGACGGATCCAGCGCGAACTGCTGCACGCCAGCGCTCAGTCTCGCCGTCCGATTTCTGCCCTAGGTGAGTGCACGCCTCTGTGGAGGAAAAAATTGGTGGACGCGGGTTCCATCGCCGACAAGGCACGTGTGGAGGCCGTGCAGGCCGTCGTCGACTGGCACTACATCCGGTGGCACGAGACCCTGCTCCACGTCGCCGTCCGCCTCTGCGATGTTGTGGCAGCCCAGATGCTCAGGGCGACCGTGGTCATCTTTTCTTCCCGAGTCGGCTGGCCGCGTGGAGGTGGACTTGGCAGGAACGAACAGCAGCCTCTGTCTCCGATGGCAGATTAGCAAAAGACGACGCCCGCGAGACATACTAGGACGAGTGAGTTCAACTGATTCCTTGATTTCTTTCATTGCCTTTTTATTGCCTCTGGTTTCACCGCAACATTGTCATCCTCAACTTATAATTTCTTCTTTTTTTTAAGGTCTTATCGAGATCCAGAGGAGGAAGATGAGGGTACGCATGCCTCCATCAGCCCCGAGGCTACCAACTTGGTGTGTATGTGTTACTTGAAGTGGCTTTGGTGTGACTTTTAGCCAAATTTGATCAGTGCGATGCAGGTGCATTACTAGAACTTAATTCTCCCTTCGCGCTTCAGTTTAGGGCATTTAGCCCAACAACCAGGAGACCAATTGTTACTTCAAGTTTAGAAGTGCTGCGTATATACTACAGAAAGCATATGAACGCTGCTTATTATGTGGCTGGTTCTTAAAATAATCAACAGGTTTCTTAGGAAATTTTAAATTATCGTCATTTCAGATTGATTGATGAAGGACAATATGTTGTCCTTTTTCGTTGTGTCTCTTGCTTTACTGCATAACTTAAGAAAATAGAAAAGCCACATGTAGCTGACATTTGTGTTGCTTTGTTTAAGAAAGAAGGCCTTCATTTAATAGAGATAACACGTTTAGAATGCAACAAGCTGGCATTTGAACTTTGTTTGTGTGGTTTGTACCAATAATTTTGACTAATTTTGAATCGAGGTAAATATTCCCTCCCAGGGCATTCTCTACTTTAGTTTCACGTAGCAATTATCGGGAAGTAGTAATGTAGTATACTAATTTGTATTTTGAATGACTGCAAACAGTTTGTATTTTGTTGGCTTCGAACGTTTTATATTCATATAGAGCCTCAGAGGGTGGTTACTTTGTTCAGGTTAAGTTACACTAATTGTTGCAGCTCATTCAGGTTAAGTTACACTAACTGTTACAGCTCATTCAGGTTAAGCTACACTAACTGTTGTACCTTAGGTTATCTGCAAATAGTATATTCATGGTAGAGGCCGAAATTCCTTTATGGTCAAAAACAAACTTCTCCAATTCAGTTTCTCCCTGAAAGTAGTATATTCATGGTAGAGGCCGAAATTCCTTTATGGTCATAAACAAACTTCTCCAATTTAGTTTCTTCCCGCAAGTAGTATATTCATCTAACTTTTTTACAAGCAAACAAGGGAGTTTAGCCTGTAAATTGATGTGATTAGAGTTTTTTGTTTTTTTATGGACATTGTCTTCTCAATTTATAACTTCTTGATGATGTAGAAGGATAACTTCTTGTCGGTAGACTGGATTGGCCATTTCTAGTGAATCCAATCTAGACAGTATTTCCTGGGATGGATGTAGATAACTATTCTCTGAGTTATTCATTTTCTCCTCAGTCATGTACGAAACAACCTTATAATCCTGAATGCGACGAAATAATGGGTGCCCGATCTTATTCCCATCGAGTAGATATTTTATCACAAGTATGAATCCATGAAGGTTGATGAATATATAGAAGGGATCGGAGATTCCAACATTTTGAGCTATCAACGCTCAGGTTCTCGATTTCAAAATTTTCATTATGTTTATTTCGTAACTGGCTTACCATCCTAATTGTCATTACGCGTGTAATGCATTCAAATTGAGTGAATTCTGTAAATATGTTGGTTTTTGGTTCTTCAATTGAGATGTATCCCTTCTCTTTATTTTCTAGATTTCTTTCTAGCTATCATCCTGGTTGCTACTGTTGTCCATATATATTTATTATATCTACCTTTGAACTTCTTCTTTTTTCAATTTGTATACCAGTTCTATACGTATGTTGGCTGTTGATTCTTCCTAAATGATATGTAAACATGTTCAGATCAATCTTTGAATCAGTTTGGCCTCCAGCAAGGCAGCAAGCTTTTGCTTCTACATCCCTACATAGTGAGGTGGATCTTGCGAAATGGAGGTGAAGGCCTTCTTCCAGCAGGTACTTTTTATTTGTTTGTACATTTTCTATGCAATAGTTCTTACAGAAATGTTCACATGTTAATATAGTAATTGGCATTTATATCATAGGACATATGCATACAATCATGGTCGTATTTTTTATTAGATTAACATTTTCAATATAAAGCCCAGAGTTTCTTTTGGTGATTCCAGAGTTGCATCTCCACTATGTTTATAATTGCATCTTATCTCTTGTGCCAATCCAGAGTTGCTTCATCGCCATCGCTCTTTCCCCTGCGTGTAAACGTGGTTTTCAGACAGGATATGTGTAGATCATATGAGTTGCGGCAACAGAGAATTTCATCTTCTATCCAGTAGGTATGATTTTAAGGAGAGAGCATTTACTTACAGGAAATGTTTCCACAGAAACTTGATTATTAGCTAGATGGGTTGAAATGGGCTTGGTGAATTACAGGGATCGACAGCGGTGAGGACATAGGTAGGGCACCAGAGCTGCACCTGGAGCCATGATGTCCTTCCACGTCTGGCAGGAACAAACTAGAACACCTCCAGTTCTATGTGGCGCAATGCTGCACACGTTGCTTTGACGCCCTTGACAGGCAGGAAGAAGGATCTCACAAGATGAGAACTCTTGGCTTAAAATTCAGGTCTGACTGCTCCTCTTAGCCTTAGTTAGTAGAAATTAACTACTACTGCATTTATATTTTTTTGTCATTTCTCCATATAAATCAGTTCTCCTTGGCTTATCTATTTGTGTTTATCTTTAAGGCTTCTAGCTCACTTCTTCTGATCTATCCCTATGTGGGATGGCGTCTCAATTGGTGTGATTATCTAACATCTGGCTGAATAAACATGCTTTGGCTAATGTTTTAGGTACAAATAATCTGCAAGAATCCGGTATGATGGTACTTGCAGAACAAAGTGCAGAGAAACGCAACTAACGCAGAATATTCTAAAGTTATGAACATGCCAGTGGTAATTGATACCGTGCTTCCGCCCATCTTTTTATGTGCTTACTAAAGAAATTGTACCACTATTGGCTAGCGAGCCATGAATATTTTTTAAGGTAATGAGTGACATGGTTTAATATTATGTACTAATTCCAGTTATAGTTCATGTCGAAGTTGAAATTTGAGATGCATTATTATATATGTTAGACCTAATTATGTACATATAAAAATATTCGCCACGGGCGCGGCATGTTGCCGCGCCACCTTCCCTAGTATTTACTAATTGGAGGCATTGTAGGAGGCACCAGGTTAATCCCCACGAAAAAACAAACTGTTTCCGTCCGATATTCGTTTGATGCATTAAAAACCATTGGATCAAGTAGCCCTATACAAATCTAGGCTTTCACGCCCGTTATTGTCTCTACCTCCCTAGCGCTCAAAGCATAAAAAGAAATCTCCCTCGCGTCCTCTTATCAGCTGACGTCGCCGGCCGCCGGCCGCCTGCTGCCTATTGAGCCTGCCGGCCACCAAAAATAGCAGTCTTGTAGGCTCTGTTGTGCCCCTTATTCGCTGCCGCCTCCTGCCGTTGATTTTTAACAGCTAGCTGGACACTGAGGAACAACGATCTAGTAATTGAAACTGATACTACTTGATCGATCCTGCCTCTTGTGTTTGTCTACCATCAAAGTGCATCAGGATCAACATCATGTGCTAGATGGGAGAGCAAGGACATGCACAGATTGTATCGTCCTCTTCCTCTAATCATGTGAGTTTCTTGAAGTTCATGGAGGTTGCTGAATTAAAGATATTGAATGAGTGAAAAAGATGGTGGCTTGCCAGCTTACCCACAGCACAGCGTCGCCGTCGATGTGCATACATATACCTCTCAGGTACGCTCGACACGTTGGCCGCCAATTAGAATCCAACCTTTTGTTTCTTATGCGGTCTCATCGTATGCACGCCTGTCTAGGTGATTTGTGTAAGATTTAATTTATTGTCCCAGCTTTAAGCTGATGGTGTATATGAGTTACTTCATTAAACCTTTCACTGCCTCGGACAAAGATATAGGTAGAATAAAATCATAGAAATCCTTAGTCGCCCTAAGATTTATTTTCTCGCACACCTTGCGATGAACTTTGGAGACGAATTTGTGGCCAGCAGAAAACATGTCGTAGTATTGTGTCTGCAGTGTGTGAGCACTGAAGAGTTGTGTATGGCCTCAGGTTGATAAGTTCTGACTGAGAGATTCTAGATATTGTTGAACTAACTCATGGATTCTGAATTTCTTATTTTGCCATATGTCATATCATCCGTATGGATATCAGTAAGCACTTCCAGTCTACTGTTCATATTGGATTATCTTTGTATTCAAATTTAATCCATATCTATGTTGAACTAACTCATGGATTCTGAATTTCTTATTTTGCCATATGTCATATCATCCGTATGGATATCAGTAAGCACTTCCAGTCTACTGTTCATATTGGATTATCTTTGTATTCAATTTTAATGCATATCTATGTTTCCTATATATGATAATTATAAGCTATACCAGGTCTGTTGATCTATGTCGTAGGTGTCTCTAACCGTGGGTATCCTTGCCAGTAATGCACATTCTATATAATTCATAGCCTTAGTGGATTTTTTTAAACTTCTCAGTACCATATATCTGAATAACTGTCTAAGTAATGCTGCTGTTTTAGCTTTGTACGCTGGGTTGCATCTACCAGTTTAATTATATCAGGGATGTGTTCGATGGTGACGTTCAGTTCTGCGTGAAGATGTGTTGTATGCGGGATAATGGATCTAGCATGTATACAACACGGTAAGCATCTTAATTTTTTTTAGAAAATACTTATAAATCTATTCTTCTTTCTATAAATGTATCCTGAAGTGCACAGAAGTAGCGTATCTACAAGACCCCATTGGATTTTATAGATTTGCTGGATAAGATATTTCATCAACCCAAAAATGAAGGACCAAAGGAGACCCCAAGTACGTATCTATTGAATGAATTTCTATTTCTTAATAGGACTGAATACTTCGGACTTAGCAATTTTACTCCCATGTAGTGTGTATTTAGATATATATGAATTTGTTTTATTAGATTTTTGGTTCTTTCCTCACCTCTAGATTAATTATGATGACTTAGTTTGTCAAACCAGAACTAGGACGTATCTCGGGACAGTTTGACCATTTGGCACACTCCCAGGAAGCATATTCCCAAAGCTAGCAATGTTTTTCGGAGGATCGGAGGCTGAATGAAGCATATTCACGAGATACTCGGCAGGTAATTGTACGTTAATTTCAATGACAAAAGTATACACCCTATTTCAATCATAAATAAAAATCCATGATAATGAGTATGGACTCCCTAATTAATTTAGAAAGTATGTGTGGTAACTCTTTATTGACTAACAAGGAAATTTGATTAAGATCAAAGTTTCATCTTGATTATGTATGTCAAGAACTAGGAATCATATTCAATGTTCTTGGATATTTACAGGTGAAATGAAGAATTGTAAATAATTAGGAATATTAGTACCTGTATGTATTCACTATGAACTATGAACTAAATTATTCGACATTGTAAAGTAAAAAATACCTCTTTTCCACTAATAGTGCCCTAACTGGCATATTACCAAAGCATGTCCCTTTGACGCGTAACAATAGATAATAAAATCATGCGTATATAATATGGTTAACTAGAACTCAAACATAATCTAATCATAAACTATTGCATGGTATGCCAATTTCTATCTTTATCCATTTCAATTAGTTTCAAATACGGAAAGTCTTATAAATAGCCTTCACATTTTATTTTCTTTAAATACTAGCCCATGCGATCGCACGAGATATATATTTTGGTGTCATTGGATTTTTTGAAAAAGTTAAAATGGTTTAATTTGTTGAAGTGACATCAATATTTCGTATATAGACATGAGAATTTTGCTTCGAATATCCACATATGCAAAGATGGTCGCTTTCACCGCCAATAAGTTGCTTCTTGAAATCCGAAGTTAATGGCAGGAAACATAATTAGAAAACATAACAAAGGAAGCCTAATTGTAAAAATGTAATAAATTCAAACTTTTAGATAAACTAGACCGTGCACCTGCACGGGTCAATGACTAGTTTTTGTTAACCACATTAGTGATAATAGAATGTTCCTTTACCTTAGCAGGGATAGGTATTTTATCAAAATAAGGTTCAGGCAAAATGCGATCAATAGTACAAACTTCAGTATTTCTAGTATGAACACAATTAACAATATCTTTATATGGTGCATGGTACTTGTTCCACTCCTTTTTGGGAATTTCAATATAAGAGGCAAAGGCCTTAAAAAAATTTGCAATTCTTTGAGAATGAAGACCATATCTAGTACTAATATTATGAAATTCATCAGTTTTCATAAAAGATTTAATGCATTCATAATTATAATTTATACCTGATTTTTTTTCTTTGTCATTCTCCCATGCTTGAGTATTTTCTTGAACATGATCTAGAAGATCCCATTTAGCTTCTTTCATAAGTGAAAATGATCCAACACAAGAAGCATCTAATAAATCCTTATCATGAAGAGAAATCATTGCATAAAAGTTATTAATAATTATATTATTAGGAAGCTCATGAACAGGACATTTAAGTTTTAGTAACTTCAATATCCCCTAAGCTTGGGTTGTACTCACTCCATCACGAGGCCAAATTTTTTATATTTGATTCCGGTCTTTATAGATCTCACTAGGTGGATAGAATTTAGAATAAAAGAGAGATACTATTTCCTCCTATTCCAAAGATTGTCCATTCTTCAGCAGCTTATACCATTCTTCAGCTTTACCTTTAAATGATATAGAGAGAAACTTTTTCTTAACTTGTTCTGTTGTAATACCTGCACACTTCAAGAACCCGCATAATTCATGGATAAAAAGCAAGTGATCACCAGGATGGACAGTTCCATCTCCAAAATAATAGTTATCCATAACACGATCAACAATTTTTGTAGGTATCTTAAAAGGATCTATCTCAGCAGGTGGTGGTTTGTTAACATACGGATTTTTTTAATCCTAGATGCTTGTTATGCCATACATCGCAATCTCAGGATTACCATTTTTGCGAGACATAACAGATTGGTACCATAGTTCATCATCCATTACAAACAATAATAAAGATCTTACAAATAAAGGATCTCATGATTTAAGCTTAATACAATCAACGTAGTGAAATAATATAAAAACGGTAGCATGGGCGAAGCTCGATCTTCAGGGTCACAGGCAATGCTGACGATGGGAGATGATTCTAGTGGTCGTAGACTTCCTGCTGTCCATCATCCTGATAGTCCTCATAGTCTGGCCATAGGAATAGCCAGGGACAAAGTCATGAGTACTCGCAAACTATCACTAACAAGTAACGTGGTTCAAGTAGGATTCCTAATCTCTAGGTTGTTTTGCAAAAAGCCAGGTTTATTTCTAACTGAGTTTAGTAGTAAAGAAAACTAGTGTAATATCTTTCAACACCTAAGTGGGAACTTAACTTTCACTTTCACAACCCTGTTGTGGTCAAGTAAAAGTCATAAATCATTTCACAAGTCATTTTGAAAACATCTAATGACGGAACAGTATGGCCACTCCAACTGTCCATAACTGCGGACGTGGCTATTCGAATACTTTGACACTCTGCAGAGGTGATACACTTTCAACAGAATATTCGATACATCCGTCAGGAACAATCCTGAATCACCATACTCAGTATACGGATAATCATTCCTAACCTTTCAATTACACACCCTAGTATATGCACCTCCCCTATGAGTTTGGCCTCCCAACCATGGCCATCAGTCATCTTGGGAACTGCATAGGTGCACAATCATCATGAGGTAGCCTCAGCTCAAACCTCGGCCGCAAGGAAAAACGTCCTGAGATATATAAACTTCCAGTCAAGCCCAACCTAAATTAGGGTATTGTGGTTGTATGGTAACATTGGAATGGTATCGCATCCGAACCCAACCATCAGTTTTAATAAAGGGCTAAGGCAATGCCTCAACATTTTCATCATCAAAATCATCTAGTGTTCATAACACATGTCAAAACATTTTATTAGAATGACTCATCGTTTCACATTTTTCACAATCATTTTCACCAAGTATTCTCATCTAAAGTGATCAAGTTTTATATTTAGCACTAGCCACTAAGGTTGAGGATAATCACTAATCAGGGGTGCTAATCAAGTGTGACTTATCCAAATCCAGTCTCATGCATCAGTATGACATCTAGTTCTAACTAACTTAGGCCAAGTTTTATGCCCTTTATGCTACCTCTAATATCTTTCCAAAACTCACTAAATACTAACTAGAAGTAATAAGGAACTTTCGTAAAGGAATAAAATAGTAAAGCTTGTAAGTAAAACTGAGATTTGGCATAATAAAGTGGTATAACCAAATATTCCTAAGGCATCTGGTAGGTTTAGGCTTGCAAGTAACACTTGCATGGTTTATCTTAGCTTGCATGGTTAAATAACTTGCAAGTGGTAGCTTGCTAAGTTAACTTGTATTGTGAGTCTTGCCTTGATTAGTGTAGTGGTTGAAGTTATCCTCTGCTTCCTCTTCGTAGTAGTCTCCTTCCTCTTCGTATCCTTGGTCGGTACTAGCCTCTATAAATAAATACGAGGTACGCAATCACCAAAAAATACTTAAATACTTCTATTTGGCACACAAAGGTTCACACTAGATGATCTAGCATCATCACTATCACATGAGTTAAAGCCTTAGTCCTATTTAATTTATTTTAGAAAAGTAATTTCTACTCATTGAAAACTACTTAAGGTTTAATATTCTCTAACTAAAATCTGGAATCATGTTGACACATGTCATCACCACATATTTTAATACTTGGGAATGTGATTTAAAGAGGTGTCACAATTTAATAAGGTTTAACCTTATTATTTTAATTAATTAAAGTTACTAGAAATGCCTATGAGGCATTTTTTTAATACTTGTCTATTATTACTGTAAGTAAACCTAGATATTTTAATATATTCAGAAAGGTCTTATCAAATGTGATTTTTGAGAGTTGTAATCAACTCAAAAGCATTTATGGTTGATTTTTGAAAAATGTTTGAATGCAGAAAAGTATCTGCCTTGTTATTTTTACTATAGATTATCTATAATTCCAAATGGTTTGAATCTAACGGTCTTGGAATAACAATTTCAATAAATTTCTAACAAAATTGGTTTCGTGCAATTTGGTTCAGTGAATCTCTCTGAATTGATTTTTGAATCTACAGACAGAACTAGAGTTTGAACTAAATGGAAAAATCTAAATTTGAACTAACTGGGTCATGCGGGGACTAACTGGGCCGGCCCACTATGCACAGCGCAGCGAGCGGGCTGAATTAAATGGTGGCCCCACGTGCCAGCGACTCTGGCTACGGGAAGCGGTAAGGGGCAATCTGGACCGTGCGATTAGCATCTAATCTAACGGCTGGGGTGTGTCGTCTCCGTCGGGCAGCGCCGGCGAGACTGAACCCTAACACGGCAGTGGGGGTCGTGGGAGGCTCACTAGGGCTCCAGATAGGGTCGGCGTTGGGGGCGAACGATGTTGTTGACGATGGCGTTTCGAACGGTGGCTGCGGCAGCTCCTGGGGCGGCTCCAATCAACTTCTCCTCTTCTCCTCCACGGCAGACTCTGGTGAAATTCCTGTGACCTGGTACTCGCCTTGCTCCGGGGAAGGGTCTATGGTGCTCTGTGAGAGGTGGGGAGTGAGATGGTGTGACGAATTGGGGTTGGGGTGGCCTCCTTTTATAGCCAAGCGAGAGGGGCAGCGCGGCACGGGCAGAGCTCATCGGGGTCGGCGGTGCAATGAGCTAATGGCATGGCTGAGGGTGTAGGCCTATGCTTGGTCTCCAGGCGATGCTCAAGGAACTAATGGTGCGGGAAGGGGCGACCGAGAATGGTCAGGAATGGTCAACGCTCTGCGCGGCACCGATGATGGTTTTGACGACACACGGGTGCTATGGGTCGCGCGGCGGCGAACGGGGATGTCTGGGAGGTTCCTAGGGTCTTGGTGATTGCAGGCATAGGCGGCGAGGGCGAGGTGCGGCTTGTGCGAGCGTGTCGGGCGCAGCGCTCTGGCGTGCTCTCAGCATGGCACAGAGACATTGGGCGTGACATGTTCTCTATGGTCCAGGGTCTGGCTGCTTGCGAGGGCTGGACAGGGGGTGGCGATGGACGGTCAGCTGCTTCCTGAACATGGTGGATAGGCGCGGTGAAGGCTCCTGCTAGCTAGCCGCGGTCATCTGGCAAGGGGTGGCTTTGGGTGACACAACATGGTGCAAGGGTAGGGGTGGTAGCTGCTTCAAAGCGAGTGTGAACACTGGGGGAGACAAGGGGTGAGAGTAGGGTGAAAAGAGGGAACAAAGCATTGATCAAAGGCAGTGTTAGTTAGGCAGGTTTTACTGTGCTCACCAAGTTGTCGTCGGATTGTCGACAAGTACGCCATAGGGGGTCCTAGTGGCGTTGGAAAGATAGGGGTGAGATGTCGGATGTTCCAGGAGCGGTGAGCACAAGTTTACCCAGGTTCAGATCCTACTCCTGCTAGCAACCTAGTAATATATCGGCGTGAGCCAGATGTTACAGCGGATTACAAGAGAGATTCGCATGTGTGAGTTGATTGTGGTTGTATATTGAGTTGTTGCCCTAAAGGCTCCCATAGGGCCGGTTTATATAGTCACCGGGGCCTAGGGTTAGAGGGAGAGTCATATCCGGCTACATTACAGAGTCGGTAACTAGTACAGCTTGGACTACAAGTAATACTACAGGCCTAATTCGGTAACTCTTGTGGGCCTTGGCATAGCCGAAACTGGCTCCTCCTCTTTCTCTAACTGGGCCGCCCATGAAGCAAAGATCTAACCCGCTGGTGGGCCACCCTGGTCAGCGAGTCCTGTGGGTATACCCGAAAAGTATATCCCCAAAAGTAGCCCCTGGAAGTCTCCAAGATCTGAAGTCGGATAAATCGTCTAGCTTGATGTTATCTTTATCTTGAGAATCTTGAAGGGTTCCCGAAAACTTATTTCATTTGATGTAGGATTCCGAGTCAGTTGAGTCGGATATATTCTGCTCTGACCTTGATCTTTCTATTGCTTGATTTGAAACATAAGATGGATTTTTCAGCGGCGTGCTGACTGACAACGTTACATGTCAGGTCCCATCACTAACAGGATTTCCATCAGCACGACCATTGGTGGGTCCATTCCTTACGGAATGGAACGCTGTTTCAATGCCTGCGCGAAAATTGAGGGGGCGGAAGAGTCACGAGGAAGCTAACTCCTCCCTTTCCTATACGCGTGGCAATAATTGCGCGTCTCACCGCACGAATCTTGACACAGAGGTAAATAAGAGGAGAGAAAACCCTTCTTCTCAGATTCACTTATTCGTCGATTCATTCATTGCTTCCTCATGCTCCTCGAACTCTCCACACCAGTTCCAATATGCCCATCGTTGAGAAAAAAATCTCCTTCCCCCACCAGCCCATCTTCCTCCAAGAACTATGGCATCTGCCTCGTCCTCTGGAACGGCGGCGGCGAGATCATCGACAGCGGACAAGAAGAAGATGCGGGGTCTATGGATCCCCAGCTCCATGTACAATGCAAAGATCCAAGTCATGGAGGATGAGGGGTTCATCGCTGCCGGCGCGTGGCAGAGCGCTGCTGGACACACCATCCCTGCGCCGAAAGACGGGGAGAGGGTGTTGTTCAGTACTCACGTCGACCGCGGCCTTAGTTTGCCACCGTCGGACTTCTTCGTCGAGTTCCTCAACCATTACGGTGTGCAACTGCACAATGTTCCTCCTAACTCTCCTCTTGAGCTTAGTGCTCACGCAGCTCTGTGCGAGGGGTTTCTTGGCATTAGGCCAAGTCTCACCCTTTTTCGGTACTACTATGGTACTCGAAAGAATTCCATCAATGCTGGTGTGTCTTATGTCACCGGCACTATTAGCTTAGTCCTTAGGAGGAATCGGATTTATCCTAGGATTAATGCTAGTGAGCCCGTCAAACGTTGGGCCGGAACATTCTTTTATCATAAGGATATTTCGGCTCCGGGTAAGCCGGAAGGTCTTCCGGCGTTCGCCAATGGCGCCGCTCCCCACCAAGATTCATGGGATGCGGAGGCGCCGGAGTTGTATGATATTTTGATCTGTGCCAAGAGGCGGATCGAATTTCTGATGAAGCATGAGGGGCTTTGTGGATCTGACTTGATCCATTGTTGGCTGGAGCGCCGGATTCAGCCTCTCCAGCACCACGGAGACCGCCTCATGCACCAAATCACCAGCAACAAAAAAGACAACATGAAGGTTATCCCGAAACGGCTTTTGCCGAAAGACTACAGGACACCCATGCAATATTTGTTAAAGGAAAGGGTGGAACGAAAAGTTCCGGAAGTTTCCATGAAGATGTATACATCTAGTCGTCCTCTGACTGTGGTAAATATTTCGACTCTGTTTTCGCGTTTCGTTGTTTTCTTTGGTTCTTTCTCCGACTCTATTTTCATTGATGCTTTTCCGATTCTGTCAGCTCGAGAAACTCTCCGAGTCCTAGCTAGCTCCACTAGAGGGCTATGCTTCAGACGACCCGGAGGTGACGGAGGATGATGAGGTGCAAGAAGTTGCCGCCTCCACCTCCAAGAAGCGTAAGACGAAGGAAGTTGTCGATGTTGGTAGCCAAGTGCTTCCAGTTGTTAAAAAGTAAGCATCTCACCTTTCATTTTTTAGTACTCTTGTACCTTTATTATCTTTTCAGAGCACACCTAATATTTAGTATTTCCGTGTTTCAGAGTTAAATCATCGTTGAAGAGCAAGATCAAGCCGGAAAGCAAGCCAGGTAAGCAGCTGTGTCAGCAGAAGCTTGTTGTTTCTCTAGCTGTGCCACCATTGACCCCATCCACTGCTCCATCAGCGCAGGGAGCTTCTGCATCCCATGATGCTGGTAGAGTCTCGAAAGCCCTGGTCACCGTTGATGACCAGGCAACTGACAAGGGTGAACCTGAAAAGGGTAATGATCCCATGGTAATGACCACAGGTACTGTGACTAAAGTGGTCGGCTCAGATGTTCCTGGCCTCAAGAGGAAGGAAAAAGAAGAGATCCTCAAACTGGCTCAGTCCAGTCTTGAGAAACAAATCTTGTCCCGAGAAGCAGCGAGCCAAGAGGAGGAAGACGTCAAGCTGGTCAGCCTCCTGGACCAGATTTTGGTCCAGGATGCTAAAGTCGCATCTGGCGAACTTGCAGCGACGAATGTTCCGTCCCTCACCCTTACCGAGAAGGTGTTTCACAACACCAAGCTCGTATTTGAAAAGTTGCATCTAGAACACATTGTAAGTTTCTGATTCTTATTTGCATTTATTATCATATCCTCTAGCCCCCAAGCATAAAGTCGGATAAACATCATTGGATCCGGGTTGATTCTTTTAGGTTGCAAAAGAACGATGTAGTGTAGCCCCCAAGGCTCGTGCTGTAATTTTACTTGGTTAAATTTGCAGCCCGAGTCTTAGTAGCCGTCTGATGGTATTCCGTCTCTAAACTTACAGAAAATTACATATTCCAACCAGGAATTGCTCAAGAATATTTTCAACAAGCGCAAAGAAATCAAAGCTTTGTGCTTTGAAAATTCAAAGTTAAAAGTTGAAAAAGATGAAGCATAAGGTAAACTTTTCCGGCTTCCTCTTTGTCAGTTAAATGTTTTTGTCATAGTCGGATTTTGCGTTATTCGACTGATATTTTTGTCTTTGCATAATTGTTGTGACAATCCAGCAAGATGGTGGAGCAGGCCGAAAACTTCAAAGTCTTGGAGGCAGAGAACACTGAACTCCGGCAAAAGCTTGAGACCCTAACTATGGAGTTGGAGAAATCCATAGCTGCAGTTTTGGAATCAGGCAACCACGAGACCGTGAGGCTCGAGAAGCTCCTAGCTCTCCGAGATAAAGAATTTGCTGATCTCAAGCAGGAATTTGATATCCAGAAGGATCTTGCCCAGGCCTCAGCAAGTGAACTAGATAGCCTCCACAAGGAGCATGCTGAATGGAATCACTCCGTGCTTGGGAAGATTTCTGAATATTTTATTTGTGTTGTTCATTTTTTGACTTTTTTAGTCGAAACTTTGACTTTTGGTTCTTTCCTAGCCCCTTTGAATATTTCCGACTCTTCCACTTCGGAACCTCACCTCGAGCGTATTAAGCTCGTCGGAGATGTCAAGCTTTTCGATTTGCACAAAATGCTAGTGCACGAGATGAGGGACAAAGTGAACGAGATTCCGAAGCTGGTTGAGGACTGGAAGATCTCCTACGCTCGGACTGCTGCACAAATAGCTCTGACCATGGTGATGATCCACTATAGCGAGATGGAAATTTGGCACGTCACCAAGGGCATTGTCGAGGATGATGATGAGGGTAACCCGCAAGATATCAAGACTATCCAAGAATCTTGTGCAGGTTATGATTGTCGGGTGGCAGAGATGACAAACTACACGACGCCATTCTTCGAATCCGTCGCCTTGCCTCCTTCGCCTTAAGAGCCAGAAATCAGCAATGCTTACGAGTCTGAGATCGAGGGTGACACTGATGTTGATTCCAGTGTTCCACCTGCTTCATCACCACCGCCTGCAGCATAAACAAGTACTATGCATTATCTTAAACTTATGGCACTGTAGTGATGGCTACAATATTTATTTTGTGCTGGTTTGTAAAAACTGATGCTTTTACTATCTTAGCACTTTTGTTTATATATTTGCATGATTTGTGCTTAAAAGTTTTCTGAAGCACTCATGTCTATACTTATTGGTTTATATGGCTCTCTGCCTCGTCCCTTCCATGGGTCGGCCAACTTTTAGTACGAAAACTTTGCTGAGCAACGGAGCGCAATTGCTAAACCAGTTTAAACTCAGAAACAAAGCCGGCCTCCAGTACCAACAACTCATTACTCGGAAAATGCTCGCGTCTAAGCAATCAGATAAAGAATCAAAGTATAGATAATAATTTAAATTTTGTACCCTAAGGTAACATTTTTTAGATTGTTCAAAATCGTAACCAAAAGAAATATGAGCATAAAGTACTTTCAAGTATTCTGGGATTTTTTAAAAAATTACATGCTCTTTTAGAAATAAGATGGCAAAAACGTCTCAAAAATAATAATATGAGGAAACCAATACTTTATTTTACTTTGAACATGTACATATATGATTACAAAGAAATACTTTATTTTACTTTGAACATGCTATGCAATATTCCATGGACGGTCTATTTCATCCGGGTCTGTGCAGCCACCAGCTCACTTCCTTTTCCGAGTATCGGGTCTTTCCTTGACTGGTCTCATGTCGGTTAAATAATATGAACCATTATGTAGAACTCTACTAAGCATAAAAGGTCCTTCCTAAATTGAGGAAAGTTTGTGCTTTCTTTGTTGCACAAGTCGGAGAACTAAATTGCCTTTTCTGAAAGAACGGTTTTGCACTCCCTGACTATGATACTTGTATAACTTCTGCTGATAGGCTGTAGATATCTATTCAGCAACGACGCGTACTTCTTCAATTATATCGAGATCATCTTGCTAAGAAACTTCTGCATCTTCTTTCATATACGCTTTGACTCGTGGAGCTTGATGGATCATATCACTCGGAAGAACGGCTTCTGCACTCTAAACCAAGAAGAAAGGAGTATAGCCGGTTGATATGTTAGGAGTTGTACGTAAGCTCCAAATCATAGAAGGTAATTCTTCCGCCCAAGCCCCCGCAGCCCAACGAAGCGGTGCCTCGAGGCGAGGTCGGATTCCTTGTAGAATAAGGCCATTAGTTCTTTCGACTTGTCCATTGGCTTGTGGATGTGCGACTGATGCAATATCAAGTCGGATCCCTTGTTCTTCGCAGAATTCGGCAAGTACCCCCATGGAAAATTTGCTCCCGTTGTCAGTAATTATACTATGCGGATATCCGAATCTGATGATTACGTCCTCGATGAATCTTCTGGTTGTGGCTCCATCGCAACTTGTTACGGGTTTAGCTTCAATCCATTTTGTGAATTTATCCATCATCACTAGTAGGTGAGTGAATCCACATTTTGCGGTGCGAAACGACCCTACCATATCAAGCCCCATGACCGCGAACGGCCATGTAATAGGGATTTTTCGCAGCTGTTCAACCGGAACGTGTGCCTGATGAGCGTACTTTTGGCAGCCCTTGCACATTTTGAAAAGTTTATCGGCGTTTGCCTTAGCTGTAAGCGAAAAGAATCTGTGTCAAAAAGATTTTTTCCACTAAGAATCTGGCTGCAGCATCGTGACCACACTCGCCTTCGTGGATTTCTCTTAAGATTTCCACTCCTTCTGAATAAATATATCTCTGAAACACGCCAAAAACACTCCGCTTATAGAGCTCGCCATTTATTATAGTGTATGCTTTTGCTCGTCGGACAATCTGCCGGCTCAAGACTTCGTCTTCTGGTAATTTTCCGTCTATCTGGAAATCCAGATAGGGTTTTGTCCAGCTAGGAATTACAGCCAGAACTGCTATTAAAGGTGATTCGTCTTTCGTCGGATAGTCCTCATCAACTTCGACTATGGAGGGGACCCTTAAATTATCTAGAAAAGCTCCATCCGGTACTTGTTTCCGCGCAGAGCCTATCCTTGATAGTGCATTTGCTTCCTCATTTTCTGCTTGAGGGATGTGTTAAACCTCAAAACCCTCAAACGATTTAGATAATTCATCCACAACTGCTTTGTATGCTGCCATGTGCTTGTTTGCATTACAAATGTCGGATACTTGCTGAGCAACTAAATCCGTGTCTTCGTAACACATGAGTTTTGATATGTCAATGTTTTTGGCCATGCGTATTCCATGTAGCAGTGCTTCATACTCGGCAATATTATTGGTTGTCGTGAAGTGTATTTTCCACACATAGAATAGCTTATCTCCTTGGGGTGATTTTAGCACCACGCCAACCCCCGAGCCTCCTCGTGCTTTTGATCCGTCAAAGTGAAGGGTCCAAACTTCCGAGTTTGGAGGGCCTGAATTTTCTGCCGTTTCTGTCCAATCAATGACAAATTCCGCAAGAATTTGGGACTTGATCGCTGTACGTGGTTTGTACTCAATGTCGAAAGATGCAAGATCGATTCCCCATTTTGCGACACGTCCTGTGGCATCACAGTTGTTGATTATATCTCGCAGAGGAGCCGTGATTACTACTGTGATCTTGTGCTCTTCAAAATAGTAACGTAGCTTTCTGGATGCAAAAACACTCCATAGGCTAGCTTTTGATGATGTGGATACCGTTGTTTTGATTTTGTCAGGACCTCACTTAGATAATAAGTTGGCTGCTGCTCCTTATGTTCGTGGCCCTCTTCCTCGCGCTCAACTGCTGTTACCATGCTTATGACCTTGTTGGTCGCTGCGATGTAGAGTAACATAGGTTCCTGAGGTTCTGGCGCTGCGAGAACTGGTGGATTTGAAAGAAAATCTTTCAAACTTTGTAGTGCAGTTTCAGCTTCTGGGTCCAGACAAATTTGTCGGTTTTCTTCAAGAGTTTATACAAAGGTGCGGCTCTTTCACCAAGCCGGCTGACAAACCGACTCACTGCTGCAATGCAACCAGTGAGACGGTGTACGTCCTTCAGGCCAGTCGGTCTGGTAATGTTTAAGATAGCCTTGATTTTGTCCCGGTTCACCTCGATTCCTCGCTCAGAGACGATGAAACCTAACAATTTTCCGGCTAGAATTCCAAAGAAACACTTCTTTGGATTTAGCATCATGTTGGATTTTCGTAGACTAGCAAACGTTTCATCCAAGTCGAAAATTAAAGTTTCCTTCTTTTTGGACATAACTGCTATGTTGTCTACGTATACATGGACGTTGCGTCTGATTTGGTCATTGAGACAATGTTGCACGGTAAGTTGATATGTTGCTCCTGTGTTCTTTAAACCAAAAGGCATAGTTTTATAGCAGAAGGATCCAAAAGGAGTGACGAAAGACGTCTTAATTTGATCCGACTTTTTCATCGGTATTTGGTGATATCCAGAATATGCGTCAAGAAAACAGAGTAATTCCGACCCTGCCGTTGAGTCAATAACTTGATCGATTCTTGGCAAAGGAAACAAATCTTTTGGGAATGCTTTGTTGAAAGCAATATAATCAACACACATACTTAAATCAACCGTGTCCTTTTTAGGGTTTGCCACCCAATCTGTATGGATGACCTCTGTTATGTAATCCGGTAGCTCTAAGCGGGCTAATTCCTTGGCTATTGCTTTGCGCTTTTTATCACCAAACCGTCGTAAGGATTGTTTGACAGGTTTAGCGTCTGGGTACACATTAAAAGAGTGCTAGGCAAGTTCCCTAGGTACTCCGGTCATGTCAGATGGCTGCCATGCGAAGATATCAGTATTAGCTTTGAGGAACTCGACAAGCGCGCTTTCCTATGCGTGGCCTAAGCCTACCCCTATGTTCGTCGTTTTGGAGGGATTATCTTCCTTCAGCGACGTCTTCTTCGTCACTTCCGACGCCTTGAACTGCAAACTTGGCTTCAACACCTCGTTCTTTGTAGCAGGCATCTCAGACGGATTGATGGTCTTCTTGATCTCCTGGTACTCCTGGGCGTGCAGCACGGCTTCGGCGAAGGCAGAAGATCCTTCGTCGCACTCTCGTGCCTTCCTCGGATTTCCTCGTACGATGATTACGCCCTTTAGACCTGGAAGTTTAATCATATTGTAGATATAACAAGGACGGGCCATGAATGCCCAGTAAGCCGGACGCCCGAAGATGGCGTGGTAAGCACTTTTGAACGGTACCACCTCGAAGGAGAGTGGCTCGGTCCGGTAATTATCTCAGGTTCCGAATGTCACGTCCAGAGTAATCTCACCCAGAGAATTTGCCTGTCTCCCTGGTACAATGCCATGGAAAGTTATACTGTTGTAACTCAGCTGGCTCTCGTGTAGCTTCATGCGGTGGAGTGTCTCGATGTAGAGGATATTGATACTGTTCCCACCTTCCATGTGTGTTTTTGAGAACTCATAGCCATCAATAAGAGGATTGACGACCAGAGGGTACTTGCCCCGACGATGCGTTTTCCTCGGGTAATCTGAACGATCACCTCTGACCAGTCCAGGAATTGGGGGACAGCCGGAACCGTGGCATTGAGCTCACGAATAACCGCCTTTTCTTCCTTAGCTGGTTGGGATCTAAGGAAGCAGATGTATGCGTCTTTCTTACTCGGAAAAGTCTTCTTTCCATCTTACTTGGGCTCTGCGGTTGCTTCCGCCTATTCCATGTCGGAATCTTCCTTGGGCTCCTTTCCTTTCTTGGAATTTTTCTTTCCTTTTCGTCGCTTGGCTCTGTAGCCAGCGGAGTTGTCTTTATTGATGTCGTCATTGAAACGACACTCGGCGTTTGTATGGGTAGATCCTCCGTTACTATCCAAGTGGTGGACACAAGGATTATTGGCAATGTCAGCCCAGGTATAGGTTCTTCCGGGTTGTTGATCTCCTTTGTCCTGTATTCGGGAAGTTCCTCGTCCTCTACCACGGCCGCCTCCGCGCCCTCCTCGTCCTCTAGATCCAAACGTTGCGTTGACAGCTGCGTTGTCTGGAGCCGGCTTTTCGTCCGAGGTGTTCTTTGGGTTCTGAGTTTGCTTTGGCTGTTTGGCCGCATTGGGACTGGCCAGAATATTTAGCAGCCCTTCTGAATCATCATCGACGTCAGCATACTTGCTTGCCGTCTCTATCATTTCTCCCAAATCTGTGACGTGGCCATGCTTGAGCCTATGACTTAAAGGTCCGACTGGAAGTCCTGCAATAAAAGCTTCTATCGCACTTTGCTTGTTTACTCCTTCGCAGGAGTTCTTCGTATCGATCCATCGTCCGAGGTAATCCCGACAGGTTTCTCCGGGTCTTTGGGTGCAACGCTGCAAGTCTCCGACTGTGCAGGGCCTCCTGTATGTTCCCTCGAAGTTTGAAAAGAACACGCTTTGCATATCATACCAGTTATGAATTGAATTCTCTGGTAGTTCATTGAGCCATGATCGAGCTGTCTTCCTCAACATCAGTGGGAGATATCGGACTGGAACCATGCTGCTTCCTCCTTTGGCGATGCAGCAAGCCTGGAAAAAATCTGGGAGCCAAGTATCTGGCCGAGCTGCGTCGTCATAGGGCTGAATGTGCTTGGCGATGCCAAACTCAACCGGAAATTTTGTCTAACGTATACGTGGACCAAAGCACTTGGGTCCCACATACACATCTTCTTCCTCGTACCGCCGCGCTTCTATGTTTGATTCGATGCGATGGCGAGCGTCGTTTGGCGAGAGTGATCTGCACCTTGGAGGCTCGCAGCTTCTGCGTGGTGGAATCAGATTTCTGCTTCTTCTCTCACCAATGCCGCCTCTGCCCCTGCGGCTTCTGTGGCTATGACATGATCCTTCATGGTCGCTGCTGGGAGGTGATGGTGGCCCTGGTGGATTATTTCCGGCTGGGTTTCTTGGTGGTGGCGGTGGAGCCTCATTATGCTGACTCTGATGCCTGTTTCTTTGGGCACCGTCTCTACTAGATTCAGGACGATCCGGATCATCTCTTCGTCTGGCGTTGCCAGCCGGACATCTCGGTAGTGGAATCCTTAGCCGATCTTGCTCCTCTCGCTGGCAGCGTGTTTCCGGGCCTTCTCTATAGAGATTATTTTGCCGACGATGGTCCTGATGAGGAACCATTTCCCTGATGGCGTCTTCGGCCGCAGCCGGAATAACTCTTTCCAAATCACGCGCCGGACGGCGAGAGTGGCTGTTGGAGCCAGTCCTGGAATTTTCTTCTTCTCCATGGGGATGATAGTGCTGAGCCGTATCCCTGCGGAACCTTATGTCAGCGCTTTGGTCGGCGCCAGTGTGGCAAAACTCGGATTTTGAGGCCATATTGCCACTTAATGACGCGACCGTCTTCTACCGCATTAATCCTTTGTCCAGCAACGCGACACACTGCTGGACCTGCTGTGGAGACGGATTGTTGGCGAGGATGGCTCAAGCTGCAGCAGCGTTTTCCACTGGCGTGCTCTAGACTCGGATCTTCTCTCCATCTTTTCCGTCGAATAGGTCTTTGTGGATATCTGGGTTCTTGTTTGCAAGAAACGGACATCCCCTTGTTTTGTTTGGATGTCTTTTGAAATCTGACTGATATTTGGCAGGATCACTGTCTAACTGTTGTCTCATCTCGACGAGGTGTGCGGCCTCTTTGAGTAGAAACAAGCGGTGCTTTTCTAGGTCCTCGGCCCTTTTTTCCAGCGCCTCCGACGTAAGATCCGAAGCTGTTGGGAATGCAATTGTGAGAGCATCTCCGTAGATTTCGCGTGCACCCTTGGTGACAACGTGTCCATCCACAGGAGGATCGATCGGGGTGGTATTAATCGGATCTCTATCTCATCTGGGAGATCAAATCTGGATTTTTGTTCCACCTTTTTTCCACTACAGGGGTGTGATGGGTGGGTTAAATTTTTTCCAAGACATTGAACTCTTCCGCCTCTGCGGACAAAGTAGATCCGGATTTTTTCCACCATGGTCATCACCTTGAGGGTGGGTTGGGCGGGTTCAGCGAAACCGAGATAGATATCGATCTCGCCGATTGACATGATTGTGTAGGTCTTCACGGGCCTGGAAGCCAGAATCCAAGTCTCATCTAGGAGGATGAGAGGGAAATGACTGGCGTAGACCACGCGACCCATGGCGATTGTTTTGCTGATTCCTGCACGCGCAGATTCCGCCTGGAACGATGCTCCAAAGGTCACCTGCCCTACGATGGGCGCCAAGTATCGTCGTATTGTCGACAAGTACGCCCTAGGGGGTCCTAATGGCGTTTGAAAGATGGGGTGTGAGACGTCGTATGTTCCAGGAGCGGTGAGCACAAGTTTACCCAGGTTCAGATCCGACTGTGGTGATCGGATCCTACTCCTGCTAGCAATCCAGTAATATATCAGAGTGAGCCGGATGTTATAGCGGATTACAAGAGAGGTTCGCATGTGCGAGTTGGTTGTGGTTGTCTATTGAGTTGTTGCCCTAAAGGCTCCTATAGGGCCGGTTTATATTGTCACTGGGGCCTAGGGTTACAGGGAGAGTCATATCCGGCTACGTTACAGAGTCGGTAACTAGTACAACTTGGACTGCAAGTAGTACTAGAGGCCTAAGTCGGTAACTCTTCTGGGCCTTGGCATAGCCAGAACTGGCTCATCCTATTTCTCTGACTGGGCCTCCCTTGATGCAAAGCTCTAACCCGTTGGTGGGCCACCCTGGTCAGCGAGTCCTGTGGGTACACCCGGAAAGTATATCCCCAACACAAGTGTTTGATGAAATGGCCGAAAGAAATCAAGTTTGATATTTTTGAATGAATTTTGGTGAGTGTACTGGTCACATACTTGATAGTCTCTGGTTTCTTGGGTTTGTCAAGGTGAACTGGTTTGAGTGGTTTTTTGAGAAATGGTGATCTTAGTTCCTATACTTGATTCAGTTTTGAATGTCATTTGAAAAGAGTAGACAAATGTTTCTGTTAGTTTGCAAGGTGGGCTTGGGTTCACTTTTACTTGGTCTAGCAAGGGGTGAAAGAATTGGATTTGTGTCTGCTAGAAATCTTGGACTAGAAACACCCAAAGTGGTCTAGTGGTTAACTTTGGTCAAAATGACCATTAGCTCATGTTGTTTATATTTGAAATTATATTGATTTGATTCTGCTTGGAAATGATTTAGATGATGTTGTTTTCATATTTAAACCAATCCTTGGCATTCATAGCAATCAAACAAGTCATGGCAATCATTCATGCATTCATCACAAACACTCATACATTCATAATAATTTTTAATAACAAAAGTTTTTGTTAACCCTAAACTTGGGTGATTAGAACTTGATAATCTTGATTAATATTTTTGGGATGTTACAAACCTTCCCCCTTAAAAAAAATCTCGTCTCGAGATTTAAGAGAAATAAAAAATAGGATTTAAAGAGATCTGGAAACTCAGTACTAATGTAATCTTCCCGCTCCCAGGTAGCTTCCTCTTTAGTGTGGTTACTAAACTGGATCTTGAGAAACTTGATACTCCGGGTTCTGATGGTTCTGAAGGCTTCTTCCAAAATACGAATGGGTACTTCAGGATATGTCAGGTCATAGTTGATCTCTATGGTTCTGTGATCAATATTCTTGAAAACTTTGGTCTTCTTCGGGACTTCCAGGCATTTGCGAAGTAACAAGATATGAAACACATTATGCACGGCTAACATCTCCTCTGGCAGTTCCAGTTGATATGATACTTCTCCTCAGCGATTCAAAATCTTGAATGGTCCAATATATCTGGGGGCTAACTATCCTTTGAGTTGAAAACGTTGCATTCCTTTCAAGGGTGATACTTTGAGATACACAAAATCTCCGATATTGAAGCCTAGGTATCGACGTCTCTTGTCGGCATAACTCTTCTGTCTGGATTGGGAGGTCTTGAGGTGCTCACGGATCTTGTGAACTTTCTCTTCGGCTTCTCGTAGGATGTCGGGTCCGAAAATCTGACTCTCTCCTACTTCCGACCAATTCAAAGGGGTGCGACACTTCCTTCCATACATAAATTCAAAGGGGGCCATTTGTAAACTGGCTTGGTAACTCTTGTTGTATGAAAATTCTACGAACGGCAGACGGTCTTCCCATTTTGATACATATTCTAGCACACAAGCTCTCAACATATCTTCGAGTATCTGTTTTATTCGCTCCGTTTGTCCATCAGTCTTAGGGTGATAAGCTGTGCTGAAATCCAGTCTTGTTCCTCATCCTTCTTGGACTTTCTTCCAAAATCTCAAGGTAAACTGATTTCCTCGATCCGGCACAATGGTCTTGGGGTCTCCATGTAAACTGAATATTCTCGCAATGTATAATTATGCTAGCTTCAAACTCTGATAAGTGGTCTTGACTGGTAAGAAATGGGCTACTTTGGACTGTCTATCCACTATGACCTAGTTAGAGTCATTTCCCCTACTAGATGTAGGCAAAACTGTGATAAAATACATTCCAACAGAATCCCATTTCCATTCCGGAATATGCAATGGTTGCAATAGTCCTGCGGGTCTCTAATGTCCCGCTTTGACTCTCTAACAGATATCACATTTGTCTATGTAGCTTCCGATTTCTCTTATCATCTTATGCCACCAAAATTGCTAATTCAAATCATGATACATCTTCATTCCTCCGGGGTGGATAGAATAAAGAGTATCATGGGCTTCTTTCAAAATAGCTTGTTTCAACTCTAAATCTGCTAGCACATAGATACGTCCTTTGTACCACAAAACTCCTCCATCTTCGGTGAATCCGGGTACCTTCTCTGTACCGATACGACGTTTGATTCCATCGATACTAGCATTTTCTTTTTGCGCCTCCTTGATCTGACTATTCAAAGTGGGTTGAAGTTCTATGCTAGCCAAAAATCCTTCACTTACTAGCTCCATTCTGAAATCTTCCAACTCCTTGTGCAAAGTTGGTTGCTCCTTCAGAATCATTGTGTTCAAGTGACATGGCAATCTGCTAATAGCATCTTCTACCACATTAGCTTTTTCGGGGTGATAGTGAATGTCAAGGTCATAGTCCTTGATTAGCTCTATCCATATCCTTTGCCTCATATTTAGCTCCTTCTGGGTGAAAATATACTTTAGGCACTTGTGACCCGAATAAATCTCACAGCGGATACCCACGAGGTAATGTCGCCATGTCTTCAAGGATAAAACTACGACTGCTAGTTCAAGGTCATGGGCATGGTAATTCTGCTTATGTTGCTTCAGTTGTCGGGATAGATAGGATATGACTTTGCCTTCTTGCATTAACACACATCCGAGACCAGCCTTGGATGCGTCACAATACACATCAAAAGCCTTCTAGATATCCGGAATAATCAAGATTGGGGCCGAATCAATCTCTTCTTGAGCTCTTGAAAACTTGTTTCACATTTGTTCGTCCATTCAAACTTCTTATCTTTCTTCAACAATTGGGTCATGGGTCTTGCGATGCTTGAGAATCCTTCTATGAACTTGCAGTAATATCCCACTAATCCGAGAAATGCATGAACTTGGGTTTGACTGGTCGGGGCTTGCCATTCTTCAACATCCTTAACCTTTGTAGGGTCGATAGCAATTCCTCTGGCCAACACGATATATCCTAGGAATCCTACTTCCTGTAACCAGAACTCACATTTGCTAAACTTGGCATACAACTGATGCTCCCAAAGGGTTTCAAGGATGGTCCTTAGGTGTAGCTCATGTTCTTCTTCTGATTTGGAATAGATCAAAATGTCATCGATGAAAACAATGACAAACTTATCCAGGAAGTTCATAAAAATCTTATTCATGAGGTTCATGAAATAAGCGGGGCCATTGGTTAGTCCAAAAGACATGACAGTATACTCATACAATCCATATCTAGTGGTAAAGTCGATCTTTGGAATATCCTCTTCGCAAATCTTGAGATGATGATAATCAGTTCTAAGATCAATCTTAGAAAACACTTTGGCACCGGTCAACTGGTCAAACAGGGTCTTCGATCTTCGGCAGTGGTACTTGTTATTAATGGTGACATCATTCAGTTTCCGATAATCCGTGCATAAATGGTTACCTCCGTCTTTCTTGTCCACAAACAAGACAGGTGATCTCCATGGCGACACACTTGGTTGAATCAATCCTATCTCCAGCATAGCATCCAGTTGCTTCTTTAGCTCCACTAATTCAGACGGGTTCATACTATAAGGTCTCTGAGCTATGGGTCCAGTTCCAGGTATTAGTTCAACAATAAACTCGATATCCCAATCCGGGGGCATAACGGGCAATACATCTGGGAATACGTCGGGGTATTCATAGAATACTCTGACTTGGTCAATGGTCAGTTGGGCTAGACTCTTGTTGCACTTGAATTGACGGGGCAAGGTTTCAGATACATGCTCTACTAATACTCCAGTGATACTGGTCATGGTTATGGCTTTCTTAGCACAGTCGATTAATCCTTTATGTTTCGACATCCAATCCATTCCTAATACCATCCAAACCTTTGGTTCCAAGTACTATTAGATTAGCACAAAAATCTATTCCATGGATTCTGATAGGTACGGCCTTGCAAATTTGTCTAGCTTTGGTGGTTGAGCAAGGTATTTGAACTATCATAACATGCTTCAATTTGGTTGGTTGAATCTTACTAGTGCATGCAAATTCTTCTGTAACAAACGAGTGCAATGCTCGAGAATCAAACAACACTCTTGCAAGTATTGAGTTAACAGAAAACATACCCATCACGACATCTGGCGATTCCTGGGCTTCTTCAGCATTCATGTGAAACAGAAAGCTGTCGCGGTTGAGAGAATTCCCTGGGGCAAATCTCCTTCCAGGCTGAACACGACGCTCCTGCTAAGCTGGGGCATTCACATTGGGGGCTACTGCAAGCTTCTTGGGGCACTCGTTGGAGTAGTGACCCTTGGTCCCACATTCATAACAAGTAACCTGAGACTTGTGTTTTCCCGCAACAGGCACGACATTGCTTCTAGTCCTTGGGGCAGTATTGGTGTTGTTGTTGAACTTGGGCGGTGCACTGTTTAAATTGTTGGAGTTGCCGGGGTTGTTTTTGTGGCTTCCTCCAGGTCTTGGGTTTCCTCCTCCACGGTTGGGATAGTTCGGACGGGTCATCGGGGGTCTGTTGTTTCTCGGGGCATATCCTGCAGACGGGTTGGGACGATACTTTGGGGTATGGTGGGTTCCTGGTTGATGCATCATTCGACGCTTGAGATTCTCATTGGCTTGGTTGATCTTGCCTTCCATCTGGATTGCAGAATCCACTAAGGCTTCAATGCCAGCAAACGGGTTATTGACTAACACCGTCTGCATCTCATCATGCAGACCATTCAGGAATCTCCCCTTATTCTTGGCTTCAGTGTCAATCTCATCTTGTGCATACCTAGCTAATGACAGAAATTTTTCACGGTACTCAACTACTGTCATCCGCCCTTTCTTCAATTCTCTGAAATCATCCCTCATCCTCTTGATTAAACCCGGTGGCACATGGGTTCGGCTAAACTTGAGTTTCAATTCATCCTAGGTCATCATATGTCATCCATTCATGGTGCGAATACTATTCCACCAAGATCTTGCATCTCCTGCCAGATAATGGGTGCCAAACAGTATGTTCTTATTGTCCTCCACTCCTGCGACTTCTAAGTTGTTCTCTATGGTCTACAGCCAGTCATCCGCATCTAATGGCTCTCCAGACATACTAAAAATGGGTGGATTGGTGTTCTGAAAGATCTTGAGCTTGGATCCATGGTTGTCCTGGTTTCCATGGCCTTTATTGTTATTGGCCATCTAAGATATGTGTTGAAGCGTGTCTAAGTTGGCTTGACGTTCGTCTCTTTCGGCTTCACGGTCGGAAACCAACATTTGCAAGATTTGCAGCATTGGGTCTGGGGATGAGCTGCTTCCTCCGCGAGGCATATGAAGATTGATATAGATCATGAGACAAGAGGGAAATTTGTAAGGTTCATGGGTTTGTTTTTGAAAAGTTTTTAAACTTTAAGTTTGACTCAGCCTTAGCCAACTAGCAACTTGCTTTTAATTCATTCATTCATACAACACAATACAAACAGACACCAAACAAGGTAACAGATGGTTTTAAGAACCATTATGTGAATCTACGATACAATGGGACCGGATACAACTCACAAATAGTGATCACTAGCGTAGGTGTGAGTTCTACTAAAGTGATCTAGTGTGACTACTCATCAGAATCGGTGGCTTCATCATCATCAATGAAGGAAGAGTCATCATCATCAGTGTGGAAGTCCATAGGTTGGTCCTTGATACGCCCAATTTGCATCACCTTTCTATATCATAATCTACCTCTATTTATGCACGTTGGATGGTTCTTGGAGGATGGACTGCTGGAGTCTGGATTCTGATGGAAAAGAGGGCCTTTCGATGCAATTTCGTGAAGATCAGGAAAATACCAGAAAAATATGGAAACATATTATTTTCCTAGAAGACGAAGGAAGCTAGAAGGAGGAGCGAAGAGGGGCCATAGGGGGCCCACACCCCCCTAGGCACGACCCCACCTGACCCCCCGCCTAGGGAAGGTGTGGCCACCCTGCCCGGCTCCTGACTCCGCCCCTTCGCCTATATCTTGCCTACGGAACCCTAAGCGTCGGGGAGCGACCACAGATAGATGTCCGCCGCCTCTAGGGGCAGAAAACACCGAGAGAGAAAGATCTCTCCGGCAGACAGATTTATGTCGGGGAAATTCCTTCCCAGAGAGGGGGATCATCGCCATCAACACCATCATCAAGCTAGGCTTCATTGGGATCATCATCATCCACACCATCATCTCCACCAGCACCATCATCACCACCCGCTGTAACAATTGTGTTGGATATTGCTTTAGTTCTTAGGGGAAACTTTCCTGGTGTTAATTACTATTGTAGTTGATGCTTGTGGGTGGAACCATTGGATTATTGTTTATCTTCATATTGTTATCCATTATCATATCATATTTGATCTTGATCCATATGATGTCTTGTGAGTAGTTCGTTTAGTTCTTCAGGACATGGGACAAGTCATGTTGTTATTAGTGGATCTGTGTTGAGTTATTATTGAATGGTTTTGTCTTTAAGTTGTGGTGATATTCTTCTAGTGGTGTCATGTGAACGTCGACTACATGATACTTCACCATTTATGGGCCTAGGTGAATGCATTGTATATTTGGCTACTAATTGTGGGGTTGCCAGAGTGACAGAAACCTGAACCCCCGTTAGGACACCTTTGCTCAAGGGAGCGTAGGATCTCAGAGTTTAAGGGTGTGGTTAGATTTATAACTTAATTACTTTCCTATAATTATGGATGTTTGCATGGGGTTTAATCACAAGTATGTATTATTCCAGGTACGGTCGGTACATTAGAACAATTTCACCCACACAACACTTACAACACCAAAGAAGAGTACTCAGCTTTTTGAAGAGAAAGCACTTGACAGAATTCCCATGTGTCCTCGAGAACGTTTGGCCTTTATAATTTCCACCGGCTTGTCCTTTGCTAAGAAAGGATTGGGCCACTTGTTGCGTTTGTTCTTTGTTACTTGCTCTTTGTTTTGTTGCCTTATCATAAAACCACTAAAAATCCGTTTGCTAAGTATTTGCAGAGATTTCCTGCTCCATACCACTGTTCAGCACCTTCTGCTCCACGTTGGCATCGACACTCCTATTTATCAAAAGTACTACGATACACCCCCTATACTTGCGGGTCATCAAGACTATTTTCTGGCGCCGTTGCCAAGGAGTGAAGCGCTATTGAAGAGTGGAACTGGTAAATGAAACTTCTACTGTGAGTATTGCTTTTGTTACTGCTTGTTACTTTGTTTCCAATATGGATAACCCACTTGGTTTTCTGTTTGGGAAAGCTACTACCGCTGCTAGGGTAGTAGATGAACCACCACTCGTTGAGACAGATCCTTTCAATATACCTACAAGTATTGTTGATCGTGTTATGGATAATTATTATTTTGGAGATGGAACTGTCCATCCTGGTGATCGCTTGCTTTTTATCCATGAATTATGCGGGTTGTTTAAGTGTCCATGTATCACAAACGAACAGGTGAACAAGAAGTTACTCTCCATATCCCTGAAATGGACAATCCATGGAATGGGAGGAAATGTCTTCTCTCTTTTATTGTAAATTTTATCCTCCCAGTGAGATTCATAAGGATACTGATATATAACTTTTAGCCTCGTGATGGAGAGAGTGTAGCTCAAGCTTGGGGGAGATTGAAGTTACTAATGCTTAAATGTCCTATTCATGAACTCCCTAACAATATTATCATCAATAACTTTTATGCTTGGATTTCTCTTCATGATAAAGATTTACTAGATGCTTCTTGTGTTGGATCATTCAGACGTATGAAGGAAGAAGCTAAATGGGATCTACTGGACTATATTCAAGAGAACACTGAAGCTTGGGAGAATGATAAAGGAAGAAAGTCAGGTATAAACTATGATTATGAATGCATTAAATCTTTTATGGGAACTAATATCTTCCGTGATATTAGTAATGAGTTTGTTCTTGATCCTCAAGTTCTTGCAAAATGTTTTAACGCCTTTGCCTCTTATATTGAAATTCCCAAGAAAGAGTGGGACAAGTACCATGCTCCTTATAAAGACATTGTCACCCATGTTCCTGCCAGCATAGAGGTTTGTACTGCAGATCCTATTTTGCCTAAACCTTATGTGGAGAACATCCCTTTTCCTGCTAAGGTAAGGGAACATTCTATTATAGACAATGTGGTTATCAAAAGTGCAAAGAAAACTGTGGAGCCCGATGAGCTCATTGATATTGAGCATGTGGTAGCTGTTGTGAAAGATCTTGTCACTAGCAATATAGAGGATGAACATATTGTCTTCTGTGAAGATGCTACTAATATTGTTTCTCATCCTAATAAAGCTAGAAAAGCTAGTGTTCCTGTGCTTTCTGTTAGAATTGGTAATCATAGCTATTATTGTTTATGTGATATTGGTGCTAGTTCTAGTGTTATTCCTTATGAGCTTTAGAGGGAAATTATGCATGAAATTGGTCCTTGTGAGCTTGAAGATATTTATGTGGGTATTCACCATGCCAATAGAGAGCAAGTTTGCCCCATTGGCATTGTAAGAGATGTGGAGGTCCTTTGTGGTAAGATTAAATATCCTGCTGATTTTCTAGTAATTGGTAAAGAAGCTAGTAAAACCTATTCTATTATCTTTGGTAGACCCTTCCTGAATACTTGTGGGGGTATTATAGATTGTACGAAGGAGAAAGTTTTGACTAAGTTTGATGGAGAGTCTTATGAGTTTAATTTTTCCAAATTTGCCAAAACTCCTTATGAAAATGAACTGCCTAATGATGATTTTAGGGTTGAACAACTTTTTGCTATTTCTCTTGCTCCTAACAATGCCTTGCAGCAGTTCATGGAAGATCATGAAAGTGATGTCTTCATGAAGGAAAGAAATGAGATTGAGGAGGTTTTCCTTCGTCAGCCTGAGTTACTTAAGCATAATCTACATGTGGAAGATTTGGGTACCACATTACCACCTAAAGAGGATCCTGTTTTTGAATTAAAACCTTTACCTGATGATCTTAAATATGCTTATCTTGACAATAATAAAGTGTATCCTGTTATTATTAGTTCTAAACTATTAGGAAAAGAAGAAGAAAGGTTATTGGAGGTGTTGAAGAAACACCGAGGAGCTATGGGCTATACTCTTAATGATTTAAAAGGAATTTCTCCTACTATATGTCAGCATGCTATTAATATTGAGCCTGATGTAAAACTAGTTGTTGAGCACCAGCGCCGCCTAAATCCTAAGATGAAGGATGCGGTAAGAAATGAGGTACTAAAAATCCTTAATGTAGGTATTATTTATCCTACTGCTGATAGTCAATGGGTTAGACATGTCCATTGCGTTCCCAAGAAAGGGGGAATAACTGTTGTGCCTAATGAAGATAATGAGCTTATACCCCAAAGAGTAGTGGTTGGGTATAGGATGTGCATTGATTTTAGAAAAATCAATAAAGTTACTAAAAAAGATCATTAACCCTTGCCCTTTATTGCTCAAATGCTTGAGACTTGTCCAAAAAGAGTCACTTTTGTTTTCTTGATGGTTATTCTGGGTTTTCTCAAATTTCTGTGAAAGCACAAGACCAAGAGAAAACTACTTTCACTTGTCCTTACGGTACTTATGCTTATAGGCGTATGGCTTTTGGTTTATGTAATGCTCGTGCTACCTTTCAGAGATGTATGTCTGCTATCTTTCATGGTTTTTGTGAAGAAATTGTGGAAGTTTTCATGGACAATTTTTCCTTCTATGGAACTTGTTTTGATAAGTGTTTGCACAACCTAGATAAAGTTTTGCAGAGATGTGAAGAAACCAACGTTGTTCTTAATTGGGAAAAATGCCATTTCATGGTTAATGAAGGGATTGTTCTTGGACACAAGATCTCTGAAGAGGCATTGAAGTTGATAGAGCCAAAATTGAAGCAATTGAGAAGATGCCTTGTCCTAGAGATATCAAAGGTATTCATAGTATCCTTGGTCATGCTGGTTTATATAGGAGGTTTATTAAATATTTCTCCAAAATTTCAAAGCCCCTTACTAATATTCTTCAAAAAGATGTACCTTTTGATTTTGATGATGATTGTAAGGAAGATTTTGAAACTTTGAAGAAAGCTTTGACATCTGCTCCTATTGTCCAACCACCTGATTGGAGTTTACCTTTTCAAATTATGTGTGATGCTAGTGATTTTGCTGTGGGTGCTGTCCTTGGGCAACATGTTGACAAGAAGTTGAATGTTATTCATTATGCTTGCAAGACTCTAGATGCTGCTCAAAATAATTATGCTACTACTGAAAAAGAGTTCTTAGCTGTAATCTTTGCTTTTGATAAGTTTAGACCCTATATTGTTGATTCAAAGGTTACTATTCATACTGATCATGCTGCTGTCAAGTACCTTATGACAAAGAAGGACGCTAAGCCTAGACTTATCAAGTGGGTTTTGCTTTTACAAGAGTTTGATTTGCATATTGTAGATAGGAAAGGTGCTGAAAATCCTGTTGCAGACAGTTTATCTCGTTTGGAGAACATTTCTTTTGACCCATTGCCTGTTCATGATAGCTTTCCAAACGAGCAGTTGGATGCAATAAGGGTAAGTCCTCATGAGAGTCCTTGATATGATGATTATGCTAACTTCATTGTTTCCAAGTATTTGCCTCCAACCTTTACAACTCAGCAAAGAATAAAATTCTTTTATGATCTAAGGCATTACTTTTGGAATGACCCACACTTATATAAAGGAGTAGATGGCATTATGTGAAGATGTGTTCCAGAATTTGAACATCAAGAGATATTGAGAAAATGCCATGGTAGTGCTTATGGAGGACATCATGTAGGGGATAGGACTGCACAAAAGGTTTTACAATCTGGATTTTATTGGCCTACCCTTTTCAAAGATGCAAGGAAGTTTGTATTATCATGTGATGAATGTCAACGAGTAGGTAACATTTCTAGACGCAATGAAATGCCTATGAATTATTCTCTTGTTACTGAACCTTTTGATTGTTGGGGATTTGACTTTATTGGGCCTTTTCCCCCTTCAAAAGGGTATACTCACTACTAGAAAAAGGACTATCAGTGGCGCATCATTTTGGGACTTCTATGGCGTATATGGGATACGCCACTGTTATCTCGCCACTAAAGTGTAGTTCTGTAGCGCATATTGAAATGCGCCACAGAAGTCTCAAAAACTTTCGTGGCATATTGGCAATATGTGCCACAGAAGTCCCGAACCAGATCTCAAACTTCTGTGGCGCATATTGCCAATATGGACCATAGATTTTTTTTTCAAATTTCAAAAAAAAACGGCTAGATCTGGTTGGAGGTGGGCTGGGGCTGGCCGGAGGTGGGGGTCACCGATGGAGGAGAGGAGGAGGTTGCTGGTGGGGGAGGGGCTCGCCGGAGGAAGATGAGGAGGTCGCCGATGGAGGAGAGGAGGAGGCCGTCGGAGGAGGAGGCCACCAGAGGAGGGGAGGAGGAGAAGGTCGCCGGAGGAGGAGCTCGCCGGGGTGGAGGAGGAGGAAGGTGGGAAGAGGAGGGAGGAGGAGCTCACCGGGGTGGAGGAGGGAGGAGGATCTCACCGGGGTGGAGGAGGAAGGAGGAACTCACAGGGGTGGAGGAGGGAGGATCTCACCGGGGTGGTGGTGGATGATGAGGAGGAGCTCACTGTGGTGGAGGGGGAGGAAGAGGTGGTGGAGGAGGAGCTCACCGGTGTGGAGGAGGAGAAGGTGAGGAGAAGAATGGTGGAGGAGGAGAAGGGGGAGGAGTGGAAGAGAGGGAGAAGGGGTGGCGGGATTCAAATTTCGAATCCCGCCCAAGACTTCTGTGGCGCATATGGAAGAAATGCGCCATAGAAGTTTGTCCTCCTTTTTTTTGCAGGAAAAAACGATCTTTTGTCCATAACTTTTTACTCCTTTTGAATTTTGTAAATCTAAATAAACGCAAAACTACCAAAGGTGCTTGCGAGTGGATGGGAAATCTCATTCTGGTCATTTTGGTATATTATACGTATTTTTCCGACATCGTATGCAAAAGTTACGGTCGTTTTACCGTGGTATAACCTTTTTTGTATAAAAAGTCGAAATGCATGTTTGTTAATTTTCCTACAAACTAGACCACATTACCTACCACTATGTGGACATATGCGCCACAGAATTTGGAATTTCTGTGGCGCATTTTTCCTATATGTACCACAGAAGTGTGAAGACTTCTGTGGCGCATTTTCTGAAATGCGCCACAAGACAAATTTTGTGGCGCATGATCAGAACCATACGCCATAGAAGGTCTGTCTATCTATAGCTAGTTTCCTAGTAGTGACTCATATTCTTGTTGCAGTAGACTATGTTACAAAGTGGGTAGAAACTATACCTACAAATAGTGTTGATGGTAAGACCTCTTTGAAAATGCTTAAGGATGTTATTTTTCCTAGGTTTGGTGTGCTTAGATATCTCATGACTGATGGAGGCTCTCATTTTATTCATGGGGGATTTAGAAAAACTCTTGATAAGTACGATGTAAACCATAGAATTGCTTCAGCTTATCACCCCCAAACCAGTTTGCAAGTAGAACTTTCCAATGGGGAAATTAAGTCTATCTTGCAGAAGACTGTCAATAGATCTAGAAAAAATTGGGCTAAAAAGTTAAATGACGCTTTTTGGGCTTATAGAACTGCTTATAAAAATCCTATGGGGATGTCTCCTTACAAAATGGTCTATGCGAAAGCTTGCCACCTGCCTTTAGAATTACAACACAAAGCTTATTGGGCATTGAAAGAGTTAAATAGAGATTTTAAACTTGCTGGTGAGAAAAGATTGCTTGACATGAGTGCCTTAGATGAGTGGAGGAGTGAAGCTTATGAAAATGCTAGACTCTTTAAGGAAAAAGTAAAAAGATGGCATGATAGGAGGATTCTTAAAAGAGAGTTCCATGTTGGCGAGAAAGTTCTTTTATATAGGTCTTGTCTCAGATTTTTTGTAGGGAAACTATTATCAAAATGGGAAGGACCTTTTGTTGTTGAGGAAGTATATCGTTCAGGAGCTATTAAAATATCTTCTCTAAAGGATGACACAACACAGGTGGTGAATGGTCAACGAATAAAGAATTATATTTCTGGGGATTCCTATAATGAAGATGTTGATGTTATTCAAATGGTAAACCTACAAGAATTTATTAGAAACCAAACACCAGAAACTGCAGAGTTTGTCTTTGAATAGGTAAGAGTAGTGAAAATAGAAGGTTCGAGAAACCCCAATATTTTTATATTTTTGATGTTTTTAATACATAAGGAAGACTACGAGACGGAATAGAGGAGGAACCGGAGTCCGGGGTGGACAAACCCACCCCAGGCGCGGGCCCATCCTGGCCGCGCCTGGAGAGGGTGTGCCGCCCCCGAACTCCGACTCCATCTCGTTTCTGTGTCAAAACCTTCCTTATGCTTTGAAACTTCGTAATATATAACCCCTGGATTTCCCAAGGTTCTTGCATCAAGTTCTCATCGTGTTTTTGTTTCAATCTGTTTCTGTTAGGCAAATTCTCAGTTTTGGAGCTACACTGTCTTCCTCTGGATCACCTATAGAGGATTCCTCTACGTATGTCCTCAAACCATACATGTATGAGTTGAAGATCCATCCCAGAGATATGATTCTCAAAGATGGGAAGGTCCAGATGAAAGAAGTTCAAGGCCCCAAGGGAGAAGGAAGTCTAGAAGACAAGATGGAAGCATTGGAGCATGATGTTTTCAGGTACAAGAAGATGGCAGAACGCGAAGTGGATGTTACTAACATGGTAAGTTCAGAACTCATCGCCAAACATGAGGAGGAGGTGGCTGATCTCCGAGAAGAAATCTTCTCGCTTCGTTAGACCAGCAACCAGTTACAAGCACAACTCTACGACATACAAAATCAAAACTGTGAGTATGAGGCTAGATTTGATCGCATAAGCTCCGCTGCTAGTTTCAGGATTGCGGAGACAAGGACATCCTTTTTGGATGGGGAACCTTTGCCTTGGAAGTTTTATGATGACAAGAGAATACCACCACCACCGAAGGAGTAATTCTTCATCAGGTTTGGCATCCCCTTGGCTTGTTCCAAGCTTGGGGTCGTGCCGCCGTATCACCACTAGTATCTTTTATCTTTTACCTTTTTAGTGGATTCGTATATTTGGTAGAGAGGTTATCTTATAGTTTGGTTTGCATGTGGAAGTATCTCTCCTTTAGTTGGTTATCTATGTATCCCTTGGTGCGAGTGCCTTTATTGGATTATTAATAAGAAATTTCATCTTTTACTTTTTGCACTTCTTATTTTTAGTTTGCAATCTCTATTATATGATGCATCTTGTTGATCAGTATTGGCATCACTTTGGGAGCATCAAGTGGATCTAAATTGGTTTTGGCAAACCGAGTTCTGGTCAGTAGCAATACTTTTTGAGGTTCGAAAAAAAAAGAGAGGAAAAGCTTACATGTATTTTGTATCATTTGTTTTCTTGTTGGCTCATAAGCTTAGTATTCTTTATTTAAGATCTTTTGTGTCTTCAAGGAAAATTGCATGTTTGGCTTTATTACTTGTATGTTTGCTTGTTTCTTTCAAATCTCTTGCTTGCTACCCAACCTTGCTAGCCAAAAACCCGTTTTGAGAACGCATACTTCTCATGTTTCCAAACCCTTTAACCAAAACCTTTGCCATTTGTGTCCACCATATCTACCTATTAGCTTTTTGTATTCCAAGTAAATTCTCAAGCTTCATCTACCTTTCAAATTAAAAAAGTATTTTGTTATGTTAAAACTAGTTAGTAAATCTCTCACGAACTTGATGGCACACCTTATTTTCTTGCCCCTAATAGAATTGAGCCATTGGGCCATCGAAGTTGTATATGCTTGCATATATACGTTGGAATTAGCAGAACCGTGCTGTCACGGGGAACGTTTCCAATATTGCACATGTACTTTGTACCTAGTTGATATCATGCTCTTTTGTCTATGGATGTCAATGGTGTGAAATAAAGAGGGAACTTGTAAGTCCATGGAGTCTGTATTTTGTGTTAGAGAAATGCCTGGGCCGCTAGCCTATGCCATGCCTAATCATGGTGGAAACTTGCAGCATCACCATAGTGAGCTATCTATGAAGCATCCTCAATAAAAAGCTATGCACATGGTAAATAAAAAGATCCCTGAGATGCTCATTGTCTGCTTGCCTTGTCATTTTGGTTATGGAAAAGCTCCTATACCACGTGCAAGGGGTACCCCGTTGGCGGTTCTCTATGATACACAAATACTTACAATGACAAGAACTTACGTGGGCCCAAAGTTGAGTAGCATGAGGAGTGGCCCTCATATTCAAGGGATATGAGATTGCCAACTTATATTTCGTCAAGCATATACTCCATATTTGTGCACCTTAACCTTAATCATCTTAAGGTGCCTATGATAGGGGCAATGAGGGCTCAAAGCTAGTAAGTACCATAATCTTTTGGAAGCTCTTTATGACTTGTAATCCCTGCTACCCTGTATAAAGGGACCTTTCTCCTACTACCAAGTTGAGTCATTAAACCTACTTCCTCTATATCTCCAGCGATCATTTGAGTTGTTGTGTTTCAAGCGTTCATATGATGATTTATTAAATCATGTTCTTTATCTTCCTTGTTTGCACAAAACACTTATTTATTGAGTATTACTTTGAAAGCCTTCACTTGTGAAAAACCTTTTTGAGCAAAGAGTGCTCATGTTATAAAACTTCTACAAAAAACTTTTTGTGAAACTGTTTGCCAGGCGTTCTCTGACCAAGAACAAGTTTGCCAATTCCAATTATGATTTATCTTTATGCATCTCTATTGTGACTGTTGTACTTGGTTGCAAGATAAGTTATATAATGGTGAGTTTCTTTCTTCTATTAGTTGTGTAATGGTAAGTGTAATGCTTCTTGTTCGTATTCTTTTATCGACACTTCACTCCATAAACCTGTGGACATGTTTGCTGAGCTCAGTTTTCGCTTGGGGACAAGCGAAGGTCTAAGCTTGGCGAGTTGATACGCCCAATTTGCATCACCTTTTTATATCATAATCTACCTCTATTCGTTGATATTTGTCTTATTATGAGGTATTGCTTATGTCTTTTCCACTGTTTATGCATGTTGGATGATTCTTGGAGGATGGACTGCCGGAGTCTAGATTCTGATGGAAAAGAGGACGTTTCGATGCAATTTCACGAAGATCAGAAAAATACCATAAAATATGGAAACATCTTATTTTCCCAGAAGACGAAGGAAGCCAGAAGGAGGAGCGAAGAGGGGCCGCAGGGGGCCCACACCCCCTAGGCGCGGGCCCACCTGACCCCGCTCCTAGGGCAGGTGTGGCCCACCTTCCCGTCTCCTGACTCCGCCCCTTCGCCTATATCTTCCCTAAAGAACCCTAGCCTCGGGGAGCGACCATAGATAGATTTCCGCCACCTTTGGGGGCGGAAAACACCGAGAGAGAAAGATCTCTCTGGCAGACAACTTTCACCCAGGGGAATTCCTTCCCGTAGAGGGGATATCATCGCCATCAACACCATCATCAAGCTAGGCTTGATCAGGATCATCATAATCATTCACACCATCATCTCCACCAGCACCATCATCACCACTCCGTCCCGCTGTAACAATTTTGTTGGATATTGCTTTAGTTCTTAGGGGAAACTTTCCCGGTGTTAATTACTATTGTAGGTGATGCTTGTGAGTGGAACCATTGGATTACTGTTGATGTTCAGATTGTTATCCATTATCATATCATCTTTGATCTTGATCCATATGATGTCTTGTGAGTAGTTCGTTTAGTTCTTGAGGACATGAGAGAAGTCATGTTATTATTAGTGGATCTGTGTTGAGTTATTATTCAATGGTTTAGTATTTAAGTTGTGGTGCTATTCTTCTAGTGGTGTCATGTGAATGTTGACTACATGATACTTCACCATTTATGAGCCTAGGGGAATGCATTGTGTATTTGGCTACTAATTGTGGGGTTGCCTGAGTGACAGAAACCTGAACCCCCGTTAGGACACCTTTGCACAAGGGAGCGTAGGATCTCGGAGTTTAAGGTCGTGGTTAGATTTATATCTTAATTACTTTCATGTAGTTACGGATGTTTGCAGGGGTTTTAATCACAAGTATGTATTAGTCCAATTACAGTCGGTACATTAGCACAGGTTAACCCACACAACACTTACAATACCAAAGAAGAGTACTCAGCTTTTTGAAGCGAAAGCACTTGCCAGAATTCCCATGTGTCCTCGAGAACGTTTGGTCTTTATAAGTATTTCCACTAGCTTGTCCTTTGCTAAGAAAGGATTGGGCCACTTGCTCCGTTTGTTCTTTGTTACTTGCTCTTTGTTTTGTTGCCTTATCAGAAAACCACTAAAAATCCGTTTGCTAAGTATTTACAGAGATTTCCTTCTCCATACCACTGTTCAGCACCTTCTGCTCCTCGTTGGGATCGACACTCCTATTTATTTAAAGTACTACGATACACCCCCTATACTTGTGGGTCATTAGTCCTCCAGGAAGTCATCATCATCACTGAGGTAGGAGTAAGGGTCTCCACGGATATCTTCCCTTACATTCTCCCTCTCCTCAAGCTGCATGTCTCGCTCATGGATGGTCTCCTCCAAGTTTGACACTCTGTGAAGAAGGCGAGCAATGATGCGATATTTCTTGTCATGCGTACGGCGAAATGACTTGCGCTCCCTTGCAAGGATGGAGAGGGTGTGGTCCTTCTTGACTGCAATGGCATAGTTGTGGTTAGCGTATACGCGGGTGTTGTCCAATTCCTTCTGCCGGTCATACAGCATGAAGTCAAGATGATCTACTTGATGCTTCAGCTCCGGGTGACCTCGCACCTCCAATGGCTGTCCCATAGCATCACGCCTTGCGTAGTACTCAAAGTGAGTACCCTTGATCTGATTGATGCTTTTCCCACACAGACGGTCAAGAGCTTCCTACATAGCCCTAGCAAGTCCTTCAAGCCAGTTGTTCTCTCTTAAGGTGAATTGGATTCCCTCTAAGGTGGGTGCCTTAATCTTGCCTCTGAGACTTGCAACAATCAGCCACTGTAATTCTCCTCCTTTCTGATCGCTGAGCTGGGCTCCGAAGAACTCGGGGTGCGGGTGCTCAAGAAGTTCCGAGAGTTGGTCCAAATCACGCTCAAAGATGAGCTCTCCTCCACTGCCCAACTGGTAGAACTTGCTATCCTTGACGTCCATCTATAAGAATGTAAGATGAGTAAGTTAGTAGAGTGATGAAGTGTGTCAAATTTTATGTACGTTTGCAAGAATTTTTGAGGAATATGAATTTTTATGAAAGATTCTAAGTGATAAGAATGAGAATAGGTTTTCATAAATACTCACTTATTTTGTTTTGAAACTAATTTTTTTTATTCAAGCGTCCATTCTAACTAGGGTCTCCTATGGTCAGGATGGCTCTGATACCAACTTGTCAACACCCGGATTTTTTTAACCCCAGATGCCTGTTATGCCATACATCGCAATCCAAGGATTACCATTTTTGCGATAGATAACAGATTGGTACCATAGTTAATCATCCATTAAAAACCATAATAAAGGTCTTACAAATGAAGGATCTCATGATCTAATCTTAATACAATCAACGCAGCGGAATAACATAATACCGGTAGCATGGGCGAAGCTTCATCTTCAGGGTCATAGGCAATGCTGATGATGGTAGATGATCCTAGTTGTCGTTGACTTCCTGATGTCCATCATCCTGATAGTCCTCCTCATAGTCTGGCCATAGGAATAGCCAGGGACAAATCCATGAGTACTCTTTAAGTACTCGCAAACTATCACTAACAAGTAATGTGGTTCAAGTAGGATTCCTAAGCTCTAGGTTGTTTTGCAAAAAGCCAAGTTTATTTTTAACTGAGTATAGAAGTAAAGAAAACTAGTTTAATATATTTCAACACCTAAGTGGGAACTTAACTTTCACTTTCACGACCCTGTTGTGGTCAAGTCAAAGTCATAAATCATCCAACTGTCTATAACAACGGACGTGGATATTCGAATAGTTTGACATTCTGTAGAGGTGGTACACTTTCACCACAACATTCGATACATCCGTCAGGAACAAATCCTGAATCACCATACTTAGTATGCGCATAATAATTCCTAACCTTTCAATTACACACCCTAGTATAGGCACCTCCCCAATGAGTTTGTCCTCCAAACCATGACCATCTGTCATCTTGGGAACTGCATAGGTGGACAATCATCACAAGGTGGCCTTAGCTCAAACCTCGACCGCAAGGGAACCCATACTAAGATATATAAACTTCAAGTCAAGCCCTCCCCAAATTCGGGTATTGTGTTTGTACGGTAAAATTGGAATGGTATCGCATCCGAACCCAACCATCCGTTTTAATAAAGGGCTAAGGCTCATGCCTCAACATTTTCATCATCAAAATCATCTAGTGTTCATAACACATGTCAAAACATTTCATTAGAATGAATCATCATTCCAAGGTTTTCACAATCATATTCACCAAGTATTCCCATCTAAAGTGATCAAGTTTTATGCTTAGCACTAGCCACTAAGGTTGAGGGTAATCACTAATGAGGGGTGCTAATCAAGTGTGACTTTTCCAAATCTAGTCTCATGCATCAGTATGACATCTAGTTCTAACTAACTTAGGCCAAGTTTTATGCTCTTTATGCTATCGCTAATATCTTTCCAAAACTCACTAAATACTAACTAGAAGTAATAAGGAACTTTGATAAAGGAATAAAATAGTAAAGCTTGTAAGTAAAACTGGGATTTGGCATAATAAAGTGGTATAACCAAATATGCCTAAGGCATCTGGTAGGTTTAGGCTTGCAAGTAACACTTTCATGGTTTAGCTTAGCTTTCAAGGTTAAGAAACTTGCAAGTGTAGCTTGCTAAGTTAACTTGTATTGTGAGGCTTGCCTTGATTAGTGCAGCGATTGAAGTTCTCCTCTTCTTCCTCTTCGTAGTAGTCTCCTTCCTCTTTGTATCCTTGGTCGATACTAGCGTCTATAAATAAATACGAGGTATACTACAACATGACAGAGATTTGGTAACACAATGATGTAACACATATCAAAATCCGTTACAGAGTGAAACTGGTGTAACACATCATGTGTGGTGCGGGGCAGACAGTAACACATAGTTTATGAGATCCAAAAATGTGTTACTCGGACATTGTACTAGTAACATATAAATTTGTGTTACTTCATACATGTTACATAATATCGGTGCAATAACACACAGAATATTGTGTTCATGCATGTTGTTAGGTAACTCTATCAAAAAGAATAAATTAAATTACTTTTCTTCATGTAATATTCAAGTCTGATCGATCAACTCCTTCTCCAAGAAAGAAATGAAGAGGTGACCCAGCCTCCCATCGGCGCTGCTGATCTGCCTCACCTCTCATGGCTTTAGGGCCATTGAGGCATGGTGGATTTCGGTCCCTATTGGCAGGAGAGGTTTTTTTAGTGGTGCCTCTTTCTGTTTGGTTAGGGTTTATGTCCTATTTAAGAAGACGTGGTGGCTTCTCGAGGATAGAATAAAGTCCTCCCTGTCTAGCCCATGTTCTGACGGTGCGTATAGCATCATCGTAGGGTATGTGGATGTATGTCTCCAGTGGATCTCGCTAGATTTGGTCGGTGTTCCTTCTAATCTATGCTTCTCTTTATCAAAAACGGTTGAAACTCTCATGAGCTTGTCCTTTTCAGCATCAAAAGTAGGTAGGACCATCTAGCCAAAATTTAGATTTGGCCCACATATGAATGGTTCGGATCTGTCCATTTGAGTTGGACCCACACTAGGGTTTTGGATATGAACACAAGCCTATTTCCTGCAATAAAAATCCAGCATCTCTTTACAAATGTGATGGGTGTTACCGATTATACAAAAACACGCCATCTCAAAACAATTCTACAAACTTCTCATGCGATTTGGCAAACTATTTTTTGTCACATTTCAATTTTACTCTGAATTTTCTACAATTTTCTGATATTAATAAGAAGGTCCATGCGTACCATACTGCTGCAATGAGGCAGCGTGAGAAAAGAAAGAGTCTATTAATGCACGCGGAAGTTTGGACTTAGGCGCAAGTGAACTTTTATTTTGCACATAGTGCGCGTGCAATCGTCAATGTTAGACAAAGCCAATACACTGATTTGTGGGCCAGTCAAACCTTCACACGTTCTGCCTTATCTAATCCCCTCATTAAAAAAATAAAAATAAAAATCTAATCGCCTAACCAGAACCCTCAGTCCGAAGTCTCGTCCCCTAAAATCGCCGCCCCCGTCATCTCGCCTGTCGCCACTCTGATCTACAAGCACCGATGGCCTCTTCAGATTTCTCACCCAAATCCCGTCTCCCTGTAGCCTCCTCCATCTACCCCTCCAAGTATTTCTCCTAGGGAAGTCTGCACCAAGGAAGATCATGCCCACAACATGGTCGTGCACAGGGGATATGCCGAGACAAGATCGTTAGGGCACCGTGCTTCCTTCGGGAGAAGCACGGTGGGGCAACTCTCAACAGAGGGTACCATGCCATCGAGTATTGCGTCATCGACATCCTGTCCGCTATGTGGCACGAGGAGGACGCCAGCGAGATGTGGTGAATGCATTGGTAGCTCTGTGTTTTTCCTATTCTGAAACTGTTAGTCCTATGTTGCAGATTTCATGTTTGGGTTATGTGATCTTGTCACCTCTATCAATTATGCCTCCATCGGGTGGTCATGCGGGGGCGGAGAAGGGGGGGGGGTCTACAATACTCACATACATGTATGCTAGTATAAATACTAATGGTCATAAAATATGTATGTAATTAGTAGTTAAGCCTAAAGCCACAGTAATCTATGCAGCTTTTCACGCATGGAAGCCCCAAAAAAGCAGCAAAAACAGCCCATGACTACTCCTGTTCAGGCTATAGGAAAATTGAAAGGTCGTTTTCTCTTTCTGGATCGATCTTGATTAAGATAGCTAGGATCGCCTTCCGCCGTCAGCTGTTCCATCTTGAAATTGTTTCATCTTAATTTGACATTTTCCCATCTACCTGGAGGGTAGGCGACGCACTGCCAATGTTCCTGCACTCTGTAATTGTATACTAGGAAAAGGCAGATCATATACTCAAGTTGATGATTCTTTTGACACATAACTTGTCGTTGAAGCAGAGTATAGTAGCTTTGGTTATTTCCTATCAATTAGGACTTGGACTTCTCATGGTTTGATTGTTATTTATATTTTACTTGTAGGATGGCTGTGGACATGTTCACCATATACTTTTTTTTTAAATGAGCATATATTAATATCAAGAGATACCAATTACATCCGGCCTCTGCAACAATGCAATACCCTATTGGCATTACGGATGCACACAACCAACAAAAGATAAAGAAAACTAAAAAAATTACAGACCCGCTACAGTGGTTCGGTCCTAGCAGCAACAGTACAACCACCACCAATACAACACCTGAACTCCAGGCTCTTCAAAAGCGACGCCTCTAAGAAGGGAACAGTGCACAAGTGCCGTCATCGCCCGATCAAATATAGAGATTTTCACCCTGAAGATAATCCTCACTCTCAAAACAATGCCTGGCACAACCAGCTAAGGCCAGACCTTGGGTTTTCACCCTGAAAGGTAAGATTCTGAAATTCACATGTGTTGCCGCCCCCACTTACATACGGCTATTGTTTAGCCCAGAACACCAAGGAAGTCCCTCGACTATACGGTGATTCAAACCTCCATAGATAGATCTCCAAACCTGGCCTTCATGAATTCAGTCGGAATAAAACATGGGTGCACACGACCGAATACCACCCGATTCAGCAAACTACAGGCATAGAAGCACTAGTACATTCGCCGGCGGAGCCTTCCGGAACTCCCCACTCCGGCCAGATCAAGAACCATCCTCAGGAAGGTGATCATATCCACACAAGAGGGACCCTAGGCCGATCCACTTTTATTCGACCGGCCGACCAACTCCGATGGGGGAGAAAGGCCACCACCACCATGTCCGGGCTCACAGCCCTAGGTGACCGCATGAAGCCGGACGAACCCAGAAGCCATCCCACTGCTGGCTGCAACAGATCCGACATGAAATGGTCGAGATCGGGATCGACACGCTCCTGCCATCACCATCCGGAGGCTGAGTCCAGGAGGACAATGCTGCCCCTGCCTATGATCTCCCACCGCCGACCGCCTAGGCCGCTGGCCGCCGTCGTCCGCCGTCACCATCCTTGACGAGGGAGAGGGACCGCCGCGCCGCTGCCGCCACTAGGACTTTGCCTGGCGACAGAGCCGGCGGCGGCAGCTAGGGGGAGGGGCGGGGCGGAGTGCCCTGGAGCGGTGCGGCAGCTACACCCTGGTGTGGCGCGTGCTCTTCCGCACGGGGGTCATGCGTCAAATTCCATGAGAAGGCGTATGTTCACCCCGGTGCGGCACATTTTCACCATATACTTGAACTATTAAGATGAAAATCATAACTAGGTGATTCTATAACGGTCCATGAGAAGGCGTGATGTATCCTAATACTGTGATTTGATTTTGATAATCTAGGATGTTGTCTTCTACGCAACTGATTAGGATAAGAAAAACTAGAAGGTGTGTGATATGCTCGTGGTGGCTATTGATCACACAGAAAATATAATTTAAAAAATAACAGTAAAACATGCTTTTTTGTGTTTAAGATTATCGCACTTTATTGTCTGGACTAGTCTAATATTAAGAAATGGTTGTCATGTTCTTGCTTCTCAATTAAAGTTAGTCACATGGATATGTGTGTGTCGATTGATTTGTTAAAGCTGCATCGTTTTTTGTTGTTAGATCTTTTATATCTTTATTTGTTGATTACTTGAGCAGTTGAGCTCATAGTAGCCACAGAAGATCTTAATTAGTACCAAGATTACCCATCGGTGCATTGTGGGATAATTGTGAAGTCATGAGCATTCCAAATAGTTCCATACCGACCTCGTTTTCGCGCGCATTCGCGCAGAGCAAATCCAAAAAACCTTAGCCATTGGATCAATTAGATTTGGGATGATAAGTGGCTGATATTTACTGTATCTTATAAATCAACGGCTAAAAATTGATATTCTTGAAATTGGTGTACTATATAGTGGTATATAAAAATAAATTCACAAGGCATCACCTATTTAGTTGAAATTGTTGATGAAAGTTTTGTGCCACTGAACCAGGATAGCGAGCCTGCTAACGTCAATCTATTACGGATTCAACGAAAAATCATCATCTACACAAGACCATGTTATTGAGTTTGTGTCAGAGGTACTGTTTGTGTGTTTTTGAGTTTTGAAGCTACACATTTCTCTAGCTCCAGGATATTATTATCATTCCATGTATTATTACTATTTGTAGGTGACTAAAACAAGAGCCGGATGAATGTTCTGCAAGACTGGACCAGTAGGGGAAGAGAAGTGAATGCCCACACTCAGCTCCCTCAAAAAGAAGGCAAACTTCCGCACTCAAGGTAAATATATGCTATAGTTTATTTAGTTCTTTGGGGTAATCTATTTTGTGTTGGCATTAAAGCTCATCGTCTAATGATAAAGTAATTTTTCTTTTATTCCAAGTTTCATGATTGGTCTAAGTTTAATAGAGTGCATAATTGGGAAGCTATGATAACTCCTTTTATTAGAGCAAGTATCCTGGGTTATAGAAAAGCCGAAAACCTTGGAAAATGTTGATTTTTTAATAGTTAGATAGTTTCATTTTTCTTTTGCTCAGTGCTCCAAGGATTTGTTCAACAAAATTAATGGAGGGACATCAAGAAATATTCCAGGAACTTCTTTAATTGTTGGTTTGCACGGTATATAGAATCACCAAGTTATTTTCTTCTACAGTTAATTACATGATCTGCCCTTTAGTGTTACAAATTTTGCCGATTGGTAGCTCCCTGAGATCATGTAGGCAACTCCATTTTATTTTCTCGAGGGGAACTTTAGTTAGTAATCTGCATTATGTTAGAAAGAAACTTTGTATAGTGACCTGGTAGCTGGTTGTTAAGCTTCTAAGCATGTACATACTCTTCCTTTTATTTGTTATTACTACCTTCATCCAGAAATAAGTGACTTTCATTTGTTTAGATTCACATGTATCTATACACTAAAATGTATCTAGATACATCCGAATATAAACAAATTCAAGTCACGTATTTTCAAACGGAGGGAGTACTATTTAAGGTACAAACAAATTAGGATTCGTTAATACCTCCACTCATTGGTAAATTAGCAAGTTGTATTCTAGTACTATTCAAAATATAAGTGGAATAAACCTGCATACATGCCATACTTTAATATGTGCAATCTAATAACTTCGAAGGTGAAGTATTCTAGTAGATATCCTAGATTTACACATGTAGTTAGAACATGTTTTTGTATTGAGTTAGCCAATTGTTAGGTTGTTAGTCTAGATTTATGACTTGCACATTGAAACCATCAAGTAGTACAAGTGGGACACGATTTCTCTTAAAAATACTAGAGTTTAGCATCAGCTAGTGATGTTGCATGTTAATCGGTGGATTATGCATTGTTGGTCTTTTCTCTTAAAAAATCTTTAGTGTACGTATGTGTGTCCCTAACGAAGTGAATGGTCATGACAACCTTCCTTAGTTGATGTCATCCTTCTCGTTGATTGCTAATATTGATCATAATGCAGGCTGGTTCTAAAGTATTTATAAAGATTACAACCTATCCAAACCAGTGAAATGTTGTGTATGCTGCTAGCCGGAGTAATGATTCTGCAACTAAGGTCGATGGTATCGAGTTAGGTGCCGAATTTGCACTTGTGTGTAGAGATGAACCTATTCTAGAAAATGAGGAGGTTGTAGGGGAAGGTGATGCTTTTGCTACAGGATTCTTAATTTCTTGGCCTTCAACCTTTGTAAGTTAAAACATTTCTTCCATATATAATCATATATTTGTACATATGATTCTTAACTTAAGTTCCCATTTCCTTTTTCAGATTTAAAAGAAGGTTGATTCAGTTGCAATAGAGAATAAAGGACAATTGATTTGCAGCTTGAGTTGCAGATGAATTCTTCAGTTGGATCAAGAGGAAAATAAATTTTAAAGATTTTTCATAGCAATAATTATAGTTAAAAATGTAATACATTTTTAGGTTTCAAAAGGTAAGATCATTCACATGATATTTTCTTTGCTCGAAGTGATGCAACTGCTATGGTGTAATCTTCTTGACAATTATGTTTACTGTAGTCAGTATTGATGTTGTGTTGTTGCACCGATAATATTGTTTATTTACTAATTGTAATGCATATGTATTCTACAAACTTGTAATACATATAGGTAATAAATATATTGATATATATTCAGTTTGTGGATGTGACATGCTTCTATTTCTCCATGTTTTTAATGGTGCATCATAATAAAATGACAAACTAACTTTGCATGTGTGTTTGATTTTATTAACTAAATTTTCTTTAAATTGGTTACCTAATTTTGTGTTTATAACAATAAATGAAGATTAATATGGATGCAATAATAATATAATAGTGTTACTTATGGTGTTACTGTGGGTACGAGATGTGTTACTCATGTCGTTGGCAACTATAAATTGTAGTGTTACAAGATTTGGATATTGTGTTACTAATCATGCAAAGATAAAAAAAATTTGTTACTAGTTATGTTACTATAGTTGCAAAGATATGTTACCAACAATGTTCTAGGTCTAGAAAATATGTTATTGTTGGTGTTACTGTAGTTACAAAAATGTGTTACCAACACACAAAGTAACACGTAATATGCATGTTACAACAATGTAAATTGTAACACGGTTTTGAACATGTGATAACAATTATGATGTGTGACCGGGGAGACCACTTAGTAACATGGCCTAATGGAACACATCACAAAATCTGTAACTGTGTGGCTTCGTAACACTGTTTTGGACTTGTAGTAACACAAGAACGTGTTACCAAAGCTCTGCTCAGCTGTAGCACCAAACGATACTTAATTACTTCTATTTGGCACACAAAGGTTCACACTATATGATCTAGCATAATCACAATTATCACATGAGTTAAAGCCTTAGACTTGTTTATTTTATTTTAGAAAAGTAATTTCTACTCATTGAAAACTACGTAAGATTTAATATTCTCCAATTAAAATATGGGATCATGTTGACACATGGAATCACCACATATTTTAATACTTGGGAATGTGATTTAAAGTGGTGTCATAATTTAATAAGATTTAACCTTATTATTTTAATTAATTAAAGTGACTAGAAATGCCTATAAGGTATTCTTTTAATACTTGTCCATTATTACTGCAAGTAAACCTAGATATTTTTATATATTTAGAAAGGTCTTATCAAATGTGATTTTGGAGAGTTGGAATCAACTCAAAAGCATTTATGGTTTATTTTAGAAAAATGTTTGAATGCAGAAAAGTCTCTGCCTTGTTATTTTTACTATAGATAATCTATAATTCTAAATGGTTTGAATTGATCGTGCTTGGATTAACAATTTCTATACCTTTCTAACAAAATTGGTTTCATGCAATTTGGTTTAGTGAATCTCTCTGAATTGATTTTTGAATCTATAGTCAGAAGTAGAGTTTGAACTAAATGGAAAAATCTAAATTTGAACTAACTGGGTCGCGCGGGAACTAACTGGGCCGGTCCACTATGCACAGCATAGCGCGCGTGAAGTAAATATGCCCTAGAGGCAATCATAGATATGATTATATTTCATATGTATCCATGAGTTATTGTAATGTTCCTTGTTTATCCATATGAGGCAACTTGTATTGATTAGCAATTATGTGAATTGTTTGTGAAACTCTATACTTGTATGGTTATATAATAGTTGTCCCTAGTCGGAGTTCATGTGAGGACACACGTGAAATTAGACTAGCACATCGATTGGTTGATGACTATGTTTCGCAAGTCATGGACATGAAGATGTCAAACCAATGGTGTGGACACATGTTATGAACATGGGGTTGGACTGACCCAACTTGAGACTGACAATTAGACTTGTATCTCTCTCTCTACACATCGTGTACATTTTGTCCTTAGACCTGAGATTGTCGCATGTACTTGAGATGTGAATTGACCTAATTTGGGGATATCAGACGCTACTCTGTAACTGGGTAGTTATAAAGGTAGCTTTCGGGTTTGTCCTGAAGCATGCTACAAGGCATGGTCAATAAAGTTGGGATTTGATCCTCTCTACTTCAGAGAGATAACTCTGGGCCCTTTGAGTGATCGGATCTAGAAATGCATGGACGTCCTACATATGGTGACATGATTATACCCTACTGGTACACGACATTAGCGTACCTGGTCCAGCGCAAGGAAGGCCCACAAGAATATACGCGGCCCATGAAGATTTTTGGGTCGCCCAAGCCCATGACGTCTTCGGATCCTTGGAGAGCAAGACTAGAACAGATAGAATATTCAAAGGGGCAAACCCTAAACCTGTAACCGACTCGATCTATGCCCGGGACCTGCCTACCTCTATATAAAGGCTAGGAGGACACGACGAGGAGGATATCTGTCATACCACCGCATACACACCTCCACGCCAGATCGCATCTGCACATCCCTGTAACTTTCAGTTCCCCCGTAATCAAGAGCAGACAAGCAGGAGTAGGGTTTTCCCTCCGGGGGCCTGAACCTGGGTAAATCTCGTCTCCCCTGGTTGCTTGTCTGTTAACAGTTCCGCGATCTCCAGCACCCCCATCTTCTCCAAAACCCAAGCTCATAACAATGGGCATTGACGAGATTAAACCTCGTCATTTGGTGCCGTCTGTGGGAACTGGGGGTGCTGATTGTGCGATCGTGACGGTCTCAACCAAAGCGATTTACAACTCCTCGGTGACGGAGAGCCTTCTCCTGTTTGGCGCTTTCGACTTCACCGCCCACTCACCAGCCACCCTGAAGGACTTCGAGCCCGTTGGCGACAGGCTCGCGATCCTGTTCGGGAGCTTCTGCTTCCAGGTGGGTCAGAACGACACTCTCCGCCTCCCAGAGCGGGTGCCTCTGCGATCGATCAGGCCCGCCTCGTGGGCCCCGCATCCCGTGCTACACACGTCAACATCGGCAGATGAGTCATACAACAGCAGCAGCTGCAACTCAGATCTGTGCGATCCCCCGTCGGATGAAGGGACCTACGATTCCAGATCCGAAAGCTGTGGCAGCAGCGATCCGACCTACGGACGCTACCAATGCGCCGTGGTCATCCAAAGCAACGTGGAGCAACAACCACCAGGTTTTGGTGCTCACGTATCGCCGCCCAACCCACAGGGTAGAAACGTCAAAAATAGGAGGCAGCCATCCACCCCGCCCAACAGGGATGATCCTGACGCCAATCGAGTAATCCACCTCAGCGAGGAAGGATGAAACCAAGCACACGAAGCTGTCGGGCAACAAGATCCTGCCCGTGGGTGCATCACGGGACCTACTGATGGCATACCACCTCATCCTCATCGAAGAGAACAAAAAGCAGGTGAAGATGCAAGAGGTACTCGACAAACGCAAGCAAGTGGCCTCGGAGTCTAGTGCGTGACAAGATGCGCTCTCCCCCATTGCAGCTCTAGCTCGCACGGCAACAACGCCAACAAGCATCGTTGTCGCGTAGATAACATGGACCCCGCTGCACGTCGCGAGGTGACCCGAACCCTCAACACGTCCTTTATGGAGATGGACGCCAACGGCAACATCATCCCGAAGACGCCGCAAGATGTGATCATGGAAGCCACCACATACCTTGCGTCCCATCCACCTCCGGTGGGGGACCCAAAGAGGGCCATGCACAACCCCGCACTAGCCAGACTCGGACTCGTTGGAGCTGCGCTCCACGAAGAAGCTCCTGCAGAGCCGAAAAAGAAGGCTGCGGTCAGATTCAACCGCAGTCCCACACCCTCGTCCGATCAGGAGGAACACGACCTACCTCGAAGACACAAGAGCTCACGACGTTGCAGTCGTGACTAGGACGCTCGAACCGAACTCACTCAGCGTAAGATCGATAAGGCACGTGCCAAACACGTGTTCTCATCCGAATCTGAAGAGGAGGAAAACAAAGGAGAACTCTGCGGAGCTCGATGCTTCAGGAGATCTGTTCGGCGGACACGGATGCCACGGAACTTCAAGCTTCCTTCGGACACTCCGAAGTTCGACGGCACACAGGACCCTAAGGCGTGGCTCGGCGACCACCTGTCGTCCGTCAAGCTACACGGCGGCAACAAAAACACAGCCTCGATCGAAGACCTGCGGGCCTGCACCCAACGAACGGTTTAATCCATTCGCTCGTACATACTATGTTGGTCCAACATCAAGAACTCCGCGACACACATCTCTGAGGAGTGAACGATCGACACCTTCAAAGATGGCGTCAAACGCCAGGACTTCAAGGAAGAACTTGGGCGCGTCAAGCCCAAGACACTCGACCACCTCATGGAAATCGCCAACAGGTGGGCAGATGGCGAGGTCTCCATCCACCGAGCACACACGGCGGAAGAGGATGACTATAGCCGCCGACGCGAGCACCGTAGCAAGAGAAGATCGCGCGTCTACGATGATCGTGACGGACCTGACATGGTCGCGGCTGGCTACGCCGACTGCCGCAACGAAAGCAACCGTAGCAACGACGGATACCGTGGAAACAACTTCCGCGATGGAGACGCCTGTAACATCCCAGCATTTAGGAACCTAACGAAGGGTAGATTTAGGATTATGTATTGTTGCATGCATCTATTTGTGAAAAGGTGGGTAAATTTTTTGCCAAATAAAACTTTAAGTGATCAATGTTTCTTTCTTACTTTAAGATTAGATTTAGACTTAAAGGAGGATTGTTATAAACTTTGATGTGATCTTAAAAGAAGTATGTGTGTTTTGAAATGGGTTTGAATTTAAAAAAACTTAAGTGTTTGAATAATAATTTAAAAGATTTAGATATAAGATTTGAATCTTAAATTAATTAAGATATAGGTAGTATAACTTAAATCTCAAAACAATAGAAATTATGAAATTCATTTTCATATTATAAAGACATAAACAAATTACAACAGAATAAAGAATAAGGATATTCTTTATTAATAATAATATAATCTTTATTACAATTGACTAAAATAAAGATTACAAGAATTATAAAAGAAAAATTACAAAGGACTAAGAAAATTACATCTACTAACTATCCTATATCTAAAACCTAAACTACATCTTCATCTTTATCTTTGAACCTGCAAAACAAAGATTAAACAGAAATAAAACAAGATTAGTGTTAGTAGATATTTCTCTCAGATATGTCAGTGAGGTGGACTTGACAATCTCATCATTGAGAAATGTTAAGGAGGGGCAAGTTTCACCAATATGAAAGATTTCATCTTTCATAAATTCCCGGACAGAATACAAATGACAGCCAAAAAAGGACCAATTCACCAGCCAAGGTAAAAGTAGATTGGTAATAGTAAGTTCAAATTTTCTGAACATATCCATATGTGCATAGCAGGCACACAGGCTGCACACACACAAGCATGCAAAGGGTGTGCTGTCGACTTCACAAGCACAGCCAGATCAAACAAAACCAGAGCACAGCCGTGGGGAAGCACCTCAGTGCAACACCACACCACACACACCACAACACAGCCAGGGTGAACAACAAGTAAACCAAGAACAACAGCCAAACCAACCACCAGATTAACCCAAACATCACCAGGATGCTGACATAAGGAGGGGGATGAACCAGGTGGACAGCAAGGCCAAGCCCAGGAGCTAGGAGGAGCAGGCTAGCTCCAGATAAAGCACAGGAGTCTAGCAAAACCAGATCAAGATCATCACCAACTTACTCCACAAATATCAGCTTTTGTGGTGAGTTTCATAAAACCTTCACATGATCTAATCATCTTATTTAGAGAAAGGCATGTGTTGTTTTGCAAAACAAACCCTCAAAAGACACCCAAGTGGGGTGAATCCATCATACGGATTTCTGAAAATCTAAAGGAAAAAAACAAAGCACCAGAATCCAACCAGAGCTCAGAGCAACATCCTTGCTCTCGTTGTCAAACAATATTCTACAATTCAATCATACATATACCTATGATCTATTTCTAGGCACATCCCTAAAAGAAGGGTAGCACCTTAGAAACAAATCTTTGGGATCCATAGATTGATCAAGCTCACTATCATTTTTCCAAGCTATGATTCAATAAAGAATAGCTGGTACCACTACCAGGACTATCTAGATGAACCAATTAGATAAGATTTGAATCCCTAAGCCTCAGACCAACATCATTGGTCATAGGGAATTCATATAAGAGCATCTCTATTTATTTTTAAAAGCCAAGATTATTTTAAACATAAACTAACCAAATCCATGGTTTAGAATCAAACTTGTATGCCATACATGATGGTGTCACAAGAACAATCCATTATGAATCAGGAAAGACAGTAAATCATCATCGATTCAGACAATCAACTAACTAATCAGTTTCCTGTTAACACAGGAATCATAACTAGGATATTTTTATGTTACACTTCACTGTTTGAGATCATGATGATCTCAGACCACATGTTAATTCCCAAACTAACATTGCTAGGACAGTAGCTGTATCCTATCATAATCAGGATCATGAATCCAAAAAAACAATAGAAATCTATCAAATCATTGGCTTTACCAAACATGTTTCCCATATAACCACATCATCTGAATCAGATGCAATCCAAGCATCAAATCATCTAGTAAGCCACCAGAAACATCATATATCATTTTAAGCAATAATCCTCAGGCCAATAAGAATTTAGCATGTGTACAGATCATCTAAACATGAATCAATTCATCCAGTACATAACAAGCACATCACAGGAACCCAAAAGGGATAATCATCCTAATCTGAATCAGACAGTAGCCAGAGAGGACACTACTAACATCTAGCATCGAATCAGCAAACACAGAGAGCACCAGGAGAGGGGAATCAAACTCACGTAGGTCCTCGCTGACGGATAGAAGAGGAAGTAGGGGGGCCGACGGCCATGGCGGCACGGGGAGCACCCCAGAGGGGGCGCTGCAACCCGCACGGAGCCATGGCAATGACCCTGATCACGCCTAGAGGTGCAGAGCATCACCTCAACGCACGAAGACCACGGTCGCACTTGAATCCATGCCAATCCCCAAACCCTAGGGTTCGGGACGGCATCGATCCATCGCAGGAGAGACCTAGGCTAGAATCCAATTGGATAGAATCAACGGGTGTCGTCGATAACCCCCTAATACACCACGACGGCGACCAGAACGGCCGACGGCGGCAGGAATCGCCGGTGGTGGCATCGCCGGCCGCAGGGTCGGGGTCAGAAGAGGAGAAGATGAACTCGAGAGAGAGAGAGAGAGGCAGTGAGGAGTGGGCAGAGCTGGGCCAGACCCTATGGGGTGGCTCTTTTGTCTAGTACTAGTGGGCCAACAGGGCCCAATAGGAATAACCAGCCCAGACACAATTTCAGTCCTGTTTTAATAAAAAGAAAAAGACCAAAATACCCCTAGACTTAATAAAATTCTAGAAAATAAAATAAAAATCCAAAAATTAGAAATAAAATATTTTTGGATTCACAAAAATCCAAACTACCTAAATAAATTAAAAGTATAAAATTTTAGACATTTAAATTTTATTAGGAATTTTGTAAATTATGTATTCCTTATGAAATTTTACAAAATTATTGAAAGGTGATAAAATTAATTAAAATTCACTTTCATTATGTATTAATATGGTAGTATTTTAGAAAAATACTAAATAAATATTTAATCACCATTTTTAATGTATAATTGATAATTCCTAAAAGGATTATTAAATCAACAAAAATCAAATACAAGGGAAATAAAATAAAATAATTCAATATATGTTATAAAATATTAAAAAGTAATATTTATAAATCCTTTATTACTAAAAAGGTTCTTTTTGGGGTAAATGCATATAAAAATTAAATAATGCATGGCATTACTTGCGTAATCTTTTTGCTTCTTTAAATATTGTCCTTACCGGGCAATAATGATGTTTTTGTAGAACTAGAAGCTCAAGGTCCAGTGCAAGCTTCAGACTTCACTACCTTGCCATCACAAGGCAAGTTCATCACTTGCTCATGTCCTTTGAAGAGTCTTTATCAAAGTATTTGCAAATTGTGTGTTATCATATATGCTATAAAGAAAGAAAATATTATTTTCACAAATAAAGAAATTATAGATATCATCCTAAGTGGTGATATGATGGATCAATAGAACTTAGAGTTCTAATTGCAACAATTATGATCATGTAGGGACTTAATAACCCCTGACATTAGTGATTCTAGCGCCGTATATTACCCATTAGCCATGAGATTTGGAATGGGACAGAGAAGTCAGCTGTATCTTCTTCCTCTCGCATGAAGTCGGATGTGCAGGTCATGTCTGTTATCCTCGTAGCGTGCATATTAATTGGTAATTCGTAGGGGATATGCAGCATATGGGTGGGAACCCTCAACGTCCCACGATAGTTCTGGCATCTAAAGGTTTGTATAAGCCATTGCCGTAATTCATTATGTGGGCATGGTGTACACCAAGGAGGCATGCGGGGTCGCGAAGGGGGCAGTGATTGGCTTGGACCAACTACTGGGGCCCACATCATGGAATTGTGGACGGTAAAGTACGCCCGGTTGTGCAACAAGGAGTTGATCTCTCATGGGTAAGTAATGCACCGCTTTAGAGTGTAAGAATTGTAACTTGTTACTCCCTATTCCGGGAAGGAGCTACGAACGCACCAGGAAAGGAACTCCATGAAAGTTCTAGTCAACCTGTGAAGGCTGATTGTCATAGTCTTTCAGAATAAAATCAATCTTTGAAGAAAGATTTACAAAAACTGCATAGTGCCAAGGAATTATAATCCGAGGTGGTAGTTAGAGCATCAAACTTCCCTCCTTGCATATAATGAACTTGTTGGGTAACGATGTTACTCATTCTTTTCTTTGATCCTTTTCTTAGACTCTGAGGGTTCCGAAGATGTGCCAATGTATGCAGCCGAATGCCAAGAAGACGTGTTCTACGAGGAACCTAATATATACGGAGGAGTTGAAGGCGTGGAATACGAGATCCGCTACGGTGTCGATGAGAACGAGTCCACTTAAGGGTCTAGTTAGTAGTAACTAATGGAGCCGAGCAGCATGAGCTCTATAAAATAAGCTGTTGAGCCCCACTCCTAGTCGGAGTTGTTACTTTTAAATTTCCGCTGAACATCTTATATTTTGGTTTTTAAGTTGGATCTTTTGGAAGTCTTGAACTTCCGTTATTGTAATAATAATAATGTGTGTACCTTTGTAATATGGACCCGCAATGTTTCTGTTGTACCACTCTGAGGGATGTGACATTTACGGAACGGTGTTATGTGGATGTCATGTCAACGACTATAGTGTACTACACATGCAGTGGTATGCTGGGTCACCACAGTTGGTATCAGAGCAAATTTCTTTGACCTTAGGTTGGAAACCAAGTTAAGGGTATTACCTGTAGGAGTTTTGGCAACGATAAAGAATTCTCTAAAAGTATCATAATGGGTATTCAAATAATAATATTCCGTTATATATTTTAGTGCGATAATTCTTTGTTATGATGCAATATATTATTGGATACTAATCAAAACTATTTTTCTGATATACAGAGATATGACACCAAAGTTTCCAAAACAGACTTTGGTAAGGAAAGAGGAGACTCTTGATGATTATCAAGGATCATTTATAGACCAACTTCGTCGACTTCTAAAGCTTTTTAATTGTCCAACTAGAATTCCAGTGAACATTATCACTTATCTTGATGGCCGGATGTTATCCAAGTATCGTGTGAGTATCCAACTTCCAGAGAAGCTTGGACTGTACCACGATCTACCCATAGGAGAAGGTAGGAGTCATTTAGCAGCCTATCATGTTGCTGTTGTGGAGGCAATAGCTAATATCCGGGAGCAGAAAACCAAGGAGCTAGAAGGTAGCACATTTTCTGTGATACCTCATGATTCTATAGACTCGGAGCCTATATCGGATCATCTAAATTTAGCTAAGAAGCATCCTAAGTTAGCTTCCAAGTTTATGGCAAGATACCGGACACTCGTTGCGTCTTTTGATAAGACTCATCAAGTGATTGTTGAAGACAAAAATGACATGTTAGAGGATCTAACTGATTCGGAAAGGAGGAAGCAGTTAGCATCCCAGTTAGAGAGACAAGCAAGTAGTAGTGCAACACCTATCTTTAAGGATATACCTATAGATCCGGAATCTTTTACACCATATCCTTACTCACCAAGACCTGAACCTACACATGATCCTACTATTGATATGCGGTATGCAGTACCACAGGGCTTAGAGGATGGTTCTGACTCAGAACTTCCTATTGAGAACTCGGATGGATGGAGAATGGGATCATATAATGGATCTCATGAACACGAGATGTCCACAGATGGTTCTGACCGAAATGTTGGACAATCTAGTTGGATGGGTGCAAGGATGAATCCTAATAACAGAAGTAGGAATACCATGTCAATAGATGATCAGGATGAAGAAGAAGATCCTGAGGAAAGAGTGTTTGAATCATCCACATCTTCTCAAAGCCCAGGGAATATACATTATCCAGTATTCAATTATCTGGTCCACGAGAGCACCTGGGGAGCAGCAGGATCTGCATATCCTGTTGACAACTCTAGAGATGAAGCTCAGGAGATGCATGCTGGAGATAATGTTGAATATGTTTTTGAAGACTTTTCAGCTGAGCTGGAGGGAGTCGATGCGCTCAGGTTGAGTAATGACTCAAGTCCTGATACTTCAGATACAGACTATGTTCCTTCTGGAAGGCCATTTGTTCCACAAACTGTGTGACGGTCAACACGTCATCACGGTTGGACCTTAGGCATGTATGATGAGCGTAGTTACTATTAGAAAGAGACAACTAGACAGTAGTATCAAGTACTGTGTATTGTACTCTAGAAATAAGGTAGTTTTGTAAAATACCAATATGGTATATGTTGTAATGACTTTATATCATTATGATATTATATGTAAAATGCATGTTTGGATTTCTTTGGATCTTTATTGTGTGACTAGTTCTGTGCATAAAGTCGAGCTCAGAACACATGTGCATGATGTAATTATGAGTATTCGCTTTATGATGCAAGACTAGGGGGTCATGGATACAGGGGTAGAAATGGAAACTGAGCAGCAGCGGATGGAGCGTGAGGCCAAGGAAAAAGCCAATGCCGATACAGTAAATCAAGGAGCATTACCACCACCACCAATGAGGCCATTAATGGAGCAGCACTTTAAGCAATGTATGCAAATGATGCAAGAGACCTAGAACAAGTTCATGGAAGAATTGCTGGGTAGAGCAAATCAGAGGGCACCTGAAGGTGGAGGAGGGAGTTTATCTGATTTTCAAAATGCAAGACTGTTACCTTTTGCATCAGCTCCTGAACCAATGGATGCAGAAGACTGGTTAGCAGATACAGAGAGGAAGCTGAAAACTGTAGGTTGCAATGATGAGGAAAAATTGAGGTATGCAACTCATCTGCTGACCGGACCTGCAGCATCATGGTGGGAAAATCAATTAGCTATGCAACCACCAGGAAGGGAGTTTACCTGGGAGGAGTTCAGGAAGAGTTTCCGTGAATATCATGTTTCAGAAAGCGTCATGGAGTTAAAGAGGAGAGAATTTGAGGAGCTTCAGCAAGGATATACTAGTGTCATGAAGTACATCCGGGAGTTTAGCCAACTGTCTCGTTATGCTGAGGAGGATGTTAACACCAAAGAGAAGAGGAAGAAACGTTTCTTGCGTGGATTAAATCCGTTTTTGAAGATGCAGCTAAGGTTAGCCAATAAGCAAACTTATCAGTAGTTGTTGGATGCAACCATTACTTTTGAGGATGATTACAAGAATGTCCAAGAGGACCGGAGGAAGAGAGCCAAGAAGGAAACCAAGAGAATTCAGGCAAGCAAACCTAAACCTAACCTGGAGTTCAAACCCCGGAATAGGAATTATGGCAACAACAATAATAACAATAACAAGGGCAGTGGTGGAAATCAATCTAATATGAGAAGGAATGTTATCTGTAACAACTGTGGAATTCCAGGGCATTTCCAGAGGGAGTGCAAAAAGCCTGTAGTGATCTGTTACGGTTGTGGTCAGAAGGGGTATATCAAGCCGGATTGTCCGAGCAAACCACCGGGAGGATGGCCTACCAAAGGGAGGAGGACAAGCCAGTGGAGGAAATGGATATCCCAATAAAGGAGGAAACAATGGCAAGAAGAATAATGGCAAGAGAAACCGACCTACCGGAAAACTGAACCATGCAACCCTCGAGGAGGTGGATAATTCGGAGCATGCAGTAATAGGTACGCTCAATATCCTTACCAATCCCGACAAAGTTCTATTTGATACTGGTGCAAATACTTCATTCATTTCTGAAGAATTCTATGATAAGTTCGGGATTAGAAGGGCAACGTTAGAACGTCCTATGACCGTAGTTACGACAGGAGGGAATGTGATTGTACGCCACATAAAACAAGATCAGGTTATCTCGATCTATGGTTGTACATATTTTGCAGACCTTTATGTGATTCCTTTGAAGGGAATTGCAGTAGTGCTGGGGATGGATTGGATGATGGAACACAGAGCTCAGATTAATTGTGAGGAGAAAACTGTCTCAACCAAAACTCCAAGTGGAGCAAGGATAGTTTACCAGACAGATAAACATAGTCATATCATGGTGGATCTGCAGTTGAACTCAATGAAGGAAGTTAAATTAGAAGAAATTCCTGTAGTTAATGAATTCCAAGATGTTTTCCCAATGCAATTACCAGGAATGCCACCGGACCGGGAGATAGAGTTCACCATTGACCTAATACCTGGTACAACACCAATAGATCAGGCACCATATAAAATGGGACCCAAGGAGTTGAAAGAACTCAAGGAGCAAATTGATGAGTTAGCAAGAAAAGGATTTATTCAAGAAAGTGTATCTCCATGGGGAACACCAGTAATTTTTGTGGATAAGAGAGATGGTGGAAGACGAATGTGTGGCGATTATAGAAATCTGAACAACGTGATGACCAAGAACAAGTATCCTTTACCAAGAATTCAAGATTTGTTTGATCAAGTGAAATGAGCTGGAGTATTTTCAAAGATCGATTTAAGATCTGGATACCATCAAATAAAAATCAAGCCGGAATATGTTCCAAAAATAGCATTTGTCTCAAGATATGGACACCATGAGCATCTGGTGGTACCATTTGGTTTGACCAATGCACCGGCAATATTCATGAATTTGATGAACAAGATCGTCATGCCATATTTGGATAAGTTTGTCATCGTATTTATTGATGATATTCTGATATATTCCAAGGATAAGGAAGAGCATGCTGACCATTTGAGAATAGCATTACAGACTTTAAGAGAACATAAGCTTTATGCTAAGTTCAGTAAGTGTGAGTTCTGGTTAGATGAGGTAGAATTCCTCGGTCATGTGATCAGTAAAGATGGGATTTATGTGAATCCATCTAAAGTTCAGTCGGTACTAGAGTGGACTGCACCAACCAATGTGAAACAAATTCGAGGTTTCCTAGGAATGGTTGGTTATTATCGGAGATTCATTGAAGGTTTCTCCAAAATAGCCGGACCAATGACCAAATTATTAAGGAAAAATACACCATTTAAGTGGGATGAGAAGTGTGAAGCAAGTTTCCAAGAGTTGAAAACAACATTAACCACAACTCCAATCTTAGCATTTCCTGAAACAGGGAAGGATTTCACCGTAAACTGTGATGCATCTAAAGAAGGTTTGGGTTGTGTATTAATGCAAGATCGGAAAGTAATTGCTTATGGTTCAAGACAATGGAAACCACATGAAGTCAACTATCCAACTCATGATTTAGAGTTAGCAGCAGTAGCTTTGCACTGAAAGGATGGATGCATTTTCTTTATGGAGCCAGATGTGAGTTGTACACTGACCATAAAAGTCTCAAATATTTCTTCACTCAAAAGGAATTGAACATGAGACTGAAGCGTTGGTTGGAATTAATCAAATATTATGACCTAACAATCAATTACACCCCTGGAAAAGCAAATGTTGTAGTAGATGCTTTAAGCAGAAAGAGTGCAGATATTCAGCCTAGCAACAGAGAGTTACCAAAATAGTTACAAATGGGCTTGGAAAGATTAGAACTCCACTTCATCAGGACAGAGGTTCTTGGAGGATTAGCGACTATGCAGGTAGTTGCAGAACATGAAAGTGATCTTAAGCAATAAGTTTTTAGACGTCAAGAAGAATACCCTTTTATTGCGGAGGAAATTCAGAGGATATCTCAAGGGCAAAAATCATTTATTCGCCTTGGAGATTATGGATCTTTATGGTTCCAAGATCGTTTATGTGTTCCAGATGTGACCGAGATCAGAAATATCATACTCAAAGAAGCACATGCTACCCCATATTCTATACATCCAGGGAGTACTAAGATGTATATGGATTTAAAGGAACTATTCTGGTGGAATAACATGAAAAGAGATATTGCTAAATGTGTATCTGAATGCCATACTTGTCAAAGAGTGAAAGCTGAACATCAAAATCCAGCAGGACCATTACAACCCTTAGAATTTCCTGAATGGAAATGGGAGGAAATAGGCATGGATTTTATCACAGGATTACCTATGACACCAAAAAAGAAGGACATGATATGGGTAATAGTGGATAGACTCACTAAGAGTGCACATTTTATTCTAGTAAATCAACAAGATAATGCCGAGAAGTTAGTTGAAGTATATGTTAAAGAGATAGTAAGTAAGCATGGAGTACCCAAGAAGATCGTAACTGATATGGTATTAGTGTTTACTTCAGCATTTTGGAAGCAATTGCATGAAGAACTTGGTTCAAAGTTAGATTTCAGCACGACATATCATCCTGAAACAGGAGGTCAAACTGAAAGAACAAATCAAATACTAGAAGACATGTTGAGGGCTTGTGCACTAGATTTTGGAGGAACATGGGAGGATCACTTACCATTGGCAGAATTTTCTTATAACAATAGCTATTAGAGTAGTCTGAAGGAAGCTCCATATGAGGTTCTGTATGGAAGGAAGTGTAGATCACCAATATGTTGGTATGAACCTAGAAGCAGCAAAGAATTTGCGCCAGATTATATCAAGGAGAGACAAGACATCATTGATAAGATCAGGGATAGACTGAAAATAGCCCAGAGCAGGCAGAAAAGTTACGCGGATCAAATCCGAAGATCATGGCATCCAGAAGTAGGAGATATGGTCTATTTGAAAGCAAGTCCAATGAAAGGAGTAAAAAGGTTCGGAGTAAAAGGGAAATTAAGTCCAAGATATATTGGACCATTCAAGATACTGAGTCAAAACAGAACTATAGCTTATGCTTTAGAGTTACCATCAAGACTGGATCAAGTGCATAATGTTTTTCATCTGTCACAACTATTCAAATGTTTGAAAGTTCTAGAGGATGCAATAACACATCAAGAGATAGAACTACAAGCAGACCTGACTTATATTGAAAAGCCCTACAAGATTCTGGAAGAAAATTGGAAAAGATTGAGGAATAGGGCAATCAAATATTGCACGGTACAATTGGAACATCACCCTGAAAGGGAAGCCACATGGGAGAAGGAAGAGGATTTAAGAAAGACTTATCTAGACCTATTCAGGTACATCTCTAACAAACTTCGGGACGAAGTTTAATTTAAAGGGGGAAGTCTGTAACATCCTAGCATTTAGGAACCTAACGAAGGGTAGATTTAGGATTATGTATTGTTGCATGCATCTATTTGTGAAAAGGTGGGTAAAATTTTTGCCAAATAAAACTTTAAGTGATCAATGTTTCTTTCTTACTTTAAGATTAGATTTAGACTTAAAGGAGGATCGTTATAAACTTTGATGTGATCTTAAAAGAAGTATGTGTGTTTTGAAATGGGTTTGAATTTAAAAAAACCTAAGTGTTTGAATAATAATTTAAAAGATTTAGATATAAGATTTGAATCTTAAATTAATTAAGATATAGGTAGTATAACTTAAATCTCAAAACAATAGTAATTATGAAATTCATTTTCATATTATAAATACATAAACAAATTACAACAGAATAAAAAATAAGGATATGCTTTATTAATAATAATATAATCTTTATTACAATTGACTAAAATAAAGATTACAAGAACTACAAAAGAAAAATTACAAAGGACTAAGAAAATTACATCTACTAACTATCCTATATCTAAAACCTAAACTACATCTTCATCTTTATCTTTGAACCTGCAAAACAAAGATTAAACAGAAATAAAACAAGATTAGTGTTAGTAGATATTTCTGTCAGATATGTCAGTGAGGTGCACTTGACAATCTCATCATTGAGAAATGTTAAGGAGGGAAAGTTTCACCAATATGAAAGATTTCATCTTTCATAAATTCCCAGACAGAATACAAATGACAGCCAAAAAAGGACCAATTCACCAGCCAAGGTAAAAGTAGATTGGTAATAGTAAGTTCAAATTTTTTGTACCTATCCATATGTGCATAGCAGGCACACATGCTGCACACACACAAGCATAAAAAGGGTGTGCTGTCGACTTCACAAGCACAACCCGATCAAACAAAACTAGAGCACAACCATGGGGAAGCACCTCTATGCAACACCACACCACATCACAGCCAGGGTGAACAGCAAGTAAACCAAGAACCATAGCCAAACCAACCACCAGATTAACCCAAACATCACCAGGATGGTGACATAAGGAGGGGGATGAACCAGGTGGACAACAAGGCCAAGCTCAGGAGCTAGGAGGAGAAGGCTAGCTCCAGATCAAGCACAGTAGTCCAGCAAAACCAGATCAAGATCATCACCAACTTACTCCACAAGTATCAGCTTTTGTGGTGAGTTTCATAAAACCTTCACATGATCTAATCATCTTATTTAGAGAAAGGCATGTGTTGTTTTAAAAAACAAACCCTCAAAAGACACCCAAGTGGGGTGAATCCATCATAGGGATTTCTGAAAATCTAAAGGAAAACAACAAAGCACCAGAATCCAACCAGAGCTCAGAGAAACATCCTTTCTCTAGTTGTCAAACAATATTCTACAATTCAATCATACATATACCCATGATCTATTTCTAGGCACATCCCTAAAAGAAGTGTAGCACCTTAGAAACAAATCTTTGGGATCCATAGATTGATCAAGCTCACTATAATTTTTCCAAGCTATAATTCAATAAATAATAGCTGGTACCACTACCAGGACTATCTAGATGAACCAATTAGATAAGATTTGAATCCCTAAGCCTCAGACCAACATCATTGGTCATAGGGAATTCAGATAAGAGCATCTCTATTTATGTTTCAAAGCCAAGATTATTTTAAACATAAACTAACCAAATCCATGGTTTAGAATCAAACTTGTGTGCCATACATGATGGTGTCACAAGAACAATCCATTATGAATTAGGAAAGACAGTAAATCATCATAGATTCAGACAATTAACTAACTAATCATTTTCCTGTTAACACAGGTATCATAACTAGGATATTTTTATGTTTCACTTCATTGTTTGAGATCATGATGATCTCAGACCACATGTTAATTCCCAAACTAACAGCGCTAGGATAGTAGCTGTATCCTACCATAATCAGGACCATGAATCCAATAAACAGTAGAAAGCTATCAAATCATTGGCTTTACCAAACATGTTTCCCATACAACCACATCATCTGAATCAGATGCAATCCAAGCATCAAATCATCTAGTAAGCCACCAGAAACATCATATATCATTTTAAGCAACAATCATCAGGCCAATAAACATTTAGCATGTGTACAGATCATCTAAACATGAATCAATTCATCCAGTACATGAACAAGCACATCAGAGGAACCCAAAAGGGATAATCCTCCTAATCTGAATCAGACAGTAGCCAGCGAGGACACTGCTAACATCTAGCATCGAATTAGCAAACACAGAGAGCACTAGGAGAGGGTAATCAAACTCACCTAGGTCCTCGCTGAAGGATAGAAGAGGCAGCAGGGGGCCGACAGCCATGGCGGCACGGGGAGCACCCTAGAGGGGGCGCTGCAACCCGCACGGCGCCACGGCAACGACCCTGATCACGCCTGGAGGTGTACAGCATCACCTCAACGCACCACGACCACGGTCGCACTTGAATCCATGCCAATCCCCAAACCCTAGGGTTCGGGACGACATTGATCCATCGCAGGAGAGCCCTAGGCTCTAATCCAATTGGATAGAACGAACTGGCATCGTTGACAACCCCCTAATACACCACGGCAGCAACCAGAACAGCCGACGGCGGCAGGAATCGCCGATGGCGGCATCACCAGCCACAGGGTCGGGGTCAAAAGATGAACTCGAGAGAGAGAGGCAGCAAGGAGTGGGCCGAGCTGGGCCAGACCCTTCGCGGTGGCTCTTTTGTCTAGTACTAGTGGGCCAACAGGGCGCAATAGGAATAACCAGCCCAGAAACAATTTCAGGCCTGTTTTAATAAAAAGAAAAAGACCAAAATACCCCTGGACTTAATAAAATTCTAGAAAATAAAATAAAAATCCAAAAATTATAAATAAAATATTTTTGGATTCACAAAAATCCAAACTACCCAAATAAATTAAAAGTATAAAATTTTAGACATTTAAATTTTATTAGGAATTTTGTAAATTATATATTCCTTATGGAATTTTACAAAATTATTGAAAGGTGATAAAATTAATTAAAATTCACTTTCATTATGTATTAATATGGTAGTATTTTAAAAAATACTAAATAAATATTTAATCACCATTTTTAATGTATAATTCATAATTCCTAAAATTATTATTAAATCAACAAAAATCAAATAAAAGGGAAATAAAATAAAATAACTCAATATATGTTATAAAATATTAAAAAGTAATATTTATAAATCCTTTATTACTAAAAAGGGACTTTTTGGGGTAAATGCATATAAAAATTAAATAATGCATGAGATTACTTGCATAATCATTTTGCTTCTTTAAATATTGTCCTTATAGGGCAATAATGATGTTTTTGTAGAACTAGAAGCTCAAGGTCCAGTGCAAGCATCAGACTTCACTACCTTTCCATCACAAGGCAAGTTCATCACTTGCTCATGTCCTTTGAAGAGTCTTTATCAAAGTATTTGCAAATTGTGTGTTATCATATATGCTATAAAGAAAGAAAAAATTATTTTCACAAATAGAGAAATTATTGATATCATCCTAAGTGGTGATATGATGCAGCAATAGAACTTAGAGTTCTAATTGCAACAATGATGATCAAGTAGGGACTTAATAACCCCTGGCATCAGTGATTCCAGCGCTGTATATTACGCGTTAGCCATGAGATTTGGAATGGGACAGAGAAGTCAGTTGTATCTTCTTCCTCTCGCATGAAGCCGGATGTGCAGGTCGTGGCGGTTATCCTCGTAGCGTGCATATTAATTGGCAATTCGTAGAGGATATGCAGCATATGGGTGGGAACCCTCAACATCCCACGATAGTTCTGGCATCTAACAGTTTGTATAAGCCATTTCCTTAATTCATTATGTGGGCATGGTGTACACCAATTAGGCATGCGGGGTCGCGAAGGGGGCAGTGATTGGCTTGGACCAACTACCGGGCCCCACATCATGGAATTGTGGACGGGAAAGTACGCCCGGTTGTGCAACAAGGAGTTGATCTCTCATGGGTAAAGTAACGCACCTCTGCAGAGTGTAAGAATTGTAACTTGTTACTCTCTGTTCCGGGAAGGAGCTACGAACACAGCAGGAAAGGAACTCCATGAAAGTTCTAGTCAACCTGTGAAGGCTGATTGTCATAGTCTTTCAGAATAAAATCAATCTTTGAAAAAAGATTTACAAAAACTGCATAGTGCCAAGGATTTATAATCCGAGGTGGTAGTTAGAGCATCAAACTTCCCACCTTGCATATAATGAACTTGTTGGGTAACGATGTTACTCATTCTTTCCTTTGATCCCTTTCTTAGACTCTAAGGATTCCAAAGACGTGCCAATGTATGCAGCCGAATGCCAAGAAGACGTGTTCTACGAGGAACCTGATCTATCCGGAGGAGTTGAAGGCGTGGTCTACGAGATCCTCTATGGTGTCGATTAGAACGAGTCCACTTAAGGGTCTAGTTAGTAGTAACTAATGGAGCCGAGCAGCATGAGCTCTATAAAATAAGCTGTTGAGCCCCACTCCTAGTCGGAGTTGTTACTTTTAAATTTCCGCTGAACATCTTATATTTTGGTTTGTAAGTTGGATCTTTTGGAAGTCTTGAACTTTCGGTATTGTAATAATAATAATGTGGGTACCTTTGTAATATGGATCTGCAATGTTTCTGTTGTACCACTCTGAGGGATGTGATATTTACGGAATGGTGTTCTGTGGATGTCATGTCAACGACTATAGTATACTACACATGCAGTGGTATGCTGGGTCACCGCAACGCCCAAAGAAAACATGGCAACGCCGTGGCCGCGACGACAAGCGCTGGTGGAGGTGTTCTGTGTGGCGGCGGTGCCCTTCTTGCCTCCGGCAGCAACACTGGTGGAGGTCTTCTTTGATTTCCCCATTAAAGCGCGATGACAGCGGCAGTTCGAGCGTAGGAAAGAGGAGGGGAAAGATCGGAGAACTTCCAGCACGCGGCGAGAAAAGCTGAAGAAAATGGAAGCAGTAGAAAGCAAGTGTCTACGGTGAAAACAAACCACAATTTTTCCCCAAAGTTATAAGGACGAAGATGATGAACAGGGACCGTTCATATGGAAGCCCTAGCATCCACGTGTCAGCACAGCAGCGAACCGTCGCTCGCACGTCGTCCACTACGCACGGAAATCGAGGAGGCGCCGTAATTCTCGCCACGTCGCGCATTACCAGTCAACTCCAAGTCAAAAAGTGGGACCCATGTTCGTCCAGTCACGTCACCTCTGGCGCCGTAGACGATTGAGGTCGCTGATCATCAGCACTGACATCATCAAAGCCATACTAGCAATGACTACAAAACTTCGGCTAAACAGCTAAAGTACTCACTCGAATCTACGATTCGAGCAACTCCTCGGGGGCTACTCCTATCAGGAGCGCTGGTCGCGCACCCGAAGCATGAATAAGGTACTACGCCTAAGATATATTCTTCGAGTCCTACGTCGAGTCTATGACTCCACTACGGACTTGGGGGCTACTCCCATAGGGAGGATTGATTCAAGCATCTGAAAAATTGTGTCCTACGGACCTGAAGCAAACAATGGCTGAATTAAAGTCTCTGCTCGAGTCTACGACTCGAACAGACACTCGGGAGCTACTCCCATAGGGAGCGCTGGTCATGCACCCTATGAATTTCGTCGACTGCGATCCTTCGGATCAGAATGCAAATTTTTTTTGGCAACTTTGCCCCAATCAACACTAAGTGAGTAACATCCTCCTTGGCCACCCAAAACATCTCCGCGCTGATAAAATTTTGGATGTTGTGTCTGCGAAGCAAATATAAGACCTACAGATATCATCTGATGGCCTCGTAACGCACCTGACTGCACTATGCTAGTAAAAATCCATGCCAACAGGCGCGATGAAAATCCCGACGGACGCGTTGGGTACATCATTCTAAAACTACTATGATTCGACCGCAAAGGCTTGAGTAAAATTGCGCGAGCATCTGTTCCGGGTTCGAGTCTAGGGACTCAAATCTGAAGAAGATCGTATTGTTTTGTCCGAAGACAGTTAACTGACCCTGATCCGTCGGGAGAGTCAGGCACACGCATCAACAATCCCTACATACTAAAATCATTCTCTGATGAACAGAAATAGCTGCACCCGAAAGATTGAAGAGTCCTCAGCCGAATCTGCGATTCGACTGAACACTCGGGGGCTACTGACATGATTATACCCTACAGGTACACGACATTATCATACCTGGTCCAGCCCAACGAAGGCCCACAAGAATATACGTTTCCCATGAAGATTTTCGGGTGGCCCAAGCCCATGACGTCTTCAGATCCTTGGAGAGCAAGACTAGAATAGTTAGAATATTCAAAGGGGCAAACCCTAAAACTATAACCGACACGATCTATGCCCGGGACCTGTCTAACTTTATATAAAGACTAGGAGGGCACGACGAGGAGGATATCTCTCATACCACCGCATACACACCTCCACGCCAGATCACATCTGCGCATCCCTGTAACTTTCGGTTCTGCCATAATCAAGAGCAGACAAGCAGGAGTAGGGTTTTCCCTCCAGGGGCCTGAACCTGGGTAAATCTCGTGTCCCCTGGTTGCTTGTCTGTTAACCGTTCCGTGATCTCCAACACCCCCATCTTCTCCAAAACCCAAGCTCATAACAATGGGCATTGACGAGATTAAACCTCTTCATATGGTTAAGAGTTAACCTAGTAAAGGGATTCCGAATCACAGTATCGGGAAAGGGAGGTTAGCTTGGAGCTAGACCAAATATCATGAGGCAAAGGGAAATACATATACTAAACCTTGTGATTGTTCGTCCGATATGATCTTGTATGCGTTTAGGAGTTGGCACGTCTTGCTAGAGGCCGCTATCAACTATTGATAGAATAAGTGTATTTGTGTCATGTCTATACGTATATGAACCTATAGGGTCACACACTTAAGGGGCTGGAAGCCTAATGAGGATTAGATCTGAATTAGACCAGGCTTAGGATACTAATGGGCTTCTAATGTAGAAGTCCACTACGGACGCCTATATAAGAGAGGGTGGGGCGAGCTAACCAGGGTTAGACCATTCCATCCAGCCGCCACTCCTCACGCCTATGTCGTGCGCATAGACCTAGTAGTCTGGCGTCTGACTCTTCCACCCCGCACGTGTGGATACCTCAGAGGTGCTGCATCTCTGGCACTTGGACGAGCTGCTCGTGGGACGAGTACAAGGAAGAGACGTAGAATGTATGCACTGCCTCGACGCACTTCATCAAGTTCCACAACTGCGCGTCTAAAGGTAATCCTGTGATCTATGACAAAAGTATTCCTTGTTTACGCGGTAGAATTTTTTTGATTTGCGCTAGTGTAGCCTACCCATAAACCTGACAGTGGTATGAGAGACGATGCTGTTCAGTTATAGGTTCGGGAAGTTTGCATATGGTGATATGCAGATTGATATGAATGATGTGATCGTTTGTATTGCGGTGGTTCAGGATTCATCTGTGATCTTGCTTTCCGTGATCGTGATTCTGAGGTCGTCGAACGACTTACCCCTGCCGGTCGGTTTTCGCCATCGGGGTAGACAATGACACATAAATCCTGTTGAATCACGTGAAAATCAATATAATTGATCGAATCGGAACCTAGATCTAAAATCGATGTACCGTGATCAAAGAGTTTTATCGAATCTGAACAATAGTCGGTTTATGGTAAATTTGATTTGTAGATCAAAAAATCCTTAAAGAAAATTGTATAGATTCAATCTCTCATTTTTCACAATTTTCCGAAGGGATACCGCTTTGAACCCCGCAGGGGGATACCCCCTAGACCCCCCTTAATCGTACACCCTTTTGTATCTCGTTACAGTAACTAGGTTCTACGATGTCACATGATCTGGTAGAATGCGATTCTATGCATAACTTGTTTTTGCAGGATGTATGTGATCAGTATGGCCCATATATGTATGTGATGCATGTATGAAATTTTTCATCACCCGCGTGTCGTGAGTACGGCAACACGACTGGAGCCATATGTGTTGTCAATTATTTTAATGGACTGCGTGCCTACTTGTGATGATCCCAATACTATGTAATTTTGATTACTAGCTGTTAGTAGTAATAGCTTGTATTAGTTCTTGGAGGACTCATCACTTGGAGGATTCCTCACTTGGAACATGAATATGGAGATCATCATGGTGGACAAGTTCTATGGCGATAGAGATCACCATGAGAAAATGGGCCATACTGTGTCACAACTATGTGAATGCTATTCTTATGTGTTTTACTCTATGCATGCTTAGATGATAGTAGTAGAACGATCCCTCACAAAGTTTAAGTTAAACCATGCCCTCCCAACCAAACCTTGCACCATCCTATGCCCTATACAACCGTTTGTGGGCCTATGAAATTAGGGTGCCGCGGTTTTCCTTGGCTGGATGGGTTTGTATCGGATACCTACACTCATAAGGGTTGGTGAGCTTGACAAGGTCATCTTAACAGTTAAGGACCTTGGGGCATAAAGGTTGGGCGCCTAGTTTTGACATAGAGATGTCACCCAACAACAAGAGTCATATGTGATATTATTAGCAAGTGTTGCTTACCGATTTACCTTGTCTTCTAGTAGTGATGCTAAAGCTCACTAGTCGACTTGTTAATTGTGGATCTTAAATAGAGGGATATTGATTTAAGTGGGAGTATATGCTATTAAATTGTTTAATATGTTTTACTCTTTCATGGTTACATGGCTTAGTATTTTGCATGTTTTCTATTGTAGATCAATGGCACCGAACACTACATCACCTTTTTTTTGCGTTCGATTCTTGACAAAGATAAACTAAATGAAACAAACTATACGGACTGGGGTTCGTAACCTGAGAATTGTTCTCAGGTCTAATAAAAAGGAAACAGTTCTGGATACCCCAATCCCTGATGAACCTGCTGATAATGCATCCGCTCCCCTAAAGAACGCCTACAAGAGAGCATGTGATGACTCTCTTTAGGTTAGCTGTCTTATGCTTGCATGCATGGAACCTGAACTCCAAAAGAAGTTTGAGGATCAGGAAGCATACGATATCATCGTCGTGCTTAGGGACATGTTCTAGACTCAGGCTAGGACTGAGAGGTACAATGTCGCCAAGTCCTTTGTGGAATGCAAGCTGGCAGAGGGAGCAGGTGTAGTCCCCCATGTGATCAAAATGGTTGGTTACAGTTATACTAAGCTTGGTTTTCCACTAGGCCAAGAGTTGGCTACTGATTTAATTTTGCATCTCTTCCATCTAGCTATAGGCAGTTCATTTCGAACTACCATATGTATGAGGTGGAGAAGGGCCTTAATGAGTTACGCGGGATGCTAAAAACAGCAGAAAGTGACATGAAGAAGTCTGTAGGGCATAGCCATGTGATGGCAGTGCAAAACAAGCCTAGCTTCAAGAAAAAGGGTACTTCTTGGAAGAAGAAGAAGGGCAAGGCTAAGGATACTATCCCTAATCCTGCACCCAAGCAAAAGGCTGGACCTGTAGAAGACACCAAGTGCTTCTTTTGTCATGAACATGGCCACTGGAAGAGAAATCGCAGCAAGTACCAGGCTTCTTTGAATAAGAGTGGATGTATGAGTACTTCCCACTCAGGTACGCTTGTTTATGTTAACTCTTGGGTATTTGATACCGGATCGGTTTCTCATATTTGCAATTCGATGCAGGGGCTAATAAGGACTAAAGAAGTGCAGAAAGGAGAAGTGGATTTTCACGTCAGAAATAAAGCAAGGGTTGATGCATTGTTTGTCGGTGTCATGCAACTTCACCTTCCGTCAGGATTTATTATGATGTTGAATAGTTGTTATCACATTCCAAGTATGGGTCAAAACATTTTATCACCTTCATGTTTGATGAGGGATGTATATTCATTTGCGAGTATGAACAATGGTTGTGTAATCTCTAAGAATGATATGTTTATGGCTGATGCTCCCATTATGAATGGGTTATTTATTTTAAATCTTGATGATGCATCTGTTTACAATGTTAGTGATAAAAGGCTTCGTCCTAATGATTTGAGTCCTACCTATTTATGGCATTGTCGTTTGGGGAATATAAGTGAAAAGCGCATGAAGAATCACCATGGTGATGGTCTTCTAAGTTCGTTTGATTTTAAATCATACGAGACATGTCAAGCTTGTTTAGTTGGAAAGATGACCAAGTCGCCTTTTTCGGGTTTACCCGAGAGAGCGACAGACTTGTTGGATCTCACACATACTGATGTATGTGGACCAATGAGCACGGCGGCCAGAGGAGGATATCACTACTTGATGAAGCATAAGTCTAAAACTTTTGAAAGGTTCAAGGAGTTTCAGAGTGAGGTAGAGAATCAACGTGGCAAGAAAATAAAGGCCTTGCGATCTGATTGTGGAGGTGAATATTTGAGTCACGAATTTAGAAATCATCTTAAGATTTGCGGAATTGTTCCACAACTCACGCTGCTCGGAATGCCCCAAACAAACGGGATCTCCGAATGATGCAATCGAACTTTTTTGGACATGGTTCGATCGATGATGAGCCAGTCGGATTTACCATTATCATTTTGGGGTGACGCTCTAGAAACGGCAACTTTCACACTTAATAGGGTACCATCTAAATCCGTAGTGAAGACACCATATGATATGTGGACTGGAAAGAATCCTAGTTTGTCTTTTCTAAAGATTTGGGGTTGTGATGCATTTGTCAAGCGACTTTAGTCGGACAAGCTAACTCCCAAATCGGATAAGTGCATTTTCATGGGATATCCGAGGGAAACCTTAGGGTATTACTTATACAACCAAGATGAGGGCAAAGTGTTTGTCGCTCGTAGCGGTGTTTTCCTAGAGAAAGAGTTTCTCACAAAGGGAACGAGTGGATGGTCGGTGCGACTTGAAGAAGTTCAAGATGAGCCAGTCGGGGATGCTTCTACGAGTGATTCTATTGTAGCAGAACAATTTGAGGAACCCGTGGCAATAGAAGCACCATAACCACGAAGGTCGGCGAGGCTCCGCGCATCAGCGACTCTGGCTACGCGAAGCGGTAAGGGGCAATCTGGACTATGCGATTAGCATTTAATCTAACAACTTGGGTGTGTCGTCTCCGTCGGGCAGCTCCGGTGAGACTGAACCCTAACGCGGCGGTGGGGGTCGTGTGAGCCTCACCAGGGCTCCAACTAGGGTCGGCGTTGGTGGCAAACGACGTTGTCGACGATGGCGGTTCAAATGGTGGATGTAGCAGCTCCTCGGCGGCTCCAATCAATTGCTCCTCTTCTCCTCCTCTGCAGCAGACTCCGGTGAAATTCTGGCGACCTGGTGCTCGCCTTGCTCCAGGAAAGGGTCAGTGGTGTTCTGTGAGAGGTGGGGAGTGAGATGGTGTGACGAATTGAGGCTGGGGTAGCCTCCTTTTATAGCCGAGCGAGAGGGGCAGCGCGGCACGGGCAGAGCTCATTGGGGTCGGCTGTGCAGTGAGCTAATGGCATGGCTGAGGGTGTAGGCCAGTTCGTGGTCTCCTGGGTATGCTCAAGGACCTAATGGCGTGACAAGGGGTGTCGAGAATGGTCAGGGACGGTCGACGCTCTACGCGGCACCGACAGTGGTTTTGATGATGCACGGGTGCTATGGGTCGCGCGACGTCGATCGGGGATGTCTGGGAGGTTCCTGGGGTCGCGGTGATTGCAGGAACGGGCGGCGAGGGCGAGGCGCGTCTTGTGCAAGCGTGTCAGGCACGAAGCTCTGGCGTGCTCTCCGCATGGCGCAGAGACATTGGGCGTGGCGTGTTCTCTATGGTCCAGGGCCTGGCTACTAGCTAGGGCTGGACAGGGGGTGGCGATGGACGGTCAGCTGCTTCCTGGACATGGTGGCTAGGCGCGGCGAAGGCTCCTGCTAGGTAGCCACGGTCGGCTGGCAAGGGTTGGCTTCGGGTGGCACGGCATGGTGCAAGGGTAGGGGTGGTAGCTGCTTCAATGTGAGTGTGATCACTAGGGGAGACAAGGGGTGAGAGTAGGGTGCAAAGAGGGAACAAAGCATTGATCAAAAACAGTGTTAGTTAGGCAGGTTTTCTGTGCTCACCAAGTGTTTGATGAAATGGCCGAAAGAAATCAAGTTTGAAATTTTTGAATGAATTTTGGTGAGTGTACTGGTCACATACTTGGTAGTCTCTGGTTCCTTGGGTCTGTCAAGGTGAACTAGTTTGAGTGGTTTTTTGAGAAATGGTGATCTTAGTTCCTATACTTGATTCGGTTTTGAAATGTCATTGGAATAGATTTGCCAAATGTTTATGTTGGTTTGCAAGGTGGGCTTGGGTTCACTTTTACTTGGTCTAGAAAGGGGTGAAAAGAATTGGACTTTTTTCTGTTAGAAATCTTGGACTAGAAACACCCAAAGTGGTCTAGTGGTTAACTTTGGTCAAAATGACCATTAGCTCATATTGTTTATATTTGAATTTATATTGATTTGATTCTGCTTGGAAATGATTTAGATGATGTTGTTTTCATCTTTAAACCAATCCTTGAAATTCATAGCAATCAAACAAGTCACGGCAAGCATTCGTGCATTCATCATAAACACTCATACAATCTGAATAATTTTTAATAACAAAAGTTTTTGTTAACCCTAAACTTGGGTGATTAGAACTTGATAATCTTGATTAATATTTATGGGATGTAACATGGTTCATCCTACCCTAGCAGTGGTATAGGAAACCAACTGAGTTATCCATATTGAAAACAGCGTAGCAAACATAATAAAAACAATACTCATAGTAGAAATTTCCTTTACCAGTTCCACTCTTCAATAGCGCTTCACTCCTCGGAAATGGTGCCATAAAAAAGTCTTGATGACCCACAAGTATAGGGGGTGTATCATAGTACTTTCGATAATTAGGAGTGTCGATCCCAACGAGGAGCAGAATGTGCTGACTAGTGTTTTGGATCAGGAATTCTCTGTAAATACTTAGCAAACGGATTTTTAGGGTTTTTTATAATACAGATAAATAAAGTGCGAGACAATAAAAGACAATAATAATAATTGTAGCAAGTGGCCCAATCCATTCTTCAGCAAAGGACAAGCCAGTTGTATTACTTATGAGGACCAAACGTTCTCGAGGACACATGTGAATACTGTCAAGTGCTTTCGCTTCATATAGTTGATTAATCTTCTTTGGTTGGACAAGTGTTGTGTGGGTGAACCTATGATAATGTAACGACCTTACTTGGACTAATACATACTTGTGATTAAACCCCTTGCAAGCATCCGCAACTATAAGAAAGTAATTAAGATAAAAACCTAACCACATCATTAAACTCCGAGATCTGACACTCCCTTGTGCAACGGTTTCCTAATGGGGGTTCAGGTTTCTGTCACTCTGGCAACCCCAGAATTAAAAGCCAAATACATAATGCATTCCTCTAGGCCCATAAATGGTGAAGTATCATGTAGTCGACGTTCACATGACACCACTAGAAGAATAACACCACAACTTAAATATCAAACCATTGAATATTTCTCAACACAATTCCACTAATAACAACATGACTTCTCCCATGTCCTCAAGAAATAAACGAACTACTCACAAGACATCATATGGATCAAGATCAGAGATGATATGATAATTAACAATCTGAACATAAACAATACTTCAATGGTTCCACTCAATAGCATGAACTACAAAAGTAATCAACACCGGGAAAATTTCCCCTAAGAACTATGCAATATTGAACCCAATTGTTATAGCGGGATGGAGTGGTGGTGATGGTGCTGGTGGAGATGATGGTGAAGATGATGATGATGATCCCCGATGAAGTCTAGCTTGATGACGGTGTTGATGGTGGCGATCTCCCCTCTCCGGGAAGGAATTTCCCCAGCAGAATTCTGCCTGCCAGAGAGCTCTTTCGCTCTCTGTAGTTTCCGCTCCACAGAAGCGACCAAATCTTTCTGTGGTTGCTCCCCGAGTCTTAGGGTTTCGAGGGGATGTTATAGGTGAAAGGACGATGCCAGAGGTGGGCCAGGGTGGCCACACCACCTGGTGGCGCGACCTAGGAGGGGCGCCATGGGGTGGTGTGGGCCCCCCTGTGGCCCATCTCTCTTCCTCCTTCTAGCCTCATTCATCTTCTGGAAAAATAGGTATTTCCATATATTTTCGGGAATTTTCGGATCTGCACGAATATTGCATATGGACACCGCTTTTTTCCATCAGAATCCTGACTATGGTAGTTCATCCTCCAAAAGTCATCCAACATGCAAAATAGATGAAATAACATAAGAATCACCACTTAATATGAAATATATCAATGAATAACAGTAAATTAATATATAAAATAGTGATGCAAAATGGACGTATTAGTGACTAGCTATAGGAGCTATTTTAGGCCAAAGAGTTGATAAGAAACTTAATGTGATATATTATGCTAGTAAAACTCTTGATGGATCCCAAAGAAACTATGCTACAACTGAAAAAGAGTTCTTGGATGTACTTTTTGCATGTGAAAAGTTTATACCTTACATTGTAGACTCTAAGGTAATAGTAACACCGATCATTCTGCTATTAAATACCTTATGAACAAAAAAGATGCTAAGCCTAGACTTATAAGACGGGTTCTTATACTACAAGAATTTGACCTACATATTGTAGATAGGAAAGGTGAGGACAACCCGGTAAATGAGCATTTATCTAGAATGGAAAACATTCCGGTAGATCCTATTCCTATTAATGATAGCTTTGCAAATGAACAACTAGCAAACATTAATATGTTTGCTGCTAGAGTAGCTTCACCATGTTTTGCTAATTATGCTAATTTCATTGTTAGAAAAGTTATTCCACCACACTCCGCATACCAACAAAGAGGCATTATTTTTGGGATGACCCATTTCTTTATAATAAAAGTTTAGATGGTATTATTAGACGTTGCGTCCCTGAATTTGAGCAGCAGGCTATCATAAGGGATTGTCATGGCAACCCTTATGGAGGACATCATGCAGGAGACCACACTGCTGCAAAGGTATATTACAATCTTTTTTTATTAGCCTACTTTATTTAAGGATTGTGCTAATTATGTTAAAGCTTGTGACAAATGCCAACGCGTTGGAAATATCGGTAAGAGAAATGAAATGCCTATGAACTATTCACTGCCTCTTGAACCCTTTGATGTTTGGGGATTTTACTTTATGGGACCATTCGTCCCATCAAAAACAAAACGCACTCATATTTTGGTTGAAGTGGTTTATATCACAAAATGGGTTGAAGCAATTCCAACAAAAAGTGCAGACCATGCCACAACACTTAAGATGCTTAAGGACATCTTGTTTCCCAGGTTTGGAGTACCTAGATTTTTAATTACTGATGGTGGTTCTCATTTTATTCATAGAGTATTTAGAAAAACTCTAGCTAAATGTGGTGTCAATCATAGAATTTCATCTCCATATCATCCTCAAACTAGTGGGCAAGTTGAACTAAGCAATAGGGAAATTAAACTCATATTGGAGAAGACAGTTAATAAAGCTAGCTCTGGTTGGCCAACTAAAATTGACGATGTTTTATGGGATGATAGAACCGCTTTAAAAATCCTATGGGTATGTCTCCTTGTAAAATGGTTTATGGAAAAGAATTTCATCATCTAGTAGAATTATAACAAAAAGCTAGATGGGTTGTTAAACAAATGAAATTTGATTTTAAAACTGCTGGAGAGAAAAGAATTCTTGACTTAAGCTTGTTAGATGAATGGAGGAATGAAGCATATGAAAGTGCTAGACTATTTAAAGAGAAAGTTAATTTGGCATGATAAGAAAATAAAAAGAAAGGAATTCAAAGTAGGAGATCAAGTATTATTGTTCAACTCTCGTTTTAAGTTTTCTGTAGGAAAGTTAGATTCAAGGTGGCAGGGTCCATTAGTTGTGCTGGAGATGTACCGCTCTGGAGCCATTCTTCTTCATGGAAAGTTCAATGGTAAACCTCATGTCATTAATGGACAATGTCTTAAACATTATATTGCATGCCAAATATTTGCCAGAAGGGTTGAAGTAATGAATCTCCAAAGTCTGGAGGCCATAATTGCAAAAATTTATCCCCTGCCAGATAGCCAAAATCACCAAAAGTCAAGAAGAGGTGCGTAACGATCTTGGAATATCTTCATACTTTAGGACAGTCATTATTTTGGAAAATTAATGCGTGTCGCAAAAGAATTTGACGAAATGGAGTCCCGAGGAGGGAAAGTGACAAGGTGGAGCGTCAAGCCGCTGGGCACACCACCCGAGGTCTTTCCCTATTCCGAAGTCCATTTTGCCTTTGTTTCTTCCTCAATGCTTCGTCTTACCCTAAAAACCATCTATATGTACTCCTCTCTACTGATCTAATCTCACATTGAGTCTTTTCGAGAGAAACTTGTTTTTCCATCCTATTACTTCAGATTTTAGCCATGGAAAGCTCTAGATCCAATCTTGGAGGATAAAACTCCAAGAAGAAAGGCGCGTTGAATCACTGTCTCAGATCTGTGGTGGCTCCCATGAAGACCTTGACCTTCAAGGAAGGGGTTCTGCTCATGGAGGAGGTGAAGGCACACAAGAACAAATGCACCATGGAGGAGAGGATGCATGTCTTGGTGGACACTATCTTCAAGTATGGCACGATGGTTGAGCGCAGCCTTGATGCTCATCACCTCATGAATCTAGAGATGGAGAAGAAGTTTGAATCTATGAATCAAGGATCAAATATCTGGAGGAGGAGTATGTGCATACCCTCGCACAACTAGATAGGTTTCAAGCCCTCATGTGGGATATGGAAAACAAGAATTGTGAGTATGAGGATCGCTACAAGAAGATCGTAGAGGCTGCCTCCGCCAAGAAAAAACGGTTCACCACTGTCCTTCTATAATGGGAGGACCTATCCTTGGAATATTAAGGAGTGGGACGCCTATTATGAGGATAACGACGCCATGGAAGAAGAACCGTTAGCAAACCTCTAAGCGTGGTGGAGTTCCACCATACTTTATGCTTTTTAGTTATCATATTTGCATCTAGTTCCTAATCATTAGGAGGTTACTGATTGCATCCATTAGGTATTGATTTTCCTATAGTTTGAAGAGCTCTTAGAGCATTATCATATTTGGTTGATGAGTTTTGAATGAAATATAAAGTATGGTGTCATCCACGATTCTCTTATTTAAGATTGATGGGTAAAACTCATGCATATGTGCGCACCATATGTAGAAATTTTGCTTACATGTTGCATTGAACTAAATTAACTTGAGCATGTCAGACAAGCATATAATTACTCAACAAGTTGAACTTGCAAAAAAGGAAATGTCCATGCAAGAGAAGCAACACTTACTAAAAAAGGAACATTGTGAATTTGTGGTGAGATAGGGAGTATTATAAAATAATAGTTGGAAATAGGAGGTTGACAAGGGGGCATGAGATACTCTTGTTCTACTTAGTAATCAACGAGTAAGTGAATAGTTTTCATGGGTATTTCAATACATATGCTCTATGGAAAAGTGTTTAAAAGGTAGGCACCCAAGTTTTTAGCTAGCCATGGAAAGTGAAAGACAAAGGTTGTTTAGAGAATATGACATGATTGAAATACCCACGAATAAGGTTTATGCTGGTTACTAAGAGAGCAAGATCTCTAACTGATGCCATGCAAGAAGTGGTGAAAGTTCTTGAGAAAAGTCAAAATAGTCATGTCTATCCGGTTGTTTAAACATTTCTATTTTACACTATTTGAATAATGAGAGACTTATCTTTATTGCAAAGGCATATCCAAAGGTTAAATCAAAAGTTGGTAAAAATCCATGCAAAGCTATTGCAAATAGCGAAGTGTATGATAAATTTGAGACTTGTTCAATTGTTCAACATGTAATGGTAAGTTGTTGTTCAAAAGTAAGGGGTAAATGATAATGTCTATCTGTGTAGCCCACATTTGCATGGTAGTTAGTTCATATTTCTTTTAGACAAGTGAATATGCATAAGTTGATGATGCCATGCTCGTATTTTCTTATCAAACATAATCTCATTGATGCATCATCATGGTCTATTCGCTTATTTGCGAGGACGAGCAAAGGTTTAAGCTTGGGGGATTTGATACTTGCATTTTGCATCATCATTTTCAAGACTTATATGCACTATTTAGAATCATATTTACCATGATCCATCATTATTTATGCATATTTAGATGATTTACAGGAGTTTCCTACAAAGTCCCTTTCATTGGTATTTAATTTTTGGGAGGCAGAAAACCTCCCTATTCATGTTTTTGCTGTTTCAGGACCTTCTGGATGTCAATAAATCGAAGGAAAAATACCTGATGAGTTTTTCGCCTGGAGGAAGACTGTGGGCCAATGAATGAAGCGAGGGGATCCACGAGGCCTAAAAGTGGGTAGGTGGAGCGCCCACCCCCTGGGCTTGCTACCCATGATCTTTTGGTCCTCGAGCGTTTCCTCGGCTCCTCCTTTTTACAGATGCCTCCGTATCGCCGGAAAACCTATGCAATATTTTCCCATGATTTATAGAGGTGGAGGTGGAGACGAAATTCTTGTCCTACTCTGGGAGGGGGCAGATCCTACTACACTGGAGCCTCTGGTGAGGGGGAAATCGACGCCATCGTCACCACCACTCCTCCTAGACATGGGGGAGGCCTCTCCATCAACATCTCCACCAACACCATCATCATCACCATCACCATCTCCAAGATCCATCTTGTTCCCCTCATAGTTTGTGATTGATTGAAACCCGAATATTGTTTTAAGAGCTATTTACATATTTGTGATTGGCATATTGTCTTTATTTGGTGGAGATATTATATTTTTAGATTGTGTTGTACCCATATGCTACTGATCCATATCATGTTTGCCACTTGTGAATAGATCCCCATGTTCCTGAGGGCATATGATGAATTGGCTATGATTTCCATATAATATGCGATGAGTATGTGGTCCAATTTTTATCTTTTATATCATTCTATGATGGTTTTTGCGAATGTTGACTACATATTACTTCACCTATGTGGGCTCATAGGAGAATACTTTGATGCAATGATAGGGGTTGGAAGGGACGGAATTGACAGAAACCGTTTTCCAATACTTTGAGTTGCATTCGAGGGATTATATGTCGGGGACCAATGAACCTATTGCTATGGTAGGACATTTATGTCTTAATAACTCCTAGATGTTCATGTGAATGGCTCTATGACCCATCATAAGTGGTGTATTTAGCTCATACTTATGGATGCATCTAATTAGGCTCCGCCCTAAGGGAATGGAACTTGACAACATATTCACCATATTGTGTAGAAATCTTTATGCTAAGTAAATATATGCCGCCCTCGGGAACGCTTGGCACATATAAGTTCACACACATTTGAGCTTGTCCTTTTGCTGCATAGAGGATTGGGCTTTCTCTCATTGAGATCATTTACTTATTGCTATTTACTTTCAGTACTTTATATTCTTGCAAACTACAAACCCAAAAACACCAAATCTACTGCATTCACTATTATTTTCTTTGTCAAAATAGCTATAACTAGTAGAATTAGAACATGTCACATCCCAAAATTTTACAAATTTTGTAATGTGAAAAATAAATAAACAAAATAAATAATTGTTGAAATTTAGGGTGAAAAGAAACTTTTTGTTTTGAAATGAATTCATGAAAACCCTTCTAGAACAAACTTTGAATAAAGTTTGAATCCAACAAAAATGAAATCAAGTGAAATGCATTCTTCATAAATGCATCTTGAAATTTAAACACTTGGAAAATAAACCAAAACTCTAAAAACCTAATGGGAGAAAATGATTTCCAAGATATCTCTAATACCATGAATTTGGTCCATATAAAAATTTATCAACAAACATTTACAAATGATCAAGAATGACAAATGGAAATATTATAAAACCATAGAAGTTGGTTTCACTTAATTGGAGCCATAAATAAAATCTTAATTTAGTAAGATCAGGAAATTGAATTTCCAAAACTAATAAAGCACCTATCTAAAAATCCATACCAAATGGTGAGTAAATAATCCTAAAGAGATTTAAAAGGATAAACAAATATTAAATAAGATTTTACAAATTGGAATCACCAATTTTGGATCTTTGATTAAAAGATATGGATTTTATAAAGAAAAGAAAGAAATATTAAATGAGGAGTATTTTAAAAACCAAAATAAACCTTAGCCAAATCCATAAAGGAAATGAGTATGATCCAAATCCAAATGAAATAATGGATAAGGAATATTTCAAATAAAATGATATGGCCTTAACCAAGTTCTATTCCATTTGATTGAGACAAATCCCTAATTAGAATGACTAATTAAAGCATGGGAAAATAATATTTGGAATTTACCGAAGTGGAATAAGAGTTATTTAATTAACTTAAATGGGATCAAAGAAATCATCTAAATAAAATTTATGGAATTAAACCCATATTTGATTTCATTGGAATCAAGACAAATACCCAATTCAAATGATTAATAAATCATATTAAAAATATTCCAAATAATTCAAAGTGAATTATTTGACACCCTAATAAATAAATAAAACCTACTGCAAAAGGGTTTGGAAAATTTTGACTTTAGAATGTATTATTAATCAGTATTTGAATTTACACAAAGTTTGGCAAAAGTTTGAATTCAAATAAGGTTTGAATTATTTAAATAAAAATCAAAACAGATTAATAGAAATAGAAAAGGGAAAAAGATTCTGTATAAAAAAAAGAAACAGACCCCAGCCCACCGGGCCCATCTAGCCCAACCAAACCCCTAAACCGTTTTTCTCAATCACTAACTAACCCACTGAGCCGCTGACTTCCGGACCCCACCTTCTCCCTCTCTCACTCGCTGACTAGCCAGCCCCACACGTCAGTCGTCGTTTCCACCCCAAGCGACCAGTTCTTCCTCTCTTCCTCCCGTTTCTGGCTTGATTTCGCGGCTTCTATTCGCATTAAAGCAGAGGCCGTTACCCACCATGATCACGCCCTGCTAGACGCCTCCCTCCCCTCTTCTTTTTCCCCAGACGCCACACTTCGAGAGCCCCAGGCTACCCCTAATTTTTGCTCAAGCTCTCACTGCCTCCGGCAAGCTCCGGTAAAGATTCCGGCGAGCTTGACCCTCCCCTCGCCCCCTCGACCACCCGAGCGTGTTCCCTATCGCCTCCTGCACCTCACGACATCTTTAGTTTGCCCGCGCACACCCCATATGCTCGGCAACAACCAAGTCTGAGCAGCGCTGCCGTCTGCTTCAACTCCGGCGACGCCTCCCTGTAAGCAACGTCTCCCCCTCCATCTCTGTATGACCCTCCTATGCTTTCCTCTCTCTCGCGCTTCTAACATATTCATTGCTTCGCTCTCCTGTGCCCTGTAGCGACGTCCCCGACGACGCCAGAGCGTGCCCGACGCCGTCAGCAACTCCGGCGAGCGATTCAAGCCAGCGTCGAGCGCCCCTTCGCCAACCAAGCACGCGTTGAGCATCAGCGAGCTTCTGCGGTTCTGGTGATCATCTACCCTACTCCTCTCGCTTCCTGTTCTCGCCGTTACGCCGTAGCCAGAACGCCTCTGCCGCACGCCGCCAGGATTTGGTTAGTGTGTCAGGAACCGTAGAATGTAGATCCGTCGGCTACGATAGATCCACTTAAAGCGAAGAGGTATGCTGATCTGTGCCGCACGTTTTCAGTTAGATCTAACGCTCCACGTTGCTTGATCCAAACGAATCTGTACCAGCCTATCAGAACAAGACACGTGGCCCAGTCAGTTTTATAAAAATCAGAATTGATCTATTGATGTTCAAGTTTGTAAACTTCATAACTTTTAATCCACACGTCCAAATTTTGCAAATTTTATATCATTGTAATCAGCAGACCAAGTGCTATCCAACCATGCACTTTGTTTAATAAATTTCTTCTGGTAAGATGGTTGTTTTTGCAGAAACTTGTGTAGGCTTAATTTGAATATAAAATTCATTTTAAAATTATTTTTGTGATAAAATCTTTGGAAAATGGATTGTTTTGAACCTACTGACCATATAAACCAACTTGTGGATTCAAAAACATATTTTGTGGGGCAAAATAATAAATCTTTGATTTAGAACATTTCTAGTCAAATGAAAATGTTGTTTATATGTTAAAAAAACTTTCTGGAGAAAAATCTTTGGGAAATGATTTGGATTAAACTCTATGACCCCAAACACCAAGTTTTAGAATTAAAAATATATTTGGTGAACCCTATAAATATTATTGCTTTACTAAAGGCATTTTCAACAAAATAAAATATTGATTCAGTGTAAAAATGGTTTATAGGTGAAACCTTTTTCAAATGGTTTTAATATTAAATACTTGCCCATAAAACACCAACATTTGTGTTTAAAAATGTATTTGTCAAACACTAGAACATATTACTTTGGTTTGAACCATTTCTAGCAAAATAAAAATGACTTAAAATGGCCATTTTCACTAACTTGATAACAAATGATTTTGCCATATTTACAAATGACCATGCCACTTTTATAAATGACCAATAAATATTTTATGATTTCTATAACGTAATAGAAACCACTTCTCCAAATAAAACAATCTTGGCATGCTTGCATGCATTTCTTTGTTTTGTTAATCTATGTGATGTTTGCTTGAATGGTAGATTGAATATTGCTTGCTTGGTTGAATTGTAGTGGAAATTAAAGAGTGTGATTATTGCAAGATCAAGGAGTGAACTTATAATTCTCTACCAAAAAGGCAAGTGATTCTTCATACTTTTGTCCCATTATTTTCACTATGCATTAGTGATATTTCTAAGTAGGACTTGCATGGAATTTTTGCTAAGTATAAACTATGCCATCGGAAATCCTAGTAGATGATACCTTAGTAGAATTTTTCTAAGTTAAGATTCCTACTACTATCATGCTTAGTCTAGCTAGTAGAAAACAAGGGTGGATTATACTTCATGCTATGGAATATTTCTAAGTCAAGGACTTGTGTTTTGTTTAATAAAACAACTAAGTGAATGAAACACCTGGATGGAATGGAAAGAATGGTTTGTGTTGAGTGGTTACACAAGGCCCATTTCTATGGTTTACCTTGTGTATCTCACTTGTGGAATGCCACCTAGGAACAAAGAGATTTGAGATGTCAAATATTGAGAAGCTTCAAGTGCAGCCACTTGGCATTATGGGCTCTGCCTGGATCATATAGGTTGCAATAACTTAGCCAAATGTACAGTTGGTGGTAGGGGATTATAGGTTGGAACGCGTCCATTCTGGTCTAAGGGGAGGCTTCTGAAAGATCTTGTCTTGGTGAAACCAAGCCTTGTGGGGAAAGTGCACCACCTCAGCTGAGTGTAAAATCTAAGTACTTAGCCATGTCCATGGCAAAGGACAATTTGAGCATCAAGACATGGAAGCTATCAAGAATCTCCTCATCCAAATTTCTAAGTTAAAAACTTGTGGTTGAACAAGGGTGAAGGTTCACCAATTTCTATTGGTGGTTCCTTGGGTGATTTTGTCAAGCAAAAACTTAGTGTTTTCAAATGATAAGGAAAATATATTTTGAGCAAAGCAAGCCTAACCTCCACCTAGCCAAATGCATATAGATGATAGACTCCACTATACTACCATAGTATCACTTGCCAATACAATTCAAATGTATTGACCCTTGTGGCTGTAACTTATTATGTTGCAGGTTTGTTTGATGTTAGTGAAGTGTGTTGATTAGGATTACAAGTCTAAAACCAACATGCTTGCCTATGGCATTTTGAAGATGAAGGACCCCATGCTATAGTTATTTCTGCTGCATTGTAATGAGATAGCCAAATGAGCTATGTAAGATGTAATGAATTATTTTATTCCTGGTTATAAAGTTGTAATATGACCTTTGTTTCTTGATATTACATCTTAACTGTGGATGCTAGCTACTGATCCAGGGACTAGCATTGTAAACACATGGATCTCTACCTTATTAAAGGTTGGGACCTCTACAGAACATAAATCTGTATGGGTTGTTAAATAACTCAAATTTGATTTTAAAGCAGCTGGAGAGAAAAGACTTCTTGACTTAAGCTTGTTAGATGAATGGAGGAATGAAGCATATGAAAGTGCTAGACTATTTAAATAGAAAGTAAAAATTTAGCATGATAAGAAAATAAAATGAATTTAAAGTAGGTGATCAAGTATTATTGTTCAAATCTCGTTTCAAGTTTTCTGCAAGAAAGTTAGCTTCAAGGTGGTAGGGTCCATTAGTTGTGTAGGAGGTGTACCGCTCAAAAGCCAATCGTCTTCATGGAAACTTCAACGGTAAACGTCATGTCGTTAATGGACAACGTCCTAAACAGTATATTGCTTGAAATATATTTGCCGGAAGGGTTGAATGTAACACCCTCAGAATCGGACCTATGCAAGTTTTAGCGAAACCCGCCAAACCCGCATAGAAACGATTCAAAGGTGCCCACCAGGCACTTTCGTGCGGGTGGAAAACGAAGTAATAGCATTACACAACAGTCCTCGATGGGACCCACAGAACAGATATATCTATAACAGCGACTCAATGAGTCAAGAATACAGATATAATATACAAAGATCCAAATCACCTTGAAAATGATAGAGCGTCCAGCTACGGACAAGATGCAAATGGGGCTAAGAGCCCTGAAGAATAACCAATGGCGTCCATAACCCTGCCCAGGCCAAGCCGGAAGGGTAACCCTGCTAACGACGTCGATCTCAAAACCTGCTTAAACAAAAGGGGTGCCGACAAAGGGCAAAGGAAAAAGATGGAGCGTCAGTACTGAGGCCAGTACACGGCGAGACTAGAATTCGGCGGTCCTCTCCTACAAAGGTATGGTGGACTGAAACGGCAGCGGCAACAAGCACTAAACAACCTATAGAGACTCGATACAACTGGCGGCAATCAGAGAGGGGTAAGAAAGACCTATTCGGAAACAACCTGATACTACCACCAATCAAACCCATCCTGGCGTTTCCCCCTCGACACCGATCGAGGAAGTCAACCGAGGAACTCACACAGTTGGCAGTTTTATTTATTCAGTTATCGTTGCAGTAATTACTAGTCAGTTTAGATAATCATCCTGATAAAGTAGGCAGTGGGCACTTTTAGTTAACCATTCCGTGATAGTGGCAACACTTACTAGTCAGATACAATTAGCATGAGATAAACCCAAAACCCAGCAGTTGTTGGTACTTTTATTCAGCCCTTCCGTTGTAGTTGTCATACTTACTAGTCAGGTACAATGGTCGCAAGCGACACTCCAAACAAGCAATTGTGGGCAGTATTAATTAGCCATTCCATTATAGTGAAGCTGATTACTAGTCATTATAAGTCAAATTTATAGCAATAAACTTTAGTTATGCTTGTCTATGGTCGAGATACTGTGCTCCAAGTCGTCCATAACCGCGGACACGGCTTTCAGAAAGTTTTACCCGGCCGGGGTGCACCAATAGCAACACACACTCGATCAACCTCGGAAAAACCAAATCAAAACCCAACGAGGCTTTCACGACAAAGCAATCACAGGATTCAGAAATATTTCAGGGGGCCACCCCTTGTAGTACACCCGCAACAAAGTAAGCTAGCTCCGAGACGGACCCAAGGTTTGTGGGGCCGGCGGTAAACGACAGCAGATCCCCAAACGGGGACTGTCGATACCACGTAAACGGGTCACAATTCCTAAACAGTACAGTGTGCTCCTCGCACAATCGTAAATAAAGCAGTAGCATGGCATAAGTACAGGATCGTAAATAAACCTCAAACTAGTTTGTGGCCCCAAGAAATAAGACGGAATCAAGCTCTGGCTAAGGGGGGTCCCATATACCTCCCGGATGTGGATAGCGCGATAAATCAAGGAACAGGTATCAAGTACTCGGGGTCCTACGGAACACAAGTGGGCGTTCGGAAACCAAATGTTATCTATCACCCACCGATGCCTCTGCTTATTTCAATTTTAGTTGTTAAACAGGAAATAAAGTGAACGATAAGTAAAGCCATGATCATCTCCAACATCAACATGCGGCAATTCTCCAACAATTGTGGCACTTGACGACACGCAACAACACTTGAGCAAGCGACTACGGCGCGCAAGTCCAACTATCTACCAAACAACAGGTAATAGGATGTGTCCGAGGCAATATAAGGCTGCAAGGAATATCACAGGTACGGAAACTAAAGCATCGCAACAAGGATAGCAACAGATCAACAGGAGGGAGTAAATACTATAAAAATAAGATAGGTAGAAAGGGGAAGATGCTCGCCTGAAAACATTGCCGAAGGGTTCAACCGAAGATCGGGTCGACACTCGCATCAACTCAACGGCCCAATCCGCGAAGAAGCAAAACACTAGAATAAACACCGGATGAAATATTTAATACAACGGCAGAAGATCGGCATGATGCATGTATGATGCATGGCATGGCAAAGGTGCAATGCGATTAGGTCATATTAAGCGGAACCGGGGTCCCGAAACTTAATTAGATGGTCCAAGTTATTTACCTACCCCGCAAATTAAATGTTGTTTAACATGGCAGAAGATAGCACCGGATTCGCTACACAAGTTTAAATGAGGCCAACATAAGGCTAGATTTGCCCGCATATGGGCCCCATATTTAATTAGAGGTGAATCGGCAAAAGGCCCCCCAACCACAGATATGCATGCGAGATGACAATTAAATATGCAATAGTTTGTTGTTATGTTATAAAATAGGGTTTCGGGAAGGGGTTCACACTTTAGGGTTCTCGACGATCTTGGTACGAGGGTTCGGGGTCGGTCTCAGGGTCCAGGGTTCGGCGAGGTCGTTCTCGGACTCCAGGGTAGGTCTTGGCGCATCAGGGTTCTCGGGTCGTGTTGTCGGTCATGGCGTTCGGGACGAAGCACTTGTCGCGTCGGGGTCTCGGTGTCGGGGTAGATCTTATCGGTCTTGGCGTTCGGGTAGACGAACTTGGCGCGCCCGGGATCGGTGTTCGGATTCCGAGGAGTAGATCTTGTCGGAGGTTCTTCGAGTGTCTCCATCCCGATATGGTCTTCGGGTTCGGGGGTCTCGGCGTTCCGTGACGAAGATCCTGGCATCCGTGAGGGGGAACATGGCATGGTCGAGTTCGGTCTTCGGGGTCCTGCGGGTGAACTTGGCGTTCTGCGGTCTGCGGCTCCGCGTGGCAGATCTTGTGGATCCGAGGTGGAGGCCTCAGCGTTCCGTGATTCCGGTGGAAGTTCTCGGCGTTTCGATGAAGACCTTGGCGAGGTGAACTTGGGGGTTTCGGGGTCGACTGCCGGTGTCGAACTTGGGATCAGCGTCAGGGTCTTCCCTTTCCACCAGGTACAAACAGTACAACAAGGCGCGCGGCAGCACCAACATCTGGCCAACGGAACCATGTGCGTGTGCTCGAGTACGGAGGTGCTCCTGGCGGCGGACGGGCTCGGCGAGGGGGCGCGGTCTTGCGGCGCGGCCGGAGGTGCAGAGGGGAGGTCCGGTCGAGCCTCTGGCGGGCGGGGGCGGCTTCCAGAGGAGGGCGACGCGGCGGCCTGGCGCGAGCGAGGGCGAACGGGGGATGCCGGTGGTGGCAGGCGCCGGAGGAGGCGGGGCCGCGGAGGCGCGGGGACGAGGCGGAGCAGAGCGGGCGGCGGCCGCTGGCCGGAGGACGCGCGCGAGCGGCGGAGCAGAGGCGGTGAGCTCGGTGTGGCGGGGCGGCTCGGGGGGGAAAGGGGCGAGCGGGGGCGAGGCACAGAGGGAGAAAGGCGGACGGAGGAGAGGCGGCCTGGGCGGCGGGAGGAGCGCCGGGGCGCGCGCGGCGGCTGCCGGAGAGCGGGGAAGAGGCGAGCAGAGAGAGAGGGCCGGAGGAGGGAGCGGGTGCTGCGGGGGAGGAAGAGAGGAGAGAAGAGAGGACGGGCGAGGTGGGTGGTGGGACCGGGGCGGGGCAGGGCGTGGGCCACGCGGCTGGTGAGGAGCAGGTGAGGGTCTGCGCGCGTGTGTGTGTAGTCCGTGTGTGCTGTGTGAGGGGTGGGTAGGGTCCAGGGTGGAGGGAGTGGAGAGAGGGTAGATTAGGTGGCAGTTTGGGGTTGGTGGGGATTTGGAGGAGGGGTGAGGTGGCGCGTCGGGGTTGGTTGGGGTGAGGTGGAGGGGAGGGCTGGGTAGGTTAGTTGGTAGCTGTAGGATTTAGAAGGGCGGTGTAGGTGGACCGATTTATAATTCCGGGGGTGGTCGTTCGGGTCAATCGGCCCGTTCGACTGCCCCCACTAAAATAAAAATAATTAAACATTTTATTTATTTCAAAAGCACCGTTGCAAACCAATAACAGACAAACAAAATAATCCGGGGACCCCGGGTTTGCGTGTTTGAATAAAAAAAATGAGGCGTTTTAGAAAACAAAACGGGCTTTGCGAAAATAGTTTTAGACAAACAACATATGATGATGACGATGCAGTGCACAAATTCAACGCGATTTTCTAGTAGTGGTTTTACGGGATGCCACAATTCGACACCACTAACAATGGATCTCGCCCTCGAGATCCGCCTCATGGTACCAAAAGGAAGGTCAGCGATCTGCGTCTTCTCGCTTCGGGTAGATCCTCGCGACACCACTAACAAGAGGCCGTTGCTCCTGTTCATCAAGAGAACACTCCGGATAAACAACAGACGAAGTTAAAGGTAGGCCACCCCTAACTTTCATGGAAGGAGTAGAATTGCATCGATCCACCATTCAATATACAGAGCAACTGATAAGAGTAGTGGTATGGTCGCGACTCCATCCCGCACTCAAAGCATTACTCTGTACACGAATAGACAGATTATGCAACCAACCCTCGGATTCAGACTGAAGATCTCGACAAGCGAGGTTCGGAAACAAATGAGTGATGCAAACTCTGCATCGGATCTGGCGTAGGTGATGTCGTCGCGTCGGAAAACACCGGAAGGCACAAACAAGGAACAAAGAATGGTACCACAGACGAAGGATTCCTCGGGTAGCATGAAGACCAGCTGTAGCAACACCGTTACCATAGGAGGAAGCGAAACCCTGAAGATACGACGGAACCCAACCACGAGAAATCCTGGACTCGAAGAGAGGGAAGAGAGTGGATTCAAAACACGCAGAGGTGAGAGGAGAGCAGCAGAGGGGTAAGGAGTAAAATCAGACCTAGTCAGAACTATCCAACCGATTTTCCAAAATAGTTTTGACACTCTACTGCGGCCGTTAGCTAGGTTATCCTACAGGCTGGACTTGTGGGGTATCGCAACTGCTGAGCTCTGATACCACTCTGTAACACCCTCAGAATCGGACCTATGCAAGTTTTAGCGAAACCCGCCAAACCCGCATAGAAACGATTCAAAGGTGCCTACCAGGCACTTTCGTGCGGGTGGAAAACGAAGTAATAGCATTACACAACAGTCCTCGATGGGACCCACAGAACAGATATATCTATAACAGCGACTCAATGAGTCAAGAATACAGATATAATATACAAAGATCCAAATCACCTTGAAAATGATAGAGCGTCCAGCTACGGACAAGATGCAAATGGGGCTAAGAGCCCTGAAGAATAACCAATGGCGTCCATAACCCTGCCCAGGCCAAGCCGGAAGGGTAACCCTGCTAACGACGTCGATCTCAAAACCTGCTTAAACAAAAGGGGTGCCGACAAAGGGCAAAGGAAAAAGAAGGAGCGTCAGTACTGAGGCCAGTACACGGCGAGACTAGAATTCGGCGGTCCTCGCCTACAAAGGTATGGTGGACTGAAACGGCAGCGGCAGCAAGCACTAAACAACCTATAGAGACTCGATACAACTGGCGGCAATCAGAGAGGGGTAAGAAAGACCTATTTGGAAACAACCTGATACTACCACCAATCAAACCCATCCTGGCGTTTCCCCCTCGACACCGATCGAGGAAGTCAACCGAGGAACTCACACAGTTGGCAGTTTTATTTATTCAGTTATCGTTGCAGTAATTACTAGTCAGTTTAGATAATCATCCTGATAAAGTAGGCAGTGGGCACTTTTAGTTAACCATTCCGTGATAGTGGCAACACTTACTAGTCAGATACAATTAGCATGAGATAAACCCAAAACCCAGCAGTTGTTGGTACTTTTATTCAGCCCTTCCGTTGTAGTTGTCATACTTACTAGTCAGGTACAATGGTCGCAAGCGACACTCCAAACAAGCAATTGTGGGCAGTATTAATTAGCCATTCCATTATAGTGAAGCTGATTACTAGTCATTATAAGTCAAATTTATAGCAATAAACTTTAGTTATGCTTGTCTATGGTCGAGATACTGTGCTCCAAGTCGTCCATAACCGCGGACACGGCTTTCAGAAAGTTTTACCCGGCCGGGGTGCACCAATAGCAACACACACTCGATCAACCTCGGAAAAACCAAATCAAAACCCAACGAGGCTTTCACGACAAAGCAATCACAGGATTCAGAAATATTTCAGGGGGCCACCCCTTGTAGTACACCCGCAACGAAGTAAGCTAGCTCCGAGACGGACCCAAGGTTTGTGGGGCCGGCGGTAAACGACAGCAGATCCCCAAACGGGGACTGTCGATACCACGTAAACGGGTCACAATTCCTAAACAGTACAGTGTGCTCCTCGCACAATCGTAAATAAAGCAGTAGCATGGCATAAGTACAGGATCGTAAATAAACCTCAAACTAGTTTGTGGCCCCAAGAAATAAGACGGAATCAAGCTCTGGCTAAGGGGGGTCCCATATACCTCCCAGATGTGGATAGCGCGATAAATCAAGGAACAGGTATCAAGTACTCGGGGTCCTACGGAACACAAGTGGGCGTTCGGAAACCAAATGTTATCTATCACCCACCGATGCCTCTGCTTATTTCAATTTTAGTTGTTAAACAGGAAATAAAGTGAACGATAAGTAAAGCCATGATCATCTCCAACATCAACATGCGGCAATTCTCCAACAATTGTGGCACTTGACGACACGCAACAACACTTGAGCAAGCGACTACGGCGCGCAAGTCCAACTATCTACCAAACAACAGGTAATAGGATGTGTCCGAGGCAATATAAGGCTGCAAGGAATATCACAGGTACGGAAACTAAAGCATCGCAACAAGGATAGCAACAGATCAACAGGAGGGAGTAAATACTATAAAAATAAGATAGGTAGAAAGGGGAAGATGCTCGCCTGAAAACATTGCCGAAGGGTTCAACCGAAGATCGGGTCGACACTCGCATCAACTCAACGGCCCAATCCGCGAAGAAGCAAAACACTAGAATAAACACCGGATGCAATATTTAATACAACGGCAGAAGATCGGCATGATGCATGTATGATGCATGGCATGGCAAAGGTGCAATGCGATTAGGTCATATTAAGCGGAACCGGGGTCCCGACACTTAATTAGATGGTCCAAGTTATTTACCTACCCCGCAAATTAAATGTTGTTTAACATGGCAGAAGATAGCACCGGATTCGCTACACAAGTTTAAATGAGGCCAACATAAGGCTAGATTTGCCCGCATATGGGCCCCATATTTAATTAGAGGTGAATCGGCAAAAGGCCCCCAACCACAGATATGCATGCGAGATGACAATTAAATATGCAATAGTTTGTTGTTATGTTATAAAATAGGGTTTCGGGAAGGGGTTCACACTTTAGGGTTCTCGACGATCTTGGTCCGAGGGTTCGGGGTCGGTCTCAGGGTCCAGGGTTCGGCGAGGTCGTTCTCGGACTCCAGGGTAGGTCTTGGCGCATCAGGGTTCTCGGGTCGTGTTGTCGGTCATGGCGTTCGGGACGAAGCACTTGTCGCGTCGGGGTCTCGGTGTCGGGGTAGATCTTATCGGTCTTGGCGTTCGGGTAGACGAACTTGGCGCGCCCGGGATCGGTGTTCGGATTCCGAGGAGTAGATCTTGTCGGAGGTTCTTCGAGTGTCTCCATCCCGATATGGTCTTCGGGTTCGGGGGTCTCGGCGTTCCGTGACGAAGATCCTGGCATCCGTGAGGGGGAACATGGCATGGTCGAGTTCGGTCTTCGGGGTCCTGCGGGTGAACTTGGCGTTCTGCGGTCTGCGGCTCCGCGTGGCAGATCTTGTGGATCCGAGGTGGAGGCCTCAGCGTTCCGTGATTCCGGTGGAAGTTCTCGGCGTTTCGATGAAGACCTTGGCGAGGTGAACTTGGGGGTTTCGGGGTCGACTGCCGGTGTCGAACTTGGGATCAGCGTCAGGGTCTTCCCTTTCCACCAGGTACAAACAGTACAACAAGGCGCGCGGCAGCACCAACATCTGGCCAACGGAACCATGTGCGTGTGCTCGAGTACGGAGGTGCTCCTGGCGGCGGACGGGCTCGGCGAGGGGGCGCGGTCTTGCGGCGCGGCCGGAGGTGCAGAGGGGAGGTCCGGTCGAGCCTCTGGCGGGCGGGGGCGGCTTCCAGAGGAGGGCGACGCGGCGGCCTGGCGCGAGCGAGGGCGAACGGGGGATGCCGGTGGTGGCAGGCACCGGAGGAGGCGGGGCCGCGGAGGCGCGGGGACGAGGCGGAGCAGAGCGGGCGGCGGCCGCTGGCCGGAGGACGCGCGCGAGCGGCGGAGCAGAGGCGGTGAGCTCGGTGTGGCGGGGCGGCTCGGGGGGGAAAGGGGCGAGCGGGGGCGAGGCACAGAGGGAGAAAGGCGGACGGAGGAGAGGCGGCTTGGGCGGCGGGAGGAGCGCCGGGGCGCGCGCGGCGGCTGCCGGAGAGCGGGGAAGAGGCGAGCAGAGAGAGAGGGCCGGAAGAGGGAGCGGGTGCTGCGGGGGAGGAAGAGAGGAGAGAAGAGAGGACGGGCGAGGTGGGTGGTGGGACCGGGGCGGGGCAGGGCGTGGGCCACGCGGCTGGTGAGGAGCAGGTGAGGGTCTGCGCGCGTGTGTGTGTAGTGCGTGTGTGCTGTGTGAGGGGTGGGTAGGGTCCAGGGTGGAGGGAGTGGAGAGAGGGTAGATTAGGTGGCAGTTTGGGGTTGGTGGGGATTTGGAGGAGGGGTGAGGTGGCGCGTCGGGGTTGGTTGGGGTGAGGTGGAGGGGAGGGCTGGGTAGGTTAGTTGGTAGCTGTAGGATTTAGAAGGGCGGTGTAGGTGGACCGATTTATAATTCCGGGGGTGGTCGTTCGGGTCAATCGGCCCGTTCGACTGCCCCCACTAAAATAAAAATAATTAAACATTTTATTTATTTCAAAAGCACCGTTGCAAACCAATAACAGACAAACAAAATAATCCGGGGACCCCGGGTTTGCGTGTTTGAATAAAAAAAATGAGGCGTTTTAGAAAACAAAACGGGCTTTGCGAAAATAGTTTTAGACAAACAACATATGATGATGACGATGCAGTGCACAAATTCAACGCGATTTTCTAGTAGTGGTTTTACGGGATGCCACATTGAAGTAATGAATTTCCAAAGTCCAGATGCCATAATTGCAAAAAATTATCCGCTGCCAGATACCAAAAATCACCAAAAGTCAAGAAGAGGTGCGTAACGATCTCGGAATAGCTTCATACTTTTGGAAAGTCATTATTTTGGAAACTTAATGCGTGTGGCAAAAGAATTGGACGAAACAGAGTCCCGAGGAGGGAAAGAGACCAGGTGGCGCGCCCACCCCTCGGCGCGCCACCTGAGGTCTTTCCCTCTTCTGAAGTGCATTTCGCTTTCGTTTCGTCCTCAACGCTTCATCTTACCCTAATAACCATCTAGATATACTCCTCTCTGCCGAAATAATCTCACATCGAGCCTTTTTGTGCCAAACTTATTTTTCCATCCTATTCCTTCAGCTTTTAGCCATGGAAAGCTCCAAATCTAATCTTGGAGGAGATGACTCCGATAAGAAAGGCGCGGTGAATCATTTCAGATATGTGGTGGCTCCCATGAAGACCTTGACGTTAAAGGAAGGGGTTCTGCTCATGGAGGAGGTGAAGGCACCCAAGACCAAAGTGTAACACCCTCGGATAGGCCCCATGCAAGTTTTAGTGATTCCCACCAAACCCGCATAGAAACGATTCAATGATTCCCACCAGGCACTTTCGTGCAGGTGGAAAACAAAGTAATACCATTACACATTAGTCCACAATGGAACCCACAGAACAGATACATACAACCACAACTCCATGAGTCAAGAATACAAATATAAAATACAAAGATCCAAATCACCTTGAAAACGATACACATCCAAGTACAAATAAGATGTAAATTAGGCTAAGATACTTAAAGAATAACCAATGGCGTCCATAACCCTGCCCAGGACAAGCTGTAAGGGTAACCCTAATAACAACATCGATCTCAAAACTTGCTCAAAGAAAAGGGGTGCCAACAAAGGGCAAAGGAAAAAAGGAGCGGTCAGTACTAAGGCCATTACACGGCGAGACTTAGAATTTGACGGCTCTCGCCTACATAGGTATGGTGGACTGAAGCGGTAGCTCAACATGCACTAAACAACCTATAGAGACTCGATACAAATGACGGATATTAGAGGGGAATTGGAAAGACCTATTCGGATCCAACCTGACACTAACAACAAAAATACCCATCCTGGTATTTCCCCTCGATACCAAACGAGAAAGTCAATCGAGGAACTCACATAGTTGGCAGTTTTATTCATTCCATTATAGTTTCAGCACTTACTAGTCAGGTGTAGATAGCATGAGTCATCCTGATATCATAAGCAGTGGGCATTTTTAGTTAACCATTCAATTGTAGTTGCAGTACTTACTAGTCAAATACAAATAACATGAGACGTCCCAAATCCAGCTATTGTTGGTACTTTTATTTAGTCATTCCGTTGTAGTGAAGCTGATTGCTATTCATTTAAAAGTCAAATTTATAGCACTACTTTAGTTATAGTTGTCTATGATCGAGATACTGTGCTCCAAGTCATACATATCACGGACACGACTTTCAGAAAGTTTTACCCTGTAGGGGGGCACAAATAGCAACACACACACGATCAACCTTGGAAAAAACAAATGAAAAGCCAACGAGGCATCACGACAAAGCAATCACAAGATTCATATAATATTTCAGGGGGCCACCCCACTAAGCTACCCGCTACAAAGTTGGTTGGGTCCAAAATGGACCCAGAAGTTTGTGACGACGACTATAAATGACTGGGAACCCGAAAGTGTGACTTGGCTTGTCGATACCGCGAAAACATGGCACGGGTTTCCAAAATAGTACAATAGTAAATGCTCTCCATGAGCAATAGTAGTAAAAAAGCAGTAGCATGGAATAATTACATGATAGTAATAAAGCCCCAAACTACTTTCTAGCCCCAAGAAATAAGATATGATTCAAGCTCTAGAGAAGGGGATTCATGGTCCCACATGCGGATAGTGTGATAGTCAAGGAACAGGTATCAAGTACTCGGGGTCCTACGGGACACCAGTGAGCGATTAAAAACCAAATAGCATCTATTGCCCACCGGTGCCTCTGCATTAGTTATAACTATTCCTAGCATTTTAATATCAGTTGTAATTTAATTCACGGTCATCTCCAACATAAATCATATGGCAACCTTCCAAAAACTATGGTACTTGATGACACGCATCAACACTTGAGCAAGAAACTATGACACGCAAGGACGACTCTCTACCAAACAACATGTAATAGGAGGTGTCCAAGGAAATATAGAGGCTGCAAGGAATATCACGGGTATGAAAACTAAAGCATCGCAACACGGATAGCAATAGATCAACATGAGGAAATAAAGACTACAAAAGTAAGATAGGTAGAAAGAGGGAAAATGATTGCCTTGAAACATTGCCAAAGGTTCATCCGAAGATCGTGTTGACACTCGCATCATCTCATCGGCCTAATCCGTGAAGAAGCAAAGCACTAGAAGAAACAATGGATGCACTATTTAATACTACGGCAGAAGATCGGGCATGATGCATGTATGATGTATGACTGATGACCCACAAGTATAGGGGGTGTATCGTAGTACTCTCAATAAATAGGAGTGTCGATCCCAACGAGGAGCAGGAGGTGTTTACTAGTGGTATGGAGCAGGAAATCTCTATAAATACTTATCAAACGGATTTTTAGGGGTTTTCTGATAAAGCAAATAAATAAAGTGCAAGAAAAAAATACAACAAACAAATGCATCAAGTGGCCCAATCCTTTCTTAGCAAAGGACAAGCTGGTGGAAATACTTATAAGGACCAAACATTCTCGAAGACAAATGGGAATTCCGTCAAGTGCTTTCGCTTCATGTAGCTGAGTAGTCTTCTTTGGTTTTGTAAGTGTTGTGTGGGTGAACCTATGCTAATGTACCGACCTTACTTGGACTAATACATACTTGTGATTAAACTCCTTGCAAGAATCCGCAACTACAGGAGAGCAATTAAGATATAAACCTAACCACAGCCTTAAACTCTGAGATCCTACGCTCCCTTGTGCAATGGTTTCCTAACGGGGGTTCAGGTTTCTGTTACTCCGGCAACCCCACAATTAGTAGCCAAATACACAATTCATTCCCCTAGGCCCATAAATGGTGAAGTATCATGTAGTCGACGTTCGCATGACACCACTAGAAGAATAGCACCATAACTTAAATACTAAACCATTGAATAATATCTCAACACAAATCCACTACTAACAACATGACTTCTCCCATGTACTCAAGAACTAAACGAACTACTCACAAGACATCATATGGATCAAGATCAAAGATAATATGGTGATGAATAAAAATCTGAACATAAACAATAATCCAATGATTCCACTCACGAGCATCAACTACAATAGTAATCAACACCGGGAAAGTTTCCCCTAAGAACTATGCAAGTATTCAACACAATTGTTACAGCGGAATGGAGTGGTGATGATGGTGCTGGTGGAGATGATGGTGTGTATGATGATGGTGATGATGATCCCGATGAATTCTAGCTTGATTATGGTGTTGATGGCGACGATCTCCCCTCTTCGGGAAGGAATTCCCAGGCAGAAATCTGTCTTCCGGAGAGCTCTTTCTCTCTCGGTGTTTTCCGCCCTGTAGAGGCGACAGAATCTTATTGTGGTTGCTCCCCCGAGTATTAGGGTTTCTAGGAGAATATATAGGCGAGAGGGCAGAGCCAGAGGTGGTCCATGTGGGACACACCCCCTGTAGGCACGGCCTAGGGGTTGCCCGCGCCTGGGGGTGTGGGCCCCCTGTGGCCCATCTCCACCTCCCTTCTTGGCAAACTTCGTCTTTTGGGAAAATATGATTTTCCGTAGTTTTTCTGGTATTTTTATGATCTTCGCGAAATTGCATCAAAACACCTCTTTTCCATCAGAAAACTAACTCCAACAGTTCATCCTCCAAGAATCATCCAACATGCAAAAACAGATGGAAAGACATAACTAACACCTCTTAATAAGAAATATATCAATGAGTAGAGGAAAATTATGATATAGAATGGTGATGCAAATTGGTAGTATCAACTCCCCCAAGCTTCGACCTTCGCTTGTCCCCAAGCAAAAACTGAGCTCAGTAAACATGTCCACAGGTTTATGGAGTGAACTGTCGATAAAACATTACAGACAAGAAGCATCACACTTACCATTACATAACGCGTAGAAGAAAGCAACTCACCATTATATAACTTAGCTTGCAACAAGTAGAGGAGTCACAATATAGATGCATAAAGATAAATCATAATTTGAATTGTCAAACTTTGTTCTTGGTCAGAGAACAGCTGGCAAACAGTTTCACAAAAAGCTTTTTAGAAGTTTTACAACAGGAGTACTCTTTTTATCAAACAAAAAAGGTTTTTCACAATGAAGGCTTTCAAAGTAATACTCAATAGATAAGAGTATTGTGCAAACAAGGAAGATGAAGAACATGATTGAATAAATCATCATATGAATGCTTGGAACACAACAACTCAAATGCTTGCTGGAGATAGAGAGGAAGTAGGTTTACTAACTGAACATATAAATAGGAGAAAGGCCCTTCATAGAGGGAGGCAGGGATTTCAAGTTTCATAAAGAGCTTCCAAAAGATTATGGTACTTACTATATTTGAGATCTCATTGCCCCTATCATAAACATCTTGAGTTGATTAAGGTTAAAATGATCAAAGATGGAGTATATGCTTGACAAAATATAAGATGGCAATCTCATGTCCCTTGAGTATGAGGGTCGCTCCTCATGCTACTCTACTTTATTTACCGGTAAGTTCTTGTCATTGTAAGTACATGTGTATCATAAAGAACCACCAATGGGGTACCCCTTGCACATGATACATGAGCTATCCCATAATCAAAATGACAAGGAAAGCATATAGTGAGCATCTCAGTGATCTTTTTATTTGCTATTTGCATAGGTTTTTATTGAGGATGTTTCACAGATTGCTCATTATGGTTATGTTGCAAGTTTCCACCATGATTAGGCATGGCTTAGGCTAGCGGCCCAGGCATTTCTCTAACACACATACATAACTCCATGGACTTACAAGCTCCCCTTTTATTTCACACCGATGACATCCACAAACAAAAGAGCATGATATCAACTGGATATGTATCCATAAGTGTTGAAACCGTTCCCCGTGACAGCACAGTTCTGCTAATCCCAACGTATAGATGCAAGCATATACAACTTCGATGACACAATGGTTAATGTTTTTTAGGGACCAGAAAATAAGGTGTGCCATCAAGTTCTTGAGAGCTTTACTAACTAGTTTTCACATAACAAAATAATTTTTAATTGGAAAGATAGATGAAGCTTGAGAATTTGCTTGGAATAGCAATAATGCTAATAGGTAGATATGGTGGACACAAATGGCACAGGTTTTGGTTCAAAGGGATTGGATGCATGAGAAGTAGTCCTTCTCAAAACAGGTTTTTGGCTACCAAGGCTGGATAGCAAGCAAGAGAGTTGAAGGAAACAAGGAAACATACAAGTAATAAAGCTAAACATGCAATCTTCCTTGAAGACACGAAAGATCTTAAATAAAGAATACTAAGATTACGAGCCAATCAATAAAGAAAATAAAAGATACAAAATACTTGTAAGATTTTTGTCTTTTCCTTTCAAACCTCAAAAAAAATGTTGATGCTGACCAAAGCTCGGTTTGCCAAGACCAATTTAGATCTACTTGATGCTCCCAAAGTGATGCCAATTCTGATCAACAAGATCAATCATATAATAGAGATTTCAAACTAAAACAAGAAGTGCAAAAAGTTAAAGATGAAGCTTCTCATTAATATTCCATAAAGGCACTCACACCAAGTGATACATAGATAACCAACTAAAGGAGAAATACTTCCACATGCAACAACCTATAAGATAAATTATCTACCAAAGTTATAGGTCTACTAAAAAGGTGAAAGATAAAAGATAATGATGTGATACTGCGACACTCCCCCAAGCTTGGAATAAGCCAAGGGAATGCCAAACCTGATGATGAATTACTCCTTCAGTGGTGTTCTCTTGATAAGCTCTTCAATCAGGTTCCTCAAATACTCAATCTCGAAGGTTATAGTACGGATCAACTCCAAATTTTGCTCAATGCGGTTCATGATTATATCGGACCGAGAATCATAGTCCTTGTTATTCTTTCCCCACTCTTCCTTCTTAGTGTGTTCCTTCCCTGCATGGTTAGAACGAGGCAAATCCCAAACAGAGGGAAAGTTCCCTTTGGGCACCTGTGGGTACTGTTGCTAATGTATAAGAGTGTGGAGGGGGTTTTTGGTGCGTGAAGGAGGTGACCGTGGAGTGAAGACAGGATTTGGGGTTTTCCTCCTGTAGACATCCATGCTGTCCTCCTAAGCTTGGTAGGGTTTGCCACAACTCCAATGCTTGCAACTGTAGCGCGGGTGTCCAGATGCTCTTCCTCCTCCATGTATTCTTCATCCCGAAACAAGATCTTCTCCTCCTTGGGGTTTTGAGGATCATATTCCTCGGGCTTCTTGCCTTTTTCATTGGCGGAGACCATGGTGCTCTAAACTTTGATAAGATTTCCTGACAGAAACAGATCAAAACGAAAACACGACGAGAACACGATATACAAACCTCAGGGGATTTGGGGGTTATATATTATGAAGTTTTAGTGCATAAGGAAGGTACTGGTGCAATAACGAGGAGACGGAGCTTAGGGGGCTCACACCCCCTCCAGGCACGGCCAGCTAGGGTCCGCGCCTAGGGTTGGTGTGGCCACCCTGGCCTCCATTTCCTCCTCTGTTTCGTTTCGTAACCTTTCGTATGTAATAAAAACATCAAAAATATAAAAAGATAAGGTTTTCACGAACCTTCTGTTTTCACCACTTTTACCTATTCAAATACGAACTCTGCAGATTCCATTCCTCCATCTCCTGAAAATTTCTTTCATTCAAGGCCTTACACAAAACCTCATTGGCAACATTACTGTATGCAAAAAACAATAAACCTTTAGGTTCACACTTCAACTGAAATACATCAAAACAAAAGCTACCATAGCAACTCCTTTCGTAAATCCCCAAAAAGTATCTCGAAAGGAATCAATATAAGAGGCAAATGCAAATGATGGCAGAAATCTATCAAAATACACCAGCAGGTAAAGATTGATTTTTTCGAAAACCTTCTGTTGCTCAAATTAAAAATTGCAAAACTAATGAAAGTTCCGTAACAACTTGGAGAACAAGCACATCAAATAACAGCTCCATCTGTTTTACTGAGATCCTTCACGAATATTTACAGTGAAGCACAAAAATCTGTCCCAGAAGAGCCACTTTTCACAACTCCTCTACTTCTCAAAAGTAGTTGATCTTGACAAAAAAACCAAAATAAAAAGGATAAGGAGCGGTCATTACTGAGGTAATGACTTCCAAGACTCAACAAAACTATTGGGTTATCTCCCAAGAAGTACTTTTCTTTAATGCCTTTTAAGTTAGGCTTGAAAATATCAAAGATGCTCACATTGCAGATATATATTTGAAGTGAAAGAGAGCATCAAGAAGCAAATATCCAACAAATTTGAGTCTAACCCACTTCCTATGCATGGGAGTATCATGAGAAAACAAAATGTTGAAACAAAAAGCCAATATCCTAGGAAGACAAAACAAGTGCAACTTCAAAGCTTTTAACATAAAACGGGGAAACTTAACATTATTGAGATGCATAAAACCATGTTTCCCTCTCTCGTAATAACTTTCAGTAGCACCTTGAATAAAGTTGACAATATAAATGTCAAAGGAAACAACTTTATCATCAGAATAAGCATACTTACAGACATCAAAAAGAGGTCCAAGGTCATAAACTGGATCAATAGAAGCAAGTTGTTGCATCCTGAAATCTTCATTAGGCAAGCTATTTTCACAAGAAGCTTTAGCAAATTTGGAAAAGTTAAACTCATAAGAATCTCCATCAAAATTAGTTAAAACTTTCTCATTTTTACAATCTATAATAGCTCCACAAGTGTTCGAGAAAGGTCTACCAAAGATGATAGAACAAGTTTTGCTAGCTGCTGAATTAAGTTCTAGAAAATCAGCAGGATACTTAATATTACCGCAGAGAACCTCCACAACTCTTACAATACCAATAGGGAAAATGGTTTATTAATTATCAAGGTGAATAACCACATCAATTTCCTCAAGCTCACAAGGACCAATTTCATGTATAATTTCCCTGTAAAGCTCATAAGGAATAGTACTAGAACTAGCACCAATATCACATAAACCATAATAGAAATGATCACCAATTCTAACAGAAAGAATAGGGACACTAGCCTTTCTATCTTTCCTAGGATGAGAGATAATACTAGAAGTGTCTTCACAGAAGACAATGTGCTCATCCTCCATGTTTTTAGTGACAAGATCTTTCACAATAGCTACCACAGGTTGAGTATTCATTTGCTCATCAGGTCCCATAGTTTTCTTTGCACTTTTTTATTAGCACTAATCATCATAGATTACTCCTTTACCTTAGCTGGGAAAGGTGTTTTCTCAACATAAGGTTCAGGCAAAATATGATCAATAGTACAAACTTCAGTGCGTCTAACAGGAACATGACTAACCACATTTTATAAGGTGCATGGTACTTATTCCACTTATTTTTAGGAATTTCTATGTAAGAGGCAAAGGCCTTAAAACAATTGGTAATACTTTGAGAATCAAGACCATACTCAGTACTAATATCACTGAAGTCATCAGTTCCCATAAAGGATTTAATGCATTCATAATCATAGTTTATACCTGACTTTCTTCATTTGTCATTTTCCCATGCTTCAGTTTTCTCTTGAATACGGTCTAAGAGACCCCATTTAACTTCTTCCTTCAAACATGTGAATGATCCAGCATAAGAAGCATCTAGTAAATCTTTATCATGAAGGGAAAGCCTAGCATAAAAGTTATTGATAATAATATTGTTAGGGAGTTCATGAATAGGACATTTAAGCATTAGTAACTTCAATCACCCCCAAGCTTGAGCTGTACTCTCTCCATCACGAGGCCAAAAGTTATATATCAGGTTCCTATCCTTATGGATTTCACTGGGAGGATAGAATTTAGAATAAAAGAGAGGTACTATTTCCTCCCATTCCATGGATTTCCCATTCTTTAGCAACTTATATCATTCTTCAGCTCTTCCTTTCAAGGATATAGAGAGTAACTTCTTCTTCACATGTTCAGTTGTGATACCTACACACTTAAATAACCCGCATAATTTATGGATAAAAAGCAAATGATCACCAGGGTGGACAGTTCCACCCCCTAAATAATAATTATCCATAACACGATCAACAATGCTTGTAGGTATCTTAAAAGGATCTATCTCAACAGGTGGTTCATCTACTACCCTAACAGTGGTAGTAGTTTATCCAAATAGAGAAATAAGTGGGTTATCCATATTGGAAACAAAGTAACATATAGAAATAAAAAGAAATACTCAGAGTAGAAGTTTCCTTTACTAGTTCCACTCTTCAATAGAGCTTCACTCCCTGGCAACGGTGCCAGAAAATAGTCTTGATGACCCACAAGTATAGGGGGTGTATCGTAGTACTTTCGAAGAATAGGAGTTTGAATTCGAATGAGGAGCAGAAGTTGTTGACTAGTGGTATGGAGCAGGAAATCTCTGTAAATACTTATCAAACGGATTTTTAGGGGTTTTCTGATAAAGCAAATAAATAAAGTGCAAGTAATAAATACAACGAACAAATGCAGCAAGTGGCCCAATCCTTTCTCAGCAAAGGACAAGCCGGTGGAAATACTTATAAGGACCAAACGTTCTCGAGGACACATGGGAATTCTGTCAAGTGCTTTCGCTTCATGTAGCTGAGTAGTCTTCTTTGGTTTTGTAAGTGTTGTGTGGGTGAACCTGTGCTAATGTACCGACCTTACTTGGACTAATACATACTTGTGATTCAACCCCCTACAAGCATACGTAACTACATGAAAGCAATTAAGATATAAACCTAACCATAGCCTTAAACTCTGAGATCCTAAGCTCCCTTGTGCAATGGTTTCCTAATGGGGGTTCAGGTTTCTGTTACTCCGGCAACCCCACAATTAGTAGCCAAATACACAATGCATTCCCCTAGGCCCATAAATGGTGAAGTATCATGTAGTCAACATTCACATGACACCACTAGAAGAATAGCACCACAACTTAAATACTAAACCATTGAATAATATCTCAACACAAATCCACTATTAACAACATGACTTCTCCCATGTCCTCAAGAACTAAACAAACTACTCACAAGACATCATATGGACCAAGATCAAAGATGATATGGTGATGAATAACAATCTGGACATAAACAATAATCCAATGGTTCCATTCACAAGCATCAACTACAATAGTAATCAACATCAGGAAAGTTTCCCCTAAGAACTATGCAACTATTCAACACAATTATTACAGGGGAATGGAGTGGTGATGATGGTGCTAGTGGAGATGATGATGTGGATGATGATGATGATCCCGATGAAGTCTAGCATGATGATGGTGTTGATGGCGACGATCTCCCCTCTCCGGGAAGGAATTTCCCCGAAATAAATCTGTCTGCCGGAGAGCTCTTTCTCTCTCGGTGTTTTCCGCCCCTTAGAGGCGGCAGAATCTTTCTGTGGTCGCTCCCCCGAATATTAGGGTTTCAAGGAGAAGATATAGGCGAGAGGGCGGAGCCAGAGGTGGTCCATGTGGGACACACCCCCTGTAGGTGCAGCCTAGGGGTGGCCCGCGCCTGGGGGTGTGGGCCCCCTGTGGCCCATCTCCACCTCCCCTTCTAGCAAACTTCGTCTTCTAGGAAAATATGATTTTCCGTAGTTTTTCTGGTATTTTTTTGATCTTCGCGAAATTGCATCAAAACACCTCTTTTCCATCAGAAACCTGACTCCGACAGTGCATCCTCCAAGAATCATCCAACATGCAAAAACAGATGAAAAAACATAAGTAAGACGTCTTAATAAGAAATATATCAATGAATAGAGGCAAATTATGATATAGAATGGTGATGCAAATTGGACTTATCAATGACATGGCAAAAGTGTGATGCGATTATACAATATTAAGCAGAACCGGGGTTCCGACAATTAGTTAGATGGTTCATGTTGTTTAGATACCCTGCAATTTAGATTTTGTCTTAACAAGGCAAAACATGGCGGTTCGCTACACAAATTTAAATGGAGCTAATATAAGACTAGAAAAGCCTGCATATGGCCTCTATATTTGATTATTAGATGAATTAGCATAATGCCCCCAAACCACAACATATGTATGCGAACATGAACTATTAAGATGCAATAAAGTATATGTCACTTATAAAATACGGTCTCGGATAAAGGGGTCACACATGGATCGAAGGTCTTGGTCACCGGGGTTCGGTCTCGATCTTTGGGATCGGGCTTTGGATCCATGAAGGAGATCTTGGCAGTCCGTGACGAAGAACTTGGATCTCTATGGCAAAGATCTTCGGGACACCGACTCCTAGAGTTTGGCGTCTTTTGGTCCATGTCATCGAACTCGGGGTTTGGGCAAGACTTCGGCAGATCTTGACATTGGTCGTTCTTAGCAGGGTATCATTTAGAACAAGTACAATAAGGTCCAGTCAGCAGGCTATAAGACTTAAAATAGTATTTGTACTTAGTTGGATGAGAGAGAAGAGGAGAGAGAAGAGGAGTGGGCTCTTAGTTAAGAGCCAGCTGCAGCACATGCTCCTAGGAACTATGTGAGAGTGTAAAGTGGGTCATACATTAATAAAGTTGTATATTTTTACCTCTATCTATTGTACATGTTGACTATTGAATTGACTCTAGATGACATAGACATGGCTTATAACAAGAAGTTGGCTCTACTATTGTCCTTGCTTTTAGAACCACAGTGCACAGCTCAACATGTGCAAACAAGGTTACACAGAAGCCGGGAGAAAACATATCCCGTTTGGACATACGGTCGAACACTCGGCGTACATGCTACAGGCTTGGTTCAGAATACCTGCTGGTAGAGGGATGCCGGGTCAGTGCGGGAGGAAGGAGCCTGGCGGCGGGGCCGAGCAGTGGCGAGGCCTTGTAGGCGTGGGAGGTCGATGATGGTGGCCAGGCACAGAGGTGGGGAGGCACAGGAGGAGGCAGTGACCTTGGACACCGGCGGCGACTTGCATAAGGAGGCTAGGTTAAGCAGAGGACACAGGGGCGCTCGCCGACAAGGTGAGGGAGGAAATCCGCGAGGGAGACAGGCTCTTGGTGGTGAGAGGAATGGCGGGTATGGCATCCGGAGCTCCGTCTGGTCGAGGCCCAGGCGGCGGCGGTTTTTTTGGGAGGAGGAGCTCGAGGCAGGGCACAAGGGAGACGCGGGGTGGGTAGGAAGGCATGCGAGCGGGGTGGGATAGGGTCGAGCGGGCAACAGAAGACATGCAGGAGGGGTCGTGATGGGAGTGGGGAAGCGATGCTAGGTGGGGATCGTCTCGCTCGCGACATGCGGGCGTGGTGTGTGGCATTGCATACTGTTGGGTCGGGTTAGCACGTAGGAGGGTGGGTGCACACCGTGCCTTGAGAGCGTGTGTGTTGAGTGGCCACACGCGTGTGGATCAGGTGATGTGGTGGGCGACAGGTGAGGTGAGTAGGTGGCGGCGGCTGGTGTGGGTGCTGGGGCGGTATGCCTAGGGTTAGGGTTTTGGGTAGATTTAGGGTTAGGTTTTTGGTCTAGTGGGGTAGTAGGTGGCCTATTGGCTGGGCCTTGGGCCTGGCAGACTGGGCTACCTCCCCCACTAATAGAAATATGTTTTATTTTAACCTATTTACTTACTAGCGCGAGGGCGCTAGATCGTCGTCCTTGGCGCACCTCTAAAAAAGGCAAGTCTCTCCTGTCCTGTCTTATACGGAACAGAAAAGGAAAGGACTCTATGAATATTACCGCACCCTCCACCTATCGCTGCGCTAGATTGCAGTCCCGAGCACACCAACAAAAAAGGAAGTTTCGTGCATTAATTTATTTTTTCTAGAAATTGGAAATACTATAATGTTTGAACCACATGTCGGAATTAAGATCCATTTTCACTTTTGGAACCATCGCAACGAACTCTTTAAAACTAGATCCCATTTGTATATGTTTCGGTAAAAAAACTTATGAGACAACTTTTGTGTGCGACCGACCAACTTTGATTCATGACAAAGCAACTTTTGTACGCCGAGGAAAAACTACATCAGAGCCCGATAAGGCAACTTTAGTGCCCGTCTGAGCTACTTTGGTGCCCGTCTGAGCAATATTCGTATCTTGAAAAATTTGAGTCGCCAAATGAGCCTGGCGAGACAATTTTTTGTGCCCAGTAAGCAAATTTTGTGCCCCAGTAAGAAAAGTTGCCTCGCCAGGCACCGAAAGTTTCCTCGCCGGGCAAAAGTTACCTCTCCGGGCTCCAAAGTTGCCTCTCCGGGTACCAAAGTTGCCTCGCTAGGAAAAATTTGCCTCGGCGGGCTCCGAAATTGCCTCGCAGGGCACTGAAGTTGTCTCGCCGGGAAAAGTTGCCTTGTTGGGCTCCGAAGTTGCCTCGCCGGGCTACAAAGTTGCCTCGTCGGGCACCGAACTTGCCTCGTCGGGCTTCAAAGTTTCCTCGCCGGGCATGAATGTTGCCTCATCGGGAAAAAGTTGCCTCGTCGGGCTCAAAAGTTTCCTCGTGGGGCACCGAAGTTGCCTTGCCGGGCACCGAAGTTGTCTCACAGGGAAAAAGTTGCCTTGCCGGGCTTCAAAGTTACCTCACCAGGAAAAAGTTGCCTCGTCGGGCACCAAAGTTGTCTCGCTGGGAAAAAATTGCCTCGCCTGGTTCCGAAGTTGCCTCGTAGAGCAAGTTGTCTCGCCGGGCTTCAAAGTTGCATCTCCGGGCTCCGAAGCTGCCTCATAGGATCCGAAGTTGCCTCGCCGGACAAAAGTTGCCTCATCGGGCTCTGAAGTTGCCTCTCTGGGCTTAAAAGTTTTTGGAAGTTGCTAAGTCGGGCACAAAAGTTGCCTCGTCGGGCTTCGACGTTGCCTCCCCAAGTTCGAAGTTGCTCAACTGTAGAGATCGACGAGGCAACTTATGTGCCTGACAAAGCAACTTCGGTAGTCCATTAGGACGGAGATGTGGAAGTGGGTGGGGACGTCCCTTCTTCGAGTAAGCACTGCCCGATGAGGCAATTTGGAAGCCTGACAAGGCAACTTCGAAGTCCGACAAGAAAACTTCGGGTATCCACCATTTTTTGGAAGTTTCTATGTCCGACAAGGCACACAAAAGTTGTTTGATCGCCACCAAAGTTGCTATGTCATACACTAATTACTTCGTCGACACCAAAGTTGCCCTGAAACCAAAGTTGTTTTGCCACACACAAAAGTTGCCCAGTCGGTACCAAAGTTGCTTCCCGGAGCACCAAAGATGCCCAGTCGGCAACAAACTTGCTATGTCGGGCTACGAAGTTGCCTCGCCGGGCTTCAAAGTTGCCTCGTCCGGCACCGAACTTGCCTCGTCGGGCTTCAAAGTTGCCTCGCCGGACACCAAAGTTGCCTTGTCGGGAAAAGTTGCCTCGTTGGGCTCCAATGTTTCCTCGTGGGGCAACAAAGTTGCCTCGCCGGGCACCGAAGTTGTCTCGCAGGGAAAAAGTTGCCTCGCTGGGCTTCAAAGTTGCCTTACCAAGAAAAAGTTGCCTCGTCGAGCACTGAAGTTGTCTCGCCGGGCAAAAGTTGCCTCGCCGGGTTCCGAAGTTGCCTCGCCATGCAATTTGTCTCGTCGGGCTTCAAAGTTGCATCACCGGGCTCTGAAGTTTCCTCACAGGATCTGAAGTTTCCTCGCTGGACAAAAGTTGCCTAATCAGGATCCGAAGTTGCCTCTCCAGGCTTCAAAGTTTTTGGAAGTTGCTAAGTGGGGCACCAAAGTTTCCTCGCCGGGCTTCAAAGTTTCCTCCCCAAGCTCGAAGTTCCTCAACTGCAGAGCCCGACGGGGGCAACTTATGTGCCTGACAAAGAAACTTCGGTAGTCCATTAGGACGGCGATGTGGCAGTGGGTGGGGACGTCCCTTCTTCGGGTAAGCGCTGCCCGATAAGGAAAATTGGAAGCCTGACAACGCAACTTTTCCCGGCGAGACAACTTTGGGTAGCCACCATTTTTTGAAAGTTGCTTTGCCGCACACAAAAGTTGTTTGCTCGACACCAAAGTTGATATGTCATACACTAATTACTTCGTCGACACCAAAGTTGCCATGAAACCAAAGTTGTTTCGCCACACACAAAAGTTGCCTAGTCGGTACCAAAGTTGCTTCCCGGAGCACCAAAGATGCCCAGTCGGCAACAAACTTGCTATGTCGGACAACAAAGTTGCTTCGCTGGACACCAAAGTTATTTTTATCGCGAAGTTATCTCGTGCTCAAAAGTTGTTTTGTCGTGTACAAAGTTGCTTTGTCGTCCACAAAAGTTGCTTATTAAAAAAGTTTGTCAAAACATAGGCAAACGGGATCTAGTTTTGAAGATCTCGTCGCGACGGTATCAAAAATGAAAACGGATCGTAATTTTGATGCTAGGTTCAAAAGTTATCGTGTTTGAAATTTCTCAAAAAAGTATTGATTGCATGACGACATCCTATTTGCATGCATTTGTAAGAGTTGGTAATTAATGGACCATGTAGGCTTGTTGGATTGGATTTCTCTTCATTTCCTAACGATGCACTTAACGCGACGGTTGGCGAAGTTAATCATGTCTTTCCTAATATAGAGGGTGCGCCAGGGACTACCATCGAGCGCCTAGGCGCCCGCTAGCCACGTCCTTATTTTAATTATTTATTTTATTTTAAAATAAAACATTTTCAAAGAGGTTTTTAGACAAACAAAATACATCGGACAAGCCTGAGGTTTTGATTTGAAATAAAAGGAGAGGGTATATTTAGAAAAAAATAGGCTTTTAGCAAAATACTTTTAGGCAAATAGGTACATGCAGATGTCATCATGATGCACATGGATATGACATGCGAGTTTATAGTAGTGGTTTTACTCGGGGTGCTACAATTCGACACCACTAATAATGGATCTCGCCCTCGAGATCTGCCTCATGGTACAGGGAAGAAGGCCGACGATCTGAATATTCTCACATTGTGTAGATCCTCGAGACACCACTAAGAAGGATTCTTTCTCTGTCTTGAAATCATTGACACCACCAACAAAGGGTCATGGATCACATTCGTCTAGAGAGCATTCCGGAGAACAAAAGACAAAGGTAAAGGTCTCGAAAGGATAAGGCCACATCTAACTTCTATGGAGGTAGTAAAATTGCTTGATCCATCGATTCAATGTACGAGAGAGAATGATAAGAGTAGTCGGATGGTGATCAGTCCATTGCGCACCCAGAGCATTACTCTATACATGAATAGAAGTATTGTGTAACCAACTCTTAGGATTCAGACTAAAGTTCTTGATATGCGGTGTTCAGAAAACAAAAGGATGATGCATGCTATTTATCAAATCTGATGCAGAAGAGGTCGTCGCGTTGAAAAACACCGGAAGATACAAAGAATTTTTTTAGTGAATTTTTGTCCACTGAAAGGTACAACAAAGGAAGATTCCAAGAGGATGGAAGCGAAACCCTGAAGTTATGACAGAAACCCAACCATGAGAATTCTTGGACTCGAAGAAAAGATAAGATGGCAGATTCAAAACACTTAGATGTAAGAGAAGAATAAAAGAGGGGTAAGGAATAAAAGAAGACATAATTATATCTATCCAATCGATTTTGCGAAATAGTTTTGACACTCTACATCATCCGTTAGATAGGTTATCCTATAGGATGGACCAGTGGGGTATCGTAACTGCTAAGCTCTGATACCACTCTGTAACACCCTCGGATCAGCCCTATGCAAGTTTTATCGATTCCTGCCAAACCCGCATAGAAACGATTCAAAGGTGCCCACCATGCACTTTCGTGCGGGTGGAAAACGAAGTAATACCATTACACATTAGTCCATGATGGAACCCACAAAACAGATACATAAAACAACGACTCCATGAGTCAAGAATATAGATAGATAATACAAAGATCCAAATCACCTTGAAAATGATACACATCCGAGTATGGATAAGATGAAAATTGGGCTAAGCCCTAAAGAATAACCAATGGCGTCCATAACCCTTCCCAGGCCAAGCTGGACGGGTAACCCTGTAATGACATCGATCTCAAAACCTGCTCAAACAAAAGAGAAATTTAATATGCGGCCCAAAAGTTCAGATGCCAAGGAAACGCAGGGTCCGAGTTGCGTGTAATCTCGCTTAAGGCTGTAGTAACTTCGTAAATTGTCGATAGGGGACAAATGGGGGTAAATACAAATCTAACGGTTAAACGATCATTGGAACCAGTCAAAAAATGGTTTAACTCAAATCCCGTCGTTAGGTCAACTCTTCTTGCCTCGCCCTGTTAGTATTTCCAGTTATCCTTTGCAGTCGTTGACTGGTTTACCCCTGCGAGGACTAGATCTTCTTTTGTGCTCTGCTCTTCTCCCTATTATTCCCCTCTCCATTACATTTCTTAGCTCCGGCTACTGGTCTCCAGATCGGAGCTCGCCGTTGCTCTCCTTGCATCCCCGCCATGGCCGGTCAACCTCCCACGCCTTTAATCGAAGCTCACCACCGTCGCCCTCGCCTCATTTTTCCTAGTCGGCATGTCGGAGCACGTCCGACCGGGCAATCCGAACCGGCGTCCGGCCTCGGGCGGTTGTGTGCTGTCGCACACCCCAGGCATGGTAGCCCTGGTAGAGGAGTTTGACAACAACTCTCTCATGGCCACCATGCTGGGCACGCATCCCATCGTGTCGCCATAAGACTTGCTGTCGTCTTTCAGGTCTCGTTTTGGGATCAGACGAAAAGTGGTCAATATTGAGGTATGCATGCTGCCATTCGATTTCTTTGTCCGGTTCGCCCACAGCTCAGACAACAAGCGTGTTATGCATTCTTCCCGTTCTTCCGAGTGTTGTGGGGAGAAAAAGATCTTCATGCGTTGGCATAGCGCCTATGGGTGGGACAATCGCTTGGGACAGCTTTGTTCCTTCTCTAAACTCAACTTTGATGGCCTCCCTTTGCTTGCTTGGGAACCGAAGGCCCTCAAGCAGGTCGTCAGTAGCCTTAGCGTTGAGCTGGTGGAGATTGTGCCACCGAGCGACAAATGGATCATCGAGGTAAAGGCATGGCTGAAAGATCCAAACACCATTTGCTGGATGTACGAGGTGGAGTTTCCAAGCAGGGCAAGACGAAAACTTTGCTGGATGCATCCGGTGATCATCCACCTGCAGGAGGTTCTGGATCTGGTACATGGCATTCAGGACAACGACGAGGCGGCTACAAAGCGTTCTCGTCGCCTGCAATGTTGGCCTGTAAGGATCGATTGTCATGGGAATGGCCACGGCAGATGCTGCGATTGGCAGTGAGTAGTAGAACGAGGGGCAAGGGCGGCCAGCCATCTTCGGTGCAAGATGAGGGCAAAGACACAGGGTTTTACCCAGGTTTGGCCCCCGGGAGGGTAAAGACCTACTCCTGCTTGATTGTATTGATGAGAGAGTACAATGGGCGAGCTCGGCGGCTAGGCGGCGAGTCGAGGGGGTGTATGATGGAATATAAGTGCTACGCGTACCCTAGGGAGGTTTATATAGAGTCACTTCGCTAGGGTTTATAGATCTACAACCGAGTTGGATAAGTACTTGGATGGTTTTGACCTAATCCGACTAGGCCTAGCCACGCTTCTTGGAGGGTTTTGACCTAATTCGTACTGCAGGCCCACTCGCTGGGAGTATGATCTAGTAGGGAACGTCCTACTAGGTATACCCCACTCGACATATCCCCATCATCGATGGCACAGGACCACCATCGTTCCGCGATGGAGCGCACAGTTTCGATGGGAGGAGCAGGCGTGGACAAGATGGTGGTTCTGATTTCCCTCGACTCAAGACAGAAGTTTAGTTAATCTGAAAGATTGCTTACTTGAGAGTCGAGCATGTAGTATCCCTTATGTAGTAGTCTAATCTCCTGTAGTATGTGTGGCTAGTGAATTTGTAATGTGTGGCTACTGAATTCGTAGTATGTGTCTCTAATGATTTATATTTTGTGTGGCCACTGAATTCGTAGTACCTGTGGCTAATGATTTGTAGTTTGTGTGGCTATTGAATTTGTAGTATGTGTGGCTAATGAATTTGTGTGAATAACCAAGGTTAGCCTCCTGAAAAGAGGGTGGGATAGCAATGATCAATGTCACCATTGTCGGTAAAATGTTGCTGGTGAGCGATCCGAAAGGCACGAAATGTTGTTGGTTTGTATGACTCAAATTTTTTACATAGATTTGTTCGAGGTGGTGCGTGATTCTATATGGAACTTGCATGAATAAACCACCCAATATCAGTTCATAAACCACCGGTAGTAGTTGAATAAATAGATACATCTTGATAGTATTTGGTTACTTCCGAACTAATTCCATAGTACAATATGGGATAGCTGCGCAAAAGGGGTCTATTTACTCTACAAAAGGCATTCTACAGAGTTAGTCTGGACTTAACTATTCTACACTAAAGAAACTGTAGATCTGGTCCATAAAAGTTGGCTAGCCAATTTCCTAGAGAGGTCGTAAGTTCAGGGATCATTCAACTGCAACTGAACTTTTTTCCTTCCCTCCAAACTTCAAGAGATCTGCAATGTTCATAGACTAGATGATGCGCTTGAACCAGTCCCAGTTCGGTACGAACAGCCGCACCACCGCAACGATTTTTTTGAAGGTGAACTCCAGCTTCTCGTGGTAGGGATCGTAGGTCCCTGTGAATATGAACCTGAATTTCGGCGCAGAGCTGTTGCCCGTCATCGGCTCCAGCTGTTGAACACTCCAACAAGATAATTGTAGATGGATGCACGCCGTCGTGGTGTGGCTGCTGACGGTGCGTAGGATGGATCGTATTTGCCGCTAACGGCGTGCGCCCAGGTTTCCCCACGGTAAGATCGCCCGCGCAGAGGCATGAAGGCGAGAGTTTGTTGACCTTGGCGCCGCCCTGTTAGGGGGTTTGTTTCCTCGGTGGCAAGCTCACAGGAATGCTTTGGAACGTACCTTCTTTCTCGTGCACAGAGCACACGAAAATGCCGCCACACACATTCTCCACGACGCTCGTTTGGCCCTTCTCGATGCTTCCATGGCCTTTGTCGTTGCCACCGCCGCAGATGCAGCACATTCTGCGAAATCAACCGTCTCGGATGGGAATGGAAGACCGACCTTGTAGTACAGCCACATGGCCTGCCGGAGAGGGGCCAAATAGCCATGCTTCGATGGTGGCGTGACCGCGGCTTCTGCTTAGGCGGGGCCATAGCTTAGCTTCCTAAGAATGTATCCTATTTTTTCGAAACTAGTTCGACTAACTGCTGAATCTTTATTTCCCTTCTCATTATAAGAGTGCTAAGATATTAAAAATACAGGTCATGGCTAGCAACCGGATCGGGAAATGTACCAGGTCAGGGTTCCATTTTAAGTATATTTACAAGTGTGTCCTTAGTTGTGTCCAGAAATTTTTCCTGTGCCACTACGACCGTAGAATTTTAGCAACACCATCAGAAACAGGGGAAGATAACGTGGCGTTTTACTGACTAGTGGGCCCCGCAACCTCGACCGTCGATGGCACGCATCCTAGGTTCGAGGATTAGTGCTCACCATTATTTTGTGATTTTCCATATTCTGTTGCTCGCTCGCAGCTCCACTCCGCTCCACTGCTCTAGTCTTGCACGCCGCTACTTCGTCCCCTCCGGCAACACTCTCTTCCTCGCCATGGACTATCACCCTCTCATCGTCCCCTACCCACCCCGCCTTGCCCCCTTTCCCGGTCTCCTTGCCTCTGTCACCACCCAGGCGTGTTTGAGAACAAAAACCATTTGGTGGGCTCGAGGATCTCGCGCAACGAAAGTGGCTTTGATTTGGATTCCTCACGGAAATGGATCCTGCATGGTCAGAGAACACGGAGATGGGTCCTTCGCGGATGGAGAGAGAGGAGATGGACCCTTCAAGGACGGAGAACATGGAGGAGCACGAAACAGGGGAAGAGAACGCGGGGTGCAAAGATTTGGTGCTCTATATCCCATAGAACGTGCCGTACATCCTCCCTGAAGGGTAAGAACTGCAATTCCATCTCTGCATCTACCAATTAGCATTTCTAGTCCCCTGTCTATGGAGAGGATCTGTGTTGGTGACCGTTGGACGTCTGCTTCATCCATATTTCTTTTGAAGATTCGACATGGGTATCGAACTAAAACCTTGTCCGACGGTAGAATCGCAGTTATCAGTGGATTTGATTATCAGTTGACAGTAGACGCGGAGGACATAACTCTAAGTGACTTGCAGATGCAATTTGACAAGTTTCCCATTGGCCAGCATGATGAATTCGTAATCAGGTACTATGACACAAATTCGTAGACTTTCTACAACGTTAGAACTGAGGAGGATCTGGCCATGAGGTGGGGTAAACACCTCGGCACGAGGACTATGCTGATATTTGTGCACCTCGTTAACAAAGATACAGGGGAAGAGACTGTCTTGGATGATACCGGCCCGTGTGGAACGCAACAGAGAAGTCTCTATTTTCAATACCGAGCGTGACCGACCAGCCTGTCGTTGAGCATGTAGACATTGAAATGTGTGGCGGTCAGGGTAATTTTGTGCTCGAAGATGATGATGAGAAAGCATATCCAGATGTGGCTGCTATCCCTGATAGGATGGAGAGTAGGGAATATTTGGTTGATTTGAACTATGAGCCTAACTATGGGACTGGCGAGGAAGAAGAATACGAGGATGGGGAAATGGGATGCAGATACGATGATGAAGACGAGGACATGCTAGTGATACACTTTGACAGGGACAACCTTACAATTGATGAGGGGACTGTCTTTTATACTATGGAGGAATGCAGATATGTCGTTGCTACCTACGCAATAAGAGTTGGGTTCGAATTTAAGGTGTGTAAATGGAGATTGCATGCATCTCCAACACGGGGTGGACACCCATTTCAGGTTGTAATAGCTACATTTAGTTTCGGTCTTTCTCGTATCAGTTCTACTGTTGAGTCCTCTGATTTATTTTTATTCCCATTGAATCCAGATCAAGGTAAAAACGAAGAAACAAAACTTCCCTAATACTTCTTTAAGTGATAAAATTAGACCGACGACAACCAAGTGGATTGCTGCTAAGGTACTTGACTGAGTGAGGCAATATCGTAGCATTGGACCTGCTGAACTCAGAACTAAGCTAAGCAAAAAGTTTAACATTCTGATTCCTTACCATAGAGTCTTTGATGGGAAGGAGATGGCTCTAGACTTCATTGAGGGCAAGTGGACTGTCAGTTTTCACATGTTGTATAGTTTCAAAGCTGAGGTAGATAAGACATCACCTGGTAGTGTTATTGACATTGATTACGAGGTTGTGAAAGGAAGAGAAAAGGTCTCAAGGGGGGGTCAAGTATAAGAAGGAAGATATGAAATGCTTTAGGAGATGTTTTGTCTGCCTGAAGGCATGCTGGAGGGGTTCCTAGATGGCTGCATGCCATACTTGGCAATAGAGGCAACTTCTTTAACAGGGAAGTCCAGGGGACAGCTTGCTACCGCTTGTGTTGTGGATGCGCATAATTGGCGTTTTCCCATAGCCTATGCTGTTCTTGAGGGTGAATCAACTGAAAGCTGGACATGGTTCATGCAGAGACTACGTGCAGTAATTGGTCACCCTGGAGGCTTGGTGATATACACTACGGCATGTAAGGGGCTTCAGAATGCTGTTGATGTTGTGTTTCCTAGGGTTGAGCATAGGGAATGCATGGGGCACCTCGCTACTAGCTTCACAAAGAATTTCAAAGGAAAGTCCTTTGAAGACAACTTGTGGCGATCAGCATACATGTACACCCCAAGAACGTATGATACTTACATGCAGAATTTGTATACCGTGCCGAAGCTGAAAGAATACCTGAAGAGCATCATAACAAGTTATGGGCCAAAATAAAGTTTGGTGAGTTAAGCAAAGTGGATCTTGTTTGCAATAATCTGACAGAAAGGTTAGTTGCTAGATTAGGAGCATGAAGTCACTTGCAATTGTTATTTTGTTAGATGCAACAAGACAGTGTATAATGGTGAATATAGATTATATGCAGAGAATTTGTGCGAGAAAATTTGTAGGCCATAAAATAGTTCCAAAGGTGGTTTTATTACTGAATGCAAGAACCAGGGGAATAAGAACGATAAAGACGAGGATGGTCAGAAGTTCCAATACATTGGCTGAGGTTTATGCACAAGACAAGCATGTAACTAAACAGAGGTTTACTATAGACATTGGTAACAAGACTTGTTCATGCAGGAAGTGCCAGGTTACTGGTCTTCCATGCCACCATGCATTGCACTTCATCTTAAATATGAGAGGTAGAGGTGCTGAAATAGAGAACTATGTTCATAACTATTTCTTCGTGGACAAGTTTGCTGCAACTTATGCAGAAAACGTACCACCTATTGATGATGAAAATGATTGGGATATAGTCAATCCAGTGTTCAAACTCAAACCACTAGTTCTTAGGAGGCCACCTGGGATGCCTATAAAGGAAAGGACCGAAGCCTTCACCTTAAAAGGTACGATACTAGGAGCAAGGAAGCAGAAGTGCAATTGGTGTGGAGGGTTGGGCCATATCAAGAGGCTATGCAAAAAATCCTAGTTCCACGTGATTTCAGAGAGGCTGACCTTGTCCCCGTCCACATCACGGAGGACAAGATGAGGCTTCTCAGACAGAACTGGAGGAAGCGCAGCGAGATGACGTGGAGGAAGTTCTGCATGTGAAAAAAAATGGTGATGCTCATGTGGAGGGAAACGTTGGTAAGGAGCAATTGGTTGAGGACGTGGACGTGCTAGCGGGGATAGGGGCGAAAAGAAAAAAAGGTAAGCGGGAGCAGAAGGGAAACGATAATAATGGAGTTGAGTTTGAATATGAAGAAGTTGCTAGGGGTGATTGAGGATGTTCTTGAGGATCTTTCGGCTAACTGTAGGAGAAATAATTAAACCCTGTCAATTTCATCTTTGTACGATTCTCCGGACGAAAGGTAAGCTTGAAACTAATTTGACTTGGCATTTATGATTATTTATGTTTGAGTCCTCATCAACTATTGTTTAGTGCAGCGCAGGTGTGAGACCCTGGCGATGGCTCAATAGGATTGATAGGAAACCCATACCAACAAGTTGCAACTTCTTTTTCGGAAGCTCATTCGAAAAGAACTCTAAGGTTAAGCGTGCTTGGCCTAGAGCAATTCTAGGATGGGTGACCGACCGGGAAGTAGGTAACCGGGTGAGCATGAGTGAGGACAAAGTGCGCAGAAAAGACTAGTGTTGGTCTGTGGGGCTAGTCTAGAGATCCTATTGAGATGCCAGAAGTGACATTCGTCGGTCCGGAGTGATCGGGGGTGTTACATGTTGGTATCAGAGCCGACCCTCGCAGTTACACAGGCGTGTGCGGGTCAGTGGGGACATGTGTAGCATGGCGCGTGTGGCCCGGAGTGGACACGGCATGGCAATGTGCCGGCACTGGACGCACAGACGTGTGCTAAGAGGGGACATTCCTGGCTTGTGGATGATCAACGAGGACGTCGATCTTCTAAGGGTGGGTGTATGTGAGACCCTGGCGCATGGCTCAATAGGATTGATAGGGAACCCATACCAACAGTTGCAACTTCTTTTCCGTAAGCTCATTCGAAAAGAACTCTAAGGTTAAGCGTGCTTGGCCTAGAGCAATTCTAGGATGGGTGACCAACCGAGAAGTGGGTAACCGGGTGCGCATGAGTGAGGACAAAGTGCGCAGAAAAGACTAGTGTTGGTCTGTGGAGCTAGTCTAGAGATCCTATTGAGCTGCCAGAAGTGAGAGCCGTCGGTCCAGAGTGACCGGGGGTGTTACAGCAGGATAGAACAGTAATAAGAGGATTAGAGAGAAGGTGGCATGGTAACGTCGTTTCTTGAATTTTCATTGAAATTTATTTATATTCCAGGTCGTTAGATAGCACATTAATTTTTAAACTGATTATCCATAAACAATAATCATGGATTTGTAATAGTTCAACGACCAAAATTATGGCTGTGCCATGGAGTTGGTGAGGCTCACCTCCCTTGTATTCCCATCTCAAACAACAGGACACGCACATCTCCTTCTCCTCTAATGCACTCCAAAATTATGACTGTGCCATCAAGTGCTAGGAGAAGAGACAACATATCGTCCCATCAGCCTCACCTCGTCTTTGTCAATGACGTCTGATGCTTGCATCAGCTATGTCATGGGGCATTGTTGTTCTAAGAGGACAAAAGCTTTGACAATAATAAAGGATAAGAAAAGAGTCTTCATAATGTAATACCCCACCTTTTAAGGTAAAGGCCCATGTGATTACAATGCTAGTCCCTGGATCAAAATGCTAGTATCCATAGTTTAAGATGAAGTACATATATACAAAGGTCATTATTACATCGTCATTCCAGAGATAACATAGTCTTTACAACTCATTAGCCCATGGCTAATACATAGAGTTTATAAAATAAAGTAAATACATAGAAGTCTTCATCTTCATGTTCCACAGGCATACATGTTGAGTGTAGACTCATAACCCTAGTCTCCATCAGAGTAACCTACAACATCCTAAGTTACTGCCACAGAGGGTCAATACATTTGGGATTGTATTGGCAAGTGATACCATAGTAATATAGTAGGATCTAATAACTATATGAATTTGGCTAAGTGTAGTTTAGGCTAGCTATGCTCAAAATAAGGTTTTTCTTATTAGTTGAAAACACAAAGTTTTTGTTTGACAAAAACACCCAAGGAACCACCAAAAGACATTAGTGAACCTTTACCCTTGTTCAACCACAAGTTTTAACTTAGAGAAATTGGGATGAGGAGATTCTTGATCACTTCAATGTATTTGATGCTCAAATTGTCTGTTGCCGGGGACACAACTAAGTAATTAGGTTTTACCCTCTCGAGAGGTGGTGCACTTTCCCCATAAGACTCGAAATGCATCAAGAAGAGACTTTTTTAGGAGCATTCCTTAGAACACCATCGACACGTTCCATTCTATCAACCCTACCACCAACTGTCCATCTGGCTAAGTTCTTGCAACCTAGTTGGTCAAGGAAGAGCCCATATGCCATGTGGTTGCACTAGAAGCTTCTCAACATTAAATATCTCAAGTCCCTTTGTTCCTGGGTGGCCATCCACAAGTGTGCTACACAAGGTAAACCAAAGACATGGGCCTTGTGTAACCACTCAACACAAACCATTCTTCCCATTCCACCCAGGTGATTCATTCACATGTTTTTTTATTATTCAAAAACAAAGTCATAGATTTTGCATAACAACATAGTATGAATATTCCACCCTTGTTTTCTACTAGCTAGGCTAAGCATACTAGTATAGCAAGTTTCTTATCTTAGGAAAAACTACTAAGACAATAACTATAGGATTTCCCAAGCATAGCATATACTTAGAAAATAACCATGCAAATCCTACTCAAAATATTACTAATGCATAGATAAAACAGTAGGACAAAATTTGAAGCATCACTTGCCTTGGTAGTTGGGGGAATAGGAAGAATCCTCACAATCACAATCACCAAAATCTACACATAAAATCATAACACCAAATTCACATTCAATATACAAACAAAAATATATATGAATGCATGCAAATGCAATGGAATGATTTTTCCACAATAAACAAGTCAAACCAACAGTACTGAACAAAAATTAAATTTTCTAAGATCTAAATAAACCAAAATTTATTCTAAAACAATTTTCTAAACAAATTATATAGCCAAATTTAGCCTACAAATGTTTCTATATAAAAACCAAATTTTACAGAAGCAAATGTCCAAACAAAGGCCATAGATGTGTAGGGATCATTTTTCTGAATCCATTGATATATTATTTGTAATTTTTGGACAAACTGATCAAAAGTTATGAATATTACAAGTTAATTCATCTAATAGATTCAAATCTGAATTTTAAAACAAAAATCCAGACACGCGGCGCATTCTGATTCGCTGGTACCGCTTCGGCCGGATCACGTTCGTGGGCCATTAGATCTAAGTTAGATCACGCGGTCCAGATTGGACCGTAACTCTTCGCGCTAGGTCAAATCCTAGCCGTTGGATCAAGATCCAGCGGATCTGGTCGCTCTGGCCACAGATAGGCGACGCGAATGGCGAGCTGCAGTGGGGACGCCCTTGCCAGCGACGCACGGGCGGCGCTAGGGGGTAAGAGGGGGTGGTGCGGGTAGTTACCGAAGCATAGAGCTGCGGTGAAGACGCCGGTCGATGAAGTGGAGACGGGGGCGCACAGTGTCTTCGAGAATCCCTCTCCGGGGTTGCGGTCGGCGTCGGGTGCGTACGGTAGTCAACAGCGACGGCTCTACGAAGTAAATAGGACAAACGGAAGGCGACATTAGATGCGCGAGAATATGGCGATCAATACAGTAGAAACCAGAGAGGGAGGGGTGGACGAAGCTCACCGGGAAAGCTCGCCGGAGACATGCAGTGCCGTGGCGGTGTGAGCTCGAGAACTGGCAGCCTAGGGGCGCTCGGGCGATGGGGTTTGAGGGAAAAGATGCGGGAGAGGGATGGGTTAAGTAGCGGGCATCGGGGGCAAGGTTTACTGCCGAAATCAATCGGATTTATTCGAATTGATTCCGGGAAGAAACGGTCGACGACGACGTGGTGAACGACACGGGATAGAAGATGACGGTGACGAGTGGCGTGGGCCCGGGCTGGCAGCGAGAGGGGTGCGGTGCGGGCGCGTGAGAAAAGAGGGCAGAGGGGGTTTTTCCCGTGTGGGCTAGGTGGGATGTTAGTTGGGCCGCGGGGTGGGTTGGGCTAGTTAGGTGGCTCCTGTTCTTTTTTCCCTTTTTCTCTTTTTCTTTTCTGTTTTAATTTTCTAGAATGAAATTGAAATACTATTTCAAATATGCTTGAATTCAAACCTTCACCAAGTTTTTGTACCGTGATCCTAGTGTCAAAAAGTGTGCCAAACACATCTAACCACTCAAAAATATTCTGAGGCTATAAAATAAAATAAAAACCAAGCTCCATATGTATATAATAAAAGGGGTATAAATATGGTTTTATTTAGGGTTTTGTTGTGAATTTTTTTGTGCAAGGTAAATATGCTATGATTATATGAATGCAATAATATGACTTTGCATTTGATGAAATTTGGGATGTTACAAATCTAATGCCCTTAAGATGAATCTCGCCCTCGTGATTCAGATTTGCTAGCAAATAGGTGTGGGTGATCTTTCCGAAGGTCATCTTCTCTTTCCCAAGTTGCTTCTTCCTCGGTATGATGATTCCACTTTACTTTGCAGATTTTGATAGTCTTAGTATGAGTAACTCTTTCCGCTATCTCAAGAATCTTGATAGGTTTCTCTTCATAAGTGAGACCACTCTCCAACTGAACCTCTTCCAAAGGTATATTGTCCTTCAATGAAGTTTCTTCCATCTCCGGATGACACTTCTTCATTTGAGTCACATGAAACACATTGTGAATAGTAGACAGTGATTCTGGCAATTCAATCTCATAAGCTACTTCTCCTTTGCGGCTAAAAATCTAGAATGGTCCAACATATCGAGGTGCCACTTTATCTCTTCACACCACGAAGTGGTGAAACTCTAAGATAAGCTCTATCACCTACCTCATAGTTGACTTCCCTATGCTTTGGATCTGCGTAACTCTTTTGTTGGGATTGGGCTATCTTCAATCTGTCCTTTACCATTTTTACTTTCTCTTCAGCTTGCTTGATCAAATTTGGTCCGAATAAATTTCTTTCTCCTACAACATTCCATAGTAATGGCGTAGTACACTTCCTCCATAGAGGAATTCAAACAGAGCCAACTCTATGCTTGCTTGATAGATATTATTGTAAGAAAATTCCACGTAAGGCAGACTTTCATCCCAACTAGATCCATAATCTAGTGCACAAGCTCTCAACATATCTTCCAAAATCTGATTGGTCTTTTCTGTCTGTCCATCAGTCTGAGGGTGAAAAGCTGTGCTGAATTCCAGTCTTGTTCGCAATGATTCATGCAGTTGTCGCCAAAAATGCGAAGTGAACTGAGTTCCTCTATCAGATAGAATACTCTTAGGTACTCCATGCAGACATACAATTCTATTCATATAGATCTTGGCCAATTTAGCACTTGTATAAGTAGTCTTTACGGGTATGAAATGAGCCACTTTAGTTAGACGATCCACAACAACCCATATAGAGTCATAACCAGATCTGGTCCTTGGCAATCCGGTGATAAAGTCCATACTAGTCTTATCCCACTTCCAATCAGGTATAGGTAGTGGTTGCAATAACCCTGCCAGTTTCTGATGTTCTACCTTCACTCTACTACGCACATCACACAAGGCAATATGTTCCGCAATATCTTTCTTGAGATTGTTCCACCAAAATCTTTCCTCCACATCCATATACATTTTGGTGTTACCCGGATGAATAGAATATAGTGAATTGTGTGCTTCTTGCAAAATCAATTTACGAAGTTCCGGATCTTGTGGAATGCAGATACGCTTTCCATACCATAAAGTTCCTTATTCATCTTCATGGAATCCTTTAGCCTTCCCTTTACTAATTTTACTCTTAATATCCTCTATTTTCTTGTCCAACTTTTGGGGTTCTTTGTTCTTGTCCAACAATGTTGGTTTAACTTCCAATGACTTGAGATATCCTTCAGGCACTATCTCCAATCTTAGCTCCTTAAATTGGGCACACAAATCATCTGGCAATTCTCCTTTGGTGAGACCATTCACATAAACTTTATGGCTTAAAGCATCCGCTACAACATTTTCTTTACCGAGATGGTATTGCAAACTCAAGTCATAGTCCTTGATGAGCTCTAGCCACCTTCTTTGTCTCATATGGAGTTCCTTCTGAGTGAAAATATACTTCAAACTCTTGTGATCTGTGAACACTTCAAAACACTTTCCCAAAAGATAATGTCTCCATGTTTTGAGTGCATGGACAACAGAGGCTAACTCTAAATCATGAGTTGGGTAATTCACTTCATGAGGTTTGAGTTGTCTCGAGGCATAAGCCACTACTTTCCCTTCTTGCATCAAAACTCCACCCAATCCTTGGTGAGATGCATCACAATAGACTTGGAAATCTTTCTCTAGATCTGGCAAACATAATACTTGTGCTGACACTAGTCTCTTTTTCAATTCTTGGAAACTGATTTCACATCCTTTAGTCCAATCAAACTTCTTGTCTTTATTAAGTAAATCCATGGCTTAACTACTTTTGAGAAATTCTCAATGAATCTTCTATAGTATCCTGCCAAGCCTAGGAAACTACAAACTTATTTAGATGACTTGTGAGATTCCCACTCAGTTACAGCTGACACCTTTGCGGGATCGACACCTATACCATCTTCAGACACAATATGTCCAAGAAATCGATCTCAAAAAAATATGTCCAAGAAATCCAACTTCATTCAACTAAAATACACACTTACTAAACTTGGCATACAACTTGTGCTCCCTGAGTTTCTCAAGAATCAAACACAAATGTTCTTCATGCTCTTATTTGCTCTTGGAATAGATCAATATGTCATCGATGAATACGACAACAAACTTGTCAAGAAACTCCATAAACACCTTGTTCATCATGTTCATGAAATAAGATGGTGCATTTTGTAGTCCAAATGGCATCACGATATACTCATACAATCCATACCTAGTGGTAGCAGTCTTAGGTAGGTCTTATTCTCTAATCTTTAGCTGAAAGTAGCCTAATCAGAGATCAATTTTTGAGAACACTCGGGCTCCTTGTAGCTAATCAAATAGATCATTGATTCTAGGCAAAGGGTACTTGTTCTTCATAGTCACCTTGTTGAGTGATCGATAATCTATGCATAGTCTTTGACTTCTATCCTTCTTTTCAACAAATAGAAATGGTGCACCCCAAGACGAAGAACTTGGTTGGATAAATCCTTTCTGCAACTGTTCTCCAAGCTGTCTCTTGAGTTCTTTCAGCTCATCAACTGACATCTTGTAGGGTCTCTTTGCTATTGGTCTAGATCCTGGCAGTAAGTCAATCAAAAACTCCACATCTTTATCTGGTAGAATTCCTCGTAATTCCTCTGAAAACACATCCTCGTATTCCTTCACCACTGGTACACTGTCTATGCTAACCCCCTTAAGAGAATTTAGCTGACTCCCTTTGGATTCAAAGTTAGACTTGAGCCTAATCGATTTCTTATTCGGGGTTGTGAGTGTAACAGTACGATTGGCACAATCTATTACTCATTCATACTTAGTCATCCAATCCATGCCAAAAATTACATCCAATCATTGGGAATCTAGGATTATCAGACTAACTGGAAACTTATACTTTCCAAACTCTATTACTAGATCATGACATCCAAAATTCACTATCATCTCTCCGCCTGGAGAGCTTACTTTAATAGGACATCCAATAGTTTTAGTTGGAAGTCCATTTTTATCAACAAATGCTTTTGATATGAATGAATGCGATGCGCTGGTATAAAAAAGAACAAGTGCTGGAAAAGAATTAAGCGTGAACTTACTAGCCACAACATCAGATTCCTCATAGATTTCCTCCACATTGATGTGGTTCACTTGACCCTTCTGAAAAGGGTTTGGCTTGTTGGCTCCTTCAGCCTTCTTTTCTAGGCATTCATTGGCATAGTGCCCAGTTTTCTTGCACTTGAAGCATTCAACCTGACTAATGTCTCCCTTAGCAGGCTGACTTCCATTGCCATTCCCACTCTGATGGCTCTTGTGTCCACTCTTGTGGTTTTTATATCCACCATTGTCATGACTACTGTGGTGCTTGTTATCATTGTGACAGTTACTATTGTGGTGGCTGTTATATTTCCCGTGTTTGTGGGATCTGAAACCTCCACTATCATCACCATGGGAACGCTTGTGTGACGATCTAGAAGTATGCTTATCAAAGTGATGCTTCCTCTTCCTATTCTCCACCTGTTTCATCTTGCTTTCCAAAATGGTGGCTTTGTCACACAGTGATTGATAAGTTGGAACATATGCAACGGATAGCTGCATGCACATCTCATCACAAATAATCAAACACAACATAAACTTAGAGTTTAAACAACGTGAACAACAAGTTTTGGAAAGTAAACACACTAGCAAAGCCATCCACATGTTGGATAATCATTGCGACTCGATAAATAAAAGGATGATAGATAAATAGATAGCTAAGTAGTCAACACTACTCCACCATGTCAACCTCCTCGTCTACAAGAGCAAGTCCTGTTGTCTCCATTGCTGTCTTGTACTCCTCCACGCTGGTGGTCAAAGCATCGACCTTTACCCAGAGGGCTCTCTTCTGCACGCGTAGCCTCTCTATCACTCCATGCTGTGTCTCTAGATCAAGATCCTTGACTCTATCTTGGCCTTCATATCATTGATCCTCTTGTTCCTGTCCTACACTCTCTTCTCTTGGTTCTTGAACCTCTTGTCTTGCTTCTCGAACCTAGCCTCCATCTCCTTGATGATCTCATCCTGCTCCGCGAAGGCCTTGTCCTTCTCCCTCAACTGAACCTGTAGCTCATCATTTCTAAGCATGTCGTTGGTCCTATTTGTGTTGAGGTGTCTAACAAGGCTCTCTAGGTCCTGAAGATATAGACGCACTGGCTCAATAGTCTCTCTAGTGGCGTCATCATACACTATAGCCTCTCCCTCCTTGTCACATCTCCCAAATGGGTGGAAGTAGAGGCCCCTGAGCGCAGTGGAGTGACGTCCACAAAGGTGTCCAAGTATCTCCTACACGACAACATCGAGTCCCTTCTCCTTGTCATCATGCATCTACTTGATGGCAATCTCCTCGGTGGGTGGCTCTGACTGGCGTCCTGGCAGCGAGACTCTAAATCCCCATAGATCCTTCCTCTCGAACTTCGTAAGCTGATGTCCCTTAATATTAGGGAGGGGAGATTGATCACACTAGTGAGCTCCACAATATGATAACCAAAACGAGTTCCCTTGAACTCCTCGGCGGTGCTGATAACAAAACTAGGCATCTATTACATAGAATAGAGAAAAATTAGAAACATCACAAGTAAAGAGAAAAACATAAGATAGTGGAACAAAATCCAAAAGCATACATTCAGCAATGAAACACACAAGTCATGGCATACAATAATCTATCACAGGCACTAAGGTTCAAACATAACTTAGACAAAAACTTGCCATACCATATAGGTTGGTATGATCAAATTATTAACGCGAGAAAGCGACAAGTGTGGTGGTCCAACTATTGGTCTACGCACACTCATATGCTATGTCTATGATATCTTCCCTTAGACGTTTTATGGCGGTCTCTAAGTCCTGGGTATACTTCTTCTCCTCTGTAAGGTCATTTTGAGTGTAGAGCATTCTATACTTGAGTATTTCACCAAGCTCCTTGATATCATTCCAAGCCGCATTCCTTGTAGAGTCAAATAATGACATGTGCATTTCAGAGTTGGTGACCATGCAGAATCCCGACTCTTTGTGGTTGTCCTCCCTGTTTTTGTACAAGTGGAGTTGTACCCACCAATATTCTTCTCCTTCATCCATCACTGGAAATCCCTTGTACACGGCTTCACCATGTATTCCAAAGCTAACCATGATGTTTTTGAGTACCTTGGGAAACTCCATCTCACATTCTAAGGTCATGGTCATGAGTGGTCCCTTCTTGACGTCTTCGTTGATGGCGGCCATCTACAAATAGATATGGGAAAGAATATTAGAAGAGGTTTACGAGAAGAAAAGAGACAAGTGTGGAATTTGCTAAGAGTTGCATTTTCCTAGTGGTTTTCCTTAGTCTAATCCATCTTAGGGTCATAATCCTATAGGCAACACAGTGCTCTCATACCATCTGTAAGAGCCCACCTTTTAAGATAAAGGTCCCTGTGATTGCAATGCTAGTCCCTAGATCGAAATGCTAGCATCCACAGTTTAAGATGAAGTACACAGATACAAAGGTCATTATTTCATCGTCATTACAGAGATAACATAGTTTTTACAACTCATTAGCCCATGGATAATACATAAAGTAAATAAATAGAAGTATTCATCTTCATGTGCCACAGGCATACATGTTGAGTGTAGACTCATAACCCTAGTCTCCATCAAAGTAACCTGCATCATCATAAGTTACAACCACAGAGGGTCAATACATTTGGGATTGTATTGGCAAGTGATACCATAGTAATATAGTAGCATCTAATAACTACATTATTTTGGCTAAGTTTAGTTTAGTCCGGCTTTGCTCAAAATAAGGTTTTTCTTATTAGTTGAAAACACTAAGTTTTTGTTTGACAAAAGCACCCAAGAAACCACCAATAGACATTGGTGAACCTTTTACCCTTGTTCAACCACAAGTTTTAACTTAGAGAAATTGGGATGAGGAGATTCTTGATCACTTCAATGTCTTCGATGCTCAAATTGTCCGTTGCCGGGGACACAGCTAAGTACTTAGGTTTTACCCTCTCGAGAGGTGGTGCACTTTCCCCACAATACTCAACATACATCGAGACGATACTTTTCAGAAGCATTCCCTTAGACCACTATGGACGCGTTCCATACTATCAACCCTACCACCAACTGTCCATCTAGCTACGTTCTTGCAACCTAGTTGGTCAAGGAAGAGCCCATATACCATGTGGTTGCACTAGAAGCTTCTCGACACTAAATATCTCAAGTCCCTTTATTCCTGGGTGGCCATCCACAAGTGTGATACACAAGGTAAACCATAGACATGGGCCTTGTGTAACCACTCAACACAAACCATTCTTCCCATTCCACCCAGGTGATTCATTCACATGTTGTTTTATTATTCAAAAACAAAGTCATAGATTTTGCATAACAACATAGTAAGAATATTCCACCCTTGTTTTCTACTAGCTAGTCTAAGCATACTAGTGTAGCAAGTTTCTTATCTTAGGAAAAACTACTAAGACAATAACTATAGGATTTCCTAGACATAGCATATACTTAGAAAATAACCATGAAAATCCTACTCAAAATATTACTAATGCATAGATAAAATAGTAGGATAAAATATGAAGCATCACTTTCCTTGGTAGTTGGGGGAATAGGAACAATCCTCACAATCACAATCACCACAATCACCAAAATCTACACATAAAATCATAACACCAAATTCACATTCAATATACAAACAAAAATATATATGAATGCATGCAAATGCAATGGAATGATTTTTCACACTAAACAAGTCAAACTAACAGTTCTTAACAAAAAGTAAACTTTCTAAGATCTAAATAAACCAAAATTTATTCTAAAACAATTTTCTAAACAAATTATATAGCCAAATTAAGCCTACAAATGTTTCTGTATAACAACAAATTTTACAGAAGCAAATGGCCAAACCATTACCATAGATGTATAGGGCTCATTTTTCTGAATCCACTGATATATTATTTGTAATTTTTGGACAAACAGATCAAACGTTATAAATTTTACAAGTTAATTCATCTAATGGATTCAAATCTGGATTTTAAAACAAAAACCCAGACACGCGGCGCATTATGATTCGCTGGTACCACTTCGGTCGGATTGCATTCGCGGGACGTTAGATCTAAGTTAGATCGCATGGTCTAGATTGGACCATACCTCTTCGTGCTAGTTATAATCCTAGCCGTTGGATCAAGATCCATCGGATCTGGTCGCGCTGGCCACAAATGGGCGGCGCGAATTGCGAGCTGCGGCGCCGATGCCTCTGCCGACGATGCACTGGCGGTGCTAGTGGGTAAGAGGGGGGGTGCTAGTAGTTACTGAAGCTTAGAGTCGCGGTGAAGATGATGGTCGACGAAGTGGAGACGGGGGCGCATGGTGTCTTCGAGAATTCCTCGTCGGGGTCGCGGTCGGCGTCGGGTGCGTACGGTGGTCGACATTGACGGTGCTAGGAAATACAAGACAAATGGAAGGCGACATTAGGTGCACGCGAGGATGGCGATCAAGACAGTAGCAACCAGAGAGGGAGGGGTGGACGAAGCTCACCGGAAAAGCTCGCCGGAGACGTGTGGTGCCGCGGCGGTGTGAGCTCGAGAACTAGCAGCCTGGGGGCGCTCGAGAGATGGGGTTTGAGGGGAAAGATGCGGGAGAGGTAGGGGGTAAGTATAGGGCGTCGGTGGCTAGGTTTACTGCTGAAGTCAATCGGATTGATTCGAATTGATTCGGGAAGAAACGGTCAGCAACGGCATGATCAGCGATGCGGGATTAAAGACGACGGTGACGACGTGGCGTGGGAACGAGATGGCAGCGAGAGGGGTGCGGTGCGGGCGCGTGATAAAAGAGAGCATAGCGGCTTTTTCCTGGGTGGGCTACCTGGGCTGTTAGTTGGGCCGCGGGGTGGGTTGGGCTAGTTAGGTGGCGCCTGTTATTTTTCCCTTTTTCTCTTTTTCTTTTCTGTTTTGATTTTCTAGAATGAAATTGAAATGCTATTCAAATATGTTTGAATTCAAACCTTCACCAAGTTTTTTTACTATGATCCTAGTGTCAAAAAGTGTGCCAACACATCTAACCACTCAAAAACATTTTGAGGTTATAAAATAAAATAAAAATCAAGCCCCATATGTATATAATAAAAGGGGTATAAATGTGGTTTTATTTAGGGTTTTGTTGTGAATTTTTTTGTCCAAGGTAAATATGATATGATGATATGAATGAAATAATATAACTTTGCATTTGATGAAATTTGGGATCTTACACATAAATAGGTTTTTTATTCCAGTATAGGGGCCTACCAGTGTGTCTAAACGCTGGAGCATACTTGGTTTTTCTAGACTCGTGTCTAAGATTTTCTTTAGACTCAACCGACGATGTATAAGAAAAGAGCTTTGAAAAGAAGAAAATAATAGGAAAAGAGCCCTTTTAAATAGGTTTTTTATTGTAACAGTGGGGCCAATCAGTGTGTGTAAACGCTATAGCATATTTCCCTCTGCTATACTCGGGTCTAAGATTTTTGCTAGACTATAACAACGCTATACATGCTCTTACAACTTGGCCATTTTATCCGAAGAGGTCATTAAATCTATCGTACATAGATTAAGTTTAGGCTCAAGTGACCCTACTCGACTATGCCGCTCCCGCTGTCTTTGTCGTTCATGACATCCTCTGCATTGTCGTACGCCTCTTCCGAGTCTAAATCGATGATGACGATTCAGGAGGTGTTTCTCTTCACGAGTTCTGCACGATGCATAGCATCGATAACGGTGGAGGTCGTACGCCCAGGAACTACCCAGAAGCATTGCCTCCCTTCGGGGTTGCGTAGATCCGGGTGGATCTCCGGACGGTGAGCTCTGCAAAGCCAAAGCAACGCTTCCCGCTCATTCTTGAAGCACCTTTGACAGTATGCGCTAGTGCACGCGTATAGGTACATTGCCCTCTTCCGCTCTGGCAGCTAGCGGCAGCGCTCCTCAATCTGCCCCGACATCATGATGTCATGCAAGAGCGGGACCATGGGCACTCCGGCGTAGCTGATCTCGTAGCCGGCCGGTAGCCTCGCTAGCACCGGCGCGAGTATGTCGTAGTGGGCGAACAACTCGGCCTTGTGCAATATGAGACGGGGCCTCTCCATGGCGAGGCGTTGTTTCTTCAGGTAGGATTCGACGCTTGTGCTGACGCTAGTTGTAGGGAACGAATGGGGTTTGAGCTTCGGCCACACGGTCGCGTGTATAAATTCAAGGAGGTAGGCCCACTGTTGGTTGCGAGGGCCAATAAGGACGCAAAAAAGCCTATTCATGGATCGGTATTGCAAAGGACGATTCTTATTGTCCATTCTCCCCAATAAAACGATGCCTAACAATTGGGACGCATAATCAATCTTGCCCCATAGGGGGCTTCTAGAAGACCCTAACAATAGGCATAGTTTCTGCAAGGTTAACGAGCTAGTTAACGTGGTTTATCCTGGGTTTGACCAGATTTCAAAACACCATAAGTCTTTCACGAGAATGCGTGGAAATTGCCTCGAGCCCATGGGCATGCCCTAATCATGCACGTCCTTTGGGAAAACACTGGTTTTTCGGGTTCAAAAAATGGAAAGTCAAGATTTCTTCAAATGACCACGAAATCTCTAGTTGGAGAAGTCGCTTGCGATGCTGGGAGGGAGCTACGTGTCGGGTTTGGGCTCAATCCATGGAGTGGTTCCATGCTCTGGGTAGCGAGGGGGGATCTAGGGTTGGAAGCCATGTTAACTCACACTCGATAGGCATCCTGGTGGTGCCTTGGGTTCCAAAGGACATGGTGTGCCTTGCCTATGATTTTATGAGGGAAGTGGGTCACATGCAAAGTCTCCAGGAGCTGTTTTCACATTTTTTTATTTTTTTAGATTTTGGTTGGTGCTACCCAAAAAAACGTCGAAATCGGCCGGTGGCCGCGGCAACGTGACGGGCGGTGCAATCTTGGACCCAGGCATGCATCCAGCCTAGGTACCCCATGGGGCACCCCAAACCATTTTCCCCTGAAAATTGAGAGTGTCTTGTAAGGTACATATAGTTCGAAATCGCAGTTACCGGGCAACAACTCAAAACAAATAATGTATATTCTTGCACCACGAGATAAATACACACCTCTCGGGAATGGCCATGCACCATGGTGTAGCATGCGTAAAAATTGCCTCGGGCCCATGGACGCGCTCTAATATTGCACCACCTTTGGGAAAACACTGGTTTTACGGGTTTAGAAAATGGAAAGTAGATATTTCTCCAAATGACCACGAAATCTCTAGTTGGAGAAGTCGCTTGGGGTGCCAAGAGGGAGCTAGGTGCCGGGTTTGGGCTCAATCCATGGAGTGGTTCCATGTTCTAGGAAACGAGGGGGGGAATCTAGGGTTGGAAGCCATGTTAACTCACACTCGATAGACATCCTAGTGGTGCCTTGGTTGCCAAAGGACATGGTTTTCCTTGTCTATAATTTTATGAGGGTAGTGGGTCACTAATGGTGCTGGTTCGCACTTTGTTGGGAACCCCAAGAGGAAGGTGTGAAGTAGCACATCAGCAGTTTTCCCTCAATAAGAAACCAAGGTTATCGAACCAGTAGGAGGAAGGAAACGTCACACAGGTGTTGCAAGCAACATGGAGACCTGCATAACACAAACTTAAGACTTTTCCCCAACTAGAAAGTGAGGTTGTCAAGCTCACCGGTTTGTTGTAACAAAGGATTAAACATACGGTGTGGAAGGTAATGGTGGTTTGCAGCAAGTAAACAAGTAACCGTGAAAGATGTATCAATGGTAAAGATTGGACCAAGGTTCATAGTTCGCTACAGGTGCTCTCCTTAGATAAACAACATGGCATGAAGGGTAAACAAATTACAGCAGGGCAATTGACAGGAATTGAGCAAGGCATAACAATGCAATACTAGTCAGAAAGATCACAAACAACATAAATCGCCCCTCTTGGAGTCACTAGCAACTACTTGGCCAAGATAGCTACTAACAACAGAGATCATGCAAGATCACAAACAACACAGACATGATAGAATCATAAAGACACAACCATTAATCAAACCAACATAATAATCTCAATATCCATCGGATCACCGCAAACACAACATGCATGATTACAAATAGATTAGATCTTGATCATGAACGGAGATCACAAGATCTATACATGAAAGCACAAAGGAGGAGATACAACCATCTAGCTACTACATGGACCCATAGTCCAAGGTGGAACTACTCACGCATCATATCAGAGAGAAGGCCTTCGAGATGATCTCCCCTCTAGGAGGGTGCCGGGAAGAACTTCTGATCCCCCCGATCTAGGGATGACGGTGGCGGCGGCTACAGAATGTTTCGTGGAATATTGATTGGGTCCTTAGGGTTTAGGCATCGGGGGCCTCCTATAGGCGAAGGGGGAGGCCGAGGAGGCGACCAGGGGGCCTACACCCTGCCTAGGCGCGGGCCCACCCCTGGCCACACCTAGGAGGGGTGTGGCCACCCAGGCCCGCTTCTCTGTCTCCCCTCTGGACTTGTTTTTCCCACAGAAAGTTATTGACTTTGGCTTTTGTCCCGTCCAATTCCGAGAATATTGATTTTCTGCCTTTCTGGAACCAAAAACAGAAGAAAACATGCAACTAGCACTGTGGCAATTCCAGAAAAGATATAAAAAAACTTCAAAGTAAGACAAAGCAAAGCAAAGTAGATACTAAACAAGCATGGAACATCAAAAATTGTAGATACGTTTCCGACGTATCAAGCATCCCCAAGCTTAACTCCTGCTCGTCCCCGAGTAGGTAAGTGATAAAAAGAATAATTTTTGAGGTGATATGCACCATCAAAACCAAGATCAAACCATTTGCAAGCATTGAAAGCTGGGATCAAAGAACTCTAAACATGTGTATGAAAGATGGAGCCTAACAATAGACAAATCAACTATGCATGCAACATGAAAGGCTACAAACAAAGATCATGAATAACATGCATTGAAAAACGTTTGTTTGTTTCACATACAGAAAACATAGCATAGTGGCATTCAGATTGTCCCTCATAGAGTAGCAAATAGATGCATAGGACACCTTCAAAGTTCACAAGGGTGACTAGAAACAAATATCAAAAGAACAAGTAATATCACAATATGCATCAATCAATAAGCTTTGGGACACTGCACACAGAATGACAACTATGCTCTCTGAATGGTGCCTAAAGGTAGAAGGCGGAGACTCAAATAATGGTGGAAGAAAGTCCTTTTATAAAGGAATCAGGAATTTCAAGTTTCAAAAAGAGCTTCCAATAATTATGGTACTTTTTAGCTTTCAGCCCTCATTGCCCCTATCATAAGCATCTTGAAGTGATTAAGGTTAAAGTGAACAAAGATGGAGTATATGCTTGACGAAGTATAAGTTGGCAACCTCAAGTCCCTTGAATACGAGGGCCACACCTCATGCTACTCAACTTCAGTCACCTATAAGTTCTTGTCATTGTAAGTATTTGCATATCATAGAGAACCACCAATGGGGTACCCCTTGCACATGGTACATGAGCTATCTCATAACCAAAATTACAAGGCAAGCTGACAATGAGCATCTTAGCGATCTTTTTATTTACTATGTGCATAGCTTTTTATTGAGGATGCTTCATAGATAGCTCACTATGGTGATGCTGCAAGATTCCACCATGATTAGAAATGGCTTAGGCTAGCGACCCAGGCGTTTATCTAACACAGAATACAAACACCATAGACTTACAAGTTCCCTCTTTATTTCACACCTGTGACATCCATAGACAAAAGAGCATGATATCAACTGAGTACAAAGTAAAAGTGCAATGTTGAAAACGTTCCCCGTGACAGCACGATTCTGCTAATTCAAACGTATAAGTTCAAGCATATACGACATAAATGACACAATGGTTCAAGTTTATTAGGGGCAAAGAATATAAAGTGTGCCATCAAGTTTGTGAGGGCTTTAATCACTAAGTTTTCACATAACAAAATAGTTTTTAATTGGAAGATAGCTGAAAACAAGAATATACTTGGAATGGTGTAAAACACCATGCATAGGAGTTTATAGTGGACACTTTGGAATAACTTGGTTTCTTGGGAGCTGGAAGCATGAGTAGAACTTACTCATACAAGTGGAGGCTAGCAAAAGACTGGGAGCAACCAACTAAGAGAGTAATAAATCATGTAGAGGAACAAAGCATTACTAATAAAAGCCTAGAGTGGTACTACAAGTCAAGGACTAAATGATCTTAGAGGCTATGGTGACTTGTCATAGCCATAACATGGTGTGAGCATGTGCCAAGTCAACCCAAATAAAGCATCAAAGGAGAATACCACAATACTATGCTTTTGCATGCTAAAACAACGCATAATTTATTCAAGGCACACTAAGCAATCCCAATTGTTTGGAACAAGACATGCTACAACAATAATCACAAAGAATAAGGTCAAAAAAACACCTAGCATGTCATGCTAAAGTCCAAGTCACAGTCAATGCAAGCTCCTCTTGCACTTCCAAGCAAGAACTTCCTACTCCTTTCCAACACCAAGCAACTGATTTGCAAAAACACAACGAGAACGGGGGTCCAAACTACTCAAACAAACTAACCAACATAATCAAAGCAAACGAAAACTAAGATGCTCCAAGAACAACACAACTGTGCATTAAACAATAAAAACAAAGTGCCTAGACAGACCTGAGCTTTTTATTGATGAAGAAGGGGATGGGCATCCCCAAGCTTTGACGCTTGTACCTCTTGGATATTTATTGGGGTGACACCATGGTGGCATCCCCAAGCTTGAACTTTTCTCCATTCTTCATCTCATTGCATCATTCTCTTTCTACACCTGAAATTTTTCCTTCATACAAAACTTCACATAATCTTCATTAGCAACATTAGTGTATTCAAAAGATATTAGACCTCTGGCAAAGTTTTGGAACACAAGGCTTTTCACTAAAAACACAAGGTACTATTGAAACTCCTTCAAACATCTCAATTCCCCAAAAGATAACTCAAAAAGGAATCAATAAGAAGCAAATGCAAATAATGGCAGAAATCTGTCAAAACAGACCAGCAGGTAGAAACCGATTTTTTCGAACATCTTCTGTTGATGAAATCAAAACGTGTAGAACTAAAGAAAGTTAGCTAACATATTGGGGGATTTATTCGCATATTTTGAGCTCAATTTGAGTTATAGAGACTCCTCACGAATTTTTATGGTGGAGGACAGAAATCTATTTCGGGACAGCAACTCCCCAAATCTTACTTCCCTCTCATCAGAGGTCATTCTTGGCACAAAAAAAAAGGATAAGGAGAGGTAATTACTGAAGTAATAACTTCCAAGACTCAAGGAAACTCTTGGGTTATCTCCCAACAAGTACTTTTCTTCAACGCCTTTAAGTTAGGCACAAGAAGCAAGAAGAATCAAGTATTTTCAAATGAGGAAGCATTCACATCAAACCTTGCTTTCAAAGGAGGAGCAAAAAGCAACTTCTCTCTCCTCATATGGAAGTGTTCAATACCTTTCTTGAATGGAAAATGATATTTAATGGTTCCTTCTTTCATATAAATGATGGCACCAATAGTTCTAAGAAAAGGTCTTCCCAAAGTAATAGGACAAGAAGCATTGTATTCGACATCCAAAACATAGAAATCCACAGGGACATAAGCATTGTTAACCATAATGAGAACATCATTAACACTCCCCATTAGTTTCTTCTTAGCATTATCATTAAGTGGGACATCCAAATAACAATCTTCCAAAGGTGGCAGATCAAGCATTTCATAAATGTTCCTAGGCATAATAGAGACACTAGAACCAAGATCACATGAAGCTTTGAGATCAAAGTCATTCACTGGTATATTAATAATGGGTTCCCAACTATCTTCTACTTTCCTAGGAATAGAAGCTTTATGTTTTAACTTCTCTTCCTTAATCTTAATAAGAGCATCTGTAATGTGTTTGGTGAAAGCAACATGCATATCACTAGCATCAGGACTTCTAGCAAGCTTTTGTAGGAACATAATCACTTCAGAAATGTTGCAACCATTAATATCAAAATCAAACTTAGCATCACTAGTAGTAGGCTCAATAGGCTTAGGCATAGTAGGATGAGGAACCGGGACTACTTGTGGTTTAGTGGTGATAGTGCACACACTATTGTTTCTATCAATTTTAGCTTCCCTTTCCCACCTAGCATGAAGTTGAGCTAACAGCCTAACATTTTCATCAATAGTAACTTGTATGGCATGAGTGGCAGCAAAGGTACTTTCCACGGTTTCAAGTTTAGCAGCCATTTTATTAGTCAAGGAAGACTGAGCTTCAGACAAAGAGGATATATTTTTCTCAACATTTAGAAGCTTTTCCTCTATAGCCTTATTGAAAATGGTTTGTTTACTAATAAAGTCTTTGAGCATGGTTTCAAGTTCAGAGGGGGCACTTCTAGCACTGCTGTAAGAGCTTCCATAGGAATTTCCATTATTAGGAGGATAAGGCCTATCATTGTTGTTACCATCAAAATTATTCCTATAGGCATTGTTGTTGAAATTGTTGTTTCTAGTGAAGTTCACATCAACTTGCTTTTCTTGAGCAACCAAGGAGGCTAAGGGAACACTATTAGGATCTAGAGGAGCTTTCCTGTTAACAAGCATAGCCATAATAACATCAATCTTATCACTCAAAGAGGAAGTTTCCTCAACAGAATTTACCTTCTTACCATGTGGATCTCTCTCAACGTGTCATTCAGAGTAGTTAATCATCATATTATGAAGTAGTCTAGTTGCAGCACCCAAAGTGATGCTCATAAAGGTACCTCCAGCAGCTGAATCCAGCAGGTTTCTTGAGGAGAAGTTCAAACCTGCATAAAAAGTCTGGATAATCATCCAAGCAATGAGTCCATGACTGGGACAATTCTTAACCAAAGATTTCATTCTTTCCCAAGCTTGAGCAACATGTTCATTTTCAAGTTGTTTAAATTTCATAATGTCATTTCTCATAGATACAATCTTAGCTGGAGGATAGTATTTTCCAATAAAAGAATCTTTACACTTAGTCCAAGAATCAATACTATTTTTAGGCAAAGATAGAAACCATTCTTTAGCTTTTCCTCTCAAGGAAAAAGTAAAAAGCTTGAGCTTAATAATATCTCCATATACATCCTTATACTTTTGCATCTCACAAAGTTCAAAAAGCTAGTGAGATGGGCAGCAGGATCATCAGAACTAGCACCAGAAAATCGCACTCTCATTACAAGATTCATTAAAACAGGCTTAATTTCATAAAAGGTAGCATCAGGAGTAGGTGGAGCAATAGGTGTTCTAAGGAAATCATTGTTGTTGGTTCTAGTGAAGTCACACAACTTGGTGTTCTCAACAGAGTTCATTTTGGCAAAGGTGGGCAAGCCAAAAACAACAGCAACAGCTAGAGCAGGAACAAAATTTTTTTGGTTTTTTTTAAAAGAGGCAAACAAAACCAAGCAAAAGAAACAAAGAAAACTAAAAACAAAGTACAAAGCAAGGAAGTGAAGGACTCCCCTAGTGAAGATGTCCTTAGCCTCCCTGGTAACGGCGCCAGAAAATAGCTGGATGGTGCTGGTTAGCGGTTCGTTGGGAATCCCAAGAGGAAGGTGTGAAGCAGCACAACAACAGTTTTCCCTCAGTAAGAAACCAAGGTTATCGAACCAGTAGGAGGAAGCAAACGTCACATAGGTGTTGCAAGCAACAAGGAGACCTGCACAACACAAACTCAAGACTTTGCCCCAACTAGACAGTGAGGTTGTCAAGATCACCGGTTTGCTGTAACAAAGGATTAAACATAGGGTGTGGAAGATAATGGTGGTTTGCAGCAAGTAAACAAGTAACAGTGGAAGATGTATCAATGGTAAAGATTGGACCGGAGTCCATAGTTCACTAGAGGTGCTCTCCTTAGATAAACAACAGGGCAAGACGGGTAAAAAAATTACAGCAGGGCAATTGACATGAACTGATCAAGGCATAATAATGCAATACTAGTTTGAAAGATCCTATGAGATTCGATTGAGCAATACAACAAGATACATAGACCTCCATCCAACTACATCAATTACTAGAAGTCCACCTTCAGGTTGAAATTATTAAGTTGCAAGCAATAGACAACTGCTTTAAGCAAAGTGTGTAAGGTAAACAGTCCACATGTTTAATGAACAAGAGAACGATGTTTTCTCCCTAGTGGCAACAACACATCTACAACCGAAGAGATTTCTGTCACTTCCCTTGGAAAACTACAGGCATGAACCCACTATCGAGCATAAATACCACATCTTGGAGTCACTAGCAACTACTCGGCCAATATAGCTACTAACAACGGAGAGCATGCAAGATCACAAACAACACATACATGATAGAATCATAAAGACAAAACCATTAATCAAACCAACATAATAATCTCAATATCCATCGGATCCCCCAAACACAACATGCATGATTACAAATAAATTAGATCTTGATTATGAATGGAGCTCACAAGATCTATACATGAAAACACAAAGGAGGAGATACAACCATCTAGCTACTACATGGACCCATAGTCCAAGGTGGAACTACTCATGCATATTACCGGAGAGAATGCCTCCGGGATGATCTCCCCTCCGGCAGGGTGCCGGGAAGAACTTCATATCCCCCCGATCTAGGGACGACGGTGGCGGCGGCTAAAGAAGGTTTCATGGAATATTGATCGGGTCCTTAGGGTTTAGGCATCGGGGGCTTCTTATAGGCGAAGGGGGAGGCCGAGGAGGCTACTAGGGGGCCCACGCCCTACCTAGGGGCAGGCCCACCCCTGGCCACGCCTAGGGGGGATGTGGCCGCCCTGGCCCGCTTCTCCTTCACCGCTCTGGACTTCTTGTCCCCCACAGAAAGTTATTGACTTTGGCTTTTGTCCTGTCCAATTACGAGAATATTGATTTTTTGCCTTTCTAGAACCAAAAACAGAAGAAAATAGGCAACTGGCAGTGTGGCAACTTGTTGATAGGTTAGTTCCAGAAAAGATATAAAAACACCTCAAAGTAAGACAAATCAAAGCAAAGTGGATACTAAACAAGAATGGAACATCAAAAATTATAGATACGTTTTCGACGTATCAGTCATATGCAAGGGCTCCAAGAGCTGTTTTCACTTTTTTTAGATTTTGTTTGGTGGTACCCAAAAAATCAGGGAAACCCACTAGTGGCTGCAGAAACGCGATGGCGGTGCAATCTTGGACCCAGGCATACATCCAGCCTAGGTACCTCATGGGGCACCCCAAACCATTTTTCCCTGAAAATTGAGAGTGTCTTATAGGGTACATATAGTTAGAAACCGCATTTACCGGGCCATAACTCAAAAAATACAGTATATGCTTGCACCACGAGATAAATACCCACCTCATTGGAATGGCCATGCACCATAGTGTAGCATGCGTGGAAATTGCCTCGGGCCCATGGGCGCGCCCTAATCTTGCACCTCCTTTGGGCCGGGTTTTTGGGTTCAGAAAATGGATAGTCAAGATTTCTCTAAATAACCACGAAATCTCTAGTTGGAGAAGTCGCTTCTGATGCTGAGAGGGAGCTAGTTGCTGGGTTTGGGCTCAATCCATGGAGTGGTTCCATGTTCTGCGAAGCGAGCGGGGGGTCTTGGGTTGGAAGCCTTGTTAACTCACACTCGATAGACATCCTGATGGTGCCTTGGCTGCCAAAGAACATGGTATGCCTTTCCTATGATTTTATGAGGGCAGTGGGTCACATCCAAGGGCTCCAGGAGCTGTTTTCACATTTTTTTTATTTTTTTAGATTTTGTTTGGTGCTTCCTAAAAAAACGGTGAAACCCGCCGGCGGCAGTGGCAACATGATTGTCGGTGCAATCTTGGACCCAGGCATGCATCCAGCATAGTTACCCCATGGGGCACCCCAACCATTTTTCCCTAAAAATTGAGAGTGTCTTATAGGGTACATACAGTTAGAAACCACATTTACCAGCCGTAACTCAAAAAAATACAATATATACTTGCACCACGAGATAAATACCCACCTCCCGAGAATGGCCATGCACCATGGTTGTGACACCCCCGGGATCAGGGCTAAACAAATCCCAGACCTCTGTCTGACATAAGCTTAACCTTGAGCTCAAGGATATCCAGTGAAGAATCTATAACACATCAGTGACCCTACGACACAAAAATTATTACAGCAAGCTCATAACTGACCGAAGAGCCAAATTATTACAAGTAGAGGTCACAGACCACAAACATCAAACAGCGGAAGGAAAATTATGCTATTAAGTATAGCAAAATTAAAAAATAGCCTAAGAGGCCTGAAGCATAATGATGACGTCCCATCCCATAGATTTCAGGCTGCCGGCCGGGTACCCCAAGCTACTCGTCAATGTCGATGTAATACGGAACTCATCTTCAGGGGAACACTTACTATGCCAGAAGAATCAACAACGCAAGGGTGAGTACAGGGTGTACTCTACAAGACTTATGGTTCGTGGAGTTGTTTTGCATAAAGCCACTTTTGTTTATAAAACAAGAGGGAGAAGAAGCTCATCTATTCAGAATATTTTAAAAGGGGATAAGAGAGCGACATCTCTGAAATATTGATCATCATATCTTTTGATATCCACCAAATCATCATCATCGCCTAAACTAGGATCACCCCCTCATACCCATCAGGAAGAATCCTTAAGCACACGTTGATCTGCCAAGTTTTACGATTAGGTTAAAGTTCTCTATGATCTTAGAATCTGGTCACCAAGCGTTCATAACCGTGAACATGACTTTTCGAAAATATTTAACCCTGCAGGGGTGTACAACTTTACCCACACATACTTACCTTCTCTTAATGCCACATGATTAGCCCTCTTCCTTGGAAGGCCGGCAGATGATGGTTAGACACGACCTTTACCTTGCTTTCGCCGAGACCATGAGTCACGCCCTAAGGATGGTTCCGCCGTAACAGGTCAAATCCCGAAGCCGTTCCTTAAAGATGTGAGGCGAGGTTGGATCACTAGGGGCTCCATCGACCCCAAGCAACCCCGGCCACGCTTACCTACCTGTTATGAATACACCTCCTTCACCACCGTCGAGAAGATCCAGAATGCATGTCGAATGGAATGCCCGAACTATGTGACTCATGGAATCTACTAGGCAAGTTAGTAGCTCATGATGTTTTCCAGGCCCCGTGTGGTTGTACGCTCGTCTTGGTTCCAAAGGCAAGAACTCGGTTCCTAGTGGTGGCGAGCATGGGACTAGAAAAACCACATCCCATCGTGGCCTCCCATACAATCCTTAGCATGTTTAACTCATATCACTTATCTCATATCATCACGTTATCCTGTCATACTAGATTATCTGCATCTGATACATCATTTTTATGAACCAACACTGACAGTTATGCATGGCTAAGCAAGACACAGGTGTAAGCTCTAGCAGTGCACACAAGCCAAACCCAGTTATGCTACGAGCGGTGGAACGGGTAATATAAGCTCAAAGGGAGTAATGCAACAGATAGGATACTCTATTTATGGATAAAAGACCATAGTAGAGTCGTATGCATAATGGCAAGAATTTAAATGCTTTCGAAATCATAGGATTATATCATGGTGGGGCTATGCTTGGCTTTGCCCGATGATAACAAATAAGCAGATCTTCCGAAGCCTTATACTTGACTTGGTTATAGTTGGTCAAGTAATGTTCGTCGATCTTCGATGGTCTTGATCTCGGTCTTCAATCTTGATCTCGATATCATATTCTATCGGAGAAGAAACAAACACCGAAATGAAAGGGAAACACTAAACACATGGCATAGATGCAATGCTCAAGCAAGGATGATGATATAACAAGTTAAATTGTATTGGAATATAACCCTAAGGCATGCTCGACAATTTAAACGGGGTTCCGAGGGGTATAAACCCTAATTCAAGAAAACTCCGGAATCACCTGTGAGGGGTTACTATGTTCTTCTAATTAAACTTGTTATGGAAGTTGTCGAACAATCCATGATTGTAGCTTAAATAGTTAGAGCTCATTTTTATGAAATTTTGATATATTATACACATTTTTCTGACTTATAAATAATAAGTTATTGATATTTCAAGATTTAAAATCATTTTCTGGAATTATTTAAAACCTTTTATTAGCTTTACTACATCACCGTGACATAAGGCTGACGTCACCACAACATCTACTCCTTTTCTCACCTAAACCTAAGCTAGCCAGTGATGCTGACGACTAGGCCCGGCGCCAAGTATGCAGCTATGCAAGCAAAGTGGAACCCGCGGTTGGTTGATCGGGGCTGACCGTGGCTTGCTGTCACCAGCGTGATGCAAGCATGCCGGTGAGCTACAGATCGGCGACGGCATCAGCGATTGGGCACACGCGCACGAGCGGGACTGGGTGCACTGGAACCAGCAGAGCAAAACGAGCAAGATAGAGGCAGCGCCGCCCCGATTTGGTCACCGGAGCGACGTCTGTGACGAGCGGAGGCGACGATGCTCACGGGTCAATGGCGAGCGATGGCTACAGAGCGAAATGGGTGAAACGGAAGGGTCCAGGAGGACCAGGAGCTCACCACGTACGTGATGGTGAGTTCGGGGAAGAAGAGCTCGATGCGGCCGATTAAGAGCACCCCTGGTTGATTCCTTTGGCGAGGTTGATCAAGACGGTGAGGCAAATCTTCCAGGATTCACGGCGAGGCTCAGGGCGGCCTGCAAAGGCGGCGAGCGATGGAGCTCGAGGCTAGGGTTTCGGGGAGCTAGCGGGAAGAAAGGGAAAGAGCACTGGGGGAGAAGTGAGAGGATACGGGTGAGCGAAGGCGACATGGTGGTCTTATCCTCTCACCCAGGAGCGGCGGCGAGAACGAATCACTACGCGTCGGCCGACGGCGGCTCCGGTGACACGCATGTGTGTGTCTGCCTGAGGAAGAAAACGAGAGAGAGAGAGAGAGATAGATAGAGAGAGAGAGAGCAGCGGTACCGGGCCGGTAGCGGGCCGTGCATGGGTCGTGCTGGGTCGCTGGCTTGCGTGCTGAGCGGCGGGGAGGGAAGAGAGGAAGAGTTGGGTCGGCCTGTTTAGCTTAGGATCCATCATATTAAAATATTTCAAATAATTCAAAGTGAATTATTTAACACCCCATTTGGATAAATAAAACCTACTAAATAAGGTTGGTGGAAAATTAGAATTCAAATAAAGAGTTTGAAAATATATTTAATCTTATTTAATAAAGACATGTGCTTATTTTAATAAAGAATAAAACCATAAAAAGAATAAAGAATTTATTCTAAAAATGATCTTAAAAATACATGTTTAAATAGAATAGAAACTTACTGAAAAGTTTGAAAATATTTGAAAATAAAAAGGGTTTGAAATCATTTGAATAAAATCAAAACAGAAAATTTAAATAGAAAAAGAAAAAGAAAAAAGTATATAAAAAAGAAAGAATCAGCCCAGCCCACTGGCCCAACTAGCCCACTCCCTCTCTCTCAAACGCGAAGTGTTTTTCTACCCGCAACCTTACCCTCTCTGCTCACTGACGCACCGGCCTGACGCCACGCTAGCAGCCCTATCATCATCTCTCCCACCCGTGCGCGACCAATTCTCCGTACCTCGCTGTCATTCACAGTCATAATTCCCTCGCATAAATTCGTTTCAATACACGAGTTAATCTCGCCGCGACCGCTCCCTCATAATCGCCTCGCCCTCCTCCTTCTTTCCCCTCAGACCTCACTCGACCGGAGCCACTAGGATGCCCAAATTTTGACCTCAACTGCCCCTGTCTCCGACGAGCTTCTCATCTAATTCCAGCCACACCAGATCCCCCCACTGCCCCTGACTCTCCCAAGCGCGTTCCCCATCGTCAGGCGTGTCTGCCAGTTCTTTCCCCTCGCACGCGCGTGCTCTATAGCCTCGGCAACAACCTCGCCCGAGCATCGCCGTTGTCTGCATCCGCTCCGGCGACCCTACTGGTAAATCCCGACCGCCCCTCTCCCCCTCGTGGACACTCTCATTCTCGCCTCACTCTTGCGAACCTAACGGTGTCTTCCACTTGTCTTAGCGCGTCCCCCATCCTCGCCTTCGACGACGAAGAGACGACCCCAACGCATTCACGAACTCCGGCGAGGAATCACTAGTGACTCTGTGCGCCCCTCGACAAATGGCTGCCACGTTGAGCTTCAGCAACACTCTGCGAGTCTTGTAACGCTCCCCGTTCTCTCCCTCACTTCCAGTAGCCGCCGCAAGGCCATAGACAGAGCGCCTCCGCCGCTCTCCGCTGCGCCAGCGCCAGCGCCGCCCCTCTTTGGCCAGTAGGGTTTGCACCGTTAGATTTTGATCCAGCGGCATAGACAAATTGACTTAAATCAAACCGGTACGCTCATCTCTGTCGCACGATCCACTTTAAACCCAATGCTCCACGCTGATCGATCCGTGCGAACCATTTTTGTCCAATCAGAAATAGACGCGTGGCACTGACTCTGTTTTAAAAACAGAAAATGTTCTATTAGATGTTCAAACTTGCAAAATTCATAACTTTCGATCCACACGTCCAAATTTTACAAATTTTATATCAATGGAATCAGAAAAGAGAGTACTTTACAACCATGCACTTTGTTTAATGAATTGCTTCTGGAAAGTTAGTTGTTTTTGCAGAAACTTGTCTAGGCCTATTTTGTGTATTAAATTTATTCTAAAAATTATTTAGGGGTAAAATCCTTTGTAAATGGTTTTTTTTAACCTACTGACCATAAAAACCAACTTATGGATTTAAAAGTGTATTTTGTGAAGTTAAAGAATAAATCTTTCAATAGGAGCATTTCTAGTTAAATAAAAATATTGTTTATGTGTTGAAAATGCTTTTTGAGTAAAACCTTTGGAAAATGATTTGATTTAAACCCTCTGACCCTAAACACCAAGTTTTGGGAATTAAAAATATATTTGATAAACCCTAGTAGAAATCATTACTTTGTTCACATGCATTTCTAATAAATAAAATATTGTTTTGGTACAAAAATGGTTTATAAGTAAAACCTCTTGCAAATGGTTTTAACACTTGACCATAAAACACTAAAATTTGTGTTTAAAAATATATTTGTCAAACCCTGGAAATTATTACTTTGATTTAAATCATTTCTTGCAAAACAAAAATGATTTAAAGTGGGCATTTTGACTAACTTAATATCAAATTGTTTTGCCACATTTATAAATGACCTTGCCACTTTTATAAATGACAAATAAGTGTTTCAAATGTTTATATCCTAATAGAAACCATTTTCCAAATAAAACAATCTTTGGCATGCTTTCATGCATTGCTTTGTTTTTATTATTCTATGTGATGAATTGCTTGAATGGTAGATTGAATTTGTGCCTTGATTGAATTTTAGTGGAATTTGAAGAGTGTGACTATTGAAAGAGCAAGGAGTGAACTTATATTCTCTACCAAAAAGGCAAGTGGTTCTTCATACTTTTGTCCTATAATTTTCACGATGCATTAGTGATGGTTTGAGTAGAACTTGCATGGAATTTTCCAAGTATAAACTATGCCATGGGAAATCCTAGTAGATGAAACCTTAGTAGAATTTTCCTAAGTTAAGGTTCCTACTACTATCATGCTTAGTTTAGCTAGTAGAAAACAAGGGTGGATTATAATCATGTTATGGAATATTTCTAAGTCAAGGACTTGTGTTTTGTTTAATAAAACAACTATGTGAATGAATCACTTGGATTTTTGTTGAGTGGTTACACAAGGCCAGGGGACTGGTGAACCTTGTGTATCTTACTTGTGGAATGCCACCCAGGAATAAAGATATTTGAGATGTCAAATGTTGAGAAGCTTCAAGTGCAGCCACTTGGCATTATGGGCTCTGCCTGGATCATATAGGTTGCAATAACTTAGCCAAATGGACAGTTGGTGGTAGGGGTTGATAGGTTTGGAGCGCGTCCATTCTGGTCTAAGGGAAGGCTTCTGAAAGATCTTGTCTCGATGCTTGTCGAGTCTTGTGGGGAAAGTGCACCACCTCTACCTTGTAAACATAGATGCTAGTTATTGATCCAGGGACTAGCATTGTAAACACAGGGATCTCTACCTTATTTATGGTTGGGACCTCTACAATCAAAGAGTACTTGATATAAACGTATCATCTTATCAAGCATGGTAGTATCAAAGCATACTAATGTATACACTAACCAGCTGACTTACAAACCATGCCAATGGAATGCTAAGATGTTACACACCAAGCAAAACTGAGATATCTTGGAACTCTAAGAATAGCAACCGATTACGGAGTACTTCAGAAAAATAACCCCAAACCACGATCCTAAGAGTTTTGAGATATGAGATAAGGAATCAAAACCTTTTCAAACCAAATAGAGTAAGAAAAACTCCAGCACCAGAAACACACCAGAGAAGGAGTAAAAAGAATCCTAATCAGAGTTTCTGCAAATAATTTTTAACTTCCATATAGTTATGTCAAGTTCTAGACTCAACATCGACCAATAAAAGGGTTTCCTACAGGCAGTCCTGCTCTGATACCAAAACCTGTAGCACCCCCCGGGATTAGGGTTAAACTAACCTCGGATCACCATCTAAGACAAGTTCAATAGAACACAGGGATTCAACAGCATAAGTTTAAACTCTTATCAGAGTAAGGTATTAGAGTTATTACAAACCATAGGTCATAGACCCAACATTACATTACACAGCAAAAGAAAATATGTTGTTCTACACAACAACTTTGCAAAACGTCTAAGAGGCCATAAACAAAAGTGACGTCCATCCCATAGTCCGCAGGCTACTACCTAGGACCCCCAACTGCTCGACGATGTCAACGTAAAAGGCACCTTCAGTCGCAACTAGATCATCTGTAGAAAAACAACAACGGCGCAAGGCTGAGTACGAGAATATACTCCACAAGACTTAGATAACCTAGTATCTACATGCTCTGGATAGAAAGGCTTTCTATGGATTTATTTTTGCGGAAAGCAATCTTTATTTGTATACAAGAGAGAGAAGAGGCTCATCTACTCAGAATCTTTTAAAAGGGATAAGATAGCGACTTCTTCATCTTGTTCATCATATCTCGACGATCTCCAGCTTCATCAGAACCTCCTATCTAGGATCACCCCACGACCCGGAGGAATCTTCCTTAAGCACACGTGGATCAACAAGTTTTATAATGTTAATGTTATCTATGATCTTAGAATCTGGTCACCAAATGTTCATAACCGTGAACACGGCTTTTCGAAAAGATTTAACCCTGCAGGGGTGTACAACTTTACCCACACGTACCAACCGACTCTTAATGCCAAATATTATTATCCCTCTTCCTTGGAAGGCCGGCAGAGGGTGGTTGACCACGACCTTTACCTTGCTTTCGTCGAGACCATGAGTCATGCAATAAGTATGATTCCTCCATCACGGGTCAAATCCCGACGCCGGTACTTAAAGATGTGAGGCGAGGTTGGTTCACCAGGGGCTCCATCGACCCCAAGCAACCCGGTTCACGCTTCCCTACCTGTTATGATGCACCTCCATCACCTCCTTGTTCGAAAACGTTTTCAATGCGTATGCCAAATGGAAAGGCCGAACTATGTGACTCATGGAATCTAATAGGCAAGTTAGTCAGTCAAGGGGTTACCAAGCCCCGTGTGGTTGTACGCTCATCTCGGTTCCAAAGGAAAGAACTCAGTTCCTAGTGGTGGCGAGCATGCGACTACAAAAACCACACCCAACGTGGCCTCCCACACAAGCCTTAGCATGTTTAGTTATTTCCTTCTTAGATGTCACCATCTCCTACCTTTCTACATTCACAGGCATCTCCGATTCATCATTCAGACGGATCAGACGTTGATACTATGCATGTCTAAGCTGTCAGTCGCAAAAGCTCTAACAATGCTCACATGCCGAACCTAGGTATGCTAGGAGCAGTGGATCAGGAGTATAAGGCTACAAAAGGGAAACATTGCAGCAGATAGGTAACACAAGGTACTGACAAAAGACTACATTGGAATCGTGTGCATCATAGCAAGAAAGTAATATAATTTATAAAAAATTGGTTCAGAATGAGAGGCTACGCTTGCCTTGTCCGTCAGTAGACATGTATGGATCTTCGGTGTTGTTGACTTCAGCCTCGGGCTCGGATCCTATCGCGAAGAACCAATACCGAAAAGGAAAATGACAATGAAGACATGGCATAATGCAATGCGGAATCAATATGGATGATATGACAAGTTAAATAGTGTTGAAATGAACCCTAGAACATGATTGGTCATTTTAAACGGGGTCCGAGAGGTCCAAACCCTAGAACAGGGGATCCTCGGAATCACCTGTGGGGTTCAATTAGTTCTTCAAATTAAACTTGTCATGAAAGTTGGATAACCATGTATGATTATGTTTCTATTGCTTAGCTCTTATTTTTCAGAACATTTTGGTATATTATTTGTATTTTTCTGATTTAAAATGAATTAGTTATGAATTTCTCCAATTTTAATTCATCTTAAATCATTTTTGAAATATTTAAATTAATTTCCAAATTGGGCCCACATGTCAGACTTTTATTAATTTCAGAAATGATTTACAAAAAGATTAAAACCCTGACAAACAGGGCCCACCTACCAGTATTTTTTATTTTCAGAAAACATTTAATTAAAACATAAATAGTTTACTGCATCATGCTGACGTCAGGGGCCCTAACCCTAACTTTTCTCACCGAGGCAGAGGCCAGACCCAGCCACTGACTGCTGGGCCCAAGGCCACCTCAGCACGCCACGCAAGTGCTGTGTCAGTGCCACCTCACGCACGGCGGAGCCACCAGACGGTCGTCGCCGGCGACGAACCAGGGCACGCCTGGACACACGAGAGGGGGCGTTCAAATCAGTTGAGCGAGGCAAACACGTGGGTGGTGGCGCCGCTGGGATTAGGTCATTGGAGCTAGGCCGGTGACAAGCAGTGGCGGTGGCGCTTGCAGATCGATGGCGTGCGACGGCTACGAGAAGCTAGCGGGCAAGCAGAGGGTGCCTTGAGCACCAGGGTCTCACCACGGAGCTCTTAGAAGGGTCGGGGAGGACAGGCGGGGCGGTAATCATCGGCGAAGCACATGGAGGAGCTCGTCGGTGCCGAGTAAGAAGACTTCAATGGCGGAGATTCACGGCGCCCCTCTTCGATTCCTTCTGTAGGGAGATAGAGTGAATCGAGGCAGAGCTCGAGGTGGTGTCGGATGGGCGAAGGAAGGCCGGAGACGACGGCTAGCCGACGGCCATGGAGGCTAGGGTTCGGGCTTGCATGGTGTAGAGAGGGAGAGAGAGCACGCGAGGGGGAGGATAAGATCTGGGGAGGAAGAGGCGTGTGGGGCAGATCTTAAGCCCACCCGGGCCAGTCCCTCCCCCTCTCTCCCACCCGCGCAAACCCTACCCAGCACCCGCTGACCAGTGGCCCCAACGCCATGTCGTCATCGTCTTCCCCCAAATATCGTGTGTTGACCACGCCGTCGCTGCCCGTTACCTCGCCGATTCAATTGGAATCAATTCCATTGATTCTGGCAGTAATCCTTGCCCCCGACGCCTGCTACTTAACCCCCACCACGCCACGGTCGTTTCCCCTCAACCCACATCGCCAGAGCGCCCCCAGGGTGCCAGCATTTGAGATCTCACCACCGCTACCCGACGAACTCAGGCGATCAATCCCGGTGAGCCCTGTCCACGCCTCTCCCTCTGGTTGACGCTGTCTTGCTCGCCGTCCTCTTGCTCTCCTTCTAATGCTCACTGTTTACTTTATTGTGCCCCAGAACGTCGCCCCTGTCAAGCACCGTGATCATCCTACGTCGTCCTCAACTCCAGCGAGTAATTCCGTCCAGGTTCGCACGCCCCTTGGCCGCTGGTTCAAACCAACATGTGCGCCTTGTCCTTTTGCATGTTATGATGCCTTTGGTTTGCGCTTTGATGACCTAGGTCGTCGCCTCCATCCCCGTTTGCAAAAGCCCGACGTTGTCCACAACTCCGACAAGCTTCCACGGCCGTAGCAGCTCGCCCTCGTGGAAACCAAGGCCACCTTGAGCATCCTCGCATCCGTGCGACATTGGTAAGCCACATCACCACCCCTATCCCCCTCTAACTTTGCCGGAGCATCACCGGCAGTAGCGCCGCCGCCGCCAGTACCCAATTGAGCAACCCATATTTGGTCGCGTGGTCGATAGCCGTAGGATTTAGATCTGGCGGCTTAGATTAGATCGCCAGGCCAAAGCGGTATCGCCAGATCTGGACTGCAAGATCACACTTAGATCCAACGGCCCATGCGCATGATCTGCGCGAAGCGGTACGGGCCAATCAGACATGGCCACGTGTTTGTGTTTTTGTTTTAAAATCTGTTTTTGTATCTATTAGAGTTTTAAACTATTTGGCCAAATTTTGGAAATAATATATCATTGGATTTGAATTTGTATTTTGCTTCTGGAAAAATAGGATTATCTGCATAACCAATTATATGCTTATTTTGGCCATATAAAATGGTTATAAAATTGTTTTGAGGCAAATTTGAGTTTGTTTATACTTTAGATAGATTAATTTGTGTTAAGTACTATTTGATTTGACTTGTTTAGTATAGAAAAATAATTTCATTGCATTTTCATGCATTCATGTATATTTTTGTTTGATTATTTGAATGTGAATTTGGTGCTATGATTTTAAGTGTAGATTTTGGTGCTAGTGGTTATTGTTATTGTGAGGACTATTGCTACTCTCCCAACTACCAAGGAAAATGGTGCTCCATGTATTTTGTCCTATTATTTTGACTATGCACTAGTGATAGTTTGAGTAGGTCTTGCATGGAATTTTTCTAAGTTTATATACTATGCTATGCCTTGGGAAACCCTAGTAGTTTTAGTATTAGTAGAATTTTCTCTAAGTTAATAAACTTGTTATGTTATCATGCTTAACCTAGCTAGTAGAAAACAAGGGTGGTATGTTCATGCTATGGAATTTTGCTAAGTCTATAACTTGTGTTTTTGATTAATAAAACAACTAAGTGAATGAATCACCTAGTGGAATGGTATGATGGTTTTATGTTGAGTGGTTACACAAGGCCCATGTATATGGTTTACCTTTTGTATCACACTTGTGGAAAGCCACCCAGGAGCAAAGTTATTTGAGATGTTTAGTGTTGAGAAGCTTCTAGTGCAACCACATGGCATATGGGCTCTGCCTTGATCACATAGGTTGGAAGAACTTAGCCAGATGGACAGTGGGTGGTAGGGTGATAGGATGGAACGCGTCCATGGTGGTCTCAGGGAATGCTTCTGAAAGGTCTCGTCTCGATGCATGTCGAGTCTTGTGGGGAAAGTGCACCACCTCTCGAGAGGGTAAAACTTAAGTACTTAGCCGTGTCCTAGGCAACGGACAATTTGAGCATCAAAGACATTGAAGCGATCAAGGATCTCCTCATCCCAATTTCTAAGTTAAAAACTTTTGGTTGACCAAGGGTAAAGCTTCACCAATGTCTATTGGTGGCTCCTTGATTGATTTTGACAAACAAAAACTTAGTGTTTTCAACTAATAAGGAAAACCTTATTTTGAGCAAAGTAGGCCTAAGGTACACTTAGCCAAATTCAGATAGAAGATAGATACTACTATTCTAATATGGTATCACTTGCCAATACAATTCCAAATGTATTGACCCACTGTGGCTGTAACTTATGATGTTGCAGGTTACTTTGCTGGAGATTAGGGTTGTGAGTCTACATTCAACATGATTCCCTGTGGTACATGAAGATGAAGACTTATAGTTATTTACTTTATGTTATGGACTCGTGTACTAGCCTTTGGCTATTGATTTTTAAAGACTATGTTATCTCTGGAATGACGATGTAATAACGACCATTGTATCTGTATACTTCATCTTAAATTATGGATGCTAGCATTTGATCTAGGAACTAGCATTGCAATCACAGGGGCCTTTACCTTATAAAGGTGGGGTATTACAATAAGCATCTTGAAGTGATTAAGGTTAAAGTGAACAAACTATGGAGTATATGCTTGTCAAAGTATAAGTTGGCAATCTAATGTCCCTTGAATACGAGGGCTGCTCCTCATTCTACTCAACTTTAGTAACCTGTAAGTTCTTGTCATAGTAAGTACATGTGTATCATAGAGAACCGCCAACAGGGTACCCCTTGCACATGGTACAGGAGCTATCCCATAACCAAAATGACAAGGCAAGCAGACAATGAGCATCTCAGCAATCTTCTTATTTACCATGGGAATATGGTGCTTTTTTCTCTCTTGCCTCTTTTCTCAATATGTCTCTTTTTTATAAGAAGAAAGCTTCATATATGTCATTATGGTGATGTTGCAAGTTTCCACCATGATTAGGCATGACTTAGGCTAGCGGCCCAGGCATTTTCTAACACACATACATAACTCCATGGACTTACAAGCTTACCTTTTATTTCACACTGGCGACATCCATAGACAAAAGAGCATGACATCAACTATGTAGAAAGTACAAGTGCAATGTTGAAAGCGTTCCCCGTGATAGCACGGTTCTGCTAATTCCAACGTATAAGTGCAAGCATATACAACATAGATGACACAATGGTTCAAGTTTATTAGGGGCAATAAAAATAAAGTGTGCCATCAAGTTTGTGAGAGATTTAATCACTAAGTTTTCACATAACAAAATACTTTTTAATTGGAAGATAGATGAAAACAAGAATATACTTGGAATGGTGTAACACACCATCCATAGGAATTTATAGTAGACACTTTGGAATAACTTTGTTTCTTGGGAGTTGGAAGCATGAGTAGAGCTTACTCATACAAGTGGAGGCTAGCAAAAGACTGGGAGCGACCAACTAAGAGAGAAATAATGGCCATAATCATGTAGAGTGACAAAACATTACTAATCAAAACATAAAGTGGTACTACAAGTCAAGGCCTAAATGATAATAGAGTCTATGGTGACTTGTTCATAGTCATAACATGGTGTGACCATGTGCCAAGTCAACCCAAACAAAGCATCAAAGGAGAATACCATAATACTATGATTTTGTATGCTAAAACAACGCATGATTCCTTCAATGCTCACTAAGCAATCCCAATTGTTTGGAACAAGTCATGCTACAGAAATAATCACTAATCATAAGGTCAAAAAAACACCTAGCATGACATGCTAAAGTCTAATCCACAGCCAAAACAAGCTCCTCTTGTACTATTTAAGCACAAACTTTCTACTCCTTTCCAACACCAATCAACTTATTTGAAACAACACAGCGAGAACGGGGGTCCAAACTACTTTGTTCAAGCAAACTAAGAAAACTAAGCAAAGCAAAGGAAAACTAAGACGCTCCAAGAACAACACAACAGTGCATGAAACAATAAAAACGAAGTGTCTAGAAAGACCTGAGCTTTTTATTGATGAAGAAGGGCATGCCTTGGGCATCCCCAAGCTTTGACGCTTGTACCTCTTAAATATTTCTTGGGGTGACACGGGGTGTAATCCCCAAGCTTGAGCTTTTGTCCATTCTTCATCTCATTACATCATTCTCTCTCTACACCTAAAATTTTTCCTTCATACAAAACTTCACACAATCTTCATTAGCAACATTAGTGTATTCAAAAGATAATAGACCCTTGGGTTTAGCTTTAGAACAGCAAAAATTTCACTAAAAACACAAGCTACAGTAGAAATTCCCTCACAAAGCTCCATTTCCCAAAAATTACCCAAAAAGGAATCAATAAGAAGCAAATGCAAATAATGGCAGAAATCTGTCAAAACAGACCAGCAGGCAGAAACCGATTTTTTAGAAGACCTTTAGTTTCTCAAATCAAAAAGTGTTGAACTAACAGAAGTTAGCTAACATACTGGGAGATTTATTCGTAAAATATCATAGCAATCCGACATACAGAGGTTCCTCACAAATTTTTACGGTGGATCACAAAAATCTGTTTTGGGATAGCAACTCCCCAAATCTTACTTCCCTCTCATTAGAGGTCATTCTTGGCACAAAAAGCAAACAAAAAGGATAAGGAGAGGTCATTACTGAAGTAATAACTTCCAATACTCAAGAAAACTCTTGGGTTATCTCCCAACAAGTACTTTTTTTAACGTATTTAAGTTAGGCACAAGAAGCAAGAATCAAGTGTTTTCAAATGAAGAAGCATTAACATCAACCCTCTTGCTCCTACCTTTATTAACTTTCTTCTTCTCTTTAGGGAATATATGATTTCTTACTGGAGGATAAAAATTCACGATGCCTTTTCCCACATCCATTATTGCTCCAAGGTGTTTCAGCAGGGATCTTCCGAGTGTAGTCTGTCCTTTTCCTACACATTCAATAACAAGATAATCAGTAGACAGCATTTTCCCTGAGATTTTTGTAAACACACCTTCAGCTACTACAATGGGTAATAAAGTTGCATTATTTGTAAGAGATATTTCTTGTCCTCCTTTAGAAAGTCCCCAAAGACTCAAAGACTCATAGATATCTTTAGGCATAAGGAAAAATTCAGACACGATATCACAACGAGCATCAAAAGTTGCACTATTTATAGAAACTTATATCGTAGGAAACCACTTTGAAGGCTCAGAATTTACTGGAACATAACCATGGTGCTCTCTAAGTGTGTGATAGAAACTGTTCAAAGCAGCAGTACTGGACGCAAGAGTGTTCAACCTAGCATAAATGTCTATAAAAGAAGAATCAGAATTGCCAGGCATATTATAAATTATAATCAACTTCTTTATAGAATCTAAAGCTTCATCCTCAGTACAACGAAAAATAACTTTCTCAGCTACAGCATCCAAAGCATATCTATAACAAAGAGCAATACCGCTATAGCAACTATTAGTAACCAAGCTAAGACTCATCTTAGGCTCAGTTTCCCTTTGTAAGGCATAGATTCTAGACCAAGCTTCTTTGAAACTCTCTTCACTTCCTTGCTTTAAAGTAAAGATCCTTTCCATAGGTGAAACAAGGATTGGACCAAAAACAGACATGGTAGCAACTAGAGAAGGAAATAATTTTTTTGTGTTTTTGATAAGGGAAAGCAAACAAAATTAACCTAATTTTATTTGAGTTTTTAATAAAAAGAGGCAAACAAAACAAGGAAAAAGAAACTAAGAAAAACATAAACAAAGTAAAGAGAAAGGTTGTGGAGGACTCCCCTTGTGAAGACGTCCTTAGCCTCCCCGGCAACGGCGCCAGAAAAAGGCTTGATGAGTGCGTGAACACTTTGTTGGGAGACCCCAAGAGGAAGGTATGATGAGCATAGCTACAAATTTCCCCTCAGTAAGAAACCGACGTTATCGAACCAGTAGGAGGAAGCAAACGACTCAAAGGTGTTGCTAGCAACTTGGAGACATGCACAACGCAAACTCAAGAATTTGCCCCAACGAACAGTGAGGTTGTCAATCTCAATGGTTTGCTATAACAAAGGATTAACTGTATGATGTGGAAGGTAATTGTGGTTTGCAACAAGTAAACAATAACAGTGGAAGTTGTATCAATGGTAAAGATTGGACCAGGGTCCATAGTTCACTAGAGGTGTTCTCCTTATATAAACAAACATGGTACACTGGGTAAACAAATTACAGCAGGGCAATTGACATGACTGAGCAGGGCATAAAAATGCAATAATAAACATTCATGATCCTATGAGATTCGATTGGGCAATACAACAAGATACATAGATCACCATCCAACTTTATCTATTACTAGAATTCCACCTTTGGGTTATCATCCGAACCCCCTCTAGTATTAAGTTGCAAGCAACAGACAACTGCTTTAAGCAAACTGTGTAAGGTAAACAATCCACTTGTACCATGAACAAGAGACCATTGTTTTCTCCCTAGTGGCAACAACACATTTACAACCTTAGAGATTCTTATCACTTTCCTTAGATTAAATAGAGGCATGAACCCACTATCGAGCATAAATACCCCCTCTTGGAGTCACTAGAATATACTTGGCCAAGATAGCTACTAACAAAAGAGAGCATGCAAGATCAAAAACAACACAAACATGATAGAATCAATAAGACAAAACCATTAATCAATCTGACATAGTAATCTCAATATCCATCGGATCCCCGCAAACACAACATGCATGATTACAAATAGATGAGATCATGATCATGAACGAAGATCACAAGATCTAGACATGAAAGCACAAAGGAGGAGATACAACGATCTAGCTACTACATGGACCCGTAGTCCAAGGTGAAACTACTCACGCTTCATACCGGAGGCTGGCATGATGAAGAAGAAGGCCTCCGAGATGATCTCCCCTCTAGCAGGGTGCCGGGAAGAGCTTCAGATCTCCCCAATCTAGGAACGGTGGTGGCGGCGGCTATAGACGATTTCGTGGAATATTGATCGGGTACTTAGGTTTTAGGCATCGAGGTCTTCTTATAGGCGAAGATGCGAGGCAGGGGGTGGCCAGGGGGTGTGGCCCCCTGGTGACTCTCCTCCGTCATATTCAGGCTTCGTGTTCCCCATGGTAAAATATTGACTTTGGATTTTGTCCCGTCCAATTCTTAGAATATTGATTTTCTGCCTTTCTAGAACCAAAAACCGAAGAACACAGGCAACTGGCACTGTGGCATCTTGTTAATAGTTTAGTACCAAAAAGCATATAAAAACACCTCAACGTGTATACAAAGCAAAGCAAAGTAGATACTAAACATGCATGGAACATCAAAAATTATAGATACGTTTCCGATGTATCACCACTCTGGCAGGATGTTGGAGAATGGAGGTACCCGAAGATCCCGACTTAAGATGTAAGATCTACACCCTTCATGATTATCCCTAGTAAAACTCTAAGGTGGGAACACTACATCTTCCCACTCAATCCAAGTAAACCCTCCTATGGAGGTATACCTCCATAATAGTTTGACCCCTCAACTACTGACAGATAATGATAACACTACCCCATTCGAGTAGACCCTTCTAGAAGCTTTAGGCAGTCAAATATGAGTACTTGGAAATAATTTCGTAAACTTCAACTCAAACTCCACCGTCAAGCTTCGATTATTGAGTACTCAGCTGCAAAATTAAAAGAGAAAGGATCTCATCAAAAAAGTCAGATGTCTACTCAACCCTCCCGGTACCCAAGAAGCGCATAATCAAGAAGGCAAGATTACTTGAAGTCGACGAGACTACTTTACAACTAGTATGGAGCCGCATAAAGAATCATGATTGAAGAAGTCTCAATAAGCCCTTCATCGAATCCTTCAACTGAAGAATTCAACTCTGAAGGAAAAATGCGACAATTCTTCCAGCCTCATCCTACAACTCCAAGAAAGAAGGTTCAATTCTTATCCAAGTCCCCTTATTGTCACCTTAAGGGGGAAAGACTACGTCTTTACCACTAAATTAGAGTAAAATCCATCAGAAGCGACAAGCAGCTATAGAACTCATTCTCAAGAAGGTACTTTTGATAAATGCCAATCAAATGGAACAACTCCCAATTCATCCTGTCCAAAAAGAAAGGAACATCGACCTACGCCACAAGATGTGAAGTTAATTCAACTCTCCGTACATCCAAGAATTTGGAACTGCGACCACTAACAAGGCAAGCACTCCTGAATATGAAGTTCAACTTAAGCCAGTCCCTAGACTCCCCTAGTACTACCCTCCGGAATCTTTTTGGGATGATATTCTTTTAAGGGGGAAGGTCTATAACATCGCACTTTCAATAACACTGACCATGTGTCCAAATTGCAAAAATTAGGAGGAACACACAATTTTTCTTTCTTAGTGGTGAAAAATTGTTGGCTTGTTTATGCTTATCTTTTGAGTGTGTAGTAGCTAAGCTAGTTCTCTACCTCACCCTTAGATTAAAAAGTCTATTTAACAAAAAATATATGTCTTGGCTTATCTTACATATTCTCAAATGGTATGGCATTTCAAAACTTGAGCCAAGATACTTTTGCAACCCCAAATATTTTAGTTTCTTCTATTAATAAATTTATGGAGAGATGATAATAATCTCCTTATCTTTTAAAGAAAGAGTTTCCAAATAATCTTACTTCTAGTCTTTCCAAAATCATTTCTAAAACTCTTCACCTCCACTCTTGGTAGAAGTATCAAGATATTCTTACCTTTACCAAAACTCCAACCTTTCAAAATACTTATCCATACCTCAAGACAAGATTGATGGTATCCATAGTAGTGGTTTTGAGATTGTTTGCTAAGATGAATTTCCCTGATCTACTTACTAAGATGAGTTGCTTGATCTATTGTTTGTGTTGCTTGGTTAGGAAGTAAAGAGACCTATCCTAGGATATCACCCTCTAGTATCAAACAAATTTAGGACTTGAAAACCTTGGAAAGTTTCACAAGCTTGATTTGATCTCTAGTCACTAGTGACTATCTAATCTCTTAACTAGACCAATTTAGAATTTATCATTTCTAATAGCTCCCAAGTCAATTAAGACCAACTATAAGCATGGACCCCTTATAATAAGTCTACACTTCAACATCACCCACTTGATGATGAGTTTGGAACCCTTGCAACCACTCAAAAACATTATCTCTTGAACCCTAGTCAAAAATCCTAAAACTACCAAAATATGACTAAGTGTAGAACTATTATCAAGAACCCCTCTTTGAGTCTCCACCTTTATCAACCCATGTGCATTTTTGGAAATGCACTTGAACCATTTTTTAAAACACCGTAAGTACTGAATCACACTCTTTCCATTTACTAGATCATCTTTTGACCCACTTGTTCTTGATTGTTTTACATGCAAGAAAATAATCTATTTCCGCAAATCTCATTATCATGCCTACTTTGGCAGATGCTCCCATCATAATGAAACCCTCTTTTGATCAAATATTTGAATGCTTGTTTTCTCCTCAACTTGGTATCTCATCCCATGATTTGCTTGTTTCAATTAAATCCTTGTGCTCCCTAAACACATATGATTTTTAGGCTAAATAATAATATGTTCTTACACCCCTTACTTTCAACCATGTTTGGCACCAATTCTAGAATCCCTCAAACATGATCCATCATAACTCTTTGTTCCATGATCATCTACATCACTTGATATTGCTATCCATCTGGCCCATTATTTAAGAGGAGCTCCGAGCTCCTTAATGCAACATGGTTTTTATGGTACCCAAGATCCTCTATTTTTTTTCTTCCAAAACCCAAGGTTGCAAATGATAGATACACTATGTGGAAATCATCTACCTAGAAGATAAAAATTTATCAAATGTTTTCCATAATGATAATTGTTCAAAACTATTTTAATTCTTTTCTTTAACAAAAACTTCAAAACTCCTTATATAAAAAAAGTTTGTTTTTCTTCGAAACACTTCACCAAATTTCGGCATATTTGAGTGCTATATATTATACCCTATCTTCCCACTTCAAAAATAAATATTTTTGAAAGGCTTTATTATTTATTTTCGCCTATATTCTTAAATGGAAGAAATAAGAAATTAAATACTTTAAATAGCTTTATTCTTCATTAAATCCTGGAAAAATTCTCCAATGTGTAAATTCATATTTGGGACCATATCAAACAAAAAACCCAACCTGTCTGATTCAAAAATATCCAATGAATTTAGTAAAATCATTTTTGCACTTTTGAATATCCTATAAAAAGGGGATCTAAAATTCTCAAAAAAATCCAAATTAATTTCTTAAGGTGTATTTTGATCCTACCCATCTATCAGCACCATAAAACTATCTTGACAATTCAAAATTTGAGAAGTTCTTCATGACCTTCATGTATGGTAAAAATTTGATACTTAACAAAACTTGAACTAATACTCCCTTCAACCACCATCACCCCTCACCATTTCACCATCTAGGACCAGAGCAACCAAATAGTCATGTGCACTATAGCCCTAGGTACTATAGCAACCCCTTTCCTTTTGTTTGTTATGCTTAGATAGGTAGGAGGCAAGAGCTAGGTTATTTCTTGTCCATTTAATTTCTTGCAGAAGTAGCCCACTATCCCTCTGCCCCTATACATGACACTAGAGCCCACACCCCACCGCTCAACTCCTCTCTCAGCCATTCCCTGGCCATGGACCCTCTCCTTTCTCTCCATGGACATGGTCGACCTTAAACCCCCTCTCTCAGGATAAAAAGGCCAGAGGACCTCCTAGCTCTCATCTCCACCCTCTTTCCACCCTCTCGACACCACATTGCATCCCCCAACCCCATCACCAATCCCCTTCCTCGTTTCTTGCTCTAACTAGCCATGAAAGGGAAAAGTTATCCCCTCTTGGGTAGAAGAAAGTAGAAAGGTTGCTCTTTGTACTGACCACTCCCTCCTCTTTCCCTAGCAGATTTGTGCTCCCCAATGTCTGACCTACCTCCCCTATGCCACCCCTTTTTTGCATGGACGCTAGAGGTGCCACCGTCAAAGAAGGTCAAAGTGGAACACCTCTGGCAAGTCCGCTATGCCTGAGCACCTCCAGCCTCATCAAGACTACCCTATGGTCCCCACAGCCTCCCTTGATTACTCAGTGGTTCCTCTAGAGACATGTAGTCACCCAGGAGCACCCTCACGAGCTCCTGTGAAAGACCAGTCAACTCTATGGCGTGAGCTCACTTTCATCATCAGAACCGCCCCTACAGCCCACTTCCTAGATATTCTTAAAGCGCTGCATCGCTGTGTTCACTCCCCATCGACTCCTGCGCCCCCAGGTGAGCTCTCCGCGGCACTCTCATCTACCCCTAGGGTTTCCTCCCCCAATATCCATTCGGAGGTGGATGACAGCCCCACGGCCATCGATTTCCTTTCTAATCGGATGACCAGGGTGCCTCCATACCTCTTCAGCGCCCCCACGTCACTAACCAGCAAGACCAGCTTACAAGAGGTTTAAACCACAACCCACACGAGATGGTAACGCTAGCTACACCAGCCTGCCACTCAGATCTGTTGGTTTTGACCCATTTCTTTTCTCTGGGTAATTATTTATTTGAATCACATGGATCTATTTATAGGCAGTTCAAATAAAAATAAAAACTATATGAACTCACTCAGATATCATTTGTGATCCTAAGCGTTTCCTCCACCATGCAGTACCATATTTTTGTAAAAATCATAATGGTAGATTTTCTTTGAATTTACCTACTAAAAATATGCCCTTTTCAATCAATAAATCATATATGAATATCTAGAGCTCAAATTTTGGTGAAATCAATTTCTCTGGAAAGGTATCCTTGATACCTTTATTCCAACACTTAGTGATGTGGTACTGCATGTTTTACCAAACCCCTAGGATCCCATAAATTACTGAGCAACTAAAGGTTTTTAAAAATTTAAATACTATTACAGGAAGTAGTTTCACTCAATAAATCATCATTGGAGTTCTACAACTCCAAAAATATTGAAACCGATTTCTATAGAGTGGTACTAGTGATACCTTCCTTGTGTATTTGGTCTCATGCCATTTGGACCTATAGAACTGAATTTGGGAATTCACCAATGAAATTCTGTTAATTATTTGGTAGTGAAACCAATGGCTTGTGAACCAGTACTTAAATACCTTCCTAGGGATGCAGATCTTTTCTGGTGATTTATTCACCTAAACTAGGGATATTTTCACTAGAAAAATCATAACTAAAAAAATTATAAAATGGTGAAACCACTTTTGGTGACTTTGTTTTGTCAATACCTATCTGATGATATCATTTTTTTAAATTGATATCATACAAAATCAAGCATTGGTTCAACACCCCTTCTTTAAGTAGTAATTGGCCTTTAAATATTAAAAGAAGATCTATAGATACCATCAAAGTATTTACAACTAATCTAAACCCAAATTATCAAAACCTACTGAAATGTTTTGAAGTCTTTTTTTACATGATTGATGTATTGTAATAGTGCTTGTTGCTTTGTATTGATTGTGCCATAGTTTGCTTGCATATGTTATCCATGATGATGATAGTTGCAATTACACCAAAGTGAAGAAGGATATGCTATTGGTTATTATTGGATTTCTAAGAAGTCTAGGGACATATTGCTGGTCATAGGAAAGCCACCTACTTGTTCATAAGCCTTGTCCTACTATTTTACTTATGCATGTTTTAACTACCTTGTTTATGCAAACTGCATTTCTTTACTATATGATGATCTATATCAGGTAATGGTTTGGCTCCTCCAAACCATTACACATTTTTACTAGTAAATACAACCCCCTTGAGGACACCTACTTTCCCCTAGTATTGTAAGTGGTTTATAAGACCATACCCCTTGGATACCCTTCTTTAGCCAAAGCAAAACTATAGGTTGGGAAGACCCCGGAAAAGATTTACACAATGTTTTATGGTAAAACCTTGTTGAGGTTTGACCTTCCAAGAGAAGTTTGAGAAAAAAAGGTCTTGGTTTTAAAAGTGATGCTGAAAGGGAGAAGGAGGAAAAATGTTTATGGAAACACACCCGGTTCTTTGCAGTTTGCTAGAACAATTAACTCATGCAACCACATTACCGTGGTATGGGATAGGACTTGACTTGAAGTTTGTTTACTTTGGTGTGGGATACCTTGAAACTTCTTATAAGGGATCATATCCCTCGAATGCCGGGTCTCCCTTAAGGAAAGGGCAATATGCTATGGCAATGACCTAGGGGAGATAAAAATTTCCCTTGGGAGCAGCCGGACGATACTATGAGCCTCGCATTGAACGTTTAGGTCCCAAGAATAGGAATGCTCTCCAGTTGGCTTATGAAGGTACCTGGCATCCCAACATTGAGAGGAGCGACTCATAGGGCAGTACCAATACTAGACTGGTATTCGGAGAGTCTTCATCAGTTAATCGACCCACGATCCATGCAGGATCAGGGAACGGTGCTCAGATGGTGTGGGTAAAGTGTACAACCTTTGTAGAGTGTAAATCTATTCGAATAGTTGTGTCTATGGTCATGGCCGGTTGGGAAGGTTGTTGTAGAGAGTTGTTGGTTTTGGTTTTAGAAAGGATTTTAGAAAAGCACAAAGTCTTTGGAAATTATTTGACCATGGAATGGTCGGAAAGGAAAGAAAGAGTTTTGGTCATGCAATGACTGGAAGAAAGGAAAGTTGGGTAACCCTATCCTAGTGGTTGCTAAACTTTTAAAATGTTTTCAGAAATGTTTTACAAAAGATTTACAAGGATATGGACGTGCCATATCTTCAAGTGAAACTAGATTTAGAAAAGAACCCCTTTCCAGAAACATTCTACTACCATAGCCATATTGCGTACCTTGTTATCATTACTATCTTAATGTGGTTTGCAAGTACATTCAAAGTACTCACTGGCACTATCCCTGGCTATTTCCTTGGTTAGACTTCAAGAAGGAGGATGCCAAAGACAAAAGGACGTTGACGACTATGTGAGATAGGACGTTCTCCTAGTTAGATGCCTATAGGTAAAGGCATGATGTGGTCTCTACTCTTGATGATGTTTCGCTAATGATGATTGAGTTAGACCGATGGGGATCATGTAAGGTATAGCCATAATGGAATCATTAAAAGTACTGCTCGTTATGTTTTGGATGTTTTAATGATACTTGTCGGTTTTATGTCATGCCTAACTGATAATGGGATCATGGCATTATGCATAACACGGATTCTCGGATGGTTAATCTAGGGGACCCACAATTTTCAAAAGAGACATTGCCATGATTTTCTCTACTATCATTATCGTAATTGTTATTTTGTGGACCACCTACATGATTAGAATGTTGCTTTTGAAAATTTGAGTCAAAGTTTTGACTCTTCCAAGCAGGATTATAAGGATTATGAGCTATAAAATTTACTTCATTGGCATTGGTAGTGATAGTATTAATTTGGGTATCTTCCTTACCCTTCACAACATTAAGTAACTCATCAACCTTTTTAGTAAGCTCTTCATTATGTTCCTCAGTGATTGAATTCACCCTCTTCGAGGATCATTCTACTTTCCATTGAGCATGGTTTTTTTGCATATCAACAAGTAATTTCTTTGCAACACTCACTTGCTTTCCCATGATGGTTTCTCCTGCTGTGGAATCTAGCATAGACTTCGACATTGGGTTAAGACCATTATAAATTAAATGTAACATCAGCCATTCTTCCATCCCATGACTAGGAAAGTTCATTATGGCTTCTTTTGTTCTCTCCCAAGCCAGCGCTAGTGTCTTGCGGTCTTCTTGTCTAAAGCTGCTAATGTTGGATCTTAGATGCATAGTCTTAGCTAGAGGGAAACATTTATTCATAAAAAGATTAGTGCATTCCTCCCAATATGTAATACTACCTTTAGGAAAAGCTAGTAGCCAGTCCTTAGCCTTTCCTCTTAAAGAGAAAGGAAACAAACATAATTTGACAGTATTAGGGTCAACATCTTTAATGTGCATCATGTCGCAAATTTCAGTGAAATTATTTAAGTGCAAACCTAAGTCCTCAGCAAATGAGCCTCCAAATTTGTTTTGTTGAACCAAACTCAAAATGTTAGGCTTAATTTCATAAGTTTTTGCATCAACGGCGGGCTGAGTAATAGGTGCATGAATAAATCATCAGTGGAAGTAGCATACTCCCCAAGTTTCTTTTGAGCGATGCCTCTTTTCTTTTTGGTGTTTTCGAATAAGAGAAACAATTTGTTGGGTTTTTCAATAGATAACAAAAAGTAAACTAATGACAAGAAATGAACTACAAAAAAACTAAAAACAAGGTCTCTAGTGACCTCACCAGGATAACGAATTGCTTCCCCATCAACAGCGCCCGAAAAGGGTTGACACCTTCTACATACTATTGAAACCTTGTTTTTAGTTTTGACGGATGAAGTATAGTAGCTTTTTCCCTAGTATACCTAGGTTTAATCGAACCTTGGGAAACAATGTGTAACATACCGGCCTCTCTAGACTAGCGACTGTCACTCCTGGGAGCTCAATAGGATCTCTAGACTAACCCCACATACCAACACTAGTATTTTCTATGTACTTTGGCCTCACTCGTGCGCACCCGGTACCACTCAATAGGATCTCTACACTAACCCCACTGACCAACACTAGTCTTTTCTGCATACTTTGTCCTCACTCGTGCGCACCCGGTACCACTTCCCGGTTGGTCACCCATCCTCAAATTGCTGTAAGCAAAGCATGCTTAACCTTAGAGGTCTTTTCAGATGAGATTCCAAAAAAGAAGTTGGAACTTGTTGGTATGGGTATACTATAAATCCTATTAAGCCATGCGCCAGGGTCTCACACAATGCTAAATGTAAATTAAATGAGACACATCTACAAGACTTGTTTGTCCATTTTAACTTTGTTTACCGGACCTTTCTAGTTTACTTTAGAGAATTGTTAGTTGTGATGGATGGAGATAGGCCAGGGTTGAAGATTCACCTGCAGCTGCACATCATATGAGATAAAGATAGTAATACACATATTCATGTGTAATGATTTAATAAAGATAAAATTTGTGGGGAACACATCCTGATATAATAGAGCCCCTCCGAGTCATATGCGTAACAATAGTCTTTTGATCCAACAATTGTACCGCGAAATATCGGGCTACAAAAATTCTTAAGTAAAAACACAAATCAAAGCCTTAAGAAGTGTTATTGCTATTGTTCCCAAATGGATCGCTAATCGAAGACTGTACTCCCCTTTATGTAACTGGGGTTTCCAACGAGAGCGTCGTTCACCAAGTATCTCACCTAAATCCTTTATCAATCATGGGGTCTTAGGGTACCTAAGAGTCCATAGATCGAGACAAGAGACAAAGAAACAAAGATACAAATATCTATTCATCAATACACAATACTCCCATGAATTAGATGCACAAAATCACTACGAGTTTTCACCCCAACCCGCAGCCCGTGAGGACTACTCTCTCATAACAATAAGATCAAGGATAGAAAACATTGTGAAAAATATATTGATTGAAATCAAATACCCAAAGGTGTAATTAGTCCACCCCCATGGGGCAACCACAAGTAATAACGAATTGTGGCCGTTCGATCGAGCACTCATAGGAAATCTGGGTCGTTGCCTTATGGTAAATCATTTTTACCCATGTTAGTAGTTAGTTCTTATTCTTTTGTGTGCACTCCATCTTGCTCCCATATGTGCGCACCTCTCAGGCGAGGCTGCTTTTTTTGCCTAGATTCTCTCGCTCCAAACTTTCATCCTTGATGGTATTAATTTTGTGGGGCATTAGTAGGTGCATGGATATGTGAGAGGTCGAACATACCCTTCTATCCTGACCCAATCCCCACCCACACTCGTCCCCTCGTCCCTAATCCTTGCCCCGACAGAATCCCCAATGGGGAAAACCCTAGATGCCCCTCAGCCCGTGTTCTCACCCCCTCCACTTCCCATTGGTTCTTGTAACATCCCAATTTCAGTAAACCTGATTTGTTGTCCAGAATGCAAAACTCGGGGGAACAAATTTTTTTTCTTGTTTAATGATGCAATGCTTGCTTGCATGTTGTTTTTGCTTATATACTCCTTCCCTCAACCCCCAGTCGACAAAACCTATTTAACAAAACTATCTTGGCTCATCTTACATATTCTCAAATGTTCTGGCTTTTCAAAACCTAAGCCAAGATGACCTTTTTACAACAAGTAGTTCTTAGCTTCAAATTAACAAAACTATTGAGATCTATATGATATAATCTCCTTATGTTTTTCCTTATTTCTCCAAAGCTCTTACCAAGAAATCTTACCTTCTTCAAAACTCAAACCATTAAAACTACCCATCTTTACTTCAAGCTATACTTTGCGGTGTGGCTGCTCTTGCCACTACTTCTACGCCCACGTTCTCCCTCTTCGACTCTCCAAATGAGAATGTCTCCAACAAGAACGTCACTTGCCTTATGGAAAGAGGAACAGAGGTATCATCATCACACCACTCCTCCTTGATTAATGATGAAATTAATGATGAGATATCTCTTGAGGTTAAAAAGGAAATAATTGCTTTTTATGAGTTCATGAACAACTTGCAAGGGGAACTCAAGAGACATTTTCTGGACCTCTTAGATCAACTTTCTCACACACAAGAGATTCTTTATGAGAGATGCAAACTAGGGAGAGAAAACATGATTGAGGAAGAAGCTCTAAATAATGCTCTAGAAGAAGAACAAGAGACTAGGATGTCTATTAAACTAAAATTTGAAGGGCTTGATGGGGATAATGACCTAATTGTTAATAGACCCGTAAATAAATGATACCATGCTATTGCTAAATATAAAAAGGCTAAAAGGACAAGATTAAGTTTGGTGTTGTTCATGAAAAACATGCTGAGGACTTTAGGTTGCTTGACAAGGCTCACAAGGCCTTGTAAAGTGAACTCTTGTTACACACAAAGTCCCATTAAAAGCTTCAAACTCAATTTACCAATATTCCTTCACCTAGTAATTTCATTCCTTATAGTAGTACAAATATTCTTGAAGAAAATTCTAGGTTGAAGGGGATCTAGCTAAGGCCACCTTTCCAAAAGGAAACAAGTCCATTGATGACCTATTGAGTAAGCAAAGGACAAATGGTGATAAAGGGGCATTGGCTCTGTCTCCAAAGCCAAGAAGAAGAACAACAACAATAAGAAGGCCAAGCGTGCAAAAGAAAAAGACAAGGCCCTTGTGGGGAGTAAGACCACAAGTGCCAAAACTATGTCTCGTGATGATTTTGCGGGAAGTGCTAACCCTCACTATGTTTTAATGCGTGATTATTATGGTGATGTGTATGTGCAATATGTTGGCCCATTTTATGGGTATATTGCTTGGTCTATTTGGGTTCCCAAGACCCTTGTTGATAAAAAATGAGGACCCATTGAAAAATGGGTACCTAAAAACTAGCTTGATCTTTTGTAGACTTATGCTTGATGGTCAAAGTTGGTGCTTGATAGTGGATGCACAAGTCATGTGACCGGAAGTTGATCTACTATCAAGGAGTTGAGACCAAATGATGATCAAATATCCGTGAAATATTCCGACAAGTCCAAGTCTAAGGTAACGGGTTTCGGCAAGGTTGTGGTTGCCCATGACATTACACTCGTGGACGTCATGCTTGTTGAGACCCTTGGCTACAATTTACTTTCAGTCAGTGATCTTGGAAAGATGGGCTTTTCCGTCTTTATAGATAATGATATTGTCATCCTCATGTGGAGCAAGTATCTAAAGGTCGCTTTTGTTGGGTACACCAAAAATGACTTGTATGTGGTGGACTTTTTGGGTCAAACCACTACAAGTGCGATGTGCCTATTCAGAAAGGATGATGTGGGTTGGTTATGTCATCACCGTCTAGCCCATGTCAACATGAGAACTTTGCAAATTCTCCACAAGGATGGCCACATTGTTGGACTAAAACAAAATGTTCGCTTTACCAAAGATCGTGTGTGCAGGGCTTGTGTTGAAGGAAAGATGCATGATTCTCCCCACAAGCCGAAGAACTACATCAAGTCCAAGAGGATATTGGAGCTCCTTCATGTGTATCTCTTTGGTCCTCCATCTCATGGAAGTCTTGGTGGGAAGAAATATTGCTTGGTGATTGTTGATGACTATTCAAGATACACATGGGTATATTTCTTCAAGCTGAAAAGTGAGACCCAAGATAACTTCATCGACTTCATCAACATGGTTCAACATCAATACAATGTCCCTGTGTTGATGATAAGAAGTGACAACGGCACCAAGTTCAAGAGCTACAACTTGAATGGATTTCTTAGTGATGAGGGGATAAAACACCAATATTATGCTGCATATACCCCTCAACAAAATGGTGTAGCCAAGAGGAAGAGCCGGACTCTTATTGATATGGCAAGTACCATGTTGGCGGAGTTTAAATCTCCATATAATTTTGGGCCGAAGAAATCTCCACCGCATGGCATGCATCAACCGGCTCTACCTCCACAAAAAATTGATCAAGACTCCATATGAAATACTTATCGGTTGTAAGTGTTTCTATCTCAAAAAGGGTGTCCAGTTGTCAAAATTCGATTCCAAAGCATTAGAGGGCATTTTTGTTGGATATGGTCTCAATCTCACACTTATAGAGTCTATGATAAGCTCTCCGGAGCTGTCATAGAATCTTGTAGTGTGGTTTTCAAAGAATATGATGTTCCCCAAGGTGGTCGTGTTGATGTTTGTGATGCATATGATGAAATGCCTTTGGATGCCATAGGAAGAATGGGTGTTGGATATGTCCGCCCCATTGAGGAACTCCTTATGGAGGATCGAGAAGAACTATGATCTACTCAAGTGGAGCCCTCATCTTGACAACTTCAACAAGCTCCTTCTATCGAGGAGGACAATGACCCAAGCAAAAGACAAGCTGTGTACCCTCAACATGTTGATCAGGAAGATACCTCTAGTCAGGAGGAGCTTGAGTCACCATTTTCCAGAATGTCTAGTGCTGCTAAGTCTATTACAAAAGGAAGATCTATACAATCTGCCATAAGAGCAGATCCACTCTAGTCTAGTAGTGTGCTTGATCAAGACCAAGGTCAATCTTTGCCTCTGAATGAAGATAATTATTCCTATGATGATCAAGGTCAAGTTAATGGTCAAGACGAGGACAAAAATAATGAAGAGATCCCCCAAGAAACAACAAGGAGATCGAAACTCGTCACAAAGCTAGAATGGATAGAATATTGGAATTAAGAGACCACTCTCTAGAGAATGTGTTTGGAGATCTAAGGAGAGGAATGTCCACTAGGGCACAATTGAAGAGGTTTACTGAACACCAAGCACACATCTCCATGATAGAACCAAAGAAAGTATGGGAAACTCTTGAAGATTCGGATTGGTTAGAAGCAATGCACAAAGAGCTCAACAACTTTGAGAGAAATAAAGTATGGAAGTTAGTTGAAAATCCAAAGGATTGCCGCAATGTTATAGGCACCAAGTGGATATTGAAGAAAAAGCAAGATGAGCATGGAATTGTTGTAAGGAACAAGGCTAGATTGTTTCACAAGGGTTCTCTCAAATTGAAGGCATTTATTATAGAGAGACATATGCACTTGTAGCTCACCTTGAGTCCATCTGTATGCTTCTTGCTTATGTGGCACATCATAAATTTAAGTTGCAACAAATGGATGTAGAAAGTGCATTTCTTAATGGTCCATTGAATGAGTTGGTATATGTAAAGCAACCCCCGGGGTTCGACGATCCCAACTTCCCAAACCATGTCTACAAACTTGATAAGGCACTCTATGGGCTCAAACAAGCCCCACGCACTAGGTATGAGGACCTTAGAGAGTTGTTGTTAGACCGTGGGTTTGAGGTTGGGAAAATAGATCCCACTCGTTTTACTAAGAAGGTCAATGGGGAGCTTTTTGTATGCAAAATATATGTTGATGATATTACCTTTGGATCATCTAAAAAAGCTTTTAGTGATGAACTCTCAAAGCTTATGACTAATAGGTTCTGGATGTGTATGATGGGGGAGTTAAGAGTATTTGTTGGTTTTGAGAACAAGCAAGTAAGAGGAGGAACATTCTTCAACCAAGCCAAGTATACTCAAGATGTGATCAAAATATTCAACGTAAAAGATTTAAATGGAGCTCCTACTCCCATGGAAACAAAGACTCATCTTGACCTAAATCAAAATGGTTAAGATGTGTATCAAAAGATATGATCAAAAGATTCAACGTAAAAGATTTAAATGGAGCTCCTACTCCCATGGCAACAAAGACTCATCTTGACCTAAATCCAAATGGTTAAGATGTGTATCAAAAGGTATACCGGTCTATGATTGGTTATTTGCTTTAACTTTGTGCATGTAGACCCGATATTGTGTTGAGTGTAGGAGCGTGTGCAAGATATCAAGTGTCTCCTAAAGAAAGCCATTTTATGGCGGTCAAGAGAATATTTCGATATTTGGTTCATACCCCACACTATGGAATTTGGTATCCTCGTGGGTCAACATTTTCTCTTTGTGGATACGCAGACTCGGATTGGGAAGGTGATACAGATGATAGAAAATCAACCTCCGGGGCTTGCCAATTCCTAAGTAGGTCCTTGGTGTGTTGGTCTTCTAAGAAGCAAAATTGTATATCTCTCTCCACCACCGAAGCCGAGTATGCGGGAGCTGCTAGTGTTTGCACTCAATTGCTATGAATGAGGCAAAATTTAAAGGAATACAGTGTCCATTGTGACAAAGTGCCTCTTCTATGTGACAATGAAAGTGCCATCAAGATTACCTACAACCCGGTGGATCACACAAGGACAAAGCATAATGAGATTCGTCATCACTTAATTAGAGATCATGTTGCGCGAGGTGATACTGAGGTATCTTATGTGTCAACCAAAGACCAACTTGCCGACATCTTCACGAAGCCTCTTGATGAAGCAAGGTTTTGTTATTTCAGGAATGAACTAAATATCATAGATTCAAGGAGCTTGACTTGATCACCTTGCATACTCACATATTTCTTGAATCTTATTTGGTTTAGGTGCAGGCATGGAGATAGGGGTAGTGCGGTCCTAATACATTGGGCTATCCCTCCCCCATAATGCCAACATTAAGAAATTCAATTCTCTTAATATCATTTTGTGATATGTGAGCTTGATTGATGAGTAGTGGATATGGACCCAAGGATAAGTCTTCGCAGTGTCATGCCACAAACTCTTACATGCTGTCCTCAGCCACCACCCTCTTCTTATTGAAGAGTTGGTTCTTGGTTTGTGTCTATTTGGAGATTTATTGAACATTTTAGTGGATTTGTATGGTTTTTCTTGATTCTTCATAGTGTGACAGCTTAACCCAAGCCTATCCCTTATCTTACACACTTTCTCTCTCATATATGTTCCCAAACACTAATACCTGGTGTATTTGGTCTAGGAGGACCGGAGTCTCCGGTGTGCTCACACCGGAGTCTCCGGTCTAGACGGTTTTCAGGCACCACTAAAGGGAGGTCGGGGTGAACTAAAACAGACATTTTCATTCTTCCACCCCGACCTCTCCTCTCAACCCCATCGCCTCCCCTTCCAAATCACCTCCCCAGAGGTCACGAAGCCCCCGAGATCCGCCATGCCACTGGCCAGCCTCCTCCCCTCCACCATTGGGCCCTTCCCACCGGTGGAATCTATCCAATGGACATATCTAGTACCTCTCCTCCTCTTTTTCACCTAGGGTTCATCCCTTTATTTATTTTTGAGGATTGGTACTGATTTTTCCCACTGGAATCACTTCTATGTGTGCACACTATCACATTAGCCTTGTTACTTTGCCTGATCTGTTCGATTCACTCCCTCCGAAAGCATCCCAGTGCATGCTCGACTCTCTCGACCGGAGATTCTGGTCCACAGGGCCAAAGACTCTAGTCCAGGCCGAAGACTCCGATCCTAAGGATCGGAGACTTCGGTCTGAGCCAGAAACTCCGGTGTGCACTGTGGAGACTCCGGTGTGGAATGATTCAAACTGGTCCAGCAAAGTCTCAAGGATCTTGTGTTGCATTTATGGGAAATGTATGCTTACCTCCATGCTATATCCCTCATTGATGTTCACATGTTCTGGTTCTCGTCGTCCTCCTCGCACCAAGGCCAAGTCAAAGAGGGCTGGTCCACGATATGATGAGTCCAAGGGTCAGTATGTTGTGCCCCCGTCCAACCGGAAACATTAGGCCCGTGATGCAGCATACATGAGGAGGGAGCGGGGTAATGTTGAGGAAGAGAACTGCGCCAAGAGGGAAAAGTACAAAAATCTCCAATCTTTGGCCCGCATGTCAAAGATGGAGTTCCATGAGCTGCGGAAGATAGGTTTCTATGACTTGCCCTAGACTAGCGAGTACCCATGCTTTTGGAGGAAGGAGCAAGCTATTTTCATGAAAGATATTTACAGCCAGCTCACTAAGTCACTTGTGTGCCCCCAGATGTACATGAGTGTTGAGAAGATGCGGAACAACTCCTACTTCACTGATGCACTGTGGATTTCTGAGAAGATAGGGCTGTTTGGATTAATGGAGCTCCGTGAGGATTATAACATCACCCTTGTGCAACAGTTTATGCCATAGTTATTTTTGGGTCTGACCAAGCAATGACTATGACCTGGATGACTGGGGACCACCACTGCTCTGCGAATTTCTATAACTTTGCTGATGCCAACTTTGAGACCTTTCAGGGTGTGTCCACTCATGTTGGGGAGCGTATGCACTCAGAAGCTCTTGGGGAGAACAAGAACAAGCTTGCCCCTTTGTATGGCAGCGAGGGAGTTATGGGCAGGTCCAAGGGCCTCAAGACCCTCTACAATATGATGCTGAGGATATTCCGCCATACCATTTCCCCTAGTGCTGGAAATGATGATGCCATCAGATGTGGTTTGGTCAACTTGCTATACCACACCCACAAGATTCACCTGGCTGGCCCCGAGGAAGACGCGTCTCCTATTGACATCATGGATTTCATATTTGAGGAGATGTATCATGCCATATTATACAAGAAGGCTCCCCCTATGCACCACTTGTTATGAGGCTCATCAACACCTAGGCTCATAGTTCACCACTTTCTTTGCCTCCCAACCTTACGCATGGGGCCTCCTCCTAGACGCTCAAATGCCAATGAGGAGGAAGAGATCACTGAGACCAAGAGGGCCCCCTCTCCTCCTAGGGCTTGGAGGAAGAGTGCCTCGAATGCACCCATGCCTCCCATGACACGCGAGTATGTACATGAGAAGGTCAAGAAGGCATCATTATGGGAGAGGAGGACCCTCTGTTGTATGAATGTGGACATCCGCAAGAAACAGCATGCCTCCTACAAGAGCAACCGTCGCATGGGGAAACTTCTCAAGGAGATCAAGGCTCAGGGAGAACAGGAAGATGATGAAGGAGATGATGAGTACATAGATGAGCATGGCCCTCAACATTCCACTGAGTCAGACTACACACTCTATTTTGGGGCATGGAATTCCCAACATGACAGTTTGGTGGATTGGAAGACCTTCTCTGATGTCACCTCAGGATTTGGGTACGAAGGTTCATCCTTTTCTCACCCTCACGACAAAGGGCCTACAGCTCCAGATGGTGATGATGACTATGAGTAGGAGGATGACGAGGATCAGGATATGGATGAGGAGGATGAGGATGATGACGACGAGTACTACTGATCTGTTGGGGCGCTAGCATAGGTCTTTTCCCTTTTTCGGCATTTCGATGCCAAGGGGGAAAAGACATTGTCATCGGGATTTGCATGGGATTGGATTTGCCTTTTATGCTTGTTATTTGAATTCTTGAAATTTATTTGCTTTATCTTGTCTTGGTTTGTGAGATACTATGTGTGTGAGAACTTTGTTAGCATCCACTACCTGCCGTGCATGATTTACTTCTTTATCCTAGTGCACATAGTCAGGGGGAGCATTGTTATACACTGCCATATCTTATTACAAATAATTCCATGCAAAATCACTTGCTGTCATCGAACACCAAAAAGGGGGAGTTGAAAGGACATTTACTGTCTTAATCACTTTTGGTGTTCGTTAACAACAAGTAGATCATTTTACAGTATGCTAATGTCTACAAGTTGATATAATGCAAAGTGAAAAGGACCTTGGCCTTAGAAATTATTCATGCAAGAAGTTGCAGATTTCTAGGAAAACCAGGCCGGAGTCTCCGTTATGGACAGACCGGAGTCTCCGGTTTGGTCTGGAGTTTCCCCAGGAATCTCCGGAGGGGGCTCAAGAAATCAGCTTGGGGCATTTGTATGGGGGTCCGGAGATCCACCGGAGACTGACCAGAGTCTCCGGCCCATGCCTTAGACCATAGTCTCCGGTGTGGCTGGACCAGAGTCTCCAGTACACTAGGTACGGAAACTTTGAAGAATCTCTCGAGTAGTTTTCCCCAGTGGTGCTAGGACAATCAGAAGGGTGATCCAGAGGTCAGTCCGGAGATTGTCCGGAGTCTCCGGTCTGCACAACGGAGTCTCCGGTCTGGAAAATCCTCCAACGGTCAAAAAATGGTTCAGTAAAGGGGTGGCCTATAAATAGAGTACCTTATCCCCTTCCTCCAGCTGCTCGACCCACTCAAGAACACCATCACCATTTGAGCCACCAAATCAACAAGATCTCTTCATCCAACCATCCAAAGTCATTGATCTTTGTAGAATCGAAGGAGGAGGCCTTGATCTATAGCTTCAGCAAGAGTTATCTTCATTTCCGCCTCATTCACTTGAGGGCCCCCCATGCTCTAGTGTTTCTTTGGAAATCCTAGCTTTTGATTTGGTTCTTACAAGCTTTCCTTTGATTGTTTGACAGCTTTCTTGTATTCAAGATCCTCCAATTAAGTTATGGATGTGTGCCTTGAACTTGTTGTAAAGGTGTCGGCTTCCATCTCGAACATTGCCGATATAGTGGAAGAGGTGAATCGAACCCTTTGGGGTGAGGTTCATTGGAGAACAATGGAGGCCTCTCGTGGCGTTGGTGGTTTGAAACCACCCCCTCTCCAAATGTAGACGTACTTCCCATCAAAAGGAAGGAACGACGGGAAACAAACCCTTGTGTCTCCAAGTTATCCACTTTGGTTACGTCTATCCTTTACCGCACTTTACTTTACATGTTCTTGCTTAGTGTATGTGCTACTTTGACATATAGGTAAATTCACCTTAGTTGCAGAATCTAAAAAACTTACCTTTCGTGTCAAACCCTAACTTGAAAAAGAGTAAAATTTGAAGTAGCACCTATTCACCCCTCCTCTAGGTGACCATACGATCCTTTCACATACCGATCTACGAGTACAATTATCTCACCTTGCCAATGTAAGATCCGACCTTTATAAAGGTAAACATCCCTGTGATCGCAATGCTAGTCCTTGGATCAATTGCTAGCATCCACAGTTTAAGATGAAGTACACAGTGACGAGGTTTAATCTCGTCAATGCCCATTGTTATGAGCTTGGGTTTTGGAGAAGATGGGGATAATGGAGATCGCGGAATGGTTAGGAAACAAGCAATACGGGACACGAGGTTTACCCTACTCCTGCTTGTCCGCTCTTGATTACGGCGGAACCGATGATTACAGGGGTGCGCAGATGCAATCTGGCGTGGAGGTGTCTGTGCGAAAGTATGAGGTCAGAGATCTAGGTCGTGCCCTCCTGGCCTTTATATATACTTAGGCAGGTCCCAGGCACAGATCTAGTCGGTTACAGGTTCTAGGGTTTACCCCTTTGAATTTCCTATCTACTCTAGTCTTGCTCTCCAAGGATCCGAAGGCGTCATGGGCCTTGGCCACCTGAAAGTCTTCATGGGCCGGCATATTTTTGCCGTGGGCCTTCCTTGGGCTGGACCAGGTATGCTGAGGTCGTGTATCCATGCGATATAACAATGTCGGTAGCCCCCGAGTGTTCAGTCGAATCATAGATTCGGCTGAGGACTCTTCAATCCTTTGGGTGCAACCCTGTCTTTCAAGAGAATGTGTAGGGATTGTTGATGCGTGTGCCTGACTCTCCCGACGAATCAGGGTCAGTTAACTGTCTTAGGAAAAAACAACATGATCTTCTTCAGGTTCGAGTCCCTCGACTCGAACCCGGAACATATGCTGGCGTAATTCGACTCAGGCCGCGGAGGACTTACAGGAGTGGAATTCCAGTGAATTTAATTGATGTACCCAACGCGTCCGCCGGGATTTTTCATCGCGCATGTTGGCACGGGTTTATACTAGCAGAGCACAGTCATGTGCGTTACCAGGCCATCAGATGATATCTGTAGGTCTTATCTTTGCGTCGCAGACACATCATCCGAATTTTATCACCGCGGAGGTGTTTCGGGTAGCCAAGGAGAATGCTGCTCACTTAGCGTTTAATTGGGGCAGAGTTGCCGAATTTTTTTTGCGTACTGATCCGAAGGATCGCAATCGAAATTTTATAGGGTGCGCGACCAGCGCTCCCTATGGGAGTAGCCCCCAAGTGTCTGTTCGAGTCGTAGAGTCGAGCGGAGACTTTAATTCAGCCGTTGTTCAGTGTCAGGTCTGTAGGACACAAAAAATTTCGGATGCTTAAATCCATCGTCCCTATGGGAGTAGCCCCCGAGTCCGTAGTGGAGTCATTGACTCAACGTAGGACTAGAAGAAACAGTTCAGTGATGCAGCGTGTTGTTCATTTTTAGGGTGCGCGGCCAGTGCTCCTGATAGGAGTAGCCCCCGAGTAACTATTCGAATCGTAGATTCGAGTGAGTACTCTTAGCTTTGAAGCCGAAGAAATTGTGACTGTTGCTAGTATACCTTTTGATGACGTCAGTGCTGACGATCGATGACCTCAAGCGTCTGCTGCGCCAGAGATGACTTGACTGGACGAACATGGGTCCCACTTTCTGACCTTGAATTGACCGGTCACGCGGCTTGGAGATAATTACGGCGTCGCCTCGATTTCCGCGCGTAGTGGACGGCGTGTTAGCGACGGTTCGTTGCGATGCTGACACGTGTATGGCCAGATCTTACCGTTGGTGTTAGGTCTTCTCGATGGACGGTTCTCGAGCATCGTCTTCGTCTTTATAATCATTGGGGGGAAACATTAGTTTGTTTTCACCGCAGCTATTCTCGTTTCACTGCTCCCTTCTTCTCTGAGAGTTCTTGCTGCGCTCTGGAATATCCTCAGACATTTCCTTCTTCCATCCTACGTTCTCGCCGTCGGCGTCGCCGTACCACAATGGGGAAGTCGAAGAAGTCTTCTTCTATGGTTGGTACCAGCGCTGCTGGAGGGAAGAAGAGTGCCGCCTCTACCCGTGTCACCGACGGTGGCTGGTGGCGATCGGAGACGCGGGAGAGTGATCTCCACAAGGTTCGTGAGCGGGGCTTGATCCCGCAGGATAGGGAGGCCGTCAAACTCCCAGGCAACAAGGTAATCCCCCGTCCCCCCGCTAGGTTTCGGGTTATGTTCCTCGTCATCGTTCTTTGAGTCTTTTCCTTCCGAGTCCACGACTTCCTTCGTGGACTGCTTTTTCTTTACGGCGTCCAACTGCATCATCTTCCCCCAATTCTCTTCTTCACATTGCTTGTTTTATCACTTTCTGCGAGGGCTGGCTTGGTATCGAGCCGCACTTTGGCCTCTTCCGAAAACTCTATTCCGTGAAGAGGCAATCTGGTTTGGATGGTGTTTATCCCATTGGGGGTTGCATCATCTCCCTCAAACTCAATCTGCTTTTCTTCTCTTTTTCCATGTCCGAGTTTGTCCAGTACTGGCGAAGGCGATGGTTTTATATCCGCGACTCCATAGTGGCTGGGCAGGACTTTGGTCTTGCTCCTTTCGACCCCTCCCAAAAGATCGAGCCAAAGAGGTCTTGGAAAAACCAGATCTTGGATGGCGAGGTAGCGGAGATAGAGGCTCTCTATCGTCGAGTGGAAGATATCTAGCTGATTCAGAGAAGGAGGTGAACGGTGTGGATATCATCCGCACTTTCCTTAAGCGTCGGGTGCAGCCGCTTTAGGCTAGGGCGCACCCGATGTTTCTTTATGCTGGTCGTCATGACCCGACGAGGGTTTCGGTTGAAGAATTCTCCAGGGGAGATCTCGATGGTGTCCTTCGCCCGCTTCTAAAGTTCAAGGCTAGAGAGGTTATCCTGGGGAAGTCGCTGACTTCTCCGTTTTTTGCTTCTCGTCCTGCTCCACACGTGTAGATTAGGGTCGTGCGCGTAGCGCTATTTTTGACTACATTGTATTTGAACTTGTTTGCTAACAAATTTTCTTCTTCTGTGAAGGAGTTCAAGGTGCCGGGCATGTCGCCACCGCTTCCCGAATTGTTTCCGGCTACACCGGACAATGAGCTGCCATCGGCACGATCTCCGGCTGAAGAGGCCAACGAGTCGAGCAAGGACCACACTCGCAAGCGGACACAGAGCTCCAGCGAGTCTTCGGATGCCTCGACTCCTCCGACTCCTAGGAATCCACTGTGGCTTGAATGTCATAGTGATGGGCATGGAGTCTCTTCCTCTCCGATTCCTGCCGTTCCCGTGCGGGCTGTGGCACCGCACCCGCCGGCGAAGCGGAAGAAGGAAGAAAATAAGGAAGAGAAGAAGGAAGAGAAGAAAGAGGAGAAGACTGTCCGGAGGACCTCTCCTGTCTTCGACCTGAGTGAGCTTGACTCGTAAGTTTCCTTAGTCCTGCACTGCCTTTTCTTGCCTGTTTACTTTGTACTTGTGCTAATTTGTCCTTGTGCATCCACTCTTCCAACGACTCCTCCAGCGATGGTGCTAGGGAGATGATGGGGGAGTCGAAAGTCGTGTTTCCTCCTCCTCAGACGGTGGCTACCTCTGAAGGCGCTGCTCCAGACCCTTCTCCGCAGGAGGTTCAGGTGGTTGCGCCTCAGAAGGCTGCAAGCGGACCTTCGGAGTCGCCGTCGGATCATGTGAGTAGTTCTTCCTCCTGCCACGGGGGAAGCCTCCGAGTATTTGTAAAAGAGTTTTATTGTTTGTTCTTCCTTCGGGTCTCGGGGGGAGCCCCCGAGCGCTTTCGTGTGTGTAGTTTGCTTCTGCTCTTTCTTTTCGGCGTAGCCCCCGAGTCCTTCTTTTGACTAGTAGGTCTTTTTCCTGCAGCCTTTTGTGCAAGATGCCAAACGACTGGTGCAGCAGCACCTGGCGCTGGAGGCCAGCCTCAAACAGCTTCAAGGTACTTTTATGCCTTGGTATTTTGCTTCTTCTTGTATTCTTGTCCTGTTATCCGACGTTTATATTGTTTAAATGCAGAGGAGCACAACACCTCCCTTCGTGAGATTGATGCTCTCAAAAAGAGCCTCGGTCAAGCGGAGAAGAAGGCCGAGGTCGCCGTTGGTGCAAAGGAGCACCTCGAGCTGGAGCTGACCAATGCGACCGAGGCCAAGGAGCGCCTGCAGCAGGAGGCCACTAACCGCGAGGAGCATCTTGCCACCCCCACGGCTTCGCGCGAGAGAGAGGTGGCCGGCAAGCTTATGGCGGCTGCCTAGGCTGTTTCGGGTGAGTGTCTTCACCTTCATCTTTTGATTTTCTTGTCTTTCTTTTGCGGTGCTTTCGTTCATTCTTCTTCCTTGTTTTCTTAGATGTTGTGGGCATCGAGTTTGATCGCGGTGCTCTGGAGCACGGGAGTGCTCTAGATGATGCTGCTGCGACGATCGAAGATCGCTGTAGCACCGTCGTTAGCTCGCTTGCCAAGGACAAGGAGGTCCTTGGGCGCTTCTACAAGGAGCTTGTCCCCAAGAGCGCGGCCCTTGATGATGTTGATGCTCTGGCGGAGGCACTGTCAGCCGAAACACCTGCGGCGTACAAGCGCAAGCAGAAGGGCATCGGCGTATCCGTCGGGCTGGCAATGGCCTTGGCGGCTGGAGCGGAGCTGGACCTTCCCCAGGTCACTTCTCGGATGTCGACGACTGCTGATGGATCCGAGGTAGCCTTCGCTACCTATGCTGCTCGCTGTAAGCGTTACAGGCCGAAGCTGATTGACCTGCTGGCCGAGTATGCGCTAAGGCAGCAGGGGGAAGCCAAGGCGAGGCAGTCTGGCTCCGAGGCGACTCAGGGTGCCGCGTCTTAGGCGCTGTAGCTGTAGGATAGTTGTAGTCTCTTTTGTCGTAATTATTTTGATGAACAGATCCTTGTGCCACGTAGTGGCTTTTGATGCACTTAATGAATTTGTTGAATTATGTGCTCCTTCGTCTGCGTGTTCATGTCTTTGCCTTTCTGTTGATCTAGGGTCCTTCGGGTGCTAATACCGTTGACACCTCGTCTGCAAAGCGGCTGCGGCCATCCTTGGATGATGCGTCGCAACTTGCGTTTCTTTGAGACCGTGTTCGTAGTCTCGAGAAAGAGTTGCTTGGGGTGTGTGGCCATGCTGACGTTTGGAAGTCCAAGGCGGATCGAGGTGCCGCCAGAGAGGAGTACTTGATGGCGGAGTTGCTTCGATTATCCGAGTAGCTTTAGTGTAAGTTTTTCGAGTTGTTGCCCATTTCTTCGGATGCGCCTGCTGGCATTGCATCTTACTTTTGTGCAAGTATTGCAGGTGCTAACCTTGCTCCAAGGGAGGAGAAGGAGCGTGTTGCTGTTCGGGTCAATTGCTTGACTCAACAGGACATGGAAGCCGGCGGGTTCTTCTGGATGGATCGTGACCATGCTATGGTCCTTGGGATGGTGCAAGATCGCGTTCACCAAGTGTTGCGGGTGCTTTGTCAGGTGCAGACTTCACTCGTGTCGGTTCTACATGTGATGTTTCCGCTGGATGCTGCACCGTCAACCCTCTCTGGTCTTCTGTCGAAGTTTCAGAATGTGCATCGTGTCAAGGAATTGGTGCGGCATCAGCTCGTCGCAGGGGTGAAGGCCGCGCTTTCCCTTGTGAGGTTGTATCGTCCTGATGTAGATCTGTCCGCTGTAGCGGCTAGGCCACCCGTTCGATCCGATGGTGGTGTGTGGGATATGCGTCCGCATTACGCGGCTGTAAGGCAGTATGCCGAAGAGATCGTAGATCTGTTTGAGCAGCGTGCTCGGGTTATTCTTCAGAGTAGGTAGTACCTGTAAAAGAGATAAATGTAAATTTTGTATATATTTGACTGGGCGTGTTTTGCCCTTTGTTATAAAGGTTTGGTTGTTGCTTGAGCACGTAGTGCTTTGTTCGCATACGTGTCCTTTTCGTTAGCCTGACATGGTCAGCTACTCAGGTGTACACGGGTTATCCTCAGTCGACGAAATCGTGAGGTGGGGGAGCCCCTGAGTGAGTTTGTAGCATGAAGTAAAAGTGCGAACAAAATTTTGGGGCGAGACACTTAGCTTTATTTATATCATAATGGAGGAGGTACATTGTTCGGCTGAGTAGGCTTGGCTGAATATCCTTATTGAAAGTAAAGGGGTAGGTAGCTAGGGGTAGAATCGTCACAGTTGTGCGACGTTCCATGGGTTGGAGTATGCGACTCCACACTCCACGTGCTTGAGGCGATAGGCGCCACCTGGGATGACTTCGGTGACGATGTAGGGTCCTTCCCATGGTGACTCGAATTTCTTCGGTCGCTCTTGCTTGAGTCGCAAGATGAGGTCTCCTTCGACGAAGGACCTTGGGCCCAGCCGTCGGCTGTGGTAGTTGCGGAGACTCTGCTGGTACACCGCTGATCGAGCTGCTGCTATGTCTCGTGATTTGTCGAGTGTGTCGACGGCGTCTTCCAGTGTAGCCGTGGATTCGGCTTTGCTATAAGAGACGACCCGGGGGGCCTGGTGGCGTACTTCGGCTGGTAGCACGGCTTCGGCTCTGTGCACCATGAAGAACGGCGTGTAGCCGGTTGAGCTGTTTGGCGTGGTACGCAGGCTCCATAGGACGAAGGGTAGCTCTTTCGTCCAGGCTCCGGCAAGTCGCTCGAGTGGGCTCATGAGGCGCTTCTTGATGCCAGCGCCGATTATGCCGTTGGCCTTTTCCACCTGCCCGTTTGTTTGCGGGTGCGCCATAGAGGCGTATGTGATGTTGATTTCGAGGCCTTCGCAGAAGTCTTGGAATTCTTTGGAGATGAAGTTCGATCCATTGTCGGTGATGATGCTATGCGGTACGCCGAACCTGTAGACAATGGATTCAAAGAACTTGACGGCAGTCTTGCCCTTTTGGTTAGTGACCGGAATTGCTTCGATCCACTTGGTGAATTTGTCGACTGCGACCAGGAGGTATATGTGCCCCCCTTTCGAGGACCTTGGCAGTTTGCCGATCATGTCGAGGCCTCATTGGGCGAAGGCCAGGCCAAAGGTATGGGCCTGAGCTCTGAACTGGGTGCGTGTGGTTTGTCGGTGAACCTTTGGCACCCTTTGCATCTTCGGACGATGTCTTTTGCGTCGTTCATGGCGGTTGGCCAGTAGAATCCGGCTCATAGAGCTTTGGCGACAAGGGAGCGATTGCCTGCGTGATGGCCGCAGATGCCCTCGTGTATGTCTTGACGTATGGTTTTCCCGTCACCGATGGTGACGCACCTTTGTAGTAAACCCGAAATGCTGCGCTTGTACAACTCGCCATTGATGATGGTGAAGGCTTTTGACCGGTGAGATATGCGCCGGGCATCCGTCGGGCTATCAGGTAGTTCTCCGTCTATCAAGTACTGGAGGTACGGTCGTGTCCAGGTTTCTTCGACTGCCATGACCTGCATCAGGTTGACCGTGGCGACCTCTGTGTCCAGTTTTTCGGGTCCTTCATGACCTTCGGGTAGCGTAGCCCCCGAGTGTTCTGCTTCTTCGGGTGATCCCTTGGGGAATTTCCGCTTGATGGATGGCACGCAGATCTGTTCGAGGAACACACCTGGTGGCACCCTTGCGCAGGTGGAGCCGATGTTGGCGAGTCTGTCGGCCTCCTCGTTGCTTTCTCTTCCAACGTGCCGAAGCTCGCAGCCGTCGAATTCTCCCTCGAGTGAGTTGTAGAGTGCGCGGTACGCGATCATGTTTTTGGCGTGTGCGTCGTACTCATTCATCGTCTGTTGGACGACGAGGTTGGAGTCACCGTAGATGACCAGGTCGCGTTGCGTCGCAGATCTTTGCCATCCTCATGCCGTGGATGAGGGCTTCGTATTCGGCCTCGTTGTTGGAAGCTCAGAATTTCATCCGAAGGACGTACTTCATCTTGTCGCCCTGCGGGGAGGTCAGTATGACCCGGCTCCTGCTCCAGTTTCACGCTTGGAACCGTCCAAATGCATCGTCCATGACTGCGACATGTCTAGATTGTCTGGCAGCTGCAGCTCCATCCAGTGTACAAGGAAGTCCGGGAGGACCTGAGACTTGATTGTGAGTCGCTTCTCGTAGACGATGTCTAGGGGTGACAGCTCGATGCCCCACAGGGCCACGCGTCCTGTGGCTTCCGCGTTGTTTAGGATGCTGTTCAGGGGTGCCTCGTTGACGACCATCACCTGGTGCTCCTGGAAGTAATGGATCAGCCGACGAGCCGTCATGAACACGCCGTAGGCGAGTTTCTGGTAGTGAGGGTACCTCTGCTTTGTTGGCGTCAATACCTCGCTGAGGTAGTAAATTGGGTGTTGGACCCCATGGGTCTTGCCTTCTTTGGGTCGCTCGACCACCAGCATGGTGCTTACCACCTGGTGTGTGGCTGCTATGTACAGCAGTAGGGGCTCACGTTATTTTGGCATAACCAAGACGGGCGAGGTGGAGAGCAGCCGCTTCAGATCTTCGAATGCGTCGTCCGCTTCAGGTGTCCACTCGAATTTGTATGCCTTGCGTAGTAGTTGGTAGAATGGCAGGGCTTTTTCGCCCATGCGGCTGATGAACCTGCTCAATGCCGCTATTCGCCCTGCGAGCTGCTGGACACCCTTGAGATTTTTTGGTTTCTCCATGGCCATGATGGCCCGTATTTTCTTCAGGTTCGCCTCGATCCCTCGCTAGGAGATGAAGTAGCCAAGCAGCTGACCCGATGGGACGCCAAAGGCGCACTTTTCGGGGTTGATCTTGATCCTGTAGCAGTCGATATTATCGAACGTCTCGCGGAGATCGTCGATGAGTGTTCTCGCCTCCCTGGTTTTGATGACTATGTCATCGAAATAGACTTGGACATTGCGACCAATCTGGTCCTTCAAGCATGCCTGCATGCACCGCTGGTACATGGCGCCTGTGTTGCCCGAAAGGCATTGTGTTGTAGCAGAACACTCCGAACGGCGTGATGAACGTTGTTTTCTCTTGGTCTTTGACCTTGAGTCGAATCTGGTTGTAGCCTGAGTAGGCGTCGAGGAAGGAGAGTTTCTCACATCCTGCAGTCGAATCGATGATCTGGTCGATCCGAGGAAGAGGGAAGTGATCCTTTGGGCAGTGCTTGTTCAGCGACATGAAGTCCACGCACATCCGCAGGATGTCCGTGTCCTTTTTGGGGACCATCACTTTATTGGCGAGCCATTCTCTTTCTTTAATCTCTCTGATGAAGTCTGCAGCGAGTAGTCTGTTGATTTCCATCCCGATGGCTTCAGCCCGCGGCTCGGACAGTCTCCGGATGGACTACTTGACGGGCTTTGTGTCTGGAAAGAAGTTTAGTGCGTGCTCGGCGAATTCCCTGGGAACTCCTGGCATGTCCGCAGGACACCAGGCGAAGATTTCCCAGCGCTCACGGAGGAATTTGACGAGCGCGCTTTCCTATGCGGGGGTGAGATTGTTGGCGATCAGCGCCGTCTTGGAGGCATCCATCGGGTGGACCTGCACCTTCTTTGTGTTGACGGTGGAGTCAAAAGACATATCAGGTGCGTTTTGCCTTGCGACTGGGGGTGCCCCATTGTCCGTCACCTCGCGGATCCTTACGAGCTCCTCTTGCATGCCAAATGACTGGGAGATTCTGTTGAAGTCCCTGTCACAGTGGTCTGATTGGGTGAAGCTCCCGTGGACCGTGATGACGCCCCTGGGTCCTGGCATTTTCAGCAGCAGGTACGCGTAGTGCGGTACTGCCAAGAACCTTGCGAATTCTACACGCCCGAGGATGGCGTGGTATTGTGATGGCCAGTCCACCACTTCGAACTCGAGCCGCTCGCATTGGAAGTTGTCCGGCTTGCCGAAGATGACGTCGAGCCATATTTTTCCCAGGGGAATATGCCCTTTCCTGGAACGATGTCGTGGAACGTTGTGTCTGACTGTTCCAGGCTGCACAGTGGGATCCGCATTGCTGCTAGAGTGCTTGGGAACATCAGGTTGATGCCGCTGCCGCCATCCATGAAGACGCAGCTAATCTCGAAACCTTCGATCTGTGCCTCCAGCACCAGGGCAGCATGACCTGGGAGAGGGATCTGTCAAGGGTGATCCGAACGGCTGAACGTGATCTAGGACTCCGATCCGCTGAGGTACTCAGGGATGGCGGGTGGAGTTGTCACGGCCAGGTTGATCTGACGGGTGATTTTCTGCTGCATCCTATTCGTTGGGCGCCCCTTCTGGATCATCAGTGCTCCTTTCGGAGGGGGATATCCGTGCCTAGCGTTGTTCTGTGCTGGTGCGACCGGTTGGTTCAGGCCTCCTACAGGTGGCGATGGAGGAGCTCCATGCGCTATCTCTCCTGGTGCGGGTGCGTTCCCAAATCCAGGGGGTGGAGCTTGCTGCCTCATCTGAACCATGCTTTCGCTGAGCTTCTGGAACTCGCGGCAGTCCTTGAGCTTGTGGCTTGCCTTCTTCTTACCATCCTGCTTGTCGATGTAGAAGTAGATGGTGCATGGACCCGACAGTTTTTCGTATGCTGAGGGTCCGTCGTCGTGACCGCGGCGCTGCCACGACTGTGCTGGGCATCCTCCATCGCGGAAGTTGCCTCCGCGGTATCTGCCGCTGTTGCGGTTTGCATCATTGCGGCGATCGGCGTAGCCGGCCGCAACCATGTCGGGTCCATCGCGATCGTCGTAGACGCGCGGTCTCCTCTTGTTACGGCGCTCCCGTCGTCGGCCGTAATCGTCCTCTTCCTCCGATTGTGCCCAGTGGACGGAATCTTCGCCGTCGGCCCACCTGTTGGCAATGTCCATGAGGTGGTCGAGTGTCTTGGGCTTGACGCGCCCAAGTTCCTCCTTGAAGTCCTGGCGCTTCACGCCGTCCTTGAAGGCGTCGATGGCCCTTTCTTCGGAGATGTGCGCCGTGGAGTTCTTAGTGTTGGACCAGTGCAGTATGTACGAGCGAATGGATTCGCCCGTTCGTTGAGTGCAGGCTCGCAACTCATCGATCGAGGCGGGCCTCTTGCTAGTGCCTTTAAAGTTTCGGATGAAACTGTAAGCCAGCTCCTCCTAGCTTCGGATGGATCCTAAAGATAGGCTGCTAAGCCAGATCCGGGCTGCGCCGGTCAGCTGCAGCTGAAGGCATTGCATGGCGGTTTCCTTGTTTCCACCGTGCATCTTGATGGATGACAGGTGGTCGCTGAGCCACTCCTTGGGGTCCTGTGTGTCGTCGAACTTCGGAGTATCCAAAGGAAGCTTGAAATTTCGCGACATCCATGTCCGTCGTACAGATCTTCTGAAGCACCGGGCTCCGCAGAGTTCTCCTTCGTCTTCGTCCATCTCGGATTCAGACGAGCATGCGCGCTTGGCTCGCGCTTTGTTGATTTTGCGCTGTGTGAGCGCGACTACGGCGTCGTAATCGCGGCTGCAATGACGCGAGCTCTTGTGCCTTCGAGGAAGGTCATGGTCCTCTTCTTCGGATGAAGGAGTGGGGATGCGGTCGAACCTAACCGTAGCTTTCTTTTTCGGCTCCGTAGGAGCTTCTTGATGGAGCGCAGCTCCGACGAGTCCGAGTCCGGTGAGTGCCGACTTGTGCATGGCTCTTTTCGGGTCCCCCTCTGGAGGTGGGTGGGATGCTAGGTACGTGGTGGCTTCCATGATCGCAGCTTGCGGCGTCTTTGGGATGATGTTGCCGTCCGCATCCATCTCCATGAAGGATGCGTGGAGGGTTCGGCTCACCTCACGGTGCTCCTTGGGGTCCATGTTCTCCGTCCGGGAGCGGTGCTTGTTGCCGTGGTTGCCGTTCGAGCTGGAGCCGATGCCCATGGCGGAGAGCGCAGCTCGTCACGCGCTGGACTCCGAGGCTGCTTACTTGCGTTTGTCAAGCACCTCTTGCATCTTGACCTGCTTCTTGTGCTCCTTGATCAGGAGCAAGTGGTATGCCATCAGCAGGTCCCGTGAGGCATCTGCAGGCAGGATCGTGCCTGGGCCCATCCTTCTTTGCTAAGGCGGATGACCTGGCCGGCGTTGTCCCCTTCGGGTGGGGGGGGACTGGCTTCTTCTGTTCCCACTGTTTCGGTCCTGCGGGTTAGGTGGCGGGTTGGGCGGCGGGTTGGGCGCTTGCTGATCCACGTCACTCTGGATGACTACGGCGCATTGGTAGCGCTCGTAGATTGGTCTGCTGCTGCCGCAGCTTTCGGATCCGGAACCGTAGGTCCCTTCATCCGATGGCGGATCGCACAGATTAGAGTTGCAGCTGCTGCTGTCGTATGACTCATCTGTTGATGATGATGTGCGTAGCACAGGGTGTGGAGCCCATGAAGCGGGCCTGATTTATGGTAGGGGCACCCGCTCTGGGAGGCGGAGGGTGCCGGTTTGCCCCACCTGGAAGCAGAATCTCCCGAACAGGATCTCGAGTCTGTCGCCTATGGGCTCGAAGTCCTTCATGGTGGCCGGTGAGTGGGCGGTGAAGTCGAAAGCGCCGAAGAGGAGGTGACTCTCCGTCTCCGCAGAGTTGTAGATCGCTTGGGTTGGGACCGTCACGATCACACAGTCAGCGTCCCCAGTTCCCACAGACGGCGCCAATTGACCAGGTTTAATCTCGTCAATTCCCATTGTTATGAGCTTGGGTTTTGGAGAAGATGGGGATGCTAGAGATCGCGGAACGGTTAGCAAACAAGCAATACGGGACACGAGGTTTACCCAGGTTCAGGCCCCCGGAGGGAAAACCCTACTCCTGCTTGTCTGCTCTTGATTACGGCGGAACCGATGATTACAGGGGTGCGCAGATGCAATCTGGCATGGAGATGTCTATGCGAAAGTATGAGGTCAGAGATCTAGGTCGTGCCCTCCTAGCCTTTATATAGGCTTAGGCAGGTCCCAGAAACAGATCTAGTCAGTTACAGGTTCTAGGGTTTACCCCTTTGAATTTCCTATCTACTCTAATCTTGCTCTCCAAGGATCCGAAGGCGTCATGGGCCTTGGCCACCCGAAAGTCTTCATGGACCGGCGTATTTTTGCTGTGGGCCTTCCTTGGGTTGGACCAGGTATGCTGAGGTCGTGTATCCGCGGGGTATAACCATGTCACACAGAAACAAAGGTCATTATAAAAATAGTCTTCTACAACTCCTTAGCCATAGGCTAGTACAAGAGTTTAACTTAACAATATAAAAATAGAAGTCTTCATCTTCATGTGCCACAGGAAAGCATGTTGAGTGTAGACTCATAACCCCTAATCATCATCATAGTAACCTGCAACATCACAATTTATAGCCACAGTGTGTCAATACATTGGAATAGTATTGGCAAGTGATACCTTAGTAGAATATTAGCATCTAGTTACTACATGAATTTGGCTAAGTGTAGCTTAGGCTTGCTTTGCTCAAAATAGGTTTTACCTATTAGTGGAAAACACTATGTTTTTGTTTGGCAAAAAAATTTCAAGGAACCACCAATAAAAATTGGTGAACCTTCACCCTTGTTAAACCACAAGTTTTAACTTGGAAAATTGGGATGCGGAGATTCTTGATAGCTTTCATGTCTTGATGCTCCAATTTTCCATTACCGGGGACACGGCTAAGTACTTAGTTTCTTCCATCTATAGAGGTGGTGCACTTTCCCCACAAGATTTGGTTTCACCAAGACATGACCTTTCAGAAGCCTTCCCTTAGACCAGAATGGACGCGCTCCAAACCTATCATTCCCAAACCACCAACTGTCCATTTGGCTAAGTTATTGCAACCTATATGATCTAGGCAGAGCCCATAATGCCATGTGGCTGCACTAGAAGCTTCTTAACATTTGGCATCTCAAATAACTTTGTTCCTGGGTGGCAATCCACAAGTGAGATACACAAGGTAAACCTTAGAAATGGTCCTTGTGTAACCACTCAACCAAAAACCACCAAGCAATTACCATTCCACCCAGGTGTTTCATTCACTTAGTTACTTTATTAAGCAAAAACATAAGTCAAAGACTTAGCAATATTTTTCCATAGCATGTATATATTCCACCCTTGGTTGCTACTAGCTAGGCTAAGCATGGCAATAGCAAGTATCTTAGCTTAGAGATAATTCTAACAATTCTAGAACTACTAGGATTTCCCAATCATAGCATATAGATACTTAGCAAAATATTCATGCAAGCCCTATACAAAATATTTCTAATGCATGGTCAAAATATTGGGACAAAAATATGAAGCACCACTTTCCTTGGTAGTTGGGGGTGTAGCAACAATCCTCACAATAACAATCACCACTAGCACCAAAATCTACACATAAAATCATAGCACCAAATTCACATATCAAAATAAACAAGCAAAAATATATGAATGCATGCAAATGCCATGTGATGATTTTTCTAAATCCAACAAGACAAGTGGAACAGTACTGAATCATAAACAAAACAATTATACACTAAATAAAATTAATTTGGCCCTTAGAACATTTTCCATACAATTTTTATGTACAAAATAAGCTTATAAATATCTCTGCAAAAACAACCCATTTTACAGATGCAATTTATTAAACAAAGTGCATAATTGGATATAATTATTTCTCCTGATTCCAATTATATAAAGTTTACAAAATTTGAACGTGTGGATCAAAAGTTATGAATTTTGTAAGTTTGAACAACTAATAGATCTAATTTCAAATTTTAAATCAAAACACAGGCCACGCGGCGCTGTCTGATTGGACGGTACCGCTTCGCACTGGATCATGCTCGTGCAATGTTAGATCTAATTAAAATCCAGCGGCTCAGATCTGCCCGTATCTCTTTGGCCTGGTGTCTAATCTAAACCATTGGATCTAGATCCAGTGGATCAAATTATGTTTACCTAAAACCGGCGGCGCAAATGGTTGCTGGCGGCAGCGGCGCTTCTGCCGACGATGTTCCGGTGGTTCCAGAGGGGGCTAGGGGCTGGGTAGTGGCTTACCAGACTCGCGTGAACACGATGGTGCTCAAGGTGTCATTGGCTTGGGCGGGGGCGTGCTGTAGAGGTAGCTGGGGCTCGTCGGAGTTGGGGACAGTGTCGGGTTTTCTCGGACGGCGACAAAGGCGACGTTTCTAGCCACCCTAGCACAAACAAAGGGTATCAGTGTGTTCACAACACTTAGGCGAACCTGACAGGGTCAAAGAGAAGGCACGGGGTGGTCGGGTTTTACCTAAATCTCTCGCCGGAGTTGGAGGCGGCGTTGGATGCCCACGGTGTTCGTCAGAGTCGACGCTCTGGATCACAAACAGATGAGCAAAGGGTATCAGCAGATGCGCATGGAACAGGGGGTCATCACAGAGTGAACGAGGAGTGGGCGCGAACACGAGGCTTACCGGAATACCTCGCCGGAGTTGGCTTTGTCTGCGGCGGTGTAATGCGAAATAGGGGCAGCCTGGTGGCAGAGCAAGCGAGTGGAGTGAGGGGAAAAGTGCAGGGTGGAGAGGGGGTTTTGTCGCCGGAGCAGGGGCGGCAATCACGTGGCCAATCAATGGAACTTACGCTGGTTTTAATCGTGGCGTCACTGCAGAGAGGTAACGGCGGAGCGGCGTCTGCGCGCGAGGATTCGGGGAAGACGACGCTGATGTGGAGAGGGCCCAGCGTCAGTGGCTGCGGGGTCCGTTCCGCGCGGGTGAGAGAGGGGGTAGAGGGGTCCTGGCCTAGGTGTGCTGGTTCTGTTATTGGGCCGAAATGCTGGCGCCAGCCCTTTTCCATTTCTTTTATCTTTTTCTATTTCTGATTTGATTTTCTGGAATCAATTTCAAATGGTTTTCAAATGGGTTTGAATTCAAACCAGTTTTGAACGGTAGAACTTGCACCTTTTTGGCTATAGAACAAAGTTGCTTACTCAAAATACTTTGTCCCATTGGAATTTAAATAAAATAGTGCCTTTACCATTTGTTTAATAAAGGCATATGAATGGTTTTAAATTCATACTTTGTTTTGAAAACTTTGTCCAAGATTTAGAAAATATCAATCAACTCTAAGTTCAAATCTTTTTGGTTTAAAACAAATAATCTCATACAGAGAGTAGCAGTGGGCCATTGCCTTGCTTACATAAAATAATAGACAGTTAAATGCTTCTGTTTTTTGAGATCTCATTTGAAAATGATCCTAAAATTATTATGAATGCATGAATGATATGCAAGCTTTGAAATCATGATTTTTGGGATGTTACAAATCTAACCCCCTTAAGCTGAATCTCGCCCTCGAGATTCGGATTGGCTAGCAAATAGGTGAGGGTGGTCTTTCCGGATGTCATCTTCTCTTTCCCATGTTGCTTCTTCTTCGGAATGATGGTTCCACTGAACTTTGTAGAATTTGATAGTCTTTGTCCGAGTAACTCTTTCTGTAGTCCCAAGAATCTTGATAGGTTTTTCCTCATAGGTGAGATCACTTTCCAATTGGACCTCCTCCAAAGATATAGTATCCTTCAAAGAAGTCTCTTCCATCTCTGGATGGCATTTCTTTAGCTGACTCACATGAAACACATTATGAATGGCAGACAATGATTCCATCAATTCAATCTCATAAGCTACTTCTCCTTTATGACTCAGAATCTTGAATGGTCCAACATATCTTGGGGCCAATTTTCCTTTGACTCCAAATCTCTTCACTCCACGAAGTGGTGACACTCTAAGATAAGCTCTATCACCCACCTCATAGGTGACCTCTCTATGCTTAGGATCTGTGTAGCTCTTCTGTCGGGACTGTGCTATCTTCAATTTGTCCTTTACTAACTTGACTTTCTCTTCAGCTTCTTTGATTAGTTCTGGCCCGAACAAGTTTCTTTCTCCCACACCATTCCATAGCAATGGGGTAGTACACTTTCTCCCATAGAGAAACTCAAACGGTGCCATCTCAATACTGGCTTGATAGTTGTTGTTGTAAGAGAATTCTGCGTAAGGCATACTTTCATCCCAACTAGCTCCATAGTCTAGGGCACATGCCCTCAACATATCCTCTAAAATCTGGTTGGTCCTTTCTATCTGTCCATCAGTCTGGGGATGAAAAGCAGTACTGAATTCCAATCTCGTTCACAATTACTCATGCAGTTGCCTCCAAAAATGAGAAGTGAATTGAGTTCCCCTATTAGACACAATACTCTTGGGTACTCCATGCAGACACACAATCCTATTCATATAGATCTTGGCCAACTTCGCACTTCTATAGGTTGTCTTCACGGGTATGAAATGAGCCACTTTAGTTAGACGATCCACTACTACCCAAATAGAATCATATCCTAACCTGGTCCTTGGCAATCCGGTGATGAAATCCATGCCAATCTTGTCCCACTTCCAATCAGGAATAGGTAGTGGTTGTAACAATCCTGCTAGTTTCTGATGTTCCGCTTTCACTCTACTGCATACATCACACAAAGCAATATGTTCGGTGATGTCTTTCTTGAGATTATTCCACCAAAATATTTACTTCATATCCATGTACATTTTGGTGTTACCCGGATGAATGGAATATAGTGAGTTGTGTGCTTCTTGTAATATCAGTTTCCGAAGCTCCGGATCTTGCGGAACGCAGACACGTTTTCCATACCATAAAGTACCCTGTTCGTCTTCATGGAATCCTTTGGCTTTTCCCTTACCAATCTTTTCCTTAATCTCTTCAATTTCCTTGTCTGTCTTTTGTTCTTCCTTGATTTTGTCCAACAAGGTGGGTTGAACATCTAATGACATGAGATGTCCCTCAGGCACAATCTCCAACCTGAGGTCTCTAAATGGGGCACACAGATCATCTGGAAACTCTCCCTTAGTAAGGACATTCACAAATACCTTACGGCTTAGTGCATCCGCTACAACATTTGCTTTACCAGGGTGGTATTGCACACTCAAGTCATAGTCCTTGATGAGTTCTAGCCATCTTCTTTGCCTCATGTTGATTTCTTTCTGAGTGAAGATATACTTCAAACTTTTGTGATCTGTGAACACTTCACATCGCTTTCCCAAAAGATAATGTCTCCATGTTTTGAGTGCATGGACAACAAAGGCTAATTCTAAATCATGAGTAGGATAATTCACCTCATGAGTTTTGAGTTGTCTCGATGCATATTCCACAGCATTCCCTTCTTGCATCAGAACTGCACCTAATCCATGATTAGATGCATCACAATAAACATGGAAATCCTTCTCCAAATTTGGCAGACATAGGACTAGTGCTATCACTAGTCTCTTCTTCAATTCTTGGAAACTGAGTTCACATCCTTCAGTCCAAGCAAATTTATTGTCTTTCTTTAGTAACTCCATCATTGGCTTAGCTACCTTGGAAAAATTCTCAATGGATCTTCTATAATATCCTGCCAAGCCAAGAAAACTATGAACTTCTTTCACTGACTTAGGAGATTCCCATTCAGTTATAGCTGACACTTTTGCGGGATCAACTACTACACCATCTCCTGACACAATGTGTCCAAGAAATCCAACTTTATTCAACCAGAATTCACATTTGCTGAATTTGGCATACAGCTTATGCTCTCTAAGCTTCTCAAGTATCAAACACAAATGCCCTTCATGCTCTTCTTTGCTCTTGGAGTAGATCAAAATTTCATCGATGAAAACGACAACAAACTTGTCAAGGAACTCCATGAACACCTTGTTCATCATATTCATGAAGTAAGCTGGTGCATTGGTCAAACCAAACGGCGTCACGGTGTACTCATACAATCCAAACCTAGTGGTGAAGGCAGTCTTAGGTATGTCTTGTTCCCTTATCTTAAGTTGAAAATAGCCTGACCTGATGCAGCCCGTCCTACGACCGCTACTACATCTACTCCCACGAGCTCCCCAAGTGGACCCATGACTCGCGCCCGAGCCAAACTCCTTCAAGCTAAGGTGAACTCGCTCCTCTCCTTGTGTGACTTCGATACACCCTTGGATGGCCTACTACTTCATACGCATACCTTGTGCATCATCAGGTACGAAGAGAAGGACCCACAGAATAGAGGAGCACCAGCGGAAGAGACCAAATACTCTCTGTCGCCAGCGGTACTACCGGACCTGGCGACCGGTACTACCGCCCGGCGGCACTACCGCCCTCAGCTACCGCCACCAACAGACGACACCAGCAGAAGCCAAAAACTCTCTGTCTCCAGCGGTACTACCGGACCTAGACCCTGTACTACCAGACCACGGCACTACCGCCCCCTGCTACCACCACCAACCGAAGACGCCAGCGGAAGTCCCAGGACGACAAGCGGTACTACCGGCTGACCGGTACTACCGGTCGTGCTGGACCGGTACTACCGGATGTATGTGGACTTGATCGTGTTAAGTCGGCCCAGCGCCTTGTAACCCTCTCTATATTTCGCTATTTGTTCCTAAAATACCCCTGTTTATGTGGTTGGCCTATAAATAGCCCCCACCCTCCATTGTAAACCGGAGACTTGGATAATAATAGATTAAGGAAACCCTTTGAGGAACTTACATCTATTGGTCTCATGCTCCTACCAAGGAGAACCCTATTATCCACCCTCCTCTTGGATCTTGCCTAGTGTGTTCAAGTTGTACACGGCCTTGGGTTCTCGGTTTCTCGCCCCCAAGTCGTCAAGATCTCACCAAGCACCTCGTCCCCCGTTGTTGGCGTGGAGAGAGAGCTTCGCCCAACACCGATCCTAGAGATTATGTTGGACCGGTTGCCACCGGCGTGAGTTATCAGCGTGTATCGTGTTTTGTGTGTGTGAGTTCATCGGGTTCTTCGTGTGCGTGTGTTCGTGGATTTCATCCCCTTTCCCCCTTCCACCGCTTTACCATCGATTCCCACGGAGATTCGTGAAAGATCGGGCCACCCCAAGGGGTTACCCCATAACATCTTGGTATCAAGAGCAAGGTTGATCACGAATTTCCCACCAATTTTTCTTTTATCCACCTTAAAATCGAAAATCCCACCAAAAAGAGCCCAATTTGCCTTCGGATCGATCTTTGGATTTGGTGAGTTTTTCGTGGTTTTGGTCCATAGATCTGTTGCTTTTGGAGTCGATCTATAGCCCCTGTTGTTCCTAGCCCAGCCTTTCGGTCAGATTCCCACGAAATTGAGGTTTGTGTCAAGTGGATCTCGTTCTTGTTCTGCGACCAGCGGTACTACCTGTCGCGCAGGCAGTACTACCGCCGTCCGGTACTACCGGTCCTGCCTAGCGGTACTACCGCCCGTCACAGAAACTTTTTCTTCTTCTCTTGACGCCTCACTTTCGTTTGCTGACTTTTCCCCTTTAGCTTGTTCATGTTTCGCGTATTTGTCGCCATTTTAACACAAGCTTCCACATCAAAGTCACCCGCGCTCATCAACACCGCGACACTCGAACATCATCCACACCAACGGTTGCAAGTCATCAACAATACCAAAGGTATAACTTGCGCCCCTTTGACAACCCCATATCTTCCTTTGTGTGTATCTATCCTATGAGAGCAACTCATTTTGTGTTTGTCTAAGCATTGTGCACTTGCCTTTGGAAAGTGAGAGTGTGAAGCCAAATACAAAAGTTAACATAGTAGCATAGCAAGGGAGAAAAAGGAAAAGAATCAAAAAAAAGATAAAATAGAAAGATACATAGTCTCCCAATACAAAGAGAATACCAAGCTTGTAAGCCAGGAAAGAGAGAAGAAAGAGCGCACCAAGGCAAGTGCACAAATCTATTGCTTATCCTCTTTTGGCAAACGAGTTGTGGCCTCTCCTTGAGTTGGCACGACAACCGAGCGTAGTCTTTGTTAGGACCTTTTGTGCTCATTTTCATAGTCGTGCTAACCCCGTTTTTCTCCACGTGTGCATTTCCCGTGTTTTTGTAGATCGTATCCTTGTGCTTTTGATCTTTGGTTCTTTACCACGTAGAACAATAACCTTTTGCTTGGATTGTTTCGTTTGGTTTTCCACAATCCTAACCTTCCACCAAAAGCTTTTGAGAGTTGTAGCATATTTGTGTGTGAGTTTCTTGCCCATTTCACTTTGCACGTTGTTCGCTCATTTTTGTGGCAATTGGTTTGATATAATCTCCAAGGTGAGGTAAAAGGCTAACTCTACTCTCCCTTATTCTCCATATACAACCCTTGTTGGCTTTGCATCATGGACAGGAATGGAGAGCCGTCCCAACCACCACAACCTCCGGAGGATGACACACAATTCAAGACAAGATGGGACCATTGGAAGGTCTGAGGAGAATTCAAGTACTGTTGTGAAGCTCTTGAGCGGCGCCAAGATGAACAATTTAGCGAGGCCCGTGTGGAATTCAAGAACATCGACAACCGCTTCAAAGAAGTCCGTGGCCAAATGCATGCCATGCAACACAACCTCGGTCATCAAAATGAAGCTCTTGGTCGTGCACTCGCCTCAATGGATGAGAAGCTTCAACGCCTCATTGATGGACTAGCAAGGCCACGCTCGCGCGACTCAAGCTCATCTCGGCACTCCTCAAGTGAATCAAGTGCACCTCGCCGTCACGCTTCAAGCCACCGGGATGGACCCGTCCTTCAATCTATGAGATCTTCTCAAGCGGTACCATCTCCGCGACACGCCGCGACGTCAAGCTATGATGGTGACCTCTCCGCAAGACCTCCAAGACGTGAAGCGAACCGGCCTCAACCAAGGGCACTTGTGATTAAACAAGAGCAACCTCACATGGACCACCAAGCCCATCGCCGTCGACATGTTCTTTCAACAACAAGTGAAGCATCCGAAGAGGACGAACAAGATCACCGTCGACGTGAAGCACTCGAAGATCCACCAAGGCATCATCGCCTACATGAACGTCAACATCGACATCATGATCATCATGACGAGCCTTCTACACATCAAGAAGAAGAAGAATAAGAAGATAAGCCCATTGCGCATGTGGCTCGACGTCCTCCTCGCCACAGGGCGCAAGACAATGCTCCTCGGCATCAACCGCGACAAGAACAAGAGCATGCTCCCCAAGCTCGTCATGAGGATGCACAACCTCCTCCTCGTCCTCAACCGCGCCAACAACACGAGCAAGCTCCCCAAGCTCGTCGTCAAAACCAAGTTCCACCACCAAACGCGGCGCCTCAACAACCGCAAGAGCAACGCAACCATCACCAAGCACGACATGAGAGCTCGGATGATGATGATGACCGCCAAAATCACGGCAACCGCCGCAACCAGAACCGCAATGGAGAAGAAACTTTCGGCAAGCTCAAATTCACCATGCCCAAGTTCACCGGTTCCAATGAACCCGAAGAATATCTCTCGTGGGAACTCAAGGTCGACAAGATCTTCCGCATGCACAACTATAGCAATGAGAAGATGATGGCCATGGCATCCCTCGAGTTTGATGAGTATGCCAACCTTTGGTGGGAACAAGTCCAACTCGCTCGCGAAGCAAAAGAAGAGCCTCCAATCTCAACTTGGCAAGATATGAAGGCCCATATGAGATCCCGCTTTGTTCCTTCGCACTAGACGCGTGACCTCTTCAACAAGCTTCAAACGCTTATTCAAGGGACAAAGACCGTGGAAGAGTACTTCAAGTAAATGGAGCTCAACATGATCCATGCCAACATTGAAGAGCGAGATGAACAAACAATGGCACGCTTCCTCAATGGCTTGAACCATCCAATCAAGCGCATCACCGAGTTCCAAAAGTACAACAACATGGTTGAGCTTGTGCACATCGCATCAAAGTCCGAGCGTCAAGTGCAATAGGACATCAAGTACAACAAGCCAAATACGTACTTCACCTACAAGCAAGCACCAACCACTACTCCAACAACACCAAGTGGAAGCTCCTCAAGTACCACCAAGCTTCCCTTGAAGCCAACACTTCCTCAAGGAAAACAACCCCCAAGTGGCAAAAACACAAGGGATGATCAACCATTCAATGGTGAATGCTACAAGTGTGGAGGCAAAGGGAACAAGTCGAACGCATGTGGAAACAAGAAATTTTTGTTCATCCATGACAACGGCGATGAAGAATACTTGAGTGAAGAAGAATTTGATGCAAGGGTCAAGGAAGCCATGGCAAGGCAACATTTGGAAGATGACCAAGAACTTCTTGTGTGTGAGCATGACGCAAGTCCATCGCTTGTGGTCACAAGGGTCTTAACTACACAAGCAAATGAGAATGAAGACCAACGCTCGAACATCTTCCAAACTCGTGCCGGCATCAATGGGAAGTCCATCAAAGTTGTCATCGATGGAGGGAGTTGCCACAACCTTGCAAGCACGGAATTGTGTGAGAAACTCAACCTCACCCTCCATCCGCATAAACACCCCTACCATATACAATGGCTAAGTGACCATGGATCCGTCAAGATCAAGCACACCGTCTCGGTAACGTTCTCAATTGGACCTTACAAGGACACGGTGGAATGTGACGTGGTCCCAATGACGGTTTGCCATATGTTGCTCGGAAGGCCGTGGCAATATGACAAGCGTTCTTTGCATGATGGTCACTCAAACACTTATACCTTCAAATGGCTTGATAAAACTTGTGTGTTGCAACCAATGACTCCTAGCAAAATAATTGCGGACAATGCAAAGGCTTTAGCGAGGGCGCAATACACAAAAACACCTTGTGAGAAGAGTGGTGAGCGAGAGAACCACACCATAGTGAGTGAGAGCTACAAGCCAAACTCGAGTGGAAAAACTAAGAGTGTTCTTCTTGCCACCAAAAGTGACATGAGAGAAGTGCGGAACAACCCATCCATCTTGCACTATGTCCTTGTATGCAAGGGACTAGCGCAAGGAACTAACGACTTGACAAATGTTCCTCCTCCTTTGATGGCTATTTTGCAGGAATTCCAAGATGTATTTCCCGAAGAGCTTCCTCATGGCCTTCCTCCTCTTCGTGGAATCGAGCACCGCATCGACCTCATACCCGGCGCCCCACTTCCAAACCGCGATGCGTATCACACGAACCCGGAAGAGACAAAGGAGATTGAACGTCAAATCAACCAACTCGTCTCCAAAGTTTTGATCCAAGTAAGCACTAGCCCAAGCGCGGTCCCCGTGATTCTAGTTCCAAAAACGGATGATACGTTGCGGTTATGCATGGACTGCCGTCCAATCAATGCTATCACCGTGCGTTATCGACATCCTATACCGCGTCTTGATGACATGCTTGATGAGTTATGTGGAGCCACTATATTTTCGAAAATTGATCTTCGTAGTTGTTACCATCAAATTCACATGGCCTAAGGTGATGAGTGGAAAACCGCCTTCAAGACCAAGCTTGGTCTCTATGAATGGTTGGTTATGCCTTTTGTCTTATCTAATGCCCCATCTACCTTCATGCGCCTCATGAACCATATTTTGAGATCTCTCATTGGGAAGAGTGTAGTTGTTTACTTTGATGACATCCTTGTCTATAGCAACTCACTAGAGGAGCATGTTACTCATGTTAAGGAGGTCCTTCAAATCCTTCATCATGAAAAGCTTTATGCTAATCTCCCAAAGTGCACTTTTGCAAAAGACAAGCTTATTTTTCTTGGTTTTGTTGTGTCTTCTAATGGCATTGAAGTTTATGTCTCAAAAGTCAAGGACATACGAGATTGGCCCATCCCTACAAATGTTAGTGAACTTCGTAGTTTTCATGGGTTGGTTGGCTTTTACCATCGTTTTGTGAAAGACTTCTCTACCATTGCTTGCCCCCTCAACGAATTGACCAAGAAAAATGTCACATTCGTATGGGGAAAAGCACAACAAAAGGCTTTTGATGAGCTCAAAACGAGGCTCACCGAAGCACCACTTCTTGCATTAACGGATTTCACAAAAACCTTTGAGATTGAATGTGACGCTAGTGGTATTGGCATTGGTGGCGTCCTTATGCAAAATGGGCGTCCTATTGCATACCATGGTGAGAAACTTGATGGCGCATGCCTAAACTATCCCATTTATGACAAAGAACTTTTTGCCTTGGTTCGAGTTCTTCAAGTGTGGCAACACTATCTTTGGCCCAAAGAATTTATCATCCATTCCGACCATGAGTCGTTGAAGTATCTTAATGGCCAAGCCAATTTGAGTAAAAGGCACGCAAAATGGGTTGAGTTCATGGAGTCTTTTCCTTACATTGTCAAATACAAGAAAGGCAAAGAAAATATGGCAGCAGACGCCTTGTCTCGCAAAAACACAAGCCTTCTTACACGACTAGAAGTAAATGTCTTGGGTCTTGATGACATCAAATCTTTATACGCGTCCGACCCTTTCTTTGGACCAATTTTTGCAAAATGTTCAATAGACAAATGGATTGATGATTTCTATTTGAATAAGGGTTTTCTTTTCAAACAAAACAAGCTTTGCATTCCGAAATCGTCTCTCCAACTTTTGCTTCTTCAAGAGTACCATGGTGGAGGCCTTATGGGTCACTTTGGCCATGACAAGACATATGACATGCTCTCCACTAACTACTTTTGGCCAAAGATGAAGCGCGACATGGAGCGCCACGTCCAACGATGCACTACATGTATCCAAGCTAAGTCTAAGTCCAACCCCTTTGGTCTTTATATGCCATTGCCTATTCCTCATGCACCTTGGTCGGACATTAGCATGGACTTTGTGTTAGGATTGGCTAGATCTAAACATGGACATGATTCTATATTTGTAGTAGTGGATCGCTTTTCAAAAATGGCACATTTCATTCCGTGCCATAAGACCGATGATGCTTCACATGTAGCAAATTTGTTTTTCAGGAAAATAATTCGGCTACACGGTGTACCAAGAACAATCGTCTCCGACCGCAACGTAAAATTCATGAGCTACTTCTGGAAGACTCTCATGGCCAAGCTCGGCATCAAGCTCCTCTTCTCGTCCGCCTCGCATCCTCAAACCGATGGACAAATCGAGGTCGTCAATCGAAGCCTTGGAACACTCCTCCGGGTGTTGATAAAGAAGAACCTTAAAGACTGGGAGGAATGTATTCCACATGCCGAGTTCGCCTACAACCGCGCCAAGCACTCCACCACCATGAGGAGCCCGTTCATGATCGTCTATGGCTTCGAGCCTCTCACCGCGCTCGATATCCTCCCACTTCCACTTCATGAACGTGCCAATATGGATGTTGTCAAGCGTGCCCAAACAATGAAGAAACTCCATGAAGACACACGAGATACTATCGAGCAACAAGTCCTTCGCCAAGCATCAAGGCTAAACAAGAACAAGAAAGAGGGAATCTTCGAAGAGGGCGACCTTGTGTGGATACACTTGAGTAAAGACCTCTTCCCCAAGGAACGCGACTCCAAACTCAAGCCAAGAGGTGATGGACCATTCAAGGTGCTAAAGAGGATCAACAACAACGCCTATATCATCGATATCCCAACATCAAAGTATCTTGTGAGCTCGACATTCAATGTCAAGGACCTCTCACCCTACCATGGAGAAGATGAAGTTGAGAAGGTTGAAGAATCGAGGACGACTCTTTCCCAAGGGGGGGGAGCTGATGCAGCCCATCCTACCACCGCTACCACTGCTACTACATCTACTCCCACGAGCTCCCCAAGTGGACCCATGACTCGCGCCCGAGCCAAACTCCTTCAAGCTAAGGTGAACTCGCTCCTCTCCTTGTGTGACTTCGATACACCCTTGGATGGTCTTCTACTTCATACGCATACCTTGTGCATCATCAGGTACGAAGAGAAGGACCCACAGAACGGAGGAGCACCAGCTGAGGAGACCAAATACTCTCTGTCACCAGCGATACTACCGGACCTGGCGACCGGTACTACCGCCCGGCGGCACTACCGCCCTCAGCTACCGCCACCAATAGACGACACCAGCAGAAGCCAAAAACTCTCTTTCTCCAGCGGTACTACCGGACCTGGACCCGGTACTACCGGACCACGGCACTACCGCCCCCTGCTACCGCCACCAACCGAAGATGCCAGCGGAAGTCCCAGGACGACAAGCGGTACTACCGGCTGACTGGTACTACCGGTCGTGCTGGACCGGTACTACCGGATGTATGTGGACCTGATCGTGTTAAGTCGGCCTAGCGCCTTGTAACCCTCTCTATATTTCTCTATTTGTTCCTAAAATACCCCTGTTTATGTGGTTGGCCTATCAATAGCCCCCCCCCTCCATTGTAAACCGGAGACTTGGATAATAATAGATTAAGGAAACCCTTTGAGGAACTTACATCTATTGGTCTCATGCTCCTACCAAGGAGCACCCTATTATCCACCCTCCTCTTGGATCTTGCCTAGTGCGTTCAAGTTGTACAAGGCCTTGGGTTCTCGGTTTCTCGCCCCCAAGTCTTCAAGATCTCACCAAGCACCTCGTCCCCCGTTGTTGGCGTGGAGAGAGAGCTTCGCCCAACACCGATCCTAGAGATTATGTTGGACCAGTTGCCACCGGCGTGAGTTATCAGCGTGTATCGTGTTTTGTGTGCGTGAGTTCATCGGGTTCTTCGTGTGCGTGTGTTCGTGGATTTCATCCCCTTTCCCCCTTCCACCGCTTTACCCTCGATTTCCGCGGAGATTCGTGAAAGATCGGGCCACCCCAAGGGGTTACCCCATAACATGACCGGAGAGCAATCTTTGAGAACACATAGGCTCCTTCTAATTGATCAAACAAGTCATTGATTCTGGGCAAAGGATATTTGTTCTTTATAGTCACCTCATTGAGTGAACGATAATCGATGCATAACCTTTGACTTCTATCTTTCTTTTCCACAGACAAAACTGGTGCTCCCCAAGATGAAGAACTTGGTTGAATAAATCCTTTCTGCAACTATTCTCCAAGTTGTTTCTTGAGTTCTTTCAACTCATCAACTGACATCTTGTAAGGTCTCTTTGCTATTGGTCCTGATCCTGGTAGCAAGTCAATCAGAAATTCCACATCTCTATCTGGTGGCATTCCCGGCAATTCTTCCAAAAACACATCTGGATATTCCCTCACAATTGGTACACTGTTTATGCTAACCCCCTTAAGGTAATTTAGCTTACTTCCTTTTGATTCAAAGTTAGACATGAATCTAATCCGTTTATTATCCGTGGTTGTGAGTGCGACAGTACGATTAGCACAATCTAGTACTCCTTCATACTTGGTTATCCAGTCCATTCCAAAAATTACATCCAATCCTTGGGAATCTAGGATTATCAGACTCACTAGAAACTTATGCTTTCCAAATTCTATCACTAGATCACGACATCCAAGAATTACTATCATATCTCCACCGGGAGAACTTACTTTTATTGGACACTCAATATTTTCAGTTGGAAACCCATTTCTATCAACAAATGCTTTTGATATGAATGAATGTGATGCACCAGTATCAAAAAGAACAAGTGCTGTAATAGAATTGAGTTTGAACTTACCAGCCACAACATCAAACTCCTCATAAATCTCTTCCACATTGATGTGGTTCACTTGTCCCTTCTGGAAAGGGTTGGGCCTGGTGGTTCCTTCAACTTTATTCTCTAGGCACTCATTTGCATAATGCCCCATCTTCTTACACTTGAAACATTCAACCTGACTGATATCTCTCTTTGCAGGATGACTACCACTTCCACTTCCACCTCCACTGTGGTGACTCTTGTGTCCACTCTTGTGGTTCTTGTACTTGTCATTATCATGACTACGGTGGTCCTTGTTGTCATGATGGCGGTTGTGGCTGTGGAGGTTGTTGTACTTTCCATGTTTGTGGGATCCAGAACTCCCACTATCATCATGATGGGAACGCTTGTGAGACGATCCCGAGCTGTGCTTGTCAGAGTTGTGCTTCCTCTTTCTGCTTTCAACCTGTTTCATCTTGTTCTCCAAGATGTAGCCTTGTCACAAAGTGATTGGTAGGTTGGGACATAGGCAACAGATAGTTGCAGATTCAGTTCATCGTTCAGTCCTTCGAGGAATTTCTCCTTTCTCTTGGCATCAGTATCAACTTCATCCGGTGCATAACGCGCCAGATTGTTGAACTCCTCAATATATTCAGCCACGCTGCAGTGACGCTGTTTCAGGTTATGGAACTCCTTCTTCTTCAAATTCATCACTCTGGATGAGATGTGAGCTATACGGAATCCATCTTCAAAGATAGCCCATGTCACATCCTCAATGGGAGTGGTGATCTGGAAGTTATCCCACCAAGTAGCTGCTGGTCCTTCCAACATATTTGCTGCAAACCTGACCTTCTCCTCATCGGTGCAGCCGACAGTTACCAAATCCTTGTTCACCGAACATAGCCAATCATTGGCCACCATTGGATCAGTAGTTCCTGAGAACTTTGCAGGCCTCAGTCTTAGGAATCTGGTGAGCATGTCAAATCCTGGTGGATTGTTTGTTGTTATTGTTGTTGTTGTTATTCTGATTCTGCATAAAAGTGGTCATCATCTGCATCATTTGTGCATGTGCTGTCATCAACTGCTGCATCCCGGGGGTGACATTGTTGTTGTTTGGGTTGGGGTTGGCACGTCGAGGAGGCATCTGTGGTTTTCATAAGGATAAGAATGAGATACCCATAGATGCTTATCATGCACAATACATGACATACACATTCACCAAACCAAGCATCAAAATAACATAAGGTTCAAACAATGTAAACAACAAGTTTGGAAAAGCAAGCACATCATAGCAAGCCACCCACATGTTGGATGGTCATTGCGACTCAATAATCAAAAGTACGGTAGATGAAAGATAAATGAGTAGTCATCACTACTCCTCCGCATCAACCTCCACATCAACAAGGGTAAGACCTGCATTCTCCATAGCGGTCTTGTATTCCTCAACATTGGTAGTCAAGGCCTCTATATTGGACCTAAGAGCCCTCTTTTGTGAGCGAAGCCTCTCGATCACTCCCTGCTGATGCTCGATCTCGAAGTCCTTGGACTCCAGCTCTTCCTTCATCTCCCGGATCTTGTTGTTCCGGTCTTGGACTCTCTTCTCCTTCTATTGAATTTCGTGTCCTGGCTTTCAAACTTGGCCTCCATTTCCTTGATTATTTCGTCTTGATCCACGAAGAGCTTGTCCTTCTCACGAAGCTGCACCTGGAGCTCGTCATTGCTAAGCATGACGTTGGTCCTATCAGTATCTAGGTGCCTAATAAGACCCTCTAGGTCCTGGATGTATAGACGAATCGGCTCCATCGTCTCTCTAGCAGCATCCTCGTACTCAATATCCTCACCCTCCTCATTGCATCTCCCGAAGGGGTGAAAGTAAAGACCTCTAAGCTCCCTGGAGTGTCTGCCTACCAGGCGCCCAAGTAACTCCTGCATGACTGCATCTAGACCTTTGTCCTTGTCTTCATGCATCAGCTTGAAAGTGAGGGTCTCCATGGTTGGCTCCGCCTGGCGTCCGGGCCGAGTGACTCTGAAGCCCCAAAGGTCCTTCCTCTCAAACTTGGTGAGGGGAAGCATCATGATGCTAGGAAGTGGAAGGTTGAGCACGCTAGTGAGCTCAATGAGACGAGTACCGAAACGATTCCCCTTGAACTCCTCGGCCGTGTTGATAATAACATTAGGCATCTATTTTTATAAGATAGAGAAAAGTTAGAATCAACATCAATAGAGAAAAATCACAAGACAAAATATCACAAGCATAACTTTTGCAACAATCACACAAGTCATGGCATACACAAATCCATTACAAGCATCAAAGGTTCAACATAACTTAGACAAATTTTTGGAAATGAAACGATAAGTGTGGTGGTCCAACTAACGAAGTACATTACAATCCCCACCCACTTGCCAAGTTGGCTATCAGGGCATCCCTAGAGGCAATCTGTCGATCTTGGTCACATGAATCCATAGCTATGTCTATGATGTCTTCCCTTAAACGTTGGTTGGTAGCCTCTAACTCTTGGGTATGCTTATTTTCTTCCCTAAGATCGTTTTGGGTGTTAAGCATTCTGCACTTGAGTCTATCACCAAGCTCCTTGATGGCATTCCAAGCTGCATTTCTTGTAGAGTCAAAGAATGTTGTGTGCATTTCTAAGTTGGTGACCACGCAGAATCCTGACTCCTTGTGGTTGTCTTCCTTGTTTTTGTACAAGTGAAGTTGCACCCACCAGTACTCTACTCCTTCATCCATCACGGGGAATCCTTTGTACACAGCTACACCATGTATCCCCATGGTAACCATGAGGTTCTTGAGGGCATTGGGGAATTCTGTCTCACACTCCAAGGTCATGGTAATGAGTGGTCCCTTCCTCACGACATCGTTGATAGATTTCATCTACAAATAGAGATGAGAAAGAAGATTAGAAAAGTTTACGAGAAGAAAAAGACAAGTGTGGAAATTGTTGAAATTTTTTCCTTAGTGGTTTCTAATCCAATCCTAGGGTCATAATCCTACAGGCAACACAGTGCTCTGATATCATCTATAAGATCCCACCTTTATAAAGGTAAAGATCCCTGTGATTGCAATGCTTGTCCCTGGATCAATTGTTAGCATCCACAGGTAAAGATGAAGTACACAGAAACAAAGGTCATTATTATCGTCATTCTAGAGATAACATAGTCTTTTACAACTCCTTAGCCATAGGCTAGTACAAGAGTTTAACTTAACAATATAAAAATAGAAGTCTTCATCTTCATGTGCCACAGGCAAGCATGTTGAGTGTAGACTCATAACCCCTAATCATCATCAGAGTAACCTGCAACATCACAAGTTACAACCACAGTGGGTCAATACATTGGAATAGTATTGGCAAGTGATACCTTAGTAGAATATTAGCATCTAATTACTACATGAATTTGGCTAAGTGTAGCTTAGGCTTGCTTTGCTCAAAATAGGTTTTACCTATTAGTTGAAAACACTAAGTTTTTGTCTGGCAAAAACTTTCCCAAGGAACCACCAATAGAAATTGGTGAACCTTCACCCTTGTTCAATGACAAGTTTTAACTTAGAAAATTAGGATGAGGAGATTCTTGATAGCTTCCATGCCTTGATGCTCAAATTGTCCATTACCGGGGACACGGCTAAGTACTTAGTTTCTTCCATCTACAGAGGTGGTGCACTTTCCCCACAAGACTTCGTTTCACCAAGACATGACCTTTCAATAGCCTTCCCTTCGACCAAAATGGACGCGCTCCAAACCTATCATTCCCCTACCACCAACTGTCCATTTGGCTGAGTTATTGCAACCTATATGATCCAGGAAGAGCCCATAATTCCATGTGGCTGCACTAGAAGCTTCTTAACATTTGGCATCTCAAATCCCTTTGTTCCTGGGTGGCAATCCACAAGTGAGATACACAAGTTAAACCATAGAAATGGGACTTGTGTAACCACTCAACCAAAAACCACCAAGCAATTAACATTCCACCCAGGTGTTTCATTCACTTAGTTGTTTTATTAAGCAAAAACATAATTCAAAGACTTAGCAATATTTTTCCATGGCCTGTATATATTCCACCCTTGGTTGCTACTAGCTAGGCTAAGCATGGCAATAGTAAGTATCTTATCTTAGAGATAATTCTAACAATTCTACAACTACTAGGATTTCCCAAGCATAGCATATAGATACTTAGCAAAATAATCATGCAAGCCCTATACAAAATATTTCTAATGCATAGTTAAAATATTGGGACAAAAATATGAAGCACCACTTGCCTTGGTAGTTGGGGGAGTAGCAACAATCCTCACAATCACAATCACCACTAGCACCAAAATCTACACATAAAATGATAGCACCAAATTCACATATCAAAATAAACAAGCAAAAATATATGAATGCATGCAAATGCCATGTGATGATTTTTCTAAATCCAAAAGACAAGTGGAATGGTACTCAATCATAAAAAACAATTATACACTAAATAAAATTAATTTGGCCCTTAGAACATTTTCCATAAAAACTTTATATACAAAATAAGCTTATAAATGTCTCTATGAAAACAACCCATTTAAAGATGTAATTTATTAAACAAAGTGCATAATTGGATATAATTCTTTCTCCTGATTCCAATGATATAAAAATTAAAAAATTTGAACGTGTGGATCAAAAGTTATGAATTTTGTAAGTTTGAACAACTAATAGATCTAATTTCAGATTTTAAATCAAATCACAGGCCACGCGGCGCTGTCTGATTGGACGGTACCACTTTGTACTGGATCACGCTTGCACACCGTTAGATCTAATTAAAATCCAGCGGCTCAGATCTGCCCGTACCTCTTCGGCCTGGCGTCTAATCTAAACCACTGGATCTAGATCCAGTGGATCAAATCGTGTTGACCTAAAACCGACGGCGCAAATGGTTGCTGGCGGCGGTGGAGCTTCTACCGACGATGTTCCGGCGGTTCCAGAGGGGGCTAGGGGCTGGGTAGTGGCTTACCAGACTCGCGTGAACACGACGGTGCTCAAGGTGTCGTTGGCTTGGGCGGGGGCGTGCTGCAGAGGCTACTGGGGCTCGTCGGAGTTGGGGACAGCGTCGGGTTTGCTCGGACGGAAACGAAAGAGACATTTCTGGCCATGCTAGCACAAACAGAGGGTATCAGTGTTTTCACAACACTCAGGAGAACCTAACAGGGTCAAAGAGAAGGCACGGGGTGGTCGGGTTTTACCTAAATCTCTCGCCGGAGATGGAGGCGGCGTAGGATGCCCACGGTGTTTGTCGAATTCGATGCTCATGCTCTGGATAACAAACAGATGAGCAAAGGGTATCAGGAGATGCACATGGAACAGGGGGTCAACTCAGAGTGAACGACGAGTGGGCGCGAACACGAGGCTTATCGGAATACTTCGACGGAGTTGGCTCTGTCTGCTGCGGTGTAATGCGAAATAGGGACAGCCTGGTGGCGGAGCGGGGGAGTGGAGTGAGGGGAAAAGTGCGGGGTGGAGAGGGGGTTTTGTAGCCGGAGCTGGGGAGGCCATCACGCGGCCAATCAATGTAATTTACGCTGGTTTTAATCGCGGCGTCACTGCAGAGAGGTAACGGCGGAGCGGCGTCTGCGCGAGGATTCGGGGAAGACGACGCTGACGTGGGGAGGGCCCAGCGTCAGTGGCTGCGGGGTATGTTCCGCGCGGGTGAGAGAGGGGGGGTAGAGGGGTACTGGCCCAGGTGGTCTGCTTCTGTTATTGGGCCGAAATGCTAGCGCCGGCCCTTTTCCATTTCTTTTATATTTTTCTATTTCTGATTTGATTTTCTGGAATCAATTTCAAATGGTTTTCAAATGGGTTTGAATTCAAACCAGTTCTGAATTTTTGTAAAGTAGAACTTGCACCTTTTTGGATACAGAACAAAGTTGCTCACTCAAAATACTTTGTCCCATTGTAATTTAAATAAAACAGTGCCTTTACCATTTGTTTAATAAAGGCATATGAATGGTTTTAAATTCAAACTTTGTTTTGAAAACTTTGTCCAAGCTTTAGAAAATATCAATCAACTCTCAGTTCAAATCTTTCTGGTTTAAAACTAATCTCATACTAGAGAGTAGCAGTGAGACATTGCCTTGCTTACATAAAATAATAGACATTCAAATGCTTCTGTTTTTTTAAAATCTCATTTGAAAATGATCCTAAAATGATTATGAATGCATGAATAATATGCAAGCTTTGAAATCATGATTTTTGGGATGTTACAGCCAAGATCAAAGTATTGAAATTCCCTTCATGAACATTGAAATGACTAAATTGGAACCTTAACCATTTGGTGAAGCAAACAACTTCCAAACCTCACAAAATCTTACCAAGAAAACTTGCACAACAACTCCCCCCTCTGGTCATGTGCACTGTAGCAATAATGTACCAAACCCTAGTGTTTGTCCTTTTGCATTTGTTTGAGAAGGAGAGAAGCCCTCCTTGCCTTGCCATATCATCTTAATGTCATGGCAGCTCCGCCTCCTCTCTCTACCCCAGCACGACCAGGATATCTCACCACCCTCCTCTCCTCCACCTGGCAACATCTCAGGACAGCCTTACCCTCACCCATGTCCAAAAGGGACATTTCCCCCATTTTCTCACTCTCCCTTGTTAAATAGGCCAAAGGCTGCCCCTGCCCGTATTTCCATGCCCATTCGGCTCATACCACTCCCAACTACCCCCACTAAGCTCCCCTCTCTCCCCCTTGCTCTATCCTAGCGTGAAGAAGAAGAAACCATCCTTCTCGACCATGGTAAAGATCTATCCTAGAGTCCTCCTTCTGCATGTCACCTTGAGGAGACCCCCTCGACCTCCCCTATCTAACCCTATCATCTCTCTTTCTCATGCATGTCTTCCCGGCGAGCTCCCGCGCACTCCCCCGCGGCCTTCTTCACGTGATCAAGCTCTAGCGTCGAACCCCCACCTTCTGCCCATCTCCGAGGTCGCCAAAGTGCATCGTGTCTCCCTCGCAGCTCCTTGTCGACTCTCCTGCTTGCTGGTATGCTGCCCGTTCCTCCCGCGCCCCTCTCGGGTTTCCCCTCGCATTACTTATGTCCGGAGGAGGAAGACAACCAACCGTCATCGATCCCTCTTCTCACGAACGGCGTAGATCCCTAGATACCCCTTTGCTCATTTGCTTCACCGACAACTAGGCCCATGGCGGGAATTCAAACCCTAGTCACGCATGGTCTGGCCAGCGAGTTGGGCCGCCTCCTCGCTCCTGGCCTAGTCTACCCCGGAAATCCCAACCTAGTTCTCTAATTGTGTTTCCTTTTCACTAATACTAGATCTATAAATGAATACACCAGTTTAAATAAAAATAATAATGGAAAATGGAGTAATCTTCCCAGATATATGTTTTACTAGGTTCCCAAGTGTTTTGTCAAACATGCAGACCAATTACCTTGCCCAAATAATAACTAGGGTTTTATTAGGAATTAAAGTACCAAGAAGTATCTAAACAACTCAATAAATCGTTCAGTGAGTTCCTTAGATCCAAATGTGATGAACCAAGTTTTTAAAGGTACCTATTCTAGGTACCTACCACCTGACCTTGGCCTCAGGTCAATTAGAGCCTTGAATCGAGATTAGCAAAAATAACAAATTCTCCATGTTTCTGTTTTTAGGATTTTCTGTAGACCAAAACATGAAATGTTTTGACCTATTTCCATATCTATGTGGTTTTCTACTACAAGTATGAGCAATCCCAAGGAGATCCATATTTATTAATCCCTTGTTGATTTTTTCTGAATTAAACTATACTGTGCATGGTTGATTCACTAATAAAATCACTCCAGAAGTTCTATACATCCTAAAATAGTGAATCCAATTTCTATAGAAAGGTATTACAATGTGTCCTTGGAATAAATTCAAAATATCTTGTAGTTTTAATCTAGTGAAAAAGACAAATACCTCCTAGAACTCAATTTGGCAATTTCCTGGGGGAAATCTGTTAAATATTTTGAAGTGATTCCAACTCTCACTGAACCAGTACATCTAGTCCTACCTAGCCCTAGGAGGAAATAATTGTTTGACCTACGGATAAATTCTGGTGAATTATTTCCTAAAACTAGATCTTATTTCACTAGAAAATGCATAGTAAATAAGAGCTAATCGATAAAATAGTGAAACCAATTTTGTTGCATTCATTTTATGAATACATATATGATGGTATCATTTTATACAAAGATATCATATAGACCCAAGCCTTGGTATAAAACCACTTGACTAGGTAGTTTTGGCCTCTAAATCTTAATAGTAATTACACAAATGCAATAAAAATGAAAGAAATTGTTTAGTCTCAAATGGGTCAAAAACTACTAAAGTAAATGATGTATTGCATGTTGTTTTAATTATTATTGGTGTGGTGTTCCTTGTATTTATTGTGCCCCTTGTTTGTTTGTATGTCTGATCATTGACGACGATAGTTGCGATTGTGTTAACGACGAGAAGAACGGATCATCTTATTATCATGGTATTCTAAGAAGAAGTCCAGGAACATATTTCCATATTGTTGACCATAGGCAAGCCACCTTCTTGCTCATAAGCCTTTCCTATTTTTTATACTTATACATGTTTTTCCTACTGTTTATAAAAACTGCATTATTTATACAATGATCTAGACCTGGCCGTGGATTGGCTCCTCCAAACCATTACATAGTTGTACTACTAAGTACACCCCCCTTGATTACACCTACTTGTCCCTAGTATCATAGATGGTGTATAACACCATACTCCCTTTGGAGACCCTGTTTTAGCCAATGTAAAAGTATAAGATGGGAAGATCCCGGAAAATGTTTACAAAAATGTTTTATGGTAGAACCTTGGTGAGGTTAGAACTCCCAAAATAATTTTGAAAAAATAAAAGTTTTTGCTTGTGCAAATGATGTTGAAGTGGAGAAGGAGGAAAAACGTTTATGAAAATGCACCTGGCTCTTTGCAGCTTTAGCTATAACAACTTAACCCGTGCAACTAAAGATGACAATTTTACCCACGGGTACGGGTACCCGCAGGTACCGAACCCGCATGGGTAGGGTATGGGTACACTTTTATACTGATGGGTAATACCCATATCCTACCTGTTAAGTCATGGGTATATGTATGGGTATAGACTTGTACCCATGGGTATACCCATACCCTTCCTATTTAAACATATCTATAGAATTTCAACCTATGCGGTTGAGAAGCCTATGGACAAGTATGATATTGCGACTTTTAAACTTTGATACTTTCATGTACTCGTCTACTATTAGTAGGTAGAGATTATTTTATTTTTTCAAATATGTTATTAATGAAAGTAAAATTTCAAATAACTTGTATACAATTGGACCTATATGGCAGGTACCCAATGGGTACGGTTACCCGCCGGGTATGGGTAAAGTTTTATACTCGCGGGGATGGGTATGGGTAAGCTTTTGTACCCATTGACTACATGGGTATTGGTATGGTATTTATATATCCTGCCCACTGCCATCCCTACGTGCAACCACATTACTATAGAATGAGATAAGGCTGGACTTGACGTTTGCTTCTCTGGTGTGGGAATTATCACAACTGCTTATAAGGGATCAACTCCCTCTAATTCTACGCTTGCCTTTACAAAAGGGTCAACTGTTAAACAGTCACCTGGAGGAAGCAGGATCACCCATATGAGTGACCAGGCGATACTATGAGCCTCTCATTGAAAGTGCCCACTCTCGAGGAGCCGGAATACACTCCGGTTGGTCCGTGGATCCCTAATCTCCTGGTGTTGAGAGGAACAACTCATAGGGAAGGGCCTATGATAGAGTGGCATCCAGAGAGTCTTGATCGGTTACTCCACCCATGCTCATTGAGGATCTGGGCAGGTACTCGGTTCGTGTGGGTAAATTGTACAAACTCTACATAGTATAAATCTATTCTAATATCCGTGTACGTGGTTATGGACAGTTGGACAAACTACTGTAGGGCGGTGCTGGTTTTTTTTTCAAAAAGGATTTCGTAAAAGCAAAGGCTTGGAAGTGTTTTGACCATGGGATGGTCGAAAAGGAAGGAAATGAGTTTGGTCATGAGATGACCTGGTGTTTTCCGAAACTTTTCAAAAAGGTTTCCAAAATTTTTTACAAAAGTTTTCAACAAAACCTTATAGATTTTACATCTACAAGAGAAAATATTTTAGAAAGGAACCTCTCATGGAGCCCTCCTACTACCATAACCATATTGCATATCCTTTTATTGTTATTATCTTTGGGTGGTTTGCGAGTATATTCAAAGTACTCACTACATTGTCCCTAGCTATTAACTTGGTCAGATTCGAGAAGTAAGGAAGAAGGAAAAGGTTATATTGATGACTATGCAAGCTAGGACGTTCTCCTAGTCAGTTGCCTGTAGGTTAAGGCATGGCTCAGAATATACGGTTCGATAAAGTTCCGCTGATGATGATTGGTGTAGCCATAATGGCAAATAAGGTATGACATGTATCCGCTCCAGTAAGGAATGTTTACTTTGATACTTGTCGGTTATGTGTCATGACAAACTGATCATGGGATCATGGTGTATGCATAACATGGATTCTCAGAGGATTAATCTGGGGGCCCCATAGTTCTCCTCCGATCATGTCGTTGACTCACAGCCACCACACGCACGGTCATCGTCCCTGCCGCTCGGTGACCTGGCCCCATGGATGAACAAGGCGGAATAGCCATTCATGTCGCCGTCGTCGTCCATGCCCTCATCGTATAAGCCGTAGTGCCCATGTAGGAAGGAGGTGCAGCTGTTAAGGCACCTCCGATGAGCCTGCTCAGCTTCAGTTCAGCGGGTAGAGCCCCTTCGCGACAATTTATCTCTCTCTCTCCTATTGGTGTTCAAAGGCAGGCATGCAAGTCGCCTCCACACATTCCTTCTCAGTGTCGCGTGTGTTGGCCCAGCCCCAAACGCCGAGTGCAGTCCGGCGTGACGACAATGATGATCCGGCGAGTTCGCGCACGTACGGTACGATCAGCCTAGCACTTTGAGCTAGCTAGCTGGTCAAACTCTCAACTCACACGAGTACGTACGGGAAAAACAATGTTGATGGATACAGGGCCTTCTCGGTCCTGTTGTTTGTATTGAATCTCACGGTTGTCTTACAAGGATACTACATGGGTGTATATATACCCGGCAAGACGCAGCGTCAATACGAATAGGTGTTGGACTACTAGTCCTACTCGGAACACACACACACACACACACACGACACCGTTCCGTGTCCTATTGGGATTATTATTTCTAATAATCACCCCCCTAAGCACGATGTGCCCATCTTCACAGCTTGGATGCCGATCCTTCCTCGCATCTCCGCAAACTTCACTCATCCCAAAGATTTAGTTATGATATCTGCAAGCTGATCATTGGTGCAAACATAGTTGACTTCAATCTTGCTCTCCTCTACACACTGCCGTATGTAGTGATACTTCGTATCAATGTGCTTACTCCTATCATGATGCACCGGATTCTTGCACAATGGAATTGCAGACTTGTTGTCAATATTGAGCACCACTTGTTCCGCCTCTTGATTGGTGAGATCACCGAGTAGACTTCTTAGCCACACACCTTGACACGCCGCAGTTGCAGCCGCAATATACTCAGCTTCACAGGATGACTGTCCCACCACTTTTTGCTTTTGTGATAGCCAACTTACTATGCTTCTTCCCAAGAAATATGCCACGTCTGAGGTACTCTTACGGTCGTCAATATCTCCTGCCATGTCGCTATCACTATAGCCAAGTAGCTTCACCTCCTCCTTCTCTTTCGAGTAGACAATACCAAAGTTTGTAGTACCTTTGATATACCTGAGTATATGCTTCACGGCTGTCCAATGCTCCATTGTGGGTGCTTCCATGAAGCGACTCACATAGCCAACGGAATAGGCCAAGTCCGGTCTTGTGTTAATGAGATACCTCAAACTTCCGACCACACTCCTATACTCCGTTGCATCAACCGCAGGTGCTTCACTCCTTTTGCTCAGTTTAAGACGAGGTTCCATTGGAACATGAGTTGGATTGCACTCTTCCATGCCACATTTCTCGAGTATCTTCTTTGCATATGCCTCTTGGCATAGCGTGATCTCACCCAGCTTTTGATGTACCTCGATCCCAAGGTAGTAGCTCAACAAGCCTAGATCACTCATCTTGAATAACTCCTTCATCTATAGCTTGAACTTTGCAATCTCCTTCTCATGCGCTCCTGTTATCAATAGATCATCAACATAGATGCCAACTAGTAGATGATCCCTACCTTTACCTCGCTTATACATCGCATGCTCCAGTGGGCTCTTCTCGAATCTGAGAGAGATCAATGTACGATCAAGTTCGATGTTCCACGCCCGAGGGGCTTGCCGTAGCCCGTACAACGCCTTATGTAGATTCAAAACCTTGTGTTCTTCCCCTCTTTGATGTATCCTGGTGGTTGCTTCACATATACTTCTTCTTCTAACTCCCCATTCAAAAACGCGGATTTCACATCCATGTGATGCAATTTCCAAGATTCTTGAGCCGCGAGAGCGATAAGTATTCTCACCGATTCCATCCTTGCAACTGGAGCGAACACTTCTTCAAAATCCACACCTTTCTCTTGCACGTAGCCCTTGGCCACTAGCCGCGCTTTGTGCTTCAACAATTTCCCTTCGGCATCCTTCTTGATCTTGTACACCCACTTGAGCCCTATGGCCTTGTGATTGTTGGGTAGATCGACAAGCTTCCATGTATTGTTGTCGCGGATCGACCCCAACTCCTCATCCATAGTCCGACGCCAACACTCCTCCGTATTAGCGTCCTCGAATTTCGTCGGCTCCTCGGTGAGTAAACACCGACCTTGTCCTCTCCCTCGTGCACGCGCTGTATGAAGGATCTCCGGCGGATACAACTCCAGTACACTTCGGAATTTTTCTGGAGTAGGTGGCCGTCTCCTTTCTTCCCGTGCACTTGGAGGAGACGTGGAAGCTGACGTAGTACTTGTTTCAGCGTCTACTGAATTTCCTGCAGTTTCTGTCAGTGTACTGCATGTTGGCGACGTGACATCGTCGCCCGCGTCCACTTCTGGACTGCCACTAGTCCCTCCTGGACGGGAGTGTGCAGCTGATGGGCCACTTGCGCCAGGGCTCTTGTCCGCGCATGGACTGGATGGCGACGCCGAGCTTCCAGGTGCAGCGCGTGAGCTGCTGCTCGTGCCGGGACTCCCACGCGGAGATACCTCTCCAGGCGTAGCGCTGCTGCTGCTCACTTCCGGACTTCCATCTTCTGAACCAGCGCCTAAATCCGTAACGCCACGAGACGCCGTTTCTTGATCATCCGCATGCGAATCATTGTAGACTACAGTAAATATTTCATCAGAAATTGATTGTACCGGTTCCGCAGAGCCCCAATTCCATGATTTCTCCTCCTCGAAGATGACGTCACGTGTCACCACCAACTTTTTGTTCACTGGATTGTACGCGCGATACGCCTTCGAACCGTATTCATAGCCGATCATGACCATTGGAGTACTTCGATCTGCCAACTTGCTAGTATGTCCGGTCACCGTCTTCACATGCACCACGCACCCGAAAGTGCGAAGATGATCAACCGAGGGCTTGTGCCCGTACCATGCTTCATACGGTGTCATACCAACTACACTCTTAGTTGACGCCCTGTTCAGCAAATAGACAGCTGTACTAACTGCCTCACCCCAAAACCTGCCTGGCATGACTTTTCTCTTCATCATGCTGCGTGCCATGGCCACCACGGTTTGGTTCCTTCTTTCCACAACACCGTTTTGCTGCGGTGAATATGGTGCGGTGAGATACCGCCGGATCCCATGAGCTTCACAAAACGCCTTGAATTCACTGGATTTGAACTCCCCACCCCGATCGGTACGGAGGGCCTTCAACTTTGCCTCGGACTCCACCTCGGCTGCCATCTTCACAATCCTGAACGCTTGCAAAGTTTGCTCCTTACTCTTCAGCAACACAACCCACATGTATCTACTGAAGTCATCGACGATGAGCAAAAAGTACATGTTCCCGGCGGGGGTCGCCGGCGTGATTGGTCCGCATAAGTCTCCATGCACCAACTCAAGAACCTTACTTGCTTGATATTGTCCCTCCCTTGGAAACGGGGATCGCCTTTGCTTCCCAATGAGACAACCGTCGCACACCTGCTCAACATGATCAACACACGGTAAGCCACGTACCATCTCCTTCAGTCCAAGTTGTCGTAGAGCTTGGACATTTAGATGTCCGTAGCGTGCATGCCACTTCCAGGCCGAGTCTTCCATGCTTGTCATCAAACATACTGGATCCGCCCGATTGAGATTGAGGATGTAGAGTCTATTCTTCGACCTCTCCACCTTCATGATGAGCTTCCTTTGGCGGTCATATCCCCATAGGAACTCGTCCTCCAACACGATCTTGCATCCACGCTCCGCGAGCTGACCAAGACTGACAATATTGGTCTTAAGCTTGGGAATATAGTACATGTCGGTGAGTACCTTGTGACCTCCATCCTTCAACTCAAACAGGACAGTGCCTCGTCCTGCAATCTCCACCTTCGACCCATCGCCGAATCAAACGGAGCCTCCAACCGTGAGGTTCAACTCAGAAAACTGATCCTTGTCGCCGGTCATGTGGTTGCTAGCGCCTTTGTCGAGGTACCAAACGTCGTGAGCCGTCTGCATCCTCCGCGGGAAGACCTTCTCTTCCACGAGCGTGACGATCTCCGTAGCGGACTCCTGAGGAGTTGATTGGAGTTGATTCCTTGGTGGTCATTAACTCGCAAGCTTCGAGCATGAGCATCATCGGTCCATCATCTCCTTCCTTCGCCATGAGAGCCTTCTCCTTTGAACGGTTGGGACACTCCGATTTGAAGTGCCCGAGCTGATTGCACTTATGGCAGCGAAGATTCTTCTTGTCGAATTTCTTCTTTGGCTTCTTCGGCTTGCTGTCCGACTTCTTCGCCAGGACCGAACCATCACCACTGCCAGATGCTTTATCGCTCCTCTCCTTGGCGACCATTGCCTGCCACTGGGCACGTGTAAGCATGAGGTGCTCATCTTGATTCGTGTCGCCGTAGGTGATCTTCATCCGCTCGTCATGCGCCTTGAACCGTCCAACCAGGTCATCCATCGTGAGGGTGGTGAGATCAACGCATTGCTCAATTGCCGACACCATAGATATGTACCGCGGCGGCGCCGCGCGAAGGAAACACATTACGACTGAGATATCTACCAGCTTCTCACCTTGCGCGCGAATCCCGTTGACAATTGTGGCTACCCTCGAGGCAAAAGCGTCCAGCGTCTCATCACCTTCCATCTCCAGGTTCTCATACTTTTTCTGCAAGGTTTGTAGGATCGCCCTGCGGACGCGCTCGTGCCCAAGATTCAACGTCTTGAGTGTCTCCCACGCCGCCTTTGCAGAATCCTTCGAGATCAGGTGCTGCATCACGTCCGCCGGCACCACGGAGCCGATGACCGTGAGTGCATGTCGGTCCTTGCGGTACTTCGACGCGCCCTTCTTGAACTCGTCGCCGCCGGGATCGACAGCCTCCCAGATGTCGTTGTCCTCCATGGCCCACTCCATCCGTTTCCCCCATGTCGTGTAGTTGCCGTGATCATACCGCGGGTACTGCGACGACACCGATGCACCCGCATCCCCACCGGAGTACTCGCCTTGCTCCTTGCCCGTCATGACCTCCCGTTACTAGGAGATCCTCCTCGAGGCTCTGATACCAATTGTTGGCTCAGCCCCAAACGCCGAGTGCAGTCCGGCGTGACGACAACGATGATCCGGCGAGTTCGCGCACGATACGATCAGCCTAGCACTTTGAGCTAGCTAGCTGGTCAAACTCTCAACTCACACGAGTACGTACGGGAAAAACAATGTTGATGGCTACAGGGCTCTCTCGGTCCTGTTGTTTGTATTGAATCTCACGTTTGTCTTACAAGGCTACTACATGGATGTATATATACCCGGCAAGACGCAGCGTCAATATGAATAGGTGTTGGACTACTAGTCCTACTCGAAACAGACATGCACACGACACCGTTCCATGTCCTATCAGGATTATTATTCCTAACAGCGTGCGTTACTGATTTCTTTCTTTGGTTAATTGATCTTTTGCCTCCCTAGTTGCCTATATTATCCGTGATTATGTGTCGCCGTGATCCCTCCGTGCGCTGCCCCAATACCTTGATATGGGGCATGGCACCGGCCAGCCGGATTCCGCATCAGAAGCCACACCAAGCGGGTGGAAGAATTCCACATCGAACGCCACTGCTATCTTGCAACATGAGTTGTCGAGATATTTCTTGATTCAACCCCAATCCTATTTCTCGATTTAACCTTTAGTTATGATGAATGATGTGTACTCTTCTCGTATGAATCTTTGTTTTATTATGTTGTGCAAGACAAAGGAGGCCCAAGCTACTGTGCCATGCACATGGAGAATGCCAGCGAGGATGTTGCCACTCGGGATATGCAAGAAAATGATGCAGAAGTAGGCCATCATCAACTTCAGTCTGTTTGGTCCAAAACCGATGAACGAACCGAACGTCTGGGGCATCGATCTATCAGTTACATTAAATTGCAGAGACTGATCGTTCCACGTTTTGTAGGAACCGATAATCTCAATACACCGAAGTACTAAACAAAGAACCGTTCGGTTTGGTGGAACCGAATTCCCACACATGGAATGTGGCGTGTTTCTGCATGGGTTGGATGGTCGATGCCAACGCCGGAACCGGTGGTTAGCTGGTTGAGGTTCGTGGTGCTCAGCTGCTGGCCAATAGCTACTATTGAGAGTCGGGAAGAAGAGGACAATCTAGAGAGGGAGAATTAGAATGGGGGAAGAAAAGAGGTTACACAAAGGACATATAGGAGGCTCCTTGCTGCATCTCACCTTCTCTAACAACGCTAAGCTACAACATCAAGATAAGCATTTTTTCCTTTACATCATTGCATCATCATGTGATTGTCCAAGATTTTATCCTCTTGCATAGTTTGGTTAGCTATAATTTTTATTTGTTTGTTGTCTTTTCTTCTTAACATGAGAGCGAAGTTCCAAAGTCGTCAACTATGTATTATGGTTCAGCAATATGAGTATTGTTTTGGTCTTTATGACATGTTTTCAGATATGGCCACAATTGTTTGAACCTAATTTCCTGATACATAGTAGTAAAAGGGAGGACCCACGACCACATCGTCTCCTTGAGACGACAACAACTATTGCGTAGGGAGCAACAATGGATTCATCATGTAGAACGTCATGTTAGCTCATGCTTACGTCCATGGTATTTCATTTTTGCTCTGAAGTATGAGAGAGTACATGTGGTGCTGCTGCTACTCATGCTCGGCTAGGTACTGTAGTGCATGGGGTCAAAACATCGACGAAGGCAACGTTGCGACTCTGCATGATCCCAGGTATACCATGTTTAGCATGTATTTTTTATTTGTTCGATAATTGGCTCAACATCTTCTATTGTCCTGATTTCACAAACTTAGTCTCACTATATTCTTTGGTTGTAGTCGCGATAACGTCAATTTTGAGGTCTTTGCATGCAATGTGAATTACGCCCGCCTCTAGTCCAACTGTGGTCTCTAAGTTTCTTTTACCTCCTCCGGTGCTGATGGTAGCTTCCGTCTGAGGATCTCAAACATCATATTTGTAGATTAATCCACTAGAACTGGGTTTAGCTACAAGTTTGATGACCAGGTTAATCGGCACGATGAGATAGAGGTCAGCAATGACCTATATAATTTTTTGTAGGCACCGCTACCATCCTTTCAATGTATGTATTTTTCCATTTAGTATACTTCAACAATTCCGTCGGATGCACTACTATCGTAATCTCGGTAAATTGGTTTAGTAGGAAATACTTTATCAAGAAGCCAAGTGTATGATAATTATAATAATATATATAGGTTAGAAACACAACATGGATCTCTCCATTCTCATATTTTGGTTTTAAATAATAGTTCTCAACTTTGTGATACTTTATAAGGTTTTAATTGCAGAAATAAACACGCCTAGATCCTATATGTCTGTTTAATATGCCTGGTGTTACTTCATAATTTTTTGTTGTACTAAGATAACAATGATCATAACTATTTTGTAGGCATTGAGATAATCCGGAGTATTGACATTGTAAACGTAATGATGGTTATCCAAGTAAACGAAGGTGATGCCAAGATCTATTGACATTTTAGCTGCATTTACAGTTAATTTGGTAAATTAAGCTAGTGAAAACTTATTTTACTATCCATATATTTCTGTTCTGGATTTTGCTTACCAATAATCATGTCTCTAGCTACTATAAATATTTTTTCGTGTTCTGCGTTTATGATATTAAGGCAATAGACCACCTATTACTTGCTCTCTAATAATATGTCATAATATTTCTTTTGCTCCTTTTACTATACTGCAGAAATAGAGTTTTGGTGAATGGTGTGACATTTAATGGTGTATCAGTGTAGAAGTTCTTATATTTTGAGAGAGTAACCAATGTATTTTAAGTACTCCTCGCTTTGATAGCTTTTAGACATGTTATTTATGTTCTATAGTTGTTTGTATAAGTGTATTACATTTGTGCTTCATTACTCAATTTTTTTATTATTTGTCTTGAATTACATGGAATGGAATCAAGGATGATAGAATAGTTATTTGTTTCATCGTTGTTCCTCATTTATTTTCCCCTTTTCCAAATTCCTTGCTGAAGTCAATTATTTTAGCTTGTGTCAACACCCGGATTTTAATCCTAGATGCTTGTTATGCCATACATCGCAATCCCAGGATTACCATTTTTGCAAGACATAACAGATTGGATATCACAGTACATCATCCATTATAAACCATACATAAGGTTTTACAACAAATAAAGGATCTCATGATCTAGTCTTAGTACAATCAAAGCAACGGAATAATATAATAACTATAGTGTGGGTGAGGCTCCATCTTCATGGTCACAGGTAATGCTGACGATTGGAGATGATCCTAGTTGTCGTAACATTCCTGCGGTCCATCCTCCTGGTAGTCCTCTTCATAGTCTGGCCACGGGAATAGCCAGGGACAAAGCCATGAGTACTCTTTAAGTACTCGCAAACTATCACTAATAGTTAAAGTAGTTTAAGTAGAAATACTAAGCTCTATGTTGTTTTGAAAAAATCCAGATTTATCTCTAACCGAGTTTAGAAACAAATAAAACTAGTTTAAGGTTTTATGACACCTAAGGGGAAACTTAGCTTTCACTTTCACAACCCTGTTGTGGTCAAGTTAAAGTCATGATTCATTTCACAAGTAATTTTGAAAATATCTGATGACGGAACAGTATGGCCACTCGAACTGTCCATAACCGCGGACGCGGCTATTCGAATAGTTTGACACTCTGCAAAGGTGGTACACTTTCACCACAACATTCGATACATATGTCAGGAACAATACTGAATTCACCAGAATCAGTATGCGGATAATCTATCCTAACCTTTCAATTACATGCCCTAGTATAGGCACCTCTCCTATGAGTTTGGCCTCCCAACCATGACCATCTGTCATCTTGGGAACTGCACAGGTGGTCAATTCTCACGAGGTAGCCTCAGCTCAAGCTTCGGCCGCAGGGGAACCCATACTAAGGTATATAAACTTCTAGTCAAGCCCTACCCAAATTCGGGTATTGTGGTTGTACGGTAAAATTGGAATGGTATCGCATCCAAACAACCATCAGTTTAATAAAGGGCTAAGGCTCACGCCTCAACATTTTCATCATCAAAATCATATGGTGTTAAGGAACACATGTCAAAACATTTCATTAGAATGACTCATCATTCTAAGGTTTTCATAATCATTTCCACCTAGTATTCCCATCTTAAGTGATCAAGTTTTATGCTTAGCACTAGCCACTAAAATTGGGGGTAAACACTAATGAGGGGTGGTAAAAGGGTGTAACTTATCTAAGTTCAATCTCATGCCTCAGGATGACATCAAGATCTATCTAACTTAGGCCAAGTTTTATGCTCTTTTTGGTACCTCTAATATCTTTCCAAAACTTACAAGTCACTAGGTAAACATAATTAAAAAGCTTTGATAAAGGAATAAAAGAATCAAGCTTGCAAGTAAAACTAGGATTTGGGGTAATCATGGTTGCAAGGTTTACCTTGCTAGGATGGCTTGCTAAGTTAACTTGTGTAGTGAGGCTTGCATAATTGAAAGTGTAAGATTGCATCAGATAGATTGCCTTGTGCAGTGTAGTGGTTGAAGTTCTCCTCTGCTTCTTCCTCGTAGTAGTCTCCTTCCTCTTCGTATCCTTGGTCGGTACTAGAGTCTATAAATAAATACGAGATATACAATCACCAAACAATACTTAACTAATTCTATATATCACACCAGGGTTTTCACTAGATGATTTAGCATCATCACAATCATCACAAAGATTAAGGCACTAGTTTCATTTATTATATTTTGGAAAAGTAATTTCTACTCATTGACAACTACTTAAGGTTTAATACTCTCCAATTAAAAAATGGGATCATGTTAACACATGTCACCACCACATATTTTAGTACTTGGGATTGTGATTTAAAGTGGTGTCACAATTTAATAAGGTTTATACTTTTTATTTTAAGTAATTAACGTGACTAGAAATGGCTATGTAGCATTCTTTTATTACTTGTCCATTATTTCTGTAGGTAAACCTAGATACTTTTATATATTCATAAAGGTCTTATCAAATGTGTTTTTTGAGAGTTGGAATCAACTCAAAACCTTTTATGGTTGAATTTTCAAAAATGTTTGAACGCAGAAAAGTCTCTGCCTTGTTATTTTTACTATATGTGATCTATAATTCCAAACGGTTTGAATCCAATGGGCCTGGATTAAGAATTGCAATACATTCCTAACAAAATTGGTTTTCATGCAATTTGGTTCAGTGAAACTCTTTGGAATGATTTTTGAATCTACTGCCAGAACTAAGTTTGAAATTAAATAGATAAAATTAATTTCAAACGAACTGGGTCATGCGGGAAAGTTAACTGGGCCGGCCCACTGCGCACGGCGCGTGCGCGGGCAGTTTAAGTGGTTTTCCCCACTAGTCAGTGAGACAGGGGGTGCAAAGGGGTACAGGGCTATTACAACTATAGGCTGAGGGTCATCGTCAACGTCTGAACAGAACGCGACAAGCACGAACCGTAGCGCGGATAGTGGGGGTCTGTGGTGGCTCACCGGGGCTGAGGTGATGGTCGGTGATGTGGGCGAATGATGAAGTTGACGACAACGGTTCTCCTAGTACTTGTGGCTCCTCCTGGGGAGACTCCAATCGACAGCGCCCTTCTCCTCCAGCAGCGGAAAGCTCCAGCGAAATTCTGGCGATGTTGTGCTCGCCTTGCTCCTGGAAGAAGTGGGCACGATCAGAGAGAGGTGGGTAGTGGAATGGTGTGGATAAATCAAACGAGGAAGGCCTCTATATATAGTGCGACAAAGGAACCAAAGGGTGCGGGGGCGGAGCTCATCGGGGTCGGCTTCACAGTGAGCTAATGTCATGGCTGAAGGTAGGGGATGGTGTTGTTGTGGTTCGTAGCATGGAAAACAAAAAATTTCTACCGCATGAACACACAATCAAGATCTAATCTATGATCAAGACAATATATATCTACTAAATTGTAGCAACGAGTCGATAGAATACTAACCCTCGAAGATTCCAAAGCAGTTAACGAGATCGGATTCTCGTGGGTGATGTAGTCGTACACTTGCCGATCTCAAGATCGCGTAGACGATCCTTCTGGCGCTGTGTTCTGGCAGCGCTTCCGCAGTCGGTCACACGTTCGGTACTCGATGAAGACCTTCCTCTCCCTTGTTCCAGTAGGAAGTGGAGGTTGTAGCACTCTCCTCGCGATTCCGGTAGCACGATGGCGTGGTACTCGAAGTAGAGGGGGGATCTCGCAGGGCTTCGCCTTAAGCCGGAGCGAGTACGGTGGACTATGAGAGAGGCCTTGGTGATATAGGGTTTAGAGGCACCAAGGGGAGGGCTTGGCCGGCGGCTAGGGTTTGGGAAACCCTAACTCGCTGAGCTAGAGGATGCCCTAGGCGGCGGCGACATGGAGGAGGCCGGTGGCTTGGGGCTAGGATTTGGTGGAGAGAGGTGTAGGGAAGAGGGGCACCCCTGCCCCTCCTTTTATAGGTGGGAGGGAGGCGCGGTTGGGAGGAGGGAGTCCTCCTCCAACTCCTACTCCTTGGCCGGCGGGTGGAGGGAGTAGGACTTCCTCCCTAAGTAGGTTTCCTACTCTCCCTCCACCAAGCAAACTTGTCGTTTGACTTTTCAAATTGGCGTTTGACTTTCAAACTAGGATTTGAATTCTTCCTTTATTTTGCCCAGCCAAGTGACCTAGTACATGATCCAACCATTCCATATAGTCATGACACATTCATGTACCCTTCCCCTCCGGAGTGCCGGACCTTCCAAACCCTTCTAGAACATTCCCGGTGAAAACACCGGAATCAATCCCCAACTCCGAAACAAGACTTTCCTTATATGAATCCTATTCTCCGGACCATTCCGGATATCCTCATGATATCCCGGATCCCATCCGAGACTCCGAACAACATTCGGTCTCTTACTCATCATTCCATAACTACTCAACAACATCGAATCCTTAAGTGTGTCTCCCTACGGTTCGTGAATTATGCGGACATGATCGAGACACTTCTCTGATCAATAACCAATAGAGGAATCTAGAAATTCATATGGCTCCCACATATTTCTACGATTACTTTGCGATCGAATGAACCACTTACATACGATACCAATTTCCCTTTGTCTCACGATAGTTTACTTATCCGAGGTTTTGATCGTCGGTATCTCTGCATACCTAGTTCAACCTCGTTACCGATAAGTACTCTTTTCTCGTTCCCGTGGTATGTGATCCCTTGTGAGCTAGTCACATTCTTGCAAGCTAATTGGATGACATTCCACCGAGAGGGCCCAGAGTATATCTATCCATCATATGGATGGACAAATCCCACTCTTGATCCATGTGTCTCAACCCATACTTTCCGAACACTCAATGCCACCTTTATAGCCACCCAGTTACGGTGTGGTGTTTGATGTCATCAAAGCATCCTTCCGGTGATGGTGATAAGCATGATATCATGGTCGAAGGAATTAGGTTACTATGTATCAGAAAGCTTATAGCAAATGAACTATATTAAATGACTTGATCTATATGCTACGCTTAACTATAGGAGTATGTCCATCACATTATTCTCCTAATGATATGACCCTGTTGTTAATAACATCTTTATGTTCATGATCAGGAAACCATGATCATATATTAACCAACAAGCTAGTTTAACAAGAGGCTTTACTAGGGACTCTGTTATGTTTACAAATCACACAAGTATTAATGTTTCCGGTTAATACAATTATAGCATGGTATGTAAACATTTATCATAAGTATGAAGATATGATAATAACCACTTTATTATTTCCTCTTGGGCATATCTCCAAAAGTCTCCCACTTGCACTAGAGTCAATAATCTAGTTTCAAACCTTTGTGTATTCAACACCTATGGCTTGCTGGTGTCGTATGTACACGATTGCTAGTGGTCAAATGATCTCCGGATTTGACACTTCCAGGTCCGTGTGTAATTGCATGTCTTTGCGTCTCTACGCATCACCCATTCTCTAATTATATGGCTTTGTACAAATTTGGTCCTTTGGTGTGACCTTTAGTTCTTTGGGGTTAAAACATGTTGATAATATTGTCATACAATATATCTTCATAGCATTATCCCAGCTGTGAACTACACCTAGGTTGATAACAAACTACTTGACACAAATGCCCTCTTTTGCTACTATAATAGAAGTTATATACTTAGCCCTTTTGTTGTAGTATCTGTCACAATATCTTAACTTTGGAACTCATCCAAATTCATTATGGAACTCTCATTCCATCATATTGTGCCACCCTTAGTTTAGATTGAGATAAACTTAATTTGTACTTTGTAACAAAACTAGTATCAATGTAGTTCATTTACAATGAACTAACCATCTATTCGTCACTTCTACAAAATAATATATTCTTAGTTCTTTTACAAGATCATAAGAATATCTTTACTATCGTCCAATAATCATCTTATGAGTCATTCTGGTATATACTCATAACATTTAGAACATAGGACGTATCTGGATTTGTACATATCACAACATGATTGATATAAATACTCTTTGTGATCAAGTATCAACCTATACTTGAATCTTTGTTTCACTTACCAAGTGTCAATACACTTGAATGTATCATCAATATTGAACTCATTCAATCCTTTCTGTGCGACAAGAACATTTCTTGTAGTTTCTATATTGAACTCATTCAATATATCATCTATGTACTTTCGACACAACCATATTAGCATCTATTGATGCCAAATATTTGGGTTTTGCCTATGTCTTTCATCGAGATGAAATTCTTATCCTGTGTTAATAAACGATACATCATTTCCAATCAACAATATGTCTTCCACATAATGTATTAGAAACATGCCTTAGCGCTCCCACTTAATTTCTTGGAAATGCAAGCATCTTCATCGTCTCCAATGAAATTAAACTCTTTTAACAGTTTCATCATAGTGAAGATTCCAACTCCGCAATGCTTACTTCAACCATTGAAATTTGCATATGCTTTTAGCATCCTTTGAATTAACAGAACCCTTCGGACCGTGTCATGCACACATCCTTGGTAACCATTCTATTAGAAGAACTTGTTTTTTTTATAACAAAATTATATGTCGTGGTTGCTACATTAATCCATCTAGACTAAATATCGCTATGAAAGATCAGATCTTGTCATAGTCAACCTTTGAACATTATTGTGAACTCTTTCCCAACATGTCGACTATTTCATAGATGTGAAACATCCATGTCTATTTCTTTATATATCCAAATATGACTGTAAGGTCTTGTACCTTTCTAGAGGGTCTTTCAAGTTCAAAGATTGATCTCTCGTATATGGAACTATCACGGATTCTATGGCTTCAAGCCATTTGACGGAGTCAGGGCCCATCATCGCTTCTTTGCATGTAGTCGGATCATTATTGTCAAATAATGATTTAACTCTCAAATCTTGGTATTTGATTGTTTATCCGACCTACTTGTTTCAATAGGAACTTAGATCTCCGTGACCATAACCTTTGAGGCACGTGAGCCATGAGCATTGTTGCTACCTCTGGCACACTTTTCGGCCCTGCGCAACTTTGCACATATAGCTAAGGTTCTTTTAACCTTATCAAAGTTCTATTGTCCTCCCACTTAACTTTTCACGAAAAATTCCTTCTCTAAGAAACTTGACGTTCTAAGCGACAAACATTTTTGTCTCTGATGTTATGGAGGAACAGTTATTCGAAATAACATACAAAGATAGGTTCATCCGACTTTGGTTGCAAACATCTTTCTTATGCATAGCATACCAATGTTTAAGAAAGGACAACTTGGGTTTTATCCCAAATCATAACTTTATATGGTGTCAATTCAACGGATTATGATGGAGCTCTTTTTAGTGAAAAAATGGTATTCTCTAAAGATTTTAATCTTTAAAATATAATGGCAGTTTTATGAATTACACCTTTGATCTTACCATGTCAAACAAGGTTTCGTTACATATCTCGAATGCTCCATACTCTTATGGTGTTTCAAAAAATGCATATCCACGGAACGATTCCTTAAATCTTAGGTATTATGCTAAACTTGTAACTCAAATATCTTCCTTTATGATCTTATCGTAAACTATTTATATTCTTGTTACAATGATTTTGCACTTCATCTTGATAGTCTTTGAACTTTTCAAATGTTTCATACTTCATCCTTATTAAGTAAATATTCATATATTCACTCAAATTTTTGGAGGAAGCATATGAAGTTGAAATCCATCGCTCTTGACTACACATAATGGACTTCATACAACAATATGTACAAGTTCCAATAAGCCAGTCATTCGTTCCTTTTGGCCTATGAACAAATTTTTAATTATCTCTAGGAAAGTATAACAAGCGTCATTTGATCAAAAATCAAAAGACTCCAAAATTCCATCCATATGGAGTTTTTTCATGTTTTCTTTCCAATATAATTTAAATGGCGATGTCACTTCCTAAGTGATCTTTCAATCAATTTGTCTTTCGACATATTTAGCACTAGTTTTATGGATGTGATTTCTCCAACGAGATTTGTGGATCATCCATCTTTTATGGATTACGGCAATTATTTGAACAACCCTTTTGTTCTCATAATACCTGATAAAACAAATCTTGAAGGCAAGCTTTGATATTTAACGAGCAGCACAATAACCCTTTATTTGTTCTCGATGAACATCATCATATATTCTTTTGCTAGTTACTTAGGCCATTGTTGTTCATGAATTATGTTGTTTCGTATGACGATTCATACCAACAAATTCAGTATCCAATACTTAAGAACCACATTATTTAACAAGCAAATAATACAGACATAACACGTATATCCTCTATATACCCAAGCTGAACAATTCTAGTCTTTTCTTTTCTGCCATATATTCCTGAGATTCTCTTTCAGTATTTCCTTTTCTGTTTGAAAGAATCTATCAACATCAATAGTGGAGTCATACATATGACACATAGTCCAAAGCGTGTATAATTAAATATCAATGTCTTTGGACTTGCACTTTGAAGTAGATCACCATCATCAAATGTTTGGTGTACATTCAAATTCCATTCTTTAGTAATCTCTTGGTGTAGTAAATATTTTACCTACATCAAATATTCACCCTTATCATGGAATTATCCATGATCAAACTACTTTAGCTTATTGCGGTGAATCGCGAGTATAATGTTGCTCTCCAAAACCTTTTGGACGATTAGGACAACTAGTGTCTCCAACCTTTTGCAAATTCTCATCAAATATGAGAACATGACTTTTGCCATATTATACTCTATCATGTTGCAACCAAAACTTCGTTTCAGATATCACAATATCTTCCACACATCATGGTTTCTGAAACAACTCTTTCAGATCCTAGATAACCTTGATATTTAAGACAATTCTTTGAATATCAAGAATCATGGAGACAAACATGATACTCAGACACTAACTCGTGGAATTGTCACTCTCGATTTAATACCAATTATTAAACTTCATGGAGTAACCGGAACTTACTGAAAGTTTGCAATAGGACTTTTAAACTTTAGATTAACACTTCAAAATAATACGATACCAGTTCGTAAAGTAACTAACCAGAATTTTATAGTTCTATCATCTCCATTAAAACTTAGCGCAAGGTGGTAAACGGATGCCAATGACTACAACAATTATGCAAATTCACTTTGATTTAATTTATGATAAATAGTGTTCAACTTTTAATCAAATTTCTTTTGAACTCCCACTCAAAACAAAATCCCTCACATTGTTTTAGTGATCGCACGAACCAAATTCACCACATCAAAACCGATCATCACGAGAGTTGATGTAGCTTCAATGGCGAACAATCAACATTTTCATCATATCTACTATATGACTCATGCTTTACCTTTCGGTGATCCGTGTTCCGAGACCATATCTGTACATGCTAGGCTCGTCAAGATCAAACCTTATCTTCCGCATGAGCAAATCTGGCTTGCTCACGTTGTATACACTCGCAGAATCTAACACACCCGATCATCACGTGGTGCTTCAAAACAACGAGCTTTAGCAACGGTTCTTACTAAGGATGAACACTTTAAAACTTGAAATTGTGTGCTTGAGGGATCATCTTATAATGCTACCATCGTTAACTAAGCAATACAAGATGCATAAAAGGATTAACATCACTTGGAATTCATAATATGTGATATGATATGGCCTTTCTTCTTGTGCTTCTGATCTCCATCTTTAAGCACGAACATGATATCTATCATCACCAGCATGGCGTCAAGGTCAATGGCGTCGTTTCATGGTTGTCGTCCACCAGCTTGAACTATTACAACTACTTTGAATAGACACGCGGGTCTTAACAGAATTTAAAGACAACCAATGGCTCCTGCCGGTTGCCGACTTACAATAAGGAACATTGCATACATCATATATAATCACAATCATGGCCATATAACATCACAGCACACCCCTGCAAAACAAAGTTAGACAGCTCTAATTTTGTTTGCATATTTTACGTGGTTTGGGGCTTTCAATAAGTGTCGTTCTAACTTACGAACAAGAACCACAACATTGATACTAGTATTGTCAATCACCCGTTGTAAATTGAATCTTAACTATGTTGGGAGAAACAGGCACCCGCAAAGCCACTTATGCAATACAAGTTGCATGTCAAGCGTGGAGCAAGTCTCATGAACGATGTCATGTAATGTTAGCCCGATCCGCTTCATCCCACCATCCCGCAAGATGCAAAGTACACAAGAAGCAATCAACAACAAAAGCATCAACACCCATTATGACCATTGTGTTATACTCGTGCAACAGATCTACATATAGACACGGCTCTGATACCACTGTTGTGGTTCATAGCATGGAAAACAAAAAAATTCTACCGCATGAACACACAATCAAGATCTAATCTATGATCAAGCCAAGATCTATCTACTAGATTGTAGCAACGAGTCGATAGAATACTAACCCTCGAAGATTCCAAAGCGGTTAACGAGATCGGATTCTCGTGGGTGATGTAGTCGTACACTTGCCGATCTCAAGATCGCGTAGACGATCCTTCTGGCGCTGTGTTCCGGCAGCGCTTCCACAGTCGGTCACACGTTCGGTACTCGATGAAGACCTTCCTCTCCCTTGTTCCAGCAGGCAGCAGAGGTTGTAGCACTCTCCTCGCGATTCCGGCAGCACGATGGCGTGGTACCAGAAGTAGAGGGGAGATCTCGCACGGCTTCGCCTTAAGCCGGAGCGAGTATGGTGGACTATGAGAGAGGCTTTGGTGATCTAGCGTTTAGAGGCACCAAGGGGAGGGCTTGGCCGGTGGCTAGGGTTTGGGAAACCCTAACTCGCCGAGCTATAGGAGGCCCTAGGCGGCGGCGACTTGGAGGAGGCCGGTGGCTTGGGGCTAGGGTTTGGTGGAGAGAGGTGTAGGGAAGAGGGGCACCCCTGCCCCTCCTTTTATAGGTGGGAGGGAGGCGCGGTTGGGAGGAGGGAGTCCTCCTCCAACTCCTCCTCTATGGCCGGCGGGTGGAGGGAGTAGGTCTTCCTCCCTAAGTAGGTTTCCTACTCTCCCTCCACCAAGCAAACTTGCCGTTTGACTTTTCAAATTGGCGTTTGACTTTCAAACTAGGATTTGAATTCTTCCTTTATTTTTCCTAGCCAAGTGACCTAGTACATGATGCAACCATTTCATATAGTCATGACACATTCATGTACCCTTCCCCTCCGGAGTGTCAGACCTTCCGGACCCTTCTAGAACATTCCCGATGAAAACACCGGAATCATTCCCCAACTCCGAAACAAGACTTTCCTTATATGAATCTTATTCTCTGGATCATTCCGGATCTCCTCGTGATATCCCGGATCCCATCCGAGACTCTAAACAACATTCGGTCTCTTACTCATCATCCATAACTACTCAACAACATCGAATCCTTAAGTATGTCTCCCTACGGTTCGTGAATTATGTGGACATGATCGAGACACTTCTCCGATCAGTAACCAAAAGAGGAATCTATAAATTCATATGGCTCCCACATATTTCTATGATTACTTTGTGATCGAATGAACCACTTACATACGATACCAATTTCCCTTTGTCTCACGATAGTTTACTTATCTGAGGTTTTGATCGTCGGTATCTCCGCATACCTAGTTCAACCTTGTTACCGATAAGTACTCTTTTCTCGTTCCCGTGGTATGTGATCCCTTGTCAGCCAGTCACATGCTTGCAAGCTAATTGGATGACATTCCACCGAGAGGTCCCAGAGTATATCTATCCGTCGTATGGATGGACAAATCCCACTCTTGATTGATGTGTCTCAACCCATAATTTCCGAACACTCAATGCCACCTTTATAGATACCCAGTTACGGTGTGGTGTTTGATGTCATCAAAGAATCCTTCCGGTGATGGTGATAAGCATGATCTCATGGTCAAAGGAATTAGGTTACTATGTATTAGAAAGCTTATAGCAAATGAACTATATTAAATGACTTGATCTATATGCTACGCTTAACTATAGGAGTATGTCCATCACATCATTATCCTAATGATATGACCCAGTTGTTAATAACATCTCTATGTTCATGATCAGGAAACCATGATCATATATTAACCAACAAGCTAGTTTAACAAGAGGGTTTACTAGGGACTCTTTTATGTTTACAAATCACACAAGTATTAATGTTTCCGGTTAATACAATTATAGCATGGTATGTAAACATTTATCATAAGTATGAAGATATGATAAAAACCACTTTATTATTGCCTCTTGGGCATATCTCCAACAGGTGCGTGGTCTCCTGGCAAAGTTCAACGTCTTGATGGCGAGGCGTGGGGCGGTGCGGTTCGGTCGGAACGCGTCGACGCTCTGAGCGGTATCGATGGTGGTTTTGATGGCGCATAGTGGCTACGGGTCGCGTGGAGCCAAACGGGGTTGTCTGGGAGGTTTCTGGGACGGTGGTGATCACGTACACGGGCGACAAAAAAGGGGCGCAGCCTATGCGAACGTGTCGGGCACGGTGCTTTGGCGCGCTCTGGACATGGTCGCAGAGAAATGGGTGTGTGCGTTCTGGGTGGTCCAGTGGCTATCAGGGCTCGAGGGCTGGACATGGGGTGGCGGTGTACGGTGGCATGCATCCTGGACATGGTGGCTAGGCTCGACGCTTGCTCTAGCTAGCTTTCCATGGTCGGATGGCAAGGGTTCTCTCGGGTTGGCATGGCATGGTGCACTAGTTAGGGGCTAAGGGTGTTCAAGGAATTGCTGGCACTGGGGGGACAAGTGTGATCAATGGTGAACAATGGTTGCAAAGATCACTACTCAAAATAGTAAAGTTTGCCAATTTGATTTTATGTCTCCAAGTGTTTGACGAAATGGCCGCAAGAAATTCATATTTGAATTTTGGGTTGAAACTTGTTGGGTGCAATGGTCACATACTAGGTAGTTTTTGGTTGCTTGGATTTGTCAAGGTGCACTGATTTGGTTGGGTTTCGAGAAATGGTGATCTTACCATATGAACTAGATTCGAATTTCAAATGTCATTTGAATAAGGTTGACAAATATTTATGTGGTTTTGCAAGGTGGGCTTCAGTACACTTTCACTTGGTATAGTAAGGGGTGAAAAGATATGGATTTGTTTCTGTTTCAAATCTTGGACAAGAAACACTAAAAGTGGTCTAGTGAGCAAGATTGGCAAAATGACCATTTGCTTATTTTGTTTATTTTTGAATTTCCTTTGATTTGATTCTTCTTGGAAATGATTTAGATGATGTTGTTTTCATCTTTAAACCAATCCTTGCCGTTCATAACAATCGCACAAGTCCATTCAAGCATTCATGCAATCATCACATACACACATGCATTCACATGGATTTGAATTAACAGAAGTTTTTGTTAACCCTAAATTTCAGTGATTGGAATGGATAACCTTGATTAATATTTTTGGGATGTTACAAACCTTCCCTCCTTAAACAAAATCTCGTCCCGAGATTTGAGAAAAAAGAAAACTAGGATTTAAAGAGATCTGGAAACTCTGTCCTAATGTAATCTTCTCGTTCCCAGGTAGCTTCTTCTTCAGTGTGGTTACCCCACTAGATCTTGAGAAACTTGATTCTCCGGGTCCTGGTGGTTCTGAAAGCTTCCTCCAAAATACGGTTGGGTACTTCGGGATATGTAAGGTCATCGTTGATCTCTATTGTTTGGTGATCAATATTCTTGAATACTTCGGTCTTCTCCGGGAATTCTAAGTATGTGCGAAGTAACGAGATATGGAACACATTATGCACAGCAAACATCTCCTCTGGCAGTTCCAGTAGATACGATACTTCTCCTCGACCATTCAGAATCTTGAAAGGTCCGATTTATCTGGGGGCTAACTTTCCTTTGAGTTGGAAACTATGCATTCCTTTCAAATGTGATAGTTTGAGATACACGAAATCTCTGATATTGAAGGCTAGGTCTCGAAGTCTCTTATCGGCATAACTCTTCTATCTGGATTGGGTGGTCTTGAGGTTCTCACGGATCTTGTGAACCTTCTCTTCTGCTTCTCGTAGGATGTCGGGTCCGAAAATCCCACTCTCTCCTACTTCCGACCAATTCAAAGGGGTATGACACTTCCTTTCATACATGAATTCAAATGGGGCCATTTGCAAACTAGCTTCATAACTGTTGTTGTAAGAAAATTCTGCGAAAAGCAGACAATCTTCCCATTTAGATCCATATTACTACATACATGCTCTCAACATATCTTCGAGTATTTGATTTACTCGCTCCATTTGTCCATCAGTCCGAGGGTGATAAGTTGTGCTGAAATCCAGTCGGGTTCCCAATCCGTCTTGGACTTTCTTCCAAAATCTCGAGGTAAACTGGGTTCCTCGATCCGATACAATGTTCTTAGGGACTCCATTCAAACTGACCATTCTAGCAATGTACAACTCTGCTAGTTTTGAACTTTGATAAGTGGTCTTGACAGGTAAGAAATGGGAGACTTTGGACAGTTTATCTACTATGACCCAAATAGAGTCATTTCCCCTACTTGATGTAGGCAAACAGGTGATAAAATCCATTATGACTAAATCCCATTTCCATTCCGGAATCTGCAATGGTTGCAACAGTCCCGCGGGTCTCTGATGTCCCACCTTGACTCTCTGACAAATATCTCACTTGGCAATGTAGCTTCCGATTTCTCTCTTCATCTTATGCCACCAAAATTGCTCCATGAAATCTTGATACATCTTTGTTCCTCCGGGGTGGATAGAATAAATAGTACCATGGGCTTCTTTCAAAATAGCTTGTTTCAATTCTAAATCTGCTAGCACACAGATACGTCCTTTGTACTACTAAAATCCTTCTTCATCTTTGGTGAATCCGGGTAATTTGCCTGTACCGATGCGACGTTTGATTCCGTCGATACTAACATTTCCTTTCTGCGCCTCCTTGATCTGACTTATCAAAGTGGGTTTAAGTTCTATGCTAGCCAAAAATCCTTCACTTACTAGATCCATTTTGAAATCTTCCAACTCCTTGTGCAAACTTGATTGCTCCTTCAGAATCATGGAGTTCAAGCGACACGACAATCTGCTAAGGGAATCTGCTACCAACATTGGCTTTGCCAGGGTGATAGTGGATGTCCATATCATAGTCCTTGATTAGCTCTATCCATCTCCTTTGCCTTATATTTAGCTCCTTCTGAGTGAAAATATACTTCAGGTTCTTGTGATCCGAATAAATTTCACAATGGTTACCCATAAGGTAATGTCGCCTCGTCTTCAAGGCTAAAACTACAGCTGCTAGTTCATGGTCATTGGTAGGATAATTCTGCTCATGTTGCTTCAGTTATCGGGATAAATATTATATGTATTTACCTTCTTTCATTAGCACACATCCGAAACCGATCTTGGATGTGTCACAATACACATCAAAAGGCTTCATGATATCTGGCATGATCAAGATTGGGGCTGAGATCAATCTCTTCTTGAGTTCTTGAAAACATGCTTCACATTTGTCCGTCTATTCAAACTTCTTATCTTTCTTCAACAATTGGGCCATTGGTCTGACGATACTTCAGAATCCTTCTACAAACTTGCGGTAATATCCTGGTAATCCAAGAAATGCACGAACTTGGGTTTGAGTGGTTGGGGCTTGCCATTCTTCAGCATCCTTGACCTTTGCAGGGTCAACGGCAATTCCATCGGCTGACACGATATGTCCGAGGAATCATACTTCCTGTAAGCAGAGTTCACATTTGCTAAACTTGGCATACAACCAATGCTCCCTAATAGTTCCAAGGATGGTCCTCAGGTGTAGCTCATGTTCGTCTTCTAATTTAGAATAGATCAGAATGTCATAGATGAAAACAATGACAAACCCTAAAAGGAATCTGCTGATACATGACCCTCTATTTTCGTCACCGAATCGTCATTGTCTACAATATGTGACGATCTTATGACGAAAACATATCGTAAAAAACCGAGCGTCAGTAATTGCATACAACAATGTTTTTTGTGAAATCGTCATAACCGTCTATGACGATATTGGATCGCCATAAATGTTATGAAAATCCAATATCGTCACGGGGCATCTAGCCAGGCCATGTCAGATCCTACGTGGCCAATCCGACGTGGAAAAATTGTGACGAAATCAGATCTTCGTAGTGCAAATTCAGCACGATCCAATGCGGTCGCTTATTTGGGCTGAGCTCAATAACTATGTCCTTTTTTCTTGGTTCAGGCATTTTATAGTACATTTCATTTTGGGCCTTGGCCTATTTACGATCTAGTTCTTTGGGCCTTGGCGTTCAAAGTCCAATTATTTTAGGCCTGCCATCAGCCTTTTACCATTTACAATCAGATGCTTTGTTCCACAATTAGTCATTGGGCTGGTGTTTTTAAAGCCCAACACAATTCAGATTATATTCATCTAGGCTATATGCAAGCAACGTTTGAAGCCCAGAAATATATGGATAAATAATGAACCAATTTTCATTGCAAAATAATACAGACCCTATTTCAAAATGAACTAACCAAATTTTCAAATAAACAGACCAGAAATTCAAATGAACAAACAATCACTCCTCGTACATTACATCAAAACAAAAAATTGATGCATACAATCAATAATCCCACTGCCCAACACCTCCAGGTCGGCAATGATCCCTCGCAGCGCCCAACACCTCCACGCGAGCTAGCCAACACCTCACTGGCTTCCTCCACTCCACCTGGGGTGTCACTGCTCGCCCAGCAACTCACCTAGGTGCCCATGGGCAATCTACAACAGCAGCAGGAACTGGCGAATGATCAGTGATATGACAAAACGCAAGAGGGCAAGAAATCACAGGAGTACATGGCCTACAAATATTAAAAAACACTAATAGAAATATTTCGTCCTTACATCTTTCCTTTGATTATCTCATTACAATGCATAATATATTCATAAATGATATTTCACACACATTTGAAACACTGGTACATGTCCAGCAAGGCACAAACCTTGATGCCAATGAGGTAGGGTAGCTGCTTGTTGAGATTGATCTTCTCCTGGTTCTCCTTGATCTTACATTAAATTTCTATAGCTCATGTGTGTTCTGCTACATCTTGACCTACACCAACCACAAACAAACACCCCATATCAGACGACCAATAACAAGCGTAGATCACCCAATAGCCATTTAGCTTCAAGTAAAGAACAACATGATCAAATAATCAAAACACACACAACTCTAGGTCAATACCATGAGTTCACGACAAGTACAAAATAAGGTGAAAAAGCAATAGCCATTGCATAACATTGCATGGAAAAAATAAGATCTAATAGAATTACTAGACAATAGCTCTTATACTACTACACCATTTGAGCTCATGGTAAGGATCAACAAATAACTAGAACAACACTTCATGTTCGGATACAACAAGTATTTCCGAGGACTAGAACAACACTATACTCAATAGTAATGCATTACATCATGTCCCATCATCAACCAAGTAAAGAAGAATATACTGAAGACTTATCTAATCCATCTGAGGAGAGCAACAGCAGCAGGTTAGCTTCAACGTCACGGTGATAGCGCATCTAGATGAACATGTCGTCCTTCTGATGCACCTCCGACCATCATCGGACACAGGCTTTCATGTGGCATGCTTCAATAACCTGTATAATGACACGAGGAACTTTTTTTACTAATTTTTTTTATCACACAACCAATATAACTGAGCATAATAAGGATCTAAAGAGTTGCACAAATAAGTAATTGACAAAATCTAATAAGTTAAGATGTTATTATTCAAGTTCTCCATCAACTAGACAAAATCACAAACTATACAACTATGCTAATTTTTTCATTTCACAGGGAGATAATGTGCACATTTCAAGATAACCAAATGCCAGCAGACACAAATGGCACATGTAATATACAATATAATTCCAAAACTGAACCAAATTCTAGACTTTCAGGTGCACTTCATATATGGCACAACCCTATTTTGCATACAGAGTCATATAGATGAAGCACACACATAGTATATCCTATACAGAAATTATTGAGGCACCTGTACCTAGTGCTAATACCATCAGATCATGGCATTGTTTACTTGGAGATTGAAACACAATGGCATGCGCAATACATTGAGCCATCTAGTGTTAATATAAACTAAGATGCAGAATACATTTATCAAGCTGCAGAGCAGTAGGAGATGGATATTCAGATCAAGCTGTTGCAAAATCTACTGACTAAAGTTGTTGCAACCAAGATTAAAAACAACTACAAGACATATCCATGCAAAGAACTTAAGAACATCTACTGTCATCTAGTTATCTCAAGAATAGGGTTACACCCTACCTCCTGTAATTATAAGAAAGTTTATCACAAATAGGTAATAAAAGGAAAAATAACAAGACCATTTTCAACAAAACCGGATATAAATGAAGCTGGTGCTGATAAATAACCCACGAGTTAACAGAAGTATAGACACTTGATACTATAATTGGTTCGGGCAAATGAATAGCACACGAGTTTGCACCTAAACGTCTAACCATTTCCTTATAAACTAGGCACATGAATTCAAATTTTTATGTTAGAATGTTGTTCTCCCAATGCTGTTAAGACAAGTATGGAATGACTCGATCATGTGACAATTTCCCAAACAATTGTCACAGGTTATAAATATGTACAGTTATCAAATTTCAAAATAATATGAATGATTACTTGATAGATCTTCGCCCGTTGAATATGATAATGTGCTACACTAAATTCTTGACACAATCAGGCAACCAAATCAAACAAGGGCTCCAAAACCAGTAACCTTGCTAGGAGACATCATTCTACTCTTCCTTGCATTGCCATAGAAAACTTTTAGAGCTCAAAGAGAACAACTATTGCATCACCAGATATATAAGAGTTGACAAAAAACTACATCAGTACTATGTTTTCCATATGGTCAACAATTATTTAGATCAACAAGATATAATAAGTGCACCCAAACGATACTAAATTACTAATATGTCAGGTCGCATTGCAAAATTCTTATGGTAAAGCAGTTCTGATGTTCTACAAGATACAAAATGTTCTGAACCCAACAATATGCATCTGATTAGATTGAACAAGACAATGTACTCCAAACAATCACGCTGGTTGTTCTGGAGGGCGATCCACCACGCTGGGCCCCAGTAACCTTGCGAGGCGACAGGGGAGGGCTTGGTTGTGGTGATTGTGGGTCTTGAGGAGAAACGGAGGCAGAGGCTGGCCCGCTCTATGTCGAGGGCCTGGAGCATGTCGTCCTCCTTGCGGGTGTACCTGCTAGTGGCGCAGACCCTCTTGTTGCATCAGGGCACGTCCTGCTACTCCTCGGCCCTGCAGATGCAGTCCTCCAGGTCCACCTCCCCGCATCGGAACGGCTTAACCCGCTTGCAGTGATCCAGGTTGCACTAGTCACTGCTCACACGCGCAGGCAGGGCAGAGGCAGAGTCAGACCACCAGAGCACTGGTAGAGGAGGGAGGGAGGGAGGGAGGAGGGCGTACGTACACGAATACGGTGCCTTCGTGGCGGACGAGGAGCAGGATGGGGGTCGCGGGCGACCTGACCGGTGGAGGGCAGCTGTCGGGACCTTGTGCGGCGACACCCCCCGGCCCCGCCACCACGACCTGTTCGGGCGGCGCACCCACACCAGCGTCCCCACCACCGACACATCCAGATCGACCGCCGTCGCGTGGCCGACCTCCCCCATCGACCAATCAATTCGATCTCCCCGCTTCCGCTTGTAGGTAGTGAGTGTAGGGGCGCAGCGATGACGAGGGGGAGCGCGCCGGCGGGAGCCATCGTCCTCCAAACAACCAGTAACCTCTGGCTCTCGTCCATCATGGTGGCTTGCCATGGCATCACGGTTCCTGGGGCAGAGGCCGCATCTGTCAAGCAAGGGGCTAAGGTTTTCGGGAAGGTGGAATTTGGCGAAAGAGGAGAAGTGGCGGCGGGGTATGAGAAGGGGATTAGGGTTTGGGGGTCTCTTCTAGTAAGTGCGTTGTAGCTGCAGGATGTTTTAGTCATTTCAGGTGCAAAGTGCGGAGGGGACGATAGGCGAATCTTCCTTCGTTGGGTAGATTGTACATGGATGGTTGATATCTTATTAAGTGGGTTGATCCGTGGGAAGTCTATTTCTCTTTTCTGATTGGGTGGCTATATTATGCAAATAAAGACGTTTTGACCATAGTTTGAAACGGGCATAAAAAATTCAAAAATAGTCCGAACTATGTGAAACCTTCACGTGGCGTCATGTTATGTGACATAGTTCCAAGGAAAAATATCAAACTTGGTAAATTGATTGTGTCTCGAAAAAACCTTCTCATGAATGACCTATCATGTCCTAGGTTTCATGGCTTTGAGGCAGAAATATCAATGTGATGGCTAGAATCATGGCATAGTTTTTTATAATATGCTCATATTGTGCACACATATGTATCATGGGACGGAAAACAATGTTGCAGGAGGAAGTTTTCCTTTTTGACACACATAAAATCCATTTTCCGAGCAAAAAAACGGGGCATTTTGTAAAGCAACCACCAAATGACAGTTTTAGAATGGTACCACCACATTTTATAAAAATATTAGACCACCTTACATGGACAATTTCCCAACCGGGGTATCTCAAACCTTTCTGTTCACTCCTGGTGAAAAAGACGAATTGCTGCCGAATCGGTAGGAAGTGGGTCCGTTTTGAAATATAGGTACATGATCCGATGCTCATGATTTTTGGAAAAAATAATTTTTAGACTCACAATACGATGTTTCACCAGAGATCCAATACAAGTTTAGCGAGGCTTAGCCCCTATCTAAGAACCTTCATGTCCGCCGTTTTTACCATAGTTTGAAACGGGCATAAAAAATTCAAAAATAATCCGAACTATGTGAAACCTTCACGTAGCGTCATCTTATGTGACATAGTTCCAAGGAAAAATATCAAAATTGGTAAATTGATTTCATCTTGAAAAAACCTTCTCATAAATGACATATCATGTCCGAGGTTTCATGGCTTTTAGGCTGAAAGACCAATGTTATTGCTAGAATCACGACATAGTTTTTGATAATATGCTCATATTGTGAAAATATATGTATCATGGGATGGCGAACAATATTGCAGGAGGAAGTTTTTCTTTTTGACACACCAAATGACAGTTTTAGAATGGTACCACCACATTTTTCAAAAACTAATAGACCACCTTACATGGACAAATGTCCCAACGGGGGTATCTCAAACCTTTCCGTCCACCCCTGGCGAAAAAGACAAATTCCTGCCGAATCGGTAGGAAGTGGGTCCGATTTGTACTACAGGTACATTATCTGATGCCCATTATTTTTTGAAAAAAATGTTTTTAGACTCACAATATGCTATTTCTTCAGAGATCCAATGCAAGTTTAGCAAGGCTCGGCCCGTAGCTAAGAACCTTCATGCCCGCCATTTTGACCATGTTTTGAAACGAGCATAAAAAAATTCAAAAACGGTCCGATCAATGCAAATCCTTTGCGTGGTGTCTTATTATGTGACATAGTTGCAAGAAAAAATACCAACCTTGGTATATTGCAAGTGTCTCAAAAAAACCTTATCAAAAATGACGTATCATGTTCGAGGTTTCATGGCTTTCAGACCAATCGACCAATGTTATGGCCAGAATCGCGGCATAGTTTGTGATAATATGCCCATATTATGCACACATATGTATCATGGGATGGCGAACAATGTTGCATGAGGAATTTTTCCTTATCGTCGTACAAAAAACCATTTTCCATTTTCCGATAGGAAAAAATAGGGTGTTTTGTGAAGCAACCACCAAATGAAAGTTATAAAACTCTACCACCCCATTTTTCAAAAATAATAGACCACCTTACATGGACAAATTTCCCAACCAGAGTATCTCAAACCTTTCCATCCACCCCTGGCAAAAAATAAAAATTCCTGCTGAATCGGTAGGAAGTGGGTCCAATTTGAACTACAGGTACATGATATGATTCCCATGATTTTTTGCAAAAATAATATTTAGACTCACAATATGCTATTTCTTCAAAGATCCAATGCAAGTTTAGCGAGTCTCATCCACTGAAGTTTTTCTTTTCGTCACACAAGAAACGCATTTTGCATGTTCCGAGTACACAAAACGGGGCATACTATGAAGCAACCACAAAATGAAATCCACTGTTTTAAAATAAAAAAGTATTCATAATTAACACCCTAAGAGGATCTACTGAATTTTATAAAAATTTAGAGCCAAAAATCAATTATTTTCGATTTTTGATGACAAAGATACAAAAGAATTAACAAAATAGAAAAAAAAACTTTCTAAATGGACCAACACATCTGCCTAGGACTACAACCAGACCACCAACTAAAAGGAAACACGAGCCCAAAAAATCACGATCACATCAGCCCAACAGCGAGGTAAGTCAAAAAAAATAGCGAGGCACTGGCCCAACAGCGGTGCAGGAAGAATTCGGCCCACCGGGGCGTAGGTCCAACAGCGAAGCCGTATGGTTAAATAGAGTCAGCTGGGTAATTGAACACGGACGAGGATTTGGTATAGTGGTTACTTCAACAGGGATTGTGGAGTCTTGGGAGGTCGCTGTTTAGAATCTTGACCGCGAGTTATTTTTGGTACTTATTGCATGCAACTCTTGGTACTGCTGGGAATGGTCCCGCATGTTAGGCTTGTGGTGGGGATTGAATTCCAGGTAGGCAGAAATAGACACATGGATATGACACATAAGCAAACATTAACACATAGACGTGACATGTAGACATAATTGCTGATGTGGTCCTCTAAATGGATTCTGATCCAGCCATTACGACGATTTAGATGGTCATAATCAGCTATAAATAAGTCTCTTAGCTGTGTCATGTAGTTTATGACGATTTCGTATGAACAAATTACGATGATTTTGATACAAATTGTCGTAATTTTATAGGGTTTTGACCTCTTCAAACGGTCTACCACCTTCTTGTTCAAAATCGTCATAGATCTATGACGATTTCACTCCCCTTCACTATGAGAAGGTCATAAGTAAACACATTTATTGTAGTGAAACTTATCCAGGAAGTCCATAAAAATCTTATTCATGAGGTTCATTAAATAAGCGGGGGCATTGGTTAATCCAAAATACATGACAGTGTACTCATACAGTCCATATCTGGTGGTAAAGGCAGTCTTTGAAATATCCTCTACGCGAATCTTGAGTTGATGATAACCAATTATAATATCAATCTTAGAAAACACTTTGGCACCAATCAACTGGTCAAACGGTCCTCTATATTCTACAGTGGGTACTTTTTCTTAATGGTGACATCATTGAGTTTCCGATAATCTGTACACAAACGGTTACCTCCATCTTTCTTTTCCACAAACAAGACAGGTGATCTCCATGGAGACGCACTTGGTTGAATAAGTCCTATCTCCATCATAGAATCCAGTTACTTCTTCAGCTCCACTAGTTCCGATGGGTTCATACTATAAGGTCTCTAGGCTATGGGTCCGGTTCCAAGGATTAGTTCAATGATAAACTCGATATCTCGATCTGGGGGCATACCGGGCAAAACATCTAGAAATACGTCAGGGTATTCACAGAATACTCTGACTTGGTGAATGGTTGGTTAGGCTATACTCTTGTTGCACTTGAATTGACGGGGCAAGGTTTCAGATACATGCTCTACTTATATTCCGGTTGTACTGGTCATGGTTATGGCTTTCTTGGCACAGTCAATTAATTTTATGTTTAGACATCCAATCCATTCCTATTACTACTTCCAAAGCATTGGTTCCGAGTACTATTAGATTCGCATAAAAATCTATGTCATGGATTCTGATAGGTACGGCCTTGCAAATTTTTCTAGCTTTGGTGGTTGATCCAGGTATTTGAACTATCATAACATGCTTCAGTTTTGTTGGTTGAATCTTACTAGTACATGCAAATTATTCGGTAAGAAATGAGTGCGATGCTCCAGAATCAAACAACACTCTTGCAAGTACCAAGTTAACATAAAACATACCCAGCACGACATCTGGCGCTTCTTGGGCTTCTTAAGCATTCATGAGAAACAGACGGCCGTTGCGGTTGAGCGAATTCCTAGGGGCAAATCTCCTTCTAGGCTGAGCACGACGCTGCTGCTGAGCTGGGGCATTCACATTGGGGATGCTGCAATCTTCTTGGGGCACTCATTGAAATAGTGACCCTCGGTTATGCATTCATAACAAGTCAACTGAGACTTGTCCTTTCCTACAACAGTCACAACATTGCTTCTAGTTCTAGGGGCAGTATTGGTGTTGTTGGTGTTGTTGTCCTTGGACGGTGCACGATTGAAATTTTTGGAGTTGCTGGGGTTGTTGCTGTGGTTTCCTCCAGGCCTTGGGTTTCCTCCTCCACGGTTGGGATAGGTTGGACGGTTCATCGGGGGTCTATTGATTTTTGGGCAAATCCTGTAGACGGGCTGGGGCTATACTTTGGGGTATGGTGGGTTCCTGGTTGATGCATCATTCGACGGTTGCAGTTCTCATTGGCTTGGTTGATCTTGCCTTCCATCTGAATGGCAGAATCCACTAAGGCATTTTGACACCCCCGGGATCAGGGCTAAACAAATCCCAGACCTCCGTCTGATATAAGCTTAACCTTGAGCTCGAGAATATCCAGTGAAGAATCGGTAACACAGGAGTGACCCTACGACACAATTTTTTTACAGCAAGCTCATAACTGAGCAGAGAACCAAATTATTACAAGCAGAGGTCACTGACCACAAACATCAAACAACGGAAGGCAAATTATGTTATTAAGTATAGCAAACTTAACAAATGGCCTAAGAGGCCTGAAGCATAATGATGACGTCCCAGCCCATAGATTCCAGGCTACCGGCCGGGAACCCCAAGCTACTCGTCGATGTCGATGTAGTACCACACTGATCTTCAGAGAACACTTACTCTGCAAAAAGTATCAATAAAGCAAGGGTGAGTACAGGATGTATTGCGCAAGACTTCTGGCTAGTGGAGTTGTTTTGCATAAATCCATCTTTTGTTTATAAAACAAAAGGGAGAAGAAGCTCGTCTAATCAGAATATTTTAAAAGGGGATAAGAGAGCGAAATCTCCATAGTATTGATCATCATCTTTTGATATCCACCAATCATCATCTCCTGAACTAGGATCACCCCCTCGTACCCATGAGGAAGCACCCTTAAACACATGTTGATCTACCAAGTTTTATGATTAGTTTAAAGTTCTCTATGATCTTAGAATCTGGTCCCCAAGCGTTCATAACCGTGAATACAGCTTTTCGAAAAGATTTAACCCTGCAGGGGTGTACAACTTTACCCACACATACTAACCTTCTCTTAATGCCACAATGATTAGACCTCTTCCTTGGAAGGCCGGCAGAGGGTGGTTAGACACGACCTTTACCTTGCTTTCACCGAGACCATGAGTCACAAAATAAGTATGATTCCGCCGTAACGGGTAAAATCCCGAAGCCGGTACTTAAAGATGTGAGGCAAGGTTGGTTAACAGGGGCGCCATCTACCCCAAGCAACCCGGTCCATGCTTACCTACCTGTAATGAATGCACCTGCACCCGGCAAATCTTTCAAACGGTTTTCTATGCATATGTCGAATGGAACGCCCGAACTATGTGACTCATGGAATCTACTAGGCAAGTTAGTCAGTCATGAGGTTGTCTAGGCCCCGTGTGGTTGCACGCTCGTCTTGGTTCCAACGGCACGAACTCAGGTCCTAGTTGTGGCGAGCATGGGACTAGAAAAACCACATCCCACCGTGGCCTCCCATACAAGCCTTAGCATGTTTAATCTCATATCACTGATCTCATCTCATCAATTTCTCCTGTCATACTAGATTATATGCATCTAATACATCATCTGGATGGACTAGACTCTATAGCTATGCATGGCTAAGCAGACACATATAATAGCTCTAGCAGTGCACACAAGCCAAACCTAGTTATGCTAGGAGCAGTGGATCAGGTAATATAAGCTCAAAGGAAGTAAGCAATAGATAGGATACTCTATGTATCGATAAAATACCACAGTAGAATTGTATGCATCATGGCAGAATTGAAATGCTTTCGAAATCATAGGATTATATCATGGTGGGGCTATGCTTGCCTTTGCCAGTTGATAGCAGATAAATAGATCTTCGAGATCCTTGTACTTGACTTGGTTATAGTTTGTCAAGTTTTGTTCGTTGATCTTCGATCTTCAATGGTCTTGTTCTTGGTCTTCGATCTCGATTTCGATATCGTATTCTATCAGGAAAAACGAAACACCGGAAATAAAGGGAAAACAATAAACACATGGCATAGATGCAATTCTCAAACAAGAATGATGATATGACAAGTTAAATTGTATTGAATTGAAACCCTAAAGCATGCTCGACCATTTAATCGGGGTTCCGAGGGGTAGAAACCCTAATTCGGAGAAACTCCGGAACATATGAGAGGGGTGAATTTATTCTTCTAATTAAACTTGTCATTTAAGTTGTTGAACAATGCATTATTATAGCTTAGATAGATAGGTTTCATTTTTCTGAAAATTTTGATATATTATTTGTATTTTTCTGAATTACAGATTAAAAGTTATTGAATTTACAATATTCAAAACAATTTCTCAAATTATTAAACCTTTTCTTAATATAAATAAAACTTGAATTATGTTTTACACCGAGGGCTGGGCTAGCCAGTGAGACTGACCGAAGGGCCCAAGTGCCAACTCAGCCTCCACGAAGGCAAAGTGGGACAGCGGGGTGGTTGTTGTTTCTCACCTAGACCGAAGCTAGCCATTACCACTAACGGGTGGGGCCTGGGTCGGGTCAACATGCCACGCAGGCGCCACGTGGGCCTCGCTGGAGAGCTCATCGGACACGGCGGGGAACGGCAGAGGAGGGTGATCTGGGAAGCGCTATGGCATGCGTTCGAATCAGCGGAGTATCCCGAACCAAATAGAGGCGACGCTGCTCAAAGAAGGTCACCGGAGCAGGAGCTAGCACGGTGGAGACCATCGGTGGCGGGGATAGGTACATGTGGTGGGGTCAATTCCGGAAGCAATCAAATAAGGGAGGAGCACTAGGAGAATCATGAGCTCACCTAGAGGCTTACTGTAGTGTCGGCAAGCTCGGGGGCGGCCGGAATCACCTGTGAAGACGGCGGCCGCAGTTCGGACAAGAGGTAGCGATTGAGGAATCTGGAAGCCGCCCGGCTTACGATTCTTGGGGCAAATGACAGAGGAGGTCAAGGCGGTCACATGAGCGTGATCTAGGGACCTTGGGGCGACCAGAGATGGCGTGGCGCCGGCGAGGTATGAAGGTTAGGGTTCAGTGCTTTTTGCGGGGACGAGTTTGAGAGAGGGAGAGGAGAAAAGTCACATGGCTAGGGTTACTGGGCATCAGCGTCGAGTACATGTAGTCGTCCGGGGGCGGCGGCGGTCGGTGGCACACATCTTGGCGCCGGCGAGCGCTGCTGCGTCGACAGCGAGCAGGTTCTCTCCATCGCGAGGAAGAAGAAGACGATAGAGGAGTGAACCGGTATGGGCCTCGTGTTGGACCGAAGTTGGGCCGAACTGGGCCACATGAAAGAGAGGGAGGAAAGGAAAGGGACTGGGCTGCGCGGCCTGGGTGCTATTCTGGTTATTTTTTTCAGAAATCTTTTCTATTTAGCTTTCTTATTTCTTTCTTTTACAAATTGATTTGAAATCTGTTTTAGGATATTCCAAAAATACCAGAAACCTTGTAATTATATATTAAATAGCATGGGGCCCTTCTAATCCAGTTGGGCTCCAATTATTTTTGTACTTTTCAGATATTATCAAAACCATTTGAATGTTTCAAAGAGGGGGAAAAGATTAGGGTTTTTAGGGTTTGATTTAGTTTCATTGATGCACAATTAAAATTATGATGCTCATGATGCACAAAACTAACCCTAATATTGATTAAGTAAAGCTGGGGTGTTACAGGCATCAATGTCAGCAAACAGGATATTAACTAACATTGTCTGCATCTCAGCATGCAGACCATTCAGGAATCTCTCCTTCTTCTCTTCAGTGTCAATCTCAACGGGTGCATACCTAGCTAATGACAGAAATTTTTCACGGTACTCAACTACTGTCATCCTCCCTTGCTTCAATTCTCTGAATTCATCTCTCATCCTCTTAATCAAACCCGGTGGCACATGGGTTCTGCTAAACTTGAGTTTGAATTCATCCCAAGTCATCATTTTTCCTCCAGTCATGGCGCGAACGCTGTTCCACCAAGCTCTTGCATCTCCTGCCGGATAGTGGGTGGCAAACAATACTTTCTTGTTGGCTTCCACTCCTGCGAATTCTAAGTTGTTCTCCATGGTCTGCAGCCAATCATCTGCATCTAGGGGCTCTTCAGACTTGCTAAAGACGGGTGGATTGGTGTTTTGAAAGTTCTTGAGGTTGGATCCATGGTTGTCCTGGTTTCCTTGGCCGTGATTGTTGTTGGCCATGTGAGCCATGTGTTGAAGGGTTTCTAAGTTGGCTTGACGTTCAGTTCTTTTAGCTTCGCGGTCTGAAACCAACATTTGCAAGATTTGCAACATGGGGTCCGGGGATGAACTTCTTCCTCCGCGAGGCATCCGAAGATTGAGATAGATCATGAGAAATGAGATAAATATCTAAGGTTCAGGGGTTTGTTTTTGAAAAGTTTTTGAAGTTTGACTCAAATATTTCTAGGAACTTGCTTTTCATTAATCCATTCATAGAACACGATACAAACACATACCACAATAAGGAAACATATGGTTTTACGAACCATTCTGGGAAACTACGATATAATGGGACCGAATACAGCTCACTAACGCTAGTGCTCAAGTTCTACTACTCCTCGGAGTCGGTGGCTTCCCCATCATCATCTTAATCATCATCAATGAAGCCGAAGTCATCCTCATCGGTGAAGAAGTCCATGGCTTGATCCTCCAAGAAGTCATCATCATCACTGAGATAGGAGTAGGGGTCTCCACAGAGGTCTTCCCCTGCATTCTCCCTCTCCTCAAGTTGCATGTCTCTCTCATGGGTGATCTCCTCCAAATCTATGACCTTGTGACGAAGGCGAGCAATAATTCGATCTTTTTTGTCAAGGTGGCGGCGACAAGACTGGCGATCCTTCACAAGCATGGCAATGGTCTGGTCTTTCTAGACTAAGATGGCATACTGGAATCCCTCTGAGGTGGGGTCTTCAATCGTCCCTCGGAGACTTGCAACAATCAGCCATTGCAATTCTCCTCCTTCCTGATTGTTGAGCTGAGCTCCGAAGAACGTGGGGTGCGGGCGCTCCAGAAGTTCCAAGAGTTGGTCCAAATCATGCTCAAAGATGAGATCTCCTCCATTTCCCAACTGATAGAACTTGCTATACTTCACGTCCATCTATAAGAATGTAGGATGAGTAAGTTAGTAGAGTGATCAAGTGTGTCAAATTTTATGTAAGTTTACAAGAATTTTTTAGGAACATGAATTTTCATGAAAGAACCTAACTGATAAAAATGAGAATAGTTTTTCATAAATAATCACTTCTTTTGTTTTGAAACTAAGTGTTTGATTCAAGCGTTAATTCTAAACTAGGGTCTACTATGGTCAGGATGGCTCTGATACCAACTTGTTAACACCCGGATTTTAAATCCTAGACGACTGTTATGCCATACATCGCAATCCCAGGATTACCATTTTTGTGAGACATAACAGATTGAATATCACAGTACATCATCCATTACAAACCATACATAAGGTCTTACAACAAATAAAGGATCTCATGATCCAGTCTTAGCGGAATAATATAATAACGATAGCGTGGGTGAGGCTCCATCTTCATGGTCACAGGTAATACTGATGATGGGAGATGATCCTAGTTGTCGTAACCTTCCTGCGGTCCATCCTCCTGATAGTCCTTTTCATAGTCTGGCCACGGGAATAGCCAGGGACAAAGCCATGAGTACTCTTTAAGTACTCGCAAACTATCACTAACAGGTAAAGTGGTTTAAGTAGGAATACTAAGCTCTATGTTGTTTTCCAAAAAGCCAGATTTATCTCTCACTGAGTTTAGAAGCAAATAAAACTAGTTTAAGGTTTTATGACACCTAAGGGGAACTTAGCTTTCACTTTCACAACCCTGTTATGGTCAAGTTAAAGTCATGATTCATTTCACAAGTCATTTTGAAAATATGGCCACTCGAATTGTCCATAACCGCGGAACAGTATGGCCACTCGAACTGTCCATAACCGCGGACGTGGCTATTTGAATAGTTTGACACTCTGCATATGTGGTACACTTTCACCACAACAATCGATACATCCGTCAGGAACAATCCTGAATTCACCATACTCAGTATGCGGATAAGCAATCCTAACCTTTCAATTACACGCCCAAGTATAGGCACCTCTCCTATGAGTTTGGCCTCCCAACCATGACCATCTGTCATCTTGGGAACTGCACAGGTGGTCAATCTTCACGAGGTAGCCTCAGCTCAATCCTGGGCCGCAAGGGAACCCATACCAAGGTATATAAACTTCCAGTCAATCCTACTCAAATTCGGGTATTGTGGTTGTATAATAAAATTGTAATGGTATCACATCGAGACAACCATCAATTTTATAAAGGGCTAAGGCTCATGCCTCAACATTTTCATCATCAAAATCATCTAGTGTTCAAGAACACATGTCAAAACATTTCATTATAATGACTCATCATTCTATGGTTTTCATAATCATTTACACCCAGTATTCGCATCTAAAGTGATGAAGTTTTATGCTTAGCACTAGCCACAGAAATTGGGGGTAAACTCTAATGAGGGGTGGTAAACAAGTGTAACTTATCTAAGTTCAATCTCATGCCTCAGGATGACATCAAGATCTATCTAACTTAGGACAATTTTTATGCTCTTTATGCTACCTCTAATATCTTTCCAAAACTTACAAGTCACTAGGATAACATAATTAGAAAGCTTTGATAAAGGCATAAAATAATCAAGCTTGGAAGTAAAACTGGGATTTGGGGTAATCAAGGTTGCATGGTTTAGCTTGCTAGGATGGATTTCTAAGTTAACTTGTGTAGTGAGGCTTGCATAATTGCAAGTTTAATCTTGCATCAGATAGCTTTCCTTGTGCAGTGCAGTGGTTGAAGTTCTCCTCTGCTTCTTCCTCGTAGTAGTCTCCTTCCTCTTCATATCCTTGGTCCGTACTAGCGTCTATAAATAAATACGAGGTACACAATCACCAAACAATACTTAACTAATTCTATTTATCACACCAGGGTTTTCACTAGATGATTTAGCATCATCACAATCATCAGAAAGATTAAGGCACTAGTTTCATTTATTATATTTTGGAAAAGTAATTTCTACTCATTGAAAACTACTTAAGATTTAATATTATCCAATTAAAACATGGGATCATGTTGACACATGTCATCACCACATATTTCAGTACTTGGGAATGTGATTTAAATGGTGTCACAATTGAATAAGGTTTAACCTTTTTATTTTAAGTAATTAAAGTGACTAGAAATGCCTATGTGGCACTCTTTTATTACTTGTCCATTATTTCTATAAGTAAACCTAGATATTTTTATATATTCATAAAGGTCTTATCAAATGTGATTTTTGAGAGTTGTAATCAACTCAAAAGCTTTTATGGTTGAATTTTGAAAAATGATTGAATGCAGAAAAGTTTCTGCCTTGTTATTTTTACTATAGGTGATCTATAATTTCAAACGGTTTGAATCCAGCGGGATTGATTAAGAATTTCAATACCTTTCTAAGAAAATTGGTTTCATGCAATTTGGTTTAGTGAAACTCTCTGGAATGATTTTTGAATCTACTGCCAAAACGAAGTTTTAAATTAAATAGATAAACCTAATTCCAAACAAACTGGGTCACGTGGGAAAGTTAACTGGGCCGGCCCACTGCGCATGGCGCGCGTGCGAGAGGTTTAAGTGGTTGTCCCCACCAGTCAGTGAGACAAGAGGTGCGAAGGTGTACGGGGATATTACAGCCATATGATTAGATGTAAGATCAACGGATGAGGGTCGTCGTCAACATCTGAACAGAACGCGAGGAGCACGAACCCTAGCATGGCCAGTGGGGGTCTGTGGCGGCTCACCGGGGCTCAGGCGATGGTCGGTGATGGGGGCAAATGACAAAGTAGATGACGACGGTTCTCTTGGTACTGGTGGATCCTCCTGGGGCGGCTCCAATCGACGGCGCCCTTCTCCTCCAGTAGAGGCAAGCTCCGGTGAAATCCTGGCGATGTTGCGCTCACCTAGCTCCAGGAAGAAGTGGGCATGATCAGTGAGAGGTGGGGAGTGGAATGGTGTGGATAAATCAAACGGGGAAGGCCTCTATTTATAGTGCGACGAGGGAACCGAAGGGTGCGGGCTGATCTCGTCGGGGTCAGCTTCACAGTGAGCTAACAGCATGGCTGAAGGTAGGGGACGGTGCGTGGTCTCCTGGTGAAGCTCAACATCTTGATGGCGAGGGGTGGGGCGGTGCGGTTCGGTCGGAACAGGTCAACGCTCTAAGCGGCACCGACAGTGGTTTTGATGGCGCAAAGTGGCTACGGGTCATGCGGCGGCGAACGGGGTTCTCTGGGAGGTTCCTGGGACGGTGGTGATCACATACACGGGCAACGAAGATGGGGCGCGATCTCTCGGGTTGGCATGGCATGGTGCACTAGGTAGGGTCTAGGGGTGTTCAAGGTATTGGTTGGCAATGGGGCAGACAAGTGTGATCAATTGTGAACAATGGTTGCAAAGATTACTGCTCAAAACAGTAAAGTTTGGCCAATTTGATTTTCTGTCTCCAAGTGTTTGACGAAATGGCCGCAAGAAATTCATATTTGAATTTTGGGTTGAAACTTTCTAGGTGAAATGGTCACATACTAGGTAGTCTCTGGTTGCTTGGATTTGTCAAGGTGCACTGGTTTGGTTGGGTTTTGAGAAGTGGTGATCTTCCCATATGAACTAGATTCAAATTTCAAATGTCATTTGAATAAGGTTGCCAAATATTTCTGTGGGTTTGCAAGGTGGACTTGGGTTCACTTTCACTTGGTCTAGCAAGAGGTGAAAAGAAATGGATTTTTTTCTGTTTGAAATCTTGGTCTAGAAACACCCAAAGTGGTCTAGTGAGCAACATTGGCAAAAATGACCATTTGCTTATTTTGTTTGTTTTTGAATTTGCTTGGATTTGATTCTGCTTGGAAATTATTTAGATGATGTTGTTTTCATCTTTAAACCAATTCTTGCCATTCATAACAATCACAGAAGTCCATTCAAGCATTCATGCAATCATCACATACACACATGCATTCATATGGATTTAAATTAACAAAAGTTTTTGTTAACCCTAAATTTGGGTGATTGGACTTGATAACCTTGATTAATATTTTTGGGATGTTACATCTTGGTAGCCCAAATGGTGGCCCTTATTAGGGAAATATATGTTTTAGTTTAAAATCATGATGTTCCATATACTTTTACTTGTAATAAGATTGGGCTAAAGTTCTTCAGAAGCATCAGATTTATTAATTTCATTCAGTCCAAGCTCGGGCACTGCTTCTCTCCTGCTCGTGGCATGACATTGCGTGTGTGCTCTACATCTGAAGCTTCACATGTCTCTATCTGGTTTGGCATGCTTGAATATTCGCAAGTAGTGTTACTCCTGCAAGATATCCTGTTAAGACAACCAAAATTTTCTGTAAATGTGTTGTATATTTACTTATCTATGTTCTCTGCCAAAAAAATTTCCTTCCTTTTTAATAGTAATATTTTGCTACATTGGAAGTTTTTTGATTTACTGACCCACATTTTAGTGTTTTGTCTTAACCAAACATCACTTGATGTTTTAGGATGATGTGAATCTCATGGGTGTCATGAACAGAGAGTCTTATATATTCTCCATGGTCATGGAAATTCTACATCGTGAAGCTGCTCACTTTAGGTGAGTTCATGACACATGGGACAAATCTTGTTCGATGGTTTATCTTTTTGATGGTTGAAAATATCAGTTTTTTCATATTGCTTTGCTTTATTTGGCACATGTGTTGTACATACCAGGTTGACTGCCCACATAAATACCAGCTAGGTGTCATCATATCTGTAACATCCCAACTTTTCACTTCCTGAATTTCTTAAATATGAAATCCAAAGTTTAGGGGGAAATAAAACTTTTAAGTAACATATCCCCTATCTGGCATTCACTTACTTGTCTGATCTTTAGCCATGTCTAGTTTAAAATCTTTTGCTTGCCTTGTTGTGTGTGACCCAGTAGATCTTGCAATAATTTTTACTCTACACAAAACCCTAGCACCATTACAAGTAGAGCACAAAAACCCCTAGGCCCTAAAAAACCCTATGACTCTTTTTCTTGTCATGACACCAAACCAGTACACAAGGTACAAGGATTTAAATCTCCAACCTTGCCCAAATACCATGTTGATGCTATGATCACATGTGACCGCTTCATCAAATGGTTACCTTAATTCTTGCCCACTTTGGTTGATTATTTAAAACTCTTGGAGAGGATTCAGGAGGCAACCAGGGTCTGGTTTCAATCACCCCACCTCTCTCTACACCCCATGCCCCTACTCCTGCCATTAGTGGTTTGTGCTCGACTAGGGCGTCGATCAAAATCGACCCCGAGCGTGTGCCACCCTAGATCATCTTAAACCCTCCCCTACTCTCCAAACACGATCGTCACACACACTGGCCCCTGTTACGTATCTGGCACTACAACGCACCCCTCTCCCTCACCTTGCCCGACCTTGATCACCCACGCGCGAGAGAGAGAGAGGGAGTGGCCGGGCGGCAGATCGGCAAGATTTTGCCATGATCATCCCAGCCCCACTAACCCCTGCAACGTCTAGTCCCTGGGCCCGCGCAACCCGCGTCTTCCCTAGGAACCGCCCACCCCTTCCTCCCTCACTCACCAAACGACCCTCTACCCCCAACCCTCGCCGGCCATGTCACCGTGGCCATGTCACGCACCCCCGCATCCCTCCGCTCCGTGGTGCAGAAACATGACGCGCTCGCGCAGAGGGCACTGCCCACTGCAACCTCCCCCACCCCATGTCTAAACCTAGCCACCCCTAGCCCGCTCCTAGCCCGACCAGGACAAGACCTGGCATCGAACACCTGCCGGGCAGAGTTGCCGTTGGACCTAGCTGCGCTGTCCCGAGGCCGTCCACCCGCTCTCACTCCTCCACGGTCCATACCCCGACCCTAGTGACACACTCCCCCTTTCCCCTAGTCCACCCACACTCCTCGAGCTCGCCCTAGACGGCCCCTCCACACGGTGCACGATGAGCCGATCCTTCTCGACTTAAAAGCCTAGTCGCCACCTACCGCCCTCGCTCTCCGTTCATTTCCACCCCAAACCCCTCCCACTCCACCTCTGGGAGGACCCGATCTCGCTCGGATCCTCTCTCCCTCTCCATCCACCACACCGCGGCGACACCGACGTGGGAAGGTGAAGGTTAAGGAAGCCACGGCTCTCCCCTTTCTTCCCCATTGTCTTTGCATGCATGCACAATCCAATCCGCACTCTCCTGCCCCGTGTCTCTCACTCACAGGCACCCTGGGAGCTTCGCCGAAGAAGATCCGAGGACGCAGACGCCGCGAGCTCGTCCTTGACATCCCCAGAGCCCAAGGCTGCTACTATCGCCCCTCGTTAGAACCAGCACCGTCGCCGCGTCGAGCCACCCTCTTCCCGACGCTGCTACGCACCTAGGTAAGCCTCCCCGAGCCTCTCCCATAGTCTCTAGGGTTTGCCGCCGGCGACGTCACCCTCGCGAGGAAGAAAGGCCTCGGGCCGTCGGATCTGTTTAGATCTGACAACCCACGGCGCTGGGTACCCCTTCGCCAGCCGCAGACGCTGACGCGCGGGGCCCCCGCCAGGGATTTGAAACCCTAGCTCCCGTGCGCATTGCCGCGTTGTTGGGCCGGCCCAGCTGCTGCGCAGGCCTTAACCAGGCTCAGATCTGCCCAACAACTTTCTCTTTTGCCTTTTTAATTAAATCCCATAAAGTGGTGTTGTAGCTTTAAATCCACCAAAAATCACTTAGACATCTTTTTCACCTGATTCAAGCTCGGGAGGATAGTCTATGTAAATCCCTACCACCTCACACCAGTAGCTGACCAAAATCATGATTGTAGCTTCCCCAGTAATTTTTGGCAAAAGACTAGGCAGTTTTCATTGTTTTAATGTTGGTAATTTTTCTGCAAGTCCAAAAAATATGAAACCAACTCCCAGACGTTCCTTTTGCATACAACCTATCCAGGGAAAATTAGAGTCAACCCTTTTGCGGTAATTTAGCACCTATGGTAATTATTACAAGTTTGGGACAGAACCATTTTGCATAAATTCTAGAGGCTTCTGTGAAAGTCCTTTTTGAGTAATTCCAACTCCTGGAGTTGAACACCATCTACACCTACCTAATCCCAGAAGGGTATATTTTTAAGATGAGTATTTATGAACTGATAATTTATTGAGTGATTCTAGCCTTTGTTGTAGTATTAAAAATGCCATAAATCAACCTTATAAGCTAAAATTATGAATCCAGTTGTGTTAGCTTAGTTTTTTTGTTACCTACCTAGCAATATTATTTTGGATCCTTGTTCCCTTGCAGAACAATGGTGAGGCACTATTTTTCTCACTAGATTAAGGCTCACTTTTAAATTCACCATTATTTCTAGGAGTATCCAAATTAGTTGATTCCAAGGATTTTGGCTTGATCATTTCAGTATCTACAAGTATGTGTTTTGGCTGGCCTAGTTGAGTACTTGTTCTATATGGTTTGATTTTCTTTCTCCTTGTTTGTTGTATGGTGTATTGCTTGATTTGTTTATCTTTCTTTACGACATTAGGTACGAACGAGGAAGGGTACGAGGAAGGTGATTTGGAGTATCTTGAAGAAGGAGATCAGGGACAAGTTGCCAACAAAGGCAAGCCACCTTCTTGCTCATACACCCTGTCCTAGTATTTTATATATGCATGTTTTATCTACTCCTTTATGCAAAGTGCATTGGTTTTACGACAATATATTTTATATGGGGAATGTTTGGCTCCTCCAAATGTTTACCCTTTAGTACAATTAGGTACAAAACCTTGGTATAATACCTACCTTCCTTAGAATGGTAGATGGTGTTTAACACCATAACCCCTTGGAGACCCCGTTTTAGCCTAAACAAAGTGTAGGATGGGAAGACCCCGGGAAAAAAGACTTACGAAAATGTTTTATGTGAAAACCTTGGTGAGGCTTGGCCTACCAAGTGAATTCTGAAAATGAGAAAGGTTTCTGTTTTACAAAAAGGTTGGCAAAGGAGGAAAAATGTTTACGAAAACGCACCCGGTTCGCTGCAGTTTTGCTAGAACAATTAAACTGTGCAACCACACTACTCTAGAATGGGAAGGGGCTGGACTGGAAGTAGCCTAACCCGGTACAAGTGTCTCAAACTACTATGGGGAAGAACAAATTTTCGGAGGATGGGCCTTCCCCTGTAAAGGCCCATGTGAAACATCGGTCTGGGGTTGGTAAATACCGTCTATATGGCGGCCAGACAATACTATGAGCCCCTCATTGAAAGCGCACACCCTAAGGGGTGCAAAACACGCTCCGGTTGGCTAGTGAACTATATAGGGCATCCCGGTTTTGAGAGGATTAACCTCATAGGGTAGACACTTGTATCGGAGAGGGCATTCGGAAGGTCTTGACCGGTTAGTCGACCCACGATCAGTGAAGATCAGGGACAGGTAATTGGATGGTCTGGGTATAGTGTACAACCTCTGTAGAGAGTAAATCTATTCGAATAGCCGTGTCCATGGTCATGGACGGTTGGGAAGGTTGCTGTAGAGCGCTGCTGGTATTTTTTTCAAAAAGGACTTAAGAAAAGAAATGGCTCGAAAATGTTTTGACCTTGGGATGGTCGGGAAAAAGGAGGAAGGAGTTTGGTCGCGGGATGACCAGAAGGAAAACAGGTGGGTGGCCCAGTCCTAGCGTTTTTCTTAAAACTTTTTTCAGAAGAAGTTTACCAAAATGTTTTACAAAGGTTTTCAACAGAGATATAGAGACCTGCTATATCTGTAAAAGAAACTAGTTAATAAAGAACCTCCCTTGGAGCCGTCCTACCACCGCCATATTGCATGCCCTTTTCTATTCTCCTTTTTAAGGTGGTTTACGAGTACATTCAAAGTACTCACCGGCATTGTCCCTGGCTATCTACTTGGCCAGATTATGAGCAGGAAGAAGGGAATAACGAAGGTTACAACGACGACTTCGCAAACTAGGGCGTTGCTCCGAGTCAGGCACCCTATGGGCTATGGCATGACTCGATCCTTCTGCGTTTAAGTGTTTTCCGCTGCTACTATCTATTTGTGCCCAAGTGGCCCCTCTGTAAGACAGTTTATGTAAGACTTGGTGTTCCCGTAATGTAATGGATGTGTATTTTGATATTATGTCGATTATGCTCCACGAGTCACTGATCATGGGATCATGGTTGTTAAGCATAATTTTGGATCTCCATTTATTGGTCATGCTACTTCTCGACCATTGGACCAAAATATTGCCTCGACCTAATGTCACCACTTCGTGAGGTAAGTTTGTTTCTGTATTGTATACTGTATTATATGAAAGATATAGACAAGGTAGTGTTTACCTTCTACGATAAGGGCAGTGATGTGTCAAGCTTAACCATTATGTGATCCGTTTAGTACTTATTTTTAAAGCACATGAGTCTTCTGTGTATGTATCTCTATAAAGATAGCTACTTTTATTCCATTGATATTTATCTACATAGGCCATTAGATATTAGTTGTGCTGAACTGAATAGCCTTATTATTACCTGGATTGTCCTTGTATTTTCTAGAATCGTATTTCCTGCTTTCTGCTGTAGAGTACTGTTTTATTTTTCGTATCCAGCTGAAAGTTCTGTTTTATATTTTCTTTTCCATGTCTTAAATTTGCCATAGAAGAAGAATTTGGAACATTTTGGCTTATCGCCAGTACTACAAATGTTCCATTCCATGTGGAGTTAAAAGTGTTAATCATCGATCTGCAATGACGGCATATAAGAAAAACTCTTTTAGGTTTTAAACAGATAGAATAATTTGATACATAACTATCATGTTTCCTTTTTCATGTATCCATACGACTGCAGAATCTATTCGCTTTCTACTGAAGCTTATGTTCTCATGTTTTAGAAATTATATGAGCATGAAGAAAACAACAAAGGGGATGCTAATCCCTAGAGCATAATATGTTCTTTCCTTTCATTGTGTCTACATCCAATGTATGCATTTTAGGTAATAGAGATAATATTTTGCGTTTCTTTTTCACATTTCTTCTAGCAGACGTAGCAATTTCCATTCCATGATGCACTGCTATTATTTACCTATAACATCTCTTTTTTCTGCATTTTCAATTGCTCATTTCTAATACACAAACTATAAATTATTACTCTAGGTGGCTAAACCTTGACAATCCACTAAATAATAACTCTGCATGGACCTCCTAAACTGCATGTGAGGAGAAAAAAAACTTATAATAGCTGCCGTTGAAAAAGGAATGCATAACTAGATTAACATTGTTACCGTGATGGTCATGTGTCACTACTTTCCCTTTTCCCCATTTGGCTTAGATTTTTTTTTTCATACTTAATATAGGAGGATTGACAGAAGGAGATCGATGCAATGATTGAGATGAAGCCCAACTGAAGTTGTGGATCGAAGGTATACTTCTGTTCTTTATTACTTTTTGTCTTTAACATTTTTTCATTTCATTCGGTATGATTGGATATAAGGTGCAATGCTCTTTTGTTACTGCAAATACAAATGACTATTTAGTTTACAATACAAAATGTTTAATGAAATGACCATAAGAAATGCATATATGTGATTTTCTTAGCGGCAATGGTTTGTTTTTGGAAATGCACATGAAAGCACAATGCAAGTATACACGCTAATATTGTTATGTTCTATATCAGCTATGTTTGCTCCGATGATCAAGAAATAAATGAATAATTGGAATGAGAAGATATTTCTTTGTAAGTAGTAGAACTTTAGTGAAATTTACCATGTCTACGTACAATCTCAGTCAACGGTTTATAAAAGGATTAAAATCCCCAAATCCAACAGTGAAATTGATTGGTCTGTATTTTCAATTATGTGCAACTTGATCGTGGTTTTACCATGGTGATTGCGTGAAATATACCACCTTTCATTAGACTTTCTTTAATTGTTATGCACAAAATATCTTAGTTTCATTAGGCGTTCTTGCTAACACGGCAAGTTGAGGAAAAATAGGGCAAATAAAGATGAGTGATGAGCTGCAAGTTAATTTTGTGGGTATTTACAAATCTACGTTTGATCTCCACCCATTGTTATTTTAGTTATCGGTTCTGTTTCTATGTAGTTTATTTTTATCTGTATAATCCGATTGTCTTTCATAGCAATGGCGGCTTTCATCTACTGATACCTACTATTTTCCTTTGTCTGTTTCTGATCGACTTGAATACCTGAATTTGTGTCGGTGGTTATTTGAATGCATTTACTATTGTACCTCTAAATTCAAGATTTTAACAAGCTATATAAAAAGAGTTCACTAGTAATTTCTACCTATCTTTTAAAAATATATATCTAGCTTATGTGCTTTCATCCTAGAATAGTACACTGCTGGGTGAGCTGACATGTGCCATTATTGATGATTTTAGGTATTTACAAAGAGCTACCCCTATAGTTACTATCCAGCCTGTTCCGTACTCTAAGAGAAAGATTTGAGATATTGTTTAGATGTTACAACAAGTTAGTGATCAAATTACTTATGCAGAGGTACATGCTTCCATGGTGATTGACTAGAGCTTTGTAGTGGACACGAGACAGGCAGAACATGGGACGACATTGGATGAGATTGGGCCATGAACGGATGGCCATGAATAGGCATCCACAATCTAAGCTTTAGCTTGTTTATACCTTTTTAGCTACTATTGATTAGTGTAAGTCAATATGCTCTGTTGGAGAGAGAGTACAAATAATTTACCTTTTCGGGTGTTGTTAACACCCGGATTTTTAATTTCAGATGTCTGTTATGCCATACATCGCAATCCCAGGATTACCATTTTTGCGAGACATAACAGAATTGGATACCATAGTATATCATCCATTACAAACCGTACATAAGTTCTTACACAAATAGGGATCTCATGATCCAGTTCTTAATACAACTTCAAGCAGCGGAATACGTAATAATAACGGTAGCGTAGGCGAAGCTCCATCTTCGGGGTCACAGGAAATGCTGACGATGGGAGATGATCCTAGTTGTCGTAACCTTCCCAGGGTCCATCCTCCAGGTACTCCTCTTCATAGTCTGGCCACGGGAATAGCCAGGGACAAAGTCATGAGTACTCTTTAAGTAGTCGCAAACTAATACTAACAAGTGGAAGAGGTTTTTGATAATAGGACACTAGGCTCTAGGGTTGTTTTGCAAGAAGCCAGATTTATCTCTACTAGGTTCAGAAGTAAGAGAAGCTAGTCACAATTTTATAACTCCTAGGTGGGATCTTGTATCTCATGTCACAACTCTGTTGTGGTCAAGTCAAAGTATTAATTCATTTCACAAGTCATTTTGAAAAGTCTGACGGGGGAACAGTATGGCCACTCCAACAGTCCTTAACCGCGGGCGCGGCTATTCGAATAGTTTGACACTCTGCAGAGATTGTACACTTTCACCATAACATTCTATACGTCCGTCAGGAACAAATCCTGAATTCACCATACTCAGTATGCGGATAATCAATCCTAACCTTTCAATTACACACCCTAGTATAAGCACCTCTCCTGTGAGTTTGGCCTCCCAACCATGACCAACTGTCATCTTGGGTACTGCACAGGTGGACAATCTTCACAAGGTAGCCTCAGCACAGACCTTGGCCGTGAGGGAACTAATACTAAGGTATATAAGTTTCCAGTCAAACCCTACCCAATCTTCGGGTATTGTGGTTGTATGGTAAAAATTGGAATGGTATCGCATCCAGATAACCATCAGTTTTATAAAGGGCTAAGGCTCATGCCTCAACATTTTCATCACCAAAATCATCTGGTGTTTGGAAACACATGTCAAAACATCTCAGTAGAATGACTCATTATTCTAAGGTTTTCATAAGCATTTTTACCAAGTATTTCCATCTAAAGTTGATCAAGTTTTATGCTTAGCACTAGCATCTACAAGTGGGGGCAAGTACTAATGAGGGGTGGTAAACAAGGGGTGTTCTAACTAAGTTCAATCTCATGCCTTAGGATGACATCAAGATTATCTAGCCGAGGCCAAATTTTATGCTCTTTATGCAACCTTCAAATATCTTTCTAGTATCTATAATTCACTGAAGTAAACTCTAAGTAATAGCTTTGATAAAGAAATAAAGTAATAAGCTTGTAAGTAAAAACTAGGATTGGTTTATCAAGTGGGTAGGATCATCTATGCTTAGGGCATATAGTTGGCATGGTGACAAGCAAGTATTGGCTTGCACAGTATCAGTATAAGCTTGCTACATTGCAAGTGTTAGCTTGCCTTGTGCAGAGCAGTGGTTGAAGTTCTCCTCGGCTTCTTCTTCGTAGAATCCTCCTTCTTCCTCGTATCCTTGGTTGGTACTAGCGTCTATAAATAAATACGATGTACACAATCACCAAACAATACTTAACTACATGCAATCATCACACAAAAGGGTCGTATAGATGATCTAGCATCATCACTAACATTACAAGATTAAAGCTTGGTTTAATTCCTTTTATTTTTAGAAAAGTAATTTCTACTCATTGAAAAACTACTTAAGATTTAATATTGTCCAAACCAAACATGGGATCATGTTGACACATGTCATCACCACATATTTTAGTCCATGAGAATATGATTTAAAGTGGCGTCACAATTTAATAAGGTTTTACCCTTTTATTTTAATTAAATAAAGTGACTAGAAATGCCTATGTGGCACTCTTTTATTACTTGAACATTATTTTTTAAGTAAACCTATATATTTTTTATATATTCTGAAAGGTATGATCAATTGTGATTTTTGAGAGTTGGAATGAACTCAAAAGCTATTATGGTTTTAATTTGAAAAATGTTTGAATGTAGAAAAGCTTCTGCCTTGTTATATTTACCAAGGATGATCTACAGATCCAAATGACTTGAATCCAACGGGCTTGGATTCAGCATTCCCGGACCTTTCTAACAAAATTGGTTTCATTCAATTTGGTTCAATGAATCAACCTGGGTTGATTTTTGAAACTGGGTACAGAAGTGTGTTTGAATAAAATGGAAAAGGTTCTACGCCGGAAGTGATACTGGGCCGGCCTGCTAAGCACAGCGCTTACGCGAGCTGGTTAAGTTGCTGTCCCCACGCGTCAGTGAGACGAGGGGGTGCGAAGCGGTATGGGGCGATGTGGTGCGTTCGATCTGGTTCTAATCCAACGGATGAGGGTCATCGTCGACGTTGGGCAACGCCGGAGAGACAGAAACCTAGCGCGACCAGTGGGGGTCGTTGGGGGCTCACCGGGGTTCAGGCGAGGGTCGGTGAGGCGGGGGCACGACGAAGTCGACGACGACGAACCTCCTGGTACCAGCAGCTTCTCCTGGGGCGGCTCCAATCACTGGCCCCCTTCTTCTCCAGTAGCGGCAGGCTTCGGTGAAATTTCGGCGAAGTAATGCTCGCCTTGCTCCGGGAACGGGGTGGCACGATCAGTGAGGAGAGGTGAGTGTGATGGTGTGCTCAATTCGGCTGGGGTGGCCTCTATTTATAGTCGCGACGACGAGACCGAACGGGATGGGAAGTCGACGGTGGCGACATGGCTACGGGATGCTAGAGGCATGGCCGGCGGTGGCGATCTCTTGGTGGTCTCCTGGTGATGCTCTACGGCTTTAATACGCGCGTAGGGGCAGTGCGGTTTGGTCTGGAACGCGCGATTCTCTGTGCGGCAGAGGCGGCGTCTTCGACGGTGATCGGTGGATGTGCGTCATGGGGCGGCGAACGGGGATGTCTGGCGGTCTCCTGGGTTGGTGGCGATCATGTATGCACGCGGCGCGGGCGGCGCGCGGTTTGTGGGCGTCGGTCGAGTGAGCTTGTTTGAGTGGTTTTTTAAAAAGTGGGATCTTCCCATATGATAAAGATTCAATTTTGAATTGTCATTTAAACTATGCATTTGAATGTTTCTGGATGATCACAAAGTGCGCCTTGATACTTTGTTATGAGTACAATCAAGGGGTGCAAAGATCCAGAAAAGTTTATGTTAAGTTCTGAAAGTTTGGGACAGCCAAAGTAGGCATGGGAGTTAAATTGGTCAAAATGACCATTCCCTTATTTTATTTGTTTTGATTTACTTGTCTTTGAGAAAAGTTTGGGAATTGTTTAGATGATGTTTATTTCACCTAAGCATCCATTTACACGCAAAGTATCACACAAACAAGTTGGTTCAAAAGAATTCACAATGAAATGCATACTCATATGCATGCTTTCATATTTTTATTTAGCAAAGTTTTTGTTAACCCTAAATTTGATGATTAGAGTTTGATGATCCAAGTTTAGTATTTTTGGGATGTTACAAACCTTCCCCCCTTAAACAAAATCTCGTCCTGAGATTTGAAAAAGGACGAAAAAGATTACCTAGGATTTGAAGAGATCGGGAAACTCCGTCCTGATGTGATCTTCGCGCTCCCAGGTAGCTTCCTCTTCTGTGTGGTTGCTCCACTGAATCTTGAGAAACTTGATGCTTCGGGTTCGGGTAGTTCTGAAAGCTTATTCCAAAATACGGATGGGTACTTCGGGATAGGTCAGGTCATCGTTGATCTGTATGGTCCGGTGATCGATATTCCTGAACACTTTGGTCTTCTCTGGGATTTCGAGACACTTGCGAAGTAACGAGATATGGAACACATTGTGCACTGCTGACATCTCTTCTGGTAGTTCCAATTGATACGAAACTTCTCCTCGATGGTTCAAAATCTTGAAGGGTCCGATATATCTGGGGGCTACCTTTACTTTGAGTTGGAAACGTTGCATTCCCTTTAATGGCGACAGTTTCAGATAAACAAAATCTGCTATGTTGAAGGCGAGGTCTCTACGTCTCTTGTCGGTGTAACTCTTCTGTCTGGACTGGGCAGTCTTGAGGTGCTCACAAATCTTGTGAACCTTCTCTTATGCTTCTCGTAGGATGTCGGGTCCGAAGATCTGACTCTCTCCTACTTCCGACCAGTTCAAACGGGTGCGACACTTCCTTCCATACATGAATTCAAATGGGGCCATTTGCAAAATTGCTTGATAACTGTTATTGTATGAGAATTCTGCAAACGGCAGACAGTCTTCCCACTTGGATCCATATTCTAACACACAGGCTCTTAGCATATCTTCGAGTATTTGATTTACTCGCTCTGTTTGTCCATCAGTCTGAGGGTGATAAGCGGTGCTGAAATCTAGGCGGGTTCCTAAACCTTCTTAGACTTTCTTCTAGAATCTCGAGGTAAACTGAGTTCCTCGATCTGATACGATGTTCTTGGGGTCTCCATGCAAACTAACTATTCTAGCGATGTATAACTCTGCTAGCTTTGAACTCTGATATGTGGTCTTGACGGGTAAGAAATGGGCGACTTTGGACAATCTGTCCACTATAACCCAGATAGTCATTTCCCTTACTAGAAGTAGGCAATCCGGTGATAAAGTCCATTCCCACGGAATCCCATTTCCATTTCGGAATCTGCAAGGGTTGCAAAAATCCAGCGGGTGTTTGATGTCCTGCCTTGACTCGCTGACATATGTCACATTTGGTGATATAACTTCCGATTTCTCTCTTCATCTTATGCCACCAAAATTGCTCTTTCAAATCTTGATACATCTTAGTTCCTCCGGGATGGATAGGATAAAGAGTATCATGAGCTTCCTTCAAAATAACTTCTTTCAACTCCGAATCTGCTGGTACACAAAGGCGTCCTTTGTACCACAACACTCCTTCTTCGTCTTGGGTGAATCCGGGTACTTTGCCTGTACCGATACGACGCTTGATTCCGTCGATACTAGCAGTTCCCTTCTGTGCCTCTTTGATCTGACTGATCAAAGTGGGCTGAAGTTCTATGCTAGCCAAAAATCCTTCACTCACTAATTCCATTCGAAAATCTTCCATTTCTTTGTGCAAGCTTGGTTGCTCCTTCAAAATCATGGAGTTCAAGCGGCACGGCAATCGGCTAAGGGCATCTGCTACCACATTTGCTTTACCAGGGTGATAGTGAATGTCTAGGTCGTAATCCTTGATTAGCTCAATCCATCTCCTCTGTCTCATATTCAGCTCCTTCTGAGTGAATATATACTTTAGGCTCTTGTGATCCGAATAAATCTCACAACGGTTTCCCATCAGGTAATGTCTCCATGTCTTCAGGGATAGAACTATGGCTGCGAGTTCGATGTCATGGGTTGGGTAATTTTGCTCATGTTGCCTCAGTTGTCGAGATAGATAAGATATAACTTTGCCTTCTTGCATTAGCACACATCCGAGACCGATCTTGGATGCGTCACAATACACATCGACGGGCTTCGTGATATCCGGCATGATCAAGATTGGGGCTGAAATCAATCTTCTCTTGAGATCTTGAAAACTCGCTTCACACTTGTCGGTCCATTCAAACTTCTTGTCCTTTTTCAGCAATTGGGTCATGGGTCTGGCGATACTCGAGAATCCTTCTATGAACTTGCGGTAGTATCCCGCCAATCCGAGAAATGCACGAACTTGGGTTTGAGTGGTTGGGGCTTGCCAATCCTCTACATCTTTCACTTTGGCAGGGTCAACGGCAATTCCTCTGGCTGATACAATGTGACCGAGGAATCCTACCTCCTGTAACCAGAATTCACATTTGCTAAACTTGGCATACAACTGATGCTCTCTAGGGGTTCCAAGAATGGTCCTTAGGTGTAGCTCATGTTCTTCTTCTGATTTGGAATAAATTAGAATGTCATCGATGAAAACAATGACAAACTTATCTAGGAAGTCCATAAAAATCTTATTCATGAGATTCATGAAATAAGCGGGGGCATTGGTTAATCCAAAAGACATGACTGTATACTCGTACAATCCATATCTGGTGGTAAAGGCAGTCTTTGGAATATCCTCTGCGCGAATCTTGAGTTGATGATAGCCAGTTCTAAGATCAATCTGAGAAAACACTTTGGCACCGGTCAACTGATCAAACAAATCTTCTATCTTGGGCAAGGGGTATTTGTTCTTGATGGTGACATCATTCAAGTTCCGGTAATCCATACACAAACGGTTACCTCCATCTTTCTTGTCCACAAACAAGACAGGTGATCTCCATGGTGACGCACTTGGTTGAATCAATCCAATTTCCAGCATGGCATCTAGTTGCTTCTTCAGTTCTGCTTGCTCCGACGGGTTCATACTATAGGGTCTCTGAGCTATGGGTCCAGTTCCGGGGATTAGTTCGATGATAAACTCGATATCTCGATCTAGGGGCATACCAAGCAAAACATCTGTAAATACATCGGGGTATTCACAGACTATCCGGACTTGGTCAATGGTAGGTTGGGCTATACTCTTGTTGCATTTTAATTGGCGAGGTAAGGTTTCAGATATATGCTCGACTGATATTCCGGCTGTACTGGTCATGGTTTTTGGCTTTCTTGGCACAGTCCATCAATCCTTTATGTTTGGACATCCAATCCATTCATAGTACTACTTCCAAACCTTTAGTTCCGAGTACTATCATATTAGCATAAAAATCTATGCCATGGATTCGGATAGGGACGACTTTGCAAATTTTCCGAGCCTTGGTGGTTGATCTGGAAATTTGAACAATCATGACATGCTTCAGTTTGGTTGGTTGAATTTTACTAGTGCATTCAAATTCTTCGGTGACAAATGAATGCGATGCACCAGAATCAAACAACACTCTTGCAAGTACTGAATTAACAGAAAACATACCTAGCACGACGTCTAGCGCTTCCTGAGCTTCTTCAGCATGCATGAGAAAAAGACGGCCATTGCGGTTGAGCGAATTCCCTGGGGCAAACCTTCTTCCGGGCTGAACACGACGCTGTTGCTGAGCTGGGACATTGGCATTGGGTGCTGCGGCATTCTTCTTGTTGGGGCACTCATTGGAGTAGTGACCCTTATTTCCACAGTCATAACAAGTTACCTGCAACTTGTCCTTTGATGCTACAGGCACAACATTGCTTCCAGTCCTCGGGGCAGTGTTGGGGTTGGCGGTAGCATTGTTATTGTTGAACTTGGGTGGGGCACGATTGAAATTGCTAGAGTTGCCAGGGTTGTTGTTATAATTTCCTGTGGGCCTAGGGTTTCCACGGTTGGGATAGGTCGAACGGTTCATCGGGGGTCTGTTGGTTCTTGGGGCAAATCCGGGAGATGGGTTAGGGCGATACATGGGGGTCTGATGGGTTCCTGGCTGATGCATCATACGACGCTTGCGGTTCTCATTGGCTTGGTTGATCTTCCCTTCCATCTGGATGGCTGAGTCGACAAGGGCTTCAATATCAGCGAAGGGGATATTTATTAACACTGTCTGCATCTCATCATGCAGACCATTCAGGAATCTCTCTTTCTTCTTGGCTTCGGTGTCGATCTCATCCGAGGCATACCTAGCTAATGACAAAAAATTGTCACGGTATTCCACTACAGTCATCCTTCCTTGCTTTAGTTCTCTGAACTCGTCTCTCATCCTCTTGATCAAACCCGGTGGCACATGGGTTCTGCTGAACTTGACCTTGAATTCCTCCCAGGTCATCATCTGGCATCCGGTCATTGCGCGCACACTGTTCCACCATGCCCTGGCATCTCTGGCTAGGTAGTGGGTGACGAACAGAACTTTCTCGTTGGCTTCCACTCCGGTGACTTCTAGGTTATTTTCCATGGTCTGCAGCCAATCATCGGCGTCTAGGGGTTCTTCTGACTTAGTGAAAACAGGTGGGTTGGTATTCTGGAAATTCTTGAGCTTAGATCCATGGTTGTCCTGATTTCCGTGGCCTTGGTTGTTGTGGGCTGGCTGAGCTATCTGTTGTAGGGTGGCTAGTTTGGCTTGACGTTCCTCTCTTTCAGCTTCACGGTCAGAAGTCAGCATTTGCAGGATCTGCAACATTGGGTCCGGGGATGAACCACTTCCTCCGTGTGGCGTCTGAAGATTGAGATAGATTATGAGAAAAGAGGGAAAATTCTAAGGTTTCGGGGACTTTGAAAAGTTTTTAAAGTTTGACTCAGATTTTTATAAAAACTTGCTTTTCATTCATTCATTCATTCATTCATTCATAGCACACAATACAACACACACCACCACAAAGAAAAATAGATGGTTTTAAGAACCATTCTGAAAACTATGATACAGTGGGACCGAATACTACTCACTACGCTAGTGCTCAAGTGCTACTACTCCTCGGAATCTGTGGCTTCATCATCCTCATCATCATCGATGAAGGCGAAATCATCCTCATCGGTGAAGAAGTCCATAGCCTGATCCTCCAGAAAATCATCGTCATCGCTGAGATAAGAGTAGGGGTCTCCATGAAGATCCTCTTTGGCATTCTCCCTTTCCTCCAGCTGCATGTCTCTCTCGTGGATGGTCTCCTCCAAATATGAGATGCGGTGGCAAAGACGGGCAAAGATACGCTCCTTCTTGTCAAGATGACGACGGCGAGACTTGCGATCCTTTGCTAGCATGGCGATGGTCTGATCCTTCGTCTTGATGATGATAGACTTGTGGTTGGAGTAGTCACAGCAGTTATCCAACTCTTGCTGACGATCGTACATCATGAAGCTAAGGTGGTCCAATTGGGTCTTAAGTTCGGGATGGTATGGGGCTTCCAGTGGTTGTCCATTAGCATCACGCCTTGGGCAAAACTCAAAGCGGGTTCCCTTGATCTGATTGATGCTCTGCCCACACAGACGGGAAAGAGCTTCCTGCATGGCCCGGGCAAGTCCATCGAGCCAGTTGTTCTCTCTTAAGGTAAACTGAATTCCTTCTGTAGTGGGAGGTTCAATCTTTCCTCGGAGACTTGCAACGATTAGCCACTGCAGATCTTCTCCTCCTTGATCATTGAGCTGAGCTCTGAAGAACTCGGGGTGCGGACGCTCCTGAAGTTCCGAAAGCTGGTCCAAATCCCTCTCAAAGATAAGGTCTCCTCCATTCCCCAACTAATAAAACTTGCTGTACTTCACGTCCATCTATAAGAATATAGGATGAGTAAGTTAGTAGAGTGATCAAGTGTGTCAAAATTTTATGTATTTTGCAAGAGTTTTTGACGAACATGAATTTTCATGAAAGAATCAAAGGGATAAGAATGAGAATAAGTTTTTGTAAATATTTGCTTCCTTTGGTTTTAAAACTAAGTTTTTGATTCAAACGTCCAGTCTAACTAGGGTCTCCTATGGTCAGGATGGCTCTGATACCAACTTGTCAACACCCGGATTTTTAATCCCAGATGCCTGTTATGCCATACATCACAATCCTAGGATTACCATTTTTGCGAGACATAACAGAATTGGATACCATAGTACATCATCCATTACAAACCGTACATAATTTCTTACACAAATAGGGATCTCATGATCCAGTTCTTAATACAACTTTAAGCACCAGAATACGTAATAATAACGGTAGCATAGGCGAAGCTCCATCTTCAGGGTCACAGGCAATGCTGACGATGGGAGATGATCCTAGTTGTCATAACCTTCCTGGGGTCCATCCTCCAGGTACTCTCTTCATAGTCTGGCCATGGGAATAACCAGGGACAAAGCCATGAGTACTCTTTAAGTACTCGCAAACTAATACTAATAAGTGGAAGGGGTTTTTGATAATAGGACACTAGGCTCTAGGGTTGTTTTGCCAGAAGCCAGATTTACCTCTACTAGGTTCAGAAGTAAGAGAAGCTAGTCACAATTTTATAACTCCTAGGTGGGATCTTGTATCTCATGTCACAACTCTGTTGTGGTCAAGTCAAAGTATTAATTCATTTCAGAAGTCATTTTGAAAAGTCTGACGGGGGAACAGTATGGCCACTCCAACTGTCCATAACCACGGACGCGGCTATTCGAATAGTTTGACACTCTACAGAGATTGTACACTTTCACCACAACATTCGATACATCCGTCAGGAACAAATCCTGAATTCACCATACTCAGTATGCAGATAATCAATCCTAACCTTTCAATTACACGCCCTAGTATAAGCACCTCTCCTGTGAGTTTGGCCTCCCAACCATGACCAACTGTCATCTTGGGTACTGCATAGGTGGACAATCTTCAAAAGGTATCCTTAGCTCAGACCTTGGCCGTGAGGGAACTAATACTAAGGTATATAAGTTTCCAGTCAAGCCCTACCCAATCTTCGGGTATTGTGGTTGTACGGTAAAAATTGGAATGGTATCGCATCCAGACAACCATCAGTTTTATAAAGGGCTAAGGCTCATGCCTCAACATTTTCATCACCAAAATCATCTGGTGTTTGGAAACACATGTCAAAACATCTCAGTAGAATGACTCATCATTCTAAGGTTTTCATAACCATTTTTACCAAGTATTCCCATCTAAAGTTGATCAAGTTTTATGCTTAGCACTAGCATCTACAAGTGGGGGTAAGTACTAATGAGGGGTGGTAAACAAGGGGTGTTCTAACTAAGTTCAATCTCATGCCTTAGGATGACATCAAGATTATCTAGCTTAGGCCAAATTTTATGCTCTTTATGCAACCTTCAAATATCTTTCTAGTATCTACAATTCACTGAAGTAAACTCTAAGTAATAGCTTTGATAAAGAAATAAAGTAATAAGCTTGTAAGTAAAAACTAGGATTGGTTTATCAAGTGGGTAGGATCATCTATGCTTAGGGCATATAGTTGGCATGGTGACAAGCAAGTATTGGCTTGCACAGTATCAGTATAAGCTTGCTACATTGCAAGTGTTAGCTTGCCTTGTGCAGAGCAGTGGTTGAAGTTCTCCTCGGCTTCTTCTTCGTAGAATCCTCCTTCTTCCTCGTATCCTTGGTTGGTACTAGCGTCTATAAATAAATACGATGTACACAATCACCAAACAATACTTAACTACTTGCAATCATCACATAAAATGGTCCTATAGATGATCTAGCATCACCACTAACATTACAAGATTAAAGCTTGGTTTAATTCCTTTTATTTTTAGAAAAGTAATTTCTACTCATTGAAAACTACTTAAGATTTAATATTCTCCAAACCAAACATGGGATAATGTTGACACATGTCATCACCACATATTTTAGTCCATGGGAATATGATTTAAAGTGGTGTCACAATTTAATAAGGTTTTACCCTTTTATTTTAATTAAATAAAGTGACTAGAAATGCCTATGTGGCATTCTTTTATTACTTGAACATTATTTCTCTAAGTAAATCTATATATTTTTTATATATTCTCAAAGGTATGATCAATTGTGATTTTGGAGAGTTGGAATCAACTCAAAAACTATTATGGTTTTAATTTAGAAAAGCTTCTGCCTTGTTATTTTTACCAAGGATGATCTACAGATCCAAATGACTTTGATCCAACTGGCTTGGATTCAGCATTCCCAGACCTTTCTAACAAAATTGGTTTCATTCAATTTGGTTCACTAAATCGACCTGGGTTGATTTTTGAAACTGGGTACAAAAGTGTGTTTGAAATAAAATGGAAAAGGTTAAATTCAAATAACTGGGCTGCGAGGGAAGTGATACTGGGCCGGCCTGCTAAGCACAGCGCTTACACGGGCTGGTTAATTTGCTGTCCCCACGCGTCAGTGAGACGAGGGGGTGCGAAGCGGTATGGGGCGATGTGGTGCGTTCGATCTAGTTCTAATCCAACGGCTAAGGGTCATCGTTGATGTTGGGAAAAGCCGGCGAGACAGAAACCTAGCGCGGCCAGTGGGGGTCGTTGGGGGCTCACCGGAGTTCAGGCGAGGGTCGGCGAGGCGGGCGAACGACGAAGTCGACGACGACGAACCTCCTGGTACCGGCAGCTTCTCCTGGGGCGGCTCCAATCGATGGCCCCCTTCTTCTCCAGCAGCAGCAAGCTCCGGTGAAATTCCGGCGAAGTGCTGCTCGCCTTGCTCCGGGAACGGGGTGGCACAATCAGTGAGGAGAGGGGAGTGAGATGGTGTGCTCAATTTGGCTGGGGGTGGTCTCTATTTATAGTCGCGATGACGAGACCGAACGGGATGGGCAGTCGATGGTGGCGACATGGCTACGGGCTGCTAGAGGCATGGCCGGCGGTGGCGATCACTTGGTGGTCTCCTGGCGATGCTCTACGGCTTTAATGCGCACGTAGGGGCGGTGCGGTTTGGTCTGGAACGCGCGATGCTCGGCGCAGCAAAGGCGGCATCTTCAACAGTGAGCCGTGGCTGTGCGTCATGGGGCGGCGAACAGGGGTGTCTGGCGTTCTCCTGGGTTGGTGGCGATCATGTATGCAAGCGGCGAGGGCGACGCGCGGTCTATGGGCGTCGGTCAAGTGTGGCGCTCTGACGCATGCACGGCATGGTTGCTGGCGAGATGGGCGCGGTCCGTGCGTGTGGTCCAGGGTTTGGCAACACTCGCGGCTGGGACAGGGAGTGGCGATGGACGGTGGGCTGCCTCCTAGACAAGGTTGGCACGGCTAAATATCCTCCTAGCTTGCTGTCTCCACAGGGGTGGCATGGTGAGCTGCAGATGTTCACCATTGATGTCATTGCCCACCTTACAGTGAGTCTAGTGCTTGGTTTAACTTGCTAGATGATCTACTGAGATGGTTGTGAGCTAGAGAGGGGACAAGTTAGGCTTCAATCACTGCTCACAATAGTGTTTAAGATTTTGATGATTTGTGTCTGCAATGTGTTTGATGAAATGGCCGCAAGAATTCAAGTTTTGAATTTTGAAAAGATTTTTGGTGGGTGTGCTAGGTTGGTGCTGGTGAGTCTGCAGATGCTTAGGTTTTGAAAGTTGAGCTTGTTTGAGTGGGTTTTGAAAAAGTGGGATCTTCCCATATGATAAAGATTCAATTTTGAATTGTCATTTAAACTATGCATTTGAATGTTTCTGGATGATCACAAAGTGCACCTTGATACTTTGTTATGAGTACAATCAAGTGGTGCAAAGATCCAGAAAATTTTCTGTTAAGTTCTGAAAGTTTGGGACAGCCAAAGTAGGCATGGGAGTTAAATTGGTCAAAATGACCATTCCCTTATTTTATTTGTTTTGATTTACTTGTCTTTGAGAAAAGTTTGGGAATTTTTTAGATGATGTTTATTTCACCTAAGCATCCATTTAGAAGCAAAGGATCACACAAACAAGTTGGTTCAAAAGAATTCAAAATGAAATTCATACTCACATGCATGCTTTCATATTTTTATGTAGCAAAGTTTTTGTTAACCCTAAATTTGATGATTAGAGTTTGATGATCCAAGTTTAGTATTTTTGGGATGTTACAGGTGTCCATTCAACTATTCATATAATAAAAAGAAACATATTGCTATTCAATATTAAAAATTTGAGCCACATACAACTATGAGTTTACCTGGATGGTGAGCCAAGGAGCACCCCAAATCTAGTTCTTACAATGGTTGCCCAATCACAAGGAGATCTCAAGTACAAGCTAATGGCTATGGCTATGGCTATGTCTATGGAGAGGATGGAGGATAGAGAGGATAAACTATCATGGTGGATCTCCTTTGGTGGTGTTGTGATGCAATCTGAGAATGACGGCCCTCTGCGTGGCGGCTGGGACCTCGAAATATATAGGTGCCTTCATGAAAGTTATAGTTTTTGACGAGACGAAACCTCTTCCACTTGATATCGGCGGTCCATACGGGTGTACCTTGCCCATACCAGTGGTCGTTAAGACTCCAATCAATGGGTTTTTGACCCAGGTTTGCTTGGCCCTGTAAACAACCTCAAAATCTTCATTAATAGCCCTGATTTCGCCTTAAAAGTGTGATTTCCTGCACAACATAATTCAAAGCAAAGGATTGCACATATTTGCAATAATTAGTCATTGGTAGCAAGGCTAGAGAGATACTTGGTCATTTGTTTCAGTAAAAATATGATTTAAACACGGAGAAAGATGGCTATTTTCACATCCATTGCCCCTCCATCAACATCTCCATCACCACCACATCATCACCATCTCCATGATCCATCTCATCCCCCCTCATTATTTGTAATTAGTTTAATCCTACATATTTTTTAGTGCTATTTGCATGTTTGTGATTGGCAACTTGTCTTTATTTGGTGGAGAGATTATATTTTTAGATTGTGTTGTAATCCATATGCCACTGATCCATACCATGTTTCACACTTGTGAGTAGATACCCATGAAATATGCAATGCCTATATGGTCAAGTTTTTATCTTTTATTTTTTCTATGATGGTGAACTGCAAACATTGATTGCATATCGCTTCACCTATATGGGCTCATAAGGATGCACTTTAATGTAATGAAGTGGGTTGGAAGGGACGGACTGATAGAAACCGTCTTCCAATACTTTGAGTTGCATTGGAGGGATTTATATTGGGGACCCATGAACTGTTGGAGATATGCCCAAGAGGCAATAATAAGTGGTTATTATCATATCTTTATGTTTATGATAAATGTTTGCATCCCATGCTATAATTGTATTAATAGGAAACATTAATACTTGTGTGTTTTGTAAACATAAAAGAGTCCCTAGTAAGCCTCTTGTTAAACTAGCTTGTTGATTAATAGATGATCAGGGGTTCCTGATCATGGACATTAGATGTTATTAATAACAAGATCATGTCATTAGGAGAATGATGTTATGGACACACTCCTAAAGTTTGCATAGCATAAGATCAAGTCTTTTAGAGTTCGTTTGATACAAGATTTCAAATACATAGTAGCGTAATCATTTGACCATGATATCATGTTAATCACCATCACCAAATGAGTAATTTGATGACATCAAACACCACTTTCGTAACTGGGTGGTTATAAAGGTGGCATTGGGTATTCTGAAACTATATGTTGAAGCACAAGGATCAAGAGTGGGATTTGTCCATCCATATGACATGTAGATATACTCTGGGCCCTCTGTAACATCCCAAAAATATTAATCAAGGTTATCAATTCCAAACACTCAAATTTAGGGTTAACAAAAACTTTTGTGAATTAAAATCCATATGAATGCATGTGTGTATGTGATGAATGCATGAATGCTTGTATGGAATTGTGTGATTGTTATGAATGGCAGGGATAGGTTTAAAGATGAAAACAACATCATCTATATCATTTCCAAGCAGAATCAAATCAATAGAAATTAAAAAACAAACAATATAAGAAAATGGTCACTTTTGCAAATCTTGCTCACTAGACCACTTTGAGTGTTTCTAGTACAAGATTTCAAACAGAAACAAATCCAATTCTTTTCACCCCTTGCTATACCAAGTAAAAGTGAACCAATCCCACCTTGCCAACCCATAGAAACATTTGGCAACCATATTCAAATGACATTCAAAAATTAAATCTAGTTCATATGGTAAGATCACAATTTCTCAAAACCCCACCAAACCAGTTCACCTTGACAAATCCAATCAACCAGATACTCCCTAGTATGTGCCCAATAGACTCACGAAGTTTCAACCAAAAATTCAAATATGAAATTCTTTTGGCCATTTCATCAAACACCTACAGACACAAACCAAATTCTGCCAAACTTCACAGTTTTAAGTAGTAATTTTGTCAAACCTTGTTCCCCATTGATCATCCTTATATCCCCAAGTGAAAACCAGTGCTTTAAACCAGCCTATACCCCTACCATTGCACCATGTCGTTCATGCCCGAGATAACCCTTGCTAGCCGACCATGGCAAGCTAGAATGAGCCAACGCCACGCCTAGCCACCATGTCCAGGAAGCACGACACCGTCCACATCCACCCCATGTCCAGCCATCGAGCCTTGCCAAGCCGTGGAACACCGAGAACACACGCACCCAGTTTGTCTCTGCCATGTCCAGAGCGCGCCATCTCGCCATTCTCTACACGCTCGCACAGACCGCGCCTCACCTTCGCCGCCCGTGCCTACGATCACCACCGTCCCAGGAGACCAGTAGACATCCCCTTTCGCCGCCGCGTGACCAGGAGCGCCTGTGTGTCGTCAAAACCGTCATCGGTGCCGCTCAGAGCACCAACGCGTTCCGACCAAACCGCACCGCCCCTTGCCGTGCCATCAAGCCGTTGAGGACCGCCAGGAGACCGCGCACCATCCCCTAGCCTCATCCATGCCGGTAGCTCGCTGTAACCCTGACCCTGACGAGCACTTCCCATGCCGCTCGGCCTCTCTCTCTCGCCTATAAAAGGAGGCCTCCCCTTCTTGTTTTCTTCACACTAGTTCACTCCCCACCTCTCACTGATCCTTCCCACCTCTTCCCGGAGCAAGGCGAGCTCTCCCTCGACAGAGCCTACCACTGTTGGAGGAGAAGGGCGCCATCGATTGGAGCAACCCGAGGAGGAGCCGCCAGTACCAGGATAACCTCCATTGTCGACTTAGTCATTCGGCCCCATCGCCGACCATCGCCTGAGCCCCGGTGAGCCACCCCAGACCCCCACTGGCCGTGCTAGGGTTCGAGCCCTTCGTGTTCTGTTTGACGAGGACGATGGCCGTGAGCTGTTGATCCTTGATCTAATCCTACGATCGTAATTGCCTCGTACCCCTTCGCACCACCCTGTCTCACTGACGTGTGGGGACACCACTTAACCCGCCCGCACGCTGTGCGCAGTGGGCTGGCCCAGATAGAATTCCCGCGCGACCTAGTAGTTTAAATTTAAATTTATCTATTGAGTTTCAAACCTAGTTCTGGCAGTAGATTCAAAATTCAATTCAGAGAGTTTTACTAAACCAAATAGTATGAAACCAATTTTGTTAGAAAGGTGTGGAATTTCTTAATCCAAGCCCGTTGGATTTAAACCATTTGGTATTAGAGATCACCTATAGTCAAAATAACAAGGCAGGACTTTTCTACATTCAAACATTTTTCAAAATTCAACCATAAAAGCTTTTGAGTTGATTCCAACTCTCAAAAATCACATTTGATAAGACCTTTCTGAATATATAAAAATATCTAGATTTAGTTGTAGTAATAATGAACAATTAATTAAAGAATGCCCCATAGGCATTTCTAGTCACTTTAATTAATTAAAATAAAAAGGTTAAACCTTATTAAATTATGACACCACTTTAAATCAAATTCCCAAGTATTAAAATATGTGGTGATGACATGTGTCAACATGATCACATGTTTTAATTGGAGAATATTAAATCTTAAGTAGTTTTTCAATGATTAGAAATGACTTTTCTAAAATGAAATAAATAAAACTATTGGCTTAATTCTTGTGATGATTGTGATGATGCTAGATCATCTATTGAAAACCCTTGTGTGATAAATAGAAGTAGTTAAGTATTGTTTGGTGATTGTGTACTTCGTATTTATTTATAGACGCTAGTACCGACCAAGGATACAAAGAGGAAGGAGACTACTACGAAGAGGAAGCCGAAGAGAACTTCAACCACTTCTCTTCACAAGGCAAGCTTCACAATACAAGTTAACTTAGCAAGTTATCTAAGCAAGCTAGAACTTTGCAAGCTAACACTTGCAACTGTGAAAGCTAGATAACCTATGCAATGCATTAGGCATGCTTTGATTAGAAAATCTTGAGTATCCTAAATCCCAGTTTTACTTGCAAGCTTGACTCTTTTATTTCTTTATCAAAGCTTTTATTTAGGTTTACCCAGTGACTTGTGAAGTTTTGGAAAGATATTAGAGGTAGCATAAAGAGCATAAAACTAGTCCTAAGTTAGGTGGAACTTGATGTCATCCTGAGGCATGAGATTAGATTTAGATAAGTCACACTTGATTATCACCCCTCATTAATGATTACCCCCAACTTTAGTGGCTAGTGCTAAGCATAAAACTTGATCACTTTAGATGAGAATACTTGGTGAAAATGATTATGAAAACCTTAGAATGATGAGTCATTCTAATGAGATGTTTTAACATGTGTTATTGAACACCAGATGCCTTTAATGATGAAAATGTTGAGGCATAGCATTAGCCCTTTATAAAACTGATGGTTGTGTTCGGATGCGATGCCATTCCAATTTTATCGTACAACCACAATACCCGAAATTGGGTAGGGCTTGGCTGGAAGTTTATATACCTTAGTATGGGTTCCCTTGCGGCCGAGGTTTGAGCTGAGGCTACCTCATGATGATTGACCACCTGTGTAGTTCCCAAGATGTCAGATGGTCATGGTTCACAGGAGAGGTGCCTATACTAGGGCATGTAATTGAAAGGTTAGGATTGATTATCCGCATACTGAGTATGGTGAATTCAGGATTGTTCCTGACTGATGTATCGAATATTGTGGTGAAAGTGTACCACCTCTACATAGTGTCAAACTATTCGAATAGCCATGTCCACGGTTATGGACAGTTGGAGTGGCCATACTGTTCCATCGTCAGATGTTTTCAAGATGACTTGTGAAATGAATCATGACTTTGACTTGACCACAACAGGGTTGTGAACATGAAAACTAAGTTCCCACTTAGGTGTTATAAAACATTAAACTAGTTTTCTTTACTTCTGAACTCAGTTAGAGATAAACCTGCTTTTTGCAAAACAACCTAGAGCTTAGTGTTCCTACTTGAACCACTTTACTTATTAGTGATAGTTTGCGAGTATTTAAAGAGTACTCATGGCTTTATCCCTGGCTATTCTCATGGCAAGACTATGAGGAGGACTATCAGGATGATGGACCGTGCATTGTTGGAAACGTATCTATAATTCTTGATGCTCCATGCTTGTTTTGCAACAACTTTTCTTTGTTTTGTCTACACTTTGAGGTATTTTTGTACACTTTCTGGTACTAACCTATTAACAAGATGCCATAGTGCCAGTTGCCTGTTTTGTTCTGTTTTTTGTTCCAGAAAGGCAGAAAATCAATATTCTCGAAATTGGACAGGACAAAAGCCAAAGTCATTATTTTCCCGGACCAACACGAAACCACGAAGCAGAGACAGAGTAGGTCACCAGGGTGGCTGCACCCCCCCAGGTGCGGGCAAGCCCTTGTGGAGCCTATAGGGGGTGTGGGCCCCCTGTCCCTCCACCTACCTTGCCTCCTTCTCCTATAAGAACCCCCGAGGAGAAAACCCTAAATAATCCATCGTACTTCCAGAAAAAGTTCCACAACACCGCCGTCACCGAAGGGGAGATTCGGGGGACAGAAAGTCTTGGTTCCGGCACCCTGCCGGGACGGGGAAGTGCCCTCGGAGCCATCTCCAACGATCTCCACCACCATCTCCATCACCGTTGCTGATTCCCATGATGAGGAGGGAGTACTTCTTCCTCAAGGCTAAAGTCTCTACCGGTAGCTATGTGTTCATGTCTCTCTCTATGCGTGATCTTGTTGTGGTCATGAGCTTTGTAATCAAATAGATCTACCTTTCTACTCAAGTGCTTCAATAGATATCTGCACTCCCCATGTGTGTGAAAGTGACAGCGTGCACACCATGGTGGCACTTAGGCTAGAGTCTACATAAATACTCATCATGCTTTAATAGATCTATGCTTTTCCACATGTGTGTGAAAGTGACAGCATGCACACCATGTGTGGCACTTAAGCTAGATTACATATATATTTATCATGAGTTATATTTGGAGTTGGATGTCTTTATGAAGTTGTGGTGTTTGTTGGAACCATCTAGTGCTCAAGGTGACAGTGTGGGGCTATCTAGATTGGGAAAGGTGGACTTTGAGGAGTGCTGTTATAGCCCTACCATGGATTAGAGTGTCCAACCGGAGAGTAGTTAAGAGTAGTATCATGAAGAGAAGATATTTATATGAGAAAGTGTTCACTAGTGAAAGTATGATCCTTAGGCCATGTTTCTAAACATTGAAACACCGTTTGCTACTAGATCTGTTGCATGTTTGCTTGCTTCCATCTTTATTTCAGTTTCACACACGTTACCCCACGTCAACAAGTCAGAAGCGATTTTCTGGCACTATTACCACTTGTATTTCACTATCTCTTCGCTGAACTAGTGCACCTATACACCTGACAAGTGTATTGGGTGTGTTGGGGACATAAGATACTTCTTGTATCTTCATTGCAGGATTGCTTGAGAGGGATAGCTTTGACCACTTCCTCCTTGAGTTCGATAAACCTTGGGTGATCCACTTAAGGGAAACTTGTTGTTGTTCTACAAACCTATGCACCTGGAGGCCCAACAACTATCTACAAGAATACAAGTGCGTAGACATCAAGCTATTTTTGGCGCCATTGCCGGGGAGGTAAGGTAAAAGGTACTCACATCCTCTTGCTGTGTGAGTGCTCGAAGTTATTTCCTTTAGATTCTACAATTTTGTCTTTTTGTTTCTTGTTTTCACTAGTTAGGCTTAATGGAAAACAACAACAAAATTAGAGAGCTTTATAGTATCTATCTTGAGTTAGGACATGAAGTGTTTGAATAGAAAATTAAAAAACCTATGGAACTTTATTTGCATGATAATATCAATGTTATTAGTATGAATTCTTTGGACACCTTTATTGCTAATGCTATGGAAACGTCTAAGCTTGGGGAAGCTAGTTTTTATGAAAATGATCTTTTTAGTTCCCCAGCTTTGGAAGATAGCTATTCTATTGTTTATGATGATACCAAACGTCCAATATATGATGATTACAATGATTAATATGATATTTTTAGTCCACCTACTATTGAGGAGAAAGTTTATTGTGATTATAATATGTCTCCTATATTTGATGATTATGGTGATGAGAATACTAATGATAGCTATTTTGTTTAATTTGCTCCCACTATAATTAATAAGAATGACTATGCTTATGTGGAGAGTAATAATCATTTTATGCATGTGGCTCATGATAAGAATGTTTTATGTGATAGTTATATTGTTAATTTTTTCATGTTGCTACTAAAAGATATTATGAGAGAGGGAAAACATGGTCTTATGTATCTCAACAATATTAAGTTTCCCCTCTTTATGTTGAAAGTCTTGAAGTTGCACTTGTTTTGCGTTCCTATGCTTGTTGCTTTGTGCTTTCATGAATTGTTTCTTTACAAGATAATAAGTGGGTTAGAATTAAATGTGTTTTGAATTTGCTTCTTGATGCTCTCTATTACTTCAATTCATATTTCTTATGAGAGCATCTTCTCAAACTATCAAGCCTAACTTAAAGGTGTTAAAGAAAAGTACTTGTTGGGAGATAACCCAAGAGTTTTCTTAAGTCTTGGAAGTTATTACTTCATTAATGACCTCTCCTTATCATTTTTGTTTGCTTTGTGTGCCAAGAATAACCTCTAATGAGAGGGAAGTATGATTTGGGGAGTTGCTGTCCCTAAATAGATTTTTGTTCTCCACCGTAAAAATTCTTGAGGAATTTCTGTAACTCGGATTGAGCTGATATTTTATGCATAAATCCCCTAGTATTTTAGCTAACTTTCGTTTGTTAAAAACTTTTTTATTTCAGCGACATAAGGTCTTCAAAAAAATCGGTTTCTACCTCCTGGTCTGTTTTGACAGATTTCTGCATTATTTGCATTTGCTTCTTATTGATTCCTTTTTGGGTTCTTTTTGGGAAATTGTGTTTTTTGAGGGAATTTCTACAGTAGCTTGTGTTTTTAGTAAAACTTTTTCTGTTCTAAAGCTAAACCCAAAGGTCTATTATCTTTTGAATACACTAATGTTGCTAAAGAAGATTGTGTGAAGTTTTGTATGAAGAAAATTTTCAGGTGTAGAGAAAGAATGATGTAATGAGATGAATAATGGAAAAAAACTCAATCTTGGGGATGCCACCATGGTGTCACCCCAAGAATGGAAAAAATATCAAGCTTGGGGATGCCATCCCTTTTCATACAAAGAAATATTCAAGAGGTACAAGTGTCAAAGAATGGGGATGCCCAAGGCGTCCCCTTCTTCATCAATAAAAATCTCAGGTCTTTCTAGACACTTCGTTTTTATTATTTCATGCACTGTTGTGTTGTTCTTGGAGCGTCTTGGTTTTCTTTTTAGTTTATTTTGTTTGCTTGAATAAGTTGTTTGGATCACAACACACTTCTTTTGGAGAGAGACACACTCTGTTTTCATTGCCTAGAACACTCTAGTTTTCATTCTTATTGTCTTGTGAGTGTTCTCTTTTGCTAGCACTGTAATTAGCCTTAGTTTTCTTGTGCTTTCAGCTTAGAAATTTTTAGTTCTTATTTGTGGATTTGTGAGACAAGCTCACTGATCTTTATTGATTATTATCTTTGTGAGTTTTTTCAAATAAGTCGATTGGTGTTGGAAAAGAGTAGAAAGTTTCATGCTTATAGTGGTACAAGAGGAGCTTGCCTTGACTATGACTTAGACTCTATCATGTCATGCTAGGTGTTGTTTGACCTTATGCTTAGTGATTATTGCTGTAGCATGACTTGTTCCAAACAATTGAGATTTCTTAATGTGCCTTGAAAGAATCATGCGTTGTTTTAGCATACAAAAGCATAGTATTGTGGTATTCTCCTTTGATGCTTTGTTTGGGTTGACTTGGCACATGCTCACACCAAGTTATGACTATGAACAATTCACCATAGCCTATATGATCATTTAGTCCTTGTCTTGTAGTACCACTTTATGCTTTGATTAGTAATGTTTTATCGCTCTACATGATTATGGCCATTATTACTCTCTTAGTTGGTCGTTCCTAGTCTTTGCTAGCCTCCACTTGCTATATGAGTAAGCTCTACTCATGCATCCAACTCCCAAGAAACCAAGTTATTCCAAAGTGTCCACTATAAATTCCAATTTATGGTGTGTTACACCATTCCAAGTATATTCTTGTTTTCATCTATATTCCAATTAAAAAGTCTCTTTGTTATGTCAAAACTTAGTGATTAAAGCCCTCACAAACTTGATGGCACACTTTATATTCTTTGCCCCTAATAAACTTGAACCATTGTGTCATCTATGTTGTATATGCTTGCACTTATAGGTTGGAATTAGCAGAACCATGCTGTCATGGGGTACGTTTTCAACATTGCACTTGTACTTTGTACATAGTTGATATCATGATCTTTTGTCTATGGATGTCACCGGTGTGAAATAAAGAGGGAGCTTGTAAGTCCATGGAGTTATGTATTTTGTGTTAGAGAAACGCCTTGGCCGCTAGCCTAAGCCATGCCTAATCATGGTGGAAACTTGCAGCATGCACATAATGATCTATCTATGAAGCGTCCTTAATAAAAATCTATGCACATAGTAAATAAAACAATCGCTGAGATGCTCATTGTCTGCTTGCCTTGTCATTTTGGTTATGGGATAGCTCATGTACCATGTGCAAGGGGTACCGCATTGGCGGTTCTCTATGATATGCATGTACTTACAATGAGAAGAACTTACAGGTGACTGAAGTTGAGTAGCATGAAGTGTGCCCTTGTATTCAAGGGACTTGAGATTGCTAACTTATATTTTTTCAAGCATATACTCCATATTTGATCACTTTAACCTTAACCTCTTCAAGATGCTTATGATAGGGGCAATGAGGGCTGAAAACTAACAAGTACCATAATTTTTGGAAGCTTTTTTTTGAAACTTGAAATCCCTACTTCCCTTTATGAAGGGCTTTCTTCCACTATTATATCGAGTCTCCACCTTCTAAATTTAGGCACCATTAAGAGAGCATAGTTGCCATTCTTAGTTCTATGTGTAGTGTCCCAAAACTTATTGATTGATGCATATTGTCATATTACTTGTTCTTGTGGTATTTGTATCTAGTCACTCTTATGAACTTTGAAGGTGTCTTATGCATCTATTTGCTACTCCATGAGGGACAAGAAGATTGCCACTTTGCCATGTTTTCTGTATGTGAAATAAACAAATGTTTTTCAATGCATTGTTATTCATGAATCTTTGTTTATATCCTTTCATGTTGCATACTTAGTTATTATATCTTACTATTAGAACTCCATCTTTCATGCTCATGTTTAGAGTTCTTTGATCCCAGCTTTCAATGCTAGCAAATGGTTTGATCTTGGTTTTGATGGTGCATGTCACCTCAAAAATTATTATTTTATCACTTACCTACTCGAGGATGAGCAGGAGTTAAGCTTGGGGATGCTTGATACGTTGGAAATGTATCTATAATTCTTGATGGTCCATGATTATTTTGTATCAACTTTGCTTTGTTTTGTCTACACTTTGAGGTATTTTTATACACTTTCTGGTACTAACCTATTAAGAAGATGCCATAGTGCCAGTTGCCTGTTTTCTTCTGTTTTTTGGTTCCAGAAAGGCAGAAAATCAATGTTCTCGGAATTGGACAGGACAAAAGCCAAAGTCATTATTTTTCCCGGACCAACACAGAACCACGAAGTAGAGACGAAGTAGGGAACCAGGGTGGCCGCACCCCCAGGCGCAGGCAAGCCCTGGTGGCGCCTACAGGGGTGTGCGCCCCTGTCGCTCCAACGAACTTGTCTCCTTCACCTATAAGAAGCCCCGGGGTGAAAACCGTAAATAATCCATCATACTTCCAGAAAAAGTTCCACAGCGTCGTCGCCACCGAAGGGGAGATTTGGGGGACATACAGTCTATGTTCCGTCACCCTGCCGGGAAGGGGAACTTCCCCCGGGGCCATCTCCATAGATCTCCACCACCATATCAATCACCATTGCTGATTCCCATGATGAGGAGGGAGTAGTTCTTCCTCAAGTCTAAGGGCTCTACAGGTAGCTATGTGTTCATATCTATCTCTATGCATGATCTTGTTGTGGTCATCAGCTTTGTAATCAAGTAGATCTACCTTGCTACTCAAGTGCTTCAATAGATCTCTGCTCTCCCCATGTGTGTGAAAGTGATAGAGTGCACGCCATGGTGGCACTTAGGCTAGAGTATACATAAATACTCATTGTGCTTTAATAGATCTATGCTTTTCCCCATGTGTGTGAAAGTGACAAAATGCACATCGTGTGTGGCACTTAAGCTAGATTACATATATATATTTATCATGAGTTATATTTGGAGTTGGATGTCTTTATAAAATTGTGGTGTTTGTTGGAACCATCTAACACTCAAGGTGATAGTGTGTTGTTATCTAGATTGGGAAAGGCGGACTTTAAGGAGTGCTGTTATAGCCCTACCATGGATTAGAGTGTCCAACCGGAAAGTAGTTAAGAGTAGTATCATGAAGAGAAGATATTTATATGAGAGAGTGTTCACTAGTGAAAGTATGATCCCTAGGCCTTGTTTCTAAACATTGAAACACCATTAGCTACTAGATCTATTGCATGTTTGCTTGCTTCCATCTTTATTTCAGTTTCACACACGTTACCCCACGTCAACAACAAGTCAGAAGCTATTTTCTGGCACCGTTACCACTTGTATTTCACTATCTATTTGCTGAACTAGTGCACCTATACACCTGACAAGAGTATTGGGTGTGTTGGAGACACAAGAGACTTCTTGTATCTTGATTGCAAGATTGCTTGAGAGGGATACCTTTGACCACTTCCTCCCTAAGTTCGATAAATCTTGGGTGATCCACTTAAGGGAAACTTGCTGTTGTTCTACAAACCTCTGCACTTGGAGGCCCAACAACTGTCTATAAGAATAGAATTGCGTAGACATTAGACCGCAGGAAGTCTATGACAACTAGGATCATCTCCCATCGTCAGCATTGCCTGTGACCATGAAGATGGAGCCTCGCCCACGCTACCGGTATTATATTGTTCCGCTGCGTTGATTGTACTAAGACTAGATCATGATATCCTTTATTTGTAAGACCTTTATTATGGTTTGTAATGGATGATGAACTATGGTATCAATCTGTTATGTCTCGCAAAAATGGTAATCCCGAGATTGCGATGTATGGCATAACAGGCATCTGGGATTAAAAATCTTGGTGTTGACACCCTCTTGGTGGAATGTCATCCCATTGTCTTGCAAGCATGTGACTAGATCACAATGGATGTCATATCACGGAACGAGTAATGAGTACTTATCGGTAACGAGGTTGAACTGGGTATAGAGATAGCGACGATCAAACTCGAATAAGTCAAGTACCACGCGACAAAGGAAATCGGTATCATATGTAAATGGTTCATTCGATCACGAAGTAATCGTAGAAATATGTGGGAGCCATATGGATTTCCAGATCCCTCTATTGGTTATTGATCGGAGAGGTGTCTCGATCATTTCTGCATAGTTCACGAACCATAGGGAGATACACTTAAGGATTCGATGTTGTTTATGTAGATATGGAATATGAGTTGGATACCAAATGTTGTTTGGAGTCTCGAATTGGATCCAGGACATCACGAGCAGATCTAAAATGATCCGGAGAATAAGTTTCATATAAGGAAAGTGGTTATCAGGGGTTCGGGAAAAGTTTTGGTGTTTTGACCAGATACTTCTAGAATGTTATAGAGGGACCATTAGTGGTTCCACTACCCCGGGAAGGGGTCACATGGACAGTAGCATGTCCCCACACCAAACCCTAAAGGGACAATTTGGCCAACACTAGTAAAAGGGTCAAACCCTAGTTTGAATAGTCAAATCCTAGTTTGAAAAGTCAAACTCTAGTTTTTGGTAAGGGGGAAGACTTCGTGGGAAAGGTTCCAACTCTACCCTTGGTGGTTGAGTTGGGGGGGGGATTGCCTGGATTGGGAACCCTTGGTCGGCTGCCCCCTACCTATATAATGAGGGGTGGGCGCACACCACCCACGCACCTCTTGTCCCTTGGTGCCTAACCCTAGCCACCGCCTCTATTCTCTCTTGTCCACCGTCCTACTCCGACTTAGGCAAAGCCTTGCAGAAATCTCTCCTCCTCCACCACCACCACACCGTCGTGTTGTTGGGATTCCGAGGAGATCTACTACCTCCACTGCCCTGCTGGAACAAGGGAGAGGAAGGTCTTCATCGACTCCATACATGTCACCGACTACGGAAGCGCTGCCGGAAGGATCATCTACATGATCTTGAGACCATCCAGTGATAGACTACATCAACCATGAGAATATAATGTTGTTAAATGCTTTGGATCTACAAGGGTTAGTTCTCTTCATCCTTGCACTGATATCATGGATTAGATCTTGGCTTTGTCATAGATTGGATCTTGATTTTTTGTGTTCTTGTGATTTTTTTTCCATGCAACAAACACTATAGTGGTATCAGAGCTAAATCTATGCATAGATCTATTCCACGAGTAGAACACAATGATTTTGTGGGTGTTGAGTAAAAAAACTCTTATTGTCGCTTGTTTTTGTGTACTTTGCATCTTGCGGGACGGTGGGATGAAGCGGCCCTTGCTAACCTTACATGTCAGCGTATGTGAGTCTTGCTCCACGCTCAAGGTCCAACTTGCATTGCACAAGTGGCTTTGCATGTGTATGTTTCTCCCACCATAGTTATGATTCAATTTACAATGGGAACTTGACAACACTTGTATCAGTGTTGTGGTTCTTGTTCGTAGGTAAGAATGGTTCTTATTCGAAAGCCCCTCGCCACGTAAAACATGCAAAGAAACTTAGAGGCGTCTAACTTGTTTTTGCAGTGCATATGATGTGATGTGATATGGCCATGATGTGATCATGATTATATTTGATTTATGCAATGATCCTTATTGTAAGTTGGGAACCAGCAGGAGCCTAATGGTTTTCTTTAAATTCATTAAGACCTACGTGTCTATTCATCATGGAATAGCTTTATTCCAAGTATTTGTAATAGTTGCTGGTGGGTGATGGACAACCACCATATTTATTTCAAGTAATGAAGTGTTCGTCCTTAGTAGGCACCGTTGCTAAGACTCGTCGTTTCGAAGCATCACGTTATAATCACATGTGATAGATTCTACATGTGCATACAACGGGTGCAAGCCAGATTTGCACATGCAGATACTAAGGTTAATCTTGACGAGCCAAGCATGTGGATATATGGTCTCGAAATACGGAATACCAAAAGGTAAAGCATGAGTCATATGGATGATATGATGAACATATTGATTGTTTCTCTTTGAAGGTACATGATCTCTTGTGATGATCAGACTTGGTGTAGTGGATTTGGTTCGTGTAATCACCAAAATGACATGAGGGATGTTGTAATGAGTGGGAGATCATAAGTAATATGATTAAAGTCAAACACAATTTATCATAAATTAAATCAAAGTGAATTTTCATAATTGTTTTAGTCATTGGCATCCGTTCACCACCTTACTGTTAGTTTTAATTGAGATAATAGAACGATAGAATTCTTGATAGTTACTTTACAAACTGGTATCGTATTGTTTTGAGTGTCAATCTAAAGTTTAAAAGTCCTGTTGCAAACTTTCAGCAAAATCCGTTTACTCCGTGAAGTTTAATAATTGGTATTATATCAAGAGTAACAATTCTAGTGTTAGTATCTAAAAGTATCATGTTTGCCTCCATGATTCTTGATATTCAAAAGATTGTTTTAATATCAAGGTTATCTAGGTGCTAAAAGGATTGTTTCACAAACCATCATGTCTGGAAGATATTGCGGTATCTGAAACAATGTTTTCGTTGCAACATGATAGAGTATAATTTGGCAAAATATATGTTCTCATATTTGATGAGAATTTGCGAAGGTTGGAGATGCTAGACGTCCTAATCCTACAAAAGGTTTTGAAAAAAAACATGATACTCAGGATTCTCCTATATAAGCTATGGTAGCTTGATCATGAAAGTTGTCATGATAAGGATGAATAGTAGATGTAGGTAAAATGTTTACTACACTAAAATATTACTAAAGAATGGATTTTGAGAGAACGCCAAACATTTGATGATGGTGATCTACTTCAAAGTGCAAGTCCAAAGGTATTACTATTTAACTATACACACTTTGGACTATGTGTCATGTGTATGGCGCCACTATTGATGTTGATAGATTCTTTTAAAAGGGAAAGAAAATGCTGAAAGAGAATCTCAAAAATATTTGGCAGAAAATGAGAAGATTAGAAATGTCCAGTTTAAGTATATAGTGTTGGAATTATGCCCTAGAGGCAATAATAAAGATGTTATTATTATAATTCTTGTTCATGATAAAGTTTATATTCCATGCTAGAATTGTATTAAGCGAAAACATTAATACTTGTGTGGTTTGTGAACAACACCGTGTCCCTAGTACGCCTCTATGGACTAGCTCATTGATCAATGATGGTTAAGGTTTCCTAACCATAGACATGAGTTGTCGATTGATAATGAGATCATATCATTGGGAGAATGATATGGTGGACAGACCCAAACTAAGAGAAGCAATTAGATCGTATCATTGTGTTCATCTTTGCGAAGCTTTTCCTATGTCAAATATTGTATTCCTTGGACCATGAGATAATACAACTTCCTGGTATCGGAAGAAAGCTTTGAGGTCATCAAACGTCATCCTATGAGAGGGTGATCATAAAGGTGTCTCTCAGGTGATCGGAAAGTATCTGTTGGGTTGTATGTATCGAGATGGGATTTGTCCCTCCCAAGTCGGAGAGATATACTTCGGGCCCACTCGGTAATCGATATCAACACCGCTTGCAAGAATGTGGTTAAGGAGTTGATCACAAAGTGATATTGGATTACGGAACGAGTAAAGTACTTGCTGTGAACGAGATTGAACTAGGTATGACGATACCGACGATCGAATCTCGGGCAGGTAAAATATCGCGAGACGAAGGGAATATATATATGGGATTGATTGAATCCTGGCATCTTGGTTCATCCGATATGATCATCGATGAATGTGTGGGAGTCAATATGGGTGCCCAGACCCCGCTGTTGATTATTGATAGAAGATCATGTCTGCATATTCTCGAACCCGCAGGGTCACACACTTAACGTGTCTCGACGCTAGGATAGATTGGATAATTGGTTTATGAATTTTTGTTCGGAGTCTCGGATGGGATCCGGGATATCACGAGAGGTTCCGGAATGGTCCGGAGAATAAGATTCATATAAGGCAGTGCAGTTTTTGGAGTTCGGAATTGTTCCGGGTTAATCGGTATTGTACCGGAAGCTTCTAGAACCTTCCGGAAGGGGACCAACGTGGCCCCACCTTCCGGGAGGGGGCATGGGCCTATGAGGTAGTGTCCTGGCCGCATTGGGCCAGGGGCACAAGGCCCCATAGGGCCCAGCCGATCCTAGATAAGTTTAAATCGTTTAAACTAGAGATAAGATAGGGTTTCTAGAAGGGAGAGTTTAAATCATTTAAACTAGAGATAGGCTTGGAGGATGGGCAGGGGCTGGCCGCACCCCCCTCTATATATAGAGGGCTGGTGCGCCCCTCCCCCTACACACCTTCCTCCAAACCCTAGTTGCCCTGCTGCCCTCCTCTCTCCCTCCCGACTGTTTGTAGGCGAAGCCCTGCTGCAGAAATTCTCCACCATATACACCACGCCGTCGTGTTGTAGATCCAATCCATCTCTCCACCATACTTGCTGGTCCGAGGAAGGAGGAGACTTCGAGGTGCTGCACGTGTGCATCTCACGGAGGCACCGCCACTTGTGGTGCTAGATCGGATCGGATCGCGAGGAGGAGAAGTGAGTACGACTACATCACCCACGTTCCGACGAACGTTCCGCTGTGCGAATCTTCAAGGGTATGAAGATCTAATCCAATCTCTCTCGTTGTTTGCATCTCCTAGATTAGATCTTGGCTTTCCCTCTGTTCGCTTCCGTAGAAAATTTTGATTTACTATGCTGCGAAACCCTTCAATGGTATCAGAGCTAGATCTATGCGTAGATGTGATTCACGAGTAGAACGCAACATGGTTGTTGCGGGCATTGATGTTTTCTGTTGAAAGCCTCTTGTTTGTGTTCTTCTTATGACGCGGGATAGTGAGATTGAAGCGGTCCAGGCCAACCTTACGCGATGTCGTTCGCGAGACCGGCTCCGCACTTGACGTGTGGCTTGTACCACACATGCGGCTGGTGGATGTCAGTTTCTCTCACTATAGTTGTCATGGGATTAACACCGGAGTTTGGCAACCATAATATCACCGTTGTGGCTTTCCGTAGGTAAGAATCGTTCTTAGCATCTACTCCCATGAGCCACGTAAAACATGCAACAACAAAGTAGAGGCATCTAACTTGTTTTTGCAGGGAGTGTTTTCTGTGATATGGTATGGCCCAAGATGTGATGTGTATAATGTATGCGATGATCATGTTTTGTAATGTTTCACGACTTGCATGTCGATGAGTTCACAACCGGCAGGAGCCATATGGTTGTCTTTATAATTGTGTATGACATGCGAGTCAACTTCTTATACGCCATGTAATAGCTTTACTTTATCGCTAAGTAGTTAGCAATAGTTGTAGTTGCTATTCGTGGTGGAGGCAATCATGGTGAAGTGATGGAGATCATGCCGGAACGCACAAGATGGAGATCATTGCGCGAAGATTGGCTATACCATGTCACATAAAGTTATATGCATGTGATGTTTATCCTTTTATGTATCTTATTATGCTTAGATCGCGACGGTAGCATTATAAGATGATTCCTCACTTAAAGATCAAGATAAAAACTGTGTTCTCCCCAAGTATGCACCGTTGCGAAAGTTCGTCGTGTCCAAGCATCACGTGATGATCGGGTGCTATAGACTCTACGCTCACATACAACGGGTGCAAGCCAGTTTTGCACACGCGGAAATACTTTGGTCTAACTTTACGAGCCTAGCATGTACAGACATGGCCTCGGAACACATGAACCGAAAGGTTAAGCATGAGTCATATGAATGATATGATCGACACTTCGTTGTCCACCATTGAAACCACATTTCTTCTCGTGAAGATCGGATTAGGTGTGGTGAATTTGGATCGTGTTCACTAAACAACTTGAGGGATGTTGAATTTAGTGGGAGTTCATCTAGTAATTTGATTAAGTTGAACTATTTATCATGAACATAGTCTAAATTGTACTTGCAAATACTGTAGATCACATGGCCAAGTCCAACTTCAACTTCAACGTTTTTGCTGAGAAAGAAAAGCTTAGAAACAATGGGTCTAACTTCACCAACTGGTTCCGCAATCTAAGAATCATTCTGTCTAGCGGACAAAAGGACTATGTCCTTGAGAAAGCGTTAGGTAACCCCCTGCTGCAACTGCGCCGGCTGATGAGAAAGCTGTCTATCAGTCGCGCAAAGATGATTATGGTGTGATTAAGAGCACCATGTTGTTTGCTATGGAACCGGAACTTCAAAATCGTTTTGAAAACTATCCCGGGCCCTTTGAGATTCTCGAGGAGCTGAAAACCATGTTTCAGACTCAGGCCCGTTCTGAGAGATATGAGATCTCTGAGAAGTTCTTTAACTGCAAGATGGAGGAAGGGAGTTCCGTTAGTGAGCACGCCATTAAGATGTCGGGCTACACTCAACGCCTTGAGCAACTGGACTGCAAGATTCCAGAGGAGCTCAAGATTGACAGGGTTCTGCAATCACTCCCTCCCAGCTACAAAAGTTTTGTAGTGACTCATAATCAGATTGGTTCCACTGATACGATCACCGAGCTCTTCGCAAAGCTGAAGGCTGCGGAGGTGGACATCAAGAAGGATAATCATGTGTTGATGGTAAACAAGCCCTCCTTCAAGAAAGGTAAAGGTGCAAAGAAGCCCTTCAAGAAAGGCGGCGGCAAGCGCGTTGCCCCTGCTAAGAAGAAGCTCAAGTCTGGTCCCAAGCCGGACACTGAGTGCTTCTATTGCAAGGACAAGGGTCACTGGAAGCGCAACTGTCCGAAGTACTTAGCGGACAAGAAGGCTGGCACCATCAAAGGTATATTTGATATACATGTTATTGATGTTTTCCTTACTAGCCCTTGTTGTAGTGCCTGGGTATTTGATACTGGTTTAGTTGCTAATATTTGTAACTCGAAACAGGAGCTACGGAATAGACGACGGCTTACGAGGGATGAGGTGACGATGCACGTTGGCAACGGATCAAGAGTTGATGTGATGGCCGTCGGCACGCTCTCCTTAGTTTTACCTTCGAGATTAGTTTTAAACCTTAATAAATGTTATTATGTGCCTGCGTTGAGCATGAACATTATTTCTGGATCGTGTTTATTGCAAGACGGTTATTCATTTAAATCGGAGAATAATGGTTGTTCTATTTATATGAGTAACATCTTTTATGGTCATGCACCCCTTGTGAATGGTTTATTTCTTCTAAATCTCGAAAGGGATGAAACACACATCCATAACATTGAGGCTAAGAGATGCAAAGTAGATAGTGATAATACTACTTATTTGTGGCACTGTCGTCTAGGTCATATTGGTGTAAAGCGCATGAAGAAACTCCATTCTGATGGACTTTTGGAGTCTCTTGATTTTGAATCATTTGACACATGCGAACCATGCCTCATGGGCAAGATGATCAAAACCCCGTTCTCCGGTATGATGGAGCGAGCAACGAACTTGTTGGAAATCATACACACCGATGTATGCGGACCGATGAGTGTTTTAACGCGCGGTGGATATCGCTATTTTCTCACTTTTAGCGATGACTTAAGTAGATATGGGTATATCTATTTAATGAAACATAAATCTGAAACGTTTGAAAAGTTCAAAGAATTTCAGAATGAAGTGGAGAACCATCGTAACAGAAAGATTAAGTTTCTACGATCCGATCGTGGGGGCGAATATTTGAGTTATGATTTTCTCACGCATCTCAAAGCAAGTGGAATCGTTTCGCAACTCACGCCACCCGGAACACCACAGCGCAATGGTGTGTCTAAACGCCGGAATCGAACCCTATTAGATATGGTCCGATCGATGATGTCTCTTACTGATTTGCCGTTATCATTTTGGGGTTATGCATTAGAAACCGCTGCATTCACTTTAAATAGGGCTCCATCTAAATCCGTTGAGACGACACCGTATGAACTATGGTTTGGTGCTAAACCTAAGTTGTCGTTTCTTAAAGTTTGGGGATGCGAAGCTTACGTCAAGAAGTTGATGCCGGACAAGCTCGAACCCAAAGCGGAGAAATGCGTCTTCATAGGATACCCTAAGGAAACTATTGGGTATACCTTCTATCACAGAACCGAAGGCAAAGTGTTTGTCGCAAAGAACGGTTCCTTTCTTGAGAAGGAGTTTCTCTCGAAAGAAGTGAGTGGGAGGAAAGTAGAGCTAGACGAGGTTATTGAACCTTCTCTTGAATTGGAGAGTAGCGCAGCACCTGAAATTGTTCCAGTGCCGCCTGCACCAACAATAGAGGAAGCTAATGACAAGGATCATGAAGCTTCGAACGATGCTGCTACTGAACGTCGCAGGTCGACAAGGTCGCGTGCCCCTCCTGAGTGGTACGGCAACCCTGTCTTGACTGTCTTGTTAGTAGAAGACAGCGAACCTACGAACTATGAGGAAGCGATGATGAGCCCAGACTCTGAGAAATGGCTAGAAGCCATGAAATCCGAATTGGGATCCATGAGCGAAAACCAAGTATGGACTTTGGTGGACCCTCCTAGCGACCGAAAGGCCGTTGAGTGCAAATGGATCTTCAAGAAGAAAACGGACGCGGATGGTAATGTTACCGTCTATAAAGCACGGCTTGTTGCGAAAGGTTTTCAACAAGTTCAAGGTGTTGACTACGATGAGACTTTCTCTCCCGTAGCGATGTTTAAGTCCATTTGGATTTTATTAGCAATTGTTGCGTTTCATGATTATGAAATATGGCAGATGGATGTCATGACTGCTTTCCTCAATGGTAACATTGATGAAGAGTTGTATATGATGCAACCCGAAGGTTTTGTCGATCCTAAGGATGCTGATAAAGTATGCAAACTTCAGCGTTCCATTTATGGACTGAAGCAAGCATCTCGGAGTTGGAACCTTCGTTTTGATCAAGTGATCAAGAGCTTTGGATTTGTTCCAAATTGCTATGAAGCTTGCATCTACAAGAAAGTGAGTGGGAGCTCGGTGACGTTTCTGGTACTATATGTGGATGACATATTGATTATTGGAAATGACATTGACATGCTTAACGATGTGAAGAGTTATTTGAACAAGTGTTTTTTAATTGAAGGACCTAGGTGAAGCTGCCTATATATTGGGCATAAAAATCTATAGAGATAGACAAAGACGCCTGATAGCTTTAAGCCAGAGTACATACCTAGACAAAGTTCTGAAAAGGTTCAGAATGGATAAGGCATTGAAAGGATCAGTGCCTATGTTGTCAGGTAAGATATTGAGCAAGGCTCAGTGTCCAGCTACGGTAAATGATAGGGAAGCTATGAGGAAAGTGCCTTATGCCTCGGCCATAGGTTCCATCATGTATGCCATGCTGTGTACTAGACCGGATGTGTCCAATGCTCTTAGTTTGACGAGCAGATATCAAAGTGATCCAGGCGTGGAACACTGGACAGCCGTGAAGAACATCCTAAGGTACCTAAATAGGACTAAAGAAATGTTCTTAGTCTATGGGGGTGATGAACAGCTCATCGTAAAAGGTTACGTCGATGCTAGTTTCGACACCGACAAGGATGATTGTAAATCTCAGACAGGATACGTGTATATTTTGAATGGAGGAGCTGTGAGCTGGAGAAGCTGCAAGCAAAGCATGATCGCGGGATCTACAATAGAAGCGGAATACATGGCTGCTGCAAAAGCGTCAAGTGAAGGAGTTTGGATCAGAAACTTCATCACTGAGCTTGGCGTGGTTCCAAGTGCATTGGACCCACTGGAGATATTATGTGACAACACTGGCGCCATAGCACTCGCTAAGGAACCAAGATATCATCCAAAGACCAAGCATATCAACCGCAAGTTTCATATAATCCGAGATTATATAGCAGATGGAGATCTGAAGATCAGCAAAGTACATACAGATCTGAATGTCGCAGATCCATTGACTAAACCTCTTCCACGTGTAAAACATGATCAGCACCTCAGTGCCATGGGTGTGAGATTGTTGCCAAATGTAAACTAGATTATTGACTCTAGTGCAAGTGGGAGGCTGTTGGAATTATGCCCTAGAGGCAATAATAAAGATGTTATTATTATAATTCTTGTTCATGATAAAGTTTATATTCCATGCTAGAATTGTATTAAGCGGAAACATTAATACTTGTGTGGTTTGTGAACAACACCGAGTCCCTAGTACGCCTCTACGGACTAGCTCATTGATCAATGATGGTTAAGGTTTCCTAACCATAGACATGAGTTGTCAATTGATAATGAGATCATATCATTGGGAGAATGATATGGTGGACAGACCCGAACTAAGCGAAGCAATTAGATCGTATCATTGTGTTCATCTTTGCGAAGCTTTTCCTATGTCAAATATTGTATTCCTTGGACCATGAGATAATACAACTCCCTGGTATCGGAAGAAAGCTTTGAGGTCATCAAACGTCATCCTATGAGAGGGTGATCATAAAGGTGTCTCTCAGGTGATCGGAAAGTATCTGTTGGGTTGTATGTATCGAGATGGGATTTGTCCCTCCCAAGTCGGAGAGATATACTTCGAGCCCACTCGGTAATCGATATCAACACCGCTTGCAAGCATGTGGTTAAGGAGTTGATCACAAAGTGATATTGGATTACGGAACGAGTAAAGTACTTGCTGTGAACGAGATTGAACTAGGTATGACGATACCGACGATCGAATCTCGGGCAGGTAAAATATCGCGAGACGAAGGGAATATATATATGGGATTGATTGAATCCTGGCATCGTGGTTCATCCGATATGATCATCGATGAATGTGTGGGAGTCAATATGGGTGCCCAGACCCCGCTGTTGATTATTGATAGAAGATCATGTCTGCATATTCTCGAACCCGCAGGGTCACACACTTAATGTGTCTCGACGCTAGGATAGATTGGATAATTGGTTTATGAATTTTTGTTTCGAGTATCGGATGGGATCCGGGATATCACGAGAGGTTCCGGAATGGTCCGGAGAATAAGATTCATATAAGGCAGTGCAGTTTTTGGAGTTCGGAATTGTTCCGGGTTAATCGGTATTGTACCGAAAGCTTCTAGAACCTTCCGGAAGGGGACCAACGTGGCCCCACCTTCCGGGAGGGGGCATGGGCCTATGAGGGAGTGTCCTGGCCGCATTGGGCCAGGGGAACAAGGCCCCATAGGGCCCATACGATCCTAGATAAGTTTAAATCGTTTAAACTAGAGATAAGATAGGGTTTCTAGAAGGGAGAGTTTAAATCGTTTAAACTAGAGATCGGCTTGGAGGATGGGCAAGGGCTGGCCGCACCCCCCTCTATATATAGAGGGCTGGTGCGCCCCCTACCCCTACACACCTTCCTCCAAACCCTAGTTGCCCTGCTGCCCTCCTCTCTCCCTCCCGACTGTTTGTAGGCGAAGCCCTGCTGCAGAAATTCTCCACCATATACACCACGCCGTCGTGTTGTAGATCCAATCCATCTCTCCACCATACTTGCTGGTCCAAGGAAGGAGGAGACGTCGAGGTGCTGCACGTGTGCATCTCACGGAGGCACCGCCACTTGTGGTGCTAGATCGGATCGGATCGCGAGGGGGAGAAGCGAGTACGACTACATCACCCACGTTCCGACGAACGTTCCGCTGTGCGAATCTTCAAGGGTATGAAGATCTAATCCAATCTCTCTCGTTGTTTGCATCTCCTAGATTAGATCTTGGCTTTCCCTCTGTTCGCTTCCGTAGAAAATTTTGATTTACTATGCTGCGAAACCCTTCATATAGATGGTATGCATGTTATGGTTGTATTCTTTGCTTGTTAAAAAATATGGTTCATGGGTATTGGACACCGAATGGGTTGGTATGAAATGTCATGCAGGACAACACAATTCATGAACTACAATGGCCTAAGTAACCGGCAAGAGAATATGTGATGATGTTCATTGAAAACAAACAAAGTGTTGCTATGTTTCTCATTGATATCAAAGCTTACCTTCAAGATTTGTTTCAATAATTGTTATTTTGATTAGGTATTATGAGAACAAAAGGTTGTTCAAATAATTACGGTTTTCCATAAAATATGGCTAATATACAAGTCTGGTTAGAGAAATCACATCCATAAAAATAATGCTAAAATTGTCGAAAGAAAAATGATTGAAAGATTACTTAAGAAGTGACATCGCCGTTTAAATTATATTGGACATAAAACATGTAGAAACTCCACGTTGATGGAATTTTGGAGTCTTCTGATTTTGATCAAATGACACTTGTAAGCTTTATAAGATATAATTGAAATTTCATTCAAAGACCAAAGAACAACGAACGACTAACTTATTGGAATTCGTACATATTTATTTATGTAGTCCATTATGTGTATTCGTGAGCGATGGATTTCAACTTCATATGCTTTCTCCGGAAATTTGAGTGAATACATGTGTATAGATACTTAATGAGGATGAAGTATAACACATTTGAAAATGTTCAAAGACTTTCAAGATGAAGTGGAAAATCATTATAACAAGAAAATAAAGAGTTTCTGATTTGATCATAAAGGAAGATATTTGAGTTACAATTTTAGCAAAAACACCTAAGATTTGAGGAATTGTTCCATAGATTTGCATTTCTCGAAACACCATAGGAGTATGGAGTGTTCGAGATATGTAATGAAACCTTGTTTGACATGGTCAAGGTGTCATTCATAAAACTGCCATTATATTTTAAAGATTAAAGATTTAGTGACTACTGATTTTACACTTAAAAGAGCCATCGTGATCCGTTGAAATGACACCATATAAGTTGTGGTTGGGATAAAACCCAAGTTGTACTTTCTTAAATTTTGGTATTCTAGGCATAAGTAAAATGTTTACAACCAAAGTCGGATGAGCATGTTTTTGTATGTAATTTCGAATAACCACTAGGTATTCTTCTATAACACTGAAGACAAAAGTGTTTGTCACTTAGAACGTTGATTTTCTCGAGAAGGATTTTTTTGTGAAAAGTTAAGTGGAAGGACAATAGACCTTTGATAAGGTTATTGAACTTTATCTATATATGCTGAGTTGCATAGCGCCAGAAAGTATACCGGAGGCAGCAACAATGCACATGGCTCATGTGTCCCAAAGGTTATGGTCACGAATGTCTAAGTTCCTATTGAACCAAGTAGGTCAGGTAAACAATCAAATACTAAGATTTGAGAGTTAAATCATTATTGTTTAACAATGATAAACCGACTACATTCAAAGAAGAGATGATGGGACCTAATACGTTAAATGGCTTGAAGCCATGATGTAACACCCCGGTTCTGAAAAGACTGTGGCCTCTATGTGACATGCCAATCCCTGGATCGGTTCATTGGCCCACAATAGAGTAAGATGAATAACATAGCAAAATAACCGTGTATCATAGATAACCAAGTTCCAGAGTACCATTATTACAATAAAAGCTTAGCCCAAGGCTAGCTCAAATTATTCAGGTAGCAACATAAACAAAGTAAATCCTCCATTCTTCAAATTGCCCACAAGTGAACAAGTGCCGAGTGGAGTACCGCGGCCTATATCGATTACTCAGAATCGAAATAACCTGCAACATGAAACGTAGCAGCCCCGAAGGGTCAATACATGGAATGTATGGCAAGTAGAGCTAGTAAATGGAGAGAGTAGTACTAACATCTACATGCATATTTGGCAAGTGGAGCTGTGTCTGGCTTGCATTTGCAAATAACTTTGTCCTACTTTCATAAACAGTTTTTGATTTTTCTTTGAAAAGATCCCAATTAAGTTAACCCAACAAGATTTAAAACAATTATGAAATTAGAATGAGCGAGAAACATGTCATGGGGTCAATATCAAGCAACTCAGTTGTCCATAACCGGGGACACGGCTAATCGATTAGATTATACACCCTATAGAGGTTAGTACACTTTACCCATGTGACTTGGCCAGCCCAGCTCGTACCATCACTCTCATTTTGGGTGATGATAGGGAGAAGTCCAAGATGAGACTGTTCGGGAAGTAGCACCCCAATCCCGACGCGCACCGGTCCAACCTACCAAAATTCTACATCTCTGGATACGCGGGTTCGGGTCACCACAACCTACTAAGTCCAACCAACCGCCCATTCCATTATTGGCACATGGTTGTACACGTAAGCTACACAATAAAGAAGCCAATCAATTTCTCTCGATACCTGGGTGCCTTTGCGCAATGAAACCACCAAAAATTATCAATACCATCACACCCAGGAGATTCGTTGATTAAGTTGTTTTAGTTTTCACAAACCAATACTTTTAGAAACAAGTCTTAATGATGTAACCCAGCCCTCGATCTTCATAGCATGGCTAAGCACATCTACCAACGGTGGTTCATCTACAAGGAAAGCCCTACCACATAATAGGTCATAGGATAGCGATAATATCATCCTACACATGCATCTACAAAATACACGACAATGCATTGAAAATAGTAGGACGATATCATGAACAAAGTAGCATCTAGTTGCCTTGGTTGTAGCGGTCGGAAGAACAATCCACACACGAGCAAGCGTTGCACTCGTCACAATCTACACGATACAAATGCATTCATAAACAAACAATCCATAACATATGCAACAAATATGATGCATGGATGCAAGAACGACAAGTGAATTGGTGCTACAGCTGCACCACAACATCCTATTCCATAACACTACCGATTGCATGCATGGAAAATAGTTTTAGCGCTAGGAAAACTATTAAGCGAAAGTAATGCTCCAAACTAGAGCTAGAACTCAAATAATTCACTACCGGTAGTATACTGTTTATAAAATCTTGGGAAAATTCTACCGCATAGGCACCGCCGATTAGGAACAGTACCAACTGGAATTACTCAAAAAGGAATTATAAAACTCCCTGAGTAATTAAAACACTGCAGAAAGCCACTAGACAGTTTCTGCAGAAGTTTTTACTGCAAGCCTATCTTTTTAATTCACGATGAGATTCCCCTCTTTACACTGAATCCAGGGACATATCATACGCGATTTTTGGAGCTACAGATCTTTTTCTACGAATTTATTACTCCGAAAAGGCTATTAACTAGATTGGTTAAACTGTACTAAACCTTGCTGCAAAAGCCTGAACCAAAGGTACGGCGAGATTCTACACGACTCACTGAATCTACACATATTTTATTTGCAATTTTTGGCCAAGCGGTTTAATTTCTACGCAATTTACAAGTTTCTACCGAAATCTGTCAAAAAAAAGGATTAACGAAATTAACCAGTCAACTGTGTCTGTTGACTGGTCAACGCGTCTGCTGACTGGGCGCTGACTGGGCGTCTGACTAGTCAACGCCTGAGTCTGACCGGTCAACGAACGATCTGAACCGCTGATCTGAGATCTGACGGTGGCTGTTGTCTTACCGGAAACAAACGGCAAAACGGACGGCGGCGAGTCCCGGACGGCGGCGGCGATCGATTCGCGGCAAGCGGCGGCTTGCAGCGCGCGCAGCGCAGCGCTGTAGCGGCAGCACGCGGGGCGGCAGCGGCGGCAGTTGCAGCAGCGCAGCGAGCGCAGCGCGCGCGCGGGCCGAGGCGGCGGTGGGCGGCGCGTCGCGGCGGTGGGGCGGCGGCAGGCGCGGGGTCGCGCGGGTGGCGTGGCGGCTTGGCGGCGGCTGGCCGTGGTGGCGTGGCGCGACGCAGGCGGCGGGGATGCTGGCAAGCGCTGGCGGCGGGGTGGAGGCTAGCGGCGGCGCGCGGGTTGCACGACGGGGCATGGCGCCGGCGGCGGGAAGAGAGAGAGAGGAGAGAGGAGGCGGCGGCCTCACCTAGGCGGCGGGGATGAAGGGCGACGGCGGCGAGCGCTGGCGGCCGGCGGCGGCGATCGCGAGGAAGGGCGGCGCGCGCGGGATCGGGGCGGGGCACGAGTCCCGAGGCGCTGGCGGCGGCGGTTATCGAGGCCGGGGGGGGTGGTGCTGGGTCGGTGGGCACGGTTCCCGAAGCCGGGGTCCGCCTTTAAGTGGCCCTCTCGCGCGAGTCCTAATCTGAAACGGCGCAGAGTTGGTTTCAGACTCGGAAATCGGTCCGGAAATTCGGACCGTTTTCCGACGATTCACTAAAACGGCGACAACTTTTTCGTACGAGCTCCGAATCGAGCGATTCTTGCTCCTACGGTTTCATACAGTCGAGGGGAACAATCTAGGTCCAAGGTTTGAGCGAACCCACTAGGATACAAGGGTGGTCGACGCTAGTCCTACTAAAGCTTCCCGCAGGAACCTCATAGCAAAATAAAATAGGGTTTTGAAAATAGCGTTTCGCCGAACCTTTTCACTCGACGGTTTTGCATGGAAAAGCATGATGCAATGATATGAATGATATGCAGAACCAAATCTAAAATTTGGGACGTGACACATGAAATCCTTGATATTTCCATACACGAAAAATCAAGTTTTTGAACTTGGAAAACCATCTAGAAAGGTGTAAAACCTATCATTCGTATTTGGATCTGTAAAGAAATAGACATGGATGGTTCACATATATGAAATATTCGACATTCTGGGAAAGAGTTTACAACAATGTTCAAGGATTTGAATATGACAAGATTTGATCTTTCATAGCGATATTTAGTCTGGACAGATTAATGTAGCAGCCACTACATATAATTTTGGTATATGGTAGTTGAATAAATAAAAGAAAGTTCTTCTAATAGAATGGTTACCTAGGACGTGTACATGACACGATCCAAAGGGTTTTGTTAATTCAAAGGATCCAAAGGGTTTTGTTAATAGATTGGAAATGATGTATCTTTTATTGACATATGTTAAGAATTTCATTTCGATGAAAGACTTAGGAAAAACCCGAATATTTGGCATCAATATCTATATGGATAGATTGAGACGTTAATATGGTTGGGCCAAAAGTACATAGATGAGATATTGAATGAGTTCAATATGGAAATTACAAGAAAGGTTCTTGCCACACATGAAGGATTGAATCAAGATTCAAGTGTCACATCCCAAAAAATTTCCAAATTTTGAAATGTGAAAAAAATAAACAAAATAAAACTTTGTTGAAATTTAGGGTGAGAAGAAACTTTTTAATTTCAATTGGAAATATCAAAACCTATTTTGATCAAATAAAATCCTAAAGGGATTTCAAAAGATAAATAAACAATAAAGTTAAAATATTTGGAATCACTATTTTTGGATCATTTAATAAAAAGATTTGGTTTTCAAAAGAAAAGGTAGAATTATAAATAAAGATTATTTTAATGAGCCAAATTCAATCTTGGCCAAACTTTTGAAATAAAATATTTCTATTTGATAAAAAGAGTAAAGGTTTATTTAAATAAAATAAAGAGGATTTATTAATATCCAAATTTTATTTTAAGTAAAGGCTTTTCCATTTTAAATAAACTCTAAAACTTGTTATTTTAATTTAAATAAGTTTTTCAAGTGTTTTATTTATTCAAATAAAAACCTACTGAAATGATTTTGATATTATTTAGATTTCAAACAGAGTTTTAAAATAAATCAAATCCTATTTGAATTAATAACTAAGGATTATTTTATTTAATTATTAAATAGATCCCAAAAGAATAAAAGTATTATTTTAATTTGACTTTGGATTATGTTGTTAAACAGAATTAAAAACTACACAAACTTTGGCAAAGGTTTGAATTTATTTTAGTGTTTGAATTGTTTGAATAAAATCAAAACAGAAAATCAAATGGAAAAAGAAAAAACAATTTGTATAAAAAAAGAAAGAAACAGACCTAGCCCAGCAAACAAGCCCAGCAAGGCCCAGTCGCAGCCCAATTTTCCCCCCACGCGTGAAACGTTTTTCACCCACACACGCTCCCGCAGATTCGCAGACAGGTGGACCCCATGCCCTCTCACTGTCAGCCCGGCCCCACGCCAGCATGTCGTCGTCTCCACTCGACCGTTCCCCCCTCGCCGTTTCTGGCAGTAACTCCGGCGATTGAATTCGCGTTGATGATGGCCTTAACTCCTCCGGTGACCACGCACACTTAAGCGCACGCCTCTCCTCTACCTTTCCCCTAACTCGCCTCTCCCTCTCTGCCCCCCAGGCTGGGTAAATTTCGAGCTCGAGCAGCTTTGTGTCCGACGAGGTTCTCGGTCGATTCCGTCCACACCTCGCCGCCCCTCGCCCCCCACTGCACACTAGCATACTCTCCAGTCCCTTGCGCGTCTGCCCATAGCCCCAGCTAGCTCCCGCGCACTCCTGGAAGCTCAGCTTCGTCGACCACAACTCACCACCGCCGTCTGTTCCGCCTCCGGCGAACTTCCCAGGTGAACTCCGACCACCCCGAACCCTCTCGATGACGCTCACGTGAACCCCACATTCACCCGTATCTAACCGTGTCTTTGTTTTGCCTTGGGTGAACTGCAGCGTCGCCCCGTCGTCAACCAGAGCCGCCAGACGCCGTTGCAAACTCCGGCGAGGAATTGCCAACATCTCTGAGCGCCCCTCGCCAAGCCAGCGCCAACTTGAGCTTCACCTCGACCTCGCGAGCACGGTGAGCACCTCCGCTTCCTCCCTTGCTTCCTGTAACCGCCGCGACGCCACAGTCTGACCGCGCGCCGCCGTCTGCCACCGCCGCCAGATCTTGGTCGAGCTGCTGTGAGCCGTGCGATGCGAATCGTCTGGCTGTGATTAGATTTTAACTGAAGGGGTATGAGCGCATCCGATCCGAGTGATCTCACTTAGATCCAACGATCCAGAGACGTGAAATAGAATCTGATTGAAATGCGCCACGAAACGGTACCGGCCAGTAGAAACGAATCCGAGTGATCTCACTTAGATCCGCACGAAACGGTACCGGCCAGTAGAAATGCGCCACGTGGACATAGTTTAGTTTAAAAACAGAAATAGAATCTGATTGAATTGCAAATTTGTAAATTGCATAACTTTTGATCCACATGTCCAAAAATTGCAAATTTTATATCAATGGAATCAGCAGAACAAGTAATTTGCAACCATGCAATTTGTTTAATGATTTGCTTCTGGAAAATTGGTTGAAATTGCAGAAACATGTGTAGGCATATTTTGAATATAAAAATTGTTCTAGACATAATTTTAATGTGAAATCTTTGCAAAATGGTTTGTTGTGAACCTACTGACCCTAGAACCAACTTATGGATTTAAAAATGCATTTTGTAAAGTTTAGGAATAAATAATTGAATTAGCTCATTTCTAGTCAAATAAAAATATTGATTATGGTTCAGAAATGGTTTTTGGAATGAAACCTTTGGGAAATGATTTGATTCAAACCTTTTGACCCAAAACACCAAGTTTTGAGAAATTAAAATATATTTGGTGCACTCTTTAAAAAAATATTGCTTTGCTAAAGGCATTTTCAACCACATAAAATATTGATTTGATTTAAAAATGGTTTATAGATAAAACCTTTTGCAAATGGTTTTACCACTTTAGAAAATGACCACTTTGAACTTTATAATGTTTGGAGCCTAGTAGAAACCACTTTTGCAAATAAAACTATCTTTTGCATGCTTGTATGCATGACCTTGTTTCTATTATTTTATGTGTGATAAATTGGTTGGAATGCTAGTTGAACCTATGTTTGCTTGATTGTATTGTAGTGGAATTAGAAGAGTGTGATATTTGCAAGATCAAGAAGTGAACCATCATTCTCTAATAAAAAGGCAAGCGACACTGTCATCCAAGTCCTACTATTTTCATTGCACTTAGTGGATTTTTGTAACATGCATGAAAAGGATTTCTATATTTTATGCTATGCTAAATCCTAATAGGATACCCTTATATATTCCTTAGTGGAAACAATGTAGTTGTAGTATGCTTAGCCCTACTATATATTGGGATGGGATACATGTTATGAATTATATGAAGAGTTGAAAAGTTATAAGTTTTATATAATAAAACAAGTACATCAATGAACCACCTGGGTGGACAAGGATACTCAAGGTTGGATAAGGTGGCAACAAAAGGAACCATGTTTATATGGCTATCTCTTTTTGTTGTGCACTAGAAGAAAACCACCCAGGGACTTAAAGATTGAACATGTTTCTCGTACAGTGGCTTCCGTGTACAGCCACATGCTAAATGGGCTCTGGCTTAGTCAACTACATAGTGGAAGACCCATGCATTGGCATCTTCAGGTTAACTAGGATTGTGTAAGGGAACTTGAAACCCTACATTGGTGCCTGGATGACAAGCTAGCATTGTGTATTGGGAGGACTTCTATGGAAAGACTTTGTCACATTCTCAATCTGCCAGTACTCCATCTTGGTGAGTACTTATCCAGCGGCCACTGGTGGCATCAAGATGAGATTGTGTCATGTGGATAAAGTGTACAACTTCTGCAGAAGATCAAATTCTAAGTACTTAGCCGTGTCCCCGGTTATGGACAATACTGAGCAACTAAGGCCTGAAGCTATGAAAGATCTCGACATTCCAATTTCTCAAAGTAAAACTTGATGGTGACAACAAGGGATTAGAAGCACTTGGAGTTCTCTAAGGAGTTCAGAAAGATTTTCAAAAGATCAAAACTATTTTGAAAAGATAGGATAAAACTATATTGCTTTCTGGAAAAGAGCCTAAACCCTACTTAGCCAAATATGCATGTAAATGACAGGATCCACTTATTTCTACATAATAGTGAAACTTGCCAATACAATTCAAATGTATTGACCCTTGTGGCTACAACTTATTATGTTGCAGGTTTGTTTGATGTTAGTGAAGTTTGTTGAATAGGATTACAAGTCTACAACCAACATGATTGCCTGTGGCACTTTGAAGATTAAGGACTCCATGCTTATAGATATTCTGCTGCAATGTAATGAGATAGCCAAATGAGCTATGTAAGATGTAATGAATTATTTTATTCCTGGTTATAAAGTTGTATTATGACCTTTGTTTCTTGATATTACATCTTAACTGTGGATGCTAGCTATTGATCCAGGGACTAGCATTGTAAACACAGGGATCTCTACCTTATTAAAGGTTGGGAACCTTACATCAAGTATATTGACATTTGGTAAGTGAGATGAGATCCAAGTGTTTTTGACACTTGGTGAATGAAATCACAAAGACTATTTTGATAATCATACTATGATATGTACACATCTAGATATGTCCTATGATCTAAATGTTATGATAATATACCATAAAGACTCATAAGTTGATCATTGGACGATAGAAAGGATATTCTTATGATCTTTGTAGGAACTAAGAATATGTTATTTATTTAGAGGTAACAAAATGGATACATGGTTCATTGTAAATTGTCACATTTATACTAGTTTTGTCACAATATAAAAATTAAGTTTATCTCAATTTAAACTATTTGTGGCACAATGTAATGGAAAGTAGATTCATAAAGGATTTGGATGAGTTCCAAAGTTAAGACATTGTGACAAATACTACAACAAATGGCTAAGTATATGACTTCCATTGTAGCAGCAAAACAGGGCATTTGTGTCAAGTAGTTTGTTATCAAACTAGGTGTGGTGCAGCTGGCTAGTACTATGAAGATATATTGTACGACAATTGTATCGACATGATTTAACCCCAATAAACTAAAGGTATCACCAAAGGACCAAATTTATACAACACAGTGATGCGTAGGGACGCAAAGACATACACATACACACAGACCTAGAAGTGTCAAATACGAAGATTATGTTTACCACTAGCAATCATGTATATACAACACCAGAAAGCCATAGGTGTTGAATGCACAATGTTTTTCAAACTATATTATTGACTCTAGTCCAAGTGGGCGACTGTTAGAGATATGCCCAAGAGGCAATAATAAATTGGTTATTATCATATATTTATGTTTATGATAAATGTTTGAATCCCAAGCTATAATTGTATTAATAAGAAACATTAATACTTGTGTGTTCTGCAAACATAAAGAGGTATTAATAGGAAACATTAATACTTGTGTGTTTTGCAAACATAAAGAGTCCCTATTAAGCCTCTTGTTAAACTAGCTTGTTGATTAATAGATGATCATGGTTTCCTGATCTTGGACATTAGATGTTATTAATAACAAGATCATGTCATTAGGAGAATGATGTGATGGACAGACTCCTATAGTTATCATAGCATAAGATCAAGTCATTTAGAGTTCGTTTGCTACAAGCTTTCAAATACATAGTAACGTAATCCTTCGACCATGAGATCATGTTAATCACCATCACCCAACGAGTACTTTGATGACATCAAACACCACTTTCGTAACTGGTTGGTTATAAAGGTGGCATTGGGTATTCTAAAAGTATGTGTTGAAGCACATGGATCAAGAGTGGGATTTTTCTAGCCCTATGACGGATAGATATACTCTGGGCCCTCTCGGTGGAATGTCATCCAATTGGCTTGCAAGCATGTGACTAGGTCACAAGGGATGTCATATCACGGAACGAGTAAAGAGTACTTATCGATAACAAGGTTGAACTGGGTATAGAGATACCGACGATCAAACTCGGATAAGTAATGTATCACGGGACAAAGGAAATCGGTATCATATGTAAATGGTTCATTCGATCATGAAGTCATCGTAGAAATATGGTATCATATGTAAATGGTTCATTCAAACCTATATAATGAGGAGTGGGGGCACCCCTCCCACACACCTCTTGTCCCTTGGCACCTAACCCTAGCCGCCACCTCTCTTCTCTCTCGTCCACCGTTTTGCTCCGGCTTAGGCGAGCCCTGAAGAAATCTCTCCTCCTCCAACAACACCACGACCACACCGTCGTGCTATTGGGATATACTACCTCTGTTGCCTTCTAGAACAAGGGAGAGGAAGATCTTCATCGACTCCCTTGATGACGGCTCAGATCACTATAGAGCTTCGCTGGGAAACCCCAATAGGAAGGTGTGATGACTAACAATAAGTCTTCCCTCAGTAAGAAACCAAGGTTATCGAACTAGTAGGAGGAAGGAAACGACTCAAAGGTGTTTCTAGCAATTGGAAACCTGCACAACACAAACTCAAGACTTTACCCCAATGAACAATGAGGTTGTCAATCTCACCGGTTTGTTGAAAACAAAGGATTAAACGTATGGTGTGGAAGGTAATGATGGTTTGCTGAAAGTAAACATTAACAGTGGAAGATTGTAACATCCCAAATTTCATGAAATTCAAAACCATGTTGTTGCATTCATATCACCATGGCATATTCGTCTTGCACAATTTTTTTTCAAAACAAAAACCCTAATAGAACCATATTTAAACCCCTTCTTATTATATATATGGGGCATGGTTTTATTTTATTTTGTGACCTCGAAATTATTTTTGAGTGACTAGTTGTGTTTGACACACTTTTGGACACTAGGATCACCATACAAAAGTTGGTGAAAGTTTAAATTCAAATGGATTTGAAAAGACCATTCAAATCCTATTTAGAAAATCAAAATAGAAAAAGAAAAGAGCAAAAGAAAAAAAAACAGGCGGCACCTTCTGGCCCATTTCCCCCTGCAGCCCACGGCCCACCCGGGAACCTCCCCCTCTCTCCCTGCAGTTTCCCACCCGCGCGCGCACCCTCCCCTCACTGACCAGTGGCCCCGTTGCCACGTCAACCTCGTCGTCCCCAGACACCAAGCCCGCGACCAGCTCCACGGCCGTTTCTCCCCGTTATCACTGCCGAATAAATTCTTGTTAAATTTCCGATGAATGCGTGTGTAATTATTTCCCCTACTTTGGCTACTTAAACCCCACCTCCTCGCGACTATTTCCCCTCACCTAGCCAGCACCAAGCGCCGCCAGGCTCTCCCAACTTCCGCTTGCACCGCCGCAGTACAGAGCTGCTCCGGCGAGCTATTCTTGTAAGCATAGCGCGCCCCTCTGCCTCTCGTTCACACGAACTTGTTCCTCTTTTCCATGCACATCTACTCATGTCCTTGGTTTATCCAATCATGCCCCAGGTCGTCGCCCCTGTCAATGTCTACAAGCAACCGAGGCGTGGCTCGAATCCGGCGAGTAATTCCGATAAACCCCGTGCTCCCCTCGACCTCTGCTTCACATGACTGTGTTCGCCGTGACCTTGTGCACCCCCTAATGCCTGCCGTTTGAATTTTGTGCCCTAGGTTGTCATCTCCATCTCCGTTCGTGAGCACCTGACGCCACGACGAACTCCGACGAGGTTTTCCTGCCATGTCCATATGCCACTGTCCAAGCCGCGTCCACGTTGAGCTTCCCCACCTTCTCGCGAACGTGGTAAGCACCAGCACAGCCATCCTACCCCTCTAGCCTCACCGGCGTGTCACCACCAGTAGTTTCGCCGCCGCCAGAGCCATTCGCGCCGCTGGTTTTTGGTCAAGCAGATCTGATCCTTTGGATCTGGATCTAGTGGCCAGGATTAGAAATAGAACGAAGGGGTAACTTTAGATCTGAGCCGCTAGATGTGGCACCCCGGATTTACAGTTCGAGAGTACCCGTTATGTCTGCAATTCACGTTCCCATGATCAGTGAGCTGTGAGCATAACCGACGAGTATCATTACAACAAATATAAATAACAAGTGAAAGTACTTACAAAGGTGCCATTATAGCGATACAACATCAATAGCGGAAGTCTTCAAGCGCAGAGCCCATGTCATGCCCCACTGACTGGGAAGACGGCCTAGCTCGCATCGACATGAACTACCTCCGTCGTTCCCCCTTGCTTCTTAAAAGTCTGGTCAAATAAATATCCAGGGAAAATGCCGGTGAGTACTTGGAATGTACTCGCAAACTACCTTAAGAAGACAATATTAAAAGATATGCAAATAGCTGTGGTAGGATGACTCCAAGTGAGGTTCTTTTATAGACTAATTTCTCTTGTAGATATAGCATGTCTCTATATCTTTGTTGAAAAACTTTTATAAAACATTTGGAAACCTTTGTGAAAAGTTTTAAGAAAACACTAGGATTTGGGTCACCCATTTATTTTCCTTCCGGTCATCTCATGACCAAACTCCTTCCTCCTTTTTATGACCATCTCATGGTCAAATCATTTTCAAGCCATCGCTTTTCTGAAGTCCTTTTTGAAATCAAAATCAGCACCTCTCTATAGCAACCTTCCCAACCATCCATGACCGTGGACACGACTATTCGAATAGATTTACACTCTATAGAGGTTGTACACTTTAACCACACCATCTGATTACCCGTCCCTGATCTACACCAATTGTGGGTCGAATAATCGATCAAGACCTTACGGATGCCCTCTTTGATACAAGCGCCTAACCTATGAGGTTAATCCCCTCAAAACCGGGACGCCCTATAAAGTCACAAGCCAACCGGAGCACGTTTTGCACCACGCAGTGTCAACACCCGGATTTTTAATCCCAGATGCCTGTTATGCCATACATCGCAATCCCAGGATAACCATTTTTGTGAGACATAACATATTGGATATCATAGTACATCATCCATTACAAACCATACATAAGGTCTTACAACAAAATAAAGGATCTCATGATCCAGTCTTAATACAATCAAGCAGCAGAATAACATAATAATAACGGTAGCATGGGCGAGACTCCATCTTCATGGTCACAAGCAATGCTGACAATGGGAGATGATCCTAGTTTTTGTAACCTTCCTGCGGTCCATCCACCTAATAGTCCTCTTCATAGTCTGGCCACGGGAATAGCCAGGGACAAAGCCATGAGTACTCTTTAAGTACTCGCAAACTATCACTAACAAGTAAAGTGGTTTGAGTAGGAATACTAAGCTCTAGGTTTTTTTTGCAAAAAGCCAGGTTTACCTTAACTGAGTTCAGAAGCAAATAAAGCTAGTTGAAATTTTTATAACACCTAAGTGGGAACTTGAGTTTTCATATCACAACTCTGTTGTGGTCAAATCAAAGTCATGATTCATTTAACAAGCCTTTTATAAAACATCTGACGACGGAACAGTATGGACACTCCAACTTTCCATAACCGCGGACGCGGCTATTCGAATAGTTTTACACTCTGCAGAGGTGGTACACTTTCACCACAATATTCGATACATCCGTCAGGAACAATCCTAAATTCACCATACTTAGTATGTGGATAATCAATCCTTTCCTTTTAATTACACACCCTAGTATAGGCACGTCTCCTATGAGTTTGGCCTCCCAACCATGACCAACTGTCATCTTGGGAACTGCACAGCTGGACAATCTTCAGAAGGTAGCCTCAGCTCAAACCTTGGCCACAAGTGAAACCATACTAAGTTATATAAACTTCCAGTCAAGCCCTACCCAAATTTCGGGTATTGTGGTTGTACGGTAAAATTGGAATGGTATCGCCTCCAGACAACCATCAGTTTTATAAAGGGCTAAAGCTCATGCCTCAACATTTTCATCATCAAAATAAATCTGGTGTTCAAGAACACATGTCAAACCATTTTAGTAGAATGACTCATCACTCTAAGGTTTTCATAACCATTTTCACCAAGTAATCCCATCTAATGTGATCAAGTTTAATGCTTAGAACTAGCATCTACAAGTGGGGGGTAAACACTAGTGAGGGGTGGTAATCAAGTGTGAATGATCTAAGTTCACTCTCATGCCTCAGGATGACATCAAGATTTATGTAACTTATGCTACCTTTAATGAACTTTCTAAAATCTACAAATCACTAAGTAAACACAAATAGAAAGGTTTGATAAATAAATAAAATAACTAAGCTTGCAAGTAAAATTGGGATTGGGTATCATAAATTGGTATAACCAAGGCATGCCTAATACATTGCATAGGTTATGTAGCTTTCAGAATTGCAAGTGTTATCTTGCAAGGTTAACTTGTTTTGTGAAGCTTTCCTTGTGCAGGGCAGTTGTTGAAGTTCTCCTCGGCTTTTTCCTCGTAGTAGTCTCCTTCCTCCTTGTATCCTTGGTTAATACTAGCGTCTATAAATAAATACGAGGTGCACAATCACCAAACAATTATTAACTACTTCTATTTAGCACACAAAGGTTCACACTGGATGATCTAGCATCATCACAATCATCACAAAGATTAAGTCACTAGTTTCATTTATTATATTTTGGAAAAGTAATTTCTACTCATTGAAAACTACTTAAGATTTAATATTCTCCAATTAAAACATGGGATGATGTTGACACATGTCATCACCAGATATTTCAGTACTTGGGAATGTGATTTAAATTGGTGTCACAATTTAATAAGGTTTAACCTTTTTATTTTAATTAATTAAAGTGACTAGAAATTCCTATGCGGCATTCTTTTATTACTTGTCCATTATTACCACAAGTAAACCTAGATATTTTTATATATTCAGAAAGGTCTTATCAAATTTTATTTTTGAGAGTTGGAATCAACTCAAAAGCTTTTATGGTTGAATTTTGATTTTTTTTGAATGTAGAGAAGCTTATGCCTTGTTATTTTTACTATAGGTGATCTACAATTCCAAATGATTTGAATCCAACGGTCTTGGATTAAGAATTTCAATACCTCTCTAGCAAAATTGGTTTCATGCCATTTGGTTCTATGAATTTCTCTAGATTGATTTTTGAATCTAGAGACATAACTAAGTTTGAAACTAAATTGATAAACCTAAATTTGAATTACTGGGTTGCGCGGGAATGCTAACTGGGCCAGCCCACTAAGCACAGCGCGCGCGGGAGGTTTAAGTGATTGTCCTCACCGGTCAGCGAGACAGGGGGTGCGAAGGGGTACAGGGTGATTAGGGACATAGGATTAGAAACGAGATCTATGGCTGAGGTTCATCATCCATGGCTAAACAGAACGCGGAGAGGTCAAACCCTAGCGCGGCCAGTGGTGGTCGGTGGTGGTTCACCGGGGCTCCATTGATGGTCGGCGATGGGGGCAAACGACGAAGTCGACGATGGCGATCCTCCTGGTACTAGTGGCTCCTCCCGGGGTGGCTCCAATCAACGACGCCCTTCTCCTCCTGGAGCGGCAAGCTCCGGTGAAATTTCGGTGACCTGGTGGTCTCCTTGCTCCGGGAATGAGTGGGTACGATCAGTGAGAGGTGGGAAGTGAGATGGTGTGGAGAATTTGTGCTGGGGAGGCCTCCTTTTATAGGCGAGCGAGGGAACCGAAGGGTGCGGGTGGAGCATGTCTTGATCGTCTGCACAACGAGCTAACGACATGGTTGGGGGTAGGAGACGGTGCGCTGCCTCCTGGCGAAGCTGAACGGCTTGATGGTGATGTGTGGTGTGGTGCGAATTGGTCGGAACACTTTGATGCTCTGGGCGGCTCCGACAGGAATTGTAATGGCCCACAGGGGCTACGGGTCGCGTGGCGGCGAACGGGCATGTTTGGGCGGTTCCTGGGGAGGTGGTGATCACACACACGAGCAGCGAAGGCGGGGCGCGGTCTGTGCGAGCATGTCGAGCACAGCGCTCTGGCATGCTCTCGGCATGGTCACAGAGAGGCTGGGCATGCGCGTTCCGTGTGGTCCAGTGGCTGGTAGGGCTTGGGCACTGGACAAGGGGTGGAGGTGGACACTGGAGTGCCTTCTAGACACGGTGGCTAGGCTTGGTTAGGCTTGTAGATTGTTGTCGACCTTGGGGTGTCAATTTGGGCTCGGCCATGGTCACCATTGATGGAATTGTCAAGTTTACAGTGAGCTAGGGCTCGTTAAACAAGTTAGATGATCTACTGAGAGTGTAGTGTGAGCTAGATATGGAACAAGTTAGGCACAAACACTTGTCACTATAGTGTTTGATGTTTAAATTGATTTGTGTTCAGAAGGTGTATGATGAAATGGCCGCAAGATATTTGAATTTGAATTTTTGAATGAAACTTGGTGGGTGTACTAGTCACATACTAGGTAGTCTCTAGTTGCTAGGATTTGTCAAGGTGCACTGTTTTGGTTGGGTTTTGAGAAATGGTGATCTTCACATATGATATAGATTCAAATTTGAATTTTCATTTGAATCAAGTTGCCAAATGTTTCTATGGGTTTGTAAGGTGAGCTTGGTTCACTTTCACTTGGACTAGAAAGGGGTGAAAAGAAATGGAATTGTTTCTATTTGAAATCTTGGACTAGAAACACTCAAAGTGGTCTTGTGAGCAAGATTGGCAAAATGACCATTTGCTTGTTTTGTTTGTTTTTTTGAATTTCTCTTGATTTCTTCTGCTTGGAAAGGATTTAGATGATGTTTTTTCATCTTTAAACCATTCCTTGCTATTTACAATAATCCCACAAGTCCATGCATGCATTCATACATTCATCATATACATACATGCATTCATAGGATTTTAATTCACAAACGTTTTTGTCAACCCTAAATTTAGTGATTGCAATTTTATAACCTTGATTAATATTTTTGGGACGTTACAAACCTTCCCTCTAAAACAAAATATTGTACCGATATTTGATAAAAAAATAGGATTTAAAGAGATCTGGAAACTCTGTCCTAATGTAGTCTTCTCGCTCCCAGGTAGCTTCTTATATAGTGTGGTTAATCCATTGAATCTTGAGAAATTTGATGCTCCGGGTCCTGGTGGTTACGAAATACTCCAAAATACGGATGGGTACTTCGGGATACGTCAGGTCATCATTGATCTCTATATTTCGGTGATCAATGTTCTTGAAAACTTAGGTCTTCTCCGGGACTTCTAGGCATTTGCAAAGTAACGATATATGGAACACATTATGCACGGCTGACATCTCCTCGGGCAGTTCCAGTCGATATGATACTTCTCCTCTTCGATTCAAAATCTTGAAGGGTCCGATATATCTGTGTGCTAACTTTCCTTTGAGTTGGGTTGCAGTCCTTTCAAAGGTCACACTTTGAGATAAACAAAATCTCCGATATTGAAGGCGAGGCCTGGACGTCTCTTGTCAGCATAACTCTTCTGTCTAGATTGGGCGGTCTTGAGGTCCTCACGGATCTTGTGAACTTTCTCTTCCGCTTCTCGTAGGATGTCGGGTCCAAAAATCTGACACTCTCCTACTTCCGACCAATTCAAAGGGGTACGACACTTCCTTCCATACATGAATTCAAATGGGGCCATTTGCAAAGTGGCTTGATAACTGTTGTTGTACGAAAATTCTGCGAACGGCAGACAATCTTCCCATTTTGATCCATACTCTAGCACACAGGCTCTCCACATATCTTCGAATATTTGATTTACTCATTACGTTTGTCCATCGGTCTGAGGGTGATAAGCTTTGCTGAAATCTAGTCGGGTTCCTAATCCTTCTTGGACTTTCTTCCAAAATCTCGAGGTAGATTGAGTTCCTCGATCCGATAAAATGTTCTTGGGAACACCATGCAAACTAACGATTCTAGCGATATACAACTCTGCTAGCTTAGAACTCTGGTAGGTGGTCTTGACTGGTAATAAATGGGCGACTTTGGACAGTATATCTACTATGACCCAGATAGAGTTATTTCCCCTACTAGATGTAGGCAAACCGGTGATAAAATCCATTCCAACTGAATCCCATTTCCATTCCGAAATCTGCAATGGTTGCAATAGTCCTGCGGGTCTCTGATGTCCCGCCTTGACTCTCTGACAAATATCACACTTGGCTATGCAGCTTCAGATTTCTCTCTTCATCTTATGCCACCAAAATTGTTCCTTCAAATCCTGATACATCTTCGTTCCTCCGGGGTGGATAGAATAAAGAGTATCATGGGCTTCTTTCAAAATAGCTTTCTTCAACTCTGAGTCTGCTGGCACACAGATAGGTCCTTTGTACCACAAAACTCCTTCATCTTTGTGAATCCGGGTACCTTCCCTATACTGATGTGAAGTTTGATTCCATCGATACTACCATTTCCTTTCCAAGCCTCCTTGATCTAACTGATCAAAGTGGGTTGAAGTTCTATGCTAGCCAAAAATTCTTCACTTACTAATTCTATTCGTAAATCTTCCAACTCCTTGTGTAAACTTGGTTTCTCCTTCAGAATAATGGAGTTAAATCGACACGGCAATCTACTAAGGGCATCTTCTACCACATTTCTTTGCCGGGGTGATGGTGGATGTCCAGATCATAGTCCTTGAGTAGCTCTATCCATCTCCTTTGCCTCATATTCAGCTCCTTCTGAGTGAAAAAATAATTTAGGCTCTTGTGATCCGAATAAATCTCACAACCGTTTCCCATAAGGTAATGCCGCCATGTCTTCAAGGCTAGAACTACGGCTGCTATTTCAAGGTGATGGGTAGGGTAATTCTGCTCCTGTTGTTTCAGTTGTCGGGATAGATATGATATGAAATTGCGTTCTTGCATTAGCACACATCCGAGACCGATCTTGGATGTGTCACAATACACATCAAAAGGCTTCTTGATATCCGGGATGATCAAGATTGGGGCTGAAATCAATCTCTTCTTGAGTTCTTGAAAACTCACTTCACATTTGTCCGTCCATTCAAACTTCTTATCCTTCTTCCACAATTGGGTCATTGGTCTTGCGATGCTCGAGAATCCTTCTACAAACTTGCGGTAGTATCTCGCTAATCGGATAAATGCACGAACTTGGGTTTGAGTGGTTGGGGCTTGCCATTCTTCAACATCCTTAACCTTGGCGGGGTCAATGGCTATTCCTCTGGATGATACGATATGTCTGAGGAATCCTACCTCCTGTAACCGGAATTCACATTTGCTAAACTTGGCACACAGCTGATGCTCCCTAAGGGTTCCAAGGATGGTCCTTAGGTGTAGCTCATGTTCTTCTTTTGATTTGGAATAGATCAGAATGTCATCGACAAAAACAACGACAAACTTATCCAGGAAGTCCATAAAGATCTTATTCATGAGGTTCATGAAATAAGCGGGGGCATTGGTTAATCCAAAAGACATGATAGTGTACTCATACAGTCCATATCTGGTGGTAAAGGCAGTCTTTGGAATATCCTCTGCGTGAATCTTGAGTTGATGATAACCAGTTCTAAGATCAATCTTAGAAAACACTTTGGCACCAGTCAACTGGTCAAACAGGTCTTCTATCTTCTCCAGTGGGTACTTGTTCTTGATGGTGACATCATTCAGTTTCCGATAATCCGTACACAAATGGTTACCTCCATCTTTCTTGTTCACAAACAAGACAGGTGATCTCCATGGCGACGCACTTGGTTGAATCAATCCTATCTCCAGCATAGCATCCAGTTGCTTCTTCACCTCCACTAGTTCAGACGGGTTCATATTATAAGGTCTCTGGGCTATGGGTCCGGTTCCAGGGATTAGTTCAATGATAAACTTGATATCCCGATCTGGGGGCATACCGGTCAAAACATCTAGAAATACATCGGGGTATTCACAGACTATTCTAAATTGGTCAATGGTTGGTTGGGATAGACTCTTGTTGCACCTGAATTGACGAGGCAAGGTTTCATATACATGCTCTACTAATATTCCGGATGTACTGGTCATGGTTATGGCTTTCTTGGCAGAGTCGATTAATCCTTTATGTTTTAAGTACTATTAGATTTGCATAATAATCTATGCCATGGATTCGGATAGGTACGGGCTTGCAAATTTGTCTAGCTTTGGTGGTTGAACCAGGTATTTGAACTATCATAACATGCTTCAATTTTGTTGGTTGAATCTTACTAGTGCTTGCAAATTCTTCTATAACAAACGAGTGCGATGTTCCAGAATCAAACAATACTCTTGCAAGTACTGAGTTAACCGAAAACATACCCAGCACGACATCGGGCACTTCTTGGGCTTCTTCAGCATTCATGAGAGACAGACGGCTGTTGCGGTTGAGCGAATTCCCTGGGGCAAATCTTCTTCTAGGTTGAACACGACGCTGCTGCTGAGCTGGGGCATTCACATTGGGAGCTACTGCAATATTCTTGGGGCACTCATTGGAGTAGTGTCCATTGGCATTCACATTCACAAGACACCTAAGACTTGTCCTTTGTTGCAATAGGCACAACATTTCTTCCAGTCCTTGGGGTAGTATTGGTGTTGGTGGCGACATTGTTCTTGTTAAACTTGGGCGGTGCACGATTGAAATTTCTAGGGTTGCCGGGGTTGTTGTTGTGGTTTCCTCCGGGACTTGGGTTACCTCCTCCACGGTTGGGATAGGTCGGACGGTTAATCGGGGGTCTATTGGTTCTTGCGGCAGATCCTGGAGATGGGTTTGGGCGATACTTTGGGGTATATTGGGTTCCTGGTTGATGCATCATTCTATGCTTGCGGTTCTCATTGGCTTGGTTGATCTTGCCTTCCATCTGAATGACAGAATCCACTAAGGCTTCAATGTCAGAAAACGGGATATGGACTAACATTGTCTGCATCTCATCATGCATACCATTCAAGAATCTCTCCTTCTTCTTGGCTTTGGTGTCAGTCTCATCCTTTGCATACCTAGCCAATGATAGAAATTTGTCATGGTACTCAACTACTGTCATCCTCCCTTTCTTCAATTCTCTGAATTCATCTCTCATCCTCTTGATCAAACTCGGTGGCACATGGGTTCTGCTAAACTTGAGTTTGAATTCATACCAAGTCATCATTAGTCCTCCATGCATGGTGCGAATGCTGTTCCACCAAGCTCTTGCATCTTCTACCAGATAGTGGGTGTCAAACAGTACTTTCTCATTGGCTTCCACTCCTGCAACTTCTAAGTTGTTCTCCATGGTTTGCAGCGAATCATCTGCATCTAGGGGCTCCTCGGACTTAGTAAAGATGGGTGGATTGGTGTTTTGGAAGTTCTTGAGCTTTGATAAATGGTTATACTGATTTCCATGGCCTTCGTTGTTGTTGGCCATTTGAGCTATGTGTTGAAGGGTGGCTATGTTGGCTTGACATTCGGCTCTTTCAGCTTCGCGGTCAGAAACCAACATTTGCAAGATCTGCAACATTGGGTCCGGGGACGAAGTGCTTCCTCCGCGAGGCATCTGAAGATTGAGATAGATCATGAGACAAGAGGGAAATTTCTAAAGTTCGGGGTTTTGTTTTTGACAAGTTTTTGAAATTTGACTCAGATTTTTCTAGAAACTTGTTTTTCATTCATTCATTCATAGGACACAATACAAACACACACCACAACAAGGAAAAAAAGATGGTTTTAAGAACCATTCCGTGAAACTACGATACAATGGGACCGGATACAAATCACTAACGCTAGTGTTCAAGTGTTACTACTCCTCGGAATCAGTGGATTCATCCTCCTCCTCATCATCAATGAAGGCGAAGTCATCCTCGTCGGTGAAGAAGTCCATAGCTTGATCCTCTAGAAAGTCAACGTCGTCACTGAGATAAGAGTAGGGGTCTCCACGAATGTCCTCCTCCGCATTCTCCCTCTCCACAAGCTGCATGTCCCTTTCGTGGATGGTCTCCTCCAAGTCTGTGATCCTGTGACGAAGGCAGGCAATGATGCGCTCCTTCTTGTCAAGCTGACGACGACGAGACTTGCGATCCTTCACCAGCATGGCAATGGTCTGGTCCTTCTTGACAGCGAGGGCGTAGTTGTGGTTGGCCTAGGAATGTGCATTGTCCAACTCCTTCTGCCGGTCATACATCATGAAGCTCAGGTGGTCCACTTGATGGTTCAGATCTAGGTGACGTGGCACCTCCAGTTGCTGTCCCATAGCATCACGCCTCAGATAGAACTCAAAGTGTGTGCCCTTGATCTGATTAATACTCTGCCCACAAAGACGGGCAAGAGCTTTTTGCATGGCCCTAGCAAGTCCATCGAGCCAGTTGTTCTCCCTTAAGGTGAACTGGACTCCCTCTGAGGTGGGGGCTTCAATCATCCCTCGGAGACTTGCAACAATCAGCCATTGCAATTCTCCTCCTTCCTGATCGTTGAGCTAAGCTCATAAGAACTCAGGCTGCAGGCACTCTAGAAGTTCCGAAAGCTGGTCCAAGTCACACTCAAAGATGAGATCTCCTCCATTTTCTAACTAACAGAACTTTCTATACTTCACGTCCATCTTTAAGAATGTAGGATGAGTAAGTTAGTAGAGTGATCAAGTCTGTCAAATTTTATGTAAGTTTGCAAGAATGTTTGGGGAAAATGAATTTATATGAAAGAACCCAAGTGATAAGAATGAGAATAAGTTTTCATAAATACTCACCTCCTTTGTTTTGAAACTAAGTTTTTGATTCAAACATCCATTCTAAACTAGGGTCTCCTTTGGTCAGGATGGATCTGATACCAACTTGTTAACACCCGGATTTTTAATCCCAGATGCCTGTTATGCCATACATCGCAATCCCGGGATTACCATTTTTGAGGGAAATAAAAGATTGGATATCACAGTACATCATCCATTACAAACCATACATAAGGTCTTACAACAAAATAAAGGATCTCATGATCCAGTCTTAATACAATCAAGCAGCAGAATAACATAATAATAACGGTAGCGTGGGCGAGACTCCATCTTCATGTTCACACGCAATGCTGATGATGGGAGATGATCCTAGTTGTCGTAACCTTCCTGCGGTCCATCCTCCTAATAGTCCTCTTCATATTCTGGCCACGGGAATAGCCAGGGACAAAGCCATGAGTACTCTTTAAGTACTCGCAAACTATCACTAACAAGTAAAGTGGTTTGAGTAGGAATACTAAGCTCTAGGTTGTCTTGCAAAAAGCTAGGTTTACCTTAACTGAGTTCAGAAGCAAATAAAGCTAGTTGAAAGTTTTAGAACACCTAACTGGGAATTTGAGTTTTCATATAACAACTATGTTGTGGTCAAATCAAAGTCATGATTCATTTCACAAGTCATTTTGAAAACATCTGACGTCGGAACAGTATGACCACGCCAATTGTCCATAACTGTGGACACGACTATTCAAATAGTTTGACACTCTGCAGAGAACGTGTACAGTATGACCACGCCAATTGTTGTTTAAGATGAACTATAATGGTTCTGATGGCTTATTAGATGATTTTATGATTGGATTGCATATGATTCAGATGGTATAGTTGCTTTGAAACCAATGCTTGGTAAAGTTAGTGGCTTGATAAATTTCCAATGTCATTTCTTGGTTTATAATCATGTTTATGGTGTGATGAAATCACTGTCTTAGTGTTGTTGGCTTGAGAATTAATGTGTGGTTTGAGATCACAATGATCTCAAATAGTGACGATTAACATAGGAATGTCCTAATTATGATTCCTGTATTGACAGGAAAATGATTAGTAAATTAATTGATTGAATCTATGATGATTGAATATTTATCCTGATTCATGTAGAATTGTTCTTGTGATACCATCTTGGTATGGCACACAAGGTTGATTCTAATCCATTGATTTGGCTGGTTTAAGCTTAAGACAAGCATGGCTTTGAAAGATGAATAGAAATGTTCTTTTCTGAAATCCCTAAGACCAATGATGTTGGTTTGAGGCTTAGGGTTTTAGGCCTTATCTAGTTGATTCATATAGATAGTCCTGGTAGTGGTACCAGCTATTATTTCTTGAATCAAAGCTTTGAAAAATGATAGTATGCTTGGTCATTGTATGGATCCAAAAGATTAACCTCTAAGGTGCTACCCTTATCTTGGGGATGTGCCTAGGAATTAAATCTTAGCTATATTTGTGCTTGGATTGAAATATATAGCTTGACAACCAAATCAATGATGTTGTTCTGAGTCTTGGTTGGATCCTTGTACTTTGCTGTTTGCTTTTAAAGTTTAAAATCTCAATGATGGATTCAGCCCACTTGGGTGTTTTCTGAGAGTTTGTTTCATAAAACAACATGTGCTTCTGTCTACATAATATGATTAGATCATGTGAAGGTTTTATGATACTCACCACAAAAAGTGATGATTAAGAAGTTGGGTGATGATCTTGATCTTGTTTTGCTGACCTCCAATGCTTGGCCTTGAGCTAGCCTGCTCCTCCTAGCTCCTGGACTTGGTCTTGCTATCCACCTGATCCTTCCCCCTCCTTATGTCACCATCCTGGTGATGAGATCTTGAGCTTGGGTTGGTTTGGTTGCTGGCTGTTGTGCTTAGTTTAGCTGCTGGCTGTTCTTGTGTGTGAGCATTGAAGATATGAACTAGGGCCTCTCCACGGCTGTGTTGATGGTTTTGTGAGTTTGGGCTGTGCTGTGAAGCTGACAGCACACCACATGCATTTACTTGCGTGTCCTGCTTGTGTGCTTGTTGTGCACTTGTGGATATGCTTTTGTAACATCGCAAAGATATTTAACATGGATCATAACCTACTAATCAGCAAAATTAGGGTTAACAAAAACTTTCCTATCTAAAAATATGAGAGAATTCATATGTATGTGTATTTAAAATTAGGATTCTTTTGAATTGCCATGGTTCTGTGTTTCTTTTCTTGTAAAATGATTCTTAGGTGAAATAAAAATCATCTAAATCATTCCCAAACTTTTCCCAAAGACAAACAACTCAAAATGAACAAATGATGTGAATGGCCATTTTTGCCAAATTAACTCTCATGCCTACTTTGGCTATTCCAAGCACTCAAAACCTAACAGAAACATTTGTGGATCTTTGCACCCCTTGTTAGTACTCATAATGAGGTACCAAGGCCCACTTTGTGATCTTCCAAAAATATTCAAATGCTAAGTTAAAATGACATTTTAAAATTGAATCTATCTCATATGAGAAGATCCCACTATTTCAAAAACCACTCAAACAAGCTCAATTTTCAAAACCCCAGCAACCACAGAGTCTCCAGCACATGCCTAGTACACCCACCAAAAATCTTTTCAAAATTCAAAAAGAAGTTTCTTGCCGCCATTTCATCAAACACTTGGCAGGCAAATTTAAACCAAATCAAATTAACTATTTTTAATAGTGTTTTGGCCTAACTTGTTCCCTCTCTAGCTCACAGTAATCATCTAGTAGATCATCTAGCTTAGTTGGAAACCTTTAGCCTCACTGTAAACTGGCCATTGTCATCAATGTTGAAAAAGCTGAGCCACCTCGCCGGCCAACTTGGTCGCCGCCATAGCATACCGCCTCCCCCTCTCTCGCCATGTCTAGGAGATAGCCGGCACTTCAGCACCACCCATTGTCCCCTCCCCGAGCCAAGGCAGGCCGTGGACCACCGAGCATGCCCCGCGCCTAGTGCCACTGCGACATGCCGAGCACGCTCTAGAGCATCACACCTGGCACGCGCGCACACGCCGCCCCTCGACCGCAGCCCGTGCCCACAGCTTCGCCATGACCTAGGGAGCACTCCAGACATCCCCGTTCGCCGCCCAATGCCTCACAGCCACAGCTCGCCGTCGAAGACGCCGCCTCTGCCGCTCAGAGCGCTAGCCTCGCGTGACTGTTTACCCCCGCCCCTAAGGCTGCATTTAAGTTCTAGAGCATCGCCAGGAGACTGCGCATTGATTGCCACCCTCAGCCATGCCGCTAGCAGCCGGTAGCCATGTCGCCACCGTCGCCTGCCCATCCCTCTCGGTCTCGCCGTTGAGCCTATAAAAGGAAGCCACCCCAACCGTTTGAAGCACACAATTCCACTCCCCTCACCTCACTGATCGTTCCACCCTCTAGCCGGAGCACGAGGAGCAGCAGCTCGGCGAAATTGCACCGAAGCAGGCCGCCTCTAGAGGAGAAGGGGGCCGCTGATTGCGACCACCCCCGGAGCTGCCTCGATTGTCCCTGAGCTCGCCGTCGACCACTCGTTCGTTTTCCCGCCTCGCCGTCGTCGATGGATCCCTGGTATGCCCCCTATGCACCCCCACTGAGCCGCTAGGGTTCGATCTCGCCGATGATAGGTTTGTCGTCGACGACGATCCCAGCCGTCGATCTCCTTTCTAATCCAACGACCCACATAGCCCCGTACCGATTCGCGCGTTATGAGGCGCTGACTGGTAGACCTCCCTGTCAGCTGAGCCCCGTGCTGCGGAGTGACACTGGGCCGGCCCATTAACCTCTCCCTCGTGACCCAACCGTTTGAATTTAGATTTTTCTATTTTAATTCAAACACAGTTCTCTACATAGATTCAAAAAGCAACCTAGCTCGATCCAATGAACCAAATTGCATGAAACCAATTTTGTTAGAAAGGTACTGAAATGCTTAATCCAAGACCGTTGGATTCAAATCATTTGGATCGGTAGATCAACCTTGGTAAAAATAACAAGTCAGAAGCTTTTTTGCATTCAAACATTTTTTAAAATTCAACCATAAGAGCTTTTGAGTTGATTCCAACTCTCAAAAATCACATTTGATCATACCTTTCAGAATATATAAAAACATATGGGTTTACTTACAGAAATAATGTTCAAGTAACAAAAGAATGCCACATAGGCGTTTCTAGTCACTTTATTTATTTAAAATAAAAAGGTTAAACCTTATTAAATTGTGATACCACTTTAAATCACTTTCCCATGTACTGAAATATGTGGTGATGACATGTGTCAACATGATCCCATTTTTGAGTTGGAGAATATTAAAACTTAAGTAGTTTTTCAATCAGTAGAAATTACTTTTCTCACATTAAAATAAATAAGACAAATGCTTTAATCTTGTAATGATAGGTGATGATGCTAGATCATCTATAGTACACCTTTGTGTGATGATTGAAAATAGTTAAGTATTGTTTGGTGATTGTGTACCTCGTATTTATTTATAGACGCTAGTACCGACCAAGGATACGAGGAGCAAAGAGGATACTACGAGAAATAAGCCGAGGATAACTTCAACCACTGCTCTGCACAAGGCACGATAACACTTGCATCCTAGCCAGTTTATACTACTATCTTAGTAAGCCTTACTACACAAATTGACCTATGCAAGCTATTAACTTAGCAATCTTGTACCACTTGATAAACCATCCTAGTTTTACTTGCAAGATTTATACTTTATTTCTTTATCAAAGCTTTCTCTTAGAGTTTACATAGTCAATTGTAGATGCCAGAAAGATATTTGAAGGTTGCATAAAGAGCATTAAATTTGTCCTAAGTTAGATAATCTTGATGTCATCCTAAGGCAGGAGATTGAACTTAGCAAATCCCCACTTATTTACCACCCCTCATTAGTACTTAATCCCACTAGTAGATGCGAGTGCTAAGCATAAAAGTTGATCAACTTTAGCTGGGAATACTTGGTGAAAATGGTTGTGAAAACCTTAGAATCATGACTCATTCTACTGGAATGTTTTGACATGTGTTCTCGAACACCAGTGATTTTGATGATGAAAATGTTGAGGCATGAGCCTTATCCCTTTATAAAACTGATGGTTGTCTGGATGCGATACCATTCCAATTTCACCGTACAACCACAATACCCAAAAATTGGGTAGGGCTTGACTGGAAATTTCTATACCTTAGTATGGGTTCCCTCGCAGCCAAGGTCTAAGCTGAGGCTACCTTGTGAAGATTTTCCACCTGTGCAGTACCCAAGATGACAGTTGGTCATGGTTGGGAGGCCAGACTCACTGGAGAGGTTCCTATACTAGGGCGTGTAATGGAAAGGTTAGGATTGATTATCCGCATACTGAGTATGGTGAATTCTGGATTTGGTCCTGACGGATGTATTGAATGTTGTGGTGAAAGTGTCCAATCTCTGCAGAGTGTCAAACTATTCGAATATCCGAGTCCGCAGTTATGGTTAGTTGGAGTGGCCATACTGTTCCCCGTCAGATGTTTTCAAAATGAATTGAGACTTTGACTTGACCACAATAGGGTTGTGATATGAAATTCAAGTTCCCACTTAGGTGTTATAAAACTATCAACTCGTTTTCTTTGCTTCTGAACTTAGTAGAGGTAAATCTGGATTTTTGCAAAACAACCCTAGAGCTTAGTGTCCTAACTAAAAAAAACCCTTAACTTGTTAGTATTAGTTTGCGATTACTTAAAGCGTACTCATGGCTTTATCCCTGGCTATTCCCGTGGCCAGACTATGAAGAGGAGTATCAGGATGACGGACCGCGGGAAGGTTATGCCAACTAGGACCATCTCCCGTCGTCAGCATTGCCTGTGACCCCGAAGATGGAGATTCGCCTACGCTATCTTTATTATTACGTTATTCCGCTACTTAAGTTGTATTAAGAACTAGATCATGAGATACTTATTTGTGTAAGACCTTATGTATGGTTTGTAATGGATGAGTTACTTTGATATCCAAATCTATTATGTCTCGCAAAAATGGTAATCCTGGGACTGCGATGCATGGCATAACAGGCATCTGGAATTAAAAATACGGGTGTTGACGGCTTTGGATTTGGGAGTTACTTTGATCTGATTACTTTTACCTGGCTGGTGAAACTTGCCCCTCCTTGCTGTCAATTTGACTCTTTGGCTTAAAATTTATGAAAATGAATTCTTTCATATTGGTGAAACTTGCCCCTTTTATAATTTATAAAGGATGAAACTTGTCCAGTGCACCTCACTAACATGTCTGGCAGTTAAACAATTCTAACCCTAACCTTATTATTGTTTTATTAGTGTTTGTCTTACAGGTACATATTTGAAGATGAAGATTTTAGTTTAGGTTTTCTTTATTCTTTTGTAATTTTCATTTTATTATTTTGTAATCTTCATTTTATTCTTTTGTAATAAAGATTATATTATTATTAATAAAGAAATATTCTTATTTTTTATTTATTTGCTATTGTGAAGTTTTTGAATAATTTCAATAAGTTACTTTTTTGTAACTTATTTGTTGAATGAAAATATGAAATAATTTTACATATTCTTAATTGTTTTCGTTAGATAAAGTTTGAGTTATAATATTTAACTCTTAATTAAATCAAGATTCAAACATTATTCAAAAATCATTTGAATTATAATTCAAACACTCAAGTTTAAAATTGAAATTCATTTTCCTAAACATAGAATTCCTCAAATATCATATCAAAATCTATAGCAATCATCCTTTAATATTAAACCTAATCTCAAAGTATGAAAGAAACCATGATCACTTAAGGTTTTTATTTGGCGAAAAATTTTACCCACATTTTCACAGATGAATGCATGCAACATTCCAAATTCCTAAATCTACCCTTCGTTAGTTCCTAAATGCTGGGATGTTACACGCTATTGCCGGGGAGGTAAGGTAAAAGGTACTCACATCCTCTGGTGTGAGTGGTCAAAGTTATTTCCTTTAGATTCTGTAGTTTTGTCTTTTTGTTTCTTGTTTTCACTAGTTAGGCTTAATGGAAAACAACAACAAAATTAGAGAGCTTTTCAGTATTTTTCCTAAGTTAGAACTTGAGTGGTTTGAAAAGAAAATCAAAAACCTATGGAACCTTCTTTACATGCTAATAGAAATGTTATTAGTATGAATTTTTTGAACACCATTGTTACTAATGGTATGGAAACGTCTAAGCCTGGGGAAGCTAGTTTTTATGAGAAAGATCTTTTTAGTTCCCCAGCTTTAGGGAAGAAAATTTGCTCTGATGATACTTTATCTCCCATATGTGGTAATTCTAATGATAATTGTGACCCACATACTGAAAGTGTCCCTTTTAAAATACCTATTGAAATTGTTGAACGTGTTATGAATAACTCCTATTTTGGAGATGGAACTGTCCATCCTAGTGATCATTTACTCCTTATACATGAATTATGTGAGTTGTTCAAGTGTGCAGGTATTTCAATGGACCAAGATAAGAGGAAGCTATTCCCTTTCTCACTTAGGGGCAAAAGCAAGGGAGTGGTATGAGCTACTAGATGATCCTCATCATTTGGAGTGGAAGGAACTTGAATCTCTCTTTTATTTTAAATTTTATCCTCCTCATGAAATTCATAAAGATAGGAATCATATTTATAATTTTCATCCTCATGAGGGAGAAAGTATTGCCCAAGATTGGGGGATATTGATGAGCTCCCCCAGTAATATTATTATCAATAATATTTATGCAAGGCTTTCAAGACATTACAAGGTCTATCTACATACCTGTTTAAAGGGATCCTTCACAAGTAAGAAGGTCAAAGCTAAGTGGGAACTTCTTGAAACAATTCAAAGCAATACTGAAGTTTGGGATAACAACAAAGGTAAAGAATCAGGTATAAACTATGAGTATGATTGCATTAAGTCTTTCGCTGAAACGACTGATTTTCAAGAGCTTAGTGCTAGATATGGTCTTGATCCTCAAATTCTTGTTAGATGTTATAGAGCCTTTGCTTCCCATATTAATTCTCCTAAAGAAAAATGGGACATGTATCATGAACCTTTTAAAGACACTTGCATGGAAAATGAAAATGTTATTAATGATTGCAATAAACATGCTCAAACTTCTGAAAGTGCTATTTCTTATAAGCATGTTAATTTTTGTGTATGCATAGACCTTGTGAGAAGAATCAAAAATAAGAAGAATATTGTATCACCCACCGGAATGAAAAAATTAGAAAGTGGTATAAGGATCTAGATGATCTCGGTAAAAAAGTTTGTGCCCTCTATCCTTTTATTTGTGAACTTTGCTTTGAAGTGGGTCATTTCAATTTTCAATGCTCAGGCCATAATAATCCTGCAAGTTTGTATTGTGATAACGTGATCACTGATAATCAACATGATGAACTTACATTATTTTTGGGGTGTGAAGAGTTATCAAGAAAAACTTCTTTGATAGACATGAGTAATTTTTATATGAATAGCGTCCTGCATGGTTGTCATCTTTATTGTGTTGAAAACTGCCACGCAAATATTTACACACAAGATCTTATAAAAGATGATATTTTGCCAAATTATGACAGGACTGATATGTGTTTTGATCTTATTAATGAAAATGAGGAATCCTTTAGAGTTTCTTCTATTGTCTCAAACAATAAACCATGGTATGTGGAGAAGCTTCCTTTCAAGCCTCTCCCTCCTAAAGAGAAGAAGAAGAAGAGGAGTATAAGGAGAGAGGAAACGATATCTTCCCCTAAGCATGTTGCTCCTATCATAGTTTGTGATGATGAGTCTGAACTAGATGATTTTCCTATGCCTGTTACCTATATTAGTGATCATGATTGGGAAAAGCACACTACTTTTGATATTGAAAATCTCTTTGGTACCAATTCTGAAAATGATGATATTAATAATTGTCATGCTATTAGTTCTATACATGTTCCTTCCAATGATGATATGTTTACAAATGAACACACTTGGGAAGATAGCTATTCTATTGCTTATGGTGATACTATACCTCCAATTTAGGATGATTACAAAGATGAATATGATATTTTCAGTCCACCTACTATTGACGAGAAAATTTATTGTGATTACAATATGCCTCCTATATTTGATGATTATGGTGATGAGAATAACGATGATAGTTATTTTGTTGAATTTGCTCCCACTATAACTAATAAGAATGGCTATTCTTATGTGGAGACTAGTAATGATTTTATGCATGTGGCTCATGATAAGAATGTCTTATGAGATAGTTATATTGTTAATTTTGTTCACGTTTCTACTGAAAGTTATTATGAGAGAGGGAAACAAGGTTTTATGCATCTAAAAATATTAAGTTTCCCCTCTTTATGATGAAAATCTTGAAGTTGAACTTGTTTTGCTTTCCTATGCTTGTTGCTTTGTGCTTTTATGACTTGTTTCTTTACAAGATTCCTATGCATAGGAAGTGGGTTAGACTTAAATGTGTTTTGAATTTTCTTCTTGATGCTCTCTTTCACTTCAATTCATATTACTTATGTGATCATCTTCTCAAACAATCAAGCCTAACTTAAAGGCATTAAAGAAAAGTACTTGTTGGGAGATAACCCAAGAGTTTTCTTGAGTCTTGGAAGTTATTACTTCTGTAATGACCTCTCCTTATCCTTTTTGTTTGCTTTTTGTGCCATGAATGATCTCTAATGAGAGGGAAGTATGATTTGGGGAGTTGCTATCCCGAAACAGATTTTTGTCCTCCAGCATAAAAATTCGCGAGGAGTCTCTGTAAGTCGGATCGATCTTAAAATTTATGAATAAATCCCCCAGTATGTTAGCTAACTTTCGTTAGTTTGACACTTTTTATTTGAGCAACAGAAGGTCTTCGAAAAAGCAGTTTCTACCTGCTGGTCTGTTTTGACAGATTTCTGCCATTATTTGCATTTACTTCTTATTGATTCCTTTTTGAGTTCTCTTTTGGAAAATTGAGATTTTTGATGGAGTTACTACAGTAGATTGTGTTTTTATTGAAAAGCCTTGTTGTTCCAAAGCTTTGCCAGAGGTCTAATATCTTTTGAATACACTAATGTTGCTAATGAAGATTGTGTGAAGTTTTGTATGAAGGAAATTTGCAGGTGTAGAGAAAGAATGATGTAATGAGATGAAGAATGGACAAAAGCTCAAGCTTGGGGATTCCACCCTGTGTCTACCCAAAAATATCCAAGAGGTACAAGCGTCAAAGCTTGGGGATGCCCAAGGTATCCCCTTATTCATCAATAAAAATCTCAGGTCTTTCTAGACACTTCGTTTTTGTTGTTTCATGCATTGTTGTCTTATTCTTGGAGCATCGTAGTTTTTTTTTGGTTTTCGTTTGCTTAGTTTGCTTGAGTAATTTGGTTGGTTACACCACACCTTTTTGGAGAGAGACACACTCTGTTTTCATTGCCTAGAACACTCTAGTTTTCACTCTTATTGTTCTGGGAGTGTTCTATTTTGCTACCACTGTGTTTAGCCTTAGTTTTCTTGTGATTTCAGATTAGAACTTTTAGTTCTTCTTTGTGGATTTCTAGAACAAGCTCACTGATCTTTGTTGAATATTATCTTTGTGAGTTGTTTCAAATAAGTTGTTTGGTGTTGGAAAAGACTAGTAAGTTCTTGCTTGTAAGTGCAAGAGGAGCTTGCATTGACTGTGACTTAGACTTTAGCATGAAATGCTAGATGTTGTTTTAGCATTATGCTTAGTGATTATTGATGTATCATGTCTTGTTCCAAACAATTGGGATTGTTTAGTCTGCCTTGAAGAAATTATGCGTTTTTTTAGCATGCAAAAACATAGTATTGTGGTATTCTCCTTTGATGCTTTGCTTGGGTTGACTTGGCACATGATCACACCATGTTATGACTATGAAAAGTCACCATTAGACTCTATGATCATTCATTCCTTGACTTGTAGTACCACTCTTTGCTTTGATTAGTTTGCTTTGTTGCACTGCATGATTTTGGCCATTATTGCTCCCAGTATTTTGCTAGCCTCCACTTGTATGAGTAAGTTCTACTCATGCCTATAACTCCCAAGAAACCAAGTTATTCCAAAGTGTCCACTATAAACTCCTATGCATGGTTTGTTACACCATTCCAAGTATATTCTTGTTTTCAGCTATCTTCCAATAAAAAACTGTTTTGTTATGTGAAAACTCAGTGATTAAAGCTCTCCAAACTTGATGGCACACTTTATATTCTTTGCCCCTAATAAACTTGAACCATTGTGTCATCTATGTTGTATATGCTTGCACTTATACGTTGGAATTAGTAGAACCATGCTGTCACGAGAAACATTTTCAACATTGCACATGTACTTTGTACTCAGTTGATATCATGCTCTTTTGTCTATGGATGTCACCGTTGTGAAATAAAGATGGAACTTGTAAGTCCATGGAGTATGTATTTCGTGTTAGAGAAACGCCTGGGCCGCTAGCCTAAGCCATGCCTAATCATGGTGGAAACATGCAGCATCACCATATGTCACGTCCCAAAATTTTCCAAATTTTGAAATGTGAAAAATAAATAAAAATAATAATTAACTGTTGAAATTTAGGGTGAAAAGAAACTTTTTGATTCCAAATGGAAACATTAAAACCCATCTTGAACAATTTGAATAAAATGGAATCCAACAAAATTCAATCAAGTGCAATGCATTCATCAATGAATATGTCTTGAAATTTAAACTCTTGGAAACATTAAACCAAAAAAAACTAATGGAATAAATCATTTCCAATATCTCCCAAAGAATATGGATTTGATACATATAAAAATCTATCAACAGAATTTTATAAATGATCAAGAATGAAAAATAAAAATATTATAAAACCATAGAAATTGGTTTCATTTAATTTGGAGTCATGGATAAAATCTTATGAATTTAATAAGATAAAGGAATTAAATTTCCATTCTAATAAAGCTCCTATCTAAAATCCATACCAAATTATGAGCAAATAATCCTAAAGAGATTTAAAAGGATAAACAAATAATAAATAAAATTATACAAATTGGAATCATCAATTTTGGATCTAGAAATAAAAAGATATGGATTTTATACGACAAATAAAAAAAGGAATATTTAAAATCCAAATTAAATCTTGGCCAAACAAATGAAATGAAAGATTATGGAATAATAAAAGGAATAAAATATTATTTAAATAAAATCATAAGGATTGAACAATATCCAATTTTATTTAAATAAAGACAATCTGCTTAAATAATAAATCCCAAGAAAATTATTTTGAAGATAAATTATATCTTGAGTTAAATCCATAAGTAAATGAAATAAAGATAAATCAAATAAAATAAAAGAATAAATAATATTCAAATAAAATAATATGGCCTTAACCAAATTCTATTCCATTTGAATAAAGACAAAATCCCTTAGATAAATGATTAATTAAATCATGGGAAAATAATAAAGTGGAACTTCCCAAGGTGGATATAAAAGTTATTTAATTAACTTAAATGGAATAAAAGAATCATTTAAATAAAATTTATATGGAATTAAAACCATATTTGATTTTATTGAAATAAAGACAATTTACCAAATTTAAATGATTAATAAATCATATTAGACATATTTCAAATAATTCAAAGTGAATTATTTAACACCCTATTAAATAAATAAAACCTACTGAAAAAGGTTTGGTGAAAATTAGAATTCAAATAAGGGTTTGAAAATATAAACAAAATTTTATTTGAATAAAAGACAAGTGCCCATTTTAAATAAAATATAAACCATAAAAGAATAAAAGAATTATTCTAAAATGGATTTTAATTACATAATTAAACAGTGTTGTAATATACTGAATATTTGGAAAAGTTTTGAAAAAAGGAATCTGAAATTCAAATGGTAGTTTGAATTCAAAACAGAAAATCAAAATGGAAAAGAAAAAGAAAACAGAAGAAGAAAAAAATAAAAGAAACCAGCCCAGCTCAGCTAGCCTATCTAGCCCAGCAACACAGCCCACTTCCCCTTCTCCCCGAAGCGTTTTCTACTCAGACCCGCACCCACCCAGGCACTGACTTGCTGACCCCACCGCACCCCCTCTCTCTCTCGCTGCCGCCAGGCCCCACTGCCCCGTCATCACCTTCAACCTCGCGCGACGACCACGACCGGCCATTTCTGCAGTTGAAACGTCGCGTAAATTCGCCGTAACGCCGCAGTGATTGCCCTTGTCTGACCGACCGACCGTGCACTATTAATTGCCCTTGTCTCCTCTCCATTTCCCCTCGCTCGCCATCCTCCCTCTGCCCCTAGGTCGCCTTCAATTCGCCTCGAACCCTCTCTGTCTCTGGCGAACCTTTCTTCCGATTCTGGCCAGACACCATCGCCCCTTGCTCGCTGGCCTGCATGATACTACTCCCCAGCCTCTTGCGCATCTCCCAGTACCCCTGGCTCGCCCGCGCATGATCCACAACGTCGGCAACGACTTCGACTGAACGCCGCCATCGTTTGCCATTACTCCGTCGAGCTTTCCCAGTAACCTCTGACCGTGCCTCCCCCTCTCATTGACACTCGCACACTTGCCTCTTTTGTGCGCAACTAATGCACCCTTATTCATGCCTTAGCGTGACCTGTACCATCGCCACCGTCTTCAACAGTGAGCGCCCGACGCCGACATCAACTACGGTGAGCAATCGACGACACGTCCGAGCGCCCCTTGCCTTCCCGCGAGTAGGCTGAGCATCAGCAACGCACGACGAGTCTGGTGAGCCGTCCCACTCCTTCTCTCGCTTCCTGTATCGCCGGCGACGCCACTTCCAGACCGCTCCACCGCCAGCCACCATCGCAGCGCCGCCACTTTGTGGTTGAGTCGATTAGAGCCATGCGATTTAGATCTGACGGATGCGATAGAAAGTTAACCCGAAGGGGTATGTTTTGATTTGTGCCGTAGGATGTTAGTTAGATCTAACGGCCTGTATCACTCGATCCAAACAAAATAGTACCGGCGAATAGAAAGAAGCCACGTGGCCTAAGTTATGTTTTAAAAACAGAAACATTACTATTAGATGTTAGAATTTGCAAAATTCATAACTTTAAATATACACGTCCAAATTTTACAAATTTTATATCAATGGAATAAGGAAAAGAATTCTATCCAACCATGCCATTTGTATATTGTTTTTCTTCTGTAATATTGGTTGTTTTTGCAGAAACTTGTGTAGGCATATTTTGTGCATAAAATTTATTCTAAAAATGTTTTTCTTATAAAATCTTTTGTAAATGGATTGTTTTGAACCTACTAACTGTAACACCGCGGTTCTGAAAAGACCGTGGCTTCTATGTGACATGCCAATCCCTGGATCGGTTCATTGGCCCACAATAGAATGAGATGAATAACATAGCAAATATCCGTGTATCATAAATAACAAAGATCCAGAGTACCATTATTACAATAAAATCTTAGCCCAAAGCTAGCTCAAATTATGCAGGTAGCAACATAAATAAAGTAAATCCTCCATTCTTCAAATTGCCCACAAGTGAACAAGTGCCGAGTGGAGTACCGTGGCCTATATCGATTACTTAGAATCGGAATAACCTGCAACATGAAACGTAGCAGCCCCGAAGGGTCAATACATGGAATGTATGGCAAGTAGAGCTAGTAAAGGAGACAATAGTACTAACATCTACATGCATATTTGGCAAGTGGAATTGTGTCTGGCTTGCATTTGCAAATACCTTTGTCCTACTTTCATAAACAGTTTTTGATTTTTTTTAAAAAGATCCCAATTAAGTTAACCCAACAATGTTAAAGCAATTATGAAATTAGGATGAGCGAGAAACATGTCATGGAATCAATATCAAGCAACTCAGTTGTCCATAACCGGGGACATGGCTAATCGATTAGATTATACACCCTGCAGGGGTTAGTACTCTTTACCCATGTGACTTGGCCAGCCCAGCTCGTACCATCACTCTCATTTTGAGTGGTGATGGGGAGAAGTCCAAGAAGAGACTGTTCGGGAAGTAGCTCCTCAATCCCGACGCGCACCGGTCCAACCTACCAAAATTCTACATCTCTGGATACGCGGGTTCGAGTTACCACAACCTACTAAGTCCAACCAACCGCCCATTTCATTATTGGCACATGGTTGTACACGTAAGCTACACAATAAAGAAGCCAATCAATTTCTCTTGATACTTGGGTGCCTTTCCGCAATAAAACCACCAAAAATTATCAATACCATCACACCCAGGAGATTCATTGATTAAGTTGTTTTAGTTTTCACAAACCAATACTTTTAGAAACAAGTCTCAATGATGTAACCCAGCCCTCGTTCAACATGGCATGGCTAAGCACATCTACCAACGGTGGTTCATCTACAAGGAAAGCCCTACCACATAATAGGACATAGCATAGCGATAGTATCGTCCTACACATGCATCTACAAAATACACGACAATGCATTGAAAATAGTAGGACGATATCATGAACAAAGTAGCATCTACTTGCCTTGGTTGTAGCGGTCGGAAGAACAATCCACACACGAGCAAGTGTTGCACTCGTCACAATCTACACGATACAATTGCAATCATAAACAAACAATCCACAAGCATATGCAACAAAGATGATGCATGAAGGTATGCAAGACAAGTGAATTGGTGCTACAGCTGCACCACATAATCCTATTCAATAATACTACTGATTGCATGCATGGAAAATAGTTTTAGCGCTAGGAAAACTATTAGGCAAAATATAGCGCTCAAAACTAGAGCTAGAACTCAAAAAAAAAATTCACTACCGGTAGTATACTGTTTGTAAAATCTTGGGAAAATTCTACCGTATAGGCTTTGCTATTTAGGAACAGTACCAACTGGAATTACTCAAAAAGGAATTATAAAACTCCCCGAGTAATTAAAACACTGCAGAAAGCCACTAGACAGTTTATGCAGAAGTTTTCACTGTAAGCCTATCTTTTTAATTCGTGATGAGATTCCCCTCGTTCCACTGAATCCAGGAACATATCATACGCAATTTTTGGAGTTACAGATCTTTTTCTACGAATTAATTACTCCAAAAAGGCCATTAACTCAATTGATTAAACTGTACTAAATCTTGCTGCAAAAGTGTGAAACTAAGGTACAGCAAGATTCTACACGACTTACTGAACCTACACATATTTTATTTACAATTTTTGGCCAAGCGGTTTAATTTCTACGCAATTTACAAGTTTCTACCGAAATCTGCCAACTAAATCGATTAAAGAAATTACCTAGTCAACTGTGTCTGTTGACTGGTCAACGCGGCCGCTGACTCGGCGCTGACTGGGCATCTGACTAGTCAACGCCTGGGGCTGACCGGTCAACGGCTGATCTGGACCGCTGATCTGAGATCCAACGGTCCCCAGAGATGGTGGCTGCGGACTCACCGGAAACGAACGGCGGCGAGCTCGGGACGGTGGCGGCGATCGGCTCCGGCGATGGCGGTTCCTGCGCGGAGGGGGAAACGGTCAGCGCGTGGAACGGCGCGGTCAACGCGACGGCGGCGCGAGACGGCGGCGCGGGCGGCGACGCAAGGCGGCGGCACGCGGCGGTGTGGCGCGTGCAGCGGCGCGTGCGGGCGCGGCGCGCGAGGCGGCTGCAGGCGCGGCGCGCGCGAGCGGGCAGGACGCGAGCTAGGCGGAGCGGCGCCGCTGGCGGGCGGAGGCGCGTGCGGCACGGGCGAGCAGCGGGGCGAGCGGCAGCGGCACGCGACGCGGAGGCGAGCGAGGCGGCGAGGCGCGCTGGCAGGCGGTGCGCTGCTGCTGGCGGGCAGAGGGAGCGGCGCGGACGGGGCGGCGGTGAGGCGGCGGGGTACCTGGAGGCGGCGGCGGGTGGATCCCGAGGCGGCGGCGGGCACGGGAGACGAGGTGGCGCGCAGGGTCCAGGAGGCGTGGTCGGGCACGGGAACCGAGGCGCGCGCGGGTGCGGCCTCTTATGTGGGCCCCCCTCGCGGGGTCCTACGCGGACACGGGCCGCGCAGATTTTTTTTGGTCCATTTCGTTTACCCTTTCGCAAATACTAAAACCTCCGTAACTTTTCCGTACGAGCTTCGAATCGGGCGATTTTCGCTCCTAAGTTTTTGTAAAAGCGAGGGGAACAACCTAGGGTCAATGGATGAGTGAAACCACTAGGCTACAAGGGTGGACAACGCAAGTCCTACTAAAGCCTCCCGCAGGAGCCTCGTAGTAAAATAGAATAGGGTTTAGAAAATAGTGTTTTGCCGAATCTTTTCAATCGATGGTTTTGCATGGAAGAGTATGATGCAATGGAATGAATGATATGCAGAACCAAATCTAAAATTTTGGATGTGACACTAACCATAGAAACAACCTTTTGGATTTAAAAATAAAAAATTTAACACTTAGGAATTAATCCTTTGAATTAAAGCATTTCTAGTTAAATAAAAATGTTGAATATGTTTTAAAAATGCTTTTGAGTAAAACCTTTGGAAAATGAATTGAATTAAACTTTCTGTCCCTAATCACCAAGTTTTAGGATTTAAAGATAAATTTGGTGAACCTTAGAAAATTATTACTTTGTTTAAAGGCATTTCCAACAAAATAAAATATTGCTTTGATTTAAAAATGGTTTTTAGATGAAACCTTTGGCAAATGGTTTAAAATTAAACACTTGACCTTAAAACCCTAACAACTGTGTTTAAAAATATATTTGGCAAACACTAGAAACTACTACCTTGATTTAAATCAATTCTAGCAAAACAAAAATGATTTAAAGTGGCCATTTTCACTAACTTGTTTTCAAATGACCTTACCACTTTTATAAGTGACCAATAGGTGTGTTAAAATGTTTATAGCCTATTAGAAACCACTTTTACAAAAAAAACAATCTTGTGCATGCTTGCATGCAATGTTTTGTTTTAATATTTTATGTGGTGAATTGCTTGAATGCTAGATTGAATTTGTGCCTTGATTGAATTGTAGTGAACTTTGAAGAGTGTGACTATTTGAAGATCAAGGAGTGAATCTATATGCTCTACTAAAAAGGTATGTGGTGCTTCATACTTTTGTCCCATTATTTTCACTATGCATTAGTGATATTTCTAAGTAGGACTTGTATGGAATTTTACTAAGTATGATATGCCATGGGAGATCCTAGTAGATGATGCCTTTGTAGAATTTTCCGTAAGTTAAGATCCCTACTAATATCATGCTTAGCTTAGCTAGTAGAAAACAAAGGGTGGATTATATTCATGCTATGGAATATTTCTAAGTCAAGGACTTGTGTTTTGTTTAATAAAACAACTATGTGAATGAATCACCTGGGTGGAATGGTGAGAATGGATTTATGTTGAGTGGTTACACAAGGCCAGGGGACTGGTGAATCTTGTGTATCACACTTGTGGAATGCCACCTAGGAACAAAGAGATTTGAGATGTCAAATGTTGAGAAGCTTCAAGTGCAACCACTTGCCATTATGGGCTCTGCCTAGATCATATAGGTTGCAATAACTTAGCCAAATGGACAGTTGGTGGTAGGGGGTGATAGGTTTGGAGCGCGTCCATTTTGGTCTAACGGAATGCTTCTCAAAGATCTTGTCTCGATGAATGTCGAGTCTTGTGGGGAAAGTGCACCACCTCGATGCATGTCGAGTCTAAGGGAAGGCTTCTAAAATCTAAGTACTTAACCGTGTCCCCGGCAATGGACAATTTGAGCCACAAGACATGGAAGCTATCAAGAATCTCCTCATCCCAATTTCTAAGTTAAAACTTGTGGTTGAACAAGGGTTAAAGGATCTTCAATCAATGTTTGGTAGATGCCTTGGGTGATTTTGACAAACAAAAACTTAGTGTTTTCAAATGATAAGGAAAATCTTTTTTGAGCAAAGCAAGCCTAAGATCCACTTAGCCAAATGCATATATATGATAGATACCACTATTCTACCATAGTATCACTTGCCAATACAATTCAAATGTATTGACCCTTGTGGCTGTAACTTATTATGTTGCAGGTTTGTTTGATGTTAGTGAAGTGTGTTGATTAGGATTACAAGTCTACAACCAACATGATTGCCTATGGCACTTTGAAGATGAAGGACTCCATGCTATATAGTTATTTCTGCTGCATTGTAATGTGATAGCCAAATGATCTATGTAAGATGTAATGAAATATTTTATTCCTGGTTATAAAGTTGTACTATGACCTTTGTTTATTGATATTACATCTTAACTATGGATGCTAGCTACTAATCCATGGACTAGCATTGTAAACACATGGATATCTACCTTATTAAAGGTTGGGACCTCTACACCATAGTGACATCTATGAAGCATTCTTCTTATAAAAAAAGAGACACATTGAGAAAAGAGGAAAGAGAGAAAAAAGCACCATATTCCCATGGTAAATAATAAGAATTGCTGAGATGCTCATTTTCTGCTTGCCTTGTCATTTTGGTTATGGGATAGCTCCTATACCATGTGCAAGGGGTACCCCGTTGGCGGTTCTCAATGATATGCAAATACTTATAGTGATAAGAACTAACTTGGACCCAAAGTTGAGTATGCATGAGGCGCGTCCCTCGTATTCAAGGGATATGAGATTGCCAACTTATACTTCGTCAAGCATATACTCCAGCTTTGCCACTTTAAACTTAACCACTTCAAGATGTTTATGATAGGGGCAATGAGGGCTGAAAGCTAACAAGTACCATAATTTTTGGAAGCTCTTTCTGAAACTTGTAATCCCTGCTTCCTTTACAAAAAGGCCTTTCTCCCTTTAGGCTCCATTAAGAGAGCATAGTTTTCATTCTGTTTGTAGTGTTCCAAAGCTTATTAATTGATGCATATTGTGATATTACTTGTTCTTGTGCTATATGTTTCTAGTCACCCTTGTGAACTTTGAAGGTGTCCTATGCATCTATGTGCTACTCTATGAGGGACAAGCTGAATGACACTATGCCATGTTTTCTGTATGTGAAACAAACAAACGTTTTTCAATGCATGTTATTCATGATCTTTGTTTTTAGCCTTTCATGTTGCATGCATAGTTACTATGTCCTATTGTTAGAAGTCCATCTTTCATTCACATGTTTAGAGTTCTTTGATCCCAGCTTTCAATGCTTGCAAATGGTTGGATCTTTATTCTGAGGGTGCATGTCACCTCAAAAAATATTCTTTTTATCACTTACCTACTCGAGAACGAGCAGAAGTTAAGCTTGGGGATGCTTGATACGTCGGAAACATATCTATAATTTTTGATGCTCCATGCTTGTTTAGTATCTATAATTTTTGATGCTCCATGCTTGTTTAGTATCTATAATTTTTGATGCTCCATGCTTGTGTTTTTATATCTTTTCTGGAACTAACCTATTAACAAGTTGCCATAGTGTCAGTTGCATGTTTTCTTCTATTTTTGGTTCCCGAAAGGCAGAAAATCAATATTCTTGGAATTGGACAAGACAAAAGCCAAAGTTATTATTTTTCTCGGAGAAACATGGAACCACGAAACAGAGCCGGAGGGGGGGCACAGGGTGGCCACCCCCCTAGGCGCGGGCAATCCCTGGATGCGCCTGGAGGGGGGTGTGGGCCCCCTGGACCCCCACCGACCTTGATTTATGTGCCTATAAGAAGCCTCCGATGGGAAAACCCTAAAGAATCTAGAACAAATCCACGAAAACCTCTCTAGCGTCCCCGCCACCGAAGAGAAGATTTGGGAGACATAAAGTCTCTGTTCCGGCACCCTTCCGGGACGGGGAAGTGCCCCCGGAGCCATCTCCATCGCCATCTTGATCAACGTTGTTGATTCCCATGATGAGGAGGGAGTAGTTCTTCCTTGAGGCTAAGGGCTCTAGCGGTAAGAGAGAGAGAGAGGAGAGAGGAGGCGGCGGGGATGAAGGGCGACGGCGGCGAGCACTGGCGGCCGGCGGCGGCGATCGCGAGGGAGGGCGGCGCGCGCGGGATCGGGGCGGGGCACGAGTCCCGAGGCGTTGGCGGCGGCGGTTATCGAGGCCAGGGGGTGCGGGGTCGGTGGGCACGGTTCCCGAGGCTGGGGTCCGCCTTTAAGTGGCCCTCTCGCACGAGTCCTAATCTGAAACGGCGCAGAGTTGGTTTCGGACTCGGAAATCGGTCCGGAAATTCGGACCGTTTTCCGACGATTCACTAAAACGGCGACAACTTTTCCGTACGAGCTCCGAATTGAGCGATTCTTGCTCCTACGGTTTCGTACAGTCGAGGGGAACAATCTAGGTCCAAGGTTTGAGCGAAACCACTAGGCTAAAAGGGTGGTCAACGCTAGTCCTACTAAAGCTTCCCGCAGGAACCTCGTAGCAAAATAAAATAGGGTTTTGAAAATAGCGTTTCGCCGAACCTTTTCACTCGACTGTTTTGCATGGAAAAGAATGATGCAATGATATGAATGATATGAAGAACCAAATCTAAAATTTGGGATGTGACACATGAAATCCTTGATATTTCCATACACGAAAAATCAAGTTTTTGAACTTGGAAAACCATCTAGAAAGGTGTAAAACCTATCATTCGTATTTGGATCTGTAAAGAAATAGACATGGATGGTTCACATATATGAAATATTCGACATTCTGGGAAAGAGTTTACAACAATGTTCAAGGATTTGAATATGACAAGATTTGATCTTTCATAGCGATATTTAGTCTAGACAGATTAATGTAGCAGCCACTACATATAATTTTGGTATATGGTAGTTGAATAAATAAAAGAAAGTTCTTCTAATAGAATGGTTACCTAGGACGTGTACATGACACGATCCAAAGGGTTTTGTTAATTCAAAGGATCGGGTTTTGTTAATAGATTGGAAATGATGTATCTTTTATTGACATAGGTTAATAATTTCATTTCGATGAAAGACTTAGGCAAAACCCGAATATTTGGCATCAATATCTATATGGATAGATTGAGACGTTAATATGGTTGGGCCAAAAGTACATAGATGAGATATTGAATGAGTTCAATATGGAAATTACAAGAAAGGTTCTTGCCACACATGAAGGATTGAATCAAGATTCAAGTGTCACATCCCAAAAAATTTCCAAATTTTGAAATGTGAAAAAAAATAAACAAAATAAAACTTTGTTGAAATTTAGGGTGAGAAGAAACTTTTTAATTCCAATTGGAAATATCAAAACCTATTTTGATCAAATAAAATCCTAAAGGGATTTTAAAAGATAAATAAACAATAAAGTTAAAATATTTGGAATCACTATTTTTGGATCATTTAATAAAAAGGTTTGGTTTTCAAAAGAAAAGGTAGAATTATAAATAAAGATTATTTTAATGAGCCAAATTAAATCTTGGCCAAACTTTTGAAATAAAATATTTCTATTTGATAAAAAGAGTAAAGGTTTATTTAAATAAAATAAAGAGGATTTATTAATATCCAAATTTTATTTAAGTAAAGGCTTTTCCATTTTAAATAAACACTAAAACTTGTTATTTTAATTTAAATAAGTTTTTCAAGTGTTTTATTTATTCAAATAAAAACCTACTGAAATGATTTTGATATTATTTAGATTTCAAACAGAGTTTTAAAATAAATCAAATCCTATTTGAATTAATAACTAAGGATTATTTTATTTAATTATTAAATAGATCCCAAAAGAATAAAAGTATTATTTTAATTTGACTTTGGATTATGTTGTTAAACAGAATTAAAAACTACACAAACTTTGGCAAAGGTTTGAATTCATTTGAGTGTTTGAATTGTTTGAATAAAATCAAAACAGAAAATCAAATGGAAAAAGAAAAAACAATTTGTATAAAAAAAGAAAGAAACAGACCTAGCCCAGCAAACAAGCCCAGCAAGGCCCAGTCGCAGCCCAATTTCCCCCCCACGCGTGAAACGTTTTTCACCCACACACGCACCCGCAGATTCGCAGCCAGGTGGACCCCGTGCCCTCTCACTGTCAGCCCGGCCCCATGCCAGCATGTCGTCGTCTCCACTCGACCGTTCCCCCCTCGCCGTTTCTGGCAGTAACTCTGGCTATTGAATTCGCGTTGATGATGGCCTTAACTCCTCCGGTGACCACGCACACTTAAGCGCACGCCTCTCCTCTACCTTTCCCCTCACTCGCCTCTCCCTCTCTGCCCCCCAGGCTGGGTAAATTTCGAGCTCGAGCAGCTTTGTCTCCGACGAGGTTCTCGGTCGATTCCGTCCACACCTCGCCGCCCCTCGCCCCCCGCTGCACACTAGCATACTCTCCAGTCCCTTGCGTGTCTGCCCATAGCCCCAGCTAGCTCCCGCGCACTCTAGAAGCTCAGCTTCGTCGACCACAACTCACCACCGCCGTCTGTTCCGCCTCCGGCGAACTTCCCAGGTGAACTCCGACCACCCCGAACCCTCTCGATGACGCTCACGTGAACCCCACATTCACCCGTATCTAACCGTGTCTTTGTTTTGCCTTGGGGTGAACTGCAGCATCGCCCCGTCGTCAACCAGAGCCGCAAGACGCCGTTGCAAACTCCGGCGAGGAATTGCCAACATCTCTGAGCGCCCCTCGCCAAGCCAGCGCCAACTTGAGCTTCACCTCGACCTCGCGAGCACGGTGAGCACCTCCGCTTCCTCCCTTGCTTCCTATAAACGCCGCGATGCCACTATCTGACCGCGCACCGCCGTCTGCCACCGCCACCGCCGCCAGATCTTGGTCGAGCTGCTGTGAGTCGTGCGATGCGAATCGTCTGGCTGTGATTAGATTTTAACTGAAGGGGTATGAGCGCATCCGATCCGAGCGATCTCACTTAGATCCAACGATCCAGAGAGGCCGATCCGCACGAAACGGTACCGGCCAGTAGAAATGCGCCACGTGGACATAGTTTAGTTTAAAAACAGAAATAGAATCTGATTGAATTGCAAATTTGTAAATTGCATAACTTTTGATCCACATGTCCAAAAATTGCAAATTTTATATCAATGGAATCAGCAGAACAAGTAATTTGCAACCATGCAATTTGTTTAATGATTTGCTTCTGGAAAATTGGTTGAAATTGCAGAAACATGTGTAGGCATATTTTGAATATAAAAATTGTTCTAGACATAATTTTAATGTGAAATCTTTGCAAAATGGTTTGTTGTGAACCTACTGACCCTAGGAACCAACTTATGGATTTAAAAATGCATTTTGTAAAGTTTAGGAATAAATAATTGAATTAGCTCATTTCTAGTCAAATAAAAATATTGATTATGGTTTAGAAATGGTTTTTGGAATGAAACCTTTGGGAAATGATTTGATTCAAACCTTCTGACCCAAAACACCAAGTTTTGAGAAATTAAAATATATTTGGTGCACTCTTTAAAAAAATATTGCTTTGCTAAAGGCATTTTCAACCACATAAAATATTGATTTGATTTAAAAATGGTTTATAGATAAAACCTTTTGCAAATGGTTTTACCACTTTAGAAAATGACCACTTTGAACTTTATAATGTTTGGGGCCTAGTAGAAACCACTTTTGCAAATAAAACTATCTTTTGCATGCTTGCATGCATGACCTTGTTTCTATTATTTTATGTGTGATAAATTGGTTGGAATGCTAGTTGAACCTATGTTTGCTTGATTGTATTGTAGTGGAATTAGAAGAGTGTGATATTTGCAAGATCAAGAAGTGAACCCTCATTCTCTAATAAAAAGGCAAGTGACACTGTCATCCAAGTCCTACTATTTTCATTGCACTTAGTGGATTTTTGTAACATGCATGAAAAGGATTTCTATATTTTATGCTATGATAAATCCTAATAGGATACCCTTATATATTCCTTAGTGTAAACAATGTAGTTGTAGTATGCTTAGCCCTGCTATATATTGGGATGGGATACATGTTATGAATTATATGAAGAGTTGAAAAGTTATAAGTTTTATATAATAAAACAAGTACATCAATGAACCACCTGGGTGGACAAGGATACTCAAGGTTGGACAAGGTGGCAACAAAAGGAACCATGTTTATATGGCTATCTCTTTTTGTTGTGCACTAGAAGAAAACCACCCAGGGACTTAAAGATTGAACATGTTTCTCGTACAGTGGCTTCCGTGTACAGCCACATGCTAAATGGGCTCTGGCTTAGTCAACTACATAGTGGAAGACCCATGCATTGGCATCTTCAGGTTAACTAGGATTGTGTAAGGGAACTTGAAACCCTACATTGGTGCCTGGATGACAAGCTAGCATTGTGTATTGGGAGGACTTCTATGGAAAGACTTTGTCACATTCTCAATCTGCCAGTACTCCATCTTGGTGAGTACTTATCCAGCGGCCACTGGTGGCATCAAGATGACATTGTGTCATGTGGGTAAAGTGTACAACTTCTGCAGAAGATCAAATTCTAAGTACTTAGCCGTGTCCCCGGTTATGGACAATACTGAGCAACTAAGGCCTGAAGCTATGGAAGATCTCGACATTCCAATTTCTCAAAGTAAAACTTGATGGTGACAACAAGGGATTAGAAGCACTTGGAGTTCTCTAAGGAGTTCAGAAAGATTTTCAAAAGATTAAAACTATTTTGAAAAGATAGGATAAAACTATATTGCTTTCTGGAAAAGAGCCTAAACCCTACTTAGCCAAATATGCATGTAAATGACAGGATCCACTTATTTCTACATAATAGTGAAACTTGCCAATACAATTCAAATGTATTGACCCTTATGGCTGCAACTTATTATGTTGCAGGTTTGTTTGATGTTAGTGAAGTTTGTTGAATAGGATTACAAGTCTACAACCAACATGATTGCCTGTGGCACCAAGAAGATATTCTGCTGCAATGTAATGAGATAGCCAAATGAGCTACGTAAGATGTAATGAATTATTTTATTCCTAGTTATAAAGTTGTATTATGACCTTTGTTTCTTGATATTACATCTTAACTGTGGATGCTAGCTATTGATCCAGGGACTAGCATTGTAAACACAGGGATCTCTACCTTATTAAAGGTTGGGAACCTTACATCAAGTATATTGACATTTGGTAAGTGAGATGAGATCGAAGTGTTTTTGACACTTGGTGAATGAAATCACAAAGACTATTTTGATATTCATACTATGATATGTACACATCTAGATATGTCCTATGATCTAAATGTTATGATAATATAACATAAAGACTCATAAGTTGATCATTGGACGATAGAAAGGATATTCTTATGATCTTTGTAGGAACTAAGAATATGTTATTTATTTAGAGGTAACAAAATGGATACATGGTTCATTGTAAAGTGTCACATTTATACTAGTTTTGTCACAATATAAAAATTAAGTTTATCTCAATTTACACTATTTGTGGCACAATGTAATGGAAAGTAGATTCATAACGGATTTGGATGAGTTCCAAAGTTAAGACATTGTGACAAATACTACAACAAATGGCTAAGTATATGACTGCCATTGTAGCAGCAAAACAGGGCATTTGTGTCAAGTAGTTTGTTATCAAACTAGGTGTGGTGCAGCTGGCTAGTACTATGAAGATATATTGTACGACAATTGTATCGACATGATTTAACCCCAATAAACTAAAGGTATCACCAAAGGACCAAATTTATACAACACAGTGATGCGTAGGGACGCAAAGACATACACATACACACAGACCTAGAAGTGTCAAATACGGAGATTATGTTTACCACTAGCAATCATGTATATACAACACCAGAAAGCCATAGGTGTTGAATGCACAATGTTTTTCAAACTATATTATTGGCTCTAGTCCAAGTGGGCGACTGTTAGAGATATGCCCAAGAGGCAATAATAAATTGGTTATTATCATATATTTATGTTTATGATAAATGTTTGAATCCCAGGCTATAATTGTATTAATAAGAAACATTAATACTTGTGTGTTCTGCAAACGTAAAGAGGTATTAATAGGAAACATTAATACTTGTGTGTTTTGCAAACATAAAGAGTCCCTATTAAGCCTCTTGTTAAACTAGCTTGTTGATTAATAGATGATCATGGTTTCCTGATCTTGGACATTAGATGTTATTAATAACAAGATCATGTCATTAGGAGAATGATGTGATGGACAGACTCCTATAGTTATCATAGCATAAGATCAAGTCATTTAGAGTTCATTTGCTACAAGCTTTCAAATACATAGTAACCTAATCCTTCGACCATGAGATCATGTTAATCACCATCACCCGACGAGTACTTTGATGACATCAAACACCACTTTCATAACTGGGTGGTTATAAAGGTGGCATTGGGTATTCTAAAAGTATGTGTTGAAGCACATGGATCAAGAGTGGGATTTTTCTAGCCCTATGACGGATAGATATACTCTGGGCCCTCTCGGTGGAATGTCATCCAATTGGCTTGCAAGCATGTGACTAGGTCACAAGGGATGTCATATCCCGGAACAAGTAAAGAGTACTTATCGATAACAAGGTTGAACTGGGTATAGAGATACCGACGATCAAACTCGGATAAGTAATGTATCACGGGACAAAGGAAATCGGTATCATATGTAAATGGTTCATTCGATCGCGAAGTCATCGCAGAAATATGGTATCATATGTAAATGGTTCATTCAAACCTATATAATGAGGAGTGGGGGCACCCCTCCCACACACCTCTTGTCCCTTGGCGCCTAACCCTAGCCGCCGCCTCTCTTCTCTCTCGTCCACCGTTCTGCTCCGGCTTAGGCGAGCCCTGAAGAAATCTCTCCTCCTCCAACAACACCACGACCACACCGTCGTGCTATTGGGATATACTACCTCTGTTTCCTTCTGGAACAAGGGAGAGGAAGGTCTTCATCGACTCCCTTGATGACGGCTCAGATCACTATAGAGCTTCGCTGGGAAACCCCAATAGGAAGGTGTGATGACTAAAACAATAAGTCTTCCCTCAGTAAGAAACCAAGGTTATCAAACTAGTAGGAGGAAGGAAACGACTCAAAGGTGTTTCTAGCAATTGGAAACCTGCACAACACAAACTCAAGACTTTACCCCAATGAACAATGAGGTTGTCAATCTCACCGGTTTGTTGAAAACAAAGGATTAAACGTATGGTGTGGAAGGTAATGATGGTTTGCTAAAAGTAAACATTAACAGTGGAAGATTATAACATCCCAAATTTCATGAAATTCAAAACCATGTTGTTGCATTCATATCACCATGGCATATTCGTCTTGCACAATTTTTTTTCAAAACAAAAACCCTAATAGGACCATATTTAAACCCCTTCTTATTATATATATGGGGCATGGTTTTATTTTATTTTGTGACCTCGAAATTATTTTTGAGTGACTAGTTGTGTTTGACACACTTTTGGACACTAGGATCACCATACAAAAGTTGGTGAAAGTTTAAATTCAAATGGATTTGAAAAGACCATTCAAATCCTATTTAGAAAATCAAAATAGAAAAAGAAAAGAGCAAAAGAAAAAAAACAGGCGGCACCTTCTGGCCCATTTCCCCCTGGCAGCCCACGGCCCACCTGGGAACCTCCCCCTCTCTCCCTGTAGTTTCCCACCCGCGCGCGCACCCTCCCCTCACTGACCAGTGGCCCCGTTGCCACGTCAACCTCGTCGTCCCCAGACACCAAGCCCGTGACCAGCTCCACGGCCGTTTCTCCCCGTTATCACTGCCGTATAAATTCTCGTTAAATTTTCAATGTCTACAAGCAACCGAGGCGCGGCACGACTTCGGCGAGTAATTCCGGTAAACCCCGTGCTCCCCTCGACCTCTGCTTCACATGACTGTGTTCGCCGTGACCTTGTGCACCCCCTAATGCCTGCTGTTTGAATTTTTGTGCCCTAGGTTGTCATCTCCATCTCCGTTCGTGAGCACCTGACGCCACGACGAACTCCGACAAGGTTTTCCTGCCATGTCCATATGCCACTGTCCAAGTCGCGTCCACGTTGAGCTTCCCCACCTTCTCGCGAACGTGGTAAGCGCCAGCACACCCCTCCTACCCCTCTAGCCTCACCGGCGTGTCACCACCAGTAGTTTCGCTGCCGCCAGAGCCATTCACGCCGCTGGTTTTTGGTCAAGCAGATCTGATCCTTTGGATCTGGATCTAGTGGCCAGGATTAGAAATAGAACGAAGGGGTAACTTTAGATCTGAGCCGCTAGATGTGGCACCCCGGATTTACAGTCCGAGAGTACCCGTTATGTCTGCAATTCACGTTCCCATGATCAGTGAGCTGTGAGCATAACCGACGAGTATCATTACAACAAATATAAATAACAAGTGAAAGTACTTACAAAGGTGCCATTATAGCGATACAACATCAATAGCGGAAGTCTTCGCAGAGCCCATGTCATGCCCGACTGACTGGGAAGACGGCCTAGCTCGCATAGACATGAACTACCTCCGTCGTTCCCCCTTGCTTCTTAAAAGTCTGGTCAAATAAATATCTAGGGAAAATGCCGGTGAGTACTTGGAATGTACTCGCAAACTACCTTAAGAAGACAATATTAAAAGATATGCAAATAGCTGTGGTAGGATGGCTCCAAGTGAGGTTCTTTTATAGACTAATTTCTCTTGTAGATAGAGAATGTCTCTATATCTTTGTTGAAATTTTTTGTAAAACATTTGGAAACCTTTGTGAAAAGTTTTAAGAAAACACTAGGATTTGGGTCACCCATTTATTTTCCTTCCGGTCATCTCATGACCAAACTCCTTCCTCCTTTTTCTGACCATCTCATGGTCAAATCATTTTCAAGCCATCGCTTTTCTGAAGTCCTTTTTGAAATCAAAACCAGCACCTCTCTATAGCAACCTTCCCAACCATCCATGACCGTGGACACGACTATTCGAATAGATTTACACTCTATAGAGGTTGTACACTTTAACCACACCATCTGATTACCCGTCCCTGATCTACACCAATTGTGGGCCGAATAATCGATGAAGACCTTACGGATGCCCTCTTTGATACAAGCGCCTAATCTATGAGGTTAATCCCCTCAAAACCGTGACGCCCTATAAAGTCACAAGCCAACCGGAGCACGTTTTGCACCACGCAGTGTCAACACCCGGATTTTTAATCCCAGATGCCTGTTATGCCATACATCGCAATCCCAGGATAACCATTTTTGTGAGACATAACATATTGGATATCACAGTACATCATCCATTACAAACCATACATAAGGTCTTACAACAAAATAAAGGATCTCATGATCCAGTCTTAATACAATCAAGCAGCAGAATAACATAATAATAACGGTAGCGTGGGCGAGACTCCATCTTCATGGTCACAAGCAATGCTGACGATGGGAGATGATCCTAGTTTTCGTAACCTTCCTGCGGTCCATCCACCTAATAGTCCTCTTCATAGTCTGGCCACGGGAATAGCCAGGGACAAAGCCATGAGTACTCTTTAAGTACTCGCAAACTATCACTAACAAGTAAAGTGGTTTGAGTAGGAATACTAAGCTCTAGGTTTTTTTTGCAAAAAACCAGGTTTACCTTAACTGAGTTCAGAAGCAAATAAAGCTAGTTGAAATTTTTATAACACCTAACTGGGAACTTGAGTTTTCATATCACAACTCTGTTGTGGTCAAATCAAAGTCATGATTCATTTAACAAGCCTTTTATAAAACATCTGACGACGGAACAATATGGACACTCCAACTTTCCATAACCGCGGACGCGACTATTCGAATAGTTTTACACTCTGCAGAGGTGGTACACTTTCACCACAATATTCGATACATCCGTCAGGAACAATCCTAAATTCACCATAGTTAGTATGTGGATAATCAATCCTTTCGTTTCAATTACACACCCTAGTATAGGCACGTCTCCTATGAGTTTGGCCTCCCAACCATGACCAACTGTCATCTTGGGAACTGCACAGCTGGACAATCTTCAGAAGGTAGCCTCAGCTCAAACATTGGCCACAAGTGAAACCATACTAAGTTATATAAACTTCCTTTCAAGCCCTACCCAAATTTCGGGTATTGTGGTTGTACGGTAAAATTGGAATGGTATCGCCTCCAGACAACCATCAGTTTTATAAAGGGCTAAAGCTCATGCCTCAACATTTTCATCATCAAAATAAATCTGGTGTTCAAGAACACATGTCAAACCATTTCAGTAGAATGACTCATCACTCTAAGGTTTTCATAACCATTTTCACCAAGTAATCCCATCTAATGTGATCAAGTTTTATGCTTAGCACTAGCATCTACAAGTGGGGGGTAAACACTAGTGAGGGGTGGTAATCAAGTGTGAATGATCTAAGTTCACTCTCATGCCTCAGGATGACATCAAGATTTATGTAACTTATGCTACCTTTAATGAACTTTCTAAAATCTACAAATCACTAAGTAAACACAAATAGAAAGCTTTGATAAATAAATAAAATAACTAAGCTTGCAAGTAAAATTGGGATTGGGTATCATAAATTGGTATAACCAAGGCATGCTTAATACATTGCATAGGTTATCTAGCTTTCAGAATTGCAAGTGTTATCTTGCAAGGTTAACTTGTTTTGTGAAGCTTTCCTTGTGCAGGGCAGTTGTTGAAGTTCTCCTCGGCTTTTTCCTCGTAGTAGTCTCCTTCCTCCTTGTATCCTTGGTCAATACTAGCGTCTATAAATAAATACGAGGTGCACAATCACCAAACAATTATTAACTACTTCTATTTAGCACACAAAGGTTCACACTGGATGATCTAGCATCATCACAATCATCACAAAGATTAAGGCACTAGTTTCATTTATTATATTTTGGAAAAGTAATTTCTACTCATTGAAAACTACCTAAGATTTAATATTCTCCAATTAAAACATGGGATGATGTTGACACATGTCATCACCAGATATTTCAGTACTTGGGAATGTGATTTAAATTGGTGTAACAATTTAATAAGGTTTAACCTTTTTATTTTAATTAATTAAAGTGACTAGAAATTCCTATGCGGCATTCTTTTATTACTTGTCCATTATTACCACAAGTAAACCTAGATATTTTTATATATTCAGAAAGGTCTTATCAAATTTTATTTTTGAGAGTTGGAATCAACTCAAAAGCTTTTATGGTTGAATTTTGATTTTTTTTGAATGCAGAGAAGCTTATGCCTTGTTATTTTTACTGTAGGTGATCTACAATTCCAAATGATTTGAATCCAACGGTCTCGGATTAAGAATTTCAATACCTCTCTAGCAAAATTGGTTTCATGCCATTTGGTTCTATGAATTTCTCTAGATTGATTTTTGAATCTAGAGACATAACTAAGTTTGAAACTAAATTGATAAACCTAAATTTGAATTACTGGGTTGCGCGGGAATGCTAACTGGGCCAGCCCACTAAGCACAGCGCGTGCGGGAGGTTTAAGTGATTGTCCTCACCGGTCAGCGAGACAGGGGGTGCGAAGGGGTACAGGGTTATTAGGGACATAGGATTAGAAACGAGATCTATGGCTGAGGTTCATCATCCACGTCTAAACAGGAAGCGGAGAGGTCGAACCCTAGCGCGGCCAGTGGTGGTCGGTGGTGGTTCACCGGGGCTCCATTGATGGTCGGTGATGGGGGCGAACGACGAAGTCGACGATGGCGATCCTCCTGGTACTAGTGGCTCCTCCCGGGGTGGCTCCAATCAACGACGCCCTTCTCCTCCTGGAACCGCCCTAGCTCCGGTGAAATTTCGGTGACCTGGTGCTCTCCTTGCTCCAGGAATGAGTGGGTACGATCAGTGAGAGGTGGGGAGTGAGATGGTGTGGAGAATTTGTGTTGGGGAGGCCTCCTTTTATAGGCGAGCGAGGGAACCGAAGGGTGCGGGTGGAGCATGTCATGATCGTCTGCACAACGAGCTAACGACATGGTTGGGGGTAGGAGACGGTGCGCTGCCTCCTGGCGAAGCTGAACGGCTTGATGGTGATGTGTGGTGTGGTGCGAATTGGTCGGAACACTTTGACGCTCTGGGCGGCTCCGACGGTAATTGTAATGGCCCACAGGGGCTACGGGTCGCGTGGCGGCGAACGGGCATGTTTGAGCGGTTCCTGGGGAGGTGGTGATCACACACGCGAGTGGCGAAGGCGGGGCGCGGTCTGTGCGAGCATGTCGAGCACAGCGCTCTGGCATGCTCTCGGCATGGTCACAGAGAGGCTGGGCATGCGCGTTCCGTGTGGTCCAGTGGCTGGTAGGGCTTGGGCGCTGGACAAGGGGTGGCGGTGGACACTGGAGTGCCTTCTAGACACGGTGGCTAGGCTTGGTTAGGCTTGTAGCTTGCTGTCGACCTTGGGGTGTCAATTTGGGCTCGGCCATGGTCACCATTGATGGAATTGTCAAGTTTACAGTGAGCTAGGGCTCGTTAAACAAGTCAGATGATCTACTGAGAGTGTAGTGTGAGCTAGATATGGAACAAGTTAGGCACAAACACTTGTCACTATAGTGTTTGATGTTTAAATTGATTTGTGTTCAAAAGGTGTATGATGAAATGGCCGCAAGAGATTTGAATTTTAATTTTTGAATGAAACTTGGTGGGTGTACTAGTCACATACTAGGTAGTCTCTAGTTGCTAGGATTTGTCAAGGTGCACTATTTTGGTTGGGTTTTGAGAAATGGTGATCTTCACATATGATATAGATTCAAATTTGAATTTTCATTTGAATCAAGTTGCCAAATGTTTCTATGGGTTTGCAAGGTGAGCTTGGTTCACTTTCACTTGGACTAGAAAGAGGTGAAAAGAAATGGAATTGTTTCTATTTGAAATCTTGGACTAGAAACACTCAAAGTGGTCTAGTGAGCAAGATTGGCAAAATGACCATTTGCTTGTTTTGTTTGTTTTTTTGAATTTCTCTTGATTTTTTCTGCTTGGAAAGGATTGAGATGATGTTTTTTTCATCTTTAAACCATTCCTTGCTATTCACAACAATCCCACAAGTCCATGCATGCATTCATACATTCATCATATACACACATGCATTCATATGATTTTAATTCACAAACTTTTTTGTCAACCCTAAATTTAGTGATTGGAATTTTATAACCTTGATTAATATTTTTGGGATGTTACAAACCTTCCCTCCTTAAACAAAATATTGTACCGATATTTGACAAAAAAACTAGGATTTAAAGAGATCTGGAAACTTTGTCCTAATGTAGTCTTCTCGCTCCCAGGTAGCTTATTATATAGTGTGGTTACTCCATTGAATCTTGAGAAATTTGACGCTCCAGGACCTGGTGGTTGCGAAAGCTTACTCCAAAATACAGATCGGTACTTCAGGATACGTCAGGTCATCGTTGATCTCTATATTTTGGTGATCAATGTTCTTGAAAACTTAGGTCTTCTCCGGGACTTCTAGGCATTTGCGAAGTAACGATATATGGAACACATTATGCACGGCTGACATCTCCTCGGGCAGTTCCAGTCGATACGATACTTCTCCTCGACGATTCAAAATCTTGAAGGGTCCGATATATCTGCGGGCTAACTTTCCTTTGAGTTGGGTTGCAGTCCTTTCAAAGGTCACACTTTGAGATAAACAAAATCTCCGATATTGAAGGCGAGGTCTGGACGTCTCTTGTCAGCATAACTCTTCTGTCTGGATTGGGCGGTCTTGAGGTCCTCACGGATCTTGTGAACTTTCTCTTCCGCTTCTCGTAGGATGTCGGGTCCAAAAATCTAACACTCTCCTAGTTCCGACCAATTCAAAGGGGTACGACACTTCCTTCCATACATGAATTCAAATGGGGCCATTTGCAAAGTGGCTTGATAACTGTTGTTGTACGAAAATTCTGCGAATGGCAGACAATCTTCCCATTTTGATCCATACTCTAGCACACAGGCTCTCCACATATCTTCGAATTTTTGATTTACTCATTATGTTTGTCCATCGGTCTGAGGGTGATAAGCTTTGCTAAAATCTAGTCGGGTTCCTAATCCTTCTTGGACTTTCTTCCAAAATTCCGAGGTAGACTGAGTTCCTCGATCCGATAAAATGTTCTTGGGAACTCCATGCAAACTAACGTTTCTAGCATTGTACAACTCTGCTAGCTTAGAACTCTGGTAGGTGGTCTTGACTGGTAATAAATGGGCGACTTTGGACAGTATATCTACTATGACCCAGATAGAGTTATTTCCCCTACTAGATGTAGGCAAACCGGTGATAAAATCCATTCCAACTGAATCCCATTTCCATTCCGAAATCTGCAATGGTTGCAATAGTCCTGCGGGTCTCTAATGTCCCGCCTTGACTCTCTGACAAATATCACACTTGGCTATGCAGCTTCAGATTTCTCTCTTCATCTTATGACACCAAAATTGTTCCTTCAAATCCTGATACATCTTCGTTCCTCCGGGGTGGATAGAATAAAGAGTATCATGGGCTTCTTTCAAAATAGCTTTCTTCAACTCTGAATCTGCTGGCACACAGATAGGTCCTTTGTACCACGACACTCCTTCTTCATCTTTGTGAATCCGGGTACCTTGCCTATACTGATGCGAAGTTTGATTCCATCGATACTACCATTTCCTTTCCAAGCCTCCTTGATCTGACTGATCAAAGTGGGTTAAAGTTCTATGCTAGCCAAAAAAAATTCACTTACTAATTCTATTCGTAAATCTTCCAACTCCTTGTGTAAACTTGGTTACTCCTTCAGAATAATGGAGTTAAATCGACACGGCAATCTACTAAGGGCATCTTCTACCACATTTCTTTGCTGGGGTGATGGTGGATGTCCAGATCATAGTCCTTGAGTAGCTCTATCCATCTCCTTTGCCTCATATTCAGCTCCTTCTGAGTGAAAAAATAATTTAGGCTCTTGTGATCCGAATAAATCTCACAACGGTTTCCCATAAGGTAATGCCGCCATGTCTTCAAGGCTAGAACTACGGCTGCTATTTCAAGGTGATGGGTAGGGTAATTCTGCTCATGTTGTTTCAGTTGTCGGGATAGATATGATATGAAATTGCCTTCTTGCATTAGCACACATCCGAGACGATCTTGGATGTCTCACAATACACATCAAAAGGCTTCTTGATATCCGGGATGATCAAGATTGGGGCTGAAATCAATCTCTTCTTGAGTTCTTGAAAACTCACTTCACATTTGTCCGTCCATTCAAACTTTTTATCCTTCTTCCACAATTGGGTCATTGGTCTTGCGATGCTCGAGAATCCTTCTACAAACTTCCGGTAGTATCTCGCTAATCCGAGAAATGCATGAACATGGGTTTGAGTGGTTGGGGCTTGCCATTCTTCGACATCCTTAACCTTGGCGGGGTCAACGGCTATTCCTCTGGCTGATACGATATGTCTGAGGAATCCTACCTCCTGTAACCAGAATTCACATTTGCTAAACTTGGCACACAGCTAATGCTCCCTAAGGGTTCCAAGGATGGTCCTTAGGTGTAGCTCATGTTCTTCTTTTGATTTGGAATAGATCAGAATGTCATCGACAAAACAACGACAAACTTATCCAGGAAGTCCATAAAGATCTTATTCATGAGGGTCATCAAATAAGCAGGGGCATTGGTTAATCCAAAAGACATGATAGTGTACTCATACAGTCCATATCTGGTGGTAAAGGCAGTCTTTGGAATATCCTCTGCGTGAATCTTGAGTTGATGATAACCAGTTCTAAGATCAATCTTAGAAAACACTTTGGCACCAGTCAACTGGTCAAACTGGTCTTCTATCGTCGGCAGTGGGTACTTGTTCTTGATGGTGACATCATTCAGTTTTCGATAATCCGTACACAAATGGTTACCTCCATCTTTCTTGTTCACAAACAAGACAGGTGATCTCCATGGCGACGCACTTGGTTGAATCAATCCTATCTCCAGCATAGCATCCAGTTGCTTCTTCACCTCCACTAGTTCAGACGGGTTCATATTATAAGGTCTCTGGGCTATGGGTCCGGTTCCAGGGATTAGTTCAATGATAAACTTGATATCCCGATCTAGGGGCATACCGGTCAAAACATCTGGAAATACATTGGGGTATTCACAGACTATTCTAACTTGGTCAATGGTTGGTTGGGCTAGACTCTTGTTGCACTTGAATTGACGAGGCAAGGTTTCAGATACATGCTCTACTAATATTCCGGATGTACTGGTCATGGTTATGGCTTTCTTGGCAGAGTCGATTAATCCTTTATGTTTTAAGTACTATTAGATTTGCATAGTAATCTATGCCATGGATTCGGATAGGTACAGGCTTGCAAATTTGTCTAGCTTTGGTGGTTGAACCAGGTATTTGAACTATCATAACATGCTTCAATTTTGTTGGTTGAATCTTACTAGTGCATGCAAATTCTTCTATAACAAACGAGTGCGATGCTCCAGAATCAAACAATACTCTTCCAAGTACTGAGTTAACAGAAAACATACCCAGCACGACATCGGGCGCTTCTTGGGCTTCTTCAGCATTCATGAGAGACAGACGGTTGTTGCGGTTGAGCAAATTCCCTGGGGCAAATCTTCTTCTAGGCTGAACACGATGCTGCTGCTGAGCTGGGGCATTCACATTGGGGGCTACTGCAATCTTATTGGGGCACTCATTGGAGTAGTGTCCCTTGGTTGCACATTCATAATAAGACACCTGAGACTTATCCTTTGCTACAATAGGCACAACATTTCTTCCAGTCCTTGGGGCGGTATTAGTGTTGGTGGCGACATTGTTCTTGTTGAACTTTGGCGGTGCACGGTTGAAATTTATAGGGTTGCCGGGGTTGTTGTTGTGGTTTCCTCTGGGCCTTGGGTTACCTCCTCCACGGTTGGGATAGGTTGGACGGTTAATCGGGGGTCTATTGGTTCTTGCGGCAGATCCTGGAGATTGGTTGGGGCGATAGTTTGGGGTATATTGGGTTCCTGGTTGATGCATCATTCTATGCTTGCGGTTCTCATTGGCTTGGTTGATCTTGCCTTCCATCTGAATGGCAGAATCCACTAAGGCTTCAATGTCAGAAAACGGGATATTGACTAACACTGTCTGCATCTCATCATGCATACCATTCAAGAATCTCTCCTTCTTCTTGGCTTTGGTGTCAGTCTCATCCGGTGCATACCTAGCCAATGATAGAAATTTGTCATCGTACTCAACTACTGTCATCCTCCCTTTCTTCAATTCTCTGAATTCATATCTCATCCTCTTGATCAAACTCGGTGGCACATGGGTTCTGCTAAACTTGAGTTTGAATTCATACCAAGTCATCATTAGTCCTCCATGCATGGTGCGAACGCTGTTCCACCAAGCTCTTGCATCTTCTACCAGATAGTGGGTGGCAAAACAGTACTTTCTCATTGGCTTCCACTCCTGCAACTTCTAAGTTGTTCTCCATGGTTTGCAGCAAATCATCTGCATCTAGGGGCTCCTCAGACTTAGTAAAGATGGGTGGATTGGTGTTTTGGAAGTTCTTGAGCTTTGATAAATGGTTATACTGATTTCCATGGCCTTGGTTGTTGTTGGCCATCTGAGCTATGTGTTGAAGGGTGGCTATGTTGGCTTGACATTCGGATCTTTCAGCTTCGCGGTCAGAAACCAACATTTGCAAGATCTGCAACATTGGGTCCGGGGACGAAGTGCTTCCTCCGTGAGGCATCTGAAGATTGAGATAGATCATGAGACAAGAGGGAAATTTCTAAGGTTCGGGGTTTTGTTTTTGACAAGTTTTTGAAATTTGACTCAGATTTTTCTAGAAACTTGTTTTTCATTCATTCATTCATAGGACACAATACAAACACACACCACAACAAGGAAAAATAGATGGTTTTAAGAACCATTATGTGAAACTACGATACAGTGGGACCGGATACAACTCATTAACGCTAGTGTTCAAGTGCTACTACTCCTCGGAATTAGTGGATTCATCCTCCTCCTCCTCATCATAAATGAAGGCGAAGTCATACTCGTCGGTGAAGAAGTCCATAGCTTGATCCTACAGAAAGTCAACATCGTCACTGAGATAAGAGTAGGGGTCTCCACGAATGTCCTCCTCTGCATTCTCCCTCTCCACAAGCTGCATGTCCCTTTCGTGGATGGTCTCCTCCAAGTCTGTGATCCTGTGACGAAGGTGGGCAATGATGCGCTCCTTCTTGTCAAGCTGACGACGATGAGACTTGCGATCCTTCACCAGCATGGCAATGGTCTGGTCCTTCTTGACAGCGAGGGCGTAGTTGTGGTTGGCCTAGGAACGTACATTGTCCAACTCCTTCTGCCGGTCATACATCATGAAGCTCGGGTGGTCCACTTGATGGTTCAGATCTGGGTGACGTGGCACCTCCAGTTGATGTCCCATAGCATCACGCCTCGGATAGAACTCAAAGTGTGTGCCCTTGATCTGATTAATACTCTGCCCACAAAGACGGGCAAGAGCTTCTTGCATGGCCCTAGAAAGTCCATTGAGCCAGTTCTCCCTTAAGGTGAACTGGACTCCCTCTGAGGTGGGGGCTTCAATCATCCCTCGGAGACTTGCAACAATCAGCCATTGCAATTCTCCTCCTTCCTGATCGTTGAGCTAAGCTCCTAAGAACTTGGGCTGCAGGCGCTCTAGAAGTTCCGAAAGCTGGTCCAAGTCACACTCAAAGATGAGATCTCCTCCATTTCCTAACTAGAGAACTTTCTATACTTCACGTCCATCTATAAGAATGTAGGATGAGTAAGTTAGTAGAGTGATCAAGTGTGTCAAATTTTATGTAAGTTTGCAAGAATATTTGAGGAAAATGAATTTATATGAAAGAACCCAAGTGATAAGAATGAGAATAAGTTTTCATAAATACTCACCTCCTTTGTTTTGAAACTAAGTTTTTGATTGAAACATCCATTCTAAACTAGGGTCTCCTTTGGTCAGGATGGATCTGATACCAACTTGTTAACACCCGGATTTTTAATCCCAGATGCCTATTATGCCATACATCGCAATCCCGGGATTACCATTTTTGAGGGACATAAAAGATTGGATATCACAGTACATCATCCATTACAAACCATACATAAGGTATTACAACGAAATAAAGGATCTCATGATCTAGTCTTAATACAATCAAGCAGCAGAATAACATAATAATAACGGTAGCGTGGGCGGGACTCCATCTTCATGGTCACAAGCAATGCTGACGATGGGAGATGATCCTAGTTGTCATAACCTTCCTGCGGTCCATCCTCCTAATAGTCCTCTTCATAGTCTGGCCACGGGAATAGCCAGGGACAAAGCCATGAGTACTCTTTGAGTACTCGCAAACTATCACTAACAAGTAAAGTGGTTTGAGTAGGAATACTAAGCTCTAGGTTGTCTTACAAAAAGCTAGGTTTAGCTTAACTGAGTTCAGAAGCAAATAAAGTTAGTTGAAAGTTTTATAACACCTAACTGGGAACTTGAGTTTTCATATCACAACTATGTTGTGGTCAAATCAAAGTCATGATTCATTTCACAAGTCATTTTGAAAACATCTGACGACGGAACAGTATGACCACACCAATTGTCCATAACCGCGGACACGGCTATTCAAATAGTTTGACACTCTGCAGAGGTGGTACACTTTCACCACAATATTCGATACATCCGTCAGGAACAATCCTGAATTCACCATACTTAGTATGTGGATAATCAATCCTTTCCTTTCAATTACACACCCTAGTATAGGCACCTCTCCTATGAGTTTGGCCTCCCAACCATGACCAACTGTCATCTTGGGGTTCATAGTATTGTCTGGCCGCCATAGTATCGGCACTAGTGTAGCCTACCCATATCCCTTTAGTGGTATCAGAGCCGATGTTGTTTAGTTATAGATTCTGGATGGTTGCATATGGTGATACGCAGAGTTATATGAATGATGTGATTGTTTGTATTGCGGTGGTTCAGGATTGATCTATGATCTTGCTTTCCCTGATCGTGATTTTGAGGTTGTCGAACGACTTACCCCTACCGGTCGGCTTCCGCCATCGGGGTAGACAGTGACACATAAATCTTGTTGAATCACACAAAGATCAATATGATTGATCGAATCGGAACCTAGATCTAAAATCGATGTACTGTGATCAAAGGAGTTTGATCGGATCAAAACAGTAGTCGGTTTATGGTAAATGATTTAGATGATGTTTTTTCATCTTTAAACCATTCCTTGCTATTCACAACAATCCCATAAGTCCATTCATGCATTCATACATTCATCATATACACACATGCATTCATATGATTTTAATTCACAAAAGTTTTTGTCAACCCTAAATTTGGTGATTGGAATTTTATAACCTTTATTAATATTTTTGGGATGTTACAAACCTTCCATCCTTAAACAAAATCTTGTCTCGATATTTGATAAAAAAGAAAACTGAGATTGAAAGAGATCTGGAAACTCTATCCTAATGTAGTCTTCTCGCTCCCAGGTAGCTTCTTCAGTGTGGTTAATCCATTGAATCTTGAGAAATTTGATGCTCCGGGTCCTGGTGGTTACGAAAGCTTACTCCAAAATACAGATGGGTACTTCGGGATACGTCAGGTCATCGTTGATCTCTATATTTCGGTGATCAATGTTCTTGAAAACTTAGGTCTTCTCCGGGACTTCTAGGCATTTGCGAAGTAACGATATATGGAACACATTATGCACGTCTGACATCTCCTCGGGCAGTTCCAGTTGATACGATACTTCTCCTCGACGATTCAAAATCTTGAAGGGTCTGATATATCTGCGGGCTAACTTTCCTTTGAGTTGGAAACGTTGCAGTCCTTTCAAAGGTGACACTTTGAGATAAACAAAATCTCCGATATTGAAGGCGACGTCTCGATGTCTCTTGTCAGCATAACTCTTCTTTCTGGATTGGGCGGTCTTGAGGTGCTCACGGATCTTGTGAACTTTCTCTTCCGCTTCTCATAGGATGTCGGGTCCAAAAATCTGACACTCTCCTACTTCCGACCAATTCAAAGGGGTACGACACTTCCTTCCATACATGAATTCAAATGGGGCCATTTGCAAAGTGGCTTGATAACTGTTGTTGTACGAAAATTCTGCGAACGGCAGACAATCTTCCCATTTTGATCCATACTCTAGCACACAGGCTCTCCACATATCTTCGAATATTTGATTTACTCATTACGTTTGTCCATCGGTCTGAGGGTGATAAGCTTTGCTGAAATCTAGTCGGGTTCCTAATCCTTCTTGGACTTTCTTCCGAAATCTCGAGGTAAACTGAGTTCCTCGATCCGATAAAATGTTCTTGGGAACTCCATGCAAACTAACGATTCTAGCGATATACAACTCTGCTAGCTTAGAACTCTGGTAGGTGGTCTTGACTGGTAATAAATGGGCGACTTTGGACAGTATATCTACTATGACCCAGATAGAGTTATTTCCCCTACTAGATGTAGGCAAACCGGTGATAAAATCCATTCCAACTGAATCCCATTTCCATTCCGAAATCTGCAATGGTTGCAATAGTCCTGCGGGTCTCTAATGTCCCGCCTTGACTCTCTGACAAATATCACACTTGGCTATGCAGCTTCAGATTTCTCTCTTCATCTTATGCCACCAAAATTGTTCCTTCAAATCCTGATACATTTTCGTTCCTCCGGGGTGGATAGAATAAAGAGTATCATGGGCTTCTTTCAAAATAGCTTTCTTCAACTCTGAGTCTGCTGGCACACAGATAGGTCCTTTGTACCACAAAACTCCTTCTTCATCTTTTTGAATCCGGGTACCTTGCCTATACTGATGCGACGTTTGATGCAATCGATACTAGCATTTCCTTTCCAAGCCTCCTTGATCTTACTGATCAAAGTGGGTTGAAGTTCTATGCTAGCCAAAAATTCTTCACTTACTAATTCTATTCGGAAATCTTCCAACTCCTTGTGTAAACTTGGTTGCTCCTTCAGAATAATGGAGTTCAATCGACACGGCAATCTACTAAGGGCATCTTCTACCACATTGCTTTGCCGGGGTGATAGTGGATGTCCAGATCATAGTCCTTGAGTAGCTCTATCCATCTCCTTTGCCTCATATTCAGCTCCTTCTGAGTGAAAAATAATTTAGGCTCATGTGATCCGAATAAATCTCACAACCGTTTCCCATAAGGTAATGCCGCCATGTCTTCAAGGCTAGAACTACGGCTGCTATTTCAAGGTGATGGGTAGGGTAATTCTGCTCATGTTGTTTCAGTTGTTGGGATAGATATGATATGAAATTGCGTTCTTGCATTAGCACACATCGGAGACCGATCTTGGATGTGTCACAATACACATCAAAAGGCTTCTTGATATCCGGCATGATCAAGATTGGGGCTGAAATCAATCTCTTCTTGAGTTTTTGAAAACTAACTTCACATTTGTCCGTCCATTCAAACTTCTTATCCTTCTTCCACAATTGGGTCATTGGTCTTGCGATGCTCGAGAATCCTTCTACAAACTTGCTGTAGTATCTCGCTAATCGGATAAATGCACGGACTTGGGTTTGAGTGGTTGGGGCTTGCCATTCTTCGACATCATTAACCTTGGCGGGGTCAACGGCTATTCCTCTAGATGATACGATATGTCTGAGGAATCCTACCTCCTGTAACCAGAATTCACATTTGCTAAACTTGGCACACAGCTGATGCTCCCTAAGGGTTCCAAGGATGGTCCTTAGGTGTAGCTCATGTTCTTCTTTTGATTTGGAATAGATCAGAATGTCATCGACAAAAACAACGACAAACTTATCCAGGAAGTCCATAAAAATCTTATTCATGAGGTTCATGAAATAAGCGGGGGCATTGGTTAATCCAAAAGACATGATAGTGTACTCATACAGTCCATATCTGGTGGTAAAGGCAGTCTTTGGAATATCCTCTGCGTGAATCTTGAGTTGATGATAACCAGTTCTAAGATCAATCTTAGAAAACACTTTGGCACCAGTCAACTGGTCAAACAGGTCTTCTATCTTCGGCAGTGGGTACTTGTTCTTGATGGTGACATCATTCAGTTTCCGATAATCCATACACAAATGGTTACCTCCATCTTTCTTGTTCACAAACAAGACAGGTGATCTCCATGGCGACGCACTTGGTTGAATCAATCCTATCTCCAGCATAGCATCCAGTTGCTTCTTCACCTCCACTAGTTCAGACGGGTTCATATTATAAGGTCTCTTGGCTATGGGTCCGGTTCCAGGGATTAGTTCAATGATAAACATGATATCTCGATCTGGGGGCATACCGGTCAAAACATCTGGAAATACATCGGGGTATTCACAGACTATTCTAAATTGGTCAATGGTCGGTTGGGATAGACTCTTGTTGCACTTGAATTGACGAGCCAAGGTTTCAGATACATGCTCTACTAATATTCCGAATGTAATGGTCATGGTTATGGCTTTCTTGGCAGAGTCGATTAATCCTTTATGTTTTAAGTACTATTAGATTTGCATAATAATCTATGCCATGGATTCGGATAGGTACGGGCTTGCAAATTTGTCTAGCTTTGGTGGTTGAACCAGTTATTTGAACTATCATAACATGCTTCAATTTTGTTGGTTGAATCTTACTAGTGCTTGCAGATTCTTCTATAACAAACGAGTGCGATGCTCCAGAATCAAACAATACTCTTGCACGTACTGAGTTAACCGAAAACATACCCAGCACGACATCGGGCACTTCTTGGGCTTCTTTAGCATTCATGAGAGACAAATGGCTATTGCGGTTGAGCGAATTCCCTGGGGCAAATCTTCTTCTAGGCTGAACACGACGCTGCTGCTGAGCTGGGGCATTCACATTGGGGGCTACTGCAATCTTCTTGGGGCACTCATTGGAGTAGTGTCCCTTGGTTGCACATTCATAACAAGACACCTGAGACTTGTCCTTTGTTGCAATAGGCACAACATTTCTTCCAGTCCTTGGGGTAGTATTGGTGTTGGTGGCGACCTTGTTCTTGTTAAACTTGGGAGGTGCACGGTTGAAATTTCTAGGGTTGCCGGGGTTGTTGTTGTGGTTTCCTCCGGGACTTGGGTTACCTCCTCCACGGTTGGGAGAGGTCGGACGGTTAATCGGGGGTCTACTGGTTCTTGCGGCAGATCCTGGAGATGGGTTTGGGCGATACTTTGGCGTATATTGGGTTCCTGGTTGATGCATCATTCTATGCTTGCGGTTCTCATTGGCTTGGTTGATCTTGCCTTCCATCTGAATAGCAGAATCCACGAAGGCTTCAATGTCAGAAAACGGGATATTGACTAACACTGTCTGCATCTCATCATGCATACCATTCAAGAATCTCTCCTTCTTCTTGGCTTTGGTGTCAGTCTCATCCGGTGCATACCTAGCCAATGATAGAAATTTGTCATGGTACTCAACTACTGTCATCCTCCCTTTCTTCAATTCTCTGAATTCATCTCTCATCCTCTTGATCAAACTCGGTGGCACATGGGTTCTGCTAAACTTGAGTTTGAATTCATACCAAGTCATCATTAGTCCTCCATGCATGGTGCGAACGCTGTTCCACCAAGCTCTTGCATCTTGTACCAGATAGTGGGTGGCAAACAGTACTTTCTCATTGGCTTCCACTCCTGCAACTTCTAAGTTGTTCTCCATGGTTTGCAGCCAATCATCTGCATCTAGGGGCTCCTCAGACTTAGTAAAGATGGGTGGATTGGTGTTTTGGAAGTTCTTGAGCTTTGATAAATGGTTATACTGATTTCCATGGCCTTGGTTGTTGTTGGCCATCTGAGCTATGTGTTGAAGGGTGGCTATGTTGGCTTGACATTCGGCTCTTTCAGCTTCGCGGTCAGAAACCAACATTTGCAAGATCTGCAACATTGGGTCCGGGGACGAAGTGCTTCCTCCGCGAGGCATCTGAAGATTGAGATAGATCATGAGACAAGAGGGAAATTTCTAAGGTTCGGGGTTTTGTTTTTGACAAGTTTTTGAAATTTGACTCAGATTTTTCTAGAAACTTGTTTTTCATTCATTCATAGGACACGATACAAACACACACACCAAAACAAGGAAAAACAGATGGTTTTAAGAACCATTCTGTGAAACTACGATACAGTGGGACCGGATACAAATCACTAACGCTAGTGTTCATGTGTTACTACTCCTCGGAATCAGTGGATTCATCCTCCTCCTCCTCATCATCAATGAAGGCGAAGTCATCCTCGTCGGTGAAGAAGTCCATAGCTTGATCCTCTAGAAAGTCAACATCGTCACTGAGATAAGTGTAGGGGTCTCCACGAATGTCCTCCTTTGCATTCTCCCTCTCCACAAGCTGCATGTCCCTTTCGTGGATGGTCTCCTCCAAGTCTGTGATCCTGTGACGAAGGCGGGCAATGATGCGCTCCTTCTTGTCAAGCTGACGACGACGAGACTTGCGATCCTTCACCAGCATGGCAATGGTCTGGTCCTTCTTGACAGCGAGGGCGTAGTTGTGGTTGGCCTAGGAACGTGCATTGTCCAACTCTTTCTGTCGGTCATACATCATGAAGCTCAGGTGGTCCACTTGATGGTTCAGATCTGGGTGACGTGGCACCTCCAGTTGCTGTCCCATAGCATCATGCCTCGGATAGAACTCAAAGTGTGTACCCTTGATCTGATTAATACTCTGCACACAAAGACGGGCAAGAGCTTTTTGCATGGCCCTAGCAAGTCCATCGAGCCAGTTGTTCTCCCTTAAGGTGAACTGGACTCCCTCTGAGGTGGGGGCTTCAATCATCCCTCGGAGACTTGCAACAATCAGCCATTGCAATTCTCCTCCTTCCTGATCGTTGAGCTAAGCTCATAAGAACTCGGGCTGCGGGCACTCTAGAAGTTCCGAAAGCTGGTCCAAGTCACACTCAAAGATGAGATCTCCTCCATTTCCTAACTAACAGAACTTTCTATACTTCACGTCCATCTTTAAGAATGTAGGATGAGTAAGTTAGTAGAGTGATCAAGTGTGTCAAATTTTATGTAAGTTTGCAAGAATGTTTGGGGAAAATGAATTTATATGAAAGAACCCAAGTGATAAGAATGAGAATAAGTTTTCATAAATACTCACCTCCTTTGTTTTGAAACTAAGTTTTTGATTCAAACATCCATTCTAAACAAGGGTCTCCTTTGGTCAGGATGGATCTGATACCAACTTGTTAACACCCGGATTTTTAATCCCAGATGCCTGTTATGCCATACATCGCAATCCCCGGATTACCATTTTTGAGGGACATAAAAGATTGGATATCACAGTACATCATCCATTACAAACCATACATAAGGTCTTACAACAAAATAAAGGATCTCATGATCCAGTCTTAATACAATCAAGCAGCAGAATAACATAATAATAATGGTAGCGTGGGCGAGACTCCATCTTCATGGTCACAAGCAATGCTGATGATGGGAGATGATCCTAGTTGTCGTAACCTTCCTGCGGTCCATCCTCCTAATAGTCCTCTTCATAGTCTGGCCACGGGAATAGCCAGGGACAAAGCCATGAGTACTCTATCACTAACAAGTAAAGTGGTTTGAGTAGGAATACTAAGATCTAGGTTGTCTTGCAAAAAGCTAGGTTTACCTTAACTGAGTTTAGAAGCAAATAAAGCTAGTTGAAAGTTTTATAACACCTAACTGGGAATTTGAGTTTTCATATCACAACTATGTTGTGGTCAAATCAAAGTCATGATTCATTTCACAAGTCATTTTTAAAACATCTGACGTCGGAACAGTATGACCACGCCAATTGTCCATAACCGTGGACACGGCTATTCAAATAGTTTGACACTCTGCAGAGGTGGTACACTTTCACCACAATATTCGATACATCCGTCAGGAACAATCCTGAATTCACCATACTTAGTATGTGGATAATCAATCCTTTCCTTTCAATTACACACCCTAGTATAGGCACCTCTCCTATGAGTTTGGCCTCCCAACCATGACCAACTGTCATCTTGGGGTTCATAGTATCGTCTGGCTGCCATAGTATCGGCACTAGTGTAGCCTACCCGTATCCCTTCAGTGGTATCAGAGCCGATGTTGTTTAGTTATAGATTCCGGATGGTTGCATATGGTGATATGCAGAGTTATATGAATGATGTGATCGTTTGTATTGCGGTGGTTCAGGATTGATCTATGATCTTGCTTTCCGTGATCGTGATTCTAAGGTTGTCGAACGACTTACCCCTACCTGTCGGCTTCCGCCATCGGGGTAGACAGTGACACATAAATCCTGTTGAATCACACAAAGATCAATATGATTGATCGAATCGGAACCTAGATCTAAAATCGATGTACTGTGATCAAAGGAGTTTGATCGGATCAGAACAATAGTCTGTTTATGTTAAATTTGATCTGCCGATCAAAATCCTTAAAGAAAATTATGTAGATACCGCGAGGGGCGCCGCCCCTTCGAACCCCGCAGGGGGAGACCCGCTAGACCCCCTAGTCGTAGCACATTTTTGTATCTCGTTAAGGTAACTAGGTGTTGCGAGGTCACATGATCTAGTAGAATACGATTCTATGCATAACTTGTTTTTGCAGGATGTATGTGATCAGTATGGCCCATATATGTATGTGATGCATGTATGACTATTATCATGACCTGCGTGTCGTGATTAGGGCAACACGGCTAGAGCCATATGTGTTGTCAATTGTTGTAATGGCCTGCGTGCCAACTTGTGATGATCCCAATTCTATGTATCGGATACCTACACACATAAGGGTTGGTATCGGATACCTACACACATAAGCGTTGGTGAGCTTGACAAGGTCATCTTAACAGTTAAGGACCTTGTGGCACAAAGGTTGGGCGCCTAGTTTTGACATAGAGATGTCACCCAACAACAAGAGTCATATGTGATATGATTAGCAAGTGTTGCTTACCGATTTACCTTGTCTTCTAGCAGTGATGCTAAAGCTCACTAGTTGACTTGTTAATTGTGGATCTTGAATCACTTAGTATCAATAGAGGGATATTGATTTAAGTGGGAGTATATGCTATTAAATTGTTTAATATGTTTAACTCTTTCATGATTACATGGCTTAGTATTTTGCATGTTTTCTGTTGTAGATCAATGGCACCGAACACTGCATCACCTTTTTATTTGCGTTCGATTCTTGATAAAGATAAACTAAATGGAACAAACTATACGGACTGGAGTCCGTAACCTAAGAATTGTTCTCACGTCTGATAAAAAGGAAACGGTTCTGGATACCCCAATCCCCTATGAACCTGCTGATAATGCATCCGCTCCCCTAAAGAACGCCTACAAGAGAGCATGTGATGACTCTCTTTAGGTTAGCTGTCTTATGCTTGCATGCATGGAACCTGAACTCCAAAAGAAGTTTGAGGATCAGGATGCGTACAATATGATCGTTGCGCTTAAGGACATGTTCCAAGATCAGGCAAGGACTGAGAGGTACAATGTTGCCAAGTCCTTTGTTGAATGCAAGCTAGCAGAGAGAGCAGCTGTAGGCCCCCATGTGATCAAAATGGTTGGTTACAATCAGACTTTAGAAAAGCTTGGTTTTCCACTAGGCCAAGAGTTGGCCACTAACTTCATTTTGGCATATCTTCCATCCAGCTATGGGAAGTTCATTTTGAAATACCATATGCATGGGGTGGAGAAGGGCCTTAATGAGTTATGCGGGATGCTAAAAACAGCAGAAAGTGACATGAAGAAGTGTGTAGGGCATAGCCATGTGATGGCTTTACAAAACAAGACTAGCTTCAAGAAAAAGGGTACTTCTTGGAAGAAGAAGGGCAAGGCTAAGGATACGATCCCTAAGCCTGCACCCAAGCAAAATGCTAGGCATGTAGAAGACACTGAGTGCTTCTTTTTTCATGAACATGGCCACTGGAAGATAAACTGCAGCAACTACCAGGCTTATTTGAAGAAGAGTGGAAGTAAGAGTACTTCCCACTCAGGTACGCTTGTTGTAAATGTTGTGGACATTCTTCTTGCTGATTCCTATGTTAACTCTTGGTTATTTGATACCGGATCGGTTGCACATATTTGTAATTCGATGCAGTGTCTAATAAGGACTAGAGAAGTGTAGAAAGGCGAAGTGGATTTTCGCGTCGGAAATAAAGCAAGGGTTGCTGCATTGTTCGTCGGCGTCATGCAACTTCACCTTCCGTCGGGATTTATTATGGAGTTGAATAATTGTTATTACATTCCAAGTATGGGTCGAAACATTTTATCACCTTCATGTTTGATGAGGGATGGATATTCATTTGCGAGTATGAACAATGGTTGTGTAATCTCTAAGAATGGTATGTTTATGGCTAATGCTCCCATTGTGAATGGGTTATTTATTTTAAATCTTGGTGATGCATCTGTTTACAATGTTAGTCCTAAAAGGCTTCGGCCTAATGATTTGAATCCTACCTATTTATGGCATTGTCGTTTGGGGCATATAAGTGAAAAGCGCATGAAGAAGCTCCATGGTGTTGGTCTTCTAACTTTGTTTGATTTTGAATCATACCAGACATGTCAGGCTTGTTTACTTGGAAAGATGACCAAATCGCCTTTTTCGGGTTTACCCGAGAGAGTGATAGAATTGTTGGAACTCATACATACTGATGTGTGTGGACCAATGAGCATGACAACCAGAGGATAATATCACTACTTCATTACTTTCACCGATGATTTTAGTAGATATGGTTATTTCTACTTAATGAGGCATAAGTCTGAAAGTTTTGAAAAGTTCTAGGAGTTTCAGAATGAGGTAGAGAATCAACGTGGCAATAAAATAATGGCCTTGCGATCTGATCACGGAGGTGAGTATTTGAGTCACGAATTTAGCAATCATCTTAAGAGTTGCAGAATTGTTCCACAACTCACGCCGCCCGGAATGCCTCAAAGAAACGGGGTCTCCGAACGGCGCAATTGAACTTTGTTGGACATGGTTCGATCGATGATGAGCCAGTCGGATTTACCATTATCATTTTGGGGTTACGCTCTATAAACGACAGCTTTCACACTTAACAGGGTACCATCTAAATCCGTAGTTAAGACACCATATGAGATGTGGACTGGAAAGAATCCCAGTTTGTATTTTCTAAAGATCTGGGGTTGTGATGCATTTATCAAGCGACTTCAGCCGGACAATCTAACACCCTAATCGGATAACTGCATTTTCGCGGGATATCCGAGGGAAACCTTAGGATATTACTTCTACAACCGAGAAGAGGGCAAAGAGTTTCTCACGAAGGGAACGAGTGGAAGGTCGGTGCGACTTGAAGAAGTTCAAGATGATCCAGTTGGGGATGCTTCTATGAGTGATGCTATTGTAGAAGAACAAGTTGAGGAACCCGTGGCAATATAAGCACCACAACCACGAAGGTCGGCGAGGCTCCGTGAAACGCGGGAATTATTATTGTTAGACAATGATGAGCCTGCGACCTATGCAGAAGCGATGGTGGACTCAGACTCTGAGAAATGGCTGATCGCCATGAGATCCGAGATAGAGTCCATGGGAGACAATCATGTTTGGAACTTGGTTGACCTGCTTGATGGTTTTAAAGCCATCAAGTGGAAATGGATCTATAAGAAGAAGATTGATATGGATTGAAATGTTCACATCCATAAATCTTGACTTGTTGCAAAAGGTTTTCGACAAGTTCAAGGAGTTGACTACGACGAGACTTTCTCGCCCGTAGCGATGCTTAAATCTATACGTATCATTCTAGCCATTGCTGCACATTTCAAATATGAAATATGGCAGATGGATGTCAAGACGGCTTTTCTAAATGGAATCGTAACCGAGAACGTGTATATGATGCAGCCCGAAGGTTTTGTCGATCCAAACAATGCTGGAAAGGTACGCAAACTTCTAAAGTCTATTTATGGGCTGAAGCAAGCATCTCGGAGTTTGAACATTAGATTTGATGAAGTTGTAAAGGGGTTTGGCTTCATCAAAAACGAACAAGAACCTTGTGTTTACAAGAAGGAAAGTGGAGCGCGCTGGTATTTATAATCTTATATGTAGATGACATATTACTAATTAGAAATGACATTCCTATGCTTGAGTCTGTTAAGACCTTGTTGAAAAATAGTTTTTCAATGAAGGACTTAGGAGAAGCGGCATATATTCTGGGCATCAAGATCTATAGAGATAGATCAAGGAGGCTAATTGTATTAATCCAGAGTACATACATTGACAAAGTGTTGAAACGTTTCAGCATGGAAGAGGCTAAGAAGGGGTTCTTGCCCATGTCTCACGGCATTAAACTCAGCAAGATTCAATGTCCTTCGACTACTGATGAGTGTGAGCACATGAGTAGGGTTCCATATGCTTCGGCTATTGGATGCATCATGTATGCAATGATATGTACTCGCCCAGATGTTTCCTATGCTCTAAGTGTTACAAGCAGATATCAGACTGATCCAGGTGAAGGTCACTGGACAGCGGTAAAGAATATCCTTAAGTACTTGAGAAGAACTAAGGATGTGTTCCTAGTTTATGGCGGTGAGGATGAACTCAGTGTAAGGGGTTACACAGATGCGAGTTACCTTAACGACTCATATGAATGGTGGTGTTGTGAGTTGGAAAAGTTCCAAGCAAGATATAGTGGCCTCCTCTTCAACAGAAGCTGAATATATTGCCACCTCGGAGGATGCAAAGGAAGCTGTTTGGATTAGGAATTTCCTAATCGCTCTTGGTGTGGTTCAGGGCGCGTCCAATCCCATGGACGTTTATTGTGACAACAATGGTGCTATTACACAAGCCAAGGAACCTAGACAGCACCAGAAGAACAAACATATTCGCATGCGTTACCATCAGATTTGAGAATTCGTTGAGGATGGTAGTGTCATGATATGCAAAGTACATACAGACTCAAATGTTACTGATCCTTTTACAAAGCCACTACAGCATCCTTCGCATGAGGCGCACGCAAGAGCAATAGGTATTAGATACAATCTAGATTGACTTTAGTGCAAGTGGGAGACTAAACGAAATATGCCCTAGAGGCAATCATACAGATGATTATATTTCTGATGTATCCGTGAGTTATTGTAATGTTCCTTGAATATCCATATCAGGCAACTTGTATTGATTGGCAATTATGTGAATTGTTTGTGAAACTCTTTACTTGTATGGTTATTTAATAGTTGTCCCTAGTCGGAGTTCATGTGAGGACACATGTGAATATTAGACTAGCACATCGATTGGTTGATGAGTATGTTTCATTCTACGAGGATAACAGCCACGACCTGCACATCCGGCTTCATGCGAGAGGAAGAAGATACAGCTGACTTCTCTGTCCCATTCCAAATCTCATGGCTAACGCGTAATATACGGCGCTGGAATCACTGATTTCAGGGGTTATTAAGTCCCTACTTGATCATCATTGTTGCAAATAGAACCCTAAGTTCTATTGCTCTATTATATCATCACTTAGGATGATATCTATGATTTATTTATTTGTGAAAATAATATTTTCTTTCTTTTATAGTATATACGATAACACACAATTTGCAAATACTTTGATAAAGACTCTTCAAAGGACATGAGCAAGTGATGAACTTGCCTTGTGATGGCAAGGTAGTGAAGTCTGATGCTTGCACTGGACCTTGAGTTTCTATGTCTACAAAAACATCATTATTGCCCGGTAAGGACAATATTTAAAGAAGAAAAATGATTATGCAAGTAAGGTAATGCATCATTTAACTTGATATGTTATCTCTCCATTATTATAAAAAGTATTTTTAATAAAAAAGGATTTATAAATATTACTTTTTAATATTTATAACATATATTGAATTATTTTATTTTATTTTCCTTTTATTTGACTTTTATTCATTTAATAATTCTTTTAGGAATTATCACTTAAATATCAAAAATTGTTATTAAATATTTGTTTAGTATTTTTCTAAAATACTACAATATTAATATATGATGAAAGTGATTTTTATTTATTTTTATCATCTTTCAATAATTTTGTAAAATTCCATAAGGAATATATAAATTACAAAATTCTTAATGAAATTTTAAATGTCTAAAATTTTACATCATATTTATTTGGATAGTGTGGATTATTGTGAGTCCAACAATATTTTATTTATAATTTTTGGACTTTTATTTTTTTCTAGATTTTAATTAAGTTCAGGGGTATTTTGGTCTTTTCCTATTTAATAAAACAGGCCTTAAAGATTTCGTTTGGGCTGCTTTAATCTTATTGGGCCCTGGTGGCCCATTAGGCATAGTCAACTTAGCTACCCCAAAGGGTCTGGCCCAACTTAGCCCAGTCCCTTGCTGCCTCTCACCCTCGAGCTCATTTCTCTCCTCCTCTGACCTGGACCCCATGGTCGGTGATGTCGCCGCTGGCGATTCCCGCCGTCGTGGACTGTTCTGGTCACCGCCGTGGTGTAGAAGGAGGTTCACGACTACGCCCATCCTTTCTATCCAACTGGATTTGAGCATGGGGCTCTCTTGCGACAGATCGATGTCGTCCCGAACCCTAGGGTTTGGGGGTTGGCGTGGATCTTGGTGCTTCCTCTGCCATTGTGCGTCGTGGTGATGCTCCTCGCCTTAAGGCGTGGTCATGGTCGCCGCCATGGCACTGTATGGGTTGCAGCGCCCCTCCTGGGGTGCTCCCCGTGCCGCCATGGTCGTCGGCCACCTCTGCTTACTCTTCTAGTCTTCAGCGAGGACCTTTGGTGAGTTCTGTTCCTCTCCCCTAGTGCTCTCTGCGGTCGCCGATCCTATGCTAGATGTTGGCAGTGACCTCTCTGGTTACTGTCTTGTCCTGATTAAGATGATTTAATTCATTTAGGGTTCTTATCCCGTGGTTGATCATATACTGGATGAATTAGACCATGTATGGATGGTCTGTAAGCATGATAAATGGTTATTAGCCTGAGGCTTGTTGCTTAAGATGAACTATAATGGTTCTGATGGCTTATTAGATGATTTTATGCTTGGATTGCATATGATTCAGATGGTATAGTTGCTTTGAAACCAATGCTTGGTAAAGTTAGTGGCTTGATAAATTTCCAATGTCATTTCTTGGTTTATAATCATGTTTATGGTGTGATGAAATCACTGTCTTAGTGTTGTTGGCTTGAGAATTAATGTGTGGTTTGAGATCACAATGATCTCAAATAGTGACGATTAACATAGGAATGTCCTAATTATGATTCCTATATTGACAGGAAAATGATTAGTAAATTAATTGATTGAATCTGTGATGATTGAATATTTATCCTGATTCATGTAGAATTGTTCTTGTGATACCATCTTGGTATGGCACACAAGGTTGATTCTAATCCATTGATTTGGCTAGTTTAAGCTTAAGACAAGCATGGCTTTGAAAGATGAATAGAAATGTTCTTTTCTAAAATCCCTAAGACCAATGATGTTGGTTTGAGGCTTAGGGTTTTAGGCCTTATCTAGTTGATTCATATAGATAGTCCTGGTAGTGGTACCAGCTATTATTTCTTGAATCAAAGCTTTGAAAAATGATAGTATGCTTGGTCATTGTATGGATCCAAAAGATTAACCTCTAAGGTGCTACCCTTATCTTGGGGATGTGCCTAGGAATTAAATCTTAGCTATGTTTGTGCTTGGATTGAAATATATAGCTTGACAACCAAATCAATGATGTTGTTCTGAGTCTTGGTTGGATCCTTGTACTTTGTTGTTTGCTTTTAAAGTTTAAAATCTCAATGATGGATTCACCCCACTTGGGTGTTTTCTGAGAGTTTGTTTAATAAAACAACATGTGCTTCTGTCTACATAATATGATTAGATCATGTGAAGGTTTTATGATACTCACCACAAAAAGTGATGATTAAGAAGTTGGGTGATGATCTTGATCTTGTTTTGCTGACCTCCAATGCTTGACCTTGAGCTAGCCTGCTCCTCCTAGCTCCTGGACTTGGTCTTGCTATCCACCTGATCCTTCCCCCTCCTTATGTCACCATCCTGGTGATGAGATCTTGAGATTGGGTTGGTTTGGTTGCTGGCTGTTGTGCTTAGTTTAGCTGCTGGATGTTCTTGTGTGTGAGCATTGAAGATATGAACTAGGGCCTCACCACGGCTGTGTTGATGGTTTTGTGAGTTTGGGCTGTGCTGTGAAGCTGACAGCACACCACATGCATTTAGTTGCGTGTCCTGCTTGTGTGCTTGCTGTGCACTTGTGGATATGCTTTTGTAACATCGCAAAGATATTTAACATGGATCCTAACCTACTAATCAGCAAAATTAGGGTTAACAAAAACTTTCCTATCTAAAAATATGAGAGAATTCATATGTATGTGTACTTAAAATTAGGATTCTTTTGAATTGCCATGGTTCTGTGTTTCTTTTCTTGTAAAATGATTCTTAGGTGAAATAAAAATCATATAAATCATTCCCAAACTTTTGCCAAAGACAAACAACTCAAAATGAACAAATGATGTGAATGGTCATTTTTGCCAAATTAACTCTCATGCCTACTTTGGCTATTCCAAGCACTCAAAACCTAACAGAAACATTTGTGGATCTTTGCACCCCTTGTTAGTACTCATAATGAGGTACCAAGGCCCACTTTGTGATCTTCAAAAACATTCAAATGCTAAGTTAAAATGACATTTTAAAATTGAATCTATCTCATATGAGAAGATCCCACTATTTCAAAAACCACTCAAACAAGCTCAATTTTCAAAACCCCAGCAACCACAGAGTCTCCAGCACATGCCTAGTACACCCACCAAAAATCTTTTCAAAATTCAAAAAGAAGTTTCTTGCGGCCATTTCATCAAACACTTGGCAGGCAAATTTAAACCAAATCAAATTAACTGTTTTTAATAGTGTTTTGGCCTAACTTGTTCCCTCTCTAGCTCACAGTAATCATCTAGTAGATCATCTAGCTTAGTTGGAAACCTTTAGCCTCACTGTAAACTGGCCATTGTCATCAATGTTGAAAAAGCTGAGCCACCTCGCCGGCCAACTTGGTCGCCGTCATAGCATACCGCCTCACCCTCTCTCGCCATGTCTGGGAGATAGCCGGCACTTCACCGCCACCCATTGTCCCCTCCCCGAGCCAAGGCAAGCCGTGGACCACCGAGCATGCCCCGCGCCCAGTGCCACTGCGACATGATGAGCACGCTCTAGAGCATCACACCCGGCACGCGCGCACACGCCGCCCCTCGACCGCAGCCTGTGCCCACAGCTTCGCCATGACCTAGGGAGCACGCCAGACATCCCCGTTCGCCGCCCAATGCCTCACAGCCACAGCTCGCCGTCGAAGACGCCGCCTCTGCCGCGCAGAGCACTAGCCTCGCGTGACCGTTTACCCCCGCCCCTAAGGCTGCATTTAAGTTCTAGAGCATCGCCAGGAGACTGTGCATCGATTGCCACCCTCAGCCATGCCGCTAGCAGCCCGTAGCCATGTCGTCACCGTCGCCTGCCCATCCCTCTCGGTCTCGCCGTTGAGCCTATAAAAGGAAGCCACCCCAACCGTTTGAAGCACACCATTCCACTCCCCTCACCTCACTGATCGTTCCACCCTCTAGCCGGAGCACGAGGAGCAGCAGCTCGGCGGAATTGCACCGAAGCAGGCCGCCTCTAGAGGAGAACGGGGCCGCTGATTGCGACCACCCCCGGAGCTACCTCGATTGTCCCTGAGCTCGCTGTCGACCACTCGTTCGTTTTCCCGCCGCGCCATCGTCGCTGGATCTCTGGTATGCCCCCTATGCACCCCCACTGAGCCGCTAGGGTTCGATCTCGCCGGTGACAGGTTTGTCGTCGACGACGATCCCAGCCGTCGATCTCCTTTCTAATTCAACGACCCACATAGCCCCGTACCGATTCACGCGTTATGAGCCGCTGACTGGTAGACCTCCCTGTCAGCTGAGCCCCGCGCTGCGGAGTGACACTGGCCGGCCCATTAACCTCTCCCTCGTGACCCAACCGTTTGAATTTAGATTTTTCTATTTTAATTCAAACAAAGTTCTGTACATAGATTCAAAAAGCAACCCAACTCGATCCAATGAACCAAATTGCATGAAACCAATTTTGTTAGAAAGGTACTGAAATGCTTAATCCAAGACCATTGGATTCAAATCATTTGGATCGGTAGATCAACCTTGGTAAAAATAAGAAGTCAGAAGCTTTTTTGCATTTAAACATTTTTTAAAATTCAACCATAAGAGCTTTTGAGTTGATTCCAACTCTCAAAAATCACATTTGATCATACCTTTCAGAATATATAAAAACATATGGGTTTACTTACATAAATAATGTTCAAGTAACAAAAGAATGCCACATAGGCGTTTCTAGTCACTTTATTTATTTAAAATAAAAAGGTTAAACCTTATTAAATTGTGATACCACTTTAAATCACTTTCCCATGTACTGAAATATGTGGTGATGACATGTGTCAACATGATCCCATTTTTGAGTTGGAGAATATTAAAACTTAAGTAGTTTTTCAATGAGTAGAAATTACTTTTCTCACATCAAAATAAATAAGACAAATGCTCTAATCTTGTAATGATAGGTGATGATGCTAGATCATCTATAGTACACCTTTGTGTGATGATTGAAAATAGTTAAGTATTGTTTGGTGATTGTGTACCTCGTATTTATTTATAGACGCTAGTACCGACCAAGGTTACGAGGAGGAAGGAGAATACTACGAGGAATAAGCCGAGGATAACTTCAACCACTGCTCAGCACAAGGCACGATAACACTTGCATCCTAGCCAGTTTATACTACTATCTTAGTAAGCCTTACTACACAAATTGACCTATGCAAGCTATTAACTTAGCAATCTTGTACCACTTGATAAACCATCCTAGTTTTACTTGCAAGATTTATACTTTATTTCTTTATCAAAGCTTTCTCTTAGAGTTTACATAGTCAATTGTAGATGCCAGAAAGATATTTGAAGGTTGCATGAAGAGCATTAAATTTTTCCTAAGTTAGATAATCTTGATGTCATCCTAAGGCAGGAGATTCAACTTAGCAAATCCCCACTTATTTACCACCCCTCATTAGTACTTAATCCCACTAGTAGATGCGAGTGCTAAGCATAAAAGTTGATCAACTTTAGCTGGGAATACTTGGTGAAAATGGTTGTGAAAACCTTAGAATCATGACTCATTATACTGAAATGTTTTGACATGTGTTCTCGAACACCAGTGATTTTGATGATGAAAATGTTGAGGCATGAGCCTTATCCCTTTATAAAACTGATGGTTGTCTGGATGCGATACCATTCCAATTTCACCGTACAACCACAATACCCAAAAATTGGGTAGGGCTTGAATGGAAATTTATATACCTTAGTATGGGTTCCCTCGCAGCCAAGGTCTGAGCGGAGGCTACCTTGTGAAGATTTTCCACCTGTGCAGTACCCAAGATGACAGTTGGTCATGGTTGGGAGGCCAGACTCACTGGAGAGGTTCCTATACTAGGGCGTGTAATGGAAAGGTTAGGATTGATTATCCGCATACTGAGTATGGTGAATTCTGGATTTGTTCCTGACGGATGTATTGAATGTTGTGGTGAAAGTGTCCAATCTTTGCAGAGTGTCAAACTATTCGAATATCCGCGTCCGCAGTTATGGATAGTTGGAGTGGCCATACTGTTCCCCGTCAGATGTTTTCAAAATGAATTGAGACTTTGACTTGACCACAACAGGGTTGTGATATGAAATTCAAGTTCCCACTTAGGTGTTATAAAACTATTAACTCGTTTTCTTTGCTTCTGAACTTAGTAGAGGTAAATCTGGATTTTTGCAAAACAACCCTAGAGCTTAGTGTCCTAACTAAAAAAAACCCTTAACTTGTTAGTATTAGTTTGCGATTACTTAAAGCGTACTCATGGCTTTGTCCCTGGCTATTCCCGTGGCCAGACTATGAAGAGGAGTATCAGGATGACGGACCGCGGGAAGGTTATGACAACTAGGACCATCTCCCGTCGTCAGCATTGCCTGTGACCTCGAAGATGGAGATTCGCCTACGCTATCTTTATTATTACGTTATTCCGCTTCTTAAGTTGTATTAAGAACTAGATCATGAGATCCTTATTTGTGTAAGACCTTATGTATGGTTTGTAATGGATGAGTTACTTTGATATCCAAATCTATTATGTCTCGCAAAAATGGTAATCCTGGGACTGCGATGCATGGCATAACAGGCATCTGGAATTAAAAATCCGGGTGTTGACAAGTTGGTACCAGAGACATCCTGACCATAGGAGACCCTAGTTAGACTAGACGTTGAATCAAAAACTTAGTTTCAAAACCCAAGGAAGTTAGTATTTACAAAAAAAAATTCCCATTCTTATCACTTTGATTCTTTCATAAAAATTCATGTTCCCCAAAAACTCTTGCAAAATACATAAAATTTGACACACTTGATCTCTCTACTAACTTACTCATCCTATATTCTTATAGATGGACGTGAATTATAGCAAGTTTTATCAGTTGGGGAATGGAGGAGAAATCATCTTTGAGCGTGACCTGGACCAGCTTTCAGAACTTCTAGAGCGTCCGCACCCCGAGTTCTTCGGAGCTCAGCTCAATGACCAAGGAGGAGAAGATCTGAAGTGGATAGTTGTTGCAAGTCTTAGAGGAAAGATTGAACCTCCCACTATAGAGGGAATTCAGTTCACCTTAAGAGAGAAAAACTAGCTCGATGGACTTGCCAGGGCCATGTAGGAAGCTCTTGCCGTCTATGTGGGTACCCACTTTGAGTTTTATCCAAGGCGTGATGCTATGGGATAGCCACTGGAATCCCCACATCACCGCGAGCTGAAGACTCAGTTGGACCACCTTAGCTTTGTGATGTATGATCGTCAGCAGGAATTGGACAATGCCTGTGACTACTCCAACCACAAGTCCGCCATCGTCAAGAAGAACGATCAGACCATCGCCATGCTAGTGAAGGATCGCAAGTCTCGTCGCCGTCAGCTTGACAATAAGGAGAGCATCATCGCCCGTCTTCGTCACCATATCACGGATTTGGTGGAGACCATCCACGAGAGAGACATGCAGTTGGAGGAAAGGGAGAATGCCGGAGAAGATCTTCGTGGAGACCCCTACTCCTATCTCAGCGATGATGATGACTTTCTGGAAGATCAGGCCATGGACTTCTTCACAGATGAGGAGGATTTCGCCTTCATCGATGACGATGATGATGATGAGGATGATGAGTACACCAACACCAAGGAGTAGTAGCACTTGAGCACTAGCGTTAGTAAGCTATATTCGGTCCCACTGTATCGTAGTTTCCAGAATTGTTCTTAAAACCATCTGTTTTCCATTGTTGTGGTGTGTGTTGTATCGTGTGCTATGAATGAATGAATGAAGAGCAAGTTGCTAGAAAATTTTAGTCAAACTTTAAAAACTTTTCAAAGTCCCTGAACCTTAGAAATTTCCCTCTTTTCTCATGATCTATGTCAATCTTCAGATGCCTCGCGGAGGAAGCGGATCATCCCCGGACCCGATGTTGCAGATCCTGCAAATGTTGGTTTTTGACCACGAAGCTGAAAGAGCCGAATGTCAAGCCAACCTAGCCACCCTTTAGCACATATCTCACATGGCCAACAATAATCAAGGCCAAGGAAATCAGGACAACCATGGATCTAAGCTCAAGAATTTCCAGAACACCAACCCACCTGTTTTCACTAAGTCGGAAGAGCCCTTAGATGTAGATGATTGGCTACAAACAATGGAGAACAACCTGCAAGTCGCCGGAGTGGAAGCTAACGAAAAAGTTCTGTTCGCCACCCACTATTTAGCCGGAGATGCAAGAGCATGGTGGAACAGTGTTCGTGCAATGACCGGAGGACAGATGATGGCCTGGGAGGAATTCAAGGTCAAGTTCAGCAGAACCCATGTGCCACCGGGTTTGATCAAGAGGATGAGAGATGAATCTAGTGAACTGAAACAAGGAAGAATGACTGTAGTGGAATACCGTGACAAATTGTTGTCATTAGCTAGGTATGCCCCGGATGAGATCGACACTGAAGCCAAGAAGAAAGAAAGATTCTTGAATGGTCTGCACGATGAGATGCAGACGGTGTTGGTCAATATCCCCTTTGCTGATATTGAAGCCCTCGTCGACTCTACCATTCATATGGAAGAAAAGATCAACCAAGCCAATGAGAACCACAAGAGCCGCATGATGCATCAGCCAGGAACCCATCATACACCAAAGTATCGCCCCAACCCATCTCCAGGATTTGCCCCGAGAACCAACAGACCCCCGATGAACCGTCCAACCTATCCCAACCGTGGAAACTCAAGGCCCGGAGGAAATCACAAAAACTTCAGCAACTCTGGCAATTTCAACCGTGCACCACCCAAGTTCAACAACAACAATGCCGCCACCAACACCAACACTGCCCCGAGGACTGGAAGCAATGTTGTGCCTATTACAACAAAGGACAAGTCGCAAGTGACTTGTTATGACTGTGGAAATAAGGGTCACTACTCCAATGAGTGCCCCAAGAAGAATGCTGTAGCCCCCAATGCAAATGCCCCAGCTCAGCAACAGCGTCGGGTTCAGCACGGAAGAAGGTTTGCCCCAGGGAAATCGCTCAACCGCAACGGCCGTCTTTTTCTCATGCATGCTAAAGAAGCCCAGAAAGCGCCATATGTCGTGCAGGGTATGTTTTCCATTAATTCAGTACATGCTAGAGTGTTGTTTGATTCTGGTGCATCGCACTCATTTGTCACCGAAGAATTTGCATGCACTAGTAAGATTCAACCAACCAAACTGAAGCATGTGATGATTATTCAAATCCCCAGTTTAACCACCAAAGCTAGGCAAATTTGCAAAGTCGTCCCTATCTGAATCCATGGCATAGATTTTTATGCTAATCTGATAGTACTCGGAACTAAAGGTTTGGATGTAGTACTAGGAATGGATTGGATGTCCAAACATAAAGGATTAATTGACTGTGCCAAGAAAGCCATAACCATGACCAGTACAGCTGGAATATCAGTCGAGCATGTATCTGAAACCTTACCTCGTCAATTCACGTGCAACAAGAGTATAGCCCAACCTACCATTGACCATGTCCAGATAGTCTGTGAATACCTCGATGTATTTCCAGATGTTTTGCCCGGTATACCCCTAGATCAGGATATCAAGTTTATCATTGAACTACTCCCTGGAACAGGACCCATAGCCCAGAGAACATATAGTATGGACCTGTCTGAACTAGCATAAGTGAAGAAGCAACTAGATGCCATGCTGGAAATTGGATTGATTCAACTAAGTGCGTCACCATGGAGATCACCTATCTTGTTTGTGGACAAGAAGGATGGAGGTAACCGTTTGTGTACGGATTACCGGAAGTTGAATGATGTCACTATCAAAAACAAATACCCGTTTCCCAAGATAGAAGATTTGTTTGATCGGTTGACTGGTGCCAAAGTGTTTTCTAAGATTGATCTTAGAACTGGCTATCATCAACTTAAGATTCACGCAGAGGATATTCCCAAGACTGCCTTTACCACCAGATATGGATTATACGAATATACTGTCATGTCTTTTGGATTAACCAATGCCCCCGCTTATTTCATGAATCTCATGAATACGATTTTTATGGACTTCCTAGATAAGTTTGTCGTTGTTTTCATTGATGACATTCTGATTTATTCCAAATGAGAAGAAGAACATGAGCTACACCTAAGGACCATTCTTGGAACCCTTAGAGAGCAACAGTTGTATGCCAAGTTTAGCAAATGTGAATTCTGGTTACAGGAGGTAGGATTCCTCGGACATATCGTATCATCCGGAGGAATTGCCGTTGACCCTGCAAAGGTGAAAGATGTCGAAGATTGGCAAGCCCCAACCACTCAAAACCAAGTTCGCGCATTTCTCGGATTGGCGGGATACTACCGCAAGTTCGTAGAAGGATACTCGAGTATCGCCAGACCCATGACCCAATTGCTGAAGAAGGACAAGAAGTTCGAATGGACGGACAAATGTGAAGCAAGTTTTCAAGAACTCAAGAGAAGATTGATTTCAACCCCAATCTTAATCATGTCGGATATCACGAAGCCCTTTGACATGTATTGTGACGCATCCAAGATCGGTCTCGGATGTGTGCTAATGCAAGAAGGAAAAGTTATATCCTATCTATCCCGACAACTGAAACAGAATGAGCAAAACTATCCAACCCATGACCTCGAGCTCGCAGCCGTAGTTCTAGCCCTGAAGACATGGAGGCATTACCTGATGGGAAACCGTTGTGATATTTATTCGGATCACAAGAGCCTGATGTATATATTCACTCAGAAGGAGCTGAATATGAGACAGAGAAGATGGATTGAACTAATCAAGGATTACGACCTGGACATTCACTATCACCCCGGTATAGACAATGTGGTTTTGAAGGAGCAACCAAGTTTGCACAAGGAGATGGAAGATTTTCGAATGGAATTAGTGAGTGAAGGATTTTTGGCTAGCATCGAACTTCAACCCACTTTGATCAGCCAGATCAAAGAGGCGTAGAAAGGGAATTCTAGTATAAACGGAACCAAGCGTCGTATCGGTACAGGCAAAGTACCCAGATTTACCGAATACGAAGAAGGAGTTATGTGGTACAAAGAACGTCTTTGTGTACCAGCAGATTCGGAGTTAAAAGAAGTTATTATGAAGGAAGCTCATGATACTCTTTATTCTATCCACCCCGGAGGAACGAAGATGTATTAGGATTTGAAGGAACAATTTTGGTGGCATAAGATGAAGAGAGAAATCGGAAGCTATTTCACCAAGTGTGATATATGTCAGAGAGTCAAGGCGGGACATCAATGACCCGCAGGATTGTTGCAACCTCTAAAGATTCCGGAATGGAAATGGGATTCCGTTGGAATGGACTTTATCACCGGATTGCCTACTTCTAGTAGGGGAAATGACTATATCTGGGTCATAGTGGACAGATTGTCCAAAGTTGCCCATTTCTTACTAGTCAAGACCACATATCAGAGTTCGAAGGTAGCGGAGATATACATCACTAGAATCTTCAGTTTGAACAGAGTCCGCAAGAACATCATATCGGATCGAGGAACTCAGTTTACCTCGAGATTTTGGAAGAATGTCCAAGAAGGTTTAAGAACCCGACTAGATTTCAGCACAACCTATCACCCTCAGACCGACGGACAAACGAAGCGAGTAAATCAAATACTCGAAGACATGTTGAGAGCATGTGTTTTAGAGTATGGATCTAAATGGGAAGACAGTCTACCATTCGCATAATTTTCATACAACAACAGTTATCAAGCTAGTTTGTAAATGGCCCCATTTGAATTCATGTATGGAAGGAAGTGTCGCACCCCTTTGAACTGGTCGGAAGTAGGAGAGAGTCAGATTTTCGGACCCGACATCGTACGAGAAGCAGAAGAGAAAGTTCACAAGATTTGTGAGAACCTCAAGACCGCCCAGTCAAGACAGAAGAGTTACACCAACAAGAGACGTCGAGACCTCGCTTTCAACATCGGAGAGTTCGTGTATCTGAAAGTGTCACCATTGAAGGGAATGCAGCGTTTCCAACTAAAGGGAAAGTTAGCCCCCAGATATATCGGCCCCTTCAAGATTCTGAACCATCGAGGAGAAGTGTCATATCAATTGGAACTGCCAGAAGAGATGTCAGCCGTGCACAATGTGTTCCATATCTCATTACTTCGCAAGTGCCTCGAAAGTTCCGGAGAAGACCGAAGTGTTCAAGAATATAGATCACCGGACCATAGAGATCAACGATGACCTGACCTATCCTGAAGTACCCATCCGTATTTTGGAAGAAGCTTTCAGAACCACCAGAACCCGAAGCATCAATTTCTCAAGATTCAGTGGAACAACCACACGGAAGAGGAAGCTACCTGGGAGCGCGAAGATCACATCGGGACGGAGTTTCCCGATCTCTTCAAATCCTAGGTAATCTTTTTCGTCCTTTTTCAAATCTCGGGACGAGATTTTGTTTAAGGGGGGAAGGTTTGTAACAACCCAAAAATATTAAACATGGATCATCACCTACTAATTAGCAAAATTAGTGTTAACGAAAACTTTCCTATCTAAAAATATGAGAGCATTCATATGCTTGTGTATTTAAAATTAGGATTCTTTTGAATTGCCATGGTTCTGTGTTTCTTTGCTTGTAAAATGATTATTAGGTGAAATAAACATCATCTAAATCATTCCCAAACTTTTCCCAAAGACAAACAACTCAAAATGAACAAATGATGTGAATGGTCATTTTTGCCAAATTAACTCTCATGCCTACTTTGGCTATTCCAAGCACTCAAAACTTAACAGAAACATTTGTGGATTTTTGCACCCCTTGTTAGTACTTGTAATGAGGTACCAAGGACCACTTTGTGATCTTCCAGAAACATTCAAATGCTAAGTTTAAATGACATTTTAAAATTGAATCTATCTCATATGGGAAGATCCCACTATTTAGAAAATCACTCAAACAAGCTTAATTTTCAAAACCCCAGCAACCACAGAGTCTCTAGCACATGCCTGGCACACCCACCAAAAATATTTTCAAAATTCCAAAAGAAGTTTCTTGTGGCCATTTCATCAAACACTTGACAGGAAAATTTAAACCAAATCAAATTCACTGTTTTTAATAGTGTTTTGGCCTAACTTGTTCACTCTCTAGCTCACAGCAACCATCTAGTAGATCATCTAGCTTAGTTGGAAACCTTTAGCCTCACTGTAAACTGGCCATTGTCATCAATGTTGAACAAGCCGAGCCACCACGCCGGCCAACTTGGTCGTTGCCGCAATAGACCTCTTCCCCCTCTCTCGCCATGTCTGGGAGATAGCCAGCACTTCACCGCCACCCACTGTCCCCTCCCCGAGCCAAGGCAAGACGTGTACCACTGAGCACGCCCCTCGCCCAGTGCCACCGCGACATGCCGAGCATGCCCAGAGCGCCGCACCTGGCACGCGCGCACACGCCGCCCCTCGACCGCAGCCTGTGTCCACAGGTTCGCCATGACCCAGGGAGCACGCCAGACATCCCCGTTCGCCGCCCAATGCCACACAACCATCGCTCACCGTCGAATACACTGCCTCTGCCGCTCTTAGCGCCAGCCTCGCCAGCCGTTTACCCCCGCCCCTAAGCCCGCATTTAAGTTCTAGAGCATCACGAGGAGACCGCGCGTTGATCGCCACCCTGAGCCATGCCGCTAGCAGCCCGTAGCCATGTCCCCACCGTCGCCTGCCCATCCCTCTCGGTCTCGCCCTCGAGCCTATAAAAGGAAGCCACCCCCAGCCGTTTGAAGCACACCATTCCACTCCCCTCACCTCACTGATCGTTCCACCCTCTAGCCAAAGCACGAGGATCAGCAGCTCGTCGGAATTGCACCGGAGCAGGCCGCCTTTGGAGGAGAAGGGGGCCGCTGATTGCGACCACCCCCGGAGATGCCTCGACCGTCCCTGAGCTCGCCATCAACAACTTGTTCGTTTTCCCGCCTCGGCGTCGTCGTTGGAGCCCTGGTATGCCCCCTATGCACCCCCACTGAGCCGCTAGGGTTCGAGTTCACCGGTGACGGGTTCGTCGTCGACGACGATCCCTAGCCGTCGATCTCCTTTCTAATCCAACGACCCACATAGCCCCGTACCGCTTCACGCGTTATGAGCCGCTGACTGGTAGACACCCCTGTCAGCTGAGTCCCGCGCTGCGGAGTGACACTGGGCCGGCCCATTAACCTCTCCCACGCGACCCAACCGTTTGAATTTAGATTTTTCTATTTTAATTCAAACACAGTTCTGTACATAGATTCAAAAAGCAACCTAGCTCGATCCAATGAACCAAATTGCATGAAACCAATTTTGTTAGAAAGGTACTGAAATGCTTAATCCAAGCACGTTGGATTCAAATCATTTGGATCTGTAGATCAACCTTGGTAAAAATAACAAGTCAGAAGCTTTTCTACATTCAAACATTTTTCAAAATTCAACCATAATAGCTTTTAAGTTGATTCCAACTCTCAAAAATCCCATTTGATCATACCTTTCAGAATATATAAAAACATATGGGTTTACTTACAGAAATAATGTTCAAGTAACAAAAGAATGCCAGGCATTTCTAGTCACTTTATTTATTTAAAATAAAAGGTTAAACCTTATTAAATTATGACACCACTTTAAATCACTTTCCCATGTACTGAAATATATGGTGATGACATGTGTCAACATGATCCCATGTTTGAGTTGGAGAATATTAAAACTTAAGTAGTTTTTCAATGAGTAGAAATTACTTTTCTCACATTACAATAAATAAGACAAATGCTTTAATCTTGTAATGATAGGTGATGATGCTAGATCATCTACAGTACACCTTTGTATGATGATTGAAAATAGTTAAGTATTGTTTGGTGATTGTGTACCTCGTATTTATTCATAGACGCTAGTACCGACCAAGGATACGAGGAGCAAAGAGGATACTACGAGAAATAAGCCGAGGAGAACTTCATCCACTGCTCTGCACAAGGCAAGCTAACACTTGCATCCTAGCCAGTTTATACTACTATCTTAGTAAGCGTTACTACACAAATTGACCTATGCAAGCTTATACCACTTGATAAACCATCCTAGTTTTACTTGCAATCTTTATACTTTATTTCTTTATCAAAGCTTTCTCTTAGAGTTTACATAGTCAATTGTAGATGCCAGAAAGATATTTGAAGGTTGCATAAAGAGCATTAAATTTGGCCTAAGTTAGATAATCTTGATGTCATCCTAAGGTAGGAGATTGAACTTAGCAAATCCCCACTTATTTACCACCCCTCATTAGTACTTACTCCCACTAGTAGATGCTAGTGCTCAGCATAAAACTTGATCAACTTTAGCTGGGAATACTTGGTGAAAATGGTTGTGAAAACCTTAGAATGATGTGTCATTCTACTGAAATGTTTTGACATGTGTTCTTGAACACCAGATGATTTTGATGATGAAAATGTTGAGGCATGATCCTTATCCCTTTACAAAACTGATGGTTGTCTGGATGCGATACCATTCCAATTTTATCGTACAACCACAACACCCAAAAATTGGATAGGGCTTGACTGGAAATTTATATACGTTAGTATGGGTTCCCTCGCGTCCAAGGTCTGAGCTGAGGCTACCTTGTGAAGATTGTCCACCTGTGCAGTACACAAGATGACAGTTGTTCATGGTTGGGAGGCCAAACTCACAGGAGAGGTGCCTATACTAGGGCGTGTAATGGAAAGGTTAGGATTGATTATCCGCATACTGAGTATGGTGAATTCAGGATTTTTTCCGGATGGATGTATCGAATGTTGTGGTGAAAGTGTACAATCTCTGCAAAGTGTCAAACTTTTCAAATAGCCGTGTCTAAGGTTATGGACAGTTGGAGTGGCCATACTGTTCCCCCGTCAGATGTTTTCAAAATGACTTGTGAAATGAATTGAGACATTGACTTGACCACGACAGGGTTGTGATATGAAATTCAAGTTCCCACTTAGGTGTTATAAAACTGTCAACTCATTTTCTTTGCTTCTGAACTTAGTAGAGGTAAATCTGGCTTTTTGCAAAACAACCCTAGAGCTTAGTGTCCTAACTTATTAGTATTAGTTTGCGAGTACTTAAAGAGTACTCATGGCTTTGTCCGTGGGTCTTCCCGTGGCCAGACTATGAAGAGGAGTATCAGGATGATGGACCGCAGGAAGGTTACGACAACTAGGATCATCTCCCGTCGTCAGCATTGCCTGTGATCCCGAAGATGGAGCTTCGCCTGTGCTATCTTTATTATTACGTTATTCCGGTGCTTTGAGTTGTATTATGAACTGGATCATGAGATCCTTATTTGTGTAAGACCTTATGTATTGTTTGTAATGGATGATGTACTGTGATATCCAAATCTGTTATGTCTCGCAAAAATTGTAATCCTGGGATTGCGATGTATGGCATAACGGGCATCTAGAATTAAAAATCCGGGTGTTGACGGCTTTGGATTTGGGAGTTACTTTGATCTGATTACTTTTACCTGGCTGGTGAAACTTGCCCCTCCTTGCTGTCAATTTGACTCTTTGGCTTAAAATTTATGAAAATGAATTCTTTCATATTGGTGAAACTTGCCCCTTTTATAATTTCTAAATGATGAAACTTGTCCAGTGCACCTCACTAACATGTCTGAGAGTAAAACAATTCTAACCCTAACCTTATTATTGTTTTATGAGTGTTTGTCTTACAGGTACATATTTGAAGATGAAGATTTTAGTTTAGGTTTTCTTTATTCTTTTGTAATTTTCATTTTATTATTTTGTAATCTTCATTTTATTCTTTTGTAATAAAGATTATATTATTATTAATAAAGAAATATTCTTATTTTTTATTTATTTGCTATTGTGAAGTTTTTGAATAATTTCAATAAGTTGCTTTTTTGAACTTATTTGTTGAATGAAAATATGAAATAATTTTACATATTCTTAATTGTTTTCGTTAGATAAAGTTTGAGTTATAATTTTTAACTCTTAATTAAATCAAGATTCAAACATTATTCAAAAATCATTTGAATTATAATTCAAACACTCAAGTTTAAAATTGAAATTCATTTTCCTAAACATAGAATTCCTCAAATATCATATCAAAATCTATAGCAATCATCCTTTAATATTAAACCTAATCTCAAAGTATGAAAGAAACCATGATCACTTAAGGTTTTTATTTGGCGAAAAATTTTACCCACATTTTCACAGATGAATGCATGCAACATTCCAAATTCCTAAATCTACCCTTCGTTAGTTCCTAAATGCTGGGATGTTACACGCTGTTGCCGGGGAGGTAAGGTAAAAGGTACTCACATCCTCTGGTGTGAGTGGTCAAAGTTATTTCCTTTAGATTCTGTAGTTTTGTATTTTTGTTTCTTGTTTTCACTAGTTAGGCTTAATGGAAAACAACAACAAAATTAGAGAGCTTTTCAGTATTTTTCCTAAGTTAGAACTTGAGTGGTTTGAAAAGAAAATCAAAAACCTATGGAACCTTCTTTGCATGCTAATAGAAATGTTATTAGTATGAATTTTTTGAACACCATTGTTACTAATGGTATGGAAACGTCTAAGCCTGGGGAAGCTAGTTTTTATGAGAAAGATCTTTTTAGTTCCCCAGCTTTAGGGAAGAAAATTTGCTCTAATGATACTTTATCTCCCATATGTGGTAATTCTAATGATAATTGTGACCCACATACTGAAAGTGTCCCTTTTAAAATACCTATTGAAATTGTTGAACGTGTTATGAATAACTCCTATTTTGGAGATGGAACTGTCCATCCTAGTGATCATTTACTCCTTATACATGAATTATGCGAGTTGTTCAAGTGTGCAGGTATTTCAATGGACCAAGATAAGAGGAAGCTATTCCCTTTCTCACTTAGGGGCAAAAGCAAGGGAGTGGTATGAGCTACTAGATGATCCTCATCATTTGGAGTGGAAGGAACTTGAATCTCTCTTTTATTTTAAATTTTATCCTCCTCATGAAATTCATAAAGATAGGAATTATATTTATAATTTTCATCCTCATGAGGGAGAAAGTATTGCCCAAGATTGGGGGATATTGATGAGCTCCCCCAGTAATATTATTATCAATAATATTTATGCAAGGCTTTCAAGACATTACAAGGTCTATCTACATACCTGTTCAGAGGGATCCTTCACAAGTAAGAAGGTCAAAGCTAAGTGGGATCTTCTTGAAACAATTCAAAGCAATACTGAAGTTTGGGATAACAACAAAGGTAAGGAATCAGGTATAAACTATGAGTATGATTGCATTAAGTCTTTCGCTGAAACTGCTGATTTTCAAGAGCTTAGTGCTAGATATGGTCTTGATCCTCAAATTCTTGTTAGATGTTATAAAGCCTTTGCTTCCCATATTAATTATCCTAAAGAAAAATGGGACATGTATCATGAACCTTTTAAAGACACTTGCATGGAAAATGAAAATGTTATTAATGATTGCAATAAAGATGCTCAAACTTCTGAAAGTGCTATTTCTTATAAGCATGTTAATTTTTGTGTATGCATAGACCTTGTGAGAAGAATCAAAAATAAGAAGAATATTGTATCACCCACCGGAATGAAAAAATTAGAAAGTGGTATAAGGATCTAGATGATCTCGGTAAAAAAGTTTGTGCCCTCTATCCTTTTATTTGTGAACTTTGCTTTGAAATGGGTCATTTCAATTTTCAATGCTCAGGCCATAATAATCCTGCAAGTTTGTATTGTGATAACGTGATCACTGATAATCAACATGATGAACTTACATTATTTTTGCGGTGTGAAGAGTTATCAAGAAAAACTTCTTTGATAGACATGAGTAATTTTTATATGAATAGCGTCCTGCATGGTTGTCATCTTTATTGTGTTGAAAACTTCCACGCAAATATTTACACACAAGATCTTATAAAAGATGATATTTTGCCAAATTATGACAGGACTGATATGTGTTTTGATCTTATTAATGAAAAGGAGGAATCCTTTAGAGTTTCTTGTATTGTCTCAAACAATAAACCATGGTATGTGGAGAAGCTTCCTTTCAAGCCTCTCCCTCCTAAAGAGAAGAAGAAGAAGAGGAGTATAAGGAGAGAGGAAACGGTATCTTCCCCTAAGCATGTTGCTCCTATCATAGTTTGTGATGATGAGTCTGAACTAGATGATTTTCCTATGCCTGTTACCTATATTAGTGATCATGATTGGGAAAAGCACACTACTTTTGATATTGAAAATCTCTTTGGTACCAATTCTGAAAATGATGATATTAATAATTGTCTTGCTATTAGTTCTATACATGTTCCTTCCAATGATGATATGTTTACAAATGAACACACTTGGGAAGATAGCTATTCTATTGCTTATGGTGATACTATACCTCCAATTTATGATGATTACAAAGATGAATATGATATTTTCAGTCCACCTACTATTGACGAGAAAATTTATTGTGATTACAATATGCCTCCTATATTTTATGATTATGGTGATGAGAATAACGATGATAGCTATTTTGTTGAATTTGCTCCCACTACAACTAATAAGAATGGCTATTCTTATGTGGAGACTAGTAATGATTTTATGCATGTGGCTCATGATAAGAATGTCTTATGAGATAGTTATATTGTTAGTTTTGTTCATGTTTCTACTGAAATTTATTATGAGAGAGGAAAACAAGGTTTTATGCTTCTAAAAATATTAAGTTTCCCCTCTTTATGTTGAAAATCTTGAAGTTGAACTTGTTTTGCTTTCCTATGCTTGTTGCTTTGTGCTTTTATGACTTGTTTATTTACAAGATTCCAATGCATAGGAAGTGGGTTAGACTTAAATGTGTTTTGAATTTTCTTCTTGATGCTCTCTTTCACTTCAATTCATATTACTTATGTGATCATCTTCTCAAACAATCAAGCCTAACTTAAAGGCATTAAAGAAAAGTACTTATTGGGAGATAACCCAAGAGTTTTCTTGAGTCTTGGAAGTTATTACTTCTGTAATGACCTCTCCTTATCATTTTTGTTTGCTTTTTGTGCCATGAATGACCTCTAATGAGAGGGAAGTAAGATTTGGCGAGTTGCTATCCCGAAACAGATTTTTGTCCTCCAGCATAAAAATTCGCGAGGAGTCTCTGTAAGTCGGATCGATCTTAAAATTTATGAATAAATCCCCCAATATGTTAGCTAACTTTCGTTAGTTTGACACTTTTTATTTGAGCAACAGAAGGTCTTCGAAAAAGCAGTTTCTACCTGCTGGTCTGTTTTGACAGATTTCTGCCATTATTTGCATTTGCTTCTTATTGATTCCTTTTTGAGTTCTATTTTGGAAAATTGAGATTTTTGATGGAGTTACTACAGTAGCTTGTGTTTTTATTGAAAAGCCTTGTTGTTCCAAAGCTTTGCCATAGGTCTAATATCTTTTGAATACACTAATGTTGGTAATGAAGATTGTGTGAAGTTTTGTATGAAGGAAATTTGCAGGTGTAGAGAAAGAATGATGTAATGAGATGAAGAATGGACAAAAGCTCAAGCTTGGGGATGCCACCCTGTGTCTACCCAAAAAATATCCAAGAGGTACAAGCGTCAAAGCTTGGGGATGCCCAAGGTATCCCCTTATTCATCAATAAAAATCTCAGGTCTTTCTAGACACTTCGTTTTTGTTGTTTCATGCATTGTTGTGTTATTCTTGGAGCGTCGTAGTTTTTTTTTTTGGTTTTCGATTGCTTAGTTTTCTTGAGTAATTTGGTTGGTTACACCACACCTTTTTGGAGAGAGACACACTCTGTTTTCATTGCCTAGAACACTCTAGTTTTCACTCTTATTGTTCTGGGAGTGTTCTATTTTGCTAGCACTATGTTTAGCCTTAGTTTTCTTGTGATTTCAGATTAGAAATTTTAGTTCTTCTTTGTGGATTTCTGGAACAAGCTCACTGATCTTTGTTGAATATTATCTTTGTGAGTTGTTTCAAATAAGTTGTTTGGTGTTGGAAAAGAGTAGTAAGTTCTTGCTTGTAAGTGCAAGAGGAGCTTGCATTGACTATGACTTAGACTTCAGCATGAAATGCTAGATGTTGTTTTAGCATTATGCTTAGTGATTATTGATGTATCATGTCTTGTTCCAAACAATTGGGATTGTTTAGTCTGCCTTGAAGAAATTATGCTTTTTTTAGCATGCAAAAACATAGTATTGTGGTATTCTCCTTTGATGCTTTGCTTGGGTTGACTTGGCACATGATCACACCATGTTATGACTATGAAAAGTCACCATTAGACTCTATGATCATTCATTCCTTGACTTGTAGTACCACTCTTTGCTTTGATTAGTTTGCTTTGTTGCACTGCATGATTTTGGCCATTATTGCTCCTAGTATTTTGCTAGCCTCCACTTGTATGAGTAAGTTCTACTCATGCCTATAACTCCCAAGAAACCAAGTTATTCCAAAGTGTCCACTATAAACTCCTATGCATGGTTTGTTACACCATTCCAAGTATATTCTTGTTTTTAGCTATCTTCCAATAAAAAACTGTTTTGTTATGTGAAAACTTAGTGATTAAAGCTCTCCAAACTTGATGGCACACTTTATATTCTTTGCCCCTAATAAACTTGAACCATTGTGTCATCTATGTTGTATATGCTTGCACTTATACGTTGGAATTAGTAGAACCATGCTGTCACGAGGAACATTTTCAACATTGCACATGTACTTTGTACTCAGTTGATATCATACTCTTTTGTCTATGGATGTCACCGTTGTTAAATAAAGATGGAACTTGTAAGTCCATAGAGTATGTATTTTGTGTTAGAGAAACGCCTGGGCCGCTAGCCTAAGCCATGCCTAATCATGGTGGAAACTTGCAGCATCACCATATGTCACGTCCCAAAATTTTCCAAATTTTGAAATGTGAAAAATAAATAAACAAAATAAATAACTGTTGAAATTTAGGGTGAAAAGAAACTTTTTGATTCCAAATGGAAACATTAAAACCCATCTTGAACAATTTGAATAAAATGGAATCCAACAAATTTCAATCAAGTGCAATGCATTCATCAATGAATATGTCTTGAAATTTAAACTCTTGGAAACGTGAAACCAAAAAAACTAATGGAATAAATCATTTCCAAGATCTCCCAAAGAATATGGATTTGATACATATAAAAAAGATCAAGAATATGGATTTGATACATATAAAAATGATCAAGATCTATCAACGGAAATTTATAAATGATCAAGAATGAAAAATAAAAATATTATAAAACCATAGAAATTGGTTTCATTTAATTTGGAGTCATGGATAAAATCTTATGAATTTAATAAGATAAAGGAATTAAATTTCCATTCTAATAAAGCTCCTATCTAAAATCCATACCAAATTATGAGCAAATAATCCTAAAGAGATTTAAAAGGATAAACAAATAATAAATAAAATTATACAAATTGGAATCACCAATTTTGGATCTATAAATAAAAAGATATGGATTTTATACGACAAATAAAAAAAGGAATATTTAAAATCCAAATTAAATCTTGGCCAAACAAATGAAATGAAAGATTATGGAATAATAAAAGGAATAAAATATTATTTAAATAAAATCATAAGGATTGAACAATATCCAATTTTATTTAAATAAAGACAATCTGCTTAAATAATAAATCCCAAGAAAATTATTTGGAAGATAAATTATATCTTGAGTTAAATCCATAAGTAAATGAAATAAAGATAAATCAAATAAAATAAAAGAATAAATAATATTCAAATAAAATAATATGGCCTTAACCAAATTCTATTCCATTTGAATAAAGACAAAATCCCTTAGATAAATGATTAATTAAATCATGGGAAAATAATAAAGTGGAACTTCCCAAGGTGGATATAAAAGTTATTTAATTAACTTAAATGGAATAAAAGAATCATTTAAATAAAATTTATATGGAATTAAAACCATATTTGATTTTATTGAAATAAAGACAATTTACCAAATTTAAATGATTAATAAATCATATTAGACATATTTCAAATAATTCAAAGTGAATTATTTAACACCCTATTAAATAAATAAAACCTACTGAAAAAGGTTTGGTGAAAATTAGAATTCAAATAAGGGTTTGAAAATATAAACAAAATTTTATTTGAATAAAAGACAAGTGCCCATTTTAAATAAAATATAAACCATAAAAGAATAAAAGAATTATTCTAAAATGGATTTTAATTACATAATTAAACAGTATTGTAATATACTGAATATTTGGAAAAGTTTTGAAAAAAGGAATCTGAAATTCAAATGGTAGTTTGAATTCAAAATAGAAAATCAAAATGGAAAAGAAAAAGAAAACAGAAGAAGAAAAAAATAAAAGAAACCAGCCCAGCTCAGCTAGCTTATCTGGCCCAGCAACACAGCCCACTTCCCCTTCTCCCCGAAGCATTTTCTACTTAGACCCGCACCCACCCAGGCACTGACTTGCTGACCCCACCGCACCCCCTCTCTCTCTCGCTGCCGCCAGGCCCCACTGCCCCGTCATCACCTTCAACCTCGCGCGACGACCACGACCGGCCGTTTCTGCAGTTGAAACGTCGCGTAAATTCGCCGTAACGCCGCAGTGATTCCTCTCTGCAACCGTGCACTATTAATTGCCCTTGTCCCCTCTCCATTTCCCCTCGCTCGCCATCCTCCCTCTGCCCCTAGGCCGCCTTCAATTCGCCTCGAACCCTCTCTGTCTCTGGCGAACCTTTCTTCCGATCCTGGCCAGACACCATCGCCCCTTGCTCGCTGGCCTCCATGATACTAATCCCCAGCCTCTTGCGCATCTCCCAGTACCCCTGGCTCGCCCGCGCATGATCCATAGCGTCGGCAACGACTTCGACTGAACGCCGCCACCGTTTGCCATTACTCCGTCGAGCTTTCCCAGTAACCTCTGACCGCGCCTCCCCCTCTCATTGACACTCGCACACTCGCCTCTTTTGTGCACAACTAATGCACCCTTATTCATGCCTTAGCGTGACCTGTACCATCGCCACCGTCTTCAACAGTGAGCGCCCGACGCCGACATCAACACGACATGTCCGAGCGCCCCTTGCCTTCCCGCGAGTACGCTGAGCATCAGCAACGCACGACGAGTCTGGTGAGCCATCCCACTCCTTCTCTCGCTTCCTGTATCGCCGGCGACGCCACTTCCAGACCGCTCCACCGCCAGCCACCATCGCAGCGCCGCCACTTTGTGGTTGAGTCGATTAGAGCCATGCGATTTAGATCTGACGGATGCGATAGAAACTTAACCCGAAGGGGTATGTTTTGATTTGTGTCGTAGGATGTTAGTTAGATCTAACGGCCTGTATCACTCGATCCAAACGAAATAGTACCGGCGAATAGAAAGAAGCCACGTGGCCTGAGTTATGTTTTAAAAACAGAAACATTACTATTAGATGTTAGAATTTGCAAAATTCATAGCTTTAAATATACACGTCCAAATTTTACAAATTTTATATCAATGGAATAAGGAAAAGAATTCTATCCAACCATGCCATTTGTATATTGTTTTTCTTCTGTAATATTGGTTGTTTTTGCAGAAACTTGTGTAGGCATATTTTGTGCATAAAATTTATTCTAAAAATGTTTTTATTATAAAATCTTTTGTAAATGGATTGTTTTGAACCTACTAACTGTAACACCGCGGTTCTGAAAAGACCGTGGCTTCTATGTGACATACCAATCCCTGGATCGGTTCATTGGCCCACAATAGAATGAGATGAATAACATAGCAAATATCCGTGTATCATAAATAACAAAGATCCAGAGTACCATTATTACATTAAAAGCTTAGCCCAAAGCTAGCTCAAATTATTCAGGTAGCAACATAAATAAAGTAAATCCTCCATTCTTCAAATTGCCCACAAGTGAACAAGTGCCGAGTGGAGTACCGTGGCCTATATCGATTACTTAGAATCGGAATAACCTACAACATCAAACGTAGCAGCCCCGAAGGGTCAATACATGGAATGTATGGCAAGTAGAGCTAGTAAAGGAGACAATAGTACTAACATCTACATGCATATTTGGCAAGTGGAGCTATGTCTGGCTTGCATTTGCAAATACCTTTGTCCTACTTTCATAAACAGTTTTTGATTTTCTTTGAAAAGATCCCAATTAAGTTAACCCAACAATGTTAAAGCAATTATGAAATTAGAATGAGGGAGAAACATGTCATGGAATCAATATCAAGCAACTCACTTGTCCATAACCGGGGACATGGCTAATCGATTAGATTATATACCCTGCAGGGGTTAGTACTTTTTACCCATGTGACTTGGCCAACCCAGCTCGTACCATCACTCTCATTTTGAGTGGTGATAGGGAGAAGTCCAAGAAGAGACTATTCGGGAAGTAGCTCCTCAATCCCGACGGGCACCGGTCCAACCTACCAAAATTCTACATCTCTGGATATGCGGGTTCGAGTTACCACAACCTACTAAGTCCAACCAACCGCCTATTTCATTATTGGCACATGGTTGTACACGTAAGCTACACAATAAAGAAGCCAATCAATTTCTCTTGATACCTGGGTGCCTTTCCGCAATGAAACCACCAAAAATTATCAATACCATCACACCCAGGAGATTCATTGATTAAGTTGTTTTAGTTTTCACAAACCAATACTTTTAGAAACAAGTATCAATGATGTAACCCAGCCCTCGTTCAACATGGCATGGCTAAGCACATCTACCAACGGTGGTTCGTCTACAAGGAAAGCCCTACCACATAATAGGACATAGCATAGCGATAGTATCATCCTACACATGCATCTACAAAATACACGACAATACATTGAAAATAGTAGGACGATATCATGAACAAAGTAGCATCTACTTGCCTTGGTTGTAGCGGTCGGAAGAACAATCCACACACGAGCAAGCGTTGCACTCGTCACAATCTACACGATACAATTGCAATCATAAACAAACAATCCACAAGCATATGCAACAAAGATGATGCATGAAGGTATGCAAGACAAGTGAATTGGTGCTACAGCTGCACCACATAATCCTATTCAATAATACTACTGATTGCATGCATGGAAAATAGTTTTAGCACTAGGAAAACTATTATGCAAAATATAGCGCTCAAAACTAGAGCTAGAACTCAAAAAAAAATTCACTACCGGTAGTATACTGTTTGTAAAATCTTGGGAAAATTCTACCGCATAGGCTTTGCTATTTAGAAACAGCACCAACTGGAATTACTCAAAAAGGAATTATAAAACTCCCCGAGTAATTAAAACACTACAGAAAGCCACTAGACAGTTTCTGCAGAAGTTTTCACTGTAAGCCTATCTTTTTAATTCACGATGAGATTCCCCTCGTTCCACTGAATCCAGGAACATATCATACGCAATTTTTGGAGTTACAGATCTTTTTGTAAGATTTAATTACTCCAAAAAGGCCATTAACTCAATTTATTAAACTGTACTAAATCTTGCTGCAAAAGTGTGAAACTAAGGTACAGCAAGATTCTACACGACCTACTGAACCTACACATATTTTATTTGCATTTTTTGGCCCAGCGGTTTAATTTCTATGCAATTTACAAGTTTCTACCGAAATCTGCCAACTAAATCGATTAAAGAAATTACCTAGTCAACAGTGTCTGTTGACTGGTCAACGCGCCCGCTGACTTGGCGCTGACTGGGCATCTAACTAGTCAATGCCTGGGGGCTGACCGGTCAACGGCTGATCTGGACCGCTGATCTGAGATCCAACGGTCCCAGAGATGGCGGCTGCGGACTCACCGGAAACGAACGGCGGCGAGCTCGGAACGGTGGCGGCGATCGGCTCCGGCGACGGCGGTTCCTGTGCGGAGGGGAAACGGTCAGCGCGTGGAACAGGAAGGTCAACGCGACGGCGGCGCGCGCGGCGACGCAAGGCGGTGAGTGCGGCGGCGTGGCGCGTGCAGCGGCGTGTGCGGGCGCGGCGCGCGAGGCGGCTACGGGCGCGGCGCGCACGAGCGGGCAGGCGCGCGAGCTAGGCGGAGCGGCGCGGCTGGCGGGCGGAGGCGCGCGCGGCACGGGCGAGCAGCGGGGCAAGCGGCAGCAGCACGAGGCGCGCTGGGCGGTGCGCTGCGGCTGGCGGGCGGAGGGAGCGGCGCGGGCGGGGCGGCGGTGAGGCGGCGGGGTACCTGGAGGCGGCGGCGGGTGGATCCCGAGGCGGTGGCGGGCACGGGAGACGAGGCGACGCGCGGGGTCCAGGAGGCGGGGTCCGGGAGGCGGCCTCTTATGTGGGCCCCCCCCCTCCCCGCGGGGTCCTACGCGGACACGGGCCGCGCAGATTTTTTTTGGTCCATTTCGATTCCCCTTTCGCAAATACTAAAACCTCCGTAACTTTTCCGTACGAGCTCCGAATCGGGCGATTTTCACTCCTAAGTTTTTGTAAAAGCGAGGGGAACAACCTAGGGTCAAGGGATGAGTGAAACCACTAGGCTACAAGGGTGGACAACGCAAGTCCTACTAAACCCTCCCGCAGGAGCCTCATAGTAAAATAGAATAGGGTTTAGAAAATAGTGTTTTGCCGAATCTTTTCAATCGATGGTTTTGCATGGAAGAGTATGATGCAATGGCATGAATGATATGCAGAACTAAATCTAAAATTTGGGATGTGACACTAACCATAGAAACAACCTTTTGGATTTAAAAATAAAAATTTTAACACTTAGGAATTAATCCTTTGAATTAAAGCATTTCTAGTTAAATAAAAATGTTGAATATGTTTTAAAAATGCTTTTGAGTAAAACCTTTGGAAAATGATTTGAATTAAACTTTCTGTCCCTAATCACCAAGTTTTAGGATTTAAAGATAAATTTGGTGAACCTTAGAAAATTATTACTTTGTTTAAAGGCATTTCCAACAAAATAAAATATTGCTTTGATTTAAAAATGGTTTTTAGATGAAACCTTTGGCAAATGGTTTAAAATTAAACACTTGACCTTAAAACCCTAACAACTGTGTTTAAAAATATATTTGGCAAACACTAGAAACTACTACCTTGATTTAAATCAATTCTAGCAAAACAAAAATGATTTAAAGTGGCCATTTTCACTAACTTGTTTTCAAATGACCTTACCACTTTTATAAGTGACCAATAGGTGTGTTAAAATGTTTATAGCCTATTAGAAACCACTTTTACAAATAAAACAATCTTGTGCATGCTTGCATGCAATGTTTTGTTTTAATATTTTATGTGGTGAATTGCTTGAATGCTAGATTGAATTTGTGCCTTGATTGAATTGTAGTGAACTTTGAAGAGTGTGACTATTTGAAGATCAAGGAGTGAATCTATATGCTCTACTAAAAAGGTATGTGGTGCTTCATACTTTTGTCCCATTATTTTCACTATGCATTAGTGATATTTCTAAGTAGGACTTGCATGGAATTTTACTAAGTATGATATGCCATGGGAGATCCTAGTAGATGATGCCTTTGTAGAATTTTCCATAAGTTAAGATCCCTACTACTATCATTCTTAGCTTAGCTAGTAGAAAACAAAGGGTGGATTATATTCATGCTATGGAATATTTCTAAGTTAAGGACTTGTGTTTTGTTTAATAAAACAACTATGTGAATGAATCACCTGGGTGGAATGGTGAGAATGGATTTATGTTGAGTGGTTACACAAGGCCAGGGGACTGGTGAATCTTGTGTATCACACTTGTGGAATGCCACCCAGGAACAAAGAGATTTGAGATGTCAAATGTTGAGAAGCTTCAAGTGCAACCACTTGGCATTATGGGCTCTGCCTAGATCATATAGGTTGCAATAACTTAGCCAAATGGACAGTTGGTGGTAGAGGATGATAGGTTTGGAGCGCGTCCATTTTGGTCTAAGGGAATGCTTCTCAAAGATCTTGTCTCGATGAATGTCGAGTCTTGTGGGGAAAGTGCACCACCTCGATGCATGTCGAGTCTAAGGGAAGGCTTCTAAAATCTAAGTACTTAACCGTGTCCCCGGCAATGGACAATTTGAGCCACAAGACATGGAAGCTATCAAGAATCTCCTCATCCCAATTTCTAAGTTAAAACTTGTGGTTGAACAAGGGTTAAAGGATCTTCAATCAATGTTTGGTAGATGCCTTGGGTGATTTTGACAAACAAAAACTTAGTGTTTTCAAATGATAAGGAAAATCTTTTTTGAGCAAAGCAAGCCTAAGCTCCACTTAGCCAAATGCATATATATGATAGATACCACTATTCTACCATAGTATCACTTGCCAATACAATTCAAATGTATTGACCCTTGTGGTTGTAACTTATTATGTTGCAGGTTTGTTTGATGTTAGTGAAGTGTGTTGATTAGGATTACAAGTCTACAACCAACATGATTGCCTGTGGCACTTTGAAGATGAAGGACTCCATGCTATATAGTTATTTCTGCTGCATTGTAATGTGATAGCCAAATGATCTATGTAAGATGTAATGAAATATTTTATTCCTGGTTATAAAGTTGTACTATGACCTTTGTTTATTGATATTACATCTTAACTGTGGATGCTAGCTACTGATCCAGGGACTAGCATTGTAAACACATGGATATCTACCTTATTAAAGGTTGGGACCTCTACACCATAGTGACATCTATGAAGCATTCTTCTTATAAAAAAGAGAAACATTGAGAAAATAGGAAAGAGAGAAAAAAGCACCATATTCCCATGGTAAATAATAAGAATTGCTGAGATGCTCATTTTCTGCTTGCCTTGTCATTTTGGTTATGGGATAGCTCCTATACCATGTGCAAGGGGTACCCCATTGGCGGTTCTCAATGATATGCAAATACTTATAGTGATAAGAACTTACCTGGACCCAAAGTTGAGTATGCATGAGGTGCGTCCCTCGTATTCAAGGGATATGAGATTGCCAACTTATACTTCGTCAAGCATATACTCCAGCTTTGCCACTTTAAACTTAACCACTTCAAGATGTTTATGATAGAGACAATGAGGGCTGAAAGCTAACAAGTACCATAATTTTTGGAAGCTCTTTTTGAAACTTGTAATCCCTGCTTCCTTTACAAAATGGCCTTTCTTCCTTTAGGCAGCATTAAGAGAGCATAGTTTTCATTCTGTTTGTAGTGTTCCAAAGCTTATTAATTGATGCATATTGTGATATTACTTGTTCTTGTGCTATATGTTTCTAGTCACCCTTGTGAACTTTGAAGGTGTCCTATGCATCTATGTGCTACTCTATGAGGCACAAGCTGAATGACACTATGCCATGTTTTCTGTATGTGAAACAAACAAATGTTTTTCAATGCATGTTATTCATGATCTTTGTTTTTAGCCTTTCATGTTGCATGCATAGTTACTATGTCCTATTGTTAGAAGTCCATCTTTCATTCACATGTTTAGAGTTCTTTGATCCCAGCTTTCAATGCTTGCAAATGGTTGGATCTTTATTCTGAGGGTGCATGTCACCTCAAAAAAATATTCTTTTTATCACTTACCTACTCGAGGACGAGCAGAAGTTAAGCTTGGGGATGCTTGATACGTCGGAAACATATCTATAATTTTTGATGCTCCATGCTTGTTTAGTATCTATAATTTTTGATGCTCCATGCTTGTTTAGTATCTATAATTTTTGATGCTCCATGCTTGTGTTTTTATATCTTTTCTGGAACTAACCTATTAACAAGTTGCCATAGTGTCAGTTGCATGTTTTCTTCTATTTTTGCTTCCCGAAAGGCAGAAAATCAATATTCTTGGAATTAGACAAGACAAAAGCCAAAGTTATTATTTTTCTCGGAGAAACACGGAACCACGAAACAGAGCCGGAGGGGGGGCACAGGGTGGCCACCCCCCCTAGGCGCGGGCAATCCCTGGATGCGCCTGGAGGGGGGTGTGGGCCCCCTGGACCCCCACCGACCTTGATTTATGTGCCTATAAGAAGCCGCCGATGGGAAAACCCTAAAGAATCTAGAACAAATCCACGAAAACCTCTCTAGCGCTGCCGCCACCGAAGAGGAGATTTGGGAGACATAAAGTCTCTATTCCGGCACCCTTCCGGGACGGGGAAGTGCCCCCGGAGCCATCTCCATCGCCATCTTGATCAACGTTGTTGATTCCCATGATGAGGAGGGAGTAGTTCTTCCTCGAGGCTAAGGGCTCTAGCGGTATCTATGTGTTCATCTCTCTCTATGCATGATCTTGTTGTGGTCATGAGCTTTGTAATCAAGTAGATCTACCTTGCTACTCAAGTGCTTCATTAGATCTCTTCTCTCCCCATGTGTGTGAAAGTGACAGCATGCACGCCATGGTGGCACTTAGGTTTGAGTCTACATAAATAATATTTGTGCTTTAATAGATCTATGCTTTTCCCCACATGTGTGAAAGTGACAACGTGCATACCGTGTGTGGCACTTTGGCTAGATTGAATATTTGTTATGAGTTATATTTGGAGTTGGATGTCTCTATGAAATTGTGGTGTTTGTTGGAACCATCTAGCGCTCAAGGTGACAGTGTGAGGTTATCTAGATTGGGGAAGGCAGACTTTGAGGAGTGCTGTTATAGCCCTACCATGGATTAGAGTGTCCAACCGGAGAGTAGTTAAGAGTAGTATCATGAAAAGAGTATATTTATATGAGAGAGTGTTCACTAGTGAAAGTATGATCCCTAGGCCTTGTTTATAAACATTGTAACACCGTTTGCATCTAGATCCGTTGCATGTTTGCTTGCTTCTATCTTTGTTCCGTTTGCCGGGGAGGTTTTGGGCTTTTACCTTTCTTTCACGCCATCAGATCTTTTGTGGCAACGTTACCCCACGTCAACAACAAGTCAGAAGCTATTTTCGGGCACCATTACCACTTGTATTTCACTATCTCTTCGCTGAACTAGTGCACCTATACACCTGACAAGTGTATTGGGTGTGTTGGGGACACCTGATAACTGCTTTAAGCAATGTGTACAAAGTAAACAATACAATTGTTCCATGAACAAAAGATCATTGTTTTCTCCCTTGTAGCAACAGCACATCTACAACCTTAGAGATTTCTATCACTTACCCAAATTCAATAGAGGCATGAAACCACTATCGAGCGTAAATACCCCCTATTGGAATTACTAGCATCTACTTGGCCAAGATAGCTATTAGAAATAGAGAGCATGCAAGATCTCAAACAACACAGACATGATAGAATCAATAAGATAAAACCATTAACCAATCTGACATAGTAATATCAATATCCATCGAATACCCATAAACACAACAGGCATGTTTACAAATATGATCTTGATCATGAACGGAGCTCACAAGATCTAAAACATGGTAGCACAAAGGAGGAGAAACAACCATCTAGCTACTGTATGGACCCATAGTCCAAGGTGGAACTACTCATGCATCATATCGGAGGCTGGCATGGTGATGAAGAAGGCCTCTGGGTTGATCTCTCCCCTCCGGCAGCATGCCGGGAAGAGCCTCAGATCCCCCTCAATCTAGGGACGATGGTGGCGGAGGCTACAGACTGTTTAGTGGAGATCTGGTTGGGATCTTAGGGTTTAGGTATTCTGGCTCCGTGTTCTCCTCGGTGAAATATTGACTTTGGCTTTTGTCCCGTCCAATTCCGAGAATATTCATTTTCTGGCTTTTCAGGAACCAAAAACAACCAAAAACAGGCAACTGGCATCGTGGCATCTTGTTAATAGGTTAGTTCTAGAAAACGTATAAAAATACCTCAAAGTGTAGACAAAGCAAAGCAAAGTGGATACTAAACAAGCATGGAACATCAAAATTATAGATACGTTTACGACGTATCAAGCATCCCCAAGCTTAACTCCTGCTCGTCCTCGAGTAGGTAAGTGATAAAAAGAATAATTTTTGAGGTGGCATGCACCATCACAATCAAGATCAAACCATTTTCAAGCATTGAAAGATGGGATCAAAGTACTCTAAACATGAGCATGAAAGATGAAGTTCTAACAATAAGGCAAAGCAACTATGCTGAAACATGAAAGGATACAAACAAAGATTCATGAATAACAATGCATTGAAAGACGTTCGTGTTGGAATTATGCCCTAGAGGCAATAATACAGATGTTATTATTATAATTCTTGTTCATGATATAGTTTATATTCCATGCTAGAATTGTATTAAGCGGAAACATTAATACTTGTGTGGTTTGTGAACAACACCGTGTCCCTAGTACGCCTCTATGGACTAGCTCATTGATCAATAATGGTTAAGGTTTCCTAACCATAGACATGAGTTGTCAATTGATAATGAGATCATATCATTGGGAGAATGATGTGGTGGACAGACCCAAACTAAGTGAAGCAATTAGATCGTGTCTTTGTGTTCATCTTTGCGAAGCTTTTCCTATGTCAAATATTATATTCCTTAGACCATGAGATAATACAACTCCCTGGTATCGGAAGAAAGCTTTGAGGTCATCAAACGTCATCCTATGAGAGGGTGATCATAAAGGTGTGTCTCAGGTGATCGGAAAGTATCTGTTGGGTTGTATGTATCGAGATGGGATTTGTCCGTCCCAAGTCGGAGAGATATACTTCGGGCCCACTCGGTAATCGATATCAACACCGCTTGCAAGCATGTGGTTAAGGAGTTAATCACAAAGTGATATCGGATTACGGAACGAGTAAAGTACTTGCTGTGAACGAGATTGAACCAGGTATGACAGTACCGATGATCGAATCTCGGGCAAGTAAAATATCGCGAGACGAAGGGAATATGTATATGGGACTGATTGAATCCTGGCATCGTGGTTCATCCGATATGATCATCGATGAATGTGTGGGAGTCAATATGGGTGCCCAGACCCCGCTGTTGATTATTGATAGAAGATCATGTCTGCATATTCTCGAACCCGCAGGGTCACACACTTAACGTGTCTCGACGCTAGGATAGATTGGATACTTGGTTTATGAATTTTTGTTCGGAGTCTCGGATGGGATCCGGGACATCACGAGAGGTTCCGGAGTGGTCCGAAGAATAAGATTCATATAAGGCAGTGCAGTTTTTGGAGTTCGGAATTGTTCCGGATTAATCGGTATTGTATCGGAAGCTTCTAGAACCTTCCGGAAGGGGACCAACGTGGCCTCACCTTCCGGGAGGGGGCATGGGCCTATGAGGGAGTGTCCTGGCCGCATTGGGACAGGGGCACAAGGCCCCATAGGGCCCAGCCGATCCTAGATAAGTTTAAACTCGTTTAAACTAGAGATAGGGTTTCTAGATAAGGGAAAGTTTAAATCGTTTAAACTAGAGATAGGCTTGTAGGATGGGCAAGGGCTGGCCGCACCCCCCCTCTATATATAGAGGGCTGGTGCGCCCCCTCCCCCCACACACACACCTTCCTCCAAACCCTAGTAGCCCTGCTGCCTTCCTCTCTCCCTCCCGACTGTTTGTAGGCGAAGCCCTGCTGCAGAAATTCTCCACCATATACACCGCGCCGTCGCGTTGTAGATCCAATCTATCTCTCCACCATACTTGCTGGTCCGAGGAAGGAGGAGACGTCGAGGTGCTGCACGTGTGCATCTCACGGAGGCACCGCCACTTGTGGTGCTAGATCGGATCGGATCGCGAGGAGGAGAAGCGAGTACGACTACATCACCCACGTTCCGACGAACGTTCCGCTGTGCGAATCTTCAAGGGTATGAATATCTAATCCAATCTCTCTCGTTGTTTGCATCTCCTAGATTAGATCTTGGCTTTCCCTCTGTTCACTTCCGTAGAAAATTTTGATTTACTATGCTGCGAAACCCTTCAGTTCGTTTGTTTCACATACAGAAAACATAGCATAGTGTCATTCAGCTTGTCCCTCATGGAGTATCATGAATGCATAGGACACCATAAAAGTTCATAAGGGTGACTAGATACAAATAGTTCATGAACAAGCAATATCAACAATATCAATAAATCAATAAGTTTTGGGAAAATGCACATAGAACTAAGAATGGCAACTATGCTCTGTTAATTGGTGCCTAAAGATAGAAGGTGGAGACTCAATATAAAAGTGGAATAAAGGCCCTTCAGAAGGGAAGCAGGGATTACAAGTTTCAAAAAGAGCTTCCAAAAATTATGGTACTTGTTAGCTTTCAACTCTCATTGCCCCTATCATAATCATATTGAAGTGGTTAAGGTTAAAGTGAATAGAATATGGATTATATGCTTGACAAAGTATAAGTTTCCAATCTCATGTCCCTTGAGTACGACGGCCGCTCCTCATGCTACTCAACTTTAGTCACCGGTAAGTTCTTGTCATAGTAAGTACATGTGTATCTTGGATAACCGCCAACGGGGTACCCCTTGCCCCATGACACAGGAGCTATCCCATATCAAAAAGACAAGGCAAGAAGACAATGAGCATCTCAGAAATCTTCTTATTTACCATGGGAAATGGTGCTTTTTCTCTCTTTCCTCTTTTCTCATTTTTTTCTCAAACTATTTTGAAGATTGGACCGGGGTCCACAGTTCAATAGAGGTGTAACAATGCAATACTATACATTCATGATCCTATGAGATTCGATTGGGCATTACAACAATATACATAGACCGCCATCGAACTTCATCTATGACTAGTAATCCACCTTCAGGTTACCACCCAAACCCCCTCCAGTATTAAGTTGCAAGCTACGGATAACTGCTTTAAGCAATGCGTGTAAAGTAAACAATACAATTGTTCCATGAACAAAAGATCGTTGGTTTCTCCCTAGTAGCAAGAACGCATCTACAACCTTAGAGATTCCTGTCACTTCCCCAGATTCAATAGATGCGTGAACCCACTATCGAGCTTAAATACCCCCTCTTGGAGTCATTAGCATATACGTCGCCATGAAAGCTACTAGAAACGGAGAGCATGCAAAACCTCAAACAACACAAACATGATAGAATCAATAAGATAAATCCATTAACCAATCTAACATAGTAATCTCAATACCCATCGGATCCCCACAGACACAACATGCACGATTACAAATAGATGATCTTGATCATGAATGGAGCTCACGAGATCTAAAACATGGTAGAACAAAGGAGGATAAACAACCATATAGCTACTGTATGGACTCATATTCCAAGGTGGAACTACTCACGCATCATACCGGAGGCTGGCATGGTGATGAAGTAGGCACCCTGGATGATCTCTCCCCTCCGACAGGGTGCCGAGAAGAGCTTCAGACCCTCCTAATCTAGGGACAATGGTGGCGGTGGCTATAGACTGTTTCGTGGAGATATGATTGGTGTCTTAGGGTTTAGTTATCAGGGGCTTCTTATAGGCGAAGGGGGAGACCGAGGGGGTGATCGAGGTTGCCGCACCCCCCAGGCGCAGGCAAGTCCTGGCACGTCCAGGGGGTGTGGGCCTCTCGAGGCCCTCCTCCGTCTCGTCTTCTGCCTCTGTGTTCTACTCGGTGAAATATTGACTTTGGCTTTTGTCCTGTCCAATTTCGAGAATATTCATTTTCTGGATTTTCTGGAACCAAAAATAACAAAAAACAGGCAACTAGCACTGCGACATCTTGTTAATAGGTTAGTTCCAGAAAACGTATAAAAAAACTTCAAAATGTAGACAAAGCAAAGTGGATACTAAACAAGCATGGAACATTAAAAATTATAGATACGTTTACGACGTATCATCCCTACATGTGAGCAACTGTGGAAGTGCTGCCGGAATGCGGCCTTGGAAGGATTGTCTACATGATCTTGAGATCGGCAAGTGATCGACTACATCAACCACGAGAATCTGATCTTGTTAAAATCTTTGGATCTACAATGGTTAGTTCTCTTCAATATCGTTGCACCGATATCATGGATTAGATCATGGATTTTGCATAGATTGGATAATGGTTTTGTGTGTTCTTGTGATAGAATTTTTTTGTTTTCCATGCAACAAACCCTACATGAACTTACTGCTATGGTGGAGCATTTATATCTTAATTATTCCTATGTTTGCTCATGAAAATGGATATAGGACCCATCATAAGGGGTGTACCTACACATGTATATATATATATATATATATATGGCTACACCTAAACTAGGCTCCGTCCCAAAAGAACTAAACTTGACAAGATATTTACCATATTGTGTAGAAATATGTGTGCTAAGTAAATCCATGCCACCCCTAGGAACATTTGCCAGACATAAGAACACACACTTGAGCCTGTCCTCTTGCTGCATAGAGGATGGGGCTTTCTTTTATTAACAGCATTTATTCACTGCAATTTACATTCAGCAATTTATATTATTGCAAATTACAGACGAAAAACACTAAACCACTACATATTTTATCTCATTACTTATCAAACTTGCTAACCAATACCTTCATATCCTTGTGGGTTCGACAACCTTTTCTTATTGAAATGTAATACAATTGATCTCCTGCACTTGGGAGTCATCAAGATACTATTCTAGCGCCTTTGCCGAGGAGCATTGTGCTATTGGTAGGTTTGTTTGGTAAGGAAAGTTGAAAGTTGTTCTTACTTTTGCTATATATTTTATCATGGCTTAACCAGTTCATTAAAGTATGAAACTTTCTTTATATGAATATGTTAATGCTGTTAAGAATTAGGTTAAAAAGATCCTAAGACATAATTGGAATATCAAATACCTATTGGCATTGTTATAGAGGCTAGATATCGAACTTTTATAGAAGATGGAAGTAAAACTACTCAGGGACATATACAAATGATTGAAGATCTATGATCTCTATTTAAACTCTTTGGTATTCTTCATTATTAAGTGAAAAGTAAGTTATTATATTTATCTCTTGCTGGTAATGCTTGTGAATGGTTTGGATCTCTAGAAGAGAAATATCATCTTGATTGGGAATTTCTGAAGAAGGCTTTCTATCTCAACTATTATACACCTAAAGAGGCTTATGATGACCATTGTCATATTTATATGTGTTGGCCTTATGTTGGAGAAAGTATTACTCAATCTTGGGGGAGATTAAAGGAAATCCTTAGAAAGAATCCTTGTCATGGTCTTCCTAATAGTATTATATCGATCACTTTCTATGTGAGGTTACCCCAGCATCATAAGGACTTTCTAGATAATTCTTCTAGAGTAAGTTTTCCTAATAGAACTAAAGGAGAAGCATAGTACTTATTGGATACTATCTATGAAAATACTTATATTTGGGATCTTGATTAAGGTCACAAACCCCGTTTTGAATATGAATATTCATGTGTAGAGAACTTCTCCATTTCTATATTGTTTGAAGAATTAAGTAACAGGTTTGTCCATGATCCTTATGTTTTAATTGAAGTTACTAAAAGTTTTGCTAATAATCTTGTTGTTCCTAAAAAAAGGATTTGATATTTATGTTGAGTCTATTAAACACTTTGTTGTTGTGCCTAAAGTTATCAAGCAGGTTAATAAAATATCATGTACCAAAATCGAGGAGTATGTTGAATCTCCTCCATATCCATAGAAATTGAAAGAAACTTTACTTACTACTATTGCAAACCAGAGTGCCAGAAGATGTAGTGAACCATATGGACAAATTGAAGTTCAACATCAAATTCTGGCATCAAAGATCTAAATGAAGAAAATCCTTGTGATGTTTATTTATGTGAAGATTCCACCAAGGAAATCCAAGGGAACACCACCAATGTTGGTAATCATATTATATTATGTCCTATTGGAACTTCATGTTATCGTAGTCTTTGTCATATTGGATCAAGTATAAGTGTCATTCCATATTCTCTATCTCGTTATTAAGCCTGATATTGATCCCATACACATGGAAGAGACATGTATAACTATCCAATCTGATAATAAAGAATATATTTGTCCTCTTGGTTTGGTTAGAGATGTTGAAGTATTAGTATAAAAAATTAAATACCCCATAGATTTTATTGTGCTTAGTTGTTCCCAAGATTCATTTCGTCCCATAATATTTGGTACACCATTCTTACATACTTTAGGTGATGAAATTAGTATACCTAAAGAAAAAGTATTTATTAAATGTGCTGGTGAAAGGTTAGAGTTTAACTTCTCCAAGTTTACTAATAAGAATTTATAAAATAAAAATTTGCTAAAGAGATGGAGGCTCTTGATTCTGCGGAAGTTGCTTCATCGGACACGATGGAACGATATGTGCTTAACAAATAGGAAACTTTTAGTGATGAAGAAAAATAAGCATTAGAACAAATATCATCTTGACAACCAAATCAATTTCACTATAAGAAATTTCGGCTTTTACAACGGACAATTTTCATGGTTGAAGGCCCATTTTTCGTGGTTGAAAATTATTTTACGAATGATGCCCTTCGTGTTAAAATCCCTGTCACAAATGAATATGCCATGGTTTTTTTTCTGACCATGTCCGATCACACCTTTCAGCCATGATTTTTTTTTGTTGTAGATTTGTTCACCAACCGTGTTGACTGCTGACGTCATGCAAACTGTCTCGTGGCAAACGCCGTTAACGAGATGTTACCGCCATTGATAGTCATGGACACCGTGGTACAAGTGATATGTCGTAAACATATCTATAATTTTTCATGTTCCATGCTTGTTTAATATCCACTTTGCTTTGCTTTCTCTACACTTTGAGGTATTTTTATATGTTTTCTGGGACTAACCTATTAACAAGATGCCACAGTGTCTGTTGCCTGTTTTCTATTGTTTTTGGTTCCAGAAAATCCTGAAAATGAATATTCTCGGAATTGGACAGGACAAAAGCCAAAGCCAATATTTCAGCAAGGAGAACACGGATCCAGAAGAAGAGACGGAGGATGGCCACGAGGGGCCCACACCCCCTGGACATGCGGCCAGGACTAGCCCGCGCCTGGGGGGTGCGCCTACCTTGGGCACCCCCTCGGTCTCCCCATTCGCCTATAAGAAGCCCCCGATACCTAAACGCTAAGTTCCTGATCAGATCTCCATGAAATAGTCTGTAGCCGCCGCCACCATCATCCCTAGATTGGGGGGATCTGAAGCTCTTCTCGGCACCCTATCGGAGGGGAGAGATCATCCCGGAGGCCTTCTTCATCACCATGGCAGCCTCCATTATGATGCATGAGTCGTTCCACCTTGGACAATGGGTCCATACAGTAGCTAGATGGGTGTTACTCTCCTTTGTGCTACCATGTTTAGATCTTGTGAGCTCCGTTCATGATCAAGATCATATTTGTAATCATTTGTGTTGTGTTTGCGGGGATCCGATGGATATTGAGATTACTATGTCAGGTTGATTAATGGTTTTATCCTATTGATTCTATCATGTCTGTGTTGCTTGAGATCTTGCATGCTCTCCATTTCTAGTACCTATCTTGGCCAATTAGATGATAGTGACTCCAAGAGGGAGTATTTATGCTCGATATTGGGTCCATGACTCTATTGAATCTGGGGCAGTGGCAGAAATATCTAATGTTGTACATTTGTCATTGTTACTAGGGATAAAACAACGATCTTTTGTTCATGAAACAATTGTATTGTTTACTTTAAACACTTTGCTTAAAGCAGTTATCCATTGCTTGCAACTTAATACTGGAGGTGGTTCAGATGATAACATGAAGGTGCATTACTAGTCATAGATGCAGTTGGATGACGGTCTGTGTATATTGTTGTAATGCCCAATCGAATCTCATAGGATCATGAATGTGTAGTATTGCATTGTTATGCCTTGCTCAGTTCTGTCAATTGCCCCGTTGTAATTTGTTTACCCAACATGTTATGTTGTTTATCTTAAGGAGAACACCTCTAGTGAACTGTGGACCCCCATCCAATCTTTACCATTGCTACATCTTCCACTGTTACTGTTTACTTTCTGCAAGCCACCATTACCTTCGACACCATACGTTTAATCCTTTGTTTTCAGCAAACCGGTGAGATTGACAACCTCACTGTTCGTTGGGGCAAAGTCTTGAGTTTGTGTTGTGCAGGTTTCCAAGTTGCTAGCAACACCTTTGAGTCATTTCCTTCCTCCTACTAGTTCGATAACCTTGGTTTCATACTGAGGGAATACTTCATGCTATGCTCATCATACCTTCCTCGTGGGATTTCCCAGCGAAGCTCTAAAGTGATCTGAGCCGCCATCAACGAGTTTTTCGGCGCCGTTACTGGGAAGCTAAGGATGAATTCACAAGGGGAGTCCTTCACAACCTTTCTCTTTACTTTGTTTTTGTTTTTCTTATTTTATTTTGCCTTGTTTTGTGTGCTTCTTTTTATCAATAATTCCAAAACAATTAGTTTCGTTTGGTTTCTTTTTTCTTATCAAAAACACAAAAAAAATAGTTCCTACTCTTGTTGCTGCTGTTGTTGGCTTGCTCCACCTTTGCAAAAATGAACTCTGCTGAGAACACCAAGTTGTGTGACTTCACTACCACAAACAACAATGATTAACTGAGTACACCTATTTCTCCACCTGCTCCTGATGCTACCTTTTATGAAATTAAGTCCGCTTTATTGAATCTTGTTATGAAAGAGCAATTTTTTGGTGCTAGTTCTGATGATGCTGCTACCCAACTCAATAACTTTGTTGAACTTTGTGAGATGCAAAAATATAAGGATGTAGATGGAGATGTTATTAAGATCAAATTGTTTCCTTTTTCCTTGAGAGGAAAAGCTAAAGAATGGTTGCTTTCCCTTTCTAGAAATAGTATTGATTCTTGGATTAAGTGCAAAGATGCTTTTATTGGAAAATATTATCCTCCTGCTAAGATTGTATCTATGAGAAGTGAAATAATGAAATTTAAACAACTTGATAATCAACATGCTGCTCAAGCTTGGGAAAGAATGAAATATTTGGTTAAGAATTGTCCCACTCATGGACTGCCTACTTGCATGATTATCCAGACTTTTTATGTAGGGTTAAACTTCCCATCAAGAAATCTGTTGGATTCTGCTACTGGAGGTACCTTTATGACCACTACCTTGGGTGCTGCAACAAAGCTTCTTGATAATATGATGGTTAATTATTCTGAACGACACATTGAGAGAGCCCCACATGGTAAGAAGGTAAATTATGTAGAAGAAACCTCCTCGTTGAGTTATAAAATTGATGTTATCATGGCTATGCTTGTTAATGGAAAATCTCATACATATCTAAATAATGTTCCCTTAGCCTATTTTGTTGGTCAACAAGAGAAAGTTGATGTGAACTTGATTAGAAACAACAATTCTTATAGGAATAATTTTGGTAATAATAATGACTATAGGCCTTATCCTCCTAATAATGGCAATACTTATGGAAATTCCTACAACAACAATAGAAGTGCTCCCTATGAACTTGAAGTCATGCTTAAAGACATTATTAGTAAACAAACCACTTACAACAAGACTGTGGAGGAAAAACTTTTGGATGTCGATAAAAATATTTCCTCTTTGTGTGAAGCACAGTCCTCTTTGATTAATAAAATGGCTGCTAAACCTGAAACCTTGGAAAGTACCTTTGTTGCTACTCATGCCATACAAGAAACTATTGATGAAAGTGTTAGACTGTTAGCTAAATTACATGCTAAGTGGAAAAGAGAAGCTGAAATTGCTAGAAACAATAGTGTTTGCACTATTACCACCACCAATATGGATGCTACCAAACCACAAGAAGTCCCTATTCCTCCTACCACAATTCCCAAACCCAATGAGTCTACTACTAGTGATGTTGTTTGATTTTGAACTTGATGGTTGCAATATCTCTGAAGTGATTATGTTCCTAGAAAATCTTGCTAGGAGTCCTAATGCTAGTGATATGAATGTGGATTTCACCAAACACATTACAGATGCTCTTATTAAAATTGAGGAAGAAAAATTGAAACACAAAGCCTCTATTCCTAGGAAAGTAGAAGATAGTTGGGAATCCATCATTAATATGCAAGTGAATGTGTAACATCCCAAAAATATTAAACTAGAATTAACAAACTCTAATCACCAAAATTAGGGTTAACAAAAACTTTTCCAATCAAAATATGAAAGCATTCATATGAGTGTGCATTAAAATTTGGATTCTTTTGAATTGCTAGAATTGTGTGTATCTTTGCTTGGAAAATGATTCTTAGGTGAATTAAACATCATCTAAACAATTCCCACACTTTTCCCAAAGACAAATAAATCAAAACAAACAAAATAAGGGAATGGTCACTTTGGCCAATTTAACTCCCATGCCTACTTTGGATGTCTCTAACTTTCAAAACTTAACAGAAACTTGTTTGGACCTTTACACCCCTTGATAGTACTCATAACAAAGTACCAAGGCCCACCTTGTGATCATCCAAAAGCATTTGAATGCATAGTTTAAATGATAGTTCAAAACTGAATCTATATCATATGGGAAGATCCCACTTTTTTAGAAACCACTCAAACAAGCTCAACTTTCAAAAGCCAAGCATCCACAGACTCACCAGCACATGCCTAGCACACCCACCAAAAATCTTTTCAAAATTCAAAACTTGAATTCATGCGGCCATTTTCATTAAACACCTTGCAGATTCAAATCTAACAAAATTAAAACACTATAGTGTGCAGTGTTTTGGGCCTAACTTGTTCCCTCTCTAGACACCACTAGCCTTAGTAGATCATCTAACGGCCCTAACTAATCCCTAGCACCACTGTAAGCTTGACAATGTCATCAATTGTGAACAACCGAGAGCACCCATGTCACCCCAGTGTGGATAGCAGGATAGAGGAAGAACTAGCCGTGCCAACCTTGTCTGGGAGGTAGCCCATGCCTCACCGCCCCCTCTCGACCAGCCCTGCCTCGCAGACAAAAGCCAGAACCGCCAGGAACGCTGCGCCCGTGCCGCTGTCGACCATGCCGACGTGCGCCACAGAGCACGCGCCATTCCCATTCAACCAGACCACCTCGAGCCGTCCTCGCCCGCCAACATGCTCCCCAGCGTCCCAGGAGACCGCCAGACATGCCCATTTCACCGCCCGTGCCCCGTAGCCACTGCTCGCCGTCGAAGACGCCGCCTCTGCCTCGCAGAGCATCGAGTGTTCCAGACCGTTTGCCACCGCCCCTACAAGCGCATTAAAGCCATAGAGCATCGCCAGGAGACCACCGATCGATCGCCACCCTCGGCCATGCCGCTAGCTGCCCATAGCCGTGTTGCCACCATCGTATGCCCATCCCGTTCGGTCTCACCGTTGAGCCTATAAAAGGAGACGACCCCCAGCCAAATTGAGCACACCATCTCACTCCCCTCACTGCACTGATCATTCCACCTCGCTCTCGGAGCAAGGCGAGCAGCGCAGTGCCGGAATTTCACTGGAGCCCGCCGCTGTTGTAGAAGAAGGGAGACAGCAATTGGAGCCGCCCAGGAGAAGCTGCCGGTACCAGGAGGTTTGCCGTCGTCCACTTCGTCGTTCGCCTGCCTCGCCGACACTCGCTGGAGACCCGGTGAGCTCCCAACGACCCCCACCTGCCGCATTAGGGTTCTGTCTCGCTGGCGTTGCCCGACGTGGACGATGAACCAGAGCCGTTGGATTAGAACTAGATCCAACGCACCACGTTGCCCCGTACCGCTTCGCACCCCTCTGTCTCACTGATGCGTGGGGACAGCAACTTAACCAGCCCGCGTAAGCGCTATGCGTAGCAGGCCGGCCCATTTTATCTTCCCGCGCAGCCCACTAGTTTGAATTTAACTTTTTCCATTTTCATTCAAACACAGTTCTGTACCCAGTTTCAAAAATCAACCCAGCTTGATTCAGTGAACCAAATTGAATGAAACCAATTTTATTAGAAAGTCCTGGAAGTGCTGAATCCAAGCCCGTTGGATTCAAATTATTTGGATCTCGAGATCACCCTTGGTAAAAAATAATAAGGCAGAAGCTTTTCTGCATTCAAACATTTTTCAAATTTAAACCATAATAGCTTTTGAGTTGATTCCAACTCTCAAAACTCACAAGTAACCATACCTTTCATAATATATAAAAATATTTGGGTCTACCTATAGAAATAATGTTCAAGTAATAAAAGGATGCCACATAGGCATTTCTAGTCACTTTATTTAAATGAAATAAAAGGTTAAATCTTATTAAATTGTGACACCACTTTAAATCACATTCCCATGTACTAAAATATGTGGTGATGACATGTGTCAACATGATCCCATGTTTGGTTTGGAGAATATTAAATCTTAAGTAGTTTTTCAACGAGTAGAAATTACTTTTCTAAAAATAAAAGCAATAAGCCAAATGCTTTAATCTTGTAATGTTAGTGATGATGCTAGATCATCTATAGAACCCCTTTGTGTGATGATTGAAAGTAGTTAAGTATTGTTTGGTGATTGTGTACCTCGTATTTATTCATAGACGCTAGTACCGACCAAGGATACGAGGAGGAAGGAGGATACTACGAAGAAGAAGCCGAGGAAAACTTCAACCACTGCTCTGCACAAGGCAAGCTAACACTTGCAAGATACTATACTTATGAAATCCTAATACTACTAGTTGATTAAGCAAGCCTTGCTAATCAAGTTAACCTATGCAATGCACTAAGCATGCTTGGTTAGACACATTTGATGATACCCAATCCTAGTTTTACTTGCAAGCTTTCTACTTTATTTCTTTATCAAACCCACTACTTAGAGTTTACTTGAGTAAATTTGTAGATACTAGAAAGATAATTGAAGCTTGCATAAAGAGCATAAAACTTGGCCTAATCTTCATGTCATCCTAAGGCATGAAATTGAACTTAGTTAAACTCCACTAGTTTACCACCCCTCATTAGTACATACCCCCATTTGTAGATGCTAGTGCTAAGCATAAAACTTGATCAAACTTTAGATGGGAATACTTGGTGGAAAAATGGTTATGAAAACCTTGGAATGATGGATCATTGTATTGAGATGTTTTGACATGTGTTTCCGAACACCAGATGATTTTGGTGATGAAAATGTTAAGGCATGAGACTTAGCCCTTTATAAAACTGATGGTTGTCTGGATGCGATACCATTCCAATTTTACTGTACAACCACAATACCCTAAGATTGGGTAGGGCTTGACTGGAAACTTATGTACCTTAGTATTAGTTCCCTCATGGCCAAGGTTTGAGCTGAGGCTACCTTGTGAAGATTGTCCACCTGTGCAGTACCCAAGGTGACAGTTGGTCATGGTTGGGAGGCCAAACTCACAGGAGAGCTGCTTATACTAGGGCGTATAATTGAAAGATTAGGATTGATTATCCGCATACTGAGTATGGTGAATTCAGGATTTGTTCCTGACGGATGTATCGAATGTTGTGCTGAAAGTGTACAATCTCTACATAGTGTCAAACTATTTGAATAGCCGCATCCGCGGTTATGGACAGTTGGAGTGGCCATACTGTTCCCCCGTCAGATGTTTTAAATTTGACTTGTGAAATGGATTGAGATTTTGACTTGACCAAAACAGAGTTGGGGCATGAGATACTAGTCCCCCTTAGGTGTTATAAGCTTTCAACTAGCTTTCGTTGCTTCTGAACTTAGTAGAGGTAAATCTGGCTTTTTGCAAAACAACGCTAGAGCTTAGTGTCCTACTACAAAAACCCCCTTCACCTGTTAGTATTAGTTTGCGAGTACTTAAAGAGTACTCATGGCTTTGTCCCTGGCTATTCCCGTGGCCAGACTATGAAGAGGAGTACCAGGAAGATGGACCCCAGGAAGGTTACGACAACTAGGATCATCTCCCATCGTCAGCATTGCCTGTGACCCCGAAGATGGAGCTTCACCCACGCTACCGTTATTATTACGTATTCCGCTGCTTGAGTTGTATTAAGAAATGGATCATGATATCCTTATTTGTGTAAGACCTTATGTATGGTTTGTAATGGATGATGTACTGTGGTATCCAATTCTGTTATGTCTCGCAAAAATGGGATTCCGATGTATGGCATAACAGGCATCTGGGATTAAAAATCCGGGTGTTGACAGAATGACTTTGATATCAAAGCTTCATGTCACCTTGGTTCTAGTGTCTCTATGATGCCTAGAAAGATTTATGAAATGCTTGATTTGCCACCTTTGGAAAATTGCTATTTGGATGTCCCACTTGATGATACTGCTAAAAAGAAACTCATGGGGAGTGTTAATGATGTTCTTATTTTGGTTAACAATGCCTATGTCCCTCTTGATTTCTATGTTTTGGATGTTGAATACAATGCTTCTTGTCCTATTACTTTGGAAAGACCTTTTCTTAGAACTATTGGTGCCATCATTAATATGAAAGAAGGCACCATTAAATATCAATTCCCATTCAAGGAAGGTATTGAACAATTCCCTATGAGGAGAGAGAAATTATCTTTTGCTCCTCCTTTGAAAGAAAAATTTGATGTTAATGCTTCTTCATTTGAAAACACTTGATTCTTGCTTCTTGTGCCTAACTTAAAGGAGTTAAAGAAAACTACTTCTTGCACTAGTGCAGACTGGGGCCTTTAACACCGGTTCATAAGGCCCTCTAATAGCGGTTGTAGAACCGCTGTTGAGGTTTCGGTGTTAGAGGGCCCCCCTTTAACACCGGTTCTTATACGAACCGATGTTAAAGGGTGGAGCACGTGGGGCTGCCGCAGCGCTCAGGCCCCCCCTTTAACACCGGTTCGTAACATGAACCGGTGTTAAAGGTTCTGTGCCGCTGCAGGAAAAAGAGATAAATCTCTACCGCGGCAGGAAAACGGCCTAAATCTCTGCCGCGGCAGAGTTCTGCCCCAGCCCCGTTCTGGGCGTATTTCTGTGGTGCGGTAGGGACGGGGAGGGGGAGGGGTAATCGATCGGGAGAGGAATACACATACATCATCGTCGGTACATACGAGTACATGAATAATTAAGCAACTATTATTATACACAAAAATCGTCATTGTGTGGTATTCTCCGTAAACGTTGAAGCATCAAGTACAAGACAAACACGTTCAAGCATATATACAACGTTCATTTTGGTGGATATCTAAAGAGTTCTCTGCCAGGCGTGACGACCTCATCAAGTATGAACCCCGCCAATTCCTCTTGAATGGATCGTATGCGGTCAAATGGTAGGAGTTGGTCCCGCAACCGTTCGATCTGAATATATATGAAGAATGGGGTCAATATATATATAAGAATAAAACTCAACACAATTGATGGTAATAAAATAATGTTGTGTACTTTGTTTACTTACTCTAAGTTGTTCTAGTGCGGCTTGGCCCGTCGCACATATCGTGTTCGAATGAACTCGCAAACATAGTACCCACAGAAGTTATTGCCGGGTCCCTAATGCACGCACTTTACAAGAATAGAGAGTTCAATCAAAATAATAATCAATAAAGCATGATATAATAGAATTGGAAGCAGAATCAAAGAGATACGCGGACCTAGCTAGCTAGTATTACTTACATCTTGGTCTACAAATTTTAGTTCTTCTGACCATTCACCCACGGCCCTGCCCGTGAACCTTTTCCAAACCCTGTCCGGCAAGGAAAATGGATAAAGGAGTAACCCTAATGGGCGACTCAGCGAGGGCAGAGGATGATGATATGACAGGTTAAAAGTATTGAAATGTAACCCTAATACATGCTTGGTCATTCCAAACCCTAATTCGGAGAAACCCCGGATTCATATGAGAGGATACATTCGGAAAAACCCCGGATTCGGAGAAACCCTAGTGCTATATTGACAACGAGAGGTGTACTAGGGCGGAGGCTGGCGGCGCTAGGGCGAGAGCGGGGCCGGGATGCGTGGGGGTGTGCGTTCGAACCATCGTGACGTGGGCTCCTAAAATGGGCGACTCGGCGAGGGTAGAGGAGGTTAGGGTCCACGTCATTGGAAAAGTAATCGGTCAAGTGATGCATATATACACATACATACATATATACACATACAAAAAAATATACATATATACACATACATATACAAATATATATACATATATATATCATACAAAAATATATACATACATATACATACATATACATACATATACAAATACACATACACACTAACCAATCACTAACAAATACACATACACATACATATACATATAACACTATACTAATTTAACACTAACTAACACTATAACTAGCCACTAACCAAAAAACACTAACACTAACAAAAATCAGCGGCGGGCATGCTCACCTGCGGGCGGCGGGGCGGCGTGGGTGGCGCAGCGCTGCTGGGCGGTGTTGCGTGCGGGTGGGCGGCGCGCGCGGCCGGGATGGGGCGGCGGAGGGGCGCGCGGCAGCGGGCTGGTACGGCGGGGTGGGGACCGCGGAGGGGCGACGACGAGACGGGGTGGGGACGGTGCGACAATCCCGGCGACGACGAGACGGGGTGGGGACGGCGGCGCTATGACATCGCCTCTGCTTCTTCCTCTGCTATGCACGCGCTTGATCTGGCTGGAGGGGAAGGAGGAAGTGGCGCGCGTTATAAATGCCCCCCCTTTAACACCAGTTCTAGCCACGAAACGGTGTTGAAGGGGGGAGGAATTCGTTTCACGCCCGCACCCCCCCTTTAACACCGGTTCCAGGGGGCATTTATTTCATTCATTAAAGGGGTGGGGGCATTTTTAATTCAAAAAATAGGATATGAATTTAGAAAATTCATATCTTTTTCATTTCAACTCAGAAAAATATGAATAATATATCATAATTTTCAGAAAAATAATATTTATCCATTCATGTAAAAACATTTTATATTTACTTTAGATGAAAATTTTCAAAATGATTAAAACACTTACATATAAATTTTGATTATTCAATTCAAACAAAAATAAAATAGTCAAACCCTAAAACTTTGAACATAAGAAATATTAAGCATCTAAAAAGGAATCTAACCCTATTTTATTAGAGGAAATCATATTTTATTTTGTATTAACATTTTTGAATTGTTTGGATATTTAAATGTTGCATCTTTTGTATACTTTGGAATCTGACAAGGCCTCGCTCAACTTGCATTGGATTTGTGATAAAATAGCATATTATGAACCTAAAAATGATTTTTGTAAAAAATCATGAGCATCATATCATGTACTTGTAGTTCATATCTGACCCACTTCCTACCTATTCAGCAGGAATTTGTCTTTTTCACCAGAGGTGGACGGAAAGGTTTTAGATCCCCCAGTTGGTACATTGTTCATATAAGGTGGTCTAGTATTTTTGTAAAATGTGGTGGTGGTTTTTTGAATTAGCCATTTGGTGGTTGCTTCATAAAACCGTTCATTTTTTATGCTCGGAAAATGGAAAATGCCTTTTTGGTGCGACAAAAAGGAAAACTTCCTCTTGCAACATTGTTTGCCATCCCATGATGCACATGTATGCACAATATGGCCACATTATCACAAACTATTCCTTGATTCTAGCCATAACATTGGTCATTTGACCTGAAAGCCAAGAAACCTCGAATGTGATAGGTCATTTTGTGAAGGTTTTTTTGAGACATAATAAATATACCAAGTTTGATATTTTTCCTTCTAACTATGTCACATAATATAACACCACGCGAAGGTTTCGATCTTTTTTTAATTTTTTATCCCCGTTTTAAACTATCGTCAAACTTTGTCGAACAACGGGCATGAAGATTCTTAGCTCGGGGCCAAGCCTCGCTCACCTTGCATTGGATTTTTGATAAAATATCATATTGTGAACCTAAAAATGATTTTTGTAAAAAATCATGAGCATCGTATCATGTACTTGTAGTTCATATCTGACCCACTTCCTACCGATTCGGTAGGAATTTGTCTTTTTCACCAGAGGTGGACGGAAAGGTTTCAGATCCCCCTGTTGGTACATTGTCCATATAAGGTGGTCTAGTATTTTTGTAAAATGTGGTGGTGGTTTTTTGAATTAGCCATTTGATGGTTGCTTCACAAAACCGTCCATTTTTTATGCTCGGAAAATGGAAAATGCCTTTTTGGTGCGACAAAAAGGAAAACTTCCTCTTTCAACATTGTTTGCCATCCCATGATGCACATGTATGCACAATATGGCCATATTACACAAACTATGCCTTGATTCTAGCCATAACATTGGTCATTTGACCCGAAAGGCAAGAAACCTCGAATGAGATAGGTCATTTTGTGAATGAGATAGAACTGGAATTAAAGTACAGAATGCAACTAACAGTAAGTTAGATAAAGCACGACTGAAAATTAAGATACATAAAAGAACTGAAAATTAAGATACATGGCCAGATTAAGTCACAATCTGCCGAACTTGTTTCGGAATGTTGGAGTGATTCAGTCATGCTCCTGCCTACACCTGTAATACTCGCCACCGTAGTCGTCGTACTCGCCACCGCCATCGTCGCTGTCGTCGTCGGGGTCGCCGTAATTGAACCTTGAAGGCTGAGTACGCGTGGGCTGGACTTGAGGGTAGCGCATACGAGGGTTAGAGTCGGCGGCAGTGTCGTAGGCCATAGTAGCCCGGCACGCCTCCGGCGCTCAGCATCCAGGCGACGGGGACATAGTAGCTCGCGCGGGCAGGGGTAGTTCGAGGCGCAAAGCTCCTCCGCCTCCCTAGGGGTTAGTGCTACGGTGGAAGCCATGGGAAAGAGTGATGAGGTTGCAGATATGAGTCTAGAGATGTGCAATGACAATGGAGGCCAACCCTACATATATATAGTGAGAAATGGCTGGAGGGAAGAAGTGGCAGGAAAAAATGGCGGGAATAAAAATGGCGGGAAAAAAATGGCGGGAAGAAAAATGGCTGGAAAAAATGGCTCATTTAATACATATACTGTTAACAGAAGAAATATGACATTGATTTCCATGTTGAGATACATATGTGTGCCAAAAATGGCTCAATTAATACATATAGTCAATCTTATGATCGTGCCGGCCGTAACCATGGAGTATCAGCACCGTTTAACAGGATGGTTAGGTCAGTCTTCACTCTGAAGGGCGTAATTTCATCAAACTTATTATAATCTTCTGACATGTCTGTCTTGTCCTCCACTCCCACGATGTTTTTTTTCCTGAAAGAACTATCTGACGCTTTGGCTCATCGTGTGATGTATCTGTTTGCTTATTTTTTCTTTTTTTTCCGTTTCGTAGACATGTCCTTCACATAGAAAACCTGAGCCACATCATTGGCTAAGACGAATGGTTCGTCTAAGTTCTTGTCTACCTTCATAAGATTGTTGAGATCCACTGTTTCCACTCCGTACTTCTTGTCTACCTCAACCCCTCCTCCTATTAGCTTGACCCATTTGCATCGAAACAAGGGGACCTTAAAATTAGGTCCATAGTCAAGTTCCCATATCTCCTCTATGAACCCATAATACGTGGTCTTTTGCCCATTGTCTTCTGCTGCATCGAAGCGGACACCACTATTTTGGTTGGTGCTCTTTTTATCTTGGCCTATCGTGTAAAATGTATTCCCATTTATCTCGTATCCTTGGAAAGTACATACAGTCAAAGGTGGTGTCCTAGCCAACAAGTACAGCTAATCCCCAATAGTGGTGTTATTCGTGAGAAGTCTTTGCAGCCAGCCGCCAAAACTCGCCATGTGTTCACTTATAATCCATTCATCAGACTGTCCTGGGTGTTTGAGGCGTATTAAATTCTTGTGTTCATTGATATATGGGGCAACCAAGATAGATCTTTGTAAAACCGTGTAGTGTGATTGATTGAGAGAATGCCTGTCCCTACATATCATTGCTTTACATCCTAGGGTGCCTTTTCCACGTAGTCTCCCCTCATGTCATGATTCTGGAACACCAATCGCCTTAAGGTCAGGAATAAAATCAACACATAACTCAATGACCTCCTCTGTTACATAGCCCTTGGAGATGCTTCCTTCTGGCCTAGCACGGTTATGAACATATTTCTTTAAGACTCCCATGTACCTCTCAAAGGGGAACATATTGTGTAGAAATACAGGATCGAGAATGGCAATCTCTTCTACTAGGTGAACCAGGAGATGTGTCATAATATTGAAGAAGGATGGTGGGAACACCAACTCAAAGCTGACAAGACATTGGGCCACATCTGTCTGTAACCCTGGTAGGCTTTCTGGATCTATTACCTTCTAAGATATTGCATTGAGGAATGCACATAGCTTCACAATGTGTACTCGAACATTTTCAGGTAGAAGCCCCCTTAATGCAATCGGAAGCAATTGTGTCATAATCACGTGGCAGTCATGAGACTTCAGGTTTTGAAATTTTTTCTCTGCCATATTTATTGTTCCCTTTATATTCGACGAGAAGCCAGACGGGACCTTGATACTGCTCAGGCATTCAAAAAAGATTTCATTATGCACTTTGGTAAGAGCGTAGCTGGCAGGAGTTAAGTGGCATGGTTTACCGTTCTCGTTCTTAGGATGCATAGGCTCTTCAGGGTCTTTCAGACGTTCTTGGTCCTGCCGTGCTTCCGGTGTATCTTTTGTATTCCCATACACTCCTAGGAAGCCTAGCAGGTTCACGCAAACATTCTTAGTCACGTGCATCACGTCGATTAAAGAGCAGACCTCTAAGACTTTCCAATAGGGTAGGTCCCAAAATATAGATTGCTTCTTCCACATGGGCGCGTGTCCGGCATCATCAGTCGGAACAGATAGACTGCCAGGACATTTTCCAAAGATTACTTCTAGGTCCTTGACCATACCAAATACCTCCTCACCGGTACGGAGGATAAACTTCCTCCAGGGTTCTGCCAGACGTTTGAAATGCTTGCCTTTATTTCGTACTGGATGCAGGTTCGGAATAAATCGACGATACCCTAGGTACACAACCTTCTTACATTTATCCAAATATACACTTTCAGTCTCATCTAAAGAGTGTGTGCATGCATTGTATCCCTTGTTTGTCTGCCCTGAAATGTTACTAAGAGCAGGCCAATCATTGATGGTTATGAAAAGCAATGCTCCTAGGTTAAATGGCTCCCGTTTTTGCTCATCCCACATACGTACACCTGGTTTGGCCCACAGCTATAAAAGTTCTTCAACTAATGGCCTTAGGTACACATCAATGTCATTGCCGGGTTTCCTCGGGCCATGGATGAGCATTGGCATCATAATGAACTTCCTCTTCATACACAACCAAGGAGGAAGGTATAGATACATAGAGTCACAGGACAAGTGATTTGACTGCAGCTCTGCTCACCAAAATGATCCATGACATCTATACTTAGAACAAACATTAAGTTCCTTGCGTCACGTGCGATGTCCGGGTACTTTCGCTCGACTTTTCTCCACTGTGACCCATCAGCGGGGTGTCTCAACATCGCGTCTTTCTTACGGTCTTCCATGTGCCATCGCAACAACTTGGCATGCTCTTTATTTCTGAAGAGACGTTTTAACCGTGGTATTATAGGAGCATACCCCATAACCTTGGTAGGAACCTTCTTCCTAGGGGCCTCACCCTCAACATTGCCAGGATCGTCTCGTCTGATCTTATACCGCAGTGTAGTGCATACCGGGCATGCATCCAAATTATCGTACTTCTCACCACGGTAGAGGATGCAGTCATTAATGCAGGCATGTATCTTCTGCACGTCTAATCCTAGAGGGCAGACAACCTTCTTTGCTTGGTATGTACTGTCGGGCAACTCATTATTTCTTGGAAGAAGATTCTTCATTTCTACCAACAACTTTGAAAATGCGCTGTTAGTCACACCGTTCTCTGCCTTCCATTGCAGCAAATCCAGTGTGGTACCTAGCTTTTTGTGGCCATCTTCGCAAGTTGGGTACAACAATGTTTTGTGATCCTTTAACATCTGCTCCAACTTCTCCTTCTCCTTTTCAGTTTCACATTCTTCCTTTGCATCAGTAATGGCCCGACCAAGATCGTCATCAGCGGGCCCATCTGCTGCCTCTTGATCTTCATTATCTACCCCCGTTGCAGTATCATCATATTCAGGATACATATTATGATAGTTTTCATCATCCTCTTCTTCTTTGTTGTCTTCCATCACAACCCCTTTTTCTCCGTGCTTGGTCCAACAATTATAGCTGTGCATGAAACCAGATCAAAGCAGGTGGGCGTGAATGGTTCTGGTGTTTGAGTAGTCTTTCTTGTTCTGACAGTGAACACACGGCAACACATAAAACCATTGTGACAACGGTTTATATTAGCCACAACAATGAAATTTTGGAGGCCCGTAATGTACTCGGAAGTGCGTCGGTCACCGTACATCCATTGCCGGTTCATCTGCATTAATATATAGTATATATCAAAAATTAATAGCGAGATGACCATTTATATATATAGTACATCAATGACACATGAAAGGATAGTTTCCGACCTCGACCGAGAAGGAAAGAGCAACGAGAAAACTTATTTTGAGCTCTCAAGCATTTCACTGAACACCTCTTGTGCATAGGAAAAAAACACAAACTAGTACACCTCTCACCCTCTTGCTAGGCTCCAAAATGAGAGAGTGAAAAAATGGAAGAGAGGGGTGTGGGCTGCGGTGTGTTATATAGCCCCCCCCTTTAACACCGGTTTGTGGCTTAAACCGGTGTTAAAAGGGGGCTGCGCGGGCCACTGGTGCAGGGGCCTTTAACACTGGTTCGTGCCACGAACCGATGTTAAAGGGGGGCTCCTTTTTGCTGCACGGGCCACGCTGGTACGGCCCCCCCTTTAACACCGGTTCGTAGAAGAACCGGTGTTAAAGCCCATTTCCTGGCTCAACCAAAGGCCTCGTTTCCACTAGTGTTGGGAGATAACCCAATTGTTTTCTTGAGTGTTGGAAGTTATTACTTCTATAATAACCTATCCTTGTCCTTTTATTTGATTTTTGTGCCAAGAATAACCTCTAATGAGAGGGAAGTAAGATTTGGGGAAGTGTTGTCCAGAAACAGATTTTTGTGCTCCACTGTAAAAAAATTTGAAAAATATCTATAAGTCGGATTGAGATGTAATTTTCTGAATAAATCCCCCAGGTTGTTAGATAAATTTCGTTAGTTCAATTCTTTTTGATTTGAGCAACATAAGGTCTTCGAAAACATCAGTTTAAACCTGCTGGTCTGTTTTGACAGATTTCTGACATTATTTGCATTTGCTTCTTATTGATTCCTTTTTGGGATCTCTTTGGGAAATTGAGCTTTTTGAGGGAATTGCTATAGTAGCTTGTGTATTAAGTGAAAGTTTTTCTGTTTTGAAACTAAACCCAAAGGTCTATTATCATTTGAATGCACTAATGTTTCTAATGAAGATTGTGTGAAGTCTTGTATCAAGGAAAATTTTCAATTGTAAGGAAAGAATGATGTAATGAGATGAAGAATGGACAAAAGCTCAAACTTGGGGATGCCACCCCGTATCACCCCAAGAAATATTCAAGAGGTACAAGCATCAAAGCTTGGGGATGCCCAAGGCATCCCCTTCTTCATCAATAAAAATCTCAGGTCTTTCTAGACACTTCGTTTTTATTGTTTCATGCACTATTGTGTTGTTTTTGGAGTGTCTTAGTTTTCGTTTTTGGTTAGTTTTCTTGAATAAAGTAGTTGGACCCCCGTTTTTGCAGTGTTGTTTCAGATAAGTTGATTGGTGTTAGAAAGCAGTAGGAAGTTCTTTCTTTAGTAGTACAAGAAGGAGCTTTATTTGACTGTGACTTAGACTTTATCATGTTAGATGTTGTTTTCATCTTATGCTGAGTGATTATTGCTGTAGCATGAATTGTTCCAAACAATTAGGATTGCTTAATGTGCCTTGAAAGAATCATGCGTTGTTTTAGCATACAAAAGCATAGTATTGTGGTATTCTCCTTTGATGCTTTATTTGGGTTGACTTGGCACACGCTCACACCAGGTTATGACTATGAACCAGTCACCTTAGCCTCCATGATCATTTAGTTTTTTAATTGTGTTACCACTTTATGCTTTGATTAGTAATGTTTTGTCGTTCTGCATGATTATGACCATTATTGCTCTCTTAGTTGGTCTCTCCTAGTATTTTGCTAGCCTCCACTTGTATTGAGTAAGCTCTACTCATGCATCCAACTCCCAAGAAACCAAGTTATTCCAGAGTTTCCACTATAAATTCCTATGCATGGTGTGTTACCATTCCAGGTATATTCTTGTTTTGTCTACCTTCCAATTAAAAAGTCACTTTGTTATGTGAAAGTTAGTGATTAAAGATCTCACAAACTTGATGGCTCACTTTATTTTTCTTGCCCTAATAAACTTGAACCATTGTGTCATATATGTTGTATATTCTTGCACTTATACGTTGGGATTAGCTGAACCGTGTTGTCACGGGGAACAATTTCAACACCTGTAGATATCTACCCAGCTGATATCATGCTCTTTTGTTTATGGATGTCATCGGTGTGAAATGAAAGGGGATCTTGTAAGTCCATGGAGTTATGTATGTGTGTTAGAGAAATGCCTGGGCAGCTAGCGTAAGCCATGCCTAATCATGGTGGAAACTTAAAGCATCACCATAGTGAGCAATCTATGAAGCATTCTTCTTATAAAAAAGAGACAGAAAAAAAGGAGATTGAGAAAAGAGGAAAGAGAGAAAAAGCACAATTTTCCCATGAAAATAAGAAGATTGTTGTGATGCTCATTGTTTGCTTGCATTCTCATTTTGATATGGGATAGCGCCGGTATCATTGGGCAAGGGGTACCCCATTGGCGGTTCTCTATGATACACATGTACTTACTATGACAAGAACTTACCGGTAACTAAAGTTGAGTAGCATGAGGAGCGTCCCTCGTACTCAAGGGACATGAGGTTGCCAACTTATACTTTGTCAAGCATATACTACATCTTTGTTCACTTTAACCTTAATCACTTCAAGATGCTTATGATAGGGGCAATGAGAGATGAAAGCTAACAAGTACCATAATTTTTGTAAGATCTTTGAGACTTGAAATCCCTGCTTCCCTTTATAAAGGCCCTTCTTCCACTTTTACATTGAGTCTCCACCTTCTATCCTTAGGCACCAATTAAGAGATCATAGTTGCCATTCTTAGTTCTATGTGCATTGACCCAAAACTTATTGATTGATTCATATTGTTGATATTGCTTGTTGTGGAACTATTTGTATCTAGTCACCTTTATGAACATTGAAGGTGTCCTATGAATTTATTGATACTCCATGAGGGACAAGCTGGATGCCACTATGCTATGTTTTATATATGTGAAACAAACAAACGTCTCTCAATGCATTGTTATTCATGAATCTTTGTTTGTATCCTTTCATGTTGCATGCATAGTTGCTTTGTATTATTGTTAGAACTTCATCTTTCATGCTCATGTTTAGAGTACTTTGATCATAGATTTCAATCCTTGCAAATGGTTTGATATTTATTGTGATGGTGCATGTCACCTCAAAAATTATTATTTTTATAACTTACCTACTCGAGGAAGAGTAGGAGTTAAGCTTGGGGATGCTTGATACGTCGTAAAGGTATCTATAATTTTTTATGGTCCATGCTTTATACGCCCCGTTTTCTGTTGTTTTTGGTTCCATAAAAGCTAGAAAATGAATATTCACGGAATTGGACGGGACAAAAGGCAAAGTCAATATTTCACCAAGGAGAACACGGGTCTAGAAACCGAGACGGAGGAGGGCCACGAGGGTCCCACACCCCTTGGCCGCGCGGCCAGGCCTGGCCCGTGGAGGGGGGGGTGCGGCTGCATTAGGCACCCCCTCGGTCTCTCACTTCGCCTATAAGAAGACCTCGATACCTAAACCCTAAGTACCCGATCATATCTCCACCAAACAGTCCGTAGCCACTGCCACGATCGTTCCTATATCGGGGGGATCTAAAGCTCTTCCCGGCACCCTACCGGAGGGGAGAGATCATCTCGAAGGCCTTCTTCATCACCATGCCAGCCTCCGGTATGATGCGTGAGTAGTTCCACCTTGGTCTATGGGTCCATACATTATCTAGATGGTTGTTTCAAGATCATATTTGTAATCGTGTGTGTTGTGTTTGCGGGGATCCGATGGATACTGAGATTACTATGTCAGATTGATTAATGGTTTTATCTTATTGATTCTATCATGTCTGTGTTGTTTGAGATCTTGCATGCTCCCTATTTCTAGTAGCTATCTTAGCCAAGTAGATGCTAGTGACTCCAAGAGGGAGTATTTATGCTCGATAGTGGGTTCATGCCTCTATTGAATCTGGGGAAATGACAAAAATCTCTAAGGTTGTAGATGTGCTGTTGCTACTAGGGAGAAAACAACGATCTTTTGTTCATGCAATAATTGTATTGTTGACTTTACACACTTTGCTTAAAGAAGTTATCCGTTGCTTGCAACTTAATACTGGAGGGGGTTCGGATGATAAACTGAAGGTGGATTACTAGTCATAGATGTAGTTGGATGGCGGTCTATGTATATTTTTGTAATGCCCAATCGAATCTCATAGGATCATGAATGTCTAGTATTTCATTGTTATGCCTTGCTCAGTCCTGTCAATAGCCCCGTTGTAATTTGTTTACCCAGCATGTTATGTTGTTTATCTTAAGGAAAACACCTCTAGTGAAATGTGGACCCCGATTCAATCTTTACCATTGATACATCTTCCACTGTTACTATGTACTTTCTGCAAGCCACCATTACCTTCCACACCATACGTTTAATCCTTTGTTTTCAATAAAACGGTAAGATTGATAACCTCACTGTTCATTGGGGCAAAGTTTTGAGTTTGTGTTGTGCAGGTTTCCAAGTTGCTAGCAACAACTTTCAGTCGTTTCCTTCCTCCTACTGGTTCAATAACCTTGGTTTTATACTGAGGGAAGACTTAATGTTGTGCTCATCATACCTTCCTCTTGGGGTTTCCCAACGAAGCTTTAAAGTGATCTGAGCCACCATCAACAAGCCAGGCCCAGCCAAGGCCTGCTAATTATTAAGTGGGCCGGCCCATTACAAGAGACCAATAGGAAGACGGCCCGTTACTGTTCCGCCCTTCACTATTTGGAATGATCCCCTTAGTGGAGCCTACTATGGCCTGTAAACTTCCAGTCCCGTTACTGTTTCGGCCTACAGGAGGCCCGCCTTGGCATGCGTAGAGTCGTCTAGGTACTGCTAAGGCCTCTGGTCACCCTGTCACTATTCTTATAGCCTATCATGGGTCTCCCACTAACGTCCCTTCTTTGAGAAGGTCCACTACTGTTCTGGCCTTTTGTTGTTTAGGCATTATACTATTCTAGCCTTTTACTATTTTGTCCTTTTACTATTCTGGCCATTTATGTTGGAGATATACCCAAGAGGCAATAATAAAAGTAGTTATTATTATATCTTTGTGTTTATGATAAATGTTTACATTCATGCTATAATTGTATTAACCGGAAACATTAATACTTGTGTTATTTGTAAACTTGTAAGAGTCCCTAGTAAAGCTGCTTTGTAATACTAGCTTGTTGGTTAATAGATGATCATGGTTTCCTGATCATGAACATTGAGATGTTATTAACAGCAAGATCATATCATTAGGAGAAGTGGTGGACATACTTATATAGTTAAGCGTAGCATAAAGATCAAAGTCATTTCAATAGTTTGTTTTCTATAAGCTTTGAGATACATAGTAACCTAAATCCTTCGACCATGATATCATGTTAATCACCATCACCAGATGGAAGCTTTGATGACATCAAACACCACTTCGTAATTGGTTGGTTATAAAGGTGGCATTGAGTGTTCGGAAAGTATGTGTTGAAGCACATGGATCAAGAGTGGGATTTTTCCATCCATATGACAAATAGATATACTCTGGTCCCTCTCGGTGGAATGTCATCCAAATGACTTGCAAGCATGTCACTGGCTCACAAGGATCACATATCACATGAACGAGTAAAGAGTACTTATTGGTAACGAGGTTGAACTAGGTATGCAGAGATACCGATGATCAAACCTCAGATAAGTAAAGTACCGCGAGACAAAGGGAAATTGCTATCGTATGTAAATGGTTCACTCGATCATGAAGTAATCATAGAAATATGTGGTAGCCATATGAATTTCCATATTCCTCTATTGGTTATTGATCAGAGAAGGGTCTCGGTCATGTCTGCATAATTCATGAACCGTAGGGAGACACAGTTAAGGATTAGATGTTGTTTAGTAGATATGGAATGTGAGTAAAGATAATGAATGTTTTTGGAGTCTCGGATTGGATCCAGGACATTACGAGGATATCCGGAATGGTCCCAAGAATAAGATTCATATAAGGAAAGTCCAAATCCGGAGTTCGGGAATGGTTTCAGTGTTTTCACTAGAATGTTCTAGAAAGGTCTAGAAGGTCCACCGATCTGGAGTGGGAAGGGTACATGGATGTGTCATTATAAAGTGGAATGGTTGCATCATGTCGTAGGTCACTTGGCTGGGCAATGGGAAGAGAGAAATCAAACTCTAGTTTGAAAAGTCAAACGCCAATTTGAAATAGGCAAATCCCAACATTAGTTGCCTAGTGGAGTTGGGGGGACCAAGCAAGGGGAGTTGGGGGGACTCCCCTCCCCTTGCCGCCTCTCCCTCTCATAAATAGAGGGTAGAGGGCGCCCCCTTGCCCCACACCTCAAACCCTAGATTAGTTGTAGCCCTCTAAAAGTTGCAGCCGATTTAGAGCCCTCTAAAAGTAGCCGCGCGTAGCCCCTCTACTAGCCGTCGGCCACCACCTACCCTCGGCCTCTAAACCCTAGATCGCCGAGGCCCTCTTCTACTCCACCATACCCGCTTCGTCTTAGGTGAAGCATGAGGGGGACATAGCGGACGGCCAGGCGGAGGTTACCGTTCGCGATGCCCATGGCGGTGGTGTAATCCACCAGTCAGTCCTCCGTCTTGATGGTGCCGTTGTATTTTGGCGTGTCACTTGGGAAAGAAAATCCCTTTGGAAATAGCTTGTTCCGGATGCGCGGGTCAAAACATTTCGGGCCAGCCATACTTTCTTCTTCCAGCGTGCGCGACTGCACCAGGAGGTTGATGTGATCGTGCGCGTCAGCCGGCTCGCAAGGGCCGAGATGCCCGGTCAGGCGCGACACGGGCGGGTTTTTGTTTCCGCCAGCTCCTTCTTTCAGCGTGTGTGCCTTCTTTCCTTGGCCAGCTCCTCCAGCCGGCGCACAGCTAACACTGGTGACAGTAGCGTCGTGGTTGCGATGGCCATGATTGCCAAATCCGCCACGTGGGCGGCTGTTTTGCCCGGTGCCGTCTGGCAAGATGCCTGTTGGTGCTTACTTCCTTGATGTGCCGTCTAGTTTGCGCCTTTGCGAGGGACCATGTCCCGGGTTTTGCCCCCTTGGCTAGGAGCCCCTTCGTCTTGTTGCTTGTTGGAGGTGGCGATGAGGAGCTAGACGCGCTCCTGCTGGAGACAAAGTTCCTCCCCCTCAAGGTGTTTCAGTTATGTGGATGCTGCCTTGGTGTAACACCCCATCCACTCCTCGGCCCGGGGGGTGTCACTCCTGATACCTTAATAGGATATCTATACTGGCCTCACAGACCAACACTAGTCTTTTCTGCGCACTTTGTCCTCACTCATGCACACCCGGTTACCCACTTCCCGGTCGGTCACCCATCCTAGAATTGCTCTAGGCCAAGCACGTTTAACCTTAGAGTTCTTTTCGAATGAGCTTCCGAAAAAGAAGTTGCAACTTGTTGGTATGAGTATCCTATCAATCCTATTAAGCCATGTGTTGGATCTCACATACACTCACCTTTTAGAAGATCGATGCCCTCATCGATCAAGCACACCCCAGGAACGTACCCTCTTGGCACGCATCTATGCGTCCAGTGCCGGCACATGTGCCATTCCGTGTCCACTCCGGGCCACACGCGCCATGCTCCACATGTCCCACCACTGACCCGCACACACCCGTTAAACCGCGAGGTCGGCTCTAATAGCACTTGTAACACCCCCGGTCACTCCGGACCGACGGCTGTCACTTCTGGCAGCTCAATAGGATCTCTAGACTGGCCTCATAGACCAACACTAGTCTTTTCTACGCACTTTTTCCTCACTCATGCGCACCCGGTTACCCACTTCCCGGCCGGTCACCCATCCTAGAATTGCTCTAGGCCAAGCACGCTTAACCTTAGAGTTCTTTACGAATGAGCTTCCGGAAAAGAAGTTGCAACTTGTTGGTATGAGTATCCTATCAATCCTATTAAGCCATGTGTTGGATCTCACACTTGGCCTCTCTCATGTTTTTGGCGGGGGTTCTATAGACAGGTTGGGCCATGCCGGCACACGAGATCGTGGCGCGGTCCAGTTCTGACCCAATGTCACGCCCTCAGTGCTGGATCTGCCATGGTCTACGTTGTACTCGTGCACGGTGGCGTCCAGTCGGTGCGGGCTAGCAGCGACCTTGGTGGGCTCCTATAGGAGCTTCTGGCGTGTGGCTTCAAGCGCGGTTGTGACACCCCCGGGATCAGGGCTAAAAAAATCCCAAACCTTCGTCTGACATAAGTTTAACCTTGAGCTCGAGGATATCCAGTGAAGAATCGATAATGCAGCAGTGACCCTACGACACAAAAATTATTACAGCAAGCTCATAACTGAGCGAAGAGCCAAATTATTACAAGCAGAGATCACTAACCACAAACATCAAACAATGGACGGCAAATTATGCTATTAAGTATAGCAAACTTAACAAATGGCCTAAGAGGCCTGAAGCATAACAATGACGTGCCAGCCCATAGATTCCAGGCTGCCGTCCGGGAACCCCAAGCTATTCGTCAGTGTCAAAGTAGTACCAAACTGATCTTCAGGGAACCCTTACTCTGCTACAAAAGTATCAACAAAGAAAGAGTGAGTACAGGGTGTACTCCGCAAGACTTATGGTTAGTGGATTTGTTTTGCATAAAGCCACTTTTGTTTATAAAACAAGAGGGAGAAGAATCTCGTCTAGTCAGAGTATTTTAAAAGGGAATACGAGAACGAAATCTCCGAAATATTGATCATCATTTTTTATATCCACCATATCATCATCACCTGAACTAGGATCACCCCCTCATACCCATGAGGAAGCATCCTTAAGCACACGTTGATCTACCATGTTTTACGATAATGTTATAGTTCTCTATGATCTCACATACGTTCCCAAGTCGTCCATAACCGTGGACACGGCTTTCCGAAAGATTATTACCCTGCAGGGGTGTACAACTTTACCCACACGTACTAACCATCTCTTAATGCTAGAATCATTAGCCCTCTTCCTTGGAAGGTCGGCAGAGGGTGGTTAGACACAACCTTTACCTTGCTTTCGTCGAGACCATGAGTCACGCAATAAGTATGGTTTCGCCATAACGCGTCAAATCCCGAAGCCGGTACTTAAAGTTGTGAGGCGAGGTTGGTTTACTAGGGGCTCCATCCACCCCAAGTAACACCATCCACGCTTACCTACCTCTTATGATGCACCTTTCACCCGCCAAATCTTTCAAAAGGTTTTCAATGTGTATGTCGAATGGAACCCACGAAGTATGTGACTCATGGAATCTAATAGGAAAGTTAGTCAATCAGGGGGTCCCCATAAACCCCGTGTGGTTGTATGCTCATCTTGGTTCAAGAGGCAAGAACTTGGGTCCTAGTGGTGGCGAGCATGGGACTAGAAAAAACACATCCCACCGTGGCCTCCCATACAAGCCTTAGCATGTTTAATCTCATATCACTGACCTCATATCATCACGTTCTCCTGTCAAACTAGATTATTCGCATCTGATACATCATCTGGATGAACCAGACTCAACAACTATGCATGGCTAAGCAGGACACATATATAGGCTTTAGCAGTGCACACAAGCCAACCTAGTTATGCTAGGAGCAGTGAATTAGGTAATATAAGATCAAGGGAGTAATGCAATAGATAGGATACTCTATCTATCGATAAAATACCACAGTAGAATCATATGCATCATGGCAGGAATTGAAATACTTTCATAAACATAGGATTGTATCATGGTGGGTCTATGCTTGCCTTTGCTAGTTGATAACAGATAAGCAGATCTTCGGGAGCCTTGTACTTGACTTTATTATAGTTGGTCAAGTATTGTTCTTCGAGCTTCGATCTTCGATAGTGTTTGGCGAGAAGGGCTTGGGCGTACTTGATCTAGAGCACGCGTTCTCCTGTGGGGTTCATGTTGGCGACTGCCGCTTGTCTCGCGATGACGTTGTCCATCAGAGTTGAGTATAGGGTGAGGCCTTTGGCGTCGTACTCCCATGGAGCTATTAGTACCCATGGTTACTCTGAAGGAGGTGCACGGTGGGGTGGTGGTGGAGCTCCGTTCGTTGTTAACCCGGCCGGCGGGCGACTACCTCCGGGTGGCGTGTTGTTGAAAATTTATCGATCGGCCACGTGTGTAGGGTCGTTCTGGTCATTGAAGTTTAGGGAGCGACCATGCGCAGAGAAGTTGTTGCACTGTATGTTGCTCGAGGAAATTTTTCTCGAGATCAGCCTTTTCTTTCTCCGTGGCCTCGTTCAAGGCCATGCGGTGCTGCTCGATCTCGTCGGTCGTCGCGGTTGGTGGGAGGGGCTGTGTGAAAGGATCCACCGGTGGTTCGGTGTCATTTGCCATGTAGATGTCATGGTGAATGGCAGGGTAAGTCTCATCTGGAGAATCCGAACTTGAATCATAGTCGAGGAGTTGGAGGATCGAATCGTCCTCATAGTCCCCAACATTCGAGACCCTGGTGATGGAGCTAGCTTTGGACGTGGGGACGGTTGGCTCTATGGCCATCTCGGGTGCCGTCGAGTCGGAGTCATTGTAGAGGGTATCATTTCGCTCAACCGATTCGTCCTTGGTCGAATCATACTTGGAGGCGAGCAGGAAGATCGATTGGATCTGCTCCTCTAAGAATAGATCGCGCGAGGGTGCTCCGGTGCTAGTGGCAAATGCGGTGGGATCAGCCGGGTCAATGGTGTCGGTGAAGACGACAACAAGGTTAACAGAGCCGACTGGTATTAAAATGGCATGTGCGAATGGTCACGAGGCTGATACATAGCTACTCGGTAGGATCTAGAGAAATCCACCGATGGCGATCATGCGTCCGATGGCGAAGGGTAGGTGAGTTGGATTGAAGGGTCTCGCCGCAGATCCGAGGCTTGACTCACCAAGCCCCACGGTGGGTGTCGCTGTCATGGGAATGGCCACAGTTGTCGCTACCAGGGGTAGCGATTGAGTCGAAGGAGGGAAAGAGCGAGTCGCCATCTATGGATCGAGATTCAGAGCGAGACACATGGTTTACCCAGGTTTGCCCCCCGTAGGGTAAAGACTTGCTTTTATTGACGACAAATGAGTTACATGATGGGAAAACTCTGTGTAAGGGCGGCGAGTCACTTAGATGGAGTAGCTAATAGCTCGTGAGTACAAAAGGGAACCCTAGGGAAGATTATATAGGGGTTCCTCGCTAGGGTTTTACTTGATCTCAACCGAATCAGTAAAGGTTTTGGGAGTTTGACCTAATCCGACAGAGTCTAACTACGGTATTGGGCCTTCACGTCCATTCGCCGATCTTCTATGAAGCCTCCTTTTCTATCGCCATTATTTATGGCCCACTCGACATTGTATTGGGACAGTCGCTTCCTTCCCTCGTGGATACCGCAATTGGTATATCCCCATCAGACGGTGAGAGTACATTTTACATCAAGGACCTAAACAAGGAAAAATCACATCGAGGTAGATATGTCCATACTCTTCATAGTACTTCCTCTTCAATTGTATACAAAATATGGCCAAATTTGGCATCATGCAAATTCTTGGATATGGGATCATCAACATAAACTATGATGTAGATATGGCCATGACCTTGGTTGTTCGGCTAGAAATTCAAGAATGTTCAGACTCATTGACGACTAAGTTTAAATTCGTTTAAACTACCACTTAATTGGACTGTGGGAGTACATTTTACATGAAGATCCTAAAAAAGTAAAAATTAGAATGAGGTCCATTCATTTCGTAGGAAGCACCCTAAAATTAAGTAAGGAAAATAGTCGGATCGACTCCTTCCCGAGATAGCACTCGATCGAGCCATACTCTTCATACTACTTCCTCTTGATATGTTTTCAAAATATAGCAAAATTTGTGTAACAACCCTAGATTTATTAACTAGTAATTATGATTTGTTTCTGCATTCATGAGCATCATCATCATTTAAAATGTGTGCCACAAATTGATCAAAACCTAAACTCTATTTCCCTCTCTCTTTGAACCTATTCAAATGGTTTTGATTATTTGAAAAATCACAAAATTATGGAGCCCAAATTATTTATAAGGGCCCCTGCAAGGTTTTAGAAAGTTTATAAACCTTCTTGTATTTTGGAACTATTCAAAAAGACAAAAGCATTTGAATTTACAAAAGAAAAATTGAAAACATAAAATAAAAAGGGTTTAAACAAAAACATCTGTAGCTAAACCTAATCTGGGACGAGCCCAACTCCCTCTGCTCTCTCCCCGTCACTCAGCATGCTCCCAGCAGCCCACCTTGGCCCAGCATCCGGTCCAAGGCCGCATACCCTTTCGCCTATCTTCTTCCTCACGCAAAGAAGCTGTTGCGTGCCCTCGCCACCGCCGTCGATCGTTGCGCGTGCTGTGATGCCCGCCACCTCTCTCGGACACGAGGATAAGATCGGTTGTGTCCTCCTCTCTCTCCCCATACCAGTCTCATCTCCTCTCGTCCTCTCTAGTGGTTTCCCACTTTGACCCCGAAACCCTAGCTCCGGCCGCCGACGAGCCCTGCCACTCTCGAGCTCCCCTCGTCCAACTGAAGTGCCTAGGAGCCTCACCGCATCACCCTCGTCATCACTGTTGAAGTTTGCAAGAGGGGAAGCCCTCCTCTGACCGGAATCGAGCGCGGCGCATCCATCTTCTCGAAAGCCGGCATATGTCAATTCGGTGCCGTCCGACCTCGCCTCGCCTCCCCGACATCACCATCGCATTCGTAGCGAGCCGCTGGTGCTCTGGCACCTTTCCTTTGCCTCCCTCTCTTCCTGTGTTGAGCCCGCATCATTTAACTGCCACCGCCGTTTGCTGTCCGTCATTGCCGGCGATGCTCCGGTGGCCAATAAAGGGGGGTGCTGCCACTATCAGGACCGTGCTCACCTCTCTTCAACGAGCCCAATCCCAAGTCCCCGCGTGCAGCAGATCGATGGGAGCATCCTCGACCTGGGAGCATCCCCATTGATGACATCAGCATGATGTCATGCTGGTGTCATATCTCTGTTTATTTATCTTATAATAATTTCAGTAAATCATTTTCTGTAAATAAGAAATGCTGACAGGTGGGTACACCCTGTAAGTGATATAAATAATATCAGAAATGTTTTCTGTTTAATAACATGTTAAAAGTAGGTCCAAAATGTAAATTATTTTATAATATTCCAAAAATTATTTAAAATGAATTAAAATTGGAGAAAATCATAACTAATTCATTTTAAATCAGAAAAATACAAATAATATATGAAAATAATCAGAAAAATGAGATCTATCTAACTAAGCTATAATCATGCATTTTTAATCAACTTTCATGACAAGTTTAATTAGAAGAACAATGTAACCCCTCACAGGTGAATTCGGGGTTTCTTTGAATTAGGGTTCAGACCCCTCGGACCACGTTTAAAATGACCAAGCATGTTTAGGGTTTCAATTTCAATGCAATTTAACTTGTCATATCATCATCCATGATTGAGCATTGCATAGATACCATGTGTTGATTGTTTCTCCTTTTTCTGGTATTTGGTTCTTCTTCGGTAGAATACGTTATCGGAATCGAGATCGAGATTGAAGACCGAGATCAACACCGTCGAAGCTCGAAGACCAATACTTGATAAACTATAATCAAGTCAAGTACCAGGTGTCCGGAGATCTGCTTATTGGTTATCAATAGGCAAAGGCAAGGGAAGCCCCACACATGATATAATATGTGTTCTCAAGTATTTCAATTCTTTCCATGTGGATAGGATTCCAAATTATTTTATCGATAGATAGATTAATACTATCTGATGCATGTTTCCTTTATAGCCTATATTCTCTGATCCACTGCTCCTAGCATACCTAGGGTTTGGCTTGTGAAGCGTTGCTAGAGCTATTACATTTGTTGTGCTTAGCAATGCTTATATGTTACCACTGGTCCATCTGGTTGATGAATTAGAGCTGCGAATGAACCTAGTATGACAGGATGACCTGGTATGATCAGAGATGGATAATAAACATGCTAAGGCTTGTACGGGACGCCACGTGGGTTTGTGGTTTTTGTAGTCCCATACTTGCCACCTGTAACATCCCAATTTCAGCAACCCTGTTTAAATGTCCAAAAGGCAAAAATCAGGGGGTACAAAAACTTTTTCTTGCAATGCCCGCTTACTTGTTTGCTTGTGCTCAGGCAACTTCTTGTGGATTAGTTGTGTACTCCTCATCTCAACACTAGTTTACAAAAACTATTTTACAAAAGAGATGTCTTGGCTCATCTTTCATATTCTCAAATGTTCTGGCATTTCAAAACCTGAGCCAAGATGACTGGGACACAACCAAATACTTTACTAGTTTCTATTAACAAAACTATGGAGACCTATATATTATCTCCTTATGTTTTCAAGACAGAACCTTCAACTACCCTTATCTCTAGATTTTCCAAAAACCTTTATTGAAACCTTTTCATCTAAATCTTGGTAGAGATACCAAGATGGTACTTATCTTAGATCAAAGCAAAACCCCTTTTTCAAAATACCCCTCCTTACCTCAAGCTATGCTTGATGGTAACCCTAGTAGTAGCTAGATAAGTGATAAGATGAATTGCCTTGATCTGCTGTTTGATGAATTGCCTTTATCAGTTGTCTGATGAATTGCCTTAGGACCCAATATATGTTTTTAATCATCAATCTCATATCAAGCATCCAAGTCTAGATCTATCCTAAGCCACTAAGGTGATCATCTTCCCTCCTAATTAGATCAATCCAGGGATAATTCCTTCTAATAGTTCCAACTCAGTGAAGACCCCATCTAAGCATGGATCCTACCAACTGATCTAACACTTCAACATCATCTCCTTGATCATGAGTTTGGAACTGAGCATCCTCTCAAAATCATCTACACTTGCACTCTAGTCTAAAACCCTAAATTTTCCAAAATGGTTGTTTGGATTTCTTATCTAGATTCAATCTTTGGAGCTCTACCTTTTCGAACCTATATGCATTCTTGAGAATGTACTTGAACCATCTTGTAGTACAACTTTATTACTACCAAAGCCAACTCTTGCCATTGACTAAGCCATTCTAATTCCCACTTATCCATGATGGTATTATAGCCAAGATGATGATCTTTCTTCCAAACTAGTCAACATGCCTACTTTGGCAGAAGCTCACATCTATATGCTACCTCCCCTTGACCAAATCTTTGCATGTTTATGATCTACTAACCATGTCCTATCAACCTCCACCACCCTTGTTCCCATTGAAGCTATGTTCTTCTTAAACCCACAAGGTTTAGGAGGCTTCCTGATGTATTTGCTATGGGAGCCTTATTTTCAACAAAGTTTGCAATCTCTCCTGGACCACCTCCAATGCACACAAGCCCAAATCTTTCTTCCATGATCATACATATGACATGGTCTATCCATACATGTACCCCTTGTACCAAGGTGAGATCTGAGCTCCCTAATCCAACCCTGTTCAGGTGGCATCAAAATAACACAACCCTAGATTCCCAAAAATCTAGTTCCTTCCCTTTTCACCACAATTCTTCCAAACCTAAGGTTTGAAATAATGTATACATCAAGGTTACATCATCTACCCTAGATATGATGTTCCCCCAAATAATTCCCATAATTATTTGGAGCTGAAAACTATTTAAATTCCACTCGTAGCAAAACACTAGAATCTTGGTCTATAAAGGCAAGTTTGATTTTATCCAAATCAATTTCCCAACTCAATGCATATTTGAGTTCTTTGTATCATACCCTATCTTCTGAACTAAAAAATAAATATTTTTGAGATTCTTAATTATTTCTTTTTACCCTTTTTCTTAATTGGCAAAAACAAGAAATAATTCATTAAAAATACTTTTCCATCTCAATAAATTCCAAATAAAATATCCAAGGTGTAATATGGTATTAAGCACCATTTCACGTCAAAAACCAACCTTGTCTAATGTAAAAATATTACATTAGATTCCATAACCTATTTCTGCACTATTTGAATAAATGAGATTAAGTGCACTTTTAATCATCTTAAAAATCCCAAATAAATCTTGGAGGTGTACAATGACCATACTCATCTACCAGCACCCTTATCTCACCTTTTGAAGGTCAAATTTCAAAACTCAATATCATAAGCATGGCAATGGCTAAATTAGAACCTTGATCAAAACATGGTTAAGGCCTATCTAAAAATCACCAAAACTTGCATAGCAATGTACCACAGCACCCAGCATTTCGCCCTGGTCGTGGCACTATAGATCTACAGTGCCCAAACTCTCTCTTTGTCTCATAGTGCTTGGCAACCAAGAATTTAAGAGGGAGACAAGCTTGTCTTGCTCCCTCAACTTATTGCAGCAGCTAGCCCACCTCCTCCTGTCTACACCACGACCAGAAATCATCTCTCCCCTCTCTCCCACAGCCCACAGCAAATAAGCCCCTGGTTTTTCCGTTCCTTCTCTTCTCCCCATGGACATATCCCATGGTAAACTATTGAACCATGGTATAAGAGGGGCAGAGCCCACACCAGCCCCTCTTGTCACCTCATTTCTCCTCTACCCCTCTCACTCCCCTCCCCCACGAGCCCCTGCTCTCTCCCTTGCTTTGTCCTTCCTAAGAGAGAGAGATAAAGAAGCCCCTTGGCCATAGAAAGAAATGAGGCGCGAGATCCCCTCTCCACTCCCTCCCCCTCTACATGTCACATTACTGCCTTACCCTACCATCTCTTACCCCCTTGCTGTTTTCTTGGCTCAGGGATGTGTTCGGCAGCATCTACGGAGAGCCCCCAAAGCTCCTCTCGGCCCCGCTCGTGCGAGCCTCCTCCTGGCCTTGCCATCGACCACCGCGTCCGCTCCGCCACCTCTCCATCGCCGGCGAGCCCTCGGGTGAGCCCCCGCTCCTCCCCGACACTGCTAGGGATCCCATCGCCGCCACGCTAGTCTTGCGGGAACGACGAACCAGCACCATTGGATCCTCTTTAGCGGGACGGTCCAGATGCGAGGGTACTCGTTCACGGGTCACCCCTCACTGACCAGCGCCCCCCCGCTATGAGCCCTACAAACACGTCGTGCGCGCGTGGCTCCGCCCGGGTGGGCCAGTTTCCCCTAGCTCGGCCCAGGAAGCCCCAAATCTGGCCCAAAACCGCTGCTGATTTTATTTATTTGCCCAGATCCAGAAAAATAGACATTCTAGTTTATATATTTTTGAAAATAAAAATGGCCTAAATAAATTTAGATAATATATTTCCCAAGTACCTATGGCCACACTCTATCATGCAGACTTGGTTTTGGACCAAGATACTGAATAGATAAATCATAGAAATTAGAATAGCCAAGGGTAGCCCTTAAGTTAACAAATGATTTCAGAGAGTTTGGTAAAAACAAATGGAGCAAACCCTATTGAAACTGTAAGGTATTAACCATACCATGATTTTCCCACTGGTCCCACCTGAAATGGCTTCTTGGTTTGCCCACTACAAAAATAATAAAATCAAGACAATTCCACCTATGGGATTTTCCCTAGGTTAAACCAAATGAGGTTTTGACCCAATTCCAACTTCCAGTAAAACTATATACCCATAAGTACCAAAAACTAGGAGCCCAAGATTTATTGATCTTTTACAGAATTACGGTGATTTAAACATTTCTGTGCATGGTTTGTTCACCAATAAATTCACCAATTGATTTCTGTAAATCCAAACGGGGTGATTCCAATTTCTACAGAAATTTAATCTAAATACCAAGCATGTGTACTTGGAATCTCATAAAAATATTCTGTAGTTTAAATACGATGAAAAAGACAATTCCCATCCATTACTGTCTTTGGGAATTTTCCAAGGGCATTGGGTTAATTGTTTTGAGGTGATTCCAAATCCTATTGAATCAGTCCACCAAATACTACCTAATCACGCAAGTAAATAATTTTTGGAACAGCAGAACAGTTCTGGTGAATTATTTTCTAAAAGTAGAGTTTTAATCACTATAAAATCCATTATAAATCAAGGGGAAATGATAAAATAGTGAAACCACTTTTGTTGGATTCATTTTATCAATACCTATCTGCTGGTATCATTTTCATACAATGGTATCATACAGATCAAGCCCTTGGTCAAAAACCCCTCCCTTAGGTAGTTCCTAGAACTTAAATCCAAAAAGTTCTATTTTTCCTATGTCTCCAAATCTTCTCCCACTCTAATCAAATCAAACCTAACATCTAACTGATGTTTATCATGCATATATATTTTGCTTGTTGTATGGTTTGATGCTTGAATGCCCTATATTGATTGTGGGTTGTTTGTTTGCATGTATGCTCGATAACGACGATAGTTGTGATTGTGTGACGCTGGTCAAGGGACATTTCGCTGGTCACAGGCAATCCACCTTTTTTCTCATATGCCTTGTCCTATTATTTTACCTATGCATGTTTTAGCTACTCATTTATGCAAACTGCATTGTTTTACTATACTTTGTTTTATATGGGGAATGTTTGGCTCCCCCAAATAATTACCCCTTAGTACCATTAGGTGCAACCCATTTTTCTATTACCTACCTTCCCTTAGTATGGTAGATGGTGTTTAAACACCATAACCCCTTGGAGACCCTATTTTAGCCTAAGCAAAAGTGTAGGATGGGAAGACCGCGAGAAATGATTAATTAGAAAAATGTTTTATGATAAAACCTTTGTGAGGCTTGTCCTACCAAGTGGTTTGGAAAATGAGAAGGGTTTTGTTTTACAAAAAGATGGACAAAAGATGGAGCAAAAATGTTTACAAAAACAACCGGGCTGGCCAATTTTGAAACTAGCGCAATTAACTCGTGCAACCACATTACTCTGGAATGGGACGGGGCTAGGCTGGAAGTTCGACTAATCTGGTATAGGTGCCTCACACTACTACAGGGGTAAACAATCCCCGGAGGGTGGGCCTTCTCTATCTAATGGTCCATGCGTAGCATCGACCGGGAGAAGGAATTAAGGGTCTACGGACCTCCGCGCGATACTATGAGCCCCTCATTGAAAGCGCACACCCGTCAAGGTGCAAAACGCGCTCTGGTTGGCTGGTTACTATATATCGCGTCCCTGTGTTGAGGGGGTTAACCTCATAGGGTAGGCACTTGTATCGGAGAGGGCATTCGGAAGGTCTTGACCGGTTATTCGACCCATGATCGGTGTGGATCAGGGCCGGGTAAATGGATGGTGTGGGTACAGTGTACAACCTCTCTAGAGTGTAAATCTATTCGAATAGCCGAGTCCTCGGTCATGGACAGTTGTGCTGGCGGTTGTATAGCGGTAATGGTTTTGATTTCAAAAAGGATTCGGAAAAAGCAATGGCTTGAAAATGTTTTGACCATGAGATGGTCAGGAAAAAGGAGGAAGGAGTTTGGTCATGAGATGACCGGAAGGAAAAACAAATGGGTGACCCAATCCTAGTGTTTTCTTAAAACTTTTCTAAAAGGTTTCCAAAATGTTTTACAAAGTTTTTTAACAAAGATGTAGAGACATGCTATATCTACAAGAGAAACTAGTTTATAAGAGAACCTCTCCTGGAGCCATCCTACCATAGCCATATTGCATATCTGTTACTATTGCTATCTTAAGGTGGTTTTGCGAGTACATTAAAAGTACTCACCGGCATTGTCCCTGGATATTTACTTGGCAAGATTGCAGATGTTGAGAAGTAATGAAGGTGCTGACGTCTATGCGAGCTAGGCCGTGTTCCCAGTAAGTTGCCTGTAGGTTAAGGCATGGGATTTGCGCTAAGGACTTCCGCTACTTGTGTTGTAATCGCCATAATGGCTCTTATGTAAGTTTTGTACTCGTTACTATATAGATATTGCAATGATACTTGTCGGTTATGCTCACGGCTCACTAATCATGGGAACGTGAATTGTAGGCATAACGGTTATTCCCGGACCATAAATCCTGGGTGCCACAGACTTGGTATCAGAGCCATCCTGACTGTAGGAGACCTTATTTAGCATGGACGTTAGACAGGACAACCCCTATTCTTGAAAACACCGGCTTTCGAAAAACAATTTGCAAAAGCTTTCTGAAAGATTTCCTATCTCACCTTCTCTGACTTAAACTATTTTAAAATGGATTTCTCTATATCTCATCTACTTCAAAAGTCCCATTTTCAAAAACAAAGTCTGACTTGGAGAGTACGAAGACGAATATCCCGAATGAAGAGACACCAAGACAAGAAGAACAAGTGAGCTACCAACGACGAAAGACACTACAAGATCGCCCTACCAACGGAGTCCTTCATCGCCCCCAAATTTACCAAGTACGGAACCGACGACAACAAATGGAAAGACAGAAGTCAAGACCCTCATAACGTCCGTACTTAGGATTAGCATCCCTAATATATGATTCCCCTTATGGCATGTAGTCATCCCCTTAGTACATATGGTACGCCTGGTTTGCTTGCCATCTGCTTGTGTGATGCTTGAAATGTGTTGCTTTTCAGCCTCGGATCACTCGATCCTGTTATATGACCACCTTGTTGGTGTATCCTGAAGCTAACCCTCGAAACCCCGTAGCTGGAAACCTCTCCTCAGCAGGATGGCCACCTAAAGAAAATCCCTGACAACTCCTACTCGTGCCTTAGTTCTAATCGCCCGAAATGAGCAACGACCTAGTCAAGTCTCCGCCAAATCAACAGGAAGTCCTCACCATAACACAAATGCCCCAAGAAGCTGGAAGATAAGAAGTCCCAAATATAATGAGTCTACTCTGTCATCAAACCAAAGCAACACAAAGATTTCAAGTGAAGACAACCCCTCTGAAGCCAAAATTCCTCCACCCCGATGAAGGACCAAGAAGAAGCGTCGCTAACCGCTAAATTTACCCCGAGTTAAACCTTTCGGCTTTGTTAGGTAACTACCATATGAAGGTAGTCGCAATAAGGCGTCACTCGAGGATCTCAACTCAAGCGCCAAGCCTTGCTCCAAGACGAAGGATCTACCCCAACCTCGACAAGCCTAAGTAAATCTCAAAGGTGGAAAGGATGTGCCTTTCCACTCAATGCCCAAAGACCATCTACGAAGATGAAACCAGAAGATCTACAATCCAAGAACCTGCACCTAACCCCACATCAAGAGTTGTCAGAGGGACGGAAAACAAACATCATCAACAAGCTTCAGAAGTTTGCTCAATCCTCCCAACAACCGAGACGTTCTGAATTAAGATGACAAGACTGCCCGACGCCGTCAATACTACTCCCCAAGGAGTAGAAATAAACCCAAGACATTAAGTTTCCCTGAGTACGTCGCGAAGCCCCTTCTCTGCTTCTGCTACTAATGACCCACCGAAAAAGGGCTCCGAATCTGCAAAACCCGAGACATAGAATGAAGAACTGTCCCCTTCACGAGTATCAAGCCCTCTTCAAGTCACCACCCCCGGATGATCCACTCGTCGAAGCAAGACATCAGAGAAGGCACGACCCTCACCGCTGAAGTGATGAATGTCCCTCATACCCCGAGTAAATAGTGTAACCGAGTTATTACCCAACCCATGGACGGCTACAAGGTTCAAGGAGCACTCTAGACTTAGTCCTTCGTACCCTACCAACTTACTCCGCTAACCTCTAACAAGTGATGGATCATCTCGAAACCTACTCAGTAAGGCGCCAAGTACTTCCACCAGTGGTCGGCGCAAATCTGTTGAATTTTGGAAAACTATTGTATGGTAGTCAAGAATAATGCCCTTCTTTGCATGTTTTACCCACGATGTTGCATCAGACCCAAACCCAAAAGAGACCCCTTTCCTAGAGGACCGTGTTCCAAGACCGCCATCATCTAACAGCAACCCCCATCCTAGTGGACCTCTCCCTATCTCAGAACTAACTAACCGGAAGCTAGTTAAACACCTCTCCCTCTACGACTACTATAGCAAGGAGTGGTATCGACGTCTCTCACAAAGCGGATTATACAAGGTCAACAGAAGATAACCACCTCAGGATCAAAGGTGCAGCGCCATCCCCATCATCAGCATACGACTCTCATCAAGAAGGTCAGCGACTCCACCAAAAACCCCTAGTGTCGCTCTAAGGGGGAAAGAATGTGTCTTTCCTACCGAAGAACCTAATAGAACCATGGGGTCAAACCTTAGTTACTCGTTAGGTGCTGACCACCCCTGCAAAACCCAAATCATCGACCCTGCAAGAAGGACGAAAATTGACACTTCTCCAGAATCAGAAGGAGTTCAGGAAAGTTCTCCCTCGTAGAGTCGACAACCCAGCCATCATTTCCAACGTTTCAAGACCAAGAGGGCAGAGAAGATGACCTCAACGATAAACGTTTGAAGAAGGCGCAACCCGTTGTCTTGCCTCAAGGAGGAAGTATCCCGTCGACGCTAAACATCCCTGGAATCGTCCTAAGGGGAAAAGACTGCGTCTTTTCCACGTGTTGCATCTAAACCGCCCCAATCCAAAGCCAATCAGCTCCGACCCGTAGCTGACCAGGCCTATCAATTGAAAAACCCTTTCATCATATAACGTCTCCACCGCTAAAATGGTTGAGCGGATGTTATCACCCAACCCTACTCCTCCCTAATATTGGGACGAGATTATTTTAAGGGGGAAAGGTCGTAACATCCCAATTTCAGCAACCCTGATTAAATGTCCAAAAGGCAAAAATCAGGGGGAACAAAAACTTTTTCTTGCAATGCGTGCTTACTTGTTTCCTTGTGATCAAGCAACTGCTTGTGGGTTAGTTGTGTACTCCTCATCTCAACACTAGTTTACAAAAACTATTTTACAAAAGAGATGTCTTGGCTCATCTTTCATATTCTCAAATGTTCTGGCATTTCAAAACCTGATCCAAGATGAATGGGACACAACCAAATACTTTACGAGTTTCTATTAACAAAACTATGGAGACCTATATATTATCTCCTTATGTTTCAGGAGAGAACCTTCAACTACCCTTATCTCTAGGTTTTCCAAAAACCTTTATTAAAACCTTTTCATCTAAATTTTGGTAGAGATACCAAGATGGTATTTATCTTACATTAAAGCAAAACTCCTTTTTCAAAATACCCCTCCTTACCTCAAGATAGCATTGATGGTAACCCTAGTAGTAGCTAGATAAGTGATAAGATGAATTGCCTTGATCTGCTATTTGATGAATTGCCTTGATCTGCTGTCTGATCAATTTCCTTGATCTACTGATTGCCTTGTTTGTTTAGGAAGTAGAGTGAGCTAATCTAGCAGCACATACCTAAGGACCAAATCTATGTTTGTAATCATCAAACTCATATCAAGAATCCAAGTCTGGATCTATCCTAAGCCACTAAGGTGATCATCTTCCCTCCTAATCAGATCAATCCATGGATAATCTCTTCTAATAGTTCCAACTTAGAGAAGACCCCATCTAAGCATGGATCATACCTACTTATCTAACACTTCAACATCATCTCCTTGATCATGAGTTTGGAACTGTGCATCCTCTCAAAATCATCTACACTTGCACTCTAGTCTAAAACCCTAAATCTGCCAAAATGGTTAAGTCTGGATTTCTTATCTAGATTCAATCTTTGGAGCTCTACCTTTTCCAACCTATATGCATTACTGATAATGTACTTGAACCATCTTGTAGTACATCTTTAGTAATACCAAATCCCACTCTTGCCCTAGACTAAGCCATTCTAATTCCCACTTATCCATGATGGTCTTATAGCCAAGATAATGATCTTTCTTCAAAACTAGTCAACATGCCTACTTTGGCAGAAGCTCACATATATATCCTACCTCCCCTTGACCAAATCTTTGCATGGTTATTATCTACTAACCATGTCCTATCAACCTCCACCCCCATTGTTCCAATTGAAGCTATGTTCTTCTTAATTCCACAAGGTTTAGGAGGCTACCTGATGTATCTGCTATGGCAGCCTTATTTTCAACAAAGTTTGCATTCTCTCCTAGACCACCTCCAATGCACACAACCCAACTCTTGCTTCCATGATCATCTATATGACATGGTCTATCCATCCATGTACCCCTTGTACCAAGGTGAGCGCTGAGCTCCCTAATCCAACCCTGTTTAGGTGGCATCAAAATAACAAAACCCTAAATTCCCAAAAATCTAGTTCCTTCCATTTTCACCACAATTCTTCCAAACCTAAGGTTGGACATAATGTATACATCAAGGTTACATCATCTACCCTGGATATGATGTTCCCCCAAATAATTCCCATAATTATTTGGACCTGAAACTATTTAAATTCCACTCTTGGCAAAACCCTAGAATCTTGGTCTATAAAGGCAATTTGATTTTCTCCAAATCAATTTGCCAACTCAATGCATATTTGAGTTCTTTGTATCATACCCTATTTTCCGAACTAAAAAATAAATGTTTTTTAGATTCTTAATTATTTTTTTGCCCTTTTTCTTAATTGGCATAAACAAGAAATAATTCATTAAAAATACTTTTCCATCTCAATAAATTCTCCAAGGTGTAATATGGTATTCAGCACCATTTCACATAAAAAACCAACCTTGTCTAATGTAAAAATATTACATTAGCTTCCATAACCTATTTCTACACTCTTAGATTAAGTGGACTTTTAATCATCTTAAAAATCCCAAATAAATCTTGGAGGTGTAAAATGACCATACTCATCTACCAACACCCTTATCTCACCTTGTCAAGGTCAAATTTCAAAACTCTATATCATAAGCACGACAATGGATAAATTAGAACCTTGATCAAAACATGGTTAAGGCCTATCTAAAAATCACCAAAACTTGCATGGCAATGTACCACAACACCCAACCTATTTATTCCTGGTCGTGGCACTATAGATATATAGTTCCCAAACTCTCTCTTTGTCTCATAGTGCTTGGCAAACAATAATTTAAGAGGGAGACAAGCTTGTCTTGCCCCATCAACTCATTGCAGCAGCTACCCCACCTCCTCCATATCTACACCATGACCAGAAAACCTCTCTCCCCTCTCTCCCATAGCCCATAGCAAACCAGCCACTGGTTTTGCCCTTACCTTCCTTCTCCCCATGGACATATCCCATGGTAAACTATTGAACCATGGTATAAGAGGGCATAACCCCTCTTTTCACCTCATTTCTCCTCTACCCCTCTCACTCCCCTCCCCCATGAGCCCCTGCACTCTCCCTTGCTCTGTCCTGCCTAAGAGAGAGAGAGAGAGATAAAGAAGCCCCTCGGCCATAGCAAGAAATCAAGCCCGACCTCCACTCTCCACTCCGCCCCCCTCTACATGTCACATTACCATCTTCCCCTACCATCTCTTACCCCCCTGCTATTTTCTTGGCTCGGGGACGTGTCCGGCAGCATCTACGGCGAGCCCCTGAAGCTCCTCTCGGCCCCGCTCGCGCGAGCCTCCTCCTGGCGCCGAAACACCCCATAACGCCCATCGCTGGGCTCGCCATCGACCACTGCGTCCACTCCGCCACCTCCCCATCGCCGTCGAGCCCTCAGGTGAGCCCCCGCTCCTCCCCGACGCCACTAGGGTTCCCAGCGCCGTCAGGCCAGTCTTGCAGGAACGACGAACCAGTGTCGTCGGATCCCCTTTAGCGGCACTGTCCAGACGCGAGGGTACTCCTTCGTGGGTCAACCCTCACTGACCAGTGGGCCCCTGCTGTCAGCCTTTCAAACGCGCCGAGCGTGCATGGCTCTTCTCGGGTGGGCCGGTTTCCCCTAGCTCGGCCTAGGAAGCCCCAAATCTGGCCCAAAATCGCTGCTCATTTTATTTATTTGCCCAGATCCAGAAAAATAGACCTTCTAGTTTAAATATTTTTGAAAATAAAAAGTGCCTAAATAAATTTAGCTAATATTTTTCCAAGTACCTATGGCCACACTCTATCATGCAGACTTGGTTTTGGACCAAGATACTGAATAGATAAATCATATAAGTTAGAATATCCAAGGGTAGCCCTTCCGTTAACAAATGCTTTTAGAGATTTAGGTAAAACCAAATGGACAAACCCTATAGGTATTTTAAGGTATTAATCATACCATGCTTGTCCCACTGGTCCCACCTGAAATTGCTTCTTGGTTTGCCCACCACAAAAATAATAAAATCAAGCCAATTCCACCTTTGGGATTTTTCCTAGGTTAAACCAAATGAGGTGTTGACCCAATTCCACCTCCCAGTAAAACTATATACCCATAAGTACCAAAACCTAGGAGCCCAAGATTTATTGAGCCTTTAATGAATTATGGTGAATTAAACATTTATGTGCATGGTTTGTTCACCAATAAATTCACCAATTGATTTCTGTAATTCCAAAAAGGGTGATTCTAATTTCTATAGAAAGTTAATCTAAATACCTAGAATGTGTACTTGGAATCACATCAAAATCGTCTTTATTTTAAATATGATGAAAAAGACAAATCCCATCCATTACTGTCTTTGGGAATTTCCCAAGGGAATTTGGTTAATTGTTTTGAGGTGATTCCAACTCCTCTTGAATCATTCCACAAAATACTACCTAATAACACAAGGAAATAATTTCTGGATCTACAAAATAGTTCTGTTTAATTATTACCTAAAACTAGAGTTTTAATCACTATAAAATCCATTATAAATCAAGGGAAAATGATAAAATAGTGAAACCACTTTTGTTGGATTCATTTTATCAATACCTATCTATTGGTATCATTTCCATACAAGGGAAAATGATAAAATAGTGAAACCACTTTTGTTGGATTCATTTTATCAAGCCCTTGGTAAAAAAAACTCCCTTAGGTAGTTCCTTGAACTTAAATACAAAGAGATCCCTTTTTCCGATGTCTCCAAATCTTCTCCCACTCCAATCAAATCAAACCTCCAACATCTTAATGATGTTTATCATGCATATATCTTTTTCTTGCTGTATGGTTTGATGCTTGTATGCCCTGTATTGATTGTGGGTTGTTTGTTTGCATGTATGCTCAATAACGGCGATAGTTGCGATTGTGTGACGCCGAAAAGAAGGAAGGATTGGGTTGTTCTTATTATTGTTATTATTGGTATTCTAAAGAAGTCAAGGGACATTTCGCTGGTCATAGGCAAGCCGCCTTCTTGCTCATATGCATTGTCCTATTATTTTTACCTATGCATGTTTTATCTACTCATTTATGCAAATTGCATTGTTTTACTATACTATGTTTTATATGGGGAATGTTTGGCTCATCCAAATAATTACCCCTTAGTACCATTAGGTGCAACCCATTTGTCTATTACCTACCTTCCCTTAGTATGTTAGATGGTGTTTAAACACCATAACCCCTTGGAGACCCTGTTTTAGCCTAAGCAAAACTATAGGATGGGAAGACCCCGGGAAATGATTTACAAAAATGTTTTATGATAAAACCTTGGTGAGGCTTGGCCTACCAAGTGGTTTGGAAAATGATAAGGGTTTGGTTTTACAAAAAGATGGACAAAAGATGGAGGAAAAATGTTTACGAAAACAACCGGGCTGGCCAGTTTTGAAGCTAGCGCAATTAAGCCGTGCAACCACATTACTCTGGAATGGGACGGGGCAGGGCTAGAAGTTTGACTAATCTGGTATAGGTGCCTCACACTACTAAAGGGGTAAACAATACCCGGAGGGTGGTCCTTCTCTGTCCAACGTTCCATGCGTAGCATCGACCAGGAGAAGGAATGAAGGGTCTACGGACCTCCACGCGATACTATGAGCCCCTCATTGAAAGCACACACCCGTCGAGGTGCAAAATGCGCCCCGGTTGGCTGGTCACTAAATAGGTTGTCCCGGTGTTGAGGGGGCTAACCTCCTAGCGTAGGAACTTGTATCGTAGAGGGCATTCGGAAGGTCTTGACTGGTTATTCGACCCACGATCGGTGTGGATTAGGGCCGGGTAATCGAATCGTGTGGGTATAGTGTACAACCTCACCAGAGTGTAAATCTATTTGAATAGTCGAGTCCTCGGTCATGGAAGGTTGTGCTGGCGGCTGTACAGCGGTAATGGTTTTGATTTCAAAAAAGATTTTGGAAAAAGCAATTGCTTGAAAATGTTTTGACCATGGGATGGTCGGGAACAAGGACGAAGGAGTTTGGTCATGAGATGACCGGAAGGAAAAACAAATGGGTGACCCAATCCTGGTGTTTTCTTAAAACTTTTCAAAAAGGTTTAAAAAATGTTTTACAGAAGTTTTTCAACAAGGATTTAGAGACAACTATATCTACAAGAGAAACTAGTTTATAAAAGAACCTCTCCTAGAGCCATCGCACCACAACCATATTGCATATCTGTTACTATTGTTATCTTAAGGTGGTTTTGCAAGTACATTCAAAGTACTCATCGGCATTATCCCTGGCTATTTACTTGGCCAGATTGCAGATGTTGAGAAGTAACGAACGTGCTGACGTCTATGCGATCTAGGCGGTCTTCCCAGTAAGTTACCTGTAGGTTAAGGCACAGGCTTTTTGCTAAAGACTTCCGCTACTTGTGTTGTAATCACCATAATGTCTCTTATGTAAGTTTCGTACTCGTTACTATATGAATGTTGCAATGATACTAGTCGGTTATGCTCACAACTCACTGATCATGGGAACGTGAATTGTAGGCATAACGGGTATTCCCGGACCGTAAATCCGGTGTGTCACACCACCCTTAGGACCCAATGTTCTTGCCTCTTGAACCAAGACGAGCGTACAGCCACACGGGGGCCTGAAAACCCCCTCGACCAACTAACTTTTCGAGTAGATTCCATGAGTCACATAGTTTGGGCTTTCCATTCGACATACGCATCTTGGTTGTTCTTGAATGAAGGTGAAGGAGGTGCATTCATAACAGGTAGGTAAGCGTGGACAGGAACAAGAGATGCCCGACATCCGTAATCTTAAACCCTATACACATCATTATGGACCGGCTTCGGGACTCGGCCCGTTACGGTGGCATCTCCCTGGTGCGTGACTCATGGTCTCGGCAAAATCAAGGTAAAGGTCATGTCTAACCACCCTCTGCCGGCCTTCCAAGGAAGAGGGCGTATCTAGTGGCATTACAAGAAGGTTAGTACATGTGGGTAAAGTTGTACACCCCTGCAGGGTTATTAATCTTTTCAAAAATCCGCGTCCACGGTTATGGACGACTTGGGAATGGACGTGAAGATCATAGAGAACTTGAACCTAATCGTAAAACTTGGTAAGTTAAGTAATGTGTGCTTAAGGATGCTTCCTCAGGGATCGAGTGGGTGATCCTAGATAGGTTCAGCCGATGATGATTCGATCGATATCAAAAGATGATCAAAGCTATAGTTACCGCTCTCTTATCCCATTTTAAAATTATTTTGTTTAGTCGAGATTCTTCTCCCTCCTTTTTGTCAAAACAAAGATGGCTTGATGCAAAAATAACTCCTCAAGCCACAAGTCTTTTGGAGTATAACCTGTACTCACCCTTTCTTCGTTGATACTTTTGCAGCAGAGTAAGTGTTACCACAAAAGATGAGTTCTTCATGGCATCGACATCGATCGATAGTTTGGAGTTCCCAATCTGCAGTCTAGGATCTATGGATTGGACGTCATCATTATGCTTCAGGCCTCTTAGGCCATTTGCTATACTTAATAGCATAATTATCCTTCCTTTGTTTGATTTTTGTGGTCAATGACCTCTGCTTGTAATATTTGGTTCTTTGCTCAGTTATGAGCTTGCTGTACTAAATTTTTATATCGTAGGGTCACTGTTGTGTTACCGATTTTCTCTCTGTATGATTTCGAGATTATGTTAGGTTTATGTTCAGACGGTGGTTTGGGATTTGTCTCTTAATCCCGGGGGTGTCACAATTTGGCAGCATGCATGTTCTTGGATATGAGATCATAACCATAAACTATGATGTAGATATGGCCATGTCCTTGGCCGTTCTTCCGAAAATCCAAGAATGTTCATACTGATTGATAAATAAGATTAATTTCATTTAAATTTAACCACTTACTTTTTGGTTCAAATGTTACATGGATGGTGGGAGTACATTTTATATCAAACACCTAAAAATAGAAAATTACGTCGAGTTCCATACTTTTAGCACTATGCACCCTAAAATTAAGCAAGGAAAATAGTCGGGTTTAGCTTGTTCTCGAGAGAGAAGCTAATCGAGCAATACTCTTCATACCACTTCCTCTTTTATAGTTTTCAAAATATGGCCAAATTTGGTAGCATGGAAATTCTCGGATATGGGATCATCAACATAAAGTATGATGTAGATAACGCCATGACCTTGGTAATTTGGCTTGAAATCCAAGAATGTTCATACTCATTCTGACAACTAAGTTTAATTCATTTAAATTTTACCACTTACTTTTAGGTTCGAATTTTACACGGACAATGGGAGTACTTACATCAAGGACCTAACAAAGGGAAAATCACATCGAGGTCCATACATTTAGCCTGAAGCACCCTAAAATTAAGCAAGGAAAGCAATCGGGGTCGGCTCCTTCTCGAGAGAGCACGCAGCTGATCGAGCCATACTCTTCATACTACTTCCTCTTCGATTGTTTTCAACAGATGGCAAAATTCGGCAGCATGCAAATTCTTGGATATGAGATCATCAACATAAAGTATATGATGTAGATATGAATTGCTTTAATTTAAAGGAAAATATTAATTATTTTCATTTCTAAAATCCAAAATCGTTTTTTAGTTGATATAACTTGGAAACTCCCATTATTTAGCATCATTTTTGTTCACCATGCCAAGACGCACCAACCTACAAAGTATGGGATCGAACATTACCACAAAGAATGGCCAATTCCCTTGTCAATCAGCCTGAAGTCCGAGAATGTTCACACATGGCGGGACATATTCTAAAGGAGTTTGTTTTTTTTGAAAGATGTGAATTCTCGTGATTATCATCTTTCATGGAAAGAAGTATAAGTCAGAGGACATCGTGTGATGTTTTTTATTTGTTTTTATTGTTTTCGAATAATGGTCAAATTTTTCTAGATGCAAATTGAATTGTTTTTCTATACGCAATATTTTCAAAGCCTGAGTTTGTCACTTAGAAAATTGATGTTTTTCCTATTCCTATAAATTTAAAATCATTCTTGTCACTTAGAAAATTGGTAATCTTAATAAATCAAGTAATTTAAGTGGGCGGGGTTTCACTAATAATAAGAAGCTTGAAAACTCAAGGAACTTTTTTTTGAACTTTTCTACTGCAGGGGAGACCCCCACATCACTTTATGAAAGATCAAAGAGAAACAAAGTACAGTCCAAGTTACAGACAAAGGAGTGCAAACAGAAAACTATGTACATGAATAATTATAGGGGTTAGTGCAAACTGTCAAGCCAGGAAGACAGGGAGTTCTTAATTGAGAACTTAAGTCTATGTTTCAACAAATTGGCATCATAAAAGAATCCAGCTCTCAACCTCTAAATGTTGGCCTTATGTTCTTGAAAATCCTTTCATTTCTTTGCTTCCATATATTCCATAATGCCCGAATGATTATTTCTGTGAAACATGGTCCTCGAAACAATTTTACAGCAAAAGTGAAGCAGTCTAGAATTGCACTATCCCTCCAACTACAGATAATTCCAAATTCTGATGCTAAAAGAGCATGTAAAAATAGATTCTTCCAATCTTTCCTCACACATGCTGCACATAGCTCAAAATCATAAGTGTCTAAACCTTCCAATTTCTTCTCTGTAACATACAATTTGTGTTTATTATGTCATGTACAATCATCCAGGAAAAAAATTGTGCTTAGACATACACTTACTTTTCCAAATTTTCATTGCGAGTTGATAATTCTACATAACCGAGGACCACTTCTTATAGTAAACTTAAGAACCATAGATAGAGGCAGGTGAAAAGCCTCATATAAATTTTGCAAGGAGCATATATCTTGGACTGATGCCAATTTGTCCCTAGCATATGATAAAAGTCTGAGAAAATTGGCAGATATAATGTGCTACTCCACATGTCCCTCCAAAACAACAAGCTAAAACCATTTCCCACTATACCTCTAGTCATAGCTCTCCATTCATCAGCTAAGCCAAAGACCCCCCACAACCAGAAAGAACCAGAGTGAGTGACTGCATGGGGAACAAATTCATGATAATACGTGTCCCTTATAAGTTTGACCCAAGGTAAGTTAGCATTATTCTAAAATTTGTCTAGGTGCTTTAGAAGCAGAGCTTTGTTTTGGATCCTGGGATCCATTATTCCCAATCCACCTTTCTCTTTTGGCTTATAGGATGACATAATTGCTCTTATCAATAAGAATTTTTTTGTGTGAAAGATTCTTCCCCCACATCTTTAATTCATATCTCATATTTTTGAATTTTGTAGACAAAGAGAAAACTCAGGATTTATAATTCATAGTTTTCTTCCAGACTGCTTCCACCAGGTCAAAAAACCTAGGTTGATGTACCCAAAAATTCTCAAACCTAAAAACTTTAGCTTTTGGAATGTTAGTCCCCACTTGAACCACAAGGTACATGATCATATGTAGTTTTAGCCAAAGGAAATACCAGGGTATTGGGATATTTAGTAGTTCAGTGACAAGAAGTGAAGAACCAATCAAGCTTTTGTAGTAAAGGCTAGGATTGCATATTGGACCATTGATGTGGCTCGGTTGACTGTAGAGCCTCGCTGGGAGACCCCAAGAGAAAGGTGTGATGAGCACAGCAACATGTTCTCCCTCAGTTATGAAACCAAGGTTATCGAACTAGTAGGACCAAGGAAACAACTCCAAGTTGTTGCTAACAACTTGGAATCCTGCACAACACAAACTCAAGACTTTGCCCCAACTTACAGTGAGGTTGTAAATCTCACTGGTTTGCTGAAAACAAAGGATTAAACGTATAGTGTGCAAGATAATAGTTTCTTGTAGAAAGTAAAAAGTAACAGTAGATGATTTATCAATGGTAAAGATTGGACCGGGATCCATAGTTCACTAGAGGTGTTCTTCTTAGGATAGATAACATGTTGGGTGAACAAATTACAGTGGGGCAATTGATAGGTTGAGAAAGCATAATAATTCAAATACTAGACATCATGACTCCTATGAGATTTGATTGGGAATTACAACAATATACATAGACCATAATCCAACTGCATCTATGACTAATAATCCACCTTCATGTTATCATCTGAACCCCTTCCAGTATTAAGTTGCAAGCAACGGATAATTGCATTAAGCAATGTGTGTAAAGTAAACAATACAATTGTTCAATGAACAAAAGAATGTTGTTTTCTTCCTAGTAGCAAAAGCACATCTACAAGCTTATAGATTTATGTCACTTCCCCAGATTACTAGAGGCATGAACCTACTATCGAGCATAAATACTCCCTCTTGGAGTCACAAGCATCTACTTGGCCAAGATAGATACTAGAAACGGAGAGCATGCAAGATCACAAATAACACAGACATGATAGAATCAATAATCGATCTGACATAGTATCTCAATATCCATCGGATCCCCGGAAACACAACATGTATGATTACAAATAGATGATCTTGATCATGAACAGAGCTTACAAGATCTAAACATGATAGCACAAAGGAGGAGAAACAACCATTTAGCTACTGTATGGACCCATAGTCCAAGGGTGAACTACTCACGCATCCTATCGGAGGCTGGCATGGTGATGAAGAAGGCCTCCCGGATGATCTCTCCCCTCCGGCAGGGTGTCGGGAAGAGCATAAGATCCCCCCGATCGAGGGACGATGGTGGCGGTGGCTATAGACTGTTTCATGTAGATTTGATCGGGTGCTTAGGGTTTCTACATCGGGGTGACTTTATAGGCGACGAGGCGAGGCAGGGGGGCGCTGAGGGACCACACCTAGGGCTGGCTCCCCCAGGCCGCGCTACCCTAGGGTGTAGCCGCCTCATGGCCCCTCTTATTCTCCCCTCCGGACTTTGTGTTCTCTTCGGTAAAATATTGCTTTGGCTTTTGTCCCGTCCAATTCCGAGAATATTTCCTTACTAGATTTTCTAAAACCAAAAACAGGAGAAAATAGGCAACTAGCACTGCGGCATCTTGTTAATAGGTTAGTCCCATAAAATGTGTAAAAATACCTCACACTGTAGACAAAGCATAGCAAAGTTGATACTAAACAACCAGGAAGATCAAAAATTATAGATACGTTTACGACGTATCAAGCATCCCCAAGATTAACTCCTACTCGTCCTCGAGTAGGTAAGTGATAAAAAGAATAATTTTTTAGGTGGCATGCACCATCACAATCTTGATCAAACTGTTTGCAAAGCATTGAAAGCTGGGATCAAAGTACTCTAAACATGAGGAGGAAAGATGTAGTTCTAATAATAAGACATAGAAACTATGTTGCAACATAAAAAGATACAAACAAAGATCATGAATAACAATGCATTGGAAGACGTGTGTTTGTTTCACATATAGAAAACATAGCATAGTGGTATTCATCTTGTCCCTCATGGAGTAGTAAACATAAATGCATAGTACACCTTCAAAGTACATAAGGGTTTCTAGATACAAATAGTTCAAGAATAAGCAATATCAACATTATGAATCAATCAATAAGTTTTGAGACAATGCACATAAAACTAAGAATGACAACTATGCTCTCTTAATTGGTGCATAAAGATAGAAGGTGGAGACTGAATATGAAAGTAGGAAGAAAGGACCCTCATAAAGGGAAGGAGGGATTTCAAGTTTCATAAAGAGCTTCCAAAAATTATGGTACTTATTAGCTTTCAGCTCTTATTTCCCCTATCATAAGCATCTAGAAGTGATTAAGGTTAAAGTGAAACAAATATAGAGTATATGCTTGACAAATCATAAGTTCGCAATCTCATGTCCCTTGAGTATGAGGGTCGTTCCTCGTGCTATTCAACTTTAGTCACAAGCAAGTTCTTGTCATTGCTATTCAACCCCATTACACAGGAGCTATCCCATATCAAAATGACAAGGCAACAGACAGTGAGCATCTCAGCGATCCTTTTAATTACCATGAGCATGGTGCATTTTTTTCTCTCTTTTTTTTCTATATATTTTTTTCTGAGGATGATTCATGGATTGCTCATTATGGTGATGCTACAAGTTTCTACCATGTTTGGGCATGGATCAGGCTAGCAGCCCAGGCGTTTCTCTAACACATATATAATACTCCATGAACTTACAGGCTCCCATTTTGTTTCACACCGCCGACATCCATAAACAAAAGATCATGATATCAACTGGGTAATATGTATAGGTGTTGAAAGTGTTCCCCATGACATCATGGTTCTTCTAATTCCCAACTTATAAGTGCAAGAATATACAACATAGATGACATAATGGTTCAAGTTTATTAGGGGCAAGAAAAATAAAGTGTGCCATCAAGTTTGTGAGAGCTTTAATCACTAATTTTCTCATTACAAGATTAATTTGGAAGATAGATAAAACAAGATATACATGGAATGGTGTAACACACCATGCATAGGAATTTATAGTGGACTCTTTGGAACAAGTTGGTTTATTGGGAGTTGTATGCATGAGTAGAGCTTACTCAGTACAAGTGGAGGCTAGCAAAAGAGTGGGAGTGACCAACTAAGAGAGAAACAATGGCCATAATCATGCAGAGCGACAAAACATTATCAATCAAAGCATTAAGTGATCTCACAAGTCAAAAACTAAATAATCATAGTGGCTAAGGTGACTGGTTCATAGTCATAACATGGTGTGAGGATGTGCCAAGTCAACCCAAACAAAGCATCAAAGGAGAATACCACAATATTATGCTTTTGTATGCTAAAACAACGCATGATTCATTCAAGGCACATTAAGCAATCTCAATTATTTGGAACAAGTCATGCTACAACAATAATCACTAAGCATAAGGTAAAAGCAATACCTAGCATGACATGATAAAGTCTAAGTCACATGATAAACTTTCTACTCTTTTCCAACACCAATCAACTTATTTGAAACAACATAGCGAATGTGGGGGTCCAACTTATTTATTCAAGTAAACTAAACAAATGAAAACCAAAAACGAAAACTAAGAGGCTCCAAGAACAACACAACAGTGCATGAAACAATAAAAATGAAGTGTCTAGAAAGAGACCTGAGATTTTTATTGATGAAGAAAGGGATGCCTTGGGCATCCCCAAGCTTTTACGCTTATACCTCTTGAATATTTATTAGGGCCAAATGGGGTGGCATCCTCAAGCTTGAGTTTTTGTCCATTCGTCATCTCATCACATCATTCTTCCCCTACAGTTGAAAATTTCCTTCATAGAAAACTTCACACAATCTTCATTAACAACATTAGAGTATTGAAAATAATAAACCTTTGATTTTAGTTTCAACACAAGTAAAACATACATTAAAACACAATCTACTATAGCAATTCCTTTAAAAAGCTCAAGCGATCAAGAAGAACTCAAAAAGAAACTGATTAAGAGGCAAATGAAAATAATGGCATAAATATGTCAAAACAAACCAGCAGGTAAAAACGGTTTTTTTTCGAACACCTTCTATTTCTCAAATCGAAAAGTGTTTAACGAAGAAAAGTTAGATAACAACCTTGGGCGTAAGCTCAGAAAATTATAGCTCAATCCGATATAAAGGGATTTTTCACGATTTTTACAATGAAGCACAAAAATCTGTTTTGGGACAGCAACTTCCCCAAATGTTACATCTCTCTCATTAGAGGTTATTGTTGTCAAAAAAACCACACAAAAAGGATAAGGAGAGTTTATTACAGAAGTAATAACTTCCAAGAAGTACTTTTCTTTAACGCCTTTAAGCTAGCCTTGATAGTTTGAGAAGATGCTCACATAAGATATATGAATTAAAGTAAAAGAGATCATCAAGAAGAAAAATCAAAACACACATAAGTATAACCCACTTCCTATGCATAGGAATTTTGTATGCAAATAAATTCACAAAGAACAAAGTGACTGGCATAGGAAGAAAAAACAAGAGTAACTTCAAAATTTTCAGCACATAGATAGGTGTTTCAGTACCATGAAAACTTCTACAACCATATTTTCCTCTCTCATAATAATTTTCAGTAGCCTCATGAATAAACTCAACAATATAACTATCACATATAGTATTCTTTTCATGATCTACAAAAACATATTTTTTATCAAGCTCAAAAATAGTGGGATTAAAACCTTCAAACCCACTTTTAAAATTTTTATAACAAGATGACTAATCATTCTCAAGAGGTATGGGGTTCCAAGATAAATTCAAGACCTCTCCAATCTCATTTTCAATAGTAGTACTATTAATAATATCAACCAATATAGGACCATCATCTAGATTTTTATCATAAACATTTCTAAGCAAAACTCTTTAGTACCATGCATTTTGAAATTTCGCGCAAATAAAGGATTATCATAGATAACAGGAGCACAATTATTATCACAGGTTTTACCCAAAGTAGATATTTCAAAAGATCCACAGGAACATAACATTCATCCTCATTTGGTAAGCAAGGGGAACAACCAAATAATGTAAGGGATAAAGAGTTACTCTCATTAGAAGGTAGGAATGGGTAGCTAATCCATTCTTCCTCCTCTTGATCATCACTCTCCTCCTCTTTTTCATCTAATGAGCTTTCAGGTTCAGTAATTTCTTCTTCCATAATCTCCTGCAAGGCATTAGTCTCTTCCGTTTGTGGAAAGTATCTATTAATATATTCAAGAATATAGTCATTTTCTTCCTTGTAATTATCAAAGCAAAATTTAAGTATATCATAAACCTCATATTTATAAGGTGAATCATCAGTATTTTCAAGCAAACTAGAAAGTTCAAATGAATCCTTCCAAGCAATAAATTCTTCAATTTGTTCAACATCATACAAGTCATAATGTAAGACCCCACCTTTATAAGGTAAAGGCCCTTGTGATTGCAATGCTAGTCCGTGGATCGAAATGCTAGCATCCACAGTTTAAGATGAAGTACACAGATACAAAGGTCATTATTACATCGTCATTCCAGAGATAACATAGTCTTTACAACTCATTAGCCCAAGGCTAGTACATAGAGTTCATAACATAAAATAAATAGAAGTCTTCATCTTCATGTGCCACAGGCAAACATGTTGAGTGTAGACTCACAACCCTAATCTTCATCAAAGTAACCTGCAACATCATAAGTTACAGCCACAGATGGTCAATACAATTTGAATTGTATTGTCAAGTGATACCATTTTAGTATAGAAACATCTAATAACTATATGAATTTGGCTAAGTCTAGTTCAGGTTGGCTTTTCTCAAAATAAGATTTTTCTTATTAGTTGAAAACACTAAGTTTTTGTTTGACAAAAACACCCAAGGAACCACCAATAGACATTGATGAAACTTTACCCTTGTTCAACCACAAGTTTTAATTTAGGGAAATTGGGATGAGGAGATCCTTGATCACTTCAATGTCTTTGATGCTCAAATTGTCCGTTGCTGGGGACACAGCTATGTACTTAGGTTTTACCCTCTCAAGAGGTGGTGCACTTTCCCCACAAGACTCGACATGCATCGAGACGAGACTTTTCAGAAGCATTCCCTTAGATCACCATGGACGCATTCCATCCTATCAAACCTACCACCAACTGTCCATCTGGCTAAGTTCTTGCAACCTATTTGGTCAAGGAAGAGCCCATATGCCATGTGGTTGCACTAGAAGCTTCTCAACACTAAATATCTCAAATACCATTGTTCCCGGGTGACCATCCACAAGTGTGATACACAAGGTAAACCATAGACATGGGCCTTGTGTAACCACTCAACACAAACCAATCTTTCCATTCCACCCAGGTGATTCATTCACATGTTGTTTTATTATTCAAAAACACATAGTCATATATTTTACATAACAACATAGTATGAATATTCCACGCTTGTTTTCTACTAGCTAGTCTAAGCATACTAGTATATCAAGTTTCTTATCTTAGAGAAACTACTACGACAATAACTATAGGATTTCCCAATCATAGCATATACTTAGAAAATAATCATGCAAATCTTACTCAAAATATCACTATTGCATAGATAAAATTATAGGGAAAACATATGAAGCATCACTTGCCTTGATAGTTGGGGGAGTAGGAACAATCCTCACAATAACAATCACCAAAATCTACACATAAAATCACAACGCCAAATTCACATTCAATATTCAAACAAAAATACATATGAATGCATGCAAATGCAATGGAATGATCTTATACACTAAACAAGTCAAACTAAATAGTACTGAAAAAAGGTAAACTTTCTAAGATCTAAATAAACCAAAAAATTACTTTAAAAAAAATTCCAAATAATTTTTTATGCAAAATCGGCCTACAAATTCTTCTGCAATAAATTCTAATTTTTCAGAATCAAATGACTAATCTGTCACATACCAAAATTCTCCTAAATTTGTAATGTGAAATAAATAAATAAGATTGATTGATTGTTTGACTTTGTTGAAAATTCTCAAACAGAAGAAACTTTTTGAATAGAAAATCCTCTCAACCTTGAATTCAAAATCCTATATTCTTTTGTTATGACCTAAGTAGCCATATAGGAAAAAGGGCATGGATTAATTATGGATTGTAGAATTGGTGTGCAAGATTTAAAAATGAAAATCATGAAGCCTTCATAAGCATTTTATTACATCCATGCAAAGATCTCACAAACTGAATCCAAATCCTGGTATCTAAATCCTATAGTTGATTTGCCCAAATGTTCCTAAAGGAATTAAATTGACTTTATAAAACCCACTATTGCTAAAACATCGATTATTGCTAAATTATAGCCTAAACGATCCAATTAATATTACAAAATTTTAGAAACAAAATTGAGCTCATTTGGAGCTAGTATGAAAAAGTTATGGAACAAATACAAACACATAAAGATATAAATAAAATGGAATATACAAGGATTTATAAATCCACTACTTCCAAACTAGTAAAAAGATTACAAATTTGATCCTATAATAATCTTTTCGATTTTAGAAAGATTTAAAAACAAGAATCTTGTCATTTGGAGTTCGTATGCAAAAGATATGAGGGAAAAAAAACGGGCCGGCCCATCCGGTCCGACCAGACCGAGCCAGCCGGCTGGACACGTACAGTTGACTCCCAGCCTCGCTTTAAATTCCGTGCAAAATCTGTTTTGTCAAACCTATCTCTATTCAAACTCTCGTAGCTTTTTATCTACAACTCCGAATCGACTTCCGTTTATTTCTACTTGTTTCATACTCCAATACCTATCTCTACACCGTCCCAAACCTCCATATAAACTCGTGGAGCCACAGCTGTAAGAGTATCTTTTCTCGAAATCCCGAATCTACACATGCCCAAATCTTATTTTTCTTTTTAACCCATCTAGACTTCGTCGTTTGCCTTCGGTCAAAAAACGAAAGTTGTAGGAATCGTCGAAATCTTTAAATCCCGACAAACCTCACCTCTTTTCATCCACCACAGCCGGAGAATTTCGTATCGCAATATTTCAGATCTTATGGTGTAAATCCAAGATGTACTCGCGCTCGTTTCTTCAAATCCAAATTCCTTTGGTGAGAAGGTAGGAATAATGATTCCCCACAACTTTCATGTTCTGAGTTTTTCAATTTGACCTACGGATTTGTCTCTCTAACACAGATCTATTTCTTGTCTATTCTGAGCCAAAATCGGGTCAATCTCTTCTTCTAGCCATCAGATCCTATCCAGACGGTCGAGATCCAATCAAACCGGTGCCTGCCATGTCGTCATCCCGGTCATCTTCCTCATCAAAGCCACGTCAACTTAAGATCAACATCTAGTCCCAGTCAGCATGCAAAGTCAACCTGTCCAGTCAGCGGAATATTCCCTAGAATATTCCGTTCGAATTTAAAATTGCATATTATAGATCTAACTTGTAAATTCATTAGAAATTCATACCACCTCCAAAAATTGCGTATAATATACCAAATTGAAGATAATTTTACTTAGAATCATCTTATCAGAATAGATCCAAATTTTACTGTACGTGGTTACTGCAGTAATTTAATTAGTTTTAATGGTCTTTTAGGTTAATAAATTTATAAGATATTATCTGTAACTTCGAAAAATATGAACAATATATCAAATTGAAGCTACTGTAATATACATTAATAATATCTGGTTGGATCTAGCCTTTGCCGACTATTTAACCCGTATCAATTTAATTAGTTTTAGTGTCTTTATAAATCATTAAATTTATTAAAAATTAATTGCTTGTCACAAAAATATAAATGATATACCGATGGAAAGCTGGTTCCATGTAGATCATCAATATGCAATTAGTTCTGCCTTTGACTATAAGGTTTTGCTGTGAAGATTTAAATGGTTTAATGGATAATTTAGAGAAATAAATTCATAAGAAAATAAATACTATTCTGAAAATTACAAATAATATGTCTCTGGATTCACAATTCCGCGGAGATTACAGATATAATTTTAGTTTGATTTTTAGACAACAGAAACTATATGAATCATTTAAAACCATTAAACACTATTTAAATCATACAAAAAGATTTATAACTCCGATTAGGGTGAATCCAACGCTTACTGGTTCGTATTAACGTCCTCTATCCAGTAAACCTAAGAAACAAATTTAATTCTATAGTTGGAACAGTCATTACAACAGAACTAGTAAAAACCCTATATTGGCAAGTAATTATTAATAACAAGTACTCCATTGCATTAATTGGTCTCTTGCATGCATCATATACTCCAGTATTGTGTAGAGAACTAAAGTAACAACCATTGTGACTTATTAAATTGGCATGCATGCATTTGTTGCATTTGTTTGATCTCTATGTGCTATTGTTTATGTTGTATGCAATTGTTTGATCAATAGATTGCGAGGAGTGCAACGTGTGTGATTGCAACTACTATGATTGCAAGTATTGTGGTTATGATGAGAGCAACCATTATATCTATGAGAATTGTGAGGATTATCTAATCGACTACATCTACAACAAAGGCAAGTGGTGCTATCTTGGTCATAAATGTCCTATTGTCTTCCTATGCATTGTAGATGTTTTGTAGAATTGCATATGTAGGAATTGATGTGTATATGCTATGATATGTCCCATATTATTCCCTAGTATTCCTTGTTAATGAGCCATCGTATTGGTAGATTGCTTAGTTATGCTATTTAGACAAGGAAGGGAAACATATCATGAAAAGTTATATGTTTTGAAAGGCATATGTTTTGCTAAATGACAAACCAATATGTTTTAATGAACCACCTGGGCGGAATGGCATTGATTGGGTCATCGAGTGTGGATTTATGGTGGAGAATGCCGCGCAGGACACTGAGAAATGATTGGTTTCTTTGTTTGGAAGCTTTCGTGCGCAACCATGTGCCAATAATGAAATGGGCGGTTGGTTGAACTCAGTAGGTTGTGATAACTCGAACCCGCATATCCAGAGATGTAGATAGTGTAGGTTGGACCGGTGCGCGTTGGGATTGGGGAGCTACTTCCCGAACGGTTCATTCTTGGACTTCTCCCTATCATCACCCAATATGAGAGTGGTGGTACGAGCTGGGCTGGCCAAGTCACATGGATAAAGTGTACTAACCCCTGCAGGGTGTATAAACTAATCGATTAGTCGTGTCCCCGGTTATGGACAATTTGAGCGACCTGATACTGATGCTATGATATTTCTCGCTCATCCTTATTTCTTAATTACTTAAAACTTGTTGGGTGAACATAATTGGGTAGGAGCACCTGGGAGTGAACCAGAGTGTCCTATTTATCGTATTGTAAAACTACTTTTTTACAAATGTTATGATAAAGCTGTTGCTTTATGCAAATGAGCCTGAACTCCACTTGGCCAAATAAGCATGTAGTTGATAAATCTGTTGTTAACCACTTTAGCCTACTTGCCATACATTCAATGTATTGACCATTCGTGGCTGCAACGTTTCATGTTGCAGGTTATATCGTATCTGAGTGATCGTTCATAGGTCGCGAGACTCCACTCAACAATTGTTCGCCTGTGGCACATTTGAAGGATGGAGATCTACCTTGTATTCATTTTCCACTGTGTACTTGAATAAATAATGTAAATTCTGGATCATATTCGTTGTATTTATGATACACGGTTATATTTGGTACCATTTTGTACTGTGTGTGCCAGTGAACCGATCCTGGGATTGGCACTATACACATGAACTCAGCCTTATTAGGCGAGGGTGTTACAAGATGGTATCAGAGCTGTGTGTTGACTGTAGGATCGTGACCTTAGAAATGGATTAGAAATAAGAGACCTCTATTAGGAGAACTATCATATTTTCTACTTATTAGATGTTCTTATATTCCTTGTCTATCTTTTCTATAACCTCTTCTTGTTCAAAATTTATAGTTGTCCATTCTCATGATACCTATATGAGAGTTAGCTAAGTAAAATAACAAATAATATGACATAAATAAACATCTCACCAAGTTTGGTTAGTTCTGGACCACCATATTATATCTCTTTAGCAGATCATCGCTATCGTGTTAGCATATTGTTATTACCAACTTATGTGGTATGACAATATAGGTTGCTTGCTTGTTTGTACTGAACCATATCGTGTGATGCCTTGTTTAGGATCTGTTATTTTGAAACTCTAAATTTTCGGGAGTTTTCGTGTGGTTTTAAAATTATTTTAATGGTGTGAATTGATTGAAATTCGTGGAATAACTGCTGCAGTTTTCTGCCTGACCTGTTGTACCGCGCGATTTTTCATATTTTATTGGTAACTCGTAAAAATCTGAAAAAATGGGATCTAGAGAGTAATTACCTGTTGTACATGCACAAAAATTGGCTACAATTCCTGACGAGTTTAGGTCGGTCAGAAAAAATCGTGAAGTCTGCTGTGCCGTTTTGACAGATTTGTTTATTGCTTATATGTTGCTCTATTTTACTCTAGTATTGTTCCCAATGCTTTCAAAATATTTTGTGGTTACATACTACTAAATTGAGACCTCTGTATTATTGTTATGGAAGTGCTTGCTTCTGTGTTGATTCCTTATGATTGTTTGCTTGTATGTGATATTGATTGCTTCATATAGTTATGAGGAGGATTATTTTTTTAGTCGTTTCTTTCCTATAGAATCTATCCTTTCCTATCTTGAACCCTTGGAGATATAATGATGTGTTAAGTGGAAGGTTTGACAACACAATACATTTAGGAAGGAGAATGCTTCAACTAATAGAAAAAAAGATGTGGAAGTATGAAGTGTTGCACATGATGTTATGTAGTAGATTACCCAACCTGAAAATTGAAGTATCGATAGCTTAGTTTTAATAGTAGCTTTGTTGATTGGATACATGGGAGTATACATAGAGCATTAACTCATGCCCATGGAAACATTCTTCAAGGCAAGCGAGAATGCCCGAGTGATAGAAAAACGTGATTCACCTATCCTCATACAGGGTAATGATTTGGGTGCAGGATGGATTGATCACCATTCCTACTACTCTTATTATTCTCTCTTGTTCTGTGGGCTTTACGAATCTTGAGTGCGTTTCAGCCTTAGCAGAGAGCCGACGTTGAGCCTAAACCTTAGAATGGTACATTGTTCCACCTCTATAAAAGCATTCATTGCTAAGCGTAGGAATATACGGTAAGGATGAATTCCAACCATTATTAATGGGCACCGTGAAGTAAACATCCCCTAATTGACCACCATGAGAGTTTTGCTAGTTTAAGAAGTGCTTTCTCGGAAACTATCAATCATGATGTTTAGAATGTGCTAGAGACATTGTGCCAATAAAAGTCTAAATGAGAACCAATCTGAGCTAAGTGAATCCTCAAGAAATGACCTAGTCAATTTTATTTTAAGGGTGGTAGCATCCTAATGGATCCCGAACCTTTCTTTCTTTCTAGCCTTCCCAAATCTCGGGATGAGATTTCTTTTAAGGGTGGTAGTCTGTCACATCCCAAAATTCTCCTAAATTTGGAATGTGAAATAAATAAATAAGATTGATTGATTGTTTGACTTTGTTGAAAATTCTCAAAGAGAAGAAACTTTTTGAATAGAAAATCCTCTCAACCTTGAATTCAAAATCCTATATTCTTTTGTTATGAACTAAGTAGCCATATAGGCAAAAGGGCATGGATTGATTATGGATTGTAGAATTGGTGTGCAAGATTTCAAAATAAAAATCATGAAGCCTTCATAAGCATTTTATTACATCCATGCAAAGATCTCACAAACTGAATCCAAATCCTGGTATCTAAATCCTATAGTTGATTTGCCCAAATGTTCCTAAAGGAATTAAATTGACTTTATAAAACCCACTATTGCTAAGACATTGATTATTGCTAAATTATAGCCTAAACGATCCAATTAATATTACAAAATTTTAGAAACAAAATTGAGCTCATTTGGAGCTAGTATGAAAAAGTTATGGAACAAATACAAACACATAAAGATATAAATAAAATGGAATATACAAGGATTTATAAATCCACTACTTCCAAACTAGTAAAAAGATTACAAATTTGATCCTATAATAATCTTTTCGATTTTAGAAAAATTTAAAAACAAGAATCATGTCATTTGGAGTTCGTATGCAAAAGATATGAGGAAAAAAAAACGGGCCGGCCCACACGGTCCGACCGGACCGAGCCAGCCGGCTGGACACGTACAGTTGACTCCCAGCCTCGCTTTAAAATCCGTGCAAAATCTGTTTTGTCAAACCTATCTCTATTCAAACTCTCGTAGCTTTTTATCTACAACTCTGAATCGACTTCCGTTTGTTTCTACTTGTTCCCTACTCTAATACCTATCTCTACACCGTCCCAAACCTCCATATAAACTCGTGGAGCCATAGCTATACGAGTTTCTTTTCTCGAAATCCCAAATCTACACATGCCCAAATCTTATTTCGCTTTTTAAACCATCTAGACTTCGTCGTTTGCCTTCGGTCAAAAAACGAAAGTTGTAGGAATCGTTGAAATCTTTTAATCCCGACAAACCTCACCTCTTTTCATCCACCACAGCCGGAGAATTTCGTATCGCAATATTTCAGATCTTACGGTGTAAATCCAAGATGTACTCGCGCTCGTTTCTTCAAATACAAATTCCTTTGGTGAGAAGGTAGGAATAATGATTCCCCATAACTTTCATGTTTTGAGTTTTTCAATTTGACCTACGGATTTGTCTCTCTAAAACAGATCTATTTCTTGTCTATTCTGAGCCAAAATCGGGTCAATCTCTTCTTCTAGCCATCAGATCCTATCCAGACGGTCGAGATCCAATCAAACCGGTGCGTGCCATGTCGTCATCCCGATCATCTTCCTCATCAACGCCACGTCAACGTAAGGTCAACATCTAGTCCCAGTCAGCATGCAAAGTCAACCTGTCCAGTCAGCAGAATATTCCCTGGAATATTCCGTTCGAATTTAAAATTGCATATTATAGATCTAACTTGTAAAATTCATTAGAAATTCATACCACGTCTAAAAATTGCGTATAATATACCAAATTGAAGATAATTTTACGTAGAATCATCTTATCAGAATAGATCCAAATTTTACTGTACGTGGTTACTGTAGTAATTTAATTAGTTTTAATGGTCTTTTAGGTTAATAAATTCATAAGGTATTATCTGTAACTCCGAAAAATATGGACAATATATCAAATTGAAGCTACTATAATGTACATTAATAATATCTGGTGGGATCTAGCCTTTGCTGACAATTTAACCCGTAGCAATTTAATTAGTTTTAATGGCTTTATAAATGATTAAATTTATTAAAAATTAATTGCTTGTCACAAAAATATAAATAATATACCGATGGAAAGCTGGTCCATGTAGATCATCAATATGCAATTAGTTCTTCCTTTAACTGTAAGGTTTTGCCGTGAAGATTTAAATGATTTAATGGCTTATTTAGAGTAATAAATTCATAAGAAAATAAATACTATTCTGAAAATTACAAATAATATGTCCCTGGATTCATAATTCCGTGGAGATTACAGATATAATTTTAGTTTGATTTTTAGACAACAGAAACTATATGAATCATTTAAAACCATTAAACACTATTTAAATCATACAAAAATATTTATAACTCCGATTAGGGTGAATCCAACGCCTACTGGTTCGTATTAATGTCCTCTATCCAGTAAACCTAAGAAACAAATTTAATTCTACAGTTAGAACAGTCGTTACAACAGAACTATTAAAAACCCTATATGGGCAAGTAATTATTAATAACAAGTACTCCATTGCATTAATTGGTCTCTTACATGCATCATATACTCCACTATTGTGTAGAGAACTAAAGTAACAACCATTGTAACTTATTAAATTGTCATGCATGCATTTGTTGCATTTGTTTGATCTCTATGTGCTATTGTTTATGTTGTATGCAATTGTTTGATTGATAGATTGCGAGGAGTGCAACGTGTGTGATTGCAACTACTATAATTGAAAGTATTGTGGTTATGATGAGAGCAACCATTATATCTATGAGAATTGTGAGGATTATCTAATCGACTACATCTACAACAAAGGCAAGTGGTGTTATCTTGGTCATAAATGTCCTATTGTTTTCCTATGCATTGTAGATGTTTTGTAGAATTTCATATGTAGGAATTGATGTGTATATGCTATGCTATGTCCCATATTATTCCCTAGTATTCCTTGTTTATGAGCCATCGTATTGGTAGATTGCTTAGTTATGCTATTTAGACGAGGAAGGGAATCATATCATGATAAGTTATATGTTTTGAAAGGCTTATGTTTTGCTAAATGACAAACCAATTTGTTTTAATGAACCACCTGGGCGGAATGGCATTGATTGGGTCATCGAGTGTGGATTTATGGTGGAGAATGCCGCCCAGGACACTGAGAAATGATTGGTTTCTTTGTTTGGAAGCTTTCGTGTGCAACCATGTGCCAATAATGAAATGGGCGGTTGGTTGAACTCAGTAGGTTGTGGTAACTCGAACCCGCATATCCAGAGATGTAGATAGTGTAGGTTGGACCGGTGCGCGTTGGGATTGGGGAGCTACTTCCCGAACGGTTCATTCTTGGACTTCTCCCTATCATCACCCACTATGAGAGTGGTGGTACGAGCTGGGCTGGCCAAGTCACATGGGTAAAGTGTACTAACCCCTGCAGGGTGTATAAACTAATCGATTAGCCGTGTCCCTAGTTATGGACAATTTGAGCGACCTGATACTGATGCTATGATATTTCTCGCTCATCCTTATTTCTTAATTACTTAAAACTTGTTGGGTGAACATAATTGGGTAGGAGCACCTGGGAGTGAACCAGAGTGTCCTATTTATCGTATTGCAAAACTACTTTGTTACAAATGTTAGGATAAAATTGTTGCTTTATGCAAATGACCCTGAACTCCACTTGGCAAAATAAGCATGTAGTTGATAAATCTGTTGTTAACCACTTTAGCCTACTTGACATACATTCAATGTATTGACCATTTGTGGCTCAACGTTTCATGTTGCAGGTTATATCGTATCTGAGTGATCGTTCATAGGTCGCGAGACTCCACTCAACAATTGTTCTCCTGTGGCACATTTGAAGGATGGAGATCTACCTTGTATTCGTTTTCCGCTGTGTACTTGAATAAATAATGTAAATTCTGGATCATATTCGTTGTATTTATGATGCACAGTTATATTTGGTATCATTTTGTACTGTGTGTGTCAGTGAACCGATCCAGGGATCGGCACTATACACATGAACTCAGCCTTATCAGGCGAGGGTGTTACATAATTCAAGGCCATAGATGTGTAGGGCTTAATTTTCTTAATCCAATGATATATTATTTGTAATTTTTGGACAAAAATATCAAAATTTATGAATTTTACATGTTTAAATATGTAATCTGGATTTTAAAGCAAAAATCCAGACACACGGCGTGTTCCTATTGGCCCGTACCTCTTTGCGGGGATCACGCACATGGACCGTTAGATCTAAGTTAGATCTTGCGGTCCAAATCAGACGATACCGCTTCGCCCAGGCGATCTAATCTAAGCCACTGGATCTAGATCCAGTGGACCACATTGCTCTAACCAAAAACAAGCGGCAAATGGCATTGGCGGCGGCGGCGCTACTGTCGGTGACACGCCGGCGATTCTAGAGGGGGTAGGGGTGGTGCCGATGCTTACCAAGGTGGTCGTCTCTTGGACAGGGGAATACTGACGCGGGCGCGGGAGCTCGTCGGAGATGCTGCAGGCGTTGGGTGTTCTGCAGGGGACAAGGGCGACGACCTAGTGCACAAGGGAACAAACGGCATGCATAAGCAAATGCCCAAGACAGAGGCGAACTCACTCGCATGAACTAGAGATCAATGGGAACACAGGCCTCACTGGAATGGCTGATCGGAGTTGAGCTCAGCTTCGGGCACTCGAAGGTGTTGATGAGGACGGCGACCTAGGGCGTTTTGGGACAAACCAGAGGCATGGTTAGATGCGCAAGGACCTGATGAACAGGTTCGCATGAACGAGAGACAGAGGGGCGCACGGGGCTCACTGTAATGCGTCGCCGGAGTTCATCGGGCAGCATCGATGCGAGCGAAAACTGCAAGAGCCTGGCGGCGCTTAGTGTGGGCTAGGTGAGGGGAAATGGCCGCATAGAGGTGGGGTTATGTAGCTAGAGTAGGGGCGGCAATCACGCAGTGAATCAACGGAATAGAGGGAGGAGGGACGACGTGGTCAGCGGCCCGGGATTGAAGATGACGATCTGACATGGCGAAGGGCCCAGTGGCAGTGGGAGAGGGGGTGCGCACACGGGTGAGAGAGAGAGGGGGAGGGGGACCCGGGTGGGCTTGCTGGGTCGTTAGGCTTACTGGGCCAGATAGGTAGCGCTGGCTATTTTTTATCCTTTTCTCTTTTTTCAATTTTTGTTTTTTGATTTTCTAAAATGGTTTTGAAAGCTCATTTCAAATCTGTTTGAATTCAAACCTTCTCCAAACTTTTGAATGGTGATCCTAGCATTCAAAAGTGTGCCAAACACATCTAACCACTCAGAAACACTTTGGTCTTTGAAAATAAAAATAAAACCATGCCCCATATATAGTATATATAAAGAGGGTTTTAAATATGGTTTCATTTAGGGTTTTGGTTTGAAAATTTTATGCAAGATAAATATGCTATGATGCTATGAATGAAATGACATGACTTTGCATTTGATGAAATTTGTGATGTTACACATAATTTCCTTTAACATAAGAAGATATGGTAACATTATCATTATACTCACATTGGAAAAGGAGGTGTTTATGCCTCCTACAGCAACAAGACTTATCAAAGCAATAAGTAACATTATAAGTAGAGCACACGTTTCTAGCAATGGTATTAAATTTATCAAATTTTCCCTTCAGTGTTTCCCTTTTTGTGACAAGCGGTGTTCCTTATAATAATATTTTTGTTCTTCCGTGAACCCACATTGCCAATAAGAACTAGATACAAAGCAAGGCAATAACAGACCAACAACTATAGTAGGAACTAATTTTTTTTGTGTTTTTTATAAGAGAAAACAAACCTAATTTTTTGTATTTTTGATAGAAATAAACAAGCGAAACAAAGAAAAAGAAACTAAGCAAAACAAAAACAAAGTAAAGAGATTGGCTGTGAGATACTCCCCTTGCGAGAATCTTCTTTCTCCCTGGAAGGTGAATGATGAGGAGGAAGAGATTTAAGCTTTCCTTAACTAGGTAGCACATCTTGATGCGGCTCGGTTGACTGTAGAGCCTCGTTGGGAGACCTCAAGAACAAGGTGTGATGAGCACAACAACAAGTTTTCCCTGGCAATGACGCCACAAAATTTTGATGCGGCTCGGTTGACTATAGAGCCTCGTTGGGAGTCCTCAAGAACAAGGTGTGATGAGCACAACAACAAGTTTTCCCTCAGTTATGAAACCAAGGTTATCGAACCAGTAGGAGCAAGGAAACAACTCCAAGGTGTTGCTAACAACTTGGAATCCTGGAGAACAGAAACTCAAGACTTTGCCCCAACTTACAGTGAGGTTGTCAATCTCACTGGTTGCTGAAAAGAAAGGATTAAATGTATAGTGTGGAAGATAATAGTTGCTTGTAGAATGTAAACAGTAACAGTAGATGATGTATCAATGGTAAATATTGGACCGGGGTCCACAGTGCACTAGAGGTGCTCTCCCTAAGATAGATAACATTCTAGGTGAACAAATTAGAGTGCCACAATTGACAGGTTGAGAAGGCATAACAATGCAAATACTAGACATCATGATTCCTATGAGATTTGATTGGGCATTACAAAAATATACATAGACCGTATTCCAGCTGCATCTATGACTAATAATCCACCTTCAGGTTATCATCCGAACCCCTTCCTTGTATTAAGTTGCAAGCAATGGATAATTGCATTAAGCAATGTGTGTAAAGTAAACAATATAATTGTTCCATGAACAAAAGATTGTTATTCTCTCCCTAGTAGCAACAGCATATCAACAACCTTAGATATTTCTGTCACTTCCCCAGATTACTAGAGGCATGGACCTACTATCGAGCATAAATAATCCCTCTCCGAGTGACAAGTATCTACTTGGCCAAGATAGCTACTAGCAACGGAGAGGATGCAAGATTACAAATAACACAGACATGATAGAATCAATAATCAATCTAACATAGTATCTCAATATCCATCGGATCCCCTTAAACACAACATGTATGATTACAAATAGATGATCTTGATCATGAATGGAGCTCACAAGATCTAAACATGATAGCACAAAGGAGGAGAAACAACCATCTAGGTACTATATGGACCCATAGTCCAAGGGTGAACTACTCACGCATCATACCGAACGATGGCATGGTGATGAAGAAGGCCTCCGGGATGATCTCTCCCTTCTGGAAGGGTGCCGGGAAGAGCTTTAGATCCCCCGATCTAGGGACGATGGTGGCAGCGGCTACGGACTGTTTCGTGGAGATTTGATCGGGTGCTTAGTGTTTCTGCGTCGGGGTGACTTTATAGGCGAAGAGGTGAGGCAGGGGGCCGCTTGAGGGGCCCACACCTAGGGATGGCGTGCCCCCCTAGTCCGCGCCGCCCTAGGGTGTGGCCGCCTCGTGGCCCCACTTATTCTCCCCTCTGGACTATGTGATCTCTTCGGTAAAATATTGACTTTGACTTTTGTCCCGTCCAATTCCGAGAATATTTCCGTACTAGCTTTTCCGAAATAAAAAACAATAGAAAATAGGCAACTAGCACTGCGGCATCTTGTTAATAGGTTAGTCCCATAAAATGTATAAAAATACCTCAAAGTGTAGACAAAGCATAGCAAAGTTGATACTAAACTAGCATGGAACATAAAATATTATAGATGACTAATAATATCATTAAACAGAATAATATCATTTGTATCTACTCCAGGCCTGTTTCTGTTCTCCTCTGATCTTATGAAATTAAAATCCCCAACCAACAGCCAGTATTCATGAGAAGGGATATTTAGATTGTATATCCAAGTAACAAAATTATCCCTTTTAACTCCTTTACATGGTCAATAGACATTGACCAACACCCAACTTTCAGCATTATGCATGGACGAAAAATAATGACTATGCTAGAACGATGTACATCCATCACTTGGACAGAGAAGATGGTGCTATTCCATAAAACAATTAAACCCCAGAGGCACCAACTTAAGGGGAGAAGACAAATTGATCAAACCTTCGAGGACAAAAACTTCTTATAAAAGAGTGATCAAAGGATTCACATATTGTTTCCTGCAAACAAACCACTTATGCCCTACTTTCATCAATTTTATTGTATATAGAAGTTATTTTTGCCTCATCATTAAGGTCCCTTGTGTTCCAATCCAGAACCAACTAATCTAAAACCCTAGTTTGAGGGCTGGCCAAAACACATAAGTATGTACTCACAGCAAGCAAGCAAGCATAGAGTATAAAGGCAAGTAAAATAAAACCAGTACATTGTACTAAGCAAATACAAAAGAATCACATAAGGTTCAGATATAGTGTAGCAAGAAGTAATAGAGAAACTAGGATAGGGGCCCACAACAAGGCCAAAATATAATATATCCAAATTAAACATTGGGACCATCACTATCCTTGGAAGGTTTAGGAGTTGCCATAAGCTTCTCATGGGTGAGTTGTTCCTCAGGGATTTCCAAAATCGTCCCAGCTTGCTGCAAGATTGAAATACTGAGAGCTATTGTGTCTTCCTCTGTAGAATCATAAACAATAACATTGGGTTTTGCTAATTTTGGCTTTTTCCTTGGCTCTGGATGATCTTTCATAGCAACCAACTTGTAACCAGCATTCCTAGTAGCACTCCTAGTGCTCCTCCTTTCAGGAGTATTAACCACTAGTATCTCCTTTTGTTTCCTTTCCCACTTTTTTGTCAACTTATCACCATTGCTAGATCTTGTAGAGTCCTGGACTGCAGGTTGCTGGGTAAAAACCAATCCCTTCTCATAGTGAGGAGCAGAGGCCCAAAGAGGATAAGGAGGCAGATAAAAATACTTTATGACTATATTGTAATAAAAGTTGTGTGGCAGATAGAGGACATCAGAAAGAGCTAGTGTCAGAAGTTTCTCATGGTTGTTATCAGGCAATAGCATAAATGTTTTAGGTAGGAAAACACTGAGAATCTGAATATTATGGAGATTCTACACTAGAGCATCATAAGGTACAATTTCCAATGGGTTTTCCTCTTGGATTTCAGCAATATTATCCTGTAGCTCATGAAATAGTGGCTCTCCCTCTCCAGGTATGAATTGCAGAGAGACAGAATCATTCGACAAGGAGAAAGTGATAGAAGATTGCTCCTGGTGAGGGATATCATTCTGTCCCACATTGTCAGCAGCTTTCTCTTGATTCCAATCACCCCAACAAGGAACATCAGGTTTCACATTATCAGGAACCCATCCATCATCCTCATTATCTTGCATATCATGATCATGCCCTGGCAAAGGATGTGGATTGCCATTGAGGGGCTCAGGTGACTCATCACCAGGTAGCACATCGGCTTGCTCACTCATAATAATGTAACATGGTACTGTTCAAGAAACTACAGTTCCCCCATACCTCTGAGGTTCTCTGACAACCACAGAATTGGGAATATATTTGGGCCCAACATAACTGCATTTAATCAGGGTGCGAGAAGGAGAAGGATCCTCCCTATACCAGCCTCTTAGTTTACCAAACTTAGCAAGAGACTCCCTCGGGAAATCTTCATTACGATAGTCCATAGGCAAGTTCAAGAGCATTATCCATCCAATCCTAGTGTAAAATGTAGCACGAAATTTGGGGCCAGCATCATGTCGAGTAAAACTTAGTGTGTGACCATTGCCAAAGGAATTTCAGGCTGTGCTACAAGTAATCGCGTCTGACCACATCTACCATATGAAACAGACCAAATCCTACAACATTTTCAGCAAAACTAAGAACCTGCCACTAAAGATTGTTAAAGATATGATCAGTTACCTGCTAGAGAACTTCATTGATCTCATCTTCGATTGTCCTTGTAAGGGCAACTTCCATTGCCCAGTTCTCATGCTGCTTTGGTGGAGTTGCCGATGCAATCACAAACAACCTCACAGGACGCTCATTGGCACCCCAAGGCTCGAACACATGCATCCCCGACGGCGTGAATCAGGCGGGATCAACAAGAAACTTCGCCATTGTAGGGCTTCTCGGTGGCGATGGTTTGGTCAAAGATGTCTCTTCTTGGGCTCGGGAAAATGAAATAGCAGCAACTGATAACTCTGTCTGATATGGAACATAGCCCAAGTTGTTATGATTTGATGTTTTTATGACCCAGTGAAAAGACCTTTTTCCCCTGGATTTCCTGGCACTCCTTTTTGATATGTCTAGTTTTGAAAAAAGCCATGCACCGGATTCCATTCGTGCAAACATACGTGACATGTTTGAAACTCAAACAATGTGTACAAGTCCAAACCGCTGAACTATTGAATTAATCATATTGTCAAACTCCTTGTTAGAATCTTCATTCCCATTTTAATTAGAAACTAGAGAAACTTGGGAATTGCGAGTAAGAGCATGGTTGTCCACTCTTTCTGAAACTAGAGTGCGGCATTTCGAGTCATAGACTTCATAAATTCTTTATAGACAAAACACTCATATCACACGAAAAATTATCATAATCGTTTTCCTAATATTTGGGAACTCCTGCTAGCAAAACGGATTAGTACAACAAGATTCACCCAATATAGCAAATTTCGAAACTCTATCCTAAATAAACATATGATGTCGATAAGGGCATGAACTTCATCGCTTAGTTTGAGTTGAAACCAGAGAATAATTAATAAGAGAACGCCACACAAAAAATATTGTACTTTTATTCTTTATTTGAATGTTAAGAAAACCATGTCAACTTTGTCATGATGCGGATGCAAAAAAAGAACTTGAATTTTTCAGAACTTTTGGTAGCTTTCAATGTAATAAATTCCTGGTTAGATTCAAAAGTTTTTTGGAAAATTTTAATAGAAATCTGTCACGCATATGTGTATTTAAAATTTGACACGGTTGGTGGTACTACAGTTTACATCAAAGACCTAAAATAATAGAAAATTTCATAGAGGTACAAATATTTAGCACAAAGGCCGATAAAATTAAGCAAAGCAAATAAGCTTGGTTTGCTCCTTCTCCAGCGAACAGCTAAGCCATACGGTACTTGCTCAACACATAAAAAACACACTTCACTTTTGTACCAGCGTGCTACAAGTCGCGCAGGGTGTGAAATGGAACTACAATTCAAGTCGATCCACGTGCGGAGTGCCACGTATTGGACGAGGGCGAGATCAGCCAGCCGGGGTGTGGGGATGGTGATGAGGAAGTGAAGAAGAGAGAAAACACAATTTATTTACTAGTACTACTAATCACTGTACATATGTACCCTATACCTCGTGTCGGGAACCCATCGCAGCTTTGCTTGGACATCACACAACCTTCAAATGCTCCTCTTCGCTGCTCTCACGCTGCCACCTGCGTGCTCTCCATCTCTTCTTGCTCCTAGATTTTTTTTCAACAGGGGAAAACTCCTAGTGGCAATATTGTTCATCATCCCAAGAGGCATCCATGTACCTCTACCAAGTATGGTAACTCCACCATGCGAAGTTCTTGCATAGCTAAGAACTTGAATTTTTCAAAAATGCTCAGTGGTTTTGATGTACCGAATTCCTAGTTAGTTTAGAAAGATTTTTGTAAAATTTTAATATCGATCTATCACATTTATTAGTACTCCTGTAGTTAAAATTTTACTCTGATGGTGGGAGTATATTTTACATCAAGGACATAAATAAGGGAAAATCATATCGATGTCCATACATTTAGCACAAAGGACCCTCCAATTAAGCAAGGAAAACAGTTGGGTTCGGCTCCATCTCGAGAGAGAAGCTGATCTAGCCATACTCATCATAGTACTTCCTCTTAAAAAATCAAAATATGGCCAAATTTGGCAGCATGCAAATTCTTGGATATGGGATCATCAACATAAACTATGATGTAGATATTGCCATGACCTTGTTCATTCGGCTGAAAATCCAAGAATGTTCATACTCATTGGCAACTAAGCTTAAATTCTTTTAAATTTTACCACTTACTTTGACAGTGCGAGTACATTTTACATCAAGTTCCTAAAAAAGGGATAATTACATCGAGGTCCATACATTTCGCACGAAGCACCCTAAAATTAAGTAAGGAAAATATTTGGATCAACACCTTCCCGATATAGCAGTTGATCTAGCCATACTGTTCGTACTACTTCCTCTTAGATTTTTTTTCAAAATATGTCTAAATTTGGTGGCATGCATCTTCTTGGATATGAGATCATCAACATAAAGTATGATGCAGATATGGCCATGTCCTTGGTCGTTCTGCTTGAAACCGAAGAATGTTCATACTGATTGACAACTAAGCTTAATTTCATTTAAATTTAACTACTTACTGTTTGGTTCAAATGTTACACGAATGGTTGAAGTACATTTTACATCAAACACCTAAAAATGTAAAATTACATAGAGGTCCATACTTTTAACATGAAGCACCCTAAAATTAAGAATGGAAAACAACCTGGTCCGACTCCTTCTCGAGAGAGCAGTTGATCGAGCTATACTCTTCATACCACTTCCTCTTTGATAGTTTTAAAAATATGGACAAATTTGGCAGCATGCAAATTCTTGGATATGGGATCATCAACATAAAGTATGATGTAGATAGCGCCATGACCTTGGTCATTTGGCTTCAAATCCAAGAATGTTCATACTCATTGTGACAACAAAGCTTAAATACTTTTAAATTTTACCACTTACTTTTAGGTTCAAATTTTACATAGACGATGGGACTATGTTTTACATCAAGGACCTAAAAAGAGAAAATCACATCGAGGTCAATACATTTAGCTTATAGATCCATACTCTTCTTACTACTTCCTCTTGGATATGATATCATCAACACAAAGTATATGACGTAGATATGACTAGCTTTAGTTTAACGAAAAACATTGATTATTTTCATTTCTAAACTCCAAAATGGTTTTTTTATAAAACTTAGAAACTCCCATTATTTAGCAGCATTTTTGTTCACCATGCCAAGTTGCACCCACCTACAAAGTATGGGATCAAATATTACCACAAAGTATGGCATTTACCCTTGTCAATCGGCCTGAACCCCGAGAATGTTCACACATGGTAGGACATATTTTGAAAGAGTTTGTGTATTTCAAAAGTTGTGAATTCTCATGATTATCATCTTTCATAGAAAGAAGTACAAGTTATAGAAACGTCATGCGATGTATTTTGATTTGTTTCTTGATTTTTTTCGAATCAAGGTCAGTTTTTTCTAGATGTAAATTGAATTTTTTTCGACATGCAAAATTTTCGAAGCCTCAGTTTATCACTTAGAAAATTGAAATTATTTTCCTGATGCTATAAATGGAAAAACATTCTTGTCACTAAGAAAATTTGTAATCTTGATAAATCAAGTAATTTAAGTGGGCGGGGTTTCACTAATAATAAGAAGCTTGAAAACTCAAGGAACTTTGGAATTGCGAGTAAGAGCACGGTCGTCCACTCTGTTTGAAACTAGAGTGTGGCATTTCGATTCATAGACTTTGTACATTATTTATAGACAAAACAATCATGTCACACAGAAAATTATCATAAACTTTTTCTAGATATTTGGGAACTCCTGCTAGCAAAACGGATTAGTAAATAAGATGCACCCAATATAGCAGATGTCGGAATTCTATCCTAAATAAAAGTATGATGTGATAAAGGCATGAACTTTATTTTTTAGTTTGATTTGAAACCAGAGAATAATTAATAAGAGAACGCCACACTAAAAATATTGTACTTTTTATTATTTATTTGAATGTTAACAAAACGATGTCAACTTTGTCGGGATGCGGATGCATAGCAAGAACAAGAATTTTTCAAAACTTTTGGTGGCTTTTGATGTACAAAATTCCTCGTTAGCTTTAAACGTTTTTTGGAAATTTTAAGAGTAGTCTATCATGCTTACTTGTAGTTAAAATTTGACACGGCCAGTGGGATTATAGTTTACATGGAAGACCTCAAATAATAGAAAATTATATAGAGGTCCAAATATTTAGCACAAAGGCCCCAAACATTAAGCAAAGAAAAGCTATTTGGTCCGCTCCTTCTCTAGCGAGCAGCTGAGCTATACCGTACTATTGTAGGTGATTCACACACAAAGAAAACGCTCTTCACTTTTGAACCAGCGTGATGCAGGTCGCGCATGGTTTGAAATGGAATGGCAAGGCAAGTCAACGCAGGTATGGAGCGCCACGTACTGGACATGGGAGAGATCAGCAAGCCAGGATGTGGGGATGGTGATGATGAAGTGAAGGAGAGAGAAAACACAATTTATTACTAGTACTACTCATCACCGTACGTCTATACCCCTTACCTCATGTCAGGAACCTATTGCAGATTTGCTCTGACAACGCACAATCTTCAAATCCTCCTCTTCACTACTCTCGCGATGCCTCCTTCATGCTCTCCATCTCTTTTTGGTCCTAGATTTTTTTTAATAGCGGGAAACTCCTGGTGGCAATATTATTCGCCATTCCAAGAGGCACCCATGTACTTCTACCAAGTAAGGTAAATCCATCACACCAAGTTCATGCATAGCTGAGAAGTTGAATTTTTTTCAGAAACTCTCGGTGGTTTTTGATGTATTAAATTCCTAGTTAGCTTAGAAAGATTTTTGGAAATTTTTAAGATCAATCTATCGCATTTAGTTGTACTACTCTAGTTAAAATTTGACACTAACGGTGGGAGTACGTTTTACATCAAGTAAATAAATAAGGGAAAATCACATCGAGGTCCATATATTTAGCACAAAGGACCCTAGAATGAAGCAAGGAAAATAGTCAGGTTCGGCTCCTTCTCGAGAGAGGAGGTGATCGAACCATACTCTTCATAGTACTTCCTCTTGAATTGTTTTTAAAATAGGTACAAATTCGATGGCATGAAAATTCTTGTATATGGGATCATCAACATAAAGTATGATGTAGATAACACCATGACTTTGGTCATTCGACTTGAATTCCAAGAATGTCCATACTCATTGTGACAACTAAACTTAAATTCATTTAAATTAAACCATATACTTTAGGTTTGAATTTTACACGGATGATGGGAGTATGTTTTACATAAAAGACCTAAAAATGCAAAATTACACCAAGGTCCGTACATTTAGCATGAATCACGCTAAAATTACATAGGGAAAATAGTCCAGTTCGGCTCCACGAGAGAGGACGCAGCTGATCGAGCCATACTTTCATACTACTTCCTCTTTGATTGTTTTCAACATATGGAAAAATTTGGCGGCATGCAAATTCCTGTCTATGAGATCATCAACATAAAGTATATGATGTAGATATGATTTCCTTAATTTTAAGGAAAACATTAATTATTTTTATTTCCTTAATCTAAAACATGGAAACTCCCATTATTTAGTAGAATTTTTGTTCACCATGCCAAGATGCACCCACCTACAAAGTATGAGATTGAACATTACCACAAAGTATGGGCATTTACCCTTGTAAATCGGCCTGAAGCCCGATAACGTTTACCCATGGTAGGACATATTTTCAAGGAGTTTGTTTTTTCAATATTTGCCAATTGTCATGATTATCATCTTTCATGGAAAGAAGTACAAGTCAGAGGACATTGTGCGATGTTTTTTATATGCAAATTTGTCACTTGGAAAATTGAAATTGCTTTCCTTTTCCTACAAATTGAAAAACATCTTTGTCACTTAGAAAATTGGTAATCTTAATAAATGAAGTAATTTAAATGGGCGGGATTTCACTAATAATAAGAAGCTTGAAAACTCAAGGAACTTGCGAATCGCGAGTAAGGGCATGGTCGTCCACTATGTCTAAAAGTAGAGTGTGGCATTTCAAGTCATAGACTTCGCACATTATTTGTAGATAAAACAATCATGTCACATAGAAAATTATCATAAACGTTTTCCTGATATTTGGGAACTCCTGCTAGCAAAACGGATTAGTAAACAAAATGCACCCAATAGAGCAGATGTCGGAACTCTATCCTAAATAAACATATGATATCGATAAGGCCATGAACTTCATCGTTTAGTTCGACTTGAAACCAAAGAATAATTAATAAGAGAACGCCACACAAAAAACATTGTACTTTTTATTTTTTATTTAAATGTTAACAAAATCATGTCAACTTTGTCGGGATGCAGATGCACAACAAGAACTTTAATTTTTCAAAATATTTGGTGGCTTTTGATGTACTTAATTCCTGGTTATCTTCAAATATTTTTTAGAAAATTTTAATAGAAATCTATCATACTTACTTGTAGTTAAAATTTGACACGGTAGGTAGGAGTACAGTTTACATAGAAGACCTCAAGTAATAGGAAATTACATAGAGGTCCATACATTAAGAACAAAGGCCCATAAAATAAGCAAAGAAGAGGAGCTGAGCCATACCATACTACTATACGTGCTTCACACACAAAAAAACACTCTTTACTTTTGAACCAGTGTGCTGCAGTTCGTGCAGGGTGTGAAATGGAACGACAAGACAAGTCGACGCATGTGCAGAGTGCCACATATTGGACGTGGGAGAGGTCAGCCGGCTACGGTTTGGGGATGGTGATGAGGAAGTGAAGGAGAGAGAAAACATAATTTGTTTACTAGTACTACTCATCACCGTACATCTGTACCCTGTACCTCATGTCAGGAACCCGTCGCAGCTTTTCTCTAACATCGAACAACCTTCAAATCCTCCTATTCGCTGCTCTCGCACTGCCTGTTGTGTGCTCTCTGTCTCTTCTCAGTCCTAGATTTTTTTTGAACAGGGGGAAACTCCTAGTGGCAATATTGTTCACCATGCCAAGAGGAACCCATGTACTTCTACCAAGTAGAGTAACTCCACCACACCATGTTCTTGTATAGCTAAGAACTTGAATTATTCGGAAACTCTTGGTGGTTTTGATGTACTAAATTCCTAGTTATATTAGAAATATTTTGTAAAATTTTAATATCAATCTATCGCATTTACTTATACTACTCTAGTTAAAAGTTTATATTGGCGGTGGGAGTACATTTTACATCAAGGACATAAACAAGGGAAAATCACATCGAGGTCCATACATTTATCACAAAGGAACCTACAATTAAGCAAGTAAAATAGTCGAGTTTAGCTCCTTCTCCAAAGAATCTAATCGATCCATACTATTTATAGTCTTCCTATTCATATGTGCCACAAAAAATTTATGTTTTGAATTTTGAATTCCTGCCGACGCCCTCTCTATCACTTTTATCCTTCTCCCCTTTACTCCTCTCCTCCCCTTCTTCTCTTCATTCCGTTCTTCCTCCCCTTCTGCTCTTCCTCCCCTTCTTCTCCTCCTCCTTCCCCACTCTCCTCTAACTCCTCCTCCACCTCCGGTCATGACTTTGGTCATTAAGCAAGATAACTTGGAAATGTTTTTCTTCCATTAGGGTCTAGGGTTTGGATTTATTTTCCAAGTGTTTAAATTTCAAGATACATTCATTGAGGAATCCATTTCTCTTGACTTGGATTTTGTTGGATTCAAACTTTAAAGTTTGTTCAAGATGGGATTTTAAGTTTCCATTTAGAAACAAAAGTTTCTTTTCACCCTAAAATTCAACAATCTTTTTTTTTACATTACAAGATTTGGAAAATCTTGGGATGTGACAGGCTACCACCCTTAAAATAAATCTCGTCCCGAGATTTGGGGAGGCTAGGGGTTACAAGTTGTCTCAAAGCATCTAGGGTACTACCACCCTTAAAAAATTTCCAACTAAATTACATCTTGGCTTGCTTGGGATCTTGTTGAAATCTCTCTGGGCAAACATATGCATAGTGTCCTTTGTTTCCACACTTGAAACATGTGACAAGGCTGAGATCCTTCATAGGCTTTATCTTGTGCGTCATCTTTTCTGGACAATTGCTTGCATAATGTCCTTGGTTACCACAATTGTAACATGTGATAAGATTGAGTTCTTCACGTATCTTCTGTGGACAAGTTGACACATAATGGCCTAGCTATTTGCAGTTGTTGCACCATACTTGGCTAATTTCCTTATACTTCTTCTTCTTGGGTTTCTCCAAAGATAGGAGTGCTTCTAGTTCATGTTCTTCATATGTTATCTCAAAGGTAGGAATGTTTCCTGGTCTCCTTGACCTTTTCTTATTCCTTGGATAATACATATGTCTCCTCTCTGGTCCTTTAAATTGAGTCATATTGCATGGAGGTGCAAGCTGAGATTTTCCTTTGTCTTCATCCTTCTTGGTAGACTTGGATCTCTCATGCTAGTCTGCAATCAGTTGTTGCACTCCACCTTGTTTCCTTTGTTGAACTATGGAATAGATGGGGCATTGGATAGGGACATGATTATTTCCTTCACATAAGTAACAAGTAGCTTGGGTTGTGGGGCATTGATTAGCTGGAAGTTTCTCTTCACAATTGGGGCATTGATCTTCATGCTCCTTGGAAGTGTGATCCTTGTCTCCACAAATATTGCAAGCTTGGGTTCCTTCTAGAATATCATCTTTGTCATCCTTGTTGTCACAAACTCCTTGGGAAGAGTTGTCTCCCATGTTGATCATTTGAGTGGCCATCCCTTGCAACAATTGGGATTGAGTTTCCAAAACTTTTTGCATGGTTGGGTCTAACTCATTGTTGTTGGCTATAAATTGAGCTGTCACTTGGTTCAACTGGGTTTGGGTTACTATGAGTTCTCTCATGTTGTCCTCTTGGTTGTTGTTGTTGTCACCATCCTTGATGTTGGAGTCTCTTGGAGAAGTCATCTGTTTGGGTTGGATTGGAATTAGAATAGGCAAAATATTTATAAGGGAATAATTCTAATCACACACATCACAAATCACACAAGCAATGTGCAAGAAATTACAAACAAACATTCCACTCAAACAACAAGTTTCAAGCACATTTTTAGGCAGCCGAAAATATTTTTATTACACCACAGAAGTTGGTGAATTAGGTTTGATCTAAATATGGTGGTCCAACTATATGGTTCACTTGAGATCATTCCATCCTTCTTAGTTGATTCTTCATGAATAAGATCTTTGTATCCTTGGAGAAATTCTTGGTCATAAAAACTTCAAAGGTGATGATGATTTCCAAGTTGTGTTTCCTTAGTCTTAAAGTCTTGAGTAATATTTCTTGTCTCACTTGTAGTCCTTAGTGATATCCAAGGTTGAAGTCCTTGGTGAAAATGTTGAAGATGTTGAAGTCATTAGAGTTGATGAAGTCCTTATCTCATGGTGAAGTATTTGGCCATGGAAAGGCTTTATCCATTAAGTTGAAATAGAAGAGATGTAGAGTCAAAACCAAAATGGTTGAGGAAAGAGTTTACAAGATTGTTTGTAAATAAGTTTTGGAACAAATACAACTCCTATTTTTCTAAGGGTTTTTGTTCAATCCTAGGTTTACAAATCCTACAGGCAACACAATGCTCTGATACCATCTGAAAGGTTCCCAACCTTTAATAAGGTAGAGATCCCTGTGTTTACAATGCTAGTCCCTGGATCAATAGCTAGTATCCACAGTTAAGATGTAATATCAAGAAACAAAGGTCATAATACAACTTTATAACCAGGAATAAAATAATTTATTACATCTTACATAGCTCATTTGGCTATCTCATTACAATGCAGTAGAATATAACAATATCATGGGGTCCTTCATCTTCAAAGTGCCACAGGCAGACATGTTGGTTGTAGACTTGTAATCCTAATCATTAAACTTCACTAATATCAAACAAACCTGCAACATAACAAGTTACAGCCACAAGGGTCAATAATTTGAATTGTATTGGCAAGTGATACTATGGTAGTATAGTGGAGTCTATCATCTATATGCATTTTTCTAAGTGGAGTTTAGGCTTGCTTTGCTCAAAATAGATTTTTCCTTATCATTTGAAAACACTAAGTTTTTGCTTGACAAAATCTTTCCCAAGGCATCTCCCAATAGAAATTAGTGATCCTTTAACCCTTGTTCACCCACAAGATTTTTAACTTAGAAATTGGGATGAGGAGATTCTTGATAGCTTCCATGTCTTGATGCTCAAATTGTCCTTTGCCAGAGACATGGCTAAGTACTTAGATTTTTTACACTCTGTAGAGGTGGTGCACTTTCCCCACAAGACTTGGTTTCACCAAGACAAGATCTTTAAGAAGCCTTCCCTTAGACCAGAATGGACGCGCTCCAACCTATCAAACCCTTACCACCAACTGTCCATTTTGCTAAGTTATTGCAACCTATATGATCCAGGCAAAGCCCATAATGCCAAGTGGCCGCACTTGAAGCTTCTCAACATTTGACATCTCAAATCTCTTTGTTCCTGGGTGGCCATCCACAAGTGAGACACACAAGGTAAACCATAAAAATGGGCCTTGTGAACCACTCAACACAAACCATTCCTTCCATTCCACCCAGGTGATTCATTCACTTAGTTGTTTTATTAAACAAAACTCAAGTCCTCAGACTTAGAAATTTTTCCATAGCATGAATATATATTCCACCCTTGTTTTCTATTAGCTAAGCGAAGCATGATAGTAGTAGGAATCTTAACTTAGGAAATTCTACTAAGGGTTCATCTACTAGGATTTCCCATGGCATAGTTTATATTTAGCAAAATTCCATGCAAGTCCTACTTAGAAATATCACTAATGCATAGTGAAAATAATGGGACAAAAGTATGAAGCATCACTTGCCTTTTTGGTAGAGAATATAGGTTCACTCCTTGATCTTGAAATATTCACTCACTTCAAATCACTACAATTCAATCAAGCAAACAATATTTCAATCTACCATTCAAGCAATTCATCACATAAAATGATAGAAACAAAACACTGCATGCAAGCATGCAAGAGATTGTTTTATTTGTAAAAGTGGTTTCTAATGGTTCATAAATATTTGAAAACACCTAATGGTCTTTTTATAAAGTGGCAAAACCATTTGCAAAAGGTTTTGCTTCATAAACCATTTTTAAAACAAGGTATCATTTTATGTGGTGTAGAAATGTTTTTAATAAGGCATTAATCTATAGGTTCATAAAATAAGTTTTCAATCATCAAACTTGGTGTTTGGGTCAGAGGGTTTAAATCAAAACACTTCCCAAAAGGTTTTCTCCCAAAATGATTTTTAGACCATAATCCTCATTTTTATTTGGCTAGAAATGCTTTTATTCAAAGATTTATTCTTTTGCTTCACCAAATACATTTTTGAAACCACCAATTGATTCCTAGGGTCAGTAGGTTCAAAACAAACCATTTGCCAAAGATTTTATTCTCAAAATAATTTTAGAACAAATTTTATATTCTAAACATGCATACACAAGTTTCTGCAAAAACAATCAATTTAATAGAAGAATTTTACTAAACAAAGTGCATGGTCAGAAAGTATTTGTCTTGCTGACTCCATTGATATAAAATTTGTAAAATTTGGACATGTGGTTTGAAAGTTATGAATTTTGCAAGTTTACTAATTCAATAGATCAAATTCTTTTTTTAAATCAAAACACTGGCAACGCGTCGCTTTCCTACTGGCTGGTAATGATTCATTCGGATCATGCACGAAGGACCGCTGGATTAAGTTACATTGCACGGCACATATTGCATACCCCTTCGGCTTTAAGTGATTCTATCGCATCCATTAGATCAACATCTAACGGCCATCAACACCCTGACCATGTTCTGGCGACGCTCGATGGCTGCGCGCGGCGGTGAAGCTCGGCTAGCGATGGAGCTGGCGATGCAGGAAGCGAGAAGGGAAGAGGGATGGCTCACAGTGGTCGTAGTGACGTGGGGAAGCTCAAGGTGGTCTTCGGGTAGCAGGGGGCGCACGGGTGTCGTCGGAATTCCTCGCCGGAGATACTTCTGGCGTCGGGTGCGGTCAGGCTGTCGTCGTTGGCGATGTTTCGAACCACAAAAAGACAAAGTAAGAACGGTATTAGCTGCGCACGAGGTTGGTGATCATGCGTGCATCATCGAGATGAAGAAAAGCGGTCGGTATTCACCGGGAAAGGTTGACGGAGCAGAGGCAGACGCCGGCGACGTTCAGTTGAGGTGGTTGCCCACGTCCTGGGTCAAGCGCGGGCAAGGTGAGGGTGCAGAGAGAATCGTCAGGGTCTGGGGGTCACGCTCGGGTGCTCGGGGAGGCAGAGTTTGGCCGGAATTGTCACCGGAGCTTGTCGGAGGCAATGGCGGTGTAGAGAGAAATTGGGCAGCCTGGGGGCGTGCTAGGGTGAGGCGATGGAGGGGAAATGGGGAGGAGAGGCAGGCGACTAAATACACGCGGTCGCGGCGAGCTTTTAGCATGGGATTGATAGGAATTTACCACCGGCATTCATCACCAGAGAAACGGCCAGAAGAGCGTGGTCTTCGCGCGGGTGAGGACGAATATGAGCTGGCGGTGGTGCCGTTTCGTCAGCGAAGAGAGACAGGGGGAGGTGGGGTCCAATAGTCAGCGACTGCGCGGGTCAAAACTTGAGTGAAACGTTTCGCTGCGGGTGGGGTGGAAAGATGGGCTTGCTGGGCCTTGTTGGGCTGGCCGCTTAGTTCATTTTTTTGTACTGCTTTGTTTTTCTTTTTCTATTTCTTTTTATTCTGTTTTGGTTTTGTTTAATTAATTCAAACCTTTGCCAAATTTTGTGTAGGTTTAAATATTGATTGGTAATATAATCTGAAGTCAATTTTTTGGAATAAAAATTTATTCCCTTTTGGGTCTTCTAATTATTTAATTAGGCCCTTGTTTTAAATCAAATAAGGTTTATTAATAATTTCAAACACCATTTAAATTTATAAATCCTTCTAAATCCTTTCAGTAGGTTTTTACTTGTTTAATAGGGTGTCAAATAATTCATCTTGAATTATTTGGAAAGTATTTGGTATGATTAATAAATCATTTGAATTGGGTATTTGTTTTAATTCCAATGGAATTTAATATAGTTTTAATTCCCTAAATTTTATTTGGAAGATTTCTTTTATTTTATTTAGGTTGAATTAAACAACTTTTATTCCACTTGGGTAAATTCCAAAATACTATTTTCTCATGAATTATATAATTATTCTTATTAGAGATTTGTCTTTATTCTAATAGGATTTGTTTTATGCCATTTTATTTTATTTTGGAAAATTCTTTATCCTTTTATTTTTAATTGGATTTGGATTCCATTCATTCCATTTGCTTATGGATTAGGCCAAGATTTATTTGGTCTTTCAAATATTCTTTATCTAATATTCCTATCTCTGTCTTATAAAATCCATATCTTTTTATTTAGAGATCCAAACTTGGTGATTCCAATTTTTAAAATTTTATTTGATATTTATTTATCCTTTTAAATATCTTTTAGTATTATTTTCTCAACATTTTGTATGGATTTTAGATAAGTGCTTTATTAGCTTTGGAAATTACTTTTCCTTATCTTATTTAAATTCATAAGATTTTATTTATGGTTCCAATTTAAGTGAACCCAATTTATATGGTCTTATAATATTTCCATTTGTCATTCTTGATCATTTTGAAATGTTTGTTTGACAAATTTCTATATGGATGAAATCCATAGGCTTGGAGATAACTTGGAAATGTTTTTCTTCCATTAGGGTCTAGGGTTTGGATTTATTTTCCAGGTGTTTAAATTTCAAGATACATTCATTGAGGAATGCATTTCTCTTGACTTGGATTTTGTTGGATTCAAACTTTAAAGTTTGTTCAAGATGGGATTTTAAGTTTCCATTTAGAAACAAAAGTTTCTTTTCACCCAAAATTCAACAATCTTTTATTTTGTTTATTTTTATTTTTTTACATTACAAGATTTGGAAAATCTTGGGATGTGACATGATACCTCCAAAATTCTTATGGATTGCATTCCTAGACCCCAATCCCATAGGAATTTCAACATCTACTTTTTTACACTCATTTCCGTAGGATTAAGACACTTTTCCTTTGTGTTTCGTGTGTTCCAAGCTTACAGATTTGCTCTGTTTTACAATCCTCTATTTTGTACATGCGACCCTCTTAAATTACTGTGTTTTGAAATCCTTTGATCTAAAGAAGCCCTAAGTTCTCTTTAAATTGTTCGATCTTTTGGTGACTATTTATGATGATTAGGCGTCAAGCCCTAAGTATATTTAATTTAATGTTACTACTACTAGTACTGTACTACTACTACTAGTAGTACTACTCTACAGTGCATAGTTCTACGGAGTACTTGTACTACTAGTATATTTTGCATGTGGCAGTACGAGAGATTGTAGAAGCCTAATCACAAAAAAAGATTGTAGAAGCCTCCGGGTTACGTAATTCCACTCTAGTTTTTCATTGAGCGGATGGAATCTTGTCAACTGCTTTCACAAGACATTAGTATATAACTTTGGTGGGTCGTAAAAATATTTACATCTACTTTCTCCATCATTAGCTTGGTGTCCTACCCATAGTCTACTCCAGGAGACCTATGTTTTCCTTCCTACTGCGGCAGAGCATTCATCCAGTCCGCTAGGTCTTTGGATGGACCGATGATATTGCTCAAAGGGCGGCAATGATACCAAGACCTTGAAATCTTGCTTCCGCTATTCACTCTCTTCTTACTAGTACTACCTTGCTCCGCCTTCGCAGAAACCATTTTCTTCCACTTCTCCTCCCTTGATTCTTTAGTTCTTCATCCAGCGATGTCACAAAATAACCTGTCTCATTTGAAGAAAAGCAAGATGGCGGTGGAGAAACCCCACCGGCAGGGGGCCTTGCAGGCTCAGACCGAGAAAGGGGACCAGCAATGGGGCGAGGGCTCCTCCTCGCGCATGTATCTGAAGAGCGGCTATCATCAGGACCAAGACTCCGAGTAGGTGTTTGACTTCCACTGATTCCCAGGCTGTCTGCTCCTAATATTGAACAGTATTTCTACATCTTCCAGGGCAAGTGGCTCGAGCGTAGAATTTTCCATCCCACTGGTAGATAGCACGACGGATATATCTCTGACTTCTATGATGACATCATTCCCACTCTACATCAAAAAAGAGGTTGGCACTATACATGTACTAGCATTTTATGTTCTTCCTTGCATGCACTCCATGCTCTATTACTGATGATGGATTTTCCATGCAGGAAGTCATGGTGATAATCTCGTACAAATTATATGAAATCAACATCCATAACATCAAAATTCTCCAGAAAAACTTCGAGCTCAACCTGGAATGTGATCGCTGCCGAGTCGATTTGGCTTTTCAAAAGAGGCTCGCACGATCTTATAAGCGTGACTCCTCAACCCTTCGCGTTGAGTGCAATAATTAAAAGAAGGAAGTACCTGAGCTCTGCATCCAGCTTCTACCATTGCGAAGGCCGTCGAGGTCACACCCTGCTAACTAGGAAGGGAGAACCCATCTCATGTTGGCCATCGAGCTCATGACCATTGTGGAGATTGTGCCTCTGAAGGGCGGCTACAGTGTTGCAATCTCCGAATCTAAGATAGGGAAATATTTGGCTTTGTATTAGTAATTGGTAGGAAGGGAGAAGCCTTCCACTGGCCCTCTTTTTTTTGGTTTCTCATCCATCTTTGCATAATTATATTGCACTCTTATTGACAATTGAGTGCACTCTATGCAGATTTTTGTTAACGATAGTAGTTACTAAATGGTTGTCTATTAGCCCACTAAATTATTACTTCCATTCTTGTTGTATTCATGGGAGGATGATATGGTTGGCTGATAATTGTTGCATGCTCTGTTTAATGGGTCCCACATGCTGATTATAACCAGTGCATCCATTTGGTTTCGACTTGACTTCACTTTTTTCTTAGCTCAATCTATACTGTGCACATAGCTTATCATCATATTGCTTGATGCAAGATACGGGGAGAGGCAAAACCATTTTTCTAGTCCTCATGGGCAACCTTTCTTGCACTTTGCGGATCCTCGACTCAGAATTTTTAGTACAATGATGTATACGCTCTAGTGGAGGTATCTATCTGGAAAAGAAAATGCTCCATCAGTGTAAGCGACACCTAGATTTGTCTGGACTACTATGGGACACAGGCACAACTACCCCTATAGATACCTAGGGACACCTAATGATTTCTTGCATTGGCATTTCTGCTAGAGCCTTTGCAGGGAAGCTATCCGCTCTAGCCCATTAATTTTGGGTGGACGGACAATATTGCTTGACGCTGAACTATGTCTCTCTGGTTGTCAACTATACTTTTTTATGAGTTACTAGTATGATTTTATTAGAAGTCTGGTTATGACTGGAAAGTACAGTATGTGTGAGATGCATTGATTAGCAAGATTCATCAGTGGACGGGGGCCTCGACCACACAAAAAAGGGCCTATCACTTAAAAAAATGGAGCTTACGTGCACATGCATGCAACTCAGTAACTAGACTATGATGAGATCAACGAATATACAGAGAGTACGAATAATATGATCAACCCAATAGAATCTACTTAATACACGATGCATGCAACTCAGTAAGAAACTACTATCATACATGTAATCACGATATATGTGATTGCTATGAAATATAGTCATCCACATCTGCATTTAAACTAGATATTATTCATATATTTGATGAAATATCTCTCTAAAACCTCCCACTAATGCCTAATGATCAAAGGGATATGCAATCCTTTCTTGCTATTTTTCCCTGCGCAGATAATGACGTTTGTACATTGGGAATCACTACATAAATGCCAAATATACAAGATTTCCAACACGTTAAAGAAACCAGGAGCCGTGAAGCCATTACGGCAAGCTTAACGACCAACCATACGGGTCGCTGCCGTATAGTTTCCTCTGTATAGTTTGCACCGACTTCATTAGGCCAGACAGAATAACTTTCGTGAAGGGGCCCCTATATAAAGAGGCTTTGGGTGATGGGAAACAACGCTTCTTTTCAACCCATACTCTCCCTACCACCAAAAGCAGCCACGCCAGAGGAATAGATCTAGATCTAAACCTCTAAACCCTTCACCACTGTAGCCATCTTCCACCACTTGTAATAGTAGATCTCATCTCCAATTGGTGACATTTTAAGACTATTCTCTATTAAACCTGATGATCTCTATTGCAATGTTTATGATTGTCGATTTTATCTCTATGTATGAGTAATTCTGCTTCGGCTAAGGGCTTCGCCCTAGCCATGTAGCCTTTGTGCATATTATTTATCATAAATAGGATCATGTATTAGTTTGTATGACATGATGATTGTAGTACCCTCTCTTGCCTCAATCTAAGGACTTGTTAGATACCCAAGACCCCGAGCATTGATCCAGGGAAAGGGAGTGTGAGTAATGACTGATCTGCAAGATAGGAACCCCAGTGACAGAAATGGTAGTACGGTTGTATGTAAGGAATTTACTTGGGATTAACGGTGACATCATGATGCTTATCATTAATTTTCTTTCTTCTATGGATGAGACTATTAGGTTATTGCTATAAGCGGTTGCGGAGGCGATAACAATTATGGATGCACTGCCCACATATAATTATCTTGCATAAACAAATACATGTATATTTATTATTATCTATTATTCCTATCAGATGTTTTGCATAGTTACTGGTGAAAGCCGAAGACCCTAGGCTCTCTCTCTCTCTCCACCATCAAAACAACAAGATTGCAAACTCTTGGTCCGGTGAAAACGTAATAGGAATTCTAAAACTCTCGAAGGTCCATTTAAGTAATCTCACTGTGCTTTCTGCTTCCCAAGGATTCGATAAACCTAGGTCTACTAGAGAAAAAGAGCTATACTACATCCGTAATCCGGATCGAAGGTATCAGTATGCTAGTTACATAGTACATGTTTTGAGCTCCATGCATTCACTCCTGAAAATGGAGTAACCAACTACTATCATGCACGTAATTACGATGTGATGACATAATAACACTAACATCCATTAGAACATTTTTTAGCTACATGCATTCACTCTTGAAAATGGAGTACACTAAAACTTTGAACTCGTGGATAGCTAAAATAATGTGACCCCCAGCAAGCTTGATTAATGAGGTGCTACTTATATATTGTGGCCTACACATCTACCCCTATAGTATACTATAGGACACCCAGCTATTCCTTGCATAGGCGTCTGTGCCAGAGCCTTCGCAAGGAAGGTATCGGATCTGACCTATTGATTTTGGATGAACAGAAAAGTTTTATAGACAACCAAAATAACGTGGTCCCCACTCCCTCGCGCCACTCCATTTCAAACACTATGAATTTTCTCACACCCCTCCGTTTCAAACATTGCGAAATTTCTCGGGCCCCTCCGTTTCAAACACTGTGAAATTTCTCGCGTCCATCCGTTTCAAACAAACAATACTAATTAATAGTATTTCCCTCTCGGTTAGGTACTACAGTAGTAAAAACATATTTCAAAAAATGATTCTTCCCCACAAACATCAAGAAAATTCCTCAGAAAAACCCTAGAACGGTTCACACTCACTTGCCTCTTTGACCACCGGATCCGCCGGTCGGAACCTCCTGCAGCACTTCTCATGCTGGCTTTGCCTACCGGAACTCGACACCATGCACACTTCACCCACCAGTATACCGGAGCCGCATCAGCTACGGTCTCATCCAACGCACCATTGCCGCTTGACCGAAGTACAGCGCACCCAATCCATGTCACTTCACCTGACTTCCTTTCCCACTTCCCATCCACGGCGCCGAATCCATTAATAACTGCCAAAAATCTGCTTCCCCTCTGCCAGCATCCACCCCAACCATACCATATAGGAGCCGTCGTGCAGTGCACTGATGTTGCCTCAGCGATGCTCTAATCCATCGTTCTCAAGCCGGCATCGACCGTCCAAGATCTGCTTCCCCGATGCAAACAGACACCACAACTTCAGCACCCTTGGTGACCTAGACACCCGCACATGTACGGATGACGGTTAGAGGCCTCTCCGACCATGGTAACCAAATCTCCCAACTCTTTTTTATAATTGTAGTAAACATTGTTTACCATGACAAGATGCACCCATAAACCGAATAAGGGGACCTTATTATAAAGTACGATGTAAATATGGCCATGAGCTTGGCTGTTTTCCTTGAAACCAAGGTATATTCCTACATGGTAGGCCATATTGAAAAAGATGTTTTTTTTCAAAATTTACCAAAACTCATGTTTATTATTTCTCGTGGCAACCAAGGTATGTTCCTAGGCACTCTATGAGTATGTGAGGTGGGCCATATACACATAAACTTGTACTGTATAAGAAAATCTCTAGAGGTAACTAGTGTATTTTATAAGGACTAGTCAGCAGTCCATCAGTAAAAGTGGTAGTAAAATAATAGGACGTGTGCACCTTGTATATTATGGTGGAGTCGAGTGAACGAAACCTACCAAGACTAAATCAGATCTACAACCAAATTAATTAGGCCTTGGATGACACTAGACAAATGTTACTACCCACTACAATGAAGGTAGTAACATAAAAATAATAACGTGTGAAAGTTACTCTATATGGGAGAGAAGGAAAACATCCAGCCAGAGCTCATTTTCTGGTGGAAGAACGAGGCAAATAGAAGCAAAGTTGCGCTGTACCACCACGAGCCCCAACTTTCTCCGCACTGCTGCGCCAGCACGGTTGTACTCCATTTTGCGGAAGCTTACATGGCAAGGAAGAGATGACTGTTGTGATGCTTCGCATCTAAACAAGTGCCATTAAGGCATAGAGACACTGAATGCATGAGTGGAGTAGAGAATGCAATGATGCATTGAAGAGGATATTGGGGGATGATTCTCCTTCATCTAGGGGAATTTTCTCTCATGAAACACAAGAAGCAACATAAATTTGGGTGGAGGAGCCCTTTTTTCTGCAACAAGTCAAACGATTTGTGGTGCAAGGAGCCTTTGCTTGCCTTGCCAGCAGTACGAGGTCGACTAGGAACCAAAATCTGATTACTAATACAAACAAGATTAATACTTGAGTACTAGTAGTTCCTAAGTTCCATAGTTCCATGCAAGAGAAATAGTGGATAATATAACTACAATAGTTTGTCAGGTTCCTTCTTGCTTCGTCGAATTCCTTCTAGTCACATAGGAGTAATACAAGTTCGATGAAATTCATATCAACTTCAAATGAAGCGGGACACCGCTGAACACATTGAGACGAAATCCATGCGCGTGTTCCTTGAACCAAATGGTAGCCATTTCGTGTTCTAAGATCTCCGTGTTCCTGACAACATTTCTCCAGCTTGTACTAGTAGTCATCACCACATACCCGTCATCGCCCATGGAAATCACGACTTTATGATAACCTTTGTTCAACTAGTTGGTCACACACAAATTTATTTATTCAGATAGATGATTCTTTAAGACATTCTGACTCTAATCTAGTGAGAAGCACTGAAACTAGAAGAAAATAGCTATCAGAAGTTTATGGCTTGTTAACTGGTGAAATGTGAAATAGTAAAAAAGATGACTGCTTGATTCGTATGATAGAGAAAATAAATGTAGGATTGCAATGTCATGCCCTCTCTAATCCTATAGGAATTCATATGAACCAAAGTTTGTTTGACTCTATCGTAGTAGGACAAACAGAGGATTCATAAAAAGAGGTGTGAGTGGATGTTTGATTTCCTATGAAATCTAGTGCAAAGGAATCCTTAGGGAAAATTCCTATGGGAATCAATCCTACAAATGAACAACCATCTTGTTAAAATTTCCTATAGATTTAATCCTACAACTTTCTTAGGCAAATCTTTTGAATCAGACGCCTACTTACCCTCCTATCCCCTCCCTTGTCGAGTAAATAATAAGTGATCTTGCATAAATAGAAAGGTATGTCAGGTTTGATCTGGGAGACTTTATTCTTGAGAAAATCCAACCTTCTATATGATAAACACATATTATTACCATAAACGATGTACCTTTTGAACCAATCTTTCCGCTCATAAGAAGGACCTACATGAAAGAAAAATAAATCTTAGAGAGGAGTATATTTCTACATAGTCTAATTTTATTTCACAATCCAAGTAAAACTTTACCCCTTACAGCCGCAATTTCTTCCTCATCACTATCAGTTACGTAAAAGTTAGTGTAGCAGATGTTATCATCGCTATAACTATCCATGATTTTCTACCTTTCTTGGAATTGGAACCTATAAATGGCATTAAAAGATACTTATTACAGAAATAAAATGAATTGAATTATAACTAGTTAAACTGACAAAATGCTATCCCCAGCAGCAAGCAACATGTTTCGTCAAGGATTCACTTAGAAAGAGTACATCAATCTCAATATATTTGTATTTATGTAGATTTAAACTATCGGGAATGAAATAGAGGGGAATGAAAGAGATCTGAAAAAAATTGGTTTAGAGACAGAAAATGGAATTAGTAAAAAAATGAGGAACTACAAATGTTTTGTATACAAGGGAGATATGAAGATTATACCTCACTGTTCTGGGTCACTGACTGCCTAGCAGTGACATGCAGATTGATCTGGGCATCGCTAGAGATGACATCTATGGGGATGGGAAGCAACTGTGTGAGGAGGCAGCGACAAGAGGATGACTGTGTTTTCTTAATGATGGTGGTTGGATTGGGCAATGCAGAGGTTGGAAGATGACTAGAAAAAAGCTGGCTAACAAAGCATCATGGACTTGTGGGCCCAAGCTGTGTAGGGTCCATTTGAATGCGGTCCTCCTTCCTCGTTGCATGGTGATAAATGGAATAACTTGAGTATAAGAGTAAAATATAGGAAGGCTGGACAGGTCCCGATGAAGTGCATATGTTGTCGTAGTATGGTAGTTCTATTAAAAAATGTAAGTTGGAATATTTTAAGCAAGATTGTAGAATGATGGAGAAGTGTGTTTTTAGGTTTATGCATGGTGTTCATGGTGCTAGCCTAATAGTAGAATCTTGTAGATGCTAGACATGACATAATATATTGTTGAGATTAGCCAATTTATATCTAACTATTGATGTTCAAAGTTATTCATACAACATACTTACACTATGTTATCTTATCTTACCATCTAATTTTGTCTTATCTTACCACTATATAGTGTACTAATAACTTTGAACTTTGACCGTTGTATCAAGACTGAAAAATCCCAACATTTCAAGCTATTGGATCTTCTTTTCCATTCTAGCATCTAGAAGATACTATTGATAGTCTTTAGCACAACGAACACTATGTAGAAATCTCAAAACACACATCTCAATAACTCTATAATATTCTTCATCATTTCTCTAGAGCTTGTCGAGTATTAGGTATCTAATAGGTTGATTTGTACATGATACAAAGAACAAAAACCAAATATACACCAGATACTTTATGGACATGGCTCACAATTATAATTAAATTTGAGCTTCTCCTATTATGTTTTTATATAAAAAATGATATGTCATACTTCTATTGTATGCTTCTCACGTGTGAATTAACCATTGGATCAAGACTCGTGAATACCAACATTGCCAGCCTTTAGATCTTCTTTCTGATTCTAACGATAGTCTTTACCATGGTGAACGCTATGCACAAACCTTTAAACAACATTCTCCATCATTCTAGAATCTTATCAGACATTTCTCTAGACCCTTTTACCAAAAATTTCAATTATTAGGTATAGCTAATAAATGTTGACTTATACATAGAACAAATTACAAGAACCAAATATACACCCATACTTTATAGATTTTGATCAAATTTATAATTTTTTGATCCTTAACTATTATATAATATTACAAAGAACTTGAATCTTAATTACTGAAATGCTATTTGGAGTTTTTTAAAAGAATCTATCATGCTTACATGTAGTTCAAATTTGACATAATTTCGATAAATTGACAGAAAGACATTTAAGTGGGTGTGGTCTAGGATGCTTGAAAACTACTAGTAAACATTGTAACCTTCAAAAGATAATTGTATAACTTTAAGAGCAATCTTCCACTTACTCTTAGTTCAAATTTTATTTGATATTTACAAATCGCCTTAAATTATTTTAAGTGTGTGAAGTTGGCTAGAAAGCTTGAGAACTCATAAAATTTGGTAATTGTATGGGAAACATGGTCCAAACTTTGACTAGAAACTGCTTGTGGCATTCCGAGCCATATTTACCGTGCTAGCTCATAAGAAAATAAATTATTCATGTGGAAATGTTTCTTATATTTATTGTCTCCAAAATAAATTCTAATGACATATTAAATAAATCACAGGAAAAAAATTACATGTTAAAATTTTATGAATAAATGGGGTGCTTTGTGAGAGCTGTAATAAACGAAACATAAATTGATTATCTAACAGTTTGAAAAAGTCTTTGTTGGATATTTGGTTATGTGAATGAATGGTCAAATCTTATATACAAAGATTTTTTGTTCAAAAACAAGTTTATTACAAACAATAAAGCATTCACAAATTAAATGTTTGATTGGCAAATATTTTGGTACTTTTGTGTAAACATTGATGTTTTATATGAAATGAGTCTCTTACATTTTGGCAAGATAAATGAGTCTCCTATATAAAATGTTTGATGCAAACAAAAAATCTATGGAAGGATTTTGGAGGGTCAATGAGAGGGGAATTGAAAGTCATGCCATGCTGTCCGCAGGTTGCTGAATCTTAGTCCTCCTCTCGCATATGGGCGGGTCACGGTCACCTCAGAGGCACCCAAAAATTATAAATTTGCCCATCGAGTGAGGGAAGCAGAGTCAACTTTCCATCCCATCGGCTTACCCAAGTATTTGTTAGTGAAATTTTCCACATGCATTGGTTTTATCAACGACATTGATTGTCCCCTCGGTTCGACTTATCTGCCACATTAATCTTGGATCACCTCCTTCCTATTTATGCTCTCCCCTTCCCCACGAGCCCAAAGCACCAAAGAATATGCAATCCCTAGCTTACATCAACCATTTCTTTCCCCGTTAGTCATCCATGGCTACCTTCCATCTGCCGCCCATCGTACCGGAGCGCAAAGACAATGAAATCTCCACACTAGAGGACAATACCCTGCGCATTTAGGCCATCTCAAGACGGACAACATCATGTCAGCTGTCATGTGGTCGCCTCAAGTACCATATGTATGGCATCTACAACATGCGGATAGGACGTTGATGGTTAAGTTTGTTAACTTCAAGGACGCATGTCTCCTCTACGGCCATGCCTTCCACTGTGGCTGCGAGATGGTGGTGTTCACCGGCGCCAACATCTTCACCAACTATTGGGACTAGTTCCCAACAATGACAACTTCATCCATAGGGTCCTCCTAGAGATATCTCCGACTTATCTGAAGGTGCCACCGGCATATCCAAAGGTGCCATCAGGTCAGGAGCCGACAGTGGGGCTAGAGCTGGCGTTTGTGCGGGTGTCTAACAATATGCCGCTGCGGCACGGTACTAGGTTCTAGGAGGCACCGGACATGCACTAGTTCAGCTGCAAGTTCTATATATGTAAAATCATGTTGTTATGTTAATGGTTGGATGAAGTTTCTTTTGAGATATAGGTCCCTTAAAGTTAATAACCGATGAACCTACAAGATAGGCATGCATACATAGTAGGTCCTGAAATTTGGTACTACTCACTGTATTGGGTACCTCATGTTCGGAACTCATCGCAGGTTTACTCTGACATAGCACCGCCTTCAAATCCTCATCTTCGCTACTCTCACGCTGCCTCATGTGTGCTCATGGTATCTTCTCCCTCTTTGTTTTTAACAGATAAATGGAATACATCTTCTTCTTACTTTCTTTTTTAGAAAATAAATTATTGTCAATTGGAAAATTGAAATTGTTTCTTTTTTGTTTTTAATGTCTTCGATTGTTTTAAAAATATGGCCAAATTTGTTAAAATGCAAATTCTTGGTTATGAGATCATCATCATAAAGTAAGATGTAGATATGGCCGTGATTTTGGTCATTCGGCTTTAAATCCATGAATTTTCATCCTCATTGACAACTAAGCTTTAATTCGTTTAGATTGTACCACCCACTTGGACGGTGGGAGTACAAGTTATACCAAGGACATAAAAATGGAAAATTACAAAGAGGTCCATATATTTAGCACAAATGACTCTAAAATAATTAATCAAGGAATATAACTGAGTTGCGGTCTTTATATAGAGAGTAGATAATCGAAATATACTCTTCGTCCTACTTACTCTTTGATTGTTTTAAAAATATGGCCATGTTTGATGGCATGCAAATTCTTAGATATGTGATCATCGACATAAAATATGATGTCAATATGACCATGACCTTGGTCATTCGGCTTTAAATCCAAGAATGTTCATACTAATTGATAACTAAGATTAAATTAATTTAGATTTTACCACTTAATTTTACATTAAAATTTTACACTAGTGGTGTGAGTACATTTTACTTCAAGGACCTAAAAAAGGGAACATTACATTGACGTCCATACATTTAACACAAAGGACCCTAAAACAATTAAGCAAGGAAAACCTTTAGGTTTAGCTCCTTCTCAAGAGAGCAGCTGATCGAGATCGAGCCATACTCATAATACTACTTCCTCTTTGATTCTTTTCAAAAGCTGGCCAGAATTGTTGACATGCAAATTCTTCGATATCAGATCATAAACATAAATTATGATGTAGATATGGCCATAACCTTAGTCGTTTGGATTGAAATCCAAGAATGTTCATACTTATTGACAACTAAGCTTAAATTTATTTATCTTTTACCACTTAGTTTTAGGCTAGAATTTTACACGAGTGGTGGGAGTATATTTTATATCAAGGACCTAAAAAGTATAAAATTACGTTGAGGTCCATAAATTACGTTGACGACCCTAAAATAAATAAGCAAGGAAAACAGCCGGGTTAGGCTCCTTCTCGAGAGAGCAGCTGGTCGATCTATACTCTTCATCCTACTTTCTCTTCGATTGTTTTCAAAATATAGCCAGATTTTTCGACATGTGTCCATATTTTTCTTCATGCAAATTCTTAGAACAGGATTATCAACATAAATTATGATGTACATATGGCCATGACCTTAGTCGTTCGGCTTGAAATCCAAGAATGTTCATACTCATTGACAACTAAGATTAAATTCGTTTAGATTTTACTACTTAATTTTATGTAAGAACTTTACAGGGTTGGTGGGAGTACATTTTACATCAAGGACCTAAAAAATGGTAAATTACAGCGAGGTCCATAGATTTAGCAGAAATGACGCTAAAATAATTAATCAAGGAAAACAGCCGGGTTCGGGTCCTTCTCGAGAGAGTAGCTGATCGAGCCATACTCTTCATACTACTTCCTCTTTGATTGTTTTCAAAATATAGCCAGATTTTTCGACATTCAAGTTCTTGGATATGGGATTATCAACATAATGTATGATGTAGATATAGCATTGAACTTGTTTGTACGGCTTAATACCCAAGAATATTTATATTCATTGAAAACTAAGCTTAAATTCGTTTAGATTTTACCACTTAATTTATGCTAGAATTTTACACAGGCGCTAGGAGTACATTTTACATCAAGGATCTAAAAAAGGAAAAATTACATCAAGGTCCATACATTTAGCACAAAGGACACTAAAATAATTATGCAAGGAAAATAGTCGGGTTCGGCTCCTGCTTCTCGAGAGAGCAGCTATTTGGGCCATACACTTTGTACTACTTCCTCTTTGATTGTTTTCAAAACATGGCTATGTTTGTCAGCATGCAAATTCTTGAATATGGGATCATGAACATAAATTATGATGTAGATATGCCCATGACCTTGGTCCTCCCACATGAAACCCAAGAATGTTCATACTCAATGACAACTAAGCTTAAATTTTTTTAAATTTTACCACTTATTTTAGGTTAAAATTTTACACTGGAGGTGGGAGTACATTTTCCATCAAGAACCTAATAAAGGGAAAATTATATCTAGGTCCATTCATTTTGCACAAAGGACCCTAAAATAATGAAGCATGGAGAACCGCCGGATTCGGCCCCATCTAGAGAGAGCAGCTGATCTAGCCATACTCATCATACTACAGCTTCGACTGTTTTCAAAATATGGCCAGATTTGTTAGCATGCAAATTCTTGGATATGAGATCATCAACATAAAGTATGATGTAGATATGGCCATTACTGTGGTCATTCGACTTGAAATCCAAGAATGTTCATACTCATAGAAAACTAATCTGAAATTCATTTAGATTTTACCTCTTATTTTTAAGTTAGAATTTTACACGGGTAGTGGGAGTACATTTTACATAAAGGAACTAAAAATGGAAAATTACGTCGAGGTCCATATATCTAGTACAAAGGACCCTAAAATAATTAAGCAAGAAAAATAGTCGGTTTTGGATCCTTCTCGAGAGAGAAGCTGATCGATCTATATTCTTCATACTACTTCTTCTTAGATTGTTTTACAAATATGTCCAGATTTGTCGGCATGCAAATTCTTAGATACAAGATCATCGACATAAATTATGATGTTGATATGGCCATGACCTTGTTCATTCGGCTTGCAATCCAAGAATCTTAATACTCATTGACAACTAAGCTTAAATTCGTTTAGATTTGACCATATACTTTTAGGTTAGAATTTTACATGGGTGGTGGGAGTATATTTTACATCAAGGACATAAAAAATGGAAAATTATATCAAGTTCTATACATTTAGCACAAAGGATGCTAAAATAATTAAGCAAGTAAAACAGCCGGTTTGTTCCTTCTTGACATTGTAGCTAATCGAGCCATACTATTCATACTTCTTCCTCTTTGATAGTTTTCAAAATATAGCCAGATTTGTCAGCATGCAAGTTCTTGGATATAGGATTATCAACATAAAGTATGATGTAGATATGGCCATGACCTTGGTCATTCGGCTTGAAACCTAAGAATCTTCATACTCATTGAAAACTAAGCTTAAATTCATTTAGATTTTACCACATATTTTTATTATCGAATTTTACACGGTCACTGGGAGTACATTTTACATCAAGGACCTAAAGGGAAAATTACATCAAGGTCCATACATTTAGCACAAAGGACCTTAAAATAATTATGCAAGGAACCTAGTTTGGTTCGGCTCCTGATTCTCCAGAGAGCAGTTAATTGGGCCATACTCTTCATACTAATTCCTATTTGATTGTTTTTAAAATATGGCTAGGTTTGTCGTCATTCAAATTCTTGGATATGGTATCATCAACATAAAGCATGATGTAAATATGGCCATGACCTTGGTCGTCCCGGTTGAAATCCAAGAATGTTCATACTCATTGACAACTAAGCAAACATTTATTTAGAATTTACCACTTATTTTAGGTTAAAATTTTATACTAGAGGTGGGAGTACATTTTACATGAAGGGCCTAATAAGGGAAAATTACATCTTGGTCCATTCATTTTGCATGAAGGACCCTAAAATAAATAAGCAATGAAAATAGCTCAGTTCAGATCCTTCTCAAGAGAGTAGCTGATCGAGCCATACTCATCATACTGCTACCTCTTTAATTATTTTCAAAATATAGCCAGATTTGTTGGCATACAAGTTCTTCGATATGGGATTATCAACATAAAGTATGATGTAGATATTGCCATGACCTTGTTCGTTCGGCTTGAAATCCATGAATGTTCATATTAATTGAAAACTAAGCTTAAATTCATTTAGATTTTACCACTTACTTTTATGTTAGAATTTTACATGAGCACAGGGAGTACACTTTACATTAAGGACCTAAAATGGAAAATTACATCAAGGTCCATACATTTAGCACAAAGGACCCTAAAATAATTAAGCAAGGAAAATAGTCGTGTTCGACTCCTGCTTCTTGAGAGAGCATCTAATCGAGCCATACTCTTCATACTACTTCATGTTTGATTATTTTCAAAATATGGCTAGGTTTGTCGACAGGCAAATTCTTGGATATGGGATCATCAACATAAAGTATGATGTATATATGGACACGACCTTGGTCGCCCCGCATGAAATCCAAGAATGCTCATACGCATTGAAAACTAAGCTTAAATTCATTTATATTTTAGCACTTATTTTAGGGTTAAAAATTTACAATGGCGATGGAAGTACATTTTACATTAAGGACCTAAAAAAGTTAAAATTACATATAGGTCCATATAGTTAGCAGAAAGGACACTAAAATAATTAAGTAAGGAAAACCATCGGGTTCGGCTCCTTCTTGAGAGAGAAGCTGATCAAGCCATACTCATCAAACTACTTTCTTTTTGATTGTTTTCAAAATATGGACATATTTGTAGGCATGCAAATTCTTGGATATGGGATCATCAACATAAAGTATGATGTAGATATAGCCATGACCTTGGTCATTCGGCTTGAAATCCAAGAATGTTCATACTCATTGGCAACTAAGCTTAAGTTCATTTAGATTTGACTACTTACTTTTAGGTTAGAATTTTACACGGGTTATGGGAGTATATTTTACTTCAAGAATCTAAGAAACGGAAAACTGCATCGAGGTTTATACATTTAGCACAAAGGATCATAAAATAATTAAGCAAGGAAAATAGCCGGGTTCGATTATTTCTCAAGAGAGAAGCTGACCATGCCATACTCTTCATACTACTTCCTCTTCAATTATTTTAAAAATATGTCTAGATTTGTTGGCATGTAAATTCTTAGATATGGGATCATCAACATAGACTATGATGTAGATATGGCCATAACCTTGGTCCTTCGGCTTCAAATCAAAGAACGTTCATACTCATTGAGAACTGAGTTTAATTTCATTTAGATTTTACCACTTACTTTTACGTTAGAATTTTACATGGGTGGTGGGAGTATATTTTATATTCCTAAAAAGGTAAAATTATATCGAGTTCCATACATTTAGCATATAGGAACCTAAAATAATTAGGTAAGGAAAACAGGCGGGTTTGGATCCTTCTCGACGGAGCAGTTGATCGAGCCATACTCTTCATACTACTTCCTCTTCAATTGTTTTTCACAATATGGCCAGATTTGTTGGCATGCAAATTCTTGGATATGGGCTTATCAATAGAAAGTATGATGTAGATATGACCATGACGTTTGTCGTTCGTCTTGAAATTCAAGAATGTTCATACTCATTGAAAACTAATCTTATATTTGTTTAGATTTTATCACTTAATTTTAGGTTAGAATTTTACATGGACGGTGAGAGCATTTTACATTAATGACCTAAGAAGGTAAAATTACATCGAGGTCTATATATTTAGCACAAAGGACCCTAAAATAATCAAGCAAGGAAAAAACCTGGTTTGGTTCTTGCTTCTCAAGAGAGCAGCTAATCGGGCCATACTCTTCATGCTACTTAGTCTTCAATTGTTTTCAAAATATGGCTAGGTTTGTCGACATTAAAATTCTTGGATATGGGATCATCAACATAAAGTATGATGTTTGATTGTTTTCAAAACAAGGACCAAAGAATTTAGATGTAAATTATTAGCAAGATATTATATACTTCGGAAAAGAACCTTGGTGGTTTTTGATATATTGAATGCTTGGTTGGTACTACTATCAAAAGGTATTATTTTGTAGAACTTCAAGCACAATCTACCACTTACTTTTCGAAAATGCTAGAACAAGGGCGCGTGCGGGAGTATACTCTGCGTCAATGCTCGTGCCAGCACGTGGATGATTTTGGTGCGTCACATTGATGGGGCATGTCTTGTTTGTTCAACATGTGTAGTTCTCGTAGCACTTGTGGCTATGTAGGGGGTTAGTTCCATGGTTTTCTTCTGTCATGGGACCTCGCCAGGTTTTCTATTTTTGTATATGGCTATTTTCTCTTTGCCACATCATATGAACTGATTCTTTTAGTGCATTTCCATCTCGGTGGACTATATACTGGTTAGCTATTATACTGTATAATATTAACGTGTACTGCCTTAATAGCGTTAGTCTATTGAACTGCTATATTTTTGTACAATGCCATGTTTTTCGTTTTCTCTTTTTTGATAGTTAGTATCTATTTTCCCTTTTTCGGTAGTTACTATCTGTTTCTCTTTTTTCAATTAGTTTATTTTAACTTTTGATTTCTCTCTACGGTCAATGGAGATTTTATGGGGTGTAATGGGAGGTGTCATCCTGTCAACATCGTGTTTAAGGAACTTTTACCAAGGTTCTTCACGAAAATACTAGGTTTTTTCAATAGTATTGCGCTGCTAATAGTAAATGGTGGTAGTGCATTACTACTACTCTTAGCAGTGCAATGAGGCAGTGCATAACATCTGCAGTGTGTGTGCCATGCACTGTTTATACGAGCAGTGCAAGGGGCATGATAGTATTAAAGGGGGTTGTGCAATAATGCCACTCTAGGCAATGCAAGGGGAAGCACGTAACATCTATGGTGTGTGTGACGTGGACTGATTATACAAGCAGTGCAAGGGGCGTGTTAGAAGTAAAGGACGACAATGCAATATTGCCACTCTGGGTAGTTCAAGGGGCAGAGCATTAGGGCATACCGGAGAATAACATTTGTGGTGTGTGTGTCGTGCAGTGCATTGATGTCGCGGAGTACTGTGTGCGCATCAGGTAGTATACTGCACTTTTCATCTGTCGTGCACTGCATATCAAGCACTTAGCTTGTTGCACTGCCCTAATAAAGTATGTTGAACAACTGTATTTTTTTCACTTCCATGTTTTCCATTTTCTTTTTTTTTGTTTTCTCTTTTTCAGTAGTCAGTATTTGTTTTCCTTATTTCACGTAGTTAGTATCCGCTTTTCTTTTTTTATTTAGTTCATTTTATCTTTTGATTTATCTTTACGGGCAATGGAGATTTTATGGGGTGTAATGGGAGGGGTCTTCCATTGAGCACCATGTTTATAAAACTTTTTACCAATGTTCTTCACGGAAACACTAGGTTGTTTTCAATATTATTGTGCTGCTAGTAGTAAAGGGTGATAGTGCATTATTGCTATTCTTGATAGTGCAATGGGGCAGTGCTCAACATCTACCGTGTGTGTGCCATGGACTATTTATATAATAAGTGCAATGGCTAACTCTGCGAAATTACCTTCATATAATTACCTTCATATAATATAAAGTGCAATGGTTAGTTAATCCTTAATGGTAATTTTAGCGAAATTACCGCGAGGCAATGGCTAACTCTGCTACCGGTGGGCGATACCTTCATATAAAGCATGATGCGTGGAGGCAGGCAGATCTCACCCGCTTTCTCCCTCCTCCTTTGTCTTCTCTACCTACGCCTGCCCCCGATCTGGATCTCCTGTCGTGAGCTTGCATCCATGGCTCCCGCGTGGGCCAAATCCAAGTGCAAAACTGCGCTACTGCAATATTTTCAGGATGCAGGTATCCTGATCAAGGGAAGCTTAACTATTCTATTGGCGAATGAGAGTGAGCCACGACCTTGCCCGGGAGAATTTATCTCCTTCATCAGCCATGTAGAGCACAGCTTAGGATTCCCCAGCTCCATATTCTTTAGGAGATTTCTTCACTTCTATCGGATCAAACTCTCCGATCTGGGGCCGCATAGCATCGAGCAGCTAGAAGTTTTCATTGCCTTCTGCGAATTCTACCTCGGGTGTCGCCTATACTTCCCGCTAAGGCTTGAGCTCTTTCGTGGTCGGAACAGTCATGAGGGTAAAGGAGGTCCTTTTATTGTAGCAGGTGGCCTCACCTTTCAGGTGAAGTCCGGTGCCAAATTCTTCAAGCTTATGCTCCCGACAAAGGCGGTGAGCTGATACTCCCAATTTGCATCACCTTTCTATATCACAATTTACCTCTATTCATAGATATTTGTCTTATTATGAGGTATTACTTATGGCTTTTCATTTGTTTATGCATGTTGGATGATTCCTGGAGGATGGACTACCAGAGTCTAGATTCTGATGGAAAAGAAGGCGTTTTGGTGCAATTTCACGAAGATCAGAAAAATACCAGAAAAATATGGAAATATATTATTTTACCAGAAGACGAAGGAAGCCAGAACGAGGAGTGAAGGGGTCTCAGGGGGCCCACACCCCCTAGGCGCGGGCCCACCTAACCCCGCGCCTAGGGTAGGTGTGGCCCACCTGCCCGGCCTCCGACTTTGCCCCTTCGCCTATATCTTCCCTACGGAACCCTAAGCCTCGGGGAGCGACCACAGATAGATTTCCACCGCCTCTAGGAGGCAGAAAACACCGAGAGAGAAAAATCTCTCCGGCAGACAGATTTCTGCCAGGAGAATTCCTTCCTGGAGAGGGGAGATCGTCGCTATCAACACTGTCATCAAGCTAGGCTTCATCGGGATCATCATCATCATCCACACCATCATCTCCACCAGCACCATCACCACCAGTCCGTCCCGCTGTAACAATTATGTTGGATATTGCTTTAGTTCTTAGGGGAAACTTTCCCGGTGTTGATTACTGTTGTAGTTGATGCTTGTGAGTGGAACCATTGCATTATTGTTTATGTTTAGATAGTTATCCATTACCATATCATCTTTGATCTTGATCCATATGATGTCTTGTGAGTAGTTTGTTTAGTTCTTGAGGACATGTGAGAAGTCATGTTGTTAGTAGTGAATCTGTGATGAGTTATTATTCAATGGTTTAGTATTTAAGTTGTGGTGTTATTCTTCTAGTGGTGTCATGTGAACGTCGAATACATGATACTTCACCATTTATGGGCCTAGGGGAATGCATTGTGTATTTGGCTACTAATTGTGGGGTTGCCGGAGTGACAGAAACCTGAACCCCCGTTAGGACACCTTTGCACAAGGGAGTGTAGGATCTTAGAGTTTAAGGATGTGGTTAGATTTATATCTTAATTACTTTCCTGTAGTAAAGGATATTTGCAGGGGGTTTAATCACAAGTTTGTATTAGTCCTAGGAAGGGCGGTATGTTAGCACAGGTTCACCCACACAACACTTATAGACACCAAAGAAGAGTACTCAGTTATTTGAAGAGAAAGCACTTGACAGAATTCCCATGTGTCCTCGAGAATGTTTGGTCCTTATAAGTATTTCCACCGGTTTGTCCTTTGCTAAGAAAGGATTTGTCCACTTTCTCCGTTTGTTCGTTACTTCTGTTACTTGCTCTTTGTTTTGTTGCCTTGTCAGAAAACCACTAAAAATCTGTTTGCTAAGTATTCACAGGGATTTCCTGCTCCATACCACTGTTCAGCACCTTCTGCTCCTCGTTGGGATCGACACTCCTATTTATCGAAAGTACTACGATACACCCCCTATACTCGTGGGTCATCAAGACTATTTTCTGGTGCCGATTCTGGTGAAGTGAAGCGCTATTGAAGAGTGCAACTGATAAGGGAAACTTTTACTGTGAGTATTGCTTTTGTTACTTCTTGTTACTTTGTTTACAATATGGATAACCCACTTGGTTTTCTGTTTGGGAAAACTACTACCAGTTCTATGGTAGTAGATGAACCACCTCCTGTTGAGATAGATCCTTTTAAGATACCTACAAGTATTGTTAATCGTGTGCTGGATAATTATTATTTTGGGGATGGAACTATCCATCCCGGTGATCACTTACTTTATATCCATGAATTATGGGAGTTGTTTAAGTGTGCAGGTATCACAAGTGAACAGGTGAAGAAGAAGTTACTCTCCATATCCTTGAAAGGGAGATATGAGGCATGGTATAAGCTGTTGAAGAATGGAAAATCCTTGGAATGGGAGGAGATGGCATCTCTCTTTTACTCTAAATTTTATCCTCACAGTGAAATCCAAAAGGATACAAGTCTTATATATAAGTTTTGCCCTCTTGATGCAGAAAGTACAGCTCAAGATTGGGGGAGATTGAATCTACTAATGCTTAAATGTACTATTCATGAACTCCCTAACATATTATTCTCAATAACTTTTATGCTAGGCTTTCTCTTCATGATAAAGGTTTATTAGATGCTTCTTCTGCTGGATCATTCACAAGTATGAAGGAAGAAGCTAAATGGGATCTTTTAGACCGTATTCAAGATAATACTGAGGCTTGGGAGAATGACAAAGGAAGAAAGTCAGGTATAAACTATGATTATGAGTGCATTAAATCTTTTATGGGAACTAATAACTGCCGTGATATTAGCAATACATTTGGCCTTGATCCTCAAGTTCTTGCGGAATGTTTTAATACTTTTGCCTCTTATATTGAGATTCCCCAGAAAGAGTGGGACAAGTACCATGCTCCTTACATGTGTCCTCGAGAACATTTGGTCCTTATAAGTATTTCCACCGGTTTTTCCTTTGCTAAGAAAGGATTGGGCCACTTGCTTCATTTGTTCATTACTTCTGTTACTTGCTCTTTGTTTTATTGCCTTGTCAGTAAACCACTAAAAATACGTTTGCTAAGTATTCACAGGGATTTCCTGCTCCATACCACTGTTCAGCACCTTCTTCTCCTCGTTGGGATCGACACTCCTATTTATCGAAAGTACTACGATACACCCCCTATACTTGTGGGTCATCATGAGCGAGTGAGAAAGGTTTTGGTTCTACGCCAAGGAAGTCACCCCAACCGAAGAAGTGGCGATTCCCATGTATTCCGCGGAGTGGATCGTCCCGCGCCGTCTATCAGTGAAGAAACTTCCTCGCGTGCAAAGAGCGACCATGGCAGATATGTGCGCTCGGATGACCGAGCTCGAAGAGGCAATTTTGAAGACATTAAACATGTTTAACTGTTGTCTTGGGTGGCGAACGGTGCCGTTGGCGACCTGAGCCCACTAGATGTACAAATATACCGGCATGTCTGATTCCACTCGCACAAGCCAAGATCAATGGGCCGCGAAAGACTATGCTATAGCTCTAAAAGAGATCATAAACGTGCCCTTCATCGACCTTCATGAAGGTCTTACTCCGTTTAGGCTGAACAAGAGGCCAACCCCCAAGGTAGGCATCTGCCCCTTTATTTTACTTCAATTCCGGCTTGGTATGGCTGAACCAGCAAATCACGTTGCCTCTGTAGATGTTCCATTCACTAGAGGATTGGCTGCCACCGCTTGATGAAGAGGTGCCACAAGAAATCCTTGATGACGGGAAGATGAACCCTCCGAAGAGGAGGAAGAAACCGAAGAAGCCGAGGAGGCGCACAAGCTGGACATGTGGCCAACTGCGTCGTGAAGCGGAGGGAACTTCCAACTTATAGGAGTCTGACGATGACCTATAATTTGCATTGGAGATGAAAGTTCGAAGCAGTTTCCAACTCCGACCAAGTTAAGTTATCAAACTAGCTCTATGGAAGCGTCCCAGTCACTTGGACCGGAGCTTGTCGAGCTAGCCCTTGTCAGCATCGGGCTGCACATCGTCCCAGTCGCCAGGTGATTTGCAACTTCTTCAGGTGGTTGTTTTGAATCACACACGGTTGATATGCATCTGTTCAATCTCATCGATGTTTCTTTTCAGGGGAGGCATAAAGAAGGCCAAGCGGGCGACCGTTGTGAAGGTGCCCGTAAATCGTAAAGACGCTAAGGAAGAGGACGTCAGGGAGCGGGAGGAAACGGAGGCCCACGATGTTGTCCCTTGCATGAATAAGCGGAAGAAAGGCGACTCCATGATGGAAGTTATGTAGGTCGCCGAGGAGGCCCCAGTTGATGGTCATCCTAAGGAAAATATTTTGACAGAGGAGGACAGCGACCCGGTGAAGGAGGCCCTAGATGAGGGTGACGTATATGCGGAGGAGGCACCAAAGGAGGAGACCACCTCTCGACCGTCAGTGGCCGCTGCCACCACATTTCCAGGGTTCAAGTGCGACGGTGCAGTCGCCAGCGATAGATGATGTGATCGACGGGAATGCTGGTGTAATGGCACAACAAGCTGGTGGCGTGCCGTTTCCTATGGCATTTATCGGGTCAACCAACCTCCATCGGCTTCTGGGAAACCCCCCTAGGTACGTCCAGTCCCTGAGAGTTTAGTTGTTAAATTTTAGCGACTAGAGTCTCTACAGTTGAATCTCCCGTCCCCGAGGATCTAGGCGCTAGATTATAGCGACTAGAGTCTTGAAACTTGGGTCTCCAGTCCTAGAGGATTTAGGCGCTATATGTAGAAACTAGGGACTTGAAACTTGGGTCTCCTGTCCCCGAGGATCTAGGCCCTAGAGTGTATTTACTAATGTTGTTTCCCTACTTGTAGAGCGAGTAGATTGACCGGCGAGCAAAACTGGAACGGATGGAGAAAGATTTAAAGGTATCTCGTCAGGCGATTCGCCAACTCCAGAATGCTTCTGGTAAGTTAGCTGTCTTTCTGTGGTTTCTGATGAGTGTGCTTTTGATTCTCATGTTGGAACTTCTTTTGCAGCTGGTCATGCCTCAGCAATTGCAAAAGCCTGTGATGGTTTTCTCCCCGTGGCTGAACTGGAGTCCGCAAGATCTTCGATGATTGTGGGGGAGTAAAATCTCATAGAGCTGGAATCCGAGCTTCAGGCAACCAAGGTCGCTCTGGCTCAATCGAAGGATAAGGAAAAGGTCCCTACTTCCATAGCGTAAGCCAACCATAAGGCCTCTGCGCTGGAGATTGCCGCCTTGCGGGCCCAATATTCTTCGCTGGAGTGTGTCATTGTCACCGATTGGATCAAGCTCCTTGGTGAGCTTATTTTACATGTTAGAACGTGGATTCTTGAGTGGTGAGTCCTCGAGCGTCTGTTGGTCTAACACCACTTTTCTGCTTCTTGCAGGTATCATCGGTTGCCACGACCCAACGATGCAGGAACTCGGTGCCGAGGAGTGCGTGGCTACCATGATCAATGTGGCCACTGCTTCTGCGCTATGTGTGCGCACTGTACTGCAACGCATTACCCCTACTAAAGTGGTGCCTGGGGGGGTTCTCGGAGGTGTGGAAGTACCTCGAGGAGGCTCCCTCAATGGTGGAGTGGATGATGCGCTCGTCGTTTCATCACGGAGCGACTACGGCATTGGGACATGGGCTTGCCCACTTCCCTGAGAACTTCGAGCTTGACGACATCACTAGAGGGTACCCCTCAGTCATCGAGAATGTGGAGATTGCGGATGTATTGGCATTGAATGTGAAGGCCTCCCCTTACGCGGAGCTTGTGTTGGCGATTGGCGACCTCCTACCATACCAAGGGGCACAGGTGGCTCCGAGCGACCCTGGCATGATACATCGTGACCTTCCGTCAGAGCTACTGTTCCAGTCAGCCGTGGCGAAGTCGCTGACGACTTATCCAGCAAACCGTGGAAACCCTTTATTAGGGTTAAGGGGCTACGCGAGGCTTCTTCTTCAAAACCTGCTCAGTAAGGGGCGGTCTCTGTAATGGAGTATTAAAGCCAGGTGACTGGATGTAAGAAGCATTTTTAAAAATAGGTATGAAATAAAATATTTGGTTTGCAATTTGAGAGTCACGTCTGACTATTTGTTGTTTGTGATTTGTTTTCATTGCATCGAGGGTAGCTAGTCCACGAGCATTTATTTGACTAGCTATGATGTCTAGGTTGTGGATGTATTCTGGCCGTGTGAGTTGGCCTTGGTCTACTTCCCGTGGCTTGTGGATGCAGTCGAAGGGCGACCCCAAAGGGCGTACTGTACTTGGTGTTTTCCCGGTATGCACTGGGCTCATGTAAGATGAGTCCCGGGCATGGTACTTAACCATTCGAGGTGTGCCTCCAAATGTAGGGAAAGAAAAGTTGTGCTATATTTGTGTAGCATGACCCGCCTCCTAGCTCGGGGAGCTAGTCGCATGGCGAGTCCAAGTCGGGTCCTCATACTTGGTGTTTTCCTGGGACGCGTAGGGCTTGATACGTCGGAAACATATCTATAACTTTTGATGCTCCATGTTTTTTAGTATCTATTTTTCTTTTTCTACACTTTGAGGTGTTTTTATATTTTTTCTGGAACTAACCTATTAACAAGTTACCATAGTGCCAGTTGCCTGTTTTCTTCTGTTTTTGGCTACAGAAAGGCAGAAAATCAATATTCTCGGAATTGGACGGGACAAAAGCCAAAGTCAATATTTTATCGTGGGCGACACATAGTCCAGAGGGGAGATAGAGAGGAGAACTAGGGCCTCCACACCCCCAAGGCGCGGGTGGGGCCACCTCGTTCCTGGGTAGGGTGTGGGCCCCCTAGCCGCCTCCCAGCCTCGCCTCTTCGCCTATAAGAAGCCCCCGATGCAGAAACCCTAGGCACCTGATCAAAACTCCACGAGGCCCTAGGAGAGATCGGGGGGGGGGGGGGGGTTCTGAAGTTCTTCCCGGCACCCTGCCGGAGGGGAGATCATCCCGAAGGCCTTCCTCTTCGGTATGATGCGTGAGTAGTTTTACCTTGGACTATGGGTCCATGTAGTAGCTAGATGGTTGTATATCCTCCTTGTGCTTTCATGTATATATCTTTTGAGCTCCGTTCATGATCAAGATCTAATCTATTTGTAATCATGAATATTGTGTTTGCGGGGATCCGATGGATATTTAGATTACTATGTCAGATTGATTAATGGTTTTGTCTATTTTATACTATCATGTCTGTGTTGTTTGTGATCTTGCATGCTCTCTGTTGTTAGTAGATATCTTGGCCAAGTAGTTGCTAGTGACTCCAAGAGGGGGTATTTATGCTCGATAGTGGGTTCATGCCTCTAGTTTCCAAGGGAATTGACAGAAATATCTTCGGTTGTATATGTGTTGTTGATACTAGGGAGAAAACAATGGTCTCTTGTTCATAGAACAATGGATTGTTTACCTTACACACTTTGCTTAAAGATGTTGTCTGTTGCTTGCAACTTAATACTGGAGGGGGTTCGGATGATAACCTGAACGTGGACTTCTAGTCATAGATGCAGTGGGATGGCAGTCTATGTATATTGTTGTATTGCCCAATCAAATATCATAGGATCTTTTTGTCTGGTATTGCATTGTTATGACTTGCTCAGTTCCTGTCAATTTCCCTGCCGTAATTTGTTTACCCTTCATGCCATGTTGTTATTCTAAGGAGAGCACCTCTAGTGAACTATGGACCCCGGTCCAATCTTTACCATTGATACATATTCCACGGTTACCTGTTTACTTGCTGCAAATCATTACCTTCCACACCATACAGTTAATCCTTTGTTACAGCAACCGGTGAGATTGACAACCTCACTATTAGTTGGAGCAAAGTTTTGAGTTTGTGTTGTGCAGGTCTCCATGTTGCTTGCAGCACCTTTGAGGCGTTTCTTTCCTCCTAATGGTTAGATAACCTCGGTTTCTTACTGAGGGAAACTTGCCTGATGAACTGCATCATACCTTCCGCTTGGGGTCTCCCAACGAAGTGCTGCTGCACTCATCAAGCCTTTTTCTGGCGCCGTTGCCGGGGAGGCTAAGGAGGTCTTTACATGGGGAGTCCTCCACTTCCTTTCTCTTTACTTTGTTTTTAGTTTTCTCAGTTTCTTTTGCTTGGTTTTGTTTGCCTCTTTTTAGAAACTCCAAAAAAAATAGTTTAGTTTGGCTTGCTTTCTTTATTCAAAAACACAAAAAAACTAGTTCCTACTCTAGTTGTTGGTCTATTGCCTTGCTTGGTCATGCTTTCTATCAATGGATGGTTCATTTGAAACTAGTTCTTATTGGCAAGGTGGGTTCACGGAAGAACAAAACTATTATTATAAGGAACACCGTTTGTCACAAAAAGGGAAACACTTATGGGAACAAATTGATAAGTTGAATACTATTGCTAGAGAGGTGTGCTCTACTTATAATGTTACTTATTGCTTTGATAAAGATTGTTGCTGTAGGAGGTATAAACACTTGCCTTTTCAATGTGAGTATAATGATAATGGTACCGTATCTTCTTATGTTAAAGGAAATTATGATTTTGATGATTTGGAACAAATTGAAGAATTTATTGCCTTCAAGGGTGCATTTGAACTTGCCAGTTTGCTTGAAAATACTGATGATTCACCTTATGAACATGAGATTTATGAGATACTTAAATTTTGCTTTTATAATTACAAGGAAGAAAATGGCTATATTCTTGAATATTTTAATAGATGCTTCCCACACAAGGAAGAGACTAATGCTTTGCAGGAGCCTATGGAAGAAGAAATTGCTGAAACTGGAAGCTCATTATATGAAAAAGAGGAGGAGAGTGATGAACAAAGTGAGGAAGAATGGATCTACCCATGTCTACCTTATAATGAGAGTAACTCTTTACCTCTTACATTATTTGATTGTCCCCCATGCTTACCAAAGGAGGATGAATGTTATGTTCCTGTGGACCCTTTTGAAATATCTACTTTGAGTAAAACCTGTGAAGGTTTTAATCCAACTATTTTTGAGCTTGATAGAAATTATGTGCTTGATCATGAAAATCATGATTTATGTGATAGTTATATTGTTGAATTTATTCATGAGGCTACTGAAAATTATTATGAGAGGGGAAAATATGGTTGTAGAAGTTTTCATGGTGCTGAAACACCTCTCTATGTGCTGAAAGTTTTGAAGTTGCTCTTATTTTGTCTAGCCATTATTGTTACTTTGTGCTTCTTTAATTTATTTTCTTACAAGATTCCTATGCATCGGAAGTGGGTTAGACTCAAATATGTTTTGAATTTGCTTCTTGATGCTCTCTGTTACTTTAACTCATAGTTCTTATGAGAGCATCTTCTCAAGCTATCAAGCCTAACTTAAAGGCGTTAAAGAAAAGTACTTGTTGGGAGATAACCCAAGAGTTTCCTTAAGTCTTGGAAGTTATTACTTCAGTAATGACCTCACCTTGTCCTTTTTGTTTGCTTTTTTTGCCAAGAATGACCTCTAATGAGAGGGAAGTAAGATTTAGGGAGTTGCTGTCCTGAAACAGATTTCTGTCCTCCACCATAAACATTCGTGACGAGTCTGTGTAACTCACATTGAGCTGGAAATTTAAGAATAAATCCCCCAGTATGTTAGAGAACTTTCGTTTGTTCAACACTTTTTGATTTGAGCAACATAAGATTTTCGAAAAAATCTGTTTCTACCTGCTGGTCTCTTTTGACAGATTTCTGCCATTATTTGCATTTGCTATAGTAGCTTGTGTTTTTGAGTTCTCTTTTGGGGAATTGAGATTTCCGAAGGAGTTGCTACCATAGCTTGTGTTTTTAGTGAAAAGTCTTGCTGTTCCAAAGCTTTTCCTAAAGGTCTATTATCCTTTGATTACACTAATGTTGCTAATGAAGATTGTGTGAAGTTTTGTATGAAGGAACAAATTTCAGGGGTAGAGAAAGAATGATGTAATGAGATAAAGAAGGGACAAAAGCTCAATATTGGGGATGCCACCCCGGTGTCACCCCAAGAAATATACAAGAGGTACAAGCCTTCATCAATAAAAAGCTCAGGTCTGTCTAGACACTTCGTTTTTATTGTTTCATGCTCAAGTTGTGTTGTTCTTGGAGCGTCTTAGTTTTCGTTTGGTTTGCTTAGTTGTTTAGTTTGCTTCAATAAAGTAGTTTGGACCCTGTTCTCGTCGTGTTGTTTCAAATAAGTTGCTTGGTGTTATAAAGGAGTAGGAAGTTCCTGCTTAAAAGTGCAAGAGGATCTTGTATTGACTGTGAATTAGACTTTAGCATGACATGATAGGTGGTGTTTTAACCTTATGATTAGTGATTATTGCTGTAGCATGTCTTGTTCCAAACAATTGGGATTTCTTAGTGTGCCTTGAATAAATCATGCGTTGTTTTAGCATGCAAAAGCATAGTATTGTGGTATTCTCCTTTGATGCTTTGTTTGGGTTGACTTGGAACATGCTCACACCATGTTATGAATATGAACAAGTCACCATAGCCTCTATGATCATTTAGTCCTTGACTTGTAGTACCACTCTATGCTTTGATTAGTCATGTTTTGTTTCTCTGAATGATTATGGCCATTATTGCTCTCTTAGTTGGTTGCTCCCAGTATTTTGCTAGCCTCCACTTGTATGAGTAAGTTCTAATCATGCTTCTAACTCCCAAGAAACCAAGTTATTCTAAAGTGTCCACTATAAACTCCTATGCATGGTTTGTTACACCATTCCAAGTATATTCATGTTTTCAGCTATCTTCCAATTAAAAACTGTTTTGTTATGTGAAAACTCAGTGATTAAAGATCTCCAAACTTGATGGCACAATTTATATTCTTTGCCCCTAATAAACTTGAACCATTGTGTCATCTATGTTGTATATGCTTGCACTTATACGTTGGAATTAGTAGAACCGTGTTGTCACGAGGAACATTTTCAACATTGCACTTGTACTTTGTACTCAGTTGATATCATGCTCTTTTGTCTATGGATGTCACCGGTGTGAAATAAAGATGGAACTTGTAAGTCCATGGAGTATGTATTTTGTGTTAGAGAAACGCCTGGGCTGCTAGCCTAATCCATTCCTAATCATGGTGGAAACTTGCAGCATCACCATAGTGAGCTATCTATGAAGCATCCTCAATAAAAAGCTATGCATATAGTAAATAAAAAGATAGCTGAGACTCTCATTGTCTGCTTGCCTTGTCATTTTGGTTATGGGATAGCTCCTGTACCATGTTCAAGGGGTACCCCATTGGCGGTTCTCAATCATACGCATGTACCTACAATGACAAGAACTTACATGTGACTGAATTTGAGTAGCATGAGGTGTGGCCCTCGTATTCAAGGGACTTTAGATTGCCAACTTATACTTTGTCAAGCATATACTCCATCTTTGTTCACCTTAACCTTAATCACTTCAAGATGTTTATGATAGAGGCAATGAGGGCTGAAAGCTAACAAGTACCATAATTTTTGGAAGCTCTTTTTGAAACTTGAAATCCCTGCTTCCTTTACAAAATGGCCTTTCTTCCTTTAGGCAGCATTAAGAGAGCATAGTTTTCATTCTGTTTGTAGTGTTCCAAAGCTTATTAATTGATGCATATTGTGATATTACTTGTTCTTGTGCTATATGTTTCTAGTCACCCTTGTGAACTTTGAAGGTGTCCTATGCATCTATTTGCTACTCTATGAGGGACAAGCTAAATGCCACTATGCCATGTTTTCTGTATGTGAAAGAAACAAATGTTTTTCAATGCATGTTATTCGTGATCTTTTTTTGTAGCCTTTAATGTTGCATGCATAGTTACTATGTCCTATTGTTAGAACTCCATCTTTCATGCACATGTTTAGAGTTCTTTGATCCCACCTTTCAATGCTTGCAAATGGTTTGATCTTGGTTTTCATGGTGCATCTCACCTCAAAAATTATTCTTTTATCACTTACCTACTTGAGGACGAGCAGGAGTTAAGCTTGGGGATGATTGACATGTCGGATATGTATCTATAATTTTTGATGCTCCATGATTTTTTAGTATCTACTTTGCTTTGCTTTGTCTACACTTTGAGGTGTTTTTATATCTTTTCTAGAAATAACCTATTAACAAGTTGCCACAGTGCCAGTTGCCTGTTTTCTTCTGTTTTTGGTTCTAGAAAGGCAGAAAATCAATATTCTCGGAATTGGACGGGACAAAAGCCAAAGTCAATATTTTACTGTGGGAGACACGAAGTCCACATGGGAGACAGAGAGGCGAACCAGGGCTGCCACAGCCCCCTAGGCACGGGTGGTCCCACCCCGCTCCTAGGTAGGGTGTGGCCCCCCTGGCCGCCTCCCAGCCTCGCCTCTTCGCCTATAAAAAGCCCCCGATGCAGAAACTCTAGGCACCCAATCAAATCTCCACAAAACCTTATGTAGTCGCTGCCACCGTCATCCCTAGATGAGGGGGGATCTGAAGTTCTTCCTGGAACAATGTCAGAGGGGAGATCATCCCGGAGGCCTTCTTCTCTAGTATGATGCGTGAGTAGTTCCACCTTGGACTATGGGTCCATGTAGTAGCTAGATGGTTGTATCTCCTCCTTGTGCTTTCATGTATAGATCTTGTGAGCTCCGTTCATGATCAAGATCTAATCTATTTGTAATCATGCATCTTGTGTTTCCGGGGATCCGATGGATATTGAGATTACTATGTCACATTTATTAATGGTTTTGTCTATTTTATACTATCATGTATGTGTTGTTTGTTATCTTGCATGCTCTCCGTTGTTAGTAGATATCTTGGCCAAGTAGCTGCTAGTGACTCCAATAGGGGTTATTTATGCTCGATAGTGGGTTCATGCCTCTAGTTTCCAAGGGAAGTGACGGAATCTCTACGGTTGTAGATGTGTTGTTGCTACTAGGGAGAAAACAACGGTCTCTTGTTCATAGAACAAGTGGATTGTTTGTCTTACACACTTTGCTTAAAGAAGTTGTCTGTTGCTTGTAACTTAATACTGGAGGCGGTTCGGATGATAAACTGAAGGTGGACTTCTAGTCATAGATGCAGTTGGATGGCGGTCTATGTATATTTTTCTATTGCCCAATAGAATCTCATAGGATATTTTTTTCTGGTATTGCATTGCTATGCCTTTTCTCAGTTCCTGTCAATTGCCTTGTTGTAATTTTTTTGCCCTTCATGCCATGTTGTTATTCTAAAGAGAGCACCTCTAGTGAACTATGGATCCCGGTCCAATCTTTACCATTGATACGTCTTCCACTATTACATTTTTACTTGGTGCAAACCAATACCTCCCACACTATACAGTTAATCCTTTGTTACAACAACCGGTGAGATTGACAAACTCACTGATAGTGGGTTCATGCCTCTAGTATTGAGTTGGCGTTTCCTTTCTCCTACTGGTTCGATAACTTCGGTTTCTTACTGAGGGAAACTTGCCTTCTGAACTGCATCATACCTTCCGCTTGGGATCTCCCAATGAAGTGCTGATGCACTCATCAGGGCTCATTTAGGACGAGTCCCAGAGCGTGGTACTTAATCGTTCAAGGATCCACAACCGAGGATGAGGGGGACTTGGTGCTATGTGAAGCATGTCCGATCGTCGTGCCTCAGAAAGCCAGTAGAGCGAGGCGACCCCGATGGTGGCTGTTGGCGTGGCATTTTTTATGGACAGTCCATGTCCCGAATTGCTTCGGTGCCCTCGGAATGCACTACTTGGCTCTGCCGATTCGCTCTTCCAAGTGTAGACGACCGGTATAGTATTGTGATTGTGGTACAAGTGCGATTGGCACAAGGAAAGGTGAGAAGACACAATTTGTCGTATTGACCATTTTATTCATTTATAGAGTAGGTGAGGGGGGTGCTAAGTTTAGGATTTGCGCAGAAGGTTGAAGTTCCATGGTCGGTCAATGTTTAGTATGTCGTCACCATGTTTGTCGATTAGATAATAGGCGTTGTTTCCTAGCACTAACCCTATGGCGAATGGCCCCTCACATGGGGGATAGCTTGTGCATGCCCTTTTCTCCTTGACAAGTGGCAACACGAGGTCCCCTTCTTGGAAGGTACGGGTCTGGATCCGGCGACTGTGATAGTGGCGGAGGCCTTGCTGGTAGATGGCAGTGCAGGATCGAGCGAGGTCACGGGCCTCGTCGAGTAGGCCGATCCTATTTTGACTGGAGACTTCATTGTCCTCTTCCGCATAAAGAATGACTCGTGGCGAGTCATGCTCGAGGTCTGTTAGCATGGCCGCCTCCGCACTGTACACCATGAAGAAGGGGGTAAAGCCCGTCAAGAGATTGACGGAAGTGTGAATGCCCCTAGAGTATGGATAGGAGATCCTCGACCCAGCATCCTCATGTGTATTCAAGTGGTACCAACAGTCGCGGTTTTAGGGCTTGCAGCACGGTTTGATTTGCGCTTTCTGCCTGGCCGTTTGATTCGGGTTGGGCGACTCAGGCGAGGTCGAGTCGGATCCCATGTTCATGGCAGAACTCTTCCATGGCTCCTTTGGCAAAGTTATTACCATTGTCGATGATGATTCTATGCGCGTAACCATACCAGTAGATGAGCTCATGGAGGAACTTGGTGGTGGTTTTCCTGTCGCATTTCTTCATGGGTTTTACCTCAAACCATTTTCTGAATTTGTCGACTACGACCAGGAGGTGTGTGAACCTAGAATTCACGGTTTTGAACCGACCCACCATATCGATTCCCCATACAGTAAATGGCTATGTGATAGGGATGGTTTTAAGTTCTAACCTAGGAACATGTGTCTGTTTGGCATATTTTTGGCATTCGACGAAATACTACACGATGTGGTTGTATTATCGTGGGCGGCGAGCAAGTAGAAGCCATGGCGCATGGCTTTATCAACCAGCGATATGGCGCCTTCGTGGTGGCCGTAGTCGCTGGCATGGATGTCTTGCAGGATCCGACTCCCTTCCTCTGGCTGGACGCAGTTCTAGAACACTCCTGTAACGCTCCATTTTTAGATCTCTCCATTGATGATGACGAAGGACTTGCAGTGACAGTCTATCATCCTGGCCTTGACCTTATCCTTTGGCAGGATATTGTGTTCGACGTTGGCGATGTATGGTCGGTCCAGTCTTGTGATGCCGTGGCCGTGGAGACTAGTGCTTAGTCTGGCTACGACGGGATTTCGATGTCAATCTCCTTTTGTTGGGGAGGCTGATGGTTTTTTATGATGAGAAATATGGCAGGTGGTGGTGTTAGGCATGATGACCCGATGCGCAAGAGGGAGTCGGCTTCTTTGTTGTTCCTTTGATTGATCCACTCGATGGACTAACCAGCGAAGTATCCGCCTAGCTCGTCGCCGACGTGCCAGTATGCCAGCATGGTGGGGGATACAGGGTTGAACGTGTCGGTGACCTGGCTGGCAACGAGGTCGGAGTCGCTGTAGCACTTGAGGCGGTTGATGATCATCTCCTTGGTGGCTCGCATGCGATGGAGGAGTGCTTCGTACTCAGCCATGTTGTTTGTGCAGGGTGTGAAGTCTAGCTAGAGCACGTAGCATAACATGTAGCCTTTAGGTGAGCTGAGTATGATTTCGGCTCCCATGCCGTCGGATTTTTTGGATCCGTCTAAGTGAAGGAACCAGTAGTGGAGGTAGGGGAGCATCCTGGGCTGCTGGGCCTCCTCCAAGTCGGCTAGAAAATCAGCAAGGGCCTGCAACTTGATCACCTTGCGTGGCTCGTATTTTATGTTGTGGACGCCTATTTCGACGGCCCAATTGGCCACTCGCCCAGTTGCATCGCGGTTGCGGATGATATATTGGGGTGGAGATGAGGAGACGACCATAATGGGGGGCTCCTGGAAGTAGTGCGGGAGCCGGCGTTGGGCTCGGAAGACCACATATACCAATTTCTTCTACCGTGGGTAGCGCTATTTCAAATCAGTGAGGACCTCGTTGAGGTAGTATACCGGTCACTGGGTGAGGCATTCTTTGTCTTCCCCGGTCGTTCGATTACCATTACATCGCTCATGACTAGACTAGAAGCTTCCAAGTACATGAGAATTGGATCCTTTTGTGCAGGAGCGGCAAGAAAAAGTTCCACGAGTAGCACCTCTTTAAGTGCGCCGAGTGCTTTATCGGACTCGCTGTCCCACTAAAATGTGGGGTTCTTTCGCATGAGGACGTATAGGGGCATAGCCTTTTTTCCGCATCGGGGGATGAAGCAGCTGAGTGCCGCCACTCGCCCTTCCTGCTTCTGTATGTCACGCAGGAAATCGGGTTTGCCAAGTCATGCAATGGTGCCGATTTTGGTGGAGTTCGGCTTGATGCCCCGCTTGGATATAACATATCGTCGTAGTTGTCCGGTGGGCACGCCGAACGTATACTTTTCTAGGTTGAGATTTATGTTGCACCTTCGCAGTTTTGCGAAGGTTTCCGTGAGGTCGACGAGTAGATCATCCTGCCGAGTTGACTTTATGACTACATCATCGATATAGACATGTATATTGCAGCCAATTTGGCTTGCCAAGCATTCCTGCATGCATCTTTGATAAGTCGCCCCAACATTCTTGAGGCCAAAGGTCATGGAGGTGTAGCAGAATGCTCTGAATAGCATAATGAATGCTGTTTTTCCTCGTCCTCGACCTCCATCTTGATCTGGTTACACCCGTAGTAGGTGTCGAGGAAGCAGAGCGACTAGGACGCCATAGTCAAGTCGACGATTTGGTCAATCCGGGACAACACGGACTCCTCTTTGGGGCAGGCTCTATTAAGATTGGTGGAGTCAATACACATTCTCCAGTTGTTATTCTTTTTTACCACTAGGACTAGGTTTGCCAGCCACTTGGAGTACTTGATTTGTCGGATAAATCCTGGGGCAAGTAGCCATTGTACTTCTTTGGCAATTGCATGGAGACACTCTTCTTGAAGGTCCACAACGACTTCTTTACAGGCCGCACTTTGGGGTCGTCTTTTAGTTTGTGCTCAGCGAGTTCCCTCAGGACACTTGGCATGTCAGATGGCTTCCATGTAAAGATGTTGCGATTCTCATGGAGGAACTCGATGAGCACGCCTTCCTATGTAGGAGTGAGGTTTGAGCCTATGGTGACTCGCTGACTCGACAGGCTAGAGACAAGCTCGAACTAGCGAGTGTGTGCGGGGTCTTCGAATGCAGCTGGTGCAGAGCTTACCGTTGTTGTCTTCTTCGGGATCGAGGGGTCATCATTATTGATCCCGCACATATATTTTGCGAGCTCATCGGCATGGTTTGTTTCTTCATCGATGTCGACGTCGGTGATCTGGGCACCGTTATCCTTGCATTCTATGGCCATGTCTAGATCTCCGTGCACGATGATTATTCCGTGGGGGCCTAGGAGCTTCATAATGTTGTAGGCGTAGTGGGGGCTGCCCTGAAGTTGGCAAATGCCTATCTTCCAAGTTTGCAGTGTTACGGGCTTCTGAAGTTCACCAGCTAAAAGACGATCGGCTCCATGCGGTAGTTGGCTGGTGTGCCGAAGGTGACTGGCAATGTCACCTTGCCAATCGGGTAAGTCTTCCGACCCAAGACTATGCCATGGAAGGTGAAGAGGGTGGATTCCACCATAGACTGCGGGAGCTGTAGTCACCTGAATGTATCGAGGTACAGAATGTTGATGGAGCTGCCACCATCCATGAGGGTCTTTGGCAACCTGTAGTCAGCCACCTTTATCTTAACTACCAGGGAGACTTGTCCTGGGTACTCGGTCATGGGCACATGGTCTTCACGGCTCTATGTAATGCACTGCTCTGACCAATTTAGCCAGCATGTGACGCTAACTGGCTATACCGCATTGACATCAATAGTGCGGGCGAGTACATTCTTCTCACGCTTTTTCCCCATGCCGGTGAATCTATGGAGCGGGCCGACAGAATTTCCGAATGCTCTAGCGTTGCCTTGCTCCCGTGGTGAACTAGTGTTCTAGCCCTCTCTAGCCTGACATGCCTTTACAATTTATTTGAGCGTGTAACAGTCGGCGATTGTGTGGGTGGAGGGTTTTCCTTCCCTTCTATGGTAAAGACATGGTTGGTTCAGGAGGGCCTCAGGGTCAAATTTTGGCCAAACCACAGTACTGCCACATTGATTGCTCCATTCGCAGCAAAATTTGGTGGGGTCGCGTGAGTCATGACTGGTGGTGGCGATAAAGCCTTACCTACCGTCGATGCGCCATTTGATCAATGGGTGTGTCTTTCCGTAGCGAAGGTCGTGGGTATGTCCGCTATTTTGGCTGCTCATGTGTCAGCTCCCGCCCGACTCGTCGTCGGTTTCTTGAATTGGGTCCTCCTCCGAGTAGCACTTGGCGATATCGAAGAGGTCCAGTATGTGGTTGAGCGTTTGGTTGGACCGCTTGATCTTGGTTACCAGCGGTTCATACCGACACGCGTTCTTTAAACAATGGATAGTCGTGTCTAGGTGGATGCCTGTGGCATTAATCCATAGGTCCTACCAGCGTTGGACCCCATGTCGGGTTAACTCGCTTGGCCCCTGGATGCATCTCTCTAGGTCCTCGATTGTGTTCGCGTGTAAGTGGGAGTTCTCAAAGTGCTCGACAAAGGCTTCGCGCATTTCCTCCCATGAGACAATGCTATTCTTGGGGAGGGTATTAATCAATTGTCGAGTGGCACCCTCCATCATTAGGGGGAGGTGTCGAGTTTCAAGTAGCTCATTGTGTCTGGGGATGCCCATTTCCATTAGGTACGTGTTGATCCATACTTTTGGGTCGAGCGTGGGATCATATTTTTCAATTTACCTCGGCCCTCGGAAGTTTAGGGGATATCTTTTGCCTTAGACCATTAGTCCAAAGAATGTTGGGCCTACTCAGCTGAGGCAGCCGCAACTAGCAAGTGTGTAGAGGGGGTTGGCGACCGTTGGATGGATTTGTCTTAGTGCAGGAGGCGGACAGTTATTTGTATTGGTCACCGTCCGTTCGCCTGGGCGATTGTACGATGACGCCCTGCTGTTCATGGATCTGGAAGAGACCCGCCCCGAGGAGTCGCAACACGCATTTTGCTGTTCAATGGCTTTGGCCAATAAGGCTTGCACAGACTGGATCTGGATCATGCCTTCACCCGTAGGGTTTAAGTTGGCAACCGCTGCCTGACTGGCGATGACATTGTCCGTTGGAGTTGAGTAGAGGGGGAGGCCATTGGCACCGTACTCCCCTGGCAGGATTTCTATTCATGGCTGATCCGAGGGGGTGCATGGCGGGGGGGTGGTGGATCTCCATGCACAGTCAACACAGCTGGTGAGCGGCTACCTTCTCCGAGTGTCACATTGTCGCGGTCCAAGTGGTCGGCTGCATGCACAGGGTCATTTTCGTCCTTGAAATTCAGGGTCCTGCATGGAGTCGTGGTGCCACTCGCTGCTGGTGGTAGGCCGAGAGTTGCTACGGGATTTCTTGTTCGACGCGATATTTTCCGTGTTCAATTTTCTCTTTCTCCCTGGCCTTGTTTAGGGCCACGTGATGCTACTTGATCTTGTAAGTGGTCGCGGTTGGCGGGAGACGGGTGGTGAAGGGGTCCACCGATGGCTCGTTGTCGTTCGCCATGTAGATGTCATGATGGACGTCGGGGTAGCTCTCATCTGGAGATTCTGACCCCGAGTCGTAGGCACGGAACTAGAGGATCGAGTCATCCTCGTAGTCCCTAGCGTTGGAGACCTTTGTGATGGAGCTGGCTTTTTTCGTGGGGACGATGGGTTCAATGGCTGGTGCTGGCATCGATGAATCGGCATCATCGCAAAAGGTGGAATTGCTCTGAACCGAGCAGTCCTCCTATGAGTCGTACTTGGATGCAAGGAAGGTGATCGATTGGATCTACTCCTCCGAGAGTGGATCACGCGGAGGCGATATGATGCCGGCGGTGGGATCTGTGGTGTTGATGGCATCGGTGAAACCGACGAAGAAGTTGCTGGAGTCGGCGTGCGTGATTGGACGTGAAGTCAGCATGTAGCTACTCAGTAGGATCTAGGAAAATCCGCTGGTGGCGATCATGCGACCGGTAGCAAAGGGTCAGCAAATTGAGTGTAGGGTCTAGCCGTAGATCTAATGCTTGACTCACCAAGCCCCACTGTGGGCGCCACTATTATGGTAATGGCCACGGCAGTCACTACCAGGGGTAGAAATTGAGTCGAAGTTGGGAAAGAGTGAGTCGCCATCTTCGGATCGAGATTGGGCAAGACATATGAGATTACAAGGTGGGATAACTCGGCGTATGGGAAGCGAGTTCCAAGGATGGGGTAGATAAGAGCTCGTGAGTACAATGGGAACCCTAGGGAGGCTTATATAAGGGTGCCTCACTAGGGTTTTACAAGATCCCAACTGATTCAAAAAGGATTTTGAGCGGTTGACCTAATCTGACTAGGCCTAGCTGCGGTATTGAGCCTTCGCGTCTAGTCGTCGGTTTTCATTGAAGCCTTCTTTCCAGTCGCCGGCATTGTTGGACCGCTCGACATTGTCTTGGGCCAGTCGCTTCATGCCTTCGTGGATACCCCGATTTGCATATCCCTGTCATGCATAGTTTATACGAGCAGTACAAGGAGCATACTAGTAGTAAAAGGGGCAGTGCTATATTGCCACTCTAGGCAGTGCAAGGGGCAGTGCATAACATTTGTGGTGTGTGTGTATCTTGCACTGCTTATACGAGCAGTAGAAGGGGCATGCTAGTAGTAAAGGAAGGATTGCAATATTGCCACTCTAGGCAGTGAAATGGGGAAGAGCATCATGGCATACTGGAGAGTAACATATGCAATATGTGTGCCATGCACTGCGTTGACATCACGGAGTACTGTGTGCGCATAGGTATTATACTGCACTTTTGATCTGCATGCACTGCCATATCAAGCACTTACATTGTTGTACTGCCCTGATAAAGTACGTTGAACTGATGTATTTTTGTAACACCTTCGCCTGATAAGGCCGAGTTCCTGTGTATAGTGTCAATCCCTCAATCGGTTCACTGGCACACACAGTATAGTTGAATTTAACTATGCATCATTATTACATCGAATGATCCTGAATTTGCAATTATTACATAATTCATAGCTAAAAGCTAGGTCAAATATTTAAGTAGCATATGAAAGCATAAATAGATAATATGCCCGATCTTCAATTGTTCCACAGTCGAACAACTATTGAGTGGCGTATCGCAACCTAGTCGATCACTCAGAATCGGAACATCTTGCAACATCAAAACAAGGAAGCCCAGAAGGGTCAATATTTGGAATGTATGGCAAGTAGATCTAAGTAAGGATACAAGTATACCTAGCCTCTACATTCTTATTTGGCTAAGTGGATCTTTGGCTAGCTTGTATTTTAAATACATTTTTACTATTTTCATAAATACTTTTAGTTTTTCTTTGAAAAGATCCCAATTAAGTTAACCCGTCAACATTAAAACAATTAGGAAATTGGAATGAATGCTGAAACATGTCTTAACCTCAATATCAAGCAACTCAATTGTCTATAACCGGGGACACGGCTAAGTACTTAGATTAGAAATCGTGCAGGGGTTTGTACACTTTACACATGTGACCGTGCCAACCCATCTCGTACTACGACACCCATATTGTGAGATAATAGAGAGAAGTTTAAGAAGAGACCGTTCGGGAAGTAGCTCCCCAAACCCGACACGCAGTGTTCTAACCTACTAAAATTTCTACATCTCTGGCTATGTGGGTTCTAGTCATCACAACCTACTAAGTCCAACTAGCCACCCATTTCTTACTGGCACATGGATGTACACACAAGCTACCAAATAAATAATCCAATCATTTGCTCTAGATACCTGGGTGCCTTTCCGCATTGATACCACCAAAATAATATCAATCCCATCACACCCAGGAGATTCATTGATTAAGTTGTTTTTAGTTTTCGCAAACCAATACTTTAGAAAGAAATTTCAAGTGATGTAACCCAGCCCTTTTCTATCATGGAACGGTTAAGAACATCTACCTAAAGTGTCTCAACTACAAGATATCCCTACCATATAACTTATGATATAGCATAGCGCTAATAGTTCCTATACATGCATCTAAAAAATACACCACATATGCATAGAATATAGACAATGCATGAAGAAAATAGAATCTACTTGCCTTGGATGTAGTTGTCGAAGGTATAGTGCTCATAAGTTCAAGTGTTGCGCTCTTCGCAATCTACACAATAAAATTGCACACACGTAAACAATCATATATGACATAAACAAATGCACAAATGCATGGATGATAGTTTAATAAAAAAAATTAGTAGTACTTTTATGTGCCCTGATCATTATACCGACTGATGACATGCATTGAAATTTTTGAATGCATCAAAACCAATTTATGTAAAATAGGTATCCAATTAAAAGGCCTTTAACCAAAATATTAATCCTATGTTGTATATAGTGTTGTTAAACCAGGAAAAAATATTACAGGATAGACATTTCAATTTATATCTAGGGGCAAAAGGATTCACGTCAAAAGGACTTACAGATGATTTTATATAATTAAAATACTACAGAATGCATGTAATAAACTTAAAATTATCTATATAGAAAACCTGCAATTTTATTAAACAACCCGTTCAGGAGCGATAACATTCAGTACTCACTGGCGGTAGCGGTGGCGGATGGCGGTGGCAGCTCACGAGGTGGTCGAGGGAGGTGCTCTGGTGGTGTTCTTCGATGGAATACTGGACAATGAGGTACGGTGGTGAGTCTCGGTCGAAGAAATCATTTCGTCAATGATCCTTTCTTCCTGGAATGGTGACGAGGTTTAGCTGGAGCGGCTCGGACGTCCATGAACTTTGGTGGCTCTTTGGTGCTCTGGTTCTTTGTGCAAAGGAGGAAGGGTCGGGGAGGCGCGGTACTGCGAGGGGGATCAAATAGAGGTAAAAGGGGAGGCATGCGAGGTAAGTGGCATCTTTCTTGACCTTGAGCTGGAAGCTCCATGGACAACGGCAATGGCGAGCTCAAGGGAGTCGTCTAGGGTTTCGATTAGAGAAGAAAAATGGAACGGGGTGGAGGAGGGGGGTTTTATAGGGTCTATGTCGTGGATCGAGGGAAAACATCAAATGAATCCGACGAATTCGACGAGATTGGCTCGGTCATGTGCACGGGTTCATCCCGGTCTCTAGGTCGTCAGGAAGAAGATGCCCAGGAGGGCCCAAGCTGTCAGTGGAAAAAAAGGAGGGGAGTAGGCTAGATGTTAGCACTAGTTGTCGAGTGGGCTGTTGCGGGGTGCTCCGCTGGGCCGCTGGGGCTGCTGCTGCACGTGTGTGCGCGGCTGAGAGGAGCTAGGCCAAAGCGCTAGGCTGGTCCGCGGGTAGGTTAGATCATTTTTTCCATTTCTATTTCTGCTTTCTTATTTATTTTATATCTCTTTCATATAAACCCCAGATAGATTGATTGTTTTCATCAATTTTTTCTAAAAATCAGAGGATCAAGTTAGTATCCTTGTTGCAACATTTTTAGTAGTTTGTAAATAGTGGATTGACAAACCCCTTTATATTTCTTTGAACGAGCAATTTAGTAATTCAATTTTGGGTTTGAAATTAGTGTTTGGCAGTCAAAAAATGTCATGAATTCAATTGATGCCATGCCAATGCAATGAAAATGTATTTTTTGTAACCCTAATTTATAAAATCTTGGGATATTACAGACTAACCCCTTTAAGTTGAATCTCGTCTTCGAGATTCGAAATGGATAGCAATAGGTTTGGGTGGTGTCCTCAAATATTATATTCTATCATCCATGTGGTTTCTCTTACTATGTGTACATTCTCGAAGAAAACCCCCTTAAGAAAACTAAACTTGACATCTCCAAAAGGTGAATGTTGATCCATATCAGATTATTATTCCCTTCGAGATTTTGAATCCAATGTAAATAATCTAGTGGGAAATTTGTGTGATACCGATCTCTATGGTCTTATGGTGGCATTCTTCACTAGCTATCAATTCTAGTGGGTTGATGACAAGGTGGTATTTGTTTGGGATAGCATGGATGAGTTATAGATAGAAATACTAGAGAAGTATTACTACCCATAACTATATGAAACACTCAATTAACACACAAGCAAACAATCATTACAAACAACACTCAAGCCAAAATAGTTTATGTTCAAGAAGTAGCTACCCAAACACGTCACGCACCGTTCCAACCTATTAAAATTTCTACATCTCTTGATACGTGGGTTCGAGTCATCACAACCTACTAAGTCCAACCAGCCACCCATTTCTTACTAGCACATAGATGTACACATAAGCTACAAAATAAAAAATCCAATCATTTGCTCTCGATACCTGGGTGCCTTTCCGTATTGATACCACAAAAAAATGCCAATCCCATCAAATCGAGGAGATTCATTGATTAAATTATTTTTAGTTTTCTCAAACCAATACTTTAGAAAGAAATTTCAAGTGATGTAACCCAACCATCTTCTATCATGGAAGGTCTAAGCACATCTACCTATGGTGGATCAACTACAAGATATCCCTACCATATAACTTAGGATATAGCATAGCGGTGATAGTTCCTATACATGCATCCAAAAAATACACCACATATGCATATAAAATAGTAGGAAAATTCATGAACAAAATAGATTATACTTTCCTTGGATGCAGTTGTCGAAGGTACAGTCCTCATAAGATCAAGTGTTGCACTCTCCGCAATCTAAACAATATAATTGCAGACACATAAACAATCATACACCACATAAACAAATGCACAAATGCATGGATGACAGATTAATAAAAGTTTTAGTAGTACTTTTATGTGGCCTGATCATTATACCGACTGATGACATGCATGTAAAACTTTTAATGCATCAAAACCAATTTATGTAAAATAGGGATCCAATTAAAAGTCCTTCAACCAAAATATTAATCCTCTGTTGTATATAGTGTTATTAAACTAGGGAAAAAATACTACTGGATAAACATTTCAATTTTTAGCCAGGGGAAAAAGGATTCACGTCAAAAGGAGTTACTAATGATTTTATAGAATTAAAATACTACTAAATGCATTTTTTAAACTTAAAATTATGTGTATAGTAAACGTACAATTTTATTGTAGAATCTATTTCTACTCCTTTTTTGTGATTCTACGGATATGTCATTTGTATTTTTTCCAATCAGTAGTTTATTTTTTGTGAATTTATTACTCCAAAAAGGATACTAAGCCAATTAAATTATTATGACAAATACTTACAGTAATTGTCTGAACCAGTTACATATCAATAATCTACACAAAATTATCTTTTCAATGGTATATAATTTGTCATTTTCCGAGGTGTAGATCTTTTGCTATGAATATTACAAGGTTAAAGCATTTTCTGGCTATTTTAAATATTAATTACACAATCACCCGACAAGCTTGGCCACACGGCGCCCTCAGAATGGCTATGCGTCTATCTGGCGCTAACTTAGTGCGTGCTGATGCGGCAGGCCAGGTGGCAACGCCACACTGGCCGGTACCTCTTTGTCAGGTGTTTTAATATGGTCGTTCAACGACGATCAGACGGTTGAAGCAATAGATTCCAGTACTCACCAACGGTAGCGACGGCGGACAACGGTGGCGGCTCATCAAGTGGTCGGGGGAGGTGATCTGGTGGAGTTCTTCGACGGCAGACAGGATGACAAGGTGCAGTGGCGAGTCTCGGTCATAGAAATCGTCTCGGTGGCGATCCTTTACTCCTTGAATAGTGAAGAGGTTCAGCTGGAGCAACTCGGACGTCCACAAACTCTAGAGGCGTCTCCTTGGTGGTCTGGTTCTCTATGCAAATGGGGAAGGTCAGGGAGGCACTCTACTGAGAGGGGCTAGAATAGAAGAAATGTGGAGGCGCGTGAGGTCAATGGCATCGTCCTCGACCTCGATCTGGAAGCTCCAGGTGCCGTGGCAATAGAGAGCTCGAGGGAGGTGGCTAGGGTTTCGATTAGAGGAGAAAATGAAACGAGGTCGAGGAGGGGGATTTTTTGGATTTGTGTCATTTATGAGGAACAAAACATCAAACGAATCTGACGAATTCGACGGGATTGGTTTGATCACATGGTCGGTTCATCCTAGTCTCCATGTCATGAGGAAGGAGATTCCCACATGGGCCCAAGCTGTCAGCGAGAAAAATAGAGGAGAGGAGCGGACTGGGCGTTGGCACTGGTTGCCGAGTGTGCTGCAGGGTGCTCTGCTGGGTCGTAGGGGCGGCTGCGGCGCGCGCGCATGCGCGGCTGAGAGGAGCTGGGCCAAGGCGCTAAGCTAGGCTGCAGGTAGGTTAGATCTTTTTATTTTTCCATTTTTTCTGCTTTCTTATTTCTTTTATATCTCTTTCATATAAACTTTAAATGGATTGATTTTTGTCTTTAAACTTTTTAAAAAATCAGACGATCAATTTAGTATCCTTTTTTACAACATTTTTGGTAGTTTGTAAATAATGGATTTACAAACCCCTTTATATTTCTTTGCAGGAGCAATTTAGTAATTCAATTTTGGGTCTGAAATTAGTGTTTTGCAGTCCAAATATTTTATAAATGCAATTGATTCCATGCCAATGCAATTTAAATGCATTTTTTGTAACCCCAATTTCTATAATCTTGGGATGTTACAGTTTCCTGCAGGACCATGTTTTTCATTTTTTTGTTTTCTTTTTTTGGTAATTGGTATTTTTCCCCTTTTTAGGTAGTTAGTATCTGATTTTCTTTTTTTGTTTAGTTCATTTTATCTTTTGATTTCTCTTTACGGGAAATGGAGATTTTATAGGGTGTAATGGGAGGGGTCATCCTTTGATCACCGTATTTATGAAACATTTTACTAATGTTCTTCATAGAAACACTAGGTTGTTTTCAATAGTATTGCGCTGCTAGTAGTAAAGGGTGATAGTGCATTATTGCCACTCTTTGCAGTGGAACGGGGCCATGCATGACATCTGCGGTATATGTCCCGTGCACTTCTTATACAAGTAGTGCAAGGGGCATGGTAGTAGTAAAGGGAGGCAGTACAATATTGTCACTCTAGACAGTACAAGGGGTGGTGCGTAACATATGCGGTGTGTATGTCGTCACTGCTTGTACGAGGAGTGCAAGCGGCGTCCTAGTAGTAAAGGGGGCAGTGCAATATTGCCACTCTGGACATTGCAAGGGCAGTCATCAGGGCATTCTAGAAAATAATATCTGCGGTGTGTGCCATGCACTTCATTGACATCGTGAAGTTGTAACATCCCAAGATTTTTCTAAATTTGGGAATATTAAAAAAATGATTGAATTCTTTGATCTTGTTGAAACTTTTGAATGAAAAGAAACTTTTGAGAAATTGTTGAAACTTTTCTAACCCACATTAAAAAGAGCTGATTAACGTGACAGTCTGAACATAATTATTTCTTGGAAAAAATTTATACAAATTTTGGAAAGTATTGTCTTACATTTTATTCGCATTCATCTTGATTTTTTATAATACTTCAATACTTTCTAAATACTTGTTTCATTTTCGCAAGAGAGGAAATAATATGACGTTTCCAAATACAAGAAACATGTTGGAATGTATCGTATGATTTAATTGTTTTCTTTTCGCTTTTTGAACTCTCGCGAATATTAAAAATGGCTCCCAAAAGAAAATCAACTAAAGAAGATAATATGACTTCTTTACAATATTGTGATGGAAATTAATTTAGTTATATTTGGAGTTTGAAATATTTTCATTTTGAGTAATACTTAACTCTAAAACCATATATGGGAATAATTCGGAAGTACCGATTTTTTTTGAAAATTCTCCCGATCATAAAATTAATAGAAAAAAGAGAACTCTTGTGAGCGCTTCCCATGGTAAAACCAAGTTAGCTTATGTGTCATACTACGCTATATCTCGTTCCTTCCTAACGAAAGAAATTTCAGGAAAGCCTACACATTAGCTGGCTTACAGTTTTGGTTTAATAAGGGGGAAAAAGAAAAGAAATAATGATGATTTACATGTACATGAAGCCACGGATCTGAATCCCGGGTCTGACTCCCGGGTCGCCTCGCGCGGGGCGGCTCTGGAGGCGCCGATCCCTAGGAAAAGGCGGCGCCGTGGTCTCCTCTCCCTCGGCCGCTGCCGTCGCCTGCGCCAGCGGTGGAGGCTGCGCCTGGCCGTCGAAGGCAGCGGGCGAGGGAGGCGCTTCCCCGACGGGACCCTTCGCGCGGAGGTGGATCGTCTGAGGAGTTGTGAGGGTGGTGGCGCGTGGCATTGGCATGGCGTGGCGGCGAGCCCTGGCGGGAATGGCAGCGGCGGTGCGAACAGGTGGCACGGTAGCGCGACTGCAGGTGCTGGCGTGCAGCGGTTGCCCATCTCCCCTGCTGCTTGTTCGTTCCTCCAGTGCGGCGGACTGGGGCGATCTGGTGGAGGAGGTACGACGATGGGTTTCAAGACCTAGATCGTCTCTCTTTCCCTAATTTCCTGTTCGATCCATTCTTCGAAACCGGACGGCGGTATGGAAATCGCTGTGTTGGATCTAATAATGGTGGTGGTCCTTTGGTTTCTTTCGCATAAAGACGAAGATCTGCTTGATGTCTGCCCTCGTTGATCTGGTCTGGAGAGGCGGGTTCCAGAAGGCTTCGCCGGTGTCGTGGTATTGCCGACTAGTACGCCATGGAGGGGTCCTCACAGTGCGTGTTTAGAGACATGGGGGAAGGCAGACGGTTGACGAGTACGAGGTAACACAGCTTACACAGGTTCAGATCCCACGAGGGTGGCGGAATCCTACTCCTGCTATAAATCACTATAAGGGCAATACGCCGAGTTACAGGGATTCGTTCGCTGTGCGAGGTGACTAGAAAGTCTAAGTTATCGTGCCCTAAAGGCTCCCATAGGCCCGACTTATATAGTCGCCAGGTCCTAGGGTTACATGGAAAAGTCCTAACCGGACAGGTTACAGAGTCCTACACCGTCTATTACTAGTCTTGTGTGTCTTGTACTCCAAGGCTCCGGGTACGTCGGTGACTCCAACTGTAGCCTTCCTTTATCCGGCATGGGCCTCCCTTCTGGATCCATCTAACTGGGCCGCCCAACAGGCCATGGGCCATGCTACCAACTGTGGGCCACCCGGGTTATCTGGATAGGAGACATGCTATGAGGATACCCATATAGCATATCCCCAATAGTAGCCCCCGGAGAACTCCGAGATCTTGCGTTGTCTTGCCTCTTCACATTGAATGCTCCATCTAGATGGATGTCGGCAAATCGTCAAGCAATATCTTGTAGTCCTCCCAAAGAACCCTGCAAGGTTTTCTCCGCCTTCAACTTGTAAGTCAGAGAAATGCTGAATCTTCCATCGTACTCTTCCGTAGCCAGACTGGATCCGTCTATGATGGAATCTTCTGATGTGACGGCTCATCTGCCTATGTCAGCTAGGGCGACGTAGACGTAGGTCAGCGATGCCTCGTAACTCACACATGCTGAGAACGCAATCATGTCCACTTTTCCCGCGCGAGCGATACGAACCGTTGGCGGCGACGGTTGGGACATGGCGAAATTTCCACACACGTCCGCACACATGTCGTCTACGCGGCAACCGTCCGATCAAGCTGCACGAATCTTAATGCTGGAGATCATAAATAGTAAATGCGGTGGAAAATTTACTTTTCACCTCATTCTCTCGTCGCATCGTCTTCTTCCTCCAGCGAGCGCCTCCTCGAGCTCTCCGCGCAACTTTGTGAAAAACCCTAGCTCCAATTCTCGCCAGTCACCTCCAAACTCGCGCAATGGCCAGCAGCAGCTCTACTCCCTCGATGGCGGCATCGGGCGAAGCCGCGGCGAAGCCGACGAGCTCTGTCGTCGTGCCCCCAGAAGGTCTGGTCATCCCCATCTCTGCGGTGGTCGAGACCATCGGCGGCGACCACAATATAGCGGCGCTGGAGCCGCTGGAAGAGGAGCTTGACTCCCACAAAGGCGATTGGCGCGGTTCGGACATCATGGACCGCGACATCAAGGAGCTGATCGCCGAGGGATACTTCCATGCGACGGAGGGGCTCGCCTGCCGGGCGGCGCCGGCCGGCGAGGACACACCTTCTCCCCAAGCCAGAGAAAAGGTGTACCTCAAAGCACAATTGGTACGCGGCGTCTCCCTGCCCATCTCTAACTTCTTCCTTTCCGTCTTGAACCACTACCGAGTCCAGCCCCAAAACCTCTCTCCCAGTAGCATCCTAGCGCTCAGCAATTACATGGCACTCTGCGAGAGTTACTTAGGGATTAAGCCTAGGCTAGATCTCTTCGTGTATTTCTTCACCGTCAAGCGTGAAGCCGAAGCCAGTAAGGACGAACTTAGAAATTGCGGCATCATAAGCTTCAAGATCCGTCCTGGCCGGCGGTTCCCCGACATCGTCGGCCATGAGTCCTGAAAAAACTGGCAGCGTACTTACTTCTACGGCCCAGATATCCCTCTGGCTGGTCGAGAAGTAACGTACCCGGACTTCGTCGATGGATCCGCCGCCGAAACTTCGACATGGAGATCCCAGGCCTCCCTTCCCTCCGACATCGATGATTCCCGCACCATAAGGCGGATAGAGTCGTTCGTCGAGACAAATTTGACCGGCTTGGAACTAGCCATGTGCTGGTTCATCAGGCTAATCCAACCTCTGTAGCACCGCGCGAAGCTGATGCACGAGTATACCAGCGATAGAAGGGACAGCCTCCGCATTTCCGTGGAAAATTTCTCGAGCTACTCCATCAAGCTCCGTCTTAAGGACATCGTCAAGGTGAAGGACAAGAAGCGTGGGTTCACCATCACCTATGACATGTTCATAGACAACAAGTGCCCAAAGGTAACTGTTTATTTTCCGTGTATGACATATACTCCAGTTCTTCTGTCTAGCCATTTCCATCCCATATAACACAGTGACTTCTCACTTAACAGCTTAGCGATCTAGAGGAGGATAGCATGGCTGTCTAAATCTACGATCCAAAGATGAAGGAAGTCACAGTCGTGTCCGACGACGATGCTCCATTGGTGCGAAAGCGGAAGAGCCCCACCTCTGACGCTGCTGACGGAGGCATGAAGAAGAAGACGGAGGGTGGAGCCTCCAAAAAGACTACCGCCGCCATGGGGGCGGAGAAAAGAAAGACTACCGGGATCCCTTTTGCCAAAGCACCCCCACTTGTGTAAGCTTCTTTCTCTCCGACATTGTCTATTTATCTGTCTTGCTCCTGTACTTATGCATGTTGCATGTTTTAGGAAGAAAGCCACGACCAGCCTGAAGAAGACCTCCAAAACATTGGGGGTTTCTAGAACCATTAAGGACATGCTACTCCCAGCGTCAAGCCCTCCTCCACTCCGACAAGCTTACAAGCCAAGGAAGCTTCTGGCCCTTCCGCCATGGAAGTGGACTCAGGTGCCTCTACAGAGATTGCTGTCGTCGTCGAGTAGGCGACGCAGGAGAGTGCCGCACACCCAATGGCTGAAGCTCCGGCTAAGGATGCCATCGGTTGCGGTAAGGCGGTGGTGGAAGCTGGTACTTCTGCCGTAGGCGGCACCCCCGCACCCAAGAAAGCCATAGAGTATCCAAAGATAGTCTATCCGGTACTTACGATGGATAGAACTGCTCTAGTTCCTGGTGCAGCGCCAACATCTCCAAAGTGCGGCCAAGAGGAGCTACTCCGACAAGCAGAGATCTTGCAAGGAAACAGCATATCCTTTGGCAAGCTGCTAGCCGAGAGTGCTACCAACCTCAAGATCATTGCACTTGTAAGTTTTATTTTCCTTTTGCATTTCATATGAGTATCCCATTGTAGCCCCCGAGGATGTAGATGGAAAACCATAGGTCTTTGCGTCTAGATGCTCTAAGAGTGACTAAGCTAGAAAACCTCTCACTGTAGGCCCCAAGCATATAGGTGGAATGAATTATTCCGACTACATGCTGTAAGAGTAGCATACATAGTGTTTATAAATTTCAATACTGTAGCCCCAAAGCCTCTTGTTGTAACTGAATTAGTTCCGACTAGATGCTTAAAGAAAAGCTAAGCATATATCCGAGTTAAAAACTTTATACTGTAGCCCCCAAGCTTCTAATCGAGAACTGAATTAGTTCTGACTAGATGCTTAAAGAAACACTAAGCATATTGCTAAGTTAAAAACTCTCGCTGTAGCCCCCGAGCGTCTAGGTGGAAAATTTCCGGCTAGATGTTCCAAGCAGACCAAACAACATTTTGATTTCTTCTTTGTTCCACAGAACAAGAATGCTCGGAGGGGCATGGCCAACGACAAGTACCAGAAAGATGTGCTCGGATCTGGAAGCCGAAAAGGGTAAAAATGCCTTCTTGAAGGAACAGATCATCAAGAGCAAGCGTCTGTTTTTCCTTTCTTTTTCGTAATCCGACATGAACTTGTGTATTCTCCGAGTACTCACTGTGTACTTTGTTTTCTTTAACTTGCAGAAACCATTTCCAAGGCTAAGGACATTGTCGAGAAATCCAAGCACATTTAGGAGCTGGATAGCGAGAACAAAATCCTTAAGCAGGAGAGGAAGGACATGCTGATGATGCATGAAGAATCCATGAAAGCCCTGCAGGACTCCGGCACCGAGGAGATGAACCGCTTGAAGGAGGAGATCTCGATCTTAAGAGATCAGAAGAAAGCTGCCGATGAGCAGAATCAACATCATCATGAGGCGTACAAGCTCCTCCAACAAGAACGGGACTCCTTGGCGGATACCCTCTGGCAAGCTGAGGCCAGCATCTTCAGTAAGTGTTTCTCCATCTTGGATTTCTGTAGTCTAGATACTCTGAATTTTTGAACTCATGTGCTCCTTGTCGGAATTTGCAGCTCCTATGGGTTTAACCCGTTCGCCTCCTCCAGAAAAGGAATGCATGGTTCTTGCCGGAAACTTCATCAACACCGCCATCGTGCAAGACAAAGAAATTGCCAAGCCCCTCCAAATCAACATCAAGGTATCGGACTCTGTGGCGAAGTACTCGGAGATCCTGCGCCGAGCCCCCGAGCGTATCACAAGGTGGAAAGCTTCATGTGCACGGACTGGTGTAAGGATGGCGCTGTCAATGGTAAAGGCACACTACGAAGATGCCGACATCGACACGGTGACCTCTGGCATTCCCGACGTAGATGACGATGGCAAAGAGATTAATCACGAATCCATCTTGTCGTCACTCGCGGGCTATGAAACCAGAGTTGCCGATTTAGTGGACGTCAACGTCTCCGTGCCGATGAATACCATGAATAGTGGCAACCAAAGCTCCTCTGAGTCTCTTCACACCGCTGACTTCGAGGGTGGTTCTCCTGCTGCCGATGACACTGCTTCCAAGTCGCCTGCGCCAAAGGAATGAAAAACAACTTTGTAATTTTTGTTTCACCTTTGATGCGTATGCGGAAAAAACTATGTATTTAACTTAAGGCAGAAAACAATGTTGTATGTCCTGCTACTTAAGAACCAGTTTCTAGTATGTATATATTTTTGGAGCAAGTGCTGGCTTATCCATTACTTTGGTTCTTATGCTTGACTTTTCGTGAGTCGGAAGACTCGTTGTCGGAACCATGCGCTCAGGTGATGATGCCCAATGGCACCGTCAATAACCTAAACAAAAAATCACCGACAATAAGTGCCGAAAGTCACTACTCCAGAATCCACATAAAAACGACAAAGAACGTGTAGACCAGAAAACTTAAGCTAACGCCCGTAGGAGGAATTTTTCACAAGTGCAATCGCAAAACTTGTGCATAAAGGTTTTATATGATCCAAAAATGAACACTAAAGGAGGTAAAAGACTCAAAAATGAACCAGAGATCTTTATTTTATTGATCATATAAGAGGTACACAATTAGATAAAAAATGCTAAGTGTAAAAAGGACATAGCTGTGCTATGTTCCATGGACGATCAAGCTCCGGGTAGTCATCATCCGGGTCACGTCGCTTACGCTTATGATGAACGGTCCTTCACATGGCGGGGATAATTTGTGTGACTTCTTCTGCTTAAGTCGGAGCACCAAATCCCCCTCTTTAAACGAGTGATGCCGAACGTGGCGACTATGATAGCTGCGTAGCTTCTGCTGGTAGATAGCGGATCTTTGGTATGCCAAAACGCTCTACTCCTCGAGAAGGTCCACATCTAGGCGTCTGGATTCTTCAGCGTCATCTTCGTCGTAGGCCGCGACGCTTGGTGCATCGTGAAGTATGTCGGAAGGTAGGATGGCTTCTTCTCCATATACCATGAAGTAAGGGGTGTAGCCGGTTGATCTGTTGGGTGTAGTTCGTAAACTCCAAAACACAGATGGCAATTCTTCCGCCCAGGCTCCAGCTGCTCTATGTAGAGGTCCCTCAAGACATGTCTTGATCCCCTGCAGAATTAATCCATTAGCTCGCTCGACCTGACCATTGGATTGTGTATGTGCCATGGATGCAAGGTCAAGTTGGATGCCCTTCTCCCAACAATAAGCCTCCACTTCTCCGAGTGACAAGTTGTTGTCGTTGTCGGTGATAATGCTATGTGGGAGACCAAATCTCACCACTAGATCCCGGACAAACCTGAGGAAAGTTGCCCCATCAAGCTTTCTAATGGGTTTAGCTTCTATCCATTTAGTGAATTTATCAACTGCTACAAATAGATGCGTAAACCCACATGGTGCCGTCTGTAACGGTCCTACCATGTCTAGCCCCCAGACTGCAAACGGCCAAGTTATTGGTATTGTTCGCAATTCTTCAGCAGGAACATGTGTTTGTCGGGCACAATACTGGCATCCCATGCATGTCTCAACCAGCTTATCAGCGTCCGCCTTCGCGGTCAGCCAGTAGAATCCTTGCCGGAAGGCTTTCGCGACCAACGATCGAGGAGCAGCGTGATGCCCACAATCTTCGAGATGGATTTCGCGTAGGATTTCCATACCTTCTAGCTAAGAAACACACTTAAGGTATACACCAGTAGTGCTCCTTTTGTAGATTTGTCCATTTATTATGGTATAACCCTTTGCTCATCGTACTATTTGCCGTCCTTCGACCTCATCGTTGGGCAAGTTCCGTGTTCGAGATATTCCATGAACGGTTTTGTCCAAGCCGGAGGGACCTTTGCCACCATGTGGACGAAAGAGTCAGCTCTATCCGGATTGTCGATGTCGTCTCCCTTCACGGATGGTGTATGTAGATGATCTAGGAAAACTCCTGGCAAAATTTGCTTGCGCCCTGATCCAAGCTTAGATAGTAGATCAGCCGCCTTGTTTTCTCCCTAGGTACATACTTGACTTCGTAGCCCAAGATGCTTTTGGCTATCTTGTCCACTTCGTCTCGATATGCCGCCATCATAGGGTTCCGCGCATTCCAGGTGCCAGCCACCTGCTGGGCGACCAAGTCGGAATCTCCACAGCAAACTATGCGATTGATGCCAATATCATTGGCTACACGTAGTCCATGAATGAGTGCTTCATACTCCGCCATGTTGTTCGTAGCCTCAAAGTGGATCTGCAGAACATAGTGTAGCTTGTCTCCTGTTGGTGACTGCAGCAATACACCAGCCCCTGAGCCATTGAGCAGCTTTGATCTGTCAAAGTGCATCACCCAGTACTCTGGTTTCGGCAACGGAGTAGCATCTGGCATCTCCGTCCAATCTGCAACAAAATCCGCCAAGGCTTGTGACTTGATAGCGTCGCGTCTCTTGTAGGTGGTCTCGAAGCAGGCAAGTTCAATGCCACACTTTGCGACCCTTCCCGTAGCGTCGCTATTGTTGATAATGTCGGACAGTGGAGTCTTGCTCACCACTGTGATTGGGTGCTCCTGAAAGTAATGCCTCATCTTGTGAGAAGCAAGGAATACTCCATAAGCTATCTTCTGGTAGTGTGGGTAACGCTGCTTGGACTCTGTCAAGACCTCGCTCACATAGTAAACTGTCCGTTGAACTCCGTGCTCATAGCCTGGTTCCTTCCACTCTACCACGACGACGATGCTGAATACCCGGTTGGTTGCCGCCATGTAGATTAACAGGGGCTCGCCAGGCTTGGGTGCTGCAAGGATGTGCGCTAAGGAAATAATCTCCTTGAGCTGCTTCAATGCTGCATCTGCTTCGTCCGTCCACGTGAATTTATTTGCCTTCTTCAGCAACTTGTACAGCAGCAGAGCCTTCTCTCCAAGTCGGCTGACGAACCGACTAACTGCTGCAACACAACCTGTTAGTCGTTGAATTTCCTATAGGCATGTCGGACGGTTTATGTTTAAGATGGCCTTGATTTTCTCTAGGTTTACCTCGATTCCGCGTTGGGAAATGATGAATCCCAACAATACGACGGCTGGAACCCCGAAGACGCACTTCTTAGGTTTGAGCATCATGTTGTATTTCCGGATATTATCAAAGGTTTATTTTAAGTCGGAGATTAAGTCATTTGACTTTTTAGACATCACCGCGATATCGTCCACATATGCGTGAACGTTCCGACCAATTTGGTCGTGAAGGCAACGTTGCATTGTCCGCTGGTATGGAGCACCTGCGTTTTTTAGCCCAAAGGGCATCGTAACGTAGCAAACGTGTCGGATGGGCTAGTGAACGAAGTGGCCAATTGGTCCGACTTCCTCATCTTGATCTGGTGGTATCCTGAGTATGCATAGAGAAAACACAAAAGTTCCGAGCCAGCCGTCGAGTCAATGACTTGGTTAATGCGAGGCAAAGCAAACGGATCTTTGGGACATGCTTTGTTAATTCTTAATTCTTTGGTTCCCTTTTTGGGGACAAGTACAGGATTGGCTACCCATCGGGTGTGAAGGACTTCTCGGATAAATCTAGCCTTAAGTACCTAGATATCTCTTTGCCAATGGAGCTTTTCTTCTTGTCTCCGAAGAGTCATAGAGGTTGTTTCACTGGTTTGCATTTTGGATCAATGTTTAAGATGTGCGCGGCAAGTTCCCTAGGTACATATTTCATGTCGGCTGGTTGCCAGGCAAAGATGTCCCTATTCTCACGGAGGAACTCGACGAGCGCGCTTTCCTATTTGGGATCTAGGTTCATCGCAATGGCGGTGACCTTGGAGGCATCGCCTACCACAAGTTCCACCGGCTTGGTCTCGATGGCGGCCCTGAATGCAGGAGCGGATTCGGAGATCTGCTTCTTCGACGCGGGCATCTTTGATTCATCGACCTTGCTCTGGATTTCTTTGAATTATTCGCTGTAGAGGACAGCTACCGCGAAGGCTGCATCATTAATCTCACAGTCCCTTGCCTTGGTAAAGCTTCCGGATACGGTGATGACACCATTTGGTCCGGGTATCTTGAGTTTGTTGTAGACGAAGCATGGCTTGGCCATGAACGTGTGGAATATGTCGCGGCCGAATATGACGTGGTACACGGTCTTGAAGGGGACCACCTCAAAGGTTATGACCTCTTGGCGGTAATTATTAACATCGCCAAAGGCAACCTGGAGTGTAATGCACCCAAGGGACCAAGCCTCCCAACTAGGAACCACGCCGTGGAAGATGGTGTTGGTCCGCCTTAGGTTTGCCTCCGTCAAGTTCATCTTCTGCAGTGTATCCAGGTACATGATGTTGTTGCTGCTTCCACTATCCATCATACACTTGGTAAACTCCATGCCGTCAATCAAAGGGTTGATGACCATGGCGTATTGGTTCTCTATAGGAATAAGGTCTGGGTGGTCTGTCCTATACCAAGTAATTGGAACCTCCAAGCAGCACAGGTACTGGGGAACTGGGGGCATAGTAGCCATCAGGATCCTCATGGAGGTCTTTTGTTGTCGAACGGTGGGGTTGCCAAGGAAAGTGTGGTAGACTGGCGCCTTCTTCACGAAGGGGTTCTTTCCCTTGTCCTCGCTCTTGGTGGCGTGCTTGGGGTCAACATCCTCGTCCATGTCACTTGAATCCTTGGACTCCTCCTCCTTCTTCTTCCCCTTTCCCTTGCCTCGCAGTCTGTTCTTTCGACTTTGCTTGTAGCCAGACTCCGGGTCTTCTTTGAGGTCGTTGACGAACCTGCAGTGTCGATTGATACGGGTGACCTTGCCGTTGACATCGAGGTGTACGAGGCACGGCATATCCCGATACTCTTCGTAGGTTTGGGAACACGGAGAGGCGCCGAGGTGGTTTCACTTCCTCGTTGATGCCCACGACCAGCTCCCTGTCCTCGGCCACGTTGTCCGCCATCACCTCGTCCTGCAAAATTCATGGCGACTGATGAAGGGGTTAACCTCTTGGGTGGACCGATCTTCACAAGTCTCGTGGTCAAATAGATGGGAAAGCAAGGGGAAAGGGAGAAGGTAGCGGAAGCGAACACACACCTCGCGAAGAACACGATGAACGCACGCAAAACTCACACGATACAAGGTCAATTGCTCCCGAACGGCGGCCACCGGTCCGATATAATCCTCGCAAGGAAAGATCGGTCAACGTGCTCCCTCAAATCCACATCGGAGAGGGAAGAACACCTTGGGGAGGGTCTTGACAACTTGGAGACGAGACAATGAACTTCAAGGCCTTGTTCAATGATGGATGCGTGATGCAAAGTCCAATCGAGGTTGGTGACGATAGTCGGTCCCCTTGGTAAAGGGGATGTGGCAAAACTAGAGATTCCACACAAGGGGGTTGTATTTAGTCTATCATCTATGCCTAAGGGATGCATGAAGGGGTGGGGGCTCTATTTATAGGCCAGCCACATAAAAAGGGGTAGTTTAGGGATAAAACTAGGGTTTGGATGAGCCAGAGGGGTACATGGGCCGAAGGCCCAGCTGGTGGCGTGTAGGCCCATCACGGAGGCCGGAGACTCTGGTGTAGGGGCCAGAGACTCCGGTCAGGGTCAGAGATTTCGGTCAGTCTCCGGTGTCATCTCCGGAGTGGCATACTGACTGTCCCTGGGTCGGTTGCTGGGTTCGGTCCGGAGACTCCGGTGCGCAGGACCGGAGACTCCGGTGTAGCAGGACCGGAGACTCCGGTGTAGGCCGGAGACTCCGGTGGTTCAGTCGTGGCTTCTTCCGTCTCCTCTTCCAAGCCTCCGTCTTGTCGGGCTTGATGTTCTGGGCTTCCTCCCTTGCCTTCGTACTTGTCGGTGTGAACATATGATGCATATGTGACGGAGTATGAAGTAGCATACCATTCAATAGCGTAGGAAGTGGGCTCGCATAGAGGAACAGATTCACCTTTGGAGTCCATGACGACTTGGCGTAAGTTGGAGACCATGATGTGGTAACGACCGTAGGTCGGGCCGCATCATCTCCCCCCCCCCTTCAAAAAGAGTCGTCCTCGACTCTCCATGTTCATCATGAAGTAGAAGAGGTCTAAGGAAAACCTTGATCCTGGGGTTCACCATATAGTCGTCCTCGGGAAGATTGACTTGACAACACTTCAATGTTCCTTCATCCTCCATGAAGCCTACAAAGCTCATGACAAAAGCGAAGCAACACTCAAAGTGTAGCCAATTCATGAACATTATAGCATGAGTCCTCAAGTAGAAGGAAGTCACCTTAGCGTGTAGAGATGGCTCGATGAAGGGTAGCCATAGGTAACTCTCTTCGGTTCTTCTTGTCAACATATAGTCCATAGAGGTTGACGTGTATGCATTTGTACCATCAGACAACAAAGACCAAGCAAAATATTTTCGTGTGTGATAGAGGAGCATGTCATTTGTGGCATGTCCATTCTTGTACACAACACTATTAGCACAATACAAGGATAGAAAATGGAATGCATAGGCAATGTCAAAGTGCATGGAAATCGTTTGAACATCATCCAAATGTGGAAACTCAAAAACCCCATATAACATAGTCGGGTGGCACGCAAAGCAATTGACTAAATATATCAACATCTTTGATGCAAGAATAGGAGAATTTGTCAAAAACACACGAGGAAGCATATCCAAAACAAAAGCATTATGTGTGCAAACCAACCATTGGAAAGAGAAATTGTTCAACATGTTGGATGCCATACACATATCATCAACATCAAGTATCATGGGAATATGAGTATTCCAAGTGGAAGCAAAAGCGACATGTTTGCAAACAAACCAAATAAAAGAGAAAGTGGTCCTCATGTTTGTTGCAACAACAAGATGAGATTCTTGGAAGCTCTCATGACAATACATGCTCTTAATGGCATTATGGTTGCACACAAAACATCGGAAAGGGAAATTGTTCAACATTTTTGTTGCAACACACAAAGCATCATTATCCAAAAGCAAAGAAACATGATTGACATAAGGGGAGATAATACCATTAACATACTTGCAATCAAACCATAGGAAAGAGCAATTTGCCAACATGAAAGATGCAAATCAAGCAAAAGGTATCAGAGCTAGGTTTGATCTTGAACTCACTTGTGGGATGCTCTCAAGAGCTCTTTTTGTCAATTCGTGCTCAACCGAGGTTGACATGATAGTGCGGGTACCTACACACATCATACACAAAAGGAAGAACGTGTGTGCATGGTAGAGATACACATCATCCATCAGGACGTATCTCTTATTATGCACATCACCATTAATGTCAATCAAGTATGAAATAGATGCATGGTGAGTATGCAAGTGGGGAACATGCTTATCATGGCAATCATCAAAATCCTCAAAAATTGAGAAAGCTATGGGGGCCATCTCATTATAACGCAAATGATCAATATTGTTGCAAGCAAAACAAATGAAATAGAAAGTATTCATCTTATCGCAAGCAATAGGAGAAATTGAGTGACTAGCATGACAACGCAAGTCCAAAGAAATTGGAGGATACACACAAGATGCATAGCATGGCATGTTTATGGCAATGGTATCCCAATCAAACAATTCCACATGTGCAATATTATGCAAAGGCAAAGCATCACATGGGAATATGAATGAAGCAAATGTAATGTCACAAGTATCATCCATGACATGCATATCCTCACAATTCATCATGTCCACTAGTGGGATCATGGCATCATCAACACCCTTATTGTTGCTTTGTTCATACCTCTCATATGAAGTGGGTGTTGTGGAAGTAGTGGCCTCCTTGTGGATGACTTCGTCTTCTTTATGTAGCCATGGCGTAGCATCATCTTCGTGCACCATGTACATCTTCTCCATTCGAGGCATCATTGCTTCACGGCTTGGCGCGTCTTCATCCATGGAACCTCGCACAACATAAGAAAACACACTAGAGATAGAGGGTAAGTTGTTAGAAATAGAAACGGGGGAAATCAAGGAATTAGGCCATGGGAACGCAGGGGAAGGTAGATCAACTAGTTTAGCAAGTAATCCATGGATCAAAACCTACCAAAACTCACCCAAATCACAGATCGATCCAAAACACGAATTGGGGCTGTTTTTGGTGGAATTTTCAAATTTATGGGGAAAAGACCAGATCGATGAGAAAACCATGGCAACCAAAAGTTGCTGATACCAGATGATGAAGGGGTTAACCTCTTGGGTGGACCGATCTTCATGGATCTCGTGGTCAAATAGATGGGAAAGCGAGGGGAAAGGGAGAAGGTAGCGGAAGCGAACACACACCTCACGAAGAACACGATGAACACACGCAAAACTCACACGATACAAGGCCGATTGCTCCCGAACGGTGGCCACCAGTCCGATAGATTTCTTGCAAGGAAATATCGGTCAACGTGCTCCCTCAAATCCACATCGGAGAGGGAAGAACACCTTGGGGAGGGTCTTGACAACTTGGAGAGGAGACAATGAACTCCAAGGACTTGTTCAATGATGGATGTGTGATGCAATGTCCAATCGAGGTTGGTGACGATAGTCGGTCCCCTTGGTAAAGGGGATAAGGCAAAACTAGAGATTCCACACAAGGGGGTTGTCTTTAGTCTATCATCTATGCCTAAGGGATACATGAAGGGGTGGGGGTTCTATTTATAGGCCAGCCACATAAACAGTGGTAGTTTAGGGATAAAGCTAGGGTTTGGACGAGCTAGAGGGGTACATGGGCCGAAGGCCCAGCTGGCAGCATGCAGGACCATCACGTAGGCCAGAGACTCCGGTGTAGGTGCCGGAGACTCCGGTCAGGGTTGGAGATTCTGGTCAGTCTCCAGTGTCGTCTCCAAAGTGGCATACTGACTGTCCCTGGGTTGGTTGCTGGGGTCGGTCCGGAGACTCCGGTGCGCAAGACCGGAGACTCCGGTGGTTCACCCGTGGCTTCTTCCGTCTCCTCTTCCAAGCCTCCGTCTTGTCGGGCTTGATGTTCCGGGCTTCCTCCCTTTCCTCCGTACTTGTCGGTGTGATCCTATCATGCATATGTGACGAAGTATGAAGTAGCATACCATTCAATAGGGTAGGAAGTGGGCTCGCATAGAGGAACGGATTCACCTTTGGAGTCCATGACGACTTGGCGTAAGTTGGAGACCATGATGTGGTAACGACCGTAGGTCCGGCTGCATCATCGACTATGTCGGGAGATTGCTTTTCTTCTGGAGCAGTTTTCCGCTTTGTACTGTTGTTCCTCCGAGCCTGAGTTGGAACGGCCGTTGCCGGCATGGAGCCGCGAGCTTCGTCGTCGGCAGCTGCAAACTCACTAGCCAACTGAATCATCTGGTTCAAGTCAAGTTGGTGATTGTCCTCCAAGCGCTTCAGCTTATGTCAGAGCAACGTGCCCCTTTCCAACCCATCAATGAAGGCGGCCATGGCGGTCTGAGCGTGCACTCCTGCGCAGGAATTCTTCATGTCTAGCCAGCGGGAGAGGTAGGCGCGATATGTCTCGTCTTTCTCTTGCACGCACCGTTGTAGATCGCCAACAGTGCAGGGATGTGTGTACGTACCCTCAAAGTTCTTGGTGAACGCTTCTTACATGTCCAACCAATTGCAGATGGATTTCTCCGGCAAGTCGTCAATCCATTGATGGGCCCTGCCTGCCAATCTCAAAGGGAGGTACTTGACGGCAACATGCGTTTACCTCCGGCAATCTCCACCGCGTTGTCGTAGTCCTACAACCATGTGGCTAGCTTGGCGGTACCGTCATAGGGCTTGATGGTCTTGTCAATCCGGAAACCTTTGGGGTAAGTTGCGACCGTATTGCAGGTCCAAAACAACGTGGTCCCAGGTATGGTCCTTCCTGGGCCTCGTGGATCTTATCGATCCGCGAACGTGCAGTGTACGGGTCCGGGTTCTTCTTCTTCTTCTTGTCAACAGGGGATGGGCTGCGTGAACGACGCAGGCCTCCTCCGCCATGGTGACTGTTAGGTGGTGACGGAGGTGGAGGTGGCGGTGGGTTAGCCTTCTTGTTGTTACCCTCCAGCAACGCCTCACGCCTGTCAAGAATGCTTGTCAGACGCGGAGGGTCATGGCGTGACCTGCTCTTGTGTCCTTGGTTGTGCTCTCCGTCATGACGGGTCTGCTCCGCGTTGTCGCGGATGACGATGCCGCACTGCCTTGGCGGGGGCATATCCGTACGATGGTGAGCCTTGGGATCTTCACGATGTCGGTGGGATCGGGGCGGTGGCGATGGGCGATGAGGTTGGGTCTTTTCTCCGTGGTTGGAGGATATGGGGATAACATCCTTCCTATTGCGTGCATCCCTCCGTCTTCGTTCTGATGAACCCGTCTGGGACCCGACATCAAGAGGAGATCTGTCCCTTGGCGGCTTATACTGGCTAGACTGGGAAAGCGTTGGGTCAGACTGAAGCCTCTGAGAGGTGGCCTTTTCCAGCTGCTTCACCGCCTTGGCCACTAGGTCATAGACATGTTCCACAACCTTGGGCAATCTATCCTACTCTAGAAGGGTCTTGGCGATGGCGAGGTTAAGTAGTGGGGTGGGCATCACCTGTTTGCCTTCACTGTCAATGTATGGCTTGGCATGTGCTGGCTTCGAGGGAGCCCATCCTAGGTTTTGCCGTACACCAGGATCGTTGATGACACGAGCCGGAGCTTTCTTGGCCTTCTGCTGTTGCAGCAGAGTCTGGTACTCGGCCTCCATTGCTCTAGCTTTCTCTATGGACTTCTGCGCATTGACCAGATCTTGATCCAGGTTAGCGCCTTGCTCCGCGATGGCCTGCGCTTCCTCCAGCAGCTGCTGGCGCTTCTCGTCAAGCTGAGTCACGTTCCGGATATGAGCGACGGTCAGCGGCTCAACGAGGAGATTGCCGTACATCACTCTATCATCTGGAGTAACTTGGGCAACAACAGACGTAGATGCCGGAGGCGGCAAGTTTGCGGTGTTGTTGTTGCTCGGGCCGGTGCCGAGTTCTGGCGGCTGCTGCACTGGGTTAGGCGGAGGAGGCATGACCTTTGCGCGATCATCGTTAGCAGCAATAAGTGGCCCCTTCCCCTTTTCCAGTGCTATAGTCGGAGCTCGTCCGGGCTGATCTTCATCCATCGTCGTTCCAATGGTGACGAACACCTCTCGAGATGTGATGGTGTTGTTGGCTTTCTCATCACGCGTGTACTCCTCCTCCATCTTCTGCATGGCGGAGTATAGTTCCTCTGGACTGAAATCTATCTCCTCTGAATCTGCACTGAAGTCGGCATAGAGCGCGTCAATCACAGAGTCAGAGGGTGCCAGGATTTCCTCGTTGACGGGCGGTGGAGGTGCGACAACAGCGACGATGACTGGAGGTGGTGGTGCGGCTGCGGCAATGGCGGCCGGAGGCGGTGGTGGCGGTGGCTGAATCAGAGGGGCTCCGTCGATGAGCGCAAGCGCTGTCTGAGCTGCCGCTTCCTCCTCTGCATAGTTGTTGATGGTGTTCACCATGCCTTCGAAGGTAAGGCGTTCTGACACCTGCTGCCGTCTTAGAGAATGCCGGAGAAGCGTGCCATGGTCCAGTCCTTCCACAGAGTGATACATAGCATCATCATTGGGATAGTGGGCCAGATCGGCTCTTATATGGATCCACCTGGCTAGGTAATTGTGGGGGTTTTCGCCCTCTCTCTAAATGCAACACGCCAGATCGAAGATGGTAACCACGCTGACGAACTTGAATCTCTGCTATCGAGACACACTGGCGAAGCCGGCGGACTTGTAGCGATCTTCCACCTTTATATCCTGCATAGGGGCGGTTTGTGTGGGCCTTGAATTTTTCCGATCTTTGTTGGCAAACTCCAAAGAGAGATCCGACATCGATCCTTCTGCGAATGTATCCTTGCCGTGGGTGGTCCGTGTGGGCCTTGATGCTCCTCCGACTCCCAGGTAACTAGTGCCCGAGTCGGTTTCGCCAAGGAAGAGGTGGATGTCTCCGATAGGAACAATCGAACACCCCGTAGGGTTCGTCTTCGCTGGGATCCAGAACTCGTCGAGAGAGACGATCGGAACATTGCCGGAGAAGAGAACGTGACCGATGGCTACGGTTTCACCGATTCCCACGAAGATCTTGGTCCTCGTCCGCTGAAGAGCCTGAAGAGCCTCTTGCCCCACAGTGCGCGCCAACTGTCGTGGTATTGGCAACGAGTACACCATGGAGGGGTCCTCACAGTGCGTGTTTAGAGACGTGGGGGAAGGCGGGCGGTTGACGGGTACGAGGTAACACAGCTTACCCAGATTCAGATCCCACGACAGTGGCGGAATCCTACTCCTGCTATAAATCGCTATAAAGGCAATAAACTGAGTTCCAGGGATTGGTTCGCTGTGCGAGGTGACTAGAAAGTCTAAGTTATCGTGCCCTAAAGGTTCCCATAGGCCCGACTTATATAGTCGCCGGGTCCTAGGGTTTCAGGGAAAAGTCCTAGCCGTACAGGTTACAGAGTCCTACACCGTCTATTACTAGTCTTGTGTGTCTTGTACTCCAAGGCTCCAGGTACGTCGGTGACTCCAACCGTAGCCTTCCTTTATCCGACATGGGCCTCCCTTCTGGATCCATCTAACTGGACTGCCCAGCAGGCCATGGGCCATGCTACCAACTGTGGGCCACCCGGGTTACCCGGATAGGAGATATGCTATGAGGATACCCATATAGCATATCCCCAACAGCCAGCGAACTCCCATGGGTGTATCATGTCTGGAGATTGCTGGTTCGGAAGGTATTCGGTCGTGCGCACCTTGTTTTTCTGGCAGTTTGGTTTCAGCGGGAGTGTTGCGAAGCTCTGTTGTTTGTTCCCACCAAGTGCCATTCTTAGAGCCATGGTGAAGTCACATGCGGAGAATGTCAGGAAAGCGGAAATATGAGGGTAGCGATGGTGATTTTTGTTATTATGGCGATGGAGATCTGGCTACGTGATCTAGGAATCGTTGCAACGAATGTTGGTGCGGGAAGACAACACAGGGGAGTTCCTAGTCTTATCTTGAAGGGTGAAAATCCAAGGTCTGGCCTTAACTCGTTGTGCCTGGCAATGACCTTGTTGAAGGAAATGTTTTGTGAGCAAGGACTTTCTACAGGGTGAATACCTATGATCTTTGATCGGGCAACGACGGCGCTTGAGCTGAAGGCGTTGTTATTGGAGTGGGAGACTATTGGTGTTGTTCTGATGGTGTCAGTGTTGTTGCTTTGAGGATTACTTCTCTGGAGCGGGACTTTTCTTTTTTGTAATTCTTCTTTATTTTTCTGAGTTGTGTGCATCCGTAGGACCGCTAGGGCATGCATCATTGCAGAGGCTCATGATTGGTATCCCTACGATATTAATATATACTCTTTTCCAAAAATGTACGTAAAGCCACGCATACATGTATGAGACCAGCCAAAGGCAAGCAGCACATGCGCGCAGTCCTAGACCAGGAAATTCACACGGGCCAGCCTTGTTCGCCTTGGTCTCCTATTATTTTTTCTTTTCTCTTTCCTTGACATAACTGGTCCACATGTTATCTCCTTCCTCTCGACAAAGACAGAGAGGAGAGTTTGTTCAAAACCTAAAAGTCCAGGAAAATATCTCCTGATTCCGGTCGATTTCTTTGCCCCTCCTCCACGAAAAACTCCCCATAAATAATCTTTCTCCTCCTCGTCCGATTTTTGGCCAAAATACCTAACTCTGAACCACCCATGTTTCGAGATCGATCTCGTCGGAATGCCCTGAACCGAAGCTTGCAGTCGAGGTGTAGACACCTCCTTCCCTTCCCATCGTCTCAATATTACTTGACTATCTTCCTTACGCGGTGACCTTTCATCCTCTCAATGTTCGCCGGGGTTAAGCGTCGCTGGAGCTCCAACTTGAAAATTATCGGTCGTCTACATGGTTACCGAGTGATCTTACTTTCTCTAAACTTTTCCTTGACTCCGCCTTCTCATTTTTGAGTATTGTTTATCTACCGCAGTGCACTAAACCGAGTTGTTCGTTCTAGCCGAAATTTTGCCGTCGCCCAAGCTCAAGATTGTCGTAGCTACATTAGAGTAGCGGAAGAGGACTGCAAACCACATCCGTGAGTTTGCCTCATCATCGCGGACGCCGCCCACACCTTCGCGAGCCCCGAAGATCGTCGGAGCACCGCATGCATCCATTCCTGTCCGGCGACCCACACCGTGATCGTCTTCCTCCTCATGAGATCTTACGTGCTGGTATGCCCATGTCCCCAAAACAATTAGATCAATTTTTAAAATGAACTACTATTAGCCTATCATGCCCTGCCTCCTGTTGTTTTCTTGTTGATTTTCATATGCATGTGACCAGATCAAGTTCGTCTGCACGTGTATTAGTTCGGCCATCAAGTTTGAAATCGAATATCTTTCGATCCATAGAATCAAATTAGATGTTTTTATTGTGTTAGATTTATAAATAAATACCCTATCCAACATATCCATAACATATGAATTTTTGAAGTACTTAGTTTAGACACCCTGCAGGGGTTGTACACTTTACCCGCATGACCTAGTCAACCCGCTCTTACCATTACACTTTGTGCCATGATAGGGAAAAAACCAAGACGAAACCTTTTAGAAGTAGAACCCTGAGCCCTCAGGACGGACCCATACCAACCTACATCCCCTACATCTGCTAGTCACGCCGGGTCAGATTCCCACAAACTACTTAGTCAAGACAAATAAAGACATGCGGATGTACTGGAAGCTAGTACACAAGAAACCTGTCCAATCTCTGAAGTCTGGGTGTGCTTTCCGCAATAAACCATCCAAAAACATCAATCTATCATACCCAGGAGATTAATTAAATTCCAATTGTTTTCATTATAACAAAACATAACTTTCCATAACATAATCATTCATGAATTCCCTTTTGCGCATCTAATAAGCATGGTTAAGCAACTACAATACGATGGCTCAAAGGAAATCAAGTCATGGAGATATGACAATCATGCCTGGGTGTCATAGCATAGCATAGTAGTAAAAACACCTACACATGCATCACTACTAAAAATCATAATACATGCATAGGAAAAATAGTAGTACATTTATGATATCTCTACTTGCCTTTGTTGTAGATGTAGTCGTTCAAATAATCTTCATAATAGAGAATATTGCACTCATCACAATCACAAATGTTGCACTCCTCACAATCTATCGATCAAAACAAGTGCACAACAAACACACCATTCAAAATAATGCAATTATGCACAATACAACAAAACAATGATGAAAAAATGCATGCATGATGATTTAATATATCAAAATGGTTGTAATTAGTTCTCTAAACAATATTAGAATACATGATGTATGCAAGAGATCAATTAATGCAATAGGTTATTTATTATCAATTCTTAATTGCCAATATAGAGATTTTAATGGTTCTGTTAAAACTTCTGCTCTCTCTGTCGTATTAAATTTGGTTCTAGGGTGTACTAGATAGGGGACATTAATACGAACCAGTAGCAATTGAATTCACCTTAATCGTAGTTGTAAATCTTTTTCTATGATTTAATTAGTGTTTAATAGAATTTAATTCACTTAAATAGTTTCCATGCTCTAAAATTAGAACTAAAATCATCTCTGCAATCTAAACGATATTGTGATTCCAGGGGCATATTATTTATATTTTTTAGGTTTATAAATTATTTACTATGAATTTTATACTCTAAAAAGCCATTAAAACTAAATAGTTTACTATGACACATTCATGTACCCTTTCCCTCCGGAGTGCCGGACCTTCCGGAACCTTCTAGAACATTCCCGATGAAAACACCGGAATCATTCCCCAACTCCGAAACAGGACTTTCCTTATATGAATCTTATTCTCCGGATCATTCCGGATCTCCTCGTGATATCCCGGATCCCATCTCAGACTCCGAACAACATTCGGCCTCTTACTCATCATTCCGTAACTACTCAACAACATCGAATCCTTAAGTGTGTCTCCCTACGGTTCGTGAATTATGCGGACATGACCGAGACACTCCTCCGATCAATAACCAATAGAGGAATCTGGAAATTCATATGCCACCCACATATTTCTACGATTACTTTGCGATCGAATGAACCACTTACATACGATACCAATTTCCCTTTGTCTCACGATAGTTTACTCATCCGAGGTTTTGATCGTCGGTATTTCTGCATACCTAGTTCAACCTCGTTACCGATAAGTACTCTTTTCTCGTTCCCGTGGTATGTGATCCCTTGTGACCCAGTCACATGCTTGTAAGCTAATTGGATGACATTCCACCGAGAGGGCCCAGAGTATATCTATCCGTCATATGGATGGACAAATCCCACTCTTGATCCATGTGCCTCAACCCATACTTTCTGAACACTCAATGCCACCTTTATAGCCACCCAGTTACGGTGTGGTGTTTGATGTCATCAAAGCATCCTTCCGGTGATGGTGATTAGCATGATTTCATGGTCGAAAGAATTAGGTTACTATGTATCAGAAAGCTTATAGCAAATGAACTATATTAAATGACTTGATCTTTATGCTACGCTTAATTATAGCAGTATGCCCATCACATCATTCTCCTAATGATATGACCCTATTGTTAATATCATCTCTATGTTCATGATCAGGAAACCATGATCATATATTAACCAACAAGCTAGTTTAACAAGAGGCTTTACTAGGGACTCTTTTATGTTTACAAATCACACAAGTATTAATGTTTCCTGTTAATACAATTATAGCATGGTATGTAAACATTTATCATAAGTATGAAGATATGATAATAACCACTTTATTATTGCCTCTTGGGCATATCTCCAACATTCTCCCACTTGCACTAGAGTCAATAACCTAGTTTCAAACCTTTGTGTATTCAACACCTATGGCTTTCTGGTGTCGTATGTACACGATTGCTAGTGGTCAACTGATCTCCAGATCTGACACCTCCAGGTCCGTGTGTAATTGCATGTCTTTGCATCTCTACGCATCACTCATTCTCTAATGAGATGGCTTTGTACAAATTTGGTCATTTGGTGTGACCTTTAGTTCTTTGGGGTTAAAACATGTTGATAATATTGTTGTATAATATATCTTCATAGTATTATCCCTGCTGTGAACTACACCTAGTTTAATAACAAACTACTTAACACAAATGCCCTCTTTTGCTGCTATAATAGCAGTTATATACTTTGTTGTAGTATCTGTCACAATGTCTTAACTTTGGAACTCATCCAAATTCATTATGGAACTCAAATTCCATCATATTGTGCCACCCTTAGTTTAGATTGAGATAAACTTAATTTGTACTTTGTGACAAAACTAGTATCAATGTAATTCATTTACAATGAACTAACCATCTATTAGTCACTTCTACAAAATAATATATTCTTAGTTCTTTTACAAGATCATAAGAATATCTTTACTATTGTCCAATAATCATCTTATGAATCATTTGGTAAACGCTCATAACATTTAGAGCATAGGACATATCTGGATTTGTACACATCACAGCATGATTGATAAAATACTCTTTGTAATTGTATCTATCAAGTATCAAAAATACTTAAATCTTTATTCAATCCTTCATGTGCAACAAGAACCTTTCTTGTAGTTTCTATATTGAACTCATTCAATATCTCGTCTATGTACTTCTGGCACAACCATATTGGCGTCACAATTTATCCATATAGACATTGATGCCAAATATTCGGGTTCTGCCTAAGCCTTTCATCGAGATGAAATTCTTATCCCGTGTTAATAAAAAGATACATTACTTCAAATCAACAATATGTCTTCCACATAATGTATTAGATATATGTCTTAGCGCTCCCACTTAATTTCTTGCAAGTGCAAGTATCTTCATCGTCTCCAATCAAATTAAACTCTTTTAACAGTTTCATCATAGTGAAGATTCCAACTCTGTGATGCTTACTTCAACCATTGAAGTTTGCATATGCTTTTAGCATCCTTTGAATTAACAAAACCCTTTGGACCGTGTCATGCACACGTCTTAGGTAACCATCCTTATATAAGAACTTGTTTTGTTTATTCAACTATCACATAACAAAATTATATGTAGTGTTTGCTACATTAACCCGTCTAGAATAAATATCGCTTAATGAAAGATCAGATCTTGGCATAGCCAACTCTTTGAACATTATCGTGAACTCTTTCCCGACATGTTGATAATTTCATAGATGTGAAACATCCATGTCTATTTCTTTTATAGATCCAAATATGACTGTGAGGTCTTGTACCTTTCCAGAGGGACTTTCAAGTTCAAAGCTTGATCTTTCGTATATGGACCTATCACGGATTTTATGGCTTCAAGCCATTTGATGGAGTCAGGGCCCATCATTGCTTCTTTGCATGTAGTCGGATTATTATTGTCAAAAATGATTTAACTCTCAAATCTTGGTATTTGATTGTTCACCCGACCTACTTGTTTCAATAGGAACTTAGATCTCCGTGACCACAACCTTTGAGGCACGTGAGACATGAGCATTGTTGCTGCCTCCAGAACACTTTTCGGTGCTGCGCAACTTTGATCATATAGCTAAGGTTCTTTTAACCTTATCAAAGTTCTATTGTCCTCCCACTTAACTTTTCACGGAAAAATTCCTTCTCAAAGAAACTTGATGTTCTAAGTGACAAACACTTTTGTCTCCGATGTTATGGAGGAATACTTAACAGTTATTCGAAATAACATACAAAGACAGGTTCATCCGACTTTGGTTGCAAACATCTTTCTTATGCATAGCATACCAATGTTTAAGAAAGGACAACTTGGGTTTTATCCCAAACCATAACTTTATATGGTGTCATTTCAACGGATTATGATGGAGCTCTTTTCAGTGGAAAAACGGTAGTCTCTAAAGCTTTTAATCTTTAAAATATAATGACAGTTTTATGAATTACACCTTTGATCTTACCATGTCAAACAAGGTTTAATTAAATATCTCGAACTCTCCATACTCTTATGGTGTTTCGGAGAATGCAAATCCATGGAACGATTCCTTAAATCTTAGGTATTATGCTAAACTTGTAACTCAAATATTTTCCTTTATGATCTCATCATAAACTCTTTATATTCTTGTTACAATGATTTTGCACTTCATCTTGAAAATCTTTGAACTTTTCAAATGTTTCATACTTCATCCTTATTAAGTAAATATTCATATATTCACTCAAATTTTCGGAGAAAGCATATGAAGTTGAAATCCATCGCTCTTGACTACACATAATGGACTTCATAGAACAATATGTACAAATTCCAATAAGCTAGTCATTCGTTCCCTTTTTGCCTATGAATGAAGTTTTAATTATCTCTAGGAAAGTTACACAAGCGTCATTTGATCAAAATCAAAAGACTCCAAAATTCCATCCACATGGAGTTTCTTCATGTTTTCTTTCCAATATAATTTAAACGGCGATGTCACTTCCTAAGTGATCTTTCAATCAATTTGTCTTTCGACATTTTTAGCATTAGTTTTATGGATGTGATTTCTCCAGCGAGATTTGTGAATCATCCATCTTTTATGGATTACGGCAATTATTTGAACAACCCTTTTGTTCTCATAATACCTGATAAAACAAATCTTGAAGGCAAGCTTTGATGTTTAACAAGCAACACAATAACCCTTTATTTGTTCTCGATGAACATCATCACATATTCTTTTGCTAGTTACTTAGGCCATTGTAGTTCATGAATTGTGTTTTTTCTATGACGATTCACACCAACAAATTCAGTATCAAATACTTAAGAACCACATTGTTTAATAAGCAAAGAATATATCCATAACATGTATATCATCTATATACTTAAGATGAAGAATTCTAGTCTTTTCTTTTCTGCCATATATTTATGAGATTTTCTTTCAGTATTTCCTTTTCTGTTTGAAAGAATCTATCAACATCAATAGTGGAGCCATATAAATGACACATAGTCCAAATCATGTATAGTAAAATACCAATGTCTTTGGACTTGCACTTTGAAGTAGATCGCCATCATCAAATGTTTGGTGTTCTTTCAAATTCCTTTCTTTAGTAATCTCTTGGTGTAGTCTACATTTTACCTACATCAAATTTTCACCCTTATAATGGAACTATCCATGATCAAGCTACTTTTAGCTTATAATGGTGAATCGCGGGTATAATGTTGCTCTCCAAAACCTTTTGGAGGATTAGGACAACTAGTGTCTCCAACCTTTTGCAAATTCTCATCAAATATGAGAACATGACTTTTTCCATATTATACTCTACCATGTGCAACCAAAACTTCATTTTAGATATCACAATATCTTTCACACATCATGGTTTCTGAAACAACTCTTTCAGATCCTAGATAACCTTGATATTAAGACAATCCTTTGAATATCAATAATCATGGAGACAAACATGATACTCATACACTAACCCTCATGGAGTAATCAGAACTTACTGAAAGTTTGCAATAGGACTATTAAACTTTAGATTAACACTTCAAAACAATACGATACCAGTTCGTAAAGTAACTAACCAGAATTCTATAGTTCTATCATATCAATTATAACTAAGCGCAAGGTGGTAAACGGATGCCAGTGACTACAACAAGTATGCAAATTCACTTTGATTTAATTTATGATAAATAGTTTTCAACTTTAATTCAAATTGCCGTTGAACTCCCACTCAAAACAATATCCCTCACATTGTTTTAGTGATCACACGAACTAAATCCACCACATCAAAACCGATCATCACGAGAGTTGATGTAGCTTCAATGGCGAACAATCAACATGTTCACCATATCTACTATATGACTCATGCTTTACCTTTCAGTGATCCGTGTTCCGAGACCATGTCTGTACATGCTAGGCTCGTCAAGATCAAACCTTAGCTTCTGCATGAGCAAATCTGGCTTGCTCACGTTGTATACACTCGCAGAATCTAACACACCGATCATCACGTGGTGCTTCGAAACAACGAGTTTTAGCAACAGTGCTTACTAAGGATGAACACTTTAAAACTTGAAATTGTGTGCTTGAGGGATCATCTTATAATGCTACCATCGTGAACTAAGCAATACAAGATGCATAAAAGGATTAACATCACATGCAATTCATAATATGTGATATGATATGGTCTTTCTTCTTTGTGCTTCCGATCTCCATCTTCAAGCACGAACATGATCTCCATCATCACCGACATTGCATCAAGGTCAATGACGCCGTTCCATGGTTGTCGTCCACCAGCTTCAACTATTACAACTACTTTGAATAGACACGTGGGTCTTAACAGAATTTAAAGACAACCATATGGCTCCTGCCGGTTGCCAACTTACAATAAGGAACATTGCATACATCAAATATAATCACAATCATGGCCATATCACATCACGGCACACCCCTGCAAAACAAGAAGAAATTTATAATAAAAGCACCACCGCCCACAATGACCATTGTGTTCTACTCGTGCAACAGATCTACATATAAACTGGCTCTGATACCACTGTAGGGGTTCGTAGCATGGAAAACAAAAAATTTCTACCGAATGAACACACAATCAAGATCTAATCTATGATTAAGCCAAGATCTATCTACTAGATTGTAGCAACGAGTCGATAGAATACTAACCCTCGAAGATCCAAAGCGGTTAACAAGAGCAGATTCTCGTGGGTGATGTAGTCGTACACTTCCGATCTCAAGATCGCGTAGACGATCCTTTTGGCGCTGCGTTCCGGCAGCGCTTCCGCAGTCGGTCACATGTTCGGTACTCGATGAAGACCTTCCTCTCCCTTGTTCCAGCAGGCAGCGGAGGTTGTAGCACTCTCCTCGTGATTCCGGCAGCACGAGGGCGTGGTACCGGAAGTAGAGGGGAGATCTCGCAGGGCTTCGCCTTAAGCCGGAGCGAGTATGGTGGAGCAAGAGAGGTGCCTTGGAGATCTAGGGTTTAGAAGTGCCAAGGGGGTTTGATGTAGCCGGCGGCTAGGGATTGGAGAAGCCCTAACTCGGCGACTTGGGAGGAGAAACCCTAGGCGGCGGCAGCAGGTGGTGGCGCCTGGGCTAGGGTTTTGGTGTAGAGAGGTGTACGGGAGAGGGGCACCCTTGCCCCTCATTTTATAGGTGGGAGGGTGACGGTCAAGGGGAGGGAGTCCTCCCCCAAGTCGGCCTCCTTGGCCGGCGGGTGGAGGGAGAGGAACTTCTCCCCATGTAGGTTTCCTACTCTCCCTCCACCAAGCAAAACTGCCGTTTGACTTTTCAAACAAGGATTTGATTTATCCCTTTATTTTGCCCAGCCATGATACCTAGTACATGATGCAACCATTCCACATTGTCATGACACATTCATGTACCCTACCCCTCCGGAGTGTCGGACCTTCCAGAACCTTCTAGAACATTCCCGTGAAAACACCGGAATCATTCCCCAACTCCGAAACATGACTTTCCTTATATGAATCTTATTCTCCGGATCATTCCGGATCTCCTCGTGATATCCCGGATCCCATCCGAGACTCCGAACAACATTAGGTCTGTTACTCATCATTCCATAACTACTCAACAACATCGAATCCTTAAGTGTGTCTCCCTACGGTTCGTGAATTAGGCGGACATGACCGAGACACTCCTCCGATCAATAACCAATAGAGGAATCTGGAAATTCATATGGCTCCCACATATTTCTACGATTACTTTGCGATCTAATGAACCACTTACATACGATATCAATTTCCATTTGTCTCACGATAGTTTACTCATTCGAGGTTTTGATCGTCGGTATCTCTAAATACCTAGTTCAACCTCGTTACCGATACATACTCTTTCCTCGTTCCCGTGGTATGTGATCCCTTGTGACCCAGTCACATGCTTGCAAACTAATTGGCTGACATTCCACCGAGAGGGCCCAGAGTATATCTATCCGTAATATGGATGGACAAATCCCACTCTTGATCCATGTGCCTCAACCCATACTTTCTGAACACTCAATGCCATCTTTATAGCCACCCAGTTATGGTGTGGTGTTTGATGTCATCAAAGCATCCTTCCGGTGATGGTGATTAGCATGATCTCATGGTCGAAGGAATTAGGTTACTACGTATCAGAAAGCTTATAGCAAATGAACTATATTAAATGACTTGATCTTTATGCTACGCTTAACTATAGGAGTATGTCCACCACATCATTCTCCTATGATATGACCCTGTTGTTAATAACATCTCTATGTTCATGATCAGGAAACCATGATCATATATTAACCAACAAGCTAGTTTAACAAGAGGATTTACTAGAGACTCTTTTATGTTTACAAATCACACAAGTATTAATGTTTCCTGTTAATACAATTATAGCATGGTATGTAAACATTTATCATAATTATGAAGATATGATAATAACCACTTTATTATTGCCTCTTGGGCATATCTCCAACAAACTCGTCGGGAGAGACGATCGGAACGTTGCCGTAGAAGAGAACGCGACCGATGGCTACGATTTCGCCGATTCCCACGAAGATCTTGGTCCTCGTCCGCTGAAGAGCCTCAAGAGCCTCTTACCCCACAGTGGGCACCAACTGTCGTGGTATTGCCGACGAGTACGCCATGGAGGGGTCCTCACAGTGCGTGTTGAGAGATGTGGGGGAAGGCGGACGGTTGACGGGTACGAGGTAACACAGCTTACCCAGGGATCCTAGTCCTGCTGTAAATCACTATAAAGGTAATAAACCGAGTTCCAGGGATTGGTTCGTTGTGCGAGGTGACTAGAAAGTCTAAGTTATCGTGCCCTAAAGGCTCCCATAGGCCCGACATATATAGTCGCCGGGTCCTAGGGTTTCAGGGAAAAGTCCTAGCCGGACAGGTTACAAAGTCCTACACCGTCTATTACTAGTCTTGTGTGTCTTGTACTCCAAGGCTCCGGGTACGTCGGTGACTCCAACCGTAGCCTTCCTTTATCCGACATGGGCCTCCCTTCTGGATCCATCTAACTGGACCGCCCAGCAAGCCATGGGACATGCTACCAACTGTGGGCCAGTCGGGTTACCCGGATAGGAGATATTCTATGACGATACCCATATAGCATATCCCCAACAGCCGGCGAACTCCCATGGGTGTATCATGTCTGGAGATTGCTAGTTCGGAAGGTATTCGGTCGTGCGCACCTTGTTTTTCTGGCCGTTTGGTTTCAGCGGGAGTGTTGCGAAGCTCTATTGTTTGTTCCCACCAAGTGACATTCTTAGAGCCATGGTGAAGTCAGATGCGGAGAATGTCAGGAAAGCGGAAACATAAGGGTAGCGATGGTGATTTTTGTTCTTATGGCGATGGAGATCTGGCTGCGTGATCTAGGAATCGTTGCAACGAATGTTGGTGTGGGAAGACAACACAGGGGAGTTCCTAGTCTTATCTTGAAGGGTGCCTGGCAATGACCTTGTTGAAGAACAATGTTGGTGCCTGGCAATGACCTTGTTGAAGGAATTTTTTTGTGAGCAAGGACTTTCTTCAGGCTGAATACCTATGATCTTTGATCGGGCAACGACGGCGCTTGAGCTGAAGGCGTTGCTATTGGAGTGGGAGACTATTTGTGTTGTTCTAATGGTGTCAGTGTTGTTGCTTTGAGGATTATTTCTCTATAGCGGGACTTTTCTTTTTTGTAATTCTTCTTTATTTTTCTGAGTTGTGTGCATCCTTAGGACCGGGTTGTTGCAGAGGCTCATTATGATTGGTATTCCTATGATATTAATATATACTCTTTTCCAAAAAATGTACGTAAAGCCACGCATACATGTATGAGACCAGCCAAAGCCAAGAAGCACGCGCGTGCAGTCCTAGACCAGGAAATTCACACAGGCCAGCCATGTTCGCCTTGGCCTCCTATTATTTTTTCTTTTATCTTTCCTTGACATAACTGGTCCACATGTTATCTCCTTCCTCTCGACAAAGACGGAGACGAGAGTTTGTTCAAAACCGAAAAGTCCAGGAAAATCTCTCCTGATTCCGGTCGATTTCTTTGCCCCTGGTCCACGAAAAACTCCCCATAAATAATCCTTTCTCCTCCTCATCCAATTTTTGGCCAAAATACCTAACTCTGAACCACCCATGTTGCGAGATCGATCTCGCCGGAAAGCCCTAAAACGAAGCTTGCAGTTGAGGTACAGACGCCTCCTTCCCTTCCCATCGTCTCAATATTACTTGCCTATCTTCCTTACCCGGTGACCTTTCATCCTCTCAATGTTCGCCGGGGTTAAGCATCGCTGGAGCTCCAACTTGAAAATTATCGGTCGTCTACAGGGTTACCGAGTGATCTTACTTTCTCTAAACTTTTCCTTGACTCCGCCTTCTCATTTTGAGTATTGTTTCTCTACCGCAGTGCACTAAAACAAGTTGTTCGTTCTAGCCGAAATTTTGCCGTCGCCCAAGCTCAAGCTTGTCGTAGCTACATCAGAGTAGCGGAAGAGGACTGCAAACCACATCCGTGAGTTTGCCTCATCATCGCGGACGCCGCCCACACCTTCGCGAGCCCCGAAGATCGTCGGAGCACCGCATGCATCCATTCCTGTCCGGCCGACCCACACCATGATCGTCTTCTTCCTCATGAGATCTTACGTGCTGGTATGCCCATGGCCCCAAAACAATTAGATCAATTTTGAAAATGAACTGCTATTAGCCTATCATGCCCTGCCTCCTGTTTTTTTCTTGTATATTTTCACATGCATGTGACCAGATCAAGTTCGTCTGCACGTGTATTAGTTCGTCCATCAAGTTTGAAATTGAATATCTTTTGATCCATAGAATCCAATTAGATGTTTTTATTGCGTTAGATTTATAAATAAATTCCATATCCATAACATATGAATTTTTGAATTACTTAGTTTAGACACCCTGTAGGGGTTGTACACTTTACCCGCACGACCTAGTCAACCCTCTCTTACCATTACACTCATTTTGTGCCATGATAGGGAGAAAATCAAGACAAAACCTTTCAGAAGTAGAACCCTGAGCCCTCAGGACGGACCCATACCAACCTACATCCCCTACATCTGCTAGTCACGTCAGGTCAGATTGCCACAACCTACTTAGTCAAGACAAATAAAGACATGCGGCTGTACTGGAAGCTACTACAAAAGAAACCTGTCTAATCTTTGAAGCCTAGGTGTGCTTTCCTTAATAAACCATCCAAAAACATCAATCCATCACACCCAGGAGATCCATTAAATTCCAGTTGTTTTCATTATAACAAAACATAACTTTCCATAACATAATCATTCATGAATTCCCTTTTGCGCATCTAATAAGCATGGTTAAGCAACTACAATACGATGGCTCAAAGAAAATCAAGTCATGGAAATATGACAATCATGTCTGGGTATCATAGCATAGCATAGTAGTAAAAACACCTACGCATGCATCACTACTGAAAATCATAATACATGCATAGGAAAAATAGTAGGACATTTATGATAGCTCTACTTGCCTTTGTTGTAGACGTAGTTGTTCAGATAATCTTCATAATACAGAATATTGCACTCGTCACAATCACAAATGTTGCAGTCCTCGCAATCTATCGATCAAGACAAGTGCACAACAAACACACCATTCAAAACAATGCAATTATGCACAATACAACAAAACAATAATGAACAAATGCATGCATGATGATTTAATATATCAAAATGGTTGTAATTAGTTCTCTAAACAATATTAGAATACATGATGTATGCAAGAGATCAATTAATGCAATAGGTTATTTATTATCAATTCTTAATTGCCAATATAGAGATTTTAATGGTTTTGTTAAAACTTCTGCTCTCTCTGTCGTATTAAATTTGGTTCTAGGGTGTACTAGATAGGGGACATTAATACGAACCAGTAGCAATTGAATTCACCTTAATCGGAGTTGTAAATCTTTTTCTATGATTTAATTAGTGTTTAATAGAATTTAATTCACTTAAATAGTTTGCATGCTCTAAAATTAGAACTAAAATCATATCTGTAATCTAAAAGATATTGTGATTCCAGGGGCATACTATTTATATTTTTCAGGTTTATAAATTATTTACTATGAATTTTATACTTAAAAAGCCATTAAAACTATTTAAATTACTACAGTAATTTCTGCAATGTAAAAGTTGGATACAACAGTATATTAATGTTGTATATGAAATTACGAATCCATATATATCTTATTTGTATTTTTTCTGATCTATAGATAATTTACTATGATTTATTTAGTCTAAAATGTCCATTAAACCATTTAAATTGTTACAGTATATACATTCTGTAACATTATATCCAATCATATATTATTATTCTATACAATTTTATGAATTCAACCATATATTATTTATAATTTTTGGACATGCATTCTATTTTATATGAAGTTTACAAGATTGCATATTTTTCTGACTATTTTAATTATTCCAGATATAAAAGAGAATATCCTGGGAATATTCCATGCCACGTGGCCGACAGGGCGCTAACCTGTTGACACGTACGCTGACTGAGTGCTGACCTGGGCAAGTGACGCGTGCGTTGACGAGCTTGCCACGCGGCGCTCACTGGTTGGTCAGTACCGCTTCACTCCTGTTTCTATTCTCGCATGTTAGATGAAGATCCAAATGATGGGAACGAATCCTTCCTGGGATGGGGAGGTCAACGGCGGCGACGATGGTCAAGCACGGCTACGGCCGGTGGCTCAGGCTCTAGAGATGGCCATCGGCAGCGTTCCCGTGGGTTCTCGAGAAAGTGAGGTGGTCGACGAGGGAAGTCGTGGCACAGGGAGATTGATGGTGAGTACGCCGTCGTGGTTCGCTTTCTCCAGCATCGGTGAGGGACGACTAGAGGTGTCTGGGGACTACATGGCTCCGGCGAGCAATCGGCGGTGCTCTGGTTCACCTGCGAGGGGGAAAGGGGTGAGGAGACGCGGTCAAGCGAGGGGAACATGATGGGGGGATCAACACGGTTTCAGGGGCTCGGTAACCTGCTTGAACTCGGGCTCGGGCCTCGGCAATGGAGAGCTTCAGCAGCGAGATCGGGTCGATTCCGAACGCCAGCTAAGGTTCATAAAAATTGCAAAAAGAGGAACAACGCGAAGGAGGGCCTTTTTATATGTAGGGATTAGGTCCGGAACAGGGGCAAGATCGAACGAACCGAGCGAATTTCGTGGAGGGATCGGATCGGAACCGACATTGTCACTGGCACGAGGAGGACGATGACGGGGTGGGTTCCACCAGTCAGAGAGAGAGGGAGGGGCATCGGGCTGGGGCTGTGCTGTCCGTCTAGGGTGGGTTGTAGTTGGGCTGCTAGGGGCTGCGCTGGCGCTAATGCGTTGCTGCGGCGCTGCTCGCTTGCGGCGGTAGGCAGTAGGTGGGCTGTTGGGCCGGAGCTGCTCCGATACCTAGGTTTAGTTTTTTTATTTCTTTTATTCCTTTCTAATTTCTATTTTAGTAATCCTTTTATAGATTTCGTTTTATAGCTTTAAATGGAGTGATTCCAATTTTTATTTTTTTAAAGTCAAAACACATTTAGTAAACTTTATAGAGAACAAATTTTACTAATAACAAAATTTCAAATATGCCATTTGCATATAATGCTTTATATGCAAACATTGAAAAGGCAAAATAGGGTCTTGACACAAGGTTTTTGATTCAAGATTTTTCATAAGATGCAATGATGAATGAAATGCAATTTTTTTGAAATCCAAATTTCTAAAATCCTACGATGTTACATCCGAGTTAGTTTTCTTCTTGATCTTTTTTTCATTATTTGAACTTTTTCTGGATTAGGGTTTTGAAACTATTGATGTGTTAATGGTTGGAACGTATATATAGGTATCACTCCTCTAGTGTTCTTGTTTGCTCGCATTTGGCAACTACGCCTCCGTTGTCTGTCCCTATGGTCCATCCCAACAGTCTAATGAATGTGTATGTCATCTATTTTTTACTACAATTAGTATTATTTTTCTCAAAATCAATCTTATGTTTTTTTCTATGAAAAAATAGGATTTACGGGCATTAGTTATGGGACTTTTGGATGGCAATATCCACGAGATTATCCATCTTGATGCATATTACCAAAGGCTTCGCAATGAACTTGCTGAAGAGAAGGCAAAGGTAGCAGAATTGTTCGTCAAGCACTCGTGTGAGGAGCAGTGTAGAGTTCAACTTGTTGTCAAAGATGTTGCTATGTTGAAGCTGGAGCTCAACAAGTATAAATAAGACTCTACAGCCTGGGAGTTAGAGTGGGAACAAAATACCGCTCATGTCGATACACTGATGATGGATATGGAGGAGCGACTAGCTGTCAGATAGAAGCTTGATCAGCAGTTGGGCGACATGATAGACAAGCGTCTTGAAGTCATTGAAACAACAAAGAACGCCTATCTTAAAAGGCTATATGCAATTCAATCAATAAAGGACATACTTGAGCACCGTCGTAACTACAAGAATTATAAGGATGACATTCACAAGGAGGTCAAGGAGCTTGACGCAAAACTGTCCAAATAAGTTATGAATTGTCTTCCATATTTTAAATACAAGCACAATTTGTACTAGCAATTTGGAAGTGTCTATGTAATGAAGCAAGTATCTGTCTCGAAGTGCAATAGTCTTTGCTATATTTTATTTTTGTATTGTCTTTGCTTTAGATTTTGCACTGCTCCGTGATTTCCGTCGTGTGCACTACCTTCGCCTAGTTTCAGGCACTACTTCTTAATCTTGTGTGCACTGTTCATAGAATTTTCATATGTGCACTTTCCTGACTAGGTCCCATGCACTTGAGAGTCCTTGGCCCGTGCGCATTATGGTTGCACTGCCTTCCTTAGTCATGTACGCATGGGTATATGGCAGTGCAAGGAGTTCTAGATAAGCAGTTTTTATATCATCTTCAAGCATTTTATACGGGGTTGAATATGCTGAAAATATAATTTTTACACATACGAATACAATAGTGTCTTGAGTACAGAATGCACTTTCCACATAGATGACAATGCACTACCCATAGGCTTTCTCACAATGATACTAGTGTTCTGCATTACGCATTTGTTAACGTATGCACCATTCGTCTAATTTTTCTATGTGCACTACCCTGACTAGCTCCGGTGCACTGTGGCGTCCTTTGGCCGTGTGCTTTATGGTAGCTTTGTTCTGTCATATCCATACTGGTTGCACTATCTTCCTTACTCATGTACGCATGGGTCTATGGCGGTGCAAGGAGATCTACATACGCAATTTATACGCGCTTGAAAGTATAGTTTTGTTACTTATGTAATGTTGGTATGTGGTAGAGGACTTGGAATCATGGCAGGTTACCAGTATGTAGTTTTCATAACTCGTAACTTTCGCAATCATTTAATATATACTAAAATTTAATATTTATAATAACAACTTGAAATTAGAAAACAACATATCTATTATAGAGTAACGAGTGCCCACTTCTGCACATAGATATTGCAATTTCATGTGCCTCACACTAATTAGATGTAATATGTGTCTGCAATCAGGTCTGATGAATTGATGTACACCTTTCGATCTCCTGACAGGTTCTTTAGTGCTTTGTTAGATCTCTGGAACAATATTGTGTACAGTTGTTCATATCTGATACCAGATATTGTGTCCTGATAAGGATTTTGAAGTATTGTTAGTTTTCTATGATTTGTAATCAATCTTTTTAAATAAATATATCCAATTATTGCTTACACTTGAATTCTTTCCTTTTACTATAATTTTGACATTGTATCTCTGTAGGTAATATAGTGTCCATAGTCCACATGCGTCTTCATCTTGCTTGTTCGTTCGCATGTAACATGCACTTTTGAATGATGCACTCCATCTTAGAAATTTGTCATATTTGTAAATGTACTCTAACACTTATTCGAACCTGCTTAGAAATTTTATGGCAAATAACATTCTGACTGTACTAGAAGTTTTCTAGTTATGTCTAAATGTGGTAGGAGTGTAGCCATAGTTTATCTTATGTTACTATGTTAATCATGCTTCTGTTTGTTGTCCTTGTATAAGAAGGAGTCAAGGATCTCAACCTTTGGATTCTGAGCAGATCCATTTAGGACATAGACTGAAAAAGTTTCTTGAAATGAACCAGTAATAATATCTGTGTATGTAAGTAGATATAATTTTCAAGTTAGTTTTAACAATTTAATAAGTTCTATTTTTGCGAGGGGTCTTAATACTAAATATAAAAATTAATGATTATTTTTAAAGTAACTCTGCATGCCTGCCTTTGTAAGGTCATCTATTCCTATGAGATAATCAATGGTGCAAGCAATGTCTTGACGTACGAAGTTTTTTTTTGTCCGTAAAATCTAATATTGTTGTTAATTGTGTGCGTAGGATTACCCTTTTATTTGCATAGAAAATATATTTGAACTCATCACTACTTTTCCATGTGTGAATGACGACATCTATAAATTCATCGTCTATCCATCCATTCTCTTTGAAGTTGTATGCATGTTCACGTGCAGTATATGTCAGAGTAAATTCTCTTTATTGATTGCATGTAGTTGGCTTGATAAAAACTTTCTTGTTGCAAGACAAAAATAGGATTAGTATTACATTGGTGTTAGTTTAGATTCGAATAATAAGATCTAGGCTAATTAAAAGAAATCTTGCTGTACGAAATTAAGCTTTGTAGTTACTCTCCGTACTCTGGTTTCGATGCATCGTTGATTATTTTTTGCCGGACTTTCCTTGCATTATCTGTTTCTTTAAACTCGGCTAGACTGAAAACAAGTCTTTTTTCTGGTTTTTCATTCCTTTGTTCTTCCATCGAAACCTTCCACCTTTTTGGATTTCCTCTATATCTTTCTCGGATGTTTCTTTAAGTTGTATCATTGATTTCTTCGACATCATGTTTTCTTTCTCTTGAATTCCAACCAATATCTGTTTCTTCATGTCTTGGAAATCTATTCTTGTGAATAGCCTTTGATATTCGGATTGGCATATAGATGCTGCAAATTTGTAAATACATATATCTACCATTGTCGCACTGCTATCAGGAAAATTGTAGTATTTTGTTATAGAACAACTTTTGGTCAATGTTTTTCAATGCATAAGTATTTGTAGTTGATTCTTTTTATGATGTGTGTGACAGTAATAATGCTATGAAACAACATATTGTACTATGATCAATATTCCTGGAAATTAGGTAATAGATTACCTAATATGTCTGATGTTAGCATCCTCATGAGAAGAAGTTCCTTGTAATGCGGAATATATTTTTTGGTGAATTCCAGAATGTGTATCTGGTGTTGTTCTCGATCATATAGATAATGAACAATCCATAGTCGCCGCTACATAATATTTTCATTTTAGTTTTTGTCAATCAGTTAAAACTGGAGAATGATAATTAGTTCAATGTAAGACCAAATTTTATGTTATGTATCAACAATACCGGTTATCCTGTAGAGGAAAGTGTTCATATACTACCTCAAAGTCATCTAGTTTCTGGACTTCTTTTCTACTGTTCCGAAACCTTCGCTCAATAATCTTTTTGTTTTCCTGATCAATTGTGAGCATAATTTTTCAAGATCAACATCCCCTAGATCTCTCAATGAATTGTAAACTCTGAACTTCTTCTCTAATACATCTATTGTAAATTTGAACTAGTGACCTACTATACTTGAACTTCCATTAGGAGGTTCCTCGAGAAAAGGAAACATTATCTGCATGAACAATTTCAAATAATTTCTTAAAATATTGTCCTATTCAGAAAATGAATATTCAAGATTGTAGCTGCACTACGGTGTTCTCAACTTGTTGAGATATATAGTTGAAAGAACATTATTGTTTCACTTACTAATTCGTATTTGTGGGACCCCGGATTTATAGTCCGAGAATTCCCCATTGTGCCTACAATTCATGTTCCCATGATTAGTGAGACGTGAGCATAACCGACAAGTTTCAAAGTGAACACCAATTACTAAGAGGATACACGTCATAACTTAATGCCATTATGGCTATAGCAATCATCATCAGTGGAACTTTATAATAGTGTAGAGCCAGAGCCATGTCTTAACCTACAAGCAGCTGACTAGGAGAATGTCCTAGCTTGCATAGTTGTCAACGCCACCTTCTTCTTCGCTTTCTTCTCAAATCTGACCAAGTTAATAGTCAGGGACAAAGACAGTGAGTACATTGAATATACTCGCAAACCACCTTGGGGTAATAATAAGAAAAGACATGCAATATGGCTGTGATAGGTAGGAGGGATCAATAAAAGATTCTGTTCTAAAATATTTTTCTCTTGTAGATATAGTATCTCTATATCTTTGTTGAAAAATATTTTTTAAACAGAAAAGCTTTGAAAATACTAGGACTGGGTCACCCTATTCCATTTCCATGGTCCTCACTCGACCGGGTTTTTCATCCAGAAAACACTTTCTTTTTCGGAATTCCTTTTTGAAAACAAAACCAGCACCGCTCTACATCAACCTTTCCAACCATCCATGACCGTGGACATGGCTATTCGAATATATTTACACCCTGCAGAGGTTTTATACTTTACCCACACCCATCCGGATACCCTGCCCAGATCCACACCAGTCGTGGGTAGAGTACCCAGTAGAAACGTCAGGATGCCCACTCTAGCACATTCCCTCCCTTATGAGTTGTTCCTCTCAACACCAGTACATCGGGTACCACTAGGACTAACCATTGCGACACCAACTACTTTAGGAGTAGTGCACTTTCAATGATAGGCTCATAGTATCGCCTGGCCACCTACAAGGACTGTTCGCACCTCCCTAGGTCATCGTAACTACAAATGACCATTGTTTAAGGGAAGACTGGCATTCATGGGAGATGATCCATGATAAGTAGTCATGAGGAAACACATACCAAAATATACAAACGTCAAGTCAAGCCCCGTCCCATTCCAAGGTAATGTAGTTGCACGGTTTAATTGTTCTCGCAAAACTGTGAAGAAACAGGTGCGTTTTTATAAACATTTTTCCTCCTTCTCTGCTTCACCATCATTTAGGAAAACAAAACATTTAATTTTCTAAACTTTTTTTGGTGTGTAAAACCTCACCAAGGCTTAATCATAAAAAAAAATCCAAAACTATTTCTGGGGTCTTCCTATCCTATAGTTACTTTGGCTAAAGCGGGGTTTCCAAAGGGAGGATCGTATTATACGCCACATACAATACTAGGGTCAAGTAGGTGTCATAAAAGGGGTGGTCCCTAGTGGTACTAAAATGGTACTAGTTTGGAGGAGCCAAACCATCCCACATATAAAACATAACATAGTAAAACCATGCAATTTGCATAAACAAGTAGATAAAAACATGCATAAGTAAAATAGCAGGAGAAGAGCAAGAAGGTGGCTTTCCTGTGACCATACGTATGACCCTGGAATTCTTCCTTAGATAACTAGAAAACCAATAATAATAATAATATCCTCCCATATTCGAAGCGTTACCATAATCTCAACTATCACCGTCATCGAGAATACATGCAATCAAGCAATACCACAAGCATATAAGCATCAATAAAATGCAACAAGAAATTGAGAAACACCTCATACACTTCATTAGAGTTTGGGACATTGGCTTGATATTGTCTAGAATTGACTTGGAAGTATTTATAGAAATTCCTTTATGATTTGAAGTCTAGAAACTATTTAGTTGAGGGGTTTTAGACCAATGTCAGGTTCTGTATGATACCGTTGCATTAAAATGATACCTTCAGATAGGTATTGATAAAATGAAGCAAACACGAGTGGTTTCACTATTTTATCAATTTTCTTTGATTTGATATGAATTTTCTAGTGATAAAAATTCTAGCTTTAGGAAATAATTTTACAACAAAGGATATGTGGTTCCAAAAATTATTTTCTCTTACTATTAGGTGGGTGTTGATGGACTGGTTCAAGGGGAGTTGGTTTTACCTCAATATATTTACCAAAATACCCTTGAGAAAATCCCAAAGTTAGTTTTGTGGTCAATTTGTATTTTTCACTAAATTTATTTTACAGGTAAAAAATACATGGGACAAAGGATAGTGGATAGGTATTACCAATACCTTCTAGAATAATTTAGAATCAACATTATTCGAGTTGCAGAATATTTTCTAGGATTTATCAAGTGAAACCAAGGTTCAAAAAAGCGCTGATCCCTAAGCGAGCGTTTCCTGGCCGCTTTTTCATACAACGAAGGCTTACTCGCTAAGAGCATGCTTAAAGTAAAGTTAAACTCTTAAGTGTCCTGAGCTTTTGCCCTCCTCTTAGCGCTAAAGCGCGCCGAAGTGAGCTTAAGCATACGCTTAAAATAACACTAAGTGAAACAAATGCAAGCAGAAGAGTTCAGAGGCTCAATTAATATTGGCCTCCTGGGAGGTGGTATATATTCTTATACATGTGCCCTGGGAGTTGTAATTAGGCCAATACCAATTTTGGTTTGGCATAAAGAAATTTCTAAAGAAGATATGCTCTGATTTTGTTATTTTTCTATAGTAAAAATAATAATCCACTTGGCATGAGGCCAAGGCCATGAGATAGGTACATGAAATACCTACCAGAGGCAATTGGATTTACTCCAATTGGGTTTACCAAACTTAAAAAAAGAGTTTTCTCTTGTGTTGTATTTATTACGAAATATTTAGAGATATTTTGGTCTATAAATGGTGCTGCCTGTTGTGAAAAACACAGGAATAGAGTTAGAAACTTATATCTGGACATTTCTAAAAGATTTACATTTTATTTAGTATTTTTTAGTAGTGTAGATAATAGATCTCAAGGAAAATAATAAAGACACAATGAAAAAAGGTGCTATGGGACAAATCGAGAAGGGAAACGGGTCGTGCAGGAAAAATCGGCCCACACGGGAGGCGGCGAGAGCGGGATGCCGAAGTTTGAAGCCGTAGGATAGGGCCCGCCAGTCAGAGGTGGAGGGGGTTAAATGGTACGGGAGAGCCTAGGCCCTTCGATTAGAAATCAATCAACGGCCCTAGGCTATCATCCTCACAAGGACAGAGCGGCGCAGGAGGATACCCTAGGGCGTCCTCTACGCTAGGAGGTCGTGGGGCCTTACCAGAGGGCTCGTCGGTGGTTGGTAAGGGCCAGAGGCTATGCGGTGCACACCGAATACTCAGAGAGTGGCGACAAGAGGAGTTGTCATGACGATGAGTTTCTCACGCGATGACACCCGAGGAGCTTGCTTCGGCGCTCACCAGCGTTGATGCCTATGGTTCATGCATGTCGAAAAGAGAAACAGAGTTAGATAGAGGAGGACGAGGGGATCTTGGAACAACAACATGCAAGGGGAGAAGAGCTCAGGAGAGGGCATCATGCTCAGATCTTGAGCAATGGCCAAAAAGCCATTTTCTTCTCCACGTGGACATGATAGAGCGGGGGTGGTAGGTGGGAGCGAGAGGATGCAAATGAAGGGCAGAGAGAGGGGACAGGAGGCCTCAAGCATTTTTATTACAAGAGGAGAGAGTAACGGAGGAAATGTCCATTTTAGTCTGGAGGAGGGGGACAGCTAGCTAGGGCTTGTGCCAGGTTGAGTAGAGGGGGGTGCATGAGCTCTGGATCGAGCAGGGATAGAGAGGAAGGGGTGTGGTACTACTGCATTGAATAGAAGAGGAAAATACAAGACATGCCCATTGTCACTTGATGATGGCTCAGTTGATGTAGAGCCTGTTGGGAACCCCTAGAGCATGGTATGATGAGCACAGCAGCAAGTTTTCCCTCAGTTATAGAACCAAGTTTATCGAACCAGTAGGAGAAAGAAACCACTTCAGAAGGTGTTTCTAGCAACGTGGAACCTGCACACAACACAACCAAAATACTTTTCCCCAACTTATCAATTAGGTTGTCAAGCTCACTGGTTTTGCTTAAAACAAAGGATTAAACTATAGTGTGGAAGAAATTAATTGCTTGTGGTAATTTCTGAAAATAAATAGTAAACAGTAGATGGAATATCAATAGGAAGGAATGGACCAGGGTCCACAGTTCACTAGAGGTATTTTCTCCATAAGACAAATAGCATGCTGGGTGAACAAATTACAGAGGGGCAATTGACAAATAGAGAATGCATAACAATGCATGTACATGACATGGTTATCACTATGGGATTCATTTGGGCATTACAATAGGATACATACACTGTAATCCAACTGCATCTATGACTAATAATCCACCTATGGGATATCATCCGGACAACCCTCGGGTATTAAGTTGCAAGCAAAAGATAATTGCATTAAGCAAAGTGTGTAATGTAAACAATACAATTGCCCTTGGACAAAGGATTGTTGTTTTCTCCCTAGTAGCAACAACACATCTACGATCTTGGAAGTTTCTGTCACTCTCCCAGATTACTAGAGGCATCAACCTACTATCGAGCATAAATACTCCCTCTTGGAGTCACGAGCAAATACTTGGACAAAGTAACTACTAGCAACAGAGAACATGCAAGCTCAAAAATAACATAGACATGATAGAACAATAATCAATATGACATAATACTCAATATCCATCGGTTCCCCGCAAACACAACATGTAGCATTACAATAAGATGATCTTGATCATGATAGGCAGATCTCAAGATCTAAACATGGTGGCACAAATAGGAGAAACAACCATCTAGCTAGTGCTATGGACCCATAGTCCAAGGATGAACTACTCACACATCACTCCGGAGGCTGGCATGGTGATGAAGAAGGTCTCCGGGATGATCTCCCCTCTCCGGCAGGGTGCCGTGAAGAGCTTCAGATCCCTCCAGATCTAGGGACGACGGTGGAGGCGGCTACAGACTTTTTCATGGATTTCTGATTGAGTACCTAGGGTTTCTGTTCCGAGGGGTTATATAGGCGAAGGGGCAAGGTTGGTGGAGGCTCAAGGGGCCCACACCCTCGGCGGCGCATCCAGGGGTGGACCCACGTAGCCCCCTGGTGTGGCTGCCTCGTGGCACTTCTTCGTCTCTCCTTCGGAATTCGTGTCATGTCAGGAAAAATAGGAACTTTGGCTTTTGTTTCGTCCAGTTCCGAGAATATTTCTTTACTAGTTTTTCTGAAACAAAAAATAGCACAAAAAGGGGAACTGGCTATGCGGCACTTGTTAATAGGTTAGTTCTATAAAATGCATAAAAATGCCATAGAGTGTGGACAAAACATAATATAAGGGTGCAAAACAAGCATGGAGCATAAAAACTTATAGATATGTTTGCAACGTATCAGCATCCCCAAGCTTAACTCCTGCTCGTCCTCGAGTAGGTAAGTGATAAAAATAATAATTTTTGAGGTGACATGCACCATCACAATATTAATCAAGGTATTGTAAAGCATTGATAGCTAGAATCAAAGTACTCTAAACTAAGCATGAAAGATATATTTCTAACAATAAGACATAGCAACTACGTTGCAACATGAAAGGAAACAAAGAAAAGATCATGAATAATGCTTTGAAAGACATTTGGTTGTTTCACATATAGAAAACATAGCAAGGGTGACTAGATACAAATAAATGCATAGGACACCTTCAAAGTTCACAAGGGTGACTAGATACAAATAGTTTAAGAACAAGTAATGGCATAATTATGAATCAATCAACAAGTTTTGGGACAATGCACATTGAAATTAGAATGACAACTATGCTCTCTTAACTGGTGCACAAAGATAGAAGATGGAGACTCAACAAAAAGTAAAAAAGAAAGGCCATTCACAGAGGGAAGTAGGGATTAAATGGTTTTATAAAGCTTCCAAAAATTATGGTACTTATTAGCTTCGAGCTCTCATTGACCCTATCATAAGAATATTGAAGTGATTAATGTTAAAGTGAGGGAAAATATGAGTTATATGCTTGACAAATTATAAGTTGAAAATCTCATGCCCATTGAGTACGAGTACCGAGATCTCATGCTACTCAACTTTGGTATCAAGCAAGTTCTTGTCATTGTAAGTATATGTGTATCATAGAGAACCGCCAATGGGGCACCCCTTTCCCCATGACATGGATCTATCCCATATCAAAATGACAAGGCAACAGACAGTGAGAATCTCAGCAATCTTTTTATTTGCTATTTTCATAGGTTTTTATTAAGGATGCTTCATAGAATGCCAATATGGTTTTGTTGCAACTTTCCACCATGATTAGGCATGGATTAGGCTAGCCAAGGGAAAGAACAAGTGGGTAATTGGATGATTTAGTCAAGGGAAAGAGTATAATTTGGAAGTCCTTATGATGGTATAAAAAATAGTTCAAGTGCATTTCCAAAAAAGTACAAGGGTTGGAAAATGCAAGGACTCAAAGATGTGACGAAGATAGCTTTTTCCGGACTTAGTCATTTTGGAAGATTTAGGATTTAGACAAGATTACCATAGGAGATTGTTTTGAGAGGATGGTTGGGTACGAACTTATCATCAAGTGGATAATGTTTATGTTTAAATTATGTTGAGATCCTCCATGCTTAAAGTTGCTTTTCATTGGCTTGGAAAGTATCAGAAAGGATTAGCCCTAGATTGATCCGATTAAGAGATGAGATGGTCACTCTAGTGGCTAGATATCAGATCAAGCTTAGGGATATTGTTTAGGATTTATAATCTTAACCTAACTTCTTCCTAGAGGATGAGCTCCTACGGTGGCTCATACAACTTCCTAAGCAGTTAAGTCAATCAGCAGATCAAGGCAATTCATCAAAATAGCAGATCAATGCAAAACAACCATTAGTTTGTTTGCTCTCAATGTATAAATACCTTTGTTTAGTACCAAAACCATTGAGTGAGGTAAACATTATGTTGGATTATGTTCTTTTTCTATAGTACTTATAGTTGCTCTGTAATGAATAATTTTCTTCTTTGACTTGGACCTCCTAAGTTTTTCTTCAAGATAAGTTAACGCCATTGCACCCACTGTATCCCCTAGAAGTCCTTCCATTCTGAAAGCACTTGATATGTAATACAGTGGCACATTTACATTGGTTTCAATGTTCTCCAAGATAACGCGATATTTTCATAGTGGAGGAATTCTTATTAGAACATAGTATGCTTATGTATCAAATTCGAAGTGCAAAATAATAATTGTTTGAATCATCTCACTTGATTTATATTGTCTCGTTGTCTCTTCTTCTGTTAGTTCTCTATCTGTAACCTTACATATGAGGTTATACAATTTGGTCCATTTGGATTGTATTTTCCTGCTGGCCTTGTTTCCTTGATCTCCGCTATCTGTATTTCTGGAAAGAAAAAATTGTTAGTGTGAAGAAATGAAGTACAGAAAAGTCAGTGCAATGAATAATGTTAGGCAGTCCATCAGAATAATAGTTGGATGTCAGTTCAGTTACAGTACATAAGGCAGTGCAATTGTTCAACAGTCGTGTTGAACCAGTGACACATTTTGTTGGGATTGTAGTGCAAATGGCAGACTGGCTAAGACGTAGTATGGTAACCATATTCGTTCATACTTATTTATTCATTGTGTTACACCTAGATTTTCTCATATTTGAAGCAAACCCTATTTTGCAAGTGAATCGTCACTTGTTTCACACTAGTAGTAACTTGCTATATTTACAAAAGAATCAAATTGTTTAACAAATTAATTTGATAAATATAAGTTGTATACCCAGAAAGTCCCTAACACCTCCTCCAGCCTCCTACAATCGGAAGTTTATATTAGTTCTTAGTTCACATATTATAAATGTTCTAATGGTCATCATAAATATCTCTTTATTTTAGAGCAGAGTAATTTATTTCTTTTGTACTAAATGAGCGTCTACCTTTAAAGCATGTTCTTCTGTCATTAGTGAAGATGCATGCTCCTGTCCTTTTGCTGCAGATTTAGCATTGGTATCGTCTGCCTGATTGGTAGATGCATGCTAAAATACGACAGCATTGTTAAACTTACAACAATCATCCTTATTTTATCATGGAAGTTTTAATAAGTATATATCATACCTTGACAGCTTTGATCCTTGTATTTTTTTTGATGCATCAACACTACTATAGTTGTTTTTATTAGTTTCCTTCTTTGCCAATGAACATGATGCAGGAATGTACTTTCTGTCAGGACCTCTTTTTGTTGGTAATCTAACTTCTCTATCTTTCTCCAACTCCATATAAAACTTAAGGCTATCCATTTCTTCTATAACAGAACTTCCTACTATCTTGACATATTCTTTATATCTACTATTGAGTCCTTGTTCGGTGTCATTTTCTAAATTTTGACATATATCATCTAGAGCGTGTGTAATCTGTCTTACGAGATTTATTGCTTGACGCACCTTCTCAACATATATCATGAGACCTCTGATGGAATTCGTCTGGACACAAGGTTCTTGAGTTGGCAGCTTGGAGTTGTCACTGGAAACAACTGTTGCATACTTGTTCTTCTTGTTCTCCTTGTCATTATCCTCCATTGTAGTTGAGGCACATTTTTTATTTTTATGAAATCCTTTGCTATAGTTCTCCAACTCGGAGCTAGTCTTAACATGTTATAGATGAGCAGGACAATTTAGGTATTTTAATCCTCATCGTTCATTTATTATGGGAATAACTATGCAATAGGGAGAGACAAAGATATATATTTTCAGTATGCGTGCTTACATTTCTCAATGCTCCAAATTCCTGATGGTTATATTTCTGTTTGTCCTTGAGCACAATGCTTGACAATAATTTATTGTCGAGAACATTCAACCTTGGTGTCTCAATTGTGTTGATGGAATTCTCACATCTTTTAGTGTCCAGATAGACAATTATAGTCAGTATTGCGCAACTCTCAGCTCCCTTCGTATTTGTTTTTTTACAGTACCCTTAACCTTCTCCTTGTTTCTGCTCTTCTTCTGTACTAGAAAATTATGAACTCCTCTCTTTATTTCATCCACTACTACATGAAGATATCCATATGCCGTAGTTTCTTGTAGTCTACTTTGTGTACCATCCCTGCCTCTCGGCCAATCCTTTCGTGTAGAGTGGGGCAAACAATACACTTGAAAATCACCATAAATATGCATTGCATTGTGAAAGGTTGTGTTTCACCTTTCTTTATTTTCCTATACAGATCGTGAAGAAGAATGTTTTTTATCTGTTATTCCAAGTTTTTTCTTCAACCATTGGAGAGTTGTTGTCCTACCATCCCCTGATGGTAATGGAGCTGCGTGAAGGCCGTCATAAAAGCCAAAAACATATCTCACAACATTTGGGGTTATTTCAATGTCCACACCAGCCCCAAGTTCCATTTTCGTTGTAACTCTATCAATTCTCTCGTATAATCACATCATTATCCATGAGAGGTTTGAAGTTACTTTGTAATCAAACAGGAATCCCCATCCAACATCTGTTAGCTATTTTCTTTGATCATTGCCAAGGAATTGTTTTAGCAAACTGCTAAGCTCTTTGAGTGAACAACTTATTGTGTAGTCTGAGCCTGTGTCCTTGCGGAGCTTTTTGTCACCTATTCTCAAGGTTGTAGGAATTGCATTCTTGCTCTAATCCTGGCATTTGCGTTTTTTTCCAGTTTGCTATAGTTTAGATGTTCTGTTGTTAGTTCATACTATGGATTTTCGAAAATGAATGTTATCAGGTTAAGTTATTTTTTTTAAGATTCATTAACCTGATTATCCAGTTCTTCTCCATCTTCTTTTGTATTATTTGCAATATCGTCATGGTATTCTCTATCGGATTCGTATTCTTCTAAAACAAAGTTATAGTCTTCATCATCGTTGTCTCTGCTCTCATCCTCATCAATGTTCTCTTGTGCTTGTAGATGTCCTTTTTCTTCCTTTTATAGATGAGATGCTCTCCTCTTATTTTATTGAGGGTTATCTTGCTCTTATGGATTTATTGATTTTCTCCTCTTAAATCTTCTGGTACGAGGATATGAATGTATTATGGTACTGTTGTCTAGAAGATGAACATGTAGTTGGATTGGGTCATACTCCACTATGTTTTTTCATTTTTCTCATCATCGTTAATTTTGTCTGAGCTTGATGCAAGAGCTAGATTCTTCTTAATTTTTTCTAGGCTTAATTTTCTTTGCTTTACTGCTTTTTTCCTCTTTTTCTTCTCTCCCTTTTCCACGAGTTGACTATTCACTTTCCATTTTTGTGTTGGTGTTTCTGAGTAGTACACACTCTGTGATGGTGTTATTGTTATCTAATTGGTGTGTACCTGAATGTTGTTCTGGTTATCTTTTTTCCGATAGTTCAGCATTGGTATCATCCTTGGTTTTATCTTTCTATGTGTTCTTAATGTCTACTGTAGTGTCATGTTCTACGCTAGCATTGCCTTCAGTCAGAATGGACATTTTCAGTAGTATAATCACCATCAAGGTCCTTCAAATAAACAAGATGTAATGGTTTGATGCTATTGTCTTGTGTATTTCAATCGGAGTACAAATTTGTTGGCAGAGTACTCTGTACATTTTCATGACTAGCACTGTTGTTTAGTTCCATTGTACCTATGGAAAAATATATTGTTATCTATAAGAGTAAACCTATTTTATGGTTGCTGGATCTTAGTATTCTAGTGACCTGTGTTTAAATTTTCATTTTTAATATTGATACCTTGTAGGAATATTGTTCCGTACTCTATCAAGAATAAACAGTAATAATATGAACTTTTAGTTTGTTTGAGAGCATTACCTTCAGTCAACAATGACTTTGTTTTGTTAGCATCATTATGATCAAGTATCTGCTGTAAGGAAGTTTTATTAAATACATGATATCTTATATTTACATTAGTGAGGACTACAGGTATGTTGTAGATCTCTCTATACCTTTTGCATGGAAAGGACTTTCGTTGACCTCTATTTCACCTAATAATGAAATAATAGTTGAGCATAAGTCATGTGCTAGTAAGTGTGGCACAAATTTAGTACTTTTGTAGGAAATGTTCTAATCATTAGTAATTTTTCCACTCATTAGATATTTTATAACTTTGTATATCCTTTATATGGACGAATTATGATTTCTTATTTGTGCAATATTTACTTATGAAAAAACAACTGTATATATATAATCTAAAATGTTAGTTATATATTTGTTCTTTGTAGATAAGGAAATGAAATGAATGAACTGAAAGTGAAATTAAATAGTACTGACTATAAATATTTCTTTTTGTTAAACAATTGTGAAGAAACTAGGATTAAACATCAAGTATATCCTTTTTAACCTTGTGGATTTGACGTACCTTGTGTTGTAGGCGACTTCGCTTACTTGTTTTCTTGAATAGGAGGAAGCAGGTGCTTTCCGCTGCTTTCACTCCTTGCGGGACAACTTATTTCATGAAGGTATCCTCCCTATAGAGGTTGCCAGAAAGTTCCACCCTTTTCGTCGATGTTGGCCATATCGCTTTCCTCTTTTTGCAAGTTGGGGGACAAACTTGTGTTCTATTTTCTTAGGCAACCGTCAAGTTTTCCAGTGGGATGATGGGATGGGGAGCTATCGTGGTATTGTCGATGAGTATGCCATGGAGGGGTCCTCACAGTGCGTGTTTAGAGATGTGGGGGAAGGCAACAAGTTGGCGAGTACGAGGTAACATAGATTACCCAGGTTTAGGTCCCACAATGGTGGCAGAACCCTACTCCTGCTATAAATCACTATAAGGGCAATATGCCGAGTTGCGGGGTTTGGTTCGCTGTGAGAGGTGTGTAAATTGATGTCTAAGTCATGCCCTAAATGCTCCTAGAGTTACGGCTTATAAGGATGCCATAACCTAGGGTTAGAGGGAAAAGTCCTACCCGGACAGGTTATAGAGTTCTACACAAATACTAACTAGTGTTCGTGTCTTACACTCCAAGGATCCGGGTTGGTCGGTGACTACACCGTAGCCTTCCTTTATCCTACATGGGCTTCCCTTCTAGATCCATCTAATTAGGCCGCCCAGAAGTCCATGGGCCTTGCTACCAACTATAGGCCACCCGGTTAGTCGGGTTAGAGACATGCAATGGTGATACTCATTTAGCATATCCCCAATATTAGCCGCCAGAGAACTCCGAGATATTGCGTTCTCTTGCCTCTTCAGTTTAAATACTCCGTCTAGGTGATGTCAGCAATTAGTTAAATAATATCTCAAGAACCGTGCAATATTCTCCGTCTTCAATACGTAAGTCGGAGAATCACTGATTCTTCCACCTTACTCTTCTCGTAGCCGGACAGAATCTGTCCATGCCGAAATCTTCAAATGGGACTGTTCGTCTGCATTTGTTAGTGAGATGACGTAGACCATAGGCTAGCGATGCCTCGTAACTCACATATGCAGGAAACATAATGATAGCAATTTTCCCGTGCGAGAAATCCGAAACATCAAGCAGCAGCGGTGGGAACATGGCAAAATCTCCGCGCACGCTCGCGCACGCACGAGTCGACCGTTGGATCACTCTACACGAATCATTATATCTGGGCTATATATTTTTAACAGCATGGGTCAATTATTTTTTACCCTCATTCGCACCCGCATCATCTTCTTCCTCTAGCCCAAAACCCTAGTTCTTCCCCAGCTCCTAGTCCACCTCTCCCTCAACAATGGCGAGCGGCAGCAGCGACCCTTCCATGGCCGCATCTGGCGAGGCTTTGGCCAAGCCTTCTAGCACAGTTAACATCCCGTCGAAGGGGGTGGTGGTGGCATGTTCCGCTGTGGTGGAATCCACCACCGGCGACCATATTCCAGCAGAGCTCAAGCCACTGGAGGAGTAGGCAGACTCTCACAAAGGGGAGTGGCATGGCTCGTACCTCTCCGATGGTGACATCAAGGAGATGATCACTAAGGGATACCTTCCGATGACGGAGGGTCTGCCTTATTGTGACTACCTTTCTAGGGGGGTTACCTAACAAATCTAAGGGGTTAGCTCCTAGCAGGTTAGCGGTTAACGACACTTAGTCCTAGTCTCCAATCAAGGTAGAGGCATTTAACTTCAAGGAATCTATCTTTGCTTGCACTCTTCATTTTGATTATTCTTAATAGATGAGTACGTTCGTTGTCTTTATGCATCCTTGTCGTTAGGATTTTGGAGTATTCTAGCCTTCTAGTGAGGAACTTCCCGTCGGTTACGGTAGAGTGATCGAATAACATAATTACTCTTTTGGGCTGACGGAAGGTCTAATATTTCGAAGGTTAGTGTAGTTAGGTCTTCACTTTTGGTCTTAATTAGCAAGTCTTGTGATTTCGTTGGGATGGTGGAGATACTTTGGTGGTAGACCTCCTGCTTCAACAAGGTGCTTGCTCCTATTGGTCGGTAAATAGAAAGTGTCGTGCTAGTGATTGGTCTTGATAAGTAAGTTCGATGAGGTATGCCATCATGTTGAGGAGAAATCTTAAAGTTGTTCTATCTTGACAATGTCGAAGTCCGGGTTCTAGAGGTACTCTTCCTCTCATAACTCTCGAGTTTTGAAAAGGGTTTTGTTAGCGATAACTAACCTGGTTTGCTTGAGTTTCTTGGGGGTGTGTCTATTCTTAACCACTTTTTTGTTAGGTCTAACAAACCAGAGCATATAATTAAATGTGAGCATAGTAATTGGGTCGAAATATTTTTCCCAATCAAAGAAACACGAACATGACACATCAAGAAACACACTAAGCACCTAGTCAAGGAAAACATGGCTACTGTATAGACTAAGGAGTTAACTACTCGCGATATAGTGGAATCCTATCCTAGGACTATTAATCCTATATGTCGTGTTATTTTGGTCTAGGTCACTATCTTGCGGGTGAAGCTTTTGCTGTGTCATTGGAAACTTCTCGGTAGTGCAGTCTTGACTTCTTATGATTTTGAGAATTTTGCTGGCAGGGTGATTTTGTAGTCTCCTTGTGTTTGCCGGTAGATGTTCTCTTTATCTTGCTATTATCATCTTTGCCATGTTCCTAGGTCCTATTGGTTTTAAGGCTGTATGTTTTGAAGTTCAGACGAGAGATGGAAGGAACCAATTTAAACCATTTAAATTTGGATGAGATAAGAGGAAGAATATTTCAAAAAGCTTTGAGAAAATAGTTTTTTTTGAAAGACGGTGTTTCGAAAAGTAGTTTTCCTGTCTAACGACCATGGTAATTAAGGTTCTCCTATAGTCAGGCTGGCTCTGATACCAAGTCTATGAGACTCCAGATTTGTCCTCCGGGAATCCTTGTTGTGCATACACCATGATCCCATGATTAGTCTTTCGTGGCGCATAACTGAAAAGTATCAAAGTAAACATCCATTACTTAAGCAGATACAAGTCATACCTTCATTTCCCTTAAGGCCACCTTAATCAACATCAATGTAACTTTATGAAGATTAGAGCCCGAGCCATCCCTTAACCTACATGCAGCTGACAAGGAGAACGTCCTAGCTCGCAGAGTCGTCAACATCGCCTTCTTCTTCCTTACTTATCGAATATGACCAAGCTAATAGCCAGGTACAACGCCAATGAGTAATTTGAATGTACTCGCAAACCACCTTAAAGGAACAATAATAAGGGATATGCAATATGGTTGTGGTAGTAGGAGGGGTCCATGAGAAGTTCTGGTATAAATAGTTTCTATTGTATATATAGCATGTTTATATCTCTGTTGAAACCTTTGTAAAACATTTTGTAAACCTTTTTGAAAAGTTTTGGAAAACACTAGGATTGAGTCACCCATTTGTTACTCCTTCTGGTCATCCCATGACCAAGTCCTTTCCTTCCTTTCTGACCATCCCATGGTCAAAACATTTCCAAAGCCATAGATTTTCCGAAGTCCTTTTTGAAATGAAAACCAGCACCTCTCTACAACAACCTTTCCACCCGTCATAACCGTGGGCATGGCTATTTGAATAGATTTACACTCTGCATAAGTTGTACACTTTACCCACACCATCTGGGTAGCCTGCAGTGATCTACACCGATCATGGGTCGAGTAACCGGTCGAGACTCTCCGGGCACCTACTCCAATATAAGTGCCTACCATATGAGAGTTGTTTCCCCTCAACACCGGGATGCCATGTAGAGTTCAAAAGCCAACCTAAGAAATTTTTCCACTTCACCAAGTGTGCACTTTCGATGAGAGGCTCATAGTAATGCGTGGAGGCCCGTAGACCCTTCGTTCCTTCTCCCGGGTGCTAAAGTACACTACAGAGACCCGGTGAAGGCCCACCCTCTCAGACTTTGAAATCATGTGTAGTAGTTGTGGGGCATCTTATACAAGAGTAAACAAACATCAAGTCCATCCTTGTCCCATTTCATAGTAATGTAGTTGCACGGATTAATTGTTCTGGCAAAACTGCAAAAAACTTGGTGTGTTTTTGTAAGCCTTCTGCCTCCGTCCTTTGTCCAGCCCTTTTGTAAAACAAAATACTTTCATTCCTCAACTTCTCTTGGTAGGTAGAACCTCACCAAGGTTTTTACCATAAAACATTTTTGTAAAACTTTGTAGGGGTCTTCCCATCCTATAGTTTTGTTTCGGCTAAAACGGACTCTCCAAAGGGATATGGTGTGATACACCATCTACCATACAATGGACAAGTAGATGTATTCAAAGGGGTTGTACTTATTAGTACAAATGGTATTGACTAGAGGAGCCAAGCCACTACCAGGTATAAAAAATTATACAGTAGACCAATGCACTTTGTATAAAAGTAGATAAAACATGCATAAGTAAACAAATAGTAGGATAAGGGCTTATGAACAAGAAGGTGGCTTGCCTATGATCAACAATATGGCAATATGTCCCTGGAATTCTTCTTAGAATACCATAATAATAAGATGATCCGTCCTTCTCGTCGTCAGTACAATCGCACCTATCGTCGTCGAGGATCATACATGCAATCAAACAAGAGGCATTATCAACACAAGGCATACAAACACCAATACAATACATCAAAAAAACATTTAATTTAGTAGGTTTTGACCCATTGAGACTAAAGTAGTTGATTTCATTTTAATTGCATTTGTGGAAATTTTCTTTATGATTTTTGTGGCATATAACACTTAATTAGGGAGTTTAAGGCCAATTCTTGGTTCTGTCTGATTTCAATATATAAAAATTATATCATAAGATAGGTATTGACAAGATGGAACCAATAAAAGTGGTTTCAATAATTTATCAATTTCCTTTGATTTACATGAATATCCTAGTGATAAAATCTCTAGTTTTAGGAAATAATTCATCAGAAATGATCTGTGGTTCCAACAATTATTTCCTCTTAGGGTTAGTTAGGGTTTGATGTACTTCCGTGAGAGCTAGAATCACATTCAAATAATTACTAGAATGCCCTTGGGAATTTCCCAACGTTAGTTCTTGAAGGTATTTTTCTTTTTCACCATATATAATATACATGGGCTTTTGATATGATTCTAGAGACACATGTTAGTCATTTGCAATTCATTTCTGTAGAAATTGGAATATTTTTGGATTTACAGAACTACTGGAGTTATTTTATAGTTGAATCAATCATGCACAGAATAGTTTTATTCACTAAAAATCAACCAATGATTAATAAATTTTGGGCTCCTAGGGTTTGAAGTAGATGAGGATTTGTGAATTCTTAGAGTTCTAATTAGTTCCATAACACTTTTAGTTTGACCTCAAGAAATTCCTAAATGCTGAAAAGGCTTGCTTTTGTTGTTTTTACCAGGGGAAAACTAGGAAGAAAAATAGGGTTGGGCCAGGGTGACATGCAAGGTATAACAATTACCTTTAAGCACAAAAGGGGTTAAATCCCATTGGAGTTGTGAAACTCCCAGAAGAAATTAATGAGTTCTCTAGATACTTTGTAGTTATTTACAAACTAGAAAATATAGGAATCATATCTAGGCAAGGGGTTTGTATTTCATGTAAGAAAAAACAGTAGGGAACTTGGGAAAAATCGTATCTAGGACTTCCTGGCTATTGTTCATTTTTATTAAGATTTAATCCTACCAAGCTAGTTAGCAGCCCTGGGGAAAACCAAAAGAAAAGGATAGGGGGGTATGTGGGCTGGCTCAAAGGATAAACGAGCCAGAACAGCGCCAATCGGCCCACTCATAGGAGAGCATGCACGGGGGCGCTTCCTGTTCAAAGGCCAGGGCAAGGCCCACCTGTCGACGAAAGTAGAGACGCGACCGGGTACGGAGGCACCTAGGTCGTCCGATTAGAATGACGACGGACGGCTCCGGGTCATCCTCTTCCTCTAGATACAGTGGAGGCGAGGGGAAACCCTAGGAGGGCGGAAAGCGGGGAAGGAGATCACCTGGGGGCTCGGGAAAGCGGCAGAGAGGATACAAGAAGACGCGGTAGACGGAGGCGGGCCGAGAGAGGGGCAACAATGACGGTTTTGATGCGTAGCCCACTTCGCACTCTTCCCCGCAACGGAGTGCTCTCGGGAGGCCACCGGGGCACATCCCTCAGCGCATGCATGTCGAGGTGGGATGGTTACTATGGACACGGAGATCCTGTGAAGATAGGGGTGGACCTGGGGCAGCTGCATGCCGTCAGGGTGTGGGGTACATTGATGGAGCTTCCTTCGGGCATACATGGTTGTTGGCAACTCCGGTGGACATGCATGCAAGGAAGGGAAGGGGAGGGTGGATCAGAGGAGGATAAGAAGAAAGGGAAGCATAAAGGGAGCTGGGAGGGGTCGGAGTCGGCCACATACACTTCCTCTTGAAGGAGGCCGAGAGGAGGGCTTCTCCTTCTCCAGGGCGATGGATATCTAAGGGGCTAGATCTGGAGCATGGGGGAGGGTAGGTGTAGGAGATAGCGAGAAATGAGCCAGATAGAATGGTCGGGGTGGCCTGTGAGCTTATAAAACAAGGAGGGGTAGTGTATGGTGCCAAGTGCACTCATGGCTTAGGGGTTGGTCCATGGCTTTGCCATCGGTTGACAGGGGTGGTGTAGAGAGAGGGTGGTGGGGTTCTGGTCAAGAAAAGAGAGAGTGCAGTCCTTAAAGAGAGTGACAAGGCAAGATTTTTAAAGAAATGGGCATAGGTGCCCTTCTCTCCTCCCTCCAAACACAAGGGGACAAAAGGGGAGCTGAGCACTGTTGTGCTACAGTGCTTGGCGACCAGAGGGTGTTAGAGTTACTATGGTTGTCAATGGTGAGGATTGATGATGGTTTGAGAAGATTTGGAGTGGGAGAGAATGATTAAACTCATTTTGGCCATAGTTGATGATCATGATGAACTTATCATAAAGTGGTCTTGGCAAGGGGGTTTTAAGTTGCTGGTAACTAGGACAGATCAAGATACATATCCTTTAATTAGTTGAGATTTTTCTGAGGGTTTTAAATCATTTTTATAACCATTGTTCAAAAAGTGTTGTAATGGTCTTTAGGGTTTGGTTTAATATTTTTGAATTGGGAAATGATGGTTTTTGTTTTGAGAAGGTCTCATATATGAATATATGCTTTGCAGAATTTTCCCAAGATTTATTGAGGAGTAAAACTATTTAAAACATTTATTATTCCATTTCTGCCATTTAAGAAAAAGGGAAAAATATTGAAACAATTTATTTTTGAAGTGGGAGGTAGGTATCAACATATAGGCATCCAATGTGCCTTTAGTTGAATAAGTGATTTGGAGAAAAACAAAGTTTCTTTTATAGATGGAGTTTTGAGGATTTTGCAAAAGAAGGGATTTAAATAGTTTTAGGACCAAAATAAATATGGACTGGATTTGATAAATCTTTATAAACAAGTTAGATGATGTCAACTTAGTATATACATTATTTGCATCCTTGGGTTTGTCAAATGGAAATTGGTTTTGGATGAAAACAAGAATTAGATGATCTAGGGTAAGAATATTTTTATACCTTTTAAACGTAGTTGAATTAAGGAGCTTAGAGCTCCCTTTGGGGCAAGGGATAGATGGGTAGATATACCAACTTATATAGATCCTCATGGAACCTATAATTGAGCCTGATCATGCTTTAGGTATTCTAGGAGTGATGCCAAACTTTGTTAAAATTAAGGGTGCCATAGCAGATTATCAACTAGCCTCAGAAATCATGTGGGTTTAAGAAGCACAAAGCTTCAATGGAAACGAGATAAGTAGGGATTGGTAGACCAGGGTTAGTAGATTAAAACCCTGCAAAGAGTTTGTCAAGCGAATATACCATGGGGATGCGAGCTTCTGCTAAAGTAGGCATGATGATATGATTTCTAGAAGTCATTATTTTCTTGCCTACAAACACATCAAGAACGAGTGGGACAAATGATGATTGGGTCAGGGGAGATAGTGGGATTTCTTAGTCCTTATGATGGTCTACAAGATGGTTCAAATGCATTTCCAAAAATGCACAAGGGTTGAGAAAGACAGGGACTCAAAGATGTGATGTTGATAGCTTTTTTAGACTTAGCCATTTTTGGCAGATTTAGGGTTTTTGACTAGGATACAAGAGGAGATGATTTTGAGAGTATGCTAGGTTCCAAACTCATCATCATGTGGATGAGGTTGAGATTTGATTGGGTAGAAGGGATCCATGCTTGTAGTTGGTCTTCATTGCCTTGGATGCTGATAAGAAGGATTTGCTCTCGGTTGATCTGATTAAGGGAATTAGAAGGTAACTTTAGGGTTCACAGATCATATCAAGATTAGGGGGCTTTGCTTTGGATTTGTATTTTGGATTTAGCTTTATCCTAAAGGATGATCTCCTCGGGTAGATCATGCTACTTCCTAAGTAATTAAGTCAATCAGTACATCAAAGCAATTCATCAAACACCATCTCAAGGCAAATCATCCTAACAACTACTCAAACTGATACTGAGGTTGCCATCAATCCTAGCTTGAGGTAGGGTTAGGTAATTTTAAAGGTTTTTGATTTTCGAGGGAGATAAGAGTTTCTTGGTATTCTTACCAAGAGTAGAGTTCAAACGGTTTTAGGAAGAGGTTTTGGGAAAACTAGAGGTAAGGGTAGTTGAAAGTTTTGTTAAATAAAAGCTAAGAAATAATTGTTATAAAAGGGCATCTTGGCTCCGGTTTTGAAATGCCAGCACATTTGAGAATAAGTAAGAGGAGCCAAGACAGTTTTGTTAATAGCTTTTATCAACTGGGGGTTGAGGTAACGAGTATATCATCTACTACATCATAAGATGCATAAGCACAAACAACCATGCAAGCATATTTTCCCCCCTGATTTTTGCATCATTAAACAAGAAAAGTGTTTCCCCCCCTGATTTTTGCATTCTGGATAACAAATTAGGGTTGCTGAAATTGCGATGTTACACATCGACTATAATCCCGCCCTGTACAAGTCAGATTTCAAGCGACTACCATATGACAAAACTAGAGGTGGTCCGGTTCTGGCCAACAGAAATCCGAAAGTCCACAAATCTCTCTTTGACAAAATGGTTGGAGGATAGTTTCAGATTGATAGCAACGGAAACGGGGTCTAAAACACTCTAGTGGAGAACGTTGCCGCCGCTCGAGCTAACCCTGACAATAACCCGTCTCTAGAATAGGTCTGGTAGTGCGTTGCTTTACTCGAGAAAGGCTTGGAGCAACAGAAAACAGATGCATCCTTCAGCAGTAAGCTCGCCTCGAAATCCGAAAAATGCCGAACAGACGAGGGCTGAAACGCTGATATGAGGCCCCCGAAGGCAACCGGAACAGCACTATTGCTCCGACCCTAGGGAGGACAATTACTTAAAAATTGGCTCTTCATCCCATAATCGCAGGATTGCGCAAAGATGGGCAGAAGTTCTCCCGGTTGTGTCACGTGACGCCATCAAGGAACTAGTCCCTCATAAACTCTAGCGTTGGCACCCTAAAGGCCACGAGGATAAAGCAAAAGCGTAGCACCGGCGAGGGCGGTACCGGCAACAAATGCCACCTCCCAGACACACTAGTCGTACGGCTAAACCTTATCGTAATGACGATCACGCGAGATGAAGAAATAGCGAAGACTGCCCTGGACCATGGCGGCACGATGGCCGACATCATGAAGATCCACCTCGGAGACAGCGCAATGAAGCTCCAGAAGGAAGCCGTCGTTCAGCCGGAAATAACCCACCAGAACCACCATCCCCACCTATCAGTGACCATAATGGCTCTCATCATAGTCGTGGTAGCCGTTAGCATGGATAAGGTAACGGTAGGAGGAGAATCATAAATCTGAATCCATCGCCCCGCAGACACAACGATCATCCGAGGTGAAGATCACTCTTGCCAAGTTACGCTCGCCATCATAGTGTATCTAACAATGAAGCATGGCGTTTTGAGGAGGATGACATGTATGTGGGACCCAAATGTTTCGGTCCATGCATCCGCAAAACAAAATTTCCATTTGACTTAGGCATCGTGAAACACATTGAACCCTACGATGATGTCACCCGGACAGACACCTGGCTTTAGGTTATTTTCTAGGCTTGCTGCATCGTCAAATTAGGAAACAACTTGGTGCAGTCCGATATCTCCCACTTATGTTGCGGAACACGGCTTGATCATGGCTTAGTGAGGTTCCAGAAAACATGGTAAGTAACTAGTATGATATGAAAAGTGCGTTCTTTTGGAATTTTGAAGGGACTTACACGAGGCCCTGCAGTGTCAGAGACATGCAGCGCTGCATCCAACAACCCAGAGAAACTTGTCGATATTATCTCAGACGATGGATCGACACGAGACACTCCTATGAAGGAGTCAATGATTAAACTACGGTTGAAGCTTTCATTGCAGGATCACCATTCAGATTACTATGTCACCAATTCAAACACGACAAAGTTACCAACTTGGGTGAAAAGATAGAGATGGCGAGCAAATATGCTAATGCCGATGATGATTCACAAGGCGTGTTGAATAGCATAGCTATACCAAATCTAAAGCAGCCAAAGCAGCAGCAGATCTAGAAGTGAAAGAACACCTCTGAGGAGAAACCCAATCCGAAAAATGCTACTGTCAATGCAACATTCGAATCAGGAGGTCGAGGAGGGCACGAGGGTGGCCAGGGACGAGTCCGTAGAACTTCCCGAGTCCATGGTAGAGACGAGCAGCAACCAGGGAAAGCATACTCCTAGGCCGAAATTTCTAACAATCCTTTTTTTCATTACCTGGACAGGAACGGGGTTCTTCCCATACCAACGCTGAGTGTCGTTTCAATGACAACATCAAGCAAGACGAATACACTAACTACAGGTCCAAGCGACAAAACGACAAAGAGGCCAAGGAAGATTCTGACATGGAGTTGGTGGAAGCCGCACAATGCAAGTCTAATGGAAAGGAGTATCTGTAGCACCCCGGGTAAAACCACTACTAGAAAATCGCTTGGTGTTTTTTTTGTGCATCATCATGGTATCATACTCATGTCATCATGCCACATTGCATTCGAGCATTATACCAAACATTGCATATGATTGACTTGTTTGTGTTGTTGCTATCAACCAAATCTACCCCACTTTCATATCTCTATTTTGTTTTCTACAAAGGAGTATCTATTGCTAGTTTCCAATATTTCCATAAATGTTCTTGTTCTTCTACTAAAACCCTAATCTGGTAAAATGCCCAAACTGGCACATACACACATATTATGTATGTGGGCATCTCCTCCCCTTTAAACTATTCCCTCTTAATCCCTATTAGAATGACACAACCCTCTATTCAAAATCATGGGAAAAGTTTCAAAAGGATTTGAATTAGTTTATTGGTTTGCATTTGAAAGAAACCTATACGAACAAACAAATAAAAATGAACACAGAAAATAATAAAGGGGAGAGGAGCCGTTGCAGCCCAACCCAGTTTTCCTGCCTAACCCAGTGACCCTCAACCGGCCCAGCTCCCAACTCCCTCTGTGGCCCGTACCCCTTCGTGACAAGAGACGGCGTCTCATGTTCCTCTTCCCCGACGCTTCCCTCTCTCTGCTCCGCTAATGGCAGCGGGCAGGTCGCCGTTCCTCCCGTCATCCTCGCCACACCGCATATCCACCGAGCCCCCTTCTTATCCACCGAGGCTGATGCCCTAGGAACCCTAGCCCCAATCCTCTTGGCGTCGTTGTATTCCCTCTGTACCCCCTCTATGCAGCTCCTGAAGCCCGACCCTGCTTCTCCGTCGTCCCCGGTGCTGCAAACACTGGCAAGCCACGCTGGCCATGGGAGTCGATCCCCTACCTCCGGAGGCCTCTAGACGTGCGTATGAGGGCTCGGGCGTGCCCCTGTGCGGTGTCCAGTCCCCTTCTTGCCCGTGTCCGAGAGTAGCCGTCGTCACCACCACCGCTGCTGTCATCATCTCCGACCACCCCCAGCCTCGATTCCTCTGGGAATTGGTCTAGGTGAGCACCCCCTTCCTGTCCCTACGCCTCCCTGTATCTTCCCCTATCGCCTACCTGTAGCCACCATCGTCGTGGTTCTTCTGTGTGCGCGTTTTGCATCTCGCAGTAGCCGGTGCTGCACCCCTCTCTGCCCTCGACTTCGCCGCAAAGTCCGCTCGCTCCTTGTTCGCGCCAGACTTCTCTAAGGAATCTCGGGCGTAGGCCGCACCTCCAGATTCCCGTAGCCATCGGTCGCGCCCTTTTTGGTAAACCACGATCGCCGCCAACCTCACCGGAAGTCGTCACCATCGCCCTGTTGCCTGTCGAGTTTCAGAGACAGGTTCTGATTCAGATAGCACCGGTCGTCCTCTTTTGCACTTAGCCCCTTGCCTGTTGCGAGCCTCAAACCGCAGCCCTCCCAGCGGCATTTTTATAAAAAGGTACCTCGCTTTTCTGGAAACAAACCCATGGGCCCCTGAGCGCCCCACGTGCCACACCCTCCCGTGGATCTGTGCGCAAGTGGGCTGCCACCTCTGTTGGCCCACAAGTCAGTGAAAGTGGGTTGACCAGTCGTTGTAATAAAAGTGTGCCAAACTTTTTAATACAAATAAAATTTTCAGTAAATGATTTATATCAAATATATTCATATCTGTTTAAATATTTTGATTTTGAAGAAACTCCCAAAATGAAATATGAATGTTTTTTTAATACGAATTCAACCATGTTTTCCAGTTTGACCAGAGTTGACTGCAGCTAGTCAAACTTTTAACTTTGACCTATCATATTATAAATTGACTTTAATAATGCTTTAAATTTATAATTTCAAATAATGCAAATAATATATGTTTTTGAATCAGAAAAATGTGAGGAATCTTTTTATGATATTTATAATATTATTTGAAAATTTTAAAATTTCGAAATAATTTAATTGTTAATAAATGTTTTTCCTTAATAAATTTATAACTTTAAATCTGTAACTCCGAATTCAACAAATGATATGTCCAAATCGATCAGCGCGACGAGACCTCTCCAACCATGATACCCATGTTATCATTTGAATCATGCATTAAGATCAGTTTTATAATTAGTATTGTTTATGCAAGGAAAACATGATAAATAAAATTGAAAACTAATTGTTTCTTGTTAATAATGCCTTACAAATGCTATATCATCAAAGTGCGATGTCCCTAATACCTTTTAAACATAGTTTTCATCATTAAATTGCCATGCCATGCATCATATCATGATCATGCCGATTTTTTCACATTAGTTGTAATTGCTGCAACGCTTGTTCCTTTTAGTGTTTGCTTCTTCTCGGATAGGATGATGAGATGTTATCAGCTTCGACAAGTTATCTCCAACATAAAGTATATGGCAGTCTTCCAACAACTGTCGAAGCTGATAACATCTCATCGTCCTATCCGAGAAGAAGCAAACACTAAAAGGAACAAGCGTTGCAACAATTACAACTAATGTGAAAAAATCGGCATGATCATGATATGATGCATGGCATGGCAATTTAATGATGAAAACTATGTTTAAAAGGTATTAGGGACATCGCACTTTGATGATATAGCATTTGTAAGGCATTATTAACAAGAAACAATTAGTTTTCAATTTTATTTATCATGTTTTCCTTGCATAAACAATACTAATTATAAAACTGCTCTTAATGCATGATTCAAATGATAACATGGGTATCATGGTTGGAGAGGTCTCGTCGCGCTGATCGATTTGGACATATCATTTGTTGAATTCGGAGTTACAGATTTAAAGTTATACATTTATTAAGGAAAAACATTTATTAACAATTAAATTATTTCGAAATTTTAAAATTTTCAAATAATATTATAAATATCATAAACAGATTCCTCACATTTTTGTGATTTAAAAACATATATTATTTGCATTATTTGAAATTATAAATTTAAAGCATTATTAAAGTCAATTTATAATATGAGAGGTCAAAGTTAAAGGTTTAACTAGCTGCAGTCAACTCTGGTCAAACTGGAAAACATAGTTGAATTCGTATTAAAAAAACATTCATATTTCATTTTGGGAGTTTCTTCAAAATAAAAATATTTAAACAAATATGAATATATTTGATATAAATCATTTACTGAAAATTTTATTTGTATTGAAAAGTTTGGCACACTTTTATTACACACGACTGGTCAACCCACTCTCACTGACTTGTGGGCCAACAGAGGTGGCAGCCCACTTGCGCACAGGGCCACGTGAGGGTGTGGCACGTGGGGCGCTCAGGGGCCCGCGGGTTTGTTTCCAGAAAAGCGAGGTACCTTTTTATAAAAATGCCGGCTGGGATGGCTGCGGTTTGAGGCTGGCAACAGGCAAGGGGCTAAGTGCAAAAGAGGACGGCCGGCGCTATCTGAATCAGTATATGTCTCAAAAACTCGACAGGCAACAGGGCGATGGTGACGACTTCCGGTGAGGTTGGTGGCGGCCGTGGTTGACCAAAAAGGCCACGGTCGGTGGCTACGGGAAGCTGGAGGTGCAGCCTACGCCCGAGATTCCTCAGGGAAGTATGGCACGAACAAGGAGAGCGGACCTTGCGGTGAAGTCGCGGGCGTAGAGGGGTGCAGCAGCGGCTACTGCGAGCAGCAGAACGCGCACACAGAAGAACCACGACGACGGTGATTACAGCTAGGCGATAGGGGAAGATACATGGAGGAGTAGGGACGGGAAGGGGATGCTCACCTAGACCGATTCCCAAAGGAATCGAGGCTGGAGGTGGTCGGAGATGATGACGGCGACGGCGGTGGTGCTGACGGCTACTCTCGGACACGGGCAAGAAGGGGACTGGATGCCGCACAGGTGCACCCCCGGGCCCTCCTACGCACGTCCAGAGGCCTCCGTAGGTAGGGGATCGACTCCCGTGCCCAGCGCGGCTTGCCAGTGTTTGTGGCACAGGGGATGACGGAGAAGCAGGGTCGGGCTTGAGGAGCTGCCCAGAGGGGGAACATATGGAATACAACGGCGCCAGGAGGATTGGGGCTAGGGTTCCCAGGGCATCAGCCTCGATGCATAAGAAGGGGGCTCGGTGGACGTGCATTGTGACGAGGATGACGGGAGGAACGGCGACCTGCCCGCTGCCGTTAGCGGAGCAGAGATAGGGGGAGGCTTCGGGAAAGAGGAACAGGAGACGCCGTCTGTTGTTGCGAAGGGGTACGGGCGACGGCGGGAGTTTGGAGCTGGGCCGGTTGAGGGTCACTAGGCCGGGCAGGAAAACTAGGCTGGGCTGCAGCAGCTCCTGTCTCCTTTATTATTTTCCATGTTCATTTTTATTTGTTTGTTCGTATAGGTTTCTTTCAAATGCAAACCAACAAACTAACTCAAATCCTTTTGAAACTTCTCCGATGATTTTGAATAGAGGGTTGTGTCATTCTAATAGGGATTAAGAGGGGATAGTTTAAAGGGGAGGAGATACCCACATACATAATACGTGTATGTGCCAATTTGGGCATTTTACCAGATTATGGTTTTAGTAGAAGAACAAGAACATTTATGGAAATATTGGAAACTAGAAATAGATACTCCTTTGTAGAAAACGAAATAGAGATATGAAAGAGGGATAGATTTGGTTGATAGCTACAACACAAGCAAGTCAATCATGTGCAATGTTTGGTATAATGCTCAATGCAATGTGGCATGATGACATGAGTATGATACCATGATGATGCACAAAACAAAAACACCAAGCGATTTTCTAGTAGTGGTTTTACCCGGGTGCTACAGTATCCTACCAAAAAGACACTTATGTATGCTTCCTCGGAACTCAGCAAGCTAAATTCAAAAAAGCGGTTCTCCATGAGCTTAACGCCATGGTTCCGGCAGTCCCCCAGTTTCTAGATTGGTCGGAACTAACCATAACCTTTGGCCGCAGCGATCACCCACAAAAGGCTCATCGGCAGGTAAAGTACCCTCTAGTCGTCAATCCTCTTATTGATGGCTATGAGTTCTCTAAAGCTCTCATGGACGGTGGTAGCAAAATTAACATTCTCTACATCGATACACTACACCACATGAATATTTCAAAGAGCCTGTTGAATCACAACAATGTGATTTTCCATGGAATTATACTAGGGAGACCGGTAAATTTGATGGGTGACATCACTTTTTATGTAACACTCTGTACTCCATAGAACTACCGGATCAAACCACTGTCTTTTGAGGTGGTAACGTTCAAAAGTGCATACCATGCCATCTTTGGGTGTCTGGCTGACTCGGCGTTCATGGCTCGCCCCTGCTACATCTACAACATGATGAAAATTCTAGGTCCCAACCATGGCATCACAATCCGGGGAAACCCGAAGAAAGCATGACATTGCAAGGAAGGAGGTGTCGCCTTTGCTGAAGCCATGCTGCATGCCTAGGAGTACAAATAGAACAAGAAAACACCGACTTGTTCTAGATGCCGGCTACAAAGAATGAAATACTGAAACCGAATTTGCAGTTCAAGGCATTAGAATATACGAAGACAACACCGCGGAAGGAAGATGATCCCTCCAAGGTGACCAACATAGGCATATGATTAGGCTATGCCATGCATAGGAATGCGCGCTCGTCGAGTTCCTCAAAGGTAATAAATATATCTTCACATGGCAATCTTCTGATATGATCGGAGTACCTAAGGAACTTGCCGAGCACTCTCATAATGTCTATCCTGATGCTAGACCTGTCAAACAGGCCTTGTAACATTTCGGAAATGAAAAGCAAAGAACTATAGCCAAATAATTATCCCCACTAGATTTAGGCGGATTTCTCATAGAGGTCATCCACACTGATTAGGTGGAAAATCCTGTACTTGTCCCTAAAATGTACACTATTGAATTAAGGATTTTTGTTGAATATACTTCCTTGAACAAGGCTTGTCCCAAATACATGTTTCCTTTGCCACGAATCCATCAAGTTATTGATTCCATGGCAGGGTCAGAATTACTCTGTTTTCTCGACGCATATTCCAGATATGACCAAATACAAATAAAAAAATCGTATCAAATAAATACATCTTTCATCACTTCTTTCGAAATCTTCTGCTAAACTACTATGCCTTCCGACTTAAGGAATATATGAGCTACATATCAACGCACTATGCAGGGTTGCGTCAATGACCAAATCGAATGCAGTGTCGATGTATATGTGGATGGCATAGAGGTCATGTCCAAAACAAAGGAACCATTAATTTCTGACTTGGAGAAAATGTTCGCTAATATTTGGAAATTTAACATGATGTTTAATCAGAAGAAATGTTTCTTTGTAATTCCAGCTGGAAAATTGTTAGGTTTTATCATGTCCCAAAGGGGCCTAGGTGTGAATCGGGACAATATCAAGGCTATATTCAACATTACCAGGCCGACTAGCCTGAAGGACGTGTAGTGACTCACTGTCTGCATTGCCTCAGTGAGTCAGTTCGTCAACCGTCTTAGACAAAGAGTCGCACCTCTATACAAGCTTGTGAGACCCTAGCGCATGGCTTAATATGATTGATAGTATACCCATACAAACAAGTTGCAACTTGTCTTCTAAAAGCTCATCCAAAAAGAACTCTAAGGTTAAGCATGCTTGGCCTAGAGAAATTTGATGATGGGTGACTGACTGGGAAATGCGTACCGGGTGCACATGAGTGAGGAAGAAGTGCGTCGAGAAGACTAGTGTTGGTATGTGGGGTTAGTCCAGAGATCCTATTAAGCTGCCAAGAATGACAACGGCTAGTCCGGAGAGGCCAGGGTGTTACAAGTGGTATTAGAGCCGATCCTCGCGGGTTAGTACTAACATGTGGAGCATGGCGCGTGTGGCCCGGAGGGACACGACATGGCACATGTGCCGGCACTGGATGCACATACGTGTGCCAAGGGGGGACGTACCTGGCTTGTGGTTGACCGACGAGGGCATCGATCTTCTAAGGGTGGGTGTATGTGAGACCCTGGCGCATGGCTTAATAGGATTGGTAGTATACCTATACCAACAAGTGACAACTTCTTTTCCGGAAGCTCATACAAAAAGAACTCTAAGATTGAGCGTGCTTAGCCTAGAGAAATTTGATGATGGCGGACCGACTAGGAAGTGGTTACTGGGTGCGCACGAGTGAGAAAAAATTACGCAAAAAAGACTAGTGTTGGTATGTGGTGTTAGTATAGAGATCCTATTGAGCTGCTAGGAGTGATAGCTGCTTCCTGCCGAAAAATTGTTGGGTTTCATCATGTCCCAAAGGGGCCTAGAGGTGAATCGAGAAAATATCGAGGCTATAATCAACATTACCAGGACAACTCGCCTGAAGGACATAAAGCGACTCACCGGCTTCATCGCATTAATGAGTTAGTTCGTCAACTCACTTAGAGAAAGAGTCGCACCTCTATACAAGCTATTGAACAAAACCGACAAATTTGTTTGGACTGAAGAAGATGATGATGCCCTACGAATCTTGAAAGATATACTTTTGATATCTCCGATACTTGCGACACCTGAGCCACACGAGCCTCTATTACTCTACATTCCAGCGACAAACAGAGTCGCACTACTAGGAAAATGGTTGTTGGTGGCGCACATGTTTTCCCCTGGTGAGCTATAGGTACCTGGACATAGCGGTAGCGCACTCCATGGTGCGCCACGACTATGGAAGCATGTTAATTTCTACTATGTTGCATGTGGCGCACCAGGCAGTGCACCATGCACCTGTGCATGGTGTGCTTTAGGTGTTGTGCACCATTAAATCCAAGCCATGTGCGCCACAACCATGTTTTTTTAAATACGCTACCAGATTATATACATACATAGATATATAGATGTAGAATACATATAGGAATACACAGGTTTAAAAAAAAGATAGAAAAAAATACATGTAGATAAGTTACATACACGAATATACATGATAATTTACATCGTTTCTTTCAATTTACAAGTAGTCAGTGACATGAATAGATGTGTCTCGGCCAAGTTAAAGATCGCAAGCTCACCTAGATATCTATAGTAGGAACACACGGGACAGACAACCAAGGACGATAAGCATCACCACGATGAAGGTGTAGGTCTTCATCCAGTTCCTCATCCTAACTCCCGCTAGATAGCGTGTATATCTAGTTGTTGCCTTCACTATAGTGGTGTACTCTTTGTAGCTATTGCTGCTGAAATAGTGCACTTGTCTCTAGCAGTCTTCCCAATCGCCGTAGACTTCAGGAACCAGTCCCTTGTACATGACGTACCGCATCATCTACATGTTGGCTATAATAATTAAATGGTGGGTGAAAAACATGTAAAAGTCACATATAAAGATACAATTATCAAATAGCGCTAACTTAAAAAGAACGCCTCATATATAACTAGGTTGTTGGAGAAGGAAATAAGCTATGATGGAACGGTAAGACAAGAAGGATGCACAAGACTTGGACTTATGCATGGCGTAGGTATTACCATCCCATCACAACACATTCACATATACTTAGGTCGTTGGACATTTTAACCATGTGCCACGACATTTTAATCATCGGCATTCTCGAAAAACACAAAAATAACTCGAACTTGTACCTCATGCTCAAAAAAAGTATGTAGTCCCAATTCAAAAAAGCATGTCTCATATATACATAGGTCGTTGGACACAGGAATATATTATGATGCAACAGTCGGTCAAGTTGGATGCACAAGACTTGGACTTGTGCATGGCACAAGCCTAACTATCCCATCATAGCACATTCACATATATAGTGTGCCACGACATTTTAATCATCAACATTCTCTAAAAAGATAAAAGTAAGAAAAAAGGGCCAAAGTAAGCAAAAAAGACCAACGACTAAGCAAAAAAACCAAGTATTGATTCATATATAACTATAATAATAAGAAAAAGAATTAATAGTTGATTCATAACCCTAATAAGTAGTAGAATGTAGCACAATTAAGTTCAACGTTTGTCGACACACATAAGTACTTGTGGGGATAAAGTTTACATCACACAAGCTCATTAGTAGTTCTGAACTACAACTAGGCAAACATCAAGACTTCTGGCTCGGCTCAGGGAATGGGAGAACGCCTTGATTTTCATGAACGCCCTATAGTCACCCTGCATCTTTAGGCGATCTACTATGTCATGATTGTTCGACGGATTTCCCCCATAGAAGATCCCCCCGAAGTCATGACATCACGAAACATGATTTTGTAGGGTTCGCAGCATAGAAAACAAAAAATTTCCTATGATGGGAACTATGTACCAAGATCTATCTACTAGATACAAACAACGGGCGGATGTATATCCGTAGAGAACGTACCATTGAAGACCGACAAATCTTAACGAGTTAAACTCGTGGTTGATGCATACGATCTCTTACCGATCTCAATATCGAGATGAAGTCCTAGCGCCGCAAATCAGCAGCGCATCCATGCTTGCACACACGTACAAGACACCGAGCAACCTCCGCCTCCTCACTCCAGTGAAGCAGTGGAAGCACAACTCTTTCTTGCCGAATAGCCACCGGGAAAATGTATCTCTCTAGTCCGAGACCATGGGGGATAAATTCTAGAGGGGGAGAGAGATCCTTCATGAGGAGGTGTGAGTGAGAAGTGAGGAGAGGGGTGCCTTTTATAGGAGAGGGGGGAACACCAAGGCGGTGGCCTGCACATGGGGCTGCCCCCTTTCCCTCCCCTCATTCATGTGGGTCGACGCTCCACTCACAAAAATCCTTTCAATTCCCTCCACTCAAAATCCCACTCAAATTCCCATTAAATTTCCACAAAATTTAATGCAAACTCTCATTAAATAAAACTCCTTTTATTTATTCATAATTTTGTCAATTACTTTAATCACAAACATTCACATATAACTGTCACATCCCAAAAATTTTCCAAATTTTGAAATGTGAAAAATAAATAAACAAATAAATAATTGTTGAAATTTAGGGTGAGAAGAAACTTTTTGATTCCAAATAGAAACATCAAAACCTATTTTGGTCAAATAAAATCCTAAAGAGATTTAAAAAGATAAACAATTAATAAAGAAAGTTTTAATAGTTGGAATCACTATTTTTTTGGATCTTTTAATAAAAAGATTTGGTTTTCAAAAACAAAGTAGAATTATTAAATAAGGATTATTTTACAGAGCCAAATTAAATCTTGGCCAAGCTTTTGAAATAAAATATTTCTATAGATAAAAGAGAAAAGGTTTGTTTAAATAAAATAATAAGGATTTATTAATATCTAATTTTATTTGAGTAAAGGCTTTCCTCATTTTAAATAAACACTAAAAACTTGTTAAAGTATTTTAAATAAGAATTCCAAGTTTTTTTTTAAATGAAACCTACTGAAAAGGTTTTGGTATTATTTAGTTTTCAAATAGAGTTTTTAAATAAATTAAAACCTATTTGAATTAAAGACTAAGGTCTATTTATTTAATTATTAATAGATCTTAAAAGAATAAAAGTATTATTTTATTTTGTACTTTGGAATATGTTGTTAAACAGAATTAAAATCAACACAAAGTTTGGTGGTGGTTTGATTTGATTTGGAGTTTGAATTGTTTGAATGAAAATCAAATCAGGAAATTCAAAACAGAAAAGGAAAAACATTTGATATAAAAAAATGAAACAAAGCAGCCCACTGCCAACAGGCCCAGCAAGCCCAACTCGCAGCCCACCCACACCCCCTCTGCCGAATCGTTTTTCACCCACCGCTGGCCCCATCTTCCCCTCCCTCGCTCTCGCTGACCGTTGCACCCCACGCCACCTCATCGTCGTCTTCACCGCGATCGTTCCCCCCCCCCCCCCCGCCGTTTACTGCCATGACTACTCCCCTTGAATTCGCGTTGATCGACGGATTTAACTCCCCATTGACCACACACACTTAAGCGCCTCGCCCTCCTCTCCTTTCCCCCCAAACATCGCCCCCCACTACCCCTAGGCTGCTCCAATTTGTCCCCACACCACCTCTGTCTCCGATGACTTTTCTTGCCAATTCCGGCAAACCATAGCCGCCCCTCTCCCCACAGAGCACGCAAGCTTGCTCCTCAGTCCCGTGCGCACCTGCCATTTCTCCGGCGAGTTCCCCCGGTAAGATCCGACAGCCCCGAGCCCTCCTGATGATGCTCCCATACTCCCCACGCTCGCCCGCGTCTAACCATGCCTTTATTTGGCCTCGGCACGACCTGTAGCCTCGCCCTAGACGACCTCCAGACACTAGCAATCGTCGCCTCTTCGGTGCGCCCCTCGACTAGCAGACAGCACCTCGAGCTTCACCTCGACCACGCGAACGCTGTAAGCCACTTCCCCCTCTCCCTCGCTTCCTCCATCGTCGGCAAGATCACCGCTCGAGCGTGCGCCTCCGCCAGCCGCCGCTAGCGCCGCCAGTGGATGGTCAACACCTGTGAGCCGTTAGATCGTCATCCAGTGGCTACGATATAACAACTTAACGAAGGGGTATCAGTCGATCTACACCGTGTGATCTAAATGAGATCCTATGGTCTGTAACAGCCAATCCAACCGAACCGTTTTCAACCAATAGGAAACAGCCACGTAGCCAAACTAAAAATTTAAAAACAGAATTATATCTATTAGTGGATTGATTTTGTAAAATTCATAACTTTAGTTCTACACGTCCAAATTTTGCAAATTTTATATCAATGGATTCAGAAGAACAAGTACTTTGCAACCATGCATTTTGTTTAATGTTTTGCTTCTGGAAAATTGGTTGAATTTGCAGAAACATGTGTAAGCTTATTTTGAATATAAAAATTGTTCTAGATATATTTTTTGAGATGAAATCTTTGCAAAATGGTTTGTTTTGAACCTACTGACCCTAGGAACCAACTTATGGATTTAAAAATGTATTTTGTGAAGTTAAGGAATAAATATTTGAATTAGAGCATTTCTAGTCAAATAAAATGTTGTTTATGGATTAGAAATGAATTTTGAGTAAAAATATTTGGGAAATGATTTTAATTAAACTCTCTGACCCTAAACACCAAGTTTTGAGAATTAAAAATATATTTGATGAACCATATAAATTTATTACCTTGCTAAAAGATATTTTGAACTACATAAAATATCACCTAAGCATATTATTTGGTTTATGAGATAAAACCCTTTGCAAATGGTTTTACCAATTTAGTAAATGACCACTTTGAGCTTTAAAATGTTTAGAGCCTAGTAGAAACCACTTTTGCAAATAAAACTATCTTTTGCAACCTTGCATGCATGACCTTGTTCTTGTTATTTTATGTGTGGTAAATTGTTTGAATGCTAGTTGAATTTATGTTTGCTTGATTGAATTGTAGTGAAGTTATCAGAGTGTGATATTTGCAAGATCAAGAAGTGAACCATCATTCGCTACTAAAAAGGCAAGTGACATTATCATCCATGTCCTACTATTTTCATTACACTTAGTGGATTTTTGTAACATGCATGATAGGACTACTATATTTCTATGCTATGCTATATCCTATTAGGATATCCTTATATCTTTCTTAGTAAAAACATTGTAGTTGTAGTATGCTTAGCCCTGCTATATATTTGGGATGGGATACATGATATGATCATATGAAGTGTTGGAAAAATATTTGTTTTATATAATAAAACAAGTACTCAATGAACCACCTGGGTGGAAAGAGGATACTTAAGTTTTGGACAAGGTGGAAACAAAAGGAACCATGTTTATATGGCTATCTTTTTGGATGTGCACTAGAAGAAAACCACCCAGGGACTTAGAGATCGAACATGTTTCTCGTATAGTGGCTTCCGTGTACAGCCAAATGCTAAATGGGCTCTGGCTTAGTCAACTACATAGTGGAAGACCCATGCATTGACATCTTCAGGTTAACTAGAATTGTGTAAGGGAAATTTATCCCTACATTGGTGCCTAGTTGACAAGCTAGCATTGTGTATTGGGAGGACTCCTATGGAAAGATTTTGTCACATTCTCGATCTGCCAGTACTCCATTTTGGTGAGTACTTATCCAGCGGCCACTGGTGGCGTCAAGACGAGATTGTGTCATGTGGGGTAAAGTGTACAACTTCTGCAGAAGAACAAATTCTAAGAACTTAGCCATGTCCCCGGTTATGGACAATTCTGAGCAACTAAGGCCTGAAGCTATAGAAGATCTCGACATTCCAATTTCTCAAAGTTAAAACTTGATGGTGACAACAAGGGATTAAAAGCACTTGGAGTTTTCCAAGAAGTTTAGAAAGATTTGACAAAAGATCAAAAATAATTTGAAAATATAGGATAAAACTATATTGCTTTCTACAAATGAGCCTAAACCCTACTTATCCAAATCTGCATGTAATGGTAGGATCCACATATTTCTACATAGTAGTGAAACTTGCCAATACAATTAAAATTTATTAACCGTTGTGGCTGCAACTTATTATGTTGTAGGTTTGTTTGATGTTAGTGAAGTTTGTTGAATAGGATTACAAGTCTACAACCAACATGATTGCCTGTGGCACTTTGACGATGAAGGACTCCATGCTATATAGTTATTCTGCTGCATTGTAATGATATAGCCAAAGGAGCTATGTAAGATGTAATGAATTATTTTATTCCTGGTTATAAAGTTGTATTATGACCTTTGTTTCTTGATATTACATCTTAACTGTGGATGCTAGCTATTTATCCAAGGACTAGCATTGTAAACACAGGGATCTCTACCTTATTAAATGTTGGGAACCTTACAGATGGTATCAGAGCACTGTGTTCCCTGTAGATTGTAACCCTAGGATTGGACAAAACCCCTTAGAAAAATAGGAGTTGTATTTGTTCGAAAAACTTATTTACAAACAATCTTGTAAACTCTTTCCTCCACCTTTTGGTTTTGATTCTACACCTCTTCCTTTTCAACTTAATGGACAAAGCCATGACCAATGACTTTAACTTTAGTCTCACTAAGGACTTCAACTTAGACATCATTAAGGACTACAAGTGAGAACCAAGAGACAGTAGACTGCCTACCAAAGACATTGATATCAAGTTAGAGTATGGATCATATTGACCTATGAGGTATGATTATACTAAGTTATTTATTTCAAGAAAACTTGTTGTCTCCTTCGACTCATGAGTTAAGCCCATAAGTTGTTAAGTGGATAGTTTCTTGTTGTTTGTTTGATTGAACTTGGTTGTTTTGAATTGTGTGTTAGAACTTCTTAAAACCTATCCATAATTACTTATCCCTATCAAACCAACAGATGACTCCCCGTCGTGCCAACCCCAACCAAAACAACAACATCACTCCCGAGATGCAACAGTTGATGACATGCCAAACTCAACTGATGCAGATGATGAACACACTCATACAGAATCAGAACAACAACAACAACAACAATCAGGATAATCCTCCAGCTCATGACATGCTCACCGGGTTTCTGAAACTTAGGCCTGCAAGGTTCTCTGGAACAACTGATCCAATGGAAGCCAATGACTGGTTACGTTCAGTGAATAAAGACTTAGTGACTGTTGGCTGCACCGATGAAGAAAAAGTTAGGTTTGTAGCATTTCTACTTGAAGGACCAGCAGCAACATGGTGGGACCACTTTCAAATCACCACTCCCCTTGAGGATGTGACTTGGGATATTTTTGAGGATGGTTTCCGTACAGCTCACATCTCACCTGGAGTGATGCACTTGAATAAAAAGGAATTCCACAATCTGAAACAGCGTCACCTTAGTGTGGCTGGGTATATTCAAGAATTCAACAATCTGGCACGCTATGCACCAGATGAAGTTGATATAGATGCTAAGAGAAAGGAGAAATTTCTTGAAGGACTTAATGATGAGTTGAACCTGCAGCTAGCTGTTGCCTATGTCCCAACTTATCAATCACTCTATGACAAATCCACTATATTGGAAAACAAGATGAATCAAGTTGAGAACAGAAAGAGGAAGCACAAACTCAAGTATCACTCAGGATCATCAAAAAAGAAGCATTCATTCAAAAAGAGCAATGAAGATTCTGAACCACATCAGTATCACCACAACAACAATGGAAGTGATAATAATGGAAATGATAGTGACAATGGAGATGACCTTGGTCAGAACCAACATCACACTTTTAGGAAGAAAGACATTAGCCAGTTGTAGTGCTATAATTGTAAGGAACTTGGACACTATGCATAAGACTGTCCTGAGAAGAAAAAGAAAAAGGATGCTAGAAGAGCCAATGGAAATGACTCCAATGTGACCTAGAAAGGACATGTGAACCACATTGACATGGATGGAAACTTTGAAGAGATAGAAGAAGTGGATGTCAGGAACTAGTTAACTCAGAAGAGTCAAAAAAGGATTCCTTGTCTGGATATCAAGTGTTGAACCCATAGTCAAGTGAACCATCAATGTAATCCTATGATATTTATTTTCAGGGTGGTAGTACCCTAGTTGCCTTGAAGCCAACTTGTAACCCCTAGCCTTCCCAAATATCGGGACGAGATTTATTTTAAGGGTGGTAGCCTGTTACATCCCAAAATTTTTCCAAATTTTGAAATGTGAAAAATAAATAAACAAATAAATAATTGTTGAAATTTAGGGTGAGAAGAAACTTTTTGATTCCAAATGGAAACATCAAAACCTATTTTGGTCAAATAAAATCCTAAAGAGATTTAAAAAGATAAACAATTAAAAAAGAAAGTTTTAATAGTTGGAATCACTATTTTTTGGATCTTTTAATAAAAATATTTGGTTTTCAAAAACAAAGTAGAATTAATAAATAAGGATTATTTTATAGAGCCAAATTAAATCTTGGCCAAGCTTTTGAAATAAAATATTTCTATAGATAAAAGAGAAAAGGTTTGTTTAAATAAAATAATAAGGATTTATTAATATCCAATTTTATTTGAGTAAAGGCTTTCCCCATTTTAAATAAACACTAAAAACTTGTTAAAGTATTTTAAATAAGAATTCCAAGTGTTTTGTTTTTCAAATGAAACCTACTGAAAAGGTTTTGGTATTATTTAGTTTGCAAATAGAGTTTTTAAATAAATTAAAACCTATTTGAATTAAAGACTAAGGTCTATTTATTTAATTATTAATAGATCTTAAAAGAAGAAAAGTATTATTTTATTTTGGACTTTGGAATATGTTGTTAAACAGAATTAAAATCAACACAAAGTTTGGTGGTGGTTTGATTTGATTTGGAGTTTGAATTGTTGGAATGAAATTCAAATCAGGAAATTCAAAACAGAAAAGGAAAAACATTTGATATAAAAAAACGAAACAAAGCAGCCCACTGCCAAGAGGCCCAACAAGCCCAACTCGCAGCCCACCCACACCCCCTCTACCGAATCGTTTTTCACCCACGCGCGCACCCGCTGAGTCGTTGACCGCTGGCCCCATATTCCCCTCCCTCACTCTCGCTGACCGTTGGACCCCACGCCACCTCATCGTCGTCTTCACCGCGACCGTTCCCACCGCCGTTTACTACCGTGATTACTCCCCTTGAATTCGCGTTGATGGATGGATTTAACTCTCCAGTGACCATGCACACTTAAGCGCCTCGCCCTCCTCTCTCTTTCCCCCCAAACATCGCCCCCCACTACCCCTAGGCTGCTCCAATTTGTCCCCACACCACCTCTGTCTCCGACGACTTTTCCTGCCAATTTCGGCGAACCACAGCCGCCCCTCTCCCCACAGAGCACGCAAGCTTGCTCCTCAGTCCTGTGCGCACCTGCCCGTGTGCTCCACACGCTCGCATGCGCTCCAAATCGTCGGCAACGACCACACCCGAGCGCCACCGTCTTCTGCCGTTTCTCCGGCGAGTTCCCCTGGTAAGCTCCGACCGCCCCGAGCCCTCCTGATGATGCTCCCATACTCCCCACGCTCGCTCGCGTCTAACCATGCCTTTATTTTGCCTCGGCACGACCTGTAGCCTCGCCCCCGACGACCTCCAGAGACACCCGACGCCGCTGCCCATTCCGGCGAGTAATCGTCGCCTCTCCGGTGCGCCCCTCGACTAGCAGAAAACACCTCGAGCTTCACCTCGACCACGCGAACGCTGTAAGCCACTTCCCCCTCTCCCTTGCTTCCTGCATCATCGGCAAGCTCACCTCCCGAGGGTGCACTGTCGCCAGCCGCCGCTAGCGCCGCCAGTGGATGGTCAACACCTGTGAGTCGTTAGATCGTCATCCAGTGGCTACGATATAACAACTTAACGAAGGGGTATCAGTCGATCTACACCGTGTGATCTAAATGAGATCCTACGGTCTGTAACAGCCGATCCAACCGAACCATTTTCAATCAATAGGAAACAACCACGTAGCCAGACTAAAAATTTAAAAACAGAATTTAATCTATTAGTGGATTGATTTTGTAAAATTTATAACTTTAGTTCTACACGTCCAAATTTTGCAAATTTTAAATCAATGGATTCAGCAGAACAAGTACTTTGCAACCATGCATTTTGTTTAATGTTTTGCTTCTGGAAAATTGGTTGAATTTGTAGAAACATGTGTAGGATTGTTTTGAATATAAAAATTGTTCTAGATATATTTTTTGAGATGAAATCTTTGCAAAATGGTTTGTTTTGAACCTACTGACCCTAGGAACCAACTTATTGATTTAAAAATGTATTTTGTGAAGTTAAGGAATAAATATTTGAATTAGAGCATTTCTAGTCAAATAAAATGTTGTTTATGGATTAGAAATGAATTTTGAGTAAAAATCTTTGGGAAATGATTTTAATTAAACTCTCTGACCCTAAACACCAAGTTTTGAGAATTAAAAATATATTTGATGAACCATATAAAGTTATTACCTTGCTAAAAGATATTTTCAACTACATAAAATATCACCTTAGCATATTATTTGGTTTATGAGATAAAACCTTTTGCAAATGGTTTTACCACTTTAGTAAATGACCACTTTGAGCTTTAAATTTAGAGCCTAGTAGAAACCACTTTTGCAAATAAAAAAATCTTTTGCAAGCTTGCATGCATGACCTTGTTCTTGTTATTTTATGTGTGGTAAATTGTTTGAATGCTATTTGAATTTGTGTTTGCTTGATTGAATTGTAGTGAAGTTAGAAGAGTGTGATATTTGCAAGATCAAGAAGTGAACCATCATTCTCTACTAAAAAGGCAAGTGACACTATCATCCATGTCCTACTATTTTCATTACACTTAGTGGATTTTTGTAACATGCATGATAGGACTACTATATTTCTATGCTATGCTATATCCTATTAGGCTATCCTTATATCTTCCTTAGTAAAAACATTGTAGTTGTAGTATGCTTAGCCCTGCTATATATTTGGGATGGAATACATGATATGATTATATGAAGTGTTGGAAAAATATATGTTTTATATAATAAAACAAGTACTCAATGAACCACCTGGGTGGAAAGAGGATACTTAAGTTTTGGACAAGGTGGCAACAAAAGGAACCATGTTTATATGGCTATATTTTTGGATGTGCACTAGAAGAAAACCACCAAGGGACTTAGAGATTGAACATGTTTCTCGTACAGTGGCTTCCGTGTACGGCCACATGCTAAATGGGCTCTGGCTTAGTCAACTACATAGTGGAAGACCCATGCATTGGCATCTTCAGGTTAACTAGAATTGTGTAAGGAAAATTTATCCCTACATTGGTGCCTTGTTGACAAGCTAGCATTGTGTATTGGGAGGACTCCTATGGAAAGACTTTGTCACATTCTCGATCTGCCAGTACTCCATTTTGGTGAGTACTTATCCAGCAGCCACTAGTGGCGTCAAGACGAGATTGTGTCATGTGGGTAAAGTGTACAACTTCTGCAGAAGAACAAATTCTAAGTACTTAGCCGTGTCCCCGGTTATGGACAATTCTGAGCAACTAAGGCATGAAGCTATGGAAGATCTCGACATTCCAATTTCTCAAAGTTAAAACTTGATGGTGACAACAAGGGATTAGAAGCACTTGGAGTTTTCCAAGAAGTTCAGAAAGATTTGACAAAAGATCAAAACTATTTTGAAAAGATAGGATAAAACTATATTGCTTTCTAGAAATGAGCCTAAACCATACTTAGCCAAATATGCATGTAATGGTAGGATCCACATATTTCTACATAGTAGTGAAACTTGCCAATACAATTCAAATGTATTGACCCTTGTGGCTGCAACTTATTATGTTGCAGGTTTGTTTGATGTTAGTGAAGTTTGTTGAATAGGATTACAAGTCTACAACCAACATGATTGCCTGTGGAACTTTGAAGATGAAGGACTCCATGCTATATAGTTTTCTGCTGCATTGTAATGATATAGCCAAAGGAGCTATGTAAGATGTAATGAATCATTTTATTCCTTGTTATAAAGTTGTATTATGACCTTTCTTTCTTGATATTACATCTTAACTATGGATGCTAGCTATTGATCCAGGGACTAGCATTGTAAACAAAGTGATCTCTACCTTATTAAAGGTTGGGAACCTTACAATAACCCCTTTCTAGTATTTCATTTCACATGCAAAAACACTTTCTGCAATTTCACCCGAAAACCTGTTTCGGTATCTAGTGAAATAAATTCTTGCGCTTGTTATTCTTTCCAGCATGAAATTTTTGTTCCATTTGGATGTCGGTGTCTCTTAAGTGTGCCACCCTACGGTTCGCGAATAATGCGTGCATGATCGAGACACTTCTCTGATCAATAATTAGAAGCGGGATCTGGAGACCCATACTAATTCCCACACATTCAACGATGACTTTCCTGTGATCGTCGGAACCTTTTACTCTAGTATCTTAATCCCTTTGTTTCACAATATATTACATGTCCAAGATTCGATCATCGGTATCTCCATACCTAGTTTGATCTCGTTACTGACATGCACTCTTTTCTCGTTCCCATGATATAACATTCTAGTGATCAAATCACTTGCTTGCAAGATAATCAATGTGATATCACCGAGAGGGCCCAGAGTATATATATCCATCATCGGGATGAACAAATTCCACTCTCGATCCATGGGCCTCAACATAACACTTTAGTAGTTCTGAATCCATCTTTATTATCACCCAGTTACGGTGTGACGTTTGATGTTATCAAGAAACTCTTCAGGTGTTAGTGATTGACATGATCTCATGGTGTAAGGATTAGGATAACTTTGTAAGTTTTTATAGCAATATAAACTCAATGACTTTGATCGTAATGCTTTACTTCGGATGAATGTTCATCACACCATTACACTAATGTTGTGATCTCGTTATTAACAACATCCAATGTCTATGATCAGAAAAATTTGATCATCTTGTTAATCAACGAGCTGGTTCATGAGAGAGGCATAACTAGGAACTTTCTTTTTGTTTATTAAACACACATGTATTAATGTTTCCGTATTAATACAATTATAGCATGCAAAATAAACATCTATCATATACTTGGAATACACATAATAAACACTTTATTATTGCCTCTAAGGGCATATTCCCTTCAGTCTCCCACTTGCACTAGAGACAATAATCTAGTTACATAGTGATGCATCTAACACCCATGGAGTTCTGGTGTTGATCATGTTTTGCTCTAGGGAGAGTTTTAGTCAACGGATCTGATACATTGAGATCCGTATGTACTTTACAAATCTTTATATCTCCATCCTTGACATGTTCATGAATGGAGTGAAATCGGCGCTTAATATGCTTGGCATACTTGTGAGACCTTGGCTCTTTGGCATTGGCAATGGCCCCATTGTTGTCACAATAGATCACCATTGGGTCCAACGCACTTGCAACCACACCTAGTTCGGATATGAACTCCTTCATCCAAACCGCTTCCTAAGCCGCTTCCGAAGCAGCAACATATTCGACCTCTGTTGTTGATCCTACCACCACAGGTTGTTTGGAGCTCCTCCAACTAACCGCTCTGCCATTCATGAGAAATACGTATCCGAATTGAGACTTAGAGTCATCCGGATCGGTGTCAAAGCTAGCATCGACATAACACTTAGCGACAAGCTCTTCTTCACCTCCGTATACAAGAAACGTATCCTTAGTTCTTCGCAAGTACTTAAGGATATTCTTGACCACTATCTAGTGTTCCGAACCTAGATCCGATTGGTACCTACTAGTCAAACTAATAGCATGTGCCACATCCGGTCTTGTACATAGCATGGAGTACATTATAGATCCTATAGCTGAAGCATAGGGGACTTTGTCCATTATCTCTCTTTCTTCCGCCGTAGACGGACTTTGAGTCTTACTCAATGTCCTGCCTTGCAACATAGGTAAGAACCCCTTCTTACTTTCGTCCATTTTAAACAACTTTAAAATCTTATCAAGGTATTTACTTTTCCAATAGCCCTATTAGGCGCCTAGATCTATCTCTATAGCTATTTATGCCTAATATATATGACGCTTCACCTAGGTCCTTCATTGAAAATTTGTTGTTTAGATAACTTTTAACACTGTTTAAAAGATCTATATCATTTTCGATCAATAATATGTCATCCACATATAATATCAGAAATGCCACATTGATCCCACTCACTTTCTTGTAAATACAAGATTCTCCATAAGTTTGGACAAATCCAAACTCTTTGATCACCTCATCAAAGCGGAGATTCCAATTTCGTGATGCTTGCTTCAATCCATAGATGGATCGCTGAAGCTTGCACACCTTGTTAGCATCCTTAGGATCGACAAAACCCTTTGGTTGTATCATATACAACTCTTCTTCAATATTACCATTGAGAAACATGGTTTTGACATCCATCAGCCATAGCTCATAATCGAAATATGCAGCAATTGCTAACATAATCCTAACTGATTTTAGCATCGCTACGGGAGAGAATGTCTCATCGTAGTCAACTCCTTGAATTTGTCGAAACTCCTTTGCGACAAGTCGAGCTTTATAGACGTCACATTACCATCAGCATCAGTTTTTCTTTTGAAAATCCATTTATTCTCCATGGTCTTTCGGTCGTGAGGTAAGTCCACCAAGTTCCAAACTTGATTTTCATACATGGATTCCATCTCGGATTTGATGGCTTATAACCATTTGTTGGAATCTGGGCTCATCATAGCTTCTTAATACGTCGCAGGGTCATCATTTTCATCAACAATGAAATTCATGACAGGATTTCTGTATAGATCGGGAGCTGCACGCGTCCTGCTAGACCTGCGAGGTTTGGTAGTACTCTCTTTCGGAGTTTCATGATCTTTATCATTAGTTCCCTCTTCAACCGGTGAAGACAACTCCGGAACGACTTCCGACGATGCTCTACTCGCCATACTTTTAAGAGGAGGTTCAATAACCTCTTCGAGTTCTACCTTCCGACTACTCACACCTTTCGCGAGAAACTCTTTCTCTAGAAAGGATCCATTGTTGGCAACAAAAACCTTTGCCCTCGGATCTGTGATAGAAGGAATACCCAATAGTTTCCTTAGGGTATCCTATGAAGACACATTTTTCTGCTTTGGGTTCGAGTTTATCCGGTTGAAGTTTCTTCACATAAACATCGCATCCCCAAACTTTAAGAAATGACAGCTTAGGTTTGTTTCCAAACCACAATTCATACGGTGTGTTTTCAATGGATTTAGATGGTGCCTTATTTAAAGTGAATGCAGCAGTTTCTAGTGCATAAACCCAAAATGACAACGGCAAGTCCGTCAGAGACATCATAGATCGAACCATATCTAATACAGTACGATTATGATGTTCTGACACACCATTTCGCTGTGGTGTTCCGGCAGGTGTGAGTTGTGAAACAATTCCACACTCTTTCATATGAGTGCTAAACTCGTAACTTAGATACTCACCTCCATGGTCTGATCGTAGAAATTTGATCTTTCTATTACGATGATTTTCCACTTCATTCTGAAAATCCTTGAACTTTTCAAAGGTTTCAGATTTGTGTTTCATCAAGTAGATATAACCGTACTAAAATCATCCGTGAAAGTAACAAATAATAATATCCACCTCGCGCCGACACACTAATTGGACCACATACATCAGAATGTACGATTTCTAATAAATCTGTCGCCCGTTCCATTGAACCGGAAAACGGCTTTCTAGTCATCTTGCCCATAAGGCATGGCTCAAATATATCAAATGATTCAAAATCCAGTGATTCCAAAAGTCCATCCGAATGGATATTCTTCATGCGTTTGATGCTAATATGACCTAGACGGCAGTGCCACATATATGCGGATATATCATCATTAAGTTTAATCCTTTTAGCATCAACATTATGAATATGTGTAACACTATTATCGAGATCCAATAGAAATAAACCATTCATCATCGGTGCATGACCATAAAATATTTCATTCATATAAATAGAACAACCATTGTTATCGGATTAAAATGAATAACCACTTCGCATCAAACACGATCCAGATACAATGTTCATGCTTAGTGCTGGCACCAGATATCAATTATTCAAGTTTATTACTAATCCTGACGGCAAGTGGAGAGGCAGCATTCCGACGGCGATCACATCGATGCTTGATCCATTGCCGACACATATCTTGACCTCACCCCTTGCTAGCGGTCGCTTGTTCCGCAGCCCCTGATTCGAGTTACAAATATTAGCAACTGAACAGGTATCAAATACCCAGTTGCTACTGCGAGCACTAGTCAAGTACACATCAATAACATGTATATCATATATACCTTTGTTTGCCTTGCCGGCCTTCTTTTTTGCCAAATACTTGGGGCAGTTGCGCTTCCACTGGCTAGTCCCCTTACAATAATAGCACTCGGTATCAGACTTAGGTCCAACTCGGGGTTTCTTTTCAGGCACGGCAACCAACTTGCCGCCATTACTTCCCTTCCGTTTTCCCTTCTTGTCTTTCTTGAAACCAATGTTCTTATTGATCATCAACAATTGATGTTCCTTCTTGATCTCCACTTCTGCAGTTTTAAGCATTGACAGAAGCTCGGGGAGAGACTTCTTCATGCCTTGCATATTATAGTTCATCACAAAGCTCTTATAGCTAGGTGGCAGAGACTGCAGAATACGATGGATGCCTAAGTCAATGGGAATTGATATTCCCAAGGACACAAGCTTATCGGCGTAACCCGACATCTTGAGTACATGCTCACTTACGCAGCTGTGCTCTTCCATGATGCAGCTAAAGAACTTTTCTGAAGCATTGTAGCTCTCTACAGCAGCATGTGTGTCGAAAATCATTTTCAACTCACCCATTGTATCAAATGCATTTCCGTTTTCGAAACGCTTTCGAAGTTCTGGCTCTAGCCCATACAATATGCCGCAATGAACTAAGTTGTGGTCCTCGTGACGAGTCTGATAGACATTCTTCTCCTTGTCAGGGGCATCATCGAACTATGGGGGGCCTAGCGGCGCTTCTAGCACATATTGCTTTCATGCAGCAGAGAGGAGAATCCTCAAATTCATGGCCCATTTGGTAAAGTTGCTACCGTTCGTTGCAAGTTTCTCTTTCTCCATGAACACATTGAAATTAAAAGTAGGTGGTGCCTTCTACAATAGAATTTGTAAAGTTTAGACTAAGTTTATGATAGATTGAGTTCAACTAATACACACTATGAATGAACTCCCACTCAAAAACGACATCCCTCGTTCCTTTTTGGTGATTACATGAACCAAATCCACTACACCAAGTTCGATCATCACGTGAGTCGGTGTAGCTTCAAAGGCGAGCATCAAGTGGGCATCATATCTACTATGTGACGCATGCTTAACCTTTCGGTCCGTATTCCGAGGCCATGTCTATACATGCTAGGCTCGCCAAGTAAGAACCTTAGTATTCGCGTGTGTCACTGTCTTACACCCGAAATATGGTCGTGGATCCAAGAACACCCGATCATCACGTGATGTCTTGGAGCGACGAAAACATAATCGGTGCATACTAAAGGAAATACACATTCTTATCTTGATATTTAAATGAGGGATCATCTTATTATGCTAATAAAACTTCAAACAAGCAACATAAGATGCTATCAAACATCACATGTTTATAAGTGAAATCATATGGTTCCCGCATATGATATCTATCATGTGCACCGTGGTATGATCACTATCATACCTTTATGTGTAAGGCCAAGGTCTATGGAACTTACACGTTATGTGTGTTGTAAGAGTATCATCTCATACTTCTACTTACAACATCACCATATCATAACACTAGCCCAACAACAATCTAAACTAAACGCCTCTAATTTATCCTTTGCAAGTTTTACGTGGCTTAGGGATTTGGAAGATAGAACCGTTCTTACCTACGAACATGAACAACAACGAGGATAACCAAATTGTTGACAACTCGTTGCATATTAGATATTGACTATAGTAGGAGAGACAGACACCCGCTAGCCACTTATGCAAACTAGTTGCATGTCAAGCGTGGAACAGGTCTCATGTGCGAGGACATGTAAAGTTTGTTCGGGCCGCTTCATCCCAATATGCCACCAATATCCAAAATACAACTAAGAATCAACAACATGATCATCATCGCCCGCATACTCATATGTGTACTACCCGTGTAAAGCATCTACGCTTAGATCCGGCTCTGATACCACTGTAGGGTTCGCAACATAGAAAACAAAAAATTTCCTACGATGGGAACTATGTACCAAGATCTATCTACTAGATACAAACAACGGGCGGATGTATATACATAGAGAACATACCCTTAAAGACCGACACAGCTTAACGAGTTAAACTCATGGTTGATGTAGACGATCTCTTGCCGATCTCAAGATCGAGAGGAAGTCCTAGCGCCGCAAATCAGCAGCACATCCGTGCTCGCACACACGTACAAGACACCGAGCAACCTCCGCCTCCTCGCTCCAGCCATGCAGCATAAGCACAACTCTTTCTTGCCGAATAGCCACCGGTAACATGTATCTTGCTAGTCCGAGACCATGGGGGATAAATTCTAGAGGGGGAGAGAGATCCTTCACGAGGAGGTGTGAGTGAGAAGTGAGGAGAGGGGTGCCTTTTATAGGAGAGGGGGGAACCCCAAGGGGGTGGCCGACGCATGTGGGCTGCCCCCTTGACCTCCCCTCATTCATGTGGGTGGACACTCCACTCACAAAAATCATTTCAATTCCCTCCACTCAAAATCCCACTCAAATTCCCATTAAATTTACACCAAATTTAATGCAAACTCTCATTAAATAAAACTCCTTTTATTTATTCAGAATTTTGTCAATTACTTTAATGACAAAAATTCACATATAACCCCTTGCTAGTATTTCATTTCACATGCAAAAACACTTTCTGCAATTTCACCCGAAAACCTATTTCAGTATCTAGTGAAATAAATTCCTGTGCTTGTTATTCTTTCTAGAATGAAACTTTTGATCCATTTGGATATTGGTGTCTCTTAAGTGTGCCACCTACGGTTCGCGAATAATGCGGACATGATTGAGACACTTCTCCGATCAATAATCAGAAGCGGGATCTGGAGACCCATACTGACTCCCACACATTCAACGATGACCTTCCTGTGATCGTCGGAACCTTTTACGCTAGTATCTTAATCCCTTTGTTTCACGATATATTACATGTCCGAGACTCGATCATCGGTATCTCCATACCTAGTTTGATCTCGTTACTGACATGCACTCTTTTCTCGTTCCCTTGATATAACATTATAGTGATCAAATCACTTGCTTGCAAGCTAATCAATGTGATATCACCGAGAGGGCCCAGAGTATATCTATCCGTCATCGGGATGAACACATTCCACTCTCGATCCATGGGCCTCAACATATCACTTTACTAGTTCTGAATCCATCTTTATAATCACCCAGTTACGGTGTGACATTTTATTTTATCAAGAAACTCTTCCGTTGTTAGTGATTGAGATGATCTCATGGTCTAAGGATTAGGATCACTTTCTAAGTTGTTATAGCAATATAAACTCAATGACTTTGATCGTAATGCTTGTTGGGGATATGCTATATGGGTATACTCATAGCATGTCTCTTATCCGGATAACCCGGGTGGCCCACAGTTGGTAGCATGGCCCATGGCCTGCTGGGCGGCCCAGTTAGATGGATCCAGAAGGGAGGTCCATGCCGGATAAAGGAAGGCTACGATGGAGACACCAGCGTACCCGAAGCCTTGGAGTACAAGACACACAAGACTAGTAATAGACGGTGTAGGACTCTGTAACCTGTCCGGCTAGGACTTTTCCCTATAACCTTAGGACCTGGCGACTATATAAGTCGGTCCTATGGGAGCCTTTAGGGCACAACCTAGCATCGATACACATAACCTCGCACAGCGAACCAATCCATGTAACTCAGCGTATTGCCCTTATAGTGATTTATAGCAGGAGTAGGATTCCGCCACCGTTGTGGGATCTGAACCTAGGTAAGTTGTGTTACCTCGTACCCGTCAACCGTACGGCTTACCCCACGTCTCTAAACACGCACTTTGAGGACCCCTCCATGGCGTACTCGTCGGCAATACTACGACAGTTGTCGCCCACTGGGGGAAAGAGGCGCTTCAGAATCTTCAGCGGGCGAGGACCAAGATCTTCGCGGGAATCGGTGAAACCGTAGCCATCGGTCGCGTTCTCTTCTCCAGAAATGTTCTGATTGTCCCTCCTGACGAGTTCTGGATCCCGGCGAAGACGAACCCTACGCGGTGTTCGATCGTTCCTATCGGAGACATCCACCTCTTCATTGGCGAAACCGACTCGGGCACTAGTTCCCTGGGAGTCGGAGGAGCATCAAGACCCGCACGGACCGCCTACGGGCAGGATACGTTCAAGGAAAGATCAATGTCGGATCTCTCTTTGGAGTTTTCCGGCAAAGATCGTAAAAATTCAAGGCCCACCCAAACCGCCCCTGTGCAGGATATATATGTGGAAGATCAGTGCAAGTCCGCCGTCTTCGTCCGTGCATCTGGACAACAAAGATCCAAGTTTGTCGGCGTGGTTACCATCTTTGATCTGGTGCGTTGCATTCAGAGAGAGGGCGAAAACCCCTGCGATTACCTTGACAGGTGGCTCCGTATACGAGCTGATCTGGCCCACTACCGCAATGATGATGCCATGTATCACTTTGTGGAAGGATTGGACCACGGCATGCTTCTTCGGCATTCTCTAATGCGGCAGCAGGGTTCGGGACATCTTACCTTTGAAGGCATGGTGAACACCGTCAACAACTACGCGGAGGCCGAAGTGGCAGCTCAGACAGCGCTTGCGCTCATTGGTGGAGCCCCTCCGATTCAGCCACCGCCACCACCGCCATCGCCTCAGTTGCGCCACCACCTCCAGTCATCGTCGTCGCTGTTGCACCTCCACCCCCCCCCCCCCCCCCCCGTCATCGAGCAAGTCCTGGCACCCTCCGACTCTATGATTGACGCGCTATACGCCGACTTCAGTGCATATTCAGAGGAGATAGATTCCAGTCCAGAGGAACTAGACTCACCATGCAGGAGATGGAGGAGGAATACACGCGCGACGAGCAAGCCAACAACACCGTAACGTCTCGAGAGGTGTTCGTCACCATTGGGACGATGATGTATGAAGATCAACCCGGACGAGCTCCGTCTATAGCTCTGGACAAAGGGAAGGGACCACATGTTGCTGACGATAATGATCGCGCAAAGGTCATGCCCCCTCCGCCTAACCCAGTGCAATGGCCGCAGGAACTCGGCACCGGCCCGAGCAACAACAACACCGCAACCTTGCCGCCTCCGGCATCTACATCTGCTGCTTCCCAAGTTACTCCAGCTGATAGAGTGATGTACGGAAACCTCCGCGTCGAGCCACTGACCGTAGCTCATATCCGGCTCGCATCATCAATGATCCTGGTGTACGGCGAAACCTAGGATGGGCTCCCCCGAATCCAGCACAAGCCAAGCCATACATTGATAGTGAAGGCGGGCAGGTGATGCCCACTCGTCTCCTCAACCTCGCCATCGCCAAGACCCTTCTAGAGTAGGATAGATCGCCCGAGGCGGTGGACCAGGTCTATGACCTAGTGGCCAAGCAGGTAAAGCAGCAGGAAAAGGCCACCTCTTAGAGGCTTGGGTCTGACCCAGTGTTTTGCCAGTCTAGCCAGCATAAGCCGCCAAGGGACATATCTCCTCTTGATGCCGGGTCTCAGACGGGTTCATCAGAACGAAGACGGAGGGATGCACGCAACAGGAAGGATGTTATCCCCATATCCTCCAACCACGGAGAAAAGGCCCAACCTCGTCGCCCATCGCCACCACCCCGCTCCCCCCGACATCGCGAAGACCCCAAGGCTCACCATCGTACGGATATGCCCCTGCCAAGGCAGACCGGCATCATCATCCGCGACAACACATAGCAAACCCGTCATGATGGAGAGCGCAACCAAGGACACAAGAGCAGGTCGCGCCATGACCCTCCGCGTTCGACAAGCAACTGCTACAGCCGCGAGGCATCGCAGGAGGGTAATAGCAAGAAGTCTAACCCACCACCACCTCTACCTCTGTCGCCACCTAGCAGTCACCATGGCGGAGGAGGCCCGCGTCGTTCACGCAGCCCATCCCCTGTTGACAAGAAGAAAAGAAACCTGGAGCCATAACGCACGTTCGCGGATAGATAAGATCCACGAGGCCCGAGAAGGACCATACCTGGGACCACGTTGCTTTGGACCTGCGATACGGTCCGTAACTTACCCCAAAGGTTTCCGGATTGACAAGACCATCAAGCCCTATGACGGCACCGCTAATCCAACTACATGGTTGCAGGATTACGGCAACACGGTAGAGATTGCCGGGGGTAACCCCAACATTGCTGTCAAGTACCTCCCATTGATGTTTGCGGGCACAGCCCGTCAATGGATTGATGACTTGTCGGAGATCCATCTGCAATTGGTTGGACATGCAAGAAGCGTTCACCAAGAACTTCTAGGGTACGTACAAACGTCCCTCCACTATTGGCGATCTACAGCGGTGCGTGCAAGAGAAAGACGAGACATCTCGCGCCTACCTCTTCCACTGGCTGGATATGAAGAATTCCTGCGCAGGAGTGCACGCTCAGACCGCCATGGCCGCCTTCATCGATGGGTTGGAAAGAGGCATGTTGCTCCAACATAAGCTGGAGCGCTTGCAGGACAATCACCAGCTTGACTTGAACCAGATGACTCAGTTGGCTAGTGAGTTCGCAGCTGCCGACGATGATGCTCGCAGCTTTCTACCGGCAACGGCCGTTCCAACTCAAGCTCGGAGGAACAGTAGCACAAAGCGGAAAACCATTCTAGAAGAAATGCAAACTCCCGACATGGTCACCATGACCTTTGAAGGACGAGGTGATGGCGAACAGCATGGCCGATGACGGGGAGCTGTTCGTGGGCAGCAGCGAGGAAGTGAAACTACCTCGACAGCGCTCCGCGTTCCCCAAACCTACGAAGAGTACCGCGATATGCCGTGCCTCGTACACCTCGATGTCAACGGCAAGGCCACCCATAACAATCGACACTTCAAGTTCGTCAATGACCTCAAGGAGGACCCGGAGTCCGGCTACAAGCAAAGCCGGAAGAACAGACCGCGAGGCAAGGGCAAGGGGAAGAAGAAGGAGGAGGAGTCCAAGGATTCAAGTGACATGGACGAGGATGTTGACCCCAAGCACACCGCCAAGAGAGACGTCAAAGGAAAGAACCCCTTCGAGAATAAGGCGACAATTTACCACACTTTCCTTGGTAGCCCCACCGTCCCACAACAGAAGACCTCTATGAGGATACTGATGGATACTCTACCCTAGTTCCCCAATACCTGCGCTGGTCGGAGGTTCCATTTACTTGGGACAGGAAGGACCACCCAGATCTTATCCCTACAGAGAATCAATACGCCATGGTCATCAACCCTTTGATTGACGGCATTGAGTTCAGCATGTGTATGGTGGATAGTGGAAGCAGTATCGACATCATGTACCTAGATACGCTGCAGAAGATGAACTTGACAGAGGCAAACCTAAGGTCGACCAACACCATCTTCCACAGCGTAGTTCCTGGTCAGGAGGCTTAGTCCCTTGGGTGCATCACACTTCAGGTTGCCTTTGGCGATGTTAATAATTAGCGCCAAGAGCGCATGACCTTTGAGTTGGTCCCCTTCAAGAGCGTGTACCACGTCATATTCGGCTGCGACATATTCCACACCTTCATGGCCAAGCCATGCTTCGTCTACAACAAACTCAAGATACCCGGACCAAACGGTGCCATCACCGTATCCAGAAGCTTTACCAAAGCAAGGGACTGCGAGATTAATGAAGAAGCCTACGCAGAAGCTGTCCTCTACAACGAAGAATTGACAGAGATCTACAGCAAGTCGATGACTCAGAGATGCCCGCGTCGAAGAAACAGATCTCCAACTCCGCTCCAGCATTCAAGGTCGCCATCGAGACCAAGCCAGTGGAACTTGTGGTAGGCGATGCCTCCAAGACCACCGCCATTGGGACGAACCTGGATCCCAAATAGGAAAGCGCGCTCATCGAGTTCCTCCGTGAGAACAGGGAAAATCTTTGCCTGGCAACCTGCCGACATGAAAGGTGTACCTAGGGAACTTGCCGAGCACAGCTTAAACATTGATCCAAAATGCAAACCAGTGAAGCAACCTCTACGACGCTTTGGTGATGAGAAGAGACGCGTCATAGGCAAAGAGATAGCTAGGTTACTTAAGGCTAGTTTTATCGAGAAGTCCTTCACACCCAATGGGTGTCCAATCCTGTACTTGTCCCCAAAAGGGGAACCAAAGAATTAAGAGTGTGCGTTGATTACACCGGCTTAAACAAAGCATGCCCCAAAGATCCGTTTGCTTTGCCTCGCATTGACCAAGTCATTGACTCGATGGCTGGCTCGGAACTTTTGTGTTTTCTCGATGCATACTCAGGATACCACCGGATCAAGATGAGGAAGTCGGACCAATTGGCCACTTCGTTCACTACTCCCTACGACACGTTTTGCTATGTTATGATGCCCTTTGGGCTAAAAAACGCAGGTGCTACGTACCAGCGGACAATGCAATGCTGCCTACATGACCAAATTGTTCGGAACATTCACGCCTATGTGGACGATATAGTGGTGATGTCTAAAAATTCAAATGACTTAATCTCCGACTTACAAGAAACCTTTGATAATCTCCGAAAATACAACATGATGCTTAACCCCAAGAAGTGCGTCTTCAGGGTTCTAGTCGGCAAATTATTGGGTTTCATTGTTTCCCATTGTGGAATCGAGGTCAACCCGGAGAAAATCAAGGACGTCTTAAAAATAAACTGTACTACATGCCTAAAGGACATTCAACGACTAACAGGTTGTGTTGCAGTAGTTAGTCGGTTCGTCAGCCGACATGGAGAGAAGGCCCTGCCGCTCTACAAGTTGCTGAAGAAGGCGGACAAATTCATGTGGACGGACGAAGCAGACGCATCATTGAAGCAGCTCAAGGAGATTCTTTCCTCAGCGCCCATCCTTGTAGCACCCGAGCCTAGAGAACCCAGGCTAATTTACATGGCGGCAACCAACCGGGTAATCAGGATCATCGTCGTGGTAGAGCAGAAGGAACCAGGCTATGAACATGGAGTTCAACAACCAGATTACTATGTAAGCGAGGTCTTGACGGAGTCCAAGCAGCGTTACCCGCACTACCAAAAGATAGCTTATGGAGTATTCCTTGCTTCTCGGAAGCGGAGGCATTACTTTCAGGAGCACCCAATCACAGTAGTGAGCAAGACTCCACTGTCCTACATTATGAACAACAGCAACGCTACGGTAAGGGTCGCGAAGTGGGGCATTGAACTTGCTGCCTTCGAGATCACCTACAAGAGACGTGACGCTATCAAGTCACAAGCCTTGGCGGATTTCATTGCAGACTGGGAAGAGATGCTAGATGCTACTCCGTTGATGGAACCAAAGTACTGGGTGATGCACTTTGACGGATCAAAGCTGCTCAATGGATCGAGGGCTGGTGTACTGCTACGGTCACCAACTGGGGACAAACTACGCTACATTCTGCAGATCCACTTCGAGGCTACGAACAACATGGCGGAGTATGAAGCACTCATTCACGAATTATGCGTAGCCACGGATATTGGCATCGAGCGCATAGTTTGCTGTGGAGATTCCGACTTGGTTGCCCAGCAGGTGGCTGGCACCTGGAATGCGTGGAACCCTATGATGGCGGCATATCGAGACAAATTGGACGAGATAGCCAAGAGATTCTTGGGCTACGAGGTCAAGTATGTACCTAGGGAGCAAAATAAGGCGGCTGATCTGCTGTCTAAGCTTGGATCAGGGCGTAAACGAATTCCGCCAGGAGTTTTCCTAGAGCATCTACGGACACCATCTGTGAAGGGAGCAAACATCGAAAACCCGGATAGAGTTGACTCTTTCGTCCACATGGTGGAAAAGGTCCCTCCGGCTTGGACAAAACCGTTCATGGAATATCTCGAACACGGAACTTTGCCCGACGACAAAGTCGAAAGACGGCAAATAGTACGTCAAGCGAAGGGCTATACCATAATCAATGGACAGCTCTACAAAAGAGCACTACTGGTGTATACCTTAAGTGTGTTTCCCAGCTAGAAGGTATTGAAATCCTACGCGAAATCCATCTCGGAGATTGCGGGCGTCACGCCGCTCCTCGATCGTTGGTCGTGAAAGCCTTCCAGCAATGATTCTACTGGCTTACTGTGAAGGCGGATGCCGACAAGATGGTTGAGACATGCATGGGATGCTAGTATTATGCCCGACAACCACATGTTCCTGCTGAAGAATTGCGAACAATACCAATAACTTGGCCGTTTGCAGTCTGGGGGCTAGACATGGTGGGACCGTTATAGACGGCACCATGTGGGTTTAGCATCTGCTAGTAGCAGTTGATAAATTCACTAAATGGATAGAAGCTAAGCCCATTAGAAATCTTGATGGGGCAACTACCCTTAGGTTTGTCCGGGATCTAGTGGTGAGATTTGGTCTCCCACATAACATTATCACCGACAATGGTATAAACTTGTCACTCGGAGAAGTGGAGGCATATTGTTGGGAGAAGGGCATCCGACTTGACCTTGCATCTGTGGCACATCCACAATCCAATGGTCAGGTTGAGCGGGCCAACAGATTGATTCTGCAGAGAATAAAGCCACATCTTGAGGCACCGCTACATAGAGCAGCTAGAGCCTGGGCGGAAGAATTGCCATCTGTGCTGTGGAGTTTACGAACTACACCCAACAGATCCACCGGCTACACCCCTTATTTCATGGTATATGGAGAAGAAGCCATCCTACCTTCCGACATACTTCATGATGCACCAAGGGTTGCCGCCTACGACGAAGATGACACTGAAGAATCCAAACACCTAGAGGTGGACCTTCTCGAGGAGGAGCGCGTTTTGGAATGCCAAAGATCTGCCATCTACCAGCAGAAGCTATGTAGCTACCATAGTCGCCGCGTTCAGCATCGCTCGTTTGAAGAGGGGGATCTGGTGCTCCGACTTAAGCAGAAGAAGTCACACAAATTATCCCCGCCATGGGAAGGACCGTTCATCATAAGCAAGGCGCTACTCAATGGGTCTTACTACCTCGTTGACAATCGCGAACTGAAGGATAGACCCAACGAGGATCACAAGCGTAAGCGACGTTACCCGGATGATGACTACCCGGAGCTTGATCGGCCATGGAACATAGCATAGCTACGTCCTTTTTACACTTATATGATCAATGAAATAAAGCTCTTTGGTTCACTCATATTTCTGAGTCTCTTACCTCCTTTAGTGTTCATTTTTGGATCATATAAAACCTTTATTCACAAGCTTTGCAATTGCACTTGTGGAAATTCCGCCTACGAGTGTTACCTTAAGTTTTCTGGTCTACACCTTCTTTGTCGTTTTTATGTGGATTCTGGAGTAGTGACTTTTGGCACTTGTTGTTGGCGATTTTGTGCTTAGGTTGTTGACGGTGCCATTGGGCATCATCACCTGAACGCATGGTTCCAACAACGAGTCTTCCGACTCACGAAAAGTCAAGCATAAGAACCAAAGTAATGGATAAGCCAGCACTTGCTTAAAAATATATACATGATGGAACTAGTTCTTAAGTACCAGGACATACATCATTGTTTTCCGCCTTAAGATAACACATAGTTTTTTCCGCATACACATTGCAGAGGAAACAAATATTACAAATTGTTTTTTATTCCTCTGGCGCAAGCGACTTGGAAGCAACATCATCGGCAGCAGGAGAGTCACCCTCGAAGTCGGCAGTGTGGAGGGACTCGGAGGAGCTGTGGTTACCACCATAAATGGTATTCATGGGCACAAAGATGTTAACGTCGACCAACTCGGCAACTCTGGTGTCATAACCCGCGAGTGATGCCAAGATAGATTTGTGATTTATCTTTTGTCCTTCGTCATCTATGTCGGGGTTGCCAGAGGTTACCGTGTTGATGTTGGCATTCTCGTAGTGTGCCTTGACCATGGACAGCGCCATCCTTGCACCGGCCCGTGCACATGAAGCTTTCCAGCTTGTAATACGCTCGAGGGCTCGGCGCAGGATCTCCGAGAACTTTGCCACAGAGTCCGATGCCTTGATATTGATCTGGAGGAGCTTGGCAATCTCTTTGGCTTGCGCGATGGCGGTGTTGATGAAGTTGCTGGCAAGGACCATGCATTCCTTTTGCGGAGGAGGCGACCGGGTTAAACCCATGGGAGCTGTGAATTCCCGGCAAAGGAATGTATGCGTTCAAAAATTCAAAGAATCCAGACTACAGAAATCCAAGACGTAGAATCACTTACTGGATATGCTAGCCTCATCTTCCCAGAGGGTATCCGCCAAGGAGTCCCGTTCTTGTTGGAGGAGCTTGTACGCTTCATGACGGCGTTGATTCTGCTCATCGGCAGCTTTTTCCTGATCTTTTAAGATCGTGAACTCCTCCTTCAAGCAGTTCATCTCCTCGGTGGTGAAATCCTGCAGGGCTTTCATTAATTCTTCATGCATCTTCAGGATGTCCTTCCTCTCCTGCTTGAGGATCTTGTTCTCGCTATCCAGCTCCTGAATATGCTTGGATTACTCGACAATGTCCTTAGCCTTGGCAATGGTTTCTCCAAGTCCGAGAAAGCAAAGTACACAGTGAGTACTCGGAGAATACACAAGGTCAAGTCGGAATACAAAAAAGAAAGGAAAAACAGATGCTTGGTCTTGATGATCTGTTCCTTCAAAAAGGCAGTTTTACCCTTTTCATCTTCCAAGTCTGCGTGCATCTTTTGATACTAGTCGTTGGCTATACCCCTCCGAGCATTCTCATTCTATGGAAAGAAGAAAATTAAATGTTGTTTGGTCTACTTGGAGCATCTAGCCGGAAAATTTCCACCTAGACGCTCGGGGGCTACAGCGAGAGTTTTTAACTTAGCAATATGCTTAGTCTTTCTTTAAGCATCTAGTCGAGTTTTCGATTAGAAGCTTGGGGGCTATCGTATGAATTTTTTTACTCAGATGTATGCTTAGCTTCTCTTTAAGCATCTAGTCAAAACTAATTCAGTTACAACTAGAAGCTTGGGGGCTACGGTATCGAAATTTATACACACTACGTATGCTACTCTTAAAGCATCTAGTCGGAATAATTCATTCCACCTATATGCTTGGGGGCTACAGTGAGAAGTTTTCTAGCTTAGTCACTCTTAGAGCATTTAAACGCAAAGACCTATCGTTTTTCGTCTAAATTCTCGGGGGCTATAGTGGGATACTCATATGAAATGCAAAAAGGCAAATATAACTTACAAGTGCAATAATATTGAGGTTGGTAGCACTCTCGGCTAGCAACTTGCCGAAGGATGCACTATTTCCCTGCAAGATTTCTGCTTGCCGGAGAAGCTCCTCGAGACCGCACGTTGGAGATGTCGGCGCTGCACCAGGAACCAGAGAAGTGCTACCCGGCTTAAGTACCGGATAGACTATCTTCGGAAACTCTATGGTTTTCTTGGGTGCGGGGGCGCCGCCTTCGATAGAAGTATCAGCTTCCACCACCGCCTTACCGCTAACGATGGCATCCTTAGCCGGAGCTTTAGCCATTTGGTGTGTGGCACTCTCCTGCGTCACTTGCTCGCCAACAATTGCAAGCTCGGTAGAGGCACCTGAGTCCACTTCCATGGCGGAAGGGCCAGCTGCTTCCTTGGTTTGAGAGCTTGTCGGGGCGGACAAAGGCTTGACGATCGGAGTGACAGGGGCGATGGCGGGAGATGCATCACGATGCAGCATATCCTTGATGGTTCTAGAAGCCCCCGAAGTTTTCGAGGTCTTCTTCAAGCTGGTCGTGGCTTTCTTCCTGAAACGTGCAAAATGCATAAGTACGGGAATAAGGCAAGACAAATGGACAATGTCGGAGGGAAAGAAGCTTACACAAGAGGGGGTGCTTTAGCAAAAGGGACCCCTGTAACCTTTCTTTTCTCTGCCTCCAGGGCGGTGGTAGTCTTCTTGGAGGCTCCACCCTCTGTCTTCTTCTTCTTGCTTCTGTCGCCAGCGTCAGAGGTGGATCTCTTCCGCTTTCGCGACAACGGAACATCATCGTCGGACACGACCATGACTTCCTTCATCTTTGGATCATAGATTTGGACAACCATTCTATCCTCCTCTAGATCGCTAAGCTTTTAAGTGAAAGGTCACCGTGTTAGATGAGATGGTAATGGCTAGATGGAAGAACTGGAGTATATGTCATGTACGGAAAATAAGCAGTTACCTTTGGGCACTTGCTCTATACGAACATGTCGTAGGTGATGGTAAAGCCAAGCTTCGTGTCCTTCACCTTGACGATGTCCTTGAGGCAAAGCTTGACGGAGTCGCTCGCGAAGTTGTCCTCGGAGATGCGGAGGCTATCCCTTGTATCGTTGGAATACTCGTGCATCAGCTTCGACCTGTGCCGCAAAGGCTGGATCCGCCTGATGAACCAGCACATGGCTAGGTTCAGTCCGGTCAAACCCGTCTCTACGAACCACTCTATCCACCTTATAGCGCGGGAAGCGTCAATGTCGGAGGGAAGGGAGGCCTGGGATCTCCATGTCGAGGCTTCGGCAGCTGCTGCATCGATAAAGTCCGGGTACGTTACTTCTTGGACGGCCAGAGGGATATCTGGGCCGTAGAAGTAAGTACGCTGCCAGTTCTTGCAGGACTCATGGCCGACGATGTCGGGGTAGCGCCGGCCAGGCCGGATCTTGAAGTTAATGGTGCCACAATTTCTAAGTTCGTCCTTGCTGGCCTCGGCTACGCACTTGATAGTGATGAAATAGATGAAGAGATCTAGCCTAGGCTTAATCCCTAAGTAACCCTTGCAAAGCGCCGCATAATTGCTAAGCGCTAGGATACTATTGGGAGAAAGGTTCAGTGGCTATACTCAGTAATGATTCAAGACAGCGAGGAAGAAATTAGAGATGGGCAGGGAGACGCCGCGTACCAACTATGCTTTGAGGTACACCTTTTCTCCGGCTTGGGGAGAAGGTGTGACCTCTCCGGCCGGCGCCGACCGCCAGGCGAGCCCCTCCGTCACAGGGAGGTAGCCTTCGATGATCAACTCTTTGATGTTGCGGTCCGTGATGTCCGAACCGTGCCGGTCGCCTTTGTGGGAGTCGTACTCCTCCTCTAGCAGCTCCAGCGCTTCTTGATTATGGTCGCCGCCGGTGGCCTGGACCACCGCAGACCTGGGGATGACCAGGCCCTCTGGGGCACGACGACGGAGCTTGCCGGCTTCGCCCGACGCTGCCATCGAAGGGGAGGAGCTGTCCATTGGGTTCATTTGGAAGGGACTGGTCAGATTGGAAGTTAGGGTTTTTCGTGCGAGGCACGGAGAGATCGAGGAGACGCTTGCCTGAGGAAGAAGAAGATGCAGGGGAGAATGAGGTGAAAAAGTAAATTTTCCACCACTGTTACTATTTATGGTCTCCAGCATTAAGATTTGTGCAGCTTGATCGAATGGTTGCTCGTAGGCGACATGTGCGGAGACATGCGCAGAAATTTCTCCACGTACCAACCGTCACCGCCAACGGTTCGTATCGCTCGCGTGGGAAAAGTGGACATGATTGCGTGCTCTACATGTGTGAGTTACAAGGCATTGCTGACCTATGTCTACGTCGTCCTAGATGACATAGGTAGATGAACCATCGCATCAGAAGATTCCGGCCTGGACGGATCCAATCCGGCTACGGAAGAGTACGATGGAAGATTCAGCAATTCTCCGACTTACAAGTTGAAGACGGAGAAAACCATGCAGGGTTCTTTGGGAGGACAACAAGATATTGCTTGACGATTTGCTGACATCCATCTAGATAGAGCATTCAACGTGAAGAGGCAAGACGGCGCAAGATCTTGGAGTTCTCCGGGGGCTACTGTTGGGGATATGCTATATGGGTATCCTCATAGCATGTCTCTTATCCGGATAACCCGGGTGGCCCACAGTTGGTAGCATGGCCCATGGCCTGCTGGGCAGCCCAGTTAGATGGATCCAGAAGGGAGGCCCATGCCGGATAAAGGAAGGCTACGGTGGATTCACCAGCGTACCCGGAGCCTTGGAGTACAAGACACAAGAGACTAGTAATAGACGGTGTAGGACTCTGTAACCTGTCCGGCTAGGACTTTTCCCTATAACCTTAGGACCTGGCGACTATATAAGTCGGTCCTATGGGAGCCTTTAGGGCACAACCTAGCATCGATACACATAACCTCGCACAGCGAACCAATCCATGTAACTCAGCGTATTGCCCTTATAGTGATTTATAGCAGGAGTAGGATTCCACCACCGTTGTGGGATCTGAACCTAGGTAAGTTGTGTTACCTCGTACCCGTCAACCGTACGGCTTACTCCACGTCTCTAAACACGCACTTTGAGGACCCCTCCATGGCGTACTCATCGGCAATACCACGACAATGATGTACTTCGGATGAATGTTCATCACACCATTACACCAATGTTGTGATCTCATTATTAACAACATCCAATGTCTATGATCAGGAAACTTTGATCATCTTGTTAATCAACGAGCTAGTTCACGAGAGAGGCATAATAGGAACTTTCTGTTTGTTTATTAAACACCCATGTATTAATATTTCCATATTAATACAATTATTGCATGCAAAATAAACACCTATCATATACTTGGAATACACATAATAAACACTTTATTATTGCCTCTCAGGGCATATTCCCTTCAGATTTCCCCAACTTTCTTCTGGATACGATACATCTCTTGTCTAATATCTGAATCATTGATCTGGGACTTGGCTTTAGCCCACTGTTTGAGATGATCTGGCAGTGTAGAATTCTGTTAGTCTAGTCGGAACGCCCTTATGAGATGGAGTGTGTAGTAGGCTTCCTTCTGACTGAGTTTCGTCTACTTCACACATGGAAAGTCCGTTACGTGGGTGGATATGTGCATGTCGAACTTGAATGTATTATGCACGAAGGTGGTGCCTTCCGCTGAGGCATAGCCAGTGAGAGCATCATCCAAAACTTCCTTGATTTTGTCATAGTTTTTCTTCTTTCTGCACTCCCTAAGCCAAAATACTTGGCTTGCAAATGGTTTGGCAATAAGGAGGGTGTGCAGTGTTGTTCTCTGTGCAAAACAAATAAAATGGAATGTGTTGGAAAAATAATGATGAAAATCTAATAAACCATGTTATGGCGGCTAGTGAATAATGACTTACTCAGGCAAGTAAGGCACGAGAATGTATTCCTTTGTCTTGTTTTCCACCAAGAAGCCTTGGAGGTACGAGTCCACGAATCACCGTTCAATGTATCTTGCCAAGCATCCGTCACGCATGTAGTAGGGGTTTACTATCCCGATGCCTGAGGTGTTTTCTCTAATGATATGCATGGCCAGGCTGAGAGAAAACAGGTGAACCATGGCATAGGGCAGCGGCTACAGGTGTAACATATTGAGATATCGTCAAACTGCAGGAAGAACATATCCACGGGGACATTATCGACGAAGCATAAGCCTGGTGGCACCTTAACCATGAATACCAGGTGTGAGGGATCTTTCTCTCGAACCAGGCAGTTCTCTACCGTCTGCACACCGTCATGCACACTCTTCATTTCCGAACTAGCGATCCTGAGAAATTTATTAGTTAGCATGGGCTCACCTGCCACATGCGTCCTCCACATAATACCATTGGCTCTTGGTGGCCCGTCCCGAAACATGATTGAATTCGTAGTTGACGCCACCGGCTGGCTCGAGCTGCAAGATTTTATTTTCCTAGCCTTCTTGCCTTTTGGAGAGTGGGGAGGCACCACAATCCAAGGACCGGTTGCCCTATGTAGAGTGTTAGCGCTTACAATCAAGGACCGGTTGGATGTATCAGCTGGCTCGGTGAAGGCGCATGATGTAGGCGTCTCGTGAGAACCAAACAGACGCTTGTTGCAAGTGGGTTTGTCTGCAGGGCCACCAGCTGGGTCTTCATTTGGGTTATCACAAAACTGAGTGTTGATGTACTGATCGATGTCATCTTCGTCGTCCTTGTTCGGATCCTGCACCATGGTCATGTCAATATGATCAGCCAACCCATCGCGTGGAGGTGACGGTGGTAGCGGTGTGGGGGTATTGAAATGGCTTGGTGCTGGTACGACAGGTGGTTCTGTTGTCTGTGGGGTGATGGCATCAGCCGTCCCCAAACAAATCATGCTCTTTGTCCATAGCAGGAATAAGCCGAAGCAATTTATAAGGACAGGCGGCTTGTCTTCATCCGTTCCTAGGTGTTGAATGGGACGTTTCAGGTCATCGCAGTCGTGTAGAACCCAAATAATCTTAACCCTATGCATGCTATATGACATCGGCTTTGAGTGGAACGTACGGTGCAAGGGTTGAATGATGGTACCCTTGGCAACATCCCTCAAATCGTTGTTCACGTAGATTAAGATAGTGCATTGAACATCTGTCTATGAAAACATGTATGGCGTCAGAGATGTGATAAGAGTAATAAATGGCAAGGCGGTAAAAATAATTGGTTTACCATGATGGCATAAAGCTCGGCTAATGTCGTGGCACCGCATATGACGACGGTCGTGCAAGAGACAAAGAGGATGCTTGATGGTGCGGTGACGGCCGCTGGTGTATTCCGCCTACCAGGTGCATTAAGCTCCAGTGCCGCCGGGATGATGGAATGGGGTGTCACCAATGCGTCCACTGCCACGGTGATGGCAAGGGTAGTCACCAACGCTTCCAGCGACACGATGCTAGCGGCAGAGTCATGAACATATAATTCAGCAGATTCACAAACGCCGAGTTGTTCGAGTGGCTACTGACAATGCTTGGAATTGGGGACGGCCCTTGTCGACCACCCGCATTCCAGTTTTCTATTGCCTCCACCAAGGTATGAAGGATGGAGGTGAGGGTAATTGCCAGGTTTTCTTAGACGATCTGCGGGATCTGCGTGACTTGTTCCTTAAGTTCTTGAACCTCGCATTGCTCCTCATCACTGTTCCTGCCACACGTGTCTTCGACGGTGGACCAAAATGATCCACACAATTCTTAGCCTCGAAGCCAGGTAGACGTCCAGCTGATGATGGATTTTGCCTAACCAAGGTGATATCCTTGGCCCGGTTCATCACCCTGTTAAAAGGGTTATCCCATCGGGTGGCCGCCGTCGACCCCTAGGATGAGGAACCCTGGGATCCTGCACTAGAAATTTTCTGCTCCTATAGAAGAAGTACCATGAACCATTTAGAAATTCAATTTCATCGATTAGAATGCAATCGACTTGATCTGCGGTAATTAAATTCCTTACCACAAGAACCTCGAAGTTCTTCACCTTAGGATCCGTGGTGACTTGTTTGATTTTTGGGTCCACATGATAATTGGCCCTGATAAAGTTACGAAGCTGCCTATTTTCAAATTTCACAAACGGGTTAGGTTGCCCTGTAGCTCTATACTCGTCGTCCTCCTTATCTCATTTGGTCACCGTAGCTCTGTAATCGCCAGAACCGAGATGGTGGTGACCTAGATTCATCACCTACAACTCCTTCCCTCGCCTACTCGAGGGCATGGTTGCCTAGGATTTGCAACTGGCCTTGAACTCCCGGTATTGATCTTTAGTGATCTGCGGGTCGATCTTTTGGATCTCCTCAAGACTTTTCTCTTCTTTAAAGATCTCCTTCTTTAGCCGGCCTCTCTAGCTGGCCAGCGCGATGCTCATCTTCGTGAGGGCGGATTTGTTTACTTCATTCCCATTATAATTTGTGTTCCGATACTGAGGGGGAACTTGTATATTGTGTGTAGCTTCTCAAAGAGGTGTGTGTGCAGAAATGGACATTATATTTATGCCAAAGATTCTCAATGTGTATATCGAGATAGCTGTCCGGGTGATAACCACCACTTGTGCACCATACCATTTGACGACCTGGTGGGGCGCCAAAGGAACCCCTGTTGGGCTCACTTCGGTAATTTCCTCTCTGACGGTGCCAACCATGTTCGGGCGCTGTTCCTTCTTCTTCTTAGGAAGATTTCTACCATTTGTTGTGCCCTCGCCTCCATCAGTGGTTTCATCATCCGTCGTTCCTTCGGCTTCTTCTTCCTCCGTGTCCTCCATTTCATTGTCATCGCTCTCGGAAGGATTTTATTCTTCATCCCCTGTCATTCTATCCATCCGCTTGGCCTCCTCCCAGAATGACAAGTTCTTTTGAGGTCCGACTTCTCCTTCAATGTTGATGCGCTTAGAAGAGCCAACCTCATCGTTGTCACACATGTTTGCACTAAAAAGCAAATAATGGTAAGAAAAGCTCACGGAAAAATCCGACATGACCTTTGATAATTTTATTAACCTAGGAGTGCCTAATTTTTGTCGAAACGGAAGTTAATAAACATTTCGGCAAAAATCAGGACTCATTTCATACAAGTACCTGTATACACGACATAAACAAGTGCTCATACAAGCAGAACATCAGCAAGCAAAACAGTAGCAGCCTATTCATGAATATTTTGAGCACAACAGCAGAGCATACAGCAGTAGCAACACCATAGCAGAGTAGCAGCATCAAATATAATATACAGAGCAAATATAACATACAGAGCAACAACACCATTTGCATGCAATGGAGCAAGTTGAGCATACAACAACAACAACAACAACACCAACAACAACAACAACAACAACAATAACAAAAACAAAAACAAAAACAACAACAACAACATGTAGAGGTCCCAACCTTTAATAAGGTAGATATCCCTGTGTTTGCAATGCTAGTCCCTGGATCAATAGCTAGCATCCTCAGTTAAGATGTAATATCAAGAAACAAAGGTCATATTACAACTTTATAACCAGGAATAAAATATTTCATTACATCTTACATACCTTATCTGGCTATCTCATTACAACGTAGTAGAAATAACTATATAGCATGGAGTCCTTCATCTTCAAAGTGCCACACACAATCATGTTGGTTGTAGACTTGTAATCGTAATCAACACACTTCACTAACATCAAACAACCTGCAACATAATAAGTTACAGCCACCAGGGTCAATACATTTGAATTGTATTGGCAAGTGATACTATGGTAGAATAGTGGTATCTATCATCTATATGCATTTGGCTAAGTGGAGATTAGGCTTTCTTTGCTCAAAATAGATTTTCCTTATCATTTGAAAACACTAAGTTTTTGTTTGACAACATCACCCAAGGCATCTACCAATAGAAATTGGTGATCCTTTAACCCTTGTTCAACCACAAGTTTTTAACTAAGAAATTGGGATGAGGAGATTCTTGATAGATTCCATGTCTCGATGCTCAAATTGTCCATTGCCGGGGATACGGCTAAGTACTTAGATTTTACTCTCTCGAGAGGTGGTGCACTTTCCCCACAAGACTCGACATGCATCGAGACAAGATCTTTCAGAATCCTTCCCTTAGACCAAAATGGACGTGTTCCAAACCTATCATCCCCTACCACCAACTGTCCATCTGGCTAAGTTATTGCAACCTATATGATCCATGCAGAGCCCATAAGGCCAAGTGGCTGCACTTGAAGCTTCTCAACATTTGACATCTCAAATCTCTTTGTTCCTGGGTGGCTTTCCACAAGTGAGATACACAAGGTTCACCAGTCCCCTGGCCTTGTGTAACCACTCAACATAAATCCATTCTCACCATTCCACCTAGGTATTTCATTCACATAGTTGTTCTATTAAACAAAACACAAGTAATTGACTTAGAAATATTTCATAGCGTGAATATAATCCACCCTTGTTTTCTACTAGCTAAGCTAAGCATGATAGTAGTAGGGATCTTAACTTAGGAAATTCTACTAAGGCATCATCTATTAGGATTTCCCATGGCATAACATACTTAGGAAAATTCCATGCAAGTCCTACTTAGAAATATCACTAATGCATAGTGAAAATAATGGGACAAAAGTATGAAACACCACTTTCCTTTTTGGTAGAGAATATAAGTTCAATCATTGATCTTGCAATAGTCACACTCTTCAAGGTTCACTACAATTCAATCAAGGAAGGCACAAATTCGAAGCTACCATTCAAACAATTCATCACATAATAATAAAAACAAAGCAATGCATGCAAGCATGCCAAAGATTTTTTTATTTGGAAAAGTGGTTTCTAATAGGTTGTAAACATTTTAACACACCTATTGGTCATTTATCAAAGTGGCAAAACCATTTGATAACGAGTTAGTGAAATGGCCACTTTAAATCCTTTTTGTTTTGCTAGAATTGATTTTATTCAAAGAATAATTTCTAGTGTTAGATAAAATGTTTTTAAACACCAATATTAATGTTTAGGGTCATAATGTTTTAAAACAATTCCATTTGTAAAGGGTTTCATCCAAAATCCATTTTTAAATCCAAGCAACATTTTATTTTGTTGGAAATGCCTTTAAACAAAGTAATAATTTTTCTAGGGTTCACCAAATATATTTTTAAATCCTAAAACTTGGTGTTTAGGGTCAGAGAGTTTAATTCAAACCATTTTCAAAAGATTTTACTCAAAAAGCATTTTTAAAACATATTCAACAGTTTTATTTAACTAGAATTGCTTTAATTCAAAGGAATAATTCCTATGTCTCACAAAATATATTTTTAAATCCAAAAGTTGGTTTCTATGGTCAGTAAGTTCAAAACAATCCATTTACAAAAGATTTTACCCTAAACAATGTTAGAATAAATTTTATACACAAAATATGACTACACATATTCTGCAAAAAAAACCAATTTTACAGAAGCAATTCACTAAACAAAGTGCATGGTTGGAAAGTACTCGTTTTTTTGATTCCACTGATATAAATTTTGTAAAATTTGGACGTGTATATTTAAAGTTATGATTTTTCAAATCTAACCATCTAATAGAAATGTTTCTGTCTATTTAATCAAAATTGTGCCATGCGTCTTCATCTAACTGGTTGATATCGTTTCGTGTGGATCGCGTGTTGTGGATCGTTGGATTTAAACAGAATTGTGCGGTACAGAAACGTGCATACCCCTTCGGGTTAAGTCATCTATCCTAGCCACGCGATCAGGATCTAACGGTTCCTAGCAACTTGACCATGGATGGGCGGCACGTGGCGACGGCGAGCGGCGGCGCGTTGGTTGGTGATGGTCCGGCTATTCTAGGGGGTCAGGGGGTGGTTGTAGTAGCTTACCAGGTCCGCGAGGTCACGACGATGCTCAACGTGGTCGTTGTCGATGGAGGGGTGCACGGGCGTGACGGTAATCTCTCACCGGAGTTGCGCGTGACGTCGGGCTCGTCTGTTCGTCGACGGGGGCGATGATTTATGGCATGCTAAGACAAACGGAGGGTACTGTTAGGTTCGTACGAGAGTTGCGACCATGTGAGAATCCAAGAGGGGGAAGGGGAGGTCTGGGCTCACCAGTAGTGCTCGTTGGAGTGGAGGCAGACGATGGTGACGGGCTGTCGTTGAGGTTGCCGACGATGTGGAGTGCGCGCGGGCGAGTGGAGGCTATGGGCAGATGTGTAGGTAGGTGGGGATCATGCTCGTGTGGTAGAGGGGGCAAAGCGGTGGCTGGCTCACCGTAATTGGCCGAGGAACTCATCGGAGGCAGTGGCGAAGCGAGGAGGAATTCGCGCAGCCTAGGGGCTCCGGTGGGGTGGTGTTTGAGGGGAAAGAGAGGGGGAGAGAAGGGTGATTAAGAGGACGTGGTTACTGGGCGGGATCAATGCTGCATTTACACGAATTTACTCGAGGATTGAATTGAGAGAGAGCGGCAGCGAGGGGGAGAAGTAGTCGCGGGCGGGTGAGAACGATGACTGGCAGGTGGGGTCGTGTCACCAGCGAGAGAGAGGGGAAAACGGTGGGATCTGGTCGTCAGCGGCAGCGCGGGTGCGTTGCTGAGTGCGAATCGTTTTCTGCGGGGGAGAAGGAGATGGGCTAGCTGGGCTGGTTCTGGGCTGGGGTCGTTTCTTTTTTTATTCTGTTTGCTTTTCTTTTTCTGATTTCTTTTTCTGTTTTGAATTTATTCAAATGATTTGAAATACTTGTTTGAATTCAAACTCTTCACAACTTTTAGTAAGTTTTATACTGGTTTATTATTTTATTTTAAGGACCATTTTAGAATAATTATCTTATTCATTTGTGGTTTATTATTTATTTAAAATAGACACTTACCTTTATTCAAATAAGATTTTAATTATATTTTCAAACTCTTATTTGAATTCTAATTTTCACCAAACCTTTTTCAGTAGGTTTTATTTATTTAATAGGGTGTTAAATAATTCACTTTGAATTATTTGAAATATTTTTAATCTGATTTATTAATCATTTAAATTGGGCATTTGTCTTTATTCAAATAAAATCAAATATGGTTTTAATTCCATATAAATTGTATTGAAATGACCCTTTTATTCCATTTAAGTTAATTAAATAACTTTTATTCCACTTGGGAAAATTCCAATTATTATCTTTCCATGATTAAATTAATCATTTACTTTAGGGATTTTATCTTTATTCAAATATAATTAGAATATGGTTTACTCCCATATACTTTTATTTGATTATTGTTTATCCCTTTATTTTATTTGAATTATCTTTATTTCATTTGCTTATGGATTTGGCCAAGATTTAATTTGGCTTTTAAATATTCCTTATTTATTTTCTTCCTTTGCCTTATAAAATCCATATCTTTTTATTTATAGATCCAAAATTGGTGATTTCAATTTGTATAATTTTATTTAATATTTTTTTACCCTTTTAAACCATTTTAGGATTACTTTGTTCACAATTTGGTATGGATTTTAGATAGGAGCTTTATTAGCTTTGAAAATTAATTCCTTTTAACTTATTAAATTCATAAGGTTTTATCTATGGTTCCAAATTAAGTGAAACCAATTTCTATGGTTTTATAATATTTTTATTTGTCATTTTGATCACTTATAAATGTTTGTTGTCAAATTTTCAAATGGATCAAATCCAGAGTCTTACAGAGATCATGGAAATTATTTTCTTCCATTAGGGTTTTAGGGTTTTGGTTTAACTTTTCCAAGTGTTTAAATTTCAAGATACATTCATTGATGAATGCATTTCACTTGCTTGAAATTTGTTGGATTCCATTTTATTCAAAGTTTGTTCAAGATGGGTTTTGATGCTTCCATTTGGAATCAAAAAGTTTCTTTTCACCCTAAATTTCAACAATTATTTATTTTGTTTATTTATTTTTTTCACATTTCAAAATTTGGAAAATTTTGGGATGTGATAGGCTACCACCCTTAAAAGAAATATTGTCCTGGGATTTGGGAAGGCTAGAGGTTACAAATTGGCTTCAAAACAATTACGGTACTACCACCCTTAAAAAGGTTTTCAACTAAATTACATCTTGGCTTACTTGGGATCTTGCTAAAACTTCTCTGGATAATTGCTTGCATAATGTCCTTTGTCACCACACTTGTAACATGTGACAAGGTTAAGTTCTTCACGTATCTTCTCTGGAAAAATTGATATATAATGGCCTAGCTCTTTGCAGTTGTTGCACCACACTTGGCTAATTCCCTTATTCTTCTTCTTGGTTTTCTCCAAATCTAGGAGTACTTCTAGTTCATGTTGTTCTTATCTCACCTCAAAGGTGGGAAATCTTTCTCTCTTCTTGGGGAAGTTACAAGAGATATGACCTTCTTCACAAGAGTAGCAACACTTTGTGGTCACTTTGGATTTGGCTTTATGAGGCATGGTTCTGACTTTGCCTTCATCCTTCATGGTAGAGGTTGTTCCCTTATGGAGGTTTACAAACATTTGATGCATTCCACCTTGATTCATTTGTTGAACTATGGGATAGATGGGGCATTGGATAGGGACATGATCATTTCCTTCACATAGGAAACAAGTCACTTGAGATGTGGGGCATTGTTTAGTTGGATGTTTCTCTTCACAATTAGGGCATTGATCCACATGCACTTTATAAGTGGGCATTGCAAGATTGAGTTCCTTCCATAAAATCATATTTCACATCATTGTTGTCACAATATCCTTGGGAAAGGTTGTCTCTCATGTTGATCATTTGATTTGTCATCCTTTGCAATAATTGGGATTGGATTTACAAAAACTTTTGCAAGGTTGGGTATAACTTATTGTTGTTGGCTAAAAACGGAGTTGTCACTTTACTCAACTGGGTTTGGTTTGCTAGTACTTATTCTCTCATGTGCATCTCTTGGTTGTTGTTGTTGTCACCATTCTTGATGTTGGAGTCTCTTGGAGAAGTCATCTGTTTGGGTTGGATTGGGATTAGAATAGGCAAATTATTTCTAGAGGAAGACTTCTACTCACACACAACAATTCACACAAGCAATGTGCAAGCAATCACAATCAAACATTCCACTCAACAACAAGGTTCAAGCACATTTTTAGGCAACAAAATATTTTTGTTACACCACATAAGTTGGTGTGATCAATATATGATCTAAACTAAACACTAGTATGCTGGTCCAACTATGGTTATCACTTGAGATTATTCTTCTTAGTTGTTTCTTCACGAATGAGATCATTGTATCTTTGCAAAAATTCTTGCATATTGGTCACAAAGCTTCAAATGTCTTGATGGATCCTTGTAGGTTGTGTTTCCTTAGTCTTCAAGTCTTGTGTATTGTCCATGTCTCATTTGTAGTCCTTGGTGATGTCCAAGTAGAAGTCCTTGGTGAAACTAAAGTTGAAGTCATTGGTGATGTTGAAGTTGAAGTCATTTGAGTTTGGTGAAGTCCTTTGCTCTAGTTGATATCTTTGTTCTTGTTGAAGTATTTTCTCATGGTGGGGGATTTGTCCATCAAGTTTAAAAAGGGAGAGATGTAGAATCAAAATCAAAAATGGTTGAGGAAATAGTTTACAAGATTGTTTTAATAAGTTTGAACAAATACAACTCCTATTTTTCTAAGGGGTTTTGTCCAATCCTAGGGTTACAATCCTACAAGCAACACAGTGCTCTGATACCATCTGTAGAGGTCCCAACCTTTAATAAGGTAGAGATACCTGTGTTTACAATGCTAGTCCCTAGATCAATAGCTAGCATCCACATTTAAGATGTAATATTAAGAAACAAAGGTCATATTACAACTTTATAACCAGGAATAAAATAATTCATTACATCTTACATAGCTCATTTGGCTATCTCATTACAATGCAGTAGAAATAACTATATAGCATGGAGTCCTTCATCTTCAAAGTGTCACAGGCAATCATGTTGGTTATAGACTTGTAATCCTAATAAACACACTTCACTAACATCAAACAACCTGCAACATAATAAGTTACAGCCGCAAGGGTCAATACATTTGAATTGTATTGGCAAGTGATACTATGGTAGAATAGTGGTATCTATCATCTATATGCATTTGGCTAAGTGGAGCTTAGGCTTGCTTTGCTCAAAATAGATTTTCCTTATCATTTGAAAACACTAAGTTTTTGTTTGACAATATCACCCAAGGCATCTACCAATAGAAATTGGTGATCCTTTAACCCTTATTCAACCACAAGTTTTTAACTTAGAAATTGGGATGAGGAGATTCTTGATAGATTCCATGTCTTGATGCTTAAATTGTCCATTGCCGGGGACACGGCTAAGTACTTAGATTTTACTCTCGAGAGAGGTGGTGCACTTTCCCCACAACACTCGACATGCATCGAGACAAGATCTTTCAGAAGCCTTCCCTTAGACCAAAATGGACGCGTTCCAAACCTATCATCCCCTACCACCAACTGTCCATCTGGCTAAGTTATTGCAACCTATATGATCCAGGCAGAGCCCATAATGCCAAGTGGCTGCACTTGAAGCTTCTCAACATTTGACATCTCAAATCTCATTGCTCCTGGTTGGCTTTCCACAAGTTTGATACACAAGGTTCACCAGTCCCCTGCCTTGTGTAACCACTCAACATAAATCCATTCTCACCATTCCACCAAGGTGTTTCATTCACATAGTTGTTTTATTAAACAAAACACAAGTAATTGACTTAGAAATATTTCATAGCATGAATATAATCCACCCTTGTTTTCTACTAGCTAAGCTAAGCATGATAGTAGTAGGGACCTTAACTTACGAAATTCTACTAAGGTATCATCTACTAGGATTTCCCATGGCATAGCATACTTAGTAAAATTCCATGCAAGTCCTACTTAGAAATATCACTAATGCATAGTGAAAATAATGGGACAAAAGTTTGAAGCACCACTTGCCTTTTTGGTAGAGAATATAAGTTCACTCCTTGATCTTGCAACAGTCACACTCTTCAAGGTTCACTATAATTCAATCAAGCAAGGCACAATTTCAAAGCTAGCATTCAAACAATTAATCACATAATAATAAAAACAAAGCAATGCATGCAAGCATGCCAAAGATTGTTTTATTTGGAAAAGTGGTTTCTAATAGGTTGTAAACATTTTAACACACCTATTAGTCATTTATCAAAGTGGCAAAACCATTGATAACAAGTTAGTGAAATGGCCACTTTAAATCCTTTTTGTTTTGCTAGAATTGATTTTATTCAAACAATAATTTCTAGTGTTAGCAAAAATGTTTTTAAACACCAATATTAATGTTTAGGGTCATAATGTTTTAAAACAATTCCATTTGTAAAGGGTTTCATCCAAAATTAATTTTTTTAATCGAAGCAACATTTTATTTTGTTGGAAATGCCTTTAACCAAAGTAATAATTTTTCTAGGGTTCACTAAATATATTTTTCAATCGTAAAACTTGGTGTTTAGGGTCAGAGAGTTTAATTCAAACCATTTTCAAAAGGTTTTACTCAAAAAGTATTTTTAAAACATATTCAACATCTTTATTTAACTAGAATTGCTTTAATTCAAAGGAATAATTCCTAAGTGTCAGAAAATATATTTTTAAATCCAAAAGTTGGTTTCTATGGTCAGTAAGTTCAAAACAATCCATTTACAAAATATTTTACCCTAAAAACAATTTTAGAATAAATTTTATACACAAAATATACCTACACATGTTTCTGCAAAAACAACTAATTTTACAGAAGCAATCCACGGTTAGAAAGTACTCTTTTTGCTGATTCCATTGATATGAAATTTGTAAACTTTGGACGTGTAGATTTAAAGTTATGAATTTTTCAAATCTAACCATCTAATAGAAATGTTTCTGTCTATTTAATCAAAACTGTGCCACACGTCTTAATCTAACTAGCTGATACTGTTTCGTGTCGATCGCGTGTTCTGGATCGTTGGATTTAAACAGAATCATGCGGTACAGAAATGTTCATACCCTTTCGGGTTAACTCATCTATCCTAGCCACGCGATCAGGATCTAACGGTTCCTAGCAACTTGACCATGGATGGGCGGCGCGTGGCGGCGGCGAGCGGCGGCAGTGCATCGGGTGGTGACTGTCCGGCTATTCTAGGGGATCATGGGTGGTTGCAGTAGCTTACCAGGTCCGCGAGGTCACAACGATGCTCAACGTGGTCGTTGTCAATGGAGGGGTGCACGGGCGTGACGGTAATCTCTCACCGGAGTTGTGCCTGATGTCGGGCTCGTCTGTTCATCGACGGGGGCGACGATTTATGGCATGCTAAGACAAACGGAGGGTACCGTTAGGTTCGTACGAGAGTTGCGAACATGTGAGCATCCAAGAGAGGGGAAGGGGAGGTCTGGGCTCACCAGTAGTGCTCGTCGCAGCGGAGGCAGACGGTGGCGACGGGCTGTCGTTGAGGTTGCCGACGATGTGCAGCGCGCGCGGGCGAGTGGAGGCTATGGGCAGATGTGTAGGTAGGTGGGGATCACCCTCGTGTGTTCGAGGGGGCAAAGCGGTGGCTGGATCATCAGAATTGGCCGGGGAACTCGTCGGAGGCAGTGGCGGAGCGAGGAGTAATTCGTGCAGCCTAGGGGCTCCGGTGGGGTGGTGTCTGAGGGGAAAGAGAGGGGAGAGAGGGGCGATTAAGAGGACGTGGTTACTGGGCGGGATCAACGCTGCATTTACATGAATTTACTCGAGGATTGAATTGACAGAGAATGGCAGCGAGGGGGAGAAGTAGTCTCGGGCGGGTGAGAACGATGACTGGCAAGTGGGGTCGTGTCGCCAGCGAGAGAGAGGGGATAACGGTGGGGTCTGGTCGTCAGTGGCAGCGCGGGTGCGTTGCTGAGTGCGAATCGTTTTCTGCGGGGGAGAAGGAGATGGGCTAGCTGGGCTTAGTGGGCTGGGCTGGTTCTGGGCTGGGGTTGTTTTTTTATTCTGTTTCCCTTTCTTTTTTTGTTTTCAATTTATTCAAATGATTTGAAATACTTGTTTGAATTCAAACTATTCACAACTTTCAGTAAGTTTTATACTGGTTTATTATTGTATTTTAAGGACCATTTTAGAATAATTATCTTATTCATTTATGGTTTATTATTTATTTAAAATAGACACTTACCTTTATTCAAATAAGATTTTAATTATATTTTCAAACTCTTATTTGAATTCTAATTTTCACCAAACCTTTTTCAGTAGGTTTTATTTTTTTAATAGGGTGTTAAATAATTCACTTTGAATTATTTAAAATATTTTTGATATGATTTATTAATCATTTAAATTGGGCATTTGTCTTTATTCAAATGAAATCAAATATGGTTTAATTCCATATAAATTTTATTCAAATGACTCTTTTATTACATTTAAGTTAATTAAATAACTTTTATTCCACTTGGGCAAATTCCAATTAAATAACTTTTATTCCACTTTGGATTTTATCTTTATTCAAATATAATTAGAATATGGTTTTCTCCCATATAGTTTTATTTGATTATTCTTTATCCCTTTATTTTATTTTATTATCTTTATTTCATTTGCTTATGGATTTGGCCAAGATTTAATTTGGCTTTTAAATATTCCTTATTTATTTATTTTCTTCCTTTGCCTTATAAAATCCATATCTTTTTATTTATAGATCCAAAATTGGTGATTCCAATTTGTATAATTTTATTTAATATTTTTTTATCCTTTTAAACCATTTTAGGATTACTTTGTTCATAATTTGATATGGATTTTAGATAGGAGATTTATTAGCTTTGAAAATTAATTCCTTTTAACTTATTAAATTCATAAGTTTTTATCTATGGTTCCAAATTAAGTGAAACCAATTTCTATGGTTTTATAATATTTTTATTTGTCATTTTGATCACTTATAAATTTTTGTTGTCAAATTTTCATATGGATCAAATCCATATTCTTAGAGAGATCTTGGAAATGATTTTCTTCCATTTGGGTTTTAGGGTTTTGGTTTAACTTTTCCAAGTGTTTAAATTTCAAGATACATTCATTGATGAATGCATTTCATTTTATTCAAAGTTTGTTCAAGATGGGTTTTGATGCTTCCATTTGGAATCAAAAAGTTTCTTTTCACCCTAAATTTCAATAATTATTTATTTTTTCACATTTCAAAATTTGGAAAATTTTGGGATGTGACACAACAACAACAAAATTCTTACAGCTAATAAAATGACTATATTAATGCAAGTAACATATATATTACTACTACCACTGGTTTAGTTAACCAGTACCAAGTCAAGTCAAGTCTCTTTTGCTTAGCAAGCAGTAGTTAGTAGCAGTTAGCAAGAAGCAGTAGAGAGTAGCAGTAGCAAGCAGCAGCAGCAAGCAGCAGTACCAAGCAGCAGTAGCAAGTAGCAGTTAGCAAGCAGCAGTAGCAAGTTAGAAAGCAGCAATAGCAAGAAGAAGTAGTTAGACTAGATGATCAAATCTTCCAAACTAAGGTGTGTGCGACCTCTAGCTAGGTTCAAGAACAAAACGGTGCAAACAAGGGGCAACCTCAGCTGACGGAGATATTCTCACAACAGGGCAAAAAGGGGCACATAGCTCACACATGCAATTTCTTCCCTCTTTATAAGATGAATGAAAACGTCAGCATAGATATGAGTACGATCAAAGGGAAACACCCTTCGAACAACACATATGAACAGAAAATAAACACTCCATTATTTATCAAACAAATGTTTAAAGGCATCCTTACTACCATAAAATCGACATTTATTGTCCTATAAATGTAATTGTAGACATGTACTGAGTAACTGTGCTGAAGAGACATCTTTAACTAGTTATCCTTTGCACAGTACACAGTAGAAAGTTATCCCTAGAAGCAGATCAGTTCTAGTTAGCAACCATGGTGATTGTAGCAGTGCAGTTAGCAAATCATCCCTAGAAGCAACTTCAAATCATGGACCGAGTAACGACGATTTTTGCATTTAGCAAATCATACCTAGAAGCAGTGGAAATCATCCCTATTAGCAGTGAAGTTGATACTATCTATAGCATCCCATCTGTCTAACATCTGTAATTATACATCAATCATAATAAAATGTTACTTCCTACATATCATTCTTGCATTGCATCATCATTATACAATGCTCATGTCACCATGCCACCTTGCATTTAAGAGTCATATAAACCCCTCTATTTGGTTATTATCCCATATGCACTATATAATGTATCACTTGTATTTGCTTCTTGATAAATTGTATTTTCTTCTTGATAAATTGCTTCATGCCGAAGTTGAGTTGTGGGCATATCTTTTCTTGAATCCACCACCTTTCTTTTTCACAAACTTATAATTCCACGGTTCCAACTATATATGGGCCATTGCATTTATTTTGGCTTTGTTCTAGCTCATATGTAATAAGATGGGTTCACTTCAAGCTCTACATGCTTCCATACAAGTTCTCTTATTGTTTTCACAATAGTTGTATAGGATCCTACATGGCCAACTTTGCATGCTATGTAGTAGTATAATCCATGTTTCCTTCCAACCATGGTTCCATTCTACTGTGATCTTATTTGATCCAATGTGTCTATATTAAATCTTAGTGGAAAACACAAAATAGAAAAGTCTCATGGTTCAAATGGTGTCATTGTTGCATGCAACTATGTTGGAAAGCTTGATTCCTTTGAATCCTTGATCACTTGGCCTAGTTTGTTTACACCAACTAGACCAAGATCTTGGTCATTCATAAACATGTAAGCCTCCCAAACTTTCCATATCTCTTTTTTCACTCCCTCTTTTATGTGTTGTTTTGCCAAGCTTGCATAAGAAATGCAAGGTTCCATCAATATCTGTAGTACCACATTTCCCCTGCATTTGATCTTTCTTGGGTTGAAACAAGTGATGTTTACAAGGAAACAAACTAAAGAAATAAACCAAAAATAAATCAAATTCAAAATAGAAATTTAAATGAAAAAGATCACGAAAAACCTAGCAGTAGCAGTCACATGGGCTGGCGCTACCCTTTTGGCCCGTCCCAGCTTACAGCCCACCCGGGGTCCATCCCTCATCCTAGCCCTAGCCCATCCACCCTGACGACAGCTAATGTTCCTCTTCTTCCTTATGCCTGTCACCATTTCCCTCTCTCTCAACAACAAATGGTAAAGCGCAAGCAGAGCAGGTCCCCGTTGTCCTCCCGTCAGCCGCGTCGCGCCAAGATCATCGTCCCTTCTTATCCCGACCATAGCAACCCTAGAAACCCTAATACCATCTTTCCCTCGTGCCTCCTTTTTCTTCCCCTTCTTCCCCATTGATTGTCCTGCAAAATTTCCCCCATGGCCCGGCCGCGTTAAGTAGCCTCCTCTCGGGCCAGCTCTTATGTCGTCGAACAAGTAAGCTTCTGGTTCCATTTCTCCTCCTTGGTCTCTATCGTTGCCGCCACCGTCTAAATTTGTGCTGTGGTCCTCTGCTTCTGGTTTTAGAGTAGGGACCAGGTCTTCCATCGACACCCGCAACAGATGTCCATGAAGGACCCGGACGTGGTCCTCGCCCTACCGCTTCTTCATGTATGTCCGCTAGGTCATCATTGTCGTCGACCTCGTCTCCAAACGCCGATGAGCCTCTCCCTCCCCTCGTTCCTGCATCATAGTTGTTGCCGCACCCCTGCAGACCCGCGCTCACCAACCACCGCGCTAGCGTGAGCACCGTCCTGCACCAGCAGGCGCATGCGCTTGCTTCGCCCCGCTCTGCCAGCTGCGTTGCGTGTGCGTGCGGACCAGCGTGCTCTGGCCTCGCAACAACAGCAGTCGCTATAGTTTTCCCCGTTGTAAATCGCAAGGCCCTGGTCGCTGTGGTGCCCCTTGGACAGAGCCGCCTAAACTCAACATGTATATCCAGTGGCTTCCCCGACAAGTTTCCTTTTCGCGCTAACCCTTCCGCGCCACCATTGCGTCACTTATCTCGCTTGAAAACGCCACCACTATCGAGATATACAGAGTTTCAGAGAGATCCTTATTTGGAAAACAGACCTTCCACTTTATATTTAGGCCCCTAACATTTCCAAGCTCCAAACCGCAATCCTCCATAACCTGAGCTTTTGTTAAAAAGGCACCTCCCTTTCTGTAAAACTTAACCCGCGGTACACCACCTCCTCCACGTGGCCCCGCAGACAACCCAGGACCCATATGTTATCCACGGTGGCTAGATTGACCCTGAGTAACAAAAGTCAGAAGCTTTTCAAAATTCAAAATTTAGTTTGATTTATATTATGTTTAAGGACAAACAAATTCATAACTTTTGAATAAATAAGAATTTGAATAAAAGTGGAATATGAGATGTGTTTAGTTTTTCAATGTAAATGAAATTACAAATTCAAAAGTTTCCAAATCAATTTCAAACTAGTCAACCATTGACATAGCCCCTTTTTAATAAATTTTGTCTTTTATAATAATTTAAATTCATAACTCCAGTTATTATGAATGGTACATATTTTGGAATCAGAAAAATGCGAGGATTATGAATGTGCTATTTAAAATATCTTTTGGGCAATTTAAAATTTCGAAATAATTTAAATACTAATAAGTGCCATTTCTAAAATAATTCATAACTTTAATTCCGTAATTCCGAATTCGACAAATGATATGTCTAAATCGATTAACTAGACGAGCTGTTCTAACTATGCATTCCTAGATATGATTTGAAGCATGTGTCACATAAATATTAAGTATACAACAATGTTTATGGGAGCAAAACATGACTAAAAACTTAATAAAATGTTTCATTCTTGTACCCCACACCTCACCCATGCCATGCTATGTTTTACCATGTAAATTGTGCATCATTCCATCATGGCAGACTTGTTTTCTTGTTGGATATAATTTATATGATTGTGCAATCTATTTTTTTCGGCCCCTTATATGTTTGGTTTTTATCCGCATAGACGTTGAGCAAGGAGAATATCAGGAGCCACGTGAGTATTACCCATATCCTTCTTATTCTGTAACAAAGCTTCCAGGCAAGCAATTCCCCATGCCTGCACTACATATAGAACCTATTGCATCTATCTTATTCTTGCATCATATGTCGCGATCTGAATTAAATTGAATCCTAAGTATTACATAGACTTTACTTTTAAACTCCACTAAATCTTGTTCCCCCAACCTATGAGCCATTACTATAGGAGTTCTTTGATCCATGCAAGTTAAAGAATTGCATATGTAGGGTTTGCGAGTGTCTATGAATCATGAGGTACCTAAACAACTGAATTGAGTAACAATGGGATAAATAATGAAAGAAGCATCGGTGGGCATTATCTGCTATTTGGTTCTTTAAGCTTACTTGTGTCCCGTAGGACCCCAAGTACTTGATACCTGTTCCTTGACTATTGCACTATCCGCATGTGGGACCATTAATCCCCTTAGTCTTAGCTTGAGTCGCATTTAATTTCTTGGATCCACAAACTAGTTTGGGGCGTTATTATTATCCTGTACTTATGCCATGCTACGGCTTATTTACTATGGTTGCTCGAGGAGCGTTTACTACTATACTATTTTGGACAAGTGGAATGTTTTCGCGGTATCCACAAGCCAAGTCATACTTTCGGGTTCCCAGTCATTTACATCCATTGACACAAACCTCTAGGTCCATCTCGGAGCCGGCAAACTTCGTCGTGGGTTTATTAGTGGGATGGCCCCCCTGAAATCATCTGTTAATCTTCCGAATGCTTTGCCGTAATACCTAATTGGGTTTTCATTAGGTTTTTCTGAGGTTGATCATGCATGTGTTTCTATCTGTGTAGTCTTGCATGGTAAATCCTTCTGAAAGTCATGTCTCTGGTTATGGATGACTTGGAGCATAGTTTCTCGATCATAGACAAGCATAACTTAAGTACCACTTTTAAATTGACTTAAAATTGACTAGTAATAGTGCAATATTCATGGAATGACTAATAAAATTGCCTATGGATGGGATGTTATTTGGCCTTATCTTTCGGGAAACGGGGAGGTGGGCGAGTGATGTTTACTTATTTTGATATATATATATATATCTATTGGTTAATTCACTGTTTTTATTTAACGAGCGTCCGTCTTCATTGGTTAGCCAGATGTTGTAGCATGTCTCTGTAGAACCTCTAGGCTTTACTTTCGCTACAATTGTGTCACCCCTAGGTTGTTCCCTTTAGATGCATAAAGACTTGTTGAGTCCCTTAGGGTCTCACACGATAAAATAATGGTTCAAATGGACTGGTATATCCGCAAGAAGGATACTGGATCGAGGAGACCGACGATGGTGGAAATGACCGTTAGGTCTAGAGATTTTGCGCCATGGACATCTTGAGATCATGTGGGCGGGATGTGCTTATTTTCAGGGCATCTTATGCCAATTTTCCTCTTATCCGTACTCGGATCTTGCTTTTCACGTCCCCTTGATACTCTGATGTGTGATGTATGAGGATGGATCCTAAAATATTATCTCTATCTTGGATATTTTCATCTTGCCGTGTGGTGTTAAATATTTCTATTTTTGTTAGATGGTTTGGCTCTGATGTACTCTTTTATGTCATTGGCATACATATTCATTTGTGTATTCTTGACTCGTAGTCTCGCCGACTATGTCTCTCCCACTTGAAGCTAACCATGAGAAGTGGGTAGGGTGGTTGGACGGTACGTGCCCTGTTCCACTCATACGGGACCTACACGTGGGTGTCCCTTGGGCCTCCTTGGTAGGACACCTTATCCACTTTTAGGTTATACCCACTTGTGATTTCGAGCATAGGGTCCAGGGGATTACACTATCCTAGAAGCGGAAATTAAACGAGTAGTAGGGGAGGCTTACCAGATGGGGAACAAAGATGACATCACACGCAGTTGCAGATGACGAGCGGCGGCGTGGGGACAACGACGCGCATTCCTCCTCCGTCGCGTTCCTCCTCTGGCACGGTACTCCTCCGGCATGGTCCTCCTCCTCAGGCATACTCTCCTCCTCCTCCGTGGGCATCACCTCCTCCTCCGGATCAAGTGGCAAGCAGTGCAGGGCAAGGCAGCGCGGGATGGCAGGCGACACGGGACGGCAGGGTGCGAGTGGAGGCAAGTGGTTGGTGAGGCGGGGAGCGGTAGCTCACGGGTGGCAGGCGGTAGTGGTGCGAGCTTGAGGTGTGAGGGCTAGGGAGAGGGACATGCTCATGCACGTGGAGTTGACTTCTCAGTGCAGTTAGTCATAGAGCACCCTTTCCTAGTGCGCTACGGATAAACGACTTACCCGTAACGCAGTAGGTAAGTGTGCGGTACGACTAACTGCACTGACAAGTCAAATAAGAAGGAGGCCACCTCACCAGTTGTCACTATCTCTGCCCTGTCCCACTAGTTCCTCCCTTTGATCTATTCTGAACCTGTCAGCACCAGGTTCGAACCCTAGTTCCCACCATTTTTGTTTTTATTTTAAAACTACTTTTAAATGTTAAAAAGATGACCAAAAATTATGTAAACTATATAAAATATCTGTTATATGTTTTATATATTAAAAGTGGTACATATATATCATAAAAGTGATACAAAAGTGATTCAAAGTAGAAATTAATTAATTAATAATGTGCTCATTAATAATAGGGATTTGTATTTCCATGCCCTTCGTTCGTTAGTTGTACTCAGTTTTCCCCAACCGCTTAACTTTTTCTCAGATTTCTCCTCCTTCTATTATGAAACCCTCATAGGCTCTCGTAGGCGGTCGGATGCAGACATGTCATCAGGTCCAAGGCTTGAGCGTTACATGCTGACTGGTGGAACCGTATTGGGGCAGGTCGTTACATTACGTGGCCTTGACCATTACATGCTGACGGGTGGGGCCGTGTTGGGACGGGTCCTGCATACATGGTGAAGGATAGGGCCTCATGAAGACACGTCGGACCGACCATTCTCGCTTACCCAAAGCGTTTGCTTCCTGGGACCCTGGAACAGCTCCCACTCCGCCCCTCTATTGCCCTACCGTCGTGCCCTCCTACCTTATGTCGTCCTTGGACCTAGAGCCGCTGCCCCCAAACCACGGATCCCACTCCTCCTCTAGCTCTACTCCCGCCCCCGCTCGATCTACCCCTTTCACGGAATAGTATGCAATACCCGCTGGTGTATCGGCCATCCTCGTTGAGCACGGAGAAGATTGGGTGGAATCGGAGGGATCTAACGTATGGATTCCATCGAAGTAAGCATTGTTTCCCTTTGTGGATTGATTATAGGCAGTATTTGAGCGCAAATCAATGGTGCTCAACTAACTGCCTTGCTTTTTGAATTCGATTGGTCTAGTGCTGGCGGTTAGACTGGATACTAGCGTAATTCATGGTCATGAACAATATCTCTCTGGATTTTACTTCCCAGCATGGTTGCAACCTCCATAACTCTCAGAGATTTGAAAGTAAATTCCCCTGGAGGAGTGGCGATTTAGTTGATTTTCAATATTTTAACAATAGCGAGCAAAGATTGCTCCCACTAACTAGCGAAGATGATCTGGTAATGATTTTCTTGTTGAATGCTGCCGAACGTTTTGGTTGAATTTGTCTCCATGTGCAACCTAAAGTTGGGAACACGGGAAAGAGGGTTAAATCATCATGTAGTGGTCAGACATCATCAGGTGGCTGGGCATCATGTGTGTAACACCCTCGGATCGGCCCTATGCAAGTTTTACCGATTCCCGCCAAACTCACATAGAAATGATTCAAAGGTTCCCACCAGGCACTTTCATGCGGGTGGAAAATGAAGTAATACCATTACACATTAGTTCTCGATGTAATACACAGAACAGATATATACAACACGACTCCAAGAGTCAAGAATACGGATATATAGTACAAAGATCTAAATCATCTTGAAAACAATACAACGTCCTAGTATGGACAAGATGAAAATGGGGCTAAGAGCCCTTAAGAATGATCAATGGCGTCCATAACCCTGCCAAGGCCAAGACGGAAGGGTAACCATGCTAGCAACGTTGCTAAACAAAAAGGGATCCAACAAAGGGCAAAGGAAAAGAGCGGTCAGTACTGAGGACAATACACGGTGAAACTTAAAATTCGGTGGTCCTCGTCTACATAGGTATGGTTCACTGAAGTGGCAGCGAAGCATGTGCTAAACAATCTATAGAGACTCAATACTTCTGTCGGCTATTAGAGAGAAATGAGAAAGACCTATTCGGACCAAAACTGATACTACCACCAAACATATCCATCCTGGTATTTCACCCTCGAGCCCAAACGAGGAAGTCAAGCCAAGGAAACTCACACGATTGGCAGTTTTATTCATTCTTTCCATGGTGGTTATCCAACTTAGTAGTCATATCAGATACAAGTCAAATTTATAGAAGTAAAATTTAGTTATAGTTGTCTATGATCCAGATACTGTGCTGCAATTCATCCATAACCGGGGACATGACTTTTCAAAAAGATTTAAAACTGCACGGGTGCACCAAAGTTTCCACACGCACTTTGAACCTTTTTGCCAGATTAGTTAACATACTTCCATCGGTATGTCTGCGGGGCCTATGACACGATCCTTTACCTGACCCAAAGCAAGCACATGGAGCCACTAGAAAGAGCTACCCGTACGAGGTATAACTAATACTCCTCATACGGAGCCTATGGTTGCGTACACTTGTCACGCGAGCAGAGGTTATGGACAATATATTCCAGTGATAGAGTGTCGCACCTATGCAACAGTAATAAACTCTCATCAAGCAACAGATAATCAACATGCCATACATGGCATAATGTGACATGAAAACATCAAACTAGTTTATGGCCCCCGGTACAATACTTTGAAATTAGGTAGTAAGCTGATAGGGGTGCCCATACACCCCACATGTGGTTACCGCACTTAGTCTCGAAATAGGTGTCAAGAACTCGAGTCCTAGGTGGACACAAGTGGACGGTTAAAAATCAAATCTCAACTATTACCCACTAGTGCCTCTTTATTAATTATATCCGTTTTAATATCTAATTAACCAAATGTAATTAAAACCATGATCAACCATTATTGATATGTCAACCCCCAACATCAGTGGAACATCGACGAAGGAAAGCGGCACTTGAACAAGCAACTACGACTCGCAAGGACAACTGGCTACCCAAACAACGAGCAATAGGAGGTGTACAAGGCAATATAAATGCGGCAAAGATATATATAGGGGTGCAGAATCTAAAACATCGCAACATGGTTAGCAATAGATCAACATGAGGAAGTAAAGACTATAAATGTAAAATAGGTAGAAAGAGGGAGAATGCTCGCCTAGGAAACATTGCCAAAGGTTCATCCGAAGATCGAGTCGACAATCGCATCAACTCATCGGCCTAATCTGTGAAGAAGCGAAGCACTAAAAGAAACATTGGATGCACTATTTAATAGTACGCCGGAAGATCGTGCATGATGCATGTATGATGTATGACACGGCAAACGGTGCGATTACGCAAGATTAAGCGGAACCAGGGTCTCAAAAATTAATTAGGTGGTTTATGTTATTTAGATACCCCGTAATTTAAATGTTGTATTGACAAAGGAAAAATATGTCATATGTTTCTATGCAAATTTAAATGGGCCAATATAAGACTAGATTAGCCCACACATGGTCTTCATATTAATTATGAGGTGAATCATTATAATGCCCTAAAACCACACAAGATGTATTCAGTATGATAAATTTATATGCAACAAATGACAATGTCATATATTATAAAATATAGGGGGTCTTAGAAGAAGGGTCACACATAGGGTCAGCGATCATGGTTTCGAGGGGTTTGGTTTGGTCTTCGGATCCGGCTATCGAGGCGTTGGATCCGAGGGGGTCTTGGCATACATGAGGTAGATCTTCATGCTCCGATCCGGTGTCGATCTTTGGGTACCACGGTTCTGTGACGAACATGGTTTCGGCAATCTTCGGTTCCATGGTGGCGTTCTTCGGATTTCAGGAAGAAGTCCTTGAGGTTCCTTGTCGACAATTATTCAGGAGTGTCAACTCCGTGTTGGAGAACTTGGTACTTGGTCATCAATCACCATACATCTAATACCACATCAACATCACTTCACCATATCACACATCGGGGTCATACATAGATCATAGGAATTCCAGAGAGAAAACACTTGCAAAATCTGTGGCAAGGAGGCATAGTACACACATGCATAGAGTCCAGTACCGCGTGGACATACTCAGGAGAGATGGTGCTAGGGACGACATGTCACAATAGAAGCACCAAAATACGATCGTGTCCAACACGGGAACACAAAAAGATGATGGTCAGTTGCGAGGACCCTGGCTGTGCTCATGGCTTTGAGAAGTGGCCGGAGAAGGGGACGGCAATAGGGAGAGCCTGCAGACTCGCACGGCTAGAGGGCGAGCAGGGCGGGCGCGTCACAGAGCTGCGTCGGAGGAGACGTCAGTGGGGGGCTCAGTGTCTGGGAGGAGGGACGCGGCGAGGGGAGGCACGCCGGCGCGCGTGCGACTGAAGGGCGGCGTTCCGAGCGACAAGGAGGCGAAGTTGGGGCGGCAGCGTCCGGTGCTCGGGCAAAGAGGGAGGTGGTGATGGTGGTGCCTTCCTGTGGAAGGAAGCGGAGTGAGGAGGGTCGCTTAGGCCTTGTTTACTTCTCCGGTATTTTTATCCACAAAAGATGCGGGGATATACGGGGATTTGGTGTTCGCCCAATACTCTCAAATCCCCTCAAATCCCTTCCACGAAAATACTCTACCATGATGGAGAGTTTTTAATCTAGTCAAAAATACACTAGTGTGGAGGGGATTTGTGGGGATATTCCGGGATTATCCCCTCAAAACCCGGCCTAGTAAACAAACTATCGAGGAAATTCCGGGATACAAAATAATCCCCTCCCATCCCCTGAAATACCCTAGAAGTAAACAAGGCCTTAGGGGAGGTTGGGGACGCGAGCGAGGCGAGCACAGGCGGCGGCGAGCGAGGGGAGGCGTGCGGGAAGGGAATCACGGGGAGTGGGTGGGCCGCGTGGGATGTACGCGAGCGGGGAGGCGCGTGACAGGTGGGGCGTTGAGCGAATGCAAGGCCAGGTGGGGCCACGGGGGAAACATGGAGAGAGAGATGGTTTGCGGGGCGGTAGACCAGGACAGGGAGCGGGTGGGATTTCCAGTTGGCAGACGTGTACGTGCGTGCTGCGGATAGTTTGGGAGTAAGAGCATCTCTACTCGCCTACCCATGAGGCTGATCCAGACGTCGAATTTTGGTTCGGACGTCGAAAATCGGTCCAATCACATACCTAAGGACCTATTTTCGTCCGGATTTCGGCATGTTTGGGTCCGGACTACCCAGGCCGTACCCAGGATCCCGGGTACGCCCTAGGAACGCCAGACCCAGCGAAAACGGGCGTGAGCCAGCTCTGTAGGCGAGAGAAGGCACCACTCCCGCCAATTCGCCGAGCTCCCTGCCCTTTTCTTCCCCCTCCCGCCTTTCTTCCCTATTCCCCCACCCCGAAGCTCCGCCGATCACCGCGCCCGACATGTCGCCCAAGAGTTTCTTCCAACCCAGATCGACCCTCGGCGAGGGTCCGGCGGAGAGGAAGGCGAGGAAGCCGAGAGCGCTGTCAACCAAGCCGGAGGGCATGTCCTCGGCGGAGTGGGAGAAGAGGGAGCACACCAGCCAGATCTCGTCGGCCGAGCGGAAGGACGGGAAGGAGAGGGCGAAGCTCTGACAGCAGCAAGCGGAGGAGGAGAAGGCGATGGTGAAGGCGGCGGCGGAAGAACATGCGATGGTGAAGGCGAAGCAGGCTGCGATGACGCGTTCGGCGTTGATGCCCACGCAGTACCCACCACATTGGGGGAGCCAGGCTAGCATCGGCTCGCCCGCCGGCTTCTCGCCGATCTCTCCGGCCAACTTCTAGGAGAGCTAGCCGGCTGCTCGGCAGAGGAACTCCCCGTCGCCGGAGTTCAACGGCGGCTTCAACCCGAACTTGCTCTTCCCCTACCTGGCGCCGCGCCACCCTTCGCCGTTCGGCGTGGACATCAACATCCCCTACTCGACCTCTCTGGCGTACGCAAGCCCTGCTCTGCGCCGCGGACCACTGCCTTTCGGCGGAAGCTCGGCAACCTTCGTCGAGGCCGACGCGCGTAGCCTGTTCGGCGGAATGTCGGGCGAACTTCCGGCCGGCATAACGCCCGAGGCCTACATGGAGGACCTGATCGCAACAGGCTCGGCCTCCAACCACCCCTCCTTCTTCATGGAAGAGCAGAACCGGGCCGATGCTGAGCGCGGCATCGAGTCCCAGGACCTCGCCGACGTCGATGCTAAGGAGATCCAGGCCGAGCAGATGCAGGCAGAGGACGCCGAGACTGAGGACACTTGCCGAGGACGGCGGACGCTCGGCTCAAATGGACCGTGGCCGAGGACACCTGCCTCGCCGAAGCTTGGAAGACGGTGAGCATGGATCCGATAACGGGTGCGAACCAAAATTCCGACAGTTATTGGCGGCGCGTGAAGGCAGCATTCGATGAGCGAAGCATGTGCGACCCAAAGTATCGCAAGATCCACATGGAGCGAGGGGAGAAGGAAATAACGAACCACTGGGCGATCATCCAAACTGCGTGCAGCAAGTGGCACAGCTGCGTGGAAGAAGTCGACCGCACACAAGCCAGTGGGGAGAACATGGACAACAAGGTACTCGCGAAGATTAACTTTGTCGTGCACTCTCTTGACACATTTGCGGACATGGACAACTTGACACACTTCCATTTTGTAGCTGCGCCCTGCACTTCTTCTGTTTCGAGAGGACATGAAGATGGAGTTCAAGTTCCATCATGTCTTCGAGAAAATCGAGCATTGCGAGAAGTGGCGGGAAACTCGCCTGAGTCTGTCCAAGAGCAAGGATGGCGTCTACAACCCCGAGGCCCCGGCTGCTGCTTCCAGCGAAGGAAGACCTGAGCTCGGCCAGAAGAAGGCGAGGATGCTCAAGGCCGCCGGACCTCCTGCCGAGCGTCTCCAGGCTTCGATCGAGAAATGCCTCGCCGACACGAGGGCGCAGGCCGAGAAGAGGGCTGAGAAGAGCGAGGAGCGCTGGAAGAAGCTGATGGAGACACAAGGGGAAAAGGTGGCCCTCATCAAGGAAAGCCTCGCCGAGAAGAAAGCCAGCCTCGCCGAGAAGAAGGCTAACTACGCCGCCAAGAAGCACCACACGGACCTCAAGTTCCTCATGGCCGGTGAGGACACGTCGAAGATGAGCTCACCGGTCAAGGCCTGGTACATGGCGCAACGTCAGGCCATCCTTGAGGGCATGACCATGGTTTCCCCTTCCCCTTCCTCTGTGCCAAACATGCCAGCGCCGAACGCTCGCACGTCGAGCTCTGCTTCGACTTTCTCCAACTCGGGGGCCTTCACCGGCGAGATGGACGACAACGCAACGTCGGCCACGCCGCAGAAGCCCATCCCCATCGACAACTGATCGTTGTTTCCCTGTTATGTAATAAAAATATGTCGCCGAACATGTAGGCGCATATGTCAAACACCTTGTGGCCGAGCACTCGCCGGCAGGAACTATGCAGATTTAAAATATATAGTCGTTTTGTGTCCGCTTGGGTACTCGACCTGGGTAGCCGAGTGGAAAACTGGGCGTACCCAGGCCGAAAACTTGCGCCGTCCGGCCGGAAAAAGGTCCGAATTTCATCCTGGGTTCGGCCAACGAGTGGAGATGCTCTAAGGTGGGATTAGGATTAGGGTTTTGGGGTTTGTCTAGTTGGGTTAGGGTAGTAGACAGCTAGCTTATTGGGCTTTTGGTCTGGCAGGCTGGCGGTCTTTCCCGGGTTTAAAATAGTTTTTATTTTTATTTGTTTTATTTAAACATACTTTTATAAATAGTTGTTAGACAAATACAAAATCTGGATTGATTAGGGTTTTATAATAAAGAGGGGTTATTTAGAAGCAAAGAGACGCTTCGATAAAATAGTTTTTCTGGCAAATAATTTGACTGCAGTCATGAGGATTCTCAAATACAATGTGGCATGATGACATGAGCATGCCATCATTAGATTTTATGGCAGTGGATTTACCCGGGGTGCTAGGCTAGGGTTAGGTTTTGGGGGTTTGTCTAGTTGGGCCAGGGTAGTATACTGCTGGCTTATCGGGCTTTTGGCCTGGCAGGCTGGCGGTCTTTCCCAGGTTTAAAATAGTTTATATTTTTATTTGTTTTAGTTTAAACATAGTTTTATAAATAGTTATTAGACAAAAACAAGATCCGGATCGACCGGGGTTTTATAATAAAGAAGGGTTATTTGAAAACAAATAGACGGTTCGATGAAATAATTTTTTGGCAAATAATTTGAATGCAGTCATGAGGATGCTCAAATGAAGTATGGCATGATGACATGAGCATGTCATCATGATGATGCAATGCACAAAGTAGTAAACAACATGAGATTTTATGGTAGTGGTTTTACCTAGGATGCTACAATGTGTCTCAGCTGTCTCTGCTAATAGTGTGCGCCCCAGTGCTCCTTGTAGGTCCATAGTAGTACCATATGTTTGCACTGTGAGTGTAAGCTAAATCGCTCGCGTGGCCGATGTGGAAAAAAAAGCAGAGCCTGACGAGGGAGCGCCTGCACTAGATGATGAGGATAAGTTGATGTTTCCTGAATTGGTAGATAGGTATACTAAACATGCACTAGAGGATCAATACATGGAGTAAATTGCACACGGTGCCAGATTTTATGACACTGGTGACAAAGAGAACAAGGAGAATAATAACAACCTCATTTTAGCCAAGTACGATGGTGAGGCCTTGCCAGTAATTGAGTGGGACAGGGACGATCCTAATATTTTAGAAGGCACCATATTTGAAATGATGTGGGACTATCGTAATGCCCTTGCTACATATTGCATTCAGACCAATAATGATTATGATGTTATTAAGAGTGAGCCATCAAGGTTCACAGTGAAGTGCCCATACAATAGATGTAGGTGGAGGATGCATGCATCTACTATGCTCAGGAGCAGTTTGGTTTAGGTATTACAACCAGTTGTGTATTTTTAAATCATTGTGTAGAGTTTGTTAGCTGTACTTGACATTTTGATTATGTTTTAGATAAAAATTAACCAGTTTGAACATTCTTTTCCACCTCAAGGGGGACAGCCAAAGGACAAAACAACACTAGCAAAGACTAGGTGGTTGGTAGATGCATTCATGGATTGGATGAGAGCGAAGCCATCACTTGGTACAACGGTTCTCATAAAAGATGTTTATAAAAAGTTTAATATTACAGTACCTTACATGAGAATGTTCTATGCAAAGGAAATGGCTCTTGAGAGGATCAATGGTCCATGGAATGAAATTTATCAGTTGCTTTACAGTTTCAAAGATGAAGTGGAGATGGCTAGTCTAGGTAGTGTTGTACAAATAGACATGCATAAAGTTTAGCACACAATAAGATGGAGGACAATGGAGAAGAAGTGCTTTAGAAGGGCTTTTGTTTGTTTCAAAGCTGGCTGGCAAGGGTTTATGGATGGTTTCTTGCCTTATTTTTTCGTGGATGCAACAACTCTTCATGGTAGATTTAAAGGACAGCTAGTAGCTATTGCTTATGGATTTTTGGTGATTGAGTTGGAGGAAAGTTGGACTTGGTTTCTGGAGAACTTGCACGACCTTATAAGTCATCCACCAGGACTTACTATCCACACGAACGCTTGCAAAGGTTTGGAGAAAGCTATAGAAGCAGTATTCCCCGGAGAGGAGCATAGGGAATGTATACGACACTTAGTGCATAATTTTACAAAGAAATTCAAGGGTAAAGTTTATAGTGACAACATATGGCCTACTTCACACACATGTAGTTTGAGGAAGCATATGTATCATTTGAAAGTGTTGTATAAACATAAACCTGCGGTGAAGGAGTACTTGGATGCACATCATGGAATGTTGTGGTCAAGAAGCCGATTCAATGAAATGTGCAAGGTAGACTATGTAACAAGTAACCTTGCTGAGAGTTTCAATGCAAAGGTCAAGTCATTGAAAGGGATTATGATGTGGCAAATATTTGATAAGATTAGGCAGATGCTCATGATAAAGATCGATTTGCGTCAAAGAATTGCATCAATAGTATATGCTGGCCATCCCATCCTCCCATCTTTGATTAAGGCTTTTCATGCCAGGGCAAAACAATTGAAGATGAAATGCATTAGAAGAGGAATGGAGGCTGAGGTAAAGTACATTGATAGTAAAGATAGGAAATAGAGGTATCCAGTGAGTTTGGTTGATAGCACATGCCATTGCTGGAAATGGAAGCTCCATGGGAAACCCTGCATACATGCATTGTTTTTCATGGGTGTCCTAGGAGGCGAAGAGGGTGAAGTTTATCAATACGTGTCGGATTACTTCCCCGTTGCCAAACTTAGGGCAACATATGCTGAGAATGTTTCATCCTTGTTGGGAAAAGACCAATGGATGGAAGTGGATCTAGGCTTCAACCTATACCCTCCAGTTTTTACTAGACCAGCAGGTAGGCCAAGGAAGAATAGTATGAGATATAGTGCAGAGGGTGGTGAACCACCTCGACAACGTAAGTCCAGACGTTGTGGGATCCTAGAGCACATTCCTAGGCTTTGTAAAAATGTAGTGGACCTAGCTTATGGAATGGATTATCAGGCGGGAGCAGCAAATGCAGATGATAATGAAGTATTTGAACGAGAGGAGAATGAAGAAATGGACACATTGCATATTGAACCAATGGATTGAGAGGAGACTGAACCAAATGTAGAGGAGATTGAACCAAATGCAAGAGAGATTGAACCAAATGCAGAGGAGATTGAACCAAATGCAAGGGAGATTGAACCAATGGATCGGGAGGATATTGAACCAAATGCAGGGGAGATTCAACCAATAGATCGAGAGGAGATTGAACCAAATGCATGTGAGATTACATCAAATGCATGGGAGATTGAAGCAGAGTTCAAACGTAAAGAATTACACGAGAGGATATTGAAGAAATGGAGACAAAGCTTTTTGAACCGTATGAACCAAAGGATTGCAACGTGCTTGAACCAATTATACGAAAGACTGAAGCAATTGATTCATTGGATGTAGAGAAAAAGGAATGAAATGGAAGAAGCTGATGGTGGACTCCAAGAATATTCCAGCTAGGATCACCATGAGCAAGGTGGTAAGCATAGCGAAAAACACTAGGAGCAAGAAAAAAAACTAAATTATTAATTTGAATTTGTATGATGAATTTTAATTAGTGCCAATGTTTGTATTGAATTCGAACTAGTGTGACACTCCCAAGTTTTTATTTTGGATAATCCCATAATGTATGTGTTATTGCAAGTTTCTATTCTCATGCACCTAGTTGCTTAGCACTGCTCAGTTTTGCCCTCGACATGTGGTCAACACATGGGGTTTAGCTAGTTCATGGCATAAACATTGACCAATTGATCCAAATTTGGCACACATGAGTATCTTGGATTTATTTATCATATGAAATTGGAAATTTTGGATTAACTTGTAATCAGCCACATTTTTCTTTTTCTATGTGATTAAATTAAAAAAAATGGTTTAAGGGTTAGTTTAATTCAAAAAAAAGTCAAAACATAGTGCAACCTTCAAATGGAGTCTTGTTATGTTGCCTACAACCTAGCATGAATACTAAAGTAAAAGGAAATAAAGAGAAATGGACTTATCCCCTAGACCACTTCTTAAACCCTTCTTGGAATGAGCTACTAGCTATGAAGATGCATGGATTTCTACTCAATCAACCTCCAAAATAACCCATCCCAAAACATACTTTGTCTAAATGAGGCTAAATTTGGAACACTTGTGTATCTTTGAGTTGCAAACAATATAATGTCGGCCATGATGAATTTTTTTTCAAATAACACATTTTCCATTTTTATGGCAAAAGCTTGAATTTCCCTTACTCATTTTTTTATTGGAGTGCTCTTATTTTCCTTAGCTCTACTCATTTTCCCCTCCCTCTAAATTTTTCCTCACTTTTCCCCTTCCGCTAAAGTTTTCCTCACTTTTCCCCTCTCTCTTGACTCAAACCCTCACAACAGCTCAACTTGCACTTAGTTTGGCTGCTGCGCTCTGATTGGTCGAGATGTATGTCACATGCATCTTGGCCAACCACCATTGGATACATCATGGTCCGACGGGCTGGAGGTCTCCTGACAAGCTGGATGACTCTCCCACCCTTTCCCTGTCGCACATATACTAGCCGCATCAACTAGCTCTCAGTTTGGCTATTCTCTGATTGGTCGAGATGTATGTCACACGGATCACAGCCAACTGATAAGTCCAAAATGTATCTACTTTGCCGAACACATTTGGTATTGTTTCTCCTCTAAACTTGTGTGATTTGGATACAACTAACACGTACTGACACTGTTTTTAGCAGAATTACCTCGGTGTCTAGTTTTTATACAGAAAATCAACTATCAGGAAAAATCCCGAAAAATATGCCCAAAATCCTATTTCACCAGAAGATCCACGGAGCCAGAGTACAAGACAGAGTGGAGGCCTGAGGGGCCCACACACCCCTGTCGCGCGGGTGGGCGCATCCAGCGCCTGGGGGGGTGCGGCCACCTCAGGCACCCCCTCGGTCTCCCTCTTGGCCTATAATAGGCCTCTTGACCTAAAAAACGAGGGGGGTTCGATGTTTTTCCAAAAAGAGATCCGCTGCGCCGCCACCACCAGAAGCCGCGATTCGAAAACTCTGTTCTGGCACCTGCCAGGACGGGGAATTTGGGGAGGATCATCGCTATCATCATCACCAACGCCTCTCCATAAACCATCAATGTTACCCTCATCCATGAGTGAGTAATCCCCCGCTGTAGGCTATTGGGATGGTAGGGATTGGATGAGTTCTATCATATAATCGAATAAGATTGTTAGGGCATGGTGCCTAGTATCTCTATTAGTGCTATTTGACTTTCTTGCAACTTGTTGTGCTTAAAGCTTGTCACTAGGGCCTGAGTGCCATGATCTCATATCTGAACCTATTATTGAATCATTATGATAGTATTGTTTGTGATCTTATCTGCAAGTTGTGTACACATATCATTGTCCGGATCCAAAGGCCCCGAAAGTGACAGAAATTGGGACAACCGGAGGGGATGGCTGTGATGTGAGGATCACATGTGTTCACGGAGTGTTAATTCTTTGCTCTGGTGCTCTTTTAAAAGGAGCACCTTAATTGCCAGTAGTTCCCTTGAGGCCCCGCTGCAACGGGCAGGCAGGACAAAAGATGTTGTGCAAGTTCTCATTGCGAGCATGCATGACTATATATGGAGCACATGCCTATGATTGTTTAGTACTTGGATGCTTATTCTTATTTATCTGCAATTGCCATAGATCTTGAAGTTACATGTTTAGACTCGTCCATGCAACGCCCGTCCATCCATCCCTATGCCTACCGCGCTCATATCCTACTGTTTGATACTACTGTTACTATTGCTCCTATTTTGCTGCTACTATTGCTTTGCTGTCACTACTACAAAATGTTTCTACTGATAAACTTCTGTTAGCAAGAAATATTTCCAGGTGCACCTGAATTGACAACTCAGTTGTTAAGGTTTGCAAGTATTCTTTTGTAAGGTTCCCAACCTTTAATAAGGTAGAGATCCCTGTGTTTACAGTGCTAGTCCCTGGATCATTAGCTAGCATCCAGAGTTAAGATGTAATATCAAGAAATAAAGGTCATAATACAACTTTATAACCAGGAATAAAATAAATCATTACATCTTACATAGATCATTTGGCTATCTCATTACATTGTAGCAGAAATTAAGTTGTAATCCTAATCATTAAAAGTGCCACACGCAGTCATGTTGGTTGTAGACTTGTAATCCTAATCATTAAACTTCACTAACATCAAACAAACCTGCAACATAATAAGTTGCAGCCACAAGGGTCAATACATTTGAATTGTATTGGCAAGTTTCACTACTATGTAGAAATAAGTGTATCCTATCATTACATGCATATTTGGCTAAGTAGGGTTTAGGCTCTTTTGCAGAAAGCAATATAATTTTATCCTATCTTTTCAAAATAGTTTTGATATTTTGTCAAATTTGTCTGAACTTCTTGGAAAACTCCAAGTGCTTTAAAATCCCTTGTTGCACCATCAAGTTTTACTTTGAGAAAATGGAATGTCGAGATCTTCCATAGCTTCAGGCCTTAGTTGCTCAGAGTTGTCCGTAACCGGGGACACGGCTAAGTACTTAGAATTTTGATCTTCTACAGAAGTTGTACACTTTACCCACATGACACAATCTCATCTTGATGCCACCAGTGGCCGCTGGATAAGTACTCACCAAGATGGAGTACTGGCAGATTGAGAATGTGACAAAGTCTTTACATAGAAGTCCTCCCAATACACAATTCTAGCTTGTCATCCAGGCACCAGTGTAGGGTTTCAAGTTCCCTTACACAATTCTAGTTAACCTGAAGATGCCAATGCATGGGTCTTCCACTATGTAGTTGACTAAGCCAGAGCCCATTTAGCATGTGGCTGTACACGAAAGCCACTGTATGAGAAACATGTTCAATCTCTAAGTCCCTGGGTGGTTTTCTTCTAGTGCACATACAAAAAGAGATAGCCATATAAACATGGTTCCTTTTGTTGCCACCTTGTCCAAGCTTGAGTATCCTTGTCCACCCAGGTGGTTCATTGAGTACTTGTTTTATTATATAAAACATAAGTCTTTTCAACTCTTCAAATAATCATATCATGTATCCCATCCCAGTATATAGCAGGGCTAAGCATACTACAACTACAAAGTTTCCACTAAGGAATATATAAGGGTACCCTATTAGGATTTAGCATAGCATAAAATATAGTAATCCTTATCATGCATGTTACAAAAATCCACTAAGTGTAATGAAAATAATAGGACTTGGATGATAGTGTCACTTGCCTTTTTAGTAGAGAATGATGGTTCACTTCTTGACCATGCAAATATCACACTCTTCTAACTTCACTACAATTCAATCAAACAAACACAATTTCAACTAGTATTCAAACCATTTCTCACACATAAAATAACAAAAACAAGGGCATGCATGTAAGCATGCAAAAGATGATTTTATTTGCAAAGTGGTTTATACTAGGCTCTAGACATTATAAAGTTCAAAGTGGTCATTTACTAAAGTGGTAAAACCATTTGCAAAAGGTTTTATCTATAAACCATTTTTAAATCAAATCAACATTTTATGTGGTTGAAAATGCTTTTAGCAAAGCAATATTCTTTAAAGAGTTCACCAAATATATTTCAATTCTCAAAACTTGGTGTTTATGGTCAGAAGGTTTGAATCAAATCATTTCCCAAAGGTTTTACTCAAAAATCATTTCTAAAACAAAAACAATATTTTTATTTGACTAGAAATGAGCTAATTCAATTATTTATTCCCTAACTTCACAAAATAAATTTTTAAATCCATAAGTTGGTTCCTAGGGTCAGTAGGTTCACAACAAACCATTTTGCAAAGATTTCACATTAAAATTATATCTAGAATAATTTTTATATTCAAAATAAGCCTACACATGTTTCTGCAAATTCAACCATTTTTCCAGAAGCAAAACATTAAACAAAGTGCATGGTTGCAAAGTACTTGTTCTGCTGAATCTATTGATATAAAATTTGCAAAATTTGTACGTGTAGAACTAAAGTTATGAATTTTACAAGTTTGCAATTCAAACAGATTTTAATTTCTGTTTTAAACAAAACCATGCCCACGTGGCGTGATTCTATTGGCCGGTACCGCTTCGTGCGGATCAGCCTCTGTGAGTCGTTGGATCTAACTTAAATCGCACGGCGCTGATCAACTCGTACCCCTTCGTCTGATTCTAATCCTAGCCACTGGTTAAAGATCTAACGGCTCTCAAATGCTTGACCATTGCCTGGCGGCGCTGCGCGGCGGCGAGCGGCGGCGCACGCTCGGGCAAGAGGTTTCTGGCGAAGATAGGAAGCGAGGGAGAGGGGGAAGTGGCTCACAGTGTTCGCAAGGAGATGCCGAAGCTCAACGTGCTATTGGTTTAGCGAGGGGCGCACAAGGACTGAAGTAATCGCTCGTCGGAGTTGCTGCGAGCGGCGGGTGTCTCTGGAGGTCATCGGGGGTTAGGCTGCAGGTCACTATAAGGCAGGATAGGGGCACGGTTAGACGCAGGCGAGCGTAGGGAGTGCAGGAGTATCATCGGGAAGGAGAGGGGAGGACGGTGCTTACGGGGATACTTCGCCGGAGACGAGGCAGACGCCCGCGTTGAGGTTGTCCTTGCCGACGCTCTGGGGCAAGCGCGGGCTAACTAGCTGCACTGGAAGATGCGCCAGGAGGTGGGGAGAAAGTGTGCATGCAGTGGGTGGCGAGGGGCGGCCGTGGTTTGCCGGAATTGGCTGGGAACTCCGTCGGAGACAGTGGCGGTGTGGGGGCGAATTGGAGCAGCCTAGGGGCAGGGAGTGGCTGGAGCTTGGGGGGAAAGAGAGAGGGAAAGCAGGCTATTAATCGAGCGTGGTCGCAGGCGGGATTAACTCAGCCATTTACGCAAATTCAACGCCGGAGTTACTGGCAGAAACGGCGAGACGACGTTGTCGCGAGGTTGATGTGCCTAGCTGGCGGTGGGGTCCGTCTGTCTGTGAGGGAGAGAGAGTGTGAGTGGGGTCCATTTTTCTGCGACTCAGCGGGTTGATCTCTGGGTGGAAAATGTTTCACAGCGAGTGAGAGCTGGTGGGCTGCGTTGTTGGGCTGCTTGGCCTGTTGGGTTGGGTCAGTTTGTTTCTTTTTTTATACTGAAGCTTTTTCCTTTTCTAATTTGAATTTCTATTTTGATTTTCAAACAAATAATTCAAACACCAATTCAAATCAAACCACCAGCAAACTTTGTATTTATTTTAATTCTATTTAACAACACAATCCAATGTCCAAAATGAAATAATTTTTATTCTTTTTAGGATCCATTAATAATTAAATAAAATAGACCCTAGTCATTAATTCAAATAGGATTCGGTTTATTTTAAAAATCTATTTGAAATCTAAAATAGTACCAAAAACATTTCAGTAGGACACTTGGAAAACTTATTTAAAATAAATTAACAAGTGTTAGTGTTTATTTAAAATGGAAAAGCCTTTACTTTAATAAAATTGGATATTAAAAAAAATCCTCATTATTTAGTTTAAATAAACCCTTTACTCTTTTTATCAAATAGGAATATTTTATTTCAAAAGCTTGGCCAAGATTTAATTTGGCTCTATAAAATAATCTTTATTTATAATTCTACCTTTGCTTTTGAAAATCATATCCTTTTATTAAAAGATCTAAAAAATAGTGATTCCAATTATTAAAACTTTATTTAATAATTGTTTATCTTTTTAAATCCCTTTAGGATTTTCTTTGATCAAAATAGGTTTGGATGTTTCCAATTGGAATCAAAAAGTTTCTTCTCACCCTAAAAATCAACAATTGTTTATTTGTTTATTTATTTTTCACATTTCAAAATTTGGAAAATTTTGGGATGTGATAGGCTACCACCCTTAAAATAAATCTCGTCCCGAGATTTAGGAAGGCTAGGGTTACAAGTTGGCTTCAAGGCAACTAGGGTACTACCACCCTTAAAATAAAGTCTCATAGGGTTACATTGATGGTTCACTTGACTATGGGTTCAACACTTGATATCCAGACATGGAATCCTTCTTTGACTCAACTGAGTTAACTAGTTTCTGACATCCACTTCTTCTATCTCTTCAAAGTTTCCATCCATGTCAATGTGGTTCACATGTCCTTTTTGGGTCACATTGGAGTCATTTCCATTGGCTCTTCTAGCATCCTTTTTCTTTTTCTTCTCAGGACAGTCTGATGCATAGTGTCCAAGCTCCTTACAATTATAGCACTACAACTGGCTAATGTCTTTTTTCCTGAAAGTGTCATGTTGGTTCTGACCAAGGTCATCTCCATTGTCAGTATCATTTCCATTATTATCACTTCCATTGTTGTTGTGCTGATGCTGATGTGGTTTAGAATCTTCATTGCTCTTTTTGAATGATTGTTTCTTTTTTGATGATCCTGAGTGATTCTTGAGTTTATGCTTCCTCTTTCTGTTCTCAACTTGATTCATCTTGTTTTCCAAAATGGTGGCTTTGTCACAGAATGATTGATAAGTTGGGACATAGGCAACAGCTAGCTGTAGGTTCAACTCATCATTAAGTCCTTCAAGAAATTTCTCCTTTCTCTTAGCATCTGTATCAACTTCATCCGGTGCATATCGTGCCAGATTGTTGAATTATTCAATATACTCAGCCACACTGAGGTGACGCTGTTTCAGATTGTGAAACTCCTTTTTCTTCAAGTACATCACTCCAGGTGAGATGTGAGTTGTTCTGAATCCATCCTCAAAAATAGCCCAAGTTACATCTTCAAGGGGAGTGGTGATCTGAAAGTTGTCCCACCATGTTGCTGATGGTCCTTCAAGCAAAAATGCTGCAAACCTTAATTTTTCTTCATCGGTGCAGCCAACAGTCACTAAGTATTTGTTCACTGAACGTAACCAGTCATTGGCTTCCATTGGATCAGTTGTTCCAGAGAACATTGCAGGCCTAAGTTTCAGAAACTTGGTGAGCATGTCAAGTGCTGGAGTATTATTCTGATTGTTGTTGTTGTTGTTGTTGTTGTTGTTCTGATTCTGTATGTATATGGTCATCTGCTGCATCAACTGTGTCTGAGCTGCCAACATCTGCTGCATCTCAGGGGTGATGTTGTTGTTTTGGTTGGGGTTGGCACGACGGGGAGGCACCTGTTGGTTTGATAGGGATGAGTATTGGTGGATAGGTTTTTAAGAAGTTTTAACACATAACTTAAAACAACCAAGTTCAATCAAACAAACAAGTATCCACTTAACAACTTATAAGCTTAACTCATGAGTTGAAGGAAACAACAAGTTTTCTTGAAATATATAACTTAGTATAATCATACCTCATAGGTCAATATGATCCATACTCTAACTTGATATCAATGTCTTTGGTAGGCAATCTAATGTCTTTTGGTTCTCACTTGTAGTCCTTAGTTATGTCTAAGTTGAAGTCCTTGGTGAAACTAAAGTTGAAATCACTTGAAGATGTTGAAGTCATTAGAGTTGATGAAATCTTTTGCACATGGTGAAGTCTTTGGCCATGGGGTAGGCTTTGTCCATCAAGTTTGAAATAGAAGAGATGTAGAATCAAAATCAAAATGTTTGAGGAAAGAGTTTACAAGATTGTTTATAAATAAGTTTTGGAACAAATACAACTCCTATTTTTCTAAGGGGTTTTGTCCAATCCTAGGGTTACAATCCTACAGGCAACACAGTGCTCTGATACCATCTATAAGGTTCCCAACCTTTAATAAGGTAGAGATCCCTGTGTTTACAATGCTAGTCCCTGGATCATTAGCTAGCATCCACAGTTAAGATGTAATATCAAGAAACAAAGGTCATAATACAACTTTATAACCAGGAATAAAATAAATCATTACATCTTACATAGCTCATTTGGCTATCTCATTACATTGCAGCAGAAATAACTATAGCATGGAGTCCATCATCTTCAAAGTGCCACAGACAGTCATGTTGGTTGTAGACTTGTAATCCTAATCATTAAACTTCAATAACATCAAACAAACCTGCAACATAATAAGTTGCAGCCACAAGGGTCAATACATTTGAATTGTATTGGCAAGTTTCACTACTATGTAGAAATAAGTGTATCCTATCATTACATGCATATTTGGCTAAGTAGGGTTTAGGCTCTTTTGCAGAAAGCAATATAGTTTTATCCTATCTTTTCAAAATAGTTTTGATCTTTTGTCAAATCTTTCTAAACATCTTGGAAAACTCCAAGTGCTTCAAAATCCCTTGTTGTCACCATCAAGTTTTACTTTGAGAAAATGGAATGTCGAGATCTTCCATAGCTTCAGGCCTTAGTTGCTCAGAGTTGTCCGTAACCGGAGACACGACTAAGTACTTAGAATTTTGTTCTTCTACAGAAGTTGTACACTTTACCCACATTACACAATCTCATCTTGATGCCACCAGTGGCCGCTGGATAAGTACTCACCAAGATGGAGTACTAGCAGATTGAGAATGTGACAAAGTCTTTCCATAGAAGTCATCCCAATACACAATGCTAGCTTGTCGTCCAGGCACCAATGTAGGGTTTCAAGTTCCCTTACACAATTCTAGTTAACCTGAAGATGCCAATGCATGGGTCTTCCACTATGTAGTTGACTAAGCCAGAGCCCATTTAGCATGTGGTTGTACACGGAAGCCACTATACGAGAAACATGTTCAATCTCTAAGTCCCTGGGTGGTTTTCTTCTAGTGCACATACAAAAAGAGATAGCCATATAAACATGGTTCCTTTTGTTGCCACCTTGTCCAATCTTGAGTTTCCTTGTCCACCCAGGTGGTTCATTGAGTACTTGTTTTATTATATAAAACATAAGTCTTTTCAACTCTTCAAATAATCATATCATGTATCCCATCCCAATATATAGCAGGGCTAAGCATACTACAACTACAAAGTTTCCACTAAGGAATATATAAGGGTATCCTGTTAGGATTTAGCATAGCATAAAATATAGTAATCGTTATCATGCATGTTACAAAAATCCACTAAGTGTAATGAAAATAATAGGACTTGGATGATAGTGTCACTTGCCTTTTTAGTAGAGAATGATGGTTCACTTCTTGACCTTGAAAATATCACACTCTTCTAACTTCACTACAATTCAATCAAACAAACACAATTTCAACTAGCATTCAAACCATTTCTCACACATAAAATAACAAAAACAAGGGCACGCATGGAAGCATGCAAAAGATGGTTTTATTTGCAAAGTGGTTTATACTAGGCTCTAATCATTATAAAGTTCAAAGTGGTCATTTACTAAAGTGGTAAAACCATTTGCAAAAGGTTTTATCTATAAAACATTTTTAAATCAAATCAACATTTTATGTGGTTGAAAATGCTTTTAGCAAAGCAATATTCTTTAAAGAGTTTAACAAATATATTTTAATTCTCAAAACTTGGTGTTTAGGGTCAGAAGGTTTGAATCAAATCATTTCCCAAAGGTTTTACTCAAAAATCATTACTAAAACAAAAACAATATTTTTATTTGACTAGAAATGAGCTAATTCAATTATTTATTCCCTAACTTCACAAAATACATTTTTAAATCCATAAGTTAGTTCCCAGGGTCAGTAGGTTCACAACAAACCATTTTGCAAAGATTTCACATTAAAATTATATCTAGAATAATTTTTATATTCAAAATAAGCCTACACATGTTTCTGCAAATTCAACCAAAGTTTTGAATTTTACACGATTGATATAAAATTTGCAAAATTTGAACGTGTAGAATTAAAGTTATGAATTTTACAAGATTGCAATTCAAACGGATTCTAATTTCTGTTTTAAACAAAACCTTGCCCACGTGTCGTGATTCTATTGTCCGGTACCGCTTCGTGCGGATCAGCCTCTGTGAGTCGTTGGATCTAACTTAAATCGCACGGCGCTGATCAACTCGTACCCCTTCGTCTGATTCTAATCCTAGGCATTGGTTAAAGATCTAACGGCTCTCAGATGCTTGACCATTGCCTGGCGGCGCTGCGCGGCGGCGAGCGGCGGCGCACGCTCGGACAAGAGGTTTCTGGCAAAGCTAGGAAGCGAGGGAGAGGGGGAAGTGGCTCACAGTGTTCGCAAGGAGATGCCGAAGCTCAACATGCTGTTGGTTTGGCGAGGGGCGCACATGGACGGAAGTAATCGCTCGTCGGAGTTGCTGCGAGCGGCGGGTGTCTCTGGAGGTCGTCGGGGGCGAGGCTGCAGGTCACTATAAGGCAAGATAGGGGCACGGTTAGACGCAGGAGAGCGTAGGGAGTGCAGGAGTATCATCGGGAAGGAGAGGGGAGGACGGTGCTTACGAGGATATTTCGCCGGAGACGAGGCAGACGCGGCGGCGCGTTGAGGTTGTCCTTGCCGACGCTCTGGGGCAAGCGCGGGCTAACTAGCTGCACTGGAAGATGCTCTAGGAGGTGGGGAGCAAGTGTGCATGCAGTGGGAGGTGAGGGGCGGCCGTGGTTCGCCGGAATTGGCTGGGAACTCCGTCAGAGACAGTGGCGGTGTGGGGGCGAATTGGAGCAGCCTAGGGGCAGGGAGTGGCTAGAGCTTGGGGGGAAAGAGAGAGGGAAAGCAGGCTATTAATCGAGCATGGTCGCAGGCGGGATTAACTCATCCATTTACGCGAATTCAACGCCAGAGTTACTGGCAGAAACGGCGAGACGACGTGGTCGCGAGGTTGATGATGCCTAGCTAGCGGTGGGGTCCGTCTGTCTGTGAGGGAGAGAGTGTGAGTGGGGTCCATTTTTCTGCGACTCAGCGGGTTGATCTCTGGGTGGAAAACGTTTCACAGCGAGTGAGAGCTGGTGGGCTGCGTTGTTGGGCTGTTGGGCCTGCTGGGTTGGGTCAGTTTGTTTCTTTTTTTTTATACTGAAGCTTTTTCCTTTTCTAATTTGAATTTCTGTTTTGATTTTCAAACAAATAATTCAAACACCAATTCAAATCAAACCACCACCAAACTTTGTATTTATTTTAATTCTGTTTAACAACACAATCCAATGTCCAAAATGAAATAATTTTTATTCCTTTTAGGATCCATTAATAATTAAATAAAATAGACCCTAGTCATTAATTCAAATAGGATTTGGTTTATTTTAAAAATCTATTTGAAATCTAAAATAGTACCAAAAACATTTCAGTAGGTTTTATTTGAATAAATAAAACACTTGGAAAACTTATTTAAAATAAATTAACAAGTTTTAGTGTTTATTTAAAATGGAAAAGCCTTTACTTTAATAAAATTGGATATTTAAAAAATCCTCATTATTTTATTTAAATAAACCCTTTACTCTTTTTATCAAATAGGAATATTTTATTTCAAAAGCTTGGCCAAGATTTAATTTGGCCCTATAAAATAATCTTTATTTATAATTCTACCTTTGCTTTTGAAAATCAAATCCTTTTATTAAAAGATCTAAAAAAATAGTGATTCCAATTATTAAAACTTTCTTTAATAATTGTTTATCTTTTTAAATCCCTTTAGGATTTTATTTGATCAAAATAGGTTTTGATGTTTCCAATTGGAATCAAAAAGTTTCTTCTCACCCTAAAAATCAACAATTGTTTATTTGTTTATTTATTTTTCACATTTCAAAATTTGGAAAATTTTGGGATGTGACATCTTTGGCTCCCCTTGTTTCGAATCAATAAATTGGGTAATACTACCCGTGAAGACTGTTGTGATCCCCTATACTTGTGGGTCATCAAGACTATTTTCTGGCGCTATTGCCGGGGAGCATAGCTTTATTTGAAAGTTCACTTGGATCTATGATTGTTCACTGCTACTCCTTTCATCATGGGGAAGTCCCGTGATTGAGAGTTCCCTATTTTTACCATCCACTACAAGAAGAGGTACAGTCCTACACACCTCTGATGCTCTTGATTCACCGTCTGTTATAAGTAAGCTTGTTACACCACCACCACATACTCATACTACACACACTTCTACTACTGCTGAATCTGAAACTTCTTTTTGATACTCATGATATTACTCCTACTGTGCTTGATGCGAGTGGTTCATTATGTCCTTTCCCAGATGCTACTATGGCTGGTCTAGAAAATACTGAAACTCCTAGTGAAGACACTGTTACACCTGTTTGCTCACCTAAGTCTAGAGAGAGGTACGATATTAATGATGGTTACATTGAGTTTACTGATGAATTTATTGAGGAGTGTCGAAACACACATGATGCTAGTGCTATTAAGAGTCTCCTTGAGAGGCGTACCATTATTCCCAAACTGTCCTCTGATCCTAAGTTTTCCACCTCTCCCATAGATATCAAAGATAAAGATTATGATTTCTCTCTTGATTTATCCTATTTAGACATTGTTGAGAAAGAACCTTTTTGTGGGACTGAAAATGAGAGTGTTGTAGCTCATATGAATGAGCTTTCCACTATGAGTGCTTTATTCTCTAATGATTTTAAGATGCGCAAGTACTTTGTTAATAAGATCTTCCCCTTTTAACTAAAAGGAGAAGCTAAGGCTTGGTTTAATAAACCACCTCCTCATTCCATTGATAGCCCTGATTGTTTGATTGCTTCTTTCTTCCAGAAATATTTTCCTCCCAGTGCTAGACATGCTGCTTTGCAGAGACTTTTTGATTTTAAACAGGGAGAAGAAAAGAAATTGCCCGAATCATGGACAAGGTTCTGTGTCTTGATTCATGCACATCCTGGATGTCCATTGCCTAAAAATGAGCTTCTTGATATTTATTATAATGGACTAACTGATGATTCTAGGACATACCTAGATAGTTTTGCTGATTGTGTTTTCAGGAAAAACTCCTACAGATGTTGAAGAATTAATGGCTAAAATAAGCAAGAATTATGATGATCATACTTCAACGGAGCTAAATACACCTGAGCTTACTACTCCTGAACCTGTTGTGCCTGAACCAATTCCAATACCAACAACAAAAAAGAGGGGAGTTATTGCATTAAATGATGAAGTGATGAAGGAATCTAAGAAATGTATTAAAGATAAAGGTATTAGAGCGGAAGATGTGAAGAATCTACCTCCTATAGAATAATTTTGTAAGCCAATTCCCCACTCATCCACTATTGTGGTACACTCTCACCACTTTGATGAAGGTGATAAAGGGCCAGTTAACCTCCCGCACGACCCATTAATTCAAATTTATATTTATTCTTTTAGTTTCAAACTCAGTTCTGTACCTAGATTAAAAAATCAACCTAGCTCGATTCACTGAACCAAAATGCATGAAACCAATTTTGTTAGAAAGGTACTGGAGTGCTTAATCCAAGCCCGTTGGATTGAAACCATTTAGATTTGTAGATCACCCATGGTAAAAATAACAAGGCATAAGCTTTTCTACATTCAAACATTTTTCAAAATTCAACCATGAAAGATTTTGAGTTGATTCCAACTCTCAAAAATCACATTTAACCATACCTTTCAGAATATATAAAAATATATAGGTTTACTTGCAGAAATAATGATCAAGTATTAAAAGAATGCCTCATAGGAATTTCTAGACACTTTATTTAATTAAAATAAAAAGGTTAAACCTTATTAAATTGTGAGACCACTTTAAATCACATTACCATGTACTGAAATGTGTGGTGATGACATGTGTCAACGTGATCCCATGTTTTAGTTGGAGAATATTAAATCTTAAGTAGTTTTTCAATGAGTAGAAATTAGTGTTCTAAAATAAAGAAAATAAAACTATTTTCTTTAATGGTTGTAATTCTTGTGATGATCCTATATCATCTAGTGAAAACCTTGGTGTGATAAATATAAATAGTTAAGTATTGTTTGGTTAGTGTATACCTTGTATTTATTTATAGACGCTAGTACCGACCAAGGATACAAGGAGGAAGGAGGATACTACGAGGAAGAAGCCGAGGAGAAATTCAACCACTGCTCTGCACAAGGCAAGCTTATACTAATATCTTAGCAATCTATTGACTTTGCAAGTTAACCCTTGCATGACAACTATGCAAACTAGATGCCTTAAGCATATGTGATTATACTCCCTTGAGGATACCAAATCCCAACTTTATTACAAGCTTAGTATTTTATTTCTTTATCAAAGCTCTCTCTTAGAGTTTACTTGGTGACTGGTAGATATTTAGAAGGATATCTAAAGGTAGCATAAAGAGCATAAAACTTGACCTAAGTTAGATAAATCTTGATGTCATCCTAAGGCATGAGATTGAGCTTAGCTATTTCACACTTGTTTACCACCCCTCATTAGTGTTTACCCCACTTGTAGATGCTAGTGCTAAGCATAAAACTTGATCAACTTTAGATGGGAATACTTGGTGAAAATGGTGATGAAAACCTTAGAATGATGAGTCATTGTACTGAAATGTTTTGACATGTGTTCTTGAACACCAGATTCTTTTGATGATGAAAATGTTAAGGCATGAGCCTTAGCCCTTTATAAAACTGATGGTTGTCTGGATGCGATACCATTCCAATTCTACCATACAACCACAATACCCGAAATTTGGGTAGGGCTTACTTGAACTTTATATACCTTAGTATGGGTTCCCTTGCGGCCAAGGTTTGAGCTGAGGCTACCTTGTAGAGATTGTCCACCTATGCAGTTCCCAAGATGACAGTTGGTGATGGTTGGGAGGCCAAACTCACAGGAGAGGTGCCTATACTAGGGCGTGTAATTGAAAGGTTAGGATTGATTATCCGCATACTAAGTATGGTGAATTCAGGATTGTTCCTGATGGATGTATCAAATGTTGTGGTGAAAGTGTGCCACCTCTGCAGAGTGTCAAACTATTCGAATAGCCGTGTCCGCGGTTATGTACAGTTGGAGTGGCCATACTGTTCCGTCATCAGATGTTTTCAAAATGACTTATGAAATGATTTGTGATTTGACTTGACCACAACATGGTTGTGACATGAAATTCAAGTTCCCAGTTAGGTGTTATAAAACTATCAACTAGCTCTTTTGCTTCTGAACTCAGTAGAGATAAATCTGGCTTTTTGCCAAACAACCCTAGAGATTAGTATATCCTACTCAAAACCACTTCACTTGTTAGTATTAGTTTGCGAGTACTTAAAGTGTACTCATGGCTTTGTCCCTGGCTATTCCCGTGGCCAGACTATGAAGAGGACTATCAGGAGGACAGATAGCAAGAAGGTTACGACAACTAGGATCATCTCCCATCGTCAGCATTGCCTATGACCATGAATATGGAGCCTTGCCTACGTTACCGTTATTATTACGTTATTCCGCTGCTTGAATTTTATTAAGACTAGATCATGAGATCCGTATTTGTTGTAAGACCTTATGTATGGTTTGTAATGGATGATGTACTGTGATATCCAATCTTTTATGTCTTGCAAAAATGGTAATCCTGGGATTGCGATGTGTGGCATAACAGGCATCTGAGATTAAAAATCCGGGTGTTGACAAGTTGGTATCAGATCCATCCCGACCATATGAGACCCTAGTTTAGAATGAACATTTGAATCAAAATCATAGTTTCAAAACCAAAGGAAGTGAGTATTTATGAAAACTTTTTCTCATTCTTACCACTTGGATTCTTTCATAAAAAATCATGTTCCTCCAAAAATTCTTGCAAACTTACATAAAATTTGACACACTTGATCACTCTAATAACTTACTCATCCAATATTCTTATATATGGACGTGAAGTACAACAAGTTTTATCAGTTGGGGAATGGAGGAGACCTCATATGTGAACGTGACTTGGACCAGCTGTTAGAGATGCTGAAGTGTCTGCACTCCGAGTTCTTCAGAGCTTAGCTCAATGATCAGGAAGGAGAGGATTTGCAGTGGCTAGTTGTTGCAAGTGTCCGGGGAAAGGTTGAAGCCCCACCTCAGAGGTAATTCAGTTCACCTTGAGAGAGAACAATTGGCTCGATGGACTTGCAAGGACCATGCAGGAAGCTCTTGCCCGTCTGTGTGGGCAGAGTATCAATCAAATAAAGGGTACCAGTTTTGAGTTCTACCCAAGGCGTGATGTTATGGGACAGCCACTGGAGGCCCCATATCACCATTAGCTGAAGACTCAATTGGACCACCTCATCTTTATGATGTATGACTGTCAGAAGGAATTGGACAATGCCCGCTCCTACGCCAACCACAAGTACGCCATCGCTGCAAAGAAGGATCAGACCATCGCCATGCTAGTTAAGGATCAGTCGTCTCGTCGCCGTCAGCTCGACAAGAAGGAGCGCATCATCGCCCGTCTTCGCCACCAGATCACGGATTTGGAGGAGACCATCCACGAGAGAGACATGAAGTTGGAGGAGAGGTAGAATGCAGGGGAATACCTTTGTGGAGACCCCTACTCCTATCTCAGTGATGATGATGACTTTCTGGAGGATCAGGCCATGGACTTCTTCACCGATGAGGATGAATTCTCCTTCATCGATGATGGTGATGATAAGGATGATGAGGACACCGAGTCCGAGGAGTAGTAGAACTTGGGTACTAGCGTTAGTGAGTTGTATTCGGTCCCACTATATCGTAGTTTCACAGAATGGTTGTTAAAACCATCTGTTTTCATTTGTTGTGGTGTGTGTTTGTATCATGTGCTATGAATGAATGAAAAGCAAGTTTCTAGAAAAATTTGAGTCAAATGTTAAAAACATTTCAAACACAAAACCCCTGAACCTTAGAAATTTCCCTCTTTTCTCATGATCTATCTCAAATCTTCAGATGCCTCGTGGAGGAAGCAACTCATCCCCGGACCTGATGTTGCAAATCTTGCAAATGTTGGTTTTTGACCGTGAAGCCAAAAGAGCCAAACGTCAAGCCAACTAAGCTACCCTTCAACAGATAGCTCAGATAGCCAACAACAATCAAGGCCATTGAAATCAGGACAACCATGGGTCCAAGCTCAAGAATTTTCAGAACACCAATCCACCCGTTTTCACTAAGCCTGAAGAGCCCCTAGATGCAGATGATTGGCTGCAAACCATGGAAAACAACCTGGAAGTTGCAGGAGTGGAAACTAACGAGAAGGTATTGTTTGCCACCTGCTATCTGGCCAGAGATGCAAAGAGCATGTGGAACAGCGTTCACGCGATGTGAGGAGGTCATATGATGACTTGGGAAGAGTTCAAAGTCAAGTTCAGCAGAACCCATGTGCCACCGGGTTTGATCAAGAGGATGAGAGATGAATTAAGAGAACTTAAGCAAGGCAGGATGACCGTAGTTGAGTACCGTGACAAATTTTTGTCATTGGCTAGGTATGCACTGGACGAGATAGACACTGAATCCAAGAAGAAGGAGAGATTCCTGAATGGACTGCATGATGAGATGCAGACAATGTTAGTCAATATCTCATTTACTGATATTGATGCCTTGGTGAACTCTACCATTTAGATGGAAGGAAAGATCAACCAAGCTAATGAGAACCGCAAGCATCGCATGATGCATCAACCAGGAACCCACCATACACCAAAGTATCGCCCCAACCCATCTCCAGGATTTGCCCCAAGAACCAATAGACCCCTGATGAACCGTCCGACCTATCCCACCTGTGGAAACCCAAGGCCTGGAGGAAATCACAACAACCCCGGCCACCCTAGCAATTTGAACCGTGCACCGCCTAAATTCAACAACAACAATGCCGCCACCAACACCAACACTGCCCTGAAGAATGAAGCAATGTTGTGCCTGTTGCAGCAAAGGACAAGTCGCAGGTGACTTGTTATGAATGTGGAACCAAGGGTCACTACTCCAATGAGTGCCCCAAGAAGATTGCCGCAGCCCCCAATGCAAATGCCCCAGCTCAGCAGCAGCATCGTGTTCAGCCTAGAAGAAGGTTTGCCCTAGGGAACTCGCTCAACCGCAACGGCCGTCTCTTTCTCATGCACGCTGAAGAAGCCCAAGAAGCGCCAGATGTCGTGCTAGGTATGTTTTCTGTTAACTCAGTACTTGCAAGAGTGTTGTTTGATTCTGGAGCATCACACTCATTTGTTACTGAAGAATTTGCATGCACTAGTAAGATTCAACCCACCAAATTGAAGCATGTTATGATAGTTCAAATACCTGGTTCAACCACCAAAGCTAGACAAATTTGCAAGGCCGTGCCTATCCCAATCCATGGCATATATTTTTATGTTAATCTAATAGTTCTCGGAACTAAAGGTTTGGAAGTAGTACTAGGAATGGATTGGATGTCGAAACATAAAGGATTAATTGACTGTGCAAAGAAAGCCATAACCATGACCAGTACAACCGGAATATCAGTAGAGCATGTATCTTAAACCTTGCCCCGTCAATTAAAATGCAACAAGATATAGCCCAGCCAACCCTTGACCAAGTCCGGATAGTCTGTGAATACCCCGATGTATTTCTAGATGTTTTGCCGGGTATGCCCCCAGATCGGGATATCGAGTTTGTCATTGAACTAATCCCTAGAACCGGACCCATATCCCAAGACCATATAGTATGAACCCTTCTGAACTAGTGGAGCTGAAGAAGAAACTGGATGCTATGCTGGAGATAGTGTTTTCTAAGATTGATCTTAGAACTGGCTATCATCAACTCAATATTCGCGTAGAGGATATTCCAAAGACTGCCTTTACCACCATACATGGATTATATGAGTATAATGTCATGTTTTTTGGATTAACCAATGCCCTCGCTTATTTCATGAACCTCATGAATAAGATTTTTATGGACTTCCTGGATAAGTTTGTCGTTGTTTCCATCGATGACATTCTGATCTATTCCAAATCAGAAGAAGAACATGAGCTACACCTAAGGACCATCCTTGGAACCCTTAGAAAGCATCAGCTATATACCAAGTTAAGAAAATGTGAATTCTGGTTACATGAGGTAGGATTCCTCGGACATATCGTATTAGCCGGAGGAATTGCTGTTGACCCTACAAAGGTGAAAGATGTTGAAGATTGGCAAGCCCCAACCACTCAAACCCAAGTTCGTGCATTTGTCGGATTAGCGGGATACTACCGCAAGTTCGTAGAAGGATTCTCGAGTATCGCAAGACCCATGAACCAATTGTTAAAGAAGGATGAGAAGTTTGAATGGATAGATAAATGTGAAGCGAGTTTTCAAGAACTCAAGAGGAGATTGATTTCAGCCCCAATCTTGATCATGCCGGATATTACGAAGCCATTTGATGTGTATTGTGACGCATCCAAGATTGGTCTCGGATGTGTGTTAATGCAAGAAGGAAAAGTTATATCTTATCTGTCCTGACAACTGAAATAGCATGAACCGAATTATCCAACCCATGACGTTGAACTATAAGCCGTAGTTCTAGCCCTGAAGACATGGAGGCATTATCTTATGGGAAACAGTTGTGATATTTATTCGGATCACAAGAGCCTGAAGTATATATTCACTCAGAAGGAGCTGAATATGAGGAAGAGAAGATGGATTGAGCTAATCAAGGATTATGATCTGGACATTCACTATCACCCCAATAAAGCCAATGTGGTAGAAGATGCTCTTAGCAGATTGCCAGGACGCTTGAACTCCATGATTTTGAAGGAGCAACCAAGTTTGCACAAATAGATGGAAAATTTTAGAATGGAATTAGTAAGTGAAGGATTTTTGGCTAGCATAGAACTTCAACCCACTTTGATCAGTCAAGGAGGCTCAGAAAGGAAATGCTAGTATCGATGGAATGAAACGTCTTATCGGTACAGGCAAAGTACCCGGATTCACCGAAGACGAAGAAGGAGTTATGTGGTACAAAGGACGTCTCTGTGTACCAGAAGATTCAGAATTGAAGGAAAATATTATGAAAGAGGCCCATGATACTCTTTATTCTATCCACCCCGGAGGAACGAAGATGTATTAGGATTTGAAGGAGCAATTTTGGTGGCATAAGATGAAGAGAGAAATCGGAAGCTATATCGCCAAGTGTGATATTTGTCAGAGAGTCAAGGCGGGACATCAAAGACCTGCAGGACTGTTGCAACCACTATAGGTTCCGTTATGGAAATGTTATTCGGTTGGAATGGACTTTATCACCGGATTGCCTACTTCTAGTAGAGGAAATGACTCTATTTGGGTCATAGTTGACAGATTGTCCAAGGTAGCCCATTTCTTACCAGTCAAGACCACCTACCAGAGTTCGAACTTGCGGTGTTATACATCGCTAGAATCGTCATTTTGCACAGGGTCCCCAAGAACATTGTATCGGATGGAGGAACTCAGTTTACCTCGAGATTCTGGAAGAAAGTCCAAGAAGGATTGGGAACCCGACTCGATTTCAGCACATCGTATCACCCTCAGACCGTTGGACAAATGGAGCGAGTAAATCAAATACTCGAAGATATGTTGAGAGCATGTGTGCTAGAGTATGGATCTAAATGGGAAGACTGTCTGCCGTTCGCAGAATTTTCTTACAACAATAGTTATCAAGCTAGTTTACAAATGACCCCATTTTAATTCATGTATGGAAGGAAGTGTCGTACCCCTTTGAATTGGTCGGAAGTAGGAGAGAGTCAGATTTTCGGACCCGACATTCTCCGAGAAGCAGAAGAGAAAGTTCACAAGATTCATAAGCACCTCAAGACCGCCTAGTCAAGACAGAAGAGTTACGCTGACAAGAGTTGTCGAGACCTCGCTTTCAATATCAAAGATTTTGTGTATCTCAAAGTGTCTTCTTTGAAGGGAATGCAGTGTTTCCAGCTCAAAGGAAAGTTATCCCCCTGATATATCAGACCTTTCAAGATTATGAATCATCGAGGAGAAGTATCGTACCAATTGGTACTGCCAGAGGAGATGTCAGCAGTGCACAATATGTTCCATATATCGTTACTTCTCAAATGCCTTGAAGTTGCGGAGAAGACTGAAGTTTTCAAGAATATTGATCACCGCACCATAGAGATCAACGATGACCTGACATATCCCGAAGTACTCATCCGTATTTTGGAGGAAGCTTTTAGAACCACCAGAACCAAAGCATCATGTTTCTCAAGATTCAGTGGAGTAACCACACTGAAGAAGAAGCTACCTAGGAGCGAGAAGATCACATCAAGACGGAGTTTCCCAATCTTTTTAAATCCTAGTTTTCTTCTTTCTTCTTTTTAAAATCTCGGGACGAGATTTTGTTTAAGGATGGAAGGTTTGTAACATCCCAAAAATGTTGAACAATGATTACCAAATCCCAATCACCAAAATTAGGGTTAACAAAAACTTTTGTTAATTCAAATCTTTATGAATGCATGTGTGTATGTGATGATTGTGCGAATGCATTAATGGATTTGTGTGATTGAAATAAACAGCAAGGAAAGGTTTAAAGGTGAAACCAACATCATCTAAAACATTTCCAAGCAGAAACAAATCAAGAGAAAATAAAAAACAAAACAAATAAAGCAAATGGTCATTTTTGCCAATCTTGCTCACTACGCCACTTTGAGTGTTTCTAGTCCAAGATTTCAAACAGAAACTTTTCCATTTATTTTCACCCCTTGGAAGACCAAGTAAGAGTGAATCAAAGCCCACCTTTCAACCTTGTAGAAACATTTGGCAACTTTATTAAAATCACATTTCAAAATTGAATCTGATTCATATGTGAAGATCACCCCCTTTTTCAAAAACCAACCAAACCAATTCCACTTGACCTTTCCAACTAACCAGAGACTCCATAGTATGTAACTAGCACACCCACAAAGTTTGATTCAAAAATTCAAATTGAATCTCCTGCGGACATTTCATCAAACACCTTGCTGGCATCAAACAAACAAACCATAAACACTATTGTGAGCAGTGAATTTGGCCTAACTTGTTCCCTATATAGCTCACACTACACTCTCAGTAGATGATCTAGCCCAACTAACAAGCTTTAGCACCACTATGAGCATGACATAGCCATCAATGGTGACCATGCCGAGCCTAACTTGCCACCCCCATGCCGACAACGAGATAGGAGAAGCACCAAGCCTAGCAAGCATGTCTGGGACACTCTCCACCGTCCAATGCCACCCCCTCTCCAAGCCTCGAGCACTGCCAGCCCCTCTCCTAGCCCAAGGCTCTCTACGAGCAAGCCGAGAGCGCGCCAGAGCGTCAACCACGACACACGACCACAGACCGTGTGCCGCCCTCGCCGCGTGCAAGCAGGATCACCATGTAACATCCCTAAAATCATGTTTTCAAAGCTTGCATATCATTCATGCATTCATAATCAGTTTAGGATCATTTTCAAATGAAATTTCAAAAACTGAAACATTTGAATGTCTATTATTTTATGTAAGCAAGGAATTAGCCACTACTACTTTCCAATATGAGATTACTTGATTTAAACCAGAAAGATTGAACTTAGGGTTGTTTGTTATTTCAAAACTTGATCAAGATTCTCAAACAAAAAAATGAAATCAAAAACATTATTTTTCCTATTGAAAATATTTCACTAAGGGCATAGTTTTAAACCTTATTTCCAAACCCATTTTGAATTTGAGTTTAAATAGGTGCTTTATACACTCCAGGATGCAAGAAACAATAAACAAATGTTTGGAGAAAATTCCAATTGAAACAGATTTGATTTGGGCATTTGAATTCAATCCAGAAAATCAAATCAGAAAAAGAAAAAGAGAAAGGGAGAAAAAAATAAAGCAAACTAACTAATCTAACCCAACCCAGCCCAATTATCCCATTTAGCCCAACAACTATCCACCCCGCAGAAAATGTTTCGCACCGCAGAACTAACCTGATTGTCGCTGATGACTCGACCCCAGCCCATATCTCTCTCTCACTGAACGCTAGGCCCCACTCGCCAGTCATCGTCTCCACCCCGCGACTCCTTCTTCCCCCAAATCATGCCGGCTATTTCCGATGATTAACCCCGCATCAATTCGAATGAATGCGTCAGTAATTCTCTCCCCCCACCTTGCGTACTTAATCTCCCGCATCCTCCCCTCCTTTTCCCTAGTCGCCACCCTCTCTCTACCCCTAGGCTGATCGGAATTACCCCAGAACCACCCACTGCTCCGACGAGCTCCAGCTCAAATTCCGGCCAACCATCGTCGCCCCTTGCCTTCCAGACACCGCGAGTGAGTTCCCCATCACCCTCTGCACGTGCCAGTAGCCCACACTCGCCGGTGCGCACTCTCTATCGTCGGCAACCTCAACAACAAGCAAGCACCACCGTCTGTATCGACTCCGACGACACTCTCTGGTAGTTCTTGACCGCCGCCTTCTCTCTTTTGTTGCTCACGTGTTCGCCAGACTTGTGCGCATCTAATGGCACTATTGTTTTGGCTAGGAACAATCTGTGTCTTCGCCAACGACGACGAGCGACTGTAACCGACGACTGAAGGTTCTCCGTCGAGCAATAGAGGTTGAGTTCGTGCGCCCCTGTCCCTCCCTCGACCACCTTGAGCACCGCGACGACCCCATGAGCTCGGTAAGCACCTCTGTTTCCTCCCTTGCTTCCTAGAACGACCGGACCACCACTAGCTGAGCGTCGCCACTCGCCGTTGACTTGGCGCCGCCAGTCTTTGGTCAGGGCGATACTCCCCGTTAGATCTAGATCCTACGTCCACGATTAGATCTTAGGTGAAGGGGTATGCGCAGATCTGGGCTGTGCTTAGTTAGTTAGATCCAACGGCCCGCGAGCGTGATCCAGCGCGAACTGGTACCGCCCAATCAGGAGCTCCCGCGTGGCCTGTAATTTATTTTAAAAATCTGAATTAGATCTATTGGTGGTTCAAAATTGTAAAATTCATAACTTTTGATCCACACATTCAAATTTTGCAAATTTTATATCATTAGAATCAGGAGAAAGAATTCTATCCAACCATGCAATTTTTTTAATGATTTGCCTATGAAAAAGTTGATATTTTTGCAGAGACATTTATAGGCTTATTTTGAGTATAGAATTTTTTTGAAAAATGATTAAAAGACTAAATAAAGATTATTTAGCGTATATTTGTCTTGTTTGTGATTCAGTACTGTATACTTGTCTTGTTTGATTTAGAAAAAAATCATCACATGGCATTTGCATGCATTCATATATTTTTTTTGTATATTTTGATATGTGATTTTGGTGCTATCATTTTATGTGTAGATTTTGGTGCTAGTAGTGATTGTGGTTGTGAAGATTGTTGCTACTCCCCCAACTACCAAGGCAAGTGGTGCTTCATATGTATGTCCCAATACTTTTGCCTATGCATTAGAAATATTTTGTATAGGTCTTGCAAGAATATTTTGCTAAGTATCTATATGCTATTCTTGGGAAATCCTTGTAGTTGTAGAGATGTTAGAATTTCCTCTAAGTTAAGATACTTGTTATTGCCATGCTTAGCCTAGATAATAGCAACCAAGGGTGGAATATAATCATGCTATGGAAAATATTTTTATGTCTTCGGCTTATGTTTTTGCTTAATAAAACAACTAAGTGAATGAAACACCTAGGTGGAATGGAAAGAATGGTTTGTGTTGAGTGGTTACACAAGGCCCATTTCTATGGGTTACCTGGTGTATCTCACTTGTGGAAAGCCACCCAGGAACAAAGGGATTTGAGATGCCAAATGTTAAGAAGCTTCTAGTGTAGCCACATGGCATTATGGGCTCTGGCTGGATCATATAGGTTGCAATAACTTAGCCAAATGGATAGTTGGTGGTAGGGGATTGATAGGTTTGGAGCGCGTCCATTTTGGTCTAAGGGAAGGCTTCTGAAAGGTCCTGTCTTGGTAAAAATCAAGTCTTGTGGGGAAAGTGCACAACCTCTACAGATGGAGGAATCTAAGTACTTAGCCATGTCCCTGGTATTAGATAACTTGAGCATCAAGACATGGAAGCTATTGAGAATCTCCTCATCCCAATTTTCTAAGTAAAACTTGTGGTTGAACAAGGGTGAAGGTTCACCAATTTCTATTTGGTGGTTCCTTGGGAAAGTTTTGTCAAGGAAAAACTTAGTGATTTCAACTAATAGGTAAAACCTATTTTGAGCAAAGGAGCCTAAGCTACACTTAGCCAAATTCATGTAGTAACTAGATGTTAATATTCTACTAAGGTATCACTTGCCAATACTATTCCAATGTATTGACCCACTGTGGCCGTAACTTGTGATGTTGTAGGTTACTTTGATGATGATTAGGGGTTATGATTCTACACTCAACATGCTTGCATGTGGCACATGAAGATGAAGACTTCTATTTTATATTGTTAAGTTAAACTCTTGTACTACCCTATGGCTATGGAGTTGTAAAATACTATGTTATCTCTGGAATGACGTTGTAATAATGACCTTTGTTTCTGTGTACTTCATCTTAAACCGTGGATGCTAGCAGTTGATCCAGGGACTAGCATTGCAATCACAGGGATACTTACCTTTATAAGGGTGGGATCTTGCAGATGGTATCAGAGCTCTGTGTTTCCTGTAGGATTATGACCCTAGGATTGGATTAGAAACCACTGAGGAAATTTTTTCAACAATTTCCACACTTGTCTTTTTCTTCTCGTAAACTTTTCTAATCTTCTTTCTCAACTCTATTTGTAGATGAACTCCATCAACGAAGCCGTGAGGAAGGGACCACTCATGACCATGACCTTGGAGTGTGATACAGAATTCCCCAAGGACCTCAAGGACCTCATGGTTGCCATGGGAATATATGGTGCAGCTGTGTACAAGGATTTCCCGTGATGGATGAAGGAGTAGAGTACTGGTGGGTGCAACTTCACTTGTACAAAAACAAGGAAGACAACCACAAGGAGTCAGGATTCTGCATGGTCACCAAGTTAGTAATGCACACCACATTCTTTGACTCTACAAGAAATGCAGCATGGAATGCTATCAAAGAGCTTGGTGATAGACTCAAGTGCAGGATGCTCAACACTCAAAATGACCTTAGAGAAGAAAAGAAGCATAACAAAGAGTTAGAGACTACCAACCAACAACTAAGGGAAGACATCATAGACTTAATTTGGGAATCTTGTGAATAAGATAGATAGATGGCTACTAAGGATGCTTTGATAGCTATTTTGTCTAGTGAGTGAGAGTTGTAGCATACTTCGTTAGTTGGAACACCACACTTATCGTTTTTATTTCCAAAAATTTGTCTAAGTTATGTTGAACCTTTGATGTTTGTAATGGATTTGTGTATGCCATGACTTGTGTGATTGCTGCCAAAGATATGCTTGTGATACTTGTCTTGTGATTTTCCTCTATTGATGTTAATTCTAACTTTTCTCTATCTTATAAAAATAGATGCCTGCTGTTATTCTCAACACGTCCGAAGAGTTCAAGGGAACTCGTTTTGGCACTCGTCTTATTGAGCTCACTAGCGTGCTCAACCTTCCGCTCCCTAGCATCATGACGCTTCCCCTCACCAAGTTTGATAGGAAGGACCTTTGGGGCTTCAGAGTCAATCAGCCCGAACGCCAGACAGAGCCGAACATGGAGACCATCACCTTCAAGTTGATGCATGACGACAAGGAGAAGGGCTTGGATATAGTTATGCAGGAGTTACTTGGGCGTCTGGTAGGGAGACACTCTAGAGAGCTTACAGGTCTTTACTTTCACCCCTTCGGGAGACACGACGAGGAGGGTGAGGCTATTGATTTCGAGGATGCTGCTAGAGAGACGGTGGAGTCGATTCGCCTGTATCTTCAGGACCTAGAGGTTCTCATTAGGAACCTAGATACTGATAGGACCAACTTCATGCTTAGCAATGACGAGCTCCAGGTGCAGCTTCGTGAGAAGGACAAGATTTTCACGGAGCAAGATGAGATAGTCAAGGAAATGGAGGCCAAGTTTAAGGGCCAGGACAGGAAATTCAAGAGCCAAGAGAAGAGAGTCCAAGACCGGAACAAGAAGATCAAGGAGATGAAGGAAGAGCTGGAGGCCAAGGACTTCGAGCTCGAGCACCAGCAGGGTCTGATTGAGAGACTTCGCTCATAGAAGACGGCTCTTAGGGCCAAGATAGAGGCCTTGACTACCAATGTAGAGGAATACAAGACCTCTATGGAGAATGCAGGTCTTACACTTGTTGATGAGGAGGTTGATGCAGAGGAGTAGTGATGACTACTCATTTATCCTTCATTTACCATGGTTATGATTATTGAGTCGCAATGACCATCCAACATGTGGGTGGCTTGCTATGGTGTGTTTACCTTTTCAAACTTGTTGTTTATGTCATTGAACCTGATGTTCTTTTGATGTTGATTTGGTGATTGTCTATGTGATGTTTTGTGCATAATAAGCATCTATGGGTATCTCATTCTTATCCTTATGAAAAACACAGATGCCTCCTCGACGTGTCAACCCCAATCCAAACAACAACAATGTCACCCCCGAGATGCAGTAGCTGATGATAGCACAGGCACAGCTGATGCAGATGATCACCACTTTTATGCAGAATCAGAATAACAACAATAACAACAACAACAATCAGAAAAATCCCCCAGGATTTGACATGCTCACCAGATTCCTAAGACTGAGGCCTGCAAAGTTCTCGGGAACTACTGATCCCATGGTGGCCAATGATTGGCTACGTTCGGTGAACAAGGATTTGGTAACCGTCGGCAGCACCGACGAGGAGAAGGTCAGGTTTGCAGCACATCTGTTGGAAGGACCAACAGCTACTTGGTGGGATAACTTCCAGATCACCACTCCCATTGAGGATGTGACATGGGCTATCTTTGAAGATGGTTTCCGTACAGCTCACATCTCATCCCGGGTGATGAGTTTGAAGAAGAAGGAGTTCCATAACCTGAAGCAGCGCCACCGCAGCATGGCTAAATATATTGATGAGTTCAACAATCTGGTGCGATATGCACCGGATGAATTTGATACTGATGCCAAGAGGAAAGAGAAATTCCTCGAAGGACTAAATGATGAACTCAATCTGCAGTTATCCGTGGCCTATGTCCCCACCTACCAATCACTTTGTGACAAGGCTACTATCTTGGAGAACAAGATGAAACAAGTTGAAAGTAGAAAGAGGAAGCACATCTCTGACAAGAATAGCTCGGGATCATCTCACAAGCGTTCCCATCATGATGATAGTGGGAGTTCTGGATCCCACAAGCATGGAAAGTACAACAACCACCACAGCCACAACCGCCATCATGACAACAAGCATCACCGTAGTCATGATAATGACAAGTATAAGAACCACAAGGGTGGATACAAGAGCCACCAGAATGGAAGTGGAAGTGGTAGTGGAAGTCAGCCTGTCAAGAAAGATCTCAGTCAGGTTGAATGCTTCAAGTGTAAGAAGATGGGGCATTATGCAAATGAGTGCCCATAAAAGAAAGTTGAAGGTGCCAACAAGCCCAACCCTTTCCAGAAGGGACAGGTGAACCACATCAATGTGGAAGAGATCTATGAGGAACCTGATGCTGTGGCTGGTAAGTTCAAACTCAATTCTGTTCCAGCACTGGTTCTTTTTGATACTGGTGCATCACATTCATTCATATCAAAAGCATTTGTTGATAGAAATGGGGTTCCAACTGAAAATATTGGGTGTCCAATAAAAGTAAGTTCTCAAAATGGAGATATGATAGTAAGTCTTGGATGTCGTGATCTAGTGATAGAATTTGGGAAGCATAAGTTTCCAGTGAGTCTGATAATCGTAGATTCCCAAGGACTGGATGTAATTTTGGGAATGGACTAGATGACCAAGTATGACGGAGTACTAGATTGTGCCAATCGCACTGTCGCACTCACAAGCTCGGAAAAGAAACAGATAAGATTCAAGTATAACTTTAAATCAAAAGGGAGTAAGCTAAATTATCTTAAGGGGTTAGCATAGACAGTGTGCCAATTGTGAGTGAATATCCGGATGCGTTCCCGGAAGAATTGCCGGGAATACCACCAGATAGAGATGTGGAATTTCTGATTGACCTGCCGCCAGGATCAGGACCAATAGCAAAGAGACCTTACAAGATGTCAGTTGATGAGTGGAAAGAACTCAAGAAACAACTTGGAGAACAGTTGCAGAAAGGATTTATTCAACCAAGTTCTTCATCTTGGGGAGCACCAGTCTTGTTTGTGGAAAAGAAAGATAGAAGTCAAAGGTTATGCATAGATTATCGTTCACTCAATGAGGTGACTATCAGGAACAAATATCCTTTGCCCAGAATCAATGACTTGTTTGATCAGCTAGAAGGAGCCTGTGTGTTCTCAAAGATTGATCTCCGGTCAGATTATTTTTAGCTTAAGATAAGGGAACAAGACATACCTAAGACATCTTTCACCACTAGGTATGGATTGAATGAGTACACCGTTATGCCATTCGGTGTGATCAATGCACCAGCTTACTTCATGAATATGATGAACAAGGTGTTCATGGAGTTCCTTGAGAAGTTTGTTGTCGTTTTCATCGACGACATTTTGATCTACTCCAAGAGCAAAGAAGAGCATGAATGACATCTGCGTTTGATACTTGAGAAGCTTAGTGTCAACACCCAGATTTTTCAATCCTAGATGCATGTTATGCCATACATCGCAATCCCAGGATTACCATTTTTGCGAGACATAACAGAATTGGATACCATTGTACATCATCCATTACAAACGATACATAAGTTCTTACACAAATAGGGATCTCATGATCTAGTTCTTAATACAACTTCAAGCAGCGGAATACGTAATAATAACGGTAGCATAGGCGAAGCTCCATCTTCGGGGTCATAGGCAATGCTGACGATGGAGATGATCCTAGTTGTCGTAACCTCCCTAGGGTCCATCCTCCAGGTACTCCTCTTCATAGTCTGGCCATGGGAATAGCCAGGGACAAAGCCGTGAGTACTCTTTAAGTACTTGCAAGCTAATACTAACAGGTAAAGGGGTTTTTGGATAATAGGACACTAGGCTCTAGAGTTGTTTTGTAAAAGCCAGATTTATCTCTACTAAGTTCTAAAGCTAGTCACAATTTTATAACTCATAAGTGGGATCTCGTAACTCATTTCACCACTCTGTTGTGGTCAAGTCAAGGTCTCAATTCATTTCACAAGTCATTTTGAAAAGTCTGACGGGGGAACAGTATGGCCACTCCAACTGTCCATAACCGCGGACGCGGCTATTCGAATATTTTGACACTCTGCAGAGATTGTACACTTCCACCACAACATTCGATACATCCGTGAGGAACAAATCCTGAATTCACCATACTCAGTATGCGGATAATCAATCCTAACCTTTCAATTACACGCCCTAGTATAAGCACCTCTCCTGTGAGTTTGGCCTCCCAACCATGACCAACTGTCATCTTGGGTACTGCACAGGTGGACAATCTTCACAAGGTAGCCTCAGCTCAGACCTTGGCCGTGAGGGAGCTAATACTAAGGTATATAAGTTTCCAGTCAAGCCCTACCCAATATTCGGGTATTGTGGTTGTACGATAAAATTGGAATGGTATCGCATCCAGACAACCATCAGTTTTATAAAGGGCTAAGGCTCATGCCTCAACATATTCATCACCAAAATCATCAAGTGTTCGGAAACACATGTCCAAAACATTTCAATAGAATGATCCATCATTCCAAGGTTTTCATAACCATTTTTCCACCAAGTAAACCCATCTAAAGTTGATCAAGTCATATGCTTAGCACTAGCATCTACAGGTGGGGGTAGTACTAATGAGGGGTGGTAAACTAGTGGAGTTTCAACTAAGTACAACCTTATATCTTAGGATGATATAAAGGTTTCTAACTTAGGCCAAATTTTATGCTCTTTATGCAACCTTCAGAATCTTTCTAGTATCTAAAAGTCACTTAAGTAAGCTCTAAGTTAAAGATTTGATAAAGAAATAAAGTAAGTAGCTTGCAAATAAAACTAGGATTGGTTTATCAAGTGGGTATGATCACATATGCTTAAGTCATATAGTAGGCATAGTAACAAGCAAGTATTTGCTTGCACCAAATCAGTATAAGCTTGCTAAATTTCAAGTGTTAGCTTGGATAGGTCAACTTAATTAGTAAGGCTTGCCTTGTGCAGAGCAGTGGTTGAAGTTCTCCTCGGCTTCTTCTTCGTAGTATCCTCCTTCCTCCTCATATCCTTGGTCAGTACTAGCGTCTATGAATAAATACGAGGTACAAAATCACCAAACAATACTTAACTACTTGCAATCATCACACACAAGGGTCCTATAGATGATCTAGCATCATCTCTAACATTACAAGGTTAAGGCTTGATTTAATTCCTTTTATTTTTAGAAAAGTAATTTCTACTCATTGAAAAACTACTTAAGATTTAATATTCTCCAAACCAAACATGGGATCATGTTGACACATGTCATCACCACATATTGTAGTCCATGGGAATGTGATTTAAAGTGGTGTCACAATTTAATAAGGTTTTATCCCTTTATTCTAATTAATTAAAGTGGCTAGAAATGCCTATGTAGCATTCTTTTACTACTTGAACATTATTCCTGCAAGTAAACCTATATATTTTTATATATTCTGAAAGGTATGGTTAAATGTGATTTTCGAGAGTTGGAATCAACTCAAAAGCTATTATGGTTTAAATTTGAAAAATGTTTGAATGCAGAAAAGCTTCTGCCTTGTTGTTTTTACTAAGGATGATCTGTAGATCCAAATGACTTGAATCCAACGGGCTTGGATTCATCTTTCATAGGCCTTTCCAAAAAAATTGGTTTAATTCAAATTGGTGCACTGAATCGATCTGGGTTGAATTTTGAAGTTGGATACAGAAGTGAGTTTGAATTGAAATGGAAAAGTTTAATTCAAATAACTAGGCTGCGCGGGAAAAGTTACTGGGTCGGCCTGCTAAGCGCAGTGCTCCTGCGGGCTGCTTAAGTGGGTGTCCCCACTCGTCAGTGACACGGGGCTGGGCGAAGCGGTATGGGGCAACGTGGGTCGTTCGATCTGATTCTAATCCAACGGCTGGGAGTCATCGTTGACGCGAGACAATGCCGGCAAGAACAAAACCTAGCACGGCCAGTGGGGGGTGCTGGGAGCTCACCGGGGTACGGGCGAGGGTCGGCGAGGTGGGCGAACGACGAAATCGACGACGGCGAACTCAGGGGTGGTCGCGGCAGCTCTTGGGGTGGACGAAATCGATGGCTCCCTTCTTCTCCAGAGGCGGCGGGCTCCGCTGAAATTCCGGCGGGGTGGTGCTTGCCTTGCTCTGAGAACGGTGTGGCACGATCAGTGAGGAGAGGGGAGTGAGATGGTGTGAAGAAATAAAGCGGGGGTGGCCTCTATTTATAGTCGAGCGAGGGGACCGTCGGGGCGCACGGTGAGCTCGTCGGGGGCGATGTTACAGGCGGCTATTGGCATGGGCAAGGGTAGGGGACGGTGTGGTGTCTCCTGGCGATGCTCAACGACATGGTTTCTAGGCATGGGGCGGTGCGGCTTGGTCTGGAACGGGCGATGCTCTGCACGGCAGAGGCGGAGTCTTAGACGGCGAGTGGTAGCTATGCGTCACGGGGCGGCGAACGGGGATGTCTGGCGGTCTCCTGGGTCGGTGGGGATGGTGTATGCACGCGGCGAGGGCGGCGCGCGGTTTGTGGGTTTCGGTCCCGGGTGGCGCTCTGGCGCACGCTCGGCATGGTCTCTGGCAGTCTGGGCGCGGTTCGTGCGCGTGGTCCAGGGCTTGGCAAGGCTCGAGCAGTGGACAGGGAGTGGCGGTGGACGGTGGGCTGCCTCCCAGACATGTTGGCTAGGCTTGCTGCTGCTCCTAGCTTGCTGTCGACTATGGGGTGGCAAGGGTGTGCTCGGCTATCCACCATTGATGGCAATGGCAAGCTCACAGTGGGTCTAGTGCTTGGTTAATCTTGCTAGATGATCTACTGAGCTGGTTGTGAGCTAGAGAGGGAACCAGTTAGGAAAGAATCACTGCTCACAATAGTGTTTGATGTTTGTTTGATTTGTGTGTGCAACCTGTTTGATGAAATGGCCGCATGAAATCAAGTTTTGAATTTTGATAAGATTTTTGGTGGGTTTGCTAGATTGGTGCTGGTGAGTCTACAGATTGTTGGGTTTTGGAAGTTGAGCTTGTTTGAGTGGTTTTTGAAAAAGTGGGATCTTCCCATATGATAAAGATTCAATTTTGAATTGTCATTTAAACTATGCATTTGAAAGTTTCTGGATGATCACAAAGTGGGCCTTGATACTTTGTTATGAGTACATTCAAGGGGTGCAAAGATCCAGAAAAGTTTTTGTTAGGTTTTGAAAATTTGAGACAGCCAAAGTAGGCATGGGAGTTAAATTGGTCAAAGTGACCATTCATTTAATATATGTGTTTTGATTTACTTGTCTTTAGGAAAAGTGTGGGAAATGTTTTAGATGATGTTTATTTCACCTAAGAAACATTTTACAAGCCATGAAACAAACAAACAAGGTGGTTTTAAAAGAATTCAAAATCAATGCATACACATATGCATGCATTCATAATTTTATTTAGAAAAGTTTTTGTTAACCCTAATTTTGATGATTAGAGTTTGATGATCCAAGCCTAGTATTTTTGGGATGTTACACTTAGAGAGCATAAGTTGTATGCCAAATTCAGCAAATGTGAATTCTGGTTGAATGAAGTTGGATTTCTTGGACAAGTTGTGTTAGGAGATGGTGTAGTAGTTGATCCCGCAAAAGTGTCAGCTGTAACTGAGTGGGAATCTCCTAAGTCAATAAAGGAAATTCGTAGTTTCCTTGGCTTGGCAGGATACTATAGAAGGTTCATTGAGAATTTCTCCAAGGTAGATAAGCCAATGACGGAGTTACTAAAGAAAGAAAAAAGTTTGCTTGGTCCGAAGGATGTGAACTCAGTTTCCAAGAATTGAAAAAGAGACTAGTGACAGCACCAGTCCTATGTCTGCCTGATTTGGAGAAGGATTTCCAAGTGTATTGTGATGCATCTCATCATGGATTAGGTGCAGTTCTAATGCAAGAAGGGAAAGTTGTGGCTTATGCCTCGAGACAACTCAAAACTCATGAAGTAAATTACCCTACTCATGATTTGGAGTTAGCCTCTGTTGTCCATGCACTTAAAACATGGAGACATTATATTTTGGGAAAGCGATGTGAAGTGTTCACACATCACAAAAGTTTGAAGTATATCTTCACTCAGAAAGAAATCAACATGAGACAAAGAAGATGGCTAGAACTCATCAAGGACTATGACTTGAGTTTGCAATACCACCCCGGTAAAGCAAATGTTGTAGCGGATGCACTAAGCCGTAAGGTATTTGTGAATGTCCTTACTAAGAGAGAGTTGCCAGATGATCTGTGTGCCCAATTTAGAGACCTCCGATTGGAGATTGTGCCTGAAGGAAATCTCATGTCATTGGATGTTCAACCCACCTTGTTGGACAAAATCAAGGAAGCCCAAAAGACGGACAAGGAAATTGAAGAGATCAAGGAAAAGATTGGCAAGGGAAAAGCCAAAGGATTCCATGAAGAAGAATAGGGTACCTTATGGTATGGAAAACGTATCTGCGTTTCGCATGATCCGGAGCTTCGGAAACTGATTTTACAGGAAGCACACAACTCACCATATTCCATTCATCCGGGTAACACAAAAATGTACATGGATATGAAGGACAAATTTTGGTGGAATGATCTCAAGAAGGACATCGCCGAACATATTGCTTTGTGTGATGAATGTAGCAGAGTGAAAGCGGAACATCAGAAACCAACTGGATTGTTACAACCACTACCTATTCCTGATTGGAAGTGGGACAAGATTGGCATGGATTTCATTACCGGATTGCCAAGGACCAGGTCAGGATATGATTCTATTTGGGTAGTAGTGAATCGCCTAACTAAAGTGGCTCATTTCATCCCCGTGAAGACAACCTACACAAGTGCTAAGTTGGCCAAGATCTATATGAATAGGATTGTGTGTCTACATGGAGTACCCAAGAGTATTGTGTCAGATAGGAGAACTCAATTCACTTCTCATTTCTGGAGGCAACTGCATGAGTCATTTGGAATGCGATTGGAATTCAGTACTGCTTTTCATCCCAGACTGATGGACAGACAGAAAGGACCAAGCAGATTCTAGAGGATATGTTGAGGGCATGTGCCCTAGACTATGGAGCTAGTTGGGATGAAAGTCTGCCTTATGCAGAATTCTCTTATAACAACAGCTATCAAGCCAGTATTGAGATGGCACTGTTTGAGTTTCTCTATGGGAGAAAGTGTACTACCCCATTACTATGGAATGGTGTGGGAGAAAGAAACTTGTTCGGGCCAGAACTGATCAAAGAGGCTGAAGAGAAAGTCAAGCTAGTAAAAGACAGATTGAAGATAGCACAGTCCCGACAGAAAAGCTACGCAGATCCTAAGCGTAGAGAAGTCACCTATGAGGTGGGTGATAGACCTTATCTTAGAGTGTCACCACTTCGTGGAGTGAAGAGATTCGGAGTCAAAGGAAAATTGGCCCCGAGATATGTTGGACCATTCAAGATTTTGAGTCGTAAAGGAGGAGTAGCTTATGATATTGAATTGCCATAATCATTGTCTGCCATTCACAATGTGTTTCATGTGAGTCAGCTAAAGAAATGCCATCCATAGATGGAAGAGACTTCTTTGAAGGATACTATACCTTTGGAGGAGGTCCAATTGCAAAGTGATCTCACTTATGAGGAAAAACCTATCCAGATTCTTGAGACCGCAGAAAGAGTTACTCGGACTAAGACTATCAAATTCTGCAAAGTTCAATGGAACCATCATTCCGAAGAAGAAGCAACATGGGAAAGAGAGGATGACCTTCGGAAAGACCACCCTCACCTATTTGCTAGCCAATCCGAATCTCGAGGGCGAGATTCCCCTTAAGGGGGTTAGATTTTTAAGATCCTTAAAATCATGTTTTCAAAATATTGCATATCATTCATGCATTCATAATCATTTTAGGATCATTTTCAAATGAAATTTCAAAAACTGAAACATTTGAATGTCTATTATTTTATGTAAGCAAGGCATTAGCCACTACTATTTCCAATATGAGATTACTTGATTTAAACCAGAAAGATTTGAACTTAGGGTTGTTTGTTATTTCAAAACTTGATCAAGGTTCTCAAACAAAAAAATGAAATCAAAACCATTCTTTTACCTATTGAAAATATTTCACTAAGGGCATAGTTTTAAACCTTATTTCCAAACCCATTTTGAATTTGAGTTTAAATAGGTGCTTTATACACTCCAGGATGCAAGAAACAATAAACAAATGTTTGGAGAAAATTCCAATTGAAACAGATTTGATTTGGGCATTTGAATTCAAACCAGAAAATCAAATCAGAAAAAGAAAAAGAGAAAGGGAGAAAAAAATAAAGCAAACTAACTAACTAATCTAACCCAACCTAATTAGCCCATTTAGCCCAACAGCTCTCCACCCTGAAGAAAATGTTTCGCACCGTAGAACTTACCCGCGCTGTCGCTCACGACTGGACCCCACCCCGTATCTCTCTCTCACTGAACTCCAGGCCCCACTCGCTAGTCATCGTCTCCACCCTCCGATTCCTTCTTCCCCCAAATCACGCCGGTTGTTTCCGGTGATTAACCCCGCATCAATTCGAATGAATGCGTTAGTAATTCTCTCCCCTGACCTTGCGTACTTAATCGCCCATGTCCTCCCCTCCTTTTCCCTAGTCGCCACCCTCTCTCTGCCCCTAGGATGCTCGGAATTAGCCGAGAACCACCCACTGCTCCAACGAGCTCCAGATCAAATTCCGGCCAACCACCGTCGCCCCTTGCCTTCCAAACACCACGAGTGAGTTCCCCATCAACCTCTGCACCTGCCAGTATCCCACACTCGCCCGCGCGCGCTCTCTATCATTGGCATCCTCAACGACAAGCAAGCACCACCGTCCGTCTCTACTCCGGCGATATCCTCTGGTAGTTCCTGACTGCCCCTTCTCTCTTTTTGTTGCTCACGTGTTAGCCTGACTTGTGCGCATCTAACGGCACCATTCTTTTGTCTAGGCACGATCTGTGTCTTTGCCAACAACGACGAGCGACCGTAACCGACGACTGAAGGTTCTCCGGCGAGCAATAGAGGTCGAGTCCGTGCTTAGTTAGTTAGCCCCTCTGTTTCCTCCCTTGCTTCCTAGAACCACCGGACCACCACTGGTCGAGCGCGCCGCCACTCGCCATTGACTTGGCGCCACTAGTCTTTGGTCAGGGTGATACTGCCCGTTAGATCTAGATCCTACGTCCACGATTAGATCTTAGGCGAAGGGGTATGCGCAGATCTGGGCCGTGCTTAGTTAGTTAGATCCAACGGCCCACGAGCGTGATCCAGCGCGAACCGGTACTGACCAATCAGGAGCTGCCGCGTGGCCTGTAATTTGTTTTAAAAATATGAATTAGATCTATTAGTGGTTCAAACTTGTAAAATTCATAACTTTTGATCCACACGTTCAAATATTGCAAATTTTATATCATTGGAATCAGGAGAAAGAATTCTATCCAACCATGCAATTTGTTTAATGATTTTCTTCTATAAAATTCGATATCTTTTCAGATACATTTATAGGCTTATTTTGAGTATAGAAATTATTTGAAAAATGATTTAAAGACTAAATAAAGCTTATTTAGTGTATATTTGTCTTGTTTGTGATTCACTATTGTATACTTGTCTTGTTTGATTTAGAAAAAAATCATCACATGGCATTTGCATGCATTCATATATTTTTGTTTGTATATTTTGATATGTGATTTTGGTGCTATCATATTATGTGTACATTTTGGTGCTAGTAGTGATTGTGGTTGTGAAGATTGTTGCTACTCCCCCAACTAGCAAGGCAAGTGGTGCTTCATATTTATGTCCCAATATTTTTGCCTATGCACTAGAAATATTTTTTATAGGTATTGCATGAATATTTTGCTAAGTATCTATATGCTATGCTTGGGAAATCCTAGTAGTTGTAGAAACGTTAGAATTTCCTCTAAGTTAAGATACTTATTATTGCCATGCTTAGCCTAGCTAATAGCAACATAGGGTGGAATATAATCATGCTATGGAAAATATTGTTAAGTCTTTGTTCTTATGTTTTTGCTTAATAAAATAACTAAGTGAATGAAACACCTGGGTGGAATGGAAAGAATGGTTTGTGTTTAGTGGTTACACAAGTCCCATTTATATGTTTTACCTGGTGTATCTCACTTGTGGAAAGCCACCCAGGAACAAAGGGATTTGAGATGCCAAATGTTAAGAAGCTTCTAGTGTAGCCACATGGCATTATGGGCTCTGGCTGGATCATATAGGTTGCAATAACTTAGCCAAAAGGATAGTTGGTGGTAGGGGATTGATAGGTTTGGAGCGCGTCCATTTTGGTCTAAGGGAAGGCTTCTGAAAGGTCCTGTCTTGGTAAAAATCAAGTCTTGTGGGGAAAGTGCACAACCTCTGCAGATGGAAGAATCTAAGTACTTAGCCATGTCCCTGGTATTGGACAACTTGAGCATCAAGACATGGAAGCTATCAAGAATCTCCTCATCCCAATTTCCTAAGTAAAACTTGTGGTTGAACAAGGGTGAAGGTTCACCAATTTCTATTTAGTGGTTCCTTGGGAAAGTTTTGTCAAGGAAAAACTTAGTGATTTCAACTAAAAGGTAAAACCTATGTTGAGAAAATCAAGCCTAAGCTAAACTTAGCCAAATTCATGGAGTAAATAGATGTTAATATTCTACTAAGGTATCACTTGCCAATACTATTCCAATGGATTGACCCACTATGGCTGTAACTTGTGATGTTGCAGGTTACTCTGATGATGATTAGGGGTTATGAGTCTACACTCAACATGCTTGCCTGTGGAACATGAAGATGAAGACTTCTATTTTATATTGTTAAGTTAAACTCTTGTACTAGCCTATGGCTATGGAGTTGTAAAAGACTATGTTATCTCTTGAATGCCATTGTAATAATGACATTTCTTTCTGTGTACTTCATCTTAAACTGTGGATGCTAGCAATTGATCCAAGGACTAGCATTGCAATCACATGGATCCTTACCTTTATAAGGGTGGAATCTTACATGCCAGCACCCCAGCAACACCGCAAACATGCCTGTTCGCCGCCGCGCGGACCATAGACACTATGCGCCATTAAAACCACCATCGGACCCGCATAGAGCGCCGAGATGTTCCGACCCTTTCACACCGCCCCACGCTGCGTAGCCATGCCGTTGAGCTTCACCAGGGAACATAGCACCGCCCCTATTGTTGCTCATGCCTTTATCTCATTGTGACGACGACACCAATGAGCTCAGCCCGCGCCATTCGGTCCCCTTCAGGCACTATGAATAGAGGCCACCCCAGCACGAATTCTTCACACCATCTCACTCCCCTCTCTCTCAGAAGAAACCCACCTCACTCGCGGAGCAAGGCGAGCAGCGCATCACCGGAATTTGGCCGGAGTCTGCCGTTGCTGGAGGAGAAGGGCCCCGTTGATTGGACCCGCCCCAGGAGGAGCTGCAGATACCAGGAGGATCGCCGTCGTCGACTTCGTTGTTTGCCCCCGTCGCCGACCATCGCCTGAGCCTCGGTGAGCCTCCCACGACCCCCACTAGCCGTGCTAGGGTTCTGTCTCGCCGGCATTGCCCGACGTGGACGATGAACCGCAGCCGTAGGATTAGAGCTTGATCGTGCGGTCCACATCCCCCATACCACTTCGCACCCCTCTGCCTCACTGATGAGTGGGGACAACCACTTAACCAGCCCCCGCGCGCTGTGCGTAGTGGGCCGGCCCAGTTAACCTCCCGCGCGAAAGATTAATTCAAATTTAGATTTATTCTTCTAGTTTCAAACTCAGTTCAGTACCTAGATTCAAAAATCAACCCAGATTGATTCACTGAACCAAAATGCATGAAACCAATTTTGTTAGAAAGGTACTGGAGTGCATAATCCAAGCCCGTTGGATTCAAACCATTTATATTTGTAGATCACCCACGGTAAAAATAACAAGGCAGAAGCTTTTCTGCATTCAAACATTTTTCAAAATTCAACCATGAAAGCTTTTGAGTTGATTCCAACTCTCAAAAATCACATTTAACCATACCTTTCAGAATATTTAAAAATATATAGGTTTACTTGCAGAAATAATGATCAAGTAATAAAAGAATGCCTCATAGGCATTTCTAGTAACTTTATTTAATTAAAATAAAAAGTTTAAACCTTATAAAATTGTGACACCACTTTAAATCACATTCCCATGTATTGAAATGTGTGTTGATGACATGTGTCAACATGATCCCATGTTTTAGTTGGAGGATATTAAATCTTAAGTAGTTTTTCAATGAGTAGAAATTACTTTTCTAAAATAAAGAAAATAAAACTATTTGCGTTAATGGTTGTAATGCGTGTGATGATCCTATGTCATCTAGTGAAAACCTTGGTGTGATAAATAGAAATAGTTAAGTATTATTATGTGATTGCGTACCTTGTATTTATTTATAGACGCTAGTACCGACCAAGGATACGAGGAGGAAGGAGGATACTACGAGGAAGAAGCCAAGGAGAACTTCAACCATTGCTCTGCACAAGGCAAGCTTATACTAATATCTTAGCAATCTATTGACTTTGCAAGTAAACCCTTGCATGACAACTATGCAAAACTAGATGCCTTAAGCATATGTGATTATACTCCCTTGAGGATACCAAATCCCAGTTTTATTTACAATCTTAGTATTTTATTTCTTAATCAAAGCTCTCTTAGAGTTTACTTGGTGACTGGTAGATATTTAGAAGGATATCTAAAGGTAGCATAAAGAGCATAAAACTTGACCTAAGTTAGATAAATCTTGATGTCATCCTGAGGCATGAGATTGAGCTTAGCTATTTCACACTTGTTTACCACCCCTCATTAGTGTTTACCCCCACTTGTAGATCCTAGTTCTAAGCATAAAACTTGATCAACTTTAGATGGGAATACTTGGTGAAAATGGTTATGAAAACCTTAGAATGATGAATCATTCTACTGAAATGTTTTGACATGTGTTCTTGAACACGAGATGATTTTGATGATGAAAATGTTAAGGCATGAGCCTTAGCCCTTTATAAAACTGATGGTTGTCTAGATGCGATACCATTCCAATTTTACCGTACAACCACAATACCCAAAATTTGGGTAGGGCTTGATTGGAACTTTATATACTTTAGTATGGGTTCCCTTGCAGACAAGGTTTGAGCTGAGGCTACCTTGTGAAAATTGTCCACCTATGCAGTTCCCAAGATGACATTTGGTCATGGTTGGGAGGCCAAACTCACAGGAGAGGTCCCTATACTAGGGCGTGTAATTGAAAGGTTAGATTTGATTATCTTCATACTGAGTATGGTGAATTCAGGATTGTTCCTGACGGATGTATCGAATGTTGTGGTGAAAGTGGACCACATCTGTAGAGTGTCAAACTATTCGGATAGCCGCGTCCACGGTTATGGACAGCTGGAGTGGCCATACTGTTCCGTCGTCAAATGTTTTCAAAATGACTTATGAAATGATTTGTGACTTGACTTGACCACAAGAGGGTCGTGAAATGAAATTCAAGTTCCTACTTAGGTGTTATAAAACTATCAACTAGCTCTCATTGCTTCTAAACTCAGTAGAGATAAATCTGGCGTTTTGCCAAACAACCCTAGAGCTTAGTATATCCTACTCAAAACCACTTCACTTGTTAGTATTAGTTTGCGAGTACTTAAAGAGTACTCATGGCTTCGTCCCTGGCTATTCCTATGGCTAGACTATGAAGAGGACTATCAGGACGATGGATAGCAAGAAGGTTACGACAACTAGGATCATCTCCCATCGTCAGCATTGCCTGTGACTATGAAGATGGAGCCTCGCCTACACTACCGTTATTATTAAGTTATTCCGCTGATTGAATTATACTAAGACTAGATCATGAGATCCGTATTTGTTGTAAGACCTTATGTATGGTTTGTAATGGATGATGTACTATGATATCCAATCTGTTATGTCTCACAAAAATGGTATTCCTGGGATTACGATGTATGTCATAACAAGCATTTGGGATTAAAAATCCCGGTGTTGACACGTATAGCTACTCAAGATCATTTATATCTTGAAGGACACCGTAAAAGAATTGAGCAGGACTCTCAGCAAGGTGAAAGTAGTGGTAGTCCTCGTAAGAGAAAGAAAAAGAAACATAAAATAGTTGAGGAACCCTCTGAACCTGCTATAGATCCTAATAGTATATTTGTCTCTAATGCTCAAACTAAGAGTGGTAATGATAAAAATGATGCTCCTGATAAGGAGTAAGTTGAGGAATAACCTCACAATCACACTAAGAACACTAGGTACACTAAGGAAGATTTTATTGATAATAAACATGTTAGTGAGAGAGAACCTTGGGTGCAGAAACCTTGGGTGCAGAAACCTATGCCTTTTCCAAGTAAAAGGAGGAAGAACACTACAACAAGTTTTGTGAGTGGATGAAGCCTTTATTCTTGCAATTTCCTTTGACTGATGCTATTAAGTTGCCTCCTTATTCAAAGTATATGATGGATATTGTCTCTAAGAAAAGGAAGATTCCTAATGAGGAAATTTCTACTTTGCTTGCTAATTATTCCGTCAATAGAAAGGTTCCAAAGGAGCTTGGTGATCCAGGTATACCAACTATTCCTTTCTCTATTAAGAACAATTATGTTAGAACTGCTTTATGTGATTTGGGAGCTAGAGTTAGTGTTATGCCTTTTTCTCTCTACAAGAGACTCCAGCTAGAAAATTTGATACCAAATGATATATCTTTGCAAATGGCTGAGAAGTCAACTACTATTCCTTTTGGTATATGTGAGGATGTTTCTATTCAAGTGGCTTATAATTGCTTGGTTTTAACTGATTTTGTTGTGCTTGAGATGCCTGAAGATGATAATATGTCTATTATTCTTGGGAGACCTTTTCTTAATACTGCAGGTGTTGTCATCAATTGCAATCAAGAAAAAGTAACGTTTAATATTAATGAAAAAGAGCATACTGTGTATTTCCCCAAGAAGGTAGCTAAGAGCTATTGTCTGAATTCCGTTGAAAATATTGAGAGCATCAATGTTGGATAAATATATTGTTCCATTCTACAAGAAAGTTTTGAAACTATTATGATTGGGACCATTTCTATCAAGTTTGAGGTAACATAATCACTTGGTGGAATGCAATGTTTTGTTTTATATAAGATTTTTTTGGTAACAAGACTTGATCAACCTTGTTAACAAAATGATTTTAATGAACAAAACAATGTTTTCACTGTGGTTATACTTGCTCACTTTTACTTTTCTCCATTCCAGTCTTTGCTTTTCCTCTTGTTAGCTTTGGTTTTGTTAGTTGTTTGGTTGTTAGAAGTGTCTTAGAACTTTTGTAGTTTGGTTTTTGTTTGGGTTTGCTTCTTCTAAAAAAAAACTTTTCTGCGAGAAAATCAATTTTCTTACCCTGAAAATTGGCCCAAAATAAAGTTTGCAGAAAAATCCTAGAAAATTCATATTAAATTTTTCCTCGAAAAAGGGGCAGAGGGACACCTAGAGTGACCTAGGGCCCCCCAGGCCAGCACACCCCTGGGAGGCTCGGCCAGCCCCCGGGTGGCACCTGGCCAGGGTGTGGCCCACCTATGGCCCTCCAAAGTGCCTCCTCCCAGCCATCTTCTTTATCTCTCCCAAAAAACACCAGAAAACTTTCTCAAGCTCAAGTTCTTGCTCCTGATTTTCGATCTCCTTTCTTAGCCCATCTTTGCTGCTGATTTTTGGAGGGATTGCTCCTTGGTATGTGCCTCCTCCGCTTGTCCAATTAGATTTGTGATTGGTAGATTGTATCTTGAGTATTTTGCTGCTATAGGTGTCAGGTTGTGTGATCTTGCATGCTTGTTCTTTGCTTAGAGATTTCATTTTGATGCATGTGTAGCCCTCTAGCAAGTTCACTACAAGAAATCTGCTGATACATGACCCTCCATTTTCGTCACTGAATCGTGATTGTCCATAATATATGACGATCTTATGACGAAAAAACAGATCGTCAAAAACCGAGCATCAGTAATTGCACACAACGACGTTTTTTACAAAATCGTCATCATCGTCTATGACGATATTGGATCGTCATAACCGTTATGACGATCCAATATCGTCATGGGATGTCTAGCCTTGCCAGGTCAGATCCTATGTGGCTGATCCGATGTGGCAAAATTGTGACAAAACAAAATCGTCGTAGTGTGAAATCAGCCCGATCCAAATCATTCACTTATATGGGCCAAACCTAATAATCCATCCTTTTTTTCTTTGCTTTTAGCCTTTTGAATGTACATTTGCCTTTGAGCTTGGCCTTTTACCGTATATTTCAATATTGGGCCTTGGCCTTTATAGTCCTGGGACTTGCCCTTTAACAGTCCATTTTGGTTTCTGAAAATTGACAAAATAACAGTTTATTGTTTATTATCCATTCAAGTATTTTTGGGCCATGGCTTTTAAAAGGTCCAGTTAGTACACGGTCCAGCACACAGATCCAGAAATTTCCATGGAAGCTAATATTCAGTGAAGTACATGACAATGGAAATTATCCATTCAAGTAATCCCAGCAATATCTCAAATATCGTGAAAAACACAACAACCGAACAATACACTCCAGAATTTCTACTTACAGCCATTACATAACTCCACATGACATCTAGAAGGTTAAAAACAACACTAACCAGATGGTTCAAAATGACAATAAAGACCACAAGCCAAGTCAGTTTCTTGTCGGTACTATAAGAAGGATGCTAATTCTTTGATTATGACACCATCAGAAGAAGCCGGGAACTCGTTGTTCACCCTAGACTTAAACTGCCTATATGTTGCCTTCTCCTGTTAATTCAAACAACACAAGGTTATTAAAAGAATAGAAAACATGGGGTATATGAACAACTTACAACAAATAGAGAGGAACAATATTGATTAGTCTATCATTAATCAATACACATTAAATGCAGAACTATTATTCTTATACTGTAATGAAAATGAAAAGAAAAATAACTGTCCATAGTATAGCTAAATCAACTTTCTGGATTGTAAAGATTATCAGGCATAAAAAATGTAAACACAGTCCGTCATTTATCTGAAAGAAACATTTTCTATTCATAGCCAATACTTCTTACTAGATGAATAGGCGCGCTTCGCCGCGCTGCCTGCATGGCGTGTCGCACAATGTGGTCATGCGGTAGGGTTTGGTGTTTTGATCTGCCATGCAACATAGTGCTTTTTTAATGGCACATGTAGATGTAAATGGGCACTAAAATGTTAGTGTCTGACTGATGTTCACAAAAATGTTGAAAACTCGTATACATGTCCGTTTTTGTTATTGGCAGAATGCTAAAGGAATCTACCTAGCAGAAAATTCCGAAGGAAAAGTAATCTCACATACATGTGAGTTCTTTTTATAGGCAAAAGAAATTTACTCCATGAAAACGAAATATTAGCTGTGACTTGCAAGCATATATCCAAGAATTATAGTAAAAAACCAACAATATACAGAAACATACCAAGAATATGATACCACAAAATATCAGCTTGATTTATGTTAATAACCCACATATCTAGATATCCTTGATTCCCTTGAATTTCTTGCAGTACATGTGAAAGTTTGATGATCTGAAAATGGTCAATCAATTCATCTATTAAATCTAGTAAGCATCGATGTATTTTAGGACGATAAAACAATCTATGGAAGATAATTCGTTAAGACCACATCCAAAGATCCATGCATAGAATGCATTAGACCATACAAATAAACGGCAGTGATTTCACTTGGTCTCCAGTATGATCCTAAACCCATATAAAACTTTTAAAACACAAGGGATTCAGCAATTTAGGCTGTCAGCATATGTTCATGAAATCATCAATGGTCCTAACAAAGGCATCATTTGACATAGTCTGATGCATATATATACTCAAATCTAAACTAATTTAAAATCGAATGCACTGATGAGCATGGCCTTCTTCACAGTGTTTATAAATGCACAATCTGGATGAACACATATAGAATGGTCAAAATGTTTTAGGAATTTTGGGAGAGGTGATAGTAAGGGAGTCATACCTAGTTAGGCGGTGAGTTTACAGAATACAAATGTGAAGAAGGCAAGGCCAAATCCGTATTTCACATGGAGTATTGTTGTCTCCCCCTGATTTATCTTCACCTATGCTCTCCAACACCCACTCCAGAATAGAAATGTGTCATTCAATAGAAGCTAAACTGCACTGAGAAAGACCTACATGCAGAGGAACATTATATGCAATATCTTTATATATATGTAGTTTTGGGTACAATCACTACCATTGATAGCTGCTTAGCTCAATATTCTATAATAACAACCAAAAAGAAAAAACACTGAACTTGGTATTTTATGTTGGAAAGACATGTACAAAAATAAAAATATAGATAATTATCATCTTGCATTATTGCTTTCTGATTGTGCATTCCAACACCAGAACGACCAATATTTTTTTTGGCACTAATTTCAATGGGCCTATTGATGTCGAGAGCATTTACATTTTTTCTCCAAAGAGACAGCATGGCTATGTCCAACACCAATCAACATCCAAGATCTAGGACAACCTCAATTGCAGTAAATATGGAAGGCACATAATCATGGAGCAAAATAATTCACATCAAGGAAAATGTGTCATGTGATTGCAACTACGGGTATTCACGAAGATTGCAGAATCTAACAATCTTTGTAGACATTCATGAAGAGAGAAATCACTATTGATTTACACCTTGCGATAAGAGAGAAATCACTATTGATTTACACACAAAAAAAGCAAACAAATCAAATTACTAAACACCTTAATTCCAGTTTGATAAGAACTAGATCTAAACACAAGAACTAACTAAACAAATCATAGCTACTAACAATCCGTCTGTTTATTTCTGAAATCAAAGTTGCTAGCAATGTATCGGAACAAGAGCACGCCCTTGATGACAACATTTCTGTTTAGCATGCAGATTTCAAGTGTCTTTAACAAAACAAACAGGGTGTTATGCACTTGTAGAAAGCTATCAATGTTGTTCCTACGTTAGTTACACGTAATACATAATTTTTCTTCAATACTACATATCATACGGAGTTCCATTACTTAATCTACACATCAAGACAATCAAGGTACCTACACACCAAGATTCCATATTCTGAACCGAACACAAGTACAGAACCTACCTGCACCTCAGTCTACATCAGAGCAAGCATAACATGAGCAATCAAGTGAAGCCATACAAAGAAAAATATCAGGACTGCAGAATATGAAGCGAAGCCATCCAAGCATGTTCACGAACAGAGAAGAATGGGGATTCATCCTACCTCAGGACACGGTGGTGAGATCTTGGCACGGTGGCTACCTACAGATGCGATACGACCAGATCTGGAGGAATCCTCCCCGTCGACCGCAAGTGCGACGCAGAGATGGAGCCGTAATCTCCCCCCAGGGGCTCATTCGGCTGTGCGGTGTCGTGCAGCACTACAAGTGGGGCAGAAGCGGGATGCCACCATCATCGAGCACCTCGCCATATAGATAGAGTGTAGGGCCACCCCTTTGCCGAGCTCTGGATGGGCACCCTCCTCGACGAAGGCCAGCACCTCCTTGCTCTCCAAATCAGACAAGGCAGTGGCCATGTTGGGGATACGGTGGAGGATTGGATCGGAGAGAGGAGGGTGGGTGGCGGCGGGCGATGGGCGGAGTGGGACGAGGGTGGGTGGCGGCAGGCGGAGCGGGACGAGGGTGGGTGGCTGTGGGCGCCGGGCGGAGAGGAGATAGGGTTAGTTTGGCTTTGGCAGCAGGGAAAGGGGCGGGTGGGGCGCGTCCATCTCTGGATCCCAAGTTGGTGCGGTGGACACTAGGGACTAGGTGTGCTTCTTCGGGTGACCTGACAAGCGTTGGATTGAAACTGTACAGTCTAGATCATGCCCCTGAGGATGATCCCTGGGATTGAAACTGTACGGTATATATCATGTTTTGTCGGTTCTTTGTATATCCATTGTTTCACTTTATTTTTGATTTTTGTTTCTGCTTTCTCAAAACACAAAAATACCAAAAATATTTTTGTTGTTTCTCTTGGTTTGTTTCTTTGCTTTTTAGCTTTGGTTTGCCTTAAAGAAAAATCCAAAAATATTTTTCTTTGTTTGCTTCACTTTGTTTGCTTTTGCTTTGATTTGTTTTGCTTTGTGTGCTTGCTTTAAAAATCGAAAACACCAAAAATATTTGTTGTTCTTCTTTGGTTTTGTGAAGTTATTTGCAGGGTTCAGCAGTCCTCAGTGGAGTTTTGTTTCATGCTATTATTCAAGTCACACAAGTGAAGGGCAATAATGAAGATTAAGACAACTTGAGGTGTGGTAAAAGGCTAGTAACAATCTCTATTTGTTTTCATTTTTCTACATATACTCATCATGGTGAGCATGCTTAGTCTGTTCATGTAAGGTGTATGTTATTTGTGGATTCTTAGTAGTGCTTGCTCTCTGATGATTAGCTCCAGCTTGCTAATAGTTTGCAGCATGTCATATGAATGTTTGCTTGCATTGTTCTATTTATAATTTGGTATGATATTGTGGTATCCTCCTCTAAATGTTTCATGTGAATCAACTTGGCACATTCTCACGCATGCATATGACTAAACAATAGTCAGTAAGCCTCAATGATTTATTTTGCCTCAGAGTTCTTGTATCATTTTCATGCGATAATTAGACGTATTTTGTTGAAAGCATGATTATGACAGTTATTGCTCTCTCGTTTGTCACTCCCTCTCTATTGCTAGCCTTCATTTGCACTGAGTATGAGCTCTACTTGTGCATCCAACTCCCCAACACCAATATTGCCAACAGTGTTCACCATACCAACCTATTAGCATCATTTACAAATTTCGTGCATATTTATTATGCCTTGTTTTCTTCCAAATAAAATGTTTGACTGTTTTGAGAAAATTAGTTAGTAATAGCTCTCACGAACTTGATGGCACACTTTATTCCTTGCACTTAATAAACCTGAACCATTGTGACTGTCCATGAAAGTTGTATGCTTGCAAATTATAGGCTGGGAGTTAGCAGAACCGTGTTGTCATGGGGAACGTTTTCCACATTTATGCATACCTATCCAGTTGATACCATGCTCTTTGGTTTGCGGATGTCGTCGGTGTGAAATAAAAGGGGAGCTTGTGAGTTCATGGAGTTATATATATATATGTGTTAGAGAAACGCCTAGGCCGCTAGCCTAAGCCATGCCTAATCATGGTGGAAACTTGCAGCATTACCATAATGAGCAATCTGTGAAGCATCCTCAATAAAAACCTATGCAAATAGCAAATAAAAAGATCGCTGAGATGCTCATTGTCTACTTTCCTTGTCATTTTGATCACGGGGTAGCTCCTGTATCATGTGCAAGGGCTACCCCGTTGGCGGTTCTCTATGACATGCATGTATTTACAATGACAAGAACTTACAGGTGACTAAAGTTGAGTAGCATGAGGAGCGGCCCTCGTACTCAAGGGACATGGGGTTTGCAGTTTATGGTCTATCAAGCATATAACTCATATTGGACCTCACTTTCACCTAAACCATATAAAGATGCCTATGGTATGGGCAATGAGAGCTCAAAGCTAATGAGTACCTTACTTTCAACATTTGGAAGACTTTCAAACTTTCCATAACTTTTTCACTTCCTTGTTGAGTCACCGCTTATTCTTTGAACACCTTCTTCAGAGCATAGTTGTCATTCTTGTGCTTATCTCGAAACTTGGTTAATTATGTCATGACTTTGATGCTTGTATCTCTGATATCTTTACTTCTAGTCTTCACTTGAACTTCAGAGGTGCCTTGGTATTTATTTTGTGCTCTACAAACAAAGGCAAGCGAGATACCACTCTATCATACCTTATTATGAACATTGCAATGTAGCTTATGTTTGTGTTTTATGCTACTTATTATTATTGAGTTGGTTTCTCTTCATAACTTGCAATGACTATTGAGTAGACTTAGTTGCATACTTCTTATTATGAATGGTTTAAGTATCTACACCTGTGCTAAGAATATATACATCATATGAAGCAAATATGTTCGTGAAAGTTCTTTTATCGCACTTAGTTTTCAACTGAATTGCTTGAGGACAAGCAATAAGCTAAGATTGGGTGGAGTTGATACGTCCAAAACGTATCTACTTTCCTGAACAGTTTTGCTATTATTTCTAATCTAAACCTATGTGATTTGGATACAACTAACACATACTTTTCCAAACTTTTCCAAGCAGAAACAAATCAAGAGAATAAAAAACAAACAAAACAAGCAAATGGTCATTTTTGCCAATCTTGCTCACTAGGCCACTTTGAGTGTTTCTAGTCCAAGATTTCAAACAGAAACAATTCCATTTGTTTTCACCCCTTGATAGACCAAGTAAAAGTGAACCCAAGCCCACCTTTCAAACTTATAGAAACATTTGACAACTTGATTCAAATGACAATTCAAAATTGAATCATTAACATATGTGAAGATCACCTGTAACATCCCAAAAATACTAAACTTGGATCATCAAAATTAGGGTTAACAAAAACTTTTCCAATTAAAAAGATGAAAGCCTTCATATGTGTGTGCATTAAAATTTGGATTCTTTTGAATTGCCATGGTTCAGTGTTTCTTTGCTTGTAAAAGGATTCTTAGGTGAAATAAACATCATGTAAACAATCCCCAAACTTTTCCCGAAGACAAACAAGTCAAAACAAACAAATTAAGTGAATGGTCACTTTGGCCAATTTAACTCCCATGCCTACTTTGGCTATCTCTAACTATCAGAACTTAACAGAAACATGTATGGATCTTTGCACCCCTTGATAGTACTCATAACAAAGTATCAAGGCCCACCTTGTGATCATCCAAAAACATTTAAATGCTTAGTTTAAATGACAGTTTAAAATTGAATCTATTTCATATGGGAAGATCCCACTATTTCAAAAACCACTCAAACAAGCTCAATTTTCAAAACCCAAGCATCACAGAATACTCAACACATGCCTAGCACACCCACCAAAAATCTTTTCAAAATTCAAAACTTAAGTTCATGCGGCCATTTCATCAAACAGGTTGCAGATTCAAATCAACGAAATCACAAACACTATTTTGAGTAGTGTTTTGTGCCAACCTTGTTCCCTCTGTGGTTACACTAGCCTCAGTAGATCATCTAGCAACCTTAACTAAGCTCTAGCACCACTGGAAAGCTCACCAATGTCATCAATGGTGAACATGCCAAGAGCACCCATGTCACCCTAGTGTGGACAGCAAGCTAGGAGAAGAACTAGCCATGCCAACCTTGTCTAGCATGCAGCCAATGCCTCAACGCCCCCTCTCGATCAGCCCTAGCTCAAAGACAATGACCAGAAGGGCTAGGAACGCCGGGCCCGTGCCGCTGTCGACCATGCCGACGCGCACCGCAGAGCACGCGCCGTTTCCACGCAACCCGACCACTCGAGCCCTCGCCGCCCGCCAGCATGCACCCCACCGTCCTAGGAGACCACCAGACATGATCGTTTCACCGCCCGTATCCCGTAGCCACCGCTGGCCGCAGAGTTTGCCACCTCTGCCTCGTAGAGCATCGCGCATTCCCGACCGTTTGCCACCGCCCCTACACGCGCATTTAAACCTTAGAGCATCGCCAGGAGACCGCGCGTCGATCGCCAACCTCGGCCATGCCTCTAGCCGCCCGTAGCCGTGTCGCCACCATCGCCTGCCCATCCCTCTCGGTCTCGCCATCGAGCCTATAAAAGGAGACGACCTCCGCTCGATTTCTTCACACCATCTCACTCCCCTCACCTCACTGATCGTTCCACCCCTTAGCCGGAGCAAGGCGAGCAGCGCATCGCTAGAATTTGGCCGGAGCTCGCCGCTGTAGAGGAGAAGAAGCCGTTGAATTCAAACACCCTCGGAGCTGCCACGACCACCCCTGAGTTCGCCGTCATTGACTTCGTCGTTTGCCCGCCTCGCCGTCATCACTAGAGCCCCGGTATGCCCCCTTTGCACCCCCACTAAGCCGCTAGGGTTCGAGCTCGTCGATGACTTGTTTATTGTCAACGACGACCCTCAGCCGTCGATCTTCATTCTAATCCAACGCACCATATCTCCCCGTACCGCTTCGCGTTTAAAGAGCCACTGACCAGTAGACCCCCCCTGTCAGTTGCGCCCCACGCTGCAGAGTGACACTTGGCTAGCCCATTACCCCTTCCCGCGCAGCCCACTCGTTTGAATTTAGCTTTTTCTATTTATATTCAAACTTAGTTCTGTACCCAGTTTCAAAAATCAACCCAGCTCGATTCAGTGAACCAAATTGAATGAAACCAATTTTGTTAGAAAGATATTGAAATGCATAATCCAAGCCCGTTGGATTCAAATCATTTGGATCTATGGATCAACCTTGGTAAAAATAACAAGCCAGAAGCCAACATTTTTCAAATTTAAACCATAATAGCTTTTGAGTTGATTCCAACTCTCAAAAATCACATTTGATCATACCTTTCAGAATATATAAAAATATATGGGTTTACTTACAGAAATAATGTTCAAGTAATAAAAGAATGCCACATAGGCATTTCTAGTCAATTATTTTATTTAAAATAAAAGGTTAAACCTTATTAAATTGTGACACCACTTTAAATCACATTCTCATGTACAGAAATATGTGGTGATGACATGTGTCAACATGATCCCATGTTTGAGTTGGAGAATATTAAATCTTAAGTAGTTTTTCAATGAGTAGAAATTACTTTTCTAAAAATAAATAAATAAGATAAATGCTTTATTCTTGTGATGTTAGTGATGATGCTAGATCATCTATAGAACCCTTTTGTGTGATGATTGAAAGTAGTTAAGTATTGTTTGGTGATTGTGTACCTCGTATTTATTCATAGATGCTAGTACCGACCAAGGATACGAGGAGAAAGGAGGATACTACGAAGAAGAAGCCGAGGAGAACTTCAACCACTGCTTTGCACAAGGAAAGCTAACACTTGCAAGATACTCTACTTTAGCAAGCTTATACTGATTCTGATGCAATATTTACTAGTCAAGTTGACCTATGCAAACGAATACGTGCTTGTTACAATGCCAACTATATGCCTTAAGCATATGTGATCATACTCACTTGATAACCCTATCCTAGTTTTACTTGAAGCTTTCTACTTTATTTCTTTATCAAAGCTATTTTCTTAGAGTTATTTAAGTGACTTGTAGATACTAGAAAGATAGTTGAAGGTTGCATAAAGAGCATTAAATTTGGCCTAAGCTAGATAATCTTGATGTCATCCTAAGGAATGAGATTGAACTTAGTTAAACTCCACTTGTTTACCACCCCTCATTAGTACTCACCCTCACTTGTAGATGCTAGTGCTAAGCATAAAACTTGATCAACTTTAGATGGGAATACTTGGTGGAAAATGGTTATGAAAACCTTGGAATGATGGATCATTCTACTGAGATGTTTTGACATGTGTTTCTGAACACCAGATGATTTTGATGATGAAAATGTTAAGGCATGAGCCTTAGCCCTTTATAAAACTGATGGTTGTCTAGATGTGATACCATTCCAATTTTACCGTACAACCACAATACCCGTACAACCACAATCCTTATATACCTTTGTATGGGTTCCCTCACGACCAAGGTCTGAGCCGAGGCTACCTTGTGAAGATTGTCCACCTGTGCAGTAACCAAGATGACAGTTGGTCATGGTTGGGGGGCCAAACTCACAGGAGAGGTGCTTATACTAGGGTGTGTAATTGAAAGGTTAGGATTGATTATCTGCATACTGAGTATGGTGAATTCAGGATTTGTTCCTGACGGATGTATCGATTGTTGTGGTGAAAGTTTACAATCTCTGCAGAGTGTCAAACTATTCGAATAGCCGCGTCCGCGGTTATGGATAGTTGGAGTGGCCATAATGTTCCCCCGTGATATGTTTTCAAAATGACTTGTGAAAGGAATTGAGATTTTGACTTGACCACAACAGAGTTGTGATATGAAATTCAAAGTTCCCACATAGGTGTTATAAAATTTGACTACCTTTCTCTTGTTTCTGAACTTAGTAGATGTAAATCTAGATTTTAGCAAAACAACCCTATAGCTTAGTGTCCTACTACAACCCCCCCCCTTCACTTGTTAGTATTAGTTTGCGAGTACTTAAAGAGTACTCATGGCTTTGTCCCTGGATATTCCTATGGCCAGACTATGAAGAGGAGTACCTGGAGGATGGACCCCAGGAAGGTTACGACAACTAGGATCATCTCCCATCGTCAGCATTTCCTGTGACCCCGAAGATGGAGCTTCGCCTACGCTACCGTTATTATTACGTATTCCGCTGCTTGAGTTGTATTAACACCTTATGTATGGTTTGTAATGGATGATGTACTGTGGTATCCAATTCTGTTATGTCTCACAAAAATGGTAATCCTGGGATTGCGATGTATGGCATAACAGGCATCTGGGATTAAAAATCCGGGTGTTGACAAGTTGGTATCAGAGCCATCCTGACCATAGGAGACCCTAGTTAGACTGGACGTTTGAGTCAAAAAAAATAGTTTCAAACCCAAAGGAAGCAAATATTTACAAAAACTTATTCCCATTCTTATCACTTCTTTCATGAAAATTCATGTTCCTAAAAAACTCTTGCAAAATACATAAAATTCAACACACTTGATCACTCTACTAATTTACTCATCTTTTATTCTTTTAGATGGACGTGAAGTACAGCAAGTTTTACCGGTTGGGAAATGGAGGAGACCTTATATTTGAGAGGGATTTGGACCAGCTTTCGGAACTTCTGGAACGTTCGCACCTTGAGTTCTTCGGAGCTCAGCTCAATGATCAAGGAGGAGAAGATCTGCAGTGGCTAATTGTTGCAAATCTCCGAGGAAAGATTGAACCTCCCACTGCTGAGGGAATTCAGTTCACCTTAAGAGAGAACAACTAGCTCGATGGACTTGCCAGGGCCATGCAGGAAGCTCTTGCCCGTTTGTGTGCGCAGAGTATCAACCAGATCAAGGGTACCCGCTTTGAGTTTTGCCCAAGGCGTGATGCTAATGGACAGCCACTGGAAGCCCCATACCACCATGAGCTGAAGACTCAGTTGGACCACCTTAGCTTCATGATGTACGACCGTCAGCATGAGTTGGATAATTGCCGTGACTACTCCAACCACAAGTCCGCCATCATCAAGACGAAGGATCAGACCATCGCCATGCTAGCGAAGGATCGCAAGTCTCGCCACCGTCAGCTAGACAAGAAGGAGCGCATCATTGCCCGTCTTCGCCACCGTATCTCGGATTTGGAGGAGACCATCCACGAGAGAGACATGCAGTTAGAGGAAAGGGAGAATGCCGGAGAGGATCTTTGTGGAGACCCCTATCCTATCTCAGTGATGATGACGATTTTCTGGAAGATCAGGCTATGGATTTCTTCACCGATGAGGACGATTACGCCTTTATCGATGACGATGAGGATGATGAGGATGACAACTACACCGACTCCGAGGAGTAGTAGCACTTGAGCACTAGCATAGTAAGTAGTATTCGGTTCCACTGTATCATAGTTTCTAGAATAGTTGTTAAAACCATCTGTTTTTCTTGTTTTGTGGTGTGTGTTTGTATCGTGTGCTATGAATGAAAGAATGAAAAGCAAGTTGCTAGAAAAATCTGAGTCAAACTTTAAAAACTTTTCAAAATCCCAAAACCTTAGAAGTTTCCCTCTTTTCTCATAATCTATCTCCATCTTCATATGCCACGGGGAGGAAGTGGTTTATCCCCGGACCCGATGTTGCAAATCCTGCAAATGTTGGTTTCTGACCGCGAAGCTGAAAGAGCAGAACGTCAAGCCAACTTAGCCACCCTTCAGCAGATAGCTCAGCTAGCCCACAACAATCAAGGCCAAGGAAACCAGGACAACCATGGATCTAAGCTCAAGAATTTCCAGAACACCAACCCACCTGTTTTCACTAAGTCAGAAGCGCCTTTAGACGCCGATGATTGGCTGCAGACCATGGAAAACAACCTAGAAGTCGCCGGAGTGGAAGCTAACAAGAAAGTTTTGTTCGCCACCCACTATCTAGCCGGAGATGCAAGAGCATGGTGGAATAGCGTTCGTGCAATGACCAGAGGACAGATGATGACCTGGGAGGAATTCAAGGTCAAGTTCAGCAGAACCCATGTGCCACCGGGTTTGATCAAGAGAATGAGAGATGAGTTCAGAAAACTAAAGCAAGGACGGATGACCATAGTGGAATACCGTGACAAATTCTTGTCATTAGCTAGGTATGCCCCGGATGAGATTGACACCGAAGCCAAGAAGAAAGATAGATTCTTGAATGGTCTGCATGATGAGATGCAAACTGTGTTGGTCAATATCACATTTGCTGATATTGAAGCCCTTGTCGACTCTGCCATCCAGATGGAAGGAAAGATCAACCAAGCCAATGAGAATCGCAAGCGTCACATGATGCATCAGCCAGGAACCCATCAGACACCAAAGTATCGCCCTAACCCATCTCCAGGATTTGCCCCAAGAACCAAGAGACCCCCAAGGAACCGTCCGACCTATCCCAACCGTGGAAACCCGAGGCTCGGAGGAAATCACAACAACCCCGGCAACTCTGGCAATTTCAACCGTGCACCACCCAAGTTCAACAACAACGATGCTGCCGCCAACACTGCCCCGAGGACTGGAAGCAATGATGTGCCTATTGCAGCAAAGGACAAGTCGCAAGTGACTTGTTATGACTGTGGAAATAAGGGTCACTACTCCAATGAGTGCCCCAAGAAGAATGCCGCAGCTCCCAATGCCAATGCCCCAGCTCAGCAGTAGCGTCGTGTTCATCCTGGAAGAAGGTTTGCCCCAGGGAATTCACTCAACGGCAACGGCCGTCTTTTTCTCATGCATGCTGAAGAACCCCAGGAAGCGCCCGATGTCGTGTTGTGTATGTTTTCTGTTAATTCAGTACTTGCTAGAGTGTTGTTTGATTCTGGTGCATCACACTCATTTGTCACCAAAGAATTTGCATGCACTAGTAAGATTCAACCAACCAAACTGAAGCATGTTTTGATTGTTCAAATCCCCGGTTCAACCACCAAAGATAGGCAAATTTGCAAAGCCGTCCCTATCCGAATCCATGGCATAGATTTTTATGCTAATTTGATAGTACTCAGAACTAAAGGTTTGGAAGTAGTACTAGGAATGGATTGGATGTCCAAACATAAAGGATTGATTGACTGTGCCAAGAAAGCCTTCACCATGACCAGTACAGCCGGAATATCAGTCGAGCATATATCCGAAACCTTACCTCGTCAATTCAAGTGCAACAAGAGTATAGCCCAACCTACCATTGACCATGTCCAGATAGTCTGTGAATACCCCAATGTATTTCCAGATGTTTTGCCCGGTATGCCCCCAGATAGGGATATCGAGTTTATCATCGAACTAATCCCCGAAACCGGACCCATAGCCTAGAGACCATATAGTATGAACCCGTCTGAACTAGCAGAACTGAAGGAGCAACTGGATTCCATGTTGGAAATTGGATTGATTCAACCAAGTGCGTCCCCATGGAGATCACCTATTTTGTTCATGGACAAGAAGGATGGAGGTAAACGTTTGTGTACGGATTATCGGAAGTTGAATGATGTCACTATCAAGAACAAGTACCCATTGCCCAAGATAGAAGATTTGTTTGATCCGTTGACCGATGCCACAGTGTTTTCTAAGATTGATCTTAGAACAGGCTATCATCAACTCAAGATTCGTGCAGATGATATTCCAAAGACTGACTTTACCACCAGATATGGATTATACGAGTATACTGTCATGTCTTTTGGATTAACCAATGCCCCCGCTTATTTCATGAATCTCATGAATAAGATTTTTATGGACTTCCTAGATAAGTTTGTCGTCGTTTTCATCGATGACATTCTGATTTATTCCAAATCGTAAGAAGAACATGAGCTACACCTAAGGACCATTCTTGGAACCCTTAGAGAGCATCAGTTGTATGCCAAGTTTAGCAAATGTGAATTGTGGTTATAGGAGGTAGGATTCCTCGGTCACATTGTATCAGTCGGAGGAATTGCCGTTGATCCTGCAAAAGTAAAAGACGTTGAAGATTGGCCAGCCCCAACCACTCAAACCAAAGTTCGTGCATTTCTCGGATTGGTGGGATACTACCGCAAGTTCGTAGAAGGATTCTCGAGTATCGCCAGACCCATGACCCAATTGCTGAAGAAAGACAAGAAGTTTGAATGGACGGAGAAATGTGAAGCGATTTTTCAAGAACTCAAGAGAAGATTGATTTCAGCCCCAATCTTAATCTTGCCGGATATCACGAAGCCCTTCGACGTGTATTGTGACGCATCCAAGATCGGTCTCGGATGTGTGCTAATGCAACAAGGCAAAGTTATATCTTCTCTATCTCGACAACTGAAACAACATGAGCAAAATTACCCAACCCATGACCTCAAACTCGCAGCCGTAGTTCTAGACCTGAAGACATGGAGGCACTACCTGATGGGAAACCATTGTGAGATTTATTCGGATCACAAGAGCCTGAAGTATATATTCACTCAGAAGGAGCTGAATATGAGACAGAGAAGATGGATTGAGCTAATTAAGGACTATGATCTAGACATTCACTATCACCCTGGTAAATCCAATGTGGTAGCAGATGCCCTTAGCAGATTGTCGTGTCGCTTAAACTCCATGATTTCAAAGGAGCAACCAAGTTTGCACAAAGAAATGGCAGATTTCCGAATGGAATTAGTGAGTGAAGGATTTTTGGCTAGCATAGAACTTCAGCCCACTTTGATTAGCCAGATCAAAGAGGTGCAGAAAGGAAATGCTAGTATTGATGGAATCAAGCGTAGTATCGGTACAGGCAAAGTACCCGGATTCACCGAAGACGAAGAAGGAGTTCTTAGGTACAAAGGACGCCTTTGTGTACCAGCAGATTCTGAGTTGAAAGAAGTTATTCTCAAGGAAGCTCATGATACTCTTTATTCTATCCATCCTGGAGGAACTAAGATGTATCAAGATTTGAAAGAGAAATTTTGGTGGGATCAGATGAAGAGAGAAATCGGAAGCTATATCACCAAGTGTGAGATATATGTCAGAGAGTCAAGGCGGGACATCAAATACCTGCAGGATTGATGCAACCATTGCAGATTCCGGAATGGAAATGGGATTCCGTTGGAATGGACTTTATCACCGGATTACCTACTTCTAGTATAGGAAATGACTCTATCTGGGTCATAGTGGACAGATTGTCCAAAGTCGCCCATTTCTTACCCGTCAAGACCACATACCAGAGTTCGAAGCTAGCGGAGTTATACATCGCTAGAATCATCAGTTTGCATGGAGGCCCCAAGAACATTGTATTGGATCGAGGAACTCAGTTTACCTCGAGAGTTTGGAAGAAAGTTCAAGAAGGTTTAGGAACCCGCCTAGATTTCAGCACCGCGTATCACCCTCAGACCGATGGACAAGTAAATCAAATACTCGAAGATATGCTAAGAGCATGTGTGTTAGAATATGGATCTAAGTGGGAAGACTGTCTGCCGTTTGTAGAATTTTGTACAACAATAGTTATCAAGACAGTTTTCAAATTGCCCCATTTGAATTCATGTATGGAAGGAAGTGCCGCACCCCTTTCAACTGGTCAGAAGTAGGAGAGAGTCCGATTTTCGGACCCAATATCCTACGAGAAGCGGAAGAGAAGGTTCACAAGATTCGTGAGCACCTCAAGACAGCCCAGTCCAGACAGAAGAGTTACGCCGACAAGAGACGTCGAGACCTCGCCTTCAACATAGGAGATTTTGTATATCTGAAAGTGTCGCCATTGAAGGGAATGCAGCGTTTCCAACTCAAAGGAAAGTTAGCCCCCAGATATATCGGACCCTTTAAGATTCTGAACCATCGAGGAGAAGTATCGTATCAATTGGAACTACCCGAAGAGATGTCAGATGTGCACAATGTGTTCCATATCTCATTACTTCGCAAGTTCCTCGAAGTTCCGGAGAAGACGTAACTGTTCAAGAATATCGATCACCAGACCATAGAGATCAAAGATGACCTGACCTATCCCGAAGTATCCATCTGTATTCTGGAAGAAGCTTTCAGAACTACCAGAACCCGGAGAATCAAGTTTCTCAAGATTCAGTGGAGCAACCACACAGAAGAGGAAGCAACCTAGGAGCGTGAAGATCACATCAAGACGGAGTTTCCCGATCTCTTCAAATCCTAGGTAATCTTTTTCGTCCTTTTTCAAATCTCGGGACGAGATTTTGTTTAAGGGGGAGGTTTGTAACATCCCAAAAATACTAAACTTGGATCATCAAACTCTAATCATCAAAATTAGGGTTAACAAAAACTTTTCCAATTAAAAAGATGAAAGCCTTCATATGTGTGTGCATTAAAATTTGGATTCTTTTGAATTGCCATGGTTCTGTGTTACTTTGCTTGTAAAAGGATTCTTAGGTGAAATAAACATAATCTAAACAGTCCCCAAACTTTTCCCAAAGACAAACAAGTCAAAACAAACAAATTAAGTGAATGGTCACTTTGGCCAATTTAACTCCCATGCCTACTTTGGCTATATCTAACTTTTAGAACTTAACAGAAACATGTATGGATCTTTGCACCCCTTGATAGTACTCATAACAAAGTATCAAGGCCCACCTTGTGATCATCCAAAAACATTTAAATGCTTAGTTTAAATGACAGTTTAAAATTGAATCTATTTCATATGGGAAGATCCCACTATTTCAAAAACCACTCAAACAAGCTCAATTTTCAAAACCCAAGCATCCACAGAATCCTCAACACATGCCTAGCACACGCACCAAAAATCTTTTCAAAATTCAAAACTTAAGTTCATGCGGCCATTTCATCAAACAGGTTGCAGATTCAAATCAACAAAATCACAAACACTATTTTGAGCTGTGTTTTGAGCCAACCTTGTCCCCTCTGTGGTTACACTAGCCTCAGTAGATCATCTAGGAACCTTAACTAAGCTCTAGCACCACTGTAAGCTCACCAATGTCATCAATGGTGAATATGCCGAGAGCAACCATGTCACCCCAGTGTGGACAGCAAGCTAGGAGAAGAACTAGCCATGCCAACCTTGTCTAGCATGCAGCCAATGCCTCACCGCCCCCTCTCGACCAGCCCTAGCTCGAAGACAACGACCAGAACCGCCAGAAACACCGCGCCCGTGCCGCTGTCGACCATGCCGACGTGCACCACAAAGCACGCGTCGTTCCCATGCAACCCGACCACCTCGAGCCCTCGCCGCCTGCCAGCATGCACCCCACCATCCCAGGATACCACCAGACATGATCGTTTCACCGCCCGTACCCCGTAGCCACCGCTCGCCGCAGAGTTCGCCGCCTCTGCCTCGCAAAGCATCGCGTGTTCCCGACCATTTGACACCGCCCCTACATGCGCATTTAAACTTTAGAGCATCGCCAGGAGACCGCCCGTCGATCACCAACTCGGCCATGCCTCTCGCCGCCCGTAGCCGTGTCGCCACGGTCGCCAGCCCATCCCTCTCGGTCTCGCCGTCGAGCCTATAAAAGGAGACGACCCCCGCTCGATTTCTTCACACCATCTCACTCCCCTCACCTCACTGATCGTTCCACCCCTTAGCCGGAGCAAGGCGAGCAGCGCATCGCCAAAATTTGGCCGGAGCTCGCCGCTACAGAGGATAAAAGGAGCCGTTGATTTCGTCCACCCCCGAAGCTGCCGCGACCACCCCTGAGTTCGCCGTCGTCGACTTTGTCGTTTGCCCGCCTCGCCCTCGTCACTAGAGCCCCGGTATGCCCACTTTGCACCCCCACTGAGCCACTAGGGTTCGAGCTCGCTGGTGACTTGTTCATCGTCGATGACGACCCTCAACCGTCGATCTTCATTCTAATCCAACGCACCATATTGCCCCGTACCGCTTCATGTTTCAAGAGCCACTGACCAGTAGACCCCCCTGTCAGTTGCGCCCCACTCTGCGGAGTCACACTGGGCCGGCCTATTACCCCTTCCCGCGCAGCCCACTTGTTTGAATTTAGCTTTTTCTATTTATATTCAAACTTAGTTCTGTACCCAGTTTCAAAAATCAACCCAGCTCGATTCAGTGAACCAAATTGAATGAAACCAATTTTGTTAGAAAGATATTGAAATGCTTTATCCAAGCCCATTGGATTCGAATCATTTGGATATATAGATCAACCTTGGTAAAAATAACAAGCCAGAAGCTTTTGTGCATTCAAACATTTTTCAAATTTAAACCATAATAGCTTTTGAGTTGATTCCAACTCTCAAAAATCACATTTGATCATACCTTTCAGAATATATAAAAATATATGGGTTTACTTACAGAAATAATGTTCAAGTAATAAAAGAATGCCACATAGGCATTTCTAGTCACTTATTTTATTTAAAATAAAAGGTTAAACCTTATTAAATTGTGACACCACTTTAAATCACATTCTCATGTACTGAAATATGTGGTTATGACATGTGTCAACATGATCCCATGTTTGAGTTGGAGAATATTAAATCTTAAGTAGTTTTTCAATGAGTAGAAATTACTTTTCTAAAAATAAATAAATAAGATAAATGCTTTATTCTTGTGATGTTAGTGATGATGCTAGATTATCTATAGAACCCTTTTGTGTGATGATTAAAAGTAGTTAAGTATTGTTTGGTGATTATGTACCTCTTATTTATTCATAGATGCTAGTACCGACCAAGGATACGAGGAGGAAGGAGGATACTACGAAGAAAAAGCCGAGGAGAACTTCAACCACTGCTCTACACAAGGCAAGCTAACACTTGCAAGATACTCTACTTTAGCAAGCTTATACTGATACTGATGCAAGCCTTACTAGTCAAGTTGACCTATGCAAGCTAATACTTGCTTGTTACCATGCCAACTATATGCCTTAAGCATATGTGATCATACTCACTTGATAACCCAATCCTAGTTTTACTTGCAAGCTTTCTACTTTATTTCTTTATCAAAGCTATTTTCTTAGAGTTATTTAAGTGACTTGTAGATACTAGAAAGATAGTTGAAGGTTGCATAAAGAGCATTAAATTTGGCCAAATCCTAAGGCATCTTTTTAGTATCTAAGTTCAATTTAATGCTTGCAAGCATCTTGATGTCATCCTAAGGCATGAGATTGAATTAGTTAAACTCCACTTGTTTACCACCCCTCATTAGTACTCACCCTCACTTGTAGATGCTAGTGCTAAGCATAAAACTTGATCAAATTTAGATGGGAATACTTGGTGGAAAATGGTTATGAAAACCTTGGAATGATGGATCATTCTACTGAGATGTTTTGACACGTGTTTCCGAACACCAAATGATTTTGATGATGAAAATGTTAAGGCATGATCCTTAGCCCTTTATAAAACTGATGGTTGTCTGGATGCGATACCATTCCAATTTTATCGTACAACCACAATACCCGAAATTTGGGTAGGGATTGACTGGAAACTTATATACCTTAGTAAGGGTTCCCTCACGGCCAAGGTCTGAGCCGAGGCTACCTTGTGAAGATTGTCCACCTGTGCAGTACCCAAGATGACAGTTGGTCATGGTTGGGAGGACAAACTCACAGGAGAGGTGCTTATACTAGGGTGTGTAATTGAAAGGTTAGGATTGATTATCCGCATACTACGTATGGTGAATTCAGGATTTGTTCCTGATGGATGTATCGAATGTTGTTGTGAAAGTGTACAATCTCTGTAGAGTGTCAAACTATTCGAATAGCCGCGTCTGCGGTTATGGACAGTTGGAGTGGCCATACTATTCCCCCGTCAGATGTTTTCAAAATGACTTGTGAAATGAATTGAGATTTTGACTTGACCACAACAGAGTTGGGATATGAAATTCAAAGTTCCCACATAGGTGTTATAAAATTTGACTAGCTTTCTCTTGTTTCTGAACTTAGTAGATGTAAATCTGGCTTTTTGCAAAACGACCCTAGAGCTTAGTGTCCTACTACAAAAACCCCCCTTCACTTGCAAAACTACCCTAGAGCTATTCCCGTGGCCAGACTATGAAGAGGAGTACCTGGAGGATGGACCTCAGGAAGGTTACGACAACTAGGATCACCTCCCATCGTCAGCATTTCCTGTGACCCCGAAGATGGAGCTTCGCCTACGCTACCGTTCTTATTACGTATTCCGCTGCTTGAGTTGTATTAAGAACTGGATCATGAGATCATTATTTGTGTAAGACCTTGTGTATGGTTTGTAATGGATGATGTACTGTGGTATCCAATTATGTTATGTATCGCAAAAATGGTAATCGTAGGATTGCGATGTATGGCATAACAGGTATCTAGGATTAAAAATCCGGGTGTTGACATCACCCATTTTCAAAAACCAACCAAACCAGTGCACCTTGACCTTTCCAACTAACAAGAGACTACCAAGTATGTAACTAGTGCACCCACCAAGTTTGAACCAAAAATTCAAATTCAAATATATTATGGCCATTTCATCAAACACCTTGCAAACACAAATAAAAAAAAAAAACAAACACTATAGTGAGCAGTGATTTGGCTAACCTTGTTCCCTCTCTAGCTCACACTAGGCTATTAGTAGATCACCTAATTTAATTAACAAGATCTAGCACCACTGTGAGTTTGCCATTGCCATCAATGGTTAGCATGCAAAGCCTCACCTTGCCACCCCATGGCCCATAGCAAGCTAGGAGCAGCACCGATCCTATCCACCTTGTCTAGGACATTGACCACCGTCCACAGCCACCCGCTGTCCAACGCCAACGCCCTGCCACCCACTAGACCACTCTAGAACCACCGCTTCCTATGCCTCTGTGCCATGCCGAGAGCGCGCTAGAGCGCTGCACTCGACACGCGCCCATAGACCGCGAGCCACCCTCGCCGCTTGCAAGCTTGATCACCACCATCCCAGGAGACGGCCAGACAACCCCGTTCGCCGCCGCGCAACCCGTAGCCGCGGTGCGCCATTAAAATGACGTGCAACTTGATTCAAATGACAATTAAAAATTGAATCATTAACATATGTGAAGATCACCCATTTTCAAAAACCATCCAAACCAGTGCACCTTGACCTTTCCAACTAACCAGAGACTACCTAGTATGTAACTAGTGCACCCACCAAGTTTGAACCAAAAATTCAAATTCAAATCTGTTTCGGCCATTTCATCAAACACCTTGCAAACACAAATCAAACAAACAACAAACACTAGTGAGCAGTGATTTGGCCAACCTTGTTTCCTCTCTAGCTCACAGCAGGCTATTAGTAGACCACCTATCTTAGTTAAAAAGATCTAGCACCACTGTGAGCTTGCCATTTCCATCAATGGTGAGCATGCCGAGCCTCACCTTGCCACCCCATGGTCGACATCAAGCTAGGAGCAGCACCAAGCCTAGCCACCTTGTCTGGGACATTGACCACCGTCCATCGCCACCCCTTGTCCAACGCCAATGCCCTGCCACCCACTGGACCACTCTAGAACCGCCGCGTCCTACACCTCTGTGGCATGCCGAGAGTGCGCCAGAGCGCTGCACTCGACATACGCCCACAGACCGCGTGCCGCACTCGCCGCTTGCGAGCGTGATCACCACCGTCCCAGGAGACCGCTAGACAACCCCGTTCGCTGCCGTACGACCTGTAGCCGCGGTGCGCCATTAAAATGCCCGTCGGACCCGCCCAGAGGACCGCAGCGCTCCGACCGTCTAGCACCACCCCACGCCTCGAGACCACACAGTTGAGCTTCGCCAGGGAGCACAGCACCGCCCCTACCGTCGCCCATGCCATTAGCTCACTATGCCGACGACCACGACGAGCTCCACCAGCGCCCTTTGGTCCCCTCTTGGCACTATAAATAGAGGCCACCCCGCTCGATTTCTTCACACCAACACACTCCCTTCTCTCTCAAAACCACACCCACTCATTCTCGGAGCAAGGCCAGCAGCAGGTCGCTGGAATTTGACCGAAGTGTGCCGCGGAGGAGGAAGAAAGGAGCCAGCGATTGGAGCCACCCCAGGAGAAGCCGCCGGTACCAGGAGGTTCATCATCGTCGACTTTGTCATTTGCCCCCGTCGCTGACCCTCACTTGAGCCATGGTGAGCCCCGTAAACCGCCACTGGTCGCGCTAGGGTTCTGTCTCACCGGCATTTCCCGACGGAGACGATAAGTCACATCCGTTAGATTAGAGGTTGATCGTGCTGTCCACGTCACCCCATACCGCTTAGCACCCCCTGTCTGACTCACGGGTGGGGACAATCACTTACACTCACCCGCACACGCTGTGCGCCGTGGGCCGGCCCATTTACCTTCCCATGTGACCCAGTAGTTTGAATTTAGGTTTATTCTTTTCTTTTCAAACTCAGTTATGTACCTAGATTCAAAAATCAACCCATGTCGATTCACTAAACCAAATTTCATGAAACCAATTTTGTTAGAAAGGTACTGGAATTCTTAATCCAAGCCCGTTTGATTCTATTCATTTGGAATTGTAGATCACCTATAGTAAAAATAACAAGGCAGAAGCTTTTCTGCATTCACACATTTTTCAAAATTCAACCACAAAAGCTTTTGAGTTGATTCCAACTCTCAAAAATCACATTTAACTAGACCTTTCTGAAAATATAAAAATATCTAGGTTTACTTGCAGAAATAATGGACAAGTAATAAAAGAATGCCCCATAGGCATTTCTAGTCACTTTATTTAATTAAAATAAAAAAGTTTAAACCTTGTTAAATTGTGACACCACTTTAAATCACATTCTCATGTACTGAAATATGTGGTGATGACATGTGTCAACATGATCCCATGTTTTAGTTGGAGAATATTAAATCTTAGGTAGTTTTTCAATGAGTAGAAATTACTTTTCCAAAATAAAATAAATAAGACAAGTTCTTTGAGGATTGTAATGTTTGTGATGATGCTAGGTGATCTAGTGAAAACCTTGGTGTGATAAATAAAAGTAGTTAAGTATTATTTGGTGATTGTGTACCTCGTATTTATTTATAGACGCTAGTACCGACCAAGGATACGAGGAGGAAGGAGAATACTCAAGGCAAGCTCACACTTGCAACTTAGCAAGCTAATCCTTGCAAGATCATACTAATATCTTAGCAAGCTAAGCTAAACCTTGCAAGTTTTACTTGCAAGCTTACCTCACTTGATACCCAATCCTAGTTTTATTTGCCAGCTCAGTTATTTTATTTCCTAATCAAAACTTTCTATTGGAGTTACTTAGTGACTTGTAGATTTTAGCCAGATATTTAAAGGTAGCATAAAGAACATAAAACTTGGCCTAAGTTAGATAATCTTGATGTCATCCTGAGGCATGAGATTGAACTTAGATAAGATACACTTGTTCACCACCCCTCATTAGTGTTTACCCCCACTTGTAGATGCTAGTGCTAGGCATAAAACTTGATCACTTTAGATGGGAATACTTGGTGAAAATGGTTATGAAAACCTTAGAATGATGAGTCATTCTACTAAAATGTTTTGACATGTGTTCTTGAACACTAGATGCTTTTGATGATGAAAATGTTAAGGCATGATCCTTAGCCCTTTGTAAAACTGATGGTTTTCTGGATGCGAAACCATTCCAATTTTACCGTTCAACCATAATACCCGAAACTTGGGTAGGGCTTGACTAGAAATTTATATACCTTGGTATGGGTTCCCTTGCGGCCAAGGTTTGCGATGAGGCTACCTTATAAAGATTGTCCACCTGTGCAGTTTCCAAGATGGCAGTTGGTCATGGTTGGGAGGCCAAACTGACAGGAGAGGTGCCTATACTAGGGATTGTAATTGAAAGGTTAGGATTGATTATCCGCATACTGAGTATGGTGAATTCCGGATTGTTCCTGACAGATGTATCGAATGTTGTGGTGTAAGTGTACCACCTCTGCAGATTGTCAAACTATTTGAATAGCCGCGTCCGCGGTTATGGACAGTTGAAGTGGACATACTATTTCATTGTCAGATGTTTTCAAAATGACTTATGAAATGATTAATGACTTTGACTTAACCACAACAGGGTTGTGATATGAAACTCAAGTTCCCACTTAGGTGTTATAAAAGTTTCAACTAGCTTTCTTTGCTTCTGAACTCAGTTAAGGTAAATCTGGCTTTTTGCAAAACAACCGAGAGCCTAGTACTTCCTACTCAAAAACCACTTCACTTGTTAGTATTAGTTTGCGAGTACTTAAAGAGTACTCATGGCTTTGTCCCTGTCTATTCCCGTGGCCAGACTATGAAGAGGACTATCAGGAGGATGGACCACAAGAAGGTTATGAAAATTAGGATCATCTCCCTTCGTCAGCATTGCCTGTGACCATGAAGATGGAGTCTCACCTACGCTATCGTTATCATTACGTTATTCCTCTTCTATGATTGTATTAAGACTGGATCATGAGATCCTTTATTTGTTGTAAGACCTTATGTATGGTTTGTAATGGATAATGTATTGTGATATCCAATCTATTATGGCTCGCAAAAATGGTAATCCTGGTATTGCAATGAATGGCATAACAGGCATCTGGGATTAAAAACCCGGGTGTTGACAAGTTGATATTAGAGCCATCCTGACCATAGGAGACCCTAGTTTAGAATGGACGTTTGAATCAAAAACTTAGTTTCAAAACCAAGGAAGTGAGTATTTATAAAAACTTAGATCAGACCATTGCTATGGTAGTGAAGGATCGTCAGTCTCGTCGCCGTCAGCTCGACAAGAAGGAGCGCATCATTGCCCGTCTCCACTACAGGATCATAGAGCTGGAGGACACTATCCACGAGAGGGATATGAATCTCGAGGAGAGGGAGAATGCATGGGAGGACATCCGTGGAGACCCCTACTCCTATCTCAGTGATGATGACGACTTTCTGGAGGATCAGGCCATGGACTTCTACACCGATGAGGATGACTTCGCCTTCATTGATGATGATGATGATGATGATGAGGACACCGACTCCAAGGAGTAGTAGCACTTGAGCACTAGCGTTAGTGAGTTGTATCCGGTCCCACTGTATCGTAGTTTACCAGAATGGTTCTTAAAACCCTATGTTTTCTTTGTCGTGGTGTGTGTTTGCATCATGTGCTATGAATGAATGAATGAAAAGCAAGTTTCTAGAAAAATCTGAGTCAAACTTCAAAAACTTTTCAAAACCCTAAACCATAGAAATTTCCCCTCTTTTCTCATGATCTATCTCAATCTTCAGATGCCTCGCGGAGGAAGCAGTTCATCCCCAGACCCGATGTTCCAAATCTTGCAAATTTTGGTTTCTGACCGCGAATCGGAAAGAGCCGAACGTCAACCCAACTTGGCAACCCTTCAGCACATCGCTCAGATGGCCAACAACAATCAAGTCCATGGAAATCAGGACAACCATGGATCCAAGATCTAGAACTTCTAGAACACCAACCCACCTGTTTTCACTAAGTTTGAAGAGCCCCTCGATGCCGATGATTGGCTGCAAACCATGGAGAACAACCTAGAAGTTGCAGGAGTGGACAACCAATGAGAAGGTACTGTTTGCCACCCACTATCTGGCCGGGGATGCAAGAGCATGGTGGAACAACGTTCGTGCCATGAATGGAGGACAAATGATGACCTGGGATGAATTCAAAATCAAGTTTAGCAGAACCCATGTGCCGCCGGGTTTGATCAAGAGGATGAGAGAAGAATTCAGAGAACTAATGCAAGGGAGGATGACAGTAGTTGAGTACCGTGACGAATTTTTGTCATTGGTTAGGTATGCACCGGATGAGATAGATACCGAAGCCAGGAAGAAGGAGAGATTCTTGAATGGTCTGCATGATGAGACGCAGATAGTGTTGGTCAATATCCCATTTTCTGATATTGAAGCCTTAGTGGATTCTGCCATCCAGATGGAGGGCAAGATCAACCAAGTAAATGAGAACTGCAAATGTAGAATGATGCATCAACCAGGAAACCACCATACCCCAAAGTATCGCCCCAACCCATCTCCAGGATTTGCCCCAAGAAACAACAGACCCCCGATGAACCGTCCCACCTATCCCAACAATGGAGGAGGAAACCCAAGGCCCGGAGGAAATCACAACAACAACCCCGGCAACTCCAACAATTTCAACCATGCACCGCCCAAGTTTAATAACAACAATGTCGCCACCAACACCAACACTTCGCCAAGGACTGGAAGCAATGATGTGTCTGTTGCAGCAAAAGACAAGTCTCAGGTGACTTGTTATGAATGTGGAACCAAGGGTCACTATTCCAATGAGTTCCCCAAGAAGATTGCCGCAACCCCCAATGCAACTGCCCTAGCTTAGCAGCAACGTTGTGTTCAGCTTGGAAGAAGATTTGCCCCCAGGGAATTCGCTCAACCGCAACGGCCGTCTCTTTATCATGCATGCTGAAGAAGCCCAAGAAGCGCCAGATGTCGTGCTGGGTATGTTTTATGTTAAATCAGTACTTGCAAGAGTGTTGTTTGATTCTAGAGCATCGCACTCGTTTGTTACCGAAGACTTTGCATGCACTAGTAAGACTCAACCCACCAAATTGAAGCATGTTATGATAGTTCAAATTCCTGGTTGCAAAGCTAGACAATTTTGCAAGGTTGTACCTATCCGAATCCATGGCATTGATTTCTATGCTAATCTAATAGTACTTGGAACTAAAGGTTTGCAATTAGTACTAGGAAAGGATTGGATGTCGAAACATAAAGGATTAATCGACTGTGCCGAGAAATCCATAACCATGACCAGTACAGCTGGAATATCAGTCGAGCATGTATCTGAAACCTTGCCCCGTCAATTCAAGTGCAACAAGAGTCTAGCCCAACCAACCATTGACAAAGTCAGAATAGTCTGTGAATACCTCGATGTATTTCCAGATGTTTTGTCCGGTATGCCCCCAGATCGGGATATCGAGTTTATCATTGAACTAATCCCTGGAACTGGACCCATAGCCCAGAGCCATATAGTATGAAATCATCTGAATTAGTGGAGCTAAAGAAGCAAATGCTATGCTGGAGATAGGATTGATCCAACCAAGTGCGTCGCCATGGACATCACCTGTCTTGTTTATGGACAAGAAAGATGGAGGTAACCGTTTGTGTACGGATTATCGGAAGTTGAATGATGTCACCATCAAGAACAAGTACCCACTGCCAAAGATAGAAGACCTGTTTGACCAGTTGACTGATGCCAAAGTGTTTTCTAAGATTGATCTTAGAACTGGTTATCATCAAGTCAAGATTCGATCAGAGGATATTCCAAAGATTGCCTTTACAACCAGATACGGATTATATGAGTATAATGTCATGTCTTTTGGATTAACCAATTCCCCCTATTATTTCATGAACCTCATGAATAAGATTTTATGGACTTCCTGGATAAGTTTGTCGTTGTTTTCATCGATGACATTCTGATCTATTCCAAATCAGAAGAAGAACATGAGCTACACCTAAGGACCATCCTTGGAACCCTCAGGGAGCATCAGTTGTATGCCAAGTTTAGAAAATGTGAATTCTGGTGGCAGGAGGTAGGATTTCTCGGACATATTGTATCAGCCGGAGGAATTTCCGTTGACCCTGCAAAGGTGACGGATGTTGAAGATTGGAAGGCCCCAACCACTTAAACACAATTTCGTGCATTTCTCGGATTGGCGGGATACTACCGCAAGTTCGTAGAAGGATACTCGAGCATTGCAAGACCCATGACCCAATTGTTGAAGAAAGATAAGAGGTTTGAATGGACAGATAAATGTGAAGCAAGTTTTCAAGAACTCAAGAGGAGATTGATTTCATCCCCAATCTTGATCATGCCGGATATCACGAAGCCGTTTGATGTGTATTGTGACGCATCCAAGATCGGTCTCGGATGTGTGTTGATGCAAGAAGACAAGGTAATATCTTATCTATCCCGACAACTGAAGCAACATGAGCAGAATTATCCTACCCATCACCTTGAACTAGCAGCCGTAGTTCTAGCCCTCAAGACATGGAGGCATTACCTGATGGGAAACCGTTGTGAGATTTATTCGGATCACAAGAGCCTAAAGTATATATTCACTCAGGAGGAGCTGAATATGAGGAAGAGAAGATGGATCGAGCTAATCAAGGACTATGATCTGGACATTCACTATCACCCCGGTAAAGCCAGTGTGGTAGCATATGCCCTTAGTAGATTGCTGTGCCGCTTGAACTCCATGATTATGAAAGAGCAACCAAGTTTGCACAAGGAGTTGGAAGATTTCAGAATGGAATTAGTAAGTGAACGATTTTTGGCTAGCATAGAACTTCAACCCACTTTGATCAGTCAAATCAAGGACGCGCAGAAAGGAAATGCTAGTATCGACGAAATCAAAAGTTGCATCGGTACAGGCAAAGTACCCAGATTCACCGAAGATAAAGAAGGAGTTTTCTGGTACAAACGACGTCTCTGTGTACCAGCAGATTCAGAGCTGAAGGAAGTGATTTTGAAAGAGGCTCATGATACTCTTTATTCTATCCACCCCGGGGGAACGAATATGTATATGGATTTGAAGGAGCAATTTTGGTGGCATAAGATGCAGAGAGAAATCGGAAGCTACATCGCCAAGTGTGATATTTGTCAGAGAGTCAAGGCGGGACATCAGAGACCCGCATGACTGTTGCAACCACTACAGATTCCAGAATGGAAATGGGATTCAGTTGGAATGGACTTTATCATCGGATTGCCTACTTCTAGTAGGGGAAATGACTCTATTTGGGTCATAGTTGATAGATTGTCCAAGGTTGCCCACTTCTTACCAGTCAAGACCACCTACCAGAGCTCGAAGCTAGAAGAGTTATACATAGCTAGAATTGTCAGTTTGCACGGAGTCCCAAAGAACATTCTGTCAGATCAAGGAACTCAGTTTGCCTTGAGATTTTGGAAGAAATTCAAAGAAGGATTAGGAACCCGAATATATTTCAGCACAGCGTATCACCCTCAAACCGATGGACAAACAGAGCGAGTAAATCGAATACTCGAAGATATGTTAAGAGCCTATGTGCTAGAGTATGGATCTAAATGGGAAGACTGTCTGCCTTTCGCGGAATTTTCTTACAACAACAGTTATCAAGCTAGTTTGCAAATGGCCCCATTTGAATTCATGTATGGAAGGAAGTGCCGTACCCCTTTGAATTGGTCGGAAGTAAGAGAGAGTAAGATTTTTGGACCCGACATCCTACGAGAAGCAGAAAAGAAAATTCACAAGATTCGTGAGCACCTCAAGACCGCCCAGTCTAGACAGAAGAGTTATGCCGATAAGAGACGTCGAGACCTCGCTTTCTATATCGGAGATTTTGTGCATCATTTCCAGCTCAAAGGAAAGTTAGGCCCAGATATATCAGACCATTCAAGATTCTGAATCGTCGAGGAGAAGTATCGTATCAATTGGAAATGCCGGAGGAGATGTCAGCCGTACATAATGTGTTCCATATATCATTACTTCGCAAATGCCTAGAGGTCCCGGAGAAGACTGAAGGTTTCAAGAACATTGATCACCGCACCATAGAGATCAACGATGACCTGACGTATCTAGAAGTACCCATCCGTATTTTGGAGGAAGCTTTCAGAACCACCAGGACCCGAAGCATTAAGTTTCTCAAGATTTAGTGGAGCAACCCCACTGAAGAAGAAGCTACCTGCGAACGAGAAGACTACATCAAGACAGAGTTTCCTGATCTTTTTAAATCCTAGTTTTCTTCTTTATTCTTTCTCAAATCTCGGGACGTGATTTTGTTTAAGGTGGGAAGGTTTGTAACATCCCAAAAATATTGAACAATGATTATCAAATTCCAATGACCCAAAATTAGGGTTAACAAAAGCTTTTGTTAATCAACATCATATGAATGCATGTGTGTATGTGATGATTGTATGCATGCATAAATGGACTTGTTTGATTATTGTAAATAGCAAGAAATGGTTTAAAGATGAAAACAACATCATCTAAAACTTTTCGAAGCAGGTACAAATCAAGAGAAAATAAAAAACAAACAAAACAAGCAAATGGTCATTTTTGCCAATCTTGCTCACTAGGCACTTTGAGTGTTTCTAATCCAAGATTTCAAACAGAAACAATTCCATTTCTTTTCACCCCTTGATAGACCAAGTAAAACAGAACCCAAACCCACCTTTCAAACTTACAGAAACATTTGGCAACTTGATTCAAACGAAAATTCAAAGTTGAATCTTTAACATATGTGAAGATCACCCATTTTCAAAAACCAACCAAACCAGTGCAACTTGACCTTTCCAACTAACCAGATACTACCTAGTATGTAACTAGTGCACCCACCAATTTTGAACCAAAAATTCAATTTCAAATCTCTTTCGGCCATTTCATCAAACACCTTGCAAACACAAATCAAACAAACAGCAAACACTATAGTGAGCAGTGATTTGGCCAACCTTGTTCCCTCTCTAGATCACAGTAGGCTATTAGTAGATCACCTATCTTAGTTAACAAGCTCAAGCACCACTGTGAGCTTTCCATTGCCATCAATGGTGAGAATTCCAAGCCTCACCTTGCCACCCCCTGGTCGACAGCAAGCTAGGAGCAGTACCAAGCCTAGACACCTTGTCTGGGACATTTACCACCATCCATCGCCACCCCCTATCCAACGCCAATGCCTTGCAGCCACTGGACCACTCTAGAACCCCCGCGTCCTACGCCTCTGTGCCATGCTGAGAGCGCGCCAGTGTGCTGCACTCGACACGCGCCAACAGACTGTGCGCCGCCCTTGCCGCTTGCAAGCGTGATCACCACCATCCCAGGAGACCGCCAAACAACCCCGTTCGCCGCCACGCGGCCCGTAGCCACGATGCGCCATTAAAATGCCGGTCGGACCCGCCCAGAGCACTGCAGTGTTCTGACCGTCTCGCACTGCCCCACGCCTCGAGACCACGCCGTTGAGCTTCGTCAGGGAGCACAGCACCGCCCCCTACCATCGCCCATGCCATTAGCTCACTGTACCAATGACCACGATGAGCTCCACCAGCGCCCATTGGTCCCCTCTTGGCACTATAAATAGAGGCCACCCCCGCTCGATTTCCTCACACCAACACACTCCCCTCTCTCTCAGAACCACCCTCACTCATTCCCGGAGTAAGGCGAGCAGCAGGTCACCAGAATTTGGCCGGAGTCTGCCACGGAGGAGGAAGAAAGGAGCCAGTGATTGGAGCCGCCCCAGGAGAAGCCGCCAGTTCCAGGAGGTTCACCGTCATCGACTTCATCGTTCACCCCCATGACCGACCCTCGCCTGAGCCCCGGTGAGCCCCCGTAGACCCCCACTGGCCGCGCTAGGGTTCTGTCTCGCTGGCGTTTCCCGACAGAGATAATAAGTCACAACCGTTAGATTAGAGGTTGATCGTGCGGTCCACATCACCCCGTACCACTTTGCACCCCCTGTCTCACTAACGGGTGGGAAAATCACTTAAACTCACCCGCGCGCGATGTGCACCATGGGCTGTCCCATTTACATTCCCGCGTGACCCAGTAGTTTGAATTTAGGTTTATTCTTTAGTTTCAAACTCAGTTCTGTACCTAGATTCAAAAATCAACCCAAGTCAATTCACTAAACCAAATTGCATGAAACCAATTTTGTTAGAAAGGTACTGGAATATTTAATCCAAGCCCATTTGATTCAATTAATTTGGAATTGTAGATCACCTATAGTAAAAATAACAAGGCAGAAGCTTTTCTGCATTCAAACATTTTTCAAAATTCAACCACAAAAGCTTTTGAGTAGATTCCAACTCTCAAAAATCACATTTAACTAGACCTTTCTGAATATATAAAAATATCTAGGTTTACTTGCAAAAATAATGGACAAGTAATAAAAGAATGCCCCATAGGAATCTCTAGTCACTTTATTTAATTAAAATAAAAAGGATAAACCTTGTTAAATTGTGACACCACTTTAAATCACATTCCCATGTACCGAAATATGTGGTGATGACATGTGTCAACATGATCCCATGTTTTAGTTGGAGAATATTAAACCTTAGGTAGTTTTTCAATGAGTAGAAATTACTTTTCCAAAATAAAATAAATAAGACAAGTGCTTTAAGGATTGTAATGTTTGTGATGATGCTAGGTCATCTAGTGAAAACCATGGTGTGATAAATAAAAGTAGTTAAGTATTGTTTGGTGATTGTGTACCTTGTATTTATTTATAAATGCTAGTACCGACCAAGGATACGAGGAGAATACTACGAGGAAGAAGCCGAGGAGAACTTCAACCACTTCTCTACTCAAGGCAAGCTAACATTGGCAACTTAGCAAGCTAATACTTGCAAGATCATACTAATATCTTAGCAAGCTAAGATAAACCATGCAAGTTTTACTTGCAAGCTTACATCACTTGTTACCCAATCCTAGTTTTATTTGCCAGCTTAGTTATTTTATTTCCTTATCAAAACTTTCTATTGGAGTTACTTATTGACTTGTAGATTTTAGACAAATATTTAAAGGTAGCATAAAGAACATAAAACTTGGCCTAAGTTAGATAATCTTGATGCCATCCCGAGGCATGAAATTGAACTTAGATAAGATACACTTGCTCACCACCCCTCATTAGTGTTTACCCCCACTTGTAGATGCTAGTGCTAAGCATAAAACTTGATCACTTTAGATGGGAATACTTGGTGAAAATGGTTATGAAAACCTTAGAATGATGAGTCATTCTACTGAAATGTTTTGACATGTGTTCTTGAACACCAGATGATTTTGATGATGAAAATGTAAAGGCATGAGCCTTAGCCCTTTATAAAACTGATGGTTGTCTGGATGCGATACCATTCCAATTTTACTGTACAACCACAATACCCGAAATTTGGGTAGGGCTTGAATTGAAATTTATATACGTTAGTATGGGTTCCCTTGCGGCCAAGGTTTGAGATGAGGCTACCTTGTGAAGATTGTCCACCTATGCAGTTCCCAAGATGACAGTTGGTCATGGTTGGGAGGCCAAACTCACAGGAGAGGTGCCTATACTAGGGCGTGTAATTGAAAGGTTAGGATTGATTATCTGCATACTGAGTATGGTGAATTCAGGATTATTCCTGACGGATGTATCGAATGTTGTGGTGAAAGTGTACCACCTCTGTAGAGTGTCAAACTATTCGAATAGCCGCGTCCGCAGTTATGCACAGTTGGAGTGGCCATACTGTTCCGTCGTCATATGTTTTCAAAATGACTTGTGAAATGATTCATGACTTTGACTTGACCATAATAGGGTTGTCATATGAAACTCAAGTTCCCACTTAGGTGTTATAAAACTTTCAACTAGCTTTCTTTGCTTCTGAACTCAGTTATGGTAAATATGGGTTTTTGCAAAACTACCTAGATCCTATTACTTCATACTCAAAAACCACTTCACTTGTTAGTATTAGTTTGCGAGTACTTAAAGAGTACTCATGGATTTCTCCCTGGCTATTCCCGTGGCCACACTATGAAGAGGACTATCAGTAGTATGGACCGCAGGAAGGTTACAACAACTAGGATCATCTCACATCGTCAGCATTGCCTGTGACCATGACGATGGAGTCTCACTTATGCTATCGTTATCATTACGTTATTCTGATGTTACGATTGTATTAAGACTGGATCATGGGATCCTTTATTTGTTGTAAGACCTTATGTATGGTTTGTAATGGATGATGTACTGTGATATCCAATCTGTTATGTCTCGCAAAAATGGTAATCCTGGGATTGCGATATATGGCATAACAGGCATCTGGGATTAAAAACCCGGGTGTTGACATCATGACCCGATGGGCTAGAGGTATCTCTCTCCCGATGGTCGCACCTACCCTGTACGTAGAGGATATCTTGACAGGCTGGATGTCTCTCCCACTCTTTCCATATCGCACATATACCAGCTGCATCTGCCTCCCCTTAGCGACGTACGGTGGCACTGCAGTCCGAATGGTGTGCGGCGGTGCGGTTCTAATCATGGCGGTCCGAAAGGCGTGTGGCGGAGAGGACTTAAGCGTGGGGGTCAAAACAACTTGTGGCAAAAAGGATCCAAGAGTTGCGGCATGGACGTAAGACTACCTCGGAACGGCGTGCGGTGGCGCGGATCTAAGCTTGGTAGTGGGAATGGCGTGCGGCGGCTTGGACCTAAGCGTGGGGGTCGAACGGCTTGCGGCGGCACGGATCCAAGTGGCGGCTGTAATATCATACAGAGGTGAGGATCTAAGCGTATGAAATTTATGACTGTCTCACTTCCGTTCACCTCATTAGATCCGTTGCGGTGGTGGTGTTGACAATGGCCATCGATCTAGCTAGATCAAGCCATCGTGAATCGATGCTGTGGGAGGCAGGCCATTGTCGCGATTGGCACGTCGAGGTATACTTCAACGGTGAAGGCCGGATGTACCTCGTGGTCGGATGGATGGTAGAACTTTTCCCGTACGTCTTGTAGTACACATGCGGCGGGGAGGGCGGCTAGCTCACCGTCCACTTAATATTGGGACAAACTTTAGCCCAATTTGAACTAAAATTTTGTGACTTAAAATATATGTATGATTTGAGATACTCCCTCCAACCCATATTAGTTGACTTAGATTCATCAAGATATGAACATGTCTAGTCAAGTTCTAGTGCTAATATGGGTCGGAGGGAGTATGTATTTGAGCAGTCAGACCGGTGGATATGCTCTAAAGCTGATTCATATGTATTAGTACTTTCTTTGACAATCTCCGGTGGGCAAGTACAAATTTGATCGAAATATGTATCATTTGAATCAAAATTGATACTCCCTCCGATTCATACTATTTGTTGTTGAAATGACTGTATCTAGCACTAAAACATGTCTAGATACATCTATTTCAGTGACAAGTAGTAATATGGATTGGAGGGATATGCTCTAAAGATGATTCAAAAGTAGTACGCCCTCTGACCCAGATTAGTTGATTTAGATTTGTCTAGATTTGATTGTATCTAGACATGAATTAGTATTAGATTCATCTGTATCTTGATGAATTTGAGTTGACCAATTTGGATCGAAGGGAGTAGTACTTTGTTTGAGAGATCGCCTCTTTGGATAAGAAGAATGTGGTGTTAAGAAGAACAGGGAATGGATGCTGCCGTCAATGCTGCAAGTCTACATGGCAGCTTCGATGGCAACGGCACAACAGTCAAAACTGATACGGCCCCAAACCTGACCCTCTAGGTATTTGGCATGCCAACTATGGGTAGCTAGATCCAATGGCAAGCAACTCGGGCCCTACACTGCATTCCCTTGACAATTTTGGGACCAAAAAGTGACTAAATTAGCAGGAACTCACAACCATCCATTGAATAACAATTCTACTCTCTAAATTAGCTACCTATTCAACTAATCATTACATGTGCCACCTTCACCACAACCCCATACTATAACTTCTAGGAGGGGATGACAACTACTAAAACATCCCACATAAATCTACTATTCTCCTCCCCCTTCACTTGAAGTTCATCTTTTAGATTTTGTACCACTTGATTAGATATGGCAAGATCAGCCTCAAGTGTCAACTTCTCTTTGCGAATAATCTCTGAATTCTTATTTTCTTCCTCGACATTATGCTTCAGATTGAATATCAACATGTTTTTACGTGCCAATTTATCACCTAAATTGGCAACCATCTCCTCCTAAACCATCCTCTGGCTAGACCACAGGTTGATGTACCATGGATCATCGGCCCGCATAGCACACTGTAACAATCCCAAAACAAACACAATTAAAATCAGTCCGACAGGCCATGGCGACACTTCAAATTCAACGGTAGTACAAAGATAAGTAGTTACCTGCACTTCAGACGTGGTAGGAGAAGAAGAATGTGGCAACGACATGATCGAATCCCCACCCTAGGCGGTGTACCCGCTACGACCAGACATTGAAGAGTAATTTACCCCTATAATATCGAGGAAATTACGGGAACCAAATCGATTAGGGCGGGCGGAGCAGGAGCGAAGGTCTTACCAAGCACTACTAGCAATTGCTGTGACCATTCCTCTAGCTATGGTGGCGGAACAAAATCCATGTCATCATGGGCGGTGGACCTGCCTACGGTCGGTACTTCCTAAACATAGAATGCTGCGGATGAAACAGGTGCTGGAGCTATGGTTGAGGTGCAGTGCAGCAGTCCGTCCGACGCCACCGTAGGACGGAGCCGCTGACACGCCGACGATGGCTACTCTGTCTGACGGTTGGATAGGAGTTGGTCGAGGCTGGGGGCTGGAAGCGGATGAGAGAGAGAGACGACCTCACGTGTGTCATACACGACCCCTCTTGTCAATGTTTGGGGGAGTAGCTGCTCCAGAATTTTTGCATATTTACCAATTTTGCATATCTACCAAACTTTTTCTTTGAAATTTGCATATTTTCCACACGACCACCACATGTTAGTGACACACAAAATGGAGAATATGCAAGTTATAAAGCATAACATGGAAAATATGGAAATCACCGCTACAACCCCACATGATGGCCCCACCGGTCATTGGCTTAGACGGCCCACAAAACGGCCCCACATGACAGCCCCATCGTGCATTGGCTTCGATGGCCCCATAGAACATCCCCACTTGTCATTGGCTACACCGGCCACAAAATCAGGAAAAAATGGCCCACAAGTCGGAGAGAGATGGATGGCTGGTCCAACGTGTATCCTAGCCCCACCCGTCAGCACCTAACGGCCACAGTAGGACTCGCCCCAGCGCGGTCCCACCAGTCAGCATGAAACGGACAAGCCTTTGACCTCATGGCATCCCTCCGTCTGAGCGCCCACGAGTGCCTGCGATGGTTTCATAATAAAGGGAGGGGAAAAGTGAGGAAAAGTTAAGCAACTGGGGAAAACTGAGTACAACTAATAAACCAGGGGCACGAAAATAGAAATCCCTTAATAATATGCCATCCACGCATCAACACAATATTTTTTGAGCTAGCATTTTACAATCTTTTTTGAGCTAGCATTTTACAATATTTTTTGAGGTAACGTTTTACAATCTTTTTCCCTTCTTTGTCATGGTTGAATAATTTAGCCCCGGCACTTTAATGTTTCTTCTCTCGAATGGACTACCTATTTTGGGTAAGGTTGTCCTTTTTCTTCTTGTGATGTATGTTGCACCATCATAGTCGACATCATCTTCAATCTTTGGATCACCATACTAGTCGAAGTCTTTCTCATTGGCAAATCCATTCATTCCTATGTGTTTCTTTTTCCTCTCCGCACAACAACATGGCTATTCTTTTTTGTGTCAGTAAATAAAAGACATTGGTCCACTATGCTAGCCAATACCCGAAGTTCATTTTTCTCGGTGATGTTCGCACCGACACCCTTGGATTTGGCTGCTTCGAGTATAACCATGGTTGTGAAATATCGGTCTTCTCTTTCGACGCTCTTGGCCGATATGACACGGAACATTGGCACCTTTTTTCCACAGTAGTCAAGCTCCCAGATCTCCTTGATCCTTTCGTAGAATTATTCCTTCATGTTTTCATCGGTGTAGAATTCAAATGTTACCCCTGAGTTTTGATAGTAACACTTGTTGTCCTTTTCCTTCGTGTAGTATGTGTAGCGGCCGATATCATATGCCTGATAGGTCACCAGGTTGTTCACGGGTCCCTACGACAAGGTGAATATGATGTTTTCCTCTGCAGAATGTGATTGCGGGGGATTATCTAGGAGCGTCTGCCTAAACCAATGCATGAAATCTGAGTTGTGCTCTTTGATTATTTCTCCCCGCGTCCACTATATGCCCTAGTCACTATACTTCTCATCAATTAACCTTTTGTGATTTTGTACCCTAGGATAGACCAGTTCTAAATGTTGTAGAGCGACTAAGTTTGCTCTATCAAAGTCTGCGCGTCGACCATCGAAGTCCGCATGCAATACGCGATGAGCCTCTAGGAGACCCGATCCCTCGAGATTTCCCAGGTGCCTGTTAACGGGAAGACCTACATGGTTCTGGATGTCTAGATAATTCGTGTAGAAAGAGATGCAATCTTCGGCCAGAAAGCCTTTGGCTATGCTTCCATCTAATGGGACATATTCCGAATGTATCCTTTGATGTGTCCGTTTATTCTTTTGAATGACATCATGCTGTGGAGGAACATCGTCCCGAATTGGATGATATCCTCCATGATATGGACCAGCAGATGCACCATAATGTCAAAGAATATGGTCAGCAAGTAGATCTCGGACTCGCGTAATATCACCACGATATGCTCCTCCTCCAGAGCTGATTCACGCCAATTCACTTTCGAGAGATGACGTCAGAAAACATGTATAGCCAAAACAACGTTTCACAAACATGCTCGTCCATTATCCCTTGTAGTGGAACCGGAAGTATCTACGTCATTAGCATGACACATTCATGAGACTTCATCCCACTAAACCTCTACTTCGCCTTGTCTAGGTATCGGCGTATCATCCCCGCGTAGATGTAAGGAAATTTGACTCCTAGAAGGCACTTGAAAAACTATTTGATCTCATCCTGGATTATAGTGAACCACGAAGAGGGCAGTAATATTCGTTCTTCTTAACCTTTTTACCCTTTCGAAGAACTTGTGTCACATCCGACTAATGATCATCGTCATCTTCCTGATCATTAGGAGTAGTGCGTCCTCCGTGAAGATCCTTCCGGATTGCAATTAATATCAAGTCGTGCCTTGCTTTAAGACCATTTTTTGTCCTATCTGGCATATTGATGAGGGTGGAGACCAGACTCTCGTACATGTTCTTCTTGATATGCATGATGTAAAGGCTATGATGCGTGCGGAGGAACTTCTAGTATGGCAACTCCCAGAAAATAAACCTTGTTTTCCATACCTTCAGCAGCAGCTTGCCTTGTTATCTCTTTTGCTTATTTCCCAACTTCGGACACTCTTTCCAGTTTTTCAGCAATTCATCAACTTGTTCGCTGCTCCTTCACTCTAGGATTCCTCGGGTCTCGGCTATCCCATCGAACAGATCTCCACGTTTTCTCCATGCATCATTCTTTCGAAGCCACCTTCGGTGCCCCATGAACACAGTTTTCCAAGTTCCTGGATCTTTATCGAGTTGGAGATAGGTTGTGTTATCCATGAACCTAACGCATGTGAAGAATCCTTGGATAACTTTCCCCGAGAAATATCCGCAATCAGGATAGTCTTGCACCTTAGTGACCAACGTGACTCTCATAGTGAAATAATCTTGTGTGATAGCATCGTACGTATTGGCTCTGGATTCCCATAACATGGCTAGCTCCTCTTTCAACAGCCCGAGATACAGATTGATGTGGGTACTAGGTTGTTTTGGCCTTTGAATTAGCATATTCATTTGTATGTACTTCTTCTTCATGCATAACCAGGTAGGGAGGTTGTACATCCATACAAACACGGGCAAAGTGTTGTGCGTGCTTCTCCAACTACTGAATGGGTTGAGTCCATCGGTTCTCGCACCTAGCCTGATGTTTCTTGAATCTCCATCGAATACTGGGAATTAGAGGTCCAATGCTTTCCGCTGGCTAGCATCTGAAGCGTGCGTCAGCAACTCATCCTTCTCGAGGTCATCATCATCATCTATTGGCTTCTTTATTTCTACATGCTAGCACATGAGCTTTGCTTCCTTAGGGTCATCAAAATAGCGCTGCATAGGAGGAGTGATAGGAAAGTTCCATACCACTTTTCAAGGATCTTTCTTCCATTTCTTGTATCGACTCACGTTGCACACCGGGCATGTGGTTTTATTCGCGTCCTTGCCCCGAAAAATGATGTAATCATTGATGTAGACATGGTATCTAACATACAGTAGATCAAGAGGACATGTGATTTTCTTCGCGTCCTCGATACTAGTTGGACACATGTTCCCCTCTAGAGATGATCGTCCCGGAATGCCATCATATCGTTGAAGCTTGCGTCTGTCCATTTGTGTTTTGCCTTCATCTCTATAGGTTTGATAGTTACATTCAACTGGGTATCATTGTCCTTGCATCCTTCATATAATGCAATAAACATGTCTTTATCAAGTTGCGCAAGCTTCACTTTCTCTGTAGAGGCATCCCTGGCATTACTCATCTGCTTGAGAAGCAGTTCTTGAACATAAGGGTCCTGCACCCATACTGACGTTGTTCCATCGTCCACTCCGGCATCTAGATCATCATCCTGGTTTGCTTCCGCACTTTGACCATCTTCAGTAAACTCTTCGTCATCTCGTCCGTCCTCGTCATGATCATCATGTTGCCCGCCTTCCTTATTTCCCTGCCGCCCCATTTACTTCCTCATTATCTTCATCAATTATCCACCGAGTGTAGCCATCCCTAAAACCATGGTGGAGCAGGTGCGCCTGCAGATGCCCGAAATCTAGGTCGATCAACCAATTGATTTTGCATCTTTTGCATGGAAATCTTATCTTCATCATGTTATTTTGTATCATGTTGTGCGTCACGCATTTCAAAAATCTAGCCACAATGCCTTTTCTCATTATGAGGACCATGGTTCCCTGCACGGTGTACACGATATAATTAGAAGTTTATTAGAACCACACATCCAATCAATGAATCCAATGGTCGATAGAAAATTTCGGCATGACCTATACTAAAATTGGGACCTTTGTGAAATGCAAAATTCTTGCTAAATGGAAATGAATCAACATTTTGGCAAAAGAACGGCAACTCATTCACAAAAAACACATGAGAGAGAATGCATGCTCCAAACACATGAGCATTGATCCTCTCCATACATATGAGCTTACCATCCATACACATGAACACATCCTATTAAATGGACAACTCCGAGATGAGAGACCTAGAACATGGAAGCAGAGGTGAGAGACCAAGAGGATGGTGCTTGGAAGGAGAGCTTTCCTCTATTATGTTTGTAGAATCAAAGGTATGTTTTACATGCTACAAATGGTGAAAGAGTGGAGAAATTGAGGTGGAAAGGAGGAGGAGGGCGACCAAATCCAAGGAGGAAGACGAAGGGGAAAGTGAAGTAGGAGGTTGTAGTGGATAGCCATGTGAAAAAAGGAGCTGCCAAGAAGTGACAACAAGAGAATCTGTGGCGCACATGGAGTTGCTGTGCCACAGGAATAAACCACAGCTTTGACGCACATGCCAACAGTGCGCCATGGGTATGTTTGCCCACTTACGCATCATACTACACCAACTTTAGCCATAGCGCACTGCGCCCATGTGCGTCACGGCTACCTCCCACACCCGTAGTGCTCTGTGTACATGTGAGCTACGGCTAGGTGGTCTACGGACGATCGTGCCTTGGCCCACATGTAGCCATGGCGCACCACTGCCATGTGTGCCACAGTTATGCCAGTTAGCCATAGGGAACTAGCTAGTAGTGCACCGTGGCTATTTTACCGGTGGGGCACCATTGGCACGTGCGCCATGGATATGTGGATTACCTATAGCCATTTTCCTAATTGTGTCGTAGGCATTGTAACATCATTGGAGCACAAGGAGGAAAAACTCTTACATTTGGTGTAGCGTACAACTTATTATCTAAGTGAGGTCTCGACGGAGTCAAAGCAAAGGTATCCACATTACCAAAATCTAGCCTATGGTGTATTCTTTGGCACCAGAAAGCTAAGACACTACTTTCAAGAGCACAAGATCACAGTGGTGAGTACTGCTTTCCTGTGAGATATAATCAACAATCGCAATGCCACATGACGTGTTTCTAAGTGGGGAATAGAGATAGTAGATTTTGACATTCAGTACAAACCACGTCCAGCAATTAAGTATCAAGTACTCGTCAACTTTGTCGCTGATTGGATAGAGACAGCAAAAACATAAATCCTCTGGATTAAAAATTCTGGACTCTACAATTCGATGGGTGAAAAGCACGAGGAGGCTCGAGGGCAGGTGTGGTGCTCAAATCACCCAAAGGAGACAAGATTTTCTATGTGTTACAGTTTCACTTCAAGGAAACAAATAATATTTCCCAATATGAAGCACTATTACATGGAATGTGCATTGCCAAAGAAATTGGTGTTAGCCAACTTATGTGTTATGGAGACTCATATTTAGTCACATAACAAGTATACGATCACTACAACACAAACAAACACATGGTAGCATATAGAGCTGTCGTGGAAGAATTATCTAAAAAGTTATAAGGGTTTGAGGTTCAACACATACCTCGAGCATAAAATGAGGAAGAAATTTCTCTATCAAGGATAGGCTCTATGCGGAAACTAGTTCCGGATGGTGCCTTTCTAGAATACCTAAAAGTCCCATCATTACAAGAGTGTACGAGGACTATCCAGTGAAATCTGACTCACCTTTAGTAGAAGTTATGGCCGTTATTCCTAGGTGGACAAAACCCTAACTGGACTTCTTGGTAGACAGAAAATTATCCAAAGACGAGGTTCGGAGCCGACACATCATCTGACGAGAAAAATCCAAAAAAATATTAATGGTGAGCTCTATAAGCGGAGTGTTTCCAAGGTATTTCAGCGTTGTATTTCTGTCGAAGGAGTGGAAATCTTGCGATAAATCCACGAAGGCAATTGTGGTCATCACGCTGCAGCCAAATCCTTAGTGGAAAAATATTTTAGATACAGATTCTTTTGGCTCACGGCTAATTTGAACGACAAGAAACTGCTCAAACATGCAAGAAGTACGCCCGTCAGGCACATGTTCCGGCTGATCAGCTACGAACAATCCCTACAACATGGAAATTTGCTGTCTAGGGGCTTGATATGGTAGGGCCATTCAAAATGGAAAAATGTAGATTTACCCATATTTTAGTGATGGTAGATAAATTTACAAAATGGATTAAGGCCAAACCCATAAAAATTGCAACGGGGCCACATCCATAAAGTTCATCGAGGATGTAATCATTTGATTCGGTTATCCACATAGCATTATAACTTACAATGGGAGAAACTTTTCCATGGGAGAACTAGCCGAATTTTGCGAAGATCAACAAATTCTGTCACGTCCCAAAATTTTCCAAATTTTGAAATATGAAAACTAAACAAATGTTGAAATTTAGAGGGAAAGAAACTTTTGCCTCTAATAGGAAACATCAAAACCCTACTTGAACAAATTTTGAATGTAAAATCAACAAACAAATTTTCTATCAAATCAAATGCATTCATGCATGGAATGTATCTTGAATTTAAGCACTTGGAAAAGTTAATCCAAAAACCTAAACCCTAATGAAAGAAATCATCTTCAAGATCACTCCAAGACTATGGCTTTGTTCCATATAAAACTTATCAACAAACATTTCTAAATGATAAAAAATGGTAAACAAAAATATTACAAAACCATGGGAATTGATTTCACTCCATTTGGAGCCATGGATAAAAACTTATGATTTTAATAAGATAAAAGAAATTAATTCCAAGATTAATAAAGCTCACAGCTAAAATCCATACCAAATTTTGAACAAAGTAATCCTAAAAGGAGTTAAAAATATAAATAAATATTAAACAAAATTATACAAATTGGAATCACTATTTTTGGAGCTATAAATAAAAAGATATGGATTTTATAAGACAAAGAAAGAAAGAAATAAATAAATAAGTATTTTGCAAATACAATTTAAACCTTGGCTAAATCCATGAGTATATGGTAGAAAAGTTATTTAAATGATAAAGGTTTGTTTAAAGAAAATTATATGGTTTTATCAACCATATTCAATTTTATTTTAATAAAAGACAAAATTCCTCACTTAATTTAAATGAATATTAAAATCATAATAAAAACTTTTGATTTACTCCAAGTTGGACTAAATAACACACTAATAAATGCAAATTGAATTCAAATTGAAGTGGAAAAAAATAGTTTTGAATAAAAACATAAAACAGAAAAGAAAAAGACAAAGGAAAAAAATAGAACTAACTTGCCCAAACCCCAGGCCCAGCAGCAGCCCAACAACCAGCCCACCCGGGACACTCTCCCTCTCCCCGCGAGATTGTTCTCACCGCACCCCTCGCTGACTACACGACTACACTGCCACTTGAGCATCGTCGTCAACCCCCTGCGCGCTGAGCCCGCTCTTCCCTGGCCGTTTCCTCGCGACTTAATTCGATTCACTGCCGCCGTGATTCTCTCCCCTGACCACGCCCTCTTATTACCCTCTCCCTCCTCTCTGTTTCCCCTCATTTTATCACACCCGAGAGCCCCCAGGCTGCGCTGAATCAAGCTCACACCACTGGTGCCTCCGACGGTCTCCAGCGCTGATTCCAGCAAACTCCGACCTTCCCTTGCCGCTGGTTCACGTAGGCTTGCTCGCCATCATCGTGCGCACCTGCTGACATTTCTCGTGTGGTCGCGCGCGCCCCAGAGGCTCGGCTCCATCCTCACCTGCAAACCACCGACGCTGAGCACGACTTCGGCGAGAAAATCCGGTGAGCCCTAACCTCCCCTCACTCTCTGGTTCACACAAACTTGATCGTCATCACCTCGCGCTTCTCCTGATACTACCTGTTCGTCTGCGAACACTTTGTAGGCTCGCTTCCATCTGCGTCTCCAAGCTCCCGACGGTGGACGAAACTCCGATTATCAATTGCCAATGACCCCGTGCGCCCCTTCATCAATGGTGACCACCTTGAGCACCCTCTCGCCCTCGCAACCCCGGTAACCACCCTGCACCCTCCCCATACCCACTAGAATCATCGGAACACCAACCTCCCGAAAGCGCCGCCTCCGCGCATCGTCGTCAGCGCCGCCAATTCTTGGCCACGCGCTCAGGTCTGTTGGATCTGCAACCTAGGGTTAGGATTAGATCATTTAGCGAACATGTATCAGTCCATCTGGGCCACCCAGATTGACTTAGATCTAACATCTCACTTTAGAGATCCGCGCGAAACGGTACCAGATTCACTTAGATCAGATAGTGCCACATGGCTAGACTTTTGATTTAAAAACCATATTTTGTTCTATTAGACATTCAAACTTGTAATTCCATAACTTTTGATCTGTTTGTCCAAAAATTACAAATTTTATATCAATGGATTCAGAAAAATAAACTCTTTGCAACTATTGCCTTTTTTGGCCATTTGCTTCTGAAAAATTAGAGTTTTATGCAGAAACTTATTTAGGACTATTTTGAGTATAAAAATTGTTCTAAAAAAATTATTTTTTAGAGAAACCTTTTGCAAATGGTTTTGTTTTGAACCCTCTGACCATAAACACTAACATTTGAATTTAAAAATATATTTGGTTAGCACTAGAAAATATTCCTTGGAAAAAAGCATTTCTATTAAAACAAAAATGATTTAAAATGACTTATTCTCACTAAATTGGTTTCAAATGAAATTCCACTTTTATAAAAGACGAGTAGGCGTTTTGAAATGTTTAGAACCTTGTTAGAAACCACTTTTTCAATAAAATACCCTTTTTCATGCTTTCATACATTTCTTTTTTTGTTTTGCTAGTTTTAGTGTTGTAGTTTTGAGTGTGTGCTTTTGCTTGGTTGTGATGTATTAAACTTTGAGGAGTGTGGAAATTGCAAGATCAAGGAGAGTACCTAGATTTATACTAAAAAGGCAAGTGATACTTTGGTCATCAAAAGTCCTATCTTTTAAATATTGCATTAGTGATATTTTTGTAGTATGCATGATAGGACTATTTTGTATGATGCTATGCTATGGTAGACTCTATAGAATATATCTTGGTAGAAATCTTCCTAAGATAAGAGACATGTTATGATAGTATGCTTAGCCTAGCTGTTAGAATTCAAGGGTGGGAATTCATGTTATGATCTTATGGAAAGATTATGCCTATATGATTTTGACTAAGAAAACCACTTGTTAATGAAACACCTGGGTGGAATGGAAAGAATGGTTTGTGTTTAGTGGTTACACAAGGCCCATGTATATGGTTTACCTTGTGTATAAAACTTGTGGATGGCCACCCAGGAACAAAGAGATTTGAGATGTTTATTGTTGAGAAGCTTCCAGTGCAACCACATGGCATATGGGCTCTGCCTTGACCAACTAGGTTGCAAGAACTGAGCCAGATGGACAGTTGATGGAAATTGCAAGATCAAGGAGACTACCTAGATCGATAGGATGGAACGCGTCCGTGGTGGTCTGAGGGATTGCTTCTAAAAAGTCTTGTATCGATGGATGTAGAGTCTTGTGGGGAAACTTCACCACCTCTCGAGAGGGTATAAACTAAGTACTTAGCCGTGTCCCCGGTAATGGACACTTTGAGCATCAAAGACATTGAAATGATCAAGAATATCCTCATCCCAATTTCTCTAAGTTAAAACTTGTTGGGTGAACAAGGGAAGCACCTGGTGTGTATCCAGTGTGCCATTGTTTGATGAAGTGTTTTGAAAGAGAGAAAACTTATTTTATGGAAAGGCTAGCCAAAACTCCACTTAGCAATATATTCATGTAGATTTTAGATTCTCCATATCAATATGAAATCACTTGCCAATACAATTCAAATGTATTGACCCTTGTGGCTGTAACTTTTTATGTTACAGGTTGTTTGATGTTAGTGAAGTTTGTTGAGTAGGGATTACAAGTCTAAAACCAACATGTTTGCATGTGGCATATGAAGATGAAGGACTCCATGCTATATAATTATATCTGCTTCCTTGTAATAATATAGCCATATGAGCAATGCAAGTTGTAATGAATTATTTTTTTCCTGGTTATAAGTTGTAATATGACCTTTGTTTCTTGATATTAGATCTTAAACTGTGGGTGCTAGATATTCAATCCAGGGACTAGCACTGTAAACACGGGGACTTGTTCCTTATTGGGTTCAGGCCTCTACAGATATGACTTGATGTCGCATGAGTTGCGCATCCACAAGACAATGGACAAGTCAAAAGGGCAAATGGTCTTATCTTACATGGCCTCAGACCTCATATCGAAGCACCACTTCACCATGATGTTGTGGCTTGGGCAGAAGTATTCCGTCTATTATATGGAGCTTGTGAACTACTCCTATCAGGTCAATCGGATACACTCATTTCTTCTTGGTTTATGGTGCAGAGTAAGTACTTTCGAGTGATTTAGTCCATGAATCTCCCTGAGTAACTGCATATATCAAAGAGGATGCCAAAACTTGTCGACAAGATGATATCGATCTAATCAAGGAAGTGCGTGTCGTTGCTGAGAAGAGATATGATAGTTAGAGAGTCAAAATTCACTCTTTTAGAAAAGTTGGTTTAGTTCTCCGCCTCGTGCAGAAAATAAAGCACAAACTTCCCCGATTTCGGAAGGGCCTTTTATGTAACACCCCTAGTTATACTATATAGTTATTATGGTTGTCTATACATTCATGAGCATCATGAAATTTAGCTAAGAAAAAAATGTAAACAAGAAAGCACAAACAAAACCCTAAAACCCTAGTTTTCCCTCTCTCTCTAAAAACACTCAAATGGTTTTGAATTTTGAAAATACAAATTATGTGGAGCACAAATAGTATAGAAGGGCCGTGAGTGTTTTTACCAATTTTACGACCCTCTAGTATTTTGGAAATTGCAAAACAGATTTGAAACTGAAATACAAAAGAGAAAAAGAGAAAACATAAAAATAAAAGGTTTTCTAAAATAAACACCGTCCCCCTGGGCCACAACCTAGCTCACCGTCCCCCTCTCTGCCGCCCATCACAGTAGCAACCGCCCCTACTTCCGTTGATGTAGCCCGCTTGCAGCCCAATAGACAACCCAAGCCAGTCCTATACTGGTTTGGCCTACTGTCTGGTTCATCGTCTTCGACCCCAACGGGAACCTGCTCGATGGCACGCCATCCGCCGTCTACCACCGTTGCACACGCCAAGATTCCCACTGCTTCCCTTTGCCGCATACAAAAACCCCTGGCCACCGCGAAGAACCCTAGTCATGCACCATTTGCCCTATTCCTCTTGCTCTCTCGCCCACGTGCCCAAAACCCTAGACCTAGGCCGCTGCTTGCCGTTGTCGTACTGGGAAGCCCCAAGGCTCACCGTCTATCCTAGGAGCTCCGCCTCATCGCCCTCAAAATCCTCGTGAAGCCACGCAATCCAGGAAGCCCCGTATTTGCCAGGATCAAGCACGACATACCGCCCACCACCGCAATCGTCACCATCGATTTGCAGCCTCCCGACCTCGTATCGGTTCCCTGACCACTTCATCGTGCCCGCGGTAAGGCTCTGAGCATGCTGGTGCTCCCCTCCTTCTCCCTCTCCCTCTGGTTCACCATAGCATTATGCTTTGCTGATGTCTGCCACAGGAGATCGTCATGGTCACTTCTCCGATGATCAATAAAAGGCGGCACCACCACCAAAAGGATTGCCTCGCTCCCCTCTCCAATGATCCCAACCCCGATTCCCCGCGTGCAGTAGATAGATGGGAGCATGCTCGACTTGGGTGCATCCCAATTGATGACGTCATCATGATGTCATGCTGGCATCATAATCCTTTTTCTTTTATTTTATCTATTTCTATAATATATTAAATATTGACATGTGGGACCCTTGATAATTCAAATAAATATTTTCAAAAATGTTTTTTGATTAATAAAAATATTAAAGTGATTCCAAAATGTAAATTATTTTATAATATTACAAAAATGATTTTAAATTAATTAAAATTGGGAAAAATTATAACAAATTCATTTTAAATCTTAAAATAGGAATAATATATAAAAATGTTTAGAAAAATAAGATCTATACAACAGAATCATAATCATGCATTGTTAAAAAAATCAATTAATAAGTTTGTTAGAAGCACAATAGCAACCTTGTAGGTGCATTTGGGGATCTTTTGCAAATGCCATCTTTAGGGAATTTAGACCTCAATTAAATTGATGATCATGTTAACTTGTCATATCATCATTATTATTATTTGAGAACCGAATCAATGTCATATGTTAATTGTTTCTTTCCTTTTGGTGGGTCTACTTCTTCCTGGTATACCTCGGAGTTGATGCGAGCAACGAGATCTAGTTTGAGATTGAAGGTCGAGATAAACACCATCGAAGATTATCAATGAACAATGTTAAGAAGATGAACCCTGAAGATTTATATTGGTTATCAAAGAATAAGTCAAGCTAGCCCCACACATACATATAAATCCTATGGTTTCAATGTATTTCAATTATTGCCATGTTGCATGCAATTCTGAAGTCTTTTATAGAAAGATAAAGTTATCCTATATGATGCATGTTTCCTTTTGTATCCTATATATCCTGATCCACTTCTCCTAGAATAACTAGGGTTTGGCTTTGTGAGTGTTTCTAGAGTTGTATATTTGTTATGCTTAGTCATGCTTAGTTGTTTCCGCTAATTCACCTGGTTGATGAATCAGAGCTTCGAATGAATCTAGTTTGAAAGGACGACGTGGTATGATTGATGATGTGAGGTAAACATGCTAAGGCTTGTTTGTGAGGCCACGAGGGTAGTGGTTTTTGCAGTTCCATACTTTCCAGCCCTAGGACCCGAGTTCTTGCCTTTGGACCAAGACTGAGCGTGCAACCACACGGGGGTTTATGGGGACCCCCTTGATCCCAACTTGCCTAGTATGATCCATCAGTACGTAGATTGATATTTGGGGTTGGAATATGCATTTCGGATGGGTTTAATATGGTGCATCATATAGGACATGGATATGTGAAGGGTGCAGAACACGGAAACTAGATCCCGATACACAGAGTCGAGGATATCCTTGGGGTATGTCCAACTATCGTAGCAGGAAGCCATTCTGGGTGACTCATCGATTAGCCAAGAGTAAGGGAAACGTTTTGGTCGATTAACCTCTATTAACACACCAAGGAAGTGTGTCAAGTCACGGTAAGATTCGGCCGACATGTGTGGGTAAATTTTAACACCCCTGTAGGGTTAAATCTTTTCGAAAAGCTGTGTCCATGGTTATGGACAACTTTTTGACCAGATTCTAAGATCATATAGAAGAATAACCTAATCGTAAAACTTGGTAAGTAAAGTGTTCTTAAGGATGCTTCATCATGGATCAAGTGGGTGATCCTAGTTAGTAGTTTCAATTGATAAAGATTTGGTGGATATCAAGAGATGATAATGTTATAGATATCGTTCTCTTATCCCCTTTTAAAATATACTGCTTAGTCAAGCTTCTGCTCCTCTCTCTTGTTTAACAAACAACGATTGCTTTATGAAAAATATCTCTATCAACCATAAGTCTTGCGGAGTACATCGTATACTCACCCTTTCTTCATTGATACTTTTGCAGCAGAGTAAGTTTTACAATAGAAGATGCATTCGTTATGGCATCGACATCGAAGAGTAACTTGGGATTCCTGGATGGCAGCCTGGTATATATGGAATGGGATGTCATCGTTATTCTTTAGGACTCTTAGGCCATATGTTTAGTTTGATATACTTAATAGCATAATTTTCCTTCCGTTGCTTGATGTTTATGGTCAGTGACCTCTACTTGTATATATTTTGGTTCTCTTCTCAGTTATGAGCTTGCCGTAATATTTCTGTGTCATAGGGTCATTGTTGTGTTACTGATTCTCTCTCTGTATGCTTTCAAGCTCTATGTTAGGCTTATGTTAGACGGAGGTCCAGGATTTTTATAGCCCTGGCCCTGGGGGTGTCATAGGTTTTTGGTATCAGAGCAGTACCGTCTTTAGGAAAACCTTTCTACTTGTCGATGTTGAGTCTAGTGTTTGTGAAAACTATTTGAAATCTAAAAAGTATTTGCAAAAATTCTAGTATGCTTATTTTTCTTGTTAACCAGTATCGTTCTAACTCCAGGTCACCTTATCTTGTGTTGTTTTGAGGATTTACTATCTCATCTCATCTTTCAAATCTTAGGTTCCTTTTTAGGCATGTCGTTTCTCAACCAGTTGACCTTGTGTTGAGTTTGGTAGAGTGTGTGTGTTCCTTATTCCCCTTGTTTTGCTTCAACTGAGAGATTTCTTTACATCATGATATCCGTATATTATGGGCCCACAACATCATGTTACAGGTTTCATAGTGTTTTGTTCTAGGATTTGAGGTTTCCTCTTGCTTGTGTGCCTCCTTTCTATTTATTTGGGTACATCAGAAGTTGTTTGTTCTCTTGGAATCAACCTTGTGATTACTATTTTGTAGTGCACTCTCTGTCACTAAAATAGTAGTTAGTATTTTCTCGGGTTTTAACCCTTGGACATGAACTGAAGATCCCTGATTGTTCTGGATTCTAGTGTTGTGAATCTTGTACAAGAAGCTGACCTTTAACCGAAGATCCGTTTTGTTGACCCCTATTGTTAATGTTCAAGCATTTCCTCGGGATGGATAATTCTAAACATAGCGTACCAGTTTGTGGTTATTGTCGTGATTGAGTCGTGATAACTAAGGACTTCCCCTACCACATGCTATGACAGATGTCCTTTAATGGAACAAAATAGATCACGATAAGAGTACTCTTGTGAGTCTCACTTCTATATCCATGACTCTGCCACGCCTCCCTTCTCTGCATTATTCTTGGGACATTGTTGAGTTGTGAATCCAAATCTAGGGATTCCATTGTAACATCCCAAAAATATTATACAATGATCATCAAACTCTAATCACTAAAATTAGGGTTAACAAAAACTTTGATTAATTAAAATCATGTGAATGCATGAGTGAATGAGATGATTTGATAAGTGCATGAATGAACATGTGCGATTAACCTAAATAGCAAGAAATGGTTTAAAGATGAAAATAACATCATATAAAACATTTCCATGCAGAAACAAATCAAGAGAAAATCAAAAACAAATCAAATAAAGCAAATGGTCAGGATTTCAAACAGAAACTTTCCCAATTCTTTTCACCCCTTGCTAGAACAAGTAAAAGTGAATCAAAGCCCACCTTTCAAACTTATAGAAACATTTGGCAACCTAATTCAAATCACAATTCAAAATTGAATCTTTATCATATGTGAAGATTACCCATTTTCAAAACTCAACCAAATCAGTGCCCCTTGACTAATCCAACTAACCAAACACTCCCTATTATGTAACCAACACACCCACCAAGTTTGAATCCAAAAATCAAATTCAAAGTTCTTGCAGCCATTTCATCAAACACCTTGCAGATACAAATCAAACAAACATCGAACACTATTTGCAGTAGTAAATTGGCCAACCTTGTTCCCTCTCTGGATGCAACAAGCATTTAGTAGAACATCTAGCTTAGTTAGTAACCTATAGCACCACTGTGAGCTTGCCATTGCCATCAATGGTGAGAAGGCCGAGCCTCACCTTGCCACCCCAATGTGGACAACAAGCTAGAGGAAGAACTAGTTGTGCCAACATTGTCTGGCATGCTGCGCATGCCTCATCGCCCCCTCTAGTCCAGCCCTAGCTCGAAGACAGAGACAGGAACCGCGGGAAAAATCGTGCCCGCGCCGCTATCAACCATGCCGACGCGCACCACCGGGCACACGCCGTTCCCACTCAACCCGACTACCTTGAGCCCTTGCCGCCCAGCAGAATGAACCCCACCGTCCCAAGAGACCACTAGACATGCTTGTTTCCTCGACCATATCCCATAGCCACCGCACGCCGCGATGTTCGCCGTCGGTACCGCACAGAGCACGACATGTTCCAGACCAAATCCCACTACCATACGCCTCTCCTTTAAGCTAGCAACGATCACCAGGAGACCGCGCACCGTCCCCTAGACTCAGCCACGCCGATAGCTGCCTGTACTGTCGCCTCCGACGACCTCAGCCCACGCCGTGCTGCCCCTCTTGATCGCCTATAAAAGAAGGCGTCTCCAACTCGATTACTCCACACCATATCACTCCCCACCTCTCACTTATCCTTCCCACATCTTCCTGGAGCAAGGCGAGCTCTCTCTCGCTGGAACTTGGCTGGAGCCCACCGGTGCTAGAGAAGAAGGGAGCTGTCCAGGAGAAGGTGCCGGTACCAGGAGAACCGCCATCGTGGACTTCGACATTCTCCCCCGTCGCCGACCCTCGCCTGATCCCCGGTGAGCCTCCCACGACCCCCACCTGCCGTGCTAGGGTTCTGTCTCGCCGGCGCTGCCCAACATGGACGATGAACCAGAGCCGTTCGATTAGAACTAGATCCCACGGTCCACATTGCCCCATACCACTTCTCCCCTCACCGTCTCACTGACGCGTGGGGACAACCACTTAACCAGCCCGCGTGTGCGCTGTGCGTAGTGGGCCGGCCCAGTAAAACCTCCCGCGCGACCCAACAATTCAAATTTAGTTTTATTTATTTAATTTCAAACCCTGTTTTGTACCTAGATTCAAAAATCAACCCAGCTTGATTCACTGAACCAAAATGCATGAAACCAATTTTTTTATAAAGGTACTAAAATGGTTAATCTAAGCCCGTTGGATTCAAACCATTAGGATGTGTAGATCCACCATGGTAAAAATAACAAGGCAGAAGCTTTTCTGCATTCAAACATTTTTCAAAATTCAACCATAAGAGCTTTTGAGTTGATTCCAACTCTTAAAAATCAGATTTGGTCATACTTTTCAGAATATATAAAAACTTATGGGTTTAATTGAAGAAATAATGTTCAAGTAATAAAAGAATGCCACATAGGCAATTCTAGTCACTTTATTTAATTAAAATAAAAAGGTTAAACCTTATTAAATTGTGACACCACTTTAAATCACATTCCCATGTACTGAAATATGTGGTGATGGCATGTGTCAACATGATCCCATGTTTGAGTTGGAGAATATTAAATCTTAAGTAGTTTTTCAATGAGTAGAAATTACTTTTCTCAAATTAAAATAAATAAAACAAGTGCTTTAATCCTTGTGAAAATAGTGATGATGCTAGATCATCTAGTATGAAGTTTTGTGTGATTATTAAAAATAGTTAAGTATTGTTTGGTGATTGTGTACCTCGTATTTATTTATAGACGCTAGTATCGACAAAGGATACGAGGAGTAAGGAGGATACTACGAGGAAGAAGCCGAGGAGAACTTTAACCACTGCTCTGCACAAGGCAAGCTAACCCTTGCAACTTAACAAGCTTATACTGATATCTATGCAAGCCAATACTTGCAACCTTGCAAGCTAACACTTGCAAGATACCCTACTTATGCAAGCCTAATACTACTAGTTGAATGAGAAAGCTATTAACTTAGCAAGCTTACACCACTTGATACCCAATCCTAGTTTTACTTGCAAGCTTGCTATTTTATTTTCTTTATCAAAGCTTTCTCTTAGAGTTTACATAGTGACTTGTAGATTCTAGAAAGATAATTGAAGGTAGCATAAAGAGCATAAAATTTGGCCTAAGTTAGATAATCTTAATTTCATCCCGAGGCATGAGATTTACTTCGATAAGATACACTTGTTTATTACCCACCATTAGTATTTACCCCCACTTGTAGATGCTAGTGCTAAGCATAAAACTTGATCAACAATAGATGGGAATACTTGGTTAAAATGGTTATGAAAACCTTAGAATGATGAGTCATTCTACTGAAATGTTTTGACATGTGTTCTTGAACACTAGATGATTTTGATGATGAAAATGTTGAGGCATGAGCCAAAGCCCTTTATAAAAATGATGGTTGTCTGGATGCGATACCATTCCAAAACATTTTAGTAGAATGACTCATCATTCTAAGGTATTCATAACCATTTTCACCATGTATTCCCATCTAAAGTTGATCAAGTTCTATACTTAGCACTAGCATCTACAAGTGGTGGTAAATACTAATGAGTGGTAGTAAACAAGTGGGGATTTGCTAAGTTCAATCTCATGCCTTAGGATGACATCAAGATTATCTAATTTAGGCCAAATTTTATGCTCTTTATGCTACCTTTAGTTATCTTTCTAGAATCTATAAGTCACCATGTAAAATCTAAGAAAAAGCCTTGATAAAGAAAATAAAGTATTAAGCTTGCAAGTAAAACTAGGATTGGGTTATCGAGTGGGTATGATCACATATGCTTATGGCATATAGTTGGCATAGTAACAAGCAAGTATTAGCTTGCATAAGTTGCAAGGTTATCTTGCTAAGTTTCAAGTATTGGCTTGCCTTGTGCAGAGCTGTGGTTGAAGTTCTCCTCGGCTTCTTCCTCGTAGTATCCTCCTTCGTCCTCGTATCCTTGGTTGGTACTAGCGTCTATAAATAAATATGAGGTACACAATCACCAAACAATACTTAACTATTTTTAATCATCACACAAAAAGTCACACTAGATGATCTAGCATCATCAATATTATCACAAGGATTAAAGCACTTGTCTTATTTCTTTTATTTGAGAAAAGTGATTTCTACTCATTGAAAAACTACTTAAGATTTAATATCCTCCAACTCAAACATGGGATCATGTTGACACATGTCATCACCACATATTTTCAGTACATGAGAATGTGATTTAAAGTGGTGTCACAATTTAATAAGGTTTAACCTTTTCATTTTAAATAAATAAAGTGACGAGAAATGCCTATGTAGCATTCTTTTATTACTTGAAGATTATTTCTGCAAGTAAACCCATATGTTTTTATATATTCTGAAAGGTAGGATCAAATGTAATTTTTTAGTGTTGGAATCAACTCAAAAGCTCTTATGATTGAATTTTGAAAAATGTGTGAATGTAGAAAAGCTTCTGCCTTGTTATTTTTACCATGGTTGATCTATAACTCCAAATGATTTGAATCCAACGGGATTGTATTAGGAATTTCAGTACCTTTCTAACAAAATTGGTTTCATGCATTTTGGTTCAGTGAATCGAGCTGGGTTGATTTTTGAATTTAGGTGAAGAACTATGTTTGAAATTAAATGAATAAAGCTTAATTTGAATTGTTGGGTCGCGCGGGATGTTTTACTGGGCCGACCCACTACACACAGAGCGTACGCGGGCTGGTTAAGTGGTTGTCCGCACGCGTCAGTGAGACGGGGATGGGCGTAGTGGTACGGGGCAATGTGAGCAGCACGATCTAACTCTAATCGAACGGCTATGGTTCATCGTCCATGTCGGGCAGCGCCGGCGAGAAAGAACCCTAACGCGGCAGGTGGGGATCGTGGGAGGCTCGCCGGGGCTCAGGCGAGGGTCGGCGACGGGGGAGAACGACAAAGTCGACGACGGCGGTTCTCCTGGTACCGGCATCTTCTCCTGGGGCGGCTCCAATCGACGGCTCCCTTCTACTCCAGCAGCGGCGGGCCCCGGCCAAATTCCAGAGATGCGCTACTCGCCTTGCTCCGGGAGTGAGGTGGGGTGGTTCTCGGTGAGAGGGGAGTGAACTGGTGTGGCGAATTCGTGATGGGGGAGGCTCCTTTTATAGGAGAGTGAGAGGGGCAGCATAGCGTGGGCTGAGGTCATCGGAGGCGACGGTATAGGCGGGTACTTGCATGGGCAATGGTAGGGGGAGGTGCGGTGCTCCCTGGCGAAGCTAAATGGCATGGTCTTGTGGCGTGGGGCGGTGCTGATCGGTCGAAACGTCGCGGTGCTCTGAGCGGGTTCGACGGTGATTTTAATGTCACATATCGCATGGGGTCCATGCGGCGGCGAACGGGCTTGTCTGCGGGGTTGATGGTGATCATCTCTGCAAGCGGCAAGGGCGGCGCGCGGTCTGTGGGTGCTGGTCAAGCGGGGCGCTCTGGCGCACTCTCGGCTCACGCGTAGAGAGGTTTGGCATGGGAGTGTCGTGTGGTCCAGGGGATGGCATTGCTCGGGGCTGGGACAGATAGTGGCGGTGGACGGTGGGGTGCCTGCTAGACATGCTCGCTAGGCTTGGTGTTGCTCCTAGCTTGCTGCCGACAATGGGGTGGCAAGGTGAGGCTCGGCCTGCTTGCCACGAATGGCATGTTCTTGCTTACAGTGAGCTAGAGGGGTTCAACTAGTTAGATGATCTACTGAGGGTGTAGTGTGATCTAGATAGGGAACAAGTTAGGCCAAAATTACTACACACTATAGTTTTTGAGGTTTGTTTGGTTTGTATCTGCAAGGTGTTTCATGAAATGGCCGCAAGAACTTTAAATTTGAATTTTGGATTCAAACTTGGTGGGTTTTCTAGGCACATACTAGGGAGTTTCTGGTTAGTTGGATTAGTCAAGGGGCACTTGTTTGGTTGGGTTTTGAAAATGGGTGATCTTCACATATGATAAAGATTCAATTTTGCATTGTGATTTGAATGAGGTTGCCAAATGTTTATGCAAGTTTTAAAGGTGAGCTTTGATTTACTTTTTCTTGTTCTAGCAAGGCATGAAAAGAGTTGGAAAAGTTTCTGTTTGAATTCTTGAACTAGAAACACTCAAAGTGACCTAGTGAGCAATATTGGCAAAAATGACCATTTGCTTTTTTTTGATTTTCTCTTGTTTTGTTTCTGCATGGAAATGTTTTATATGATGTTAGTTTCATCTTTAAACCATTTCTTGCTATTTAGGTTAATCACACAAGTTCATTCACACATTTATCAAATCATCTCACTCACACATGCATTCATATGATTTTAAATTAATCAAAGTTCTTGTTAACCCTAATTTTAGTGACTAGGGTTTGAGGATCCTTGTGTTGTATTTTTGGGATGTTACACAACCATTGTCTACTAGTTGGTAGCCAAGTAGTAAATGTGCATTGGTGTCTTATGATGCAAGATACTCTTGTGATCCGTCAAGACAAACCATTTTGGGCTGTCAGGAGAAACAAACTCCAGTACCTCATCATTTCTATGACCCGGTCAAAGTGTTCTCATCCACAGATCAATAGGTGTTGATTAGCTTATGTTTTGTTCTACCTTGACGTATCACACTCTTTTATATTAAGAGTGCATGCTGAGTTTCATGACCCTCTTAATGAATTGATGCTCTTACAATCCTTACCCACCCATATTTTTGAGCTGTCTGTGCGTATTGATGTTGCCATCCGAGATTCTTAGTGATTCTTATTTCTTTTAAATTTATGGACATTTGTGTCATTCAGAGCGTGATGGTTAACCCTATCACTAAGCGAAGTTTGATTATGCTACCAAGTCCTCTATTCAAGTGCACTCTCTTCAGTAAAATAGTTATACTCGTGCTCAAACTTTGAGACTGTGTCTTCTTGCCTTACCAAGCAAGATTCCTCTCGAACTAAGTGACATATCGGTGGTTCGTGATATTCTAAACACTTCCTAGAAGTATCACCTTGTAGCTACCTAACTTGGCTGTTAGGTTCTTGAGTAAGTTTTTTCTTTAAACTGCTCCTTTCTCCAAGAATCTATAGTGGATACTCTTGAACAAGTTGGTTAATCTTACACAACTTGTAGAGTTGTAAGACAAAATTTGTGTCCAACTTTGTTCCTTCTTAAAGGGATGTATAATTTTGTTCATGTTGAAGCAACATAGTATCTCCTTTGTGGATATGTTATCTCCCTCGCCTGTGATTTGATTTGGGCTATCCTCAAATCTAAATCGGTTCCAGGGACTATCTTCATGATGTTTTCATTCATGATGTTTCACCTAGGTACATCTTCATGTTCTCTGGTCTGACCAATATTTTATGCCTTGTTCATACAACATATGAGTCCATCTTCTTTGAGTATGTTGATATGTTTGTCATTGAGACCATCGATGACAACCTTACCTTCTCCATACTATAATAGATTCATATGGAGAATTTGGCATTAATGTTTGAAACTGTTGAGAACCGTCTTCATGTCATCTCGAAGTATGCATTGTAGATGTTAGAAGTAACGTTCTCTATTTCATGTGCAATAGTTGAAAGATGTCGCCGTTGATTTTAGAAGAGTTATCTTTGTTTCCTCGGGAATCATTTCAAGTCAGTCAAACATGTGTGAAGAATTCTCAATATGGTAGGTTGATACCTTCATATTTTGAGAAGTTCCTTGCTCCTCACTAAGCCACTAACTGATTTGTTTATGAAAGAGAGGAAGTACAATAACTTTGGTATCTTCTTAAATGTTTCCCCAACAAGGGTACAGTTGTAATTGTTGTAAACAATTCATGTAGGTTCAATTGTCTTCTGATAACTTGCTAATACATGGGTTTTTCAATCTATCTCATATTTTGGTGCTTGATATTGTAGTCCACGTCTTGAGAATCTAGTAACTTTATATCTATGGTTAATGTTGCAAACATTATATTCGTACATGCTGGGTTTGAAGTATCCCTCCACATAACAAATCTAAATCTCAAGTTGATATGATGGTTGGTGTTCCTCAAGGTTTTGACGTAGGTCTCTTTGAAAATCCGGCAAGGTTGATGTGGTGTTTGACACAATTAGCCGGAAGACACGTTTCCATATTATCTTGAATAAGCAATAAAAACCACTCTTTATGAGGATTATTGTATGACTTCATATAGGAATTATGCTTATGGTTTCCTTCGTATCTGAAGTCCGACCTATAATTGATGACTGATTAAAGGCTCCTGAGTAGCCTAATATTGGTATCTCGAACATCAAGGAGAAACTTTAAAGTAGATTTTCTTAATGTCTCTCAGTCGATCCTCTAGACCCTCTTATGATGGCAAGCATTCTATTGGTCAAATACTTGGACTCTAAGAATGAAATCTATTTTTCTCGTGTTATTAGGAGTCTTGTTATTTAATAATTCTGGTGGTGTGAAGTGATATCATTATCTCTTCCTTCCCCCATTTGCAATCATGTTTGAAGAGAGACAATGATGTTGGTAATCATAAGTTTGTCTTAGTACATGCTTCTTGTGACTCTTATGAGCCCTTTCAAGAAAACACACTACAAGGAATATATTGATACATAACCCTCCATTTTCTTCAGTAAATCGTCATTTTCTACAATATATGAAGATCTTATGACAAAAACATATCGTCAAAAACTAAGCGTCAGTAATTGCATACAATGATGTTTTTTGCAAAATCGTCATAATCGTTTATGACGTTATTAGATCTTCCTAACCTCTATGACAAACCAATATCGTCACTGCAGTCTAGCCTAGCCACGTCAGATCCTACGTGGCCAATCCGACGTGGCAAAACTATGATGAACTGAACATCGTAATGCAGATTCAGCCTGGTCCATTTCGTCTCTTATTTGGGTTGAGCCCAATAATTTGGCCTTTCTTGTTTTCCAGTCTATGGCCTTGTGACGATCCATTCTCTTTGGCCCAGTTCTTTGCACAGTCCATTTTAATAATGGGCCTCGATTCTGGTCACAGCCCATTTTAATAATGGGACTTAGCGTTTTGCTTGTAATATATATTGTTCATTCACGTTTTTTTGGGTTTTACTACTTCATGCCATGGCCTCTTTAGGGTCCTATTTCACTAAGCCCATACTCAACATAGAAGGTAAATATACACAGGAATCGACATTTGAAATAAGTACCAATTTAGCAAAAAATATACATCAGCAAAACATCAAATTCACAGTAATTCCAGCATTATGAGCAATTAAGCTGACAAGCAGCACCTAGTTCACAGCCACCAAGTACACAATAAGCGACAGCCACCAAGTACACAATAAGATTACACAGCCACCAAGTACCATCCCGCAACCACTAGGTTGAGCTTCATCTTGGTCTTGCTTCATGTCAAATGGTGAATCAAATGTAGTACTTATTCCGAAAAAGAGTCAAATGTAAAGGTGTATTTGAATCTATCTTGGTTATTTCATTCACTGATTGAAGCCTGTCAGAACGAGTTGATTGTGTGATCCCGAGCTCTGGTGAGGAATGTGCATAGACAAGAACCCAAGAGGTAGAACCTACATATAACAAACAAAAAAGACACTATTATTAGCATGTTGAGTTATTACTGGGTCTAACATTGGTTGCCAAGAATTGTTTCTCATAGAGCAAAAGGAAAAATAAAATACAAAGCAGAAGACCATACAAACAAATGAATGCTCCGATTACTAAAATGTTCATCACAGGAACAGATGGAAACTAGACAAACGAATAGTGGAAAATAGAAGGATTCATGACTATGAATTAGCATCTACACATATTGAGCAAACAATAGTTGGTAAAAAATTAGCTAGTATACCAAAATCTAACAATGGTTAAGAACTTGTTCTTTAATCAAATCAAGAAACAACAGTATAACAATAGTAATGATCATATAATAGATGATATAGGAACATGAACAACTAGTAATGCTAACAAATATAAAAGAACAATTCAAAGATTATCAAAAATTCGTGGCCATATATTTTTGTGTGTGAAATCAAGGTAAATAAAGCAACATATATATCAATGCTAGTAACTGCTATTGGGGATATACTTTCCGGGTATACCCACAGGACTCGCTGACCAGGGTGGCCCACCAACAGGTTAGAGCTTTGCTTCACGAGTGATGAGGGTTGATTTCGTCAATGCCCATTGTTATGGACTTGGGTTTTGGAGAAGATAGGGATGCTGGAGATCACGGAACGGTTAACAGACAAGCAATGGGGGACACGAGATTTACCCAGGTTCAGGCACCTAGAGGGAAAACCCTACTCCTGCTTGCCTGCTCTTGATTACGGCGGAACCAAAAGTTACAAGGGTGCGCAGATGCAATCTGTTGTGAAGGTGTGTATGTGATGGTGGAAGAGATCCTTCTCGCTGTACCCTCCTGGCCTTTATATAGATAGGTAGGTCTCGGGCTTAGGTCGAGTAGGTTACAAATTAGGGTTTGTACCCTTTGAATTTCTATCTAATCTAGACTTTTCCTCCAAGGAGTCGAAAACGTCATGGGCTTGGGCAACCCGAAATATTCATGGGCCGCGTGTCTTGATGCAAGCCTTCCTTGGACCGGACCAGGCATACCAAGGTTGTGTACCCGTGGGGTATATCCATGTCAATAGCCCCCGAGTGTATCGAATCATTGATTCAAAAGAGGACTCTTTAATATTTTGGGTGCAGTTTGAGCCTATTATTTTAAAGAGAAAATGTTTTAGTTCATAGGGATTGTTGATGCCCGTGCATGACTGACCCAATGGATTAGGGCCAGTTACCTATCATAGGACAAAACAACACGATCTTCATCAAACTCGAGTCCCCGGACTCGAATTCAGACCGATTGCTGGTGTGATTCGATTCAAGCTATTTGTGGACTTACGGGAGTCAGATCCAAGTGATTTTCAAGTGATGTACCTAACGTGTCCGTCAGGATTTTCATCGTGTCTCTTGACACGGGAGTTTACTGGCAGTGCATAGTCAGGTGCGTTACCAGGCCATCAGATGAGATCTATAGGGCTTATCTTTGCGTCGTAGACACAACATCCAAAATTTTATCACCGCGGAGGCGTTTCAGGTGGCCGAGGAGAATGCTTCTCACTTAGCGTTGGTTTGCCCAAAGTTTCCAAAAATATTTTGTCGTATTTGATCTAAAGGATCATAGTCGAAGAATTCATAGGGTGCTCGGCCAGCGCTCCCTACGGGAGTAGCCCTCGAGTGTCTGTTCTTGTCGTAGACTCGAGCAGAGACTTTAGTTCAGTCGTTTTCATCTTAGGTCCGAAAGACACAATTTTTTCTCATGCTTAACCAATCCTCCCTATGGGATTAGGCCCTGAGTTCGTAGTGGGGTCGCCGACTCGACGTAGGACTCAAAGATATTTGCAAGTTGTAGTTACCTTAGTCATTTCTCAGGTGCGCGGCCAGCGCTCCTGATAGGAGTAGCCCCCGAGTAGTTTCTCAAATCGTAGATTCGAGTAAGTACTTGATTGATCAGCCGAAAACTTCCACCAGTTGCTGGCTTGGCCTTGATGACATCAGTGCTGATGATTGGTGATCTCATCCGTCTGCGACAACAGAGATGATGCGACAAGACGATCGTGGGTCCCACCGCCTGACTTGAAGTTGACTGGTCACGCGCAGACATGGCGAAAATTATGGCATCTCCTCGGTTTCCGTGCGTAGTGGACGACATGCTGGCGAAGGTTCGTTGTAGTGTTGACACATGTAGGGTTAGATTTGAGGTGCGTGCTAGGGATTCTGGATCAACGGCTCCTATTTGTCATCTTCGTCCTTTTATACTGTGGTAAACAGTATTTTTCTTTTACCCTTTGTCATTTGTCCATATCCATTGCCTCCATTTTCATGAGCTTCGCTGCCCTTCACTATGCTCTGGATATTCTTCGCTATTTGCCCTCTTCCTTCTTGCGCGCACACCGCCACTGTCATCGCTGCAAGATGAGCAAGACCAAGAAGACCGCTGCCGGAGCTAGGTCGAGCACCGTCGCCGGTGGCAAGAAGATCGCCACCACTACCTGCGCCACTAACGGCGGGTGGAAGCACACAGAGATGCACGACGGGGACTTGCGCAAGCTACATGATTTTGGGATGATTCCCCAAAACAAGGAGGACGCCATCCTCTCCGGCGACAAGGTAATCCCACGCCCACCCGAAGGGTTTTGGCTCATGTTTTACGCCTTTTTCATCCATGGTCTAACTCTTCATGTTCATGATTTTCTTCATGGACTCCTCTTCTTTTACGGGATTCAGTTACATCATCTGTCTCCCAATTCTCTCCTCCATATCGCCCTCTTCATCACTCTTTGCGAGTGCTTCTCGGTATTGAGCCGCACTTTGGCCTCTTCCGGAAGCTCTATTCCGTGAAGAGGTTGTCCGGCACCAGAGGAGTCTATCCGCTTGGCGGCTGCATCATCTCTATTCGATATTCTCTTCTTTTCTTCTCATTTTATATGTGTGAGTCTGTATAGTACTGGCGGAAGAAGTGGTTTACATCCGCGACGCCAAGGTGGACGGACAAGATTATGGCCTCGCCCCTTTCGACTCCTCTCAGAAGATCATCCCGAAGAGATCGTGGAAGAACCACGTCTTGGAGGGTGAAACGACGGAGGTGGAGGAGCTCTACCGTCGTGTGGAGGCGCTCCAGATGGTGGCTAGGAAAGAGGTCAATGGTATGGAGCTCTACCGTTGTGTGGAGGGCCATCCGATGTTTCTCTATATTGGCCGCAACGACCCGACCAGGGTCTCATCCAAGGAGTTGTCCAAGGTTGATCTTGATAGAGCCTTTTAGCCTCTGCTGAAGAACAAGGACGATGATGACCTTCCGGGGAAATCCTTGGCCGCCCCCTTTAGTGCTGCAAATGCAGTTCCTCAGGTGGAAATCCTTGGCCGCCCCCTTTTCGAGTGCTATTTGCTTATGATTAGTGTCACTAATCATGTTCTTTTACGTCTTTGATTTGCAGGATCTCAAGGTGGCTGGGATGATGCCGCCTCTGCCTGAGAAGTTTCCGGTTGCGCCGGACAACGAATTTGTGTATTCCGAGTTCGAACTTCCTCCGGCGCAATCTCGTATGGAGGACGCCCACGAGCCGAGCGAAGGGCAGACTCGAAAGAGCACCCGGAGCAAGTATTCAGATGCGTCTACCCCTCCAAATCCAAGGGGTCCATCTTTCCTTGAGTAGCATGGTGAGGATGATGGTGCATCGTTTGCAGCTTATCCTGCAGTGCCTCTTCGGTTAATGGTTCCGCAGCCACCGACCAAGAAGAAGAAGAAGGCTCCCGTCTTCAACTTATCGGACATCGAGTCGTAAGGTATTTCAGCTGAGTCTTTTTTCTATTGTTCTTCTATGTAGTCTCGATGTCATGTGAATCTGATCTTTGCTTGCAGTAATTCTTTGGAGGAGTCCCTTAACAGGGACACTCAAGAGATTATGGCTGAATCGAAGCCAACGGTCCCCAGGTGGTGGCCGACTCTTAGGATGATGCCTTGAACTCTTCTAAGCGAGCGGCTCGGGTGGTCTTGACTCAAAAGTAAGCTCGCAAACCTTCAGAGTCCTCACATGAACATGTAAGTGTTACTTTGCATATTCCATGGGGGCAGCCCCCGGGTACTTTTTGTTTTGACTTTGTTGATCGTTTTGGGGGGATCCCCCGAGCCCTTTATTTTTTGACATGTGTTTCTGTTTCCTCTATAGCCTTTTGTGCACGGCGCCAACCTCTTTATTCAGCAGCACCTAGTGCTGGAGGCGAACCTATAGTAGCTTCAAGGTACGTGACTTTTTCACCCCGGTGTTTGTTCATCTGCTCCATGGCTTTTCTTGTATTGATCCTGTATTGCTTCATGTTGCAGATGAAAACAATGATGCGCTCCGAAGGCTGAATGCTCTCAAAAAGAGCCTCGGCCAGGCGGAGAAGAGGGAAACTAATGATGCTGAAGCCAAGGAGCGCCGGCAGAAGGAGGATGCCGATCACGAGCAGCAGCTCGTGGCCGCAGCAGCCGCCCGTGAGAAGGAGATGGATGATAAGCTTATGGCTGCAGCCAAAGCTATTTCTGGTGAGTTTTCCTTGCCTTGTTTGGGTCTTTTGTTCTTTTGATTGCAGATTGTCCTTTCTCATTCGAGTTGTTCTCCTTGTTTATTTCAGATGCTTCAGGCATCACGTTTGAGGATGCTTTGGGTGATGCTGCCTCTACGGTCGAAGGTCATTGCGCCACCGTCGAGGGCTCCTTGGAGAAGGCCAGGAAAGTGCTCGCGCTTCTACAAGGAGTTCGTCCCCAAGGGCATTGTCCTTGACGACATCGATGCCCTTGCGGATGCCCTGTTAGAGGAGGCCTCGGCGGAGTACAAGCACAAGCATAAGGGCCTTGGCGCTTCCATGGGGCTGGCCATGGCGGCTGAGCTGGACCTGCCGCACATCATGTCCCGGATGCCGACTCCTGCAGATGGCTCTGAGGTAGCTTTCGCCCTCCTTGCTTCACGCTGTAAGCACTATGGGCTGAAGCTCATCGATCTCCTGGCTTACTGCACGGCGAAGCAGCAGCAGGAGGTCAAGAGCATGGAGTCTGGCTTCGAGGCCACCCCGGATGCGGGAGCTTAGGCCTTTTTAATTTAGATGACGTAGTTTCCTCTTTTGCTTCCTTCTGTAACTTTGTGCTGATGAACAAGACCAACTATGCCACGAGGTGGTTTATTGATGTAGATAAGTTTATCTTTCGAGCTGCTGTCAGAAATGCTTGTGATGTTCATGCTTGATTTATTTCCCTTTAGGGTCCTTCGGGTGAGGTTCCTGTTGTCACTCCGACTGCTCCTGAGCCGCGACCATCTTTGGATGATGCATCGCAGTTGGCTTTTCGTGGCGATCATGTCCGAAGCTTGGAGAAGGAGATCCTTAGCATTTGAGGCCACGCGGATGTGTGGAAGTCCAAGGCTGAGCGAGCCACGGCTAGAGAGGAGTTTTTGCTTGGGGAGTTGAGGCAAATGAGTGAACAACTTCAATGTATGTTTTTGGCAGCCGATTGTTCTTTCGGGTGCACCCTCTTTGTATGCCATCTTATTCCGTGCTTGGTGCAGATGTCAATCTCGTTTCGAGGGAAGAGAAAGAGCGCGTCGCGATTCGGATGAATTGCCTAACGCAACAGGACCTGGAGGCTGGTGGCTTCTTCTGGATGGACCGTGATCGGGCCATCATCCTTGCGACGGTGCAAGGTCCCGTGCTCCAGGTTCTTCGGGTGCTTAGGCAGGCAAGGACTTCTTTGGCGGCCATTTGGTCTGTCATGTTCCCTTTGGATGCTGCGCCTTCCACCTTTTTGGGCCTTCTTGCGAAATTTCGGGATGTAGGCCACGTCAAAGAGTTAGTGCGGCATCTGCTGATTGCTATGGTGAAGGCTTCCTTGTCGATTGTTCGGTTGCATCGCCGTGATGTTAATCTTGTAGAGGTGGTGAATGGGATGCCCCTTCGACCAGATGGCAGTCTATGGGACATGCACCCACATTATGCTGCTGTGGCACAGCATGCTGAGGAGAACGTAGATCTGTTCGAGCAGCGGGCGAATGTAATGCTCCAAAATAGGTAGATCCTGTAAATAAAAAACTAATTGTAAATTTTTTATTTATTCCAGTGGGCTCATAGTGCCCTTTGTAAAGTGTTATGTGTATATTGGCACATGGTGCTTTCATAATTTGCATGTACCTTTCGTTAGCCTGACGTGGTCAGCTACTTGGGTTGTATGCGTTATCTCAGTTGACGAAGTCATGAGGTGAGGCGTAGCCCCTAGAGTGTTTTAGCGTTAAGTAATGTAAAGAAAAAAGATATTTCAGCCAAGGGAGTTAGCTTTTATTCATAGCAAACGAGGTGATACATTGTTCGGATGAGTAACCTTGCCTGAGTAGCCTTATTGAAAGTAAAGGGTAACTAGGGGTAGAAGCGTCGTAGTTGTGCGACGTTCCAAGGGTTGGAGTATTTGACTCCTGATGCGACGTCGATGAGGTGATAGGTGCCACCGGGGATGACTTCGGTGACGATGTAGGGTCCTTCTCAGGATGACTCGAGCTTTTTGGGACATTCTTGCTTGAGTCGCAGGACGAGGTCTCCTTTGACGAAGGACCTTGGGCATAGCCAGCAGCTGTGGTAGTTGCGGACGCTCTGCTGGTAGAACGTTGAGCGAGCCACGGTGATATCGCATGCCTCATCGAGAGTGTCGATGGCGTCTTCGAGTGCGGCCGATGATTTTGCTTCGCTATAGGCGACGACCCGTGGGGCCTTGTGGCGTACCTCGGCAGGCAGCACGGCTTCGGCTCCGTGCACCATGAAGAAGTGCGTGTAGCCGATTGAGCTGGTTGGCATTGTACGCAGCCTCTAGAGAACGTAGGGTAGTTCATCTGCCCAGGATCCCATAAGCCTTTCGAGTGGGCACAACGTGTGCTTTTTGATGCTGTTCCCTATGAGGCTATTGGCCTTTTCGACCTGTCCGTTGGTCTGCAGGTGCGCCACCGAGGCGTAGAATATGTTGATGCCGAGGTTCCCGCAGAAGGATTGAGATTCCTTCGAGATGAATTTCGAGCCATTGTCCGTGATGATGCTATGAGGCACGCCAAATCTGTAGACAATGGATTCGAAGAACTTGACGACTTTTTTGCCGCTTTGGTTGGTGACAGGCATGGTCTCGATCCACTTGGTGAATTTATTGACTGCAACCAGGAGGAAGACATGGCCTCCTGGCGAGGACTTTGGCAATTTGCCTATCATGTCGAGGCCCCATTGGGCGAAGGGCTAGTCCAACGGTATGGGCCTCAGCTCGGATCCTGGTGCGTGCGGCTTGTCCGTATATCTTTGACATGCGTTGAACCTCTGGACGATGTCCTTGGCGTCGTTCATGGCGGTTGGCTAGTAGAACCCTGCTCGTAGAGCTTTGGCGACTAGCGCGCGACTGCCTGCGTGGTGCCGCAGATACCCTCGTGGATGTCCTAGAGGATGCTTTTGCCCTCATCGATGGTGACGCAGCGTTGGAGCACGCCCAAAATGTTGCACTTGTACAACTCGCCGTAGATTATGGTGACGCATCTGTCGGGTCATCGTGCAGTTCATTGTTTATTAGGTACCAAAGGTACAACTGCGTCCATGTCTCTTCAACTGCCATGACCTGCATCAGTCTGACCAGCTCGGCCTCGGTGTCGAGGTTTTTGGGTCCCTCCTGTCCTTCAGGTGGCGAAGTGGGGACAAATTTTTGGGAATTTTCGGTTGAACCCTTTGGGAATTTTCTATTGATAGAGGGTACGCAGATTTTTTTCAAGGAACACACCGGGTGGCACCCATGCATAGGTGGAGCCGATGTTGGTGAGTCTATGGGCTTCTTCGTTGCTTTATCTTCCGACGTGCCGAAGCTCGCAGCTGTCAAAGTCCCCTTCAAGTGAGTTGTAGAGCGCGTAGTACACGATCATGTTGGCGCTGTGAGCGTCGCACTCATTTATTGTCTGCTGGATGACAAGGTTCGAGTCACCGTAGATGACGAGGCGTGTTGCGTCGTAGAACTTGGCCATCTTCATGCCGTGGATGAGGGCCTCATATTCGGCCTCATTGTTGGAGACGCGAAATTTCATCCAACGGACGTATTTCATCTTGTCGCCTTGAGGGGACATCAATATGACGTCGGCCCCTGCTCCAGCCTCGCGCTTGGAGCCGTTGAAGTGCATCATCCACGATTGCGACATGTCCGGAGTGTCCGGCAGCTTGAGTTCCATCCAGTGGATGAGAAAGTCAGGGATGACCTGAGATTTGATGGCCTTGCACTGCTCGTAGATTATATACAGAGGAGACAGCTCGATGCCCCACAAGGCTATGCGTCCCGTGGCTTCGGGGTTGTTCAGGATGTTCGATAGTGGGGCATCATTGATGAACATGATCTGATACTCCTGGAAGTAGTGGCTCAGCCGACGAGATATCATGAATACATTGTAGGCGAGCTTCTGGTAGTGAAGATACCTCTGCTTTGTTCGAGTTAGTACCTCGCTGAGATAGTAGATTAGGGGTTGGACTCCATGCGTCTTGCCATCATCGGGTCGTTCGACCACGAGTACGGTGCTTACCACCTAATGTGTAACTGCGATGTATAGTAGAAAAGGCTCTCGTTCCTTTGGCGTGACCAGGACAGGTGCGGTGGAGAGCAGCCGCTTGAGGTCCTCGAATGCGTCGTATGCTTCGGGTGTCCACTCGAACTTGTCTGCCTTGCGTAGCAGCTGGTAAAAGGGTAGGGCCTTCTCGCCCATGCGGCTGATGAATCTGCTCAGTGCCACGATGCGCCCGGCCAGCTGTTGGACACCTTTGAGGTTCTTCGGCTTCTCCATGGCCAGTATGGCCCTGATTTTCTTTGGATTCGCCTCAATCCCCCGCTAGGAGATGAAGTAGCTGAGTAGCTGGCCCGATGGGACACGAAAGGCACACTATTCTAGGTTTATCTTGATCTTGTAGTGATAAAGGTTATCGAACGTCTCACAGAGATTGTCGATCAGCGTCTTGGCCTCCCTGGTCTTGATTACTATGTTGTCTACATAGACTTGGATGTTGCGACTGATCTGATTTTTCAGGCACGCCTTCATGCACCTCTGATACGTGGCACCTGCATTCTTCAGCCCGAAGGGCAAGGTGTTGTAGCAGAACACTCCGAACGGCATAATAAACACTGTTTTCTCTTGATCTTCGACCTTCAGCCGAATCTGGTTGTAGCCTTAGTAGGCGTCCAGGAAGGACAGTTTCTCGCATCCTGCAGTCGAATCGATGATTTGATCGATCCGCGGCAAAGGGAAGTGGTCCTTGGGACAGTACTTGTTGAGCGATGTGAAGTCCACGCACAACCACAGGATGTCCTTGTACTTTTTTGGGACCAACACGTTGTTGGCCAGCCACTCGCTCTCCTTGATTTCCCGGATGAAGTTGGCATCGAGTAGTCTTTTGACTTTGATTCCAACGGCTTTAGCTCTTGGTTCAGATAGTGTTCGGATCGACTGCTTGACTGGCTTCATGTTAGGAAACAAATTGAGTGCATGCTCGGAAAATTCCCTGGGAACTCCTGGCACATTCGCAGGACACCAGGCAAAAATTTCCCAGCTCTCACTTAGGAATTTGACGAGTGCACTTTCCTATGCGGGACTGAGGTCGTTGGCGATCAGCGCCGTCTTGGAGGCATCCATCAGGTGGACCTGCACCTTCCTTGTGTTGACCGTCGAGTCGAATGACATATCAGGTGCGTGTTCCCTAGTGACTGGTGGTTCCCCGTTGTCTGTCACATCTCTGAGCCTCGTGAGCTCCTCCTGCATGCCGAACAACTGGGAGATTCTGTTGAAGTCTTTGTCGCAGTGGTCGAATCTGGTGAAGCTTCATTAAATAGTAATTAGGATTGATTATGCATTCATGAGCATCATCTTTAAACTGCATGCATGAAATAAAAAGGCTCTCAAAGCCTTATACCCTAATTTTCCTATATATTTGAAACATTTCAAATGGTGTTGAAATTTTAAAAAGAGCAAAACTTATGGAACCCAAATGGTTATAAAGGGTCCATACAATATTTTAAAATGTTTATAAAAGTTTTTGTATTTTGAAAATAATCAAAACAGATTACAAATGAAAATACAAAAGATAAATCAGGAAACAGAAAAAGAGAAATGTTTTACAGAACAAAAAAATAGAAACCCTATTCTACATGGGCCATAGCCCATCTTCTCTCCCTCTCCTCCCCGCTGCTCCACGCGCAGCTCTGCAGCCCACCGCAGCCCACAGCGGCCCGATACCCTTTCGACTGTCATCCCCTGTCGTCTTCCTCGCAACGCCAAGCTGCTGCCTGGCAGCTCCTCTGTTGAGCTCTCTCTCCCCATACCCATATCTCTCTCTCGCCCTCTGTGCTAATTTTCCCCTTCGGCCAAGCCCTAGCCGCCGCAGAACCCAGTCGTCACCGCCGCTCCGAGCGTCCCCGATCCTAGCTGAAGTTGCGATGAGCCGTGCCTCGTCGAGCTCAGCTGCCTCGTTGAAGGAATCGACCCCGCATGCCAGGAATCGATGTCACGTCACCTTCTGCTCCGATTCCGGCCATCGTCTCCGTCATCGAATCCGGCCACCCCGTGCCCCTCCGAGCCCTCAATCGCGTTCGTTGTGATCCTATGCACCTCCCCGTGCCTTCCTTCTCCTCCCTCTCGATCTCTGTCGCCACCGCGTCATGCAACCACGATCGGCCACCGCAGTTTCTCGTCGTTGTCCTCTCGCCGACGACCATTCGAGGGCGACGCCACCACGGTTCGACTCGCCTCGCTCTCCTCTTTCCAATGCCCCCAGCCCCACTCGCTCCAATGGCCCCAATCGCCGGAACCATCATCGATCTGAGGAGGATCTTCATGGATGACGTCAGCATGACATCAGCGTGGTGCATTTTCCTTTTTCTTTTGTTTTTATTATTTTTAGTAAATAATTTCTGTAATTAAGAAATATTTGACATGTGGGGTCCATGTGTAAGAAATATAAACATTTTCAGAAATGTTTCTGATTAATAAAAATGTTAAAAGTAATTCTAAAATGTAAATTATTTTATAATTTTCCAAAAATGATTTAAAATGAATTAAAATTGGAGAAATTCATAACTAATTCATTTTAAATCAGAAAAATACAAATAATATATCAAAATGTTCGGAAAATGAGTTCTACCTAAATAAACTACAATCATGCATTGTTCAACAACTTTAACTACAAGTTTAATTAGAAGAACCAATTGAACCCCACAGGTGATTCCGAGGATCCCCCTATTCTAGGGTTTGCAATGGTCGAGCATGTTTAGGGTTACAATTCAACAACTTTTCACTTGTCATATCATCATCCTTGCTTGAGAATTGCATCGATGCCATGTGATGATTGTTTCCTTTCTTTCCGGTATTTGGTTCTTCTTCGGTAGAATACGATATCGGAATCAAGTTTGAGATCGAAGATCGAGGTAAACACCATCGAATGTCAAGCTCAACACCGTCAAAGCTTGGAGACCAACACTTGAGCAACTGTAATCAAGTCAAGTACCAAATGTCCGGAACTCTGCTGTCTGGATATCAACTGGTAAAGGCAAGCGAAGCCCCACACATACATATGAATCCCTATGCTTTTAAAGTATTTCATTCTTGCCATGTGCATACGATTCCAAAGTCTTTTATCGATAGATAGAGTAATCATATCTGATGCATGTTTCCTTTGTAGCTTATACTCCCTGATGCACTGCTCCTAGCATAACTAGGGTTAGAGCTGTTACATCTGTTGTGCTTAGCCATGCTTAGCTGTTAACGCTGGTCCATCCGTTTGATGAATCAGAGCTGCGAATGAACCTAGTTTGACAGGATAACGTGGTATGATCAGAGATGAAAGTTAAACATGCTAAGGCTTGTATGGGAGGCCATGGTGGGTTGTGGTTTTTGCAGTCCCATACTTGCCACTACTAGGACGTGAGTTCTTGCCTATGGTCCAAGACGAGCGTACAGCCACACGGGGGCCTGGAAAACCACTCGACCAACTAACTTTCCTTGTAGATTCCATGATTCACATATTTTGGGCTTTCCATTCGACATACACATCTTGGATGTTCTTGAATGGAGGTGAAGGAGGTGCATTCATAACAGGTAGGTAATCATGGCCGAGAACAAGAGATGCTCGGCATCCATAATCTTGAACCCTGCGCACATCATTAGGGACTCGACCCGTTATGGCGGCATCTCCCTAGTGCGTGACTCATGGTCTCGGTGAATCAAGGTAAAGGTCGTGGTCAACCACTCTCTGCCGGCCTTCCAAGGAAGAGGGATAATAATGTTGGCATTAAGAATCGGTTGATACGTGTGGGTAAAGTTGTGCACCCCTGCAGGGTTAAATCTTTTCGAAAAGCCGTGTCCACGGTTATGGACGAACTTGGATACTAGATTCTAAGATCATAAAGAACTTTAACCTAATCGTAAAATTTGACAAGTTGATCAATGTGTGTTTAAGGATGCTTCCTCATGGGTACGAGGGGGTGATCCTAGGTAGGTTCAGCTGATGATGATTCAGTGGATATCAAAAGATGATCAAAGTTAGATATGTCGCTCTCTTATCCCCTTTTAAAATACTTTGATTAGTCGAGATTCTTCTCCCTCTTGTTTTACAAAAACAAAGATGGCTTCATGCAAAATAACTCCACTAGCCATAAGTCTTGCAGAGTATGCCCTGTACTCACCCTTGCTTCATTGACACTTTTGCAGTAGAGAAAGTGTTACCATAAAAGAAGATTTCTTCATGGCATCGACATTGACGAGTAGTTCGGAGTTCCCAGTCGGCAGTCTAGGATCTATGGATTAGACGTCATCGTTATGCTTCAGGCCTCTTAGGCCATTTGTTAAATTTGTTATACTTCATAGCATTGTAATATTTTGGTTCTTCGCTCAGTTATGAGCTTGCTGTGATAGTTTTTGTGTTGTAGGGTCACTATTGTGTTACCGATTCTCCCTCTGTATGCTTTAGAGATTAGGTTAGATTTATATTTAGATGAAGGTCTGGGGTTTGTCTAGCCTTAATCCCGGGGGTGTCACAGTCCTCGCATCTTCAGTGCGGTACATCCAGGAATCGTGCGAATGCCACGCGCCCGAGGATGGCGTGGTACTGTGATGGCCAGTCCACCACTTCGAACTCTAGACGCTCACGCCTGAAGTTTTCATTCTGGCCAAAGAAGACGTCTAGCCATATCTTGCCCAGAGGGTATATGCCCTTCCCTGGGACTATGCCATGGAACGTTGTGTCTGATTGTTCCAGGCTATACAGTGGGATCCGCATTGCTGCGAGTGTGCTGGCAAACATCCGATTGATGCTGCTGCCGCCGTCCATGAAGACGCGGCTCATCTTGAACCCCCCAATCTGCGCCTTGAGCACCAGGGCAGCATGACCTGGGCGAGGGATCTGGCCTGGGTGATTCGAACGATCAAACGTGATGCAGGAGTCCGATCCACTCTGGGTACTCAGGTATGGCTGGTGGAGAGGTCACGGCCAGGTGTACTTGGCGGGTGATTTTCTTATGCACCCTATTAGTTGGACGCCCCTTCTTGATCATCAGGGACCCTTTTGGTGGCGGGTATCCGCCCGCACCGTTATTTGGTGCTGGTGTGATCGCTGGATTCGACGGTCCAGCGGGAGGTGGTGAAGGAGCTCTGTCGGCGATGTCACCTGGTACGGGTGCGGGCACAAATCTAGGGTTCACGATCAGGCGCCGAATTTGGGTGAGACCCTCGCTGAGCTTCTAGAACTCGCGACAGTCCTTGAGAATGTGGCTGGCCTTCTTCTTGCCGTCCTGTTTGTCAATGTAGAAGTGGATGTTGCAAGGACCAGACAACTTGTCGTATGACGAACGCTCATCGTCACGGCTACAACGACGCCACGTCTGTGTGAGTCGCCCTCCGTCGCGGTAGTTGCCTCCGTGGTATCTACTGCTGCGCTTTCCCTCGTTGCATTGGTCAGCGTATCCAGCCGCGACCATGTAGACTCTGTCGCGATCGTCAAAGACGCGTGATCTTCTTTTGCTGCGGCGTTCTCGCCTACGGCTTTAGTCGTCCTCATAATCTGAATGCATTCGATGGACGGAATCCTCGCCATCTGCCCATTGGTTGGCGATGTCCATGAGGTGGTCGAGCGTCTTGGTCTTGACGCGCCCAAGTTCTTCCTTGAAGTCTAGGCGCTTGAAACCATCCTTGAAGGCGTCGATTGTCCATTCTTCGGAGATATGTGTGGAGGAATTCTTGATATGGGACCATCTTAGTATGTACGAGCGAATGGACTCGCCGATACATTGGGAATGGACTCGCTGGTACGTTGGAAATGGTCTCGTAGTTCCTTGATCGAGGCTGGCCTCTCGCTGGTGCCCTTGAAGTTGCGGTTGAAGCTATATGCTAGCTCCTCCCAGCTTTGGATGGAGCCGGAGGACAGGCTGCTGAGCTAGATCCTAGCCGCGCCTGTTAGCTGCAGTTGAAGGCATTGTAAGGCGGTGTTACTATTTCTGCCATGCAGCTTGATGGATGAAAGGTGGTCGCTGAGCCAGGCCTTTGGGTCCTGCGTGCCGTCGAACTTTAGAGTGTCCGAAAGGAGCTTGAAATTTTTTGGCATCCGCGTTTGTCGAATGGATCTGCTGAAGCATCTATCTCCGCACAACTCTCCATCGTTTTCCACGTCGGATTCAGTTGAGCACACGCGTTTAGCACATGCCTTGTCGATCTTGCACTGGGTGAGATCGTTGTGAGCGTCGTAGTCACTGCTGCGGCACCATGGGCAGATCGTGCTCGTCCTCCTCGGATGAGGGCGTAGGGCCGCGGGTGAACTTGACCGCAACTTTTTTCTTTGGCTCCATAGGAGCCTTGTCGTGGAGCGCGACTCTGACGATTCCAAGGCCAGCTAGCGCGGATTTGTGCATGGTGCTCTTCGGGTCACCCACCGGAGGTGGATGGGACGCGAGGTATGTAGTGGCCGCCATGATCGTAGCCTGTGGTGTTTTCGGCATGACATTGTCGTGCAAGTCCATCGTCATGAAGGACGTGTTGAGGGCCCGAGTGACCTCGCGTCGCACGGAAGGATCCATGTGCTCCGTGCGGGAGCGGTACTTGTTGGCGTTGTTGCCGTGCAAGCTGGAGCCACCAGCGGCAGAGAGCGCAACTTACCGCGTGCTGGATTCTGAAGCTTCTTTCTTGCGCTTGTCGAGATCCTCCATCAGCTTCACCTGTCGGTTGTGCTCGTCGATGAGGAGGAGTTGGTAGGCCATCAGTAGATCCAGTGAAGCATTCACATGTAGGATGATGTTGCCTGCTACGGCTTCGTGCGCTTGGCGCCAGCCTTCCTCGTTGAGGTTGATGTTGTTGTAGGCGTGAGCATCACCCTCGTTGGGCCTGTTAGGCGCATTTCCCCCGTTTCCTTCGTTCTTAGCTTGCGGGTTGAGAGGAGGGTTGGGTTCACTCGAACCTGGTGGCAGTTCTGTTTCGTTTTGGATGACGATGGCGCATAGGTAGCGCCCACGGATTGGATCGTTGCTGCCACAACTTTCGAATACGGAACCGTAGGTTCCTTCATCTGAGGCAGGGCCGCACAGATCTAAGTTGTAGCTGCTGCTGTCATCTGACTCGTCTGTCAGCGTCGACGTCTATAACGCACCGATAGATGGGACCCATGAAGCGGGCCTGATGGATGGTGGTGACACCGCTCTAGGAGGCGGAGAGTGTCGGTCTGCCCCACCTGGAAGCAGAAGCTCCCGAACAACATCTTGGGTACGTCGCCGACAAACTCGAAATCCCTCAGGGTGGCCGGCGAGTGGGCGGTGAAGTCGAAGGCGCCAAAGAGGAGGTGACTCTCCATCGCTGATGAGTTGTAGATCGCTCCAGACGGAACCAGCATGACCGCACAATCAGTGTCCCCACTTCCCACAGCGGCGCCAATTGACGAGGGTTGATTTCGTCAATGCCCATTGTTATGGACTTGGGTTTTGGAGAAGATGGGGATGCTAGAGATCACAGAACAGTTAACAGACAAGCAACGCAGGACACGAGATTTACACAGGTTTAGGCCGCCGGAGGGAATACCCTACTCCTGCTTGTCAGCTCTTGATTACGGCGGAACCGAAAGTTACAGGGGTGCGAAGATGCAATCTCGCGTGAAGGTGTGTATGTGATGGTGGAAGAGATCCTTATCGCCATACCCTCCTGGCCTTTATATAGATAGGAAGGTCCCAGGATTAGGTCGAGTCGGTTAAAAATTAGGGTTTGTACCCTTTGAATTTCTATATAATCTATACTTGTCCACCAAGGAGTCGAAAACATCATGGGTTTGGGCCACCCGAAATCTTCATGGGCCGCGTGTCTTGACGTGGGCCTTCCTTAGACTGGAACAGGTATACCAAGGTTGTGTACCCATGGGGTATATTCATGTCAACGGGCAGCCCAGTTAGAGAAAGAGGAGGAGCTAGTTCTGGCTACGACAAGGTCTAGAAGAGTTACGACTTAGGCCTGTAGTATTACTTGTAGTCCAAGCTGTATCGAATTACCGACACTGTAACATAGCCGGATAGGTCTCTCCTGTAACCCTAGGTCCCGGTGACTATATAAACCGGCCCTATGGGAGCCTTTGGGGCAAAAACCAATCGTAACACCACAATCAACTCGCACATGCAAACCTCTCTTGTAATCCGATGTAACATCCGTCTTACGCCGATATACTACTGGGTTGCTAGCAGGAGTAGGATCTGATCACCGCAATCGAAGCTGAACCTAGGTAAACATGTGCTCACTGCTCCTGAAACATCTGACGTCTCACACCCCATATTTCCAACGCCACTAGTACCCCCTAGGGCGTACTTGTCAACAATCCACGATAGTTGGCGCCCACCGTGGGGAAGGTGACCTTTGGAGCTTCGTTCCAGGCGCGTGCAGGAATCGGCAAAACTATCAGCATGGGTCGTGTGGTCTACGCCAGTGACATACCTCTCGTCCTTCTCGACGAGACCTGGATTCCGGCGTCAAGACCCGTGACGACCTACATGATCATGTCTATCAGCGAGATCGATATTTATCTCAGTTTTGTTGAACCCTCCCAACCCACCTTTGAGGTGATGACCATGGCGGAAAAAATCCCGATCTACTTTGTCCGTAGAGGAGGAAGATTTTAAGATCTCAGAGAAAATCAAACCCACCCAGCCCACTCCTGTAGTGGAAGAAGAGGTGGAAGAAGAATCCGGATCTGATCTCTCCGACGAGATCGGATACACGTGTAACACCCCAAAAATATTAAACAAGATTATCAAGTTCTAATCACCCAAGTTTATGGTTAACAAAAACTTTTATTATTAAAATTAATATGAATGCATGTGTGTGTGTGATTGATGCATGAATGATTGCAATTGCTATGTTTGATTGCTATGAATGATAATGATTGGTTTAAAGATGAAAATAGTATCATCTAGATCATTTCCAAGCAGAATCAAATGAAGAGAAAATCAAATATAAGAAATATAAGCAAATGGTCATTTTGGCCAAACATGTTCACTAGACTACTTTGTGTGTTCCTAGTCCATGTTTTCTAACAGAAACAAAACCAATTATTTTCACCCCTTGATAGACCAAGTAAAAGTGAACCCAAGACCACCTTACAAACCAACATAAACAAATTCCAAATCTAATTAAAGGACAATTCAAAATGAAACAAGTGTAAGTACTAAGATAGCCATTTCTCAAAAACCAAGCAAACCACTTCACCTTGACAAACCCAAGCAACCAGAGACTACCAAGTTTATGATCAGAGAACTCACAAAAATTGATCCAAAAATTCCAATGTGGAGTTCATGCGGCCATTTCATCAAACAACTGGGAACACAGATCAAACTACCTAACTTTCACTGTTCTTGATCAATGCCTTGTTCCCCCATTGCCCCCAATTCACTACCCTAGTCTCCCCCAGCACCCAACATCGCATTTAACAAGCTACCCCTCTACCCTTTGCACAAGTGCCATGTCGCCCGAAGCTCACTAGACGGCCTACCATGGAAAGCACGCAGGAGGAAGCGCTGCGCCCGTCCACGATGTCTAGGAGGCAGGCCACCGTCCATCCACACTCCCTGTCCATGATGAGAGTGTGCCAGAGAGACGTAGCTGACACGCTCGCACACACCACGCCTCGCTCTCACCGCACATCACTTCACTGGCCAGAACCCTAGCTACCTCCCAGACACGACCGTTTGCCGCCGCGCAACACGAAGCCCCTGTACACCGTCTCGAACACTGTCGTTTCCTCTCAGAGCACCGAACGCTCCCCGACCATTCTCGACCGCCATTGACGTGCCATTAAGACAGTGACGACCGCTAGGAGACGATACACCATCCTACGCCCTTCTCCATGCCGTTAGCTCACTGCATTGTTGTCACTAACCAGCCCTGACCTTGCCGCACTGCCCCTCTCGCCGGTGTACAAATAGAGGCCACCCCAGCCCATATTATCCAACCATCTCTCTCCCCTCTCTCTCATAACCATCTCACACCCTTCCCTGGAGCAAGGCGAGCACCAGCCCGCCGGAATTTCATGGGTGTCTGCTGCTGCAGAGGAGGAGAGGACTCGTTGATTGGAGCCACCCCAGGAACGGCCACAACCACGATTCGAACCGCTGTCATCAACAACGTCGTTCGCCAACCCTATCTGGAGCCCTGTAAACCACCGCGTACCCCCACCATCACCATTAGGGTTCGGTCTCGTTGGAGCTGTTCGACGGAGACGATGAACTTAGGTTGTAGATCTTGTTCTAATCGCACGGCCCAGATTGAAATGTACCGCTTCGGGTTAGATGAGCCACTGACCAGTAGGACGCGCCTAGTCAGCAGCCCACAGCACGCGCAATGTGTAGCTGTTCCGGCCCATTCCCTTTCCCGCGCGTAGCCTAGTAATTCAAATAATTATTTTCCAATTTAGTTAAATTCTAGTTTAGTCAGTAACTTCAAAAATCAATTCAAGGAGATTCACTACACCAAATTGCATGATTCCAATTTTGCAAGAAAGGTATTGAAAATATCAATCCAAGCCTATTGGATTCAAACCATTTGAAATTATAGATCACCTATAGTAAAAATAACAAGACATAGACTTTTCCACATTCAAACATTTGTAAAAAATCAACCATAAATTATTTTGAGTTGATTACAAGATCTTTCCGAATATGTAAAAATATTTAGGTTTACATGTAGAGATCTTGGACTAGTACTAAAAGAATGCTACATAGACATTTCTAGTTACTTTAATTATATAAAATAATCATTTTAGACTTTATAAAATGTGACCACGACTTTAAATCACATTTCCAAGTATTAGAATATGTGGTGATGACATGTGTCAACATGATCCCATATTTCAATTGGGGAATATTAAATCTTAAGTAGTTTTCAATGAGTAGAAATTACTTTTCCAAACTAAAATAAATAAGACTAGGTCTTTATTTCATGTGATGATGCTAGATCATCTAGTGTGAACATTTGTGTGCTAAATAGAGGTAGTTATGTATTGTTTGGTGATTCTGTACCTAGTATTTATTTATAGACGATAGTACCGACCAAGGCTACAAGGAGGAGGAGTACTATGAAGAAGAAGAAAACTTCAACCACTAGACCAATCAAGGAAAGCCATCCTAGCAAGATACCATGTGCAAGCTAACACTTGCATGTTAACTATGCAAACTAGGTGCCTTAGACATACTTGGTTATGTATCCTTTATTATACCAATTCCCAAATTTACTTGCAAGCTTTATTCTTACCAAAGTTCTTTATTACTTTGAGTTAGTGCATTGTGAGTTTTAGAAAAATAGAATAGATTGCATAAAGAGCATAAAACTAGGCCTAAGAAATTAGAACTAGATGTCCTATTGAGGCATCAAACTAGATTTGGATAGTCACACTTGATTAGCACCCCTCATTAGTGAATGCCCTCAACTTTAATGTCTTGTGCTAAGCATAAAAGTTGATCACTTTAGATGGAAATACTTGGTGAAAATGATTATGAAAACCTTGGAATGAAGATTCATTCTATTGAAATGTTTTGACATGTGTTATGAACACAAGATGTTTCTATGATGAAAATGTTGAGGCATGAGCCTTAGACATTTTTCAAAAATTGATGGTTGGGTTCGGATGCGACACCATTCCAATTTTTACCGTACAACCATAATACCCGAATTTTGGTAGGGATTGACTAGAAGTTTATATGTCTTATGGTGTTGACTAGTCGTATGGAGCTGGAAATCTCTGACAATACTTAGCAAACGGATTTTTAGGGGTTTTCTGACAAAACAACAAAACAAAGTGCAAGTAATAAAGAGAACTAACAACTGCAGCAAGTGGCCCAATCCTTTCTCAGCAAAGGACAAGCTGGTGGGAATACTTATAAGAACCAAACTTTATTGAGGACACATGGGAATACTGTCAAGTGCTTTCACTTCAAATAGCTGAGTACCCTTCTTTGGTGTTGTAAGTGTTGTGTGGGTGAACCTGTGCTAATGTACCGACCTTACTTGGACTAATACATACTTGTGATTAAACCCCCTACAAGCATCCACAACTACATGAAAGTAATTAAGATATAAACCTAACCACAGCCTTAAACTCTGAGATCATACGCTCCCTTGTGCAATGGTGTCCTAACGGGGGTTCAGGTTTCTGTCACTCCGGCAACCCCACAATTAGTAGCCAAATACACAATGCATTCCCCTAGGCCCATAAATGGTAAAGTATCATGTAGTCGATGTTCACATGACACCACTAGAAGAATAGAACCACAACTTAAATACTAAACCATTGAATGATATTTCAACACAAATCCACTACTAACAATATGAGTTCTCCTATGTCCTCAAGAACTAAACGAACTACTCACAAGACATCATATGGATCAAGATCAAAGATGATATGGTGAGATAACAATCTAAACATAAACAATAATCCAATGGTTCCACTCACAAGCATCAACTACAATAGTAATCAACACCGGGAAATTTCCCCTTAGATCTATGAAAGTATTCAACACAATTATTATAGCGGGATGGAGTGGTGATGATGGTGTTACTGGACATGATGGTGTGGATGATGATGATGATCCTGATGAAGCCTAGCTTGATGATGATGTTGATGGCGACGATCTCCCCTCTCCGGGAAGGAATTTCACCGGCAAAAATCTATCTGCCGGAGAACTCTTTCTCTCTCGGTTTTTTCCGCCCCGCAGAGGCGGCGGAATCTTTCTGTGGTCCCTCCCATTGTGTTTTAGGGTTTCAAGTTGAAGATATAGGTGAGAGGGCAGAGTCGGAGGCTGACCAGGTGGGCCACACCCCCTATAGGCGCGGCCTAGGGGGGCTCGCGCCTAGGGGTGTGTGGGAACCTTGTGGCCCATCTCCGCCTCCCCTTCTGGCTTCCTTCGTCTTCTGAGAAAATATTATTTTCCATGATTTTTTTGGTATTTTTTTGATCTTCGTGAAATTGCATCAAAACACCTCTTTTTCCATTAGAAGCTTGACTCCGGCAGTTCATCCTCCAAGAATCATCTAACATGCAAAAACAGATGAAAAGACATAAGAACACCTCTTAATAAGAAATATATCAATGAATAGAGGAAAATTATGATATAGAATGGTGATGCAAATTGGACGTATCAATGTATCAAATGTTGTGGTGAAAGTGTACCACCTCTGCAGAGTGTCAAACTATTTGAATAGCCGCGTTCGCGGTTATGGACAAATGGAGTGGCCATACTGTTCCGTCGTTAGATAATTTCAAAATGACTTGTGAAATGAACTATGAATTTGACTTGACCACAACAGGGTTGTGAACATGAAAAATAAGTTCCCACTTAGGTGTTGTAGAACATCAAACTAGTTTTCTTTACTTCTAAACTCAGTTAGAGATAAACCTGGCCTTTTGCAAATAAACCTAGAGCTTAGGATTCCTATTCGAACTACTTTACTTGTTAGTGATAGTTTGCGAGTACTTAAAGAGTACTCATGGCTTTGTCCCTGGCTATTCCTGTTGGAATTATGCCCTAGAGGCAATAATAAAGATGTTATTATTATAATTCTTATTCATGATAAAGTTTATATTCCATGCTAGAATTGTATTAAGCTGAAACTTTAATACTTGTGTGGCTTATGAACAACATCGTGTCCCTAGTATGCCTCTATGGACTAGCTCATTGATTAATGATGGTTAAGGTTTCCTAACCATAGACATGAGTTGTCGATTAATAATGAGATCATATCATTGGGAATGATATGATGGACATACCCAAATTAAGCAGAGCAATTAGATCGTGTCATCGTGTTCATCTTTGCGAAGCTTTTTCTTATGTCAAATATTGTATTCCTTAGACCATGAGATAATGCAACTCCCTGGTATCGGAAGAAAGCTTTGAGGTCATCAAACGTCATCCTATGAGAGGGTGATCATAAATGTGTCTCTCAGGTGATCAGAAAGTACCTGTTGGGTTGTATGTGTCGAGATGGGATTTGTCCCTCCCAAGCCAGAGAGATATACTTCAGGCCCACTCGGTAATCGATATCAACACCGCTTGCAAGCACGTGGTTAAGGAGTTAATCACAAAGTGATATCGGATTACGGAACGAGTAAAGTACTTGCTGTGAACGAGATTGAACTAGGTATGCCGATGCCGACGACCGAATCTCGGGTAAGTAAAATATCGCGTGACGAAGGGAATATATATATGGGATTAATTGAATCCTGGCATCGTGGTTCATCCGATATGATCATCGATGAGTATGTGGGAGTCAATATGGGTCTCTAGACCCCGCTGTTGATTATTGATAGAAGATCATGTCTACATATTCTCGAACCCGTAGGGTCACACACTTAATGTGCCTCGACGCTAGGATAGAATGGATAATTGGTTTATGAGTTTTTGTTTGGAGTCTCGGATGAGATCCAGGACGTCGCGAGATGTTCCGGAATGGTCCGGAGAATAAGATTCATATACGGCAAAGCAGTTTTTGGAGTTCAAAATTGTTTCGGATTGTTCGGTATTGTACTAGAAGCTTCTAGAACCTTCCGGAGTGGGACCAACATGGCCCCACTTGTCGGGAGGGGACGTGGGCCCCATAGGCCCAGCCGGCCAAGCCCTAGGGGAAACTCTAGGGAGAGCTTCTAGAAGGAGGGGGGAACTTGCCCCCCACTTCTCCCCCTTGGCCGCCTGCCCTAGGCTTGGAGGAGGGGCAAGGGGCAGCCGCCCACCCCTCTATATAAAGAGGGATGGGGGGCTCACCCTCCCCACACCTCCTCCTAAAACCCTAGCCGCCCTGCTTCCCTCCTCTCTCTCTCCCTCCCGACTGCGCGTAGGCGAAGCCCTGCCGCAGAAACTCTCCACCGCTTGCACCATGTCGTCGTGTTGTAGATCCAATCTATCTCTCCACCCCACTTGCTGGACCGAGGAAGGAGGAGACGTTGAGGTGCCGTACGTGTGCATCTCTCAGAGGGATCGCCACTTGCGGTGTTGGATTGAATCGGATTGCGAGGAGGAGAAGCGAGTACGACTACATCAACCATGTTCCGTTGAACGTTCCGCTGTGCGAATATTCAAGGGTATGAAGATCTCATCTATCCCCCTCTCGTTGTTTCCATCTCCTAGATTAGATCTTGGCTTCCCCGTTCGCATCCGTAGAATTTTTTTGATTTACTATGCTGTGAAACCCTTCAGTGGTATCAGAGCTAGATCTATGCGTAGATGTGTTTCACGAGTAGAACGCAACATGCTTGTTGCGGGCGTTGATGTTTTCTGTTGCAAGCCTCTTGTTTGTGTACTTCTTATGACGCGGGATAGTGAGATTGAAGCGGTCCAGGCCAACTTTACGTGTGGCTTGTTCCACACATGTGGCTGGTGGATGTCAGTTTCTCTCACTATAGTTGTCATGGGATTTACACCGGATGTTGGCAACCATAATATCACCGTTGTGGCTTTCCGTAGGTAAGAATCGTTCTTAGCTTGTTACTCCCATAAGCCACGTAAAAACATGCAACAACAAAGTAGAGGCATCTAACTTGTTTTTGCAGGGGAGTGTTTCTGTGATATGGTATGGCCCAAGATGTGATGTGTATGTTGTATGCAATGATCATGTTTTGTAATGTTTCACGACTTGCATGTCGATGAGTACACAACCGGTAGGAGCCATATGGTTGTGTTTACAATTGTGTATGACCTGTGTGTCAACTTCTTATACGCCATGTAATAGCTTTGCTTTATTGCTAAGTAGTTAGCAATAGTTGTAGTTGCTATTCGTGGTGGAGGCAATCATGGTGGAGTGATGGAGATCATGCTGGCACGCACAAGATGGAGATCATTGCGCGGAGATTGGCTATACCATGTCACATAAAGTTATATGCATGTGATGTTTATCCTTTTATGTATCTTATTATGCTTAGATCGCGACGATAGCATTATAAGATGATTCCTCACTTAAAGATCAAGATAAAAATGTGTTCTCCCCATGTATGCACCGTTGCGAAAGTTCGTCGTGTTCAAGCATCACGTGATGATCGGGTGCTATAAACTCTACGTTCACATACAACGGGTGCAAGCCAGTTTTGCACACGCGGAAATACTTAGTTTGACATGACGAGCCTATCATGTACAGACATGGCCTCAGAACACATGAGTCATATGAATGATATGATCGAAACTTTGTTGTCCACCATTGAAACCACATCTCTTCTCATGAAGATCCGATTAGGTGTGGTGAATTTGGATCGTGTTCACTAAACAACTTGAGGGATGTTGAATTAAGTGGGAGTTCATCTAGTAATTTGATTAAGTTGAACTAGTTATCATGAACATAGTCTAAATTGTACTTGCAAATTTTGTAGATCAACTGGCTAAGTCCAACTTCAACTTCAACGTTTTTGCTAAGAAAGAAAAGCTTAAGAACAATGGGTCTAACTTCACCAACTGGTTCCGCAATCTGAGAATCATTCTCGCTGGCGGACAAAAGGACTATGTCCTTGAGAAAGCGCTAGGTGACGCCCCTACTGTAGATGCGCCGGCTGATGAGAAAGCTGTTTATCAGTCGTGCAAAGATGATTATAGTGTGATTAAGAGCACCATGTTGTTTTCGATGGAATCGGACCTTCAAAATCGTTTTGAGGATTTCCCCGGGCCCTTTGAGATTCCTGAGGAACTGAAAACTATGTTTCAGACTCAGGCCCGTTCTGAGAGATATGGGATCTCTGAGAAATTCTTTAACTGGAAGATGGAGGAAGGGAGTTCCGTTAGTGAGCATGCCATTAAGATGTAGGTCTACACTCAACGCCTTGAGCAACTGGACTGCAAGATTCCAAAGGATCTCAAGATTGACAGGGTTCTGCAATCACTCCCTCCTAGCTACAAAGTTTTTGTAGTTACTCATAATCAGATTGGTTCCACTGATACGATCACTGAGCTCTTCGCTAAGCTAAAAGCCGCGGAGGTGGACATCAAGAAACATAATCATGTGTTGATGGTCAACAAGCCCCCCAGCTTTAAGAAAGGTAAGGGTGCAAAGAAGCCCTTCAAGAAAGGCAGCGGCAAGCGCGTTGCCTCTGCTGAGAAGAAGCTCAAGTCTGGACCTAAGCCGGACACTGAGTGCTTATATTGCAAGGACAAGGGTCACTGGAAGCACAACTGTCCGAAGTACTTAGCGTACAAGAAGGTTGGCACCATCAAAGGTATATTTGATATACATGTTATTGCTGTTTTCCTTACTAGCCCTTGTTGTAGTGCCTGGGTATTTGATACTGGTTCAGTTGCTAATATTTGTAACTCGAAACAGGAGCTACGGAATAGACGGTGGCTAGCGAGGGATGAGGTGACGATGCGCGTTGGCAATGGATCAAGAGTTGATGTGATGGCCATTGGCACGCTCTACTTAGTTTTACCTTCGAGATTAGTTTTAAACCTCAATAAATGTTATTATGTGCCTGCGTTGAGCATGAACATCATATCTGGATCGTGTTTATTGCAAGACGGTTATTCATTTAAATCTGAGAATAATGGTTGTTCTATTTATATGAGTAACATCTTTTATGGTCATGCACCTGCTGTGAATGGTTTATTTCTGAGGAATCTCGAAAGGGATGAAACACACATCCATAACATTGAGGCTAAGAGATGCAAGGTAGATAGTGATAATACTACTTATTTGTGGCACTGCCGTCTAGGTCATATTGGTGTAAAATGCATGAAGAAACTCCATTCTGATGGACTTTTGGAGTCTCTTGATTTTGAATAATTTGACACGTGCGAACCGTGCCTCATGGGCAAGATGACCAAAACCCCGTTCTCCGGAATGATGGAGCGAGCAACGGACTTGTTGGAAATCATACATACCGATGTATGCGGACCAATGAGTGTTTCGACGCGCGGTGGATATCGCTATTTTCTCACTTTTACCGATGACTTAAGTAGATATGGTTATATCTATTTGATGAAACATAAATCTGAAACATTTGAAAAGTTCAAGGAATTTCAGAATGAAGTGGAAAATCATCGTAACAGAAAAATTAAATTTCTGCGATCCGATCGTGGAGGTGAATACTTGAGTTATGATTTTCTCACGCATCTTAAAGCAAGCGGAATTGTTTCGCAACTCACGCCACGCGGAACACCACAACGCAATGGTGTGTCCGAATGCCGGAATCGAACTTTATTGGATATGGTGCGATCGATGATGTCTCTTACAGATTTGCCGTTATCATTTTGGGGTTATGCATTAGAAACCGCTGCATTCACTTTAAATAGGGCACCATCTAAATCCGTTGAGACGACACCGTATGAACTGTGGTTTGGTGCTAAACCTAAGTTGTCGTTTCTTAAAGTTTGGGGATGCGAAGCTTACGCCAAGAAGTTGATGCCGGACAAGCTCGAACCCAAAGCGGAGAAATGCGTCTTCATAGGATACCCTAAGGAAACTATTTGGTATACCTTCTATCACAGATCCGAAGGCAAAGTGTTTGTCGCAAAGAACGGATCCTTTCTTGAGAAGGAGTTTCTCTCAAATGAAGTGAGTGGGAGGAAAGTGGAGCTAGACGAGGTTATTGAACCTTCTCTTGAGTTGGAGAGTAGCGCAACACCTGAAATTGTTCCAGTGCCATCTGCACCAACAATAGAGGAAGCTAATGACAAGGATCATGAAGCTTTGGACGATGCTACTACTGAACGTCGCAGGTCGACAAGGTCGCGTGCCCCTCCTGAGTGGTACGGCAACCCTGGCTTAAATGTCTTACTAGTAGACGACAGTGAACCTGCGAACTATGAGGAATCAATGATGAGCCCAGACTCAGAGAAATGGCTAGAGGCCATGAAATCCGAATTGGGATCCATGAGCGAAAACAAAGTATGGACTTTGGTGGACCCTCCTAGCGACCAAAAGGCCGTTGAGTGGAAATGGATTTTCAAGAAGAAAACGGATGCGGATGGTAATGTTACTGTCTATAAAGCATGGCTTGTCGCGAAAGGTTTTCGACAAGTTCAAGGTGTTGACTACGATGAGACTTTCTCTCCCGTAGCGATGTTTAAGTCCATTCGGATTTTATTAGCAATTGCTGCGTTTCATGATTATGAAATATGGCAGATGGATGTCAAGACTGCGTTCCTCAATGGCAACATTGATGAAGAGCTGTATATGATGCAACCCGAAGGTTTTGTCGATCCTAAGGATGCTGATAAGGTGTGCAAACTTCAGCGTTCCATTTATGGACTGAAGCAAGCATCTCGGAGTTGGAACCTTCGTTTTGATCAAGTGATCAAGAGCTTTGGATTTGTTCCAAATTGCTACGAAGCTTGTATCTACAAGAAAGTGAGTGGGAGCTCAGTGACATTTCTAGTACTATATGTGGATGACATATTGATTATTGGAAATGACATTGACATGCTTAACGATGTGAAGAGTTATTTGAACAAATGTTTTTCAATGAAAGACCTAGGGAAAGCTGCTTATATATTGGGCATCAAAATCATAGAGATAGACAAAGACGCCTCATAGCTTTAAGCCAAAGTACATACCTAGAAAAAGTTCTGAAAAGGTTCAGAATGGACAAGCCAAAGAAAGGTTCAGTGTCTATGTTGTCAGGTAAGATATTGAGCAGGGCTCAGTGTCCAGCTACGGTAAACGATAGAGAAGCTATGAGCAAAGTGCCTTATTCCTCGGCCATAGGTTCTATCATGTATGCCATGCTGTGTACTAGACCGGATGTGTCCAATGCTCTTAGTTTGACGAGCAGATACCAAAGTGATCCAGGAGTGGAACACTGGACAGTCGTGAAGAACATCCTAAAGTATTTAAATAGGACTAAAGAAATGTTCTTAGTCTATGGAGGTGATGAACAGCTCGTCGTAAAGGGTTACGTCGACGCTAGTTTCAACACCGACAAGGATGATTCTAAATCTCAGATAGGATACATTTATATTTTGAATGGAGGAGCTGTGAGCTGGAGAAGATGCAAGCAAAGCGTGATCGCGGGATCTACAGTAGAAGCGGAATACATGGCTGCTGCAGAAGCGTCAAGTGAAGGAGTTTGGATCGAGAACTTCATCACTGAGCTTGGTGTGGTTCCAAGTGCCTTGGACCCACTAGAGATATCGTGTGACAACACTGGCGCCATAGCACTGGCTAAGGAACCAAGATATCATCCAAATACCAAGAATATCAACCGCAAGTTTCATAATATTTGAGATTATATAACAGATGGAGATCTGAAGATTAGCAAAGTACATACGGATCTGAATGTCGCAGATCCGTTGACTAAACCTCTTCCACGAGCAAAACATGATCAGCACCTTAGTGCCATGGGTGTTAGATTGTTGCCAGATGTAAACTAGATTATTGACTCTAGTGCAAGTGGGATACTATTGGAATTATGCCCTAGAGGCAATAATAAAGATGTTATTATTATAATTCTTGTTCATGATAAAGTTTATATTCCATGCTAGAATCGTATTAAGCGGAAACTTTTATACTTGTGTGGTTTATGAACAACACTGTGTCCCTAGTATGCCTCTATGGACTATCTCATTGATTAATGATGGTTAAGGTTTCCTAACCATAGACATGAGTTGTCGATTAATAATGAGATCATATCATTGGGAGAATGATATGATGGACAGACCCAAATTAAGCAGAGCAATTAGATCATGTCATCGTGTTCATCTTTGCGAAGCTTTTTCTTATGTCAAATATTGTATTCCTTAGACCATGAGATAATGCAACTCCCTGGTATCGGAAGAAAGCTTTGAGGTCATCAAACGTCATCCTATGAGAGGGTGATCATAAAGGTGTCTCTCAGGTGATCGGAAAGTACCTGTTGGGTTGTATGTATCGAGATGGGATTTGTCCCTCCCAAGTCGGAGAGATAAACTTTGGGCCCACTCGATAATCGATATCAACACCGCTTGCAAGCACGTGGTTAAGGAGTTAATCACAAAGTGATATTGGATTACGGAACGAGTAAAGTACTTGCTGTGAACGAGATTGAACTAGGTATGCCGATGCCGACGATCGAATCTCGGGTAAGTAAAATATCGCGTGACGAAGGGAATATATATGGGATTAATTGAATCCTGGCATCGTGGTTCATTCGATATGATCATCGATGAGTATGTGGGAGTCAATATGGGTTTCCAGACCCCGCTGTTGATTATTGATAGAAGATCATGTCTGCATATTCTCGAACCCATAGGGTCACACACTTAACGTGCCTCGACGCTAGGATAAAATGGATAATTGGTTTATGAATTTTTGTTCGGAGTCTCGGATGAGATCTAGGACATCAGAGAGGTTCCGGAATGGTCCGGAGAATAAGATTCATACAAGGCAAAGCAGTTTTTGGAGTTCGGAATTGTTTTGGATTGTTCGGTATTGTATCGGAAGCTTCTAGAACCTTCCGGAGTGGGACCAACATGGCCCCACTTGTCGGGATGGGGCGTGGGCCTACGAGGGATTGCCCCGGCCGCATTGGGCCAGGGGAACAAGGCCCCATAGGCCTAGCCGGCCATGCCCTAGGGGAAACCCTAGGAGAGCTTCTAGAAGGAGGGGGAAACTTGCCCCCCACTCCTCCCCCTTGGCAGCTGGCCCTAGGCTTGGAGGAGGGGCAAGGGGCAGCCGCCCACCACTCTATATAAAGAGGTCTGGGAGCGCACCCTCCCCACACCTCCTCCTCAAACCCTAGCCGCCCTGCTACCCTCCTCTCTCTCTCCCTCCCGACTGCGCGTAGGCGAAGCCCTGCCGCACAAACTCTCCACCGCTTGCACCACGCCATCGTGTTGTAGATCCAATCTATCTCTCCACCCCAATTTCTGGACCGAGGAAGGAGGAGACGTCGAGGTGCCGTATGTGTGCATCTCTCAGAGGCATCGCCACTTGCGGTGTTGGATCGGATCGGATCGCGAGGAGGAGAAGCGTGTACGACTACATCTACCACGTTCCGTTGAACGTTCCGCTGTGCAAATCTTCAAGGGTATGAAGATCTCATCTATCCCCCTCTCGTTAGATCTTGGCTTCCCCGTTCGCATCCGTTGAATTTTTTTGATTTACTATGCTGCGAAACCCTTCAATTCCTATGGCCAGACAATGAGGAGGACTACCAAGATGATGGACAGCAGGAAGTCCATGACAACTAGGATCATCTCCCATCGCAGCATTGTATGTGACCTTGAAGATGGAGTTTCGATCATGCTACCCTTATTATTATTCCGCTGCGTTGATTGTATTAAGACTGGATCATGAGATCCTATATTTTTAAGACCTTTATTATGGTTTGTAATGGACGATGAACTATGGTACCAAACTATTATGTCTCGCCAAAATGGTAATCCTGGGATTGCGATGTATGGCATAACAGACATCTGGGATTAAAAATCCAGGTGTTGACAAGTTCGTATCAGAGCCATCCTGACCATAGGAGACCCTAGTTAGAATGGACGCTTGAATCAAAAACTTAGTTTCAAAATAAGAGAAGTGATTATTTATGAAAACCTATTCTCATTCTTATCACAGAGATTATTTCAAGAAAATTCATGTTCCTCAAAAATTCTTGAAACCTTACATAAAATTTGACACACTTGATCACCTCACTAACTTACTCATCTTACATACTTTAGATGGAAGTCAAGTATAGCAAGTTCTACCAGTTGGGCAACGAAGGATAGCTCATCTTCAAGCAAGACTTAAGCCAACTCTCGGAACTTCTTGAGCGCATGCACCCTGAGTTCTTCGGAGCACAGCTCAATGATCAGCAAGGAGGAGAACTACAATGGCTGATAGTGGCAAATCTCAGAGGCAAGATGGAGGCACCCACCTCAAAGGGGATCCAATTCAGCTGGAGGGAGAACAACTGGCTAGATGGCCTCGCCAGGGCTATGCAGGAGGCTCTTGCCCGTCTGTGTGGGCAAAGTATCAACCAGATCAATGGCACCCGTTTTTCTTACTACGCAAGGAGTGATGCTATGGGACAACCATTGGAGGTGCTAGTGTTGTAGATGTGCCCAAGAGGCAATAATAAAGTGGTTATTATCATATCTTCATACTTATGACAAATGTTTACATACCATGCTATAATTGTATTAACAGGAAACATTAATACTTGTGTGATTTGTAAACATAAAAGAGTCCCTAGTAAAGCCTCTTGTTAAACTAGCTTGTTGGTTAATATATGATCATGGTTTCCTGATCATGAACATAGAGATGTTATTAACAACATGGTCATATCATTAGGGGAATGATGTTATGGACATACTCCTATAGTTAAGCGTAGCATAAAGATCAAGTCACTTAATATAGTTCATTTGCTATAAGCTTTTTGATACATAGTAACCTAATTCCTTCGACCATGAGATCATGCTTATCACCATCACCGGAAGGATGCTTTGATGACATCAAACACCACATCGTAACTGGGTGGCTATAAAGATGGCATTGAGTGTTCGGAAAGTATGGGTTGAGACACATGGATCAAGAGTGGGATTTGTCCATCCATATGACGGATAGATATACTCTAGGCCCTCTCGGTGGAATGTCATCCAATTAGCTTGCAAGCATGTGACTGGCTCACAAGGGATCACATACCACAGGAACGAGAAAAGAGTACTTATCGGTAACGAGGTTAAACTAGGTATGCAGAGATACCGACGATCAAAACCTCGGATAAGTAAACTATCAAGAGACAAAGGGAAATTGGTATCGTATGTAAGTGGTTCATTCGATCGCAAGGTAATCGTAGAAATATGTGGGAGCCATATGAATTTCCAGATTCCTCTATTGGTTATTGATCGGAGAAGTGTCTCGATCATGTCCGCATAATTCACGAACAGTAGGGAGACACACTTAAGGATTCGACGTTGTTGAGTAGTTATGGAATGATAAGTAAGAGACCGAATGTTGTTCGGAGTCTCGGATGGGATCCGAGATATCACGAGGAGATCCGGAATGGTCCGGAAAATAAGATTCATATAAGGAAAGTCCTGTTTCGAAGTTGGGGAATGATTCCGGTGTTTTCACCGGGAATGTTCTAGAAAGGTCCGAAAGGTCCGGCACTCCGGAGGGGTAGGGTACATGAATGTGTCATAACAAGTTGGAATGGTTGCATCATGTACTAGGTGTCATCGCTGAGCAAAATAAAGGGATAAATCAAATCCTAGTTTGAAAAGTCAAACGCCAATTTGAAAAGTCAAACGGCAAGTTTGCTTGGTGGAGGGAGAGTAGGAAACCTACTTGGGGTGGAGTTCCTCTCCCTCCACCGCCGGCCAAGGAGGCCGAGTTGGGGAGGGACTCCCCTCCCCTTTGCCGCACCCTCCCACCTATATAAGGAGGAGCAGGGCTTCCCCTCGAAGAGCTACACCTTACCCCATCTAAACCTAACACTAGCCGGCGCCCTAGGGTTTGCCCAAGCCGCCGACTTGGGGCAATCCCCTTGCCCTAGCCGCCGGCCTAGCTCCCTCTACTTGGTGCCTCTAAACCCTAGATTGCCAAGCCTCTCTCATAGTCCACCATACTCGCTCCGGCTTAAGGCGAAGCCCTGTGAGATCTCCCCTCTACTTCCGACACCACGCCGTCGTGCTTCCGCAATCACGAGGAGAGTTCTACAACCTCCGTTGCCGGCTGGAACAAGGGAGAGGAAGGTCTTCATCGAGTACCGAACGTGTGACCTACTGCGGGAGCGCTGCCAGAACGCGACGCTGGAAGGATCGTCTACACGATCTTGAGATCGGGAAGAGTACGACTACATCACCCACGAGAATCCGCTCTCGTTAACCGCTTTGGAATCTTCGAGGGTGAGTTCATCTATCGACTCGTTGCTACAATCTAGTAGATAGATCTTGGCTTGTTTGTTTGCATGCGGTAGAAATTTTTTGTTTTCCATGCTACGAACCCCTACAGCTAGGCCATCCGGAGCTGAAGCATTAGGTGGATCATCTCGACTTCATGCTGTATGACAGGAAGAAGGATTTGGACAACGCCCGCGCCGATGCCAACCACAACCATGCCATTGCATTTAAGAAGGACTAGACCCTCTCCATCCTTGCGAAGGAGCGCAAGTCACTTTGCTGTCTGCGTGACAAGAAGGATCGCATCATTGCCCTCCTTGTTCACAAAGTGTCAGACTTGGAGGAGACCATCCATGAGTGAGACATGCAGCTTGAGGAGAGGGAGAACGAAGGGGAAATATCAGTGGAGATCCCTAATCCTACTTCAGCGATGATGATGACTACCTGGAGGACCTCGACATGGACTTCCACACTGATGATGATGATTCCGCCTTCATTGATGATGAAGAATCCACCGGTTCTGATAAGTAGAAGCACTTGATCACTATCGTAGGTGTGAGTTGTATCCGGTCCCACTCTATCGTAGCTTCACTGAATGGTTCTTAAAACCATCTGTTACCCTAGTGTGGTGTGTGTTTGTATTGGGTGCTATGAATGCATGAATGAAAAGAAAGTTGCTAGTTGGCAAAACCAGAGTCAAACTCAAAGTTTAAAATATTTTCAAAAAAAAATCATGAACCTTAGAAATTTCCCTCTTATCTCATGATCTATCTCAATCTTCAGATGCCTCGCGGAGGGAGCATTTCATCTCAGGATCCAATGCTGCAAATTTTGCAAATGTTCGTCGTGAAGCTGGATGAGATGAACGTCAAGATAATTTAGCCACCCTTCAACGAATAGCTCAGATAGCCAATAATAATCAAGGCCATGGAAAACGGGATAACCATGGATCCAAGCTCAAGAACTTTCAAAACACCAATCCCCCCCCATATTTAGTAAGTATGAAGAGCCATTAGATGCTGATGACTGGCTGCAGACCATGGAGAACAACTTAGAAGTCGCAGGAGTGGAGGCCAATGAGAAAGTACTATTTGCCACCCATTATCTGGCAGGTGATGCAAGAGCTTGTTGGAATAGCATTCGCACCATGAAAGGATGACATATAATGGCTTGGGATGAATTCCAACTCAAGTTCAGCCGAACCGATGTTCCACGAGGTTTGATTCTGCGGATGAGGGATGAATTCAAGGAGGTGAAGTAGGGAAGGTGACTTTGGTAGAGTACCATGAAAGATTTTTGTCTCTGTCTAGGTATGCCCCTGATGAGATTAGTACTGAAGCTAAGAAGAAGGAGAGATTCTTGAATGGTCTGCATGATGAGATGCAGACATTGCTCGTCAACATTCCCTTTGCTGACCTTGAAGCCTTAGTGGATTCTGCAATCCAGATGGAAAGCAAGATCAACCAAGCCAATGAGAATCGCAAGCGTCAAATGATGCATCAACCATGATCCCACCATACCCCGAAGTATCGCCCAACCCGTCTGTAGGATATGCCCCAAGAAACAATAGACCCCCTATGTCCCGTCCAAACTATCCCAACCGTGGAGGAGGAAACCCAAGGACTGGAGGAAACCACAACAACAACCCCGGCAACTCCAACCATATCATCCGTGCACCGCCCAAGTACAACAACAACAACAAACCTAACAACACCAATACTGCCCCAAGGAATGGAAGCAATGCCGTGCCTGTTGCAGGAAAAGACAAGTATCTAGTTACTTGTTTTGAATGCGGAGTCAAGGGTCACTACTCCAACGAGTGCCCCAAGAAGCTTGCAGCAACCAATGTGAATGCACCAGCTCAGCAGTAGCGATGTGTTTAACCTGGAAGGAGATTTGCCCCAGGGAACTCACTCAACCGCAACGGCCGTCTCTTTCACATGAATGCTGAAGAAGCTCAGGAAGCGCCACATGTCTTGGTGGGTGTAACATCCCTAAAATCATAATTTCAAAGTTTGCATATCATTCATGCATTCATATAGATTTGAGATCAATTTCAAACTCATTTTAGAAAAACATAAGCACATAGTGCTATGATTTTATGTGAGCAGATTTAAATCAAATGGCAATCCCCATTTGAGAGTTTGAATGATTTTAAACCTCGCTTGCTTGTCTTCCTTATAGAAAGACTGAGTGTGGTTTTGGACCAAGATTTACAAATTGGAAATGGTTTCAAAAACCATTTCTCAAATTTTGCAAACCAAGTGCCAAGTCTCTGATATTTTGTTCTCCAGGCTTGACCAAGCCTTTGCAAAGCAACCACATGATCTTATGCCTATATTTAAGACTACTGCTCACTGCAAAAATCCCAAGAAGATTTGAATTCAAATGGAACTTGAATTCATTTGAAAATCAATTCAGAAAATTGAAACAAAAAAAGAAAAAGGAGAAAGAATTAGAAAAGGGCCGGCGCCAGGATTCCATCCCAGCAACAGAACTGGCCCAATTAGCCCACCCGGGCCATTCCTCTCCCTCTCGCACGCGCCAACGCACCCAGACAGCCGCTGACGACCAGACCCCACCTCCTCTTCGCGTATTTCGCTGACGAGCGGGCCCTCTACACGTCGCCCTCGTCTTCCCCAAACCGCGCCCGCGACCACGTCGCCGCTGCTGTCAAGGCCGGTAATGGCGCGGAGTAATTAGACTTAATGCCGCAGGCGTTTCCTGTCGCGCTTGGACCTATTTAAACCCCTCTGCACCGCGAGCATTTCCCCCCACTCTCCTCGCTCACTCCGCCACCAGGCTGCGCGCATTTGCTCTCGAAGCCCCGCAGTACCGACGACTCCGGCGATCGATTCCGGTGAGCCTCGACCGCCCCCCTCTCTCTGGTTCAAACGATGATGCCCAGCTTGATCTTGCGCATACGCTGACGCCTTTCTTTTGCCTTCTCGTGACCTAGGTCATCGTCTCCGTTCACGACCGAAACCACCTGCGCCGCTGATAGACTCCGGCAACCAATTAAGGTAAAACCCGAGCGCCCCTTGCCCCCTCTTTCATACAAGATTGTTCGCCTGCATCTTGTGCACCCCCTGACCCCTCTGGTTAGTGCTAGGGCGACGCCAAACCTCGCCAGTGACCACGTCTGCAAGCGACTGACGCTGCCCGCAACTCCGACGAGCTCCAGAGACCGTTCCCGCGCGCCCCTCTGCAAACCAACGCCACGTTGAGCTTCAGCACGCCACCACGGTTCTGGTAAGACCCTTCTCCCTCTCGCGCACGACCTAGAACACCAGCGCCTCCGCTGACTGAGCGCTCCGCCGCTCGCTAACGCCGCGCGCCGCCAGAACATGGTCGCATGCTCGAGCGCCGTTGGATCTAGATCCAACGCTTACGATAGAATCACTAATCGAACCGTTATGCTAGATCTGGACCGTGTGTTTTACTTAGATCCTATGGCCCGCAGAGCTTGATCCGGCCGAATCGGTACGCGCCAATAGAAACATGACGCGTGGCTAGAGTTTAAATCAAAAACAGAATTCAAATCAGATTTAGATCCAAATTTCAAATGGCTATAACTTTTGATTCCCACGTTAGATTTTTGCAAATTTTATACCGTTGGAATCAGTAAGACAAGAACTTTCTGAATCTGCAATGTGTTTAATAAAAGTTTCTGTCAAAATGAATTTTTAGGCAGAAACTTGATTAGGACCATTTTGAGTATAGATTTTGTTTAGTAATTTGTTTTAGTGCTAAATAAGTTTAGTTAGCAAGATTTTTGACTTGGTTATGTTTCTGTATCATGCACTTGCTTGGTGGAGTTTTCAAAAATCATCACTTAGCATTTTCTTGCATGCATGCATTCATATTTTTGTTTGTATATGAATTGTGTGTAATTGTGTGCTACAAATTTTTGTGTAGATTTTGCTAGTGACTGTGATTGTGAAGAGTGCTACTCTCCCCATTACCAAGGCAAGTGGTACTTCATGAATATTTCCATCCCTATATTTTGTACAAGCATTAGAAATATTTTGCTAAGTCTTGCATGTTACTATTTTGCCAAATGCTATGTTGGGAAATCCTAAGTAGTTGTAGAATTGTAGAATTGCTAGGGAATTACCTAAGTTAAGTTTCTATGCCATGCTTAGCCTAGCTAGTAGCAAACAAGGGTTGGTAAAGTTTATACATGCTATGATGAAAATGTTTCTAAGTCTTTTGGACTTATGTTTTTCTTAATAAAACAACTAAGTCAATGAACCTCCTGGGTGGAATGGGACTTGAATGGTGGTTTTTGGTTGAGTGGTTACACAAGGCCCATGGACATGGTTTACCTTGTGTATCACACTTGTGGTATGCCACCCAGGCACAAAGGGATTTGGAGGCCAAGTGTTGAGAAGCTTATAGTGCAACCACTTGGCAATATGGGCTCTGCCTTGATCATATAGGTTGCTAGAACTTAGCCTTTTGGACAGTTGGTGGTAGTGGGAATGATAGGTTGGAGCCCGTCCATTTGGCTAAGGAAAGGCTTCTGAAAGGTCCTGTCTTGGGAAACCAAGTCTGGTGGGGAAAGTGCACAACCTCTGCAAATGGAAAAATCTAAGTACTTAGCCAAGTCCATGGCAATGGACAACTTGAGCATCAAGACATGGAAGCTACAAGAATCTCATCACTCCAACTTCTAAGTAAAACTTGTGGGTGAACAAGGGTGAAGGACCCCAATGTCTATTGGTGGTTTCTTGGGAAAGTTTTTGACAAAGAAAAACTTAGTGATTTCAACTAATAGGAAAAACCTATTTTGAGCAAAGCAAGCCAAACTACACTTAGCCAAAATGCATATAGTAATATAGTCCACTTAAAATTTACTAAGGTATCACTTGCCAATACTATTCCAAAGTATTGACCCACTGTGGCTGTAACTTGTGATGTTGCAGGTTACTCCGATGATGATTAGGTGTCATGAGTCTACACTCAACATGCTTGCCTGTGGCACATGAAGATGAAGACTTATGTTTATTTACTTATTCCAAAAACTCTTGTATTAGGCCTGTGGCCCTGAGTTGTATAAGACTATGTTTTTTCTCTGGAAATGAATGTAATAAATGACCTTTGTATCTGTGTACTTCATCTTAAACTGTGGATGCTAGCAATGATCCAGGGACTAGCATTGCAATCACAGGGATCCTTTTCCTTTACAAAGGAGGGATCTTACAGTGGGTATGTTTTTTGTTAACTCATTACTTGCAAGAGTGTTGTTTGATTCTGGAGCATCGCACTCGTTTGTTACAGAATAATTTGCATGGACTAGTAATGTTCAACCAACAAAATTGAAGCATGTTATGATAGTTCAAATACCTGGTTCAACCACCAAAGGTAGACAAATTTTCAAGGCCGTACCTATCAGAATCCATGGAATAGATTTTTATGCTAATCTAATAGTACTTGGAACCAAAGGTTTGGAAGTACTACTAGGAATGGATTGGATGTCTAAACATAAAGGATTAATCAACTATGCCAAGAAAGCCATAACCATGACTAGTACCACTGGAGTATCAGTAGAGCATGTATCTGAAACTTTGCCCCATCAATTCAAGTGCAACAAGAGTCTAGCCCAACCAACTATTGATCAAGTCAGGGTAGTCTGTGAATACCCCGAAGTATTCCCAAATGTATTGCCCGGTATGCCCCTAGATCGGGATGAGTTTATCATTGAACTAATCTCTGGAACTGGACCCATAGATCAGAGACCTTATAGTATGAATCCGTCTGAATTAGTGGAGCTAAAGAAGCAATTGGATGCTATGTTGGAGATAGGTTTGATTCAACCAAGTGCATCGCCATGGAGATCACCTGTTTTGTTTGTGGATAAGAAAGATGGAGGTAACCGTTTGTGCATGGATTATCGGAAGCTGAATGATGTCACCATTCAGAACAAATACCCACTGCCGAAGATAGAAGATCTGTTTGACCAGCTGACTGGTTCCAAAGTGTTTTCTAAGATTGATCTTAGAACTAGTTATCATCAACTCAAGATTCGCGCAACGGATATTCCAAAAGGCTGCCTTCACCACCAGATATGGATTGTATGAGTACACTCTCATGTATTTTGGATAACCAATGCCCCCTCTTATTCCATGAACCTCATTAATAAGATTTTTATGAACTTGCTAGATAAGTTTGTCGTTGTTTTTATCGACGATATTCTGATCTATTACAAATCAGAAGAAGACCATGAGCTACACCTGAGGACCATCCTTGAAACCCTTACAGAACATCAGTTGTATGCCAAGTTTAGCAAATGTGAGTTCTGTTTAAAGGAAGTAGGATTCCTCGGACATAGCGCGTTGGCAGGAGGAATTGCGGTCGACCTAGCCAAAGTTAAGGATGTTGAAGAATGGAAGACCCAACCACTCAAACCCAAGTTCGTGCATTTCTTGGATTAGAGGGATATTAATGCAAGTTCGTAGAAGGATTCTCGAGCATTGCAAGACCCATGAACCAATTGTTGAAGAAGGATAAGAAGTTTGAATGGACCGACAAATGTGAACCATGTTTTCAAGAGCTCAAGAAGAGACTAATTTCAGCCCCAATCTTGATTATGTCGGATATCAAGAAGCCTTTTGATGTGTATTGTGACGCATCCAAGATTAGTATCGGATGTGTGTTGATGCAAGAAGGCAAATTCATATCCTATCTGTCCCGAAAACTGAAGCAACATGAGCAGAATTACCCTACCCATGACCTAGAACTAGTAGCTGTAGTTTTAGCCTTGAAGACATGGCGTCATTACCTCATGGGTAACCGCTGTGAGATTTATTTGGATCACAAGAGTCTCAAGTATATTTTCACCCAGAGGGAGTTAAATATGAGGGAAAGGACATGGATATATCTAATCAAGGACTATGATCTTGACATTCACTATCACCCCGGCAGAGCCAATGTGGTAGTAGATTCTCTTAGCAGATTGTCGTGTCGATTGAACACCATGATAAAAGAAGCCAAGCCAAGTTTGCATGAGGATATGGAAAATTTCATAATGGAGCTCGTTAGTGAAGGATTTTTGGCTAGCATATAACTTCAACCCACTTTGATTAGTTAGATCAAGGAGACGCTGAAAGGAAATGCTAGTATCAACGGAATTAAACATCGTATTGGTACAGGGACGGTACCCGGATTCACCTAAGATGGAGAAGGAGTTTTGTGGTATAAAGGACGAATCTTTGTGCCCGCAGATTCAGAGTTGAAACAAGCTATTTTGCAAGAAGCCCATGATACTCTTTATTCTATCCACCCTAGAGGAACGAAGATGTATTGGGATGTGAAGGAGCATTTTTGGTGGCATAAGATGAAGAGAGAAATTGGAAGCTACATAACCAAATGTGATATTTGTCAAAGATTCAAAGCGGGACATCTAGTAGGGGAAATGACTCTATTTGCTGTTGGAATTATGCCCTAGAGGCAATAATAAATATGTTATTATTATAATTCTTGTTCATGATAATTTTTATATTCCATGCTAGAATTGTATTAAGCGGAAACTTTAATACTTGTGTGGTTTGTGAACAACACCGTGTCCCTAGTACGCCTCTATGGACTAGCTCATTGATCAATGATGGTTAAGGTTTCCTAACCATAGACATGAGTTGTCGATTGATAATGAGATCATATCATTGGGAGAATGATATGATGGACAGACCCAAACTAAGCGAAGCAATTAGATCGTGTCATCGTGTTCGTCTTTGCGAAACTTTTCTTATGTCAAATATTGTATTCCTTAGACCATGAGATAATACAACTCCCTGGTATCGGAAGAAAGCTTTGAGGTCATCAAACATCATCCTATGAGAGGGTGATCATAAAGGTGTCTCTCAGGTGATCGGAAAGTATCTGTTGGGTTGTATGTATCGAGATGGGATTTGTCCCTCCCAAGTCGGAGAGATATACTTCGGGCCCACTCGGTAATCGATATCAACACCGCTTGCAAGCATGTGGTTAAGGAGTTAATCACAAAGTGATATCGGATTACGGAACGAGTAAAGTACTTGCTGTGAACGAGATTGAACTAGGTATGACGGTGCCGACGATCAAATCTCGGGCAAGTAAAATATCGCGAGACGAAGGGAATATATATATGGGATTGATTGAATCTTGGCATCGTGGTTCATCCGATATGATCATCGATGAATGTGTGGGAGTCAACATGGGTTTCCAGACCCCGCTGTTGATTATTGATAGAAGATCATGTCTGCATATTCTCGAACCCGCAAGGTCACACACTTAACGTGTCTCGACGCTAGGATAGATTGGATAATTGGTTTATGAGTTTTTGTTCGGAGTCTCGGATGGGATCCGGGACATCACGAGAGGTTCCGGAGTGGTCCGGAGAATAAGATTCATATAAGGCAGTGCAGTTTTTGGAGTTCGGAATTATTCCGGGTTAATCGGTATTGTACCGGAAGCTTCTAGAACCTTCCGGAAGGGGACCAACGTGGCCCCACCTTCCGGGAGGGGGCATGGGCCTATGAGGGAGTGCCCTGGCCGCATTGGGCCAGGGGCACAAGGCCCCATAGGGCCCAGCCGGCCAAGAGAGGTTTAAACTCTAGATAGAGCTTCTAGAAGGGGGGGTTTCCTTGCCCCCACTCTTCCTCCTTGGGGCCGCCGGCCTTGGCTTGGGGGAGGGGCTAGGGCTGCGCCCACCCCTCTATATATAGAGGGCTGGGGGCACACCAACCCCCTACACCTTCCCCTCCAACCCTATCCGCCCTGCTGCCCTCCTCTCTACCTCCCGACTGCTTGTAGGCGAAGCCCTGCTGCAGAAATTCTCCACCAATTGCACCGCGCCGTCGCGTTGTAGATCCAACCCATCTCTCCACCATACTTGCTGGACCAAGGAAGGAGGAGACGTCGAGGTTCTTCACGTGTGCATCTCATGGAGGCACCGCCACTTGTGGTGCTAGATCGGATCGGATCGCGAGGAGGAGAAGCGAGTACGACTACATCACCCACGTTCCGACGAACGTTCCGTTGTGCGAATCTTCAAGGGTATGAAGATCTAATCCAATCTCTCTCGTTGTTTGCATCTCCTAGATTAGATCTTGGATTTCCCTCTGTTCGCATCCGTAGAAAATTTTGATTTACTATGCCGCGAAACCCTTCATTTGGGTCATAGTGGATAGACTGTCTATAGTAGCTCATTTATTACCGGTCAAGAACACTTATCAGAGCTCGAAGCTAGAAGAGTTGTACATTGCTAGGATAGTCAGTTTGCATGGAGTCCCCAAGAACATTGTGTCGGATCGAGGAACCCAGTTTACCTCAAGATTTTTGAAGAAAGTCCAAGAAGGATTGGAACCAGACTGGATTTCAGCACAACTTATCACCCGTAGACTAATGGACAAACGGAGCGAGTAAACCAGATACTCGAAGATATGTTGAGAGCTTGTGTGTTGTAATATGGATCTAAATGGGTGGACTGTCTACCTTTCACAGAATTCTCATACAACAACAGTTACCAGGCCAGTTTGCAAATGGCCCCATTTAAATTTATGTATGGAAGTAAGTGTCGTACCCCATTGAATTGGTCAGAAGTAGGAGAGAGTGAGATTTTCGGACCCGAAATCCTAAGAGAATCTAAAGATAAAGATCACAAGATCCGTGAGCACCTTAAGACCTCCCAATCCAGACAGAAGAGTTATGCCCACAAGAGACGTCGAGATCTAGCCTTCACTATCGGAGATTTTGTGTATCTGAAAGTATCACCCTTGAAAGGAATGCGATGTTTCCAAGTGAAAGGGAAGTTATCCCCCAGATATATTCGACCCTTCAAGATTTTGAATCACCGAGGCGAAGTATCATATCAACTGGAACTGCCGGAGGAGATGTCAGCCGTGCATGATGTGTTCCATATCTCGTTACTTTGCAAATACCTATAAGTCCCGAAGAAGACCGAAGTTTTCCAGAATATTGATCACAGAACCATAGAGATCAACAAAGACCTAACTTATCGTGAAGTAACCATTCGTATTTTGGAAGAATCCTTTAGAACCACCAGAACCCGGAGTATCAAGTTTCTCAAGATCAAGTGGAGTAACCATACTGAAGAAGAAGCTACTTGGGAACGAGAAGATTACGTTAGGACTGAGTTTCCGGATCTCTTTAGTTCCTAGTTTTCTTTTTCTTAAATCTCAGGACGAGATTTTTTTACGATTGGAAGGTTTGTAACACCCCAAAAAATATTAATCAAGATTATCAAGTTCTAATCACCCAAGTTTTGGGTTAACAAAAACTTTTATTATTCAAATTAATATGAATGCATGTGGGTGTTATTAATGCATGAATGATTGCAATTGCCATGTTTGATTGCTATGAATGATAAGTATTGGTTTAAAGATGAAAACAATATAATATAGATCATTTCCAAGCAGAATCAAATGAAGAGAAAATCAAATAGAAGAAATATAAGCAAATGGTCATTTTGGCCAAACTTGTTCACTAGACTCTTTGTATTTTCCTAGTCCAAGTTTTCTAACAGAAACAAATCCAATTCTTTTCAACCCTTGCTATACTAAGTAGACGTGAGCCCAAGCCCACCTTACAAATCAACAGAAACAAATTCCAAATCTATTTAAAGGACAATTCAAAATTGAATCAGGTGTAAGTACTAAGATAGCCATTTCGCAAAAACCAACCAAACCACTTCACCTTGCCAAACCCAAGCAGCCAGAGACTACCAAGCATATGATCAGAGAACTCACCAAAATTCATCAAAAAATTCAAATGTGGAGTTCATGCGGCCATTTCAGCAAACACCTGGGGAACACAGATCAAACACCTGGGGAACACAGATCAAACTGCCTAACTTTCACTATTCTTGATCAATGCCTTGTTCCCCCATTGCCCCCAATTCACTTCCCTGGTCTCCCCCAGCACCAAGCATCACATTGAACAAGCTACCCCTTTGCACCAGTGCCATGCCGCCCGAAGCTCAGTCGCCGACCGACCATGGACAACATGCAGGAGGAAGCGCCACACCCGTCCATGATGTATAGGAGGCAGTCCACCGTCGACCGCCACTCCCTGTCCACCCCTCGAGCTCAGCCAAGCCCTAGACCACCAAACAATCGCTGCGCCTATTTTCTTTGCGCCATGCCAAGAGCGCGGTAGAGCACCACAGCCGACACGCTCGCACACTCCGCGCCTCGCTCTCACCGCGCATCACTGCACTCTCCATGACCCTAGCTACCTCCCAGACATGACCGTTCGCCGCCGTGCGACACGAAGCCCCTATACGCCGTCTCGAACACAACCGTTTCTGCTTAGAGCACCGAACACGCCCGACTGTTCTCGATAGCCCCTTGCCGTGCCATTAAGCCAGTGATGACCGACAAGAGACAACGCACCGTCCTACACCCTTCTCCATGTCGTTGGCTCGCTGCATCGTCGTCACCGACGAGCCCTGACCATGCCGCACTGCCCCTCACACCGGTGTATAAATAGAGGCCACCCCAGCCCTCATTCTCCACACCATCTCACTCCCCTCTCTCAGAATCAGGATGGAGATCTGATTAATACCACGCCGATCGACCCTCCTATGGATGGAAACATTGTCACCAAGGGTGCACGTGAAATTTACGGAGATGCTCTCACAATTTCAATCCGAACAGCTTCATATCTTATAGCGGAGGCGCTGGAGAAAAGGGCCGAGGACCTGGAAAAGCACCGTCTAATTCTTCTCAAAGAGGCCACGTGCATCGTCGAGCTTAGGCAGCAGTTAGACAATGATCCTGCCAAATATTAGTCAGATTTCAAGCTACACCCAAAAAAGACAAGGGGATGTCCGTTTCTTGCCAACAAGAATCCGGTTATCCACAAAGATCTATTCGACGGAAAGGACGGAGAGAAGATCCGAGTCTACAGCACGCCGTTGGAAAATGATGTTGTCGCTCGAGCCATCCTCGCCAAGAATCTATCTCCGCAGCAGGTCCAACAGTGCGTCGTGTTGCTGGACAAAGGATTAAAGTAGCAGAAAATGGCCGCGTCATTCAGTGGCAATTTGGCCTCAAAGTCCGAGTTTTGCCACACAGGCGCTAACCAAAGCGCTGATGGAAGGCTCCGCAGGGATACGAATCAACACTATCAACGCCATGGAGAAGAAGAGAATTCAAGAACTAGCGCAAATATCCACTCTCGCCGTCCGGCGTGTGACTGGGCAAGATTTATTCCGGCTATGTCCGAAGATGCCATCAGGACAATGGTCCCTCATCGGAAAAACAACCGCTATAGGGAAGACCTAGAAACACGCCGCTAGTGAGAAGAGCAAGATCGGCTAAGGACGCCACCACCAAGACGTCCGGCTGGTAATGCAGGACGAAGAAATGATACGGAACGTCCTATATCATGTAGGGACGACGCCCGAAGAAACATGCATCGGAGTCAGCATAATGAGGCTCCACCACCACCACCACGTAACCCAGCCGGAAATAATCCACCAGGGCCACCATCGCCTCCTGGCAGCAACCATGAAGGATGGACGCAGCCATGGAAGGTGTAGGGGCGGAGGAGGCAATGGTGAAAGGAGAAGCAGAAATCCGACTCCGCCGCGCAGAAGCCATGAGCCTCCAAGGCGCAGATATCTATAACCAAACAACGCTCGCCATCGCATTGAATCAAACATAGAGGCGCGACGGTATGAGTAAGAAGACGTGTATGTGGGACTTAAGTGCTGTGGACCACGCATACGTCAGACCAAATTTCTGGTTGACTTTGGTATTGCCAAACAAATTCAGCCCTATGATGGCGTGGCTCGGCCAGATACCTGGCTCCAGGATTTCTTCCAGGCCTGCTGCATCGCCAAAGGAGGAAATAGCCTGGTCGGAGTCCGATATGTCCCACTCATGCTGAGGAAGACTACTAGATCATGGCTCAATGAACTGCTAGAGAACTCAATTCATAACTGGTATGATATGCAAAGTGCGTTATGTTGAAACTTCGAGCAAACATAAAGGAGGCCCTGCACAATCGGAGACTTGCAGTGTTGCACACAAAGACCCGGAGAAACCTGCCATTTTACCTCGGACGCTGGATTGACACGAAGAACTCCTGCGAAGGAGTAAATGAACAAACTGCGATAGAATCTTTCATCGCAGGATTTCCAGTTGTACTTTTGCGTAACATACTGAAGCGTGACCACGTCACAGATTTGGGAGAAATGATAGAGAGGGAAAGCAAATACGCTGATGCCGATGATGATTCAGAAGGGCTGCTAAACATTCTGGCCAATCCCAATGCAGCCAAACAGCCAAAACAATAAACTCAGAAGCGCAAGAACATCTCGGAAGAAAAACTGGCTTCGGACAATGAAGCTATCAACGCAACGTATGGATCCGGAGGACGAGGAGGGTGTGGAGGCAGCCGAGGTAGAGCCCGTGGAATTTCTCGAATCCAGGGCAGAGGAGACTAGCAACCCGGAAGAACTTATACCTGGGCCGACATTGGCAATAATCCTTGTGTCAACCACTTGGATAGTAACGGAGGATCTACCCACACAAATTTCGAGTGTCGTTTCAATGATGACATCAAGAAAGACAAATACGCTGGCTACAGAGCCAAGCGACGAAAAGCAAAGAAAAATTCCGAGAAAGGAAAGGAGCCCAGGGAAGATTCCGACATGGAAGAAGCGGATACCGCAGCAGAGCCCAAGTCGGAGGTAAAGAAGACTTTTTCGACTAAGAAAGACACATATGTCTGCTTCCTTGGATCCTAACCTGCCAAGGAAAAGAAGGCGGTTCTCCGTGAGCTTAATGCCACGGTTCCGGCTGTTCCACAATTTCTGGATTGGTCGGATGTAACCATCAGCTTTGATCGCTCAGATCACCCAAGGAAAACACATCCTCTGTGAAAGTACCCTCTGGTCGTCAATCCTCTTATTGATGGCTATGAGTTTTCTAAAACACTCATGGACGGTGGAAGCAGCATTAACATCCTCTACATTGAGACGCTCCATCGCATGAAGCTACACGAGGGCCAGTTGAGTTACAACAGTTTAACTTTGCATGGCATTGTACCACGGAGACAGGAGGATTCTCTGGGTGAGATTACTCTAGACGTTACATTCGAAACCCGAAACAATTACCGGACCGAGCCACTCTCTTTTGAGGTGGTACCATTTAAAAGTTCTTAACACTTATTGGGTGTTCATAGCTCGTCCATGTTACATCTACAAAATGATTAAACTTCCAGGTCCAAAGGGCATAATCACCATACGGGGAATCCGAGGAAGGCGCGAGAGTGCGACGAAGGATCTTCTGCCTTCGTTGAAGCCGTGCTACACGCTCAGGAGTACCAGGAGATCAAGAAGACCATCAATCCATCCGAGATGCCCTCTACCAAGAACGAGGTGCTGAAGCCAAGTTTGCAGTTCAAGGCGTCGGAAGAGACGAAGAAAACATCACTGAAGGAAGATGATTCCTCCAAGACGACGAACATAGGGGTAGGATTAGGTAGCACATAGGAAAGCATGCTTGTCGAGTTCCTCAAAGCTAATAGTGATATCTTCGCATGGCAGACTTCTGACATGACCGGAGTACCTAGGGAACTTGCCAAGAACTCTCTTAATGTGTACCCTGATGCTAAACCCGTCAAACAGTCCTTACGACGGTTTGGTGATGAAAGGCGCAAAGCGATAGCCAAGGAATTAGCCCGATTAGAGTTAGCCGGATTCATAATAGAGGTCATCCATACAGATTGGGTGGAAAATTCGGTACTCGTCCCTAAAAAGGACACTATTGATTTAAGGATGTGTGTTGATTATACAACTTTGAACAAGGCATGCCCAAAAGATCTGTTCCCTTTGCCAAGAATCGATCAAGTTATCGAATCAACGGCAGGGTCGGAACTACTCTGTTTTCTCGACGCATATTACGGATATCACCAAATACCAATGAAAGAGTCGAATCAAATTAAGCAGTCTTTTGTCACTCCTTTTGGAACCTTCTCCTACAAAACTATGCCTTTCAGCTTAAAGAATGCAGGAGGAACATATCAATGTATTATGCCATGTTGTATCAACGACCAAATCGGGTGATATAGCATTTATGCCCAAAAAGAAGGAGACTATAATTTCCGACTTAGTGTTTTTTTGGAATTACAACCGAAAAATTGTTAGGTTTCATCGTCTCTGAGCGAGGCATAGAGGTGAACAGGGACAAAATCAAGGCTATACTTAACATTACCAGGCTGAGTCTCCTGATGGACATACAACGTCTCACTGGTTACATTGTGGCAATGAGTCGGTTCGTTAGCCGGCTCGGCGAAAGAGCTGCACCTTTATACAAACTCTTGAATAAAACCGACAAATTTCTCTTGAACCGGGAAGCCGAAACTGCCCTACAAAGTTTGAAAGACCTACTTTCAAACCCACCAGTTCTTGCAACACCAGACCTAAAGATCCTATGTTACTTTACATTGCAGCAACCAACAAGGTCATAAGTGTGGTAACAATAGTAGAGCGCGAGGAAGAGGGCCACGAGCATAAGGTGCAACAGCCAACTTATTACCTGAGTGAGGTCTTGACAGAATCAAAACAATGGTATCCAATCATCAAAAGCTAGCCTATGGAGTGGTCTTTGCATCCAGAAATCTATGCCACTAATTTCAAGAGCACAAGATCACAGTGGTGAGCACTGCTCCCCTGTGAGATATAATCAATAACTGTGACGCCACAGGACGTGTCACAAAGTGGGGAATAGAGACTATAGCTTTCGACATTGAGTATAAGCCACGCACAACAATCAAGTCCCAAATACTTGCTGACTTGTTGTTGATTTTACAAAAATGGCAGAAAACACAAGTCCTCCAAAATCGGAATTTTGGACCCTTCATTTTGACGGATCAAAAGCACGAGGAGGCTCGGGGGCTGGCGTGGTGCTCAAATCACCCCAAGGAGATAAGCTTTTCTATGTGTTGCAAATACACTTCACGGCAACCAACAATATTGTTGAGTATGAAGCATTGCTACATGGAATACGCATGGCCAAAAACATTAGCATAACAAGACTCATGTGTTACGGAGACTCGGATTTAGTTGCTCAGCAAGTATCCGATATCTACAACGCAAACAAGCACATGGCAGCATACAAAGTTGTTGTGGATGAACTATCTAAATTGTTCGAGGGTTTTGAGGTTTAACACATCCCTCTGGCAGAAAATGAGGAAGCATATGCTCTATCAAGGATAATGTAGCACCCCCCGGGATTAGGGTTAAACTAACCTTAGATCATCGTCTAAGATAAGATTAACTCCAAGCACACGTGATCACAGTAAGATTCGGTAACATTACAGAACTCAGGGATTCAACAGCCTAAGTTTAAACTCTTAATAGAGTAAGATATTAGAGTTATTACAAACCAGAGGTCATAGACCCAACATTACATCTTGTTCTACACAACAACTTAGCAAAGGGCATAAGAGGCCATAAACAAAAGCGACGTCCATCCCATAGTCGTCAGGCTGCTACCTGGGACCCCCAACTACTCATCGATGTCAACATAGAAGCCACCTTCAGTTGCAACTAGATCATCTCTATAAAAACAACAATGGCACAAGGCTGAGTATGAGAATTTACTCCACAAGACTTAGATAACCTAGTATCTACATGCTCTGGCTAGAAAGGCTTTCTCTGGGTTTACTTTTGCGGAAAGCAATCTTTATTTCTAAACAAGAGAGAGAAGAGGCTCTTCTACTCAGAATCTTTTAAAAGGGATAAGATAGCGACTTCTTCATCTTGTTCATCACATCTTGATAACCACTAGCTTCATCAGAACCTGCTATCTAGGATCACCCCCTCGACCCGGAGGAAGCATCCTTAATCATACATGGATCAACAAGTTTTATAGTGGTTAATGTTATCTATGATCTTAAGTCCGATCGCCAAGTCGTTCATAACCGTCAACATGGCTTTTCGAAAAGATTTAACCCTGCAGGGGTGTACAACTTTACCCACACATACCAACCGACTCTTAATGACAAATATTATACGCCCTCTTCCTTGGAACACCGGCAGAGGGTGGTTGACCATGACCTTTACCTTGCTTTCGCCGAGACCATGAGTCACGCAATAAGTATGGTTCCGCCGTAACGGGTCAAATCCCGAAGCAAGTACTTAAAGATGTGAGGCGAGGTTGGTTTACCAGGGGTGATATCTACCCCAAGCAACCCGGTCCATGCTGCCCTACCTGTTATGATGCACCTCCATCACCTCCTCTTTCGAAAACGTTTTCAGTGCGTATGCCGAATGGAAATCCCGAACTATGTGACTCATGGAATCTACTAGGCAAGTTATTTAGTCGAGGGGTTATCCAGGCCCCCTGTGGCTGTACGCTCGTCTTGGTTCCAAAGGTAACAACTCAGTTCCTAGTAGTGGCGAGCATGGGACTACAAAAACCACACCCAACGTGGCCTCCCATACAAGCCTTAACATATTTATTTATCTCCATTGATGAAACCTCCACCTCCTATCTTTCTAGATTCTTCTACACCTCCGAATCATCATATGAATGTATCAGAGGGTACTAGTAAGCATGGCTAAGTTGTCGGTCATAAAAGATCTAGCGACTCTCAGATGCCATACCTAGGTATGCTAGGAGGAGTGGATCAGGAGTATAAGGCTACAAAACGGGAACTGTGCAGCAGATAGGTAACCCTAGCTACTGACAAAAGACCACATTGGAATCATGTGCATCATAGCGAGAAAGTAATATACTTTGTAAAAGTAGGTTCAAAATGAGAGGCTACGATTGCCTTGTCCATCAGTAGACAAGTATGGATCTTTGGTGTTGTTGACTTCAACCTCAGGTTCGGTTCCTATTCGCGAAGAACAAAATACCGGAAAAGGGAAAATAACATTCAATACATGGCATGTGCAATGCTCATACAATATGGATGATATGATAAGTTAAGTAGTGTTGAAATGAACCCTAGAACATGCTTGTCATTTTAAACGGGGTCCAAGAGGTCCAAACCCTAGAACAGGGGGATCGTCAGAATCACCTATGGGGTTCAATTAGTTCTTCTAGTTAAACTTGTCTTGAAATTTGGTTAACTATGTATGATTATGCTGCTATTGCATAGCTCTTATTTTTCTGAACATTTTGGTATATTATTTGTATTTTTCTGATTTAAAATTAATTAGTTATGAATTTCTCCAATTTTAATTCATTTTAAATCATTTTTGGAATATTTAAATTATTTTTTCCAACTTGGGCCCACATGTCAGACTTTTATTAATTTCATAATTGATTTACAAAAATATTAAAACCTTGACAGACAGGGTCCACCTGTTAGTATTTCTTATTTCTAGAAAACATTTAATTAAAATAGAAACAGTTTATTGCATAATGTTGACGTCAGGGCCCTACGCCTAACTTTTCTCACTGGGGCAGAGGCACCAGACGGTGGTCGCCGGCGGCGATCCAGAGCACGAATGGGCGCGCGAGAGTATGCGTTCAAATCAGTCGAGCAAGACGAGCACGTCTGTGGCGGCGCCACTAGGATTAGGTCATCAGAGCTTGGTCATCGACGGCAGGCGGCGACGGTGCTCGCAGATCGACAGAGCGCGTGGGATACAGAGGAGGTGGGAGACGATGGTATGGTCCAGGAGGACCGCATGCTCACCCTGGAGCTGAAGGGGTCGACAACGAGGCAAGGCGGAGATCATAACGACGACAAGGGGCGCAGAGGAGCATGTCAGTGCCGAAGAAGAAGAGGTCGATGCGGTCGACTGGGGCATCATAGCCCGATTCCTTCGCATAGGAGGAAGCTCGTGTCCTGGCGAAGCTCGTGGTGGTGTCGGATGGGCGAGGGGAGGCCAGCAACGGCGGCTAGTCGACGGCTATGGCGGGCTAGGGTTCGGGCTTGCATGGTGCATAGAGGGAGAGAGAGCGCGCGAGAAGGGGGATAAGATCTGGGAGGGAGAGGCGTGCAAGGCGGCTCCTTATCCTCGTCCAGAGAGGCGGCGAGGATCTTGACGCCGGCGAGCGGCGGCGCGACAACTCGCAGGAGCTTCCGAACTTGACGATGCTAATAGCATGGACAAACCGGTACCGGGCCTAGGTGGGCTTCGCTGGGGCGGCCTGATTAGGGTTTAGAATTAGGTTTTTCTTCTAGAAATCCCTTTTCTTTTTCTATTTTCAGTTTTTCTGTTTTGTAATTTCATTTTCCATTCTGTTTTTGATCATTTCAAAAATATCACAACCCTTGTAAAATATGTAAAAATATTGTGGAACCCTTTTATTCATTTTGGCTTCCAATAATTTTGTAACTTTTCAAAATTCAAAAATCATTTGAATATAGTTTCAAAGAGAGGGGGAAATTAGAGTTTTGGATTTGCATTTAATTCAACACACTTGATCTTATGCATATATTTTATTGATTTAAACAGATGCATGCAATGCTTAAGTACTAATTACATATATTAGAAGCTTGGCCTGTTACGTATAGGCTCTGCGCGGAAACAAGTACCGTATGGCGCTTTCTTAGAGCATTTAAGGGCACCCTCCATAGTCGGAGTTGATGAGGACTATCCGACAAAATCCGACTCAGCTTTAATAGCAGTTCTGGCTATAATTCCCAGCTGGAAAAAACCCTATCTGGATTTCCTAATAGACAGAAAATTACCCGAAGACGAAGTCTTGAGCCGACAGATTGTCCGACGAGCAAAATCCTATATTATAATAAATGGTGAGCTCTATAAGTGGAGTGTTTATGGCATGTTTCAACGATGTATTTCTTTGGAGGAAGGAGTGGAAATCTTAAGAGAAATCCATGAAGGCGAGTGTGGTCAGCATGCTGCAACAAGATCCTTAGTGGAAAAAGCTTTTCGACACGGATTCTTTTGGCTTATAGCTAAGGAGGATGGCGACAAACTGGTCAAAACGTGTAGAGGCTGCCAAAAGTACGCCCATCGGGCACAGTTCCGGCTGAATAGTTGCGAACAATCCCTATTATATGGTCGTTTGCGGTCTGGGGCTTGATATGGTAGGGCCGTTTCGCATGGCAAAATATGGATTTACCCACCTACTATTGATGGTGGATAAATTTACAAAGTAGATTGAGGCTAAACCCGTAACAAGTTGCGATGGAGCCACAGCCAGAAAGTTCATTGAGGACGTAATCATCCGATTCGGATATCCGCACACTATAATTACTGACAATGGGAGCAATTTTTCCATGGGGTAACATGCCAAATTCTGCGAAGAACAAGGGATCTGACTTGATATTGCATTAGTCACACATCCACAAGATAATGGACAAGTCGAAAGAACTAATGGCCTTATTTTACAAGGAATCTGACCTCGTCTCGAGGCACCGCTTCGTTGGGCCGCGGGGGCTTGGGCGGAAGAATTACCGTATGTGATATAGAGCTTACGTATAACTCCTAATAGGTCAACCAGCTATACTCCTTTCTTCTTGGTCTATGGTGCTAAAGCAGTTCTTCCAAGTGATCTAATTCATCAGTCTCCACGAGTCAGAGCGTATATCAAAGAAGATGTAAAAGTTTCTTGACAAGATGATCTCGATCTACATCCTATAAACAGAAGAAGCACAAGTATCGTAGTCAGAGAGTTCAAAACCACTCTTTCAGAAAAGGCGATTTGGTTCTTCGACTTATGTAGAAAATAAAGCACAAACTTTCCCCAATTTGGGAAGGATCTTTTATGATTAGTAGAGTTATGCATAATGGGTCATATTATTTAACCAATATGAGACCAATCAAGGAAAGACCGGATACTCGGAAGAGAAATAGAGCTGGAGGTAGCACAGACCATATGAAATAGACCGTCGATAGAATATTGCACAGCTACATCCCTTCTATTCCAAGTTATATTTCCTTTTAATCATATGTGTACATGTTCATAATAAAATAAAGTATTGGTTTCCTCATATGTTATCTTTGAGAAGTTTTTTGCCATCTTATTTCCAAAAGAGCATGTCATTTTTTCAAAAATCCCAGAATGCTTGAAAGTACTTTATGCTCATGTTTGTTCTGGTTATGATTTTTAAATATCTAAAAAATGTTATCTTAAGGTAAAAAATTCAATTTATTGTCTATACTTTGGTTTTTTATCTGATTGCTTAGAGGCGGGTATTTTCCGATAACATATGAGTTATTGGAAGCCGGCTTTGTTTCCGAGTTTAAACTGGTTTAGCAGTTAAGCTCTGTTGCTCGGCAAAGTATCCAGGCTAAAGGTTGGCCGGGCCATGAAAGGGACGAGGCAGAGAGCCAAATAAAATGACAAGTGTAGGCATAAAACAAAAAGTGCTTCAAAAATTTTCAAAGCACACACATAAAATATATAAACATAAGTGCTACAATAGTAAAAGCATAAAGTTTTTACAGACTAGCACAACCAAAATAATTGTTTCCATCATTACATTTCCAGAAGATCAGAATAATGCATAAAAATTGTTTATGCTGCAGAGCCAGGTGGTGGTGATGAAGAAGGTTGAGCGCTGGAGTCGACAACATTGTCGCCCTGGATCTCAGACTCGGAAGCTGCAAAGCTGTCTTCTGGCTCTTGAGGCAAGGAAGGAACGGCGACATACTTGAAGAACGGTGTCGTATAGTTGGTCATCTCCGCCACATGAAAAGCATAACCTGCACAGGAATCTTGGATTGCCTTGATGTCGTGTGGGTTGCCCTCATTGTCCTCTTGGGCGATACCTTTGGTGACATGCCAGATGTTGTCAACACCTGAATTTTTAATCCTAGATGCCTGTTATGCCATACATCGCAATCCCAGGATTACATTTTTGCGAGACATGACAGATTGGATATCATAGTACATCATCCATTACAAACCATACATAAGGTCTTACGACAAAATAAAGGATCTCATGATCCAGTCCTAATACAATCATAGCAGCGGAATAACGTAATAATAACGGTAGCGTGGGTGAAGCTCCATTCATGTTCACAGGCAATGCTGACGATGGGAGATGATCCTAGTTGTCGTAACCTTCCTGCTGTCCATCCTCCTAATAGTGCTCTTGATAGTCTGGCCACGGGAATAGCCAGGGATAGAGCCATGAGTACTTTTTAAGTACTCGCAAACTAATACTAACAAGTGAAGTGGTTTTGAGTAGGAAGTACTAGGCTCTAGGTTGTTTTGCAAAAAGCCAGATTTACCTCTACTTAGTTCAGAAGAAAAGAAAGCTAGTTGAAAGTTTTATAACACCTAAGTGGGAACATGAATTTTACATCACAGCCCTGTTGTTGTCAAGTCAAGTCATGATTCATTTCACAAGTCATTTTGAAAACATCTGACGATGGAACAGTATGGCCACTCCAACTGTCCATAACCGCAGACACGGCTATTCGAATAGTTTGACACTCTGCAAAGGTGGTACACTTTCAGCGCAATATTCGATACATCCGTCAGGAACAATCTTGAATTCACCATACTCACTATCCTCCTCTGCTCTCTCTCGACCTCCCTCTCACAATTCCCCCTCTGGAAGAACCCTAACTGACACAGGTGCCGCTCATCACCGATGTTCTAGGCCACCCCGATCCCCGCTGAGCATCCTAGGAGCTCCGCCTCGTCTCCCTCTACTTCCCCATCGAAGGAATCAAGGAGGGGCATCCATAATTGCCGCCATCGACGTCGTCATTCCCGCCTCCGGCCGCCGCTTTCGACGATGTTGCCGACGCCGTCCGACCTCACCTCGCGTCAACGACCCCACCACTGCGCTCCTGGTGAGCCACCGGTCCTCCTAGACCACCTCGTTGGCCCCATCCCTCTCTGTTTCTTGCTCGCATTGATCACCGCCGTGGGCCGCCGCTCGGCCTTGTTGCTGGACAAGCTCCAACGACCCTCCCGTGGCGGCGCCTCCCCTATTAGGTAGCCCGCTCGCCCCCTAGCTCCGCCAACCGCCACCGTCTGGCCATTCTCCGGCGAGTCCCGCGTGGCACCAAGGGGGAATCTCATGTGGCCTCAGCCCCACCAGTCAGCCGTAGTGGCTAGCCTTTGCCTCGTTTAGAAGAGTATTAGGTTAGGTTGAGATGACGTCGGCCTGATGTAATAATGGTTAAATAATTTCAAAAAATGAATAAATCTTGTAAAATCAATATCTAATTATTTATAAGTCAGAAAAATATATATAATGTCAAAATGTTCAAAAAATGAGACCTATCTATTTAATCTATAATCGTGCATTGTTAAACAACTTAAATGACAAGTTTAATTAGAGAACAAACTAACCCCTCTCATACATCCGGAGTTTTCCCGAGTTAGGGTTTGTACCCCTCGGAACCCCGATTAAATGGTCGATTATGCCTTAGGGTTACATTTTGATACAATTTAACTTGTCATATCATCATCCTTGTTTGAGCATTGCATCGATGCCATGTGGTGATTGTTTCCCTCTCTTTCTGTTGTTTGGTTCTTCCCTGTAGAATACGATATTGACATCAAGATCGAGATCGAAGAACGAGATCAAGATCGTCGAAGATCGAAGAACAATACTTGACCAACTATAATCAAGTCAAGTACAAGGCTCCCGAAGATCTGCTTATTCGTGATCAACATGCAAAGGCTAGCATAGCCCCACCATGATATAATCCTATGATTTCGAAAGCATTTCAATTCTTACCATGATGCATACGATTCTACTATGGTCTTTTATCGATAGATAGACTAACCTCTCTGTTGCATACTCCCTTTGAGCTTATATTACCTGATCCACTGCTCCTAGCTTAACTAGGTTTTTCTTGTGTGCACTTCTAGAGATTTTATCAGTGTCCTGCTTAGCCATGCATAGCTGTTGAGTCTGGTCCATCCAGATGATGTATAAGATGCAGATAATCTAGTATGATAGGAGAACGTGATGATTTTATATCAGAGGTGATATGAGTTAAACATGCTAAGTCTTGTATGGGAGGCCATGGTGGGATGTGGTTTTTCTAGTCCCATGATCGCCACCATTAGGACCCGAGTTCTTTCCTTTGGAACCAAGACGAGCGTACAACCACACGGGGCCTGGAAAACCTCACGAGCAACTAACTTGCCCAGTAGATTCCATGAGTCACATAGTTCGGGCGTTCCATTCGACATGCATTCTGGATCTTCTCAAAGGTGGTGAAGGAGATGCATTCATAACAGGTAGGTAAGCATGGCCGAGGTTGGATGGGGTGGATGGAGCCTCTGGTGAACCAACCTCGCCTCACATATTTAAGTAACGGCTTTGGGATTTGACCCATTATGGCGGAATCATACTTATTGCATGACTCATGGTCTCGGCGAAAGCAAGGTAAAGGTCGTGTCTAACAACCCTCTGCCAGCCTTCCAAGGAAGAGGGCTAATCATTGTGGCATTAAGAGAAGGTTAGTACGTGTGGGTAAAGTTGTACACCCTGCAGGGTAATTTCTTTTCGAAAAGAGTGTTCACGGTTATGAACGACTTGGCGACCGGACTCAAGATCATAGAGAATTATAACCTAATCGTAAAACTTGGCAGATCAACGTGTGCTTAAGGATTCTTCCTCATGGGTACGAGGGGGTGATCCTAGTTGGTAGATGATGATGATTTGGTGGATATCAAAAGATGATGATCAATACTTCAGAGATGTCGCTCTCTTATCCTCTTTTAAAATACTCTGATTACACGAGATTCTTCTTTCTCTTGTTTTACAAACAAAGATGGATTTATGCAAAACAACTCCACCAACCATAAGACTTGCGGAGTACACCATGTACTCACCCTTGCTTTGTTGATAATTTTGGCAGAGTAAGTGTTCCTGGAAGATCAGTTTGGTACTACATCGACACTGACGAGTATCTTGGGGTTCCCGGCCGGCAGCCTGGAATCTATGGGCTGGGACGTCATCGTTATACTTCAGGCCTCTTAGGCCATTAGTTAAGTTTGCTATACTTAATAGCATAATTTTCTTTCCGTTGTTTGATGTCTGTGGTTAGTGACCTCTGCCTATAATAATTTGGCTCTTCGCTCAGTTATGAGCTTGATGTAATAATTTTGTGTCGTATTAGCGATTCTTCACTGGATATCCTCGAGCTCAAGTTTAAGCTTATGTCAGACGGAGGACTGGGATTTGTTTAGCCCTGATCCCGGGGGTGTCACATCTGGTACATGAGGCGGTCTCCATGGTGCTGCAGAGGCTTAATCCGGCGCTCCAGCTAGCAGTGGATCAACTCGGATCCATAGAGCGCCATGTGTTTCATCAGAAATCCAATCCGCCTCTTGGCGAGGATCAAAATATCCGATAGTTCCAGCACTTCCGCGTCCCATGAGTTTTGGTGGGGGGCGACATCGTCAGCAAAGGCCGGAAGGCCTTCCGCCTTTCCAGGAGCCAGAATATCCTTATGACAAAATAAGGTTCCAGCCCAGCGTTTGATGGATTCGCTAGCATTAATCCTAGGATAAACACGGTTTCTCCTAACGAGTAAGATGAGGATGCCGGTGGTGTAATGCACACCAGTGCTGAAAGAGTTCTTCCGAGTACCATAGTAGTACCGGAAAAGGGTGAGACTTGGCCTAATGCCAAGAAACCCCTGGCACAGAGCTGCATGAGTACTAAGCTCGAGCAGAGAGTTGGGAGGAAGGTTATGGAGTTGCACACCATAATAATTGAGGACGTTGATGAAGATGTCCGACGGTGGCAAGTTGAGGCCGCGGTCGATGTGCGTGCCGAACATCACCCGCTCGTCGTTGCGCGGGGCAGGAACGGCCTGCCCTGAGGCGCTCTGCCATGTGCCGGCGATGATGAGTCCTTTGTCCTCCGTGACTTGGAGTTTGGCATTGTCCATGTCGCTGGGGATCCAGAGGCCCCGCATCTTCTTTTCATCTGCTGCCGACGAACCCGCCACCGCTCCTGAGGTCGAGGTAGATGCCATTGATCATGGAGAAGAAGGACTGGTGAGGGAGAAACATTTTCTCGCGGCGTGTAGATGGGAATGTCTGTGGAGTGCTCCAGGAGTACGAGGAGACAATGAATGAAATGGTGGAGAGATAAATCTGAGAGAAGGGTTTTCTATTTTCTTTTATTTACCTCTACGCCAAGATTCGTGCGCTAATATGCGCGATTAGCGCCTCACGTATAGGAGAGAGGGAGGTAGCTTCCTCGCGACTCTTCCGCCCCCTCGATTTTCATGTAAGCATTGAAACGGCGTTTTGTTCCGTAAGGAACGGACCCACCAACGGTCGTGTTGATGGGACTCCTGTCAGTGACAGGACCTGGTCTAAAAAGTTGTCAGCCCGCACGCCGCTAAAAAATCTTGCTCATGTTTCAAACTGAGCAAGGAAAAGACTAAAGTGAGAACATAACATATCCGACTCAACTGACTCGTAATCCTATACTACTGAAAGAAGTTTTCGGGAACCCTTCAAGATTCTCAAGACGAAGAAACCATCAAGCTAGACGATTTATCCAACTTTGGATCTTGAAGATTTCCGGGGGCTACTGTTGGGGATATACTTTTCGGATATACCCACAGGACTCGCTGACCAGGGTGGCCCACCAACGGGTTCGAGCTTTGCTTCATGGGCGGCCTAATCACAGAAAGAGGAGGAGCTAGTTCCGGCTACGACAAGGCCCAGAAGAGTTACCGACTTAGGCCCGTAGTATTACTTGTAGTCCAAGCTGTATCTAGTTACCGACTCTGTAACATAGCTAGATAGGTCTCTCCTGTAACCCTAGGTCCCGGGGACTATATAAACCGGCCCTGTGGGAGCCTTTAGGGAAACAACCAATCATAACACCACAATCAACTCACACAGGCAAACCTCTCTTGTAATCCGCTGTAACATCCGGCTCATGCCGATATACTACTAGGTTGCTAGCAGGAGTAGGATCCAATCACCGCAGTTGGATATGAACCTGGGTAATCTTGTGTTCACTGCTCCTGAAACATCCGAAGTCTCACACCACATCTTTCCAACGCCACTAGGACCCCCTATGGCGTACTTGTCGACAATCCAACGATAACTGCAAGTTTTAGTTATAGGTGAACATAACATAGTACAATCATGATCTCAAAAAGAACTGTAAGTTTCTATCTACTTCACCTTTATTGTAATCTCTTGATAAAGCTATTGATAAAGCTACTGAATAGGACATACCATTAAACTAGAACATATATTGTGTGACCATCCATGTATCAAGTTTGATATTCGAAACTGAATAGTATCATATACATGCCACGCATATACAGATGTACTAAATTTGTGATTACGACAGTAGGCAGCAACCATAAAGGAGTCAAAGTAGAACATATAGCATGTCCTAATGCTACTGTATAGAAATCAGAACATATGCTGATATATAGAAATCAGAACATATAGCATGTCCGAATAACATGAGTGCAATCATTTGACTCACCATCATGTAGTCAGCAACATGCCCTCCATACATGTATTTATGGTGAGCCTCTACATCTAGCTGCTTCTCATCCTTCTTTAAACCCACAAAGCTCTTTTCACTCTCTGGAATATCAAGACCACCATCAAAAGCTCCCTGCAGAAGCAAAGAATTACACAAGTGCTATGCAATAATCATAAGCCAAAACAGTGGTTCTTTTTCACACCAACAAGAAACCAATGAGATCCATGCATTGGTAAATTTGAATTTGATATCAGGAGGCTACGGTACCAACTTTGTTAAACCAATGTTATTTTTTAGCTATATTGCTAACACATGTTTATAGACAGTTACGATGAACACGAGTAAGAAATTTAAATGTGATCACAAAAATTGCAATATATGCACGCCAACAATTCAAAAAAAATACAACACACGTGTTTCATCAAACAAGAGAGTAACATTTGATCAATCAATCGATATCAGCAGTTTCGGCCAACAGAAGAAGAATATGCAAGTGTATGCTGTTTATACCCCTCTTAGTAGAAGGAAAGCATCACTATTTGTAGATCACTAGGTCATGTAAAATGGGTTAATGTATATCTAAGAATGTACACATTGAAAATTCAGCACGAGGTAAAATGAGTGACTATATATCAAAGACTATACGAGAGGACTACAAACTAACATATTTTAGACTGATTTTTTCTGAGCCTAGGAATATGCTATCCATACTCGTCCGTGTGCAAGCATATATGAATAGCTGCTACTAATCAGAGGAAAGAAAAAATTAACCAACCAAATTTATCATAAGCACATATTATGATGAACTAGAGCAAAGATAAGTTCAAATATGTTTTTATCACAGTCTTTCATTGTACCATAGGTGTTGCAGAACTAAAGAAGATTCTTATTATGGTTGTTAGAATCAGCACATAATATGTCAGTGAGATGGAATATGTTTGGCCATGATACTTTGATGAAATGGAAGAAATATAAGCGAATCAAAAAAAAGTTAGTTGATCCTATCTTATTCCACCTTCCTCGTATTTTCTATAACATTACTGTAACACCCTAGGTTTCTAAACACCCAGCAGTGCTACCATACCTATCTAAATTCGACCAAACCAAAGGAAAAAACTATAGAATTCAGAAGCAACTCAGGTGTTCCAAATTAGAATATTTTCTAACGCAAAGTAGCTCCATTATGTAGATGTTTAGAAAAATGAACCTGCAGAGGCCTCTACACCAGAATCTATATATCTAGTTTGCGTTAGGTGATTGACTTGTAGATTCCCATGATACACCCTCCATATTAACATCTTCAAAGCATGGTTCCTGTTCTGGTATATGAGTAAGACAAGGTATATATCCTATTTATTTTTCCTTGTCCCTAGTTATGCATTTGCATTCCCACATCCATAAGCCATCGACTGAAATTAAATAAGATTAAAAGTTCATGTAGCTCTACACATTCACATTTCCCCAGTTATAAGACGACGGGTCTTCCCTAGTAATACTCCAGCTACCACATCTACTAGTACTAGATTTGGATCGATAACACACCCTCTAGTACATGGGTAGTTTGCGGTGGCTGATTGCCAATCCCCTTTTGCGAATCAGGATGGCATCGTGTTTCCTACAACGGGAAATATTGCATACATGAGAACTGAAATCCCTTGATAGAAGCAACAACAGATGTAGGAGAGCGACATGTATATATCCCGATGATGACAACAGCAGAAGACTCGAACCCTAGGATTCGGATGCCGACGCTGATTCCACCACTGGCGCACCTACTGCACTGCTCCGGCCGAACACAGCCATCATCGTCAGACCGCACCTATTGATGGAGGGTTGCCGGGAGGAGACGAGGAATCACGACGGCCGACCGAAGACCCATGGCATCCACATACTCGTATATGTGAGCCGTGGAAACACGATGGAGGAAGGCGCCGAGCTCCATGCTGCCAGCTACCTCAGGAGGACAGGACCTCTAGGGTTACGAATGTACTCGAGAAGTGTTCGGTGCGGGAGGAGAGACCGTCTAGGGTTGCGATATAAGGGGATCATGGAGACTCAGTGAAGGGCTACAGTAGTCCATCGCCGATGCAACGAAGGAAGGGATCTGGAGCATCAGGGGAGGGAGGGATTAGTGAGGTGTGACAGGAGACAAGGTGGGGAGAGGAGTGGATGCGTTGTGCGTGGGTCTGCGCGATGGGGTGGCCGGCAGGGTAGGGTGCTAGGGTTTGCGGTTGCGACACATGGCAAAATTGAACCTCTCCGGTGCCAAGGACCAAATTTTCGGTGGGTGAGGGCCTGAGGATAAGTTACACAATGTTGGATCGAACGCTCGTGGAAGGTCGATACGATTCAGTGGGTGATCCGTGAGTATCCTATTTTTTGCATTCTGATTGGGTGGAGAAGTGTCCATGGTTTGAAATCGGCATAACTAGCTCAAAAATCGAAAAAGCGGAAGACCTTTGTATTGCGCACACATGTACATCTTGAAATGGCGGAAGACCTTGATAATGAAGACCTTTATAATGAATCCATATTGTGCACACATGTACATCTTGAAATGGCAAATAATGTTACAGGAGCAAGTTTACCTTTTTTCCGCGCAAAAAAGCCATTTTCTATTTTCCGAGTGCCAATAACGGGGTATTTTGTGAAGCACCACCAAAGTAAGGTTATAGCATGGTACCATATCATGTGACATAGTTGAAAGTAAAATATCAAACTTGGTATATTGATTGCATCTCGAAAAAAACCTTCTCAGAAATGCGTTATCATGTTCGAGGTTTCTTGGCTTTTAGGGCAAAAGACAAATCTTATGGTTAGAATTACGACATAGTTTGCGATAATATGCCTAAATTGTGCATGCATGTGTATCATGGGTTGATGAACAATGTTGTAGGAGGAAGTTTTCTTTTTCTTCGCACAAAAAAACAATTTTCCATTTTCCGAGCGTCAAAAACTGGGTGGTTTATGAAGCAATCACCAAATTAAAGATTCAGAAAGGTGCCATCCCATTTTTCTAAAATAGTAGACCAACTTACACGGACAATGTCCCAACTTGGATATCTCAAACCTTTTCTTCCACCCCTGTGAAAAAGACAAATTCTTGCCGATTCGGTAGGAAGTGGGTCCGATTTGAACCTTTTCTTCCACCCCGTTCATGATGTAGTGCTCGTGATTTTTAAAAAAAAGAATTTTTAGGTTCACAATATGTTATTTCTTCATAGATCCAATGCAAGTTTAGCGAGGCTCAGCCCCTAGCTAAGAAGCTTCATGCCCACCTTTTTTACCATAGTTTGAAACGGGCATAAAAAATTAAAAATGGTTCAAACAATGTAAAACATTCGCGTGGCATCATATTATGTTACATAGTTGCAAGGAAAAATATCAAACTTGGTATATTGATTGCATTTCAAAAAAAACCTTCTAAAAAATGAGCTATCATGTTCGAGGTTTCATTGCTTTTAGCCGAAAAGACCAATGTTATGGCTAGAACCGCGACATAGTTTGTGATAATGTGCCCGTATTGTGCATGCATGTGTATCATGGGACGAGAACAATGTTGCAGGAGAAAGTTTTCTTTTTCCTCACACAAAAAAACAATTTTCCATTTTCCAAGTGCCATAAACGGGGTGTTTTGTGAAGCAACCACCAAATTATAGTGTCAAAATGGTACCATCCCATTTTTATAAAATAATAGAGCAACTTGCATGGACAATGTCCCAACCGGGGTATCTTAAACCTTTTCTTCAATCCCTTGTGAAAAAGAAAAATTCTTGCCGAATCGGCAGGAAGTGGGTCCGATTTGAACTGTAGGTACATGATCTAATGCTCGTGATTTTTTGAAAAAAATATTTTTAGGTTCACAATATGCTATTTCTTCATAGATCCAATGAAAATTCAGCGAGACACAGCCCCTAGCTAAGAACCTTCATGCCTAACATTTTGACCATAGTTTGAAACGGGCATAAAAATTTAAAAAATGGTCCGAAAAATGTAAGACCTTCGCGTGGCGTCATATTATGTAACATAGTTGCAAGGAAAAATATAAAACTTGGTATATTGATTGCATCTAAAAAAACCTTCTCAAAAATGAGCTATCATGTTCGAGGTTTAATGGCTTTTAGCCCAAAAGACCAATGTTATGGCTAGAATCGCGGCATAGTTTGTGATAATGTGCCCATATTGTGCATGCATGTGTAGCATGGGACGACAAAAATGTTGCAGGGGAAAGTTTTCTTTTTCGTCGCACAAAACAACAATTTTCCATTTTCCGAGTGCCAAAAACGGGGTGTTTTGCCAAGTAACCACCAAATGAAAGTTTCAAAAGGTACCATCCCATTTTAAAAAAATACTAGACCACCTTACATGGACAATGTACCAACTAGGGTATCTCAAACCTTTTCTTCTAACCCCTGTGAAAAAGACAAATTATTGCCGAATAGGTAGAAAGTGGGTCAAATTTAAATTACAGGTACATGATATAATACTTGTGATTTAAAAAAAATCATTTTAGACTCAGAATATGCTATTTCTTCAAAGATCCAATGAAAGTTTAGCGAGTCTCAGCCCCAAGCTAAGAACTTTCATGCCCGCCGTTTTGACCATAGCTTGAAATGGGCATAAATTTTTTAAAAATGGTCCAAACAATGCAAAACCTTTACGTGGTATCATATTATGTTACATAGTTGCAAGGAAAAATATCAAACTTGGTATGTTGATTGCATCTCAAAAAAACCTTCTGAGAAATGAGCTATCATGTTCGAGGTTTCGTGGCTTTTAGCCTAAAAGAAAATTGTTATGGCTAGAACCGCGACATAGTTTGTGATAATGTGGCCATATTATGCATGCAGGTGTATCATTGGACGAGAACAATGTTGCAGGAGAAAGTTTTATTTTTCGTCGCACAAAAAAACAATTTACCATTTTCTGAGTGCAAAAACGGGGTGTTTTGTGAAGCAACCATCAAATTATAGTGTCAAAATGGTACCATCCCATTTTTATAAAATACTTGAGAAACTTACATGGACAATGTCCCAACTGGGGTAATCTTAAACCTTTTCTTCCATCCCCTATGAAAAAGACAAATTCTTGCCGAATCGGTATGAAGTGGGTCCGATTTGAGATATAGCTACATGATCTAATGCTCGTGATTTTTTGAAAAAACATTTTTAGGTTCACAATATGCTATTTCTTCATAGAACTAATGCAATTTTAGGGAGGCTCAGCCCCTAGCTAAGAACCTTCATGCACAACATTTTAACCATAGTTTGAAACGGGTATAAAAATTTACAAAATGGTCCAAAAAATATAAAACCTTCACGTGGCGTCATATTATGTAACATAGTTGCAAGGAAAAATATTAAACTTGGTATATTGATTGCATCTCATAAAAACCTTCTAGAAATGAGCTATCATGATCGAGGTTTCATGGCTTTTAGCCCAAAAGACCAATGTTATGGCTAGAATCATGATATAGTTTGTAACAATGTGCCCATATTGTGCATGCATGTTTATAATGGGACTGCAGACAATGTTGCGGGAGGAATTTTTCTTTTTGTCACACAAAAAAACAATTTGCTATTTTTCGAGTCCCAAAAATGGGGTGTTTTGTGAAGCAACCACCAAATGAAAGTTTGAAAATGGTACCATCCCATTTTTCAAAAATACTAGACCACCTTATATGGAAAATGTCCCAACCGATGTATATCAAATATTTCCGTCCACCCCTCATGAAAAAGACAAATTGTTGTCAATCAATAGGAAGTGGGTCCGATTTGAACCATAGGTATATTATGTAATGCTCGTAATTTTTTGAAAAAACATTTTTTGGTTCACAGTATGCTAATTTTCATATATCCACCAAGAGTTATAGAGATAAAAATCAATTATTTTGAACATCTTAAGAAAAATATACAAAAGAATTAAGAAAGAGAAAACAGAAAAAAAGTTAGACCTAGACCTAATATACCACGCGCAAGGCCGAGACGGCCCCTGTAGACATCACAGCCTACTGGCCCATTCGATGTAGGAAACTAGAAAGAAGAAAATGGAAGAAAATTGGAGGATGTTCGAAGGCCCAAGCCCAACATACATTTTCTTGGTTAATAAAGCTAGCGCGTGGAATGTAACGCAAAGGACCATGTGTCCTGGTGGTTAGTTGGTTGGCTGTGCCTGGGAGGCCACGAGGTCATGGGTTCAAACACACCGGCTGACTATGTTTTACCCTTTATTCACCCAAGGAGATGCAATTCAGTATATTGACATATGGATATGAACAAATTGACACATATACATGAAATTTAGGAGCAAATTTTGATGTGGCCAACCAGTCATATCAAGTTGTTATAATTTGGACATTATGACGATTTAGTTAAGTCATATTAGGCTAAAAATAAAATCCTAAGTTCTATTACGCAAATTATAACGATTTCGTCTTATGAAATTATGACGATTTGGACACAAAACATCTTAATTTTAGAGGGTTTTGACATTTTCAAACGGTCGATGACCATTTTGTGCGAAATTATCATAGATCTATGATGATTTCATTCCCCGTCACTATGAGAAGGTCACAAGATAACACATTTCTTGTAGTGACACCTTTCTTTCTTGGCCTTCAGCTGAATGAAAGAAAGACCCTTCTGTGTCAAAAGTTGTGCAAAAACTAGTGTTTTTTATCCGTATGTTTGTATCGATGAAATCTCTACTTAAGTTGTTCAGTACAAGTTTACCTCTCGAAGTATGTGTTCACGTTCCATCTATTGGAAGTATCCCTCCCTCAAATTTTTTCCCTCTTCTGTAACCTCCATCGTCTCAATCCTTATGAAGACCATCTGTCTATGAGTCTCAACCTTATCATTTTGTTTCCTTTGTTACCTTGACGTGTCTCAAGCTTGTTGGATCTAGAGATGTTTATGAAACATCTGTCTATGAGTTGACCATGAGATACTCAGTTCGTGGTTCTCTGTCATTCCCTCTCTTTCTTAGTGTGAGTAGCAACCTCGGTGGCATGGATCAACCTCTTAGAGAAGATCATTGAAGATTAGTGTACCCTTGTTCCGTTCTCTCTTCGTACCTAGGAATCTCTGGACAAAATTCTGTTAAGGGGGGTAGATTTGTAACACCCCATGTTCTACTAAATAGTTATTACGGTTGTCTATGCATTCATTAGCATCGTGTAATTTATCTTAGAAAAAATGTAAACAAGAAAGGACAAACAAAACACTAAAACCCTAGTTTTCCTTATCTCCCGAAAAACATTCAAAATGGTTTTTAATTTTGAAAATACAAAATATGTTGAGCCCAAATAGTATGGAAGGGACCTAAGTGTTTTTACCACTTTTACAACCCTCTAGTATTTTGGAAATATGCAAAACATATTTGAAGCTAAAATACAAAAGAGAAAACATAAAAAGAAAAGGTTTTCTGAGATAAAAACTGTCTCTAAACTAACCTGGGCCATATCCCATCTCGCCCTCCCCCTATCTGCCGCTAAGCATAGTAGCAGCAGCCGCCCCTGCTTCCTTTGTCGCGACCCTTGCAACCCAATAGCCGCCCCAAGATAGCCCGATACTGGTTCGGCCTTCTGTCTGGTTCGTCGTTTTTGTTCCCGACAGGAACCTACTCGGTAGCACTCCGTCCGCCATCTTCCACCTTTGCACGTTCAAAGATTCCCGCCGTCGCCCTTGTCAACCTACAAGACCCCCTGGCTGCCACGAAGAAGCCTAGCCATTCGCCTTTTCCCTCTTCCTCTCATTATCTCTCTCGCCCATGTGCCCGAAACCCTAGCCCTAGGCTGCTTCTTTCCATCATCATACTGGCAGCCTCGAGCCTCATTGTCTATCCCAAGAGCTCCGCCTTGTGTCACTCATCATCCTAGTTAAGCCACACAAGCCAAGAAGCCCGATATTTGCCGGAATCGAGCGCGACGTATGTCTCGTCTCGCAAGCATTGACATGGAGGATCCTAGGCACCCCCAATTTGTTCTGTAGTGGGCATGAAGGCGTTCCGGTGTCAACATCGACGTAGGAACCTGCTACTCTAAGCACACAGCACACACAGTCATTTTTTACCTAGGTCTGGGCCACCCTTTGGCTAACAACCCTACGTCCTTGTTTGGTGTGGGTGGATCGAGGTACAAAATGATGATCTCTATAGTGCCAGGGAGCCTCTTTCTCTCTTGCTTCTACACTTCCCAGGCTTCCTCTTTCTTTATTTTCTCTCTTTAACCCTTATTCCTTCTCTCCGGCGCGGAGGAGGATATCAACTCTCTCTCTCACAATTTGCTCAACCCTAGATCTTCTCTCAAAACTCTCCTCTTATAACTCTCTAACTCTATGATCTCTACGGACCTGAACCCCTCCAAAAACTCCAACTTCCCTCTTCCTATGTCCAAGTTCCTCCTTTTATACTCCAAGGTGTCATTATAAGGGCAATCTTGGAGTACGACCAAGGGCATTCCCTGGCTCAATCGTGGTGTGCCACACGGTCTTCACACAGGTGGCCAATGGATGGCCAAGGGTGGTGCACAAGTGCACTTGATCGCTGACTAACAGCTCAGGCTCTGAGCTGACACTCTTGTCGTGACGCGCTGCAGCGGATTGTAGCACCATGATGATGTCTAGCGGTTATGGCGCGTCGCCTATTCCCAAGGCCAGACCTGATGCGTCATGTCAGGATCTGTTGACTCTGGTTCCCGGGCCGCGCCTGGCCTAGGAGAAGCATTGCCTTGGTCCTTTCGGGGTTTAGTCGAGGCCCCTCCTTGGCTTCGTTGTCCCTAATCGTTCTCTTACCCTCCTTCCAGGGCAGCATCCAGAAGGAGGTGTCAGACCGCCTTGCATGTATCGCTGTATTTTCCTCCTCGTTCATCATGCCAAGTCCATACTTGTTTGGAGCACAATGTGCTCACATCCTTGCAATTGCCAGCCAGGCCACACATCCGCCGAGCTACGGAATGGTGGGTCCTATCCCACGCGCTATAGCGCAATGCGAGGGACCCCCGAGCCCATTACACCAACCGAAGCCCCAGGGCGAGGGTCGATAGCTTGCAACGCTAGTCGTGGTTCAACGAAGAGGCCGTTGTGTGGCTTTCCCTACAATAGCGTGTGGGCCTAGTCCACGTCGAGGGGGGCATGACTTGACTATATGTCACACTTTCCCATCCCATAGAGTTGTCGTGCATGGGCCCGCACACTCAAGTGGCTACAGGACTGCCAGGCCATGCCTTGGCTTGCACGGCAGCCCGCAGTGACTGCACATGCTTCGGTTCCTGCAATGAAATTTTTGGTGGGGCACAATTTTGTCCCTCCCCGTGAGCCGGCAAAGTGGCCAGTAATCGTTCCCCTCCCTTGTTTGATATTAAAAGGGAGGGAAGGTGAGGGGTTGTGGCTTACTCTCCACTTCCCTCGCAGCCTTTCCCTTCCAACTTCTTGCTTGGTGGCGAAGACAATGGCATCGGGCAGCTACGATAGTCGCAATCGTGACAATGATCCTCCCTATCTAGTGGGTGAAATGGCTCCGACCTTTTCAGAGGGGCCACAGTGCAGCCGCAGGCGCCAAGGCCGCTGTAGCTCCCCTACCACTGGAGCAGATTTCCCATAGTCGAATGCGGAGGTCCCCTACACATACATATGAATCCTATTTGTTCAAAGTATTTCAATTCTTGCCATGTTGCATGCGATTCTAATGTTATTTATAGAAAGATAAAGTTATCCTATCCTTTCTAGCCTATAATCCTGATCCACTACTTCTAGCATAACTAGGCTTTGGATTTGTGAGCGTTCCTAGAGCTTTATATCTGTTTGCTTAGTCATGCTTAGTTTTTCTCCTGATTCACCTAGTTGATGAATCAGAGCTCCAAATGAACCTAGTTTGACATGATGACATGGTATGATTGGTGATGTGAGTTAAACATGCTAATGCTTGTATGGGAGGCGACGAGGGTTATGGTTTTTGCAGTTACATACTTGCCGCCCCTAGGAACCGAGTTCTTTCCTTTGTACCAAGACTAGGCGTGAACTTACACGGGGGTTTGTGGGGACCCCTTGACGCCAACTTGCCTAGTTTGATTCATGAGTCCATAGTTTGAGATTTGGAGTTGGCATTTTGATTTCGGATGGTTTGTCGATGGTGCATCATATAGGACATGGCCGTATGAGGGGTGCATGGCTCTAAAACTGGATCCCGGTACATAGAGTCAAGGACCTCCTTGGAGTATGGCCAACTATCGCAGCAGGGAGCCCTTCTGGGTGACTTCATGGATTGGGAAACAGTAAGGGAAAGGTTTTGGTCGACGACCCTCCATCAGCACACCAAGGAAGTGTGTCAAGTGACTCTAAGAGTCGATTAGGGCATCTGGGTAAATTTGTACACCCCTAGAGGGTTAAATCTTATCGAAAAGTTTTGTCCACGGTTATGGACTTCTTGGGGACTAGATTCAAAGATCATATATAAGAAAAACATAATCGTAAAACTTGGCAAGTAAAGTTTGCTTAAGGATGCTTCCTCAGGGATTGAGGGGGTGATCCTATATGGTAGTTTTAGATGATAAAGATTCGGTGGATATCAAGAGAAGATAAAGTTAGAGATATCATTCTCTTATCCCCTTTTAAAATATTCTATGTAGTCGAGATTCTGTTCCTCCCTCTTGTTTTACAAACAATAGCTTTATGCAAAATAGCTCCATCAGCCATAAGTCTTGCGGAGTACACCTTGTACTCACCCTTTCTTTGTTGATACTTTTGTAGCAGAGTAAGTGTTACCATAGAAGATGAGTTTGTTACGGCATCGACGTCGACGAGTAGCTTGGGGTTGCCGGCTGACGGCCTTGAATCTATGGAATGGGATGTCATTTGTATGCTTTAGGCCTCTTAGGACATATGTTAAGTTCGCTATACTTAATAGCATAATTTCCTTCTGTTGCTTAATGTTTGTGGTCAGTGACTTCTTCTTGTAATATTTTGCTTCTGTACTCGGTTATGAGGTTGCTGTAATATTTTTGTGTCATAGGGTCACTGTTATTTTACCGATTCTCTCTCGGTATGCTTCCGAGCTCTAGGTTAGTATTATGTCAGAGGGATGACTAATATTTGTCTAGCCTGAACCCAGGGGTGTCACATTTTATGATCAACAGAGTAATGCATAATGGGTCATATTATTTAAATACTATGAGACCAATCAAGGAAAGACCTGATACTAAGAAGAGAAACAGAGATTGTGGTATTACAGATCCAGATGAGCTAGATCGTCCATGGAACATTGCACAACTACATCCCTTCAATTCTTAAAGTTTCTTTTCTTGTAGTCATATATATGTACATCTTCAAAGTTAATAAAGTTTTGGTCCCTCAATGTTTTTTCCCGAGAAGGTTTAATACCATATTATTTCCAAAAGAGCATGTCAATTTCAAAACCTAGGATGCTTGAAAGTATTTGATGCTCATTTTTGTTCTGGTTAAGATTTTTGAAACTTATAAAATGTTAGCTTCGACTATAAATCTCATTTTATGTTTAGACTTTGGTTTGTTATCTGATTGCTTAGACACATGCATTTTAAGAGTAGTGAATTGTTGGTACTATAAACCGGCTCTATTTCAAGGTTTAAACTGGTATAGAAAGTGTGCTACGTTGCTCGACAGAGTTCCCATGTTGAAGGTTTGCCGACTCATGAAAGGGACGACGTTAAAAATCCAGATTAACGATAAGGATAAGCATAAAGATGTTTCAAAATAATGCATAAGTGTTTATGCTGCAGGTCCTAGTGGTGGAGACCTTGGAGCGCTGGAGCTGTCGTTGTTACCAACTTGACGGCACATCGATGGAATGGAATAATGGTTTATTCTACACAAGAATGTTTGATAGCCTTGATACCCTACTGGTTGACTTCATCATCCTCGATGGTGATGCCCTTGGTGACTTTCCAGATTTGCATGTCACCATGGTGACTCATCACCATGGTACAAGCAGTCTGAGAAGTGATCCGGGCATATGACATCTTCTAGTCCTTGATCCGCTTCGGGATCTCCTATTCTTTGTCCCTCATTTCGAATATTGGCATTTTATCCAAGACGGAGAGATCAATAGCCTCACCACCAGCTGTCTGATATTTGTCTCACAAAGGAAACTAAGGTCCAACGATCCCTTGGCTCGAGAGGGAGCTAAACACGCAGTTCCAAGGATCCCTAGCAACGGTGGCGACGGCGGAGCAAGCACACGACAAAGAGGTGACACGTGTGTTTTTTACCCAGGTTTGGTACCCTCTGAGGAGGTAAAGCCCCTAATCCTGCTTTGTTGTATTTCCGGCTTTCGTCAAAAGGGTATAATGGTGGATGCAAGTATAGGGTTATAGATCGCTAGGGATCGACCCGTTCTAAGGTAGGAGAAGGGTATTTTATGTAGGGCGGCGTTGGGCCTCTTCCCGAATGATTATGCGAGAAGGTTTACCACACGCCCGCCCACGATGTTTCAGCTTGCCTTGTCTTCTTGTGGCTGCCAGCCAGCTGTAGCTTCAGAGCCATGGACGGTCGTTCCTGCTATCTCACTGCGCCTTCCTGGCCTCCTTGTACCAAAGTGGTATTTCTAGTGCTTCCACCGCCTTGCGTCACCCCCTCCTCCTCTGCATAAATAGGAGCAGTGTAATTCCCTGGACTCTACTCTCTAAATCACAGACCAGTATAACCAAAAAGTGCATAAGGTGTCCTACCAACGAGGCGCAAGGCCCATCCATGTGTAGGCCCCGTCTGAGCGGAAAAGGGCACGGTACCAGCCAACCACCCTATCCACTTACTGTGGTTATAGCTTCATGTGCAAGAGACGTAGCCGGCTGAACTGTGAGTCAAGCATACAAAAATGAGTATGTATGCCAATGACATACAAGAGTACATCAGAGCCAAAACGTCTAAAAGAAATAGTAATATCACAACGCTATATGGCAAGATTCAAATATCCTAGATAGAGATAATATTTTAGAATACATCCTCATACATCACAAATGAAAGTATCAAGAGGAAGCTGAAAACAAGGCCCAAGTACTGATAAGAAGAACATTGGCATAAGATGCCATGAAAATAAGCACATCCCGCCCACAGATCTCACGGATCTCCATTCCCGGATTATCTACACCAGACGATCGTTGCTACCATCATCGCTCTCCTCGACCCGGTAACCTTCTTGCGGATATACATATCCATCTAAACCAATATTTTATTGTGTGAGACCCTAACCGACTCAGCAAGTCTTTATACATCTAAAGGGAACAAACTAAGGGTGACGCAATTGCAGCTAAAATAAAATCTAGAAGTTCTATAGAGATACACTACAACATCCACCTAACCAATGATAAATAGACATCAGCAGCAACTAGAGTAGGAATGAATTACGGCTCTCCTCCCACCCACCCACCCCTAGCCTCCTCTGCCAGTGATCTCCCTGATCACCGGTGATCCACCTATTCCTATCCAATCAACCTCACCGGCGTTCTCTCCTGATCAAGGTAATACCACTTGTTGGTATCATCGATGGAGGTTTTGACAAGCAATTGGAAGGTTTCTTACACTAGGGCCTCTTTGAGTGGTAAGTTTCTCGAGGGTTCTCTTTCTTTCTCTGCTAGTGTAGAATGGATGGTTCTCCATAATGCTCTTGGTCTTCCTCTTGATGGCAAACATGTTGAAAATGGGGAAAAAATTCAGGTTGATTCAGTGGTGAGGTTCCCCTCTCATATGGTTCGAGTGAATGCTGTTCCGGAGTTCTCTTCTAGGGATGAGGCTAAAGCTTCTGCCTCTGACCTGGGTGATGAAAACTGTCCCCTGAAATGTAAAGTCTCTTGTTCTTCTACGGTTATGGGTAATTTTGTTAAAAGAGATGGCTTCCTTATTTCGAGGACTCAATCTAAAAGGTTGGTTCTTCTTTCTTCCCAAGATGTTGTCATTCATGCTAGATTCCTGATCCTTGATGAAAAGATTATCCCTGGAGCTGTCATATAAATGCATGTTCACCAAGTTGTCATTGGTGATCGAGTTGTTGATGGCAATCCTTCTGATCCCCCTGTTAATGTGCCTACTGCGCCAAAATTGGATTTCTCTCAAGGGATAATTTTTGAAAAAGGTATTCAGAAAAAATTCATTGCTCAGTTAACTTTTTCAGTGTTTTTAGAAGAAGGGACTTCATTCTGGTGATTTCTTTTAGCCTTGCAAAGTTTAAAATGGATATTCAAATAGTGGGTTTAGCAATTCAATCATTCTTTGGTGGCAAAGCTAATCTCTTTCGTGTTGTTCATCTTCAAGAACGCACCTTCAAGTTCTTAGTTTCCTCCCGTGTTGTGGGTTTTGAAATGTTCAATATTGGTAGATTTTCGAATGAAAATTTTGTCTGCTACATCAACCTTTGGGGGCATGGTGGACCTAATTGGCAAGCAGAGGAAATCAAATTTTACCGTGAAGAAAATAAAGAATGGAAAGTGGTCTCTAGGAAAAAGAAGCCAGACAAAAAATCAGTTTTTGATCGATTGATTTTTCACAAGGAAAATAACGTCATTCAAAAAGGATCCAACGGTTCTCTTTCCTTTCCAAACAACATTCAATTGGCAGGTAAAACTGACGACCGTTCTCTTGGTGGCTATAACCAACATTCAAAACCGCATCCTTTTCGGAGTCAGACGTCAACCGGGGGAGGTCTTGCCGTTTCTTACGCTGATGCAGTGCTTAATGCGAAAGTTAACTCGCCTGGGAATTTTAATGAGAGCGGTAATCATGCCAGCTAGGTTTTCCCGGGATTGTCTTTATATAAAATACCCTCTTTCCCGAAAAAATATTGGCCCGGCAATAATTTCCTTAAGTGGTTTAAAGCCCAAAAGGCCAAGTCACATACCTGTTCGGAGACTGAAGAAAATACTGGTATCCAGGAACAGTTTCCTGTCCCCTCGCATTCTAGGCCTGTTCCTGTGCCACCCCGCTCTGCCACTTCCTCTTTCCCCAACTCACCGGTGGTTCCACCAATGACAATGGCCAACATTCCAATTGTCCTCGTCCCTTTGTGCCCCATGGGTTCCAGATTCAAGAAGTACAGGGAAGATTAGGTGTCAAGAGGGTTGTTCTTGCTCGTCGCCCAAGGATGCATGACACATTTGCTATTGCCACAATCACTCCCTTGCCTCCAGGTCAGATACCTTTCGACAATATCACAGATGTTTTGCAAGATTTCTTGGACAATACTATGCAAGTTGTGTTTAGAAGCATTCAAAGGTGTCCTTTTGGCGCCACATATGTGGAGTTTGCTAGAGTCAGTGACAGAGATAGGTTGATCAGGGAGAGCCCTATTTCGTTTGAGGATGTACATGTTTCCTTCTTCAAACACAACGAAGGTGAAAATTTGAGGATGTCCTAGTTCAATAGGGAGGTGTGGGTTATGTTTGTTGGCCCACCACTGGTACACTGAAGATCTTAATGCAATTTTTGCAGATATTGGCAAACTTCTTCTATGGGAAACGGTCCCTAACCACAAGGAAAGAATAGTGGCAAAGGTCAGAGTGACTAACCTAGAAGATATTCCTAAAAGTGTGATATTCACTGAGGGAGATAGTCAAGATTCCTAGTCCTGGACTTTCTCTATTGAGTTGCTGCTTGAAAACATGTTGGGAGCTAGGCCTGCTGATGAGGATCCTCCCCCTGATGAAGGAGTAGACCCTCACCCACTACCTAGTGTAGCTACTATCCCCTTTAATCCACCTACTAACAATCTTCAACTAAATAATGGTGGCAATGTTGAGCCAAATCAGGGTAATGGCTTCCAGCAAGGAAATGATATTGATGAATATGCAGGTTGGGAGCACTAGGCTCTTGGAATTGATCCTGTTGCCCCTGCACAACCTTTGCAGCAACCTCTGGTTGATGATCTTCCCCTGGACCCACAAATTCCTCCTCCTTCCAATAACTCCATCATTTCATCACACCTGCTTGTTAATGGCTCAGACTCTGAAAACAGTGACTCTGATGGAAATTCTATGCAAATTGTGGCTCATCAGCAGCCCCTGGTTCAAGATGTTGAGGTGTTGGTCTGAACCTCATTCAACAAAACTACAATTCAGACTCTAACTCTGAAGACTCTGACAGAGACTTGGATGAGAGGAGCTCTGCTCTATATGAGGACAGTTTGCTAGATGACACAAATTTTCTTTCACCTAATGAATCGCACTTGCAGATTGTACTAGGAAGAACATCTTTTGTGTCTCTCCCCCAGAACATGCCCTGTTACAAACTTTTTCCATGCAAGGAGTGGACCTTTGGGAGTCATACTTTTCCCCTCATGTCAACAAGTCTAGGAAAAGGACAGTCAATGTGGACATTCTTGTAAGTTGGTTCAGTTTTATTACTTTGATGCTATTAACTCCTGAAAATTTTGATTGGGCAAAAAGTTTACTGCAATCACCTATTTGGGATGTTTGTGGTTTTATGTGTTCCTGAGTTATGTGTTGTCATTGTGACCCCTTCTTGTACTGCACAAAATCCTATTTCTACTCCTGATTCTTCACCAATTGTTGGCAAATCCAGCTCCACTCCTCTTAAGAGAAGAAGATATAATGTAATTTTGCTTGAATCTGAAGTTAGAAGAAGCCCAAGAATTATTGAATTAAATGGTGGTTTTAGAAATCATGTGAATTGTTCCGACAAGTATTGTATTTCTTGTAATGCTGATCCCCCTAATTTAATTCCAATGTGGTTAATAGCTTGGAAATTTCATTTTGTAAGGTGGCTAAAGAGGATGTCAACAAGAAAATCCTAACAAAATCAAAGATCCTGGAAAATGGGAAGGCTGCTCCTGGAAGAATGATGGATAAAGGGAAGAAAGCTTCTGAAGGTCAACCTTCTGCAAGGGGGAACACCTCTAAGCCTCCTTCTAGACAGTCCAAGTGCTCAGGGAAGATCAGAGAAAATAAGGATTGCCCTACTAATGCTATATCACAACAGGGGAAAAATAAAGCATCAAAGTAGCTTTAATGTGTACCACCAACCTATGTTTTGCCTACATTGTTAGTAGTGGTTGTGTTTTGCTATGTACTAGTTACAGATTGAATGTCTCTTGGTTTCTCTTTATATGGAGATGGATATTTATGATATATTTTGGGAATGTGCACTTTGCTCATCACCACTGTGTCAACCTTCAACCAGTTTTTTATGGATAATAAGAGACTTTGGAAAATTTTAAATTGGAATCTGTCGGTGATAAATTATGAAAAGAAATGGCTGGCTCTTTCAAGAAAATTGATGAATATTTTTTGTGACATTATTTGCTTACAAGAAACTAAAAGGGAGAAATTTGACTTAGAGTACATCAAAATAATTTTCCCCAAGAAGTTTAACAAATTTGAATTTCTGCCTTATGTTGGAGCTTCAGGTGGACTTATTATAATCTAGGACGAATCTTTGTTTACATGGGAAATTGCATTTTAGAATGAATTTTCTTTACCCATTAAGTTCACCTGCAATCTTTCCCAAGATAACTGGATACTCACAAATGTTTATGCACCATGCACCTCTAAAAGAAAGGCCCTATTTTTGATTGGTTCCATAACATTGACATGCCTAATGACATGGATTGGATTGTAATGGGAGATTTTAATCTCATGAGAAAACCTTCTAATAGAAATAAATCTGGAGGAGATATTAATGAAGCTATCAGCAACTTGGGGCTGATAGAGCTCCCTTTGAAGGGAAAATTTTTACTTGGAGCAATATGCAAAAAGATCCACTGTTGGAGAAAATTCGTTGGTTCTTCACTTCTAGTGCCTGGACCTTATATTACCCTAACACTTTTGTGGACCCATTAGAAAAACCAGTTTTTGGTCATATTCCATGTGTAGTTTCACTTGGCACAATGATTCCAAAGGCACAGGTGTTCATATTTGAAAATTATTGGCTGCAACATAGTTAGTTCTTTCAAATTGTTCAAAATGCATGGAATATCCCCATTAGTTTCCAAGACAGAGCTAAGAACATAAATTCAAAGTTAAAGAATGTTAGAAGTGGTCTTATGCTTTGGGAATGAAATCTCCCCTTCCTAAAATAGCAAATTGAGAAAGTCAACTCTGTTATTGACATCATTGATCAACATGATGAAATGAGAGATTTGAACATAAATGAGTGGAATCTCAGAAAGTTACTCAAAGATCACATCCTCATTTTACTACAAAACCAGAAAGCTTACTGGAAACAGAGAGGGAAAATCAAATGGGTCAAGCTAGGGGATGAAAATACAAGATTTTTCCATGCAAAAGCAACTATTAACTATAGGCACAATTACATTACCAAGCTGAAGACCAATGAAAGGGATGAAATATAGATCACTCTGAAAAAGCATCTATTCTTTGGAATGCATTCAAGGACAGAATGGGTACCTCTGACTAGGTTTTCATGCACTTCAACATTCATGAATTTTATGACAAAAAGCTGGAAGAAAAGGATAAGGATTATTTGGAAACTCTTTTCTCAGTTAAAGAAATTGAATATGTTGTAGCTGACCTACCCAATGATAAATCTCCTGGCCTTGATGGTTTCAATGCTAAATTTATCAAAAACTATTGGCCAATAATTGGAAATGATATCATTCTGCTAATCAATGACTTCTTTGAGGAAAATATAATCTTGAGAGAATAAATTCTTCCTTTATCACTCTGATTCCCAAAAAAGAAAATCCTGAAACTCCAAATGACTACAGACCTACCTCTCTGCTGAACAGTGTTCTAAAGATTATCACTAAGATTTTAGCAAATAGACTTCAAAAGATTATTCTTAAATTGGTCCATAAAAACCAATATGGTTTAAAAAAAGAGAATTATTCAAGATTGTTTGGACTAGGCCTTTGAGTATTATTCCAATGTCAGTAAAGCAAGGAAGAAAATAGTGTTCTAAATTTGGACTTTGAGAAGGCATTTGACAAAATTGAGCATAGTACAATTATTGAAATTTTAAAAGCAAGAGGCTTTGGAAAAGATGTATTGCATCGATTCAGATGATTCTTAATTCTAGAACATCATCTGTCTACTCAATGGGGTTCTTGGAAAGAAGTTTTATGGCAAAAGAGGTGTTAGACAGGGAGACCCCCTCTCCCCACTTTTGTTTTTTCTTGCAGCAGATCTACTTCAAGCAATCCTCAACAAGGCTAAGAGTATGGAGGTGTTGGCTCTACCTTTAAATTGCACTAGCTACCAAAACATTCCTGTCAGACAATATGCTGATGACACCCTCATTGTACTCAAGGCTGACTCAACACAACTCTTTTTCCTCAAAGCAATTTTACATAACATTGCAATCTCCACTGGGCTCAGAGTGAACTATTAGAAATCAAACATGATTCCCATTAATCTCTCCTCTGAAAGGTTGGAACATTTTACCAGAACCATTAATTGTTAGAAAGGACATTTGCCCTTCACATACTTGGGACTTCCCCTAGGAATCACTAAACCATCTATTGAATATTTCTTGCCCATGGTGTAGAGGTCTGAAAAAAGATTGTGTGGTATTGTTGACTTTATAAACTATGGAGGGAAACTCAAAATGGACAAGTTTGTTCTCTCTTTCTTGCCCATCTTCTATATGAGCTGTCTGGAGATTCTTGCCACCATCATCCAACAAGTGAATAAATTCCTCAGACACTGCTTATGGAGAAAAAACACTGAGGTTCAGGCAAGAGCTCTGCACTGATTGCATGGGATAAGATTTGCAGACCAAAAGATCAGGGTGGTCTGGGTGTGTTGAACCTTCAAGCACGGAATAAAGCTCTTTTACTCAATAATCTGGACAAATTCTTTAATAATCATAACATACCATGGATGACTTTGGTTAGGAATGCTTATTATGCTGTTGGATTGTAACATCCCATAATTCATGAATTACAAAAGCTTGCATTCCATTCATAGATTCATAGCATTCTTGACTTGCACAAAAAAATTCAAATCAAAACTCCGAATAAAACCATTTCTATGCCTATTATCTATATATATCATTAGGGCATGGTTTTATTTTATTTTCAAAGGATCAAAGTGTAGTGGTCTAAATAGTGGTGTTTGACACACATTTAAGTGCAAGGTTCACACTACAAACATCTAGAGAATATTTGAAATCAAACTCATTTGAATTTAGATTTGAAAATTATTCCTGAAAAATCAAATAGAAAAAGAAACGGGAAAAGGAAAAAGATGAAATAGCAGCTGCCCTTTTGGCCCAACTCTAGAACAGGCCCAGCAAGCCCACCCAGCAGTTTCCCCCTCTCCCCTCTCTCTCACCCACGCTCGCCTTACCCCGCTAATACTGCCAGTGGCCCCGTGCCAGGTCAGCATTGTCTTCCACACCCCGCGCGCGCAGACGCCGTCGCCGCCCGTTTCCTCGCCCATCAACGCCGCGTTGATTACAGTCTTAATAGCCCCCGATACGTGATTCCCTCGCCCCCGCTGGCAACATAACCCCCTCGCTGCTGCGGTCATTTCCCCCTAACTTTCCTCGCCAGAACACCACCAGGATGCGCGTATTTGCACTTGTGTCGCCGCTGCCCGAGCATCTCCGGTGAGCTATTCTAATGAGACTCGAGCGCCCTCTTGCCCCTAGTTCACTTAGTGTTTTTCCTCTAGCCCTTGCGCATCCTCTAACACTACTGGTTCATCCTGTACTGGCCCAGGTCGTCTACTCCATCGAGCACTGGGAGCACCCGACACCGTCCTCAACTCCGGCGAGCAATAGCGGTACGAATCGAACACCCCTTGGCCTCAGGTTTAAACCATGTTGAGATCCTCGACCTTGTGCATGCACCGATGCTATTTGTTTGTCTTAGGAAGACCTAGAACGTCGCCGTCGTCTCCACCAACCCGTGCCGGACGCCAGCATGGTTTCCGGCGAGCTCTCACGGCCACTACAGCACGCCCCCGCCTACGCCAACGACACCTTGAGCATCCTCATTCTCTCGCGAGTATGGTAAGCTGATGCACCGCCCCTAGCCCCCTTTGGAATCGCCGGAGCATCGCCTCCAGTAGCGCCACCGCCAGCACCCATTAGCGCCGCCAGATTCTGGTCGCATGCGTCGTAGTCGTTAGATATAGATCCAGTGGATCTGATTAGATCACTTAACAAAGGGGTATGCTTAGATCTGAGCCACAGTAACTAACTTAAATCCTACGGCCCACCTTGGCTGATCCGCGCAATGCGGTACGGGCCAATCAGATGCGTCCACGTGTCTGAGATTTAGATTTAAAATCTGTTTTTGAATCTATTAGAGGTTTAAACTTGTAAAAATCATATCTTTTGTTCTGTTTATCCAAAAAATGCAAATAATATATCATTGGATTCAGAAAAATAAATCTTACACTACTGTGGTATTAAATGTGTATTTTGCTTCTGTAAAATTATGTTTGTTTGCCGAATCAAATATAGGATTATTTTGGCCATATAAATTATTTAGAAAATGTTTTTAAAGCAAATTTAAGTTTATTTAGACTATAATTAGTTGGTTTTGTGTTCAATACTATTTGGTTTTGGTTCCATTGCATTTTCATGCATTCATATATTTTTGCTTGATTATTTGAAAGCGAATTTGGTGCTATTATTTTATGTGTAGATTTTGGTGCTAGTGGTGATTGTGATTCTGAAGATTGTTGCTACTCCCCCAACTACCAAGGCAAGTGGTGCTTCATGTATTTTTGTCCTATTATTTTGACTCTATACTAGTGATATTTTGAGTAGGGCTTGCATTGAATTTTTTTCTAAGTATAAACTATGTTATGCCATGGGAAATCCTAGTAGTTGTAGTCTTGGTAGAATTTTCTCTAAGTTAAGATACTTGATATATTATCATTATTAGCCTAGATAGTTGCAAACAAGGGTGGATTATATTACATGCTATGGAAAATTTTGCTAAGTCTTTGACTTGTGTTTTTGCTTAATAAAAAAACTAAGTGAATGAATCACCTGGGTGGAATGGTATGATGGTTTGTGTTGAGTGGTTACACAAGGCCCATGTCTATGGTCTACCTTGTGTATCACACTTGTGGAAAGTCACCCAGGAACAAAGGGATTTGAGATACTTAGTGTTTAGAAGCTTTAGTGCAACCACATGGCATATGGGCTCTGCCTTGATCATATAGGTTGCAATAACTTAGCTAGATTCGCAGATGGTGGTAGGGTGATAGGTTGGAACGCGTCCATGGTGGTCTAAGGGAAGGCTTCTGAAAGATCTTGTCTCGATGCGTGTCGAGTCTTGTGAGGAATGTGCACCACCTCTCGAGAGGGTAAAACCTAAGTACTTAGCCATGTGCCCGGCAACGGACAATTTGAGCATCAAGATATTGAAGCTATCAAGGATCTCCTCATCCCAATTTATAATTTAAAAACTTCTGGTTGAACAAGGGTTAAAGGTTCACAAATGTCTATTGGTGGTTCCTTGGGAGTTTTTGTCAAACAAAAACTTAGTGTTTTCAACTGATAGGAAAAACCTATTTAGATCAAAGCAAGCCTAAGCTACACTTAGCCAAATTCATATAGATGTTAGATACTACTATTCTACTATGGTATCACTTTCCAATACAATTCCAAATGTATTGACCCACTGTGGCTATAACTTATGATGTTGCAGGTTACTCTGATGAGGATTAGGGTTATGAGTCTATACTCAATATGCTTGCCTGTGGCACATGAAGATGAAGACTTTACTTTATTTACTTATGTTGAGAACTCTTGTACTAGCCTTTGGATATGGAGTTATAAAAGACTATGTTTATCTCTGGAATGAAGATGTAATAAAGACCTTTGTATCTGTGTACTTCATCTTAAATTGTGGATGCTAGCATTTGATCCAGGGACTAGCATTGCAATCACAGGGACCTTTACCTTATAAAGGTGGGGTCTTACAGATGGTATCAGAGCACTATGTTGCCTGTAGAATTATGACCCTAAGTTGGATTAGACTAAGAAACCGCTAAGGAAAAATGCAACTCTTTGCAAATTCCACACTTGTCTTTTTCTTCTCATAAAACTCTTCTAATCTTCTTTTTCATCTCAATTTGTAGATGGCCACCATCAACGAAGCCGTCAAGAAGGGACCACTCATGACCATCACATTCGAATGTGAGATGAAGTTTCCCAAAGCACTCAAAACCCTTATGCTTAGCTTGGGGATACATGGTGAGGACGTGTACAAAGGATTTCCAGTTATGGATGAAGGATAAGAATAGTGTTGGGTGCAACTTCACTTGTACAAAAACAAGGGAGACAACCACAAAGAGACGGGATTCTACATGGGCACCAACTCAGAAATGTATACGACATTCTTTGACTCTGCAAGAAATGCAGCTTGGAGTGCTATCAAGGAGCTTGGTGAAAGACTCAAGTGTATACCCAAGACCTTGAGGAGGAGAAGAAGTATAACCAAGACTTAGACACAGCCATAAAACATCTAAGGGAAGATATCATAGACTTAGCCTATGAGTGAGAATTGTAACGTACTCCGCTAGTTGGACCACCACGCTTGTCATTTTCTCGCAAAAAATTGTCTAAGTTATGTTTGAACCTTAGTGTTTGTAGTAGAATTTGTATACCATGACTTGTATTTGTTTATGGGTGATGTATGCTTTTTGCTTTCATTTTACTGTCTTGTTTTTATCTTACTTGTGTTGTTCTAATATATCTCTATCTTACATTAGATGCCTAGCTTTGTGATCAGCACTGCCGAGGAGTTCAATGGAACTCGTTTTGGTTCATGTATCGTACAGTTTACTAGTGTGCTCAACCTCCCACTTCCTAGTATCAAGGCACTCTAGCTCACCAAGTTTGAGAGGAAGGAACTTTGGGCCCTAAAGTCACACAACCAGGACGCCATATGGAGCCACTCACGGAGGAGATTTCCTTCAATCTGATGCACGATGACAAAGAGAAGGGACTAGATGTAGTCATGTAGGAGCTACTCGGACGCCTTTGCAGACGCCCCTCCACCGAGCTTAGAGGCCTCTACTTCCACCCGTTCGTGAGACGTGACGAGGAGGGAGAGGCATTAGTGTATGAGGGTGCTACTAGAGAGACGATAGAGCCAGTTCGTTTGTACCTCCAGGACCTCGAGGGTCTTCTTAGACACCTCGACACAGATAGGACCAACGTCATGCTTAGCAATGACGAGCTCCAGGTTCAGTTGAGGGAGAAGGAAAAGCTCTTCGCGGAGCAAGAAGAGATTGTTAAGGAGATGGAGGCCAGATACGAGAGCCAGGACAAGAAGTTCAAGAATCAGGAGAAGATAGTTCGGGAAAAAAAAAAAGATCAAGGATATGAGGCTGAGATAGGGGCCAAGGACTTTGAGTTAGAGACTCAGTAGGGAGTGATTGAGAGGCTTCGCTCACATAAGAGAGCTCTCCGCGCAAAGATTGAGGCCTTGACCACTAGTGTAAAGGAGTACAAGGCCGCCAAGGAGACATGGAGGTCAACATGGAGGAGTAGTGTAGACTACTCAACTATCTTTTATCTATCATACTTTGATTATTGATTCTCAATGACCATCTAACATGTGGATGGCTTGCTATTATGTGTTTACTTTTTCCAAAACTTGTTGTTTGCGTTGTTTAAAACTCTATGTTATCTTGTGATTGATTTTTTTGTGTTTGTTGCTTTGTGAATGTATTGTGCATAGCATGTATGGGTTATATCTCATTACTTATCCTTATTGAAACCATAGATGCCTCCCCGTCGTGCAACCCCAACCCAAAGAACAACAACAATAACATCAACCCCGAGATGCAGCAGATGATGACCCAGTTCATGGCCAATCAAAACCAGAACCAGAACAACAACAACAACAACAACAATTCCAACAATCCACTAGCATTTGACATGCTTACGAGATTTTTGAGGTTGAGGCAAGCCAAGTTGTCAGGAACAATTGATGCAATGGTAGCCAATGACTGGCTACGTTCCGTGAACAAGGACCTAGTTACATTTGGCTACATCGATGAAGAAAAGGTCAGATTCGCAGCACATCTGCTCGAAGGACCAGCAGCAACTTGGTGGGATAACTTTCAGATCACCACTCTCCTTGAGGATGTGACATGGGCTATCTTTGAGGATGGTTTCCGCACTACCCACATCTCATCAGGGGTGATGAACTTGAAAAGAAAGAGTTCTATAATCTGAAACAGCGTCACCGCAGTGTGGCTGAGTACATTGAGGTGTTCAACAATCTAGCGCGCTATGCACCAGATGAAGTTGATACTGATGCCAAGAGGAAGGACAAGTTCCTTGAAGGATTGAATGATGAATTGAACCTGCAGCTATCTGTTGCCTATGTCCCAACATATCAATCACTTTGTGACAAGGCCACCATCTTAGAAAACAAGATGAAACGGGTTGAGGGTAGGAAGAGAAAGCATAACTTTGATAAGCACAACTTGGGATCGTCTCACAAGCGTTCCCATAATGATGATGGTGGAAGTTTTAGATTCCACAAACATGGGAAGTATGACAGCCACCACAACCATAACCGTCACCATGAAAACAAGCCTCATCGCAGTCATGACAATGACAAGTATAAGAACCACAAGAGTGGATAAAAGAGACACCACAGTAGAAATGGTAATGGGAGTCAGCCTGCCAAAAGAGACATCTGTCAGGTTGAGTGCTTCAAATGCAATAAAACTAGGCACTATGCAAATGAACACCCAAAAAAGGAAGTTGAAGGAGCCAACAAGCCCAACCCATTCCAGAAGGGACAAGTGAACCACATCAATGTGGAAGAAATATATGAAGAGTCTGATTTGTGGCTGGTAAGTTCAAGCTCAATTCTTCTCCAGCACTTGTTATTTTTGACACCGGCGCATCGCATTCATTCATATCAAGAGAATTTGTTGATAAAAATGGACTTCCAACTAAAACTATTGGGTGTCTGATGGTGCTGGTTAGCACTTTGTTGGGAACCCCAAGAGGAAGGTGTGAAGCAGCACAGTTTTCCCTCAGTAAGAAACCAAGGTTATCGTACGAGTAGGAGGAACGAAACGTCACACAGGTGTTGCAAGCAACATGGAGGCCTGCACAACACAAACTCAAGACTTTTCCCTAATTAGACACTGAGGTTGTCAAGCTCACCCGTTTGCTGTACCAAAGGATTAAACGTACGGTGTGGAAGGTAATGGTGGTTTGCAGCAAGTAAACAAGTAATAGTGGAAGATGTATAAATGGTAAAGATAGGATCGGGGTCCATAGTTCACTAGAGGTGCTCTCATTAGATAAACAACATGGCATGAAGGGTAAAGAAATTACAGCAGGGCAATTGACATGAACTCAGCAAGGCATAACAATGCAATACTAGTCAGAAAGATCCTATGAGATTCGATTGGGCAATACAACAAGATACATAGACCGCCATCCAACTGCATCTATGACTAGAAGTCCACCTTCGGGTTATCATCCGAACCCCCTCCAGTATTAAGTTGCAATCAACAGACAACTTCTTTAAGCAAAGTGTGTAAGGTAAACAATCCACATGTTCGATGAACAAGAGACCGTTGGTTTCTCCCTAGTGGCAACAACACATCTACAACCGAAGAGATTTCTATGACTTCCCTTGGAAACTAGAGACATGAACCCACTATCGAGCATAAATACCCCTCTTGGAGTCACTAGCAACTACTTGTCCAAGACAACTACTAACAGCGGAGAGCATGCAAGATCACAGACAACACAGACATGATAGAGTCATAAAGACAAAACCATTAATCAAACCAACATAATAATCTCAATATCCATCGGATCCCTGCAAACACAACATGCATGATTACAAATAGATTAGATCTTGATCATGAATGGAGCTCACAAGATCTATACATGAAATCACAAAGGAGGAGATACAACCATCTAGCTACCACATGGACCCATATTCCAAGGTGGAACTACTCACGCATCATACCGGAGAGAAGGTCTCCGGGATGATCTCCCCTCCAGCAGGGTGCCGGGAAGAACTTCAGACACCCCCGATCTAGGGATGATGGTGGCGGCGGCTATAGAAGGTTTCATGGAATATTGATCGAGTACTTAGGGTTTAGGCATCATGGGGTTTTTTTAGGCGAAGGGGGGGCCGAGGAGGTGACCAGGGGGCCCATAACCTGCCTAGGCCCGGGCCCACCCCTGGCCATGCCTAGGGGGGTGTGGTCGCCCTGGCCCGCTTCTCTGTCTCCCATCTGGACTTCTTGTTCCCCACGGAAAGTTATTTACTTTGGCTTTTTTCCCGACCAATTCTGGGAATATTGATTTTCTGCCTTTCTAGAACCAAAAATAGAAGAAAACAGGCAACTAATGCTGCGGCAACTTGTTAATAGGTTAGTTCCAAAAAACATATAAAAACACCTCAAAGTAAGACAAAGCAAAGCAAAGTAGATACTAAACAAGCATGGAACATCAAAAATTATAGATACTTTTCCGACGTATCAAGCATCCCCAAGCTTAACTCCTGCTCGTCCCCGAGGAGGTAAGTGATATAAAGAATAATTTTTGAGGTGGCATGCACCATCAAAACCAAGATCAAACCATTTGCAAGCATTGAAAGCTGGGATCAAAGAACTCTAAACATGTGCATGAAAGATGGAGTTATAAAAATAGACAAAGCAACTATGCATGCAACATGAAAGGCTACAAACAAAGATCATGAATAACATGCATTGAAAAACGTTTGTTTGTTTCAGATACAGAAAACATAGCATAGTGGCATTCAGCTTGTCCCTCATAGAGTAGCAAATAGATGCATAGGACACCTTCAAAGTGCACAAGGGTGACTAGAAACAAATAGCACAAGAACAAGTAATATCACAATATGTGCATCAATCAATAAGCTTTGGGATAGTACACACAGAATGCCAACTATGCTCTCTTAATGGTGCTTAAAGGTAGAAGGTGGAGACTCAAATAATGGTGGAAGAAATTTGTAAGACTCCACCTTAATAAAGGTAAAGGTCCCTTTGATTGCAATGCTAGTCCCTGGATCAAATGCTAGCATCCATAGTTTAAGATGAAGTACACAGAAACAAAGGTCATTATTACATCGTCAGTCCAGAGATAACATAGTCTTTTACAACTTCATAGCCATAGGCTAGTACAAGAGTTTAACTTAACAATATAAATAAAAGTCTTCATCTTCATGTGCCACAGGCAAGCATGTTGAGTGTAGACTCATAACCCTAATCCTCATCAGAGTAACCTGCAACATCACAAGTTACAGCCACAATGGGTCAATACATTGGAATAGTATTGGCAAGTGATATCTTAGTAGAATAGTAGTTTATAGATTCTACATGAATTTGGCTAAGTGTAGCTTAGGCTTGCTTTTCTCAAAATAGGTTTTACCTATCAGTTAAAAACACTAAGTTTTTGTTTGGCAAAAACTCCCAAGGAACCACCAATTGACATTGGTGAATCTTTACCCTTGTTCAACCACAAGTTTTTAACTTAGAAATTGGGATGAGGAATTCTTGATAGCTTCCATGTCTTGATGCTCAAATTGTCCGTTGCCGGGGACACGGCTAAGTACAGAGATTCTTCATTCTACAGAGGTGGTGCACTTTCCCAACAAGACTCGACATTCATCGAGACAAGATCTTTTAGAAGCCTTCCCTTAGACCAGAATGGACGCGTTCCCAAACCTATCACCCCTACCACCAACTGTCCATTTGGCTAAGTTATTGCAACCTATATGTTCCAGGCAGATCCCATATTGTCAAGTTGCTGCACTAGAAGCTTTTTAACATATGGCATCTCAAATCCCTCTGTTCCTGGGTGGCATTCCACAAGTGAGATACACAGGGTAGGCCATTGAAGAATGGGCCTTGGTAACCACTCAACAAAAATCCACCATGCAATTACCATTCCACCTAGGTGTTTCATTTACTTAGTTGTTTTATTAAGCAAAAAACATAAGTCAAAGACTTAGCAACATTTTCCATAGCATGTGTATAATGCACCCTTGTTTGCTACTAGCTAGGCTAAGAATGGTAATATAGCAAGTATCCTGACTTAGAGAAAATTCAAACAAGTCTACAACTACTAGGATTTCCCAAGCTTAGCATATAGATACTTAGAAAAACATCATGCAACCCCTATACAAAATATCACTAATGCATAGTCAAAATATTAGGACAAAAATATGAAGCACCACTTGCCTTTGTAGTTGGAGGAGTAACCACAATCCTCACAGTCACAATCACCACTAGCACCAAAATCTACACATAAAATGGTAGCACCAAATTCATATTTCAAATAATCAAACAAAAATATATGAATGCATGCAAAGGCCATGTGATGATTTTTCAAGTTTATTCATCTAATAGATTCAAATCTAAAATTTAAAACAGATATCCTGACACGCGGCGCCATCTGATTGGCCCGTACCGCTTCGTGCGGATCACACTCGCGAGCCACAGGATCTAAGTGAGAACCTGCGGTCCATATCTCACCATACCCCTTCGCGCTAACTTCTAATCCTAACCTCTAGATCTAGATCTAACGGTCCACGAGGCTCTGACCATCGAGTGGCGTTGCAAATGGCCAGAGCAGCAGCTGGGCGTCTGGCGACGGCGCTCTGGCGAGGCCAGAGGGAAAGGGCGAGGATGCTGATGCTTACCGAGGTCATGAAGACACGGCGAAGCTCAACGTGCAGGTGGACGGGGTCGAAGTGCATGGACACGGCGAGGATTCCTCATCGGAGTTGCAGGCGGCTTCGGGTGTGCTCGGTCGTCGTCGCTAAGGGCGCTACAAGGCACGGGAGAGGCAAAGGAGGGCAGCATTAGATGCGTACTGAAGCTGCGAGTGTGCGAGCATGAACCAGAGTGGGAGGGGAGGGCTAGGTTTACCGTGTGTGCTCGTCGGAGTTGAGTGCTTCGTCAGGCATGCGCAGTCGTTGATGTTGGCGACGTTCTGGGTTGCCCTAGAACATACCAGAGGTGTTAGGAGATGCGCAAGGATGCGTCGAACACGTTAGCCAAACCAGGAGGCAAGGGGCGGGGAGTTCTCACCGGAATTTTCTGCTGAAGATGCTCGGTACCGCTGCGGAGTGACCTCGATTGTGGGTAGCCTGGTGGCTCTCTTTGGTTGTGCCTTGAGGGGAAATGAGCGGAAGGAGGAGGAGGTTAAATAGCCAGGGTGAGAGAGGGAATTACGCCGGTATTAACTCGCTATCAAGAGCGGAATTGAATCGGTGAAACAGCAGCGGCGGTGCTAGTCGCGGCGTGATTTGGGGACGAAGGTGACTTGGCGTGTGGGGCCAAGTCGTCAGTGAGAGGGGGGTGCGGGAGTGAGTGAAAAACAGTGAGGGTGGGGGTTTCCCGGGTGGGTTAGATGGTCCGGTTTGCTGGGACGCGGGTCGGTTGGGTTAGTTAGCTGGCTAGGTTTATTTTTTTCTCTTTTTCTTTTTCTGTTTTGATTTTCTGGTTTGAATTTGAATGAGTGTTTCAAATCTATTTCAATTTGAATTTATTCCAGAATTTGTTCTTTATTTCCTGTGTCCAAGGATGTGTAAAACATATACTTATATTCAAAACTCATTTTGAGTTTGAAATTAAATATAAAACCATGCCTTTAATTATGTATTTATAATAGGCATATAAATGGTTTTAAATTTGAATTGTTTTGAAAACTTTTGTGTGGACTTTGTATTTACTTTCCAATCAATACATATCAAATCCTAATCATATTTAGAAAATAAAATATAAACCTTGCCTCACTTGAATAAGTAATAGGCAAAAATATGGTTTCTTATGTTTGAAAATTCATTTGAAAAAGATCAAATGCTTATGAATGCATGAATGCTATGCAAGCTTTACAAATCATGATTTTTGGGATGTTAAAAATCTAACCCCCTTAAGGTGAATCTTGCCCTCAAGATTTGGATTGGTTAGCAAATAGGTGAGGGTGGTCTTTCCGAAGATCATCTTCTCTTTCCCAAGTTGCTTCCTCTTCGGAATGGTGGTTCCACTGAACTTTGCAAAATTTCATAGTCTTGGTCCGAGTAACTCTTTCTGCAGTCTCAAGGATCTTGATAGGCTTCTCCTCATAGGTGAGGTCACTTTCAAATTGGACCTCTTCCAAAGGTATAGTATCCTTCACAGAAGTCTCTTCCATCTCCGGATGGCATTTCTTTAGCTGACTTATGTGAAACACATTGTGAACGGCAGACAAAGTTTCAGGCAATTCAATCTCATATGATACTTCTCCTTTACGGCCCATAATATTGAATGGTCCAACATATCTTGGTGCCAATTTTACTTTGAATCCAAACCACTTCACTCCACGAAGTGGTGATACTCTAAGATAAGCTTTATCACCCACCTCATAGGTGACTTCTCTACGCTTTGGATCTGCGTAGCTCTTTTGTCAGGACTATGCTATCTTCAATCTGTCCTTTACCAAGTTGACTTTCTCTTAAGCTTCCTTGATTAATTCTGGCCCAAACAAATTTCTTTCTCTAACACCATTCCATAGCAATGGTGTAGTACACTTTCTTCCATAGAGAATTCGAACGGTTCCATCTCAATACTGGCTTGATAGCTGTTGTTGTAAGAGAATTCTGCGTACGGCAGACTTTCATCCCAACTAGCACCATAATATAGGGCACATGCCCTCAACATATTCTCTAGAATCTGGTTGGTCCTTTGTTTCTGTCCATTAGTCTGGGGATGAAAAGCAGTGCTGATTCCAGTCTCGTTCCCAATGACTCATGCAATTGCCTCCAAAAATGGGAAGTGAATTGAGTTCCCCTATCAGACACTGTAACATCCCAAAAATCATGATTTCAAAGTTTGGATATAATCCATGCATTCATAATCATTTTAGGATCATTTACAAATTAGATTTAAAAAACAGAAGCATTTGAATGTCTATTACTTTATGTAAGCAAGGCATTGGCCCAATGCTACTCTCTAGTATGAGATTATTTGTTTTAAACCAGAGATATTTGAACTTAAAGTTGATTGATATTTTCTAAATCTTGGACAAAGTTTTCAAAACAAGGTATGAACTTAAAACCATTCTTATGCCTTTATTAAACAAATGGTAAAGGCACTGTTTTATTTTAAAATTCCATTGGGCCAAGGTATTTTGAGTGAACAACTTTGTTCTGCAGCCAATAAGGTAAAAATTCTACTTTACAAAAATCCGGAACAGTTTTGAATTCAAACCCATTTGAAAACCCTTTGAATTTGATTCCAGAAAATCGAATCAAAAATAAAAAATATAAAAGAATAGGAAAAAGGGTCGGCGCCACTCTTCCATCCCAACAGCAGATGCAACCCATGAAGCCCACCCGGCCATTCCCCTTTCCCCCTCTCTCTCACCCGCGCAGCTCTACCCACGGTCGCTGGCGCGCTGGCCCCACATGCCAAGTCATCATCTTCTCCAAAATCACGTGCCCCCGTTGATTTGCCGATTAACTCCCCGCCGAGCTTCGGCTACTTAACCCCCTCCCCTCTTCTCTCATTTCCCCTCACTCGACACACCATCTCCGCCACCAGGCTGCTGGCAATTTGAGTTGCAACGCCGCTGCCCGACGCTCTCCGGCGACTGATTCCGGTGAGAACTCCCCGCCCCTTGCCCTCTCGACCTTGCTGTCATGTTTGCCACACTCCCACGCATCTAACACTGCTCACGGACCTCCTTTTGGTGGCTTACAGCATCGTCTTCGTCGACGACCGCGCGTGTCCGACGACGTGCTCTACTCCGACGAGCGACTACGGTAAACCTAGCCCTCCCCCAACTCTTTGGTTCACGCTCGCACTCACACCATTCCAGTGAGCGTCTAACGCCACCTTTCACTTGCCTTCTTGTGCCTTGTAGAGCCGCCAACGATGACGCCCGAGCACACCCGAAGCCGCCCTCAACTCCGGCGAGGAATTCCCGACGGTCCCGCATGCCCGCGTCTTCACCACGTGGACCATCGTCATCACCTCGTCTCCATGCTTCGGTAATGACCCACACCTTTCCCATTTCCCCCCTAGCGCTGCCAGTACACTGCCGGCAGAAGCGTCGTCGCCGCTCTGGCCATTCGCGGCGCCATTCGTTGGTCAAAGCAACGTGCGCCGTTAGATCTGTATCGAAGAGTTTAGATTAGATCTAGATCGAACCGTTTTCTTTAGATCTGGTGCATTGGATCTAACTTGATCCAACAGAGCGGAAGCGTGATCCTGAGTGAAGCGGTATCGTCCAATCAGGAAGCGCCGCGTGGCTAGGATTAAATTTAAAATCTGGAATTAGATCTATTAGTTGTTCAAACTTGCAAAATTCATAACTTTTGATCCACACGTTCAAATTTTACAAATTTTATATCATTGGAATCAGGAGAAAGAATTCTATCCAATTATGCACTTTTTTTAATAAATTGCAGCTGTAAAATGTGTTGTTTTTTCAGAGACATTTATAAGCTTATTTTGTATATAAAAATTGTATGGAAAATGTTCTAAGGGCCAAAATAATTTTATTTAGTGTATAAATGTTTTGTTTATGATTCAATACTGTTTCACTTGTCTGGTTTGATTTAGAAAAATCATCAAATGGCATTTGCATGCATTCATATATTTTTGCTTGTATATTTTTGATATGTGAATTTGGTGCTATCATTTTATGTGTAGATTTTGGTCCTAGTAGTAATTGTGGTTGTGAATATTGTTTCTACTCCCCAACTACCAAGGCAAGTGGTGCTCATATTTTTGTCCCAATATTTTGACTATGCATTAGAAATATTTTGTATAGGGCTTGCATGAATATTTTGCTAGGTATCTATATGCTATTCTTGGGAAATCCTAGTAGTTGTAGAGTTGTTGGAATTTTCTCTAAGTTAAGATACTTGCTATTTCCATGTTTAGCCTAGCTAGTAGTAACCAAGGGTGGAATATATACATGCTATGTAAAAATATTGCTTAGTCTTTGACTTATGGTTTTTGCTTAATAAAACAACTAAGTGAATGAAACACCTGGGTGGAATGGTAATTGCTTGGTGGTTTTTGGTTGAGTGGTTACACAAGGCCCATTTCTATGGTTTACCTTGTGTATCTCACTTGTGGATTGCCACCTAGGAACAAAGGGATTTGAGATGCCAAATGTTAAGAATCTTCTAGTGCAGCCACATGGCAATATGGGCTCTGCCTGGATCATATAGGTTGCAATAACTTAGCCAAATGGACAGTTGGTGGTAGGGGAATGATAGGTTGGAGCGCGTCCATTCTGGTCTAAGGGAAGGCTTCTGAAAGGTCTTGTCTTGGTGAAACCAAGTCTTGTGGGGAAAGTGCACCACCTCTATAGATGGAATAAACTAAGTACTTAGCCGTGTCCCCAGTAATGGACAACTTGAGCATCAAGACATAGAAGCTATCAAGAATCTCCGCATCCCAATTTTCTAAGTTAAAACTTGTGGTTGAACAAGGGTGAAGGTTCACCAATTTCTTTTGGTGGTTCCTTGGGAAAGTTTTTGTCAAATAAGAACTTAGTGTTTTTTTCAACTGATAGGTAAAACCTATTTTGAGCAAAGCAAGCCTAAGCTACACTTAGCCAAATTCATGTAGTAACTAGATGTTAATATTCTACTAAGGTATCACTTGCCAATACTATTCCAATGTATTGACCCACTGTGGCTGTAACTTGTGATGATGCAGGTTACTCTGATGATGATTAGGGGTTATGAGTGTACAATCAACATGCTTGCCTGTGGCACAGGAAGATGAAGACTTCTATTTTTATATTGTTAAATTAAACTCTTGTACTAGCCTATGGCTATGGAGTTGTAAAATACTATGTTATCTCTGGAATGACGATGTAATAATGACCTTTGTTTCTGTGTACTTCATCTTAAACTGTGGATGCTAGCAATTGATCCAGGGACTAGCATTGCAATCACATGGATCTTTACCTTTATAAAGGTGGGATCTTACAGATCGTATCAGAGCTAGGTTTCCTGTAGGATTATGACCCTGGGATTAAACCACTAAGGAATTTTTTTTCAACAATTTCCACGCTTGTCTTTTTCATCTCGTAAACTCTTCTAATCTTCTTTCTCATCTCAATTTGTAGATGAACTCCATCAACGAAGCCGTGAGGAAGGGACCACTCATGACCATGACCTTGGAGTGTGAGACAGAATTCCCCAAGGCCCTCAAGAACCTCATGGTTACCATGGCGATAAATGGTGCAGCTATGTACAAAGGATTCACCGTGATGGATGAAGGAGTAGAGTACTGGTGGGTGCAACTTCACTTGTACAAAAACAAGGAAGACAACTATAAGGAGTCAGGATTCTGCATGTTCACCAACTCAGAAATGCACACAACATTCTTTGACTCTTCAAGAAATGCAGCTTGGAATGCCATCAAGGAGCTTGGGGATAGACTCAAGTGCAGAATGCTTAACACCCAAAATGACCTTAGGGAAGTAAAGAAGCATACCCAAGAGTTAGAGGCTACCAACCAACGTTTAAGAGAAGACATCAAAGACTTAGCAATGGATTTATGTGATCAGGATCGACAGATTGCCTCTAGGGATGCCCTGTTAGCCAACTTGGAAAGTGACATGGGATTGTAATGTACTTCGCTAGTTGGATCACCACACTTATCGTTTTATTTCCAATTTTTTTATCTAAGTTATGTTGAACCTTTGATGCTTGTAATGGATTTGTGTATGCCATGATTTGTGTGATTGTTGCCAAAGATATGCCTGTGATACTTTGTCTTGTGATTTTTCTCTATTGATGTTGATTCTTACTTTTCTCTATCTTATAAAAAAATAGATGCCTGCTGTTACTATCAACACGGTCGAAGAGTTCAAGGGAACTCGTTTTGGCACTCGTCTCATTGAGCTCACTAGCGTGCTCAACCTTCCACTCCCTATCATCATGACGCTTCCCCTCACCAAGTTTGAGAGGAAGGACCTTTGGGGCTTCAGAGTCACACAACTCGGACGCCAGACAGAGCCAACCACGAAGACCATCACCTTCAAGCTGATGGATGATGACAAGGAGAAAGGCTTAGATATAGTTATGCAGGAGTTACTTGGGCGTCTGGTAGGGAGACACTCCAGGGAGCTTAGAGGTCTTTACTTTCACCCCTTCGGGAGACGCGACGAGGAGGGTGAGGCTATTGAGTTCGAGGATGCTGCTAGAGAGACGGTGGAGCCGATTCGTCTGTACCTTCAGGACCTAGAGGTTCTTATTAGGCACCTAGATACTGATAGGACCAACGTCATTCTTATTAGGTGCAACTTCGTGAGAAGGACAAGCTCTTCGCGGAGCAAGAAGAGATAGTCAAGGAAATGGAGGCCAAGTTTGAGAGCCAGGACAGGAAGTTTAAGAGCCAGGAGAAGAGAGTCCAAGACCGGAACAAGAAGATCCGGGAGATGAAGGAAGAGCTAGAGGCCAAGGACTTCGAGCTCGAGCATCAGCAGGGTGTGATTGGGAGACTTTGCTCATAGAAGAGGTCTCTTAGGGCCAAGATAGAGGCCTTGACTACCAATGTCAAGGAATACAAGACCGCTATGGAGAATGCATGTCTTACACTTTTTGATGTGGAGGTTGATGCAGAGGAGTAGTGATGACTACTCATTTATCTTTCATTTACCGTACATACGATTATTGAGTCGCAATGACCATCCAACATGTGGGTGGCTTGCTATGGTGTGTTCGTTTGTTTTACAAACTTGTTATTTACGTCATTTGAACCTTATGCTATTTTGATGTTTGATTTGGTTATTGTCTATGTGATGTTTTGTGCATAATAAGCATCTATGGGTATCTCATTCTTATACTTATGAAAACCATAGATGCCTCCTCGACGTGCGAACCCCAACCCAAACAACAACAATGTCACCCCCGAGATGCAGCAGCTGATGACAACACAGGCACAGCTGATGCAGATGATGACCACTTTTATGCAGAATCAGAATAACAACAACAGCAATAACAACAACAACAACAATCCGAACAATCCACCAGGATTTGACATGCTCACCAGATTCCTAAGATTGAGGCCTGCAAAGTTCTCAGGAACTACTGATCCCATGGTGGCTAATAATTGGCTACGTTCGGTGAACAAGGATTTGGTAACTGTCGGCTGCACCGACGAGGAGAAGGTCAGGTTTGCAGCACATCTGTTGGAAGGACCAGCAGCTACTTGGTGGGATAACTTCCAGATCACGACTCCCATTGAGGATGTGACATGGGCTATCTTTGAAGATGGATTCCTTACAGCTCACATCTCATCCGGGGTGATGAATTTGAAGAAGAAGGAGTTCCATAACCTGAAACAGCGTCACCGCAGCGTGCCTGAATATATTGAGTAGTTCAACAATCTCGCGCGTTATGCACCGGATGAAGTTGATACCGATGCCAAGAGGAAGTAGAAATTCCTCAAAGGACTGAACAATGAACCGAATCTGTAGCTATCTGTTGCCTATGTCCCAACCAACCAATCACTTTGTGACAAGGCTACCTTCTTGGAGAACAAGATGAAACAGGTTGAGAGCAGAAAGAGGAAGCACAACTTTGACAAGCACAGCTCGGGATCGTCTCACAAGCGTTCCCATCATGATGATAGTGGGAGTTCTGGATCCCACAAACATGGAAAGCACAACAACCTCCACAGCCACAACCGTCATCATGACAACAAGCATCACCGTAGTCATGATAATGACAAGTACAAGAACCACAAGGGTGGACACAAGAGTCACCACAGTGGAGGTGGAAGTGGAAGTGGTAGTCAGCCTGCAAAGAGAGATATCAGTCAGGTTGAATGTTTCAAGTGTAAGAAGTTGGGGCATTATGCAAATGAGTGACCAGAGAAGAAAGTTGAAGGAGCCACCAAGCCCAACCCTTTCCAGAAGGGACAAGTAAACCACATCAATGTGGAAGAGATTTATGAGGAGTCCGATGCTGTGGCTGGTAAGTTCAAACTCAATTCTATTCCAGCACTTGTTCTTTTTGATACTGGTGCATCACATTCATTCATATCAAAAGCATTTGTTGATAGAAATGGGTTTCCAACTGAAAATATTGGGTGTCCAATAAAAGTAAGTTCTCCCGGTGGAGATATGATAGTAAGTCTTGGATGTCGTGATCTAGTGATAGAATTTGGAAAGCATACGTTTCCAGTTAGCCTGATAATCCTAGATTCCCAAGGACTAGATGTAATATTGGGAATAGACTGGATGACCAAGTATGAAGGAGTACTAGATTGTGCCAATCGTACTGTCGCACTCACAACCCCGGAAAAGAAACGGATAAGATTCAAGTCTAACTTCGAATCAAAAGGGAGTAAGCTGAATTCTCTTAAGGGGGTTAGAATAGACAGTGTACCAATTGTAAGAGAATATCCGGATGTGTTTTCGGAAGAATTTCCGAGAATGCCACAAGATAGAGATGTGGAATTTTTGATTGACTTGCTGCCAGGATCAGGACCAATATCAAAGAGACCTTACAAGATGTCAGTTGATGAGTTGAAAGAACTCAAGAAACAACTTGGAGAATAGTTGCAGAAAGGATTTATTCAACCAAGTTCTTCATCTTGGGGAGCACCAGTCTTGTTTGTGAAAAAAAAGATAGAAGTCAAAGGTTATGCATCGATTATCGTTCACTCAATTTGGTGACTATCAAGAACAAATATCCTTTGCCCAGAATCAATGACTTGTTTGATCAGTTAGAAGGAGCCAGTGTGTTCTCAAAGATTGATCTCCGGTCAGGTTATTTCCAGCTTAAGATAAGAGAACAAGACATACCAAAGACAGCTTTCACCACTAGGTATGGATTGTATGAGTACAATGTGATGCCATTTGGTTTGACCAATGCACCAGCTTACTTCATGAATATGATGAACAAGGTGTTCATGGATTTCCTTGACAAGTTTGTTGTCATTTTCATTGAGAACATTTTGATCTACTCCAAGAGCAAAGAAGAGCATGAAGGACATTTGCGTTTGATACTTGAGAAGCTTAGAGAGCATAAGTTGTATGCCAAATTCAGCAAGTGTGAATTCGGGTTGAATGAAGTTGGATTTCTTGTACACATTTTGTCAGGAGATGGTGTAGCAGTTGATCCCGCAAAAGTGTGAGCTGTAACTGAATGGGAATCTCCTAAGTCAGTGAAGGAAGTTCGTAGTTTCCTTGGCTTGGCAGGATACTACAGAAGATTCATTGAGAATTTCTCCAAGGTAGATAAGCCAATGACGGAGTTACTAAAGAAAGACAAGAAATTTACTTGGACTGAAGTATGTGAACTCACCTTTCAAGAATTAAAGAAGAGACTAGTGACAGCACCACTCCTATGCCTGCCAGATTTGGAGAAGGATTTCCAAGTTTATTGTGATGCATCTCATCATGGATTAGGTGTAGTTCTAATGCAAGAAGGGAAAGTTGTGGCGTATGCCTCGAGACAACTCAAAACTCATGAGGTAAATTACCCTACTCATGATTTGGATTTAGCCTCTATTGTCCATGCACTCAAAACATGGAGACATTATCTTTTGGGAAAGGGATGTGAAGTGTTCACATATCACAAAAGTTTGAAGTATATCTTCACTCTGAAAGAAATCAACATGAGACAAAGAAGATGGCTAGAACTCATCAAGGAGTATGACTTGAGTTTGCAATACTATCCTGGTAAAGCAAATGTTGTAGCGGATGCACTAAGCCGTAAGGTATTTGTGAATGGCCTTACTAAGGGAGAGTTGCCAGATGATCTGGGTGCCCAATTTAGAGACCTTAGATTGGAGATTGTGCCTGAAGGACATCTCATGTCATTGGATGTTCAACCCACCTTGTTGGACCAAATCAAGGAAGCCCAAAAGACGGACAAGGAAATTGAAGAGATTAAGGAAAAGATTGGCAAGGGAAAAGCCAAAGGATTCCATTAAGACGAACAAGGTACTTTATGGTATGGAAAACGTATCTGCGTTCCGCAAAATCCGGAGCTTCGGAAACTGATTTTACAGGAAGCACACAACTCACCATATTCCATTCATCCGGGTAACACCAAAATGTACATGGATATGAAGGAAAGATTTTGGTGGAATAATCTCAAGAAGGACATAGATGAACATATTTCTTTGTGTGACATATGTAGTAGAGTGAAAGCGGAACATCAGAAACCAGCAGGATTGTTACAACCACTACCTATTCCTAATTGGAAGCGGGACAATATTGGCATGGATTTCATTACCGGATTGCCAAGGACCAAGTCAGGCTATGGTTCTATTTGGGTAGTAGTGGATCGCCTCACTAAAGTGGCTCATTTCATACCCGTGAAGACAACCTATACAAGTGCTAAGTTGGCCAAGATATATATGAATAGGATTGGGTGTCTGCATGGAGTACCCAAGAGTGTTGTGTCAGATAGGGAACTCAATTCACTTCTCATTTCTGGAGGCAACTGCATGAGTCATTGGGAACGAGATTGGAATTCAGTACTACTTTTCACCCCCAGACTGATGGACAGACAGAAAGGACCAACCGGATTCTAGAGGATATGTTGAGGGCATGTGCCCTAGACTATGGAGCTAGTTGGGATGAAAGTCTGCCTTACGCAGAATTATCTTATAACAATAGCTTTCAAGCCAGTATTGAGATGGCACCGTTTGAGTTTCTCTATGGGAGAAAGTGTACTACCCCATTACTATGGAATGGTGTGGGAGAAAGAAACTTGTTCGGGCCAGAACTAATCAAATAGGCTAAAGAGAAAGTCAAGCTAGTAAAGGACAGATTAAAGATAGCACAGTCCCGACAGAAGAGCTATGCAGATCCTAAGCGTAGAGAAGTCACCTATGAGGTTGGTGATAGAGCTTATCTTAGAGTGTCACCACTTCGTGGAGTGAAGAGATTCGGAGTCAAAGGAAAATTGGCCCCAAGATATGTTGGACCATTCAATATTCTGAGTCGTAAAGGAGAAGTAGCTTATGAGATTGAATTGCCAAAATCATTGTCTGCCGTTCACAATGTGTTTCATGTGAGTCAGCTAAAGAAATGCCATCTAGAGATGAAAGAGACTTCTTTGAAGGATACTATACGTTTGGAGGAGGTCCAATTGGAAAGTGATCTCACTTATCAAGAAAAACCTATCAAGATTCTTGAGACTACAGAAAGGGTTACACGGACAAAGACTATCAAATTCTGCAAAGTTCAGTGGAACCATCATTCCGAAGAAGAGGCAACATGGGAAAGAGAAGATGACCTTCGAAAAGACCACCCTCACCTATTGGCCAGCCAGCCTGAATCTCGAGGGCAAGATTTCACCTTAAGGGGGTTAGATTTGTAACATCCCGAAAATCATGATTTCAAAGTTTGCATATTATCGATGAATTCATATTCATTTTAGGATCATTTACAAATAAGATTTCAAAAACAGAAGCATTTGAATGTCTATTATTTTATGTAAGCAAGGCATTGACCCAATGCTACTCTCTAGTATGAGATTATTTGTTTTAAACCAGAGATATTTGAACTTTAAATTGATTAATATTTTCTAAAGCTTGGACAAAGTTTTCAAAAGAAGGTATGAACTTAAAACCATTCTTATGCCTTTATTAAACAAATGGTAAAGGCACTGTTTTTATTTAAAATTCCATTGGGACAAGGTATTTTGAGTGAAAAACTTTGTTCTGCAGCCAATAAGGTACAAATTCTACTTTACAAAAATTCGGAACAGGTTTGAATTCAAACCCATTTGAAAACCCTTTGAATTTGATTCCAGAAAATCAAATCAGAAATAAAAAAATATAAAAGAATAGGAAAAGGGCTGGCGCCACTCTTCCAGCCCAACACCAGATGCAGCCCGCGAAGCCCGCGTCCAGCTCCGGCCGTTTCCTTCCCCGTCAGTGCCGTTGAATTCCCGAGTTAAATGCCGTTGATTCGCCGAGTAACTCCCCGCCCAGCTTCTTCTACTTAACCCCCTCCCCTCTCCGCTCATTTCCCCTCACTCGGCACACCATCTCCGCCACCAGGATGACGGCAATTCGAGTGGCAACGCCGCTGCCCGACTGTCTCCGGCGACCGATTCCGGTGAGAACTCCCCGCACCTTGGCCTCTCGACCTTGCTGTCATGTTTGCCACACTCCCGCGCATCTAACACTGCTCACAGACCTCCTTTTGGTGGATTACAGTGTTGTCTTCATCGACGACCGCGCGTGTGCGACGACGTGCTCTACTCTGATGAGGGACTACGGTAAACCTAGCCCTCCCCCACCTCTTTGGTTCACGCTCGCACTCACACTTTTCCAATGCGCATCTAACGCCACCTTTCAATTGCCTTCCTGTGCCTTGTAGCGCCGCCAACGATGACGCCCGAGCACACCCGAAGCCGTCCTCAACTCCGGCGAGGAATTCCCAACGGTCCCGCACGCCCGCATCTTCACCATGTCGACCATCATCATCACCTCGTCTCCACACTTCGGTAATGACCCACACCTTTCCCGTTTTCCCCTAGCGCCACCAGTACACCGTCGGCAGAAGCGTCGCCGCCCCTCTGTCCATTCGCGCTGCCACTCGTTCGTCAAAGCAATGTGCGCCATTAGATCTGTATCGAAGAGTTTAGATTAGATCTAGATCGAATCGTTTTCTTTAGATCTGGCACGTTGGATCTAACTTGATCCAACGGAGTGGAAGCGTGATCCTGAGTGAAGCGGTATCGTCCAATCAGGAAGCGCCGCGTGGCTAGGGTTAAATTTAAGATCTGGAATTAGATCTATTAGTTGTTCAAACTTGCAAAATTCATAACTTTTGATCCACACGTTCAAATTTTGCAAATTTTATATCATTGGAATCAGGAGAAATAATTCTATCCAATTATGTACTTTGTTTAATAAATTGCATCTATAAAATGGGTTGTTTTTGCAGAGATATTTATAAGCTCATTTTGTATATAAAAATTGTATGGAAAATGTTCTGAGGGCCAAATTAATTTTATTTAGTGTAGAATTGTTTTGTTTATGAATCAGTACTGTTTCACTTGTCTGGTTTGATTTAGAAAAATCATCACATGGCATTTACATGCATTCATATATTTTTACTTGTATATTTTTGATATGTGAATTTCGTGCTATCATTTTATGTGTAGATTTTGGTGCTAATATTGATTGTGGTTGTTAAGATTGTTGCTACTCCCCCAACTACCAAGGCAAGTGGTGCTCATATTTTTGTCCCAATATTTTGACTATGCATTAGAAATATTTTGTATAGGGCTTGCATGATTATTTTGTTGAGTATCTATATGTTATGCTTGGGAAATCCTGGTAGTTGTAGAATTGTTAGAATTTTCTCTAAGTTAAGATACTTGCTATTGCCATGATTAGCCTAGCTAGTAGCAACCAAGGGTGGAATTTATACATGCTATGTAAAAATATTGCTAAGTCTTTGACTTATGGTTTTTGCTTAATAAAACAACTAAGTGAATGAAACACCTGGGTGGAATGGTAATTGCTTGGTGGTTTTTGGTTGAGTGGTTACACCAGGCCCATTTATATGGTTTACCTTGTGTATCTCACTTGTGGATTGCCACCCAGGAACAAAGGGATTTGAGATGCCAAATGTTAAGAAGCTTCTAGTGCAGTCACATGGCAATATGGGCTCTGCCTGGATCATATAGGTTGCAATAATTTAGCCAAATGGACAGTTGGTGGTAGTAGAATGATAGGTTGCAGCGCGTCCATTCTGGTCTAAGGGAAGGCTTCTGAAAGGTCCTATCTTGGTGAAACCAAGTCTTGTGGGGAAAGTGCACCACCTCTGTAAATGGCAAAAACTAAGTACTTAGCCGTGTCCTCGGTAATGGACAACTTGAGCATCAAGACATGGAAGCTATCAAGAATCTCCTCATCCCAATTTTCTAAGTTAAAACATGTGGTTGAACAAGGGTGAAGGTTCACCAATTTCTATTGGTGGTTCCTTGGGAAAGTTTTTGTCAAAGAAAAACTTAGTGTTTTTTCAACTGATAGGTAAAACCTATTTTGAGCAAAGCAAGCCTAAGCTACACTTAGCCAAATTCTTGTAGTAACTAGATGTTAATATTCTACTAAGGTATCAGTTGCCAATACTATTCCAATGTATTGACCCACTGTGGTTGTAACTTGTGATGTTGCAGGTTACTCTGATGATGATTAGGGGTTATGAGTCTACACTCAACATGCTTGCCTGTGTCATATGAAGATGAAGACTTCTATTTTTATATTCTTAAGTTAAACTCTTGTACTAGCCTATGGCTATGGAGTTGTAAAAGACTTTGTTATCTCTGGAATGACGATGTAATAATGAACTTTGTTTCTGTGTACTTCATCTTAAACTGTGGATGCTAGCAATTGATCCAGGGACTAGCATTGCAATCACAGGGATCTTTACCTTCATAAAGGTGGGATCTTACAGAGACAATACTTTTCGGTACTCCATGCAGACACACAATCCTATTCATATAAATCTTGGCTAACTTAGCACTTGTATATGGTGTCTTCACGGGTATGAAATGAGCCACTTTAGATAGGAGATCTACCACGACGCAAATAGAATCATATCCTGATCTAGTCGTTGGCAGTCCGGTGATGAAATCCATGCCAGTCTTGTCCCACTTCCAATGAGGAATTGGTAGTGGTTGTAACAATCATGCTGGTTTCTGATGTTCCGCTTTCACTCTACAACATACATCACACAAAGCAATATGTTCGGCGATGTCCTTCTTGAGATTATTCCTCCAAAATCTTTCCTTCACATCCATGTACATTTTGGTGTTACCCGGATGAATGGAATATGGTGAGTTGTGCGCTTCTTGTAAAATCAGTTTCCAAAGTTCCGGATCTTGCGGAATGCAGATACATTTTCCATACCATAAAGTACCTTGTTCGTCTTCATGGAATCCTTTGGCTTTTCCCTTGTTAATATTTTCCTTAATCTCTTCAATTTCCTTGTCCATCTTTTGGGATTCTTTGATTTTGTCCAATAAGGTGGGTTGAACATCCAATGACATGAGATGTTCTTCAGGCACTATCTCCAACCTAAGATCTTTGAATTGGGCACACAGATCATCTGGCAATTCTCCCTTAGTGAGGCCATTCACATAAACCTTACGGCTTAGTGCATCCGCTTTACCTGGGTGGTATTGAAAACTCAAGTCATAGTCCTTGATGATTTCTAGCCATCTTCTTTGTCTCATGTTGATTTCTTTCTGAGTGAAGATATATTTCAAACTTTTGTGATCTGTGAACACTTCACATCGTTTTCCCAAAAGATAATGTCTCCATGTTTTGAGTGCATGGACAATAGAGGCTAACTCCAAATCATGAGTAGGATAATTCACTTCATGAGTTTTGAGTTGTTTCGAGGCATAAGCCACAACTTTCCCTTATTGCATCAAAACTGCACCTAATCACTGGTGAGATGCATCACAATACACTTGGAAATCCTTCTCCAAATCTGGCAGACATAAGACTGGTGCTGTCACTAGTCTCTTCTTCACCTCTTGGAAACTGAGTTCACATTCTTCAGTCCAAACAAATTTCTTGTCTTTCTTAAGTAACTCCGTCATTGGCTTAGCTACCTTTGAGAAATTCTCAATGAATCTTCTATAGTATCCTTCTAAGCCAAGGAAAATACGAACTTCTTTCACTGACTTAGGAGAATCCCACTCAGTTACAGCTGACACTTTTGCGGGATCAACTGCTACACCATATACTGACACAATGTGTCCAAGAAATCTGACTTCATTCAACCAGAATTCACAATTGCTGAATTTGGCATACAGCTTATGCTCTCTAAGCTTCTCAAGTATCAATCGCAAATGTTCTTCTTGTTCTTCCTTGCTCTTCGAATAGATCAAAATGCCATCGATGAAAACGACAACGAATTTGTCAAGAAATTCCATGAACACCTTGTTCATCATATTCATGAAGTAGGCTGGTACATTTGTCAAACCAAATGACATCACGGTGTACTCATACAATCCATACCTAGTGGTGAAAGCAGTCTTGTTCTCTTATATTTAGATGAAATTAGCCTGATCAGAGATCAATCTTTGAGAACACACGGGCTCCTTCTAACTGATCAAACAAATCATTGATTCTGGGCAAAGGATACTTGTTCTTGATAGTCACCTCATTGATTCATCGGTAATCTATGCATAACCTTTGACTTCTTTCTTTCTTTTCAACAAACAAGACTGGTGCTACCCAAGATGAAGAACTTGGTTGAATAAATCCTTTCTGCAACTGTTCTCCAAGTTGCTTCTTGAGTTCTTTCAACTCATCAACTTATATCTTGTAAGGTCTCTTTGCTATTGGTCCTGATCCTGGCAGCAAGTCAATCAAAAAATCCACATCTCTATCTGGTGGCATCCTAGGTAATTCCTACGAAAACACATCCGGATATTCTCTCACAATTAGCACACTTTCTATGCTAACCCCCTTAAGGAAATTTAGCTAACTCCCTTTTGATTCAAAGTTAGACTTGAATCTTATCCGTTTCTTATCTGGGGTTGTGAGTGTGACAGTACGATTGGCACAATCTAGTACTCCCTTGTTTTTAGTCATCCAATACATTCCCAAAATGACATCCAATCCTTGGGAATCTAGGATTATCAAATTAACGGGAAACTTATACCTCCCAAATTATATCACTATATCATGACATCCCGAGTTCACTATCATTTCTCCACCAGGAGAACTTACTTTTATAGGACACCCAATAGTTTCAACTGGAAGTCCATTTCTATTAACAAATTCTCTTGATATGAATGAATGCGATGCGCCAGTATAAAAAAGAAAAAGTGCTGGAACAGAATTGAGTTTGAACTTACCAGCCACAACATCAGATTTTTCATAGATTTCTTCCACATTGATGTGGTTCACTTGTCCCTTTTGGAAGGGATTGGGCTTGTTGGCACCTTCAACTTTCTTTTCTGGGCACCCATTAGCATAGTGCCCCATCTTCTTACACTTGAAGCACTCAACCTGACTGATATCTCTCTTTGCAGGCTGACTTCCACTTCCACTTCCACCTCTACTGTGGTGGCTCTTGTGTCCACTCTTGTGGTTCTTATACTTGTCATTATCAGGACTACGGTGATGCTTGTTGTCATGATGACGGTTGTGGCTGTGGTGGTTGTGGTACTTTCCATGTTTGTGGGATCCAGAAGTCCCACTATCATCATGATGGGAACGCTTGTGAGACGATCCCGAGTTGTGCTTGTCAAACCTATGCTTCCTCTTTCTGCTCTAAACCTGTTTCATCTTGTTTTCCAAGATGGTAGCCTTGTCACAAAGTGATTGGTAGGTTGGAACATAGGAAACAGACAGCTGCAGATTGAACTCATCATTCAGTCCTTCGAGGAATTTTTCCTTCCTCTTGGCATCTGTATCAACTTCATCTGGTGCATAACGCGCCAAATTGTTGAACTCCTCAATGTACTCAGCCACACTAAGGTGACGCTGTTTCAGATTGTGGAACTCCTTTTTCTTCAAATTCAGCACTCCGGATGAGATGTGAGCTGTACGGAATCCATCCTCAAAGATATCCCAAGTCACATCCTCAATGGGAGTGGTGATCTGAAAGTTGTCCCACCAGGTTGATGCTAGCCCTTCAAGCAGATGTGCTGCGAACCTGACCTTTTCTTCATCGGTGCAGCCAACAGTCACTAAGTCCTTGTTCACGGAACATAACCAGTCATTGGCTACCATTGGATCAGTGGTTCATGAGAACTTTGCAGGCCTTAGTCTTATAAATCTGGTGAGCATGTCAAATCTTGGCGGATTATTCTGGTTGTTGTTGTTATTGTTGTTGTTGTTCTGGTTCTGATTCTGCATGAATGTTGTCATCATCTTCATTAGTTGATCTTGCGCTGTCATCAACTGTTGCATCTCGGGAGTGACGTTGTTGTTGTTGTTTTGGTTGGGGATGACACGTCGAGGAGGCATATGTGGTTTTAATAAGGATAAGAATGAGATACCCATAGATGCTCAACATTCACAATACATCACATAGAACAATCATAATAACCAAGCATCAAAATAACATAGAGTTTGAACGACATAAACAACAAGTTTTGGAAAATGCAAACAAACCATAGCAAGCCATCCACATGTTGGATGGTCATTGCGACTCAATAATCAAAGTACGGTAGATGAAAGATAATCGAGTAGTCTACACTACTCTTCCGCATCGATCTCCACATCAACAAGGGTAAGACCTGCATTCTCCATGGTGGTCTTGTACTCATCAACACTAGTAGTCAAGGCCTCAATATTGGCCCTAAGAGCCCTCTTCTCTAAGCGAAGCCTCCCGATCACTCACTGCTGGTGCTCAAGCTTGAAGTCCTTGGCCTCTAACTCTTACTTCCTCTCCCGGATCTTCTTGTTCCTGTCTTGGACTCTTTTCTCCTGGCTCTTGAACTTCTTGTCCTAGCTTTCAAATTTGGCCTCCATTTCCTTGACGATCTCGTCTTGCTCCGCGAAGAGCTTGTCCTTCTCTTGTATTTGAACAAGGAGCTCGTCATTGCTAAGCATGACGTTGGTCCTATTAGTATCAAGGTGTCTAATAAGACCCTCTAGGTCCTGAAGGTATAGACGAATCGGCTCCATCGTCTCTCTAGTAGCATCATCGTACTCTATAGCCTCACCCTCCTCGTCGCGTCTCCCCAAGGGGTGAAAGTAAAGACCTCTAAGCTCGGTAGAGTACCTCCCTACCAGGCGTCCAAGTAACATCTGCAGGACTACATCTAAGCCTCTCTCCATGTCGTCGTGCATCAGCTTGAAAGTGATAGCCTCCGTGGGTGGCTCTGCCTGGCGTCCCGGCTGTGTGACTCTAAAGCCCCATAGGTCCTTCCTCTCAAACTTGGTGAGCTGAAGTGTCATGATGCTAGGAAGTGGAAGGTTGAGCACACTAGTGAGCTCAATGAGACGAGTACCAAAACGATTTCCCTTGAACTCCTCGGTCGTGCTGATAACAACGTTAGGCATCTATTTTATAAGATAGAGAAAAGTTAGAACCAATCACAAGTAGAGAAAATTCACAAGACAAAATATCACATGCACATCTTTTGCAACAAACACACAATTCATGGCATACACAAATCCATTACAAACCCCAAAGGTTCAACATAACTTGGACAAATTTTTGGAAGTAAAAACAATAAGTGCGGTGGTCCAACTAACTAAGTACGTTACAACTCTCACTCACTAGAAAAATTAGCTATCAGGGCATATTTAGTGGCCATCTGTCTATCTTGTCCACAAGACTCCCATATGAAGTCTATGATGTCTCCCCTTAGTTGTTGGTTGGTAGTCTCTAATTCTTGGGTATTCTTCTTTTCTTCTCTAAGGTCATTTCGGGTATTGGGCATTCTGCACTTGAGTCTATCACCAAGCTCCTTGATGGCATTCCAAGCTGCATTTCTTGCAGAGTCAAAGAATGTTGTGTGCATTTTCGAGTTGGTGACCATGCAAAATCCTAACTCCTTGTGGTTGTCTTCCTTGTTTTTGTACAAGTGAAGTTGCACCCACCAATACTCTTCTCCTTCATCCATCACAGGGAATCCCTTGTACACAGCTGCACCATGTATCCCCATGGTAACCATAAGGTTCTTGAGTGTCTTAGGAAATTCAGTCTCACACTCCAAAGTCATGGTCTTGAGTGGTCCCTTCCTCATGGCTTCGTTGATGGAGTTCATCTACAAATAGAGATGAGAAAGAAGATTAGAAAAGTTTACGAGAAGAAAAAGACAAGTGTGGAATTTTTTCAAAGTGTTGAAATTTTCCTAAGTGGTTTCTTAGTCTAATCCAATCCTAGGGTCATAATCCTACAGGCAACATAGTGCTCTGATACCATCTGTAAGATCCCACCTTTATAAAGGTAAAGGTCCATGTGATTGCAATTCTAGTCCCTGGATCAAATGCTAGCTTCCACAGTTTAAGATGAAGTACACAGAACCAAAGTTCATTATTACATCATCATTGCAGAGATAACATTGTCTTTTACAACTTCATAGCCATAGGCTAGTACAAGAGTTTAACTTAACAATATAAATAAAAGTCTTCATCTTCATGTGCCACAGGCAAGCATGTTGAGTGTAGACTCATAACCCTAATCCTCCTCAGAGTAACCTGCAACATCACAAGTTACAGCCACAGTGGGTCAATACATTGGAATAGTATTGGCAAGTGATACCTTAGTAGAATAGTAGTTTCTAGCTTCTACATGAATTTGGCTAAGTGTAGCTTAGGCTTGCTTTGCTCAAAATAGGTTTTACCTATCAGTTAAAAGCACTAAGTTTTTGATTGGCAAAAACTCCCAAGGAACCACCAATTGACATTGGTGAACCTTTACCCTTGTTCAACCACAATTTTTTAACTTAGAAATTGGGATGAGGAATTCTTGATAGCTTCCATGTCTTGATGCTCAAATTGTCCGTTGCCGGGGACACGGCTAAGTACTTAGACTCTTCCTTCTGCAGAGTTGGTGCACTTTCCCCACAAGACTCGACATGCATCGAGACAAGTCTTTCAGAAGCCTTCCCTTAGACTAGAATGGACGCGTTCCCAAACCTATCACCCCCTACCACCAACTGTCCATTTGGCTAAGTTATTGCTACCTATATGATCCAGGCAGATCCCATATTGTCAAGTGGCTGCACTAGAAGCTTCTTAACACATGGAATCTCAAATCCCTTTGTTCCTGGGTGGCATTCCACAAGTGAGATACACAGGGTAGGCCATTGAAGAATGGGCCCTGGTAACCACTCAACAAAAATCCACCATGCAATTACCATTCCACCCAAGTGTTTCATTCACTTAGTTGTTTTATTAAGCAAAAACATAAGTCAAAGACTTAGCAACATTTTCCATAGCATGTGTATAATCCTCCCTTGTTTGCTACTAGCTAGGCTAAGCATGGTAATATAGCAAGTATCTTAACTTATAGAAAATTCTAACAAGTCTACAGCTACTAGGATTTCCCAAGCATAGCATATAGATACTTAGCAAAACATCATGCAACCCCTATACAAAATATCACTAATGCATAGTCAAAATATTAGTACAAAAATATGAAGCACCACTTGCCTTGGTAGTTGGGGGAGTAACAACAATCCTCACAGTCACAATCACCACTAGCACCAAAATCTACACATAAAATGATAGCACCAAATTCATATTTCAAATAATCAAACAAAAATATATGAATGCATGAAAATGCCATGTGATGATTTTTCTAAACCAAACAAGACAAGTAAAACAGTACTGAACAATAAACTAAACAATTATACACCAAATAAACTTAATTTGGCTTTTAAAACATTTTCCAAATAATTTCTATACACAAATTAGGCCTACACATGTCTCTGCATAAAATTATATTTTAACAGAAGCAAATTACAAAACTAAGCCTATAGATGTGTAGGATTTATTTTTCTGATTCAAATGATATATTATTTGTATTTTTTGGATAAACATAACAAAAGTTATGAATTTTTCAAGTTTATTAATCTAATAGATTCAAATCTAAATTCTAAAACAGAAATCCTAACACGCGGCGCCATATGATTGGTCCGTACTGCTTCGTGCGGATCACACTCGCGAGCCGCTGGATCTCAGTGAGATCCTGCGGTCCAGATCTGACCATACCCCTTCACGCTAACTTCTAATCCTAACCTATAGATCTCGATCTAACGGTCCACGAGGCTCTGACCATCGAGTGGCGGCGCAAATGGCCAGAGTGGCGGCTGCGCGTCTGGCGACGGCGCTCCGGCGAGGCCAGAGGGCAAGGGCGAGGATGCTGATGCTTACCGAGGCCGTGAAGACACGGCGAATCTCAACGTGCAGGTGGATGGGGTTGGGGTGCACGGACACGGCGAGGATTCCTCGTCGGAGTTGCAGGCGGCTTCGGGCGTGCTCGGTCGTCGTTGCTAGGGGCGCTACAAGGCACGGGAGAGGAAAAGGGGGGCGGCGTTAGACGCGTACCGAAGATGCGAGTGTGCGAGCATGAACCAGAGAGGAAGGGGAGGGCTAGGTTTACCGTGTGTGCTCGTCGGAGTTGAGTGCTTCGTCGGGCACACGCAGTCATTCACGTTGGCGACGTTCTGGGTTGCCCTAGCACATACCAGAGGAGTTAGGAGATGCGCAAGGATGCGGCGAACACGTTAGCAGGACCATGAGGCAAGGGGCGGTGAGTTCTCACTGGAATTTTCCGCCGGAGATGCTCGGTACCGAGGCGAAGTGAGCTTGATTGTAGGCAGCTTGGTGGCTCTCTATCGTTGTGGCTTGAGGGGAAATGAGTGGAAGGAGGAGGAGGTTAAATATCCGGGGCGAGAGAGGGAATTACGCCGACGTTACCTCGCAATCAAGCGTGGAATTCAATCAGGGAAATGGCAGCGGCGGTGCTGGTCACGGCGTGATTTGGGCACGAAGGTGACTTGGCGTGTGGTGCCAAGTCATCAGTGAGAGGGGTGCGGGAGTGAGTGAAAAACAGTGAGGGGTGGGGGTTTCCCGGGTGGGCTAGTTGGGCCAATTTGCTGGGCCACGGGTGGGTTGGGTTAGTTAGCTGGCTAGGTTTATTTTTTTCTCTTTTTCTTTTTTTCTTTTTTCTGTTTTGAATTTCTGGTTTGAATTTGAATGAGTGTTTCAAATCTATTTCAATTTGAATTTCTTCCAGAATTTTTCTGTATTTCATGTGTCCAAGGATGTGTAAAACATCTACTTATATTCGAAAATCATTTTGAGTTTGAAATTAAATATAAAACCATGCCTTTAATTGTATATTTATAATTGAATTGTTTTGAAAACTTTTGTGTGGGTTTTGTATTTACTTTCTAATCAATACTGATCAAATCCTAATCATATTTAGTAAGTAAAATATAAACCTTGCCTCACTTGAATAAGTAATTCGCAAAAATATGGTTTCTTATGTTTGAAAATTCATTTGAAAAAGATCAAATGCTTATGAATGCATGAATTCTATGCAAGATTTACAAATCATGATTTTTGGGATGTTACAAAAGTCCTTTTATAAAGGAAGCAGGGATTTCAAGTTTCAAAAAGAGCTTCCAAAAATTATGGTACTTGTTAGCTTTCAGCCCTCATTGCCCCTATCATAAGCATCTTGAAGTGATTAAGGTTAAAGTGAACAAAGATGGAGTATATGCTTGAAGAAGTATAAGTTGGAAATCTCAAGTCCCTTGAATACGAGGGCCACACCTCATGCTACTCAACTTCAGTCACCTGTAAGTTCTTGTCATTGTAAGTATTTGCATATCATAGAGAACCGCCAACGGGGTACCCCTTGCACATGGTACAGGAGCTATCCCATAACCAAAATGACAAGGCAAGAAGACAATGATCATCTAAGCGATCTTTTTATTTACTATGTGCATAGATTTTTATTGAGGATGCTTCATATATAGCTCATTATGGTGATGCTGCAAGTTTCCACCATGATTAGGCATGGTTTAGGCTAGCGGCCCAGGCGTTTCTCTAACACAGAATACAAACTCCATGGACTTACAAGTTCCCTCTTTATTTCACACCGGTGACATCCATAGACAAAAGAGCATGATATCAACTGAGTACAAAGTACAAGTGCAATGTTGAAAACGTTCCCCGTGACAACACGGTTCTGCTAATTCCAACGTATAAGTGCAAGCATATACAACATAGATGACACAATGGTTCAAGTTTATTAGGGGCAAAGAATATAAAGTGTGCCACCAAGTTCGTGAGGGCTTTAATCACTAAGTTTTCACATAACAAAAATACTTTTTAATTGTAAGATAGCTGAAAAAAGAATATACTTGGAATGATGTAACACACCATCCATGGGAATTTATAGTGGAAACTTTCGAATAAGTTGGTTTCTTGGGAGTTGGAAGCATGAGTAGAACTTACTCAGACAAGTGGAGGCTAGTAAAATACTGGGAGCAACCAACTAAGAGAGCAAAAATGGCCATAATAATGCAGAGCAACAAAGCATTACTAATAAAAGCATAGAGTGGTACTACAAGTCAAGGAATAAATGATCTTAGAGGCTATGGTGACTTGTCATAGTCACAACATGGTGTGAGCATGTGCCAAGTCAACCCAAACAAAGCATCAAAGGAGAATACCACAATACTATGTTTTTGCATGCTAAAACAACGCATAATTTCTTCAAGGCACACTAAGCAATCCCAGTTGTTTGGACAAGACATGCTACATCAATAATCACTAAGCAAAAGGTCAAAACAACACCTAGCATGTCATGCTAAAGTCTAAGTCATGGTCAATGCAAGCTCCTCTTGCACTTCCAAGCAAGAACTTCCTACTCATTTCCAACACCAAGCAACTTATTTGCAAAAACACAGCGAGAACGGGGGTCCAAACTACTGAAGCAAACTAAACAACCTAAGCAAAGCAAACGAAAACTAAGACGCTCCAAAAACAACACAACTGTGTGTGAAACAATAAAAACGAAGTGTCTAGACAGAACTGAGCTTTTTATTGATGAAGAAGGGGATGCCTTGGGCATCCCCATGCTTCGACGCTTGTACCGCTTGGATATTTCTTGGGGTGACACCCTGGTGGCATCCCCAAGCTTGATTTTTTGTCCATTCTTCATCTCATTGCATCATTCTCTTTCTACAACTGAAATTTTTCCTTCATACAAAACTTCACACAATCTTCATTAGCAACATTAGTGTATTCAAAAGATATTAGACCTCTGGTAAAGCATTGGAACAGAAAGGATTTTCACTAAAAACACAAGATACTGTAGCAACTCCTTAAAAAATCTCAATTCACCTAAAGATAATTAAAAAAGGAATCAATAAGAAGCAAATGCAAATAATGGCAGAAATATGTCAAAACAGACCAGCAGGTAGAAACCGATTTTTAGAACATCTTCTGTTGCTCAAATCAAAAAGTGTTGAACTAACGAAAGTTAGCTAACATACTGGAGGATTTATTCTTAAATTTTGATCTCAATCCGAGTTACAGATACTCCTCGCGAATTTTTATGGTGGAGGATCGAAATCTATTTCGGGACAAGAACTCCCCAAATCTTACTTCCCTCTCATTAGAGGCCATTCTTGGCAAAAAAGAAAACAAAAAGGATAAGGAGAGGTCACTAATGAATGAATAACTTCCAATACTCAAGGAAACTCTTGGGTTATCTCCTAACAAGTACTTTTCTTTAACACCTTTAAGTTAGGCACAAGAAGCAAGAAGAATCAAGTATTTTCAAATGAGGAAGCATTCACATCAAACCCTGCTTTCAAAGGAAGAGAAAAAAGAAACTTCTCTCTCCTCACAGGGGAAGTGTTCAATACCGTTCTTGAATGCAAAATGATATTTAATGGTGCCTTCTTTCATATCAATGATGGCACCAACATTTCTAAGAAAAGGTCTTCCCAACGTAATAGGACAAGAAGCATTGTATTCAACATCCAAAACATAGAAATCCACAGGGACATAAGCATTGTTAACCATAATGAGATCATCATTAAAACTCCCCATTAGTTTCTTCTTAGCATTATCATTAAGTGGGATATCCAAATAACAATCTTCCAAAGGTGGTAGATCAAAAATTTCATAAATCTTCCTATGCATAATAGAGACACTAGAACCAAGATCATATGAAGCTTTGAGATCAAAGTCATTCACTTGTATATTAATAATGGGTTCCCTACTATCTTCTACTTTCCTAACATTAGAAGCTATGTGTTTTAACTTCTCTTCCTTAATCTTAACAAGAGCATTTGTAATGTGTTTTGTGAAAGCAACATGCGTATCACTAGCATCAGACTTCTAGCATGCTTTTGTAGGAACACACCTAAATTTTTTCCTTCATACAAAACTTCACACAATCTTCATTAGCAACATTAGTGTATTCAAAAGATATTAGACCTCTGGCAAAACTTTGGAACAGCAAATCTTTTTACTAAAAAGATAATCTACTGTATCAACTCCTTCAAAAAGCTCAATTCACCTAAAGAGACTAAAAAGGGAATCAATAAGAAGCAAATGCAAATAATGCTAGAAATCTGTCAAAACAGACCAGCAGGTAGAAACCGATTTTTTAGAACATCTTTTGTTGCTCAAATCAAAAACTGTTTAACTAATGAAAGTTAGCTAACATACTTGGGGATTTATTTTTAAATTCTGAGCTCAATCGGAGTTACAGAGACTCCTCACGAATTTTTATGGTGCAGGACAGAAATCTGTTTCGGGACAGCAACTCCCCAAATCTTACTTCCCTCTCATTAGAGGTCATTCTTGGCAAAAAATAAACAAAAAGGATAAGAGAGGTCACTACTGAAGTAATAACTTCCAATACTCAAGGAAACTCTTGGGTATCTCCTAACAAGTACTTTTCTTTAACGTCTTTAGGTTAGGCACAAGAAGCAAGAAGAATCAAGTATTTTCAAATGAGAAAGCATTCACATCAAACCTTGCTTTCAAAGGAGGAGCAAAAAGCAAATTCTCTCTCCTCATAGGGAAGTGTTCAATACCTTTCGTGAATGCAAAATGATATTTAATGGTGCCTTCTTTCATATCAATGATGGCACCAACAGTTCTAAGAAAAGGTCTTCCCAAAGTAATTGGACAAGAAGCATTGTATTCAACATCCAAAACATAGAACTCCACAGGGACATAAGCATTCTTAAACATAATGAGAACTTCATTAAAACTTCCCATTAGTTTCTTCTTAACATTATCATTAAGTGGGACATCCAAATAACAATCTTCTAAAGGTGGTAGGTCAAGCATTTCATAAATCTTCCTAGGCATAATAGAGACACTAGAACCAAGATCATATGAAGCTTTGAGATCAAAGTCATTCACTGGTATACTAATAATGGGTTCCCTACTATCTTCTACTTTCCTAGAAATAGAAGCTGTGTTTTTTAACTTCTCTTCCTTAATCTTAACAAGAGCATCTGTAATGTGTTTGGTGAAAGCAACATGCGTATCACTAGCATCAGACTTCTAGCAAGCTTTTGTTGGAACACACCTGGAATTTTTCCTTCATACAAAACTTCACACAATCTTCATTAGCAACATTAGTGTATTCAAAAGATATTAGTCCTCTGGCAAACTTTTGAACAGCAAGGCTTTTTACTAAAAATATAAGCTACTGTAGCAACTCCTTCAAAAAGCTCAATTCACCTAAAGAGACTAAAAAATTAATCAATAAGAAGCAAATGCAAATAATGCCAGAAATCTATGAAAACACACCAGCAGGTAGAAACCGATTTTTTAAAACCTCTTCTGTTGCTCAAATCAAAAAGTGTTGAACTAATTAATGTTAGCTAACATACTGGAGGATTTATTCTTAAATTTTGATCTCAATCCGAGTTACAGAGACTCATCGCGAATTTTTATAGTGGAGGACAGAAATCTGTTTCGGGAGAGGAAATCCCCAAATCTTACTTCCCTCTCATTAGAGGTCATTCTTGGCAAAAAAGAAAACAAAAAGGATAAGGAGAGGTCACTAATGAATGAATAACTTCCAATACTCAAGGAAACTCTTGGGTTATCTCCCAACAAGTACTTTTCTTTAACGCCTTTAAGTTAGGCATAAGAAGCAAGAAGAATCAAGTATTTTCAAATGAGGAAGCATTCACATCAAACCTTGCTTTCAAAGGAGGAGCAAAAAAAAACTTCTATCTCCTCATAGGGAAGTGTTCAATACCTTTCTTGAATGAAAAATGATATTTAATGGTGCCTTACCAACATTTCTAAGAAAATGTCTTCCCAAAATAATAGGACAAGAAGCATTGTATTCAACATCCAAAACATAGAAATCCACAGGGACATAAGCATTGTTAACCATAATGAGATCATCATTAAAACTCCCCATTAGTTTCTTCTTAGCATTATCATTAAGTGGGATATCCAAATAACAATCTTCCAAAGGTGGCAGATCAAGAATTTCATAAATCTTCCTATGCATAATAGAGACACTAGAACCAAGATCATATGAAGCTTTGAGATCAAAGTCATTCACTTGTATATTAAGAATGGGTTCCCTACTATCTTCTACTTTCGTAGGAATAGAAGCTGTGTGTTTTAACTTTTCTTCCTTAATCTTAAAAAGAGCATCTGCAATGTGTTTTGTGAAAGCAACATGCGTATCACTAGCATCATACTTCTAGCATGCTTTTGTAGGAACACACCTAAATTTTTTCCTTCATACAAAACTTCACACAATCTTCATTAGCAACATTAGTGTATTCAAAATATATTAGACCTCTGGCAAAGCTTTGGAACAGCAAGGCTTTTTACTAAAAAGATAATCTACTATATCAACTCCTTCAAAAAGCTCAATTCACCTAAAGAGACTAAAAAAGGAAACAATAAGAAGCAAATGCAAATACTTTTCTTTAACGCCTTTAAGTTAGGCACAAGAAGCAAGAAGAATCAAGTATTTTCAAATGAGGAAGCATTCACATCAAACCTTGCTTTCAAAGGAGGAGCAAAAAGAAACTTCTCTCTCATAGGGAAGTGTTCAATACCTTTCTTGAATGCAAAATGATATTTAATGGTGCCTTCTTTCATATAATGATGGCACCAACATTTCTAAGAAAAGGTCTTCCCAAAGTAATAGGACAAGAAGCATTGTATTCAACATACAAAACATAGAAATCCACAGGGACATAAGCATTGTTAACCATAATGAGATCATCATTAAAACTCCCCATTAGTTTCTTCTTAGAATTATCATTAAGTGGGATATCCAAATAACAATCTTCCAAAGGTGGCAGATCAAGCATTTCATAAATCTTCCTATGCATAATAGACACACTAGAACCAAGATCATATGAAGCTTTGAGATCAAAGTCATTCACTTGTATATTAATAATGGGTACCCTACTATCTTCTACTTTCCTAGGAATAGAAGCTATGTGTTTTAACTTCTCTTCCTTAATCTTAACAAGAGCATCTGTAATGTGTTTTGTGAGAGCAACATGCGTATCACTAGCATCAGACTTCTAGCATGATTTTGTAGGAACACACCTAAATTTTTTCCTTCATACAAAATTCACACAATCTTCATTAGCAACATTAGTGTATTCAAAAGATATTAGACCTCTGAAAAAGCTTTGTAACATCAAGTCTTTTTACTAAAAAGATAATCTACTGTATCAACTCCTTCAAAAAGCTCAATTCACCTAAAGAGACTAAAAAAGGAATCAATAAGAAGCAAATGCAAATAATGCCAGAAATCTGTCAAAACAGACCAGCAGGTAGAAACCGATTTTTTAGAACATCTTTTGTTGCTCAAATAAAAACGTGTTGAACTAATGAAAGTTAGCTAACATACTGGGGGATTTATTTTTAAATTTTGAGCTCAATCGGAGTTACAGAGACTCCTGACGAATTTTAATGTTGCAGGACAGAAATCTGTTTCGGGACAGCAACTCCCCAAATCTTACTTTCCTCTCATTAGAGGTCATTATTGGCAAAAAATAAACAAAAAGGATAAGAGAGGTCACTACTGAAGTAATAACTTCCAATACTCCAGGAAACTCTTGGGTATCTCCCAACAAGTACTTTTCTTTAACGTCTTTAGGTTATGCATAAGAAGCAAGAAGAATCAAGTATTTTCAAATGAGAAAGCATTCACATCATACCTTGCTTTCAAAGGAGGAGCAAAAAGCAACTTCTCTCTCCTCATAGGGAAGTGTTCAATACCTTTCTTGAATGCAAAATGATATTTAATGGTGCCTTCTTGCATATCAATGATGGCACCAACAGTTCTAAGAAAAGGTCTCCCCAAAGTAATTGGACAAGAAGCATTGTATTCAACATCCAAAACATAGAACTCCACAGGGACATAAGCATTGTTAAACATAATGAGAACTTCATTAAAACTTCCCATTAGTTTCTTCTTAACATTAGCATTAAGTGGGACATCCAAATAACAATCTTCTAAAGGTGGCAGATCAAGCATTTCATAAATCTTCCTAGGCATAATAGAGACACTAGAACCAAGATCATATGAAGCTTTGAGATCAAAGTCATTCACTTGTATATGAATAATGGGTTCCCTACTATCTTCTACTTTCCTAGGAATAGAAGCTGTGTGTTTTAACTTCTCTTCCTTAATCTTAACAAGAGCATATGTAATGTGTTTGGTGAAAGCAACATGCGTATCACTAGCAAGCTTTTGTAGGAACACACCTGAAATTTTTCCTTCATACAAAACTTCACACAATCTTCATTAGCAACATTAGTGTATTCAAAAGATATTAGACCTCTGGCAAAGCTTTGGAACAGCAAGGCTTCTTACTAAAAATATAAGCTACTGTAGCAACTCCTTCAAAAAGCTCAATTCACCTAAAGAGACTAAAAAAGGAATCAATAAGAAGCAAATGCAAATAATGCCAGAAATCTATGAAAACAGACCAGCAGGTAGAAACCGATTTTTTAGAACATCTTTTGTTGCTCAAATCAAAAAGTGTTGAACTAATGAAAGTTAGCTAACATAATGAGGGATTTATTCTTAAATTGTGAGCTCAATCCGTGTTACAGAGACTCCTCACGAATTTTTATGGTGGAGGACAGAAATCTGTTTCGGGAGAGCAAGTCCCCAAATCTTACTTCCCTCTCATTAGAGATCATTCTTGGCACAAAAAGCAAACAAAAAGGATATGGATAGGTTACTACTGAAGTAATAACCTCCAATACTCAAGGAAACTCTTGAGTTATCTCCCAACAAGAACTTTTCTTTAACGCCTTTAAGTTAGGCACAAGAAGCAAGAAGAATCAAGTATTTTCAAATGAGGAAGCATTCACATCAAACCTTGCTTTCAAACGAGGAGCAAAAGAAACTTCTCTCTCCTCATAGGGAAGTGTTCAATACCTTTCTTGAATGCAAAATGATATTTAATGGTGCCTTCTTTCATATAATGATGGCACCAACATTTCTAAGAAAAGGTCTTCCCAAAGTAATAGGACAAGAAGCATTGTATTCAACATACAAAACATAGAAATCCACAGGGACATAAGCATTGTTAACCATAATGAGATCATCATTAAAACTCCCCATTAGTTTCTTCTTAGAATTATCATTAAGTGGGATATCCAAATAACAATCTTCCAAAGGTGGCAGATCAAGCATTTCATAAATCTTCCTATGCATAATAGACACACTAGAACCAAGATCATATGAAGCTTTGAGATCAAAGTCATTCACTTGTATATTAATAATGGGTACCCTACTATCTTCTACTTTCCTAGGAATAGAAGCTATGTGTTTTAACTTCTCTTCCTTAATCTTAACAAGAGCATCTGTAATGTGTTTTGTGAGAGCAACATGCGTATCACTAGCATCAGACTTCTAGCATGATTTTGTAGGAACACACCTAAATTTTTTCCTTCATACAAAATTCACACAATCTTCATTAGCAACATTAGTGTATTCAAAAGATATTAGACCTCTGAAAAAGCTTTGGAACATCAAGTCTTTTTACTAAAAAGATAATCTACTGTATCAACTCCTTCAAAAAGCTCAATTCACCTAAAGAGACTAAAAAAGGAATCAATAAGAAGCAAATGCAAATAATGCCAGAAATCTGTCAAAACAGACCAGCAGGTAGAAACCGATTTTTTAGAACATCTTTTGTTGCTCAAATAAAAACGTGTTGAACTAATGAAAGTTAGCTAACATACTGGGGGATTTATTTTTAAATTTTGAGCTCAATCGGAGTTACAGAGACTCCTCACGAATTTTTATGTTGCAGGACAGAAATCTGTTTCGGGACAGCAACTCCCCAAATCTTACTTTCCTCTCATTAGAGGTCATTATTGGCAAAAAATAAACAAAAAGGATAAGAGAGGTCACTACTGAAGTAATAACTTCCAATACTCCAGGAAACTCTTGGGTATCTCCCAACAAGTACTTTTCTTTAACGTCTTTAGGTTATGCATAAGAAGCAAGAAGAATCAAGTATTTTCAAATGACAAAGCATTCACATCAAACCTTGCTTTCAAAGGAGGAGCAAAAAGCAACTTCTCTCTCCTCATAGGGAAGTGTTCAATACCTTTCTTGAATGCAAAATGATATTTAATGGTGCCTTCTTTCATATCAATGATGGCACCAACAGTTCTAAGAAAAGGTCTCCCCAAAGTAATTGGACAAGAAGCATTGTATTCAACATCCAAAACATAGAACTCCACAGGGACATAAGCATTGTTAAACATAATGAGAACTTCATTAAAACTTCCCATTAGTTTCTTCTTAACATTATCATTAAGTGGGACATCCAAATAACAATCTTCTAAAGGTGGCAGATCAAGCATTTCATAAATCTTCCTAGGCATAATAGAGACACTAGAACCAAGATCATATGAAGCTTTGAGATCAAAGTCATTCACTTGTATATGAATAATGGGTTCCCTACTATCTTCTACTTTCCTAGGAATAGAAGCTGTGTGTTTTAACTTCTCTTCCTTAATCTTAACAAGAGCATATGTAATGTGTTTGGTGAAAGCAACATGCGTATCACTAGCAAGCTTTTGTAGGAACACACCTGAAATTTTTCCTTCATACAAAACTTCACACAATCTTCATTAGCAACATTAGTGTATTCAAAAGATATTAGACCTCTGGCAAAGCTTTGGAACAGCAAGGCTTTTTACTAAAAATATAAGCTACTGTAGCAACTCCTTCAAAAAGCTCAATTCACCTAAAGATACTAAAAAAGGAATCAATAAGAAGCAAATGCAAATAATGCCAGAAATCTATGAAAACATACCAGCAGGTAGAAACCGATTTTTTAGAACATCTTTTGTTGCTCAAATCAAAAAGTGTTGAACTAATGAAAGTTAGCTAACATAATGAGGGATTTATTCTTAAATTGTGAGCTCAATCCATGTTACAGAGACTCCTCACGAATTTTTATGGTGGAGGACAGAAATCTGTTTCGGGAGAGCAAGTCCCCAAATCTTACTTCCCTCTCATTAGAGATCATTCTTGGCACAAAAAGCAAACAAAAAGGATATGGATAGGTTACTACTGAAGTAATAACCTCCAATACTCAAGGAAACTCTTGAGTTATCTCCCAACAAGAACTTTTCTTTAACGCCTTTAAGTTAGGCACAAGAAGCAAGAAGAATCAAGTATTTTCAAATGAGGAAGCATTCACATCAAACCTTGCTTTCAAACGAGGAGCAAAAGAAACTTCTCTCTCCTCATAGGGAAGTGTTCAATACCTTTCTTGAATGCAAAATGATATTTAATGGTGCCTTCTTTCATATAATGATGGCACCAACATTTCTAAGAAAAGGTCTTCCCAAAGTAATAGGACAAGAAGCATTGTATTCAACATACAAAACATAGAAATCCACAGGGACATAAGCATTGTTAACCATAATGAGATCATCATTAAAACTCCCCATTAGTTTCTTCTTAGAATTATCATTAAGTGGGATATCCAAATAACAATCTTCCAAAGGTGGCAGATCAAGCATTTCATAAATCTTCCTATGCATAATAGACACACTAGAACCAAGATCATATGAAGCTTTGAGATCAAAGTCATTCACTTGTATATTAATAATGGGTACCCTACTATCTTCTACTTTCCTAGGAATAGAAGCTATGTGTTTTAACTTCTCTTCCTTAATCTTAAAAAGAGCATCTGTAATGTGTTTTGTGAGAGCAACATGCGTATCACTAGCATCAGACTTCTAGCATGATTTTGTAGGAACACACCTAAATTTTTTCCTTCATACAAAATTCACACAATCTTCATTAGCAACATTAGTGTATTCAAAAGATATTAGACCTCTGAAAAAGCTTTGGAACATCAAGTCTTTTTACTAAAAAGATAATCTACTGTATCAACTCCTTCAAAAAGCTCAATTCACCTAAAGAGACTAAAAAAGGAATCAATAAGAAGCAAATGCAAATAATGCCAGAAATCTGTCAAAACAGACCAGCAGGTAGAAACCGATTTTTTAGAACATCTTTTGTTGCTCAAATAAAAACGTGTTGAACTAATGAAAGTTAGCTAACATACTGGGGGATTTATTTTTAAATTTTGAGCTCAATCGGAGTTACAGAGACTCCTCAAGAATTTTTATGGTGGAGGACAAAAATCTGTTTCGGGAGAGCAACTCCCCAAATCTTCCCTCGCAGTAGAGGTCATTCTTGGCACAAAAAGCAAACAAAAAGGATAAGGAGAGGTCACTACTGAAGTAATAACTTCCAATACTCAAGGAAACTCTTGGGTTATCTCCCAACAAGTACTTTTCTTTAACACCTTTAAGTTAGACACAAGAAGCAAGAAGAATCAAGTATTTTCAAATGAGGAAGCATTCACATCAAACCTTCCTTTCAAAGGAGGAGCAAAAAGCAACTTCTCTCTCCTCATAGGGAACTGTTCAATACCTTTCTTGAATGCAAAATGATATTCAATGGTGCCTTCTTTCATATCAATGATGGCACCAACATTTCTAAGAAAAGGTCTTCCCAAAGTAATAGGACAAGAAGCATTGTATTCAACATCCAAAACATAGAAATCCACAGGGACATAAGCATTGTTAACCATAATGAGATTATCATTAAAACTCCCAATTAGTTTCTTCTTAGCATTATTATTAAGTGGGATATCCAAATAACAATCTTCCAAAGGTGGCAGATCATGCATTTCATAAATCTTCCTAGGCATAATAGAGACACTAGAATCAAGATCACAAGAAGCTTTGAGATCAAAGTCATTCACTTGTATATTAATAATGGGTTCCCAACTATCTTCTACTTTCCTTGGAATAGAAGCTTTGTGTTTTAACTTCTCTTCCTTAATCTTAACAAGAGCATTTGTAATGTGTTTGGTGAAAGCAACATGCATATCACTAGCATTAGGTCTTCTAGCAAGCTTTTGTAGGAACACACCTGAAATTTTTCCTTCATACAAAACATCACACAATCTTCATTAGCAACATTAGTGTATTTAAAAGATATTAGACCTCTGGCAAAGCTTTGGAACAACAAGGCTTTTCACTAAAAACACTAACTACTGTAGCAACTCCTTTAAAAAGATCAATTCACCTAAAGAGAACTCAAAAAGGAATCAATAAGAAGCAAATGCTAATAATGGCAAAAATCTTTCAAAACAGACCAATAGGTAGAAACCGATTTTTTAGAACATGTTCTGTTGCTCAAATAAAAAAGTGTTGAACTAACGAAAGTTAACTAACATACTGGGGGATTTAAATTTTAAGCTCAATCGGAATTACAGAGACTCCTCACGAATTTTTATGGTGGACAAAAATCTGTTTCGAGACAGCAACTCCCCAAATCATACTTCCCTCTCATTAAAGGTCATTCTTGGCAAAAAATAAATAAAAAGGATAAGAGAGGTCACTACTGAAGTAATAACTTCCAATACTATAGGAAACTCTTGGGTTATCTCCCAACAAGTATTTTTCTTTAACGCCTTTAAGTTAGGCACAAGAAGCAAGAAGAATAAAGTATTTTCAAATGAGGAAGCATTCACATCAAACCTTGCTTTCAAAGGAGGAGCAAAAATCAACTTATCTCTCCTCATAGGGAAGTGTTCAATACCTTTCTTGAATGCAAAATGATATTTAATGGTGCCTTCTTTCATATCAATGATGGCACCAACAGTTCTAAGAAAAGGTCTTTCCAAAGTAATAGGACAAGATGCATTCTATTCAACATCCAAAACATAGAAATCCACAAGGACATAAGCATTGTTAACCATAATGACAACATCATTAAAACTCCCCATTAGTTTCTTCTTAGTATTATAATTAAGTGGGACATCCAAATAACAATCTTCCAAAGGTGGCAGATCAAGCATTTCATAAATCTTCCTAGGCATAATAGAGCAACTAGAACTAAGATCATATGAAGCTTTGAGATCAAAGTTATTCACTTGTATATTAATAATGGGTTCCCAACTATCTTCTACTTTTCTAGGAATAGAAGCTTTGTGTTTTAACTTCTCTTCCTTAATCTTAACAAGAGCATTTGTAATGTGTTTGGTGAAATCAACAAGCATATCACTAGCATCAGGACTTCTAGCAAGCTTTTGTAGGAACACACCTGAAATTTTTCCTTCATACAAAACTTGACACAATCTTCATTAGCAACATTAGTGTATTCAAAATATATTAGACCTCTGGCAAAGCTTTGGAACATCAAGGCTTTTTACTAAAAACACAATCTACTGTATCAACTCCTTCCAAAAGCTCAATTCACCTGAAGAGACTCAAAAAGGAATCAATAAGAAGCAAATGCAAATAATGCCAGAAATCTTTCAAAACAGACCAGCAGGTAGAAACCGATTTTTTAGAACATCTTCTGTTGCTGAACTCACAAAGTTTTGAACTAATTAAAGTTATATAACATAATGGGGGATTTATTCTTAAAATGTGAGCTCAATCCGAGTTACAGAGAGTCCTAACGAATTTTTATGGTGGAGGACAGAAATCTGTTTCAGGACAGCAACTCCCCAAATCTTACTTCCCTCTCATTAAAGGTCATTCTTGCCACAAAGAGGAAACAAAAAGGATAAGGAGAGGTCACTACTGAAGTAATAACTTCCAATACTCAAGGAAGCTCTTGGGTTATCTCCCAACAAGTACTTTTCTTTAACGCCTTTAAGTTAGGCACAAGAAGCAAGAAGAATCAAGTATTTTCAAATGAGGAAGCATTCACATCAAACCTTCCTTTCAAAGGAGGAGCAAAAATCAACTTCTCTCTCCTCATAGGTAAGTGTTCAATACCTTTCTTGAATGCCAAATGATATTTAATGGTGCCTTCTTTCATATCAATGATGGCACCAACAGTTCTAAGAAAATGTCTTCCCAAAGTAATAGGACAAGAAGCATTGTATTCAACATCCAAAACATAGAAATCTACAGGGACATAAGCATTGTTAAACATAATGAGAACATCATTAAAACTCCCCATTAGTTTCTTCTTAGCATTATCATTAAGTGGGAGATCCAAATAACAATCTTCCAAAGGTGGCAGATCAAGCATTTCTCAAATCTTCCTAGGCATAATAGAGACACTAGAACCAAGATCACATGAAGCTTTGATATCAAACTCATTCACTTGTATGTTAATAATGTGTTCCCAACTATCTTCTACTTTCCTAGGAATAGAAGATTTGTGTTTTAACTTCTCTTCCTTAATCTTAACAAGAGCATCTGTACCATCAATATCAAAATCAAACTTAGAATCACTAGTAGTAGGCTCAATAGGCTTAGGCATAGTAGGAGGAGGAACATGGTCTACTTGTGGTTTAGTGGTGATAGTGCACACACTATTGTTTGTATCAATTTCACCTTCCCTTTCCCACCTAGCATGAAGTTGAGCTAACAGCCTAACATTTTCATCAATAGTAACTTGTATGGCATGAGTGGCAGCAAAGGTACTTTCCACGGTTTCAGATTTAGCAGCCATTTTATTAGTCAAGGAAGACTGAGCTTCAGACAAAGAGGATATATTTTTCTCAACATTTAGAAGCTTTTCCTCTATATTCTTATTGAAAATGGTTTGTTTACTAATAAAGTCTTTGAGCATGGTTTCAAGTTCAGAGGGGGCACTTCTAGAACTATTGTAAGAGCTTCCATAGGAATTGCCATTATTAGGAGGATAAGTCCTATAATTGTTGTTACCACCAAAATTATTCCTATAGGCATTGTTGTTGAAATTGTTGTTTCTAATGAATTTCACATCAACTTTCTCTTCTTGAGAAACTAAGGAGGCTAAGGGAACACTATTAGGATCTAGAGGAGATTTCCCATTAACAAGCATAGCCATAATAACATCAATCTTATCACTAAAAAAGGAAGTTTCCTCAACATAATTTACCTTCTTACCATGTGGAGCTCTCTCAACGTGCCATTCAGAGTAGTTAATCATCATATTATCAAGGAGTCTAGTTGCCGCACCCAAAGTGATGCTCATAAAGGTACCTCCAGCAGCTGAATTCAATAGGTTTTTTGAGGAGAAGTTCAAACCTGCATAAAAAGTCTGGATATTCATCTAAGCAGTGAGTCCATGAGTGGGACAATTCTTAACCAAATATTTCATTCTTTCCCAAGATTTAGCAACATGTTCATTATCAAGTTGTTTAAATTTCATAATGTCACTTCTCATAGATATAATCTTAGTAGGAGGATAGTATTTTCCAATAAAAGCATCTTTGCACTTTAGGGAAAGATAGCAACCATTTTTTAGCTTTTCCTCTCAAGGAAAAAAGAAAAAGATTGAGCTTAATAATATCTCCATCTACATCCTTATACTTTGGCATCTCAAAAAGTTCAACAAAGCTATTGAGATGGGCAGCAGGATCATCAGAATAAGCACCAGAAAATTGCTCTCTCATTACAAGATTCAACAAAGAAGGCTTAATTTTACAAAAGTTAGCATCAGGAGCAGGTGGACCAATAGGTGTGCTAAGTAAATCATTGGTGTTGGTGCTAGTGAAGTCACACAACTTGGTGTTCTCAGCAGAGTTCATTTTGGCAAAGGTGGGCCAACCAAAAACAGCAGTAGCTAGAGCAGGAACTAATTTTTTTGTGTTTTTTGAAAAGAGGCAAACAAAACCAAGCAAAAGAAACAAAGCATACTAAAAACAAAGTAAAGAGAAAGGAAGTGAAAGACTCCCCTAGTGAAGACGTCCTTAGCCAACCCGGCATCAGCGCCAGAAAATAGCTTGATGGTGTTGGTTAGCACTTCGTTGGGAACCCCAAGAGGAAGGTGTGAAGTAGCACAGCAGTAGTTTTGCCTCAATAAGAAACCAAGGTTATTGAACTAGTAGGAGGAAGGAAACTACACACAGGTGTTGCAAGCAATGCGGAGGCCTGCATAACACAAACTCAAGACTTTTCCCCAAATAGACAGTGAGGTTGTCAAGCTCACCAGTTTGTTGTAACAAAGGATTAAACGTATGGTGTGGAAGGTAATGGTGGTTTGCAGCAAGTAAAAAAGTAATAATGGAAGATGTATCAATGTAAAGATTGGACCAGGGTTCATAGGTCACTAGAGGTGCTCTCCTTAGATAAACAACATGGCATGAAGGGTAAACAAATTATAGCAGGGCAATTGACAGGAACTGAGAAAGGCATAACAATGCAATACTAGTCAGAAAGATCATATGAGATTCAATTGGGCAATACAACAAGATACATAGACCTCCATCCAACTGCATCTATGACTAGAAGTCCACCTTGAGGTTATCATCCGAACCCCCTCCAGTATTAAGTTGCAAGCAACAGACAACTGCTTTAAGCAAAGTGTGTAAGGTAAACAGTCCACATGCTCCATGAACAAGAGACTGTTGTTTTCTCCCTAGTGGCAACAGCACATATACAACCGAAGAGATATCTATCACTTCCCTTGGAAACTAGAGGCATGAACCCACTATCGAGCATAAATAACCCCTCTTGGAGTCACTAGCAACTACTTGGCCAAGATAACTACTAACAATGGAGAGCATGCAAGATTGCAAACAACACATACATGATAGAATCATAAAGACAAAACCATTAATCAACCCAACATAATAATGTTAATATCCATCGGATCCCTACAAACACAACATGCATGATTACAAATAGATTAGATCTTGATCATGAACGCAGCTCATAAGATCTATACATGAAAGCACAAAGGAGGAGATACAACCATCTAGCTACTACATGGACCCATAGTCCAAGGTGGAACTACTCACGCATCATACTGTAGATAAGGCCTCCGGGATGATCTCCCCTCCGGCAGGGTGCCAGGAAGAACTTCAGATCCCCCCAATCTAGGGACGACGGTGGCGGCGACTACAGAAGGTTTCGTGGAATATTGATCGGGTACTTACAATTTAGGCATCGGGGGCTTCTTATAGGCGAAGGGGGAGGACGAGGAGGCGACTAGGGGGCCCACACCCTGCCTAGGCGCGGGCCCACCCCTCGTCGCGCCTAGGGGAGTGTGGCCGCCCTGGCACGCTTCTCCGTCTCCACTCTAGACTTCTTGTTCCCCACAGAAAGTTATTGACTTTGTCTTTTGTCCCGTCCAATTCCGGGAATATTGATTTTCTGCCTTTCTGGAACCAAAAACAGAAGAAAACAGGCAACTAGTACTGTGGCAACTTGTTAATAGGTTAGTTCCGCAAAAGATATAAAAACACCTCAAAGTAAGACAAAGCAAAGTATATACTAAACAAGCATGGAACATCAAAAATTATAGATATGTTTCCAACGTATCAGTGTCCTATTAAAGTAAGCTCTCCCGATGGAGAGATGATAGTGAACTTTGGATGTCATGATCTAGTGATAGAATTTGGAAAGTATAAGTTGTAGTTAGTTTGATAATCCTAGATTCCCAAGGGTTGGATGTTATTTTAGGGATGGATTGGATGACTAAGCATGAAGGAGAATTAGATTGTGCCAATCGTACTGTTACACTCACAACCCCGGATAAGAAACGGATTAGGTTCAAGTCTAACTTTGAATCTAAAGGGAGTAAGTTAAATTCTCTTAAGGGGGTTAGCCTAGATAGTGTGCTAACTGTTAAGAAGTATCCGGATGTGTTTCCGTAAGAATTGCCTGGAATGCCACCAGATCGAGATGTAGCGTTTCTAATTGACTTGCTGCCAGGATCTGGAACAATAGCAAAGAGACCGTACAAGATGTCAGTTGATAAGTTGAAAGAACTCAAGAAACAACTTGGAGAACAGTTGTAGAAAGGATTTATTCAACCAAGTTCTTCATCTTGGGGTGCACCAATTCTATTTGTTGCGAAGAAGGATAGAAGTCAAAGGTTATGCATAGAGTACCGTTCACTCAATGAGGTGACTATAAAGAACAAATATCCTATGTCTAGGATCAACAATCTATTTGACCAACTATAAGGAGCCCATGTGTTCTCAAAGATTGATCTCTGATCAGGCTACTTTCAGCTAAAGATTAGAGAGCAGGACATACCTAAGACTGCTTTCACCACTAGGTATGGATTGTATGAGTACACCGTGATGCCATTTGGTTTGACGAATGCACCAGCATATTTCATGAACATGATGAACAAAGTGTTCATGGATTTTCCTGACAATTTTGTTGTCGTATTCATCGACAACATTTTGGTCTATTCGAAAAGCAAAGAAAAACATGAAGAGCATTTGTGTTTGATACATGAGAAGCTCAGGGAGCACAAGCTGTATGCTAAGTTTAGCAAGTGTGAATTCTGGTTGAATGAAGTTGGATTTCTCAGAAATATTGTGTCGGAAGATGGTATAGTTGTCGATCCCGCAAAAGTTTCAGCTTTAACTGAGTGGGAATATCCTAAGTCAGTTAAAGAAGTTCGTAGTTTCCTTGGGTTGGCAGGATACTATAGAAGATTCATTGAGAATTTCTCAAAGGTAGCTAAGCCAATGACGTAGTTACTCAAGAAAGGTAAGAAATTTGATTGTACTGAAGGTTGTGAAGCCAGTTTCCAGGAATTGAAGAAGAGACTAGTCACAGCACCGGTCTTATGTCTGCCAGATTTGGAGAAATATTTCCAAGTATATTGTGATGCATATCACCAAGGATTGGTTGGATTTTTGATGCAAGAAGGGAAAGTTGTGGCTTATGCCTCGAGAAAACTCAAAACTCATGAACTGAATTATCCTACTCATGACTTAGAGTTAGCATCCATTGTCCATGCACTCAAAACATGGAGACATTATCTTTTGGGAAAACATTGTGAAGTGTTCACGGATCACAAGAGTTTGAAGTATATCTTCACTCATAATGAAATCAATATGAGACAAAGAAGATGGCTAGAGGTAATCAAGGACTATGACTTGAGTTTGCAATACCATCCTAGTAAAGCAAACATTGTAGAAGATGCTTTAATCCGTAAGGTTTATGTGAATGGCCTTACTAAGGGAGAATTTCTAGATGATCTGTGTGCCCAATTCAAAGAGCTTAGATTGGAAATAGTACCCGAAGGACATCTCATGTCATTGGATGTTCAACCCACATTATTGGACAAGATCAAAGAAGCCCAAAAGTTGGACAAGGAAATTGAAGATATTAAAGGGAAAGCTAAAGGATTCCATGAAGACGAACAAGGTACTTTATGGTATGGAAAACGTATCTGCATTCCGCAAGATCCAGAGCTTCGAAAACTGATTCTACAGGAAGCACGCAACTCACCATATTCCATTCCTCCAGGTAACACCAAAATGTACATGGATGTGAAAGAAAGATTTTGGTGGAACAACGTCAAGAAGGATATTGCGGAGCATATTGCCTTGTGTGATGTGTGTAGTCGAGTGAAGGCAGAACATCATAAACCGGCAGGGTTATTACAACCACTACCTATTCCTGATTGTAAGTGGGATAAGATTAGCATGGATTTTATCACCGGACTGCCAAGGACTAGATCCGGATATGATTCTAGTTGGGTTGAGGTAGATTGCCTAACTAAAGTGGCTCATTTCATTCCCATGAAGACACTATACAAGTGCTAAGTTAGCCAAGATCTACATGAACAGGATTGTGTGTCTGCATGGAGTACCCAAGAGTATTGTGTCTGATAGAGGAACTCAATTCACCTCGTGTTTTTGGCGACAATTACATGAGTCACTAGGAACAAGGTTAGAGTTCAGCACAACTTTTCACCCCCAGACTGATGGACAGACAGAAAGGACCAATCAGATTTTGGAGGATATGTTGAGGGCATGTGCCCTAGACTATGGTGCTAGTTGGGATGAAAGTCTGCCTTATGCAGAATTATCTTACAATAACAACTATCAAGCCAGTATTGAGATGGCACCATTTGAATTTCTCTATGGAAGAAAGTGTACTACAACATTGCTATGGAGTGGTGTTGGTTAAAGAAATTTGTTCAGACCATAACTGATCAAGGAGGCGGAAGAGAAAGTCAAATTAGTAAAGGATAGATTGAAGATAGCATAGTCCCGATAGAAGAGCTACGCAGATCCAAAGCATAGAGAATTCACCTATGAGGTAGGTGATAGAGCTTATCTTAGAGTCTCACCACTTCGTGGTGTGAAGAGATTTGGAGTCAAAGGAAAATTGGCACCAAGGTATGTTGGACCATTCAAGATTTTGAGTCGCAAAGGAGAAGTGGCTTATGAGATTGAATTTCCCAAGTCTCTGTTTGCTGTTCACAATGTGTTTCATGTGAGTCAGTTGAAGAAATGCCATCCACAGATGGAAGAAACTTCTTTGAAGGATACTATACCTTTGGAAGAGGTTCAGTTGGAGAGTGATCTCACCTATGAGGAGAAACTTATCAAGATTCTTGAGACTAAAAAAAGAGTTACTCGTACCAAGACTATCAAATTCTGCAAAGTTCAGTGGAACCATCACTCCGAAGAAGAGGCAACTTGGGAAAGAGAAGACGGCCTTCGGAAAGATCACCCTCACCTATTTGCTAGCCAATCCGAATCTCGAGGGCGAGATTCATCTTAAACATTTCAGACCTAGAGGTTTGTGTTAATGGCTATAGACGACTAGGAAACCGAAAGTGTGACTAGGCTTGTCGATAACGCAAAAACATTTCATGTTCCAAAAAATAGAGTAGTAAACGCTCCTCGAGCAACAGTAGTAAATAAGTAGTAAAGCATCGCATAAGTACATGATAGTAATAACGCCCCAAACTAATTGTGGCGCCATGAAATTAAATATGACTCAAGCCAGGTCTAAGGGGATTCATGGTCCCACATGCGGATAGTACGATAGTCAAGGAACAAGAATCAAGTACTCGGGGTCCTACGGGACACAAGTGAGCACAATGAACCAAATAGCAGATATTGCCCACCGGTGCCTCTTTCATTAGTTATCCCATTACTACTCAATTTAGTTGTTTAGGTACCTCATTATTCAAAGACACTCACAAACCCTACACATGCAATTCTATGACTCGGATGGCTCAATCAATTCCTATAGTAATGGCTCATATGATGGGGGAACAAGCTTCGGTGGGGTTTAAAAGTAAAGGCTATGCAATACTTGGGATTCAATTTTATTCGGAACATGACATATGATGTAATAAGAAGGTAGATGCAATAGGTACTATATGTAGTTCAAGCATGGGGAACTTCTTGCCTAGAAGTTCAGTTGCATAATAGGAAGGATCTAGGTAATACTCCCGAGGCTCCTAATATTCTCCTTGCTCAGCGTCTATCTGGATAAAAACAAACACACAACGGTACAAAATAAATACAATGAACAAAAATATAAATCATATGCAACAAGCAAATAGGTATGCCATGATGGAATGATTCACAATTTACATGGCATAACATAGCATGGCATGGGTGAGGTGTGGGGTACAAGAATAAAGCATTTGAATAGATTTTTGTCATATTTTGCTCCAGTAAACATTGACGTACTTAGTATTTATATGATGCATGCTTCAATTAATATCTTCGAATCCATAGTTAGAATGGGATCATCGAGCTAATCAATTTAGACATATCATTTGTCAAAGTTGGAGTTACGGATTTAAAGTTATGCAATATTTAAGAAATGGGCATTTATTAACATTTAATAATTCAAAAATTTAAATTTCTAAAAGTATATTATAAATAGCATGAACAAATTGCTCATGTTTTTCTGATTCAAAAACATTAATTATACTAAATATTTGGAATTATCAAATTTAAACTATATTTAAAACATTTTATATTAAAGTGGTCAAATGTCAAAGGTTTGACTAGATATAGTCAACTAAGGTCAAATTTGAAAACATGGTTGGATTCATATTTTAAAATCATTCATATTTCATTTTGAAACATTCCCAAATTCAAACTATTTAAAATGATATGAATTGATTTTTTATTTTTCAGATTTCTGGAATTTTATTTGTATTAGAAAAGATTTTATGTTTTTTTATTACTTAGCGCTACCCTACCCACGGTCACTAAATGTTGGGTCTGAAGGCGCTGGGAACACTCCACGTGCACTGTCGAGCTAGCAGTGACACGCTTCACAATGAGGGACCACGGGTTGAGCAGGGGAAATGCGGAGGTTCTTTTTGCAAAATTGCAGCCGCTGCTGGTTAACTGAAGCTGTTGTGCTATTATCTGACGAGTGAGGTGCCAAACTCTTCAGGGTTCTTCAGATATGCCGGGAAACAAAGGAGGACAACGTTGGCTGGGATGTACTACCGAAGAAGGATGGCAGGATGTCCTCAGGGTTCTTCAGGGGTTCGTCGTTCGTGCCAGATGTACTACCGGAGAAGGACGACAGTGGCTAGGATTAGTCGAGGAAACCAAGGTCCGGAGGGGTGATGCGTTTCTACTAAAGACGCGAGCGGCCAGAGCACGGCACGCGGCTTGGCAAAAAGAAATGGCAAGACATGGGAAGAGAGTGGGAGAGGCTCAACGTGCTCTCATGGCTAGCCAGGCTAGGCCGAGCGGGAGGAGGATGAGGCGAGGATATCGCGGAGGCCGATCATGGTTATGCTTGGCCTCAACGGTAGGAAGAAGGGGAGAGGGTTCCTGGCAGGTACGGCTCCGGCTGGTCGATAGGTCCGTGGGGGTATGATTCCTCATCTCAATGGCGCCAGCATGGACCCCAGCGATGGCAAGGGCGATCTCACCTTGCTCCGTGCATGGTGGAAAAAGACACAGGGGAAAGGGGAACTATGACAACCCCGGGATCAGGGCTAGATAAAACCCATACCTCATTTTGAATTAAGCTTAATCTTGATCTCGAACATATCTAGTGAAGAATCGGTAACACAACAGTGAGACACAAAATTATTACAGAAAGCTCATAACTGAGCAAAGAACATCAAACAATGAAAGGAAAATTATCCTATTAAGTATAGAAAACTTAACAAATGGCATAAGAGGCCTGAAGCATAATGATGATTTCCCAGCCCATAGATTCTAGACTGCCGACCGAGAATCCCAAGATACTCGTCGGTGACGATGTCGTACGAAACTCATCTTCAGGGAACACTTACTATACTATAAAAGTGTCAACAAGGCAAGGGTGAGTACATGGTGTACTTAGCAAGACTTATGGCTGGTGGGGCTGTTTTTCATAAAGCTATATTGGTTCCTAAAACAAGAGGGGGAAGAAGCTTTTATAGTACAGGGTGTACTTAGCAAGACTTATGGCTGGTGGGGCTATTCTAATCAGAATATTTTAAAAGGGATAAGAGAGCGACATCTCCAAAGAATGTAGCATCATCTTTTGATATCCACCAAATATTAATCTACCAACTAGGATCATCTCCTCGTAACCATGAGGAAGCATCCATAAGCACATGTTGATCTGCCAAGTATTACAATTAGGTTATAATTCTCTATAATCTTAGAATTCGGTCACCAAGTGTTCATAACCGCGAACACGGATTTTCGAAAAGATTGAACCATGGAGGGGTGTACGCTTCCCTACCTGTTATGATGCACCGTCACCCGCCAAATCATTCAAAAGGTTTTCTATGCATATGTTGAATGGAAAACCTGAACTATGTGACTCATGGAATCTACTAGGCAAGTTAGTTACTCGTTAGGTTTTCTAGGCCCCCTGTGGTTGTACGCTCGTCTCGGTTCCAAAGACAAGAACTCGGTTGCTAGTGGTGGCAAGCATGGGACTGCAAAAACCACATCCCACCGTGGCCTCCCATAAAATTCTTAGCATGTTTAATCTCATATTACCTCTGATCTTATCTCATCACGTTCTCCTATCATACTAGATTCTCTACATCTGATACATAATCTGGATGAACCAACACAAACAGCTAAGCATGACTAAGAAGGACACAAATATAAGCTTTATCAGTGCATACAAGATAGCCTAGTTATGCTAGGAGCAGTGGATCAATTAATATAAGCTCAAAGGGAGTAATGAAAATAATAGAATCGTATGCGTAATGGCAGGAGTTGAAATACTTTCGAAATTATGGGATTATATAATGGTGGGGCTTTGCTTTCCTTTGCCCGTTGATAACCAATAAGCAGAGATTCTGGTACCTTGGACATGACTTATTATAATTGGTTAAGTACTGATTTTCTGTCTTCGATGGTATTGATCTCGGGCTTCGATCTCAATCTCGATATCGTATTCTAGCGGGAAGAACCAAACACCAAAAACAAAGGGAGACAATAAACACATGGCATATATGCAATGCTCAAACAAGGATGATGATATGATAAGTTAGATACCATTGATATGAACCCCTAAAACATGCTCGACCAGTTTAAACAAGGTTAGCGGGGTGCAAGCCCTAGATCAGGAGAGACCCCGGATAATCTACGGGTTTCACTTTGTTCTCTAATTAAACTTGTCTTAGAAGTTGTTGAAGAGTGCATGATGTTGATGCTATGATATAGATGTCATTATTTTGAACATTTTGATACAGTATTTGTATTTTATAAATTATAGAATAAAATTTATGATTTTTCTCAATTTAAACCATTTCTGAAATTATTAGACTAAGTATAAAAGGTTTACTACGTCATGCTAACGTCAGCGCATATATTAATCCTTTTTACATAGGCGTTGGGCTACCAATTATGGCTAACTATGGTCCTAGGGCCACCTCAGCTGCCATGCGGGTAGCGCAGAGGCCCACGCCGGTTCACCATGTTGACCCGCGCTGCTGACATCACTATGACATTGTCGTAACATGGGCCGGCAATGGCCTCACAGACGGGCGGCGGGGATGGCGACAGGGGGCTCGCGGGACGATGCGGTTATGCTAGTTTGCTGTGGAACGACAAGGGAACCAAAACAGGGCGGCATTGCTGGCTTTCGACAACCGGAGGACCTCTAGCGACCATGTCCATAGCAGCAGGCGGCACAGCACATCGGGGGCACACTATAGAGCAAGAGGGAGAGATTGGAGCGGTCCTAGAGGACCAGGGGCTCACCCCAAAGCTCGTGGAACTATCGTCGTGGAAAGGAGAGGTCGGAGGTGACCGCTATGACAATGATCGGCAGCGGAGGGGATGGGGTTGTCTACATATATCCTGGACACATGATGTCAATTCCTTTTGGGTGGTTAATAAGGGTTGCACGACAAGTCTCCTGGGTGCATCGGCTGAATGAGGGGAGGTGTGGAATGGAGGCGATGGACGGCTCTGGCCGGGGCTAGGGTTCAATTGCTTGGTGAGAGAAAGTGTGAGGTCACCTGGGAGAGGGGAGAGGATAAGGGAGGGAGGGAGCATTGCAGAAGTTCTTATCCTTGTCCGGGAGCGTTGCGGCGGGTATCTTGGCGCGACGTCAGCCACAACTCGACAGCAAGCTGCTTCGGCCGATCTATCGGCAAGGATGAAGGTGGGGCAGGAGAGGACGAACGGGTACGGGCCAAAGGTGGGCTGGTCTCGGCCGCGGGCTGCTTTGACTGCTGCGTGTGAGCGATAGATAGAGGAAAGTGTGTTGGGCTAGCTGGGCTGCGACTGCTCTCTCTATTATTTTTTTAGCAGAAACATTTTTCCAATTCTTTTCTCACATTTTTCTTTGCAAAACCATTTGAATTATGTTTTCAATATTTCAAAATACTAGGTTTTGTAAAATATGATCGAAACATTGCAGATACCTTAGAATAATTTGGGCTCCACTATTTTTGGTAGTTTTCAAAATTATCAAAACCATTTGAAATGATTTCAAAGAGAGAGGGAAAGTAGGGTTTTAGGGTTTTACTATGTTTCTTTCTTCCATTCATTTTAGAACATACAATGCTCATGATGCACAAACAAACCCAAATTAAAATTAACTAAAACTAGGGTATTACAGGAACTGTGGCGCGAGGATGGGAAATACTAGGGTTCCAAGGCGCATCTGTGTTGGGTAGATAAGGAAGGGGCATGGAACGCGAGCGGCACGAGGAGGGACGCAAGCTGATGGAGGGGTGGACGACTAGCTGCTCTCCTCCATCAGCGGTTGAGAGAGGCGAAGGGGAACGACGTCGGGACAACAAGAAGAAGAGAAACACGAGCATGATAGATGGGCTAGGTGGGTCAGTTTGGAACAAAAGGTAGTAGACCCCGGGTGGGCTAGAAACAAGGCCAGGCCAAAATAGATCCCCACGGCCCAGCTGTTGCGGCTGCTGGTGCTTGTCTTTATTTTTCCTATTTCTATTTCCTTTTTCTATTTGATTTTTTCCTTTCTTGTTTAGTTCAAAAACAAAACAACTTGTTGTTACAAAATATAATATTATGAACCAGGCTAAACAAAATAAAGGAGAACATGGAGATGGTCAACTAAGAGGTGTATGTTGGAGTAGGTTTGTTTTAATTTCAAACAAAACCAAGTGAGATCAAAAGAGATAAAAGAATGAGAGGAAGCAATTGTGCATGGCCCATGCATGAGGTACAATTGCTAATAATATTTGTGAGAACAACTATCATGATCAAGGTGATTTAGTCATACATGCTTCAAATTGAATAAGACCAAACTTAATTATACAAACTTCCTCCTCCTCATGGAATAAATGATTGCATTCAAAATTTAATATAAGGTCAATGATAGTGTGTGTGTCACTAGATGTTTATATAGCCTCAATATATTCAAACATGACCACGCATACCATTATAAGCCATATGGAAGATATAGAGAGCATTCTACCCACAGAGAATGCAAAGGTGGCATTGTGTCTCTCCACATATCAATATTGCAAAAACAACATGGATCATATATGGGAGTACCTAGATTAGAAGTGGATCCATCCAAACACATATGAGCTAGATTTAAATAGCAAATAGATATAGAATAGCTCATATATACTTAGGATGGTGCAATGGTAAGGTTGTGACCAAAGAAAGGGGGTGGAGTTGGAAAAGATATGCCCACGACTCAACTTGGGCATCACGTAATTTATCAAGAAGAAAATACAATATATCATGAGGCAAATAAAAGTGATACAATATATAATGCATATGGGATAAGAGCCAAATAGAGGGGTTTTATATGATGCTCAAATGCAAGGTGGCATGGTGACATGAGCATGATATAATGATGACACAATAAGTGACATGCAGGAAGTAGCAATATAGAATAGGAAAGTAGCATTGAAATTGTTAGACAATTGGGCTGCTACAAGTGGGTGGCATCTCGCTTTCCTGAGATGGACCCGTCTTCGTGTGCACCACCCATTGGAGCATCAGCTAGCCCAGTGTACCCTTGATCATGGATGTTCCCCCTCGTGAGGCCTTGGCTCGAGCGTCTTTGGCTTGTGCTGAGGTCGACCTTGGTGCCTGTTGGTGCTTCATACACTTCTTCTGCCATCCCTAAGGCTGCGTCCCTCGCAAGCCCCAATAGGGGCGCGTCTGGTGGGCCCGGTGCCCCGACAGGACGAGGTACCCCTAGTGCCAGTAGTCTGATAGTAGCCCCCGGTCGCTTGCCTTGCATGCGTGTTGGGGATATACTTTTTGGGTATACCCACACGATTCGCTGACCAGGGTGGCCCACTAACGGGTTAGAGCTTTGCTTCATGGGCGGCCTAGTCAGAGAAAGAGGAGGAGCCAGTTTCGGCTACGACCAGGCCCAGAAGAGTTACTGACTTAGGCATGTAGTATTACTTGTAGTCTAAGCTGTATCTAGCTATTGACTCTATAACGTAGCCGGATAGGTCTGTCCTGTAACCCTAGGTCCCGGTGACTATATAAACTAGCCCTATGGGAGATTTTAGGTCAATAACCATAGTCACAACTCGTATAGGTGAACCTCTCTTATAATCCGCTGTAACATACATCTCTCGTTGATATATTACTGGGTTGCTAGCAGGAGTAGCATCCGATCACCGCAGTCGGATCTGAACCTAGGTAAACTTGTGCTCACCGTTCCCGGAACATCCGACGCCTCACACCCCATCTTCTCAACGCTTTTAGGACCCCCTATAGCGTACTTGTCGACAATCCAATGACAGCTGGAGCCCACCATGGGGCGGGTGACTTTTGGTGCTTCATTCCAGACAGAATCTACACGTGCAGGAACGGCAAAACAATTGCTATGGGTCGCGTGGTCTATGTTAGTGATGGCCCTCTCGTTCTTCTCGACGAGACTTGGATTCTAGCTATTAAACCCATGACAACCTAGACGATCATGTCCATCGGCGAGATTGATATCTACCTCGGTTTCACTAAACCCACCCAACCCACCCTTGAGGTGATGACCATGGCGGAAGAAAAATCCGGATTTGCTTTGTCCATAGAGGCGGAAGAGTTCAAGATCCTAGAAAAATCAAAACCACCCAGCCCACTCCTATAGTGGAAGAAGCGCTGGAGAAAAATCCGGATTTGATCTCCTTGTCGAGATCGGATACACAGACGAGGAATAAATCCGCTACGGATCCAGTCCTACTGAAGCCGTAGCAAAAAAAGAACTCTTGAGTAACAAGATAAAGAAGATGACGAAACACCCCTACATCGATTACGAAGCAATCACTTATATCAAGGAAATCTTTGAGATGAAAGAGGCGGAAACCTAGCTATGCCGCTGCATCAAGAACATGAACAAGAAGAAGCATTGTTTCGTATACACATAAGCTCTGGATCCGACTCGATCGATGCTGGAGCCAAGAACGATTCAGTTCTTGATGCAATCGAAGAAAACGCCAACTTACCTGGCTCGCCTCAGGAGTCAATAACGTCGCAGGAACTTTGACATTTCGAGAAAGAGATGGAGGAGTACGATGAAGAGCATGCCTCCAAACAAACAAAAGGTGATCCGGAAAATCCCCTAGTCCATATGATAGCATGGATGAAAGCTACACCTCTGAAGGATGACATGGACACTAGATATTTGTCTGAGGTCCACAAGCCAACCACTACGGAAAGTACCGACGGAAGTTTATCGCCCGGTATTGGACCGGAAGCCATATTTGCCACCGGTACGCACATTAAGGCTACTGGGCGGTCAAAGAAGAAGAAGAAAAACCGACAGAGCCGGACGTCAAGGTAACACACGAAGAAAAAGTTGATGAAGAGATCGAGATGGAGAATCAGGATGGAGATCCGATTAATACCACACCGATCGACCCTCCCGTGGATGGACACGTCTTCACCAAGGGTGCACTTGAAATCTATGGAGATGCTCTCACAATTCCAATCCCAACGGCGTCGGATCTTACTCCTGATGCGCTGGAGAAAAGGGCCGAGGACCTAGAAAAAAACTATCTCTGTTTACTCAAAGAGGCCGCACACATCGTCGATCTTAAACATAGTTAGACAGTGATCCTGCCAAATATCAGTAAGATTTCAAGCGACTACCAAACAAGACAAGACGAGGTCCAGTTCTTTCCAATAAGAACCCGAATATCCACAGAGATCTATTTGACGGAAAATATGGAGAGAAGACCCGAGTCTATAGCACGACGTTGGAAAATGCGTCAGCATCTCGGGCTATCCTCGCCAATAATCTGTCTCCCGAGCAGGTCCGGCAATGTGTTGCGTTGCTAGAAAAGGCATTGAAACAGCAGAGAACGACCGCGTCATTTAGTGGCAAGCTGGCCTCAAAGTAGGAATTTTGCCACACTGGCACTGCCCAAAGTGATGAAAAAAGACCTCGCAGGGATACGGATCAACGCTATCATCCCCGGGGAGAAGAAGAAAATTCAAGAACTGTCTCAAACGGCCACTCTCGCAGGACCGCACGTGATGCGGAAAGGGTTATTCCGGCTGCATGCAAAGATGCCATCAGGGCAATGGTTCCCCATCAAGGCCATCGTCGGCAAAAGAACCGCTATAGAGAAGACCCGGAAGTGTGCTGCCAGCAAGAGCACGATCGGCTAAGAATGCCACCACCAAGCCATGCAGCTGGTAACGCCGGACAAAGAGATGATCCGGATCATCCTGAATCAAGTAGGGACGGAGCCCGAAGAAACTAGCATCGGAGTCAGCATAATGAGGCTCCACCACCGCGTAACCCAGCCGGAAACAATCCACCAGGGCCACCATCGCCCCCACTTTTGTTTATGGCCTGTTAGGCCTTTTGCTAAGTTGTCGTGTAGAACAGCATATTTGCTTTCGCTGTGTGATGTAATGTTGGGTCTATGACCTCTGGTTTGTTATAACTTCAATATCTTACTCTGCTAAGAGTTTAAACTTATGATGTTGAATCCCTGAGTTCTATAATGTACCGAATCATACTGCGATCTTTCGTGATTGGAGTTGAACTTATCTTAGATGTGATCTGAGGTGAGGTGAACCCTAATCCCGGGGGTGCTAGAATGAACCTCATGAATAAGATTTTTATGGAATTCCTGGATAAGTTTGTCGTTGTTTTCATCGATGACATTCTGATCTATTCCACATAAGAAGAAGAACATGAGCGACACCTAAGGACCATTCTTGGAACCCTTAGAGAGCATCAATTGTATGCCAAGTTTAGCAAATGTGAATTCTGGTTACAGGAGGAAGGATTCCTCGGACACATTGTATACCCCGGAGGAATTGCCGTTGACCCTACAAAGGTGAAGGATGTGGAAGATTTGCAAGCCCCAACCACTCAAACCCAAGTTCATGCATTTATCGGATTAGAGGGATACTACCGCAAGTTCGTAGAAGGATTCTCGTGTATCGCTAGACCCATGAACCAATAGCTAAAGAAGGACAAGAAGTTTCAATGTACACACAAATGTGAAGCGAGTTTTCAAGAACCGAAGAGGAGATTGATTTCAGCGCCAATTTTGATCATGCCGGATATCACGAAGCCCTTTGATGTGTATTGTGACGTATCCAAGATCGGTCTCGGATATGTGTTGATGCAAGAAGGAAAAATTATATCTTACCTATCCTCCAACTGAAGCAACATGAATAGAATTATCCAACCCATGACCTTGAACTAGCAGTCGTAGTTCTAGCCCTGAAGGCATGGAGGCATTATCTTATGGGAAACCTTTGTGAGATTTATTCGGATCACAAGAGCCTGAAGTATATATTCACTCAGAAGGAGCTGAATATGAGGCAGAGAAGATGGATTGAGCTAATCAAGGACAATGATCTGGACATTCACTATCACCCGGTAAAGCTAATGTGGTAGCAGATGCCCTTAGCAGATTGCCGTACCGCTTGAACTCCATGATTTTAAGGAGCAACCAAGTTTGCACAAAGAGATGGAAGATTTTAGAATGGAATTAGTAAGTGAAGTATTTTTTGCTAGCATAAAACTTCAACCCACTTAGATCAGTCAGATCAAGGAGGGGCAGAAAGGAAATGCTAGTATCGATGGAATCAAACGTCGTATCGGTACAGGCAAAGTACTCGGATTTACCGAGGATGAAGGAGTTATGTGGTACAAAGGACGTCTCTGTGTACCAGCAGACTCAGAGTTGAAAGAAGTTATATTGAAGGAGGCCCATGATACTCTTTATTCTATCCACCCCGGAGGAACAAAGATGTATCAGGATCTAAAGGAGCAATTTTGGTGGCATAAGATGAAGAGAGTAATCTAAAGCTATATCGCCAAGTGTGATATTTGTCAGAGAGTCAAGGCGGGACATCAGAGACCCGCAGGACTGTTGCAACCATTGCAGATTCCAGAATGTAAATGGGAGTCAGTTGGAATGGACTTTATCACTGAATTGCCTACTTCTAGTAGGGGAAATGACTCTACCTGGGTCATAGTTGACAGATTGTCCAAGGTAGCCCATTTCATACCAGTCAAGACCACTTACCAGAGTTCGAAACTAGAGGAGTTGTACATCGCTAGAATCGTCAGTTTGCACGGAGTCCCCAAGAACATCGTATCGGATCGAGGAACTCAGTTTACCTAGAGATTTTGAAGAAAGTCCAAGAAGGACTAGGAACCCAACTAGATTTCAGCACAACTTATCACCCTTAGACTGATGGACAAATGGAGTGAGTAAATTAAATAATCAAAGATATGTTTAGAGCATGTGTGCTAGAGTATGGGTCTAAATGGGCTGACTGTCTGTCGTTCGCAGAATTTTCTTAAAACAACAGTTATCAAGCTAGTTTGCAAATGGCCCCATTTGAGTTCATGTATGGACGGAAGTGTCGCACCCCTTTGAATTGGTCGAAAGTAGGAGAGAGTCATATTTTCGGACCAGACATTCTCCAAGAAGCAGAAGAGAAAGTTCACAAGATTCGTGAGCACCTCAAGACCGCCTAGTCAAGATAGAAGAGTTACGCTGACAAGAGACGTCAAGATCTCGCTTTCAATATCGGAGATTTTGTGTATCTCAAAGTGTCGCCTTTGAAGGGAATGCAACGTTTCCACCTCAAAGGAAAGTTAGCCCCCAGATATATCGGACCCTTCAAGATTCTGAATCGTTGAGGAGAAGTATCGTATCAATTGGAATTGCCCGAGGAAAAGTCAGCATTGCATAATGTGTTCCATATATCATTACTTCTCAAATGCCTTGAAGTTCCGGAGAAGATTGATGTTTTCAAGAACATTGATCACCGCACCATACAGATCAACGATGACCTGACGTATCCCAAAGTACCCATACGTATTTTGGAGGAAGCTTTCAGAACCACCAGGACCTGAAGCATCAAGTTTCTCTAGATTCAGTGGAGCAACCACACTGAAGAAGAAGCTACCTGGGAGCGAGAAGATCACATCAGGATGGAGTTTCCCGATCTCTTTAAATCCTAGGTAATCTTTTTTCTTCTTTTTCAAATATCGGGACGAGATTTTCTTTAAGGAGGGAAGGTTTTTAACATCCCAAAAATATTGATCATGATCATCAAACTCTAATCACTAAAATTAGGGTTAACAAAAACTTTGATTAAATAAAATCTAAATGAATGCATTTGTGTATGTGATGATTTTATGAATGCATGAATGGACTTGTGTGATTAACCTAAATAACAAGAAATGGTTTAAAGATGAAAATAACATCATCTAAAACATTTCCAAGCAGAAACAAATTAAGACAAAATCAAAAACAAATCAAATAAGGCAAATGGTCATTTTTGCCAATCTTGCTTACTAGGTCACTTTGAGTGTTTCTAGTCCAAGATTTCAAACAGAAACTTTTACATTTCTTTTCACCCCTTGCTAGACCAAGTAAAAGTGAATCAAAGCCCACCATTAAAGCTTACATAAACATTTGGCAACCTCATTCAAATCACAAGTGAAAATTGAATCTTTATCATATGTGAAGATCACACATTTTCAAAACCCATCCAAAACCAGTGCCCCTTGACTAATCCAACTAACTAGTGACTCCCTAGTATGTACCTAGCAAACCCACCAAGTTTGAATCCAAAATTCAAATTCAAATTTCTTGCGGCCATTTCATCAAACACCTTGTCATCAGCAAACAAACAAACACAAAACACTATAGTGAGTAGTGATAAGTGCCTAACTTGCTCCCTCTATAGCTCACTCTACTCTTAGTAGATGATCAAAGTAATCTAACTAGCTTTAGCACCACTGTGAGCAAGCATAGTCATTAATGGTGACCATGCCGAGAGCACCATTGTCACCCCCATGTCGCCAGCAAGCTAGAGGAGGCTCTAGCTTCGCCAACCTTGTCTAGGACATGCAACACCATCCACCGCCACCCCCTGTCCAAGCCCCGAGCGCAGACATTCACTAGACAACCCGCCAAGCACGTGCCCAGTATCTTTGCATGCAAGGCAAGAGCACGCCAGATCGCCGCACGCGACACCAGCCCATAGATCGCGCGCCGCACTCGCCGCTTGCATGCGTGATCGCCAGCACACGAGCACCCAGCCAGACAACCCCGTTCACCGCCGCGTGGACCACGCATGTTGTGCGCCATTAAAATTGCTGTCGGACCCGCCCAGAGCACCGCGACGTTCTGACCGTTCAGCACCGCCCCATGCCGCAAGACCACGCCGTTGAGCTTTGCCAGGGAGCACAACACCGTCCCCTATCGTTGCCCATGCCAGTAGCACTCTGTGCCGTTGACCACCACGAGCTCCACCCGCGCCCGTCGTTCCCCTTCAGCCACTATAAATAGAGGCCCTCCCAGCTCAAACTCTTCACACCGTCTCACTCCACACCTCTCACTGATCACCCCCACTCACTCCCGGAATAAGGCGAGCACCAGGTGGCCGGAATTGCACCAGAGTTCGCCGCTTCAGAGGAGAAGAGGCGCCGTCAATTGGAGCCGCCCCAGGAGGAGCTGCCGGTACCAGGAGGATCGCTGTCCTCGACTTCATAGTTTGCCCCCATCGCCGACCATCGCCGGAGCCCCGGTGAGCCTCCCACGACCCCCACTGGCCGCGCTAGGGTTCTGTCTCGCCGGTGTTGTTTGACGTGGACGATGTACCAGACCCGTTCGATTAGAGTTAGATCCTACGGTCCTAATCGCCCCGTACCGCTTCGCCACTCGTTGTCTCACTGACGAGTGGGGTCGCTCACTTAATCAGCCCACGCACGCTGTGCGTAGTGGGCCGAACCAGTTAAACATCTCGCACAACCTAATAATTCAAACTTAGGTTTATTCATTTAATTTCAAACTCAGTTCTGTACCTAGATTCAAAAATTGACCCGGCTCAATTCACACTACTAGTAAAAGGGCTGTCCGTGGCTCACCTAAAAGGCCCATCCGTGGCGCACTAGTGGTGCACCACTAAGCATATGTTGCAGCTAACTTTTAGTCGTGGCGCACTAGGTGGTGCGCCATGCTTCTGAAAAGATAACCGTGGCGCACTAGGTGCTGTGCGCCACACATATGAAAAGCTAGCCGTGACACACTAGGTGATGTGCGCCACGGATAAAAATTTCAAAATTCAAAAAAAAACGCGTGATCTGGATCTCGTCGGAGCCGTCGCCGTCAGTGTCATCGCTCGTCGCTCGTCGGTGTCATCGTCGTCTCCTCGTCGTTGTTGCCTCACCTCGTCGGAGAGGCGATAGCTCGTCTCCATCGGAACTGCAAGGAGGAGGAGGAGGAGGAGAGAGCCCACCGTCACCGTCGGAACTGCAAGAAGGAGGAGGAGAAGGAGGAGAGAGCCCGCCGTTGCCGTCGCCGTCGTCACTGCAAGGAAGAGGAGGAGGATAAGGAGCCCAACGTCGTTGTCGCCGTTGCAAGGAAGAGGCCGCCGTCACCATCTTCACTGCAAGGAGGAGAAGAAGAAGGAGAAAGAGAAGGAGGAGGAGGAGGAGGAGAAGGAGAAGGAGCAGAAGGAGGAGAAGAACAAGGAAAAGAGAAGGAGGAGGAGGAGAAGGGGAAGGAGAAGGGAGGAAAAGGAAAAGTAGAAGGGAGGAAAAGGAAAAGGAGAGAAGGGGGAGGGAAGAGAAGAGGGGTAGGTGGGCGGGGTGGGGATTCAAATTTTGAATCTCGCCCAACTTACTCGTAGCGCACTAGGTGGTGGTGCGCTACAGGTAAGTTGCCCTCTATTTTTTTCTGCAGGAAAAAACGGTTTTTTGACCGTAACTTTTTACTCTTTTCGAATTTGAAAATCTAAATAATCACTAAATCGAATTTTTACTCGTTCTCGTCATTTTGGTATATTATATGATTTTTTTCGACATCGTATGCAAAAGTTATGGCCATTTTACCGTGGCATGACTTTTTTTTACAGAAAAAGTGGAAACTCATGTTTGTTAATTTTCCTAGAAACTATACCACATTACCTACCTAAATTTGAAAGGATTTTATTTTTTGAAGTGTTTATTATTTTCTTTTATTTTTTGCAAAACCTAAAAAGGTGATCCACGGGGGGGGTGGAGTTGGTGCATGCCACTTAGCCGTAAAGCACTAGGGCAGTGTGCCCTACAGCTAAGTGACACATCCGTAGTGCACCTTGACCTAGTGTGCTATGGGTATGTGTGTTGTGGCCACATGTGCCCTGGCCCACACATAGCCGTGGCGCACCACCCCCATGTGCGCCACGCTTACGACAGTTAGCCGTAGGGCACCTGTGCGCAGTGCACCACGCCTATTTTACCCGTGGGGCACCACTAGCAAGTGCGCCACAGAAGTGTGGATTACCTATAGCCGTTTTCCTAGTAGTGTCATTGAACCAAAATGCATGAAACCAATTTTTTAGAGAGGTACTAGAGTGCTTAATCCAAGCCCGTTGGATTCAAACCATTTAAGATTTGTAGATCACCCATGGATTCAAATATACCTTTCAGAATATATAAAAATATATAGGTTTACTTGCAGAAATAATGATCAAGTAATAAAAGAATGCCTCATAGGCCATTTTAGCCATTTTATTTAATTAAAATTAAAAGGTTATCCTTATTAAATTGTGACACCACTTGAAATCACATTCCCATGTACTGAAATATGTGGTGATGACATGTGTCAACATGATCCCATGCTTGAGTTGGAGAATATTAAATCTTAAGTAGTTTTTCAATGAGTATAAATTAATTTTCTAAAATAAAATAAATAAGATAAGTGCTTTATTCTTTGTGACAATAGTGATGATGCTAGAGCATCTAGTTTGAACCTTTGTGTGATGGTTAGAAATAGTTAAGTATTGTTTGGTGATTGTGTACCTCGTATTTATTTGTAGACGCTAGTACCGACCAACGATACTAGGAGGAAGGAGGATACTACGAGGAAGAAGCCAAGGAGAACTTCAACCACTACTCTTCACAAGCAAAGCTAACACTTGCAACCTAGCAAGCTACCACTTGCAAGCTCTACTTACAAGCTTATACCCATTTGATGATACCCAATCCAAGTTTTACTTTCAAGGTTAGTACTTTATTTTCTTTATTAAAGCTTTCTCTTAGAGTTTACTTAGTGACTTGTAGATTTTAGAGAGAAAATTGAAGGTAGCATAAAGAGCATAAAACTTGGCCTAGGTTAGATCATTTTTATGTCATCCTTAGGAATGAGATTGAACTTAGTTAATTCCTACTTGTTTACCAGCCCTCATTAGTATTTATCCCCACCTGTAGATGCTAGTGCTAAGCATAAAACTTTATCAACTGTAGATGGGAATACTTGGTGAAAATGGTTATGAAAACCTTTGAATGATGAGTCATTCTACAGAAATGTTTTGACATGTGTTCTCGAACACCAGATGATTTTTCTGATGAAAATGTTAAGACATGAGCCTTAGCCCTTTACAAAACTGATGGTTGTATGCAATACCATTCCAATTTTAGCGTACAACCATAATACCCAAAATTTGGGTAGGGCTTGACTGGAAATTTATATACCTTAGTATGGGTTCCCTTGCGGCCAAGGTCTGAGCTGGGGCTACCTTATGAAAATTGTCCACCTGTGCAGTACCCAAGATGACAGTTGGTCATGGTTGGGAGGCCAAACTCACAGGAGAGGTGACTATACTAGGGCATGTAATTGAAAGGTTAGGATTGATTATCTGCATATTGAGTATGGTGAATTCAGGATTTGGTCCTGGCGGATGTATCGAATGTTGTGGTGAAAGTGTATAATCTCTGCAGAGTGTCAAACTATTCGAATAGCCGCGTTCGCGGTTATGGTCAGTTGGAGTGGCCATATTGTTCTGTCGTCAGATGTTTTCAAAATGACTTGTGAAATGAATTATGACTTTGACTTGACCACAATAGAGTTGTGACATGAAATTCAAGTTCTCACTTAGGTGTTATAAAACTTTCAACTATCTTTCTTTGCTTCTGAACATAGTAGAGGTAAATCTGGCTTTTTGTAAAACAACCCTAAAGCTTAGTACTTCTTATTCCAAAAATCCCCTTTACTTGTTAGTATTAGTTTGCGAGTACTTAAAGAGTACTCATGGCTTTGTCCCTGGCTATTCCCGTGGCCAAACTATGAGGAGGACTAACAGGAGGAAGGACGTAGGAAGGTTACGACAACTAGTATCATCTCCCATCGCCAGCATTGTCTGTGGCCATGAAGATGGAGCTTCACCAACGTATCGTTACTATTACGTTATTCCGCTGCTTGAATTGTATTAAGACTGGATCATGAGATCCTTATTTGTGTAAGACCTTATGCATGGTTTGTAATGGATGATGTACTGCGATATCCAATTTGTTATGTCTCGCAAAAATGGTAATCCTGGAATTGCGATGTATGGCATAACAGGCATCTGGGTTTAAAAATCCGGGTGTTGACAAGTTGGTATCAGAGCCATCCTGACCATAGGAGACCCTAGTTTAGAATGGACGTTCGAATCAAAAACTTAGTTTCAAAACCAAAGGAAGTGAGTATTTACAAAAACTTATTCTCATTCTTATCACTTGGATTCTTTCATGAAAATACATGTCCTCCAAAATTCTTACAAACCTACTTAAAATTTGACACACTTAGTCACTCTACTAACTTACTCATCCTATATTCTTATAGATGGACGTGAAGTACAGTAAGTTTTATCAGTTGGGGAATGGAGCAGACCTCATCTTTGAGCGTGACTTGGACTAGCTTGCAGAGATGCTGGAGTGTCCACACCTCGAGTTCTTCGGAGCTAAGATCAATGATCAAGAAGGAGAGGATTTGCAGTGGTTAGTTGTTGCAAGTCTCAGGTGAAAGATTGAACCTCCCACCGCTGAGGGAATTCAGTTCACCTTGAGAGAGAACAACTGGCTCGATGGACTTGCCAGGGCCATGCAGGAAGCTCTTGCACGTCTTTGTGGGCAGAGTATCAATCAAATCAAGGGTTGTTGGGAATATTCCCTAGAGGCAATCATGTATGAGGATATTTCCCATTGTATTCATAAAGATATAAAGTTTTCCTTGTATAAACATCTGATGTGTATCATTGAATATGTGATTCGGTTGTGGAACTATGCATTCACGTTGTTTGTACTAAATGTCCTTGGTCATTGAGGTTGTGCCGGACACACAACTTAGACCAATGTGAAAGTCGTCTTGATGACTCGGTTACACTTGTCATGGGCATGGTGATGCCATTCCAACTTACACAGATTCGACTAAAGAGTTTAGCGAGTCGGATTGACCCATATTGAGGTACAACGAACAAGTTGTCATTTGTATATCTCAATCAATATAATCCTTTGACCTGAGGTTGTTGCATAGTCTGAGTTGAGGATCACCGACTTAGGTTCTGTCAAACGCGGATCCGTAACTGGGCAGTCATAAAGGCAGATTTCGGTTCGACTAAGAATGAAGCTGCGTGATGTGAATAACCAAGATGGGATTTTGCCCCTCCACTCGGAGATATATTCTCTGGGCCCTCTTGGATGATATGATTCGGAAAGCATGGCCATGCATGACTCGGTTAAGTGTTAACTGAGGTGATCGACTAAGAGAGTTGGACTATTCAAGGGATGACATATATTCGCCTATGGTCTGACAAGGTATATCGGGAGGCAAAAGGGACTCGGACGTAAGTCGCATTGGAAAGGAAAGTCATCATGACTCATTGGTACTTGGGAGTCGGCACGTTCTCCTAGGAGCCGCTGCCGACTGATCGATTGTGAGTCGGACTCCAATCGTGTCCGAGTAGCCATGAGCCTGCCGGGTCACACACTTAAGAGCGGGAGCAAGTTCGGATTGGATCTGAACCGGAAATCTGGTTGGGTTGGACCCGAGCCGGATTAGGACTAAGTCAGTGAGTCGGACTCACATCGACTGGTATTATATGGGCTTTGGTGAATGGGCCACGAAAGTGAAGCACACGTTCACTCCCTATATATAGTGGAGCACAGTAACCCAGAAGGGTTAATCGTTGTTCGGTTAGGTCATTCCATGTGTTGGAAACCCTAGCTCCACAACAGTCCTGCCATCGATACGAACCTAGTAGTTCACCGCCGGTGCTCCTCCTTGTACGTGTGGATACCATTAGAGGTGTTGTACGATTAGCACCAGGACGATTGGATCGCAAAGGACTGCACTGCATCAACTGACGCGCTACATCAGTAATCCGCAACTGCGCGTCCAGTGGTAAACCTCGTGGCCTTCTACCTCAGCTAGATCTTGGGATCACCACGTTAGAGGGAAAAGTTTTGTTTTTCTCTGCGTGGCCCAACAGTGGTATCAGAGCGATAGCTTCTGGTTTTAGGCTCGAGATCTCGCATATGTGATATGCGGTAGGCTGTAGATGGGATATATATGCTGTTTTGGTGGTCGATCTATGAGATAGGTCAGTTTTGTATGAGGTTGATTGGATCAAATGTACTCAGGGAATGGTAGATCTGATTTCCGTGATCATACTGCTGAGGTCGTGGAACGTACCCCTAGCGGGGCCGCTGGCTTCGCCCTGTCGTAGCACCTTAGATGTTGTTGCGAGTTTCACAACGCCGGTAGATATCATATCTATGCATAACTTGTTTTTTGCAGGAAGTTGTGAATGGTATGGTTCATATGCATGTGATGTATGTGTGTAATCCATACGTGATCTGAGAATCACGGTTTTTGTACACCGGCTAGAGCCTAGGTGCTGTCATTTTATTGTATAACGACCTGCGTGTCGGATTCTCCATGTAATTTACTTTACTAAGCTAGTGTAGCTGTTTGGAGAACCCGGATGGCATGCAAGGCGATGTACATGTCGGCGACATGGAGTAAGACGGCAAGTGAAAAGAGTTGGCACGAGCCGGATTATAGGCTTTATGGAGATGGAGATCGCCATACCATTTCTCATTATAATTGCTTATTTTGTGTTGTTGATATGTCTCTGTTTTACCTCTATTAGATAGTCAGTAAAATTTAATCCCTCAAACAAGGTCTAGTCGGTTTTCCCGCCAGTGTTTGCACCATCACAAGTCAGACATTTTTGGTAGTGGGCTCATAAAATTGAGGTGCTGCCAATTCTTTCCGAATAGGTGGGTTCGAGTCGGACTCTTACTGCAGAAACACTTGGTAAGCTAGACGGGTCTATCACAACGATTGTTGGGCTCAGGGAAAGGTCGGATGGGAGCCAGGGCATGTGATGCCACCCGTCCAATAGGAGTCGTATGAGATGCGATTGACAAGCGGTTGTCTACCTAAATCACTTGGCGGCTAGCGGTGATGTTAAAGCTCACTAGCCGACTTGCTTATTTAGGATCCTGAATCACTATGTAACCATCGGAGGGGTGTTGGTTCTAGTGGGAGCATAAGATATTAATGTGTTTAATATTCTTGCTCTTTTATGAATACATGTCTTAAGTGTTTTGCATATTTTCTGTTGTAGATCATGGCACCAAGTAGTAGTCACTCTCAGATATCCGGTTTTGCATTGAGAACCATTCTTGAGAAAGATAAACTGAATGACACTAATTTTACCAACTTGTATCGAAATCTGAGAATTGTTCTCAAACAAGAAAAGAAGGACCATGTCCTAGACAACCCACTTCCAGATGAGCCGAATGAGAATGCGACCATCGCTGCCACCAATGCCTACCGTCTGGCTAAAGATGAGTACAAGGATATTAGTTGTCTTATGCTTGCTCACATGGAACTGGACTTGCAAAAGCAGTTCAAGAATGTTGAGGCCTACGATATGATCGAAAGCCTCAAAAGTATGTTCGAGGCTCAGGCGAAGACTGAGAGGTATCAAGTCTCTCAAGCTTTGCTGAGTTGCAAGCTTAAGGATGGTGATCCACTGAGTCCGCATGTGATCAAAATGGTTGGTTATGTGCAGTCTCTGGAGAGGCTTGGCTACCCCATTAGCGAAGAGTTCGCTACGGATATAATTATGAACTCTCTTCCTAGTGCATATGTGCAGTTCATTTCGAACTACCACATGCATGGTATGGATAAGAAGCTCACTGAATTGCATGGGATTCTTAAGCAGGCAGAGGCGGATCTCAAGAAGGTCGCCAGTCAAGTGTTGACGGTGGAAAATAAGTGTAAGTTCAAGAAGAGTTCTTGGACTAAGAAGAAGGCTAAGTCAGGAGGAAAGCAGGCTCAGGAGCCGGTCCCAAGCGCTTCCTCAGGGACAAAGCCATCTCCTTCAGCCGGATCCACTTGCTTCTACTGCAAGGCGGATGGCCACTAGAAGAGGAACTGCGACAAGTATTTGGCCAAAAACGCCAAGAGTGGATGTTTGACTTCCGACTTAGGTACACTTGTTTGCAATGTTATAGACATATATCTTGTTGATGCACCTAATAGTTCTTGGGTATATGATACCGGATCAGTTATTCACATCTGCAACTGGTTGCAGGGACTAGTAAGAACAAGGAGCATAGAAAGAGGCGAGGTTGATATTCGAGTCGGCAACAAAGCAAGATTTGCTGCATTGGAAGTCAGCACGATGCAACTTCATTTACCTGATGGATTCATTATGGAACTGAATAATTGTTATTATGTTCCAGTGCTCAGTCAAAACATTATTTCTTCTTCATGTTTGATGAGGAAAGGCTATGAGTCGAATATCAAGAATAATGGTTGTTCTTTGTATTTGAATAATATATTTCACGGCTTTGCACCCGTCCAGGACGGGTTATTTATTTTTAATCTTGATGGTGAGTCGGTTTATAACATAAATGTTAAAAGGTTGAAACCAAATGATCTGAATATGACTTACCTTTGGCACTGTCGGCTTGGTCATATAAGTTGGAAACGCATGAAGAAGCTCCATGATGATGGACTCCTAACTTCGTTCGACTTGGAGTCGTTCAAGACATGTGAATCTTGCCTACTCGGCAAAATGACCAAGACACCTTGTGCAAAGAGTTGCAAAAGGGCGTCCCAGTTGTTGGGACTAGTACATAGTGATGTATGTGGACCAATGAGCACGACATCCAGAGGTGGTTATGAGTACTTCATTACCTTCACTGATGATTTGAGTAGGTATGGATATATCTACTTGATGAAACATAAGTCAGAAGCCTTTGAAAAGTTCAAAGAATTCCAGAATGAAGCACATAATTAACTCGGCAAGAAAATAAAGTTTCTTCGGACGGACCGAGGAGGCGAGTACATGAGCCATGAGTTTGATGACCATCTGAAAAGTTGTGGAATAGTAACTCAACTTACTCCGCCGGGAACGCCGCAAAGGAATGGTGTTTCGGAAAGGCGGAATCGAACCTTGTTGGACATGGTACGATCAATGATGAGTCGGACAGATCTGCCTTTATCATTTTGGGGTTATTGTCTAGAAACAGCGGCGTTCACACTAAACAGAGTACCATCAAAGTCGGTAGAGAAGACACCGCATGAGATGTGGACAGGCAATAAGCCGAGTTTGTGTTTTCTTAAGATTTGGGGCTGTGAAGCATTTGTCAAGCGACTTCAGTCGGACAAGCTTACGGCCAAGTCAAATAAGTGTATTTTCGTGGGGTATCTGAGGGAAACCTTGGTTTACTACTTCTACAACCAAGAAGAGGGCAAAGTGTTTGTCGCTCGGAATGGTGTCTTCCTTGAGAAAGAGTTTCTTAGTCGTGGAGTAAGTGGGAGCACGGTGTAGCTTGAAGAAATTCGAGAGCAACCGGCTAGTAGCGAGTCGGAAAAAACCATGGAGGTTGAGCCGGTCGTGGTAGCTGAGCCGGCAGAAGCACCTATACTACGAAGATTGGCGAGATTATGAAGTGTTCGTGATGTATTACTATTAGACAGTGATGAGCTGGCAAATTATTCGGAAGCGATGGTGGGATCTGATTCCGAGTCATGGCTTGGAGCCATGAGATCCGAGTTAAAGTCCATGGATGAATATCAAGTTTGGAACTTGGTTGATCTGCCAGACGGTGCAAGACCCGTCGAGTGCAAATGGGTCTTTAAGAAGAAAACTGATATGGATGGAAATGTTTCCGTCTATAAAGCACGCCTTGTCGCGAAGGGGTTCTGACAAGTTCAAGGAGTTGATTACGACAAGACTTTTTCTCGCCTGTAGCGATGCTTAAATCAGTTCGGATCATGTTAGCTATGGCGGCCTATTTCGACTATGAGATATGGCAGATGGATGTCAAAACGGCTTTCCTTAATGGAAATTTAACCGAGGACGTTTATATGATACAGCCCGATGGTTTTGTCGATCCGGCTAATGCTGACTAAGTATGTAAACTTCAGAAATCCATTTATGGGTTGAAGCAAGCATCTCGGAGTTGGAATATTTGCTTTGATGAGGTAGTCAAATCGTTTGGCTTCATCAAGAGTGATCAAGATTCTTGTTTATACAAGAATTTAGTGGGAGCAAAGTAAACTTTCTAATCTTATATGTGGATGACATATTACTGATTGGAAATGATGTCCAGATGTTGCAAGAAACCAAGGAATCATTGGAAAGGAGTTTCTCAATGAAAGACTTGGGTGAGGCAACATACATCCTTAGAATCCGGATCTATAGAGATAGATCAAGGAGGCTCATTGGATTCAGTTAGAGTACTTATTTGGACAAAGTGTTGAAGAAGTTCAACATGGAATCTTCTAAGAAGGGGTTCTTACCGATGTCCCATGGTGTAAAACTTAGCAAGACTCAGTGTCCTTTGACAACTGATGAGCGAAGTTGGATGAGTGCGATTCTGTATGCTTCTGCAATCGGATCCATCATGTACGCCATGATTTGTACTAGGTCGGATGTTTCCTATGCTCTAAGTGTTGTGAGCAGATACCAGGCTGATCCTGGAGAAATCCATTGGACATGTTCATGGTTTATGGTGGTGAAGATTAACTCAGTGTAAAGGGTTACACGGATGCGAGTTATCTTACCGACTCTGATGATTCTCGTTTGTAATCCGGATACATGTTTATTATAAATGGAGGTGTTGTGAGCTAGAAGAGTTCCAAGCAAGAGACTATGTCCGCATCTACAACAGAGGCTGAGTATATTGCCGCCTCGGAGGCAGCAAAGGAAGATGTTTGGATGAGAAACTTCCTCATGGATCTTGGTGTGGTTCAAGGCTCGTCCAATCCGTTAGACATGTATTGTGACAACAATGGTGCTATTGCACAATACAAGGAACCTAGACAACATGAGAAGAACAAGCACATACTCATGCGGTACCACCTGATTCGCCAGTTCGTGGATCAGGGTGATATCAAGTTATGCAAGGTACACATGGATGCAAATATTGCGGATCCGTTGACAAGGCCGTTACCACAACCAAAGCATGAGGCGGACCTTAGAGCCATGGGCACTAGATGCTTAGACATGTGATGTCGGAAGATTGACTCAAGTCCAAGTGGGAGACTATTGGGAATATGCCCTAGAGGCAATCATGTATGATGATATTTCCCATTGTATTCATAAAGATATAAAGTTGTCCTTGTATAAACATCTGATGTGTATCATTGAATATGTGATTTGGTTGTGGAACTATGCATTCATGTTGTTTGTACTAAATGTCCTTGGTCATTGAGGTTGTGCTGGACACACAACTTACACCAATGTGAAAGTCGGCTTGCTGACTGGGTTCCACTTATCATGGGCATGGTGATGCCATTCCGACTTACACAGATTCGGCTAAAGAGTTTAGCGAGTCGGATTGACCCATATTGAGGTACAGCGAACAAGTTGTCATTTGTATATCTCAATCAATGTAATCCTTAGACCTGAGGTTGTTGCATAGTCTGAGTTGAGGATCACCGACTTAGGTTCTGTCAAACGCTGATCCGTAACTGGGCAGTCATAAATGCAGATTTCGGGTCGACTAAGAATGAAGCTGCGTGATGTGAATAACCAAGATGGGATTTTGCCCCTCCACTCGGAGATATATTCTCTGGGCCCTCTCAGATGATATGATTCGGAAAGCATGGCCATGCACGACTCGGTTAAGTGTTAACCGAGGTGATCGACTAAGAGTTAGTCGGGTGAATCACTTATGTCGGATCGAGAAGAGAGTTGGACTATTCAAGGGATGACATATATTCGCCTATGGTCTGACAAGGTATATCGTGATGCAAAAGGGACTCGGACGTAAGTCGCATTGGAAAGGCAAGTCGTCATGACTCATTGGTACTTGGGAGTCAGCACGTTCTGCTAGGAGCCGATGTCGACTGATCGATTGTGAGTCGGACTCTAATTGTGTCCGAGTAGCCATGATCCTGCCGGGTCACGCATTTAAGAGCGGGAGCAAGTTCGGATTGGATCTAAACCGGAAATCTGGTTGGGTTGGACCCGAGCCGGATTAGGACTGAGTCAGTGAGTCGGACTCACAGGGACTGGTATTATATGGGCTTTGGTGAATGGGCCACGAAAGTGAAGCCCACGTTCACTCCCTATATATAGTGTAGCACAGTAACCTAGAAGGGTTAATCATTGTTCGGTTAGGTCATTCCATGCGTTGGAAACCCTAGCTCCACAGCAGTCCTGCCATCGATACGAACCTAGCAGTTCGCTGCTGGTGCTCCTCGTTGTACGTGTGGATACCAGCAGAGGTGTTGTACGATCAGCACGAGGACGATCAGATCGCAAATGACTGCACTGCATCAACTGACATGCTACATCAGTAATCCACAACTGTGCGTCTAGTGGTAAACCTCGTGGCCTTATACCTCAGCTAGATCTTGGGATCACCACATTAGAGGGAAAAGTTTTGTTTTTCTCTGTGTGGCCCAACAAGGGTACCCACTTCGTGTTCTACCCAAGGCATGATGCTATGGGACAGCCACTGGAGGCCCCATATCTCCATGATCTGAAGACTCAGTTGGACCACCTCAGCTTCATGATGTATGACCGTCAGAAGGAGTTGTACAATGCCCGCTCCTACGCCAACCACAAGAACGCCATCGCCGCCAATAAGGATCAAACCGTCGCCATGCTAGTGAAGGATCACCAGTCTCGTCGCCGTCAGCTCGACAAGAAGGAGCACATCATTTCCCATCTTCGCCACGGGATCACGGATTTAGAGTAGACCATTCACGAGAGAGATATGCAGTTGGAGGAGAGGGAGAATGCGGGGGCAGACCTTCGTGGAAACCCCTACTCCTATCTCAGTGATGATGATGACTTTCTGGAAGATCGGGCCATGGAATTCTTCACCGATGAGGATGATTCGCCTTCATCGATGATGGTGATGAGGATGATGAGGACACTGACTCTAAGGAGTAGTAGCACTTGAGCACTAGCCTTAGTGAGTTGTATTCGGTCCCACTGTATCGTAGTTTCCCAGAATGGTTCTTAAAACCATCTGTTTTCCTTTGTTGTGGTGTGTGTTTGTGTCATGTGCTATGAATGAATGAACCTTAGAAATTTCCCTCTTTTCTCATGATCTATCTCAATCTTCACATGCCTCGTGGAGGAAGCAACTCATCCCTGGACCCGATGTTGCAAATCTTGCAAATGTTGGTTTCTGATCGTGAAGCTAAGAGATCCGAATGTCAAGCCAACTTAGCCACCCTTCAATATATAGCTCATATGGCCAACAACAATCAAGGACATGAACATCAGGACAACCATGGATCTAAGCTCAAGAATTTCCAGAACACCAATCCTGTAGATGCAGATGATTGGTTGCAAACCATGGAGCACAATCTGGAAGTTGCAGGAGTGGAAGCTAACGAGAAGGTGTTGTTTGCTACCCACTACCTGACCAGAGATGCAAGAGCATGGTGGAACAGCGTTCGCGCAATGACTATAGGACAAATGATGACTTGGGAAGAGTTCAAAGTCAAGTTTAGCAGAACCCATGTGCCACCGGGTTTGATCAAGAGGATGAGAGATGAATTCAGGGAACTGAAGCAACGAAGGATGACCGTAGTGGAATACCATGACAAATTCTTGTCATTGGCTAGGTATGCACCGGATGAGAGAGACACTGAAGCCAAGAAGAAGGAGAGATTCCTGAATGGTTTGCACGATGATATGCATACAGTGTTAGTCAATATCCCCTTTGCGGATATTGAATTCTTAGTGGACTCTGCCATTCAGATGGAAGGAAAGATCAACCAAGATAATGATAACCGCAATCATCGCATGATGCATCAACCAGGAACCCACCATACACCCAAGTATCGCCACAACCCATCTCCAGGATATGCCCCAAGAACCAACAGACCCCCGATGAACCGTCCGACCTATCCCAACCGTGGAAACCCAAGGCCCGGAGGAAACCACAACAACCCCGACAACCCCATCAACTTCAACCGTGCACCTCCTAAGTTCAACAACAACATTGTCGCCACCAACACCAACACTGCCCCAAGCACTGGAAGCAATGTTGTGCCTATTGCAGCAAAGTACAAGTCGCAAGTGACTTGTTATGAATGTGGAACCAAGGGTCACTATTCCAATGAGTGCCCCAAGAAGATTTCCACAGACCCCAATGCACATGCCCCAGCCCAGCAGCCGCGTCGTGTTCAGCCCGGAAGAAGGTTTGCCCCAGGGAATTCACTCAACCGCAACGGCCGTCTCTTTCTCATGCATGCTGAAGAAGCCCAAGAAGCACTAGATGTCGTGCTGGGTATGTTTTCTATTAACTCAGTACTTGCAAGAGTGTTGGTTGATTCTAGAGCATCACACTCATTTGTTACTGAAGAATTTGCATGCACTAGTAAGATTCAACCCACAAAATTGAAGCATGTTATGATAGTTCAAATACCTGGTTCAACCACCAAATCTAGGCAAATTTGCAAATCCGTACCCATCCGAATCCATGGCATAGATTTTTATTCTAATCTAATAGTACTTGGAACTAAAGGTTTGGAAGTAGTACTAGGAATGGATTGGATGTCCAAACATAAAGGATTAATTGACTATGCCAAGAAAGCCATAACCATGACTAGTACACCCGGAATATCAGTCGAGCATGTGTCTGAAATCTTGCCCCATCAATTCAAGTGCAACAAGAGTATAGCCCAGCCAACCATTAACCACGTCTAGATAGTCTGTGAATACCCCGATGTATTTCCAGATGTTTTGACCGGTATGCCCCCATATCGGGATATCGATTTTATCATTGAACTAATCCCTGGAACCGGACCCATAGACCAGAGACCATATAGTATGCACCCGTTTGAACTAGTGGATCTGAAGAAGCAACTGGATGCCTTGCTATAAATACGATTGATTCAACCAAGTGTGTCACCATGGAGATCACCTGTTTTGTTTGTGGACAATAAAGATGGAGGTAACCGTTTGTGTACGGATTATCGGAAGTTGAATGATGTCACCATCAAGAACAAGTACCCGTTGTCCAAGATAGAAGACCTGTTTGACTAGTTGACTAGTGCCAAAGTGTTTTCTAAGATTGATCTTAGAACTGGCTATCATCAACTCAAGATTCGTGCAGAGGATATTCCAAATACTCCCTTTACCACTAGATATGGATTATACGAGTATACTGTCATGTCTTTTGGATTAACCAATGCCCCCCGCTTATTTCATGAACCTCATGAATACGATTTTTATGGACTTCCTGGATAAGTTTGTCGTTGTTTTCATTGATGACATTCTGATCTATTCCAAAACAGAAGAAGAACATGAGCTGCACCTAAGGACCATTCTTGGAACCCTTAGAGAGCATCAGTTGTATGTCAAGTTTAGCAAATGTGAATTCTGGTTACAGGAGGTAGGATTCCTCGGACACATTGTATACCCCAGAGGAATTGCCGTTGACCCTGCAAAGGTGAAGGATGTGGAAGATTGGCAAGCCCCAAGCACTCGAACCCAAGTTCGTGCATTTCTCGGATTAGCGGGATACGACCGCAAGTTCGTAGAAGGATTCTCGAGTATCGCTAGACCCATGACCCAACTGCTAAAGAAGGACAAGAAGTTTGAATGGACGGATAAATGTGAAGCAAGTTTTCAACAACTCAAGAGGAGATTGATTTTAGCCCAGTCTTGATCATGCCGGATATCATGAAGCCATTTGATGTGTATTGTGACGCATCCAAGATCGGTCTCATATGTGTGTTGATGCAAGAAGGAAAAGTTATATCTTACCTATCCTGCCAACTTAAGCAGCATGAACAGAATTATCCAACCCATGACCTTGGACTAGCAGCCGTAGTTCTAGCCCTGAAGACATGGAGCCATTATCTTATGGGAAACTGTTGTGAGATTTATTCGCATCACAAGAGACTGAAGTATATATTCACTCAGAAGGAGCTGAATATGGGGCAGGGAAGATGGATTGAGCTAATCAAGGACTATGATCTAGACATTCACTATCACCCCGGTAAAGACAATGTGGTAGCAGATGCCCTTGGCATATTGCCGTGCCGCTTGAACTCCATGATTTTGAAGGAGCAACCAAGTTTGCACAAAGAGATGGAAGATTTTAGAATGGAATTAGTAAGTGAAGGATGTTTGGCTAGCATAGAACTTCAACCCACTTTGATTAGTCAGATCTAGGAGGCTCAGAAAGGAAATGCTAGTATCGACGGAATCAAACGTCGTATCGGTACAGGCAAAGTACCCGGATTTACCGAGGATGAAGAAGGAGTTCTGTGGTATAAAGGACGTCTATGTGAACCAGCAGACTCAGAGTTGAAAGAAGTTATATTGAAGGAGGCCCATGATACTCTTTATTCTATCCACCCCGGAGGAACAAATATGTATCAGGATATAAAGGAGCAATTTTGGTGGCATAAGATGAAGAGAGAAATCGTTAGCTATATCGCCAAGTGTGATATTTGTTAGAGAGTCAAGGTGGGACATCAGAGACCCGCAGGACTGCTGCCACCATTGCAGATTCCGGAATGGAAATGGGATTCAGTTGGAATGGACTTTATCACCGGATTGCCTACTTCTAGTAGGGGAAATGACTCTATCTGGGTCATAGTTGACAGATTGTCCAAGGTAGCCCATTTCTTACCAGTCAAGACCAGTTACCAGAGTTCGAAACTAGCGGAGTTGTACATCGCTAGAATCGTCATTTTGCACGAAGTCCCCAAGAACATCGTATCAGATCGAGGAACTCAGTTTACCTCGAGATTCTAGAAGAATGTCCAAGAAGGACTAGGAACCCGACTAGATTCTAGCACAGCTTATCACCCTCAGACTGATGGATAAACGGAGCGAGTAAATCAAATACTCAAAGATATGTTGAGAGCATGTATGCTAGAGTATGGATCTAAATGGGAAGATTGTCTGCCATTTAGAGAATTTTCTTACTACAACAGTTATCAAGCTAGTTTGCAAATGGCCCCATATGAGTTCGTGTATGGGAAGAAGTGTCTCACCCCTTTGAATTGGTCGGAAGTAGGAGAGAGTCATATTTTCAGACCCGACATTCTCCGAGAAGCAGAAGAGAAAGTTCACAAGATTCGTGAGCACCACGAGACCACCCAGTCAAGACAGAAGAGGTACGCCGACAAGAAACGTCGAAACCTCGCCTTCAATATCAGAGATTTTGTGTATCTCAAAGTGTCGCCTCTGAAGGGAATGCCTTCAATATTCTGAATCGTTGAGGAGAAGTATCATATCAATTGGAACTGCCCGAGGAAATGTCAGCAGTGCATAATGTGTTCCATATATCTTCGCAAATTCCTTGAAGTTCTGGAGAAGACTGATGTTTTCAAGACCATTGATCACCACACCATAGAGATCAACGATGACCTGACATATCCCGAAGTACCCACCGTATTTTGGAGGAAGCTTTCAGAACCACCAGGACCTGAAGCATCAAGTCTCTCAAGATTCAGTGGAGCAACCACACTGAAGAAGAAGCTACCTAGGAGTGAGAATATCACATCAGGACAGAGTTTCCCGATCTCTTTAAATCCTAGGTACTATTTTTTCTTCTTTTTCAAATATCGGGACGAGATTTTGTTTAAGGAGGGAAGGTTTGTAACATCCCAAAAATATTGATCATGATCATCAAACTCTAATCACTAAAATTAGGGTTAACAAACACTTTGATTAAATAAAACCCAAATGAATGCATGTGTGTATGTGATGATTTGATGAATGCATGAATGGACTTGTGCGATTAACCTAAATAGAAACAAATTGTTTAAAGAGGAAAATAACATTATCTAAAACATTTCCAAGAAGAAACAAATCAAGAGAAAATCAAAAACAAATAAAATAAGGCAAATGGTCATATTTTCCAATCTTGCTCACTAGGTCACTTTGAGTGTTTCTAGTCCAAGATTTCAAACAAAAACTTTTCCATTTCTTTTCACCCCTTTCTAGACCAAGTAAAAGTGAATCAAATCCCACCTTTAAAGCTTACAGAAACATTTGGAAACCTCATTCAAATCACAAGTGAAAATTGAATCTTTATCATATGTGAAGATCACACATTTTCAAAACCCAACCAAACCAGCACCCCTTGACTAATCCAACTAACCAGAGACTCCCTAGTATGTGCCTAGCAAACCCTTGTGATCAGCAAACAAACAAACACAAAACAATATAGTGAGAAGTGAGCAGTGCCTAACTTGCTCCCTCTATAGCTCACTCTACACTCTCAGTAGATGATCAAAGTAATCTAACTAGCTTTAGCACCACTGTGAGCAAGCATAGCCATTAATGGTGACCATACCGAGAGCACCATTGTCACCCCCATGTTGCCAGCAAGATAGAGGAGGCTCTAGCTTCGCCAACCTTGTCTGGGACACGCAACACCATCCACTGCCACCCCCTGTCCAAGCCCCGAGAACAGCCAGCCACTGGACCACCCGCCAAGCACGCGCCCCGTCTCTCTGCGTGCAAGCTGAGAGCGCACCAGATCGCCGCACGTGACACTAGCCCACAGACCACACGCCGCCGTCGCTTGCATACGTGATCGCCAGCACCCAGCACCCCTCCAGACAACCCCGCTCGCCGCCGCGCGGACCATGCAAGATGTGCGCCATTAAAATTGCCGTCGGACTAGCCTAGAGCATCACGACGTTCTGACCGTTCAGCACCGCCCCATGCCGCAAGACCATGCCGTTGAGCTTCGCCAGGGAGCACAGCACCACCCCCTATCGTCGCCCATGCTAGTAGCACTCTGTGCCGTCGATGACGACGAGATCCAACCGCAACTGTCGGTCCCCTTCAGCCACTATAAATAGAGGCCCTCCTAGCTCAAACTCTTCACACCATCTCACTCCCCACCTCTCACTGATCACCCCCACTCACTCCCGGAACAAGGCAAGCACCAGGTGGCCGGAATTGCATCGGAGTTCGCTGTTGTAGAAGAGAAGAGGCACCATCGATTGGAGCCGCCCCAAGAGGAGCTGACGGTACCAGGAAGATCGCCATCTTCGACTTCATCGTTCGCCCCCATCGCCGACCATCGCTGGAGCCCCGGTGAGCCTCCCATGACCCCCACTGGCCGCGCTAGGGTTCTGTCTTGCCGACGTTGTTCGACGTGGATGACGAACCAGAGCCGTTCGATTAGAGTTAGATCCTCCGGTCCTAATCGCCCTGTACCGCTTCACCACTCATTGTCTCACTGACGAGTGGGGTCGCTCACTTAATCAGCCCGCGCGCGCTGTGTGTAGTGGGCCGTCCTAGATAAATATCTCGCGCGACCCAACAATTCAAACTTAGGTTTATTCATTTAATTTCAAACTCAGTTCTATACCTAGATTCAAAAATCAACCCAGCTCACTGAACCAAAATGCATGAAACCAATTTTGTTAGAAAGGTACTGGAGTGCTTAATCCAAGCCCGTTAGATTCAAACCATTTAAGATTTGTAGATCACCCATGGTAAAAATAACAAGGCAGAAGCTTTTCTTCATTCAAACATTTTTCAAAATAAATGTGACACCACTTGAAATCTTAACAAGGCAGAAGCTTTTCTTCCTCATAGGACATTTTAGTCATTTTATTTAATTAAAATAAAAAAGGTTAAACCTTATTAAATTGTGAAACCACTTGAAATCACATTCCCATGTACTGAAATATGTGGTAATGACATGTGTCAACATGATCCCATGCTTGAGTTGGACAATATTAAATCTTAAGTAGTTTTTCAATGACTATAAATTACTTTTCTAAAATAAAAGAAATAATATAAGTTCTTTATTCGTTGTGATAATAGTGATGATACTAGAGCATCTAGTGTGAACCTTTGTGTGATGGTTAGAAATAGTTAAGTATTGTTTGGTGATTGTGTACCTCGTATTTATTTATAAACGCTAGTACCGACCAAGGATACGAGGAGGAAGGGGGATACTATGAGGAAGAATCCGAGAAGAACTTCAACCACTACTCTGCACAAGGCAAGCTAACACTTGCAACCTAGCAAGCTACTACTTGCAAGCTCTACTTGCAAGCTTATACCCATTTTATGATACCCAATCCTAGTTTTACTTGCAATATTAGTACTTTATTTTATTTATTAAAGCTTTCTCTTAGAGTTTACTTAGTGACTTGAAGATTTTAGAGAGATAATTGAAGGTAGCATAAAGAGCATAAAACTTGGCCTAGGTTAGATAATCTTGATCTCATCCTGAGGCATGAGCTTGAACTTAGTTAATTCCTACTTGTTACCACCCCTCATTAGTATTTATCCCCACCTGTAGATGCTAGTGCTAAGCATAAAAATTGATCAACTTTAGATGGGAATACTTGGTGAAAATGGTTATGAAAACCTTAGAATGATGAGTCATTCTACTGAAATGTTTTCACATGTGTTCTTGAAAACCAGATGATTTTGATGATGAAAATGTTAAGCCATGAGCCTTAGCCCTTTACAAAACTGATGGTTGTGTGGATGCGATACCATTCCATTTTTACCGTACAACCACAATACCTGAAATTTGGGTAGGGCTTGACTGGAAATTTGTATACCTTAGTATGGGTTCCCTTGCAGCCAAGGTCTGAGATGAGCCTACCTTGTGAAGATTGTCCACCTGCGTAGTAACCAAGATGATAGTTGGTCATGGTTGGGAGGCCAAACTCACATGAGAGGTGCCTATACTAGGGCGTGTAATTGAAAGGTTAGGATTGATTATTCGCATACTAAGTATGGTGAATTCAGGATTTGTTCCTGACGGATGTATCGAATGTTGTGGTGAAAGTGTACAATCTCTGCAGAGTGTCAAACTATTCGAATAGCCGCGTCTGTGGTTGTGGACAGTTGGAGTGGCCATACTGTTCCCTTGTCAGATGTTTTCAAAATGACTTTGACTTGACCACAACAGAGTTGTGACATGAAATTCAAGTTCTCACTTAGGTGTTATAAAACTTTCAACTAGCTTTCTTTGCTTCTGAACTTAGTAGAGGTAAATCTAGCTTTTCACAAAACAACCCTAAAGCTTAGTACTTCATATTCCAAAAACCCCCTCCACTTGTTAGTATTAGTTTGCGAGTACTTAAAGAGTACTCATGGCTTTGTCCCTGGCTATTCCTGTGGCCAGACTATGAGGAGGACTATCAGGAGGAAGGACCACAGGAAGGTTACGATAACTAGGATCATCTCCCATCGTCAGCGTTGTCTGTGACCATGAAGATGGAGCTTCACATATGCTATCGTTACTATTACGTTATTCCGCTGCTTGAATTGTATTAAGACTGGATCATGGGATCCTTATTTGTGTAAGAACTTATGCATAGTTTGCAATGGATGATGTACTGTGATATCCAATCTATTATGTGTCGCAAAAATGGTAATCCTGGGATTGCAATGTATGGCATAACAGACATCTAGGATTAAACATCCGGGTGTTGTCAGCATCACAACCTCGGAATACCTCAAAACCCTTGCAATGGACCCTAGCATGTGTATTAATGTGTGGTGGAATGCTAAAATGTGCAAAACATGGTACCCAAGTGTAACCCGCTTCGTAGGCATGCACTATCACCGAAAAAAGGAAGATCCTGGAATTTAATTGACCGGGAACTCCCCGTTTTGGTGAAACCGGGTTGGATCTGGTCACAACTTGTGCACAGACATGCATGGTTTGGAATTATCCTATGACCCAACCAAGCACAAACCAAGAGGAAAATCCACCGGGCTACCCCTTTCATAAGAACATCTAGGGGGGTAGACGATCAAGGCCCATGGACCAGGGTTTTGTAGAAAGAAGCTCTTTGGGGCATCGGAATACCTCCAAACCTGGCAATGGATGCTAGCATGTGTATTAATGTGTGGTGTAATGCTGAAATATCAACAACCTGATTCCCAAGTGTGACCCCTTTGCAGACATGCGATGTCACCTAAAAATGAAGGTGTTCTGGAAATTTAATTATTAGGGGGCCGAGAACTCCCAGTTTCGGGGAAACTGGGTTGGATCTTATCACAAATTGTGCCCAAACATGGTTTGCAATTATCCTACAACCCAAACAAGCACAAACCAAGATAAAAATCCACCGGGCTACCCCTTTCATAAGAAAATCTAGGGGGTAGACGGTTCTGGGCCCAAAGATCAGGGCTTCATAGGCAGAAGTACCTCGGAGCATCGGAATACGTCCAAACCCTTGCAATGTACCCTAGATTGTGTATTAAAGTGTGGTGGAATGCTGAAATGTCCAAAACATGGTATCCAAGTGTAACCCGCTTCGTAGGCATGCACTATCACAAAAAAACAAAGACCATGGAATTTAATTGGCCGGGAACTCCCCATTTCGGTGAAACTGGCTTGGATCTTGTCACAAATTGTGCCCAAACATGCATGGTTTGGAATTATCCTATGACCCAACCAAGAACATACCGATAGGAAAATCCACCGGGCTACCCCTTTCATAAGAACATCTAGGGAGTAGACGATCCAGGCACACAGATCAGGGTTTTGTAGGAAGAAGCTCATCGGGGCATCAGAATACCTCTAAACCTGGAAATGGATGCTAGCATGTGTATTAAAGTGCTGTGGAATGATGAAATGTCAAAAACCTAGTTCCCAAGTGTCACACTTCGAAGACATGCGATGTCACCTAAAAATGAAAGTGTTTTGGAAATTTAATTATTAGGTGGCCGAGAACTCCTAGTTTCTGTGAAACCGGGTTGGATCTTGTCACAAATTGTGCCCAAACATGGTTTGCAATTTTCCAATAACCTAACCAAGCACAAACCAAGAGAAAAATCCATCGGGCTACCCCTTTCATAAGAACATCTAGGGGGTAGACGATTCTAGGCCCACAGATCAGGTTTTCATAGGCAGAAGCACCTCGGAGCATCGGAATACGTCCAAACCCTTACAATAGACCCTAGAATGTGTATTAAAGTATGGTGGAATGCTTAAATTTCCAAAACATGGTACCAACTATAACCCGCTTCGTAGGCATGCACTATCACCGAAAAAACAAAGATCCTGGAATTTAATTGGACGGGAACTCCTTGTTTCGGTGAAACCGGGTTGGATCTTGTCACAACTTGTGCCCATACATGGTTTGGAATTATCCTATGACCCAATCAAGAACAAACCAAGAGGAAAATCCACAGTGCTACCCCTTTCATAAGAACATCTAGGGGGTAGACGATCCAGGCCCATGGATCAGGGTGTTGTAGGAAGAAGGTCTTCGGGGCATCGGAATACCTCCAAACCTGGAAATGGATGCTAGCATGTGTATTAAAGTGTCGTGGAATGCTGAAATATCAAAAACCTAGTTCCGAAGTGCGACCCCTTCGCAGACATGCGAAATCACCTAAAAATGAAGGTGTTCTGGAAATTTAATTATTAGGGGGCCGAGAACTCCCAGTTTCGGTGAAACCGGGTTGGATATTGTCACAAATTGTGCCCAAACATGGTTTGCAATTATCATATAACTCAACCAAGAACAGACCAAGAGAAAAATACACCGGGCTACCCCTTTGTAACATCCCATGATTAGCACCTAGAATTATAAGGGACACAGGTATGTGCATTGCATTCATACATCAGAAAATCCGAGGAATTTTCGCGCAAAGCTAAAGAGACTATAGAGGGATCGGGATCTCTCTTGTCCTGATAGAAACATCAAGACCAGTGCGAGGGATTTCGACAAGACCTTTGGAGAATTCTTGTATTTAAGGGAGGAGTTATTCAAACATGTATTTGACTTCTAAATTTTTTTAATCAAATGAATTTAAAAAATAAATAGAGAAGAAATTATAGAATATTTGATGCTTATAAGAAATGAAATAGAAATTATATAATAAAGTAGTATTACACTCTTGAAATAATAAAATACAATAAAAGTACAAATCAATACTTTATTACATTAATATAAAGGGTACAAAGTATTTTCATTTATACAAATAGGAAAGAATGCTACTACAGAATAATAATAGAAAAGGAAATAACAATATTATACAAAGGAACAGAAATAATAATTAATCCATCAATAATGTTACAAGGATTCTTAAATTATGTACATGAACATATTACATTGTTCTTACAAGATAATAATAGGATAAAACCTAAACTATATTTTCTATTTAATTCTTGATCTTCTCATTATCCCTTTGATCCCGATTTCTGCAAAACAAAACAGCAGACTAACAACAGTACAAGAATAAGGGGTTAGTTTATTACTCCCTCCATTTCAAGGCTTAAGGCCTATATTTTTTTTGAAAAGTCAAACCACCTGAACTTTGACCAAACTTTTAGAAAAAACTTTCAATAAACATGATATTTTGTAGACATCATAAGAAAATATATTTCATTATCTATCTAATGATATTGATTATGTATTTTGCATATTAATATTTTTTGGTAAAAACTTGGTCAAACTTGACATACTTTGACTTTTAAAAAAAATATAGGCCTTAAGCCTTGGGATAAAGGTAGTTTTGTACTCTTAGATTTGGCATAGAGTTGCTAGAGCCCGAATTCATCATTGAGTATTTATTAAAAAGGGGCCAAATCATAGTATCTGTTCTTAATCAGGTAGTGGCCTCAGTACAACATCATTATCTTAGGGGCAAGTTTCACCAAAGACAGATAATAAGGTAAAGAGGTAAAACATCAGGAAATATCAAGCTTTTTACTTGATATGATCCATGAGTCACATCAAGCAAGCAAGCTGCTCACACAACCATGCATATGGGTGTGCTGTCAACACAGCAGCAGCCCAAGAAGGAGACAAGAAAGCCAACCTATGTACATAAAGGGGTGAACCAGCCGTAGCAACAAGCTACCATTTCACCTCCACACTTCAGAGCACATTTGCCATCTCATCATCTTATCATCAAACCAATAATACTTAGATCATCCCACCAAATCCACCACCTAATCAGTATCTGGTTGCTTACTTAAGCCATCCAAGAAAAGATCCAGTGAGCACATGGAGGAGTAGATCAAGATCAACAGCATCACAAGGAGAAGTAGATCAAGATCAACAACACCACAAGGAGGAGTAGATCAGGATCAATAGCATCACAAGTAGTATTAGACCATGATCCCCAATAGGCCACCAACAACAGGTACAAGTCCAAGATATAAATTAGATCATGCAACACTTGTTCTTATTAGCTTGTATCATCAGATTGAAAAGAAATAATGGCTATGGCACAAATCATCCAAATCCATCTACCCTTCAACTAGAGGATTGTCTAGGAGGATTAGAAGGAGACTTCTCTCAGTTTGCATAGGAATGCTACGTCAGCTCATCATAGAGAATGGAAGCCACTAAAGCTAAATATATTTTTTTCCAATGGTGCCTCAGACTTTGCATCATAGGCTGGGTTAAGAACTTCCTCCTCAGGAGTCAATCATAGTATCTGATCTCAATCATGTATCTAGGAGGAGATTTAGAAAAGAGAAAACACTCAGATGCACATAGAAGAATATGTAAGTACCATCCCTGAGATATTTGGCTTCAGAACAACATCATGAGCCTATTATCTAGTTTTGCTAGACCAACATAACCACAGCTGCTAGGTTACAGGGCACATTCCTAGAGGGTAGCACCTGTGTACCTAGCAAATACATAGTTTCTTGAGTACAAGCTCAAGATCATGTTTTTTATTGAAACCCACAAATCATTTTCCCAAACAAAGTATCTGGGAATCATTTATTGGATCACCATATCATTAAACAGATCAAGCAATACTTCATCATTTGCATCATTGACAGGGCCTATGTACCAATACACCATCTGCTTTTGTGAAGTCATATCCCACAAGGATTGATAGCCACACACATAATTATGCAAATGGTATAAGTAACCAGATTCCTCTAATTTGCAACTAGATGGTTTCTAGGAAATCAGAAGAGGTCACTCGAACCACATATAATCACATATCTACTCAAGATCATGCTACAAGAAAGATTGATGTGCACACTCCAAAAGGGAGGCACCACAGCAAGAACCTCTAGGTAACATATGCCACCAGAACAAGTTAGCATAAATAACTCAGGTTTACAACCCATTCAAAGCTAGTCTAAATCATCTCTCTAGATAAAATAACTAGAGATCATCTAAACTTCTATTTCAAACATCATGGGTAGACCAAATTCATCTAGACTTTTTGCTGAAATAAAAATCCAATTAACCTAGGGAAACATCATGTATACATGAAAAATTGGGTGTGCATATTGCTAATACACACAATATAATTCTATGTAGAGAATCTACTCATACCAATAATTTTAACTACAACCACAACTAGAACATAATAAGAAAAGTCAAGATTCAGCCAGCATATTTAATTTCATCAGGTTCATCATCAAGAACTACTAGAACATGCAAAACAGTACAAGAACACATTCATATTAGAAAATATTACCAAATTGTGTAATCTTATTCATTGAACCAATATTTGAGCTAGCAAAACCAACTAGTACAATTACACTAAGAATAATGCATAACCACCTATATCTCATAATTAGGAGATCACTAGCACACCAAAAATCCATAGCCTAATTTTGTTTAAATAAAATCTGGGCATATTTATACTAGAATATGAAACCTTAAAGGGCATTACAATTTAAATCAAACATCAGTTAGAGTTCCTATAGCTAACAAACTAGCACTACCATCATCCAATTTAAACCATAACTGCTAGGGGTAAATAATCATCCAAGTTATAACAACACCACAAGTAAGTCAACAAATCAACAAACACAATCATGCATGACCAATATAATAACACAGAGCAAAATCATTTGTCATTGTATTCACTAAAAGGGCCAACTACTCTAATTATGTAGTAAGCACAATATATAAACTAAGAATCAAGAATCATTTAGGGAAATTTAGTAATTCAACACCATCTAACTGTATATAGGACAACATCACAAACCACCGCGAGAGTACAACTTATATTAGCAGTTGGTCACTGTAATCGACAGAGAGAGGAAAACATCCGAAAATTAATAGTGGAAAAGAAGAGGGAAGAGAGATACCCACTTACCCGGAGGTCCTCGCTCAGCAAGACGAGGAAGCAGAGAGGTCTAGCGAGGCTAGCGACATGGCGGCACGGTGGGCACCAAGGCGCCTACACCGCGCCAAGCTATCTCTCTTGCGACAGTAGCACGCGAGGAACATCACAGCCAAGCAACAACACCGCCCGAGTCGACAGCCGCCATGCCAGTGCAGAGCTAGGGTTTTCAACCGAGTGTGCACGAGAGGCAGGGAGGTTGTAGATCGTAGCACGGCGTACCAAAGCCCCATCTTACCGGCGCCGGAGATTGCGGGAGCAGCCGGAGCCAAACGATGGCACGGTGCCGCCAAGGAGGTCATGGGCATGCGGGGTGTACTCAGGTGCGAGGAGGAAGAGAGGACCCTGGGGTGGCTTGTGTAACCCCAAGCTGAATTGGGTCGGCCTATTGGGCCATGCCCAACTCAGTCCGTTGGACCAAATGTATTTACACCCAATTGGGCCACAACCCAACTACTTGCTACTATTAAATTATTTTTCCATAAAATAGACTATATAAAATAATTCAAATACATATGAAGTTATATCAAATTCTAAAAATACATATGATATATCAAAATGACCCCAAAAATAATATCTACCTAATAAAAATATAATTTTAATTATTTAAAATAAATATTAAGTAAAATAATTATTAACACCATTAAATTTTAAATGAAATTTTATAAAATAAAACAAAAACCCTAAAAATAAATAAAAATCATGTTTGTGTATCAAAATAACTTTACTATTTTATAAAAAATACTAACTTAGAGTTTTACAGATAAAACATAAAGAAAATATTTAAAGACACTTAATTCTTTGATGAATTTTATAAAAATAAAGATAATACCGAAAAATAAATAAAATTCATTTTAAGGTCTTGAATAAATATATTACACTAGAAAAATATTAAATATATTATTATAAAAGTCTTTAATATTTTAAATAATAAATCCTTATCTAATACCTATTTTGTGAATTCCTTAAAAATAATTGTTAAGTAAGAAATAATTACAATTCTTATAAAACCTTGGGCAATTAGTGTATTTATACTAAATTCCAAACCCATAACTTAAATAAATAATCAAATTTAAGTATAACTATTAACTTTAAAATATATATTTTTAAATCTTATTAAGAATCCTTCTAAATAAACATTGGGTATTACCCATTTATATAATATGGTGAATAATCATTATATTTTAACCATTATTAACATAGCTTCAAAATTCTAACAAATTACTAAGATCATCTAATTATGCTTCCATTAAATAAATACATATTATTTTCATAATAACAAAAAAAATTAATCTAATCATTCACTTAAATAGAGAGTGAATAATTCCAGACCTTAGTTATACCTATCATAATTCTAAAACTTGGGAATAATTAAAACATATTACATCTTAAGTTTACTTACCCTTTTAAAGTTAACTTTAGTCTCAAAGCCTATAAACATCATGTCTAATACTATACTTATGCTTTTTATAGTTAACTTTAGTCTATTTCAATTAAGACATAAAGCATCTCAAGTTCAAACTACTCAAGCAAGCATAAACAACATCAATCACATTCTATCAATCATATTCTAAAAGCTATCAGGGTTGTTTAACCCTTAGGAAGGAAACTTTTCTTCAAATGTTATTCATTTTTCCACTTCAAACAATAATTTCATAATAAACTCTTCATCTCTTAATAATTAAAAACCAAGGACTTTTATCTTAGTCACCAAATGACAATTAATCATAATCACATTACTTTATACTTTACCTGTATATTTAGAATTGTTATCACTTAAGTTCCTTATAAATGACATTACTTATAAAGTAAAATTTGAAGATAAACCAACTCTTAAAAGAATCACCTAAATTCACTTCACTCAAAACATTGGGGATACACTTTGAAAGTTTTACAAAAAGCATATCATTACTTATGCATAACTGCATCTTGGTTCTTTAAACATTAGTCCTTACCGGACCAAAGATGCTGATTTCAGATATTGGATCTTATATTGTCCTGAAGACCGTAAATGCATAATCTTGCAATCACAAAAGGCAAGTTCACACTTGCTCATGTCCTTTGTTTATTTTCTGTAAAGTATTTTACAAATCTAGTGTTGTCATCACCTGCATATGAAAAAGGTCCGAAAACACTATATTTGATGATAATGTGAACTATTGGGTACTGATCCAGGGTGATCAGCTAATCTATTAAATCTGGAAGTTGGAATACCACTGTTCAGGACTATATCACCTAGGATTTAATGACCAATGTCGCCAGTGATTCTTGCGCCGTATATTACGCGTTGACCATGAGATTTGGAATGGGATAGAGAAGTGAGCTGTATCTTCTTCCTCTCGCATGAAGCCGGATGTGCAGGTCGTGGCTGTTATCACTCGTAGCATGCATATTAATTGGTAATTCGTAGAGGATATGCATCATATGGGTGGGAACCCTCAACGTCCCACGATAGTTTTGGCATCTAACGATCTGTACAAACCATTGCAGTAATTCATTATGTGGGCATGGTGTACACCAAGGAGGCATGCGAGGTCGCAAAGGGGGCAGTGATTGGCTTGGATATTAGGTTGGGCCTCAAACCAAGGAAGTTTGAACGGGAACATAATCCCGGCCGTGCAACAAAGCCTAAGGTCTCTCATGGGTAAAGTGACACACCTCTGCAAAGTGTAAGATCTGTAACTTGTTACTCCCTGTTCCGGGAAGGAGCTGCGAACACGACGGGAAAGGAACTCCATGAAAGTTCTGGTAAACCCGTGAAGGCTAACAGACATAGCTTTTCAGAATAAAAGAAACCTTTGAAGAAATGTTTACGAAAACTTGCATTGCCTACGACCTATGGTCTGTGGCTGTAGATATAGTGCATTAAACACTCCTTTTCTAGTGAACTTGCTGAGTACGCTCATACTCAACGTATATTCTTAACCCCTGCTAGATTCTAAAGCCAGTACATACGATGACTACATCAAGTCATACTCGAGGAATCATCATCAAAAGCTAAAGCTCTTCAATGAAGTCAAGAAAGTCAACATATACATCAACTCAAGTGAAGACAAAGTTACCGAGTAGATAGGAATATAATCTCTAGCCATAGAACCTATTTCTATAGTGTATTGAAATAATAGCAATGCCAGACCATTAGTTAAGATACTAGTCTTAATAGTATGCTAGTTTTGGAGTTATTTATTTCTAATTCTTCTTTGTAAGAAGTTTCTTTCTCTCTCTTTAACCTAGAGTGTTCTCTGGATCTTGTGTAAAGAGTTGAGTTGTAACCTATAGTCATGTCTTGGACCTGCTGTGTTTCTATTGTACCAGTATGAGGGATGTAATACTAGTGAACGGTGTTTCATTGGTGTTATGTCAACGACTATAGTGTACTACATCATGCAGTGGTATGCTGGGTCACCGCAGTTGGTATCAAAGCATATGCTTTGACCTTAGGATTGAAAACATTTTAGGAAGATCTATAGGTTGGATAGTGACTATAGGAGCCATCTTGTCTGAACCAAATGATCTTATGACTTGTGATGAGTATCCACTTGTGGATAACCTTGTCACACCTAAGTCTCATGCTTAAGTCATTCTTTCTTAGGAGTAATTATTTATCTTTTCTCAATTATATTGTTCTTTAGTGTCTTCTGAGGGAGACATAAACCACCAAGATACTGTAAGCAAGTGTAAGACATCAATTGAAGTAGTCTTAACGGTGTAGCCTAATCCTAGAATTTAGGTAAAAATAGTAAAATCTTAGAGTCAGTTGATAACCAAAGACAACATGATGAATATCATTAGGATAAATGTTGTTGTATTGAGTACTAATCATGTGGGATTCACTTGAGAAATTCTACGTGATGAAGTGAAATTAGGTCAAGACTGAATTACTGAGAAATTCTATAAGATACTGTAAGCAAGTGTAAGTCATCATGAGGTGAGTAGCTCTTAAATCATGGTGTATAGGTAGACATAACCAGATCATGGTGAGATTAGCTCCGAAACCATGATAAGAGTTTAAATATAACAAGTGATTAGTAATCTGTCTTGAGGTAGAAGTAAGAAAATAACATGGTAGAACTATGATAGAATTCATAACTGCTAGAAAATTCTAATAATCTTTGGTTTAAGTTAGAAAATAGAATCTGATTAGTCATTTGAAGTGATCATGTGAGGTTAGTTTACTAAATAATTATAGGTTGGGTATATTAGCCATTCCAAAAGTGAGACTAAAGGTTAGTCAAAACCAAATTGAGATCATCTTGCTTAATTTTATCTGATTGCAATTGAGCAACTAGGGTAAATACTGAGACAAAGTATAGTTTGACCCTAAGTGCTAAGTATCACGATGTAACCTATATGAGGAGGTGTCATATACTACACATCTAAGCCTGAATTCTAGAGATATTATACTCAACTATTATAATTCGGGCTTAGAATATTGTGTGTTATATGTACCACATTTGAATTTATTTGTTTTTCTTGGATCTCCTTGATTGACTAGATCTGTACATGAAGTTTGACTTGATGTGCAAATTCATGTTGCAACATCCAGTTCATACTTGATGTTATAGACCTAGATAGCAAGGGAAGTCGTGTAAGGGAGTGACGAGTTCCAAAGACCAAGATGAAGACTTACTTGAAGAATGAAGACAAGTGTATGGAGTATCAACTCAATTTGGAGGATGGATAAAGTTCATGTTATTCTTAGCCACATATAAGAATAAAGTCTAAGTGTAGAAAACGCAAGGAGCAATAAGAAGTAATGAACTTAAAGTTCACCCAAAATAGGTAATGTTGCTAAGAAGTCAATGGAGTAATTATGCAAGTTCATGGAAGTATCATGAATCAATACAAAGAAGTAGCTTTGAAACCAAAATGGTATTCAAGCTCTAACAATTCAGAGGGAATGCCAGAGGTATATCGGAAACCATAGGATAATACATATACCCTAGGATGGTTCGCAGCTGGTAAATATCCGCAGCTGGTATTTGATCCACAGTTGGTATCTTGTCCGCAACCGGTGTTGCTTGACATAGTTAACCAGATCTACTTAGAAGTTGCATAAAGAGCATAAAATTTGGCCTAAGTTAAGTAAGACCTAAAGGAGTATAAAACTTAAGTGACCGTCTTTCAAGATGCTTCGCAAAGTCAGGCCTATCCAAGCAAAAATGTCCAATAGTAAGTAAGACAAATAATGCTGAAAGATTTGTTTCGGAGATCCACAATTGTGTGGATGCACCGTACAATCTTTCATAAGACTCTAATTAGGTAAAGGATAAGCTGAATAGAGACCAACATTCTAGTTATAAAGCCAATAAATACTATATAGAAAATTTAAAGACTATTAGTAAACCCTAAGGGGGAGAGTAAACATTAGAAATGAAAGTATCATTATCTAACTTTCCAAATAAAGGTTGGAGAAGAAGGACTAACCTGCAACAACAGTAAGCCTTATTTTCATAAGGATAAAAGAAAGTCATTATTATAAAAGTACTTAAGATAATAACAAAAGATTATCTAAAGCCTGCTAAGGTAAAAGCTTGAAGGAGATAGAATAGATTAATTCTAACGAACTAATCCTAAGAGGAAACAACTCTTAAGTGATATTTAAGAGTGAATAATCACATCAAATTAGACATGTATAGAGAAACAAGGAAATTCCAATGGGTATGGACTAAATGTGTTCAAATCCAATCTTTTGAAGGACTACCAATATAAACCATACCATCACAAATCAAAAGTTAGTCTTTTGATTATAGTTATTGTTTAATGGAGTTAAAATCCTATGTCAGGGAGACTTCCTAAACCTTGTATAGTATAGCAAGGAGGTTTGATGATCAAGTAAAGGAGTTGGATTAGGATACCTAAGCAGGGGAATGAACTAAAGAAGAGACCCCAGATTGAGGAGTTTATAATAATGAAATATCCCTAAGGGACTATAGTAAAAAAAATTGGAGTATTGGAGACACCAAGTTAAAGATTGTTGAGTATGATGAGGATTCAAGGAGAAGATTTGGATATGGGATATTACAATTATTACCATTGAGGTTACTATGAACTTCAGACATATCGTAATCTTTGCGAGACAATTCCTTACTCCGAAACATGAGTATACGAACTTCGAGGACGAAGTTTATTTTAAGGGGGAGAGTCTGTAACATCCCATGATTAGCACCTAGAATTATAAGGGACACAAGTATGTGCATTGCATTCGTACATCAGAAAATCCAGGGAATTTTCGCGTAAAGCTAAAGAGACTATAGAGGGATCGGGATCTCTCTTGTCCTGATAGAAACATCAGGACCAGTGTGAGGGATTTCGACATGACCTTTGAAGAATTCTTGTCTTTAAGGGAGAAGTTATTCAAACATGTATTTGACTTTCAAATTTTTTTAATCAAATGAATTTAAAAAATAAATACAGAATAAATTATAGAATATTTAATGCTTATAAGAAATGGAATAAAAATTCTATAATAAAGTAGTATTACACTCTTGAAATAATAAAATACAATAAAAGTACAAATCAATACTTTATTACATTAATATAAAGGGTACAAAGTATTTTCATTTATACAAATAGGAAAGAATGCTACTACAGAATAATAATAGAAAAGGAAATAACAATATTATGCAAAGGAAAAGAAATAATAATTAATACATCAATAATGTTACAAGGATTCTTAAATTCTATACATGAACATATTACATTGTTCTTACAAGATAATAATAGGATAAAACCTAAACTATATTTTCTATCTAATTCTTGATCTTCTCATTATCCCTTTGATCCTGATTACTGCAAAACAAAACAGTAGACTAATAACAGTACAAGAATAAGGGGTTAGTTTTTTATTGTACTCTCAGATTTGGCCTAGAGTTGCTAGAGCCTGAATTCATCATTGAGTATTTATTAAAAAGGGGCCAAATCATAGTATCTGTTCTTAATTAGGTAGTGGCCTCAGTACAACATCATTGTCTTAGGGGCAAGTTTCACCAAAGCCAGATAAGAAGGTAAAGAGGTAAAGCATTAGGAAATATCAAGCTTTTTACTTGATATGATCCATGAGTCACAGCAAGCAAGAAAGCTGCTCACACAACCATGCATATGGGTGTGCTGTCAACACAGCAGCAGCCCAGATAGGAGACAAGAAAGCCAACTTATGTACACAAAGGGGTGAACCAGCCGTAGCAACAAGCTACCATTTCACCTACACACTTCAGAGCACATTTCCCATCTCATCATCTTATCATCAAACCAAGAATACTTAGATCATCCCACCAAATCCACCACCTAATCAGTATCTGGTTGCTTACTTAAGCCATCCAAGAAAAGATCAAGTGAGCACATGGAGGAGTAGATCAAGATCAACATCATCACAAGGAGAAGTAGATCAAGATAAACAACACCACAAGGAGTAGATCATGATCAATAACATCACAAGTAGTACTAGACCATGATCCCCAATAGGCCACCAACAACAAGTACAAGTCCAAGATATAAATTAGATCATGCAACACTTGTTCTTATTAGCTTGTATCATCAGATTGAAAATAAATAATGGCTATGTCACAAATCATCCAAATCCATCTACCCTTCAACCAGAGGATTGTCTAGGAGGATTAGAAGGAGACTTCTCTCAGTTTGCATAGGAATGCTATGCCAGCTCATCATAGGAGAATGAAAGCCACTAAAACTAAATATACTTTTTTCCAATGGTGCCTCAGCCTTTGCATCATAGGCTGGTTCAAGAACTTCCTCCTCAGGAGTCAATCATAGTATCTGATCTCAATCATGTATCTAGGAGGATATTTAGAAGAGAGAAAACTCTCAGATCCACATAGAAGAATATGTAAGTACCATCCCTGAGATATTTGGCTTCAGACCAACATCATGAGCCTATTATCTAGTTTTGCTAGACCAACATAACCACAGTTGCTAGGTTACAGGGCACATTCCCAGAGGGTAGCACCTCTGTACCTAGCAGATACATAGTTTCTTGAGTACAAGCTCAAGATCATGTTTTTTTATTGAAACACACAAATCATTTTCCCAAACAAAGTATCTAGGAATCATTTACTGGATCACCCTATCATTAAACAGATCAAGCAATACTTCATCCTTTGCATCATTGACAGGGCCTATGTACCAATAGACCATCTGCTTTTGTCAAGTCATATCCCACAAGGATTGATAGCCACACACAGAATATGCAAATGGTATAAACAACCAGATTCCTCTGATTTGCAACTAGATGGTTTCTAGGAAATCAGAATAGGTCACTTGAACCACATATAATCACATATCTACTCAAGATCACGCTATAAGAAGGATTGCTGTGCACACTCCAAAAGGGAGGCACCACGGCAAGAACCTTCGGGTAACATATGCCACCAGAACAAGTTAGCATAAATAACTCAGGTTTACAAGCCATTCAAATCTAATCTAAATCATAGCTCTAGATAAAATAACTAGAGATCATCTAAACTTCTATTTCAAACATCATGGGTAGACTAAATTCATCTAGACTTGTTGCTGAAATAAAAATCCAATTAACCTAGGGAAACATCATGTGTACATGAAAAACTGGGTGTGCATATTCCTAATGCACACAATATAATTCTATGTAGAGAATCTACTCATACCAATAATTTTAACTATAGCCACAACTAGAACATAATCAGAAAAGTCAAGATTCAGCCATCATATTTAATTACATCAGGTTCATCATCAAGAACTACTAGAACATGCAAAATAGTACAAGAACACATTTATAGTAGAAAATATTACCAAATTGTGTAACCTTATACATTGAGCCAATATTTGAGCTAGCAAAACCTAGTACAAGTACACTCAGAATAATGCATAACCACCTATATCTCATAATTAGGAGATCACTAGCACACCAAAAATCCATAGCCTAATTTTTTATAAATAACATCTGGGCATGTTTCTACTAGAATATGAAACCTGAAAGGGCATTACAATTTAAATCAAACATCAGTTAGAGTTCCTATAGCTAACAAACTAACACTACCATCATCCAATTTAAACAGTAACTTCTAGGGGTAAATAATCATCCAAGTTAAAACAACACCACAAGTAAGTCAACAGATCAACAAACACAATCATGCATGACCAATATAATAACACAGAGCAAAATCATCTGTCATTGTATTCACTAAAAGGACCAACTACTCTAATTTTGTAGTAAGCACAACATATAAACTAAGAATCCAGAATCATTTAGGGAAATTTAGTAATTCAACACCATCTAACTGTATATAGGACAACATCGCAAACCACCGCTAGAGTACAACTTATATTAGCAGTTGGTCACTGTAATCGACAGAGAGAGAAAAACATCCGAAAATTAATAGTGGAAAATAAGAGGGAAGAGAGATACCCACTTACCCCGAGGTCCTCGCTCAACAAGACGAGGAAGCAGAGAGGTCGATGGCGAGGCTACCGACACGGCGGCACAGTGCCACCAAGGCGCCTACACCGTGCCAAGACGTTTCACCAGCGGAAGTAGTACGCGGAGAACATCACAGCCAAGCAACAGCACCGCCCGAGTCGACAGCCGCCATGCTAGGGCAGAGCTAGGGTTTTCAACTGAGTGTGTACGAGAGCCAGGGAGGAACAAATCGAGCACATGGAGGTTGTAGATCATAGCACGGTAGACCAAAGCCGGACCCAAACGACGGCACTTTGGCGCCCAGGAGGTCATGGGCGTGCGTGATGTACTCATGTGCGAGGTGGAAGAGAGGACCTTGGGGTGGGTTGTGTAACCCCATGCTGAACTGGGCCGGCCTATTGGGACAAGCCCAACTCAATCCGTTGGACCAAATGTATTTACACCCAATTGGGCCACAACCCAACTACTTGCCACTATTAAATTATTTTCCCATAAAATCAACTATATAAAATAATTCCAATACATATGAAGTTATATCAAATCCTAAAAATACATATGATATATCAAAATGACCCCAAAAATAATATCTACCTAATAAAAATATAATTTTAATTATTTAAAATAAATATTAAATAAAATAATTATTAACACCACTAAATTTTAAATGAAATTTTATAAAAAACCCTAAAAATAAATAAAAATCATGTTTGTGTATCAAAATAACTTTACTATTTAATAAAAAATACTAACTTAGAGTTTTACAAATAAAACATAAAGCAAATATTTAAAGACACTTAATTCTTTGATGAATTTTATAAAAATAATACTTAAAAATAAATAAAATTCATTTTTAAGGTCTTGAATAAATATATTACACTAGAAAAATATTAAATATATTATTAGAAAATTCTTTAATATTTTAATTTATAAATCCTTATCTAATACCTATTTTGTGAATTCTTTAAAAATAATTGTTTAGTAAGAAATAATCACAATTCTTATAAAACCTTGAGCAATTAGTGTCTTTATACTAAATTCCAAACCCATAACTTAAATTCATAATCAAATTTAAGTATAACTATTAACTTTAAAATATTTTTTTAAAATCTTATTAAGAATCCTTTTAAATAAACATTGGGTATTACCCATTTATATAATATGGTGAATAATCATTATATTTTAACCATTATTAACATAACTTCAAAATTCTAACAAATTACTAAGATCATCTAATTATGCTTCCATTAAATAAATACATATTCTTTTCATAATAGCAAAACAAATTTAATCTAATCATTCACTTAAATAGAAAGTGAATAATTCCACACCTTAGTTATACCTATCATAATTCTAAAACTTGGGAATAGTTAAAACATATTAGATCTTAAGTTTACTTACCCTTTTAAAGTTAACTTTAGTCTCAAAGCTTATAAACATCATGTCTAATACACTACTTATGTTTTTTATGGTTAACTTTAGTCTATTTCAATTAAGACATAAAGCATCTCAAGTCCATACTACTGAAGCAAGCATAAACAACATCAATCACATTCTATCAATCAAATTCTAAAAGCTATCAGGGTTGTTTAAACCTTAGGAAGGAAATCTTTTCTTCAAATGTTATTCTTTTTGCCACTTCAAACAATAATTTCATAATAAACTCTTCAATTCTTAACAATTAAATTATCTTAGTCACCAAATGACAATTAATCATAATCACATTACTTTATACTTTACCTGTATATTTAGAATTGTTATCACTTAATTTTCTTATAAATGACATTACTTATAAAGTAAAATTTGAAGATAAACCAACTCTTAAAAGAATCACCTAAATTCACTTCACTCAAAACATTGGGGATTCACTTTGAAAGTTTTACAAAATGCATATAATTACTTATGCATAACTGCATCTTGCTTCTTTAAACATTAGTCCTTATCAGACCAATGATGCTGATTTCAGATATTGGATCTTATATTGTCCTGAAGACTGTAAATGCATAATCTTGCAATCACAAAAGGAAAATTCACACTTGCTCATCTCCTTTGTTTATTTTCTGTAAAGTAGTTTACAAATCCAGTGTTGTCATCACCTGCATTTGATGATAATGTGAACTATTGGTTACTGATCCAGGGTGATCACCTAATCTATTAAATCTGGCAGTTGGAATACCACTGTTCAGGACTATATCACCTAGGATTTAATAACCAAGGTCGTCAGTGATTCTTGCGCCATATATTACGTGTTGACCATGATATTTGGAATGGGACAGAGAAATCAGATGTATCTTCTTCCTCTCGCATGAAGCCGGATGTGCAGGTCGTGGCTTTTATCACTCGTAGCGTGCATGATAATTGGTAATTCGTAGAGGATATGCAGCATATGGGTGGGAACCCTCAACGTCCCATGATAGTTCTGGCATCTAACGGTTTGTACAAACCATTGCCGTAATTCATTATGTGGGCATAGTGTACACCAAGGAGGCATGCGAGGTCGCGAAGGGGGCAGTGATTGGCTTGGATCTTAGGTTGGGCCTCAAACCAGGGAAGTTTGAATGGGAACATAATCCCGGCCGTGCAACAAAGCCTAAGGTCTCTCATGGGTAAAGTGACGCACCTCTGCAAAGTGTAAGAATTGTAACTTGTTACTCCCTGTTCCGGGAAGGAGCTGCGAACGCGGCGGGAAAGGAACTCCATGAAAGTTCTAGTAAACCCGTGAAGGATGGTGGATTTTCAGAATAAATGCAACCTTTGAAGAAATGTTTACGAAAACTTGCATTGCCTACGACCTATGGTCTGTGGATGTAGATATAGTGCATTAAACACTCCTTTTCTAGTGAACTTGCCGAGTACGCTCGTACTCAACGTATCTTCTTAACCCTTGCTAGATTCTAAATCCAGTACAGACAATGACTACATCAAGTCATACTCTAGGAATCATAATCAAAATCTAAAGCTCTTCAATGAAGTCAAGAAAGTCAACATATACATCAACTCAAGTGAAGACGAAGTTACCGAGTAGATAGGAATATAATCTCTAGCCATAGAACCTATTTCTATAGTGTATTGCAATAACAGCAATGCCAGACCATTAGTTAAGCTACTAGTCTTAATAGTATGATAGTTTTGGAGTTATTTATTTCTGATTCTTCTTTGTAAGAAGTTTCTTTCTCTCTCTTTAACCTAGAGTGTTCTCTGGATCTTGTGTAAAGAGTTGAGTTGTAACCTATAGTCATGTCTTGGACCTGCTGTATTTCTGTTGTACCACTCTGAGGGATGTAATACTCGTGAACCGTGTTTCATTGGTGTTATGTCAACCACTATAGTGTACTACATCATGCAGTGGTATGATGGGTCACTGCACCCTTTCATCAGAAAATCTAGGGGGTAGACAATTATGTGTCCACAGATCAGGGTTTCATAGGAAGAAGCGCCTTGGAGCATCGAAATACCTCCAAACCCATGCAATGGACGCTAGCATGTGTATTAATATGTGGTGGAATGCTGAAATGTGCAAAACATGGTACCCAAGTGTAACCCGCTTCGTAGGCATGCACTATCACCAAAAAAATGAAGATCCTAGAATTTAATTGGCCGGGAACTCCCTGTTTCGGTGAAACCGGGTTGGATCTTGTCACAACTTGTGCCCAAACATGCATGGTTTGGAATTATCCTATGACCCAACCAAGCACAAACCAAGAGGAAAATCCACCGGGCTACCCCTTTCATCAGAACATCCAGGGGGTAGACGATCTAGGCCCACGGATCAGGGTTTTATAGGAACAAGCTCTTTAGGGCATCGGAATACCTCCAAACCTGGCAATGGATGCTAGCTTGTGTATTAAAGTGTGGTGGAATGCTGCAATGTCAGAAACCTGGTTCCCAAGTGTGACCCCTTCGCAGACATGCGATGTCACCTAAAAATGAAGTTGTTCTAGAAATTTAATTATTGACTTATGATTCAATAGGCCCCTCAAGGAAAGAAAGAAAAGTTCAGGCGCGATCGAGGGCTGGGATGGGCGGATACCCCTTCGTGCATGGGGTTAGGATTGGCATACAGAAAGGTTAGATCGTGCGCGTAGAGCCCGCCAAAGCCCGTACATGCCCGAAGCATCAATACACGCGTATTCTGCGACGCGACGTGGATTCCCGTCGTCCAACTCAGCTGTCTGACGTTGCAACACCTCTACGCAAAAAAAACCTCTACGTGGTTTGCTGGGCCACATTTCTGTTCCCGCCGGTGGGCCGTTTGTGTTACACGCGCGAATAACAGCGGGGGCTCGCAATACATTGGGAAGGCGCACCCCCATCACCTTCGACGCAGTGCACGTCTGACACCACCCGCAGGACTGTGTCACCATGACGCGCGCAGGGACGCATGCACCGTTGTATCAGCGCCGAAGTGAATTGTCAATCGACTTAATGGAGCATCCAATCGGTCGCATCGTTGTAGTTCTCTGCCTGCTACGTGTGCACAAAACTTATTTGAGAAGGCATATCGCATAGTAGGGGAGCGTACGGTGGTGTGCATAAGACTGGACTGCCTAGCCTTTTTGACTATCTACCTCCACTAGTCACTAGCGCCCTCCTCCCTTTCTTCTTCCTCCTGCTCATCCCGCTCCTGCTCCCTCCCTCTGCGCAGGAATGGCTCCCTCTCGGAAGCGTTAAGCGGCGACAATGCGTGAGGAGAGAAAAGAGAGAACTCGCCGCGCCGCTTTACGCACTGAAGAGTCACAACATATGCTCATGGCTATGCCCGCAGGCGAGGGATCCTCCGGGTAGGTCATGTACTTCTTCTCCTTGATAGTGCTATCCAGCATTCTTCTTCTCCTTAATCATCACCTACTTCTCTTTCTTCAGAGTCGTCGGTTCACCGGCAGACATGTCCCCCCAGATCCCCGGATCAGCGAGGTAAACAATATACATTGGGGTTTTTGCGAGTAGGATTTGGGGTTTTTGCGACTAGGATTTGGGGTTTTTGCTCCTGGATCTTTTCTGCACTGCCCATTTCTGCATAAAGCTCGTGTGCTATAATGACACATTACTATTGTTCCCGTTCCGTGATAAGATTGAAACCACATATTCTTTGTCCCAGGAAAAGAAGCCAAAACTCATCAATAAGGTGGATGCTTGGCTTAATGCACGGATAAGCAGCCAAATGGAGAAAATGCAAAAACAAGAACTGGAATTAGAACAGCTCAAATTAGTGGTGAATACCCTTACTAAGGAGCGCGACAACCTGAAAAGGGACAATGCTGCCTGGAAGAAACTGCATAAGAAGATCCAAGCCTCTAACCGACTGAATACATCCATCAACGAGGGGCTCTCGAAGGATAATGCGAGGCTAAAAGATGATAATGTCAATCTCCATGTCGAGAACATGAACCTGCTTTGGAATCTCGAGGCTTCGCTCAGTGAGCAGGTCAAGATCAGGCAGGACATTCTCGTATGTCGCCTACGACTTAAAGAGATTGAGGACGAAAACTAGAATTTCCTCGCCAGGCTACGACTATAATGTAGCAGACTTTCCTCGGTGCTGCTCTGCTGAATTGAACTATGTGTTTCTATTTTGCAAATGTAAACTGAACTATCCGAACAATGAGTTGCAACAGGAGACACCTTTTGCGCAGTCCGAAAACTATCTGCTTTCCTGTTGTTTCTATCTACTGGGTGGGACCATGTTGGACAAGTGTCAATTTTGTTGTAAGAAAACCTTAAACTTAGATATTACACACCCTCAACCGTGCACTAAAATTCAAATTAGGTATTCCAAACTCAACTTCAAATAGTTGCAAAAGGAGGTAGCCACGATCGGAAATGAGTGGGTGGGCCACTGGTGGGGGTCCGCAGAAAGAGAGAGAGAGTGAGTTTCGTAAAAAAAGAGAAAGAGAGATTGTTTTTTTGACACAGAAGAGAGATTGAGAGAGAGAGAGAGATTGTTGGCGAATGGGGCCACCGAGCGCGTGAGAACCGTGCATGTACCATAGGCATGTTTGAGGCGCACCATGTGCGTGTGAACTGTGTAGTACCGTACTACCGCATGTTCGCGGTGCACTGTGCGAGCAGGTGCGCATGCGTATGCTGCTGAACGGTACACGTGTGAACTGCGGGAGCACGAAACGTCGGTGTCTCACCATATAGAGCCCATCCCTATGTCTCTCTCAGCCTCCCCTCATTCACTCCATCAAGCCACCTCTTCCCAACTCCCCCTAGGACCCTACCCACTACCCTTCCCCACTACTCTCTCTCTCCGCCGACTAGGAAAAAACCCTCTCCCCTTCCGCTTCCGCTCCACTTCCCATTCCAGCGATGGAGCACCCATCCGAAGTTGTCGCCGCAGCGAAGGAGAAGGCCGCGACGCTGGCGTTAGCCGCGGAGGAGGCGACCAGAGCCACGGAGGAGGCGGCCATAGCCGCGACGGAGGCACAAAATGACGCAAGGGCGGCAATCACAACCACAATGGATGCGAAAGATGAAGCGGAGGCCATTGCTGAAGGCCGGCCGATCGGTCCCTCATCGGCTCCCGCTGCTATCAGTACTTGTGCGTACAATCTTGGGAAGCAGCCGCAGGATGACGACGAGGAGGTCGAGCGCATCATCATGCCACCGGCGGCCTTTGACGAGAACATCGTCGACGACGACGAGGAGGTAAGTTCCAATTAATGGATTATCTGCTTAGGGCCTATGGTTTTTGCTTAGAGTCATATTCGTTTGTCATATGTTAAGATTGGGGCCTAGGGTTTTCACTTAGCATCAGATTCGTTTGTTATCTGTTAAGCTTGGGGCCTAGGGTTTTCACTTAGCGTTATATTCGTTTGTTATCTGTTACGATTGATGTGTAATTAATGGATCTGTGGATTATTGCTAGCTAGGCTTCAATTATGGACATAATCCATTAATATTTGTGGATCTGTGGATTATTGCTAGGTAGGGTTCGATTATATTTGTGGATATGTGGATTGTTGTTTTCATTTCTATGGATTAATGCTAGCTTATTGACCGACAGAAGTGGATTATCTGCCGGATCCCTTGATTACTTTCTGTTATTGCTAGCTGCAAACTGTTATCTGTTGCTTCCTTTGTTAAGCATTCAATTTTAGTTGCAGTTTCTACATATTTTCTTCACATGTGTATTTTGTATATTTCAGCAGGCTACTGATGATGTTGACAACAATGTCGAGTCGTGTCAAAGGAAGACCAGGGCTACTCTCAAATAGCTTAAAGCAGGGAGGTTCGACCGGTTCTGGAGTGAACCCTGGACGGATGGCATGAACAGCTACCCCTTCTGCAAAAGGAGCATAAAGATGGACTTCCAAAGCATCCTACAGCATGCTGAAGGCTATGGATCTAGCCGTGTCACAGTTGGGGAAATTGTCAATGTCCACGGCTTCACGGCCAATCGCATGGCCTATGGCATCTTCCTCAGGAACAAACTGAACCGAGCTATCGAGGCCGGTCGTGTGCCTGATCCCAAGCCCAAGCCACCGAAGGTTCCGGGTATGGGCAGCAGTAAGGAGAGGAAGCGGGACAGGGAGGAGCAGGACCAGGAGGAGGCAGCGAGGAGGCAGTGATGTAATGAAGTGCCTATTTGTGTGTGCTGCTGCTACTGGTTTAAGCAGCATGCTTTTGTTTGAACTGTGTTTATGTTGGCTGCATAGCAGTGTTTGTGTTGAACCTCTTCCTTATCAAGTTTGTGTTGAACCTTGCTTAATTAGTTGCTTGTTATGTTTATACATTTTAGATTCTTAATTAGTTTGTGTTGAACCTTGCTTAATTAGTCGCTTGTTATGTTTCTACATTCTAGATGCTTACGGTCTACATTTGTTTTTGTACATGCTGGTGTGTGGTGGGATTTCCTATTTCGGAAAGGTTCAAGGGAAATAGTTAAGGAATTGAGAAATAAATGCTGGTATAGATTTGCTACCAAATTGGGAAAAAGGGAATGAATGAGGTGAGCCTGGCAGAGGTAGACAAAGGAAGAAAGGAGGGAGGGGGAGAGGGAGAGGGAGGGTTCTCTGATTTTTCGCCAAATTACGCTGGCTGGTTGTGTTGCCCTATTGTAGCCTTATCTTGCTCTTCTTTCCTTTTTCATATAGTTTTTGATTTACAAACAAGCCTGGTTTGTCTCACCTGAACCTCTTTTTCTAAAAAATGACAAATCTACAAAAAGCCTGTTTTGTCTCACCTGACCCTCTTTGCTTCACGAAATAAACTCAATATTTTTCACACATTCTAAAATACGCAGACTTAGCCCAGCCCAGCTCCTGTTCATGTGCCGATGTTATGGCTGCAGCAGCTGCTTTCTTATTTGGGCCGGCCCAACCAAGCCCAGCAGACGCGTGCGGGTATGACGGCGTAGACGCGTTAGGTATTTACTATTTAGTCACTCCATGGTCGCCTCCGCCCATGACTCGCCTCCTATCCCTCCATACACGAGCGCCTCCACACGACAACAACCTCAAAAATTCCATCGAGGACCGCCTCCAGTATTCAATGCCTACGACGACACAAGTTCATGGATCAGAGATTCAAGGATCAGGTATGTTTTCGCCAACTCCTATATGAAAATCTAGAACGAGTTATGTACATAAATTTCGTCAGATCTAGGGGAAATACGATCAAATTTTAAAAATGCATGACGATCATAATTGTGTAGATCAGATCTACATATGAACTAGTACAATAACACTCTATTATATGTTAGCACTGAAAGCATGTCGTGTCAGATCTATATGTACTATTAAGAAAATTGTACTTCCTCTGTTTCAAAATATAAGATGTTTTAGTTTTGTGAACAAAATGTATCTAGATTTAATTTAGTGTGTAGATTCACTTCAAACTTGAGTGAACCTACATACTAAAAGAAGTCTAGATACATTTGCTTTACAAAACTAAATCATCTTATATTTTAAAACGGAGGGAGTATTATCTAATGGACACTACTCAGTGCTTTGGAATATCATGCGTGTTTATGAACATGCAAACCGTGTTGAAGTATCTAAAATAAGAGGTGGTAGAATATAGATTAGTTTATTCTAAAAAGTTTGTGTACATGGCACTTTTTGGTTAGGTGGAGGAGTATGCTCGCACTCGTCATGTTCGTGCTGCTCTTAAGTTGCATAAACATCTGCATATAATAGGTATGCAATGTAAAATAAAAAATCAATGAAGTTATAATATTGCTGCTTATGTATGTATTTGCTACATGCAGGTCCCGGAATAAGGTTCGAGAAAGAATTTGAATGTTTCTGCCATTATGGCAACCGTGTAGCGATGGATGATGCCAAAATTAATGTACTGAAGTATGGAGTTGATAATAACCTCCCAAAAAGACCATTTTATGTATGCACCATAAATCAAACACCTTTAAGGGCAAAGTAAAAATGGTAAAACTTTTGAACTAGTAACAATTTTTCAAAATGTTACATTACTACTATTAGGTACTGACATTTGTATTTATATATTAGTGTAATCTATATGAAGTACTTTTTGAGGAGCTTCACCATGGAGCATATTGTTCCATATATTGAACTACCAGCAAACATTCAAGTATTTTAGAACAATATGGAAGTTGCAAAAGTTAAAATGGTGATGACAAAGTCAAACACTAGAGGCAAACTGAAATGTGGTGGTGCCATGATAACATCAAAGTGGATGGAGGTTGTGAGCAAGTTTGATATGAGAGCTGGTGACATCTTTGTGTTTTGGTTCCGTGGTAGCTCGGCTGGCCTCAAGCTCCTTATTAATCGTTTGTGAAATCAACATGCAGACCATGCAATGTTGGCATGTGTCCACAATTGCCACAAAGTGTTTCTAGACAACTTAGTAATCACTAAGTTGATGAATTCAAAGTCCTTCGAAGGAGTTTCTAGCCAAGGCTATAGATCTCTATAGGTTGGCTAGAAAGTCCTTCATCAACTTAGTGCTTATGTGATGATAGAATAGTACTGTAATTTATAAGTTAAGTCTTATCTCATTTTTATGACTTAATATTACATTTAAAAGTACTAGTGTTAGACCTGAATGATGCATTCATTACCCCTCCCTAAATCATATCTAAGAATAGTGAAATATTCATATTGTTTAAATTACAAATTCATAACCATGTTTTGATGTATTGAGGATATCTAAATGGACTCAGATTTGGCACAAGGGTGTATCACCACGTGCCTAATGATGCTAGCATTGTATCTAGCCTAATGATGCTAGCGTTGTACCACAAGTGTGCCACAAGTGTGATAGGTCTAGATCTGTCGCAAGTGTGTTGTGACTTTGGATGATGCACACTTGTAGCACATCTAGCCTCATGCCAACATTGCATGGGTTCTTGACCTATGGGAGTTGTCTATGAACACTTTCATCATCTTTGTAGTTGTATGAGTCAACACTTGGTCAACGTGATCCCACCTAGTTGTTACATCAAACTATACAACTACTATGCCAAATCATGACATTGATTCTAAGTATAAAAGTGGTATGCCCATGGCATGATGCGCACCTGTGCCTCATATCCAAACACTGCATTTGGCTCTAGACCCATGGCATGATGCATATTCCATATTTCTGGCTAAGTTTCTCTCCTTTTATTCTTTCTTACAGTGCGAAAACATGGACATGATCCTTCTGTTCGTGCCATCCCACGAAAGAATCGTCATCCGTGCGACTCGCTCCAGTTTGTAACAACAGAACCGGAGCTAGACCTGTGACTAAATAAACCAACTAAAATGGCGAAGTGCTAACCTGACAAAATTGAAACTCTGTCAGACTAACACCTAAACTGAAGCCGAGCGCGTCGAGCGTGGAGTCCAACTTCGTGTTCCAGGCTCTAGCCTCTAGGTGCCTGACGGACTCCGTAGAGTGGCTTGTGCAGGCGCATCGCCTAGCGCCCCTGGCTAGCAGACCCACCCACGGTGCGCGGCGAGTGCCAGCTGGAGCCGCACGGACTCCATCCATGCAACAAGCCCAAAGGCGTCCGCGACATCAATGCCCTGCTGCTTCACATATCCCTTTTGGCGACGAGGCGAGGTGGGTGTTCGGCTGCACAATGCCGTCCATGGTGCGCGCGCGTGGTCATCGGGTGCGCCTCGCGACAAGGCATATGTGATGGTGGCACGGTTTCAACTTCGGGTGTGGGAGAGGCTAGCTCGGTACACGAGGATGACGCTGCCGGCGACGTGTGCTCTACGGGAGCTGGTGTCGATGGAGAGCTGATGCCGGCGAGTCCTGGCATGCCACCTTAGGTGGAGCGGTACGCAGTGGAGTCGAGTTGAGTGCACGTAGAAGTCCACCGTGAACGCCGTGCTTAGAGGTTTGTCCTCATGCGTGCTCTAGTCCAAGATCGCGTCCTCGTCAAAGACTACGTTCCGTGTGCGTGCACATGCTTGGCGACGGGATCATAGACATGGTAGCCCTTGGTGCCGCTCTCGTAGTCGATGAACACCATTGGCATGCTCCGGTCGTCCAGGTTCTTCAGGTGAGGACGCGCGCTCTTCACGTACGTGCGCGATGTAGCCGAAGCTCCGCAGATACCAAGCCTCATATGGCGTCATGCCGGTGACGCTGCATGTGAACGCCTGGATCAGGTACAGCATGTAGACCGCTGTCAGCACGGTCTCACCCCAGAAGTAATTTGGTATGCCCTTCGCCTTCAGCATGCTTCTGGCCGCCCCTACGACCATGTGGTTGCGCCACGCGATCACCCCGTTCTGCTGGGGTGATTACGGCGCCGTGAGGTGGCGCTTGACGCCGGTGTCAGCGCACTGTGCACAACGAACGTGGCTGACACGTGAACTCGCCGACGCGGTCCGTGCGCAATACTCGAAGCTTTCTCCCGCTCTCCGCTCGCCAGTGCAGCTTGATCCTCGGTGGCCGACATGAAGGTGCGGTGCGCACCCCCGTCGATGGTGATCTGAACCGAGTCCAGATCGACATCAAGCGCAGGCTTCGCCAAGGCACACGCTCCTCGTTGCAAAGAAAGGCTTCACTTGCAAATTCAGAGCGAGTGTGATTGTGAGAGAACGAATAGAGACAAGTATTTTGTGCTGCTCAAACTTCCTAGTCTAGGGTGACACTATAGACCTATATATCTGAGTTAGTTAGAAACACCTTGATCACCTTCTGGTTGAATGAGTCAACGATTGGTCAACGCGTGATCCCAACTAATTGTTAGATGTAACTATATCATTGCACTCTTATAACTAGATCTATCAAGTGGGTGGGATCATGTTGGCCAGGTGTAGTGACTCACACAACCACTAAGTTGATGACGGTGGTTTTAGCCAGCCCACAGAGGTCTAGACCCCATGCAATTTTGGCATGGCCCCACATTTGCCATAGGCTAGTGTGTGTCATGGCTTGGCAGACTCAAAATTATAGCTAGATCTAGCAAGTAGGTAGGATCATGTTGGCCAGGTGTGATGACACATACAATAACAAGTTGGTGAAGGTGTTTCTATCCAGCCCAGAGAGGTGTCTAGACTCCATGCATGCAATGTTGGCATGGCCCCACATTTTCCACAAGCTAGTGTGTGTCATGCCTTGGCATAACACTCTTATAGCTAGATCTATCAAGTGGGTGGGATCATGTTGCCAGGTGTAGTGACTCACACAACCACTAAGTTGATGATGGTGGTTCTAGCCAGCCCAGATAGGTCTAGACCCCATGCACTATTGGCATGGCCCCACATTTGCCACAAGCTAGTGTGTGTCATGGCTTGGCACAGAAAAATTATAGCTAGATCTAGCAAGTAGGTAGGATCATGTTGGCCAGGTGTAGTGACTCAGACAGCCACTAAGTTGATAATGGTGTTTCTAGACAACCCAAAGAGGTCTAGATACCATGCAATATTGGAATGGACCCACATCTTCCACAAGCTAGTGTGTGTCATGGCCTGGCATAGCACTCTTATAGCTAGATCTATGAAGTGGGTGGGATCATGTTGGTCAGGTGTAGTGACTCACACAGCCACTAAGTTGATGATGGCATTTCTAGCCAACCCCGAGAGGTTTAGATCCCATGCAATGTTGGCATGGGCGCACATTTGCCACAAACTAGTGTGTGTCATGGCTTAGCAGACTCAAAATTATAGCTAGATCTAGCAAGTACGTAGGATCATGTTGGCCAGGTGTGATGACATATACAACAACAAGTTGGTGAAGGTGTTTCTATCCATCCCAGAGAGGTGTCTAGACCCCGTGTATTAAATGTTGGCATGGCTCCATATTTTCCACAAGCCAGTGTGTCATGGCTTGGCATAACAATCTTATATCTAGATCTATCAGGTGGGTGGGATCATGTTGCCAGGTGTATTGACTCACACAACCACTAAGTTGGTTATGGTGGTTCTAGCCAGCCTAGAGAGATCTAGACCCCATGCAATGTTGGCATGGCCCAACATTTGCCACAAGCTACTGTGTGTCATGGCTTGGCATAGAAAAATTATAGCTTGATTTAGCAAGTAGGTAGGATCATGTTGGCCAGGTGCAGTGACTCACACAACCACTAAGTTGATGATGGTGTTTCTAGCCAACCCAAAGAGGTCTAGATCCCATGCAATGTTGGCATGGGCCCACATATTCCACAAGCTAATGTGTGTCATGGCTTGGCATACCACTCTTATAGCTACATATATCAAGTGGGTGGGATCATGTTGGTCAGGTGTAGTGACTCACACAGCCACTAAGTTGATCATGGTGTTTCTAGCCAACCCAGACAGGTTTATATCCCATGCAATGTTGGCATGGTCCCACATAGTGTGTGTCATGGCTTGGCATAGAAAAATTATAGCTAGATCTAGCAAGTAGACAGGATCATGTTGGCCAGGTGTGATGACACGTACAACAACAAGTTGGTGAAGGTGTTTCTATCCAGCCCACAAGTGTGTCTAGACCCCATGCAATGTTGAAATCGGCCCACATATACCACGGTTGTGTGTGTCATGGCTTGGCATAGCGAAATTATAGTTAGATCTATCAAGTAGGTAGGGTCATGTTGGTCAGGTGTGATGACTCATACAACAACAAGTTGGTGAAGCTGTTTCTACCCAGCCCATAGAGGTCTAGACCACATGCAATGTTGGTATGGCCACACATTTGCCACAAGTGTGTGTCATGGCCTGGCGTAGCACTCTTATAGCTAGATCTATCAAGTGGGTGGGATCATGTTGGTCAGGTGTAGTGACTCACACAGCCACTAAGTTAATGATGGTGTTTCTAGCCAACCCAGAGAGGTCTAGATCCCATACAATGTTGGCATGGGCCCACATCTACCACAGTTGAGTGTGTCATGGCTTGGCATAGCAAATTTATAGTTAGATCTATCAAGTAGGTAGGATCATGTTGGCCAACTGCTTAGTCACACAACCACAAGCTGGTGAAGGTGTTTCTAGCCACCCAGAGAGGTCTAAAGCCCATGCAAAAATTCAAAAAAAAATCAAAATTGTGTGAAACCTTGTTCACCTTTAAAATTGCTTCTAGGTAGAGGATGCCATGTTTCAGCATGGAGCATGTCTCACATCACAAAGGTTTAACCCCTAGGCATCCTTACTAGACACCTTGATTTTTGGCCAAAATTTGAACGGGCCACAAAAATTCAAAAATATTCAAATTAGTGTGAAACCTTGTACATGTGTCTTAGTTTGTGTATGTTAGTATGTGTAAAAAAATCCAGGTTGTTTCACGAAAGTCAAAAAAACACATTGCTGGAAAAAGAGGCCTAGGTGAGACCAAAAGGGTTGTTCGTAAATTTCTCAATTTTTCGTTGTTCATCAAATGAACCCAAATTTTTTGCACATGCTATACCAATGGTGCCTGTCAAGAATATGTAATTTATTTGAAAAAAATTCAAAATTGTAAAATAGCTATTTTGTTCAAATTTTTAAATAGAAAATAATAGGATAGAAGAAAAAAGTAAGACTCGGCGTGCAGGCAACAAGCTAGCCCAACTCCTACTCCCGCGCCCGCGTCATGGCTGCGTCCGGGCGTCAAGTAGATTGGGGCGGGCCATCTTAATCCCGGGCATCAAACAGTAATTGGGCTCTTTCAGGCCCAACGGAAAACCGTATCGGGAAGGACTGACGCGGGTGGGAGTTTAGTCCCACATCGCCCAGCGAGAAACGATTCTACCAGCTTATATACCCTACATTCATGACATTGGCATGAGCTTCTCTCAACGATTCAACCTCACACATATTGCTGTCATTTATCTTCCTGTTGGACTACACATTAAAATTGTTCGCTACGCGGGCCTGTATCCCGGGCCAACTATGGTCTTCTAGTGTAGGTAGGCATATTTTTTTCATCCCCTTCTGAAATACAATAATATTTTGCATTTTGAATAACTCTGCACGAATTTAATTACTTACCATCTTATATATACAAGCCTGTTTGTTTGCTTAACATCTACATGAATAAACTTACTAATTAATTCCGTAGTAGTTTTTTATTTTATATTCAAAATTCAACTAATTTTTACAAACAATTCTCTAATATTTTTTGAATAGACTATATTTTACCAATCCCGTCGCACGGGCCTGTATCCTTGCCGTTCGTTCTGCTTCTAGTCGTATGCATGCCGTGGTTAGCTTGAGAAATATCCTGCTAGTGGGCAGGCTTTTTTTCTTCTTTTTCTTTACCTTTTCCCCTATATTTAAATATAAACTCAGACGTTATGTATACAAATATGGCTGGCATAATGGATATAGAGCACTTTCTCTACACTTCTATTCGTTTTGATGTTACATAAGATAATACAGCATTGAAAATTCTATATAATTCTAATTACTCAAACCATTTCAAATTTTCAAACAATACTAGAATGTGCGGCAACTATCCGAACCATCCAATTTAGAATTGACACACTGAAAAATAGATTACTAAGTGACAATACTGCTATGAATGCCACATCACAGATAGGGAAATAATAAAGAAGCAAATGACAGCATATTACCATAACCATATATACATTACTAGTAGAATGATAACATAGTAGTCCTACGGGAACATCACCAACAGAAGGTTACCGGTGCACATCACACAACCAAAATAACCAAGTTCTCGACCCGGAGAATTACTTAAGCAGTTCAACATATTTACCCTACATAAACATCATCACTATAATGATGCTGTACCATACAAACTACCAACTTCCATTCACTCCTCTTCATCCTCCGACTCGCTGAAATCAAACTCATCAGGCTCGAGGACCCTCAAGAGAGCTTCATGACTGCCATGATCACGTAGGTCACCCTGAAAGTCTTTACCCAGATGTCCTCGAGTGGCCATCTCACGGACATGCTGGACAAGCCCACCCTCAGGCCCCTATGTGGCTTAAAGTGGTAGAATGGGCACCTGTAGTACTCTGTGGTGAATGGAAGGTAGGCAGAAATTCCCTGACGCCTCAGCTTATTCTCTTCTTTCTTCACAAAGGACTTGTAGGTCCATTGCTCCACATCAACATCTAAACCAGAAAAGTACTACACAATCAAGAAAACAACAAAATAGTTAGTACTTGCTAGTTAATACAACAACTACTACTTTTGTGCATGTCTAAATGCACTAGAACAGCTTCGAAGAAAAAACCTTCTCATCGGGCCACGGGGAGAGTACATCATAGACAGCGTCTGGGTTTGGTGCCTGCTAGAAATATTTAAAACAGTAATTATTAAAAGCATTCAATATAAGTAAATGAACAACACTAGCAAAAATTTATAGCATAACAATTAAAGGTTCACAAATCTGATCATTAAACTAACAGTGGTTAAGTAGTACATCAATGCTATTTATGCTGCATGCCTTTAAATTACAAGGATTATGCAATTATGTTACATGTACATAATTGTACCATAATTATGCAACCTTTGTTATATCATATATATAATCAAATTTTCATATTACTACAACTTACCAACATAACTGCTGCAATTCCACCATCTCACTATGGCAACATCACTACTAGATGATCCATAAAAGAAAGATTTCACAAAGGGCAACATCATTCAATATGATTAACTAATATATAAAATATATTTATGCTAGATGATAATAAATAACAAGGATTATGCACTTATGTTACATAAAAATAAAATACAACAAATGCAAAATTTCTTCTATCAAATATATGACCCAATCTTCTATTAATTAAACATGGCAACAACACATCAACAATCCCAACATCACACCATCGAAAAATCACTACTACATGATCCATGGAATAAATATTCCAAAACAGGAGACATTATTTAATAAAGAAACATTTAATTGCTGCAACATGTTTAAGGATTAGAACATTTAAAACACTACAGACCTTTTCAGGATATAGCATGGCCTGCATCAACTAAATCTGATGCCCATACATGTTATTGCCTTAGATAGTCAGGAACCAATGTTTAAAACTTGCAAAATTGAAGAGGCATCTGACATAAGTCTACAAGTATTGCAGCCACAGAAACACAAGGTAACCTAAAAGGCTAAGATTATTCTATTAATTGTCATAGAGTAGAGGTATAAACAACACAAACCACCAGGGTGTTCAATATCAGATCATGGAGCCGATCTGACTGAACTTTCAGGACAACTCTCCAGTTCAAGTGTCCAAAAATAGCCTCCAAGGTCTACTCAGTATGCTAATATAGTTTAGAGAATGCAGCCATTTACCATTTGATCACCGTGCAAAAATTAAGGAAAAATGATAAACTGATATTGCACTATACTAACTACTTAAACTACATTGAATATCATATCTTAGGGACATCCCTCGCAGCTACGCATTCGTTTAATAGAACTAGTCTAAGATATGATCATACAAGTTCAGGAAAAAAATTACAACAAAAATATGCACGCAACATTGTGTAATTTCATATTTAATCATCCCGAATAATCCGATGCACTGAACTATTTCCTAGGGCTAGATATATGCTACAACGAATAACTTTCATTGAAATATATAAATCCCTAAAAAATTCTACACCAGGAATCTACAGAACCAACCTTCCATCCAAAGAATCCCTAACAAATGTCAATCCCTAATACTGATATAGCTAAATATACAGAACTGAGATTCCATCCAAAAAATCTAAAGAGGGAAAATGAAAGTTAGAAGAAGAAAACCTCTTACCTGCATCGCAGCAACCTCTAGAGGCTGCACCTGCGACAGATCCTCCCCGGTGCCGAGTACCATGTTCAGATCTAGCCGCTCCGCCTCGCCGACCTCCGCATCCAGCATATCCTCCTCTCCTAGAGCCGCATAGGCCAAAAAGGCCAAAGCGGCCGTACCACCACCGCCACCGCCATGGCGCTCGACCTCGCCGACTGCATCTGGTCGGGCACGACTCCCATCCGCATCGGCTCCGGAGCCCACTCCCGCCATCGCCGGAGTCGAAATCGCGTGGAGAAGGATGACACCCAGGCCGAAAGCGGAGGAGACGACGACGTGAGGTAGGGTTTCTCACTCCTCACTCCTTTCAGTATCAGGTGAGACAAAAGGGCGTAGGGGGAAAATGGTGGGGATCTAGCGATGCAGAGCGGCCGAGAGGGCTCTTATACGTCCCGTCGATTCGTTTCCGCTGACATCACTGGCGCACGTGACGTCCACCTCATACTACCAACATTGCATGGACTCCAGACCAAGTGTTCACTTTCATCAACTTGTGGTTTTATGTGTGAACACTTGGTCAACATGATCCCACTTAGTTGTTACTCTCTCAGTCCCAATTTAGGTTGCATATAAGATTTTATCAAAGTCAAACTGTATAATGTTTGACCAAATAGTTTCATACAACTATAAACTAATACGGTGCCAAAATAATATTATTAGAATTGTCTTGAATTATATTTTCATAATCTATACATTTTATATCACACATATTTATATTATTTTGTATATTCTTGGTCAAAATTTCCAAAGTTCGACTTGCACGCAAAATTATGCGCAACATAATATGGGATGGAGGGAGTAGATCAAAGTTGATGAAGGTGTTTCCAGACAGCTCAAATAGGTCTATATTGCATAATATGTTGGCATGGGCCCACATCTACCACAAGTGTGTGTCATGGCTTGGAATACCATTCAGATACTTAGATGTATCAACTTGGTGGGATCATGTTGGTCAAGTGTTGAGCCACACAACCACAAGTTGATGAAGGATCCAAACAAGAGAGGTCTATAGCCCATGCAACTTTTGCATGGATCCACATTTGCCACAAAGTGTCTCATCATTTCTAAGATATATCAACTGGGAAGGATCATGCTATCCAAGTGATGTCTCATACAACCACATGTTCAAGAAGATGTTTCTAGATAGCTCACATAGGTTTAGATCCCATGCAATGTTGGCATGGGCACACATATGCCACAAGTGTGTGTCATGGCTTGGCATAGCACTCTCATACTTAGATGTATCAACAGTGTGAGATCATGTTGGCAAAGTTCTGAGTAACACAACCACAAGTTGATGGAGTTTCTAGCCAACCAGATGGGTCTATAGCCATGCAATGTTTGTATGTGCCCATATTTGCCACAAAGTGTCTCATCATGTCTTGGCATAACAATGTTGTACTTAGATCTATCAAATAGGTAGGATCATGATATCCAAGTGATGAGTTATACAACCACAAGTTGATGAAGGTGTTTCTAGACAGCCTAGGTAGGTATAGATCCCATGCAATGTTGGCATGGACCCACATCTTCCACAAGTGTGTGTCATGGCTTGGCATAACACTCTCATACTTAGATGTATCAACTGGGTGGGATCATGTTGGCCAACTGCTGAGTCACACAACCACAAGATGATGCTTGTGTTTCTAGCCAACCCAGAGAGGTCTATAGCCAATGCAATGTTGGCATGGGCCCACATATGCCACAAAGTGGATCATAATGTCTTGGCATAGCAGTTTTATATTTATATCTATCAACTAGGTAGGATCATGTTATCCAAAGTGATGACTCATACAACCACAAGTTGCTGAAGGTATTTGTAGACAGTTGAGATAGGTCTAGATCTGCCACAAGTGTGCTATGCCTTTGGATGATGCACACTTGTAGCACGTATAGCACCATGCCAACATTGCATGGGTTCTTGACCTATTGGAGTTGTCTATGAACACCTTCATCATCTTTGTGGTTGTATGAGTCAACACTTGGTCAACTTGATCCCACCTAGTTGTTACATCAAACTATACAACTACTATGCCAAATCATGACATTGATTATAAGTATAAAAGTGGTATGCCCATGCCATGATGCACACTTGTGCCTCATATAGGCTCATATATCCCAACATTGCATTGGGCTCCAGACCCATGTGAGTTGACTAGAAACACCATCATCAACTTGTTGTCATACAAGTAAAAACTTGCTATGACATGGTATGATGCACACTTGATGCTACACTTATATATATGTGTATGCCTATGCATAGTTGATGATCTACTATATAATTATTACTTGTGATCACCAACAAATAGACTGTAAGAGACCCTGAACACAAACAAATAGACTTATTTTTAATAATCTTGTGGCTGATCAACTATATAATGATTCTTGCCAACAATTATACATGCCAAGCTTTTATTTTTCATTTATTGAAACACTGGTATCTGTTATGAACTATGCATTGGAATTTATCAAATTGCTCCCATTATTTATAGTATTGAGTTTGAACTTTGGCATCATGGAATAGGTTGGCAGTTGCATCTTATATGTTGTCACATATCTTTTTCTCTCTTGGTCATTTGCCAAGTGGACCATAGTGAGTTCTTTTTAAGTTTTTGTGTACCTTAAACTATTCATGAATACTAATTGAATGGTTATGTACCATCTAAGTGTGTCTCATTTAGATGGAAAGTTGGTGTTGCATTTGCATAAGGATAGGGCCCTTTTTTTTGCTTGTTTTTGCAATAGACATATGCAAATCTAAGACACCTTGTAATCAGTTGAAGGGATTTGCAGCATAGTAAATCAAAAAATTTCTACGGATGTGAACAAGAAATCAAGATCTAATCTAGGATATGTAATCAACGAGAGAGATAGATGAGATCTTGATACCCTTGAAGAGATCGCTCAGCGGAAATGTTCAACAAAACGTGGTTGATGTAGTCGTACTCGTCGTCTCCTCCTCGCGATCTGATCCTACGCCGCAAGTGGCGGCGCCTCTGAGAGATGCACACGTACGGTGCCACGACGTATCCTCCTTCCTTGGTCCAGCAAGTATGGTGGAGAGATAGATTGGATCTGCAGCACGACGGCGTGGTGCTAATGGTGGAGAGTTTCTGCGGCAGGGCTTCGCCTACGCGCAGTCGGGAGAGAGAGATAGGTGTAGGGGCAGCAGGACGACGGATAGGGTTGGAGGAGTGGGAGGGGGGAGGCTGCGCCCCTGCCCTCCTTATATGGGGGGCTAGCCGGCCCGCTTGGACCCTCCTCCAAGCCCTAGGGCGGCGGTCCCAAGGGTGGAGTGGGGGGCAAGTTTTCCCCCTTCCTTCTAGAAGGCTCCCCTAGGGTTTCCCCTAGGGCTGGCCGGCTGGGCCTTGGGGCCATGTGCCCCTGGCCCAAAGTGGCCAGGGCACTTCCCCTCAGGCCCACGCACGCCTCTAACAAGTGGGCCCATGTTGGTCCCACTCCGAAACCTTCTAGAACCTTCTGGTACAATACCAATAAACTCCGAAACGATTCCAAAATCCAAAAACTTCTTTTCTTTATATGAATCTTATTCTCCAGACCATTCTGGTACCTCTCATGATGTCCTGGATCTCATTCGAGACTACGGGTTCGAGAATATGCAGACATGATCTTTTATCATTAATCAACAGCGGGATCTGGAAACCCATATTGACTCCAACACATTCATCGATGATCATATCGGATGAACCATGATGCCAGGATTCAATTAATCCCATATATGTATTCCCTTCGTCACGCGATATTTTACTTGCCCGAGATTCGATCGTTGGTATCGGCATACCTAGTTCAATCTCGTTCACATAAAGTACTTTACTCGTTCCGTAAGCCGATATCACTTTGTGATTAACTCCTTAACCACGTGCTTGCAAGCGGTGTTGATATCGATTACCGAGTGGGCCCGAAGTATATCTCTCCGACTCGAGAGGGACAAATTCCATCTCGATACATACAACCCAACAAGTACTTTCCGATCACCTGAGAGACACCTTTATGATCACCCTCACATAGGATGATGTTTGATGACCTCAAAGATTTCTTCCGATACTAGGGAGTTGTATTATCTCATGGTCTAAGGAATACAATACTTGACATAGGAAAAAGCTTCACAAAGATGAACACGATGACACGATCTAATTGCTCTGCTTAATTTGGGTCTGTCCATCATATCATTCTCCTAATGACATGATCTCATTATTAATCGACAACTCATGTCTATGGTTAGGAAACCTTAACCATCATTAATCAATGAACTAGTCCATAGAGGCGTACTAGGGACATGGTGTTGTTCATAAACCACACAAGTATCAAATTTTCCGCTTAATACAATTCTAGCATGGAATATAAACTTTATCATGAACAAGAATTATAATAATAACATCTTTATTATTGCCTCTAGGGCATAATTCGAACATCAGTACATAGACGTGACAGTACTATGTAATCTGTGAAGGTTGCTCCCCTCTTTTGGGGTTCTTTATGTTCTTCAAACTGTTTTACAACCTTTTGTAATCTGTCTGACGTGTTAAAATTACAATACTACATTTATTTGAATTACAAGGTTGTGTAGGTTTACACTTGATAATCATACGGAGACAATTAGAAAACTTAATTTTGTTTTACAATACCCTATTATCCGGTAGAATCCTAATGATAACATAAGAATCTATTGTCATGTGCTATGGAATCTGAAGTAAAATTCCAAAACTTTCAAAACAAGGCTTTAAATTGAATTGTTGCTGGTCTAGTGGAACCTGACAATGCATTGAGAGATGAGGATTAAATTTCCTTCCATTGCCTTAATCCATAAATTCAGATAGTATTTGAAGTTAGAAGTTTTTTTCTCATTGTTCTTTATATTATAACCTGCCAATTATTTTGCTTTCCATAATTACCTCTTTCCAAATTAGATCATGTGAGCTAAAGTGTTGTTTATTTATTCAAACAGGAAGGGGGGCCAGCAGAAGATGCGTAGAAGAGGAAGTTGCACCTTGGGTACTCCTCTGGCAGAGACGAGTCGGTGAGTTTTATGGGAGATGTATAAACTAAAAGAGGCCTTGATAAAAGTATAATCTTGCCAGCAATTATACATGCCAAGCTTTTATTTTTCATTTATTGCCCAGATTTACATAGTCATTTATTCAAACACTGGCATCTTTTGTGAAGAAGGCACTGGATTTTATCAAATTAATTGAATGGTTATATACTAGGTGTGTCTCATTTAGATGGAAAGTTGGTGTTCCATTTGCAATTGGATATGCCCTTTGTTTTGCTTGTTTTTGTAATAGACAATATGCAAATAAAAGACACCTTGTCATCAGTACATAGATGTGACAATAATAATATGCGAAGATTGCTCCCCTCTTTTGCGGTTCTTTATGTTCTTGAAAGTGTTTTACAACCTTTTATAATCTGTCTGATGTGTTAACATTACAAAACTGAGTTTTATTTGAAATACAATATTGTGTAGGTCGAAAATTGATAAACATACAAAGATGTGTAGTGCTTAGATATACATGACAGTTATAAATTGACAGTTTATTTTCATCATACTCCCTCCATCCTAAAAAGGATGTCTCAAGTTTGTCTAAATTTGAATGTATCTAGACACTATTTAGTATATAGATACATCCAAATTCAAACAAACTTGAGACATCCTTTTTAGGACGGAGGGAGTAGATGATTTCATTTCCTTCCATTGCCTTAATCCATAATCAGTTATTTCTGGATGGAGGGAGTACCTTTTTTCAAACTTATTATACTCTTGCTCCTATGAGCTAAAGAGTTGTTTATTTATTCAAACAGGAAGGGGAGCCAGCAGAAGGTGTGTACAAGAGGAAGGTGCACTTTCGGTACTCCTCTGACAGAGACGAGTCGGTAATTTTTCATACAGATGTATAGACTAAAAGAGGCCCTGATCTAAGTAGAATCGTTCCAGCAATTATACATGTCAAGATTTTATTTTTCATTTATTGCCCAACTTTTATTTGTTATTTAATCAAACACTGGAATATGATCTGAATAACACACTACAATTTATCAAATATTAAATTGAATGGTTATGTACCATCTAATTGTGTCTCATTAGATGGAAAGTTGGTGTTCTATTTGTAGGAGGATAGGGCCCTTTGTTTTGCTTGTTTTTGCAATAGACAATATGCAAATCAAATACACCTTTTCATCAATACATAGATGTGACAGTAGTATATAATCTGTGAAGATTCCTTCCCTCTTTTGGGGTTCTTTATGTTCTCGAAAGTGTTTTACAACCTTTGGTAATATGTTTGATGTGTTAAAATTACAAAACTGAGTTCTATTTGAATTACAAGGTTGTGTAGGTTTAAACTAGATAAGCATACAGAGACAATTAAAAAACTTAATTTTGTTTTACAATACCCTATTATCCGATAGAATCTTAATCATAACATCAGAACATATTGTCATGTGCTATGAAATCTGTGAAATACTTTCAGATCAGGGATTTAAATTAAATTTTTGCTGGACTAGTGGAACCTGACAATACATTCAGAGATGAGTAGTGTTTATATATCCATCATAAAGGAATTTATTTCCTTCCACTGCCTTAATACATAATTTCCGAAAGTATTTGAACTTAGAAGTTTTACTTCCCATTAATATTTCTATTATAACCTGCCAATTTATTTTATTTCCATAATTACCTATTTTCAAACATGATCATGTCAGCTAAAGTGTTGTTTATTTATTCAAACAGGAAGGGGAGCTAGCAGAAGGTGGGCAGAAAAGGAAGGTGCACCTTGGGTACTCCTCCGACAGAGACGAGTCGGTAAGTTTTCTGACAGATGTATGGACTGAAAGAGGCGCTGATCTAAGTAGAATCTTGCCAGCAATTATACATGTCAACCTTGTATTTTCAATTTATTGCCCAACTTTTACTTGTATTTTATTCAAACATTGGTATTTGTTGTGAATAAGGCACTAGAATTTATCAAATATTAATTTAATGTGAATGTACCACCTAAGTGGGTCTCATTTAGATGGAAAGTTGGTGTTACAATTGCAAGAGGATAGGGCCGTTTGTTTTTCCTTTTTTTGCAACACATAATATGCAAATCAAAGATACCTTATCATTAGTATATAGATGTGACAGTAGTATGTAATATGTGTGATGATTGCTCCCCTCTTTGGGGTTCATTATCTTCTCGAAAGTGTTTTACAACTGTTTGTATTCTGTCTGATGTGTTAATATTAGAAGAACTGAATTTTATTTTAATTACATGATTGTGTAGATTGAAACTTGATAAGCATATAGGGATAATTGAACTTGTTTTCATTATGATATAACTGCATTGTCAGCCATATTTTTTTTACTAATCTGTAGTACACTTGGTGGTTTTTTATTGATGATTTTTTTCTCCTCTGTTCAATGCATATGGGTTGATTTTGTTAATGTATTATCCACCAGGGGGTGAAGGAAACGGGGTACATCTCCCAGCACAGGAAGCTACAGGTCACTCAGCATGTTCTGGCCCGTGTAGGAGAAAGGACAGGTCCAGTCAATGGCTTATTCCTTTTCAGGTTATTGGGCAGTACGGGCACAGAAGGAATTTTCACAGTTCTGCATATAGCAAAGAATCTTCTCAGAAGACGGTTTGAGTTTGTCCTGAACGATGCCTATGAAGCACAAGTGTTTGTGAGGACCACTTCCACTGCTGATAATGATGTTCTCGAGAGTGCGTCTGCAAAGGAGAAAGCATTTAGTTTAGCTCACGCGTTTGTCAAGATTTACAATATTGTTGAGCTCAATATTATGCCAAGGAAGGAGGACAAGCTATTGAACATGCCGTTGTGTACATATCCATAGGAATATGGCCACATGTCAGTTGATCGCATGCGTCAACTAAGTTACCCTACTGGATTTTCATGCCAGGGAGACCCAATTGAGATATGGAAGAATCCTCATCTGTCAAAAACAACCATGAACATTCTTGGTGTGTCTAAGGGTACTCCAGCAGGCCTATCTAGAGTTGTTGTGAAGTACATGTTTCGTACTGGTACTATTTGTTATCCACTCAGGGTTGTTCCATCAGACTTTAGGTTCAAACATGCTGTTGATCAAGATGGGAGCCTGTACATGAAATTTGTCGATCCTGTTAACACTCGATCAATGGCACGGAGGAATTACTTTGTTGATAGATTCATGATCAAGTTTTATCTTGTCAACAGTGTTACGAAGTGTAGCAAGTACTTTGAAAAGGCAAAGACAAACAAGGTGCATTATAGGAATCATCCCGATAACTCTTTCGAACCCATCCATACCTCAAACTGAAGAACAAGGATCATTTTCATGTTATCCAGATGTTTTAGTTTAAGAACTTATCTATTATGTTTGTTTATGGCCATGGAAGATTTCAAACCTCTATCATTATGTTCCAGCACCCTAGATATGTACAATATAATTTCGGGTCTCACCAGCTCTACAGAATATTTGTGTGTTCATTTGTGTTGGTCCTGGGAGAATACCTTTGGCATATGTGAGGCAATATGTGCTTAGCAGAATGTGATGTGCTGAAATTGTGTACTCCCTCTGGTCCATATTAATGGACTCAACTTTGTATAAATTCGTATGTATCTAGTTAAGTATTTAGACTAGATGCAATCGTGTCTAGGCAAAGTTGAGGATATTAATATAAACCAGAGGGAGTATGTTTTTTGTTAGTCCTACAAGGTGATGATGGGAGGTGCTCTGCCCAATCGATGATTAATTCGCATTCTGTGTCCAAGATCACAATTGATTGCACGAAAGCATGCACTATTCTTGGTTGTACAGATTCTTATCCCTGTTTTTCATGTGGGCATCACATATGAGGCTACAACATGGTGTTATTAGATGGAATTAGATGCATCTCTGGTTTCTGGTTGCACCGGCTCATGATGAATTATAGTACACGCTAATAGTAGAACTGATGTGATTGGAACAAGATGGTATATTCTCTATGTTCCAGCACTGTCACTAGTTTGCACACACACACAGCAAGTTAACATAACAGGTTCCAGCAGGTTCTACTAATAAGTACTTTCAGCAGGGTCTTCAGTTGTTGTCAGCCCCACCATGATCAGATGCAGTCCACCATCACTATCTGGATTAAAGTCGAAGAGGATGATGTCTCCCTCTTCTATCTTGTACTCCCAAGACAGTAGAAATAGTGTATATTTTGGTCAAATTAACAGAATAAATTTAACATAAATCATATAAATTCCGCAAAAATCATATAAATTCAGAAAAAATCATAGAGATTCAGGTAAGGTCATAACATGTCCCTTAGAAGGTTTCCGCACTGTATGCAACATTGCATTGACATAAGAAAATGACATTCAGTAGTTGCCATTGCAAGTGAAATAAAGAGTATATTGGAACGGGAGATGCTGGCACTCTTTTTCCCCTTTTGGCTCTTCCTGCTCATCTTCCTCTACTACCAGATGCTCCCCCATGAGTAGCTAGAGATCTTGCACCTGCAGGAGCTGCAGTTCTTACAGCTGGTTGAGACCTTGCAGTTGAGGGGGCAGCTGCAGTTCCATGTGACGTAGGGGCAGATGGAGGGGTAGTGGCAGTTGCATCTATACCAATCCAGCTCTTAGAGTCTGTCATAAATTTATTAAACTTTCTACCTTGCCTTCTTATCTCCACAACCTCTGAATCTTCCCCTTTGTTATTATTATGTGCAACGTATTACACGTCACTCTCTGAATCTGACAGTATAATATATTTCACTTCACCGTCTTGTCCTAGAGCTGCTGGATTTGGTTGCTGGTCATGGCCCGAAGATGCTGGCATGGGATGATGATCTTGACCTAAAGATGAAAAAGCTGCACCTTGTGTACGATTCACCACTTGAGATAATACTAGTTCTGTCATTATCACATCATCTTCATCACTTTATATTTGCCTCAGTGGGCAACATCTGGTTTCATACTCAGCAGGTTTAACTGCAGATATGAAAACAACATCTGGTTGTTCCTCTCCATCACTCAATTCCCACACTTCATCCTTGAAAGCACACATGATGCTACTATGCTTACTGTCTTCCTCACCGTGGTACTCAATGTACACATCAGCCACTCTCCCAGGGAGAACATAATGCGCCATCTCGACACAGCCACTGTCATCATAGAGCAACACCAACCCATCCACAAGATCTTTCCCTGGAATAAGAAAATATAATTTTATCGTTTCTTTTGATGCCATGTGATCTTTAACAAATCCTTTGACTTCCTGTAGCGAAAGTTTTTTCCTCTCTATCTCTGAAAGCGCATCATCTCCCCCAACGTAGTCCAGATTTGGCCCCACTTTGATAAACTCCCATCCGAAATGAAATCTCACCAACAAAATTTCCCTAGGGTCCATGAATTAGCTGAAATAAAAGTAAAATGCGATAGAATTTAGGAGATCATAGTTAAACTCAACACAAAAATCTGCAAAATCAGAAAAAATCCACCCCTTTCGGTTACCAAAACCACTCCCGAAAATAGTAGCAGCAAACCCTATCAGTACTTGCGCAACTAAGTTGTGTAGAAGAGGAGGGGGGGGGTTCAAGAACGTAACCTTCGTTTACCTCAAGTCGTCGCGGTGGGTCGATTGTCGCAGCCTCCACGATGAACCGCCCACCGTCTTTGCCGTCGCCAGAGAAGGAACCAGCAAATCAGGGGTCACAGCCGGTCCAATAGTCGCCCAAAACCTGACCTACACCGTAATTTGTGCATACAAAATCGTTCACATGGGGTATATTACAAATGCGCGATCTCGGGCATAAAACCACAGGCTATCATCGCTCGTATCACTATGATGTGCTAGCATCGATGTACCTACTCAAACATCATCATTATATAATAGTATAATAAGTACTCCCTCCGTCCAAAAATAGATGTCTCAAATTTGTCAAAATTTGGATGAATCTAGACACTATTTAGTATATAGATTCATCCAAAATTTGAAAAACTTAAGACATCTATTCTAGAACGGAGGGAGTAATAAACATGGGTGAGGTATGGTTTTCATGCCCTAAAAGGTTTCCACACCATGCTCAGGTATATTCAAAGTGCATTTTTTTAGGAATCACCATGAATGCCGCAAAGGCATCGGCTACCCGAGGCAGTGATGTAACAGAAAAGTGGAAACCAGAACCTAGACAATTGAAGTTAAATGTTGACGCGTCATTCCATGCTAACTCCATGGCAGGCTCTGTTGGTGCTTTGATCCGCGACTATAAAGGTACATTTGTTGCGGCATTAACTAAATTTTTGCCTCATGTTTCATCTTCAACGATGGGAGAATCTATGGCAATGCAAGCTGGCCTGGTGCTTGCTAACTCGCTGGGATTCAACCATATCATCGCGGAGTCGGATTCTACTGATGTTATCCATGCATGTACGGGCGACCGGTCCTGGTGGGATGAAGCGGCAATGTGAGATTTATGCACTGTCCAAGGGAAGCAAATGGTCTTTCTCACGAGCTAGCTAGGGATAGTTTTCTTAATAAGAGCTCTTGTAATTGGGTCAATGAACCCCCTAGTTTTATCCTGCAATCCCTTGTAAACGATGCAACATTGATTTGATGGGCTACAAGTTTCAGACGCTCTCTTTTTCCTTACCAGGGTACGTAAGGGGACTGGAAGGTTTTCATGAGGCGGCTTGCATGCTTAATATATGAGTTTCAAAAAAAAGTGCAATTTTTTAATGAATTCATTTCACACCTTCCACCTTTACTCATATCACTTTTAGAATGATGTATGGTTTCTTTCAGATTTTTGCAAAGAATGCGATCATTGCGCGGGCTCTAGACCTATCTGAGTTTGCTAGAAACACCATCAACATGTGGTTGTATGAGTTTCTAGCCAACCAAGAGAGGTCTATAGCCCATGCAATGTTTGCATGGGCCCACATCTGCCATAAGTGTCTCATCATGTCTTCGCGTAGCACTCTCATAATTAGATGTATCAACTAGGTAGGATCATGTTGGCCAAATGGTGAGTCACACAACCAAAGGTTGATGAAGGAGTTTCTAGCCAACCCAGAGAGATCTATAGCCCATGCAATGTTGACATCAGACCAAATTTGCCACAAAGTGTCTCATCATGTCTTGGCATAGTAGTGTTATACTTAGATCTGTCAACTAGGTAGGATCATGCTATCCAAGTGATGTCTCATACAACCACAAGTTGATGAAGGAGTTTCTAGCCAACCTAGAGAGGTCTATAGCCCATGCAATATTATCTAGGGCCCACACCTACGACATGTGTTTGTCATGGATTGACATAGCACTCTCATACTTAGTTGTATCAACTAGGTGGGATCATGTTGGCCGAGTGCCGAGGCACACAACCACAAGTTGATGAAGGAGTTTGTACCAACCCAGATAGGTCCATGGCACATGCAATGTTGACATGGGCCCACATTTGCCGCAAAGTATCTCATCATGTCTTGGCATAGCAATGTTATATACTGAGATCTATCAACTGGGCAAGATCATGTTATCCAAGTGATGACACATGCAACCACAAGTTGATGAAGGTGTTTATAGAAAGCTTAGATAGTTCTACATCCCATGCAATGTTGGCATGAGCCCACATCCGCCACAAGTGTGTGTCATGTCTTGGCATAACATTCTCATTCTTAGATCTATCAAGTAGGTAGGATCATGTTGGCCAAGTGCTGAGCCACACAACCACAAGTTGATGACGGAGTTTCTAGCCAACCAAGAGAGGTCTATAGCCCATGCAGACCACATTTGCCACAAAGTGTCTTATCATGTCTTGGCATAGAAGTGTTATACTTAGATCTATATCTACATCTTCATAAAATGTTCTGTTACCACCATCATCATCAGCTCTCTATCTACATCTTCATAAAATGTTCTGTTACCACCATCATCATCAGCCAAATTAGTTTCATCAGTCTTTTCCTTATCTCTGTCATCTACTGGAATGCCAAATATTTTGGCCATTTATGTGTCAGCCATTGGTGCTATGACTAAATTAGTAGTTTCATCTAACTCCACTGAATTACAATCAACATACATACTAGCCCCTGCATCAACACCCTGTCCTGCATCAACATCATTTCTGTCTGATAATACTGTCACTTCAGTTCGTATGGGCACCATCTGCCTCTGTGAGTCCCAATCATCATCTGACATTTGCGAAGCAAAATTTGAAGCCACATATCCATCCTTGCAATCTGCTTCCAGATCGATGAGCTCAGCATGAAAAGTAACCTCTTTGTTTGTCCAGTCATCTTGTCGATCAATTTCATCTACTAAATCTTCTCCATCCTCAATTCTCAAATATTCTCCCTTCCAATTTCCAAACCGTAACAATGCAACTTCCTGCTGTGGACCCCAAGGAACACTTTGCCCGATTTTATCCACCAAATTCTTCAGGGCCAATTCTTTCATTTGCTGTAGTTGCTGGGGATCAATATCTGCAAACTCAATCTCCCAACCCACAGATGTACCTCTCTCGATGTTATGTAGAATACCATCACCTATTTTCGCTTCAGATGGGAAGAACTTGAAATTGAATTGGATTTTTCTCCGCCGCTCATAATCACCCCTGTTTTTTTTGAGTAGAGGCGGGCAGAGTGAGCTAGAGGAATTGGTGATTATCCAAATGCGATCAAATCAAATCAAAATATAGTGATATTGACCTATTGGAAGTGCTCTCTTGCCTCTCCATATCGATGCCCCCAATTCAGCTAACCCGCCCACGACAATCTAGCTCAGAAATTAGAAATCAGAGAGAAAGCGATTGGGTCAGATCCAAATCCAAGCGCAGGGAATGAGCTAGGGTTTCGAGATTACGCACCACCGATGGGTTGCCTTGAGATCACACGGGCCGCCGCTGCCGAGCACACGAAGTTGACAGCGCTGCCACCGGATTATAGCTAATCTATCAAGTGGGTGGGATCATGATGGTCAGGTGAAGTGACTCACACGGCCACTAAGTTGATGATGGTGTTTCTAGCCAACCCAGAGAGGTCTAGATCCCATGCAATGTTGGCATGGCCCCACATCTACCACAGTTGTGTTTGTCATGGCTTGGCATAGCAAAATTATAGCTAGATCTATCCAAACGTGAGGTAGTTAGGTCAACGATCATGTCCAACTGCTCGAAAGAGCAACTTGTGTACCATGTTTTCATCTACATTTATTCAAATGGACTCAAATTTGGCACGAGGGTTTATCACCAAGTGCCTAATGATGTACCATTGTATCTAGCCATTTTGGTTTGATATTTTCAAAAATTTAACCAACAAACTCAAAAACAGGCTTTCATTTGTGAAGCAAGTACCAAAACTACAATTTGAAACCTTCTAGTTGCATGCTTGTGCGGTTTTACATCACATTGGAACCACATAAGAGCAGTTGTACTTTTAACCGCATAAGCCACACTTCAAACACGGATATTTAACCGCAACCGTTACAAAATATCTTGTACATTGACTACAATGTTGCATACAAATAACATGACATAACGCAATAAAAAATACTAAAAGCCACCCTTGAAATAAACTTTTGGAGGCCATTCCTCCGACAATGAGTAGATTCTACCCACCTGACTTTCATTGCTTGACATCTGAATTTTAGTCACAGCTTTCATATCCATGTCGACTTCAAACAATCCAGGATCAAACCCAGTTGATAACAATACAAATCGTCCATTGCTTGATGCCTTCCTCGTCTAAATTTTGTAGTAATAATTTGCGACCTCTGACTTACCCTCATTATTGAAAACTTCTTCCCAGCAGTCATCCAATATCCTAGATCCAATTTTTTGAACCAAATCAACCTTAGACTCCAAAGATCACATAGTGTGGTTGCCCTCATGATGCAGAACCCATCTTTCAAGATCTCCATTGGAAAACTTAATGAACACCACCCCTCCTCCACATTTAGGAGCTACCATGTAATCATTCCAAGAGTTAACATTGAATCCCATTTCATTTGACAATTCTATTATGCAATTCTGTGATGTTAAAATGTCCAAACAAACTATATACCCGACTACATACATCATGTAGAGATTGCCTCCAGATAAAACACCATACGGATTACAGTGAAAGACAGGAACCACAGGTGATTGTATTGGCGAACTTACTGTTCCTGACCACCCCCCATCTTTATGAATACACACATGAACAAACACCAGATCAGTACTGTTAAAGCTTACCCCGTCATAGTCAGAATTAAAGAGCGTAGCTGCATCTTTCTCGAAGAAAGGCAACCCTGACCACCCCCTTCCAAGTATCAACCCAAACTACCCAAATGTGTTATCAGTGTGCTGACACCCATTTCTTGGAATTTGCACTATATGCTCCATCTCCAAAGAACTAAAACTATTTTTTCTTGCAGAGGGGAAAAACATATAGTAAACATCTGAATCCCCACACATGCTTCCAGCTTTAAGACCAAGGACAACACCATCTGCTGAACTCAAAATATCCGCACCTTCCCACAGCTCACTGTTTAATAATGGGCGTAAAGCATTAGATGAAACCTCTGTCTGATTTCCCCGTTCATAAATTAACCTAAATACACCTGTTCTTGTTCCTGGTTTCCTGAACTGCACCAAAAAACCTAGATGTGCTGGTATTTTTGTCGAACTAAACGAGCGTTGCACAATTAGAGACCTACTAGCTGATAACCAGGCATTAATGAAAATGCTGCAACGGATCAATGCCATAGAAGTTGAAGTTTCAGACTTTGTAATAATTTTTGAAACCAAATCTGAGTTGCTCATCACTGAATCCACAGAAGTTTTCAGTTCAACAGATATGCTGGATCCATCTCCATCTTCCAAACAAGAAACCATATGCCATATGTTTGATACAATGCCATGAATTTTTTATACCAAGGAATAGAAGCATGTCAACAAGCTTCCATCATCTATAGAATAACAAATCAAACAAAAGAACATAAATAAAATCCCTACAAACTACATCACACTACTAAATTCCACCATCCCCCAACCCCCAATTTGTGAAGGAAGCTGTTATTGAAGCTTCCCTTCCTAAAAGCAGTCACTTCTAAAGAACATAAAGTATTTTATTTTCAGTTGCTCCTTTGTATAAGAAACAATTAAAGTCAAATCCTTCAACATATCCCAAACTATAGCACGGTTCTTAAATACCATAAGAAACAGATATACTCTGAAGACCTCTTTAGATCTACACAGAATAGACCCGTACCATACACACAATAGGAAAGCATAATTTTTTTTCATTTGTAGTCGGATAAAAGCAATCAACGTTACCAGAAGCTTCTTTTCGAAATCCATTGCCTGAAGTGTTGAACTCTCTAAATCCCAGAGAATCTTCCATGGCGACAACCCAGCCAGACCTTGGAACCTTAGGCGAAAGTACACCCTCATTCCTCTCGTTCATAATGGTGTGATGTATGAGAGTTTTAGTGGAAGTATATAAGAATCAATTTGAATCTTGGAAGAGCGGATGGTTAGGGGCACCTTAGGTTAGGGTTCCAAAGGACACAGCCGTTCATCTATAGCTGTGCTCTGAACCGAAGCCATGTATGAAGCTAGTTCTGACCGGCCACTACGCTGATTACTACCAAACCCAAAAAATTATACGTACGCTGAAAATCGATCAATAAAAATTACTGATCAATCCAAAAAAAAACATCCTTCCTGGTATATCTTAAGGGAAACAAACTCAATCCTGAAGAGAAACAAATTTAACCGTGAAACACAAAAACTTAGATTCATAGTGGATTAACTGAAGATTTTTAATATTTCCCATCTATCCCAGATAGCTCAGCTTTTCCCTTTTCATATGACACCCATTTTTGAAGCACCAAATATTAGCCGAAGATATCCCATGTTGTAAAATTTATCGTTTTTAAAAACTATGATTAGCCGAAGATATCTCATTTTTATGACTTAATATTACATTAAAAAGTACTAGTGTTAGACCTGAATGATGCATACATTACCCCTCGCTAAATCATAACTAATAATAGTGAAATATTCATATTGTTTAAATTACAAATTCATAAGACATGTTTTGATGTATTGATGCTAGCTAAATGGCCTCAAATTTGGCACAAGGGTGTATCACCATGTGCCTAATGATGCTAGCATTGTATCTAGCCTAATGATGCTAGCATTGTACCCAGACAGGTCTATAGCCATTGCAATGTTGGCATGGTCCCACATCTACCATAAAGTGGCTCATCATGTCTTGGCATTTTATCTAGCCTAATGATGCTAGCATTGTACCCAGAGAGGTCTAGATCCCATGCAATGTTGGCATGGCCCCATATCTACCATAGTTGTGTGTGTCATGGCTTGGCATAGGGAAAGTATAGTTATATCTATCAAGAGGGTAGTATCATGTTCTCCAAGTGATGACTCATACAACAACAAGTTGGTGAAGGTGTTTCTATCCAACCCAGAGAGGTCTCGATCCCATGCAATGTTGGCATGGCCCCACATTTGCCACAAGTGTGTCTTATGTCTTGGCATAACACTCTTACATCTAGATCTATCAAGTGGGTGGGATCATGTTGGTCGGGTGTAGTGACTCACACAACCACTAAGTTGATGATGGTGTTTCTAACCAACCTAGAGAGGTATAGATCCCATGCAATGCTGGCATGGGCCCACATCTACCACTGTTGTGTGTGTGATGGCTTGGCATAGCAAAAGTATAGTTAGATCTATCAAGTAGGTAGGATCATGTTGGTCAGGTGTGATGACTCATACAACAACAAGTTGGTGAGGTGTTTCTATCTAGCCTAGAGAGGTCTAGACGCCATGCAATGTTGGCATGTCCATACATCTGCCACAAGTGTATGTCATGGCTTGGCATAGCACTCTTATAGCTAGATCTATCAAGTGGGTGGGATCATGTTGGTCAGATGCAGTGACACACATCCACTAAGTTGATGATGGTGTTTCTAGCCAACCTAGAGAGGTCTAGATCCCATGCAATGTTGGCATGGGCCCACATCTACCACAGTTGTGTGTGTCATGGATTGGCATAGAAAATTTATAGTTAGATCTATCAAGTAGGTAGGATCATGTTGGTCTACTGCTGAGTCACACATCCACAAGTTGGTAAAGGTGTTTCTAGCCACCCCAGAGAGGTCTAAAGCCCATGCAAAAATTCAAATTTTGACCGGGCCACCAAAAATTCAAAAAAAATTCAAAGTTGTGTGAAACCTTGGACACATTTAAATATTGCTTCTAGGTAGAGGATGCCATGTTTCAGCATGGAGCATGTCTCACATCACAAAGGCCTAACCCATAGGCATCCTTACTAGACACCTTGATTTTTGGCCTAAATTTGACCGGGCCACCAAAAATTCAAAAACATTCAAATTTGTGTGAAACCTTGTACATGTGTCTTAGTTTGTGTATGTTAGCATGTGTAAAAAAATCCAGGTTGTTTCACGTAAGTCGAAAAAACACATTGCTAGGAAAAGAGGCCTAGGTGAGACCAAAAGGGCTGTTTGTAAATTTCTCATTTTTTCGATGTTCATCAAATGATCCCAAAATTTTTGCACATGCTATACCAATGGTGCCTGTCAAGAATATGTAATTTATTTTATAAAATTAAAAATTGTAAAATAGATATTTTGTTCAAATTTGTAAATAGAAAATAAAAAGGAATATAGGATAGAAGAAAAAAGTAAGACTCGGCGTGCTGGCAACAAGCCAGCCCAACTCCTACTCCTGCGCCCGCGTCACGGCTGCGTCTAGGCGTGAAGTAGTTTGGGGCGGCCCATCTTAATCCTGGGCATCTAAGAGTAATGGGATCTTTAGGGCCCAACGTAAAACCGTAGCGGGAAGGACTCACACGGGTTGGAGTTTAGTCCCACATCGCCGAGCGAGAAACGATTCTACCAGCTTATATACCATGCATTCATATCTTGCATGAGCTTCTCTCAACAAATCAACTATGACACATACTGCTGACACTTTTCTGCTTGTTGTACTACACTTGAAAAATACGGGCTACGCAGACCTGCATCCTGGGCCAACAATGGTCTCTCTAGTCGTATGCAGGCTGTTGTGCTCGAAATGTGTATTAGGAATTTTTTCATTCCCTTTACAAGCTTGTTGTTTGTTTGCTGAACATCTTTTCCAATATGTTTTACATGAAAAAACATACTAATTAATTCCGTAGTAGTTTTTTGTTTTAGATTCAAAATTCAACTAATTTTTAGAATCAATTCAAAATTCATCATCTCTTGGCATAGTAGTGTTATACTTAGATCTATCAAGTGGGTGGGATCATGTTATCCCAGCATTGCATTAGGCTCTAGACCCATATGAGTTGACTAGAAACACCATCATCAAGTTTGTTGTGGCTTGACATAGCACTCTTATAGCTAGATCTATCAAGTGGGACGGATCATGTTGGTCAAGTGTAGTGACTCAAACAACCACTAAGTTGATGATGGTGTTTCTAGCCAGCCCAGAGAGGTCTATACCCCATGCAATGTCAGCATGGCCCCAGATCTACCACAAGTGTGTCATGGCTTGGCATAGCTCTCTTACATCTAGATCTATCAAGTGGTTGGGATCATGTTGGCCAGGTGTAGTGACTCACACAACCACTAAGTTTATGATGGTGTTTCTAGCCAACCTAGAGAGGTATAGATCCCATGCAATGTTGGCATGGGCCCACATCTACCACACTTGTGTGTGTGTCATGGCCTGGCATAGCAAAAGTATAGTTAGGTCTATCAAGTAGGTAGGATCATGTTGGTCAGGTGTGATGACTCATATAACAAGTTGGTGAAGGTGTTCCTATCTAGCCCATAGAGGTCTAGACCCCATGCAATGTTGGCATGGCCCCACATCTGCCACAAGTTTGTGGCATGGCTTGGCATAACACTCTTATAGCTAGATCTATCAAGTGGGTAGGATCATGTTGGTCAGGTGTAGTGACTCATACAACCACTAAGTTGATGATGGTGTTTCAAGCCTGCCCAGAGACTTCTAGACCCCATGTAATGTTAGCATGGCCCCACATCTACCACGAGTGTGTGTCACGACTTGGCATAGCACTCTTATAGCTAGATCTATCAAGCGGGTGGGATCATGTTGTACAGCCACTAAGTTGATGATGGTATTTCTAGCCAACCCAGAGAGGTCTAGATCCCATGCAATGTTGGCATGGGCCCACATCTACCACAGTTGTGTGTGTCATGGCTTGTCATAGCAAAATTATAGTTAGATCTATCAATTAGGTAGGATCATGTTGGCCACATAACCACAAGTTGGTGAAGGTGTTTCTAGCCACCCCAGTGAGGTCTAAAGCCCCTGCAAAAATTCAAAATTTGACTGGGCCACCTAAAATTCAAACGAAACTTCAAAATTGTGTGAAACGTTGGACACATTTGACCAGGCACAATTGGCCCGTGATAGGCCGACAGACATACGGGCTGGCCAAAGCCCATGCATCATACTCAGACGTTATTTTAATCCATGGACCTAACCCTAAACCCCACAGGCCCCGCCCACCCACCACGCACACACCCCACGTTGTACGTGCGCACAAAGAGGCACATCTTATCAGAGGGATTTTCTTGTTCAATCGCCTCGACTCCGCCCATCGCCGCCAACGACGAGATTTGAATTTTTTTCGTCCTGCCCTACGTGAGAGCTACATCGAGGACATAGCGTTTGTTTTTGGGGAGCTACATAATCGCAGCACACACACTAAGGATTTATCATAAAGTATTACTAGTTCTAAGTTCAGCAGAACTTCGATTAGAGCTCGATCCATATGGATCCGTTTGTTTAGTCGTTAGATTTTGCGCCCAAGGGTAGTCGCCATTATGTCGAAGAATTGTTAGTGGATCTTCGCTAGGAATTCTAGTTGTTGGGCTCTGTTTGAGGGCGGGAAATTGTTTGGCATGATGTTGCCTGTTAATTCTTCTGTAATTTTCTTGTGTTAATTGGTTCTGTGTTAGACATTGCATCTCAGGCCTACATGCGGTGTTGAGATGCAATTTAGCTGGTTTGGTGTTTAAAAACGAATGATGTAGAAGTCACTTTTGATAAAAAAAACAAGACGTTTGATTCTCATGTTGTTATTCAATTTAGCTGGTTATGTGTAATATTGTTCATATATGTTTACAATAAAAGGTCTGTAAACACATGCACTACAGAAAAACTATGTGTGTAAACTCTTTATTTATAACTGTATATATGTGTAAACATTTTTTAAATGAAGTATATGTGTAAATATTTTTATGTGCAATTGCACATGCAGAGATTTGTAATTATATTTTTATGTGTAAGTACATTTGTAATTGTATATATGTGTAAACAAGTTCAAAATCCCGCTTTCGATTTATCGGTAGTTAGGCGCGTCCAGAGATTTACCTGACATGGTGTAGTATAACGTACTCTTAGTGTTATCCATCTTAGTCTATGTGTGTTATGAATAGTATTATTTCTTCGGATGCCAACAAAACACCTAAATAAATATAGTTATTTTTCAACAGAATGGACGAAATCGGAGAAATGTGTTGTGCTCTTGAGAATTGGTGTCATTTCGTGAAAAGTATGACACCGGCACAATGTGCCAAAATTGGAGAAACCAACTTGCAGTGCATTCTTAAGATTCCCCTAGTGAAGTCAAGATGTCTGGTGATGGTGAAATATCCCTTACGGGAGTAGACGTTGAGTGCATATATGGTTTAAAAAATCATGGATTGAATATATTGGACATTCTTTATGAGGAAGCTGATGACGCAAAGAACCGTATACCTAATATCTTTGTAAGAAAAAAGATAGGTAATCTTGTAATTGATGACCTAATCGCCGACGTCATCAAGGATAAAGTCGTGGATGACGACTTTATCCGCAAGGTGGTTCTGGTTCTGATTGGGACAGTCCTTGCCCCACAGAACTAGAAGATCGTCCCAAAACAATACTACGCACTAGTAGAATATGTGGGACGCATTAAAAAGCTGAATTTCAATGAGTATGTACGGACATACCCCATTGCTAGCCTAAAACAAGTAGGCAATGCAGATGAAGTGAAGCAATGGCCGACATGGTTTCCTCCGACATGGTTACAGTTAAATTACATTTTCAACTTACATATTTCCTCCGATTCAAACTAATTGACTTGGTTTTGTCTAGATTCGGATATATCTAGCACTAAAACATGTCTAGAAACATCCAAATCTAGAAAAATCTGAGTTAACTAATTTAAATCGGAGGGAGTATATAATTATCTACAATACATTTTTCTTTGTTTTAATGTAATTTTGTTGTGATATTTGAAGTATCTGTACTATGAGAAGATACTCCCAGATGGCGCCTAGTATACGTCAAGAAGGCCATTGATGAGGAACTGGATGGAAGATGCGGCTTCGGCGAGAGACGCCTTAGAATTAAAGGGTCGTGCTTTGGGGAAGGTACGTAAATACAAGTGATATTGTGGCTTAATTTTTGTTCTGCTAACGGTTTTAGGTTGTCAATATTAATTGGTTTATATACACATATCTTGAAAATTGACGATGACATAACACAAAAGCATCGAGAAGAGGTTCTCCATACACCCGAAACTGCATCCGGTAAGAAACGTAGTAGAGGGCCCTACAAGAAGAAGGATGGAGGTTCTACATCCAGCAGGGCTAAAGGAAGGACAAAAGTCATGTTGGAACAGATGACGAAGAATCTAACAGAGCATATTGATAGAACAATTGAAGAAACCTTTCTTAGAAAGATGGAGGTCTTCTTAGAAGCTTGTGCTAAGGTGATACACCCTATGTGTCATCTGCTCTGAGTTATACAAATGCCTTTTTTAAACATGACATGATGATTCATTTATTTTCAATCTTGCAGAAACTTCTTGTTATGATGAACTCGGCAGAAGTCGCGTACAGACCTTCTAAAGAAAAATGTCTGATTATGACAATAAAGAGGAGGAGGTAGATAAGAAGGTAGAGAAGGGTGAAGGAATCTCCTCTACTAACACCAAATATACGCCAAAAGATTTCATGGACCATCTAGACACCTCATAAAGTAACTCCTTTGACATTGCACAGGACTCTAATTTAAAGAAGAATTCAAATAGTAAGGAGAAAGATGTTGAAGGTGACATATTCATGTTACCCACAGACAAGAAGGAAAGGAATGCTACTATTGCTTGCCACAACGCACCATCGAAACTCGGCAGTACCCAAGCGTCTCCAATACTAATTGATGGTAGGGGTCCTTCACCGACGCGACCGACCTAGAGCCGATTCCATTAGAAGCATTCACAGCTGCATTGAAAAAGGGGCGGGAAGAAAAAAGGTGAGGTACGAGACACTCTGTCGAATGGATCATTTGACTCGTTTAATAGCCTACATACCATTTGCCGGAAAGCTATTAATGGTGAGAAGACAGAATCCTTTGGCGAGAAGTGCAAGCTCAGGTCAGCGGACAAAAAGGGTAAAAAACAAACAACAATGTTAGAAAAGGTAGTGTAACATCATTGAATTGCATGGTTGTGCATGTATTAAATTAAAACAGTTACATGCATATATTAAATATTTGTTTCTGTGTATGCAGTTATTTTCAAAGACATAGAAGTCCTGGATAGTTTGATACCGCAACAAATCGATGTTGCAGTGTTGTATGTTGAAACAACAAAAAATAAATAATATTTTTGCAATGAAAGTGTCTATGATAACAAGGGTGACACTGAGGTCACTGCCAACCACATTAGTGTGATCCTTGATAAATTATGGCTGGGTAGCAATGTAAGTCCAAGTACCACGATTTTGTTATTTTATGCAAACAATAAGGATCATTTGTCACACGTTATTAAATTTTTCTGTAGGTTATAGGTGCTTACATGGCAGAATTGTCTCATCGACTTGGGCATGACCGAAACTTGTTCCCTGCATGGAGGGCAAACAGTCTAATACGTACTCCACCAAGAAAAAAAACTATATCCCAACATAAGAAAGAAGCCTTGGACAAAAAATCAGAAAAGGTGTATGATATATCAGGATGCTCTGCAAGATGCGTGGAAGAATACTTTTGTGCTAATAAAGTAAGTACTATTTATACAAGAAAATGCAGGGTATAAACCAGATTGTGTAATGTGATAACAATTGTTTCTTTTTGGTAGGCATATTTCACGTTTAATATAAACGATTTCCGCTGGTGCTATGTCATCTTGAATAGTCCAAATAAGAAATTTCAAGTGCTCGACACGCTATTTGAATTTAAAAGGGTCTAGAAAAATGTCGAAGCTCTAGTATGCTTTCTCTCTATACATTTAGCGACGATATGGTTACTCCAAGCATTACACTAAACCTCTCTGTTTCATAGAGAGAGCAAATTTCGAAAGACATACAAGTGGCTAACAAATATACGGATTAAAAGTTTCATGATGTTTTAAATTGGGAGATCGTAAGTTGCGAAACACCATGGCAAAATGATGCGTGAGTTTCTGGTTGAACTAATGCCATTTCTTTTGATGTGTTAGTATTGTTATTCTAATTTAGATTCGTTATGATCAGAAACTCGTGTCGAATGTTCGTGTTACGCTGTATGGAGCACTTTGACGGAGATAAATTCACAGATGTAGTCTCGTAGGTATTCAAAATTTCTATTTGGCATTTGCATATTTATATACACTAGCATGTGACCTTATTAACCCTGCTAATCTTTTGTTACATGAAAGGATAAATGATTCTAGGAGATGCACTGTTGCTGAAATTATTCTGTTGAAGACAAACAAACTCTACAAGGTAAAAAGCAGAGTTCTAGAGATCGTAGAGCTCCTGGCAGGTTCTTGAAAACTCAAGAAACAAAAATTCCTACTACCAATTCCCTGGCGAATGTTGGTATACCATTAAAAAATTTACACAAAGCTGGGTTGTTTGGTTGCTAAACAGTTCACGCATGGCGCTGTGTTTTTTTCAGAATAATGTTTCATGGCTATGGTTTAATTTTGTCGTTTTGCTTAATTTACGATTGTAATGTAAAGTTTGGGTTGTTTATGTTCGCCAATTTGTGGATTTGATGAGCAATGTTCATAGGCCTAGTTGTAGTGCATATGCTTAAAATACAACGCTCGCCAAATAGTAACGAACCAGACATATAAATGAATGGGAATTACATTATACAGTTTCAAAATATAAGAGTTTTTAGCTTCGTGATCTAGACCTATTTAGGTTGGCTAGAATCTCCCTCATCAACTTGTGGTTGTGTGACTCATCACCTGGCCAAAATGATCAAACCCAGTTGATACATCTGAGTAAGCCATGACACACACTCGTGGAAGATGTGGGCCGATGCCAACATTGCATGGGATCTAGACCTCTCTAGGCTGGCTAGAAACATCTTCACCAGTGTTTCTCCTCTCGCTCAAAACAGTGTGTATTTCTTTGGTATAGTCCTCGTCACAAAGGAGTAAAATGTCTGGATAGTACTTCCGGCCGTGTCTACGTGTGAAGGGATGTAGTTTTTGATGAAAATGTTTTTCCCTTTACTACACTTCATCAAAATTGTGGGTCGTCGTCTCCATGATGAAATTCTTTTGCTTCCTTCAGACAATCCCTCCTCGGTAGAAACAACTAGGGGTGTGCATACTAATGACCAATATATATGTGCCGATTGTTCCTCTCGTTTATCCTATGCAGGCCACAACTGACACCATGCCCACAAGCTGTACCGAACTAGTCACGCAAAATTCTGCCGAAAATACTGATGACAACACATCAGATAATGAGGCTGAAGGAAACACCGCTACAAGCCAAGAAAACAGGTACTCTGAGCATGATACGGGGGCAAAATCTGCCTCGGATCCGCCCCCGAGACTCTGATGCGCCGTCACCTGGGCGTATCGATCCACGCCAGTCCCCTCACGCCACGTCCCCAAGGTCTAGGCGCTCCCTTGCGTCGCGTTCTGCGCGTAACTATGGCGGCCATGGGGAGCCCGACACGTATTCCCTGTGGTCCCCACCAACACGTGTACACGCGGATCTCCCGCCCAGCTCTTCCCCGTGGTTCTTCTGATGGCTTCGGGAGTGACGCCTTGCTAGGAGATCCAATTGGCATGTCGTCGAGCGCTGGTGCCCAGGAATATTCTGCACCTGTACAATCTTTAGCGCCAGGATCTTCTGCAGCACCTGCTGCTGACATATATACTACTGCTGAACCCCGCACTCGACTACAAAAAAGGTACTACTACCTCTGTTCCAAAATGTAAGGCTTTTTAGAAAACTAAAACAGGTTGCCAAAAAGGTTTATATTGTGAAACAAAGGAAGTATAAAGGACCCAAATATTTGTACGAGGGTACAATTCGGTTGACACTGTGAACATCTATAGGAGAACCATAAAACTTGCATGATTCTAAAACAGATACAAACTGAAGTGTTCTATGCAAGATCCCACCAAGCTCTAACAAAAATGTTATTGAATGCACCTTGTCCCACCATGCTCTAACATGATCCCACCCAGTTGATACATCTAAGCATAAGAGTGCTATGCCAAGCCATGACACAACCTTGTGGCAGATGTCGACCCATGACAACATTGCATGAGATCTAGACCTCTCTTAGCTGGCTAGAAACACTTTAACCAACTTGTGATTGTATGCCATGTTACAACATCGACCTAGTTTCACCACATTAATTTGCCACAAGATAGTGTGTGTCATGGTTTGGCAAACTCAAAATTATAGCTAGATATAGCAAGTAGGTAGGATCATGTTGGCCAGGTGTGATGACACATACAATATCAACACCCGGGTTTTTAATCCTAGATGACTGTTATGCCATACATCGCAATCCCAGGATTACCATTTTTGCGAGACATAACAGATTTGGATACCACAGTACATCATCCGTTACAAACCATACATAAGGTCTTACACAAATAAGGATCTCATGATCCAGTTCTTAATAAAACACAAGCAGCGGAATGACGTAGTAATAAAAGTAGCGTAGGCGAAGCTCCATCTTCGGGGTCACAGGCAATGCTGACGATGGGAGATGATCCTAGTTGTCGTCACCTTCCTGGGGTCCATCCTCCTGGTACTCTTGTTCATAGTCTGGCCACGGGAATAGCCATGGACAAAGCCATGAGTACTGTTTAAGTACTCGCAAACTAATACTATCAAGTGAAGGGTGTTTTTGTAATAGGACACGAAGCTCTAGGGTTATTTTGCAAAAAGCCATATTTACCTCTACTATGTTCAGAAACAAAGAATGCTAGTTGAAGTTTTGTAACACCTAAGTGGGAACTTGAATTTCATATCACAACTCTGTTGTGGTCAAGTCAATTTCTCAATTCATTTCACAATTTATTTTGAAAACATCTGACGGGGGAACAGTATGACCACTTCAACTGTCCATAACTACGGACGCGACAATTCGAATAGTTTGACACTCTACAGAGATTATCACTTTCACCACAACATTCGATACATCCGTCAGGAATAAATCCTGAATTCACCATACTCTGATATGTGGTCTTGACTGGTAAGAAATGGCCGACTTTGGACAATCTGTCCACTATGACCCAGATAGAGTCATTTCCCCTACTTGAAGTAGGCAATCCGGTGATAAAGTCCATTCCAACGGAATCCCATTTCCATTCCGAAAACTGCAATGGTTGCAACAATCCAGCGGGTCTTTGATGTCCCGCCTTGACTCTCTGACATATATCACACTTGGCGATATAGCTTCTGATTTCTCTCTTCATCTTATGCCACCAAAATTTCTCCTTCAAATCTTGATACATCTTCATTCCTCCAGGGTGGATAGAATAAAGAGTATCATGATCTTCCTTCAGAATCACTTCTTTCAACTCAGAATTTGCTGGTACACAAAGGCTTCCTTTGTACCACAGAACTCCTTCTTCGTCTTCGGTGAATCCGGGCACTTTGCCTGTACTTATACGACGCTTGATTCCATTGATACTAGCATTTCTTTTCTGCGCCTCTTTGATATGGCTGATCAAAGTGGGTTGAAGTTCCATGCTAGCCAAAAATTTGGGTCATGGGTTTGGCGATACTTGAGAATCCTCTTTGAACTTGCGGTAGTATCCCGCCAATCCGAGAAATGCACAAACTTGGGTTTGAGTGGTTGGGGATTGCCAATCTTCGACATCTTTCACCTTTGCAGGGTCAACGGCAATTCCTCCGGCTGATACAATGTGGCCGAGGAATCCTACCTCCTGTAACCAGAATTCACATTTGCTAAACTTGGCATACAACTGATGCTCTCTAAGGGTTCCAAGAATGGTCCTTAGGTGTAGCTCATGTTCTTCTTATGATTTGGAATAAATCAGTATGTCATCGATGAAAACAACGACAAACTTATCCAGGAAGTCCATAAAAATATTATTCATGAGATTCATGAAATAAGCGGGGGCATTGGTTAATCCAAAAGACATGACGGTATACTCGTATAATCCATATCTGGTGGTAAAGGCAGTCTTGGGAATATCCTCTGCATGAATCTTGAGTTGGTGATAGCATGTTCTAAGATCATTCTTAGAAAACACTTATGCACCGGTCAACTGATCAAACAAATCTTCTATCTTGGGCAATGGGTACTTCTCCTTGATAGTGACACCATTCAACTTGCGATAATCCGTACACAAATGGTTACCTCCATCTTTCTTTTCCACGAACAAAACATGTGATCTCCATGGTACGCACTTGGTTGAATCAATCCAATTTCCAGCATGGCATCCAGTTGCTTCTTCAGTTCTGCTAGTTCTGACGGGTTCATACTATATGGTCTCTGGGCTATGGGTCCGGTTCCGGGGATTAGTTCAATGATAAACTCGATATCCCGATCTGGGGGCATACCGGGCAAAACATCTGGAAATACATCGGGGTATTCACAGACTATCCGGACTTGGTCAATTGTAGGTTGGGCTATACTCTTGTTGCACTTGAATTGACGAGGTAAGGCTTCAGATACATGCTTGACTGATATTCTGGCTATACTGGTCATGGTTATGGCTTTCTTGGCACAGTCAATTAATCCTTTATGTTTGGACATCCAATCCATTCCTAGTACTACTTCCAAACCTTTAGTTCCGAGTACTATGAGATTAGCATAAAAGTCTATGCCATGGATTCAGATAGGGACGGATTTGCAAATATGCCTAGCTTTGGTGGTTGAACCGGGGATTTGAACAATCATAACATGCTTCAGTTTGGTTGAATGCTTCGGTGACAAATGAGTGCGATGCACCAGAATCAAACAACACTCTAGCGAGTATTGAATTAATAGAAAACATACCTAGCACGACGTCTGGTGCTTCGTGGGCTTCTTCAGCGTGCATGAGAAAAAGACAGCTGTTGCGGTTGAGCGAATTCCCTGGGGCGAACCTTCTTCCAGGCTGAACACGACGCTGCTGCTGAGCTGGGGAATTTGCATTGGGGGCTGCGGCATTCTTCTTGGGCACTCATTGGAGTAGTGACCCTTATTTCCATAGTCATAACATGTCACTTGCGACTTGTCCTTTGCTGCAACAGGCATAGCATTGCTTCCAGTCCTTGGGGCAGTGTTGGTGTTGGCGGTAGCATTGTTGTTGTTGAACTTAGGTGGTACACGGCTGAAATTGTTAGAGTTACCGGGGTTGTTGTGATTTCCTCCGGGCCTTGGGTTTCCACGGTTGGGATAGGTCGGACGGTTCATCGGGGGTATGTTGGTTCTCGGGGCAAATCCTGGAGATGGGTTAGGGCGATAGTTTGGGGTCTGATGGGTTCTTGGCTGATGCATCATGCGACGCTTGCGGTTCTCATTGGCTTGGTTGATCTTTCCTTCCATTTGAATGGCAGAGTCGACAAGATCTTCAATATCAGCAAAGGGGATATTAACCAACACAGTCTGCATCTCATCATGCTGACCATTCAAGAATCTTTATTTATTCTTGGCTTCAGTGTCGATCTCATCCGGGGCATACCTAGCTAATGACAAGAATTTGTCACAGTATTCTACTACGGGCATCCTTCCTTGCTTCAGTTCTCTAAACTCATATCTCATTCTCTTGATCAAACCCGGTGGAACATGGGTTCTGCTGAACTTGACCTTGAATTTCTCATAGGTCATCATCTGTCCTCCAGTCATTGCACGAACGCTGTTCCACCATGCTCTTGCATCTCCGTCTAGATAGTGGGTGGCGAACAGCTGAGCTATCTGCGGGCCTCCAGGTGGGTTAGTATTATGGAAATTCTTAAGCTTAGATCCATGGTTGTCCTGATTTCCTTGGCCTTGATTGTTGCGGGCCAGCTGAGCTATCTGCTGAAGGGTGGCTAGGTTGGCTTGACGTTCTGCTCTTTCAGCTTCACGGTCAGAAACCAACATTTGCAGGATCTGCAATATCGGGTCCGGGGATGAACCACTTCCTCCGTGAGGCATCTAAAGATTGAGATAGATCATGAGAAAAGAGGGAAATTTCTAAGGTTCAGGGACTTTAAGGTTTGACTCAGATTTTCTAGCAACTTCATTTTCATTCATTCATTCATAACACACGATACAAACACACACCATAAAACAAGAAAAACAGATGGTTTTAAGAACCATTCTAGAAACTACGATATAGTGGGACTGAATACAACTCACTATGCTAGTGCTCAAGTGCTACTACTCCTCGGAGTCGGTGTAGTCGTCATCCTCATCATCCTCGTCATCATCGATGAAGGCGAAATCATCCTCATTGGTGAAGAAGTCCATAGCCTGATCCTCCAAAAAATCATCATCATCGCTGAGATAGGAGTAGGGGTCTGCACGAAGATCTTCTCCAGCATTCTCCCTTTCCTCCAACTGCATGTCTCTCTCGTGGATGGTCTCCTCCAAATCCGAGATATGGTGGCGAAGACGGGCAATGATGCGCTCCTTCTTGTCGAGCTGACGGCAGCGAGATTTGCGATCCTTAGCTAGCATGGCGATGGTCTGATCCTTCGTCTTGATGATGGAAGACTTCTAGTTGGAGTAGTCACGGCAATTATCCAATTCCTGCTGACGATCATACATCATTAAGCTAAGGTGGTCCAACTGAGTCTTCAGCTCGTGGTGGTATGGGGCTTCCAGTGGCTATCCCATAGCATCACTCCTTGGACAGAACTCGAAGCGGGTACCCTTGATCTAGTTGATACTCTGCCCACACAGACGGGCAAGAGCTTCCTGCATGGCCCTGGCAAGTCAATCGAGCCAGTTGTTCTCTCTTACGGTGAACTGAATTCCCTTGGCAGTGGGAGGTTCAATCTTTCCTTGGAGACTTGCAACAATTAGCCACTGTAGATCTTCTCCTCCCTGATCATTGAGCTGAGCTCCGAAGAACTCGGGGTGCAGACGCTCCAGAAGTTCCGAAAGCTGGTCCAAATCCCGCTCAAAGATGAGGTCACCTCCATTCCCCAACTGATAAAATTTGCTGTACTTTACATCCATCTATAAGAATATAGGATGAGTAAGTTAGTAGAGTGATCAAGTGTGTCAAATTTTCGGTATTTTGCAAGAGTTTTTGAGGAACATGAATTTTTATGAAAGAAACCAAGTGGTAAGAATGGGAATATGTTTTTGTAAATATTTGCTATCTTTGGTTTTGAAAGTAAGTTTTTGATTCAAACGTCCAGTCTAACTAGGGTCTCCTATGGCCAGGATGGCTCTGATACCAACTTATCAACACCCGGGTTTTTAATCACAGATGCCTGTTATGCCATACATCGCAATCCCAGGATTACCATTTTTGCGAGACAAAACATATTTGGATACCACAGTACATCATCCATTACAAACCATACATAAGGTCTTACACAAATAAAGATCTCATGATACAGTTCTTGATACAACTCAAGAAGTGGAATAACGTAGTAATAAAAGTAGCGTAGGCGAAGCTCCATCTTCAGGGTCACAGGCAATTCTGACGATGGGAGATTATCCTAGTTGCCTTAACCTTCCTGGGGTCCATCCTCCTGGTACTCTTCTTCATAGTATGGCCACGGGAATAGCCAGGGACAAAGCCATGAGTACTCTTTAAGTACTCGCAAACTAATACTAACAAGTGAAGGGGGTTTTTGTAATAGGACACTAAGCTCTAGGGTTGTTTTGCAAAAAGCCAGATTTACCTCTACTAAGTTCAGAAACAAAGAATGCTAGTTGAAGTTTTATAACACCTAAGTGGGAACTCGAATTTCATACCACAGCTCTATTGTGGTCAAGTCAATTTATCAATTCATTTCACAATTCATTTTGCAAACATCTGACGGGGGAACAGTATGGCCACTCCAACTGTCCATAACCGCAGACGTGGCTATTCGAATAGTTTGACACTCTGCAGAGATTGTACACTTTCACCACAACATTCGATACATCCGTCAGGAATAAATACTGACTTCACCATACTCAGTAAGTGGATAATCAATCCTAACCTTTCCATTACACTCCCTAGTATAGGCACCTCTCCTGTGAGTGTGGCCTCCCAACCATGACCAACTGTCATCCTGGGTACTGCACAGGGGGACAATCTTCACAAGGTAGCCTCAGCTCAGACCTTGGCCGTGAGGGAACCCATACTAAGGTATATAAGTTTCCAGTCAAGCCCTACCCAAATTTCAGGTATTGTGGTTGTACAGTAAAATTGGAATGGTATCGCATCCAGACAACCATCAGTTTTATAAAGGGATAAGGCTCATGCCTCAACATTTTCATCATCAAAATCATCTAGTGTTCGGAAACACATGTCAAAACATCTCAGTAGAATGACTCATCATTCTAAGGTTTTCATAATCATTTTCCACCAAGTATTCCCATCTAAAGTTGATCAAGTTTTATGCTTAGCACTAGCATCTACAAGTGGGGGTGAGTACTAATGAGGGGTGGTAAACAAGTGGAGTTTAACTAAGTAGAATCTCATGCCTTAGGATGACATCAAGATTATCTAGCTTAGGCCAAATTTAATGCTCTATATGCAACCTTCAATTATCTTCCTAGAATCTACAAATCGCTTAAGTAAGCTCTAAGAAATAGCTTTGATAAAGAAATAAAGTAGAAAGGTTGCAAGTAAATCTAGGAGGGGGTATCATCACATATGTCTAACCAAGCATGCTTAGTGCATTGCATAGGTGATCTAACTTTCATAATTGCAAGTGTTAGCTTGCTCAATCAACTAGTAGCATTAGGCTTGCCTTGTGCAGAGCAGTGGTTGAAGTTCTCCTCGGCTTCTTCTTCGTAGTATCCTCCTTCCTCCTCGTATCCTTGGTCGGTACTAGCGTCTATGAATAAATACGAGGTACACAATCACCAAACATTACTTAACTATTTTCAATCATCACCCAAAGGTGTTATATAGACGATCTAGCATCATCACTAATATCACAAGAATGAAGCATTTGTCTTAATTATTTATTTATTTTTAGAAAAGTAATTTCTACTCATTGAAAAACTACTTAAGATTTAATATTCTCCAACTCAAACATGGGATCATGTTGACACATGTCATCACCACATATTTCAGTACATGGGAATGTGATTTAAAGTGGTTTCACGATTTAATAAGGTTTAACCTTTTATTTTAAATAAAATAAAGTGACTAGAAATGCCTATGTGGCATTCTTTTATTACTGGAACATTATTTCTATAAGTAAACCCATATGTTTTTATATATTCTGAAAGGTATGAATAAATGTGATTTTTGAGAGTTGGAATCAACTCAGAAGCTATTATGGTTGTAATTTGAAAAATGTTTGAATGCAGAAAAGCTTCTGACTTGTTATTTTTACCAACATTGATATACATATCCAAATGATTTGAATCCAACGGGCTTGGATTAACCATTTCAATACCTTTCTAACAAAATTGCTTTCATGCATTTTGGTTCACTGAATCGGGCTGGGTTGATTTTTGAAACTAGGTACAAAACTATGTTTGAACTTAAAAAGAAAAAGCTAAATTCAAACGAGTGGGCTGCGCGGGAAGGGTTATTGGGCCGGCCCAATGTTACTCCGCAGCGCGGGGCTCAACTGACAGGGGGGGTCTACTGGTCAGTGGCTCATAAAACGCGAAGCGTTATGGGGCAATGTGGTGTGTTGGATTAGAAGTGAAATCAACGGCTGAGGGTCGTCGTCGACGATGAACATGTCACCGGCGAGCTCGAACCCTAGCGGCTCGGTGAGGGTCCATAGGGGGCATACCGGTGCTCCAGTGATGACGGTGAGGCGGGCAAATGACAAAGTCGACGATGGCGAACTCAGGGGTGGTCGCGGCACCTTCGGGGGTGGTCGAAATCAACGGCTCCCTTCTTCCCCAGAGGCGGCCTGCTCCGGTGCAATTCTGGCGAGCTGCTGCTGCTCGTGCTCCGTCTAAGGGGTGGAAGGATCAGTGAGGTGAGGGCAGTGAGATGGTGTGAAGAAATCGAGTGGGGGTCATCTCCTTTTATAGTCTCGACGACGAGACCTAGAGGGATGGGCAGGCGATGGTGGCGACACGGATACGGGCGGCTAGAGGCATGGCCGAGGTTGGCGATCCATGGGCGGTCTCCAGGAGATGCTCTAGAGCTCAAATGTGCTTGTAGGCTCGGTGGCATATGGTCGGGAACACGTGGTGCTCTGCGAGGCAGAGGCGGCGAACTCTGCGGCGAGCGCTGGCTACGGGGTACGGGCGGTGAAACGAACATGTCTGGTGGTCTCCTAGGACGGTGGGGTGCATGCTGGCGGGCGGAGAGGGCTCGAGGTGGTCGGGTTGCATGGGAACGGCGCATGCTCTGCGGTGCGCGTCGGCATGGTCGACAGCGGCGCGGGCGCGGCGTTCCTGGTGGTTCTGGATGCTGTCTTCGAGCTAGGGCTGGTCGAGAGGGGGAGGTGAGGCATGGGCTGCATGCTAGACAAGGTTGGCACAGCTAGTTCTTCTCCTAGCTTGATGTCCACACTGGGGTGACAAGTGTGCTCCCGGCCTGCTCACCATTGATGGCATTGCCAAGCTCACAGTGGTGCTAGAGGTTAGTTAAGGTTGCTAGATGATCTACTAAGGCTAGTTGCATCCAGAGAGGGAACAAGGTTGGCCCAAAACACTTCTCAACATAGTGTTTTTGATTTTGTTGATTTGAATCTGCAACCTGTTTGATGAAATGGCCGCATGAACTTGAGTTTTGAATTTTGAAAATATATTTGGTGGGTGTGATAGGCATGTGTTGAGGGTTCTGTGGATGTTTGGGTTTTGAAAATTGAGCTTGTTTGAGTGGTTTTTGAAATAGTGGGATCTTACCATATGAAACAGATTCAATTTTAAACTGTCATTTAAACTAAGCATTTGAATGTTTTTGGATGATGACAAATTGGGCCTTGGTACCTTATTATGAGTACTATCAAGGAGTGCGAAGATCCATACATGTTTTTGTTAAGTTCTGAGAGTTAGGGATAGCCAAAGTAGGCATGGGAGTTAATTGGCCAAAGTGACCATTCACCTAATTTGTTTGTTTTGACTTGTTTGTCTTTGGGAAAAGTTTGGGGATTGTTTAGATGATGTTTAATTCACCTAAGAATCTTTTTACAAGCAAAGAAACACAGAACCAAGGCAATTCAAAAGAATCCAAATTTTAATACTCACACATATGAATGCTTTCATATTTTTAGTTGGAGAAGTTTTTGTTAACCCTAATTTTGATGCTTAGAGTTTGATGATCCAAGTTTAATATTTTTGGGATGTTACAAACCTTCCCCCCTTAAACAAAATCTCATCCCGAGATTTGAAAAAGGACGAAAAAGATTACCTAGGATTTGAAGAGATCGGGAAACTCCGTCCTGATGTGATCTTCGCGCTCCCTGGTAGCTTATTCTTCCGTGTGGTTGCTCCACTGAATCTTGAGAAACTTGATGCTTCGGGTTCTGGTAGTTCTGAAGGCTTCTTCCAAAATACGGATGGGCAGTTCGGGGTAGGTCAGGTCATCGTTGATCTCTATGGTCCAGTGATTAATGTTCTTGAACACTTCAGTCTTCTCCAGAACTTTTGAGGCACTTGCGGCGTAATGAGATACGGAACACATTGTGCACGGCTAACATCTCTTTGGGTAGTTCCAATTGATACGACACTTCTCCTCGACGGTTCAGAATCTAGAAGGGGCCTATATATCTGCGGGCTAACTTTCCTTTCAGTTGGAAATGCTGCATTCCTTTCAATGGCGACACTTTCAGATACACAAAATATCCTATGTTGAAGGTGAGGTCTCGACGTCTCTTGTCGGCTTAACTCTTCTGCCTGGACTGGGCGGTCTTGAGGTGCTCACGAATTTTGTGAACCTTCTCTTCTGCTTCTCGTAGGATGCCGGGTCCGAAAATCTGACTCTCTCCTACTTCCGACCAGTTCAAAGGGGTGCGACACTTTCTTCCATACATGAATTCAAATGGGGCCATTTGCAAACTAGCTTGATAACTGTTGTTGTATGAAAATTCTGCGAACGGCAGACAGTCTTCACACTTAGATCCATATTCTAACACACATTCTCTCAGCATATCTTCGAGTATTTGATTTACTCGCCCCGCCTGTCCGTCGGTCTGAGGGTGATAAGCTATGCTGAAATCTAGTCGGGTTCCAAATCCTTCTTGGACTTTCTTCCAGAATCTCAAGGTAAACTGAGTTCCTCGATCCAATACGATGTTCTTTGGAACTCCGTGCAAACTGACGATTCTAGCGATGTATAACTCTGCTAGCTTCGAACTCTGATATGTGGTCTTGACTGGTAAGAAATGGGTGACTTTGGACAATCTGTCCACTATGACCCAGATAGAGTCATTTCCCCTACTAGAAGTAGGCAATCCGGTGATAAATTCCATTCCAACGGAATCCCATTTCCATTTCGGAATCTGCAATGGTTGCAACAATCCAGCGGGTCTTTGATGTCCCGCCTTGACTCTTTGACATATATCACACTTGGCGATATAGCTTCCGATTTCTCTCTTCATCTTATGCCACCAAAATTGCTCCTTCAAATCTTGATACATCTTCGTTCCTCCGGGGTGGATATAATTAATAGTATCATGAGCTTCCTTCAGAATCACTTCTTTCAACTCAGAATCTGCTGGTACACAAAGGTGTCCTTTGTACCACAGAAATCCTTCTTCGTCTTCGCTGAATCCGGGCACTTTGCCTGTACCGATACGATGCTTGATTCCATCGATACTAGCATTTCCTTTCTGCGCCTCTTTGATCTGGCTGATCAAAGTGGGTTGAAGTTCTATGCTAGCCAAAATCATGGAGTTCAAGCGGCACGACAATCTGTTAAGGGCATCTGCTACCACGTTGGCTTTACTAGGGTGATAGTGAATGTCCAGATCGTAATCCTTGATTAACTCAATCCATCTTCTCTGTCTCATATTCAGCTCCTTCTGAGTGAATATATACTTTAGGCTCTTGTGATCTGAATAAATCTCAAAACGGTTTCCCATCAGGTAATGCCTCCATGTCTTCAGGGCTAGAACTACGGCTGCGAGCTCGAGGTCATGGGTTGGGTAATTTTGCTCATGTTGTTTCAGTTGTTGAGATAGATAAGATATAACTTTGCCTTCTTGCATTAGCACACATCCGAGACCGATCTTGGATGTGTCACAATACACGTCAAAGGGCTTCGTGATATCTGGCATGATTAAGATTGGGGCTGAAATCAATCTTCTCTTGAGTTCTTGAAAACTCGCTTCACATTTGTCCGTCCATTCAAACTTCTTGTAATTGTTCAGCAATTGGGTCATGGGTCTGGCGATACTCGAGAATCCTTCTACGAACTTGCGGTAGTATCCCGCCAATCCGAGAAATGCACAAACTTGGGTTTGAGTGGTTGGGGCTTGCCAATCTTCGACATCTTTCACCTTTGCAGGGCCAACGGCAATTCCTCCAGCTGATACAATGTGGCCGACGAATCCTACCTCCTGTAACCATAATTCACATTTGCTAAACTTCGCATACAACTGATGCTCTCTAAGGGTTCCAAGAATGGTCTTTAGGTGTAGCTCATGTTCTTATTATGATTTGGAATAAATCAGTATGTCATCGATGAAAACAACGACAAACTTATCCAGGAAGTCCATAAAAATCTTATTCATGAGATACATGAAATAAGCGGAGGCATTGGTTAATCCAAAAGACATGACGGTATACTCGTATAATCCATATCTGGTGGTAAAGGCAGTCTTGGGAATATCCTCTGCACGAATCTTCAGTTGGTGATAGCCTGTTCTAAGATCAATCTTAGAAAACACTTTGGCACCGGTCAACTGATCAAACAAATCTTCTATCTTGGGCAATGGGTACTTGTTCTTGATAGTGACATCATTCAACTTGCGATAATCCGTACACAAACGCTTACCTCCATCTTTATAGATCTAACTATAATTTTGCTATGCCAAGCCATGACACACACAATTGTGGTAGATGTGGGCCCATGCCAACATTGCATGGGATCTACACCTCTTCAAATAGGCTAGAAACACCATCATCATCTTAGTGGCTGTGTGAGTCACTACACCTGACCAACATGATCCCACTCACTTGATAGATCTAGATGTAAGAGTGCTATGCCAAGACATGAGACACACTTGTTGCAAATGTTGGTCCATGCCAACATTGCATGGGATCTAGACCTCTCTAGGCTGGATAGAAACACGTTCACCAACTTGTTATTGTATGAGTGATCACTTGGACAACATGATCCTACCCTCTTGATAGATCTAACTATAATTTTGCTATGCCTAGCCATGACACACACAACTTTGGTAGATGTGGGCCCATTCCAACATTGCATGGGATCTACACCTCTCCGAGTTGGCTAGAAACACCATCATCAACTTAGTGGATGTGTGAGTCACTACACCTGACCAACATGATCCCACCCACTTGATAGATCTAGATGTAAGACTGCTATGCCAAGACATGAGACACACTAGGGGAAAATGTGGGGCCATGCCAACATTTCGTGGGATCTAGACCTCTCTGGGATGGATAGAAACACGTTCACCAACTTGTTGTTGTATGAGTCATTACTTGGACAACATGATCCTACCCACTTGAGGGATCTAACTATACTTTTTCTATGCCAAGCCATGACACACACAATTGTGGTAGATGTTGGACCATGCCAACATTGCATGGGATCTAGACCTCTCTAAGTTTGCTAGAAACAACATCATCAACTTAGTAGCTGTGTGAGTCACTACACCTGACCAACATGATCCCACCCACTTGATAGATCTAGCTATAAGAGTGTTGTGCCAAGCCATGACACAAACTTGTGGCTGATGTGGGGCCATGCCAACATTGCATGGGGTCTAGACCTCTATGGGCTGGATAGAAACACCTTCACCAACTTGTTGTATGAGTCATCACACCTGACCAACATGACCTTACCTACTTGATAGATCTAACTATACTTTTGCTAACATTGCATGGGATCTATACTTCTCTAGGTTGGCTAGAAACACCATCATCAACTTAGTGGTTGTGTGAATCACTACACCTGGCCAACATGATCCCACCCACTTGATAGATCTAGCTGTAAGAGTGTTACGCCAAGCCATGACACACTTGTGGTAGATGTGGGGCCATGCTAACATTGCATGTGGTCTGACCTCTCTAGGCTGGCTAGAAGCACCATCATCAACTTAGTGGTTGTTTGAGTCACTACACTTGACCAACATGGTCCCTCCCACTTGATAGATCTAGCTATAAGAGTTCTATATGAAGCCACGACAAACTTGATGATGGTGTTTCTAGTCAACTCATATGGGTCTAGAGCCTAATACAATGTTGGGATAACATGATCCCACCCACTTGATAGATTAACACTACTATGCCAAGAGATGATGAATTTTGAATTGTTTCTAAAAATTAGTTGAATTTTGAATCTAAAACAAAAAACTACTATGGAGATGTTCAGCAAACAAACAACAATCTTGTAAAGGGAATGAAAAAAAATGCTACTACACATTTCGAGCTCAACGGCCTGCATACGACTAGAAGACCATTGTTGGACTAGGATGCAGGCCCGCGTAGGGAAAATTATTTTTCATGTGTAGTCCAAAAGGAAGAAGACAACTCAAGCAGTACGTGTCATCGTTGATTTGTTGAGAGAAGCTCGTGCCACTTATGAATGTAGGGTATCTAAGAAGGTCTAATCGTTTCTCGCTTGGCGATGTGGGACTAAACTCCAACCCGCGTCAGTCCTTCCCGCTACGGTTTTCCGTTGGGCCCGAAACACCCATTACTTTTTGATGTCCGGGATTAATATTGGCCACCCCAAACTGCACGGCAAGTCTTACTTTTTTCTTCGGTCCTATATTCCTTTTTATTTTATATTTAAATATTTGAACAAAATAGCTATTTTACAATTTTTAATTTTATAAAATAAATTACATATTCTTGACAGGCACCGTTGGTATAGAATGTGCAAAAAGTTTGGGATCATTTGATGAACATCGAAAAATTGAGAAATTTACAAACAACCCTTTTGGTCTCACCTAGGCCGCTTTTCCTAGAAATGTGTTTTTCCACTTTCGTGAAACAACCTGGATTTTTTTACACATTCTGACATACACAAACTAAGACACATGTACAAGGTTTCACATAAATTTGAATGTTTTTGAATTTTTGGTGGCCCGGTCAAATTTAGGAAAAACATAAAGGTGTCTAGTAAGGATGCCTAGGGGTTAGGCCTTTGTAATGTGATACATGCTCCATGCTGAAACATGGCATCCTCTACCTAGAAGAAATTTTAAATGTGTCCAAGCTTTCACATAATTTTGATTTTTTTTAATTTTAGGTGGCCCGGTCAAATTTTGAATTTTTTGCATGGGCTTCAGACCTCTCTGGGGTGGCTAGAAACACCTTCACCAACTTGTGGTTGTGTGACTCAGCAGTTGGCCAACAAGATCCCACCCACTTGATCATTTTGGCCAGGTGATGAGTCACACAACCACAAGTGGATGAGGGACATTCTAGCCAACCTAAAGAGGTCTAGATCCCATGCAATGTTGGCATCGGCCCACATTTGCAGGTCACAAGTTTCTTGGGGGAGTAGAAATTAGAGCATTTTCCCTCCATGCAAGGCACAAGTTTCTTCTTGGTGGCCAACATGATCCTACCTACTTGCTATCTCTAGCTATAATTTTGAGTCTTCCAAGACATGACACACACTAGCCTGTGGCAAATGTGGGGCCATGAAAACATTGCATGGGGTATAGACCTCTCTGGGTTGGCTAGAACCACCGTCATCAACTTAGTGGTTGTGTGAGTCACTACACCTGGCCAACATGATGCCACCCACTTGATAGATCTAGCTATACGAGTGCTATGCCAAGTCATGACACACACTAGCTTGTGGAAAATGTGGGGCCATGGCAACATTTCATGATTGGGGTATAGACACCTCTCTAGGCTGGATAGAAACACCTTCACCAACTTGTTGTTCTATGTGTCATCACACCTGGCCAACAAGATCCTACCTACTTGCTAGATCTAGCTATAATTTTGAATTTGCCAAGCCATGACACACACTAGCTTGTGGCAAATTAATATGGTGAATTTTTATGATGTGAAACTAGGTTGATGTTGTAACATGGCATACAACCACAAGTTGGTTAAAGTGTTTCTAGCCAGCTAAGAGAGTTCTAGATCTCATGCAATGTTGGCATGGGTCCACATCTGCCACAAGTGTGAGTCATGGCTTGGCATAGCACTCTTATGCTTAGATGTATCAACTGGGTGGGATCATGTTAGACCTTGGTGGGACAAGGTGCATTCAATAGCATTTTTGTTAGAGCTTGGTGGGATCTTGCATAGCACACTTCAGTTTGTATCAATTTTAGCTTCATGCAAGTTTTATGGTTCTCCTGTAGATGTTAACAGTGCCAACCGAATTATGCCCTCAGTACGAATTTTTGGGTCCTTTATACTTCCTTCGTTTCACAATATAAACCTTTTTAGCAAGCTGTTTTAGTTTGCTAAAAAGCCTTACATTTTGGAACGGAGGTAGTAGTACCTTTTCTGTAGTCGAGTGCGGGGTTCAGCAGCAGTATATACGTCAGCAGCAGGTGCTGTAGAAGATCCTGGCGCTGAAGATTGTACAGGTGCAAAATATTCGTGGGCACCAGCGCTCAACGACGTGCCGATTGGATCTCCTGGCAAGGCGTCACTCCCGAAGCCGTCAGAAGAACCACGGGGAAGAGCTGGGCGGGAGATCCGCGCATACACGCGTTGGTGGGGACTACGGGGAAGAAGTGTCGGGCTCCCCATGGCCGTCATAGTTACGCGCAGAACGCAACGCAAGGGAGGGCCCAGACCTTGGGGACGTGGCGTGAGGGGACTAGCGCGGATCGATACACCCAGGTGACGGCGCCTTAGAGTCTCGGGGGCGGATCCACGGCAGATTTTGCCCCTGTATCATGCTCAGAGTACGTGTTTTCTTAGCTTGTAGCGTCGTTTCCTTCAGCCTCATTATTTAATGTGTTGTCATCAGTATTTTCGGCAGAATTTTGCTTGACTAGTTCGGTACAGCTTGTGGGCAGGGTGTCAGTTGTGGCCTGCATAGGATCAACGACAGGAACAATCGGCACATATATATTGGTCATTAGTATGCACAGCCCTAGTTGTTTCTACCGAGGAGGGATTGTTTGAAGGAAGCAAAAGAATTTCATCATGGAGACGACAACCCGTAATTTTGATGAAGTGTAGCAAAGGGAAAACATTTTCATAAAAAACTACATCCCTTGACATGTAGACACGGCCAGAAGTACTATCAAGGCATTTTACTCATTTGTGACGAGGACTATACCAAAGAAATACACACCGTTTTGAGCGAAAGGAGAAACGCTGGTGAACATGTTTCTAGCCAGCATAGAGAGATCTAGATCCCATGCAATGTTGGCATCGGCCCACATCTGCCACGAGTGTGTGTCATGGCTTACTCAGATGTATCAACTGGGTTTGATCATTTTGGCCAGGTGATGAGTCACACAACCACAAGTTGATGAGGGAGATTCTAGCCAACCTAAAGAGGTCTAGATCACAAATCAAAAAACTCTTATATTTTGAAACTGTATAATGTAATTTCCATTCATTTATATGTCTGGTCCGTTACTATTTTGGCGAGTGTAGTATTTTAAGCATACGCACTACAACTAGGCCTATGAACATTGCTCGTAAAATCCACAAATTGGCGAACATAAACAACCCAAACTTTACATTACAATCGTAAATTAAGCAAAATGACAAAATTAAACCACAGTCATGAAACATTCTTCTGACAAAAAACACCGCCATGCGCGAACTTTTTAGCAATCAAACAACCTATCTTTGCGTAAATTTTTTAATGGTATACCAACATTCTCCAGGGAATCGATAGTAGGAATTTTTGTTTCTTGAGTTTTCAAGAATCTGCCAGCAGCTCCGCGATCTCAAGAACTCTGCTTTTAACCTTGTAGAGTTTGTTTGTCTCCGACAGAATAATTTTTGCAATAGTACGTCTCCTAGAATCATTTATCCTTTCCTATAAAAAAATATTAGCAGGGTTAATAAGGTCACATGCTAGTGTATATGAATATGCAAATGCCAAATAGAAATTTTGAATACCTGCGAGACTACATCTGTGAATTTACCTACGTCAAAATGCTCCATAGAACGTAGCACGAACATTCTACATGAGTTTCTGTTCATAACGAATCTAAATTTGCATAACATTACTAACACATCAAAAAAATGGCATTAGTTCAACCAGAAACTCACGCATCATTTTGCCGTGTTGTTTCACAGCTTATGATATCCCAATTGGAAACATCATGAAACTTATAATCCGTATATTTGTTAGCCACTTGTATGTCTTTCGAAATTTGCTCTCTCTATGAAACAGTGTGGTTTAGTGTAATGCTTAGACATTTTTCTGGACCCTTTTAAATTCAAACAGCTAGTCGAGCACTTGAAATTTCTTCTTTGGACTATTCAAGACGACACAACACCAGTGGCAATCGTTTATATTCAACGCGAAATATGCCTACCAAAAAGAGACAAGTGTAATCACATTACATAATCTAGTTTATACCCTGCATTTTCTTATACAAACAGTACTTACTTTATCAGCACGAAAGTATTCTTCCATGCATCTTGTAGAGCATCCTGATATACCATACACCTTTTCTGATTTTTTGTCCAAGGCTTCTTTCTTATTCTGGGATCTAGTTTTTCTTCTTAGTGGAGTACGTATTAGACTGTTTACCCTCCATGCAAGGCACAAGTTTCGGTCATCCCCGGTCGAATAGACAATTCTTCCATGTAAGCACCTATAACCTACATAAAAAATTAATAACATGTGACAAACGATCCTTCTTTTTTGCATAAAGTAACAAAACCGAGGTACTGGGACTTACAATGCTACCCTGCCATAATTTATCAAGGATCACACTAATGTGGTTGGCAGTGACCTCGGTGTCGCCCTTGTTATCATAGACACTTCCATTGCAAAAATCTTTATTATTTTTTACTGTTTCAACGTACAACACTGCAACATCTATTTGTTGCGGTGTCAAACCGTCCAGGACTTCTATGTCTTTGAAAAGAACTACATACATAGAAACAAATATTTAATATGTGCATGTAATTGTTTTAATTTAATACATGCACAACCATGCAATTCAATGATGTTGCACTACCTTTTCTAACATCGTTTTTTGGTTTTTTACCCTTTTTGTCTGCCGACCTGAGCTTGCGCTTCTCGCCAATGGCTTCTATCTTCTCACCATTAATAGCTTTCCGGCAAATGGTATGTAGGCTATTAAACGAGTCAAATGATCCATTCGACAGAGTCTCTCCTACCTCACCTTTTTTCCTCCCCGCCCCTTTTTCAATGCAGCTGTGAATGCTTCTAATGGAATCAGCTCTGGGTCCGGTCGCGTCGGTGAAGGACCCCTACCATCAATTAGTATTGGTGACGCTTGGGTACTGCCGAGTTTCGATGGTGCGCTGTGGCAAGCATCAGTAGCATTACTTTCCTTCTTGTCTATGGGTAACATGAATATGTCACCTTCAACCTATTTATCCTTACTATTTGAATCCTTCTTTAAATTAGAGTCTTGTGCAATGTCAAAGAAGTTACTTTCTGAGGTGTCTAGATGGTCCATGAAATCTTTTGGCGTATATTTGGTGTTAGTAGAGGAGATTTCTTCACCATTCTCTGCCTCCTTCTCTACCTCCTTATCTACCTCCTCCTCTTTATTGTCATTATCAAACATTTTTTCTTTATAAGGTCTGTACGCAACTCCTGCCGAGTTCATCATAACAAGAAGTTTTTGCAAGATTGAAAATAAATGAATCATCTTGTCATGTTTTAAAAAAAGCATTTGTTTAACTCAGAGCATATGACACATAGGGTGTATCACCTTAGCACAAGCTTCTGAGAAGACCTCCATCTTTCTATGAAAGGTTTCTTCATCTGTTCCAACACGACTTCTGTCCTTCCTTTAGCATTGCTGGATGTAGAACCTCCATCCTTCTTCTTGTACGACCCTCTACTACGTTTCTTACCAGATGCAATTTCGGGTGTATGGAGAACCTCTTATCGATTCTTTTGAGTTATGTCATCGTCAATCTTCAATATATGTGTATATAAACTAATTAATATTAACAACCTAGAACCGTTAGTAGAACAAAAAATAAGCCACAATATCACTTGTATTTACGTACCTTCCCCAAAGCACAGCCCTTTAATTCTAAGGCGTCTCTCGCCGAAGCCACATCTTCCGTCCAGTTCCTCATCAATGTCCTTCTGGACGTATACTCGGCGCCATCTGGGAGTATCTTCTCATAGTACAGATACTTCAAATATCACAACAAAATTAGATTAAGATAACGAAAAATGTATTGTAGATAATTATATACTCCCTCCGATTCAAATTATTTAACTCGGATTTGTCTAGATTTGAATGTATCTAGACATGTTTTAGTGCTAGATATATCCGAATCTAGACAAAACCAAGTCAATTAGTTTGAATTGGAGGAAGTATGTAAGTTGATAATGGAATTTACCTGTAACAAGATGGTACTGCCTGTCGGCCATTGATTCGCTTCATATGCGTTGCCTACTTGTTTTAGGCTAGCAATGAGATATGTCCGTAGATACTCATTCAAATTCAGATTTTTAATGCGTCCCACATCTTCTACTAGTGCATAGTATTGTTTTGGGACGATCTTCTGGTTCTGTGGGTCAAGGACTATCCCAATCAGAAACAGAACCATCTTGCGGATAAAGTCGTCATCCGCGACTTTATCCTTGATGACGTCGGCGATTAGGTCATCAATTACAAGATTACGTGTCTTTTTGCTTACAAAGCTATCAGGTATACGGTTCTTTGCGTCATCGGCTTCCTCATAAAGAATGTCCGATATATTCAATCCATGATTTTTTAAACCATAGATGGACTCAACGTCCTCTCCCGTATGTGATATTTCACCATCATTCTTGCGTACATTAAATTTTTCTGTCTTTGGATCATATTTTTCTATCATAAATTTGATCACCAGCATCTTTACTTCACTGGGGGAATCTCAAGCATGCACTGCAAGTCGGTTTCTCTAATTTTGGCACGTTGTACCACAGTCATACTTTTCACGAAATGACACCACTTCTCAACAGCACAACACATTTCTCCTATTTCGTCCATTCTGTTGAAAAATAACTATATTTATTTAGGTGTTTTGTTGGCATCTGAATAAATAATACTATTCATAAGACACATAGACTAAGATGTATAACACTAAGAGTACATTATACTACATCATGTCAGGTAAATCTCTGGACGCGCCTAACTACCGATAAATCGAAAGCGGGATTTTAAACTTGTTTACACATATATAAAATTACAAATATACTTACACATACAAATATAATTACAAATCTTGGCATGTGCAATTGCGTATAAAAATGATTACACATATACTTCATTTGAAAAATGTTTACACATATATACAATTACAAATAAAGAGTTTACACACATAGTTTTTCTGTAGTGCATGTGTTTATAGACCTTATATTGCAAACATCTATGAACAATATTACACATAACCAGCTAAATTGAATAACAACAGGAGAATCAAACGTCTTGTTTTATTAACAAAAGGGACTTCTACGTCATTCATTTTTAAACACCAAACCAGCTAAATTGCATCTCAAAACCGCATGTAGGCCTGAGATGCGATGTCTAACATAGAACCAATTAACACAAGAAAATTACAACAGAATTAATAGGCAACATCATACCAAACGACTTCCCGCCCTCAAACAGAGCCCAACAACTTGAATTCCTAGCAAAGATCCACTAACAATTCTTCGACATAATGGCGACTACCCTTGGGCGGAAAATCTAACGACTAAACAAACGGATCCATATGGATCGAGCTCTAATCGAAGTTCTTCTGAACTTTGAACTAGTAATACTGTATGATAAATCCGCAATGCGTACAAAAACACTTGCAACGATAGTGCGTGTGTTGCCAGTATGCAGCTCCTCAAAAATAAACGGTGTGTCCTCGATTTATCTCTCACGTAGGGCAGGACAAAAAAATTCAAATCTCGTCGTTGGCGGCGATGGGCGATGTCGAGGTGGGCGGAGTCGAGGCGATCGAACAAGAAAACCCATCTGATAAGATGTTCCTCTTTGTGCACACGTACAACGTGGGGTGTGTGCATGGTGGGTGGGTGGGGCCTGTGGGGTTTAGGGTTTAGGTCCATGTATTAAAATAACGTCTGAGTATGTTGCATGGGCTTTGGCCAGTCGTACGCCGGTCGGCCTGTCTCGGGCCAATTGTGCCTGGTCAAATGTGTCCAACGTTTCACACAATTTTGATGTTTCTTTTGAATTTTAAGTGGCCCGGTCAAATTTTGAATTTTTGCATGGGGTTTAGACCTCTCTGGGTGGCTAGAAACACCTTCACCATCTTGTGGTTGTGTGGCCAACATGATCCTACCTAATTGATAGATCTAACTATAATTTTGCTATGCCAATCCATAACACACACAACTGTGGTAGATGTGGTCCCATGCCAACATTGCATGGGATTTAGACCTCTCTGGGATGGCTAGAAACACCATCATCAACTTAGTGGCTATGCGAGTCACTTCACCTGACCAACATGATCCCACCCGCTTGATAGATCTAGCTATAAGAGTGCTATGCCAGGCCGTGACACACACTCGTGGTAGATGTGGGGCCATGCTAACATTGCATGGGGTCTCAACCTCTCTGGGCAGGCTTGAAACACCATCATCAACTTAGTGGCTGTGTGAGTCACTACACCTGACCAACATGATCCCACCCACTTGATAGATCTAGCTATAAGAGTGCTATGCCAAGCCATGACACAAACTTGTGGCAAATGTGGGGCCATGCCAACATTGCATGGGGTCTAGACCTCTATGGGATGGATAGGAACACCTTCACCAACTTGTTGTTGTATGAGTCATCACACCTGACCAACATGATCCTACCTAATTGATAGATCTAACTATATTTTTGCTATGACAAGCCATGACACACACAACTGTGGTAGATGTGGGCCCATGCCAACATTGCATGGGATCTATACCTCTCTAGGTTGGCTAGAAACTCATCATCAACTTAGTGGTTGTGTGAGTCACTACACCTAGCCAACATGATCCCACCCACTTGATAGATCTAGCTGTAAGAGTGCTATGCCAAGCCATGACACACTTGTGGTAGATGTGGTGCCATGCTAACATTGCATGGGGTCTAGACCTCTCTGGACTGGATAGAAACACCATCATCAACTTAGTGGTTGTTTGAGTCACTACAATTGACCAACATGATCCCTCCCACTTGATAGATCTAGCTATAAGAGTGCTATGTCAAGCCACAACAAACTTGATGATGGTGTTTCTAGTCAACTCATGTGGGTCTAGAGCCTAATGCAATGCTGGGATGACAAGATCCCACCCACTTGATAGATCTAAGTATAACACTACTATGCCATGATGAATTTTGAATTGATTATAAAAATTAGTTGAATTTTGAATCTAAAACTAAAAAACTAATACGGAATTAATTAATAAGTTTTTTCATATAAAACATATTGGAAAAGATGTTCAGCAAACAAACAACAAGCTTGTAAAGGGAATGAAAAAAATTCTTAACACACATTTCGAGCACAACGGCCTGCATACGACTAGAGAGACCATTGTTGGCCCAGGATGTAGGCCTGCGTAGCCCATATTTTTCAAGTGTAGTACAACAGGCAGAAAAGTGTCAGCAGTATGTGTCATAGTTGATTTGTTGATAGAAGCTCATGCAAGATATGAATGCAGGGTATATAAGCTGGTAGAATCGTTTCTCGCTCGCTGATGTGGGACTAAACTCCAACCCGCGTCCGTTCTTCCCGCTACGGTTTTCCATTGGGCCCTAAAGATCCCATTGCTGTTTGATGCCCGGGATTAAGATGGGCCGCCCCAAACTACTTCATGCCCGAACACAGCCCTGACGCGGGCGCTGGAGTAGGAGTTGGGCTGGCTTGTTGCCTGCACACCGAGTCTTACTTTTTTCTTCTATCCTATATTCCTTTTTATTTTCTATTTACAAATATGAACAAAATATCCATTTTACAATTTTGAATTTTATAAAATAAATTACATATTCTTGACAGGCGCCGTTGGTATAGCATCTGCCAAAATTTTCGGATCATTTGATGAAAATCGAAAAATTGAGAAATTTACGAACATCCCTTTTGGACTGACCTAGGCCTCTTTTCCTAGCAATGTGTTTTTTTCGACTTTCGTGAAATAACCTGGATTTCTTTACATATGCTAACATACACAAACTAAGACACATGTACAAGGTTTCGGAAAATTTGAAGGTTTTTGAATTTTTGGTGGCCCGATCAAATTTAGGCCAAAAATCAAGGTGTCTACTAAGGATGCCTAGGGGTTAGGCCTTTGTGATGTGAGACATGCTCCATGCTGAAACATGGCATCCTCGAAGAAATATTTAAATGTGTCCAAGGTTTCACACAACTTTGAATATTTTTTGAATTTTTGGTGGCCCGGTAAAAATTTGAATTTTTGCATGGGCTTTAGACCTCTCTGGGGTGGCTAGAACCACCTTCACCAACTTGTGGTTGTGTGACTCAGCAGTTGGCCAACATGATCCTACCTACTTGATAGATCTAACTATAAATTTGTTATGCCAAGCCATGACACACAAAACTGTGGTAGATGTGGGCCCATGCCAACATTGCATGGGATCTAGACCTCATTGGGTTGGATAGAAACACCATCATCAACTTAGTGGCTGTGTGAGTCGCTACATCTGACCAACATGATTCCACCCACTTGATAGATCTAGCTATAAGAGTGCTATGCCAAGCCATTACACACAATTGTGGCAGATGTGTGGCCATGCCAACATTGCATGGGGTCTAGACCTCTCTGGGCTATATAGAAACACCTCACCAACTTGTTGTATGAGTCATCACACCTGACCAACATGATCCTACCTACTTGATAGATCTAACTATAGTTTTGCTATGCCAAGCCATGACACACACAACGGTGGTAGTTGTGGGACCATGCCAACATTGCATGGGATCTATACCTATCTAGGTTAGCTAGAAACACCAGCATCAACTTAGTGGTTGTGTGATTCACTACACCTGACCAACATGATCCCACCCACTTGATAAATCTAGATGTAAGAGTGCTATGCCAAAACATGAGACACACTTGTGGCAAATGTGGGGCCATGCCAACATTGCATGGGATCGAGACCTCTCTGGGTTGGATAGAAACACCTTCACCAACTTGTTATTGTATGAGTCATCACTTGGACAACATTATACTACCCTCTTGATAGATCTAACTATAGTTTAGCTATGCCAAGCCATGACACACACAACTATGGTAGATGTGGGGCTATGCCAACATTGCATGGGATCTATACCTCTCTGGGTACAATGCTAGCATCATTAGGCTAGATACAATTCCAAGACATGATGAGCCACTTTGTGGTAGATGTGGGCCCATGCCAACTTTGCATTGGCTATAGACCTCTCTGGGTACAATGCTAGCATCATTAGGCACATGGTATTACACCCTTGTGCCAAATTTGAGTCAATTTAGCTAGCATTAATACATCAAAACATGGCTTATGAATTTTAATTTAAACAATATGAATATTTCACTAATCTTAGTTATGATTTAGGGAGGGGTAATGTATGCATCATTCAGGTCTAACACTAGTACTTTTTAATGTAATATTAAGTCATAAAAATGAGATATCTTCGGCTAATCCTAGTTTTTTAAAAACGATAATTTTACAACATGGGATATCTTCGGCTAATATATGGTGCTTAAAAAATGGGTGTCATATGAAAAGGAAAAAGCTGAACTATCTGGGATAGATGGGAAATATAAAAAATATTCAGTTAATCCACTATGAATCTAAGTTTCCGTGTTTCATGGTTAAATTTGTTTCTCTTCGGGATTGAGTTTGTTTCCCTTAAGATATACTAGGAAGGATGTTTTTTTGGATTGATCAGTAATTTTTATAGATCGATTTTCAGCGTACGTATAATTTTTTGGGTTTGGTAGAAATCAGCATAGTGGCCGGTCAGAACTAGCTTCATACATGGCTTCAGTTCAGAGCACAGCATAGTTATTTTAGAAATGCCCCCTTGTGTTTTTCTAGCATGGCTAAAGTTGGTCCTAAGGGTACAAAAGGAATTTCGATAGCTATAGATGAATGACTCGTCCTTTGGAACCCTAACCTAAGGTGCCCCTAACCATCCGCTGTTCCAAGATTCAAATTGATTCTTATATCCTTCCACTAAAACTCTCATACATCACGCCATTATGAACGAGAGGGGTGAGGGTGTGCTTTCGCCTAAAGTTCCAAGGTCTGGCTGGGTTGTCGCCATGGAAGATTCTATGGGATTTAGAGAGTTCAACACTTCAGGCGATGGATTTTCAAAAGAAGCTTATGGTAATGTTGATTGCTTTTATCCGACTGCATATGTAAAATTTTGTATGCTTTCCTATTGTGTGTATGGTACGAGTCTGTTCTGTGTAGATCTAAAGAGGTCTTCAGAGTATATCTGTTTCTTAGGGTATTTAAGAACCGTGCTATAGTTTGGGATATGCTAAAGGATTTGACTTTAATTGTTTCTTATACAAAGGATCAATTGAAAAATAAAATACTTTCAGTTCTTTAGAAGTGACTGCTTTTAGGAAGGGAATCTTCAATAACAGCTTCCTTCGCAAATTGGGGGGTGGGGGATGATGGAATTTAGTAGTGTGTTGTAGTTTGTAGGGATTTTATTTCTGTTATGTTGTTTGATTTGTTATTCTGTAGATGATGGAAGCTTGTTTACATGCTTCTATTCCTTGGTATAAAAATTCATGGCATTGCATCAAACATATGACATATGGTTTTCTGTTTGGCAGATGGAGTTGGATCCAGCATATCTGTCAAATTGAAAACTTCTGTGGATTTAGTGATGAGCAACTCAGATTTGGTTTCAAAAATTATTACGAAGTCTAAAATTACAACTTTTATGGCATTGATCCGTTGCAGCATTTCCAATAATGCCTGGTTGTCATCTAGTAGGTCTCTAATTGTGCAACGTTGGTGATAGGGCAAAGGTGTCCTATCTTTCGATGAGATGGTGATAGTCGATTTGGTGGAGTTTGGGTTTGACGATCCGACTACACGTGCGAGCACGAGCGCCAATGCAATCACTAGGCCAATCTCCTGGAGGTTACTGATCCTGCCGGAACACGATCAGCCTGACCAGCGAGGGTCTTAATTCCTACCTAAAATCGAGAACAAGTAAGATCTAATATTGCAATAAAGATATTGCGGATTAAGATGAAAGCTTTATTGAAAAGGTGGGATCCTGTATAGGTGCGAAGTACAAGAGGCCTCTGCGACGCTCGAGCCTTGGCGAAGTTGCTATGATGGCTAACTTAATGTCTAAACAAAATCCAAGTCTATGGTGACGGCTATGGGGAGTATTTAAGGAGGAAAAGGTGGGGTTTTGCCCAGCCATAGAAGTGGTGGCCGAATCCAACCCTAGAAGTCCTTTTCTCCTCAAATACGGACTCTAAAAAGTGGCTATTTAAAATCCTGCGAAAATTACATGGACCTGGCCCAAAATAAAGGTGTCGCAGCACGATATTAAGCTATGGACGAATTTGCGAAGTATTAATCTTGAATATTTTGTCCATGCCTTCTTTCTTTATTATCGTGGTGTCAATGTTCTAAAATCTTCATCCGTGGCCTTCTCTTGGATCATCACATGCTTGCTGCCATCTCCATGCATGGCCATGCTCCAATGCTTGTCCCTCTCATCCATGCTTAGTCCATCATTCCTAAGAGTAAGAAATACATCTGATTTAGGCAGCATCATATTCTCATGTATGTGAGGAATAGTTCGAAGAAACGAAAGTACCTGATAGTTAAGTTGTTTGGCACGAGATCTTGTGATAGGTCCTTGTATGTGTGTAGGTACAATGGTTGTATCAATAGATGGGATGTCCACATCATGCTCCCCTTCTTGAATTGAAGTCGTCCTCGAGGCAATATCATCTTCCTCACCAAAGTAAGGCTTCAAATCTGCAATGTTAAACGTAGGACTAACCGTACCAAAGTCTGCAGGCAACTCAAGTTTATATGCATTATCGTTTATTTTCTCTAACACCTTAAAGGGACCAGCAGCACGCAGCATTAAATTAGACTTGCGTAAATCAGCAAAACGGTCGTTACGCAAATGTAACCAAACAAGATCTCCAACATCAAACACAACATGCTTTCTCCCTTTATCCCCAGCAAGTTTATACTTAGCATTCATGTGTTCTATGTTAGCTTTAGTAGTCTTATGCAAGTTTAATATCATTTCAGCGTGTTGAGTAGCATCCAAATTATTTTGCACCGAAGAAGGTAAAGGCAATAAATCAATAGGTGCACGAGGAACAAAACCATACACGATCTCAAACGGGCACATCTTTGTGGTAGAATGCAGCGAACGATTATAAGCGAATTCTATATGAGGTAAACACTCTTCCCACAATTTTAAGTTCTTCTTTAAAACAACCCGCAACATAGTAGATAAAGTTCTATTTACTACTTCAGTTTGTCCATCAGTTTGGGGATGACATGTAGTACTAAATAGCAATTTAGTCCCCAACTTAGCCCATAAACATCTCCAAAAGTGGCTAAGAAATTTAGTATCACGATCAGAAACAATAGTATTTGGCACACCATGTAAATGAACAATTTCACGAAAGAACAAATCAGCAATATGCGCAACATCACCCGTTTTATTACAAGGAATAAAGTGTGCCATCTTACAAAACCGATCCACAACAACAAAAATACTATCCCTCCCCTTCTGTGTATGTGGCAATCCCAAAACAAAGTCCATAGAAATATCCTCCCAAGGAACACTAGGAACAGGAAGAGGCATATATAAACCATGTGGATTAAGGCGAGACTTAGCTTTTTGACAAGTAGTGCAGCGTGCCACAAATCTCTCAACATATCGACGCATACGTGGCCAAAAGAAGTGTGCAGCAAGAACATCCTCTGTTTTCTTGACACCAAAGTGTCCCATCAATCCTCCTCCATGCGCCTCCTGTAACAACAAAAGACGAACAGATCTATCTAGAATGCATAGTTTGTTAGCACGGAACACAAATCCATCAATGAAGACGAACTTGTTCCATCTTCTACCATCTCTACAATTCTGCAACACATCTTTAAATTCAGCATCATGCACATATTGTTCCTTCGTAGTTTCTAATCCAAATATTTTGAGGTCAACTTGAGATAACAAAGTATACAGCGCGACAAAGCATCAGCAATAATATTATATTTACCCTTTTTGTGTTTGATAACATAAGGAAAAGACTCAATAAATTTAACCCACTTTGCATGACGACGATTCAACTTAGCTTGACTATGAATATGCTTCAAAGATTCATGATCAGAATGTATAAAAAATTCTTTAGGCCATAGATAATGTTGCCAAGTTTCTAATGTCTGAACCAACGCATATAATTCTTTATCATAAGTAGAATAGTTCAGACTAGCCCCACCCAATTTCTCACTAAAATATGCAACAGGTTTTCCCTCTTGTAATAACACACCTCCCAAACAAATTCCACTAGCATCACATTCAAGCTCAAAAGTCTTAGTGAAATTAGGAAGTTGGAGTAAGGGAGCATGTGTGAGCTTATCTTTCAATATGACGAAGGCTTGTTCTTGTGCATCGCCCCAAACAAAGGGCACATCCTTCTTGGTAAGTTCATTCAACGGCACGGCAATTGATCCAAAGTCTTTGACAAAGCGCCTATAAAAACTAGTGAGGCCAAGAAAACTCCTCACTTATGTGACCGTCTTGGGCTGCGGCTAATTCTCAATAGCTTCAATCTTGGCTGGATCCACTTCAATACCTTGTGATGTAACAACATAGCCAAGAAACACAACTCGATTGGTGCAAAAGGTGCACTTCTCAAGATTACCAAACAAACGTGCATCACGTAAAGCATTGAAAACAACACGTAAATGGTCCAAATGATCCTCTAAAGATTTGCTATAAATCAGAATATCATTAAAGTAGACTACCACAAAACGTCCAATGAAAGCACGTAAAACTTCGTTCATTAATCTCATGAAAGTGCTGGGTGCATTAATTAAACCAAACAGCATCACTAACCACTCATACAAACCTAACTTAGTTTTAAATGTTGTTTTCCATTCATCTCCCAATTTCATACGGATCTGGTGGTAACCACTACACAAATCAACTTTAGAAAACATGGTAGAGCCACTCAATTCATCAAGCATGTCATCCAATCGTGGAATAGGATGACGATATCGAATAGTAATATTATTGATAGCTCTACAATCAGTACACATGCGCGAAGAACCATCTTTCTTAGGTTCCAAAATAATAGGAACAACACAGTGGCTAAGGGACTCACGAATATGATCTCTGTCGAGTAGTTCCTGAATTTGGCGTTGTATCTCCTTTGTATCCTCTGGATTGGTTCTATATGGCGCGCGGTTGGGCAACATAGCACCAGGAATTAGATAAATTTGGTGCTCAATTCCTCTAATAGGAGGTAGTCCTGGTGGCAGCTCAATGGGAAAGACGTCCTCATATTCCTGCAAAAGGTTAGTAATAGCGGGTGGCAAAGAAGGAGGCATATCCTCAAATGAAAACAAAACCTCTTTGCAGACAATTGCATAACATTGAGTATTGTTTACATCTAGTTCAGCAATATCAATTTTATTTGCAAGCATACATGGACTCTTCAAACGAATTTCAGTAGCATGTTTAGAATCAGATTTAGTGTTCTTTGGTGGTCCAAATCTACAGCAACAATCTGATTCTCACTTGTATTTTTCTCCTCAGTTTTAGCTCTACTAGCTCTAGCAAGATCATCTTTTAAAATCTGTTCGGGAGACATAGGTTTTAGACCAATTTTCTTTCCATCATGCATCAGAGAATAGTGATTAGTTTTGCCATTATGAATAGATTCTCTATCAAATTGCCATGGTCTATCAAGTAACAAAGAACAAGCTTGCATATGTACAACATCACAATCAACAAAATCAGAATATGTACCAATAGTAAAATGCACGCGTACCGTTCGTGTTACCTTGATGTTGCGAGAACTCTCAAACTATTGGATGTAATATGAATGTGTGCGTTGTCTTGTTGGAAGTGCAAGCTTCTCTACCATGTCAACACTATCCAGATTATTACAACTCCCTCCATCAATGATGATCCTTATAGCTCTTTCCTTGACAACACCACGTGTTTGGAACAGGTTGTGGCGTTGATCTTGCTCAGATTTGCTCAATTGCACACTCAACACACGTTGTGTAATTAAGCTCCTGTATTGATCAGCAGCTTCAGCTCCCATTACCTCTATATCTTCATCAAAATCACAATTGTCTCCATCGCGAGCAGAAATAAGGGCTAATGTATCTTCATCAAAGTCACTTGCTGAATCATATTGACCATCATCACGCACCATCATAACACGTTGTGTTGTGCACTGTCTCTCAATATGACCAAAACCACAGCACTTGCGGCATTATATATCTTTTGTTTTACCCGTGGAAGCCATAGAAGATGCACTACGAACAGGAGCATTGGATGAAGGTGGAGGAGCAACTGACAGAAATCTTGTGGTGGCCTTGGATGTGGTAGCAGCTGGTGGAGAATCACGAGAAGGAGGCGCTGATTGTCGGGATGTCCAGGTGAATGTGCGACCTGCAGAATTATTAGTCCTCCTCCATGGTGTTTGGTGATCCTGCACTTCACGTTCAGCTTTGCAAGCAAGATGGAACAAATGAGTGATAGAGTTATATTCCTTATAGTCTAATATGTGTTGAATGTCCTTGTTTAATCCACCAAAGAAACGTGCAAGCATTTGTTCAGTAGATTGTACAAGACCACACCGAACCATCCCCGTTTGCAATTCCTAATAATACTCTTCTACAAAAAAATTTCCTTGTTCCAAACATGTCAGATGCTTTAGTAAATCACGTTGATAAGTGGGAGGCACAAAACGAACACGCATAGCAGTTTTTAAAGCAGTCCAAGTACTCGGAATAGTAGTAGGATTTAAACGATAATACTTAGACCACCAAAGGGAAGCAAATTTAGTAAATTCACATGTAGCAGCACTAACACGCATATTCTCAGGATATTTTAAACATGCAAAACGTTGTTCTACTTCCATCTCCCATGTAAGATATGCATCAGGATTATATTTACCCTCAAAAGATGGAATATTTAATTTAAGCTTTGCAACATGATCATCATCACGTACAGGTGTTCGAGCGTTGCAGTGGTAATGTCGAGGACGGCCAGCAGGGTGTAGAGGTTGTTCAACCTCCTCGTCAAACAGATCGTCGTTGTCGGGGTAGTAGTAGTACCCGTCGTCTGTCCCCAATGTCGCAGCAGCAGCCGCGGTGGAAGTCTGAGGTGCCTCAGCTGCAGTTGTAGCCTCCTGAGGTGCGGCGGCAGCCGAACCAGCAGTACGACCCGTGATCGGAATACGCCGTGCGCCATGCCAAGGTGCCAATGGGGCGGGTGCGGGTGCGGGTGGCGGCAATCTGTCCAAAACCTCCTTGAACCGAGCGTCAAGCTTGTCGTTTAAGGATTTCTCGAGTCCATCGATCTTGTCCATGGCGTTGGTGAGCTTGGTGTCAAACTCCCCTAGTCGTGCATCCACATCTTCAGCGCGACCGACCAAGAGCTCGGAGAAGTGGGCATGTAGTTCTTGGTTCTTCATTGTGGCTGGGTTCCGCGAAGTATCTGTCATGCTTAGTCCTTTAAAAAGCACAGGTATATATGCCTATAACTACGGAAATATGGTGGAAGACACGTGTAATATGTTAAGTAATATACGAAGCTCTTACACGTTCTTACCAAACAGCAGGAAAAAGGCGATGTGCAACCGCGAGGAGCAGTGGGTCCAGAGATTGAACCGAGCAATTACCAGGAGTCGAGACAACGCACGTGGAGAACTCTGTGAAGCTCTGGGAAGGCTTAGCAAAGGGGTTAGCAATTATCAAAACAGCAATGCAAATGTTGAAAGAATGCTCAACGACGGTACTGTGTTGGTCCTAGGCTGGACCGTACTAGAGACGCGAGCCTAGATCACCAAGGATGTCACGACGCGACACAACAAGCAATGTATGATGATATGGCACCCGGAAAAGTGAGACGAGATGTTGAAAATCACTATGATGGCGAGTGTCTAGAACTGATCTACGGGGTCTAAAACAGGTTAGCCCCAAAAAAATGAAATTTTTGTATTATGCTCCGGAAAGCGCGGGCGCCAAAAAATATCGCTATAACGACCGATGGAGAAAAGTGATCCCCGGGGCCGAAAATCACTAGAGCCCGAAATTTTTTTCGAAGGCGGTTCCAGACTTTTTTATTGCTCTCCTTCTGGACTTACGGCTGAACTTCTAACACGAGACGGACTATAGCTCAACACGGAAACAACAAAGAAGGAAAGTAAAAAGAAAAACTAGGAAGCAATAACCCAAATCGGACTCGTTCCATGGCAGGAAAGGTGATCCAATCTGTGTCACGGTAGGAAGGCGGTGGCGGAGTTTTAGGGTTTATGGTGGCAGGTTGTATGGCGGAGGAATATGATGGCGGAATATGGTGGCGATGATCTGCGAGGGTGACGGTGACTATTGTGATCAGAACTCGAAACTCTAAGGGACGAGACACTAAGACCAGCAACTCGACGTGACGATATAGACACAAATTCAACAATGAAAAACTGAAAAGATAATGCAAGCCGTAGATTGGTGATGGGATGGATCTAAACTCTAACTGTGTTTTTGGCTTTTCCGTGGGTTATAGGTAAAACAGATCTAATCTACGAAAGCAGTAAAATCTCACCGAGCAACCTGAAATATGATACCACTTGATAGGGCAAAGGTGTCCGATCTTTCGATGAGATGGTGATATTCGATTTGGTGGAGTCCGGGCTTGACGATCCGACAACACGTGCGAGCACGAGCTCCAATGCAATCGCTAAGACAATCTCCTAGAGGTTACCGATCCTGCGGGAACACGATCAGCCTGACCAGCGAGGGTCTTAATTCCTACCTGAAATCGAGAACAAGTAAGAACTAATATTGCAATCAAGAGATTGCAAATTAAGATAAAAGCTTTATTGAAAAGGTGGGATCATGTATAGGTGCGAAGTACAAGAGGCCTCTGCGACGCTCGAGCCTTGGCGAAGTTGCTATGATGGCTAACTTAATGTCTAAACAAAATCCGAGTCTATGGTGACGGCTATGGGGAGTATTTAAGGAGGAAAAGGTGGGGTTTCGCCTAGCCATAGAAGTGGTGGCCGTATCCAACCCTAGAAGTCCTTTTCTCCTCAAATACGGACTCTAAAAAGTGGCTATTTAAAATCCTGCGAAAATTACATGGGCCTGGCCCAAAATAAAGGTGTTGTGACACCATATTAAGCTATGGACGAATTTGTGAAGTATTAATCTTGAATATTTCGTCCAAGCCTTCTTTCTTCATTATGGTGGCCTCAAAGTTCTGAAATCTTCATTCGTGGCCTTCTCTTGGATCATCACATGCTTGCTGCCATCTCAATGCATGGCCATGCTCCAATGCTTGTCCCTCTCATCCATGCTTGGTCCATCATTCTTAAGAGTAAGAAATACATCTGATTTAGGCAGCATCATATTCTCATGTATGTGAGGAATAGTTCCAAGAAAAGAAATTACCTGATAGTTAAATTGTTTGGCACGAGATCTTGTGATAGGTCCTTGTATGTGTGTAGGTGGAACGGTTGTATCAATAGATGGGATGTCCACATCAGCTGTTTTAGTTCGACAAAAACACCAGCACATCTAGGTTTTTTGGTGCAGTTCAGGAAACTAGGAATAAGAACAGGTGTATTTAGGTTAATTTATTCACGGGGAAATCAGACAGAGGTTTCATCTAATGCTTTACGCCCATTATTAAATAGTGGACTGTGGGAAGGTGCGGATATTTTGAGTTCAACAGATGGTGTTGTCCTTGGTCTTAAAGCTGGAAGCATTTGTGGGGATTCAGATGTTTACTACACGTTTTGCCCCTCTGCAAGAAAAAATAGTTTTAGTTCTTTGGAGATGGAGCATATAGTGCAAATTCCAAGAAATGGGGGTTAGCACACTGATAACACATTTGGGCAGTTTGGGTTGATACTTGGAAGGGGTGGTCAGGGTTGCCTTTCTTCGAGAAAGATGCAGCTACGCTCTTTAATTCTGACTACAATGTGGTAAGCTTTAACAGTACTGATCCGATGTTTGTTCATGTGTGTATTCATAAATATGGGGGTGGTCAAGAACAGTAAGTTTGCCAATACAATCACCTGTGTTTCATGTCTTTCACCGTAATCCGTATGGTGTTTTATCTAGAGGCAAGCTCTACATGATGTATGTAGTCGGGTATATAGTTTGTTTGGACATTTTAACATCACAGACATGCATAATAGAATTGTCAGATGAAATGGGATTCAATGTTAACTCTTGGAATGATTACACGGTAGCTCCTAAATGTGGAGGAGGGGTGGTGTTCATTAAGTTTTCCAATGTAGATCTCGAAAGATGGGTTCTGCATCATGAGGGCAACCACACTGTGTGGTCTTTGGAGTCTAAGGTTGATTTGGTTCAAAAAATTGGATCTAGGATATCGGATGACTGCTGGGAAGAATTTTTCAATAATGAGGGTAAGTCAGGGTTCGAGATTATTACTATAAAATTCAGATGAGGAAGGCATCAAGCAATGGACGATTTGTATTGTTATCAACTGGGTTTGATCCTGGATTGTTTGAAGTCGACATGGATATGAAAACTGTGACTAAAATTCAGATATCAAGCATTGAAAGTCAGGTGGGTAGGATCTACTCATTGTCGGAGGAATGGCCTCCAAAAGTTTATTTCAAGGGTGGCTTTTAGTATTTTTATTGCGTTATGTCCTATTATTTGTATGCAACATTGTAGTCAATGTACAAGATATTTTATAACGGCTAAGGTTAAATATCCATGTTTGAAGTGTGGCTTATGCGGTTAAAAGTACAACTGCTCTTATGTGGTCCCAATGTGATGTAAAAACGCAAAAGCATGCAACTAGAAGGTTTCAAATTGTAGTTTTGGTACTTGCTTCACAAATAAAAGCCTGTTTTTGAGTTTGTTCGTTAAATTTTTGAAAATTTCAAACCAAAATGGCTAGATACAATGGTATCATCATTAGGCACATGGTGATAAACCGTCGTGCCAAATATGAGTCCATTTGAATAAATGAAGATGAAAACATGGTACACAAGTGGCTCTTTCGAGTAGTCGGACATGATCGTTGACCTAACTACCCCACGTTTGGATACATCTAGCTATAATTTTGCTATGCCAAGCCATGACACACACAACTGTGGTAGATGTGGGGCCATGCCAACATTGCATGGGATGTAGACCTTTCTAGGTTGGCTAGAAACACCATCATAAACTTAGTGGCTGTGTGAGTCACTGCACCTGACCATCATGATCCCACCCACTTGATAGATTAGCTATAATCTGGCGGTGGCGCCGTCAACTTCGTGTGCTTAGCAGCGGCGGCCCATGTGAGCTCAAGGGAATCCCATCGGTGGTGCGTAATATCGAAACCCTAGCTCATTCCCTACGCTTGGATTTGGATCTGACCTAATCGCTTTCCCTCTAATTTATGATTTCTGAGCTAGATTGCCATGGGCGGGTTGGCTGAATCGGGGGCATCGAGATGGAGAGGCAAGAGAGCACTTACAATAGGTCAATCTCACTATTTTTTGATTTGATTTGATCGCATTTGTATAATCACCAATTCCTCTAGCTCACTCAGCCTGCCTCTACTCAAACAAAACAGGGGTGATTATGAGCGGCGGAGAAAATTCCAATTCAATTTCAAGTTCTTACCATCTGAAGAGAAACTAGGTGATGGTAGTGTACGTAACATCGAGAGAGGTACATCTGTGCGTTAGGGGGTTGAGTTTGTAGATATTGATCCCCATGAACTGCAGCAAATGGAAGAATTGGCCGTGAAGAATTTGGTGGAGGAAATCAGGCAAAGTGTTCCTTGGGGTCCATAGCAGGAAGTTGCATTGTTACGGTCTGAAAATTGGAAGGGAGAATATTTGAGAATTGAGGATGGGGAAGATTTAGTAGATGAAATTGATCGACAAGATGGTTGGACAAACAAAGAGGTTACTTTTCATGCTGACCTCATCGATCTGGAAGAAGATTCCAAGGTTGGATATGTGGCTTCAAATTTTGCTTCGCAAATGTCAGATGATGATTGGGACTCACAGAGGCAGATGGTGCCGATACGATTTGAAGTGACAGTATTATCAGACAGAAATGATGTTGATGCAGGACAAGGTGTTGATGCAGAGGCTAGTATGTATGTTGATTGGAATTTAGTGGAGTTAGATGAAACTACTAATTTAGTCATAGCACCAATGGCTGACACAGAAATGGCCAAATATTTGACATTCCAGTAGATGACAGAGATAAGGAAAAGACTGATGAAACTAATTTGGCTGATGATGATGGTGCTAACAGAACATTTTATGAAGATGTAGATATAGATCTAAGTATAAAACTTCTATGCCAAGACATGATGAGACACTTTGTGGAAAATGTGGTTTGCATGGGCTATAGACCTCTCTTGGTTGGCTAGAAACTCCGTCATCAACTTGTGGTTGTGTGGCTCAGCACTTGGCCAACATGATCCTACCTACTTGATAGATCTAAGAATGAGAATGTTATGCCAAGAAATGACACACACTTGTGGCGGATGTGGGCTCATGCCAAAATTGTATGGGATGTAGAACTATCTAAGCTTTCTAGAAACACCTTCATCAACTTGTGGTTGCATGTGTCATCACTTGGATAACATGATATTTCCCAGTTGATAGTTCTCAGTATATAACATTGCTATGCCAAGACATGATGAGACACTTTGCGGCAAATGTGGGCCCATGCCAACATTGCATGTGCTATAGACCTATCTGGGTTGGTACAAACTCCTTCAACAACTTGTGGTTGTGTGCCTCGGCACTTGGCAAACATGATCCCACCCAGTTGATACAGCTAAGTATGAGAGTGCTATGTCAAGCCATGACAAACACATGTGGTAGGTGTGGGCCCTAGCTAATATTGCATGGGCTATAGACCTCTCTAGGTTGCCTAGAAACTCATTCATCAACTTTTGGTTGTATGAGACATCACATGGATAGCATGATCCTACCTAGTTGATAGATCTAAGTATAACACTGCTATGCCAAGACATGATGAGACACTTTGTGGCAAATGTGGTCCCATGTCAACATTGCATGGGCTATAGATCTCTCTGGGTTGGCTAGAAACTCCTTCATCAACCTTTGCTTGTGTGACTCACCACTTGGCCAACATGATCCTACCTAGTTGATACATCTAATTATGAGAGTGTTATGCCAAGACATGATGAGACACTTGTGGCAGATGTGGGCCCATGCAAACATTGCATGGGCTATAGACCTCTCTTGGTTGGCTAGAAACTCATACAACCACATGTTGATGGTGTTTGTATCCAACTCGGATAGGTCTAGAGCCCACGCAATGTTCACATTATTTGCATAAATCTGAAAGCTACCATACATCATTCTAAAAGTGCTATGAGTAAAGGTGGAAGGTGTGAAATGAATTAATTAAAAAATTGCACTTTTTTGAAACTCATATATTAAGCATGCAAGCCTCATTAAAACCTTCCAGTCCCCTTAGGTATCCTGGTAAGGAAAAAGAGTGTGTCTGAAACTTGCAGCCCATCAAATCAATGTTGCATCGTTTACAATGGATTGCAGGATAAAACTAGGGGGTTCATTGGCCCAGTTACAAGATCTCTTATTAAGAAAACTATCCCTAGCTAGCTCGTGAGCAGGACCATTTGCTTCCCTTGGACAGTGCATAAATCTCACATTGCCTCTTCATCCGACGAGGATTGGTCGCCCGTACATGCATGGATAACATTAGTAGAATCGGACTCCGCAATGATATGGTTGCATCCCAGCGAGTTAGCAAGCGCCAGGTCAGCTTGCATTGCCATAGATTCTCCCATCGTTGAAGATGAAACATGAGGCAAAAATTTAGTTAATGTCGCAACAAATTGTAGCATCCCAATTGTCTAACAATTGTAATGCTACTTGGTCTAGTAATATAATGGCTACTTCAAATATATAATCGTTGCATCATCATTATATCATGCTCATGTCATCATACCTCCTTGCATTTGAGCATCATATCAAACCTTTTTCCATTTGGTTCTTATCTCATATGCATTATTAATTGTATTTGCCTCTTGATATTGTATTTGGTTCTTGATATATTGTGTAATGCCCAAGTTGAGTTGGGGGCATATCTCTTATTAACTCCACCACCTTTTCTTTCACCACCTTATAATTCCACCATCCAACTAAATAGGAGCTTGGCACTTTATTTGAGTTTACCTCTAGCTCATGTGGGTTGGGATGGATCCAATTCTTTTCCACATGCTCTCATCTTAGCATCATGTTGTTTTCACAACATTGAAACATGAGAGCCACATGGCCACCTTTGCATGCCTTGTGAGTGGAACCTTTTCCTAGCTTCCATATGTGTGGTGTTGGGGTTATCATCATGTTGGGATATTTTTGTGGGCTTATTAAATACCTAGTGGCATATACACACTAGCAAGTCCCAAATATAATCCAATGTGATCATCTCCCTATACTCCACATGGAATTCTTTCTAAATTCCTTTGCTTGGGCCTTACTCCAATTTTGGGAATGCAAAATAATAATGCCATGTATTAATATTGTTCTCACAAATAAACATGGCATTGAATATTTTTGCATGGGCCATGCAAGTACCCCTTTAGCTTGTCATTTGGTTTTTATTTGGTTTTGGGTGGATCATCTCTCTCTCTATCTCTCTCTTTTAGCTTGATCTTATTTTTGATCATGCTTAAACCACCTCACCCTCTCTTCTCCTTGTCTAGTTCTTGCTTGCTCTTTACTTGATCTTGCTTGAGCTTGACAAAACAATAAACCTCATCCCTCATCTCTCTCTCATCTCACCCTCTCTCTTCACCTTTCTATCTTAACCCATACCCCATCCTAGCTAAACCCTAAGCTACCACCTTCCCCTCTTTCTCTCCTCTATAGCCGAGTCACCCCTCTAAACCAAACCCTAGCTAGCCCCACCGGCCACCCTCTCTCCATGGCCACCCACCCCTGCCCTAACTACCCTCTAACCGTGCCTAGCTCCAAACCTAAACCCTACCCGAGGCTACCCCCCTATCCCTCTCTCACTCTCTCTCTCTGCCCTAGGGGCCCCAGCCCGAACCACCCCGACCCTAGCCTTCCCTACCCCACCGGGCAGCTCCCCTTACCCCTGCCCTGGTCTTGCCCGAGCCTACCACGTGAAGAAGGAGAGGAAAAAGGTGGCCGAGGCCACCTTTTCCATCTACCCCTCCCCACGGCGCCTCCCTCTCCCCTCTGCCTTACCACCATCCTCTGGCTCGCCTCTGTCCCCCAGATCTACCCCAGACCGTCCCCTCTCTCTGCCTTCCCCCCCCCCCCCCCGCCACCGTCTACCCCCGACGCCGACCACCGTCGGCCTCCTTCTCCTCCACACAACCCGGCCGGTGGCGAGGCGTCCGCTGGTGTCGAGGAAGGTCATGACGCTCCACCGCATCACCCTGTGCCCGACGACGAGGAGGAGGCAGACCGGAGCCACCAGCACCAGCGCTGCACCGACGCTAACCCTAGATCTTCGGGCCGTCTGCATCGCCGTCGATCGCCTGCTCGCCGACCCGATCTGACCACGCCGACACCCTCCCGGTGAGCCCACGATTCCCCCTGACATGGTCCGCATCTCTGTAACCCCCTAGCCTCGTCGGACCTTGCGTCGAACGGCCTCCGTGCGTCAGCGTGCACCGGCGTCTGCACGCTCGCGCTCTGCGTAGGACCCTATCTAGGCCTCGCCCGCATCCCTGACACCTCCCCTAGCCCTACCGCACTGGTTGCACCCCGCAGCGCGCACCCCCGCGTCCCAGGATCGAACCCCGCTTCGCCCGTGCCGCACACCGATCGGTCGATCGCGGCAGAGAAGAGGAACAGTGCCCGCGACGTCCTTTTACGGATACCCCCCCTGCTTTCCTTTTGCATCAACCCGTGGTCCATCAGCCCCACCTGCCAGCCTCCCTTTCCGTTTTGCAAAACGCCCCCGCATCTTTTAGCCCGTAACCCGCGTAGGCCTCAGACCGCCCACGTATCGCCACCCCACTGGGTGACGCGCGCGCGTGGCCCCGCAGCCTCTGGGCCCGCTTGTCATCCACGCGGGCTAGGCAGAGCTGCGGTGAGAAAAGCTGCTCTGCACGCTGAGCTGCCGAGTCAGCAGTTGGTCCCACCTGTAAGCGTCTGTGGCTAGATTCCTCTGGGTATAAAAATGATTTCTGAAATCTGTTTAAATTCAAATCTTTTTCTAATTATTTCAAATTCAAATATAATTCTGTTTTTAAATAACTTTTAAAATATGAATCCAATTAATACAAATAATATATGTTTTCAAATCAGAAAAATGTGAGGAATGAAAATATGCCATTCAAAATATATTTTGAACAATTAAAATTCCAAGATTATTTAAATTACAACAAATTGCCCTTTTGACTTAATAAATTAATAACTTTTGATTTATAAGGCCAAATTTAATAAATGATATGTCTAAAATGATTAGCTCGACGAGACCTTTCTGTTTATGCATTCCATGTTCTGTTTTGAAGCATGCATCATATGAATATAAAGAGGACAGCAACTAAATTGAGAATAAAATGGGGCCAAAGCTCAATAAAAATGCTTTATTATTGTTTCCACACCTCACCCATGCCATGCTACTGTAATGCCATGCAAATTGTGCATCATTCATCATGGCATGATTGTTTGCTTGATGCATTTATACATATGCTTGTGCACTTTATTTATGTTGTCCCTTGTTTGTTTGGTTCTTCTTCGAATAGACGCTGAGGAGGGGATATATCAAGAGAACCAGGAGCACTACCCAGATCCAACCCTTGCTTCAACTGAGCTGCCAGGCAAGCACTACCACATGCTTGCATACGTATAGTACCTATTGCCTCTATCTTACTCTTGCATCATTGAGTCGTGACTGCATTAAATTGAATCCCAAGTATTGCATAGCCGTTACTTTTAAACCCCACCGAAGCTTGTTCCCCCATCCCATGAGCCATTACTACAGGAGTTGTTTGAGCCATGCGAGTCGTAGAACAGCATGTGTAAGGTTTGTGAGTGTCTGATGAATAACGAGGTACCTAAACAACTTAACCTGAGTAGTAATGGGATAACTAATGAAAGTGGCATCGGTGAGCCATATTCGCTATTTGGTTTTTCAGGCTCACTTGTGTCCCGTAGGACCCCGAGTACTTGATTCCTGTTCCTTGAATATTCGCGCTATCCACATCCGGGAGGCTTATGAACCCCCCTGAGCCAGAGCTTGATTCATTCTTATTTCTTGGGGCCACAAACTAGTTTGAGGTTTTATTTACTATCCTGTACTTATGCCATGCTTTACTGCTTATTTAAATTGTGCGAGGTACTGCACACTGTACTGTTTAGGTCCATGACCCGTTTTCGCTGTATCGACAAGCCCAGTCACACTTTCGGGTTCCCAGTCGTTTACAGCCGGCCACACAAACCTTGAGTCCGTCTCGTAGCCGGCCAGCTTCGTTGCGGGTAGCTTAATGGGGTGGCCCCCTGAAATATTTCTGAATCCTGTAATTGCTTTGTCGTGACTGCCTCGTTGGGTTTTGATTTGGTTTTTCCTAGGCATATCGAGTGTGTGTTGCTATTTGTGCACCCCTGCAGGGTAAAACTTTCTGAAAGCCGTGTCCGCGGTTATGGACGACTTGGAGCACAGTTTCTCGATCATAGACAAGCATAACTAAAGTACCGCTTTTAATTTGACTAGACTAGGTACCTAACTAGTAAATAGTACAACACTCATGGAATGGTTAATAAAACTGCCAATGGATGGGGGGTTGTTCATCCGCTTCCTCGTCGGTAAGCAAGGAGGAGGATGGATCTGTTAAGATTACCGTTATAACTGTTGATATTAATTCACGGACATCCGTCTATCCCTGGTTAGGCGGATGGGTAGCGAGTATCCATAGAATTGCTAGGGTTTATCTTTCGCTGCAATTGCGTCACCCCAGGTTGTGTCCCCTTTAGAGGCATAAAGACTTGCTGAGTACCCCTAGGGTCTCACACGATAAATTATTGGTTCAGGTGGACAGGTACACTCGCAAGATGGATACTGGGTGGAAGAGACGGACGATGTGGGCAACGATCATTCGGTGTAGAGATTCCGGGAACGGGGATCCGTGAGATCTGTGGGCGGGATCTGCTTATTTATGGGGCATCTTATGCTGATTTGCTTCTTATCCGTACTCGGATTTTGTCTTCCGCTTCCGCCTGATACTCTGATGTTTGACGTATGAGGAGATATCCTAAACTATTATATCTATCTAGGATATTTGGATCTTGCCGTATGGTGTTGCTATATTTCCTTTCTTTTTAGATGGAATGGCTCTGATGTACTGTTGTATGGTGGCTTGCATACATACTCATTTGTGTATGTAGTTGATCCCTTCGCCTGCCGATTACGCTGCCCGTTCTTGTCTTGATGTGTGGAAATGGTTGGGACGGCCGAAAGGTCTACCTATGAGTGGCATTTGGGCCCCACCGTACTATTTCAACCATTCCCGCTCATCCAGGCTTGCAACTAGGAGCGTAATTCACCGAGGTAGTTACAATTGGTATCAGAGCCATCCCGCCCTTCAGGGTCTCAGCCAAATGGTCGTTGTCTGTCTAGCAAATATTTTTGGTAGTTATGTATACTAGGGAAAAACAAAACGCGAGAGTAGGGCTGCTTGTCTCAGCCAAATGGCCGTTGTCTGTCTAGCAAATATTTTTGGTAGTTATGTATACTAGGGAAAAACAAAACGCGATAGTAGGGCTGCTTCCACTTTTCTTCTTACCTAACCACCACCTTTTCTGGTAAGGAAGTGTAACGTTTTCAATCCTCTTCTTAAATTCAAACTAGGATTCACGTGTTCTGGGTTTCCGTAGTACCATAGGTTGTGTGTTTGTGTGTGTGTGTGTGTAATTCCTTGTCTATCTGTTGCATCCAAGTTGTTATCACAATTTGCCTTTGGTTATCAACTGTTGGTACATTCCATACCGACAGGCTTATGCAAATCGACGCGATCCATCTGATTCGTTCTATACCGACGCGATCTGTCTTACTCTTTGTTATCCGATGTTATCTTGTTTGGGGTGTTCGTTTCCGTAGTTGCTAATCTTTAGGTTCATCGTGAGAAGAAGGTGTTGGGATATGTGTTTTACTTATTCATGTGCGGAGTAATGATTCGAGTGCGGGATGGAGTCGCGACCATACCACTACTTTTATCATTTGCTCTTGTATATTGAATTGGTAGAGTCACTAGTCTTGATTCGTTAGGTGATTTTTGCGCATCTATTGGTATTTTAATGCCGAGATTTGTGGAAAAAAATTTCTTTGATATATTTGTGTACCACACTCCTTTTCAGTCGTGTGCGATATGCTTAATATCTTCTAGGTGCTTTGAACTTCGTTGATATTTTAATATCATCTTAGAAAATTGTATCCTTAATCTTGGTTAATTCCATTTTGGTACTATTGTGGATTATTATTATTCTCCATTATAGTACTGACTTGTGTTTTATATCAATCACAGGATGGCACCACCACGCCGTTCTGAGGAGGACATACAACCTGAACTGGGGGCAGCGTTGTCAAGCATCGCCAATGCCTTGGCAGCAATGCAGCAGAACCAGCAGCGCTTTGAGGAAAGTGTCAGGAGGAATGAGTTTGCTCCGCTACCTCCACCTCCCAAGCGAGGAGACATCAAAAGCTTCCTGAAGTTCAACCCTCGCCAGTTTGATGTTTCGGATCAACCACTTGATGCTGATGATTGGTTGCGTGAGATGTCAAGGTTACTGGAAACTGCTGATGTTCCTGAGCAAGAATGGGAAAAGTGTGCTACTCACCTTCTGAAGGGAGATGCAGCTCTCTGGTGGGAGAATTACCTGAAGGCAAACTGCACTGGTTTTGAGCCTACTTGGGAACAGTTCACTGGGGCTTTCAAAGAGCAGTATCTGTCAGAAATTGTCATGGAGAGGATGAAGGAAGTGTTTCTCAACCTCAAGCAGGGCAATGATAATGTCAATACCTACATCAGGAACTTCATGAACCTTTCTCGTTATGGTGGCGATGAGATCTCTGATGACAAGAAGAAGCAACAGAGGTTCAGGCAAGGGCTCAATGCATCGATTAAGAATGCAATCACACATGCAAGGTCGGCGTCTTTTCTGGAACTTCAGCATACAGCTCTGTAGGAGGAAGCAAGTAGGCAAGTGTTTGAGGAGTCAAAGAAACACAGCCGTGATGCAGCAAGCTCTTCAGCTATGTCAGCTCCTTCTAATCGTCGTGTCTGGGTTCCTAACACCCCACCGTCGCTCCCGGCTCCACCAAGACCTTCAAGCTACGCGGCAAGGCCACCAAACTTCCTCACTGCTGCTCCCAGGGGCTACAACCACCACTACCCTGGAGCGCCTGGCGGAGTCCCTGGCTACGTTGCTCCACGTCCACCTGGTGCTTGTTACACTTGTGGAGACTCTGGGCATCAACAATGGAACTGTCCGATGAATAACAAGGCTCTTCCTCCACCACCTCCAAGATCTGCGGCAAGCTCTCCTTTGGTTCGTGCACCACCACCTCGGGCTCTCAACATCAACACCAAGCCCGGGTCTACTGTTGCTCGTGCCAACTGCATCAACGCCGCTCAAGCTGAGCATGCACCTGGAGTTGTGATGGGTATGCTTCCCGTGAACTCAGTTCCTGCAAAAGTTTTGTTTGATTCTGGTGCTTCGCACTCTTTTGTTTCGCATAAGTTTGCGCATGAGCAGGATCTGGATATGGTTCCTTTAGCACACCGTCTGGTGGTTCTACCTCCTGGTTCAAACATGAGGGCTGCTCTTATCAGCCATGGCAATCAAATTGAGATTGGTGGCTCTTCGTTCGCGGCGTCCTTAATTGTTCTGGGCAATTCTGACATTGATGTCATCTTGGGCATGGATTGGTTGACAGCAAATGCAGCTGTGATTGATTGTGCTGAACGCTCGGTTTCTCTGAAGATTCCTGAAGGCCATATAGTCTATTCTCCAAGTCTGACTCCTGCTATCCAGCTTTTCTCTTTGGCGGCTCTGAATGTTGATGCTATGGAAGCTATTCAGAGTGTTCCGGTGGTCTGTGAGTTCCCAGATGTCTTTCCTGAAGAGTTGCCAGGTATGCCTCCGAATCGTGAGGTTGAGTTTGTTATTGAGCTTGAACCTGGTACCGCTCCTATCTCCAAGCGGCCTTATAAGATGGGTCCTGCTGAGTTGGCTGAACTCAAACGTCAGCTTGATGAACAAGAGAAGTTGGGTTTCATTCAGCATAGTACTTCATCTTGGGGTAGCCCAACCCTCTTTGTGAAGAAGCGAGATCAGACTGATAGACTTTGTGTTGACTATCGGGCTCTCAATGCTAAAACCACCAAGAATAAATATCCCCTTCCGCGGATTAATGATCTCTTTGATCAGCTAGCTGGAGCTGTGGTATTCTCTAAGCTTGACTTGAGGAGTGGTTATCACCAAATCAAGATTCGCAAGGAAGATGTTCCGAAGACAGCTTTCACCACCCGCTATGGCCTGTATGAGTACACGGTCATGTCTTTCGGTCTCACCAACGCGCCTGCCACCTTCTCGAGGCTCATGAACTCGGTTTTCATGGAGTATCTTGATAAGTTCGTTGTGGTCTATCTGGATGACATCTTAGTCTATTCTAAGTCCCAAGAAGAGCATGAAGGACACCTTCGGTGTGTCCTAAACAAGCTTCGTGAGAACCGCCTGTATGCAAAGTTCTCCAAGTGTGAGTTTTGGCTACCACAAGTAACCTATCTTGGTCACGTCATCTCCGCCAAGGGCATTGCAGTCAATCCGGAAACTGTGAAGACAATTGTTGAATGGCTTCCTCCTGTAAATGTCAAACAAGTGCGGAGTTTCCTTGGTTTGGCTAGTTATTGCCGTCGCTTCGTTCAGAACTTTTTGAAGATAGCGAAGCCTCTTACCGATCTCCTTAAGAAAGGCAAGAAATACCTTTGGACTCCTGCATGTCAAGCAAGCTTTGAGACACTCAAAGAGAAGCTCACTTCCACACCAGTCTTGGTTCCTCCGGATACATCCAAGCCGTTCCAGATCTTCTGTGACGCATCTTTGCAAGGATTGGGTGCGGTCCTTATGCAATAAAAGCAAGTTGTTGCTTATGCCTCTCGTCAGTTGAAGACGCATGAGATCAACTATCCTACACATGACATCGAGCTCGCAGCAGTTGTCTTTGCTTTGAAAGTATGGAGGCACTACTTGCTTGGCAACCGTTGTGAGATCTTTTCTGATCACAAGAGTCTGAAGTATATCTTTACTCAGCCTGATCTCAACCTTCAGCAAAGGAGATGGATTGAAGCAATCAATGACTTCGATCTAACCATCAACTACACCCCGGGCAAAGCTAATGTCATGGCCGATGCTCTCAGCCGTAAAGCTTATGTCAACAACCTCATGATGGAAGATCAACAGCCTCTCTTGTGCGAGGAATTCTGTCAGCTCAACCTTGATATTGTGGAACAAGGGTATCTCCTGAACCTTCTAGCAACCCCTCTCTTGAAAGAAAAGGTTCGCTCTTCTTAGCTTGGTGATCCGCACACCAAAAAGATCATCTCTAGGCTTCAGCTTCCGAAGTATGAGTCCTTCCACGTCGATGATCAAGGCACGCTTTTCTTTGAACACCGGATGTTTGTTCCGAACTACCCGGGTTTGAGGGAGCAAGTTCTCAAGGAGGCGCATGATTCTGTTCTTTCTATCCACCCTGGCAGCACAAAGATGTACATGGACTTGAAAACACAATATTGGTGGCCTGGTTTGAAAAGGTATTGTGCCAAGTATGTCTCGGAGTGTGATGTCTGCCGCAGAGTGAAAGCTGTTCATCAGAAACCTTCCAGTCTTCTACAGCCATTGAAACCCCCGGAATAGAAATGGGAGAAAGTAGAGATGGACTTCATCACTGGTTTTCCTAGGTCGCAGAAGGGCAACAATGCAATCTTTGTTGTCATTGACAGGCTTTCTAAAGTGGCTCACTTCTTCCCTGTCAAGGAAACCATTTCTGCAATTCAGTTGGCGGAGCTCTATATTAACAGAATTGTCTCTCTGTATGGGGTTCCTCTCGAGATCAGTTCAGACCGTGGAAGCATCTTCACTTCCAAGTTCTGGGAAAGTTTCCAAAATGCTTTGGGAACAAAGTTGAACTTCAGCACAGCTTACCACCCTCAATCGCAAGGAAAAGTGGAGAGGATCAATCAGATTCTGGAGGATATGCTTCGTGCTTGCGTCATCTCTTTTGGCATGAAGTGGGAAGAATGCCTTCCTTATGCTGAATTCTCGTACAACAACAGCTTCCAGAAAAGTCTAAAGATGGCACCATTTGAGGCTCTCTATGGTCGCAAATGTAGGACTCCGATTGGTTGGTCGGGTGCAGGTGAAAGGATTCTGTTTGGCCCTGACATTGTGACTCAAGCGGAGGAGAAGGTGCATATCATTCTTGAAAATCTGAGGATTGCTCAAAGTCGCCAGAAGAGCAATTATGACAGAAAGCACACAGGCATGGAGTATGTCCCTGGTGATCTCGTTTACCTTCGTGTCACTCCCATGAGAGGCACGCACCGTTTTGGTATCAAAGGAAAGCTGGCTCCTAGATACATCGGTCCTTTCAAAGTTCGCGGAAGAAGAGAAGTTGCTTATGCTCTTGAGCTTCCGGAAAAACTCAAAGTCCATGATGTTTTCCACATGTCTCAGCTAAAGAAGTGCTTCAAGGATCCCGGCAGGACCGTGGACCATGAGCTTATCAATCTCCAAGAAGACCTGTCTTATCAAGAACACCCCACAAAAATCCTTGAAGTCGCAGAAAGAAGGACTCGCAACAAGTCCATCAAGTTCTGCAAGGTGCAGTGGTCGCACCATTCCGTTGATGAAGCCACTTGGGAACGTGAAGATGATCTCCGTGCCAAGTATCCTACCCTCTTTGTGTCTACTTCTTCCTAGAATCTCGGGGTGAGATTCCTGTTTAGTGGGGGAGAGTTGTAGCATCCCAATTGTCTAACAATTGTAATGCTACTTGGTCTAGTAATATAATGGCTACTTCAAATATATAATTGTTGCATCATCATTATATCATGCTCATGTCATCATGCCTCCTTGCATTTGAGCATCATATCAAACCCTTTTCCATTTGGTTCTTATCTCATATGCATTATTAATTGTATTTGCCTCTTGATATTGTATTTGGTTCTTGATATATTGTGTAATGCCCAAGTTGAGTTGGGGGCATATCTCTTATTAACTCCACCACCTTTTCTTTCACCACCTTATAATTCCACCATCCAACTAAATAGGAGCTTGGCACTTTATTTGAGTTTACCTCTAGCTCATGTGGGTTGGGATGGATCCAATTCTTTTCCACATGCTCTCATCTTAGCATCATGTTGTTTTCAAAACATTGAAACATGAGAGCCACATGGCCACCTTTGGATGCCTTGTGAGTGGAACCTTTTCCTAGCTTCCATATGTGTGGTGTTGGGGTTATCATCATGTTGGGATATTTTTGTGGGCTTATTAAATACCTAGTGGCATATACACACTAGCAAGTCCCAAATATAATCCAATGTGATCATCTCCCTATACTCCACTTGGAATTCTTTCTAAATTCCTTTGCTTGGGCCTTACTCCAATTTTGGGAATGCAAAATAATAATGCCATGTATTAATATTGTTCTCACAAATAAACATGGCATTGAATATTTTTGCATGGGCCATGCAAGTACCCCTTTAGCTTGTCATTTGGTTTTTATTTGGTTTTGGGTGGATCATCTCTCTCTCTATCTCTCTCTTTTAGCTTGATCTTATTTTTGATCATGCTTAAACCACCTCACCCTCTCTTCTCCTTGTCTAGTTCTTGCTTGCTCTTTACTTGATCTTGCTTGAGCTTGACAAAACAATAAACCTCATCCCTCATCTCTCTCTCATCTCACCCTCTCTCTTCACCTTTCTATCTTAACCCATACCCCATCCTAGCTAAACCCTAAGCTACCACCTTCCCCTCTTTCTCTCCTCTCTAGCCGAGTCACCCCTCTAAACCAAACCCTAGCTGGCCCCACCGGCCACCCTCTCTCCCTGGCCACCCACCCCTGCCCTAGCTACCCTCTAACCGAGCCTAGCTCCAAACCTAAACCCTACCCGAGGCTACCCCCCCTCTCCCTCTCTCACTCTCTCTCTCTGCCCTAGGGGCCCCAGCCCGAAACACCCCGACCCTGGCCTGCCCTACCCCACCGGGCAGCTCCCCTTACCCCTGCCCTGGTCCTGCCCGAGCCTACCACGTGAAGAAGGAGAGGAAAAAGGTGGCCGAGGCCACCTTTTCCATCTATCCCTCCCCACGGCGCCTCCCTCTCCCCTCTGCCTTACCACCATCCTCTGGCTCGCCTCTGTCCCCCAGATCTACCCCAGACCGTCCCCTCTCTCTCTGCCTTCCCCCCCGCCACCGTCTACCCCTGACGCCGACCACCGTCGGCCTCCTTCTCCTCCACACAACCCGGCCGGTGGCAAGGCGTCCGCTGGTGTCGAGGAAGGTCACGACGCTCCACCGCATCACCCTGTGCCCGGCGACGAGGAGGAGGCGGACTGGAGCCACCAGCACCAGCGCTGCACCGACGCTAACCCTAGATCTTCGGGCCGTCTGCATCGCCGTCGATCGCCTGCTCGCCGACCCGATCTGACCACGCCGACACCCTCCCGGTGAGCACACGATTCCCCCTGACATGGTCCACATCTCTGTAACCCCCTAGCCTCGTCGGACCTTGCGTCGAACGGCCTCCGTGCGTCAGCGTGCACCGGCGTCTGCACGCTCGCGCTCTGCGTAGGACCCTATCTAGGCCTCGCCCGCATCCCTGACACCTCCCCTAGCCCTACCGCACTGGTTGCACCCCGCAGCGCGCACCCCCGCTTCGCCCGCGCCGCACACCGATCGGTCGATCGCGGCAGAGAAGAGGAACAGTGCCCGCGACGTCCTTTTACGGATACCCCCCTGCTTTCCTTTTGCATCAACCCACGGTCCATCAGCCCCACCTGCCAGCCTCCCTTTCCGTTTTGCAAAACGTCCCCGCATCTTTTAGCCCGTAACCCGCGTAGGCCTCAGACCGCCCACGTGTCGCCACCCCGCAGCCTCTGGGCCCGCTTGTCATCCACGCGGGCTAGGCAGAGATGCGGTGAGAAAAGCTGCTCTGCACGCTGAGCTGCCGAGTCAGCAGTTGGTCCCACCTGTAAGCGTCTGTGGCTAGATTCCTCTGGGTATAAAAATGATTTCTGAAATCTGTTTAAATTCAAATCTTTTTCTAATTATTTCAAATTCAAATATAATTCTATTTTTAAATAACTTTTAAAATATGAATCCAATTAATACAAATAATATATGTTTTCAAATCAGAAAAATGTGAGGAATGCAAATATGCCATTCAAAATATATTTTGAACAATTAAAATTCCATGATTATTTAAATTACAACAAATTGCCCTTTTGACTTAATAAATTAATAACTTTTGATTTATAAGGCCAAATTTAATAAATGATATGTCTAAAATGATTAGCTCGACGAGAACTTTCTGTTTATGCATTCCATGTTCTGTTTTGAAGCATGCATCATATGAATATAAAGAGGACAGCAACTAAATTGAGAATAAAACGGGGCCAAAGCTCAATAAAAATGCTTTATTATTGTTTCCACACCTCACCCATGCCATGCTACTGTAATGCCATGCAAATTGTGCATCATTCATCATGGCATGATTGTTTGCTTGATGCATTTATACATATGCTTGTGCACTTTATTTATGTTGGCCCTTGTTTGTTTGGTTCTTCTTTGAATAGACGCTGAGCAGGGGATATATCAAGAGAACCAGGAGCACTACCCAGATCCAACCCTTGCTTCAACTGAGCTGCCAGGCAAGCACTACCACATGCTTGCATACGTATAGTACCTATTGCCTCTATCTTACTCTTGCATCATTGAGTCGCGACTGCATTAAATTGAATTCCAAGTATTGCATAGCCTTTACTTTTAAACCCCACCGAAGCTTGTTCCCCCATCCCATGAGCCATTACTACAGGAGTTGTTTGAGCCATGCGAGTCGTAGAACAACATGTGTAAGGTTTGTGAGTGTCTGATGAATAACGAGGTACCTAAACAACTTAACCTGAGTAGTAATGGGATAACTAATGAAAGTGGCATCGGTGAGCCATATTCGCTATTTGGTTTTTCAGGCTCACTTGTGTCCCGTAGGACCCCGAGTACTTGATTCCTGTTCCTTGAATATTCGCGCTATCCACATCCGGGAGGCTTATGAACCCCCCTGAGCCAGAGCTTGATTCATTCTTATTTCTTGGGGCCACAAACTAGTTTGAGGTTTTATTTACTATCCTGTACTTATGCCATGCTTTACTGCTTATTTAAATTGTGCGAGGTACTGCACACTGTACTGTTTAGGTCCGTGACCCGTTTTCGCTGTATCGACAAGCCCAGTCACACTTTCGGGTTCCTAGTCGTTTACAGCCGGCCACACAAACCTTGAGTCCGTCTCGTAGCCGGCCAGCTTCGTTGCGGGTAGCTTAATGGGGTGGCCCCCTGAAATATTTCTGAATCCTGTAATTGCTTTGTCGTGACTGCCTCGTTGGGTTTTGATTTGGTTTTTCCGAGGCATATCGAGTGTGTGTTGCTATTTGTGCACCCCTGCAGGGTAAAACTTTCTGAAAGCCGTGTCCGCGGTTATGGACGACTTGGAGCACAGTTTCTCGATCATAGACAAGCATAACTAAAGTACCGCTTTTAATTTGACTAGACTAGGTACCTGACTAGTAAATAGTACAACACTCATGGAATGGTTAATAAAATTGCCAACGGATGGGGCGGTTGTTCGTCGGCTTCCTCGTCGGTAAGCGAGGAGGAGGATGGATCTGTTAAGATTACCGTTATAACTGTTGATATTAATTCATGGACATCCGTCTATCCCTGGTTAGGCGGATGGGTAGCGAGTATCTATAGAATTGCTAGGGTTTATCTTTCGCTGCAATTGCGTCACCCCAGGTTGTGTCCCCTTTAGAGGCATAAAGACTTGCTGAGTACCCCTAGGGTCTCACACGATAAATTATTGGTTCAGGTGGACAGGTACACTCGCAAGATGGATACTGGGTGGAAGAGACGGACGATGTGGGCAACGATCATCCGGTGTAGAGATTCCGGGAACGGGGATCCGTGAGATCTGTGGGCGGGATCTGCTTATTTATGGGGCATCTTATGCCGATTTGCTTCTTATCCGTACTTGGATTTTGTCTTCCGCTTCCGCCTGATACTCTGATGTTTGACGTATGAGGAGATATCCTAAACTATTATATCTATCTAGGATATTTGGATCTTGCCGTATGGCGTTGCTATATTTCCTTTCTTTTTAGATGGAATGGCTCTGATGTACTGTTGTATGGTGGCTTGCATACATACTCATTTGTGTATGTAGTTGATCCCTTCGCCTGCCGATTACGCCGCCCGTTCTTGTCTCGATGTGTGGAAATGGTTGGGACGGCCGAAAGGTCTACCTGTGAGTGGCATTTGGGCCCCACCGTACTATTTCAACCATTCCCGCTCATCCAGGCTTGCAACTAGGAGCGTAATTCACCGAGGTAGTTACACAAATGTACCTTTGTAGTCGCGGATCAAAGAACCAACAGAGCCCACCATGGAGTCAACATGGAATGACGCGTCAACATTTAACTTCAATTGTCTAGGTTCTGGTTTTCTCCACTTTGCTGTTACAGCACTGCCTATGGTAGCCGATTCCTTTGCGGAATTCATGGTGATTACCAAAAAATTGCACTTTGAATAAACTTGAGCATGGTGTGGAAACCTTTTAGGGCATGAAAACCGTACCTTACCATGTTTATTACTCCCTCCGTTCTAGAATAGATGTCTTAAGTTTTTCAAATTTTGGATGAATCTATATACTAAATAGTGTCTAGATTCATCTAAATTTTGACAAATTTGGGACATCTATTTTTGGACGGAGGGAGTACTTATTATACTACTCCCTCCGTTCCTTGATATAAGGTGTATAGTTTTCTTGCACGAATATTAGCGCATAGGCTAAAAGGAAAAAAAATCGATACTTTTAGATGTTAATACATGTAGGTGACCGATGTGAGAATAGAGAAAAATATGAAAATCTCGGTATCTCATCTCTCCAAATCAGTTTGACTCCTAAATTATATAAAAAAATCCCACAATCCCACCATATACCTTATATTCTGGATTTTTTACAGAAAAATATACACCTTATATCAAGGAACGAAGGGAGTATTATATAATGATGATGTTTGAGTAAGTACACCGACGCTAGCACATCATAGTGGTATGAGCGATGATAGCCTATGGTTTTATGCCCGCGATCGCGCATTTGTGATATACCCCGTGTGAATGATTTTATATGCACAAATTACGGTGTAGGTCATGTTTTGGGCCACTATTGGGCCAACCTTCACGTTATATACTCCGTGACCCCTGATTCGTTGGTTCATTCTCTGGCGACGGCAAAGACGATGGGCGGTTCATCGTGGAGGCTGCAACGATCGACATGACACGACGACTCGAGGTAAACAAATGTTACGTTCTTAACCCCCCCTCCTCTTCTACACAACGTAGTTGCGCAAGTACTGATAGGGTTTGCCTCTACTATTGTTGAGAGTGGTTTTGGTAACGGAAAGGGGTGGATTTTTTCTGATTTTGATGATTTTTGTGTTGAATTTAACTATGATCTCCTAAATTCTATCGCATTGTACTTTTATTTCAGCTAATTCATGGACCATAGGGAATTTTTTTGGTGAGATTTCATTTCGAAGGGGAATTCATCAAAGTGGGGCCAAATCTGGACTATGTTGGAGGAGATGATGCACTTTCAGAGATAGGTAGGAAAACACTTTCGCTGCAGGAAGTCAAAGGATTTGTTAAAGATCACATGGCATCAAAGGAAACAATAAAATTATATTTTCTTATTCCAGGGAAAGATCTTGTGGATGGGTTGGTGTTGCTCTATGATGACAGTGGCTGTGTCTAGATGGCTCATTATGTTTGCCCTAGGAGAGTGGCTGATGTGTACGTTGAGTACCACGATGAGGGAGACAATAAGCATAGTAGCATCAGGTGTGCTTTCAAGGATGAAGTGTGGGAATTGAGTGATGGAGATGAAGAACCAGATGTTGTTGTCATAGCTGCAGTTAATCCTACTGAGTATGAAACCATATGTTGCCCACTGAAGCAGAAGAAATCATTCAATAAAAGACCAGTGATGAAGATGATGTGATAATGACAGAACCAGTATTATCTCAAGTGGTGAATCGTACACAAGGTGCAACTTTTTCATCTTTAGGTCAAGATCATCATCCCATGCCAGCAGCTTCGGGCCATGACCAGCAACCAAATCCAGCTGCTCCAGGACAAGAAGGTGAAGTGAAATATATTATACAGTCAGATTCGGAGAGTGACGTGGAATACATTGCACATAATAATAACAAAGGGGAAGATTCAGAGGTTGTGGAGATAAGAAGGCAAGGTAGAAAGTTTAATAAATGTATGACAGACTCCAAGAGTTGGATTGGTATAGATGCAACTGCCACTACCCCTCCATCTTCCTCTGCGTCACATGGAATTGCAACTGCCCCCTCAACTGCAAGGTCTCAACCAGTTGTAAGAACTGCAGCTCCTGCAGGTACAAGATCTCTAGCTACTCCTGGGGGAGCATCTGGTAGTAGAGGAAGACGAGCAGGAAGAGCCAAAAGGGGAAAAAGAGTGCCAACATCTCGCGTTCCCATATACTCTTATTTCACTTGAAGTGGCAACTATTGAATGTCATTTTCTTATGTTAATGTAATGTTGCATACAGTGCGGAAACCTTCTAAAGGACATGTTATGACCTTTCCTGAATCTCTATGATTTTTGCGGAATTTATATGATTTCTGTTAAATTTATTATGGTAATTTGACCAAAATATACACTATTTCTGCTGTCTTGGGAGTACAAGATAGAAGAGGGAGACATCATCCTCTTCGACTTTAATCTAGATAGTGATGGTGGACTGCATCTGATCATGGTGGGGCTAGCAACAACTGAAGAACCTGCTGAAAGTACTTATTAGTAGAACCTGCTGGAACCTGTTATGTTAACTTGTTGTGCGTGTGTGCAAACTAGTGACAGTGCTGGAACATAGAATATACCATCAGGTTCCAATCGCATCAGTTCTACCATTAGCGTGTATTGTGATTCATCATGAGACGGTGCAACCAGAAACTAGAGATGCATCTAATTCCATCTAATAACACCATGTTGTAGCCTCATATGTGATGCCCACACAAAAACCAGGGATAAGAATCTGTACAACCAAGAACAATGCATGCTTTCGTGCAACCAATTGTGATCTTGGACATAGAATGCGAATTAATCATCGGCTGGGAAGAGCACCTCCCATCATCACCTTGTAGGACTGACAAAAAACATACTCCCTTTGGTTTATATTAATGGCCTCAACTTTGCCTAGATACGATTGCATCTAGTCTAAATACTTAACTAGATACATACGAATTTAGATAAAGTTGAGTCCATAAATATGGACTAGAGGGAGTACACAATTTCAGCACATCACATTCTGCTAAGCACATATTTCCTCACATATGCCAAAGGTATTCTCCCAGGACCAACACAAATATTCTGTAGAGCTGGTGAGACCCGAAATTATATTGTACAAATCTAGGGTGCTAGAACATAATGATAGAGTTTTGAAATCTTCCACGGCCATAAAGAAACATAATAGATAAGTTCTTAAACTAAAACATCTTGATAACATGAAAATGATCCTTGTTCTTCAGTTCGAGGTATGGATGGGTTCGAAAGAGTCATCAGGATGATTCCTGTAATGCACCTTGTTTGTCTTTGCCTTGTCAAAGTACTTGCTACACTTTGTAACACTGCTGAAAAGATAAAACTTGATCATGAATCTATCAACAAAGTAATTCCTCTGTGCCATTGCTTCAGCGTTGACAGGGTCGACAAATTTCATGTACAGGCTCCCATCTTGATCAACAGCATGTTTGAACCTAAAGTCTGATGGAACAACCCTGAGTTGATAGCAAATAGTACCAGTACGGAACATGTACTTCACAACAACTCTAGTTAGGCCTGCTGGAGTACCCTCAGACTCACCAAGAATGTTCATGGTTGTTTCTGACAGATGCGGATTCTTCCATTTCTCAATTGGGTCTCCCTAGCATGAAAATCTAGTAGGGTAACTTAGTTGACGCATGCGATCAATTGACAGGTGGTCATATTCCTGTGGAGATGTACACAACGACATGTTCAATAGCTTGTCCTCCTTCCTTGGCACAAGATTGAGCTCAACAATCTTGTAAATCTTGACAACCGCGTGAGCTAAACTAAATGTTTTCTCCTTTGCAGACGCACTCTCAAGAACATCATTATCAGCAGTGGAAGTGGCCCTCACAAACACTTGTGCTTCATAGGCATCATTCAGCACAAACTCAAACTCTCTTCTGAGAAGAGTCTTTGCTATATGCAGAACTGTGAAAATTCCTTCTGTGCCCGTACTGCCCAATAACCTGAGAAGGAATAAGCCATTGACTGGACCTGTCCTTTCTCCTAGACGGGTCAGACCATGCTGAGTGACCTGTGGCTTCCTGTGCTAGGAGATGTACCCCGTTTCCTTCACCCCCTGGTGGATAATACATTAACAAAATTAACCAGATGCATTGAACAGAGGAGAACAAATTCATCAATAAAAAACCACCAAGTGTACTACATATTAGTAAAACAAATATGGCTGGCAATGCAGTTATATCATAATGAAAACAAGTTCAATTATCCCTATATGCTTATCAAGTTTCAATCTACACAATCATGTAATTAAAATAAAATTCAGTTCTTCTAATATTAACACATCAGACAGAATACAAACGGTTGTAAAACAGTTTCGAGAAGATAATGAACCCCAAAGAGGGGAGCAATCATCACAGATATTACATACTACTATCACATCTAAATACTGATGATAAGGTATTTTTGATTTTCATATTCTCTGTTGCAAAAAAATGCAAAACAAAGGGCCCAATCCTCTTGCAATTGCAACACCAAATTTCCATCTAAATGAGACCCACTTAGGTGGTACATTCACATTCAATTAATATTTGATAAATTCTAGTGCCTTATTCACAACAAGTACCAATGTTTGAATAAATTACAAATAAAATCTGGGCAATAAATGGAAAATAAAAGGTTGACATGTATAATTGCTGGCAAGATTCTACTTAGATCAGGGCCTCTGTCAGAAAACTTACCGACTCGTCTTTGTCAGAGGAGTACCTAAGGTGCACCTTCCTCTTCTGCCCACCTTCTGTTGGCTCCCCTTCCTGTTTGAATAAATAAACAACACTTCAGCTGACATGATCATGTTTGAAAAGAGGTAATTATGGAAATAAAAAAAATTGGAAGGTTATAATAGAAATATTAATGGGAAGTAAAACTTCTAAGTTCAAATACTTTCTGAAATTATGGATTAAGGCAGTGGAAGCAAATTAAATCCTTTATGATGGATATCTAAACACTACTCATCTATGAATGCATTGTCAGGTTCCACTAGTCCAGCAACAATTCAATTTAAATCCCCGATCTGAAAGTATTTCACAGATTTCATAGCACATTACAATACGTTTTGATGTTATGATTAAGATTCTACCGGATAATAGGGTATTGTAAAACAAAATTAAGTTTTTTAATTGTCTTTGTGTGCTTATCTAGTTTAAACCTACATAACCTTGTAATTCAAATAGAACTCAGTTTTGTAATTTTAACACATCAGACAGATTACCAAAGGTTGTAAAAAACATTCAAGAACATAAAGAACCCAAAAAGAGGGGAGAAATCTTCACAGATTATTTACTATTGTCACATCTGTGTATTGATGAAAAGGTGTATTTTATTTGCATATTGTCTATTGCAAAAACAAGCAAAACAAAGGGCCCTATCCTCCTACAAATGGAACACCAACTGTCGATCTAAATGAGACACAATGAGATGGTACATAACCATTCAATTTAATATTTGATAAATTTCAGTGTGTTCTTCAGAACAAATTCCAGTGTTTGAATATATGACAAATATAAGTTGGGCAATAAATGAAAAATAAAAGCTTGACATGTATAATTGCTGGCAAGATTCTACTTAGATCAGGGCCTCTTTTAGTCTATACATCTGTCAGAAAACTTACCAACTCATCTCTGTCGGAGGAGTACCCAAAGTGCACCTTCCTCTTGTACCCACCTTTTGCTGGCTCCCCTTCCTGTTTGAATAAATAAACAACTCTTTAGCTCACAGGAGCAAGAGTATAATAAGTTCGAAAAGAGGCACTCCCTCCATCTAGAAATAACTGATTATGGATTAAGGAAATGGAAGGGAATGAAATCATCTACTCCCTCCGTCCTAAAAAGGATGTCTCAAGTTTGTCTGAATTTGGATGTATCTATATACTAAATAGTGTCTAGATACATTCAAGTTTAGACAAACTTGAGACATCCTTTTTAGGACGGAGGGAGTATGATGAAAATGAACTGTCAATTTATAATTGTCATGTATATCTAAGCACTACTCAGCTCTGTATGATTATCAATTTTCGACCTACACAATAATGTAGTTCAAATAAAACTTAGTTTTGTAATATTAACACATCAGACAGATTATTAAAGGTTGTAAAACAGTTTCAAGAACATAAAGAACCGCAAAAGAGGGGAGCAATCTTCACATATTATTATTGTCACATCTATGTACTGATGACAAGGTGTCTTTTATTTGCATATTGTCTATTGCAAAAACAAGCAAAACAAAGGGCCTATCCTATTGCAAATGGAACACCGGCTTTCCATCTAAATGATACACACCTAGTAGATAACCATTCAATTAATTTGATAAAATACAGTGCCTTCTTCACAAAAGATGCCAGTGTTTGAATAAATGACTATGTAAATCTGGGCAATAAATGAAAAATAAAAGCTTGGCATGTATAATTGCTGGCAAGATTATACTTTGATCAAGGCCTCTTTCAGTCTAAACATCTGTCATAAAACTCATCGAGTCGTCTCTGCCGGAGGAGTACCCAAGGTGCAACTTCCTCTTTTGCGCATCTTCTGCTGGCCCCCCTTCATGTTTGAATAAACAAACAACACTTTAGCTCACATGATCTCATTTGAAAAGAGGTAATTATGGAAAGAAAAATAATTGGCAGGTTATAATATAAAGAATAATGAGAAAAAAACTTCTAAGTTCAAATACTATATGAAATTATGGATTAAGGCAATGGAAGGAAATGAAACCCTCATCTCTCAAATGCATTTTTAGGTTCCACTAGACCAGCAATAATTCAATTTAAAGCCCTGTTTTGAAAGTATTGGAATTTGACTTCAGATTCCATAGCACATGACAATAGGTTCTGATGTTATCATTAGGATTCTACCGGATAATAGGGTATTGTAAAACAAAATTAAGTTTTATAATTGTATCCGTATGATCATCAAGTTTAAAGCTACACAACCTTGTAATTTAAATAAAACGTAGTATTGTAATTTTAACACGTCAGACAAATTACAAAAGGTTGTAAAACAATTTCAATAACATAAAGAACCCTAAAAGAGGGGAGCAATATTCACAGATTACATACTACTATCACGTCTATGTACTGATTACAAGGTGTCTTATATTTGCATATGTCTATTGCAAAAACAAGCAAAAAAAGGGCCCTATCCTTCTGCAAATGCAACACCAACTTTCCATCTAAATGATACACACGTATATGGTACATAACCATTCAATTAGTATTCATGCACAGTTTAAGGTACACAAAAACTTAAAAATAACTCACTATGGTCCACTTGGCAAATGACCAAGAGATAAAAAGATATATGACAACATATAAGATGCAACTGCCAACCTATTCCATGATGCCAAAGTTCAAACTCAATACTATAAATAATGGGAGCAATTTGATAAATTCCAGTGCATAGTTCACAATAGATACTAGTGTTTCAATAAATGACAAATAAAAGCTTGGCATGTATAATTGTTGGCAAGAATCACTATATAGTTGATCAGCCACAAGATTATAAAACATGAGTCTATTTGTTTGTGGTCAGGGTCTCTTACAGTCTATTTGTTGGCGATCACAAGTAATAATTATATAGTAGATTAGCAACTAGAATATAAACAATGCATGAACAAAAATACACCCTGAAGCACATGCTCCCTCGGCAAATAGTACAAGACTAAAAATGGTAATTCCATACATATAAAAGTTGTCAAAGAACACACATACTTAATTTCAGACACATAAATTTGTAGTATCATTTCATGCAAAATCAATGTTTCAGCTCTGGGTAAAAGGAACAAATTTAAATCTCCTAACATATATAATTTTGTGTGGTGCACTTAGACTGTGTAAACATGATGCATTTATATACATCTTTAGTAATGTCCAGAGATGAATAATTTATTAACATGTGTACACTTTTTCTGAATGATTAGATATCATAAAAAAAATTTATACCGCACATAAATATTATAACTTATCAGTTGCCGAAGATGTATATTGTCATTATGCACTAATGAATTCCAGCATTCAATCTAGAGAAATTTTATCATACACATAATTCTTCAAACTATAAACATTCAATATCTATGATCCTCTCTGCAAAGTGCTATCAACGATGCATAGAGTGTGTCCATCTACTCTTCAATGCCCCCAAAAGGTGCTGACCACTGAACGAAGTACTACACCATCCTCGTACTAACATTCAAATCCTAAGAATCAACCCTAAAAATCGAACCCTAGTTATAAGTACTAAAAAATGAGAAGTGGAGGTTAAAGAAAACACATAGATGCACCACCGCAAGCTGCTGGGCCTTCACCACCATATTCTCGTCGGAGCCGTGCTTCGCGCCCAGATCCAGCACGTCCGCCTCAACGTCTGCCACATTCTCCTTCTCGTCCAAATCCCGCGCCGCCGCGACGAAACCGGCCAACTTGGCCGCACCACCAACCGCACTTCCGTGGGAACCGCCAACCTCCTTCACCGCATCTATGCCGGTGACGGCGCGCTTCTTGTCGACAGTAGCAGCGGCCGCGTCGGCTGCGCTGCTACCCGCCTTCATCGCTGGCGGAGTCGACGAATGTGCGGGGAGAGGGATAAGAATCGAGTGGGAGGGGCTGGAGTCGATGGAGTGAGACGAGGGTTTTCTTATTCTCGATTTGGGGGTAAATGGGTGGGGAAAAGGAGACAAATCAGCCGATGAACCCTTTTATACGTGGTGCCGTTTCGGTTTTGCCCACGTCACTCCTCCACCACCACGTACGCTGTAAACGTCGCGTACACGTACGGTGCATGAAACAGCATGACCAGAGCAGCAGGGTTACTAGGTCGGCCCGTTATCTAGCGCCTGCTTCCAATTTCTATCACACAATTTTTCATGTATGGGATTGAACATACTTCAAATATAAATTACCTGAAATCTTCAGCAGAAGTATATTAGTTTACTACAATAAGTTGATCATTTAGGTCTCCTTTGCTTTAATTCAAATTCTAAAAATAGGAGTGTCATATGGAATATGCATCACAGGTTTTTCATACTTCCAATTATCGATGCATCTTACATTGTAAATTAATGAAATTAAAATTGAGCACTGAAAACACATGAACAACTATGCATAGGAATATACATATATATATATATAAGTGTAGCATCAAGTGTGCATCATACCATGGCATAGAAAGTTTTTACTCATACTACAACAAGTTGATGATGGTGTTTCTAGTCAACTCACATGGGTCTGGAGCCCAATGCAATGTTGGGATATATGAGACTATATGAGGCACAAGTGTGCATCATGCCATGGGCATACCACTTTTATACTTAGAATCAATGTCATGATTTGGCATAGTAGTTGTATAGTTTGACGTAACAACTAGGTAGGATCATGTTGACCAAGTGTTGACTCATACAACCACAAAGATGATGAGGGTGTTCATAGACAACTCCCATAGGTCAAAAAACCATGCAATGTGGGCATGGTGCTATACGTGCTACAAGTGTGCATCATCCAAAGGCATAGCACACTTGTGGCAGATCTAGACCTATCTCAGCTGTCTAGAAGTACCTTCATCAACTTGTGGTTGTATTAGTCATCACTTTGGACAACATGATCCTACCTAGTTGATAGATATAAATATAACACTACTATGCCAAGACATGATGATCCACTTTGTGGCAGATGTGGGCCCATGCCAACATTGCATTGGCTATAGATATCTCTGTGTTGGTTAGAAACACCAGCATCAACTTGTGGTTGTGTGACTCAGCAGTTGGCCAACATGATCCCACCCAGTTGATACATCTAAGTATGAGAGTGTTATGTTAAGCCATGACACACACTTGTGGCAGATGTGGGCCCATGCCAACATTACATGGGATCTATACATACAGGCTATCTAGAAACACCTTCACCAACTTGTGGTTGTATAAGTCATCACTTGGATATCATGATCCTACCTATTTGATAGATCTAAGTACAACACTGTTATGCCAAGACATGATGAGACACTTTGTGGCAAATATGGGAACATACAAACATTGCATGGCTATAGACCCATCTGGTTGGCTAGAAACTCCATCAACTTGTGGTTGTGTTGCTCAGAACTTTGCCAACATGATCTCACACTGTTGATACATCTAAGTATGAGAGTGCTATGCCAAGTCATGGCACACACTTGTGGCATATGTGTGCCCATGCCAACATTGCGTCGGATCTAAACCTATGTGAGCTATCTAGAAACACCTTCATGAACTTGTGGTTGTATGAGACATCACTTGGATAGCATGATCCTTCCTAGTTGATATATCTTAGAAATGATGAGACACTTTGTGGCAAATCTGGACCCATGCAAAAGTTGCATGGGCTATAGACCTCTCTTGGTTGGCTCCTTGATCAACTTGTGGTTGTGTGGCTCAACACTTGGCCAACATGATCCCAAAAAGTTGATACATCTAAGTATCTGAATGGTATTCCAAGCCATGGCACACACTTGTGGCAAATATGGTCCCATGCCAACATTACATGGGATATAGACCTATCTAACCTATCTAGAAACACCTTCATCAACTTATGGTTGTTTGAGTAATCACCTGGACAACATGATCCTACCTAGTTGATATATCTAAGTAAAAGACTATTATACCAACACATGATGAGAGACTTTGCGGCAAATGTGGTCCCATGACAATATTGCATGGGACATCACTTGGATAGCATGATCCTTCCTAGTTGATATATCTTATAAATGATGAGACAAACATTGAATGGGCTATAGAATTCTCTTGGTTGGCTAAAAACTCCTTAATCAACTTGTGATTGTGTAGCTCAGCACTTGGCCAACATGATGCCACCCAGTTGATACATGTAAGTATGAGAGTGCTATGTCAAGCCCTAACAAAACATTATGGCATATGTGGTCCCATGGCAACATTGCATGGGATGTAGACCTATCTAATATGTCTAGAAACACCTTCATCAACTTTTGGTTGCATGACTCATCACTTGGACATCATGATCCTACCCAGTTGATACATATAACTATAAGAGTGCTATACCAAGACATGATGAGACACTTTGTGGAAAATGTGGTCCCATGGCAATATTTCATGGGCTATAGACCTCTCTGGATTGTGTTGAATGTACTTCATCAACTTGTAGTTGTGTGGCTAAGCACTTGGCCACCTAGTTGATACATCTACGTATGAGAGTGCTACGCCAAACCATGACACACACTTGTGGCAGGTGTGGGCACATGCCAACATTGCATGGGATGTAGACCTATCTAAGATTTCTCTAAACTCCTACATAAACTTGTGGTTGCATGAGTCAACAATTAGATAACATGATCCTTACTAGTTGAAAGATCTTATTATAACACTTATATGCCAATACATGATGAGACACTTTGTGGCAAAGGTGGGCCCATGCAAACATTCCATGGGCTATAGAACTCTCTTGGTTGGCTACAAACTCCTTAATCGACTTGTGATTGTGTAGCTTAGCACTTGGCCAACATGATCCCTCCGGTTGATACATGTAAGTATGAGAGTGCTATTTAAGGCACTAACAAAACTTTGTGGCATATGTGGTCCCATGGCAACTTTGCATGAGATGTAGACCTATCTAATATGTCTAGAAAAACCTTCATCAACTTGTGGTTGCATGACTCATCACTTGGACAGCATGATCCTACCCAGTTGATACATATAACTATAAGACTATACCAAGACATGATGAGACACTTTGTGGCAAATGTGGTCCCATGAAAATATTGCATGGGCTATAGACCTCTCTAGGTTGGGTTGAATGTACTTCATCAACTTGTAGTTGTGTGGCTCAGCACTTGGCCACCTAGTTGATACATCTAGGTATGAGAGTTCTATGCCAAACCATGACACATACATGTGGCAGGTGTGGGCACATGCCAACATTACATGGGATGTAGACCTATATAAGATGTCTAGAAACTCCTTCATCAACTTGTGGTTGCATGAGTCATCACTTGTATAACATGATCCTTCCTAGTTGAAAGATCTTATTATAACACTTATATGCCAAGACATGATGAGACACTTTGTGGAAAAGGTGGGCCCATGCAAACATTGCATGGGCTATTGAACTCTCTTGGTTGGCAAGAAACTCTTTAATCAACTTGTGATTGTGTAGCTCAGCACTTGGCCAACATTATCCCTCCTAGTTGATACATGTAAGTATGAGAGTGATGTGCCAAGCCTTGACAAAAACTTGTGGCATATGTGGGCCCATGGAAACATTGCATGGGATGTAGACCTCTCTAATATGTCTAGAAACACCTTCATCAACTTGTGGTTACATGACTTATCACTTGGACAGCGTGATCCTACCCAGTTGATACATATAAGTATAAGAGTGATATGCGAAGACATGATGAGACACTTTGTGGCAAATGTGGTCCCATGGCAATATTTCATGGGCTATAGACCTCTCTGGATTGTGTTGAATGTACTTCATCAACTTGTAGTTGTGTGGCTCAGCACTTGGCCACCTACTTGATACATCTAGGTATGAGAGTGCTACGCCAAACCATTACACACACTTGTGGCAGGTGTGGGCACATGCCAACATTGCATGGGATGTAGACCTATCTAAGATATCTAGAAACTCCTACATCAACTTGTGGTTGCATGAGTCATCAATTAGATAACATGATCCTTACTAGTTGAAAGATCTTATTATAACACTTATATGCCAAGACATGATGAGACACTTTGTGGCAAAGGTGGGCCCATGCAAACATTGCATGGGCTATAGAACTCTCTTGGTTGGCTATAAACTCCTTAATCGACTTATGATTGTGTAGCTCAGCACTTGGCCAACATGATCCCACCCAGTTGATGTTGATACATGTAAGTATGTGTTGGATTATTAGGCATAATTTCCATGATTTATTCCATTATATAAATCATGACAACGACAGATACAATCACATGAATCTCTAACATACTAGATGTATTGATCAACATAAACAGTAGCAGATTATACGCACTAACAGCCATAGTAAAACAACGGATCTGTTGACGGTGTACGTACTGATCGGTTGTCGATGTAGCCGCCGTTGGTGCAGTAGCTTGTCGAAGAAGTCGTAGTTGAAGACGACGCGCACGAGGTCCGGCTTGACGCCTGGGAAGACGCGCCGTGATGATGAACTTGAGCAGTCGCGCGGAGCGCTTCCCAAAAACCTTATCCGCCCTCTCCCGTACAGGATCACAAAGGAGAGTGGTTCCGGAGACCTCCTCTCCCGACCACCGGTGCACGCCAGCAAGCGGGATGGAGTAGACTACGGTGGCAGCGCAAGCAGAGAGGATGGCAAAACCCTAGATTAGTTTGGTGTCGTAGGTTGTGGAAGCCGCACAGGCGTTTATATAGAGCAGCTCGGAAATCCCGTATAGGAAACGAAGTGGACCAAGCCCACGTCGCGCATGTTCGGGTCGGTTACAGATAGCCCACGATCCGGGAGCGACCCGAAACCGCTAACTGTTGACACGTCTGTCTAACCGCACACATTTTCCTGAGCAGCAAAATAAAGCTCGGCTCGGCGAGATTCCCGCAACATGTGGCGTGCGCGTGTGTCTTGACGTGACGTGATGAGACGAGGCGAGTGTGTGTGCGAGCGGCAGCGTCGTCAGAGGAGGAGTGCACATGTATCTCTCTTATTGTCACTCACTTACAAAGTGGTGCAACACTCCACCTTATAAGGTGGTGCAACTCTCCTTCAACTTTCAATGTGGGACTAAAATTTAGCTCCCACAGCTCTTGCCACACACACATGTGAGCTGCCACCAACTTGGGCCAAATCACATATGGGCTTCCACATACATGGGCTTTGAGATTTAGGGAAAATATGAAATCACACATGGGTATAATGATTTAGCCCATTATTTCTAACAATCCCCCACCAGATCTCAAATTCCCATTTGAAGATTTGCCAATCCTCGCTACTTGTTTATATACTAGTGTTTCAGCAGAGACTGTTAAGTTGAACTTCCGCCTAGAATCTTGAACTGCGTCTATCAACAACTTGAACAATGGACGAACCTTGAATTGCAAGTTTGGTGCCAATAGATTTCACTCAAAATCATAACTAGTACCTGGCTGCCAGTAGCCTACCCCGCGGGTTGCAGAACATGCGTCATACTCCTTGGTCTCTTCATGAGTTTACTAGAGATCACCCAAGTCTCATAGACCGCGACGTTTACAGTCGAGCTCATATAGGTGTGTTCTTTCAAGAATGCCTTGGAGGACGACATCTTTGCTAGTTAAAGCCAACTGAAACACATTAAGGCGTGTTGCCAACCTGCCTTACAGATTATGAGAGTTATGCATCTTCACACAAAGAGGGTTACAAAATACTCTTCTCAGTCCACCCACTAGCTTGTTCTTCCTAGGTCCTAATTCAAGGGATCTCCGATCACATAGGTTGGGTTACCACTAGGTGTGACATCCATGGGTCTCAACCTCATCTCCCTCGACGCACTTTCTATCACATTTCGTGATAGTCCCTTTGTAAAGGGATCTGCCAGGTTTTTGTCTGTTTGAATATACGTAAAAGTTATTACTCCGGAGTTTGTCAATTTCCTGAGAGACTTCAAACGTCTCTTCACGTGTCTTGATGACTTCGCGTTATCCTTAGAATTGTTCACTTTGACAATCACAGTTTGGTTGTCACAATTCAAAAGGATTGCTGGCGCAGGTTTCTCAACCACAGGCAAGTCCATCAAGAGCTCACGCAGCCATTCTGACTCAACAGTGGCTGTGTCTAAAGCAGTAAGCTCTACTTCGATAGTTGACCTCGTCAATATGGTATGTCTATGGGATCTCCATGAAACCGCACCACCTCCAAGGGTAAACACATACCCGCTCGTGGCGTAGAGTTCATCAACATCAGAGATCCAGTTCGAATCACTATATCCTTCAAGCACAGCAGGGTGCACTAAATAGTGAATCCCTTAGCTCATTGTACCACATAGATAGCGCATGACCCTTTCAAGTGCATGCCAATGATCAATACCTGGGTTAGACATGAACCTACTCAACTTTCTCATAGCAAAAGAGATATCAAGTCTTGTAGCGCTTTCTAAGTACATGAGAGAACCAACAACTTGTGAATATTTCAGTTGATCTGTTGGTTCCTTCTTATTCTTCCGTAATGTCAAACTGGGATCATAAGGTGTTGGATAAATCTTTCCATCAACAAAGCCAAATCGTCTCAAGACCTTCTCAACATAATGATATTGCGTTAAAGTAATCCCATTCTCATTCTTAATAAGCTTGATGTTCAGGATCACATCAGCCTCTCCCAGATCTTTCATATCAAAACTCTTTGACAGGAAAGACTTGACTTCATTTATCACTTTCATGTTTCTACCAAATATCAGAATATCATCCACGTACAAACATAATATAACTCTATCGCCCCCACCATGGCGATAGTAAACACACCTATCATCCTCATTAATGACAAAGCCAGCAGAAAGTAGAGTTCTATCAAACTTCTCATGCCATTGCTTAGGTGCTTGTTTCAGGCCATATAAAGATTTTAATAACTTGCACACCTTTGTCTCTTCACCTTTTACCACAAACCCATCCGGCTGATCCATGTAGATCTCCTCTTCCAACTCTCCATTAAGGAAAGCTGTCTTCACGTCCATTTGATGAACGAGAAGACCATAAGAGGTAGCCAGGGACAATAGTACTCGAATGGTGGTCAGTCTAGCGATAGGTGAATAGGTGCCAAAGTAATCTTCGCCTTCTTTCTGTATGTAGCCCTTAGCTACAAGCCGTGCCTTGTACTTCTCAATAGTACCATCAGGCCTTAGCTTCTTCTTAAACACCCACTTGCAGCCCACAGGTTTGCAACCACAGGGTCATTCTGATAATTCCCAAGTTCCATTAGAAAGAATCGAGTCCATCTCATTTTGGACAGCTTCTTTCCAATCATCTGCATCAGGAGATGCATATGCCTCTGCAATGGATCTGGGAGTATCGTCCACAAGGTACACGATGAAATCATTACCAAAGGATTTTGCAATCCTCTGTCTCTTACTCCTCGTGAGAGGTTCATCGTCATCCTTCTCAAGGACTTCCTCATGTGGTTGTTCAAAATTCTCAATAGATGCACTAGATTTAGGAAGTATTTCAGAAGAAATTCTACCAATGCTATGCATATCTTTCATAGGAAAAATATTCTCAAAGAATGTTGCATCACGAGATTCCATTATAGTATCAACACGCATATCAGGTACCTCAGATTTAACCACTATAAATCTATAGCCTACACTCCGTGGAGCATATCCTAGAAAGATGCAATCCACTGTCTTAGGTCCGATCTTGCGTTTCTTGGGAATCAGTATGTTTACCTTTGCCAAACACCCCCAAGTGCGCAAATATGAAAGTGATGGTTTTCTCCCAGCCCACTCCTCATAAGGGGTCTTTTCTTTATTATTGTTAGGAACTCTATTCAGGACATGACATGAAGTCAACAAAGCCTCCCACCACCATGCCTTTGATAGACCAGCAGTGGCTAACATGGAATTCACCAAGTCAGTTAGCGTGCGGTTTTTCCTCTCGGCAACCTCGTTTGATTGGGGCGAGTAGGGAGGCGTCCTCTCATGAATAATTCTGTGTTCCTGACAAAATTCGTCAAATATTTTGGGAAAATACTCACCACCACAATCCAACCTAAGACGCTTGATCTTTCTCTCTAGTTAATTTTCAACTTCGCCCTTATAGATTATAAAGTAGTCTAAAGCCTCATCTTTAGTTTGCAACAAGTAAATATAACAGAATTTAGTAGCATCATCTATCAACGTCATGAAATATCTCTTTTCACCTTTTGTCAACACCCCATTCATCTCGCATAGATCAAAATGTATGAGTTCTAGAGGTGCCAAGTTTTGTCTCCTCGGCAGCCTTGTGCGGCTTTCGAGGTTGCTTTGATTGCACACAATTATGGCACTTAGAACCTTTGGCAATAGTGAAATTCGGAATTAAACTCATACTGGACATCCGAGACATCAAAAAAAAATTAATGTGACATAAACGAGAATGCCAAACACTGGTATCATCATTAACATCACCATAAATATGATCCACGGATTTATTACAAAACTCTGAAAGTGAAAATCGGAATAAGCCTACGAACTCATAACCTTTACCAATAAATTGTCCATGTTTCGAAACAACGACTTTATTGGACTCTAACACAACCTTAAACCCATCTCTGCACAGAATGGAGCCACTAACGAGATTCTTGTTCATAGTGGGGACATGCTGCACATTCCTCAGTTGCACAATCTTTCCGGAAGTAAACTTCAGATCCACCGTGCCAACTCCACGAACAGAAGCATGTGATCCATTCCCCATTAGGACGGTTGAATCCCGAGCAACCTGATAAGAAGTGAACATAGAGATGTCAGCACATACGTGAACATTAGCACCCGTATCAATCCACCAACATGGTGATTGAAATACTGAAAGAACAGTAAATAAATTACCGTACCCATCAGTGTTGCTAGCGGTCATGACGTTGACAGTCTTCCCACCTTTCCCTCTGCGATCTGCACGATCTGGGTAGTCCTTGGAAAAGTGGCCGAGCTCTCCACATGAATAACAATGTAGCTCGGCCTTGGTTAGCTTCTTCTTCTTCTTGAAGGTTGTAGTCTTTTCAGGCTTGTTGAACGAGGGCTTATAGTTCTCTTTGTTCTTGGCGAAGGTCTTCTTCTGCGCCATGTAGGTGCTAGACTGACCCTCACCTCCTCTCTCAGCAGTGTCCTTAGCCCGAGCATTCTCCTCAACATCAAGAGACGCTATCAGATTTTCAACCGATATCTCTTGTCTCTTGTGTTTGAGAGTTGTGGTGAAGTTCCTCCACGAAGAAGGCAACTTTGCAATAATGCACCCAGCCACAAAATTGTCGGGTAAGATACACTTGAGGATTTCAAGCTCCTTGGCAAAGCATTATATCTCATGAGATTGCTCAACTACAGAATGGTTGTTAACCATCCCGTAATCATGAAAGCTCTCCATGATGTACAGCTCACTGCCAGCATCTCCTACACCGAACATAGCATTTAGTGCCTCCCAGAGCTCTTTTCCATCTTTGATGTGCATATACACATCAAATAGCTTCTTGTCAAGAACACTCAGAATGCATCCCACAAAGGCAAGATTGGTTTCCTTGAACTTGTTCTGAATCTCGTCAGATCTAGTTCCTTCAGTTAAACCCTCACTAGCCTCGAATACTTTCAGACCTTGCAGCCACATAGTGGTCTTATACTGCCACCTCTTAAAATGAACACCGGTAAACTTTTCCGGCTTCATAGCATCAGCCAAGTGTCCCATGTTTAATTCAGGAAATTGCCTATAATAAGGTTTTTGGATTGTTGGATTATTAGGCATAATTTCCATGATTAATTCCATTATATAAATCATGACAACGACAGCTACAATCATGTGAACCTCTAACATACTAGATGTATTAATCAACATAAATAGTAGCAGATTATACGCACTAACAGCCATAGTAAAACAACAGATCTGTTGACGGTGTACGTACTGATCGGTTGTCGATGTAGCCGCCATTGGTGTAGTAGCCTGTTGAAGAAGTCGGCGTTGAATACGACGCGCACGAGGTCCGTCTTGACGACCGGGAAGACGCGTCGTGATGAAGAAATTGAGCAGTCGCGCGGAGCGCTTCCCAAAAACCTTATTCGCCCTCTCCCGTACAGGATTACAAAGGCGAGTGGTTCCGAGACCTGCTCTCCCGACCACGGGTGCACGCTGGCAAGCGGGATAGAGTAGACTATGGTGGCGGCACAAGCAGAGAGGATGGCAAAACCCTAGATTGGTTTGGTGTCGTACGTTGTGGAAGCCACACACGCGTTTATATAGAGCAGCTCGGAAACCCCGTACAGGACACGAAATGGACCAAGCCCATGTTGCCCATGTTCGGGTCGGTTACAGATAGCCCACGATCCGAGAGCGACCCAAATCCGCTAACTGTTGACACGTCTGTCTAAATGCACACATTTTCCTGAGCAGCAAAATAAAGCTCGGCTCGGCGAGATTCCCGCAACCCGCAGCGCGCGTGCGCGTGATGTGACGTGACGTGACGTGACGAGACGAGGCGAGCGTGTGTGCGAGCGGCGGCGTCGTCGTCGGAGGAGCGCACGTGTATCTCTCTTATTGTCACTCACTTACAAAGTGGTGCAACACTCCACCTTATAAGGTGGTGCAACTCTCCTTCAACTTTCAATGTGGGACCAAACATTAGCTCCCACAGCTCTTGCCACACACATATGTGAGCTGCCACCAACTTGGGCCAAATCACATATGGGCTTCCACATACATGGGCTTTAAAATTTAGGGAAAATCTGAAATCACACATGGGTCTAATGATTTAGCCCATTATTTCTAACAGTATGAGAGTGCTATTTAAAGCCCTAACAAAACTTTGTGGCATATGTGGTCCCATGGCAACATTGCATGGGATGTAGACCTATCTAATATGTCTAGAAACACCTTCATCAACTTGTGGTCGCATGACTCATCACTTGGACAACATGATCCTACCTAGTTGATACATATAACTATAAGAGTGCTATACCAAGACATGATGAGACACTTTGTGGAAAATGTGGTCTCATGTAAATATTGCATGGCCTATAGACCTCTCTAGGTTGGGTTGAATGTACTTCATCATCTTGTAGTTGTGTGGCTCAGCAGTTGGCCACCTAGTTGATACATCTAAGTATGAGAGTGCTATGCCAAACCATGACACACACATGTGGCAGGTGTGGGCACATGCCAACATTGCATGGGATGTAGACCTATCTGAGCTGTCTAGAAACTCCTTCATCAACTTGTGGTTGCATGAGTCATCACTTGGATAACATGATCCTTCCTAGTTGAAAGATCTTATTATAACACTTATATGCCAAGACATGATGAGACACTTTGTGGAAAAGGTGGGCCCATCCAAACATTGCATGGGCTATTGAACTCTCTTGGTTGGCTAGAAACTCTTTAATCAACTTGTGATTGTGTAGCTCAGCACTTGGCCAACATGATCCCTCCTAGTTGATACATGTAAGTATGAGAGTGATGTGCCAAGCCCTGACAAAAACTTGTGGCATATGTGGGCCCATGGCAACATTGCATGGGATGTAGACCTCTCTAATATGTCTAGAAACACCTTCATCAACTTGTGGTTGAATGACTCATCACTTGGACAGCGTGATCCTACCCAGTTGATACATATAAGTATAAGAGTGCTATGCCAAGACATGATGAGACACTTTGTGGAAAATTTGGTCCCATGGCAATATTTCATGGGCTATAGACCTCTCTGGATTGTGTTGAATGTACTTCATCAACTTGTAGTTGTGTGGCTTAGCACTTGGCCACCTACTTGATACATCTAGGTATGAGAGTGCTACGCCAAACCATGACACACACTTGTGGCAGGTGTGGGCACATGCCAACATTGCATGGGATGTAGACCTATCTAAGATATCTAGAAACTCCTACATCAACTTGTGGTTGCATGAGTCATCAATTAGATAACATGAGCCTTACTAGTTGAAAGATCTTATTAAAACACTTATATGCCAAGACATGATGAGACACTTTGTGGAAAAGGTGGGCCCATGCAAAAATTGCATGGGCTATTGAACTCTCTTGGTTGGCTAGAAACTCTTTAATCAACTTGTGATTGTGTAGCTCAGCACTTGGCCAACATGATCCCTCCTAGTTGATACATGTAAGTATGAGAGTGATGTTCCAAGCCCTGACAAAAACTTGTGGCATATGTGGGCCCATGGAAACATTGCATGGGATGTAGACCTCTCTAATATGTCTAGAAACACCTTTATCAACTTGTCGTTGCATGACTCATCACTTGGACAGCGTGATCCCACCCAGTTGATACATATAAGTATAAGAGTGCTATGCCAAGACATGATGAGATACTTTGTGGCAAATGTGGTCCCATGGCAATATTTCATGGGCTATAGACCTTTCTAGGTTGGCTTGAAAATCCTTCATCACCTTCTGGTTGTGTGGCTCAGCACTTGGCCTCCTAGTTGATATATCTAATTATGAGAGTTCTATGCCAAGCCATGACACACACTTGTGGCAGATGTGGGCACATGCCAACATTGCATGGGATGTAGTCCAATATAATATGTCTAGAGACACCTTCGTCAACTTGTGGTTGTATGAGTCGTCACTTGGATAGCATGATCTTAAATAGTTGAAATATCTGAGTACAACATTATTATGCCAAGACATGATGATACACTTTGTGGCAAAGGTGGTCCCATGTAAACATTGCATAGGCTATAGACCTATCTGGGTTGGCTAGAAACTCCTTGATCAACTTGTGGTTGTGTGGCTAAGCACTCTGCCAATATGATCCCACCCAGTTAATACATGTAAGTACGAGAGTGCTATGCCAAGCCATGACATAGACTTGTGGCAGATGTGGGTCCATAACAACAATGCATGGGATCTAGACCTATCTGAGCTGTCTTGAAACACCTTTATGAACTTGTGGTTGCATGAGGCATCAGTGGGATATCATGATCTTTCCCAGTTTATATATCTTAGTATAACATTCTATGCCAAGAAATGATGAGACACTTTGTGGCAAATGTGGACCCATGAAAAAATTGCATGGGATATAGACCTCTCTTGTTTGGCTAGAAACTCCTTCAACAACTTGTGGTTGTGTGGATCAGCACTTGGCCAACATGATCCCACCCAGTTCATACATCTAAGTATGAGAATTCTATGCCAAGCCATGACACACACTTGTGGTAGATGTGGGTCCATGCAAACATATTATGCAATATAGACCTATTTGAGCTGTCTAGAAACACCTTCATCAACTTTGATCTACTCCCTCCATCCCATATTATGTTGCGCATAATTTTGCGTGCAAGTCCAACTTTGCAATGTTTTACCAAGGATATACAAAATAATATAAATATATATGATATAAAATGTATATATTATGAAAATATAATTCAAGCAAATTCTAATAATATTATTGTGGCATCGTATTAGTTCCTAGTTGTATCAAACTATTTGGTCAAACATTATACAGTTTGACTTTGATAAAGTCTTATATGCAACCTAAATTGGGACTGAGAGAGTAAAAACTAGTTGGGATCATGTTGACCAAGTGTTCACACATACAACCACAAGTTGATGAAAGTGAAAACTTGGTCTATAGTCCATGCAATGTTGGTAGTATGAGGTGGACGTCACGTGCGCCGGTGACGTCAGCGGAAACGGATCGATGAGACGTATAAGAGCCCTCTCGGCCGCTCCACGTCGCCAGATCCCGACCATTTTCCCCTGCGTTGAAAGAAGTGAGGAGTGAGAAACCCTACCTCATGTCGTCGTCTCCTCCGCTTTCGGCCTGGGTGTCGTGCTCCTCCGCGCGATTTCGACTCCGGCGATGGCAGGAGTGGGCTCCGGAGCTGATGCGGGCGGTTCTGCTAGGGGGGATGGGAGACATGACCCGCCCAGATGCAGTCGAGGAGGTCGAGCGCCATGGCAGTGGCGGTGACGGTATGGCCGCTTTGGCCTTTTTGGCCTATGCGGCTCTGGGAGAGCAGGAGATGCTGGATGGGGAGGTCAGCGAGGCGGAGCGGCTAGATCTGAACGTGGTACTCGGCACCGGGGAGGATCTGATGCCGGTGCAGCCTCAGGAGGTTGCTGCGATGCAGGTAGGAGGTTTTTTTCTACTAACTTCTGTTTTCCCTCTTTAGATTGTTTGGATGGAATCTCGGTTCTGTAGATTTAGCTATATCAGTATTAGGGATTGACATCTGTTAGGGATTCTTTGGATGGAAGATTGGTTCTGTAGATTCCTGGTGTAGATTTTTTTAGGGATTTATATATTTCAACGAAAGTTATACGTTGCAGCATATATCTAGCCCTAGGAAATCGCTCAGTGCATCGAATTATACGGGATGATTAACTATGAAATTACACAATGTTGCGTGCATATTTTTGTTGTAGTTTTTTCCTGAACTTTTATGATCATATCTTAGACTACTTCTATTAAATGAATGCATAGCTGCGAGGGATGTCCCTAAGATATGGAGTGTAGTTTAAGTAGTTAGTATAGTGCAATATCATTTTATCATTTTTCCTTGATTTTTGCATGGTGATCAAATGGTAAATGGCTGATGCTCTAAACTGTATTAGCATACTGATTAGACCTTGGCGGCTGTTTTTGGATACTTGAACTGGAGAGTTGCCCTAAAAGTTCAGTCAGATCATCTTCACGATCTATTATTGAACACCCCGGTGGTTTGTGTAGTTTATACCTCTACTCTATGACAATTAATAGAATAATCTTAGCCTTTTAGATTACCTTGTTTCTGTGGTTGCAATACGTGTACAGTAATGTCAGTTGCCTCTTCAATTTTGCAAGTTTTAAACATTGGTTCCTGACTATCTAAGGCAATAACATGTATGGGCATCAGATTTAGTTGATGCAGGCCATGCTATATCCTGAAAAAGTCTATAGAGTTTTAAATGTTCTAATCCTTGAACATCGTGTAGGAGTTAATTGTTTCTTTATTAAATGATGTCTCCTGTTTTGGAATATTTCTTCCATGGATCATGTAGTAGTGATTTTTCCATGGTGTGATGTTGGGATTGTTGATGTGTTGTTGCCATGTTTAAGTAATAGAAGATTGGGTCATATATTTGATAGCAGAAAGTTTGCATTTTTTGTATTTTATTTTTATGTAACATAAGTGCATAATCCTTGTTATTTATTTTCATCTAGCATAAATATATTTGATTATTAGTTAATCATATTTAATGATGTTGCCCCTTGTGAAATCTTTCTTTTATGGATCATATAGTAGTGATGTTGCAAGTTGTAGTAATAGGAAAATTTGCTTATATGTATGATAGAACAAAGGTTGCATAATTATGGTGCAATTATGTACATGTAACATAATTGCATAATCCTTTTAATTTAATGGCATGCAGCATAAATAGCATTGATGTACTACTTAACAACTGTTAGTTTAATGATTAGATTTGTGAACCTTTAATTGTTATGCTATAAATTTTTGCTAGTGTTGTTTATTTACTTATATTGAATGCTTTTAATAATTACTGTTTTAAATATTTCTGGCAGGCACCAAACCCAGGTGCTATCTATGATGTACTCTCCACGTGTCCCGATGAGAGGGTTTTTTCTTTGAAGCTGTTCTAGTGTATTTAGACATGCACAAAAGTAGTAGTTGTTGTATTAACTAGCAAGTACTAACTGTTTTGTTGTTTTCTTGATTGTGTAGTACTTTTCTAGTTTAGATGTTGATGTGGAGCAATGGACCTACAAGTCCTTTATGAAGAAAGAAGATAAGAAGCTGAGGCGTTAGGGAATTTCTGCCTACCTTCCGTTCACCACAAAGTACTATAGGTGCCCAATCCACCACTTCAAGCCACATAGGGGCCTGAGGGTGGGACTTGTCCAGCTTGTCCGTGAGATGGCCACTCGAGGACGTCTGTGTGAAGACTTTCAGGGTGACCTGCGTGATCATGTCAGGCAAGAAGCTCTCCTGAGGGTCCTCGAGCCTGATGAGTTTGATTTCAGCGAGTCGGAGGATGAAGAGGAGTGAATGGAAGTTGGTAGTTTGTATGGTACATCATCATTATAGTGATAATGTTTATGTAGGGTAAATATGTTGAACTACTTAAGTAATTCTCCGGGTCGAGAACTTGGTTATTTTGGTTGTGCGATGTGCACCGGTAACCTACTGTTGGTGATGTTCCCATAGGACTACTATGTTATCATTCTACTAGTAATGTATATATGGTTATTGTACTATGTTGTCATTTGATTCTTTATTATTTCCCTATCTGTGATGTGGCATCATAGCAGTGTTGTCACTTATTAATCTATTTTTCATTGTGTCATTTCTAAATTGGATGGTTTTTATAGTTGCCGCACATTCTAGTATTGTTTGAAATTTTGAAATGTTTTGAGTAATTAGAATTATCTAGATTTTGCAATGTTGTATTATCTTCTGTAACATCAAAACAAATAGAAGTGTAGAGAAAGTGCTCTATATCCATTATGCCAGCCATACTTGTATACATAATGTCTGAGTTTATGTTTAAATATAGGGGAAAAAAGGTAAAGAAAAAGAAGAAGAAAAAAGCCCGCCCAATATCAGGATATTTCTCAAGCTAACCATGGCCTGCATACGACTAGAAACAGAACGAACGACAAGGATATAGGCCCGTGCGACGGGATTGGTAAAATATAGTGTATTCAAAAAATATTAGAGAATTGTTTGTAAAAATTTGTTCAATTTTAAATATAAAATAAAAAAATACTACAGAATTAATTAGTAAGTTTTTTCATGTAGATGTTCAGCAAACAAACAGGCTTGTATATATAAGATGGTTAGTAATTAAATTCGTGCAGACTTATTCAAACTGCAAAATATTGTTGTATTTCATAAGGGGATGAAAACAATATGCATACCTACACTAGAAGACCATAGTTGGCCCAGAATGCAGGCCCACGTAGCGAACAATTTTAATGTGTAGTCTAACAGGTAGATAAATGAAAACAGTATGTGTGAGGTTGAATAGTTGAGAAAATCTCATGCCAATGTCATGAATGGAGGGTATATAAGCTGGTAGAATCGTTTCTCGCTGGGCGATGTGGGACTAAACTCCCACCCGCGTCAGTCCTTCCTGCTACGGTTTTCCGTTGGGTCCGAAAGAGCCCAATTACTGTTTGATGCCCGAGATTAAGATGGTCCGCCCCAATCTACTTGACGCCCGGACGCAGCCGTGACGCGGGCGCGAGAGTTGGAGTTGGGCTGGCTTGTTGCCTGCACGCTGAGTCTTACTTTTTTATTCTATCCTATTATTTTCTATTTAAAAAATTGAACAAAATAGCTATTTTACAATTTTGATTTTTTTCAAATAAATTACATATTCTTGACAGGAACCATTGGTATAGCATGTCCAAAATTTTTATGTACATTTGATGAACATCAAAACATTGAGAAATTTACGAATAGCCCTTTTGGTCTCACCTAGGCCTCTTTTCCTGGCAATGTGTTTTTTTCGACTTTCCTGAAACAACCTGGATTTTTTTACACATGCTAACATAAACAAACTAAGACACATGTACAAGGTTTCACACTAATTTGAATGTTTTTGACTGTTTTGTGGCCCGGTCAAATTTAGGCCAAAAATCAAGGTGTCTATTAAGGATGCCTAGGGGTTATACCTTTGTGATGTGAGACATGCTCCATGCTGAAACATGGCATCCTCTACCTAGAAGCAATTTTAAAGGTGTCCAAGGTTTTACACAATTTTGATTTTTTTTTGAATTTTTGCATGGGCTTTAAACCTCTCTAGGGTGTCTCGAAACACCTTCACCAACTTTTGGTTGTGTGACTAAGCAGTTGGCCAACATGATCCTACCTACTTGATAGATCTAACTATAAATTTGCTATGCCAAGCCATGACACACACAACTGTGGTAGATGTGGGCCCATGCCAACATTGCATGGGATCTAGACCTCTCTAGGTTGGCTAAAAACACCATCATTAACTTAGTGGCTGTGTGAGTCACTACACCTAACCAACATGATCCCACCCACTTGATAGATCTTGCTAAAAGAGTGCTATGCCAGGACATGACACACACTTGTGGCATATGTGTGGCCATACCAACATTGCATGGGGTCTAGACCTCTATGGGCTGGATAGAAACACCTTCACCAACTTGTTGTTCTATGAGTCATCACACCTGACCAACATGACCCTACCTACTTGATAGATCTAACTATACTTTCTCTATGCCAAGCCATGACACACACAACTGTGGTAGATGTGGGCCCATTTCAACATTGCATGGGGTCTAGACACACTTGTGGGCTAGATAGAAACACCTTCACCAACTTGTTGTTGTATGTGTCATCACACCTGGCCAACATGATAAAACCTACTTGCTAGATCTAGCTATAATTTTTCTATGCCAATCCATGACACACACTATGTGGGCCCATACCAACATTGCATGGGATATAGACCTCTCTGGGTTGGCTAGAAACACCATCATCAACTTAGTGGCTGTGTGAGTCACTACACCTGACCAACATGATCCCACCCACTTGATAGATCTAGCTATAAGAGTGCTATGCCAAGCCATGACACACATTAGCTTGTGGAAGATGTGGGCCCATGCCAACATTGCATGAGATCTAGACCTCTTTGGGTTGGCTAGAAACACCATCATCAACTTAGTGGCTGTGTGAGTCACTACACCTGGCCAACATGATCCAACCTACTTGCTAAATCAAGCTATAATTTTTCTATGCCAATCCATGACACACGCTAGCTTGTGGCAAATATGGGTCCATGCAACCATTGCATGGGTTCTAGACCTCTCTGGGTTGGCTAGAACCACCATCATCAACTTAGTGGTTGTGTAAGTCACTACACCTGGCAACATGATCCTCACCGACCTGATATATCTAGCTATAAGAGTGTTTTGCCAAGGCATGACACACTAGATTGTGGAAAATGTGGAGCCATGCCAACATTGCATGCATGGGGTATAGACACCTCTCTGGGCTGGATAGAAACACCTTCACCAACTTGTTGTTGTATATGTCATCACACCTGGCCAACATGATCCTACCTACTTGCTAGATCTAGGTATAATTTTGAGTCTGCCAAGCCATGACGCACACTAGCTTGTGGCAAATGTGGGCCCATGCCAACATTGCATGGGATCTAGACCTCTCTGGGTTGGCTAGAAACACCATCATAAACTTAGTGGTTGTGTGAGTCACTACACCTGACCAATATGATCCCACCCACTTAATAGATCCAGCTATAAGAATGCTATGCCAGGCCATGACACACACTAGCTTATGGAAGATGTGGGTGCATTCCAACATTGCATGGTATCTAGACCTCTTTGGGTTGGCTAGAAACACCATCATCAACTTAGTGGTTGTGTGAGTCACTACACCTGGCCAACATGATCCTACCTACTTGCTAGATCTAGGTATAATTTTTCTATGCCAAGCCATGACACACACTAGCTTGTGGAAAATGTGGGGCCATGCCAACAGTGCATGGGGTCTAGACCTATCTGGGATGGCTAGAACCACCATCATCAACTTAGTGGTTGTGTGAGTCACTACACCTAGCAATATGATCCCACCCACTTGATAGATCTATCTATAAGAGTGTTATGCCAAGGCATGATACACACTAGCTTGTGGAAAATGTGGGGCTATTTCAACATTGCATGCATGGGGTCTAGACACCTCTCTGGGCTGGATAGAAACACTGTAACATCCCAAAAAATACTAAGCTTGGATCATCAAACTCTAATCATCAAAATTAGGGTTAACAAAAACTTTTCTAAATAAAATTATGAATGCATGCATATGTGTATGCATTGATTTTGAATTCTTTTAAAACCACCTTGTTTGTTTGTTTCATTGCCTGTAAAATGTTTCTTAGGTGAAATAAACATCATCTAAAACATTTCCCACACTTTTCCTAAAGACAAGTAAATCAAAAAACATATATTAAATGAATGGTCACTTTGACCAATTTAACTCCCATGCCTACTTTGGCTGTCTCAAATTTTCAAAACCTAACAGAAACTTTTCTGGATCTCTGCACCCCTTGAATGTACTCATAACAAAGTATCAAGGCCCACTTTGTGAAAATCCAAAAACTTCGTAGGCATGCACTATCACCGATAAAACGAAGATCCTAGAATTTAATTGGCCCGGAACTCCCCATTTCGGTGAAACTGCGTTGGATCTTGTCACAACTTGTTCCCAAACTTGCATGGTTTGGAATTATCCTATGAACCAACCAAGAGGAAAATCCACCAGTCTACCCCTTCCATAAGAACATCTAGGGGGGTAGACGATCCAAGCCCATGGATGAGGGTTTTGTAGGAAGAAGCTCTTCGCGGCATCGGAATACCTCCAAACCTGGCAATGGATTCTAGCATGTGTATTAAAGTGTGGTGTAATGCTGAAATGTCATCAACCTGGTTCCCAAGTGTGACCCCTTCGCAGACATGCGATGTCACCTAAAAATGATGGTGTTCTGGAAATTTAATTATTAGGGGGGCGAGAACGCCCAGTTTTGGTGAAACCGGGTTGGATCTTGTCACAAATTGTGCCCAAACATGGTTTTCAATTATCCTATAACCCAACCAAGCACAAAACAAGATAAAAATCCACCGGGTTATCCCTTTCATAAGAACATCTAGCGGGTAGAGGATTCTGGGCCTTTCATAAGAAAATCCACCGGGTTATCCCTTTCTAGGAAGAAGTGCTTCGGAGCATCGGAATACCTCCAAACCCTTGAAATGGACCCTAGAATGCATATTAAAGTGTGGTGGAATGCTAAAATGTCCAAAACATGGTACCCAAGTGTAACCCACTTCGTAGGCATGCGCTATCACCGAAAAAACGAAGATCCCAAAATTTAATTGGTCGGGAACTCCCTGTTTCGGTGAAACCGGTTTGGATCTTGTCACAACTTGTGCCCAAACATGCATGGTTTGGAATTATCCTATGACCCAACCAAGCACAAAGCAAGAGGAAAATCCACCGGGCTACCCCTTCCATAAGAACATCTAGGGGTAGATGATCCAGGCCCACAGATCAGAGTTTTATAGGAAGAAGCTCTTCGGGGCATCAGAATACCTCCAAACCTGGGAATGGATGCTAGCATGTGTATTAAAGTGTGGTGGAATGCTGAAATGTCAGAAACCTAGTTCCCAAGTGTGACCCCTTCATAGACATGCGATGTCACCTAAAAATGTAGGTGTTCTGGAAATTTAATTATTAGGGGGGCGAGAACTCCCAGTTTCGGTGAAACCGGGTTGTATATTGTCACAAATTGTGCACAAACATGGTTTGTAATTATCCTACAATACAACCAAGCACAAACAAGAGAAAAGTCCACCGGGCTACCCCTTTCATAAGAACATCTAGCAGATAGACGATGTTGGGCCCACCAATCAGGGATTCATAGGAAGAAGCGCCTCGGAGCATCGGAATACCTCCAAACCCTTGAAATGGACCCTAGAATGCATATTAAAGTGTGGTGTAATGCTGAAATGTCCAAAACATGGTACCCAAGTGTAACCCGCTTCGTAGGCATGCATTATCACCAAAAAACGAAGATCCTGGAATTTAATTGGCCGGGAAATACCTGTTTCGGTGAAACCGGGTTGGATATTGTCATAACTTGTGCCCAAACATGCATGATTTGGAATTATCCTATGCCCCAACGAAGCACAAAATGAAGATCCTGGAATTTAATCGGCCGGGAACTCCCCGTTTCGGTGAAACCGGGTTGGATCTTGTCACAACTTGTGCCCAAACATGCACGGTTTGGAATTATACTATGACCCAACCAAGCACAAACAAGAGAAAAATCCACCGAGCTACCCCTTTCATAAGAACATCTAGGGGGGTAGACGATCCAAGCCCGCGGATCAGGGTTTTGTAGGAAGAAGCTCTTCGAGGCATCAGAATAGCTCCAAACCTGGAAATGGATGCTACCATGTGTATTAAAGTGTGGTGTAATGATGAAATGTCAATAACCTGTTTCCCAAGTGTGACCCCCTCGCAGATATGCGATGCCACCTAAAAATGAAGGTGTTCTGGAAATTTAATTATTAGGGGGCCGAGAACTCCCTGTTTCGGTGAAATCAGGTTCGATCTTGTCACAAATTGTGCCCAAACATGGTTTGCAATTCTCCTACAACCCAGCCAAGCACAAACAAAGAGAAAATTCCACCGGGCTACCCCTTTCATAAGAACATCTAGGAGGTACACGATTCTGGGCCCATAGATCAGGGTTTCATAGGCAGAAGCGCCTCAGAGCATTGGAATACGTCCAAACCTTTGCAATGGACCCTAGCATGTGTATTAAAGTGTGGTGGAATGCTGAAATGCCCAAAACATGGTATCCAAGTGTAACCCGCTTCGTAGGCATGCACTATCACCGAAAACACGAATATCCTGGAATTTAATTGGCCGGGAACTCCCTGTTTCGGTGAAACCGGGTTGGATCTTGTCACTACTTGTGCCCAAACATACATGGTTTGGAATTATACTATGACCCAACCAAGAACAAACCAATAGGAAAATCCATAGTGCTACCCCTTTCATAAGTATATCTAGGGGGGTAGACGATCCAGGCCCATGGATCAGGGTTTTGTAGGTAGAAGCTCTTCGAGGCATCGGAATACCTCCAAACCTGGAAATGGATGCTAGCATGTGTATTAAAGTGTGGTGGAATGATGAAATATCAAAAAACTGGTTCCCAAGTGTGACCCCTTCGCAGACATGTTATGGAAATTTAATTATTAGGGGCCGAGAACTCCCAGTTTCGGCGAAACCGGGTTGGATATTGTCACAAATTGTGCCCAAACATGGTTTGCAATTATCGTACAACCCAAGAGAAAAACCCCTTGGGCTACCCCTTTCATAAGAACATCTAGGGGTAGACGATTCTTGTAACAGCCGAAGTTTGTAATATATGTAATTAGTACTTAGGCAGTGTATGTTGTTAAACTCAATAAAATGTTTGCTTGTGATCAAGTGTGTGAACCAGAAAACAAGTACCAAAAACCCTAAAACCTTAAACTCCCCTCTCTTTGAAACTACATTCAAATGGTGTTCGAATTTTGAAAACTACAAAATAATGGAGCCCAAATGGTTTACAAGGGCCCTGAATATTTTATATATTTTACCAAATACTCTAGTATTTTTGAATTATTAAAAAGGAAGTCAAATAAAATTACAAAAGAGAAAACATAAAACAGAAAAAGAAAAGGAATTCTGGAATAAAAACCTAAATCTAAACCCTACCCAGGCTGGCCCATCTCTCCTCCCCTCTCCCTAACACTTGGATGCGCAAGCCAATGGCCCAGTTAAGCCCACCTAGGCCCGGTACAAGTTTGTCCATGCTATCAGCGTCGTCAACCTCGGGAATCTCCTGCGTGTCGCCGCGTTGCCGCTTGACGGTGTCAAGATCCTCGCTGCCGCTCTGGACGAGGATAAGGAGCTGCCCCGCATGCCTATTCCTCCCCAGATCTTATCCTCCACCTCGCACGCTCTCTCTCCCTCTCTGCACCGTGCAAGCCCGAACCCTCGCCGCCATGGCCGTCGGCTAGCCGTCGTCTCCGGCCTCCCTTCGCCCATCCGACTCCACCTCGAGCTCCGCCTCACTTCACTCTATCTCCCTATAGAAGGAATCGAAGAGAGGTGCCGTGAATCACCACCATTGACGTCTTCTTCCTCGACACCCATGAGCTCCTCCACGCGCTTCGCTGACGATTCCCTCATCGCCTGTCCTCCCCGACCCTTCTACGAGCTCCGTGGTGAGCCCCTGGTGCTCAAGGCACCCTCTGCTTGCCCGCTAGCTTCTCGTAGCCATCGCACACCGTCAATCTGAAGCACCACCGCCGCCGCTCGTCGTCGGCCCAGCTCCGATGACCTAATCCCAGCAGCACCGCCACCCACGTGTTCACCTCGCTCAACTGATTCGAACACCCCCTCTCGCGTGTCCAGGTGTTCCCTGGTTGGCTGCCGGTGACCACCATATGGTGGCTCCGACGTGCGTGAGGTGGCGCTGACGTAGCGCTTGCGTGGCCTGCTGAGGTGGCCTTGGGCCCAGCAGTCAGTGGCTGGGTCTGGCCTCTGCCTCGCTGAGAAAAGTTAGGGTTAGGTCCCCTGACGTCAACATGATGCAGTAAACTATTTCTGTTTTAATTAAATGTTTTCTGAAAATAAGAAGTATTAGCAGGTGGGTCGTGTCTGTCAGGGTTTTAATCTTTTTGTAAATCATTTCTGAAATTAATAAAAGTCTGACATGTGGGCCCAATTTGGAAATTAATTTAAATATTTCAAAAATGATTTAAATTGAATTAAAATTGGAGAAATTCATAACTAATTCATTTTAAATAATAAAAATACAAATAATATACCAAAATGTTCATAAAAATAAGAGCTATGCAATAGAAACATAATCATACATGGTTAACCAACTTTCATGACAAGTTTCATTAGAAGAACTAATTGACACTCAAGCATGTTTTAGGGTTCATTTCAACACTATTTAACTTGTCATATCATCCATATTGATTGCGCATTGCATTATGCCATGTCTTGATTGTTGTTTTAATTTCTGGTATTGGTTCTTCGCGATAGGATCCGAGCCCGAGGCTGAAGTCAACAACACTGAAGATCCATACCTGTCTAATGACGGACAAGGCAAGCGTAGCCTCTCATTCTAAACCTATGTTTTATAAAGTATATTACTTTCTCGCTATGATGCACACAATTCCAATATGGTCTTTTGTCAGTAGCTAGTGTTACCTATCTGCTGCACTATTTCCCTTTTGTAGCCTTATACTCCTGATCCACTGCTCCTAGCATACCTAGGTTCGGCATGTGAGCGTTGTTAGAGCTTTTTCGACCGACAACTTATCCATGCATAGTATCAACGTCTGATCCGTCTGAATGATGAATCGGAGATGATGGTGAATGTAGAAAGGTAGGATATGGTGATATCTAAGAAGGAGATAACTAAACATGTTAAGGCTTGTATGGGAGGCCACGTTGGGTGTGGTTTTTGTAGTCCCATGCTCGCCACCACTAGGAACTGAGTTCTTGCCTTTGGAACCGAGATGAGCGTACAACCACACGGGGCTTGGTAACCCCTCGACTGACTAACTTGCCTAGTATATTTCATGAGTCACATAGTTCGGGCTTTCCATTTGGCATACGCATTGAAAACGTTTTCGAACGAGGAGGTGATGGAGGTGCATCATAACAGGTAGGGAAGCATGGACCGGGTTGCTTGGGATCGATGGAGCCCCTGGTGAACCAACCTCGCCTCACATCTTTAAGTACCGGCTTCGGGATTTGACCCGTTATGGCGGAATAATACTTATTGCATGACTCATGATCTCGACGAAAGCAAGGTAAAGGTCGTGGTCAACCACCCCTGCCGGCCTTCCAAGAAAGAGGGATAATAATATTTGGCATTAAGAGTCGGTTGGTACGTGTGGGTAAAGTTGTACACCCCTGTAGGGTTAAATCTTTTCGAAAAGCCGTGTTCACGGTTATGAACGCTTGGTGACCAGATTCTAAGATCATAGATAATATTAAAATTATAAAACTTGTTGATCCACGTGTGCTTAAGGATGCTTCCTCCGGGTCGACGGGGTGATCCTAGATAGGAGGTTCTGATGAAGCTGGAGATCGTCGAGATATGATGAGCAAGATGAAGAAGTCGCTATCTTATCCCTTTTAAAAGATTCTGAGTAGATGAGCCTATTCTCTCTCTTGTTTACAAATAAAGATTACTTTCCACAAAAATAAATCCAGAGAAAGCCTTTATATCTAGAGCATGTAGATACTAGGTTATATAAGTCTTGCGGAGTACATTCTCGTACTCAGCCTTGCATCGTTGTTGTTTTTATACAGATGAGCTAGTTGCGACTGAAGGTGGATTCTATGTTGACATCGACGAGTAGTTGGGGGTCCCAGGTAGCAGCCTGAGAACTATGGGATGGACGTCACTTTTGTTTATGGCCTCTTAGGCCTTTTGCTAAGTTGTTGTGTAGAACAACATATTTTCTTTCGCTGTGTAATGTAATGTTGGGTCTATGACCTCTGGTTTGTAATAACTCTAATACCTTACTCGGATAAGAGTTTAAACTTATGCTTTTGAATCCCTATGTTCTGTAATGTTACCGAATCATACTGTGATCTTCCGTGTTTGGAGTTGAACTTATCTTAGATGGTGATCTGAGGTGAATTTAACCCTAATCCTGGGAGGTGCTACAGGTTTTGGTATTAGAGCAGGACTTCCTGTAGGAAACCCTTTTATTGGTCGATGTTGAGTCTAGAAGTTGACAAAACTATTTGGAAGTTAAAAATTATTTGCATAAACTCTGACTAGGATTCTTTTTACTCCTTCTCTGGTGTGTTTATGGTGCTGCAGTTTTTCTTACTCTATTTGGTTTGAAAAGGTTTTCATTCCTTATCTCATATCTCCAAACTCTTAGGATCGTGGTTTGGGGTTCTTTTCTGAATTACTCCGTACTCAGTTGCTATTCTCAGAGTTCCAAGATATCTCAGTTTTGCTTGGTGTGTAACATCTTAGCATTCCACTGGCATGGTTTGTAAGTCAGCTGGTTAGTGTATACATTAGTATGCTTTGATACTACCATGCTTGATAAGATGATACGTTTATATCAAGTACTCTTTGATCATCTTTCCGTATTGTTCCTTTGAATCCTTTGTCTAACCCGTTTTCTTTGTTCTTCCAGGATGGGTGATACCTCTCGTGCCCGTACCCGTGCTCATGCTCGAGTTGCCGCAAATGAGGGTGAATCTTCCAACCTTCCTCCACCACCTTCCATGGTTCAACTCATGGCCATGTACGAAACCAACTATGCTGACAACATGAGGATCCTTGAAAGGATTGAGCGCAACACTGCTCAATGCTAGAACAATGAAGTTGGTATCAAGGACTTCACACGTCTCACTCCGCCAGTTTTCAGCTATTTCACTGAGCCACTTGATGCGGACTACTGGCTTCGCACCATGGAGCGCAAACTCTAGGTTGGTCGTGTTGCTCAAGCTGGTTGGGTTACTTTTGTTGCCTATCATCTAGAGGGAGCAGCTAACTGCTAGTGGGAATATTTCTTGGCTATGCAAGAAGCTCAACATGTTGTTACATGGCAAGAGTTCACTGAAGCCTTCTGAGCTTATCATATTACGGAGGGACTGATGGATCAGAAGAGGGAGGAGTTCCTCAAGCTGAAGAAGGGAATTGGTTCCGTGTGTGATTACTAGCGCAACTTCAATCGTCTTGCCTGCTATGCTACTAAAGAGGTCTCCACTGATGCTAAGAAGCAAGCTCTGTTCCGCAAGGGACTGGATTCCGAGGTTCACCGTGATATCCACCTCATGGACTTTGGTAACTTCCAAGGTCTTGTTAACAAGGCTATGAAGGACGAGAGTGGAAAAGTGGAGTACGAAGAAACTCGTAAGCGTCCCTAGGAGGGGTACAACAAGGCTGGTTCTATCAATAAGAAGTGTCGTGTCTTTGTGCCTGACAGTGCTGTGCCATGTGCCCCTTACACCTCAAGGTCTTCTAGATATGCTTCCCGTCTAAATGCTGCTCCAAACAATGCTGGTGGATCAAATTATCCTCCAGCTAGCAATGCATCAGGTTTTATTTGTTTCAACTGTCGCCAGCCTGGCCACTATGCAAAGGAGTGTCCTCAAAAGAATGTTGCTGAGAAGGCACCACCACCAAAGAAGAATGATAAGTATCAAGGTGCTGGAAGAGGACACCTGAACCATATCTCTGCTGAGGAGGCTCAGGAAAATCCAAGCCTCATTATGGGTTTGATTTGTATCAATCAAATTCCAGCTAAAGTTTTTTTTGATTCTGGAGCATCGCATTCATTCTTGTCACAAGCTTTTGCTCAAATGCATGGGATAAGTTTTGAGGGGTTGTCTGTTCCTCTGCTACTTCAGACTCCTTATTTTAGGTGGTGTTCCACCATGGTTAGTCATGGGAATCTAATCGAAGTTGCATTTCAACTTTCCCCACCTCCCTTATTGCCCTCAAGTAAACTGACATTGACATCATTTTGGGCATGGACTGGTTGACCCGTTACCAAGATATCCTCGATTGTACAACCAAGTCTGTGACTCTGACTAGTCTTGCTGGCATAACTGTCAAGTATTAGATCGTAGGGTCACTATCTCCTTCAGCTGTATCTATTCCTGAAGCAGAGTTGTATGCTCTTGAAGTTCTACCTCCATTAGAGATTCAAGATGTTTCCGTGGTCTGTGAATTCCCAGATGTATTTCTTGAGGAGTTGCCTGGCATGCCACCTGATTGAAGTGTGGAGTTTGTCATAGAGTTAGTTCCTGGAACTGCTCCTGTTTCCAAAATACCCTACCGTATGCCTCCTCATGAGCTTGTGGAGTTGAAGAAGCAATTAGAGGAGTTAGAAGGAAAAGGATACATTCAGCCCAGCACATCTTCTTGGGGATGTCCTACCATCTTTGTTAAGAAGTGGGATACCAATATACCGCGTCTGGTTGTGGATTATCGCCCACTCAATGCTGTGACTATCAAGAACAAGTATCCTCTCCCTAGGATCAACAATCTCTTTGATCAGTTAAGTGGTGCCACTGTCTTTTCCGAAATGTATTTGAGGTCAGGGTATCACCATATTAAGATCCGTCAGGAAGATATTCCAAAGACTGCTTTCACCATTCGTTATGGTCTTTACGAGTATACAGTCATGTCCTTTGGTCTTACCAATGCTCCAGCCACTTTCATGCGGCTTATGAACTATGTCTTCATGGAGTATCTTGACAAGTTCATCGTGGTCTACATCGATGATATTCTGGTCTATTCCAACACTGAAGAAGAGCACGCCGAACATCTTCATTTGGTGTTGACAAAACTTCGAGAACATCCTCTCTATGCCAAGTTTTCCAAATGTGAGTTATGGTTACAAGAGCTCGTATTCCTTGGTCATGTTGTTTCTGCCCAAGGGGTTGTTGTTATCCCTGATAAGGTCCAAACTATCCTCGACTGGGAGTCTCCTAAAACCGTCAAGGATGTCCGAAGTTTTCTCAGGATGGCTGGTTATTACCGTCGATTCATCGAGAACTTCTCCATAATTGCAAAGCCAATGACTGATCTTCTTAATAAGGATAAGAAGTTTGAATGGTCTGATAAGGCTGAAGAAAGCTTCTAGATGTTGAAAACCAAGTTAACAACAGCTCTGGTGCTGGTTCTTCCAGACACTAGCAAAGACTTTGTAGTCTTCTGTGATGCTTCTCACCGAGGTCTCGGATGTGTGTTAATGCAAGATGGGCATGTGGTGGCTTATGCCTCTCGTCAGCTAAAACCACATGAGAACAACTACCCAACACATGATCTTGAGCTTGCAGCTGTTGTTCATGCTCTTAAGCAATGGCGACATTACCTTCTCAGTAGTCGTTGCGAGTTATACTCGGATCATCAGAGTCTGAAGTATCTTTTCACACAACCTGATCTGAATCTCAGGCAAAGAAGATGGTTGGAACTCATCAAAGACTATGATTTGGGTCTAAACTATCAACCTGGCAAAGCCAATGTTGTTGCTGATGCGCTGAGCCATAAATCTTATTGCAACACCCTGATCATCAAACGGGCTCAACCTTCTCTTCATGGGGAATTTGCTCGATTGAATCTTGAAGTAGTTCCTTTTGGATTCCATTCTACTCTTGAAGTGAAGTCTCCTATAGAGGATCAGATCAAAGATGCTCAAAGGCAAGATCCTAAGATGGACTCTATTAAAGAGAACATTGCTAGCGGAGTTGCTAAATGTTTCTCTATTAACGAGGAAGGTGTACTATATTTCGGTACACGTCTGGTAGTACCAAATGAAAAGGACTTGAAGCAGATAATTCTTACCGAAGTTCATGAATCACTTCTTTCTATCCACCCTAGAGGTACCAAGATGTACCGGGATCTTCGTCAAAGATTCTGGTGGTCCGGTATGAAGAAGGATATCGCTCGTTTTGTTGCTGAATGTGACGTTTGTCGTCGCGTCAAGGCTGAACTTCAAAGACCCGCTGGTCTCCTGCAACCACATAGAATCCCTGAATGGAAATGGGATGAAGTTGGTATGTATTTCATTACTGGTCTTCCTAAGACTCAGAAAGGAAATGATGGCATCTGGGTAATCGTTGACTCTCTGTCCAAGGTTGCTCACTTCCTACCTGTTCGCGAGAGCATTAATGCTAATAAATTGGCTTATCTATATATCTCATAAATTGTTGTCCTTCATGGGGTACCGAAGAAAATCTTCTCTGACCGAGGGAGTTTGTTCACCTAAGGGTTCTGGGAAAGTTTCCAACAAGCTATGGGAACGCGTCTGTCCTTTAGTACAGGTTATCACCCTAGTATCGGTGGCCAGACCGAAAGAGTGAATCAAATCCTTGAAGACATGCTAAGAGTGTGTGTCATATCTTTTGGTAAGGACTGGGAGAAATGTCTTCCTTTTGTTGAGTTCTCGTACAACAACAGCTACCAGTCCAGTATTGGTATCGCACCTTTTCAATTCTTATATGGAATAACCCGTCGCACTCCTTTGAACTGGTCAGAAACTGGCGAAAGAAAGTTCTTTGGTCCGGATATGATCCAGGAAGCAGAATATCAAGTTCGTATCATTCGAGATCGTTTGAAAAATACTCAGTCTTGCCAGAAAAGCTATCATGATCGTCACCATCAACATGTTGAATATGAAGTTGGTGATCAAGCTTATCTTCGAGTCACTCCTTTAAAGGGTGTCCATCATTTCAGCATCACATGCAAACTAGATCCTCTCTATGTTGGTCCTTTTCGCGTTCCTTCCAAGCAAGGTAAACTTGCATATCAATTGGAGTTACCTGCTAACTTCCCTGAGGTGCATGATGTCTTTCATGTGTCTCAACTCAAGCATTACTTCAAAGATCTTGTCCGTGGTGTTGATCACCAAACTCTTGATCTCCAGAAGGATCTAACTTATCGTGAGTATCCTGTTTGTATCCTTGATGAAACCGAGCGCAAGACTCGTCGTCAAAACATCAAGTTCCTGAAAGTTCAGTGGTCTCATCACTCTGAGGATGAAGTACCCTGGGAACGAGAAGATCATCTATGATCTGAGTACCCTGCCTTCTTTTCTAAAACTTAGGAATCTTGGGTCGAGATTCTTGTAAGGAGGGTAGAGCTGTAACAGCCCAAGTTTGTAATATATGTAATTAGTACTTAAGCATTGCATGCATCTGTTAAACTCAATAAAATGTTTGCATGTGATCAGGTGTGTTTGCATGTGATCTTTGAAACTACATTCAAATGGTGTTCGAATTTTGAAAACTACAAAATAATGGAGCCCAAATGGTTTACAAGGGCCCTAAATATTTTATATATTTTACCAAAGTCTCTAGTATTTTTGAATTATTAAAAACAGAATTCAAATGAAATTACAAAAGAGAAAATAGAAAACAAAAAAAGAAAAGGAATTCTGGAATAAAACCTAAATCTAAACCCTACCCAGGCCGGCCCATCTCTCCTCCCCTCTCCCTGACGCTCGCATGCGCAAGCAAACGGTACCGGTTTGTCCATGCTACCAGCGTCGTCAACCTCGGGAATCTCCTGCGTGTTGCCGCACCGCCGCTCGCCGACGTCAAGATCCTCGCCACCGATCTGGACGAGGATACGGAGCTGCCCCGCACGCCCCTTCCTCCCCAGATCTTACCTTCCCCCTCGCGTGCTCTCTCTCCCTCTCTGCACCGCGCAAGCCCGAACCCTATCCGCCATGGCCGCCGGCTAGCCGTCGTCTACGGCCTCCCTTCGCCCATCCGACACCACCTCGAACTTGCCTCGCTTCACTCTATCTCCCGACAGAAGGAATCGAAGAGGGGCGCTGTGAATCGCCACCATCGATGTCTTCTTCCTCGGCACCGATGAGCTCCTCCGCGCGCTTCGCCGATGATTCCTGCCTCGCCTGTCCTCCCCGACCCTTCTACGAGCTCCGTGGTGAGCCCCTGGTGCTCAAGGCACCCTCTGCTTGCCCGCTAGCTTCTCGTAGCCATTGCACGCCGTTGATCTGCAAGCGCCACCGCCACCGCCATTGCTTGTCGCTGGCCTAGCTCCGATGACCTAATCCCAGCGGAGCCGCTACCCATGTATTCGCCTCGCTCAACTGATTCGAACACCCCCTCTCACGTGTCCAGGCGTGCCCTGGTTCGTTGCCGGCGACCACCGTCTGGTGGCTCCGCCGTGCGTGAGGTGGCGCTGACGCAGCGCTCCGTGGCCTGCTGAGGTGGCCATGGTCCCAGCTGTCAGTGGCTGGCTCTAGCCTCTGCCTCGGTGAGAAAAGTTAGGGTTAGGGCCCCTGACGTCAGCATGATGCAGTAAACTATTTTTGTTTTAATTAAATGTTTTCTGAAAATAAGAAATACTGGCAGGTGGGACCTGTGTGTCAGGGATTTAATCTTTTTGTAAATCATTTCTGAAATTAATAAAATTCTGACATGTGGGCCCAATTTGTAAATTAATTTAAATATTTCACAAATGATTTAAAAAGAATTAAAATTGGAGAAATTCATAAGTAATTTATTTTAAATCAGAAAAATACATATAATATACCAAAATGTTCAGAAAAATAAGAGCTATGCAATAGAAACATAATCATATATGGTTAACCAACTTTCATGACAAGTTTAATTAGAAGAACTAATTGAACCCTATAGGTGATTCGGAGGATCCCATGTTCTAGGGTTTGGACCTCTCGGACCCCTTTTAAAATGACCAAACATGTTCTAGGGTTCATTTAAACACTATTTAACTTGTCATATCATCCATATTGATTCCGCATTGCATTATGCCATGTCTTGATTGTCGTTTTCCTTTCTGGTATTGGTTCTTTGCGATAGGATCCGAGCCCGAGGCTGATGTCAACAACATCGAAGATCCATACCTGTCTACTGACGGACAAGGCAAGCGTAGCCTCTCATTCTGAACCTATGTTTTATAAAGTATATTACTTTCTCGCTATGATGCACACGATTCCAATGTGGTCTTTTGTCAGTAGCTAGTGTTACCTATCTGCTGCACTGTTTCCCTTTTGTAGCCTTATACTCCTGATCCACTGCTTCTAGCATACCTAGGTTCGGCATGTGAGTGTTGTTAGAGCTTTTGCGACCGACAACTTAGCCATGCATAGTATCAATGTCTGATCCGTCTGAATGATGAATCAGAGATGCTGGTGAATGTAGAAAGGTAGGAGATGGTGACATCTAAGAAGGAGATAACTAAACATGCTAAGGCTTGTATGGGAGGCCACGTTTGGGTGTGGTTTTTGTAGTCCCATGCTCGCCACCACTAGGAACTAAGTTCTTTCCTTTGGAACCGAGATGAGCGTACAACCACACAGGGCTTGGTAACCCCTCGACTGACTAACTTGCCTAGTAGATTTCATCAGTCACATAGTTCGGGCTTTCAATTTGGCATATGCATTGAAAACGTTTTCGAACGAGGAGGTGATGGAGGGGGATCATAACAGGTAGGGAAGCGTGGACCGGGTTGCTTAGGGTCGATGGAGCCCCTGGTGAACCAACCTCACCTCACATCTTTAAATACCGGCTTTGAGATTTGTCCCGTTACGGCAGAATCATACTTATTGCGTGACTCATGGTCTCGGTGAAAGCAAGGTAAAGGTTGTGGTCAACCACCCTCTGTCGGCCTTCCAAGGAAGAGGTCTAATAATATTTGGCATTAAGAGTCGGTTGGTACGTGTGGGTAAAGTTGTACACCCCTGCATGGTTAAATATTTTCGAAAAGCCGTGTTCACGGTTATGAACGCTTGGTGACCAGATTCTAAGATCATAGATAACATTAACATTATAAAACATGTTGATCCACGTGTGCTTAAGGATGCTTCCTCCAGGTCGAGGGGGTGATCCTAGAAGTCGCTGGAGATCGTCGATGAAGCTGATGAAGCTGGAGATCGTCGAGATATGATGCTGATGAAGCTGGAGATCGTCGAGATATGATGCACAAGATGAAGAAGTCGCTATATTATCCCTTTTAAAAGATTCTCAGTAGACGGGCATCTTCTCTCTCTTGTTTACAAATAAAGATTGCTTTCCGTAAAAATAAATCCAGAGAAAGCCTTTCTATCCAGAGCATGTAGATACTAGGTTATCTAAGTCTTGTGGAGTACATTCACGTACTCAGCCTTGCGCCGTTATTGTTTTTTTACAAATGAGCTAGTTGCGACTCAAGGTGTCTTCTACATTGACAGTGACGAGTAGTTGGGGGTCCCAGGTAGCAGCCTGAGGACTATGGGATGGATGTCACTTTTTTATGGACTCTTAGGCCTTTTGCTAAGTTGTTGTGTAGAACAACATATTTTCTTTCGATGTGTAATGTAATGTTGGGTCTATGACCTCTTGTTTGTAATAACTCTAATACCTTACTCTGATAAGAGTTTAAACTTATGCTGTTGAATCCCTATGTTCTGTAATGTTACCGAATCATATTGTGATCTTCCGTGTTTGGAGTTGAACTTGTCTTAGATGGTGATCTGAGGTTAGTTTAACCCTAATCCCGCGGGGGCGTGCTACAATTCTAGGCACACAGATCATAGTTTCATAGGAAGAAGCGCCTCGGAGCATCGGAATGCCTCCAAACCCTTGCAATGGACCCTAGCATGTGTATTAAAGTGTGGTGGAATGCTGAAATGTGCAAAACATGGTACCCAAGTGTAACCCGCTTCGTAGGCATGCACTATCACCAAAAAAGGAAGATCCTGGAATTTAATTGGCCGGGAACTCCCTGTTTCGGTGAAACCAGGTTGGATCTTGTCACAACTTGTGCCCAAACATGCATGGTTTGGAATTATCCTATGACCCAACCAAGCACAAACCAAGAAGAAAATCCACCGGGATACCCATTTCATAAGAACATCTAGGGGGGTAGATGATAAAGGCCCACAGATCAGGGTTTTGTAGGAAGAAGCTCTTCGGGGCATCGGAATACCTCCAAACCTGGCAATGGATGCTAGCATGTGTATTAAAGTGTGGTGTAATGATGAAATATCAAAACCTGATTCTCAAGTGTGACCCCTTCGCAGACATGCGATGTCACCTAAAAATGAAGGTGTTCTGGAAATTTAATGATTAGGGGGCAGAGAACTCCTAGTTTCGGTGAAACCGGGTTGGATCTTGTCACAAATTGTGACCAAACATGGTTTGCAATTATCCTACAACCAAAAAAGCACAAACCAAGAGAAAAATCCACCGGGCTACCCCTTTCATATGAACATCTAGGGGTAGACGATTCTGGGACCACAGATCAGGGTTTCATAGGCAGAAGCGCCTGAGAGCATCGAAATACGTCCAAACCCTTGGAATGGACCCTAGCAAGTGTATTAAAGTGTGGTGGAATGATGAAATGTCCAAAACATGGTATACAAGCGTAACCCACTTCGTAGGCATGCACTATCACCCAAAAACGAAGATCCTGGAATTTAATTGGCCGGGAACTCCCCGTTTCGGTGAAACCGGGTTGGATCTTGCCACAAATTGTGCCCAAACATGCATGGTTTGGAATTGTCCTATGACCGAACCAACCACAAACCAAGAGTAAAATCCACCGGGCTACCCTTTTCATCAGAACATATAGGGGGTAGACGATCCAGGCCCACGGATCAGGTTTTTTTAGGAAGAAGCTCTTCGGGGCATCGGAATACCTCTAAACCTGGCAATGGACACTAGCATGTGTATTAGAGTGCTGTGGAATGATGAAATGTCAAAAACCTGGTTCCCAAGTGTGACCCCTTCGCAGACATGCGATGTCACCTAAAAATGAAGGTGTTCTGGAAATTTAATTGTTAGGTGGCTGAGAACTCCTAGTTTTGATGAAACGGGGTTGGATCTTGTCACAAATTGTGCCCAAACATGGTTTGAATTTATCCTATAACCCAACCAATCAATAACCAAGAGAAAAATCCACCGGGCTACCCCTTTCATAAGAACATCTAGGGGGTAGACGATTCTGGGCCCACAGATCAGGGTTTAATAGGCAGAAGCGCCTCGGACCATCGGAATACGTCCAAACTCTTGCAATAGACCCTAGCATGTGTATTAAAGTGTGGTACCCAAGTGTAACCCGCTTCATAGGCATGCACTATCACCGAAAAAACGAAGATCCTGGAATTTAATTGGCTAGGAACTCCTTCTTTCGGTGAAACCGGGTTGGATATGGTCACGAATTGTGCCTGTACATGATTTGGAATTATCCTATGAACCAACCAAGAACAAACCAAGAGGAAAATCCACAGTGCTACCCCTTTCATAAGAACATCTAGGGGGTAGACGATCCAGGCCCACGGATCAGGGTTTTGTAGGAAGAAGCTCTTCGGGGCATCAAAATACCTCCACACCTAGCAATGGATGCTACCATGTGTGCTAAAGTGTGGTGGAATGCTGAAATATCAAAAACCTGGTTCCCAAGTGTGACCCGTTCACAAAGATGCGATGTCACCTAAAAAAGAAGGTGTTCTGGAAATTTAATTATTAGGGGGCCGAGAACTCCCAGTTTCGTGAAACCGGGTTGGATATTTTCACAAATTGTGCCCAAACATGGTTTGTAATTATCATATAACTCAACCAAGAACAAACCAAGAGAAAAATACACCGGGCTACCCCTTTCATAAGAACATATAGGGGGTAGACGATTCGGGGCTCACAGATCAGGGTTTCATAGGAAGAATTGCCTCGGAGCATCGGAATACCTCCAAACCCTTGCAATGGACCCCAGTAAGTGTATTAATGTGTGATGGAATGCTGAAATGTGCAAAAAATGGTACCCAAGTGTAACCCACTTCGTAGGCATGCACTATCACCGAAAAATGAAGATCCTGGAATTTAATTGGCCAGGAACTCCCCATTTCGGTGAAACCGGGTTGGATCTTGTCACAAATTGTGCCCAAACATGCATGGTTTGGAATTATGCTATGACCCAACCAAGCACAAACCAATAGGAAAATCCACCGGGCTACCCGTTTCATAAGAACATCTAGGGCGGTAGACGATCCAGGCCCACCGATCAGGGTTTTATAGGAAGAAGCTCTTCGGGGCATCGGAATACCTCTAAACCATGTGTATTAAAGTGTGCTGGAATGCTGAAATATCAGAAACCTGGTTCCCAAGTGTCACCCCTTCGCATACATGCGATGTCACCTAAAAATGAAGGTGTTCTAGAAATTTAATTATTAGGTGGCCGAGAACTCCCAGTTTCGGTGAAACCAGGTTGGATCTTGTCACATATTGTGCCCAAACATGGTTTGCAATTATACTATGTAACATACCACCCTTTTGTGTTATATTAATAAGATATGTTTGAGCATTACATGTATGCATAACACTTGTACTTTGATTCAACCAAAGAATAACAAACAAAACCCTAAACCCTAATAGTTTTCCCCCTATCTCTGAATCAATTCAAATGGTTCCCATATTTTGAAAATTCTCAAAATGCTAGGAGCTAAAATAGTTATAAGTGCCCCTTAGTGTTTTTAGATATTATACAAAAGTTCCTGTGATTTGAAATAATTCAAAATAGGTTTGAATTCAAAATATAAAAAGAAATCAGAAAACAGAATTAGAAAAGGATTTCCTGGAAAAAAATCTACCTAACCCTCTCTAGGCCGAGCCCATCTACCCTCTCCTCTCTCCCTGCCGCCAGCAGCGCTAGCAACCAGCCCACCCGGGGCCCAAGCCGGCCCAGCCAGGCCCGCGTACCCCTTCGCCCCTGTCCCTCGTCGTCTACCTGCATACAGGCAGGTAGCTACCTGTCTCCGGCGCCGCCGTCCGCCGCTACGGCCGCGCCAAGATGCGCGCCGCCGCCCCCGAGCATCTATATGATCCTCCAGCGCCGCTCGGACAAACCCTAGTCCCCTTTTCCCTCTTTTCCCCCTCCTCGCCAGAACCCTAGCTCTCAGGAGCTCGACGACATCGCCCTCCCTGACCCCGCGGAGCACCGAGGACACCGCTGGAAGTGCCTCGCCGCCCTCGTCCTCCTCACCGAAGCACGCAAGCAGGGAAGCACTCTCCTCGCCGGAATCGTCCCCGAACCGCTGCCAGTAGCCGAGGTTGTCACCGTCGATTCGACGCCGTCCGACCGTCCCCATCCTCGCTGTCACCACCATCGAGCTCAAGGTGAGCTCACGGTTCTAACGAACCCCTCCGCTCACTCTCTCCCTCTCTGTATCACCGCCACCACAACCGCCTGCAAGCCTCGCCGTCGGCCGCCGTCGCACACACAGCTCCGACCCCCATTCCAGGGCGACGCCGCCACTATCTGGCTCCCCGCGACGCCCTCTCTCTAACGCGCCCATCCGCGCATCTAGACGCGCTCGGGATCGTTGGATCCTTGCTCGATCTGAGGGTGAGCTCCATTGCTGATGTCATGCTGACATCAGCATGAGGCAATAATCCATTTCTTTTATTTTTTTAATTGTTTTATAATTATTTCTATAAATAGAAAATCCCTGACAGGTGGGCCATACCTTTAAGAGTTTTATTATTTTCTGTAATATTTTTTGAAATTAATAAAAGTCTGACATGTGCCCCAAGTTTGGAAATTATTTCAAATATTCCAAAAAATGTTTAAAATGAATTTAAATTTGGGAAATTCATAACTAATTAATTTTAAATCAGAAAAATAGAAATAATATACCAAAATGTTCAGAATAATGAAACCTATCTAACTAAGCTATAATCATACATTGTTAATAAACTTTGATAGCAAGTTTCATTAGAAGAACCAATTGAACCCCACAGATGATTCTGATGATCCCCATGTTTTAGGGTTTGGACTTTCTGAACCCCCTTTAAAGTAACCGAGCATGTTTTAGGGTTCAATTCAACACTAATCAACTTGTCATATCATACATATTGTATGAGCATTGCACATGCCATGTGTTGAGTGTTGCTTTCTCTTTTCCGGTGATTGGTTCTCGGGAATAGGAACCGAACCCGAAGCTGAAGTTAATGCCACCAAAGAGCAGTATCAGTCCAACAACAGACAAGGAAAGCGCAGCTCCACTCATACATATGAATCCTATGATTACAAAGTATTTCATTCTCATCATATGCATTCGGTTCGAACAGTCTTTTATCAGTAGACAGAGTAATCCTATCTGATGCATGTTATCCTTTGTGAACTATATCACCTGATCCACCGCTCCTAGCATAACTAGGGTTTGGCTTATGAGTGTCGCTAGTGCCACAGTTTGTTCAAGCTTAGCCATGCTTAGTGGTCAAATGTTGATCATTCAGGTAATGCACCGGAGATGTGCATGAATCTTGTATGGTAGGATGTGATGATGTGATCAGAGATGAATGATAAACATGCTAAGGCTTGTATGGGAGGCCACGTGGGTTGTGGTTTTTGTAGTCCCATACTTGCCACCCCTAGGACCCGATGTTCTTGCCTCTTGAACCAAGACGAGCGTACAACCACACGGGGGCCTGGAAACCCCCTCGACCAACTAACTTGCCTAGTAGATTCCATCAGTCACATAGTTTGGGCTTTCCATTTGACATACACATATTGGTTGTTCTTGAATGGAGGTGAAGGTGGTGCATTCATAATAGGTAGGTAAGCGTGGTCGGGAACGAGAGATGCCCGACATCCATAATCTTGAACCCTGCACACATCATTAGGGACCGGCTTAGGGACTTGACCTATTATGGCGGCATCTCCCTAGTGCGTGACTCATGGTATCGGCGAAAGCAAGGTAAAGGTTGTGGTCAACCACTCTCTGCCAGCCATCCAAGGAAGAGGGATAATAATTTGGCATTAAGAATCGGTTGGTACGTGTGGGTAAAGTTGTGCACCCCTGCAGGGTTATTAATCTTTTTGAAAAGACGTGTCCACGGTTATGAACGACTTGGGAACAGACGTGAAGATCATAGAGACCTATAACCGAATGATAAAACTTGCCAACTAAAGTGAGATCCGGAATACTTCCTCGGGGTTGTTGGGGGGGGGGGGTAGTCCGGGAAGATTGTTTCAGTTGATGATGATACTTGGTGGATATCAAAGATGATTTTAAGAGCTATAGTTGAAGTCTTCTTATCCCCTTTTGAAAATGATCTGACTAGACGAGTTTCTTCTCCCTCTTGTTTTGAAAACAAAAGATGGCTTTATGCAAATAACTCTACTAGCCATAAGTCTTGTAGAGTACACCCTGTACTCATCCTTGCTTCATTGATGTTTTTTCTATAGATGATGCTACCCCAACTGAAGGTGTTTTCTACGTCGAAGTCGACGAGTAGTTGGGGTTCCCGGGCAGTAGCCTAGGATCTATGGAAGGGTCGCTACTTATGTTTAAGGCCTCTTAGGCCCTTTGCTAAGTTTGTTGTTTAGAACAACTTGTTTGCTTCCGTTGTTTCATGTAATGATGGGTTTGTGACCCCTGGCTTGTATGACTGGTTTGTAACTCTATTAAGAGTTTACCTTATCAATGTATGGTTTGTATGTTCTGTAATGTTACCGATCTTTCCCTGCGTGTTTCGGAATTTAGGTTAGGCTTATATCAGATGAGGATCTAGTATTTTGTCTAGCCCTGATCCCGGGGCGTGACATACTATAACCCAACCAAGCACAATCAAAGAGAAAAATCCACCGGGCTACCCCTTTCATAAGAACATCTAGGGGGTAGACGATTCTAGGCCCACAGATCAGGGTTTCATAGGCAGAAGCGCCTCGGAGCATCAGAATACGTCCAAGCCCTTGAAATAGACCCTAGCATGTGTATTAAAGTGTGGTGGAATGCTTAAATATCCAAAACATGGTACCCAAGTGTAACCCGCTTCGTAGGCATGCACTATCACCGAAAAAACGAAGATCCTGGAATTTAATTGGTTGGGAACTCCTTGTTTCGGTGAAACCGGGTTGGATCTTGTCACAACTTGTGACCATACATGATTTGGAATTATCCTATGAAGCAATAAAGAACAAACCAAGAGGAAAATCCATAGTGCTACCCCTTTCATAAGAACATCTAGGGGGTACACGATCCAGGCCCACGTATCAGGGTTTTGTAGGAAGAAGCTCTTCAGGGCATCGAAATACCTCCAAACCTGGCAATGGATGCTAGAATGTCTATTGAAGTGTGGTGGAATGCTGAAATATCAAAAACCTGGTTCCCAAGTGTGACCCCTTCGCAGACATGCGATGCCACCTAAAAATGAAGGTGTTCTAGAAATTTAATTATTAGGGGGCCGAGAACTCCCAGTTTCGGTGAAACCGGGTTGGATCTTGTCACAAATTGTGCCCAAACATGGTTTGAAATTATCCTACAACCCAACCAAGCACAAACCAAGAGAAAAATCCACCGGGCTACCCCTTTCATCAGAACATCTAGCGGGTAGACGATTATGGGCCCAAAAATCAGCGCTTTATAGGCAAAAGAGCCTCGGACCATCGGAATACGTCCAAACCCTTGAAATGGACCCTAGGATGTGTATTAAAGTGTGGTGGAATGATGAAATGTCCAAAACATGGTATCCAAGTGTAACCCGCTTCGTAGGCATGCACTATCACCAAAAAAACGAAGATCCTGGAATTTAATTAGCCAGGAACTACCCATTTCGGTGAAACCGGGTTGGATCTTGTCACAAATTGTGCCCAAACGTGGATGGTTTGGAATTATGCTCTGAACCAACCATGCACAAACCAAGAGGAAAATCCACCGGGCTACCATTTGATAAGAACATCTAGGGGATAGACGATCCAGGCCCACAGATCAGGGTTTTGTAGGAAGAAGCTCTTCGGGGCATCGGAATACCTCCAAACCTGGCAATGGACTCTAGCATGTGTATTAAAGTGTTGTGGAATGATGAAATGTCAAAAACCTGGTTCCCAAGTGTGACCCCTTCGCAGACATGCGATGTCAGCTAAAAATGAAGGTGTTCTGGAAATTTAATTATTAGGGGGCCGAGAACTCCCAGTTTTGGTGAAACCGGGTTAGATCTTGTCACAAATTGTGCCCAAACATGGTTTCCAATTATCCTATAACCCAACCAAGAAAAATCCATCGGGCTACCCCTTTCATAAGAACATCTAGGGGTAGACGATTCTGGGTGCACATATCAGGGTTTCATAGGCAGAAGCGCCTCGGAGCATTGGAATACGTCCAAACCCTTGAAATGGACCCTAGCATGCGGATTAAAGTGTGATGGAATACTGAAATGTCCAGAACATTGTATCCAAGTGTAACCCGCTTCGTAGGCATGCACTATCACTGAAAAAATGAAGATCCTGGAATTTAATTGGCCGAGAACTCCCCGTTTCGGTGAAACCGGGTTGGATCTTGTCACAACTTGTGGCCAAACATGCATGGTTTGGAATTATCCTATGACCCAACCAAGCACAAACGAAGAGGAAAATCCACCAGGCTACCCCTTTCATAAGAACATCTAGGGGGGTAGACGATCCAGGCCCACGGATGAGGGTTTTGTAGGAAGATGCTCTTCGGGGCATCGGAATACCTCCAAACCTAGAAATGGATGCTATCATGTGTATTAAATTGTGGTGTAATTCTGAAATGTCAACAACCTGGTTCCAAAGTGTGACCCCTTCGTAGACATGCGATGTCACCTAAAAATGAAGGTGTTCTAGAAATTTAATTATTAGGGGACCGAGAACTCCCAGTTTCAGTGAAACCGGGTTGGATATTGTCACAAATTGTGCCCAGACATGGTTTGCAATTATCATAAAACCCATCCAAGCACAAACCAAGAGAAAAATCCATCGGGCTACCCCTTTCATAAGAACATCTAGGGGGTAGACGATTCTGGGTGCACATATCAGGGTTTCCTAGGCAGAAGCGCCTCGGAGCATCGAAATACGTCCAAACCCTTGCAATGGACCCTAGAATGTGGATTATAGTGTGGTGGAATGCTAAAATGTCCAAAAAATGGTATCCAAGTCTAACACACTTCGTAGGCATGCACTATCACCGAAAAAACAAAGATCCTGGAATTTAATTGGTCGGGAACTCCCCGTTTTGTTGAAATCGGGTTGGATCTTGTCACCACTTGTGCCCAAACATGCATGGTTTGGAATTATCCTATGACGCAACCAAGCACAAACCAAGAGGAAAATCCACCGGGCTACCCCTTTCATAAGAATATCTAGGGGGGTAGACGATCGAGGCCCACAGATCAGGATTTTGTAGGAAGAAGCTCTTTGGGGCATCGGAATAACTCCAAACCTGGCAATTGACGCTATCATGTGTATTAAAGTCAGGTGGAATGATGAAATGTCAGAAACCTGGTTCCCAAGTGTGACTCCTTCGCAGACATGCGATGTCACCTAAAAATGAAGGTGTTTTGGAAATTTAATTATTGTGGGGCCGAGAAGTGCCAGTTTCGGTGAAAGCGGGTTGGATCTTGTCACAAATTGTGCCCAAAAATTGTAACACCACGGTTCTGAAAAGACCGTGGCTTCTATGTGACATGCCAATCCCTGGATCGGTTCATTGGCCCACAATAGAATAACATGAATGACATAGCAAAATATCCGTGTATCATAGATAACGAAGATCCAGAGTACCATTATTACAATAAAAGCTTAGCTCAAGGCTAGCTCAAATTATTCAGGTAGCAACATAAATAAAGCAAATCCTCCATTCTTCAAATTGCCGAGAAGTGCCAGTTTCGATGAAAGCGGGTTGGATCTTGTCACAAATTGTGCCCAAAAATTGTAACACCGCGGTTCTGAAAAGACCGTGGCTTCTATGTGACATGCCAATCCCTGGATCGGTTCATTGTCCCACAATAGAATAAGATGAATGACATAGCAATAAAAGCTTAGCTCAAGGCTAGCTCAAATTATTCAGGTAGCAACATAAATAAAGCAAATCCTCCATTCTTCAAATTGCCCACAAGTGAACAAGTGCCGAGTGGAGTACCGTGGCCTATATCGATTACTCAGAATCGGAATAACCTGCAACATGAAATGTAGCAGCCCCGAAGGGTCAATACATGGAATGTATGGCAAGTAGAGCTAGTAAAGGAGACAATAGTACTAACATCTACATGGATATTTGGCAAGTGGAGATGTGTCTGGCTTGCATTTGCAAATACATTTGTCCTACTTTCATAAACAGTTTTTGATTTTCTTTGAAAAGATCCCAATTAAGTTAACCCAACAGTATTAAAACAATTATGAAGTTGGAATGAGCGAGAAACATGTCATGGAATCAGTATCAAGCAACTCAGTTGTCCATAACCGGGGACACGGCTAATCGATTAGATTATACACCCTGCAGGGGTTAGTACACTTTACCCATGTGACTTAGCCAGCCCAGCTCGTACCATCACTCTCATTTTGGGTGATGATAGGGAGAAGTCCAAGAAGAGACTGTTCGGGAAGTAGCACCCCAATCCCGGCGCGCACCGGTCCAACCTACCAAAATTCTACATCTCTAGATACGCGGGTTCGAGTTACCACAACCTACTAAGTCCAACCAACCGCCCATTTCATTATTGGCACATGGTTGTACACGTAAGCTACACAATAAACAAGCCAATCAATTTCTCTCGATACCTGGGTGCCTTTCCGCAATGAAACCACCAAAAATTATCAATACCATCACACCCAGGGGATTCATTGATTAAGTTGTTTTAGTTTTCACAAACCAATACTTTTAGAAACAAGTCTCAATGATGTAACCCAGCCCTCGTTCGACATAGCACGGCTAAGCACATCTACCAACGGTGGTTCATCTACAAGGAAGGCCCTACCACATAATAGGACATAGCATAGCGATAGTATCATCCTACACATGCATCTACAAAATACACGACAATGCATTGAAAATAGTAGGACGATATCATGAACAAAGTAGCATCTACTTGCCTTGGTTGTAGCGGTCGGAAGAACAATCCACACACGAGCAAGCGTTGCACTCGTCAAAATCTACACGATACAATTGCAATCATAAACAAACAATCCACAAGCATATGCAACAAAGCTGATGCATGAATGCATGCAAGGCAAGTGAATTGGTGCTACAGCTGCACCACATAATCCTCATCAATAATACTACTGATTGCATGCATGGAAAATAGTTTTAGCGCCAGGAAAACTATTATGCAAAATAGTAATGCTCAAAACTAGAGCTAGAACTCAAATAAATCACTACCGGTAGTATACTGCTTGTAAAATCTTGGGAATATTCTACCGCATAGGCATCGCTGATTAGAAACAGTACCAATTGGAATTACTCAAAAAGGAATTATAAAACTCCCGGAGTAATTAAAACACTGCAGAAAGCCACTAGACAGTTTCTGCAGAAGTTTTTATTGTAAGCCTATCATTTTAATTCACGATGAGATTCCCCTCGTTCCACTGAATCTAGGGAAATATCATACGCGATTTTTGGGGCTACGGATCTTTTTCTACGAATTAAATACTCCAAAAAGGCCATTAAACTATTTGATTAAACTGTACTAAATCTTGCTGCAAAAGTCTGCACCAAAGGTACAGAAAGATTCTACAAGACTCACTAAACCTACACATATTTTATTTGCAATTTTTGGCCCAACGGTTTAATTTCTACGCAATTTACAAGTTTCTACCGAAATCTGTCAACTAAAACGATTAACGAAAATAACCAGTCAACTGTGTCTGTTGACTGGTCAACGCAGCTGCTGACTGGGCGTCTGACTAGTCAACGCCGATCTGAACCGCTGATCTGAAATCTAACGGCGGCTGCGGACTCACCGGGACAAACGGCGAAACGAACGACGGCGAGTTCCGGACGGTGCGGCGATCGGTTCCGGCGACGGTGGTTACCTGCACGAGAGGGAGACACTCAGCGCGTGGATCAAGACGGTCACGCAACGGCGGCGCGAGGCGGTGGCACGGCGCGCGAGGCGTGCATGCATGCGGTCGAGCGCGAGCGGCGGCGGCCAGGCGCGGAGGCGGGCTGCGGCAGCGGCGGCTGCAGGCGGCGGGGCAGGCGGGCGAGGCGCGGCGCGCTGGCGGCGGAGGCGCACGGGGCGGGCGAGCTGTGGGTGGCGACGACGAACCTGGGACGGCGGCGGCTCGGCACGAGGATCGAGGCGGCGGCGGCGGTTCCAGGAGAGGCGGCGGGGTGCGGCGATCGAGGTGGGAGGGCACGGGTCCCGAGGCGGGTGCGGGCGCGATCTACGAGGCAGGGACGGCGGCGGCAGGTGGGGTCCTTTAAGTGGGGCCCTCGCGCGGGGTCCTACGCGGACACGGCGCGCGGTTGGAATCGGACACGGAAAATCGGCCCGATTTTCTATCTTTTAATAAAACGGCCGTAATTTTTCCGCACGAGCTCCGAATCGAGCGATTCTTGCTCCTACGGTTTTTATAAAATCGAGAGGAACAATCTAGGGTCAAGGGTTGAGCGAAACCACTAGGCTACAAGGGTGGACAATGCAAGTTCTACTAAAGCCTCCCGCAGGATCCTCATAGAAGAAAAGAAAAGGGGTTTCGAAAATAGTGTTTCGCCGATTCTTTTCAATCGACGGTTTTGCATGGAAAAGTACGATGCAATGATATGAATGATATGCAGAACCAAATCTAAAATTTGGGATGTGACAAAAATGGTTGCAATTATCCTAAAACCCAACCTAGCACAAACAAAGAGAAAAATCCACCGGCTACCCCTTTCATAAGAACATCTATGGGGTAGACGATTCTAGGCCCACAGATGAGGGTTTCATAGGCAGAAGAGCCTCGGAGCATCGAAATACGTCCAAACCCTTGAAATGGACCCTAGCATGTGGATTAAAGTGTGGTGGAATGCTGAAATGTCCAGAACATTGTATCCAAGTGTAAACCTCTTCATAGGCATGCACTATCACCGAAAAAACGAAGATCCTGGAATTTAATTAGCTGGGAACTCCCTGTTTCGGTGAAATCGGGGTTGGATCTTGTGACAACTTGTGCCCAACCATGCATGGTTTGGAATTAGCCTATGACCAAACCAAGCACAAACCAAGAGGAAAATCCACCGGGCTACCCCTTTCATAAGAACATCTAGGGGTAGACGATTCAGGCACACGGATTAGGGTTTTATAGGAAGAAGCTCTTCTGGGCATCGGAATACCTCCAAACCTGGCAATGGATACTAGCATGTGTATTGAAGTGTGGTGGAATGCTGAAATGTCATAAAATTGGGTCCCAAGCGTGACCCCTTCGCAGACATGCGATGTCACCTAAAAATGAAGGTGTTCTGGAAATTTAATTATTAGTGGGCCGAGAACTCCCAGTTTCGGTGAAACCGGGTTGGATATTGTCACAAATTGTGCCCAAACATTGTTTGTAATTATCCTACAACCAAACAAAGCACAAAACAAAAGAAAAATGAACCGGGCTACCCCTTTCATAAGAATATCTAGGCGGTAGATGATTCTGGGCCCACAAATGAGGGTTTCATAGGAAGAAGCGCCTCGAAGCATCGGAATACCTCCAAACCCTTGCAATGGACCCTAGAATGTGTATTAAAGTGTGGTGGAATGCTAAAATGTGCAAAACATGGTACCAAAGTGTAACCTGCTTCGTAGGCATGCACTATCACCGAAAAAACAAAGATCCTGGAATTTAATTGGCTAGGAACTCCCCGTTCGGTGAAACCGGGTTGGATCTTATCACAACTTGTGCCCAAACATGCATGGTTTGTAATTATACTATGACCCAACCAAGAACAAACCAAGAGGAAAATCCACCGAGCTACCCCTTTCATAAGAACATCTAGGGGGGAGACGATCCAGGCCCACAGATCAGGGTTTTGAAGGAAGAAGCTCTTCGGGGCATCAGAATACCTCCAAACCTGGCAATGGATGATATCATGTGTATTTAAGTGTGGTGTAATGCTAAAATTTCAACAGCCTGGTTCCCAAGTGTGATCCCTTCGCACACATGCGATGTCACCTAAAAATGAAGGTGTTCTGGAAATTTAATTATTAAGGGGTCGAGAACTCCCAGTTTCGGTGAAACCGGGTTGGATATTGTCACAAATCGTGCCCAAACATGGTTTGCAATTATCCTACAACCCAAGCAAGAACAAACCAAGAGAAAAATCCACCGGTCTACCCCTTTCATAAGAACATCTAGGGGGTAGACGATTCTGGGCCCATAGATCAGGATTTCATAGGAAGAAGCGTCTCGGCGCATCGGAATACCTCCAAACCCTTGAAATGGACCCTAGCATGTGTATTAAAGTGTGGAGGAATTATGAAATGTGAAAACCATGGTACCCAAGTGTAAACCGCTTCGTAGGCATGCACTATCACCGAAAAAACGAAGATCCTGGAATTTAATTGACCGGGAACTCCCCGTTTTGGTGAAACCGGGTTGGATCTTATCACAACTTGTGCCCAAACATGCATGGGTTGGAATTATCCTATGACCCAACCAAGCACAAACCAAGAGGAAAATCCACCGGGCTACCCCTTTCATAGGAAGATCTAGGGGGGTAGACGATCCACGCACACGGATTAGGGTTTTATATGAAGAAGCTCTTCGGGGCATCGGAATACCTCCAAACCTATAAATGGATGCTAGCATGTGTATTAAAGTGTGGTGGAATGCTGAAATTTTAGAAACCTGGGCCTATGTGTGACCCCTTCGCAAACATGCGATGTCACCTAAAAATGAAGGTGTTCTGGAAATTTAATTATTAGGGGGCCGAGAACTCCCAGTTTCGGTGAAACCGGGTCAGATCTTGTCACAAATTGTGCCCAAACATGGTTTGCAATTATACTACAACCCAACCAAGAACAAACCAAGAGAAATATCCACCGGGCTACCCCTTTCATAAGAATATCTAGGGGGTAGACGATTCTGGGGCCACAGATCATGGTTTCATAGGAATAAGCGCCTCGGAGCCTCGGAATACCTCCAAACCCTTGCAATGGACCCTAGAATGTGTATTAAAGTGTGGTGGAATGCTAAAATGTGCAAAACATGGTACCCAAGTGTAACCCGCTTCGTATGCATGCACTATCACTGAAAAAACAAAGATCCTAGAATTTAATTGGCTGGGAACTCCCTGTTTCGGTGAAACCAGGTTGGATCTTGTCACAACTTGTGCCCAAACATGAATGGTTTGGAATTATACTATGACCCAACGAAGCACAAACCAAGAGGAAAATCCACCGGGCAACCCCTTTCATAAGAAGATCTAGGGGGGGGGGTAGACGATCCAGGCCCACGGATCAGGGTTGTGTAGGAAGAAGCTCTTCGGGGAATCGGAATACCTCCAAACCTGGCAATGGAGTCTAGCATTTTTATTAAAGTGTGGTGTAATGCTGAAATGTCAAAAACCTGGTTCCCAAGTATGACCCCTTCGCATACATGCGATGTCACCTAAAAATGAAGGTGTTCAGGAAATTTAATTATTAGGGGGCCGAGAACTCCTAGTTCCGGTGAAACCAGGTTGGATCTTGTCACAAATTGTGACCAAACATGGTTTGCAATTATCCTACAACCCAACCAAGCACAAACCAAGAGAAAAATCCACCGGGCAACACCTTTCATAAGAACATCTAGGGGGTAGACGATCCCGGCCAACGGATCGGGGTTTTGTAGGAAGAAGCTCTTCGGGGCATCGGAATACCTCTAAACCTGGTAATGGACGCTAGCATGTGTATTAACGTGATGTGGAATGATGAAATGTCAAAAACCTGGTTCCCTAGTGTGACCCCTTCGCAGACATGCGATTTCACCTAAAAATGAAGGTGTTCTGGCAATTGAATTATTAGGTGGCCGAGAACTCCCAGTTTCGGTGAAACCGAGTTGGATCTTGTCACAAATTGTGCCCAAACATGGTTTGCAATTATCCTATAACCCAACCAAGCACAAAACAAGAGAAAAATCAACTAGGCTACCCCTTTCATAAAAACATCTAGGGGGTAGACGATTCTAGGCCCACAGATCAGGGTTTCATAGGCAGAAGTGCCTCGGAGAATCGGAATACGTCCAAACCCTTGAAATAGACCCTAGCATGTGTATTAAAGTGTAGTGGAATGCTGAAATGTCCAAAACATGGTACCCATGTGTAACCCGCTTCGTAGGCATGCACTATCATAAAAAAACAAAGATCCTGTAATTTAATTGGCCGGGAACTCCTCGTTTCGGTGAAACCGGGTTGGATATTATCACCACTTGTGCCCATACATGGTTTGGAATTATCCTATGACCCAACCAAGAACAAACCAAGAGGAAAACCATAGTTCTACCCCTTTCATAAGAACATCTAGGTGGGTAGATGATCCAGGCCCACGAATCAGGGTTTTATCGGAAGAAGCTCTTCGGGGCATCGGAATACCTCCAAACCTCGCAATGGATGCTAGCATGTGTGTTAAAGTGTGGTGGAACGCGGAAATATCAAAAACCTGGTTCCCAAGTGTGACCTCTTCGCAGACATGTGATGTCCCCTAAAAATGAAGGTGTTCTGAAAATTTAACTATTATGGGGCCGAATTCCTAGTTTCGGTGAAACCGGGTTGGATCTTGTCACAAATTGTTCCCAAACATGGTTTGCAGTTATACTACAACGCAAAAAAGCACAAAGCAAGAGAAAAATCCACCGGGCTACCACTTTCATAAGAACATCTAGGGGGTAGACGATTCTGGGCCCACACATCAGGGTTTCATAGGCCGAAGCGCCTCGAAGCATCGGAATATGTCCAAACCCTTGCAATGGACCCTAGAATTTCTATTAAAGTGTGGTGGAATGCTGAAATGTCCAAAACATGGTACCCAAGTGTAACCCTCTTCGTAGGCATGCACTATCACCCAAAAACGAAGATCCTAGAATTTAATTGGCCGGGAACTCCCCGTTTCGGTGAAACCACGTTGGATCTTGTCACAAATTGTGCCCAAACATGCATGGTTTGGAATTATCCTATGACCCAACGTAGCACAAACCAAGAGGAAAATCCACCGGCCTACCCCTTTCATTAAAACATCTAGGGGGTAGACGATCCAGGCCCATAGATCAGGCTTTTGTAGGCAGAAGCGCCTCAGAGCATCGGAATACGTTCAAACCCTTGCAATACACCCTAGCATGTGTATTAAAGTGTGGTGGAATGCTGAAATGTCCAAAACATGGTATCCAAGTGTAACCCACTTCATAGGAATGCACTATCACCCAAAAACAAAGATCCTCGAATATAATTTGCCGGGAACTCCCTGTTTCGGTGAAACCGCGTTGGATGTTGTCACAACTTGTGCCCAAACATGCATGGTTTGGATTCCTATGACCCAATAATGCACAAACAAAGAGAAAAAATCCACCAGGCCACCCCTTTCATAAGAACATCTAGGGGGAGGTAGACGATCGAGGCCCACGGATCAGGGTTTTGTAGGAAGAAGCTCTTCGGGACATCGGAATACCTCCAAACATAGCAATGGACGGTAGCATTTGTATTGAAGTGTGGTGGAATTCTGAAATGTCTAAAACCTGGTTCCCAAGTGGGAACCCTTAGCAGACATACGATGTCACCTAAAAACGAAGGTGTTCTAGAAATTTAATTATTAGCAGACATCCGATGTCGAGAACTCCCAGTTTTGGTGAAACCGGGTTGGATCACAAATTGTGCCGAAACATGGTTTGCAATGATCCTATAACCCAACCAGGCACTAACCTATAGAAAAATCGACCGGGCTACCCCTTTCATAAGAACATCTAGGGGTAGACGATTCTGGGCCCATAGATCAGGGTTTCATAGGAAGAAGCGCCTCGGAGCATCAGAATATGTTCAAACCCTTGAAATGTACCCTAGCATGTGTATTAAAGTGTGGTGGAATGCTGAAATGTCCAAAACATGGTACCAAAGTGTAAACCGCTTCGTAGGCATGCACTATCACCGAAAAAACCAAGATCCTGGAATTTAATTGGCCGGGAACTCCCGTTTTGGTGAAACTGGGTTGGATCTTGTCACAACTTGTTCCCAAACGTGCATGGTTTGGATTCCTATGACCCAACCATGCACAAACCAAGAGAAAAATCCACCAGGCCACCCCTTTCATAAGAACATCTAGGCGGGGTAGACGATCGAGGCCCACGGATCAGTGTTTTGTAGGAAGAAGCTCTTCGGGGCATCGGAATACCTCCAAACCTAGGAATGGACGGTAGCATGTGTATTAAAGTGTGGTGGAATGCTGAAATGTCTAAAACCTGGTTCCCAAGTGGGAACCCTTCATAGACATGCGATGTCACCTAAAAACGAAGGTGTTCTAGAAATTTAATTATTAGGGGGTCGCGAACTCCTAGTTTTGGTGAAACCGGGTTGGATCACAAATTGTGCCGAAACATGGTTTGCAATGATCCTATAACTCAACCAGGCACTTAACCTATAGAAAAATCCACCGGGCTACCCCTTTCATAAGAACATCTAGGGGTAGACGATTCTGGGCCCATAGATCAGGGGTTCATAGGAAGAAGTGCCTCGGAGCATCGGAATACCTCCAAACCCTTGAAATGGACCCTAGCATGTGTATTAAAGTGTGGTGGAATGCTGAAATGTGCAAAACAAGGTACCAAAGTGTAAACCGCTTCGTAGGCATGCACTATCACCGAAAAAACAAAGATCCTGGAATTTAATTGGCCGGAAACTCCCCGTTTCGGTGAAACCGGGTTGGATCTTGTCACAACTTGTGCCCAAACGTGCATGGTTTGGAATTATCCTATGATCCAACCAAGCACAAACCAAGAGGAAATTCCACCGGGCTACCCCTTTCATAAGAACATTTAGGCGGGTAGACGATCCAGGCACATGGATCAGGGTTTTATAGGTAGAAGCTCTTCGGGGCATCGGAATACCTCCAAACCTGGCAATGGATGCTAGCATGTGTATTAAATGCTGAAATGTCAGAAACCTGGGTCCTAAGTGTGACCCCTTCGTAGACATGCGATGTCACCTAAAAATGAAGGTGTTCTAGAAATTTAATTATTAGGGGGCCGAGAACTCCCAGTTTCGGTGAAACAAGGTTGGATCTGGTCACAAATTGTGCCCAAACATGGTTTGCAATTATCCTACAACCCAACCAGGCACAAATAAAGAGAAAAATCCACCTGGCTACCCTTGTCATAAGAATATCTAAGGGGTAGACACTTATGGGCCCACAGATCAGGGTTTCATAGGAAGAAGCGCCTCGGAGCATCGGAATACCTCCAAACCCTTGCAGTGGACCCTAGCATGTGTATTAAAGTGTGGTGGAATAATAAAATGTGCAAAACATGGTACCCAAGTGTAACCTGCTTCATAGGCATGCACTATCACCGAATAGACGAAGATCCTAGAATTTAATTGGCTGGGAACTCACCGTTTTGGTGAAACCGTGTTGGATCTTGTCACAACTTGTGACCAAACATGCATGGTTTGGAATTATACTATGACCCACCCAAGCACAAACCAAGAGGAAAATCCACCGGGCTACCCCTTTCATAAGAACATCTAGGGGGGTAGACGATCAAGGCCCACGGATGAGGGTTTTGTAGGAATAAGCTCTTCGGGGCATCGGAATACCTCCAAACCTGGCAATGGATGCTAGCATTTGTATTAAAGTGTGGTGTAATGTTGAAATGCAACAACCTGGTTCCCAAGTGTCACTACTGCACAAGGAGCCTGTCACTGATAACTAGTCACTGGTATGATGTTACTAGTGATAGGCTAGTGCCTGTCACTAGTAAGTGTATACTAGTGACGGTCAAAAGAGATGCATGTCACTAGTTGCGATCAAAGATTGCAGTCCTATGGGGTTTTGTAGTGACAAACCCAATATCCTTCCTGTCACTAGTTTGAATTTTGGTAATAAAAAAATACGTTTCCACTATAGCAAAATAATATGTTAAAAAATGATTTTTCCACCAAATATTTAGATAATACAATAATCCGTACTAGTGATATGTTCATATAACCCAATATGACATACTCTATATTTGCGAACATACTAGAATAGCATAAGAACTTGCAATCTATTATAGACAAAAAATGGCAGAGCCTGTTTTTCTCTCCTAAAGAGGACACAAGTTTGAACTCCGCGATCCACATGACACATAGGTACTGAATACAGGGGAAAACGGTTAAACATTATGTTGCAGCCGTCTTTGTGCATGAATCATGAACCTCTGACGAGTCAACACCGTCATAGAAAGTAGGGGAGACCTGAAATAGACTTGTGATGATTAGACATCGATGAGTAGGCCTGATGACAACAAAGTTAATTGAACTTAGAATCACCACCACTCAATTTGAAATTAATTTGAAGAAAGAACTCATTAATATTCTACCCAGTCTTACGGAGCACTGGGTAAACTATAGATAGCACAAGACAGTCTACTTGTAACTCTAATATATTTATTATCTATCCATGTTGAAAACACTATGTAATATTGGGTAATCTTGGTGTACTTTGATGAGAATAGGTACCTGTATTAATAGAAGAGAGTTGCTTATAATATTCTTTCTTCAAAGTGTGTCTATTTGAAATCCATCCGTCAACCATCACCCATGCCTCCCTTTATATAAAAAGCAGCAGGTCATCTATTTCTGAATATTAAGTGGCACAACAAACAGAACTAAATAAAAAGAAGCAGTCATTCAACATTTTCTTGACACGTAGATGCTTTTGGATCAAAATCTTTTGCCACAGTTTGCATCAAGAAATACAGTTTAATTCTTCACGTAAACACAACCATTGATCATACATATAGCTGTAGGGCGAAACAAAAGTCACAATAATAAATCGAGTGATAAATTGAGAAGTGAAATGGGTAGAAAAGAGAACCTTACAAAATGACTCTCGTCGTTTTAGACAACCTTGCGGGGATGCAGGCAACGAATATAACACCACCCTCCCAACCGCCTTTGGAAGAATTGATTGAAAAGTGTCAATGTGAGAAATTTTAATTAAGATACGCGTTCACATACTGTCGAAAAAAGTAAATTTAAAATTGAATTAGGAATGTGACAGATGAACGAACGTTTCATAGAATTGTGCGGACACTTCAACAGCAGCGAGTAAGGGCCTTGATCTATTAGGTACACAAATATATTCCTCACATCTTTTATTAGTTGCTTGCTGCTAATCCCCACTGTAAGATAGAGCGAAATATATCAATTGCCATCATTCCATAAAAGAGACATGATATGTGCCTTAATTTCAAATTGACCTTTAGGAATAAAGTGAGCCCAATCCCTGTCATTCTACCATTTAGCTACCATAGTATGATTTAGTATAAGCAAGTCATGGGATAGATTTATTGCAAGAAAAAGAACATAAGGACATGCTTGATGTAATTATAGTTCTTTGCCTCCAAGACCTTACATAATACCATGTTTACTCAACTTTTAAAGTTCTTCGCTACTTACAACCATATGAGCATTGAGGACAAACTATTAAGAATAAGAGTTCGTGGATGAAGTTTATGGTGTCTAATGTTGTCCTCGATGCAGCACAAAAGTTCCATACAAGCGGCAGCGGCGGCCTTATCGTCAAGGAGACGGTGATGGCCAATATCTCAAGGACGTGATTCGGTGGATACCCCGATTTGGATGCTGGCCGTCTGAAAGAGAGGAGAGCGGAGGTGATTACCTTGCAAGGTCGTGTGTGTCACGATGAAAAAGAAGCCGACGGGCATCCTCTTCTTTCCGTCCCATCCATGTGGGCTTCACTTCCGCCGTCCGTGCCACCGCCTAACTCCGGAGGCTTCTCCACTGCCGCCGCCGATGCTACGTCCGCTAGCGGCTGCCGCCACTGCTGCAGGGAAGGTGTCAGGGCAGGGGATCACGTAGTCCGAGAGGCTACAGCTTGGGCTTGTGTGTAGGGCTAGGGTTCATCCGAGGGTGCGGCGACGTGTGGGGGCGGAGGAGATTGACTAAGTCACGGCAAGGGAAGAGGAAGCGCGAGAGGCGGCGGCAGCGAGGGAAAGGGGAGGAGAACCCTAGAGGCGGCGGCGCGAGGAAATGGGTAGGGTTTTTTTTCATTCCGCCGAACACGACGTGGTGTGTTTACGGGCTGGGACATCGTTGATGACTTCCAGTTCCTATAATTATGGGAGGAAACAAACTTTAGACAACTCATCCCATACAAACTTCCCCTTAGAAAAATTTCCGTATGTGTTTAGCATTTTTTCTCAAAGTACAGGCAGTAAGCATTCAAGCGTGGCAATTCTTTGTGAATCTAATAGATCAAGGTTGTGACCTATTACCAGTGATAAGTCTTTAGCGTTGTTGTTTTTTAGTCGATCTTCACGAAAGATACTAATGACAAGCATATTTTGGACTTGTCACTAATCATAGTATTTTTAGTGACAGGCATTTATAAAGACTTGTCACTAATTAATTTTCCCATTTGGCCCATAGTCAATTTTATGAGCCCGTCACTAGTATTTTATACTAGTGACAGGCTTATCCTTGCCCGTCACTAGAATACTTACTAACGACAGACACAATTTTGCCTGTCAATAATTATCTGGAGGCTATAAGTCATTCTGCAGTAGTGTGTGACCCCTTCGCAAATATGCAATGTCACGAAGGTGTTTTGAAAATATCATTATTAGGGGGCAGAGAACTCCCAGTTTCGGTGAAACCGGGTTGGATCTTGTCACAAATTGTGCACAAACATTGTTTGCAATTATCCTACAACCCAAACAAGCATAAACCAAGAGAAAAATCCACCGGGCTACCCCTTTCAAAATAACATCTTGGGGGTAGACGATTCTGGACCACAGATTATGGTTTCAGAGGTAGAAGCGCCTCCGAGCATCGGAATACGTCCTAACCCTTGAAATGGACCCTAGCATGTGTATTAAAGTGTGGTGGAATGCTGAAATGTCCAAAACATGGTATCCACGTGTAACATGCTTCGTAGGCATGCACTATCCCGAAAAAACAAAGATCCTACAATTTAATTGGCCAGGAACTCCCCGTTTTGATGAAACCGGGTTGGATCTTGTCACAAATTGTGCCCAAACATGCATTGTTTGGAATTATCCTATGACCCAACCAAGCACAAACCAAGAGGAAAATCCACCGGGCTACCCCTTTCATAAGAACATCTAGGGGATAGACAATCCAGGCCAACGGATCAGGGTTTTGTAGGAAGAAGCTCTTCGGGCATAGGAATACCTCTAAACCTAGGAATGGACGCTACATGTGTATTAAAGTTCTGTGGAATGATAAAATGTCAAAAACCTGGTTCCCAAGTGTGACCCCTTCGCAGACATGCGATGTCACCTAGACATGAAGGTGTTCTGGAAATTTAATTATTAGGTGGCCGAGAACTACCAGTTTCGGTGAAACCGAGTTGGATCTTGTCACAAATTGTGCCCAAACATGGTTTGCAATTATCCTATAACCCAACGAAGCACAAAACAAGAGAAAAATCAACTAGGCTACCCCTTTCATAAAAACATCTAGGGGGTAGACGATTCTAGGCCCACAGATCAGGGTTTCATAGGCAGAAGTGCCTCGGAGCATCGGAATACATCCAAACCCTTGCAATAGACCCTAGCATGTGTATTAAAATGTAGTGGAATGCTGAAATGTCCAAAACATGGTACCCATGTGTAACCCGCTTTGTAGGCATGCACTATCATCGAAAAAAAAGATCATGTAATTTAATTGGCCGGGAACTCCTCGTTTCGGTGAAACCTGGTTGGATATTATCACAACTTGTTCCCATACATGGTTTGGAATTATCCTATGACCCAACCAAGAACAAACCAGGAGGAAAAACCATAGTTCTACCCCTTTCATAAGAACATCTAGGGGGGTAGATGATCCAGGCCCACGAATTAGGGTTTTATCGGAAGAAGCTCTTCGGGGCATCGGAATACCTCCAAACCTGGCAATGGATGCTAGCATGTGTATTAAAGTGTGGTGGAATGCTGAAATATCAAAAACCTGGTTCCCAAGTGTGACCCCTTCGCAGACATGCGATGTCCCCTAAAAATGAAGGTGTTCTAGAAATTTAACTATTAGGGGGCCGAACTCTCAATTTCGGTGAAACCGGGTTGGATCTTGACACAAATTGTTAACATACATGGTTTGCAATTATCCTACAACGCAAAAAAGCAAAAAGCAAGAGAAAAATCCACCGGGCTACCACTTCCATAAGAACATCTAGGGGGTAGACGATTCTGGGCCCACACATCAGGGTTTCATAGGCCGAAGCGCCTCGGAGCATCGGAATACGTCCAAACCCTTGCAATGGACCCTAGCATTTGTATTAAAGTGTGGTGGAATGCTGAAATGTCCAAAACATGGTATCCAAGTGTAACCCTCTTCGTAGGCATGCACTATCACCCATAAACGAAGATCCTGGAATTTAATTGGCCGGGAACTCCCCGTTTCGGTGAAACCAGGTTGGATCTTGTCACAAATTGTGCCCAAACATGCATGGTTTGGAATTATCCTATGACCCAACGTAGCACAAACCAAGAGAAAAATCCACCGGGCTACCCCTTTCATTAGACCATCTAGGGGGTAGACGATCCAGGCCCACAGATCAGACTTTTGTAGGAAGAAGCTCTTCGAGGCATCAGACTACCTCTAAACCTGGCAATGTGCACTAGCATGTATATTAAAGTGTTGTGGAATGATGAAATGTCAAAAACCTGGTTCCCAAGTGTGACCCCTTCGCAGACATGCGATGTCACCTAAAAATGAAGGTGTTCTGGAAATTTAATTATTAGGTGGCCGAGAACTCCTAGTTTTGGTGAAACCGGGTTGGATCTTGTCACAAATTATGCCCAAACATGGTTTGCAATTATCCTATAAACCAACCAAGAGAAAAATCCATAGTGCTACCTCTTTCATAAGAACATCTAGGGGGGTAGACGATCTAGGCCCACGGATCAGGGTTTTCTAGGAAGAAGCTCTTCGGGGCATCGGAATACCTCCAAACCTGCCAATGGATGCTAGCATGTGTATTAAAGTGTGGTGGAATTCTGAAATATCAAAAACCTGGTACCCAAGTGTGACCCCTTCGCAGACATGCGATGTCACCTAAACATGAAGGTGTTCTGGAAATTTAATTATTAGGGTGCCGAGAACTCCCAGTTTCGGTGAAACCGGGTTGGATCTTGTCACAAATTGTGCCCAGAAATGGTTTGCAATTATCATATAACTCATCCAAGCACAAACCAAGAGAAAAATACACAGGGCTACCCCTTTCATAAGACCATCTAGGGGGTAGACGATTATGGGCCCACATATCAGGGTTTCATAGGAAGAAGCACCTCAGAGCATTGGAATAGCTCCAAACCCTTCCAATGGAACCTAGAATGTGTATTAATGTGTGGTGGAATGCTGAAATGTGTAAAACATGGTACCCAAGTGTAACCCGCTTCGTAGGCATGCACTAACACCGAAAAAACGAAGATCCTGGAATTTAATTTGCAAGGAACTCCCCGTTTTGGTTAAACCGGGTTGGATATTGTCACAACTTGTTCCCAAACATGCATGGTTTGGAATTATCCTAGGACCCAACCAAGAACAAACCAAGAGGAAAATCCACCAGGCTACCCCTTTCTAAAGAACATGTAGGGGGGTAGACGATCCAGGCCCACGGATCAGGGTTTTATAGGAATAAGCTCTTCGGGTCATCGTAATACCTCCAAACATGGCAATGGATGCTAGCATGTGTATTATAGTGTGGTGGAATGCTGAAATGTCAGAAACCTGGTTCCCAAGTGTGACCCCTTCGCAGATATGCGATGTCACCTAAACATGAAGGTGTTCTGGAAATTTAATTATTAGGGGGCCAAAAACTCCCAGTTTCGGTGAAACCGGGTTGGATCTTGTCACAAATTGTTCCCAAACATGGTTTGCAATTATCCTACAACCCAACCAAGACAAACCAAGAGAAAAATCCACCGTGCTACCCCTTTCATAAGAACACCTAGGGGTTAGACGATTCGGGACCCACAGATTAAGGTTTTATAGGTAGAAGCGCCTCGGACCATCGGAATACGTCCAAACCCTTGCAATGGTCCCTAGGATGTGTATTAAAGTATGGTGGAATGCTTAAATGTCCAAAGCATGGTATCCAAGTGTAACCCGCTTCGTAGGCATGCACTATCACCGGAAAAACGAAGATCCTGGAATTTAATTGGCCGGGAACTCCTCATTTCGGTGAAACCGGGTTGGATCTTGTCACAAATTAGGCTGAAACATGCATGGTTTGGAATTATTCTATGACCCAACCAAGCACAAACCAAGAGGAAAATCCACCGGGCTACCCATTTCATAAGAACATCTAGGGGTAGATGATCCAGGCCCACGGATCAGGGTTTTGTAGAAAGAAGCTCTTCGGGGCATTGCAATACCTCTAAACCTGGTAATGTACGCTAGCATGTGTATAAAAGTTCTGTGGAATAATGAAATGTGAATAACCTGGTTCCCAAGTGTGAACCCTTCACAAACATGCGATGTCACCTAAAAATGAAGGTGTTCGGGAAATTTAATTATTAGGTGGCCGAGAACTCCTAGTTTTGGTGAAACCGGGTTGGATCTTGTCACAAATTGTGCCCAAAGATGGTTTGCAATTATCCTATAAACCAACCAAGCACAAACCAAGAGAAAAATCCATCGTGCAACCCCTTTCATCAGAACATTTAGGTGGGTAGACGATCCAGGCCAACGGATCAGGGTTTTGTAGGAAGAAGCTCTTCGGGGCATCGGAATACCTCCAAACCTGGCAATGGATGCTAGCATGTGTATTAAAGTGTGGTGGAATTCTGAAATAGCAAAAACCTGGTTCCCAAGTGTGACCCCTTCGCAGACATGCGATGTCACCTAAACATGAAGGTGTTCTGGAAATTTAATTATTAGGTGGCCGAGAACTCCTAGTTTCGGTGAAACCGGGTTGGATCTTGTCACAAATTGTGCCCAGAAATGGTTTGCAATTATCATATAACTCATCCAAGCACAAACCAAGATAAAAATACACCGGGCTACCCCTTTCATAAGACCATCTAGGGGGTAGACGATTCTGGGCCCACATATTAGGGTTTCATAGGAAGAAGCACCTCGGAGCATCGGAATAGCTCCAAACCCTTCCAATGGAACCTAGCATGTGTATTAATGTGTGGTGGAATGCTGAAATGTGTAAAACATGGTACCCAAGTGTAACCCGCTTCTTAGACATGCACTATCACCGAAAAAACGAAGATCCCGGAATTTAATTCCGTTTTGGTTAAACCGGGTTGGATATTGTCACAACTTGTGACCAAACATGCATGGTTTGGAATTATTCTATGACCCAACCAAGCACAAACCAAGAGGAAAATCTTCCGGGCTACCCATTTCATAAGAAAATCTAGGGGGTAGACGATCCAGGCCCACATATCAGGGTTTTGTAGGAAGAAGCTCTTCGGGGCATTGCAATACCTTTAAACCTAGCAATGTACGCTACCATGTGTATTAAAGTGCTGTGGAATGATGAAATGTCAATAACCTGGTTCCCAAGTGTGACCCCTTCGCAGACCTGCGATGTCACCTAAAAATGAAGGTGTTCTGGAAATTTAATTATTAGGTGGCCGAGAACTCCCCGTTTCGGTGAAACCGGGTTGGATCCTATCACAAATTGTGCCCAAACATGGTTCTCAATTGTCATATAACCCAACAAGGCACAAACCAAGAGAAAAATCCATAGTGCTACCCCTTTCATAAGAACATTTAGGGGGGTAGACGATCCAGGCCCACGGATCAGGGTTTTGTAGGAAGAAGCTCTTCGGGGTATCGGAATACCTCCAAACCTGGCAATGGATGCTAGCATGTGTATTAAAGTGTGGTGTAATGCTGAAATATCGAAAACCTGGTTCCCAAGTGTGACCCCTTCGCAGACATGCGATGTCACCTAAACATGAAGGTGTTCTGGAAATTTAATTATTAGGGGGCTGAGAACACCCAGTTTCAGTGAAACCGGGTTGTATCTTGTCACAAATTGTGCCCAGACATGGTTTGTAATTATCATATAACTCATCTAAGCACAAAGCAAGAGAAAAATACACCGGGCTACCCCTTTCATAAGAACATCTAGGGGGTAGATGATTATGGGCCCACATATCAGGGTTTCATAGGAAGAAGTGCCTCGGAGCATCGGAATAGCTCCAAACCCTTGCAATGGAACCTAGCATGTGTATTAATGTGTGGTGGAATGCTGAAATGTGTAAAACATGGTACCCAAGTGTAACCAGCTTCGTAGGCATGCACTATCACTGAAAAGATGAAGATCCCGAAATTTAATTTGCCGGGAACTCCCTGTTTCGGTGAAACCGGGTTGGATCTTGTCACAACTTGTGACCAAACATGCATGGTTTGGAATTATCCTATGACCCTACCAAGCACAAACCAAGAGGAAAATCCACCGGGCTACCCCTTTCATAAGAACATCTAGGAGGGTAGACGATCAAGGCCCACAGATTAGGGTTTTGTAGGAAGAAGCTCTTCGGGGCATCGGAATACCTCCAAACCTAGAAATGGATGCTAGAATGTGTATTAAAGTGTGGTGTAATACTAAAATATCAACAACCTGGTTCCCAAGTTTGACCCCTTGACAGACATGCGATGTCACCTAAAAATGAAGGTGTTCTATCAATTTAACTATTAGGGGGCCGAGAACTCCTAGTTTCGATGAAATCGGGTTGGACCTTTTCACAACATGTGCCCAAACATGGTTTGCAATTATACTACAACCCAAACAAGCACAAACCAAGAGAAAATCCACCGGGATACCACTTTCATAAGAACATCTAGGGGTAGACGATTTTGGGCGCATAGATCAGGGTTTCATAGGCTGAAGCGCCTCGGAGCATCGGAATACGTCAAAACCCTTGCAATGGACCCTAGCATGTGTATTAAAGTGTGGTGGAATGCTGAAATGTCCAAAACATGGTATACAAGTGTAACCCGCTTCGTAGGCATGCACTATCCCCCAAAAACAAAGATCTTGGAATTTAATTGGCCGGGAACTCCCCAGTTCGGTGAAACCGGGTTGGATCTTGTCACAAATTGAACCCAAATATGCATGGTTTGAAATTATCTTATGACCCAACATAGCACAAACCAAGAGGAAAATCCACCAGGCCACCCCTTTCATAAGAACATCTAGGGGGTAGACGATCCAGGCCCACAGATCAGGGATGTAGGAAGAAGCTCTTCAGGGCATCGCAATACCTCCAATGTACGCTAGCATGTGTATTAAAGTGTTGTGGAATGATGAAATGTCAAAACCTGGTTCCCATGTGTTACCCCTTCGCAGACATGCGATGTCACCTAAAAATGAAGGTGTTCGGGAAATTTAATTATTAGGTGGCCGAGAACTTCCAGTTTCGGTGAAACCGGGTTGGATCCTGTCACAAATTGTGCCCAAACATGGTTTGAAATTATACTATAACCCAACCAATCACAAACCAAAAGAAAAATCCATAGTGCTACCCCTTTAATCAGAACATTTAGGGGGGTAGACGATCCAGGCCCACGGATCAGGGTTTTGTAGGAAGAAGCTCTTCGGGGCATCAGTATACCTCAAACCTGGCAATGGATGATAGCATGTGTATTAAAGTGTGGTGGAATGCTGAAATATCAAAAACCTGGTTCCCAAGTGTGACCCCTTCGCAGACATGCGATGTCACCTAAACATGAAGGATTTCTGGAAATTTAATTATTAGGGGCCCGAGAACTCCCAGTTTCGATGAAACCGGGTTGTATCTTGTCACAAATTGTGCCCAGACATGGTTTGCAATTATCATATAACTCATCCAAGAACAGATCAAGAGAAAATACACCGGGCTACCCCTTTCCTAAGAACATCTAGGGGGTAGACGTTTCTAGGCCCACATATCAGGGTTTCATACGAAGAAGCGCCTCGGAGCATCGGAATAGCTCCCAACCCTTGCAATGGAACCTAGCATGTGTATTAATGTGTGGTGGAATGCTGAAATGTGTAAAACATGGTACCCAAGTGTAACCCGCTTCGTAGGCATGCACTATCACTGAAAAAATGAATATCCTAGAATTTAATTTGCTGAGAACTCCCCGTTTTGGTGAAACCGGGTTGGATCTTGTCACAACTTGTGCCCAAACATGCATGGTTTGGAATTATCCTATGACCCTACCAAGCACAAACCAAGAGGAAAATCCACCGTGCTATCCCTTTCATAAGAACATCTAGGGGGCTAGACGATCAAGGCCCACATATCAGGGTTTTGTAGGAAGATGCTCTTCGGGGCATCGGAATACCTCCAAACATGGAAATGGATTCTAGCATGTGTATTAAAGTGTGGTGTAATGCTAAAATATCAACAACCTGGTTCCCAAGTTTGAACCCTTCGCAGACATGCGATGTCACCTAAAAATGAAGGTGTTCTGGAAATTTAACTATTAGGGGGGGCGAGAACTCCTAGTTTCGGTGAAATCGGGTTGGATCTTGTCACAAATTGTGCCCAAATAGGGTTTGCAATTATCCTACAACCCAAACAAGAACAAATCAAGAGAAAAATCCACCGGGCTTCCACTTTCATAAGAACATCTAGGGGTAGACAATTTTGGGCCCACATATCAGGGTTTCATAGGCTGAAGCGCCTCGGAGCATCGGAATACGTCCAAACCATTGCAATGGACCCTAGCATGTGTATTAAAGTGTGGTGGAATGCTGAAATGTCCAAAACATGGTATCCAAGTGTAACCCGCTTCGTAGGCATGCACTATCACCCAAAAACGAAGATCCTGGAATTTAATTGGCCGGGAACTCCCCATTTCGGTGAAACCGGGTTGGATCTTGTCACAAATTGTGCCCAAATATGCATGGTTTGGAATTATCCTATTACCCAACGTAGCACAAACCAAGAGGAAAATCCACCGGGCTACCCCTTTCATAAGAACATATAGGGGGTAGACGATCCAGGCCCACGGATCAGGGTTTTGTAGGAAGAAGCTCTTTGGGGCATCACAATACCTGTAAACCTGGCAATGTACGCTAGCATGTGTATTAAAGTGCTGTGGAATGATGAAATGTCAAAAACCTGGTTCCCAAGTGTGACCCCTTCGCAGAAATGCGATGTCACCTAAAAATGAAGGTGTTCTGGAAATTTAGTTACTAGGTGTCCCAGAACTCCCAGTTTCGGTGAAACCGGGTTGGATCCAGTCACAAATTGTGCCCAAACATGGTTTGCAATTATCCTATAACCCAACCAAGAACAAACCAAAAGAAAAATCCATAGTGCTACCCCTATAATCAGAACATTTACGGGGGTAGACGATCCAGGCCCACGGATCAGGGTTTTGTAGGAAGAAGCTCTTCGGGGCATCGGTATACCTCAAACCTGGCAATGGATGCTAGCATGTGTATTAAAGTGTGGTGGAATGCTGAAATATCAAAAACCTGGTTCCCAAGTGTGAGCCCTTCGCAGACATGCGATGTCACCTAAACATGAAGGATTTCTGGAAATTTAATTATTAGGAGCCCGAGAACTCCCAGTTTCGATGAAACCGGGATGTATCTTGTCACAAATTGTGCCCAGACATGGTTTGCAATTATCATATAACTCATCCAAGCACAAATCAAGAGAAAATACACCGGGCTACCCCTTTCATAAAAACATCTAGGGGGTAGACGATTCTGGGCCCACATATCAGGGTTTCATACGAAGAAGCGCCTCGGAGCATCGGAATAGCTCCCAACCCTTGCAATGGAACCTAGCATGTGTATTAATGTGTGGTGGAATGCTGAAATGTGTAAAACATGGTACCCAAGTGTAACCCGCTTCGTAGGCATGCACTATCACTGAAAAAATGAAGATCCTAGAATTTAATTTGCCGGGAACTCCCCGTTTCGGTGAAACCGGGTTGAATCTTGTCACAACTTGTGCCCAAACATGCATGGTTTGGAATTATACTATGACCATACCAAGCACAAACCAAGAGGAAAATCCACCGGGCTATCCCTTTCATAAGAACATCTAGGGGGCTAGACGATCAAGGCCCACATATCAGGGTTTTGTAGGAAGATGCTCTTCGGGGCATCGGAATACCTCCAAACCTGGAAATGGAAGCGAGCATGTGTATTAAAGTGTGGTGTAATGCTAAAATATCAACAACCTGGTTCCCAAGTTTGAACCCTTCGCAGACATGCGATGTCACCTGAGAATGAACGTGTTCTGGAAATTTAACTATTAGAGGGGCGAGAACTCCTAGTTTCGGTGAAATCGGGTTGGATCTTGTCACAAATTGTGCCCAAATAGGGTTTGCAATTATCCTACAACCCAAAAAATCACAAAGCAAGATAAAAATCCACCGGGCTTCCACTTTCATAAGAACATCTAGGGGGTAGACGATTTTGGGCCCACAAATCAGGGTTTCATAGGCTGAAGTGCCTCGGAGCATCGGAATACGTCCAAACCCTTGCAATGGACCCTAGCATGTGTATTAAAGTGTGGTGGAATGCTGAAATGTCCAAAACATGGTATCCAAGTGTAACCCGCTTCGTAGGCATGCACTATCACCCAAAAACGAAGATCCTGGAATTTAATTGGCCGGGAACTCCCCGTTTCGGTGAAACTGGGTTGGATCTTGACACAAATTGTGCCCAAATATGCATGGTTTGGAATTATCCTATTACCCAACGTAGCACAAACCAAGAGGAAAATCCACTGGGCTACCCCTTTCATAAGAACATCTAGGTGGTAGACGATCCAGGCCCACGGATCAGGGTTTTATAGGAAGAAGCTCTTTGGGGCATCACAATATCTGTAAACCTGGCAATGTACACTAGCATGTGTATTAAAGTGCTGTGGAATGATGAAATGTCAAAAACCTGGTTCCCAAGTGTGACCCCTTCGCAGACAAGCGATGTCACCTAAAAATAAAGGTGTTCTGGAAATTTAATTACTACGTGGCCGAGAACTCCCAGTTTCGGTGAAACCGGGTGGGATCCAGTCACAAATTGTGCCCAAACATGGTTTGCAATTATCCTATAACCCAACCAAGCACAAACCAAAAGAAAAATCCATAGTGATACCCCTTTAATCAGAATTTAGGGGGGTACACGATTCAGGCCCACGGATTAGGGTTTTGTAGGAAGAAGCTCTTCAGGGCCTCGGTATACCTCAAACCTGGCACTGGATGCTAGCATGTGTATTAAAGTGTGGTGGAATGCTGCAATATCAAAAACCTGGTTCCCAAGTGTGACCCCTTCGCAGACATGCGATGTCACCTAAACACGAAGGTGTTCTGGAAATTTAATTATTAGGGGCCCGAGAACTCCCAGTTTCGATGAAACCGGGTTGTATCTTGTCACAAATTGTGCCCAGACATGGTTTGCAATTATCATATAACTCATCCAAGCAAAAATCAAGAGAAAATACACCGGTCTACCCCTTTCATAAGAACATCTAGGGGGTAGACGATTCTGGGCCCACATATTAGGGTTTCATACGAAGAAGCGCCTCAGAGCATCGGAATAGTTCCCAACCCTTGCAATGGAACCTAGCATGTGTATTAATGTGTGGTGGAATGCTCAAATGTGTAAAACATGGTACCCAAGTGTAACCCGCTTCGTAGGCATGCACTATCACTGAAAAAATGAAGATCCTAGAATTTAATTTGCCGGGAACTCCCCGTTTCGGTGAAACCGGGTTGGATCTTGTCACAACTTGTGCCCAAACATGCATGGTTTGGAATTATCCTATGACCCTTCCAAGCACAAACCAAGAGGAAAATCCACCGGGCTATCCCTTTCATAAGAACATCTAGGGGGGTAGACGATCAAGGCCCACAGATCAGGGTTTTATAGGAAGATGCTCTTCGGGGCATCGGAATACCTCCAAACCTGGAAATGGATGCTAGAATGTGTATTAAAGTGTGGTGTAATGCTAAAATATCAACAACCTGGTTCCCAAGTTTGAACCCTTCGCAGACATGCGATGTCACCTAAAAATGAAGGTGTTCTGGAAATTTAACTATTAGAGGGACGAGAACTCCTAGTTTCGGCGAAATCGGGTTGGATCTTGTCACAAATTGTGCCCAAATAGGGTTTGAAATTATCCTACAACCCAAACAATCACAAATCAAGATAAAAATCCACCGGTCTTCCACTTTCATAAGAACATCTAGGGGGTAGAAGATTTTGGGCCCACAGAATAGGGTTTCATAGGCTGAAGCGCCTCGGAGCATCCAAATACGTCCAAACCCTTGAAATGGACCCTAGCATGTGTATTAAAGTGTGGTGGAATGCTGAAATGTCCAAACCATGGTATCCAAGTGTAACCCGCTTCGTAGGCATGCACTATCACCCAAAAACGAAGATCCTGGAATTTAATTGGACGGGAACTCCCCGTTTTGGTGAAACCGGGTTGGATCTTGTCACAAATTGTGCCCAGATATGCATGGTTTGGAATTATCCTACGACCCAACGTAGTAGAAACCAAGAGGAAAATCCACCGGTCTATCCCTTTCATAAGAACATCTAGGGGGTAGACGATGCAGGCCCACGGATCAGGGTTTTGTAGGAAGAAGCTCTTCGGGGCATCGCAATACCTCTAAACCTAGCAATGTATGCTAGCATGTGTATTAAAGTGCTGTGGAATGATGAAATGTCAAAAACCTGGTTCCCAAGTGTGACCCCTTCGCAGACATGCGATGTCACCTAAAAATGAAGGTGTTCTGGAAATTTAATTATTAGGTGGCCGAGAAATCCTAGTTTCGGTGAAACCGGGTTGGATCCTGTCACAAATTGTGCCCAAACAGGGTTTGCAATTATCCTATAATCCAACCAAGCACAAACCAAGAGAAAAATCCATAGTGCTAACCCTTTCATAAGAACATTTAGGGGGGTAGACGATCCAGGCCCACGGATAAGCATTTTGTAGGAAGAAGCTCTTCGGGGCATCGGAATACCTCCAAACCTGGCAATGGATGCTAGCATGTGTATTAAAGTGTACTGGAATGCTGAAATATCAAAAACCAGGTTCCCAAGTGTGACCCCTTCGCAGACATGCGATGTCAGCGAAACATGAAGGTGTTCTGGAAATTTAATTATTAGGGGGCCGAGAACTCCCAGTTTCGGTGAAACCGGGTTGTATCTTGTCACAAATTGTGCCCAAACATGGTTTGCAATTATCATATAACTCATGCAAGAACAAACCAAGAGAAAAATACACCGGGCTACCCCTTTCATAAGAACATCAAGGGGGTAGACGATTCTGGGCCCACATATCAGGGTTTCATAGGAAGAAGCACCTCGGAGCATCAGAATAGCTCCAAACCCTTGCAATGGAACCTAGAATGTGTATTAATGTGTGGTGGAATGCTAAAATGTGTAAAACATGGTACCCTAGTGTAACCCACTTCGTAGGCATGCATTATCACTGAAAAAATGAAGATCTTGGAATTTAATTTGCCGGGAACTCCTCGTTTTGGTGAAACCGGGTTGGATCTTGTCACAACTTGTGCCCAAACATGCATGGTTTGGAATTATCCTATGACCCTACCAAGCACAAACCAAGAGGAAAATCCACCGGGCTATCCCTTTCAGAAGAACATCTAGGGGGTAGACGATCAAGGCCTACAGATCAGGGTTTTGTAGGAAGATGCTCTTTGGGGCATCAGAATACCTCCAAACCTGGAAATGGATTCTAGCATGTGTATTAAAGTGTGCTGTAGTGATAAAATATCAACAACCTGGTTCCCAAGTTTGACCCCTTCGCAGACATGCGATGTCACCTAAAAATGAAGGTGTTTTGGAAATTTAACTATTAGGGGGGCGAGAACTCCTAGTTTCGGTGAAATCGGGTTGGATCTTGTCACAAATTGTGCCCAAACATGGTTTGCAATTATTCTACAACCCAAACAAGCACAAACCAAGAGAAAAATCCACCGGGCTACCACTTTCATAAGAACATCTAGGGCGTCGACGATTTTGGGCCCACAGATCAGGGTTTCGTAGGCTGAAGCGCCTCGGAGCATCGGAATACGTCCAAACCCTTGCAATGGACCCTAGCATGTGTATTAAAGTGTGTTGGAATTGTGAAATGTCCAAAACATGGTATCCAAGTGTATCCTGCTTCGTAGGCATGCCCTATCACCCAAAAACGAAGATCCTGGAATTTAATTGGCCGGGAACTCCCCGTTGCGGTGAAACCGGGTTGGATCTTGTCACAAATTGTGCCCAAATATGCATGGTTTGGAATTATCCTATGACCCAACGTAGCACAAACCAAGAGGAAAATCCACCGGGCTACCCCTTTCATAAGAACATCTAGGGCGTAGACGATCCAGGTCCACGGATCAGGGTTTTGTAGGAAGAAACTCTTCGGGGCATCGCAATACCTCTAAACCTGGCAATGTACGCTAGCATGTGTATTAATGTGCTGTGGAATGATGAAATGTCAAAAACCTGGTTCCCATGTGTGACCCCTTCGCAGACATGCGATGTCACCTAAAAATGAAGGTGTTCTGGAAATTTAATTATTAGGTGGCCCAGAACTCCCAGTTTCGGTGAAACCGGGTTGGATCCTGTCACAAATTGTGCCCAACCATGGTTTTCAATTATCCTATAACCCAACCAAGCACAAACCAAGAGAAAAATCCATAGTTCTAAACATTTCATAAGAACATTTAGGAGGGTAGACGATCCAGGCCCACGGATCAGGATTTTGTAGGAAGAAGCTCTTCGGGGCATCGGAATACCTCCGAACCTGGCAATGGATGCTAGCATGTGTATTAAAGTGTGGTGGAATTCTGAAATATCAAAAACCTGGTTCCCAAGTGTGATCCAAGAACAAACCAAGAGAAAATTACACGGGGCTACCCCTTTCATAAGAACATCAAGGGGGTAGACGATTCTGGGCCCACATATCAGGGTTTCACAGGAAGAAGTGCCTTGGAGCATCGGAATAGCTCCGAACCCTTGCAATGGAACCTAGCATGTGTATTAATGTGTGGTGGAATGCTGAAATGTTTAAAACATGGTACCCAAGTGTAACCCGCTTCGTAGGCATGCACTATCACTGAAAAAATGAAGATCTTGGAATTTAATTTGCCGGGAACTCCTCGTTTCGGTGAAACCGGGTTGGATCTTGTCACAACTTGTGCCCAAACATGCATGGTTTGGAATTATCCTATGACCCTACCAAGCACAAACCAAGAGGAAAATCCACCGGGCTACCCCTTTCATAAGAACATCTAGGGGGGGTAGACGATCAAGGCCCATAGATCAGGGTTTTGTAGGAAGAAGCTCTTCGGGGCATTGGAATACCTCCAAACCTGGAAATGGATGCTAGCATGTGTATTAAAGTGTGGTGTAATGCTAAAATATCAACAACCTGGTTCCCAAGTTTGACCCCTTCGCAGACATGCGATGTCACCTAAAAATGAAGGTGTTCTGGAAATTTAACTATTAGGGGGCCGAGAACTCCCAATTTCGGTGAAATCGGGTTGGATATTGTCACAAATTGTGCCCAAACATGGTTTGCAATTATCCTACAACCCAAACAAGCAGAAACCAAGAGAAAAATCCACCGGGCTACCACTTTCATAAGAACATCTAGGGGGTAGACTATTTTGGGCCCACGGATCAGGGTTTCATAGGCTGAAGCGCCTAGGAGCATCGGAATACGTCCAAACCATTGCAATGGACCCTATCATGTGTATTAAAGTGTGGTGGAATGCTGAAATATCCAAAACATGGTATCCAAGTGTAACCCGCTTCGTAGGCATGCACTATCACCCAAAAACAAAGATCCTAGAATTTAATTGGCCGGGAACTCCCCGTTTCGGTGAAACTGGGTTGGATCTTATCACAAATTGTGCCCACATATGCATGGTTTGGAATTATCCTATGACCCAACGTAGCAGAAACCAAGAGGAAAATCCACCGGGCTACCCCTTTCATAAGAACATCTAGGGGGTAGACGATCCAGGCCCACGGATCAGGGTTTTGTAGTAAGAAGCTCTTCAGGGAATCGAAATACCTCTAAACCTGGCAATGTACGTTAGCATGTGTATTAAAGTGCTGTGGAATGATGAAATGTCAAAAACCTGGTTCCCAAGTGTGACCCCTTCGCAGACATGCGATGTCACCTAAAAATGAAGGTGTTCTGGAAATTTAATTATTAGGTGGCCGAGAACTCCCAGTTTCGGTGAAACCGGGTTGGATCTTGTCACAAATTGTGCCCAAACATGGTTTGTAATAATCCTATAACCCAACCAAGCACAAACCAAGAGAAAAATCCATAGTGCTACCCCTTTCATAAGAACATCTAGGGGTAGACGATCCAGACCCACGGATCAGGGTTTTGTTGGAAGAAGCTCTTCGGGGCATCAGAATACCTCCAAACCTGGCAATGGATGCTAGCATGTGTATTAAAGTGTGGTGGAATTCTGAAATATCAAAAATCAGGTTGCCAAGTGTGACCCCTTCGCAGACATCCGATGTCACCTAAACATGAAGGTGTTCTAGAAATTTAACTATTAGGGGGCCGAGAACTCCCAGTTTCGGTGAAATCGGGTTGGATCTTGTCACAAATTGTGCCCAAACAAGGTTTGAAATTATCATATAACTCATCCAAGCACATACCAAGAGAATAATACACCGGGCTACCCCTTTCATAAGAACATCTAGGGGGTAGACGATTTTTAGCCCACATATCAGAGTTTCATAGGAAGAAGCGCCTCGGAGCATCGGAATAGCTCCAAACCCTTGCAATGGAACCTAGCATGTGTATTAATGTGTGGTGGAATGCTGAAATGTGTAAAACATGGTACCCAAGTGTAACCCGGTTCGTAGGCATGCACTATCACCGAAAAAACGAAGATCCTGGAATTTAATTTGTCGGGAACTCCCCGTTTCGGTGAAACTGGGTTGGATCTTGTCACAACTTGTGCCTAAACATGCATGGTTTGGAATTATCCTATGACCCAACCAAGCAAAAACCAAGAGGAAAATCCACCGGGCTACCCCATTCTAACGAACATCTAGGGGGGTAGACGATCCAGGCCCACGGATCAGGGTTTTATAGGAAGAAGCTGTTTGGGTCATCGGAATACCTCCAAACATCGCAATAGATTCTAGCATGTGTATTAAAGTGTGGTGGAATGCTGATATGTCAGAAACCTAGTTCCCAAGTGTAACCCCTTTGCAGACATGCGATGTCACCTAAAAATGAAGGTGTTCTGGAAATTTAATTATTAGGGGGCCGAAAACTCCCAGTTTCGGTGAAACCGGGTTGGATCTTGTCACAAAATCTTCGCAAACATGGTTTTCAATTACCCTACAACCCAACCAAAAACAAGCCAGGAGAAAAATCGACCGGGCTACGCCTTTCATAAGAACATCTAGGGGTTAGACGATTCTGGGCCCACAGATCAGGGTTTTATAGGTAGAAGCGCCTCGGACCATCGGAATACGTCCAAATCCTTCCAATGGACCCTAGAATGTGTATTAAAGTATGGTGGAATGCCGAAATGTACAAAACATGGTATCCAAGTGTAATCCGCTTCGTAGGCATGCATTATCACCGAAAAAACGAAGATCCTGGAATTTAATTGGCCGGGAACTCCCCGTTTCGGTAAAACCGGGTTGGATCTTGGCACAAATTGTGCCCAAACATGCATGGTTTGGAATGATTATATAACCTAAAGAAGCACAAACCAAGAGGAAAATCCACCGGGCTACCCTTTTCATAAGAACATCTAGGGGTAGATGATCAAGGCCCATGGATCAGGGATTTGTAGGAAGAAGCTCTTCGGGGCATCAGAATACCTCCAAACCTAGCAATGGATGCTAGAATGTGTACTAATGTGTTGTGGAATGATGAAATGTCAAAAACCCGGTTCTAAAGTGTGACCCCTTCGCAGACATGCGATGTCACCTAAAAATGAAGGTGTTTTGGAAATTTAATTATTAGGTGGCCAAGGACTTCCAGATTCGGTGAAACCGGGTTTAATCTTGTCACAAACTGTGCCCAAAAATGGTTTGCAATTTTCCTATAACCCAACCAAGCACAAAACAAGAGAAAAATCCATAGTCATACCCCTTTCATAAGAACATCTAGGGGGTAAACTATCTAGGCCCACGGATCAGGGTTTTGTAGGAAGAAGCTCTTCGGGGCATCGGAATACCTCCAAACCTGGCAATGGATGCAGGCATATGTGTTAAACTGTGGTGGAATACTAAAATATCGAAAACCTGGTCCCCAAGTGTGACCCCTTCGCAGACATGCGATGTCACCTAAACATGAAGGTGTTCTGGAAATTTATTTATTAGGGGGCGAGAACTCCTAGTTTCGGTGAAACCGGGTTGGATCTTGTCACAAATTGTTCCCAAACATGGTTTCCGATTATCATATAACACAACCAAGCACAAACCAAGAGAAAAATACACCGGGCTACCCCTTACATAAGAACATCTAGGGGGTAGACGATTCTGGGCCCACATATCAGGGTTTCATAGGAAGAAACGCCTTGGAGCATCGGAATAGCTCCAAACCCTTGCAATGGAACCTAGCATGTGTATTAATGTGTGGTGGAATGCTGAAATGTGCAAAAGATGGTACCAAGTTTAACCCGCTTCGTAGGAATGCACTATCATCGAAAAAACGAAGATCCTGGAATTTAATTTGCCGGGCACTCCCCGTTTCGGTGAAACCGGGTTGGATCCTGTCACAACTTGTGCCCAAACATGCATGGTTTGAAATTATGCTATGACCCAACCAAGGACAAACCAAGAGGAAAATCCACCGGGCTACCCCTTTCTAAAGAATATCTAGGGGGGTAGACGATCTAGGCCCATGGATGAGGGTTTTATCGGAACAAGCTCTTCAGGGCATCGGAATACCTCCAAACATGGCAATGGATGCTAGCGTGTGTATTAAAGTGTGGTGGAATGCTAAATTGTCAGAAACCTGTTTCCAAAGTGTGACCCCTTGGCAGACATGCGATTACACCTAAAAATGAAGGTGTTCTGGAAATTTAATTATTAGGGGGCCGAGAACTCCATGTTTCGGTGAAACCGGGTTGGATCTTGTCACAAATTGTGCCCAAACATGATTTTCAATTATCCTACAACCCAACCAAGAACAAACCAAGAGAAAAATCCACCGGGCTACCCCTTTCATAAGAACATCTAGGGGTTAGACGATTCTGGGCCCACAGATCAGGGTTTTATAGGTAGAAGCGCCTCTGTCCATAGAAATACGTCCAAACCCTTGCAATGGACCCTACAATGTGTATTAAATTATGGTGGAATGCTGAAATGTCTAAAACATGGTATCCAAGTGTAACCCACTTCGTAGGCATGCACTATCACCGAACAAATGAAGATCCTGGAATTTAATTGGCCGGGAACTCCCCATTTCGGTGAAACCGGGTTGGATCTTGTCACAAATTGTGCCCAAACATGCATGGTTTGGAATTATTCTATGACCCAACCAAGCACAAATCAAGAGGAAAATCCACCGGGGTACCCCTTTCATAAGAACATCTAGGGGGTAGACGATCCAGGCCCATGGATCAAGGTTTTCTAGGAAGAAGCTCTTCGGGGCATCGGAATAAAGTGTTGTGGAATGATGAAATGTCAAAAACCTGGTACCCAAGTGTGACCCCTTCGCAGACATGCGATCTCACCTAAAAATGAAGGTGTTTTGGAAATTTAATTATTAGGGGGCCGAGAACTCCCAGTTTCGGTGAAACCGGGTTGGATATTGTCACAAATTGTGCCCAAACATGGTTTGCAATTATCCTATAACCCCAAGCAAAAACCAAGAGAAAAATCCACCGGGTTACCCCTTTCAGAAGAACATGTAGGAGATAGACGATTCTGGGCCCACAGATCAGGGTTTCATAGGAAGAAGCACCTCGGAGCATCGGAATACGTCCAAACCCTTGCAATGGACCCTATCATGTGTATTAAACTGTGGTGGAATGCTGAAATGTCCAAAACATGGTACCCAAGTGTAACCCGCTTCGTAGGCATGCACTATCACCGAAAAAATGAAGATCATGGAATTTAATTGGCCGGGAACTCCTTGTTTCGGTGAAACCGGGTTGGATCTTGTCACAACTTGTGCCCAAACATGGTTTGGAATTATCATATGACCCAACCAAGAACAAACCAAGAGGAAAATCCACAATGCTACTCATTACGTAAGAACATATAGGGGGTAGACGATCGAGGCCCATGGATCAGGGTTTTATAGGAAGAAGCACTTCATGGCATCGGTGTAGGGTTCGCAGGATATAAAACAAAAAAATTGCTACGATGGGAACAACTATGTACCAAGATCTATCTACAAGATACAAGCAACAGGTGGATATACATCCGTAGAGAACATACCGTTGAAGACCGACAAAGCTTAACGAGTGCAAACTCATGGTTGATGTAGACGATCTCTTGCCGATCTCAAGATCGTGAGGAAGTCCTAGCGCCGCAAAATAGCAGCGCATCCGTGCTCGCACACACGTACGAGGCACCGAGCAACCTCCACCTCCTCGCTCCAGCGATGCAGCGGAAGCACAACTCTTTCTTGCCGAATAGCCACCGAGAACATATATGTCGCTAGTTCGAGACCATGGGGATAAATTCTAGAGGGGGAGAGAGATCCTTCACGGGAGGTGTGCTTTGAGAGGATGAGAGGGGGTCCTTTTATAGGGGAGAGGCGGGGGGCACCCAAGGGGCATGGCGTCTAGCCATTGGGGCTGCCCCCACCTCTTCCACATTCATGTGGGTGGACACTCCACTCACTCAAATGCCTTTCAATTCCCTCCACTCAAATTCCCATTAAATTTCCACCAAATTTAATGCAAACTCTCATTAAATAAAACACCTTTTATTTATTCAGAATTTTATCAATTACTTTAATGATAAACATTCTCATATAACCCCATGCTAGTATTTCATTTCACATGCAAAAACACTTTCTGCAATTTCACCCGAAAACCTGTTTCGGTATCCAGTGAAATAAATTTTTGCGCTTGCTATTCTTTCCGGCATGAAACTTTTGCTACAATTGGATGTCGGTGTATCTTAAGTGTGCCACCCTATGGTTCACGAATAATGCAGACATTATTGAGACCCTTCTCCGATCAATAATCAGAAGCAGGATCTGGACACCCATACTGACTCCAAACCCTTGGAATGGACCCTAGCATGTGTATTAATGTGTGGTGGAATGCTGAAATCTGCAAAACATGGTACCCAAGCATAACCACTTCGGAGGCATGCACTATCACCAAAAAAAAACGAAGATCCTGGAATTTAATTGTCGGGAACTCCCCGTTTCGATGAAACCATGTTGGATCATGTCACAACTTGTGCCCAAACATACATGGTTTGGAATTATCCTATGACCCAACCAAGCACAAACCAAGAGGAAAATACATTGGGCTACCCCTTTCATAAGAACATCTAGGGGGTTAGACGATCCAGGCCCACGGATCAGGGTTTTGTAGGAAGAAGCTCTTTGGGGCATCGGAATACCTCCAAACCTGGAAATGGACTCTAGCATGTGTATCAAAGTCAGGTGGAATGATGAAATGTCAGAAACCTAGTTCACAAGTGTGACCCCTTCGCAAACATGCGATATCACCTATAAATGAAGGTGTTCTGGAAATTTAATTATTAGGGGGCCGAGAATTGCAAGTTTCGGTGAAATCGGGTTGGATCTTGTTAGAAATTGTGCCCAAACATGGTCTGCAATTATCCTACAATCCAACCAAGAACAAACCAAGAGAAAAATCCACTGGCTACCCCTTTCATAAGAACATCGAGGGGTAGACGATTCTGGGCCCACAGATCAGGGTTTCATAGGCAGAAGCGCCTCGGAGCATCGGAATACGTCCAAACCCTTGCAATGGACCCTAGCATGTGTATTAATGTGTGGTGGAATGCTGAAATGTCCAAAACATGGTATCCAAGTGTAACCCGCTTAGTAGGCATGCACTATCATCGAAAAACGAAGATCCTGGAATTTAATTGGCCAGGAACTCCCCGTTTCGGTGAAACCGGGTTAGATCTTGTCACAACTTTTGCCCAAACATGCATGGTTTGGAATTATCCTATGACCCAACCAAGAACAAACCTAGAGGAAAATCCAGCGGGCTACCCCTTTCAAAAGAACATCTAGGGGGTAGACGATCTAGACCCATGGATCATCGTTTTGTAGGAAGAAGCTCTTCGGGGCATCAGAATACCTCCAAACCTAGCAATGGACTCTAGCATGTGTATTAAAGTGTGGTGGAAAACATGGTACCCAAGTGTACTCCTCTTCGTAGGCATGCACTATCACCGAAAAAACGAAGATCCTGGAATTTAATAGGCCGGGAACTCCCCGTTTCGGTGAAACCGGGTAGGATCTTGTCACAAATTGTGCCCAAACATGCATGGTTTGGAATTATACTATGACCCAACCAAGGACAAACCAAGAGGAAAATCCACCGGGCTACCCCTTTCATAAGAACATCTAGGGGGGTAGACGATCCAGGCCCACGAATCAGGGTTTTATAGGAAGAAGCTCTTCGGGCATCGGAATGCTGAAATGGATGCTAGCATGTGTATTAAAGGGTGCTGGAATGCTGAAATGTCAGAAACCTAGTTCCCAAGTGTGACCCCTTCGCAAACATGCGATGTCACCTAAAAATGAAGGTGTTCTGGAAATTTAATTATTAGGGGGCCGAGAACTCCTTGTGTCGGTGAAACCGGGTTGGTTCTTGTCACAAATTGTGCCGAAACATGGTTTGCAATTATCCTACAACCCAACCAAGAGAAAAATCCACCGGGTTACCTCTTTCATAAGAACATCTAGGGGTAGAATATTTTGGGCCCACATATCACGGTTTCATTGGAAGAAGCTCCTCGGAGCATCGGAATACCTCCAAACCCTTGCAATGGAGACTAGCATGTGTATTAAAGGGTGGTGGAATGCTGAAATGTGCAAAACATGGTACCCAACTGTAACCCGCTTCATAGGCATGAACTATCACCGAAAAACGAAGATCCTCGAATTTAATTGGCCGGGAACTCCTTGTTTCGGTGAAACCGGGTTCGATCTTGTCACAACCTGTGCCCAAACATGCATGGTTTGGACTTATCCTATGACCCAACAAAGCACAAACCAAGACAAAAATCCACCGGGCTACCCCTTTCATAAGAATATCTAGGGGGGTAGACGATCCAGGCCCACAGATCAGGGTTTTGTAGGAACAAGCTCTTCGGGGCATCATAATACCTCGAAACCTGGCAATGGTTGCTAGCATGTGTATTAAAGTCTGGTGGAATGATGAAATGTCAGAAACCTGGTTCCCAAGTGTGACCCCTTCGCAGACATGCGATATCACCTAAAAATGAAGGTGTTCTGGAAATTTAATTATTAGGGGGCCGAGAACTGCCAGTTTCGGTGAAACCGGGTTGGATCTTTTCACAAATTGTCCCCAAACATGTTTTGCAATTATCCTACAACCCAACCAAGCATAAACCAAGAGAAAAATCCACCGGGCTACCCCTTTTATAAGAACATCTAGGGGTAGACGATTCTAGGCCCACAGATCAGGGTTTCATAGGAAGAAGCGCCTCAGAGGATCGGAATACCTCCAAACCCTTGCAATGAACCCTAGAATGTGTATTAAAGAGTGGTGGACTGCTGAAATGTGTAAAACATGGTACCCAAGTGTAATCCTTTTCGTAGGCATGCACTATCACCGAAAAAACGAAGATCCTGGAATTTAATTGGCCGGGAACTCCCCGTTTCGATGAAACCGGGTTGGATCTTGTCACAAATTGTGCCCAAACATGCATGGTTTGGAATTATCCTATGACCCAACCAAGGACAAACCAAGAGGAAAATCCACCGGGCTACCCCTTTCATAAGAACATCTAGGGGGGTAGACGATCCAGGCCCACGAATCAGGGTTTTATAGGAAGAAGCCCTTCGGGGCATCGAAATGCTAAAATGGATGCTAGCATGTGTATTAAAGTGTGCTGGAATGCTGAAATGTCAGAAACCTAGTTCCCAAGTGTGACCCCTTCGCAAACATGCGATGTCACCTAAAAATGAAGGTGTTCTGGAAATTTAATTATTAGGGGGCCGAGAACTCCTTGTGTCGGTGAAACCGGGTTGGATCTTGTCACAAATTGTGCCCAAACATGGTTTGCAATTATCCTACAACCCAACCAAGAGAAAAATCCACCGGGCTACCCCTTTCATAAGAACATCTAGGGGTAGACGATTCTGCGCCCACAGATCAGGGTTTCATAGGAAGAAGCGCCTCAGAGCATCGGCATACCTCCAAACCCTTGCAATGAACCCTAGCATGTGTACTAAAGTGTGGTGGAATGCTGAAATGTGCAAAACATGGTACCCAAGTGTAACCCGCTTCGTAGGCATGCACTATCACAGAAAAAACAAAGATCCTGTAATTTAATTGGTGTGGAACACCCCGTTCGGTGAAACCGGGTTGGATCTTGTCACTACTTGTGTCCAAAAATGCATGGTTTGGAATTATCCTATGACCCAACCAAGAACAAACCAAGAGGAAAATCCACCGGGCTACACCTTTCATAAGACACTACTAGAGAAAATCTTATGCGAGGCGCACCTAGAAGCATATGCGAGGCGCATATCGTATGTGCCTCTAACCTTGAGCCTCGCCTATTTTTTATGCGAGGCGCATATGATATGCGCCTCTTATACTTCACATATGCGAGGTGCATATCGATATGCACCTCCTATATTCTGCATATGCGGGGCGCATATTGATATGCGCCTCCTATACTTTGCATATGTGCCTCCTATATTGTTCGTATGTGAGGCACATATTGATTCGAATGCGCCTCGTATATTATTTTTGAATTTCAAAAAAAGGCGGCAAGATCTATATCTAGATCTAGATCTGGCTAGAATTTCGTCGGAGCTCGTGGGAGACCATGCTCGTGGCCATAACCTACCACCGCAAGCATGTGCAGGAGGCCATGTCCATGGGGATCACCGAAGATGGTGGAGGAGGATGAGTCCACCGAAGGTGGAGGAGGAGATGGTCGGTGTGGTTGTAGAGGCCATGGCCGGAGTGGTTGCCAGAGGAGTAGAAGGTCGCCAGAGGAAGAGGAGGAGGAGGAGAGTGGAGGAGGAGGAGAGTGGAGGAGGAGGAGAGTGGAGGAGGAGGAGAGTGGAGGAGGAGGAGAGTGGTGAAGGAGGAGGAGAAGGGAGAAGAAGGAGAGATGGAGGAGGAGAAGGAGGAGAGGTGGAGGAGAAGGACAAGTAGAAGAGGGAGAGGTGGTAGGTGTTATATAGGTGTGGTAGGTGGCTATTTCGAATTTGAATCTAGCCAGGTAATAGGAGGGGCATATTGCTCCATATGTGCCTCCTATACTTCAAACTATAGGAGGCACATATTTCTCCATATGTGCCTCCTATACTTCGAACTATAGGAGGCTCATATGACCATATGCGCCTCGCCTATGCGGCCACCTACCTCCACCCGGGCTTGCATGCGTTACTTGAGGCGCACTCTAGAGGAGCAAGAGACTTCACTTACATATGAGTGTCAACCAATGGAGGTTGAGCTAGCTTCTATGGTGAATCAATGGGGGAAATGAGATGTGGAGGAGGAGGGGGGCGACCAGATTTGTCTTGGTGGGGGAGGAAGAAGTGAGACAAGTGAGTGGGGTGGTAGTTGGCTCCATGTGCAAAAAGCTGGAAAAAGGTGGTGCCAAGTTATCATATTGCACAATATGTGCCTCCTATAGTTCAAACTATAGGAGGCGCATATGGTAATATGCGCCTCGCCTATGTGGCCACCTACCTCCACTAGGGCCCGCATGAGTTACTTGAGGCACATATGACCATATGCCCCTCGCATATTATCAAATATAGGAGGCGCATATGACCATATGTGTCTCGCATATTCGAGCACCTACCAACACGCGGGCCCATACAGATTATGTGAGTCGCATTCTGCCCATATGCGCCTCGCCTATCTGATATATAGCAGGCGCATATGCTAGAATGCGCCTCGCATAATCTGGGACTGCTTGATTTCGCCCGTACAGGGATTATAGGAGGCGCATTTTTATCATATGCGCCTCGCCTATTTTTATACTAGAGGCGCATGGAGAAGGAGTGTGCCTCACCTATTTTATAGGAGGCACATATGGTCTCAATGTGCCTCCTATAAACATGTCTCCTATAACCTTTTCTCTAGTAGTGAGAACATCTAGGGGGGTAGACGATCCAGGCCCACGGATCAGGGTTTTGTAGGAAGAAGCTCTTCAGGGCATCGGAATACCTCCAAACCTGGCAATAGATGCTAGAATGTGTATTAAAGTGTGGTGTAATGCTGAAATGTCAACAAACTGGTTCCCAAGTGTGACCCCGTCGCAGACATGCGATGTCACCTAAAAATGAAGGTGTTCTGGAAATTTATTTATTAGGGGGCCGAGAACTCTCAGTTTCGATGAAACCGGGTTGGATCTTGTCACAAATTGTGCCCAAACATGGTTTGCAATTATCCTACAACCCAACCAAGAACAAACCAAGAGAAAAATCCACCGGGCCTCCCCTTTCATAAGAACATCTAGGGGGTAGACGATTCTGGGCCCACAGATCAGGGTTTCATAGGAAGAAGCGCCTCGGAGCATTGGAATACCTACAAACCCTTGAAATGAACCCTAGCATGGGTATTAAAGTGTGGTGGAATCCTTAAATGTGCAAAACATGGTACCCAAGTGTAACCCGCTTCGTAGGCATTCACTATCACCAAAAAAACGAAGATCCTGGAATTTAATTGGCCGGGAAATCCCCATTCGGTAAAACCGGGTTGGATCTTGTCACAACTTGTGTCCAAACATGCATGGTTTGGAATTATCCTATGACCCAACCAAGCACAAACCAAGAGGAATATCCACCGGGCTACCCCTTTCATAAGAACATCCAGGGGGGTAGACGATCTAGGCCCATGGATCAGGGTTTTGTAGGAAAAACCTCTTCGGGGCATCGGAATACCTCCAAACCTGGCAATGGAGGCTAGCATGTGTATTTAAGTGTGGTGTAATACTGAAATGTCAACAAACTAGTTCCCAAGTGTGACCCCTTCGCAGACATGCGATGTCACCTAAAAATGAAGGTGTTCTGGAAATTTAATTATTAGGGGGCCGACAACTCTCAGTTTCGGTGAAACCGGGTTGGATCTTGTCACAAATTGAGACCAAGCATGGTTTGCAATTATCCTACAACCCAACCAATTACAAACTAAGAGAAAAAATACACCGGGCCTCCCCTTTCATAAGAACATCTAGGGGGTAGACGATTCTGGGCCCACAGATCAGGGTTTCATAGGAAGAAGCGCCTCGGAGCATCGGAATACCTCCAAACCCTTGGAATGAACCCTAGCATGTGTATTAAAGTGTGGTGGAATGCTGAAATGTGCAAAACATGGTACCCAAGTGTAACCCGCTTCGTAGGCATGCACTATCACAAAAAAACGAAGATCCTGGAATTTAATTGGCCGGGAACTCCCCATTCGGTGAAACCGGGTTGGATCTTGTCACAACTTGTGTCCAAACATGCATGGTTTGGAATTATCCTATGACACAACCAAGCACAAACCAAGAGGAAAATCCACCGGGCTACCCCTTTCATAAGAACATCTAGGGGGTAGACGATCCAAGCCCATGGATCAGGGTTTTGTAGGAAGAAGTTCTTCGGGGCATCGGAATACCTCCAAACCTAGCAATGAATGCTAGAATGTGTATTAAAGTGTGCTGTAATTCTCAAAGGTCAACAAACTGGTTCCCAAGTGTGACCCCTTGGCAGACATGCGATGTCACCTAAAAATGAAAGTGTTCTAGAAATTTAATTATTAGGGGGCCGAGAACTCCTAGTTTCGGTGAAACTGGGTTGGATCTTGTCACAAATTGTGCCCAAACATGGTTTGCAATTATCCTACAACCCAAAAAAGAACAAACTAATAGAAAAATACACCGGGCCTCCCCTTTCATAAGAACATCTAGGGGGTAGACAATTTTGGGCCCACAGATCAGGGTTTCATAGGAAGAAGCGCCTCGGAGCATCGGAATACCTCCAAACCCTTACAATGAACCCTAGCATGTGTATTAACGTGTGGTGGAATTCTGAAATGTGCAAAACATGGTACCCAAGTGTAACCCGCTTCGTAGGCATGCACTATCACCAAAAAAATGAAGATCCTAGAATTTAATTGGCCGGGAACTCCCCATTCGGTGAAACCGGGTTGGATCTTGTCACAACTTGTGTCCAAACATGCATGGTTTGGAATTATCCTATGACCCAACCAAGCACAAACCACGAGGAAAATCCACCGGGCTACCCCTTTCATAAGAACATCTAGGGGGTAGACGATCCAAGCCCATGGATCAGGGTTTTGTAGGAAGAAGCTCTTCGGGGCATTGCAATACCTGTAAACCTGGCAATGTACGCTAGCATGTGTATTAAATTGCTGTGGAATGATGAAATGTCAAAAACCTGGTTCCCAAGTGTGACCCCTTCGCAGAAATGCGATGTCACCTAAAAATGAAGGTCTTCTGGAAATTTAATTACTAGGTGTCCGAGAACTCCTAGTTTCGGTGAAACCGGGTTGGATCCAGTTACAAATTGTGCCCAAACATGGTTTGCAATTATCCTATAACCCAACCAAGCACAAACCAAAAGAAAAATCCATAGTGCTACCCCTTTAATCAGAACATTTAGGGGGGTAGACGATCCAGGCCCACGGATCAGGGTTTTGTAGGAAGAAGCTCTTCGGGGCATCGGTATACCTCAAACCTGGCAATGGATGCTAGCATGTGTATTAAAGTGTGGTGGAATGCTGAAATATCAAAAACCTGGTTGCCAAGTGTGACCCCTTCGCAGACATGCGATGTCACCTAAACATGAAGGATTTCTGGAAATTTAATTATTAGGGGCCCGAGAACTCCCAGTTTCGATGAAACCGGGTTGTATCTTGTCACAAATTGTGCCCAGACATGGTTTGAAATTATCATATAACTCATCCAAGCACAAATCAAGAGAAAATACACCGGGCTACCCCTTTCATAAGAACATCTAGGGGTAGACAATTCTAGGCCCACATATCAGGGTTTCATACGAAGAAGCGCCTCGGAGCATCGGAATAGCTCCCAACCCTTGCAATGGAACCTAGCATGTGTATTAATGTGTGGTGGAATGCTGAAATGTGTAAAGCATGGTACCCAAGTGTAACCCGCTTCGTAGGCATGCACTATCACTGAAAAAATGAAGATCCTAGAATTTAATTTGCCGGGAACTCCCCGTTTCGGTGAAACCGGGATGAATCTTGTCACAACTTGTGCCCAAACATGCATGGTTTGGAATTATCCTATGACCCTACCAAGCACAAACCAAGAGGAAAATCCACCGGGCTATCCCTTTCAGAAGAACATCTAGGGGGTAGACGATCAAGGCCTACATATCAGGGTTTTGTAGGAAGATGCTCTTCGGGGCATCGGTATACCTCAAACCTGGCAATGGATGCTAGCATGTGTATTAAAGTGTGGTGGAATGCTGAAATATCAAAAACCTGGTTCCCAAGTGTGACCCCTTCGCAGACATGCGATGTCACCTAAACATGAAGGATTTCTGGAAATTTAATTATTAGGGGCCCGAGAACTCCCAGTTTCGATGAAACCGGGTTGTATCTTGTCACAAATTGTGCCCAGACATGGTTTGCAATTATCATGTAACTCATCCAAGCACAAATCAAGAGAAAATACACTGGGCTACCCCTTTCATAAGAACATCTAGGGGGTAGACAATTCTGGGCCCACATATCAGGGTTTCATACGAAGAAGCGCCTCGGAGCATCGGAATAACTCCCAACCCTTGCAATGGAACCTAGCATGTGTATTAATGTGTGGTGGAATGCTGAAATGTGTAAAGCATGGTACCCAAGTGTAACCCGCTTCGTAGGCATGCACTATCACTGAAAAAATGAAGATCCTAGAATTTAATTTGCCGGGAACTCCCCGTTTCGGTGAAACTGGGATGAATCTTGTCAAAACTTGTGCCCAAACATGCATGGTTTGGAATTATCCTATGACCCTACCAAGCACAAACCAAGAGGAAAATCCACCGGGCTATCCCTTTCAGAAGAACATCTAGGGGGTAGACGATCAAGGCCTACAGATCAGGGTTTTGTAGGAAGATGCTCTTCGGGGCATCAGAATACCTCCAAGCCTGGCAATGGATGCTAGAATGTGTATTAAAGTGTGGTGTAATGCTAAAATATCAACAACCTGGTTCCCAAGTTTGACCCCTTCACAGACATGCGATGTCACCTAAAAATGAAGGTGTTCTAGAAATTTAACTATTAGGGGGCCGACAACTCCTAGTTTCGGTGAAATCGGGTTAGATCTTGTCACAAATTGTGCCCAAACAGGGTTTGCAATTATCCTACAACCCAAACAAGAACAAATCAAGAGAAAAATCCACCGGGCTTCCACTTTCATAAGAACATCTAGGGGTAGATGATGTTGGGCCCACATATTAGGGTTTCATAGGCTGAAGCGCCTCGGAGCATCGGAATACGTCCAAACCATTGCAATGGACCCTAGGATGTGTATTAAAGTGTGGTGGAATGCTGAAATGTCCAAAACATGGTATCCAAGTGTAACCCGCTTCGTAGGCATGCACTATCACCCAAAAACGAAGATCCTGGAATTTAATTGGTCGGGAACTCCCCGTTTCGGTGAAACCAGGTTGGATATTGTCACAAATTGTGCCCAAATATGCATGGTTTGGAATTAACCTATTACCCAACATAGCACAAACCAAGAGGAAAATCCACCGGGCTACCCCTTTCATAAGAACATATAGGGGGTAGACGATCCAGGCCCACGGATCAGGGTTTTGTAGGAAAAAGCTCTTCGGGGCATCGCAATACCTGTAAACCTAGCAATGTACGCTAGCATGTGTATTAAAGTGCTGTGGAATGATGAAATGTCAAAAACCTGGTTCCCAAGTGTGACCCCTTCGCAGAAATGCGATGTCACCTAAAAATGAAGGTGTTCTGGAAATTTAATTACTAGGTGTCCGAGAACTCCCAGTTTGGGTGAAACCGGGTTGGATCCAGTCACAAATTGTGCCCAAACATGGTTTGAAATTATCCTATAACCCAACCAAGCACAAACCAAAAGAAAAATCCATAGTGGTACCCCTTTAATCAGAACATTTAGGGGGGTAGACGATCCAGGCCCACGGATCAGGGTTTTGTAGGAAGAAGCTCTTCGAGGCATCAGTATACCTCAAACCTGGCAATGGATGCTAGCATGTGTATTAAAGTGTGGTGGAATGCTGAAATATCAAAAACCTGGTTCCCAAGTGTGACCCCTTTGCAGACATGCGATGTCACCTAAACATGAAGGATTTCTGGAAATTTAATTATTACAGGCCCGAGAACTCCCAGTTTCGATGAAACCGGGTTGTATCTTGTCACAAATTGTGCCCAGACATGGTTTGCAATTATCATATAACTCATCCAAGGACAAATCAAGAGAAAATACACCGGGCTACCCCTTTCCTAAGAACATCTAGGGGGTAGACGATTCTGGGCCCACATATCAGGGTTTCATACGAAGAAGCGCCTCGGAGCATCGGAATAGCTCCCAACCCTTGCAATGGAACCTAGCATGTGTATTAATGTGTGGTGGAATGTTGAACTGTGTAAAACATGGTACCCAAGTGTAACCCGCTTCGTAGGCATGCACTATCACTGAAAAAATGAAGATCCTAGAATTTAATTTGCCGGGAACTCCCTGTTTCGGTGAAACCGGGTTGGATCTTGTCACAACTTGTGCCCAAACATGCATGGTTTGGAATTATCCTATGACCATACCAAGCACAAACCAAGAGGAAAATCCACCGGGCTATCCCTTTCATAAGAACATCTAGGGGGCTAGACGATCAAGGCCCACATATCAGGGTTTTGTAGGAAGATGCTCTTCGGGTCATCGGAATACCTCCAAACCTAGAAATGGATGCTAGCATGTGTATTAAAGTGTGGTGTAATGCTAAAATATCAACAACCTGGTTCCCAAATTTGAAACCTTCGCAGACATGCGATGTCAACTAAAAATGAAGGTGTTCTGGAAATTTAACTATTAGGGGGGCGAGAACTCCTAGTTTCGGTGAAATCGGTTGGATCTTGTCACAAATTGTTCCCAACAGGGTTTGCAATTATCCTACAACCCAAACAAGAACAAATCAAGAGAATAATCCACCGGGCTTCCACTTTCATAAGAACATCTAGGGGTAGACGATTTTGGGCCCACATATCAGGGTTTCATAGGGTGAAGCGCCTCAGAGCATCGGAATACATCCAAACCATTGCAATGGACCCTAGCATGTGTATTAAAGTGTGGTGGAATGCTGAAATGTCCAAAACATGGTATCCAAGTGTTACCCGCTTCGTAGGCATGCACTATCACCCAAAAACGAAGATCCTGGAATTTAATTGGCCGGGAACTCCCCGTTTCGGTGAAACCGGGTTGGATCTTGTCACAAATTGTGCCCAAATATGCATGGTTTGGAATTATCCTATTACCCAACGTAGCACAAACCAAGAGGAAAATCCACCGGGTTACCCCTTTCATAAGAACATATAGGGGGTAGACGATCCAGGCCCACGGATCAGGGTTTTGTAGGAAGAAGCTCTTCGGGGCATTGCAATACCTGTAAACCTGGCAATGTACGCTAGCATGTGTATTAAATTGCTGTGGAATGATGAAATGTCAAAAACCTGGTTCCCAAGTGTGACCCCTTCACAGAAATGCGATGTCACCTAAAAATGAAGGTGTTCTGGAAATTTAATTACTAGGTGTCCGAGAACTCCTAGTTTCGGTGAAACCGGGTGGATCCAGTTACAAATTGTGCCCAAACATGGTTTGCAATTATCCTATAACCCAACCAAGCACAAACCAAAAGAAAAATCCATAGTGCTACCCCTTTAATCAGAACATTTAGGGGGGTAGACGATCCAGGCCCACGGATCAGGGTTTTGTAGGAAGAAGCTCTTCGGGGCATCGGTATACCTCAAACCTGGCAATGGATGCTAGCATGTGTATTAAAGTGTGGTGGAATGCTGAAATATCAAAAACCTGGTTGCCAAGTGTGACCCCTTCGCAGACATGCGATGTCACCTAAACATGAAGGATTTCTGGAAATTTAATTATTAGGGGCCCGAGAACTCCCAGTTTCGATGAAACCGGGTTGTATCTTGTCACAAATTGTGCCCAGACATGGTTTGCAATTATCATATAACTCATCCAAGCACAAATCAAGAGAAAATACACCGGGCTACCCCTTTCATAAGAACATCTAGGGGTAGACAATTCTAGGCCCACATATCAGGGTTTCATACGAAGAAGCGCCTCGGAGCATCGGAATAGCTCCCAACCCTTGCAATGGAACCGAGCATGTGTATTAATGTGTGGTGGAATGCTGAAATGTGTAAAGCATGGTACCCAAGTGTAACCCGCTTCGTAGGCATGCACTATCACTGAAAAAATGAAGATCCTAGAATTTAATTTGCCGGGAACTCCCCGTTTCGGTGAAACCGGGATGAATCTTGTCACAACTTGTGCCCAAACATGCATGGTTTGGAATTATCCTATGACCCTACCAAGCACAAACCAAGAGGAAAATCCACCGGGCTATCCCTTTCAGAAGAACATCTAGGGGGTAGACGATCAAGGCCTACAGATCAGGGTTTTGTAGGAAGATGCTCTTCGGGGCATCGGTATACCTCAAACCTGGCAATGGATGCTAGCATGTGTATTAAAGTGTGGTGGAATGCTGAAATATCAAAAACCTGGTTCCCAAGTGTGACCCCTTCGCAGACATGCGATGTCACCTAAACATGAAGGATTTCTGGAAATTTAATTATTAGGGGCCCGAGAACTCCCAGTTTCGATGAAACCGGGTTGTATCTTGTCACAAATTGTGCCCAGACATGGTTTGCAATTATCATGTAACTCATCCAAGCACAAATCAAGAGAAAATACACCGGTCTACCCCTTTCATAAGAACATCTAGGGGGTAGACAATTCTGGGCCCACATATCAGGGTTTCATACGAAGAAGCGCCTCGGAGCATCGGAATAACTCCCAACCCTTGCAATGGAACCTAGCATGTGTATTAATGTGTGGTGGAATGCTGAAATGTGTAAAGCATGGTACCCAAGTGTAACCCGCTTCGTAGGCATGCACTATCACTGAAAAAATGAAGATCCTAGAATTTAATTTGCCGGGAACTCCCCGTTTCGGTGAAACTGGGATGAATCTTGTCAAAACTTGTGCCCAAACATGCATGGTTTGGAATTATCCTATGACCCTACCAAGCACAAACCAAGAGGAAAATCCACCGGGCTATCCCTTTCAGAAGAACATCTAGGGGGTAGACGATCAAGGCCTACAGATCAGGGTTTTGTAGGAAGATGCTCTTCGGGGCATCAGAATACCTCCAAACCTGGAAATGGATTCTAGCATGTGTATTAAAGTGTGGTGTAATGATAAAATATCAACAACCTGGTTCCCAAGTTTGACCCCTTCGCAGACATGCGATGTCACCTAAAAATGAAGGTGTTCTGGAAATTTAACTATTAGGGGGGCGAGAACTCCTAGTTTTGGTGAAATCGGGCTGGATCTTGTCACAAATTGTGCCCAAACGTGGTTTGCAATTATGCTACAACCCAAACAAGCACAAACAAAGAGAAAAATCCACGGGGCTACCACTTTCATAAGAACATCTAGGGCTTCGACGATTTTGGGCCCACACATCAGGGTTTCATAGGCTGAAGCGCCTCGGAGCATCGGAATACGTCCAAACCCTTGAAATGGACCCTAGCATGTGTATTAAAGTGTGGCGGAAATGTGAAATGTACAAAACATGGTATCCAAGTGTAACCTGCTTCGTAGGCATGCCCTATCACCCAAAAACGAAGATCCTGGAATTTAATTGGCCGGGAACTCCCCGTTGCGGTGAAACCGGGTTGGATCTTGTCACAAATTGTGCCCAAATATGCATGGTTTGGAATTATCCTATGACCCAACGTAGCACAAACCAAGAGGAAAATCCACCGGGATACCCCTTTCATAAGAACATCTAAGGGGTAGACGATCCAGGCCCACGGATCAGGGTTTTGTAGGAAGAAACTCTTCGGGGAATCGCAATACCTCTAAACCTGGCAATGTACGCTAGCATGTGTATTAAAGTGCTGTGGAATGATGAAATGTCAAAAACCTGGTTCCCAAGTGTGACCCCTTCGCAGACATGCGATGTCACCTAAAAATGAAGGTGTTCTGGAAATTTAATTATTAGGTGGCCGAGAACTCGCAGTTTCGGTGAAACCGGGTTGGATCCTGTCACAATTTGTGCCCAACCATGGTTTGCAATTATCCTATAACCCAACCAAGCACAAACCAAGAGAAAAATCCATAGTGCTAACCCTTTCATAAGAACATTTAGGAGGGTAGACGATCCAGGCCCACGGATCAGGATTTTGTAGGAAGAAGCTCTTCGGGGCATTGGAATACCTCCAAACCTGGCAATGGATGCTAGCATGTGTATTAAAGTGTGGTGGAATTCTGAAATATCAAAAACCTGGTTCCCAAGTGTGACCCCTTCATAGACATGCGATGTCACCGAAACATGAAGGTGTTCTGGAAATTTAATTATTAGGGGGCCGAGAACTCCCAGTTTCGGTGAAACCGGGTTGTATCTTGTCACAAATTTTGCACATATATGGTTTGCAATTCTAATATAGCTCATCCAAGAACAAACCAAGAGAAAAATACACCGGGCTACCCCTTTCATAAGAACATCAAGGGGGTAGGCGATTCTAGGCCCACATATCAGGGTTTCATAGGAAGAAGCGCCTTGGAGCATCGGAATAGCTCCGAACCCTTGCAATGGAACCTAGCATGTGTATTAATGTGTGGTGGAATGCTGAAATGTGTAAAACATGGTACCCAAGTGTAACCCGCTTCGTAGGCATGCACTATCACTGAAAAAATGAAGATCTTGGAATTTAATTTGCCGGGAACTCCACGTTTCGGTGAAACCGGGTTGGATCTTGTCACAACTTGTGCCCAAACATGCATGGTTTGGAATTATCCTATGACCCTACCAAGCACAAACAAAGACGAAAATCCACCGGGCTACCCCTTTCATAAGAACATCTAGGGGGGTAGACGATCAAGGCCCATAGATCAGGGTTTTGTAGGAAGAAGCTCTTCGGGGCATCGGAATACCTCCAAACCTGGAAATGGATGCTAGCATGTGTATTAAAGTGTGGTGTAATGCTAAAATATCAACAACCTGGTTCCCAAGTTTGACCCCTTCGCAGACATGCGATGTCACCTAAAAATGAAGGTGTTCTGGAAATTTAACTATTAGGGGGCCGAGAACTCCCAATTTCGGTGAAATCGGGTTGGATATTGTCACAAATTGTGCCCAAACATGGTTTGCAATTATCGTACAACCCAAACAAGCACAAACCAAGAGAAAAATCCACCGGGCTACCACTTTCATAAGAACATCTAGGGGTAGACGATTTTGGGCCCACAGATCAGGGTTTCATAGGTTGAAGCGCCTAGAAGCATCGGAATAGGTCCACACCCTTGCAATGTACCCTAGCATGTGTATTAAAGTGTGGTGGAATGCTGAAATGTCCAAAACATGGTATCCAAGTGTAACCCGCTTCGTAGGCATGCACTATCACCCAAAAACGAAGATCCTAGAATTTAATTGGCCGGGAACTCCCCGTTTTGGTGAAACCGGGTTGGATCTTGTCACAAATTGTGCCCAAATATGCATGGTTTGGAATTATCCTATGACCCAACGTAGTAGAAACCAAGAGGAAAATCCACCGGTCTATCATAAGAACATCTAGGGGGTAGACGATGCAGGCCCACGGATCAGGGTTTTGTAGGAAGAAGCTCTTCGGGGCATCGCAATACCTTTAAACCTAGCAATGTATGCTAGCATGTGTATTAAAGTGATGTGGAATGATGAAATGTAAAAAACCTGGTTCGCAAGTGTGACCCCTTCGCAGACATGCGATGTCACCTAAAAATGAAGGTGTTCTGGAAATTTAATTATTAGGTGGCCGAGAACTCCCAGTTTCGGTGAAACCGGGTTGGATCCTGTCACAAATTGTGCCCAAACAGGGTTTGCAATTATCCTATGATCCAACCAACCACAAACCAAGATAAAAATCCATAGTGCTAACCCTTTCATAAGAACATTTAGGGGGGTAGACGATCGAGGCCCACGGATAAGCATTTTGTAGGAAGAAGCTCTTCGGGGCATCGGAATACCTCCAAACCTGGCAATGGATGCTAGCATGTGTATTAAAGTGTACTGGAATGCTGAAATATCAAAAACCAGGTTCCCAAGTGTGACCCCTTCGCAGACATGCGATGTCACCGAAACATGAAGGTGTTCTGGAAATTTAATTATTAGGGGGCCGAGAACTCCCAGTTTCCGTGAAACCGGGTTGTATCTTGTCACAAATTTTGCACAGATATGGTTTGCAATTCTAATATAGCTCATCCAAGAACAAACCAAGATAAAAATACACCGGGCTACCCCTTTCATAAGAACATCAAGGGGGTAGGCGATTCTAGGCCCACATATCAGGGTTTCATAGGAAGAAGCGCCTTGGAGCATCGGAATAGCTCCGAACCCTTGCAATGGAACCTAGCATGTGTATTAATGTGTGGTGGAATGCTGAAATGTGTAAAACATGGTACCCAAGTGTAACCCGCTTCGTAGGCATGCACTATCACTGAAAAAATGAAGATCTTGGAATTTAATTTGCCGGGAACTCCACGTTTCGGTGAAACCGGGTTGGGTCTTGTCACAACTTGTGCCCAAACATGCATGGTTTGGAATTATCCTATGACCCTACCAAGCACAAACCAAGAGGAAAATCCACCGGGCTACCCCTTTCATAAGAACATCTAGGAGGGTAGACGATCAAGGCCCATAGATCAGGGTTTTGTAGGAAGAAGCTCTTCGGGGCATCGGAATACCTCCAAACCTGGAAATGGATGCTAGCATGTGTATTAAAGTGTGGTGTAATGCTAAAATATCAACAACCTGGTTCCCAAGTTTGACCCCTTCGCAGACATGCGATGTCACCTAAAAATGAAGGTGTTCTGGAAATTTAACTATTAGGGGGCCGAGAACTCCCAATTTCGGTGAAATCGGGTTGGATATTGTCACAAATTGTGCCCAAACATGGTTTGCAATTATCCTACAACCCAAACAAGCACAAAACAAGAGAAAAATCCACCGGGCTACCACTTTCATAAGAACATCTAGGGGGTAGACGATTTTGGGCCCACAGATCAGGGTTTCATAGGCTGAAGCGCCTAGAAGCATCGGAATAGGTCCACACCCTTGCAATGTACCCTAGAATGTGTATTAAAGTGTGGTGGAATGCTGAAATGTCCAAAACATGGTATCCAAGTGTAACCCGCTTCGTAGGCATGCACTATCACCCAAAAACGAAGATCCTAGAATTTAATTTCCCGGGAACTCCCCGTTTTGGTGAAACCGGGTTGGATCTTGTCACAAATTGTGCCCAAATATGCATGGTTTGGAATTATCCTATGACCCAACGTAGTAGAAACCAAGAGGAAAATCCACCGGTCTATCCCTTTCATAAGAACATCTAGGGGGTAGACGATGCAGGCCCACGGATCAGGGTTTTGTAGGAAGAAGCTCTTCGGGGCATCGCAATACCTCTAAACCTAGCAATGTATGCTAGCATATGTATTAAACTGCTGTGGAATGATGAAATGTAAAAAACCTGGTTCGCAAGTGTGACCCCTTCGCAGACATGCGATGTCACCTAAAAATGAAGGTGTTCTGGAAATTTAATTATTAGGTGGCCGAGAACTCCCAGTTTCGGTGAAACCGGGTTGGATCCTGACACAAATTGTGCCCAAACAGGGTTTGCAATTATCCTATGATCCAACCAACCACAAACCAAGATAAAAATCCATAGTGCTAACCCTTTCATAAGAACATTTAGGGGGGTAGACGATCGAGGCCGACGGATAAGCATTTTGTAGGAACAAGCTCTTCGGGGCATCGGAATACCTCCAAACCTGGCAATGGATGCTAGCATGTGTATTAAAGTGTACTGGAATGCTGAAATATCAAAAACCAGGTTCCCAAGTGTGACCCCTTCGCAGACATGCGATGTCACCGAAACATGAAGGTGTTCTGGAAATTTAATTATTAGGGGGCCGAGAACTCCCAGTTTCGGTGAAACCGGGTTGTATCTTGTCACAAATTGTGCCGAAACATGGTTTGCAATTATCATATAACTCATGCAAGAACAAAATAAGAGAAAAATACACCGGTCTACCCCTTTCATAAGAACATCAAGGGGGTAGACGATTCTGGGCCCACATATCAGGGTTTCATAGGAAGAAGCGCCTCGGAGCATCGGAATAGATCCAAACCCTTGCAATGGAACCTAGCATGTGTATTAATGTGTGGTGGAATGCTAAAATGTGTAAAACATGGGACCCAAGTGTAACCCGCTTCGTAGGCATGCATTATCACTGAAAAAAATGAAGATCTTGGAATTTAATTTGCCGGGAACTCCTCGTTTCAGTGAAACCGGGTTGGATCTTGTCACAACTTGTGGCCAAACATGCTTGGTTTGGAATTATCCTATGACCCTACCAAGCACAAACCAAGAGGAAAATCCACCAGGCTACCCCTTTCATAGGAACATCTAGGGGGGTAGACGATCAAGGCCCACAGATCATGGTTTTGTAGGAAGAAGCTCTTAAGGGCATCGGAATACCTCCAAACCTGGAAATGGATGCTAGCATGTGTATTAAAGTGTGGTGTAATGATAAAATATCAACAACCTGGTTCCCAAGTTTGACCCCTTCGCAGACATGCGATGTCACCTAAAAATGAAGGTGTTCTAGAAATTTAACTATTAGGGGGCCGAGAACTCCCAGTTTCGGTGAAATCGGGTTGGATCTTGTCACAAATTGTGCCCAAACATGGTTTGCAATTATCCTACAACCCAAACAAGCAGAAACCAAGAGAAAATCCGCCGGGCTACCACTTTCATAAGAACATCTAGGGGGTAGACGATTTTGGGCCCACAGATCAGGGTTTCATAGGCTGAAGCGCCTCGGAGCATCGGAATACGTCCAAACCCTTGCAATGGACCCTAGCTTGTGTATTAAAGTGTGTTGGAATGCTGAAATGTCCAAAACATGGTATCCAAGTGTAACCCGCTTCGTAGGCATGCACTATCACCCAAAAACGAAGATCCTGGATTTTAATTGGCCAGGAACTCCTCGTTTCGGTGAAACTGGGTTGGATCTTATCACAAATTGTGCCCACATATGCATCGTTTGGAATTATCCTATGACCCAACGTAGCAGAAACCAAGAGGAAAATCCACCGGGCTACCCCTTTCAGAAGAACATCTAGGGGGTAGACGATCCAGGCCCACGGATCAGGGTTTTGTAGTAAGAAGCTCTTCAGGGAATCGGAATACCTCTAAACCTGGCAATGTACGTTAGCATGTGTATTAAAGTGTTGTGGAATGATGAAATGTCAGAAACCTGGTTCCCAAGTGTTACCCCTTCGCAGACATGCGATGTCACCTAAAAATGAAGGTGTTCTGGAAATTTAATTATTAGGTGGCCGAGAACTCGCAGTTTCGGTGAAACCGGGTTGGATCCTGTCACAAATTGTGCCCAACCATGGTTTGCAATTATCCTATAACCCAACCAAGCACAAACCAAGAGAAAAATCCATAGTGCTAACCCTTTCATAAGAACATTTAGGAGGGTAGACGATCCAGGCCCACGGATCAGGATTTTGTAGGAAGAAGCTCTTCGGGGCATCGGAATACCTCCAAACCTGGCAATGGATGCTAGCATGTGTATTAAAGTGTGGTGGAATTCTGAAATATCAAAAACCTGGTTCCCAAGTGTGACCCCTTCATAGACATGCGATGTCACCTAAAAATGAAGGTGTTCTGGAAATTTAATTATTTGGTGGCCGAGAACTCCCAGTTTCGGTGAAACCGGGTAGGATCTTGTCGCAAATTGTGCCCAAACATGGTTTGTAATTATCCTATAACCCAACCAAGCACAAACCAAGAGAAAAATCCATAGTGCTACCCCTTTCATAAGAACATCTAGGGGTAGACGATCCAGGCCCACGGATCAGGGTTTTGTAGGAAGAAGCTCTTCGGGGCATCAGAATACCTCCAAACCTGGCAATGGATGCTAGCATGTGTATTAAAGTGTGGTGGAATTCTGAAATATCAAAAATCTGGTTGCCAAGTATGACCCCTTCGCAGACATCCGATGTCACCTAAACATGAAGGTGTTCTAGAAATTTAACTATTAGGGGGCCAAGAACTCCCAGTTTCGGTGAAATCGGGTTGGATCTTGTCACAAATTGTGGCCAAACAAGGTTTGAAATTATCATATAACTCATCCAAGCACATACCAAGAGAATAATACACCGGGCTACCCCTTTCATAAGAACATCTAGGGGGTAGACGATTTTCAGCCCACGTATCAGGGTTTCATAGGAAGAAGCGCCTCGGAGCATCGGAATAGCTCCAAACCCTTGCAATGGAACCTAGCATGTGTATTAATGTGTGGTGGAATGCTGAAATGTGTAAAACATGGTACCCAAGTGTAACCCGCTTTGTAGGCATGCACTATCACCGAAAAAACGAAGATCCTGGAATTTAATTTGTCGGGAACTCCCCGTTTCGGTGAAACCGGGTTGGATCTTGTCACAACTTGTGCCTAAACATGCATGGTTTGGAATTATCCTATGACCCAACCAAGCAAAAACCAAGAGGAAAATCCACCGGGCTAGCCCATTCTAACGAACATCTAGGGGGGTAGACGATCCAGGCCCACGGATCAGGGTTTTATAGGAAGATGCTGTTTGGGTCATCGGAATACCTCCAAACATCGCAATAGATGCTAGCATGTGTATTAAAGTGTGGTGGAATGCTGATATGTCAGAAACCTAGTTCCCAAGTGTAACCCCTTTGCAGACATGCGATGTCACCTAAAAATGAAGGTGTTCTGGAAATTTAATTATTAGGGGGCCGAAAACTCCTAGTTTTGGTGAAACCGGGTTTGATCTTGTCACAAATTCTTCGCAAACATTGTTTTCAATTATCCTACAACCCAACCAAGACCAAGCCAAGAGAAAAATCGACCGGGCTACGCCTTTCATAAGAACATCTAGGGGTTAGACGATTCTGGGCCCACTGATCAGGGTTTTATAGGTAGAAGCGCCTCGGACCATCGGAATACGTCCAAATCCTTGCAATGGACCCTAGAATGTGTATTAAAGTATGGTGGAATGCCGAAATGTCTAAAACATGGTATCCAAGTGTAATCCGCTTCGTAGGCATGCATTATCCCCGAAAAAACGAAGATCCTGGAATTTAATTGGCCGGGAACTCCCTGTTTCGGTAAAACCGGGTTGGATCTTGGCACAAATTGTGCCCAAACATGCATGGTTTGGAATGATTCTATAACCTAAAGAAGTACAAACCAAGAGGAAAATCCACCGGGGTACCCCTTTCATAAGAACATCTAGGGGTAGACGATCAAGGCCCATGGATCAGGGTTTTGTAGGAAGAAGCTCTTCGGGGCATCAGAATACCTCCAAACCTAGCAATGGATGCTAGAATGTGTACTAATGTGTTGTGGAATGATGAAATATCAAAAACCCGGTTCTAAAGTGTGACCCCTTCGCAGACATGCGATGTCACCTAAAAATGAAGGTGTTTTGGAAATTTAATTATTAGGTGGCCAAGGACTTCCAGTTTCGGTGAAACCGGGTTTAATCTTGTCACAAACTGTGCCCAAAAATGGTTTGCAATTTTCCTATAACCCAACCAAGCACAAAACAAGAGAAAAATCCATAGTCCTACCCCTTTCATAAGAACATCTAGGGGGTAAACTATCCAGGCCCACGGATCAGGGTTTTGTAGGAAGAAGCTCTTTGGGACATCGGAATACCTCCAAACCTGGAAATGGATGCTAGCATATGTGTTAAAGTGTGGTGGAATACTAAAATATCGAAAACCTGGTTCCCAAGTGTGACCCCTTCGCAGACATGCGATGTCACCTAAACATGAAGGTGTTCTGGAAATTTAATTATTAGGGGGCGAGAACTCCTAGTTTCGGTGAAACCGGATTGGATCTTGTCACAAATTGTTCCCAAACATGGTTTCCGATTATCATATAACACAACCAAGCACAAACAAAGAGAAAAATACAACGGGCTACCCCTTACATAAGAACATCTAGGGGGTAGACGATTCTGGGCCCACATATCAGGGTTTCATAGGAAGAAACGCCTCGGAGCATCGGAATAGCATGTGTATTAATGTGTATTAATGTGTATTAATGTGTGGTGGAATGCTGAAATGTGAAAAACATGGTACCAAGTTTAACCCGCTTCGTAGGAATGCACTATCATCGAAAAAACGAAGATCCTGGAATTTAATTTGCCGGGAACTCCCCGTTTTGGTGAAAACGGGTTGGATCCTGTCACAACTTGTGCCCAAACATGCATGGTTTGGAATTATCCTATGACCCAACCAAGGACAAACCAAGAGGAAAATCCACCGGGCTACCCCTTCCTAAAGAATATCTAGGGGGGTAGACGATCCAGGCCCACGGATGAGGGTTTTATCGGAACAAGCTCTTCGGGGCATCGGAATACCTCCAAACATGGCAATGGATGCTAGCGTGTGTATTAAAGTGTGGTGGAATGCTAAATTGTCAGAAACCTGGTTCCCAAAAATGAATGTGTTCTGGAAATTTAATTATTAGGGGGCCGAGAACTCCATGTTTCAGTGAAACCGGGTTGGATCTTGTCACAAATTGTGCCCAAACATGATTTTCAATTATCCTACAACCCAACCAAGAACAAACCAAGAGAAAAATCCACCGGGCTACCCCTTTCATAAGAACATCTAGGGGTTAGACGATTCTGGGCCCACAGATCAGGGTTTTATAGGTAGAAGCCCTTCGGTCCATAGAAATATGTCCAAACCCTTGCAATGGACCCTAAAATGTGTATTAAAGTATGGTGGAATGCTGAAATGTCTAAAACATGGTATCCAAGTGTAACCCACTTCGTAGGCATGCACTATCACCGAACAAATGAAGATCCTGGAATTTAATTGGCCGGGAACTCCCCGTGTCGGTGAAACCGGGTTGGATCTTGTCACAAATTGTGCCCAAACATGCATTGTTTGGAATTATTCTATGACCCAACCAAGCACAAATCAAGAGGAAAATCCACCGGGGTACCCCTTTCATAAGAACATCTAGGGGGTAGACGATCCAGGCCCATGGATCAAGGTTTTCTAGGAAGAAGCTCTTCGGGGCATCGGAATAAAGTGTTGTGGAATGATGAAATGTCAAAAACCTGGTACCCAAGTGTGACCCCTTCGCAGACATGCGATCTCACCTAAAAATGAAGGTGTTTTGGAAATTTAATTATTAGGGGGCCGAGAACTCCCAGTTTCGGTGAAACCGGGTTGGATATTGTCACAAATTGTGCCCAAACATGGTTTGCAATTATCCTATAACCCCAAGCAAAAACCAAGAGAAAAATCCACCGGGCTACCCCTTTCAGAAGAACATGTAGGAGATAGACGATTCTGGGCCCACAGATCAGGGTTTCATAGGAAGAAGCACCTCGGAGCATCGGAATACGTCCAAACCCTTGCAATGGACCCTATCATGTGTATTAAACTGTGGTGGAATGCTGAAATGTCCAAAACATGGTACCCAAGTGTAACCCGCTTCGTAGGCATGCACTATCACCGAAGAAATGAAGATCATGGAATTTAATTGGCCGGGAACTCCTTGTTTCGGTGAAACCGGGTTGGATCTTGTCACAACTTGTGCCCAAACATGGTTTGGAATTATCATATGACCCAACCAAGAACAAACCAAGAGGAAAATCCACAATGCTACTCATTACGTAAGAACATATAGGGGGGTAGACGATCGAGGCCCATGGATCAGGGTTTTATAGGAAGAAGCTCTTCATGGCATCGGTGTAGGGTTCGCAGCATATAAAAAAAATTCCTACGATGGGAACAACTATGTACCAAGATCTATCTACAAGATACAAGCAATGGGTGGATATACATCCGTAGAGAACATACCGTTGAAGACCGACAAAGCTTAACGAGTCCAAACTCATGGTTGATGTAGACGATCTCTTGCCGATCTCAAGATCGTGAGGAAGTCCTAGCGCCGCAAAATAGCAGCGCATCTGTGCTCGCACACACGTACGAGGCACCGAGCAACCTCCACCTCCTCGCTCCAGCGATGCAGCGGAAGCACAACTCTTTCTTGTCGAATAGCTACCGAGAACATATATGTCGCTAGTTCGAGACCATGGGGGATAAATTCTAGAGGGGGAGAGAGATCCTTCACGGGAGGTGTGCTTTGAGAGGATGAGAGGGGGGCCTTTTATAGGGGAGAGGCGGGGGCACCCAAGGGGCATGGCGCCTAGCCATGGGGGCTGCCCCCACCTCTTCCACATTCATGTGGGTGGACACTCCACTCACTCAAATGCCTTTCAATTCCCTCCACTCAAAAACCCACTCAAATTCCCATTAAATTTCCACCAAATTTAATGCAAACTCTCATTAAATAAAACACCTTTTATTTATTCAGAATTTTATCAACTACTTTAATGATAAACATTCTCATATAACCCCTTGCTAGTATTTCATTTCACATGCAAAAATACTTTCTGCAATTTCACCCGAAAACCTGTTTCGGTATCCAGTGAAATAAATTTCTGCGCTTGTTATTCTTTCCGGCATGAAACTTTTGCTACAATTGGATGTCGGTGTATCTTAAGTGTGCCACCCTATGGTTCATGAATAATGCGGACATTATTGAGAACCTTCTCCGATCAATAATCAGAAGCAGGATCTGGACACCCATACTGACTCCAAACCCTTGGAATGGACCCTAGCATGTGTATTAATGTGTGGTGGAATGCTGAAATGTGCAAAACATGGTACCCAAGCATAACCGCTTCGGAGGCATGCACTATCACCAAAAAAACGAAGATCCTGGAATTTAATTGTCGGGAACTCCCCGTTTCGGTGAAACCATGTTGGATCATGTCACAACTTGTGCCCAAACATACATGGTTTGGAATTATCCTATGACCCAACCAAGCACAAACCAAGAGGAAAATCCACTGGGCTACCCCTTTCATAAGAACATCTAGGGGGTTAGACGATCCAGGCCCACGGATCAGGGTTTTGTAGGAAGAAGCTCTTTGGGGCATCGGAATACCTCCAAACCTGGAAATGGACGCTAGCATGTGTATCAAAGTCTGGTGGAATGATGAAATGTCAGAAACCTGGTTCACAAGTGTGACCCCTTCGCAAACATGCGATGTCACCTATAAATGAAGGTGTTCTGGAAATTTAATTATTAGGGGCCCGAGAATTGCAAGTTTCGGTGAAACCGGGTTGGATCTTGTCAGAAATTGTGCCCAAACATGGTCTGCAATTATCCTACAATCCAACCAAGAACAAACCAAGAGAAAAATCCACTGGCTACCCCTTTCATAAGAACATCGAGGGGTAGACGATTCTGGGCCCACAGATCAGGGTTTCATAGGCAGAAGCGCCTCGGAGCATCGGAATACGTCCAAACCCTTGCAATGGACCCTAGCATGTGTATTAAAGTGTGGTGGAATGCTGAAATGTCCAAAACATGGTATCCAAGTGTAACCCGCTTAGTAGGCATGCACTATCATCGAAAAACGAAGATCCTGGAATTTAATTGGCCAGGAACTCCCCGTTTCGGTGAAATCGGGTTGGATCTTGTCACAACTTTTGCCCAAACATGCATGGTTTGGAATTATCCTATGACCCAACCAAGCAAAAACCTAGAGAAAAATCCAGCGGGCTACCCCTTTCAAAAGAACATCTATGGGGGTAGACGATCTAGGCCCATGGATCATCGTTTTGTAGGAAGAAGAACTTCGGGGCATCAGAATACCTCCAAACCTGGCAATGGACTCAAGCATGTGTATTAAAGTGTGGTGGAATGCTAAAATGTCCAAAACATGGTACCCAAGTGTACTCCTCTTCGTAGGCATGCACTATCACCGAAAAAACGAAGATCCTGGAATTTAATTGGCCGGGAACTCCCCGTTTCGGTGAAACCGGGTTGGATCTTGTCACAAATTGTGCCCAAACATGCATGGTTTGGAATTATCCTATGACCCAACCAAGGACAAACCAAGAGGAAAATCCACCGAGCTACCCCTTTCATAAGAACATCTAGGGGGGGTAGACGATCCAGGCCCACGAATCAGGGTTTTATAGGAAGAAGCTCTTCGGGGCATCAAAATGCTGAAATGGATGCTAGCATGTGTATTAAAGGGTGCTGGAATGCTGAAATGTCACAAACCTAGTTCCCAAGTGTGACCCCTTCGCAAACATGCGATGTCACCTAAAAATGAAGGTGTTCTGGAAATTTAATTATTAGGGGGCCGAGAACTCCTTGTGTCGGTGAAACCGGGTTGGATCTTGTCACAAATTGTGCCCAAACTTGGTTTGCAATTATCCTACAACCCAACAAAGAGAAAAATCCACCGGGCTACCCCTTTGATAAGAACATCTAGGGGTAGACGATTCTACGCCCACAGATCAGGGTTTCATAGGAAGAAGCGCCTCAGAGCATCGGAATACCTCCAAACCCTTGCAATGAACCCTAGCATGTGTACTAAAGTGTGGTGGAATGCTGAAATGTGCAAAACATGGTACCCAAGTGTAACCCGCTTCGTAGGCATGCACTATCACAGAAAAAACAAAGATCCTGGAATTTAATTGGTGTGGAACACCCCGTTCGGTGAAACCGGATTGGATCTTGTCACTACTTGTGTCCAAAAATGCATGGTTTGGAATTATCCTATGACCCAACCAAGAACAAACCAAGAGGAAAATCCACTGGGCTACCCCTTTCATAAGACACTACTAGAGAAAATCTTATGCGAGGCGCACCTAAAAGCATATGCGAGGCGCATATCGTATGTGCCTCTAACTTTGAGCCTCGCCTATTTTTTATGCGAGGCGCATATGATATGCGCCTCTTATACTTCACATATGCGAGGCGCATATCGATATGCGCCGCCTATATTCTGCATATGCGAGGCGCATATTGATATGCGCCTCCTATACTTTGCATATGCGCCTCCTATATTGTTCATATGCGAGGCACATATTGATTCGAATGTACCTCGTATATTATTTTTGAATTTCAAAAAAAAGGCGGCAAGATCTAGATCTGGCTAGAATTTCGTCGGAGCTCGTGGGAAACCATGCTTGTGGCCATAACCTACCACCGCAAGCATGTGCAGGAGGCCATGTCCATGGGGATCACCGAAGATGGTGGAGGAGGATGAGGCCACCGGAGGTGGAGGAGGAGATGGTCTGTGTGGTTGTAGAGGCCATGGCCGGAGTGGTTGCCGGAGGAGTAGAAGGTCGCCAGAGGAAGAGGAGGAGGAGGAGAGTGGAGGAGGAGGAGAGTGGTGAAGGAGGAGGAGAAGGGAGAAGAAGGAGAGATGGAGGAGAAGGAGAGATGGAGGAGGAGAAGGAGGATAGGTGGAGGAGAAGGAGGACAGGTGGAGGAGAAGGACAAGTAGAAGAGGGAGAGGTGGTAGGTGTTATATAGGTGTGGTAGGTGGCTATTTCGAATTTGAATCTGGCCAGGTAATAGGAGGCGCATATTACTCCATATGTGCCTCCTATACTTCAAACTATAGGAGGCACATATTGCTCCATATGTGCCTCCTATACTTCGAACTATAGGAGGCTCATATGACCATATGCGCCTCGCCTATGCGGCCACCTACCTCCACCCGGGCTTGCATGCGTTACTTGAGGCGCACTCTAGAGGAGCAAGAGACTTCACTTACATATGAGTGTCAACCAATGGAGGTTGAGCTAGCTTCTATGGTGAATCAATGGGGGAAATGAGATGGGGAGGAGGAGGGGGCGACCAGATTTGTCTTGGTGGAGGAGGAAGAAGTGAGACAAGTGAGTGGGGTGGTAGTTGGCTCCATGTGCAAAAAGCTGGAAAAAGGTGGTGCCAAGTTATAGGAGGCGCATATTGCACAATATGTGCCTCCTATAGTTCAAACTATAGGAGGCGCATATGGCAATATGCGCCTCGCCTATGTGGCCACCTACCTCCACTAGGGCCCGCATGAGTTACTTGAGGCACATATGACCATATGCCCCTCGCCTATTATCAAATATAGGAGGCGCATATGACCATATGTGTCTCGCATATTCGAGCACCTACCAACACGCGGGCCCATACAGATTATGTGAGGCGCATTCTGCCCATATGCGCCTCTCCTATCTGATATATAGGAGGCGCATATGCTAGAATGCGCCTCGCATAATCTGGGACTGCTTGATTTCGCCCGTACAGGGATTATAGGAGGCGCATTTTTATCATATGCGCCTCGCCTATTTTTATACTAGAGGCGCATGGAGAAGGAGTGTGCCTCGCCTATTTTATAGGAGGCACATATGGTCTCAATGTGCCTCCTATAAACATGTCTCCTATAACCTTTTCTCTAGTAGTGAGAACATCTAGGGGGGTAGACGATCCAGGCCCACGGATCAGGGTTTTGTAGGAAGAAGCTCTTCGGGGCATCGGAATACCTCCAAACCTGGCAATAGATGCTAGAATGTGTATTAAAGTGTGGTGTAATGCTGAAATGTCAACAAACTGGTTCCCAAGTGTGACCCCGTCGCAGACATGCGATGTCACCTAAAAATGAAGGTATTCTGGAAATTTATTTATTAGGGGGCCGAGAACTCTCAGTTTCGGTGAAATCGGGTTGGATCTTGTCACAAATTGTGCCCAAACATGGTTTGCAATTATCCTACAACCCAACCAAGAACAAACCAAGAGAAAAATCCACCGGGCCTCCCCTTTCATAAGAACATCTAGGGGGTAGACGATTCTGGGCCCACAGATCAGGGTTTCATAGGAAGAAGCGCCTCGGAGCATTGGAATACCTACAAACCCTTGCAATGAACCCTAGCATGGGTATTAAAGTGTGGTGGAATCCTTAAATGTGCAAAACATGGTACCCAAGTGTAACCCGCTTCGTAGGCATTCACTATCACCAAAAAAACGAAGATCCTGGAATTTAATTGGCCGGGAACTCCCCATTTGGTGAAACCGGGTTGGATCTTGTCACAACTTGTGTCCAAACATGCATGGTTTGGAATTATCCTATGACCCAACCAAGCACAAACCAAGAGGAATATCCACCGGGCTACCCCTTTCATAAGAACATCTAGGGGGTAGACGATCCAGGCCCATGGATCAGGGTTTTGTAGGAAAAAGCTCTTCGGGGCATCGGAATACCTCCAAACCTGGCAATGGATGCTAGCATGTGTATTTAAGTGTGGTGTAATACTGAAATGTCAACAAACTAGTTCCCAAGTGTGACCCCTTCGCAGACATGCGATGTCACCTAAAAATGAAGGTGTTCTAGAAATTTAATTATTAGGGGGCCGAGAACTCCCAGTTTCGGTGAAACCGGGTTGGATCTGGTCACAAATTGAGACCAAGCATGGTTTGCAATTATCCTACAACCCAACCAAGAACAAACTAAGAGAAAAATACACCGGGCCTCCCCTTTCATAAGAACATCTAGGGCGTAGACGAGTCTGGGCCCACAGATCAGGGTTTCATAGGAAGAAGCGCCTCGGAGCATCGGAATACCTCCAAACCCTTGCAATGAACCCTAGCATGTGTATTAACGTGTGGTGGAATGCTGAAATGTGCAAAACATGGTACCCAAGTGTAACCCGCTTCGTAGGCATGCACTATCACCAAAAAAATGAAGATCCTGGAATTTAATTGGCCGGGAACTCCCCATTCGGTGAAACCGGGTTGGATCTTGTCACAACTTGTGTCCAAACATGCATGGTTTGGAATTATTCTATGACCCAACCAAGCACAAACTAAGAGGAAAATCCACCGGGCTACCCCTTTCATAAGAACATCTAGGGGTAGACGATCCAAGCCCATGGATCAGTGTTTTGTAGGAAGAAGCTCTTCGGGGCATCGGAATACCTCCAAACCTAGCAATGAATGCTAGCATGTGTATTAAAGTGTGGTGTAATGCTCAAAGGTCAACAAACTGGTTCCCAAGTGTGACCCCTTGGCAGACATGCGATGTCACCTAAAAATGAAAGTGTTCTACAAATTTAATTATTAGGGGGCCGAGAACTCCCAGTTTCGGTGAAACCGGGTTGGATCTTGTCACAAATTGTGCCCAAACATGGTTTGCAATTATCCTACAACCCAAACAAGAACAAACCAAGAGAAAAATCCACCGGGCCACCCCTTTCATAAGAACATCTAGGGGGTAGACGATTCTGGTCCCACAGATCAGGGTTTCATAGGAAGAAGCGCCTCGGAGCATCGGAATACCTCCAAACCCATGCAATGAACCCTAGAATGTGTATTAAAGTGTGGTGGAATGCTGAAATGTGCATAACATGGTACCCAAGTGTAACCCACTTTGTAGGCATGCACTATCATCGAACAAACGAAGATCCTGGAATTTAATTGGCCGGGAACTCCCCGTTCGGTGAAACCGGGTTGGATCTTGTCACAACTTGTGTCCAAACGTGCATGGTTTGGAATTATCCTATGACCCAACCAAGCACAAACCAAGAGGAAAATCCACCGGGCTACCCCTTTCATAAGAACATCTAGGGGGTAGAGGATCCAAGCCCATGGATCAGGGTTTTGTAGGAAGAAGCTCTTCGGGGCATCGGAATACCTCCAAACCTAGCAATGGATGCTAGCATGTGTATTAAAGTGTGGTGTAATACTCAAAGGTCAACAAACTGGTTCCCAAGTGTGACCCCTTGGCAGACATGCGATGTCACCTAAAAATGAAAGTGTTCTAGAAATTTAATTATTAGGGGGCCGAGAACTCCCAGTTTCGGTGAAACCGGGTTGGATCTTGTCACAAATTGTTCCCAAACATGGTTTGCAATTATCCTACAACCCAAACAAGAACAAACCAAGAGAAAAATACACCGGGCCACCCCTTTCATAAGAACATCTAGGGGGTAGACGATTCTGGGCCCACAGATCAGGGTTTCATATGAAGAAGCGCCTCGGAGCATCGGAATACCTCCAAACCCATGCAATGAACCCTAGCATGTGTATTAAAGTGTGGTGGAATGCTGAAATGTGCAAAACATGGTACCCAAGTGTAACCCACTTCGTAGCCATGCACTATCACCAAACAAACGAAGATCCTGGATATTAATTGGCCGGGAACTCCCCGTTCGGTGAAACCGGGTTGGATCTTGTCACAAATTGTGTCCAAACATGCATGGTTTGGAATTATCCTATGACCCAACCAAGGACAAACCAAGAGGAAAATCCACCGGGCTACCCCTTTCATAAGAACATCTAGGGGGTAGACGATCCAAGCCCATGGATCAGGGTTTTGTAGGAAGAAGCTCTTCGGGGCATCGGAATACCTCCAAACCTAGCAATGGATGCTAGCATGTGTATTAAAGTGTGGTGTAATACTCAAAGGTCAACAAACTGGTTCCCAAGTGTGACCCCTTGGCAGACATGCGATGTCACCTAAAAATGAAAGTGTTCTACAAATTTAATTATTAGGGGGCCGAGAACTCCCAGTTTCGGTGAAACCGGGTTGGATCTTGTCACAAATTGTGCCCAAACATGGTTTGCAATTATCCTACAGCCCAAAAAAGAACAAACCAAGAGAAAAATCCACCGGGCCACCCCTTTCATAAGAACATCTAGGGGGTAGACGATTCTGGTCCCACAGATCAGGGTTTCATAGGAAGAAGCGCCTCGGAGCATCGGAATACCTCCAAACCCATGCAATGAACCCTAGAATGTGTATTAAAGTGTGGTGGAATGCTGAAATGTGCATAACATGGTACCCAAGTGTAACCCACTTTGTAGGCATGCACTATCATCGAACAAACGAAGATCCTGGAATTTAATTGGCCGGGAACTCCCCGTTCGGTGAAACCGGGTTGGATCTTGTCACAACTTGTGTCCAAACATGCATGGTTTGGAATTATCCTATGACCCAACCAAGCACAAACCAAGAGGAAAATCCACCGGGCTACCCCTTTCATAAGAACATCTAGGGGGTAGAGGATCCAAGCCCATGGATCAGGGTTTTGTAGGAAGAAGCTCTTCGGGGCATCGGAATACCTCCAAACCTAGCAATGGATGCTAGCATGTGTATTAAAGTGTGGTGTAATACTCAAAGGTCAACAAACTGGTTCCCAAGTGTGACCCCTTGGCAGACATGCGATGTCACCTAAAAATGAAAGTGTTCTAGAAATTTAATTATTAGGGGGCCGAGAACTCCCAGTTTCGGTGAAACCGGGTTGGATCTTGTCACAAATTGTTCCCAAACATGGTTTGCAATTATCCTACAACCCAAACAAGAACAAACCAAGAGAAAAATACACCGGGCCACCCCTTTCATAAGAACATCTAGGGGGTAGACGATTCTGGGCCCACAGATCAGGGTTTCATATGAAGAAGCGCCTCGGAGCATCGGAATACCTCCAAACCCATGCAATGAACCCTAGCATGTGTATTAAAGTGTGGTGGAATGCTGAAATGTGCAAAACATGGTACCCAAGTGTAACCCACTTCGTAGCCATGCACTATCACCAAACAAACGAAGATCCTGGATATTAATTGGCCGGGAACTCCCCGTTCGGTGAAACCGGGTTGGATCTTGTCACAAATTGTGTCCAAACATGCATGGTTTGGAATTATCCTATGACCCAACCAAGGACAAACCAAGAGGAAAATCCACCGGGCTACCCCTTTCATAAGAACATCTAGGGGGTAGACGATCCAAGCCCATGGATCAGGGTTTTGTAGGAAGAAGCTCTTCGGGGCATCGGAATACCTCCAAACCTAGCAATGGATGCTAGCATGTGTATTAAAGTGTGGTGTAATACTCAAAGGTCAACAAACTGGTTCCCAAGTGTGACCCCTTGGCAGACATGCGATGTCACCTAAAAATGAAAGTGTTCTACAAATTTAATTATTAGGGGGCCGAGAACTCCCAGTTTCGGTGAAACCGGGTTGGATCTTGTCACAAATTGTGCCCAAACATGGTTTGCAATTATCCTACAGCCCAAAAAAGAACAAACCAAGAGAAAAATCCACCGGGCCACCCCTTTCATAAGAACATCTAGGGGGTAGACGATTCTGGTCCCACAGATCAGGGTTTCATAGGAAGAAGCGCCTCGGAGCATCGGAATACCTCCAAACCCATGCAATGAACCCTAGCATGTGTATTAAAGTGTGGTGGAATGCTGAAATGTGCAAAACATGGTACCCAAGTGTAACCCACTTCGTAGGCATGCACTATCACCATACAAACGAAGATCCTGGAATTTAATTGGCCGGGAACTCCCCGTTCTGTGAAACCGGGTTGGATCTTGTCACAACTTGTGTCCAAACATGCATGGTTTGGAATTATCCTATGACCCAACCAAGCACAAACCAAGAGGAAAATCCACCGGGCTACCCCTTTCGTAAGAACATCTAGGGGGTAGACGATCCAAGCCCATGGATCAGGGTTTTGTAGGAAGAAGCTCTTCGGGGCATCGGAATACCTCCAAACCTAGCAATGGATGCTAGCATGTGTATTAAAGTGTGGTGTAATTCTCAAAGGTCAACAAACTGGTTCCCAAGTGTGACCCCTTGGCAGACATGCAATGTCACCTAAAAATGAAAGTGTTCTACAAATTTAATTATTAGGGGGCCGAGAACTCCCAGTTTCGGTGAAACCGGGTTGGATCTTGTCACAAATTGTGCCCAAACATGGTTTGAAATTATCCTACAACCCAAACAAGAACAAACCAAGAGAAAAATACATCGGGCCACCCCTTTCATAAGAACATCTAGGGGGTAGACGATTCTGGGCCCACAGATCAGGGTTTCATAGGAAGAAGCGCCTCGGAGCATCGGAATACCTCCAAACCCATGCAATGAACCCTAGAATGTGTATTAAAGTGTGGTGGAATGCTGAAATGTGCAAAACATGGTACCCAAGTGTAACCCACTTTGTAGGCATGCACTATCACCAAACAAACGAAGATCCTGGAATTTAATTGGCCGGGAACTCCCCGTTCGGTGAAACCGGGTTGGATCTTGTCACAACTTGTGTCGAAACATGCATGGTTTGGAATTATCCTATGACCCAACCAAGCACAAACCAAGAGGAAAATCCACCGGGCTACCCCTTTCATAAGAACATCTAGGGGGTAGACGATCCAAGCCCATCGATCAGGGTTTTGTAGGAAGAAGCTCTTCGGGGCATCGGAATACCTCCAAACCTAGCAATGGATGCTAGCATGTGTATTAAAGTGTGATGTAATGCTCAAAGGTCAACAAACTGATTCCCAAGTGTGACCCCTTGGCAGACATGCGATGTCACCTAAAAATGAAAGTGTTCTACAAATTTAATTATTAGGGTTCCGAGAACTCCCAGTTTCGGTGAAACTGGGTTGGATCTTGTCACAACTTGTGTCCAAACATGCATGGTTTGGAATTATCCTATGACCCAACCAAGAACAAACCAAGAGGAAAATCCACCGGGCTACCCCTTTCATAAGAACATCTAGGGGTAGACAATTCTGGCCCACATATCAGGGTTTCATAGGAAGAAGCGCCTCGGAGCATCGGAATACCTCCAAACCCTTCCAATGAACCCTAGAATGTGTATTAACGTGTGGTGGAATGCTGAAATGTGCAAAACATGGTACCCAAGTGTAACCCGCTTCGTAGGCATGCACTATCACCAAAAAAATGAAGATCCTGGAATTTAATTGGCCGGGAACTCCCCATTCGGTAAAACCGGGTTGGATCTTGTCACAACTTGTGTCCAAACATTCATGGTTTGGAATTATCCTATGACCCAACCAAGCACAAACCAAGAGGAAAATCCACCGGGCTACCCCTTTCATAAGAATATCTAGGGGGTAGACGATCCAAGCCCATGGATCAGGGTTTTGTAGGAAGAAGCTCTTCGGGGCATCGGAATACCTCCAAACCTAGAAATGGATGCTAGCATGTGTATTAAAGTGTGGTGTAATGCTCAAAGGTCAACAAACTGGTTCCCAAGTGTGACCCCTTGGCAGACATGCGATGTCACCTAAAAATGAAAGTGTTCTACAAATTTAATTATTAGGGGGCCGAGAACTCCCAGTTTCGGTGAAATCGGGTTGGATCTTGTCACAAATTGTGCCCAAACATGGTTTGAAATTATCCTACAACCCAAACAAGAACAAACCAAGAGAAAAATACACCGGGCCACCCCTTTCATAAGAACATCTAGGGGGTAGACGATTCTGGGCCCACAGATCAGGGTTTCATAGGAAGAAGCGCCTCGGAGCATCGGAATACCTCCAAACCCATGCAATGAACCCTAGCATGTGTATTAAAGTGTGGTGGAATGCTTAAATGTGCAAAACATGGTACCCAAGTGTAACCCACTTCGTAGGCATGCACTATCACCAAACAAACGAAGATCCTGGAATTTAATTGGCCGGGAACTCCCCGTTCGGTGAAACCGGGTTGGATCTTGTCACAACTTGTGTCCAAACATGCATGGTTTGGAATTATCCTATGACCCAACCAAGCACAAACCAAGAGGAAAATCCACCGGGCTACCCCTTTCATAAGAACATCTAGGGGGTAGACGATCCAAGCCCATGGATCAGGGTTTTGTAGGAAGAAGCTCTTCGGGGCATCGGAATACCTCCAAACCTAGCAATGGATGCTAGCATGTGTATTAAAGTGTGGTGTAATGCTAAAAGGTCAACAAACTGGTTCCCAAGTGTGACCCCTTGGCAGACATGCGATGTCACCTAAAAATGAAAGTGTTCTACAAATTTAATTATTAGGGTGCCGAGAACTCCCAGTTTCGGTGCAACCGGGTTGGATCGTGTCACAAATTGTGCCCAAACATGGTTTGCAATTATCCTACAACCCAAACAATAACAAACTAAGATAAAAATACACCAGGCCACCCCTTTCATAAGAACATCTAGGGGTAGACAATTCTGGGCCCACATATCAGGGTTTCATAGGAAGAAGCGCCTCGGAGCATCGGAATACCTCCAAACCCTTGAAATGAACCCTAGAATGTGTATTAACGTGTGGTGGAATGCTGAAATGTGCAAAACATGGTACCCAAGTGTAACCCGCTTCGTAGGCATGCACTATTACCAAAAAAATGAAGATCCTGGAATTTAATTGGCCGGGAACTCCCCATTCGGTGAAACCGGGTTGGATCTTGTCACAACTTGTGTCCAAACATGCATGGTTTGGAATTATCCTATGACCCAACCAAGCACAAACCAAGAGGAAAATCCACCGGGCTACCCCTTTCATAAGAACATCTAGGGGGTAGACGATCCAAGCCCATGGATCAGGGTTTTGTAGGAAGAAGCTCTTCGGGGCATCGCAATACCTCCAAACCTAGCAATGGATGCTATCATGTGTATTAAAGTGTGGTGTAATGCTGAAAGGTCAACAAACTGGTTCCCAAGTGTGACCCCTTGGCAGACATGCGATGTCACCTAAAAATGAAAGTGTTCTGGAAATTTAATTATTAGGGGGCCGAGAACTCCCAGTTTCAGTGAAACCGGGTTGGATCTTGTCACAGATTATGCCCAAACATGGTTTGCAATTATCCTACAACCCAAACAAGAACAAACCAAGAGAAAAATCCACCGGGCCACCCCTTTCATAAGAACATCTAGGGGGTAGACGATTCTGGGCCCACAGATCAGGGTTTCATAGGAAGAAGCGCCTCGGAGCATCGGAATACCTCCAAACCCATGCAATGAACCCTAGCATGTGTATTAAAGTGTGGTGGAATGCTGAAATGTGCAAAATATGGTACCCAAGAGTAACCCACTTCGTAGGCATGCACTATCACCATACAAACGAAGATCCTGGAATTTAATTGGCCGGGAACTCCCCGTTCTGTGAAACCAGGTTGGATCTTGTCACAACTTGTGTCCAAACATGCATGTTTTGGAATTATCCTATGACCCAACCAAGCACAAACCAAGAGGAAAATCCACCGGGCTACCCCTTTCATAAGAACATCTAGGGGGTAGACGATCCAAGCCCATGGATCAGGGTTTTGTAGGAAGAAGCTCTTCGGGGCATCGGAATACCTCCAAACCTAGCAATGGATGCTAGCATGTGTATTAAAGTGTGGTGTAATGCTCAAAGGTCAACAAACTGGTTCCCAAGTGTGACCCCTTGGCAGACATGCGATGTCACCTAAAAATGAAAGTATTCTACAAATTTAATTATTACGGGGCCGAGAACTCCCAGTTTCGGTGAAACCGGGTTGGATCTTGTCACAAATTGTGCCCAAACATGGTTTGAAATTATCCTACAACACAACCAAGAACAAACTAAGTGAAAAATACACCGGGCCACCCCTTTCATAAGAACATCCAGGGGGTAGACGATTCTGGTCCCACAGATCAGGGTTTCATAGGAAGAAGCGCCTCGGAGCATCGGAATACCTCCAAACCCATGCAATGAACCCTAGCATGTATATTAAAGTGTGGTGGAATGCTGAAATGTGCAAAACATGGTACCCAAGTGTAACCCACTTCGTAGGCATGCACTATCACCAAACAAACGAAGATCCTGGAATTTAATTAGCCGGGAACTCCCCGTTCGGTGAAACCGGGTTGGATCTTGTCACAACTTGTGTCCAAACATGCATGGTTTGGAATTATCCTATGACCCAACCAAGCACAAACCAAGAGGAAAATCCACCGGGCTACCCCTTTCATAAGAACATCTAGGGGGTAGAGGATCCAAGCCCATGGATCAGGGTTTTGTAGGAAGAAGCTCTTCGGGGCATCGCAATACCTCCAAACCTAGCAATGGATGCTAGCATATGTATTAAAGTGTGGTGTAATGCTCAAAGGTCAACAAACTGGTTCCCAAGTGTGACCCCTTGGCAGACATGCGATGTCACCTAAAAATAAAAGTGTTCTACAAATTTAATTATTAGGGGGCCGAGAACTCCCAGTTTCGGTGAAACCGGGTTGGATCTTGTCACAAATTGTGCCCAAACATGGTTTGCAATTATCCTACAAACCAAACAAGAACAAACCAAGAGAAAAATACACCGGGCCACCCCTTTCATAAGAACATCTAGGGGGTAGACGATTCTGGTCCCACAGATCAGGGTTTCATAGGAAGAAGCGCCTCGGAGCATCGGAATACCTCCAAACCCATGCAATGAACTCTAGCATGTGTATTAAAGTGTGGTGGAATGCTGAAATGTGCAAAACATGGTACCCAAGTGTAACCCACTTCGTAGGCATGCACTATCACCAAACAAACGAAGATCCTGGAATTTAATTGGCCGGGAACTCCCCGTTCTGTGAAACCGGGTTGGATCTTGTCACAACTTGTGTCCAAACATGCATGGTTTGGAATTGTCCTATGACCCAACCAAGCACAAACCAAGAGGAAAATCCACCGGGCTACCCCTTTCATAAGAACATCTAGGGGGTAGACGATCCAAGCCCATGGATCAGGGTTTTGTAGGAAGAAGCTCTTCGGGGCATCGGAATACCTCCAAACGTAGCAATGGATGATAGCATGTGTATTAAAGTGTGGTGTAATGCTGAAGGGTCAACAAACTGGTTCCCAAGTGTGACCCCTTGGCAGACATGCGATGTCACCTAAAAATGAAAGTGTTCTAGAAATTTAATTATTAGGGCGCCGAGAACTGCCAGTTTCGGTGAAACCGGGTTGGATCTTGTCACAAATTGTGCCCAAACAAGGTTTGCAATTATCCTACAGCCCAAACAAGAACAAAACAAGAGAAAAATCCACCGGGCCACCCCTTTCATAAGAACATCTAGGGGGTAGACGATTCTGGTCCCACAGATCAGGGTTTCATAGGAAGAAGCGCCTCGGAGCATCGGAATACCTCCAAACCCATGCAATGAACACTAGCATGTGTATTAAAGTGTGGTGGAATGCTGAAATGTGCAAAACATGGTACCCAAGTGTAACCCACTTCGTAGGCATGCACTATCACCATACAAACGAAGATCCTGGAATTTAATTGGTCGGGAACTCCCTGTTCTGTGAAACCGGGTTGGATCTTGTCACAACTTGTGTCCAAACATGCATGGTTTGGAATTATCCTATGACCCAACCAAGCACAAACCAAGAGGAAAATCAACCGGGCTACCCCTTTCATAAGAACATCTAGGGGGTAGACGATCCAAGCCCATGGATCAGGGTTTTGTAGGAAGAAGCTCTTCGGGGCATCGGAATACCTCCAAACCTAGCAATGGATGCTAGAATGTGTATTAAAGTGTGGTGTAATGCTGAAAGCTCAACAAACTGGTTCCCAAGTGTGACCCCTTGGCAGACATGCGATGTCACCTAAAAATGAAAGTGTTCTAGAAATTTAATTATTAGGGGGCCGAGAACTCCCAGTTTCGGTGAAACCGGGTTGGATCTTGTCACAAATTGTGCCCAAACATGGTTTGCAATTATCCTACAACCCAAACAAGAACAAACCAAGAGAAAAATCCACCGGGCCACCCCTTTCATAAGAACATCTAGGGGTAGATGATTCTGGGCCCACAGATCAGGGTTTCATAGGAAGAAGCGCCTCAGAACATCAGAATACCTCCAAACCCATGCAATGAACTCTAGCATGTGTATTAAAGTGTGGTGGAATGCTGAAATGTGCAAAACATGGTACCCAAGTGTAACCCACTTCGTAGGCATGCACTATCACCAAACAAACGAAGATCCTGGAATTTAATTGGCCGGGAACTCCCCGTTCTGTGAAACCAGGTTGGATCTTGTCACAACTTGTGTCCAAACATGCATGGTTTGGAATTATCCTATGACCCAACCAAGAACAAACCAAGAGGAAAATCCACTGGGCTACCCCTTTCATAAGAACATCTAGGGGGGTAGACGATCCAACCCCACGGATCAGGGTTTTGTAGGAAGAAGCTCTTTGGGGCATCGGAATACCTCCAAACCTGGCAATGGATGCTAGCATGTGTATTAAAGTGTGTTGTAATGCTGAAATGTCAACAAACTGGTTCCCAAGTGTGACCCCTTCGCAGACATGCGATATCACCTAAAAATGAAGGTGTTCTGGAAATTTAATTATTAGGGGGCCAAGAACTCCCAGTTTCGGTGAAACCGGGTTGGATCTTGTCACAAATTGTGCCCAAACATGGTTTGCAATTATCCTACAAGCCAACCAATAACAAACCAAGAGAAAAATCCTCCGGGCCACCCCTTTCATAAGAACATCTAGGGGGTAGACGAGTCTGGGCCGACATATGAGGGTTTCATAGGAAGAAGCACCTCGAAGCAACGAAATACCTCCAAACCCTTGCAATGGACCCTAGCATGTGTATTAAAGTGTGGTGGAATGCTGATATGTACAAAACATGGTATCCAAGTGTAACCCGCTTCGTAGCCATGCACTATCACCGAAAAACAAAGATCGTGGAATATAATTGGCATGGAACTCCCCGTTTCGGTGAAACCGGGTTGGATCTTGTCACAACTTGTTCCCAAACATGCATGGTTTGGAATTATCCTATGACCCAACCAAGCACAAAACAAGAGGGAAATCCATCGGGCTACCCCTTTCATAAGAACATCTAGGGGTAGACGATACAGGCCCACGGATCGGGGTTTTGTAGGAAGAAGCTCTTCGGGGCATCGAACTACCTCCAAACCTGGCAATGGACTCTAGCATGTGTATTAAAGTTTGGTGGAATGATGAAATGTTAAAACCCTGGTTCCCAAGTGTGACCCTTTCACGGAGATGCGATTTCACCTAAAAATGAAGGTGTTCTGGAAATTTAATTATTAGGGAGCCGAGAACTCCCAGTTTCGGTGAAACCGGGTTGGATCTTGTCAGAAATTTTGCCCAAACATGGTTTTCAAGTATCCTATAACCCAACCAAGCACAAATCAAGAGAAAAATCCACCGGGCTACCCCTTTCATAAGAACATCTAAGGGGTAGACGATTATGGGCCCACAGATCAGGGTTTCATAGGAAGAAGCGCCTTGGAGCATCGGAATACCTCCAAGACCTTTCAATGGACACTAGCATGTGTATTAAAGTGTGGTGGAATGATGAAATTTCCAAAACATGGTACCCAAGTGTAACCCGCTTCGTAGGCATGCACTATCACCGATAAATCGAAGATCTTGGAATTTAATTGGACGATAACTCCCCGTTTCGGTAAAACCGGGTTGGATCTTGTCACAAATTGTGCCCAAACATGCATGGTTTGGAATTATCCTATGACCCAACCAAGCACAAACCAAGAGGAAAATCCACCGGGCTACCCCTTTCATAAGAACATCTAGGGGGGAAGACAATCCAGGCCCACGGATCAGGGTTTTGTAGGAAGAACCTCTTCGGGGTATTAGAATACTTCCAAACCTGGCAATGGATGCTAGCATTTGTATTAATGTGTTGTGGAATGATGAAATGTAAAAAACCTGGTTCCCAAGTGTGACCCCTTCGCAGACATGCCATGTCACGTAAAATGAAGGTGTTTTGGAAATTTAATTATTAGGGGGCCGAGAACTCCCAGTTTTGGTGAAACCGGGTTGGATATTTTCACAAATTGTGCCCAAACATGGTTTTCAATTATACTATAACCCAACCAAGCACAAACCAAGAGAAAAATCCACCGGGCTACCCCTTTCATAAGAACATCTAGGGGGGTAGACGATCCAGGCCCACGGATCAGGGTTTTGTAGGAAGAAGCTCTTCGAGGCATGGGAATACCTCCAAACCTAGCAATGGATGCTAGCATGTGTATTAAATTGTGGTGTAATGCTGAAATGTCAACAAACTGGTTCCCAAGTGTGACCCCCTCGCAGATATGTAATATCACCTAAAAATGAAGGTGTTCTGGAAATTTAATTACTAGGGGGGCCACAACTCCCAGTTTCAGTGAAACCGGGTTGGATATTTTCACAAATTGTGCCAAAACATGGTTTGCAATTATCCTACAACCCAGCCAAGAACAAACCAAGAGAAAAATCCACCGTTCTACCCCTTTCATAAGAACATCTAGGGGGTGGACGATTCTGGGCCCATAGATCAGGTTTTCATAGGAAGAAGCGCCTCAGAGCATCGGAATACCTCCAAATCGTTGCAATGGACCCTAGCATGTGTATTAAAGTGTGGTGGAATTCTGAAATGTGCAAAACATGGTACCCAAGTGTAACCCGCTTCATAGGCATGCACTATCACCGAAAAAACAAAGATCCTGAAATTTAATTGGCCGGGAACTCCCCATTTGGTGAAACCGGGTTGGATCTTGTCACAACTTATGTCCAAACATGCATGGTTTGGAATTATCCTATGACCCAACCAAGCACAAACCAAGAGGAAAATCCACCGGGCTACCCCTTTCATCAGAACATCTAGGGGGTAGACGATCCAAGCCTACAGATGAGGGTTTTGTAGGAAGAACCTCTTCGGGGTATCTGACTACTTCCAAACCTGTCAATGGATGCTAGCATGTGTATTAAGGTGTGGTGGAATGACGAAATGTAAAAAACATGGTTCCCAAGTATGACCCCTTCGCAGACATGCCATGTCACGTAAAATGAAGGTGTTTTGGAAATTTAATTATTAGGGGGCCGAGAACTCCCAGTTTTGGTGAAACCGGGTTGGATATTTTCAGAAATTCTGTGCAAACATGGTTTGCAATAATCCTATAACCCAACCAAGCACAAACCAAGATAAAAATCCACCGGGCTACCCCTTTCATAAGAACATCTAGGGGGGTAGACGATCCAGGCCCACGGATCAGGGTTTTGTAGGACGAAGCTCTTCGGGGCATCGGAATACCTCCAAAACTGGCAATGGATGCTAGCATGTGTATTAAAGTTTGGTGTAATGCTGAAATGTCAACAAACTGGTTCGCAAGTGTGACCCCTTCGCAGACATACGATATCACCTAAAAATGAAGGTGTTCTAGAAATTTAATTACTAGGGGGCCGACAACTCCCAGTTTCAGTGAAACCGGGTTGGATATTTTCACAAATTGTGCCCAAACATGGTTCGCAATTATCCTACAAACCATCCAAGCACAAACCAAGAGAAAAATCCACCGGTCTACCCCTTTCATAAGAACATCTACGGGGTGGACGATTCTGGGCCCACAGATCAGGGTTTCATAGGAAGAAGGTCCTCGGAGCATCGGAATACCTCCAAACTGCTGCAATGGACCCTATCATGTGTATTAAAGTGTGGTGGAATGCTGAAATGTGCAAAACATGGTACCCAAGTGTAACCCGCTTCATAGGCATGCACTATCACCGAAAAAACGAAGATCCTGAAATTTAATTGGCCGGGAACTCCCCATTTGGTGAAACCGGTTGGATCTTGTCACAACTTATGTCCAAACATGCATGGTTTGGAATTATCCTATGACCCAAACAAGCACAAACAAAGAGGAAAATCCACCGGGCTACCCCTTTCATCAGAACATCTAGGGGGTAGACGATCCAAGCCCACAGATCAGGGTTTTGTAGGAAGAACCTCTTCGGGGTATCGGAATACTTCCAAACCTGGCAATGGATGCTAGCATGTGTATTAAGGTGTGGTGGAATCATGAAATGTAAAAAACCTGGTTCCCAAGTGTGACCCCTTCACAGACATACCATGTCACGTAAAATGAAGGTGTTTTGGAAATTTAATTATTAGGGGGCCGAGAACTCCCAGTTTTGGTGAAACCGGGTTGGATATTTTCATAAATTGTGCCCAAACATGGTTTGCAATTATCCTATAACCCAACCAAGCACAAACCAAGAGAAAAATCCACCGGGCTACCCCTTTCATAAGAACATCTAGGGGGTTAGACGATCTAGGCCCACGGATCAGGGTTTTGTAGGAAGAAGCTCTTTGGGGCATGGGAATAACTCCAAACCTGGAAATGGATGCTATAATGTGTATTAAAGTGTGGTGCAATTATGAAATTTCAACAAACTGGTTCCCAAGTGTGACCCCTTCGCAGACATGCGATGTCTCCTAAAAATCAAGGTGTTCTGGAAATTTAATTATTAGGGGGCCGAGAACTCCCAGTTTCAGTGAAACCGGGTTGGATCTTGTCACAAATTGTGCGCAAACATGGTTTTCAATTATCCTACAACCCAACCAAGCACAAACCAAGAGAAAAATCCACCGGGATACCCCTTTCATAAGAACATCTAGGGGGTAGACGATTCTGGGCACACAGATCAAGGTTTCATAGGCAGAAGCGCCTCGGAGCATCGGAATAAGTCCAAACCCTTGCAATGGACCCTAGCATGTGTATTAAAGTGTGGTGGAATGCTGAAATGTCCAAAAAATGGTATCCAAGTGTATCCGCTTCGTAGGCATGCACTATCATAAAAAAACGAAGATCCTGGAATTTAATTGGCCGGGAACTTCCTGTTTCGATGAAACCGGGGTTGATATTGTCACAACTTGTGCCCAAACATGCATGGTTTGGAATTATCCTGTGACCCAACCAAGCACAAACCAAGAGGAAAATCCACCGGGCTACCCCTTTCATATGAACATCTAGGGGGTAGACGATCCAGGCCCACGGATCATGGTTTTGTAGGAAGAAGCTCTTTGGGGCATCGGAAGACCTCCAAACCTGGCAATGTACGCTAGCATGTGTATTAAAGTGTGGTGGAATGATGAAATGTCAACAACCTGGTTCGCAAGTGTGACCCCTTCGCAGACATGCGATGTCACCTAAAAATGAAGGTGTTGTGGAAATTTAATTATTAGCGGGGCGAGAACTCCCAGTTTCGGTCAAACCGGGTTGGATCTTGTCACAAATTGTGACCAAACATGGTTTGCAATTATCCTATAACCCAACCAAGCACAAACTAAGAGAAAAATCAACCGGGCTCCCCCTTTCATAAGAACATCTAGGGGTAGATGATTTTGGGCCCATAGATCAAGGTTTCATAGGAAGAAGTGCGTCGGAGCATAGGAATACCTCCAAACCCTTTAAATGGACCCAAGCATGTGTATTAAAGTGTGGTGGAATGATGAAATGTCCAAACATGGTACCCAAGTGTAACCCGCTTCATAGGCATGCACTATCATCGAAAAAATGAAGATCCTGGAATTTAATTGGCTGGGAACTCCCCGCTTCGTTGAAACCTGGTTGGATCTTGTCACAACTTATGCCCAAACATGCATGGTTTGGGATTATCCTATGACCCAGCCAAGCACAAACCAAGAGGAAAATCCACAGTGTTACCCCTTTCATCAGAACATATAGAGGGGTAGACAATCTAGACCCAGGGATCAGGGTTTTGTAGGAAGAAGCTCTTCAGGGCATCGGAATACCTCGAAACCTGGCAATGGATGCTAGCATGTGTATTAAAGTGTGGTGGAATACTGAAATATCAAAAACCTGGTTCCCAAGTGTGACCCCTTCGCAGACATGCGATGTCACCTAAAAATGAAGGTGTTGTGAAAATTTAATTATTAGGGGGCCGAGAAATACCAGATTAGGTGAAACCGGGTTGGATCTTGCCATGAATTGTGCCCAAACATGGTTTGAAATTATCCTACAACCCAAACAAGCACAAATCAAGAGAAAAAATCCACCGGTCTACCCCTTTCATAAGAACATCTAGGGGGTAGACGATTATGGGCCCACAGATCAGGGTTTCGTAGGAAAAAGCACCTCGAAGCATCGGAATACGTCCATACATGTATGGTTTAGAATTTAATTGGCCGAGAACTCCCCGCTTCGCTGAAACCTGGTGGGATCTTGTCACAACTTATGCCCAAACATGCATGGTTTGGAATTATCCTATGACCCAGCCAAGCACAAACCAAGAGGAAAATCCACAGTACTACCCGTTTCATAAGAACATCTAGAGGGGTAGACAATCCAGACCCACGGATCAGGGTTTTGTAGGAAGAAGCTCTTCGTGGCATCGGAATACCTCCAAACCTGGCAATGGATGCTAGCATGTGTATTAAAGTGTGGTGGAATACTGAAATATCAAAAACCTGGTTCCCAAGTGTGACCCCTTCGCAGACATGCGATGTCACCTAAAAATGAAGGTGTTGTGGAAATTTAATTATTAGGGGGCCGAGAACTCCCAGATTCGGTGGAACCGGGTTGGATCTTTCCACGAATTGTGCCCAAACATGGTTTGAAATAATCCTACAACCCAAACAAGCACAAATGAAGAGAAAAATCCACCGGTCTACCCCTTTCATAAGAACATCTAGGGGGTAGACGATTCTGGGCCCACAGATTAGGGATTCGTAGGCAAAAGCGCCTCGAAGCATCGGAATACGTCCAAACATGCATGGTTTAGAATTTAATTGGCCGAGAACTCCCCGCTTCGCTGAAACCTGGTTGGATCTTGTCACAACTTATGCCCAAACATGCATGGTTTGGAATTATCCTATGACTCAGCCAAGCACAAACCAAGAAGAAAATCCACAGTGCTACCCCTTTCATAAGAACATCTAGAGGGGTAGACAATCCAGACCCACGGATCAGGGTTTTGTAGGAAGAAGATCTTCGTGGCATCGGAATACCTCCAAACTTGGCAATGGATGCTAGCATGTGTATTAAACTGTGGTGGAATACTGAAATATCAAAAACCTGGTTCCCAAGTGTGACCCCTTCGCAGACATGCGATGTCACCTAAAAATGAAGGTGTTGTGGAAATTTAATTATTAGGGGGCCGAGAACTCCCAGATTCGGTGAAACCGGGTTGGATCTTGAAACGAATTGTGCCCAAACATGGTTTGAAATTATCCTACAACCCAAATAAGCACAAACCAATAGAAAAATCCACCGGTCTACCCATTTCATAAGAACATCTAGGGGTAGACGATTCTGGGCCCACAAATCAGGGTTTCGTAGGCAAAAGCTCCTCGGAGCATCGGAATATGTCCAAACATGCATGGTTTGGAATTAATTTGGTCGGGAACTCCCCGATTTGCTGAAACCTGGTTGGATCTTGTCACAACTTATGCCCAAACATGCATGGTTTGGAATTATCCTATGACCCACCCAAGCACAAACCAAGAGGAAAATCCACAGTGCTACCCCTTTCATAAGAACATCTAGGGGGGTAGACAATCTAGACCCACGGATCAGGGGTTTGTAGGAAGAAGCTCTTCGGGGCATCGGAATACCTCCAAACCTGGCAATGGATGCTAGCATGTGTATTAAAGTGTGGTGGAATACTGAAATATCAAAAACCTGGTTCCCAAGTGTGACCCCTTCGCAGACATGCGATGCCACCTAAATATGAAGGTGTTGTGGAAATTTAATTATTAGGGGGGCGAGAACTCCCAGATTCGGTGAAACCGAGTTGGATCTTGGCACGAATTGTGCCCAAACATAGTTTGAAATTATCCTACAACCCAAACAAGCACAAACCAAGACAAAAATACACCGGGCTACTCCTTTCATAAGAACATCTAGGGGGTAGACGATTCTGGGCCCACAGATCAGGGTTTCATAGGCAAAAGCGCCTCGGAGCATCGGAATACGTCCAAATCCATGCAATAGACCCTAGCATGTGTATTAAAGTGTGGTGGAATGCTGAAATGTCCAAAACATGGTATCCAAGTGTAACATGCTTCGTAGGCATGCACTATCACCTAAAAAACGAAGATCCTGGAATTTAATTGGCCGGGAACTCCCCGTTTCGATGAAACCTGGGTTGATCTTGTCACAACTTGTGCCTAAACATGCATGGTTTGGAATGATCCTATGACCCAACCAAGCACAAACCAAGAGGAAAATCCACCGGGCTACCCCTTTCATAAGAACATCTAGGGGGTAACGATCGAGGCCCAAAGATTAGGGTTTTGTAGGAAGAAGCTCTTCGGGGCATCGGAATACCTCTAAACCTGGCAATGGACACTAGCATGCGTATTAAAGTGTGGTGGAATACTGAAATATCAAAAACATGGTTCCCAAGTGTGACCCCTTCGCAGACATGCGATGTCACCTAAAAATGAAGGTGTTGTGGAAATTTAATTATTAGGGGGCCGAGAATTCCCAGATTCGGTGAAACCGGGTTGGATCTTGTCACGAATTGTGCCCAAACATGGTTTGAAATTATCCTACAACCCAAACAAGCACAAATCAAGAGAAAAATCAACCGGTCTACCCCTTTCATAAGAACATCTAGGGGGTAGACGATTCTAGGCCCATAGATCAGGGTTTCGTAGGCAAAAGCGCCTCGGAGCATCGGAATACGTCCAAACATGCATGGTTTGGAATTTAATTGGCCGAGAACTCCCCGCTTCGCTGAAACCTGGTTGGATCTTGTCACAACTTATGCCCAAACATGCATGGTTTGGAATTATCCTATGACCCAGCCAAGCACAAACCAAGAGGAAAATCCATAGTGCTACCCCTTTCATAAGAACATCTAGAGGGGTAGACAATCCAGACCCACGGATCAGGGTTTTGTAGGAAGAAGCTCTTCGCGGCATCGGAATACCTCCAAACCTAGCAATGGATGCTAGCATGTGTATTAAACTGTGGTGGAATACTGAAATATCAAAAACCTAGTTCCCAAGTGTGACCCCTTCGCAGACATGCGATGTCACCTAAAAATGAAGGTGTTGTGGAAATTTAATTATTAGGGGGTCGAGAACTCCCAGATTCGGTGAAACCGGGTTGGATCTTGTCATGAATTGTGCCCAAACATGGTTTGAAATTATCCTACAACCCAATCAAGCACAAATCAAGAGAAAAATCCACCGGTCTACCCCTTTCATAAGAACATCTAGGGGTAGACGATTTTGGGCCCACAAATCAGGGTTTCGTAGGCAAAAGCGCCTGGGAGCATCGGAATACGTCCAAACATGCATGGTTTGGAATTTAATTGGCCAGGAACTCCCCGCTTCGCTGAAACCTGGTTGGATCTTGTCACAACTTATGCCCAAACATGCATGGTTTGGAATTATCCTATGACCTTGCCAAGCACAAACCAAGAGGAAAATCCAAAGTGGTACCCCTTTCATAAGAACATCTAGAGGGGTAGACAATCCAGACCCATGGATCCGGGGTTTGTAGGAAGAAGCTCTTCGGGGCATCGGAATACCTCCAAACCTGGCAATGGATGCTAGCATGTGTATTAAAGTATGGTGGAATACTGAAATATCAAAAACCTGGTTCCCAAGTGTGACCCCTTCGCAGACATGCGATGTCTCCTAAATATGAAGGTGTTGTGGAAATTTAATTATTAGGGGGCCGAGAACTCCCAGATTCGGTGAAACCGAGTTGGATCTTGTCACGAATTGTGTCCAAACATGGTTTGAAATTATCCTACAACCCAAACAAACACAAAGCAAGAGAAAAATCCATAGGTCTACCCCTTTCATAAGAACATCTAGGGGTAGACGATTTTGGGCCCACAAATCAGGGTTTCGTAGGCAAAAGCGCCTCGGAGCATCGGAATACGTCCAAACATGCATGGTTTGGAATTTAATTGGCCGGGAACTCCCCGCTTCGCTGAAACCTGGTTGGATCTTGTCACAACTTATGCCCAAACATGCATGGTTTCGAGTTATCCTATGACCCAGCCAAGCACAAACCAAGAGGAAAATCCACAGTGCTACCCCTTTCATAAGAAGATCTAGGGGGGTAGACAATCCAGACCCACGGATCCGGGGTTTGTAGGAAGAAGCTCTCCGGGGCATCGAAATACCTCCAAACCTGGCAATGGATGCTAGCATGTGTATTAAAGTATGGTGGAATACTGAAATATCAAAAACCTGGTTCCCAAGTGTGACCCCTTCGCAGACATGCGATGTCTCCTAAATATGAAGGTGTTGTGGAAATTTAATTATTAGGGGGCCGAGAACTCCCAGATTCGGTGAAACCGGGTTGGATCTTGTCACGAATTGTGTCCAAACATGGTTTGAAATTATCCTACAACCCAATCAAGCACAAATCAAGAGAAAAATCCACCGGTCTACCCCTTTCATAAGAACATCTAGGGGTAGACGATTTTGGGCCCACAAATCAGGGTTTCGTAGGCAAAAGCGCCTGGGAGCATCGGAATACGTCCAAACATGCATGGTTTGGAATTTAATTGGCCAGGAACTCCCCGCTTCGCTGAAACCTGGTTGGATCTTGTCACAACTTATGCCCAAACATGCATGGTTTGGAATTATCCTATGACCTTGCCAAGCACAAACCAAGAGGAAAATCCAAAGTGGTACCCCTTTCATAAGAACATCTAGAGGGGTAGACAATCCAGACCCATGGATCCGGGGTTTGTAGGAAGAAGCTCTTCGGGGCATCGGAATACCTCCAAACCTGGCAATGGATGCTAGCATGTGTATTAAAGTATGGTGGAATACTGAAATATCAAAAACCTGGTTCCCAAGTGTGACCCCTTCGCAGACATGCGATGTCTCCTAAATATGAAGGTGTTGTGGAAATTTATTTATTAGGGGGCCGAGAACTCCCAGATTCGGTGAAACCGAGTTGGATCTTGTCACGAATTGTGTCCAAACATGGTTTGAAATTATCCTACAACCCAAACAAGCACAAACCAAGAGAAAAATCCATAGGTCTACCCCTTTCATAAGAACATCTAGGGGTAGACGATTCTGGGCCCACAGATGAGGGTTTCGTAGGCAAAAGCGCCTCGGAGCATCAGAATACGTCCAAACATGCATGGTTTTGAATTTAATTGGCCGGGAACTCCCCGCTTCGCTGAAACCTGGTTGGATCTTGTCACAACTTATGCCCAAACATGCATGGTCTGGAATTATCCTATGACCCACCCAAGCACAAACCAAGAGGAAAATCCACAGTGCTACCCCTTTCATAAGAACATCTAGGGGGGTAGACAATCCAGACCCACGGATCAGGATTTTGTAGGAAGAAGCTCTTCGGGGCATCGGAATACCTCCAAAACTGGCAATGGATGCTAGCATGTGTATTAAAGTGTGGTGGAATACTGAAATATCAAAAACCTGGTTCCCAAGTGTGACCCCTTCGCAGACATGCGATGTCACCTAAATATGAAGGTGTTGTGGAAATTTAATTATTACGGGGCCGAGAACTCCCAGATTCGGTGAAACCGAGTTGGATCTTGTCACAAATTGTGCCCAAACATGGTTTCAAATTATCCTACAACCCAAAAAAGCACAAACCAAGAGAAAAATCCACCGGGACACCCCTTTCATAAGAACATCTAGGGGGTAGACGATTCTGGGCCCACAGATCAGGGTTTCGTAGGCAAAAGCGCCTCGGAGCATCGGAATACGTCCAAATCCATGCAATGGACCCTAGCATGTGTATTAAAGTGTGGTGGAATACTGAAATGTCCAAAACATGGTATCCAACTGTAACACGCTTTGTAGGCATGCACTATCACCTAAAAACGAAGATCCTGGAATTTAATTGGCCGGGAACTCCCCGTTTCGATGAAACCTGGTTTGATCTTGTCACAAAATGTGCCCAAACATGCATGGTTTGGAATTATCCTATGAGCCAACCAAGCACAAACCAAGAGAAAATCCACCGGGATACCCCTTCCATAAGAACATCTAGGGGGTAGACGATCGAGGCCCAAGGATCAGGGTTTTATAGGAAGAAGCTCTTCGGGGCATTGGAATACCTCTAAACTTGGCAATGGATTCTAGCATGCGTATTAAAGTGTGGTGGAATGATGAAATGTCGAAAACATGGTTCCCAAGTGTGACCCCTTCGCAGACATGCGATGTCACCTAAAAATGAAGGTGTTCTGGAAATTTAATTATTAGGTGGCCGAGAACTCCCATTTTCGGTGAAACTGGGTTGGATCTTGTCACAAATTGTGCCCAAACATGGTTTGCAATTATCCTATAACCCAAACAAGCACAAACCAAGAGAAAAATCCACTGGGCTACCCCTTTCATAAGAACATCTAGGGGGTAGACGATTCTGGGCCCATAGATCAGGGTTTCATAGGCAGAAGAGCCTCAGAGCAGCAGAATACGTCCAAACCTTGCAATATACTCTAGCATGTGTATTAAAGTGTGGTGGAATGCTGAAATGTCCAAAACATGGTACCCAAATGTGAATCGCTTCGTAGGCATGCACTATCAACGAAAAAACGAAGATCCTGGAATTTAATTGGCCGGGAACTGCTTGTTTCGGTGAAACTTGGTTGCATCTTGTCACAACATGTGCCCATACATGGTTTGGAATTATCCTATGAACTAAACAAGAACAAACCAAGAGGAAAATCCACAATCCTACCCCTTTCATAAGAACATCTAGGGGGTAGACGATCCAGGCCCACGGATTAGGGTTTTAGAGGAAGAAGCTCTTCGGGGCATCGGAATACCTCCAAACCTGGCAATGGATGCTAGCATGTGTATTAAAGTGTGGTGGAATGCTTAAATATCAAAAACCTGGTTCCCAAGTGTGAACCCTTCGCAGACATGCGATGTCAACTAAACATGAAGGTGTTCTAGAAATTTAATTATTAGGGGGCTGAGAACTCCCAGTTTCAGTGAAACTGGGTTGGATCTTGTCACAAATTGTGCCCAAACATGGTTTGAAATTATCGTACAACCCAACCAAGAAAAAACCAAGAAAAAAAATCCACCGGGCTACCCCTTTCATTAGAACATCTAGGGTAGACGATTCTGGGCACACATATGAGGGTTTCATAGGCAGAAGCGCCTCGGAGCATCGGAATACCTCCAAACCCTTGCAATGGACCCTAGCATGTGTATTAAAGTTTGGTGGAATGATGAAATGTGCAAAACATGGTACCCAAGTGTAACCCACTTCGTAGGCATGCACTACCACCGAAAAAAAGGAAGATCCTGGAATTTAATTGGCCAAGAACTCCCTGTTTCGGTGAAACCAGGTTGGATCTTGTCACCACTTGTGACCAAACATGCATGGTTTGAAATTATCCTATGACCCAACCAAGCACAAACCAAGAGGAAAATCCACCGGGCTACCCATTTCATAAGAACATCTAGGGGGTAGAAGATCCAGGCCTGCGGATCAGGTTTTTGTAGGGAGAAGCTCTTGGGGGCATCGGAATACCTCCAAACCTGGCAATGGACGCTAGCATGTGTATTGAAGTGTGGTGCAATGATGAAATGTCAAAAACCTGGTTCCCAAGTGTGACCCCTTCGCAGACGTGCGATGTCACCTAAAAATGAAGGTGTTCTGCAAATTTAATTATTAGGGGCCGAGAACTCCCAGTTTTGATGAAACCGGGTTGGATCTTCTCACAAATTGTTCCCAAACATGGTTTGCAATTATACTATAACCCAACCAAGAACAAACCAAGAGAAAAATCCACCGGGCTACCCCTTTCATAAGAACATCTAGGGGGTAGACGATTCTGGGCCGACGGATTAGGGTTTCATAAGAAGAAGCTCCTCGGAGCATCGGAATACCTCCAAACCCTTAGAATGGACCCTAGAATGTGTATTAACGTGTGGTGGAATGCTAAAATGTCCAAAACATGGTACCCAAGTATAACCCGCTTCGTAGGCATGCACTATCACCGAAAAAACGAAGATCCTGGAATTTAATTGGTCGGGAACTCCCCGTTTGGGTGAATCCGGGTTGGATCTTGTCACAACTTGTGCCCAAACATGCATGGTTTGGAATTATAGTATGACCCAAAAAAGCACAAACCAAGAGGAAAATCCACCGGGCTTACCCTTTCATAAGAACATGTAGGGGGGTAGACGATCAAGGACCACAGATTAGGGTTTTGTAGGAAGAAGCTCTTCGGGGCATCGGAATACCTCCAAACCTGGCAATGGATGCTAGTATGTGTATTAAAGTGTGGTGTAATGCTGAAATATCAACAACCTGGTTCCCAAGTGTGACCCCTTCTCATTCATGCGATGTCACCTAAAAATGAAGGTGTTCTAGAAATTTAATTATTAGGGGCCGAGAACTCCCAGTTTCGGTGAAACCGGGTTGGATCTTGGCACAAATTGTGCACAAACATGGTTTGCAATTATCCTACAACCCATACATGCACAAACCAAGAGAAAAATCCACCGGGCTACCCCTTTCATAAGAAGATCTAGGGGTTGACGATTCTGGGCCCACAGATCAGGGTTTCGTAGGCAGAAGCGCCTCGGAGCATCAGAATACGTCCAAATCCTTGCAATGGACCATAGCATAGGTATTAAAGTGTGGTGGAATGCTGAAATGTCCAAAACATGGTATCCAAGCGTAACCCGCTTCGTAGGCATGCACTATCACCCAAAAACGAAGATCCTGGATTTTAATTGGCTGGGAACTCCCCGTTTCGGTGAAACCTGGTTGGATCTTGTCACAACTTGCGCCCAAACATGCATGGTTTGGAATTATCCTATGACCCAACCAAGCACAAACCAAGAGGAAATTCCACCGGGCTACCCCTTCCATAAGAACATCTAGGGGTAGGCGATCGAGGCCCACAGATTAGTGTTTTGTAGGAAGAAGCTCTTCGGGGCATCGGAATACCTCTAAACCTGGCAATGGATGCTAGCATGTGTATTGAAGTGCTGTGGTATGATGAAATGTCAAAAGTATGTTTCCCAAGTGTGAACCCTTCGCAAACATGCGATGTCACCTCAAAAGGAAGGTGTTCTGGAAATATAATTATTAGGTGGCCGAGAACTCCAATTTTCGGTGAAACTGGGTTGATTCTTGTCACAAATTGTGCCCAAACATGGTTTGCAATTATCCTATAACCCAACCAAGCACAAACCAAGAGAAAATTCCACCTGGCTACCCGTTTCATAAGAACATCTAGGGGGTAGACGATTCTGGGTCCACAGATCAGGGTTTCATAGGCAGAAGCGCCTCAAAGCATCGGAATACGTCCAAACCCTTGCAATATACCCTAGCATGTGTATTAAAGTGTGGTGGAATGCTGAAATGTCCAAAACATGGGACCCAAGTGAAACCCGCTTCGTAGGCATGCACTATCATCGAAAAAACGAAGATCGTGGAATTTAATTGGCCGGGAACTCCTTGTTTCGGTGAAACCGGGTTGGATCTCATCACAACTTGTGCCCATACATGGTTTGGAATTATCCTATGAACCAACCAAGAACAAACCAAGAGGAAAATCCACAATCCTACCCCTTTCATAAGAACATCTAGGGGGTAGACGATCCAGGCCCACGGATCAGGGTTTTGTAGGAAGAAGCTCTTCGGGGCATCGGAATAGCTCCGAACCTGGAAATGGATGCTATCTTGTGTATTAAAGTGTGGTGGAATGCTGAAATATCAAAAACCTGGTTCCCAAGTGTGACCCCTTCGCAGACATGCGATGTCACCTAAAAATGAAGGTGTTCTAGAAAATTAATTATTAGGGGGCCGAGAACTCCTAGTTTCGGTGAAACCGGGTTGGATCTTGTCACAAATTGTGCCCTAACATGGTTTGCAATTATCATATAACTCAACCAAGCACAAACCAAGAGAAAATACACCGGGCTACCCCTTTCATAAGAACATCTAGGGGGTAGACGATTCTGGGCACATATATCAGGGTTTCATAGGCAGAAATGCCTCGGAGAATCGGAATACCTCCATACCCTTACAATGGACTCTAGCATGTGTATTAATGTGTCACTGGTGGAAAAAGGGCCTGTAGTCCCGGGCCTCAACTGGATTTATCCCGATTTTGGGCCCGGGACTACGAAAACGGGACTAGAGCCCCCTATAGTCCTGGCTCGCTACGCCCCGCGACTGATTATAGCCATGTGGCTGTTTCAGCGCCGCGGGGGGCGGAAACCCTTTAGTCCCGGGCCGTAACATCACCCGGGACTATAAGGTTTCCTGCCGCGGCAGAGAATTGTGTGTTTCTCTGCCGCGGCAGAGATTGTGTATTTCCTTTTTTTTTGCCATTTCGTTCCTTTTTCGTTTTGTGTTTCACTATAATTCAAACATATATTTCAGTATACATATTATATGCTACTACGTACACAATACACATCGATGCATTTATATAATTAATCGATCCCTTGCAAGCATACATGTAATCAATCATATCAAAAGGAAGAAATGTTTTGAAATTACATGGTCATTGATGAATATATATATCATATCAGCTACATGTAGATGACTAAAGCAAATCGAGTTCCACGTCATCCACATAATGCTCTCCATGTACATCAAGGACTTCCTTCATCATAAATCCCGCCAGCTCCTCTTGAATTGCTCTTATGCGCTGGTCTGGCTCTAGTTTCTCCCGCAAATCATAAATAAAATGTGAGTCAACTTTTCGCTCACTGGTCAACTCGCGGACGTACTCGCAGACGTAGTATCCACATAAATGAGTTCCCGGTGGCCGCTGTAAAATCTTCACCATTTTATAAGTTAACTCCTCTTTGAATGGACCTGGTATTTTCTCTCTGAACCGTTTCCAACACCTGCTCGGCAAAGAAAATGAACAAAGGAGTTATTAGTTACTTGATATCAGGAAATGAATGAAAGAGGACGATATAATGTGATAATGATTGAAATTACTTATGGAGCATTTCTTTCATGTCGCTCCACTGCTCTTGGTCCCAACTTAATGAGTCGTGGACTTCAACTAGGGAGTTGTCAACGTGAATGTTTAGCAAGATCCAGTGGAATCTGCAGACGTTTACATAAGCATACATGTATAGCTCATCCAGTAAGCAAAAATAAAATGTGTACAAGATATAAACACTCACTTGAAGTTGTAAGGAAAAAGTATTTCCTTAACAAATATATTCTCGGTTAAGAACCTACACAGGTCTTCCTCCACGTCCTTGGGGTTATTCTTTAACGTATATTCATTGACGATATATGGGTCAATGAACCCAACGTCGAATCTTCTAGATCTTTTGCATTCAAGCATCTTCATTCTGCTGAATATAATATCATCATACAAAAGGATATATAGTTAGGATAATATATTAAATGCAATGAACGAGCTAAGCTACAAACTTAATTATAGAAATAAATCACTTACAGACAGTAGCAACCAATGATAGATTTGTCGAGGGAGCGCTGGTTGTATAACTGAAACAGTTCATTCATTTGAACCTGTATCGAGTATGGTTTGAAGTGATGCTCCTTTCTAACGTCCACCGGAAACCAATCTTTCTGATGGTTTTTTTCTGGTTGCTCCTCATTACTGACTAGAGGCTCCCCTTGGACATACTATCATACTATCTGACCCACCGGCGTATCTTCATAGCCTAAATATTGACCAAGAGACATATTTTCTTCGGTAGCAAGTGCTTTGGCCTGCGATACAGTGATTCCCATAAGTGCAGCATTATTACGGGCTCTGGGGTCCATTATTAGCATGTCCATATCTATTTCAGCTCTCAAGGCCTTGTCGAGGTCTGAAATGACTTTGACCGGGGCGACCGATTGATTCTTTTGTGCTCCGAGCTGGGCAACTTGCTTCCCGCTTTTTGCACGTGTGATTTTTTTCTTCTGTTCTTGCTTTATAATCTCCCGGTCATAGTCTGATTCATCGATATCTGGGATGGTTGCTCAAGAAAGGACTTAGCCCACTTTTTGGTTTTTTCATTATATACCGGCTTTGGCTCAGGATTTTTGGGTGCAAAATGCGCCTTAACTTGGGCAGCCACATCCGCGTTAGTTTCCTCATCGGTCTTGTCATAAGGTCTCTTTGGAAGAGCCGGCGGGATGTCAACTATCTTCGCCATTTGACCTTTCTTCGATGTGGGGCGCGGGGGACCGTCGAACTTCCGTTTCTTTATGAGGTAGTAGGATTGCATGGAGGTGGAGGCGGAGATCGAGTATTGCGCGGAGGCGGAGATCGAGTTGATGTACTCCTGCTGCGGCGATCGTCAGCGGGGCAGGGTGGACTTGGAGGTTGGCGATAATCGGATTGGGGTGGACTTGGAGGTTGACGATATTCGATGCGGGGTGGACTTGGATTCCTCGGAGTCGGTGGCCTTGGCGTCGAGCCTGGAAACATGATGTACTTCTTATTCCATAGAATGATGTTGCACTTGACATCTCTTAGTTTCGTAAGGCCTTCAGGCGTAGCGATTTCAATCTCTAAGTCCGCAAAATCCTACACTATGTCATCCACCATGACACGAGCATAGCCTGGTGGAATCGGAAGTGAATAGTGGAGTGCTCCAGGTAGACAAGGTAAAGCAGTGACGATTGCCACCTTGAAGGACAGGTTGTTCATTGGCTGATGTATCTCACATTGCGCCATCTCTCTAACATCATCCACGGGGTAGTGAGGAGCCGGTGCATCATCCTGCAGTGCTTGATCATCATCCCGGACCACCGTGGAAGCCACACTGCTTCTCCGCTGGCTAAGATCCAATGCAGGATCATCAGCCCGCGGGTGAGTTGACGACGGAGGCCTTTGGCTAATTTCATGCATGAGGTTCTTCAGATCAGCTAGGTCCTGCTCTACCCTGGAGATCCGGTTTGCCTCCCGGTCCTTCTTTCTCTGACGGCTTCTATAACTGGCATCGTATTGAGGAAACCCTTTCTTCCACGAGACAACGGCGCCTTTGCCTCGTGTTCGTCCTCCCTTTTCAGGATTCCCTAGGGCGCGTGTCAGCTCGTCGTTATCTCTCTCGGTACGGAACAATCCCAATTGAGCATCGTTCATTGCTTGAATAAGGTCTTGGGAGGGTTTTAGAATTTTATCATGAAATAATGTCTTCCCTGTTTCTGGATTCAAGGATCCCCGTGCCCGTACCACCAGTGCTTTGACCTCTCGGTCCATCCATCTGTACCAGGAGTGACGCCTCTAGCCCTCATGTTCTTCTCCATAGTTTCCCACTTAGGGACGGCACTCTTGTAGCCACTTGTCCCCATTTTATGATGGTATTTCTTGTTGGCAGCATTTAACGCGTTCTTTGCCGACTTTGCCTTTGATTTATCAGATTGCTTGTACTGTACAAAATTGGGCGACTGTTTTCTCAACTTCTCGTTTACTCCTTTGAAGTCTGGAGTTTTTTTTTCGTGACATATTTCGCGTATACACTTTTCTCGTGGTTCCGGTATAGTTCAGCCATCTTGCTCAGAGCCCACTCCTTCACTTTCTCTCTGTTTTCAAGCCCACCCGGCCTTGGGGTAATACCATCTACCTCAAATTCTTCATACTCTGGAGGTAGTATGAAATGCGCTATGAGCTTCTGCCAAAGGTCATCTTTGGCATCATCGGCGACATAGCTAGATTCTTCACCGGGTTTCTTTGACTGATTCCATTCTTGGATGGTGATCGGCAGGTTGTCCCTAACAAGCACCCCGCATTGATTTATAAACATCCTCCGATGCTTCTCTGGAGCAATCGGTTCACCATCATCATCTATTTCTTCGATGGTGAACCTCTGATTACCATCCAAATTTTTGTTCGGCCCTCGTTTCATTCGAGCTATTGATTTCTTCGATCCGATGGGCTAAAAGAAGAAGAGAGAGTGATTAATATATATCTAGATTAGTTAATGAATGGAGGTAACACGAGACTTTATATATCTATATATGTACCTCGCCGGATCCTGTCGAGGGGCCATCATTATTGTTGTTATTTGTTTGCCCTTCGTCCATCCTGTCTTCCCCTTGGTACATTAGGTTTTCCTCTAGTCCATCACCGGATGGATTCAGATATGAGGATATCTCTTCCTCGAGCAAGATATCTTCACAGGTATAAATATTAAGAGGAATTTCACCTCTTATCATGCCTTGAAGAAAACCTTCACCAATGCGACCAGGATCTTCGGATGGATCCATGACTTAATTAACTATAACAAAAAGAGAGTTAAACAGGTTATAAAATACAATAACCCTAATAATTAAAACAAAAAAAACAATAACCCTAATAACAAAAATTAATAACCCTAATAATTATATAATTAATAACCCTAATAACACTAATTAATAATCCTAAAAAACAACTAAAAACAATTATATATTCCTAAAAACTACTAAAAACAATTAATATTCCTAATAAACCTAATAAACAATTATATATTCCTAAAAACAATTATATAAACAATTATATATTCCTAAAAAATAACTAAAAACAATTATATATTCCTAAAAAATTATATAAACAATTATATATTCCTAAAAACAACTAAAAACAATTATATATTCCTAAAAATAACTAAAAACAATTATATAAACAATTATATATTCCTAAAAAAAGAAACTAAAAACAATTATATAAACAATTATATATTCCTAAAAACAACTAAAAACAATCATATAAACAATTATATATTCCTAAAAACAACTAAAAACAATTATATAAACAAATATATATTGTAAAAAAAAGAAACTAAATGCTAAGATACTAAAAAAGAAACTAAAAATTCCTAAAAATGCATGTTGAGGCGGCGGCGTTGCGGGCGGCGGGACGGCGCGCAGCGACACGGCGATGCGGCAGCGCGCGTTGCGGGGCGGCGGGACGGCGCACGACGGCACGGCGAGGCGGCGGCACGCATTGTGGGGCGGCGCGGCGGCACGTACGGCGTCGCGGTGTGCGGCGGCATAGCGAGGCACACGGAACCACAGTGCAGGGCGGTGGCACGGCGCGTGGCGGCACGACGGGGCGGCCGGAGACGAGGGCGGCGAAGCGGTGGAATCCGGCAACACCTCCCCTGCGTCGATCGAGCTCTCGCCGTCGTATGTTCGTCTCCTCGTCGATTTCGCCAAGTGCTGGGTGGGGGAGGACAGGGGCGGGCGCAGGTTACATTTACCCCCACCCCTTTATTCCTGGGCTAAGCCACGGGACGGGACTAATGTGTTTTTTCGGCCGCTTGGTTTTCGCGCTCACACGCACCCTCTAGTCCCGGGTCCAGCCACGACCCGCGACTAGTTTACTTTTTTTAAATCTTCTTCTTTTTAATTCAAATCAAATATAAAACTTTGGAAAAGCATATCTTTTATTGTAAAAATCCAAATAAAACAAATAATATGTCTATTATTATCAGAAACATATAAAGAATCTTAATATAATATCCATTTATCTGTTTGCATCATTTATAAATTATTTCATTTGTAAATTTCTTTTTTTAATTCAAATCAAATATAAAACTTTGGAAAATCATATCTTTTATTGTAAAAATACAAATAAAACAAATAATATGTCTATTATTATCATAAAAATATAATGAATCTTAATATAATATCCATTTATCCGTTTGCATCATTTATAAATTATTTCATTTGTAAATTTCTTTTTTTAATTCAAATCAAATATAAAACTTTGGAAAATCATATCTTTTATTGTAAAAATCCAAATAAAACAAATAATATGTCTATTATTATTAGAAAAATATAAAGTATCTTAATATAATATCCATTTAGTCCTGGTTGTAGTCAAACTGGGACTAAAGATATTTCCCTCCATTTCCTACTGCTTCCTGCCAAGTTTTCCCGCTCTTTCCTTTCTACGAGAGCTTTTAGTCCCGGTTGTAGTCACTAACCGGGACTAAAGATATTTCCCGCCATGTCCCAAAGCTTCACGCCAAGTTTTCCGCCCTTTCCCTCTATATGTAGGGTGATCGCGCCATGGCTATCCACACAACCACACGTTCCTCTCTTAGAACAATGGACAACGCCTACTAGGCCATTCTGACCCTCAAGAAGACCGAGGCGCTGTGCGCCTCCAACTACCCTTGTATGTCGGGCTACCGGCCGCCCGCCGGCTGGATGCTGAGCGCTGGAGGGGTTCCTGTCCCTCCTATCCCTCAAGGTTCCGCACGCCAGGTGGCCATCACGAACCACTTCTACCACGAGCTCACGCCGGAGCAGCGGATGGATCCGCAGTGTACGAGGGTGATGGCCCGCCAGGTACGAGGGTGATGGCCCGTCCCCGGTGAACCAAAAAGATGCTGTCCGTCGTCTGTGGTGGGCGAACCGTACTATCATCGGAGTGATGCGCTACATCGCCGGGGGAGACCATCCTCGCCTGCGGTGCCCACAAGTCCACCTGCCGTCGTCTGTGGTTGTCAACTTGAATGTTTAGCAAGATCCAGTGGAATCTGCAGACGTTTACATAAGCATACATGTATAGCTCATCTAGTAAGCAAAAATAAAATGTGTAGAAGATATAAACACTCACTTGAAGTTGTAAGGAAATAGTATTTCCTTAACAAAATTATTCTCAGTTAATAACCTGCACAGGTCTTCCTCCACGTCCTTGGGGTGATTCTTTAACGTTTATTCATTAACGATATATAGGTCAATGAACCCAACGTCGTATCTTCTAGCTCTTTTGCATTCAAGCATCTTCATTCTGCAGAATATAATATCATCATACAAAAGGATATATAGTTAGGATAATATATTAAATGCAATGAACGAGCTAAACTACAAACTTAATTATAGAAATAAATCACTTACAGACAGTAGCAACCAATGATAGATTTGTCGAGGGAGCGCTGGTTGTATAACTGAAACAGTTCATTCATTTGAACCTCTATCGAGTATGGTTTGAAGTGATGCTCCTTTCGAACGTCCACCGGAAACCAATCTTTCAGATGCTTTTTTTCTGTTTGCTCCTCATTACTAACTAGAGGCTCCCCTTGGACATACTGTCATACTATCTGACCCACCGACGTATCTTCATAGCCTAAATATTGACCAAGAGTCATATTTGCTTCGGTAGCAAGTGCTTTGGCCTGCGATACAGTGATTCCCATAAGTGCAGCATTATTATGGGCTCTGGGGTCCATTATTTGCATGTCCATATCTATTTCAGCTCTGAAGGCCTTGTCGAGGTCTGAAATGACTTTGAGCGGGGCGACCGATTGATTCTTTTGTGCTCCGAGCTAGGCAACTTGCTTCCCGCTTTTGCACGTGTGATTTTTTTCTTCTGTGCTTGCTTAATAATCTTCCGGTCATAGTCTGATTCATCGATATCTGGGATGGTTACTCAAGAAAGGACTTAGCCCACTTTTTGGTTTTTTCATTATATACCGGCTTTGGCTCAGGCTTTTTGGGTGCAAAATGCGCCTTAACTTGGGCAGCCACATCCGCGTTAGTTTCCTCATCGGTCTTGTCATAAGGTCTCTTTGGAAGAGCCGGCGGGATGTAGACTATGTTCGCCGTTTGACCTTTCTTCGATGTGGGGCGTAGGGGACCGTCGAACTTCCGTTTCACTACAAGGAATCTGGCTATATATGACCCTCAATTTTCGTCACAAAATCGTCATAATAGTCTGTTTATGACGATTCTATGACGATTTTGAGATCGTCGAAAGCTGGGCGTCGCTAATGAACTATTTACGACGATTTCATAACCTTCTATGACGATATTGGATCGTCATAACCTCTATGACAATTCAATATCGTCATGGGCGATGAGGCCTAGCCACGTCAGATTATACGTGGCTAGTCCAATGTGGCACACAATCAGCCCGGTCCGATAGTTGTTTTTTGTATGGGCCAAGCCCAATAATTCAATTTGTTTATGTCTTTTCATATCAATTCTCGCCAATTATATGGGTCAGGCCCAGCCCAAAATGTAGGGCTTTTTATTTTTCGGTATTGGCCTTTTATAGGAATTTTGTTTTATTTTTGACATTTTATTTCTTTTTAATTTTGACCTTTTAATTTTAGCAGGTCCTACTTGTCAGTTTCATTTTTCACAGATCCCGCTAGTTAAATCTCGCTTGACAGTAATTGATCAAATAATAATTTATTTATAAATACTATAATACACAAAATTCTTACAATATCTATAATTAAGTCGATTACAATTGTTACATGGTTCAAATCGCATACAATATACAATACATATGCCAGCACTAACACTTAAAATCACATACTATATACAATAAAGTCCAAACGCTCTCACACACTTCAAATGGCAATAGTTGATTACAATAGTTCCATGGTTACAATAATATACTACAGCTTTCTTCCGGGTAGACCTTCACACTTGACATGAACTTCATGAAAGTAGAGGAAATCAACATTTACTGCCAAGAAATTCCTCCCGGTGTACCTGCAGGTCAGCTCAAAGCGTAAACCACAAAATATAGCAAATTAAGGAAGTACGTACTTTCAGCAAATCTAAGAGAAAGCAGAACATATGCCAACTGACAAAGCCAATATATTCCATTAATCTATCATTAAAATCACAAGTACTGATCTATGATACAAGCACCTGCCAGTGCTTTGCATATGGAATTAAGTAACTAACACAAGTTTGAGTGGCCATCCTTAGAACATAAAGCCTATCAGCTTGGGTGCAGGTTGATCATCTATTTAAGACTCTCAGATGATAAATATTGAACAAATGAAATCAGGCCACGAAGATTCTGTGTAACAGCTTGATATTTTATTTAGCAAATGATGTGATTTGAAAGTGTAGCCACAAATTGTTATAAAAATTGTAACTGACCGTGCTTTTGAGCATAAATTGGAACAAACAGACATATAGCACCACGGACCTAACAAACTCAAAATAAGAGAAACAAAGGCATGGCGTAATGACCCAACCACAAGATCTAATAAACGGACACGAGTTGGAAGAGAACACCTTGATTAAACGAACCATATACCTCGAATATCCTAGCAAGTGTACCTTTTGATATGAGCGAGCCACGTAGTCCTGCCTGGTCATGTTCTTCATCGTCTCCAGATCCTCTGTGTAGTCCTCCACCTGGACACACATACACAAGTGGTCAAAATTCAAAAACATCACTAGCGAGCTACATTGTGATCACAAGCAATGTATGGCACGTTGTAAACTGGAGTTTGGGAGTGAATTGATCACCGGAAAATTGATGTATGTGGACAAGCCCTAGTACTTGAGCGCCGCTAGATAAAACGCCAGTGCCGCCTTCTCCATGTCATACCCACCTGGCCAAATTAACAAGTTCTATATCAGTACTGGTACCACCGTCTGAATATAAAATCATGTGTTGGTACTGACTGAATATACCAGGTAGTACCCTTACTACTCACCAAGGTAAACTGCAGCAGGAGACACTAGAAGTAGCACGATTCCCAGGAAAAAGGTTCAGCAAAGTACAGTTACACATGCAAGAACAATTAATTAGTTAGGAAAATACTTCAGTGATCATATTAGAACAGTAAAAAATAACACCAATGTCAATTTTTGAACCATAGAAAGCACCATCTCCTTCATTGATCTGCAGACAGACATCCAAGTACTCACATACAAGCAAAACAAATATTATGGTCCTAGCTGTTTGTTACAACAAACATCTAAGAACAATGCACAAGCCTCTGAATTCAGAGATGGGAATGTACTAATGTGTTCTCTAAAATTTCATCCTGATACTGTGGGCAAGTTTTAGCCCCTACCTACAATTCTGGATTAAAGAAGCAAGTGAGAATTCAATAAAATCATTTCTGCAATGGCAAGCAGCAAACCCAGAACATATATAATGTGACAATACTAACCTAAAAAGGATTCACTATAACAGTATCCTAGCTAGCATAGAGATTAAACTGCGCATATCTAGCCTACCTGAATTTTCAGCTACAGTGATACCACCACAAGAAACATCAATTTGGCAATAATAGAGCATTTGTATAATAGTTTTGCTGCCCAAATGCCTCAATTTAGTAAACACTATGCATGGTACACAGTAATTTTTTTACATAGCCAGACAACTGAAATCCACCACTCCTTCAATGACATACACTAAAAAAATTACACAAGCAGGCAGAAAAAATACAACATAGGCTCAGACTGAATGACCTAATATTTCTCTCTACACCATACATACCTAATAATTCTAGATTATTAGCAACAAGCCAGCAACTGATCCTGAAACTACCTGTTTAACTCGAATACATGTATGACGCGTGTGCAGCAACAACAGGTGCTGGTCGAGTACGTCAGGCAGGAGCCCGGGACGTCGTTGCATTGGTCGTTAGGTGCAGCCTGCAAGCAATACTAGACATCACTACAAGCTAGTAGAAGACATAGAAGGCAAAATCAAATAGGATCCAAACCGCCATTATCATGATGATGCATAAGATAAGTGCTCTCGTTAGGTGCAGATTTGTGTCCAAATTCAAACAGGAACCAACATTCATTAAACATGGAAAATTTTGGCATAACCAGGTCATGACACGCTGCGCATGGGCTCAGCCGACAGGAGAGAACTCACCAACTAGGCTGTCGAAGCCGGTGGGGCGGCAGGAGCGGCGACGTATGGGGTTTCCGGATCTCTGGGACCGGAGACGGCAACGTCGACGAGGACCCGCATGCGCTTGATCTCTAGGCGCCGCTCCTCCAGCAGCGCAAGCCTATCCAGAGCATCTGCCACGTCCGTGCAGCCCGCGCCTCCGTTCCTGTGGTTCTGCCCCATGGAGGAGCTCACCGGTGATAGCGCCACCGCCGTCCTCTATCGCTTTGGCACCGACGGCAGGTCGAGGTGTATAGGATCCCGTCCTCCTCCTCCTCCATCTTGGGCGTGGCGGCGCTGCGGTGCGGGATCTAGGTTTTGCGGGCTGGTCATCCTAGGCAGAGGGATGGAGAGGTTCGTGGGTTGGACAAGACAATAGGAGGTTGGCATCGATGCCCTGCGATGGAAGAGTAGGTGGAGAACGAAGGGGACTACGGCGGAGGTGTGCGAATGGAGGGAGAGCTAAGATTAGTTTTGGTGGGCGGCGGGGGAGGGTGGAATGGTGGATGCGGGAGGAGCGGCTAGGGTTTGGTGATGACTGGGTTGTCGTTGCAGGTTCATTTTACGAAAATATCCCTGGTTGGGGGGTATTTGGGTGGGGATTTTGGTCATTTCAGGTCACATAATTGGGTAGGCGCGAAAAACTGGCGCTGAGAGGGTGGGAGCGAAAAAAATCTAATGGAATGGGAGGGAAAACATATTTTTAGAGGTTTTCTTTTGTCTCGAATGACTATTTTTGTGAAGTATCTATCAAAACAATTTTATAAAACTGGACCAAAGCAATTTTACAAACTAATATACCATATTATGTGTGCCAATCACCAAATGCCCCTATTCCAAAAGCATTTTAGGTATGTCTTTGCAAAATGACATATCTTTGTTGATTCAGCTGGAAACGGGCCAAATGTGAACTACAGATACATCATTGTTTTCTCTTTGCTATATCACTAGGGATCCACTATTATTTTTTCAATATTCCACCTCAATTGCGTCTTAAAAAAACCTTCTCAGAAATGACCTATCATGTCTGAGGTTTCACGGCTTTCGGACCAAACGACCAATGTTATGGCCAGAATCACGGCATAGTTTGTGATAATGTGCCCATATTGTGTACACATATGTATCATGGGATGGCGAACAATGTTGCAGGATAAAGTTTTCCTTTTCGACGCACGGAAAATCCATTTTCTATTTTCCGAGCGCAAAAAACGGGTCATTTTGTGAAGCAACCACCAAATAATTTTTTTAGAATGGTACCACCACATTTTGTAAAAATACTAGACCACCTTACATGCACAATGTCCCAATCGGGGTATCTCAAACCTTTCCGTTCACCCCTGGCGAAAAAGACAAATTCCTGCCAAATCGGTAGGAAGTGGGTCCGGTTTGAACTACAGGTACATGATCCGATGCTCATGATTTTTGGAAAAAATCATTTTTAGACTCATAATATGCTATTTCTTCAGAGATCCAATGCAAGTTTAGCGAGGCTCAAGCCCTAGCTAAGAACCTTCGTGTCCGCCGTTTTGACCATAGTTTGACACGAGCATAAAAAATTCAAAAAGGTCCGATCAATGCAAATCCTTCACGTGGTGTCTTATTATGTGACATAGTTGCAAGGAAAAATACCAAACTTGGTAAATTGCAAGTGTCTTAAAAAAACCTTCTCAGAAATGGGCTATCATGTTCGAGGTTTCATGGCTTTCGGACCAAACGACCAATGTTATGGCAAGAATCGTGACATAGTTTGTGATAATGTGCCCGTATTGTTCATGCATGTGCATATTGTGATGGAGAATAATGTTGCAGGAGGAAGTTTTCCTTTTCGACGCACGTAGAATCTATTTTCCATTTTCCGAGCGCAAAAAACGGGGCGTTTTGTGAAGCAACCACCAAATGACAGTTTTAGAATGGTACCGCCACATTTTGTAAAAATATTAGACCACCTTACATGGACAAATGTCACAACCGGGGCATTTCAAACCTTTCCTTACACCCCTGGCGAAAAAGACAAATTCCTGCCGAATCGGTAGGAAGTGGGTCCGGTTTGAACTACATGTGCATGATCCGGTGCTAATGATTTTTGGTAAAAATCATTTTTAGACTCACAATATGATGTTTCATCAGAGATCCAACGCAAGTTTTGCGAGGCTCAGCCTCGAGCTAACAACCTTCATGCTCGCCGTTTTGACCATAGTTTGAAACGGGCATAAAAAAATAAAAAACGGTCTGATCAACGCAAATCCTTCGCGTGGTGTCTTATTATGTGACATAGTTGCAAGGAAAAATACCAAACTTGGTAAATTGAGTATGTCTCGAAAAACTCTTCACAAAATGACCTATCATGTTCGAGGTTTCATGACTTTCGGATCAAATGACCAATGTTATGGCTAGAATCATGGCATAGTTTGTGATAATGTGCCCATATTGTGCACACATATGTATCATGGCATGGAGAACAATGTTGCAAGAGAAAGTTTTCCTTTTCGACGCACGAAAAATCCATTATCTATTTTCCGAACGCAAAAAACGGGGCGTTTTGTGAAGCAACCACCAAATGACAGTTTTACAATGGTACCGCCACATTTTGTAGAAATATTAGACCACCTTACACGGATAATGTCCCAACCGGGGTATCGCAAACCTTTTCGTTCACCCCTGGCGAAAAACACAAATTCCTGCCGAATCGGTAGGAAGTGGGTCTGGTTTGAACTATAGGTACATGATCCGGTGCTCATTATTTTTTGAAAAAATTATTTTTAGACTCACAATATCATGTTTCTTCAGAGATCCAATGCAATTTTAGCGAGGCTCATCCCCTAGCTAAGAACCTTCTCAGAAATGACCTATCATGTTTGAGGTTTCATGGCGCAAAAAAAGGGTCGTTTTGTGAAGCAACCACCAAATGAAAGTTTCAAAATGCTACCATCCCATTTTTCAAAAATAATAGGACACCTTACATGGACAAATGTCCCAACCGGGATATCTCAAACCTTTCCGTCCATCCTTGGCGAAAAAGACAAATTCCTTCCAAATCGGTAGGAAGTGGGACCGATTTGAACTACAGATACATGATCCGATGCCCATTATTTTTTGAAAAGATGAGTTTTAGACTCACAATATCAGGTTTATTCAGAGATCCACCGAAACTTTTTAATAAGACTCAATTCCTAGATGAGAACAGTCACTCCCTAGTTTCAACTGATATTTTGAATTATGGTACTGTCCCTACTATGGACAATGTGGGATTAGTAAATCTTCTATTTTTTAATTAATCAAAGTATTTATAATTAATACTCTAAGATGTTCTACTGAATTTTATAAAAATTTAGAAACAAAAATCAGTTATTTTGGACTTATTATGAAAAAGTTACAAAAGAATTAAGAAAACAAAAAAAACTAAACAGACGAGCTTGTCAAGCCCTAATCTTCGTCTTCCCAGCAAGGCCCATCACGGCCAACTCCCTTCCCACTAAGCCCATCACGGCCAACCTCTTCCCACCGAGGCCCATCATGGAAGGGAAATCAGCCCAGACATAGCAACAAATAGATATATGGTGTAGTTGTGGTAGTATGACAAAAAAGATTGATTGGTGTAGCGGTAAGTTGCTGTTGGTTTGGTTGGGAGGTCTGGGGTTCGACTCCCTGGACTCCTTCTTTTTTGCAAATAAGCTACGGCGGGTTTGGTGGGTACTGTTTGTTAGAGTTTGGTCCCACTTATTAGTTTGAGTAATGATAAGTCTATTAGATTTAAGTAGCGCCACATAAGCATATATCTACACACAGATATGTCACGTAAGCATATATTTACACACGGATATGACACGCAGTCAAAAACTGACACATAGACAAGAAGATATTAACACACGTATATGACACGTAGTAAAAAAAATGACACATAGACATGACACATAGGCGTAATTGCTGACGTGGCCGACTACAAGTTTCAACTTATCTTAATTTGGACATCATGACGATTTTAAATCGTTGTAATAAGGTACAAATAACATCGTAAGGTACATCCCTCAGATTATGACGATTTGAGCTAATGAAAATATGACGTTCCTGTGCACAATCGTCATGATTTTTTAAGGTTTTGAACCTCCCGAACAGCTTACGACCATCTGGTGCAAAATCGTCATAACTCTATGACGATTTTTTCCACGGTCACTATGAGAAGGTCATAGAATAACACATTCCTTGTACTGTTTCTTCGACGAGGTAGTAGTATTGCATGGAGGCGGAGGCGGAGATCGAGTATTGCGCGGAGGCGGAGATCGAGTTAATGTACTCCTGTTGTGGCGATCGTCAGCGGGGTGGGGTGGACTTGGAGGTTGACAATATTCGATGCGCGGTGGACTTGGATTCCTCGGAGTCGGTGTCCTTGGCGCTGAGCCTGGAAACATGATTTACTTCTTATTCCATAGAAAGATGTTGCGCTTGAAATCTCTTAGTTTCGTAAGGCCTTCAGGCGTAGCGATTTCAATCTCTAAGTCCACAAAATCCTACACTATGTCATCCACCATGACACAAGCATAGCCTGGTGGAATGGGAAGTGAATGGTGGAGTGCTCCAGGTAGACAAGGTAAAGCAGTGACGATTTCCACCTTGAAGGACAGGTTGTTCATTGGCTGATGTATCTCACATTGTGCCATCTCTCTAACATCATCCACGGGGTAGTGAGGAGCTGGTGCATCATCCAGCAGTGCTTGATCATCATTCCGGACCTCCGTGGAAGCCACGCTGCTTCTCCGCTGGCTAAGATCCAATGCAGGATTATCAGCCCGCGGGTGAGTTGACGACGGAGGCCTTTGGCTAATTTCATGCATGAGGTTCTTCAGATCAGCTAGGTCCTGCTCTACCCTGGAGATCTGTCTGCCTCCCGGTCCTTCTTTTTCTGACGGCTTCTGTAACTGGCATCGTACTGAGGAAACCCTTTCTTCCACGAGACAGCGGCACCTTTGCCTCGTGTTCGTCCTCCCTTTTGAGGATTCCCTAGGGTGCGTGTCAGCTCGTCGTTCTCTCTCTCGGGACGGAACAATCCCAATTGAGCATAGTTCATTGCTTGAATAAGGTCTTGGGAGGGTTTTAGAATTTTATCATGAAATAATGTCTTCCCTGTTTCTGGATCCAAGGATCCCCGTGCCCGTACCACCAGTGCTTTGGCCTCTCGGGCCATCCATCTGTACCAGCAGTGACGCCTCTAGCCCTCATGTTCTTCTCCATAGTTTCCCACTTAGGGACGGCACTCTTGTAGCCACCTATCCCCATTTTATGATGGTATTTCTTGTTGTAGCATTTAACGCGTTCTTTGCCGACTTTGCCTTTGCTTTATGAGATTGCTTGTACTGTACAAAATCGGGCCACTGTTCTCTCAACTTCTCGTTTACTCCTTTGAAGTCTGGAGTTTTCTTTTTCGTGACATATTTCGCGTATACACTTTTCTTGTGGTTCCGGTACAGTTCAGCCATCTTGCTTAGAGCCCACTCCTTCACTTTCTCTTTGTTTTCAAGCCCACCCGGCCTTAGGGTAATACCATCTACCTCAAATTCTTCATACTCTGGAGGTAGTATGAAATTCGCTATGAGCTTCTGCCAAAGGTCATCTTTGGCATCATCGGTGACATAGCTAGATTCTTCACCGGGTTTCTTTGACTGATTCCATTCTTGGATGGTGATCGGCAGGTTGTCCCTAACAAGCACCCCGCGTTGATTTATAAACATCCTCCGATGCTTCTCTGGAGCAATCGGTTCACCATCATCATCTATTTCTTCGATGGTGAACCTCTGATTACCATCCAACTTTTTGTTCGGCCCTCGTTTCGTTTGAGCTGTCGATTTCTTCGATCCGATGGGCTAAAAGAAGAAGAGAGAGTGATTAATATATATCTAGATCAGTTAATGAATAGAGGTAACACGAGACTTTATATATATATATGTACCTCACCGGATCCTGTCGAGGGGCCATCATTATTGTTGTTTTTTGTTTGCCCTTCATCCATCCGGTCTTCCCCTTGGTACATTAGGTTTTCATCTAGTCCATCACCGGATGGATTCATATATGAGGATATCTCTTCCTCGAGCAAGATATCTTCACTGGTATTAATATTAAGAGGAATTTCACCTCTTATCACGCCTTGAAGAAAACCTTCACCAATGCGACCAGGATCTTCAGATGGATCCATGACTTAATTAACTATAACAAAAAGAGAGTTAAACAGGTTATAAAATACAATAACCCTAATAATTAAAACAAAAAAAAATAACCCTAATAACAAAAATTAATAACCCTAATAATTATATAATTAATAACCCTAATAACACTAATTAATAATCCTAAAAAAACAACTAAAAACAATTATATATTCCTAAAAACTACTAAAAACAATTAATATTCCTAATAAACCTAATAAAAAATTATATATTCCTAAAAAACAATTATATAAACAATTATATATTCCTAAAAAAAATAAATAAAAAAAATTATATATTCCTAAAAAATTATATAAACAATTATATATTTCTAAAAACAACTAAAAACAATTATATAAACAATTATATATTCCTAAAAACAACTAAAAACAATTATATAAACAATTATATATTCCTAAAAATAACTAAAAACAATTATATAAACAATTATATATTCCTAAAAAAGAAACTAAAAACAATTATATAAACAATTATATATTCCTAAAAACAACTAAAAACAATTATATAAAAAATTATATATTCCTAAAAACAATTATATATTCTAAAAAAGGAACTAAAAAAAATTATATATTCCTAAAAAAAAGAAACTAAATGCTAAGATACTAAAAATGCTAAGATACTAAAAAAGAAACTAAAAATTCCTAAAAACTAAAAATTATATATTTCCTAAAAAGAAACTAATTATATATTATTATCAGAAAAATATAAAGAATCTTAATATAATATCCATTTATCTGTTTGCATCATTTATAAATTATTTCATTTGTAAATTTCTTTTTTTAATTCAAATCAAATATAAAAGTTTGGAAAATCATATCTTTTATTGTAAAAATACAAATAAAACAAATAATATGTCTATTATTATCAGAAAAATATAATGAATCTTAATATAATATCCATTTATCCGTTTGCATCATTTATAAATTATTTTGTTTGTAAATTTCTTTTTTTAATTCAAATCAAATATAAAACTTTGGAAAATCATATCTTTTATTGTAAAAATCCAAATAAAACAAATAATATGTCTATTATTATCAGAAAAATATAAAGAATCTTAATATAATATCCATTTAGTCCCGGTTGTAGTCAAACTGGGACTAAAGATATTTCCCGCCATTTCCCACCGCTTCCTGCCAAGTTTTCCCACCCTTTCCTTTCTACGAGAGCTTTTAGTCCTGGTTGTAGTCACTAACAGGGACTAAAGATATTTCCCGCCATTTCCCAAAGCTTCACGCCAAGTTTTCCCGCCCTTTCCCTCAATATCTAGGGCGATCGCGCCATGGATATCCACACATCCACACGTTCCTCTCTTAGAACAATGGACAACGCCTACTAGGCCATTCTAACCCTCGAGGAGACCGAGGCACTGCGCGCCTCCAACTACCCTTGTATGCCGGGCTACCGGCCGCCCGCCGGCTGGATGCTGAGCGTTGGAGGGGTTCCTGTCCCTCCTGTCCCTCAAGGTTCCGCACGCCAGGCGGCCATCACGAACCACTTCTACCACGAGCTCACGCCGGAGCAGCGGATGGATCCGCAGTGGGATTCCGACAACTACGAGGGTGATGGCCTTCTTCGCTAATAGGCGGTGATCTGCAGTGGAATGCCTTCTTCGCTAATAGGCGGGAAAGAGAGCTCGCCAGGTACGAGGGTGATGGCCTTCCCCCGGTGAACCACAAAGAAGCTGTCCGTCGTCTGTGGTGGGCGAACCGTACTATTATCGGAGTGATGCGCTACATCGCCGGGGGAGACCATCCTCGCCTGCGGTGCCCACAAGTCCACCTGCCACAGAGCCACAAAAAGGCCCCACCCCCGCCCGACGGTAGCGACATCGTCTTCCAGGAGACCCCTCCCCCGCCCGCCGTGAATCCGAGGCAAGAATGGCCCCTGGTATATGCCATGGCTGGGCTGAGGATACCCATAGTGGCAGGTGACAATGACGATGATGATGACGATGACGAAGAAGACCCTGAAGCTGCGTACTATAGGACTAGGCATGATTATGACTAAAGGGGGCGGCTTTAGTACTGAGTGTTACCTAGTCCCGATTTGTCTTGGTTTTTAATATTAATAAATGTCTTGAGTGTTACCTAAATATGAAGACGTTGTATTTAGAGGAAAAGGCCTATAAATAGAGCAGGCTGGATCGAGCAGCCTATAAATAGAGGGAAATGCCTATAAAGAGAGGGTTCATCTTTAGTCCCGGTTGGAGAAACCAACCACGACTGAAGGGATTGCGGCAGACTGGGCCAGGCAGCACTAATAATAGGGGTGAGTGTCGACATTATATCATGCGGCTTGTACCTTGTCCAGGATGGTGTCACCAACCGGGACTAAAGATGAACCTTTAGTCCCGGTTGGAGACACCAACCGGGACAAAACATGAGTCAGCACTAATAATAGGGGTGAGTGTTGACATTATGTCGTGAGTGTCGATATTATGCCGAGCTGCTTGTACTATAAATAGGCATCCTTGTGAGTCCAGTCCTCTAGCTAGTTTGAGGCATCTCCAATATGGTTTTCGAGAGCAGGGACACCACTATAGCCAGTTTCAGGGAGATGCCGCCAGAGCCCAGTCCTCCGGCATCTCCAAGAAACTGGTCATAGAGGCACTCCCTAATATGTGAAATTAGTTAGCTCCCAGGCGTATTTATCTAGTTAGAGAAGTTACAAGATGCAAGATGGTTTTCGAGAGCAGGGACACCACTACGGCCAGTTTCAGGGAGATGCCGCCAGAGCCTAGTCCTCCGGCATCTCCAAGAAACTGGTCATAGAGGCACTCCCTAATATGTGAAATTAGTTAGCTCCCAGGCATATTGATCTAGTTAGAGAAGTTACAAGCTGCATGATGGTTTTCGAGAGCAGGGACACCACTACGACCAGTTTCAGGGAGATGCCGCAGGAGCCCAGTCCTCCGGCATCTCCAAGAAACTGGTCATAGAGGCACTCCCTAATATGTGACCTCACAAAACGGGACTAACACACTCAAGATTGTTTGCAGACAACACTATAAAAATGGACACATGGAGCATCTTCACTCATAAAATGTTACAATTATTACACATCATTTCTTCGCGTGTGTTCCTATCTGATCCCGCCGTATCCATGGAGCATCTTCATTCATTAACATGATGCTTGGGTCATCCTTCACCGCGAAGGGCGGAATTTCATGAAACTTGTCACAATCTTCTGGCATGTCTGTCTTGTCATCCACTCCCACGATGTTTCTTTTTCCTGAAAGAACTATGTGGCGCTTTGGCTCATCGTCTGATGTATTATTTTTCTTATTTTTTATTTTTCTAGGTTTGGTAGACATGTCCTTCACATAGAAAACCTGAGCCACATCATTGGATAGGACGAATGGTTTGTCTAAGTACCCAAGATTGTTGAGAGCCAACGATGTCATTCCGTATTTCTTGTCTACCTCAACCCCTCCTCCTGTCAGCTTGACCCATTTGCACCGAAACAAGGGGTCCTCAAAAGTAGGTCCATAGTCAAGTTCCCATATCTCCTCTATGTAACCATAATATGTCACATCCCAAGATTTTAGAAATTGGGACTAGAAAAAAATTGCATTTCCACGATATTCATCAGCATTGCATTGCATATTTGCATCAAGAAAATCCCCAAATAGAAATAAAGGACTAAAACCCTAAATAGTATATGCCACTTTGTTCCTAAAGGGAATTAAATTGGTTTTATAAAAAACCCACTATTGATAAGGCAGCGATTATTGCTAAATTATAGCCTAAAAAGATCCAATTAATATTACAAAATTTTAGGAACAAAATTGAGCTCATTTGAAGCTATTATGAAAAAGTTATGAAATAAATACAAACACATAAAGATATAAATAAAATGAAATATACAAGGATTTATAAATCCACTACTTACAAAATAGTAAAAATATTACAAATTTGATCCTATAATGATCTATTCGATTTGGAGTTCATATGCAAAAGTTATGAGGAAAACAAATAAATAGAAAATGGAAAAAGAAAAAGAAAAAAAAGAAAAAAACTAACTGGGCTGGCCAAGCCAGCCGGCGGCCTAGCCAGCCGACCAGAGCACCCACGCGCACACGCACTGATCGATCCCATGGGGTTCTTTAAAAGGCGTGCAAATCAGTTTTTCTCAAACCTATCTCTATTTATCTATAACTCCGAAATCGACTTCCGTTTGTTTCTATTTGTTCCCTACCCCAAGACCTATCTCTACACCATCCTAAAACTCCATATAAACCCATGGAGGCACAACTGTATGAGTTTCCCTTCTCGAAATCCCGAATCTACACATGCCTGAATCTTGTTTTGTTTATTCATCCATCTAGACTTCATCGTTTTCCTTCGGCCAAAAAAACGAAAGTTGTAGATCTCGTCGAAATCTTTCGATCCCGACAAAACTCACCTCTTTTCATCCACCACAACCGGAGAATTTCGCATCGCAATATTTCAGATATGACGGTGTAAATCCAAGATGTACTCGCGCTCGTTTCTTCAAATCCAAATTCCTTTGGTGAGAAGGTAGGAATAATGATTCCTCACAACTTTAATGTTGTAAGTTTTTCAATTTGACCTACGGATTTGTCTCTCTAGCACAGATCTATTTCTTGTCTATTATGAGCCAAAATCGGGTCAATCTCCTCTCCTAACCACTGGATCTCACCCCAACGGCCATGATTAGATTGATTCCGCAAAGGGGTACGAGCCAACCGGATCTCGCCACGTGTCAACGCCAGGTCAGTCCCAGTCAGCATAAAATATTCCCATGGAATATTCCCTGTAGATTTTGAAATTGAATTTAATTTGCAGAAAATTGTGTAAACTTGCAAAAATCATATAAAAAGATATGTAGATCCAAAAATATCAAATAATATATCAATGTATTCAGAAAAACATGTAGAATATTAATATGGCATTAGATTCAACCTTTACAGTATGCTTTTACTTTAGTAATTTAATTAGTTTTAATGGTCTTTTAGGTTAATAAATTCATAGGAAATTATCTGTAACTCCGAAAATATGAACAATATATAAAATTGAAGCTACTATAATTTAGATTAATAATCTCTGGTTGGATCCAGCCTTGCAGATTATTTTCCCCGTAGTGATTTAATTAGTTTTAATGGCTTTAGAAATCATTAAATTCATAGTAAATTATTTGCATATGACAAAAATATAAATAATATACCGATGGAAAGCTGGTTCCATGTAGATCATCAATATGCAAATGTTTCAGGAAAATACTCTAAGGTTTTGGAGCAATTAAGTAAATAGATTAATGGCTTATTTAGAGTATTAAAATCATAGTAATTCGAGTACTGCTCAGAAAATTACAAATAATATGTCCCTGGAATCACAATTCCGTGGATTTTTCAGATATAATTTTAGTTTGATTTTTAGGCAACAGAAACTATATGAATCATTGAAAACCCATTAAACACTATTTAAATCATACAAAAACATGTATAACTCCGATTAGGGTGAATCCAACGCCTACTGGTTCCTATTAACGTCCTCTATCCAGTAATTCTAAGAAACAAATTTAATTCGACAGTTCAAACAGGCGTTATAACAGAACTATTAAAACCCCTATATTGACAAGTAATTATTATTAACAAGTACTCCATTGCATTAATTGGTCTCTTGCATGCATCATATACTTCAGTATTGTTTAGAGAACTAAAATAATAATCATTGTGACGTAGTAAATTGCCATGCATGCATTTGTTGCATTTGTTTGATCTCTATGTGCTATTGTTTATGTTGTATGCAATTGTTTGATCGATAGATTGCGAGGAGTGCAACGTGTGTGATTGCAACAAGTGCTTAAACGACTTCACCAACTATCAAGAATACCAAAGAATTTAATAGTGCATCATAAATAATGAATTGATTCAGAATTTGTACTTATTACAATAATTCTTAGCTCAAGGTTAGCTCAATATCAAGTTGCATACGGAAACATAAACAATTGATAGGCTCCATCTTTAATTGTGCCACAGGCGAACAACTGTTGAGTGGACTATCGTAACCTAGTCGATCACTCATAATCGGAACAACAACCTGCAACATCAAACATAGCAGCCCCGTAGGGTCAATACATGGAATGTATGGCAAGTAGATGCTAATTGTTCATGATTATTGTCCTACTATTTTTAATGCATTGTCATGTATTTTGTAGATGCATGTGTAGGAAAGTACTATCGCTATGCTATGTCCTATTATGTGCTAGGGATTTCCTGTAGATGAGCCACCGCTAGTAGATGTGCTTAGCCATGCTATGATGAACGAGGGCTGGGTTAGATCACTGAAAGTTGTTTCTAAATGTGTTGGTTTGCGAAAACTAAAAACAACTTAATCAATGAATCTCTTGGGTGTGATGGGATTGATAATTTTTGGTGGTATCATTGCGGAAAGGCACCCAGGTATCAAGAGAAAATGATTGGCTTCTTTATTTTGTAGCTTACGTATACAACCATGTGCCAATAATGAAATGGGTGGTTGGTTGGACTCAGTAGGTTTTTGATAGGGCAAAGGTGTCCGATCTTTCGATGAGAAGGAGATAATCGATTTTGTGGAGTTCGGGCTTAACGATCTGAGTAGACGTGCAAGCACGAGCGCCAATGCAATCGCTAGGCCAATCTCCTGGAGGTTACCGATCCTGCGGGAACATGATCAGCCTGACCAGCGAGGGTCTTAATTCCTACCTGAAATCGAGAACAAGTAAGAACCAATATTGCAATCAAGATATTACAGATTAAGAGGAAAGATTTATTGAAAAGGTGGGATCCTGTATAGGTGCGAAGTACAAGAGGCCTCTGCGATGGTCGAGCCTTGGCGAAGTTGCTATGATGGCTAACTTAATGTCTAAACAAAATCTGAGTCTAGGGTGACGGCTATGGGGAGTATTTATGGAGGAAAAGGTGGGGTTTCGACCAGCCATGGAAGTGGTGGCCGAATCCAACCCTAGAAGTCCTTTTCCCCTCAAATACGGACTCTAAAAAGTCGCTATTTCAAATCCTGCGAAAATTACATGGGCCTGGCCCAAAATAAAGGTGTCGCAGCTCCATATTAAGCTATGGACGAATTCGTGAAGTATTAATCTTGAATATTTCGTCCAAGCCTTCTTTCTTCATTATGGTGTCCTCAAAGTTCTGAAATCTTCATCCGTGGCCTTCTCTTGGATCATCACATGCTTGCTGCCATCTCCATGCATGGCCATGCTCCAATGCTTGTCCCTCTCATCCATGCTTGGTCCATCACTCCTAAGAGTAAGAAATACATCTAATTTAGGCAGCATCAATTCTCATGTATGTGAGGAATAGTTCCAAGAAACAAAAGTACCTGATAATTAAGTTGTTTGGCACGAGATCTTGTGATGGGTCCTTGTATGTGTGTAGCTGTAGGTACAACTGTTGTATCAATAGAAGGGATGTCCACATCATGCTCCCCTTCTTGAATTGAAGTCGTCCTCGACGCAATCTCATCTTTCTCACCAAAGTAAGGTTTCAAATCTGCAATGTTAAACGTAGGACTAACCGTACCAAAGTGTGCAGGCAACTCAAGTTTATATGCATTATCATTTATTTTCTCTAACACCTTAAAGGGATCAGCAGCATGCGGCATTAACTTAGACTTGCGTAAATCAGGAAAACGATCTTTACGCAAATGTAACCAAACAAGATCTCCAACATCAAACACAACATGCTTTCTCCCTTTATCCCCAGCAAGTTTATACTTAGTATTCATATGTTCAATGTTATCTTTAGTAGTCTTATGCAAGTTTAATATCATTTCAGCGTGTTGTGTAGCATCCAAATTATTTTGCACCGAAGAAGGTAAAGGCAATAAATCAATAGGTGCACGAGGAACAAAACCATACACAATCTCAAATGGGCACATCTTTGTGGTAGAATGCAGCGAACGATTATAAGCAAATTCTATATGAGGTAAACACTCTTCCCACAATTTTAAGTTCTTCTTTAAAACAGCCCACAACAATAGTAGACAAAGTTCTATTTACTACTTCAGTTTGTCCATCAGTTTGGGGATGACATGTAGTACTAAACAACAATTTAGTCCCCAACTTAGCCCATAAACATCTCCAAAAGTGGCTAAGAAATTTAGTATCACGATCAGAGACAATAGTATTTGGCACACCATGCAAACGAACAATTTCACGAAAGAACAAATCAGCAATATGCGCACCATCATCCGTTTTATGACAAGGAATAAAGTGTGCCATCTTAGAAAACCGATCCACAACAACAAAAATACTATCCTTCCCCTTCTGTGTTCGTGGCAATCCCAAAACAAATTCCATAGAAATATCCTCCCAAGGAACACTATGAACAGGAAGAGGCATATATAAACCATGTGGATTAATGCGAGACTTAGCTTTTTGACAAGTAGTGCAGCGTGCCACAAATCTCTCAACATCTCGACACATACGTGGCCAAAAGAAGTGTGCAGCAAGAACATCCTCCGTTTTCTTGACACCAAAGTGTCCCATCAATCCTCCTCCATGCACCTCCTGTAACAACAAAAGACGAACAGAACTATCCGGAATGCATAGTTTGTTAGCACGGAACACAAATCCATCATTGAAGACGAACTTGTTCCATGTTCTACAATCTCTACAATTCTGCAACACATCTTTAAATTCAGCATCATGCACATATTGTTACTTAATAGTTTCTAATACAAATATTTTGAAGTCAAGTTGAGATAAAAAAGTATAACGCCGCGACAAAGCATCATCAATAATGTTATCTTTACCCTTTTTGTGTTTGATAACATAAGGAAAAGTCTCAATAAATTCAACCCACTTTGCATGACGATGATTCAACTTAGCTTGACTACGAATATGCTTCAAAGATTCATGATCAGAATGAATAACAAATTCTTTAGGCCATAGATAATGTTGCCAAGTTTCTAATGTCCGAACCAACACATATATTTCTTTATCATAAGTAGAATAGTTCAGACTAGCCCCACTCAATTTCTCACTAAAATATGCAACAGGTTTTCCCTCTTGTAATAACACCCCTCCCAAACCAATTCCACTAGCATCACATTCAAGCTCAAAAGTCTTAGTAAAATCAGGAAGTTGGAGTAAGGGAGCATGTGTTAGCTTATCTTTCAATATGATGAAGGCATGTTGTTGTGCATCGCCCCAAACAAAGGGCACATCCTTCTTGGGAAGCTCATTCAGCGGCGCGGCAATTGATCCAAAGTCTTTGACAAAGCGCCTATAAAAACCAGCGAGGCCAAGAAAACTCCTCACTTGTGTGACCGTCTTGGGCTGCGGCCAATTCTCAATAGCTTCAATCTTGGCATGATCCACTTCAATACCCTGTGATGTAACAACATAGCCAAGACACGCAACTATATTGGCGCAAAAGGTGCACTTCTCAAGGTTACCAAACAAACGTGCATCACGTAAAGCATTGAAAACAACACGTAAATGGTCCAAATGATCCTCTAAAGATTTGCTAAATCAGAATATCATCAAAGTAGACTACCACAAAACATCCAATGAAAGCACGTAAAACTTCGTTCATTCACCTCATGAAAGTGCTGGGTGCATTAGTTAAACGAAACGACATCACTAACCACTCATATAAACCGAACTTAGTTTTAAATGCTGTTTTCCATTCATCTCCTAATTTCATACGAATCTGGTGGTAACCACTACGCAAATCAACTTTAGAATACATGGTAGAGCCACTCAATTCATCAAGCATGTCATCTAAACGTGGAATAGGATGACGATATCTAATAGTAATATTATTGATAGCTCTACAATCAGTACACATGCGCGAAGAACCGTCTTTCTTAGGTACCAAAATAATAGGAACAGCACTGGGGCTATGGGACTCACGAATATGATCTCTGTCGAGTAGTTCCTGAATTTGGCGTTGTATCTCCTTTGTCTCCTCTAGATTGGTTCTATATGGCGCGCGGTTGGGCAACCTAGCACAAGGAATTAGATCAATTTGGTGCTCAATTCCTCTAATAGGAGGTAGTCCTGGTGGCAGCTCAGCGGGAAAGACGTCCTCATATTTCTGCAAAAGGTTAGCAATAGTGGGTGGCAAAGAAGGAGGCATATCCTCAAATGAAAACAAAACCTCTTTGCAAATAATTGCATAACATTGAGTATTGTTTACATCTAGTTCAACAATATCAGTTTTATTTGCAAGCATACATGGACTCTTCAAACGAATTTCAGTAGCATGGGTAGAATCAGATTTAGTGTTCTTTGGTGGTACAAAATCTGCAGCAACAATCTGATTCTCACTTTTATTTTTCTCCTCAGTTTTAGCTCTACTAGCTCTAGCAAGATCATCTTTTAAAATATGATCGGGAGTCATAAGTTTTAGACCAATTTTCTTTCCATCATGCATAAGAGAATAGTGATTAGTTTTGCCATTATGAACAGATTCTCTATCAAATTGCCATGGTCTACCAAGTAACAAAGAACAAGCTTGCATAGGTACAACATCACAATCAACAAAATCAGAATATGTACCAATAGTAAACTGCATGCGTACCGTTCTTGTTACCTTGATCTTGCGAGAACTCTCAAACCATTGGATGTAATATGAATGTGTGCGTTTTCTTGTTGGAAGTGCAAGCTTCGCTACCATGTCAACACTAGCCAGATTATTACAACTCCCTCCATCAATGATGATCCGTATAGCTCTTTCCTTGACAACACCACGTGTTTGGAACAGGTTGTGGCGTTGATCTTGCTCTGATTTGCTCAATTGCACACTCAACACACGTTGTGTAATTAAGCTCTTGTATTGATCAGCAGCTTCAGCTCCCATTACCTCTGTCTCTTCATCAACATCAGAATTGTCTCCATCTCGAGCAGAAATAAGGGCTAATGTATCTTCATCAAAGTCACTCGCTGAAACGTATTGACCATCATCCCGCACCATCATCACACGTTGTGTTGTGCACTGTCTCTCAATATGACCAATACCCCAGCACTTGCGGCATTGTATATCCTTTGTCTTACCCGTGGAAGCCATAGAAGATGCACTACGAGCAGGAGCATTGGATCACGGTGGAGGAGCAGCTGGAAATCTTGTGGTGGCCTTGGATGTGGTAGTAGCTGGTGGCGAATCACGAGAAGCAGGCGCTGATTGTCGGGATGTCCAAGTGGATGTGCGACCTGCAGAATTGTTAGTCCTCCTCCATGGTGTTTGGCGATCCTGCACTTCACGTTCAGCTTTGCAAGCAAGATGAAACAAACGAGTGATAGAATTATATTCCTTATAATCTAATATGTGCTGAATGTCCTTGTTTAATCCACCAAAGAAACATGCAAGCATTTGTTTAGTAGATTCAACAAGACCACACTGAACCATCCCCGTTTGTAATTCCTAATAATACTCTTCTACAGAATTTTTCCCTTTCTCTAAACGTGTCATATTATTTAGTAAATCACGCTGATAAGTGGGAGGTACAAAACAAACACGCATAACAGTTTTTAAAGCAGTCCAAGTACTAGGAATAGTAGTAGGATTTAAACGACAATACTCAGACCACCAAAGGGAAGCAAATTTAGTAAATTCACATGTAGCAGCACTAACACGCATATTCTCAGGATATTTTAAACATGCAAAACGTTGTTCTACTTCCATCTCCCATGTAAGATATGCATAAAGATTATATTTACCCTCAAAAGATAGAATATTTAATTTAAGCTTTGCAACATGATCATCATCACGTACCGGTGGTCGAGCGTGGCGGTAGTAATGTCGGGGACGGCTAGCAGGTACCTGTGGAGGTTGTTCAACCTCCTCGTCAAACAGATCGTCGTCATCGGGGTCGTAGTAGTACCCGTCGTCTGTCCCCAATGTCGCACCAGCAGCCGCGGCGGTAGTCTGAGGTGCATCAGCTGCAGCGGTAGCCGCCTGGGGTGCGGCAGCAGCCGAACCAGCAGTCCGACCCGTGATCGGAATGCGCCGTGCGCCATGTGCGGGTGCGGGTGCAGGCAATCTGTTCAAAATCTCCTTGAACCAAGCGTCAAGCTTGGCGTTGAAGGATTTCTCGAGTCCATCGATCTTGTCCATGACGTTGGTGAGCTTGGTGTCAAACTCCCCTAGGCATGTATCCATGTCTTCAGCGCGACTGACCAAGAGCTCGGAGAAGTGGGCATGTAGTTCTTCGTTCATCATTGTGGCAGGGTTCCGCGAAGTATCTGTCCTGGTTAGTCCTTTAAAAAGCATAGGTATATACTACGGAAATATGGTGGAAGGCACGCGTAATCCGTCAAGCAATATACGAAGCTCTTACAAGTTCTTACCAAACAGCAGGAAAAGGCGATGTGTAACCGCGAGGATCAGTGGGCCCAGAGATTGAACCGAGCGATTACCGGGAGTCGAGACACCGCACGTGGAGAATATCTGTGGAGCTCTGGGAAGGATTAGCAAAGGGGTTAGCCATTATCAAAACAGCAATGGAAAAGTTGAAAGAATGCTCAACGACGGTACTGTGCTGGTCCTAGGCTAGACAGTACTAGAGACACGAGGCTAGATCACCATCGATGTCACGACACGACACAACAAGCAATGTATGATGATATGGCACCCTGAAAAGCGAACCGAGATGTTGAAAGTCACTATGATGGCGAGTGTCTAGAACTGATCTACGGGGTCTAAAAATAGGTTAGCCCCAAAAATTTTTTTCGAAATTTTTGTATTTTGCTCCGGAAAGAGAGCAGGCGCCAAAAAAATATCGCTATAACAGCCGATGGAGAAAAGTGATCTCCAGAGCCGAAAACTAGTATAGCCAGAATTTTTTTTCTCTCCTTCTGGACCTACGACTAAACTTCTAACTCGACACGGACTTTAGCTCAATACGGAAACAACAAGGAAGGAAAGTAAAAATAAATAACTAGGAAACAATAACTCTACTCGGACTCATGCCGCGGCAGGAAAACTGATTGGATCTGTGTCGTGGTAGGAAGGCGGTGGCGGAGTATTAGGGTTTATGGTGGCTAGGTGTATGGCGACGGAATATGGTGGCGGTGATCGGCGAGTGTGGCGGTGACTACTATGATCAGAACTCGAAACTCTAAGGTACGAGACACTAAGACCAGCAACTCGACGCGATGATGTAGACACAAATTCAACAATGCAAAAACTGAAAAGATAATGCGAGGCGTAGATTGGTTATGGGATGGATCTAAACTCTAACTGTGTTTTTGGCTTTTTCGTGGGTTATAGGTAAAATAGATCTAATCTTCGAAAACAGTACAATCTCACCGAGCAACCTGAAATCTGATACCACTTGATAAGGCAAAGGTGTCCGATCTTTCGATGAGAAGTAGATAATCGATTTGGTGGAGTTCGGGCTTGACGATCCGACTACACGTGCGAGCACGAGCGCCAATGCAATCGCTCGGCCAATCTCCTGGAGGTTACCGATCCTGCGGGAACATGATCAACCTGACCAGCGAGGGTCTTAATTCCTACCTGAAATCGAGAACAAGTAAGAACCAATATTGCAATCAAGATATTGCGGATTAAGAGGAAAGCTTTATTGAAAAGGTGGGATCCTGTGTAGGTGCGAAGTACAAGATGCCTCTGCGACGCTGGAGCCTTGGCGAAGTTGCTATGATGTCTAACTTAATGTCTAAACAAAATCCGAGTCTAGGGTGACAACTATGGGGAGTATTTAAGGAGGAAAAGGTGGGGTTTTAGCCAGCGATGGAAGTGGTGGCCGAATCCAACCATAGAAGTCCTTTTCCCCTCAAATACAGACTCTAAAAAGTGGATATTTAAAATCTTGAGAAAATTACATGGGCCTGGCCCAAAATAAAGGTGTCGCAGCACCATATTAAGCTATGGACGAATTCGTGAAGTATTAATCTTGAATATTTCGTCCAAGCCTTCTTTCTTCATTATGGTGGCCTCAAAGTTCTGAAATATTCATCAGTGGCCTTCTCTTGGATCATCACATGCTTGCTTCCATCTCCATGCATGGCCATGCTCCAATGCTTGTCCCTCTCATCCATGCTTGGTCCATCATTCCTAAGAGTAAGAAATACATCTGATTTAGGCAGCATCATATTCTCATGTATGTGAGGAATAGTTCCAAGAAATGAAAGTACCTGATAATTTAGTTGTTTGGCACGAGATCTTTTGATGGGTCCTTGTATGTGTGTAGCTGTAGGTACAACGGTTGTATCAATAGAAGGGATGTCCACATCAGTTGTGGTAACTCGAACCCACATATCCAGAGATGTAGAATTTTGGTAGGTTGGACCTGTGCGTGTTGGGTTTGGGGAGATACTTCCTGAACGGTCCCTTCTTGGACTTCTCCCTATCATCACCCAATATGAGAGTGGTGGTACGAGCTGGGCTGGCCAAGTCACATGGGTAAAGTGTACTAACCCCTGCAGGGTGTATAAACTAATCGATTAGCCGTGTCCCCGGTTATGGACATCTGAGTTGCTTGATATTGAGTTCATGACATGTTTCTAGCTCATTCTAATTTCTTAATTGCTTTAATGTTGATGGGTTAACTTAATTGGGATCTTTTCAAAAAAAATCAAAAACTGTTTATGAAAATAGGACAAAGGTATTTGCAAATGCAAGATAGCCACAGTTCCACTTGCCAAATATGCATGTAGATGTTAGTTCTATTGTCTCCTTTAATAGCTCTACTTGCCATACATTCCATGTATTAACCCTCTAGGGCTTCTACATTTCATGTTGCATGTTGTTGTTCCGATTATGAGTGATCGACTAGGTTACGATACTCCACTTAACAGTTGTTCGCCTATGGCACAATTGAAAATGGAGCCTATCAATTGTTTATGCTTCCCTATGCTACTTGATATTGAGCTAGCCTTGAGCTAATCATTATTGTAATAATTACAAATTGTGGATTAATTCGTTATTTATGATGCACTGTTAAAATCTTTGGTATTCATTTGTACTATGTGTGCCAGTGAAGCGATCCAGGGATTGACACTATACACATGAACTCAGCCTTACCAGGGGAGGGTGTTACAGGATGGTATCAGAGCAGTGTGTTGACTGTAGGATCGTGACCTTATAAATGGATTAGTAATAGAAGACCTCTATTAGGAGAACAATCATATTTTCTACTTATTAGAGTTCTTATATTCCTTATCTATCTTTTCTAGAACCTCTTCCTATTCAAACATTTATAGTTGTCCATTCTTATGATACCTATATGAGAGTTAGATAAGTAAAAGAACAAATAGTATGACATAAATAAACATCTCATCAAGTTTGGTTAGCTCTAGACCACCATGTTCTATCTCTTTAGGAGATCATCGCTATCGTGTTAGCATATTGTTCTTACCAACTTATGTGGTATGACAATATAGGTTGCTTGCTTGTTTGTACTAAACCATATCTTGTGATGCCTTATTTAGGATCTGTTGTTTTGAAACTCTAAATTTGCTGGAGTTTTCGTGTGGTTTTAAAATAATTTTAATGGTGTGAATTGATTGAAATTCGTGGAGTTAGTGCTGCAGTTTTCTGCCTGACCTTTTGTACTGCGCGATTTTTCATATTTTATTGGTAACTCAGAAAATCTAAAAAAAATAGGATATGGAGCGTAATTACCTTTAGTATATGCAAACAAATTGGCTAAAATTCCTGACGAGCGTAAGTCGGTCACAAAAATTCGTGAAGTCTGCTGTACCGTTTTGACAGATTTTGTTTATTGCTTATATGTTGCTATGTTTTACTCTAGTATTATTCCCAAAGCTTTGAAACTATTTTGTGGTTATATACTACTATATTTAGACCCCTATAATGTTATTCTACAAGTGTTTGATTGTGTGTTGATCGCCTATGATTGTTTCCTTGTTTGTGACATTGATTGCTTCATATAGTTATGGGTAGGATTATTTTCTTAGTCGTTTCTTTCCTATAGAATCTATTCTTCCCTATCTTGAACCCTTGGATATATAATAATGTGTTAGGTGGAAGGTTTGACAACACAATGCATCTAGGAAGGAGAATGCTTTATCTAATGGAAAAAAAGAGATGTGGGAGTATGAAGTGTTGAAATGATGTTATGTAGTAGATTACGCAACCTGAAAGTTGAAGTATCGATAGTTTAGTTTTAGTATTAGCTTTGTTGATTGAATACATTGGAGTCTACATAGAGCATTAGTTCGTGCCCATGGAAACATTCTTCAAGGCAAGTGAGGATGCCCAAGTGATATAAAAACATGATTCACCTATCCTCATACAGGGTAATGATTTGGGTGCAGGATGGATTGATCACCATTCCTATTACTCTTGTTATTCGCTCTTGTACTGTTGGCTTTGCGAATCTCGAGTTCCTTTCAACCATAGCAAAGATCCAGCGTTGAGCTTAAACCATAGAGATTGGAGCACATAAAAATTTCCCACTATCTAGATTATATTGGATTCACATGACATAGTAGTAATAGTAGACATAGACTAGATGGTTAAATAAGAAGCTCGAATTGTTGGTGCACAAATTTATACTACACTCACAATCCTAGAGGGATGAACAACAAGATATAGCTTATCAACTATCCTTGAAGATGCAAGTTTAATTTTCTTAAGGGTGTTAGCCTCGACATCAACACCCATACCCTTGCTAGCCATTCCAAATATCGGGACGAGATTCATCTTAAGGGGGTTAGTGTGTCACATCCCAAGATTTTAGAAATTGGGACTAGAATTTTTTTTGCATTTGCATGATATTCATCAGCATTGCATTGCATTGCATATTTGCATCAAGAAAATTCCCAAATAGAAATAAAGGACTAAAACCCTAAATAATATATGCCACTTTGTTCCTAAAGGGAATTAAATTGGTTTTATAAAAACCCACTATTGCTAAGGCAGCGATTATTTCTAAATTATAGCCTAAAAAGATCCAATTAATATTACAAAATTTTAGGAACAAAATTGAGCTCATTTGGAGCTATTATGAAAAAGTTATGAAATAAATACAAACTACATAAAGATATAAATAAAATTAAATATACAAGGATTTATAAATCCACTACTTACAAACTAGTAAAAAGATTAAAAATTTGATCCTATAATTGTCAACACCCGGATTTTTAATCCCAGATGCCTGTTATGCATACATTGCAATCCCAGGAATACCATTTTTGCGAGACATAACAGAATTAGATACCACAGTATATCATCCATTACAAACCATACATAAGGTCTTACACAAATAAGGATCTCATGATCCAGTTCTTAATACAACTCAAGAAGCGGAATACGTAATAATAACGGTAGCGTGGGTGAAGCTCCATATTCGGGGTCACAGGCAATGCTGACGATGGGAGATGATCCTAGTTGTCGTAACCTTTCTGGGGTCCATCCTCCTGGTACTCCTCTTCATAGTCTGGCCACGGGAATAGCCAGGGACAAAGCCATGAGTACTCTTTAAGTACTCGCAAACTAGTACTAACAAGTGAAGGGGGTTTTTGTAGTAGGACTCTAAGCTCTAGGGTTGTTTTGCAAAAACCCAGATTTATGTCTACTAAGTTCAGAAGCAACGAAAGCTAGTTGAAAGTTTATAACACCTAAGGGGGAACTTGTATCTCATGCCATAACTCTGATGTGGTCAAGTCAAAGTCTCAATTCATTTCACAAGTCATTTTGAAAACATCTGACGGGGGAACAGTATGGCCACTCCAACTGTCCATAACCGCGGACACGGCTATTCAAATAGTTTGACACTCTGCAGAGATTGTACACTTTCACCACAACATTCGATACATCCGCCAGGAACAAATCCTGAATTCACCATACTCAGTATGCGGATAATCAATCCTAACCTTTCAATTATACGCCCTAGTATAAGCACCTCTCCTGTGAGTTTGGCCTCCCAACCATGACCAACTGTCACCTTGGGTACTGCACAGGTGGATAATCTTCACAAGGTAGCCTCAGCTCAAACCTTGGCCATGAGGGAACTAATACTAAGGTACATAAGTTTCCAGTCATGCCCTACCCAATTTGGAATGGTATCGCATCCAGACAACCATTAGTTTTATAAAGCGCGAAGGCTCATGGCTTAACATTTTCATTACCAAAATCATCTGGTGTTCAGAAACACATGTCAAAACATCTCAATAGAATGATCCATCATTCCAAGGTTTTCATAACCATTTTTCCACCAAGTATTCCCATCTAAAGTTGATCAAGTTTTATGCTTAGCACTAGCATCTACAAATGGGGGTAAGTACTAATGAGGGGTGGTAAACTAGTGGAGTTTAACTAAGTTCAATTTCATGCCTTAGGATGACATGAAGATTATCTAGCTTATGCCAAGTTTTATGCTCTTTATGCAACCTTCAATTATCTTTCTAGTATCTACAATTTAATCAAGTAAACTCTAAGTAGTAGCTTTGATAAATAAATAAAGTAAAAAGCATGCAAGTAAAACTAGGATTCGGTTATCAAGTGGGTATAATCATATATGCTTAAGGCATATGGTTGGCTTGGTAACAAGCAAGTATTTGTTTGCATAGGTAAAGTATCTTGCAAGTGTTAGCTTGCATAGGTCAACTTGATTAGTAAGGCTTGCATAAGTATAGTATCTTGTAAGTGTTAGCTTGCCTTGTGTAGAGTAGTGGTTGAAGTTCTCCTCGGCTTCTTCTTCGTAGTATCCTCCTTCCTCCTCGTATCCTTGGTCGGTACTAGCGTCTATAAATAAATACGAGGTACACAATCACCAAGCAATACTTAACTACTTTCAATCATCACACACAATGTTTCTATAGATGATCTAGCATCATCACTAACATTACATGATTAAAGCATTTGGCTTATTGATTTTATTTTTAGAAAAGTAATTTCTACTCATTGAAAAACTACTTAAGATTTAATATTCTCCAAACCAAACATGGGATCATGTTGACACATGTCATCACCACATATTTCAGTACATGGGAATGTGATTTAAAGTGGTGTCACAATTTAATAAGATTTAACCTTTTATTTCATTTAAATAAAGTGACTAGAAATGTCTATGTGGCATCCTTTTATTACTTGAACATTATTTCTGTAAGTAAACCCAAATTTTTTTATATATTCTAAAAGGTATGGTCAAATGTGATTTTTGAGAGTTGGAATCAACTCAAAAGATATTATAGTTTAAATTTGAAAAATGTTTGAATGCAGAAAATGTTCTGCCTTTATATTTTTACCAAGGGTGATCTACAGATCCAAATGATTCGAATCCAACAGGCTTGGATTCAGCACTTCCAGACCTTTCTAACCAAATTAGTTTTATTCAATTTGGTTCAGTGAATCGAGGTGGGTTAATTTTTGAAACTAGGTGCAGAACTTTGTTTGAATGAAAATGGAAAAATCCAAATTCAAACTAGTGGGTTGCGCAGGAAGAGAAAATGGGCCGGCCTGCTACGCATAGCGCTTACGCGGGCTGGTTAAGTTGTTGTCCCCACGCGTCAGTGAGACGGAGGGGTGCGAAGCGGTACGGGGCAACGTGGTGCGTTGGATCTAGTTCTAATCCAACGGCTCTGGTTCATCGTCCACGTCGGGCAGCGCCGGCGAGACAGAACCCTAACGCGGCAGGTGGGGGTCGTGGGAGGCTCACCGAGGCTCAGGCGAGGGTCGGCGAGGCGGGCGAATGACAAAGTCGACAACCGCGAACCTCCTGGTACCGGTAGCTTCTCCTGGGGCGGATCCAATCGCTGGCTCCCTTCTTCTCCAGCAGCGGCGGGCTCCGATCAAATTCTGGCGCTACGCTGCTCGCCTTGCTCCGGGAACGAGGTGGAATGATCAGTGAGGAAAGGGGAGTGAGATGGTGTGAAGAGTTTGAGCGGGGGAGGCCTCTATTTATAGTCTCGACGACGAGACCGAACGGGATAGGCAGGCGACGGTGGCGACATGGCTACAGGATGCTAGAGGCGTGGCCGAGGGTGGTGATCGATCGGTGGTCTCATGGCGATGCTCTATGACTTTAATGCGCGAGTAGGGCGGTGGCAAACGGTCTGGAACACACGATGCACTACGAGGCAGAGGCGGCGTCTTCAACGGCGAGCGGTGGCTACGGGGCACGGGCGGTGAAATGGGCATGTCTAGTGGTCTCCTGGGATGGTGGGGAGCATGTTGGCGGGCGGCGAGGGCTCGAGGTGGTATGGTTGAATGGGAACGGCACGTGCTCTGCGGCGCACGTCGGCATGGTCGACAACGGCATGGGCGCAGCGTTCCTGGCGGTCCTGGCTGCTGTCTGCGAGGCAGGGCTGGTCGAAAGGGGGCGGTGAGGCATGGGATACCTCCCAGACAAGGTTGGCACGGCTAGTTCTTCCCCTAGCCTGTTGTCCACACTGGGGTGACATGGGTGCTCTCGGTTGTTCACCATTGATGACATTGTCAAGCTTACAGTGGTGCTAGGGATTAGTTAGGGCCGTTAGATGCTCTACTAAGGCTAGTGGTGTTCAGAGAGGGAACAAGTTAGGCCCAAAACACTGCACACTATAGTGTTTTGATTTTGTTAGATTTGAATCTGCATGGTGTTTGATGAAATGGCCGCATGAATTCAAGTTTTGAATTTTGAAAAGATTTTTGGTGGGTGTGCTAGGCATGTGCTGGTGAGTCTGTGGATGCTTGGGTTTTGAAAGTTGAGCTTGTTTGATTGGTTTTTGGAAAAGTGGGATCTTCCCATATGATATAGATTCAGTTTTGAACTGTCATTTAAACTATGCATTCAAATGCTTTTGGATGATCACAAGGAGGACCTTGGTACTTGGTTATGAGTACTATCAAGGGGTGTAAATATCCAAACAAGTTTCTGTTAAGTTTTGAAAGTTAGAGACAGCCAAAGTAGGCATGCGAGTTAAATTGGCCAAAGTGACCATTCACTCATTTTGTTTGTTTTGATTTATTTGTCTTTGGGAGAAGTGTGGGGATTGTTTAGATGATGTTGAATTCACCTAAGAATCATTTTCCAAGCAAATAAACACACAATGATGGCAATTCAAAAGAATCCAAATTTTAATGCACACTCATATGAATGCTTTCATATTTTAATTGGAAAAGTTTTTGTTAACCCTAATTTTGATGATTAGAGTTTGATGATTATAGTTTAATATTTTTGGGATGTTACAATAATGATATATTCGATTTTAGAAAATTTTAGAAACAAGAATCATGTCATTTGGAGTTCGTATGCAAAAGTTATGAGGAAAACAAATAAATAGAAAATGGAAAAAGAAATAAAAAGAGTAGGACAATAATCATTAACAATTAGCATCTACTTGCCATACATTCCATGTATTGACCCTCTGGGGCTGCTACATTTCATGTTGCAGGTTGTTGTTCTGATTATGAGTGATCGACTAGGTTACGATACTCCACTCAACAGTTGTTCACTTGTGGCAAAACTGAAGATGGAGCCTATCAATTGTTTATGCTTCCGTATGCTACTTGATATTGAGATAGCCTTGAGCTAAGCATTATTGTAATAATTACAAATTCTGGATCAATTCGTTATTTATGATGCACTGTTAAATTCTTTGGTATTCATCTGTATTGTGTGTGCCAGTGAAACGATCCAGGGATTGGCACTATACACATGAACTCAACCTTATCAGGCGAGGGTGTTACATAATATGTGGTCTTTGACCCATTATTGTCTGATGCATCAAAGCGGACACCACTGTTTTGGTTGGTGCTCTTTTTATCTTGGGATATCGTGTAAAATGTATACCCATTTATCTCGTACCCTTGGAAAGTCGATATAGTCGAAGATGGTGAAGTAGACAACAAGTATAGCTGATCTCCAAGAGTGTTGTTTTTCAGGAGATGTTGCAACCAACCGCCGAAACTCTCCATGTGTTCATCTCTAATCCAAGAGTCATGCTTTCCAGGGTTGTTGGAGCTTAAGATTTTGTTGTGTTCCTCGATATATGGGGCTGCCAAGATAGAATTCTGTAGAACGGTGTAATGTTCTTCGATGTAAGAATGTCCGTCCCTACATATTATTGATTTCCTTCCTAGAGTACCCTTTCCACTCGGTCTCCCCTCATACCGTGATTGAGGAAGACCAATCGACCTAAGGTCAGGAACGAAGTCAACACAAAATTCAATGACCTCCTCTGTTCCATAGCCCTTGGAGATGCTTCCTTCTGGCCTAGCACAGTTACGGACATATTTCTTTAAGATTCCCATGAACCTCTCAAAGGGAAACATATTGTGTAGAAATACAGGACCGAGAATGGAAATATCTTCGACTAGGTGAACCAGCAGGTGCGTCATAATATTGAAGAAGGATGATGGGTACACCAACTCAAAACTGACAATACATTGGACCACATCATTCTATAACCGTGGTAGATATTCAGGATTGATTATCTCCTGAGAGATTGCATTGAGAAATGCTCATAGCTTCACAATGGGTACTCGAACATTATCTGGTAGAAGCCCCCTCAATGCAATCGGAAGCATTTGCGTCATAATCACGTGGCAGTCATGAGACTTTAGGTTTTGGAACTTTTTTTCTGCCATATTTATTATTCCCTTTATATTCGACGAGAAGCCAGACGAGACCTTAATACTGCTTAGGCATTCAAAAAATATTTCCTTCTCTTGTTTGGTAAGAGCGTAGCTGGCATGACCTTGAAACCATTCTGGATGCAGGCCATCTGGGTATTTCATACGTTGATGGTATTTCGTGCTTCCGGTGTATCTTCTGTCTTCCCATACACGCCCAAGAAGCCTAGCAGGTTCACGCAAAGATTATTCGTCACATGCATCACATCGATTGCAGAGGGGACCTCTAAGAATTTCCAATATGGTAGCTCCCAAAATATAGATTTCTTCTTCCACATGGGTGCGTGTCCTTCAGCGTCTTTCGGAACAGATTTTCCGCCAGGACCCTTTCCAAAGGTTACCATTTGATCCACATCTTTGACCATATCAAATATATCAGCACTAGTACTCTCCTTAGGCTTCGTCTGGTGACATGCCAGACCGTTGAAATGCTTGCCTTTCTTTCTTAAGGGATGCTTGGCCAAAAGAAATCGACGATGCTCATTGTTTACATTCTTCTTGCAATGTTCCATATATATACTTTCAGTCTCATGTAAACAGTGTGTGCATGCATTGTATCCCTTGTTTGATTGTCCTGAAAGGTTACTAAGAGCAGGCCACTCATTGATTGTTACGAAAACCAATGCTCGGAGGTTAAATTCTTCCTTCTTGTGCTCATCCCACACGCGTATCCCGGGTTTGTGCCACAATTGTAAAAGTTCTTCCACTAATGGCCTTAGGTACACATCAATGTCATTGTCGGGTTGCTTCGGACCTTGGATCAACACTGGCATCATAATGAACTTCCGCTTCATGCACAACCAAGGAGGAAGGTTATAGATGCATAGAGTCACGACCCAGGTGCTGTGACTGGAGCTCTGCTCCCCAGAGGGATTCATGCCTCTGTACTTAGACCAAACCTTAAACTCCTTGAGTCATCTGCAAAGTCCGGGTACTTTCTATCGATTTTTCTCCATTGCAACCCATCAGCGGGGTGTCTCAACATCCCCTCTGACTTAAGTTCCTCTTTATGCCATCGCAACAACTTGGCGTGCTCTTTGTTTTTGAATAAGCGTTTCAACCATGGTATTATAGGAGCATACCACATCACCTTCGCATGAACCCTCTTCCGGGCGGCTCGCCCTCTACGTCACCAGGGTCATCTCGTCTAATCTTATACCGAAGTGAAGTGCATACCGGGCATGCATCCAAATTCTCATACTCCTCACCGCGGTAGAGGATGCAGTCATTAGGGCATGCATGTATCTTCTAAACCTCTAAACCTAGAGGGAAGACAACCTTCTTTGCTTCGTACGTACTGGCGGGCAATACTTTATCTTTTGGAAGCATATTTTTCATCATTTTCAGCAACTTTTCAAATGAGGAGTCAGGTATAGCACACTCAGCCTTCCATCGCAACAATTCCAGTGTGCTGCCCAGCTTTTTCAGACCATTTTCGCAATTTGGGTACAACAACTTTTTGTGATCTTCTAACATGTGATTGAACTTCTCCCTATCCTTTTTAGTTTCACAATCTCTTCGTGCATCGGCAATGGTCCGACCAAGATCATCAGCGGGTTCATCATGTGTCTCTTCTTCATCCTCCCCTTCAGCATCCCCCATGGAAGTATCTCCGTACTCAGGGAAACCATGATAGTTGTCATCCTCCTCCTCTTCTTCATTGTCTTCCATTATAACACCTCTCTCTCCGTGTTTGGGCCAACAATTATAACTGGGCATGAAGTCGGACTTCAACAGGTGGCTGTGAAGGGTTTTTGAGTCAGAGTAATCCTTCTAATTCCTACATCCATTACATGGACAGAATACAAAAACATTGTGCTTATTTGCATCAGCAACACGGATGAATTCATGCACGCCATTAATGAACTCGCCAGAGCGTCGGTCAGTACCTTACATCCATTCCCGGACCATCTGCATTATAGTAAAACTATATAAAAAACCATTACACAACATGATAAAATTATTACAAGTTATATTGAGAGCTTCTAGAGCATTAATTTTGAATTTTGAAAATTTTACATGCACCAATTTGTGAATTGGAGAAAAATCAACATGATAAATGTGGAGTTTTTTATTATTGTTCTATCAGTGAAAACCTCATTCCATTCTATGCTCTGAAACTCTAAAATTACACATTTCAATTTTTAGTAACTATGTGCCTAATCAAAATTTGTTACACATATATATCAAAATCCTTCTAGCTACTTCTAGAGCATGCATGCATTGATCCATATCTCTATACTTTTAAAGCCCTGGATTTAGGTGTTCCAAACTAAATCTTGAGCTAAAGTAGCAATAAGAGATGAAAGAATGAAGTTCTAAGCTTTTAAGGCTTTGGATTTAGGTGTTCCAAACTAAATCTTGACAAATCTTGAGAAAAAAATGGCATGAACTCTCTCGCTTCTTTGAGAAAAATGGCCACCATATGCTTTAGGGCAGCAGGACAGGAAGCAAAATATATAGTGGTGGACAACTAGTCCCGGGCCATGATACAACCCGGGACTAATAGTCCACGAAAAGACCAGCTGGCCTGCTCCAGGTCATTAGTCCCGGTCCGTCGGCCCGGGACTAGTGACTACGGCCGTTTCGAGCCGTTAGAGGCCTCACGGCCCGGGACTAGTGCTCCCACTAGTCGCGAGCTGTGCCAGGCCCGGACTGCTAGCCTTGTTCACGTCGAACCAAAGATGGTTTTTCCAGTAGTGTGTGGTGGAATGATGAAATGTGAAAAACATGGTACCCAAGTGTAACCCGCTTCATAGGCATGCACTATCACCGAAAAAACGAAGATCCTGGAATTTAATTGGCCGGTAACTCCGTGTTTCGGTGAAACCGGGTTGGATCTTGTCACAACTTGTGCCCAAAAATGCATGGTTTGGAATTATCCTATGACCCAACCAAGCACAAACCAAGAGGAAAATCCACCGGGCTACCCCTTTCATAAGAACATCTAGGGGGTAGACGATACAGGCCCACGGATCAGGGCTTTATATGAAGAAGCTCTTCGGGGCATCGGAATACCTCCAAACCTGGCAATGGATGCTAGCATGTGTATTAAAGTGTGGTGGAATGCTGAAATGTCAGAAACCTGGTTCCCAAGTGTGACCCATTCGAAAACATGTGATGACACCTAAAAATGAAGGTGTTCCGGAAATTTAATTATTAGGGGGCCGAGAACTCCCAGTTTCGGTGAAACCGGGTTGGATATTGTCACAAATTGTGCCCAAACATGGTTTGCAATTATCCTACAACCCAACCAAGAACAAAACAAGAGAAAAATCCACCGGTCTACCCCTTTCCTAAGAACATCTAGAGGGTAGACGATTCTGGGCCCACAAATCAGGGTTTTATACGCAGAAGCACCTCAGACCATCAGAATACGTCGAAACCCTTGCAATGGACCCTAGCATGTGTATTAAAGTGTGGTGGAATGCTAAAATGTCCAAAACTTGGTATCCAAGTGTAACCCCCTTCGTAGGCATGCACTATCACCGAAAAACGAAGATCCTGGAATTTAATTGGCTAGGAACTCCCCGTTTTGGTGAAACCGGGTTGGATCTTGTCACAAATTGTGCCCAAACATGCACTGTTTGGCATTTTTATATGACCCAACCAAGCACAAACCAAAAGAAAAATCCACCAGGCTACCCCTTTCATAAGAACATCTAGGGGGTAGACGATCCAGGCACAAGGATCAGGGTTTTGTAGGAAGAAGCTCTTCAGGGCATTGGAATACCTCCAAACCTGGCAATGGACACTAGCATGTGTATTAAAGTGTTTTGGAATGATGAAATGTCAAAAACCTGGTTCCCAAGTGTGACCCCTTCGCAGACAGGCGATGTCACCTAAAAATGAAGGTGTTCTGGAAATTGAATTATTAGGTGCCGAGAACTCCCAGTTTTGGTGAAACTGGGTTGGATCTTGTCCCAAATTGTGCCCAAAAAAGGTTTGCAATCATACTATAACCCAACCAAGCACAAACCAGGAGAAAAATCCACCAGGCTACTCCTTTCATAAGAACATCTAGGGGGTACACGATTCTTGGCCCACAGATGAGGGTTTCATAGGCAGAAGCGCCTTGGAGCCTCAGAATACGTCCAAACCCTTGCAATGGACCCTATCATGTGTACTAAAGTGTGGTGGACTTCTGAAATGTCCAAAACATGGTATCCAAGTGTAACCCGCTTCGTAGGCATGCACTATTATCCAAAAACGAAGATCCTAGAATTTAGTTGGCCGGGAACTCCCCGTTTTGGTGAAACCTGGTTGGATCTTGTCACAAATTGTGCCCAAAGATGCATGGTTTGGAAATATCCTATGACCCAACCAATAAGAAAATCCACCGGGCTACCACTTTCATAAGAACATCTAGGGGGTAGACGATCCAGGCCCACGGATTAGGGTTTTGTAGGACGAAGCTCTTCAGGGCATCAGAATACCTCTAAACCTGGCAATGGATGCTAGCATGTGTATTGAAGTGTTGTGGAATGATGAAAGGTCAAAAACCTGGTTTCCAAGTGTGACCCCTTCGCAGACATGCGATGTCACCTAAAAATGAAGGTGTTCTGGAAATTTAATTATTAGGTGGCCGAGAACTCCCAGTTTCGGTGAAACCGGGTTGGATCTTGTCACAAATTGTGACCAAACATGGTTTGCAATTATCATATAACTCAACCAAGCAAAAAATAAAAGAAAAATACACCGGGCTACCCCTTTCATAAGAACATCTAGGGGGTAGACGATTCTGGGCCCACAGATCAGGGTTTCATAGGAAGAAGCGCCTCGGAGAATCGGAATACCTCCAAACCCTTGCAATGGACCCTAGAATGTGTATTAATGTGTGGTGGAATGCTAAAATGTGCAAAACATGGTACCCAAGTGTAACCCGTAGGCATGCACTATCACCCAAAAACGAAGATCCTGGAATTTAATTGGCCGGTAACTCCGTGTTTCGGTGAAACCGGGTTGGATCTTGTCACAACTTGTGCCCAAAAATGCATGGTTTGGAATTATCCTATGACCCAACCAAGCACAAACCAAGAGGAAAATCCACCGGGCTACCCCTTTCATAAGAACATCTAGGGGGTAGACGATACAGGCCCACGGATCAGGGCTTTATATGAAGAAGCTCTTCGGGGCATCGGAATACCTCCAAACCTGGCAATGGATGCTAGCATGTGTATTAAAGTGTGGTGGAATGCTGAAATGTCAGAAACCTGGTTCCCAAGTGTGACCCATTCGAAAACATGTGATGACACCTAAAAATGAAGGTGTTCCGGAAATTTAATTATTAGGGGGCCGAGAACTCCCAGTTTCGGTGAAACCGGGTTGGATATTGTCACAAATTGTGCCCAAACATGGTTTGCAATTATCCTACAACCCAACCAAGAACAAAACAAGAGAAAAATCCACCGGTCTACCCCTTTCCTAAGAACATCTAGAGGGTAGACGATTCTGGGCCCACAAATCAGGGTTTTATACGCAGAAGCACCTCAGACCATCAGAATACGTCGAAACCCTTGCAATGGACCCTAGCATGTGTATTAAAGTGTGGTGGAATGCTAAAATGTCCAAAACTTGGTATCCAAGTGTAACCCCCTTCGTAGGCATGCACTATCACCGAAAAACGAAGATCCTGGAATTTAATTGGCTAGGAACTCCCCGTTTTGGTGAAACCGGGTTGGATCTTGTCACAAATTGTGCCCAAACATGCACTGTTTGGAATTTTTATATGACCCAACCAAGCACAAACCAAAAGAAAAATCCACCAGGCTACCCCTTTCATAAGAACATCTAGGGGGTAGACGATCCAGGCACAAGGATCAGGGTTTTGTAGGAAGAAGCTCTTCAGGGCATTGGAATACCTCCAAACCTGGCAATGGACACTAGCATGTGTATTAAAGTGTTTTGGAATGATGAAATGTCAAAAACCTGGTTCCCAAGTGTGACCCCTTCGCAGACAGGCGATGTCACCTAAAAATGAAGGTGTTCTGGAAATTGAATTATTAGGTGCCGAGAACTCCCAGTTTTGGTGAAACTGGGTTGGATCTTGTCCCAAATTGTGCCCAAAAAAGGTTTGCAATCATACTATAACCCAACCAAGCACAAACCAGGAGAAAAATCCACCAGGCTACTCCTTTCATAAGAACATCTAGGGGGTACACGATTCTTGGCCCACAGATGAGGGTTTCATAGGCAGAAGCGCCTTGGAGCCTCAGAATACGTCCAAACCCTTGCAATGGACCCTATCATGTGTACTAAAGTGTGGTGGACTTCTGAAATGTCCAAAACATGGTATCCAAGTGTAACCCGCTTCGTAGGCATGCACTATTATCCAAAAACGAAGATCCTAGAATTTAGTTGGCCGGGAACTCCCCGTTTTGGTGAAACCTGGTTGGATCTTGTCACAAATTGTGCCCAAAGATGCATGGTTTGGAAATATCCTATGACCCAACCAATAAGAAAATCCACCGGGCTACCACTTTCATAAGAACATCTAGGGGGTAGACGATCCAGGCCCACGGATTAGGGTTTTGTAGGACGAAGCTCTTCAGGGCATCAGAATACCTCTAAACCTGGCAATGGATGCTAGCATGTGTATTGAAGTGTTGTGGAATGATGAAAGGTCAAAAACCTGGTTTCCAAGTGTGACCCCTTCGCAGACATGCGATGTCACCTAAAAATGAAGGTGTTCTGGAAATTTAATTATTAGGTGGCCGAGAACTCCCAGCTTCGGTGAAACCGGGTTGGATCTTGTCACAAATTGTGACCAAACATGGTTTGCAATTATCATATAACTCAACCAAGCAAAAAATAAAAGAAAAATACACCGGGCTACCCCTTTCATAAGAACATCTAGGGGGTAGACGATTCTGGGCCCACAGATCAGGGTTTCATAGGAAGAAGCGCCTCGGAGAATCGGAATACCTCCAAACCCTTGCAATGGACCCTAGAATGTGTATTAATGTGTGGTGGAATGCTAAAATGTGCAAAACATGGTACCCAAGTGTAACCCGTAGGCATGCACTATCACCCAAAAACGAAGATCCTGGCATTTAATTGGCCAGGAACTCCCCGTTTCGGTGAAACCGGCTTGGATCTTGTCACAACTTGTGCCCAAACATGCATGGTTTGGAATTATCCTATGACCCAACCAAGAAAAAACCAAGAGGAAAATCCACCGGGCTACCCCTTTCATAAGAACATCTAGGGGGTAGACGATCTAGGCCCACGGATCAGGGTTTTGTAGGAAGAGGTCTTCGGGGCATCGAAATACCTCCAAACCTAGCAATCAATGCTAGCATGTGTATTAAAGTGTGGTGTAATGCTAAGATGTCAACAACCAGATTCCCAAGTGTGACCCCTTCGCAGACATACGATATCACCTAAATATGAAGTGTTCTCGAATTTTAATATTAGGGGGGCGAGAACTCCCTATTTCGGTGAAACCGGGTTGGATCTTGTCAGAAATTGCGCCCAAACATGGTTTGAAATTCTACTACAACCCAACCAAAAACAAACCAGGAGAAAAATCCACCAGGCTACCCCTTTCATAAGAACATTTATGGGGTAGACGATGTTGGGCCCACAGATCAGGGTTTCATAGGCAGAAGCGACTCGGAGCATCGGAATACGTCCAAACCCTTTCAATGGACCATAGCATGTGTATTAAAGTGTGGTGGAATGCTAAAATGTACAAAACATGGTATCCAAGTGTAACCCGCTTCGTAGGCATGTATTAAAGTGTGGTGGAATGCTAAAATGTCCAAAACGAAGATCCTGGAATTTAATTGGCCGGGAATTTCATATTTCGGTAAAACCGGGTCTGATCTTGTCACAACTTGTGCCCAAACATGCATGGATTGGAATTATCCTATTACCCAACCAAGCACAAACCAAGAGGAAAATCCACCGGGCTACCCCTTTCATAAGAACATCTAGGGGGTAGACGATCCAGGCCCACGGATCAGGGTTTTGTAGGAAGAAGCTCTTCGGGGCATCGTAATACCTCCAGACCTGGCAATGGACGCTAGCATGTGTACTAAAGTGTGGTGGAATGATGAAATGTCAAAAACCTGGTTCCCAAGTGTGACCCCTTCGCAGACATGCGATGTCGCCTAAAAATGAAGGTGTTTTGGAAATTTAATTATTAGGGGGCCTATAACTCCTAGTTTCGGTGAAACCGGGTTGGATCTTGTCACAAATTGTGCCCAAACATCTATGGGGGTAGACGATCCAGGCCCACGGATCAGGGTTTTATAGGAAGAAGATCTTTGGGGCATCGGAATACCTCCAAACCTGGCAATGGATGCTAGAATGTGTATTAAAGTGTGGTGGAATGCTGAAATGTCAGAAACCTAGTTCCCAAGTATGACCCCTTCACAGACATGCGATGCCACCTAAAAATGAAGGTGTTCTGGAAATTTAATTACTAGGGGGGCCGAGAGCTCCCTGTTTTGGTGAAACCGGGTTGGACCTTGTGACAAATTGTTCCCAAACATGGTTTGAAATTATTCTACAACCCAACCAAGAACAAACCAAGAGAAAAATCCACCGGGATACCCCTTTCATAAGAACATCTAGGGGGTAGACGATTCTGGGCCCACTGATTAGGGTTTCATAGGAAGAAGCGCCTCGGAGCATCAGAATACCTCCAAACCCTTGCAATGGACCCTAGAATGTGTATTAAAGTGTGGTGGAATGCTTAAATGTCCAAAACATGGTATCCAACTGTAACCTGCTTCGTAGGCATGCACTATCACAGAAAAACGAAGATCCTAGAATTTAATTGGCCGCGAACTCCCTGTTTCGGTGAAACCGGGTTGGATCTTGTCACAACTTGTACCCAAACATGCATGGTTTTGAATTATCCTATGACCCAACCACGCACAAAACAAGAGGAAAATCCACTAGGCTACCCCTTTCATAAGAACATCTAGGGGGTAGACGATACAGGCCCACGGATTAGGGTTTTGTTGGAAGAAGATCTTCGGGGCGTGGGAATACCTCCAAACCTCGAAATGGACCCTAGAATGTGTATTAAAGTGTGGTGGAATGCTGAAATGTCTAAAACATGGTATCCAAGTATGACCCCTTCTCACACATGCGATGTCACATAAAAATGAAGGTGTTCTGGAAATTTAATTATTAGGGAGCCGAGAACTCCCACTTTCGGTCAAACCGGGTTTGATCTTGTCACAAATTGTGCCCAAACATGGTTTTTAATTATCCTAAAACCCAACCAAGCACAACCCAAGAGAAAATCCACCGGGCTACCCCTTTCATAAGAACATCTAGGGGGTAGACGATTCTGGGCCCACAGATTAGGGTTTCATTGGAAGAAGCGCCTCGGAGCATCAGAATACCTCCAAATCCTTGCAATGGACCCTAGCATGTGTATTAAAGTGTGGTGGAATGCTGAAATTTGCAAAACATGGTACCCAAGTGTAACCCGCTTTGAAGGCATCCACTATCACCAAAAAATCGAAGATCCTGGAATTTAATTGGCCGGGAACTCCCCATTTCGGTGAAACCGGGTTGGACCTTTTCACAACATGTGCCCAAACATGCATGGTTTGGAATTATCCTATGACCCAACCAAGCACTAACCAAGAGGAAAATCCACCGGGCTACCCCTTTCATAAGAACATCTAGGGGGTAGACGATCCAGGCCCACGGATCAGAGTTTTGTAGGAAGAAGCTCTTCGAGGCATCTGAATACCTCCAAACCTGGCAATGGATGCTAGCATGTGTATTAAAGTGTGGTGTAATGCTAAAATGTCAACAACCTAGTTACCAAGTGTGACCCGTTCACAGACATGCGATGGCACCTAAAAATGAAGGTGTTCTGGAAATTTAATTATTAGGGGGGCGAGTACTCACAGTTTCGGTGAAGCCGGGTTGGATCTTATCACAAATTGTGACAAACATGGTTTGCAATTATCCTACAACCCAACCAAGCACAAACAAGACAAAAATCCATCGGGCTACCCCTTCCCTAAGAACATCTAGGGGTAGACGATTCTAGGCCCACAGATCAGGGTTTCATAGGAGTAAGCGCCTCAGAGCATCGGAATACCTCCAAGCCCTTGCAATGGACCCTAGCATGTGTATTAAAGTGTGGTGGAATGCTCAAATGTCCAAAACATGGTACCAAAGTGTAACCCACTTCGTTGGCATGCACTATCACCGAATAACGAATATCCTAGAATTTAATTGGCCGAGAACTCCCTGTTTCGGTGAAACCGGGTTGGATCTTGTCACAACTTGTGCCCAAACATGCATGGTTTGGAATTATCCTATGACCCAACCAAGCAAAAACCAAGAGTAAAATCCACCTAGCAACCCCTTTCATAAGAACATCTAGGGGGTAGACGATCTAGGCCCGTGGATCAGGGTTTTGTAGGAAGAAGCTCTTCAGGGCATCGGAATACCTCCAAACCTGAAAATGGACGCTAGCATGTGTATTAAAGTGTGGTGGAATGATGAAATGTGAAAAACCTGGTTCCCAATTGTGACCCCTTCGCAGACATGCGATGTCACCGAAAAATGAAGGTGTTCAGGATATTTAATTATTAGGGGGCCGAGAACTCCTAGTTTCGGTCAAACTGGATTGGATGTTGTCACAAATTGTGCCCAAACAAGGTTTCTAATTATCCTATAACCCAACCAGGCACAAACCAAGATAAAAATCCATCGGGCTACCCCTTTCATAAGAAAATCTAGGGGGTAGACGATTCTGGGCCCACAAATTAGGGTTTCATAGGAAGAAGCGCCTCGGAGCATCAGAATACCTCCAAACCCTTGAAATGGACCCTAGAATGTGTATTAAAGTGTGATGGAATGCTAGAATGTGCAAAACATGGTACCCAAGTGTAACCCGCTTCACAGGCATGCACTATCACCGAAAAACGAAGACCCTGGAATTTAATTGGCCGGGAACTCCCTGTTTCGGTGAAACCGGGTTGGATCTTGTCATAACTTGTTCCCAAACATGCATGGTTTGGAATTATCCTATGACCCAACCAAGCACAAACCAAGAGGAAAATCCACCGGGCTTCCCCTTCCATAAGAACATCTAGGGGGTTAGATTATCCAGGCCCACGGATCAGGGTTTTATAGGAAGAAGCTCTTTAGGGCATCGGAATACCTCCAAACCTGGCAATGGATGCTAGCATGTGTATTAAAGTGTGGTGGAATGCTGAAATGTCAGAAACCTGGTTCCCAAGTGTGACCCCTTTGCAGACATGCGATGTCACCTAAAAATGAAGGTGTTCCAGAAATTTAATTATTAGGGGGCCGAGAACTCTCAATTTATGTGAAACCGGGTTGGATCTTGTCACAAATTGTGCCCAAACATGGTTTGCAATTATCCTACAACCTAACCAAACAAATACCAAGAGAAAAATCAACCGGGCTACCCCTTTCATAAGAACATCTAGGGGTAGACCATTCTGGGCCCACAGATTAGGGTTTCATAGAAAGAAGCGCCTCGGAGCATCGGAATACCTCCAAACCCTTGTAATGGACCCTATCATGAGTATTAAAGTGTGGTGGAATGCTTAAATGTCCAACACATGGTACCCTAGTGTAAACCGCTTCGTAGGCATGAACTATCACCAAAAAACGAAGAGCCTGGAATTTAATTGGCCGAGAACTGCCTGTTTCGGTGAAACCGGGTTGGATCTTGTAACAACTTGTGCCCAAACATGCATGGTTTGGAATTATACTATGACCCAACCAAGCAAAAACCAAGAGGAAAATCCACCGGGCTACCCCTTCCATAAGAACATTTAGGGGGGTAGACGATCTAGTTCCATGGATCAGGGTTTTGTAGGAAAAAGCTCTTCGGGCATCTGAATACCTCCAAACCTGGAAATGGATGCTAGCATGTGTATTAAAGTGTGGTGGAATGATGAAATGTCAGAAACCTGGTTCCCAAGTGCGACCCCTTCGCAGACATGTGATATCACCTAAAAATGAAGGTGTCCTGGAAATTTAATTATTAGGGGGCCAAGAACTCCCAGTTTTGGTGAAACCGGGTTGAATCTTGTCACAAATTGTGCCCAAACATGGTTTGAAATTATCGTACAACCTAATCAAGCACAAACCAAGAGAAAATCAACTGGGCTACCCCTTTCATAAGAATATCTAGCGGGTAGACGATTCTGGGCACACAGATCAAGGTTTCATAGGAAGAAGCGCCTCAGAGCATCGGAATACCTCCAAACCCTTTCAATGGACAATAGAATGTGTATTAAAGTGTGGTGGAATGCAGAAATGTCAGAAAACTGGTTCCCAAGTGTGACCCCTTCGCAGACATGCGATGTCACCTAAAAATGAAGGTGTTCTGGAAATTTAATTATTAGGGGGCCAAGAACTCCCAGTTTTGGTGAAACCGTGTTGAATCTTTTCACAAATTGTGCCCAAACATGTTTTGCAATTAATGTACAACCTAACCAAGCACAAACCAAGAGAAAAATCAACCGGTCTACCCCTTTCATAAGAATATGTAGCGGGTAGACGATTCTGGGCACACGGATCAAGGTTTCATAGGAAGAAGCGCCTCAGAGCATCGGAATACCTCCAAACCCTTGCAATGGACCCTAGAATGTGTATTAAAGTGTGGTGGAATGCTGAAATGTGCAAAACATGGTACCCAAGTGTAACCCGCTTCGAAGGCATCCACTATCGCTGAAAAAACAAAGATCCTGGAATTTAATTGGCCGGGAACTCCCTGTTTCGGGTAACCGGGTTGGATCTTGTCACAGCTTGTGCCCAAACATGCATGGTTTGGAATTATCCAATGACCCAACCAAGCACAAACCAAGAGGAAAATCCACCGGGCTACCCCTTCCATAAGAACGTCTAGGGGGTAGACGATCGAGTTCCATGGATCAGGGTTTTGTAGGAAAAAGCTCTTCGGGCATCAGAATACCTCCAAACCTGGAAATGGATGCTAGCATGTGTATTAAAGTGTGGTGTCATGCTGAAATGTCATAAACCTGGTTCCCAAGTGTGACCCCTTCGCAGACATGCGATGTCACCTAAAAATGAAGGTGTTCTGGAAATTTAATTATTAGGGGGATGAGAACTCCCAGTTTCGGTGAAGCCGGGTTGGATCTTGTCACAAATTGTGCCCAAACATGGTTTACAATTATCCTACAACCCAACCAAGAACAAACAAGACAAAAATCCATCGGGCTACCCCTTTCATAAGAACATCTAGGGGGTAGACGATTCTAGGCCCACAGATCAGGGTTTCATAGGAGTAAGCGCCTCAGAGCATCGGAATACCTCCAAGCCCTTGAAATGGACCCTAGCATGTGTATTAAAGTGTGGTGGAATGCTCAAATGTCCAAAACATGGTACCCCAGTATAACCCGCTTCGTAGGCATGCACTATCACCGAATAACGAATATCCTAGAATTTAATTGGCCGAGAACTCCCTGTTTCGGTGAAACCGGGTTAGATCTTGTCACAACATATGCTCAAACATGCGTGGTTTGGAATTATCCTATGACCCAACCAAGCACAAACCAAGAGGAAAATCCACCTAGCAACCCCTTTAATATGAACATCTAGGGGGGTAGACGATCCAGGCCCACGGATCAGCATTTTGTAGGTAGAAGCTCTTCAGGGCTTCAGAATACCTCCAAACCTGGCAATGGACGCTAGCATGTTTATTAAAGTGTGGTGGAATGATGAAATGTCAAAAACATGGTTCCCAAGTGTGACCCCTTCACAGACATGCGATGTCACCTAAAAATGAAGGTGTTCTGGAAATTTAAGTATTAGGGGGCCGAGAACTCTCAGTTTTGGTAAAACCGGGTTGGATCTTGTCACAAATTGTGCCCAAACATGGTTTGAAATTATCCTACAACCCAACAAAGAACAAACAATAGAAAAATCCACCGGGCTACCCCTTTCATAAGAACATCTAGGGGGTAGACGATTTTGGGCCCACATATCAGGGTTTCATAGGAAGAAGCGCCTCAGAGCATGGGAATACCTCCAAACCCTTGAAATGGACCCTACCATGTGTATTAAAGTGTGGTGGAAAGCTGAAATGTGCAAAACATGGTACTCAAGTGTAACCCGCTTCGTAGGCATGCACTATCACCGAAAAAAGAAAGATCCTAGAATTTAATTGGCCGGGAATTCCCCGTTTTGGTGAAACCGGGTTGGATCTTGTCACAACTTGTGCCCAAACATGCATGGTTTGGAATTATCATATGACCCAACCAAGCACAAACCAAGAGGAAAATCCACCGAGCAACCCCTTTAATAAGAACATCTAGGGGGGTAGACGATCCGGGCCCACGGATCAGGGTTTGTAGGAAGAAGCTCTTCGGGGCTTCGGAATACCTCCAAACCTGGCAATGGACGCTAGCGTGTGTATTAAAGTGTGGTGGAATGATGAAATGTCAAAAACCTGGTTCCTAAGTGTGACCCCTTCGCAGACATGCGATGTCACCTAAAAATGAAGGTGTTCTGGAAATTTAATTATTAGGGGGCCGACAACTCTTAGTTTCGGTGAAACCGGGTTGGATCTTGTCACAAATTGTGCCCAAACATGGTTTGCAATTATCCTACAACCCAACCAAGAACAAACAAAAGAAAAATCCACCGGGCTACTTCTTTCATAAGAACATCTAGGGGGTAGACGATTCTGGGCTCACAGATCAGGGTTTCATAGGAAGAAGCACCTCAGAGCATCGGAATACCTCCAAACCCTTGAAATGGACCCTAGCATATGTATTAAAGTGTGGTGGAATGCTGAAATGTGCAAAACATGGTACTAAAGTGTAACCCGCTTCGTAGGCATGCACTATCACTGAAAAAACAAAGATCCTGGAATTTAATTGGCCGGTAATTCCCCGTTTTGGTGAAACCGGGTTGGATCTTAACACAACTTGTGCCCAAACATGCATGGTTTGGAATTATCCTATGACCCAACCAAGCACAAACCAAGAGGAAAATCCACCGGGCTACCCCTTCCATAAGAACATCTAGGGGGTAGACGATCCAGTTCCATGGATCAGGGTTTTGTAGGAAGAAGCTCTTCGAGGAATCGGAATACCTCCAAACCTGGAAATGGATGCTAGCATGTGTATTAAAGTGTGGTGGAATGATGAAATGTCAGAAACCTGGTTCCCAAGTGTGACCCCTTCGCAGACATGCGATGTCACCTAAAAATGAAGGTGTTCTAGAAATTTAATTATTAGGGGGCCAAGAACTCCGAGTTTTGGTGAAACCGGGTTGAATCTTGTCACAAATTGTGCCCAAAAATGGTTTGCAATTATCGTACAACCTAACCAAGCACAAACCAAGAGAAAAATCAACCGGACTACCCCTTTCATAAGAATATCAAGCGGGTAGACAATTCTGGGCACACAGATCAAGGTTTCATAGGAAGAAGCGCCTCGGAGCATCGGAATACCTCCAAACCCTTGCAATGGACCCTAGAATGTGTATTAAAGTGTGGTGGAATGCTGAAATGTCAGAAACCTGGTTCCCAAGTGTGTCCCCTTCGCAAACATGCGATGTCACCTAAAAATGAAGGTATTCTGGAAATTTAATTATTAGGGGGCCAATAACTCCTAGTTTTGGTGAAACCGGGTTGAATCTTGTCACAAATTGTTCCAAACATGGTTTGAAATTATCATACAACCTAACCAAGCACAAACCAAGAGAAAAATCAACCGTGCTACCCCTTTCATAAGAATATCTAGCGGGTAGACAATTCTGGGCACACAGATCAAGGTTTCATAGGAAGAAGCGCCTCGGAGCATCTGAATACCTCCAAACCCTTGCAATAGACCCTAGCATGTGTATTAAAGTGTGGTGGAATGCTGAAATGTGCGAAACATGGTACCCAAGTGTAACCCGCTTCGAAGGCATCCACTATCAAGAAAAAACGAAGATCCTGGAATTTAATTGGCCGGGAACTCCCTGTTTCGGTTAAACCGGGTTGGATCATGTCACAACTTGTGCCCAAACATGCATGGTTTGGAATTATCCTATGACCCAACCAAGAACAAACGAAGAGGAAAATCCACCGGGCTACCCCTGCCATAAGAACATCTAGGGGGGTAGACGATCCAGGCCCACAGATCAGGGTTTTATAGGAAGAAGCTCTTTAGGGCATCAGAATACCTCCAAACCTGGCAATGGATGCTAGGATGTGTATTAAAGTGTGGTGGAATGCTGTAATGTTATAAACCTAGTTCCCAAGTGTGACCCCTTCGCAGACATGCGATGTCACCTAAAAATGAAGGTGTTCTGGAAATTTAATTATTAGGGGGCCGAGAACTCCCAGTTTCGGTGAAGCCGGGTTGGATCTTGTCACAAATTATGCCCAAACATGGTTTGCAATTATCCTACAACCCAACCAAGCACAAACAAGACAAAAATCCATCGTGCTACCCCTTTCATCAGAACATCTAGGGGGTAGACGATTCTGGGCCCACAGATCAGGGTTTCATACGAAGAAGCTCCTCAGAGCATCGGAATACCTCCAAACCCTTGCAATGGACCCTAGCATGTGTATTAAAGTGTGGTGGAATGCTCAAATGTCCAAAACATGGTACCCAAGTGTAACCCGCTTCGTAGGCATGCACTATGACCGAAAAACAAATATCCTAGAATTTAATTGGCCGAGAACTCCCTGTTTTGGTGAAACTGGGTTGGATCTTGTCACAACTTGTGCCCAAACATGCATGGTTCTAAATTATCCTATGACCCATCAAAATACAAAACAAGAGGAAAATCCACCGAGCAACCCCTTTAATAAGAACATCTCGGGGGGTAGACGATCCAGGCCCACGGATCAGGGTTTGTAGGAAGAACCTCTTCGGGGCTTCGGAATACCTCCAAACCGGGAAATGGATGCTAGCATGTGTATTAAAGTGTGGTGGAATGATTAAATGTCAAAAACCTGGTTCCCATGTGTGACCCCTTCCCTGACATGCGATCTCACCTAAAAATGAAGGTGTTCTGGAAATTTAATTATTAGGGGGCCGAGAAGTCTCACTTTCGGTGAAACCGGGTTGGATCTTGTCACAAATTGTGCCCAAACATGGTTTGAAATTATCCTACAACCCAACCAAGAACAAACAAAAGAAAAATCCACCTGGCTACTTCTTTCATAAGAACATCTAGGGGGTAGACGATTCTGGGTTCACAGATCAGGGTTTCATAGGAAGAAGCGCCTCAGAGCATAGGAATACCTCCAAACCCTTTAAATGGACCCTAGCATGTGTATTAAAGTGTGGTGGAATGCTGAAATGTGCAAAACATGGTACTCAAGTGTAACCCGCTTCGTAGGCATGCAATATCACCGAAAAAACAAAGATCCTGGAATTTAATTGGCCGGGAATTCCCCGTTTTGGTGAAACCGGGTTGGATCTTAACACAACTTGTGCCCAAACATGCATGGTTTGGAATTATCCTATGACCCAACCAAGAACAAACTAAGAGGAACATCTACCGGGGTACCCCTTTCATAAGAACATCTAGGGGGGTAGACGATCGAGGCCCACGGATCAGGGTTTTGTAGGAAGAAGCTCTTCGGGGCATCGGAATACCTCCAAACCTGGCAATGGACGCTAGAGTGTGTATAAAAGTGTGATAGAATGATGAAATGTCAAAAACCCGGTTCCCAAGTGTTACCCCTTCGCAGACATGCGATGTCACTGAAAAATCAAGGTGTTTAGGAAATCTAATTATTAGGGGGGCCGAGAACTCCCAATTTCGGTGAAACCGGGTTGAATCTTGTCACAAATTGTGCACAAACATGGTTTGCAATTATCGTACAACCTAAACAAGCACAAACCAAGAGAAAAAGCAACCGGGCTACCCCTTTCATAAGAACATCTAGCGGGTAGACGATTCTAGGCACACAGATCAGGGTTTCATAGGAAGAAGCGCCTCGTAGCATCGAAATACCTCCAAATCCTTGAAATGAACCCTAGCATGTGTACTAAAGTGTGGTGGAATGCTGAAATGTGCAAAACATGGTACCCAAGTGTAACCCGCTTCGTAGGCATGAACTATCACCGAAAAACGAAGACCCTGGAATTTAATTGGCCGGGAACTCCCTGTTTCGGTGAAACCGGGTTGGATCATGTCACAAATTGTGCCCAAACATGCATGGTTTGGACTTATCCTATGACCCAACCAAGCACAAACCAAGAGGAAAATCCACCGGCCTACCCCTTCCATAAGAACATCTATTGGGTAGGCGATCCAGTTCCATGGATTAGGGTTTTGTAGGAAGAAGCTCTTTGTGGCATCCGAATACCTCCAAACCTGGAAATGGATGCTACCATGTGTATTAAAGTGTGGTGGAATGATGAAATGTCAGAAACCTGGTTCCCAAGTGTGACCCCTTCGCAGACATGCGATGTCACCTAAAAATGAAGGTGTTCTGGAAATTTAATTATTAGGAGGCCAAGAACTCCCAGTTTTGGTGAAACAGGGTTGAATCTTTTCACAAATTGTTCCCAAACATGGTTTTCAATTATCGTACAACCTAACCAAGCACAAACCAAGAGAAAAATCAACCGGGCTACCCCTTTCATAAGAATATCTAGCGGGTAGACGATTCTAGGCACACATATCAAGGTTTCATAGGAAGAAGCGCCTCAGAGCATCGGAATACCTCCAAACCCTTGCAATGGACCCTAGAATGTGTATTAAAGTGTGGTGGAATACTGAAATGTGCAAAACATGGTACCCAAGTGTAACCCTCTTCGAAGGCACCCACTATCACCGAAAAAAGGAAGATCCTGGAATTTAATTGGCCGGGAACTCCCTGTTTCAGTTAAACCGGGTTGGATCATGTCACAACTTGTGCCCAAACATGCATGGTTTGGAATTATCCTATTACCCAACCAAGAACAAACAAAGAGAAAAATCCACCGGGCTACCCCTGCCATAAGAACATCTAGGGGGGTAAACGATCCAGGCCCACGGATCAGGGTTTTATAGGAAGAAGCTCTTTAGGGCATCGGAATACCTCCAAACCTAGAAATGGATGCTACCATGTGTATTAAAGTGTGGTGGAATGCTGAAATGTCAGAAACCTAGTTCCCAAGTGTGACCCCTTCGCACACATGCGATGTCACCTAAAAATGAAGTGTTCTGGAAATTTAATTATTAGTGGGCCGAGAACTCCTAGTTTTAGTGAAGCCGGGTTGGATCTTATCACAAATTGTTACCAAACATGGTTTGCAATTATCCTACAACCCAACCATGCACAAACAAGATAAAAATCCATTGGGCTACCCCTTTCATAAGAACATCTAGTGGTAGATGATTGTGGGCCCATAGATTAGGGTTTCATAGGAGGAAGCGCCTCGGAGCATCGGAATACCTCCAAACCCTTGAAATGGACCCTAGCATCTGTATTAAAGTGTGGTGGAATGCTCAAATGTCCAAAACATGGTACCCAAGTGTAACCCGCTTCGTAGGCATGCACTATCACCGAAAAATGAATATCCTAAAATTTAATTGGACGAGAACTCCATGTTTCGGTGAAACCGGGTTGGATGTTGTCACAACTTGTGCCCAAACATGCATGGTTTGGAATTATCCTATGACCCAACCAAGTACAAACCAATAGGAAAATCCACCGAGCATCCCCTTTAATAAGAACATCTAGGGGGGTAGACGATCCAGGCCCACGGATCAGGGTTTTGTAGGTAGAAGATCTTCGGGGCTTCGGAATACCTCCAAACCTGGCAATGGACGCTAGCATGTGTATTAAAGTGTGGTGGAATGATGAAATGTCAAAAACCTGGTTCCCAAGTGTGACCCCTTCGAAGACATGCGATGTCACCTAAAAATGAAGGTGTTCTGGAAATTTAATTATTAGGGGGCCGAGAACTCTCAGTTTCGGTGAAACCGGGTTGGATCTTGTCACAAATTATGCCCAAACATGGTTTGCAATTATCCTACAACCCAACCAAGAACAAACAAGAGATAAATCCACCGGGCTACCCCTTTCATAAGAACATCTAGGGGGTATACGATTCTGGGCCCACAGATCAAGGTTTCATAGGAAGAAGCGCCTCAGAGCATGGGAATAGCTCCAAACCCTTGAAATGGACCCTAGAATGTGTATTAAAGTGTGGTGGAATGCTGAAATGTGCAAAACATGTTACTCAAGTGTAACCCGCTTCGTAGGCATGCACTATCACTAAAAAAACAAAGATCCTGGAATTTAATTGGCCGGGAATTCCCTGTTTTCGTGAAACCGGGTTGGGTATTATCACAACTTGTGCCCAAACATGCATGGTTTGTAATTATCCTATGAACCAACCAAGCACAAACTATAATAGGAAAATCCACCGGGGTACCCCTTTCATAAGAACATCTAGGGGGGTAGACGATCCAGGCCCACGGATCAGGGTTTTGTAGGAAGAAGATCTTCGGGGCATCGGAATACCTCCAGACCTGGCAATGGACGCTAGCGTGTGTATTAAAGTGTGGTGGAATGATGAAATGTCAAAATCTTGGTTCCCAAGTGTTACCCCTTCGCATACATGCGATGTCACCGAAAAATGAAGGTGTTTAGGAAATTTAATTATTAGGGGACCAAGAACTCCCAATTTCACTGAAACGGGGTTGAATCTTTTCACAAATTGTGCACAAACATGGTTTGCAATTATCGTACAACCTAACCAAGCACAAACCAAGAGAAAAATCAACCGGGCTACCCCTTTCATAAGAACATCTAGCGGGTAGACGATTCTGGGCACACAGATCAGGGATTCATAGGATGAAGCGCCTCGGAGCATCGGAATACCTCCAAATCCTTGAAATGGACCCTAGCATCTGTATTAAAGTGTGGTGGAATGCTCAAATGTCCAAAACATGGTACCCAAGCGTAACCCGCTTCGTAGGCATGCACTATCACCGAAAAACGAATATCCTAGAATTTAATTGGACGAGAACTCCCTGTTTCGGTGAAACCTGGTTGGATGTTGTCACAACTTGTTCCCAAACATGCATGGTTTGGAATTATCCTATGACCCAACCAAGCACAAACCAAGAGGAAAATCCACCGAGCATCCCCTTTAATAAGAACATCTAGGGGGGTAGACGATCCAGGCCCACGGATCAGGGTTTTGTAGGTAGATCTTCGGGGCTTCGGAATACCTCCAAACCTAGCAATGGACGCTAGCATGTGTATTAAAGTGTGGTGGAATGATGAAATGTCAAAAAACTGGTTCCCAAGTGTGACCCCTTCGAAGACATGCGATGTCACCTAAAAATGAAGGTGTTCTGGAAATTTAATTATTAGGGGGCCGAGAACTCTCAGTTTCGGTGAAACCGGGTTGGATCTTGTCACAAATTATGCCCAAACATGGTTTGCAATTATCCTACAACCCAACCAAGAACAAACAAGAGAAAAATCCCCCGGGCTACCCCTTTCATAAGAACATCTAGGGGGTATACGATTCTGGGCCCACAGATCAGGGTTTCATAGGAAGAAGCGCCTCAGAGCATGGGAATAGCTCCAAACCCTTGAAATGGACCCTAGCATGTGTATTAAAGTGTGGTGGAATGCTGAAATGTGCAAAACATGTTACTCAAGTGTAACCCGCTTCGTAGGCATGCACTATCACTAAAAAAACAAAGATCCTGGAATTTAATTGGCCGGGAATTCCCTGTTTTCGTGAAACCGGGTTGGGTATTATCACAACTTGTGCCCAAACATGCATGGTTTGTAATTATCCTATGAACCAACCAAGCACAAACTATAATAGGAAAATCCACCTGGGTACCCCTTTCATAAGAACATCTAGGGGGGTAGACGATCCAGGCCCACGGATCAGGGTTTTGTAGGAAGAAGATCTTCGGGGCATCGGAATACCTCCAGACCTGGCAATGGATGCTAGCGTGTGTATTAAAGTGTGGTGGAATGATGAAATGTCAAAATCTTGGTTCCCAAGTGTTACCCCTTCGCATACATGCGATGTCACCGAAAAATGAAGGTGTTTAGGAAATTTAATTATTAGGGGACCGAGAACTCCCAATTTCACTGAAACAGGGTTGAATCTTTTCACAAATTGTGCACAAACATGGTTTGCAATTATCGTACAACCTAACCAAGCACAAACCAAGAGAAAAATCAACCGGGCTACCCCTTTCATAAGAACATCTAGCGGGTAGACGATTCTGGGCACACAGATCAGGGATTCATAGGATGAAGCGCCTCGGAGCATCGGAATACCTCCAAATCCTTGAAATGGACCCTAGCATCTGTATTAAAGTGTGGTGGAATGCTCAAATGTCCGAAACATGGTACCCAAGCGTAACCCGCTTCGTAGGCATGCACTATCACCGAAAAACGAATATCCTAGAATTTAATTGGACGAGAACTCCCTGTTTCGGTCAAACCTGGTTGGATGTTGTCACAACTTGTTCCCAAACATGCATGGTTTGGAATTATCCTATGACCCAACCAAGCACAAACCAAGAGGAAAATACACCGAGCATCCCCTTTAATAAGAACATCTAGGGGGGTAGACGATCCAGGCCCACGGATCAGGGTTTTGTAGGTAGAAGATCTTCGGGGCTTCGGAATACCTCCAAACCTAGCAATGGACGCTAGCATGTGTATTAAAGTGTGGTGGAATGATGAAATGTCAAAAAACTGGTTCCCAAGTGTGACCCCTTCGAAGACATGCAATGTCACCTAAAAATGAAGGTGTTCTGGAAATTTAATTATTAGGGGGCCGAGAACTCTCAGTTTCGGTGAAACCGGGTTGGATCTTGTCACAAATTATGACAAAACATGGTTTGCAATTATCCTACAACCCAACCAAGAACAAACAAGAGAAAAATCCCCCGGGCTACCCCTTTCATAAGAACATCTAGGGGGTATACGATTCTGGGCCCACAGATCAGGGTTTCATAGGAAGAAGCGCCTCAGAGCATGGGAATAGCTCCAAACCCTTGAAATGGACCCTAGCATGTGTATTAAAGTGTGGTGGAATGCTGAAATGTGCAAAACATGTTACTCAAGTGTAACCCGCTTCGTAGGCATGCACTATCACTAAAAAAACAAAGATCCTGGAATTTAATTGGCCGGGAATTCCCCGTTTTCGTGAAACCGGGTTGGGTATTGTCACAACTTGTGCCCAAACATGCATGGTTTGTAATTATCCTATGACCCAACCAAGCACAAACTATAAGAGGAAAATCCACCGGGGTACCCCTTTCATAAGAACATCTAGGGGGTAGACGATCCAGGCCCACGGATCAGGGTTTTGTAGGAAGAAGCTCTTCGGCGCATCGGAATACCTCCAGACCTGGCAATGGACGCTAGCGTGTGTATTAAAGTGTGGTGGAATGATGAAATGTCAAAATCTTGGTTCCCAAGTGTTACCCCTTCGCAGACATGCGATGTCACCGAAAAATGAAGGTGTTTAGGAAATTTAATTATTAGGGGACCGAGAACTCCCAATTTCGCTAAAACGGGGTTGAATCTTTTCACAAATTGTGCACAAACATGGTTTGCAATTATCGTACAACCTAACCAAGCACAAACCAAGAGAAAAATCAACCGGGCTACCCCTTTCATAAGAACATCTAGCGGGTAGACGATTCTGGGCACACAGATCAGGGATTCATAGGATGAAGCGCCTCGGAGCATCGGAATACCTCCAAATCCTTGAAATAAACCCTAGCATGTGTATTAAAGTGTGGTGGAATGCTGAAATGTGCAAAACATGGTACTAAAGTGTAACCCGCTTCGTAGGCATGCACTATCACCGAAAAAACAAAGATCCTGGAATTTAATTGGCCGGGAATTCCCCGTTTTGGTGAAACCGGGTTGGATCTTAACACAACTTGTGCCCAAACATGCATGGTTTGGAATTATCCTATGACCCAACCAAGCACAAACCAAGAGGAAAATCCACCGGGCTACCCCTTCCATAAGAACATCTTGGGGGGTAGACGATCCAGTTCCATGGATCAGGGTTTTGTAGGAAGAAGCTCTTCGGGGCATCGGAATACCTCCAAACCTGGAAATGGATGCTAGCATGTGTATTAAAGTGTGGTGGAATGATGAAATGTCAGAAACCTGGTTCCCAAGTGTGACCCCTTCGCAGACATGCGATGTCACCTAAAAATGAAGGTGTTCTGGAAATTTAATTATTAGGGGGCCAAGAACTCCGAGTTTTGGTGAAACCGGGTTGAATCTTGTCACAAATTGTGCCCAAAAATGGTTTGCAATTATCGTACAACCTAACCAAGCACAAACCAAGAGAAAAATCAACCGGACTACCCCTTTCATAAGAATATCAAGAGGGTAGACGATTCTGGGCACACAGATCAAGGTTTCATAGGAAGAAGCGCCTCGGAGCATCGGAATACCTCCAAACCCTTGCAATGGACCCTAGAATGTGTATTAAAGTGTGGTGGAATGCTGAAATGTCAGAAACCTGGTTACCAAGTGTGTCCCCTTCGCAAACATGCGATGTCACCTAAAAATGAAGGTGTTCTGGAAATTTAATTATTAGGGGGCCAAGAACTCCTAGTTTTGGTGAAACCGGGTTGAATCTTGTCACAAATTGTTCCCAAACATGGTTTGAAATTATCATACAACCTAACCAAGCACAAACCAAGAGAAAAATCAACCGTTCTACCCCTTTCATAAGAATATCTAGCGGGTAGACAATTCTGGGCACACAGATCAAGGTTTCATAGGAAGAAGCACCTCGGAGCATCTGAATACCTCCAAACCCTTGCAATGGACCCTAGAATGTGTATTAAAGTGTGGTGGAATGCTGAAATGTGCGAAACATGGTACCCAAGTGTAACCCGCTTCGAAGGCATCCACTATCAAGAAAAAACGAAGATCCTGGAATTTAATTGGCCGGGAACTCCCTGTTTCGGTTAAACCGGGTTGGATCATGTCACAACTTGTGCCCAAACATGCATGGTTTGGAATTATCCTATGACCCAACCAAGAACAAACGAAGAGGAAAATCCACCGGGCTACCCCTGCCATAAGAACATCTAGGGGGGTAGACGATCCAGGCCCACAGATCAGGGTTTTATAGGAAGAAGCTCTTTAGGGCATCAGAATACCTCCAAACCTGGCAATGGATGCTAGGATGTGTATTAAAGTGTGGTGGAATGCTGTAATGTTATAAACCTAGTTCCCAAGTGTGACCCCTTAGCAGACATGCGATGTCACCTAAAAATGAAGGTGTTCTGGAAATTTAATTATTAGGGGGCCGAGAACTCCCAGTTTCGGTGAAGCCGGGTTGGATCTTATCACAAATTATGCCCAAACATGTTTTGCAATTATCCTACAACCCAACCAAGCACAAACAAGACAAAAATCCATCGTGCTACCCTTTCATCAGAACATCTAGGGGGTAGACGATTCTGGGCCCACAGATCAGGGTTTCATACGAAGAAGCTCCTCAGAGCATCGGAATACCTCCAAACCCTTGCAATGGACCCTAGCATGTGTATTAAAGTGTGGTGGAATGCTCAAATGTCCAAAACATGGTACCGAAGTGTAACCCGCTTCGTAGGCATGCACTATGACCGAAAAACAAATATCCTAGAATTTAATTGGCCGAGAACTCCCTGTTTTGGTGAAACTGGGTTGGATCTTGTCACAACTTGTGCCCAAACATGCATGGTTCTAAATTATCCTATGACCCAACCAAGCACAAAACAAGAGGAAAATCCACCGAGCAACCCCTTTAATAAGAACATCTCGGGGGGTAGACGATCCAGGCCCACGGATCAGGGTTTGTAGGAAGAACCTCTTCGGGGCTTCGGAATACCTCCAAACCTGGAAATGGATGCTAGCATGTGTATTAAAGTGTGGTGGAATGATTAAATGTCAAAAACCTGGTTCCCATGTGTGACCCCTTCCCTGACATGCGATCTCACCTAAAAATGAAGGTGTTCTGGAAATTTAATTATTAGGGGGCCGAGAAGTCTCACTTTCGGTGAAACCGGGTTGGATCTTGTCACAAATTGTGCCCAAACATGGTTTGAAATTATCCTACAACCCAACCAAGAACAAACAAAAGAAAAATCCACCTGGCTACTTCTTTCATAAGAACATCTAGGGGGTAGACGATTCTGGGTTCACAGATCAGGGTTTCATAGGAAGAAGCGCCTCAGAGCATAGGAATACCTCCAAACCCTTTAAATGGACCCTAGCATGTGTATTAAAGTGTGGTGGAATGCTGAAATGTGCAAAACATGGTACTCAAGTGTAACCCGCTTCGTAGGCATGCAATATCACCGAAAAAACAAAGATCCTAGAATTTAATTGGCCGGGAATTCCCCGTTTTGGTGAAACCGGGTTGGATCTTAACACAACTTGTGCCCAAACATGCATGGTTTGGAATTATCCTATGACCCAACCAAGAACAAACTAAGAGGAACATCTACCGGGGTACCCCTTTCATAAGAACATCTAGGGGGGTAGACGATCGAGGCCCACGGATCAGGGTTTTGTAGGAAGAAGCTCTTCGGGGCATCGGAATACCTCCAAACCTGGCAATGGACGCTAGCGTGTGTATAAAAGTGTGATAGAATGATGAAATGTCAAAAACCCAGTTCCCAAGTGTTACCCCTTCGCAGACATGCGATGTCACTGAAAAATGAAGGTGTTTAGGAAATCTAATTATTAGGGGGGCCGAGAACTCCCAATTTCGGTGAAACCGGGTTGAATCTTGTCACAAATTGTGCACAAACATGGTTTGCAATTATCGTACAACCTAAACAAGCACAAACCAAGAGAAAAAGCAACCGGGCTACCCCTTTCATAAGAACATCTAGCGGGTAGACGATTCTAGGCACACAGATCAGGGTTTCAAAGGAAGAAGCGCCTCGTAGCATCGAAATACCTCCAAATCCTTGAAATGAACCCTAGCATGTGTAATAAAGTGTGGTGGAATGCTGAAATGTGCAAAACATGGTACCCAAGTGTAACCCGCTTCGTAGGCATGAACTATCACCGAAAAACGAAGACCCTGGAATTTAATTGGCCGGGAACTCCCTGTTTCGGTGAAACCGGGTTGGATCATGTCACAAATTGTGCCCAAACATGCATGGTTTGGACTTATCCTATGACCCAACCAAGCACAAACCAACAGGAAAATCCACCGGGCTACCCCTTCCATAAGAACATCTATTGGGTAGACGATCCAGTTCCATGGATCAGGGTTTTGTAGGAAGAAGCTCTTTGGGGCATCCGAATACCTCCAAACCTGGAAATGGATGCTACCATGTGTATTAAAGTGTGGTGGAATGATGAAATGTCAGAAACCTGGTTCCCAAGTGTGACCCCTTCGCAGACATGCGATGTCACCTAAAAATGAAGGTGTTCTGGAAATTTAATTATTAGGAGGCCAAGAACTCCCAGTTTTGGTGAAACTGGGTTGAATATTTTCACAAATTGTTCCCAAACATGGTTTGCAATTATCGTACAACCTAACCAAGCACAAACCAAGAGAAAAATCAACCGGGCTACCCCTTTCATAAGAATATCTAGCGGGTAGACGATTCTAGGCACACAGATCAAGGTTTCATAGGAAGAAGCGCCTCAGAGCATCGGAATACCTCCAAACCCTTGCAATGGACCCTAGAATGTGTATTAAAGTGTGGTGGAATACTGAAATGTGCAAAACATGGTACCCAAGTGTAACCCTCTTCGAAGGCACCCACTATCACCGAAAAAAGGAAGATCCTGGAATTTAATTGGCCGGGAACTCCCTGTTTCAGTTAAACCGGGTTGGATCATGTCACAACTTGTGCCCGAACATGCATGGTTTGGAATTATCCTATGACCCAACCAAGAACAAACGAAGAGAAAAATCCACCGGGCTACCCCTGCCATAAGAACATCTAGGGAGGTAAACGATCCAGGCCCACAGATTAGGGTTTTATAGGAAGAAGCTCTTTAGGGCATCGGAATACCTCCAAACCTAGAAATGGATGCTAGCATGTGTATTAAAGTGTGGTGGAATGCTGAAATGTCAGAAACCTAGTTCCCAAGTGTGACTCCTTCGCACACATGCGATGTCACCTAAAAATGAAGTGTTCTGGAAATTTAATTATTAGTGGGCCGAGAACTCCTAGTTTTAGTGAAGCCGGGTTGGATCTTATCACAAATTGTTACCAAACATGGTTTGCAATTATCCTACAACCCAACCATGCACAAACAAGATAAAAATCCATTGGGCTACCCCTTTCATAAGAACATCTAGTGGTAGATGATTGTGGGCCCATAGATTAGGGTTTCATAGGAGGAAGCGCCTCGGAGCATCGGAATACCTCCAAACCCTTGAAATGGACCCTAGCATCCGTATTAAAGTGTGGTGGAATTCTCAAATGTCCAAAACATGGTACCCAAGTGTAACCCGCTTCGTAGGCATGAACTATCACCGAAAAACGAATATCCTAGAATTTAATTGGACGAGAACTCCCTGTTTCGGTGAAACCGGGTTGGATGTTGTCACAACTTGTGCCCAAACATGCATGGTTTGTAATTATCCTATGACCCAACCAAGCACAAACCAAGAGGAAAATCCACCGAGCATCCCCTTTAATAAGAACATCTCGGGGGGTAGACGATCCAGGCCCACGGATCAGGGTTTTGTAGGTAGAAGATCATCGGGGCTTCGGAATACCTCCAAACCTGGCAATGGACGCTAGCATGTGTATTAAAGTGTGGTGGAATGATGAAATGTCAAAAACCTGGTTCCCAAGTGTGACCCCTTCGAAGACATGCGATGTCACCTAAAAATGAAGGTGTTCTGGAAATTTAATTATTAGGGGGCCGAGAACTCTCAGTTTCGGTGAAACCGGGTTGGATCTTGTCACAAATTATGCCCAAACATGGTTTGCAATTATCCTACAACCCAACCAAGAACAAACAAGAGAAAAATCCACCGGGCTACCCCTTTCATAAGAACATCTAGGGGGTATACGATTCTGGGCCCACAGATCAGGGTTTCATAGGAAGAAGCGCCTCAGAGCATGGGAATAGCTCCAAACCCTTGAAATGGACCCTAGCATGTGTATTAAAGTGTGGTGGAATGCTCAAATGTCCAAAACATGGTACCCAAGTGTAACCCGCTTCGTAGGCATGCACTATCACCGAAAAACGAATATCCTAGAATTTAATTGGACGAGAACTCCCTGTTTCGGTGAAACCGGGTTGGATGTTGTCACAACTTGTTCCCAAACATGCATGGTTTGGAATTATCCTATGACCCAACCAAGCACAAACCAAGAGGAAAATCCACCGAGCATCGCCTTTAATAAGAACATCTAGGGGGGTAGACGATCCAGGCCCACGGATCAGGGTTTTGTAGGTAGAAGATCTTCGGGGCTTCGGAATACCTCCAAACCTAGAAATGGACGCTAGCATGTGTATTAAAGTGTGGTGGAATGATGAAATGTCAAAAAACTGGTTCCCAAGTGTGACCCCTTCGAAGACATGCGATGTCACCTAAAAATGAAGGTGTTCTGGAAATTTAATTATTAGGGGGCCGAGAACTCTCAGTTTCGGTGAAACCGGGTTGGATCTTGTCACAAATTATGCCCAGACATGGCTTGCAATTATCCTGCAACCCAACCAAGAAAAAACAATAGAAAAATCCACCGGGCTACCCCTTTCATAAGAACATCCACGGGGTATACGATTCTGGGCCCACAGATCAGGGTTTCATAGGAAGAAGCGCCTCAGAGCATGGGAATAGCTCCAAACCCTTGAAATGGACCCTAGCATGTGTATTAAAGTGTGGTGGAATGCTGAAATGTGAAAAACATGTTACTCAAGTGTAACCCGCTTCGTAGGCATGCACTATCACTAAAAAAACAAAGATCCTGGAATTTAATTGGCCGGGAATTCCCCGTTTTCGTGAAACCGGGTTGGGTATTGTCACAACTTGTGCCCAAACATGCATGGTTTGTAATTATCCTATGACCCAACCAAGCACAAACTATAAGAGGAAAATCCACCGGGGTACCACTTCCATAAGAACATATAGGGGGTAGACGATCCAGGCCCACGGATCAGGGTTTTGTAGGAAGAAGCTCTTCGGGGCATCGGAATACCTCTAGACCTAGCAATGGACGCTAGCGTGTGTATTAAAGTGTGGTGGAATGATGAAATGTCAAAATCTTGGTTCCCAAGTGTTACCCCTTCGCAGACATGCGATGTCACCGAAAAATGAAGGTGTTTAGGAAATTTAATTATTAGGGGACCGAGAACTCCCAATTTCGCTAAAACGGGGTTGAATCTTTTCACAAATTGTGCACAAACATGGTTTGCAATTATCGTACAACCTAACCAAGAACAAACCAAGAGAAAAATCAACCGGGTTACCCCTTTCATAAGAACATCTAGCGGGTAGATGATTCTAGGCACACAGATCAGGGATTCATAGGATGAAGCGCCTCAGAGCATCGGAATACCTCCAAATCCTTGAAATAAACCCTAGCATGTGTATTAAAGTGTGGTGGAATGCTCAAATGTCCAAAACATGGTACCCAAGTGTAACCCGCTTCGTAGGCATGCACTATCACCGAAAAACGAAGACCCTGGAATTTAATTGGCCGGGAACTCCCTATTTCGGTGAAACCGGGTTGGATCTTGTCACAACATGTTCCCAAACATGCATGGTTTGGAATTATCCTATGACCCAAACAAGCACAAACCAAGAGGAAAATCCACCGAGCATCCCCTTTAATAAGAACATCTAGGGGGGTAGACTATCCAGGCCCACGGATCAGGGTTTTGTAGGTAGATGATCTTCGGGGCTTCGAAATACCTCCAAACCTGGCAATGGACGCTAGCATGTGTATTAAAGTGTGGTGGAATGATGAAATGTCAAAAACCTGGTTCCCAAGTGTGACCCCTTCGAAGACATGCGATGTCACCTAAAAATGAAGGTGTTCTGGAAATTTAATTATTAGGGGGCCGAGAACTCTCAGTTTCGGTGAAACCGGGTTGGATCTTGTCACAAATTATGCCCAAACATGGTTTGAAATTATCCTACAACCCAACCAAGAACAAACAAGAGAAAAATCCACCGGGCTACCTCTTTCATAAGAACATCTAGGGGGTATACGATTCTGGGCCCACAGATCAGGGTTTCATAGGAAGAAGCGCCTCAGAGCATGCGAATAGCTCCAAACCCTTGAAATGGACCCTAGCATGTGTATTAAAGTGTGGTGGAATGCTGAAATGTGCAAAACATGTTACTCAAGTGTAACCCGCTTCGTAGGCATGCACTATCACTAAAAAAACAAAGGTCCTGGAATTTAATTGGCCGGGAATTCCCCGTTTTCGTGAAACCGGGTTGGGTATTGTCACAACTTGTGCCCAAACATGCATGGTTTGTAATTATCCTATGACCCAACCAAGCACAAACTATAAGAGGAAAATCCACCGGGGTACCCCTTTCATCAGAACATCTAGGGGGGTAGACGATCCAGGCCCACGGATCAGGGTTTTGTAGGAAGAAGCTCTTCGGGGCATCGGAATACCTCCAGACATGGCAATGGACGCTAGCGTGTGTATTAAAGTGTGGTGGAATGATGAAATGTCAAAATCTTGGTTCCCAAGTGTTACCCCTTCGCAGACATGCGATGTCACCGAAAAATGAAGGTGTTTAGGAAATTTAATTATTAGGGGACCGAGAACTCCCAATTTCGCTGAAACGGGGTTGAATCTTTTCACAAATTGTGCACAAACATGGTTTGCAATTATCGTACAACCTAACCAAGCAAAAACCAAGAGAAAAATCAACCGGGCTACCCCTTTCATAAGAACATCTAGCGGGTAGATGATTCTGGGCACACAGATCAGGGATTCATAGGATGAAGCGCCTCGGAGCATCGGAATACCTCCAAATCCTTGAAATAAACCCTAGCATGTGTATTAAAGTGTGGTGGAATTATTAAATGTGCAAAACATGGTACCCAAGTGTAACCCGCTTCGCAGACATGCACTATCACCGAAAAACAAAGACCCTGGAATTTAATTGGCCGGGAACTCCCTGTTTCGGTGAAACCGGGTTGGATCTTGTCACAACTTGTTCCCAAACATGCATGGTTTGGTATTATACTATGACCCAACGAAGCACAAACCAAGAGGAAAATCCACCGAGCATCCCCTTTAATAAGAACATCTAGGGGGGTAGACGATCCAGGCCCACGGATCAGGGTTTTGTAGGTAGAAGATCTTCGGGGCTTCGGAATACCTCCAAACCTAGCAATGGGCGCTAGCATGTGTATTAAAGTGTGGTGGAATGATGAAATGTCACAAACCTGGTTCCCAAGTGTGACCCCTTCGCAGACATGCGATGTCACCTAAAAATGAAGGTGTTCTGGAAATTTAATAATTAGGGGGCCGAGAACTCTCAGTTTCGGTGAAACCGGGTTGGATCTTGTCAGAAATTATGCCCAAACATGGTTTGCAATTATCCTACAACCCAACCAAGAACAAACACGAGAAAAATCCACCGGGCTACCCCTTTCATAAGAACATCTAGGTGGTAGACGATTCTGGGCCCACAGATCAGGGTTTCATAGGAAGAGGCGCCTCAGAGCATCGGAATACCTCCAAACCCTTGAACTGGACCCTAGCATGTGTATTAAAGTGTGGTGGAATGCTGAAATGTGCAAAACATGGTACTCAAGTGTAACCCGCTTCGTAGGCATGCACTATCACCGAAAAAACAAAGATCCTGGAATTTAATTGGCCGGGAATTCCCCGTTTTGGTGAAACCGTGTTGGGTATTGTCACAACTTGTGCCCAAACAAGCATGGTTTGTAATTATCCTATGACCCAACCAAGCACAAACTAAGAGGAAAATCCACCGGGGTACCCCTTTCATAAGAACATCTAGGGGGTAGACGATCCAGGCCCACGGATCAGGGTTTTGTAGGAAGAAGCTCTTCGGGGCATCGAAATACCTCCAGACCAGGCAATGGACGCTAGCGTGTGTATTAAAGTGTGGTGGAATGATGAAATGTCAAAATCTTGGTTCCCAAGTGTTACCCCTTCGCAGACATGCGATGTCACCGAAAAATGAAGGTGTTTAGGAAATTTAATTATTAGGAGGCCAAGAACTCCCAATTTCGCTGAAACCGGGTTGAATCTTTTCACAAATTGTGCACAAACATGGTTTTTAATTATCGCACAACCTAACCAAGCACAAACCAAGAGAAAAATCAACCGGGCTACCCCTTTCATAAGAACATCTAGCAGGTAGACGATTCTGGGCACATAGATCAGGGATTCATAGGATGAAGCGCCTCGGAGCATCGGAATACCTCCAAATCCTTGAAATGAACCCTAGCATGTGTATTAAAGTGTGGTGGAATGCTGAAATGTGCAAAACATGGTACCCAAGTGTAACCCGCTTCGCAGGCATGCACTATCACCGAAAAACGAAGACCCTGGAATTTAATTAGCCGGCAACTCCCTGTTTCGGTGAAACCGGGTTGGATCTTGTCACAACTTGTGACAAAACATGCATGGTTGGGACTTATCCTATGAACCAACCAAGCACAAACCAATAGGAAAATCCTCCGGGCTACCCCTTCCATAAGAACATCTAGGGGGTAGACAATCCAGTTCCATGGATAAGGGTTTTGTAGGAAGAAGCTCTTCGGAGCATCAGAATACCTCCAAACCTGGAAATGGATGCTACCATGTGTATTAAAGTGTGGTGGAATGATGAAATTTCAGAAACCTGGTTCCCAAGTGTGACCCCTTCGCAGACATGCGATGTCACCTAAAAATGAAGGTGTTCTGGAAATTTAATTATTAGGGAGCCAAGAACTCCCAGTTTTGGTGAAACCGGGTTGAATCTTGTCACAAATTGTGCCCAAACATGGTTTGAAATTATCGTACAACCTAACAAAGCACAAACCAAGAGAAAGTCAACCGGGCTACCCCTTTCATAAGAATATCTAGCGGGTAGACGATTCTGGGCACACAGATCAAGGTTTCATAGGAAGAAGCACCTCGGAGCATCGGAATACCTCTAAACCCTTGAAATGGACCCTAGAATGTGTATTAAAGTGTGGTGGAATGCTGAAATGTCAGAAACCTGGTTCCCAAGTGTGACCCCTTCGCAGACATCCGATGTCACCTAAAAATGAAGGTGTTCTGGAAATTTAATTATTAGGGGCCAAGAACTTTAAGTTTTGGTGAAACCGGGTTGAATCTTGTCACAAATTGTGCCCAAACATGGTTTGCAATTATCGTACAACCTAACCAAGCACAAACCAAGAGAAAAATCAACCGGGCTACCCCTTTCATAAGAATATCTAGCGGGTAGACGATTCTGGGCACACAGATCAAGGTTTCATAGGAAGAAGCGCCTCGGAGCATCGGAATACCTCCAAACCCTTGAAATGGACCCTAGAATGTGTATTAAAGTGTGGTGGAATGCTGAAATGAGCAAAACATGGTACGCAAGTGTAACCCGCTTCGAAGGCATCCACTATCGCCGAAAAACAAAGATCCTGGAATTTAATTGGCCGCGAACTCCCTGTTTCGGTTAAACCGGGTTGGATCATGTCACAACTTGTGCCCAAACATGCATGGTTTGGAATTATCCTATGACCCAACCAAGCACAAACCAAGAGAAAAATCCACCGGGCTACCCCTGCCATAAGAACATCTAGGGGGGTAGACGATCCAGGCCCACGGATCAGGGTTCTATAGGAGGAAGCTCTTTAGGGCATCGGAATACCTCCAAACCTGGCAATGGATGCTAGCATGTGTATTAAAGTGTGGTGGAATGCTGAAATGTCAGAAACCTGGTTCCCAAGTGTGACCCCTTTGCAGACATGCGATGTCACCTAAAAATGAAGGTGTTCCGGAAATTTAATTATTAGGGGGCCGAGAACTCTCAGTTTATGTGAAACCGGGTTGGATCTTGTCACAAATTGTTCCCGAACATGGTTTGCAATTATCCTACAACCCAACCAAGAAAAACAAGAGAAATATCCACCGGGCTACCCCTTTCGTAAGAACATCTAGGGGGTAGACGATTCTGGGCCCACAGATCAGGGTTTCATAGGAAGAAGCGCCTCGGAGCATCGAAATACCTCCAAACCCTTCAAATGGACCCTAGCATGCGTATTAAAGTGTGGTGGAATGCTGAAATGTGCAAAAAATGGTACTCAAGTGTAAACCGCTTCGTAGGCATGCACTATCGCCGAAAAACGAAGATCCTGGAATTTAATTGGCCGGGAATTCCCTGTTTCAGTGAAACCGGGTTGGATCTTGTCACAACTTGTGCCCAAACATGCATGGTTTGGGATTATCCTATGACCCAACCAATCACAAACCAAGAGGAAAATCCACCGGGCTACCACTTCCATAAGAACATCTAGGGGGGTAGACGATCCAGTTCCATGGATCAGGGTTTTGTAGGAAGAAGCTCTTCGGGGCATCAGAATACCTCCAAACCTGGCAATGTATGCTATCATGTGTATTAAAGTGTGGTGGAATGATGAATTGTCAAAAACCTGGTTCCCATGTGTGACCCCTTCGCAGACATGCGATGTCACCTAAAAATGAAGGTGTTCTGGAAATTTAATTATTAGGGGGCCAAGAACTCCCAGTTTTGGTGAAACCGGGTTGAATCTTGTCACAAATTGTGCCCAAACATGGTTTGCAATTATCGTACAACCTAACCAAGCACAAACCAAGAGAAAAATCAACCGGTCTACCCCTTTCATAAGAATATCTAGCGGGTAGACGATTCTGGGCACACAGATCAAGGTTTCATAGGAAGAAGCGCCTCGGAGCATCGGAATACCTCCAAACCCTTGCAATGGACCCTGGAATGTGTATTAAAGTGCGGTGGAATGCTGAAATGTCAGAAATCTGGTTCCCAAGTGTGACGCCTTCGCAGACATGCGATGTACCTAAAAATGAAGGTGTTCTGGAAATTTAATTATTAGGGGGCCAAGAACTCCCAGTTTTGGTGAAACCGGGTTGAATATTGTCACAAATTGTGCCCAAACATGGTTTGCAATTATCGTACAACCCAACCAAGCACAAACCAAGAGAAAAATCAACCGGGCTACCCCTTTCATAAGAATATCTAGCGGGTAGATGATTCTAGGCACACAGATCAAGGTTTCATAGGAAGAAGCGCCTCGGAGCATCGAAATACCTCCAAACCCTTCAAATGGACCCTAGCATGCGTATTAAAGTGTGGTGGAATGCTGAAATGTGCAAAAAATGGTACTCAAGTGTAAACCGCTTCGTAGGCATGCACTATCGCCGAAAAACGAAGATCCTGGAATTTAATTGGCCGGGAATTCCCTGTTTCAGTGAAACCGGGTTGGATCTTGTCACAACTTGTGCCCAAACATGCATGGTTTGGGCTTATCCTATGACCCAACCAATCACAAACCAAGAGGAAAATCCACCGGGCTACCCCTTCCATAAGAACATCTAGGGGGGTAGACGATCCAGTTCCATGGATCAGGGTTTTGTAGGAAGAAGCTCTTCGGGGCATCAGAATACCTCCAAACCAGGCAATGTATGCTATCATGTGTATTAAAGTGTGGTGGAATGATGAATTGTCAAAAACCTGGTTCCCAAGTGTGACCCCTTCGCAGACATGCGATGTCACCTAAAAATGAAGGTGTTCTGGAAATTTAATTATTAGGAGGCCAAGAACTCCCAGTTTTGGTGAAACCGGGTTGAATCTTGCCACAAATTGTGCCCAAACATGGTTTGCAATTATCGTACAACCTAACCAAGCACAAAACAAGAGAAAAATCAACCGGGCTACCCCTTTCATAAGAATATCTAGCGGGTAGACGATTCTGGGCACACAGATGAAGGTTTCATAGGAAGAAGCGCCTCGGAGCATTGGAATACCTCCAAACCCTTGCAATGGACCCTGGAATGTGTACTAAAGTGCGGTGGAATGCTGAAATGTCAGAAATCTGGTTCCCAAGTGTGACGCCTTCGCAGACATGCGATGTACCTAAAAATGAAGGTGTTCTGGAAATTTAATTATTAGGGGGCCAAGAACTCCCAGTTTTGGTGAAACCGGGTTGAATATTGTCACAAATTGTGCCCAAACATGGTTTGCAATTATCGTACAACCCAACCAAGCACAAACCAAGAGAAAAATCAACCGGGCTACCCCTTTCATAAGAATATCTAGCGGGTAGATGATTCTAGGCACACAGATCAAGGTTTCATAGGAAGAAGCGCCTCGGAGCATCGAAATACCTCCAAACCCTTCAAATGGACCCTAGCATGCGTATTAAAGTGTGGTGGAATGCTGAAATGTGCAAAAAATGGTACTCAAGTGTAAACCGCTTCGTAGGCATGCACTATCGCCGAAAAACGAAGATCCTGGAATTTAATTGGCCGGGAATTCCCTGTTTCAGTGAAACCGGGTTGGATCTTGTCACAACTTGTGCCCAAACATGCATGGTTTGGGCTTATCCTATGACCCAACCAATCACAAACCAAGAGGAAAATCCACCGGGCTACCCCTTCCATAAGAACATCTAGGGGGGTAGACGATCCAGTTCCATGGATCAGGGTTTTGTAGGAAGAAGCTCTTCGGGGCATCAGAATACCTCCAAACCAGGCAATGTATGCTATCATGTGTATTAAAGTGTGGTGGAATGATGAATTGTCAAAAACCTGGTTCCCAAGTGTGACCCCTTCGCAGACATGCGATGTCACCTAAAAATGAAGGTGTTCTGGAAATTTAATTATTAGGGGGCCAAGAACTCCCAGTTTTGGTGAAACCGGGTTGAATCTTGCCACAAATTGTGCCCAAACATGGTTTGCAATTATCGTATAACCTAACCAAGCACAAAACAAGAGAAAAATCAACCGGGCTACCCCTTTCATAAGAATATCTAGCGGGTAGACGATTCTGGGCACAGAGATCAAGGTTTCATAGGAAGAAGCGCCTCGGAGCATCGAAATGCCTCCAAACCCTTCAAATGGACCCTAGCATGCGTATTAAAGTGTGGTGGAATGCTGAAATGTGCAAAAAATGGTACTCAAGTGTAAACCGCTTCGTAGGCATGCACTATCGCCGAAAAACGAAGATCCTGGAATTTAATTGGCCGGGAATTCCCTGTTTCAGTGAAACCGGGTTGGATCTTGTCACAACTTGTGCCCAAACATGCATGGTTTGGGCTTATCCTATGACCCAACCAATCACAAACCAAGAGGAAATCCACCGGGCTACCCCTTCCATAAGAACATCTAGGGGGGTAGACGATCCAGTTCCATGGATCAGGGTTTTGTAGGAAGAAGCTCTTCGGGGCATCAGAATACCTCCAAACCTGGAAATGTATGCTATCATGTGTATTAAAGTGTGGTGGAATGATGAATTGTCAAAAACCTGGTTCCCAAGTGTGACCCCTTCGCAGACATGCGATGTCACCTAAAAATGAAGGTGTTCTGGAAATTTAATTATTAGGGGGCCAAGAACTCCCAGTTTTGGTGAAACCAGGTTGAATATTGTCACAAATTGTGCCCAAACATGGTTTGCAATTATCTTACAACCTAACCAAGAACAAACCAAGAGAAAAATCAACCGGGCTACCCCTTTCATAAGAATATCTAGCGGGTAGACGATTCTAGGCACACAGATCAAGGTTTCATAGGAAGAAGCGCCTCGGAGCATCGGAATACCTCCAAACCCTTGCAATGGACCCTAGAATGTGTATTAAAGTGTGGTGGAATACTGAAATGTGCAAAACATGGTACCCAAGTGTAACCCTCTTCGAAGGCACCCACTATCACCGAAAAAAGGAAGATCCTGGAATTTAATTGGCCGGGAACTCCCTGTTTCAGTTAAACCGGGTTGGATCATGTCACAGCTTGTGCCCAAACATGCATGTTTTGGAATTATCCTATGACCCAACCAAGAACAAACGAAGAGGAAAATCCACCAGGATACCCCTGCCATAAGAACATCTAGGGGGGTAAACGATCCAGTTCCACGGATCAGGGTTTTATAGGAAGAAGCTCTTTAGGGCATCGGAATACCTCCAAACCTGGAAATGGATGCTAGCATGTGTATTAAAGTGTGGTGGAATGCTGAAATGTAAGAAACCTAGTTCCCAAGTGTGACCCCTTCGCACACATGCGATGTCACCTAAAAATGAACTGTTATGGAAATGTAATTATTAGTGGGCCGAGAACTCCCAGTTTCGGTGAAGCCGGGTTGGATCTTGTCACAAATTATGCCCAAACATGGTTTGCAATTATCCTACAACCCAACCAAGCACAAACAAGACAAAAATCCATCGTGGTACCCCTTTCATCAGAACATCTAGGGGGTAGACGATTCTGGGCCCACAGATCAGGGTTTCATAGGAAGAAGCTCCTTAGAGCATCGGAATACCTCCAAACCCTTGAAATGGACCCTAGCATGTGTATTAAAGTGTGGTGGAATGCTCAAATGTCCAAAACATGGTACCCAAGTGTAACCCGCTTCGTAGGCATGCACTATCACCGAAAAAAGAATATCCTAGAATTTAATTGGACGAGAACTCCCTGTTTCGGTGAAACCGGGTTGGATGTTGTCACAACTTGTGCCCAAACATGCATGGTTTGGAATTATCCTATGACCCAACCAAGCACAAACCAAGAGAAAAATCCACCGGGCTACCCCTACCATAAGAACATCTAGGGGGTAGACGATCCAGGCCCACGGATCAGGGTTCTATAGGAAGAAGCTCTTTAGGGCATCGGAATACCTCCAAACCTGGCAATGGATGCTAGCATGTGTATTAAAGTGTGGTGGAATGCTGAAATTTCAGAAACCTGGTTCCCAAGTGTGACCCCTTTGCAGACATGCGATGTCACCTAAAAATGAAGGTGTTCCAGAAATTTAATTATTAGGGGGCCGAGAACTCTCAATTTATGTGAAACCGGGTTGGATCTTGTCACAAATTGTGCCCAAACATGGTTTGCAATTATCCTACAACCCAACCAAGAACAAACAAGAGAAATATCCACCGGGCTACCCCTTTCGTAAGAACATCTAAGGGGTAGACCCATTCTGGGCCCACAGATCAGGGTTTCATAGGAAGAAGCGCCTCGGAGCATCGAAATACCTCCAAACCCTTCAAATGGACCCTAGCATGCGTATTAAAGTGTGGTGGAATGCTGAAATGTGCAAAACATGGTACCCAAGTGTAACCCGCTTCGTAGGCATGCACTATCGCCGAAAAACGAAGATCCTGGAATTTAATTGGCCGGGAATTCCCTGTTTCAGTGAAACCGGGTTGGATCTTGTCACAACTTGTGCCCAAACATGCATGGTTTGGGCTTCTCCTATGACCCAACCAATCACAAACCAAGAGGAAAATCCACCGGGCTACCCCTTCCATAAGAACATCTAGGGGGGTAGACGATCCAGTTCCATGGATCAGGGTTTTGTAGGAAGAAGCTCTTCGGGGCATCAGAATACCTCGAAACCAGGCAATGTATGCTATCATGTGTATTAAAGTGTGGTGGAATGATGAATTGTCAAAAACCTGGTTCCCAAGTGTGACCCCTTCGCAGACATGCGATGTCACCTAAAAATGAAGGTGTTCTGGAAATTTAATTATTCGGGGGCCAAGAACTCCCAGTTTTGGTGAAACCGGGTTGAATCTTGTCACAAATTGTGCCCAAACATGGTTTGAAATTATCGTACAACCTAACCAAGCACAAACCAAGAGAAAAATCAACCGGGCTACCCCTTTCATAAGAATATCTAGCGGGTAGACGATTCTGGGCACACAGATCAAGGTTTCATAGGAAGAAGCGCCTCGGAGCATCGGAATACCTCCAAACCCTTGCAATGGACCCTGTAATGTGTATTAAAGTGCGGTGGAATGCTGAAATGTCAGAAACCTGGTTCCCAGGTGTGACGCCTTCGCAGACATGCGATGTACCTAAAAATGAAGGTGTTTTGGAAATTTAATTATTAGGGGGCCAAGAACTCCCAGTTTTGGTGAAACCGGGTTGAATCTTGTCACAAATTGTGCCCAAGCATGGTTTGCAATTATCCTATAACCCAACCAAGCACAAATCAAGAGAAAAATCTACGGGCTACCTCTTTCATAAGAACATCTAGCGGGTAGACGATTCTGGGCCCACAGATCAGGGTTTCATATGAAGAAGCGCCTCGGAGCATCGGAATACCTCCAAACCCTAGCATGTGTATTAAAGTGTGGTAGAATGCTGAAATGTCCAAAACATGGTACCCAAGTGTAACCCGCTTCATAGGCATGCACTATCACCGAAAAACGAAGATCCTGGAATTTAATTAGCCAGCAACTCCCTTTTTCCGTTAAACCGTGTTGGATCTTGTCACAACTTGTGCCGAAACATGCATGGTTTGGAATTATCATCTGACCCAACCAAGAACAAACGAAGAGGAAAATCCACCGGGCTACCCCTTCCATAAAGACATCTAGAGGGGTAGACGATCTAGACCCACAGATCAGGGTTTTATAGGAAGAAGCTCTTTGGGGCATATGAATACCTCCAAACCTGGCAATGGATGCTAGCATGTGTATTCAAGTGTGGTGGAATGCTGAAATGTCAGAAACCTGGTTCCCAAGTGTGACCCCTTCGCAGACATGCGATGTCACCCAAAAATGAAGCTGTTCTGGAAATTTAATTATTAGGGGGGCGAGAAGTCCCAGTTTTGGTGAAACCGGGTTGGATCTTGTCACAAATTGTGCCCAAACATGGTTTGCAATTACCCTACAACTCAACCAAGCACAAACAAGAGAAAAATACATCGGGCTACCCCTTTAATAAGAACATCTAGGGGGTAGACGATTCTGGGCCCACAGATCAGGGTTTCATAGGAAGAAGCGCCTCGGAGCATCGGAATACCTCCAAACCCTTGCAATGGACCCTAGCATGTGTATTAAAGTGTGGTGGAATGCTGAAATGTCCATAACATGGTACCCAAGTGTAACCCGCTTTGTACGCATGCACTATCACCGAAAAAACGAAGATCCTGGAATTTAATTGGCCCGAAACTCCTCGTTTCGGTGACACTGGGTTGGATCTTGTCACAACTTGTTCCCAGACATGCATGGTTTGGAATTATCCTATGAACCAACCAAGCACAAACCAAGAGGAAAATCCACCGGGCTACCCGTTTCATAAGAACATCTTGGGGGGTAGACGATCCAGGCCGACGGATTAGGGTTTTGTAGGAAAAAGCTCTTCGGGGCTTCCGAATACCTCCAAACCTAGCAATGGATGCTACCATGTTTATTAAATTATGGTGTAATGCTGAAATGTCTACAAACTGGTTCTCAAGTGTGACCCCTTTGCAGACATGCGATGTCACCTAAAACTAAAGGTGTTCTAGAATTTTAATTATTAGGAGGCCGAGACTCCCAGTTTCAGTCAAACCGGGTTGGATCTTGTCACAAATTGTACCCAAACATGGTTTCTAATTAACCTACAACCCAACCAAGCACAAACCAAGAGAAAAATCCACCTGGCTACCCCTTTCATAAGAACATCTAGCGGGTGTAGGAAGAAGCTCTTCGGGGCATCGGAATACCTTCAAAACTGGCAATGGATGCTAGCATGTGTATTAAAATGTGGTGGAATGATCAAATGTCAAAAACTTGGTTCCCAAGTGTGACCCCTTCGCAGACTTGCGATGTCACCTCAAAATGAAGGTGCTCTGGAAAATTAATTATTAGGGGGCCGAGAACTCCCTATTTCGGTGAAACCGGGTTGGATCTTGTCACAACTTGTTCCCAAACATGGTTTGCAGTTATCCTACAACCCAACGAAGCACAAACGAATAGAAAAATCCACCGGGCTACCCCTTTCATAATAACATCTAGGGGGTAGACGATTCTGGGCCCACAGATTAGGGTTTCATAGGAAGAAGCACCTCAGAGCATCGGAATACCTCCAAATCCTTGAAATGAACCCTAACATGTGTATTAAAGTGTGTTGGAATGCTGAAATGTGCAAAAAATGGTACCCAAGTGTAACCCGCTTCGTAGGCATGAACTATCACCGAAAAACGAAGACCCTGGAATTTTATTGGCCGGGAACTCCCTGTTTCGGTGAAACCGGGTTGGATCTTGTCACAACTTGTGCCCAAACATGCATGGTTTGGACTTATCCTATTACCCAACCAAGCACAAACTAAGAGGAAAATCCACCGGGCTACCCCTTCCATAAGAACATCTAGGGGGTCGACGATCTAGTTACATGGATTAGGGTTTTGTAGGAAGAAGCTCTTCGGGGCATCGGAATACCTCCAAACCCTTGCAATGGACCGTAGAATGTGTATTAAAGTGTGGTGGATTGATGAAATGTCAGAAACCTGGTTCCCAAGTGTGACCCCATCGCAGACATGCGATGTCACCTAGAAATGAAGGTGTTCTGGAAATTTAATTATTAGGGGGCCAAGAACTCCCAGTTTTGGTGAAACCGGGTTGAATCTTGTCACAAATTGTGCCCAAACATGGTTTGCAATTATTGTACAACCTAACCAAGCACAAACCAAGAGAAAAATCAACCGGGCTGCCCCTTTCATAAGAATATCTAGCGGGTAAACGATTCTGGGCACACAGATCAAGGTTTCATAGGAAGAAGCACTCAAAGCATCGGAATACCTCCAAACCCTTGCAATGGACCCTAGAATGTGTATTAAAGTGTGGTGGAATGCTGAAATGTGCAAAACATGGTACCCAAGTGTAACCCGCTTCGAAGGCATCCACTATCACCGAAAAACGAAGATCCTGGAATTTAATTGGCCAGGAACTCCCTGTTTCGGTTAAACCGGGTTGGATCATGTCACAAGTTGTGCCCAAACATGCATGGTTTGGAATTTTCCTATGACCCAACCAAGAACTAACTAAGAGGAAAATCCACCGGGCTACCCCTGCCATAAGAACATCTAGGGGGGGTACACGATCCAGGCCCACGCATCATGGTTTTATAGGAAGAAGCTCTTTATGGCATCGAAATACCTCCAAACCTGGCAATGGATGCTAGCATGTGTATTAAAGTGTGGTGGAATGCTTAAATGTCAGAAACCTGGTTCCCAAGTGTGACCCCATCGCAGACATGCGATGTCACCTAAAAATGAAGGTGTTCTAGAAATTTAATTATTAGGGGGGCGAGAACTCCCAGTTTCGGTGAAACCGGGTTGGATCTTGTCATAAATTGTGCCCAAACATGGTTTGCAATTATCCTACAACTCAACCAAGCACAAACAAGAGAAAAATCAACCGGGCTACCCCTTTCATAAGAACATCTAGCGGATAGACGATTCTGGGCCCACAGATCAGGGTTTCATATGAAGAAGCGCCTCGGAGCATCGGAATACCTCCAAACCCTAGCATGTGTATTAAAGTGTGGTAGAATGCTGAAATATCCAAAACATGGTACCCAAGTGTAACCCGCTTCGTAGGCATGCACTATCACCAAAAAACGAAGATCCCGAAATTTAATTAGCCGGGAACAACCTGTTTCCGTTAAATCCTGTTGGATCTTGTCACAACTTGTGCCCAAACATGCATGGTTTGGAATTATCCTCTGACCCAACCAAGAACAAATGAAGAGGAAAATCCACCGGGCTACCCTTCCATAAGAACATCTAGAGGGGTAGACGATCTAGACCCACATATCAGGGTTTTATAGGAAGAAGCTCTTTTGGGCATCGGAATACCTCCAAACCTGGCAATGGATGCTAGCATGTGTATTCAAGTGTGGTGGAATGCTGAAATGTCAGAAACCTGGTTCCCAAGTGTGACCCCTTCGCAGACATGCGATGTCACCTAAAAATGAAGGTTTTCTGGAAATTTAATTATTACGGGGCCAAGAACTCCCAGATTCGGTGAAACCGGGTTGGATCTTGTCACAAATTGTTCCCAAACATGGTTTACAATTATCCTACAACCCATCCAAGCACAAACAAGAGAAAAATCCATCGGGCTACCCCTTTCATGAGAACATCTAGGGGGTAGACGATTCTGGGCCCACAGATCAGGGTTTCATAGGAAGAAGCGCCTCGGAGCATCGGAATACCTCCAAACCCTTGCAATGGACCCTAGCATGTGTATTAAAGTGTGGTGGAATGTTTAAATGTCCATAACATGGTACCCAAGTGTAACCCGCTTTGTAGGCATGCACTATCACCGAAAAAACGAAGATCCTGGAATTTAATTGGCCCGGAACTCCCCGTTTCGGTGAAACCGGGTTGGATCTTGTCACAACTTGTTCCCAAACATGCATGGTTTGGAATTATCCTATGACCCAACCAAGAACAAACAAATTGTTCACAACTTGTTCCCAAACATGCATGGTTTCATAAGAACATCTAGGGCGGTAGACGATCCGGGCCCACGGATCAGGGTTTTGTAGGAAAAAGCTCTCCGGGGCTTCGGAATACCTCCAAACCTGGCAATGGATGCTAGCATGTGTATTAAATTATGGTGTATTTATTAAATGCCAACAAACTGGTTCTCAAGTGTGACCCCTTCATGGACATGCGATGTCACCTAAAAATGAAGGTGTTCTGGAATTTTAATTATTAGGAGGCCGAGAACTCCCAGTTTCAGTCAAACCGGGTTGGATCTTGTCACAAATTGTACACAAACATGGTTTCTAATTATACTACAACCCAACCAAGCACAAACCAAGAGAAAAATCCACCTGGCTACCCCTTTCATAAGAACATCTAGGGGGTAGACGATTCTGGGCCCACAGATTAGGGTTTCATAGGAAGAAGCGCCTCGGAGCATCGGAATACCTGCAAACCCTTGCAATGGACCCTAGAATGTCTATTAAAGTGTGGTTGAATGTTGAAATGTCCAAAAAATGGTAGCCAAGTGTAACCCGCTTCGTAGGCATGCACTATGACTGAAAAAATGAAGATCCTGGAATTTAATTGACCGAGAACTCCTTGTTTCGGTGAAACCGGGTTGTATCTTGTCACAACTTGTGCCCAAACATGCATGGTTTGGAATTATCCTATGACCCAACCAAGCACAAAACAAGAGGAAAATCCACCGAGCTACCCCTTTCATAAGAACATCTAGGGGGCTAGACGATCCAGGCCCACCGATCAGAGTTTTGTAGGAAGAAGCTCTTCAAGGCATCGGAATACCTCCAAACCTGGAAATGGATGCTAGCATGTGTATTAAAATGTGGTGGAATGATGAAATTTCAAAAACCTGGTTCCCAAGTGTGACCCCTTCGCAGGCATGCGATGTCACCTAAAAATGAAGGTGTTCTCGAAATTTAATTATTAGGGCCCGAGAACTCTCAGTTTCGGTGAAACCGGGTTAGATCTTGTCACAAATTGTGCCAAAACATGGTTTGAAATTATCCTACAACCCAACCAAGAACAAACAAGAGAAAAATCAACCGGGCTACCCCATTCATAAGAACATCTAGTGGGTAGACGATTCTGGGCCCATAGATCAGGGTTTCATAGGAAGAAGCGCCTCATAGCATCGGAATACCTCCAAACCCTTGAAATGGAGCCTAGAATGTGTATTAAAGTGTGGTGGAATACTGAAATGTGCAAAACATGGTACTCAAGTGTAACCCGCTCCGTAGGCATGCACTATCACCGAAAAAACAAACATCCTGGAATTTAATTGGCCGGGAATTCCCCGTTTTGGTGAAACCGGGTTCTATCTTGCCACAACTTGTGCCCAAACATGCATGGTTTGGAATTATCCTCTGACCCAACCAAGCACAAACTAAGAGGAAAATCCACTGGGGTACCCCTTTCATAAGAACATCTAGGGGGGTAGACGATCTAGGCCCACGGATCAGGGTTTTGTAGGAAGAAGCTCTTCGGGGCATCGGAATACCTCCAAACCTGGCAATGGACGCTATCATGTTTATCAAAGTGTGGTGGAATGATGAAATGTCAAAAACCTGGTTCCCAAGTGTTACCCCTTCGCACACATGCGATGTCACCAAAAAATGAAGGTGTTCAGGAAATTTAATTATTAGGGGGCCGAGAACTCCCAGTTTCGGTGAAACCGAGTTGAATCTTGTCACAAATTGTGCCCAAACATGGTTTGCAATTATCGTACAACCTAACCAAGCACAAACCAAGAGAAAAATCAACCGGGCTACCCCTTTCATAAGAACATCTAGCAGGTAGACGATTCTGGGCAGACAGATCAGGGTTTGATTGGAAGAAGCGCCTCGGAGCATCGAAATACCTCAAAACCCTTGAAATGGACACTATCATGTGTATTAAAGTGTGGTGTAGTGCTGAAATGTGCAAAACATGGTACCCAATTGTAACCCGCTTCGAAGGCATCCACTATCATCGAAAACGAAGATCCTGGAATTTAATTGGCCGGGAACTCCCTGTTTCGGTTAAACCGGGTTGGATCATGTCACAAGTTGTGCCCAAACATGCATGGTTTGGAATTTTCCTATGACCCAACCAAGAACTAACGAAGAGGAAAATCCACCGGGCTACCCCTGCCATAAGAACATCTAGGGGGGGTACACGATCCAGGCCCACGCATCATGGTTTTATAGGAAGAAGCTCTTTATGGCATCGAAATACCTCCAAACCTGGCAATGGATGCTAGCATGTGTATTAAAGTGTGGTGGAATGCTTAAATGTCAGAAACCTGGTTCCCAAGTGTGACCCCTTCGCAGACATGCGATGTCACCTAAAAATGAAGGTGTTCTGGAAATTTAATTATTAGGGGGGCGAGAACTCCCAGTTTCGGTGAAACCGGGTTGGATCTTGTCATAAATTGTGCCCAAACATGGTTTGCAATTATCCTACAACTCAACCAAGCACAAACAAGAGAAAAATCAACCGGGCTACCCCTTTCATAAGAACATCTAGCGGGTAGACGATTCTGGGCCCACAGATCAGGGTTTCATATGAAGAAGCGCCTCGGAGCATCGGAATACCTCCAAACCCTAGCATGTGTATTAAAGTGTGGTAGAATGCTGAAATATCCAAAACATGGTACCCAAGTGTAACCCGCTTCGCAGGCATGCACTATCACCAAAAAACGAAGATCCCGGAATTTAATTAGCCGGGAACAACCTGTTTCCGTTAAATCCTGTTGGATCTTGTCACAACTTGTGCCCAAACATGCATGGTTTGGAATTATCCTCTGACCCAACCAAGAACAAATGAAGAGGAAAATCCACCGGGCTACCCTTCCATAAGAACATCTAGAGGGGTAGACGATCTAGACCCACAGATCAGGGTTTTATAGGAAGAAGCTCTTTTGGGCATCGGAATACCTCCAAACCTGGCAATGGATGCTAGCATGTGTATTCAAGTGTGGTGGAATGCTGAAATGTCAGAAACCTGGTTCCCAAGTGTGACCCCTTCGCAGACATACGATGTCACCTAAAAATGAAGGTGTTCTGGAAATTTAATTATTACGGGGCCAAGAACTCCCAGATTCGGTGAAACCGGGTTGGATCTTGTCACAAATTGTTCCCAAACATGGTTTACAATTATCCTACAACCCATCCAAGCAAAAACAAGTGAAAAATCCATCGGGCTACCCCTTTCATGAGAACATCTAGGGGGTAGACGATTCTGGGCCCACAGATCAGGGTTTCATAGGAAGAAGCGCCTCGGAGCATCGGAATACCTCCAAACCCTTGCAATGGACCCTAGCATGTGTATTAAAGTGGTGGAATGTTTAAATGTCCATAACATGGTACCCAAGTGTAACCCGCTTCGTAGGCATGCACTATCACCGAAAAAACGAAGATCCTGGAATTTAATTGGCCCGGAACTCCCCGTTTCGGTGAAACCGGGTTGGATCTTGTCACAACTTGTTCCCAAACATGCATGGTTTGGAATTATCCTATGACCCAACCAAGAACAAACAAATTGTTCACAACTTGTTCCCAAACATGCATGGTTTCATAAGAACATCTAGGGCGGTAGACGATCCGGGCCCACGGATCAGGGTTTTGTAGGAAAAAGCTCTCCGGGGCTTCGGAATACCTCCAAACCTGGCAATGGATGCTAGCATGTGTATTAAATTATGGTGTATTTCTGAAATGTCAACAAACTGGTTCTCCAGTGTGACCCCTTCATGGACATGAGATGTCACCTAAAAATGAAGGTGTTCTAGAATTTTAATTATTAGGAGGCCGAGAACTCCCAGTTTCAGTCAAACCGGGTTGGATCTTGTCACAAATTGTTCGCGAACATGGTTTCTAATTATAATACAACCCAACCAAGCACAAACCAAGAGAAAAATCCACCTGGCTACCCCTTTCATAAGAACATCTAGGGGGTAGACGATTCTGGGCCCACAGATTAGGGTTTCATAGGAAGAAGCGCCTCGGAGCATCGGAATACCTGCAAACCCTTGCAATGGACCCTAGCATGTCTATTAAAGTGTGGTTGAATGTTGAAATGTCCAAAAAATGGTAGCCAAGTGTAACCCGCTTCGTAGGCATGCACTATGACCGAAAAAATGAAGATCCTGGAATTTAATTGACCGAGAACTCCTTGTTTCGGTGAAACCGGGTTGTATCTTGTCACAACTTGTGCCCAAACATGCATGGTTTGGAATTATTCTATGACCCAACCAAGCACAAAACAAGAGGAAAATCCACCGAGCTACCCCTTTCATAAGAACATCTAGGGGGCTAGATGATCCAGGCCCACCGATCAAAGTTTTGTAGGAAGAAGCTCTTCAAGGCATCGGAATACCTCCAAACCTGGAAATGGACGCTAGCATGTGTATTAAAATGTGGTGGAATGATGAAATTTCAAAAACCTGGTTCCCAAGTGTGACCCCTTCGCAGGCAGTCGATGTCACCTAAAAATGAAGGTGTTCTCGAAATTTAATTATTAGGGCCCGAGAACTCTCAGTTTCGGCGAAACCGGGTTAGATCTTGTCACAAATTGTGCCAAAACATGGTTTGAAATTATCCTACAACCCAACCAAGAACAAACAAGAGAAAAATCAACCGGGCTACCCCATTCATAAGAACATCTAGTGGGTAGACGATTCTGGGCCCATAGATCAGGGTTTCATAGGAAGAAGCGCCTCATAGCATCGGAATACCTCCAAACCCTTGAAATGGAGCCTAGCATGTGTATTAAAGTGTGGTGGAATACTGAAATGTGCAAAACATGGTACTCAAGTGTAACCCGCTTCGTAGGCATGCACTATCACCGAAAAAACAAACATCCTGGAATTTAATTGGCCGGGAATTCCCCGTTTTGGTGAAACCGGGTTCTATCTTGCCACAACTTCTGCCCAAACATGCATGGTTTGGAATTATCCTCTGACCCAACCAAGCACAAACTAACAGGAAAATCCACTGGGGTACCCCTTTCATAAGAACATCTAGGGGGGTAGACGATCTAGGCCCACGGATCAGGGTTTTGTAGGAAGAAGCTCTTCGGGGCATCGAAATACCTCCAAACCTGGCAATGGACGCTATCATGTTTATTAAAGTGTGGTGGAATGATGAAATGTCAAAAACCTGGTTCCCAAGTGTTACCCCTTCGCACACATGCGATGTCACCGAAAAATGAAGGTGTTCAGGAAATTTAATTATTAGGGGGCCGAGAACTCCCAGTTTCGGTGAAACCGGGTTGAATCTTGTCACAAATTGTGCCCAAACATGGTTTGCAATTATCGTACAACCTAACCAAGCACAAACCAAGAGAAAAATCAACCGGGCTACCCCTTTCATAAGAACATCTAGCAGGTAGACGATTCTGGGCAGACAGATCAGGGTTTGATTGGAAGAAGCGCCTCGGAGCATAGAAATACCTCAAAACCCTTGAAATGGACCCTATCATGTGTATTAAAGTGTGGTGGAGTGCTGAAATGTGCAAAACATGGTACCCAAGTGTAACCCGCTTCGTAGGCATGCACTATCACCGAAAAACGAAGATCCTGGAATTTAATTGGCCGGGAACTCCCTGTTTCGGTGAAACCAGGTTGGATCTTGTCACAACTTGTGCCAAAACATGCATGGTTTGGACTTATCCTATACCCCAACCAAGCACAAACCAAGAGGAAAATCCACCGGGCTACCCCTTCCATAAAAACATCTAGGGGGGTAGACAATCCAGTTCCATTGATCAGGGTTTTGTAGGAAGAAGGTCTTCGGGGCATCGGAATACTTCCAAACCTGGCAATGGACGCTTGCGTGTGTATTAAAGTGTGGTGGAATGATGAAATGTCAGAAACCTGGTTCCCAAGTGTGACCCCTTCGCAAACATGCGATGTCACCTAAAAATGAAGGTGTTCTGGAAATTTAATTATTAGGGGGCCAAGAACTCCCAGTTTTAGTGAAACCGGGTTAGATCTTGTCACAAATTGTGCCCAAACATGGTTTGCAATTATCCTATAACCCAACCAAGCACAAATCAAGAGAAAAATCCACCGGGCTACCCCTTTCATCAGAACATCTAGCGGGTAGACGATTCTGGGCCCATAGATCAGGGTTTCATAGGAAGAAGCGCCTCGGAGCATCGGAATACCTCCAAACCCTAGCATGTGTATTAAAGTGTGGTAGAATACTGAAATGTCCAAAACATGGTATCCAAGTGTAACCCGCTTCGTAGGCATGCACTATCACCGAAAAACGAAGATCCTAGAATTTAATTGGCAGGGAACTCCCTATTTCGGTTAAACCGGGTTGGATCTTGTCACAACTTGTGCCCAAACATGCATGGTTTGGAATTATCCTATGACCCAACCAAGCACAAACTAAGAGGAAAATCCTGTTGGAATTATGCCCTAGAGGCAATAATAAAGATGTTATTATTATAATTCTTGTTCATGATAATGTTTATATTCCATGCTAGAATTGTATTAAACGGAAACTTTAATACTTGTGTGGTTTGTAAACAACACCGTGTCCCTAGTACGCCTCTATGGACTAGCTCATTGATCAATGATGGTTAAGGTTTCCTAACCATAGACATGAGTTGTCAATTGATAATGAGATCATATCATTGGAGAATGATGTGGTGGATAGACCCAAACTAAGCGAAGCAATTAGATCGTATCATTGTGTTCATCTTTGCGAAGCTTTTCCTATGTCAAATATTGTATTCCTTGGACCATGAGATAATACAACTCCCTGGTATCGGAAGAAAGCTTTGAGGTCATCAAACGTCATCCTATGAGAGGGTGATCATAAAGGTGTCTCTCAGGTGATCGGAAAGTATCTGTTGGGTTGTATGTATCGAGATGGGATTTGTCCCTCCCAAGTCGGAGAGATATACTTCGGGCCCACTCGGTGATCGATATCAACACCGCTTGCAAGCATGTGGTTAAGGAGTTAATCACAAAGTGATATCGGATTACGGAACGAGTAAAGTACTTGCTGTAAACGAGATTGAACTAGGTATGACGATACCGACGATCGAATCTCGGGCAAGTAAAATATCGCGAGACGAAGGGAATATATATATGGGATTGATTGAATCCTGGCATCGTGGTTCATCGGATATGATCATCGATGAATGTGTGGGAGTCAATATGGGTGCCCAGACCCCGCTGTTGATTATTGATAGAAGATCATGTCTGCATATTCTCGAACCCGCAGGGTCACACACTTAACGTGTCTCGACGCTAGGATAGATTGGATAATTGGTTTATGAATTTTTGTTCGGAGTCTCGGATGGGATCCGGGATATCACGAGAGGTTCCGGAATGGTCCGGAGAATAAGATTCATATAAGGCAGTGCAGTTTTTGGAGTTCGGAATTGTTCCGGATTAATCGGTATTGTACCGGAAGCTTCTAGAACCTTCCGGAAGGGGGCCAACGTGGTCCCACCTTCCGGGAGGGGGCATGGGCCTATGAGGGAGTGTCCTGGCCGCATTGGGCCAGGGGCACAAGGCCCCATAGGGCCCAGCCGATTCTAGATAGATTTAACTCGTTTAAATCTAGAGATAGAATTTCTAGATAAGGGAAAGTTTAAATCGTTTAAACTGGAGATAGAACCCTATCCCCCCACTCCTCCTTATCCCTTGGCCGCCGGCCCAAGGCTTGGAGGAGGGGATAGGGCTGGCCGCCCCCCCCTCTATATATAGAGGGCTAGGGCGCCCCTCCTCCACACACCTCCCTCCAAACCCTAGTAGCCCTGCTGCCTTCCTCTCTCCCTCCCGACTGTTTGCAGGCGAAGCCCTGCTGCAGAAATTCTCCACCATATACACCGCGCCGTCGTGTTGTAGATCCAATCCATCTCTCCACCATACTTGCTGGTCCGAGGAAGGAGGAGACGTCGAGGTGCTGCACGTGTGCATCTCACGGAGGCACCGCCACTTGTGGTGCTAGATCGGATCGGATCGCGAGGAGGAGAAGCGAGTACGACTACATCACCCACGTTCCGACGAACGTTCCGCTATGCGAATCTTCAAGGGTATGAAGATCTAATCCAATCTCTCTCGTTGTTTGCATCTCCTAGATTAGATCTTGGCTTTCCCTCTGTTCGCTTCCGTAGAAAATTTTGATTTACTATGCTGCGAAACCCTTCAGTGGTATCAGAGCTAGATCTATGTGTAGATGTGTTTCACGAGTAGAACGCAACATGGTTGTTGCGGGCGTTGATGTTTTCTATTGCGAGCCTCTTGTTTGTGTTCTTCTTATGGCGCGGGATAGTGAGATCGAAGCGGTCCAGGCCAACCTTACGCGACGTCGTTCGCGAGACCGGCTCCGCACTTGACGTGTGGCTTGTACCACACATGCGGCTGGTGGATGTCAGTTTCTCTCACTATAGTTGTCATGGGATTAACACCGGAGTTTGGCAACCATAATATCACCGTTGTGGCTTTCCGTAGGTAAGAATCGTTCTTAGCATCTACTCCCATAAGCCACGTAAAACATGCAACAACAAAGTAGAGGCGTCTAACTTGTTTTTGTAGGGAGTGTTTTCTGTGATATGGTATGGCCCAAGATGTGATGTGTATATTGTATGCAATGATCATGTTTTGTAATGTTTCACGACTTGCATGTCGATGAGTACACAACCGGCAGGAGCCATATGGTTGTATTTATAATTGTGTATGACCTGTGTGTCAACTTCTTATACGCCATATAATAGCTTTACTTTATCGCTAAGTAGTTAGCAATAGTTGTAGTTGCTATTCGTGGTGGAGGCAATCATGGTGAAGTGATGGAGATCATGCCAGAACGCACAAGATGGAGATCATTGCGCGAAGATGGGCTATACCATGTCACATAAAGTTATATGCATGTGATGTTTATCCTTTTATGTATCTTATTATGCTTAGATCGCGACGGTAGCATTATAAGATGATTCCTCACTTAAAGATCAAGATAAAAACTGTGTTCTCCCCAAGTATGCACCGTTGTGAAAGTTCGTCGTGTCCAAGCATCACGTGATGATCGGGTGCTATAGACTCTACGCTCACATACAACGGGTGCAAGCCAGTTTTGCACACGCGGAAATACTTGGGTCTAACTTGACGAGCCTAGCATGTACAGACATGGCCTCGGAACACATGAATCGAAAGGTTAAGCATGAGTCATATGAATGATATGATCGACACTTCGTTGTCCACCATTGAAACCACATCTCTTCTCGTGAAGATCGGATTAGGTGTGGTGAATTTGGATCGTGTTCACTAAACAACTTGAGGGATGTTGAATTTAGTGGGAGTTCATCTAGTAATTTGATTAAGTTGAACTATTTATCATGAACATAGTCTAAATTGTACTTGCAAATACTGTAGATCACATGGCCAAGTCCAACTTCAACTTCAACGTTTTTGCTGAGAAAGAAAAGCTTAGAAACAATGGGTCTAACTTCACCAACTGGTTCCGCAATCTAAGAATCATTCTGTCTGGCGGACAAAAGGACTATGTCCTTGAGAAAGCGTTAGGTAACCCCCCTGCTGCAACTGCGCCGGCTGATGAGAAAGCTATCTATCAGTCGCGCAAAGATGATTATGGTGTGATTAAGAGCACCATGTTGTTTGCTATGGAACCGGAACTTCAAAATCGTTTTGAAAACTATCCCGGGCCCTTTGAGATTCTCGAGGAGCTGAAAACCATGTTTCAGACTCAGGCCCGTTCTGAGAGATATGAGATCTCTGAGAAGTTCTTTAACTGCGAGATGGAGGAAGGGAGTTCCGTTAGTGAGCACGCCATTAAGATGTCGGGCTACACTCAACGCCTTGAGCAACTAGACTGCAAGATTCCAGAGGAGCTCAAGATTGACAGGGTTCTGCAATCACTCCCTCCCAGCTACAAAAGTTTTGTAGTGACTCATAATCAGATTGGTTCCACTGATACGATCACCGAGCTCTTCGCAAAGCTGAAGGCTGCGGAGGTGGACATCAAGAAGGATAATCATGTGTTGATGGTCAACAAGCCCTCCTTCAAGAAAGGTAAAGGTGCAAAGAAGCCCTTCAAGAAAGGCGGCGGCAAGCGCGTTGCCCCTGCTGATAAGAAGCTCAAGTCTGGTCCCAAGCCGGACACTGAGTGCTTCTATTGAAAGGACAAGTGTCACTGGAAGCGCAACTGTCCGAAGTACTTAGCCGACAAGAAGGCTGGCACCATCAAAGGTATATTTGATATACATGTTATTGATGTTTTCCTCACTATCCCTCGTTGTAGTGCCTGGGTATTTGATACTGGTTCAGTTGCTAATATTTGTAACTCGAAACAGGAGCTACGGAATAGACGGCGGCTTGCGAGGGATGAGGTGACGATGCGCGTTGGCAACGGATCAAGAGTTGATGTGATGGCCGTCGGCACGCTCTCCTTAGTTTTACCTTCGGGATTAGTTTTAAACCTTAATAAATGTTATTATGTGCCTGTGTTGAGCATGAACATTATTTCTGGATCGTGTTTATTGCAAGACGGTTATTCATTTAAATCGGAGAATAATGGTTGTTCTATTTATATGAGTAACATCTTTTATGGTCATGCACCTCTTGTGAATGGTTTATTTCTTCTAAATCTCGAAAGGGGTGAAACACACATCCATAACATTGAGGCTAAGCGATGCAAAGTAGATAGTGATAATACTACTTATTTGTGGCACTGTCGTCTGGGTCATATTGGTGTAAAGCGCATGAAGAAACTCCATTCTGATGGACTTTTGGAGTCTCTTGATTTTGAATCATTTGACACATGCGAACCATGCCTCATGGGCAAGATGATCAAAACCCCGTTCTCCGGTATGATGGAGCGAGCAACGGACTTGTTGGAAATCATACACACCGATGTATGCGGACCGATGAGTGTTTCGACGCGCGGTGGATATCGCTATTTTCTCACTTTTACCGATGACTTAAGTAGATATGGGTATATCTATTTAATGAAACATAAATCTGAAACGTTTGAAAAGTTCAAAGAATTTCAGAATGAAGTGGAGAACCATCGTAACAGAAAGATTAAGTTTCTACGATCCGATCGTGGGGGCGAATATTTGAGTTATGATTTTCTCACACATCTCAAAGCAAGTGGAATCGTTTCACAACTCACGCCACCCGGAACACCACAGCGCAATGGTGTGTCTGAACGCCGGAATCGAACTCTATTAGATATGGTCCGATCGATGATGTCTCTTACTGATTTGCCGTCATCATTTTGGGGTTATGCATTAGAAACCGCTGCATTCACTTTAAATAGGGCTCCATCTAAATCCGTTGAGACGACACCGTATGAACTATGGTTTGGTGCTCAACCTAAGTTGTCGTTTCTTAAAGTTTGGGGATGCGAAGCTTACGTCAAGAAGTTGATGCCGGACAAGCTCGAACCCAAAGCGGAGAAATGCGTCTTCATAGGATACCCTAAGGATACTATTGGGTATACCTTCTATCACAGAACCGAAGGCAAAGTGTTTGTCGCAAAGAACGGTTCCTTTCTTGAGAAGGAGTTTCTCTCGAAAGAAGTGAGTGGGAGGAAAGTAGAGCTAGACGAGGTTATTGAACCTTCTCTTGAATTGGAGAGTAGCGCAGCACCTGAAATTGTTCCAGTGCCGCCTGCACAAACGATAGAGGAAGCTAATGACAAGGATCATGAAGCTTCGGATGATGCTGCTACTGAACGTCGCAGGTCGACAAGGTCGCGTGCCCCTCCTGAGTGGTACGGCAACCCTGTCTTGACTGTCTTGGTAGTAGAAGACAGCGAACCTACGAACTATTAGGAAGCGACGATGAGCCCAGACTCTGAGAAATGGCTAGAAGCCATGAAATCCAAATTGGGATCCATGAGCGAAAACCAAGTATGGACTTTGGTGGACCCTCCTAGCGACCGAAAGGCCGTTGAGTGCAAATGGATCTTCAAGAAGAAAACGGACGCGGATGGTAATGTTACCGTCTATAAAGCACGGCTTGTTGCGAAAGGTTTTCGACAAGTTCAAGGTGTTGACTACGATGAGACTTTCTCTCCCGTAGCGATGTTTAAGTCCATTCGGATTTTATTAGCAATTGCTGCGTTTCATGATTATGAAATATGGCAAATGGATGTCAAGACTGCTTTCCTCAATGGCAACATTGATGAAGAGTTGTATATGATGCAACCCGAAGGTTTTGTCGATCCTAAGGATGCTGATAAAGTATGCAAACTTCAGCGTTCCATTTATGGACTGAAGCAAGCATCTCGGAGTTGGAACCTTCGTTTTGATCAAGTGATCAAGAGCTTTGGATTTGTTCCAAATTGCTACGAAGCTTGCATCTACAAGAAAGTGAGTGGGAGCTCGGTGACGTTTCTGGTACTATATGTGGATGACATATTGATTATTGGAAATGACATCGACATGCTTAACAATGTGAAGAGTTATTTGAACAAGTGTTTTTCAATGAAAGACCTAGGTGAAGCTGCTTATATATTGGGCATAAAAATCTATAGAGATAGACAAAGACGCCTGATAGCTTTAAGCCAGAGTACATACCTAGACAAAGTTCTGAAAAGGTTCAGAATGGATAAGGCATTGAAAGGTTCAGTGCCTATGTTGTCAGGTAAGATATTGAGCAAGGCTCAGTGTCCAGCTACGGTAAATGATAGGGAAGCTATGAGCAAAGTGCCTTATGCCTCGGCCATAGGTTCCATCATGTATGCCATGCTGTGTACTAGACCGGATGTGTCCAATGCTCTTAGTTTGACGAGCAGATATCAAATTGATCCAGGAGTGGAACACTAGACAGCCGTGAAGAACATCCTAAGGTACCTAAATAGGACTAGAGAAATGTTCTTAGTCTATGGGGGTGATGAACAGCTCGTCGTAAAAGGTTACGTCGATGCTAGTTTCGACACCGACAAGGATGATTCTAAATCTCAGACAGGATACGTGTATATTTTGAATGGAGGAGCTGTGAGCTGGAGAAGCTGCAAGCAAAGCGTGATCGCGGGATCTACAGTAGAAGCGGAATACATGGCTTCTGCAGAAGCGTCAAGTGAAGGAGTTTGGATCAGAAACTTCATCACTGAGCTTGGCGTGGTTCCAAGTGCATTGGACCCACTGGAGATATTGTGTGACAACACTGGCGCCATAGCACTCGCTAAGGAACCAAGATATCATCCAAAGACCAAGCATATCAACCGCAAGTTTCATATAATCCGAGATTATATAGCAGATGGAGATCTGAAGATCAGCAAAGTACATACAGATCTGAATGTCGCAGATCCATTGACTAAACCTCTTCCACGTGTAAAACATGATCAGCACCTCAGTGCCATGGGTGGTAGATTGTTGCCAAATGTAAACTAGATTATTGACTCTAGTGCAAGTGGGAGACTGTTGGAATTATGCCCTAGAGGCAATAATAAAGATGTTATTATTATAATTCTTGTGCATGATAAAGTTTATATTCCATGCTAGAATTGTATTAAGCGGAAACTTTAATACTTGTGTGGTTTGTAAACAACACCGTGTCCCTAGTACGCCTCTATGGACTAGCTCATTGATCAATGATGGTTAAGGTTTCCTAACCATAGACATGAGTTGTCAATTGATAATGAGATCATATCATTGGAGAATGATGTGGTGGATAGACCCAAACTAAGCGAAGCAATTAGATCGTATCATTGTGTTCATCTTTGCGAAGCTTTTCCTATGTCAAATATTGTATTCCTTGGACCATGAGATAATACAACTCCCTGGTATCGGAACAAAGCTTTGAGGTCATCAAACGTCATCCTATGAGAGGGTGATCATAAAGGTGTCTCTCAGGTGATCGGAAAGTATCTGTTGGGTTGTACGTATCGAGATGGGATTTGTCCCTCCCAAGTCGGAGAGATATACTTCGGGCCCACTCGGTGATCGATATCAACACCGCTTGCAAGCATGTGGTTAAGGAGTTAATCACAAAGTGATATCGGATTACGGAACGAGTAAAGTACTTGCTGTAAACGAGATTGAACTAGGTATGACGATACCGACGATCGAATCTCGGGCAAGTAAAATATCGCGAGACGAAGGGAATATATATATGGGATTGATTGAATCCTGGCATCGTGGTTCATCCGATATGATCATCGATGAATGTGTGGGAGTCAATATGGGTGCCCAGACCCCGCTGTTGATTATTGATAGAAGATCATGTCTGCATATTCTCGAACCCGCAGGGTCACACACTTAACGTGTCTCGATGCTAGGATAGATTGGATAATTGGTTTATGAATTTTTGTTCGGAGTCTCGGATGGGATCCGGGATATCACGAGAGGTTCCGGAATGGTCCGGAGAATAAGATTCATATAAGGCGGTGCAGTTTTTGGAGTTCGGAATTGTTCCGGATTAATCGGTATTGTACCGGAAGCTTCTAGAACCTTCCGGAAGGGGGCCAACGTGGTCCCACCTTCCGGGAGGGGGCATGGGCCTATGAGGGAGTGTCCTGGCCGCATTGGGCCAGGGGCACAAGGCCCCATAGGGCCCAGCCGATTCTAGATAGATTTAACTCGTTTAAATCTAGAGATAGAATTTCTAGATAAGGGAAAGTTTAAATCGTTTAAACTGGAGATAGAACCCTATCCCCCCACTCCTCCTTATCCCTTGGCCGCCGGCCCAAGGCTTGGAGGAGGGGCTAGGGCTGGCCGCCCCCTCCCCCTCTATATATAGAGGGCTAGGGCGCCCCTCCTCCACACACCTCCCTCCAAACCCTAGTAGCCCTGCTGCCTTCCTCTCTCCCTCCCGACTGTTTGCAGGCGAAGCCCTGCTGCAGAAATTCTCCACCATATACACCGCGCCGTCGTGTTGTAGATCCAATCCATCTCTCCACCATACTTGCTGGTCCGAGGAAGGAGGAGACGTCGAGGTGCTGCACGTGTGCATCTCACGGAGGCACCGCCACTTGTGGTGCTAGATCGGATCGGATCGCGAGGAGGAGAAGCGAGTACGACTACATCACCCATGTTCCGACGAACGTTCCGCTGTGCGAATCTTCAAGGGTATGAAGATCTAATCCAATCTCTCTCGTTTTTTGCATCTCCTAGATTAGATCTTGGCTTTCCCTCTGTTCGCTTCCATAGAAAATTTTGATTTACTATGCTGCGAAACCCTTCAAATCCACAGGGGTACCCCTTTCATAAGAACATCTAGGGGGGTAGACGATCCAGGCCCACGGACAGGGTTTTGTAGGAAGAAGCTCTTCGGGGCATCGGAATACCTCCAAACCTGGCAATGGACGCTAGCATGTTTATTAAAGTGTGGTGGAATGATGAAATGTCAAAAACCTGGTTCCCAAGTGTTACCCCTTCTCACACATGCGATGTCACCGAAAAATGATGGTGTTCAGGAAATTTAGTTATTAGGGGGCCGAGAACTCCCAGTTTTGATTAAACCGGGTTGAATCTTGTCACAAATTGTGCCCAAACATGGTTTGCAACTATCGTACAACCTAAACAAGACAAAACCAAGATAAACATCAACCGGGCTACCCCTTTCATAAGAACATCTAGCGGGTAGACGATTTTGGGCACACAGATCAGGGTTTGATTGGAAGAAGTGCCTCAGAGCATTGAAATACCTCCAAACCCTTGAAATGGACCCTAGCATGTGTATTAAAGTGTGGTTGAGTGCTGAAATGTGCAAAACATGGTACCCAAGTGTAACCCGCTTCGTAGGCATGCACTATCACTGAAAAACGAAGATCCTGGAATTTAATTGGCCGGGAACTCCCTGTTTCGGTGAAACCGGGTTAGATCTTGTCACAACTTGTGCCGAAACATGCATGGTTTGGACTTATCCTATAACCCAACCAAGCACAAACCAAGAGGAAAATCCACCGGGCTACCCCTTCCATAAAAACATCTAGGGGGTAGACAGTCCAGTTCCATTGATCAGGGTTTTGTAGGAAGGAGGTCTTCGGGGCATCGGGATACCTCCAAACCTGGCAATGGACACTTGCATGTGTATTAAAGTGTGTTGGAATGATAAAATGTCAGAAACCTGGTTCCCAAGTGTGACCCCTTCGCAGACATGCGATGTCACCTAAAAATAATGGTGTTCTGGAAATTTAATTATTAGGGGGCCAAGAACTCCCAGTTTTGGTGAAACCGGGTTAGATCTTGTCACAAATTGTGCCCAAACATGGTTTGCAATTATCCTATAACCCAACCAAGCACAAATCAAGAGAAAAATCCACCGGGCTACCCCTTTCATCAAAACATCTAGCGGGTAGACGATTCTGGGCCCACATATTAGGGTTTCATAGGAAGAAGCGCCTCGGAGCATCGGAATACCTCCAAACCCTAGCATGTGTATTAAAGTGTGGTAGAATACTGAAATGTCCAAAACATGGTACCGAAGTGTAACCCGCTTCGTAGGCATGCACTATCACCGAAAAACGAAGATCCTGGAATTTAATTGGCCGGGAACTCCCTATTTCGGTTAAACCGGGTTGGATCTTGTCACAACTTGTGCCCAAACATGCATGGTTTGGAATTATCATATGACACAACCAAGAACAAAAAAATAAGAAAATCCACCGGGCTACCCCTTCCATAAGAACATCTAGGGGGGTAGACGATCCAGGCCCGCGGATCAGGGTTTTATAGGAAGAAGCTCTTCAGGGCATCAGAATACCTCCAAACCTGGAAATGGATGCTAGCATGTGTTTTAAAGTGTGGTAGAATTCTGAAATGTTAGAAACCTGGTTCCCATGTGTGACCCCTTCGCAGACATGCGATGTCACCTAAAATGAAGGTGTTCTGGAAATTTAATTATTAGGGTGCCAAGAACTCCCAGTTTGGTGATACCGGGTTGGATCTTGTCACAAATTGTGCCCAAACATGGTTTGCAAATATCGTACAACCTAACCAAGCACAAACCAAGAGAAAAATCAATCGGGCTACCCCTTTCATAGGAACATCTAGCGGGTAGACGATTCTGGGCACACATATCAGGGTTTGATTGGAAGAAGCGCCTCGGAGCATCGAAATACCTCCAAACCCTTGAAATGGACCCTAGCATTTGTATTAAAGTGTGGTGGAGTGCTGAAATGTGCAAAACATGGTACCCAAGTGTAACCCGCTTCGTAGGCATGCACTATCACCGAAAAACGAAGATCCTGGAATTTAATTGGCCGGGACCTCCGTGTTTCGGTGAAACCGGGTTGGATCTTGTCACAACTAGTGCTGCAACATGCATCGTTTGGACTTATCCTATGACCCAACCAAGCACAAACCAAGAGGAAAATCCACCGGGCTACCCATTCCATAAAAACATCTAGGGGGGTAGACAGTCCAGTTCCATTGATCAGGGTTTTGTAGGAAGAAGGTCTTCGGGGCATAGGAATACCTCCAAACCTGGCAATGGACGCTTGCATATGTATTAAAGTGTGGTGGAATGATGAAATGTCAGAAACCTGGTTCCCAAGTGTGACCCCTTCGTAGACATGCGATGTCACATAAAAATGAAGGTGTTCTGGAAATTTAATTATTAGGGGGCCAAGAACTCCCAGTTTTGGTGAAACCGGGTTATATCTTGTCACAAATTGTGCCCAAACATGGTTTGAAATTATCCTATAACCCAACCAAGCACAAATCAAGAGAAAAATCCACCGGGCTACCCCTTTCATCAGAACATCTAGCGGGTAGACCATTCTAGGCCCACAGATCAGGGTTTCATAGGAAGAAGCGCCTCGGAGCATCGGAATACCTCCAAACCCTAGCATGTGTATTAAAGTGTGGTAGAATACTGAAATGCCAAAACATGGTACCCAAGTCTAACCCACTTCGTAGGCTTGCACTATCACCGAAAAATGAAGATCCTGGAATTTAATTGGCCGGGAACTCCCTATTTCGGTTAAACCGGGTTGGATCTTGTCACAACTTGTGCCCAAACATGCATGGTTTTGAATTATCCTATGACCCAACCAAGAACAAAAAAAGAGAAAAATCCACCGGGCTACCCCTTCCCTAAGAACATCTAGGGGGGTAGACGATCCAGGACCGCAGATCTGGGTTTTATAGGAAGAAGCTCTTCAGGGCATCGGTATACCTCCAAACCTGGCAATGGATGCTAGCATGTGTATTAAAGTGTGGTGGAATTCTGAAATGTTAGAAACCTGGTTCCCAAGTGTGACCCCTTCATAGACATGCGATGTCACCTAAAAATGAAGGTGTTCTAGAATTTTAATTATTAGGAGGCCGAGAACTCCCAGTTTCAGTCAAACCGGGTTGGATCTTGTCAAAAATTGTACCAAACATGGTTTCTAATAATACTACAACCAAAGCAAGCACAAACCAAGAGAAAAATCCACCTAGCTACCCCTTTCATAAGAACATCTAGGGGGTAGACGATTCTGGGCCCACAGATTAGGGTTTCATAGGAAGAAGCGCCTCGGAGCATCGGAATACCTCCAAACCCTTGCAATGGACCCTAGCATGTGTATTAAAGTGTGGTTGAATGTTGAAATGTCCAAAAAATGGTAGCCAATTGTAACCCGCTTCGTAGGCATGCACTATGACCGAAAAAATGAAGATCCTGGAATTTAATTGACCGAGAACTCCTTGTTTCGGTGAAACCGGGTTGTATCTTGTCACAACTTGTGCCCAAACATGCATGGTTTGGAATTATACTATGACCCAACCAAGCACGAAACAAGAGGAAAATCCACCGAGCTACCCCTTTCATAAGAACATCTAGGGGGCTAGACGATCCAGGCCCACCGATCAGATTTTTGTAGGAAGAAGCTCTTCAGGGCATCGGAATACCTCCAAACCTGGAAATGGATGCTAGCATGTGTATTAAAATGTGGTGGAATGATGAAATTTCAAAAACCTGGTTCCCAAATGTGACCCCTTCGCAGACATGCGATGTCACCTAAAAATGAAGGTGTTCTCGAAATTTAATTATTAGGGGCCGAGAACTCTCAGTTTCGGTGAAACCGGGTTAGATCTTGTCACAAATTGTGCCCAAACATGGTTTGCAATTATCCTACAACCCAACAAAGAACAAACAAGAGAAAAATCAACCGGGCTACCCCATTCATAAGAACATCTAGTGGGTAGACGATTCTGGGCCCATAGATCAGGGTTTCATAGGAAGAAGCGCCTCAGAGCATCGGAATACCTCCAAACCCTTGAAATGGAGCCTAGCATGTGTATTAAAGTGTGGTGGAATACTGAAATGTGCAAAACATGGTACTCAAGTGTAACCCGCTTCGTAGGCATGCACTATCACCGAAAAAACAAAGATCCTGGAATTTAATTGGCCGGGAATTCCCCGTTTTAGTGAAACCGGGTTCTATCTTGCCACAACTTGTGCCCAAACATGCATGGTTTGGAATTATCCTATGACCCAACCAAGAAGAAACTAAGAGGAAAATCCACTGGGGTACCCCTTTCATAAGAACATCTAGGGGGTAGACGATGCAGGCCCACGGATCAGGGTTTTGTAGGAAGAAGCTCTTCGGGGCATCGGAATACCTCCAAACCTGGCAATGGACGCTAACATGTTTATTAAAGTGTGGTGGAATGATGAAATGTCAAAAACCTGGTTCCCAAGTGTTACCCCTTCGCACACATGCGATGTCACCGAAAAATGAAGGTGTTCAGGAAATTTAATTATTAGGGGGCCGAGAACTCCCAGTTTCGGTGAAACCAGGTTGAATCTTGTCACAAATTGTGCCCAAACATGGTTTGCAATTATCGTACAACCTAACCAAGCACAAACCAAGATAAAAATCAACCGGGCTACCCCTTTCATAAGAACATCTAGCAGGTAGACGATTCTGGGCAGACAGATCAGGGTTTGATTGGAAGAAGTGCCTCGGAGCATCGAAATACCTCAAAACCCTTGAAATGGACCCTAGCATGTGTATTAAAGTGTGGTGGAGTGCTGAAATGTGCAAAACATGGTACCCAAGTGTAACCCGCTTCGTAGGCATGCACTATCACCGAAAAATGAAGATCCTGGAATTTAATTGGCCGGGAACTCCCTGTTTCGGTGAAACCAGGTTGGATCTTGTCACAACTTGTGCCGAAACATGCATGGTTTGGACTTATCCTATGACCCAACCAAGAACAAACCAAGAGGAAAATCCACCGGGCTACCCCTTCCATAAAAACATCTAGGGGGGTAGACAATCCAGTTCCATTGATCAGGGTTTTGTAGGAAGAAGGTCTTCGGGGCATCGGAATACCTCCAAACCTGGCAATGGACCCTTGCGTGTGTATTAAAGTGTGGTGGAATGATGAAATGTCAGAAACCTGGTTCCCAAGTGTGACCCCTTCGCAGACATGCGATGTCACCTAAAAATGAAGGTGTTCTGGAAATTTAATTATTAGGGGGCCAAAAACTCCGAGTTTTGGTGAAACTGGGTTAGATCTTGTCACAAATTGTGCCCAAACATGGTTTGCAATTATCCTATAATGCAACCAAGCACAAATCAAGAGAAAAATCCACCGGGCTACCCCTTTCATCAGAACATCTAGCGGGTAGACGATTCTGGGCCCATAGATCAGGGTTTCATAGGAAGAAGCGCCTCGGAGCATCGGAATACCTCCAAACCCTAGAATGTGTATTTAAGTGTGGTAGAATACTGAAATGTCCAAAACATGGTATCCAAGTGTAACCCGCTTCGTAGGCATGCACTATCACCGAAAAACGAAGATCCTAGAATTTAATTGGCAGGGAACTTCCTATTTCGGTTAAACCGGGTTGGATCTTGTCACAACTTGTGCCCAAACATGCATGGTTTGGAATTATCCTCTGACCCAACCAAGCACAAACTAAGAGGAAAATCCACAGGGGTACTCCTTTCATAAGAACATCTAGGGGGGTAGACGATCCAGGCCCACGGACAGGGTTTTGTAGGAAGAAGCTCTTCAGGGCATCGGAATACCTCCAAACCTGGCAATAGACGCTAGCATGTTTATGAAAGTGTGGTGGAATGATGAAATGTCAAAAACCTGGTTCCCAAGTGTTACCCCTTCGCACACATGCGATGTCACCGGAAAATGAAGGTGTTCAGGAAATTTAATTATTAGGGGGCCGAGAACTCCTAGTTTTGGTTAAACCGGGTTGAATCTTGTCACAAATTGTGCCCAAACATGGTTTGCAACTATCGTACAACCTAAACAAGACAAAACCAAGATATAAAATCAACCGGGCTACCCCTTTCATAAGAACATCTAGCGGGTAGACGATTTTGGGCACACAGATCAGGGTTCGATTGGAAGAAGCGCCTCGGAGCATTGAAATACCTCCAAACCCTTGAAATGGACCCTAGCATGTTTATTAAAGTTTGGTGGAGTGCTGAAATGTGCAAAACATGGTACCAAGTGTAACACGCTTCGTAGGCATGCACTATCACTGAAAAACGAAGATCCTGGAATTTAATTGGCCGGGAACTCCCTGTTTCGGTGAAACCGGGTTAGATGTTGTCACAACTTGTGCCGAAACATGCATGGTTTGGACTTATCCTATGACCCAACCAAGCACAAACCAAGAGGAAAATCCACCGGGCTACCCCTTCCATAAAAACATCTAGGGGGGTAGACAATCCAGTTCCATTGATCAGGGTTTTGTAGGAAGAAGGTCTTTGGGGCATCGGAATACCTCCAAACCTGGCAATGGACGCTTGCGTGTGTATTAAAGAGTGGTGGAATGATGAAATGTCAGAAACCTGGTTCCCAAGTGTGACCCCTTCGCAGACATGCGATGTCACCTAAAAATGAAGGTGTTCTGGAAATTTAATTATTAGGGGGCCAAAAACTCCCAGTTTTGGTGAAACTGGGTTAGATCTTGTCACAAATTGTGCCCAAACATGGTTTGCAATTATCCTATAATGCCACCAAGCACAAATCAAGAGAAAAATCCACCGGGCTACCCCTTTCATCAGAACATCTAGCGGGTAGACGATTCTGGGCCCATAGATCAGGGTTTCATAGGAAGAAGCGCCTCGGAGCATCGGAATACCTCCAAACCCTAGAATGTGTATTTAAGTGTGGTAGAATACTGAAATGTCCAAAACATGGTATCCAAGTGTAACCCGCTTCGTAGGCATGCACTATCACCGAAAAACGAAGATCCTAGAATTTAATTGGCAGGGAACTTCCTATTTCGGTTAAACCGGGTTGGATCTTGTCACAACTTGTGCCCAAACATGCATGGTTTGGAATTATCCTATGACCCAACCAAGCACAAACTAAGAGGAAAATCCACAGGGGTACTCCTTTCATAAGAACATCTAGGGGGGTAGACGATCCAGGCCCACGGACAGGGTTTTGTAGGAAGAAGCTCTTCAGGGCATCGGAATACCTCCAAACCTGGCAATAGACGCTAGCATGTTTATGAAAGTGTGGTGGAATGATGAAATGTCAAAAACCTGGTTCCCAAGTGTTTCCCCTTCGCACACATGCGATGTCACCGGAAAATGAAGGTGTTCAGGAAATTTAATTATTAGGGGGCCGAGAACTCCTAGTTTCGGTTAAACCGGGTTGAATCTTGTCACAAATTGTGCCCAAACATGGTTTGCAACTATCGTACAACCTAAACAAGACAAAACCAAGATATAAAATCAACCGGGCTACCCCTTTCATACGAACATCTAGCGGGTAGACGATTTTGGGCACACAGATCAGGGTTCGATTGGAAGAAGCGCCTCGGAGCATTGAAATACCTCCAAACCCTTGAAATGGACCCTAGCATGTTTATTAAAGTTTGGTGGAGTGCTGAAATGTGCAAAACATGGTACCCAAGTGTAACACGCTTCGTAGGCATGCACTATCACTGAAAAACGAAGATCCTGGAATTTAATTCGCCGGGAACTCCCTGTTTCGGTGAAACCGGGTTAGATGTTGTCACAACTTGTGCCGAAACATGCATGGTTTGGACTTATCCTATGACCCAACCAAGCACAAACCAAGAGGAAAATCCACCGGGCTACCCCTTCCATAAAAACATCTAGGGGGGTAGACAGTCCAGTTCCATTGATCAGGGTTTTGTAGGAAGAAGGTCTTCGGGGCATCGGGATACCTCCAAACCTGGCAATGGATGCTTTCATGTGTATTAAAGTGTGGTGGAATGATAAAATGTCAGAAACCTGGTTCCCAAGTGTGACCCCTTCGCAGACATGCGATGTCACCTAAAAATAAAGGTGTTCTGGAAATTTAATTATTACGGGGCCAAGAACTCCCAGTTTTGGTGAAACCGGGTTAGATCTTGTCACAAATTGTGCCCAAACATGGTTTGCAATTATCCTATAACCCAACCAAGCACAAATAAAGAGAAAAATCCACCGGGCTGCCCCTTTCATCAGAACATCTAGCGGGTAGACGATTCTAGGCCCACAGATCAGGGTTTCATAGGAAGAAGCGCCTCGGAGCATCGGAATACCTCCAAACCCTAGCATGTGTATTAAAGTGTGGTAGAATACTGAAATGTCCAAAACATGGTACCTAAGTGTAACCCGCTTCGTAGGCATGCACTATCACTGAAAAACAAAGATCCTGGAATTTGATTGGCCGGGAACTCCCTATTTCAGTTAAACCGGGTTGGATCTTGTCACAACTTGTGCCCAAACATGCATGGTTCTGAATTATCCTATGACACAACCAAGAACAAAAAAAGAAGAAAATTCACCGGGCTACCCCTTCCATAAGAACATCTAGGGGCGTAGACGATCCAGGCCCGCGGATCAGGGTTTTATAGGAAGAAGCTCTTCAGGGCATCGGAATACCTCCAAACCTGGCAATGGATGCTAGCATGTGTTTTAAAGTGTGGTAGAATTCTGAAATGTTAGAAACCTGGTTCCCATGTGTGACCCCCTCGCAGACATGCGATGTCACCTAAAATGAAGGTGTTCTGGAAATTTAATTATTAGGGTGCCAAGAACTCCCAGTTTGGTGATACCTGGTTGGATCTTGTCACAAATTGTGCCCAAACATGGTTTGCAATTATCGTACAACCTAACCAAGCACAAACCAAGAGAAAAATCAACCGGGCTACCCCTTTCATAAGAACATCTAGCGGGTAGACGATTCTGGGCACACAGATCAGGGTTTGATTGGAAGAAGCGCCTCGGAGCATCGAAATACCTCCAAACCCTTGAAATGGACCCTAGCATTTGTATTAAAGTGTGGTGGAGTGCTGAAATGTGCAAAACATGGTACCCAAGTGTAACCTGCTTCGTAGGCATGCACTATCACCGAAAAACGAAGATCCTGGAATTTAATTGGCCGGGACCTCCCTGTTTCGGTGAAACCGGGTTGGATCTTGTCACAACTTGTGCTGAAACATGCATCGTTTGGACTTATCCTATGACCCACCCAAGCACAAACCAAGAGGAAAATCCACCGGGCTACCCCTTCCATAAAAACATCTAGCAGGGTAGACAATCTAGTTCCATTGATCAGTGTTTTGTAGGAAGAAGGTCCTCGGGGCATAGGAATACCTCCAAACCTGGCAATGGACGCTTGCATGTGTATTAAAGTGTGGTGGAATGATGAAATGTCAGAAACCTGGTTCCCAAGTGTGACCCCTTTGCAGACATGCGATGTCACATAAAAATGAAGGTGTTCTGGAAATTTAATTATTAGGGGGCCAAGAACTCCCACTTTTGGTGAAACCGGGTTAGATCTTGTCACAAATTGTTCCCAAACATGGTTTGCAATTATCCTATAACCCAACAAAGCACAAATCAAGAGAAAAATCCACCGGGCTACCCCTTTCATCAAAACATCTAGCGGGTAGACCATTCTAGGCCCACAGATCAGGGTTTCATAGGAAGAAGCGCCTCGGAGCATCGGAATACCTCCCAACCCTAGCATGTGTATTAAAGTGTGGTAGAATACTGAAATGTCCAAAACATGGTACCCAAGTCTAACCCGCTTCGTAGGAATGAACTATCACCGAAAAATGAAGATCCTGGAATTTAATTGGACGGGAACTCCCTATTTCGGTTAAACCGGGTTGGATCTTGTCACAACTTGTGCCCAAAAATGCATGGTTTTGAATTATCCTATGACCCAACCAAGAACAAAAAAAGAGGAAAATCCACCGGGCTACCCCTTCCATAAGAACATCTAGGGGGGTAGATGATCCAGGCCCGCGGATCAGGATTTTATAGGAAGAAGCTCTTCAGGGCATCGGTATACCTCCAAACCTGGCAATGGATGCTAGCATGTGTATTAAAGTGTGGTGGAATTCTGAAATGTTAGAAACCTGGTTCCCAAGTGTGACCCCTTCGCAGACATGCGATGTCACCTAAAAATGAAGGTGTTCTGGAAATTTAATTATTAGGGGGCCAAGAACTCCCAGATTGGTGAAACAGGGTTGGATCTTGTCACAAATTGTGCCCAAACATGGTTTGCAATTATCGTACAACCTAACCAAGCACAAAACAAGAGAAAAAACAACCGGGCTACCCCTTTCATAAGAACATCTAGGGGGTAGACGATTCTGGGCACACAGATCAGGGTTCGATTGGAAGAAGCGCCTCGGAGCATTGAAATACCTCCAAACCCTTGAAATGGACCCTAGCATGTTTATTAAAGTTTGGTGGAGTGCTGAAATGTGCAAAACATGGTACCCAAGTGTAACACGCTTCGTAGGCATGCACTATCACTGAAAAACGAAGATCCTGGAATTTAATTGGCCGGGAACTCCCTGTTTCGGTGAAACCGGGTTAGATGTTGTCACAACTTGTGCCGAAACATGCATGGTTTGGACTTATCCTATGACCCAACCAAGCACAAACCAAGAGGAAAATCCACCGGGCTACCCCTTCCATAAAAACATCTAGGGGGTAGACAGTCCAGTTCCATTGATCAGGGTTTTGTAGGAAGAAGGTCTTCGGGGCATCGGGATACCTCCAAACCTGGCAATGGACGCTTTCATGTGTATTAAAGTGTGGTGGAATGATAAAATGTCAGAAACCTGGTTCCCAAGTGTGACCCCTTCGCAGACATGCGATGTCACCTAAAAATAAAGGTGTTCTGGAAATTTAATTATTAGGGGGCCAAGAACTCCCAGTTTTGGTGTAACCGGGTTAGATCTTGTCACAAATTGTGCCCAAACATGGTTTGCAATTATCCTATAACCCAACCAAGCACAAATAAAGAGAAAAATCCACCGGGCTGCCCCTTTCATCAGAACATCTAGCGGGTAGACGATTCTGGGCCCACAGATCAGGGTTTCATAGGAAGAAGCGCCTCGGAGCATCGGAATACCTCCAAACCCTAGCATGTGTATTAAAGTGTGGTAGAATACTGAAATGTCCAAAACATGGTCCCTAAGTGTAACCCGCTTCGTAGGCATGCACTATCACCGAAAAACAAAGATCCTGGAATTTGATTGGCCGGGAACTCCCTATTTCAGTTAAACCGGGTTGGATCTTGTCACAACTTGTGCCCAAACATGCATGGTTCTGAATTATCCTATGACACAAGCAAGAACAAAAAAAGAAGAAAATTCACCGGGCTACCCCTTCCATAAGAACATCTAGGGGCGTAGACGATCCAGGCCCGCGGATCAGGGTTTTATAGGAAGAAGCTCTTCAGGGCATCGGAATACCTCCAAACCTGGCAATGGATGCTAGCATGTGTTTTAAAGTGTGGTAGAATTCTGAAATGTTAGAAACCTGGTTCCCATGTGTGACCCCCTCGCAGACATGCGATGTCACCTAAAATGAAGGTGTTCTGGAAATTTAATTATTAGGGTGCCAAGAACTCCCAGTTTGGTGATACCGGGTTGGATCTTGTCACAAATTGTGCCCAGACATGGTTTGCAATTATCGTACAACCTAACCAAGCACAAACCAAGAGAAAAATCAACCGGGCTACCCCTTTCATAAGAACATCTAGCGGGTAGACGATTCTGGGCACACAGATCAGGGTTTGATTGGAAGAAGCGCCTCGGAGCATCGAAATACCTCCAAACCCTTGAAATGGACCCTAGCATTTGTATTAAAGTGTGGTGGAGTGCTGAAATGTGCAAAACATGGTACCCAAGTGTAACCTGCTTCGTAGGCATGCACTATCACCGAAAAACGAAGATCCTGGAATTTAATTGGCCGGGACCTCCCTGTTTCGGTGAAACCGGGTTGGATCTTGTCACAACTTGTGCTGAAACATGCATCGTTTGGACTTATCCTATGACCCAACCAAGCACAAACCAAGAGGAAAATCCACCGGGCTACCCCTTCCATAAAAACATCTAGCAGGGTAGACAATCTAGTTCCATTGATCAGTGTTTTGTAGGAAGAAGGTCTTCGGGGCATAGGAATACCTCCAAACCTGGCAATGGACGCTTGCATGTGTATTAAAGTGTGGTGGAATGATGAAATGTCAGAAACCTGGTTCCCAAGTGTGACCCCTTCGCAGACATGCGATGTCACATAAAAATGAAGGTGTTCTGGAAATTTAATTATTAGGGGGCCAAGAACTCCCAGTTTTGGTGAAACCGGGTTAGATCTTGTCACAAATTGTTCCCAAACATGGTTTGCAATTATCCTATAACCCAACCAAGCACAAATCAAGAGAAAAATCCACCGGGCTACCCCTTTCATCAAAACATCTAGCGGGTAGACCATTCTAGGCCCACAGATCAGGGTTTCATAGGAAGAAGCGCCTCGGAGCATCGGAATACCTCACAACCCTAGCATGTGTATTAAAGTGTGGTAGAATACTGAAATGTCCAAAACATGGTACCCAAGTCTAACCCGCTTCGTAGGAATGAACTATCACCGAAAAATGAAGATCCTGGAATTTAATTGGACGGGAACTCCCTATTTCGGTTAAACCGGGTTGGATCTTGTCACAACTTGTGCCCAAAAATGCATGGTTTTGAATTATCCTATGACCCAACCAAGAACAAAAAAAGAGGAAAATCCACCGGGCTACCCCTTCCATAAGAACATCAAGGGGGGTAGACGATCCAGGCCCGCGGATCAGGGTTTTATAGGAAGAAGCTCTTCAGGGCATCGGTATACCTCCAAACCTGGCAATGGATGCTAGCATGTGTATTAAAGTGTGGTGGAATTCTGAAATGTTAGAAACCTGGTTCCCAAGTGTGACCCCTTCGCAGACATGCGATGTCACCTAAAAATGAAGGTGTTCTGGAAATTTAATTATTAGGGGGCCAAGAACTCCCAGATTGGTGAAACCGGGTTGGATCTTGTCACAAATTGTGCCCAAACATGGTTTGAAATTATCGTACAACCTAACCAAGCACAAAACAAGAGAAAAAACAACCGGGCTACCCCTTTCATAAGAACATCTAGGGGGTAGACGATTCTGGGCACACAGATCAGGGTTTCATTGGAAGAAGCGCCTCGGAGCATCGGAATACCTCCAAACCATTGAAATGGACCCTAGCATGTGTATTAAAGTGTGGTGGAATGCTGAAATGGGAAAACATGGTACCCAGGTGTAACCCGCTTCGCAGGCATGCACTATCACCGAAAAACGAAGATCCTGGAATTTAATTGGCCGGGAACTCCCTGTTTTGGTGAAACCGGGTTGGATCTTGTCACAACTTGTGCCAAAACATGCATGGTTTGGACTTATCATATGACCCAACCAAGCACAAACCAATAGGAATATCCACGGGGCTACCCATTCCATAAAAACATCTAGGGGGTAGACAATCAAGTTCCATGGATCAGGGTTTTATAGGAAGAAGGTCTTCGGGGCATCGGAATACCTCCAAACCTGGCAATGGACGCTTGCATGTGTATTAAAGTGTGGTGGAATGATGAAATGTCAGAAACCTGGTTCCCAAGTGTGACCCCTTCGCAGACATGCGATGTCACCTAAAAATGAAGGTGTTCTGGAAATTCAATTATTAGGGGGCCAAGAACTCCCAGTTTTGGTGAAACCGGGTTAGATCTTGTCACAATTTGTGCCCAAACATGGTTTGCAATTATCCTATAACCCAACCAAGCACAAATCAAGAGAAAAATCCACCGGCCTACCCCTTTCATCAGAACATCTAGCGGGTAGACGATTCTGGGCCCACATATCAGGGTTTCATAGGAAGAAGCGCCTCGGAGCATCGGAATACCTCCAAACCCTATCATGTGTATTAAAGTGTGGTGGAGTGCTAAAATGTGCAAAACATGGTACCCAAGTGTAACCCGCTTCGTAGGCATGCACTATCACCGAAAAACGAAGATCCTGGAATTTAATTGGCCGGGAACTCCCTGTTTTGGTGAAACCGGGTTGGATCTTGTCACAACTTGTGCCAAAACATGCATGGTTTGGACTTATCATATGACCCAACCAAGCACAAACCAAGAGGAATATCCACCGGGCTACCCCTTCCATAAAAACATCTAGGGGGTAGACAATCAAGTTCCATGGATCAGGGTTTTATAGGAAGAAGGTCTTCGGGGCATCGGAATACCTCCAAACCTGGCAATGGACGCTTGCATGTGTATTAAAGTGTGGTGGAATGATGAAATGTCAGAAACCTGGTTCCCAAGTGTGACCCCTTCGCAGACATGCGATGTCACCTAAAAATGAAGGTGTTCTGGAAATTCAATTATTAGGGGGCCAAGAACTCCCAGTTTTGGTGAAACCGGGTTAGATCTTGTCACAATTTGTGCCCAAACATGGTTTGCAATTATCCTATAACCCAACCAAGCACAAATCAAGAGAAAAATCCACCGGGCTACCCCTTTCATCAGAACATCTAGTGGGTAGACGATTCTGGGCCCACAGATCAGGGTTTCATAGGAAGAAGCGCCTCGGAGCATCGGAATACCTCCAAACCCTATCATGTGTATTAAAGTGTGGTGGAGTGCTGAAATGTGCAAAACATGGTACCCAAGTGTAACCCGCTTCGTAGGCATGCACTATCACCGAAAAACGAAGATCCTGGAATTTAATTGGCAGGTAACTCCCTATTTCGGTTAAACCGGGTTGGATCTTGTCACAACTTGTGCCCAAACATGCATGGTTTGGAATTATCCTATGACCCAACCAAGCACAAACTAAGAGGAAAATCCACTGGGGTACCCCTTTCATAAGAACATCAAGGGGGGTAGACGATCCAGGCCCACGGATCAGGGTTTTGTAGGAAGAAGCTCTTCGGGGCATCGGAATACCTCCAAACCTGGCAATGGACGCTAGCATGTTTATTAAAGTGTGGTGGAATGATGAAATGTCAAAAACCTGGTTCCCAAGTGTTACCCCTTTGTACACATGCGATGTCACCGAAAAATGAAGGTGTTCAGGAAATTTAATTATTAGGGTGCCAAGAACTCCCAGTTTCAGTGAAACCGGGTTGAATCTTGTCACAGATTGTGCCCAAACATGGTTTGCAATTATCGTGCAACCTAACCAAGCACAAACCAAGAGAAAAATCAACCGGGCTACCCCTTTCATCAGAACATCTAGCGGGTAGACGATTCTGGGCACACATATCAGGTTTGATTGGAAGAAGCGCCTCGGAGCATCGAAATACCTCCAAACCCTTGAAATGGACCCTAGCATGTCTATTAAAGTGTGGTGGAGTGCTGAAATGTGCAAAACATGGTACCCAAGTGTAACCCGCTTCGTAGGCATGCACTATCACCGAAAAACGAAGATCCTGGAATTTAATTGGCCGGGAACTCCCTGTTTTGGTGAAACCGGGTTGGATCTTGTCACAACTTGTGCCAAAACATGCATGGTTTGGACTTATCATATGACCCAACCAAGCACAAACCAAGAGGAATATCCACCGGGCTACCCCTTCCATAAAAACATCTAGGGGGTAGACAATCAAGTTCCATGGATCAGGGTTTTATAGGAAGAAGGTCTTCGGGGCATCGGAATACCTCCAAACCTGGCAATGGACGCTTGCATGTGTATTAAAGTGTGGTGGAATGATGAAATGTCAGAAAACTGGTTCCCAAGTGTGACCCCTTCGCAGACATGCGATGTCACCTAAAAATGAAGGTGTTCTGGAAATTCAATTATTAGGGGGCCAAGAACTCCCAGTTTTGGTGAAACCGGGTTAGACCTTGTCACAATTTTTGCCCAAACATGGTTTGCAATTATCCTATAACCCAACCAAGCACAAATCAAGAGAAAAATCCACCGGGCTACCCCTTTCATCAGAACATCTAGCGGGTAGACGATTCTGGGCCCACAGATCAGGGTTTCATAGGAAGAAGCGCCTCGGAGCATCGGAATACCTCCAAACCCTAGCATGTGTATTAAAGTGTGGTAGAATACTGAAATGTCCAAAACATGGTACCCAAGTGTAACCCGCTTCGTAGGCATGCACTATCACCGAAAAACGAAGATCCTGGGATTTAATTGGCCGGGAACTCCCTATTTCGGTTAAACCGGGTTGGATCTTGTCACAACTTGTGCCCAAACATGCATGGTTTGGAATTATCCTATGACCCAACAAAGAACAAAAAAAGAGGAAAATCCACCGGGCTACCCCTTCCATAAGAACATCTAGGGGGGTAGACGATCCAGGCCCACGGATCAGGGATTTGTAGGAAAAAGCTCTTCAGGGCATCGGAATACCTCCAAACCTGGCAATGGATGCTAGCATGTGTATTAAATTTTAGTGTAATGCTGAAATGTCAAGAAACTGGTTCCCAAGTGTGACCCCTTCGCAGACATGCGATGTCACCTAAAAATGAAGGTGTTCTGGAAATTTAATTATTAGGGGGGGACGAACTCCCTGTTTCGGTGAAACCGGGTTGGATCTTGTCACAAATTGTTCCCAAAGATGGTCTGCAATTATCGTACAACCCAACCAAGCACAAACCAAGAGAAAAATCCACCGGGCTTCCCCTTTCATAAGAACATCTAGGGGGTAGACGATTCTGGGCCCACAGATCAGGGTTTCATAGGAAGAAGCGCCTCAGAGCACCGGAATACGTCCAAACCCTTGCAATGGAGCCTAGCATGTGTATCAAAGTGTGGTGGAATGCTAAAATGTCCAAAACATGGTATCCAAGTGTAACCCGCTTCGTAGTCATGCACTATCACCGAAAAACGAAGATCCTGGAACTTAATTGGCCGGGAACTCCCTATTTCGGTGAAACCGGGTTGGATCTTGTCACAACTTGTGCCCAAACATGCATGGTTTGCAATAATCCTCTGACCCAACCAAGAACAAACTAAGAGGAATATCCACCGGGCTACCCCTTCCATAAAAACATCTAGGGGGGTAGACAATCCAGTTCCATGGATCAGGGTTTTATAGGAAGAAAGTCTTCGGGGCATCGGAATACCTCCTAATGTGGCAATGGACGCTTGCATCTGTATTAAAGTGTGGTGGAATGATGAAATGCCAGAAACCTGGTTCCCAAGTGTGACCCCTTCGCATACATGCGATGTCACCTTAAAATGAAGGTGTTCGGAAAATTTAATTATTAGGGGGGCAAGAACTCCCTATTTTGGTGAAACCGGGTTAGATCTTGTCACAAATTGTGCCCAAACATGGTTTGCAATTATCCTATAACCCAACCAAGCACAAATCAAGACAAAAATCCACCGGGCTACCCCTTTCATCAGAACATCTAGCGGGTAGACGATTCTGGTCCCACAGATCAGGGTTTCATAGGAAGAAGCGCCTCGGAGCATCGGAATACCTCCAAACCCTAGCATGTGTATTAACGTGTGGTAGAATACTGAAATGTCGAAAACATGGTACCCAAGTGTAACACGCTTCGTAGGCATGCACTATCACCGAAAAACGAAGATCCTAGAATTTAATTGGCCGGGAACTCCCTATTTTGGTTAAACCGGGTTGGATCTTGTCACAACTTGTGCCCAAACATGCATGGTTTGGAATTATCCTCTGACCCAACCAAGAACAAACGAAGAGGAAAATCCATCGGGCTACCCCTTCCATAAGAACATCTAGGGGGGTAGACGATCCAGGCCCACGGATCAGGGTTTTATAGGAAGAAGCTCTTCAGGGCATCGGAATACCTCCAAACGTGGCAAAGGATGCTAGCATGTGTATTAAAGTGTGGTGGAATGCTGAAATGTCAGAAACCTGGTTCCCAAGTGTGACCCATTAGCAGACATGCGATGTCGCCTTAAAATGAAGGTGTTCTGGAAATTTAATTATTAGGGGGCCGAGAACTCCTAGTTTCGGTGAAACCGGGTTGGATCTTGTCAAAAACCGGGTTGAAACCGGGTTGGTTCTTATCTCATATGCATTATTAGTTGTAGTTGCCTCTTGATACATTGTATTTGGTTTTTGATAAATGCTTGATGCCCAAGTTGAGTTGGGGGCATTTCCCTTTCAACTCCACCACCTTTCTTGTCATCACCCCATCATTCCACCATTCCACCATTTATGAGCATTGCAACTTATTTGGTTTTACCTCTAGCTCATATGGGTTGGGATGGATCCAATTCTATTTCCACATGCTCTCATCTTAGCATCATGTTGTTTTCACATTATTGATATATGAGAGCCACATGGCCACCTTTGCATGCCTTGTGAGTGGAACCCTTTTTCCTAGCTTCCATATGGATTATTATGGATTTATGCTCATGTGGGAATATTTTTGGGACTAGTAGGCATCTAGTGGAATATACACACTAGCAGGTCCCAATTATAATCAAATGTGATCATCTCCATCTACTCCACTTGTAACTTTCTTTTAAATTCTTTTGCTTAGGCCTTACTCCACATTTTGGAATGCATAAGAATAATGCCATGTAAATAATCTTGTTTTCACAAAAATAAGCATGGTATTAATTATTTATGCATGGCCCATGCAAGAACCTCCCCATTCTAGTTTCTGGTTTTTATTTGAATCTTTGAGTGGATCTTCCCCATATCTCTCCCTACCCCTTATGCTTGATCTTGCTTGATGCATGCAAGCATCTAAAACCCCATCACCATCTCCATCCATGCCATCACCACCTTTCCTTCTCTTCTCTCTTTTGACTATATCTTGCTTGAGCTTGTCTTGTTCATGCTTGATCTTGTCAAGAGAATGCCACACCACATCTCATCTCTCTCCCTCTCTCTCTCTCTCTTTCTTCACCTTCCTCTCCTTTCCACCCCATCCATGCATGGCTATGTGGGTTATGCCTAAAACCCTAGTTACCATACCACTCCTCTCTCTTCACCCCCTCTCTAAACCACACCCCATCTAATCTAACCCTAGCCTCTCTCTCTCTAAGCAAAACCCTAAACCTACCTCCCCCTCTCTCGGCCTCTCTCTTCTCTCTACCTAGCTGGCCCCACCTGGCCACCCTGGCCCACCTAGCTACCACCCAAACCAAAACCCTAACCCGAGCCTCCCCTACCCAACCCTAGCTCCAACCTGAGCTCCCCTCTCCTCCTTTCTTCTTCTCTCTCTGCCATGAGGGCTCCTCCAACCGAGCCTCCCCACCGGCCCTACCGTCCCCACCTGGCAGCCCCCCTTCACCACCTCGCCCTGCTCCTGCCCCTGCCCGAGCACGTGAGTAGGAGGGAAGGAAAAAGGTGGCCGAGCAACCTTTAACCCTACCCACTCCCCCACGGCACCCCTCTCCCTCTCTGCTTTACCCCTCTTCCTCTCTCTCGCCTGCTGCCTCCCCAGATCTACCCCAGGGCGCCTGCCGCTCCTCCCCTCCCTCTCCACCGACGTCTACCCCCAACGCCGGCCACCGTCTGCTCCACCGGCGCTGCTTCGATCCAGACGACGAGCGCGACGTGGAGGTGATCGAGGAGGACGAGGAGGTCCTCTGCATCCGCTCCGTACACGCCGTCGAGGAGGAGGAGGACCAGAGCCACCAGGCCGATGCTGCTTTGACGCGAAACCCTAGCTCCGCCGGCCTCTGCCTCACCGCCGATCGTCTGCACCCCTGCCCGATCCACCGCCACCAACAGCCTCACGATGAGCCACGCAACCTCCTAGACACCCTCGCCTTCGTCGTCATTTCCTTGTTGCGTTGATCTTTCCGTCGTACACCCTCGGTGCACCGACGAGCGCGCGCGTCTGCTCGCTCCCACGTCGCACAAAACCCTACCTAGGCCGCGCCTGACCCCCTAACAGCTACCCCGCCCTAGCCCAGCGGTGGCCGCCTCCGCGCGCACGCCCAGGTCGCGTGTTCGAGCCCCGCGCGCCGTGCCCCGCGCCCTGTCGAGCATCGATCTGCCGTCTGTAAGTTCAGAGAAGAAGCACAGTACCGCGGCGACGTTTTGCAGTTTAGCCCTCCCTTTTTGTTTTCGCTTAACCCGCGGTCCAGCCTGCCCCACCGTCAGCCTCTCTGATCATTTTACAGAACACCCCCTAGCCTTTTTAACCCTTAACCCGCACTCCCTGGATCTACCACGTGTCGCGTCCCCGCTGGCGCGCCCGCGTGTGGCCCTGGAGATGCCGTGACCCCACCTGTCGGCCTCTAGGTCTAGCCCAGCCGCGGTGAGAAAAGTTTCTCCGCGTGCTGTGCTGTTGAGTCAGCCAGTGACCCCACCTGTCATTGTCTGTGTCTGTATCTTCCTGGGTAACAAAAGTATTTTCTGTATTCTGTTTTAATTCAAACTTTTTCAAATTAATTCAAATTTTATTTCTGTTTTAAAATAACTTTTAAAATACAAATCCAAATAATACAAATAATATATGTTTTGAAATCAGAAAAATGTGAGGAATTCAAATATGCCCTTCAAAATATATTTTGAACATTTAAAATTTCGAGTTGATTAAAATTACAATAAAATGCCCTTTTTCTTAAGTAATTAATAACTTTTGTTTTATAACTCCAAATTTAACAAATAATATGTCTAAAATGATTAGCTCGACGAGACCTTTCTGTTTATGCATTCCTTGTTCTGTTTTGCAGCATGAATCATATAAAAATAAAGTATACAGCAACTTATTGGAGATTAAAATGTGACCAAAACCCAATAAAATGCTTATTTCTGGTATTCCACACTTCACCCATGCCATGCTACTTTATTGCCATGCAAATTGTGCATCATTCATCATGGCATGATTGTTTGCTTGTCGCATTTATTCATATGCTTGTGCACTTTATTTATGTTGGCCCTTGTTTGTTTGGTTCTTCTTCGAATAGACGCTGAGCAGGGGATATATCAAGAGAACCAGGAGCACTACCCAGATCCATCCCTTGCTTCAACTGAGCTGCCAGGCAAGCACTACCACATGCTTGCATACATATAGTACCTATTTCCTCTTTCTTATTCTTGCATCATTGAGTCGCGCTTGCATTAAATTGAATCCCAAGTATTGCATAGCCTTTACTTTTAAACCCCACCGAAGCTTGTTCCTCCATCCCATGAGCCTTTACTACAGGAGTTGTTTGAGCCATGCGAGTCGTAGAACATCATGTGTAGGGTATGTGAGTGTCGGATGGATAACGAGGTACCTAAACAACTTAACCTGAGTAGTAATGGGATAACTAATGAAAGTGGCATCGGTGAGCCATATTCGCTATTTGGTTTTTCAGGCTCACTTGTGTCCCGTAGGACCCCGAGTACTTGATTCCTGTTCCTTGAATATTCGCGCTATCCACATCCGGGAGGCTTATGAACCCCCCTGAGCCAGAGCTTGATTCATTCTTATTTCTTGGGGCCACAAACTAGTTTGAGGTTTTATTTACTATCCTGTACTTATGCCATGCTTTACTGCTTTATTTAAAATTGTGCGATGTACTGCACCTGTACTGTTTAGGGCCGTGACCCGTTTTCGCTGTATCGACAAGCCCAGTCACACTTTCGGGTTCCCAGTCGTTTACAGCCGGCCACACAAACCTTGAGTCCGTCTCGTAGCCGGCCAGCTTCGTTGCGGGTAGCTTAATGGGGTGGCCCCCTGAAATATTTCTGATTCCTGTGATCGCTTTGTCGTGACTGCCTCATTGGGTTTTGATTTGGTTTTTCCGAGGTTGATCGAGTGTGTGTTGCTATTTGTGCACCCCTGCAGGGTAAAACTTTCTGAAAGCCGTGTCCGCGGTTATGGATGATTGGAGCACAGTTTCTCGATCATAGACAAGAATAACTAAAGTACCGCTTTTAATTTGACTAAGTACCTGACTAGTAAATAGTGCAACACTCATGGAATGGATAATAAAACTGCCAACGGATGGGGGGGTTGTTCGTCCGCTTCCTCGTCGGTAAGCGGGGAGGAGGATGGATCTGTGGACATTACCATTATAACTGTTGTTATTAATTCACGGACATCCGTCTATCTATGGTTAGGCGGATGGTTAGCGAGTATCTATAGAATTGTTAGGGTTTATCTTTTGCTGCAATTGCATCACCCCAGGTTGTGTCCCCTTTAGAGGCATAAAGACTTGCTGAGTACCCCTAGGGTCTCACACGATAAATTGTTTGATTCAGATGAACAGGTACCCTCCCAAGATGGATACTGGGTGGAAGAGACGGACGATGTGGGCAACGATCATTCGGTGTAGAGATTCCGGGAACGGGGATCCGAGAGATCTGTGGGCGGGATGTGTTTATTTATGGGGCATCTTATGCCGATTTGCTTCTTATCCGTACTCGGACCTTGTTTTCCGCTTCCGCTTGATACTCTGATGTTTGATGTATGAGGAGATATCCTAAACTATTATATCTATCTAGAACATTTGGATCTTGCCGTATGGCGTTGCTATATTTTCTTTCTTTTTAGATGGAATGGCTCTGACGTACTGTTATATGGTGGCTTGCATACATACTCATTTGTGTATGTAGTTGATCCCTTCGCCTGCCGATTACGCCGCCCGTTCTTGTCCCGATGTTTGGAAATGGTTAGGACGGCCGAAAGGTCTACCTGTGAGTGGCATTTGGGCCCCACCGTACTATTTTAACCATTTCCGCTCATCCAGGCTTGTAACTAGGAGCGTAATTCACCGAGGTAGTTACAATTGGTATCAGAGCCATCCCGACCTTCAGGGTCTCAGACAAATGGTCGTTGTCAGTCTAGCAAATATTTTTGGTAGCTATGTATACTAGGGAAAAACAAAACGTGAGAGTAGGACTGCTTCCACTTTTCTTCTTACCCACCCACCACCCTTTTCTGGTAAGGAAGTGTAACGTTTTCAATCCTCTTCTTAAAATTCAAACTAGGATTCACGTGTTCTGGGTTTCCGTAGTACCATAGAAAGTGTGTGTGTGTGTAATTCCTTGTCTATCTGTTGCATCCAATTTGTTATCACAGTCTGCCTTTGGTTATCAACTGTTGGTACATTCCATACTGACAGGCTTTTGAAAACCGGCGCGATCTATCTGACTCCTTGTTAACCGGTGCCATCTTTTTAAGGGTGTCCTTCCTTCTAGCAACTCCACATTCTGTGAAAGCATATGTTGCTAATCTCTACCTGATAAGTGATTTTGCGCATCTATTGGTATTTTAATGCCGAAAATGCGGAAAATTTTTCTTTGATACATCTGTGTTTCCACACTCCTTTTCAGTCGTGTGTGAAACATTACCTATCTCCCTTTTATCAGCATGTCCATGCTAACTCATTCTTTTGTCACCGGCGCTTAATCCTAGAGTTTCTTTTCATCTCCAATTCTTTTGGGCTAATTACATAACATGTGTCGATCCGAGGCTGGTGATTGTAATTTGGTTCTCGGCATAGCTATAGGACACTTATCATGAGTGGAATATGGAATATGCTATCAACGCTATCCTCCAAAAGGTGACGGTTATCTCCTGTGATTTTGAGTACACCGTGATCATATCTATGCATATTCAAGCATCTTTGGCAATCCGGAGTTTCTCAAAGCACTACGGCGGTCTATCATCTGTCCATCATGCTGCACATCTTTTTGAAATCCATATCTGCAAAATTCTCTTGGAGACGAGGGAATTGCATCTTTTCGTATCTGATAGCTTTGCTTAAGGTATGATCTATCATCTTTTCTTTATCCAAGATCTCTTTATCTTTCTAACCGGTGATCCAATCGAAAATGTGAACCAGATGACATCTCTTTTTCTTCCGAAGGGCCAGATAATCTATTCTTCCAGTGCATCTTCTTCAACACGAACCCGTGCTCGTAACGTTGATCTTTCTAAGAGCGTTGATCTCAGGAAGTGTTCGAGCATTTGTTCGTTTCTCTCGCCTTTTGAACTTGGTATTCTGGGAATATCTTGTTAATCCATGGTGGAATATGTTGATAATATGCTTGCCTATTCCATATCAATGGAAGAACATGGAAGATCATCTGTGTCTCTTTCTCTCAAGCTTCGTGAGAACTGCCTGTGTGCAAAGTCTCAAAGTGAGAATTCTGACTTTTTGAAGTCACCTATCTCGGCCACGTCCTTCTGCTAAATAGATCGCTCCAATTCTGGAATTAGAAAGTCCATTGTTAATTCCATCCTCCATCTTCAACCAATCCGGAGTTGTTCCTTGTTGGCAAGTTATCATCGTCGTTCCGCTAAAGTTTTTCCTCAAGACTGCTAAATCTCTCTCAATCTTTTCAAGAAGAACATGGAGTTCTTTGCCACCTCTATCTCGTTAAGTAATCTCTTGAAACTCTCTCGCTCTATCGTCTATGCTCAATCCACTGGAGGCCATGAAGACCTTCCAGATCTTGTATCCCTTCTGTTCAAGTTGGTGCTATCTTTTCTGTAGCTGTTGAATCTTGAAGTTGTCTCTGTGATCTTCCTTCATATCTTTCCGGTGGCTGGTTACTTATGACATGACGACAACATCATCATCTTTATCTATCTGTGAATCCGGCGAATTGTTTGTATCTATCCTTGTTTTCTAACGGAGTTCCATAAGCTCTTCTTATCAATACCTTCAGTCTGTTTCGGTAGTTGGGTTGCATGGTTTTCTTATTCATGTGCGGAGTAATGCTTTGAGTGCGGGATGGAGTAGCTACCATACCACTACTCTTATCATTCGCTCTTGTACATTGAATTGGTGAATTAATGTGATTTCACTCATTCCACGGAAGTTAGAAGTGGCCTTTATCCCTTGATACTTTTACTTCTGTCCTTGTTTTTCCGGAGTGCTCTCTCGAAGAAAGGAATCAATAAGCTCTTGTTGGTGATCTCACCCTTTCTACACGGAGCAAAATCTTCAATTATCTGGTGGAAACAAACGCAAACTCCTTTCTGTCCTCGTCATTCTACCGGTGCTCGACATCCCCAAACAAGATGAAAGGAAGCTATCTCTCTCGTTGTTTCATCAATTCTTTTTCTGTGTTAAAGCCAATTATGGTTGATGCCATCAGCCGCAAATCTATTGTGTTAGACTCAAGGCTAAAGAAAGCAATACGTATATCTACAATAAACTCCAGATCCTCCATATTCTTTGCTTCTCGGGATTCCACCATGATCTGGCTTCACATCCATCTCTAGAAGTTATATCCGCGCACCTCAATTGCGCGATCCTTTGGTTCTTACAGGCGCAAGAAGAATCTAGTCCGACGATGTCTAACTAAATCTTTCTGTTGATATCAAGGGACTCTATTGTTTGAAGGAAATATTGTTCCGTACTTCATTTCTCAAATCCGAGAGAAGATACGATGCTATTGTCATAGTGGTTCAAACCTCTGCAACCTAGTCTTCCGGCGACACAAAGATTCATCCTCTCTCGTATCAGTAAATCTTTAATCTTAATGGTGTGTCTTCCTTTATTCATGATACATCATCTTGTCTTTTTCTTTCACAAGTGGTTCTATTCTTTTTTCATGTTTCTTGAGAAAACCGGAGCTATGTCCATCCTATCCTTCTTGTCTCACGACAATCCTTCAACTCTTCTAACCCGTTGTTTCTCAAGCAAAACGCAAGACTCGCAACAAGTCTAGCAAGTTTTGCAAGGTGCAGTGGTCGCATCATTCCGTTGTTCATCAACTTGGGAACACGAGGGTCACCTTCGTTCCGAACAACCGCCTCGCCTTGTGTTGTTTTCCTTTTCTTAGGAATCTCGGGGCGAGATTCTTGTTTAGTGGGTGAGAGTTGTAGCATCCCAATTGTCTAACAATTGCAATGCTACTAGCCTAGTCTATATAGATGCTATCTTCCTACATATAATTGTTGCATCATAATTATATCATGCTCATGTCATCATGCCACCTTGCATTTAAGCATCATATAAAACCCTTTTCATTTGGTTCTTATCTCATATGCATTATTAATTGTAGTTGCCTCTTGATACATTGTATTTGGTTTTTGATAAATGCTTGATGCCCAAGTTGAGTTGGGGGCATTTCTCTTTCAACTCCACCACCTTTCTTGTCATCACCCCATCATTCCACCATTCCACCATTTATGATCATTGCAACTTATTTGGTTTTACCTCTAGCTCATATGGGTTGGGATGGATCCAATTCTATTTCCACATGCTCTCATCTTACCATCATCTTGATTTCACATTATTGATATATGAGAGCCACATGGCCACCTTTGCATGCCTTGTGAGTGGAACCCTTTTTCCTAACTTCCATATGGATTATTATGGATTTATGCTCATGTGGGAATATTTTTGGGACTAGTAGGCATCTAGTGGAATATACACAATAGCAAGTCCCAATTATAATCAAATGTGATCATCTCCATCTACTCCACTTGGAACTTTCTTTTAAATTCTTTTGCTTAGGCCTTACTCCACATTTTGGAATGCATAAGAATAATGCCATGTAAATAATCTTGTTTTCACAAAAATAAGCATGGTATTAATTATTTATGCATGGCCCATGCAAGAACCTCCCCATTCTAGTTTCTGGTTTTTATTTGAATCTTTGAGTGGATCTTCCCCATATCTCTCCCTACCCCTTATGCTTGATCTTGCTTAATGCATGCAAGCATCTAAAACCCCATCACCATCTCCATCCAGGCCATCACCACCTTTCCTTCTCTTCTCTCTTTTGACTATATCTTGCTTGAGCTTGTCTTGTTCATGCTTGATATTGTCAAGAGAATGCCACACCACATCTCATCTCTCTCCCTCTCTCTCTCTCTTTCTTCACCTTCCTCTCCTTTCCACCCCATCCATGCATGGCTATGTGGATTATGCCTAAAACCCTAGTTACCATACCACTCCTCTCTCTTCACCCCCTCTCTAAACCACACCCCATCTAATCTAACCCTAGCCTCTCTCTCTAAGCAAAACCCTAAACCTACCTCCCCCCTCTCTCGGCCTCTCTCTTCTCTCTACCTAGCTGGCCCCACCTGGCCACCCTGGCCCACCTAGCTACCACCCAAACCAAAACCCTAACCCGAGCCTCCCCTACCCAACCCTAGCTCCAACCCGAGCTCCCCTCTCCTCCTTTCTTCTTCTCTCTCTGCCATGAGGTCCCCTCCAACCGAGCCTCCCCACCGGCCCTACCGTCCCCACCTGGCAGCCCCCTTCACCACCTCGCCTTGCTCCTGCCCCTGCCCGAGCACGTGAGTAGGAGGGAAGGAAAAAGGTGGCCGAGCCACCTTTAACCCTACCCACTCCCCCACGGCACCCCTCTCCCTCTCTGCTTTACCCCTCTTCCTCTCTCTCGCCTGCTGCCTCCCCAGATCTACCCCAGGGCGCCTGCCGCTCCTCCCCTCCCTCTCCACCAACGTCTACCCCCAACGCCGGCCACCGTCTGCTCCACCGGCGCTGCTTCGATCCAGACGACGAGCGCGACGTGGAGCTGATCGAGGAGGACGAGGAGGTCCTCTGCATCTGCTCCGTACACGCCGTCGAGGAGGAGGAGGAGCAGAGCCACCAAGCCGACGCTGCTCTGACGCGAAACCCTAGCTCCGCCGGCCTCTGCCTCACTGCCGATCGTCTGCACCCCTGCCCGATCCACCGCCACCAACAGCCTCACGGTGAGCCACGCAACCTCCTAGACACCCTCGCCTTCGTCGTCGTTTCCTGGTTGCGTTGATCTTTCCGTCGTACACCCTCGGTGCACCGACGAGCGCGCGCGTCTGCTCGCTCCCACGTCGCACAAAACCCTACCTAGGCCGCGCCTGACGCCCTAACAGCTACCCCGCCATAGCCCAGCAGTGGCCGCCTCTGCGCGCACGCCCAGGTCGTGTGTTCGAGCCCCGTGCGCCGCGCCCCGAGCCCTGTCGAGCATCGATCTGCCGTCAGTAAGTTCAGAGAAGAAGCACAGTACCGCGGCGGCGTTTTGCAGTTTAGCCCTCCCTTTTTGTTTCCGCTTAACCCGCGGTCCAGCCTGCCCCACCGTCAGCCTCTCTGATCATTTTACAGAACACCCCCTAGCCTTTTTAACCCTTAACCCGCACTCCCTGGATCTACCACGTGTCGCGTCCCCGCTGGCGCGCCCGCGTGTGGCCCTGGAGATGCCGTGACCCCACCTGTCGGCCTCTAGGTCTAGCCCAGCCGCGGTGAGAAAAGTTTCTCCGCGCGCTGTGCTGCTGAGTCAGCCAGTGACCCCACCTGTCATTGTCTGTGTCTGTATCTGCCTGGGTAACAAAAGTATTTTCTGTATTCTGTTTTAATTTAAACTTTTTCAAATTAATTCAAATTTTATTTCTGTTTTAAAATAACTTTTAAAATACAAATCCAAATAATACAAATAATATATGTTTTGAAATCAGAAAAATGTGAGGAATTCAAATATGCCCTTCAAAATATATTTTGAACATTTAAAATTTCGAGTTGATTAAAATTACAATAAAATGCCCTTTTTCTTAAGTAATTAATAACTTTTGTTTTATAACTCCAAATTTAACAAATAATATGTCTAAAATGATTAGCTCGACGAGACCTTTCTGTTTATGCATTCCTTGTTCTGTTTTGCAGCATGAATCATATAAAAATAAAGTATACAGCAACTTATTGGAGATTAAAATGTGACCAAAACCCAATAAAATGCTTATTTCTGGTATTCCACACTTCACCCATGCCATGCTACTTTATTGCCATGCAAATTGTGCATCATTCATCATGGCATGATTGTTTGCTTGTCGCATTTATTCATATGCTTGTGCACTTTATTTATGTTGGCCCTTGTTTGTTTGGTTCTTCTTCGAATAGACGCTGAGCAGGGGATATATCAAGAGAACCAGGAGCACTACCCAGATCCATCCCTTGCTTCAACTGAGCTGCGAGGCAAGCACTACCAAATGCTTGCATACATATAGTACCTATTGCCTCTTTCATATTCTTGCATCATTGAGTCGCGCTTGCATTAAATTGAATCCCAAGTATTGCATAGCCTTTACTTTTAAAACCCACCGAAGCTTGTTCCTCCATCCCATGAGCCATTACTACAGGAGTTGTTTGAGCCATGCGAGTCGTAGAACAACATGTGTTGGGTATGTGAGTGTCGGATGGATAACGAGGTACCTAAACAACTTAACCTGAGTAGTAATGGGATAACTAATGAAAGTGGCATCGGTGAGCCATATTCGCTATTTGGTTTTTCAGGCTCACTTGTGTCCCGTAGGACCCCGAGTACTTGATTCCTGTTCCTTGAATATTCGCGCTATCCACATCCCGGAGGCTTATGAACCCCCCTGAGCCAGAGCTTGATTCATTCTTATTTCTTGGGGCCACAAACTAGTTTGAGGTTTTATTTACTATCCTGTACTTATGCCATGCTTTACTGCTTTATTTAAAATTGTGCGATGTACTGCACCTGTACTGTTTAGGGCCGTGACCCGTTTTCGCTGTATCGACAAGCCCAGTCACAGTTTCGGGTTCCCAGTCGTTTACAGCCGGCCACACAAACCTTGAGTCCGTCTCGTAGCCGGCCAGCTTCGTTGCGGGTAGCTTAATGGGGTGGCCCCCTGAAATATTTCTGAATCCTGTGATCGCTTTGTCGTGACTGCCTCGTTGGGTTTTGATTTGGTTTTTCCGAGGTTGATCGAGTGTGTGTTGCTATTTGTGCACCCCTGCAGGGTAAAACTTTCTGAAAGCCGTGTCCGCGGTTATGGACGACTTGGAGCACAGTTTCTCGATCATAGACAAGAATAACTAAAGTACCGCTTTTAATTTGACTAAGTACCTGACTAGTAAATAGTGCAACACTCATGGAATGCCACTCACGGATGGGGGGGTTGTTCGTCCGCTTCCTCGTTGGTAAGTGGGGAGGAGGATGGATCTGTGGACATTACCATTATAACTGTTGTTATTAATTCACGGACATCCGTCTATCTATGGTTAGGCGGATGGTTAGCGAGTATCTATAGAATTGTTAGGGTTTATCTTTTGCTGCAATTGCGTCACCCCAGGTTGTGTCCCCTTTAGAGGCATAAAGACTTGCTGAGTACCCCTAGGGTCTCACACGATAAATTGTTTGATTCAGATGAACAGGTACCCTCCCAAGATGGATACTGGGTGGAAGAGACGGACGATGTGGGCAACGATCATTCGGTGTAGAGATTCCGGGAACGGGGATCCGAGAGATCTGTGGGCGGGATGTGTTTATTTATGGGGAATCTTATGCCGATTTGCTTCTTATCCGTACTCGGACCATGTTTTCCGCTTCCCCTTGATACTCTGATGTTTGATGTATGAGGAGATATCCTAAACTATTATATCTATCTAGAACATTTGGATCTTGCCGTATGGCATTGCTATATTTCCTTTCTTTTTAGATGGAATGGCTCTGATGTACTGTTGTATGGTGGCTTGCATACATACTCATTTGTGTATGTAGTTGATCCCTTCGCCTGCCGATTACGCCGCCCGTTCTTGTCCCGATGTTTGGAAATGGTTAGGACGGCCGAAAGGTCTACCTGTGAGTGGCATTTGGGCCCCACCGTACTATTTTAACCATTTCCGCTCATCCAGGCTTGTAACTAGGAGCGTAATTCACCGAGGGAGTTACAAAACCCTTGCAATGGACCATAACATGTGCATTAATGTGTGGTGGAATGCTGAAATTTGCAAAACATGGTCCCCGAGTGTAACCCGCTTCGTCGGCATGCACTATCACCGAAAAAACAAAGATCCTGGAATTTAATTGGCCGGGAACGCCCCATTTAGGTGAAACTGGGTTGGATCTTGTCACAACTTGTGCCCAAACATGCATGCTTTGCAATGATCCTATGACCCAACCAAGCACACACCAAGAGGGAAATCCCCCGTGGTACTCCTTTCATAAGAACATCTAGGGGTAGACCATCCAGGCCCACGGATCAGGGTCTTGTAGGAAAAAGCTCTTCGGGGCATCGAAATACCTCCAAACATGGCAATGGATGCTAGCATGTGTATTAAATTGTGGTGTAATGCTAAAATGTCAACAAACTAGTTCCAAAGTGTGACACCTTCGCAGACATGCGATGTCACCTAAAAATGAAGGTGTTCTGGAAATTTAATTATTAGGGGGCCGAGAACTCCCTGTTTTGGTGAAACCAGGTTGGATCTTGTCATAAATTGTGCCCAAACATGGTTTGCAGTTATCCTATAACCCAACGAAGCACAAGCCAAGAGAAAAATCAATCGGGCTTCCCCTTTCATAAGAACATCTTGGGGATGGACGATCTAGGCCCACAGATCAGGGTTTCATAGGAAGAAGCGCCTGAGAGCATCGGAATACGTCCAAACCCTTGAAATGGACCCTAGCATGTGTATTAAAGCATGGTGGAATGCTAAAATGTCCAAAACATGGTATCCAAGTGTAACCTGCTTCGTAGGCATGCACTATCACCGAAAAACGAACATCCTGGAATTTAATTGGCCGGGAACTCCCTGTTTCGGTGAAACCGGGTTGGATCTTGTCACAACTTGTGCCCAAACATGCATGGTTTGGAATTATCCTATGAACCAACCAAGAACAAACGAATAGGAAAATCCACCTGGCTACCCCTTCCATAAGAACATCTAGCGGGTAGACGATTCTGGGCACACAGATCAGGGTTTGATTGGAAGAAGCGCCTCGGAGCATCAAAATACCTCCAAACCCTTGAAATGGACCCTAGCATGTGTATTAAAGTGTGGTGGAGTGCTGAAATGTGCAAAACATGGTACCCAAGTATAACCCGCTTCGTAGGCATGCACTATCACCGAAAAACGAAGATCCTGGAATTTAATTGGCCGGGAACTCCCTTTTTGGTGAAACCGAGTTGGATCTTGTGACAACTTGTGCCGAAACATGCATGGTTTGGACTTATCCTATGACCCAAACAAGCACAAACCAAGAGGAAAATCCACCGGGCTACCCCTTCCATAAAATCATCTAGGGGGTAGACAATCCAGTTCCATTGATCAGGGTTTTGTAGGAAGAAGGTCTTCGGGGCATCGGAATACCTCCAAACCTGGCAATGGACGCTTGCATGTGTATTAAAGTGTGGTGGAATGATGAAATGTCTGAAACCTGGTTCCCAAGTTTGACCCCTTCGCAGACATGCGATGTCACCAAAAAATGAAGGTGTTCTGGAAATTTAATTATTAGGGGGTCAAGAACTCCCAGTTTTGGTAAAACCGGGTTAGATCTTGTCACAAATTGTGCCCAAACATGTTTGCAATTATCCTATAACCCAACCAAGCACAAATCAAGAGAAAAATCCACCGGGCTACCCATTTCATCAGAACATCTAGCGGGTAGACGATTCCGGGCCCACAGATCAGGGTTTCATAGGAAGAAGCGCCTCGGAGCATCGGAATACCTACAAACCCTAGCATGTGTATTAAAGTGTGGTAGAATACTGAAATGTCCAAAACATGGTACCCAAGTGTAACACGCTTCGTAGGCATGCACTATCACCGAAAAATGAAGATCATGGAATTTAATTGGCCGGGAACTCCCTATTTTGGTTAAACCGGTTTGGATCTTGTCACAACTTGGGCCCAAACATGCATGGTTTGGAATTATCCTATGAACCAACCAAGAACAAACGAAGAGGAAAATCCATCGGGCTACCCCTTCCATAAGAACATCTAGGGGGTAGATGATCCAGGCCCACCGATCAGAGTTTTATAGGAAGAAGCTCTTCAGGGCATCGGAATACCTCCAAACCTGGCAATGGACGCTAGCATGTGTATTAACGTGTGGTGGAATGCTGAAATGTCAGAAACCTGGTTCCCAAGTGTGACCCATTAGCAGACATGCAATGTCGCCTAAAAATGAAGGTGTTTTGGAAATTTAATTATTAGGGGGCCGAGAACTCCTAGTTTCGGTGAAACCGGGTTGGATCTTGTCAAAAATTGTGCCCAAACATGGTTTGAAATTATCCTACAACTCAACCAAGCACAAACAAGAGAAAAATCCATCGGGCTAACCCTTTCATAAGAGCATCTACGGGGTACACGATTCTGGGCCCACAGATCAGGGTTTTATAGGAAGAAGCGCCTCGGAGCATCGGAATACCTCCAAACCTTTGCAATGGACCCTAGCATGTGTATTAAAGTGTGGTGGATAGCTGAAATGTCCAAAACATGGTATCCAAGTGTAACCCGCTTTGTAGGCATGCACTATCACCGAAAAAACGAAGATCCTAGAATTTAATTGGCCAGGAACTCCCCATTTCGGTGAAACCGGGTTCGATCTTGTCACAACTTGTGCCCAAACATGCATGGTTTGGAATTATCCTATGACCCAACCAAGCACAAACCAAGAGGAAAATCCATCGGGCTACCCCTTTCATCAGAACATCTAGGGGGGTAGACGATCCAGGCCCACAGATCAGGGTTTTGTAGGAAAAAGCTCTTCGGGGTATCGGAATACCTCCAAACCTGGCAATGGATGCTAGAATGTGTATTAAATTGTGGTGTAATGCTGAAATATCAACAAACTGGTTCCCAAGTGTGACCCCTTCGCAGACATGCGATGTCACCTAAAAATGAAGGTGTTCTGGAAATTTAATTATTAGGGGGGCGGAACTCCCTGTTTCGGTGAAACCGGGTTGGATCTTGTCACAAATTGTTCCCAAAGATGGTTTGCAATTATCGTACAACCCAACCAAGAACAAACCAAGAGAAAAATCAACCGGACTTCCCCTTTCATAAGAGCATCTAGGGGGTAGACGATTCTGGGCCCACAGATCAGGGTTTCATAGGAAGAAGCGCCTCAGAGCATCGGAATACGTCCAAACCCTTGCAATGGAGCCTAGCATGTGTATTAAAGTGTGGTGGAATGCTGAAATGTCCAAAACATGGTATCCAAGTGTAACATGCTTCGTAGGCATGCACTATCACCAAAAAACGAAGATCCTGGAACTTAATTGGCCAGGAACTCCCTATTTCGGTGAAACCGGGTTGGATCTTGTCACAACTTGTGACAAAAATTGCTTGGTTTGGAATAATCATCTGACAAACCAAGAACACACTAAGAGGAAAATCCACCGGGCTATCCCTTTCATAAGAACATCTACGAGGGTAGACGATCCAGTTCCAAGGATCAGGGTTTTGTTGGAAGAAGCTCTTCGGGGCATCGGAATACCTCCAAACCTGGCAATGGACGCTAGCATGTGTATTAAAGTGTGGTGGAATGATGAAATGTCAAAAACCTGGTTCCCAAGTGTGACCCCTTCGCAGACATGCGATGTCACCTAAAAATGAAGGTGTTCTGGAAATTTAATTATTAGGGGGCCAAGAAGTCCCAGTTTTGGTGAAACCGGGTTGGATCTTGTCACAAATTGTGCCCAAACATGGTTTGCAATTATCCTATAACCCAACCAAGCACAAACCAAGAGAAAAATCCACCGGGCTACCCCTTTCATAAGAACATCTAGCGGGTAGACAATTCTGGGCCCACAGATCAGGGTTTCATATGAAGAAGCGCCTCGGAGCATCAAAATACCTCAAAAACCTAGAATGTGTATTAAAGTGTGGTGGAATGTTGAAATGTGCAAAACATGGTTCCCAAATGTAACCCTCTTCGTAGGCATGCACTACACCAAAAAAACGAAGATCCTGGAATTTAATTGTCCGGGAACGCCCCGTTTCGGTGAAACCGGGTTGGATCTTGTCACAACTTGTGCCCAAACATGAATGGTTTGGAATTATCCCATGACCCAAATAATAACAAACAAACAGGAAAATCCACCGGGCTACCCCTTCCATAAGAACTTCTAGGGGGTAGACGATCCAGGCCCACGGATCAGGGTTTTATAGGAAGAAGCTCTTCGGGGCATCGGAATACCTCCAAACCTGGCAATGGATGATAACATGTGTATTAAACTGTGGTGGAATGCTGAAATGAACCTGGTTCCCAAGTGTGACCCCTTCGCAGACATGAGATGTCACCTAAAAATGAATGTGTTCTGGAAATTTAATTATTAGGTGGCCGAGAACTCCCAGTTTCGGTCAAACCGGGTTGGATCTTGTCAAAAATTGTGCCCAAACATGGTTTGCAATTATCCTACAACCCAACCAAGCACAAACAAGAGAAAAATCCATCGGGCTACCCCTGTCATAAGAACATCTAGGGGGTCGAAGATTCTGAGCCCACAGATGATGGTTTCATAGGAAGAAGCGCCTCAGAGCATCGGAATACCTCCAAACCTGGCAATGGATGCTAGCATGTGTATTAAATTGTGGTGTAATGCTGAAATGTGAACAAATTGGTTCCCAAGTGTCACCCCTTCGCAGACATGCGATGTCACCTAAAAATGAAGGTGCTCTGGAAATTTAATTATTAGGGGGCTGAGAACTCCCTGTTTCGCTGAAACCGGGTTGGATCTTGCCACAAATTGTGCCCAAACATGGTTCGTAATTATCCTATAACCCAACCAAGCACAAAACAAGAGAAAAATCCATCGGGTTACCCCTTTCATAAGAACATCTAATGGGTAGACGATTCTGGGCCAACAGATCAGGGTTTCATAGGAAGAAGCGCCTAGGAGCATCGGAATACCTCCAAACCCTTGCAATGGACCCTAACATGTGCATTAATGTGTGGTGGAATGCTGAAATGTGCAAAACATGGTTCCCGAGTGTAACCCGCTTTGTCGGCATGCACTATCACCGAAAAAACGAAGATCCTGGAATTTAATTGGCCGGGAACGCCCCATTTCGGTGAAACTGGGTTGGATCTCGTCACAACTTGTGCCCAAACATGCATGGTTTGGAATTATCCTATGACCCAACCAAGCACACACCAAGAGGGAAATCCACCGGGGTACCCCTTTCATAAGAACATCTAGGGGTAGACGATCCAGGCCCACGGATTAGGGTTTTGTAGGAAAAAGCTCTTCGGGGCATCGATATACCTCCAAACTTGGCAATGGATGCTAGCATGTGTATTAAATTGTGGTGTAATGCTGAAATGTCTACAAAGTGGTTCCAAAGTTTGACACCTTCGCAGACATGCGATGTCACCTAAAAATGAAGGTGTTCTAGAAATTTAATTATTAGGGGGCCGAGAACTCCCTGTTTCGGTGAAACCAGGTTGGATCTTGTCACAAATTGTGCCCAAACATGGTTTGCAGTTATCCTACAACCCAACCAAGCACAAACCAAGAGAAAAATCCACCGGGATACCCCTTTCATAATAACATCTTGGGGGTAGACGATTCTGGGGCCACAGATCAGGGTTTCATAGGAAGAAGCGCCTGAGAGCATCGGAATACGTCCAAACCCTTGCAATGGACCCTATCATGTGTATTAAAGCGTGGTGGAATGCTAAAATGTCCAAAACATGGTATCCAAGTGTAACCCGCTTCGTAGGCATGCACTATCACCGAAAAACGAAGGTCCTGGAATTTAATTGCCCGGGAACTCCCTGTTTCGGTGAAACCGGGTTGGATCTTGTCACAACTTGTGCCCAAACATGCATGGTTTGGAATTATCCTCTTACCCAACCAAGCACAAACTAAGAGGAAAATCCATCGGGCTACCCCTTTCATAAGAACATCTACGAGGGTAGACGATCTAGTTCCACGGATCAGGGTTTTGTTGGAAGAAGCTCTTCGGGGCATCGGAATACCTCCAAACCTGGCAATGGACGCTAGCATGTGTATTAAAGTGTGGTGGAATGATGAAATGTCAAAAACCTGGTTCCCAAGTGTGACCCCTTTGCAGACATGCGATGTCACCTAAAAATGAAGGTGTTCTGGAAATTTAATTATTAGGGGGCCAAGAAGTCCCAGGTTTTGGTGAAACCGGGTTGGATCTTGTCACAAATTGTGCCCAAACATGGTTTGCAATTATCCTATAGCCCAACCAAGCACAAACCAAGAGAAAAATCCACCGGGCTACCCCTTTCATAAGAACATCTAGCGGGTAGACAATTCTGGGCCCACAGATCAGGGTTTCATATGAAGAAGCGCCTCGGAGCATCGGAATACCTCAAAACCCTAGAATGTGTATTAAAGTGTGGTGGAATGCTGAAATGTGCAAAACATGGTTCCCAAGTGTAACCCTCTTGGTAGGCATGCACTACACCAAAAAAACGAAGATCGTGGAATTTAATTGCCCGGGAACGCCCCGTTTCGGTGAAACCGGGTTGGATCTTGTCACAACTTGTGCCCAAACATGAATTGTTTGGAATTATCCCATGACCCAAACAATAACAAACGAAGAGGAAAATCCACCGGGCTACCCCTTCCATAAGAACTTCTAGGGGGTAGACGATCCAGGCCCACGGATCAGGGTTTTATAGGAAGAAGCTCTTCGCGGCATCGGAATACCTCCAAACCTGGCAATGGATGATAACATGTGTATTAAAGTGTGGTGGAAGGCTGAAATGAACCTGGTTCCCAAGTGTGACCCCTTCGCAGACATGAGATGTCACCTAAAAATGAATGTGTTCTGGAAATTTAATTATTAGGTGGCCGAGAACTCCCATTTTCGGTCAAACCGGGTTGGATCTTGTCAAAAATTGTGCCCAAACATGGTTTGCAATTATCCTACAACCCAACCAAGCACAAACAAGAGAAAAATCCATCGGGCTACCCCTTTCATAAGAACACCTAGGGGGTCGACGATTCTGAGCCCACAGATGATGGTTTCATAGGAAGAAGCTCCTCAGAGCATCGGAATACCTCCAAACCTGGCAATGGATGCTAGCATGTGTATTAAATTGTGGTGTAATGCTGAAATGTGAACAAATTGGTTCCCAAGTGTCACCCCTTCGCATACATGCGATGTCACCTAAAAATGAAGGTGCTCTGGAAATTTAATTATTAGGGGGCCGAGAACTCCCTGTTTCACTGAAACCGGGTTGGATCTTGCCACAAATTGTGCCCAAACATGGTTCGTAATTATCCTATAACCCAACCAAGCACAAAACAAGAGAAAAATCCATCGGGCTACCCCCTTTCATAAGAACATCTAATGGGTAGACGATTCTGGGCCAACAGATCAGGGTTTCATAGGAAGAAGCGCCTAGGAGCATCGGAATACCTCCAAACCCTTGCAATGGACCCTAAAATGTGCATTAATGTGTGGTGGAATGCTGAAATGTGCAAAACATGGTTCCCGAGTGTAACCCGCTTTGTCGGCATGCACTATCACCGAAAAAACGAAGATCCTGGAATTTAATTGGCCGGGAACGCCCCATTTCGGTGAAACTGGGTTGGATCTTGTCACAACTTGTGCCCAAACATGCATGGTTTGGAATTATCCTATGACCCAACCAAGCACAGACCAAGAGGGAAATCCACCGGGGTACCCCTTTCATAAGAACATCTAGGGGGTAGACGATCCAGGCCCATGGATTAGGGTTTTGTAGGAAAAAGCTCTTCGGGGCATCGAAATACCTCCAAACTTGGCAATGGATGCTAGCATGTGTATTAAATTGTGGTGTAATGCTGAAATGTCAACAAACTGGTTCCAAAGTGTGACACCTTCGCAGACATGCGATGTCACCTAAAAATGAAGGTGTTCTGGAAATTTAATTATTAGGGGGCCGAGAACTCCCTGTTTCGGTGAAACCAGGTTGGATCTTGTCACAAATTGTGCCCAAACATGGTTTGCAGTTATCCTATAACCCAACCAAGCACAAAACAAGAGAAAAATCCACCGGGATACCCCTTTCATAAGAACATCTTGGGGCTAGACGATTCTGGGGCCACAGATCAGGGTTTCATAGGAAGAAGCGCCTGAGAGCATCGGAATACGTCCAAACCCTTGCAATGGACCCTATCATGTGTATTAAAGCGTGGTGGAATGCTAAAATGTCCAAAACATGGTATCCAAGTGTAACCCGCTTCGTAGGCATGCACTATCACCGAAAAACGAAGGTCCTGGAATTTAATTGGCCGGGAACTCCCTGTTTCGGTGAAACCGGGTTCGATCTTGTCACAACTTGTGCCCAAACATGCATGGTTTGGAATTATCCTCTGACCCAACCAAGCACAAACTAAGAGGAAAATCCACCGGGCTACCCCTTTCATAAGAACATCTACGAGGGTAGACGATCCAGTTCCACGGATCAGGGTTTTGTTGGAAGAAGCTCTTCGCGGCATCGGAATACCTCCAAACCTGGCAATGGATGCTAGCATGTGTATTAAAGTGTGGTGGAATGATGAAATATCAAAAACCTGGTTCCCAAGTGTGACCCCTTTGCAGACATACGATTCCACCTAAAAATGAAGGTGTTCTGGAAATTTAATTATTAGGGGGCCAAGAAGTCCCAATTTTGGTGAAACCTGGTTGGATCTTGTCACAAATTGTGCCCAAACATGGTTTGCAATTATCCTATAACCCAACCAAGCACAAACCAAGAGAAAAATCCACCGGGCTACCCCTTTCATAAGAACATCTAGCGGGTAGACAATTCTGGCCCCACAGATCTGGGTTTCATATGAAGAAGCGCCTCGGAGCATCGGAATACCTCAAAACCCTAGAATGTGTGCTGGAATGCTGAAATGTGCAAAACATGGTTCCCAAGTGTAACCCTCTTCGTAGGCATGCACTACACCAAAAAAACAAAGATCCTGGAATTTAATTGGCCGGGAACGCCCCGTTTCGGTGAAACCGGGTTGGATCTTGTCACAACTTGTGCCCAAACATGCATGGTTTGGAATTATCCCATGACCCAAACAATAACAAACGAAGAGGAAAATCCACCGGGCTACCCCTTCCATAAGAACTTCTAGGGGGTAGACGATCTAGACCCACGGATCAGGATGTTATAGGAAGAAGCTCTTCGGGGCATCGGAATACCTCCAAACCTGGCAATGGATGCTAACATGTGTATTAAAGTGTGGTGGAATTCTGAAATGAACCTGGTTCCCATGTGTGACCCCTTCGCAAACATGCGATGTCACCTAAAAATGAAGGTGTTCTGGAAATTTAATTATTAGGGGGCCGAGAACTCCCAGTTTCGGTCAAACCGGGTTGGATCTTGTCAAAAATTGTGCCCAAACATGGTTTGCAATTATCCTACAACCCAACCAAGCACAAACAAGAGAAAAATCCATCGGTCTACCCCTTTCATAAGAACACCTAGGGGGTCGACGATTCTGAGCCCACAGATGATGGTTTCATAGGAAGAAGCTCCTCAGAGCATCGGAATACCTCCAAACCTGGCAATGGATGCTAGCATGTGTATTAAATTGTGGTGTAATGCTGAAATGTGAACAAATTGGTTCCCAAGTGTCACCCCTTCGCATACATGCGATGTCACCTAAAAATGAAGGTGCTCTGGAAATTTAATTATTAGGGGGCCGAGAACTCCCTGTTTCACTGAAACCGGGTTGGATCTTGCCACAAATTGTGCCCAAACATGGTTCGTAATTATCCTATAACCCAACCAAGCACAAAACAAGAGAAAAATCCATCGGGCTACCCCCTTTCATAAGAACATCTAATGGGTAGACGATTCTGGGCCAATAGATCAGGGTTTCATAGGAAGAAGCGCCTAGGAGCATCGGAATACCTCCAAACCCTTGCAATGGACCCTAACATGTGCATTAATGTGTGGTGGAATGCTGAAATGTGCAAAACATGGTTCCCGAGTGTAACCCGCTTTGTCGGCATGCACTATCACCGAAAAAACGAAGATCCTGGAATTTAATTGGCCGGGAACGCCCCATTTCGGTGAAACTGGGTTGGATCTTGTCACAACTTGTGCCCAAACATGCATGGTTTGGAATTATCCTATGACCCAACCAAGCACAGACCAAGAGGGAAATCCACCGGGGTACCCCTTTCATAAGAACATCTAGGGGGTAGACGATCCAGGCCCATGGATTAGGGTTTTGTAGGAAAAAGCTCTTCGGGGCATCGAAATACCTCCAAACTTGGCAATGGATGCTAGCATGTGTATTAAATTGTGGTGTAATGCTGAAATGTCAACAAACTGGTTCCAAAGTGTGACACCTTCGCAGACATGCGATGTCACCTAAAAATGAAGGTGTTCTGGAAATTTAATTATTAGGGGGCCGAGAACTCCCTGTTTCGGTGAAACCAGGTTGGATCTTGTCACAAATTGTGCCCAAACATGGTTTGCAGTTATCCTATAACCCAACCAAGCACAAACCAAGAGAAAAATCCACCGGGATACCCCTTTCATAAGAACATCTTGGGGGTAAACGATTCTGGGGCCACAGATCAGGGTTTCATAGGAAGAAGCGCCTAAGAGCATCGGAATACGTCCAAACCCTTGAAATGGACCCTATCATGTGTATTAAAGCGTGGTGGAATGCTAAAATGTCCAAAACATGGTATCCAAGTGTAACCCGCTTCGTAGGCATGCACTATCACCGAAAAACGAAGGTCCTGGAATTTAATTGGCCGGGAACTCCCTGTTTCGATGAAACCGGGTTGGATCTTGTCACAACTTGTGCCCAAAGATGCATGGTTTGGAATTATCCTCTGACCCAACCAAGCACAAACTAAGAGGAAAATCCACCGGGCTACCCCTTTCATAAGAACATCTACGAGGGTAGACGATCCAGTTCCACGGATCAGGGTTTTGTTGGAAGAAGCTCTTCGCGGCATCGGAATACCTCCAAACCTGGCAATGGATGCTAGCATGTGTATTAAAGTGTGGTGGAATGATGAAATATCAAAAACCTGGTTCCCAAGTGTGACCCCTTTGCAGACATACGATTCCACCTAAAAATGAAGGTGTTCTGGAAATTTAATTATTAGGGGGCCAAGAAGTCCCAATTTTGGTGAAACCTGGTTGGATCTTGTCACAAATTGTGCCCAAACATGGTTTGCAATTATCCTATAACCCAACCAAGCACAAACCAAGAGAAAAATCCACCGGGCTACCCCTTTCATAAGAACATCTAGCGGGTAGACAATTCTGGCCCCACAGATCTGGGTTTCATATGAAGAAGCGCCTCGGAGCATCGGAATACCTCAAAACCCTAGAATGTGTATTAATGTGTGCTGGAATGCTGAAATGTGCAAAACATGGTTCCCAAGTGTAACCCTCTTCGTAGGCATGCACTACACCAAAAAACAAAGATCCTGGAATTTAATTGGCCGGGAACGCCCCGTTTCGGTGAAACCGGGTTGGATCTTGTCACAACTTGTGCCCAAACATGCATGGTTTGGAATTATCCCATGACCCAAACAATAACAAACGAAGAGGAAAATCCACCGGGCTACCCCTTCCATAAGAACTTCTAGGGGGTAGACGATCTAGACCAACGGATCAGGATGTTATAGGAAGAAGCTCTTCGGGGCATCGGAATACCTCCAAACCTGGCAATGGATGCTAACATGTGTATTAAAGTGTGGTGGAATTCTGAAATGAACCTGGTTCCCATGTGTGACCCCTTCGCAAACATGCGATGTCACTTAAAAATGAAGGTGTTCTGGAAATTTAATTATTAGGGGGCCGAGAACTCCCAGTTTCGGTCAAACCGGGTTGGATCTTGTCAAAAATTGTGCCCAAACATGGTTTGCAATTATCCTACAACCCAACCAAGCACAAACAAGATAAAAATCCATCGGGATACCCCTTTCATAAGAACATCTAGGGGGTCGACGATTCTGAGCCCACAAATGAGGGTTTCGTAGGAAGAAGCGCCTCAGAGCATCAGAATACCTCCAAACCTGGCAATGGATGCTAGCATGTGTATTAAATTGTGGTGTAATGCTGAAATGTGAGCAAACTGGTTCCCAAGTGTGACCCCTTCGCAGACATGCGATGTCACCTAAAAATGAAGGTGTTCTGGAAATTTAATTATTAGGGGGCCGAGAACTCCCTGTTTCGCTGAAACCGGGTTGGATCTTTCCACAAATTGTGCCCAAACATGGTTGGTAATTATCCTATAACCCAACCAAGCACAAACCAAGTGAAAAATCCATCGGGCTACCCCTTTCATAAGAACATCTAATGGGTAGACGATTCTGGGCCAACAGATCAGGGTTTCATCGGAAGAAGAGCCTCGGAGCATCGGAATACCTACAAACCCTTGCAATGGACCCTAACATGTGCATTAATGTGTGGTGGAATGCTGAAATGTGCAAAACATGGTTCCCAAGTGTAACCCGCTTCGTCGGCATGCACTATCACCGAAAAACGAAGATCCTGGAATTTAATTGGCCGGGAACGCCCCATTTCGGTGAAACTGGGTTGCATCTTGTCACAACTTGTGCCCAAACATGCATGGTTTGGAATTACCCCATGACCCAAACAAGAACAAACGAAGAGGAAAATCCACCGGGCTACCCCTTCCATAAGAACTTCTAGGGGGTAGACGATCCAGACCCACGGATCAGGATTTTATAGGAAGAAGCTCTTCGGGGCATCGGAATACCTCCAAACCTGGCAATGGATGCTAACATGTGTATTAAAGTGTGGTGGAATGCTGAAATGAACCTGGTTCCCAAGTGTGACCCCTTCGCAAACATGCGATGTCACCTAAAAATTAAGGTGTTCTGGAAATTTAATTATTAGGGGGCCGAGAACTCCCTGTTTCGGGTAAACCGGGTTGGATCTTGTCAAAAATTGTGCCCAAACATGGTTTGCAATTATCCTACAACCCAACCAAGAACAAACAAGATAAAAATCCATCGGGCTACCCCTTTCATAAGAACATCTAGGGGGTCGACGATTCTGAGCCCACAAATGAGGGTTTCGTAGGAAGAAGCGCCTCAGAGCATCGGAATACCTCCAAACCTGGCAATGGATGCTAGCATGTGTATTAAATTGTGGTGTAATTCTGAAATGTGAACAAACTGGTTCACAAGTGTGACCCCTTCGCAGACATGCGATGTGACCCAAAAATGAAGGTGTTCTGGAAATTTAATTATTAGGGGGCCGAGAACTCCCTGTTTCGCTGAAACCGGGTTGGATCTTGCCACAAATTGTGCCCAAACATGGTTCGTAATTATCCTATAACCCAACCAAGCACAAACCAAGAGAAAAATCCATCGGGCTACCCCTTTCATAAGAACATCTAATGGCTAGACGATTCTGGGCCAACAGATCAGGGTTTCATAGGAAGAAGAGCCTCGGAGCATCGGAATACCTACAAACCCTTCCAATGGACCCTAACATGTGCATCAATGTGTGGTGGAATGCTGAAATGTGCAAAACATGGTTCCCGACTGTAACCCGCTTCGTCGGCATGCACTATCACCGAAAAAACGAAGATCCTGGAATTTAATTGGCCGGGAACGCCCCATTTCGGTGAAACTGGGTTGGATCTTCTCACAACTTGTGCCCGAACATGCATGGTTTGGAATTATCCTATGACCCAACCAAGAACACACCAAGAGGGAAATCCACCGGGGTACCCCTTTCATAAGAACATCTAGGGGGTAGACAATCCAGGCCCACAGATCAGGGTTTTGTAGGAAAAAGCTCTTCGGGGCATCGAAATACCTCCAAAACTGGCAATGGATGCTAGCATGTGTATTAAATTATGGTGGAATGCTGAAATGTCAGAAACCTGGATCCCAAGTGTGACCCCTTCGCAGACATGCGATGTCACCTAAAAATGAAGGTGTTCTGGAAATTTAATTATTAGGGGGCCAAGAACTCCCAGTTTTGGTGAAAATCGGTTGGATCTTGTCACAAATTGTGCCCAAACATGGTTTGCAATTATCCTATAACCCAACCAAGCACAAACCAAGAGAAAAATCCACCGGGCTACCCCTTTCATCAGAACATCTAGGGGGTAGACGATTCTGGGCCCATAGATCAGGCTTTCATAGGAAGAAGCGCCTCAGAGCATCGGAATACGTCCAAACCCTAGCATGTGTATTAAAGTATGGTCGAATGCTGAAATGTCCAAAACATGGTACCAAAGTGTAACCCGCATCGTAGGCATCCACTATCACCAAAAAACGAAGATCGTAGAATTTAATTGGCCAGGAACTCCCTGTTTCGGTGAAACCGGGTTGGATCTTGTCACAACTTGTGCCCAAACATGCATGGTTTGGAATTATCCTATGAACCAACCAAGAACAAACGAAGAGGAAAATCCACCGGGCTACCCCTTCCATTAGAATATCTAGGGGGGTAGACGATCCAGGCCCGGGGATCAGGGTTTTATATGAAGAAGCACTTGGGGCATCGAATACCTTTAAACCTGGCAATGGATGCTAGCATGTGTATTAAAGTTTGGTGGAAAGCTGAAATGTCAGAAACCTGGTTCCCAAGTGTGACCCCTTCACAGACATGCGATATCACCTAAAAATGAAGCTGTTCTGGAAATTTAATTATTAGGGGGCGAGAACTCCCTTTCGGTGAAACCCGGTTGGATCTTGTCACAAATTGTGCCCAAACATGGTTTGCAATTATCCTACAACCCAATCAAGAAAAACCAAGAGAAAATCCATCGGGCTACCCCTTTCATAATAACATCTAGGGGGTAGACGATTCTGGGCCCACAGATCAGGGTTTCATAGGAAGAAGCGCCTCGGAGCATCGGAATACCTCCAAACCCTTGCAATAGACCCTAGAATGTGTATTAAAGTGTGGTGGAATTCTTAAATGTGCAACACATGGTTCCCAAGGGTAACCCGCTTCGTAGGCATGCACTATCACCAAAAAAACGAAGATCCTGGAATTTAATTGGTCGGGAACGCCCCGTTTCGGTGAAACCGGGTTGGATCTTGTCACAACTTGTGCCCAAACATGCATGGTTTGGAATTATCCTATGACCCAAACAAAAAAAACAAAGAGGAAAATCCACCGGGCTACCCCTTCCATAAGAACATCTATGGGCTAGAGGATCCAGGCCCACGGATCAGGGTTTTATAGGAAGAAGCTCTTCGGGGCATCGGAATACCTCCAAACCTGGCAATGGATGCTAGAATGTGTATTAAAGTGTGGTGGAATGCTGAAATGTCAGAAACCTGGTTCCCAAGTGTGACCCCTTCGCAGACATGCGATGTCACCTAAATATGAAGGTGTTTTGGAAATTTAATTATTAGGGGGCCGAGAACTCCCTGTTTCGGTGAAACCGGGTTAGATCTTGTCACAAATTGTGCCCAAACATGGTCTGCAGTTATCCTACAACGCAACCATGCACAAACCAAGAGAAAAATCCACCGGGCTACCCCTTTCATAAGAACATCTAGGGGGTAGACGATTCTGGGCCCATAGATCAGTGTTTCATAGGAAGAAGCGCCTCAGAGCATCGGAATACGTCAAAACCCTTGCAATGGACCCTACCATGTGTATTAAATTGTGGTGGAATGCTAAAATGTCCAAAACATGGTATCCAAGTGTAACCCGCTTCGTAGGCATGCACTATCACCGAAAAACAAAGATCCTGGAATTTAATTGGCCGGGAACTCCCTGTTTCGGTGAAACCGGGTTGGATCTTGTCACAACTTGTGCTAAAACATGCATGGTTTGGAATAATCCTATGACCCAACCAAGCACAAACTAAGAGGAAAATCCACCGGGCAACCCCTTTCATAAAAACATCTACGGGGGTAGACGATCCAGTTCCACGGATCAGGGTTTTGTAGGAAGAAGCTCTTCGGGGCATCGGAATACCTCCAAACCTGGCAATGGATGCTAGCATGTGTATTAAAGTGTGGTGGAATGATAAAATGTCAAAAACCTGGTTCCCAAGTGTGACCCCTTCGCAGACGTGCGATGTCACCTAAAAATGAAGGTGTTCTGGAAATTTAATTATTACGGGGCCAAGAACTCGCAGTTTTGGTGAAACCGGGTTGGATCTTGTCACAAATTATGCCCAGACATGGTTTGCAATTATACAATAACCCAATCAAGCACAAACCAAGAGAAAAATCCACCGGGCTACCCCTTTCATAGGAACATCTAGCGGGTAGATGATTCTGGGCCCATAGATCAGGGTTTCATAGGAAGAAGCGCCTCGGAGCATCGGAATACCTCCAAACCCTTACAATGTGATGGGGATGTGCCTACCGGGGTATACCTAGCAGGACGTTTCCGACTGGCCCAGGAATTGGCGAGTGGGCCTGCAAGACGGTGACTGGATCGAGGCCCAGGCGAGTAGATAGGCCCAGTCGGATTAGGTTAAACAAGTACCGAAGCCTTAACTGATTCGGTTGAGATATGTAAACCCTAGGGGAGGTGAGCCTATATAAACCTCCCTAAAGGGCGTGTAGAGATACGTTCCATCATACACCCAAGCGGCTCGCCGCCTAGCCGCCGAGCTCGCCCATTGTACCATCTTCATAATACAATCTAGCAGGAGTAGGTCTTTACCCTCCGGGGGGGCGAACCTGGGTAAATCCATGTGTCTCCGCCCTCATCTCGCACCGCCGATGGCTGGCCGCCCTTGCCCCTCGTTCTACTACTCGCTGCCGATTGCAGCATCTGCCGTGACAATTCCCACGACAGTGGCGCCCACCGTGGGGCCTGGCCGGTCTGGCCGGTGTTCTGCGGCGAGATCCAATCTTCCCATCAACGAAACGGTCGCCACCGGCCGCATGATAGCGATCGGCGAGATGCTCCAAATCTTGCCGAGCAGCTACGTCCCGGCGGCGCGACCCGTCACGCGCAGCATGATCCTGCCGGTCGGCACGATCAGCCTCTTCGTCGGCCTCACCGACATCATCGCCTCGGAGGACTCGGCTCGCATCCGCGAGTCGCCGCCAAGCGATCGGCTCTCCGAGAGCCAGATCCATCGCCTCGCCTCCGAGTACAACTCGGCCCACAGTAACATGGCCGAAAACTCAGCGGCCGCAGAAGACACGGCCCTCAACGACGACGCCGACTCGGCGACCCCGGCGTCATTCGCCGGATCCATCACCGCGGCTTCACCCGCGGGCTCCATCACCCAGGTCTCCAAGATGGGAGACTTCGAGGACCCCTCCATCCTTGGGATCTTCGACTTCGACTCCGGGTCGGAAAATTCCGCCGACCTCCGCGACGGGACCGGTCGCCACGCCGCGACCTACATGGCGACCAGCACCGAACCGCTGGAGGACCCCTTCTCCACCCCGATCCCTCCTAACGCCACGGCAACGGAGGTCGAGGAAATCCGCCTGAAGCTGGCGGAGGCAGTGCGCAAGGAGCAAGCCGAGCGCGAAAAATTTCGCCTCGAGCAGGTGACGGCACAGGAGCTTTCACGCTACCATCAGCAGCGAATCAGGTCGCGCCTGAAACCCACCGTCCAAGGGCGCGCCCTGAACTTCGACGACGAAAATGACCCGGCCCGCGTGCCGAGCGCGCGATCTGCGAGAACGCGCCACCAGGAGGAAGCGCCCGGCCCCCGCCAGGGTCGATGGCGATGGACGCCCCACCTCCACCCAACCGCACACCCCCCAATGATCAGCCGCGGATAGTAGTCTCCTCACAGGAGCGGGACGCGAACGGCCTCCCACTGTTCTCCACCCCGATGGACAACCTCGTGGCGGGCTGAGCAGTAGCCGACAACATCACGGCCACCGGTGACGGCGCCCTACAGATCCAGTACATCAGGGCCCTGCTCGCAAAGGCCGTCGAGCAGCAAAACGCAGGCGCCGACTCACAGGGTCGAGTGTACTCACGTTCTTCGGGAAGCAGAGCAGCCTCGAGCGTCCGCCTAATGGCGGCAAACACCCTCAACTGCCCGCCACCAGAGCCACTGCAGCTCCAACACCGACCCGCGAACGCGGCACTCTCCACCAACGACCCCAGGCCAGCGACCAACTTCGTCGCCGCCAACGGTCAACCCATCGACGCCCGCACCCACATCATCAACAACCAAAGCTGGTGCGCACGCCAGCCCGACGACCTGCGACACACCCTAACCAATCGCCACGACAGCGAGCCAATGGGGTCGCTAAGTCGACTCGGCCCCAAGTGCTTCGGACTGATGATCCGAGGCGAGAAGTACCCGCCGAACTTCAAGGCGCCGAAGGAGATAGAAAAGTACGACCCCTCGTACGATCCCGCCGTCTGGCTCGATACATACCTCATGGCGATGGGGATCGCAGGCCACACCGACCTGCTAGCCGCCCGTTACCTCCCCCTGATGATGGAGGGGACGTGCAGATAGTGGATCAACACCCTCCCCCAGGATAGTATCGACTCCTGGGAGGAGATGCGCGACGCCTTCGTCAGGCACTTCGAGTGCTCCTACACCTGCGCCACCACCATCGAGGACCTGGAGCGATGCGTCCAGGGACCCCGCGAGTCGACCCGCAACTAGGTCCAGCGGTGGCAAGAACTCTGGTACAACGCGGTCGGCATCCACCCGGACACCGCGATCCATTGCTTCAAGACCTCGTGCCGCTACGACCCTTTGGTCGCCAAGCTCAAGCGACATTCTTGCACACTCGACAACATAACGGACCTCCTCGAGATCGCCAAACGGTACGCGGAGGAAGATCCAAACCAGGAAACCGACGACGAGTCGGGAGGTCAACGCCGCACGAGCAGCAACAACAGCGGACGACGGTCTAACCTACGCTACAGCAACACTCGCCTCACCGGCAAGCGCCGCAGTGACGGGTGAGTCGACTTCGTCGCCAACGCCGGGCACGCACAACGCGAGCCCAAAAGCTTCCGCCGCGACGGAGGACAACGCCGCGACGGCGGCAACTACAAGGCCAAGCCAAGGTTCGACCCTGCGGCCCTCCTTAACCAACCTTGTGCGTTTCATAGCAGGGAAGGCAAACCCGCAACGCACACGACTGCCGACTGCCACACCCTCAGGGAGATTGAGAAGGCGCGGCGAGCAAGGGAGGACCCCAACAACAACCCGCCAAACGGCGGAAAGTTCGGCAACATGGCCGGCTCGCTCCATACCTTCACAGGCTTCAACACGAAGCACGAGAAGGTCATCACCCGCGCCGTCACTGTCAACGCGGTGGCCCAGGTGGACGTTCCCCAGTTCCTCAACTGGTCGGAGCAGCCCATCACCTGGAGCCGCCAGGACCACTCGCCGCGCATCGAGTACCCAGGCCGAGACGCCCTGGTGGTCAAGCCAAAGGTGGGCGACTACTGGCTCCCCAAGACATTGATGGACGGCGGCAGCTCCATCAACATCCTGTACCTGGACACCTTCAGGCGGCTGCGGCTCCCGCAGTCAATGATCGAGACAACCCACACCACATTCCACGGCATCGTCCCCGGTCGGAAGGCGTACCCGATCGGCAAGGTCACGCTGCCAGTCACCTTCGGCACACCAGCAAACTTTCGCACCGAGCGGATCGTCATCGAGCTGGTGCCCTTCGACAACCCCTACCACTGCGTCCTGGGGCGCCAGGCGTTCGCCAAGTTCATGGCAGCGCCACACTACGCGTACAACGCGATGATGCTCCCTGGGCCGTGCGGCGTCATCACCATCAACGGCGACCCGGACATGGCCGCCGAGCGCGAGGCCAAAGGAGCAGAACTCGCCGATGCCGTCATCGTGGCAGAAACCAACCACGCAGATGAGCTCGCCAAGTACGCGAGCGGGGTCAACAACGACGACCCCACCATACTCAAGAAGCCCAACTCGGAGGGCGCAAACACCTCAACCTTCGAGGCAACGACGCACACTCGCACCGTCGAGCTGGTCCCAGGCGATTCCAGCCAGACGGTGACGATCGGGACGGGCATGAGCCCAGCCTAGGAAGGCGCGCTCATCGAGTTCCTTCGTGAGAACAGGGACATCTTCGCATGGAAGCCCTCTGACATGCCTGGTGTCCCTAGGGAGCTCACTGAGCACAAGCTAAACGTGGACCCCAAAGTGCGACCCGTCAAACAGTCACTGCGGCCCTTCAATGAAGAGCGCCGCCGAGCCATCGCCGAGGAGGTGCAGCGTCTACTCGCTGCAGGCTTCATCCGGCCAATCAAGTACTCCAAGTGGCTGGCAAACCCAGTCCTGGTCGAGAAAAAGAACGGGACCTGGAGGATGTGTATCGACTACACAAACTTGAACAGCACCTGCCCAATGGAGCAGTTCGTCCTCCTGCGGATCGACCAAATAATCGGCAGGCTCAGAGTCGCTATGTTTCCTCGCGCCTACTCTGGATACAACCAGATCAAAATGGTTATCGAGGACGAGGAGAAGACGACGTTCATCACGCCATTCGGAGCCTTCTGCTACACCGCCATGACCTTTGGCCTCAAGAATGCCGGAGCGACCTACCAGCGGTGCATGCAAGGGTGCCTCGCGAGCCAAATTGGCCGCAACATCCACGTCTATATCGATGACGTGGTCGTAAAGTCCGCTCGCCAGGGCGATCTACTCGCCGACCTGGCGGAAACGTTCGCCAACTTGCGAAAATACAAGATAAAGCTTAACCCAGGCAAATGCACCTTCGGTGTACCAGCAGGACAACTGCTGGGGTACGTCGTCTCCAAGCGAGGGATCGAGGCAAACCCCACTAAGATCGACACGATCGCCTGACTCGGCAAACCCGAGTGCCTGCGCGACGTCCAGAAGCTGGCCGGGCGAGTAGCGGCTCTTAGTCGCTTCATCCCCCACCTGGGCAAAAAGGCGATGCCCCTATACCGTCTGATGCGCAAGAACCCCACCTTCCAGTGGGACAAGGAGGCAGACGACGCGCTTCGCGACCTCAAGAAGGTGCTACTTGCCTCACCACTACTCGCTGCCCCCGCCAACAAAGAACCCATGCTGGTCTACGTCGCGGCCTCCGAACGCGTCGTCAGCGCCGTCATGGTCGTCGAACGGCCAGAGGAAGGAAAGGAGCGCCCAGTACAGCGACCGGTGTACTACATCAGCGAGGTCGTCACCGAGTCGCGCCAGCGATACCCGCAGTACCAGAAACTGGTATACGCGGTCTTCAAAGCACAGCGGCGCCTCCCGCACTACTTCCAGGAGCACCCGATCACGGTCGTCTCCTCAGCACCGTTGCAGGACATCATCCGCAACCGCGAGGCGACTGGGCGAGTCGCCAAGTGGGCCGTCGAGATCGGCGTCCACAACATCAAATACGAGCCACGGAAGGCGATCAAGTCGCAGGCTCTAGCGGACTTCATCGCCGACTGGGAAGAGGCCCAGCAGCCAGAGAAGCTGCCATACCTCCATTACTGGAGCCTGCACTTCGACGGTTCCAAGAACGCGGACGGCGCAGGAGCAGGGATCGTGCTAACTTCACCGAAGGGCGACAAGCTCCGCTACGTCCTCTACCTCGACTTCACCCCTGCACCAACAACATGGCCGAGTACGAGGCCTTACTCCACGGCATGCGAGCTGCCAGGGAGATGAACGTCAACCGCCTACACTGCTACGGAGACTCCGACCTCGTCGCTGGGCAAGTCGCCGGCACCTGCGACGCCGTCTCCCCCACCATGGCGGCGTATCGCCAAGCAGTGGACAAGCTGGGCGGACACTTCGCAGGATACTCCGTCGAGTGGATCGACAGGCGGAAGAACGAGGAGGCCGACGCACTCTCTCGCATCGGGTCGGCTCGACTCGCACCACCCGCCGGCGTCTTCCTTGACACAATCACCAAGCCATCAGTCTCTCCCCCAAGGGAGATCGACATCGGAGTCCCGCTGCAGCCAGAGGCAGCCCTGGTCGCACTCGTCACCGAGCCAGACGACTGGACCAAGCCCTACGTCGCCTACCTGGAGGCCGGCACCTTGCCGCCAGACGATACGGACGCCCGAATGATCGCACGCCAATGCAAATCCTTCACCATCATCGACGACGAGCTCCATAAGCACAGCGTCACCGGCGTGTTCCAACGCTGCGTCCAACCGGCCGAAGGACGCAAGATCCTCCACGACATCCACTCCGGCGACTGTGGCCACCACGCCGGCGCCCGCTCTCTGGTCGCCAAGGCTATGCGGCATGGCTTCTACAGGCCCACCGCACACGCCGACGCCGTCGACATCGTCCAGCGGTGCGCCGGGTGCCAGAAGTACGCCAACCAGACGCACGTGCCGAGCTCGGTGCTGAAGACAATCCCCATCGCCTGGCCATTCGCCGTGTGGGGCATGGATATGGTAGGCCCCTTCAAAAAGGCCCCCTCCGGCTACACCCACCTACTGGTCGCGGTCGACAAATTCACAAAGTGGGTGGTGGCCAAGCCAGTCCGGAAATGCGACGGGAAGACCGCTACCAAGTTCTTACGCGAGCTCTTATATCGCTACGGGTTCCCACATAGCATCATCACGGACAACGGCACTAACTTCGCCAAGGGTGCCATGGCCGAGTTCTACGAGGAACACCACATCCGGCTCGACCTGGCGTCAGTCGCCCACCCGGAGTCCAACGGCCAAGCCGAACGGGCCAACCGGAGCATCCTCCACGGCCTGAAGCCGCGGCTCCAAGTACCACTCAAGCGCACCGCCGGGTGCTGGGTCGAGGAGCTACCATCCGTTATCTGGGGCATCTGCACCTCAGTCAACAGGTCGACAGGGTTTACCCCCTTCTTCATGGTGTACGACGCCGAGGCAGTCATGCCCACCGACCTTAAGCACGACTCGCCGAGGGTCGTCCACTACACGGAGGCTGCAAACGAACTCGCCCGCTAGGATGGATTCGATCAACTCGACGAGGAACATGACCTCGCTCGGTCACGCACCGCCATCTACCAGCAGGGACTCCGCCGCTACCACAGCCGGCGGGTGAAAACTCGCACCTTCCAAGAAGGCGACCTGGTGTTGCGCCTCATCCAGGACAAGAAGCGTATGCACAAGCTCTCCCCTCCGTGGGAGGGACCATTCGCCATCGGGTGAGTACTCGGCAACGACGCCTACTACCTCGTCGACATCCGCGGGGACGGCAAACTTGACGTCAAGCGACCATGGAATGTAAACCTCATACGGAAGTTCTACTCCTAGAACCCCACATATGTACTCTCCAGTCGCTATGAAATAAAAAGAATTGGTTACCGCAAATTGCGCCTACTCTCCGTGTCTTGTGCCACTCGCACTCGTATTAACAGCGTCAAGCTAACCGCAGAAGTCAACCTCTGGTACAGCGATCGGCATGGCTAAGTAGTGCGGTGCAAGAGCACTGGGTCACCTCAGGTCTTGCATCGTCCACGAAAAACGCCTACCCGGAGCCCCATTGGTGTCGCCCAACCCGACTGGCTCTACGAGCCAAGACAACTGCCTTCGCTTCCTACAGCAACCATGATCCTCCGCATCCTCGACATAGCGACTCGAACAGCCAAGTACCACGCTCGGGGACTGACGACCAGGCCAGCGCAAGCGGCTCGGGAAAATGCCAAGTATGAGAGCATGCCCAGGACTCGCCATGCGACTGACCCAGCGGGCCAGGCAGGAGTGATGCGCTCAAACTAACGCGCCAAGTCCTCACCCACCCTCGAGTCGCGCCTAGAACAACCAACTACCACGCTCGGGGACTCGGCCACCCGACCTCGTTCGCGCAAGGGAAAACAGTGAAGTACAGAGCGCTCAAGGGAGTCGCCTTGTGACTGGCTCTCCGAGTCCGGGCGAGTCGACCACATTAACAAAACATTCAAAAACCACAAACACATCACACACGAGGTATACCCCACAAAAAGGGCCGACGCGCTCGGGGACTCGTTCAACCCTCAATCAAAAAACACATGACAAATCCCAAAATAGACACGATATCTCATTAAATAGCATGTCGCATATTGTCTCAAATTACATAGTATGCCGAATGGCAGAACTGCTACTCACGCCCCAGGGCAACCTAGTTTACTCCGCATGCTTCGACGACGACTCGCCAACACCCTTGCGATTGCGGATGAAGGGAGTGTACGGGTTCGACGAATACATCGTCAGCTCACCCGCCATCACCGCACGAAAGGGCTGCTCGACCTTGAAGTCCCGGTGTTGTGGCTCGGGGTCGTTGGGCGCGACGACCGTCTCCTAGTAAGGAAGGAGGTCACCCATCGCCCAGACGCACTCGGAGTACACCGCGGCGCGACCCGTCAACTTGAGCACCTCGGAGATCTCCACCGCGCCAGTCGACGACGGGTAGCCACTCGTCACATCGTCGAGGTCGAAGTCTTCCGGGAAGTGAGCAAGACCAAGGCTAAGCGCCGTCTCCGCTCCGCGCCGGAACACCGATCGCGTCATGAACTCAACGATCGACGGTGCCTCGACGAGGTCGCTGGGAATTACTTCCGTGGGCGATATCTCCTGGAGGTAGGCTCGGATGCACGTTGCCGACAACGTCGCCGAGTCGACGAGCGTGGCCACACATTGCCGCGCGTCGAACGAGCTCGCCTCTTCCGCACTATCAAGGATGCGACCTGCGAATAGAAGATAACAGTGAGTAAGTCGGACATCACAAAAGGCACATGCTGTTGGCAGGGGCAGATACACTTACCAATCAAGGGGCAGGAGAGATCCGTGATGAAGCATTGAAGCGAAGTATAGTCGTCCTGAAGCCCGACAACAAGGGCGTCGGACACATTATGGTCCTCTGCGGCGGCTGTAATGGCGGCCTTGGCTCGCCCATCCGCCGAGCTCGCTTCCTCCTTCGCCTCCCTCAGCTCGCGCTCGAGATCGGCGATCCGCTTCTCAGCCGAGCTCAATGCCGATTGAGCCATTGCCAACTCACCCGCTGGGACAAGTCCCTGGCGAGCCTCCTCCGCCTTCGCGGCAACTGCCTGAAGCCCCTTATTCGCCTCTTGGACGGCGGACAGTTCCTTCTCCGTGCGGTGTTTAGCTGCCAATCGGTCATCTGACTCACGTTGCAGACCCTGCACATAGTTCAAACAGTTAACCAAAGCAAAATCTTAAGTGTCCACTCGCTGAAATTCAGCAAGTACAAACTTGGGGACTGGCGATCAAAAATCCTAAGTGCCCACCCGCTGAAATTCAGCGAGTGCGTACTCGGGGACTGGCGATCAAAAAATCCTAAGTGCCCACCCGCTGAAATTCAGCGAGTGCGCACTCTTGGACTGGCGATCAAAAAATCCTAAGTGCCCACTAAAGGGTTTTGCGGCATAGTAAATCAAAGTTTTCTACGGATGCGAACAGAGGGAAGCCAAGATCTAATCTAGGAGATGCAAACAACGAGAGAGATTGGATTAGATCTTCATACCCTTGAAGATTCGCACAGCGGAACGTTCGTCGGAACGTGGGTGATGTAGTCGTACTCGCTTCTCCTCCTCGCGATCCGATCCGATCTAGCACCACAAGTGGCGGTGCCTCCGTGAGATGCACACGTGCAGCACCTCGATGTCTCCTCCTTCCTTGGTCCAGCAAGTATGGTGGAGAGATGGGTTGGATCTACAACGCGACGGCGCGGTGCAATTGGTGGAGAATTTCTGCAGCAGGGCTTCGCCTACAAGCAGTCGGGAGGGAGAGAGGAGGGCAGCAGGGCGGCTAGGGTTGGAGGGGAAGGTGTAGGGGGTTGGTGCGCCCCCAGCCCTCTATATATAGAGGGGTGGGCGTAGCCCTTTCCCCTCCCCCAAGCCAAGGCCGGCGGCCCCAAGGAGGAAGAGTGGGGGGCAAGGAAACCCCCCTTCTAGAAGCTCTATCTAGAGTTTAAACCTCTCTTGGCCGGCTGGGCCCTATGGGGCCTTGTGCCCCTGGCCCAATGCGGCCAGGGCACTCCCTCATAGGCCCATGCCCCCTCCCGGAAGGTGTGGCCACGTTGGTCCCCTTCCGGAAGGTTCTAGAAGCTTCCGGTACAATACCGATTAACCCGGAACAATTCCGAACTCCAAAAACTGCACTGCCTTATATGAATCTTATTCTCCGGACCACTCCGGAACCTCCCGTGATGTCCCGGATCCCATCCGAGACTCCGAACAAAAACTCATAAACCAATTCTCCAATCTATCCTAGCGTCGAGACACGTTAAGTGTGTGACCCTGCGGGTTCGAGAATATGCAGACATGATCTTCTATCAATAATAAACAGCGGGGTCTGGAAACCCATATTGACTCCCACACATTCATCGATGATCATATCGGATGAACCACGATGCCAGGATTCAATCAATCCCATATATATTCCCTTCGTCTCGCGATATTTTACTTGCCCGAGATTCGATCGTCGGTACCGTCATACCTAGTTCAATCTCGTTCACAACAAGTACTTTAATCGTTTCGTAATCCGATATCACTTTGTGATTAACTCCTTAACCACATGCTTGCAAGCAGTGTTGATATCGATCACCGAGTGGGCCCGAAGTATATCTCTCTGACTTGGGAGGGACAAATCCCATCTCGATACATACAACCCAACAGATACTTTCCGATCACCTGAGAGACACCTTTATGATCACCCTCTCATAGGATGACGTTTGATGACCTCAAAGCTTTCTTCCGATACCAGGGAGTTGTATTATCTCATGGTCTAAGGAATACAATATTTGACATAAGAAAAGCTTCGCAAAGACGAACACGATGACACGATCTAATTGCTTCGCTTAGTTTGGGTCTGTCCACCATATCATTCTCCCAATGATATGATCTCATTATTAATTGACAACTCATGTCCATGGTTAGGAAACCTTAACCATCATTAATCAATGAGCTAGTCCATAGAGGCATACTAGGGACACGGTGTTGTTCACAAACCACACAAGTATTAAAGTTTCCGCTTAATACAATTCTAGCATGGAATATAAACATTATCATGAACAAGAATTATAATAATAACATCTTTATTATTGCCTCTAGGGAATAATTCCAACAGTCTCCCACTTGCACTAGAGTCAATAATCAAGTTTACATTTGGCAACAATCTCACACCCATGGCACTGAGGTACTGATCATGTTTTGCACGCGAAAGAGGTTTAGTCAACGGATCTGCGACATTCAGATCTGTATGTACTTTGCTAATCTTCAGATCTCCATCTGCTATATAATCTCGGATTATATGAAACTTGCGGTTGATATGCTTGGTCTTTGGATGATATCTTGGTTCCTTAGCGAGTGCTATGGCGCCAGTGTTGTCACACAATATCTCCAGTGGGTCCAATGCAATTGGAACCACGCCAAGCTCAGTGATGAAGTTTCTGATCGAAACTCCTTCACTTGACGCTTCTACAGCAGCCATGTATTCCGCTTCTACTGTAGATCCTGCGATCACGCTTTGCTTGCAGCTTCTCCAGCTCACAGCTCCTCCATTCAAAATATAAACGTATCCTGTCTGAGATTTAGAATCATCCTTGTCGGTGTCGAAACTAGCGTCGACGTAACCTTTTACGACGAGCTGTTCATCACCCCCATAGACTAAGAACATTTCTTTAGTCCTATTCAGGTACTTTAGGATGTTCTTCACGGCTGTCCAGTGTTCCACTCCTGGATCACTTTGATATCTGCTCGTCAAACTAAGAGCATTGGACACATCCGGTCTAGTACACAGCATGGCATACATGATGGAACCTATGGCCGAGGCATAAGGCACTTTTCTCATAGCTTCCCTATCATTTACCGTAGCTGGACACTGAGCCATGCTCAATATCTTACCTGACAACATAGGCACTGAACCTTTCTTTGCCTTATCCATTCTGAACCTTTTCAGAACTTTGTCTAGGTATGTACTCTGGCTTAAAGCTATCAGGCGTCTTTGTCTATCTCTATAGATCTTGATGCCCAATATATAAGTAGCTTCACCTAGGTCTTTCATTGAAAAACACTTGTTCAAATAACTCTTCACATCGTTAAGCATGTTGATGTCATTTCCGATAATCAATATGTCATCAACATATAGTACCAGAAACGTCACCGAGCTCCCACTCACTTTCTTGTAGATACAAGCTTCGTAGCAATTTGGAACAAATCCAGAGCTCTTGATCACTTGATCAAAACGAAGGTTCCAACTCCGAGATGCTTGCTTCAGTCCATAAATGGAACGCTGAAGTTTGCATACTTTATCAGCATCCTTAGGATCGACAAAACCTTCGGGTTGCATCATATACAACTCTTCATCAATGTTGCCATTGAGGAAAGCAGTCTTGACATCCATCTGCCATATTTCATAATCATGAAACGCAGCAATTGCTAATAAAATCCGAATGGACTTAAACATTGCTACGGGAGAGAAAGTCTCATCGTAGTCAACACCTTGAACTTGTCGAAAACCATTCGCAACAAGCCGTGATTTATAGACGGTAACATTACCATCCGCGTCCGTTTTCTTCTTGAAGATCCATTTGCACTCAACGGCCTTTCGGTCGCTAGGAGGGTCCACCAAAGTCCATACTTGGTTTTCGCTCATGGATCCCAATTCGGATTTCATGGCTTCTAGCCATTTCTGAGAGTCTGGGCTCATCATCACTTCCTCATAGTTCGTAGGTTCACTGTCTTCTACTAACAAGACAGTCAAGAGAGGGTTGCCGTACCACTCAGGAGGGGCACGTGACCTTGTCGACCTGCGACGTTCAGTAGCAGCATCGTCCGAAGCTTCATGATCCTTGTCATTAGCTTCCTCTATTGTTGGTGCAGGTGGCACTGGAACAATTTCAGGTGCTGCGCTACTCTCCAATTCAAGAGAAGGTTCAATAACCTCGTCTAGCTCTACTTTCCTCCCACTCACTTCTTTTGAGAGAAACTCCTTCTCAAGAAAGGAACCGTTCTTTGCGACAAACACTTTGCCTTCGGTTCTGTGATAGAAGGTATACCCAATAGTTTCCTTAGGGTATCCTATGAAGACGCATTTCTCCGCTTTGGGTTCGAGCTTGTCCGGCATCAACTTCTTGACGTAAGCTTCGCATCCCCAAACTTTAAGAAATGACAACTTAGGTTTAGCCCCAAACCACAGTTCATACGGTGTCGTCTCAACGGATTTAGATGGAGCCGTATTTAAAGTGAATGCAGCGGTTTCTAATGCATAACCCCAAAATGATAACGGCAAATCAATAAGAGACATCACTGATCGGACCATATCTAATAAGGTTCGATTCCGGCGTTCAGACACACCATTGCGCTGTGGTGTTCCGGGTGGCGTGAGTTGCGAAACGATTCCGCTTGCTCTAAGATGCGTGAGAAAATCATAACTCAAATATTCACCTCCACGATCGGATCGTAGAAATTTAATCTTTCTGTTACGATGGTTCTCCACTTCATTCTGAAATTCTTTGAACTTTTCAAACGTTTCAGATTTATGTTTCATTAAATAGATATACCCATATCTACTTAAGTCATCGGTAAAAGTGAGAAAGTAGCGATATCCACCGCACGTCGAAAGACTCATCGGTCCGCATACATCGGTATGTATGATTTCCAACAAGTCCGTTGCTCGCTCCATCATACTGGAGAACGGGGTTTTGATCATCTTGCCCATGAGGCATGGTTCGCATGTGTCAAATGATTCAAAATCAAGAGACTCCAAAAGTCCATCAGAATGGAGTTTCTTCATGCGCTTTACACCAATATGACCTAGACAACTGTGCCACAAATAAGTAGTATTATCACTATCTACTTTGCATCTCTTAGCCTCAATGTTATGGATGTGTGTTTCATCCCTTTCGAGATTTAGAAGAAATAAACCATTCACAAGAGGTGCATGACCATAAAAGATGTTACTCATATAAATAGAACAACCATTATTCTCCGATTTAAATGAATAACCGTCTTGCAATAAACACGATCCAGAAATAATGTTCATGCTCAACGCAGGCACATAATAACATTTATTAAGGTTTAAAACTAATCCCGAAGGTAAAACTAAGGAGAGCGTGCCGATGGCCATCACATCAACTCTTGATCCGTTGCCAACGCGCATCGTCACCTCATCCCTCGCAAGCCGCCGTCTATTCCGAAGCTCCTGTTTCGAGTTACAAATATTAGCAACCGAACCAGTATCAAATACCCAGGCACTACAACGAGGGCTAGTAAGGAAAACATCAATAACATGTATATCAAATATATCTTTGATGGTGCCAGCCTTCTTGTCCGCTAAGTACTTCGGACAGTTGCGCTTCCAGTGACCCTTGTCCTTGCAATAGAAGCACTCAGTGTCCGGCTTAGGACCAGACTTGAGCTTCTTCTCAGCAGGGGCAACGCGCTTGCCGCCGCCTTTCTTGAAGGGCTTCTTTGCACCCTTACCTTTCTTAAAGGTGGGCTTGTTGACCATCAACACATGATTATCCTTTTTGATGTCCACTTCCGCGGCCTTCAGCTTTGCGAAGAGCTCGGTGATCGTATCAGTGGAACCAATCTGATTATGAGTCACTACAAAACTTTTGTAGCTGAGAGGGAGTGATTGCAGAACCCTGTCAATCTTGAGCTCCTCTGGAATCGTGCATTCCAGTTGCTCAAGGCGTTGAGTGTAGCCCGTCATCTTAATGGCGTGCTCACTAACGGAACTCCCTTCCTCCATCTTGCAGTTAAAGAGCTTCTCAGAGATCTCATATCTCTCAAAACGGGACTGAGTCTGAAACATGGTTTTCAGCTCTTCGAGAATCTCAAAGGGCCCGGGATAGTCTTCAAAACGATTTTGAAGTTCTGGTTCCATAGCAAACAACATGGTGCTCTTAATCACACCATAATCATCTTTGCGCGACTGATAGACAGCTTTCTCATCAGCCGGCGCAGTTGCAGCAGGGGGGTCACCTAACGCTTTCCCAAGGGCATAGTCCTTTTGACCGCCAGAGAGAATGATTCTTAGATTACAGAACCAATTGGTGAAGTTAGACCCATTGTTCTTAAGCTTTTCTTTCTCAGCAAAAACGTTGAAGTTGAAGTTGGACTTAGCCATGTGATCTACAGTATTTGCAAGTACAATTTAGACTATGTTCATGATAAATAGTTCAACTTAATCAAATTACTAGATGAACTCCCACTAAATTCAACATCCCTCAAGTTGTTTAGTGAACACGATCCAAATTCACCACACCTAATCCGATTTTCACGAGAAGAGATGTGGTTTCAATGGTGGACAACGAAGTGTCGATCATATCATTCATATGACTCATGCTTAACCTTTCGGTTCATGTGTTCCGAGGCCATGTCTGTACATGCTAGGCTCGTCAAGTTAGACCCAAGTATTTCCGCGTGTGCAAAACTGGCTTGCACCCGTTGTATGTGAGCGTAGAGTCTATAGCACCCGATCATCACGTGATGCTTGGACACGACAAACTTTCGCAACGGTGCATACTTGGGGAGAACACAGTTTTTATCTTGATCTTTAATTGAGGAATCATCTTATAATGCTACCGTCACGATCTAAGCATAATAAGATACATAAAAGGATAAACATCACATGCATATAACTTTAATGTGACATGGTATAGCCAATCTTCGCGCAATGATCTCCATCTTGTGCGTTCCGGCATGATCTCCATCACTCCACCATGATTGCCTCCACCACGAATAGCAACTACAGCTATTGCTAACTACTTAGCGATAAAGTGAAACTATTACATGGCGCATAAGAAGTTGACACACAGGTCATACACAATTATAAAGACAACCATATGGCTCCTGCCGGTTGTGTACTCATCGACATGCAAGTCGTGAAACATTACAAAACATGATCATCGCATACATTATACACATCACATCTTGGGCCATACCATATCACAGAAAACACTCCCTGCAAAAACAAGTTAGACGCCTCTACTTTGTTGTTGCATGTTTTACGTGGCTTATGGGAGTAGATGCTAAGAACGATTCTTACCTACGGAAAGCCACAACGGTGATATTATGGTTGCCAAACTCCGGTGTTAATCCCATGACAACTATAGTGAGAGAAACTGACATCCACCAGCCGCATGTGTGGAACAAGCCACACGTCAAGTGCAGAGCCGGTCTCGCGAACGACGTCGCGTAAGGTTGGCCTGGACCGCTTCAATCTCACTATCCCGCGTCATAATAAGAACACAAACAAGAGGCTTGCAACAGAAAACATCAACGCCCGCAACAACCATGTTGCGTTCTACTCGTGAAACACATCTACGCATAGATCTAGCTCTGATACCACTGAAGGGTTTCGCGGCATAGTAAATCAAAGTTTTCTACGGATGCGAACAGAGGGAAGCCAAGATCTAATTTAGGAGATGCAAACAATGAGAGAGATTGGATTAGATCTTCATACCCTTGAAGATTCGCACAGCGGAACGTTCGTCGGAACGTGGGTGATGTAGTCGTACTCGCTTCTCCTCCTCGAGATCCGATCCGATCTAGCACCACAAGTGGCGGTGCCTCCGTGAGATGCACACGTGCATCACCTCGACATCTCCTCCTTCCTTGGTCCAGCAAGTATGGTGGAGAGATGGGTTGGATCTACAACGCGACGGCACGGTGCAATTGGTGGAGAATTTCTGCAGCAGGGCTTCGCCTACAAGCAGTCGGGAGGGAGAGAGGAGGGCAGCAGGGCGGCTAGGGTTGGAGGGGAAGGTGTAGGGGGTTGGTGCGCCCCCATCCCTCTATATATAGAGGGGTGGGCGCAGCCCTAGCCCCTCCCCCAAGCCAAGGCCGGCGGCCCAAAGGAGGAAGAGTGGGGGGCAAGGAAACCCCCCTTCTAGAAGCTCTATCTAGAGTTTAAACCTCTCTTGGCCGGCTGGGCCCTATGGGGCCTTGTGCCCCTAGCCCAATGCGGCCAGGGCACTCCCTCATAGGCCCATGCCCCCTCCCGGAAGGTGTGGCCACGTTGGTCCCCTTCCAGAAGGTTCTAGAAGCTTCTGGTACAATATCGATTAACCCGAAACAATTCCGAACTCCAAAAACTGCACTGCCTTATATGAATCTTATTCTCCGGACCACTCCGAAACCTCTCGTGATGTCCCAGATCCCATCCGAGACTCCGAACAAAAACTCATAAACCAATTATCCAATCTATCCTAGCGTCGAGACACGTTAAGTGTGTGACCCTGCGGGTTCGAGAATATGCAGACATGATCTTCTATCAATAATCAACAGCGGGGTCTGGAAACCCATATTGACTCCCACACATTCATCGATGATCATATCGGATGAACCACGATGCCAGGATTCAATCAATCCCATATATATATTCCCTTCGTCTCGCGATATTTTACTTGCCCGAGATTCGATCGTCGGTACCATCATACCTAGTTCAATCTCGTTCACAGCAAGTACTTTACTCGTTTCGTAATCCGATATCACTTTGTGATTAACTCCTTAACCACATGCTTGCAAGCGGTGTTGATATCGATCACCGAGTGGGCCCGAAGTATATCTCTCCGACTTGGGAGGGACAAATCCCATCTCGATACATACAACCCAACAAATACTTTCCTATCACCTGAGAGACACCTTTATCATCACCCTCTCATAGGATGACGTTTGATGACCTCAAAGCTTTCTTCCGATACCAGGGAGTTGTATTATCTCATGGTCTAAGGAATACAGTATTTGACATAAGAAAAGCTTCGCAAAGACGAACACGATGACACGATCTAATTGCTTCGCTTAGTTTGGGTCTGTCCACCATATCATTCTCCCAATGATATGATCTCATTATTAATTGACAACTCATGTCCATGGTTAGGAAACCTTAACCATCATTAATCAATGAGCTAGTCCATAGAGGCATACTAGGGACACGGTGTTGTTCACAAACCACACAAGTATTAAAGTTTCCTCTTAATACAATTCTAGCATGGAATATAAACATTATCATGAACAAGAATTATAATAATAACATCTTTATTATTGCCTCTAGGGCATAATTCCAACGTGCCCACCCGCTCAAATTCAGCGAGTGCGCACTCGGGGACTGGCGATCAAAAAATCCTAAGTGCCCATCCGCTGAAATTCAGCGAGTACGCACTCGGGGACTAGCAATCAAAAAATCCTAAGTGCCCATCCGCTGAAATTCAGCGAGTGCGCACTCGGGGACTGGACACGAAAAATAACAACTAGACACTAAAAGAATCAGACCGCTGCAAAACACCGACCTGATCCTCGGGGACTGGACATACCTGGATGGCTGCGCCAAGCATGCCGTGAAGTTGTATCGCATCCACGGATGCGAGGAGAGCCGGCGTGTGCCCACGACGCTGCTCGACCTCTGCGTCGGCGACCCCAGGTGCACGGCTCGAGGGCGAGGTCCCACTCATTGCAGCCGCCCTGGTCATGAAGCGCGGGAACGTTGCGATAGAGGCACCGGCACCAAAGGAGGCCGGCTCGGACGCCCCAGGCGAGGGAGCACACTCCTTCGTAGTTATGGCCGCCTCTGGTGCGGGTTCATTCGGCGCGACCGCCGTGTCGTCGGAGATCGTGACGACATCGTCGCCCTTGGCCTTCTTGGCGCCATCCGCAGGGGCGACGACGTCGTCCGCCTTCCTCTTATGGGAAGAATCCTCCTCGCTGTCGACGGGTGGAACCTTAGCCACGGTCGGGTGGCCTATCTTCTTCGCTCCGGTCCTGTAAATCGATCGTGTGAGCAAGATAATTCAAGCTGCTATGAAAGACAAAAGTAGGTGAGCGAACTCACTTGGCGACTGGATTGAAGTGTAGCCCCGTGCGGATGCCGGCCGGCTTCTCCAGTTCGGGGCCTAGTCGGCGACTGAGGCCCATCTCCAGGACGTCGCGTGCCCAAGACACGGACGGCTTCTTCGTCGTCGAGGCTGCAACGGGAGCTTCTGGGACATCTTCGGCGGGAGCTTCCCTGCGAGGTGAGGCCGCCGCGACCAGAGCGACCCCTAGCCCAGAGACTGGGGCGAATGGTGGAGGCATTGAGGCCAGTGGCACCTCGCTCAGGACAGCGGCCGTGTCCAGCACGGCTGCCGTCGGAGGCGCCTCATCCTTGGCTGGGCTGGGGGCGTCGGAGCTGCTCGCCGAGTGCGGTGGCGAGGCTGGCCTCGTCGGCTTCATCTTCTTCTTCATCGGAGGGGCCTTCGCCTCCTTCTCCTTCTTCTTCTTCTTCTTCTTCTTCTTCTTATTCTTCTTCGACGGAGTAGCCTGGCGGCGCGAGGTGGTCTCCGGAAGTTCATCATCATCATCGTGACGCTCGAGGCATTTGCTCGCCTCAAGCTCACGCTGACGCTGCCCGCAGGTCTTGCGGACCAGCGGGGCGACCTCCTCCTCGGATTCGTCGTCACCGTTTCTCTCGTCGCTCTTGGTGTCGCCCTTGGCGGGAGGTGACTCGCCCATGTCCTGGACGAACGAGCTCGAGTTTTCGTCATCTGAAGGCGGGAGCCATCCTTCCACCACTTGGAATAGCTGCAATGAGCACACGATGAAATTAGAATGACCGCGACTGCATAAACTGTGACTGCGAACGATGCGAGGTGACTTACCGTTGGGGCTGGATGCTTTGCGGTGTAGGGGGCGACCCCAGCCTTTGCGTCCAGGTACACCACCTGGGTGATCTTCTTCAGTGCTAGGGTGTAGTCCTCGAGCTTCCACTCGGCTAGGTAGGACTTCGTTGAGTCCTCCCAGCCCGTGTATTGGTACATGTAGTGGTCGCGCCGAGCCAGAGGGACGAACCGCCGCCCGAGCCAACAGTTGTATAAGTTGATCGTCTGGAGGCCCTTCTTCTTCAGACCGCGAATGGTTTGGAGCATTTTGTCCACGACCATCCGCTGGTCGCTGGGGAGCTTGCCGACTTGAAGTCGGCGCGGTTCGGACCGGTTGGCAGAGTATCGTGGGATCGCCGTCATGCCCTCCGGGGTCGCCTCGGTAACGAAGAACCAAGACTTTTTCCAGTCGCTCGCCGCCTTGGCAGGCAGCATCAAGTCAAAGAACGAAGCCTTCGACTTCAGCTGGAATGTTAGGCCGCCCGCGTCAAGCATTGGGCCGCCCGCTTCCTCGCAGCTGATCCGTCCGTGGAACAGATCTTGCCATAGAGGGAAGTAGGGCTGGCAGCCCAAGTAGCACTCGCAGAACGCCACGATGGCGAGCTGCTCGATGCTGTGAGGACCCAGGTCCGACGGTTGGATCCCGTAGTAGGCGCAGAAGCGCCGGAAGAACAGGGACATAGGGAATCCTAGCCCCCGTTCTAGGTGGCTGGTGAAGCAGATGAATTCCCCCTCGCGCGGGTTCGGGGTCACCTCTCCGGCCGCGGGGATGCGCCAACAGCCGGCGCGCAGGATCCCGGCCTCCTCGAAGGATGCCAGTTGCGCCCTCGTACACTTAGATCTACCCCAAGGCTCGGTGGAGAGGGCCATGGCGGAAAGATTTGTGGGGGGTCGGAGGATTTTGGGTCGGCTGGATCGCGACGCGAAGGAAGGCGATAATGCGTGCAATCGGAGGAAATGGCGAGAAGATGGTTCTCTGATTGCCTGCCATTCCCCTTATATAGCGGTTGTTACCTTCCAAATCAGGGAGCCGTTACTACGCGGTGATTACGCCAAAAGTTACCGTTGGATTACCCCAACGGCTAGTTTGACCATGTTTAACGGTCCAACTTCAGCCACTCGGCTCGCCGACCCGATCACTATGACAGTGTTTCGCCGATTCGATTCGCCAAAGCTGCGATCAGGATGACTAGTTTTCTCCTTTATACAGGAGCCCGCCGACGATTCGACTGGATGTCTACTCTGAATCCGTATACTCCGACTGCCAGCAGCCACCTACGCCCAATCGACGATGGCCTCGGGGACTACTGATGGGGATGTGCCTACCGGGGTATACCCAGCAGGACGTTTCCGACTGGCCCAGGAATTGGCGAGTGAGCCTACAAGACGGCGACTGGATCGAGACCCGGTGTGGATCCAAGCGACTGGAAGCTGAAGGCCCAGGCGAGTAGATAGGCCCAGTCGGATTAGGTTAAACAAGTACTGAAGCCTTAACTGATTCGGTTGAGATATGTAAACCCTAGGGGAGGTGAGCCTATATAAACCTCCCTGCAGGGCGTGTAGAGATACGTTCCATCATACAGCCAAGCGACTCGCCGCCTAGCCGCCGAGCTCTCCCATTGTACCATCTTCATAATACAATCTAGCAGGAGTAGGTCTTTACCCTCCGGGGGGCCGAACCTGGGTAAATCCCTGTGTCTCCGCCCTCATCTCGCACCGCAGATGGCTGGCCGCCCTTGCCCCTCGTTCTACTACTCGCTACCGATTGCAGCATCTTCCGTGACAATTCCCACGACACAATGGACCCTAGCATGTGTACTAATGTGTGGTGGAATGCTGAAATCTCCAAAACATGGTATCAAACTGTAACCCTCTTCGTAGGAATGCACCATCACCAAAAAATGAAGATCCTGGAATTTAATTGGTCGGGAACTCCCTGTTTCGGTGAAACTGGGTTGGATCTTGTCACAACTTGTGCCCAAAAATGCATGGTTTGGAATTATCCTATGACCCAACTAAGGACAAACCAAGAGGAAAATCCACCGAGCTACCCCTTTCATAAGAACATCTAGGGGGGTACACGATCCAGGCCCATGGATCAGGGTTTTGTAGGAAGAAGCTCTTCGGGGCATCGGAATACCTCCAAACCTGGCAGTGGACGCTAGCATGTGTATTTAAGTGTGGTGGAATGATAAAATGTCAAAAACCTGGTTACCAAGTTTGACCCCTTCGCAGACATGCGATGTCACCTAAAAATGAAGGTGTTCTGGAAATTTAATTATTAGGGGGCCAAGAACTCCCAGTTTTGGTGAAACCGGGTTGGATCTTGTCACGAATTGTGCCCAAACATGGTTTGCAATTATCCTCTAACCCAACCAAGCACAAACCAAGAGAAAAATCCACCGGGCTACCCCTTTGATAAGAACATCTAGCAGGTAGACGATTCTGGGCCCACAGATCAGGGTTTCATAGGAAGAAGCGCCTCGGAGCATCGGAATACCTCCAAACCCTACCATGTGTATTAAAGTGTGGTAGAATTCTGAAATGTCCAAAACATGTTACCCAAGTGTAACCAGCTATGTAGGCATGCACTATCACCGAAAAACGAAGATCCTAGAATTTAATTGGCCGGGAACTCCCTGTTTTGGTGAAACCGAGTTGGATCTTGTCCCAACTTGTGCGCAAACATGCATGTTTTGGAATTATCCTATGACCCAACCAATAACAAACAAAGAGTAAAATCCATCGGGCTACCCATTCCGTAAGAAACATCTAGGCGGTAGACGATCCAGGCCCACGGATCAGGGTTTTATAGGAAGAAGCACTTCGGGGCATCGGAAGACCTCCAAACCTGGCAATGGATGCTAGCATGTGTATTAAAGTGTGGTGGAATGCTGAAATGTCAGAAACCTGGTTCCCAAGTGTGACCCCTTCGCAGACATGCGATATCACCTAAAAATGAAGGTGTTCTGGAAATTTAATTATTAGGAGGCCGAGAACTCCCAGTTTTGGTGAAACCGGGTTGGATCTTGTCACAAATTGTGCCCAAATATGGTTTGAAATTATCATACAACCCAACCAAGAAAAAACAAGAGAAAAATCCATCGGGCTACCCCTTTCATAATAACATCTAGGGGGTAGACGATTCTAGGCCCACATATCGGGGTTTCATAGGAAGAAGCGCCTCAGAGCATCGGAATACCTCCAAACCCTTGCAATGGACCCTAGAATGTGTATTAAAGTGTGGTGGAATGCTGAAATGTGCAAAAAATGGTTCCCAAGTGTAACCCGCTTCGTAGGCATGCACTATGACCAAAAATCGAAGATCCTGGAATTTAATTGTCCGGGAACGCCCTGTTTCGGTGAAACCGGGTTGGATCTTGTCACAACTTGTGCCCAAACATGCATGGTTTGGAATTATCCTATGACCCAACCAAGCACAAACGAAGAGGAAAATCCACCGGGCTACCCTTCCATAAGACCATCTACGGGGTAGACGATCCAGGCCCATAGATCAAGGTTTTATAGGAAGAAGCTCTTCGGGGCATCGGAATACGTCCAAACCTGGCAATGGATGCTAGCATGTGTATTAAAGTGTGGTGTAATGCTGAAATGTCAGAAACCTGGTTCCCAAGTGTGACCCCTTCGCACACATGCAATGTCACCTAAAAATGAAGGTGTTCTGGAAATTTAATTATTAGGGGGCCGAGAACTCCCTGTTTCGGTTAAACCGGGTTGGATCTTGTCACAAATTGCGCACAAACATGGTTTGCAGTTATCCTACAACCCAACCAAGAACAAACCAAGAGAAAAATCCACCGGACTACCCCTTTCATAAGAACATCTAGGGGGTAGACGATTTTGGGCCCACAGATTAGGGTTTTGTAGGAAAAAGCTCTTCGGGGCATCGGAATACCTCCAAACCCTTGCAATGGACCCTAGCATGTGTATTAAAGTGTGGTGGAATTCTGAAATGTGCAAAAAATGGTTCCCAAGTGTAACCCGCTTCGTAGGCATGCACTATCACCAAAAAACGAAGATCCTGGAATTTAATTGTCCGGGAACGCACCGTTTCGGTGAAACCGGGTTGGATCTTGTCACAACTTGTGCCCAAACATGCATGGTTTGGAATTATCCTATGACCCAACCAAGCACAAATGAAGAGGAAAATCCACCGGGCTACCCCTTCCATAAGACCATCTACGGGGTAGACGATCCAGGCCCACGGATCAAGGTTTTATAGGAAGAAGCTCTTCGGGGCATCGGAATACGTCCAAACCTGGCAATGGATGCTAGCATGTGTATTAAAGTGTGGTGGAATGCTGAAATGTCAGAAACCTGGTTCCCAAGTGTGACCCCTTCGCACACATGCGATGTCACCTAAAAATGAAGGTGTTCTGGAAATTTAATTATTAGGGGGCCGAGAACTCCCTGTTTCGGTTAAACCGGGTTGGATCTTGTCACAAATTGCGCACAAACATGGTTTGCAGTTATCCTACAACCCAACCAAGAACAAACCAAGAGAAAAATCCACCGGGCTACCCCTTTCATAAGAACATCTAGGGGGTAGACGATTTTGGGCCCACAGATCAGGGTTTCATAGGAAGAAGCGCCTCAGAGCATCGGAATACGTCCAAACCCTTGCAATGGACCCTATCATGTGTATGAAAGTGTGGTGGAATGTTCAAATGTACAAAACATGGTATCCAAGTGTAACCCGCTTCGTAGGCATGCACTATCACCGAAAAACAAAGATCCTGGAATTTAATTGGCCGGGAACTCCCTGTTTTGGTGAAACCGGGTTGGATCTTGTCACAACTTATGCCCAAACATGCATGGTTTGGAATAGTACTATGACCCAACCAAGCACAAACTAAGAGGAAAATCAACCGGGCTACCCATTTCATAAAAACATCTACGAGGGTAGACGATCCAGTTCCACGGATCAGGGTTTTGTAGGAAGAAGCTCTTCGGTCATCGGAATACCTCCAAACCTGGCAATGGACACTAGCATGTGTATTAAAGTGTGGTGGAATGATAAAATGTCAAAAACCTGGTTCCCAAGTGTGACCCCTTCGCAGACATGCGATGTCACCTAAAAATGAAGGTGTTCTGGAAATTTAATTATTAGGGGGCCAAGGACTCCCAGTTTTGGTGAAACCGGGTTGGATCTTGTCACAAATTGTGCCCAAACATGGTTTGCAATTATACTATAACCCAACCAAGCACAAACCAAGAGAAAAATCCACCGGGCTACCCCTTTCATAAGAACATCTAGCGGGTAGACGATTATGGGCCCATAGATCAGGGTTTCATAGGAAGAAGCGCCTCGGAGCATCGGAATACCTCCAAACCCTAGCATGCGTATTAAAGTGTGGTAGAATGCTGAAATGTCCAAAACATGGTACCCAAATGTAACCCACTTCGTAGGCATGCACTATCACCGAAAAACAAAGATCCTGGAATTTAATTGGCCGGGAACTCCCTATTTCGGTGAAACCGGATTGGATCTTGTCACAACTTGTGCCCAAACATGCATGGTTTGGAATTATCCTATGACCCAACCAAGAACAAACAAAGAGGAAAATCCACCGGGCTACCCCTTCCATAAGAACATCTAGGGGGGTAGACGATCTAGGCCCACGGATCAGGGTTTTATAGGAAGAAGAACTTCGGGGCATCGGAATACCTCCAAACCTGGCTATGGATGCTAGCATGTGTCTTAAAGTGTGGTGGAATGCTGAAATGTCAGAAACCTGGTTACCAAGTGTGACCCCTTCGCAGACATGCGATATCACCTAAAAATGAAGGTGTTCTGGAAATTTAATTATTAGGGGGCCGAGAACTCCCAGTTTCGGTCAAACCGGGTTGGATATTGTCACAAATTGTGCCCAAAATTGGTTGCAACTATCCTACAACCCAACCAAGAAAAAACAAGAGAAAAATCCATCGGGCTACCTCTTTCATAATAACATCTAGGGGGTAGACGATTCTGGGACCACAGATCAGTGTTTCATAGGAAGAAGCGCCTCGAAGCATCGAAATACCTCCAAACCCTTGCAATGGACAGTAGCATGTGTATTAAAGTGTGGTGGAATGCTGAAATGTGCAAAACATGGTTCCCAAGTGTAACCCGCTTCATAGACATGCACTATCACCAAAAAAATGAAGATCCTGGAATTTAATTGTCCGAGAACGCCCCGTTTCGGTGAAACCAGGTTGGATCTTGTCACAAGTTGTGCCCAAACATGCATGGTTAGGAATTATCCTATGACCCAAAGAAGAAAAACGAAGAGGAAAATCCACCGAGCTACCCCTTCCATTAGACCATCTAGGGGGTAGACGATCCAGGCCCACGGATCAGGGTTTTATAGGAAGAAGCTCTTCGGGGCATCGGAATACGTCCAAACCTGGCAATGGATGCTAGCATGTGTATTAAAGTGTGGTGGAATGCTGAAATGTCAGAAACCTGGTTCCCAAGTGTGACCTCTTCGCACACATGCGATGTCACCTAAAAATGAAGGTGTTCTGGTAATTTAATTATTAGGGGGCCGAGAACTCCCTGTTTCGGTTAAACCGGGTTGGATCTTGTCACAAATTGTGCACAAACATGGTTTGCAGTTATCCTACAACCCAACCGAGCACAAACCAAGAGAAAAATCCATCGGGCTACCCCTTTCATAAGAACATCTAGGGGGTAGACGATTTTGGGCCCACAGATCAGGGTTTCATAGGAAGAAGCGCCTCAGAGCATCGGAATACCTCAAAACCCTAACATGTGTATTAAAGTGTGGTAGAATGATAAAATGTCCAAAACATGGTACCCAAGTGTAACCCGCTTCGTAGGCATGCACTATCACCGAAAAACGAAGATCCTGGAATTTAATTGGCCGGGAACTCCCACTTTCGGTGAAACCGGGTTGGATCTTGTCACAACTTATGCCCAAACATGCATGGTTTGCAATTATCCTATGACCCAAGCAAGAACAAACAAAGAGGAAAATCCACCGGGCTACCCCTTCCATAACAACGTCTTGTGGGGTAGACGATCCAGGCCCACGGATCAGGGTTTTATAGGAAGAAGCTCTTCGGGGCATCGGAATACCTCCAAACCTGGCAATGGACGCTAGCATGTGTATTAAAGTGTGGTGGAATGCTGAAATGTCAGAAACCTGGTCCCAAGTGTCACCCCTTCGCAGACATGCGATGTCACCTAAAAATGAAGGTGTTCTAGAAATTTAATTATTAGGGGGCCGAGAACTCCCTATTTCGCTGAAACCTGGTTGGATCTTGCCACAAATTGTGCCCAAACATGGTTTGTAATTATCCTATAACCCAACCAAGCACAAACCAAGAGAAAAATCCATCGGGCTACCCCTTTCATAAGAACATCTAATGGGTAGACGATTCTGGGCCAACAAATCAGGGTTTCATTGGAAGAAGCACCTCGGATCATCGGAATACCTCCAAACCCTTGCAATGGACCCTAGCATGTGCATTAATGTGTGGTGGAATGCTGAAATGTGCAAAACATGGTTCCCAAGTGTAACCCGCTTCGTCGGCATACACTATCACCGAAAAAACGAAGATCCTGGAATTTAATTGGCTAGGAACGCCCCATTTCGGTGAAACTGGGTTGGATCTTGTCACAACTTGTGCCCAAGCATGCATGGTTTGGAATTATACTATGACCCAACCAAGCACACACCAAGAGGAAAATCCGTCGGGATACCCCTTTCATAAGAACATCTAGGGGATAGACGATCCAGGCCCACAGATCAGGGTTTTGTAGGAAAAAGCTCTTCGGGGCATCTAAATACCTCCAAACTTGGCAATGGATGCTAGCATGTGTATTAAATTGTGATGTAATTCTGAAATGTCAACAAACTGGTTCCCAAGTGTGCCACCTTCACAGACATGCGATGTCACCTAAAAATGAAGGTGTTCTGGAAATTTAATTATTAGGGGGCCGAGAACTCCCTGTTTCGGTGAAACCAGGTTGGATCTTGTCACAAATTGTGCCCAAGCATGGTTTGAAGTTATCCTACAACCATACCAAGCAAAAACCAAGAGAAAAATCCACCAGGCTACCCCTTTCATAAGAACATCTAGAGGGTAGATGATTCTGGGCCCACATATCAGGGTTTCATAGGAAGAAGCGCCTCAAAGCATCGGAATACGTCCAAACCCTTGCAATGGACCCTAGCATGTGTATTAAAGTGTTGTGGAATGATGAAATGTCCAAAACATGGTATCCAAATGTAACCCGCTTCGTAGGCATGCACTATCACTGAAAAACAAAAAGATCCTGGAATTTAATTGGCCGGGAACTCCCTGTTTCGGTGAAACCGGGTTGGATCTTGTCACAACTTGTGCCCAAACATGCATGGTTTGGAATTATCCTATGATCCAACCAAAAACAAACGAAGAGGAAAATCCACCGGGCTACCCCTTTCATAAGAACATCTAGGGGGGTAGACGATCCAGGCCCACGGATCAGGGTTTTGTAGGAAAAAGCTCTTCGGGGCATCGGAATACCTCCAAACCTGGAAATGGATGCTAGCATGTGTATTAAATTGTGGTGTAATTCTGAAATGTCAACAAACTGGTTCCCAAGTGTGACCCTTTCACAGACATGCGATGTCACCTAAAAATTAAGGTGTTCTGGAAATTTAATTATTAGGGGGTCGAGAACTCCCTGTTTTGGTGAAACCGGGTTGGATCTTGTCACAAATTGTTCCCAAACATGGTTTGCAATTATCGTACAACCCAACCAAGCACAAACCAAGAGAAAAATCCACCGGGCTACCCCTTTCATCAGAACATCTAGGGGGTAGACGATTCTGGGCCCACAGATCAGGGTTTCATAGGAAGAAGCGCCTCAGAGCATCGGAATACGTCCAAACCCTTGCAATGGACCCTAGAATGTGTATTAAAGTGTGGTGGAATGCTGAAATGTCCAAAACATGGTATCCAAGTGTAACCCGCTTCGTAGGCATGCACTATCACCGAAAAACGAAGATCCTAGAATTTAATTGGCCGGGAACTCCCTGTTTCGGTGAAACCGGGTTGGATCTTGTCACAACTTGTGCCCAAACATGCATGATTTGGAATAATCCTATGACCCAACCAAGCACAAACTAAGAGGAAAATCCACCGGGCTACACCTTTCATAAGAACATCTACGGCGGTAGACGATCCAGTTCCACGGATCAGGGTTTTGTAGGAAGAAGCTCTTTGGGGCATCGGAATACCTCCAAACCTGGCAATGGACGCTAGGATGTGTATTAAAGTGTGGTGGAATTATGAAATGTCAAAAACCTGGTTCCCAACTGTGCCCCTTCGCAGACATGCGATGTCACCTAAAAATGAAGGTGTTCTGGAAATTTAATTATTAGGGGGCCAAGAACTCCCAGTTTTGGTGAAACCGGGTTGGATCTTGTCACAAATTGTGCCCAAACATGGTTTGTAATTGTCCTATAACCCAACCAAGAACAAACCAAGAGAAAAATCCACCGGGCTACCCCTTTCATAAGAACATCTAGCGGGTAGACGATTCTGGGCCCACAACTAGGGTTTCATATGAAGAAGCGCCTCGGAGCAGCGGAAGACCTCAAAACCCTAACATGTGTATTACAGTGTGGTAGAATGATAAAATGTCTAAAACATGGTACCCAAGTGTAACCCGCTTCGTAGGCATGCACTATCACCGAAAAACGAAGATCCTGGAATTTAATTGGCCGGGAACTCCCATTTTCGGGGAAACCGGGTTGGATCTTGTCACAACTTATTCCCAAACATGCATGGTTTGGAATTATCCTATGACCCAAGCAAGAACAAACGAAGAGGAAAATCCACCAGGCTACCCCTTCAATAACAACATCTTGTCGGGTAGACGATCCAGGCCCACGGATCAGGGTTTTATAGGAAGAAGCTCTTCGGGGCATCGGAATACCTCCAAACCTGGCAATGGACGCTAGCATGTGTACTAAAGTGTGGTGGAATGCTGAAATGTCAGAAACCTGGTTCCCAAGTGTCACCCCTTCACAGACATGCGATGTCACCTAAAAATGAAGGTGTTCTGGAAATTTAATTATTAGGGGACCGAGAACTCCCAGTTTCGGTCAAACCGGGTTGGATCTTGTCACAAATTGTGCCCAAACATGGGTTGCAATTATCCTATAACCCAACCAAGCACAAACAAGAGAAAAATCCATCGGGCTACCCCTTTCATAAGAACATCTAGGGGGTAGACGATTCTGGGCCCACAGGTCAGGGTTTCATAGGAAGAAGCGCCTCAGAGCATCGGAATACCTCCAAACCTGGCAATGGATGCTAGCATGTGTATTAAATTGTGGTGTAATGCTGAAATGTCAACAAATTGGTTCCCAAGTGTGACCCCTTCTTAGACATGCGATGTCACCTAAAAATGAAGGTGTTCTGGAAATTTAATTATTAGGGGGCCGAGAACTCCCTGTTTCGCTGAAACCGGGTTGGATCTGGCCACAAATTGTGCCCAAACATGGTTTGTAATTATCCTATAACCCAACCAAGCACAAACCAAGAGAAAAATACACCGGGCTACCCCTTTCATAAGAACATCTAATGGGTAGACGATTCTGGGCCAACAGATCAGGGTTTCATAGGAAAAAGCGCCTCGGAGCATCGAAATACCTCCAAACCCTTGCAATGGACCCTAGCATGTGCATTAATGTGTGTTGTAATGATGAAATGTGAAAAACATGGTTCCCGAGTGTAACCCGCTTCGTTGGCATGCACTATCACCGAAAAACGAAGGTCCTGGAATTTAATTGGCCGGGAACTCCCTGTTTCGGTGAAACCGGGTTGGATCTTGTCACAACTTGTGCCCAAACATGCATGGTTTGGAATTATCCTCTGACCCAACCAAGAACAAACTAAGAGGAAAATCCATCAGGATACCCCTTTCATAAGAACATCTAGGGGATAGACGATCCAGGCCCACGGATCAGGGTTTTGTAGGAAAAAGCTCTTCGGTGCATCGAAATACCTCCAAACTTGGCAATGGATGCTAGCATGTGTATTAAATTGTGGTGTAATGCTGAAATGTCAACAAACTGGTTCCCAAGTGTGACACCTTCGCAGACATGCGATGTCACATAAAAATGAAGGTGTTTTGGAAATTTAATTATTAGGGGGCCGAGAACTCCCTGTTTCGGTGAAACCAGGTTGGATCTTGTCACAAATTGTGCCCGAGCATGGTTTGCAGTTATACTACATTCCAACCAAGCACAAACCAAGAGAAAAATCCACCGGGCTACCCCTTTCATAAGAACATCTAGAGGGTAGATGATTCTGGGCCCACAGATCAGGGTTTCATAGGAAGAAGCGCCTCAAAGCATCCGAATACGTCCAAACCCTTGCAATGGACACTAGAATGTGTATTAAAGTGTGGTGGAATGATGAAATGTCCAAAACATGGTATCCAAGTGTAACCCGCTTCATAGGCATGCACTATCACCGAAAAACAAAGATCCTGGAATTTAATTGGCCGGGAACTCCCTGTTTCGGTGAAACCGGGTTGGATCTTGTCCCAACTTGTGCCCATACATGCATGGTTTGGAATTATCCTATGCCCCAACAAGAACAAACAAAGAGGAAAATCCACCGGGCTACCCCTTCCATATGAACATTTAGGGGGGTAGACGATCCAGGCCCACGTATCAGGGTTTTATAGGAAGAAGCACTTCGGGGCATCGGAATACCTCCAAACCTGGCAATGGATGCTAGCATGTGTATTAAAGTGTGGTGGAATGCTGAACTGTCAGAAACCTAGTCCCCAAGTGTGACCCCTTCGCAGACATGCGATATCACCTAAAAATGAAGGTGTTCTGGAAATTTAATTATTAGGGGGCCAAGAACTCCTAGTTTCGGTGAAACTTGGTTGGATCTTGTCACAAATTGTGCCCAAACATGGTTTGAAATTATCCTACAACCCAACCATGAAAAAAAAGAGAAAAATCCATCGGGCTACCCCTTTCATAATAACATCTAGGGGGTAGACGATTCTGGGCCCACATATCAGGGTTTCATAGGAAGAAGCGCCTCAGAGCATCGGAATACCTCCAAACCCTTGCAATGGACCCTAGCATGTGTATTAAAGTGTGGTGGAATGATAAAATGTGCAAAACATGGTTCCCAAGTGTAACCCGCTTCATAGGCATGCACTATCACAAAAAAACGAAGATCCTGGAATTTAATTGTCCGGGAACGCCCCGTTTCGGTGAAACCGGGTTGGATCTTGTCACAACTTATGCCCAAACATGCATGGTTTGGAATAATCCTATGACCCAAACAAGAACAAACGAAGAGGAAAATCCACCGGGCTACCCCTTCATAAGAACTTCTAGTGGGTAGACGGTCCAGGCCCACAGATCAGGGTTTTATAGGAAGAAGCTCTTCGGGGCATCAGAATACCTCCAAACCTGGCAATGGACGCTAGCATGTGTATTAAAGTGTGGTGGAATGCTGAAATGTCAGAAACCTAGTTCCCAAGTGTGACCCCTTCGCAGACATGAGATATCACCTAAAAATGAAGGTGTTCTGGAAATTTAATTATTAGGGGGCCGAGAACTCCCAGTTTCGGTGAAACCGGGTTGGATCTTGTAAAAAATTGTGCCCAAACATGGCTTGCAATTATCCTACAACCCATCCAAGAAAAATAAAAGAGAAAACTCCATCGGGCTACCCCTTTCATAATAACATCTAGGGGGTAGACGATTCTGGGCCCACAGATCAGGGTTTCATAGGAAGAAGCGCCTCGGAGCATCGGAATACCTCCAAACCATAGCATGTGTATTAAAGTGTGGTAGAATGCTGAAATGTCCAAAACATAGTCCCCAAGTGTAACCCGCTTCGTAGGCATGCACTATCACTAAAAAACTAAGATTGGTCGGGAACTCCCTGTTTCGGTGAAACCGGGTTGGATCTTGTCACAACTTCTGCCCAAACATGCATGGTTTGGAATTATCCTATGACCCAACCAAGAACAAACAAAGAGGAAAATCCACCGGACTACCCCTTCCATAAGAACATCTAGGGGGTAGACGATCCAGGCCCACAGATCAGGGTTTTATAGGAAGAAGAACTTCGGGGCATCGGAATACCTCCAAACCTGACAATGGATGCTAGCATGTGTATTAAAGTTTTGTGGAATGCTGAAATGTCAGAAACCTGGTTCCCAAGTGTGACCCCTTCGTATACATGCGATATCACCTAAAAATGAAGGTGTTCTAGAAATTTAATTATTAGGGGGCCGAGAACTCCCTGTTTCGGTGAAACCAGGTTGGATCTTGTCACAAATTGTGCCCAAGCATGGTTTGCAGTTATACTACATTCCAACCAAGCACAAACCAAGAGAAAAATCCACCGGGCTACCCCTTTCATAAGAACATCTAGAGGGTAGATGATTCTGGGCCCATAGATCAGGGTTTCATAGGAAGAAGCGCCTCAAAGCATCGGAATACGTCCAAACCCTTGCAATGGACACTAGCATGTGTATTAAAGTGTGGTGGAATGATGAAATGTCCAAAACATGGTATCCAAGTGTAACCCGCTTCGTAGGCATGCACTATCACCGAAAAACAAAGATCCTGGAATTTAATTGGCCGGGAACTCCCTGTTTCGGTGAAACCGGGTTGGATCTTGTCCCAACTTGTGCCCATACATGCATGGTTTGGAATTATCCTATGCCCCAACTAGAACAAACAAAGAGGAAAATCCACCGGGTTACCCCTTCCATATGAACATTTAGGGGGGTAGACGATCCAAGCCCACGTATCAGGGTTTTATAGGAAGAAGCACTTCGGGGCATCGGAATACCTCCAAACCTGGCAATGGATGCTAGCATGTGTATTAAAGTGTGGTGGAATGCTGAAATGTCAGAAACCTGGTCCCCAAGTGTGACCCCTTCGTAGACATGCGATATCACCTAAAAATGAAGGTGTTCTGAAAATTTAATTATTAGGGGGCCGAGAACTCCCAGTTTCGGTGAAACCGGGTTGGATCTTGTAAAAAATTGTGCCCAAACATGGCTTGCAATTATCCTACAACCCATCCAAGAAAAATAAAAGAGAAAACTCCATCGGGCTACCCCTTTCATAATAACATCTAGGGGGTAGACGATTCTGGGCCCACAGATCAGGGTTTCATAGGAAGAAGCGCCTCGGAGCATCGGAATACCTCCAAACCATAGCATGTGTATTAAAGTGTGGTAGAATGCTGAAATGTCCAAAACATAGTCCCCAAGTGTAACCCGCTTCGTAGGCATGCACTATCACTAAAAAACTAAGATTGGTCGGGAACTCCCTGTTTCGGTGAAACCGGGTTGGATCTTGTCACAACTTCTGCCCAAACATGCATGGTTTGGAATTATCCTATGACCCAACCAAGAACAAACAAAGAGGAAAATCCACCGGACTACCCCTTCCATAAGAACATCTAGGGGGTAGACGATCCAGGCCCACAGATCAGGGTTTTATAGGAAGAAGAACTTCGGGGCATCGGAATACCTCCAAACCTGACAATGGATGCTAGCATGTGTATTAAAGTTTTGTGGAATGCTGAAATGTCAGAAACCTGGTTCCCAAGTGTGACCCCTTCGTATACATGCGATATCACCTAAAAATGAAGGTGTTCTAGAAATTTAATTATTAGGGGGCCGAGAACTCCCTGTTTCGGTGAAACCAGGTTGGATCTTGTCACAAATTGTGCCCAAGCATGGTTTGCAGTTATACTACATTCCAACCAAGCACAAACCAAGAGAAAAATCCACCGGGCTACCCCTTTCATAAGAACATCTAGAGGGTAGATGATTCTGGGCCCATAGATCAGGGTTTCATAGGAAGAAGCGCCTCAAAGCATCGGAATACGTCCAAACCCTTGCAATGGACACTAGCATGTGTATTAAAGTGTGGTGGAATGATGAAATGTCCAAAACATGGTATCCAAGTGTAACCCGCTTCGTAGGCATGCACTATCACCGAAAAACAAAGATCCTGGAATTTAATTGGCCGGGAACTCCCTGTTTCGGTGAAACCGGGTTGGATCTTGTCCCAACTTGTGCCCATACATGCATGGTTTGGAATTATCCTATGCCCCAACTAGAACAAACAAAGAGGAAAATCCACCGGGTTACCCCTTCCATATGAACATTTAGGGGGGTAGACGATCCAAGCCCACGTATCAGGGTTTTATAGGAAGAAGCACTTCGGGGCATCGGAATACCTCCAAACCTGGCAATGGATGCTAGCATGTGTATTAAAGTGTGGTGGAATGCTGAAATGTCAGAAACCTGGTCCCCAAGTGTGACCCCTTCGTAGACATGCGATATCACCTAAAAATGAAGGTGTTCTGAAAATTTAATTATTAGGGGGGCGAGAACTCCTAGTTTCGGTTAAACTTGGTTGGATCTTGTCACAAATTGTGCCCAAACATGGTTTGAAATTATCCTACAACCCAACCAAGAAAAAAAAGAGAAAAATCCATCGGGCTACCCCTTTCATAATAACATCTAGGGGGTAGACGATTCCGGGCCCACATATCAGGGTTTCATAGGAAGAAGTGCCTCAGAGCATCAGAATACCTCCAAACCATTGCAATGGACCCTAGCATGTGTATTAAAGTGTGGTGGAATGCTGAAATGTGCAAAACATGGTTCCCAAGTGTAACCCGCTTCGTAGGCCTGCACTATCACAAAAAAACGAAGATCCTAGAATTTAATTGTCCGGGAACGCCCCGTTTCGGTGAAACCGGGTTGGATCTTGTCACAACTTATGCCCAAACATGCATGGTTTGGAATTATCCTATACCCAAACAAGAACAAACGAAGAGGAAAATCCATCGGGCTACCCCTTCATAAGAACTTCTAGTGGGTAGACGATCCAGGCCCACAGATCAGGGTTTTATAGGAAGAAGCTCGTCGGGGCATCGGAATACCTCCAAACCTGGCAATGGATGCTAGCATGTGTATTAAAGTGTGGTGGAATGCTGAAATGTCAGAAACCTGGTTCCCAAGTGTGACCCCTTCGCAGACATGAGATATCACCTAAAAATGAAGGTGTTCTGGAAATTTAATTATTAGGGTGCCGAGAACTCCCAGTTTCGGTGAAACCAGGTTGGATCTTGTCAAAAATTGTGCCCAAACATGGCTTGCAATTATCCTACAACCCATCCAAGAAAAATAAAAGAGAAAACACCATCGGGCTACCCCTTTCATAATAACATCTAGGGGGTAGACGATTCTGGGCCCACAGATCAGGGTTTCATAGGAAGAAGCGCCTCGGAGCATCGGAATACCTCCAAACCATAGCATGTGTATTAAAATGTGGTAGAATGCTGAAATGTCCAAAACATGGTACCCAAGTGTAACCCGCTTCGTAGGCATGCACTATCACTAAAAACTAAGATTGGTCGGGAACTCCCTGTTTCGGTGAAACCGGGTTGGATCTTGTCACAACTTGTGCCCAAACATGCATGGTTTGGAATTATCTTATGACCCAACCAAGAACAAACGAAGAGGAAAATCCACCGGACTACCCCTTCCATAAGAATATCTAGGGGGTAGACGATCCAGGCCAACAGATCAGGGTTTTATAGGAAGAAGAACTTCGGGGCATCGGAATACCTCCAAACCTAGCAATGGATGCTAGCATGTGTATTAAAGTTTGGTGGAATGCTGAAATGTCAGAAACCTGGTTCCCAAGTGTGACCCCTTCGTAGACATGCGATATCACCTAAAAATGAAGGTGTTCTGGAAATTTAATTATTAGGGGGCAGAGAACTCCCAGTTTCGGTGATACCGGGTTGGATCTTGTCACAAATTGTGCCCAAACATGGTTTGCAATTATCCTACAACCCAACGAAGCACAAACAAGAGAAAAATCCATCGGGCTACCCCTTTCATAATAACATCTAGGGGGTGGACGATTTTGGGCCCAGAGATAAGGGTTTCATAGGAAGAAGCTCCTCAGAGCATCGGAATACCTCCAAACCCTTGCAATGGACCCTAGTATGTGTATTAAAGTGTGGTGGAATGCTCAAATGTGCAAAACATGGTTCCCAAGTGTATCCCTCTTCGTAGGCATGCACTATCACCGAAAAAACGAAGATCCTGGAATTTAATTGGCCAGGAACGCCCCGTTTCGGTGAAACCGGGTTGGATCTTGTCACAAATTGTGCCCAAACATGCAAGGTTTGGAATTATCCTATGACCCAACCAAGCACAAACCAAGAGGAAAATCCACCGGGCTACCCCTTTCATAAGAACATCTAGGGGGTAGACGATCCAGGCCCACGGATCAGGGTTTTGTAGGAAAAAGATCTTCAGGGCATCAAAATACCTCCAAACCTGGGAATGGATGCTAGCATGTGTATTAAATTGTGGTGTAATGCTGAAATGTCAACAAACTGGTTCCCAAGTGTGACCCCTTCGCAGTTATGCGATGTCACCTAAAAATGAAGGTGTTCTGGAAATTTAATTATTAGGGGGCCGAGAACTCCCTGTTTCGGTGAAACCGGGTTGGATCTTGTCACAAATTGTGCCCAAACATGGTTTTCAGTTATCTTACAACCCAACAAAGCACAAACCAATAGAAAAATCCACCGGGCTACCCCTTTCATAATAACATCTAGGGGTTAGATGATTCTGGGCCCACAGATTAGGGTTTCATAGGAAGAAGCGCCTCAGAGCATCGGAATACGTCCAAACCCTTGAAATGGACCCTAGCATGTGCATTAAAGTGTGGTGGAATGCGGAAATCTCAAAAACATGGTATCAAACTGTAACCCACTTCGTAGGCATGCACCATCAACGAAAAACAAAGATCCTAGAATTTAATTGCCCGGGAACTCCCTGTTTCGGTGAAACCGGGTTGGATCTTGTCACAACTTGTGCCCAAACATGCATGGTTTGGAATTATCCTATGACCCAACTAAGCACAAACCAAGAGGAATATCCACCGAGCTAACCCTTTCATAAGAACATCTAGGGGGGTAGACTATCCAGGCCCATGGATCAGGGTTTTGTAGGAAGAAGCTCTTCGGGGCATCGGAATACCTCCAAACCTGTCAATGGTGCTAGCATGTGTATTAAAGTGTGGTGGAATTATAAAATGTCAAAAACCTGGTTCCCAAGTGTGACCCCTTCGCAGACATGCGATGTCACCTAAAAATGAAGGTGTTCTGGAAATTTAATTATTAGGGGGCCAAGAACTCCCAGTTTTGTTGAAACCGGGTTGGATCTTGTCACAAATTGTGCCCAAACATGGTTTGCAGTTATCCTATAACCCCACCAAGCACAAACCAAGAGAAAAATCCACCGGGCTACCCCTTTCATAAGAACATCTACCGGGTAGATGATTCTGGGCCCACAGATCAGGGTTTCATAGGAACAAGCGCCTCGGAGCATCGGAATACCTCCAAACACTAGCATGTGTATTAAGGTGTGGTAGAATGCTGAAATGTCCAAAACATGGTACCCAAGTGTAACCCGCTTCGTAGGCATGCACTATCACCAAAAAATGAAGATCCTAGAATTTAATTGGCCGGGAACTCCCTGTTTCGGTGAAACCGGGTTGGATCTTGTCACAACTTATGCCCAAACATGCATGGTTTGGAATTATCCTATGACCCAACCAAGAACAAACAAAGAGGAAAATCCACCGGACTACCCCTTCCATAAGAACATCTAGGGGGTAGACTATCCAGGCCCACAGATCAGGGTTTTATAGGAAGAAGAACTTCGGGGCATCGGAATACCTCCAAACCTGGCAATGGATGCTAGCATGTGTATTAAAGTTTGGTGGAATGCTGAAATGTCAGAAACCTGATTCCCAAGTGTGACCCTTCGTAGACATGCGATATCACCTAAAAATGAAGGTGTTGTGGAAATTTAATTATTAGGGGGCAGAGAACTCCCAGTTTCGGTGATACCGGGTTGGATCTTGTCACAAATTGTGCCCAAACATGGTTTGCAATTATCCTACAACCCAACCAAGCACAAACAAGAGAAAAATCCATCGGGCTACCCCTTTCATAATAACATCTAGGGGGTAGACGATTTTGGGCCCACAGATAAGGGTTTCATAGGAAGAAGCGCCTCAGAGCATCGGAATACCTCCAAACCCTTGCATGTGTATTAAAGTGTGGTAGAATGCTGAAATGACCAAAACATGGTACCCAAGTGTAACCCGCTTCGTAGGCATGCACTATCACCGAAAAACTAAGATTGGTCGGGAACTCCCTGTTTCGGTGAAACCGGGTTGGATCTTGTCACAACTTGTGCCCAAACATGCATGGTTTGGAATTATCCTATGACCCAATGAAGAACAAACAAAGAGGAAAATCCACCAGACTACCCCTTCCATAAGAACATTTAGGGGGTAGACGACCCAGGCCCATAGATCAGGGTTTTATAGGAAGAAGAACTTTGGGGCATCGGAATACCTCCAAACCTAGCAATGGATGCTAGCATGTGTATTAAAGTTTGGTGGAATGCTGAAATGTCAGAAACCTGGTTCCCAAGTGTGACCCCTTCGCAGACATGGGATATCACCTAAAATGAAGGTGTTCTGGAAATTTAATTATTAGGGGGCAGAGAACTCCCAGTTTCGGTGAAACCGGGTTGGATCTTGTCACAAATTGTGCCCAAACATGGTTTGCAATTATCCTACAACCCAACCAAGCACAAACAAGAGAAAAATCCATCGGGCTACCCCTTTCATAATAACATCTAGGGGGTAGACGATTTTGGGCCCACAGATAAGGGTTTCATAGGAAGAAGCGCCTCAGAGCATCGAAATACATCCAAAACCTTGCAATGGACCCTAGTATGTGTATTAAAGTGTGGTGGAATGCTGAAATGTGCAAAACATGGTTCCCAAGTGTATCCCTGTTCGTAGGCATGCACTATCAACGAAAAAACGAAGATCCTGCAATTTAATTGGCCGGGAACGCCCCGTTTTGGTGAAACCGGGTTGGATATTGTCACAACTTGTGCCCAAACATGCATGGTTTGGAATTATCCTATGACCCAACCAAGCACAAACCAAGAGGAAAATCCACCGGGCTACCCCTTTCATAAGAACATCTAGGGGGTAGACGATCCAGGCCCACGGTTCAGGGTTTTGTAGGAAAAAGATCTTCGGGGCATCGAAATACCTCCAAACCTGGGAATGGATGCTAGCATGTGTATTTTAAATTGTGGTGTAATGCTGAAATGTCAACAAACTGGTTCCCAAGTGTGACCCCTTCGCAGTTATGCGATGTCACCTAAAAATGAAGGTGTTCTAGAAATTTAATTATTAGGGGCCGAGAACTCCCTGTTTCGGTGAAACCGGGTTGGATCTTGTCTCAAATTGTGCCCAAACATGGTTTGCAGTTATCCTACAACCCAACGAAGGACAAACCAAGAGAAAAAACCACCAGGCTACCCCTTTCATAATAACATCTAGGGGGTAGACGATTCTGGGCCCACAGATTAGGGTTTCATAGGAAGAAGCGCCTCAGAGCATCGACATACGTCCAAACCCTTGCAATGGACCCTAGAATGTGTATTAAAGTGTGGTGGAATGCTGAAATGTCCAAAACATGGTACCCAAGTGTAACCCGCTTCGTAGGCATGCACTATCACCAAAAAACGAAGATCCTAGAATTTAATTCGCCGGGAACTCCCTGTTTCAGTGAAACCGGGTTAGATCTTGTCCCAACTTGTGCCCAAAAATGCATGGTTTGGAATTATCCTATGACCCAACCAAGAACAAACAAAGAGGAAAATCCACCGGGCTACCCCTTCCATATGAACATTTAGGGGGGTAGACGATCTAGGCCCACGGATCAAGGTTTTATAGGAAGAAGCACTTCGGGGCATCAGAATACCTCCAAACCTGGCAATGGATGCTAGCATGTGTATTAAAGTGTGGTGGAATGCTGAAATGTCAGAAAATTGGTTCCCTAGTGTGACCCCTTCGCAGACATGCGAAATCACCTAAAAATGAAGGTGTTCTAGAAATTTAATTATTAGGGGGCCGAGAACTCCAAGTTTCGGTGAAACTGGATTCGATCTTGTCACAAATTGTGCCCAAACATGGTTTGCAATTATCCTACAACCCAACAAAGAAAAAACAAGAGAAAAATCCATCGGGCTACCCCTTTCATAATAACATCTAGGGGGTAGACGATTCTGGGCCCACATATCAGGGTTTCATAGGAAGAAGCGCCTCAGAGCATCGGAATACCTCCAAACCCTTGCAATGGACCCTAGCATGTGTATTAGAGTGTGGTGGAATGATGAAATGTGCAAAACATGGTTCCCAAGTGTAACCCGCTTCGTAGGCATGCACTATCACAAAAAAACGAAGATCTTGGAATTTAATTGTCCGGGAATGCCCTGTTTCAGTGAAACCGGGTTGGATCTTGTCACAACTTGTGCCCAAACATGCATGGTTTGGAATTATCCTATGATCCAACCAAGAACAAACGTAGAGGAAAATCCACCGGGCTACCCCTTGCATAAGAACATCTAGGGGGTAGACGATCCAGGCCCACGGATCAGGGTTTTATAGGAAGAAGCTCTTCGAGGCATTGGAATACCTCCAAAACTGGCAATGGATGCTAGCATGTGTATTAAAGTGTGGTGGAATGCTGAAATGTCAGAAACCTGGTTCCCAAGTGTGACCCCTTCGCAGACACGCGATGTCACCTAAAAATGAAGGTGTTCTGGATATTTAATTATTAGGGGGCCAAGAACTCCCAGTTCTGGTGAAACCGGGTTGGATCTTGTCACAAACTGTGCCCAAACATGGTTTGCAATTATCCTCATACCCAACCAAGCACAAATCAAGAGAAAAATCCACCGGGCTACCCCTTTCATAAGAACATCTAGGGGGTAGACGATTCTGGGCCCACAGATCAGGGTTTCATAGGAAGAAGCGCCTCAGAGCATCGGAATATGTCCAAACCCTTGCAATGGACCCTATCATGTGTATTAAAGCGTGGTGGAATGCTAAAATGTCCAAAACATGGTATACAAGTATAACCCGCTTCGTAGGCATGCACTATCACCGAAAAACTAAGATCCTGGAATTTAATTGGCCGGGAACTCTCCGTTTTGGTGAAACCGAGTTGGTTCTTCTCACAACTTGTGCCGAAACATGCATGGTTTGGAATAATCCTATGACCCAACCAAGCAAAAACTAAGAGGAAAATCCACCGGGCTACCCATTTCATAAGAACATCTACGGGGGTAGACGATCCAGTTCCATGGATCAGGGTTTTGTAGGAAGAAGCTCTTCGGGGCATCGGAAAACCTCCAAACCTGGCAATGGACGCTAGCATGTGTATTAAAGTGCGGTGGAATGATAAAATGTCAAAAACCTGGTTCCCAAGTGTGACCCCTTCGCAGACATGCGATGTCACCTAAAAATGAAGGTGTTCTGAAAATTTAATTATTAGGGGGCCAAGAACTCCCAGTTTTTGTGAAACCGGGTTGGATCTTGTCACAAATTGTGCCCAAACATGGTTTGCACATATCCTATAACCCAACCAATCACAAACCGAGAGAAAAATCCACAGGGCTACCCCTTTCATAAGAACATCTAGCGGGTAGACAATTCTGGGCCCAGAGATCAGGGTTTCATAGGAAGAAGCGCCTCAGAGCATCGGAATAGCTCCAAACCCTAGCATGTGTATTAAAGTGTGGTAGAATGCTGAAATGTCCAAAACATGGCACCCAAGTGTAACCCGCTTCGTAGGCATGCACTATCACCAAAAAACGAAGATCCTAGAATTTAATTCGCCGGGAACTCCCTGTTTCAGTGAAACCGGGTTGGATCTTGTCCCAACTTGTGCCCAAAAATGCATGGTTTGGAATTATCCTATGACCCAACCAAGAACAAACAAAGAGGAAAATCCACCGGGCTACCCCTTCATATGAACATTTAGGGGGGTAGACGATACAGGCCCACGGATCAGGGTTTTATAGGAAGGAGCACTTCGGGGCATCGGAATACCTCCAAACCTGGAAATGGATGCTATCATGTGTATTAAAGTGTGGTGGAATGCTGAAATTTCAGAAACCTGGTTTCCAAGTGTGACCCCTTCGCAGACATTCGATATCACCTAAAAATGAAGGTGTTCTGGAAATTTAATTATTAGGTGGCCGAGAACTCCAAGTTTCGGTGAAACTGGGGTGGATCTTGTCACAAATTGTGCCCAAACATGGTTTGCAATTATCCTACAACCCAACCAAGAAAAAACAAGAGAAAAATCAATCGGGCTACCCCTTTCATAATAACATCTAGGGGGTAGACGATTCTGGCCCCACATATCAGGGTTTCATAGGAAGAAGCGCCTCAGAGCATCGGAATACCTCCAAACCCTTGCAATGGACCCTAGCATGTCTATTAAAGTGTGGTGGAATGCTGAAATGTGCAAAACATCGATCCCAAGTGTATCCCTCTTCGTAGGCATGCAATATCACCAAAAATACGAAGATCCTGGAATTTAATTGGCCGGGAACGCCCCGTTTCAGTGAAACCGGGTTAGATCTTGTCACAACTTGTGCCCAAACATGCATTGTTTGGAATTATCCTATGACCCAAACAAGAACAAATGAAGAGGAAAATCCACCGGGCTACCCCTTCATAAGAACTTCTAGGGGGTAGACGATCCAAGCCCACGGATCAGGGTTTTATAGGAATAAGCTCTTCGGGGCATCGGAATACCTCCAAACCTGGCAATGGATGCTAGCATGTGTATAAAAGTGTGGTGGAATGCTTAAATGTCAGAAACCTGGTTCCCAAGTGTGACCCCTTCGCTGACATGCGATATCGCCTAAAAATGAAGGTGTTCTGGAAATTTAATTATTAGGGGGCCGAGAACTCCCAGTTTTGGTGAAACCGGGTTGGATCTTGTCACAAATTGTGCCGAAACATGGCTTGCAATTATCCTACAACCCAACCAAGAAAAATAAAAGAGAAAAATCCATCGGGCTACCCCTTTCATAATAACATCTAGGGGGTAGACGATTCTGGGCCCACAGATCAGGGTTTCATAGGAAGAAGCGCCTCGGAGCATCGGAATACCTCCAAACTCTAGCATGTGTATTAAAGTGTGGTAGAATGCTGAAATGTACAAAACATGGTACCCAAGTGCAGCCCGCTTCGTAGGCATGCACTATCACCGAAAAACTAAGATTGGTTGGGAACTACCTGTTTCGATGAAACCGGGTTGGATCTTGTCACAACTTATGCCCAAACATGCATGGTTTGGAATTATCCTATGACCCAACCAAGAACAAACGAAGAGGAAAATCCACCGGACTACCCCTTCCATAAGAACATCTAGGGGGTAGACGATCCAGGCCCACAGATCAGGGTTTTATAGGAAGAAGAACTTCGGGGCATCGACATACCTCCAAACCTGGCAATGGATGCTAGCATGTGTATTAATGTTTGGTGGAATGCTGAAATGTCAGAAACCTGGTTCCCAAATGTGACCCCTTCACAGACATGCGATATCACCTAAAAATGAAGGTGTTCTAGAAATTTAATTATTAGGGGGCAGAGAACTCCCAGTTTCGGTGAAACCGGGTTGGATCTTGTCACAACTTGTGCCCAAACATGGTTTGCAATTATCCTACAACCCAACCAAGCACAAATAAGAGAAAAATCCATCGGGCTACCCCTTTCATAATAACATCTAGGGGGAAGAAGCGCCTCGGAGCATCGGAATACCTCCAAACCCTTGCAATGGACCCTAGTATGTGTATTAAAGTGTGGTGGAATGCTGAAATGTGCAAAACATGGTTCCCAAGTGTATCCCTCTTCGTAGGCATGCACTATCACCAAAAATACGAAGATCCTGGAATTTAATTGGCCGGGAACGCCCCGTTTCGGTGAAACTGGGTTGGATCTTGTCACAACTTGTGACCAAACATGCATGGTTTGGAATTATCCGATGACCCAACCAAGCACAAACCAAGAGGAAAATCCATCGGGCTACCCCTTTCATAAGAACATCTAGGGGGTAGACGATCCAGGCCCACGGATCAGGGTTTTGTAGGAAAAAGATCTTCGGGGCATCGAAATACCTCCAAACCTGGGAATGGATGCTAGCATGTGTATTAAATTGTGGTGTAATGCTGAAATGTCAACAAACTGGTTCCCAAGTGTGACCCCTCCGCAGACATGCGATGTCACCTAAAAATGAAAGTGTTCTGAAAATTTAATTATTAGGGGGCCGAGAACTCCCAGTTTTGCTGAAACCGGGTTGGATCTTGTCACAAATTGTGCCCAAACAAGGTTTGCAATTATCCTATAACCCAACCAAGCACAAACCAAGAGAAAAATCCACAAGGCTACCTCTTTCATAAGAACATCTAGCGGGTAGACAATTCTGGGCCCACAGATCAGGGTTTCATAGGAAGAAGCGCCTCAGAGCATCGGCATACCTCCAAACCCTAGCATGTGTATTAAAGTGTGGTAGAATGCTAAAATGTCCAAAACATGGTACCCAAGTGTAACCCGCTTCGTAGGCATGAACTATCACCAAAAAACGAAGATCCTAGAATTTAATTGGCCGGGAACTCCCTGTTTCGGTGAAACTGGGTTGGATCTTGTCCAAACTTGTGCCCAAACATGCATGGTTTGGAATTATCCTATGACCCAACCAAGAACAAAAAAAGAGGAAAATCCTTTGGGCTACCCCTTCCATATGAACATTTAGGGGGGTAGACGATCCAGGCCCACGGATCAGGGTTTTATAGGAAGAAGCACTTCGGGGCATCGGAATACCTCCAAACCTGGCAATGGATGCTATCATGTGTATTAAAGTGTGGTGGAATGCTGAAATGTCAGAAACCTGGTTCCCAAGTGTGACCCCTTCGCAGACATGCAATATCACCTAAAAATGAAGGTGTTCTGGAAATTTAATTATTAGGGGGTTGAGAACTCCAAGTTTCGGTGAAACCGGGTTGGATCTTGTCACAAATTGTGCCCAAACATGGTTTTCAATTATCCTACAACCCAACCAAGAACAAACAAGAGAAAAATCCATCGGGCTACCCCTTTCATAATAACATCTAGGGGTAGACGATTCTGGGCCCACATATCAGGGTTTCATAGGAAGAAGCGCCTCGGACCATCGGAATACCTCCAAACCCTTGCAATGGACCCTAGCATGTGTATTAAAGTGTGGTAGAATGATGAAATGTGAAAAACATGGTTCCCAAGTGTAACCCGCTTCGTAGGCATGCACTATCACCGAAAAAACGAAGATCCTGGAATTTAATTTGCCGGGAACGCCCCGTTTCGGTGAAACCGGGTTGGATCTTTTCACAACATGTGCCCAAACATGCATGGTTTGGAATTATCCTATGACCCAACCAAGCACAAACCAAGAGGAAAATCCACCGGGCTACCCCTTTCATAAGAACATCTAGGGGGTAGACAATCCAGGCCCACGGATCAGGGTTATGTAGGAAAAAGCTCTTCGGGGCATCGAAATACCTCCAAACCTGGGAATGGATGCTAGCATGTGTATTAAATTGTGGTGTAATTCTGAAATGTCAACAAACTGGTTCCCAAGTGTGACCCCTTCGCAGACACGCGATGTCACCTAAAAATGAAGGTGTTCTAGAAATTTAATTATTAGGGGGCCGAGAACTCCCTGTTTCGGTGAAACCGGGTTAGATCTTGTCACAAATTGTGCCCAAACATGGTTTGCAGTTATCCTACAACCCAACGAAGCACAAACCAAGAGAAAAAACCACCGGACTACCCCTTTCATAAGAACATCTAGGGGGTAGATGATTTTGGGCCCACAGATTAGGGTTTCATAGGAAGAAGCGCCTCAGAGCATCGAAATACGTCCAAACCCTTGAAATGGACCCTAGCATGTGTATTAAAGTGTGGTGGAATGCTGAAATCTCCAAAACATGGTATCAAATTGTAACCCGCTTCGTAGGCATGCATCATCACCGAAAAACGAAGATCCTGGAATTTAATTGGCCGGGAACTCCTTGTTTTAGTGAAACCGGGTTGGATCTTTTCACAACTTGTGCCCAAACATGCATGGTTTGGAATAATCCTATGACACAACCAAGCAAAAACTAAGAGTAAAATCCACCGGGCTACCCATTTCATAAGAACATCTACGGGGTTAGACGATCCAGTTCCATGGATCAGTGTTTTGTAGGAAGAAGCTCTTCGGGGCATGAGAAAACCTCCAAACCTGGCAATGGATGCTAGCATGTGTATTAAAGTGCGGTGGAATGATAAAATTTCAAAAACCTGGTTCCCAAGTGTGACCCCTTGGCAGACATGCGATGTCACCTAAAAATGAAGCTGTTCTGAAAATTTAATTATTAGGGGGCCAAGAATTCCCAGTTTTGGTGAAACCGGGTTGGATCTTGTCACAAATTGTGCCCAAACATGGTTTGAAATTATCCTATAACCCAACCAAGGACAAACCAAGAGAAAAATCCACAAGGCTACCCCTTTCATAAGAACATCTAGCGGGTAGACAATTCTGGGCCCATAGATCAGGGTTTCATAGGAAGAAGCGCCTCAGAGCATCGAAATACGTCCAAACCCTTGAAATGGACCCTAGCATGTGTATTAAAGTGTGGTGGAATGCTGAAATCTCCAAAACATGGTATCAAATTGTAACCCGCTTCGTAGGCATGCATCATCACCGAAAAACGAAGATCCTGGAATTTAATTGGCCGGGAACTCCTTGTTTTAGTGAAACCGGGTTGGATCTTTTCACAACTTGTGCCCAAACATGCATGGTTTGGAATAATCCTATGACACAACCAAGCAAAAACTAAGAGTAAAATCCACCGGGCTACCCATTTCATAAGAACATCTACGGGGTTAGACGATCCAGTTCCATGGATCAGTGTTTTGTAGGAAGAAGCTCTTCGGGGCATGAGAAAACCTCCAAACCTGGCAATGGATGCTAGCATGTGTATTAAAGTGCGGTGGAATGATAAAATTTCAAAAACCTGGTTCCCAAGTGTGACCCCTTCGCAGACATGCGATGTCACCTAAAAATGAAGCTGTTCTGAAAATTTAATTATTAGGGGGCCAAGAATTCCCAGTTTTGGTGAAACCGGGTTGGATCTTGTCACAAATTGTGCCCAAACATGGTTTGCAATTATCCTATAACCCAACCAAGCACAAACCAAGAGAAAAATCCACAAGGCTACCCCTTTCATAAGAACATCTAGCGGGTAGACAATTCTGGGCCCACAGATCAGGGTTTCATAGGAAGAAGCGCCTCAGAGCATCGGAATACCTCCAAACCCTAGCATGTGTATTAAAGTGTGGTAGAATGCTAAAATGTCCAAAACATGGTACCCAAGTGTAACCCGCTTCGTAGGCATGAACTATCACGAAAAAACGAAGATCCTAGAATTTAATTGGCCGGGAACTCCCTGTTTCGGTGAAACCGGGTTGGATCTTGTCCCAACTTGTGCCCAAACATGCATGGTTTGGAATTATCCTATGACCCAACCAAGAACAAACAAAGAGGAAAATCCACCGGGCTACCCCTTCCATATGAACATTTAGGAGGGTAGACGATCCAGGCCCACGGATCAGGGTTTTATAGGAAGAAGCACTTCGAGGCATCGGAATACCTCCAAACCTGGCAATGGATGCTAGCATGTGTATTAAAGTGTGGTGGAATGCTGAAATGTCAGAAACCTGGTTCCCAAGTGTGACCCCTTCGCAGACATGCGATATCACCTAAAAATGAAGGTGTTCTGGAAATTTAATTATAAAAGGGGGCCGAGAACTCCAAGTTTCGGTGAAACCGGGTTGGATCTTGTCACAAATTGTGCCCAAACATGGTTTTCAATTATCCTACAACCCAACCAAGAACAAACAAGAGAAAAATCCATCGGGCTACCCCTTTCATAATAACATCTAGGGGTAGACGATTCTGGGCCCACATATCAGGGTTTCATAGGAAGAAGTGCCTCGGAGCATCGGAATACCTCCAAACCCTTGCAATGGACCCTAGCATGTGTATTAAATTGTGGTAGAATGCTGAAATGTGCAAAACATGGTTCCCAAGTGTAACCCGCTTCGTAGGCATGCACTATCACCGAAAAAACGAAGATCCTGGAATTTAATTTGCCGGGAACGCCCCGTTTCGGTGAAACCGGGTTGGATCTTGTCACAACATGTGCCCAAATATGCATGGTTTGGAATTATCCTATGACCCAACTAAGAACAAACCTAGAGGAAAATCCACCGAGCTACCCCTTTCATAAGAACATCTAGGGGGTAGACGATCTAGGCCCATGGATCAGGGTTTTGTAGGAAGAAGCTCTTCAGGGCATCGGAATACCTACAAACCTGGCAATGGACGCTAGCATGTGTATTAAAGTGTGGTGCAATGATAAAATGTCAAAAAACTGGTTCTCAAGTGTGACCCCTTCGCAGACATGCGATGTCACCTAAAAATGAAGGTGTTCTGGAAATTTAATTATTAGGGGGCCAAGAACTCCCAGTTTTGGTGAAACCGGGTTGGATATTGTCACAAATTGTGCCCAAACATGGTTTGCAATTATCCTATAACCCCACCAAGCACAAACCAGGAGAAAAATCCACCGGGCTACCCCTTTCATAAGAACATCTAGAGGCTAGACGATTCTGGGCCCCATATCAGGGTTTCATAGGAAGAAGCGCCTCGGAGCATCAAAATACCTCCAAACCCTTCAATTGGACCCTAGCATGTGTATTAAAGTGTGGTGGAATGCTGAAATCTCCAAAACATGGTATCAAACTGTAACCCGCTTCGTAGGCATGCACCATCACCGAAAAACGAAGATCCTAGAATTTAGTTGGCCGGGAACTCCCTGTTTTAGTGAAACCGGGTTGGATCTTTTCACAACTTGTGCCCAAACATGCATGGTTTGGAATTATCCTATGACCCAACTAAGCACAAACCAAGAGGAAAATTCACCGAGCTACCCCTTTCATAAGAACATCTAGGGGGGTAGACGATCCAGGCCCATGGATCAGGGTTTTGTAGGAAGAAGCTCTTCAGGGCATCGGAATACCTCCAAAACTGGCAATGGACGCTAGCATGTGTATTAAAGTGTGGTGGAATGATAAAATGTCAAAAACCTGGTTCCCAAGTGTGACCCCTTCGCAGACATGCGATGTCACCTAAAAATGAAGCTGTTCTGAAAATTTAATTATTAGGGGGCCAAGAACTCCCAGTTTTGGTGAAACCGGGTTGGATCTTGTCACAAATTGTGCCCAAACATGGTTTTCAATTATCCTATAACCCAACCAAGAACAAACCAAGAGAAAAATCCACAAGGCTACCCCTTTCATAAGAACATCTAGCGGGTAGACAATTCTGGGCCCACAGATCAGGGTTTCATAGGAAGAAGCGCCTCAGAGCATCGGAATACCTCCAAACCCTAGCATGTGTATTAAAGTGTGGTAGAATGCTAAAATGTACAAAACATGGTACCCAAGTGTAACCCGCTTCGTAGGCATGAACTATCACCAAAAAACGAAGATCCTAGAATTTAATTGGCCGGGAACTCCCTGTTTCGGTGAAACCGGGTTGGATCTTGTCCCAACTTGTGTCCAAACATGCATGGTTTGGAATTATCCTATGACCCAACCAAGAACAAACAAAGAGGAAAGTCCACCGGGCTACCCCTTCCATATGAACATTTAGGAGGGTAGACGATCCAGGCCCACGGATCAGGGTTTTATAGGAAGAAGCACTTCGGGGCATCGGAATACCTCCAAACCTGGCAATGGATGCTAGCATGTGTATTAAAGTGTGGTGGAATGCTGAAATGTCAGAAACCTGGTTCCCAAGTGTGACCCCTTCGCAGACATGCGATATCACCTAAAAATGAAGGTGTTCTGGAAATTTAATTATAAAAGGGGGCCGAGAACTCCAAGTTTCGGTGAAACTGGGTTGGATCTTGTCACAAATTGTGCCCAAACATGGTTTTCAATTATCCTACAACCCAACCAAGAACAAACAAGAGAAAAATCCATCGGGCTACCCCTTTCATAATAACATCTAGGGGTAGACGATTCTGGGCCCACATATTAGGGTTTCATAGGAAGAAGTGCCTCGGAGCATCGGAATACCTCCAAACCCTTGCAATGGACCCTAGAATGTGTATTAAATTGTGGTAGAATGCTGAAATGTGCAAAACATGGTTCCCAAGTGTAACCCGCTTCGTAGGCATGCACTATCACCGAAAAAACGAAGATCCTGGAATTTAATTTGCCGGGAACGCCCCGTTTCGGTGAAACCGGGTTGGATCTTGTCACAACATGTGCCCAAATATGCATGGTTTGGAATGATCCTATGACCCAACTAAGAACAAACCTAGAGGAAAATCCACCGAGCTACCCCTTTCATAAGAACATCTAGGGGGTAGACGATCTAGGCCCATGGATCAGGGTTTTGTAGGAAGAAGCTCTTCAGGGCATCGGAATACCTACAAACCTGGCAATGGACGCTAGCATGTGTATTAAAGTGTGGTGGAATGATAAAATGTCAAAAAACTGGTTCTCAAGTGTGACCCCTTCGCAGACATGCGATGTCACCTAAAAATGAAGGTGTTCTGGAAATTTAATTATTAGGGGGCCAAGAACTCCCAGTTTTGGTGAAACCGGGTTGGATATTGTCACAAATTGTGCCCAAACATGGTTTGCAATTATCCTATAACCCCACCAAGCACAAACCAGGAGAAAAATCCACCGGGCTACCCCTTTCATAAGAACATCTAGAGGCTAGACGATTCTGGGCCCCATATCAGGGTTTCATAGGAAGAAGCGCCTCGGAGCATCAAAATACCTCCAAACCCTTCAATTGGACCCTAGCATGTGTATTAAAGTGTGGTGGAATGCTGAAATCTCCAAAACATGGTATCAAACTGTAACCCGCTTCGTAGGCATGCACCATCACCGAAAAACGAAGATCCTAGAATTTAGTTGGCCGGGAACTCCCTGTTTTAGTGAAACCGGGTTGGATCTTTTCACAACTTGTGCCCAAACATGCATGGTTTGGAATTATCCTATGACCCAACTAAGCACAAACCAAGAGGAAAATTCACCGAGCTACCCCTTTCATAAGAACATCTAGGGGGGTAGACGATCCAGGCCCATGGATCAGGGTTTTGTAGGAAGAAGCTCTTCAGGGCATCGGAATACCTCCAAAACTGGCAATGGACGCTAGCATGTGTATTAAAGTGTGGTGGAATGATAAAATGTCAAAAACCTGGTTCCCAAGTGTGACCCCTTCGCAGACATGCGATGTCACCTAAAAATGAAGCTGTTCTGAAAATTTAATTATTAGGGGGCCAAGAACTCCCAGTTTTGGTGAAACCGGGTTGGATCTTGTCACAAATTGTCCCAAACATGGTTTGCAATTATCCTATAACCCAACCAAGAACAAACCAAGAGAAAAATCCACAAGGCTACCCCTTTCATAAGAACATCTAGCGGGTAGACAATTCTGGGCCCACAGATCAGGGTTTCATAGGAAGAAGCGCCTCAGAGCATCGGAATACCTCCAAACCCTAGCATGTGTATTAAAGTGTGGTAGAATGCTAAAATGTACAAAACATGGTACCCAAGTGTAACCCGCTTCGTAGGCATGAACTATCACCAAAAAACGAAGATCCTAGAATTTAATTGGCCGGGAACTCCCTGTTTCGGTGAAACCGGGTTGGATCTTGTCCCAACTTGTGTCCAAACATGCATGGTTTGGAATTATCCTATGACCCAACCAAGAACAAACAAAGAGGAAAGTCCACCGGGCTACCCCTTCCATATGAACATTTAGGAGGGTAGACGATCCAGGCCCACGGATCAGGGTTTTATAGGAAGAAGCACTTCGGGGCATCGGAATACCTCCAAACCTGGCAATGGATGCTAGCATGTGTATTAAAGTGTGGTGGAATGCTGAAATGTCAGAAACCTGGTTCCCAAGTGTGACCCCTTCGCAGACATGCGATATCACCTAAAAATGAAGGTGTTCTGGAAATTTAATTATAAAAGGGGGCCGAGAACTCCAAGTTTCGGTGAAACTGGGTTGGATCTTGTCACAAATTGTGCCCAAACATGGTTTTCAATTATCCTACAACCCAACCAAGAACAAACAAGAGAAAAATCCATCGGGCTACCCCTTTCATAATAACATCTAGGGGTAGACGATTCTGGGCCCACATATCAGGGTTTCATAGGAAGAAGTGCCTCGGAGCATCGGAATACCTCCAAACCCTTGCAATGGACCCTAGAATGTGTATTAAATTGTGGTAGAATGCTGAAATGTGCAAAACATGGTTCCCAAGTGTAACCCGCTTCGTAGGCATGCACTATCACCGAAAAAACGAAGATCCTGGAATTTAATTTGCCGGGAACGCCCCGTTTCGGTGAAACCGGGTTGGATCTTGTCACAACATGTGCCCAAATATGCATGGTTTGGAATGATCCTATGACCCAACTAAGAACAAACCTAGAGGAAAATCCACCGAGCTACCCCTTTCATAAGAACATCTAGGGGGTAGACGATCTAGGCCCATGGATCAGGGTTTTGTAGGAAGAAGCTCTTCAGGGCATCGGAATACCTACAAACCTGGCAATGGACGCTAGCATGTGTATTAAAGTGTGGTGGAATGATAAAATGTCAAAAAACTGGTTCTCAAGTGTGACCCCTTCGCAGACATGCGATGTCACCTAAAAATGAAGGTGTTCTGGAAATTTAATTATTAGGGGGCCAAGAACTCCCAGTTTTGGTGAAACCGGGTTGGATATTGTCACAAATTGTGCCCAAACATGGTTTGCAATTATCCTATAACCCCACCAAGCACAAACCAAGAGAAAAATCCACCGGGCTACCCCTTTCATAAGAACATCTAGAGGCTAGACGATTCTGGGCCCCATATCAGGGTTTCATAGGAAGAAGCGCCTCGGAGCATCAAAATACCTCCAAACCCTTCAATTGGACCCTAGCATGTGTATTAAAGTGTGGTGGAATGCTGAAATCTCCAAAACATGGTATCAAACTGTAACCCGCTTCGTAGGCATGCACCATCACCGAAAAACGAAGATCCTAGAATTTAGTTGGCCGGGAACTCCCTGTTTTAGTGAAACCGGGTTGGATCTTTTCACAACTTGTGCCCAAACATGCATGGTTTGGAATTATCCTATGACCCAACTAAGCGCAAACCAAGAGGAAAATTCACCGAGCTACCCCTTTCATAAGAACATCTAGGGGGGTAGACGATCCAGGCCCATGGATCAGGGTTTTGTAGGAAGAAGCTCTTCAGGGCATCGGAATACCTCCAAAACTGGCAATGGACGCTAGAATGTGTATTAAAGTGTGGTGGAATGATAAAATGTCAAAAACCTGGTTCCCAAGTGTGACCCCTTCGCAGACATGCGATGTCACCTAAAAATGAAGCTGTTCTGAAAATTTAATTATTAGGGGGCCAAGAACTCCCAGTTTTGGTGAAACCGGGTTGGATCTTGTCACAAATTGTGCCCAAACATGGTTTGCAATTATCCTATAACCCAACCAAGCACAAACCAAGAGAAAAATCCACAAGGCTACCCCTTTCATAAGAACATCTAGCGGGTAGACAATTCTGGGCCCACAGATCAGGGTTTCATAGGAAGAAGCGCCTCAGAGCATCGGAATACCTCCAAACCCTAGCATGTGTATTAAAGTGTGGTAGAATGCTAAAATGTCCAAAACATGGTACCCAAGTGTAACCCACTTCGTAGGCATGAACTATCACCAAAAAACGAAGATCCTAGAATTTAATTGGCCGGGAACTCCCTGTTTCGGTGAAACTGGGTTGGATCTTGTCCCAACTTGTGCCCAAACATGCATGGTTTGGAATTATCCTATGACCCAACCAAGAAAAAACAAAGAGGAAAATCCACCGGGCTACCCCTTCCATATGAACATTTAGGAGGGTAGACGATCCAGGCCCACGGATCAGGGTTTTATAGGAAGAAGCACTTCGGGGCATCGGAATACCTCCAAACCTGGCAATGGATGCTAGCATGTGTATTAAAGTGTGGTGGAATGCTGAAATGTCAGAAACCTGGTTCCCAAGTGTGACCCCTTCGCAGACATGCGATATCACCTAAAAATGAAGGTGTTCTGGAAATTTAATTATAAAAGGGGGCCGAGAAATCCAAGTTTCGGTGAAACTGGGTTGGATCTTGTCACAAATTGTGCCCAAACATGGTTTTCAATTATCCTACAACCCAACCAAGAACAAACAAGAGAAAAATCCATCGGGCTACCCCTTTCATAATAACATCTAGGGTAGACGATTCTGGGCCCACATATCAGGGTTTCATAGGAAGAAGTGCCTCGGAGCATCGGAATACCTCCAAACCCTTGAAATGGACCCTAGCATGTGTATTAAATTGTGGTAGAATGCTGAAATGTGCAAAACATGGTTCCCAAGTGTAACCCGCTTCGTAGGCATGCACTATCACCGAAAAAACGAAGATCCTGGAATTTAATTTGCCGGGAACGCCCCGTTTCGGTGAAACCGGGTTGGATCTTGTCACAACATGTGCCCAAATATGCATGGTTTGGAATTATCCTATGACCCAACTAAGAACAAACCTAGAGGAAAATCCACCGAGCTACCCCTTTCATAAGAACATCTAGGGGGTAGACGATCCAGGCCCATGGATCAGGGTTTTGTAGGAAGAAGCTCTTCAGGGCATCGGAATACCTACAAACCTGGCAATGGACGCTAGCATGTGTATTAAAGTGTGGTGGAATGATAAAATGTCAAAAAACTGGTTCTCAAGTGTGACCCCTTCGCAGACATGCGATGTCACCTAAAAATGAAGGTGTTCTGGAAATTTAATTATTAGGGGGCCAAGAACTCCCTGTTTTGGTGAAACCGGGTTGGATATTGTCACAAATTGTGCCCAAACATGGTTTGCAATTATCCTATAACCCCACCAAGCACAAACCAAGAGAAAAATCCACCGGGCTACCCCTTTCATAAGAACATCTAGAGGCTAGACGATTCTGGGCCCCATATCAGGGTTTCATAGGAAGAAGCGCCTCGGAGCATCAAAATACCTCCAAACCCTTCAATTGGACCCTAGCATGTGTATTAAAGTGTGGTGGAATGCTGAAATCTCCAAAACATGGTATCAAACTGTAACCCGCTTCGTAGGCATGCACCATCACCGAAAAACGAAGATCCTGGAATTTAGTTGGCCGGGAACTCCCTGTTTTAGTGAAACCGGGTTGGATCTTTTCACAACTTGTGCCCAAACATTCATGGTTTGGAATTATCCTATGACCCAACTAAGCACAAACCAAGAGGAAAATTCACCGAGCTACCCCTTTCATAAGAACATCTAGGGGGGTAGACGATCCAGGCCCATGGATCAGGGTTTTGTAGGAAGAAGCTCTTCAGGGCATCGGAATACCTCCAAAACTGGCAATGGACGCTAGCATGTGTATTAAAGTGTGGTGGAATGATAAAATGTCAAAAACCTGGTTCCCAAGTGTGACCCCTTCGCAGACATGCGATGTCACCAAAAAATGAAGGTGTTCTGGAAATTTAATTATTAGGGGGCCAAGAACTCCCAGTTTTGGTGAAACCGGGTTGGATATTGTCACAAATTGTGCCCAAACATGGTTTGCAATTATCCTATAACCCCACCAAGCACAAACCAAGAGAAAAATCCACCGGGCTACCCCTTTCATAAGAACATCTAGCGGGTAGACGATTCTGGGCCCCATATCAGGGTTTCATAGGAAGAAGCGCCTCGGAGCATCAGAATGCCTCCAAACCCTAGCATGTGTATTAAGGTGTGGTAGAATGCTGAAATGTCCAAAACATGGTACCCAAGTGTAACCCGCTTTGTAGGCATGCACTATCACCGAAAAACGAAGATCCTAGAATTTAATTGGCCGGGAACTCCCTGTTTCGGTGAAACCGAGTTGGATCTTGTCCCAACTTGTGCCCAAACATGCATGGTTTGGAATTATCCTATGACCCAACCAAGAACAAACGAAGAGGAAAATCCACCGGGCTACCCCTTCCATAAGAACATCTAGGGGGGTAGACGATCCAGGCCCACGGATCAGGGGTTTATAGGAAGAAGCACTTCGGGGCATCAGAATACCTCCAAACCTAGCAATGGATGCTAGCATGTGTATTAAAGTGCGGTGGAATGCTGAAATGTCAGAAACCTGGTCCCCAAGTGTGACCCCTTCGCAGACATGCGATATCACCTAAAAATGAAGGTGTTCTAGAAATTTAATTATTAGGGGGAGAGAACTCCCAGTTTTGGTGAAACCGGGTTGGATCTTGTCAAAAATTGTGCCCAAACATGGTTTGCAATTATCCTACAACCCAACCTAGAAAAAACAAGAGAAAAATCCATCGGGCTACCCCTTTCATAATAACATCTAGGGGGTGGACGATTCTGGGCCCACATATCAGGGTTTCATAGGAAGAAGCGCCTCAGAGCATCGGAATACCTCCAAACCCTTGCAATGACACTAACATGTGTATTAAAGTATGGTGGAATGTTCAAATGTACAAAACATGGTTCCCAAGTGTAACCCGCTTCGTAGGCATGCACCATCACCAAAAAAATGAAGAACCTGGAATTTAATTGTCCGGGAACGCCCTGTTTCGGTGAAACCGGGTTGGATATTTTCACAAGTTGTGCCCAAACATGCATGGTTTGTAATTATCCTATGACCCAAACAAGAACAAACGAAGAGGAAAATCCACCGGGCTACCCGTTCCATAAGACCATCTAGGGGGTAGTCCTAGCCCACGGATCAGGGTTTTATAGGAAGAAGCTCTTCGGGGCATCGGAATACGTCCAAACCTGGGAATGGTTGCTAGCATGTGTATTAAAGTGTGGTGGAATGCTGAAATGTCAGAAACCTGGTTCCCAAGTGTGACCCCTTCGCACACATGCAATGTCACCTAAAAATGAAGGTGTTCTGCAAATTTAATTATTAGGGGGCCGAGAACTCCCTGTTTCGGTGAAACCGGGTTGGATCTTGTCACAAATTGTGCCCAAACATTATTTGCAGTTATCCTACAACCCAACCAAGCACTAACCAAGAGAAAATCCACCGGGCTACCCCTTTCATAAGAACATCTAGGGGGTAGACGATTTTGGGCCCACAGATCAGGGTTTCATAGGAAGAAGCGCCTCAGAGCATCGGAATACGTCCAAACCCTTGCAATGGACCCTAGAATGTGTATCAAAGTGTGGTAGAATGCTGAAATGTCCAAAACAAGGTATCCAAGTGTAACCCGCTTCGTAGGCATGCACTATCACCAAAAAACGAAGATCCTGGAATTTAATTGGCCGAGAACTCCTTGTTTCGGTGAAACCGGGTTGGATCTTGTCACAACTTGTGCCCAAACATTCACGGTTTGGAATAATCCTATGACCCAACCAAGCACAAACTAAGAGGAAAATCCACCGGGCTACCCCTTTCATAAAAACATCTACGGGGCTAGACGATCCAGTTCCACGGATCAGGGTTTTGTAGGAAGAAGCTCTTCGGGCATCGGAATACCTCCAAGTCTGGCAATGGACGCTAGAATGTGTATTAAAGTGTGGTGGAATGATAAAATGTCAAAAACCTGGTTCCCAAGTGTGACCCCTTCGCAGACATGTGATGTCACCTAAAAATGAAGGTGTTGTGGAAATTTAATTATTAGGGGGCCAAGAACTCCCAGTTTTGGTGAAACCGGGTTGGATCTTGTCACAAATTGTGCCCAAACATGGTTTGAAATTATACTAAAACCTAACCAAGCACAAACCAAGAAAAAAATCCACCGGGCTACCCCTGTCATAAGAACATCTAGCGGGTAGACGATTCTGGGCCCACAGATCAGGGTTTCATAGGAAGAAGCGCCTCGGAGCATCGGAATACCTCCAAACCATAGCATGTGTATTAAAGTGTGGTAGAATGCTGAAATGTCCAAACCTGGCAATGGATGCTAGATGTGTATTAAATTGTGGTGGAATGCTGAAATCTCAGAAACCTAGTTCCCAAGTGTGACCCCTTCGCAGACATGCGATATCAACTAAAAATGAAGGTGTTTTGGAAATTTAATTATTAGGGGGCAGAGAACTCCCAGTTTCGGTGAAACCGGGTTGGATCTTGTCACAAATTGTGCCCAAACATGGTTTTCAATTATCCTACAACCCAACCAAGCACAAACAAGAGAAAAATCCATTGGGCTACCCCTTTCATAATAACATCTAGGGTAGATGATTCTAGGTCCACAGATCAGGGTTTCATAGGAAGAAGCGCCTCGGAGCATCGGAATACCTCCAAACCCTTTCAATGGACCCTAGCATGTGTATTAAAGTGTGGTGGAATGCTGAAATGTGCAAAACATGGTTCCCAAGTGTAACCCGCTTCATAGGCATGCACTATCACCGAAAAAACGAAGATCCTAGAATTTAATTTGCCCGGAACGCCCCGTTTCGGTGAAACCGGGTTGGATCTTGTCACAACATGTGCACAAACATGCATGGTTTGGAATTATCCTATGACCCAACCAAGCACAAACCAAGAGGAAAATCCACCGGGCTACCCCTTTCATAAGAACATCTAGGGGTAGACAATCCAGGCCCACGGATCAGGGTTATGTAGGAAAAAGCTCTTCGGGGCATCGAAATACCTCCAAACCTGGGAATGGATGCTAGCATGTGTATTAAATTGTGGTGTAATGCTGAAATGTCAAAAAACTGGTTCCCAAGTGTGACCCCTTGGGAACTCCTAGTTTCGGTGAAATCGGGTTGGATCTTGTCACAGATTGTGCCCAAACATGGTTTGCAGTAATCCTACAACCCAACCAAGCACAAACCAAGAGAAAAATCCACCTGGCTACCCCTTTCATAAGAACATCTAGGGGAGGACGATTCTGGGCCCACAGATCAGGGTTTCATAGGAAGAAGCGCCTCAGAGCATCGGAATACGTCCAAACCCTTGCAATGGACCCTAGCATGTGTATTAAAGTGTGGTGGAATGCTGAAATATCCAAAACATGGTACCCAAGTGTAACCTGCTTCGTAGGCATGCACTATCACCGAAAAAACAAAGATCCCGTAATTTAATTGGCCGGGAACTCCTTGTTTCGGTGAAACCGGGTTGGATCTTGTCACAACTTGTGCCCAAACATGGTTTGGAATTATCCTATGACCAAACCAAGAACAAACTAGGAGGAAAATCCACAGTGCTACCCCTTTCATAAGAACATCTAGGGGGGTAGACGATCCAGGCCCACGAATCAGGGTTTTGTAGGAAGAAGCTCTTCGGGACATCGGAATACCTCCAAACCATGCAATGGACCCTAGCATGTGTATTAAAGTGTGGTGGAATGGTGAAATGACCAAAACCTGGTTCCCAAGTGTGACCCCTTCGCAGACATGCGATGTCACCTAAAAACGAAGGTGTTTAGGAAATTTAATTATTAGGGGGCCGAGAACTCATAGTTTTGGTGAAACCGGGTTGGATCTTGTCACAAATTGTGCCCAAACGTGGTTTGCAATTGTCGTACAACCCAACCAAGCACAAACCAAGAGAAAAATCCACCGGGCTACCCCTTGCATAAGAACATCTAAGAGTAGACGATTCTAGGCACACAGATCAGGGTTTTATAGGAAGAAGCGCCTCAGAGCATCGGAATACCTCCAAACCCTTGCAATGGACCCTAGCATGTGTATTAAAGTGTGGTGGAATGCTAAAATGTCCAAAACATGGTACCCAAGTGTAATCCTCTTCGTAGGCATGCACTATCACCGAAAAAACGAAGATCCTGGAATTTAATAGGCCGGGAACTCCCTGTTTCAGTGAAACCGGGTTGGATCATGTCACAACTTGTGCCCAAACATGGTTTGGAATTATCCTATAACCCAAATAATTACAAACCTAGAGAAAAATCCATCAGGCTACCCCTTTCATAAGAACATCTAGGGGGGTAGACGATCCAGGCCCACATATCAGGGTTTTGTAGGACGAAGCTCTTCGGGACATCGGAATACCTCCAAACCTTGCAATGGACCCTAGAATGTGTATTAAAGTGTGGTGGAATGCTGAAAAGTCCAAAACCTGGTTACCAAGTGTGACACCGTCGCAGACATGCGATGTCACCTAAAAACGAAGGTGTTCTGGAAATTTAATTATTAGGGGCCGAGAACTCCCAGTTTCGGTGAAACCGGGTTGGATCTTGTCACAAATTGTGCCCAAACATGGTTTTAAATTATCATATAACCCAACCAAGCACAAACTAAGAGAAAATTCCACCGGGCAACCCCTTTCGTAAGAACATCTAGGGGTAGACGATTTTGGGCCCACAGATCAGGGTTTCATAGTAAGAAGCGCCTCGGAGCATCGGAATACCTCCAAACCCTTGAAATGGACTCTAGCATGTTTATTAAAGTGTGGTGGAGTGCTGAAATGTGCAAAACATGGTACCCAAGTGTAACCTGCTTCGTAGGCATCCACTATCACCGAAAAAACGAAAATCCTGGAATTTAATTGGCCGGGAACTCCCTGTTTCAGTGAAACCGGGTTGGATCTTGTCACGACTTGTGCCCAAACATGCATGTTTTGCAATTATCCTATGACCCAACCAATCACAAACCAAGAGGAAAATCAACCGGGCTACCCCTTTCATAAGAACATCTAGGGGGGTAGACGATCCAGGCCCACGGATCAGGGTTTTGTAGGAAGAAGCTCTTCGGGGCATCAGAATACCTCCAAACCTGGCATGGATGCTAGAATGTGTATTAAAGTGTGGTTTAATTCTGAAATGTCAACAACCTGGTTCCCAAGTGTGACCACTTCGCATACATGCGATGTCACCTAAAAATGAAGGTGTTCTGGAAATTTAATTAGTAGGGGGCCGAGAACTCCCTGTTTCGGTGAAACCGGGTTTGATCTTGTCACAAATTATTCCCAAACATGGTTTGAAATTATCCTATAACCCAACCAAGCACAAGCCAAGAAAAAATCCACCGTGCTACCCCTTTCATAAGAACATCTAGGGGGTAGACGATTCTGGGCCAACAGATCAAGGTTTCATAGGAAGAAGCGCCTCGGAGCATCGGGATACCTCCAAACCCTTGAAATGGACCCTAGAATGTGTATTAAAGTGTGGTGGAATGATCAAATGTGCAAAACATGGTACCCAAGTGTAAGCCGCTTCGTAGGCATGCACTATCACCGAAAAACGAAGATCATGGAATTTAATTGGCCGGGAACTCCCTGTTTCGGTGAAACCGGGTTGGATCTTGTCACACTTGTGACCAAACATGCATGGTTTGGAATTATCCTATGACCCAACCAAGCACAAACCAAGAGGAAAATCCACCGGGCTACCCCTTCCATAAGAACATCTAGGGGGTAGACGATCCAGGCCCACGGATCAGGGTTTTATAGGAGGAAGCTCTTCGGGGCATCAGAATACATCCAAACCTGGCAATGGACCCTAGCATGTGTATTAAAGTGTGGTGGAATGATGGATGTCAGAACCCTGGTTCCCAAGTGTGACCCCTTCGCAGACATGCGATGTCACCTAAAAATGAAGGTGTTCTAGAAATTTATTTATTAGGGGCCGAGAACTCCCAATTTCGGTGAAAACGGGTTGGATCTGGTCACAAATTGTGCACAAACATGGTTTGAAATTATCCTACAACCCAAACAAGCACAAACCAATAGAAAAATCCACCGGGATACCCCTTTCATATGAATATCTAGGAGGTAGACGATTTTGGGCCCACAGATCAAGATTTCATAGGAAGATGTGCCTCGGAGCATCGGAATACCTCCTAACCCTTGCAATGGACCCTAGCATGTGTATTAAAGTGTGGTGGAATGCTGAAATGTGCAAAACATGGTACCCAAGTGTAACCCGCTTCATAGGCATGCGCTATCACCGAAAAAACAAAGATGCTAGAATTTAATTGGCCGGGAACTCCCCGTTTCAGTGAAACCGGGTTGGATCTTGTCAGAACTTGTTCCCAAACATGCATGGTTTGGAATTATCCTATGACCCAACCAAGCACAAAACAAGAGGAAAATCAACCGGGCTACCCCTTTCATAAGAACATCTAGGGGGTAGACGATCCAAGCCCACGGATCAGGGTTTTGTAGGCAGAAGCTCTTCGGGGCATCGGAATACCTCCAAACCTGGCAATGGATGCTAGCAAGTGTATTAAAGTGTGGTGTAATGCTGAAATGTCAACAACCTGGTTCCCAAGTGTGACCAATTCGTAGACATGCGATGTCGCCTAAAAATGAAGGTGTTCTGGAAATTTAATTATTAGGGGGCCGAGAACTCCCTGTTTCGGTGAAACTGGGTTGGATCTTGTCACAAATTGTTCCCAAACATGGTTTGAAATTACCCTACAACCCAACAAAGCACAAACCAAGAGAAAAATCCACCGGGCTACCCCTTTCATAAGAACATCTAGGGGTTAGACGATTCTGGGCCAACAGATCAGGGTTTCATAGAAAGAAGCGCCTTAGAGCATCGGGATACCTCCAAACCCTTGAAATGGACCCTAGAATGTGTATTAAAGTGTGGTGGAATGATGAAATGTGAAAAACATGGTACCCAAGTGTAAGCCCCTTCATAGGCATGCTCTATCACCGAAAAAACGAAGATCCTGGAATTTAATTAGTCGGGAGTTCCCCGTTTTGGTTAAACCGGGTTGGATCTTGCCACAACTTGTGCCCAAACATGCATGGTTTGGAATTATCCTATGGCCCAACAACGCACAAATTAAGAGGAAAATCCACCAGGCTACCCCTTTCATAAGAACATCTAGGGGAGTAGACGATCTAGGCCCAAGGATCAGGATTTTGTAGGAAGAAGCTCTTCGGGGCATCGGAATACCTCCAAACCTGGAAATGGACGCTAGCATGTGTATTAAAGTGTGGTGGAATGATGAAATGTAAAAAACCTGGCTCCCAAGTGTGACCCCTTCGCAGACATGTGATGTGACTTAAAAATGAAGGTGTTCAGGAAATTTAATTATTAGGGGGCCAAGAACTCCCAGTTTAGGTGAAACCGGGTTGGATCTTGTCACAAATTGTTCCCAAACATGGTTTGCTATTATCCTATAACCCAACCAAGCACAAACCAATAGAAAAATCCACCGGGATACCCCTTTCATAAGAATATCTAGGGGTAGACGATCCAGGCCCACATATTAGGGTTTTGTAGGACGAAGCTCTTCGGGACATCGGAATACCTCCAAACCTTGCAATGGACCCTAGAATGTGTATTAAAGTGTGGTGGAATGCTGAAAAGTACAAAACCTGGTTACCAAGTGTAGGAAGAAGCTCTTCGGGACATCGGAATACCTCCAAACCATGCAATGGACCCTAGCATGTGTATTAAAGTGTGGTGGAATGGTGAAATGACCAAAACCTGGTTCCCAAGTGTGACCCCTTCGCAGACATGCGATGTCACCTAAAAACGAAGGTGTTTAGGAAATTTAATTATTAGGGGGCCGAGAACTCATAGTTTCGGTGAAACCGGGTTGGATCTTGTCACAAATTGTGCCCAAACGTGGTTTGCAATTGTCGTACAACCCAACCAAGCACAAACCAAGAGAAAAATCCACCGGGCTACCCCTTGCATAAGAACATCTAAGAGTAGACGATTCTAGGCACACAGATCAGGGTTTTATAGGAAGAAGCGCCTCAGAGCATCGGAATACCTCCAAACCCTTGCAATGGACCCTAGCATGTGTATTAAAGTGTGGTGGAATGCTAAAATGTCCAAAACATGGTACCCAAGTGTAATCCTCTTCGTAGGCATGCACTATCACCGAAAAAACGAAGATCCTGGCATTTAATAGGCCGGGAACTCCCTGTTTCAGTGAAACCGGGTTGGATCATGTCACAAATTGTGCCCAAACATGGTTTGGAATTATCCTATAACCCAAATAATTACAAACCTAGAGAAAAATCCATCAGGCTACCCCTTTCATAAGAACATCTAGGGGGGTAGACGATCCAGGCCCACATATCAGGGTTTTGTAGGACGAAGCTCTTCGGGACATCGGAATACCTCCAAACCTTGCAATGGACCCTAGAATGTGTATTAAAAAGTGGTGGAATGCTGAAAAGTCCAAAACCTGGTTACCAAGTGTGACACCGTCGCAGACATGCGATGTCACCTAAAAACGAAGGTGTTCTGGAAATTTAATTAGTAGGGGCCGAGAACTCCCAGTTTCGGTGAAACCGGGTTGGATCTTGTCACAAATTGTTCCCAAACATGGTTTGAAATTATCATATAACCCAACCAAGAACAAACTAAGAGAAAAATCCACCGGGCTACCCCTTCCATAAGAACATCTAGGGGTAGATGATTCTGGGCCCACAGATCAGGGTTTCATAGTAAGAAGTGCCTCGGAGCATTGAAATACCTCCAAACCCTTGCAATGGACCATAGCATGTTTATTAAAGTGTAGTGGAATGCTGAAATGTCCAAACCATGGTACCCAAGTCTAACCCGCTTCGTAGGCATCCACTATCACTGAAAAAACAAAAATCCTGGAATTTAATTTGCCGGGAACTCCCCGTTTAGGTGAAACCGGGTTGGATCTTGTCACAACATGTGCCCAAACATGCATGTTTTGGAATTATCCTATGACCCAACCAATCACAAACCAAGAGGAAAATCCACCGGGCTACCCCTTTCATAAGAACACCTAGGGGGGTAGACGATCCAGGCCCATGGATCAGGGTTTTGTAGGAAGAAGCTCTTCGGGGCATCGGAATACCTCCAAACCTGGCATTGGATGCTAGCATGTGTATTAAAGTGTGGTGGAATGCTGAAATATTAAAAAACTTGTTCCCAAGTGTGACTTACCCCTACGCAGACATGCGATGTCACCTAAAAATGAAGGTGTTCTAGAAATTTAATTATTTGGGCGCCCAGAACTCCTAGTTTTGGTGAAACCGGGTTGGATCTTGTCACAAATTGTGCCCAAACGTGGTTTGCAATTATCGTACAACCCAAAAAAGAACAAACCAGTAGAAAAATCCACCGGGCTACCCCTTTCATAAGAACATCTAGGGGTAGACGATTCTGGGCACACAGATCAGGGTTTCATAGGTAGAAGCGCCTCGGAGCATCGGAATGCCTTCAAACCCTTGCAATGGACCCTAGCATGTGTATTAAAGTGTGGTGGAATGCTGAAATGTGCAAAACATGGTACCCAAGTGTAACTCGCTTCGTAGGCATGCACTATCACTGAAAAAATGAAGATCCTGGAATTTAATTGGCCGGGAACTCCTTGTTTCGGTGAAACCGGGTTGGATCTTGTCACAACTTGTGCCCAAACATATTTTGGAATTATCCTATGACCCAACCAAGAACAAACCAAGAGGAAAATCCACAGTGCTACCCCTTTCATAAGAACATCTAGGGGGGTAGACGATCCAGGCCCACGGATCAGTGTTTTGTAGGAAGAAGCTCTTCGGGACATCGGAATACCTCCAAACCTTGCAATGGACCCTAGCATGTGTATTAAAGTGTGGTGGAATGGTGAAATGTCCAAAACCTGGTTCCCAAGTGTGACCCCTTCGCAGACATGCGATGTCACCTAAAAACGAAGGTGTTCAGGAAATTTAATTATTAGGGGGCCGAGAACTCCCAGTTTCGGTGAAACCGGGTTGGATCTTGTCACAAATTGTGCCCAAAAATGGTTTGCAATTATCGTACAACCCAACGAAGCACAAAAATGGAGAAATATCCACTGTGATAACCCTTTCATAAGTACATCTAGGAGGGTAGACGATCCAGGCCCACGTATCAGGGTTTCGTAGGAAGAAGCTCTTCGGGGCATCAGAATACCTCCAAACCTTGCAATGAACCGTAGCATGTGTATTAAAGTGTGGTGGAATGCTGAAATATCCAAAATCTGGTTCCTAAGTGTGACCCCTTCACAGACATGCGATGTCACCTAAAAACAAAGATGTTCAAGAAATTTAATTATTAGGGGCCGGGAACTCCCCATTTCGGTAAACCAGGTTGGATCTTATCACGTGCCCAAACATGTTTTTGAATTATCCTATGACCCAAACAAGAACCAACCAAGATAAAAATCTACCGGTCTACCCCTTTCATAAGAACATCTAGGGGTAGACGATTCTGGGCCTACAGATCAGGGTTTCATAGGAAGAAGCGCCTCGGAGCATCGGAATACCTCCAAACCCTTGCAATGGACGCTAGCATGTGTATTAAAGTGTGGTGGAATGCTGAAATGTCCAAAACATGGTACCCAAGTGTAACCTGCTTCGTAGGCATGCACTATCACCGAAAAAACGAATATCCTGGAATTTAATACGCCGGGAACTCTCCGTTTCAGTGAAACCGGATTGGATCATGTCACCACTTGTGCCCAAACATGGTTTGGAATTATCATATAACCCAAATAATTACAAACCTAGAGAAAAATCCATCGGGCTACCCCTTTCATAAGAACATCTAGGGGGGTAGACGATCCAGGCCCATGGATCAGGGTTTTTGAGGACGAAGCTCTTCGGGACATCGGACTACCTCCAAAACTTGCAATGGACCCTAGAATGTGTATTAAAGTGTGGTGGAATGCTGAAAAGTGCAAAACCTGGTTACCAAGTGTGACACCTTCGCAGACATGCGATGTCACCTAAAAACGAAGGTGTTCTGGAAATTTAATTATTAGGGGTCGAGAACTCCTAGTTTCGGTGAAACCGGTTTGGATCTTGTCACAAATTGTGCCCAAACATGGTTTGAAATTATGATATAGCCCAACCAAGCACAAACTAACAGAAAAATCCACGGGGCTACCCCTTTCATAAGAACATCTAGGGGTAGACGATTCTGGGCCCACAGATCAGGGTTTCATAGTAAGAAGCGCGTCGGAGCATCGGAATACCTCCAAACCCTTTCAATGGACCCTATCATGTTTATTAAAGTGTGGTGGAATGCTGAAATGTCCAAAACATGGTACCCAACTATAACCCGCTTCGTAGGCATCCACTATCACCGAAAAACAAATATTCAAGAATTTAATTGGCCGGGAACTCCCCGTTTCGGTGAAACCGGGTTGGATCTTGTCACAACTTGTGCCCAAACATGGTTTGTAATTATCCTATAACCCAACCAAGCAGAAACCTAGAGAAAAATCCACCGGGCTACCCCTTTCATAAGAACATCTAGGGGGTAGACGATCCAGGCCCACGGATTAGTGTTTTGTAGGAAGAAGCTCTTCGGCACATCGGAATACCTCCAAACCTTGCAATGGACCCTGGAATGTGTATTAATGTGTGATGGAGTAATGAAACGTAAAAAATCCGGTTCCTAAGTGTGACCCCTTCGCAGACATTCGATGTCACCTAAAAACGAAGGTGTTCTGTAAATTTAATTATTAGGGGATCGAGAACTCCCAGTTTTGGAGAAACCGGGTTGGATCTTGTCACGAATTGTGCCCAAACATGGTTTTAAATTATCCTATAACCCAACCAAGCACAAAGCAAGAGAAAAATCCATCGGGCTACCCCTTTCATAAGAACATCTAGCGGGTAGACGATTCTGGGCCCACAGATCAGGGTTTCATAGGAAGAATCTCCAAAACCTTGCAATGGACCCTATAATGTGTATTAATGTGTGGTGGAATGCTGAAATTTCCAAAGCATGGTACCCAAGTGTAACCCGCTTCGTAGGCATGCATTATCACCGAAAAACGAAAGATCCTGGAATTTAATTGGCCAGGAACTCCCCGTTTCGGTGAAACCAGGTCGGATCTTGCACAACATGTTCCCAAACATGGGTTGGAATTATATTTTGAGCCAACCAAGCGCAAAAATGGAGAAATATCCACTGTTCTACCCCTTTCATAAGTACATCTAGGAGGGTAGACGATCCAGGCCGACGTATCAGGGTTTCGTAGGAAGAAGCTCTTCAGGGCATCAGAATACCTCCAAACCTTGCAATGGACCGTAGCATGTGTATTAAAGTGTGGTGGAATGCTGAAATGTCCAAAATATGGTTCCTAAGTGTGACACCTTCGCAGACATGCGATGTCACCTAAAAACAAATGTGTTCAGGAAATTTAATTATTAGGAGGCCGGGAATTTCCCGTTTCGGTGAATCCGGGTTGGATCTTATCACGTGCCCAAACATGTTTTCGAATTATCCTATGACCCAACCAAGCACCAACCAAGAGAAAAATCCACCGGGCTACCCCTTTCATAAGAACATCTAGGGGTAGACGTTTCTGGGCCTACTGATCAGGGTTTCTTAGGAAGAAGCGCCTCGGAGCATCGGAATACCTCCAAACCCTTGCAATGGGTGCTACAATTTGTATTAAAGTGTGGTGGAATGCTGAAATGTCCAAAAACTGGTTCCCAAGTGGGACCCCTTTGTGGACATGCGATGTCACCTAAAAACGAAGGTGTTCGGGAAATTCAATTTTTAGGCGGACGAGAACTCCCAGTTTCGGTGAAACCAGGTTGGATCTTGTCACACATTGTGCCCAAACATGGTTTGTAATTATCCTATAACCCAACCAAGCACAAACCAAGAGAAAAATCCACCGGATGACCCCTTTCATAAGAACATCTAGGGGTAGATGATTCTGGGCCCACGGATAAGGGTTTCAAGTGAAGAAGCGCCTCGGAGCACCGGAATACCTCCAAAACCCTTGCAATGGACACTAGCATGTGTATTAAAGTGTGGTGGAATGCTGAAATGTCCAAAACATGGTACCCAAGTGTAACCCGCTTCGTAGGCATGCACTATCACCGAAAAAAGGAAGATCCTAGAATTTAATTGGCCGGTAACTCCCCGTTTCACTGAAACTGGGTTGTATCATGTCACGCCTTGTGCCCAAACTGTTGGAGATATGCCCTACAGGCAATAATAAAAGTGGTTATTATTATATCTTTGTGTTTATGGTAAATGTTTACATTCATGCTATAATATTATTAACCGGAAACATTAATACTTGTGTGATTTGTAAACTAAATTATAGTCCCTGGTAAAGCCTCTTTATAATAGTAGCTTGATGGTTAATAAATGATCGTGGTTTCTCGGTCATGAACATTGAGATGTTATTAACAACAAGATCATATCATTAGGAGAATGGTATGATGGACATATTCCTATAGATAAGCGTAGCATAAAGATAAAGTCATTTCAATAGTTCATTTGCTATAAGCTTTCTGATACATAGTAACCTAATTCCTTCGACCATGAGATCATGCTAATCACCATCATCGGAAGGATGCTTTGATGACATCAAACACCACATCGTAACTGGGTGGCTATAAAGGTGGCATTGAGTGTTTGGAAATTATGTGTTGAGGCACATGGAACAAGAGTGGGATTTGTCCATCCATATGACGGATAGATATACTCTGGGCCCTCTCGATGGAATGTCATCCAATTAGCATGCAAGCATGTGACTGGCTCACAAGGGATCACATATCACGGGAATGAGAAAAGAGTACTTATCGGTAACGAGGTTGAACTAGGTATGCGGAGATACCGATGATCAAACCTCGAATAAGTAAACTATTGCGAGACAAAGGGAAATTGGTATCATATGTAAGAGGTTCATTCGATCGCAAAGTAATCGTAGAAATATGCGGGAGCCATATGAATTTCCAGATTCCTCTATTGGTTATTGATCAGAGAAGTTTCCCGGTCATGTCCGCATAATTCAGGAACCATAGGGAGACACACTTAAGGATTCGATGTTGTTTAGTAGATATGGAATGTAAGTAGGGAAACCGAATGTTGTTACAAGTATCGAATGGGATCCGGGATATCATGAGGAGATCCGGAATGGTCCAGAGAATAAGATTCACATAAGGAAAGTCCGATTCCGGAGTTCGGGAATGATTTTGATGTTTTCATCGGAGAGGTTCTAGAAGGGTCTAGAAGGTTCACCGGACCGGAAGGTGAATGGTCCATGAATGTGTCATGGGTAAGTGGAATGATTGGATCATGTCCTAGGTCACTTTGGTTGGGCATTTGCGAGAGAGAAATAAAGCTCTAAATTGAAAGTCAAAAGGGAGGTTGGAAAAGTCAAACTGGAACAATAGTTTCCTAGTGGAAGAAGGAAAGAGTCCTTCCTTCTATCCTACTTGGGTTTGGGTATGGATTCAAACTCCCCTCTCCCAAGCTGCCCTCTCTCTCATAAATAGAGGGGGTGGGCTTCCCCAAAGCACACAACACCAGTGCTACCCACCCGTGCACCTCCGCCGCCGCCGGCCCATCGTCGTCGCCCTAGCCGCCGCCGACACCTCCTCCTCCTCTCTGGACTTCTAAACATAGATCACTGGAAACCCTAGTTCCACCATAACTCGCACCGGCTTAGGTGAATCCCTACGAGATTTTCCCTCTACTTCCGACACCACGCCGTCGTGCTACCGGAATCACGAGGGGAGAACTACAACCTCCGCTACTTGCTAGAACAAGGGAGAGGAAGGTCTTCATCGAGTACCAAACGTGTGACCGACTGCGGAAGCTCTGCCGGAACACAGTGCCGGAAGGATCGTCTACGCGATCTTGAGATCGGCAAGTGTACGACTACATCACCCACGATAATCTGCTCTCATTAACCGCTTTGGAATCTTCAAGGGTGAGTACTCTAATCGACTCGTTGCTTCAATCTAGTAGATAGATCTTGGCTTGTTAGTATGCATGCGATAGAATTTTTTTGTTTTCCATGCTACGAACCCCTACACAAACATATTTTGGTATTATCCTATAACCCAACCAAGCACAAACCTAGAGAAAAATCCCCCGGGCTACCCTTTTAATAAGAACATCTAGGGGGGTAGAAAATCCAGGCCCATAGATCAGGGTTTTGTAGGAAGAATCTCTTCGGGACATCGGAATACCTCCAAACCTTGCAATGGACCCTAGCATGTGTATTAAAGTATGGTGGAATGTAGAAATGTCGAAAACTAGGTTCGCAAGTTTGACCCCTTCGTAGACATGGTTTGCAATTATCCTATAACACAAAAATTGTTTGCAATTATCCTATAACCCAACCTAGAACAAACCAAGACAAAAATACACCGGGCTACCCCTTTCATAAGAACATCTAGGGGGTAAACGATTCTGGGCCCACAGATCAGGGTTTCATAGGAAGAAGCGCCTCGAAGCATCGGAATACCTACTAAACCCTTGCAATGGACCCTAGAATGTGTATTAATGTGTGGAGGAATGCTGAAATGTCCAAAACATGGTACCCAAGTGTAACCCGCTTCGTAGGCATGCACTATCACAGAAAAAACGAAATATCCTAGAATTTAATTGGCCGGGAATTCCCCGTTTCAGTGAAAACGGGTTGGATCTTGTCACAACTTGTGCCCAAACATGGTTTGGAATCATCCTATGACATAACCAAGCACAAACTAAGAGAACAATCCACTCGGCTACCCCTTCCATAAGAACATATAGGGGGTAGACGATCCAGGCCCACGTATCAGGGTTTCGTAGGAAGAAGCTCTTCGGGGCATCGGAATACCTCCAAACCTTGCAATGGACCCTAGCATGTGTATTAAAGTGTGGTGGAATGTTGAAATGTCCAAAATCTGGTTCCTAAGTGTGACCCCTTCGTAGACATGCGATGTCACCTAAAAACGAAGGTGTTTAGGAAATTTAACTGTTAGGGGGCTAGAAACTCCCCGTTTCGGTGAAATCGGTTGGATCTTATCACAAATTGTGCCCAAACATGGTTTGCAATTATCCTTTAACCCAACCAAGCACAAACCAAGAGAAAAATCCAACGGGCTACCCCTTTCATAAGAACATCTAGGGGGTAGACGATTGTGGGCCCATAGATAAGGCTTTCAAAGGAAGAAGCACCTGGGAGCATCGGAATACCTCCAAAACCTTGCAATGGTCCCTAGAATGTCTATTAATGTGTGGTGGAATGCTGAAATATGCAAAACATGGTACCCAAGCGTAACCCGCTTCGTAGGCTTGCACTATCACCGAAAAAACAAAGATCCTGGAATTTAATTGGCCGGGAACTCCCCGTTTCGGTGAAACTGGGTTGGATCTTGTCACAACTTGTTCCCAAACATGGTTTGGAATTATCCTATAACCCAACCAAGCACAAACCTAGAGAAAAATCAACCGGGCTACCCCTTTCGTAAGAACATCTAGGGTGTAGACGATCAAGGCCCACAGATCAGGGTTTTATAGGAAGAAGCTCTTTGGCACATCGAAATACCTCCAAACCTTGCAATGGACCCTAGCATGTGTATTAAATTGTGGTGGAATGCTGAAATGTCCAAAACATGGTTCCTAAGTGTGACCCCTTTGCAGACATGCGATGTTTGTTGGAATTATGCCCTAGAGGCAATAATAAAGATGTTATTATTATAATTCTTGTTCATGATAAACTTTATATTCCATGCTAGAATTGTATTAAGTGGAAACTTTGATACTTGTGTGGTTTATGAATAACACTGTGTCCCTAGTACGCCTCTATGGACTAGTTCATTGACTAATGATGGTTAAGGTTTCCTAACCATAGACATGAGTTGTCGATTAATAAATGTGATCATGTCATTAGGAGAATGATATGATGAACAGACCCAAATTAAGCAGAGCAATTAGATCGTGTCATCGTGTTCATCTTTGTGAAACTTTTTCCTATGTCAAGTATTGTATTCCTTAGACCATGAGACAAGACAACTCCCTGGTATCGGAAGAAAGCTTTGAGGTCATCAATCGTCATCCTATGTGAGGGTGATCATAAAGGTGTCTCTCAAGTGATCGGAAAGTACTTGTTGGGTTGTATGTATCGAGATGGAATTTGTCCCTCCCGAGTCGGAGAGATATACTTCAGGCCCACTCGGTAATTGATATCAACACCGCTTTCAAGCACGTGGTTAAGGAGTTAATCACAAAGTGATATCGGATTACAGAACGAGTAAAGTACTAGCTGTGAATGAGATTGAACTAGGTATGCCGATACCAAACGATCGAATCTCGGGCAAGTAAAATACTCTTGACAAAGCGAATACATATATGGGATTAATTGAATCCTGGCATCGTGGTTCATCCGATATGATCCTCGATGAATGTGTGGGAGTCAATATGGGTTTCCAGATCCCGCTGTTGATTATTGATAAAAGATCATGTCTGCATATTCTCAAACCCGTAGGGTCACACACTTAACGTGCCTCCATGATAGGATAGAATGGATGATTGGTTTATGAGTTTTTGTTCGGAGTCTTGGATGAGATCCAGGACATCAAAAGAGGTTCCGGAATGGTATGGAGAATAAGATTCATATAAAGGAAAGCAGTTTTTGGATTTCGGAATCGTTTCTGAGTTTATCGGTATTGTACCGGAAGGTTCTAGAAGGTTCCGGAGTGGGAACAACGTGGGCCCACTTGTCGGAGGCCTGCGTGGGCCTGAGGGGAAGTGCCCTGGCCACTTTGGGCCAGGGGCACAAGTCCCCAAGGCCCAGCCGGCAATCCCTAGGGTAAACCCTAGGGGAGCCTTCTAGAAGGAAGGGGGAAAACTTTCCCCCCACTCCACCCGTGGGGCCGCCGCCCTAGGGCTTGGAGGAGGGGCCAAGGGGGCCGGCCAGCCCCCCATATAAGTAGGTCAGGGGCGCAGCCTCCCCCCTCCCACTACTCCAACCCTAGCCGCCATCCTGCTGCCCCTCCACCTCTCTCTCTCTCTCCCGACTGCGCGTAGGCAAAGAACTGCCGTATAAACTCTCCACCATCAGCACCACGCCGTCGTGCTACAGATTCATTCTATCTCTCCACCATACTTGCTGGACCAAGGAAGGAGGAGACGTCGCGGCACCGTATGTGTGCATCTCTCGGAGGCACTGCCACTTGCGACATAGGATCGGATCGGATCGCAAGGAGGAGGCGACGAGTATGACTAAATCAACCATGTTATGTTGAACGTTTCCGCTGTGCGATTTCTTCAAGGGCATGAAGATCTCATCTATCTCTCTTGTTGATTACATATCCTAGATTAGATCTTGCCTTTCTTGTTCGCATCTGTAGAATTTTTTTGATTTATTATGCTGCGAAACCCTTCAATGTTAGATAAAAACGAAGGTGTTCTGGAAATTTAATTACTGTGGGGTCGATAACTCCCAGTTTCAAAGAAACCGGGTTGGATCTTGTCACCAATTATGCCCAAACATGGTTTGCAATTATCCTATAACCCAACCAAGCACAAACCAAGAAAAAAATCCATCGGGCTACCCTTTCATAAGAACATATAGGGGGTAGACGATTCTGGGCCCACAGATCAGGGTTTCATACGAAGAAGCGCCTCGGAGCATTGGAATACCTCCAAACCCTTGCAATGGACCCTAGAATGGGTATTAATGTGTGGTGGAAGGTTGAAATGTCCAAAACATGGTACCCAAGTATAACCCGCTTTGTAGGCATGCACTATCACCGAAAAAAATGAAAGATCCTGGAATTTAAATGGCCGGGAACTTCCAGTTTCCGTGAAACCGGGTTGGATCTTGTCACAACTTGTGCCCAAACATTCATGGTTTGGAATTATCCTATAACCCAACCAAGAACAAACTAAGAGTAAAATCCACCGGGCCACACCTTTCATAAGAACGTCTAGAGGGGTAGACGATCCAGGCCCACGGACCAGGGTTTTGTAGGAAGAACTCTTCGGCGCATCGGAATACCTCCAAACCTGGATATGGATTCTAGCATGTGTATTAAAGTGCGGTGGAATGCCTAAATGTCCAAAATCTCGTTCCTAAGTGCGACCCCTTCGCGGACATGCGATGTCACCTAAAAACGAAGGAGTTATGGAAATTTAATTATTAGGGGGCCAAGAACTACCAGTTTTGGTGAAAATGGGTTGGATCCTGTCACAAATTGTGCCCAAAAATGGTTTGCAATTATCCTATAACCCAACCAAGAACAAGCCAAGAGAAAAATCTACCGAGATACCCCTTTCATAAGAACATCTTGGGGGTAGACGATTATGGGCCCATAGATTAGGGTTTCATAGGAAGAAGCGCCTCGGAGCATCGGAATACGTCCAAACCCTTGCAATGGACCGTAGCATGTGTATTAATGTGTGGTGGAATGCTGAAATTTCCAAAACATGGCACCCAAGTGTAACCCGCTTCGTAGGCATGCACTATCACCGAAAAAATGAAGATCATGGAATTTAATTGGCCGGGAACTCCCTGTTTTGCTGAAACCGGGTTGGATCTTGTCACAACTTGTTCCCAAACATGGTTTGAAATTATCCAATAACCCAACAACACAGAGAAAAATCAACCAGGCTACCCCTTTCATAAGGACATCTAGGGGGTAGACAATCCAGGCCCACGGATCAGGGTTTTGTAGGAAGAAGCTCTTTGGCACATCGAAATACCTCCAAACCTTGCAATGGACCCTAGGATGTGTATTAAAGTGTGGTGGAATGCTGAAATGTCCAAAACCTGGTTCCTAAGTGTGACCCCTTTGCAGACATACGATGTCACCTAAAAACGAAGGTGTTCTGGAAATTTAATTACTGTGGGGTTGAGAACTCCCAGTATGGGAGAAACTGGGTTCTATCTTGTCACAAATTGTTCCCAAACATATTTTGCAATTATCCTATAACCAAACCATGCACAAACCAAGAGAAAATCCACTGGGCTACCCTTCCATAAGAACGTCTAGGAGGTAGACGATTCTGTCCCACAGATCAGGGTTTCATAGGAAGAAGCATCTCGTAGCATTGGAATACCTCCAAACCCTTGCAATGGAGCCTAGAATGTGTATTATTGTGTGATGGTATGCTGAAATGTCCAAAACATAGTACCCAAGTGTAACTCGCTTCGGAGGCATGCACTATCACCGAAAAAAATGAAAGATCCTGGAATTTAAATGGCCGGGAACTTCCAGTTTCCGTGAAACCGGGTTGGATCTTGTCACAACTTGTGCCCAAACATTCATGGTTTGGAATTATCCTATAACCCAACCAAGAACAAACTAAGAGTAAAATCCACCGGGCCACACCTTTCATAAGAACGTCTAGAGGGGTAGACGATCCAGGCCCACGGACCAGGGTTTTGTAGGAAGAACTCTTCGGCGCATCGGAATACCTCCAAACCTGGATATGGATTCTAGCATGTGTATTAAAGTGCGGTGGAATGCCTAAATGTCCAAAATCTCGTTCCTAAGTGCGACCCCTTCGCGGACATGCGATGTCACCTAAAAACGAAGGAGTTATGGAAATTTAATTATTAGGGGGCCAAGAACTACCAGTTTTGGTGAAAATGGGTTGGATCCTGTCACAAATTGTGCCCAAAAATGGTTTGCAATTATCCTATAACCCAACCAAGAACAAGCCAAGAGAAAAATCTACCGAGATACCCCTTTCATAAGAACATCTTGGGGGTAGACGATTATGGGCCCATAGATTAGGGTTTCATAGGAAGAAGCGCCTCGGAGCATCGGAATACGTCCAAACCCTTGCAATGGACCGTAGCATGTGTATTAATGTGTGGTGGAATGCTGAAATTTCCAAAACATGGCACCCAAGTGTAACCCGCTTCGTAGGCATGCACTATCACCGAAAAAATGAAGATCATGGAATTTAATTGGCCGGGAACTCCCTGTTTTGCTGAAACCGGGTTGGATCTTGTCACAACTTGTTCCCAAACATGGTTTGAAATTATCCAATAACCCAACAACACAGAGAAAAATCAACCAGGCTACCCCTTTCATAAGGACATCTAGGGGGTAGACAATCCAGGCCCACGGATCAGGGTTTTGTAGGAAGAAGCTCTTTGGCACATCGAAATACCTCCAAACCTTGCAATGGACCCTAGGATGTGTATTAAAGTGTGGTGGAATGCTGAAATGTCCAAAACCTGGTTCCTAAGTGTGACCCCTTTGCAGACATACGATGTCACCTAAAAACGAAGGTGTTCTGGAAATTTAATTACTGTGGGGTTGAGAACTCCCAGTATGGGAGAAACTGGGTTCGATCTTGTCACAAATTGTTCCCAAACATATTTTGCAATTATCCTATAACCAAACCATGCACAAACCAAGAGAAAATCCACTGGGCTACCCTTCCATAAGAACGTCTAGGAGGTAGACGATTCTGTCCCACAGATCAGGGTTTCATAGGAAGAAGCATCTCGTAGCATTGGAATACCTCCAAACCCTTGCAATGGAGCCTAGAATGTGTATTATTGTGTGATGGTATGCTGAAATGTCCAAAACATAGTACCCAAGTGTAACTCGCTTCGGAGGCATGCACTATCACCGAAAAAAGGAAAGATCCTGGAATTTAAATGGTCGGGAACTCCCCGTTTCGGTGAAACCGGGTTGGATCTTGTCACAACTTGTGCCCAAACATGCTTGGTTTGGAATTATCCTATGACCCAACCAAGCACAAACTAAGAGGAAAATCCACAGGGATACCCCTTTCATCAGAACATCTAAGGGGGTAGACGATCTTGGCCCATGGATCGGGGTTTTGTAGGAAGAAGCTCTTCAGCGCATCGGAATACCTGCAAACTTGGCAATGGATGCTAGAATGTGTATTAAAGTGTGGTGGAATGCTAAAATGTCCAAAATCTCATTCCTAAGTCTGACCCATTTGCAGACATGTGATGTCACCTAAAAACGAAGGTGTTGTGGCACCCCGGATTTACGATCCGAGAATACCCGTTATGCATGAAATTCATGTTTCCATGATCAGTGAGCCGTGAGCATAACCGACTAGTATCGTTACATCATCCATAAAGTAACGAGTACAAACTTACAATGTGGATATTATGGCGATTACAACACAAGTAGTGGAAGTCTTCAGCGCAGAGCCCGTGCCTTAACCTACAGGCAACTGATTGGGAAGACGGCCTAGCTCGCATAGACGTCAACACCTTCGTTCCTTATTAACATCTGCAATCTGGCCAAGTAAATAGCTAGGGACAATGCCGATGAGTACTTTGAATGTACTCACAAACCACCGAGACAAGGTAACAAAGATAATGCATATTTGGCTGTGGCGATATAGCTCTAGACTAAGCTGTTTTCTGAAGAAAACCTAACATTGGCATCACTATATCTTTGTTGAAAAAGAGTTATTCAAAAACATGCCTCCTTTTTGAAACCCGGACATCCCCACATCCTTGGTAAAATAATTTAAAACAATATTTGTTGTAAAACCCTCTTTAAACATCTTCGACCATCTCTGGTCAAAACCAAACTCTTTCTTTTCTTTCCTCATGACCAAGTCACATCCCTTATTTCATCACAACTTAACCGAAGGGTCCTCCTAGCACTTTCCATTCCAACCGTCCTTGTCCATGGGCGCGGCTATTCGAATAGACTAGACTCTGCAGAGCTTGTGCACTTTACCCACAAGAATCAATACATCCGCCGGGATTTAACCACGACCCTCTACACTCTGTAGACGGGGGTTCGGATAATCAAATTTAGATTTTCATTTGTCCATCACTAGCAAAGGCGGATTTTCCTTTTGGGTTTCTTCTCTCCAACATGATTATGCGACACTATGGCCTTAGTCCTCCCTACAGCACTTATGTATACCCAAACCCTCGGCTTGGCAATATACAATTGTTGACTCCACTTCCTTCCCTGTGCCTAGAACATACCATCCGCGGGGGACCCAATTGTTGCACCGACACTTCCGCCGTAGTGGGCGATGGAGGCCCAAGATCCGCAGACCTGGAGTAGAGTCCACTCGGTCTTCCAGGGATATCTCTCGTTAAGCAAGTACAAGCATCCCCGGCTAAGGATTACAACTACGAGCTAAGCCCCAGCGTTTGCGGTAATGTGGTTGCACGGATAAATTGTTCCAGACATTGGCTTAGAACATCCCTTACTTTCTTTTACTTAACTTTCCTTTACTTATCTTCCTCTTCCTTATCTTTCTCTTCATCCACCTCATATTTTCTTTAGTAAAACTTCCACTTGGAAATGATGCCTCTTTCCAAGTGTTTTATTTTGAAAACTTTGCAGTAGAGTAAACCCAAAATAGTTTTATCTTTTAAAATCTGTGGGTTCCAAGAGGGAAGATGCTAATCATCTTAGTCGCGTTCCAATGGACACTGATTCATAACTTGGAGGAGCCAAGTTACTCACGTATGTTTATTTGAATCAAACCATGCCTTTGATCATGCAATTCATAAACGAGATATAAAACAGTTGATAAACCGAAGTAAGTTAATATAGGAGTCCAGGAATGGTGGCTTGCCTATGACCAGCGAGAACTCCCTTGACGGCATTAGATAACGAGATAACCAATAATAATAACAGAATATCCCGATCCTTCCTTCTTCTCAGCGTCACACAATCGCAACTATCGCCGTTTATCGAGCATTCATGCAAGAAAACAATACATCAATCAATACAAGCATACAAGCAGAAAACCATACAACAAGCTAAGGATAAATATAGGATATACACTAGTACGAGGTTCGAGGATTGATGTGATTGGATTGGAAGAAGAGTAGGAGGCATTAGGGAGAAAAGGCTCCCTTTGGATTTATAGTCTACGAACTACCTAAGAGAGGGTTTTTGACCAAGGGCTTGATCTGTATGATGCCATTGTACAAAAATGATTCCATCAAATGGGTATTGATAAAATGAAGCCAACAAAAGTGGTTTCACTATTTTATCAATTTCCCTTGATTTATAATGGATTTTATAATGGATAAAACTCTAGTTTTAGGAAATAATTCACCAGAACTGTTCTGGAGTGCCACAAATTATTTCCTTGGGTGATTAGGTAGGCTTTGATGGACTGAATCCAGAGGAGTTGGAATCTCCTCAAAACAATTACAAAATGCCCTTGAGAAATTCCCAAAGACGATACTATATGAGATTTGTCTTGTTCATCAGATTTATTTTACAAAAGCTTTTTAGTTGATTCCAAGGACACATGGTAGGTACTGATAATACCTTTCTGTTGAAATTGGAATCAACTTGTTTGGATTTGTAGAGCTACTGTAATGTTTTTATTAGTGATTAAACTATGCATAGAAGAGTTTATTTCACTAAAACTCAACAAAGACTCATAAAATAACGAGCTGCTGGATTTTGGAAGATATGGTTATGTGTGTCTAGTGAGAGTTGGAATTAGGTCCAAACCTCATTTGGTTTTACCTAGGGAAAATACTAAAGGTAGAAAGTCTCTGTTTTTGATATTTTTTTAACAGGGGCAAACTAGGAAGCAAACTAAGGTGGGGCCTATGGGGTATGATAGTCAGGGTCAGGACCTTCCAATCACCAGTTGAATTTACTCCAATGGGTGATACCAAACCTTCTATAGAAATACTTTAGTAAAAAGGACAGATCCTAGGAAATGATTTATCATATCAAGTTTAAACAACATTTTGGTCCAGATCTGGGTCTGCATGTTGGAGAAAAGGTGCATGCATGTGTGAAAAATTAGATCTGGTCAAAATCTGGTGGTTTACCATTTATTTGGATTTAAACCAAACTGCTATTTTCAGATCTGATTTTTTTAAAGGAAAAGGCGAAGGGCTGGGGTCATTGGGCCAGATCCAGAGAGGAGATGGGCTGGGGAAGAGGCTCCGGCCCAGCAGGAGGTGCAGGACCGAGGGAGGGCCGCAGCGCAGCTGGACCAGCCGGGGGCGAAGGGGTACAGAAGATCCTGGCCACTAGATTAGATCCAGATCGGCGGCCAGGGATCACCGTCTACCTCCCGACGAGGTCCACAGGGAGAAACCCTAGCAGGGGGTGGGACGGAGGTGGGGGGAGGCTCATCGGGGGCTCGAGGGAGGCCGTGGAGGAGACAGGGCGACGCGCTCGACGGTGACGAATCCGGGGATGGTCGACTCGAGGGGTCTTGACGCCGGGGAGGAGCGCGCGAGACGGTGGCCAAGCGGAGCTCGCCGGAGTTCGTCGGGGAGGCTCCAGAAGCTGCTTCATGTCATTAAACATGGGCCCATTAGCTTCAGCAGGAAGAGGGGACTGCGGATAGGTGACATACAGAGGGAGAGGAGGAACAAGGGAGGAGACTAGCTCGGGAGAGTGAGGAGGCCAGAGCTTCTCTTCCTGCTTCTTTCGACCAGGGCAGAGGAAGGGGAGGAGAAGGGAGCTATGGGGAGATAAGTGGAGGGGAGAGGGGGCAAATGAGGGCAGAGGGGCAAGATGGGGTGGCATGTGGCCTTATAAACCAAGCTAGATGGGTCCATGGTGCACTAGGTGTGTGGGGGAGCTTGGGAGACGGGTGCTGGCCATCCATTGGGCAAGGGAGGTGGTGGAGAGGTGAGAGAGAGGGTCCTGGTCGTGCTAGGGGACAAAGAGGGGTTGGGGTGTTGTAATAAGAAAAGGAGTGGATAGACAAGACATTGCCTTTCTCTCCCTCTTAATTAACCATGTGGGATAAGGGGTGTCGGGGGCATGCTACAGTGCTGGTCGACCAGGGGGTGTGATGATGCTGGGGAGTAGTACCAGAGAAGGTTTGAGGTGGTTTGGGTTTGATTTGAACCAAGTTTACTTGATTTGCAAGATGTTGATTATTTTGAGCCTTGTGAAGGAAGTTGCAAAAGTTGCATTGTACAAAGTGTGGAAATGGTAATGGTAGATAGAGGAGGTCAAATAATCTCTCCAGGATTTAAATGAGATTTTTCTGATGATTATAATCCCATTTAAATGCACTTCTTCAAAAAGTGCAAAAATAGATTATGGAAGCTAAGCTGATATTTTTACATTGGACAAGCTTGGTTTTATATGTGATATGGTCCTAAATTCCATATTACAAATTGGAGAATTGTATTGTGATTTATTGAGGTGGGAAAGTATTTTTGGGGAATTATTTATTGTTTTTTCCATTTAAAAAAAAGGCAAAAATAAATAATAAAGAATCTCAAAAATAATTATTTTTGAGTTGGTAAGATGGGATATGATATATAGGCATCAAATGTGCTTTGAGTTGGCAAGGTTATTTGGATAAAAACAATCTTGCCTTTGAGGACAAGGTTGTTGGGAAATTGGTAGGTAAAGGAAATTAAATAGTTTAATAATACAAATAATTGTGGGAATTATTTGGGGATGCTTATATCCAAGGTATATGACTTACACTTGATATATGCATCAAAGTCAACCTTGGTTTTGAAAAAAAGTGGTGAGGAGGGAAACTAGATAAGGGAGGATCTAGGGTTTTGTTATTCTGATGCCATCTAAACATGGTTCGATTAGGGAGCAAAGAGCTCACCTTGGTACAAGGTGTAGATGGATGGACAGACCATGTTATATAGATGATCATGGAAGAAAGAGTTGGGATTGGTTGCATTTGAGGTGGTTTTGGAGTGATGGCAAACTTCGTTGAAAGTAAGGCTGCCATAGCAGATACATCAGGTAGCCTCCTAAACCATGTGGGTTTAAGAAGCACAAGGATCCAATGGAAACAAGTGAAGTGGGGGTTGATAGGCAATGGTTAGTAAATCATAACCATGCAAATATTTGGTCAAGGGGAGGGGGCATATAGATGTGAGCTTCTGCCAAAGTAGGCAAGATGACAAGATTTGCAGAAAATATTATTATCTTGACTACAAAACCATCATGGATGGGTGGGAGATATAATGGCTTAGACAAGGGCAATAGTGGGCTTTTGTAGAACTAAAGATGTACTACAAGATGTTTCATGTACATTTTCAATAATGCACATAGGTTGAAAGAGGAAGAGCTCCAAAGATTGAATCTAGATAAGAAATCCAGACTTTGCCATTTTGGCAGTTTTGGAGATTTTGACTAGAGTGTAGATGATTTTGAGAGGATGCTAGGTTCCAAACTCATGGTCATATGGAGGATGTTGATGTGAGGGATAACTAGATATTATCCCTGCTTAGATTGGGTCTTCATTGAGTTGGAAACCATCCAGAGGGTTATCCTGGGATTGAGGTAAGCAGGAGATGAGATGATCACTTGAGTGGCTTATGATAGATCCATACTTGGATGCTTTCTTGAGATTGTTGATCACAATCCTAGATTGGGTCATAAGGGATGAGATACTAGATTAGCTCACTCTAGTTCATAAGAAAACAAGGCAATCAGCAGATCAAGGCAATTCAATATCCAATAGATTAAGGCAATTCATCTTATTACTTATCTAACTACTACTAGTGTTACCATCAATCGTAGCTTGAGGTAAGGATGGGTATGTTGAAAGGGGGTTTTGTTTGAGGTAAGATAAGTACTATCTTGGTATCTCTACCAAGATTGAGAGGAAAAAGATTTAATAAAGTTTTTGGGAAAACCTAGGGGATAGGAGTAGTTGAAGGTTCTGTCTTGAAAATATAAGGAGTGTATATATATATGTCTCCATAGTTTTGGCAATAGAATCTAGTAAAGTATTGGGTTGTGTCAAAGTCATCTTGGCTCAAGTTTTGAAATGCCAGAACATTTGAGAATATGAAAGATGAGCCAAGACATCTCTTTTGTAAAATAGTTTTTGTAAACTAGGGTTGAGATGAGGAGCACATAACTAATCCACAAGCAGTTGCTTCAGCGCCAGCAAAGAGGTAAGCATGCATTGCAAGAAATTTTGTCCCCCCTGATTTTTGCCTTTGGGACATTAATCGGGGTTGCGGAAATTGGGATGTTACAGGTGTTCTGGAAATTTAATTATTAGGGGGGCGGGAACTCCCCGTTTCAGTTAAACCGGGTTGGATCTTGTCACAACTTGTTACCAAACTTAGTTTGGAATTATACTATGACCCAACCAGGCACAAACCAAGAGAAAAATCCACCGGGCTACCCCTTCCATAAGAACATCTGGGCCGATAGATCAGGGTTTCATAGGAAGAAGCGCCTCGGAGCATCGGAATACCTCCAAACCCTTGCAATGGACCCTAGAATGTGTATTAATATGTTGTGGAATGATGAAATGTCCAAAACATGGTAACCAAGTGTAACCCGCTCGTAGGCATGCACTATCACCGAAAAAATGAAAGATCCTGGAATTTAATTGGCCGGGAACTCCCTGTTTCGATGAAACCGGGTTGGATCTTGTCACAACTTTTGCCCAAACATGCATGGTTTGGAATTATCCTATGAACAAACCAAGCACAAACTAATAGGAAAATCCACCGGGCTACCCCTTTCATAAGAACATCTAGGGGGGTAGACGATCCAGGTCCACGGATCAGGGTTTTGTAGGAAGAAGCTCTTCGTGGCATCGGAATACCTCCAAACCTAGCAATGGACGCTAGCATGTGTATTAAAGTGTGGTGGAATGCTGAAATGTAAAAAGTTTGGTTCCTAAGTGTGACCCCTTCGCACACATGCGATGTCACCTAAAAATGTAGGTGTTCAAGAAATTTAATTATTAGGGGGCCGGGAACTCCCCGTTTCGATTAAACCGGGTTGGATCTTGTCACAACTTGTTCCCAAACATGGTTTGGAATTATCCTATGACCCAACCAAGCACAAACAAAGAGAAAAATCCACTGCGCTACCCCTTTCATAAGAACATCTAGGGGGTAGACGATCCTGGCCAACGGATCAGGGTTTCATAGGAAGAAGCTCTTTGGGGCATCGGAATACCTCCAAACCTTGCAATGGACCCTAGCATGTGTATTAGTGTGGTGGAATGTTGAGATGTCCAAAACATGGTTCCTAAGTGTGACCCCTTCGCAGGCATGCGATGTCACCTAAAAGTGAAGGTGTTCTGGAAATTTAATTATTAGGGGGCTGAGAACTCCCAGTTTTTTTTTGAGGGTAATAACAGTAGGAAAGGCTCCTACTGCCTCATTTTCATTAATAGTGGGTCAGAGTCTATAAAGTTACATATTTACATAGAGACAGAGGGGGGGGGGGTAAGTCTCTAAAAAGTCAGAACAGATAAGTCTAGGATTACAAGAAGAATTACAAACTATGAATAATGCTCTTGATAAGTGGATGTAACTCCTCTTTTGTCCTATGAATCAGTAGTGACAGATCAGCAGCTAATCTTGACTTCCAAGCCTGAACTGAGGGTTGTATGTTATTAAACCAGAGATTGTTTCTCTCTTTCCAGATGTTCCAAGAGCCCAGCAAGGTGATTTCCATAAATAGTTTTTTATTCCAACTCTTTTTTCCTTGCTCAATGATCTGAAGTCTAGAGTTGGTCATAGACCAAAAGATGTTAATTGAGCTCCAGCAAGCTTGGCTAAATGGGCAATGAAAAAGCAAATGTTCAATTGTTTCCTCAGTATTGTGATTACACATAAAACAATCATATCCAGTCCCCAGTGCATAATGTCTTCTTCTTAACATGTTTCTTGTATTCAATCTGTCAGACAGAAACATCCACCCAAAGAACATCACTTTTGCAGTGCACTTCGATTTCCACAGCCATTTAAAGGATATGTGTGGATTAATATTTCTGAAATTGTATTGGTAATATTTGCTGGAAGTGTATTCTTTGGCCCCCCAAACATAGCTCCAAGTGTCATGTGAATGTTCTCTTAGTTCAATTTCTCTATAGCTGTTTTGAATGTCTCTCAATTCAGTTAGTGCCTCGGGTGATAAAGGGAGATAGAAAAGCTGTGTCAAACTATCAGCTGTAAGAAACTCCTGAGTAGAGATATCTTCCTTCCTAGCATAGGAATAGATGGTTGGGTGATTCTCTTCTAAGATAGTTGCAGACCATTGATCCTTCCAAAACAGTGTGGTAGCCCCATTACCAATAGAGCTTTTAGCTATTCCTCTGAATAAATGTGAAAGTCTAGAAACATCTCTCCACCAGAAAGAGCCACAAGGTCCAGAAGCATGAGGAACATTGTTGCTATAATATGCATTCCATACTAGGGAGACCCATGGTGTGTCATCCTTATTATAGAATTTATGAAGGAATTTAAGCAGAAGGCCTTCATTCTGAATTCTAAGGTTGAGAATGCCAACACCTCCTCTGCATTTTGGCCTGCAAATCATATCCCAAGCAGCTAGAGAACTGCATTTTTCACCCTCTTCAGTTTTCTTGTTCCACAAACAGTGTCTCTGAATTTTTTCTATATGTCCCACTATCTTATCTGGCAATTTGATTGCACACATGGTGAAAGTTGCAATTGAGGCCAGTAAAGAATTAATCACAGTAACTCTCCCACTATAAGACATCATCATGAATGAAGCAGAAACCTTTCTTTCAACTCTGTCAATCAGTGGCATAAGATCATAAACGATGGGTTTGGTGGTGCCAAGAGGAAGCCCCAAATAAGTGAAAGGCATTTTGGTAATTGCACATCCCAAAATATCTGCAATTTCCTGAGAATAGTTACCAGGCAGATTTATTGGTATTAGGTTTGACTGATGAAAATTAATTTGTAAACCAGTAGAAATAGCATAATTCTGAAGAATCCCTTTCATTATCTGTATTTGATCTTTGTCTGCTTGCATTATAATCAAAGTGTCATCTGCATATTGAACCACTGGAAAATCCTTTCCAAAATCAGGGGAGAAAGGGGCCCTGAGTATGTTTTCTCTGAATGCCTTATTGATTGCAGATTGTAGTAAATCAGCAGCAAGCACAAAATTAAGGGGGGGGGGGACAGAGGGTCTCCTTGTCTAACTCCTCTTTTGCAATGAAATTGCCTTCTAGGTACTCCATTGAGCAAAACAGCTGACTTTCCAGTACCAAAAATAATTTCAATCCATTTCAGCCACTTATCATCAAAACCCATCTGTTTCATAATTTTCATCATAGCCATATGATCAATGGTATCAAAAGCTTTGGAAAAGTCCAGCTTGAGTAAAATAATCTCTTTCTTAGAAGCTTCACATTGATACAGGAATTCAAATGCCAAGCAAGGCAATCCTGAATGTTTCTGCCTTTTAAAAAACCATATTGATTTCTATGAATAATCTTCAATATAACCTGTTGTAGCCTATTAGCCAAGATTTTTGTTATAAGCTTCAGAACACAATTAAGTAGAGTTATTGGCCTGAAATCATTGATAGATTCAGGTGAACCTATTTTTGGAATGAGTGCAATATGACCCATATTTATACTTTCTAGATTCAGATCTCCTTCATAGAATTGAAAACATAAAGAGTAAATGTCCTCCTTGATGGTGTGCCAACAACTTTTTAAGAAAAGACCATTAAAACCATCAGGACCTGGGGCTTTATCACTTGGCATCTCTTTCACCACCTTATCAATTTCCTCTCTGGTAAATGGTATGGATAGAACCTCAAGGCCCTCGGTTGGAGTAATCAGATGTTGAAGATTAAAAAGCATCTCAGGCTGTGTAGATGTGCCCAATCTTTCTTTATAGGCTTGATAAATAGCATTTTCTTTATCAGCATGCTCAATAACAAAAGAACCATCTGAGAGTTTGAGGGAGGCAATATTGTTCTTTCTATATCTTTCAGTAGCAAAATTATGAAAGAATTTTGTGTTTTCATCTCCAAACTTTGTCCATCTAACTGTGCATCTTTTCTTCCAATAAGCATTTTGGTATTGTAAGAGTCTTACTAGGTGAGCTTTTAGAATTCTTCTGAAATTTGCTTCTTGACAGAATAAAGGCCTTTTGTCCTCCAGATTATCAAGTTCAAAGAGAACTTTATTGGTATTGTCAACACAAGTAGACAACTTTGAGATTGATTTACTCCAAAATTTCAACTCATATCTCAGATTTTTTAGCTTTGCATTCAGATTTGTAGCACTGTTAGATTTGTGAGTTGGCTTGCACCAACATTTTGCAACCACTTCCAGAAATCCTGGATGGGCAACCCAAAAGTTTTCAAATCTAAAAATCCTACTACCAGGGATCTTAGTCCGAATAGAGACAACACAGGGAGTGTGATCAGAGGTTGGTTTGCCTTGTGTGGAAACAACTGTGTTAGGAAAACTAGTTGTCCAGTGAATGGAGGTGAAAAACCAATCAAGTTGGTCCAACAGAGGATCTTGTTGCATGTTACTCCAAGTATATTTTCTTCCTTTAATTGGCAGTTCAGTGAGATGTTGTTCTCTAATGAAGTCATTGAAGATGAGCATGTCATTAACATTCCCCCCAAGTTTATTCCTATTTGCAGGGGACCTAATAAAATTAAAGTCCCCCATTAGGATCCAGTCTTCATCATCGGGAATATGCACCTCAAACATCCATTCAATAAATTTCTCCCTCAATTCACCATTACAAGGGCCATAAATGTTAATTAAAGTCCAAGACTGCCCAGAATGTGTTGAAGTGAAATGAACAGAGAGAGCAAACTTTTCACAATGCATAACCATTCCACAAGAAACTGAACTATTCCATATAATAATGAGGCCACCAGAAGCCCCCACAGAAGGCACAAAGACAAACTCATCAAATTTTGCTGGACAACAGGATTTAATAAATTGCAGATCAAAATCCTCCTTCGTTGTTTCTTGAAGGCAAATAACTGAACATCCACTTACTTTAACAGCATTCATTAAGGCTAATTGTTTTTCTCTAGCATTAATCCCTCTGATGTTCCAGCACAAAATAACCCATTGTTTAAGTAGTGACATTATTACAACTCAAAAGTAAAGAAACCAAAGTAGAAATAGACAGGCACTAGACACTGTCAGCATTTTCCTTCTCCTTCCAGCCTTCCATGAGCTTCAAAGGAGTGAGGTCTTCCTGAGGCACCCCACAAAGAGATATTCCAATAGATTGGAGCACTAGGATTGGTGTTGCAAGGAGAGTCCTACCAGAAATCATATCAACCTGACCTTTATTTATCTGAGCAGTGTCTTTTGTGACTTCAACAGCCTTCACCTCTGGAATCTTCCTTTGTTTCACTTTGGATTTAGTTGTCTTGTAATCACAAATGATTTTAGGCTTAAAGCCCCTGTATCTGGTAGACCTTGAGCTTCTTCTGACTTGAGTAGTAGAGATAGGTGTTCCAAAGGAAATCACATCATTATCATCAAACTCAGAAATCTTCCTTTTGGTGCCAGCTTGAGTAAAATCAGGATACCCCAAAGCTCTGTTATAGATCAGTTCCTGCTTCTTCCTTGAATTGAGCAATAACACCCATTCATCCACCAACTCAAACTGCATACACTTTGACATAGTTAGAGTGAAAGAAAGGAGCTTGGCATTGTCCATAGCAAAGTTAGGAAAGCAAAACTCCTTAAATGCAGATTTAGCAAAGTTCCTTGTCATCCAGATTTCAGAACTGACATCCAACAGATGGTCCTCAACCAAAGAAAAGTTGATGGATAAAGTGGTATCAACCCGCATCAAATTTGAACCAGAGGAATTTCCATCAGAAACATCAGAAATACTCTCATGCCAAGCTTGCATAGGACTGTCCTGGACATTGGTGGCAGGGGGTGGCACACCATCCTGAAAAGAAACCCCCTGTGCAGCTAGGATCTGCTGAAAGTTGATCAATGGGGGGTTGGGAACAACTACAGCATCCTCCACAACTGGTGCAACAATATTTTCATCTTCTGCAACATTATTATCAAAAAGTGTAGCAATGACCTGAGCAGGAACAAAAGGTCCAGGTTGATGAAACAGAGCAGCATTGTTCATTCCTCCAGCATATCCTCCATGTGCATGTCCTCCTCTAGGCATCTGATTCTGCTGATTCCAATTGTTAAGCTGTTGTTGGTATAGCTGTTCAGCAGATAAGCCTTCACCATGCATGGGATGGGGATTGCCATCCTCAGGTTCAGGGTCTTCAGGAGGTGGCAGAATTTCAGGCAAATGAGCATTCCAGTCAGCACACCTGAGTAAGATAACAGGAACAGTCCAGGAATGCCTTGCCCCTCCAAGCTGGTGAATAACCAAACTTTTGGGCACAAACTTAGGATGAACAATCCATACCTTGACTAAAACAGATTTATCATCCCCTCTTGGGTTATGCCACATGGACAATAGACCAAAATCTTGAACAGCAGTATGAATATAGTGGCTAGTCTGATAGTCAAGGGGAAAAGCTAAAAATTGTATCCAAGTTTCCCTGCCAAAAGCAGAAAGACGCATATTTCTAGCTTCATTGTGTTTCACAAATGTGACAGTGGTAATCTCATTAATCTCAAAGGTAGTTCCAACTGTAGCATCCGCAATCAGGGTTTCAGTCATAGTAAAAATTCCAAGTCCTAAGGGATGATCATCAAAGCGACTGACAAACAACTGTGACTCATTGAGAAGATTCATCACCTGAATCCTATAATCTTCTCTAAGCTGAATCAGAATAAATCTGTTGGTCTCAGCAATTACCTTTCGGTCATGCTGTAGAGGAGCCTCAACAGGAACCACCATGTGTGACCTCACCAAGCGATCAACTGGCCCTGGATCAATAGTCAAGCCATTGGGGAGGAAAGCTAAAGGATTCACAGGAAAGTTGGCCATTGTCGAGGAAAGGTGAGAAACTTCGGCGGTCGGCAGAGAAGGAGATGAAGCGGCAGGAGAGGAAGGGGGTGAAACTCCAGGTGAAAAAACTGGCTGCTTCTTAACTACCCGGATATTCTGACCAGAAATATTGGCCTGATTGTTAAATGCAGTTTTTGTTTTTTTGCAAAACTCTTCGTATCCTCTTTGGGCAACTCCTGGCCCAATGGCCCAATAAATGACAATTCCGACAACGCCAGCCCAAGACACATTTACTCGCCAGGTGCCCAGAAATTAAACATTTACCACACCATTGGCTGCGCATAGAAAGGCAATTCCAACATTTATGACCCAGAGAAATAATACAATCACAACTCTTCTGGCAGGAATTCACAAGATGATCATGATCTCCACAACTTGAGCAGCGTCCCAGAATTTAAAAACCATAGCTTTGGTAGGAAGAAATTTCAAGTCCAATGCATGCATGATGTCTTGATTAGAGTAAAGGGCCTGCCTCATATCTTCAATCTTCTCTAACGTGACAGAAGGCAGTTGCATGCAAAAATGACGTACAAACGTTGAACCAGTAAAAACTTCCTTATGAACACGTTCATGATCCACCAAAATAGGATCAGAGAAACTTCCAAAAAACAGACGTCTAGCCAGATCAGATCCATCCGAAGAAAAACCAGGAGATCCTTGTTGATGAAAACCAAATTTAGCCAATTCATGTGATGAGTTCGAATGAAGATCTTATGCAACACTTTTCTTTAGAAAGTCCAAATTTGGCTCAAAACGAACAGGATTAGATGGAGAACTCTTCACAAAATTATCCAAGGGAAAACCAGAGCACAAGTGATCATGTGAAAAGCCAGAGATATGGGGATGATAACCTCGAAACAAACTGAAATGGCACACAAAGTCAGGCCATACTCTATCTCTCAAACTATAGATGAAGTGCCCCACTTTGTTTAAAGCAACAGAGAACCGAAATCTTCGATCACTTAATTGAAAAACCCTGAATCTAGCCGTAGTTCCACCAATGCAACATTGAAGAGCAAGACCCACAGATTCAACATTCAAGGGAAAAGAGGCCGAGGAGAAGGACACCACCAAGAAGAACTCATTGGCAGTCGAGGAAGGGCGAAAGTGCACCGTAGATCCAAAGCGTCGACGCACTTGATTAGCCAATCCCTGGCCAGGAGAGAAATCCCAATGGAGTAGAGTTTCCATTGCCGTGGAGAGGGAGTGAAAACCCTAGATCGCCAATGAGTCGCCATGGGTGGGTGGGTGGGTGGGTGAGAGAGTCGCCAATGAGAACTCCCAGTTTTGGTGAAACTGGTTGGATCTTGTCACAAATTGTGCCCAAACATGGTTTGCAATTATCCTATAACCCAAACAAGCACAAACCAAGAGAAAAATCCACCAGGATACCCCTTTCATAAGAACATCTAGGGGGTAGACGATTCTCGGTCCACAGATCAGGGTTTCATAGGAAGAAGCGCCTCAAAGCATCGGAATACCTCCAAACCCTTGCAATGGACCCTAGAATGTGTATTAATGTGTGGTGGAATGCTGAATGTGAAAGATATGGTACCCAAGTGTAACCCGCTTCGTAGGCATGCATTATCACCGAAAAAACGAAAGATCCTGGAATTTAATTGGACGGGAACTCCCCATTTCGGTGAAACCGGGTTGGAACTTGTCACAACTTGTGCCCAAACACGGTTTGGAATTATCCTATGAGCCAACCAAGCACAAACCAAGAGGAAAATCCACCTGGCTACCCCTTTCATAATAACATCTAGGGGTAGACGATCCAGGCCCACGGATCAGGGTTTCGTAGGAAGAAGCTCTTCAGAGCATCGGAATACCTCGAAACCTTGCAATGGAAACTAGGATGTGTATTAAAGTGTGGTGAATGCTTAAATGTCCAAAATCTGGTTCCTAAGTGTGACCCCTTCGCATACATGTGATGTCACCTAAATACGAAGGTGTTCTGGAAATTTGATTATTAGGGGGTCGAGAACTCCCTGTTTCGGAGAAACTGGGTTGGATCTAGTCATAAATTGTGCCCAAACAAGGTTTGCAATTATCCTATAACCCAACCAAGAACAAATCAAGAGAAAAATCCACCGGGCTACCCCTTTCATAAGAACACCTAGGGGGTAGACGATCCTGGGGCCACAGATCAGGGTTTTATAGGAAGAAGCGCCTTGGAGCATCAGAATACCTCCAAACCCTTGCAATGGACCCTAGCATGTGTATTAATGTGTGGTGGAATGCTGAAATGTCCAAAACATGGTACCCAAGTGTAACCCGCTTCGTAGGCATGCACTATAACCGAAAAAACGAAGATCCTGGAATTTAATTGGGCGGGAAGTTCACGTTTCGGTGAAGCCGGGATGGATCTTGTCACAACTTGTTCCCAAACATGGTTTGGAATTATCTTATAGCCCAACCAAGCACAAACCTAGAGAAAAATCAACCGGGGTACCCCTTTCATAAGAACATCTAGGGGGTAGACGATCCAGGCCCACGGATCAGGGTTTTGTAGGAAGAAGCTCTTCGGCACATCGGAATACCTCCAAACGTTGCAATGGACCCTAGCATGTGTATTAAAGTGTGTGGAATGCTAAAATGTCCAAAACCTGGTTCCTAAGTGTGACCCCTTCGCAGACATGTGATGTCACCTAAAAACGAAGGTGTTTTGGAAATTTAATTATTAGGGGGTCGAGAACTCCCAGTGTCAGAGAAACTGGGTGTATCTTGTCACAAATTGTGCCCAAACATGGTTTGCAGTTATCCTATAACACAACCAATCAAAAAACCAAGAGAAAAATCCACTGGGTTACCCCTTTCATAAGAACATCTAGGGGGTAGACCATTCTGGGCCAACAGATCAGTGTTTCTTAGGAAGAAACGCCTCGCAGCATCGAAATACCTCCAAACCCTTGCAATGGACCCTATAATGTGTATTAATGTGTGGTGGAATGCTGAAATGTGCAAAACATGGTACCCAAGTGTATCCCGCTTCGTAGGCATGCACTATCACCGAAAAAACGAAAGATCCTGGAATTTAATTGGCCGGGAACTCCCCGTTTCGGTGAAACCGGGTTGGATCTTGTCGCAACTTGTGCCCAAACATGGTTTGGAATTATCCTATGAGCCAACCATGCACAAACCAAGAGGAAAATCCACCTGGCTACCCCTTTCATAAGAACATCTAGGAGGTAGATGATCCAAGCCCACAGATCAGGGTTTCGTAGGAAGAAGCTCTTCGGGGCATCGGAATACCTCCAAACCTTGCATTGGACCCTATCATGTGTATTAAAGTGTGGTGGAATTCTGAAATGTCCAAAATCTGGTTCCTAAGTGTGACCCCTTCGCAGACATGCGATATCACCTAAAAACAAAGGTGTTCTGGAAATTTAATTATTAGGGGGTCGAGAACTGCCAGTTTCGGAGAAACCGGGTTCGATCTTGTCACAAATTGTGCCCAAACATGGTTTGCAATTATCCTATAACCCAACCAAGCACAAACCAAGAGAAAATCCACCGGTCTACCCCTTTCATAAGAACATCTAGGGGGTAGACGATCCTGGGCCCACAGATTAGTGTTTCATAGGAAGAAGCGCCTCGGAGCATCGGGATACCTTCAAACCCTTCCATTGGACCCTAGAATGTGTATTAATGTGTGGTGGAATGCTGTAATGTCGAAAACATGGTTCCTAAGTGTGAAACCTTTGCAGACATGCGATGTCACCTAAAAACAAAGGTGTTCTGGAAATTTAATTATTAGGGGGTCGAGAACTCCTAGTTTCGGAGAACCGGTTTGGATATTGTCACAAATTGTGCCCAAACATTGTTTGCAATTATCCTATAACCCAACCAAGCACAAACCAAGAGAAAAATCCACCAGGCTACCCCTTTCATAAGAACATCTAGGGGGTAGACGATCCTGGGCCCATAGATCAGGGTTTCCTAGGAAAAAGTGTCTCGGAGCATCGGAATACCTCCAAACAATTGAAATGGACCATTACATGTGTATTAATGTGTGATGGAATGTTGAAATGTCCAAAACATGATACCCAAGTGTAACCCGCTTCGTAGGCATGCACTATAACCGAAAAAAACGAACATCCTGGAATTGAGTTGGTCGGGAACTCCCCATTTCTGTGAAACCGGGATGGATCTTGTCACAAATTGTTCCCAAACATGGTTTGGAATTATCTTATAACCCAACCAAGGACAAACCTAGAGAAAAATCACCCGGGCTACCCCTTTCATAAGAACATCTCGGGGGTAGACGATCCAGGCCCACGGATCAAAGTTTTGTAGGAAGAAGCTCTTCGGCACATCGGAATACCTCCAAACCTTGCAATGGACCCTAGAATGTGTATTAATGTGTCGTGGAATGCTGCAATGTCCAAAATCTGGTTCCTAAGTGTGACCCCTTGGCAGACATGCGATGTCACCAAAAAACGAAGGTGTTCTGAAAATTTAAATATTAGGGGGTCGAGAACTCCCAGTTCTGGAGAAACCGGGTTCGATCTTGTCACAAATTGTGCCCAAACATGGTTTGCAATTATACTATAACCCAACCAAGCACAAACCAAGATAAAATCCACCGGGCTACCCCTTTCATAAGAACATCTAGGGGGTAGACGATCCTGGGCCTAGAGATCAGGGTTTCATAGGAAGAAGCGCCTCGGAGCATCGGAATACCTTCAAACCCTTCCAATGGACCCTAGAATGTGTATTAATGTGTGGTGGAATGCTGAAATGTCCAAAACATGGTTCCTAAGTGTGAAACCTTCGCAGACATGCGATGTCACCTAAAAACGAAGGTGTTTTCGAAATTTAATTATTAGGGGACCGAGAACTCCCAGTTTCGGTGAAACCGGGTTGGATCTTCTCACAAATTGTGCCCAAACATGGTTTGAAATTATCCTATAACCCAACCAAGTACAAACCAAGAGAAAAATTCACCGGGGTATCCCTTTCATAAGAACATCTATGGGCTAGACGATCCAGGCCCACGGATCAGGGTTTTCTAGGAAGAAGCTCTTCGGCACATCGGAATACCTCCAAACCTTGCAATGGACCCTAGAATGTATATTAAAGTGAGTGGAATGCTGAAATTTCCAAAACCTGGTTCCTAAGTGTGACCCCTTCGCATTCATGCGAGGTCACCTAAAAACGAAGGTGTTCTAAAAATTTAATTATTAGGGCGTCGAGAACTCCCAGTTTTGGAGAAACCGGGTTGGATATTGTCAAAAATTGTTCCCAAACATGGTTTGCAATTATACTATGACATAACCAAGCAAAAACCAAGACAAAAATCCACTGGGATACCCCTTTCATAAGAACATCTAGAGGGTAGACCATTCTGGGCCCACAGATCAGGGTTTCATAGGAACAAGCGCCTTGGAGCATCGAAATACCTACAAACCCTTGAAATGGACCCTAGAATGTGTATTAATGTGTGGTGGAATGCTGGAATGTGCAAAACATGGTACCCAAGTGTAACCCGCTTCGTAGGCATGCACTATCACCGAAAAACGAAAGATCCTGGAATTTAATTGGCCGGGAACTCCCCGTTTCGGTGAAACCGGGTTGGATCTTGTCGCAACTTGTGCCCAAACATGGTTTGGAATTATCCTATGAGCCAACCATGCACAAAACAAGAGGAAAATCCACCTGGCTACCCCTTTCATAAGAACATCTAGGGGGTAGACGATCCAGGCCCACGGATCAGGGTTTCGTAGGTAGAATCTCTTCGGGGCATCGGAATACCTCCAAACCTTGTATTGGACCCTATCATGTGTATTAAAGTGTGGTGGAATTCTGAAATGTACAAAATCTGGTTCCTAAGTGTGACCCCTTCATAGACATGCGATGTCACCTAAAAACAAAGGTGTCTAGAAATTTAATTATTAGGGGGTCGAGTACTCCCAGTATGGGAGAAACCGGGATGGATCTTGTCACAAATTTTTCCCAAACATGGTTTGCAATTATCATATAACCCAACCAAGCACAAACCAAGAGCAAAATCCACCGGGCTACCCCTTTGATAAGACCATCTAGGGATAGACCATTCTGGACCCACAGATCAGGGTTTAATAGGAAGAAGCGCCTCAGAGCATCGGAATACCTCCAAACCCTTGCAATGGACCCTAGAATGTGTATTAATGTGTGGTGCAATACTGAACCGTGCAAAACATGGTACCCAAGTGTAACCCGCTTCGTAGGCATGCACTATCACCGAAAAAACGAAAGATCCTGGAATTTAATTGGCCGGGAACTCCCCGTTTCGGTGAAACCGGGTTGGATCTTGTCACAACTTGTGCCCAAATATGGTTTGGAATTATCCTATGACCCAACCATTCACAAACCAAGAGGAAAATCCACCTGGCTACCCCTTTCATAAGAACATCTAGGGGGTAGACGATCCAGGCCCACGGATCAGGGTTTCATAGGAAGAAGCTCTTTGGGGCATCGGAATACCTCAAAACCTTGCAATGGACCCTAGCATGTGTATTAAAGTGTGGTGGAATGCTGAAATGTCCAAAATCTGGTTCCTAAGTGTGACCCCATGGCAGACATGCGATGTCACCTAAAAACGAAGGTGTTATGAAAATTTAATTATTAGGGGGTCGAGAACTCCCAGTTTCGGAGAACTCCCAGTTTCGGAGAAACTGGGCCCACAGATCAGGGTTTCATAGGAAGACGCGCCTCGGAGCATCGGAATACCTCTAAACCCTTGCAATGGAGCCTAGAATGTGTATTAATGTGTGGTGAAATGCTGAAATGTCCAAAATATGGTTCCTAAGTGTGAAACCTTCGCAGACATGCGATTGTAGGGTTCGCATCATAGAAAACAAAAATTTTCCTACGATGGGAACTATGTACCAAGATCTATCTACTAGATACAAACAACGGGCGGATGTATATCCGTAGAGAACATACCCTTGAAGACCGACAAAGCTTAACGAGTTCAACTCGTGGTTGATGTAGACGATCTCTTGCCGATCTCAAGATCGAGAGGAAGTCCTAGCGCCGCAAATCAGCAGCGCATCCATGCTCGCACACACGTTCGAGGCACCGAGCAACGTCCGCCTCCTCGCTCCAGCGATGCAGTGGAAGCACAACTCTTTCTTGCCGAATAGCCACCGGGAACATGTATCTCGCTAGTCCGAGACCATGGGGAATAAATTCTAGAGGGGGAGAGAGATCCTTCACGAGGAGGTGTGAGAGACAAGTGAGGAGGGGGGCTACTTTTATAGGAGGAGGGGGCACCCAAGGGGGTGGCCGCCGGCCATGGGGGCTGCCCCCTCCCCTCCTTCATTCATGTGGGTGGACACTCCACTCACAAAATGCCCTTTAAATTTCCTCCACTCAAAAGTCCACTCAAATTCCCATTAAATTTCCACCAAATTTAATGCAAACTCTCATTAAATAAAACTCTTTTATTTTATTCAGAATTTTGTCAATTACTTTAATGAAAAACATTCACAAATAACCCCTTGCTAGAATTCCATTTCACATGCATAACCACTTTATGCAATTTCACCCGAAAACATGTTTCGGTATCTAGTGAAATAAATTCCTGCGCTTGTTCATTCTTTCGGCATGAAACTTTTGCTCCAATTGGATGTCGGTGTCTCTTAAGTGTGTCACCCTATGGTTCGTGAATAATGCGGACATGATCGAGACCCCTCTCGGATCAATAATCAGAAGCGGGATCTGGAGACCCATACTGACTCCCACACATTCAACGATGACTTTCTTGTGATCATCGGAACCTTTTACGCTAGTATCTTAATCCCTTTGTTTCACGATATATTACATGTCCGAGATTCGATCATCGGTATCTCCACACCTAGTTTGATCTCGTTACCGACATGCACTCTTTTCTCGTTCCTGTGATATAACATTCTAGTGATCAAATCACTTGCTTGCAAGCTAATCAATGTGATATTAAGAAATCCATATTTATAATCACCCATGTTACGGTGTGACGTTTGATGTTATCAAGAAACTCTTCTGGTGTTAGTGATTGACATGATCTCATGGTATAAGGATTAGGATCACTTCGTAAGTTGTTATAGCAATATAAACTCAATGACTTTGATCGTAATTCTATACTTCGGATGAATGTTCATCACACCATTACACTAATGTTGTGATCCCGTTATTAACAACATCCAATGTCCATGATCAGGAAACCTTGATCATCTTGTTAATCAATGAGCTAGTTTATGAGAGAGGCATAACTAGGAACTTTCTGTTTGTTTATTAAACACACATGTATTAACGTTTCCGTATTAATACAATTATAGCATGCAAAATAAACATCTATCATATACTTGGAATACACATAATAAACACTTTATTATTGCCTCTCAGGGCATATTCCCTTCAGTCTCCCACTTGCACTAGAGACAATAATCTAGTTACATGGTGATAAATCTAACACCCATTGAGTTCTGGTGTTGATCATGTTTTGCTCTAGGGAGAGTTTTAGTCAACGGATCTGCTACATTGAGATCCGTATGTACTTTACAAATCTTTATATCTCCATCCTTGACATGCTCGCGGATGCAGTGAAACCGGCGCTTAATATGCTTGGAATGTTTGTGAGACCTTGGCTCTTTAGCATTGGCAATGGCACCATTGTTGTCACAATAGATCACCATTGGGTCCAACGCGTTTGCCACCACTCCTAGTTCGGATATGAACTCCTTCATCCAAACTGCTTCCTGAGCCGCTTCTGAAGCAGCAACATATTCGGCCTCCTTTGTTGATCCCGCTACCACAGGTTGTTTGGAGCTCCTCCAACTAACCGCTCCGCCATTCATGAGAAAACGTATCCGGATTGAGACTTAGAGTCATCCGGATCAGTGTCAAAGCTAGCGTCGACATAACACTTAGCGACGAGCTCTTCTTCACCTCTGTATACAAGAAACATATCCTTAGTTCTTCGTAAGTACTTAAGGATATTCTTGACCGCTATCCAGTGTTCCGAACCTAGATCCGATTGGTACCTACTAGTCAAACTAATAGCATGTGCTACATCCGGTCTTGTACATAGCATGGCATACATTATAGAGCCTATGGCTGAAGCATAGGGGACTTTGTCCATTATCTCTCTTTCTTCCGCCGAAGCCGGACTTTGAGTCTTACTCAATGTCTTGGCTTGCAACATAGGTAAGAACCCCTTCTTACTTCCGTCCATTTTAAACTTCTTTAAAATCTTATCAAGGTATGTACTTTGCGATAGCCCTATTAGGCGCCTAGATCTATCTCTATAGATCTTTATGCCTAATATGTATGACGCTTCACCTAGGTCCTTCATTGACAATTTGCTGTTTAGATAACTTTTAACACTGTTTAAAAGATCTATATCATTTCCGATCAATAATATGTCATCCACATATAATATCAGAAATGCCACATTGCTCCCACTCACTTTCTTGTAAATACAAGCTTCTCCATAAGTTTGGACAAATCCAAACTCTTTGATCACCTCATCAAAGCGGAGGTTCCAACTTCGTGATGCTTGCTTCAATCCATAGATGGATCGCTGAAGCTTGCACACCTTGTTAGCATCCTTAGGATCGACAAAACCCTTTGGTTGTATCATATACAACTCTTCTTCAATATTACCATTGAGAAACGCGGTTTTGACATCCATCTTCCATATCTCATAATCGAAATATGCAGCAATTGCTAACATAATCCTAACTGACTTTAGCATCGCTACGGGAGAGAATGTCTCATCGTAGTCAACTCCTTGAATTTGTCGAAACCCCTTTGCGACAAGTCGAGCTTTATAGACGGTCACATTACCATCAGCATAAGTTTTCCTTTTGAAAATCCATTTGTTCTCCACGGCCTTTCGGTCGTGAGGTAATTCCACCAAGTGCCAAACTTGATTTTCATACATGGATTCCATCTCGGATTTCATGGCTTCTAACCATTTGTTGGAATCCGGGCTCATCATCGCTTTTTCATACGTCGCAGGGTCATCATTTTCATCAACCATGAAATTCATGACAGGATTTCCGTACAGCTCGGGAGCTGCACGCGTCCTGTTTGACCTGCGAGGTTCCGTAGTACTCTCTTTCGGAGTTTCATGATCATTATCATTAGTTCCCTCTTCAACAGGTGGAGCCAACTCCGGAACAACTTCCGGCGCTGCGCTACTCGCCATACTTTGAAGAGAAGGTTCCACAACCTCTTCGAGTTCTACCTTCCGACTACTCACACCTTTCGCGAGAAACTCTTTCTCTAGAAAGGATCCATTCTTGGCAACAAAAACCTTGCCCTCGGATCTGTGATAGAAGGAATACCCAATAGTTTCTTTAGGGTATCCTATGAAGACGCATTTTTCCGCTTTGGGTTCGAGTTTATCCAGTTGAAGTTTCTTCACATAAACATCGCATCCCCAAACTTTAAGAAATGACATCTTAGGTTTGTTTCCAAACCACAATTCATATGGTGTCTTTTCAACGGATTTAGATGGTGCCCGATTTAAAGTGAATGCAGCAGTTTCTAGTGCATAACCCCAAAATGACAATGGCAAGTCCGTCAGAGACATCATAGATCGAACCTTATCTAATAAAGTACGATTACGACGTTCCGACACACCATTTCGCTGTGGTGTTCCGGCAGGTGTGAGTTGTGAAACAATTCCACACTCTTTCATGTGAGTGATAAACTCGTAACTTAGATACTCACCTCCACGGTCGGACTGTAGAAATTTGATCTTTCTATTACGATGATTTTCCACTTCATTCTAAAATTCCTTGAACTTTTCAAAGGTTTCAGACTTGTGTTTCATCAAGTAGATATAACCGTATCTACTCAAATCATCCGTGAAAGTAACAAAATAACGATATCCACCTCGCGCCGACACACTCATTGGACCACATACATTAGAATGTATGATTTCCAATAAATCTATCGCCCGTTCCATTGAACCGGAAAACAGCGCTCTAGTCATCTTGCCCATAAGGCATGGCTCACATGTATCAAATGATTCATAATCAAGTGATTCCAAAAGTCCATCCGAATGGAGCTTCTTCATGCGTTTAACGCCAATATGACCTAGACGGCAGTGCCACATATATGCGGATATATCATCATTAAGTTTAATCCTTTTAGCATCAACATTATGAATATGTGTAACATTATCATCGAGATCTAATAGAAATAAACCATTCATCATCGGTGCATGACCATAAAATATATCATTCATATAAATGGAACAACCATTGTTCTCGGATTTAAATGAATAACCACTTCGCATCAAACATGATCTAGATACAATGTTCATGCTTAGTGCAGGCACCAGATAACATTTATTCAAGTTTATAACTAATCCCGACGACAAGTGGAGAGGTAGCGTTCCGACGGCGATCACATCAACGCTTGATCCATTGCCGACACGCATCTTGACCTCACCCCTTGCTAGCGGTCGCTTGTTCCGCAGCCCCTGATTCGAGTTACGAATATTAGCAACTGAACCGGTATCAAATACCCAGGTGCTACTGCGAGCACTAGTCAAGTACACATCAATAACATGTATATCATATATACCTTTGTTTGCCTTGTCGGCCTTCTTGCCTGCCAGATACTTGGCGCAGTTGCGCTTCTAGTGGCCAGTCCCCTTACAATAGTAGCACTCGGAATCATACTTAGGTCCAACTCGGGGTTTCTTTTCAGGCGCGGCAACAGGCTTGCTGCCCTTACTTCCCTTCCGTTTTCACTTCTTGTCTTTCTTGAAACTAGTGTTCCTATTGATCATCAACACTGGATGTTCCTTTTTGATCTCCACTTCTGCAGTTTTAAGCATTGACAGAAGCTCGGGGAGAGACTTCTTCATGCCTTGCGTATTATAGTTCATCACGAAGCTCTTATAGCTAGGTGGCAGAGACTGCAGAACACGATGGATGCCTAAGTCAATGGGAATCGATATTCCCAAGGACACAAGCTTATCGGCGTAACCCGACATCTTGAGTACATGCTCACTAACGGAGCTGTGATCTTCCATCATGCAGCTAAAGAACTTTTCTGAAGCGTTGTAGCTCTCTACAGCAGCATGTGTGTCGAAAATCATTTTCAACTCACCCATTGTATCAAATGCATTGCCGTTTTCGAAACGCTTTCGAAGTTCCGGCTCTAGCCCATACAATATGCCGCAATGAACTAAGTTGTGGTCCTCCTGACGAGTCTGATAGACATTCTTCTCCTCGTCAGGGGCATCATCAAAAGGTGGGGGGCCTAACGGCGCTTCTAGCACGTATTGCTTTTGTGCAGCAGAGAGGAGAATCCTCAAATTCATGGCCCATTCGGTAAAGTTGCTACTGTTCGTTGCTAGTTTCTCTTTCTCCATGAACACATTGAAATTAAAAGCAGGTGGTGCCATCTACAACAAAATTTGTAAAGTTTAGACTAAGTGTATGATAGATTGATTTCAACTAATCCATATTACGAATGAACTCCCACTCAAAAACGACATCCCTCGTGCCTTTTTGGTGATTACATGAACCAAATCCACTACACCAAGTCCGATCATCACGTGAGTCGGTATAGCTTCAAAGGCGAGCATCAAATGGGCATCATATCAACTATATGACTCATGCTTAACCTTTCGGTCCGTGTTCCGAGGCCATGTCTGTACATGCTAGGCTCGCCAAGTTAGAACCTTAGTATTCGCGTGTGTAACTGTTTTACACCCGAAATATGGTCGTGGATCCAAGAACACCCGATCATCACGTGATGTCTTGGAGCGACGAAAACATAATCGGCGCATACTAAAGGAAGAACACATTCTTATCTTGATATTTAAATGAGGGATCATCTTATTATGCTAACAAAGCGCTCAACAAGAAATATAAGATGCAATCAAACATCATATGTTTATTAGTGAAATGATATGGTTCCCGCAGATGATCTCTATCATGTTCATCGTGGTATGATCACTATCATACCTATATGTGTAAATCCAAGGTCAATGGATTTTACACGCTATGTGTGTTGTAAGAGTATCATCTCATACTTCTACTTACAACACTACCATATCATAACACTAGCCCAGCAACAATCTAAACTAGACGCCTCTAATTTATCCATTGCAAGTTTTACGTGGCTTGGGGCTTTCGAGACAGAACCGTTCTTACCTACGAACATGAACCACGACGAGGATAATCAAATTGTTGACAACTTGCTTGCAAAATAGATATTGACTATAGTAGGAGAGACAGACACCCGCTAGCCACTTATGCAAACTAGTTGCATGTCAAGCGTGGAACAGGTCTCATGTGCGAGGACATGTAAAGTTTGTCCGGGCCGCTTCATCCCACTATGCCACCAATATCCAAAATTACAACAAAGGAGCAACAACATGATCATCATCGCCCACATACTCATATGTGTACTACCCATGTAAAGTATCTACGCATAGATCCGGCTCTGATACCACTGTAGGGTTCGCAGCATAGAAAACAAAAATTTTCCTACGATGGGAACTATGTTCCAAGATCTATCTACTAGATACAAACAACGGGCGGATGTATATCCGTAGAGAACATACCCTTGAAGACCGACAAAGCTGAACGAGTTCAACTCGTGGTTGATGTAGACGATCTCTTGCCGATCTCAAGATCGAGAGGAAGTCCTAGCGCCGCAAATCAGCAGCGCATCCATGCTCGCACACACGTTCGAGGCACCGAGCAACCTCCGCCTCCTCGCTCCAGCGATGCACCGGAAGCACAACTCTTTCTTGCCGAATAGCCACCGGGAACATGTATCTCGCTAGTCCGAGACCATGGGGAATAAATTCTAGAGGGGGAGAGAGATCCTTCACGAGGAGGTGTGAGAGACAAGTGAGGAGGAAGGCTCCTTTTATAGGAGGAGGGGGGCACCCAAGGGGGTGGCCGCCGGCCATGGGGGCTGCCCCCTCCCCTCCTTCATTCATGTGGGTGGACACTCCACTCACAAAATGCCCTTTAAATTTCCTCCACTCAAAAGTCCACTCAAATTCCCATTAAATTTCCACCAAATTTAATGCAAACTCTCATTAAATAAAACTCTTTTAATTTATTCAGAATTTTGTCAATTACTTTAATGACAAACATTCACAAATAACCCCTTGCTAGAATTCCATTTCACATGCATAACCACTTTATGCAATTTCACCCGAAAACCTGTTTCGGTATCTAGTGAAATAAATTCCTGCGCTTGTTCATTCTTTCGGCATGAAACTTTTGCTCCAATTGGATGTCGGTGTCTCTTAAGTGTGTCACCCTACGGTTCGTGAATAATGCGGACATGATCGAGACCCCTCTTGGATCAATAATCAGCAGCGGGATCTGGAGACCCATACTGACTCCCACACATTCAACGATGACTTTCTTGTGATCGTCGGAACCTTTTACGCTAGTATCTTAATCCCTTTGTTTCACGATATATTACATGTCCGAGATTCGATCATCGGTATCTCCATACCTAGTTTGATCTCATTACCGACATGCACTCTTTTCTCGTTCCTGTGATATAACATTCTAGTGATCAAATCACTTGCTTGCAAGCTTATCAATGTGATATCACCGAGAGGGCCCAGAGTATATCTATCCATCATCGGGATGAACAAATTCCACTCTCGATCCATGAGCCTCAACATAACACTTTATTAGTTCTGAATCCATCTTTATAATCACCCATGTTATGGTGTGACGTTTGATGTTATCAAGAAACTCTTCCGGTGTTAGTGATTGACATGATCTCATGGTCTAAGGATTAGGATCACTTCGTAAGTTGTTATAGCAATATAAACTCAATGACTTTGATCGTAATGCTATACTTCGGATGAATGTTCATCACACCATTACACTAATGTTCTGATCCCGTTATTAACAACATCCAATGTCCATGATCAGGAAACCTTGATCATCTTGTTAATCAACGAGCTAGTTTATGAGAGAGGCATAACTAGGAACTTTCTGTTTGTTTATTAAACACACATGTATTAACGTTTCCGTATTAATACAATTATAGCATGCAAAATAAACATCTATCATATACTTGGAATACACATAATAAACACTTTATTATTGCCTCTCAGGGCATATTCCCTTCAGCGATGTCACCTAAAAACGAAGGTGTTCTGGAAATTTAATTATTAGGGGGTCGAGAACTCCTAGTTTCGGAGAACCGGGTTGGATCTTGTCACAAATTGTTCCCAGACATGGTTTGAAATTATCCTATAACCCAACCAAGAACAAACCAATAGAAAAATCCACCGGGCTACCCCTTTCATAAGAACATCTAGGGGGTAGACGATTCTAGGCACACAAATTAGGCTTTTATAGGAAGAAGCGCCTCGAAACATCGGAATACCTCCAAACCCTTGCAATGGACCCTAGAATGTGTATTAACGTGTGATGGAATGGTGAAATGTGCAAAACATGGTACCCAAGTGTAACCCGCTTCGCAGGCAAGCACTATCACCGAAAAAACGAAAGATCCTGGAATCTAATTGGCCGGGAACTCCCCGTTTCGGTGAAACCGGGTTGGATCTTGTCGCAACTTGTGCCCAAACATGGTTTGGAATTATCCTTTGAGCGCACCAAGCACAAACCGAGAGGAAAATCCACCTGGCTACCCCTTTCATAGGAACATCTAGGGGGTAGAAGATCTAGGCCCACGGATCAGGGTTTCGTTGGAAGAAGCTCTTCTGGGCGTCGGAATACCTCAAAACCTTGCAATGGACCCTAGCATGTGTATTAAAGTGTGGTGGAATGCTGAAATGTCCAAAATCTGGTTCCTAAGTGTGACCCCTTGGCATACATGCGATGTCACCAAAAAACGACGGTGTTTTGAAAATTTAATTATTAGGGGGTCGAGAACTCCCAGTTTCGGAGAAACCGGGTTCGATCTTGTAACAAATTGTGCCCAGACATGGTTTGCAATTATCCTATGACCCAACCAAGCACAAACCAAGAGAAAATCCACCGGGCTACCCCTTTCATAAGAACATCTGGGGGGTAGACGATCTAGGCGCATGGATCAGGGTTTTGTAGCAAGAAGCTCTTCGGCACATCGGAATACCTCCATACCTTGCAATGCACCCTAGCATGTGTATTAAAGTGTGTGGAATCCTGAAATGTCCAAAACCTGGTTCCTAAGTGTGACCCCTTCGCAGACATGCGATGTCACCTAAAAACGAAGGTGTTCTAGAAATTTAATTATTAGGGGGTCGAGAACTCCTAGTTTCGGGGTACCAGGTTGGATCTTGTCACAAATTGTGCCAAAACATGGTTTGCAATCATCCTATAACCCAACCAAGCACAAACCAAGAGAAAAATCCACTAGGCTACCCCTTTCATAAGAACATCTAGGGGGTAGACGATTCTGGGACCATAGATCAGGGTTTCATAGGAAGAAGCGCCTCAGAGCATCGGAATACCTCCAAACCCTTGCAATGGACCCTAGTATGTGTATTAATGTGTGCTGGAATGCTGAAATGTGCAAAACATGGTACCCAAGTGTAACCCGCTTCGTAGGCATGCACTATCAGCAAAAAAAACAAAAGATCCTCGAATTTAATTGGCCGGGAACTCCCCGTTTCGGTGAAACCGGGTTGGATCTTGTCACTACTTGTGCCCAAACATGGTTTGGAATTATCCTATGAGCCAACCAAGCACAAACCAAGAGAAAAATCCACCTGGCTACCCCTTTCATAAGAAAATCAAGGGGGTAGACAATCCAGGCCCACGGATCAGGGTTTCGTGGGAAGAAGCTCTTCGGGGCATCGGAATACCTCGAAACGTTGCAATGGACCCTAGCATGTGTATTAAAGTGTGGTGGAATGATGAAATGTCCAAAATATGGTTCCTAAGTGTGACCCCTTCGCAGACATGCGATGTCACCTAAAAACGAAGGTGTTCTAGAAATTTAATTATTAGGGGGTCGAGAACTCCCACTTTTGGAGAAACCAGGTTGTATATTGTCACATATTGTGCACAAAAATTGTTTGAAATTATCCTCTAACCCAACCAAGAACAAACCAAGATAAAAATCCACCGGGCTATCCCTTTCATAAGAACATCTATGGCGTAGACGATCCTGGGCCCACAAATCAGGGTTTGATAGGAAGAAGTGCCTCGAGAGCATCGGAATACCTCCAAACCCTTGCAATGGACCCTAGCATGTGTATTAATGTGTGGTGGAATGCTGAAATGTCCAAAACATGGTACCCAAGTGTAACCCGCTTCGTAGGCATGCACTATAACAAAAAAACCGAAGATCCTGGAATTTTTATCTTGGTTCCTAAGTGTGACCCCTTGGCAGACATGCGCTGTCACCTAAAAACGAAGGTGTTTTGAAAATTTAATTATTATGGGGTCGAGAACTCCCAGTTTCGGAGAAATCGGGTTGGATATTGTCACAAATTCTGCCCAAACATGGTTTGCAATTATCCTATAACCCAAACAAGCACAAACCAAGAAAAAATCCACCGGGCTACCCCTTTCATAAGAACATCTAGGGGGTAGACGATCTTGGTCCCACAGATCAGGGTTTCATAGGAAGAAGTGTTGGAGATATGCCCTAGAGGCAATAATAAAAGTGGTTATTATTATATCTTTGTGTTTATGATAAATTTTTACATTCATGTTATAATAGTATTAACCAGAAACATTAATACTTGTGTGATATGTAAACTAAATTAGAGTCCCTGGTAAAGCCTCTTTGTAATACTATCTTGTTGATTAATAGACAATCGTGGTTTCTCGATCATGAACATTGAGATGTTGTTAATAACAAGATCATATCATTAGGAGAATGGTATGATTGAAATACTCCTATAGATAAGCGTAGCATAAAGATAAAGTCATTTTAATAGTTCGTTTGCTATAAGCTTTCTGATACATAGTAACCTAATTCCTTCGACCATGAGATCATGCTAATCAGCATCACCAGAAGGATGCTTTGATGACATCAAACACCACACCGTAACTGGGTGGCTATAAAGATGGCATTGAGTATTCAGAAAGTATGGGTTGAGGCACATGGATCAAGAGTGGGATTTGTCCATCCATATGACGAATATATATACTCCGGGCCCTCTCGGTGGAATGTCATCCAATTGGCTTGCAAGCATGTGACTAGATCACAAGGGATCACATATCACATGAATGAGAAAAGAATACTTATCAGTAACGAGGTTGAACTAGGTATGCAGAGATACCGACGATCAAAACCTCGGATAAGTAAACTATCATGAGACAAAGGGAAATTGGTATCGTATGTAAGTGGTTCATTCGATCGCAAAGTAATCATTGAAATATGTGGGAGCCATATGAATTTCTAGATTCCTCTATTGGTTATTGATCGGAGAAGTGTCTCGGTCATGTCCGCATAATTCACGAACCGTAGGGAGACACACTTAAGGATTCAATGTTGTTTAGTAGATATGGAATGTTAGAAGGGAGACCGAATGTTGTTGGGAGTCCCGGATGGGATCTGGGATATCACGAGGAGATCCGGAATGGTCCAGAGAATAAGATTCATATAAGGAAAGTCTTATTTCGGAGTTCGGGAAAGTTTCCGATGATTTCATCAAAGAGGTTCTAGAAGGGTCTAGAAGGTTCACTGGACCGGAAGGGGAATGGTCCATGAATATGTCATGGATATGAAGAATGATTAGATCATATCCTAGGTCGCTTTGTGTTGGCATTTGCAAGAGAGAAACAAAGCTCTAAATTGAAAGTTAAACGGAAAGTTTGAAAAGTCAAACTGGAACAATGGTTTCCTAGTGGGAGAAGAAACAAGTCCTTCTCTCAATCCAACTTGGGTTTGGGTTTGGATTCAAACCCACCCCTCCCAAGGCTGCCCCCCTGTCAAATCCCGGATTTTTTATCCCAGATGCCTGTTATGCCATACATCGCAATCCCAGGATTACCATTTTTGCGAGACATAACAGAATTGGATACCATAGTACATCATCCATTACAAACCCTACATAAGTTCTTACACAAATAGGGATCTCATGATCCAGTTCTTAATACAACTTCAAGCAGCGGAATACGTAATAATAACGGTAACGTAGGCGAAGCTCCATCTTCGGGGTCACATGCAATGCTGATGATGGGAGATGATCCTAGTTGTTGTAACCTTCCTGGGGTCCATCCTCCAGGTACTCCTCTTCATAGTCTGGCCACGGGAATAGCCAGGGACAAAGCCATGAGTACTCTTTAAGTACTCGCAAACTAATACTAACAAGTGAAGGGGGTTTTTGATAATAGGACACTAAGCTGTAGGGTTGTTTTGCAAAATCCAGATTTATCTCTACTAAGCTAAGAAGCAAGAGAAGCTAGTCACATTTTTATAACTCCTAAGTAGGAACTTGTATTTCATATCACAACCCTGTTGTGGTCAAGTCAAAATCTCAATTCATTTCACAAGTCATTTTGAAAAGTCTGACGGGGGAACTGTATGGCCACTCCAACTGTCCATAACCACGGACGCGGCTATTCGAATAGTTTGACACTCTGCAGAGATTGTACACTTTCACCACAACATTCGATACATTCGTCAGGAACAAATCCTAAATTCACCATACTCAGTATGCGGATAATCAATCCTAACCTTTCAATTACATGCCCTAGTATAAGCACCTCTCTTGTGAGTTTGGCCTCCCAACCATGACCAACTGTCATCTTGGGTACTGCACAGGTGGACAATCTTCACAAGTTAGCCTCAGCTCATACCTTGGCCATGAGGTAACTAATACTAAGGTATATAAGTTTCCAGTCAAGCCCTACCCAATTCTCGGGTATTGTAGTTGTACGATAAAATTGGAATGGTATCGCATCCAGACAACCATCAGTTTTATAAAGGGCTAAGGCTCATGCCTCAACATTTTCATCACCAAAATCATCTGGTGTTTGGAAACACATGTCAAAACATTTCAATAGAATGATCCATCATTCCAAGGTTTTCATAACCATTTTCTACAAGTATTCCCATCAAAAGTTGATCAAGTTTTATGCTTATCACTAGCATCTACAAGTGGGGGTAAGTACTAATGAGGGGTGGTAAACAAGGGGTGTTCTAACTAAGTTCAATCTCATGCCTTAGGATGACATCAAGATTATCTAGATTAGGCCAAATTGATGCTCTTTATGCAACCTTCAAATATCTTTCTAGTATCTACAATTCACTGAAGTAAACTATAAGTAATATCTTTGATAAAGAAATAAAGTAATAATCTTGTAAGTAAAAACTAGGATTGGTTTATCAAGTGGGTAGGATCATCTATGCTTAGGGCATATAGTTGGCATGGTGACAAGCAAGTATTAGCTTGCACAGTACCAGTATAATCTTGCTACATTGCAATTGTTAGCTTGCACATTCAACTAGTAGTATTAGCCTTGCATCAGTGTCAATATAAGCTTGCCTTGTGCAGAGCAGTGGTTGAAGTTCTCCTCGGCTTCTTCTTCGTAGTATCCTCCTTCCTCCTCGTATCCTTGGTTGGTACTAGCGTCTATGAATAAATACGAGGTACACAATCACCAAACAATACTTAACTACTTGAAATCATCACACAAAAGGATCCTATAGATGATCTAACATCATCACTAACATTACAAGATTAAGGCTTGGTTTAATTCCTTTTTTTTAGAAAAGTAATTTCTACTCATTGAAAAACTACTTAAGATTTAATATTCTCCAAACCAAACATGGGATCATGTTGACACATGTCATCACCACATATTTTAGTCCATGGGAATATGATTTAAAGTGGTGTCACAATTTAATAAGGTTTTACTCTTTTATTTTAATTAAATAAAGTGACTAGAAATGCCTTTGTGGCATTATTTTATTACTTGAACATTATTTTTGTAAGTAAACCTATATATTTTTTCTATATTCTGAAAGGTATGATCAATTGTGATTTTTGAGAGTTGGAATCAACTCAAAAGCTATTATGGTTTAAATTTGAAAAATGTTTGAATGCATAAAAGTTTCTGCCTTGTTATTTTTACCAAGGATGATCGACAGATCCAAATGACTTGAATCCAACGGGCTTGGATTCAGCATTACCAGACCTTTCTAACAAAATTGGTTTCATTCAATTTGGTTCACTGAATCGGCCTGGGATGATTTTTGAAACTGGGTACAGAAGTGTGTTTAAAATAAAATGGAAAAAGTTAAATTCAAATAACTGGGCTGCGCGGGAAGTGATACTGGGCCGGCCTGCTAGGCACAGCCCTTACGCAGGCTGGTTAAGTTGCTGTCCCCACGCGTCAGTGAGACAGGGGGTGCGAAGCGGTATGGGGCGATGTGGTGCGTTCGATCTGGTTCTAATCCAACGGCTGAGGGTCATCGTCGACGTTGGGAAACACGGACGAGACAGAAACCTAGCGCGGCCAGTGGGGGTCATTGGGGGCTCACCGGGATTCAGGTGAGGGTCGGCGAGGCGGGCGAACGACGAAGTCGACGACGGTGAACCTCCTGGTACTGGCAGCTTCTCCTGGGGCGGCTCCAACCGCTGGCCCCCTTCTTCTCCAGCAACGGCAGGCTCCGGCAAAATTCTGGCGAAGTGCTGCTCGCCTTGCTCCGGGAACGGGGTGGCACGATCAATGAGGAGAGGGGAGTGAGATGGTGTGCTCAATTTTGCTGGGGGTGGCCTCTATTTATAGTCGCGACGACGAGACCGAACCCGATGGACAGTCGACAGTGGTGACATGGCTACGGGCTGCTAGAGGCATGGCCGACGGTGGTGATCGCTTGGTGGTCTCCTGGCGATGCTCTACGGCTTTAATGCGCGCATAGGGGCGGTGCGGTTTGGTCTAGAATGCGCGATGCTCTGCGCGGCAGAGGCGGCGTCTTCGACGGTGAGCGGTGGTTGTGCGTCATGGGGCGGCGAACGGGGATGTCTGGCGGTCTCTTGGGTTGGTGGCGATCATGTATGCACGCGGCAAGGGCGGCGCATGGTCTGTGGGCGTCGGTCAAGTGTGGCGCTCTGGCGCATGCTCGACATGGTTGCTGGCGAGCTGGGCGCGGTCCGTGCGTGTGGTCCAGGGGTTAGCAACATTCGAGCATTGGACAGGGAGTGGTGATGGACGGTGGGCTGCCTCCTAGACAAGGTTGGCATGGCTAAATCTCCTCCTAACTTGCTGTCTCCACTGGGTGGCATGGTGAGCTTCGGCTGTTCACCATTGATGTCATTGCGCAGCTTACAATGAGTCTAGTGCTTGGTTTAACTTGCTAGATGATCTACTGAGATGGTTGTGAGCTAGAGAGGGGACAAGTTAGGCTTCAATCACTGCTCACAATAGTGTTTAAGATTTTGATGATTTGTGTCTGCAATGTGTTTGATGAAATGGCCGCAAGAATTCAAGTTTTGAATTTTGAAAAGATTTTTGGTGGGTGTGCTAGGTTGGTGCTGGTGAGTCTGCAGATGCTTGGGTTTTGAAAGTTGGGCTTGTTTGAGTGGTTTTTGAAAAAGTGGGATCTTCCCATATGATAAAGATTCAATTTTGAATTGTCATTTAAACTATGCATTTGAATGTTTCTGGATGATCACAAGGTTCCCTTGATACTTTGTTATGAGTACAATCAAGGGGTGCAAAGATCCAGAAAAGTTTCTGTTAAGTTCTGAAAGTTTGGGACAGCCAAAGTAGGCATGGGAGTTAAATTGGTCAAAATGACCATTCCCTTATTTTATTTGTTTTGATTACTTGTCTTTGAGAAAAGTTTGGGAATTGTTTATATGATGTTTATTTCACCTAAGAATCCATTTACAAGAAAAGGATCACACAAACAAGTTGGTTCAAAATAATTCAAAATGAAATGCATACTCACATGCATGCTTTCATATTTTTATTTAGAAAATTTTTTGTTAACCCTAAATTTGATGATTAGAGTTTGATGATCCAAGTTTAGTATTTTTGGAATGTTACATCCCCCCTCTCATAAATAGAGGGGGAGGGCTTCCCCAACACAATACAAGCCCTATCCCTCCCCGAGCCAAGCCGCCGCCGCCGACACCTCCTCCTCCTCCCGGATCTCTAAACCCTAGATTTACGGGAAACCCTAAATCCACCATAACTCGCATCCAGCTTAGGTGAAGCCCTGCAGGATCTTCCCTCTACTTCCGACACCACGTCGTCGTGCTGCCGGAATCACGAGGGAGAACTACAACCTCCACAGCCTGCTAGAACAAGGGAGAGGAATGTCTTCATCGAGTACCGAACGTGTGACCGACTGCGGTAGCACTGCCGAAACGCGGCGCCGGAAGGATCGTCTGCACGATCTTGAGATCGGCAAGTGTATGACTACATCACCCACGAGAATCTGCTCTCTTTAACCGCTTTGGAATCTTCGAGGGTGAGTGCTTCTATCGACTCGTTGCTATAATCTAGTAGATAGATCTTGGCTTGTTTGTGTGCATGCGGTAGAATTTTTTTGTTTTCCATGCTACGAACCCCTATAGTGGTATCAGAGCCGTGTCTATATGTAGATCTGTTGCACGAGTAGAACACAATGGTCATTGTGGGCGGTGGTGCTTTTATTATCAATTGCTTTTTGTTTACTTTGCATCTTGCAGTATGATGGGATGAAGCGGCCCGGGCTAACATTACATGACATCGTTCATGAGACTTGCTCCACGCTCAACATGCAACTTGTATTGCATAAGTGGCTTTGCGGGTGTCCGTCTCTCCCATCATAGTATATATTCAATTTACAACGGGCACTTGATAGTTCAAGCATCAATGTTGTGGTTCTTGTTCGTAAGTTAGAATGACACTTATTGAAAGCCCCAAACCACGTAAAATATGCAAAGAAAATTAGAGGCGTCTAACTTTGTTTTGCAGGGGTGTGATGTGAATGTATATGGCCATGATTGTGATTATATATGATGTATGCAATGTTCCTTATTGTAAGTTGGCAACCGGCAGGAGCCATATGGTTGTCTTTTAAATTCCGTTAAGGCCTGCGTGTCTATTCAAAGTAGTTGTAATAGTTGAAGCATCATCCTTAGTAAGCACCATTGCTAAAGCTCGTTGTTTCGAATCACCACGTGATGATCGGTTGTGTTAGATTCTGCGAGTGTATACAACGTGAGCAAGCCAGATTTGCTCATGCGGAAGCTAAGGTTTGATCTTGACGAGCCTAGCATGTACAGACATGGTCTCGGAACACGGATCACCAAAAGGTAAAGCATGAGTCATATAGTAGATATGATGAACATGTTGATTATTCGCCATTGAAGCTACATCAACTCTCGTGATGATCGGTTTTGATGTGGTGGATTTGGTTCGTGTGATCACGAAAACAATGTGAGGGATATTGTTTTGAGTGGGAGTTCACATAGATTAATTTACTATTAATTAGAACTCAATTTGTCATAAACTTAGTCTAAACTATTGCAAATATGTTGTAGATCTACCATCGGGATTAGTTTTATACTTAAATAATTGTTATTTGGTGCCTGCGTTGAGCATGAACATTATATCTGGATCATGTTTATTGCGAGACGGTTACTTGTTTAAGTTCGAGAATAATGGTTGTTCGATTTATATGAGTAATATGTTTTATGCACATGCACCTTTGATAGATGGTCTATTCTTATTGAATCTCGATTGTGGAAATACACACATTAATAACATTGAAGCTAAACGTTTGAAATTGAGCGATAACTCGACCTATATGTGGCACTGCCGTCTTGGTCACATTGGAGTGAAGCGTATGAAAAAACTCCATTCCGATGGACTTCTTAAATCTCTTGAAAGATGCGAAGCATGTCTGATGGGTAAAATGACTAAGACTCCATTTTCTGGTATGATGGAGCGAGCTATGGACTTATTAGAAATCATACATACCGATGTGTGTGGCCCAATGAGTGTAGCATCGCGCGGTGGTTATCGTTATGTTCTTACCTTCACGGATGACTTGAGTAGATATGGGTATATCTATTTCATGAAACATAAGTCCGAAACTTTCGAGAAGTTTAAGGAATTTCAAAGTGAGGTAGAGAATCAACGTAACAAGAAGATTAAATTTCTACATTCTGATCGTGGAGGTGAATATCTAAGTTACGAGTTTGGCGAGCATTTGAAGAAATGCGGAATACTTTCACAATTGACACCGCCGGGAACACCACAGCGTAATGGTGTGTCCGAACATCGTAATTGAACTCTCTTAGATATGGTTCGTTCTATGATGCCACTTACAGATTTACCGCTATCGTTTTGGAGTTATGCATTAGAAACAACCACATTCACCTTAAATACGGCACCATCTAAATCCATTGAAACAACACCGTATGAATTATGGTTTGGGAAGAAACCTAAATTGTCGTTCCTTAAAGTTTGGGGTTGCAAAGCCTATGTAAAGAAGTTATAGCCGGACAAGCTTGAACCCAAAGCGGAAAAATGCGTCTTCATAGGATGCCCGAAGGAAATATTGGGTATACCTTCTATCATAGATCCGAGGGCAAAATCTTTGTTGCCAAGAATGGATCCTTTCTAGAGAAGGAATTTCTCTCGAAAGAAGTGACTGGAAGCAAAGTAGAACTCGACGAGGTTGTTGAACCTTCTCTCGAACTTGCGAGTAGCACAACACCGGAAGTAGTTCCTGTGGCGCCTGCTCCAATAAGAGAGGAAGCTAATGATGTTGATCATGAAACTTCGGTTGAAGTTACTACGGAACCTCGCAGGTCAACGAGAACTCGTACCACTCCTGATTGGTAGGATTCCGTTATGAGTATCATGTTGGTGGACAACACCGATGACCCTGCGACATATGAGGAAGCGATTATGAGCCCAGATTCCATTAATGGCAAAAAGCCATGAAATCCGAGATTGGATCCATGTACGAAAACCAAGTATGGACTTTGGTGGACTTACCGGATGGCCGGAAGGCTGTCGAGAACAAATGGATTTTCAAGAAGAAAACAGATGCTGGTGGTAATGTTATTGTCTATAAAGCTCGACTTGTCGCAAAAGGGTTTCGACAAATTCAAGGAGTTGACTACGATGAGACTTTCTCACCAGTAGAGAAGCTAAAGTCTGTGAGGATTATGTTAGCAATCGCTTCATATTATGATTATGAGATATGGCAGATGGATGTCAAAACGGCGTTCCTCAATGGAGACATTGATGAAGAGTTGTATATGATGCAACCCAAAGGTTTTGTCGATCCTAAAGATGCTAACAAGGTATGCAAACTTCAATGGTCCATATATGGATTGAAGCAAGCATCCCGAAGTTGGAATCAACGTTTTGATAAGGTAATCAAAAGCTTTGGTTTTATACAAACTTATGGAGAAGATTGTATTTACAAGAAAGTGAGTGGGAGCTCTTAGCATTCTTAATACTATATGTAGATGACATATTGTTGATTGGGAATGATGTAGTCCTTCTTAATAGTGTCAAGGATTATTTGAATAATAGTTTTTCAATGAAATATCTTGGCGAAGCAGCTTACAAATTAGGCATAAAATTTATAGAGATAGATGGAGGCACCTAATATCATTGTCACAGAGTACATATTTAGACAAAGTTCTAAAGAGGTTTGGAATGGAAGATAGCAAGAAAGGGTTCTTGCCCATGTTGCCCAATACAACCTTGAGTAAAACTCAAAGTCCTGCAACGGCAGAAGATAGAGAAAGGATGAGTAAGACTCCCTATGCCTCAGCCATAGGATCTCTTATGTATGCCATGTTATGTACTAGACCCGATGTTGCATCTACTGTTAGTTTGACTAGCAGATATCAAAGTGATCCAAGAGTGGATCATTGGACATCGGTCAAAAACATCCTTAAGTACTTGAGAAGAACTAAGGATATGGTTCTTTCTTATGGAGGTGATGAACAGCTCGTTGTTAATGGTTACACCAATGCTAGTTGGAACACCGATCCGGATGATTCTAAATCTCAATATGGATACTATTTACTTTGAATGGTGCAACAGTTTGCTGGAGGAGTGCAAAGCAAAGCGTTGTGGCGAGATCTTCAACTAAATCGGAATACATAGCTGCTTCGAAGGCTTCACAAGAGGTGATATGGATGAAGGAGTTCATTACAGAGCTCGGTGTGATTCCAAGTGCGCTGGACCCAATGTCTATCTACTGTGATAACATGGGCGCCATAGCCAATGCGCAAGAACCAAGGTCACACAAGAAGTTGAAGCACATCAAGCTACGTTTTCAAGCTATTCGAGAGCATGCCCAAGATGGTGACATAAAGATTTGCAAAGTACACACAGATCTGAATGTGGCGGATCCGTTGACTAAACCTCTCCCGAGGGCAAAACATGACCAGCACCAAACCGCCAAGGGTGTTCGGTATATTACCATGTAATCTAGATAAGTTGACTCTAGTGCAAGTGGGAGACTGTTGGAGATATGCCCTAGAGGCAATAATAAAAGTGGTTATTATTATATCTTTTTGTTTATGATAAATTCTTACATTCATGCTATAATAGTATTAACCGGAAACATTAATACTTGTGTGATTTGTAAACTAAATTAGAGTCCCTGGTAAAGCCTCTTTGTAATACTAGCTTATTGATTAACAGATGATCGTGGTTTCTCGATCATGAACATTGAGATGTTGTTAATAACAAGATCATATCATTAGGAGAATGGTATGATGGACATACTCCTATAGATAAGCGTAGCATAAAGATCAAGTCATTTTAATAGTTCGTTTGCTATAAGCTTTCTGATACATAGTAACCTAATTCCTTCGACCATGAGATCATGCTAATCACCGTCACTAGAAGGATGCTTTGATGACATTAAACACCACACCGTAACTGGGTGGCTATAAAGGTGGCATTGAGTATTCGAAAAGTATGGGTTGAGTCACATGGATCAAGAGTGGGATTTGTCCATCCATATGACAGATAGATATACTATGGGCCCTCTCGGTGGAATGTCATCCAATTGGCTTGCAAGCATGTGACTGGCTCACAAGGGATCACATATCACGGGAACAAGAAAAGAGTACTTATCAGTAACAAGGTTGAACTAGGTATATACCGACGATCAAAACCTCGGATAAGTAAACTATCATGAGACAAAGGGAAATTGGTATCGTATGTAAGTGGTTCATTCGATCACAAAGTAATCGTTGAAATATGTGGGAGCCATATGAATTTCCAGATTCCTCTATTGGTTATTGATAGGAAAAGTGTCTTGGTCATGTTCGCATAATTCACAAACCGTAGGGAGACACACTTAAGGATTCGATGTTGTTTAGTAGATATGGAATGTTAGTAGGGATACCGAATGTTATTGTGAGTCTCGGATGGGATCCAGGATATCACGAGGAGATCCGGAATGGTCCTGAGAATAAGATTCATATAAGGAAAGTCCTATTATGGAGTTCGGGAAAGTTTCCGATGATTTCATCGGAGAGGTTCTAGAAGGTTCTACAAGGTTCACTGGACCGGAAGAGGAATGGTCCATCAAGAAGCGCCTCGGAGCATCGGAATACCTCCAAAACCTTTCAATGGACTCTGGAATGTGTATTAATGTCTGGTGGAATGCTGAAATGTCCAAAACATGGTACCCAAGTGTAACCCGCTTCGTAGGCATGCACTGTTACCGAAAAAATGAAAGATCCTGGAATTTAATTGGCCGAGAACTCCCTGTTTCGGTGAAACCGGGTTGGATCTTGTCACAACTTGTGCCCTAACATGCATGGCTTGGAATTATCCTATGACCCAACCAAGCACAAACTAAGAGGAAAATCCACCGGGCTACCCCTTTCATAAGAACATATAGGGGGGTAAATGATCCAGGCCCATGGATCAGGGTTTTGTAGGAAGAAGCTCTTCGGGGCATCGGAATACCTCCAAACCTATCAATGGACGCTAGCATGTGTATTAAAGTGTGGTGGAATGCTGAAATGTCCAAAATCTGGTTCCTGAGTGTGACCCCTTCGAAGACATGCGATGTCACCTAAAAACGAAGGTTTTTTGGAAATTTAATTATTAGGGGGCCGGGAACTCCCCGTTTCGGTTAAACCGGGTTGGATCTTGTCACAACTTGTTCCCAAACATGGTTTGGAATTATCCTATGACCCAACCAAGCACAAACCAAGATAAAAATCCACCGGGCTACCCCTTTCATAAGAACATCTAGGGGGTAGACGATTCTGGGCCCACAGATCAGGGTTTCATAGGAAGAAGCGCCTCGGAGCATCGGAATACCTCCAAAACCTTGCAATGGACCCTAGAATGTGTATTAATGTGTGGTGGAATGCTGAAATGTCCAAAATATGGTACCCAATTGTAACCCACTTCATAGGAAAACACTATCACCGAAAAAACGAAAGATCCTGGAATTTAATTGGCCGGGAACTCCCTGTTTCGGTGAAACCGGGTTGGATCTTGTCACAACTTGTGCCCAAACATGCATGGTTTGGAATTATCATATGACCGAACCAAGAACAAACCAAGAGAAAAATCCACTGGGCTACCCCTTTCATAAGAACATCTAGGAGGTAGACGATCCTAGCCCACGGATTAGGGTTTGATAGGAAGAACCTCTTCGGGGTATCGAAATACCTCCAAACCTTGCAATGGACCCTAGCATGTGTATTAAAGTGTGGTGGAATGCTAAAATGTCCAAAACCTGGTACCTAAGTGTGACCCCTTCGCAGATATGCGATGTCACCTAAAAACGAAGGTGTTCTGGAAATTTAATTATTAGGGGGTCGAGAACTCCCAGTTTTGGTGAAACTGGTTGGATCTTGTCATAAATTGTGCCCAAACATGGTTTCGCATTATCCTATAACCCAAACAAGCACAAACCAAGAGAAAAATCCACCGGGCTACACCTTTCATAAGAACATCTAAGGGGGAAATGATTCTGGGCCCACGGATTAGGGTTTCAAAGGAAGAAGCTCTTCGGGGCATCGAAATATCTCCAAACCTTGTAATGGACCCTAGCCTGTGTATTAAAGTGTGGTGGAATTCTGAAATGTCCAAAACCTTGTTACTAAGTGTGACCCCTTCGCAGACAAGTGATGTCACCTAAAAACGAAGGTGTTCTAGAAATTTAATTATTAGGGGGTCGAGAACTCCCAGTATCAGAGAAACCGGACTGGATCTTATCACAACTTGTGCCCAAACATGGTTTGGAATTATCCTATGACCCAACCAAGCACCAACCAAGAGAAAAATCCACCGGACTACCCCTTTCATAAGAACATCTAGGGGGTAGATGATCCTAGCCCATGGATAAGGGTTTCGTAGGAAGAAGCTCTTCAGGGCATCGGAATACCTCCAAACCTTGCAATGGACCCTAGCATGTGTATTAATGTGTGGTGGAATTCTAAAATGTACAAAACTTGGTTCCCAAGTGTGACCCCTTCGCAGACATGCGATGTCACCTAAAAACAAAGGTGTTCTGGAAATTCAATTATTACGGGGACGAGAACTCCTAGTTTCGGTGAAACCGGGTTGGATCTTATCAGAAATTGTGCCCAAACATGGTTTGAAATTATCCTATAAGCCAACCAAGCACAAACCAAGATAAAAATCCACCGGACTACCCCTTTCATAAGAACATCTAGGGGGTAGATGATTCTGGGCCCATAGATCAGGGTTTCATAGGAAGAAGCGCCTCAGAGCATTGGAATACCTCCAAACCCTTGCAATGGACCCTAGAATGTGTATTAAAGTGTGGTGGAATGCTGAAATGTCCAAAACAAGTAACCTAAGTGTAACCCGCTTCATAGGCATGCACTATCACCGAAAAAAAGATCCTGAAATTTAATTGTCCGGGACCTCCCCGTTTCAAAGAAACCGGGTTGGATCATGTCACAACTTGTGCCCAAACATTATTTGGTATTATCCTATAACCCAACCAAGAAAAAACCTAGAGAAAAATCCACTGGGCTACCCCCTTTCATAAGAACATCTAGGGGGGGACGATTCTGGGCCCACAGATTATGGTTTCATAGGAAGAAGCTCTTCGGGGCATCGGAATACCTCCAAACCTTGCAATGGACCCTAGAATGTGTATTAAAGTGTGGTAGAATGCTGAAATGTCCAAAATCTGGTTCCTCAGTGTGAAACCTTCGCAGACATGCGATGTCACCTAAAAACGAAGGTGTTTTGGAAATTTAATTATTAGGGGGCTGAGAACTCCCAGTTTCGGTGTAACGGTGTTGGATCTTGTCAAAAATTGTGCCCAAACATGGTTTTCTATTATCCTATAACCCAACCAAGCACAAACCAAGAGAAAAATCCACCGGTCTACCCCTTTCATAAAAACATCTAGGGGTAGACGATTCTGGGCCCACAGATCAGGGTTTCATAGGAAGAATCGCCTCGGAGCATCGGAATACATCCAAAACCTTGCAATGGACCCTAGAATGTGTATTCATGTGTGGTGGAATGCTGAAATGTCCAAAACATGGTACCCAAGTGTAACCCGCTTCGAAGGCATGCACTATCACTGAAAAAACGAAAGATCCTGGAATTTAATTGGCCGGGAACTCCCCGTTTCGGTGAAACCGGGTTGGATCTTGTCACAACTTGTGCCCAAACATGCATGGTTTGGAATTATCCTATGACCCAACCAAGAACAAACTAAGAGGAAAATCCACCGGGCTACCCCTTTCATAAGAACATCTAGGGGGTAGATGATTCAGGCCCATGGATCAAGGTTTTGTAGGAAGAAGCTCTTCGAGGCATCAGAATACCTCCAAACCTAGAAATGGACGCTAGAATGTGTATTAAAGTGTGGTGGAATGCTGAAATCACTAAAATCTGGTTCCTAAGTGTGACCCCTTCGCAGACATGCGTTCTCACCTAAGAATGAAGGTGTTCAGGCAATTTAATTATTAGGGGGCCAGGAACTCCCCGTTTCTGTTAAAGCGGGTTGGATCTTGTCACAACTTGTTCCCAAACATGGTTTGGAATTATCCTATGACCCAACCAAGCACAAACCAAGATAAAAATCCACTAGGCTACCCCTTTCATAAGAACATCTAGGGGTCGACGATCCTGGCCCACGGATCATGGTTTCGTAGGAAGAAGCTCTTTGGGTCATTGGATTACCTCGAACCCTTGCAATGGACCGTAGCATGTGTATTAAAATGTGGTGGAATGCTGAAATGTCCAAAACCTGGTTCCTAAGTGTGACCACTTCGCACACATGTGATGTCACCTAAAAACTAAGGTGTTTTGGAAATTTTATTATTAGGGGCCCAAGAACTCCCAGATTCGGTGCAACTGGTTTGATCTTGTCACAAATTGTGCCAAAACATGGTTTGGAATTATCCTCTAAGCCAAATAATCAAAAACGAAGAGAAAAATCCACCGGGCTACCCCTTTCATAAGAACATCCAGGGGGAAGACGATTCTGGGCCCACGGATTAGGGTTTCGTAGGAAGAAGCTCTTCGGGGCATCGGAATACCTCCAAACCTTGCAATGGACCCTAGCATGTGTATTAAAGTGTGTTGGAATGCTGAAATGTCCAAATCCTGGTTCCTAAGTGTGAGACCTTCGCAGACATGCGACGTCACGTAAAAACGAAGGTGTTCTGGAAATTTAATTATTAGGGAGAAACCGGGTTGGATCTTGTCACAAATTGCGCCCAAACATGGTTTGCAATTATCCTATAACCCAACGAAGCACTAACCAAGAGAAATATCCACCGGGCTACCCCTTTCATAAGAACATCTAGGGGGTACACGATTCTAGGCCCACAGATCAGGGTTTGATAGGAAGAAGCGCCTCAGAGCATCGGAATACCTCGAACCTCTTGCAATGGACACTAGCATCTGTATTAAAATGTGGTGGAATGCTGAAATTTCCAAAACATGGTACCCAAGTGTAACCCGCTTCGTTGGCATGCACTATCACCGAAAAAACGAAGATCGTGGAATTTAATTGGATGGGAACTCCCCGTTTCAGTGAAACCTGGTTGGATCTTGTCATAACTTGTGCCCAAACAAGGTTTGGATTTATCCTATAACCCAACCAAGCACAAAACTAGAGAATAATCAATAGGGCTGCCCCTTTTATAAGAACATCTAGGGGGTAGACAATCCAGGCCCACGGATCAGTGTTTTATAGGAAGAACCTCTTCGGCACATCGGAATACCTCCAAACCTTGCAATGGACCCTAGAATGTGTATTAAAGTGTGGTGGAATTCTTAAATGTCCAAAACTTAGTTACTAAGTGTTACCCATTCGCATAAATGCGATGTCACCTAAAAACGAAGGTGTTCTGGAAATTTAATTATTAGGGGTCGAGAACTCCCAGTTTCGGAGAAACCGGGTTGGATATTGTCACAAATTGTGCCCAAACATGGTTTGCAATTATCCTATAAACCAACCAATCATATACCAAGAGAAAAATCCACCGGGCTACCCCTTTCATAAGAACATCTAGGGGAAGACGATTTTGGGCCCACAGATCAGGGTTTCATAGGAAGAAGCGCCTCGGAGCATCGAAATACCTCCAAACCTTTGCAATGGACCCTAGAATGTGTATTAATGTGTGGTGGAATTCTGAAATGTACAAAACATGGTACCCAAGTGTAACCCGCTTCGTAGGCATGCACTATCACGGAAAAAGTGAAAGAGCCTGGAATTTAATTGGCCGGGAACTCCCCGTTTCGGTGAAACCGGGTTGGATCTTGTTACAACTTGTGCCCAAAGATGCATTGTTTGGAATTATTCTATGACCCAACGAAGCACAAACTAAGAGGAAAATCCACTAGGCTAGCCATTTCATAAGAACATCTATGGGGGTAGACGATCCAGGCCCACAGATCAGTGTTTTGTAGGAAGAAGCTCTTCGGGGCATCGAAATACCTCCAAACCTGGCAATGGACACTAGCATGAGTATTAAAGTGTGATGGAATGCTGAAATGTCCAAAATCTGGTTCCTAAGTGTGACCCCTTCGTAGACATGCGATGTCACCTAAAAACGAATGGTCAGGAAATTGAATTATTAGGGGCGCCGGGAACTCCCCGTTTCGGTTAAAGCGGGTTGGATCTTGTCACCAATTGCTCCCAAACATGGTTTGGAATTATCCTATGACCGAACCAAGAACAAACCAAGAGAAAAATCCACTGGGCTACCCCTTTCATAAGAACATCTAGGAGGTAGACGATGCTAGCTATGGATTAGGGTTTCGTAGGAAGAAGCTCTTTGGGGCATCGGAATACATCCAAACCTTGCAATGGACCCTAGCATGTGTATCAAAGTGTGGTGGAATTCAAAATGTCCAAAACCTGGTTCCTAAGTGTGACCCCTTCGCAGATATGTGATGTCACTTAAAAACGCAGGTGTTCTGGAAATTTGATTATTAGGGGGTCGAGAACTCCCAGTTTTGGTGAAACTGGTTGGATCTTGTCACAAATTGTGCCCAAAGATGGTTTGGAATTATCCTATAACCCAAACAAGCACAAACCAAGAGAAAAATCCACCGGGCTACTCCTTTCATAAGAACATCTCAGGGGGAGATGATTCTGGGCTCACGGATTAGGGTTTCATAGGAAGTAGCTCTTCGGGGCATCAGAATACCTCCAAACCGTGCAATGGACCCTAGCATGTGTATTAAAGTGTGGTGGAATGCTGAAATTTCCAAAACCTGGTTCCTGAGTGTGAAACCTTCACAGACATGCGATGTCACCTAAAAACGAAGGTGTTTTGGAAATTTAATTATTAGGGGGCCGAGAACTCCCAGTTTTGGTGAAATTGGATTGGATCTTGTCAAAAATTGTGCCCAAACATGGTTTACAATTATCCTATAACCCAACCAAGCACAAACCAAGAGAAAAATCCACCGGGCTACCCCTTCCATGAGAACATCTAGGGGGTAGACGATTCTGGGCCCACAGATTAGGGTTTCATAGGAAGAAGCGCCTCGGAGCATCCGAATACCTACAAACCCTTGAAATGGACCCTATAATGTGTATTAATGTGTGGTGGAATGCTGAAATGTCCAAATCATGGTACCCAAGTGTAACCCGCTTCGTAGGCATGCACTATCACCGTAAAAACAAAGATCCTGGAATTTAATTGCCCGGGAACTCGCCGTTTCGGTGAAAGCGGGTTGGATCTTGTCACAACTTGTGCCCAAACATGGTTTGGAATTATCCTATAACCCAACCAAGCACAAACCTAGAGAAAAATCAACCGGGCTACCCCTTTCATAAGAACATCAAGGGGTAGACGATCCAGGCCCACGGATCAGGGTTTTGTAGGAAGAAGCTCTTCAGCACATCGGAATACCACCAAACATTGCATTGGACCCTAGAATGTGTATTAAAGTGTGAAGGAATTCTGAAATATCCAAAACCGGGTTCCTAAGTGTGACCCCTTTGCATACATGTGATGACACCTAAAAACGAAGGTGTTCTGGAAATTTAATTATTAGGGGGTCGAGAACTCCCATTTTCGGAGAAACCAGGTTGTATCTTGTTACAAATAGTGCCCAAACATGGTTTGCAAGTATCCTATAACCCAACCAAGCACAAACCAAGAGAAAAATCCACCGGTCTACCCCTTTCATAAGAACATCTAGAGGGTAGACGATTTTGGGCCCATAGATCAGGGTTTCATAGGAAGAAGCGCCTCGGAGCATCGGAATACCTCCAAACCCTTGCAATGGACCCTAGAATGTGTATTATGTGTGTTCGAATGCTGAAATGTCCAAAACATGGTACCCAAGTGTAACCCGCTTCGTAGGCATGCACTATCACCGAAAAAACGAAAGATCCTGTAATTTAATTGACCGGGAACTCCCCCTTTCGGTGAAACCGGGTTGGATCTTGTCTCAACTTGTGCCCAAACATGGTTTGGAATTATCCTATGACCCAACCAAGCACAGACTAAGAGAAAAGTCCACCGGAATACCCCTTTCATAAGAACAACTAGAGGGGTAGACGATCCAGGCCCACGTATCAGGGTTTCCTAGGAATAAGCTCTTTGGGGCATCAGAATACCTCCAAACCTTGCAATGGACCCTAGCATGTGTATTAAAGTGTAGTGGAATGATGAAATGTCAATAATATGGTTCCTAAGTGTGACCCCTTCGCAGACATGCGATGTCACCTAAAAACGAAGGTGTTCAGGAAATTTAATTATTAGGGGTCCCGGAACTCCCCGTTTCGGTGAAACCGGGTTGGATCTTGTCACAAATTGTGCCCAAACATGGTTTGAAATTATCCTATAACCCAACCAAGAACAAACCAAGAGAATATCTACCGGGCTACCCCTTTCATAAGAACATCTAGGGGGTAGACGCTTCTGGGCCACAGATAAGGGTTTCATAGGAAGAAGCGCCTGGGAGCATCGGAATACCTCCAAACCCTTGCAATGGACCCTAGAATGTGTATTAATGTGTGGTGGAATGCTGAAATGTACAAAACATGGTACCCAAGTGTAACCCGCTTCGTAGGCATGCACTATCACCGAAAAAACGAAAGATCCTGGAATTTAATTGGCCAGGAACTCCTCGTTTCGGTGAAACCGGGTTGGATCTTGTCACAACTTGTGCCCAAACATTGTTTGGAATTATCCTATGAGCCAACAAAGCACAAAACAAGAAAAAATCCACCTGGCTACCCCTTTCATAAGAACATCTAGGGGGTAGACGATCCAGGCCCACGTATTAGGGTTTTGTAGGAAGAAGCTCTTCGGGGCATTGGAATACCTCCAAACCTTGCAATGGACCCTAGAATGTGTATTAAAGTGTGATGGAATGCTGAAATTTCCAAAATTAGGTTCCGAAGTGTGACCCCTTTGCACACATGCGATGTCACCTAAAAACGAAGTTGTTCAGGAAATTTAATTATTAGGGGGCCGGGAATTCCCGTTTCGGTGAAACCGGGCTGGATCTTATCACAACTTGTGCCCAAACATGGTTTGGAATTATCCTATGACCCAACCAAGCACCAACCAAGAGAAAAATCCACCGGGCTACCCCTTTCATAAGAACATCTAGGGGGTAGACGATCCTGGCCCACGGATAAGGGTTTTGTAGGAAGAATCTCTTCGGGGCATCCGAATACCTCCAAACCTTGCAATGGACCCTAGCATGTGTATTAATGTGTGATTGAATTATGAAATGTACAAAACTTGGTTCCCAAGTGTGACCCCCTTCGCAGACATGCGATGTCACCTAAAAACAAAGGTGTTCTGGAAATTCAATTATTACGGGGCCGAGAACTCCGAGTTTCGGTGAAACCGGGTTGGATCTTGTCACAAATTGTGCCCAAACATGGTTTTCAATTATCCTATAACCCAACCAAGCACAAAACAAGATAAAAATCCACCGGACTACCCCTTTCATAAGGACATCTAGGGGGTAGATGATTCTGGGCCCACATATCAGGGTTTCATAGGAAGAAGCGCCTCGGAGCATTGGAATACCTCCAAACCCTTGCAGTGGACCCTAGAATGTGTATTAAAGTGTGGTGGAATGATGAAATGTCCAAAACAAGTAACCTAAGTGTAACCCGCTTCGTAGGCATGCACTATCACCGAAAATACAAAGATCCTGGAATTTAATTGGCCGGGAACTCCCAGTTTCAGTGAAACTGGGTTGGATCATGTCACAACTTGTGCCCAAACATTAATTGGTATTATACTATAACCCAACCAAGCACAAACCTAGAGAAAAGTTTACTGGGTTACCCCTTTCATAAGAACATCTAGGGGGAGACGATTGTTGGCCCACGGATTAGGGTTTCATAGGAAGAAGCTCTTCGGGTCATCGGAATACCTCCAAACCTTGCAATGGACCCTAGCATGTATATTAAAGTGTTGTGGATATCTTAAATGTCCAAAACCTGGTTACTAAGTGTGAAACCTTCGCAGACATGCGATGTCACATAAAAACGAAGGTGTTTTGGAAATTTAATTATCAAGGGGCCGAGAACTCCCAGTTTCGGTGAAACTGGGTTGGATCTTTTCACAAATTGTGCCCAAACATGGTTTTCATTTATCCTATAACCCAAACAAGCACAAACCAAGAGAAAAATCCACCAGGATACCCCTTTCATAAGAACATCTAGGGGGAGACGATTGTTGGCCCACGGATTAGGGTTTCAAAGGAAGAAGCTCTTCGGGTCATCGGAATACCTCCAAACCTTGCAATGGACCCTAGCATCTTTATTAATGTGTGGTGGAATGCTTAAATGTCCAAAACATAGTACCCAAGTGTAACCCGCTTCGTAGGCATGCACTATCACCGAGAAAACGAAGATCGTGGAATTTAATTGGCCGGGAACTCGCCGTTTCAGTGAAACCGGGTTGGATCTTGTCACAACTTGTGCCCATACATGGTTTGGAATTATCCTATAACCCAACCAAGCACAAAACTAGAGAAAAATCAACCGGGCTACCCCTTTCATAAGAACATCTAGGGGGTAGACGATCTAGGCTCACGGATCAGGGTTTTGTAGGAAGAAAGTCTTCGACACATCGGAATACCTCCAAACCTTTGCAATGGACCCTATCATGTGTATTAAAGTGTGGTGGAATGCTGAAATGTCCAAAACCTGGTTCCTAAGTGTGACCCCTTCGCAGACATGCGACGTCACCTAAAAATGAAGGTGTTCTGGAAATTTAATTACTAGGGGGTCGAGAACTCCCAGTTTCGGAGAAACCGGGCTAGATATTGTCACAAATTCTGCCCAAACATGGTTTGCAATTATCCTATAACCCAACCAAGCACAAACCAAGAGAAAAATCCACCGGGGTACCTCTTTCATAAGAACATCTAGGGGGTAGACGATTCCGGGCCCACAGATCACACTACTAGGAAAATGGCTATTGGTAATCAGCACATCCGTGGCTCACATGGTTGAAGTGCCCGACGGCTAAAACAGGTCACCTATGGGCAGTGCCCTACTAGTAACTAGAACAACCGTGGCACACATGACCATAGTGCACCACAGATATGTGTGGGCCAGGGCCCTATTGGCCGCACGCCAGACATCCGTAGCACATGTAGGGTAGGTGCGCTACGATTGTTAGTGTCAACCGTGGCGCACATGGAGGTGGTGCGCTACGCCTAAGCGCATGCCCCTCCCTGCTGTGAAATGGCTAGACACATCCGTGGCGCACTATGGCATGTGCGCCACGGATGTTACTAATCCCTGTGGCGCACTGGGGCCGATTGCGCCACGGATGTGGCGATTTTTTTGGCAGCTCCACTTTATGTGCACATGTGTGATCATCCACCACCCCACACTTCACTTTCCCCTTCTTCTTCCTCCTTAGATTTAGTCAGGATCTTCTCCTTCCCACCTCAATTTCTCCACCCATTCACCATTTTTAGCATGTAGAACTTGCCTTGGATGTTACATAAGTAATAAAGGAAGGTCTCCGGTCTCTCTTCTCCTTCTCCGGTCTCGCGCGCACCTCTCCTTTCCATCTTTCTCGCGATTGGTCTCTCATCTCGGTAAGTTGTCCATGTAAGGATGTGTTCATGTGTATATGGATGATATGCTCATATGTATGTAGATGATCGATGCTCATGATGTGTGTATGAGAGGATCGATGGTCATATGTGTGTGTATATGGAGAGTATCGATGATGCTCATGCATGTCTGTATGGAGAGGATAATGATATGTTAATGTGTGTATGGATTGGTCTCTCTCTCTTGTGTTTGTATGTGAACAAGTTGCCATTTGTTTTGCCAAAATGTTGATTCATTTCCATTTTGGCAAGACTTTGGCATTTCGCAAAGGTCCTAATTTTAGGATAGGTCATGCCGAAATTTTCTATCGACCATTGCATGCATGCATTGATTATGTGGTTCTAATAGACTTCTAATTGTACCGTGTACACCGTGCAGGAAAAAATGGTGCTCATAATGAGCGAAGACATTGTGGCTATATTTTTGAAATGTGCGACAGCCGATATGATACGAAATAACAAGATGGATATAAGATGTCCGTGCAGAAGATGGAAACTCAACTGGGTGATCGACCCAGATTCTGGGAATCTACAGGCGCACCTGCTCCGCCATGGTTTCATGGATGGATACACTCGTTGGATAAGCGATGACGAAGACGATGGAGACGGTGAAGGTGGGAAACATGACGATGATCATCATCACGGCGAGAACGGGCGAGATGATGAAGAGTCTCCTGGAGATGGTGAAGGTGCAGAAGCAGACCGGGATGATGATGATCTAGATGCCGGAGGAGCAGACGACGATGGAACAACGTCAGGATGGGTGCGGGACCCTTATGTGCAAGAGCTGCTTCTCAAGCAGACGAGTAACGCCAGGGCTGCCGCTAGAGAGAAAGCCAAGCTTGCACAACTTGAGAAATACGCGGTTACTCCATTGTATGAAGGATGCAGGCCCGATGATACCCGGTTGAATGTAGCGCTCAAGGCTATGGAGATGAAGGCAAAACACAAATTGAGCGACGCAAGCTTCGACGATATGATGGCATTCTGGCACGATCGTCTCCCGGAGGGGAACACATGTCCAACTAGTATCGAGGACGCCAAGAAAATCGTCTGTCCTCTCGATCTACCGCACGTTAGATATCACGTATGCATCAACGATTGCATCATTTATCGGGGCGAGGACGCGGAGAAAACCACATGTCCTAATGATCAGGAAGATGACGATGATCATGAGTCGGAGATGACACAAGGTCGTCGGAAGGGTAAAAAGTTCAATAAGAACGAATATTAATGCCCTCCTTCTTGCTTCACTCTAAGCCAGGATGAGATCAAACAGTTTTTCAAGTGCCTTCTAGGAGTCAAATTTCCTTACGGCTACGCGGGCAAGATAAGCAGATACCTAGACGAGGCGAAGCAGAGGTTCAGTGGCATGAAGTCTCATGACTGTGCCATACTAATGACGCAGGTACTTCCGGTCGCACTAAGAGGGATAATGGACGAGCACGTCCGTGAAACGTTATTTGGCCTCTGCAAGTTTTCGACGTCATCTCTAGGAAGTCTATTGGCATGAATCAGCTCGGGAGGCTACAGGAGGAGATCGTGGTGATACTATGTGAGCTTGAGGTCTACTTCACACCCGCATTCTTTGACATTATGGTGGATCTGCTGGTCCATGTTGTGGATGTCATCGTACAACTCAGGCCGATGTTCCTCCGCAGCATGATGGCGTTCGAAAGGATGAACGGACACATCAAAGGATACGTTCGCAACAGGTCCCATCCAGATGGAAGCATAGCCAAGGTCTTTCTGGCCGAAGAGTGCATCTCTTTCTGCACGAATTATCTAGACATCGAGAACCCTATCGGTCTTCCCGTCAATAGGCACCTTGGCAAGCTCGACAGATCTGGTCACCAAGAGGGTCGTCGCATACTACATGCAGACTTCGATTTTCGACACGCAGACTTTGATCGAGCAAACCTCGTCGCGCTACAACATTTAGAACTGGTCGATCCTTGGGTACAAAAGCACAAAAGTTTAATCGAGAAGAAGTACAGTGACCGGGGCATACAGAGGACGCAGGGAGAAATAATCAAAGAGCACAAATTAGATTTTACGCGTTGGTTTAGGCAGACGCTCCTTCATAATCCCCCGCGATCGCATTCTTCTGACACGGAAAATATCATATTCACCTTGTCGTAGGGACCGATGCAAAACCTGGTGACCTATCAGGCGTATGATATCAACGGCTACACATTTTACACGGAGGAAAATGACAACAAGTGTGATTATCAGAACTCAAGCGTAACGTCGGAATTCTACACTGATGACAACGTGAAAGAAAGATTCTACGGAAGAATCGAGGAGATCTGGGAGCTCGACTACTATGGAGAAAAGGTGCCGATGTTCCGTGTTAGATGGGCAAAGAGCGTCGAAAGAGAAGACCGGTATTTCACAACCATGGTTATACCCGAAGAAACCAAATCCAAGGCCGCTGGTGCGAACGTGGCCGCGAAAAATGAACCGTGGGTACTGGCTACCAAAGTGGACCAATGTTTTTTCGTTACTGACCCGACAAATCCTAGCCGTGTTGTCGTGAGGAGAGGAAAAAGAAACATCATCGGAACGGATGGAGTCGCCAATGAGCAAGACTTCGACCAGTACGGCGATCCAAAGATGGAAGATGACGACGACTACGATGCAGCAACATACATCACAACAAGAAAAAGGACAACCCTACCCAAAAAAGGTAGCCCGTTCGAAATAAGAAACATTAAAGTGCCGGGGCTAAATTATTCAACCGCGACAAAGAAGGGAAAAAAGATTGTAAAACTCTAACTCAAAAAATATTGTAAAACGCGTGGTCGAAAAAGATTTTAATATTCATGGACAAATTATTATGAAATTTAGTTATAATTTGAATCATATTTGTACCACTTTTATGACAAATTATTATGAAATTTTTGGAATATATAAAAGTATTTTAAAATCAAAACAAAACTTCTATGGCATATATCACCACTTTTTGGCATTTTTTGAAACATTTAAAAGTATTTTTGAAATAAAACAAAAAAGGTGGGCACCAGGACTCGAACCTGGGTGCTCACAAGTTTAAAATAGAGCGAAGGGCGGAATCAGTGGGATAGGCTAGTGTAGTTGTTAGAGAGTGGGGCTGCAGTATTCTTATACAGTCGTTAGAAGCCGATAGGCGTAGCGCACTAGCCCAGAGTGCGCTACAGATATCCGTAGCACACTATGCCCAAGTGTGTTATGCCTAACTGGCTTTATCCACATGTGTGCTCGACCCCCTCTCTCATCCCCATCACTCCATATCTACCATCACGAGCACGAGCCCCCCTCGCGCTACCGCCGCTCTCGATCCGCCACTTCGCCAGCTCTACCAGCAGCCGCCGCGTCTGAGGAGGAGGAGGCCTGCCCGCGTCCGACGAGGAGGACGTCCGCCCGTGTCCGAGGAGGAGGAGGCCCGCGCGCGTCTCAGTAGGTGGAGGCCGTCGTAGTCCGCCCGTCGTCATCCGCCCGCCATCGTCAGAGGTGAGCGTCGCCCCTCCCCTCTCTCCCTCTCTCTCCCTCTCTCACCCTCTCTCCCTCTCTCCCTCTCTCTCCCTCTCTCCCCTCTCTCTGCAGGCCATGGTTAGGGTTCAGAGAAGTGAACTATTGGCCAAATTGAATTTCCTGATAGCTAAATAATAAGAAACAGTACAAATTTGTGTGTTGATGTAGTGTGGTTTCGTCAGTCTGTCAATCGGCCTAAGCTGGGCTAACACGGTGAAGCAAGATCATAAGTCTGCTCTCCATTAGGATTGTTTGGTTCCATCTTTTTGTCAGCTTAGATCGTATATGTCTATACAAACATCCTTGAACTATGGGCCAGACAAACAAATGTCTCTGATGGAAAATGCTATACATCCCTAGACGTGTCTGACTTGACATTTCCTTCTCCTAGTTGAGTTGAATAAGAAACAATATGGGTTAGCGGTGTTGGGTTTTGACAGGATAGTTAGATCCCCATGGAAGAACACAAAGATTCACACCATGTAAAAGAAACAAAGCAAGGAAGAAAAATTATTGTTTGGTTTTATTCTTTATTTTTGTTTGCTTAGTTCAACAGTCCATAACAAGAATCCATTGTTTGGCTTCCATTGTTTGGCTTCCATCTTTGTGTTAGCTCAGTTCATCTGTCTATACAAACATTCTTGGACTAGTATGGGCAAACCACACAAATGTATGTCTCTGCTCCAATGTTGTATCTTCCTCGATTTGTCTGACCTGAAATTTCCTTGTCCTAGTTAAGTTGAATGTAAAGGCTTTGATTAGTACAATTAGTAGTCTGTTGAGGGAATTGCACTATATATACACCACCTTGGCACCTTTTACAAGGATCACCACTTATTCATTAGGTTTTGCAGCTTTCACCCCTTGTATGTCTAATATGTTGCACATCACGCCAGATTTTTCGCTAATACACTGCTTAGCAGCAAAACTGGACATCACCCCTTGTATGTCTAATCTGTTGCACATCACCCCTTGTATGTCTAATCTGCTGCTTAGCAGCAAAACTGAGGATTGGAGGTTTTTAAAAATGTGACAAAAATCCTTAAATTATCAGGGCCAAGATAGAATTTGTAGACAAACTGGACTTAAGATAATGTATGTAGCATGTTTAAGTAGACATTGTGTTGTATAAAAGAATAGGTGGATTGATTGAGTTAAGCAGTGGATTGACGAAACCACACTCCTTAAATTATCAGTGCCAAGATTTGTGTGTAGAGACCAAGATTGAATTTTGTATATCAATGCACATCACTCATGTTCTTCTTGTACTATAGCAACATTATAACTTGATATCTTGTCTGAATTATAACAGAATGTTCTTGTCTGAATGGTAGCTTGTAGCTTGTAGCAGTTAGCTTTTAGCTTGTCCAAACCTGAACATCAGTTCAGGACTTCTTATGTGCTGCTAAGTCCAAACCTGAAACTGTTGTTTATCCTATGTGAAACTTCTTATTCAGCATTATAGTTAGCCATTTTATGCTTGCTGAAACCTGAAACTGCTAAGTCCAAACCTGAAACCTGAAACTGCTAAGTCCAAACCTAAAACCTGGCCATTTATGCTTGATGTACTGTTGTGTGTTGGCCATTTATTCTGGTTGCTCCATTTTTGCCTGAAACTGAATCTGCTTGATGTACTGGTTGTGTTGGCCATTTATGTGCTGGCTGTGTTGTCCAGATTATCCTATGTGACCAGATTATGTGCTGGCTGTGTTGGCCATTTATTGTGTGATGGTTGTGCTCGCTATGCTGGCCATTTATTGTGTGTTGGCTATGCTGGCCATATATATGCAGGTTCTTGTATGAAATGAGTCCCGATTTTTGCCGCAATGTTGATTAACTTCCGTTTCGGTAGAAATCGGGCACTCCTAGTTTAAGAAAATTAGCAAAGGTCAAGCCGGCTTTTTCCGTGCATTTAACCAATTATTTGTTTTTTATTAGTGCAAAGATGTGTGACAACGATGCGGAGGAAGAAGCCGAAGGAACGGCGGGTGATGAAACAACTGATAGCGGCGAGGGCACATGGAGTGGTAGCAATCCTCCTAAGAAGAAGAAGCCGAAGGACCGGCGCCCGAACACGGTCGGCACCGTCAGGGAGGAAATTACCAAAGTGAGCCCATCAGGGGTTCCTTCGGAGCCTGCCCTTGTCGTCAAAGGGTACGGTGGGCAAGTGGCGGCGATCACCCGGACAACCATATCGATCAACACCAAGAATCTCCGGCATAAATATAATGGCCACTTGCGCACACTCCTCTTCGAGAAGATGCACGCAAGATACAAGTTCCCCGCTAAGTATCAGAACACAAATTATCATGGGAATGAAGTAAACAAATCCGCCCTCACAAAGTTGAGCACCGCCCTGGCCAGCTGGAGAACCCGGATAAAGAAGAAGATCTATAAAGAAGGCAAAAGTCTCGAGGAGATCCAAAAGATTGACCCGCAGATCACCGAAGATCAGTTCTGGGAGTTCAAGGAGAGGTGTGAATCCGGAAGAGCCCTGGCCAATAGTAATCGGGGAAAGGTGCTGCAGGCGATGAATATAGGTCATCACCATCTCGGATCTGGTGGATACAGAACCACGGAGGCCAAATGGAATAAGGAGGACGAAGAGTATAGATCCAAGGGGATAGAAAACCCCTTTGCGAAATTCAAACCCGGGCAGGTTCGAAACTTCATCAGGGCCCGTTACCATGTGGACCCAAAAACCAAACAACTCACCGTGGATCCTGCGGTGAAGGAATTTGAGGAAATTGTGGTAAGTATGATCTAATTACCGTGAATCAACTCGATTGCAATCTAATCGATGATCTAAACAATTCTGTTACTTCTTCTGCAGGAGGAGGAAATTGTTGCTAGTCATGGATCCCAGGGTTCCTCATCCCAGGGGTCGACGGCGGCCACCCGATGGGATAACCCTTTTAACAGGGCGATGAACCGGGCCAAGAAAATAGAGCCGGTTACGAAGAAGTCGTCGTCGGCTGGCCGTCTGGCCGGCCTCGGGGGTAAGAATTGGGTGGATCATTTTGGTCCACCGCCGAAGACGCATGTGGCGCCGTCGGGAAGGAGCGAGGAGGAAAACCGCGAGGTTCAAGAACTTAAGGAACAAGTGGCGCGGATCCCGCAGATCGTCCAAGATAACCTGGCAATCACCCTCACGTCATTCCTGCCTACCTTGGAGTCAATAGCAAACTGGAGTGCGGGTGGTCAAGTAGGGCCGTGCCCGATTCCAAGCATGGTCAGCAGCCACTCGAACAACGCGGCACCGACGAATCAGGCGAACTACGTGTTCGTGACTCCGCGCGCTAGCACCGCGGAGCCGCAAGTGTTGGTGACTCCCCCTGCCATCACCGCGGCGCCGGAGTACATGTTGGTGCCCCCCTGCCATTGTCGCGGCGGCACCGGAGCTCAAAGCACCCGTCGGTAGGGAGAATACACCGGCGGCCAGCACCACGCCATCAAGCAGCCCTTCTGTCTCTTGCACGCCCATCGCCGTATGCGGTGCGTCGACATTAACCGATCTCGACGCCATCACGGCAAACAAATTGCTTTACCGCCTTTCACGCCATCTATTACTCTTATGGCATCTCTGACGACACCGTACATGTTTTTCGCAGACGGATGTTCCTTGCACTCTCTTATGCTACGTGAACAACGAGCTGAGGGATGTTGCCAAGGGTACCATCGTTCAACCCTTGCAGTGCACGTTCCACTCAAGGCCGATGCCAGATAGCGTGCGCAGGGTTAAAATTAGTCGGGTGCTAAGGGGCTGCGACGACCAGGAACCTCCCATTCAACCCCTAGGAGGGGATGAAGAAGAGCCGGCTGTCCTCAGAACTTGCTTCGGCTTATTCTTGCTATGGCCAAAGAGCATGATCCGTTTGGGGACGGCGGGGGCCATCACGCCACAGACAACAGCATCGCCTGTCATGCCAGCGACAAGCGGTGGCAAGGCCCCCTTACCGCCCTCGCCGTCACCTCCACGCGGTGGGTCGGATGATCATGTTGATGATATGCACATCGCGCAGGATCCGGCCGAGGACGACGAAGACTGGAATGATCACTTCTTCAACACTCAGTTTAGCAACGAAGACATAGCTGGTGGCCCCACAGAGAAAGCCACTATCACCAAGCGTGTGTTTGGTTCTCAGGAGACGCCTCCAGCTTGCGCCTTTACAGAGCCAGCTGATACAACCAACCGGCCCTTTATTCTAAGACCTGACACATTACATAGGGTGGCCGGTGCTTAGATTGCGGTGCCTGCCCGCTCTCCAAAAGGAAAAAAGGGTAGGAAAAGAAAATCTAGCAGCTCGAGCCAGCCGGTGGCGTCAACAACTACGAATCCGATCAGGTTTCGGGACGGGACACCAAGACCCGAGGGTATTATGTGGAGGATTCATGTGGCGGGTGAGCCCATGCTACCTAAGAATTTGCGGAAGCTCGCCAGTTCGGAACTGCAGAGTGTGCATGACGGCGTGCTGACGATAGAGAGACGCCTTCTATCAGAGAAAGATCCCTCGCACCCGGTATTCGTGGTTAAGGTGCCACCAGGCTTGGGCTTCGTCGACAATGCCCCTGTGGATCTGTTCTTCCTGCGGTTCGATGACATCTTCAATATGTTCCACCTATACCCGCTGCACTATACCATGGTCCGTCTGTTTTCTCTCAACCTGGCAATGCAGATCATTAGAGAGAACACACCGGGCATTGCTATAGTGGACCCCTACTACATGTGTGATGGCTGCTTGGGTTCCCCCGCCGAACGACGTATCGTGGCCTCGTACCTAAAAAGAATCCTCGTGGGGAACAAGACAAAGGAATACATTCTCGTGCCTTACTTTCCCGAGTAAGTCGTTATTCACTCGCCACCGTCGATTGGCTTTATTAGATTATCATCATTCTTTTTCCAACACATTCCATTTGAATTTTTTGCGCAGAGATGAACACTGCACGCTCATATCATTATCGCCGAAGCATTCCCACGCCACGTATTTCGAATCGGGGAGTCTAGAAAAGAAGAAAAACTACGACAAGATCAAGGAAGTTCTGGATGATGCTCTCACTGGCTTTGCCTCGACGGAAGGCACCACTTCGTGCGTACGAAGGTCATGTTCGGTAGGCACGTCTTCAACCACGTAACGGAGTTCCCCTGCGTGAAGCAGCCGGAAAACAGTAAGAAGGAAGCCTACTACGCACTCCATCACATGAGGGCGTTCCTACTTGACCAACAGAATTCTACGCTGCCATATCATCTCAAACAGTGGGCCGAAGCAAAGGCCAAGATCACTAATTCAGATATTAGACAAGAGATGTATCGCATCCAGCAGCAGTTTGGGGCAATCATCTTTCGTGATGTCATGACTTCGGGGGGGATCTTCTACGGAGGAAATATCCCGAATAACCGTGACATAGAAGATCGCCTAGAGATGCAGGGTGACTATAGGAAGTTCATGACGAGACAAGGCGTCCTCCCGTTCCCTAAGCCGAGCCAGAAGGCTTGATGTTGGCCTAGTTGTAGTTACAAACTATAGATGACCTTTGTGTGTGTGTGGACAAGTGTACATGCTACTATACTTATCTTATTAGGTTTATGAATCATCGCTTACTTCTTTTGCTTATTATTATTATATATCAATCAATGCTTGGTTTTTTTGCTTACTCTTTGGTCCTTTGCTCACTTTGGTTCTTCTTTTTTTCCTTACTCTTTTTTTGAGAATAATGCCGATGATTGAAATGTCGTGGCACACTATATATATGAATGTGCTACGATGGGATTGTGAGCCTTGTGATATGCACAAGTCCAGGTCTTGTACATCCTACTTGGCTCACGGTTCCATCGTAGCATATTCCTGTGTCCAACGACCTATGTATATATATGAGGCATTCTTTTCGAGTTATTTTTGTCTTTTTCGAGAATAATGTCGATGATTGAAATGTCGCGGCACAATATATATATGAATGTGCTACGACGGGATAGTTAGCCTTGTGATATGCACAAGTCCAGGAATTGTGCATCCTACTTGGCTAACCGTTCTGTCGTAGCATATTCCTGTGTCCAACGACCTAGCTAGTTATATATGAGGCATTCTTTTCGAGCTACTTTGGTCTTTTTCGAGAATAATGCCGATGATTGAAATGTCGTGGCACAATATATATGTGAATGTGCTACGACGGGACTGTAAGCCTTGTGTTATGCACAAGTCTAGATGTTGTGGATCCTACTTGGCTTACGGTTCCATCGTAGCATATTCCTGTGTCCAACGACCTATGTATATATATATGAGGCATTCTTTTTGATTTACTTTGGTATTTTTCGAGAATAATGTCGATGATTGAAATGTCTTGGCACAATATATATGTGAATGTGCTACGACGGGATTGTGAGCCTTGTGGTATGCACAAGTCCAGGTCTTGTGCATAGATACTTGGCTCACAGTTTCATCGTAGCATATTCCTGTGTCCAGCGACCTATGTATATATATATGAGTCATTCTTTTCGAGTTACTTTGGTCTTTTTCGAGAATAATTCCGATGATTGAAATGGCGTGGCACACTATATGTGAATGTGATGCGATAGAATTGTTCGCCTTGTGCTATACATAGGTCCAGGTGTTGTGCATCCTACTTGGCGAACAGTTCCATCGTAGCATATTCCTATGTCGAACAACCTATTTATATATGAGGCATGCTTTTTGAGTTTGGTCTTTTTGATTTAGGAGTACTTTCTATAAGTGTATCTTCATATGCGACTTTAATTATATATGTTTTTTTCAATCATCGGTTAATTATTATTGTCAACTTATAGATGACGTGGTACGTCGTGTACAAGGGACGGGTTCCCAGAGTCTACGGTGATTGGGAAGACTGCCGGAGACAGGTGCACCATTTCAGCGGCAATAGCTACAAAGGATACAACACTATAGCGGAGGCGGAAGCTAGATACACGCGCTATCTAGCGGGAGTTAGGACAACGAACCGGATGAAGACCTACACCTTCGTCGCGGCGGTGATCATGCTTTTCTTCTTTGGTTGTTTATCCCGTGTTTGTGTCTAGCTAGTTTAGATGTCTAGGCGAGCTTCCGAGCTCTAACTTGTTCGATCGACACATGTATTCGCATGTCACCAACTACTTTGTAACTTGATCAAAACAATGTAACTTATACTATGTATTCATGTATGAGACTTATCTATATGTATTTGTTTCAATCTTGTTTTTCAAATTGTGTATTTATATATATAATTGTATATCTTGTATCTGTATGTGTATATCTGCCTGTAATATTGTATATAATCTGTATTGTATATAATCTGGCTCTGAAATTAAAAAAAAACACCTGTGGCGCACATGACCTAGCTTTTGTGGCACACTACGTCTAAAGCGCACCTCAGCAGCTTAGTGGCGCACTGGGACGTGCGCCACAGAAGATCCAACGCGTAGCGCACCTGCCCACATAGCCGTGGCGCACTAGCAGGTGCGCTACTCCTATCTCGACACAACCGTGGCGCACTAGGTAGTGCACCACGGCTAGGAGATAGCCGTAGCGCAAGGCTAGTGGCGCACGGCTAGTGCGCCACTGATGGCCATTCCATGTGCGCCACAGACAACCATTTTCCTAGTAGTGTCAGGGTTTCATAGGAAGAAGCGCCTCGGAACATCAGAATACCTCCAAACCCTTGCAATAGACCTTAGAATGTGTATTGATGTGTGTTGGAATGCTGAAATGTACAAAACATGGTACCCAAGTGTAACCCGCTTCGTAGGCAATGCACTATCACCGAAAAACGAAAGATCCTGGAACTTAATTGGCCGGGAACTCCCTGTTTCGGTGAAACCGAGTTGGATCTTGTCACAACTTTTTGCCCAAACATGCATGGTTTGGAATTCTGTGATGACCCAACCAAGCACAAACTAAGAGGAACATCCACCGGGCTACCCCTTTCATAAGAACATCTAGGGGGGTAGACGATCCAGGCCCACGGATCAGGGTTTTTTAGGAAGAAGCTCTTCGAGGCATCAAAATACCTCCAAACCTGACAATGGACGCTAGCATGTGTAAAAGTGTGGTGGAATGCTGAAGTGTCCAAAATCTAGTTCGTAAGTGTGACCCCTTCGCAGACATCCGAAGTCACCTAAAAACAAAGGTGTTCAGGAAATTTAATTATTAGGGGGACGGGAACTCCCCGTTTTGGTGAAACTGGGTTGGATCTTGTCACAACTTGTTCCCAGACATGGTTTGGAATTATACCAAGCACAAACCAAGAGAAAAATCCACTGGGCTACCCCTTTCATAAGAACATCTAGGGGGTAGACGATCCTAGCCCACGGATCAGGGTTTCATAGAAAGAAGTTCTTTGGCACATTGGAATACCTCCAAACCTTGCAATGGACCCTAGCATGCGTATTAAAGTGTGGTGGAATGCTGAAATGTCCAAAACCTGGTTCCTAAGTGTGACCCCTTCGCAGACATGCGATGTCACCTATAAACAAACGTGTTCTAGAAATTGAATTATTAGGGGGCCAAGAACTCCCAGTTTCGGTGAAACTGGTTGGATCTTATCACAAATTGTGCCCAAACATGGTTTGCAATTATCCTCTAACCCAACCAAGCATAAACCAAGAGAAAAATCCACCGGGCTACCCCTTTCATAAGAACATCTAGGGGGTAGACGATCCTGGGCCCATAGATCAGGGTTTCATAGGAAGAAGCGCCTCAGAGCATCAAAATACCTCCAAACCCTTGCAATGTGCGGTGGAATGCTGAAATGTCCAAAACATGGCACCCAAGTGTAACCCGCTTCGTAGGCATGCACTTTAACGAAAAAACAAAGATCCTGGAATTTAATTGGCCGGGAACTCCCCGTTTCGGTGCAACCGGGATGGATCTTGTCACAACTTGTTCCCAAACATGGTTTGGAATTATCCTATAACTCAACCAATCACAAACCTAGAGAAAAATCAACCAGGTTACCGCTTTCATAAGAACATCTAGGGGGTAGATGATCCAGGCCCACGGATCAGGGTTTTGTAGGAAGAAGCTCTTCGGCACATCGAAATACCTTCAAACCTTGCAATGGACCCTAGCATGTGTATTGAAGTGTGTGGAATGCTGAAATGTCCCAAACCTGGTCCTAAGTGTGACCCCTTCACAGACATGCGATGTCACCTAAAAACGAAGGTGTTCTGGAAATTTAATTATTAGGGGGTCGAGAACTCCCAGTTTCGGAGAACCGGGTTGGATCTTGTAACAAATTGTGCCCAAAAATGGTTTGCAATTATCCTATAACCCAACCAAGCAAAAACCAATAGAGAAATCCACCGGGCTACCCCTTTCATAAGAACATCTAGGGGGTAGACGATTCTGGGCCCACAGATTAGGGTTTCATAGGAAAAAGCGCCTCGGATCATCGAAATACTTCCAAACCCTTGCAATGGACCCTAGAATGTGTATTAACGTGTGGTGGAATGGTGAAATGTGCAAAACATGGTACCCAAGTGTAACCCGCTATGTAGGCAAGCACTATCACCGAAAAAACGAAAGATCCTGGAATTTAATTAGCCAGGAACTCCCCATTTCGGTGAAACCGGGTTGGATCTTGTCACAACATGTGCCCAAACATGGTTTGGAATTATCCTATGAGCCAACGAAGCACAAACCAAGAGGAAAATCCACCTGGCTACCCCTTTCAGAAGAACATCTAGGAGGTAGACGATACAGGTCAACGGATCAGGGTTCCGTAGGAAGAAGCTCTTCGGGGCATCGGAATACCTCCAAACCTTGCAATAGACCCTAGCATGTGTATTAAAGTGTGGTGGAAAGCTGAAATGTCCGAAATCTAGTTCCTAAGTGTGACCCCTTGGCAGACATGCGATGTCACCTAAAAACGAAGGTGTTTTGAAAATTTAATTATTAGGGGGTCGAGAACTCCTAGTTTCGGAGAAACCGGGTTGGATCTTGTCACAAATTGTGCCCAAACATGGTTTGGAATTATCCTATAACCCAACCAAGCACAAACCAAGAGAAAATACTCCGGGCTACCCCTTCCATAAGAACATCTAGGGGGTAGACGATCTTGGGCCCAGAGATCAGGGTTTCATAGGAAGAAGCGCCTCGGAGCATCGAAATACCTCCGAACCCTTGCAATGGACCCTAGAATGTGTATTAATGTGTGGTGGAAATCTGGAATGTCCAAAAACTGGTTTCTAAGTGTGACCCCTTCGCAGACATGCGATGTCACCTAAAAACGAAGGTGTTCTGGAAATTTAATTGTTATGGGGTCGAGAACTCCCAGTTTCGGAGAAACCGGGTTGGATCTTGTTACAAATTGTGCCCAAACATGGTTTGCAATTATCCTATAACCCAACCAAGCACAAACCAAGATAAAAATGCACTGGGCTACCCCTTTCACAAGAACAACTAGGGGCTAGACGATTCTGGGCCCACAGATCAGGGTTTCATAGGAAGAAGCGCCTCGCAGCATTGGAATACCTCCAAACCCTTGCAATGGACCGTAGAATGTGTATTAATGTGTGGTGGAATGCTGAAATGTCCAAAACATGGTACCGAAGTGTAACCCGCTTCGTAGGCGTACAATATCACCGAAAAAATGAAAGATCCTGGAATTTAATTGGCCGGGAACTTCCCTTTCGGTGAAACCGGGTTGGATATTTTCACAACTTGTGCCCAAACATGCATGGTTTGGAATTATACTATGACCCAACCAAGCACAAACTAAGAGGAAAATCCACCGGGCTACCCCTTTCATAAGAACATCTTGGGGCAGACGATCCAGGCCCACAGATCAGGGTTTTGTAGGAAGAAGCTCTTCGGGGCATCGGAATACCTCCAAACCTCGCAATGGAAACTAGCATGTGTATTAAAGTGTGGTGGAATGCTGAAATGTCCAAAATCTGGTTCCTATGTGTGACCCCTTCGCAGACATGCGATGTCACCTAAAAACGGAGGTGTTGAGGAAATTTAATTATTAGGGGGACGGGAACTCCCCGTTTTGGTTAAACCGGGTTGGATCTTTTCACAAATTGTTCCCAAACATTTTTGAATTATACTATGACCCAACCAAGTAAAACCAAGAGAAAAATCCACTGGGCTACCCCTTTCATAAGAACATCTAGGGGGTAGACGATCCTGGCCCACAGATCAGGGTTTCGTAGGAAGAAGCTCTTCGGGGCATCGGAATACCTCCAAACCTTGCAATGGACCCTAGAATGTGTAGTAAAGTGTGGTGGAATGCTGAAATATCCAAAACTTGGTTCCTAATTGTGACCCCTTCGCATATATGCGATGTCAGCTAAAAACGAAGGTGTTTTGGAAATTTAATTATTAGGGGGTCGAGAACTCCCAGTTAAGGAGAAACCGGGTTGGATCTTGTCACAAATTGTGCCCAAACATGGTTTGCAATTATCCTATAAACCAACCAATCACAAACCAAGAGAAATATCCACCGGGCTACCCCTTTCATAAGAACATCTAGGGGTAGACGATTTTGGGCCCGCAGATCAGGGTCTCATAGGAAGAGGCGCCTCGGAGCATCTGAATATCTCCAAACCCTTGCAATGGACCCTAGAATGTGTATTAATGTGTGGTGGAATGCTGAAATGTACAAAACATTTTACCCAAGTGTAACCCGCTTCGTAGGCATGCACTATCACCGAAAAAATGAAAGATCCTGTAATTTAATTGGCCGGGAACTCCCCGTTTCGATGAAACCAGGTTGGATCTTGTCACAACTTGTGCCCAAACATGCATGGCTTGGAATTATCCTATGACCCAACCAAGCACAAACTAAGAGGAAAATCCACTAGGCTACCCCTTTCATAAGAACATCTAGGGGGGTAGATGATCCAGGCCCATGGATCACGGTTTTGTAGGAAGAAGCTCTTCGGGGCATCGGAATACCTGTAAACCTGGCAATGGACGCTAGCATGTGTATTAAAGTGTGGTGGAATGCTGAAATGTCCAAAATCTGGTTCCTAATATGTAACATCCCATATTTTATATTATGATGTTACTAGAAGCATGCATTATCCTTGCATCATTTCATGCATCATTGCATCCTACAATCGAATATACAACAAAACCCTAACACCTAAACCCACCAATAACCCTAATAAGAATACCCTATGTCAGCCATTTTGTTGTAGCCTTCTAAAAAAAACTATGTAAAAACATTAAACCATGGTCCTATGTTGACCACCTTACTTTTACAAAAATTTAGAAAAAAGTTTCATCGAGTTTGGACTTAGCATGCAAAAGCTATCAAAGAATTAGTTAAACAGAATTGGAAAAAGAAATGAATAAAAAAAGGATCCTGTCTAACCTACTGGGTCGGCTGCGCCAGCCCACTAACGCGCGCGTTGCCTAGCGCTAACAGACGCCAGCGCAGCCCAGCACAGCCCGCGCTGCCGCACCCGCCGACACCCGGACCCCACCTGTCACCCACCCCTTTCCTCTCCGACGAGAACCGGAGTCTGTGCCGGCCACGCTTCTTCCGCCTCCATGTCTAGCCAGGACTCCCCCCAGGCTGCATATAAAGACCCAGCCGCGAGCCCTCTCCTCCGTTCCCCAAAACCCTCAGAACCCTAGCCTCCCTCCGATTCCGCGGGCTCGAACCGCCGCTGGCCTCGGTAAGCCGACAAAGTCGACAACAGGGGAACCCCCTCCCCCTGATTTCTTCCCTAGCTTGAACCTCTCGATCGACAACGTTGACTCACCGTTTCCCCTCTGTATACTGCAGTGTACCGCCACGGATTGCTCGCCAGAGCTGCGGCGAAGGTGCAGCCACCGCCACCGCTCGGGGAAGAGAAGATCGAATCTGAGGCAACGGGCGGGAGCACGAGGAAGAGGCGATCATTCGCGACTGCTTCACCCTCACCAAGGAACACGGACGCCGACGCCGACCACCGTAGCGCCCAACCACCGCCAGCCGCCGCTGCCAACCAGAGAGGTGAGCTCGTCCTTACTCTTAGCCGTTAGATCCAGGCACGACAGTTAGGATTAGAAGGTCGATCGAAGGGGTACTAGCAAATCCCATGCTGCCGCGTGGCAAGCCGTGCCAGCACGCCGCGTCGCCGCCGCCTTGTCTAGCTGGACCAACCAGCATCTGCCACTTGGCAAGTTTTGAATTTTAGGATTAGATCTGTTTGGCTAAATTGATTTAAAACTTGCGAAAATCATATAAAATAAATACTTAGCCAAATTTAGCTTATAATATACCGTTGGATTCATAATTTTATGTAGAACACATATCTGCAATAAAATTCCAAGTTTACAGTAGGGTTTTCGGTGTAGAATTTAATCTCTAGATTAGAGTGTTTATTCTATAAAAAAATAATTAAAATTCTGTTTTAGTTGATTCTTGTTGCAATAACTTTATTTCCGCAAAACCTACTGAACAAAATTATAAAACTTTGCTTAAGATCATTAGATCTAATTTGGGACTAATTAGATGGTTGGATCTCCTTTTAACCCTATTAATTGTATTAGTGACCCAAATAGATCTAAACCTATGGGAAATCAATCCTAGTAACACCCTTAGCAGTATTGCAATACAAATTATGCTACCTTGGTCAACTCAGAAAACCAATCTTGCATAAAATACCATGTTGCATGCATGCATGATTATCTCTGTGACATGTTTTGAGCAAGTTGTGATCAGATCTATGTTTGTGATTCGTTAGATTGTTCGGAGTGTGCTAAGGAGTGCCATTGTGTAGAGTGTTGCTCGGATCAAGGCAAGTTACACCACTTGATCATAATTTATGTCCCAGTTTTGATTCTATGCATGTGATCTTCAAAATTCTGTAGTATGCATGTGTAGGATGTTCTAGTAGAATTTTTCCTTAGTATTATTTTGCAAGTGCGATGATTTTGTAGTATGCCATGAGTAGCTCTATACTTAGGATTTTCCCTCCTATTAGGTTACCCCTGTTTTTGCTAAGTATTGCTTGCTATGCAATATCTACAAGTACCGTTGGGGGGTTCAAAAGACAAAGAATTTTTCTAAGTATAAAGGCTCTCTAGAGCAAACTTTCCTTCTCAAATCCACTTCAAAATAAAACTAAGTTTTCTTCTGGGCGGAATGGTTGTCGGGACAACGAGTGAGATTTTGGTGGAGGACGTCCACCCAGGAATCAAAGAAGTCTGCCATGTTTCAGAATTCATAAGCTTCCAGTGCAACCACAATACATTACGGGCTCTGTCTTGGCCTAGTACTTAGTGGGAAACCTCACCTGGGTACCAACATTGGGAGGTTCTTGGCAAGGTTGGATACAGAAGGTAGAGGTGCTACTAAGGGAAAGCCTCGCCATGGTCTTGTCTGTAAAAAGGACTTGATCGTGGATTGTGGGTAAAGTGCACAAACTCTCGAGAGTAATGCAATCTGATCGATCAGCCATGTTCACGGTAACAGAACAACAATGAGCGTCTGAAGGATGGAGCCTCTGAAGGATCTTCCTCTCTCTTTTCTAAACAAAGTTTTTAAAACCCCATGGCGTGAGTAATATCGCCAATGGGTGGGATTTTGGGAACTTGGTGTGTAATATCCAAGTGTCACTTGGTGCGTAATATCCAAGTGTTTGGTTGTTTGGACACTTGGTGCGTAATATCCTCGTGTGCCACTCGACCATATTTTAACTAAGCAATTGTTTACAAAGTAGGAAAATTTTCTCTTCTTCTCTCTACTTAATAAAACTAGCTTTGAGCAAATGAACTCTACAGCCTAAACTAGCCTTGCATGTAGAGATAGTCTTTTATCTCCTTGGTGTAATCTGCCAATACATTCAAAGTATTGACCCAACTTGTTGGCTGCACGTCTTATGTGCAGAATCCGAAGATTGAAAGGTGCGTAGGGATCGCGAGTCTACACTCGACAAGCCTGGGGCGTTGATGGACTCAAGCTGCTTTTATGTTTCCGCTGTTATTTGAGCTAGCTTAATGCTAAGCAAATTTGTAATAAATTCATACTCTGGATTCTTCGTGTAATAAAAACTTTGTGTTTTACATGATATTTCATCGACTGTGAGTGCTAGCTATTGATCGAGGGACTAGCATGTTAATCACAGGGACGTAGGATCTTACTTGATCCGAGGTCACTACAGATGGTATTAGAGCACATCGTTGCCTGTAGGACGTGACCCTAGGATTGGAACCACCTTTAATTTATGTGCCTTACTAGCTTTCTACTATGTTATTTCCACACTTCTAGTATCTGCTTTCCTCTACCTAAGTAACTAATTTTCATTCTTCTAACTTAAAGATGACAAGCTTCCTCTATGACACCGTCGCGGACATCAAGCCCCTTCGCTTTGGTGGATGCCTCATGGACCTACTCACACGTTTGGACCTTCCCCTACCAACAATCCAGGGGAGCACAATGAAGAAACTCCACAAGGACGGCTGTTGGGGAGTCAAAATCATCCAGCCAGGAAAAGAGCGAGGCAAGGACCCGGAGGAAGACATAGCAACCCACATTGTTAGCGATTCCAAGGAGAAGGCCCTTAGCATCAGCTTGCAGCAGCTCATTGGTCGCCTATGTGGACGTCATCATGATGTTCTCCAAGGACACTACGGCGGCCTCTTTGGAAGATGAGATGAGGAAGGAATTCCCATAGAGTTAACCTTTGAGGAAAGGACTTCTACCAAGCGCCGAAGGACCCAATATCAAGATTTGGAGTGCCACATCCATGACCTTGAAAAGGGTACCTTCCTCGAGATGTTGAAGAACGACGAGCTATGCGCCCTCATCACGGAGAAGGAAGAAATGATCAAGCAGCGGGAGGAGGCAATGAAGCTCCAAGAGATAAAGTTCCAGGACCAAGAGAAGAAGTTCGCTAACCAAGAGAAGAGGGTGATAAATAAAAATAAGAGGATTAGGGAACTCAAGCAGGAGATCGATGGAACGGAAGTGCAAACCGAAGGCCTTGCAAAATAATCAATGATGTGCATGCTTACAAGAGGGACTTGGCAAAGCAACTTGAAGCCGCAAAGAAGTCAAGTTTAGTGGAGGAGATACAAAGCGAGAAGGAGGGACTTCAGGAGCAGCTAGAAGCCACTACCATGAAGTTGCAGGATGAGATAAAGAACCTCCAAGAGAAGCTTGAAGCCACCACGAAGGAGATGGAGTTGTACAAGACATCCCTAGAGCAGGAAGGCTACTCGTTCGAGGATGAGGAAGAGGAAGGCGTGGAAGATGTGTAATAGTTGGACCACCTTTAATTCTATAGTAGAACGTTATTCGCGATTGTAATAAATACCAAGATAATTCTGGTTTAGTTAAACTTGGTTGATTTCTGTGTTAAGTTGTGTTGTTGTGTCTTGTGTGTTTGGTGTGTTTTCATAAGGGTAGGAGTTTACTACTTAGTCTTTCTGTCTATTTCTTAACTTTTCTCTCAAACCCCACAGATGCCGCCAAGACGCGCGAACACCGAAGTTCCTTCAGAAATAGCACAACTTTTGGCCACCCAGAACCAGCTGATCCAACTGCTCACTCAGAACATGCAAAACAACAAAAACAACCCGCCGCCACCACCACCACCTCCGCCACCACCTCAACAGGATCGCTTGACTCGGTTTTTGAGGTTGAACCCACCTACCTTCACTAGTAGCGCTGAACCAATCATCGCAGATGACTGGATACGTACAATCAACAAGAAGCTAGACATCGTGCAAGCTGTCGGAGACGACAGGGTACGTTATGCCGCACACCAGCTTGAAGGACCTGCTGCAGAATGGTGGGATAACTACCAAGTCACCCACCCGGATATTGATGCTATCACTTGGGATCAGTTTGAGTTAGCTTTTCGCACTCATCATGTGGCTTCCGATATCATGACTCTGAAAAGGCACGAATTTCGCGACCTACACCAGCTGCACCGTTCTGTCACCAAGTATGGTGAGCTTTTCAACAAGCTAGCCCGTTATGCACCCGATGATGTTTCCACTGATGCCAAGAGACAAGACGAGTTCTTAAGAGGACTCAATGATGAGATATCCATTCAGCTTGTGGCTCAGAAATTTGACAACTTTCAGGAACTCCTGGACAGAGCCATTGTGGTTGAATCAAAGAGGAAGAGCATATAAAACCGCAAGAGGAAGTCTAACCCTCATAAGCACTCTGTTTCGTACCAAAAGCAGCGCAATTCCTCACCACCACCTTATAACAATAATGGCCACAACCATAACGGTCATCACCATGGCGGCCACAAACACAATGGCATAAAAACCGCAATGGGAATGGCAGCAATGGAAAGGATCTCAGTGAGGTGACATGCTTTAAGTGCAACAGGACAGGGCACTATGCAACCTCTTGCCCCGAGAAGAAGAATGGCAATGGCAATGGGAATGGAAATGGACACAACCATGGCAATGGAAATGGGAAGAAGCAAAATCCGTTTGTCAAAGCCACGGTGAATCATGTTTCTATGGAGGATGCTTGTCATGCACCAGACTCCGTGATTGGTAAGTTCAAGCTCAATTCTATTTTCGCAGTTGTTCTTTTTGATACTGGTGCATCGCATTCATTCATATCAAGGGTATTTGTGGATAGAGGCAAGATACCTACGGAGACATAAATTTCCCTCTAAGGGTAAGTTCTCCTGGGGGAGAAATAGTGGCAAACTCCGGTTGCCTGGGATTAGAACTAAGGATTGGGACACACATATTTCCCACGAGTCTAGTAGTTCAAGAATCATAAGGATTAGACATAATCTTGGGCATGAATTGGATGACCGAATATGAAGGAGTCATAGATTGTGCAAAAAGGACTGTCACGCTCACAACACCGAAAGGGAAAAGGATTCGCATTAAGTCGAATTTCGCACTTAAGGAAGTCATGGTGAACTCTCTTAAGGGGGTTAGCTTGGAAGAGGTACCTATTGTAAAGGAATACCCAGATGTCTTTCCGGATGAACTACCAGGAATTCCTCCCGACCGTGATATCGAGTTCCTCATTGACTTGATGCCAGGGACGAGGCCAATAGCCAAGAGACCATACAAGATGGATGTGGACGAGTTAAAGGAACTCAAGAAACATCTTAGGGAACAATTGGACAAGGGATTCATCCAACCCAGCGCGTCATCTTGGGGAGCACATGTCCTATTTGTGGAAAAGAAGGATAAAACCAAGAGGCTGGTTGTGGACTACCGCTCGTTGAACGAAGTGACGATTAAGAATAAGTATCCTCTACCCAACATCAATGACTTGTTTGACTAGTTAAAGGGAGCAAGTGTGTTATCAAAGATCGATCTGCGATCAGGCTACTTTCAGCTAAAGATTCGAGAACAGGATGTGCCCAAAACAGCATTCACCACAAGATACGGATTGTATGAGTACACCGTGATGTCCTTTGGTCTAACCAATGCCCCCGCATACTTCATGACCATGATGAACAAGGTGTTCATGGAATATTTGGACAATTTTATCGTGGTCTTCATAGATGATATACTCATATACTATAAGGATGAGAAGGGACATGAGAAACACCTACGCCTAATTATGGAGAAGCTAAGAGAACACAAGTTGTATGCCAAATTCAGCAAATGTGAATTCTGGTTGAAGGAAGTGGGATTCCTTGGCCATGTTGTGTCGGCAAAAGGAGTTGCCATAGATCCTAGTAAGGTAGTTTCCATGACGGAATGGGAGTCACCCAAGAGTGTGGGAGATATTAGGAGTTTCTTGGGCCTCGCAGGATATTACCGGAGGTTCATTGAAAACTTTTCCAAAATAGCAAAACCCATGACGGAACTATTGAAGAAGGAAAAGAAATTCCTATGGACCGAGGCATGTGAAGCAAGTTTTCAAGAGTTGAAGAAACGCCTTGTAACGGCGCCAGTTCTGTGTCTGCCTGATATCCAAAAGGATTTTCAAGTCTATTGTGACGCTTCTCGACAAGGACTTGTAAGTGTATTGATGCAGGATGGGAAAGTGGTATCCTATGCCTCCCGACAACTTAAGAACCACGAACACAATTACCCCACACATGATTTGGAACTTGCGTCTGTGGTTCATGCACTCAAGGTATGGAGACACTACCTCATGGGTAAACATTGTGATGTGTTCACAGATCATAAGAGTTTGAAGTACATCTTCACCCAAAAGGAGTTAAATATGAGGCAACGATGATGGCTTGAACTGATTAAGGATTATGACTTAGATTTACAGTACCACCCCGGAAAGGCAAATGTGGTGGCCGATTCCTTAAGTCGTAAGGCTTATGTGAATGGACTTACCGCAGGGGAACTTCCAGAGGATTTATGCAGGCAATTCAAGGATCTCAGGCTAGAGATAGTTTCGAAAGGACATGTAGCGACTATGGAAATAGTGTCCACCCTCCAAGAGAGAATCAAGGAAGCACAAAAGGGAGATAAAGAGTTGGAAGAAATAAGAGTCAGGATAAGTGAAGGAAAGACAAAAGAATTCCGTCTGGATGAACAAGGAACCCTTTGGCATGGGAAGTGTTTGTGCGTTCCCAATGAACCCGACATCAGGAAGTTGATTTTACAAGAAGCTCACGACTCACCTTACTCAATTCATCCAGGTAACACGAAGATGTATATGGATGTGAAGGATAGATTCTGGTGGAATAACCTAAAATGAGAAATTGCCGAATATATTTCTCTATGTGATGTATGCAACAGAGTTCAAGCCAAGCATCAGAAACCGGTCGGATTACTTCAACCACTACCTATACCCGACTGGAAGTGGGACAAGGTAGGCATGGATTTCATCACGGGATTGCCCCGTACTCGTTCTGGATTTGAATCTATCTGGGTAGTGATGGACCACTTCACCAAGGTGGCTCACTTCATCCCCGTAAAGACCATGTATACAAGTGGTAAGCTTGCTAAGATATACATGACAAGAATTGTAAGTCTGCATGGTGTTCCCAAGGGAATTGTGTGAGATTGAGGCACCCAGTTTACTTCAAAGTTTTGGCGACAACTACATGAGTCTCTTGGGACCCGACTGGAATTCAGTACTGCCTTCCACCCTCAGACAGACGGCCAAACGGAAAGGGTGAACTAAATTCTGGAAGACATGTTGAGAGCTTGCGCACTAGACTATGGGTCTAGTTGGGATGACAACCTGCCGTATGCTGAGTTCTCGTACAACAACAACTACCAAACATGTATCAAGATGGCTCCGTTCGAAGTTCTATATGGCAGGAATTGTAGGACTCCTCTGCTATGGAGCGGAGTTGGTGAACATAGTCTATTTGGACCCGAATTGATCACATGCCGAAGAAAAGGTACGACAGATTCAGGATACTCTAAGGGTAGCCCAATCCCGACAGAAGAGTTATGCTGATTCCAACCGCAGAGTTGTGGCTTATAAAATAGGGGACCGTGCGTATCTCTGAGTTTCACCACTCCAAGGAGTGAAGAGGTTCGAAATCAAGGGAAAGTTAGCCCCACGATTCATAGGACCATATAAGGTTCTGGCCCGTAGAGGAGAAGTTGCTTATCAGTTGGAGTTACCGGAAGGACTGACTGTTCATGATGTGTTCCATGTGTCGCAACTAAAGAAGTGTCACCCGGAGATGGCCGAAACATCGTTAAGAGACACCGTTACCCTAGATGAGGTTCAATTGGAAAATGACCTTACCTATGAGGAAAAACCCATTAAAATACTAGAAACAGCCGAAAGGATTACCCGCACCAAGACTATAAGATTCTGCAAAGTACAATGGAACCACCACTCCGAAGAAGAAGCTACGTGGGAGCGTGAAGAAGACATGAAGGCAGAACACCCACACCTATTTGCTAGCCAACCCGAATCTCGGGGACGAGATTCTTCTTAAGGGGGGGTAGGTTTGTAACATCCCGGATTTTATATTATGATGTTACTAGAAGCATGCATCATCCTTGCATCATTTCATGCATCATTGCATCCTACAATCGAATCTACAACAAAACCCTAACACCTAAACCCACCAAAAACCCTAATAAGAATACCCTATGTGAGCAATTTTGTTGTATCCTTAAAAATAACTATGCAAAAAACATTAAACCATGGTCCTATGTTGACCACCTTACTTTTACAAAAATTTAGAAACAGGTTTCTTCAAGTTTGGACTTAGTATGCAAAAGTTATCAAAGAATTAGTTAAATAGAATTGGAAAAAGAAATGAATAAAAAAAAGGAGCCTGTCTAACCTACTGGGCCGGCTGCGCCAGCCCACTAACGCGCGCGCGTCGCCTAGCGCTACCAGATGCCAGCGCAGCCCAGCACAGCCCGCGCTGCCGCACCCGCCGACACCCAGACCCCACCTGTCACCCTCCCCTTCCTCTCCGACGAGAACCGGAGTCTGCGCCAGCCACGCTTCTTCCCGCCTCCGTGTCCAGCCAGGACGCCCCTCTCCCCAGGCTGCATATAAAGACCCAGCCGCGAGCCCTCTCCTCCGTTCCTCAAAACCCTCAGAACCCTACCCTCCCTCCAATTCCGCGGGCTCGAACCGCCGCTGGCCTCGGTAAGCCGACGAAGTCGACAACAGGGGACCCCCCTCCCCCTGATTTCTTCCCTAGCTTGAAACTGTCGATCGACAACGTCGACTCACCGTTTTCCCCTCTGTATACTGCAGCGTACCGCCAAGGATTGCTCGCCGGAGCTGCGGAGAAGGAGCAACCACCGCCACCGCTCGGGGAAGAGAAGATCGAATCTGAGGCTACGGGCGGGACCGCGAGGAAGAGGCGATCATCCGTGACTTCTTCACCCTCACCGAGGAACACAGACGCCGACGCCGACCACCATAGCGCCCAACCACCACCAGCCGCCGCCGCTAGCCAGAGAGGTGAGCTCGTCCTTACTCTTAGCCGTTATATCCAAGCTCGACGGTTATGATTAGAAGGTCGATCGAAGGGCACCAGCAAATCCTGCGCTGCCGCGTGGCAAGCCGCGCCAGCACGCCGCGTCGCCGCCGCCTTGTCTAGCTGGACCAACCAGCATCTGCCACTTGGCAAGTTTTGAATTTTAGGATTAGATCTATTTGGCTGAATTGATTTAAAACTTGCTAAATTCATATAAAAATAAATACTTGGCCAAATTTATCTTATAATATATCGTTGGATTCATAATTTTATGTAGAACACATATCTGCAATAAAATTCCAAGTTTATAGTAGGGTTTTCGGTGTAGAATTTAATCTCTAGATTAGAGTGTTTATTCTATAGAAAAAATAATTAAAATTCTGTTTTACTTGATTCTTGTTGCAATAACTTTATTTCCGCAAAACCTACTGAACAAAATTATAAAACTTTGCTTAAGATCATTAGATCTAATTTGGGGCTAATTAGATGGTTGGATCTCCTTTTAACCCTATGAATTGTATTAGTGACCCAAATAGATCTAAACCTATGGGAAATCAATCCTAGTAACACCATTAGTAGTATTGCAATCCAAATTATGCTACCTTGGTCAACTCAGAAAACCAATCTTGCATAAAATACCATGTTGCATGCATGCATGATTATCTCTGTTACATGTTTTGAGCAAGTTGTGATCAGATCTATGTTTGTGATTCGTTAGATTGTTCGGAGTGCGCTAAGGAGTGCCATTGTGTAGAGTGCTGCTCGGATCAAGGCAAGTTACACCACTTGATCATAATTTCTGTCCCGGTTTTGATTCTATGCATGTGATCTTCAAAATTCTGTAGTATGCATGTGTAGGATGTTCTAGTAGAATTTTTCCTTAGTATTATTTTGCAAGTGCGATGATTTTGTAGTATGCCATGAGTAGCTCTATACTTAGGATTTTCCCTCCTATTAGGTTACCCCTGTTTTTGCTAAGTATTCCTTGTGATGCTATATCTACAAGTACCGTTGGGGGGTTCGAAAGACAAAGAATTTTTCTAAGTATAAAGGCTCTCTAGAGCAAACTTTCCTTCTCAAATCCACTTCAAAATAAAACTAAGTTTTCTTCTGGGAGGAATGGTTGTTGGGACAACGAGTGAGATTTTGGTGGAGGACGGCCGCCCAGGAATCAAAGAAGTCCAGAAGCTTCCACTGCAACCACAATACATTATGGGCTCTGTCTTGGCCTAGTACTTAGTGGGAAACCTCACCTAGGTACCAACATTGGGAGGTACTTGGCACGGTTGGATCCAGAAGGTAGAGGGGCTACTAAGGGAAAGCCTCGCCATGGTCTTGTCTGTAGAAAGGACTTGATCGTGGATTGTGGGCAAAGTGCACAAACTCTCGAGAGTAATGCAATCTGATCGATCAGCCGTGTTCATGGTAACAGAACAACAATGAGCGTCTGAAGGATGGAGCCTCTGAAGGATCTTCCTCTCTCTTTTCTAAACAAAGTTTTTAAAACCCCATGGCGTGAGTAATATCGCCAATGGATGGGATTTTGGGAACTTGGTGTGTAATATCCAAGTGTCACTTGGTGCGTAATATCCAAGTGTTTGGTTGTTTGGACACTTGGTGCGTAATATCCTCGTGTGCCACTCGACCATATTTTAACTAAGAAATTGTTTACAAAGTAGCAAAATTTTCTCTTCTTCTCTCTACTTAAGAAAACTAGCTTTGGGCAAATGAACTCTACAGCCTAAACTAGCCTTGCATGTAGAGATAGTCTTTTCTCTCCTTGGTGTAATCTGCCAATACATTCAAAGTATTGACCCAACTTGTTGGCTGCACGTCTTATGTGCAGAATCCGAAGATTGAAAGGTGCATAGGGATCGCGAGTCTACACTCGACAAGCCTGGGGCGTTGATGGACTCAAGCTGCTTTTATGTTTCCGCTCTTATTTGAGCTAGCTTAATGCTAAGAAAATTTGTAATAAATTCATACTCTGGATTCTCCGTGTAATAAAGAATATGTGTTTTACATGATATTTCATCGACTGTGAGTGCTAGCTATTGATCCAGATACTAGCATGTTAATCACAGGGACTTAGGATCTTACTTGATTCGAGGTCACTACATAATAGTGACCCCTTCGCAGACATGCGATGTCACCTAAAAACGAATGGTGTTCAGGAAATTTAATTATTAGGGGGGCCGGGAACTCCCCGTTTCGGTTAAAGCGGGTTGGATCTTGTCACAACATGTGCCCAAACATGGTTTGGAATTATCCTATGAGCCAACGAAGCACAAACCAAGAGGAAAATCCACCTGGCTACCCCTTTCATAAGAACATCTAGGAGGTAGACGATACAGGTCCACGGATCAGGGTTCCGTAGGAAGAAGCTCTTCGGGGCATCGGAATACCTCCAAACCTTGCAATAGACCCTGGCATGTGTATTAAAGTGTGGTGGAAAGCTGAAATGTCCAAAATCTGGTTCCTAAGTGTGATCCCTTGGCAGACATGCGATGTCACCTAAAAACGAAGGTGTTTTGAAAATTTAATTATTAGGGGGTCAAGAACTCCCAGTTTTGGAGAAAACGGGTTGAATCTTGTCACAAATTGTGCCCAAACATGGTTTGCAATTATCCTATAACCCAACCAAGCACAAACCAAGAGAAATACACCGGGCTACCCCTTTCATAAGAACATCTAGGGGGTATACGATCTTGGGCCCACAGATCAGGGTTTCATAGGAAGAAGCGGAGCATCGGAATACCTTCGAACCCTTGCAATGGACCCTAGAATGTTTATTAATGTGTGGTGGAAAGCTGGAATGTCTAAAACCTGGTTCCTAAGTGTGACCCCTTCGCAGACATGCGATGTCACCTAAAAACGAAGGTGTTCTAGAAATGTAATTGTTATGGGGTCGAGAACTCCCAGTTTCGGATAAACCGGGATGGATCTTGTGACAAATTGTGCCCAAACATGGTTTGCATTTATCCTATAACCCAACCAAGAACAAAACAAGATAAAAATGCACTGGGCTACCCCTTTCATAAGAACATCTAGGGCGTAGACGATTCTGGGCCAACAGATCAGGGTTTCATAGGAAGAAGCGCCTCGCAACATTGGAATACCTCCAAACCCTTGCAATGGACTGTAGGATATGCATTAATGTGTGGTGGAATGCTGAAATGTCCAAAACATGGTACCCAAGTGTAACCCGCTTCGTAGGCGTGCAATATCACCGAAAAACGAAAGATCCTAGAATTTAATTGGCCGGGAACTCCCCTTTCGGTGAAACCGGGTTGGATCTTGTCACAACTTGTGCCCAAACATGCATGGTTTGGAATTATGCTATGACCCAACCAAGCACAAACTAAGAGGAAAATCCACCGGGCTACCCCTTTCATAAGAACATCTTGGGGGTAGACGATCCAGGCCCACGGATCAGGGTTTTGTAGGAAGAAGCTCTTCGGGGCATCGAAATACCTCCAAACCTCGCAATGGACGCTAGCATGTGTATTAAAGTGTGGTAGAATGCTGAAATGTCCAAAATCTGGTTCCTAAGTGTGACCCCTTCGCAGACATGCGATGTCACCTAAAAACGGAGGTGTTTAGGAAATTTAATTATTAGGGGGCCGAGAACTCCCAGTTTTGGTGAAACTTGTTGGATATTGTCACAAATTGTGCACAAACATGGCTTGGAATTATCCTATAACCCAACCAAGCACAAACCAAGAGAAAAATCCACCGGGATACCCCTCTCATAAGAACATCTAGGGGTGAGAAGATTCTGGGCCCACGGATTAGGGTTTCATAGGAAGAAGCACTTCGGGGCATCGCAAATACCTACAAACCATGCAATGGACCCTAGCATGTGTATTAAAGTGTGGTGTAATGCTAACATTTCGAAATCATGGTTACTAAGTGTGAAACCTTCGCAGACATGCGATGTCTCCTAAAAACGAAGGTGTTTTGGAAATTTAATTATTAGGGGACCGAGAACTCCCAGCTTTGGTGAAACCGGGTTGGATCTTGTCACAAATTGTGCCAAACATGGTTTGCAATTATCCTATTACACAACCAAGAACAAAACAAGAGAAAATTACAGCGGGCTACCCATTTCATAAGAACATCTAGGGATAGACGATTCTGGGCCAACAGATCAGGGTTTCATAGGAACAAGCGCCACGGAGCATCGGAATACCTCCAAACCCTTGCAATGGACTCTAGAATTTGTATTAATGTCTCGTGGAATGCTGAAATGTCCAAAACATGGTACCCAAGTGTAACCCGCTTCGTAGGCATGCACTATCACCGAAAAAACGAAAGATCCTGGAATTTAATTGGCCGAGAACTCCCCGTTTTGGTGAAACCGGGTTGGATCTTGTCACAACTTGTGCCCAAACATGCATGGTTTGGAATTATCCTATGACCCAACCAAGCACGAACTAAGAGGAACATCCATCGGGCTACCCCTTTCATAAGAACATCTAGGAGGTAGACGATCCAGGCCCACGGATCAGGGTTTTGTAGGAAGAAGCTCTTCGGCACATCGGAATACCTCCAAACCTTGCAATGGACCCTAGCATGTGTATTAAAGTGTGGTGGAATGCTGAAATGTCCAAAACTTGGTTCTTAATTGTGACCCCTTCGATTATATGCGATGTCACCTAAAAACGAAGGTGTTCTGGAAATTTAATTATTAGGGGGTCGAGAACTCCTAGTTAAGGAGAAACCGGGTTGGATCTTGTCACAAATTGTTCGCAAAATGGTTTGCAATTATCCTATAAACCAACCAACACAAACCAAGAGAAAATTCCACCGGGCTACCCGTTTCATAAGAACATGTAGGGGTAGACGATTCTGGGCCCACAAATCAGGGTCTCATAGGAAGAGGCGCCTCGGAGCATCGGAATACCTCCAAACCCTTGCAATGGACCCTAGAATGTGTATTAATGTGTGGTGGAATGCTGAAATGTACTAAAATTTTTACCCAAGTGTAACCCGCTTCGTAGGCATGCACTATCACCGAAAAAACGAAAGATCCTGGAATTTAATTAGCCGGGAACTCCCCTTTTTGGTGAAACCGGGTTAGATCTTGTCACAACTGGTGCCCAAACATGCATGCATTGGAATTATCCTATGACCCAACCAAGAACAAAATAAGAGGAAAGTCCACTAGGCTACCCCTTTCATAAGAACATCTAGGGGGGTAGATGATCCAGGCCCACGGATCAGGTTTTTGTAGGAAGAAGCTCTTCGGGGCATCAGAATACCTCCAAACCTGGCAATGGACGCTAGCATGTGTATTAAAGTATGGTGGAATGCTGAAATGTCCAAAATCTGGTTCCTAAGTGTGACCCCTTCCCAGACATGCGATGTCACCTAAAAACGAATGGTGTTCAGGAAATTTAATTATTAGGGGGGCCGGGAACTCCCCGTTTCGGTTAAAGCAGGTTGGATCTTGTCACAACTTGTTCTCAAACATGGTTTGGAATTATCCTATGATCGAACGAAGAACAAACCAAGAGAAAAATCCACTGGGCTACCCCTTTCATAAGAACATCTAGGAGGTAGACGAACCTAGCCCACGAAATAGGGTTTCATAGGAAGAAGCTCTTCGGGGCATCGGAATACCTCCAAACCTTGCAATGGACCCTAGCATGTGTATTAAAGTGTGGTGGAATTCTGAAATGTCCAAAACCTGGTTCCGAAGTGTGACCCCTTCGCAGATATGCGATGTCACCTAAAAACGAAGGTGTTCTGGAAATTTAATTATTAGGGGGTCGAGAACTCCCAGTTTTGGTGAAACTGGTTGGAGATCTTGTCACAAATTGTGCCCAAAAATGGTATAGAATTATCGTATAACCCAAACAAGCAGAAACCAAGTGAAAAATCCACCGGGCTACCCCTTTCATAAGAACATCTAAGGGGGAGATGATTCTGGGCCCACGGATTAGGGTTTCATAGGAAGAAGCTCTTCGGGGCATCGGAATACCTCCAAACCTTGCAATGGACCCTAGCATGTGTATTAAAGTGTGGTGGAATGCTGAAATGTCCAAAACCTGGTTCCTATGTGTGAAACATTCGCAGACATGCGATGTCACCTAAAAACGAAGGTGTTTTGGAAATTTAATTATTAGGGGGCCGAGAACTCCTAGTTTTGGTGAAACCGGGTTGGATTTTGTCACAAATTGTTCCCAAACATGGTTTACAATTATACTATAACCCAACCAAGCACAAACCAAGAGAAAAATCCACCGGGCTACCCCTTCCATGAGAACATCTAGGGGGTAAACGATTCAGGGCCCACAGATCTGGGTTTCATAGGAAGAAGCGCCTCGCAGCATTGAAATACCTCAAAACCCTTGCAATGGACCGTAGAATGTGTATTAATGTGTGGTGGAATGCTCAAATGTCCACAAAATGGTACCCAAGTGTAACCCTCTTCGTAGGCGTGCAATATCACCGAAAAAACGAAAGATCCTGGAATTTAATTGGCCGGGAACTCCCCTTTCGGTGAAACCGGGTTGGATCTTGTCACAACTTATGCCCAAACATGCATGGTTTGGAATTATACTATGACCCAACCAAGCACAAACTAAGAGGAAAATCCACCGGGCTACCCCTTTCATAAGAACATCTTGGGAGGTAGAGGATCCAGGCCCACGGATCAGGGTTTTGTAGGAAGAAGCTCTTCGGTGCATCAGAATACCTCCAAACCTCGCAATGGACGCTAGCATGTGTATTAAAGTGTGGTGATATTCTGAAATGTCCAAAATCTGGTTCCTAAGTGTGACCCATTTGCAGACATGCGATGTCACCTAAAAACGGAGGTGTTCAGGAAATTTAATTATTAGGGGGACGGGAACTCCCCATTTTGGTTAAACCGGGTTGGATCTTGTCACAACTTGTTCCCAAACATGTTTTGAATTATACTATGACCCAACCAAGCACAAACCAAGAGAAAAGTCCACTGGGATACCCCTTTCATAAGAACATCTAGGGGGTAGACGATCCAGGCCCATTGATAAGGGTTTCGTAGGAAGAAGCTCTTCGGGGCGTCGTAATACTTCCAAACCTTGCAATGGACCCTAGAATGTGTATTAAAGTGCGGTGGAATGCTGAAATGTCGAAAAACTTGTTCCTAAGTGTGACCCCTTCGCAGACATGTGATGTCACCTAAAAACAAAGGTGTTCTGGAAATTTAATTATAAGGGGGCCGAGAACTCCCAGTTTTGGTGAAACTGGTTGGATCTTGTCGCAAATTGTGCCCAAACATGTCTTGGAATTATCCTATAACCCAACCAAGCACAAACCAAGAGAAATATCCACCGGGATACCCCTTTCATAAGAACATCTAGGGGTGAGAAGATTCTTGGCCCACGGATTAGGGTTTCATAGGAAGAAGCACTTCGGGGCATCGGAATACACATGCAATGGACCCTTGCATGTGTATTAAAGTGTGGTGTAATGCTGAAATTTCGAAATCATGGTTCCTAAGTGTGAAACCTTTGCAGACATGCGATGTCTCCTAAAAACGAAGGTGTTTTGGAAATTTAATTATTAGGGGACCGAGAACTCCCAGCTTTGGTGAAACCGGGTTGGATCTTGTCACAAATTGTGCCCAAACATGGTTTGAAATTATCCTATTACCCAAAAAATAACAAACCAAGAGAAAAATACACCGGGCTACCCCTTTCATAAGAACATTTAGGGGGTAGAAGATTCTGGGCACATAGATCAGGGTTTCATAGGAAGAAGCGCCTCGAAGCATCACAATACCTCCAAACAATTGCAATGAACGCTAGAATGTGTATTAATGTCTGGTGGAATGCTGAAATGTCCAAAACATGGTACCCAAGTGTAACCCGCTTCGTAGCATGCACTATCACCGAAAAAACGAAAGATCCTAGAATTTAATTAGCCGAGAACTCCCCATTTCGGTGAAACCGGGTTGGATCTTGTCACAACTTGTGCCCAAACATGCATGGTTTGGAATTATCCCATGACCCAACCAAGCACAAACTAAGAGGAAAATCCATCGGGCTACCCCTTTCATAAGAACTTCTAGGGGGTAGACGATCCAGGCCCACAGATCAGGGTTTTGTAGGAAGAAGCTCTTCAGCACATCGGAATACCTCCAAACCTTGCAATGGACCCTAGAATGTGTATTAAAGTGTGGTGTAATGCTGAAATGTCCAAAAATTGGTTCCTAATTGTGACCCCTTCGCATATATGCGATGTCACCTAAAAACGAAGGTGTTCTGGAAATTTAATTATTAGGGGGTCGAGAACTCCCAGTTAAGGAGAAACCGGGTTGGATCTTGTCACAAATTGTGCCCAAACATGGTTTGCAATTATCCTATAAACCAACCAAGCACAAACCAAGAGAAAAATCCACCGGGCTACCCCTTTCATAAGAACATCTAGGGGTAGACGATTCTGGGCCCATAGATCAGGGTCTCATAGGAAGAGGCGCCTCGGAGCATCGGAATACCTCCAAACCCTTGCAATGGACACTAGAATGTGTATTAATGTGTGGTGGAATGCTGAAATGTACAAAACATTTTACCCAAGTGTAACCCGCTTCGTAGGCATGCACTATCACCGAAAAAACGAAAGATCCTGTAATTTAATTGGCCGGGGACTCCCCGTTTCGGTGAAACCGGGTTGGATCTTGTCACAACTTGTGACCAAACATGCATGGCTTGGAATTATCCTATGACCCAACCAAGAACAAACTAAGAGTAAAATCCACTAGGCTACCCCTTTCATAAGAACATCTTGGGGGGTAGATGTTCCAGGATCACGGATCAGGGTTTTGTAGGAAGAAGCTCTTCGGGGCATCGGAATACCTGCAAACCTGGCAATGGACGCTAGCATGTGTATTAAAGTGTGGTGGAATGCTGAAATGTCCAAAATCTGGTTCCTAAGTGTGACCCCTTCGCAGACATGCGATTTAACCTAAAAACGAATGGTGTTCATGAAATTTAATTATTATGGGGGCCGGGAACTCCTCGTTTCGGTTAAAGTGGGTTGGATCTTGTCACAACTTGTTCCCAAACATGGTTTGGAATTATCCTATGACCGAACCAAGAACAAACCAAGAGAAAAATACACTAGGCTACCCCTTTCATAAGAACATCTATGAGGTAGACGATCCTAGCCCACGGATTAGGGTTTCGTAGGAAGAAGCTCTTCGGGGCATCGGAATACCTCCAAACCTTGCAATAGACCCTAGAATGTGTATTAAAGTGTGGTGGAAAGCTGAAATGTCCAAAATCTGGTTCCTAAGTGTGACCCCTTGGCAGACATGCGATGTCACCTAAAAACGAAGGTGTTTTGAAAATTTAATTATTAGGGGGTCGAGAACTCCCAGTTTCGGAGAAACCGGGTTGGATCTTATCACAATTTGTGCCCAAACATGGTTTCCAATTATCCTATAGCCCAACCAAGCACAAACCAAGAGAAATACATTGGGCTAACCCTTTCATAAGAACATCTAGGGGGTAGACGATCTTGGGCCCACAGATCAGGGTTTCATAGGAAGAAGTGGAGCATCAGAATACCTCTGAACCCTTGCAATCGACCCTAGAATGTGTATTAATGTGTGGTGGAATTCTGGAATGTCTAAAACCTGGTTCCTAAGTGTGACCCCTTCGCAGACATGCGATGTCACCTAAAAACGAAGGTGTTCTGGAAATTTAATTGTTATGGGGTCGACAACTCCCAGTTTCGGAGAAACCGGGTTGGATCTTGTGACAAATTGTGCCCAAACATGGTTTGCAATTATCCTATAACCCAACCAAGATACAAATGCACTGGGCTACCCGTTTCATAAGAATATCTAGGGGGTAGACGATTCTAGGCCCACAGATCAGGGTTTCATAGGAAGAATCGCCTCGCAACATTGGAATACCTCCAACCCCTTGCAATGGACCGTAGAATGTGCATTAATGTGTGGTGGAATTCTGAAATGTCCAAAACATGGTACCCAAGTGTAACCCGCTTCGTAGGTGTGCAATATCACCAAAAAAACGAAAGATCCTGGAATTTAATTGGCCGGGAACTCCCCTTTCGGTGAAACCGCGTTGGATCTTGTCACAACTTGTGCCCAAACATGCATGGTTTGGAATTATACTATGACCCAACCAAGCACAAACTAAGAGGAAAATCCACCGGGCTACCCCTTTCATAAGAACATCTTGGGGGTAGACGATCTAGGCCCACGGATCAGGGTTTTGTAGGAAGAAGCTCTTCGGGGCATCGGAATACCTCCAAACCTCGCAATGGACGCTAGCATGTGTATTAAAGTGTGGTGGAATGTTGAAATGTCCAACATTTGGTTCCTAAGTGTGACCCCTTCGCAGACATGCGATGTCACCTAAAAACGGAGGTGTTCAGGAAATTTAATTATTAGGGGGACGGGAACTCCCCGTTTTGGTTAAACCGGGTTGGATCTTGTCACAACTTGTTCCCAAACATGTTTTGGATTATACTATGACCCAACCAATCACAAACCAAGAGAAAAATCCACTGGGCTACCCATCTAGGGGGTAGACGATCCTGGCCCACAGATGAGGGTTTCGTAGGAAGAAGATCTTCGGGGCATCGGAATACCTCCAAACCTTGCAATGGACCCTAGAATGTGTATTAAAGTGTGGTGGAATGCTGAAATGTCAAAAACCTGGTTCTTAAGTGTGACCCCTTCGCAGACATGCGATGTCACCTAAAAACGAAGGTGTTTTCGAAATTTAATTATCAGGAGGCCGAGAACTCCTAGTTTTGGTGAAACTGGTTGGATCTTGTCACAAATTGTGCCCAAACATGGCTTGGAATTATCTGATAACCGAACCAAGAACAAACCAAGAGAAAAATCCACCGGGTACCCCTTTCATAAGAACATCTAGGGGTGAGAAGATTCTGGGCCCATAGATTAGGGTTTCATAGGAAGAAACACTTCGGGGCATCGGAATACCTACAAACCATGCAATGGACCCTAGAATGTGTAATAATGCTGAAATTTCGAAATCATGGTTCCTAAGTGTGAAACCTTCGCAGACATGCGATGTCTCCTAAAAATGAAGGTGTTTTGGAAATTTAATTATTAGGGGACCGAGAACTCCCAGCTTTGGTGAAATCGGGTTGGATCTTGTCACAAATTGTGCCAAGCATGGTTTGCAATTATCCTATTACCCAACCAAGAACAAACCAAGAGAAAAATACACCGGGCTACCCCTTTCATAAGAACATCTAGGGGTAGACGATTCTGGGCCCACAGATCAGGGTTTCATAGGAAGAAGCGCCTCGGAGCATCGGAATACCTCCAAACCCTAGCAATGGACTCTAGAATGTGTATTAATGTCTGGTGGAATGCTGAAATGTCCAAAACATGGTACCGAAGTGTAACCCGCTTTGTAGGCATGCAATATCACCAAAAAAATGAAAGATCCTGGAATTTAATTGGCCGAGAACTCCCCGTTTTGGTGAAACCGGGTTGGATCTTGTCACAACTTGTGCCCAAACATGCATGGTTTGGAATTATCCTATGACCCAACCAAGCACGAAATAAGAGGAAAATCCATCGGGCTACCCCTTTCATAAGAACATCTAGGGGGTAGACGATCCAGGCCCACGGATCAGGGTTTTGTAGGAAGATGCTCTTCGGGGCATCGAAATACCTCCAAACCTTGTAATGGACCCTAGAATGTGTATTAAAGTGTGGTGGAATTCTGAAATGTCCAAAACTTGGTTCCTAATTGTGACCCCTTCACATATATGCGATGTCACCTAAACACAAGGTGTTCTGGAAATTTAATTATTAGGGTGTCGAGTACTCCCAGTTAAGGAGAAACCGGGTTGGATCTTGTCACATATTGTGCCCAAAATGGTTTGCAATTATCATATAAACCAACCAAGCACAAACTAAAAGAAAAATCCACCGGGCTACCCCTTTCATAAGAACATCTAGGGGCAGACGATTCTGGGCCCACAAATCAGGGTCTCATAGGAAGAGGCGCCTCGGAGCATCGGAATACCTCCAAACCCTTGCAATGGACCCTAGAATGTGTATTAATGTGTGGTGGAGTGCTGAAATGTACAAAAAAAATTTACCCAAGTGTAACCCGCTTCGTAGGCATGCACTATCACCGAAAAACGAAAGATCCTGTAATTTAATTGGTCGGGAACTCCCCGTTTCGGTGAAACCGGGTTAGATCTTGTCACAACTTGTGAACAAACATGCATGGCTTGGAATTATACTATGACCCAACCAAGCACAAACTAAGGTAAAATCCACTAGGCTACCCCTTTCATAAGAACATCTAGGGGGGTAGATGATCTAGGACCACGGATCAGGGTTTTGTAGGAAGAAGCTCTTCGGGGCATCGGAATACCTCCAAACCTGGCAATGGACGCTAGAATGTGTATTAAAGTGTGGTGGAATGCTGAAATTTTCAAAACCTGGTTCCTAAGTGTGACCCCTTTGCAGACATGCGATGTCACCTAAAAACAAAGGTGTTCATGAAATTTAATTATTAGTGGTCCGGGAACTCCCCGTTTCGGTGAAACTGGGTTGGATCTTGTCACAAATTGTGCCCAAACATTGTTTTAAATTATACTATAACGCAACCAAGAACAAACCAAGAGAAAAATCCAAAGGGCTACCCCTTTCATAAGAACATCTAGGGGGTAGACGCTTCTGGGGCCACAGATGAGGGTTTCATAGGAAGAAGCGCCTAGGAGCATCGAAATACCTCCAAACCTTGCAATGGACCCTAGAATGTGTATTAAAGTGTGGTGGAATGCTGAAATGTCCAAAACCTGGTTCCTAAGAGTGACCCCTTCGCAGATATGCGATGTCACCTAAAAACGAAGGTGTTCTGGAAATTTAATTATTAGGGGGTCAAGAACACCCAGTTTTGGTGAAACTGGTTGGAGATCTTGTCACACATTGTGCCCAAAAATGGTTTGGAATTATCCTATAACCCAAAAAAGCACAAACCAATTGAAAAATCCACCGGGCTACCCCTTTCATAAGAACATCTAAGGGGGAGATGATTCTGGGCCCACAGATTAGGGTTTCATAGGAAGAAGCTCTTCGGGGCAGCGGAATACCTCCAAACCTTGCAATGGACCCTAGCATGTGTATTAAAGTGTGGTGGAATGCTGAAATGTCCAAAACCTGGTTCATAAGTGTGAAACCTTCGCAGACATGCGATGTCACCTAAAAACGAAGGTGTTTTGGAAATTTAATTATTAGGAGGCCGAGAACTCCCAGTTTTGGTGAAACCGGGTTAGATCTTGTCACAAATTGTGCCCAAACATGGTTTAAAATTATCCTATAACCCAACCAAGCACAAACCAAGAGAAAAATCCACCGGGCTACCCCTTCCATGAGAACATCTAGGGGGTAGACGATTCTGGGACCACAGATCAGGGTTTCATAGGAAGAAGCGCCTCGGAGCATCGGAATACCTCCAAACCCTTGCAATGGACACTAGATTGTGTATTAATGTGTGGTGGAATGATGAAATGTCCAAATCACGGTACCCAAGTGTAACCCGCTTCGTAGGCATGAACTATCACCGAAAAAACGAAGATCCTGGAATTTAATTGGCCGGGAACTCCACGTTTCATTGAAACCGGGTTGGATCTTGTCACAACTTGTGCCCAAACATGGTTTGGAATTATACTATAACCCAACCAAGCACAAACCTAGAGAAAAATCAACCGGGCTACCCCTTTCATAAGAACATCAAGCGGTAGATGATCCAGGCCCACGGATCAGGGTTTTGTAGGAAGAAGCTCTTCGGCACATCGGAATACCTCCAAACCTTTCATTGGACCCTAGCATGTGTATTAAAGTGTGGTGGAATGATGAGATGTCCAAAACCTTGTTCCTAAGGGTGACCCTTTTGCAGACATGTGATGTCACCTAAAAACGAAGGTGTTCTAGAAATTTAGTTATTAGGGGGTCGAGAACTCCCCGTTTCGGAGAAACCGGGTTGGATCTTGTAAAAAATTGTGCCCAAACATGGTTTGAAATTATACTATAACCCAACCAAGCACAAACCAAGAGAAAAATCCACCGGGATACCCCTTTCATAAGAACATCTAGAGGGTAGACGATTCTAGGTCCACAGATCAGCGTTTCATAGGAAGAAGCGCCTCAGAGCATTGGAATACCTCCAAACCCTTGCAATGGACCCTAGAATGTGTATTAATGTGTGGTCGAATGCTGAAATGTCCAAAACATGGCACCCAAGTGTAACCCGCTTCGTAGGCATGCACTATCACCGAAAAAACGAAAGATCCTGGAATTTACTTGACCGGGAACTCCCCGTTTCGGTGAAACCGGGTTGGATCTTGTCTCAACTTGTGCCCAAACATGGTTTGGAATTATCATATGACCCAACCAAGCATAGACTAAGAGAAAAATCCACCAGGCAACCCCTTTCATAAGAACATCTAGAGGGGTAGAGGATCCAGGACCAGGTATCAGGGTTTCGTAGGAAGAAGCTCTTTGGGGCATCGGAATACCTCCAAACCTTGCAATGGACCCTAGCATGTGTATTAAAGTGTGGTGGAATGATGAAATGTCCAAAACCTGGTTCCTAAGTGTGACCCCTTTGCAGACATGCCATGCCACCTAAAAACAAAGGTGTTCAGGAAATTTAATTATTAGCGGTCCGGGAACTCCCCGTTTCGGTGAAACAGGGTTGGATCTTGTCACAAATTGTTCCCAAAAATGGTTTGAAATTATACTATAACCCAACCATGAACAAACCAAGAGAAAAATCCACCGGGCTACCCCTTTCATAAGAACATCTAGGGGGTAGACGCTTCTGGGGCCACAGATCAGGGTTTCATAGGAAGAAGCGCCTGGGAGCAACGGAATACCTCCAAACCCTTGCAATGGACCCTATAATGTGTATTTATTTGTGGTGGAATGCTAAAATGTGCAAAATATGGTACCCAAGTGTAAACCACTTCGTAGGCATGCACTATCATCGAAAAACGAAAGATCCTGAAATTTAATTGGCCGGGAACTCCCTGTTTCGGTGAAATTGGGCTGGATGTTATCATAACTTGAGCCCAAACATGGTTTGGAATTATCCTATGACCCAACCAAGCACCAACCAAGAGAAAAATCCACCGGGCTACCCCTTTCATAAGAACATCTAGGGGGTAGACGATCCTGGCCCACGTATAAGGGTTTCGTAGGAAGAAGATCTTCGGGGCATCGGAATACCTCCAAACCTTGCAATGGACCCTAGCATGTGTATTAATGTGTGGTGGAATTCTGAAATGTACAAAACTTGGTTCCCAAGTGTGACCCCTTTGCAGACATGCGATGTCACCTAAGAACAAAGGTGTTCTGGAAATTCAATTATTATAGGGCCGACAACTCCTAGTTTCAGTGAAACCGGGTTGGATCTTGTCACAAATTGTGCCCAAACATGGTTAGCAATTATCCTATAACCCAACCAAGGACAAGCCAAGATAAAAATCCACCGGACTGCCCCTTTCATAAGAACATCTAGGGGGTAGATGATTCTGGGCCCATAGATCAGGATTTCATATGAAGAAGCGCCTCAGAGCATTGGAATAACTCCAAACCCTTGCAATGGACCCTAGAATGTGTACTAAAGTGTGGTGGAATTATGAAATGTCCAAAACAAGTAACCTATGAAGGGAATATGCCCTGAGAGGCAATAATAAAGTGTTTATTATGTGTATTCCAAGTATATGATAGATGTTTATTTTGCATGCTATAATTGTATTAATACGGAAAAATTAATACATGTGTGTTTAATAAACAAACAGAAAGTTCCTAGTTATGCCTCTCTCATAAACTAGCTCGTTGATTAACAAGATGATCAAGGTTTCCTGGTCATGGACATTGGATGTTGTTAATAACGGGATCACAACACTAGTGTAATGGTGTGATGAACATTCATCCGAAGTATAGCATTACGATCAAAGTCATTGAGTTTATATTGCTATAACAACTTACGAAGTGATCCTAATCCTTAGACCATGAGATCATGTCAATCACTAACACCGGAAGAGTTTCTTGATAACATCAAACGTCACACCGTAACAGGGTGATTATAAAGATGGATTAAGAACTAACAAAGTGTTATGTTGAGGCTCATGGATCAAGAGTGGAATTTGTTCATCCCGATGACGGATAGATATACTCTAGGCCCTCTCGGTGATATCACATTGATTAGCTTGTAAGCAAGTGATTTGATCACTAGAGTGTTATATCACGGGGACGAGAAAAGAGTGCATGTCAGTAACGAGATCAAACTAGGCATGGAGATACCGATGATCGAATCTCGGACATGAAATATATCGTGAAACAAAGGGATTAAGATACTAGCATAAAAGGTTTCGACGATCACAAGAAAGTCAACGTTGAATGTGTGGGAGTCAGTATGGGTCTCCAGATCCCGCTTCTGATTATTGATCCGAGAGGGGTCTCGATCATGTCCGCATTATTCACAAACCATAGGGTGACACACTTAAGAGACACCAACATCCAATTGGCGCAAAAGTTTCATGATGTCGTGGGGATGGTCACGGCAGATGCTGCAATCGGCAGCGAGTAGTAGAACGAAGGGCAAGGGCAGCCAGCCATCTGCGGTGCGAGATGAGGGCGGAGACACAGGGTTTTACCCAGGTTCGGCCCCCCGGAGGGTAAAGACCTACTCCTGCTAGATTGTATTATGGTGGAGGTATAATGGGGCGAGCTCGACGGCTAGGCGGCGAGTCGCTTGGGTGTATGATGGAACGTGCCTCTACACGCCCTGTAGGGAGGTTTATATAGACTCACCTCCCCCTAGGGTTTACATATCTCAACCGAATCAATTAAGGCTTTGGTACTCGTTTAACCTAACCCGACTGGGCCTATCTACTCTCCTGGGCCTTCAGCTTCCAGTCGCTTGGATCCACGCCAGGCCTTGATCCAGTCGCTGTCTTGCAAGCCCAGTCGCCTGTTCCTGGGCCAGTCGAAAACGTCTTGCTGGGTACACCCCGGTAGGCATATCCCCATCAGTAGTGCCCGAGGCCGTCGTCGATTGGGCGCAGGTGGTCGCTGGCAGTCGGAGCATACGGATTCAATGCAGACATCCAGTCGAATCGGTGGCGGGCTCCTGAATAAAGGAAAAAACTAGTCATTCTGGTCGCAGCTTTGGCGAACGGGTCAGCGAAATATTTAGTCAATGTTGTAGTGATCGGGTCGGCGAGCCGAGTGGCTGAAGTTGGACCGTCAAACGCAGTCAAACTAGCCGTTGGGGTAATCCAACGGTAACTTTGTGCGTAATCACCGCGTAGTAACGGCTTCCTGATTTGGCGGGTAACAACCGCTATATAAAGGGAATGGTAGGCGATCAGAAAACCACCCCCTCGTCATTTCCTCCGATTGCGTGCACCTCCGTCTTCCTCCGCATCGCGATCCAGCCGATCCAAAATCCTCCGACCCCCACAATCCTTGTCGCCAATGGCTCCCTCCACCGAACCATGGGGCAGGTCCAAGTGTACGAGAGCGCTTCTGGCGTCCTTTGAGGAGGCCGGGATCCTGCGCGCCGGTAGGTGGCGCATCCCCGCGGCCAGAGAGGTGACTCCGGACCCGCACGAGGGAGAGTTCGTCTGCTTTACCAGCCACCTGGAACGGGGCTAGGATTCCCCACATCTCTTTTCTTCCGGCGCTTCTGCGCCTTCTACGGGATCCAGCCGTCGGACCTGGGCCCGCACAACATCGAGCAGCTCGCCATTTTCGTGGCGTTCTGCGAGTGCTACCTGGGCTGCAGGCCCTACTTCCCCCTGTGGCAAGATCTGTTCCACGGGAGGATCAGTCGCGAAGAAGCAGGCGGCCCAATGCTTGCGGCGGGCGGCTTGACGTTTCAATTGAAGTCGAAGGCTTCCTTTTTTGATCTAATGCTACCCGCCAAGGCGGCGAGCGAGTGGAAGAAGTCTTGGTTTTACGTCACCGAGGCGACTCCCGAGGGCGAGGTGGCGATCCCAAGATACTCCACCGACCGGCCCGAACCGCGCCGACTCCAAGTCGGCAAGCTCCCAACAGACCAGCGGATGGTCGTGGATGAGATGCTTCAAACCATCCGCGGCCTGAAGAAGAAGGGTCTTCAGACCATCAACTTGTACAACTGCTGGCTCGGGCGGTGACTTGTTCCCCTGGCCCGACGTGACCACTATATGTACGAGTACAAGGGGCCGGGAGGACTCGACGAAAGCCTGCCTCGCCGAGTGGAAACTCGAGGATTACATTCTGGCGTTGAAGAAGATCACCCAGGCGGTGTACCTGGACGCGAAGGCCAGGGTCGCCCCTACACCTCGAATCATCCAGCCCCGACGGTAAGTCACTTTCTGTCATTCGCAGTCGCAGTTAATGCAGTCGCGGTCGTACTGATGCTGTCTTATGCTCGTTGTAGTTATTTCAAGTGGTGGAAGGGTGGCTTCTGCCCGCAGACGACGAGAACTCGAGCTCGTCCGTCCGGGACGGGGGCGATTCGCCTCCTGCCAAAGGCGGCATCGAGAGCGATAGGAGCGACAACGACGACGAGTCTGAGGAGGAGGTCGCCCCGCTGGTTCGCAAATCTCGCGGGCAGCATCAGCGCGAACTCGAGGCGAGTAAAAGCCTCGAACGTCACGACGATGACGACGACGAACTTCCCGAAACCACCTCACGTCGCCAGGCCACTCCGTCGAAGAAGAAGAAGAAGAAGAAGAAGAAGAAGGAGGTGAAGGCCCCTCCGAAGAGGAAGACGAAGCCGGCGAGACAGGCATCTCCGCCTCATTCGGCGAGCAGCTCCGACGCCACCAGCCTGGCCAAGGATGAAGCGCCACAGACGATGGCAGCGGCGTATGTCACCGACGTCCTGAGTGAGGCGCCTCTGGCCTCGATGGCTCCCCCATTCGCCCCAGTCTCTAGGTCGGGGGTTGCTCCGGTCTTCACCTCCCAGGGAGGCTCCCGCCGAGAATGTTTCGGAGGCACCTGTCGCGGCCTCGACAACGAAGAATCCATCCGTGTCTTGGGCGCACGATGTCCTAGAGATGGGTCTCAGTCGTAAACTGGGCCCCGAACTGGAGAAGCCGGTGGGCATCCGCACGGGGCTACGGTTCCTGCCAGTCGCCAAGTGAGTTTCATTCACCCGCCTCTGTTTTTCATTGTACTCGGACCACTTTGCTCATGTGATCAATTTGTAGGACTGGAGCTAAGAATATAGGCCACCCGACTATGACCAAGGTGCCGCCAGTCGTCACCGAGGAGGACCCCTCTCGGAAGAGGAAGGCGGACGAGGTCGTCGCCCCCCCGGATAGTGCCAAGAAGACCAAGGGCGACGAAGTCATCACGGTGTCTGACGACACGACGATTGCTCCAAGTGAACCTGTGGCGGAGGCGGCCTTGACGATCAAGGAGGGTGCTCCCTCGCCTAGGGTGGCCGAGCCGGCCTCTTTTGGTGCCGGCGCATCCATCGCGACCTTCCCGCGCTTCATGGCCAGAGCGGCTACGGCGAGTGGTACCACGCCCTCGAGCCGCGCACCTGAGGTCGCCGAGACGGAGGTCGAGCAACGTCGCGGGCACACTTCGGCTCTTCTCGCATCCGTGGACGCGATAGAGCTTCATGGCATGCTTGGCGCAGCCATCCAGGTATGTCCAGTCCCCGAGGATCGGGCCGCTGACTTGCAGCGGTCGGATTCTTTTAGTGTCTTTGTTTTTGTTTCTCGCGTCCAGTCCCCGAGTGCCTAGTCGCTGAATCTCAGCGGGTGGGCACTTAGTTTTTTGATCTCCAGTCCCCGAGTGCCTACTCGCTGAATTTCAGCGGGTGGGCACTTAGGATTTTTGATCTCCAGTCCCCAAGTGCCTACGCGCTGAATTTCAGCGGGTGGGCACTTAGGATTTCGTTTTTGTTAACTGTTTGTCTTTTGCACAGGGTTTGCAGCGTGAGTCAGCCGACCGGCTTGCTACGAAGCGTCGCGTGGAGAAAGAACTTGCCATCGTCCAAGAGGCGAACAAGGGACTCCAGGCGTCTGCTGCGAAGGCAGAGGAGGTCCACCAAGGCCTTGTCCCAGTGAGTGAATTGACGGCAGCTCAGTCTGCGTTGAGCTCGGCTGAGAAGCGGATCGCCGACCTTGAGCGCGAGCTGAAGGAAGCGAAGGAAGAGGTGATTTCGGCGGATGGGCGAGCCAAGGCTGCTGTTACAGCCGCCGCTGAGGAGCGTAAGGTCTCTGACGCCCTTGTTGCTGGGCTTCAAGACGACTACACCTCTCTTCAGAGCTTCATCACGGATCTCTCCCGTCCCTTGATTGGTGAGTGTGCCTGCCTCTGCCTGTAACATATGCATTGTGTAATCTTTGATCTATTCACTGTCACCTTCTGTCCGCAGGTCCGATCATTGATAGCGCGGAAGAGGCGAATTCGTTCGACGCACGGCAATGTGTAGCCACGCTGGTCGAGTCGGCCACGTTGTCGGCGACATGTATACGGGTGTATCTTCAGGAGATGTCGCCCACGGAAGTGATTCCCAGCGACCTCGTCGAGGTGTGGCGATACTTGGAGAAGGCGCCGTCGGTCATCGAGTTTATGACGCGGTCAGCATTCCGGCGCGGGGAGGTGACGGCGCTGAGCCTTGGGCTCGCCCACTTTCCGGAAGATTTCGATCTTGATGACGTGACGAGTGGCTACCCGTCGTCGACTGGCTCGGTGGAGATCGCCGAGGTGTTGAAGATGACGGACCGCGCCGCGGTGTACTCCGAGCGCGTCTGGGCGATGGGCGACCTCCTTCCTTATCAGGAGACGGTCGTCGCACCCAACGACCCCGAGCCACAACACCGGGACTTCAAGATCGATCAGCCCTTCCGTGCGGCGATGGCGGGTGAGTTGATGACGTACCCGTCGAACCCGTATACTCCCTTCATGCGCAACCGCAAGGGTGGTGGCGAGTCGTCATCGAAGCCTGCGGAATAAGACATTGTGCTCTTGGGGCGTTAGTAGCAGCGCTGCCGTTGGGCATACTTTGTATTTTGTGACATTTGTGATATGCTATAATGAAATATCGTGGTATTTTGTGAATTCTTGTGTGTTTGTGATTGAGGGTTGAACGACTCCCTGAGCGCGTCCGCCCCTTTTTATGGGGTTTACCTCGTTTATTATGTGTTTTGTGATTTTGAATGTTTTGTTATTGATGTCGACTCGCCCGAGCTCGGAAAGCCAGTCGCAAGGCGACTCCCATGAGTGCTCTGTACTTCACCGTTTTCCCTTGCGCGAACAAGGTCGGGTAGCCGAGTCCCTGAGCGTGGTACTTGGTTGTTCTAGGCACAACTCTAGGGTGGGTGAGGACTGGGTGCGTTAGAATAAGCGCATCACTCCTGCCTGGCCCGTTGGGTCAGTCGGATGGCGAGTCCTGGGCATGCTCTCATACTTGGCGTTTTTCCTAGCCGCTCGCGCTGAACTGGTCGTCAGTCCCCGAGCGTGGTACTTGGCCGTTCGAGTCGCTATGTCGAGGATGCGGAGGATCATGGTCGCTGCGAGAAGCGAAGGCAGTTGTCTTGGCTCGTTGAGCCAGTCGAGCTAGGCGACTCCAATGGGGCTCTGGGTAGGCGTTTTTCGTGGACGTTATAAGACCTGGGGTAACCCAGTGCCCTTGTAGCGCACTACTTGGCCGTGCCGATCGCTGTACCAGAGGTTGACTTCTGCAGTTAGCTTGACGCTGTTATTACGAGTGCGAGTGGCACAAGACACGGAGAGTAGACGCAATTTGCGGTAACCAATATTTTTTATTTCATAGCGACTGGAAGATACATATGTGGGGTTCTAGGAGTAGAACTTACGTAGGAGGTTTACATTCCATGGTCTCTTTACGTCGAGTTTGCCGTCCCCGCGAACGTCGATGAGGTAGTAGGCGTCGTTGCCGAGTACTCGCCCGATGGCGAATGGTACCTCCCATGGGGGGGAGAGCTTGTGCATGCCCTTATTGTCCTGGATGAGGCGCAGCACCAGGTCACCTTCTTGGAAGGTGCAAGTTTTCACCCGCCGGCTATGGTAGCGGCGGAGTCCTTGCTGGTAGATGGCAGTGCGAGAGCGAGCTAGGTCGCGTGCCTCGTCGAGTTGATCGACTCCGTCCTGACGTGCGAGTTCGTTCGCTGCCTCCGTGTAGTGGACGACCCTTGGCGAATCGTGCTCGAGGTCGGTAGGCATAACCGCCTCGGCGCCATACACCATGAAGAAGGGGGTGAACCCTGTCGACCTGTTGATTGAGGTGCGGATGCCCCAGATGACAGAGGGTAGCTCCTCGACCCAGCACCCGGCAGTGCGCTCGAGCGGTACTTGGAGCCGCGGCTTTAGGCCGTGGAGGATGCTTTGGTTGGCCCGATCCGCCTGGCCGTTGGACTCCGGGTGGGCGACTAATGCGAGGTCGAGCCGGATGTGGTGTTCCTCACAAAACTCGGCCATGGCTCCTTTGGTGAAGTTGGTGTCGTTGTCCGTGATGATGCTGTTTGGGAACCCGTAGCGATATATGAGCTCGCGTAGGAATTTGGTGGCGGTCGTCCCATCGCATTTCCGGACTGGCTTGGCCTCCACCCACTTTGTGAATTTATCGACCGCGACCAGGAGGTGGGTGAAGCCGGAGGGGGCCTTTTTGAAAGGGCCTACCATGTCCATACCCCACACGGCGAATGGCCAGGTGATGGGGATTGTCTTGAGCGCTGATCTCGACACGTGTGTCTGGTTGGCGTATTTCTGGCACCCGGCGCACCGTTGGACGATGTCGATGGCATCGGCGTGTGCGGTGGGCCAGTAGAAGCCGTGCCGCATAGCCTTGGCGACCAGGGAGCGGGCGCCGGCGTGGTGGCCGCAGTCGCCGGAGTGGATGTCGTGGAGGATCTTACGTCCTTCGGCGGGTTGGACGCAGCGTTGGAACATGCCTGTCACGCTGCGCTTGTGGAGCTCGCCGTCGATGATGGTGAAGGATTTGCATCGATGTACAATCATCAGGGCGTTTGTCTCGTCTGCCGGCAAGGTGCCGGCCTCCAGGTAGGCGATGTATGGCTTGGTCCAGTCGTCTAGCTCGGCGATGAGTGCGACCAGGGCTGCCTCTGGCTGCAGCGGGACTCCGATGTCGATCTCCCTTGGGGGAGAGACTGATGGCTTGGTGATCATGTCGAGGAAGACGCCGGCGGGTGGTGCGAGTCGAGCCGACCCGATGCAAGAGAGTGCGTCGGCCTCCTTGTTTTTCCGCCTGTCGATCCACTCGACGGAGTAGCCTGCGAAGTGTCCTCACAGCTTGTCTACTACTTGGCGGTATGCCGCCATGGTGGGATAGACGGCATCGCAAGTTCCAGCGACTTGCCCAGCGACGAGGTCGGAGTCTCCGTAGCAACGTAGGCGGTTGACGTTCATCTCCTTGGCAGCTCGCATGCCGTGGAGTAGTGCCTCGTACTCGACCATGTTGTTGGTGCTGGGGGTGAAGTCGAGGCAGAGGACATAGCGGAGCTTGTCGCCCTTAGGTGAAGTCAGCATGATCCCTGCTCCTGCGCCGTCCGCGTTCTTGGAGCCGTCGAAGTGCAGGCTCCAGTAGTGGAGGTATGGCAGCTTTTCTGGCTGCTGGGCCTCTTCCCAGTCGGCGATGAAGTCTGCGAGAGCCTGCGACTTGATCGCTTTTCGTGGCTCATACTTGATGTTGTGGACGCCGATTTCGACGGCCAACTTAGCGACTCACCCGGTCGCCTCACGGTTGTGGATGATGTCCTGCAATGGTGCTGAGGAGACGACCGTGATCGGGTGCTCCTGGAAGTAGTGCGGTCGGCGCCGCTGTGCTCTGAAGACCGCATATACCAGTTTCTGGTATTGCGGGTATCGCTGGCGCGACTTGGTGAGGACCTCGCTGATGTAGTACACCGGTCGCTGTACCGGGCGCTCCTTTCCTTCCTCCGGCCGCTCGACGACCATGACGACGCTGACGATGCGCTCGGAAGCCGCGACGTAGACCAGCATGGGTTCTTTGTCGACGGGGGCGGCGAGTAGTGGTGCTGCGAGTAGCACCTTCTTGAGGTCGCGGAGTGCGTCGTCCGCCTCCTTGTCCCACTGGAAGGTGGGGTTCTTTCGCATCAGGCGGTATAGGGGCATCGCCTTTTCGCCCAGTCGGGGGATAAAGCGGCTGAGAGCCGCGACTCGCCCAGCCAGCTTCTAGACGTCGCGCAGGCACTCGGGTTTGCCGAGTCGGACGATCGTGTCGATTTTGGTGGGGTTCGCCTCGATCCCGCGCTTGGAGACGACGTACCCCAGTAGTTGCCCTGCTGGTACACCGAAGGTGCATTTGCCTGGGTTGAGCTTTATCTTGTATTTCCGCAAGTTGGCAAATGTTTCCGCCAGGTCAGCGAGTAGATCACCCTGGCGAGCGGACTTCACTACCACGTCGTAGATGTAGACGTGGATATTGCGGCCAATTTGGATCGGAAGGCATTCCTGCATGCACCACTGGTAGGTTGCCCCGGCGTTCTTGAGGCCGAAGGTCATGGCGGTGTAGCAGAAGGCTCCGAATGGCGTGATGAACGCCGTCTTCTCCTCGTCCTCAACACCCATTTTGATCTGGTTGTACCCAGAGTAGGCGTCGAGGAAACACAGCGACTCCGAGCCCGCAGTGGAGTCGATTATTTGGTCGATCCGCGGGAGGAAGAACTGCTCCTTCGGGCAGGCGCTGTTTAAGTTTGTGTAGTCGATACACATCCTCCAGGTCCGGTTCTTCTTCTCGACCAGGACTGGGTTTGCCAGCCACTTGGAGTATTTGATTGGCCGGATGAAGCCTGCAGCGAGTAGACGCTGCACCTCCTCGGCGATAGCTCGGCGGTGCTCTTCATTGAAGGGCCGCAGCGACTGCTTGACGGGTCGCACTTTGGGGTCGGCGTTTAGTTTGTGCTCAGCGAGTTCCCTAGGGACACCAGGCATTTCAGAGGGCTTCCATGCGAAGATGTCCCTGTTCTCACAGAGGAACTCGATGAGCGCGCCTTCCTAGGCTGGGCTCATGCCCGTCCCGATCGTCACTGTCTGGCTGGAGTCGCCTAGGACCAGCTCGACGGTGCGGGTGTGTGTCGTTGCCTCGAAGCCTGAGGTGTTTGCGCCCTCCGAATTGGGCTTCTTGAGTATGGTGGGGTCGTCGTTGTTGACCCCGCTTGCGTACTTGGCGAGCTCGTCGGCGTGGTTGGCCTCTGCCGCGATGACAGCGTCAGCGAGTTCGGCTCCTTTGGCCTCGCACTCGGCGGCCATGTCGGGGTCGCCGTTGATGGTGATGACGCCGCACGGCCCGGGGAGCTTCATCGCGTTGTACGCGTAGTGGGGCGCTGCCATGAACTTGGCGAACGCCTGGCACCACAGGACGCGTACGAGCTCAAAGACGATCCGCTCGGTGCGGAAGTTTGCTGGTGTGCCGAAGGTGACTGGCAGCATGACCTTGCCGATCGGGTACGCCTTCCGACCGGGGACGATGCCGTGGAACGTGGTGTAGGTCGTCTCGACCATCGACTGCGGGAGCCGTAGTCGCCTGAAGGTGTCCAGGTATAGGATGTTGATGGAGCTGCCGCCGTCCATCAATGTCTTGGGGAGCCAGTAGTCTCCCACCTTGGGCTTGACCACCAGGGCGACTCATCCCGGGTACTCGATGCGTGGCGAGTGGTCCTGGCGGCTCCAGGTGATGGGCTGCTCCGACCAGTTGAGGAACTGGGGAACGTCCGAATGGGCCACCACGTTGACGACGACGGTACGGGCGATGACTTTCTTCTCGCGCTTCGTGTTGAAGCCTGTGAAGGTGTGGAGCGAGCCGACCACATTGCCGAATTTTCCGCCGTTTGGCGGGTTGTTGTCGGGGTCCTCCCGCGCTCGCCATGCCTTCTCAATCTCCCTGAGAGTGTGGCAGTCGGCGGTCGTGTGCGTGGCGGGCTTCCCTTCCCTGCTGTGAAACGCACAAGGTTGGTTAAGGAGGGCCGCGGGGTCGAACCTTGGTTTCGCCTTGTAGTTGCCACCGTCGCGGCGGAAGCTCTTGGGCTCGCGCGGCGCGTGCCCGGCGTTGGCGACGAAGTCGACTCGCCCGTCACTGTGGCGCTTGCCAGTGAGGCAAGTTTTGCTGTAGCATAGGTCGGACCGTCGTCCGTTGTCGTTGTCGCTCGTGTGGCGTTGGCCTCCCGACTCGTCGTCGGTTTCCTGGTTTGGATCTTCCTCCGCATATCTTTTGGCGATCTCGAGGAGGTCCGGTATGTTGTCGAGTGTGCGAGAATGTCACTTGATCTTGGCGACCAAGGGATCGTAGCGGCACGAGGTCTTGAAGCATTGGATCGCGGTGTCCGGGTGGATGCCGACCGTGTTGTACCATAGCTCTTGCCACTGCTAGACCCAGTTGCGGGTCGACTCGCGGGGTCCCTGGACGCATCGTTCCAGGTCCTCGATGGTGGTGGCGCGGGTGTAGGAGCACTCGAAGTGCCTGACAAAGCCATCGCGCATCTCTTCCCAGGAGTCGATGCTTTCCGGGGGAGAGTGTTGATCCACTGCCTGCACGTTCCCTCCATCATTAGGGGGAGGTAACGGGCGGCTAGCAGGTCGGTGTGGCCAGCGATCCCCATCGCCATGATGTAGGTGTCCAGCCACACGGAGGGGTCGTACGAGGGGTTGTACTTCTCTATTTCCTTCGGCGCTTTGAAGTTCGCCGGGTATTTCTCGCCTCGGATCATCGGTCCGAAGCACCGGGGCCCGAGTCGGCTTAGCGACCCCATTGGCTCGCCGTCGTGGCGATTGGTTAGGGTGTGTCGCAGGTCGTCAGGATGGCGTGCGCGCCAGCTTTGGTTGTTGATGATGTGGGTGCGGGTGTCGACGGGCTGACCGTTGGCGGCGACGAAGTTGGTCGCTGGCCTGGGGTCGTTGGTGGAGAGTGCTGCGTTCGCGGGTCGGTGTTGGAGCTGCAGTGGTTCGGGTGGCGGGCAATTGAGGGTGTTTGCCGCCAATGGGCGGCCGCTTGAGGCCGCTCTGCTGCCCGACGAACGCGAGTACACCCGACCTTGCGAGTCGGCGCCTGCGTTTTGCTGCTCGGCCGCCTTTGCGAGCAGGGCCCTGACATACTGATCTGTAGGGCGCTGTCACCGGTGGCCGTGATATTGTCGGCCGCGGCTCAACCTGCCACGAGGTTATCCATCGGGGTGGAGAACAGTGGTAGGCCATTCGCGTCTCGCTCTCGTGAGGAGACCACTATCCGCGGCTGATCCCTGGGGGTGTGCGGTTGGGTGGAGGTGGGGCGCCCATCGCTGTCGACCCTGGTGGGGGCCGGGCGCTTCCTCCTGGTGGCGCGTTTTCGCAGATCATGCGTTCGGCCACGCCGGCCGGGTCGTTTTCGTCGTCGAAGTTCAGGGCGCGACCCTGGACGGTGGGGTTCAAGCGCGACCTGATTCGCTGCTGGTGGTAGCGTGACAGCTCCTGCGCCGTCACCTGCTCGAGGCAAAAAAATTCGCGCTCGGCTTGCTCCTTGCGGACTGCCTCCACCAGCTTCAGGCGGAGTTCCTCAACCTCCGTTGCCTGCCATGGCGTTAGGAGGGATTGGGGTGGAGAATGGATCTTCCGGTGGATTGGTGCCAGTCGCCATGTAGGCCGCGGCATGGCGACCGGTCCCGTCGCGGAGATTGGCAGAATTTTCCGACCCGGAGTCGAAGTCGAAGATCCCAAGGATGGAAGGATCCTCGAAGTCTCCCATGCTGGAGACCTGGGTGATGGAGCCCGCGGGTGAAGCCGCGGTGATGGATCCGGCGAGTGACGCCGGGGTCATCGAGTGGGCGTCGTCGTCGAGGGCCGTGTCTTCCGCGGCCGCGGAGTTTTCGGCCACGTCGCTGTGGGCCGAGTTGTACTCGAAGGCGAGGCGATGGAGCGTGCGGACCTGGCTCTCGGAGAGCCAGTCGCGTGGCGGCAACTCGCGGATGCGAGCCGAGTCCTCCGAGACGATGACGTCGGTGAGGCCGACGAAGAGGCTGATCGTGCCGACCGGCAAGATCATTCTGTGCGTGATGGGTCGCGCCGCCGGGACGTAGCTGCTTGGCAAGATCTGGAGCATCTCGCTGATCGCTACCATGCGGCCGGTGGCGACCGACCCGTTGATGGGCAGATTGGATCTCGCCGCAGAACACCGGCCAGACCGGCCAGGCCCCACGGTGGGCGCCACTGTCGTGGGGATGGTCACGGCAGATGCTGCAATCGGCAGCGAGTAGTAGAACGAAGGGAAAGGGCGGCCAGCCATCTGCGGTGCGAGATGAGGGCGGAGACACAGGGTTTTACCCAGGTTCGGCCCCCCGGAGGGTAAAGACCTACTCCTGCTAGATTGTATTATGGTGGAGGTACAATGGGGCGAGCTCGACGGCTAGGCGACGAGTCGCTTGGGTGTATGATGGAACGTGCCTATACACGCCCTGTAGGGAGGTTTATATAGACTCACCTCCCCCTAGGGTTTACATATCTCAACCGAATCAGTTAAGGCTTCGGTACTCGTTTAACCTAACCCGACTGGGCCTATCTACTCTCCTGGGCCTTCAAGTTCCCGTCGCTTGCATCCACGTCAGGCCTTGATCCAGTCGCCGTCTTGCAAACCCACTCGCCAGTTCCTGGGCCAGTCGGAAGCATCCTGCTGGGTATACCCCGGTAGGCATATCCCCATCACATGTCGAAAGAATAAACAAGCGCAGGAATTTATTTCACTAGATACCGAAACAGGTTTTCGGGTGAAATTGCATAAAGTGGTTATGCATGTGAAATAGAATTCTAGCAAGGGGTTATTTGTGAATGTTTGTCATTAAAGTAATTGACAAAATTCTGAATAAAATAAAAGAGTTTTATTTAATGAGAGTTTGCATTAAATTTGGTGGAAATTTAATGGGAATTTGAGTGGATTCTAGAGTGGAGAAAATTGAAGGGCCATTTTTTGAGTGGAGTGTCCACCCACATGAATGAAGGAGGGGAGGGGGCTGCCCCCATGGCAGGCGTCCACCCCCTTGGGTGCCCCCCTCCTCCTATAAAAGGAGCCCCTCCTCTCACTTGTCTCTCACACCTCCTCGTGAAGGATCTCTCTCCCCCTCTAGCATTTATTCCCCATGGTCTCGGACTAGCGAGATACATGTTCCCGGTGGCTATTCGGCGAGAAAGAGTTGTGCTTCCGCTGCATCGCTGGAGCGAGGAGGCGGAGGTTTCTCGGTGCCTCGAACGTGTGTGCGAGCACGGATGCGCTGCTGATTTGTGGCGCTAGGACTTCCTCTCGATCTTGAGATCGGCAAGAGATCGTCTACATCAACCACGAGTTGAACTCGTTAAGCTTTGTCGGTCTTGAAGGGTATGTTCTCTACGGATATACATACGCCCGTTGTTTGTATCTAATAGATAGATCTTGGTACATAGTTCACATCGTAGGAAAATTTTTGTTTTCTATGCTGCGAACCCTACAACCTAAGTGTCACCCGCTTAGTAGGCATGCACTATCACCGAAAAAACAAAGATCCAGGAATTTAATTGGCAGGGAACTCCCCGTTTCAGTGAAACCGGGTTGGATCATGCCACAACTTGTGCCCAAACATTATTTGGTGTTATCCTATAACCCAACCAAGCACAAACCTAGAGAAAAATCGACTTGGCTACCCCTTTCCTAAGAACATCTAGAGGGTAGACGATTCTGGGCCCACAGATTAGGGTTTCATAGGAAGAAGCGCCTCAGAGCATCGGAATACATCCAAACCCTTGCAATGGACCCTAGAATGTGTATTAACGTGTGGTGGAATGGTGAAATCTGCAAAACATAGTACCCAAGTGTAACCCGCTTCGTAGGCAAGCACTATCACCGAAAAAACGAAAGATCCTGGAATTTAATTGGTCGGGAACTCCCCGTTTCGCTGAAACCGGGTTGGATCTTGTCACAACTTGTGCACAAACATGGTTTGGAATTATCCTATGAGCCAACCAAGCACAAACCAAGAGGAAAATCCACCTGGCTACCCCTTTCATAAGAACATCTAGGGGGTAGACGATCCAGGCACACGGTTCAGGGTTTCGTAGGAAGAAGCTCTTCGGGGCATCGGAATACCTCCAAACCTTGCAATAGACCCTAGAATGTGTATTAAAGTGTGGTGGAAAGCTGAAATGTCCAAAATCTGGTTCATGTGATGTCACCTAAAAACGAAGGTGTTTTGAAAATTTAATTATTAGGGGGTCGAGAACTCCCAGTTTAGGAGAAACCGGGTTGGATCTTGTCACAAATTGTTCCCAAACATGGTTTCCAATTATCCTATGGGGAGAAAATCCAAGCACAAACGAAGAGAAAATCCACCGGGCTACCCCTTTCATAAGAACATCTATGGGGTACACGATCTTGGGCCCACAGATCAAGGTTTCAGAGGAAGAAGCGCCTCGGAGCATCGGAATACCTCCAAACACTTGCAATGGACCATAGAATGTGTATTAATGTGTGGTGGAATGCTGGAATGTCCAAAACCTGGTTCCTAAGTGTGACCCCTTCGCAGACAGGCGATGTCACCTAAAAACGAAGGTGTTCTGGAAATTTAATAATTATGGGGTCGAGAACTCCCAGTTTCGGAGAAACCGGGTTGGATCTTGTCACAAATTGTGCCCAAACATGGTTTGCAATTATCCTATCCAAGCACAAACCAAGATAAAAATCCACTGGGCTACCCCTTTCATAATAACGTCTAGGGGGTAGACGATTCTGGGCCCACAGATTAGGGTTTAATAGGAGGAAGCGCCTCGGAGCATTGGAATACCTCCAAACCCGCGCAATGGACCGTAGAATGTGTATTATTGTGTGGTGGAATGCTGAAATGTCCAAAACATGGTACCCAAGTGTAACCCGCTTCGTAGGCGTGCAATATCACCAAAAAAGAAAGATCCTGGAATTTAATTGGCCGGGAACTCCCTGTTTCGGTGAAACCGGGTTGGATCTTGTCACAACTTGTGCCCAAACATGCATGGTTTGGAATTATAATATGAACCAACCAAGCACAAACTAAGAGGAAAATCCACTGGGCTGCCCCTTTCATAAGAACATCTTGGGGGGTAGACGATCCAGGCCCATGGATCAGGGTTTTGTAGGAAGAAGCTCTTCCGGGCATCGGAATACCTCCAAACCTCGCAATGGACGCTAGCATATGTATTAAAGTGTGGTGGAATGCTGAAATGTCCAAAATCTGGTTCCTAAATGTGACCACTTCGCAGACATGCGATGTCACCTAAAAACGAAGGTGTTCAGGAAATTTAATTATTAGGGGGACGGGAACTCCCTGTTTTGGTTAAACCGGGTTGGATCTTGTCACAACTTGTTCCCAAACATGTTAGGAATTATACTATGACCCAACCAAGCACAAACTAATAGGAAAATCCACTGGGCTACCCCTTCCATAAGAACATCTAGGGGGTAGACGATCCAGGCCCTCGGATCAGGATTTTGTAGGAAGAAGCTTTTCAGGGCATCGGAATACCTCCAAACCTGGCAATGGATGCTAGCATGTGTATTAAAGTTTGGTGGAATGCTGAAGTGTCCAAAATCTGGCTCCTAAGTGTGACCCCATTGTAGACATGCGATGTCACCTAAAAACCAATGGTGTTCAGGAAATTCAATTATTAGGGGGGCCGGGAACTCCCCGTTTCGGCTAAAGCGGGTTGGATCTTGTCACAACTTGTTCCCAAACATGGTTTGTAATTATCCTATGACCGAACCAAGAACAAACCAAGAGAAAAATCCACGGGGCTACCCCATTCATAAGAACATCTAGGAGGTAGACGATCCTAGCCCACGGATTAGGGTTTCGTAGGAAGAAGCTCTTTGGGGCATCGGAATACCTCCAAACCATGCAATGGACCCTAGAATGGGTATTAAAGTGTGGTGGAATGCTGAAATGTCCAAAACCTGGTTCCTAAGTGTGACCCCTTCGCATATATGCGATGTCACCTAAAAACGAAGGTGTTCTGGAAATTTAATTATTAGGGTGTCGAGTACTCCCAGTTTCGGAGAACCGGGTTGGATCTTGTCAAAAATTGTGCCAAACATGCTTTGCAATTATCCTATAACCCAAACTAGCACAAACCAATAGAAAAATCCACCGGGCTACCCCTTTCATAAGAACATCTAGGGGGTAGACGATTCTGGGCCCACAGATTAGGGTTTCATAGGAAGAAGCGCCTCGGAGCATGGGAATACCTCCAAACCCATGCAATGGACCCTAGAATGTGTATTAACGTGTGGTGGAATGGTGAAATGTGCAAAACATAGTACCCACGTGTAACCCGCTTCGTAGGCAAGCACTATCACCGAAAAAACGAAAGATCCTGAAATTTAATTGGTCGGGAACTCCCCGTTTCGCTGAAACCGGGTTGGATCTTGTCACAACTTGTGCCCAAACATGGTTTGGAATTATCCTATGAGCCAACCAAGCACAAACCAAGAGGAAAATCCACCTGTCTACCCCTTTCATAAGAACATCTAGGGGGTAGACTATCCAGGCAGACGGATCAGGATTTCGTAGGAAGAAGCTCTTCGGGGCATCGAAATACCTCCAAACCTTGCAATAGACCCTAGAATGTGTATTAAAGTGTGGTGAAAAGCTGAAATGTCCAAAATCTGGTTCCTAAGTGTGACCCCTTGGCAGACATGAGATGCCACCTAAAAACAAAGGTGTTTTGAAAATTTAATTATTAGGGGGTCGAGAACTCCCAGTTTAGGAGAAACCGGGTTGGATCTTGTCACAAATTGTGCCCAAACATGGTTTTCAATTATCCTATAACCCAACCAAGCACAAAAAAAGAGAAAATCCACCGGGCTACCCCCTTTCATAAGAACATCTATGGGGTACACGATCTTGGGCCCACAGATCAAGGTTTCATAGGAAGAAGCGCCTCGGAGCATCGGAATACCTACAAACCCTTGCAATGGACCATAGAATGTGTATTAATGTGTGGTGGAATGCTGGAATGTCCAAAACCTGGTTCCTAAGTGTGACCCCTTCGCAGACATGCGATGTCACCTAAAAACGAAGGTGTTCTGGAAATTTAATTATTATGGGGTCGAGAACTCCCAGTTTCGGAGAAACCGGGTTGGATCTTGTCACAAATTGTGCCCAAACATGGTTTGCAATTATCCTATCCAAGCACAAACCAAGATAAAAATCCACTGGGCTACCCCTTTCATAAGAACATCTAGGGGGTAGATGATTCTGGGCCCACAGATCAGGGTTTCATAGGAAGAAGCGCCTCAAAGCATTGGAATACCTCCAAACCCATGCACTGGACCGTAGAATGTGTATTATTGTGTGGTGGAATGCTGAAATGTCCAAAACATGGTACCCAAGTGTAACCCGCTTCGTAGGCGTGCAATATCACCAAAAAAATAAAGATCCTGGAATTTAATTGGCCGGGAACTCCCCATTTCGGTGAAACCGGGTTGGATCTTGTCACAACTTGTACCCAAACATGCATGGTTTGGAATTATAATATGAACCAACCAAGCACAAACTAAGAGGAAAATCCACTGGGCTACCCCTTTCATAAGAACATCTTGGGGGGTAGACGATCCAGGCCCACGGATCAGGGTTTTGTAGGAAGAAGCTCTTCCGGGCATCGGAATACCTCCAAACCTCGCAATGGACGCTATCATATGTATTAAAGTGTGGTGGAATGCTGAAATGTCCAAAATATGGTTCCTAAATGTGACCACTTCCCACACATGCGATGTCACCTAAAAACGAAGGTGTTCAGGAAATTTAATTATTAGGGGGACGGGAACTCCCCGTTTTGGTTAAACCGGGTTGGATCTTGTCACAACTTGTTCCCAAACATGTTAGGAATTATACTATGACCCAACCAAGCACAAACTAAGAGGAAAATCCACCGGGCTACCCCTTCCATAAGAACATCTAGGGGGTATACGATCCAGGCCCTCGGATCAGGATTTTGTAGGAAGAAGCTTTTCAGGGCATCGGAATACCTCCAAACCTGGCAATGGATGCTAGCATGTGTATTAAAGTGTGGTGGAATGCTGAAATGTCCAAAATCTGGCTCCTAAGTGTGACCCCATTGTAGACATGCGATGTCACCTAAAAACCAATGGTGTTCAGGAAATTCAATTATTAGGGGGGCCGGGAACTCCCCGTTTCGGCTAAAGCGGGTTGGATCTTGTCACAACTTGTTCCAAAACATGGTTTGGAATTATCCTATGAACGAACCAAGAAAAAACCAAGAGAAAAATCCACAGGGCTACCCCATTCATAAGAACATCTAGGAGGTAGATGATCCTAGCCCACGGATTAGGGTTTCATAGGAAGAAGCTCTTCGGGGCATCGGAATACCTCCAAACCATGCAATGGACCCTAGCATGGGTATTAAAGTGTGGTGGAATGCTGAAATGTCCAAAACCTGGTTCCTAAGTGTGACCCCTTCGCATATATGCGATGTCACCTAAAAACGAAGGTGTTCTGGAAATTTAATTATTAGGGGGTCGAGTACTCCCAGTTTCGGAGAACCGGGTTGGATCTTGTCACAAATTGTGCCAAACATGGTTTGCAATTATCCTATAACCCAAACTAGCACAAACCAATAGAAAAATCCACCGGGCTACCCCTTTCATAAGAACATCTAGGGGGTAGACGATTCTGGGCCCACAGATTAGGGTTTCATAGGAAGAAGCGCCTCGGAGCATGGGAATACCTCCAAACCCTTGCAATGGACCCTAGAATGTGTATTAAGTGTGGTGGAATGGTTAACTATGCAAAACATAGTACCCACGTGTAACCCGCTTTGTAGGCAAGCACTATCACCGAAAAAACGAAAGATCCTGGAATTTAATTGGTCGGGAACTCCCCGTTTCGCTGAAACCGGGTTGGATCTTGTCACAACTTGTGCCCAAACATGGTTTGGAATTATCCTATGAGCCAACCAAGCACAAACCAAGAGGAAAATCCACATGTCTACCCCTTTCATAAGAACATCTAGCGGGTAGACGATCCAGGCAGACGGATCAGGATTTCGTAGGAAGAAGCTCTTCGGGGCATCGGAATACCTCCAAACCTTGCAATAGACCCTAGAATGTGTATTAAAGTGTGGTGAAAATCTGAAATGTCCAAAATCTGGTTCCTAAGTGTGACCCCTTGGCAGACATGAGATGTCACCTAAAAACAAAGATGTTTTGAAAATTTAATTATTAGGGGGTCGAGAACTCCCAGTTTAGGAGAAACCGGGTTGTATCTTGTCACAAATTGTGCCTAAACATGGTTTTCAATTATCCTATAACCCAACCAAGCACAAACAAAGAGAAAATCCACCGGGCTACCCCCTTTCATAAGAACATCTATGGGGTACACGATCTTGGGCCCACAGATCAAGATTTCATAGGAAGAAGCGCCTCGGAGCATCGGAATACCTACAAACCCTTGCAATGGACCATAGAATGTGTATTAATGTGTGGTGGAATGCTGGAATGTCCAAAACCTGGTTCCTAAGTGTGACCCCTTCGCAGACATGCGATGTCACCTAAAAACGAAGGTGTTCTGGAAATTTAATTATTATGGGGTCGAGAACTCCCAGTTTCGGAGAAACCGGGTTGGATCTTGTCACAAATTGTGCCCAAACATGGTTTGAAATTATCCTATCCAAGCACAAACCAAGATAAAAATCCACTGGGCTACCCCTTTCATAAGAACATCTAGGGGGTCGATGATTCTGGGCCAACAGATCAGGGTTTCATAGGAAGAAGCGCCTCAAAGCATTGGAATACCTCCAAACCCGTGCAATGGACCGTAGAATGTGTATTATTGTGTGGTGGAATGCTGAAATGTCCAAAACATGGTACCCAAGTGTATCCCGCTTCGTAGGCGTGCAATATCACCAAAAAAAGAAAGATCCTGGAATTTAATTGGCCGGGAACTCCCCGTTTCGGTGAAACCGGGTTGGATCTTGTCACAACTTGTGCCCAAACATGCATGGTTTGGAATTATAATATGAACCAACCAAGCACAAACTAAGAGGAAAATCCACTGGGCTACCCCTTTCATAAGAACATCTTGGGGGGTAGACGATCCAGGCCCACGGATCAGGGTTTTGTAGGAAGAAGCTCTTCCGGGCATCGGAATACCTCCAAACCTCGCAATGGATGCTAGTATACGTATTAAAGTGTGGTGGAATGCTGAAATGTCCAAAATCTGGTTCCTAAATGTGACCACTTCGCACACATGCGATGTCACCTAAAAACGAAGGTGTTCAGGAAATTTAATTATTAGGGGGACGGGAACTCCCCGTTTTGGTTAAACCGGGTTGGATCTTGTCACAACTTGTTCCCAAACATGTTAGGAATTATACTATGACCCAACCAAGCACAAACTAAGAGGAAAATCCACCGGGCTACCCCTTCCATAAGAACATCTAGGGGGTATACGATCCAGGCCCTCGGATCAGGATTTTGTAGGAAGAAGCTTTTCAGGGCATCGGAATACCTCCAAACCTGGCAATGGACGCTAGCATGTGTATTAAGGTGTGGTGGAATGCTGAAATGTCCAAAATCTGGCTCCTAAGTGCGACCCCATTATAGACATGCGATGTCACCTAAAAACCAATGGTGTTCAGGAAATTCAATTATTAGGGGGGCCGGGAACTCCCCGTTTCGGCTAAAGCGGGTTGGATCTTGTCACAACTTGTTCCAAAACATGGTTTGGAATTATCCTATGACCGAACCAAGAACAAACCAAGAGAAAAATCCACGGGGCTACCCCATTCATAAGAACATCTAGGAGGTAGATGATCCTAGCCCACGGATTAGGGTTTCGTAGGAAGAAGCTCTTCGGGGCATCGGAATACCTCCAAACCATGCAATGGACCCTAGCATGGGTATTAAAGTGTGGTGGAATGCTGAAATGTCCAAAACCTGGTTCTTAAGTGTGACCCCTTCGCATATATGCGATGTCACCTAAAAAAGAAGGTGTTCTGGAAATTTAATTATTAGGGGGTCGAGTACTCCCAGTTTCGGAGAACCGGGTTGGATCTTGTCACAAATTGTGCCAAACATGGTTTGCAATTATCCTATAACCCAAACTAGCACAAACCAATAGAAAAATCCACCGGGCTACCCCTTTCATAAGAACATCTAGGGGGTAGACGATTCTGGGCCCACAGATTAGGGTTTCATAGGAAGAAGCGCCTCGGAGCATGGGAATACCTCCAAACCCTTGCAATGGACCCTATAATGTGTATTAACGTGTGGTGGAATGGTTAAATGTGCAAAACATAGTACCCACGTGTAACCCGCTTCGTAGGCAAGCACTATCACCGAAAAACGAAAGATCCTGGAATTTAATTGGTCGGGAACTCCCCGTTTCGCTGAAACCGGGTTGGATTTTGTCACAACTTGTGCCCAAACATGGTTTGGAATTATCCTATGAGCCAACCAAGCACAAACCAAGAGGAAAATCCACCTGGCTACCCCTTTCATAAGAACATCTACGGGGTAGACGATCCAGGCACTCGGATCAGGATTTCGTAGGAAGAAGCTCTTCGGGGCATCGGAATACCTCCAAACCTTGCAATAGACCCTAGAATGTGTATTAAAGTGTGGTGAAAAGCTGAGATGTCCAAAATCTGGTTCCTAAGTGTGACCCCTTGGCAGACATGAGATGTCACCTAAAAACAAAGGTGTTTTGAAAATTTAATTATTAGGGGGTCGGAACTCCCAGTTTAGGAGAAACCGGGTTGGATCTTGTCACAAATTGTGCCCAAACATGGTTTTCAATTATCCTATAACCCAACCAATCACAAACAAAGAGAAAATCCACCGGGCTACCCCCTTTCATAAGAACATCTATGGGGTACACGATCTTGGGCACACAGATCAAGGTTTCATAGGAAGAAGCGCCTCGGAGCATCGTAATACCTACAAACCCTTGCAATGGACCATAGAATGTGTATTAATGTGTGGTGGAATGCTGGAATGTCCAAAACCTGGTTCCTAAGTGTGACCCCTTCGCAGACATGCGATGTCACCTAAAAACGAAGGTGTTCTGGAAATTTAATTATTATGGGGTCAAGAACTCCCAGTTTCGGAGAAACCGGGTTGGATCTTGTCACAAATTGTGCCCAAACATGGTTTGAAATTATCCTATCCAAGCACAAACCAAGATAAAAATCCACTGGGCTACCCCTTTCATAAGAACATCTAGGGGGTAGATGATTCTGGGCCCACAGATCAGGGTTTCATAGGAAGAAGCGCCTCAGAGCATTGGAATACCTCCAAACCCGTGCACTGGACCGTAGAATGTGTATTATTGTGTGGTGGAATGCTGAAATGTCCAAAACATGGTACCCAAGTGTAACCCGCTTCGTAGGCGTGCAATATCACCAAAAAAAGAAAGATCCTGGAATTTAATTGGCCGGGAACTCCCCGTTTCGGTGAAACCGGGTTGGATCTTGTCACAACTTGTGCCCAAACATGCATGGTTTGGAATTATAATATGAACCAACCAAGCACAAACTAAGAGGAAAATCCACTGGGCTACCCCTTTCATAAGAACATCTTGGGGGGTAGACGATCTAGGCCCACGGATCAGGGTTTTGTAGGAAGAAGCTCTTCAAGGCATCGGAATACCTCCAAACCTCGCAATGGACGCTAGCATATGTATTAATGTGTGGTGGAATGATGAAATGTCCAAAATCTGGTTCGTAAATGTGACCACTTCGCACACATGCGATGTCACCTAAAAACGAAGGTGTTCAGGAAATTTAATTATTAGGGGGACGGGAACTCCCCGTTTTGGTTAAACCGGGTTGGATCTTGTCACAACTTGTTCCCAAACATGTTAGGAATTATACTATGACCCAACCAAGCACAAACTAAGAGGAAAATCCACCGGGTTACCCCTTCCATAAGAACATCTAGGGGGTAGACGATCCAGGCCCTCGGATCAGGATTTTGTAGGAAGAAGCTTTTCAGGGCATCGGAATACCTCCAAACCTAGCAATGGGCGCTAGCATGTGTATTAAAGTGTGGTGGAATGCTGAAATGTCCAAAATCTGGTTCCTAAGTGTGACCCCATTGCAGACATGCGATGTTACCTAAAAACCAATGGTGTTCAGGAAATTCAATTATTAGGGGGGACGGGAACTCCCAGTTTCGGCTAAAGCGGGTTGGATCTTGTCACAACTTGTTCCCAAACATGGTTTGGAATTATCCTATGACCGAACCAAGAAAAAACCAAGAGAAAAATCCACGGGGCTACCCCATTCATAAGAACATCTAGGAGGTAGACGATCCTAGCCCACGGATTAGGGTTTCATAGGAAGAAGCTCTTCGGGGCATCGGAATACCTCCAAACCATGCAATGGACCCTAGCATGGGTATTAAAGTGTGGTGGAATGCTGAAATGTCCAAAACCTGGTTCCTAAGTGTGACCCCTTCGCATATATGCGATGTCACCTAAAAACGAAGGTGTTCTAGAAATTTAATTATTAGGGGGTCGAGTACTCCCAGTTTCGGAGAACCGGGTTGGATCTTGTCACAAATTGTGCCAAACATGGTTTGCAATTATCCTATAACCCAAACTAGCACAAACCAATAGAAAAATCCACCGGGCTACCCCTTTCATAAGAACATCTAGGGGGTAGACGATTCTGGGCCCACTGATTAGGGTTTCATAGGAAGAAGCGCCTCGGAGCATGGGAATACCTCCAAACCCTTGCAATGGACCCTAGAATGTGTATTAACGTGTGGTGGAATGGTGAAATGTGCAAAACATAGTACCCACGTGTAACCCGCTTCGTAGGCAAGCACTATCACCGAAAAAACGAAAGATCCTGGAATTTAATTGGTCGGGAACTCCCCGTTTCGCTGAAACCTGGTTGGATCTTGTCACAACTTGTGCCCAAACATGGTTCGGAATTATCCTATGAGCCAACCAAGCACAAACCAAGAGGAAAATCCACATGGCTACCCCTTTCATAAGAACATCTAGGGGGTAGACGATCCAGGCACACGGATCAGGGTTTCGTAGGAAGAAGCTCTTCGGGGCATCGAAATACCTCCAAACCTTGCAATAGACCCTAGAATGTGTATTAAAGTGTGGTGGAAAGCTGAAATGTCCAAAATCTGGTTCATAAGTGTGACCCCTTGGCAGACATGCGATGTCACCTAAAAACGAAGGTGTTTCGAAAATTTAATTATTAGGGGGTCGAGAACTCCCAGTTTAGGAGAAACCGGGTTGGATCTTGTCACAAATTGTGCCCAAACATGGTTTGAAATTATCCTATAACCCAACCAAGCACAAACCAAGAGAAAATCCACCGGGCTACCCCTTTCATAAGAACATCTATGGGGTACACGATCTTGGGCCCACAGATCAAGGTTTCATAGGAAGAAGCGCCTCGGAGCATCGGAATACCTCCAAACCCTTGCAATGGACCATAGAATGTGTATTAATGTGTGGTGGAATGCTGGAATGTCCAAAACCTGGTTCCTAAGTGTGACCCCTTCGTAGACATGCGATGTCACCTAAAAACGAAGGTGTTCTGGAAATTTAATTATTATGGGGTCGAGAACTCCCAGTTTCGGAGAAACCGGGTTGGATCTTGTCACAAATTGTGCCCAAACATGGTTTGAAATTATCCTATCCAAGCACAAACCAAGATAAAAATCCACTGGGCTACCCCTTTCATAAGAACATATAGGGGGTAGATGATTCTGGGCCCACAGATCAGGGTTTCATAGGAAGAAGCGCCTCAGAGCATTGGAATACCTCCAAACCCATGCACTGGACCGTAGAATGTGTATTATTGTGTGGTGGAATGCTGAAATATCCAAAACATGGTACCCAAGTGTAACCCGCTTCGTAGGCGTGCAATATCACCAAAAAAAGAAAGATCCTGGAATTTAATTGGCCGGGAACTCCCCGTTTCGGTCAAACCGGGTTGGATCTTGTCACAACTTGTGCCCAAACATGCATGATTTGGAATTATAATATGAACCAACCAAGCACAAACTAAGAGGAAAATCCACTGGGCTACCCCTTTCATAAGAACATCTTGGGGGGTAGGCGATCCAGGCCCATGGATCAGGGTTTTGTAGGAAGAAGCTCTTCGGGGCATCGGAATACCTCCAAACCTCGCAATGGACGCTAGCATATGTATTAAAGTGTGGTGGAATGCTGAAATGTCCAAAATCTGGTTCCTAAATGTGACCACTTCGCACACATGCGATGTCACCTAAAAACGAAGGTGTTGAGGAAATTTAATTATTAGGGGGACGGGAACTCCCCGTTTTGGTTAAACCGGGTTGGATCTTGTCACAACTTGTTCCCAAACATGTTAGGAATTATACTATGACCCAACCAAGCACAAACTAAGAGGAAAATCCACCGGGCTACCCCTTCCATAAGAACATCTAGGGGGTAGACGATCCAGGCCCTCGGATCAGGATTTTGTAGGAAGAAGCTTTTCAGGGCATTGGAATACCTCCAAACCTGGCAATTGACGCTAGCATGTGTATTAAAGTGTGGTGGAATTCTGAAATGTCCAAAATCTGGTTCCTAAGGGTGACCCCATTGCAGACATGCGATGTTACCTAAAAACCAATGGTGTTCAGGAAATTCAATTATTAGGGGGGCCGGGAACTCCCCGTTTCGGCTAAAGCGGGTTGGATCTTGTCACAACTTGTTCCCAAACATGGTTTGGAATTATCCTATGACCGAACCAAGAAAAAACCAAGAGAAAAATCCACGGGGATACCCCATTCATAAGAACATCTAGGAGGTAGACGATCCTAGCCCACGGATTAGGGTTTCGTAGGAAGAAGCTCTTCAGGGCATCGGAATACCTCCAAACCATGCAATGGACCCTAGCATGGGTATTTAAGTGTGGTGGAATCCTGAAATGTCCAAAACCTGGTTCCTAAGTGTGACCCCTTCGCATATATGCGATGTCACCTAAAAACGAAGGTGTTCTGGAAATTTAATTATTAGGGGGTCGAGTACTCCCAGTTTCGGAGAACCGGGTTGGATCTTGTCACAAATTGTGCCAAACATGGTTTGCAATTATCCTATAACCCAAACTAGCACAAACCAATAGAAAAGTCCACCGGGCTACCCCTTTCATAAGAACATCTAGGGGGTAGACGATTCTGGGCCCACAGATTAGGGTTTCATAGGAAGAAGCGCCTCGGAGCATGGGAATACCTCCAAACCCATGCAATGGACCCTAGAATGTGTATTAACGTGTGGTGGAATGGTGAAATGTGCAAAACATAGTACCCACGTGTAACCCGCTTCGTAGGCAAGCACTATCACCGAAAAAACGAAAGATCCTGGAATTTAATTGGTCGGGAACTCCCCGTTTCGCTGAAACCGGGTTGGATCTTGTCACAACTTGTGCCCAAACATGGTTTGGAATTATCCTATGAGCCAACCAAGCACAAACCAAGAGGAAAATCCACCTGTCTACCCCTTTCATAAGAACATCTAGGGGGTAGACGATCCAGGCAGACGGATCAGGATTTCGTAGGAAGAAGCTCTTCGGGGCATCGAAATACCTCCAAACCTTGCAATAGACCCTAGAATGTGTATTAAAGTGTGGTGAAAAGCTGAAATGTCCAAAATCTGGTTCCTAAGTGTGACCCCTTGGCAGACATGAGATGTCACCTAAAAACAAAGGTGTTTTGAAAATTGAATTATTAGGGGGTCGAGAACTCCCAGTTTAGGAGAAACTGGGTTGGATCTTGTCACAAATTGTGCCCAAACATGGTTTTCAATTATCCTATAACCCAAACAAGCACAAACAAAGAGAAAATCCACCGGGCTACCCCCTTTCATAAGAACATCTATGGGGTACACGATCTTGGGCCCACAGATCAAGGTTTCATAGGAAGAAGCGCCTCGGAGCATCGGAATACCTAAAAACCCTTGCAATGGACCATAGAATGTGTATTAATGTGTGGTGGAATGCTGGAATGTCCAAAACCTGGTTCCTAACTGTGACCCCTTCGCAGACATGCGATGTCACCTAAAAACGAAGGTGTTCTGGAAATTTAATTATTATGGGGTCGAGAACTCCCAGTTTCGGAGAAACCGGGTTGGATCTTGTCACAAATTGTGCCCAAACATGGTTTGCAATTATACTATCCAAGCACAAACCAAGATAAAAATCCACTGGGCTACCCCTTTCATAAGAACATATAGGGGGTAGATGATTCTGGGCCCACAGATCAGGGTTTCATAGGAAGAAGCGCCTCAGAGCATTGGAATACCTCCAAACCCGTGCACTGGACCGTAGAATGTTTATTATTGTGTGGTGGAATGCTGAAATGTCCAAAACATGGTACCCAAGTGTAACCCGCTTCGTAGGCGTGCAATATCACCAAAAAAAGAAAGATCCTGGAATTTAATTGGCCGGGAACTCCCCGTTTCGGTGAAACCGGGTTGGATCTTGTCACAACTTGTGCCCAAACATGCATGGTTTGGAATTATAATATGAACCAACCAAGCACAAACTAAGAGGAAAATCCACTGGGCTACCCCTTTCATAAGAACATCTTGGGGGGTAGACGATCCAGGCCCACGGATCAGGGTTTTGTAGGAAGAAGCTCTTCGGGGCATCGGAATACCTCCAAACCTCGCAATGGACGCTAGCATATGTATTAAAGTGTGGTGGAATGCTGAAATGTCCAAAATATGGTTCCTAAATGTGACCACTTCGCACACATGCGATGTCACCTAAAAATGAAGGTGTTGAGGAAATTTAATTATTAGGGGGACGGGAACTCCCCGTTTTGGTTAAACCGGGTTGGATCTTGTCACAACTTGTTCCCAAACATGTTAGGAATTATACTATGACCCAACCAAGCACAAACTAAGAGGAAAATCCACCGGGATACCCCTTCCATAAGAACATCTAGGGGGTAGACGATCCAGGCCCTCGGATCAGGATTTTGTAGGAAGAAGCTTTTCAGGGCATCGGAATACCTCCAAACCTGGCAATGGATGCTAGCATGTGTATTAAAGTGTGGTGGAATGCTGAAATGTCCAAAATCTGGTTCCTAACTGTGACCCCATTGCAGACATGCGATGTTACCTAAAAACCAATGGTGTTCAGGAAATTCAATTATTAGGGGGGGCCGGGAACTCCCCGTTTCGGCTAAAGCGGGTTGGATCTTGTCACAACTTGTTCCCAAACATGGTTTGGAATTATCCTATGACCGAACCAAGAAAAAACCAAGAGAAAAATCCACGGGGCTACCCCATTCATAAGAACATCTAGGAGGTAGACGATCCTAGCCCACGGATTTGGGTTTCGTAAAAGAAGCTCTTCGGGGCATCGGAATACCTCCAAACCATGCAATGGACCCTAGCATGGGTATTTAAGTGTGGTGGAATGCTGAAATGTCCAAAACATGGTTCCTAAGTGTGACCCCTTCGCATATATGCGATGTCACCTAAAAACGAAGGTGTTCTGGAAATTTAATTATTAGGGGGTCGAGTACTCCCAGTTTCGGAGAACCGGGTTGGATCTTGTCACAAATTGTGCCAAACATGGTTTGCAATTATCCTATAACCCAAACTAGCACAAACCAATAGAAAAATCCACCGGGCTACCCCTTTCATAAGAACATCTAGGGGATAGACGATTCTGGGCCCACAGATTAGGGTTTCATAGGAAGAAGCGCCTCGGAGCATGGGAATACCTCCAAACCCTTGCAATGGACCCTAGAATGTGTATTAACGTGTGGTGGAATGGTGAAATGTGCAAAACATAGTACCCACGTGTAACCCGCTTCGTAGGCAAGCACTATCACAACTTGTTCCCAAACATGGTTTGGAATTATCCTATGACCGAACCAAGAACAAACCAAGAGAAAAATCCACTGGGCTACCCCATTCATAAGAACATCTAGGAGGTAGACGATCCTAGGTCATGGATTAGGGTTTCGTAGGAAGAAGCTCTTCGGGGCATCGGAATACCGCCAAACCATGCAATGGACCCTAGCATGGGTATTAAAGTGTGGTGGAATGCTGAAATGTCCAAAACCTGGTTCCTAAGTGTGACCCCTTCGCATATATGCGATGTCACCTAAAAACGAAGGTGTTTTGGAAATTTAATTATTAGGGGGTCGAGAACTCCCAGTTTTGGTGAAAATGGTTGGATTTTGTCACAAATTGTGCCCAAACATGGTTTGGAATTATGCTATAACCCAAACAAGCACAAACCAAGAGAAAAATCCACCGGGCTACCCCTTTCATAAGAACATCTAAGGGGGAGATGATTCTGGGCCCACGAATTAGGGTTTCATAGGAAGAAGCTCTTCGGGGATTCGGAATACGTCCAAACCTTGCAATGGACCCTAGCATGTGTATTAAAGTGTGGTGGAATGCTGAAATGTACAAAACCTGGTTCCTAAGTGTGAAACCTTCGCAGACATGCGATGTAACCTAAAAACGAAGGTGTTTTGGAAATTTAATTATTAGGGGGGCGAGAACTCCGAGTTTTGGTGAAACCGGGTTGGATCTTGTCACAAATTGTGCCCAAACATGGTTTACAATTATCCTATAATGCAACCAAGCACAAACCAAGAGAAAAATCCATCGGGCTACCCCTTACATTAGAACATATAGGGGGTAGACGATTCTGGGCCCACATATCAATGTTTCATAGGAAGAAGCGCCTCAGAGCATCGGAATACCTCCAAACCCTTGTAATGAACCCTAGCATGTGTATTTATGTGTGGTGGAATGCTAAAATGTCCAAATCATGTTACCCAAGTTTAACCCACTTCGTAGGAATGCACAATCACCAAAAAAACGAAGATCCTGGAATTTAATTGGCCGCGAACTCCCCGTTTCGGTGAAATCGGGTTGCATCTTGTCACTACTTGTGCCCAAACATGGTTTGGAATTATCCTATAACCCAACCAAGAACAAACCTAGAAAAAAATCAACCGGGCTACCCCTTTAATAAGAACATCAAGGGGAAGACGATCCAGGCCCATGGATCAGGGTTTTGTAGGAAGAAGCTCTTTGGCACATCGGAATACCTCCAAACCTTGCATTGGACCCTAGAATGTGTATTAAAGCGTGGTGGAATTCTTAAATGTCCAAAACCTGGTTCCTAAGTGTGACCCCTTCGCAGAACATGTGATTGCACCAAAAACGAAGGTGTTCTGGAAATTTAATTATTAGGGGGTCGAGAACTCCCAGTTTCAGAAAAACCGGGTTGCATCTTGTCACAAATTGTACCCAACCAAGCACAAACCAAGAGAAAAATCCACCGTTCTACCCCTTTCATAAGAACATCTAGAGGTAGACGATTCTGGGACCACAGATCAGGGTTTCATAGGAAGAAGCGCCTCGGAGCATCGAAATACCTCCAAACCCTTGCAATGGACCCTAGAATGTGTATTAATGTTTGATCTAATGCTGAAATGTCCAAAACATGGTAACCAAGTGTAATCCGTTTCGTAGGCATGTACTATCACCGAAAAAACGAAAGATCCTGGAATTTAATTGACCGGGAACTCCCCGTTTCGGTGAAACCGGGTTAGATCTTGTCTCAAATTGTGCCCAAACATGGTTTGGAATTATACTATGACCCAACCAAGCAAAGACTAAGAGAAAAATCCACCGGTCTACCCCTTTCATAAGAAAATCTAGAGGGGTAGACGATCCAGGCCCACGTATCAGGGTTTCGTAGGAAGAAGCTCTTTGGGGCATCGGAATACCTCCAAACCTTGCAATGGACCCTAGCATGTGTACTAAAGTGTAGTGAAATTCTGAAATGTCCAAAATTTGGTTCCTAAGTGTGACCCCTTTGCAGACATGCGATGTCACCTAAAAACGAAGGTGTTCAGGAAATTTAATTATTAGGGGGCCGGGAATTCCCATTTCGGTGAAACCGGGATGGATCTTATCACAACTTGTGCCCAAACATGGTTTGGAATTATCCTATGACCCAACCAAGCACCAACCAAGAGAAAAATCCACTGGGCTACCCCTTTCATAAGAACATCTAGGGGGTAGACGATCCTGGCCCACGGATAAGGGTTTCGTAGGAAGAAGCTCTTCGGGGCATCGGAATACCTCCAAACCTTGCAATGGACCCTAGCATGTGTATTAATGTGTGGTGGAATTCTGAAATGTACAAAACTTGGTTTCCAAGTGTGAACCCTTCGCAGACATGCGATATCACCTAAAAACAAAGGTGTTCTGGAAATTCAATTATTACGGGGCCGAGAACTCCTAGTTTCGGTGAAACCGGGTTGGATCTTGTCACAAATTGTGCCCAAACATGGTTTGCCATTATCCTATAACCCAACCAAGCACAAACCAAGATACAAATACACTGGACTACCCCTTACATAAGAACATCTAGGGGGTAGATGATTCTGAGCCCACAGGTCAGGGTTTCATAGGAAGAAGCGCCTCAGAGCATTGGAATACCTCCAAACCGTTGCAATGGACCCTAGCATGTGTATTAAAGTGTGGTAGAATGCTGAAATGTCCAAAACGAGTAACCTAAGTGTAACCCGCTTCGTAGGCATGCACTATCACCGAAAAAACAAAGATCCTAGAATTTAATTTGCGGGGAACTCCCCGTTTTAGTGAAACCAGCTTGGATCATGTCACAACTTGTGCCCAAACATTATTTGGTATTATACTATAACCCAACCAAGCACAAACCTAGAGAAAAATCGACTGGGCTACCCCTTTCATATGAACATCTAGGGGGGAGACGATTCTGGGCCCACGGATTAGGGTTTCATAGGAAGAAGCTCTTCAGGTCATCGGAATACCTCCAAACCTTGCAATTGACCCTAGCATCTATATTAAAGTGTTGTGGAATGCTTAAATGTCCAAAACTTGGTTCCTAAGTGTGAAACGTTCGCAGATATGCGATGTCACATAAAAACAAAGGCGTTTTGGAAATTTAATTATTAGGGGGCCGTGAACTCCGAGTTTCGGTGAAACTGGGTTGGATCTTGTGACAAATTGTGCCCAAACATGGTTTGGAATTATCCTATAACCCAACCAAGCACAAACCTAGAGAAAAATCAACCGGGCTACCCCTTTCATAAGAACATCTAGGGGGTAGACGATCCAGGCCCACGGATCAGGGTTTTGTAGGAAGAAGCTCTTCGGCACATCGGAATACCTCCAAACCTTGCAATGGACCCTAGCATGTGTATTAAAGTGTAGTGGAATGCTGAAATGTCCAAAACCTGGTTGCTAAGTGTGACCCCTTCACAGACATGCGATGTCACCTAAAAACGAAGGTGTTGTAGAAATTTAATTATTAGGGGGTCGAGAACTCCCAGTTTCAGAGAACCCGGCTTGATATTGTCACAAATTGTGCCCAAACATGGTTTGAAATTATGCTATAACCCAACCAAGCACAAACAAAGAGGAAAATCCACTGGGGTACCCCTTTCATAAGAACATCTAGGGGTAGACGATTCTGGGCCCGAAGAACAGGATTTCATAGGAAGAAGCACCTCGGAACATCGGAATACCTCCAAACCCTTGCAATGGACCCTAGAATGTGTATTGATGTGTGGTGGAATGCTGAAATGTACAAAACATGGTACCCAATTGTAACCTGCTTCGTAGGCATGCACTATCACCGAAAAATCAAAAGATCCTGGAATTTAATTGGCCGGGGACTCCCCGTTTTGGTGAAACCGGGTTGGATCTTGTCACAAATTGTGCCCATACATGGTTTGCAATTATCCTATAACCCAACCAAGCACAAACCAAGAGAAAAATCCACCGGGCTACTGCTTTCATAAGAACATCTAGGGGGTAGACGATTCTGGGCCCATAGATCAGGGTTTCATAGGAAGAAGCGCCTAAGAGCATCGGAATACCTCCAAACCCTTGGAATGGACCCTAGAATGTGTATTAATGTGTGGTGGAATGCTGAAATGTCCAAAACATGGTACCGAACTGTAACCCGCTTCGTAAGCATGCACTATCACCGAAAAAATGAAAGATCCTGGAATTTAATTGGCCGGGAACTCCCCGTTTCAGTGAAACCAGGTTGGATCATGTCACAACTTGTGCCCAAACATTATTTGGTATTATCATATAACCCAACCAAGCACAAACCTAGAGGAAAATCGACTAGGCTACCCCTTTCATAAGAACATCTAGGGGGAGACGATTCTAGGCCCACGGATTAGGGTTTCATAGGAAGAAGCTCTTCGGGTCATCGGAATACCTCCAAACCTTGCAATGGACCCTAGCATCTATATTAAAGTGTTGTGGAATGCTTAAATCTCCAAAACCTGGTTCCTAAGTGTGAAACCTTCGCAGCCATGCGATGTCACATAAAAACGAAGGTGTTTTGAAAATTTAGTTATTAGGGGGCCGAGAACTCCGACTTTCGGTGAAACCGGGTTGGATCTTGTCACAAATTGTGCCCAAACATGGTTTGCAATTATCCTATAACCCAACCAAGAACAAACCAAGAGAAAAATCCACCGGGATACCCCTTTCATAAGAAGATCTAGGGGGTAGACGATTCTGGGCCCAAAGGTCATGGTTTCATAGCAAGAAGCCCCTCGGAGCATCGGAATACCTACAAACCCTTGCAATGGACCCTAGAATCTGTATTAATGTGTGGTGGAATGCTGAAATGTACAAAACATGGTACCCAAGTGTAACCCGGTTCGTAGGCATGCACTATCACCGAAAAAAAGAAGATCCTGGAAATTAATTGGCCGGGAACTCGCCGTTTCGGTGAAACCGGGTTGGATCTTGTCACAACTTGTGCCCAAACATGGTTTGGAATTATCCTATAACCCACCCAAGCACAAACCTAGAGAAAAATCAACCGGGCTACCCCTTTCATAAGAACATCTAGGTGGTAGACGATCCAGGCCCACGGATCAGGGTTTTGTAGGAAGACGCTCTTAGGCACATCGGAATACCTCAAAACCTTGCAATGGACCCTAGCATGTGTATTAAAGTGTGGTGGAATGCTAAAATGTCCAAAACCTGCTTCCTAAGTGTGACCCCTTCGCAGACATGCGATGTCACCTAAAAACGAAGGTGTTCTAGAAATTTAATTATTAGGGGGTCGAGAACTCCCAGTTTTGGGGAAACCGGGCTAGATATTGTCACAAATTGTGCCCAAACATGGTTTGAAATTATGCTATAACCCGACCAAGCACAAACCAAGAGAAAAATCCACCGGGGTACCCCTTTCATATGAACATCTAGGGGGTAGACGATTCTGGGCCCACAGATCAGGATTTCATAGGGAGAAGCGCCTCGGAACATCGGCATACCTCCAAACCCTTGCAATGGACCCTAGAATGTGTATTGATGTGTGGTGGAATGCTGAAATGTACAAAACATGGTACCCAATTGTAACCTGCTTCGTAGGCATGCACTATCACGGAAAAATCAAAAGATCCTGGAATTTAATTGGCCGGGGACTCCCCGTTTCGGTGAAACTGAGTTTGATCTTGTCACAACTTGTGCCCAAACATGCATGGTTTGGAATTATCTGATGACCCAACCAAGCACAAACTAAGAGGAAAATCCACCGGGCTACCGCTTTCATAAGAACATCTAGGGGGGTAGACGATCCAGGCCCACGGATGAGGGTTTTGTAGGAAGAAGCTCTTGGGGCATCGGAATACCTCCAAACCTGAGAACGGATGCTAGAATGTGTATTAAAGTGTGGTGGAATGCTGTAGTGTCTAAAATCTGGTTCGTAAGTGTGACCCCTTCGTAGACATGCGATGTCACCTAAAAACGAAGGTGTTCAGGAAATTTAATTATTATGGGGCCAGGAACTCCCCGTTTTGGGTAAACCGGGTTGGATCTTGTCACAACTTGTTCCAAAACATGGTTTGGAATTATACCAAGAACAAACCAAGATAAAAATCCACTGGGGTACCCCTTTCATAAGAACATCTAGGGGGTAGACGATCCTAGCCCACGGATCAGGGTTTCGTAGGAAGAAGCTCTTTGGCACATTGGAATACCTCCAAACATTACAATGGACCCTAGCATGTGTATTAAAGTGTGTTGGAATGCTAAAATGTCCAAAACCTGGTTCCTAAGTGTGACCCCTTCGCAGACATGCGATGTCACCTAAAAACAAAGGTGTTCTAGAAATTGAATTATTAGGGGGCCAAGAACTCCCAGTTTCGGTGAAACTGGTGGGATCTTGTCACAAATTGTGCCAAAACATGGTTTGGAATTATCCTATAACCCAACGAAGCACAAACCAAGAGAAAAATCCACCGGGCTACACTTTCTTAAGAACATCTAGGGGGAGACAATTCTGGGCCCACGGATTAGGGTTTCATGGGAAGAAGCTCTTCGGGGCATTGGAATACCTCCAAACCTTGCAATGGACACTAGCATGTGTATTAAAGTGTGGTGGAATGCTTAAATGTCTAAAACCTGGTTCCTAAGTGTGAAACCTTCGCAGACATGCGATGTCACCTAAAAACGAAGGTGTTTCGGAAATTTAATTATTAGGGGGCCGAGAACTCCTAGTTTTGGTGAAACCGGGTTGGATCTTGTCACAAATTGTGCCCAAACATGGTTTGCAATTATACTATAACCCAACCAAGCACAAAACAAGATAAAAATCCACCGGGCTACCCCTTTCATCAGATCATCTAGGGGGTAGACGATTCTGGGCCCATAGATCAGGGTTTCATAGGAAGAAGCGCCTCAGAGCATCGAAATACCTCCAAACCCTTGGAATGGACCCTAGAATTTGTATTAATGTATGGTGGAAGGCTTAAATGTCCGAAACATGGTACCCAAGTGTAACCCGCTTCGTAAGCATGCACTATCACCGAAAAAATGAAAGATCCTGGAATTTAATTGGCCAGGAACTCCTCGTTTCAGTGAAACCAGGTTGGATCATGTCACAACTTGTGCCCAAACATTATTTGGTATTATCCTATAACCCAACCAAGAACAAACCTAGAGAAAAATCGACTGGGCTACCCCTTTCATAAGAACATCTAGGGGGAGACGATTCTGGGCCCACGGATTAGGGTTTCATAGGAAGAAGCTCTTCGGGTCATCGGAATACCTCCAAACCTTGCAATGGACCCTAGCATCTATATTAAAGTGTTGTGGAATGCTTAAATGTCCAAAACCTGGTTCCTAAGTGTGAAACCTTCGTAGACATGCGATGTCACATAAAAACGAAGGTGTTTTGGAAATTTAATTATTAGGGGGCCGAGAACTCCGAGTTTTGGTGAAACCAGGTTGGATCTTGTCACAAATTGTGCCCAAACATGGTTTGAAATTATCCTATAACCCAACCAAGAACAAACCAAGAGAAAAATCCACCGAGATACCCCTTTCATAAGAAGATCTAGGGGGTAGACGATTCTGGGCCCAGAGATCATGGTTTCATAGGAAGAAGACCCTCGGAGCATCGGAATACCTCCAAACTCTTCAATGGACCCCTAGCATCTGTATTAATGTGTGGTGGAATGCTGAAATGTCCAAAAAATGGTACCCAAGTGTAACCCGCTTCGTAGGCATGCACTATCACCGAAAAACGAAGATCCTGGAATTTAATTGGCCGGGAACTCGCCGTTTCGGCGAAACCGGGTTGGATCTTGTCACAACTTGTGCCCAAACATGGTTTGTCGTGTGAATGGTCACGGCAGATGCTGCAATCGGCAGCGAGTAGTAGAACGAGGGGCAAGGGAGGCCAGCCATCTGCGGTGCGAGATGAGGGCGGAGAAACAGGGTTTTACCCAGGTTCGGCCCCCCGGAGGGTAAAGACCTACTCCTGCTAGATTGTATTATGAATGTGGTACAAAGGGCGAGCTCGGCGGCTAGGCGGCGAGTCGCTTGGGCGTATGATGGAACGTATCTCTACACGCCCCGCAGGGAGGTTTATATAGGCTCACCTCCCCTAGGGTTTACATATCTCAACCGAATCAGTTAAGGCTTCGGTACTTGTTTAACCTAATCCGACTGGGCCTATCTACTCGCCTGGGCCTTCATCTTCCAGTCGCTTGGATCTACATCGGGCCTTGATCCAGTCGCCGTCTTGCAGGCCCACTCGCCAGTTTCTGGGCCAGTCGGAAACATCCTGCTGGGTATACCCCGGTAGGCACATCCCCATCAGTAGTCCCCAAGGCCGTCGTCGATTGGGCGTAGGTGGCTGCTGGCAGTCGGAGTATGCGGCTTTAGAGCAGACATCCAGTCGAATCGTCGGTGGGCTCCTGCATAAAGGAGAAAACTAGTCATCTTGATCGCAGCTTTGGCGAGTCGAGTCGGCGAAACACTGTCGTAGTGATCAGGTCGGCGAGACGAGTGGCTGAAGTTGGACCGTTAGGCGTGGTCAAACTAGCCGTTGCGGTAATCCAACGGTAACTTTTGGCGTAATCACCGCGTAGTAACGGCTTCCGGATTTGGCGGGTAACAACCGCTATATAAGGGGAATGGCAGGCGATCAGAGAACCACCTTCTCGCCATTTCCTCTGATTGCGCGCACTCTCGCCTTCCTTTGCATCGTGATCCAGCCAACCCGAAATCCTCCGACCCCCCACAAATCCTTCCGCCATGGCCCTCTCCACCGAGCCATGGGGTAGATCTTAGTGTACAAGGGCGCAACTGGCGTCTTTCGAGGAGGCCGGGATCCTGCGCGCCGGCTGTTGGCGCATCCCCGCGGCCGGAGATGTGACCCCGAACCCGCGCGAGGGGGAATTCATCTGCTTCACCAGCCACCTGGAACGGGGGCTGGGATTCCCTACGTCCCTGTTCTTCCGGCGCTTCTGCGCCTACTACGGGATCTAGCTGTCGGACCTGGGTCCTCACAGCATCGAGCAGCTCGCCATCTTCGTGGCGTTCTGCGAGTGCTACTTGGGCTGCCGGCCCTACTTCCCTCTGTGGCAAGATCTATTTCACGGACGGATCAGCCGCGAGGAAGCGGGCGGCCCAATGCTTGCCGCGGGCGGCCTGACATTCCAGCTGAAGTCGAAGGCTTCATTCTTTGACTTGATGCTGCCCGCCAAGGCAGCGAGCGACTGGAAGAAGTCTTGTTTCTATGTTTCCGAGGCGACCCCGGAGGGCGAGACGGCGACCCCACGATACTCCGCCAACCGGTCCGAACCGCGCCGTCTTCAAGTCGGCAAGCTCCGTAGCGACCAGCGGATGGTCGTGGACGAAATGCTCCAAACCATCCGCGGTTTGAAGAAGAAGAAGGGCCTCCAGTCGATCAACTTATATAACTGCTGGCTCGGGCGGCGGCTCGTCCCTGTGGCTCGGCGCGACCACTACATGTACCAATACATGGGCCGGGAGGACTCGACGAAGTCCAGCCTAGCCGAGTGGAAGCTCGAGGACTACACCGCAACACTGAAGAAGATCACCCAGGCGGTGTACCGGGACGCACAGGTTGGGGTCGCCCCCTACACCGCAAAGCGTCCAGCCCCAACGGTACTCACCTCGCATCATTCGCAGTCGCAGTTTTTGCAGTCGCGGTCATTCTAATTTCATCTTGCGTTCATTGCATCTATTCCAAGTGGTGGAAGGATGGCTCCCGCCTTCGGACGACGAGAATTCGAGCTCGTCCGTCCAGGACATGGGCGAGTCGCCTCCCGCCAAGGGCGACGCCGGGAGCGACGAGAGTAGCGGCGACGACGAGTCCGAGGAGGAGGTCGCCCCGCTGGTCCGCAAGACCCGCGGGCAGCGTCAACGTGAGCTTGAGGCGAGCAAAAGCCTCGAGCGTCATGATGACGATGAAGAACTTCCGGAGACCACCTCGCGCCGCCAGGCTACTCCGTCGAAGAAGAAGAAGAAGCAGAAGGAGGTGAAGGCCCCTCCGAAGAAGAAGGCGAAGCCGATGAGGCCGGCCTCGCCACCGCACTCGGCGAGCAGCTCCGACGCCCCCAGCCCGGCCAAGGACGAGGCGCCACCGACGGCAGCCGCGCTGGACACGGCCACTGTCGAAGTGCCACTGGCTTCGATGCCTCCGCCATTCGCCCTAGTCTCTGGGCTGGGGGATGCTCTAGCTGCGGCGGCTTCGCCTCGCAGGGAAGCTCCTGCCGAAGATGTCCCAGAGGCTCCCGTTGCGTCCTCGACAACGAAGAAGCCGTCCGTGTCTTGGGCACGCGACGTCCTGGAGATGGGGATCAGCCGCCGACTGGGCCCTGAACTGGAGAAGCCGGCCGGCCTCCGCACGGGGCTACGCTTCATTCCAGTCGCCAGTTGAGTTTGCTCACCTACCTTTGTCTTCCATAGCAACTTGAATTATCTTGCTTACATGATTGATTTACAATACCGGAGTGAAGAAGATGGGCCACCCGACCGTGGCTAAGGTGCCACCCGTCGTCAGCGAGGAGGATCCTTCCCGTAAGAGGAAGGCGAACAAGGTCGTCGTCCCTACGGATGGCGGCAAAAAGGCCAAGGGCGACGATGTCATCACGATCTCTGACGACACGGTGGTCGTGTCGACTGAACCCGCAACAGCGGCGGCCGCATCCACGAAGGAGGGCGCTCCCTCGCCTGGAGCGGCCGAGCCGACCTCCTTTGGTGTGGGTGCCTCCATCGCGACATTCCCGCGCTTCATGGCCAAAGCAGCCACAGCGTGTGGAACTTCGCCCTCGAGCCGTGCACCTAGGGTCGCTGATGCGGAAGTCGAGCAGCGTCATGGGCACACGTCAGCTCTCCTTGCGTCCGTGGACGCAATACAACTTCATGGCATGCTTGGCGCAGCCATGCAGGTATGTCCAGTCCCCGAGGATCAGGTCGGTGTGTTGCAGCGGTCTGGTTCTTTTAGTGTATAGTTGCTATTTTTCGCGTCCAGTCCCCGAGTGCGCACTTGCTGAATTTCAGCGGGTGGGCACTTAGGAGTTTTTTGATTGCCAGTCCCCGAGTGCGCACTCGCTGAATTTCAGCGGGTGGGCACTTAGGAATTTTTTGATTGCCAGTCCCCGAGTGCGCACTCTCTGAATTTCAGCGGGTGGGCACTTAGGAATTTTTTGATTGCCAGTCCCCGAGTGCGCACTCGCTTAATTTCAGCGGGTGGGAACTTAGGAGTTTTTTGACTGCCAGTCCCCGAGTGCGCACTCGCTGAATTTCAGCGGGTGGGCGCTGAGGATGTTGCTTTGATTAACTGTTTGAATGATGTGCAGGGTCTGCAACGTGAATCAGCTTACCGATTGGCAGCGAAGCACCGCGCGGAGAAGGAACTGGCCACCGTCCAAGAGGTGAATAAGGGGCTTCAGGCGGTTGTCGCGAAGGCGGAGGAGGCTTGCCAGGGGCTTGTCCCAGCGGGTGAGTTGGCGGTGGCTCAATCGGCACTGAGCTCGACTGAGAAGCGGATCGCCGAACTCGAGGGCGAGCTGAGGGAGGCGAAGGAGGAAGCGAACTCGGCGAATGGGCGAGCCAAGGCCGCTATTACCGCCACCGCAGAGGATCGTAAAGTGTCCGATGCCCTTGTTGCTGGGCTTCAGGACGACTATACTTCGCTTCAATGCTTCATCACGGATCTCTCCCGCCCCTTGATTGGTAAGTGTATCTGCCTCTGCCAATAACATGTGTTCTGTTGTGATGCCCGACGTACTCATTGTTGTCTTCTATTCGCAGGTCGCATCCTTGATAATGCGGAAGAGGCGAGCTCGTTCGACGCGCGGCAGTGTGTGGCCACGCTCGTCGACTCGGCGACGTTGTCGGCGACGTGCATCCGAGCCTACCTCCAGGAGATATCACCCACGGAAGTAATTCCCAGCGACCTCGTCGAGGTGTGGAAGTACTTGGAGAAGGCGCCCTCGGTCGTTGAGTTCATGACGCGATCGGCGTTTCGGCACGGAGCAGCGACGGCGCTTAGCCTTGGACTTGCTCACTTCCCGGAGGACTTCGACCTCGACGACGTGACGAGTGGCTACCCGTCGTCGACTGGCGCAGTGGAGCTTTCCGAGGTGCTCAAGTTGACGGACCGCACCGCGATGTACTCCGAGCGTGTCTGGGCAATGGGCGACCTCCTTCCGTACCAGGAGACGGTCGTCGCGCCCAACGACCCCGAGCCGCAGCACCGTGACTTCAAGGTTGAGCAGCCCTTCCGCGCGGCGATGGCGGATGAGCTGACGACGTACCCGTCAAACCCGTACATGCCGTTCATCCGCAATCGCCGGGGTGCTGGCGAGTCGTCGTCGAAGCCTACAGAATAGGATAGTTTGCCCTGGGGCGTTAGTAGCAGGTCTGCCATTTGGGCATATTTTGTAATTTGAGACAATGCGACATGCTATTGAATGAGACATCGTGTCTGTTTTGGGATTTGTCATGTGTTTTGTGATTGAGGTTTGAACGAGTCCCCGAGCGCGTCCGCCCTTTTGTGGGGTTCACCTCGTGTGTGACTTGTTTGTGGTTTTTGAATGTTTTGTTATTGTGGTCGACTCGCCCGGACTCGAAGAGCCAGTCGCAAGGCGACTCCCTTGAGCGCTCTGTACTTCGCCGTTTTCCCTTGCGCGAACGGGGTCGGGTGGCCGAGTCCCCGAGCCTGGTACTTGGTTGTTCTAGGCGCAACTCGAGGGTGGGTGAGGACTTGGCGCGTTGGTTCTGGCGCGTCACTCCAGCCTGGCCCGTTGGGTCAGTCGCGTGGCGAGTCCTGGGCATGCTCTCATACTTAGCGTTTTCCCGAACCGCTCGTGCTGAACTGGTCGTCAGTCCCCGAGCATGGTACTTGGCCGTTCGAGTCTCTATGTCGAGGATGCGGAGGATCATGGTCGCTGTAAGAAGCGAAGGAAGTTGTCTTGGCTCGTAAAGCCAGTCGGGCTGGGCGACTCCAACGGGGCTCCGGGTAGGCGTTTTTCGTGGACGGTGCAAGACCTGAGGTGACTCAGTGCTCTTGCACCGCACTACTTAGCCATGCCGATCGCTGTACCAAAGGTTGACTTCTGCGGTTAGCTTGACGCTGTTACTACGAGTGCGAGTGGCACAAGACACGGAGAGTAGGCGCAATTTGCGGTAACCAATTCTTTTTATTTCATAGCGACTGGAGAGTACATATGTGGGGTTCTAGGAGTAGAACTTCCGTAGGAGGTTTACATTCCATGGTCGCTTGACGTCGAGTTCGCCGTCCCCGCGGACGCCGATGAGGTAGTAGGCGTCGTTGCCGAGTACGCGCCCGATGGCGAATGGTCCCTCCCATGGGGGGGGAAAGCTTGTGCATGCCCTTTTTCTCCTGGATGAGGCGCAGCACCAGATCGCATGTGGTAGCGACGGAGTCCTTGTTGGTAGATGGCGGTGCGCGAGCGAGCTAGGTCGCGTGCCTCGTCGAGTTGATCGACTCCATCCTGTCGTGCGAGTTCGTTCGCAGCCTCCGTGTAGTGGACGACCCACGGCGAGTCGTGCTCAAGGTCGGTGGGCATGACTGCCTCGACGCCGTACACCATGAAGAAGGGGGTGAATCCTGTCGACCTGTTGACCGAGGTGCGGATCCCCCAGATGACGGAGGGCAGCTCTTCGACCCCACACCTGGCGGTGCGCTCGAGTGGTACTTGGAGTCGCGGCTTCAGGCCGTGGAGGATGCTTTGATTGGCCCGTTCCGCCTGGCCGTTGGATTCCGGGTGGGCGACCGATGCGAGGTCGAGCCGGATGTGGTGCTCTTCGCAGAATTCGGCCATGGCTCCTTTGGCGAAGTTGGTGCCTTTGTCCATGATGATGCTGTTTGGGAACCCGTAGCGATATATGAGCTCGCGTAGGAATTTAGTGGCGGTTTTCCCGTCGCATTTTCGGACTGGCTTGGCCTCCACCCACTTTGTGAATTTGTCGACCGCGACTAGGAGGTGGGTGTAGCCGGAGGGATCCTTTTTGAAGGGGCCTACCATGTCCATGCCCCACACGGCGAATGGCCAGGTGATGGGGATTGTTTTGAGCGCTGAGCTTGGCACGTGCGTCTGGTTGGCGTACTTCTGGCACCCGGCGCACCGCTGGACAATGTCGACGGCATCGGCTTGTGCGGTAGGCCAGTAGAAGCCATGCCGCATAGCCTTGGCGACCAGAGAGCGGGCGCTGGCGTGGTGGCTGCAGTCGCCGGAGTGGATGTCGTGGAGGATCTTGCGTCCTTCGGCGGGTTGGACGCAACGTTGGAATACGCCGGTGACGCTGTGCTTGTGGAGCTCGCCGTCGATGATGGTGTAGGACTTGCATCGGCGTGCGATCATCCGAGCGTCCGTCTCGTCTGCCGGCAAGGTGCCGGTCTCCAGGTAGGCGACGTAGGGCTTGGTCCAGTCGTCTGGCTCGTTGACGAGTGCGACCAGGGCTGCCTCCGGTTGTAACGGGACTCCGATGTCGATCTCCCTCGGGGGAGAGACTGATGGCTTGGTGATCGTGTCGAGGAAGACACCGGTGGGTGGTGCGAGTCGAGCCGACCCAATGCGAGAAAGTGCGTCGGCCTCCTCATTCTTCCGCCTATCGATCCACTCGACGGAGTAGCCTGCGAAGTGTCCGCCCAGCTTGTCCACTGCTTGGCGGTACGTCGCCATGGTAGGGGAGACGGTGTCGCAGGTGCCAGCGACTTGTCCAGCGACGAGGTCGGAGTCTCCGTAACAGCGTAGGCGGTTGACATTCATCTCCCTGGCAGCTCGCATGGCATGGAGTAAGGCCTCGTACTCGGCCATGTTGTTGGTGCAGGGTGTGAAGTCGAGGCAGAGGACGTAGCGGAGCTTGTCGCCCTTCGGTGAAGTTAGCACGATCCCTGCGCCTGCGCCGTCCGCGTTCTTGGAGCCGTCGAAGTGCAGGCTCCAGTAATGGAGGTATGGCAGCTTCCCTGGCTGTTGGGCCTCCTCCCAGTCGGTGATGAAGTCTGCTAGGGCCTGCGACTTGATTGCTTTTCGTGGCTCATATTTGATGTTGTGGACGCCGATCTCGACGGCCCACTTGGCGACCCGCCCGGTCGCCTCGCGGTTGCGGATGATGTCCTACAATGGTGCTGAGGAGACGACCATGATCGGGTGCTCCTGGAAGTAATGCGGCAGGCGCCGCTGTGCTCTGAAGACCGCGTATACCAGCTTCTGGTACTGCGGGTATCGCTGGCGTGACTCGGTGAGGACCTCGCTGATGTAGTACATAGGCCGCTGCACTGGGCGCTCCTTTCCTTCCTCCGGTCGCTCGACGACCATGACGGCGCTGACGACGCGCTCGGAGGCCGTGACGTAAACCAGCATGGGTTCTTTGTCGGCGGGGGCGGCGAGTAGCGGTGCGGCGAGTAGCACCTTCTTGAGGTCACGAAGCGCGTCATCCGCCTCCTTGTCCCACTGGAAGGTGGGGTTCTTGCGCATCAGGCGGTATAGGGGCATCGCCTTTTCACCCAGGCGGGGGATGAAGCGACTGAGGGCCGCTACTCGCCCGGCCAGCTTCTGGACGTCGCGCAGGCACTCGGGTTTGCCGAGTCGGGCGATCGTGTCGATCTTGGTGGGGTTCGCCTCGATCCCTCGCTTGGAGACGACGTACCCCAGTAGTTGTCCTGCTGGTACGCCGAAGGTGCATTTGCCTGGGTTAAGCTTTATCTTGTATTTTCTCAAGTTGGCGAACGTTTCTGCCAGGTCGGCGAGTAGGTCACCCTGGCGAGCGGATTTCATGACCACGTCGTCGATATAGACGTGGATGTTGCGGCCAATTTGGCTCGCGAGGCACTCCTGCATGCACCACTGGTAGGTTGCCCCGGCGTTCTTGAGGCCGAAGGTCATGGCGGTGTAGCAGAAGGCCTCCGAATGACGTGATGAACGCCGTCTTCCCCTCGTCCTCGACAGCCATTTTGATCTGGTTGTACCCAGAATAGGCGTCGAGGAAACATAGCGACTCCGAACCCGCGGTGGAATGGATTATTTGGTCGATCCGCGGGAGGACGAAATGCTCCTTTGGGCAGGCGCTGTTCAAGTTTGTGTAGTCGATACACATCCTCCAGGTCCAGTTCTTCTTCTCGATCAGGACTGGGTTTGCCAGCCACTTGGAGTACTTGATTGGCCGAATGAAGCCTGCAGCGAGTAGACGCTGCACCTCCTCGGCGATGGCTCGGCGGCGCTCTTCATTGAAGGGCCGCAGCGACTGTTTGACGGGTCGCACTTTGGGGTCGGCATTTAGCTTGTGCTCAGCGAGCTCCCTAGGGACACTAGGCATGTCAGAGGGCTTCCATGCGAAGATGTCACTGTTCTCACGGAGGAACTCGATGAGGGCGCCTTCCTAGGCTGGGCTCATGTCCGTCCCAATCGTCACCGTCTGGCTGGAGTCACCTGGGACCAGCTCGACGGTGCGAGTGTGCGTCGTTGCCTCGAAGGTTAAGGTGTTCGCGCCCTCCGAGTTGGGCTTCTTGAGTATGGTGGGGTCGTCTTTGTTGACCCCACTCGCGTACTTGGCGAGCTCATCGGCGTGATTGGTTTCTGCCGCGATAACGGCATCGGCCAGTTCGACTCCTTTGGCCTCGCACTCGGCGGCCATGTCGGGGTCGCCGTTGATGGTGATGACGCCGCACGGCCCGGGGAGCTTCATCGCGTTGTACGCGTAGTGTGGCGCTGCCATGAACTTAGCGAATGCCTGGCGCCCTAGGACGCAGTGGTAGGGGCTGTCGAAGGGCACCAGGTCGAAGCCGATCCGCTCGGTGCGGAAGTTTGCTGGTGTGCCGAAGGTGACTGGCAGCGTGACCTTGGCGATCGGGTACGCCTTCTGACTGGGGACGATGCCATGGAACGTGGTGTGGGTTGTCTCGATCATCGACTGCGGGAGCCGCAGCCGCCTGAAGGTGTCCAGGTACAGGATGTTGATGGAGCTGCCGCCGTCCATCAATGTCTTGGGGAGCCAGTAGTCGTCGACCTTGGGCTTGACCACCAGGGCGACTCGGCCTGGGTACTCGATGCGTGGCGAGTGGTCCTGGCGGCTCCAGGTGATGGGATGCTCCGACCAGTTGAGGAACTGGGGAACGTCCACCTGGGCCACCGCGTTGACGGCGACGGCGCAGGCGATGACCTTCTTCTCGCGCTTCGTGTTGAAGCCTGTGAAGGTATGGAGCGAGCCGGCCACTTTTCCAAACTTTCTGCCGTTTGGCGGGTCGTTGTCGGGGTCCTCCCGTGCTCGCCGTGCCTTCTCGATTTCCCTGAGGGTGTGGCGGTCGGCGGTTGTTTGCGTTGCGGGCTTCCCTTCCCTGCTATGAAACGCACAAGGTTGGTTAAGGAGGGTCGCGGGGTCGAACCTTGGCTTGGCCTTGTAGTTGCCGCCGTCACGGCGGAAGCTCTTGGGCTCGCGTTGTGCGTGTCCGGCGTTGCCGACGAAGTCGACTCGCCCGTCACTGCGGCGCTTGCCGGTGAGTCGAGTGTTGCTGTAGCGTAGGTCGGACCGTCGTCCGCTATCGTTGCCGCTCGTGCGGCGTTGACCTCCCGACTCGTCGTCAGTTTCCTGGTTTGGATCTTCCTCCGCGTACCATTTGGCGATCTCGAGGAGGTCCGGTATGTTGTCGAGTGTGCGAGAGTGTCGCTTGAGCTTGGCGACCAGCGGCTCGTAGCGGCACGAGGTCTTGAAGCAATGGATCGCGGTGTCCGGGTGGATGCCGCCCACATTGTACCAGAGTTCCTGCCACCGTTGGACCCAGTTGCGGGTCGACTCGCGGGGTCCCTGGACGCATCGCTCCAAGTCCTCGATGGTGGTGGCGCGGGTGTAGGAGCACTCGAAGTGCCTGACGAAGGCGTCGCGCATCTCCTCCCAGGAGTCGATACTATCCTGGGGGAGGGTGTTGATCCACTGCCTGCACATCCCCTCCATCATCAGGGGGAGGTAACGGGCGGCTAGCAGGTCGGTGTGGCCTGCGATCCCCATCGCCATGAGGTATGTATCGAGCCAGACGGCGGGGTCGTACGACGGGTCGTACTTTTCTATCTCCTTCGGCGCTTTGAAGTTTGGCGGGTACTTCTCGCCTCGGATCATTGGTCCGAAGCACTTGGGGCCGAGTCGACTGAGCGACCCCATGGGCTCGCCGTCGCGGTGATTGGTTAGGGTGTGTCGCAGGTCGTCGGGATGGCGTGCGCGCCAGCTTTGGTTGTTGATGATGTGGGTGTGGGCGTCGATGGGTTGACCGTTGGCGGAGACGAAGTTGGTCGCTGGCCTGGGGTCGTTGGTGGAGAGTGCCGCGTTCGTGGGTCGGTGTTGGAGCTGCAGTGGCTCTGGTGGCGGGCAGTTGAGGGTGTTTGCCGCCATTGGGCGGCCGCTTGATGCCGCTCTGCTTCCAGAAGAACGCGAGTACACTCGACCCTGCGAGTTGGCTCCCGCGTTTTGCTGCTCGACGGCCTTTGCGAGCAGAGCCCTGACGTACTGGATCTGTAGGGCGCCATCGCTGGTGTCCGTGATGTTGTCGGCTGCTGCTCGGCCTGCCACGAGGTTGTCCATCAGGGTGGAGAATAGTGGGAGGCCGTTTGCGTCTCGCTCCCATGAGGAGACTACTATCCGCGGCTGGTCCCTGGGAGGTGTGCGGTTGGTGGAGGTGGGACGCCCATCGCCGTCGACCCTGGCGGGGGCCGGGCGCTTCCTCCTGGTGGCGCGTTCTCGCAGATCGCGCGCTCGGCCACGCGGGCCAGGTCGTTTTTGTCGTCGAAGTTCAGGGCGCGCCCCTGAACGGTGGGGTTCAGGCGCGACCTGATCCGCTGCTGGTGGTAGCGCGATAGCTCCTGCGCCGTCACCTGCTCGAGGCGAAATTTTTCACGCTCGGCTTGCTCTTTGTGCACTGCCTCCGCCAGTTTCAGGCGGAGTTCCTCTACCTCCGTCGCCGTGGCATTAGGAGGGATTGGGGTGGAGAATGGATCCTCCGGCGGCTCGGTGCCGGTCGCCATGTAGGTCGCGGCGTGGCGACCGGTGTCGTCGCGGAGGTCGGCGGAGTTTTCCGACCTGGAGTCGAAGTCGAAGATCCCGAGGATGGAGGGGTCCTCAAAGTCTCCCATGTTGGAGACCTGGGTGATGGAGCCCGCGGGTGAAGCCACGGTGATGGATCCGGCTAGTGACGCCGGGGTCGCCGAATTGGCGTCGTCGTTGAGGGCCGCGTCTTCTGCAGCCGCTGAGTTTTCGGCCACATTGTTGTGGGCCGAGTTGTACTCGGAGGCGAGGCGATGTATCGTACGGATCTGGCTCTCGGAGAGCCGATCGCGTGGCGGCGACTCGCGGATGCGAGCCGAGTCCTCCGAGACGATGACGTCGGTGAGGCCGACGAAGAGGCTGATCGTGCCGACCGGCAGAATCACGCTGTGCGTGACGGGTCGCGCCGCCGGGACGTAGCTGCTCGGCAAAATTTGGAGCATCTCGCCGATCGCTATCATGCGGCCGGTGGCGACCGTCTCGTTGATGGGCAGATTGGATCTCGCCGTAGAACACCGGCCAGACCGGCCAGGCCCCACGGTGGGCGCCACTGTCGTGGGAATGGTCACGGCAGATGCTGCAATCGGTAGCGAGTAGTAGAACGAGGGGCAAGGGCGGCCAGCCATCTGCGGTGCGAGATGAGGACAGAGACATAGGGTTTTACCCAGGTTCGGCCCCCCGGAGGGTAAAGACCTACTCCTGCTAGATTGTATTATGAAGGTGGTACAAAGGGCGAGCACGGCGGCTAGGCGGCGAGTCGCTTGGGTGTATGATGGAACGTATCTCTACACACCCCGCAGGGAGGTTTATATAGGCTCACCTCCCCTAGGGTTTACATATCTCAACCGAATCAGTTAAGGCTTCGGTACTTGTTTAACCTAATCCGACTGGGCCTATCTACTCGCCTGGGCCTTCAGCTTCCAGTCGCTTGGATCTACATCGGGCCTTGATCCAGTCGCCGTCTTGCAGGCCCACTCGCCAGTTTCTGGGCCAGTCGGAAACATCCTGCAGGGTATACCCCGGTAAGCACATCCCCATCAACGATGGCTCGGCGGCGCTCTTCATTGAAGGGCCGCAGCGACTGTTTGACGGGTCGCACTTTGGGGTCGGCGTTTAGCTTGTGCTCAGTGAGCTCCCTAGGGACACCAGGCATGTCAGAGGGCTTCCATGCGAAGATGTCCCTGTTCTCACGGAGGAACTCGATGAGCGCGCCTTCCTAGGCTGGGCTCATGCCCGTCCCAATCGTCACCGTCTGGCTGGAGTCGCCTAGGACCAGCTCGACGGTGCGAGTGTGCGTCGTTGCCTCGAAGGTTGAGGTGTTCGCGCCCTGCGAATTGGGTTTCTTGAGTATGGTGGGGTCATCGTTGTTGACCCAACTCGCGTACTTGGCGAGCTCATCAGCGTGATTGGTTTTTGCCGCGATAACGGCATCGGCGAGTTCGGCTCCTTTGGCCTCGCACTCGGCGGCCATGTCGGGGTCGCCGTTGATGGTGATGACGCCGCACGGCCCGGGGAGCTTCATCGCGTTGTACGCGTAGTGTGGCGCTGCCATGAACTTAGCGAACGCCTGGCGCCCCAGGACACAGTGGTAGGGGCTGTCGAAGGGCACCATCTCGAAGACGATCTGCTCGGTGCAGAAGTTTGCTGGTGTGCCGAAGGTGATTGGCAGCGTGACCTTGCCGATCGGGTCCGCCTTCCGACCGGGGACGATGCCATGGAACGTGGTGTGGGTTGTCTCGATCATCGACTGCGGGAGCCGCAGCCGCCTGAAGGTGTCCAGGTACAGGATGTTGATGGAGCTGCCGCCGTCCATCAATGTCTTGGGGAGCCAGTAGTCGCCGACCTTGGGCTTGACCACCAGGGCGACTCGGCCTGGGTACTTGATGCGTGGCGAGTGGTCCTGGCGGCTCCAGGTGATGGGCTGCTCCGACCAGTTGAGGAACTGGGGAATGTCCACCTGGGCCACCGCGTTGACGGCGCCGGCGCAGGCGATGACCTTCTTCTCGCGCTTTGTGTTGAAGCCTGTGAAGGTATGGAGCGAGCCGGCCACTTTGCCGAACTTTCCGCCGTTTGGCGGGTCGTTGTCGGGGTCCTCCCGTGCTCGCCGTGCCTTCTCGATTTCCCTGAGGGTGTGGCAGTCGGCGGTTGTGTGTGTTGCGGGCTTCCCTTCCCTACTATGAAACGCACAAGGTTGGTTAAGGAGGGCCATGGGGTCGAACCTTGGCTTGGTCTTGTTGTTGCCGCCGTTGCGGCGTTGCCCTCCGTCACGGCGGAAGCTCTTGGGCTCGCGTTGTGCGTGTCCGGTGTTGGCGACGAAGTCGACTCGCCCGTCACTGCGGCGCTTGCCGGTGAGTCGAGTGTTGCTGTAGCATAGGTCGTACCGTCGTCCGCTATCGTTGCCGCTCGTGCGGCGTTGACCTCCCGACTCGACGTCGGTTTCCTGGTTTGGATCTTCCTCCGCGTACCGTTTGGCGATCTCGAGGAGGTTCGGTATGTTGTCGAGTGTGCGAGAGTGTCGCTTGAGCTTGGCGACCAGCGGCTCGTAGCGGCACGAGGTCTTGAAGCAATGGATCGCGGTGTCCGGGTGGATGTCGACCGCATTGTACCAGAGTTCCTGCCACCGTTGGACCCAGTTGTGGGTCGACTCGCGGGGTCCCTGGACGCATCGCTCCAAGTCCTCGATGGTGGTGGCGCGGGTGTAGGAGCACTCGAAGTGCCTGACGAAGGCGTCGCGCATATCCTCCCAGGAGTCGATACTATCCTGGGGGAGGGTGTTGATCCACTGCCTGCACATCCCCTCCATCATCAGGGGGAGGTAACGGGCGGCTAGCAGGTCGGTGTGGCCTGCGATCCCCATCGCCATGAGGTATGTATCGAGCCAGACGGCGGGGTCGTACGAGGGGTCGTACTTTTCTATCTCCTTCGGCGCTTTGAAGTTTGGCAGGTACTTATCGCCTCGGATCATTGGTCCGAAGCACTTGGGGCCGAGTCGACTGAGCGACCCCATGGGCTCGCCGTCGCGGTGATTGGTTAGGGTGTGTCGCAGGTCGTCGGGCTGGCGTGCGCGCCAGCTTTGGTTGTTGATGATGTGGGTGCGGGCATCGATGGGTTGACCGTTGGCAGCGACGAAGTTGGTCGCTGGCCTGGGGTCGTTGGTGGAGAGTGCCGCGTTCGCGGGTCGGTGTTGGAGCTGCAGTGGCTCTGGTGGCGGGCAGTTGAGGGTGTTTGCCGCCATTGGCGGCCGCTTGATGCCGCTCTGCTTCCCGAAGAACGCGAGTACACTCGACCCTGCGAGTCGGCGCCCGCGTTTTGCTGCTTGACGGCCTTTGCGAGCAGAGCCCTGACGTACTGGATCTGTACGGCGCCGTCGCCGGTGGCCATGATGTTGTCGGCTACTGCTCGGCCTGCCACGAGGTTGTCCATCGGGGTGGAGAACAGTGGGAGGCCGTTTGCGTCTCGCTCCAGTGAGGAGACTACTATCCGCGGCTGGTCCCTGGGAGGTGTGCGGTTGGGTGGAGGTGGGGCGCCCATCGCCGTCGACCCTGGTGGGGGCCGGGAGCTTCCTCCTGGTGGCGCGTTCTCGCAGATCGCGCGCTCGGCCACGCGGGCCGGGTCGTTTTCATCGTCGAAGTTCAGGGCGCGCCCCTGAACGGTGGGGTTCAGGCGCGACCTGATCCGCTGCTGGTGGTAGCGCGATAGCTCCTGCGCCGTCACCTGCTCGAGACGAAATTTTTCGCGCTCGGCTTGTTCTTTGCGCACTGCCTCCGCTAGTTTCAGGCGGAGTTCCTCGACCTCCGTCGTCATGGCGTTAGGAGGGATTGGGGTGGAGAAGGGGTCCTCCGGCGGCTCGGTGCCGGTCGCCATGTAGGTCGCGGCGTGGCGACCGGTGCCGTCGCGGAGGTCGGCGGAGTTTGCCGACCCGGAGTCAAAGTCGAAGATCCCGAGGATGGAGGGGTCCTCGAAGTCTCCCACGTTGGAGACCTGGGTGATGGAGCCCGCGGGTGAAGCCGCGGTGATGGATCCGGCTAGTGACGCCGGGGTCGCCGAATCGGCGTCGTCGTTGAGGGCCGCATCTTCTGCGGCCGCTGAGTTTTCGGCCACGTCGCTGTGGGCCGAGTTGTACTCGGAGGCGAGGCGATGGATCCTATGGATCTGGCTCTTGGAGAGCCGATCTCGTGGCGGCGACTCGCGGATGCGAGCCGAGTTCTCCGAGATGATGACATCGGTGAGGCCGACGAAGAGGCTGATCGTGCTGACCGGCAGGATCACGCTGTGCGTGACGGGTCGCGCCGCCGGGACGTAGCTGCTCGGCAAGATTTGGAGCATCTCACCGATCGCTATCATGCGGCCGGTGGCGACCGTCACGTTGATGGGCAGATTGGATCTCGCCGCAGAACACCGGCCAGACCGGCCAGGCCCCACGGTGGGCGCCACTGTCGTGGAAATGGTCATGGCAGATGCTACAATCGGCAGCGAGTAGTAGAATGAGGGGCAAGGGCGGCTAGCCATCTGCGGTGCGAGATGAGGGCGGAGACACAGGGTTTTACCCAGGTTCGGCCCCCCGGAGGGTAAAGACCTACTCCTGCTAGATTGTATTATGAAGGTGGTACAAAGGGCGAGCTCGGTGGCTAAGCGGCGAGTCGCTTGGGTGTATGATGGAACGTATCTCTACACGCCCCGCAGGGAGGTTTATATAGGCTCACCTCCCCTAGGGTTTACATATCTCAACCGAATCAGTTAAGGCTTCGGTACTTGTTTAACCTAATCCGACTGGGCCTATCTACTCGCCTGGGCCTTCAGCTTCCAGTCGCTTGGATCTACATCGGGCCTTGATCCATTCGCCGTCTTGCAGGCCCACTCGCCAGTTTCTGGGCCAGTCGGAAACATCCTGCTGGGTATACCCCGGTGGGCACATCCCCATCATTGTTTGAAATTATACTATAACCCAATCAAGCACAAACCTAGAGAAAAATCAACCAGGCTACCCCTTTCATAAGAACATCTAGGGGGTAGACGATCTAGGCCCACGAATCAGGGTTTTGTAGGAAAAAGCTCTTCGGCACATCAGAATACCTCAAAACCTTGCAATGGACCCTAGCATGTGTATTAAAGTATGGTGGAATGCTGAAATGTCCAAAACCTGGTTCCTAAGTGTGACCCCTTCCCAGACATGCGATGTCACCTAAAAACGAAGGTGTTTTGGAAATTTAATTATTAGGGGGTTGAGAACTCCCAGTTTCGGAGAAACCGGGCTAGATATTGTCACAAATTGTGCCCAAACATGTTTTGCAATTATGCTATAACCCAACCAAGCACAAACCAAGAGAAAAATCCACCGGGCTACCCCTTTCATAAGAACATATAGGGGTAGACGATTCTGGGCCCACAAATCAGGATTTCATAGGAAGAAGCGCCTCGGAACATCGGAATACCTCCAAACCCTTGCAATGGACCGTAGAATGTGTATTGATGTGTGGTGGAATGCTGAAATGTACAAAACATGGTACCCAATTGTAACCTGCTTCGTAGGCATGCACTATCACCGAAAATACGAAAGATCCTGGAATTTAATTGGCCGGGAACTCCCCGTTTCGGTAAAACCGAGTTTGATCTTGTCACAACTTGTGCCCAAACATGCATGGTTTGGAATTATCTGATGACCCAACCAATCACAAACTAAGAGGAATATCCATCGGGCTACCCCTTTCATAAGAACATCTAGGGGGGTAGACGATCCAGGCCCACGAATGAGGGTTTTGTAGGAAGAAGGTCTTCGGGGCATCGGAATACCTCCAAACCTGAGAATGGACGCTAGAATGTGTATTAAAGTGTGGTGGAATGCTGAAGTGTCCAAAATCTGGTTCGTAAGTGTGACCCCTTCGTAGACATGCGATGTCACCTAAAAACGAAGGTGTTCAGGAAATTTAATTATTAGGGGGCTGAGAACTCCCCGTTTTGGTTAAACCGGGTTGGATCTTGTCACAACTTGTTCCCAACCATGGTTTGGAATTATACCAAGCACAAACCAAGAGAAAAATCCACTGGGCTACCCCTTTCATAAGAACATCAAGGGGTAGAGGATCCTAGCTCACGGATCAGGGTTTCGTAGGAAGAAGCTCTTTGGCACATTAGAATACCTCCAAACATTGCAATGGACCCTAGCATGTGTATTAAAGTGTGGTGGAATGCTGAAATATCCAAAACCGGGTTCCTAAGTGTGACCCCTTCGCATACATGCGATGTCACCTAAAACAAAGGTGTCCTAGAAATTGAATTATTAGGGGGCCAAGAACTCCTAGTTTCGGTGAAACTGGTTGGATCTTGTCACAAATTGTGCCAAAACATGGTTTGAAATTATCCTATAACCCAACCAAGCACAAACCAAGAGAAAAATCCACTGGGCTACCCCTTTCATAAGAGCATCTAGGGGGTAGATGATTCTAGGCCCATAGATCAGGGTTTCATAGGAAGAAGCGCCTCAGAGCATCGAAATACCTCCAAACCCTTGGAATGGACCCTAGAATGTGTATTAATGTGTGGTGGAATGCTGAAATGTCCAAAACATGGTACCCAAGTGTAACCCGCTTCGTAAGCATGCACTATCACCGAAAAAATGAAAGATCCTGGAATTTAATTGGCCGGGAACTCCCCGTTTCAGTGAAACCAGGTTGGATCATGTCACAACTTGTGCCCAAACATTATTTGGTATTATCCTATAACCCAACCAAGCACAAACCTAGAGAAACATCGACTGGGCTACACCTTTCATAAGAACATCTAGGGGGGAGACGATTCTGGGCCCACGGATTAGGGTTTCATAGGAAGAAGCTCTTCGGGTCATCGGAATACCTCCAAACCTTGCAATGGACCCTAGCATCTATATTAAAGTGTTGTGGAATGCTTAAATGTCCAAAACCTGGTTCCTAAGTGTGAAACCTTTGTAGACATGCGATGTCACATAAAAACGAAGGTGTTTTGGAAATTTAATTATTAGGGGGCCGAGAACTCCGAGTTTTGGTGAAACCGGGTTGGATCTTGTCACAAATTGTGCCCAAACATGGTTTGCAATTATCCTATAACCCAACCAAGAACAAACCAAGAGAAAAATCCACCGAGATACCCCTTTCATAAGAAGATCTAGGGGGTAGACGATTCTGGGCCCAGCGATCATGGTTTCATAGGAAGAAGACCCTCGGAGCATCGGAATACCTCAAAACCATTCAATGGACCCCTAGCATCTGTATTAATGTGTGGTGGAATGCTGAAATGTCCAAAACATGGTACCCAAGTGTAACCCGCTTCATAGGCATGCACTATCACCGAAAAAACAAAGATCCTGGAATTTAATTCGCCGGGAACTCGCCGTTTCGGTGAAACCGGGTTGGATCTTGTCACAACTTGTGCCCAAACATGGTTTGGAATTATCCTATAACCCAACCAAGCACAAACCTAGAGAAAAATCAACCGGGCTACCCATTTCATAAGAACATCTAGGGGGTAGACGATCTAGGCCCACGGATCAGGGTTTTGTAGGAAGAAGCTCTTCGGCACATCGGAATACCTCAAAACCTTGCAATGGACCCTAGCATGTGTATTGAAGTGTGGTGGAATGCTTAAATGTCCAAAACCTGGTTCCTAAGTGTGACCCCTTCGCAGACATGCGATGTTACCTAAAAACAAAGGTGTTCTAGAAATTTAATTATTAGGGGGTCGAGAACTCCCAGTTTCGGAGAAACCGGGCTAGATATTGTCACAAATTGTGCCCAAACATGGTTTGCAATTATGCTATAACCCGACCAAGCACAAACCAAGAGAAAAATCCACCGGGGTACCCCTTTCATATGAACATCTAGGGGGTAGACGATTCTGGGCCCATAGATCAGGATTTCATAGGAAGAAGCGCCTCGGAACATCGGAATACCTCCAAACCCTTGCAATGGACCCTAGAATGTGTATTGATGTGTGGTGGAATGCTGAAATGTACAAAACATGGTACCCAATTGTAACCTGCTTCGTAGGCATGCACTATCACCGAAAAATCAAAAGATCCTGGAATTTAATTGGCCGGGGACTCCCCGTTTCGGTGAAACTGAGTTTGATCTTGTCACAACTTGTGCCCAAACATGCATGGTTTGGAATTATCTGATGACCCAACCAAGCACAAACTAAGAGGAAAATCCACCGGGCTACCGCTTTCATAAGAACATCTAGGGGGTAGACGATCCAGGCCCACGGATGAGGGTTTTGTAGGAAGAAGCTCTTCGGGGCATCGGAATACCTCCAAACCTGAGAATGGACGCTAGAATGTGTATTAAAGTGTGGTGGAATGCTGAAGTGTCCAAAATCTGCTTCGTAAGTGTGACCCCTTCGTAGACATGCGATGTCACCTAAAAACGAAGGTGTTCAGGAAATTTAATTATTAGGGGGGCCGAGAACTCCCCGTTTTGGTTAAACCGGGTTGGATCTTGTCACAACTTGTTCCCAACCATGGTTTGGAATTATACCAAGCACAAACCAAGAGAAAAATCCACTGGTCTACCCCTTTCATAAGAACATCAAGGGGTAGACGGTCCTAGCTCACGGATCAGGGTTTCATAGGAAGAAGCTCTTTGGCACATTGGAATACCTCCAAACATTGCAATGGACCCTATCATGTGTATTAAAGTGTGGTGGAATGCTGAAATATCCAAAACCTGGTTCCTAAGTGTGACCCCTTCGCAGACATGCGATGTCACCTAAAAACAAAGGTGTTCTAGAAATTGAATTATTATGGGGCCAAGAACTCCCAGTTTCGGTGAAACTGGTTGGATCTTGTCACAAATTGTGCCAAAACATGGTTTGCAATTATCCTATAACCCAACCAAGCACAAACCAAGAGAAAAATTCACCGGGCTACACTTTCTTAAGAACATCTAGGGGGAGACGATTCTAGGCCCACAGATTAGGGTTTCATAGGAAGAAGCGCCTCGGAGCATTGGAATACCTCCAAACCTTGCAATGGACACTAGCATGTGTATTAAAGTGTGGTGGAATGCTTAAATGTCTAAAACCTGGTTCCTAAGTGTGAAACCTTCGCAGACATGCAATGTCACCTAAAAATGAAGGTGTTTTGGAAATTTAATTATTAGGGGGCCGAGAACTCCGAGTTTTGGTGAAACCGGGTTGGATCTTGTCACAAATTGTGCCCAGACATGGTTTGCAATTATCGTATAACCCAACCAAGCACAAACCAAGAGAAAAATCCACCGGGCTACTTCTTTCATAAGAACATCTAGGGGTAGACGATTCTGGGCCCATAGATCAGGTTTTCATAGGAAGAAGCGCCTCAGAGCATCGGAATACCTCCAAACCCTTGGAATGGACCCTAGAATGTGTATTAATGTGTGGTGGAATGCTGAAATGTCCAAAACATGGTACCCAAGTGTAACCCGCTTCGTAAGCATGCACTATCACCGAAAAAATGAAAGATCCTGGAATTTAATTGGCCGGGAACTCCCTCTTTCAGTGAAACCAGGTTGGATCATGTCACAACTTGTGCCCAAACATTATTTGGTATTATCCTATAACCCAACCAAGCACAAACCTAGAGAAAAATCGACTAGGCTACCCCTTTCATAAGAACATCTAGGGGGAGACGATTCTGGGCCCACGGATTAGGGTTTCATAGGAAGAAGCTCTTCGGGTCATCGGAATACCTCCAAACCTTGCAATGGACCCTAGCATCTATATTAAAGTGTTGTGGAATGCTTAAATGTCCAAAACCTGGTTCCTAAGTGTGAAACATTCGCAGACATGCGATGTCACATAAAAACGAAGGTGTTTTGAAAATTTAGTTATTAGGGGGCCGAGAACTCCGAGTTTCGGTGAAACCGGGTTGGATCTTGTCACAAATTGTGCCCAAACATGGTTTGCAATTATCCTATAACCCAACCAAGAACAAACCAAGAGAAAAATCCACCGGGATACCCCTTTCATAAGAAGATCTAGGGGGTAGACGATTTTGGGCCTAGAGATCATGGTTTCATAGGAAGAAGCCCCTCGGAGCATCGGAATACCTCCAAACCCTTGCAATGGACCCTAGAATCTGTATTAATGTGTGGTGGAATGCTGAAATGTCCAAAACATGGTACCCAAGTGTAACCCGCTTCGTAGGCATGCACTATCACCGAAAAAACGAAGATCCTGGAATTTAATTGGCCGGGAACTCGCCGTTTCGGTGAAACCGGGTTGGATCTTGTCACAACTTGTGCCCAAACATGGTTTGGAATTATCCCACGGATCAGGGTTTTGTAGGAAGACGCTCTTAGGCACATCGGAATACCTCAAAACCTTGCAATGGACCCTAGCATGTGTATTAAAGTGTGGTGGAATGCTAAAATGTCCAAAACCTGGTTCCTAAGTGTGACCCCTTCGCAGACATGCGATGTCACCTAAAAACGAAGGTGTTCTAGAAATTTAATTATTAGGGGGTCGAGAACTCCCAGTTTTGGGGAAACCGGGCTAGATATTGTCACAAATTGTGCCCAAACATGGTTTGAAATTATGCTATAACCCGACCAAGCACAAACCAAGAGAAAAATCCACCGGGGTACCCCTTTCATATGAACATCTAGGGGGTAGACGATTCTGGGCCCACAGATCAGGATTTCATAGGGAGAAGCGCCTCGGAACATCGGAATACCTCCAAACCCTTGCAATGGACCCTAGAATGTGTATTGATGTGTGGTGGAATGCTGAAATGTACAAAACATGGTACCCAATTGTAACCTGCTTCGTAGGCATGCACTATCACGGAAAAATCAAAAGATCCTGGTATTTAATTGGCCGGGGACTCCCCGTTTCGGTGAAACTGAGTTTGATCTTGTCACAACTTGTGCCCAAACATGCATGGTTTGGAATTATCTGATGACCCAACCAAGCACAAACTAAGAGGAAAATCCACCGGGCTACCGCTTTCATAAGAACATCTAGGGGGGTAGACGATCCAGGCCCACGGATGAGGGTTTTGTAGGAAGAAGCTCTTCGGGGCATCGGAATACCTCCAAACCTGAGAACGGATGCTAGAATGTGTATTAAAGTGTGGTGGAATGCTGTAGTGTCTAAAATCTGGTTCGTAAGTGTGACCCCTTCGTAGACATGCGATGTCACCTAAAAACGAAGGTGTTCAGGAAATTTAATTATTATGGGTCCAGGAACTCCCCGTTTTGGTTAAACCGGGTTGGATCTTGTCACAACTTGTTCCAAAACATGGTTTGGAATTATACCAAGCACAAACCAAGATAAAAATCCACTGGGGTACCCCTTTCATAAGAACATCTAGGGGTAGACGATCCTAGCCCATGGATCAGGGTTTCGTAGGAAGAAGCTCTTTGGCACACTGGAATACCTCCAAACGTTACAATGGACCCTAGCATGTGTATTAAAGTGTGGTGGAATGCTGAAATATCCAAAACCTGGTTCCTAAGTGTGACCCCTTTGCAGACATGCGATGTCACCTAAAAACAAAGGTGTTCTAGAAATTGAATTATTAGGGGGCCAAGAACTCCCAGTTTCGGTGAAACTGGTTGGATCTTCTCACAAATTGTGCCAAAACATGGTTTGGAATTATCCTATAACCCAACCAAGCCAAACCAAGAGAAAAATTCACCGGGCTACACTTTCTTAAGAACATCTAGGGGGGAGACGATTCTGGGCCCATGGATTAGGGTTTCATAGGAAGAAGCGCCTCGGAGCATTGGAATACCTCCAAACCTTGCAATGGACACTAGCATGTGTATTAAAGTGTGGTGGAATGCTTAAATGTATAAAACCTGGTTCCTAAATGTGAAACCTTCGCAGACATGCGATGTCACCTAAAAACGAAGGTGTTTTGGAAATTTAATTATTAGGGGGCCGAGAACTCCCAGTTTTGGTGAAACCGGGTTGGATCTTGTCACAAATTGTACCCAAACATGGTTTGCAATTATCCTATAACCCAACCAAGCACAAACCAAGAGAAAATCCACCGGGCTACCCCTTTCATAAGAACATCTAGGGGGTAGAAGATCTAGGCCCACGGATCAGGGTTTTGTAGGAAGAAGCTCTTCCGGGAATCGAAATACCTCCAAACCTGGCAATGGACGCTAGCATGTGTAATAAAGTGTGGTGGAATGCTGAAATGTCCCAAATCTGGTTCTTAAGTGTGACCCCTTCGCAGACATGCGATGTCACCTAAAACCGAAGGTGTTAAGGAAATTTAATTATTAGGGGGCCGGGGACTCCCATTTCGGTTAAACCGGGTCGGATCCTGTCACAACTTGTTCCCAAACATTGTTTGGAATTATCCTATGACCCAACCAAGCACAAACCAAGAGAAAATCCAGTGGTCTACCCCTTTCATAAGAACATCTAGGGGGTAGACGATCATGGCCCATGGATCAGGGGTTTGTAGGAAGAAGCTCTTCGGGGCATCAGATTACCTCCAAACCTTGCCATGGACCCTAGAATGTGTATTAAAGTTTGGTGGAATGATGAAATGTCCAAAACCTGGTTCCTAATTGTGACCCCTTCGCAGACATTCGATGTCACCTAAAAACGAAGGTGTTCTGGAAATTTTATTATTAGGGGCCCAAGAACACCCAGTTTTGGTGAAACTGGTTGGATCTTGTCACAAATTGTGCCCAAACATGGTTTGTAATTATCCTATAACCCGAAAAAAATCACAATCCAAGAGAAAAATCCACCGGGCTACCCCTTTCATAAGAACATCTAGGGGAGACGATTATGGGCCCACAAATTAGGGTTTCATAGGAAGAAGCTCTTCGGGGCATCAGAATACCTCCAAACCTTGCAATGGACCCTAGAATGTGTATTGAAGTGTGGTGGAATGCTGAAATGTCCAAAACTTGGTTCCTAAGTGTGACCCCTTCACAGATATGTGATGTCACCTGAAAACGAAGGTGTTCTGGAAATTTAATTATTAGGGGGTGGAGAACTCCCACTTTTGGTGAAACTAGTTGGTTCTTGTCACAAATTGTGCCCAAACATGGTTTTGAATTATCCTATAACCCAAAAAAGCACATACCAAGAGAAAAATCCACCGGGCTACCCCTTTCATAAGAACATCTAAGGGGGAGATGATTCTAGGCCCACGTATTAGGGTTTCATAGGAAGAAGCTCTTCGGGGCATCCGAATACCTCCAAACCTTGAAATGGACCGTAGCATGTGTATTAAAGTGTGGTGTAATGCTGAAAAAAGGTTCCTAAGTGTGACCCCTTCGCAGACATTCGATGTCAACTAAAAAAGAGGTGTTTTGGAAATTTTATTATTAGGGGCCCAAGAACACCCAGTTTCGGTAAACTGGTTGGATCTTGTCACAAATTGTGCCCAAACATGGTTTGGAATTATCCTTTAACCCAAACAATCACAATCCAAGAGAAAATCCATTGGGCTACTCCTTTCATAAGAACATCTAGGGAGAGACGATTCTGGGCCCATAGATTAGGGTTTCATAGGAAGAAGCTCTTCGGGGCATCAGAATACCTCCAAACCTTGCAATGGACCCTAGAATGTGTATTGAAGTGTGGTGGAATGCTTAAATGTCCAAACCCTGGTTCCTAAGCGTGAAACCTTCATAGACATGCGATGTCACCTAAAAACGAAGGTGTTCTGGAAATTTTATTATTAGGGGGCCGAGAACTCCGAGTTTCGGAGAAACCGGGTTGGATCTTGTCACAAATTGTGCCCAAACATGGTTTGCAATTATCCTATAACCCAACGAATCATATACCAAGAGAAAAATCCACCGGGCTACCCCTTTCATAAGAACATCTAGGGGGTACACGATTCTGGGCCCGCAGATCGGGGTTTCATAGGAAGAAGCGCCTCAGAGCATCGGAATACCTCCAAACCCTTGCAATGGACACTAGCATGTGTATTAATGTGTGGTGGAATGCTGAAATGTCCAAAACATGGTATCCAAGTGTAATCTGCTTCGTAGGCATGCACTATCACCGAAAAAAGGAAGATCGTGGAATTTAATTGGATGGGAACTCCCCGTTTGGGTGAAACCGGGTTGGATCTTGTCACAACTTGTGCCCAAACCTGCATGGTTTGGAATTATCCTATGACCCAACCAAGCACAAACTAAGAGGAAAATCCACTGGGCTACCCCTTTCATAAGAACATCTAGGGGGGTAGACGTTTCAGGCCCACGGTTAAGGGTTTTGTAGGAAGAAGCTCTTCGGGGCATCGGAATACCTCCAAACCTGGCAATGGACACTAGATTTTGTATTAAAGTGTGGTGGAATGCTGAAATGTCCAAAATCTAGTTCCTAAGTGTGACCCCTTCGCAGACATGCGATGTCACCTAAAAATGAATGGTGTTCAGGAAATTTAATTATTTGGGGGGCCGGGAACTCCCCGTTTCGGTTAAAGCGGGTTGGATCCTGTCACAACTAGTTCCCAAACATGGTTTGGAATTATCCTATGACCGAACCAAGAACAAACCAAGAGAAAAATCCACTGGGATACCCCTTTCATAAGAACATCTAGGAGGTAGACGATCCTAGCCCACGGATTAGGGTTTCGTAGGAAGAAGCTCTTCGGGGCATCGGAATACATCCAAACCTTGCAATGGACCCTAGAATGTGTATTAAAGTGTGGTGGAATGCTGAAATGTCCAAAACCTGGTTCCTAAGTGTGACCCCTTTACAGATATGCGATGTCACCTAAAAACGAAGGTGTTCTGGAAATTTAATTATTAGGGGGTCGAGAACTCCCACTTTTGGTGAAACTAGTTGATTCTTGTCACAAATTGTGCCCAAACATGGTTTTGAATTATCCTATAACCCAAACAAGCACATACCAAGAGAAAAATCCATCGGGCTACCCCTTTCATAAGAACATCTAAGGGGGAGATGATTCTGGGCCCACGTATTAGGGTTTCATAGGAAGAAGCTCTTCGGGGCATCGGAATACCTCCAAACCTTACAATGGACCGTAGCATGTGTATTAAAGTGTGGTGTAATGCTGAAAAAAAGGTTCCTAGGTGTGACCCCTTCGCACACATTCGATGTCAACTAAAAAAGAGGTGTTCTGGAAATTTTATTATTAGGGGCCCAAGAACACCCAGTTTCGGTGAAATCGGGTTAGATCTTGGCAAATTCAAGAACTTTTCATGTTGAAATTTTTGTCAAATTAAAAAATATGCAAAAAATAATAGTTAATGCATTTTTAAATTTATAATGGTAAAATGGTTAATAATTTGACTATTTAGAATAATTATTTGATAAAATATAAAATGGATTTGGATTAATTATTCAAATTCAAGAACTTTTCATGTTGAAAGTTTTGTCAAATTCAAAAGTATGCAAAAAAAATAGTTAATGGATTTTTAAATTGATAATGGCAAAATGGTTAATAATTTGACTATTTAAAATAATTATTTGATAAAACAGAAAATGGATTTGGATTAATTATTAAAATTCAAGAACTTTTCATGTTGAAAGTTTTGTCAAATTCAAAAGTATGCAAAAAAGTATAATTTAAATGTTTTAAATGATATATTGGAAAATTTGAAAAAAAGCATAGCGCGCGCTGGGTTTTTTGGCCCAGCGCACACAAATTTGGGTCTTTAGTCCCGGTCGAGGTTATAAGCTGGGACTAAAGGTCTGGCCCCAACGCGCGAAAATGAAACGCCCCCCCCCCCCTCTAGTCCCGGTGCGTGGCACTAGCCGGGACTAGAGACCCCCCTTTAGTCCCTGCTGGTGCCTCTCAACGGGACTAGAGGGGGGGTATAAAAGTAGCCCTTCTCCCCCGGTGCGTTCCACGCACCAGGAGAAGTGGAGACCAAATCACGCAATAACGCCGCCAGGCTGCCGAAATTTTTCGCCGGCGCCGTCGACGAACTGCGCCTCTGTCGGCCGCCTGAACCGCGCCTCCGCACTCCACGCCGGCCGCCCGAGCCGGCCGCGCCACCGTCGCGCGCCCGCGCCTCCCCGCCCCTCTCTCGCCCCCGCGCGTGACGGCGCCCCACCTGCGGCCACCACCTACGCCACCGCGGGCCACCTCTCCGGCCACCTGCGCCACCGCCCGCCGCCGGCCCCCTCTCGGCCTCCTCAGACTACATAGGTATAGTTAAGCCTGTGCAAAAAGTGAGACCGCTTAAAGCGGCAAAAAAAATTCCTAGTTCAATTTCATTCACAAATCCAATCTAAACTTTGAAACTAGTGTAAATTTTTGAACTATCCCAAACCGGTCAAACCGGCTAAACCGGGATTGCACAGGGTTAGGTATAGTGTATATTAGTTAATTAGGATTATGATTATATTTTATATAGGTTTATGATTATATGATTAATTAGTGTATATTATGATTATGGTTATAGTTATAGTTTTAGTCAATTGTATGTTTATCGGTGTATATTATGATTATGATTATGATTAATCAGTTTTAGTGTATACTATGATTATGATTAATTAGTGTATATTATGATTATGATCATTATGATTTTAGGTATAGTTATATTTTATATTCTCACCTCTCTCGGATTTTTTATACAGTTATGATTTTTTATATTGTTTTAGTGTATATTATGATTATGATTAATTAGTGTATATTATGATTATGATTACTAGTCGTCAACCCGTGCGCCTGCACGGGCTAGTGTACTTTACGTCTTATTGGTATATGCTATATTTTTGGCAATTTTGATTTGTTTTCATAGTATGTACTCCCTCCGTTTTGGATGAGGCCATAGGTTGTTTCTAAATTGTTTGAGATTATAAGTTTTATCTCATTTATTATCATGTCTCCACCAATGGATGTTATCTCTTTTCTCTCTCTTCTCTCATGCATGTGAAACTATTGGTGCATATAGTAGTAATGAAAGGGAGTAATTAACTTGCTTGATCTTATCAAACTGGCTAAATGGCATTATAATCTCAAACAGAGTGAGTAGTTAATATAGATGCGTCTTTGCCTCTTTGGTGAATTCGTTCATATCAATTATTTAAAATTCTTTATTCATTGTCCTTTTAAATAACACTTTTTAGTCACTATAATATACCCATATTAACATATTGTTATTTATCGCATAAAGTTTATGGTACTTCCTCCGACTAATATTATTTGGTTCGAGTTTTTCTAAATACGGATGTACGTATCTATTACTAAAACTTGTCTCAATACATTTGTATCTAGACACTGTGTTTCTTTTTTTGGTTAAAAAAGCTACCCGTAGCAATTAATATTTTGAAATTAAAATCCTTCCATCTAACATATAGTGGTAATCCCTATCTATGCCTAGTGTATACACGGACCCACTTCTGGTATTCATGCCCCAGCGCTTCTCTCTAAAAATTAAAATAAAGATTCACTTTCTCCAAAACACCCGTTCGACACATGGTTGATTGTTCCTAGTATCACTATTGGATCTAGAATTCAAGATAATGTTGTGTAGGGATTTGTGTAGAGGAGCCAGCTAGGAGATTGACGGAGCAATTTCTGTATAGTGAGTCGTGGAGTAACAGATCGCTGTTGCTGGATCCGTACTGCCGGAGGCCTGGATGTGGATGTTTGCCTGTTTCTATTCTCTTCCTCCCAGTGATGCAGGCTTCCACTCCCAGGGATTTTGCGCCCACGGTCCTCAGATTCTTGTCGACTTCTCGCCAATTTCGATTGAACACCAGCTTCACTTTCACTGTATGATATTGAAAAAAAATAACCTTGGAAGGTCAGTTCTACTTTTTTTGCTTCATCTGATTATCTAATTTTTTGTCTTTTGAAATTCGAAAATTCTCAATCTTCTCCACATAGAAACGAATTGTGTTCTCATAAAAACAATTGTACAAATGTTCTGAGACTTGCAGAAGATAAGAAATTTAGATGGCATGAAATGTATTGTTGGAATCACGTCTCTCGCGACGTGTGTATCACCTCGCCATCAGCCAAACCTCACGTCTCTTTTTCTTTTTCCTCTGTCCATAATTAACCTATTAGATGTCATGTTTTTCTGTCTTCCCTACATAAGAAAGAAACTTTAAATTACATTCCTATAGATTAAATCATGTTGAATTCATCCCTGGACACCAGACATTGCTCTAAAAATGTCGTTCTGTTCCTCTTGCTCTTCAATATTTTGTTTTTGTTAAGTAAAGAGAAGCTGGCTAGTAAATTGACAGAGCAATCTCTGTAGTGGGAGTAGTGGCGAAGCAGCTAGCTGATGTTGAATCCGTACCGCCGAAGGTCTGGTTGTGTAGGCTTCTCTTCCTCCCGGGGATTCAGTCTTCTGTGCTCCCACGATGTTGATTTGCGGAGCTCCTCCGAGAAATGGTGCGCCCGATGATGCTCAGGTTCTTGCCGACTTCCTCGTCAATTTAGATGTGAAGACCGACTTTAGTTTGACTATATGAAATTTAGAACAAAATACTCTTGGAAGGCCTGTGCTACTTCTTTTTTGTTGTCTATCATTACTTTCTTAATTTACTACTTTTTTTGGTTTGCTTCACAATTTCCACATTCTCAGTCTTCTAAATGTAGAAACGAATTATTTTAAATTTTTTTTGGTACTTACAGTAGAGAAGACATTCCACTGGCATGAAACGTATTGTTGCAAGCACACCTTTTGCTACGTGGTCATCTATCTCTTTTTCTCTATAGCTCTGCACCATAATGAACCTGTCAGATGTCATTTTTTCCTGTCTTCTCTACTTAGGAAATAATGTAAAATACATACCTATAGATTAAGTCATGTTGGTCGCATCCCCGGAAGGCACTCACCACTCAAACAATGCCGTTGTATTCCTTTTGCTCTATAATATTATGTATTTATTAACTCAAGGTTCAGCATAAGGCAACAATGAGATGAAGTTTATAAACTTTTCCTTGCACAAAAATACATATGAATGTACATACCTGGGTTCATGATTGTCAAAATTCAGTTCTTTTTTTGTCACTGTTTGTAGCATATTTAGCAACATCGGCACCATTGTGCCATAGCATTGCTTATAAGCAGATGGAGGGATCGGATATCAGTAGCGCAAAATTGTTATGTAAATATATACAAAACTAAAGCACTATAATCATCACAATGAATTCCACATGTAATATGTATCTACACTGACCTTTTCTGAAGATTGTGTTGCTCTTTCGTAAAAATGTAGTCATGTAGGAACACACATATTTTTAATTAGTTAGAAAACCTTACAAAATTCCTCTAATAAAGTACGTAGACTAAAATAGAATTACTAAAGAATCTCCTTATGCACAATATCTTTTGTCTTTACAACTGCGATTAGGACTATAAGCCCATATGTAATACAATATTATTTAAATGTAACTAAATATATCCCTCAATATATAGGACTAGTATAAACCGTATAAAATTCCTTTTTAAGAGCAGTACATAGACTAAAGTATAAATACTCTAAGTTCTGTTGCACTAAAGGATCTCTTTGTAAACGATATTTTTTGCCAAATTGTTTTCTTCAGATTCTTCATCCGAGATTAGAACTTTCAGTCCATCTCTACTTGTGACTCGGGATACAGCTACGTAGAGTTGTCCATGTGTGAACACCTGCTTTGGTAAATATAGTCCAACATGTTTTAATGACTGTCCCTGGCTTTTGTTTATTGTCATTACAAAACAAACTGATATTGGGTACTTCCTTCTATTCAACACAAATGGCCACTTTGATTCATTTTGTGACATTATTATTCGCGGAATGTATACCTTGTTTACAATGTTTGTCCCTGTTATTATTTGAGCTTCTATGAACCACTTTCCCAGCTGTGTTATAGTCAGTCTTGTGCCATTGCATAATCCCTCACTTTGATTGATATTCCGCAAGAGCATTATTGGTAGGCCAACTTTCGGTCGTAATATGTGGTCTGGTGTTCCAGGGAATTTAAAACTATTCAAGAACTCTGATGTGTACAACCGATCTCCTTCTTCTGTATTGGACATTGCTTTGCACACTGTGTCAGAGCTTCGATATGTTACCTCTTCTCCATCTATTCTACTCATGATGTAAGAATTTACCTCATTTACCATCTCATTTCTTGGGCATAAGATGGCTCTTTCTTCAAGGTATTTTCGATCTGTGTAGTTAGTCCATAGGTTAGGATACGTGCTATTGATAATTGTTTCCAACTGATTTTCTCCTTTCTGCAGGAGTAATTTTTCAGGTATATGTACCCATGCCTCCTCTTCATTATTTCCTATTAACCCATCACCAATTTCTAGAATCCAATCTGCAAATTCTGCAGTTTTCTGTTGTTCCTCGGGGGTATCTATTAGTGCAGTAATGCGCATGTTCCGAGTGATCTTGTATTCCTCAAAGTGCTTCCATAAGTAGGAGCGTTTTAAGCACGCGTCGACAATATGAGACTTTCGACCTTTGGGTATTACTGGAAGTATTTGTTTGAAGTCACCCCCCATCACTATTGTCATTCCTCCAAATGGTCTATCTCCACTATTCTCATTTGTGAACCTTAGGATGTCTCTGAAACTCTTGTCCAGTGCATCAAAGCAATGTTTATTTGCCATAGGTTCTTCGTCCCATATTATTAATGATGTTCTCTTTAGTAGATCTGTAAGATAGGATCCTTGCTTGATATCACATGTTGACTCATTAGTGATGTTTAGAGGGATGTGAAATCTTGAATGTGCTGTTCTCCCCCCTGGTATAAGAAGAGCTGCTATTGCACTGGATGCTACTGCTAAGACTATTTTCCCTCTGATCGTAGGGATGTTGTAATTGCCTTCCAGAGAAATGTTTTCCCTGTCCCACCATATCCATTGAGAAAAATCAGTTTTCCATGTTTTTTATCAACAGACTGTACTATTGCATCATAAGCCATTTTTTGTTCTGGATTCAACTTTCCAATCAAAGCCACTTTCTCTATTTTAAGAGAATCTCTATCATAGTTAAGCTCCTCACTTATCAACCTATTTTATAGGCCATGTAATGAGTTGCTATCTGGCGAAGGAATTCCTTCGTAGTCTTTTAACGACTTTCCACCTTTCCTTAACAATGTCTCTATCTCTATGAGGGTGAGATTTCTTATTTTTTCATAATCAAGTTGAAGTGCTTCAAAGTTCAAGATTCTCCTCTGTCACCGTTGTATGTCCTCGGATAGTAATTGCCATGCTGATTCCCACAATTTCTCTGGATCCGACACCTCACAAAATAGAAGTATTGTGCAAAAAATTGACAGATTTGCTGTGCAGAAGCCCAATGTGATCCTTCTTTGATACAATCATCCCACTCTCTATCATCATCGAGTAATCCAAGGGCATAACATGATGACTTATAATTCGGGTGTATAATACCATTCACCTTTCTGATGTCTTCAAATGATTTACAACCTTTGACAATGTTTAGTAGTATTCTCATGTAATATTTCTCACCACTTGCTGGGTGGGCATAGTAAATCCTCCCAATAGACCGTTTACCTCCTTTCCTTGGTTTCCATTCTTTGTTCTTTCCGTGCCATGTCCACTTAGTTGGAAATTCTGCATATGTTAGATCACGGGCATCCTCATAAAACTGATTTGCCGTCATCCATTCAGTGAACATTGTTTTTTCTATGCCAGGTCTAGATACAATTTTCTCAATATCAGTCGAATTTGGGAACACAACGATTTGTTCATCTTGAAGGTGGAACTGTAATCTCTGCACAGAAGGTTGTCGATGTTGAAGTTCAAATCCAAATATACGCCAAGATGCCTCACCTGCTGATAGGTATCGCACATCAAGGTACATCTGTATCTCATCATAATTATTCCCAGTACTCAAAATTACAGTTGCTCTATCCTCTCCTTTATGTATGTACTTGAATAAGTACTTTATAGATCTCGATTTGTTGCACCACTCGACATTGATGTGTGCCTGGTACTTACTATCAGGTCTCTGTTGTATGGAACAACATGCCTGCTATCTAGTTCTACTCCATTTTTTCTACTTTCTTTCCATCATCTCTTCTTCTGTATACTGGAAATCCTTCTTCATCGATACTTGTTTCCTCACAGAACAACTTAGGGAAATGATTTGAGCACTTTCCATTGATCATGCATGGTGATGTGTACTTTTCTTCTCCTCATGGTCCATGCATCATGAAATTCTCAACTGCCACGTAACCTTCTGGATCCTCATCCTTGTCTGGAATCTCCGCAAATATGATTTTATCAATATTTCTGGAGATAGCATCCCTGTCTTTCGGGTCTAGAAATAATAGAATGTGTGCATGAGGAAGGCCTCTTTTCTAGAACTCGATGGTGTAGAAAACTGCAACATAGTGTGGTATTAGTTTGACATATTAATTTTTCAATGGTTCATGTACACAAAGAATGGGACAAAAAACAATAGAACATCTGTAATTTAAAAATTTATGCACTAAGCTATGAAGCTAGCTAGGCAATAATTAAATTCTGGTGGACTTACTTGCTATAGCTTTTCCAAACCGCTTCTTTTTGTATATGTATTCTATAAGTTCATTCAACTTTATCATGAACACTCTATTGACTATATCTGGACGATCTTCCGGTTTTTGGCCTGGGATGAAGTCCAGCATTGTCTGTATTTCAGGCCACTTTGGGTTGCATGTGAAAGTGATAAATAGATCTGGATACCCAACTCATCGACATATCGCCATAGCATCTTGGTAGTACTGCACTTTATTTCTAGGACTTCCATTATATGATGAAGGTAGTATAATTCTTTTACCTACTTGATCAGATCTCGTGTCCCCATTATCAATTGCGTCTTGCAGACCACTATATAGCTCCGTTCTAAGTGTGCCTTGATGCGTCCTGTACCAATTCAGTCTCCAATGCTCAATGCATGTAGCCGCGTCTACTATGAACTGAAGGAACAATTTGCCACTCATTTGGAGGACCACCGATTGATTTAGTCGCTGCTCGATGCGATATGCATAAAACTCCATCATGGTAACATGCTTTCTCTTTCCTTTGCATCCCTTTGTGGGTTCTAATTCTATTTCTGCTCTAAATCCGTCTTATCTGTATGGGAATAAAAATGGGTATTGCATAGACATAAAGCTTGGATGAAGTTCAGAAATTCTCTAGAGTTGTTTGTCTTTTCTTTCTACTATTATATCACGTTCGAAGTTTTCTCCAGTATGTTCCCCAACAATCAGAGCAGCTATTTCAGACGCAGTTGGTAGGTTGTATTGTCTTCCATCATTGGATCTTTTACCGACTAACTGCAACCTAACATTTTCAAGATATGATTCCTTGTACCTATCCCTTGCCATGCGGAATGATTTGACTAACTCATTGTGCTCATCAAGCATTTCCAATAATCCAGAATCAATGCCTTCATCCAGCTGTGTTTTCTTGTCCTTTGATGTTGATGCCTGCATTCTATTCCTGACCTCATTTTCAGTATCACAAATGTACAACTGAACAAAACTTTGGGTTGCTACCTTTATCTTTAGGTAGCCGTGTGCCAATTTTATGATAGTTTGCACCATTCAAGAGAAATACATAAGGTGCACCCCCTTGTCTGTTAATCTCGTAGTCAATCTGGCCACCCATTGAAGTAAATGCGAACATCGAATTATAGTTCCTGATATTGTCTCTATAATTTGACGAATCTCCCTTTTTATTGGGCCTTAGTAGCTGCTTAAGGTATGCTGGAGGATCTTTCAATGGCGGTAGTTTAACTTTTCCTTCCTTGCAACACAATCCGAATGTTGGCCTTGATTTTCTCGTGTTATGCTTGCTTCTCTCTTGATGCCACATTATAGCCTGGCAGTATTGGCATATGCTAGTTGGTTTTCCAATATTTGAAACTTCAGTTTTAGGGATCTTGGATTTACTAACTTTTTTCATTGCTTGTAACTTCCTTCTATTTTCTCGATTTTACATACTCATTTGTTTTCTTCCAATCAAATCACTATCTCCCAAGTCTCCGACAGAACTTGATTCTTGCATAGCTTGCGCATCAATTGTTGTGTTCTTACTATTTTTGCTCTGGACCAACCTTGCACGCTTGCTACACTGATCTCTATAGACCGTCTGTTTCCTCTTTGGCGGGTTTCGTTTTTTGGGACCTCTTGAAATCCTCTAACAGTACGAATTTCCTAGTTGTTAGTCCTTTATACAGGCCAAATGACTAATGTCCACGATGAAGATGATATAGTGGTCACCTTTCTTTCTCTTTGTTTAATGTTTTAGCATGCTGTTCTGTAGAACGATCATTAGATATTCCCTGAATAAAAAAAGAGTTAAACTTGATCTGCATAGCAAACTTCAAGAAATTAGAATACAATCATAAGCATATGATTACCTTTCTACTTGTTTGGTAAGGTACATCGTTAGTTGATGTATATATACCTGTTAATAGCCTGTAATATATTTTATATTGATTAGTTATATGTATACACGCTACACACGTGGGACTATTTCCTTCTTAGTACCTAATACCACAAAATGCAATTAATTACCTTCCACTTTGATGTACTTCATCTTGTTCGACATGAATATTTGACTCGTTACCTGTAATATTTAATAACTTGGGGCGCTTGCTATATTTTGTTTTATTTGGAGGTTGACTTCGCTTCATCCGAACATGTCTGCATTCAGTTTGTCATAGATTATTTGCAGTCTACTGTAATGCTTAGTAATATAAATTTCTTGATAATATACCTGTTGTTTTTGCATTGTACTGTTTCACTATTTTCTAGATTTTCCCGACAATTTGAGAAAACCTATTTTAGAGAATTAGGTCAATATATTGAAGTTTGCGTGAAACAATGTTTATAAAAGGATGGAATTATTTAGTATAGGTGTACCTTGCTTTTGTCAGGTAATGCGTCTATTTTCCCCAAGATGGTACCCCTGCATATATATGTGTTACGCTTCTATTAGCTTCATTATTGAAAATATAGGATAAAAAATTCTCGTCTATCAGAACCTCCTCTTTTCTAAATATAAGATCAAGAAAAGATTGTAATATATTACTAAGAATCATATGTTGTACACTATTGTTGGCCACCATTACCTGTCGTCTGTTTTATTCCTCTTCTGTTGCATAGGCACATGATACTTCGTCACGGAGGCTGAGGCTACTCCTAATGTTTTTTATAGTTTGGATCTATCCCTTTGTAACAGCGTCGAACTCTTGTGCTTTCTTCGTACCTAATGTAAATTTTTCAGTAAAATCATGGAAGTTCATAATCAAAGAAATAAGGTGGGACAAACATGAAGTAGTATGCATTATGCAAAAGCGATGGTCCACCTCTTCTTTTCTTTACTCTCCTGGTGCTCGGAATATCTGGAATATTATAACGTCTAAAACTATGCATGTATAGCCTTTTATATTGGTAATCAGACGTGTTGGATTTGGACTCTGCAAGACTTTTTTTATGAGGAAAGGACTCTACATGACTTGTTTATTCTTCTGGACTGTATAAAAACGTGAACCGTGTATAAGAAATTCATGTTCACACGTCTTCGAGTCGCGTCCAACATGGAAACTTGGACACATGGGAATTTCTCTCACGGAACAACCAAGATCTTTTTATTATTATATATGCACATCCGTATTTTCAGTTGGACCTAGGCTACCTAATATTTCTAGGCCGATAATCGCGCTCTGCTAAAAATGGGTTATTTAGTTTTTGACAATATCAATAAGTTTTTTAATATGATATGTTTCTTACAAATGATACTCCCTCCTCTCAAAATAAGTAATTTGAGTTTGTCTATATTTGAATGTATCTAGACATTTTAGTATATAGGTACATGCCAAATCTAGACAAATCCAAGTCACTTAATTAGGGAAAGAGGGGATATTTTATTTTGTTGGTAACAATTATAATCTTCTATGTCTGCACTTAGTCTTCTCTGATTGTCCACCGAATAAAACGCCAGCAACACACCTGCCATTGACTTCAACAACGGTAAATGCTGATTAAAGTTTTGCCTTTTTTGGAGGCCATCAAGTTGTTTGTCGCTGCTTCTATATAAGCCATCTAGTCTTACCATGGACGGCTAGACCAGATGGTTAAACTTCTATTCTTTAATATAGCTAACCCCTTGAGAGCAACGATGCTCTGGTTTGACACTGGTATATTGATATTTTTTTTCTAGTTTGACACTGGTATAATGATTTTTTCGTTACCTATTCTATACATTGATAGTCTCGGAATAGGTAAGTTTATGTGAATTTTGGATGGTTGCTACTGGATCACCAGAGTATATCTAAAAAGGATAGTTACCTCTTTATTTAGTAAAAAAACAAAACGTAGCTGATTAATCCTGAATTTTTCTATGAAACAATTCCGATAATATAACATAGTATTATTCAATTGCTATATATCCTCAATTATTTTTGTCTTCCTCCCCAGATGACATCTGCTAGGTTGATGTTCATCATCAAGACATTACACATGCTTTCGTCTTTTCTTCAAATTTTGGTTTTTGAATTGGTCTTCCGAGTCTTCATCGTCATCAAGATGAACAACATGTCTTTGATTTCTTTGTAACCTTCTACTCATGCGCTTCACTTTGTATGTTTCTTTTTCATCATCGCTATATTCATGTATATCTTTATCTTCATCTTCCTTTGGCTCCTTTTTAATGAGGACAGGTTTTGAAGTTTTCTTCAAGTTTCTCTACAAAGGATAAGAGATTTAGTATGAAATATTTTTTTCTAAATAAGGCAATGCGTATAAGTTTGTTTAGTACCTCAGTATCTTTTGGACTATCAAGTGCTAAATCCTCATTGTCATCAAGACGACCAGATTGTTTCTACTTTATTCATGTTCTCCCTCTCTTTGTTTTCTTTTTGCATCCTTCATCATCCATTTTATTTTGCATATGTACATCTTGTCTTTCTTTGGTTTATTCTACAAAAAGCAAGAGTAGCTTATATCAGTTCCATTGTATTAATTGTATATAATGCAGTATAGGTAATGTGTAAGCCTGGTGAACTTATACCCTACTGCTCTGATAATATAGTTTTGGCAAACCCTCATGAAAATAAAAACATGAGGAATATAATAGAATAGAAGGAAATCATTAAAATTGTACCTTCTCGTTGTTCTCATTCTTCATAGATGAACTATTGTCGTCTTGAAGAAATAGTCTTGAGAGTGTGTAATCTGCTCTACAACTTTCGAAATTGTAATCGGTCAATCTAAACTGACAAATTATTGTCTTCCCAAAAATCTCTTGGATTGGTCTTGGAAGCTCATTACTTTCACTACTAATTGAAGCAACCATGTTTATGCAGACTCATTGATTAACCGTTGAGCTTCTTTCTCAAAAAGAACGCAAGATGCAGATGCTATTCTCGATCACTTATTTCAAGCTTGATCTTGTATCTAAAAATTAATGAAGGAATGAATTTTAGAAGTCTCTATTAAAATTTCAAAGAAGGTAATATTTTAAACTTTTACCTTGCTTTGGCTTCGGCTTTCCTATCACATTTGCTGCAATACTAATGATCAAGTCTCTTTTCAAGTTGCTTCTTGCAATTATCTTTGCTACATGAAATGTAGTACCAACCATATCTTGTATTAACATCATCAATTACTGCTTTCACACTAAAAATTCTTCCCTATAGATTTATAACATAAATGTATGTACGTTATTGGCTGGAAGAAATTATACTTCATAATTATTACTCAATTGCAAACCTGATTTGATGAGTTAAATAGAACATCATTTAACTCTTGTAAAGTTTTCCTATTATAGATCATTTGCTCTTCAAGTGTCCCTTTTCAGATGCCCCTCCTCATTATGAAATTATCTGACAATATTTTCTTTGGAACAAACACTATTTGGAGATAGAAAAATATTCATCATGATAGGAAATTAGTGATATATGTATGAAAATAAAATTATCTATATTGGAATTTCGTTACCTATTCTGTACATCCATAGTCTCAGGAATAGGTAAGTTTATGTAAACTTGAGTTGCACTATGTGATGATAGAGAATATCCTGCATATTGGTTCAGATAATACCTATATCAATCAGAGAGATGATAAAATCAAAATTTATTTTTGAAAGAAGACATACTGCCAAATTTCTTGACTGTGGTCGATGTAATTATAATGACATTGCCTGTTGACTTGTCATCAATTAGTTCAGTTTTCGCACCCCACAATCTAACTTTCACTTCTTCGTCTCTGTTAACAAAAAGTGCAATTATAGTGAAGACATAATATTATCACCTTGATTGCAAATATGACATAATATTTTGCACGTACTCGACCAGAAGTATAATATCACGGATCTTGGAGATCCCAAAATTTGTTTTAGTTTCTTCAGTTTGTCCTATGTGTGCTGCAACTCCTATAACATCTGTTACATAAGGAAATTAGATTGCATATCTCGCAAAAAGAAAAGGATGAGTTTGTATAAAAAAATTAATATCATACCTGAGAGATAAATGTCAACACCTACTCTTTTAGAAAGCATTTCTATGCTTGAAAAGTTGAAACCATGCTTTGGAATGTCTTCTTTATCTTGGATCTCCTCTATATTGGTTGTGGGCGAGAAGTTGATTATTACGTCATTTTCTACTGGTCGAAACTTAGTTGCAGCTGGCATGACTCTCACATTTGTAATGTTGTACACGTTGCCTTCTTGAATGGATGGTCTGAACTTCTCGGTGTAGGCCTTACTGATAACTCCATGCAACATGGTCCCCTGGTATATTTGCAATTAGCATGGAGACTCGAACAAAAGCATTGGAAATAAGTCAATGTAAGATGTCATTGCAATCAGAGAGCCCTCATACCTCATGATCAATAAGGATCATATCAAGACTAACTATTTCACCATTATTAATCAATATTGAATCCCATAGTCTGGCTACTCTTGCCGTGATTGTTAGTTCCTCACTTTGAATCTCACGTTTTGCATGCCATTGCAGGTCTCACCATTGAACTGAAACATCAAACAATTTAATTTATTATTAATACTACTCCCTCCATCCTAAAATAGATGTTTCATATTTTACAAAAATTGAATAAACCTATATAATAAATAGTGTCTAGATTCATCCAAATTTTGACAAATCTAAGACATCTATTTTAGGACGAAGTGAGTACTTGAGGATACTTGAGTCGTACCTAGTATTGCAAGATAGATTTTAGATCCAAACCTGGCCGAGTGAAGGAGATATGAGAAGTAGATGACACGTTCTTGAGGGAAGATTTTGCTGATGGCGTGTTGTCGAGAACGTGATGTCGGCGGCAAGTCGGCACGTGGTACTACCGCTGGAACTTTGTGATCAACTCAAGAACGCAAGTCGAGATCGCGTGAAGACGTTTGTCGAGAAAGGTTGACGATTGGTGTAGATATATATATATATATATATATATATATATATATATATATATATATATATATATATATATATATATATATATATATATAGGCATGACGTATCATTTGAGTTTGAGTAGCTAACGATTCGTGGAGTATCTGTAGGCAGGTACGCGTAAATATCACGTCTATATCTCTAAAGGCAGGATTGAGTTTGTATTGCAACGTTGGCATGTCTCCCGTACAGTAACGATTGGTGGAAATCACTTTTGCCCTTATCTGTTGCCTCAGCCGTTGATGTTAAGATTTGAGGTTACGATTTTATTTTCTCCAGCATTTCTTTCAGGATTAATGTGGGGGCTCGTATGGTGCCTCCAATTAGTAAATATAAGATTATGATTTTAGGTATAGTTATATTTTATATCCGCACCTCTCTCGGATTTTTTTAGTCAAGTGTAAGTTTATCGGTGAAGGGCATGGACACGGCTAGGTGTCGAGGCCATGGGTTAGGGTTAGGGTAATTATTGTAACTGGAGTTAGGGTTAGGGTGTTGGTGCTTGGTGGTGACCGGAGTTAGGACTAGGGTGGTGGTTCTCGCGGGAAGCCGCTTATTCACCCGCCTCTCCCGCGGCCACCATCACCGGACACCGCCACCGCACCTTCGGGTTTAGGGTTTAAGTTTTATTTGTTAAGTTCAAATAAATATTGTGTGCATTTTGCAGGAACTATTGATCCACCTAGTCCAATCCACAGAGACCTAGATTCGGAACACTTCTTCGAGGATATGATTCACGATGCCGATGAGGGATCTCCCTCGAGGTATCTGAACACATCCGGTGAGGGAGAGGAGACCAACAGACAAGAGTAAGAAGCCCATGGACGCGTAACGCAAACCGACGAGGTATATATATGATGTCCGATGATCGTCACTAGATGTACCTAGTTGTAGATATATTATGTTGACGGATGTTTCTTCTCTTAGGCCTCTACATCGAGCAAGAAAACCAAGCGCGGCCCAGCAAAAAAGTTGCCCCAGGGTACTGTTTATGAAATTACATAGGTTTCAGGAGACGACGAACCATTGGAACCAAAGAAAACAAAACAAATATTTGTACAACAATGCAGAGTTGTTGCCAGAGATCGCACCCCGATCACTGTTCGAGAGTGGAATAAGCCCAAAGAGGCGGAATGGAGTGATGTGTATATCGACGATAGGTTCAAATAGGAACTTTTTAATGACCTCATGGCACATTTCAAGATGCCAGAATGTGACACTGAGAACGAGACGACTGAAATGAGAAAGAAAGTCAAGCAGTTTGCACTGAAGAAGATGGCCGAACTATTCAAGAACTGGAAGAAGTCATTACGACAACGATATCAGAAGGAAAAGAATACCCCATTATTCGAAGGCCATCTAGCGAAGCATTAGCCTTACTGAGATGCATTTGTGCAGTATAGGGGGTCAGGAGTTGCAGAGGAAAAGTCTGAAAAAAACAAGATAAATGCTACGAAGAAGAAATATCACCATAACATGGGGCGGGGAGGCTACGCGGCTACCATGCCTAAGTGGGATGAAAAAGAGAAAGAGCTTCATGATAAAGGGATCATTTCAGAACCAATTTTGCGAAGAATGGGATTTGAGGGCAAGAAATTGGTTCCTTGGGCATGGGAGTAAATATGACAAACTTATTGGGGACCTTGTTTGCAGTGATGGGATAAAGGTACCCAGGAGTACATGGATAAAAGTGGTGAAAGATATTAAAGATGGAATAATACAGTTTCATCCCGATAGAGAGAAATACTTGCTGACCTTGGTCCTCGGGAATCGCGAACATACAGGACGAGTCCGAGGCCTTGACGGGAGTTTCACATGGGAGAATGGGTTTCCTAAGGTCCAAGGTACCTATAGAAGCCGAGCAAGAAGAAAGCAGCGACGGGAGGAGGAGGAGGCAGACAAGTTCAACTAGCTGCTAGCAAGACTTCACAAACAGCGGCAGCAGATCGACGAACTTAGAGGAATAGCACGCTTGCAAGATCCTCCAATTGATATTACCGCCAACCCATCTCTGCGGAGAAGCAGCTTCGCTGAATCGGAGGTCCCGTCTAACTATGCATCCTATACAGATGGCGGTCCCAGCTACCCCGTGGATGGAATTAAAGAGAAGATACCTTGTGAGCTCCATAATAAATTGAAGAACGTATCTGTGAAGGTGGCGGTCGGATCGGCTTTGCCTTGTCTGCCTGACGCATGTTGGCATGGCCGTGAGATTCCACCTGGCTATGCTAAAGTCGGGGTGGATCAAATCATAAAGGAGTGGGAGTCAATGGAGCCTGACATCCATGGACCTAAAGGTGAGATCACACTCGGAGAAGTACTTGGTGGGAACATTCTCTGGGACAAGAACAACATATGGTTTATAGGCTCGGCCCTAAGGATAACACTCATGCCTCTGAGTCGTCGCAGGTCTCCTTCTCCTCCACCTCCACCTCCATCACCTCCAAGAAGCCCACCCCATGATGACTACGACCACCACATCCTGAGTCCATCTCGATCTCCGTCGCAGGCTCAGCAGTCTTCGCCGCCTGCTAAGGACAATAAGCGGAAGTGTGCTCCGTCAGTGAGTACTAAAGGAAAATGTAGCCCCTCCCAATAGTGCCTCATCAGAATCTTCCCATCAGACCTTATTATCGTACTGATACGGAAACTGTAGCAATAGCAAAGGCCGAAGTGGCGGCACATTTTGAGAAGAAAAAACCTGAGCCCGCTCCGGTATACACAGAGAAGCAAAAGGCATATGTACTTAATTTTCTGAACAAAAAATCGCAATATGATTTGCACCATAAGCCAAATTACTATCTATGCACACTTCAGAAAGAAGTGGCGAAGAGCAAATCAAGCAAATCAAGTGCAAGCGGTAAAAAATTAGCAAGCACAGGTGCAAGCAGGACCAAAACTACAATCAATAAAAAATCAGATGTTATCCTTCTAGGACAACAGGAAAAACAAACGATCGCACCCCTCAAGATGGTTCCACAAAATGTTCCACTCCTCGCACAACAACCACTAGATATGTCAATAACCGCGGAGTTGGCGGCCAGCATGGAAATTAGTCTTGATGAATTGTTAGGCCCCCAACTCGACCTTCTACGCAAGATGCCAATAGCCCCTAAATATGTCGCAGGTGAGGATTTGGTCAGCAAAGAGAGGCTGAGAGAACTGCCAACACAAATGCAGAATCTCCATCATTGGTACTCGGCGGTCATGAAGCAGGGAAGAATAATGATCGTAGCCAAAGTCCCACCTAAGTACTACTTCAGACCTAAAGTGGTACATATTGAGTTTTCAGAACTGTTCCACTTATGCCATCTCGATGGCCGGGACAAATCCATCCTTAGCTGCTATTGTCTGTAAGTTGTTGAATTCATTGTCTGCATGTTCAGTGTTTCCGTTGTTTAGTTATCACATGTAATTATCCTTATTATGCAGAATGAAGATCCTAGAATGTAAAACAAAAAGAATCTACAATATTGGGTTCATTGACCTAGATAAAGTGCATATAACCACGCTAACGCATAACCCCGAGGAGACGGAGGAAAACATTCTAGGGTTTCTAATGGAGCAAAATTTCTCTGACCACATACTGTTTCCTTACAATTTTAGGTGAGGGTCTTACACTATTGTACACATTCACTTTTGATTAGTTGATGCTAATAAGTGTAAGTGATGAGTTACTGATATATATATAAATGTTTGCATCTTCCATTGGGTTCAGCTAGACATTCAACTTGATAAGGGAAGAGTTGATGTCATGGACCCATCAAAGAAAAACCTGGAAGATTTCCACAACATGCAGGACATGCTCCAGAAGTAAGTTTCGCGCTATATCGGTCTCTTTCATTGATTTCATGAGATATCAGGTAATGAATAACTCATTCATTCATTTTCTTTGTCGGGGAGGATTTGGATCCGGTTCAAGCGCGAGGTTACCGGTGTATTTAGTGAGAAGCTGACGTTTAGGGCGGTCTCGGTAAGTAGCACATGATATGTCCGCGCATCTCTTTACTTCTAGTTTTAATACAATAATGGTGCTAGATTATTATTTTGATTGAATTCTATTCTTGTAAAGTACGCGAGGCAGCCACAGGGGTCGAATCTATGTGGATTCTACGTATGTGAGTTCTTTAACACGTTTACCACCGAACACAATGATTATAGAGTCGATGTAAGCAATGCATTCACACCATCATTTTATTGCCGTCACATTTTGTTATCATGATTTATATTCATATTGATCTCCTTTTTCTTATATATAGGTCGAGAGAATGCGAGATCAACTACTACCAGTGCAACGCGTACTAGCAATTGTGGAGGAGCTAGCAGTATTTATTGTCAAGGAGATCCTAGACGATGCCGGAGAACTTAGTGTGAATAGGTTCTACCGATCTCCATGTAATCGAACATACGTGCTCTAGTCCCAAGATTTTTGTGATCTCCATGTAACTATGTAAATTGTATATATTTGTATGATCGATATCGTAATACAACTTATCTTATATATGCACGAATGTGTACAATATGTGGTGGCGTAGAAATATTCAAAAACTATGTTGAAATAAAAAATAAGTAAATCAAACAATAAAAATGAAATCTCTGCCGCGACAGAGAAAGGGCATAAAATTCTGCCACGGCAGAGAACCACTAGTCCAAGATAATGCTCTGTCGCGGCAGAGAAAAGGGGCAAAATGCTGCCGCGGCAGAGACCCACTACTCCCGGTCCTTAACACCAACTGGGACTAGTGGGGGTGCACCACGAGCGCGCAGGGGCAGCCACGTGGACATCCACTAGTCCCGGCTGGTAACTGGGTCGGGACTAGTGGTGGGCCTCTAGTCCCGCTTGATTAGTCCTGATTCAAAAACCGGGACTAAATGACCTTACGGCCTGGGACTAGATGCCCTGTTTCCACTAGTGGGGGTAGACGATTCTAGGCCCACAGATCAGGGTTTCATAGGAAGAAGCGCCTCGGAGCATCGGAATACCTCCAAACCCATGCAATGGACCCTAGAGCGTGTATTAATGCGTGGTGGAATGCTGAAATGTCCAAAACATGGTACCCAAGTGTAACCCGTTTCGTAGGCATGCACTATCACCGAAAAAACAAAAGATCCTGTAATTTAATTGGCCGGGAATTCCCCGTTTCAGTGAAACCAGGTTGGATCTTGTCACAACTTGTGCCCAAACATGGTTTGGAATTATCCTATGACCCAACCAAGAACAAACCAAAACAAAAATCCACCGGGCTACCCCTTTAATAAGAACATCTAGGGGGGTAGACGATCCAGGCCCATGTATCAGGGTTTTGTAGGAAGAAGCTCTTCGGGACATCGGAATACCTCCAAACCTTGCAATGGACCTTAGCATGTGTATTAAAGTGTGGTGGAATGCTAAAATGTCCAAAATATGGTTCCTAAGTGTGACCCCTTCGCAAACATGCAATGTCACCTAAAAACAAAGGTGTTTAGAAAATTTAGTTATTAGGGGGCCGGGAACTCCCCGTTTCGGTTAAACCGGCTTGGATCCTGTCACAAAGTGTTCCCAAACATGGTTTGGAATTATACTATGAACCAACCAATAACAAATCAAGAGAAAATTCCACCGGGCTACCCCTTTCATAAGAACATCTAGGGGGTAGACGATCCTGGCCCATAGATCAGGGTTTCGTATGAAGAAGCTCTTCGGGGCATCAGAATACCTCCAAACCTTGCAATAGACCCTAGCATGTGTATTAAAGTGTGGTGGAATGCTGAAATGTCCAAAACCTGGTTCCTAAGTGTGACCCCTTCGCAGACATTCGATGTCACCTAAAAACGAAGGTGTTCTGGAAATTTTATTATTAGGGGCCCAAGAACACCCAGTTTCGATGAAACTGGTTGGATCTTGTCACAATTTGTGTCCAAACATGGTTTGGAATTATCCTATAACCCAAACAATCACAATCCAAGAGAAAAATCCACCGGTCTACCCCTTTCATAAGAACATCTAGGGGGAGACGATTCTGGGCCCACGGATTAGGGTATCATAGGAAGAAGCTCTTCGGGGCATCAGAATACCTCCAAACCTTGCAATGGACCCTATCATGTGTATTAAAGTGTGGTGGAATGCTGAAATGTCCAACACCTGTCTCCTAAGTGTGAAACCTTCGTACGCATGCGATGCCACATAAAAACGAAGGTGTTTTGGAAATTTAATCATTAGGGGGCCGAGAACTCCCAGTTTCGGTGAAACCGGGTTGGATCTTGTCACAAATTGAGTCCAAACATGGTTTGCAATTATCCTATAACCCAACCAAGCACAAAACAAGAGAAAAATCCACCGGGCTACCCCTTTCATAAGAACATCTAGGGGGTAGACGATCTAGGCCCATGGATCAGGGTTTTAAGGAAGAAGCGCTTCGGGGCATCGAATTACCTCCAAACCTTGCAATGGACCTCTAGCATTTGTATTAGAGTGTGGAGGAATGCTGAAATGTCCAAAACCTGGTACCCAAAGTGTCACCCTCTTCGCAGACATGCGCTATCACCTAAAAATGAAGGTGTTCTGGAAATTTAATTATTAGGGGGGCGAGAACTACCAGTTTTGGTGAAACCGGGTTGGATCTTGTCACATATTGTTCCCAAAGATGGTTTGCAATTATCCTATAACCCAACCAAGCACAAACCAAGAGAAAAATCCACCGAGCTACCCCTTTCATAAGAACATATAGGGGGTAGACGATTCTGGGCCCACGAATCAGGGTTTTGTAGGAAGAAGCTCTTCGGGACATCGGAATACCTCCAAACCAAGAAATGGACCCTAGCATTTATCTTAAGGTGTGGTGGAATGCTGAAATGTCAAAAACCTGGTTCCTAAGTGTAACCGCTTCGCAGACATGCGATGTCACCTAAAAACGAAGGTGTTCTGGAAATTGCATTATTAGGGGGCCGAGAACTCCCAGTTTCGGTGAAACCCGGTTGGATCTTGTCACAAATTGTGGCCAAACGTGTTTTGCAATTATCATATAAACTAACCAAGCACAAACAAATAGAAAAGTCCATTGGGCTACCTCTGTCAGAAGAACATCTAGGGGGTAGACGATATGGGCCCACAGATCAGGGTTTTGTAGGAAGAAGCACTTCGGGGCATCGAATTACCTCCAAACCTTGCAATGTACCCCTAGCATGTGTATTAGAGTGTGGTGGAATGCTGAAATGTACAAAACCTGGTAGCCAAAGTGTGACCCTCTTCGCGAACATGCGCTATCACCTAAAAACAAAGATACTGAACTTAATTGTTAAGGGGGACTCTCCGTTTCAGTGAAACCGGGTTGGATCTTGTCACAACTTGAATAACATGCCTAACTCTAAAAATGATTTTAGGAAAACTCATGAGATATATACAAAGCATGCCTCTAGTTCAAATTTGGCAGAGCTGCAGCCGAATCGGCAGAAACTTGCCTACATCATGAGAAGTGCCTAGGAAGATTGTAGTTGCAAATAAACGATTGTTCAATTTTACATTAAATGTGGTCTAATATTTTATAAAAATTAGCCGATGCCACTTCACAAAATTTTATTTGTTCGTTCTCTCAAAAAAATAATTTTTTTGTACTCCTAATATTAGGGCACATAAAATGAAAGGAGCTTCCAAATGCCCAAAATTTTCCCGCTTCACCAAATTTCCCTCCACTTCACCAAAAACTTCCCGCTGGAAACTCCTGCCTAAACTCTTGCCTCGACAACACAATGACACAAACGCCCACCAAACGAGAAAATGAGAAGGGCCATTCAGACAAACCACACGAGGAGACGACCATCCACCCAAATCCCTCGAATCACCATCCATTCGACCCCCACTTCTCCATTCCCCTCCCCCTCCTTATCCATTCCAAATCCACCCCCACCCGAGAAGACGACGGCCAGGCGTGCGCTCGCGAAGACGACGGCCAGGCGAGTGCTCAGGGAAGACGACAGCCACGCACGCGCTCGGGAAGACGACGGCCATGCGCGCGTCAACGACGGCCATGGGCAGGTAGCTGCAACCTACGATGGACACCGATCTGTTCAGGCGAGTTCATTTGTTGTTCTCCTTGCCTAGGGTTAGGGTTTCTTGCCATGCCTAGGGTTCGGGTTTCTTGCCATGCCTAGGATTCGTGTTAGGGTTTCTTGCCATGCCTATAGTTCAGGTTAGGGTTTCTTTGCAATTCCTATTATTCATGTCATTAGGTTTTCATTGCCATGGAATTTAGGGGGTTTCATTGTCATGGGATTTAGGGGGTTCATTTTCTGAAAGGAACAAGCATAGAGTTCATGATGTTAGACTTTTTTTAAAGGAACATGTTGTTGTATTCTATTACAGAGGCATGCTAACTAAAATTCATGTGTAGCTAGAGTGTGCTGATATATGTGGAGCTAGAGTGTATCCTGAAATAGAGCTTTCATACATTTTTTTGGAATAGATTAGAAAGAAGAGAGGTGAATTGGAGCAAGAAAAATCAAACCGGAGCTCGCCAACACAATAGTACTAAACAGCTAAACAGGGTATGCTGCAGCGTTGCTTGCTTGTTGCATGCTTGTTTGCTTGCTTTGGCATAAACAACAATAGTAGTAATATAGTTGATGGGGATATGACCACCGGGGTATGCCCAGCAGGACATTTCCTACTGGCCCAGGCGCCAGCGAGTGGGCCTGCAGGACGGCGACTGTATCAAGATCTGGCATGGACTCAAGCGACTGGAAGCTGAAGGCCCAGAAGTGTAGATAGGCCCAGTTGGATTAGGTCATAGGATCACCGAATCCTTAACTGATTCGGCTGAGATCTGTAAACCCTAGGGAGGTGATTCTATATAAACCTCCCTAGAGGGCGCATAGAGGATAGGTTCCATCATACACCCAAGCGACTCGCCGCCTATCCTTCGAGCTCGCCCCATTGTACTCTCACCATAATACAATCTAGCAGGAGTAGGTCTTTACCCTCCGGGGGGCCAAACCTGGGTAAATCCTTGGGTCTCAGCCTTCATATCGCACCGTAGATGGCTGGCCGCCCTTGCCCCATGTTCTACTACTCGCTGCCGATTGCAGCATCTGCCGTGGTCATTCCCACGACAATGGCACCCACCGTGGGGCCTGGCCGGTCAGGCCGGTGTTCTGCGGCGAGATCCAATCTGCCCATCAACGAGTCGATCGCCACCGGCCGCATGATTGCAATAGGAGAGATGCTCCAGATCTTGCCGAGCATCTACGTCCCGGCGGCTCGACCCGTCACGCACAACATGATCCTGCCGATCGGCACGATCAGCCTCTTCGTCGGCCTCACCGACGTCATCATCTCGGAGGACTCGGCTCCCATCCGCGAGTCGCCGCCACGCGATCGGCTCTCTAAGAGCCAGGTCCGCATGATCCACCGCCTCGCCTCCGAGTACAACTCGTCCCGCAGTGACGTGGCCGAAACCACCGTAGCCACGAAAGACGCGGCCCTCAATGACGACGCCGACTCGGCGACCCCGGCGTCACTCGTCGGATCCATTGTCGCCGCGTCACCCGCGGGCTCCATCACCCAGGTCTCCAACATCGGAGACTTCGAGGATACCTCTATCCTTGGGATCTTCAACTTCGACTCCGGGTCAGAGAACTTCGCCGACCTCCGCGACGGAACTGGCCGCCACGTCGCGACCTACATGGCGACTGGCACCGACCAGTCGGAAGATCCATTCTCCATGCCGATCCCTCCCAACGCGACGGCAACGGAGGTTGAGGAACTCCGCCTGAAGCTGGCGGAAGCAGTCTGCAAGGAACAAGCCGAGCATGAAAATTTTTGCCTCGAGCAGGTGACAGCACAGGAGCTATCGCGCTACCACCAGCTCCGAATCAGGTCGCGCCTGAACCCCACCGTCTAGGGGTGCGCCCTGAATTTCGACGACGAGAGCGACCCGGCCCGCGCTGCCGAGCGCGCGATCTGCGAGAATGCGCCACCAGGAGGAAGCACTCGGCCCCCACCAGGGGCAACGTCCAATGGCGCGCCGCTACCACCCAACCGCGCACCCCAGGGACCAGCCAAGGATCGTGGTCTCCTCACGGGAGAGAGACGCGAACGGCGTCCTGCTGTTCTCCACCCCAATGGACAACCTCGTCGCAGGCCGAGCAGCAGTCGACAACATCGCGGCCACTGGTGACGGCGCCCTGCAAATCCAGTACGCCAAGGCCCTGCTCGCAACAGCGGTCGAGCAACAAGACGCAGACGTCGACTCACAGGTTCGGATGTACTCACGTTCATCGGGCAGCAGAGCGGCCTCAAGCGGCCACCCCATGGCGGCAAACACCCTCAACTTCCCGCCACCGAACCACTGCAGCTCCAACACTGATCCGCGAACGCGGTACTCTCCACCAACGACCCCCGGCCGGCGACCAACTTCGTCGCCGCCAACGGTCAACCCGTCGATGCCCGCACCCACATCATCAACAACCAGAGCTGGTGCGCACGCCAGCCCGACGACCTGCGGCATACCCTCACCAACCGTCGCGACGGTGAGCCGAGGGGGTCGCTAAGCCGACCTGGGGCGTGGTGCTTCGGACCGATGATCCGAGGCGAGAGATACCCGACGAACTTCAAAGCGCCGAAGGAAATAGAGAAGTACGAACCCTCGTACGATCCCTCCGTGTGGCTGGATACCTACCTCATGTCGATGGGGATCGCCAGCCACACCGATCTACTAGCTGCCCGCTACCTTCCCCTGATGATGGAGGGGGCGTGCGGGCAGTTGATTAACACTCTTCCCGCGGATAGCATCGACTACTTGGAAGAGATGCGCGACGCCTTCGTCAGGCACTTCGAGGGTTCATACACCCGCGCCACCACCATCGAGGACCTAGAACGGTGCATCCAGGGGCCTCGCGAGTCGACCCGCAGCTGGGTCCAACGGTGGCAAGATCTGTGGTACAACGCGGTCGGCATCCACCCAGACACCGCAATCCACTGCTTCAAGACCTCGTGCCGCTACGAGCCCCTGGTCGCCAAGCTCAAACGAGCGTACCGCACACTCGACAACATACCGGATCTCCTGGAGATCACAAAAAAGGTATGCGGAGGAAGACCCAAACCAAGAAACCGACGACGAGTCAGGAGGACAAAGCCACACGAGCGGCCACGACAACGGGAGACGACTCGATCTACGCTACAACAACACTCGCCTCACCGGCAAGCGCCGCAGTGACGGACGAGACGACTTCGTCGCCAACGCTGGATACGCGCAGCGCGACCCCAAGAGCTTCCTCCGTGACGGAGGACAACGCCGCGACGGCAGCAACTACAAGGCTAAGCTAAGGTTCGACCCCGCGGCCGTTCTTAACCAACCTTGTGTATTTCACAGCAGGGAAGGAAAGCCCTCCATGCACACGACCGCCGACTGCCACTCTCTCGAGGAGATCGAGAAGGCACGGCGCGCGCAGGAGGACCCCGACAACAACCCACCAAATGGCAGAAAATTCGGCAGCATCGCCAGGTCGCTACATACCTTCACAGGCTTCAACACGAAGCGCGAGAAGAAGGTCATCGCCTGCGCCGTCGCCTTCAACACGGTGGCCCAGGTGGACATCCCCTAGTTCCTCAACTGGTCTGAGCAACCAATCACTTGGAGCCGCCAGGACCACTCGCCACAGATTGAGTACCCAGGCCGAGTCGCCCTGGTGGTCAAGCCCAAGGTGGGAGACTATTGGCTCCCTAAAACATTGATGGACGGCGGCAGGTCCATCAACATCCTGTACCTGGACACCTTCAGGCGACTGCGGCTCCCGCAGTCGATGATCGAGACGACCTACACCACGTTCCACGACATCGTCCCCGGTCGGAAGGTGTACCCGATCGGCAAGGTGACGCTGCCAGTCACCATTGGCACACTGGCGAACTTCCACACCGAGCGGATCGTCTTCGAGCTGGTGCCCTTCGACAGCCCCTACCACTGCGTCCTAGGGTGCCAGGCGTTCGCCAAGTTCATGGAAGCGCCCCACTACGCATACAACGCGATGAATATACCCGGGCCGTGCGGCGTCATCACCATCCACGGCAACCCCGACATGGCCGTCGAGTGCGAGGCCAAAGGAGCCGAACTCGCCAACGCCGTCATCGCGGCAGAGGCTAACCACGCTGACGAGCTCGCCAAGTACGCGAGCGGGGTCAACAACGACGACCCCACCATACTCAAGAAGCCCAACTCAGAGGGCGGCAACCCTGCCGCCTTCGAGGCAACAATGCACACCCGCACCGTTGAGCTGGTCCGAGGCGACTCCAGCCAGACGGTGACGATCGGGATGGGCATGAGCCCAGCATAGGAAGGCGCGCTCATCGAGTTCCTCCGTGAGAACAGGGATATCTTCGCGTGGAAGCCCTCTCACATGCCTAATGTCCCTAGGGAACTCGCTGAGCACAAACTCAACACCGACCCCAAAGTGCGACCTGTCAAGCAGTCGCTGTGGCCCTTCAATGAAGAGCGCCGCCGAGCCATCGCCGAGGAGGTGCAGTGTCTACTCGCTACAGGCTTCATCCGGCCAATCAAGTACTCCAAGTGGCTGGAAAACCCAGTCCTGGTCGAGAAGAAAAACGGGACCTGGAGGATGTGTATCGATTACACAAAATTAAACAGCGTCTGCCCGAAGGAGCAATTCTTCCTCCCGCGGATCGACCAAATCATCGATTCCACCGTGGGCTCGGAGTCGCTATGCTTCCTTGACGCCTACTCTGGGTACAACCAGATCAAAATGGCCGTCGAAGACGAAGAGAAGACGTCGTTCATCATGCCATTCGGCGCCTTCTGCTACACTGCCATGACCTTCGGCCTCAAGAACGCCGGGGCGACCTACCAGTGGTGCATGCAGGAGTGCCTTGCGAGCCAAATTGGCCGCAATATCAACGTCTACATCGACGACGTGGTGGTCAAGTCCGCCCGCCAGAGCGACCTACTCGCCGACCTGGCGGAAACATTCGACAACCTGCGGAAGTAAAAGATAAAGCTAAACCCAGGCAAATGCAGCTTTGGTGTACCAGCTGGACAGCTACTGGGATACGTTGTCTCAAAGCGCGGGATCGAGGCGAACCCCACCAATATCGACACGATCGCTCGACTTGGCAAACCCGAGGGCCTGCACGACGTCCAGAAGCTGGCCGTGCGAGTCGCGGCTCTCAGTCGCTTCATCCCCCGGTTGGGCGAAAAGGCGATGCCCCTCTACCGCCTAATGCGCAAGAACCCCACCTTCCAGTGGGACAAGGAGGTAGATGACGCGCTCCGCGACCTCAAGAAGGTGCTACTCGCAGCACCCCTACTCGCCGCCCCCGTCGACAAGGAACCCATGCTGGTCTACGTCACGGCTTCCGAGCGCGTCGTCAGCGCCGTCATGGTCGTCGAATGGCCAGAAGAAGGAAAGTAGCGCCCGGTGCAGCGACTAGTGTACTACATCAGCGAAGTCCTCACCGAGTCACGCCAACGCTACCCGCAATACCAGAAATTGGTGTACGCGGTCTTCAGAGCACAGCGGCGACTGCCGCACTAGTTCCAGGAGCACCCGATAACGGTCGTCTCCTCAGCACCATTGCAGGACATCATCCGCAACCGTGAAGCGACTGGGCGAGTCGCCAAGTGGGCCGTCGAGATCGGCGTCCACAACATCAAGTACGAGCCGTGCAAGGTGATCAAGTCACAAGCTCTCGTAGACTTCATCGCTGTGGCGCCCCGCAAAAACCTCTACTAGAAAATCGCTCTTGTTTGTACTTGTGCATCATCATGACATCATCATGCATATTTTTTGTCTAAAACAATTTTTTCTAAAAGCCCTATTTTTGTTTTCTACAAATACCCCTTCTTTAATTCAAATATAAAACCATGTTCCTCTCGGATCCTTATTTTTGCCTAAAACATATTTGTAAATATTTTATTTTAAATTAAAAAAATATAAATACAAATATTTCGTTATGGTAGGCAGCCGGCCAAGCCCGAAGGCCCAACCAGCCACCTACCACCCCTCTAACCCTAACCCTCTCCAAACCCTAACCCTAACATCTAATCCCCACCCATCCCCTAGCCGCCGCCACACAACACCACCCACTCAGCCAAACACACACACACCACTCACACGAACCCACCCAATCCCCAGATCCCACCAACCGCACAACGCGCCCCTGGGCCCCACCCCGAATACCCCTGCACGGGAACCCCTCTCCTCGCTCGATCTTCCCTCTCCCTCACCCCGCGCCTCCTCCTACCTTGAGCTCTGCCGCCGCCGCGTGGCCTTGGCTCGGACCGCGCCGGCCCTCCATCCTCGGCCCATCACCGACCCCGCCTCGCGCAGAGCACCTCCCCCACTTGGCCCCTTCCTCCTGCTTCCTCGCCCATCTCGCCTCTCTCTGCTACTCGCCCCGTCACTGCCTCTCAGGAACCCCAGGCGCCGCCGCGTCTCAGGAACCCCAGGCACCGCCGCCCTCCCTCACGCTTCCCCTACCTCCGCTTCCTCCCAAACGACGTCACCCGCCCCGCCGGCCACATCCCGTGCGAGGCCCCTCCACCTGGCCTCCTCCTCACCCCTCTTCCTGGTCGAGCACACCGTCAGTAGCCACCCTGTCCTCCCGTCGACGCCCCCTGGGCCCTCCCTGCCGCCTGCGTCGGTCCGCCTCCTCGAGACCTCGTCACCGCCGCCGCGAGCCCGTGTCCTGGCCAGGCCGCGCCTCCTCCCTGCAGCGACCTCCCGACCTGAGCGTCACGGCCTTGCCCCCCGCTGAGCTTCTTCCTTCCCGAGGGCCCCACGCCCTCACCGGCTTCCTCCCTCGGCCTCGCATGCCTGGCTGCCTCTGCCAGCCACCCGACGGCCCTCTGTGCACCGCCGCCTCTGTGTCAGACTTCCTCTGCCACGGTTATACCTAGTCCAAGAGAATAGACCATGCTTGCACCGTGTTTGTGTATTGCTAGCCGTTTTCATCAGATGCTAAGCTGATGTGTTGTTGCGAAGTGGTACTAGTGAGATGTGGTGTTGATGGTGATTCCCGATGCCCCGTTGTTCCTGCCTCGCAGCATCACCTCGGGCTGGTTGCCTGTATCCTTGTGCTACCTGGACCAAGGCAATGCCAACTTCTACCTCGACAAGTGCACAAGACCCTCGAACCCGCCACCCTCGAAGCGTCAAGATCTACTACCTGGGACATTTGTCCGAGGCCCCGAACCCGAAGGTCTTCGATGCGGAGCACCAAGGTTTTCTTTCGGAATGCCATGACCTTCGTTATGGAACCAAAGACCAAACTCTGGAGATCGATCTCGCCGAACCCGAACCACATCGAACCAAGATCTTCGATCCGCATGTGTGACCCTCTTATCCAAAACCCCTATTTTTATAATATATGGCATTTTACTTGTTGCATATCAAATTGTTGCATTAAATCATTCATGTCGCATACATGTGTGTGGTTTGGGGGCCTTATGCCGATTCACCTAAATTAAATATGGGATCCATATGCGGGCAAATCTAGTCTTATATTGGTCCCATTTAAGTTTGTGTAGCGAACCGGAGTTATCTTTTGCCATGTTAAGACAACATTTAAATTGTGGGGTATCTAAACAACTTGAACCACTTAAATATTTGCCGGGACCCCGGTTCCGTTGATATGGCCTAAATGCATCGCACCTTTGCCATGTCATACATCATACATGCATCATGCCCGATTTTCTACCGTAGTATTAAATAGTCCATCCGGTGTTTCTTCTAGTGCTTTGCTTCTTCACGGATTAGGCCGATGAGTTGATGCGAGTGTCGACCCGATCTTCGGATGAACCTTCGGCAATGTTTTCAGGCGAGCATCTTCCCCTTTCTACCTATCTTACTTTTATAGTATTTATTCCCTCCTGTTGACCTATTGCTATCTGTGTTGCGATGCTCTAGTTTTCGTACCCGTGATATCCCTTGCAGCCTTATATTGCCTTGGACACATCCTATTACCTGTTGTTTGGTAGATAGTTGGACTTGCGCGTCGTAGTCGCTTGCTTAAGTGCTGTTGCGTGTCGTCCAGTACCACAACTGTTGGAAGGCTGCCATATGCTTTATGTTGGAGATGATCATGGCTTTAATTACTGTTTAATAACTAAAATTGAAGTAGGTAAATGCAGAGGCACTGGTGGGTAATAGACAATATTTGGTTTTTAACCGCTCACTGGTGTCCCGTAGGACCCCGAGTTCTTGATACCTGTTCCGAGATCGAGCGCGCTAACCACAGGTGGGGTGTGTGGGCACCCCCATCGATTAGTACCTGATTTCAAAGTACTGTACCGGGGGCCACAAAGTAGTTTGGGGCTTTATTACTATCCTGTACTTATGCCATGCTTTACTGCTTTATTTACGATTGTGCGTGGAGCACCTGTACTGTTTAGGATCGTGACACGTTTTCGCTGTATCGACAAGCCCAGTCACACTTTCGGGTTCCCAGTCGTTTACAGCCGTCGACACCAACCCTGGGTCCGTCTCGGAGACCGGCCGACTTCGTTACGGGTAGTTTAGTGGGGTGGCCCCCATGTGCTTGCTTTGGGTCTGGGAAACGTCGTGTCCGAAACCCCGTCGACATACCGTTGGGTGTATGTTTTGTGATCTTGTACCTACCTGATCTGACAACAAGGGTGTAGGTGCGTGTGGAAACTTTGGTGCACCCCTGCAGGGTTAAATCTTTTCGAGAAGCCGTGTCCGCGGTTATGGACGACTTGGAGCATAGTTCTCGATCATAGACAACTATAACTAAAGTTTACTGTTATAATTTGACTTGTATCCGATATGATTAGTAATCAGCTTCACTACAACGGAATGGCTAAATAAAAGTACCAACAACTGCTGGGTTTGGGATATCTCATGCTAATTGTATCTGACTAGTAAGTGTTGCAACTACAATGGAATGGTTAACTAAAAGTGCTGACTGCTTATTATATCAGGATGACTATCTATACCTGACTAGTAATTGCTACAACGATAACTGAATAAATAAAACTGCCAACGGTGTGAGTTCCTTGGTTGACTTCCTCGTCTGGTCTCGAGGGGGAAATACCAGGATGGGTATGTTTGGTGGTAGTATCAGGTTGGTTCCGGATAGGTCTTTCTTATCCCTCTCTGATAGCCGACAGTTATATCGAGTCTCTATAGGTTGTTTAGTGCATGCTGCGCTGCCGCTTCAGTCCACCATACCTATGTAGGCGAGGACCGCCGAATTCTAGCCTCGCCGTGTACTGGCCTCAGTACTGACTGCTCTCTCTTTTTCCTTTGCCCTTTGTCGGCACCCCTTTTGTTTAAGCAGGTTTTGAGATCGACGTCGTTAGCAGAGTTACCCTTCCGGCTTGGCCTGGGCAGGGTTATGGACGCCATTGGTTATTCTTCAGGGCTCTTAGCTCAATTTGCATCTTGTCCGTACTCGGACGCTGTATTGTTTTCAAGGTGATTTGGATCTTTGTATTGTATATCTGTATTCTTGACTCTTTGAGTCATTGTTGTATATATCTGTTCTGTGGGATCCATCGTGGACTAATGTGTAATGATATTACTTCGTTTTCCACCCGCACGCATGTGCCTGGTGGGCACCTTTGAATCATTTCTATGCGGGTTTGGCGGGAATCGCTGAGACTTGCATAGGGTCGATTCTGAGGGTGTTACAATCGCCGACTGGGAGGAGGCCCAGCAGCCAGAAAAGCTGCCATACCTCCATTATTGGAGCTTACACTTCGACGGCTCCAAGAACGCGGACGGTGCAGGAGTAGGGATCGTGCTAACTTCTCCGAAGTGCGACAAGCTCCACTACGTCCTCTGCCTCGACTTCACCCCTTGCACAAACAACATGGCCGAGTACGAGGCGCTACTCCACGGCATGCGAGCTTCCAAGGAGATGAACGTCAACCGCCTGCGCTGCTACGGAGACTCCGACCTCGTCGCCGGGCAAGTCGCTGGCACATGCGACGCCGTATCCCCCACCATGGCGGCATCCCGCCAAGCAGTGGACAAGCTGGGTGGACACTTCGCAGGTTACTCCGTCGAGTGGATTGACCGGCGGAAGAACGAGGACGCCGATGCACTCTCTCGCATCGGCTCGGCTCGACTCGCACCACCCGCGGGCGTCTTCCTCGACACCATCACCAAGCCTTCCATCTCTCCCCCAAGGGAGATCGACATCGGAATCCCGCTGCAACCAGAGGCAGCCCTGGTCGCACTTATCGCCGAGCCAGACGACTAGACCGCGCCGTACATTGCCTACTTGGAGGGAGGCACCCTGCCAGCGGATGAAACGGACGCCCGGATGATAGCACGCCGCTGCAAATCCTTTGTCATCATCAACGACGAGCTCCACAAGCGCAGCGTGGCCGGCGTGTTCCAACGCTGCGTTCAACCCGCTGAAGGACGCAAAATCCTCCAAGACATTCATTCCGGCGACTGCGGCCACCACGCCAGCGCCCGCTCTCTGGTTGCAAAGGCTATGCGACACGGCTTCTACTGGCCCACCGCACATGCAGACGCTGTCGACATTGTCCAGCGGTGCGTCGGATGCCAGAAATATGCCAACCAGACCCACGTGCCGAGCTCGGCGCTCAAGACAATCCCCATCACCTGGCCGTTCGCCATTTGGGGAATGGACATGGTAGGACCTTTCAAGAAGGCCCCCCCCCCAGCTTCACCAACTTCCTGGTCGCAGTCGACAAATTCAAAAAATGGGTGGAGGCCAAGCCAGTCCGCAAGTGCGACGGGAAGACCGCCACCAAGTTCCTACGCGAGCTCATCTATCGCTACGGGTTCCCAAACAGCATCATCACGGACAACGGCACCAACTTCGCCAAAGGAGCCCTGGCCGACTTCTGCGAGGAACACCACATTCGACTCGACCTCGCCTCAGTCGCCCACCTAGAGTCCAACGGCCAGGCGGAATGCGCCAATCAGAGCATCCTCCATGGCCTGAAGCCACGGCTCCAAGTACCACTCGAGCGCACCACCAGGTGCTGGGTCGAGGAGCTACACTCCGTCATCTGGGGAATTTGCACCTCCGTCAACAGATCGATAGGGTTTACACCCTTCTTCATGGTGTACGGCACCGAGGCAGTCATGCCCACCAACCTCGAGCACGACTCACCAAGGGTGGTCAACTACACGGAGGCTGCAAACGAACTCGCACGACAAGACGGAGTCGACCAGCTCGATGAGGCACGCGACCTAGCTCGCTCCCGCACCGCCATCTACCAGCAAGGGCTCCGCCGCTACCATAGCCGGCGAGTAAGGACTCGCACTTTCCAGGAAGGCGACCTGGTACTATGCCTCATCCAGGACAAGAAGGGCATGCACAAGCTCTCCCCCCCCTTGGGAGGGACCATTCGCCATTGGGCGAGTCCTAGGCAACGATGCCTACTACCTCTCCGATGTCCAAGGTGACGGAAAACTCGACGTCAAGCGGCCGTGGAATGTAAACCTCCTATGAAAGATCTACTCCTAGAACTCCATACATGTACTCCCCACCCTCTATGAAATAAAACAGTGGTTACCGAAAGTTGTGTCTACTCTCCGTGTCTTGTGCCACTCGCACTCATAATAACAGCGTTATGCTATTCGCAGAATTCAACCTCTGTTAAAGTGACCGGCACGGCCAAGTAGTGCGGTACGAGGGCACTGGGAAACCCAGGCCTCGTAACGTCCACCAAAAACGCCAACCCGGAGCCCCATTGGAGTCGCCTAGCTCGACTTGCTTACCGAGCCAAGACAACTGCCCTCGCTTCTCACAGCGACCAAGCTCCTCCGCATCCTTGGCATAGCGACTCGAACGGCCAAATACCACGCTCGGGGACTGACACCTAGCCAAGTACGAGCGACTAGGGAAAACGCCCAGTATGACAGCGTGCCCAGGACTCGCCATGCGACTGATCCTTCGGGTCAGGCAGGAGTGACGCGCTTACTTTAACGTGCTTAGTCCTCACCTACCTTGGAGCTGCGACTAGAACCACCAAGTACCACGCTCGGGGACTCGGCTACCCGACCTCGTTCGTGCATGGGAAAACGGTCAAGTAAAGAGCACCCATGGGAGTCGCACTGCGAATGGCTCTCCGAGCCCTGGCGAGTCGACCTCAATCCACCAAAAATTTGCAAACACATAACAAACGAGGTAAACCCCATAAAAAGGGCGGACGCGCTCGGGGACTCGTCCAATCAAAATCCAAAATCGCAAAGCAAATGACAAAGCAACACGAATCTCCTTTATAGCAGTACAAAGTTGTTTCAAGTTACAAGGAGAGTTCAATAGATATTTCTACTAACACCCCAGGGCACAACGCTTCAACTCTGCAAGTTTTGACGCCGACTCGCCGCCACCCCTGCGGTTACGAATGAAGGGCACGTATGGGTTCGACGGGTACGTCGTCAACTCGCCCGCCATCGCCGCACGGAACGGCTGCTCAACCTTGAAGTCTAGATGCTTCGGTTTGGGATCGTTGGGGGCGACAACCGTCTCTTGATAGGGGAGGAGGTCGCCCATCACCCAAACAGGATCGGAATACACCGTGGCCCGGTCCGTCAGCTTCAGCACCTCGGCAATCTCCACAGAGCCCCTAGACGAGGGGTAGCCGCTTGTCACATCGTCAAGATCGAAGTCCTCCGGGAAATGAGCAAGCTCAAGGCTGAGCGCCGTCGCCGCCCCACGCCGGAAGGCCGACCGCGTCATGAATTCGACGACTGACGGAGCCTTCTCAAGGTAGCGCCATACCTCGACGAGGTCGCTGGGAATCACCTCTATGGGCTATATCTCCTGAAGGTATGCTCGAATGTAAGTCGCGGACAACGCGGCCGAGTTGACTAGGGTAGTCACACACTGCCGCGCGTCGAATGACTGCGCCTCCTCCGAGCTATCAATAATCCGGCCTGTGGAACAGAAGCAGGCAGTGAGCACATAAACGACTTCATAACGCAGTTGTACAGGCAGAGGAAAGAGGAAGAAAGGTTTACCAATTAGCGGACGACAGAGGACCGTGATGAAGCTTTGAAGAGAGGAGAAGTCGTTTTGCAGCCCAACAACGAGAGCGTTAGACACTTTCCGCTCTTCAGCGGCAGACGTAACAACAGCTTTCGCTCGCCCATCCGCCGAAATTGCTTCCGCCTTCGCCTCCTTGAGCTCACGCTCCAGATCAGCGATCCGCTTCTCGGCCGCACTCAAAGCAGATTGAGCCGCCGTCGGGTCACCCACTGGGACAAGACCCTGGCGGACTTCCTCCGCCTCGGCTGCAATGGCTTGAAGTCCCCTGTTCGTCTCCTGGACGGCAACGAGTTCCTTCTCCATGCAACACTTTGCTGCAAGCCGATCGGCCGATTCATGTTGCAAGCCCTGCACACAAACTACAACGTCAACAACAACAAAATCCTAAGTGCCCACTCGCAGAAATTCAGCGACCAGGCACTCGGGGACTGGACATTGAAAATCCTAAGTGCCCACTCGCTTAAATTCAGCGACCAGGCACTCGGGGACTAGGCATTGAAAATCCTAAGTGCCCACTCGCTGAAATTCAGTGACCAGGCACTCGGGGACTGGACGATATAAAAACATTAAGAATCTGACAAACTGAAATTCAGTGGCTCGATCCTCGGGGACTGGACATACCTGGATGGCAGCGCCCAGCATGCCATGAAGCTCCAGCACGTCCATAGACGCAAGCACGACCGGAGTGTGGCTGCGACGCTGCTTGACCTCCGTCTCGGCAACCCCGGCCATCCGGCTCGTTGGCGCCGTGCCACTCACCACGGCCGCCTTCGCCATGAAGCGAGGGAAAGTCGCAGCAGATGTCGTGGCGCCACTCGAAGCCGGCTCGACCATGTCGGGTGAGGCAACAACCTCCTTGGTCTTTGAAGCCACATTAGCCACAGTTGGAGGTTCGCTTGGAGAAACCGCCGTGTCTTCAGAGACTATGACAACGCCATCGCCTTTCGCCTTCTTGACCCCTTCGGCGGGAGCAGCGACTTCGTCGATCTTCCTCTTCCGCGAGGAGTCCACCTCGGTGACGACTGGCAGAACCTTGGCAATGGAGGGATGTCCGATCTTTTTGACATCAGTCCTGTGAGACAACGATATGAATAAGACTGTTCGACTACAACAAAAAACAGGCAGATGGACAATACTTACTTGGCGACTGGTATGAATCACAGACCGATGCGGATGCTAGCCGGCTTTTCCAACTCGGACCCCAATCTCCGAGTGAGGCCGGTCTCGAACACATCGTGTGCCCAAGACACCGATGGCTTCTTCGACGATGAGGCCGCGGCAGGAGCCTCCGCGATAATCGCTGCGGGAGCCTCCCTTGGAGGCGAGGCCCTTGCGACCGGAGAATCGCCCAAACCAGCGACTAGGGCGAATGGAGGTGGCAGCGATGCCAGAGGCACCTCGTCCATGGGGGCAGCAGCGTCCGGTGCCACGGGCACGCGTGCAGCTGCGCCCTTAGCCGAGCTGGTGGCGTCGGAACTGGTCGCAGATCAGGGCGGAGACATCTGTCTCGCCGGCTTCGTCTTCTTCTTCGGCATAGCTTTCGTCTCCTTCTTCTTATTCTTCTTCTTCGACGGCGTGAACTCACGATGTGAGGTGTGCTCGGGAAGCTTGTCGTCGTCATCATCATGAAGCTCGAGGCTTTTACTTGCCTCGAGCTCGCGCTGGTGTTGCCCGCGGGTCTTGCGAACTGTTGGGGCAGCGACTTTTACGGGCTCGCCCTCGCCGTCGTCGTCGTCTTCATCACCTTCGTCGCTCTCAGCGTCGCCTTCGGCGGGCAATGACTCGCTCCCTTCCTGGACGGACGAGCTCGAGTTCTCGTCGTCTGCGGGTGGAAGCAACCCTGCTACCACTTGGAACAACTACAATAAAAACAAGACAACGTCAGCACAACCGTGAATGCTCCATCTGCGACTGCGAGTGGTGACGAAATAATGGCTTACCGTTGGAGCTGGGCGCCTTGCAGTGTAGGGGGCGATCCCGGCCTTCGCGTTAAGATACACCGCCTGGGTAATCTTCTTCAGGGCCAGGGTGTAGTCTTGGAGATGCCATTCGGCTAGGGAGGACTTCGTTGGATCGTCCTTACCTGTGTACTCATACATGTAGTGGTCACGGCGGGCCAAGGGCACGAGCCGCCGCCTGAACCAGCAGTTGTAGAGATTAATGGTTTGGAGGCCCTTCTTCTTCAGGAAACCATCCGTTGATCCAGTGGGAGCTTCACGACCTGGAGCAGACGCGGCTTGGGCCGGTGTAACTACCTCGGTGAATTACGCTCCTAGTTACAAGCCTGGACGAGCGGAAATGGTTAAAATAGTACGGTGGGGCCCAAATGCCACTCACAGGTAGACCTTTCGGCCGTCCTAACCATTTCCAAACATCAGGACAAGAACGGGCGGCGTAATCGGCAGGCGAAGGGATCAACTACATACACAAATGAGTATGTATGCAAGCCACCATACAATAGTTCTTAGAGCCATTCCATCTAAAAGAAATAGAAATATTGCAACGCCATACGGCAAGATCCAAATATCCTAGATAGATATAATAGTTTAGGATATCTCCTCATACATCAAACATCAGAGTATCAGGCGGAAGCGGAAAACAAGATCCGAGTACGGATAAGAAGCAAATCGGCATAAGATGCCCCATAAATAAACACATCCCGCCCACAGATCTCACGGATCCCCGTTCCCGGAATCTCTACACCGAATGATCGTTGCCCACATCGTCCGTCTCCTCCAACCAGTATCCATCTTGCGAGCATACCTGTTCATCTGAATCAAACAATTTATCGGGTGAGACCCTAGGGGTACTCAGCAAGTCTTTATGCCTCTAAAGGGGACACAACCTGGGGTGACGCAATTGCAGCAAAAGATAATACCTAACAATTCTATAGATACTCGCTAACCATCCGCCTAACCATAGATAGACGGATGTCCGTGAATTAATAACAACAGTTATAACGGTAATCTTAACAGATCCATCCTCCTCCTCGCTTACCGACGAGGAAGCGGACGAACAACCCCCCCATCCGTTGGCAGTTTTATTAACCATTCCATGAGTGTTGCACTATTTACTAGTCAGGTACTTAGTCAAATTAAAAGCGGTACTTTAGTTATACTTGTCTATGATCGAGAAACTGTGCTCCAAGTCGTCCATAACCGCGGACACGGCTTTCAGAAAGTTTTACCCTGCAGGGGTGCACAAATAGCAACACACACTCGATCAACCTCGGAAAAACCAAATCAAAACCCAACGAGGCATTCACGACAAAGCGATCACAGGATTCAGAAATATTTCAGGGGGCCACCCCATTAAGCTACCCGCAACGAAGTTGGCCGGCTCCGAGACGGACTCAAGGTTTGCGTCAATGGCTGTAAACGACTGGGAACCCGAAAGTGTGACTGGGCTTGTCGAAACCGCGAAAACACTCCGCTTACCTAAACAGTACAGGTGCATTCCTCGCACAATCTTAAATAAAGCAGTAAAGCATGGCATAAGTACAGGATAGTAATAAAGCCCCAAACTACTTTGTGGCCCCAAGAAATAAGAATGAATCAAGCTCTAGCTCAGGGGGGTCCATAGGCCTCGCGGATGTGGATAGCGCGAATATTCAAGGAACAGGAATCAAGTACTCGGGGTCCTACGGGACACAAGTGAGCATGAAAAACCAAATAGCAGATATTGCTCACTGATGCCACTTTCATTAGTTATCCCATTACTACTCAGGTTAAGTTGTTTAGGTACCTCGTTATCCATCAGACACTCACATACCCTACACATGCTGTTCTACGACTCGCATGGCTCAAACAACTCCTGTAGTAACGGCTCATGGGATGGAGGAACAAGCTTCGGTGGGGTTTAAAAGTAAAGGCTATGCAGTACTTGGGATTCAATTTAATGCAATCGCGACTCGATGATGCAAGAATAAGATAGAGGCAATAGGTACTATATGTATGCAAGCATGTGGTAGTGCTTGCCTGGCAGCTCAGTTGAAGCGAGAGAAGGATCTGGGTAGTGCTCCTGGGTTTCTTGATATATCCCCTGCTCAGCGTCTATTCGAAGAAGAACCAAATAAACAAGGGCCAACATAAAGAAAGTGCACAAGCATATGGATAAAATGCGACAAGCAAACAATCATGCCATGATGAATGATGCACAATTTGCATGGCAACAAAGTAGCATGGCATGGGTGAGGTGTGGAATACAAGAAATAAGCATTTTATGGAGTTTTAATCACAATTTAACCTCATAAAAGTTGCTGTATACTTTATATTTATATGATGCATGCTGCAATTCAGAACATGGAATGCATAAACAGAAAGGTCTCGTCGAGCTAATCATTTTAGACATATTATTTGTCAAATTTGGAGTTATAAAACAAAAGTTATTAATTAAATAAGGAAAAGGGCATTTTATTGCAATTTTATTCAACTTGAAAAATTAAAGTGTCCAAAATATAATTTGAAGGCCATATTTGAATTCCTCATATTTTTCTGATTCAAAAACATATATTATTTGTATTAATTGGATTTGAAAATTAAAAGTTACTTAAAACAGATTTGAATTTGAATTTAAATAAATTTGAAAAGGTTTAAATTCAAACAGACAGACAGAAAGACTTTTGCTACTCACCCAGGTCGAGCCATAGCCACAGACGAGTGGGGCCAGGCTGACTGGGTGACACCGCGTCTAGGAAAAAATCTTTTCTCACCGCGGCGCTTCCCAGCCACTGCGACTGACGGGTGGGGCCACGGCAGCCTCAGGGCCACACGCGGGCGCGCCAGCGGGGACGTGCCACGTGGGGGAGCCCGGGAGCGCGGGTTAAGTGCTCAAAACTACGGGGGTGTTACTGCAAATCGGACAGAGAGGCTGACGGTGGGGCTCTGCGGACTGCGGGTTGAGCGAAAACAAAAGGGAGGGCTAAACTGCAAAACATCGCCGCGGTACTGTGGATCTTCCTCGCGATCTGACGAGAGATCGGTGCCCGCGAGCGAGCGCGCGGCGCGGGGGATCGAACCTAGGACCTGGCGTGCGCGCGCGGAGGCGGCAGCCACTGCGGTAGGGAGGGGTAGCTGACAGGGAGAGGCTTAGGCGACTAGATCTTCCTCTGCAACGCCACGGCCTGGAAAACGACTGCGAACGCCGGCGCGCAGCGAGCGTTCGACGGAGCGACCGACGCGGCCAGGACACGACTGCTACGGAGAGGATGTCTGGGAGGGTCGGACGCTCACCGCGGAGAGGTTGGTGCAGAGGGTTCGGGCTGGGACACGGTGGATCGACGGCGATGCAGACGGACTGCAGGGCTAGGGTTTTGGCTCGGTGTCGCGGCGTACAGCGGTGTACCGGCGCTCCTGGGCTCTTCCTCCTCGCTGGCGGTTACAGGGCAATGCAGGGGTGCCGCGTGGTCTTCCTCGACACCAGTGATCGCCACGCCACCGGCTGGTAAGAGAAGGGGAGGTGGAGACCGACGGTGGTCGGCGATGGGGTAGACGGTGGTAGGGGTAGACGGAGAGGAAGGGGGCGGTCTGGGGATATCTGGGAGAGGTCGAGGAGACGTGTGGGAGTAGGAAAACAGAGAGGGAGAGGGAGGTGTCGTGGGGGCGCGGGGTAGATGGAAAAGGTGGTCTTGGGTGCCACCTTTCCCTCCTCCTCACGTGGTTGGGCAGGCTTGGCCTGGGGCTGGTCCAGGGTAGGGCAGGTGGCCAGGAAGAGGAGAGGTAGGTCCGGGGTGGGGCTAGCTGGCAGGTAGAGAAGAGAGAGGGTAGGGAGAGAGGAGGCCTGGGTGTAGCTCGGTTAGGAGCTAGGGTTGGCTAGGGAAGGCTCGGGTTAGGTTAGATGGGGGTGTGGTTTAGAGAGGAGGGTTAAGAGAGAGGAGTGGTATGGTAGCTAGGGTTTTAGATATTTGCATGCACCAAACTAGATCAAACAAGAATAGGTGGAGTTGGTGTAGGGTTTTGCAAACTCAAACAAGATCAACAAAAAGGTTGGAAGAGAGGGAGAGATGATGATCCACTCAAAGATGCAAAGAAAAACCAAAAACTAGAATGAGGTGGTACTTGCATGGGCCATGCATAAATATTAATGCTAGGTTTCATCTTGTGAAAACAAAATAAATAGCCATGGCATTTATACATATGCATTCCATAAATATGGAATAAGCCAAGCTAAAAGAATTGAAAGGATGCCCCATGTGGAGTAGATGGAGATGACCATATTTGAATAAAAATGGGACATGCTAGTGTGTATGTGCCACTAGGTATTTGGTAAGCCCAAAAATATCCAAACATGAAAATATCCCCAAAACAACACATATGGCAGCTAGGAAAGGGTTCCACTCACAAGGCATGCAAAGGTGGCTATGTGGCTCTTATAAACCAATAATGTGGAAACAATATGGTACATATATGAGAGCATGTGGAGATAGAATTGGATCCATTCCAACCCACATGAGCTAGAGGTAAAACCAAATAAGTTGCAATGCTCATATATGGTGGAATGGTGGAATGATGGGGTGATGACAAGAAAGGTGGTGGAGTTAATAAAAGATATGCCCCCAACTCAACTTGGGCATTTAAACAGTATATCAAGAACGAAATACAATATCAAGAGGCAAAAACAATTAATAATGCATATGAGAGAAGAACCAAAACAAAAGGGTTTTATATGATGCTCAAATGCAAGGTGGCATGATGACATGAGCATGATAACATGATGATGCAATCTAAACATGTAAGAAGGTAGCATTATATAGACTAGGCTAGTAGCATTGCAATTGTTAGACAATTGGGATGCTACAACTCTCCCCCACTAAACAAGAATCTCGCCCCGAGATTCCTAGGAAAAAGAGAACAACACAAGAAGAGGCGGGTGTTCGGAACAAAGGTGATCCTTGCGTTCCCAAGATGATGCAGAACAGAATGGTGCGACCACTACACCTTGCAAAACTTGCTAGACTTGTTGCGAGTCTTGCGTTTTGCTTGAGACACCAAGGGTTAGAAGAATTGAAGGATTGTCGTGAGACAAGAAGGATAGGATGGACATAGCTCCGGTTTTCCCAAGAAACGAGATAAAAAATAGAACCACTTGTGAAAGAAAGGACAAGATAATGTATCATGGATAAAGAAAGACACACCGTTAAGATTAAAGATTTACCGATACTAGAGAGGATGAATCTTTATCTCGCCGGAAGAAAAGAGCTAGATTGGAGAGGTTTTGAACCACTATGACAATAGCATCGTATCTTCTCTCGGATTTGAGAAATGAAGTACGGAAACAATATTGCCTTAAAACAATAGAGTCCCTTGATATCAACAGAAAGATTTAGTTAGACATCGTCTGATTAGATTCTTCTTGCACCGGTAAGAACCAAAGGATCACGCAATTGAGGTGCGCGGATATAACTTCCAGAAACGGATGTGAAGCCAGAACGTGGTGGAATCCTGAGAAGCAAAGAATATGGAGGATCTGGAGTTTATGGTAGAGATACTTATTGCTTTCTTTAGCCTCGAGTCTAACGCAATAGATTTGCAGCTGATGGCATCAATCATACTTGGCTTTACCACAGAAAAAGAATTGATGAAACAAAGAGAGATAGTTTCCTTTCATCTTGTTTGGGGATGTCAAGCACCGGTAGAAAGACGAGGATAGAAAAGAGTTTGCGTCTGTTTCCACCAGATAGTTAAAGATTTTGCTCCGTCTAGAATAGACAGACCACCAACAAGAGATTATTGATTACTTTCTTCGAGAGAGCACTCCGGAGAAACAAAGACGGAAGTGAAAGTATCAAGGGATAAATGCCACTTCTAACTTCCGTGGAATGAGTGAAATCACATTAATTCACCAATTCAATGTACAAGAGCGAATGATAAGAGTAGTGGTATGGTAGCTACTCCATCCCGCACTCAAAGCATTACTCCGCACATGAATAAGAAAACCATGCAACCCAACTACCGAAACAGACTGAAGGTATTGACAAAAACTCATGGGACTACGCTAGAAAACAAGGATAGATGCAAACGATTTGCCGGGTTCACAGATAGATAATGATGATGATGTTGTCGTCATGTCGGAAATACCAAGCCCCCGGAAAGATATGAAGTAAGATTACGGAGACAACTGCAAGATTCCACAGACAAAGAAAAAGATAGCACCACTTGAACATAAGGATTAAAAAAGATCTGAAAAATCTTCATGGCCTCCGGTGGATTGAGCATAGACGACAGAGCGAGAGGGTTTGAAGAGATTACTTGTCGAGGCTGAGGTGAAAAGAACTACATGTTGTTCTTGAAAAGATTGAGAGAGGTTCAGCGGTCTTGAGGAAAATCTTTAGCGAAACGACGATGATAACTCGCCAACAAGGAAAACTCCGGGTTTGATTGAAGATGGAAGATGGAATTAACAATGAACTTGCTGATTCCAGAATTGAAGCGATCTATTTAGCAGAAGGACGTGGCCGAGATAGGTGACTTCAAAAAGTCAGAATTTCCACTTTGGGAACTTTGCACACAGGCAGTGCTCACGAAGCTTGAAAGAAAAAGACACAGATGATCTTCCATGTCCTTCCATTGATATCGAAGAGGCACGCATATTATCAACATATACCACCATGGATTAACAGGATATTCCCAGAATATCAAGTTGAAAAGGCGAGAGAAACGAAAAAATGCTCGAACACTTCCTGAGCTCAACGCTCTTAGAAAGATCAATATTAAGAGCACGGGTTCGCGTTGAAGAAGATGCACTGGAAGAATAGATTATACGGTCCTTCGGAAGAAAAAGAGATGTCACCTGGTTCACATTGTCGATTGGATCACCGGTTACAAAGATAACGAGATCTTGGATAAAGAAAAGATGATAGATCATACCTTAAGCAAAGCTATCAGAGACAAAAAGATGCAATTCCCTTGTCTCAAAGAGAATTCTGCAGATATGGAGTTCAAAAAGATGTGCATCATGATGAACAGATGATAGACCGCCGTAGTGCCTTGAGAAACTCCGGATTGCAAAAGACGCTTGAATATGCATAGATATGATCACGGTGTAACTCAAAATCATAGGAGTTAACCGTCACCATTTGGAGGATAGTGGTGATTGCATTTTCCATACTCCACTCATGATAAGTGTCATATAGCTATGCCGAGAACCAAATTACAATCACCAGCATTGGATCGACACATGTTATGTAATTAGCCCAAGAGAATTGGAGATGAAATAAAACTCCAGGATTAAGCGCCGGTGACAAAAGAATGAGTTAGCATGGACATGCTGATAAAAGGGAGATAGATAATGTTTCACACACGACTGGAAAGGAGTGTGGAAACACAGATGTATCAAAGAAAAAATTTCCGCATTTTTCGGCATTAAAATACCAATAGATGCGCAAAATCACTTAACAGGTAGCGATTAGCAACTGATGGTTTCACAGAATGTGGAGTTGCTAGAAGGAAGGACACCCTTAAGAAGATGGCACCGGTTAACAAGGAGTCAGATAGATCGCGCCGGTTTTCAAAAGCCTGTCGGTATGGAATATACCAACAGTTGATAACCAAAGGCAGATTGTGATAACAAATTGGATGCAACAGATAGACAAGGAATTACACACACACACACACACACTTTCTATGGTACTACGGAAACCCAGAACACGTGAATCCTAGTTTGAATTTTAAGAAAAGGATTGAAAACGTTACACTTCCTTACCAGAAAAGGGTGGGTGGGTGGGTAAGAAGAAAAGTGGAAGCAGTCCTACTCTCGCGTTTTGTTTTTCCCTAGTATACATAACTACCCAAAATATTTGCTAGACTGACAACGACCATTTGGCTGAGACCCTGAAGGGCGGGATGGCTCTGATACCAATTGTAACTACCTCGGTGAATTACGCTCCTAGTTACAAGCCTGGACGAGCGGAAATGGTTAAAATAGTACGGTGGGGCCCAAATGCCACTCACAGGTAGACCTTTCGGCCGTCCTAACCATTTCCAAACATCGGGACAAGAACGGGCGGCGTAATCGGCAGGCGAAGGGATCAACTACATACACAAATGAGTATGTATGCAAGCCACCATACAATAGTTCTCAGAGCCATTCCATCTAAAAGAAATAGAAATATTGCAACGCCATACGGCAAGATCCGAATATCCTAGATAGATATAATAGTTTAGGATATCTCCTCATACATCAAACATCAGAGTATCAGGCGGAAGCGGAAAACAAGATCCGAGTACGGATAAGAAGCAAATCAGCATAAGATGCCCCATAAATAAACACATCCCGCCCACAGATCTCACGGATCCCCGTTCCCGGAATCTCTACACCGAATGATCGTTGCCCACATCGTCCGTCTCCTCCAACCAGTATCCATCTTGCGAGCATACCTGTTCATCTGAATCAAACAATTTATCGGGTGAGACCCTAGGGGTACTCAGCAAGTCTTTATGCCTCTAAAGGGGACACAACCTGGGGTGACGCAATTGCAGCAAAAGATAATACCTAACAATTCTATAGATACTCGCTAACCATCCGCCTAACCATAGATAGACGGATGTCCGTGAATTAATAACAACAGTTATAACGGTAATCTTAACAGATCCATCCTCCTCCTCGCTTACCGACGAGGAAGCGGACGAACAACCCCCCCATCCGTTGGCAGTTTTATTAACCATTCCATGAGTGTTGCACTATTTACTAGTCAGGTACTTAGTCAAATTAAAAGCGGTACTTTAGTTATACTTGTCTATGATCGAGAAACTGTGCTCCAAGTCGTCCATAACCGCGGACACGGCTTTCAGAAAGTTTTACCCTGCAGGGGTGCACAAATAGCAACACACACTCGATCAACCTCGGAAAAACCAAATCAAAACCCAACGAGGCATTCACGACAAAGCGATCACAGGATTCAGAAATATTTCAGGGGGCCACCCCATTAAGCTACCCGCAACGAAGTTGGCCGGCTCCGAGACGGACTCAAGGTTTGCGTCAATGGCTGTAAACGACTGGGAACCCGAAAGTGTGACTGGGCTTGTCGATACCGCGAAAACACTCCGCTTACCAAAACAGTACAGGTGCATTCCTCGCACAATCTTAAATAAAGCAGTAAAGCATGGCATAAGTACAGGATAGTAATAAAGCCCCAAACTACTTTGTGGCCCCAAGAAATAAGAATGAATCAAGCTCTGGCTCAGGGGGGTCCATAGGCCTCGCGGATGTGGATAGCGCGAATATTCAAGGAACAGGAATCAAGTACTCGGGGTCCTACGGGACACAAGTGAGCATGAAAAACCAAATAGCAGATATTGCTCACCGATGCCACTTTCATTAGTTATCCCATTACAACTCAGGTTAAGTTGTTTAGGTACCTCGTTATCCATCAGACACTCACATACCCTACACATGTTGTTCTACGACTCGCATGGCTCAAACAACTCCTGTAGTAACGGCTCATGGGATGGAGGAACAAGCTTCGGTGGGGTTTAAAAGTAAAGGCTATGCAGTACTTGGGATTCAATTTAATGCAATCGCGACTCGATGATGCAAGAATAAGATAGAGGCAATAGGTACTATATGTATGCAAGCATGTGGTAGTGCTTGCATGGCAGCTCAGTTGAAGCGAGAGAAGGATCTGGGTAGTGCTCCTGGGTTTCTTGATATATCCCCTGCTCAGCGTCTATTCGAAGAAGAACCAAATAAACAAGGGCCAACATAAAGAAAGTGCACAAGCATATGGATAAAATGCGACAAGCAAACAATCATGCCATGATGAATGATGCACAATTTGCATGGCAACAAAGTAGCATGGCATGGGTGAGGTGTGGAATACAAGAAATAAGCATTTTATGGAGTTTTAATCACAATTTAACCTCATAAAAGTTGCTGTATACTTTATATTTATATGATGCATGCTTCAATTCAGAACATGGAATGCATAAACAGAAAGGTCTCGTCGAGCTAATCATTTTAGACATATTATTTGTCAAATTTGGAGTTATAAAACAAAAGTTATTAATTAAATAAGGAAAAGGGCATTTTATTGCAATTTTATTCAACTTGAAAAATTAAAGTGTCCAAAATATAATTTGAAGGCCATATTTGAATTCCTCATATTTTTCTGATTCAAAAACATATATTATTTGTATTAATTGGATTTGAAAATTAAAAGTTACTTAAAACAGATTTGAATTTGAATTTAAATAAATTTGAAAAGGTTTAAATTCAAACAGACAGACAGAAAGACTTTTGCTACTCACCCAGGTCGAGCCACAGCCACAGACAAGTAGGGCCAGGCTGACTGGGCGACACCGCGTCTAGGAAAATATCTTTTCTCACCGCGGCGCTTCCCAGCCACTGCGACTGACGGGTGGGGCCACGGCAGCCTTAGGGCCACACGCGGGCGCGCCAGCGGGGACGTGCCACGTGGGGGAGCCCGGGAGCGCGGGTTAAGTGCTCAGAACTACGGGGGTGTTACTGCAAATCGGACAGAGAGGCTGACGGTGGGGCTCTACGGACTGCGGGTTGAGCGAAAACAAAAGGGAGGGCTAAACTGCAAAACATCGCCGTGGTACTGTGGATCTTCCTCGCGATCTGACGAGATATCGGTGCCCGCGAGCGAGTGCGCGGCGCGGGGGATCGAACCTAGGACCTGGCGTGCGCGCGCGGAGGCGGCAGCCACTGCGGTAGGGAGGGGTAGCTGACAGGGAGAGGCTTAGGCGACTAGATCTTCCTCTGCAACGCCACGGCCTGGAAAACGACTGCGAACGCTGGCGCGCAGCGAGCGTTCGACGGAGCGACTGACGCAGCCAGGACACGACTGCTACGGAGAGGATGTCTGGGAGGGTCGGACGCTCACCGTGGAGAGGTTGGTGCAGACGGTTCGGGCTGGGACACGGTGGATCGACGACGATGCAGACGGACTGCAGGGCTAGGGTTTCGGCTCGGTGTCGCGGCATGCAGCAGTGTACCGGCGCTCCTGGGCTCTTCCTCCTCGCTGGCGGTTACAGGGCGATGCAAGGGTGCCGCGTGGTCTTCCTCGACACCAGTGATCGCCACGCCACCGGCTGGTAAGAGAAGGGGAGGTGGAGACCGACGGTGGCCGGCGATGGGGTAGACGGTGGTAGGGGTAGACGGAGAGGAAGGGGGCGGTCTGGGTATATCTGGGAGAGGTCGAGGAGACGTGTGGGAGTAGGAAAACAGAGAGGGAGAGGGAGGTGCCGTGGGGGCGCGTGGTAGATGGAAAAGGTGGTCTTGGGTGCCACCTTTCCCTCCTCCTCACGTGGTTGGGCAGGCTCGGCCTGGGGCTGGTCCAGGGTAGGGCAGGTGGCCAGGAAGAGGAGAGGTAGGTCCGGGGTGGGGCTAGCTGGCAGGTAGAGAAGAGAGAGGGTAGGGAGAGAGGAGGCCCGGGTGTAGCTCGGTTAGGAGCTAGGGTTGGCTAGGGAAGGCTCGGGTTAGGTTAGATGGGGGTGTGGTTTAGAGAGGAGGGTTAAGAGAGAGGAGTGGTATGGTAGCTAGGGTTTTAGATATTTGCATGCACCAAACTAGATCAAACAAGAATAGGTGGAGTTGGTGTAGGGTTTTGCAAACTCAAACAAGATCAACAAAAAGGTTGGAAGAGAGGGAGAGATGATGATCCACTCAAAGATGCAAAGAAAAACCAAAGACTAGAATGAGGTGGTACTTGCATGGGCCATGCATAAATATTAATGCTAGGTTTCATCTTGTGAAAACAAAATAAATAGCCATGGCATTTATACATATGCATTCCATAAATATGGAATAAGCCAAGCTAAAAGAATTGAAAGGATGCCCCATGTGGAGTAGATGGAGATGACCATATTTGAATAAAAATGGGACATGCTAGTGTGTATGTGCCACTAGGTATTTAGTAAGCCCAAAAATATCCAAACATGAAAATATCCCCAAAACAACACATATGGCAGCTAGGAAAGGGTTCCACTCACAAGGCATGCAAAGGTGGCCATGTGGCTCTTATAAACCAATAATGTGGAAACAATATGGTACATATATGGGAGCATGTGGAGATAGAATTGGATCCATTCCAACCCACATGAGCTAGAGGTAAAACCAAATAAGTTGCAATGCTCATATATGGTGGAATGGTGGAATGATGGGGTGATGACAAGAAAGGTGGTGGAGTTAATAAAAGATATGCCCCCAACTCAACTTGGGCATTTAAACAGTATATCAAGAACCAAATACAATATCAAGAGGCAAAAACAATTAATAATGCATATGAGAGAAGAACCAAAACAAAAGGGTTTTATATGATGCTCAAATGCAAGGTGGCATGATGACATGAGCATGATAACATGATGATGCAATCTAAACATGTAAGAAGGTAGCATTATATAGACTAGGCTAGTAGCATTGCAATTGTAGACAATTGGGATGCTACAGCCGGTAGGCAGAGTACCTTGGAAGCTCCACCTCGCCATCTGGAGTCCACTCGCTGACGTAGAACCAGGACTTCTTCCATTCGCTCGCCGCCTTGGCGGGCAGCATCAGGTCAAAGAACGAGGCCTTCGACTTCAGTTGGAATGTTAGGCCACCCGCGGCTAGCATCGGGCCGCCTGATTCTTCGCGGATGATTCTCCCATGGAACAGCTCTTGCCACAGAGGGAAGTAGGGCCTGCAGCCCAGATAGCACTCGCATGAATGTCACGAAAATGGCGAGCTGCTCGATATTATGCGGACCCAGATCCGACGGCTGAATCCCGTAGTAGGCGCAGAAACGCCGGAAGAAGAGGTAAGTAGGAAACCCTAGCCCCTGCTCTAGGTGGCTGGTGAAGCAGATGAATTCTCCCTCGCGCGGGTCCGGAGTCACTTCTCCGGCCGGGGGGATGTGCCATCTACCGGCGCGCAGGATCCCGGCCTCCTCGAAGGACGCCAGTAGAGCCCTGGTGCACTTGGATCTGCCCCATGGTTCGGTGGAGGGGGCCATCGGTTGGAAGATTCGTGGAGGTCGTGGCTCTCTAGATCTGCCCCATGGTTCGGTGGAGGGGGCCATCGGTTGGCTCTCTATGCGGAGTGGGAAACGTAGACGAGCGAGATCAGAGGAAGAACGAAGGAGTGTTTCCCCGTTTGCTTGTCATTCTCCTTATATAGCGGTTGCTACCCGCCAATTACGGGAGCCGTTACTACGCGGTAATTACGCCGAAGTTACCGTTGGTTTACCCCGATGGCTAGTTTGACCCCAATTGATGGTCCAACTTCATCCATTTGACTCGTCGCTCCACGCGACTCGACGATTCGCCGACCCGATCACTATAACAGTGACTAAGTACTCGCCGAGCTGCGACACAATTGGTCGCCGTTATTGCGACTGGAATAATTAGTTTTTCCTTTATTCAGGAGCCCGCCACCGATTCGACTGGACGTCCGCATTGGACCCGCATAATCCGGCTGTCAGCGAACGCCTGCGACCAATCAACGACGGCCTCGAGGACTACTGATGGGGATATGCCCACCGGGGTATGCCCAGCAGGACGTTTCCTACTGGGCCAGGCGCCAGCGAGTGGGCCTGCAGGACGACGACTAGATCAAGATCTGGCGTGGACTCAAGCGAGTGGAAGCTGAAGGCCCAGAAGTGTAGATAGTCCCAGTCGGATTAGGTCATAGGATCACCGAATCCTTAACTGATTCAGTTGAGATCTGTAAACCCTAGGGAGGTGAGTCTATATAAACCTCCCTAGAGGGCGCATAGAGGATACGTTCCATCATACACCCAAGCGACTCGCCGCCTAGCCGTCGAGCTCGCCCCATTATACTCTCACCATAATACAATCTAGCAGGAGTAGTTCTTTACCCTCCGAGGGGCCGAACCTGGGTAAATCCTTGTGTCTCAGCCCTCATCTTGCACCGCAGATGGCTGGCCGCCCTTGCCCCATGTTCTACTACTCGCTGATGATTGCAGCATCTGTCGTGGTCATTCCCATGACAATAGTTACTTGGTTGATGTAACATAGTAGTAAAGTTACTGCTCATGCTGCTTGCTTGTTGTTTCCTTGTTGTTTGCTTGCTTGCTTTGGCATAAGCAACAATAGTAGTAGTATATTTACTTGCTTGATGTAACATGACAGTAGTAGTACTATAGTTGCTTGCTTGGTGTAACATGATAGTAGTAGTACTATAGTTGATTGCTTGCTTGCTTGCTTGAAGTTACTGCTCATGAAAGTAGTAGTACTATAGTTGCTTGTTTGCTTGCTGTAACAACTGGAGATGTGTCCTACATTATAGTTACTTGCTTGCTTGCTAATGACATCCTAAATTATTTATTCTGTTGTTCCTGGTTTGGCATAAGAAACAATAGTTACTGTTGTAACATAGCAGCATCCATATAACATTACATGCTAGTTTATTTGTTGAATTATTACTGCCTAATCAGGAAATTCATAAGCAACAATAGCAAAATTTGAACAATGTGTATTGACCATGCCAATTCTAATTTATCTATGGTGTATCTAACTCTTGTCCACTCTTTTTTGCGATATACTAGTGCAATTGGACATCATCAAACTAACTAGCAAGAATCCAACAACACCAACATCATCCATGACAAGGATGACTAAGAAGACACAGTTGGTTGGTATGGAACTTGCACTTACACTTTTAGTTTTATTTATGAATGTGTCTATGTGTTTATGTGTTTGTATGAAGCATGACAAGAATTTTTAGCCATGTTTTTTTTTCAATCTGGTATTTGTTGTGCATTAACATAATATGAATAACCCTATTATATTCTGATTGTCCTATTAGTCTACTAGGAGTAAATAGAAATATAAACTGATAGCATACTTATAGCTATTTGAGTTGTAATGCTTGTCAATGCATTTCAACCATACATCTAATAGTATGTTTTTTCTATCCATGTAAAGACGCGCCGCTCACTGAAATTGATAACCTTAGGGCTAAAACAATGATGCGGAACAATCACATATTCCAGTCACTTGGCATCAATGCACTAGTGTCAATGATTAGAAATTCGAGTGATGGTCCAGCAGTTAGTGGAATTACCAGTGCGGCCTCAGCATCTGAGATATCACATGGCGAAAGCTCAGAATACAATCCTCGAGATGATGGAGTCATTGATGAAGAGGAGGTCAATGACAATGTTGTGGAGAAGAATGTCAAGGTGCAAACTTTAACCTTGTTTGCAGGGGGTACTTTGTTTGCTTTTGTGCTTTATTGCTTGCCTTACATTATGTGCTCACACAATATTTTCACTTGTGATCTAATGCCATTCTATTTCCTGTTCATACAAGGCCCACAAGTTTTCTAGGAGGAAGAAGAGTGCTATGAAGAAGCCTAGGAAGAGACTACGAGCATCTAGTGCAATGGCTCTGGGTAGGGTGTTCGCGGTAGCTCCAGGAGCATCAAATAGCATTTTGGAACGGCTCTGGGTAGGGTGTTCGCGGTAGCTCCAGGAGCATCAAATAACATTTTGTTGTACCTGCTCCTGCTAGAGGGACTAGGCAGAAAGGAAAGGAGACTCATGTGCAGAGCTCACCATGCCTTGATGATGGGTTTTAGTCCACTGATGAAGGAAGTTTTGTTTGCATGGACCTCAGCCCTGTGGCAAGGAATCAGTGTTTTGACTCTGCTGCCATTTCTGAATAAGCTGAAGAACTTGAGCAGCATGACCAAGGCAAGTTTATATAATACTACTCTTTTACTAGTTCATTTCCTAAATGTAAGCAAAGCATGTATGCCTACCTGTTTGGCAGAACCATCCCTTGATTTGTACTTGTTATTAATGTGTTAATTTCATTTTCAGAGATAAGCACCGTGGCCAAGCATAACAAAAGAAAGGATCCAATGCTTGTCTCCATTATGAAGCAAGCTCTGCCTACATGGAACTCTGCCCTGTCATCACGAATCAGCGACTCCGCTTAGCTATTGTTTCTAAAGAACCCGAAGAACGTGAAGAACCCGAGCAGGAAATGTGTGATCAAGGCAAGCTTGTCATCTCTGTTTTACCTAGTTCATTTCCCAATTGGAAGGAATGCATGTATGAACCATTCTTTCATTTGTACTTCTTATTAATGAGGTTGATTTCATTTTCAGAGATAATCGTTGTGGCTAGGCGTAAAAAAAAGAAAGGGTGCATGGCTCGAAAGGATGAACAAGGCGCTGGGTACCAAGGTGAAAATACACATTTCCGAAGGGATGAAGCGTCCACAAGATCCTGTGCAGGCTGCAAAGCTTGCCTCTGAGTGTGGACTTAACGCAAGAACCCATACTCCGATGCTGCCACATTTCAAGGAATACAAAAAGGACGAGAACCTCGTGGAGAACTTCATTGGGAAAGTTTTTGTAAGTTAATTCTCTCATAGCTGGGTGTGTTTCTTTCTCACTTTAACACCTTCCATTTTACCGCTAACCATGTCCTTGCCTTGTTTGCTCTCTTGGCAGGCGAAATTTGTGATGGACACGAACTCGGAGATCATTAAGAGTGTATGCACTGATATGCTGCAGAAGGTATCAAAGAACAGACAACACAAATCAAGAAGCTATTCTTTGATGACATACCAACAAATCAAGTTAGCATCAAGTCTCCAATTAAAAGCCTATCGGATGATGAATGGCAAGGTCTGGTTGCGTTGTGGTCTACCCCAAGACACAGGGTATTATTGTGTTTGTGCCCATGGTCTTTTCTACATGTATTGGCTATGCTGGGTGCCCGTTTCTTGTGGTAGCTGGCTGGGTGCTGTTTCTTGTGCTAGTGCTTATAGTCTTTTTTTTGTAGCAAACTTGTGAGTCAAACAAGGCCAACAAAGAAAATGTCAAGTTCCAGCAGAAAACTGGTTCAAGGTCGTACATCGCGCATATATTTTCCACCATAAGACTTGATTTTATTTACAGCCACATAACTATTGTCTTGAAAGCTTTTGCTTTGGTTCTGATTCTTGTTGAATAACATTTCAGAGGGAGGAACGCCAGGGAGAAGAGCTGACTGCAAGAAAAATGGCTTTTTGGAGCAAGAAAAATGGCTTTTTGGAGCAAGTGAAGGAGGATATTGTAAGTAAATCAGTGAATGATCCTATGACTTGTCTCTTGCTCCGATTGTCATTCAATAGTACTGCTAGTTCTGTAGTTGTTCACTTGTGCTTTAGATGATTGTTGGAGTCCTAAAAATCTATTCTGCCAATAATGTGCAATTCTCCATGTACTAGGTCCAGATGGAATATATGAAGGCTACATGTCTACAAGACGTTGAGAAACCCAAGTCTAATGTTGAGGTTGTTACTGCAGTGCTTGCGTCGGCGGATTGCAAGTCAAGTACTTTCTTGACGAATGTTGGGATCAAGTCATCTACAAACAAGGCCGGCAAATCCAATGCTGTTGTAGCTGCACATGTATGTGACTTAGAAGACAAGGTGGATAGATCTCGAGAGGAAGTGGCCATGCTCAATAAGAGGTCGGAGGACTCTGAAGCTACACAAGTTGCACGCGACAAAGAGTTCGAGCTATCACTACTAAGAAACTAGCTATAGATAGACATACCTTCTGTGGCGTATTGTTCTGACCATGCGCCACAAAAGTTATCCAGTGGCACATTCAGAGCAATGCGCCACAGGACCACCAAACTTCTGTGGCACATCTTTCACAGCCATGCGCCACAGAAGTTTGGTGGGACCAACACCCGCCGTTGGACAATGAATCTTCTATGGCACATCTTTCCATATGCGCCACAGAAGTTTGGTGGGACCCACAGCAGGCGGGATCTGACCGTGCTCTGACCAAACTTCTGTGGCGCATACAAGGAGATGCGCCACATAAGTTTATATATTCTATGGCGCATATCACCATATGCGCCACAGAACAATTATGTGGGCCCCACTCTCTGGACACCTATGTACAAGCTTTTGTGGCGCATTGTTGCATATGCGCCACAGAACAACACACTTCTGTGGCGCATGTGTGCAGTATGCGCCACAGAATGCTTCGTGCTACTCAGATTATTTGTTTCCTAGTAGACACATTTTCCTCTTGTGCTTTTCCCAACTAAACAAGTACAAGTGGAATAGGTAGAATATACTAGACAATCTAGTAGATAGACATGTGCAGTGGCATACATCGTTGCAAAATGCACATGCGCATAGCCTTGAACAGCAAAACAACAATGCCATACATCATTGCAAATACACAAACTACAACATTGCAAATCCCTTCATAGAGCTGGTGGGGGAGATGGCGGTGGAAGATGCCAAACCTCCCTGTTCACGCACGCCTGCAGCCTGCGAACGTGGTCCTCCATGGACACGTTGGGGTCGAGCACCGGCCGCCACTGGATTGGTTCCGCCATTCGCGCCCTCTCCTCCGGGGACACGAGCACGGCATACAACCTCATGGCCTTGTTGTAGAGGGCCTCGTGCCGCAGTCTGGCCTCCTCCTCGATTCGGTTTACCTCCGAATCCCGTGGCGGTTGACTCCGAGCACTGCCCCTCGACCTCACCCCTCCACTGCGAGTAGGCTGTAGGGAACGCGAGCGGGCTGTGCTCTCCAGCGAGTCTTCCGACGAGTTGTGGGAAGAAGACATCAGGGGCAGGTATGTTGCTTTGGACAGGGAGTGTGGTATATATATAGAGGGGTGTCATTAAAGCAGCTCTATCTGCCACCTTTATTTCGTGTAGATCTGCCCTCAGTGTTCTGTGGCGCATATAGATGGTATGCGACACATAAGTTCAATCTTCTGTGGCGCATATCAGCAATATGCACCACAGAAGACTGAGTGCAGGGGCCCACAGTGTCTGGCCACTACACCCTATGGCCCACAGTGTCTGGCCACTGCACCCTATGGCCAAGGTTATGTGGCTCATATGTGTTCTATGCGCCACAAAACATCGAGTCACGGGGCCCACAGTCTGGCCCCACTGCACCCTATGGCCAAGGTTTTGTGGCGCATGCACGTAGTCGGACGGAGGATACACGCCCGAGTGTAACGCTCAAGGCTCTAGAGATGAAGGCGGAACACAAATGGAGCGACGTGAGCTTCAATGCTAACATGGAATTCTAGCACGATCGTCTTCCTAACGGGAACACATTGCCAACAAGTATAAAGGAGGCCAAGAAAATCATGTGCCCTCTCGACCTACCGCATGTTAAATACCACGCATGCATCAATGACTGCGCACTTTATCATAACGAGTACGCAGAGAGAACCACATGTACGGTGTGCAGCCATGGACGGTACAATAGAGGGAACAATAAAGTTCCTCAAAAAGTGGTATCGTACTTTCCTATCACTCCCCGTCTATAGAGATATTTCGTAGATCCTAAGGAAGCAAAGCTAATCTAATGGCATGCGGAAAGGGAGAAACCCAAAGATGATCTAGAGAAGGGCAAGATCCTAACACACCCTTAAGACGCTAGCCAGTGGAATGCATTGGACATCGAGTTTGAAGAGTTCGGGGGCGATGCAAGGAACGTCAGGATGGGTATGAGCACCGATGGACTCAATCCTTTTGGCAACCAGAGTAGCACGCATAGCACCTGGCCCGTGTTTGTATGGCCGTACAACATCCCCCCCGTGGCTCTGCACAAAGCAAAGGTACGTACACATGAGCATTCTTATTCAGGGGCCGAAACAGCCAGGTGTCGATATGCATCTTTATCTCGGGCCGTTGAAAGAGGAGTTAGCCACGTTGTGGTAGACGCCAGCCCATACGTGGGACGCCTACACTAAAGAATATTTCCCTCTGAGAGTCGCGTTGCTCACGATGGTGCAGGACTATCCTGGTTACGCATATGTATTGGCCCAAGTGAACCACGGACACAATGTATGTGTCAAGTGCATGGATAAGACCCTGCATCTCCAGGTACCCAAGGATACCGGGTCTTCGAAAACCGTGTTCCAAGGGACTCGAAAGTGGCTTCGCATGGATCACCCTTGGAGAAAACGCGCTGACCTATTCAATGGTAAAGACGAGCTCGAAAGAGCCCCGCGTACGAGGAGCGGCGAAGAAATCGAGGAGCTTCTGAATAATTGGGATGAGTGCCCAGCGCCAGGAAAGAAGCGACCAAGGACAAAGCCGCTTCTAGGTGTATGGAAAGCGAGGTCTGTTTTCTGGGACCTGTCGTAATGGAAGGTCCTCCACACGCCCCATAGCCTCGATGTAATGCACATCATAAAGAACATTACCGAGAGTCTGCTTGGCACTCTCCTCAACATGCCGAAGAGGACCATGGATGGGCCAAAAGCAAGAAACGACCTGAAATTGCTTAGCATCAAGAAGGAGCTTTAGTACCCTGATAGTGATGACGATGATGATCAAACGGAAGGGACTTAGGGTCTCCGTAAAAGGGTTAAGAAGAATGAGGTGGTTGCGCTTCGCGCTGCCTGCTTCACTCTGTGTCAGGAGGAGATCGAGCAGTTTTTCAGGTGCCTCCTAGGAGTCAAAGTTCCTCATGGTTACTCGGGCAAGATAAGGAGGTATCTCAATGTAGCGAAGAAGAGGTTCAGCGGTATGAAGTCCCACGACTGTCACGTGATGATGACACAGATACTTCCAGTTGCCATACGCGGGATAATGGACGAGCACGTCTGTGAGACGCTATTTGGCTTGTGCAACTTTTTCGACGTCATCTCTAGGAAGTCGATCGGCATGAAGCAGCTCGACAGGCTACAGGAAGAGATCGTGGTGATACTTTGCGAGATTGATATTTAATTTCTGCCCGCATTCTTCGACATCATGGTGCATCTACTTGTCCATGTCGTGGATGACATCATCCAGCTCGGGCCGACATTCCTGCACAACATGATGCCATTTGAAATGCTTAACGATGTCATCAAAGGGTTCGTTCGCAACAGGTCCCGTCCAGATGGAAGCATAGCCAAGGGCTTTCTGATCTATGAGTGCATCTCTTTCTGCCAGAACTATCTAACAACCAAGAACGAGGATGTTGGGATACCCACCAAGAAGCACCTCGGCAGGCTCGCTGGGTATGGTCACCGCGAGGGCCACCGCTCACTGCATGTCGGCATTGCTAATCGACACACCGACTTTGGCAGGGCACACCGAGTCGCACCACAACACATTGAATTGGTCAGCCCTTGGGTGGAAGAGCACAAAAGCTTGATCAAGCAGGAGTACATGGACCGCCCCCCCCCCCCCCCGAGGAAGAAAGGAGACGTAACAAGAGAACACAACTCCAGTTTCACTTGTTGGTTCAAGAAAAGGCTGCTGGACAATCCCCACAGACGCCTTCTACAGAAGATCAACAACTCATATTCTCCTTTTTATAGGGCCCAACGCATAACTTAAAGACCTATCAGTCATACGACATCAACGGTTACAGATTCTACACCGAGGAAAAGGACATGAATAGCGAATATCAAAACTCAGGAGTAACTATGATGTTCTTCGCCAATGACGAGACTACTGTCATGGAAAGATTCTACGAAAGGATCGAGGAGATATGGGAGCTCGACTACTGTGGAGAGACGGTACCGATGTTCCATGTTAGATGGGCCAAGAACGTAGAAAAAGAAGGACGATATTTCACCAGCTGCGTTATACCAGATGCCAAGTTGATCAATGTTTCTTTATTACCGACCCATCCAAGCCCAGTCGTGTTGCAGTGAGGAGGGGCAAGAGGAACATCATCGGAATGGAAGGATCCCCCAACGAGCAAGGCTTTGACAAGAACGGCAATCCGAAGATCGAAGAGGCGTTTGACAAGTACTTCAACATGCCTACTACTACTACAGTAAGAAGAAAGACCACACTACCTACTAAAGTTTGTCCGTTCACGAGAAGAAATCTCATAGTGCCTGGGCTAAAGTATTCAAATGCGAAGAAAAAAGGCAAGAAGATTGTGAAGAGAGGCTAGCTCGACACATCACATGACGACGTGCGACCTTTTTTGTGTATTAGTTAGATACTAAAATATATATCGTGATATTCGTATATATATGCATGTGTATGTTCTTGGTTTTAAATATTTGTAACATATATATATATATATATATTTGTTCTTTCTTGTTGTAATATAACATAATTAAATATATTTGTATCATATAATTAAAAATATTTTTTAATTAAGAAAAAAGTCTGGAACAGCCAGGATTCGAACCTGGGCTGCCCAGATTTAGAGCCCCAAGACTGACCACTAGGCTAGACTATTGTTTTATGCAAACTACAACGCCGCGCTGCTTTTGGACCAAGCACACATGTTCTGTGGCGCATTCCTCCAATATGCACCACATAAGTTGAAAGTTCTGAAACTTATGTGGCGCATATCGGAGGAATGCGCCACAGAAACTTCGCACTTAGCCAAAATAACGGTTCGGCCTTCCCCTCCCCCCACTTGCCAACTTCCCCCCACACGAGCCCGCACGCACCTGCAGAACCCTAGCGCCACCGATTGAATCGAAACCTAGTGTCGCCGGAGCCCGTGGAGGAGCCCGCCGCCGGAGCCCACCGCCGGAGCCCGTGGTGGAGGAGGCGTAGGAGCCCGTGGTGGAGAGGAGCCGCCGCCGGAGCCCGTGGAGGAGCAGGAGAAGGAGCCCGCGGAGGAAGAGTAGGAGCGCAACCTTGGCGTCCACGCCACCTCGCCGTCTACCCCTTGGTGAGCATCACCCAGTTCTCCCCTCCCCTCTCTCTCTGCATCTGTTCTTCTCCTCCCAGATGTGTGATCTTGGGCTACATTCCTGGATTGAGCAGTACCATATGCTGTGTGTGCATCTGGTCTTCCTTTTTCCTTGTCAAGATTGGTCAGCAGGACCATGTAAGTACCATATGCTGTGTGTGCTGTGTGTGCTAGTGTCCTTCTCTGTGAAACCAGGTGCTATTGCAAACCTTCATTAGTCAGCAGCTCTGGCTAGATGGATCCACCATCAGATCAAACCTAGCTTTCCAATGTGCACTATACAAGTACCTTTATCCATCCCGGATCATTTTGAAGGAGTAGCCAGATGTTTCTTATGGGCATGTAAATGCATTGAGAACAGATGAAAGTTCTAGTTAAATGGGAAATGATATACAAACCAAAATCTGCTTGCGGTTTGAGTGTTCTTAACCTAAGAACTCAGAACAGTGCTTTTCTTATGAAAATCCACATAAATATTGAACCTATTGGATCCTTTTGGTGGAAATGTTTTCTATCTTTGGGGGATACATAATAGAAGATCACCACCTGTTCTCCTCAATTGGTAACACAGTTAGGCTCTAGAAAGATAAATGATTCACTCCTACGACTCTAAAATCTCTTCCCTAGATGTTCTCTTTCTGTAAAGATCAAGATATAACCATTAGAGAAGCATGTCAGATTGCCTCATAGGATATATATGATCATTTTCATCTCCCATTATCCACTACTGTTGATCAACAACTGTAGATGTTGCAAACTCAACTTGAGGCATTCCTTGATAGGCAAGATAAAGACAGATGTAGATCCTTCATGGTAATTCTGAAAAATATTCTAGCAAGAAAGACTATAATATTATGATTTGGCAAGTGCTGCAAATGGATTTTTTTTGTTTTTATTTCTGGATTTTACAGCTAGGTTATACCATTTATATCATTTGTCTAGTGACTCATGAATACAAGCATAGTAAACAACTAGTCCAGAGTAATAGAACAACTACATAATCTGGACTAGAACATTTATATCATTACATGTGTATTTTTATTTTTACCACTTCATGTATTTTTTTTGGAATTTACTGCTCAGTAGTTGTCGATGAAATGTCACTCTGAAATCAATACACAGTATTTTCCAAATGATCTGACCTTGTAAAGAGCACTTGTAATGATCTGACCTTGTAAATGATCTGACATATAAATAAACATGTTTCTGCTGTTTATCTAGTTGTAAAAGATATAAATAAACAAGTTTATCTGGTTGTAAATGATCTGATGTTTATCTTTATTATGGTTCAGTAATGCTCATTTGAATCTGTTAATGATGGGGTTGTTGTTTACTATGATTCAGTCATGCTCATTTGAATGATGGGGCTGTTGTTTACTATGGCCTCAATATAGTTTCTGCTGTAAATGATGGGGCTGCTGTTTACCTGGTTTAGTAGTGCTCATTTGAATGATGGGGCTGCTGTTTACTATGGCCTCAATATAGTTTATGTTGTAAATGATGGGGCTACTGTTTACTATGGTTCAGTAATGCCCATTTGAATTTGTTATGATCATTTGAATCTGTTATGGTTCAGTAGTGCTGTTCAGTAATGCTAATTTGAATCTGTGATGGATGATGATGGATGAGGTCAATGGGGTTGTCAATGGGGCTGGGGCATTTTTTCTTGTGGGGATTTCAATTCAGTTGCCCGTTTCTCCTGAAGTGTTGATTCACTTCCGTTTTGGTTGAGAAATGGGCACTCGTAGGTCCAAAAATTAGCAAAGGTCATGCCGATTTTTTCGGTCGATATTTGTGCTAACATTTTGCCTCTTTTTTTAGTAATAAAGCACAAACATGTCGACTAACGACGAGGCCGGTCCTTCTAAACAAATGATCGTTGAGGATCTAGCCCGAGAGGCCAACAAGTCGTTCTAGGGGTCGTCCCAAGAGCCTGAGGAGGTGGAGGATATGAGAATGACACCACCACCGACGACCATCGTCGGAGGTGCTGGGGTCAACGAGGAAGATCCATGTAAGATCCCTCCTTTGTAAAGGAAAGGATCCCTGTGATTGCAATGCTAGTCCCTGGATCAATGCTAGCATCCACAGTTTAAGATGAAGTACACAGAAACAAAGGTCATTATTACAAGTCATTCCAGAGACAAACATAGTCTTTTACAAACTCCATGGACACAGGCCTAGTACAAGAGTTCAAATATGTATTAATATAAATAAGTCTTCATCTTCATGTGCCACAGGCAAGCATGTTGAGTGTATACTGATAACCCCTAATCATCATGAGAATAACCTGCAACATCACAAGTTACAGCCACAGTGGGTCAATACATTGGAATAGTATTGGCAAGTGATACCTTAGTATAATATTGGTAGACTAAATACTATATGCATTTTGGCTAAGTATAGCTTAGGCTTGCTTTGCTCAAAATAGGTTTTACTTATTAGTTGAAAATTCTAAGATTTTCTTTGTCAAAATCCTTCCCAAGGAACCACCAATAGACATTGGGGAACCTCACCCTTGTTCAACCACAAGTTTTTACTTAGAAATTGGGATGAGGAGATTCTTGATAGCGTCCATGTTTTGATGCTCAAGTTGTCCCATACCAGGGACATGGCTAAGTACTTAGATTCTTCCATCTGAAGAGGTTGTGCACTTTCCCCACAAGACTTGATTTTCACCAAGACAGGACCTTTCAGAAGCCTTCCCTTAGACCAAATGGACGCGTTCCAACCTATCATCCCACTACCACCAACTGTCCAAATGGCTAAGTTACCGCAACCTATGTGATCCAGGCAGAGCCCATATTGCCAAGTGGCTGCACTAGAAGCTTCATAACATATGGCATCTCAAATCCCTTTGTTCCTGGGTGGCTTTCCACAAGTGAGATACACAAGGTAAACCATAGAAATGGGCCTTGTTTAACCACTCAACATAAACCATTCCTTCCATTCCACCCAGGTGTTTTATTCACTTAGTTGTTTTATTAAGCAAAACACAAGTCCAAAGACTTAGAAATATTTTTATCATAGCATGAATATATAACCACCCTTGGTTGCTACTATCTAGGCTAAGCATGGCATTGATAAGAATCTTAACTTAGAAATTTCTAACAATTCTACAACTACTAGGATTTCCCAAGCATAGCATATAGACCAAAAATATCCATGCAAGTATAGCAAAATATTTCTAATGCATAGTTGAAAAACATAGGTATAAAATCATGAAGCACCACTTGCCTTGGTAGTTTGGAGAGTAGCTACAATCCTCACAATCACAATCACTATTTGCACCAAAATCTACACATAAAATAATAGCACCAAAATCACATACAAAATAAATACAAGCAATATTATATGGATGCATGCATAATGCCATGTGATGATTCTCTACACCAAACAAGACAAGTGCACAGTACTGAATCATAAACAAGTTCAAAACTTGCCAAATAAACTTTATTTGAACAATAAAACATTTTTCAAATAATTATTATACCCAATTATGCCTACAAAAGTTTCTGCAAAAACAACCATTTTAACAGAAGCAAAACTTTAAACACATTGCATTCATGGAAAGGATTTTCTCTCCTGATTCCATTGATATAAAATTTGTCAAATTTGGACATGGAAATCAAAAGTTATGAATTAAACAAGTTTAAACATCTAATAGATCAAATTTCTGATTTTAAATCTAACTCACAGACACGCGGCGGCATCTGATTGGACGATACCGATTCGCACGGATCGGCTAACGTGGACCGCCAGATCTAACTAAAACGCACGGCCAGATCTGATCCATACCCCTTCGTTAAGTGATCTATCCTACCCTTTATATCTAGATCCAACGGTGAATGATCAACCTACCAAAGTCTGGCGGTGCGTGGCGACGGTGAGCAGCGGCGCGCTCTGTCTATGGCGGCGCGGTGGCTACAGACGGGGTTGGGGTCGTCGGAGAGGCTCACCAGACTCGCGGAGGTGTGCTAGAGCTCAACTGGGCAGTGACTTGTCAAGGGGCGCGCGGACACGGTGAGGATTCCTCGTCGGAGTGGAGGCAGACGTCAGGCAAGCTTTGGCATCATCGGGGGCGAGGTTCTGGTGCGCGCTAAGACAAACCAGCGATGATGTTAGATGTGCACAAGCCTGGCGAACAAGTGAGTATTGAAAAGGGAGGAAGGGGTGGTCGGGAACTACCAGGAGGGGTCGCCGGAGTTGCGCCGAGTTTCGGTTGCTCCCAGTGGTGGACGGTGATGACGTTCTGGGATGGTACAGAGGAAACGGAAGGTATGCGAAGATGCGCAAGGACATGTAGAACATGCTCGCATGAAGCAGAGACAAAGGGGTGTACGATGCTCACCGTAATTGATCGCCGGAGGTCGTCGGTGCTGCAGCGGTGTGGGCAAGGTTATGGGCAGCCTGGTGGCGTGGTGTCTGTGATGAGTGAGGGGAAATGAGCAGCGAGGGGAGAGGGTCTTATAGCTGGAGCAGGGGCGAGAATATCGCCAGGAAACGCCGACAATCAAGCCCGCATCAATCACGGCAGTGATGAGGTAACGGCGGCGTCGACGGGGTCGTGGGGGGCGCGTGGCTGGAGACGATGCTTGCGTGGCGCTTGGGTCCACCAGTCAGCGAGCGCGGGGTAAGTCTGCGCTGCGTGAGAGAGAGAGAGAGGAAAACCCCGGGTGGGCTTGTGGGCTGCGTTTGCTGATGGGCCAAAAGTCTGCGCTGGCCTTTTCTTATTTCTTTATTCTTTTTCTTTTTCTTTTTGAATTCCCAGTAAACATTTTCAAATGATTTCAAAAGCCATTTGAATTCAAATCTTTTCTGGATTTTTGTAGAGTGTAACACTCATATTTTTGGGCATAAAAACATGTGGTCTCTCTGTACTAACTTGGTCCCTTTATTAAACAAAATAAACAGTGTCATTGCACTTGATTTGAATAAGTTTTTGAAAAATCGTTTTAAACCATATTTGTTTTGTAAATTTTTGGTTTAAGCACTAGCATTCAAGCAAAACAATTTGAGAGCAACAATTCTTGGTTTTGAAACAATTATACTCTCATTTGATTAGTGTTTGCTCACATAAAATCATAGCTCTCAAGTTTTTGCTACTTCCAAATGAGTTTGAATTTTGATCCCTAAATGATGTGCATGCATGATATGAAATCTTTGAAAACATTATTTTAGGGATGTTACAAATCTAACCCCCTTAAGGTGAATCTCGCCCTCGATATTCGGGTTGGCTAGCAAATAGGTGAGGATGGTTTTTCCGAAGATCATCTTCTCTTTCCCATGTTGCTTCTTCTTCGGAATGATGGTTCCATTGAACTTTGTAGAATTTGATAGTCTTAGTCCGAGTAACTCTTTCTGCAGTCTCAAGTATTTTGATAGGCTTCTCCTCATAAGTGAGGTCACTCTCCAATTGAACCTCTTCCAAAGGTATAGTATCCTTCAAAGAAGTCTCTTCCATTTCTGGATGGCATTTCTTAAGCTGACTCACATGGAACACATTACGAACAGCTGACAAAGACCCTAGCAATTCAATCTCATAAGCTACTTCTCCTTTACGACTCAGAATCTTGAATGGTCCAACATATCTTGGGGCTAATTTGCCTTTGACACCAAATCTCTTCACTCCACGAAGTGGTGACACTCTAAGATAAGCTCTATCACCTACTTCATAGGTGACCTCTCTACACTTAGGATCAGCGTAGCTTTTCTGTTGGGACTGTGCTATCTTTAATCTGTCCTTAACTAGCTTGACTTTGTCTTCAGCCTCTTTGACTAGTTCTGGTCCGAACAAACTTCTTTCTCCCACACCATTCCATAGCAATGGGGTGGTACACTTTCTCCTATAGAGAAACTCAAATGGTGCCATCTCAATACTGGCTTGATAGCTGTTATTGTAAGAGAATTCTACGTAGGGCAGACTTTCATCCCAAATGGCTCCATAGTCTAGAGCACATGCTCTCAACATATCTTCAAGAATCTGATTGGTCCTTTCTGTTTGTCCATCAGTCTGAGGATGAAAAGCAATGCTGAATTCCAACCTCGTTCCTAATGACTCATGTAATTGCCTCCAAAAATGAGAAGTGAATTGAGTTCCCCTATCAGACACAATGCTCTTGGGTACTCCATGTAGACATACAATTCTACTCATATAGATCTTGGTTAACTTAGAACTTGTGTAAGTTGTCTTCATGGGTATGAAATGAGCCACTTTAGTTAAGCGATCCACTACTACCCAAATAGAATCATATCCTGACCGGGTCCTTGGCAATCCGGTGATGAAATCCATACCAATCTTGTCCCACTTCCAATCAGGAATAGGTACTGATTGTAACAATCCTGCTGGTTTCTGGTGCTCCGCTTTCACTCTACTACATACATAACACAAAGCAATATGTTCGGCGATGTCCTTCTTGAGATTATTCCACCAAAATCTTTCTTTCATATCCATGTACATTTTGGTGTTACCCGGATGAATAGAATATGGTGAGTTGTGTGCTTCTTGTAAGATCAGTTTCCGAAGTTCCGGATCCTGTGGAACACAGATACGTTTTCCATGCCATAAAGTACCCTGTTCATCTTCATGGAATCCTTTGGCTTTTCCCTTGCCAATCTTTTCCTTAATCTCTTCAATTTCCTTATCTGCCTTTTGGGCTTCTTTGATCTTGTCCAACAAAGTGGGATGAACATCCAAAGACATGAGATGTCCTTTAGGCACAATCTCCAATCTGAGATTTCTGAATTGGGTACACAGATCATCTGGCAATTCCCCCTTTGTAAGGCCATTTACAAAAACTTTACGGCTTAGAGAATCTTCTACAACATTTGCTTTACTGGGAAGGTATTGCAAACTCAAGTCATAGTCCTTGATGAGTTCTAGCCATCTTCTTTGTCTCATGTTAATTTCTTTCTCGGTGAAGAGATACTTCAAACTCTTGTGATCTGTGAACACTTCACATCGCTTTCCTAAAAGATAGTGTCTCCATGTTTTGAGTGCATGGACAACAGAGGCTAACTCCAAATCATGAGTAGGGTAATTCACCTCATGGGTATTGAGTTATCTCGAGGCATAAGCCATAACTTTTCCTTCTTGCATAAGTACTGCACCTAATCCATGATGAGATGCATCCCAATACACTTGGAAATCTTTCTCCAAATCTGGCAAACATAAGACTGGTGCTGTCACTAGTCTCTTCTTTAATTCTTGAAAGCTGAGTTCACAACCTTCAGACCAAGCAAATTTCTAGTCTTTCTTTAGCAACCCTGTCATTGGCTTAGCTACCTTGGAGAAATTCTCAATAAATCTCCTGTAGTATCCTGCGAAGCCAAGGAAACTATGAACCTCTTTTACTGACTTGGGAGATTCCCATTCAGTTATAGCTGAAACTTTAGCGGGATCAACTGCTACACCATCTCCTGACACAACGTGTCCAAGAAATCCAACTTCACTCAACCAAAATTCACACTTGCTGAATTTGGCATACAGCTTATGCTCTCTAAGCTTCTCAAGTATCAAACGTAGATGTCCTTCATGCTCTTCTTTTCTCTTGGAGTAGATCAAAATGTCATCAATGAAAACGACAAAAAATTTGTCAAGGAATTCCATGAACACTTTGTTCATCATGTTCATGAAATAGGCTGGTGCATTGGTCAAACCAAATGGCATCACGGTATACTCATACAATCCATACCTTGTGGTGAAAGCTGTCTTAGGTATGTCTTGTTCTCTTATCTTGAGCTGGAAATAACCTGACCGGAGATCAATCTTTGAGAACACACAAGCTCCTTCTAACTGATCAAACAAGTCATTGATTCTTGGCAAAGGGTATTTGTTCTTGATAGTCACCTCATTGAGTGAACGGTAATCTATGCATAGCCTTTCACTTCTATCTTTATTTTCCACAAACAAAACTGGTGCTCCCCAAGATGAAGAACTTAGTTGAATAAATCCTTTCTGCAACTGTTCTCGAAGTTTCTTCTTGAGTTCTTTCAACTAATCAACTGACATCTTATACGGTCTTTTTGCTATTGGTCCAGATCATGGTAGCAAATCAATAAGAAACTCCACATTTCTATCTGGTGGCATTCCCGACAATTCTTCTGGAAACACATCCAGATATTCACTCATAATTGGCACACTGTCTATGCTAACCCCCTTAAGAGAATTAAGCTTACTCCTTTTTGCTTCAAAGTTGGTCTTGAATCTGATCCTTTTGTTTTCTGGAGTTGTGAGTGAGACAGTATGGTTGGCACAATATATCACAACCTTGTGCTTAGTCATCCAGTCCGTTCTCAAAATAACATCCAATCCTTGGGAGTTTAGGATTATCAGGTTAACGGGAAACTTATACTTCCCAAACTCTATGACTAGATCATGACATCCTGAATTCACTATCATTTCTCCGCCAGGAGAACTTACTTTTATAGGACACCCAATAGTTTCTACCGGTAGTTCATTTCTTTCAACAAATGCTCTTGATATGAATGAATGAGATGCACCAGTATCAAAGAGAACAAATGCCAGAACAGAATTGAGTTTGAACTTACCATCAACAGCATCAGGTTCCTCATAGATTTCTTCCACATTGATGTGGTTCACTTGTCCCTTTTGAAAAGGGTTGGGCTTGTTGGGTCCTTCAACTTTCTTTTCTGGGCATTCATTTGCATAATGGCCCATCTTCTTGCACTTGAAACATTCAACCTGACTAAGATCCTTCTTGACAGGCTGGATTCCACTTCCACTTCCACTTCCATTGTGGTGGCTCTTATACCCACCCTTGTGATTCTTGTACTTATCGTTGTCATGACTACGATGGTGCTTGTTGTCATGATAACGGTTGTGGTTGTGGTGCTTGTTGAACTTACCATGCTTGTGGGATCCAGAAATCCCACTATCATCATAATGGGAACGCTTGTGAGACGATCCCGAGCTGTGCTTGTCAGAGTGCTTTCTCTTCCTGCTTTCAACTTGTTTCATCTTGCTCTCCAAAATAGCATCCTTGTCACAAAGAGACTGGTATGTGGGAACATAGGCCACAGCTAACTGCAGGTTCAATTCATCATTCAACCCTTCAAGGAACTTTTCTTTCCTCTTAGCATCAGTGTCAACTTCATCCGGTGCATATCGCGCCAGATTGTTGAACTCCTCAATATATTCAGCCATGCTGCGGTGGCCCTGCTTCAAGTTATGGAACTCTTTCTTCTTCAAACTCATCACTCCAGATGAGATGTGAGCAGTATGGAAACCATCTTCAAAGATAGCCCATGTCACATCCTCAATGGGAGTGGTGATCTGGAAGTTATCCCACCAAGTGGCTGTTGGTCGTTCCAACAAGTGAGCTGCAAATCTGACTTCCTCTTCATCAGTATAGCCAACAGTTACCAAGTCCTTGTTCACAGAGCGTAGCCAATCATTGGCCACCATAGGATCAGTAGTTCCTGAGAACATTGCTGGCCTTAGCCTTAAGAACCTGGTAAGCATGTCAAAACCCGGTGGGTTGTTCTGATTGTTGTTGTTGTTGTTGTTGTTGTTGTTGTTGTTATTATTATTATTGTTGTTGTTGTTGTTCTGATTCTGGATGAACGTGGTCATCATTTGCATCAACTCAGTCTGAGCTGTCATCATCTACTGCATCTCAGGGGTGATGTTGTTGTTGTTGGGGTTAGGATTGGCACGTCGGGGAGGCATCTGTGGTTTTCAATAAGGATAAGAATGAGATACCCATAGATGCTAACATGCACAATACATCACATAACAAATCACAATCATGCATCATAGTAGTAAAGGTTTAACAACACAGACAACAAGTTTTTGGAAAAGTAAACACACCAATAGGAAGCCATCCACATGTTGGATGGTCATTGCGACTCAATAATCAAAGACATGATAAATAAAGGTAAATGAGTAGTCATCACTACTCCTCTGCATCAACCTCCTCATCAACAAATGTAAGACCTGCATTCTCCATAGCGGTCTTGTATTCCTCGATATTGGTGGTCAAGGTATCTACTTTGGCTTTGAGAGCCCTCTTCTGTGCACGAAGCCTCTCAATCACACCTTTCTGGTGCTCGAGCTCGAAGTCCTTGGCCTCTAGTTCTGCAGTCATGTCTCGAATCCTCTTGTTCCTATCTTGGACTCGCTTCTCTTGACTCTTGAACTTTCTATCCTGACTCTCAAACTTGGCCTCCATCTCTTTGACTATCTCATCTTGCTCCGCGAAGAGGTTGTCCTTCTCACGAAGCTGCACCTGGAGGTCGTCATTGCTATGCATGACATTGGTCCTATCAGTGCCTAAGAAGAACCTCTAAGTCCTGGAGGTATAGACGAATCGGCTCTGCCGTCTCTCTCGAAGTATCCTCAAAGTCAATGGCCTCACCATCCTCATCACGTCTACCGAAGGTGTGGAAGTGAGTACCTCTAACCTCTCGAGAGTGTCTCCCTAGTAAACGTCCAAGCAAATCCTGCATGACTACCTCTAGGCCTCTCTCCTTGTCATCATGCATGAGCTTGAAGATGATTTCCTCCGTGGTAAGCTCAGTCTGGCCTCCTGGCTGATTAACCTAGAAGCCCCAAAGGTCTTTCCTCTCAAACTTGGTGAGGGGAAGCATCATGATGGTAGGAAGTGGGAGATTGAGCAAACTAGTGAGCTCAATAATACGGGTGCCAAAACGAGTTCCCTTGAACTCTTCAGCCGTGCTGATAGTAACATTAGGCATCTATTTAATAAGATAGAAAAAGTTAGAATCAACTCAACTTAAGATAAATCACAAGACAAGGCATCACATGCATAACTTTGGAAATCAAAACACACAAGTCATGGCATACATGTATCCATTACAAACAACCAAGGTTCAACTTATTTTAAACAACATTTGGGAAATAAAATGATAAGTGTGGTGGTCCAACTAATGAGGTACATTACAATCCCATCTCACTTGCCAAGTTGGCTAACAGGGCATCCCTAGAGGCAATCTGTTTATCTAGATCACATGACTCCATTGCTAATTCTATGATGTCCTTCCTTAAACTTTGGTTGGTAGCCTCTAACTCTTGGGTATGCTTCTTTTCTTCCTTAAGATAATTCTGGGTGTTGAGCATTCTGCATTTGATTCTATCACCAAGCTCTTTGATGGCTTTCCAAGCTGCATCCCTTGCTAAATCAAAGAATGTAGTGTGCATCACTGAGTTGGTGACCATGCAGAATCCTGAGGTCTTGTGGTTGTCTTCCTTGTTTTTATACAAGTGAAGTTGCACCTACCAGTACTCAACTCCTTCATCCATCACAGGAAAACCTTTGTACACAGCTGCACCATGTATTCCCATGGCAACCATGAGGTCCTTGAGAGCCTTTCGGAATTCTGTCTCACACTCCAAAGTCATATTCATGAGTGGTCCCTTCCTCACGGCTTCGTTGATGGAGTTCATCTACAAATAGAGATGAGAAAGAAGATTAGAAAAGTTTACGAGAAGAAAAGACAAGTGTGGAAGTTGTTTAAATTTTTTTCCTTAGTGGTTTCCAATCCTAGGGTCATAATCCTACAGGCAACACAGTACTCTGATACCATCTGTAATATCCCTCCTTTGTAAAGGAAAGGATCCCTATGATTGCAATGCTAGTCCCTGGATTAATGCTAGCATCCACAGTTTAAGATGAAGTACACAGAAACAAAGGTCACTATTACAAGTCATTCCAGAGACAAACATAGTCTTTTACAAACTCCATGGCCATAGGCCTAGTACAAGAGTTCAAATATGTAATAAGATAAATAAGTCTTCATTTTCATGTGCCACAGGCAAGCATGTTGAGTGTAGACTAATAACCCCTAATCATCATGAGAATAACCTGCAACATCACAAGTTACAGCCATAGTGGGTCAATACATTGGAATAGTATTGGCAAGTGATACCTTAGTATAATATTGGTAGACTAAATACTATATGCATTTTGGCTAAGTGTAGCTTAGGATTGCTTTGCTCAAAATAGGTTTTACTTATTAGTTGAAAACTCTAAGCTTTTCTTTGTCAAAATCCTTCCCAAGGAACCACCAATAGACATTGGGGAACCTTCACCCTTGTTCAACCACAAGTTTTTACTTATAAATTGGGATGAGGAGATTCTTGATAGCTTCCATGTCTTGATGCTCAAGTTGTCCCATACCAGGGACATGGCTAAGTACTTAGATTCTTCCATCTGCAGAGGTTGTGCACTTTCCCCACAAGACTTGATTTTCACCAAGACAGGACCTTTCAGAAGCCTTCCCTTAGACCAAATGGACGTGTTCCAACCTATCATCCCACTACCACCAACTGTCCAAATGGCTAAGTTATTGCAACCTATGTGATCCAGGAAGAGCCCATATTGCCAAGTGGCTGCACTAGAAGCTTCTTAACATATGGCATCTCAAATCCCTTTGTTCCTGGGTGGCTTTCCACAAGTAAGATACACAAGGTAAACCATAGAAATGGGCCTTGTGTATCCACTCACATAAACCATTCCTTCCATTCCACCCAGGTGTTTTATTCACTTAGTTGTTTTATTAAGCAAAACACAAGTCTAAAGACTTAGAAATATTTTTATCATAGCATGAATATATAACCACCCTTGGTTGCTACTAGCTAGGCTAAGCATGGCATTGATAAAAATCTTAACTTAGAAATTTCTAACAATTCTACAACTACTAGGATTTCCCAAGCATAACATATAGACCAAAAATATCCATGCAAGTCTAGCAAAATATTTCTAATGCATAGTTGAAAAACATAGATATAAGATCATGAAGCACCACTTGCCTTGGTAGTTTGGAGAGTAGGTACAATCCTCACAATCACAATCACTATTTGCACCAAAATCTACACATAAAATAATAGCACCAAAATCACATACAAAATAAATACAAGCAAAATTATATGGATGCATGCATAATGCCATGTGATGATTCTCTACACCAAACAAGACAAGTGCACAGTACTGAATCATAAGCAAGTTCAAAACTTGCCAAATAAACTTTATTTGAACAATAAAACATTTTTCAAATAATTATTATACCCAATTATGCCTACAAATGTTTCTGCAAAAACAACCATTTTAATAGAAGCAAAACTTTAAACACATTGCCTTAATGGAAAGGATTTTCTCTCCTGATTCCATTGATATAAAATTTGTCAAATTTGGATGTGGAAATCAAAAGTTATGAATTAAACAAGTTTAAACATCTAATAGATCAAATTTCTGATTTTAAATCTAACTCACAAACACGCGGCGGCATCTGATTGGACGATACCGATTCGCACGGATCGGCTAACGTGGACCGCCATATCTAACTAAAATGCACGGCCAGATCTGATCCATACCCCTTCGTTAAGTGATCTATCCTACCCTTTAGATCTAGATCCAACGGTGAACGATCAACCTACCAAAGTCTGGCGGTGCGTGGCGACGGTGAGCGGCGGCGCGCTCTGTCTATGGCAGCGCGGTGGCTACAGACGGGGTTGGGGTCGTCGGAGAGGCTCACCAGACTCGCGGAGGTGTTCTAGAGCTCAACGTGGCAGTGGCTTGTCAAGGGGCGCGCGGACACGGTGAGGATTCCTCGTCGGAGTAGAGGCAGACGTCGGGCAAGCTTTGGCGTCGTCGGGGCCGAGGTTCTGGTGCGCGCTAAGATAAACCAGCGATGCTGTTAGATGCGCACAAGGCTGGCGAACAAGTGAGTATTGAAAAGGGAGGAAGGGGTGGTCGGGTACTACCAGGAGGGGTCGCCGGAGTTGCGCCGAGCTTCGGTTGCTCCCAGTGGTGCACGGTGATGATGTTCTAGGATGGTACAGAGGAAAAGGAAGGCATGAGAAGATGCACAAGGACATGTAGAACATGCTTGCATGAAGTAGAGACAAAGAGGTGGACGATGCTCACCGGAATTGATCGCCGAAGGTCGTCGGTGCTACGGCGGTGTGGGCAAGATTACGGGCAGCCTGATGGCGTGGTGTCTGTGCTGAGTGAGGGGAAATGAGCAGCGAGGGGAGGGGGTCTTATAGCTGGAGCAGGGGCGAGAATCTCGTGAGGAAACGCCGGCAATCAAGCCCGCATCAATCACGGCAGTGATGAGGTAACGGCGGCGTCGACGTGGTCATGGGGCGCGCGTGGCTGGAGACGATGCTTGCGTGGCGCTTGGGTCCACCAGTCAGCCAGCGCGGGGTAAGTCTGCGCTGCGTGAAAGAGAGAGAGGAAAACCCCAGGTGGGCTTGTGGGCTGCGTTTGCTGATGGGCCAAAAATCTGGCGCTGGCCTTTTCTTATTTCTTTATTCTTTTTCTTTTTCTGTTTGAATTTCCAGGAAACATTTTCAAATGATTTCAAAAGCCATTTGAATTCAAATCTTTTCTAGATTTTTGTAGAGCATAACACTCATATTTTTGGGCATAAAAACATGTGGTCTCTCTGTACTAACTTGGTCCCTTTGATTAAACAAAATAAACAGTGTCATAGCACTTGATTTGAATAAGTTTTTGAAAAATGGTTTTAAACCATATTTGTTTTGTAAATTTTTGGTTTAAGCACTAGCATTCAAGCAAAACAATCTGAGAGAAACAAGTCTTGGTTTTGAAACAATTATACTCTCATTTGAGAGTGACATTTGATTAGTGTTTGCTCACATAAAATCATAGCTCTCAAGTTTCTGCTTCTTCCAAATGAGTTTGAATGTTGATTCTTAAATGATGTGCATGCATGCATGATATGAAATCTTTGAAAACATGATTTTAGGGATGTTACAATCCATATTACGAGGGGGAAGACGACGACTACGATGAAACTAGTGAAGGAGGGGAGGAGGGTAACACCACCACAGATGGTGGCGAGCGCACATATGGTGGTAGCGGCAACCCGGCCGCTATACAGAAGAAGAAGGATATTAAGGATCGGAAGCCGCAAGTGCTCGCCAACATCTGTGATGAGTTCACCGAGGTCATAGAAGGTGGCCAACCCATTGCGCCTTCATCGATTGCCTACGGGTAAGGCATGCAACTCGGGTGCATCGTCCGGGAAAGCATGTCGATCAACACAAAGTGCATCCGACGTAATCATGCTTTCGTCAAGAACCTGCTTAAGAAGCTTCACAAGCGATACACATTCCCAGAGAAGTTCAGAAACCTGGAGAGTAATAAGAACCCGGTGAACAAACTAGCACTTACAAAGATGAGCAATGGCTTGAGGAGCTGGAAAACCTGGGTAAAGAACAACATTGACAAAGGTGAAAGCTGGGAGATTATAAGTAGGAAAAATCCGATGCTCGACGAAGAAGAGTTCAAGATATTCAAGGCAGACTTAGATACCGCTGCCCCTAAAGCATGGACTGAGTGGGGAAAGAATATGCGAGAGAAGAAAATTGGTAACCACCGGCTTGGAAGCGGTGGATACATAGGGAAACAACCCATTTGGGACAAGGAGGGCGCCGAGCTTGAACGTCTGGGTAAAGAGAACCCATGGCATAAAATCATAGACCTACAGATCCGACAATTTGTTCGGGCCCGCTACTACCTGGACCCTGTTATAGGGGAGTTCGTCATCGACGACCCGGATGTGAAGGCCTTTGAGGATGAGCTGGTAAGGAATTTACCATGGATCTCTCATTAAAATAATTAAGCCAAGAATCTAAATACATGCATGGGTTCACCTCTCCTTGTATCTCTGTAGGAGAAGGAATTGAACGCTAGTGAGGACTTGTCGTCCCAAGATTCAGCGGAGGAGCCATGAGACACTGTTTTTAACAGGGCGACGAACACATACAAGAAGATGGAGAAGAATTTGCCGCCAAAATAAGCTGGCCGTGTGTCCGGCTTTGGTACAAGCATGAAGTTTACCGAGTACTACAAAGAGGACGCAAAGAAGAGGAGGGAGAGGAAGAACCAGTCGGCCGCTAAAGATAAATCTGAGGTTGAAGAGCTGAAGTTGAAGGTGAAGACATTAGAGGAAAAAGTGGACGAGAAAGCAATGGACAAGTTATTGGAGGAGAAGCTTCGCGCGATCATCCCCCCTTGGTTGATGGAGGGGCTAGCTGTTTGGAATGCGGGAGGTCGGCAGGGGCCGATAAACGTCCCCAGCTTTAGCGGTAGAAACTCGAGCATCAATGTTAACGCATCGCCGGATATGGTGAGCCCGCCGGCCACCATCGCCGCGGCGCAGCCGCAAGAGCTGGTTGTCGCACAGCTCCCTTTGCTGCTCCCGCCAAAAATACCAGTATCGCACAGCCGGCGGTGGCACCAATACCGCGGGAGAATGCTGATGATATGCCTACCACTGGGATCGGCCGTGTGTCGACATTAGCCGTGCTCAACGCCCTCAACAAGGTAACTAATTAGTTACTCCGCTTCATCTTCTTTATGTGCCTTTGGTGACTGCCACCTCGATCATGATGCCCAACACATATGTGTCGATATTCAGGACGCTGCTTGCGTACTACTCCACAAAGTTGCCGGCGGCGAGTTGAGGGATGTTGCCAAGGGCAATATCATACAACCGGCGAACCGCACGATGCACAACAATGCAATGGACGATGCCGTGATGAGGGTCCGGATTGCTCGGGTGTTGCCAGGGTGCGACGACATGGAACCCCCCTTTCAACCTCAGGGAGCCGACAAACACAAGACCCTTGCAGAATGCCACGGCTGGCCCTTGACATGGCCAAAGACTCAAATTCGTCTTACGGGGCACCTAAGCTCCACCTCTATCGTTCGGCCACCACCTCGGATGCCACCTGTCACCGACGCCACCTCGATCATCTGGCCACCACCTCGGAAGCCACCTGTCGTCGTTGCCACCACCAGTCGCCACCAACAACTATTGGGAGCGTGTGGGCCACCCCAAGGCGATGTCATCGCAATGCAACCGTCGTCGCCCCGCCACCACCATCACCACATGGCGACAACTACGATGATGATGAAGAATTTGTCAACGTCGACGACTACATCAACACCGGCGCCGGCATAGGATTGTACATGCCTACTGTGGATGAAGAACCCTTCATCGCTCGCGAGGGTCAAGGTGGGTGTCCCACTACATGCACGCAACGCCTGGTCTTCCATGTTTTATCTCAAGAGATGCCTCCGGCCGCCGATCAACAGGAGAAACCTGTTGGATTCGTCTTTAGCCCTGGCACACTCCAAAAGGCGGCCATTGAGCACTTAGCATCCCCAGTGGAGGAGCCTGCTCAGAAGACGAAGAAGCACAGGAAGCGAGGTAAGAAAGCCGAGAGCCAACCTCCTCCGAAGAGGACCCAGGCTAAGGATGACGTCGTACCAACCCGCGAGGATGGGTTGCCTAGGATACATATATCCGGTGAAGCGATACTGACTCCTGAGCTGCTTCGCCTTGCTGGTGGACATATGATCGCTTTGAGTGATAGTATCAAGACACTAGAGGGCATTCTTCTTAAAGACAAAGATCCAAATTACCCGGTTTTCACTATCAAGGTGCCATCGGAAGTGGACTTCATCCATGAAGCCCCCGCGGACGTGTTCTTCATAGCGTACGAGGATGTCTTAAAGCTGTTTCTCTCGAAATGGCTCGACTATAACATGGTCCGCCTATTTGTGCTCAATCTAGCGATGAAGACCAAGAGAGAGCGAACCCACTACATCGCGATAGTTGATACCTACTACATGCATGATAGCAAGTTGAGGGAAGTATCAGAGACGCGTGCCAAGGTGACGGCGTACCTTGAGAAGTTCATGGTGGACCACAAGAGGACGAACACGCTTCTTTTGCCATTCTTTCCCGAGTAAGTACACACACCCCCTAGCATTGGTAACTTAGGATTTCTTATACCTTTCTTCCTTTGCCCTTTTCCAACATCCCGTTTCAATCATGTTGTGCAGAGACAAATATTGCACACTCATCGTCATTTGCACAAAGTACTTGATAGCATCGTATTTCGACTCGGCGAGTCAGAAGAATAAGGAGGACTACACCAGAATAAGGGGTGTTTTGAATGAGGCTCTCGAGGGCTACGCTAAAAAGGGATGCCCCTTCATCCACAAGGGGGAATGTATCAAGGATGACAAGCACGTGTTCAACCACGTGCTTGAGTTCCCCTGCGTCAAGGAGCTGGCTACTGGCGGCGCCAAGGAGTCCTTCTACGCCATGCATCACCTTAAAGGGTTTGTACAGAATTGCCAGAACCTAACTCTGCCATCTAGTTTCCGAGCATGGGCCGAAAATTTGGCGCGAAGATACGATGATGATCTTAGAGAAGACTTCCATCGCATCCAGGTTAAGTTGTCGGAAATCATCGTGGAAGATGTCAACACAAGGGGAGGGGTCCTAAAACACAACAGCGGGTTGACTAAGAGGGAGATTGAAAATATTCTTTGTCAACATGGTGACAATAGGACGTGGATGACGAAAGATGGCTATCTACCATTCCCGAAGCCGAGCGTTAGCAGTTCTCAACATTGATCGATGTGTGTGCCTAGAATTATCATATATGTATGTGTGTAGTGTTGTGTCACAAACTATATAGTACCGTGGTCGTATGTTGTAAACTTCACTATTGTGGTCTTTTTCGTCGAAGTTCTATGATTATGATAGATGTGCTATCTTCTATGTTTACTGATATTTTGCTTTAGTTTATGTGAATATATATGCATGTGAACCAATTTAGTTCTTTCTGTTGCATGATTTACTAATATGCCTTATCTATAGAGATGACGAAGTGGTACGTGGTGTACAAGGGTTGGGTTCCAGGAGTCTACGATGAGTGGAAGGACTGTCAGAAACAGGTGAACAAGTTTAGTGGCAACAACTACAAAGGATACGCGACTCGAGAGGAGGCGGTAGCGAAGTGGAGGAACCACCCGTGGAAGGAGAACCGGATGAAGATATTGCTAGTGCTCTTGCTCTTCCTCACCGTCATCACAGCTGTATTTTGTTTGATTCTAGTGTAGGCGATGAACACTTCATTTGTAATGTGATGAGATGGTGAACTTTGTAACAAACAATTGTATAAATATTCACCACCTTTTACTTGTATTTAATATGATGACCACTTGTCTATCTCTTTCGGGCTCTAAGTAGTGTGATGGCACTATATCCTTGTTTGTATTATATTTGTTTTCATATACTAAGTCAAATATACTGTTTCTGTATAATACTATATAATACTTGTATAATACTGTATATTTGTACAAGTTTCAATTTTTTTAATACCTGATATTCAAACCAGTGGCGCATAGTTTTTACCTTCTGTGGCGCATAGCACTTCAGTGGCGCATTTTCCAGAATGCACCACTGAACAGAGTACTGTGGCGCATCAGCCAAAATGCGCCACAGAAATATCATGACTTCTCTGGCGCATTTTGAAATGTGCCACAGAAGTTTTCATCAGTGGTGACATAATAGTGGTGTCCCTTCCATGCGCCACAGAAGCCCAATATAGATGCGCCACTGATGAAGGATTTCCTAGTAGCGTATTGCGCAAACATATAGAAGAAAATGACGCGAGGTATGCTCACTTGATGGCACTGCTTGGTGGTAAAGGATCTAGGAACTGTTGATGTAGCTATGTTAGTAAAGCATATGGGAACTAGTAGTTCTGGGAACTACTTATGTTGCTGGACTAGTTCTGGGAACTATTCTTTCTGTATCTTTGTGAACTATGGTTGATGCATGGCTATGAACTTGTGAACCCGACTTGTTGCAGCAAGTCTATTTGTGAACCTGAACCCGTTTGCTATCTGTTTGTAACTTGATGGATCAAGTATGTTTGTGACTTGAAAATATGTTTGCAATAGTTTTGTATTTCTATGTATCCTTGTTATTGTTGGTTGATTATTTTATTTGATATCTATCTATTTTGGGTCGTATTTGGTAGTTTGGCTATGATGCCTTGGGCCAAACATTTCCAAACTGGGCTGAAATTTATGTTGATATTCGAAACTAGTTAGGCTGCAAAAAGGCCATGGCCCAAAACAAATATGGAGCATATTTGGGAAACAAAAATTTGAAACTGGCATGAAATTTAACTGTAATGCAAAATGACCCAAAAAGAAACGAATTGCTAAAAGGCCAAGAGCAAAAAGGAAAATGAATTGTTAAAGGGCCAAGGTCCAAAAGGAAATGAATTGCTAAAATCCCAAGGCCAACAATAAAGTGGAAAGTCTACGAAATTAAAAGGGTAAACTGCTGGACTTGGCCCATTTAGTGGAGCAGAGTTGACAGATATAATCATGAAAATATGCTGAATTCTTGGGCTTGGCCCATATAAAACACCTATCTGGACTGGGCTAAATCTAATGCACGACCTTTCGAATTGGTCACAAATTTGCCACGTAGGATGGGCCACGTAGTATCCTACGTGGACAGGGAAGACAGTCTGTGACCAATACAGTTGGTCTTAAAATTCGTGACCATCTATATTGTTCATAGATATCTATGACCAATTCAGAGAAAAGGTCGTGGTGTTTAACTAGTGACGCTCAGCTCTTGACCTTCTGTATTTGGTCACAAATTAAAAACCATGACCTTCCAGTGACCAATATGGAGGGTCATGTATCACCAGTTTTCTTGTAGTGGTTGGTAATGAACCCAAGATATATCTTCGCGGTGTCAAGCCATTTACTCTAATATAAGGTGGCCTCGGCCACTGACCCATTTATGTTTCTTGTTTGGTTTTCCTTGTGTTTTTGTGCTTGGTTGTTCTTGTGTTCTCTTGGTGTCTTTTGTTGTCTTTTTTCTTCACAGTTTGAGCTCTCTATCCCAAGCCTTTTCTTTCCCCAAGCCCCTTCTATGTCCTGCACAAGTTCTTCCTTCTTTTCTTCCGATCCTGGGAAAGTGTTTCTGCCGTCACCAGAACTTTCGGCCAGTTGCTAGTAGTTTTGGTCAGTGCGAAGTTCTCTGGAACTTCTCTCTTACCTGGCTACTTCCGCCTGTGCTCAGAACTTCCGGTTCACCGGAACTTCCGGTCATTCACCAGAACTTCCGGTGAGGCTCATCGACCTATATAAAGTGGGCCCTAGGAAAAACGGGATCTTCTCCCAGTTTTCCCCAAGACCCACCTTCTATTTGGAGCAGCCCCGACGACAACTACTCTGCGGAGGTGCTCCATCCCCTCCATCTCCGGCCAACCTTTTCCAAATCTGCTCCGTGGGAACCTTCCCCACCTCGACCTCCGGCCATGGACTCCAGTAATTTCCCTCAACTCCCTCCATTAATGGAGATCTTGCTCACTTCATTGCTTGAGTTAGGCCTCACCATGTCTAGGCTAGTTCTTTGGCTAGACCTTGTTGGGAGGTCTTGGTAGGCCTACGAAACCTTTATAGGCTAGATTGAACCAATACATTTGTGTGAATCCATACATGTGCACCCTAGATCTTGGATACTTGCAGTTTTCTTGTTCAACCATTGTGTTTGTGGCCTCACCGGAACTACCGGTGAGTCACGAACGGAACTTCCGGTGGTGACTGATGACCCACAAGTATAGGGGGTGTATCATAGTACTTTCGATAAATAGGAGTATCGATCCCAATGAGGAACAGAAGGTGTTGACTAGTGATATGGAGCAGGAAATCTCTGTAAATACTTAGAAAACAGATTTTTAGGTGTTTTCTGATAAAGGAAAGAAACAAAGTGCAAGTAATAAAGACAACAAACAACTGCATCAAGTGGCCCAATCCTTTCTTAGCAAAGGACAAGCCAGTGGAAATACTTATAAGGACCAAACATTCTCGAGAACACTTGGGATTATGTCAAGTGCTTTCGCTTCAAATAGCTGAGTACACTTCTTTGGTGTTGTAAGTGTTGTGTGGGTGAACTTGTGCTAATGTACCAACCATACTTGGACTAATACATACTTGTGATTAAAACCCCTGCAAGCATCCGCAACTATAGAAAATAAATTAAGTTGTAAACCTAACCACAACTCTGAGGTACTACGCTCCCTTGTGCAATGGTGTCCTAACGGGGGTTCAGGTTTCTGTCACTCCGGCAACCCCACAATTAGTAGCCAAATACACAATGCATTCCCCTAGGCCCATAAATGGTGAAGTATCATGTAGTAGACGTTCACATGACACCACTAGAAGAATAGCACCACAACTTAAATACTAAACCATTGAATAATATCTCAACACAAATCCACTAGTAACAACAGGACTTCTCCCATGTACTCAAGAACTAAACGAACTACTCACAAGACATCATATGGATCAGGATCAAAGATGATATGGTGATGGATAAAAATCTGGACAAAAACAATAATCCAATGGCTCCACTCACAAGCATCAACTACAATAGTAATCAACACCAGGAAAGTTTCCCCTAAGAACTATGCAAGTATTCAACACAATTGTTACAGCAGGATGGAGGGGTGATGATGGTGCTGGTGGAGATGATGGTGTGGATGATGATGATGATCCCGATGAAGTCTAGCTTGATGAAGGTGTTGATCACGATGATCTCCCCTCTCCGAGAAGGAATTTCCCCGGCAGAAATCTGTCTGCCGGAGAGCTCTTTCTCTCACGGTGTTTTCCGCCCCGCAGAGGCGGCGAAATCATTCTGTGGTCGCTCCCCGTGTTTTAGGGTTTCGAGGAGAAGATATAGGCGAGAGGGCATAGTCGGATGCCGGCCAGGTGGGCCACACCCCCTCTAGGCGTGGCCTAGGGGTGGCCCACTCCTGGGGGTGATGGCGCCCAATACTTGTCATGGAACGCTTCGTTGGAAACCCCAAGAGGAAGGTATGAAGTAGCACAAGACTAAGTTTCCCTTAGTAAGAAACCGATGTTTATCGAACCAGTAGGAGGAAGGAAACATCACACAGGTGTTGCTGGCAACATGGAGACCAGCACAACACAAACTCAAGACTTTTCCCCAATGAATCAGTGAGGTTGTCAAGCTCACCGGTTTGCTGTAACAAAGGATTAAACGTATGGTGTGGAAGATAATGGTTTGCAGCAAGTAAACAAGTAACAGTGGAAGATGTATCAATGGTCAAGATTGGACCAGGGTCCATAATTCACTAGAGGTGCTCTCCTTAGATAAACAACATGGCATGAAGGGTAAACAAATTACAGCGGGGCAATTGAGAGGAACTGAGCAAGGCATAACAATGCAATTACTATCCAGAAAGATCCTATGAGGTTGATTGGGCTATACAACAATATACATAGACCATAATCCAACTGCATCTATGACTAGAAGTCCACCTTCAGGTTATCATCCGAAACCCCTCCAGTATTAAGTTGCAAGCAACAGGCAACTGCTTTAAGCAAAGTGTGTAAGGTAAAAGTCCACATGTTCCATGAACAATAGACCATTGTTTCCTCCCTAGTAGAAACAACACATCTACAACCGAAGAGATTGTTGTCACTTCCCTTGGAAACTAGAGGCATGAACCCACTATCGAGCATAAATACTCCCTCTTGGAGTAACTAGCAACTACTTGGCCAAGATAACCACTAGCAACGGAGAGCATGCAAGATCACAAACAACACAGACATGATAGAATCATAAAGATATAACCATTAATCAAACCAACATAATAATCTCAATATCCATCGGATCCCCGCAAACACAACATTCATGATTACAAATAGATTAGATCTTGATCATGAACGGAGCTCACAGGATCTATACATGAAAGCACAAAGGAGGAGATACAACCATCTAGCTACTACATGGACCCATAGTCCAAGGTGGAACTACTCACAAATCATACCGGAGAGAAGGCCTCCGGGATGATCTCCCCTCCGGCAGGGTGCCGGGAAGAACTTCAAATCCCCCCGATCTAGGGACGATTGTGGCGGCGGCTACAGACGGTTTCGTGGATTTCTGATCGGGTTCTGAGATTTTCTGTATCGGGAGCTTCTTATAGGTGAAGGGGCGAGACCGGGAGGCGACCAGGGTCGCCAAACCCTACCCAGGCGCGGGGTAGGGACCACCCGCACCTAGGGGGTTTAGCCTCCCTGGCCCGCTTCTCTGTCTCCCCTCTGGACTTCTTGTTCCCCACGGAAAGTTATTGACTTTGTCCTTCGTCCCGTCCAATTCTAAGAATTTTTCTTTACTAAGTTTTCTGAAACCAAAAACAGCAGAAAACAGGCATCTGGCAGTGTTGTAACTTTTTAATAGGTTAGTACCAGAAAACATGTAAAAAGCACCTCAAAGTGTAGACAAGTAAAGCAAAGTAGATACAAAACAAGCATGGAACATCAAAAATTATAGATACGTTTCCAACGTATCAGCATCCCCAAGCTTAACTCCTGCTCGTCCTCGAGTAGGTAAGTGATAAACAGAATAATTTTTGAGGTGACATGCACCCTCATAATAAAGATCCAACCATTTGCAAACATTGTAAGATGGGATCAAAAAACTCTAAACATGTGCATGAAAGATGGAGTTCTAACAATAGGACATAGTAACTATGCATTAACATGGCAAGCTACAAACAAAGATCATGAATAATATGCATTGAAAAACATTTGTTTGTTTCACATGCAGAAAACATAGCATAGTGGAAATCAGCTTGTCCCTCATAGAGTAGCAATATAATGCATAGGACACCTGCAAAGTTTACAAGGGTGAGTGGAAACAAATAGCACAAGAACAAGTAATAACACAATATGCATCAATTAGTAAGCTTTGGAACATTGCACACATAATGACAACTATGGTCTCTTAATGGTTACTATAGGTATAAGGTGGAGACTCAATAATGGTGGAAGAAAGGCCTTTTTGTAAAGGAATTAGGGATTACAAGTTTCAAAAAGAGCTTCTAAAAATTATGGTACTTATTAGCTTTAAGCCCTCATTGCCCCTATCATAAGCATCTTGAAGTGGTTAAGGTTAAAGTGGCAAAGCTGGAGTATATGCTTGACAAAGTATAAGTTGGCAATCTCAAGTCCCTTGACTATGACGGCTACACCTCATGGATACTCAACTTAGGGCCCAGGCAAGTTCTTGTCACTGTAAGTATTTGCATATCATTAAGTACCGCCAACGGGGTACCCCTTGCACATGGTACAAGAGCTTTCCCATAACCAAAATTACAAGGCAAGCATACAATGAGCATCTTAGCAATTCTTTCTTATGTACCATGGGAATATGGTGCTTTTTTCTCTCTTTCCTCTTTTCTCAATGTGTCTCTTTTCAATAAGAAGAATGCTTCATAGATGTCACAATGGTGATGCTGCAAGTTTCCACCATGATTAGGCATGGCTTAGGCTAGCATCCCAAGCGTTTCTCTAACACAGAATACAAACTCCATGAACTTACAAGTTCCCACTTCATTTCACACCGGTAACATCCATAGAAAAAAGAGCATGATATCAACGGAGTACAAAAAGTACAAGTTCAATGTTGAAAACATTCCCCGTGACAGCACGGTTGTGCCAATCCCAACTTATAAGTTCAAGCATATACAACAAAGTTGCCTCAATGGTTTCAAGTTTATTAGGGGCAAAGAATAAAATGTGCCAGCACGTTCATGAGGGCTTTAATCACTAAGTTTTCACATAACAAAATAGTTTTTAATTGGAAGATAGTTGAAAACAAGAATATACTTGGAATGGTGTAACACACCATGCATAGGAGTTTATAGTGGACACTTTGGAATAACTTGGTTTCTTGGGAGCTGGAAGCATGAGTAGAACTTAATCATACAAGTGGAGGCTAGCAAAAGACTGGGAGCAACCAACTAAGAGAGCAATAATGGCCATAATTATGCAATGCAACAAAGCAAACTAATCAAAGCAAAGAGTGGTACTACAAGTCAAGGACTAAATTATCATAGAGTCTAATGGTGACTTGTGAGAGTCATAACATGGTGTAAGCATGTGCTAAGTCAACCCAATCAAAACATCATAGGAGAATACTACAATACTATGCATTTGCATGCTAAAACAACACATAATTTTTTCAAGGCATACTAAGCAATCCCAATTGTTTGGAACAAGACATGCTACAGCAATAATCACTAAGCATAATGCAAAAACAACACCTAGCATGTCATGCTAAAGTCTAAGTCACAGTCAATGCAAGCTCCTCTTGCACTTCAAGAAAGAACTTACTACTCCTTTCCAAACACCAAGCACACTTATTTTCAAAACAACACAGCGAGAGCGGGGGTCCAAACTACTAAAGCAAACTAAACAAACTAAGCAAAGAAAACGAAAACTAAGACGCTCCAAGAACAACATAACTGTGCATGAAACAATAAAAGTGAAGTGTCTATACATACCTGAGCTTTTTATTGATGAAGAAGGGGATGCCTTGGGCATCCCCAAACTTTTATGCTTGTAATTCTTGGATATTTCTTGGGGTGACACCATGGTGGTATCCCCAAGCTTTGGATTTTGTCCATTCTTCATCTCATTGCGTCATTCTTTCTCTACACCTGAAAATTTTCCTTCATACAAAACTTCACACAATGTTCATTAGCAACATTAGCTTATTCAAAAGATATTAGACCACTGGCAAAACTTTGGAACAACAAGGCTTTTCAACAAAATCTACTGTAGTAACTCCTACAAATAAACTCAACTTAAATGAAGAGATCTCAAAAAGGAATCAATAAGAAGCAAATGCAAATAATGGCAGAAATCTGTCAAAATAGACTAGCAGGTAGAAATGATTTTTTTGGAACATCTTATGTTGCTCAAATCAAAAAGTGTGGAACTAACGAGAGTTGTCTAACATACTGGGGGATTTATTCATAAATTTTGAGCTCAATCCGAGTTACAGAGCCTCCTCACGAATTTTTTTGGTGGAGGACGGAAATCTGTTTCGGGACAGCAACTCCCCAAATCTTAGTTCCCTCTCATTAGAGGTCATTCTTGGCACAAAATACAAACAAAAAGGATAAGATGAGGTCATTATAGTAGTAATAACTTCCAAGACTCAAGTAAACTCTTGGGTTATCTCCCAACAAGTACTTTTCTTCAACGCCTTTAAGTTAGGCACAAGAAGGAAGAAGAATCAAGTATTTTCAAATGAGTAAGCATTAACATCAAATCTTGCTTTCAAAGGAGGAGAAAAAAATCAAATTCTCTCTCCTCATAGGGAAGTGTTCAATACCTTTCTTTAATGGAAATTGATATTTAATGGTGCCTTCTTTCAATGATGGCACCAACAGTTATAAGAAAAGGTCTTCCCAAAGTAATAGGAGAGGGAGCATTATATTCAACTTCCAAAACATAGATATCAACAGGGACATAAGCATTGTTAACCATAATGAGAACATCATTAATAATCCCCTTGAGTTTCTTCTTAGCATATTCATTAAGTGGGACATCCAAATAACAATCTTCCAAAGGTGGCAAATATGGCATTTCATAAATCTTCCTAGGCATAATAGAGACACAAGAACCAAGATCACATGAAGCTTTGAGATCAAAGTCATTCACTGGCATATTAATATTGGGTTCCCAACTATCTTCTACTTTCCTAGGAATAGAAGCTTTGTGTTTTAGCTTCTCTTCCTTAATCTTAACAAGAGCATCTGTAATGTGTTTGGTAAAGGCAACATGCATATCACTAGCATCAGGACTTCTAGCAAGCTTTTGCAGGAACATAATCACTTCAGAAATATTGCAACCATCAATATCAAAGTCAAACTTAGCATCACTAGTAGTAGGCTCACTAGGCTTAGGCATAGTAGGAGGAATAGGGGCTACTTGTGGTTTAGTGGTGATAGTGCACACACTATTGTTTCTATCAATTTCAGCTTCCCTTTCCCACCTAGCATGAAGTTGAGCTAACAGCCTAACATTTTCATCTATAGTAACTTGTATGGCATGAGCAGTAGCAAAGCTGTTTTCCATAGTTTTTGGTTTAGCAGCCATTTTATTAACCAAGGAAGTTTGAGCTTCAGACATAGAGGATATATTTTTCTCAACAGTTAAAAGATTTTCCTCTATAGTCTTATTGAAAGTGGTTTGTTTACTAATAAATTCCTTGAGCATGACTTCAAGTTCAGAGGGGGCACTTATAGCATTATTATAAGAGCTTCCATAGGAATTTCAATTATTAGGAGGATAAGGCCTATAATTGTTGTTGCTACCAAGATTATTCCTATAGGCATTATTGTTGAAATTGTTGTTTCTAATGAAGTTCCCATCAACTTGCTCTCCTTGAGCAACCAAAGAGGCTAAGGGAACACTATTAGGATATAGAGGAGCTTTCCCATTAGCAAGCATAGCCATAATAACATCAATCTTTTCACTCAAAGAGGAAGATTCCTCAATAGAATTTACCTTCTTACCATGTGGAGTTCTCTCAACATGCCATTTTGAGTAGTTAACCATCATATTATCAAGGAGCCTTGTTGCAGCACCCAAGGTGAGTCCCATAAAAGTACCTCCAGCAGCAGAATCCAACAGGTTTCTTGAGGAGAAGTTCAAACCTGCATAAAATGTTTGGATAATCATCGAAGCAGTGAGTCCATGAATAGGGAAATTTTTAACCAAAGATTTTCCCAAGCAGGAGCAACATGTTCACTGTCAAGTTGTTTAAATTTCATAATATCACTTCTCATAGCAATAATCTTAGAAGGAGGATAGTACTTTCCAATAAAAGCATCTTTGCACTTAGTCCAAGAATCAATACTATTTTTAGGAAAAGAAAGCAACCATTCTTTAGCTTTTCCCCTCCAGGAGAAAGGAAGAAGCCTGAGCTTAATAATATGTCCATCTACATCCTTATACTTTTGCATCTCACAAAGTTCAACAAATCTATTAAGATGGGCAGCAAGATCATCAAAACCAGCACCAAAAAATTGTTTTCTCATGACAAGATTCAAGAAAGTAGGCTTTATTTCATAAAAGACAGCATCAGGAGCAGGTGGAGCAATAGGTGTGCTTAGGAAATGTAAGGTTCCCAACCTTTAATAAGGTAGAGATCCCTGTGTTTACAATGCTAGTCCCTGGATCAATAGCTAGCATCCACATTTAAGATGTAATATCAAGAAACAAAGGTAATAATGCAACTTTATAACCAGGAATAAAATAATTTATTACATCTTACATAGCTCATTTGGCTATCTCATTACAATGCAGCAGAATATAACATAGCATGGGGTCCTTCATCTTCAAAGTGCCACAGGCAGACATGTTGGTTGTAGACATGTAATCCTAATTCAACATACTTCACTAATATCAAACAAACCTGCAACATAATAAGTTACATCCACAAGGGTCAATACATTTGAATTATATTGGCAAGTGATACTATAGTAATATAGTGGAGTCTATTATCTATATGCATTTGGCTAAGTGGAGATTAGGCTTGCTTTGCTCAATATAGATTTTCCTTATCATTTGAAAACACTAAGTTTTTCTTGACAAAAATCACCCAAGGCATCTCCCAATAGAAATTGGTGATCCTTTAACCCTTGTTCAACCACAAGTTTTAACTTAGAAATTTGGATGAGGAGATTCTTGATAGCTTCCATGTCTTGATGCTCAAATTGTCCTTTACCAGGGACTGGCTAAGTACTTAGATTTTACACTCTGCAGAGGTGGTGCACTTTCCCCACAAGACTTGGTTTCACCAAGACAAGATCTTTCAGAAGCCTTCCCTTAGACCAGAATGGATGCGTTCCAACCTATTATTCCCCTACCACCAACTGTCCATTTGGCTAAGTTATTGCAACCTATATGATCCAGGCAGAGCCCATAATGCCAAGTGGCGGCACTTGAAGCTTCTCGACATTTGACATCTCAAATCTCTTTGTTCCTGGGTGGCCATCCACAAGTGATATACACAAGGTAAACCATAGAAATGGGCCTTGTGAACCACTCAACACAAACCATTCCTTCCATTCCACCCAGGTGATTCATTCACTTAGTTGTTTTATTAAACAAAACACAAGTCCTTGACTTAGAAACATTCCATAGTATGAATATTATCCACCCTTGTTTTCTACTAGCTAAGCTAAGCATTATAGTAGTAGGAATCTTAACTTAGGAAATTTCTACTAAGGTTTCATCTACTAGGATTTCCCATGGCATAGTTTACACTTAGCAAAATTCCATGCAAGTCCTACTTAGAAATATCACTAATGCATAGGGAAAAATAATGGGACAAAGTATGAAGCATCACTTGCCTTTTTGGTAGAGAATATAATTTCACTCCTTGATCTTTGCAATATTCACACTCTTCAGATCACTATAATTCAATCAAGCAAACAACATTTCAATCTACCATTCAGGCATCATCACATAAAATAATAGAAACAAAACATTGCATGCAAGTATGCCAAACTTTGTTTTATTTACAAAAGTGGTTTATAATAGGTTATAAACATTCTAAAACACTTATTGGTCATTTTATAAAGTGGCAAAACTATTTGCAAAATATTTTACCTATAAACCATTTTTAAACCAAATCATTATTTTATGTGGTTGAAAATGCCTTTATCAAAGTAGCAATCTTTATAGGGTTTACCAAATACATTTTTAAATCATAAAACTTGGTGCTTGGGGTCAGAGAGTTTATTCCAAAACATTTCCCAAAGGTTTTCTTCAAAAAGCATTTTTAACAAATAAACAATATTTTTATTTGACTAGAAATGGTTTCAATCAAAAGTTTATTCTTTTGCTTCACCAAATATATTTTTGAAACCACAAATTGATTTCTATGGTCAGTCCATTTGCCAAAGGTTTTATCTCAAAAATAATTTTAGAACAATTTTTATATTCTAAACATGCATACACAAGTTTCTGCAAAAACAATTAATTTAACAGAAGCATTTTACTAAACAAAGTGCATGGTCAGAAAGTACTTGTCTTGCTGATTCCATTGATATACAATTTGCAAAATTTGGACGTGTGGTTTGAAAGTTATGAATTTTTCAAATTGGAACATCTAATAGACAAGTTTCTGATTTTTAAATCAATCACAGGCCACGCGTCGTGCTGCTATTGGTTGGTACCGCTTCGTGCGGATCGACACATGCGAGCTGTTGGATCTAAGTGACATCGCACGGCTCAGGGGCACTACTTACCCGTTTGGGTTAGTTTCTTTCCTAGCCAATAGATCGAGATCGGACGACGTTCAGCATGCTTGCCAACGAGTGGCGGCGCTGGCGGCGGCAGGTGGCGGCGGAGCGGTCAGGCGGTGGCGGTGTCGATGCTACAGGAAGCGAGAAAGTGACGGGAGATGCTCACCGGGTTCGCGGGGCCGTGGTGGTGCTCGAGGTGCCTACTGTTTGTCGAGGGGCGCGCTAGAGTTGCGTGTATAGCTGGCCGGAGTTGTCCACTGGCTCGGGCTCGCACGGTCGTCGACGGGGGCGAGGCTACAAGGCACGGAAGAGGAAAGCAGTGGGTCTGTTAGACGCGCGAGAGAGAGGAGAGCGTAGGAGTATCATCGCGAGAGGAAGGGAAAGGTCGGTGTTACCGGGAGACGTCTACGGAGTTGGAGACAGACGGCGGCGCTACCAGTTGTTATCGTTGCCGATGCTGGGGGTCAATCGCGGGCAAGTCGAGAGTGTAGAGAGATGCGCCAGGGACTGGGGGTCATGCTCGTGTGCTCGAGGAGGCGAGGGGCAGCAGGGTTTGGCCGGAATTGGAGGTGGTGCTCGCCGGAGACAGTGGCGGTCTAAGAGGAAATCAGGGCAGCCTGGGGGCTCTGGTGGTGCGGCGTCTAGGGAAAAATGGAGAGGGGAGGGAGGCGATTAAGAAGGCAAGGTCGCGGGGCTGTTTCCTAGCGTGGTTAACGCGAATTCATGCCGTCTTTCAATCGGCAGTAATGGCCAGAGAGGGGGCGCAGTTAGCGGCGGGTGAGGACGAAGCTGACGGGGCAGTGGGGTCGCTTGGCAGAGCGAGAGAGGAGGAGGAGGTGGGGTCCAACCGTCATAGACTCAGCGGGTTCGTTTGCGAGTGAAAAACGTTTCACTGCGAGGTAGAAGGAGTGGGCTGCTGATGGGCTTAGTGGGCTAGGTTAGTTGGGTTGCTCCTATTCCATTTTTTTTATCTGATTGTTTTTTCCTTTTTCCATTTCTATTAATCTGTTTTGGTTTTGTTTATTAATTCAAACATCAATTTGATTTCAAACCTTCAACCAAAATTTGTGTAGATTCTTATACTGATTAATAGCACATTCCAAAGTCAAATTTAGAATAATATATTTATCCTTTTTAGTGTCTTTTAATTATTTAAACTAGGCTCTAGTATTAATTAAATAAGATTTAATAATATTTTTCAATCTCCATTTGAATTCAAATCACCACCAAACTTTGGGTAAATTTTTATTCTGTTTATCAACATATTTCAAAGTCAAAAATAAAATAATTCTTTTATTCTTTTAAGATCTATTAATAATTAAATAAATAGACCATAGTCTTTAATTCAAATAGGTTTTAATTTATTTTTAAAAATCTTTTTGAATTTTAAATAATATCAAAATCTTTTCAGTAGGTTTCATTTGAAAAACTAAAATACTTGGAAATCTTATTTAAAATAAATTAACAAGTTTTAGTGTTTATTTAAAATGGAAAAGCCTTTACTTTAATAAAAATGGATATTATTAAATCCTCATTATTTTATTTAAATAAACCTTTACTCTTTTTATCAAATATAAATATTTTATTTCAAAATCTTGGCCAAGATTTAATTTGTCTCTATAAAATAATCCTTATTTATATTTCTACCTTTGCTTTATGAAAACCATATCTTTTTATTTAAAGAACCAAAAATAGTGATTCCAACTATTATAACTTTATTTATTATTTGTTTATCTTTTTAAATTCCTTTCGGATTATTTGTTCACCAATTGGTATGGATTTCTAGATGGTTGCTTTATTAGCTTTGGGAAATCAATTTCCTTATCTTATTAAATTCATAAGATTTTTATCTATGGCTCTAAATTAAGTGAAACCATTTATATGGTCTTATAATATTTCTATTTGTCATTCTTGATCATTTTGAAATGTTTGTTTGACAAATTTCTATTTGGATCAAATCCATAGGCTTAGAGATAACTTGAAAAATGATTTTCTTCCATTAGGGTTTTAGGGTTTTGGTTTATTTCTCAAGTGTTTAAACTTCCAGATGCATTTAAAGAGAAATGCATTCCACTTGATTTGAATTAGTTGGATTCAAACATTAACCAAAGTTTGTTCAAGATGGGATTTTTAAGTTTCCATTCAGAAACAAAAATTTCTTTTCACTCTAATTTTCAACAATTATTTATTTTGTTTATTTATTTTTCACATTACAAGATTTGGAAAATCTTGGGATGTGACATGAAATCATTGTTGTTGGTGCTAGTGAAGTCACACAACTTCGTGTTCTCAGCAGAGTTCATTTTGGCAAAGGTGGGCAAGCCAAAACAGTAGCAGCAGCTAGAGCAGGAACTAATTTTTTTGTGTTTTTGAATAAAGAAAGCAAACTAAACTAGATTAATTTTTTTTGGATTTTTGAAAAGAGGCAAACAAAACCAATAAAAAGAAACAAAGAAAACTAAAAACAAGTAAAGAGAAAGGAAGTGAAGGACTCTCCTAGTGAAGACGTCCTTAGCCTCCCCGGCAACGGTGCCAGAAATTAGCTAGTGCTTGACAAGGAGGAAGAAGTTTGATGGCCTTTTAGATCCCCGGCAACGACGCCAGAAATTAGCTTGATGGCGCCCAATACTTGTCGTGGAACGCTTCGTTGGAAACCCCAAGAGCAAGGTATCAAGCAACACAACAACAAGTTTACCTCAGTAAGAAACCGAGGTTATCGAACCAGTAGGAGGAAGGAAACGTCACACAGGTGTTGCTGGCAACATGGAGACCTACACAACACAAACTCAAGACTTCACCCCAACGAATCAGTGAGGTTGTCAAGCTCACCGGTTTGCTGTAACAAAGGATTAAACGTATGGTGTGGAACATAATGGTTTGCAGCAAGTGAACAAGTAAAAGTGGAAGATATATCAATGGTAAAGATTGGACCGGGATCCATAGTTCACTAGAGGTGCTCTCCTTAGATAAACAACATGGCATGAAGGGTAAACAAATTACAGCGGGGCAATTGACAGGAACTGAGCAAGGCATAACAATGCAATTACTAGCTAGAAAGATCCTATGAGGTTGATTGGGCAATACAACAATATACATAGACCGTAATCCAACTGCATCTATGACTAGAAGTCCACCTTCAGGTTATCATCCGAACCCCCTCCAGTATTAAGTTGCAAGCAACAGACAACTGCTTTAAGCAAAGTGTGTAAGGTAAACAGTCCACATGTTCCATGAATAAGAGACTGTTTTTTGTCCCTAATATCAACAACACATCTACAACCTAAGAGATTTCTGTGACTTCCCTTGGAAACTAGAGGCATGAACCCACTATCGAGCATAAATACTCCCTCTTGGAGTCACCAGAAACTACTTGTCCAAGATAACCACTAGCAATGGAGAGCATGCAAGATCATAAACAACACAGACATGATAGAATCATAAAGATAGAACCATTAATCAAACCAACATAATAATCTCAATATCCATCGGATCCCCGCAACACAACATGCATGATTACAAATAGATTAGATCTTGATCATGAACGGAGCTCACAAGATCTATACATGAAAGCACAAAGGAGGAGATACAACCATCTAGCTACTACATGGACCCATAGTCCAAGGTGGAACTACTCACAAATCATACTAGATAGAAGGCCTCCGGGATGATCTCCCCTCCGGCAGGGTGCCGGGAAGAACTTCAGATCCCCCCGATCTACGGACGATGGTGGCGGCTGCTACGGAGGGTTTCGTGGATTTCTGATTGGGTTCTGAGAGTTTCTATATCGGGGGCTTCTTATAAGCGAAGGGGCGAGACCGGGAGGCGACCAGGATCGCCAAACACTACCCAGGCGCGGGGTAGGGCCCATCCTTGCCTAGGGGGGGGGGGGTTGGCCTCCCTGGCCCGCTTCTCCGTCTCCCCTCTAGACTTCTTGTTCCCCACGGAAATTTATTGACTTTGTCCTTCGTCGCGTCCAATATTTCTTTACTAACTGTTTTGAAACCAAAAAGAAAAGAAAACAGGCATCTGGCACTGTTGCAACTTGTTAATAGGTTAGTACCAGAAACATGTAAAAACAACCGCAAAGTGTAGACAAGTAAAGAAAAGTAGATACAAAACAAGCATGGAGCATCAAAAATTATAGATAAGTTTCCAACGTATCAGGGTGATGTGGGCCCCCTGTGGCCCATCTCCGCCTCCCCTTCTAGATTCTTTCGTCTTCTGGGAAAATATGATTTTCCATATTTTTCTGGTATTTTTCGGATCTTCGCGAAATTGCATCAAAGCACCTCTTTTTCCATTAGAATCCTGGCTTCGGCGGTTCATCCTCCAAGAATCATCCAACATGCAAAAACAGATGAAAAGACATAAGTATTACCTCTTTATAATAAATATATCAATGAATAGAGGAAAATTATGATATAGAATGGTGATGCAAATTGGACGTATCAACTCCCCCCAAGCTTAGACCTTCGCTTGTCCCCAAGCAAAAACTGAGCTCAGTAAACATGCTCCAAAAGTGATACCAATACTGATCAACAAGATCAATCATATAATAGTGATTGCAAAGAAAATAAGAAGTGCAAAAAGTAAACGATGAAACTTCTCATTAATATTCCATAAAGGAACTCACACCAAGGTATACATACATAATAAACTAAAGGTGAGATACTTCCACAATGCAAACCAACCTATAAGATAACTTCTCTACCACAGATATGAAACTACTAAAAATGTAAAAGATAAAAGATAATGATGTGATACCGAGGCACTCCCCCAAGCTAGGAACAAGCCAAGGGGATGCCAAACCTGATGACGAATTACTCCTTCGGTGATGGTGGTATTCTCTTGATAAGCTCCTCAATCAGTTTCCTCAAATCCTCAATCTCGAACGTTAGAATACGAATCAACTCCGAATTTTGCTCAATGCGGTTCATGATCATATCGGACCAAGAGTCCCAATCCTTGTTATTCTTTTCCTACTCTTCCTTCTTAGTGTGTTTCTTCCCTACAGGTTAGAGCGAGGCAGATCCCAAACCGAGGGCAAGTTCCCTTTGGGCACCTATTGGTATTGTTGCTCATGTATAAGAGTATGGAAGGGATTCTTTGTACATGGAAGAGGTGACCATGGAGCGAGGATATGACGCGGGGTTTTCCCTCCTGTAGACATCCGTGCTGTCCTCCTAATCTTGGTAGGTTTTCCCCCACTCCAATCCTTGCGATGGTAGCGCGGGTGTCTGGATGCTCATCCTCCTCCATGTATTCTTCATCCCAAACCAAGATCTCCTCCTCCTTGGGGTTTTGAGGATCATCCTCTTCGGGCTTCATGCCTTTGTCGTTGGCGGAGACCATGGTGCTCTAAACTTTGAGAAGATTTCCTGACAGAAACAGATAGAAACAAAAACACTACGAGAACACGATATACAAACCTCGGGGGGATCCGGGGGGTTATATATTACGAAGCTTATATGCATAAGGAAGGTACTGGTACAAAAACGAGGCGGATACGGAGCTTAGGGGGCTCACTCCCCCTCTAGGCGCGACCATCTATGGCCCGCGCCTAGGGTGGGTGTGGCCATCCTGGCCTCCGCTTCCTCCTCCGTTTTTTTTCGTGGACTTCTGTATGTAATAAAAACATCTAAAATATAAAAATATTAGCCTTTCACGAACCTTATGTTTTCACCACTTTTACCTATTCAAAAACTAACTCTGCAGATTCCTTTTCTCCTTCTCCTGGAAATTCCTTTTCTCACAAGGCATTACACAAACCTCAATGGCAACATTAGTGCAAGCAAAAACAATAAAACTTTAGGTTCACACTTCAACTGAAATCCATGAAAACAAAAGCTACTGTAGCAACTCCTTTCCAAAAACCCAAAAGAATTTGGAAGGGAATCAATATAAGAGGAAAATGCAAATGATGACAAAAATCTGTCAAAACTGATCATTAGGTAAAGATTGATTTTTTAGAAAACCTTTTGTTGCTCAAATAAAAAAGTGCAAAACTAATGAAAGTTGGGTAACAATATGGAGAACAATCACAGAAAAATATAGCTCCATCCGAAGTACTGAGCTCCCTCATGATTTTTTACAATGGAGCACAAAAATCTGTCCCAGGACAGCCACTTTTCACAACTCCTCTACTTCTCAAAAGTTGTTGAACTTGACACAAAAACCAAAACAAAAAGGAAAAGGAGCAGTTATTACTGAAGTAATAACTTCCAAGACTCGACCAAACTATTGGGTTATCTCCCAAGAAGTACTTTTCTTTAATGCCTTTAAGTTAGGCTTGATAGTTTCAAGGATGCTCACATAAGAGATGTATATCTGAAGTAAAAGAGAGCATCAAGAAGCAACTAACCAACACATTTGAGTCTAACCCACTTCCTATGCATGGGGGTATCATGAGAAAACAAATTGTTGAAACAAAAAACCACTAGCATAGGAAGACAGAACAAATGCAACTTCAAAGCTTTCAACATGAAACAGGGAAAGTTAACATTATTAAGATGCATAAAACCATGTTTCCCTCTCTCATAATAACTTTCAGTAGCACTTTGAATAAAGTTGACAATATAACTATCATAGGAGACAACTCTATCATAAGAATGAGCATACTTACAGTCACCAAAAAGCGGCCCAACGTCATAAACCGGATCAATAGAAGCAAGTTGTTTCATCCTGAAATCTTTATTAGGCAAGCTATTTTCACAGAGAGCTTTAGGAAATTTGGAAAAGTTAAACTCTTAAGAATCTCCATCAAACTTATTTAAAACTTTTTCCTTTTTACAATCTATAATAGCTCCACAAGTGTTCAAGAAAGGTCTACGAAAAATGATAGGACAAATTTTACTAGCTGCTGAATTAAGCACTAGAAAATCAGCATGATAATTAATATTACCGCAGAGGACCTCCACATATCTTACAATACCAATAGGGAGAATGGTTTCCTTATTAGCAAGGTGAATAACCACATCAATGTACTCAAGCTCACAAGGACCAATTTCATGCATAATTTCCCTGTAAAGCTCATAAGGAATAGCACTAGAACTAGCACCAGTATCACATAAACCATAATAGTAATGATCAACAATTCTAACAGAAAGCACATGAACACTAGCTTTTCTAGCTTTGATAGGATGAGAGACAATATTAGAAGCGTCTTCACAGAAGGCAATGTGCTCATCCTCTATATTTCTAGTGACAAGATCTTTCACAATAGCTACCACAGGTTCAGTATTCATTTGCTCATCAAGTTCCACAATTTTCTTTGTACCTTTTTTATTCGCACTAATCATCATAGAATTATCCTTTACCTTAGCTGGGAAAGGTATTTTCTCAACATAAGGTTCAAGAAAAATATGATCAATAGTACAAACTTCAGTGCTTCTAACATGAACATGACAAACAACATCTTTATAAGGTGCATGGTACTTATTCCACTTCTTTTTGGGAATTTGTATGTAAGAGGCAAAGACTTTAAAACAATTGGCAATACTTTGGGAATCAAGACCAAACTAATTACTAATATCACGGAAGTCATAAGTTCCCATAAAAGATTTTATACATTCATAATCATAATTTATACATGTCTTTCTTCCTTTGTCATTCTCCCAAGCATCAGTGTTCTCTTGAATATGGTCTAGGAGATCCCATTTAGATTCTTCCTTCATACATGTGAATGATCAAGCACAAGAAGCATCTAGTAAATCTTTATCATGAAGAGAAAGCCTAGCATAAAAGTTATTGATAATAATATTGTTAGGGAGTTCATGAATAGGACATTTAAGCTTTAGTAACTTCAATCTCCCCCAAGCTTGAGATGTACTATCTCCATCACGAGGCCAAAATTTATATATCAGATTTCTATCCTTATGAATCTCACTGGGAGGAAAGAATTTAGAATAAAAGAGAGGTACTATTTCCTCCCATTACATGGATTGTCCATCCTTTAGCAGCTTATACCATTCTTCAGCTCTCCCTTTCAAGCATATAAAGAGTAACTTCTTCTTCACCTGTTCAGTTGTGATACTTGCACACTAAAACAAACCGCATAATTCACGGTTAAAAAGAAAATGATCACCAAGGTGGACAGTTCCATCCCCTAAATAATAATTATTAATAACATGATCAATAATACTTGTAGGTATCTTAAAAGGATCTATATCAATAGGTGGTGGTTCATCAACTACCCTAACAGTGGTAGTAGTTTTCCCAAACAGAAAAACAAGTGGGTTATCCATATTGGAAACAAAGTAACAAACAAAAATAAAAAGCAATACTCATAGTAGATGTTTCCTTTACCAATTCCACTCTTCAATAGCGCTTCACTCCCCGGAAACGGCACCATAAAATAGTCTTGATAACCCACAAGTATAGGGGGTGTATCGTAGTACTTTCGATAAATAGGAGTGTCGATCCCAACATGGAGCGGAAGGTGTTGACTAGTGGTATGGAGCAGGAAATCTCTGTAAATACTTAGCAAAATGATTTTTAGGTGTTTTCTGATAAAGCAAAGAAACAAAGTGCAAGTAATAAAGACAACGAACAACTGCAGCAAGTGGCCCAATCCTTTGTTAGCAAAGGACAAGCCGGTGGAAATACTTATAATGACCAAACGTTCTCGAGGACACATGGAAATTATGTCAAGTGCTTTCGCTTCAAATAGTTGAGTACCCTTTTTTGGTGGTGTAAGTGTTGTGTGGGTGAACCTGTGCTAATGTACCAACCTTACTTAGACTAATAGATACTTGTGATTAAACCCCTTGCAAGCATCGGCAACTACAGGAAAGCAATTAAGATGTAAACCTAACCATAGCCTTAAACTCTGAGATCCTACGCTCCCTTGTGCAATGGTGTCCTAACGGGGGTTCAGGTTTCTGTCACTCTGGCAACCCAACAATTAGTACACAAATAAACAATGCATTCCCCTAGCCCCATAAATGTTGAGGTATCATGTAGTCGATGTTCACATGACACCACTAGAAGAATAGCACCACAACTTAAATACTAAACCATTGAATAATATCTCAACACAAATCCACTACTAACAACATGACTTCTCCCATGTCCTCAAGAACTAAACGAACTACTCACAAGACATCATATGGATCAAGATCTAATATGATATGGTGATGGATAACAATCTGAACATAAACAATAATCCAATGGTTCCACTCACAAGCATCAACTACAATAGTAATCAACACCGGGAAAGTTTCCCCTAAGTACTATGCAAGTATTCAACACAATTGTTACAGCGGGATGGAGTTGTGATGATGGTGCTAGTGGAGATGATGGTGTGGATGATGATGATGATACCGATGAGGTCTAGCTTGATGAAGGTGTTGATGGCGACGATCTCGCCTCTCCAGGAAGGAATTTCCTGGCAGAAATTTGTCTACCGGAGAGTTCTTTCTCTCTCGGTGTTTTCCGCCCTACAGAGGAGGCGGAATCTTTCTGTGGTTGCTCCTCGTGTTTTAGCGTTTCGAGGAGAATACATAGGCGAGAGGGCGGAGTCGGAGGCTGGCCAGGTGGGCCACACCCCTCTAGTCGTGGCCGAGGGGTGGCCCGTACCTAGGGGGAGGGGTGGGACCCATGTGGCCCATTTCTGCCTCCCCTTCTGGCTTCCTTCGTCTTCTAGGAAAATATGATTTTCCATAATTTTTCTGTTATTTTTCTGATCTTCGCGAAATTAGATCAAAACACCTCTTTTTCCATCAGAATCCTGACTCCGGTGGTTCATCCTCCAAGAATCATACAAAATGCAAAAACAGATGAAAAGACAAGTATTACCTCTAAATAAGAAATATATCAATAAATAGAGGCAAATTATGATATAGAATGGTGATGCAAAATGGACGTATCAGTGACTTTTTCACCGGAAGTTCCGATGGTTCACCGGAAATTCTGGTGCACTATATTTGATTCACTGCATTTATTTTTTTCAATCTATCTTTGTTTCTTCTTTCGAACTTGTGCACTTACCCCACCATCCCTCCCTATTCTTTGCTTTCTTCTCAGGGCAAGGTGGTTCCCACAGAGGTAAGCGCAACTGTATTCCTTCCGGTCCTCCTCCCGATATTGATGAAGAAGATCATGAGGTTCTGCGACCTCCCACTCATACTGCCCGTCAGAGGTCTGCTGCTGCTCGCCATGCTGCTACTGCTGAAGGGAAGCGGTCTATCCTTTTTTCTCAAAAGGCCACTGCTGCTGGGCCTGATTCCTCCAAAGTCAAGATCTCCAAGTGGCCTTAGAAGGCTTTGCATCATTTCGCCAGGTGGATCGATATCTTGTTTCGCGTGATCCTCTTTGCTTGGATCCCGTCTTCCACAATCTTTGCCAGGAGCAAATTTTTGCCGAGATTTATGCCACTTAGTCCAAGTTTGTTGTAGCTCCTCAGAAATTCATCAATGTGGCTCAAAATCAAGCCGGAGTACTTTGGGGAAGCTCTCGAGATATGCAGAAAGTCTGGGATGATTCCTATCATGGAGAACCATTAGAACTTTGATGAGACCTCTATTGCTCAGTTATTCTCCACTCTTCACATGGAGCCGAATCCTATAAATGGAACCTTGAAGTGGATGACTAAGAATCAGCAGTTAACCGCCAGATGGCCTGAGTTTGGTGCTCTTCTTGGCTATCCCCTCGTGCCTGGAAAGGGTGCTAATGGATGAAACATTCATGGCCTTACGGCTTTTGAACCCGAGGTTCTGGAGCCTCTCTATATTGAGGGTTGGGTTGTATGTGGTCACGTGAATTATCTCCAGTCAGTCTATGACATCATGCGCAGGTTCTTCTTGAACACCATCTCTCCAAAGTCAGGCAACTTTGATCACTTTGATGCTTATCAGATTGACCTTATGTTTCAGACTCACCGTCACAGTGATTCTGACAAAAAGATGGATGTTATGCACTTTCTGTTCAATGATATCTGGATTTCTATGATTGACAAGCACTCGTGCCCCTTTGCTCCATACATTTAGACTCTTATAAACGCAAAGTGGTCGGAAGCAACCGGTACCCGCTACCCTTAGGATTGCATCACTATTCATAAGGAGAAGAAGTTGCGTGTGAGTAAGCATGAGAACCCTAGGACCCAAGCTAAAAAGGAAGAAGCCATATGGAAGTCTGGGGTTGCTACTGGCACCACTTCTGCTCGTGATGGTTCTAGTGATGGTGGTCCCACTCTTGAGAGGCAGCCACCTTGGGCCAAGAATCTGCTGAAGAAGGTGAAGAAGACATTTTGTTTCTTGCAGGACCGTGAGTACCAGTCTTTTGTTGATTAGAGGCACAATTCTCAGTGATAGAAGGCTATCTTGACAGCGCTCGGTTCTCCTTCCGCTCCAGAGACCATCTCCTTCACAGCGCCCAAATATGAGTGGATCCGTGACAACTGCAAGTGGTCTGACTTTGAGGACGAGGTCACTGGTCCCCCGCCTGCATGGAACAATGCCTCTTGGGACCCCGAGCCTTCTTCTCCTCCTTTCCATGGTTGGGGCGATTAGAGTGGTCTCTTCTCCCTTTTTGGTGTCATGATGCCAAAGGGGGAGAACGCTATCTATTAGTTGTTCTCACGGGATTTGCATGGGTTGAGTCACGAGCTCGTTTTCTCATTGATCCTTTCTTGCTCATGAACTCTCTAGTTTATGTGTGTGCTTGTGGAGCTTGTTATTTGTGTGTCTTATATATGTATGAGACTATGTGATATGGTATGCATGTTGTTGGCTTATGGCTATTTGTATATGGTGGTGGAGTGTACATTGATATTATTTCATCTATTGTCTCACACCACATATGTTTGGTGCAACGGTATGTCCGCTATCTTTTTCTTCTTTTCCCATGTGCTATTTTTGCAATGGAAAGCGTGAGCCCCCTTATATGTGTGCTAGTTTTTCCATAGAGCTTTCTCTCTACCTTGCACACACGTAGGGGGAGCTTGTTCCGTTCATTGCAAAATCTTCTCTTTCTTATGCAAATATTATGGGATTGTCATCAAACACCAAAAAGGGGGAGATTGAAAGGACTATGTTTTCCCTTGCTATTTTGGTGGTGATGACAATCCCACTTGTGATCTAACCGTATGCTTAAGTTTTAGGTTAATTGTTTATTGATGGAGCCTATGGGGTGTGTGCATGCTATTCTTGGAATCTCGAGAAGACGACGGTCTTTCGTTTCTCTCTTTCTCTCATTCTATAGTTTTAAATCGCCATACTATTAAGAGGGGGTACACCTAGGAAGGCTATGGGGAATCATCTGTTATTGCACAAACCATATTTGCACCGCCACAGCCATCCTATTCATCAGCGAGAGATCGAGTTTCTGATCTGTTGTTGTTGTTTTTGTCTGATCGGAACTTCCGGCCAAGAGCCTGATGCGGCTCAGATCACTATAGAGCTTCGTTGGGAGACCTAAGAGGAAGGTATGATGAGTACATCAGCAAGTTCTTCCCTCAGTAAGAAACCAAGGTTATCGAACTAGTAGGAGGAAGGAAATGACTCAAAGGTGTTCCTAGCAACTTGGAAACTTGCACAACACAAACTCAAGACTTTACTCCAATGAACAGTGAGGTTGTCAATCTCACCGGTTTGCAAAAAATAAAGGATTAACTATATGGTGTGGAAGGTAATAGTGGTTTGTAGCAAGTAAACAGTAACAGCGGAAGATGTATCAATGGTAAATATTGGACCAGGGTCCATAGTTCACTAGAGGTGTTCTCCTTATGATAAACAAACATGGCTTGCTAGGTAAACAAATTACAGCAGGGCAATTGACAGGACTAAGCAAGGCATAAAAATGCAATACTAGACATTCATGATCCTATGAGATTTGATTGGGCAATACAACAAGATACATAAACCGCCATCCAACTGCATTTATGACAAGTAATCCACCTTCAGGTTATCATCCGAACCCCATCCAGTATTAAGTTGCAAGCAACAGATAACTGCTTTAAGAGAAGTGTGTAAGGTAAACAATCCACTTGTTCCATGAACAAGAGACCGTTGTTTCCCCTAGTAGCAACATCACATCTACAACCTTAGAGATTTCTGTCACTTCCCTTAAATTAAATAGAGGTATGAGCCCACTATCGAGCATAAATACCCCCTCTTGGAGTCACTAGTATCTACTTGGCCAAGATAGATACTAGAAATGGAGAGCATGCAAGATCACAAACAACACAGACATGATAGAATCAATAAGACAAAACCATTAACCAATCTGACACAGTAATCTCAATATCCATCGGATCTCCGCAAACACAACATGCATTGTTGGAGATATGCCCTCGAGGCAATAATAAAAGTGGTTATTATTATATCTTTGTGTTTATGATAAATGTTTACATTCATGCTATAATAGTATTAACCGGAAAAATTAATACTTGTGTGATTTGTAAGCTAAATTAGAGTCCCTGGTAAAGCCTCTTCATAATACTGGCTTGTTGGTTAATAGATGATCGTGGTTTCTCGATCATGAACATTGAGATGTTATTAACAACGATACCATATCATTAGGAGATTGGTATGATGGACATACTCCTATAGATAAGTGTAGCATAAAGATCAAGTCATTTCAATAGTTCGTTTGCTATAAGCTTTATGATACATAGTAACCTAATTCCTTCGACCATGAGATCATGCTAATCACCATCACCGGAAGGATGCTTTGATGACATCAAACACCACACCGTAACTGGGTGGCTATAAAGGTGGCATTGAGTGTTCGGAAAGTATGTGTTGAGGCACATGGATCAAGAGTGGAATTTGTCCATCCATATGACGAATAGATATACTCTAGGCCCTCTCGGTGGAATGTCATCCAATTATCTTGCAAGCATGTCACTGACGCACAATGGATCACATATCACGGGAACAAGAAAAGAGTACTTATTGGTAACGAGGTGGAACTAGGTATGCAGAGATACCGACGATCAAACCTGGGATAAGTAAACTATCGCGAGACAAAGGGAAATTTGTACCGTATGTAAGTGGTTCATTCGATTGCAAAGTAATTGTAGAAATATGTGGTAGCCATATGAATTTCCAGATTCCTCTATTGTTTATTGATCGGAGAAGTGGCTGGGTCATGTCCGCATAATTCACGAACCGTAGGGAGACACACTTAAGGATTCGATGTTGTTTAGTAGATATGGAATGTAATTAGGGAAACCGAACATTGTTCAGAGTCTCGGATAGGATCCGGATATCACGAGGAGATCCGGAATGGTCCGGAGAATAAGATTCATATAAGGAAAGTCTGATTCAGGAGTTCGGGAATGATTTCGATGTTTTCATCGGAGAGGTTCTAGAAGGTTCACCGGACCAGAAGGGGAATGGTCCATGAATGTGTAATGGGTAAGTGGAATGATTGGATCATGTCCTATGTCACTTGGTTGGGTATTTGCGAGAGATAATTAAAGCTCTTCATTGAAAGTCAAAAGGGAGGTATGAAAAGTCAAACTGGAACAATAGTTTCCTAGTGGAAGAAGGAATTAGTCCTTCCTTGTATCCAACTTGGGTTTGGGTATGAATTCAAACTCCCCTATCCCCAGGCTTCCCTACCTCTCATAAATAGAGGGGGAGGCCTGCCCCAAAGAACACACAACCTAGCCCTCCCCACCGTGCGCCGCCACCGCCGCCTCCCAAGTCGCCACCGCCAGCCGGAAGTAGATCCTGTGTCGCCTACACCAATAAGAGAGGAAGCTATTGATGTTGATCATGAAACTACGGAACCTCGCAGGTCAACGAGAATGTGGTGACCCAGCATACCACTGCATGATGTAGTATACTATAGTCGTTGACATAACACCAATGAAACACTATTCACTAGTATTACATCCCCCAGAATGGCACAATAGAAACACAGTGGGTCCAATACATGTCTAATGGTTACAACTCACTCTTTACATAAGATCCACAGAACACTCTAGGTTGAAGAGAGAAAGAACTTCTTACAGAGAGGGATCAAAGATAAATAACGCAAGAACGATTATACTATCAAGTCTAGTATTCGGGCTAAGAGGCTGGCATTGTTACTATTGCAACACACTTGAGTTGAGGTATCTGTGGTCTTCCTTGTCTTCATTGAAGAGCTTTAGCTGGTCTTGATAAGTCCTGGAGCATATCTTGATGCAGACATCGTTTTAATGGCTTCAGAATCTAGTAAGGGTTAAGAAGATACTTTGAGTACGAGCGTACTCAGCAAGTTCACTAGAAAAGGAGTGTTTGATGCACTATAGCTACAGCCACAGACCATAGGTCGTAGGCAATGCAAGTTCTCATAAACATTTATTCAAAGGTTGCTTTTATTCTGAAAAGCTATGTCCGTCAGCCTTCACGGGTTTACGAGAACTTTCATGGAGTTCCTTTCCCGCCGCGTTCGCAGCTCCTTCCCGGAACAGGGAGTAACAAGTTACAGTTCTTACACTCTGCAGGGGTGCGTTACTTTACCCATGAGAGATCAACTCTTTGTTGCACAACCAGGCAGCTTATTCCCGTCCACAATTCCATGATGTGGGGCCCAGAAGATGATCCAAGACAATCACTGCCCCCTTCGCGACTTCGCATGCCTGCTTGGTGTACACCATGCCCACATAAAGAATTACGACAATGGTTTGTACAAACCGTTAGATGTCAGAACTATCGTGGGACGTTGAGGGTTCCCACCCATATGCTGCATATCCTCTACGAATTACAAATTAATATGCATGCTACGAGGATAACAGCCACGACTTGCACATCCGGCTTCATGCTAGAGGAAGAAGATACATCTGACTTCTCCGTCCCATTCCAAATCTCATGGTCAACGCGTAATATACGGCGCAATAATCACTGGCGACATTGGTTGTTAAGTCATCGGTGATATAGTTCTGAACAGTGTTATTCCAACTATCAGACTTAATAGATTAACTGATCACACTAGATTAGTAATAAATAGTGCTCATTATTATTGAAAATAGTGTTTTCTGACCTTTTTCAAATGCAGGTGAAGACAACACTAGATTTGTAAAATACTTTACAAAAAATAAACAAAGGACATGAGCGAGTGTGAACTTGCCTTTTGTAATTGCAAGATTATGCACTCACGGTCTTCAAGTCAGTGTATAAGATCCAAAATCTGAAATCAGCATCATTGGTCCGGTAAGGACTAATGTTTAAAGAAGCAATATGCATTTATGCATAAGTAATGTGATGCACATTCTACACGCAAATTCTAGGAATAACGTTGTCCTAGGATTTGGATTCCGGAAATGGTTACTTTGGAATGTGTGGTCCTTTTAGATAAGTTTCATAGTTGTACTTTTATTAGAGTTTATAAGTGGTTGTAGACAACACATATGTAGGAGTAAAGTATACATACTTATGACATACTAGTTAGGATTGCTTATACAAGTGTTCTTATTTAAAGTGGCAAAAGGATAACCTTCGAAGTAAAGGTTTCCCTTCTAAGGTCTAAACAAACTTTGTGGGTAGTTAGTGGTGGTTGATGCTATTTGTTTGCTCAAATAGTTTAGCTTGAGTTGCTTTATAATTTAACTACTTCAGACCAAAGTTAACTGTAAAACATATAGTAATGCTTATAGTGTTGCATTAAGATTCTGTAGACTAAAGTTAACTTTAAAACAAAGATGATTTCGAGAGTAGAATACTTATAACATTTGTATCTAGTGTATTTGAAATGTTTTCTTTAGGTTACTTAAGAATGGTCATTCTTTTTATTTGGATAATAGTTTCTTGACTTGATTATGGAGTAATATCATTTATCTTTTATAGATAAGTGAGTATAGTTTATAATTTAAAACATACTGTTACTTAATTACTTATGGTTTTATATAATGTTGTGGTAGTTTTTGCAATTAGGTAGTTAATATAGATAGAAAAGGTTTGGTGGATTCATAAGTTGTTCTTTAAGGTTTTTATCATGAATTGGAATCCTTTGAGAACATAATCTTCACTTAGAGTTGAAGATAATTTAATACAAAGATGTTTATAGTGTTTTAATCCATTATGGCTTCATATTATTAATATTTAAGACTAATATTATTTACTAGACTTAATTTATTTATTAATAAATTTTATTTATCTTTATATGAATTATTAATGAAGTAAATAAGTTTGAGTTTGAGTTATTAGAATATTTGAATTTTTATTTAACTCAAAAAGTATAATATTAGATTTTTATCATGTAGATATTATTCTTCTGATCATTTTAGTATATCACATTATTTTTTGTGATTAATATATAATAAGATATGATTTTTATAATTCTTATTATTTTATAATTACTAAATATATATTAAGTATTTATTTAAGTGAAATAACAATACATAATTATAATTTTATATTGAAGTTATTACTTTTCCAAGATTTTTGGTATTTTATTTATATTTTTTTTAATATTTACTATTATTAAAATATGAATTATCAAAGCTTTATTACTTATAAAACTTTTATTAAATAACATTTATTTAAATAATCATCATAATAATATTTGGTAATAGTTTTAAGTTGTAGATTTATTTTTCTGAAAAATTTCATATATTATACATATTTTTCTGAATTATAAATCAAAAGTTATTAATTAAACAAAGTTTAATCATTTATTTGATTTCTGGAATATTATTAATTGGATTATAACATTTTATTTATTTCTAAACAGAAAATTACTTTTTACACCACGCCTAACGCTAGCCCTAGTCACTAACTAGTGGGTCATTGTCCACCTCAGCTCTCAGATGAAAGAAATGCATTAGTTACTGACCCCGCACTTACCCCCAGTCAATGACATATGGGCCCTAGGCCAGGTCTTCAACCACGTTAGCAACGACCAGTCAAACTAGCTGACGTGGTGCGATCATGATGTCACGATGGCGTCAGCATCACCACCGCCGCCAGAGGTTGGTCGCCGGCGACGATCTACTGCACCCCAGCAAGTGAAATAGATCTAGTTCGAATCAGTGCAACCTACTGAATCTAATAGTGGCAGCGCTGCTCGGAAATGGACATCGGAGGGTCATCGGCGACGAGCTACTGCGGCGGCCCGCGGCGGTGCTCAACAAAACTATACCTACGGTGCGAATCAACAAACGAAACTAGGATCCAGAGATGCGTAATCTTACGCTGATGACGATAGAGTGGTCGACGAGAACAGGCGCGGTCGGAATCGAGCTTCCCAACGAGGATTCCGATGAACTGCTGCGAAGGGAAAAGACCAAATTTACCCGCTCCAGTGCGCCCCTTGATGCAATCTTTTACCCAGAGGATCTACGGAGGAAGGCGCTTCTCCATGACGGCTCAGAATGGTGTGGGGAGACGTGGTTAGACGGCGAGAGGTGGCTCCGGTGAGCTAGGGTTTCGGTCTCGTTCGTATCTGAGAGGATAATGGGGAATTGGAGATAGGGATGGAGGCAATGCATCGCGGTGGCCTTCTTATCCCCTCCTGGCAACGGCGGCGAGTATCTTGGCGCAACGACGACGATGACGACATCGGGCGGCGGCGAGATCTGCCAGCGAGCTGCCTGTGAGCGTGACGATGACGACAATGGCTATTTTGCGGATAACCCCCTGGCTATTCTTTCGGCTCAACCCGCGGTCCTCTCCTGACCCCACTTGCCAGTCACAGACGAAAAAGGACTGGGCTGGTTACTGGGCTATTGTGGGCTGCACATAGGCGTCAGATAGATGTAAGTGTGTTGGGCTACGACCAGGTTAGGTTTTTATTTGTTTTATACTTTTTCTATTTTCTGTTTTCTTATTTAGATTTGAATTTGATTTATATTTTGAACCTTTCTTTGTATAATTTGTTTGCTGGATATTTACAACAATACAAAAAAATATCTAGTCTCATTTGTGAATTTTTATTATATTCTCTTTTTGTATTTCTTTTTATTTACTTAATGTGAACCCCCTTGTTAACATTTTATATAAACTTTTCTTATTATTTTTCTTTCCTTATTTTAGTTAGAGATTTCTTGAGTAATATATTCTTATTTGTTTATAACTCAACTTTAGTGAGCTCATAGTTTGAATAGAAACTTTATATATATGTATAATGATCCTATACCACTATTTGACGCATGAAATATAAAGACATTGATATGGTGATTATTACTCCCAAAGAAGTTTAGGGTTTTGAATTATGAGTATTACCCTTGGCTTTAGGGTTTTGTATAAGCTTAGATTCCTTTTAAGAGTTAAAATTTAATAACTAAGTATATTGCCTTATGTATATAGTATTGGATAAAATCTCCCTTTTAAATAGAAAATTATAATTAGAGTGTTTTATAGAAGTGAACTTATAAAAATATACTTAGGCACATATAGTTATGATGGTTGAAATTGACAAGGATATGCTTATGTAATTTGTTATAGGGAAATGTTTCTCTAAAGTGTTATAGGCATCAGATGATGGATCAACAGTATGAGATGGATATTATGTTTGATTTGAGATTTAAATTTGATTGCTTACCAAGATTTAATAGGAAGATTATTTATAACATATAGTTATGTTTCATAATCTTGGATCTCTAATTAAGGAATTCCTTTCCTAGATATAGAACTTCTTCCTATCCATCATCATGATTAACATGATGAGCTTTACTCATTTAAATCTTCTTATTCATATATCATTCTTCTAAACTCATGAATGAATCCAATGAGTTTGATACTAAAATAGTTCATAACTTCTTCATATCCATGCATGATTGCACCTACTATTCTATTGTTGATACCTTCCATCCAACCAGTAGTTCCTTCAACTTCATTCACAATCTTCCTTAATATTCCATCACTAATCTTTCTCTAAGGTTGATTATCTTTTAAGATAAATAACACTACTTCTAAACTCTATGCTATACTAGCTTTAATTGAATAATAACAGCCTATATTTACCTAACTCTCATGACTTTCACTTCAATCACTGAATTATATTTATGTGGTTTGCAAAGACTACTCTAGGATCACTTATCTCTACTAGGGTTCCAATCATGTTCTACCCACCAGTATTACTTATACTAAATATAATCATTTAATATTGGTGGCCAAAGCATTACCATGATAATACTCTAATCATTTATTACTGAAGTTCTTAGTTGGCTAAGCAGGGCTTTATCAATCCTACCTTTTATTGTCTAGAAATTATCTTCTTAGTATCTTATATTGGTTTAAGGTTATTAATGGATTATGCCCTTATTAGAAGATTTAAGTAGATGTTCTGATAAGATCAAGTAATAGATCAAAGATTAATAGTTAAGGAATTTGTGAATCAATGGGGAATTATCCAACATTGATGAACAACAGATATTGAAATAAGTTCTATAAATATTCTATAGAAAGAAAGATATCTATATAGTGGATGATCCTGACTTAATCTCTTTCCAACGCCAACTTATTAAAGGGTTTTTTTTAAGATTAGGTGTTACTATGATACTCAGGATGTATGCAGATGGGATTAAGATATAGTGGTTACATTCTTATTATTTGTTTTATATCTTTAACCTGGTACTGATGATTGATTATAATAAATATTATAACATGATCACCTAATGATCAAATATAATTCACATTGTATTAGAGTTTAACTTATAGTACATTTGATATACCCTTAGATCAAATCTCTCTTACCCAAATGAGACTTAACAAAGGTCTTATTGAAACTTATCGCACCCAACTTGATGATCTACTTCAATTCCATCAAGCTAAGAGAAGCTTCAATCACTTTGACAAGTTTTGTTTAAAAGCGCGAAAATTATTCGGATTTTCTATGCATGAATGCAATGCAAACATCTGGGTTCAGCTTATTTCTAGGCTGTAATGCTGGGATGTTACAGAGAACTCGTACCACTCCTGATTGCTATGATTCCGTTATGAGTGTCATGTTGGTGGACAACACGGATGACCCTGCGACATATGAGGAAGCGATGATGAGCCCAGATTCCAATAAATGGCAAGAAGCTATGAAATCCGAGATTGGATCCATGTACGAAAACCAAGTATGGACTTTGGTGGACTTACCGGATGGCCGGAAGGCTACCGAGAACAAATGGATTTTCAAGAAGAAAACAGATGCTGATGGTAATGTTACTGTCTATAAAGCTCGACTTGTCGCAAAAGGGTTTCGACAAATTCAAGGAGTTGACTACGATGAGACTTTTTCATCGGTAGAGAAGCTAAAGTCTGTGAGGATTTTGTTAGCAATCGCTGCATATTATGATTATGAGATATGGCATATGGATGTCAAAACGGCGTTCTTCGATGGAGACATTGATGATGAGTTGAATATGGTACAACCCAAAGGTTTTTTTAATCCTAAAGATGCTAACAAGGTATGCAAACTTCAACGGTCCATTTATGGATTGAAGCAAGCATCCTGGAGTTGGAATCAACGTTTGATAAGATAATCAAAAGTTTTGGTTTTATACGAACTTATGGAGAAGCTTGTATTTACAAGAAAGTGAGTGGGAGCTGTGTAGCATTCTTAATACTATATGTGGATGACATATTGTTGATTGGGAATGATGTAGACCTTCTTAATAGTGTCAAGGATTATTTGAATAGTAGTTTTTCAATGAAAGATCTTGGCGAAGCAGCTTACATATTAGGCATAAAGATTTATAGAGATAGATGAAGACGCCTAATATCATTGTCACGGAGTAGATATTTGGACAAAGTTCTAAAGAGGTTTGGAATGGAAGATAGAAAGAAAAGGTTCTTGCCCATGTTGCCCAATATGACCTTGAGTAAAAATCAAAGTCCTACAAGGCAGAAGATAGAGAAAGGATGAGTAAGACTCCCTATGCCTCAGCCATAGGATCTCTTATGATGACATGCTATGTACTAGACCTGACATTGCATATGCTGTTAGTTTGACTAACAGATATCAAAGTGACCCATGAGTGGATCATTTGACAGTGGTCAAAAACATCCTTAAGTACTTGAGAAGAACTAAGGATATGGTTCTTTCTTATGGAGGTGATGAACAGCTCGTTGTTAATGGTTACACCGATGCTAGTTGGAACACCGATCCGTATGATTCTATATCTCAATTTGGATACGTATTTATTTTGAATGGTGCAGCAGTTAGCTGGAGGAGTGCAAAACAAAGCGTTGTGGCAAGATCTTCAATTGAATCGAAATACATAGCTGCTTCAGAGGCTTCACAAGAGGCGATATGGATGAAGGAGTGCATTACAGAGCTCGGTGTGGTTCCAAGTGCGCTGGACACAATGTCTATCTATTGTGATAACATGGGTGCCATAGCCAATGCGCAAGAACCAAGGTCACACAAGAAGCTGAAACACATCAAGCTACATTTTCACTCTATTCGAGAGCATATCCGAGATGGTGACATAAAGATTTGCAAAGTACACACAGATCTGAATGTGGCGGATCCGTTGACTAAACCTCTCTCGAGGGCAAAACATGAACAACACCAAACCTACATGGGTGTTCGGTATATTACCATGTAATCTAGATTAGTTGACTCTAGTGCATGTGGGAGACTGTTGGAGATATGCCCTAGAGGCAATAATAAAAGTGCTTATTATTATATATTTGTGTTTATGAAAATGTTTACATTCATGCTATAATAGTATTAACCAGAAAAATTAATACTTGTGTGATTTGTAAGCTAAATTAGAGTCCCTGGTAAAGCCTCTTCATAATACTAGCTTGTGGGTTAATAGATGATCGTGGTTTCTCGATCATGAACATTGAGATGTTATTAACAACGATACCATATCATTAGGAGAATGGTATGATGGACATACTCCTATAGATAAGCATAGCATAAAGATCAAGTCATTTCAATAGTTCGTTTGCTATAAGCTTTATGATACATAGTAACCTAATTCCTTCGACCATGAGATCATGCTAATCACCATCACCGGAAGGATGCTTTGATGACATGAAACACCACACCGTAACTGGGTGGCTATAAAGGTGGCATTGAGTGTTCAGAAAGTATGCGTTGAGGCACATGGATCAAGAGTGGAATTTGTCCATCCATATGACGGATAGATATACTCTGGGCCCTCTCGGTGTAATGTCATCGAATTAGCTTGCAATCATGTGACTAGCTCACAAGGGATCACATATCACGGGAATGAGAAAAGAGTACTTATCGATAACGAGGTTGAACTACGTATATAGAGATACCGACGATCAAACCTCAGATATGTAAACTATCGCGAGACAAAGGGGAATTGGTATCGTATGTAAGTGGTTCATTCGATCACAAAGTAATTGTAGAAATATGTGGGATCCATATGAATTTCCAGATTCCTCTATTGGTTATTGATCGGAGAAGTGTCTCTGTCATGTTCGCGTAATTCACGAACTGTAGGGAGACAAACTTAAGGATTCGATGTTGTTTAGTAGATATGGAATGTAAGTAGGGAAACCGAATGTTGTTCGGAGTCTCGGATAGGATCCGGGATATCACGAGGAGATCCGGAATGGTAAAGATAATAGGCTCCATATAAGCAAAGTCCAATCCCAAAGTTCGGGAATGATTTCGCTGTTTTCATCGGAGAGGTTCTAGAAGGTTCACCAGACTGGAAGGGGAATGGTCCATGAATGTGTCATGGGTAAGTGGAATGATTGGATCATGTCCTAGGTCACTTGGTTGGGCATTTGCAAGAGAGAATTAAAGCTCTAAATTGAAAGTCAAAAGGGAGGTTTGAAAAGTCAAACTGGAACAATAGTTTCCTAGTGGAAGAAGGAAAGAGTCCTTCCTTCTATCCAACTTGGGTTTGGGTATGGATTCAAACTCCCCTCTCCCAAGGTTGCCCTCCCTCTCATAAATAGAGGGGGAGGGCGGCCCCAAAGAACACACAACCTAGACCTCCCCACCGTGCGCCTCCGCCGCCGCACGCCGCCGCCGGCCCGTCGCCATCACCCTAGCCACCGCCAACACCTCCTCCTCCTCTCCGGCCTTCTAGACCTAGATCGCTGGAAACCCTAGATCCATCATAACTGGCACCGGCTTAGGCGAAGCCCTGCGGGATCTTCCCTCTACTTTTGACACCACGTCGTCGTGCTACCGAAATCGCGAGGGGAGAACTACAACCTCCGCTGCCTGCTGGAACAAGGGAGAGGAAGGTCTTCATCGAGTACCGAACGTGTGACCGACTGTGGAAGCGCTGCCGGAACATAGCGCCGGAAGGATCGTCTACGCGATCTTGAGATCGGCAAGTGTAGAACTACATCATCCACAAGAATCTGCTCTTGTTAACCCCTTTGGAATATTCGAGGGTGAGTACTCTAATCGACTCGTTGCTACAATCTAGTAGATAAATCTTGGCTTGTTTGTGTGCATGCGGTAGAATTTTTTTTTTTTCCATGCTACGAATCCCTACATGCATGAGTACAAATAGATGAACTTGATCATGAATGGAGCTCACAAGGTCTAAACATGGTAGCACAAAGGAGGAGATATAATACTCTAGCTACTACATGGACCCATAGTCCAAGGTGGAACTACTCACGCTTCATACCAGAGGCTGGCATGATGAAGATGAAGAAGGCCTCCGAGATGATCTCCCCTCTGGCAGGGTGTCAGGAAGTGCTTCAGATCCCCCCTGATCTAGGGACGATGGTGGCGGTGGCTATAGACTGTTTCGTGGAATATTGATTGGGTACTTAGGTTTTTGGTATCAGGGGGTCTTTATAGGCGATGAGGCGATGCAGGGGCCCCCAGGGTGGCCGCACCCCCCAGGCGCGGGCTAGGCCTAGCCGCGCGGCCAGGGGGTGTGGCCCCCTGGTGGCTCCCCTCCGTCTCGTCTTTTGGCTCCGTGTTGCCCATGGTAAAATATTGACTCTCGCTTTTGTCCCGTCCAATTCCGAGAATATTGATTTTCTGTCTTTTCTAGAACCAAAAACAGAAGAAAACAGGCAAATGGCACTATGGTATCTTATTAATAGGTTAGTCCAAGAAAACATATAAAAATACGTCAAAGTGTAGACAAAGAAAAGCAAAGTAGATACTAAACAAGCATGGAGCATCAAAAATTATAGATACGTTTTTAACGTATAAAGCATCCCCAAGCTTAACTCCTGATCATCCTCGGGTAGGTAAGTGATAAAATAATAATTTTTGAGGTGACATGCACCATCAAAATCAAGACCAAACCATTTGCAATCATTAAAAGCTGGGATCAAAGAACTCTACACATGAGCATGAAAGATGGAGTTCTAACAGTAAGACAAAGTAACTATACATGTAACATGAAAGGTTACAAACAAAGATCATGAATAACAATGCATTGAAAGATGTTTGTTTGTTTCACATATAGAAAACATGGCATAGTGGTATTCAGCTTGTCCCTCGTGGAGTAGCAAATAAATGCATAGGACACCTTCAAAACTCATAAGAGTGACTAGATACAAATAACACAAGATCAAGCAATATCAACAATATGCATCAATCAATAAGTTTTGGGACAATGCACATAGAACTAAGAATGGCAACTATGCTCTCTTAATTGGTGCCTAAGGAAAGAAGGTGAAGACTCAATATAATAGTGGAAGAAAGGCCCTTCGTAAAGGGAAGCAGGGATTTCAAGTCTCAAAAAGATCTTTCAAAATTAATGGCACTTGTTAGCTTTCAGCCCTCATTGCCCCTATCATAAGCATCTTGAAGTGAACAAACTATGGAGTATATGCTTGACAAAGTATAAGTTGGCAATCTCATGTCCCTTGAATACGAGGGCCGCTCCTCATGCTACTCAAGTTTAGTTACTTGCAAGTTCTTATCATAGTAAGTACATGTGTATCATAGAGAACCACCAACGAGGTATCCCTTGCACATGATACAGGAGCGATCCCATAATCAAAATGACAAGGCAAGCAGTCAATGAGAATCTCAGCAATTTTCTTATTTACCATGGGAAAATGGTGCTTTTTTCTCTCTTTCCTATTTTCTCATATTTTTTTTGTTTTTCTCAATCTCTATCTCTTTTTTATAAGAAGAATGCATCATAAATTGCTCATTATGGTGATGCTGCAAGTTTCCACAATGATTAGTCATGGCTTAGGCTAGCGGCCCAGGCGTTTCTCTAACACACATACATAACACCATGGACTTACAAGCTCCCCTTTCATTTCACACCGACGACATCCATAGATAAAAGAGCATGATATCAACTATGTACAATGTACAAGTGCAATGCTGAAAGTGTTCCCCATGACAACATGGTTCTGCTAATCCCAACGTATAAGTCAAAGCATATACAACATAGATGACACAATGGTTCAAGTTTATTACGGGAAAGAAAAATAAAGTGTTCCATCAAGTTCATGAGAGATTTAATCACTAAGTTTTCACATAACAAATAGACTTTTTAATTGGAAGGTAGATGAAAATAAGAATATACTTGGAATGGTGTAACACACCATCCATATGAATTTATAGTGGACACTTTGGAATAACTTGGTTTCTTGGGAGTTGGATGCATGAGTAGAGCTTACTCATACACGTGGAGGCTAGCAAAAGACTGGGAGCGACCAACTAAGAGAGCAATAATGGCCATAATCCTGTAGAGCGACAAAACGTTACTAATCAAAGCATAAAGTGGTATTAAAAGTCAAGGACTAAATGATCATAGAGGCCATGGTGACTTGTTCATAGTCATAACATGGTGTGAGCATGTTCCAAGTCAACCCAAACAAAGCATCAAAGGAGAATACCACTATACTATGCTTTTGTATGCTAAAACAACGCATGATTCTTTCAAGGCACATTAAGCAATCCTAATTGTTTGGAACAATTCATGCCACAGCAATAAACACTAAGCATAAGGTCAAAACAACATCTAGCATGACATGTTAAAGTCTAAGTCAAAGTCAAAGCAAGCTCCTCTTGTACTACTCAAGCAAGAACTTTCTACTCCTCTCCAACACCAATCAACTTATTTGAAACAGCACAGCGAGAACGGGGGTCCAAACTACTTTATTTAAGCAAACTAAGAAAACAAAAACCAAAAACAAAACTAAGACGCTCCAAGATTTTTATTGATGAAGTGTCTAGAATAAAAATGAAGTGTCTAGAAAGACCTGAGATTTTTATTAATGAAGAAGGGGATTCCTTGGGCATCCCCAACCTTTGACACTTGTACCTCTTGAATATTTCTTGGGGTGACATGGGATGGCATCCTAAATCTTGAGCTTTTGATCATTCTTCATCTCATTACATCATTCTTTCTCTACACCTGAAAATTTTCCTTCATACAAAACTTCACACAATCTTCATTAGCAACATTAGTACATTCAAAAGATAATAGACCTTGGGGTTTAGTTTTAGAACAGAAAAACTTTCACTAAAAACAAAATATACTGTATCAATTCCATCAAAAATCTCAATTTCCCAAAAAGAACCCAAAAAGGAATCAATAAGAAGCAAATGCAAGTAATGGCAGAAATCTGTCAAAACAGACCAGCAGGTAGAAATCTATTTTTTTCGAAGACCTTATGTTGCTGAAATCAAAAAGTGTTGAACTAATGAAAGTTATGTAACATACTGGGTGTTTTATGCAGAAATTTACAACTCAATCCGACTTATAGAGATTTTAAAAGAATTTTTATGTTGGAACACAAAAATCTGTTTTGGGACAGCAACTTCCCAAATCTTACTTCCCTCTAATTAAAAGTTCTGGCCACAGTTTAGAACCTACTGTATTGCAGTGTTCTATTTGACCGAACTTCCACCGAAAGTAGCACCAGAAGTTTCGGTCGCAGGAACTTCCTTTGCTATTTCCGCTGAGACTCTGAGCGGAACTTCCGCCCAGGCATCGGAACTTCTGGTCATGCATTTTACGACCCAGTTGTTCCACTCCAAGTTCCGATCCAAGTTCCGCTCATGTTCAGTATACTTGTATATGGAAGTTTTCTATTTGACGGAACTTGGCCCGGAACTTGCTCCGGAACTTCCGGTCATGTCTGACCGGAACTGCCGGTCGAGCTTTGGAGCATGTGTCAACGGCCTTTGTGCCGTTGAAGCTTCGCTGGGCAGAACTTCCGGCCTCTCACCGGAACTTCCGGTGATGTCGCAAACTGTCCAATGGTTCAGTTTGGAGGGGGTATATTTAAGGCGTCCCTCCTTCTTCCTCCTACTTAACACTCCAGTTTTCTCTCTCCTCCATTAATACTAGAGCTTCACCTCACTAGATATTTCTCCCTTCCCACTCAAATCACTTTATCTTTTGAGTGGTGGGAGAGGTGACCTAGATCTACACTTCCACCAAAGAAGATTTGATTCCCCCCACCTATCCTTTGTGGATCTTGTTACTCTTGGGTTTCTTGGAACCCTAGACGGTGTAGGGCATCCTCGGAGCTAAGGTCATGTGTTGTAAAGCTCCGTGGTGTCATTGAGGGCCTCCAATTGAGTTGTGGAGCTTCCCCCTCAACCTTGTTTGTAAAGGTTTCGGTTCGCGCCGTCAAGGTCACCAGTTAGTGGATTATGAGGACTCCTTTGTGGGGGATCTCACCGGAGAAGAAGGTGATTTGTGGCGCTCGGGTGACCTTGTGTGGCCCCGACACCTCTCCAACGTAGACATAGCTACCTTGGAAGTGAACTACGAGAATTACATCTTTGTGTCCCCGCTCCCGTTATCTCGTTCCTTACCTTTACTACTTGCTCTTTCCCGCTCTTATGCTTGTAATTAGTTCTCTAGCATAGAGGTTGTTCACCTAGATTTATATCTAGAGAACTTATCTTCTTGCCAAGCCTAAAATTGAGTAACATATTAAAAATTGGTAGTCGCCTATTCACCCCCCTCTAGTCAGTTCAAAGTCGGTACTTTCACTAGTAGATACCAATCTGATCTAGGTTTGGAACACTGGATAACAGTCAAGAATATCCTTATGTACTTCAGAAGGAATAGGGATATGTTTCTTGTGTACGGAGGTGAAGAAGATCTTGCCACTAAGTGTTATGTTGATGTTAGCTTCAACACCGATCTAGATGACTCTAAGTGTCAATCCGGCTACGTATTTCTCATGAATGAAGCAACAATTAGTTGGAGGAGCTCGAAACAACCCATGGTGGCGAGATCAACAACGGAGGCGGAATATGTTGCTACTTCAGAAGCATCACAAGAAGCAATTTGGATGAAGGAGTTCATAACGGAACTGGGTGTGGTTCCTAGCGCATTGGACACAATGGTGATCTATTGTGAAAATAATGGAGCCATATCCAACGCCAAGGAACCAATGTCTCACAAGAATTCCAAGCATATCAAGCGCCAGTTTCAATCCATTCGCGAGCATGTCAAGGATGGAGATATAAAGATTTGTAAAGTACATAGATATCTGAATTTGGCAGATCCGTTGACTAAAACTCTCCCCAGAGAGAAACATGATCAACACCAAAACTCCTTGGGTGTTATATTTATCACAATGTAAAATATATTATTTTCTCTAGTGCAAGTGGGAGACTAAAGGGAATATGCTCGAGAGGCAATAATAAAGTTGTTATTATCATATTCCAAGTATATGATAGATGTTTATTTTACATGCTATAAATGTATTAATAGTAAATTTTAATACATGTGTGTATAATAAACAAATAAAGTGTTCCTAGTTTTGTCTCTCATATAAACTAGCTCGTTGATTAACATGATGATAAAGGTTTCCTGATCATGGACATTGGACGTTGTTAATAAAGAGGTCACAACATTGGTGGAATAATGTGATAAACATTCATCATAGTAATTCGATCAAAGTAATTCTGTTTAAATTACTATAACATCATTACAAGTCACTTTAGTACTTAGACAATGATATCATGTCAATCACTAACATATGAAGTGTATCTTGATAACATCAAACGTCACATCGTAATAGGGTGACTATAAAGTTGGGTTCAGATACTCTGATAATCTTATGTAGAGGCTCATGGATGAAGAGTGGGATTTTTCCATCCAAATGATGGAGAGATATACTCTGGGCCCTCTCGGTGATATCACATTGATATAGCTTGCAAGCAAGTGGTGGAGATCACTAGAATGTTTTATCACGGGAACAAGAAAAGAGTACATGTCTTTAACGAGATAAAACAAGGTATGGGGATACCGATGATTGAGTCTCCGACATGTAAAATATCGCGAGACAAAAGGATTTAGTTGTAATGTCAAGGTTCTCACGATCACAAGAAGTCATTGTTGAATGTGTAGGAGTCAGTACGGATCTCTGGGTCCTGCTACTGATTATTGATCAGAGAGGGGTCTTGATCATGTCTGCATTATTTGCGAACCATAGGGTCACACAATTAAGGGATATTGACACCATTTGGAGAAAATGAGTTCCCAGAAAAATAATATAGAAGTGCTGGAATTATTGCAATGGACACTAGAATTGTTTCGGGTGAAATTGCTGAAATTGGTTCTACATGTGAAATTGAAAAGTAGCAAGTAGTTTTATGTGAATGTTTGTTAATTAGTATAATTGAAAAAAAATCTGAATGAATAATTAAAAGAGTTTTATTCAAAGAGAGATTACATTAAGTTTGGTGGAAATTTAATGGATTTTGAGTGGAGGAAATGGAGAGTCATTTTGTGAGTGGGAGATCCACTCACATGAATGGAAGAAGGGGTGGGGGAGCCACCTTGGCCGCTGGCCATGTCCCTTGGGTGCCCCCTTCTCCTATAAAAGGCTCTCCTCTCCCTTACTCTCACTCACACCTCCTCGTGAAGGATATCTCTACCCCTCTAGTACTATTTCCCCATGGTCTCGGCTTAGCGAGATATATGTTCCCGGTGGATTTTTATGGAGCGAGGATTTGCTGCTTCCGCTGCACCGCTGGAGAGAGGTCGCGGAAGTTATCGGGGTCCCGGACGTGTGTGCGATCACGGATGCTCCGCTGAGTTGCGGTGCTGCTGGACTTCCACACAATATTGAGATCAGCAAGAGGTCAACGACATCACCACCGAGTCCATACAAGTAAATCTTTCTCGGTCTTTAAGGGTATGTATTCTAGATGTATATCCACCCGTTGATTGTATCTAGATAGATGGATCATGGCGTATACAGTTCCCATTGTAGGATTTTTTTGTTTTCTATGTTTTGAACCCAATAATTTGGTGCGACCCATGCTCTTGAGTGGGGATGCGACCTCGCGAGTCTCAGGGGTGCCCTTGTGTCTCAGTTGTGCGGGGAAAGGCACTGCAGACTTCATAAGGGAAAGGGAGCATGCCTAGACTAGGGTGCCCAGGCATGGGACCACTGGCAGGGTTGTCTCCCAAGCCATTCCGTTGGGCTCCAGGTGGAGTACTGCAGGGTCGGTACCTGGCACGGTCGTGGTGGTCTGCTGGTGGATTGTAGCGTGTCGTGAGTAGCAGCTGCGATGTGGAGGGGCTTTACCTCGCGTGCCTCTAAATGGTGCCTCCCGAGGGAATGACTGTAGCGTGCGGACGTCTGTTGCTGGTAACCTGACAGGCGCTTATGTGAAGCGCTTTGAGCACTAGGATCCGTAGGTGAGGTAAATTGCTGCTGTTTAGGCATGCAAGTTCAAAGCTCACACCATAGGTCCTGCAAAGTTTACCCACTAGAGAGGGTGTCTCCAAGGCCAACCCGTAAGCTTCTCGAGGAGAAAACTATAGGTTCGAGCAGCCACCATGAAGGTTTACTTTTGTTTTTACGGGTCAGGAATTGTGGGTGAGGTAACCTGAGGCCTAGGAATGGGTCGTAATTTTAGAGCTCGACACTTTAGGTCCTGAAAGACCTCGGAGGAACAGGGCCTCACAAGCAGCTACTAAAGCATTTTTATTTTTATCGTCCAGGAGCGTGGGTGAGGTAACTCGTAGCCGGACCCAGTCCATGAGTTTAGAGCTCATGCTTTAGGTCTTGGATATGCTGACAGAGGAACAGGGCCTCGAGAGCCACCACATAGACCTTACCAGGATATGGCCGTAGGGAAAAACACATATACCGTTGGGTTTTCCTTTTTAAGTTCTAGGAGGGTGGGTCAGGTAACTCATTGATGGACCCAGTCTGAAAGTTCTGAGCTCAAACTTTAGGTCCAGTATAGTCCAACGGAGGAACATGGCCTCGTGAGCCGTCTCTTAAAGGGGTGTTTATCAAATATCAGGAACTGTGGGTGAGGTAACTCGTGGCCGGACCCAGTATGTAAGTTTAGAGCTCACACTTTTGCTCCTGGACAAGCTAGTGGAGGAACAACGCCTCGCGAGCCGTTTGCTAAAACATTTTCCTTTTTGGGGTCCAGGATCGTGGGTGGGGTAACTCGAAGCCACACCCAGCCCATAAGTTTAGAGCTCACACTTTATATCCTGGACGGTGAACGAAAGGGAATGATCCCTCACAAGCTGCCCCATGGGCCTTACTAGGAGAGGGCCATAGGGAAAACACATGTACTACTGGAGCTCGATACATGCACCACGCGAGGGACACAAGAACCAGAGACCGTAGGTGAGTTAACTTATGGCCGGAAAAATTCCGTCAGTTCAGAGCTCGACGCTTTAGGCTCTGATGATGTCGGGAGTGAGCAGTGTCGGTCAGCGTGCCTATACCCCCTCTTGCGAGGTGTATGTGAGGGAACCCGTTTAGGTACAATTTTTAGAGAAGACCTTTCCGAGGGAAAACCAAATGGCAACTCATGCGCGGAGCACCAGATCCAAAAAACTGCGAAGAGTTCAACCTTATTACAGCTCCACCGTGGCTCGCATGGGATCTCACTAGAAGTAAGGCCACGGGGAATGAGATTTTCTCGAGAGTCACCTTCAAAAATTCATGGAGTAAGGCATTTCTTGGAGTGTCTTGTATGCCTTCCTGCTGTCGTGAGCTCGTGCCCGGCCAGTAGCCTAGCTGCCCTCTAGAGGGCTGTCGGTGTTGTCTACGCTAGGTGCAGTCCATCGGGAAGTGGGGAGCCCTCAGGTCGAGGCAGTCTAGAGCCTCTTAGGAGCTCGGGAGGGTAGGTGGTGGCGAGGCCCGGCCCCTCCAGAAGGCTCGAGTGCCAATCGGGCTCGGCCCCTTGCGAGGCGGGAACAACGCGACTACTACTTTCTTGGCCATGGCATTCTCTTGGGATGCCGTCTGCCTCCTCTGCATGGAGCCCCCAACATAATCCAATGCATCGACGTCCTCATGGTAGGCGGTGGCCTCCGATTTGTAGGCATTCTCGAGGGAGCTCAAGTCCTCGTCACAATGGACCATGAGGATCCTGCCATTGCCTCCGGGCATCCCGAGGACGTTATAGGCGTGGTGTGTTACCGCCATGAACTTGGCTAGCACAGGGAAACCGAGGATGATGTTATATGGGAGCTAGATGTGGGCCACATCGAAGTCGACAAGCTTAGTGTTGTAGTTGTCGGGTGTCCCGAACGTGACGGGGAGACGCACCAATCCGATGGGTGTGGTGGTTCCATCCGTCACCCTGGAGAACGGCATGGTCGACATCATCCTGTCATAGGACACATGCAGTTGGACGAATGTTGTGGATGTTGGGGGTGCAGATCATGGGAGAGTTCCCATAGGCCTAGTGGAAATGGGGTGGTCACGAGCGTCGAAGGCGATTGGGTACTGAGACCACTTGAGCTTCAGGGATGGAACTCCTGGCCTGGCTGCGACGACCTCACGAGTGAGAATCTTGAAGTTCCGGTTGGATACCGGGGCCTAGGAGACACCAAGGATGCAAGAGACAGCTCCTGGTAGCACCTGATAGCCCCCAGGATCCTAGGCATGTCCTTTCTCCGCCTGTGGAGGGTGCTCCTGTATGGTGTTGGCTTGATGGCCCATCTGTGGTGTGTCGTGGCCTCTGAAGTTGTTGTTCTAGCGCTTGCCCCCATGGTGGACACCCCTTGCCCCGCTGTGCTCTCCACCAGATCTTCCCCTTCTCTGGCTATTGCGCATGTCGCAGAGCTTCATGATCTTGTAGCAGTCGTTGGTGGGGTGTCCGTTCCTCCTGTGGAAGTGGCTTATGCACGGTCATCCCTTTCTCCTTCGCCGATCTCCTCGCGAGTACTCTTCTGGTCCGGCTCGGCAGCAAGGACGACGATGGTCTTGCACCTGGAATCCTTATCATATCCCTTGGACGAGCCTGGAGCCTTGATGTGGCTCAGTCAATTGCAGAGCTTCGTGGGGAGACCCCAAGACAAAATGCCATGAGCACAGCAGCAAGTCTTCCCTTAGTTATTAAACCAAGGTTATCGAACTAGTAGGAGCAAGGAAACAACTCCAAGGTGTCGCGAACAACTTGGAATCCTGCACACAGAAAAACTAAAGACTTTTCTCCAACTTACAGTGAGGTTGTCAATCTAACTGGTTTGCTGAAAACAAAGGATTATACTTATAGTGTGGAAGGTAATGGTTGCTTGCAGAAAGTAAACGGTAACAGTAGATGATGTATCAATGGTAAAGATTGGACTAGGGTCCACAGTTCACTAGAGGTGTTCTCCTTAAGATAAATAACATGCTGGGTGAACAAATTATAGCGGGGCAATTGATAGGACTGAGAAAGGCATAACAATGCAAGTACTAGACATTCGTGATTCCTATGACATTTGATTGGGCATTACAACAATATACATAGACCACCATCCAACTACATCTATGACTAATCATCCACCTTCAGGTTATCATCTGAACCCCTCCAGTATTAAGTTGCAAGAAACGGATAATTGCATTAAGCAATGTGTGTAAAGTAAACAATACAATTGTTCCATGAACAATAGATTGTTATTTTCTACGTAGTAGAAACACCACATCTACAACCTTAGAGATTCATGTCACTTCCCCAGATTACTAGAGGCATGAACCTACTATCGAGCATAAATACTCCCTCTTGGAGTCACTAGCATCTACTTGGCCAAGATAGCTACTAGAAACGGAGAGCATGCAAGATCACAAACAACACTGACATGATAGAATCAATAATCAATAAGACATGATAGAATCAATAATCAATCTAACATAGTATCTCAATATCCATCATATCTCCACAAACACAACCTATATGATTACAAATATATGATCTTGATCATCAAAGGAGCTCACAAGATCTAAACATGATAGCACAAAGGAGGAGAAAAAACCATCTAGCTACTGTATGGTCCCATAGTCCAAGAGTGAATGTAACATCCCAAAAATATAAAACAATGATCATCAAACTCTAATCACTAAACTTAGCATTAACAAAAACTTTGATTAATTAAAATCATATGAGTGCATGTGTGAATGAGATGATTTGATAAATGGATGACTGAACTTGTGTGATTAACGTAAATAGTAAGAAATGGTTTAAAGAGTAAAATAACATCATATAAAACATTTCAATGCAGAAGCAAATCAAGAGAAAATCAAAAACAAATCAAATAAAGAAAATGGTCATTTTTGCCAATCTTGCTCGCTAGGTCACTTTGAGTGTTTCTAGTTCAAGATTTCAAACAGAAATTTTCCCAATTCTTTTCACCCCTTGCTAGAACAAGTAAAAGTGAATCAAAGCCCACATTTCAAACTTACAGAAACATTTGGCAACCTCATTCAAATCACAATTCAAAATTGAATCTTTATCATATGTGAAGATCACCCATTTTCAAAACTCAACCAAACCAATGCCCCTTGACTAATCCAACTAACCATACACTCCCTAGTATGTTCCTAGAAAACCCACCAAGTTTGAATCCAAAATTCAAATTCAAAGTTCTTGCAGCCATTTCATCAAACACCTTGTAGATACAAATCAAACAAACATCTAACACTATTTGCAGCAGTAAATTGGCCAACCTTGTTCCCTCTCTGGTTGCAACAAGCATTTAGTAGATCATCTAGCTTAGTTATTAAACTCTAGCACCATTGTGTGCTTGCCATTGCCATCAATGGTGAGCAGGCCGAGCCTCACCTTGTCACCCCAATGTGGACAATAAGGTAGAGGAAGAACTAGCTGCCCCAACCTTGTTTGGCATGCTGCCCATGCCTCACCTCCCCCTCTAGACTAGCCCTAGATCGAAGACAGAAACAAGAACAGCCGGAAACACCGTGCCCGCGCCGCTGTCGACCATGCCGACCCACACCACCGTGCACGCGCCGTTCCAACTCAACCCGACCACCTCGAGAACTTGCCGCCCGCCAGCATGAACCCCACCGTCCCAGGATACCACTAGACATGCTCGTTTCTTCGACCATACCCCGTAGTCGTCGCACGCCGCGAAGTTCACCGTCGGTAGCGCGTAGAGCACCGCACTTTCCTGACCAAATCCCACCACCCTACGCCTCTCCTTTAAGATAGAAACGATCGTCAGGAGACCGCACACCATCCCCTAGCCTCAGCCACGCCGATAGCCGCCTATACCGTCGCCTCCGACGACCTCAGCCCACATCGTGCTGCCCCTCTTGCTCGCCTATAAAAGGAGGCCTCCACACCATCTCACTCCCCACCTCTCACTGATCCTTCCCACTTCTTCCCGGAGCAAGTCAGCTCTCTCTCGCCAGAATTTGGCCGGAGCCCGCCGCTGCTGGAGAAGAAGAGAGCCGTCAATTGGAGCCGCCCCAGGAGAAGCTACCGATACCAGGAGAACCGCCGTTGTTGACTTCGTCATTCGTCGCCATCGCCGACCCTTGCCTGAGCCCCGGTGAGCCTCCCACGACCCCCACCTTCCGCGCTAGGGTTCTGTCTCGTCGGCGCTGCCCGACATGGACGATGAAACAGAGCCGTTTAATTAGAACTAGATCCCACGGTCCACATTGCCTGTACCGCTTCGCCCCTCCCCATCTCACTGACAAGTGGGGACAGCCACTTAACCAGCCCGTGCGTGTGATGTGCGTAGTGGGCTGGCCCAGTTAAACCTCCCGCGCGACCCAACAATTCAAATTTGGTTTTATTCATTTAATTTCAAACCCAGTTCTGTACCTAGATTCAAAAATCAACCCAGCTCGATTCACTGAACCAAAATGCAAGAAACCAATTTTGTTAGAAAAGTACTGGAATGCTTAATCCAATCCCGTTGGATTCAAACCATTTAGATTTGTATATCACCCATGGTAAAAATAACAAGGCAGAAGCTTTTCTACATTCAAACATTTTTGAAAATTCAATCATAGGAGCTTTTGAGTTGATTCCAACTCTTAAAAATCACATTTGATCGTACCTTTCAGAATATATAAAAACATATGCGTTTACTTGCTGCAATAATGTTCAAGTAATAAAAGAATGCCACATAGGGATTTCTAGTCACTTTATTTAATTAAAATAAAGAGGTTAAACCTTATTAAATTGTGAAACCACTTTAAATCACATTCCCATGTATTGAAATATGTGGTGATGGCATGTGTCAACATGATCCCATGTTTGAGTTGGAGAATATTAAATCTTAAGTAGTTTTTCAATGAGTAGAAATTACTTTTTTCAAAGTAAAATAAATAAGACAAGTGCTTTAATCCTCGTGATAATAGTGATGATGCTAGATCATCTAGCGTGAACATTTGTGTGATGATTAAAAATAGTTAAGTATTGTTTGGTGATTGTGTACCTCGTATTTATTTATAGACGCTAGTACCGACCAACGATACGAGGAGGAAGGAGGATACTACGAGGAGGAATCCGAGGAGAACTTCAACCACTGCTCTACACAAGGCAAGCTAACCCTTGCAACTTAGAAAGCAAATACTTGCAATTATGCAAGCTAGCACTTGAAAGATACCCTACTTATGCAAGCTACTACTTGCTCGTTACTATGCCAGATATATGCCTTAAGCATATGTGATTATACCCACTTGACCCACCATCCTAGTTTTACTTGAAAGCTTAGTATTTTATTTTCTTTATTAAAAGCTTTCTATCAAAAGTTTACTTAGTGACTTTTATATTCTAAAAATATAATTGAAGGTAGCATAATGAGCATAAAACTTGGCCTATGTTAGATAATCTTAATGTCATCCTGAGGCATGAGATTTACTTAGATAAGATACACTTGTTTATTACCCACCATCAGTATTTACCCCCACTTATAGATGCTAGTGCTAAGCATAAACCTTGATCAACTTTAGATGGGAATACTTGGTGAAAATGGTTATGAAAACCTTAGAATGATGAGTCATTCTACTGAAATGTTTTGACATGTGTTCTTGAACACCAGATAATTTTGATGATCAAAATGTTGAGGAATGAGCCTTAGTCCTTCATAAAACTGATGGTTGTCTGGATGCGATACCATTCCAATTTTACCGTACAACCACAATACCTAAAAATTGGGTAGGGGTTGACTGGAAATTTATATACCTTAGTATGGGTTCCCTTGCGACCAAGGTCTAAGCTGAGGCTACCTTTTGAAGATCGTCCGCTTGTGCAGTACCCAAGATGACAGTTGGTCATGGTTGGGAGGCCAAAGTCATAGGAGAGGTGCCTATACTAGGGCGTGTAATTGAAAGGTTAGGGTTGATTATCCGCATACTAAGTATGGTGAATTCAGGATTGTTCCTGATGGATGTATCGAATGTAGTGGTGAAAGTGTACAATCTCTACAGAGTGTCAAACTATTCGAATAGCCGCGTCCGCAGTTATGGACAGTTGGAGTGGCCATATTGTTCTATCGTCAGATGTTTTCAAAATGACTTATGAAATGATTTATGACTTTGACTTGACCACAACAGAGTTGTGTAATGAAATGCAAGTTCCCACTTAGGTGTTATAAAACTTTCAACTAGCTTTCTTTGCTTTTGAACTTAGTAGAGGTAAATATGGCTTTTTTGCAAAACACCCTAGACCTTCGTATATCCTATTCAAAACCCCTTCACTTATTAGTGTTAGTTTGTGAGTACATAAAGATTACTCATGGATTTGTCCCTGGCTATTCCCGTGGCCAGACTATGAATAGGAGTATCAGGATGACGGACCGCGGGAAGGTTACGACAACTCGGATCATCTCCCATCGTCAGCATTGCCTGTGACGCTGAAGATGGAGCTTCGCCTACACTATCGTTACTATTACATTCCGCTGCTTGAGTTGTGTTAAGAACTTATGTATGGTTTGTAATGGATGATGTACTGTGATATCCAAATCTGTTATGTCTCGTAAAAATGGTAATCCTGGGATTGCAATGTATGGCATAACAGGAATCTAGGATTAAAAATCCGGGTGATGACAAGTTGGTATCAGAGCCATCCTGACCATAGGAGACCCTAGTTAGAATGGACGTTTGAATCAAAAACTTAGTTTCAAAACCAAAAGAAGTGAGTATTTACAAAAACTTATTCTCATTCTTATCACTTGGATTCTTTCATGAAAATTCATGTTCCTCAAAAATTCTTGCAAAGTACATAAAAGTTGAGACACTTGATCACTCTACTAACTTACTCATCCTATATTGTCATAGATGGTCATGAAGTACAGCAAGTTTTATCAGTTGGGGAGTGGAGGAGACCTCATCTTTGAGCGTGACTTGGACCAGCTGTCCAAAATGCTGGAGCGTCCACACCCCGAGTTCTTCGGAGCTCGGCTCAATGATCAGGAAGGAGAAGATTTGCAGTGTCTAGTTGTTGCAAGTCTCCAGGGAAAGATTGAACCTCCCACTGCAGAAGGAATTCAGTTCACCTTAAGAGATAACAACTGGCTCGATGGATTAGCCAGGGCAATGCAAGAAGCTCTTGCCCGTCTGTGTGGGCAGAGTATCAATCAGATCAAGTGTACCTGTTTTGAGTTCTACCCAAGGCGTGATGTTATGGGATATCCACTGGAGGCCCCATATCACCATGAGCTGAAGAGTCAAATGGACCACCTCAGCTTCATGATGTATGACCGTCAGAAGGAGTTGGAGAATGCCCATTCCTACGCCAACCACAAGTACGCCATCACCAAGAAGAAGGATCAGACCCTCGCCATGCTAATAAAGGATCGCAAGTCTTGTCGTCGTCAGCTCGACAAGAAGGAGCGCATCATTGACCGTCTTCGCCACCGGATCACGAATTTGGAGGAGACCATCACGAGAGAGACATGCAGTTGGAGGAGAGGGAGAGTGCAGGGGAAGACCTTCGTGGAGACCCCTACTCCTATCTCAGTGATGATGAAGACTTTCTGGAGGATCAGGCCATGGACTTCTTCACCGATGAGGATGACTTTGCTTTCATCGATGATGATGATTATGAGGATGATGAGGACACTGACTCCGAGGAGTAGTAGAACGTGTGCACTAGCGTTAATGAGTTGTATCGCTCCCACTGTATCGTAGTTTCCAGAATGGTTCTTAAAACCATCAGCGTTTCCTTGTTGTGGTGTGTGTTTGTACTATGTGCTATGAATGAATGAAAAGCAAGTTGCAAGAAAAATCTGAGTCAAACTTCAAAAACTTTTCAACAACCCCTGAACCTTATAAATTCCCCTCTTTTCTCATGATCCATCACAATATTCAGATGCCTCGTGGATGAAGCGGTTCATCCCCAGACCCGATGTTGCAGATCTTGCAAATGTTGGTTTCTGACCGCGAAGCTAAACGAGCCGAATGTCAAGCCAACTGAGCCACCCTTCAACACATCGCCCAGATGGACAACAACAATCAAGGCCATGGAAATCAGGACAACCATGGATCTAAGCTCAAGAATTTCCAGAACACCAATCCACCTGTTTTTGTACAACTTTACCCACACGTACCAACCGACTCTTAATGCCAAATTATTAGCCCTCTTCCTTGGAAGGCCGGCAGAGGGTGGTTGACCACGAACTTTACCTTTCTTTCGCTGAGACCATGAGTCACACCCTAGGGATGGTTCCACCGTAACAGGACAAGTCCCGAAGCTGGTCCCTAAATATGGGAGGCGAGGTTGGTTCACCAGGGGCTCCATCGACCCCAAGCAACCCGGTCCATGCTTTCCTACCTGTTATGATGCACCTCCTTCACCACCTCTTTCGAAAACATTTTCAATTCCTATGCCAAATGGAAAGCCCGAACTATGTGACACATGGAATCTACTAGGCAAGTTAGTCAGTCGAGGGGTTCCCAAGCCCTGTGTCGTTGTACTAATGGTGGCAAGCATGGGACTACAAAAACCACACCCAAAGTGGCCTCCCATACAAGCCTTAGTATATTTATTTATCTCCATCGATGATACCTCCACCTCCTACCTTTCTAGATTCTTTGGCACCTTTGAATCAACATCTAAATGTATTAGACATTACTATTAAGAATGGCTAAGATTTCGGTCGCAAAAGCTCCAACAACGCTCAGATGCCAGACCTAGGTATGCTAGGAGTAGTGGATTAGTTGTATAAGGCTACAAAAGGGAAAACTATGCAGCAGATAGGTAACACTAGCTACTGATAAAAGACCACATTGGAATCGTCTGCATCATAGCACGAAAGCAAATACTTTGTAAGACATAGGTTCAGAATGAGAGGCTATGCTTGCCTTGTCCTTCAGTAGATAGGTATGGATCTTCGATGTCGTTGACTTTAGCTTCGGGTTCGGATCCTATCGCGAAGAACCAATACAAGAAAGGAAGGCATCAAACAATACATGGCATAATGCAATGCGCAAACAACATGTATGACATGTCAGATTAGAGACTACATAGTAACCCTAAGTGCATCATCGGTGTAAGAGGGTTCGGAATGCCCTGGCGAAGGCACATCATCGAACCCACATGTATATGAGAGGTGTCGGTCTTTCCTTATATAAACTAGGGTTTTCAGTTGCTTTACAATGTATGTTGATAGCTTAGATAGGCAGGTCTCAATTTTCTGAACATTTTGATATATTATACATATTTTTCTGACTTAATATGAATTAGTTATGATTTTTCTTAATTTAAATCCCTATTAAATCATTTTAGGAAATTATAAAACATTTTTGGAATATTTAAATTATTTTCCAACTTAGGCCCACATGTCGTTAGTTTATTCATTTTCTAAATCATTTATGAAAAATATTAAAAAGCTGATAGCCGGGGCCCACTTAGGTTATTTATTTCCAGAATTGAATTTTAGAAAACAATTAATCAAACTAAAAGGATTTACTACATCGTGGTGACATCACTGTAACATCATCTATGGTGGATCTTCTTAGATCGAGAGTTGGGCGGGCGATTGGCTGCATCTGGGGGTGTGTGGCGGCGCCGCCTTGGTATGGTTACTCGAGCGACGGCAGCGACGACGAACAGCGGCGGCAACAGGTGATCATCGGGGCAGAAAAATAGCGCGAGAGGGAGGAAACGGAGGGGTCCAGGAGGACCGCGTGCTCACCACGGAGGCAGCGGAGGGGTCAAGGACGGCAGCCGGGGTCGGAGACGGCAGGATCGGGTGGCGGAGCTCCTTTCGGCCGTGGAGAAGACGAGGTCGATGACGATGATTCTGGGCGCCCCTCTTCGATTCCTTCTGCGGGGAGATAGAGGGCGGCGAGGCAGATCTTGTGGGCTCACTGGCTTGGCTCGGGGCGGCTAGAGACGGTGGTGAAGCTTGGCTAGGGTTCGGCCAAAGAGGGGGAGAACGCGCGCGAGAGAGGGCGCAGGGGAGAGTGGGAGGATCGGGTTGAGAGGAAGACGTAGGCGGCGGTCTTATCCTCGTCTAGGGCTCATCGGACGGCGCAGGATTGGCGGTGGAGATCGATGGCGGCGGCGGCATGCATCTGCTTGCTGTCATCGACAAAGACGATGACAAGGGAGAAGGCCGAACCGGTACGGGCCAGGGGTGGGATGGTATGGGACGAAGCTGGGCTGCGGGAGTGCGCGTGGGCAGCAGGAGATGAGAGAGGGAACTGGGCCGGCTGGGTTGCGGCCTAGTTAGCTTAGGATCCCCTTTTTTAGCTGAAACTCTTTTACCTTTTCTGTTTTTGTATTTTATCATTTAGATTTTATTTGTAAACTGTTTTGGGTATTTCAAAAATACCAGAAGTTTTAAAATATTATTTGAAACACATATGGGCATTCTATACTGTTTGGGCTCCACACATTTGGATTTTCAAATATTTTCAAAAACACCTTTTGAGTAGATTTCAAAGGAGAGAGGGAAAACTAGGGTTTATTTGCATTTATACCAACACTTGGTCGCATGCATTACTTTATTGATTTAAACATATGCATGTAATGCTTAAAGTACTAATTACATTATTACAAACATGGGTTGTTAAAACCTTCAAAGTTCATAAGGGTGACTAGATACAAATAGTTCAAGAACAAGCAATATCAACATTATGAATCAATCAATAAGTTTTGGGACAATGCACATAGAACTAAGAATGACAACTTTGCTCTCCTAGTTGGTGCATAAAGATAGAAGGTGGAGACTCAATATAAAAATAGGAAGAAAGGCCCTTCACACGGAAGCAGGGATTTCAAGTTTCATAAAGAGCTTCCAAAAATTATGGTACTTATTAGCTTTCAGATCCCATTGCCCCTATCATAAGCATCTTGAAGTGATTAAGGTTAAATTGAACAAAGTATGGATTATATGCTTGAGAAATGATAAGTTGGCAATCTCATGTCCCTTAAGTATGAGGGCCGTTCCTCATGCTACTCAGCTTTAGTCACAAGCAAGTTCTTGTCATTGTAAGTATATGTGTATCATAAAGAACTGCCAACGGGGTACCCCTTGCCCCATGACACAGGAGCTATCCCATATCAAAATGACAAGGAAACATACAATGAGCATCTCAGCAATCGTTTTATTTACCATGAGCATGGTACATATTTTTTTCTCTCTTTTTTCTATATTTTTTCTGAGGATGCTTCATGGATTGCTCACTATGGTGATGCTACAGGTTTCGACCATGATTAGGAATGGCTTTGGCTAGCGGCCCAGGCATTTCACCAACACACATTGATAACTCCATCAACTTACAGGCTCCCCTTTTATTTCACAGCGCCGACATCCATAAACAAATGAGCATGATATCAACTGGGTACATATTTACAGGTGTTGACAGCGTTCCCCGTGACAACACGGTTCTACTAATTCCCAACTTATAAGTGCAAGCATATACAACATAGATGACACAATGGTTCAAGTTTATTAGGGGAAAGAAAAATAAAGGGTGTCATCAAGTTTGTGAGAGCTTTAATCACTAATTTTCACATGACAACTTTAATTTGGAAGATAGATAAAACAAGAATATACATGGAATGGTGTAGCACACCATGGATAGGAATTTATAGTGGACTTTTGGAATAACTTGGTTTCTTGGGAGTTGGATGCATGATTAGAGCTTACTTAATACAAGTGGAGGCTAGCAAAAGACTAGAAGCGACCAACTAAGAGAGCAATAATGGCCATAATCATGCAGAGCGACAAAAGTGGTACCACAAGTAAAAAATTAATGATCATAGAGGCTAAGGTGACTGGTTCATAGTCATAACATGGTGTGAGCATGTGCCAAGTCAACCCAAACAAAGCATCAAAGGAGAATACCAAATATTATGTTTTTGTTTGCTAAAACAACGCATAATTCTTTCAAGGCACATTAAGCAATCTCAATTGTTTGGAACAAGTCATGCTACAACAATAATTACTAAGCATAAGGTCAAAACAACATCTACCATGATATGATAAAGTCTAAGCCACCGTCAAAACAATCTCTCTTTTGTACCACTATAAGCATGAAACTTTCTACTCTTCTCCAACACCAATCAACTTATTTGAAGCATCACAGCGAAAGTGGGGGTCCAACTACATTATTCAAGAAAACTAAGAAAATGAAAACAAAAAAATAAAACTAAGACGCTCCAAGAACAACACAACAGTGCATGAAACAATTAAAATGAAGTGTCTAGAAAGAGACCTGAGATTTTTATTGATGAAGAAGGGGATCCCTTGGGCATCCCCGAGCTTTGACACTTGTACCTCTTGAATATTTCTTGGGGTGACACGGGGTGGAATCCCCAAGCTTGAGATTTTGTCCATTCTTCTTCTCATCACATCATTCTTCCACTACACTTGAAAATTTCCTTCATACAAAACTTCACACAATCTTCATTAGCAACATTAGTGCATTCAAGATAATAAAACGTTGGGTTTAGTTTCAACACAGAAAAACTTTCATTAAAAACACAAGCTTCTATAGCAATTGCTTTAAAAATCTCAAGTGATCAAGAAGAACTCAAAAATAAACTGATAAAGAGGCAAATGCAAAAAATGGCAGAAATCTATCAAAACAGACCAGTAGGTAAAATCCATTTTTTTCGAAGACCTTATGTTGCTCAAATAGAAAAGTGTTGAACTAACGAAAGTTATCTAACAAGCTGGGGCATTTAATCAGAAAATTACAGCTCAATGCGTCATAAAGAGAATGTTCATGAAGTTTTACAGTGAAGCATAAAAATCTATTTTGGGACAGCAACTTCCCCAAATATTAATTCTCTCTCATTAGAGGTTATTCTTGGCACAAAAATCAAACAAAAAGGATAAGGAGAGATTATTACAGAAGTACTTTTGGGTTATGTCCCAAGACTCAAGAAAACTATTGGGTTATGTCCCAAGAAGTACATTTCTTTAACGCCTTTAAGTTAGGCACAAGAAGCAAGAATCAAGTATTTTCAAATGAAGAAGCATTAACATCAAATTTATTGCCTCTACCTTTCTTACCTTTACTCTTATCTTTAGGGAATGTATGATTGCTTGTTGGAGAAGCAAAATGCATAATTCCTTTTCCCACATCTATTATTTCTCCAAGGAGTTTCAATAGGGATCTTCCAAGTGTCATTTTTCCTTTTCCTACACATTCAATAACAAGATAATCAGTAGACACCACTTTCCCTAAGATCTTTGTAAACACTCCTTTAGCTATTCCAATGGGTAATATAGTTGCATTGTTGGTAAGAGATATTTCTTCTCCTCCTTCAGGAAGTCCTGAAATATTGAAAGACTCATAAATATCTTTAGGCATAAGACAAAACTCAGACATCATATCACAACGAGCATCAAAAGTTTCATTATTTATAATGACTTTTATTGTAGGAAACCATTTTGAAGGCTCAGAATTTATTGGAACATAATCATGATGCTCTCTAAGCATGTTATAGCAATCTTTTAAACTAGCTGTACTAGTCTTAAGAGTGTTCTACCTAGCATAGATGTTTATAAAGGAAGAATCGGAATTGCTAGGCAAATTATAAATTGTAATCAACTTCTTTATGGCATTCAAAGTTTCATCCTCATTACATTGGAAAAAATCTCTTCCTGCTACAACATCCAAAGCATGTCTATAACAAAGAGCAAGAACATGGTAGAAACTGTTAAGAACCAAGCGTAGAGTCATTTTAGGCTCAGTTTTTCCATGTGAATTATAAATTCTAGACCATGCTTCTATGAAACTCTCTTCACTTCCTTGTTTGAAAGTAAAGATCATTTCCACATGTGACATAGTGATTGGAGCAACACTAGACATGGTAGCATCTTGAAGTAGGAACTAATTTTTTTGTGTTTTTGAAAAGAAAAGGCAAACCAAACGAATACTATTTTTTGTAATTTTTGGTAAAAAGAAGCAAGAAAAACAAATAAAAAAGAACTAAGCAAAACAAAAACAAAGTAAATAGAATGGTTGTGAAAGACTCCCCTTGTGAAGCTGTCCTTACTCCGCGGCAACGGAGCCAAAAAATCTTGATGTGGCTCAGTCAATTGCAGAGCTTCGTTGGGAGACCCCAAGAGCAAGGTGTGATGAGTACAGCAGCATGTCTTCCCTCAGTTATGAAACCAAGATTATCAAACCAGTAGGAGCAAGGAAACAACTCCAAGGTGTTCCTAACAACTTGGAATCCTGCACAACACAAACTCAAGACTTTGCTCCAACTTATAGTGAGGTTGTCAATCTCACCGGTTTGCTGAAAACAAAGGATGAAACATATAGTGTCGTAGGTAATGGTTGCTTGCAGAAAGTAAACGATAACAATAGATGATGTAACAATGGTAAAGATTGGACCGGGGTCCATAGTTCACTATAGGTGTTCTCCTTAAGATAAATAACATGTTGGGTGAACAAGTTATAGTGGGGAAATTGATAGGACTGAGCAAGGCATAACAATGCAAATACTAGAAATTCATGATTCCTATGAGATTTGGTTAGGAATTACAACAATATACATAGACCTCCATCCAACTCCATCTATGACTAATAATCCACCTTCAGGTTATCATCCGAACCCCCTCTAGTATTAAGTTGCAAGCAACGGATAATTGCATTAAGCAATGTGTGTAAATTAAACAATACAATTGTTCCATGAACAAAAGATTGTTGTTTTCTCCCTAGTAGCAACAACATATCTACAACCTTAGAGATTACTGTCACTTCCCCAAATTACTATAGGCATGAACCTACTATCGAGCATAAATACTCACTCTTGAAGTCACTAGATCTACTTGGCCAAGATAGCAACTAGCAACGGAGAGCATGCAAGATCACAAACAACAGAGACATGGTAAAATCAATAATCAATAAGACATTATAGAATCAATAATCAATCTGACATAGTATCTCAATATCCACCGGATCCCCGCAAACACAACATGTAGGATTACAAATATATGATCTTGATCATGAATGGAGCTCACTAGATCTAAACATGATGGCACAAAGGAGGAGAAACAACCATCTAGCTACGATATGGACCCATAGTCCAAGGGTGAACTACTCACGCATCATACCAGAAGCTGGCATGGTGATGAAGAAGGCGTCCGGGATGATCTCTCCCCTTCGGCAGGGTGCCAGGAAGAGCTTAGCACCCCCTCCCGGATCTAGGGACGATGGTGGCAGCGGCTACATACTGTTTTATGGAGATCTGATCGGGTGCTTAGGGTTTTGGCATCGGGGGGATTTGATAGGTGAAGAGGCGAGGTAGGAGGGCACCCGAGGCACCCACACCAGGTGGCGGTGCACCCTAGGGAGGCCTGCCACCCTAGGGTGTGGCAGCCTCATGGCCCTCCTTCGGTTTCCCTTCGGTCTCTGTTTTCGTTCCAGTAAAATATTGACTTTGGCGTTTATCCCGTCCAATTCCGAGAATATTTCCTTACTAGCTTTTCTAAAACCAAAAACAGTAGAAAATAGGCAACTAGCACTGCGGCATCTTGTTAATAGGTTAGTCCAAAAAATGTATAGAAATACCTCAAATTCTAGACAAAACATAGCAAAGTTGATACTAAACAAGCATGGAACATCAAAAATTATAGATAAGTTTATGACGTATCAAGCCTTGGGGGTGGTTTCTGCTTCGGCGAGATGAACCTTCCCCCTGCCTCCATGTTGGCACACTTTTTGTCCATTACGAAGAGATCGGTAGTTGTGCTGAGGTCCTCGCCCCGTATGCCGATCTTCTCCCTCATTTTGACGTCCTTGACGGCTTCGGAGAAGGCGGTGATGATGTTGGAGCCCGAGATCCTGGTGATCTTGTTGAGGATCGGCTGAACCTCTATAGGAACTTGAAGAGGGTCTCTCCAAGCTCCTGGCACACCTAGTGGAGGTCGAAGTATGTGAGATGGCGCTGGTAGCTTCCCTTGAAGTTCACGATGAAGAGGAATCTGACTTTGGCCCATGAGTCGGTAGACTCCTCTGGTAGGTTCATCAGTCATGTGCTGTCCGTTTCCTTCCAGCATAGGGGGAACCAGTTCACCATGATCCGGTCGTCTCCTCACACATCTTCGATGCTCGTGGCGTAGAGCTGGAATAACTCGCACTGGTTGGTCGTTTTGTCATAACGTGTTGGAAGAACTCGCACTGGGGGAGGGGGGCAGACGATCTGGCAGCTATTGGTCGCCGGCGGGGTTAGACTTAGGGGCCCCATGATGGCGCCGGACCAGCAGCAAGACCCTAGCCCCCTGCGCTTGGTCCTCACCCTGAGCCCCCTGGACTTGCGGGAAAAGCGTCGAAAGATGGAGGATCTCGGTGATTCGGTCACACCACATCTCATTGCATGGGTCAGCCGGTGGGTGATCCAGGAGCTCCTGCACTATGCGCTTGGCTGCCTCAGGCATTTGGTGCTCGGCATTACCGAGCAACGATGCGGTGCGGGAGAGCAAGGTGGTGCCGCGTGAGGAGGATGGGGACTTGAGCAATGGGCCGTAGGTACAGCCTCCGTCGTCCTCTCTCCATGTGTCCTCGTCGGAGGGGGCGCGTCGTGGGACTGGCTCGGTCTAGGCCCTGCTCGCCGCATGGCGGAGTGCACGCTCGACACGGGTCTCGGTGCGAGTCGACATGTGGCTGAGGTCGATGAAGATCTTGAAAGCGCGCCTCAGTCCCCTACCTGGCATGCCAAATGTCGGAGATTTGTCCCATGAAGGAACTAGGATCCAACGATCCCTTGGTTCAAGAGGGTGCTGAACACGTGTTCTCAAGGAACCTTGGCGACGGTGGCGACGATGGAGAAAGAACCATAACAGTAGGGTGACACATGGTTTTTTACCCAGGTTTGGGACCCTCGTGAGGAGGTAAACGGAGCAAGAACCTCAATAGAGAGCTGACATGCTTTGTCGTATTGGTCGCTTGGCTTCACAAGGGTACAATGGAGGTTGTATGTCTAGGGTTTAGATCGTTGGGGTTCGATCCCCTCTAAGGTAGGAGAAGGGATCATTATATAGGGCGGCGTCGGTCCTCTTTCCATAGCCCTTATGCGGGAAGGGCGTCCACAGTGCTGCTCCTCGAGATCCTGGTCTAGGAGGCTACTTTGCATGGACTCGGTCCAGCTCTTCGGGTTCAGCTCCGTCCTCCTGTAAAGTGTCCTTTCGCGACGTCACTTGTCTTCATCCGGTGCTCTCTGCTTTTGCCCTTCTATCACCAAAATGGCAATGGAAGGGGTCTTCCACCACGAGGTCGGTCGTCCTCTCTCTGCAAAAAGAGGTGAGGTCCTAGTCTTCTTTACCGAGGCGGCCGGCGTTGCAGAGACGATGTACATCCTGTTGGGGGCTATAGTTTGAACTCTACTAGGTGAGGCTTCTTCCCCGCCCCGGTGGTGCTCTGTGGTATCCGAGGCCGGAAGACAATATGTCATGACGTGGCAGGCTCCTTCCGAAGGTTCGTTCCGTTGCGAGGCGGATGCCTCGTGATGCCTATCTAATTGGCTTCCCCTCAGAGGCATGCCGCCTCTTGAGGGCAGAAATTCCCTCGGCAAGGGGCTCATTCTCCGTGGGGACGTGGTTCTCCGGTTGCCAGGGCTCCCACAACACCGTAATTGGTACTATAGTTCCCGTCCTGTAGTCCTACAGATGTTGTAGTCACGCTAACCGATCTCTAAAAAAGATGTGGGGTAACCCCTCTAGAGGGTTCATTCTTCTTTTTCTAATATTGTTTTTTGTATTTGAGCTTAGCGAGCTCCCCAAGATGGAGTTAGCCCCTCTAGAGGGTTATCCTCTTTAAGACTTGGACGTGACGCTGGATGATGAGGTGGAAGAAGTCCAGTCCTTGGCTTCCAAGAAGAGCAAGTCTGAAGATGTTGTCACCACTGGCGCACAACTGCTACTAGTGGTTAAAAAGTTAGTAAATATATCTTCAGTGCTTGTTATTTACTTTGTGTACTTTCCAATTCTCATATAACTTGTTATTGTTTGTGTGACTCAGATCTAAATCTGTTTTAAAGGGAACAATGAATCCGGAAGGTAGGTCGGCCAAGTCACTGCGTCAGTAGAGACTTGTGCTACTCTAGTTGTACCTCCTCGAACTACAACCACCACCATATCTTCGGCGCAGGAGGTTATTTCCTCTCTGCGTGCAGGCAGTGCTAGTGCTACCCCTCAAGATCCGAAGAAGTCACAGTCCGAGGCCAACATTGGTGTCTCGGCAATTGACAAGGGTGAACCCCACACGGGTAATGATCCCATGGATGTATCTGGATCTACTACTTCTGGGATAACTAGGAATAAGATGGACGATATTCTCAAGCTGGACCAGACCAGCCTCGAGAAGCAAGTTCTAACTCTAGCAGCAGTAAGTCAAGAGACGGAGGATGTCAAGATGGAAGGCCTCCTAAAATAGATCCGAGTGAGGGATCAAAAGATCTAAGCCAGAGAAATTCCAGAGAAAGATGTTGCTCACATTTATCTTGCCAAGAAGGTTTTCTGCAATACGAAAGTCGGATTGGAGAAGCTAAACTTGGAGAACGTTGTATGTTTTTCGACTCCCTTCTTGCATTCCTTATTATCTTATCCTCTAGCCCCCAAGCATGAAGTCGAATATGGAGCATAACATAGAATAAGAGTTGATGCTTATATGATGCAAAACAATGATGTAGCCCCCGAGGAATTGAAGCACGAGTCTCAGTTGACGATGTAGCCCCCAAGCATGAAGTCGAATAGGGAGCATAACTTAGTGTAAATTGCAGCTCGAGTCTTAGTTGATGTATGACTTGAGATTATCTTGACTTACAGATGTTGTATCGTATAACCAAGAATTGTTGAAAAACATCTGCAACAAGCAAAAAAGAAATCAAAGCTTTGTGTCCTGAAAATTCCAATCTTAAGATTGGCAAGGATGAGGCAAAAGGTAAACTTTTCCGAAACTCAACCATAATTGATTTTTTTATTAGTCAAAATTTCTTTCTTACTGATATTTTGATTTTGTCCTTTGCAGATTTGTTGAATTAGTATAGCAAGATTGTGTAGGAGGCCGATAAATTCAAGGTCCTCCAAATGGAAAATGAGTAACTTCTCTAGGATCTTTCCAAGCTAAAAGTTGAACACAACACCTTCATGAGCAACATCATGTAGTTGAACAATCATGAGATCGAGAGGCTCGAGAAGCAGCTAGCCCTGCAAGATAAAACAATTGATGACCTGAAAGCAGAGTTTGATAGATAGAAGGATCTGGCACAAGCCATCCAAGCGGAGCTGAACACCTTGAGGGAATAACACTCCCATTGGAAGCACTTTGTCCTTGGTAACATTTGGACCTTGTCTGGTTCCTTCATTTTTCCGACTTTGTGTCAGATTTTTTACTTTATTCTTTTCTAGGTCCCCTCAGTCTTTTAGATGCCTCAAGATTTGAGACTCATTCTGATAAAATAAAATCATTTGGCGATTTGTTCTACGACTTCTGCCAGATTCCTGAGGAAGCTGGTGTCGGACTACTGACACTAGGGGTACCTCGTCCCGTCGGGCACCGGGCCCACCAGACGGACCCCTATGGGGCTCACAAGGGACGCAACCGTCGGCAGGGTATAAGAAGTGTTTGAAGTACCAGCACGCACCAAGGTCGACCTCATCACACGCCAAAGTCCCTCGAGCCAAGGCCTCGCGAGGGGGAACGTCCATGATCAAGGGCACACTGCGCTAGCCAACGTGCCAACGGGTGGTCCACGCGAAGACCGGTCTGCATCGGTAAAGCGAGATGCTGCCCGCTCCTCTTTATGCAAAATAGGAGGGCGTGACGAAAGGAGGTGGCAGCGCCTGACAAGAATACATTAGGAACAACCGTCCACGGCTGCGGCGCTAAAGCTGGCCAACGGCCACAAGAAGACAAGGCAGGATGAAACCTCGTAGACAAGGTATGGTAACCCTTCCCGCCTAATAATTGGGGAAGAGGCCCGACGCCGCCCTATATAAAGGACCCTTCTCCTACCTAAGAATGGGCCGATCCCCAGCGATCTAAAACCCTAGACTTGCATCCACCATTGTACCCTCGCGAAGCAAGCAATACAATAAAGCAGGAGTATGGGATTTACCTCCTCACGAGGGTCGCGAACTTGGATAAAAAACCCGTGTCACCTCTCTATCGTTTTCTTTCTCCACCATTGCCATCATCGCCGAGGCTTCTTGTAACTGCATGTTCAGCCCCCTCTCGAACCAAGGGATCATTGGACCCTAGTTTCCTTTGCGGGACAAATCTCTGACATTTGGCATGCCAGGTAGGGGGCTAAGGCACATCAAGGGCCTTCGGACGATGGCACCAACATGGTCGCTAGGTGGGGGCTAAGCCTCACGACACCTGCTCCCGGTGGGAACAAGTGAAAAGGCTTGACGGTTTGCGCCATGCTACCCCCATGCACTCGTCCCTCTCCAGAGATGGCTACGGCTTCTCGCCACGCCCCTTCGCGGGCATGCAGGGAAAACTCTTCTTAGATTAACTCACGACCCAGGCACGCCGCACCCCGCTTACCTCGCAAATGGCTCGTCTCATGGAGAGGGAGCTTCTTTGCTACTTCCCCGCCGAGGACGCGCGAGAGGAGTGGCAGGCCAACCTCGTGGCCCTGATGGATGTTTCCTAGGACAGCCCCAGAAAGGTTGAAGCATGTTCGGGCGACATAGCTCACGGCGTGCCCCGCCACCCTCTCTCCATGACGGGCCCGGGGGCTCAGGGGGCGGAGAGCTTCCAGCTACGGCGTACCCTGGGAAGACCCAAAGTCGGGACAATGTCGCTCGTTTGGTGGAAGATGCGCGGGTAACCTTGGCGAGGCATCGAGGTCGCAAAGCCCGGATTCTCCAGTCCATCTCGGTTGCGGCTCCAGAATAGGGTGGCCATCGTCGGCGGCATGGATACCCAGATCTCTAGTTGCCCCGCTCTTGTCGAGCACCTGCATAGGGTAGTGTGCCCCCTAGCTCAAGGAAGAGATGCCACCACACTACGACGTCACCACAAACCCCATGGAGTTCCTATAGCTCTACACCACAGGCGTCGAGGCGGCGGGAGACGACGTTTTCGACCACGTCCTCGCCAACTGGTTCTCCATCGGACTTAGGGGGAAGAATGCACTTGGTTGATGAACCTCCATGAAGGATCCATCGGCTTTTAGCCTGAGAGCTGCATCTCTTTATCGCCATGTTCAGAGACATGGACATGCCTGTATGAACCTGCGAAGACCTGAGGAGGGTGCACTAGGGCCCCGTCCAGACCTTGTGCAAATATCTATAGCGCTTTGTCCAAACCTAGTCAGATTTAGCAGGGCCACCAACGCAAAGGGGGATCACTGGTGCCCGGGTGCTCGACAAGATTGGTCACCATGGAGAGAAACTTTCAATGGTTGTCGAGCTCTTTGTAGTGACTGATCGCTGTGCCAAGGCGGAGCAGGAAACCTGTTCGTCTGTGGAAAGCATGGGCCGGTAGACCCAACCATGGAGCTGGGAGGAGGCACCTGCCGACATGCTGGGAAGGCAACTAAGAGGCGTCCCCCAAGGAAGGGAGCAGGCAACACAGTTGATCATAACCCGCATGGTGTCTTCCACCAAAGGCAAGGAGACGACAACAACGAGTGTGTCAAGATCTCAGAGGTAAGAGTGGAGTACGACATCAAGAGGAGGCGTGAACACAACAACAAGCACAGCAGGGCTCGGTGCCCTAGCGCCCCGGATCTGTAGCTTTCACGAGGGACCAGAGGGCTATGACAAAAACACCGGAAACTCGATCGCGTGAAAGAACCCATGGAACCAGGGACACCCACGAGCCCCAAAGATATGCAAGCTATGCCACGGTTCAACCCTCCTAAGGTGAATCTCAGTCCCCACTACTTTTTGTCGGGCGATGTTTTTCACCCCCTCGGGGGTAGGGTCTTAAGGAAGGGAATCAGCACCATTGTCGATAATTTCGGTTTGACTTTCTTGATAATTGATTTGTTTTGATAGATGTTCCTTTCTTCCCACGTGCTTGCTATGTTGTCGTCTATCCATCATACTAGTGGGGGATGGGACGGTGCCCATCGCCGGATTGCCCTCGACAATGTCGGGGATCTAAAGTTTTGAGCTCTGAACTTGTGCACTAGCTCCAGTGATAAGTCACCTCACCCACGGTTCGTGGTGCTTGAGACCCTCGCATGGTGTATGAAAGAAGTAAGTAAGCACTAGAGACACAAACTGGCCAGGACACATTCATCCTTGGTCAGAACCGCCAGAATGTGTGATGCCTACGATACCCTCCTCGGGAGGATCATGGGCGAGCATGGGCCCCATGGCACTCTCCTTGGGAGGCTTGCGGGGCAGCTCGTGAGGCACTTCCCTTCGGCAGGAAAAATCTTCAGGACCTAAAGCATCAAGCTCTAAACTTATGGCCTATTCCTCAGTTGCAAGTTACCTCACCCACGTTTCCTGACAGCTCGTGAGGCACTTCCCTCCGGAAGCCAAAATCTTTAGGTGTTAGAGATTTTTCCTGTGAAGGAAACTAGGGTTCAATAATCCCTTGGATCGAGATAGGTCTAAACACGCAGTTCCAAGGAGCCTCGGTGACAGTGTCGATGGAAGAAAAGAACACGACAGAGAGGTGACATAGGTTTTTATACCTAGTTTCGGGACCCTAGTGAGGAGAGAAAGCCCCTACTCCAGCTTTGTTGTATTGCTTGCTTTATTCAAGAGGGTACAATGGTGGATGCAAGTCTAGGCTTTGTTGTAGGAGAAGGGTCCCTTATATAGGGAGGCGTCGGGCCTCTTCCCCCAATCTTTGGGCGGGAAAGGGCGTCCATAGTGCCATTTCTCGAGATCCTGGTCCATGAGACTACTTTGCATGGAACGAGTCCATGTCACTTCGGGGACTCCAGTCTTGCTCCAGGCTTCGGTCCCCCCTGACATCCCGGTCAATGTCGCGCCTCCTTTTGTCTTGATGTCCCAAAGAGGAGGGGGGTGCGTCCTTCTAGTTAGACCCCGAAAGCCATGTTTTTGTCCAGGCTCCTGCCTCGGGACTGCTTCGGGGTGGCATCCAAAGCCACCATTGAACTCATTGTTTTCCCTAGGAGGAATGGCCGGTTCCGCCGATGTGTTATTTCTGGTATGTACCCTCCCGAGGAGGGCAGCCTGCCCCGTCTCTATCTTTCGCCGGCCTACTGAGGTAGTCTCGCATGTTGATCCTTGAGAGGGGGCCTACTGCCCCCTCGCAAGTTCTTACTAGGCATTGGTGGGAAAGCCAGTCACACACGGATCGGTACACCCCCCTATGCTAGGTATCCGACATTAGAACCTAAAGCGTCGAGATCTGAACTTAAGTCTCGTTCCTTGGCCATAAGTTACCTCACCCATGGTTCTTGACGGCTCATGAGGCACTGCCCCTCCACGTCCAAGCTCCCAAGGATGTAAAGTGTCGAGCTCTGAATGGTCCAATTTTAGCTACAAGTTACCTCACCGATGGTTCCTGTCCTTTAAAAAATGAAAAAGTATTCATGCTAGTCGGTGGACTCCTCCTCGAGGGGCCAGCAGGACCAGCATTTGCCCTTCGGTCTTCTGCTCGAGAGGATTAAGGGTCGGCTCATGAGACATTACCTCTCTAGTAGTTGGGAATTTGCGGGACCAGAAACCTTCAAGCTCTAAACTTCCCAACCGACAGCGGCAATAAGTTACCTCACCTATGGTTCCTGACGCTGATAATCTAGTACACAGTCATGTTGTAGGTCTACAAGGTCATATCCCCGAAAGGCCTAAGGGAATGACAAACTCCCCTAAGGTCCATACACAGCAACATGCCAAAGTTCACCAAAAGCAGATTACAGCTGGAAGGGCCTCTCAGGTCGACCACTCTGAAGCACTACCTTTGAGAGACTTCTAATCGTTCTCACTAGCGAGGGACGGACCACCCCGGGAAGCACCGTCCTAAACTTCTGGGGTCACGTCCGCTTCGACAGCATCATCGACTTCGGTCCGCTCAAAGAGTGGCATGAAGTCATACATGTGTTCCTCCATGATCTGCTGGAAGCGGATGATGTCGCTCGATGGAATCCACTCGGGATGCTCTACCCTCTACAGAAGCACCCTCAAGGGGAAGTTGGCGTCATGTTGGTAATGGGCGGAAAAGACCTGGGTTGTGATAGTCCGCATCATCCTCTGGCACTCATCTAGTGGTACCCGTGGTAGACCGAGACTCTCCCCTCCAGCGTCGTCGTGATATGGGAGAAGAGCGCTGGGATGGCACGTACCTCGTCGGCATCATCAAGGGGCCCAAAATAGAATCCGGCCACTCTGAAGTCCCGTAGGGTGTCGGTCGCGCATTTGTCAAGCACACGGTTACATGTTTCACCGCTCCATCTCCCGCACTTGGAGTTCTCGCTCCTGTTTGTTGCATACATCCCAACACTTTTGGAGGTCCTTGTGGGCCGCCTGCAACCCCTTCAAGGCATCCAGCTCAACGATGGACTCCGCTAGGCTCTACTCCATTCTGGGCTGAGAAGCCTCTAGCGTGAGCTTCTTCTCAGTGAAGCAGGCCTCCTGGGTATTGGCCTTCAATTGTTGATCATACCGGAGGGCCCGACGAAGCCGCAAGAGCTCTGCATTGTTGGCTTCCGTCAGCTGCTTCCACACTTTGGTCACCTTCGCATAACAGTGACGGAGGCGATTGTCAATTGTGGCATTACGATGGTCCACGTTCAGCGAGAGCTCTTCGGTCCTCCGGCGAGTCGTCTCTAGCTCCGCGTCCAATGCTTCCAGGCGGCACCACTCCAGCTAGGCCTAATCCTCGTGGAGCCTAATCGCCTCCTCGCGAAGGGCCACATCCAACTCCCTCTGAGCGATCCTCTGACGATCCTCCTCGGACTCTCCCATAGAGAAGGCGAGTGCGTGATTGCGCATGGAGAAGTAATCGACCGTGCGGCTTAGGTCCATAGAGGAAGGGCCAACCCCTATAGAGAGTAGGGTTGGGCCTCGGCCAATCTCCAAAGCATGTGCCTCTCCAGGGCAGCGGTGGCCTCACGAGGCACTCGCCTCGCCACGATTCTCCCACCGCTTATGGGCCCTATCAAAGGCAACCCGTTCCAGGAGCAATCAGTTCCACACACCTACAAGCCGGTGCTCTTCCGCGGGGATGTCTACGAAGAACTTGTCGATCCCGGCATGAGCGGCTACCACCACACCATGAAGGCGTCCTGATCTGCAGAGAGAGGTACCCGTGGGTGACAATAGGGTAAGCTCACCATAGCCCATGCCCTTGGGAGCTTGGGGGCACCCCTTTGAAGGGTCCCTTCGGTCATAGCGGGAAGGATATGGAGATGCATATTGCGCACCCATATGATCCTCGAGGAGTAGGGAATCACCACTCGCGATGGTCGACGTAGAATCAGCTCAGCCCTCTTCAAGAGAGTGATCCCCCACCTCTGGCTGGGGGCTCCATGCTCCGGTGATCCTCGGACCTCAACAGAACCGGGCCCATAGAGCGCACGAGCCGGCCCCTGAGCACTCTGGAGCTCCTTTGGAGCCCGACTTCGGAATCTTCTTCATCCTTTTCTCCACACGCCTGCACCAGGATGACATACTGATGAGACAGGAAAGGAAAGGGAAAAAGGGGACCAAAGAAGGCCTCTTGAAGCCTGCTCACCCCTCGAGGATCGCCCGCAACATGGGCCAATTGGCCCTCCGCGGCACCGGAGGGAGGAAAGCGGAGCCCTCGTCGGACCTCGGGTGCTTCCTGGCCATGCGCGCCGAGAGGGTGGCGTCGGATACCCCCACTCCCATGACGGTCGCGCGGTCTGCATAGCCAGCAGGGATGTGGGCTTCGACCCCAGGACGATCTGTGATGTCCTCTTCAGAAGACAACACCTTATTGGTCATCCTCCTGCGCCGGATAGGCCGGGAGGATTCAGAGCCACCACCAGGCTCTGGGTCCTCATCATCTAGCTCGACTAAGGAGCATTTTCCCCAAGCATAGAAGGTGGGAAGCCTAGCACGAGCAACGTGTGCATCACCCTCTAGATATAATGGGTGCACACCGGGAGGAAGATCCGCCACGAGCTCCGCGCCCAGAAGCAGGCGCATGAGGGCGGCTACTGTGTCCTCGGAACGGAGCCCCTCCGAGAGTCTGGCCACATCCCCGCCATACGCCATTGTCTAGAGAGGCCGCTGGTGCTCCTGAAGAGGGGCAACATGCTATTGCAGCTACTCCCACACCACGATATCGCTGGTCAGGCTTTGGCTCCTCTGGTAGGCCATGCGCCTCGCAAGGGGACCGGGGCCCATGCAGGCGGCTACCTCGAATGCCCATCCAGGTTCCTCCACGGCCACTCTCTCTGGAACACAGAGCTGCAGCCATGCCCGGCCAGCATCCACCAGCAAATATTCATGGCAGAACTCTGACACCACTCCAAGGATGGAGATGGGAAGGAAATCCGTTCCTATTTGTCCAAGAACCCGACGCCACCGGGGGTATCCTCCAGTAAGAGGATGAGAAGGAGGTAGAAGTGCTGGAACAGTGCCATGGAGGGCACCACTCTGACAAATCCTTCGCACTAGAACGCGAAGGTGGCGTGGAGCGTCACACTTTGTGGATGAAGGTGTTTCAACTAGATCTAGTAATGCTCCAACACGACGAGAAGGAAGGGGGATAAAGGAGGGAAAAGACCCGAGGCGAGGGAGTGAGTAAAAACTGCGATGACGGTGGTGCGCAACCCATCTCCCCTGCCTCCGGCACGCCAATCTCACAAGTGTCTCCACTCGTACGAGTCGGCGGCCATCAACCACTGGACATTCTCCAACCCCTTCGTGTTGAGGACCGTTGCCCATGGCAGGGTCCCCGCATTCGGCATGGGGAAGATCGATGTGGTGGGAGCGGCATGAGCTCTCCTGGAGGCCATCTCGGAGGCTACCTGGGCAGAGAAAAAGGTATGGAGAAAGGACGCAGGAAGGTCGGTGGCGAAGAAGATGGAGCGAGCTAGGCCTTCCCGAGTTTAGGGTTTATAGGCGGAGGGGACCCCAAGACCAGGGGACAGAAGCGCTGGTTCACACATCCTAGAGGCTCCATGCCCTGCGTAGACACGGGGAAGTTGTCAGTGTCATCTTTAGGGAACCATGCGCAGACGTGACCGCTCATGGGACCAATGTCAGTTGGTACCTTGACTTCCACACACATGCGTCAGACACATGCAAGGCAAGCGACCGAGGGATACTGTCGGACTACTGGCACTTGCGGTACCTCGTACTGTTGGTGCACCGGGTCCACCAGATGCGCCCCTATTGGGGCTTGTGAGGGACACAACCCTCGGTAGGGAAGAAGAAGTATATGAAGAACCAGTAGGCACCAAGGTCGACCTCGGCACAAGCCAAAGACCCTCGAGCCAAGGCCTCGCGAGGGGGAACATCCATGATCAAGGGCACGCTGCGCTAGCGATGCGCCAACGGTCGATGCACATGAAGACCAGTCCGCCTCAGGAAAGCAACATGCTACCCACTTGTAGCAGCCCAATTGTCTAACAATTACAATGCTACTTGCCTATCCTATATTGCTACGTCCTGCATGTCATTTATTGTGTCATCATTATATCATGATCTTGTCACCATGCCACCTTGCATTTCAGCATAAAATAAAACCCCTCTATTTGGCTCTTATCCCATATGCATTATATATTGTATCACTTTTATTTGCCTCTTGATATATTGTCTTTGCCTCTTCATCAATTACTTGATTCCCAAGTTGAGTCGTGGGCATATCTTTTCCAACTCCACCACCTTTCTTTGTCACAACCTTACCATTCCACCATCCTAAGTATATAAGAGACATTTCATATCTATGTGCTATTTAAATCTTGATCATATGTGTTTGGATAGATGCACTTCTAGTCTACATACTCCCATATATGATCCATATTTTTTCACAATATTGATATGTGTAGAGACACATGTCCAGATTTGCATTTTATGTGGGTAGAATGCTCTATATCTTCCATATGGCTTATAATTGGGCATGTTTGAACATATTGAGGCTATATAAACATCTAGTGGCACACACACTAGCATTTCCCTTATATTAAATTAGGAATGCATTCATTTACTCCATGAGGAGGAGCATGTTTGTCTAATTAAGTTTGGCCTTATTCAATTTCAAGCATGTATGAATAAATGACCTTGATCATGATAGTTGTTCTCACAAATATTATTGGAAATTATACCTCATGCATGGGCCATGTACACTTGCTTCCTCACATTCTTTTATCTCTTTTGATCTCACTTGGTTTTGTTTGAAATTCAAACACACCTACTCCAACATACACCTCTTCGTTGACCATCTCCATGTTCTCTTTTATTTTGTTTTGCCTGGTTCATAATATTATATTTTGTAACAAAAAGTTGTTTTGTGTTTGAAATAAACAAGAAAGGAAAACAAATCAAATATAAAAAGGAAATAGAAATAAGAAAAATAAAGAGAAGCACTAGTAAATACAACAGCTGGGATGCGGGGATCTATTTTGGCATGGCCTTGTTTCTAGCCCGCCCGGGGTCTAGTACCTTCCGCGACCAAACCGGACCACCTAGCCCATCCCCTTCGCCTCTCTTAGCCGCTCACGGAGAAGAGCAGATGACCATCCACCCTGCCGTTAGCTTGTGTCCCTGCTCGTTCCGCTCGCCTTCCATGCCCCTTCCTTATCTACCCAACACAGACGCATCGTGGAACACAATTATTTCCCCCTCCTCGCGCCACAGTTCTTGTAACACCCTTGTTTTAGTTAATCTTAATTACAGTTTGTTTGTGCATCATGAGAATCATCTGTTCTAAAATTAATGGAAGAAAGTTACAAAGTAAAACCCTAAAACCCTACTTTCCCTCTCTCTTCAAAATCATTTCAAATGGTTTTGATAATTTTGAAAACTACCAAAAATAGTGGAGCCCAAATTGTTCTAAGGGACCTGCAATGTTTGAACATATTTTACAAAACCTAGTATTTTGAATTGTTGAAAACATAATTCAAATGGTTATGAAAAATAAAAATGTGAGAAAAGAATTGGAAAAATGTTTGTGGAACCCCGGATGTATGGTCCGAGATTACCCATTATGCATACCACCACGATCCCATGATCAGTGACTCGTGGAGCATAATCTACATAGTATCAAAGTAAACATCCATTACAGTACTGAATACAACGAGTCTTACATCAATAGTCTTACAACGGGGCCACATGGGCACAAATAGATGATAGCAGTGGAAACACTAAACGCGGAAGAGCCGAGTCATGCCATAGCCAATAGGGTGTCTGACTTGGAGTAACGCCCTATTTCGCGAAGTCGTCGTCATAACCTTCCTGGTTCCAATCTTCCTGCTCGTAATCTAGCCAAGTAAATAGCCAGGGACAATGTCGGTGAGTACTTTGAATGTACTCGCAAACCACCCTAAGATAACAATGAGTAAAGGATATGCAGTATGAATATAGTAGGTTTGCTCCATAAGAGGTTCTTTTGTAAATTAGTTTCTATTTTAGGTATATCATGTCTCTATATCCTAGTTGAAAACTTTTGTAAAACATTTTGGAAACATTTTTGAAAAGTTTTAGGAAAGCACTAGGATTGGGTCACCCATTTGTTTGTCCTTCCGGTCATCTCATGACCAAACTCCTTCCTCCTTTTTCCGACCATCCCATGGTCAAAACATTTTTGAAGCCATTGCTTTTCCGAAAACCTTTTTGAAAACAAAACCATCACCGTTGTACAGCCGCCAGCACAACCTTCCATGACCGAGATCTCGACTATTCAAATAGATGTAAACTCTTTAGAGGTTCTACACTATACCCACACCATCCGATTACCCGTCCTTGATCAACACCGATCGTGGGTCGAATAACTGGTCAAGACCTTCCGAATGCCCTCTCCGGTACAAGTGCCTACCCTATGAAGTTAATCCCCTCAAAACCGGACGCCCTATATAGTCACAAGCGAACCGGAGCATGTTTTGCACCTCGTCGGTGTGCGCTTTCAATGAGGGGCACATAATATCGTCTGGTCGGCATTAGACTGTATTTACCTTCACCAGAACGATGTTTCACGAAAGCCTCACCACGCCGACAACATCCTTCCCCATCTGCATCCGTAGCCGGATCCCGCAACCTACCGCACGGCTCCCGATTTGGTCAATTGTGGCACCGCGATTTGGATCTTAGGAGGTGGCAGGGGACCATGGCGGTGTGCGGAGTCCTGTTCTGGTGGTGGGTGAACATGGTGTCAACGTGCGGGAGGTGAGGGCCGGCGGTGCCCGGCGTCCGGCGAGTGACATCGACCTGGAGCGCTGCTGCTTCAGACTTGTCCAACCAATTTTCCTTCATCAGGTTTGATCATTTCTTTTGCTATTAGGAGATGCACTCAAAGTTTTCTATTGACATCAGTTTGGAAGGTATGGTGATTGCACATCTTCCACTCTAAAGCTATTTGATGTACCTGATTCACTGTCCTGAAATATTTTCTTGTTTTAGTCACATGATGTTTTTTGTATGATGCTCCTAGTCTGAACGTTATATTCTGAACCCAGATTATCTCAACTAAGCTCACTAGGTTCATTAAACTATTTTATCACTAGAAAATGGTTTTATTTCTTCTTTCAGATGCCTAGGGGATAGTTGGGAGGAAGATGACCGCTAAGCAGTCGAGCATTGGGTTTCTTGTTCATGTTCGGAGGAGAACACTAATTGATGGCCTTAATTTGGCTCAGTTTTTTGGTGCTAATTCCTCTGAACGGGCTGGACTACTAACATGTTGGTTTTGAAGGGAATATGCCCAAGAGGCAATAATAAAGTGGTTATTATCGTATTCCTTGTTTATGATAAATGTTTATTTTGCATGCTATAATTGTATTAATACGGAAACGTTAATACATGTGTGTTTAATAAACAAACAAAAAGTTCCTAGTTATGCCTCTCTTATAAACTAGCTCGTTGATTAACAAGATGATCAAAGTTTCCTGATCATGGACATTGGATGTTGTTAATAACGGGATCACAACATCAGTGTAATGGTGTGATGAACATTCATCCGAAGTATAGCATTACGATCAAAGTCATTGAGTTTATATTGCTATAACAACTTACGAAGTGATCCTAATCCTTAGACCATGAGATCATGTCAATCACTAACACCAGAAGAGTTTCTTGATAACATCAAACGTCACACCGTAACAGGGTGATTATAAAGATGGATTCAGAACTAATAAAGTGTTATGTTGAGGCCCATGGATCGAGAGTGGAATTTGTTCATCCCGATGACGGATAGATATGCTCTGGGCCCTCTCGGTGATATCACATTGATTAGCTTGCAAGCAAGTGATTTGATCACTAGAATGTTATATCACGGGAATGAGAAAAGAGTGCATGTCAGTAACGAGATCAAACTAGGTATGGAGATACCGATGATCGAATCTCGGACATGTAATATATCATGAAACAAAGGGATTAAGATACTAGCGTAAAAGGTTCCGACGATCACAAGAAAGTCATCGTTGAATGTGTGGGAGTCAGTATGGGTCTCCAGATCCCGCTTTCTATTATTGATCTGAGAGGGGTCTCGATCATGTCCGCATTATTCGCGAACCGTAGGGTGACACACTTAAGAGACACCGACATCCATTTGGAGCAAAAGTTTCATGCCGAAAAGAAAAGGAAAGCGCAGGAATTTATTTCACTAGACACCGAAACTGTTTGGGTTGAAATTGCTGAAACTGGTTCTGCATGTGAAATGGAATACTAGCAAGGGGTTTTATGTGAATGTTTGTTAATTAAAGTAATTAACAAAATTCTGGATAAATAAATAAAAGAGTTTTATTTAAATGAGAGCTTGCATTAAATTTGGTGGAAATTTAATGCATGTGAGTGGATTTTTGAGTGGAGGCTTTTTAATGGGAGTGGAGGCTTTTCATTTTGAGTGGGAGCTCCACCCACATGAATGTGGAAGAGGTGGGGGCAGCCCCATGGCTGGGCGCCATGCCCCTTGGGTGCCCCCCTCTCCCCTATAAAAGGCCCCCTCTCCTCCTCTCAAAGCACACCTCCTCGTGAAGGATCTCTCTCCCCCTCTAGTATTTATCCCCCATGGTCTCGGACTAGCGAGATACATGTTCCCGGTGGCTTTTCGGCAAGAAAGAGTTGTGCTTCCGCTGCATCGCTGGAGCGAGGAGGCGGAGGTTGCTCGGTGCCTCGAACGTGTGTGCGAGCACGGATGCGCTGCTGTTTTGCGGCCCTAGGACTTCCTCTCGATCTTGAGATCGGCAAGAGATCGTCTACATCAACCACGAGTTTGGACTCGTTAAGCTTTGTCGGTCTTCAAGGGTATGTTCTCTACGGATATACATCCGCCCGTTGTTTGTATCTAGTAGATAGATCTTGGTACATAGTTGTTCCCATCGTAGGAATTTTTTTGTTTTCTATGCTGCGAACCCTACAGGTTTCATATCAACACGATAGCGGGTACTTTACTACTATTAGCAATTATCCATGTTGTTCGGTCAGCTGATGTCATGTGGTTTAACGTGTGTCATGCATGTGCAAAGCGGACAAGCTCAGACTTTTCTTGAATACTAGTTGAATGTCCGTGCGTTGATACGGGTAATCATATTTTATTTTTCACTGTACATGTAAACATAATGCACATAAAGTTAAGTGATAAGGGAGGATCTCTCCTGTTACTTCCTCCCATAGCCAAATGAGGCGAAAAAGGGAGGTACAAATTTCCTTACGTCTGTAGTCCACGAGGACCCGGGCTGCCTCTCTCTCTTCTCTCATCGCTCCGGTGACAGTGGGAGGGTGGGGAAGCCCCAACTCAGATCCTTTGGCTCAACATGTAGATAAGTGTATGTTAGGTGTTTTGGGAGATAGTGCTTGGTTGGAGTCGATATTGTTGCCACAAAAAAATGTTTTTTGGGCCACCGCTTCAATGGTGATCTACGACGATGTCGAGGAGCCATGGATTTGTGTCTCCGTTGCTCATCCAGGATGATGGATGCAGGGTTTCTAGGTAAGGTCTCTGAGCCCTCGGTGGAGATCTTGTTGGGGAATTTTGTTCATTGGCTTCAACCGTGTCACATCGGCATATTCTCGAACACTATCAGGAAGCCTGAAGAAGGTGTAAGAGAGACATCAGTTGAGAGGCTAGGATCCTAGAGCTTGGGAGGTGGAATGAGGTTGGCATCTCTGTTGTTCTATGGTGACGTCATCGCCTGGAGTGGACAAAGTCTAGATTCGAGTAGCACGGGGATCTCCCTTGCTGTTGTCCCATATCGGCAAGTGTGCTCCCGCTCACAGCGACACCTCTTCTCATGCTCACAATGCAGCTTGGCTGCTATGGCGTTTCCTTGGTGTTATATTAGGTTAGAAGAAGTTTTTTATACACGTTATAAAAAATCTGAATTAAGATAATAAATTAGTATCTCCAAGGACACATACCCGTAAAAAGTGATATTTTGCGGTGACCCAGCATAGCACTGCATGATGTAGTACACTATAGTCGTTGACATAACGCCAATAAAACACCGCTCACTAGTATTACATCCCTCAGAGTAGTACAACAGAAACATAGCAGGTCCAAGACATGACTATAGGTTACAACTCAACTCTTTACACAAGATCCAGAGAACACTCTAGGTTAAAGAGAGAGAAAGAAACTTCTTACAAAGAAGAATCAGGAATAAATAACTCGTAGCTACCATATTTATAAAACTAGTAGCTGGACTACGAGTCTTGCATTGCTGCTATTGCAATACTCTACAGAAGTAGGTTCTATGGTTAGAAATTCTATTCTTATCTAATCAGCAACTTTGTCTTCACTTAAGTTGATGTATATGTTGACTTTCTTGACTTCATTGAAGGGCGTTCGCTTTTGATGATGATTCCTGGAACATAACTTGATGTAGACGTTGTCTGTACTGGCTCTAGATCCTAGCAAGGGTTAAGAAGATACTTTCAGTACGAGCGTACTCAGCAAGTCCACTAGAAAAGGAGTGTTTGATGCACTATAACTACAGCCACAGACCGTAGGTCGTAGGCAATGCAAGTTTCCGTAAACATTTCTTCAAAGGTTGCTTTTATTCTGAAAAGCTATGTCCGTCAGCCTTCACGGGTTTACCAGAACTTTCATGGAGTTCCTTTCCCCCGCGTTCGCAGCTCCTTCCCGGAATAGGGAGTAACAAGTTACAGTTCTTACACTCTGCAGAGGTGCGTTACTTTACCCATGAGAGATCTTAGCTTTGTTGGACATCCGAATTGCAGGTTTGTTCACACTTCCTTGGTGTGAGGCCTATACTAAGATCCAAGCCAGTCGCTTCCTTCTCCGTGACCCCGCATGTCTCCTTGGTGTACGCCAGCCCACCTATTGAATTACGGAAATGGCAGTACATACCGTTCAGATGCCGGAACTATCGTGGGACGTTGAGTGCTCCCACCCATATGCTGCATATCCTCTACGAATTACCATAAATAATATGCATGCTACGAGTGATAACAGCCACGACCCGCACATCCAGCTCCATGCGAAAGGGAAAAGATACATCTGATTTCTTCGTCCCATTCCAAATCTCATGGTGAACGCGTGATATACGGTGCAAGAATCACTGGCGACATTGGTTGTTAAGTCCTAGAGAATATGTTCCTTTACCACCAGAACTCTTATAGTAGGTTATTACCTCATGGTAAATAACCTATAATCACTTTATTATGAAAATAGTGTTTTCTGTCCTTTTTCAAATGCAGGTGATGACAACACTGGATTTGTAAAATACTTTACAGAAAATAATCAAAGGACATGAGCAAGCGTGAACTTGCCTTTTGTGATTGCAAGATTATGCACTCTCAGTCTTCAAAACAATATAAGATCCAATAGCGGAAATCTGCATCATTGGTCCGGTAAGGACTAATGTTGAAAGAAGCAAGATGCTTTTATGCATAAGCAATGTAATGCAAGTTGAGAAACGTGAATCCCGAGGATAACGTTGTTCTATGTTTTGGATACTGGAAAGGTTTCCTTGGAATGTGTTGCTCTTTTAGATTAAGTTTCACACATGTGCTTCTTATTAAGGCTTGTGAGTGTGTGGAAAACAACATGTATTTATACAACAACAAAATTCACAATATGGAATTCTACTCAAGGTTGCTTACATCTTAATTGTTTATCTTCAAGTTTTATTTTACAAGTAATGTCACTTATAAAGGATTTAAGTATTAACAATCTTATTATACAAGTATAGTATAAAGTAAAGTGTTTACTATTAATTGTCATATGTTGATTGAAGTGGCAAAACGAATAACTTTTGAAGAAAATCTTACTCAACTAAGTAGAAGCATTTAAGCTTTTAAGTTAACCTTATGAGGTGATCTTTCTAGTTATCGTCTTTAAGTCAGAAAGAATTACCTTTACTGGAATAATGATATTAGTAGTATTTGAGACTTATCTATCTTGGTTTTTAAGTAGGTTGGTTTGGTATTAAGATTCTTTATAACTTAATTATACCAGACCAAAGTTAACTATAAAGCATATAATATAGTCTTTAGTGTTATTTAAAGTATTATAAACTAAAGTTAACTTTAAATACATAGATGGACTTAGGATGTAATGCTTATGTTACTTGTATCTTGTTTATATTGTTTCCTTAGAGTTACTTAAGAATGGCATTACTTCTATTGGAGTAGTGGTTTCTTTACATTATAATGGTATAAAGGAATTTATCTTCCTATAAAGATGTGGTTAAGGTTTATGAATAAGTAAACAATATTATTTACTACTTATGAACTCACTATAGTGTTTTCATTTGTTTATAAACTTGTGGTTAAAGTAAAGGAATAGGTTTTATTCTTACATATTTTACATTAAATCAGAATTATTTTATAAAGTAATCTACATTAATGGTTGAGAATTAATTTTAAAAAATTGTATTTAAAATGTTTTGAACCATTTTAACTTCATATTTTCAATATTTAAGACTAATACTATTTATTACACTTAATTACCTAATTTTTAGAACTATTAGCAATTTTTATTTACCCTAATGTGAATTATCAATTAAGGAAATAAGTTTATATTTAAGTTATTATTGTTATTTAACTTTTTATTTAACTCAAAAGTGGAATATCACATTTTTAACATGTAGGTATTATTTTTGTGATCACTTTGGTATATTACATTTATTTTTGTGATTTATAAATAATAAGATATGATTTTAATAAGGTTTATTACAATATAAATACTTAATACATAATAAATATTTAATTAAGAGGAATAATAATACATGATTATAGTTTTAAACTCTAATTCTTATTTTTCTAAGGTGTTTGGTATTTTATTTAGATTTTTAACATTTACCATTATTAAAATATCAATTATCAAAGTATTAAAACTTTATAAAGTATTTATTAAATAATTATCATAATAATATTTAATAATAGTTTTAAGTTGTAGATTTTGTTTTTCTAAATATTTTCATATATTATATTTATTTTTCTCATTTATAAAACAAAAGATATTAAATTTACAAGATTTAATCATTTTATTTTATTTCTGGGATATTGACACTAATCCTTTTTACACCCAGGTGGAATTTATCCACGGTCACAGACAGGTGGGGATCAGGCCACGTCATGCTCCACCTTAGCAAAGACTTGTCAAAACGTTGAATTCGTCAAGGCTGACGTGAGCATGAAGTCATAGTGACGTCATTTGGGTTTGATCTTCTCAGGTTGCTAATCGATCCAATGATCTAGGGCGCGCGCGGGGCAGTGTAGGGTTGTGTTAGATTCAACACACGATGGCGAGTTGAACTAGGGTTGCGCCGCCTCTAAATGGTCATCGGAGCACTCGCTCTGACGAGCCACTGCGTCGGTGGATGAAGGTGAGCATCGGCACGGTGTTGTGGTGTTCGAAAGACAAATCGCAATGGGCCATTCGTTCTTGAATCTTACCAGGAACACGAAGAGCGTGTTGAAGAGGGCAGAGGAGGTTTGAGATGGCGGCAATCAATGATGAACGGCGACGTCTGACGGCGGTAGACGCTTCAATCCCGTCGATTGGGGTTGCGCCGGCTTGCGTGATTTGTCGAAGATGAACAAAAAAAGCACGGTGAGCACGTTGGTGTCCTCCGTTGGTCCTAGGGTGGTCGGGAACGGCGAGGTGGATGATCTCCGGTGATCTTGGTTTACAGTGGATAAGGGAAAACGAGGGAGAAAGGAATTGGGGTTCATTCTCTGCGGTTACGGGGTCCTTATAGGCTCCAAGAGCGGTGGCTCGCATCTTAGGGCACGACGGTCATCACGGCGACGGCGGACGGCTCCGGCGGCGCCACGCAGCTGCGGCTCCCCGACGGCCTTCTGTCTGAACGAAGAAGAAAGGAAGAAAAGAAATGAAGAGGTACTGGGCCAGTCGTGGGCTAGCTTGGGCCAGGTGGGCGGTAGTGTGGTGCGGGTGAGCGATGGATAGGGTGAAGGAAATGGGTTGTGGGCTTCGTTTTACTGACTATCTCTCTTTTTTTATACCTTTTTGTTTTTTTTCTGTTTTCTGTTTTGTATTTTACTTTCAGATTTTTATATTTCTCAATTGTTTGAATATTTCCCATAGAAAATTATCAGCTAAATAATTGCAGAAATTCCTAAAATGTTTTCAGTAACATTTGTGAACTTTTATTGCATAATGTGATTGTTTCTTTATTTTATTTATGTATATACTTTTCTATAACATTGTTTTCACTTTTTATGGGAGTGATTAAGTTTTAAAATGTTTAATAATATTCATGGGGTTTATTTATATGTATTTAATCACATAGTATAGGATAGAATGGTTTACAATATTGGATCCCCACTTATTCCATGCTCATATGGGATAAGTGGTTAGAGAAATGAATTAAAGACTTGGTCTAATGATTATAGATAGAATATTAATGAAGAATGCTTCATAGATGTCAATATGGTGATGCTGCAAGTTTCCACCATGATTAGGCATGGCTTAGGCTACCGGACCAGGCGTTTCTCTAACACAGAATACAAAATCCATGAACTTACAAGTTCCCACTTCATTTCACACCGGTAACATCCATAGACAAAAGAGCATGATATCAACGGAGTACAAAAAGTACAAGTGCAATGTTGAAAACGTTCCCCGTGACAGCACGGTTCTACTAATCCCAACTTACAAGTGCAAGCATATACAACAAAGTTGCCTCAATGGTTCATGTTTATTAGGGGCAAAGAATAAAATGTGCCATCAAGTTTGTGAGGGCTTTAATCACTAAGTTTTCATGTAACAAAATAGTTTTTAATTGGAAGATAGTTGAAAACAAGAATATACTTGGAATGGTGTAACACACGATGCATAGGAATTTATAGTGGAAACTTTGGAATAACTTGGTTTCTTGGGAGTTGGAAGCATGAGTAGGGCTTATTCATACAATTAAAAAGACTGGGAGCAACCAACTAAGAGAGCAAGAATGGCCATAATTATGCAATGCAACAAAGCAAACTAATCAAAGAAAAGAGTGGTACTACAACTCAAGGACTAAATGATCATAGAGGCTAATGGTGACTTGTCATAGTCATACATGGTGTAATCATGTGCCAAGTCAACCCAAGAAAAACATCAAAGGAGAATACCACAATACTATGCTTTTGCATGCTAAAACAACGCATAATTTCTTCAAGGCACACTAAGCAATCCCAATTGTTTGGAACCAGACATTCTACAACAATAATCACTAAGCATAATGCAAAAACAACACCTAGCATGTCATGCTAAAGTCTAGTCACAGTCAATGCAAGCTCCTCTTGCACTTCAAGCAAGAACTTACTACTCCTTTCCATACACCAAGCAAACTTATTTGCAAAACAACACAACGAGAACAGGGGTCCAAACAACTAAAGAAAACTAAACAAACTAAGCAAAGCAAACAAAAACTAAGACGCTCCAAGAACAATACAAGTGTGCATGAAACAATAAAAGTGAAGTGTCTAGACATACCTGAGCTTTTTATTGATGAAGAAGGGGATGCCTTGGGCATCCCCAAGCTTTGACGCTTGTACTTCTTGGATATTTCTTGGGGTGACACCATGGTGGCATCCCCAAGCTTGAGCTTTTGTCCATCCTTCATCTCAATGCATCATTCTCTCTCTACACCTGAAATTTTTCCTTCATACAAAACTTCACACAATCTTCATTAGCAACATTAGCTTATTCAAAAGATATTAGACCACTGGAAAAGCTTTGGAACAGCAAGGCTTTTCACTAAAAACACAAGCTACTGAAGTAACTCCTTCAAAGAAACTCAATTTACCTGAAGAGAGCTCAAAAAGGAATCAATAAGAAGCAAATGCAATTAATGGCAGAAATCTGTCAAAATAGACCAGCAGGTAGAAACGAATTTTTTTCGAACATCTTTTGTTGCTCAAATAAAAAAGTGTTCAAATAACTAAAGTTATCCAACATACTGGGGGATTTATTCGTAAATGTTGAGCTCAATCCGAGTTACATAGCCTCCTCACGAATTTTTTTGGTGGAGGACAAAAATCTGTTTCGGGACAGCAACTCCCCAAATCTTAGTTCCCTCTCATTAGAGGTCATTCTTGGCACAAAAAGCAAACAAAAAAGGATAAGGAGAGGTCATTACAGTAGTAATAACTTCCAAGACTCAAGGAAACTCTTGGGTTATCTCCCAACAAGTACTTTTCTTTAACGCCTTTAAGTTAGGCACAAGAAGCAAGAAGAATCAAGTATTTTCAAATGAGGAAGCATTAACATTCATACTTGCAAAATCTTCAACTATGAAAGATATCTCATCCAAATGGGTTTTGGAGGATCCTTTCTAATCTCTCTTTGGTCTACTACCTTCATCAAAAAGATTTTCAGGGGCAATCCAATCAAAGTTATTTTCAAAGGCTTCATGCATTCCAACAAGCTTATAGGGTATGGGTATATTGAATTCCTCTCTAGGCTTAGTTTTATCAGAAATACCCACAACATCTACACTTGAACCTAGCATATTGAAACATTCAATAACCTTTTTGGCCTCCCTAGCAACTTCGTGGAATTATTTTAATAAAGTTTCAAGGATGAATTCCCTTTTTTCAACATTCTTCTCTTCTTTTTGTTTTAGGAATAAGAATTGCATGAAGGGGTTAAGGCTAACAAACCTAGCTTCCAACATATGAACTAAAGAAGCTGCAGCAATCTCATAATTAGGACCAAGTTCAGCTATAGATTTATTCTCAATATCCTCATGCTTGCTAACATAATTAAAGAATTCTTCAATATTATATTTCCCAATTATGGAACCACAACCTATTACAATATTTTTCAGAGAGAACTTGGGGAACAACATGGTGAGCTAGAACAGGGACTAATTTTTTTGTGTTTTTGAATAAGGCAAGCAAACCAAGCTAGACTAATTTTTTTGAGTTATTTGAAAAGAGGAAAACAGAAGCAAGAAAAAGAAACAAAGAAAACTAAAAACAAAGTAAAGAGAAAGGAAGTTAAGGACTCCCCTAGTGAAGACGTCCTTAGCCTCCCCAGCAACGGCACCAGAAATTAGGTTGATGGCGCCCAATAATTGTCGTGGAACGCTTTGTTGGAAACCCCAAGAGCAAGGTATGAAGCAGCATATCAGCAACTTTCCCTCAGTAAGAAACCGAGGTTATCGAACCAGTAAGAGGAAGGAAACGTCACACAGGTGTTGCTGGCAACGTGGAGACCTGCACAACACAAACTCAAGACTTTTCCCCAACGAATCAGTGAGGTTGTCAAGCTCACCAGTTTCCGGTAACAAAGAATTAAACGTATGGTGTGGAAGATAATGGTTTGCAGCAAGTAAACAAGTAACAGTGGAACATGTATCAATGGTAAAGATTGGACCGAGGTCCATTGTTCACTAGAGGTGCTCTCCTTAGATAAACAACATGGCATGAAGGGTAAACAAATTACAGCGGGGCAATTGATAGGAACTGAGCAAGGAATAACAATGCAATTACTAGCTAGAAAGTTCCTATGAAGTTGATTGGTCAATAAAACAATATACATAGACCGTAATCCAACTGCATCTATGACTAAAAGTCCACCTTCAGGCTATCATCCGAAGCCCCTCTAGTATTAAGTTGCAAGCAACAAACAACTGCTTTAAGCAAAGTGTGTAAGGTAAACAGTCCACATGTTCCATGAACAAGAGACCGTTGTTTTCTCCCTAGTAGCAACAACACATCTACAACCGAAGAGATTTCGGTCACTTCCCTTGGAAACTAGAGGCATGAACCCACTATCGAGCATAAATACTCCCTCTTGGAGTCACTAGCAACTACTTGGCCAAGATAACCACTAGCAACAGAGAGCATGCAAGATCACAAACACAGACATGATAGAATCATAAAGATAAAAACATTAATCAAACCAACATAATAATCTCAATATCCATCGGATCCCCGAAAACACAACATGCATGATTACAAATAGATTAGATCTTGATCATGAACGGAGCTCACAAGATCTATACATGAAAGCACAAAGGAGGAGATACAACCATGTAGCTACTACATGGACCCATAGTCCAAGGTGGAACTACATGGACCCATAACAACCGAGAGAAGGCCTCCGAGATGATCTCCCCTACGGCAGGGTGCCGGGAAGAACTTTAGATCCCCCTGATCTAGGGACGATGGTGGCGGCGGATACAGACGGCTTCGTGGATTTCTGATCGGGTACTGAGAGTTGCTGCATCGGGGGCTTCTTATATGCGAAGGGGCGAGTCCGGGAAGCGACTAGGGCCACCAAACCGTAGCTAGGCACGGGTCCACCTAACCCCACGCCTAGGGTGGGTCTGGCCCCCCTGGCCAGCCCATTCGGCTCTCCTCTGGACTTCTTGTTCCCCACGGAAAGTAATTGACTTTGACTTTTGTCCGAGAATATTTCTTTCTGAACTTTTCCGAAACCAAAAACAGCAGAAAACAGGTAGCTGGCACTGTTGCAACTTGTTAATAGGTTAGTACCAAAAAACATGTAAAAAGCACCTCAAAGTGGAGACAAGTAAAGCAAAGTAGATACTAAACAAGCATGGAGCATCAAAAATTATAGATGCGTTTCCAACGTATCATTGGAGTATATGCTTGACGAAGTATAAGTTGGCTATCTCAAGTCCCTTGAATACGAGGGCCACACCTCCTGCTACGCAACTTCAGTCACCTATAAGTTCTTGTCATTGTAGGTATTTGCATATCATTGAGAACCGCCAACCATGTACCCCTTGCACATGGTACTGGAGCTTTCCCATAACCAAAATGACAAGGCAAGCAGACAATGAGCATCTCAGCAATCTTTTTATTTTCCATATGCATAGCTTTTTATTGAGTATGCTTCATAGATAGCTCACTATGGTGATGCTGCAAGTTTCTACCATGATTAGGCATGGTTTAGGCTAGCAGCCTAGGCGTTTCTCTAACACAGAATACAAACTCCATGGACTTACAAGTTCCCTTTTTATTTCACACCGGTGACATCCATAGACAAAAGAGCATGATATCAACTGAGTACAAAGTACAAGTGCAATGTTGAAAACGTTCCCCGTGACAACATGGTTCTGCTAATTCCAACGTATAAGTGCAAGCATATACAACATAGATGACACAATGGTTCAAGTTTATTAGGGGCAAAGAATATAAAATGTGCCATCAAGTTCGTGAGGGCTTTAATCACTAAGTTTTCACATAACAAAATAATTTTTAATTGGAAGATACCTGAAAACAAGAATATACTTGGAACGGTGTAACACACCATGCATAGGAGTTTATAGTGGACACTTTGGAATAACTTGGTTTCTTGGGAGTTGGAAGCATGAGTAGAACTTACTCATACAAGTGGAGGCTAGCAAAAGACTGAGAGCAACCAACTAAGCGAGCAATAATGGCCATAATCATGCAGTGCAACAAAGCAATACTAATCAAAGCAAAGAGTGATACTACAAGTCAAGGACTAAATGATCATGGAGGGTAATGGCGACCTGTGAGAGTCATAACATGGTGTGAGCATGTGCCAAGTCAACCCAAGAAAATCATCAAAGGAGAATACCACAATATTATGATTTTTCATACTAAAACAACGCATAATTTTTTCAAGGCACACTAAGCAATCCCAATTTTTTGGAACAAGACATGCTACAACAATAATCACTAAGCATAAGGTCAAAACAGCACCTAGCATGTCATGCTAAAGTCTAAGTCACAGTCAATGCAAGCTCCTCTTGCACTTACAAGCAAGAACTTACTACTCCTTTCCAACACCAAGCAACTTATTTGCAAAACAACACGCGAGAACGGGGGTCCAAACTACTTTATTCAAGCAAACTAAACAAACTAAGAAAGCAAATGAAAACTAAGACGCTCCAAGAACAACACATGTAGAGGTCCCAACCTTTAATAAGGTAGAGATCCCTGTGTTTACAATGCTAGTCCCTGGATCAATAGCTAGCATCCACAGTTAAGATGTAATATCAAGAAACAAAGGTCATAATACAACTTTATCACCAGGAATAAAATAATTCATTACATCTTACATAGCTAATTTGGCCATCTCATTACAATGTAGCAGAAATAACTATAGCATGGAGTCCTTCATCTTCAAAGTGCCACAAGCAATCATATTGGTTGTAGACTTGTAATGCTAATCAACACACTTCACTAACATCAAACACCTGCAACATAATAAGTTACATCCACAAGGGTCAATACATTTGAATTGTATTGGCAAGTGATACTATGGTAGAATAGTAGTTCCTATCATCTATATGCATTTGGCTAAGTGGAGCTTAGGCTTGCTTTGCTCAAAATAGATTTTCCTTATCATTTGAAAACACTAAGTTCTGTTTGGCAAAATCACCCCAAGGCATCTACCAATCATTGATTGAAGATCCTTTAACCCTTGTTCAACCACAAGATTTTAACTTAGAATTTGGGATGAGGAGATTCTTGATAGCTTCCATGTCTTGATGCTCAAATTTTCCATTGCCGGGGACACGACTAAGTACTTAGATTTCACACTCTCGAGAGGTGGTGCACTTTCCCCACAAGACTCGACATGCATCGAGACAAGATCTTTCAGAAGCCTTCCCTTACACCAAAATGGACGCGCTCCAAACCTACACCACCTACCACCAACTTTCCATTTGGCTAAGTTATTGCAACCTATATGATCCAGGCAGAGCCCATAATGCCAAGTGGCTGCACTTGAAGCTTCTCAACATTTGGCATCTCAAATCTCTTTGTTCCTGGATGGCTTTACAAAAGTGAGATACACTAGGGTAGTCCATAAATATGGGCCCTGTGTAACCACTCAACATAACCCATTCACAACCATTCCACCCAGGTGATTCATTCACATAGTTGTTTTATTAAACAAAACACAAGTCCTTGACTTAGAAATATTTCATAGCATGAATATAATCCACCATTTTTTCTACTAGTTAAGCTAAGCATGATAGTAGTAGGAACCTTAACTTAGGAAAATTCTACTAAGGCATCATCTACTAGGATTTCCCATGGCATAGCATACTTAGTAAAAATTCCATGCAAGTCCTACTTAGAAATATCACTAATGCATAGTGAAAATAATAGGACCAAATGTACGAAGAACCACTTGCCTTTTGGTAGAGAATATAAGTTCACTCCTTGATCTTGTAATGGTCACACTCTTCAAATTCCACTACAATTTAATCAAGCAAGGCACAATTTCAGAACTAACATTCAAACAATTCAACACATAAAATAATAAAAACAAAGCAATGCATGCAAGCATGCCAAGGATTGTTTTTTTTTGGAAAAGTGGTTTCTAATAGGTTATAAACATTATAAAACAACTATTGGTCATTTATAAATGTGGCAAAACCATTTGATAACAAGTTAGTGAAAATGGCCACTTTAAATCTCTTTTGTTTTGCTAGAATTGATTTTATTCAAAGAATAATTTATAGTGTTATCAAAAATGTTTTTAAACACCAATATTAATGTTTATGGTCATAATGTTTTAAAAAAATTCCATTTACAAAGGGTTTCATTCAAAATCAAATTTTAAATCAAAGCAACATTTTATTTTGTTGGAAATGCCTTTAAACAAAGTAATAATTTTATAGGGTTCACCAAATATAGTTTTAAATCCAAAAACTTTGTGTTTAGGGTCAAAGAGTTTAATTCAAACCATTTTCAACAGGTTTTACTCAAAAGCATTTTTAAAACATAAACAATATTTTTATTTAACTAGAAATGCTTTTATTCAAAGATTTATTCTTTAGCTTCACAAAATACACTTTTAAATCAATAAGTTGGTTTCTATTGTTTGTAGGTTCAAAACAATCCATTTACAAAATATTTTACCCTAAAATTAATTTTAGAATGAATTTTATACACAAAATATGCCTACACATGTTTCTGCACACTCAACCAATTTTACAGAAGCAATTCATTAAACAAATGGCATGGTTGGAAAGTAATCATTTTTCTGACTCCATTGATATAAAGTTTGCAAAATTTGGACATGTAGATTTAAAGTTATGAATTTTGCAAAATCAACATCTAATAGATCCATTTCTATTTTTAAATCAAAACACTGGCCACGTGGAATGATCTTATTGGCTCATACCTGTTCGCGTGGATCAGGCTCTCTGGATCATCAGATTTAAAGTGCATCACACGGCTCTGATTGAGCATAAAGGTTCGATTAAGTCAATCTATCGCAATGCTGGATGGAAATTTAATGGCCCTAATCAAGCTAACCTTAAACGAGCGACGCTGCAACGGTTGGCTGGCAGTGGCGTCGCCGGCAATATAGGAAGCGAGAGAAGGAGGGTAGAAGCTCACCGAGTTTGCCGTGGCGTAGGGATGCTCGAGGTGGTCTCCGTTAGTCGAGGGGCGCAGGGTGCTGGCTTGAATCTCTCGCTGGAGAAGCTCCTGGCTACAAGTGCTTATGTTCGTCGTTGTTGGCGAGGGTATAGATCACGCCAAGGCAAAACGAATGGTGCGTCAGATGCGCGATACTATGTTGGTTACACAAGTGTCAACGAGGGGGAGAGGGGCGGTCGGGATTTACCACGGGAGGTCGTCGGAGTTGATGCCGAAGGCGGTGGCGCATTGGCGTAGTCGGAGGCGACGTTCTGGGGAGCACGCGAGCGAGCTATGGCTACTGGCAGGTGCGCCTGGTGCTGGCGAGCACGCTTGTGTTCTCCAGGGGCATTGGGGGTGGCTGTGCTGCCGGAATTTGGACGGAGAACTCGTCGGAGCAGAGGAAAGTTTCGGGCAATATCCGAGCGGCCTAGTGGCGGAGGAAAAGGGGAGAGTGAGGGGAAATGGGGAGGAGAGGAGGGCGCTTAACAGGGCGAGGTCACGGGGCTGATTAACTAGCGTGTTTAACCGAATTGAAGTGCATTAATTTTGATAGAAACGGCAAGGAGGGAGAAGGGGCGGGGTCAGCGCGCGAGGAAGAAGGTGATGACTGGGATGCCAACATGGCTTGGGTCCACGAGTCAGTGAGGTGAGGGGTAAGGGCGCGGGTGAAAAACGTTTCGCGGGGTGAGAGGTGAGCCGGGTGGGCTGGCTGGGGTAGCTGGGCTGGGGTAGGTTAGATGTGCTGATCCTTTTCTATTTTTTCTTTTCTGTTTTCTTTTTATTTTCTGTTTTGTTTTGATTCAAATGATTTAAACTTAATTTGAATTCAGATTTTTGCCAAACCTTTTCTAGAATAGTTCTTTTATTCATTTATGGTTTATTATTTATTTAAAATAGGCACTTGTCTTTATTCAAATAAGATTTTGATTTTATTTTCAAACCCTTATTTGAATTCTAATTTTTCACCAAACCTTATTTAGTAGGTTTTATTTATTTAATAGGGTGTTAAATAATTCACTTTGAATTATTTGAAATATTTTTAATATGATTTATTAATCATTTGAATTGAGCAATTGTCTTTATTCAAATAAAATCCAATATGGTTTTAAATCCATATAAACTTTATTCAAATATTTCTTTTAATTTAATTAAATAACTTTTTAATCCACTTTGGTAAATTCTAATTTGTTATTTTCTCATGATTTAATTAATCATTTATCTAAGGGATTTTGTCTTTATTAAATATAATTTGAATATGGTTAAAGCCATACTTTTTATTTGAATATTCTTTATCCCTTATTCAATTGGAATATCTTTATTCCATTTGCTAATGGATTTGGCCAAGATTTAATTTGGCTTTTAAATATTCCTGATTTATTTATTTGTCTTATAAAATCGATATCTTTTTATTTATAGATCCAAAATTGGTGATTCCAATTTCTAGAATTTTATTTAATATTTGTTTATCTTTTTAAATCCTTTTAGGATTATTTTTCTCACAATTTGGTATGGATTTTTGATAGGATCTTTATTAGCTTTAGAAATTATTTCCTTTCATCTTATTAAATTCATAAGTTTTTATCTATGGCTCCAAATTAAGTGAAACCAATTTCTACGGTCTTATAATATTTTTATTTATCATTTTTGATCATTTATAAATGTTTGTTGATATATTTTTATATGGATCAAATCCATAGTCTTTGAGAGATCTTGGAAAGGATTTTCTTCCATTAAGGTTTTAGGGTTTTGGTTTAATTTTCCAAGTGTTTAAATTTCAAGATACATTGATTGATGAATGCATTTCACTTGATTGAAATTTGTTGGATTCCATTTTATTCAAAAAAATTATTCAGGTAGAGTTTTGATGTTTCGGTTTTAAAACAAAAAGTTTCTTTTCACCCTAAATTTCAACAATTATTTATTTTGTTTATTTATTTTTTACATTTCAAAATTTGTAAAATTTTGGGATGTGACAACATAATTGTGCATGAACCAATAAAAACGAAGTGTCTAGATAGACCTAAGCTTTTTATTGATGAAGAAGGGGATGCCTTTGGGCATTCCCAAGCTTTGACGCTTGTACCTCTTGGATATTTCTTGGGGTGACACCGGGGTGGCATCCCCAATCTTGAGCTTTTGTCCATTATTCATCTCATTGCATCATTCTCTCTTTACACCTGAATTTTTACCTTCATACAAAACTTCACACAATACTCATTAGCAACATTAGTTTATTCAAAAGTGATTAGGCCTTTGGCAAAGCTTTGGAACAGAAAGTTTTTCCACTAAAAACACAAGCTACTGTAGTAAATCCTTCAAAAATCTCAATTCCCCAAAAGATAACTCAAAAAGGAATCAATAAGAAGCAAATGAAAATAATGGTACAAATCTGTCAAAACAGACAAGTAGGTAGAAACCGATTTTTTCGAACATATTGTGTTGTTCAAATCAAGAAGTGTTGAACTAACGAAAGTTATCTAACATACTGGGGTATTTATTAGTAAATTTTGAGCTTTAACAGAGTTACAGAGACTTCTCACGAATATTTTTGGTGGAGGACAGAAATCTGTTTCGGGACAACAACTCCCCCAATCTTACTTCCCTCTCATTAGAGGTCATTCTTGGCACAAAAATAAGACAAAGAGGATAAGGAGAGGTCATTACTAAAGTAATAACTTCCAACACTCAAATAAACTCTTGGGTTATCTTCCAACAAGTACATTTCTTTAACTCCTTTAAGTTAGGCACAAGAAGCAAGAAGAATCGAGTATTTTCAAATGAAGCATTACCCCTCTTGTTATTTCCTTTATTACCTTTCTTCTTATCTTTAGGTAATATATAATTGCTTACCAGAGGAGCAAAGTGCATAATCCCCTTTCCCACATCTATTACCGCTCCAAGGTGTTTCAGTAGGGATCTTCCAAGTGTAATCTGTCCTTTGCCTACACATTCAATAACAAGATCATAAGTAGACACCATTTTCCCTGAGATTTTTGTAAACACACCTTCATCTATTCCAATGGGAAATAGGGTGGAATTTTTAGTAAGAGAGATTTCCTCTCCTCCTTCAGAAACCCCCAAAGACACAAAGAATCATAAATATCTTTAGGCATGAGACAAAATTCAGACATGATATCACAGCAAACATCAAGAACTGTATTATTTATAGAGACTTTGATAGTGGGAAACCACTTTGAAGGATAAGAATTTATAGGAACATAATCATGGTAAGCCCTAAGCGTGTGATAGCAACTATTCATAACAGCAATGCTGGTTCTCAAGAGTGTTCAACGTAGCAATAATATTTGTGAAAGAGGAATCAGACTTGCCAGGTGTATCATAAATTGCAATCAACTTCTTTATGGCATCAAAAGCTTCATCCTTAGTACATTGAAAAATATCTTTTTCAGCCACAGCATCCAACGCATATCTATAACAAAGAGTAATAACGCAGTAGAAACTATTGATAACCAAGCTAAGAATCATCTTAGGCTCGGTTTCCCTCTGTAGAGCGGAGATTCTAGACCAGGGTTCTTTAAAACTCTCTTCACTTGTTTGCTTAAAAGTGGAGATCTCTTCCATAGGTGAAATAAAGATTGGTCCAAAACTAGAAATGGTGGCAACTAGAGTAGGAACTAATTTTTTTGTGTTTTTGAATAAAGAAAGCAAACAAAACTGGACTAATTTTTTTGGGTTTTTTGGAAAGAGGCAAAAAAACCAAGAAAAATAAATAAAGCAAACTAAAAACAAAGTAAAGAGAAAGGAAGTGGAGGACTCAGCTACTGAAGACATCCTTAGCCTCCCCGGCAACGGCGCCAGAAAAGCTTGATGCAGCCCTGAGTTGATGTAGGAGGGCTTCGTTGGGAACCCCAAGAGCAAGGTGTGAAGCAGCACAGCAGAAAGTTTCCCCTCAATAAGAAACAGAGGTTATCGAACCAGTAGGAAGAAGGAAACGTCACACAGGTGTTGCAAGCAACACGGAGACCTGCACAACACAAACTAAAGACTTTGCCCCAACGAATCAGTGAGGTTGTCAAGCTCACCGGTTTGCTGTAACATAGGATTAATCGTATGGTGTGGAAGGTAATGGTGGTTTGCAGCAAGTAAACAAGTAACAGTGGAAGATGTATCAGTGATAAAGATTGGACCGGGGTCCATAGTTCACTAGAGGTGCTCTCCTTAGATAAACAACATGGCATGAAGGGTAAACAAATTAAAGCAGGGCAATTGACAGGAACTGAGCAAGGCATAACAATACAATTACTAGTCAGAAATATCCTATGATATTCGATTGGGAAATACAACAAGATACATAGACCGCCATCCAACTGCATCTATGACTAGAAGTCCACCTTCAGGTTATCATCTGAACCCCCTCCAATATTAAGTTGCAAGCAACAGACAACTGGTTTAAGCAAAGTGTGTAAGGTAAATAGTCCACATGTTCCATGAACAAGAGACCGTTGTTTTCTCCCTAGTAGCAACAACACATCTACAACCGAAGAGATTATTGTCACTTCCCTTGGAAACTAGAGGCATGAACCCACTATCAAGCATAAATACCCCCTCTTGGAGTGACTAGCAACTACTTGGCCAAGATAGGTACTAACAACGGAGATCATGCAAGATCACAAACAACACAGACATGATAGAATCATAAAGACAAAACCATTAATCAAACCAACATAATAATCTCAATATCCATCGGATCCCCACAAACACAACATGCATGATTACAAATAGATTAGATCTTGATCATGAACGGAGCTCACAAGATATATACATGAAAGCACAAAGGAGGAGATACAACCATCTAGCTACTACATCGACCCATAGTCCAAGGTGAAACTACTCACGCATCATACCAGAGAGAAGGCTTCTAGGATGATCTCCCCTCCGACAGGGTGACGGGAAGAACTTCAGATCCCCCACCCCCCGATCTAGGCACCACGCTGGCGATGGATACAGACGGTTTCGTGGAGATTTGTTCGGGTACTTAGGGTTTCTGCATCAGGGGCTTCTTATGGGCGAAGGGGGAGGCATAGGCGGTGGCCAGGGGACCCCACATCCTACCTAGGTGCGGGGCAGGGACCACCCATGCCTAGGGGGTGCGGCTGCCCTGGAACACCTCTCCATCTCCCGTCTAGACTTCTTGTTCCCCACGGAAAGTAATTGACTTTGATGTTTGTCCCATCCAATTCCGATAATATTTCTTTACTAACTTTTCTGGTACCAAAAACAACAGAAAATAGGCAACTGGCACTGTGGCAACTTGTTAATAGGTTAGTACCAGAAAACATGTAAAAAGCACCACAAAGTGTAGACAAAGCAAAGCAAAGTAGATACTAAACAAGCATGGAGCATAAAAATTTATAGATATGTTTCCGACGTATCAGTGGTGGGGTGGTGTACCCCTGCATGTTGGAGACATGACAGGTTGTTTGGATGTGTATTAGCAGACGTGGGGAGAGTGGAAAGGGTGTGGGGAGATCTAGGGCAACAAGGTCTCGGCGGTGGCTTTGTTTGATGCTCTCTTCGAGCTCGAGCCTCTAATGGAAAAGAGACGGGTATGGGGGTGTAGAGGGGTGTGAGATGAGTGAGTCCATTCCTTCATTGCATCCTGGATCATTTCCAATAGCTTGCAAGGATCCTCCAAAATTGTCAGAAATAAGGTGACCATTTCCCATATTGCCACTAGTGTATAAAATACCTACATGCAATGGCCTTAGGGTTGGAGTTTAACAAAAGGGGATGGTGGGTTTTAGAGTGCTCAGGGAAATGTGTCAAGGCATGAGCTTGCATGGCCAGGAGGGTTTGGGGCTTGATCACACCATAGCTCCAAAGATGAAACATGGCAAGGAGATAAGGACTTTGTCAAAAATTGGAATCCTTCTCTAATTTCCAAACCAACAAACCAAGGTGGTGCTAGTGGTTACCAAACATGATTATATGCCTTAAGCATGTGCACAAGCAACAAGGGAACACTAGCATGGCAAGTACACAAGTAACATGGAAATACTAAGGATCAAGCAATCTAAGCAAGTAGACAAACAATAGTAATATCAATCTTAAAAGTTTTATTTCCCCCTAAACTTTGGGCTCCTACTCAAACAAATAGGATTAAAAAGTTGGGATGTTACAATGTTTCTACTAAAGAACTAATAGAGAGAGAGAGCAGCTGCAGCCTAGCTAGCCCAACACACTTCTCTCTATCTGTCGCTCACACACAGCAGTCAGATCAGCTCGTGGCCTAGACCATCCCACCTTTGGCCCGTACCCATTCGTCCTCTCCTACCCAATCTTCATCCTCTCTGATGGATTAGCCGAAGCAGCTCGCTGTCGAGCTGTGGCTGACGCTACGCCAAGATACCCGTCGTACCGCTCCTGGACAAGGATAAGAACCGCCGCAATGCTCCCTCCCTCCCATATCCTCTCTCCTCTGCCAGGTGAACACCCTCCATCTCTCTCCCCCAAGCAACCGAAACCTAGCCCCGGCTAGAGCCGTCCGCATCCGCCGTTCCACACCTCCCCTCATTCATCCAATGCGCCCAGGAGACTTGTCATGCTACCCTTGTTATTCTACCAAAAGGAATCAACATCGCATGTCCCAGATCTATGTATACGACCCCATCCCCTTCGACGCCGATCGCCGTCATAGGGGTCTCCTCCGACCTCTCCTTGCCACAACAAAGGTTCTGCGAGTTTCAGGGTGAGCCCCTGGTCATCCAGGACCCCTCCAATCTCTCCCTCTCGCTCTGCAGCGTGCCCCGACGTGCCATGTTGCCTGCTGTCGCGGGCATGGTCGTTGGAGGTCCTCGGGTTGTCAAAATCCAGCGGCGCCGCCCTGTTTTGGCTCCCTTGTCGTGCCACATCAAACTAGCATACCCTCTTTGTCCTGCAAGCCCCCTGTCGCCGTCCCCGCCGCCCGTCTAGGAGGTCATGGCCGGCCAACGTCACACTGACATCACAGTGACGTTAGCGGCGCGGGTCAGTGTGGTCAACCAGCGTGGGCCTCTGCCCTGCCCGCATGGCAGCTGAGGTGGCCCTAGGCCCGCAGTCAGCCACAGTGGCTAGCCTAGCGCCTGTTTAAAAATGTTTAATCCATGTGCTGATGTCAGCATGATGCAGTAAACCTTTATACTTGGTCTAATAATTTCAGAAATGGTTTAAATTGAGAAAATCATAACTTTTGTTGTGTAATTCATAAAACTACAAATAATATATCAAAATGTTCAGAAAAATGAGATCTATATCATAGCATCAAAATCATGCATTGTTCAACAAATTTCAAGACAAGTTTAATTAGAGAACAAAGTGAACCCCCGTAGATGATTTCGTGGTCTCTCCTATTCTAGGGTATGCACCCCTCTTACACTATTTAAAATGGTCGAGTATGTTTTAGGGGTTCATATCAATGCTATCTAACTTGTCATATCATCATACTTGTTTGAGAATTGCATCAATGCCATGTGTTTATTGTCTCCCTTTCTTTTAGGTGTTTGGTTCTTCTCGGTAGAATACGATATCTAGATAGAGATCAAAACCCTAGATCAACACCATTGAATAAAGAAGATCAATACTTGACCAATTATAATAAAGTAAAGTCCAAGATACCTGAAGCTCTGCTTATTGGTTATCAACGGGCAAAGGAAAGAAAAGCCCCACCATTATATAGTCCCATGATTGCGAAAGTATTTCTATTCCTGCCATGACACATATGATTCTATTGTGGTCTTTTATCGATAGATAGAGTATCTATCTATTTCATTACTTCCTTTGATCTTATATTACTTAATCCACTGCTCCTATAATAACCAGGTTTGGCTTGTGTGCACTTCTAAAGATTATATCTGTGTCCTTCTTAGCCATGCTTAGCAGTTAGTGATGGTTCATCCCGATTATTTATCAGATGCAGAGAATGTAGTATGATAGGACAACATGATGAGATGAGATCAGAGGTAATATGAGATTAAACATGCTAAGGATTTTATGGGAGGCCACAGTGTGATGTGGTTTTTGTAGTCCCATGCTCGCCACCACTAGCAACCTTGTTCTTTCCTTTGGAACCGAGACGATCGTACAACCACACGGGGCCTAGACAACCTCATGAGTAACTAACTTGCCTAGTAGATTCCATGAGTCACATAATTCGGGCATTCCATTCGACATATGCATAGAAAACCTTTTGAAAGATTTGGCGGGTGAAAGTGCATCATAACATGTAGGGAAGCGTGGATCGGGTTTCTTGGGGTAGATAGCGCCCCAAGTAAACAACCTCGCCTCACATCTCTAGGGACCGATTTTGGGATTTGACCCGTTATGATGGAACCATCCATAGGGCGTGACTCATGGTCTCGGCGAAAGCATGGTAAAGGTCGTGGTCAACCACCATCTGTCGGCCTTCCAAGGAAAAGGGCTAATGATTCTGGCATTAAGAGTCGGTTGGTATGTGTGGGTAAAGTTGTGCACTCCTACATGGTTAAATATTTTAGAAAATCCATGTTCACGGTTACAAAAGCTTGGTTACCGAATTCTAAGATCATAGAGAACTATAACCTAATCATAATACTTGGTAGATCAACATGTGCTTAAGGATGCTTCCTCATGGTTACAAGGGGGTGATCCTAGTTGGTAGATTATTATTTGGTGGATATAAAAAGATGATGATCAATTATTTGGAGACGTCGCTCTCTTATCCCCTTTTAAAATATTCTGATTAGACGAGCTTCTTCTCCCTCTTATTTAAGGAACAAAGATAGATTTATGCAAAACAGCCCCACCAACCATAAGTCTTGCTAAGTACATGATGACCCACAAGTATAGGGGATCGCAACAATCTTCGAGGGAAGTTAAACCCTATTTATCGATTTGACACAAGGGGAGCCAAACAATATTTATAAGCCTTAACAAATGAGTTGTCAATTCAGCTGCACCTCGAAATAGTCTTGCTCACAGTAGTTTATCAGTAGCAAAAGTTTTGTAGTAGCCATAGAAAAGTAACAACAATAGTAAAATAAAGGCAGTAGTAACAATAGTAGTAAACATCATGATTTGAGTGCGGTAGGCATAGGGATGGATGGATGGGAGTTGCATGGACAAGACTATTCATGTAATATCAAGATCTAGAGCATTTGCAGATAAATAAGATAAAACATCCAAGTACTAAATAATCATAGGCATGTGTTCCATATATAGTCATATGTGCTCGTAATGAGAACTTGCACAACATCTTTTGTCCTGCAAGCCCATTGCAGCGGGGCCTCAAGGGAATCTACTAGCAATTAAGGTACTCCTTTTAATAGAGAACAGAAGCAAATAATTAACACTCCATGAACACATGTGATCCTCATATCACATCCATCCCCTTCGGTTATCCCGATTTCTGTCACTTCGGGGACTTGGGTTTCGAACAATAATATGTGTAAACAACTTGAAGGTAAGATCACAAAAAATAATATAATCATGAATCAATAACATGTTCAGATCTGAGATCATGGCAATCGGGCCCTAGTGACAAGCCTTAAGCATAACAAGTTGCAACAATGTCAAATAACACTAACAATAGATACTAGGCACCATGCCCTAACAATCTTATACAATTACATGATAGATCTCATGCAATCCCTACCATCCCCATACCCTACTCTGGGGGATTACTCACCCATGGATTGGGGAAACATGGATGGTTTATGGAGAGGTGTTGATGATGATGGCGATGATCTCCTCCAATTCCCCGTCCCGGCATGGTGCTAGAACGGAGTTTCTGGTTCTGAATCACGGTATATGGTGGTGGCGGCGCAGTGGAACTCTATCTGGAAAAACGTCAAACCCCCTTTGTTTTTTGGTTAGAGGGCGTATGTAGGCGAAGTGAGAGGTCGATGTGGTGCCCGAGGCGGCCACACCAGCCCCTAGCGCGGCCAGGCCTGGCCCACGCCACCAGGTGGTGTGGGCCCCTCGTGGCTCTTCTCTGTCTCTTCTTCTGGATCCGTGAGTCTTCTGGTAAAATAGGAGTTTTGCGATATTTTCCGGGATTTTTTCTAAAAGTTGATTTTCTACACAAAAACGAGACACCAAAGCAATTCTGCTGAAAACAGCGTTAGTCCGTATTAGTTGTATCCAAATCACATAAATTAGAGGATAAACAATAGCAAAAGTGTTTCGAAAAGTAGATATGTTTGGGACGTATCAACTCCCCCCAAGCTTAGCTTATTGCTTGTCCTCAAGCAATTCAGTTGAAAACTGAGTGCGATGAAAGAAACTTTCACGAACACATTTGCTTCATGTGATATATACATTCTCAGCATATGAGCAAACACTTAGGCAATTCATAATAAAGAGTATGGAAATAAGTCCACTCAATAGTCATGCAAGCTATGAAGAGGTTCCAACACAATAATAATAAGCAGCATGAAACATAAGCATAATCAACATTGTAATGCTCATAAGAAGGTATGATAAAGTGGTATCTCGCTTGCCTTTGATTGTGGATGAAAATATAAATGTCAAGGAACCTCTGAAGTTTAAATGAAGACTAGAAGTAAATATATCAAAGATAAAAGCATCAAACTTATGTCACAATTAATCGTGTTTTGGGAAAAGTACATTACACTAAGAATGACAACTATTCTCTCGGGAAGGTTCTCATAGAATAAGTGGTGACTCAACAAATAAGTGAAAGGTTTTGAAAAGTTTGAAAGGCTTCCAAATGCATGAAAGTATGGTACTCATTTAGCTTTAAGATTTAATTGCCCCTATCATAAGCATCTTTAAATGGTTTATGTTAAAGTGAGGTCAAATATGAGTTATATGCTTGACAAATCATAAACTGGAAATCTCATGTCCCTTGAGTACGAGGTCCGTTCCTCATGCTACTCAACTTTATTCACCGATAAGTTCTAGTCATTGTAAGTGTATGTGTATCATAGAGAACCGCCAACGGGGTACCCCTTGCCCCATGATACATGAGCTATCCCATATCAAAATGACAATGCAACAGACAGTGATCATCTCAGCGATCTTTTTATTTGCTATTTGCATAGGTTTTTATTGAGGATGCTTCACAGATTGCTAACTATGGTTATGCTGCAAGTTTCCACCATTATTAAGCATGGCTTAGGCTAGCCGCCCAGGCGTATCTCTAACACATATACATAACTCCATGGACTGACAAGCTCTCCTTTTATTTCACACCGCTGACATACGTAAAAAAGTGCATGATATCAATTGGATAATATTTACAGGTGTTCAAAGCGTTCCCCATGATAGCATGGTTCTGCTAACTCCCAGCCTATAATTTGCAAGCATATAACTTTCATGGACAGTCACAATGGTTCAAGTTTATTAAGTGCAAGAAAATAAAGTGTGCCATCAAGTTCGTGAGAGATTTACTAACTAATTTTCTCATAACAAGCAAACATTTTATTTGGAAGAAAGCAATGCATAATAAATATGCACGGAATAGCAATGATGCTAATAGGTATATATGGTGGACACTTTTTGACAATTTTGGTTTTGGGGAGTTGGATGCACGACTAGAGCTCACACTCAGTGCAAGTGAACTATCATAATCATGTTTGCAACAAAACAAAATTAATTATGGCATAAAAGTGACACAAGACTCTAAGGCAAAATAAAACATCGAGGCTTAACTGACTTTTGTTTAGTCATATGCATGCGTGAGCATGTGCCAAGTCGATTCAAATGAAACATTCAGAGGAGGATACCACAATGTCATACCAAGTTATGAATAGAACAATGCAAGCAAACATTTATATGGCATGCTACAAACTATTAGCAAGTTGGAGCTAACCATAAGAGAGCAAGAACTACTAAGCATCCATTAAATAACATGCACCCTACACAAACAGACTAAGCATGCCTACAATGATGAGTATATGTACAAAAATGAAAACAAATAGAGTTCATTACCAGCCTCTTACCAAACCACGAGTTGTCATAAATCATCATTGCCTTTCACTTGTGTGTCTTGAATAATAATATAAAACCAAACTCCCAAGGAGTCAGTGAGCACCGCTGAACCCTGCAACGAACTTTTCAAAACCAGAGAAGAACAACAAATATTGTTGGGTTTTTCGATTTTTTAAAGCAAGCGTTGAAGGGAAAAGAAAACAAGGCAAAATCTTTTTGGATTTTTCTTACAACAAACCAAAGGTAAAATACAAACAAACAAACAAACAAAGAGAAACAACAAAAATATTTTTGGTCTTTTTGTGTTTTGGAAAGCAGAAACAAAAACTAAAAAGAAAGCAAAACATGGATAAGCAAAGTACCGACGGAACATGATATGTAGATGAGTGTGATGTCGGTATACCTCCCCCCCAAGCTTAGGCTTTTGGACTAAATAGAGATCAATGAAAACGCGGGTAGTAAATCCAAGCTGGTGGATCATCGTAAGAATGATCATAGTCAGGCCCTTGTGAAGAAGAAGAAGCGCCCCAATCATAAGAGGGATGATGGTATGAAGACTCCCCCGTGTTGGAGGGATGAACTGAATTATCTTCAGCTTCCTCCCCAACATTCTCGTCTTGCTGGGAGAGCTTCGCCATATATGTGTCGAGTTCTTCCTCCGTGAGTGACCATCCTTTCCTGGTAACAAGGTTAAACAAAGAAGGTGCAGGCAAAGGGACTACTTTCTCAGACTTACCCCCTCTCCATCCACTCTTGAGAAAGGTTATTTCATAAGAACCTTGCCCATGATTCGGGTAATTTCTACTTTTCTCCCTGTTTAAAATCAAAAAGTTTCTGCAAAACAGCATGTCGAGCACTAGGAGGGAAATATTTCTAAAAGAAAGTAGCAATCAAGCAATCAGGGCTATCAATGGATCCAGGAGGTGAATTATTAAACCAAGCTTTAGCTTCTACTTTTAGTGAAGAATGGAAAATTTTAGCAACAAAGTAGGCGCGCATCTTAATATCATCAGAAAATAAACCACTTGTAGTAGAAAGCTCAGTCATATGTGCCACTGCACTTTCATTCTCAGTCCCACAAAAAGGTTCTTTTTCAACAATAGTAATGTAAGATAAATGAAGAGAGAAATCATAATCTTTATATTTAATGTTTATGGGAGATGTCGCAAAGTTAGCTTCAGGAAATAGTTTGGGTCTAATAGTACGTCTCTCAAGAAGGCTTTTAATAGCAGTAGCACCATGAGTTTTTCGACATTCTTCAATAAATTCATCAGCCATTTCAGTATAACCATCATTAATATCATAGCTCTCTCTAGACTCAGGTGAACTAACAGGTGTAATAGTATCTTCATTAGGAGTTTAACTATTTCCCAATATAGTTCTAGCAATTGTAGCATCTAGGAAAGGACCTGATGAACCACTCTTATCAAGCATAGTAGAAGTAACATCATGAGCATCATAAGCAATTTCAGATTCAGCAGTAGTAGTAGTGTGTGTAGCATGTGTATGTGGTTGTGGTGTAAGGAGCTTACTCATAATAGATGGTGAATCAAGAGCAAAAGAGGTGTTCATAAATTTACCTCTTCTTGTAGTGGATGGTAAAATAGGAACTTTTCCATCATGAGTTTTACCCATGATGAATGGATAGCAGCGAACAATAATAATTCCAAGTGAACTTTATAAATAAAGCTATGCTCCCCGGCAACAGCGCCCAAAAATAGTCTTGATGACCCACAAGTATAGGGGATCACAACTGTCTTCGAGGGAAGTTAAACCCAATTTATTGATTCAACACAAGGGGAGACAAAGAATATTTATAAGCCTTAACAACTGAGTTTTCAATTTAGCTGCACCTGGAAATAGTCTTGCTCACAGTAGTTTATCAGTAGCAACAGTTTTGTAGTAGCAATAGCAAAGTAACATTAGTTGTAAAATAAAGGCAGTAGTAACAATAGTAGTAACCATCAGGATTTGAGTGCGGTAGGCATAGGGATGGATGGACGGGTGTTGAATGGACAAGACTATTCATGTAATATCAAGATCTAGAGCATTTGCAGATAAATAAGATAAAGCATTCAAGTACTAAATAATCACAGGCATGTGTTTCATATATAGTAATACGTGCTCGCAATGAGAACTTGCACAACATCTTTTGTCATGCTAGCCCGTTGCAGCCGGGCCTTAAGGGAATCTACTATCAATTAAGGTACTCTTTTAATAGAGCACCGGAGCAAAGCATTAACACTCTACGAACAAACATGATCCTCATATCACATCCATCCCCTCCGGTTATCCCGATTTCTGTCACTTTGGGGCCTCAGGTTCTGGAAAATAATATGTATAAACAACTTACAGGTAAGATCACAAACAATAATATCATCATGAATCAATAACATGTTCCGATCTGAGATCATGGCACTCGTGCCCTAGTGACAAGCATTAAGCATAACAAGTTGCAACAACGTCAAAAAGCACTAACAATAGATACTAGGCACCATGCCCTAACAATCTTATGCAATTATATGATAGATCTCATCCAATCCCTACCATCCCCATAGCCTACTACGAGGGATTACTCACTCATGGATGGGGGAAACATGGATGGTTGGTGGAGAGGCATTGATCATGATGATGGCGATGATCTCCTCCAATTCCCCGTCTCGGCAGGGTGCCAGAACGGACTTTTTGGTTCCGAATCGCGGTTTTTGTTGGTGGCGGCGCAGCGGAACTCTATTTTGAAAAACGTTGAAGCCCCCTTTGTTTTTAGGTCAGAGGGCTTATGTTGGTGAAGGGAGAGGTCGAGGTGGTGCCCGAGGCGGCCACACCACCCCCTGGCACGGCCAGGCCTGGCCCTCGCCACCAGGTGGTGTGGGCCCCTCGTGGCTCTTCTGCATCTCGTCTTCTGGATCCCTGAGTCTTCTGGTTAAATAGGAGTTTTGTGATATTTTCCGAGATTTTTCCTGAAAGTTGATTTTCTGCATAAAAATGAGACACCAAAGCAATTTTGCTGAAAACAGCGTTAGTCCGCATTAGTTTTATCCAAATCACAAAAAACCAAAGTGTTCGGGAAAGTAGATACGTTTTGGACGTATCAGTACACCCTATACTAACCCTTGCCATGTTGACACTTTTGTAGCAAAGTAAGTGTTCCCCGGATATGAGTTCCGTACAACATCAACACCGACGAGTACCTTGGGATTCCCGGCCGACAACCTGGAATCTACGGGTTGAGACATCATCGTTATGCTTCAGGCCTCTTAGGCCATTTGTTAAGGTCTGGGTTTTATCTAGCCTTGATCCCGGGGGTGTCACAATTCCCCTTCCCCCTATCTCTTTTTCCACCATGCATGGAGAAAGGTGAGATCGCCCTTGCAATCGCTAGGGTCTGTGTCCACGCTGTATAGGATGAGGAATCGTAGTCCTGTGGCCCCATCGAACTGCCGGAGCCAGAGCTGTCAGAAACGCTCTACCCTTCTTCCTACCGTTGAGGCTAAGGAGAACCACCACAAGCCTCCGTGACGTCCTCGCCTCATCCCCCTCCCGCTCGGCCTACCCGGTGTAGCCTCGAGCGCATGGTGAGCCTCGCCCGCTTCCCTGTCTTGACATTTCCATTCGCCAAGCCACGCGCCCAATGCAACGCGCGTTCAGAAGCTGCGCCGCGCTCAGGACGCTCACGTTGTTATTAGCAACGCATCACCCCTCCGGACCTTGGTTTCCTCGACTAATCCTGGCCAGTGTCGTCCTTCTCCTGCAGTACATCCTGCATGGAAGACGAACCCTGAAGACATCCTGTCATCCTTCTCGGGCAGTACATCCCTGCCACCGTCGTCCTCCTTTGTTCCCCGGCATCTCTGAAGAACCCTGAATATTTCGGTAACTCACTCGTCAGATAACAGTACATCAGCTTTAGTTAACGAGCAGCAGCCGCAATTTTGCAAAAGAACCTCTGCCTTTTTCTCCTGCTCAACCCGTGGTCCCTCGTTGTCACTCATGTCACAGCCAGGTCGCCAGCGCGCATGGAGTGGCCCTTGCGCCTTCGGACCCACCATTCAGTGACCGTGGGTAGGGTAGCGCTGAGTAAGAAAACCTAGAAAATCTTTTCTAATACAAATAAAATTCTAGAAATGTGATAAATACAAATCAATTCATATCCTTTTAAATAGTTTGAATTTGGAGAATCTTTAAAAATGAAATATGAATTATTTTAAAATATGAATCCAACCATGTTTTCAAATTTGACATGAGTTGAATCTATCTAGTCAAACCTTTGACATTTGAACACTTTAATATAAAATGTTTTAAATATCGTTTAAATTTCATAATTCCAAATATCGTGTATAATATATGTTTTTGAATCAGAAAAACATGACGAATATTTTTATGTTATTTATAATAACTTTTGAGAAATTTAAAATTTTCGAATTATTAAATGTTAATAAATGCCCATTTCTTAAATATTGCATAACTTTAAATCCGTAACTCCGAATTTGACAAATGATATGTCTAAATCAATTAGCTCAACGAGCCCATTCTAAATATGTATAACATGATATGAATTGAAGAATGCATCATATAAATAATAAGTATATAGAAATGTTTATGGGAGCAAAATATGACTAAAAACCTAATCAAATGCTTTATTCTTATACCCCACACCTCACCCATGACATGCTATGTTATGCCATGTAAATTGTTCATCATTCCACCATGGAATACTTGTTTTCTTGTTGCATATGATTTATATGTTTGTGCATTGTATTTATTTTGGCCCCTTGTGTGTTTATTTTTATCCAGATAGACGTTGGGCAAGGAGAATATCAAGAGCCTTAGGAGTATTACCCGGATACTTCCTATTCTGCAATGGAACTTCCAGACAAGCAGTTCCCCATGCTTGCACAACATATAGTACCTATTGCATCTACCTTCTTCTTGCATCATATGTGTAGCACCCCGGGAAAACCACTATTAAAATTCGCTTAATTGTTTACTACTTTGTGCATCATCAGGACATCATGCCTCATTTGCCTAAAACTATTTCCTAACAGCCTATTTTGTTTTCTAGATACTAGATATTTCCCTCTTTGTTCAAACCAAAACCCTAGATCGATCCAGATCTTTTATTTACCTAAAAACTATTTATAAAGGTTTATAAAATAAAATTATTAAAAACCTATTTTGCCGTGGAGGCAGTCCAGCCGGTCAGACCAAAGGCCTAGCTGGGAGACTACCTACTACCCGGCCCAAAAGAAACCCTAGCAAAACCCTAGATCTACCCTACCTAATCCCTCCCCACTCCCTCACCCAGCCGCCGCCACCCCCTGGGACACACCCTACGGCAACCACCCACGCGCACAGCTGCCTACCCGCGCCTCGCTCCCTGGATGCATACACCCGACACACTCCCCCTCTCACTTGGCCCGGCCCCACCCACGTGATACCACCCACTCGCATGCACACTCCCGCATGACCCCGCAAGCCAGCCCGACCCCGTGCCTCGATCTCTCTCTCTCCCTGCATCGCTCGCTCAGCCCACCCCCGCATGGAACTACCCCGCAATCCCCGGCCCTCCAATACCCGCAGATGTCGCTCGCCCTCGCCCTGCATGCTCTGTAGTGCCCCATCGCTGGCCCTCCCTCTCCTATCCGTCCCGGCTGCGTCAAGCCGGTCGCCGCGAGCACCTCTGGCTGCCCGTTGTCGGGACGCCGACCCTGGCGCCTGTTCCCCGTCGCTCCGGCCGTCAGCTCCTGGTTTTAGAATCTCTGGCCGCCTCCTACATCTCCCCTCTGCAACCCCAGCGACCGCCGCTGCTTGGTCCTTGTCCTCACTGGCCTCTCTCTCACGCCCGACCACATCCTCGTCGCTGGAGTACCTCCGTCCAACTATCGCCCGCGTGACTCCCGTCGTCGCTGCCTCACCGCCTCCTCGTCGAAGCCCCTGCTCGACCCCACCGTCCGCCTTCTGCGCATCCTCTTGGCCGCCTTCCCGAGCGAGGCAGCAGCGCCTCTGCCTCCTCTATGCGCAGAGCGCAAGACCCTCGCTGTCCCGATCCTAGCGTTTGGAGGCCACCACCTGATCCTTTGTGTCTATGTTCGCTCGTTCTCTGTAACTAATCAAGACCGTGTGGTAGCTGCTGCCGCGATTCCTTTTGATCTGCGGTGCTCAGAGCCGTAGTGTCGGTGTATGTGTGGATTGACCTTTCAGTTGCAATACTCATGAGCCAGATCCCTGTTTGCACCTCAAAGCATCCGCCTCCACACCGACAAATAAATCTAGAACCGACCAGATCGTCTTTGGGGACCCGGAGAATCCCTGGACACCAAGATCCCCCACACGGACCGTTTCCTCAGAATGCCATGCTCTTCTATACGGACGTTTCTTCGGAACCCGAAGGCGATGGAACTAAAGAACCTGAACCCATCGACCGAACCCTAGAACCCCAAGATCTTCAGACCAATGTGTGATCCCCTTTCCGAGCCCCGTATTTTTATAATATATGATATCTACATTTTTCATTTTATTGTTCATGCTTGCACACGTATCATGTGGTTGGAGGCTTTTTGTCGATTCACCTCATAATTAAATATGGAGGCCATATACGGGCGAATCTAGTCTAATATTGGCTCCATTTAAAATTGTGTAGCGAGCCGGTGATATATTTTGCCATGTTAAGACGACATTTAAATTGCGGGGTATCTAAATAACATGAACCATCTAATTAAATGTCGTGACCCCGGTTCCGCTTAATATTGACTAATTGCATCGCATCTTTGCCTGATCTTCTGTCATAGTATTAAATAGTGCATCCGATGTTTCTTCTAGTGCTTTCCTTCTTCACGGATTAGGCCGATGAGTTGATGCGAGTATTGACTGATCTTCAAATGAATCTTCGACAATGTTTCTCAGGCGAGCATTCTCCCTCTTTCTACCTATTTTACATTTCTAGTCTTATTTCCTCCTATTGATTTATTGCTATCTGTGTTGTGATGCTATAGATTAGGTACCCCTTTATACTTCCCTGCAGCCTCTGTATTGCCATCGACACCTCCTATTACCTGTTGTTTGGTAGATAGCCGGCCTTGTGAGTCGTAGTCGCTTGCTCAGGTGCTGCTTCGTGTTGTTGATGTTCCATCGTTGTTGGGTGGCTGGAACATGCTTAATGATGGAGATGATCATGGCTTTAATTACGTTTAAAAACTAAAATTGAAAGTAGATAAATAATGTAGAGGCACCGGTGGGTAATAGACAATATTTGGTTTTTAACCGCTCACTAGTGTCCCGTAGGACCCCGAGTTCTTGACACCTATTCCGAGATCGAGCGCGCTAACCACAAGTGGCGTGTGTGGGCATCACATCGATTTAGTACCTGATTTCAAAGTACTGTACCGGGGGCCACAAAGTAGTTTGGGGCTTTATTACTATCCTGTACTTATGCCATGCTTTACTGCTTTATTTATGATTGCGCGTGGAGCGCCTGTACTATTTTGGAACAAATGTGGAATGTTTTCGCGGTATCGACAAGCTCAGTCACACTTTCAGGTTCCCAGTCGTTTACAACTATTGACACAAACCTCTGGGTCCGTCTCGGAGACCGGACGACTTTGTTGCGGGTAGCTTAGTGGGGTGGCCCCCATGTGCTTGCTTTGGGTCTAGGAAACGTCGTGTCCGAAACCCTGTCAACATAGCATTGGGTGAATGTTTTGTGATCTTGTACCTACCTGATCTGACAACAAGGGTGTAGGTGCATGTGGAAACTTTGGTGCACCCCTGCAGGGTTAAATCATTTTGAGAAGCCGTGTCCGCCGTTATGGACGACTTGGAGCACAGTTTTCGATCATATAAAACAATAACTAAAGTTTACAGTTATAATATGACATGTATCCGATATTACTAGTAACTTGGATAACCACCATGTAAAGAATGACTAAAACTTCCAACCGTGTGAGTTCCCTCGGCTTGACCTCCTCGTTTGTTCTCGAGGGGGAAATACCAGGATGGGTATGTTTGGTGGTAGTATCAAGTTGGGTCCAAATAGGTATTTTTTATATCTCTCTGATAGCCGCCAGCTGTATCGAGTCTCTATAGGTTGTTTAGTGCATGTTGCGTTGCCGCTTCAGTCGACCATAACTATGTAGGCGAGGACCGCTGAATTCTAAGACTCTGTGTACTGGCCTCAGTACTGACCTCTCTCTTTTTGTTTTGCCCTTTGCCGGCACCCCTTTTGTTTAAGCAGGTTATTATTTAGGGCTCTTAGCTCAATTTGCATCTTGTCCGTACTCGGACGATGTATCGTTTTCAAGGTGATTTGGATCTTTGTACTATATATATGTATTCTTGACTCTTGGAGTTGTTGTTATATATATATCTGTTCTGTGGGTTCCATCGTGGACTATTGTGTAATGATATTACTTCATTTTCACCCGCACGCAAGTGCCTGGTGGGAACCTTTGAATCGTTTCTATTTGGGTTTGTTGGGAATCGCTGAAACTTGGATAGGGACGATCCGAGGGTGTTACAATATGTCACATTCATAATAAAATTGAATCCCAGGTATTGCATATCCTTTACTTTTAAACCCCACCGAAGCTTGTCCCCCCATCATATGAGCCATTACTTCAAGAGTTGATTGAGCCCTGCGAGTTGTAGAATTGCATGTGTAGGGTTTGCGAGTGTCTTTGAATAATGAGGTACCTAAATAAATAAATTGAGTAGTAAAGGGATAACTAATGAAAGATGCACCAGTGGGCAATATCTGCTATTTGGTTCTTTATGCTCACTTGTGTCCCATAGGACCCCGAGTACTTGATTCTTGTTCCTTGACTATCGCACTATCCGCTTGTGGGACCATGAATCCCTTAGTCCTAGCTTGAGTCATATTTAATTTCTTGGGGCCACAATTAGTTTGGGGTGTTATTACTATCCTGTACTTATGCGATGCTTTACTACATATTTACTACTGCTGCTCGAGGAGCGTTTACTATTGTACTATTTTGGAACATGGAGTGTTTTCGCGGTATCGAGAAGCCTAGTGACACTTTCGGGTTCCTAGTCGTCTACAGCCATTGACACAAACCTCTGGGTCCATCTCGGATCCGTCCAACTTTGTCGTGAGTTGCTTAGTGGGGTGCCCCCTAAAATAATTTATGAATCTCGCAAATTCTTTGTCGTGATGTCTCATTGGGTTATCATTTGGTTTTTACAAGGTTGATCGTGCGTGCGTTTCTATTTGTACTCCCCTGCAGGGTAAATCTTTCTGAAATTCGTGTCCATGGTAATGGTTGACTCAGATCATAGTTTCTCGATCATAGACAAGCATAACTAAATTACCGCCTTTAATATGACTAATACTTGACTAGTAATAGTGCAATATTCATGGAATGATTAATAAAATTGCCTATGGATGGGATGTTCTTCTTCCTTCTTGTTAGGGAACGGGGAGGCGGGCGAGCGATGTTTACTTATGTTGATATATATCTATTGGGTAATTAACTGTTGTTTAATTAACGAGCATCTATCTATCATTGGTTAGGTGGATGTTGTAGCCTGTCTCTATAGAACTGCTAGACATTATTTTGGCTGCAATTGCGTCACCCTTAGGTTGTTCCGTTTAGATTCATAAAGACTTTCTAAGTCCGTTAGGGTCTCACACGATAAAATATTGGTTTAGATGGACAGGTATATCCGCAAGAAGGTTACCGGGTCGAGGAGACCAATGATGGTGGCAAGGACCGTCTGGTGAAGAGATTTCGGGGATGGAGATCCGTGAGATCTGTGGGCCGGATGTGCTTATTTTCAGAGCATCTTAAGCCAATTTTCTTTTTATCTATACCCGGGTCTTGTTTTCTGCTACCACTTGATACTTTGATTTCTGATGTATGAGGATGTATCATAAACTATTATCTCTTTCTAGGATATTTGAATATTGTCATATGTACTCTTGTATATCGTTGGCATACATACTAATTTGTGTATGCTTTACTCACAGTTCATCCGTCTACATCTCTTGCACATGAAGCTATAACTCCGAGAAGTGGATAGGATGGCTGGCCGGTACCGTGCCCTGTTCCGCTCAGACAGGACCTACACGTGCATGGCCCTTGGGCCTCGTCGGTAGGACACCTTATGCACTTTTAGGTTATACTGGCTTGTGATTTAGAGTGTAGGTTCCAAGGGATTACACCGCTCCTATTTATGCAGAGGAGGAGAGGTGACGCAAGGAGGTGGCAGCACCGGACATACCACTTTGGTACAACGATGCCAGGGCGACGCAGTGAGATAGCAGGAATGACCATCCACGGCTCCGGCGCTATAGCTGGCCGGCGGAAAAAAGAAGACAAGGCAGGGTGAAACCTCGTGGGCGGGCATGTGGTAACCCTCCCGCATAATAATTGGGGAAGAGGCCCGACGCCGCCCTACGTTCAAGACCCTACTCCTACCTTGGAATGGGTCGATTCCGAGCGATCTAAAACCCTAGTCTTGCATCCACCATTGTACCCTCGCGACGAAAGCGAACAATATAACAAAGCAGGAGTAGGGGCTTTACCTCCTCACAAGGGTACCGAACCTGGGTAAAAAACACTCGTGTCACGTCTTTGTCGTGTGATTGCTCCGCTGTCACTACCGTTGTCGAGGCTCCTTCGAACTGTGTGTTCAGACCCCTCTCGAACCAAGGGATCGTTGGACCCTAGTTTCCTTTGCGAGACAAATCTCCGACAGCTGGTGAGTCTATAGATCTCTCCATCCTGCATAAAATGCCAATATTCGAAATGAGGGACAAAGAACAGGAGATCCCGAAGCGGATCAAGGACTAGAAGATGTCATATGCTCGGACCACTTCTTAGACTGTTTGTACCATGGTGATGAGTCACCATGGTAAAATCCAAATCTGGCAAGTCACTAAGGGCATCGCCACCGAGGATGATGAAGGCAACCAGCAGGATATCAAGGCTATCAAAGACTCTCGTGTAGGATACGTTTGTCGCATGGCAGAGATGATGAACTATGAGATGCCATTCTTCCAGTCCATCAATGAGTCGTCAAGACGGTAACAACGACGGCTCCAACGCTCCAAGGTCTCCACCACCAGCACCTACATCATAAACACTTATGCATTATTTTGAAACATTTTCATGGTCTATAATGATGGTAACAATATTTATGGTTCTATGTGTTGCACTATGTAAGAACTTATTCTTTACTCTCAGCACATAGTATATTTTGTTGTGCTTGAAAAAATTCTTAAGAACTTTGTGTTTATCCTTATTTTTAATCTGGCTTTTTCACGTCGTCCCTTTCATGAGTCGACAAACCTTTAACATGGGAACTCTGCCGAGCAACGGAGCGCATTTTCTATACCAGTTTAATCCCTGAAATATATCCAGTTTCTAGTACCAACAATTCACTACTCTTAAAAGGCATGTGTCTAAGAAATCAGATAAGAAACCAAAGTCTAAACATAAAAATGAGTGATACACTCAAAGGTTACATTTTTATAGGTTTCAAAAAACTTAACCAGAACGAACATGAGCATAAAGTACTTTCAAGCATCCTGAGGTTTTGAAATTGACATGCTCTTTTGGAAATAAGATGGTATTAAAACTTCTCGGAAAAAAACATTGAGGAACCAATACTTTTTTCACTTGATTACAAGATGTACATATATATGATTACAAGAAAAGGAACTTTAAGAATTGAAGGGACGTAGTTGTGCAATGTTCCATGGATGATCTAGCTCATCTAGATCTGTACTACCACCAGCTCTCTTTCTCTTCTTAGTATCAGGTCTTTCCTTCATTGGCCTCATAGCATATAAATAATATGACCCATTATGCAGTACTCTACTGGTCATAAAATGTGACAACCCTGGGTCAGGGATAGACAAATAGTAGACCTCCGCTTGACATAATCCTAACCTAGAGCTCGGAAGCATACAAAGAGAGAATCGGTAAAATAAAAATGACACTATGAAACAAAGAATATTATAGTAACCTCATAACTGAGCAAAGAACCAAAATATTACAAGCAGAGGTCATTGACCACAAACATCAAGCAAAAAAAGTAAAATTATGCTATTAAGTATAGCGGACTTAACATATGTCCTAAGAGGCCTAAAGCATACAGATGACGTCCCATTCCATAGATTCAAGGCTATAATCCAGCAACCCCAAGCTACTCATCGAGATCGATGCCATAACGAGCTCATCTTCTATGGTAACACTTACTCTGCTGCAGAAGTATCAATGAAGCAAGTGTGTACTCCGCAAGACTTATGTCTCATGGAGCTATTTTGCATAAAGCTATCTTTGTTTGTAAAACAAGAGGGAGGAGTAGAAGCTCGAGTAAGCAGAATATTTTAAAAGGGGATAAGAGAATGATATCTCTAACTTTATCTTCTCTTGATATCCACCGAATCCTTATCATTTAAAACTACCATATAGGATCACCCCCTCAATCCCTGAGGAAGCATCCTTAAGCACACTTTACTTGCCAAGTTTTACGATTAGGTTTTTCTTCTATATGATCTTTGAATCTGGTCACCAAGACGTCCATAATTGTGGACATGGCTTTTCAAAAATAATTAACCCTCTAGGGGTGTACAAATTTACCCACATGCCCCGACCAACTCTTAGTGTCACTTGACACACTTCCTTGGTGTGCTGATGGAGGGTGGTCAACCAAAACCTTTCCCTTACATTTTCCTAATCCATGAGTCACCCAGAAGGGCTCCCTGCTGCGGAAGTTGGCCATACTCCGAGGAGGTCCTTAACTCTGTGTACCGGGATCCAGTTTTAGTGCCATGCACCACTCACCCAGCCACGTCCTATATGATGCACCATCTTCAACCCATACGAAATGAAGATGCCAACTCCAAATCTCAAACTACGGACTCATGGATCAAACTAGGCAAGTTGGGGTCAAGGGAGTCCCCATAAACCCTTGTGTGGTTTCACGTCGAGTCCGGGTACAAAGGTAAGAACTCGGGTCCTAGGGGTGGTAAGTATGTAACTGCAAAAACCACAACCCTCGTGGCCTCCCATACAAGCCTTATCATGTTTACCTCACATCAGCGTTCATACCATGTTATCCTATCAGACTAGGTTCATTTGGAGCTCTGATTCATCCGCCAAGTGAATCAGCGGAAAAACCAAGCATGACTAAGCACAACAGATATACAGCTCTAGCAACGCTCACAAAGACAAATCCTAGCTATGCTAGAAGCAGTGGATCAGGATAATAGGTTATAAAAGGATAGGATAACTTTATCTTTTGATAAATAACATTAGAATCGCATGCAACATGGCAAGAATTGAAATACTTTGAACACATAGGATTCATATGTATGTGTGGGGATATCATGCTTTGTTCGCTGATAACCAATATAGTTGTTTAAGGTTCATCTGCTTGACAATGTTAATCTATAACCTTTGATGGTGTTGATCTCAATATTCAATCTCAGACTCGATCTCGTTGCTCGCATCAACTCCGAGGTCTTCCAGGAAGAAGTGGAAACATGGGAAGGAAAGCAACAATAAACATATGGCATCGATTCAATTCTCAAACAACAATGATGATATGAAAAGTTAATTGAGGTCGAAACTCCCTAAAGATGGCATTTCTAGATGGCAACAATAAAGTGTATTAGAATGAACCCTGAACAAGATCATCAATTTAATTGAGGTTGAAACTCCCTAAAGATGGCATTTCTAGAAGATCCGCAAATGCACCCACAGGGTTTCTATTGTTCTTCTAACAAACTTCTTAATTGAAATTGTTTAACAATGCATGACTATGATGCTATTGTATAGATGTCAAATCCCAAAATTTTCCAAATTTTGAAATGTGAAAAATAAATAAACAAAATAAACAACTGTTGATTTTTAGGGTGAGAAGAAACTTTTTGATTCCAATTGGAAATATCAAAACCTATTTTGATCAAATAAAATCCTAAAGGGATTTAAAAAGATAAATAAACAATAAAGTTAAAATAGTTGGAATTACTATTTTTGGATCTTTTAATAAAAAGATTTGGGTTTCAAAAGAAAAGGTAGAATAATAAATAAGGATTATTTTATAGAGCCAAATTAAATCTTGGCCAAGCTTTTGAAATAAAATATTTCTATTTGATAAAAAGAGTAAAGGTTTATTTAAATAAAATAATGAGGATTTATTAATATCCAATTTTATTTAAGTAAAGGCTTTTCCATTTTTAAATAAACACTAAAACTTGTTAATTTATTTTAAATAAGTTTTCCAAGTGTTTTATTTATTCAAATAAAACCTACTGAAATGGTTTTGATATTATTTTAGATTTCAAATAGAGTTTTTAAATAAATAAAATCCTATTTGAATTAATGACTAAGGTCTATTTACTTAATTATTAATGGATCCTAAAAATAATAAAAATTATTTTGTTTTGGACTTTGATTTGTGTTGTTAAACAGAATTAAAATCTACACAAAGTTTGGCAAAGGTTTTAATTCATTTGGGTGTTTGAACTGTTTGAATAAAATCAAAACAGAAATTCAAATTAGAAAAAGAAAAAGCTTTCAGAATAAAAAAAAGTGAAACAGACTCAACCCAACCCAACAGGCCCAGCAGCCCAACTCGCAGCCCAACTCTCCCCCTCTTAGTGAAACGTTTTTCACCTGGAAAAGAACCCACCTAGTCACTGAGCGCTCGGCCCCACTCTTTCTCTCCCTCTCTCGCTGTCAGCACGGCCCCACTACCACGCAATCATCTTCAACACCACGACCACGTCGCCCTGCCGTTGGTGCCGATTAACTCCGGCGTTGAATTCGCGTTGATGGCGGCCTTAAATCCTCCGGTGACCACGCGTAGATAAGCGCCCACGTCTCCTCTCTGTTTCCCCTCACTCGCCCCTCCTTCTCTGCCCCAGGGCTGCCCCGATTTCGTCTTGCACCGCCACGGACTCCGACGAGATTCGCGAGCAATTCCGGCGCCGTCTGCCTCGTCTCCGGCGAACTCCCCTGGTAAGATCAGACCGCCCCAGCACCTCTCGATGATGCTCAAGTGAATGCCACACTCGCCCGCGTGCACTTACCTTGCCTCGGCGCGATCTTCAGCCTCGTCCCCGACGACGAGCAGAACCGCCTGAAGCCGCCACCGACTCCGGCGAGCAATTCACGCCGTTCCTGAGCGCCCCTCGCCAAGCCGACCACGCGTTGAGCTTCAGCATCTTCCTGCGAGCACGGTGAGCCACTTCCCCCTCTTCCTCGCTTCCTAGTTTCACCGGAAACCTCCTGCTAGAGCGTGCGCCGCCGCCAGCCGCCGCGTAGCGCCGCCAGGCAATGGTCAACCATCTGAGAGCCGTTAGATCGTTAACCAGTGGCTAGGGTTAGATTCAAGCAAAGAGGTATGAGTCCATCTGTGCCACGAGATCTCACTTACATCCTACGGTCCACAGATCTCAATCCGTGTGAACCGGTACCGTCCAGTAGAAACGCACCACGTGGACAAGGTTTAGTTTAAAAACAGAAATAGAATCTGATTGAATTGCAAACTTGTAAAATTCATAACTTTAGTTCTACACGTAAATTTTTTTGCAAATTCTATATCAATAGAATCGGTAGAACAAGTACTTTTCAACCATGCACTTTGTTTAATGATTTGCTTCTGGAAAATGGGTTGAAATTACAGAAACATGTGTAGGCTTATTTTGAATATAAAAATTGTTCTAGATATATTTTTAGTATGAAATCTTTGCAAAATGGATTGTTGTGAACCTACCGACCCTAGGAACCAACTTCTAGATTTAAAAATGTATTTTGTGAAGATAAAGAATAAATAATTGAATTAGCTCAGTTCTAGTCAAATAAAGATATTGATTATGATTTAGAAATGATTTTTTGAGTGAAACCTTTGGGAAATGATTTGATTCAAACCTTCTGACCCTAAACACCAAGTTTTGAGAATTAAAATATATTTGGTGAACCCTTTAAATAATATTGCTTTGCTAAAAGTATTTTCAATCACATAAAATATTGATTTGATTTAAAATGGTTTATATATACAAAACCTTTTGCAAATGGTTTTACCACTTTAGTAAATGACCACTTTTGGACTTTATAATGTTTAGAGCCTAGTAGAAACCACTTTTGCAAATAAAACTATCTTTTGCATGCTTGCATGCATGACCTTGTTTCTATTATTTTATGTGTGATAAATTGGTTGGAATGCTAGTTGATTATATGTTTGCTTGATTGAATTGTAGTGAAGTTAGAAGAGTGTGATATTTGCAAAGATCAAGAAGTGAACCAACATTCTCTGCTAAAAAGACAAGTGACACTATCGTCCATGTCCTACTATTTTCATTACACTTAGTGGATGTTGAAACATGCATGATAAGGACTACTATATTTTATGCTATGCTAAAATCCTATTAAGATATCATTATATCTCCCTTAGTGGAAACAATGTAGTTATAGTACGCTTAGCCCTTCTATATATATTGGGATGGGATACATGTTATGATTATATGTAGAGTTGAAAAGATGTATGTTTTATATAATAAAACAAGTACTCAATGAACCACCTGGGCGGACAAGGATACTCAAGTTTTTGACAAGGTGGCAACAAAAGGGACCATGTTTATATGGCCATCTCTTTTTTTATGTGCACTAGAAGAAAACCACCCAGGGACTTAGAGATTGAACATGTTTCTCGTACAGTGGCTTCCGTGTACGGCCACATGCTAAATGGGCTCTGGCTTAGTCAACTACATAGTGGAAGACCCATGCATTGGCATCTTCAGGTTAACTAGAATTGTGTAAGGGAACTTGAAACCCTACATTGGTGCCTGGATGACAATCTAGCATTGTGTATTGGGAGGACATCTATGGAAAGACTTTGTCACATTATCAATCTGCCAGTACTCCATCTTGGTCAGTACTTATCCATCGGCCACTGGTGGCATCAAGATGAGATTGTGTCATGTGGGTAAAGTGTACAACTTCTGCAGAAGATCAAAATTCTAAGTACTTAGCCGTGTCCCCGGTCATGGACAATACGGAGCAACTAAGGTCTGAAGCTATGGAAGATCTCGACATTCCAATTTCTCAAAGTAAAACTTGATGGTGACAACAAGGGATTTGAAGCACTTGGAGTTTTCCAAGAAGTTTAGAAAGATTTGACAAAAGATCAAAAATATTTTGAAAAGATAGGATAAAACTATATTGCTTTCTGCAAATGAGCTTAAACCCTACTTAGCCAAATATGCATGTAATGATAGGATCCATTTATTTCTACATAGTAGTGAAACTTGCCAATACAATTCAAATGTATTGACCCTTGTGGCTGCAACTTATTATGTTGCAGGTTTGTTTGACGTTAAGTGTGTTGATTAGGATTACAAGTCTACAACCAACATGTTTGCCTGTGGCACTTTGAAGATGAAGGACCCCATGCTTATAGATTTTCTGCTGCAATGTAATGTGATAGCCAAATGAGCTATGTAAGATGTAATGAATTATTTTATTCCTGGTTAGAAAGTTGTATTATGACCTTTGTTTCTTGATATTACATCTTAACTGTGGATGCTAGCTATTGATCCAGGGACTAGCATTGTAAACACAGGGATCTCTACCTTATTGAAGGTTGGGACCCCTTACAATAGATCTTATTTTTCTAAACATTTTGATATATTATTTGTATTTTTCTAATTTAAAATGAATTAGTTATGAAATTTTCCAATTTTAATTCTTTTTTAAATCATTTTTGGAATATTGTAAAATAATTAACATTTTGGAATCACTTTAATATTTTTATAAATCAGAAAACATTTTTGAAAATGTTTATTTGAATTACCAGGGGGCCCACATGTCAGTATTTATTAAATTATAGAGATAGATAAAATAAAGAAAAAGTATTATGATGCCAGCATGACATCATGCTGACGTCATCAATGGGGATGCTCCCAGGTCGAGCATGCTCCCATCAATCTTCTGCATGCGATGGGTTGGGATCATTGGAAAGTGGGGAGCGAGCCGATCCTTTTGGTGGTGGCACCGCCTTTTATTTGTCACCGGAGCAGTGACCACGGCGAGCTCCTGCGGTGGACATCGATAGAGCATGGCACTGTGGTGAACCAGAGGGAGAGGGAGACTGAGGGGAGCACCGGCATGCTTAGAGGCTCACCACATGCATGATGAAGTGGTCGGGGAAGCAAGACGAGGACGAGAGGATACAAATCGACGACGACTATGGCGGCCGACGGTACGTTGTCAGCGTAATGGGAACGGGGGTCCCTCGCATTGCGCCGTAGCACGTGGGATAGGACCCACCTTTCAGCGGCTTGATGGATGCGTGGCATGGCTGAAAGAACATATGTACCCCCATGTGTGGTTTTGGTAATTAATGACAATCTTTATGGACTAATGTGTGTATTAAGTTATACTTGTAGGATTTGTCCATTGGCATCGCTTGGAGCATGTGGTGGCTTCAAGGTCAATGAAATGAGAAGAAGATGTGTTGTACAAGCTCAAAATGCGCCATATATAGAAGATCTCATGTTTGAGGCTTGCCATCCTCGGTGATCATGGATCGAAGATGAGGGATGAAGAAAGGCGTTCCATCTTGAGACGGTCAAGTTCGTCTACATCGAGCTCAAGTGGAATGCTCAAGGCAAAGGTATAATCTTGATAGGTTTTCTCTTTTGCCGGTCTCTTGTTGTGTGTAGGAGATCGGGTTTAGGATAGATAACCGTACTATCAAGAGGGGCTCTCGAATGAGTAATCCGATCACATCGTTTGGAGAGAGCTCAAACCTTAGCATACTTGCATCGTTGTATTTTATTGTTATTTGGTCTTATCCATGTGAGGATTAAGAGCTTGTGGTAATCTCCATAACAAGCTCTTGTTCATCAAAATTGGATCTCTCTTTTATATCTTGTTGCGATTTTGATCTATGCGGTTTTCCGGTATCTCACCAAATGAGGTATCTCACATTATATTAGTTGATACACTCTCACTTGGTGATAATCAATATTTCCAACGCAATTGGAATCAGGTCAATCGGAGCTTCTAGTCAAAAATTATTGAAGTTTGAATATCTGCCCGTCTTATTTAAAAAGAAAAACATGTTTTCTGGGCCGAGCAGTAATACCACCCGGGCAGGCCGGTACTAGCGCTCGCATCTGAGCGTCCCCCAACTATCTTCTGCCTAGCCCAGCACCTTTTTCCGGTTGTACCGGACGGCCTGGTAGTACCGCCCGAGTGGGCCGGTACTACCGGCCGGCCCAGAATTTCTTTCCTAGATTCGCCCAGATCGTGTTCGAGCCCAGCCAGCCTCGCCGCGTCAGCCCACCCGCGCTTGCTCTCGCTCACCTGTTGTGTCCCGCCCGTGTTGACCAGATCCCGCACGGGCCCTGCTGCCGCCGCGCCTACTCTGCTGCATGCTGGCCCCGCCCGCGCTCTGCTCGCTCGCTTGCTGCCGAGCTGCCGCACGTTTGCCTGGCCCCGCACGCCGCCCAGATCCCGCCCGCTCCCGCGTGTACGACCCGCTGTGTCCCCCGCGTGCTGGCCTTGCTGCTGCAGCCGCGCTGCGCTGCCTAGCTGCCTGCTCGAAGCGCGCTGCCCCTTCGTTCGTGCAGGGCCGTACGGAGCGTGCGTTGCTGCCGCGTTTGCTTCTCTCGCTGCTGCTGCCCTCTTGCCTTCTGCGCTGCACGTACACATGGCCCCACCTCAGGTGCATGTTGAACTTTGCTGCTAGTATAGCTTGCCTCTGCTGCTTTCTTTCTCTGATTCGCTATGCCCCGATTACAAACCGGTACTACCGGTCCAGACAGAAAAACGCCCTAACGGTCAGATTTTCTGGGGCCACTATTTATATCTTTTGCCCGTTTTCAGTTTAGGTGTCTTCTCTCTTATCTATTAGGCTAAGATTTGTCCACACTTGCTCTAGATCTTGAAGCTTGCCTAATCTTTTCCCTCCGATGATTCTTGTCCATATTTGAGTGGAAGAGAGAGGAGATCTAGACCCACGTTTTTACCTAACCGATTCATCTCTTTGTGAGTGCATCTTTGGAGATCTAGATTTTGGGGGATTTTGTGTCTCTCTTTGATTCCTCCTCTCTTGTTCTGCCAATAGCTTTAGTAGCTTTGCTGGAACTCGAGAGTGAGGGATTTGAGCACCTTTATGGTGTTCTTGCCATTTGCAATTGGTGCATCGGTTTGAGTTCTCCTCGGAGGATTTGGTTTGGGTTACTCATTGGAGCTTGTCCCTATTGGGTTCTTGGAACCCTAGATGGTTTTGTGGCCTTGGTGGTATTGTGGCCTTTTGTGGCATTTGTTGGGAGCCTCCAATTAAGTTGTGGAGAAGTGCCCCAACCTTGTGAGAGGTTCCGGTGGCCACCGACTAGTGCTCAGCCTTGACGTGACGACAAACGTCACATTCAGCAACAAAATGAGCGATATCCTTCTTCATACTGTAACACGAGAATCTTTGACGAAGATCCCGATACATCTTGGTACCTCCGGGGTGGACAGAAAGAAGTGATTCATGAGCTTCAGTAAGAATTATCTACGTCAAGTCCTTTCCATTTGGTACTATGAAAAATGTACCTAAATATATTACACCTTCCTCGTTAACTGAGAAACATTTAGCAACTCTGCTAGCAATTTTCTCTTTAATTGAGTCCATCTCAAGATCTTGCCTTTGAGCAGCTTTGATCTGATCCTCTAGAGAAGCCTTCACTTCAAGAGTAGAAAGGAATCCACACGGAACTACTTCAAGATTCAATCGAGCAAATTCCTCATGAAGAGAAGGTTGAGCTTGTTTGATCATCAGGGTGTTGCAATAAGACTTATGGCTCAGCGCATCAGCAACGACATTGGCTTTGCCAGGTTGATAGTTGAGACCCAAATCGTAGTCCTTGATAAGTTCCAACCATCTTCTTTGCCCGAGATTCAGATCAGGTTGTGTGAAAAGATACTGCAGACTCTGATGATCCGAGTATAACTCGCAACGACTACCAAGAAGGTAATGTCGCCATTGCTTAAGAGCATGAAGAACAGCTGCAAGCTCAATATCATGAGTTGGGAAGTTGTTCTCATGTGGTTTTAGCTGTCGGGAGGCATAAGCCACCACATGCCCTTCTTGCATCAACACACATCCGACACCTTGGTGAGAAGCTTCGCAGAAGACTACAAAGTATTTGCTAGTGTCTGGAAGAACCAGCACCGAAGCAGTTGTTAACTTGGTTTTCAACATGTGGAAGCTTTCTTCAGCCTTATCAGACCATTCAAACTTCTTATCATTCTTAAGAAGATCGGTCATCGGCTTTGCAATTTTGGAGAAGTTCTCGATGAATTGACGGTAATAACCGGCCATCCCTAGAAAACTTCGGACATCCTTAACAGACTTAGGAGACTCCCCATCGAGGACAGTTTGGACCTTATCGGGGATAACAACAACCTCTTTAGCAGAAACAACATGAGCAATGAATACGAGCTCTTGTAACCAAAACTCACATTTGGAAAACTTGGCATTGAGACGATGTTCTCGAAGTTTTGTCAACACCAAACGAAGATGTTCGGCGTGCTCTTCTTCAGTCTTGGAATAGACTAGAATATCATCGATGTAGACCATGACGAACTTGCCGAGATACTCCATGAATACAGAGTTCATAAGCCTCATGAAAGTGGCTAGAGCATTGGTAAGACCAAAAGACATGACGGTGTACTCGTAAAGACCATAACGAGTGGTGAAAGCAGTCTTTGGGATATCTTCCTTACGGATCTTTATCTGGTGATACCCTGACCTTAAATCCATTCTGTAAAAGACAGTGGCACCACTTAATTGATCAAAGAGATCATTGATCCTAGGGAGAGGATACTTATTCTAGATAGTCACAGCATTTAGTGGGCGATAATCCACAACCAGACGCGGTATATTGGTATCCCGCTTCTTAACAAAGATGGTAGGACATCCCAAGAAGATGTGCTGGGTTGAATGTATTATTTTCCTTCTAACTCCTCTAATTGCTTCTTCAACTCCACAAGCTCATGAGGAGGCATACGATAGGGTCTTTTAGAAACAGGAGCAGTTCCAGGAACTAACTCTATGACAAACTCCACACTTCGATCAGGTGGCATGCCAGGCAACTCCTCGGGTAAGACATCTGGAAATTCACAGACCACTGAAACATCTCGGATCTCTAACGGAGGTAGAACTTCAAGAGCATACAACTCTACTTCAGGAATAGAAACAACTGAAGGAGATAGTGACCCTACAGTCCAATACTTGACAGTTATGCCAGCAAGACTAGTCAGAGTCACAGACTTGGTTGTACAATCGAGAATAGCTTGATAGCGGGTCAACCAGTCCATGCCCAAAATGATGTCAATGTCAGTTGACTTGAGGACGATCAAAGAGGTGGGGAAAAGTTGAAATGCATCTTTGATTATATTCCCATGACTAACCATGGTGGAACGCCAACTAGAACTAGGAGACTGAACCCATAGAGGAACAGATAACCCCTCAAAACTTATCCCATGCATTTGAGAAAAAGCTGGTGACAGGAATGAATGTGATGCTCCAGAATCAAACAAAACTTTAGCTGGAATTTGATTGATACGAAGCGTACCCATGATGACGCTTGGATCTTCCTGAGCCTCCTTAGTGGAAATATGGTTCATGCGACCTCTTCTAGCACCTTGGTACTTATCATTCTTCTTTGGTGGTGGTGCCTTCTCAGCAGCACTCTTTTGAGGACACTCCTTTGCATAGTGGCCAGGCTGGCGACAATTGAAACATATAAAACCTGATGCATTTCCAGCAGGAGGGTAGTTTGATCCACCAGCATTGTTTGAAGAAGCATTCGGACGGGGATCATATCCAGAAGATCTTGCGGTGTAAGGAGCGCGTGGCACAACACTGTAAGGCACGAAGACACGGCGCTTCTTATTGCTAGAACCAACCGTGTTGTACCCCTCCTGAGGACGCTTACGGGTTTCTTCATACTCCACTTTTCCACTCTCGGCCTTCATAGCCTTGTTGAAAAGACCTTGGAAGTTACCAAAGTCCATGAGGTGGATATCACGACGAACCTCAGGATCCAGTACCTTGCGGAAAAGAGCTTGCTTCTTAGCATCAGTGGAAACCTCTTCAGTAGCATAGCAGGCAAGACGATTGAAATTGCACTGATAATCAAACACGGAACCAGTGCCCTTCTTCAGCTTGAGGAACTCCTCCCTCTTCTGATCCATCAGACCCTCCGGAATATGGTAAGCTTGGAAGGCTTCGGTGAACTCATGCCATGTAACAACATGTTGAGCTTCTTGCATAGCCAAGAAATTTTCCCAGTAGGAGTTAGCTGCTCCCTCCAGATTATAGGCAGCAAAAGTCACCCAATCAGCTTGAGCAACATGACCAACCTGAAGTTTGTGCTCCATAGTGCGAAGCCAGTAGTCTGCATCAAGTGGCTCAGTGGAATAGCTGAAACTGGCAGTAGTTCTGGCGTTGAGCGGTATTGTGCTCAATCCTTTCAAGGTGCCTCATGTTGTCAGCACGATTGGTTTCGTACATGGCCATGAGTTGAACCATGGACAGCGGTGGAGGAAGGTTGGAAGATTCACCCTGATTTGCAGCACCACGAGCATGAGCACGGGTACAGGCACGAGAGGTATCACCCATCCCAAAAGAACAAAAAGAGTTAGACATGGGATTCAAAGGAACAGGACGGAAAGATGAACAAAGAGAATTTTATATAAATGTATCATCTTATCAAGCATGGTAGTCTCAAAGCATACTAATGTATACACTAACCATCTGACTTACAAACCATGATAATTGAATGCTAAGATGTTACACACCAAGAAGAACTGAGATAACTTGGAACTCTAAGAATAGAAACCAAGTACGGAGTACTTTAGAAAAACGACCCCAAAACCACGATCCTAACAGTTTTGAGATATGAGATAAGGAATGAAAACCTTTTCAAAGAAAATAGGGTAAGAAGAAATCCAGCATCAGAAAAACACCAGATAAGGAGTAAAAAGGATCCTAGTCAGAGTTTCTGCAAATAATTTTTAACTTTCAAGTAGTTTTGTCAACTTCTAGACTCAACATCGACCAATAAAAGGGTTTCCTACAGGCAGTCCTGCTCTGATACCAAAACCTGTAGCACCCCCCGGGGTTAGGTTTAATCTAACCTCAGATCATCATCTAAGATAAACTTAACTCCAAGCACGGAAGATCACAGTAAGATTCGATAACATTACAGAACTCATGGATTCAACAGCATAAGTTTAAACTCTTAACATAGTAAGATATTAGAGTTATTACAAACCAGAGGTCATATATCCAACACTACATCACATAGCGAAAGCAAATATGTTGTTCTACACAACAACCTAGCAAAAGGCCTAAGAGGCCATAAAACAGAAGCGACGTCCATCCCATGGTCCTCAGGCTGCTACCTGGGACCCCCAACTACTCGTCGATGTCAACGTAGAAGCCACCTTCAATCGCAACTAGATCAACTGAAGAAAAACAACAACGGCGCAAGGCTGAGTACGAGAATGTATTCCACAAGACTTAGATAACCTAGTATCTACATGCTCTGTATAGAAAGGCTTTCTCTGGATTTATTTTTGCGGAAAGCAATCTTTATTTGTAAACAAGAGATAGAAGAGGCTCGTCTACTCAGAATCTTTTAAAATGGATAAGATAGCGACTTCTTCATCTTGTTCATCACATCTTGATAACCACCAGCTTCATCAGAACCTCCTATCTAGGATCACCCCCTCGACCTAGAGGAAGCATCCTTAAGCACACGTGGATCAACAAGTTTTATCATGGTTAAAGTTATCTATGATCTTCGAATCTAGTCACCAAGCGTTCATAACCGTGAACACGGCTTTTCAAAAAGATTTAACCCTACAGGGGTGTACAACTTTACCCACACATACCAACCAACTCTTAATGCTAAATATTATTAGCCCTCTTCCTTGGAAGGCCGGCAGAGGGTGGTTGACCACGACCTTCTGAAGGAAATATGCCCTAGAGGCAATCATAGAGATGATTATATTTCTTATGTATCCATGAGTTATTGTAATGTTCCTTGAATATCCATATCAGGAAACTTGTATTGATTGGCAATTATGTGAATTGTTTGTGAAACTCTATACTTGTATGGTTATTTAAGAGTTGTCCCTAGTCGGAGTTCATGTGAGGACACACGTGAATATTAGACTAGCACATCGATTGGTTGATGACTATGTTTTGTAAGTCATAGACATGGAGATATCAAACCAATGATGTGGACACATGATATGAACATGGGGTTGGACTGACCGAACTTGAGACTGTCAATTAGTTGCAGCTCTCTCTCTCTACACATCGTGTACGTTTTGTCCTTAGACCTAAGATTGTCGCATGTACTTGAGATGTGGATCGACCTACTTTGGGGCTATCAAATGGTGCTTTGTAACTGGGTAGTTATAAAGGTAGCTTTCGGGTTTATCCTGAAGCATGCTGCAATCCATGGTCAATCAAGATGGGATTTGCCCCTCTCTACTTGATAGAGATATCTCTGGGCCCCTCGAGTGATCGGATCCAGAAATGCATGGCTGTGCTACATATGGTTAAGAGTTAACCTAGTAAAGGGATTCTGAATCACAGTATCGAGAAAGGGAGGTCAGCTTGGAGCTAGACCAAATATCGTAAGGAAAAGGGAAAGACATATACTAAACCTTGTGATGGTTCATCCGATTTGATCTTCGTATGCGTTTAGGAGTTGGCACGTCTTGCTAGAGGCCGCTGCCAACTATTGACAGACTAAGTGTATTCGTGTCATGTCTATATGTATATGAACCTATAGGGTCAGACACTTAGAGGGCTGGAAGCCTAATAAGGATTGGATCCGAATTAGACCAGGCTTAGGCTACTAATGGGCTTCTAATGTAGAAGCCCACTAGAGACGCCTATATAAGAGAGGGTAGGGCAAGATGACCAGGGATAGACCATTCCACCCAGTCGCCACTCCTCACGCCTGTGTCGCGCGTGCGGACCTAGCTGTCCGGCGTCTGACGCTTCGACCCTATGCGTGTGGTTACCATGGAGGCACTGCATCTGTATCGCGTGGATGAGCCGCTCAAGGGGAGCTGCTCGTGGGACGAGAAAGAGGAGGAGACGTAGATCGTCTACACTGCCTTGACGCGGTTCATCAAGTTCCGCAACTGCGCGTCTAGTGGTAATCCCATGATCTATGACAACAGTAATCCTGGTTTACGCGGTTGAAAATTTTGATTTGCGCTAGTGTAGCCTACCCGTATTGCTTCAGTGGTATCAGAGCCGATGCTATTCAGTTATAGGTTCGAGATGTTTGCATATGGTGATATGCAGATTGATATGAATGATGTGATTGTTTATATTGCGATGGTTCAGGGTTGATCTATGATCTTGCTTTCCGTGATCGTGATTCTGAGGTAGTCGGATGACTTACCCCTACCAGTCGGTTTACGCCATCGGGGTAGACAGTGACACATAAATCCTGTTGAATCACGCAAAGATCAATATGATTGATCGAATCGGAACCTAGATCTAAGATCGATGTACCATGATCAAATGAGTTTGTTCAGATCAGAACAACAGACGGTTTATGGTAAATTTGATTTTCCGGTTAAAATCCTTAAAGAAAATTGTATAGATACCGCGAGGGGCGCTGCCCCTTCGAACCCCGCAGGGGGAGACCCCCTAGAGCCCCCTAGTCGTAGCCCCTTTCGTATCTCGATAAGGTAACTAGGTGATGCGAGTTCACATGATAAGGTAGAATGCGATTCTATGCATAACTTGTTTTTGTAGGATGTATGTGATGAGTATGGGCCATATATGTATGTGATTCACGTATGAATTTTATCATGACCTGCGTGTCGTGAGTAGGGCAACACGGCTGGAGCCATGTGTGTTGTCAATTATTGTAATGGCCTGCGTGCCAACTTGTGATAATCCCAATTCTATGTAATTTTGATTACTAGCTGTTAGGGGTAATAGCTTATATTAGTTCTTGGAGGACTCATCACTTGGAGGATGGCTCACATGGAACATGAAGATGGTCATCATCATGGTGGACAGGTTCTATGGCGATGGAGATCACCATGAGAAAATGGGCCATGCTGTGTCACAATTACGTGGATGCTATTCTTATGCATTTTACTCTATGCATGCTTAGATGATAGAAGTAGAACAATCCCTCACAAAGTTTAAGTTAAACCATGCCCTCCCAACCAAACCATGCACCATCCTATGCCCTGTACAATCGTTGGTGGGCCTATGAAATTACGGTGCCGCGGTTTTCCTTGGCTGGATGGTTTTGTATCGGATACCTACACGCATAAGGGTTGGTGAGCTTGACAAGGTCATCTTAACAGTTAAGGACCTTGGGTCATAAAGGTTGGGCGCCTAGTTTTGACATAGAGATGTCACCCAGCAACAAGAGTCATATGTTATATGATTAGCAAGTGTTTCTTACCAATTTATCTTGTCTTCTAGCAGTGATGCCAAAGCTCACTAGTCGACTTGTTAATTGTGGATCTTGAATCACTTAGTATCAATAGAGGGATATTTATTTAAGTGGGAGTATATGATATTAAATTGTTTAATATATTTTACTCTTTTCATGGTTACATGGCTTAGTATTTTGCATGTTTTCTGTTGTAGATCAATGGCACCGAACACTGCATCACCTTTTTCTTTGCGTTTGATTGTTGACAAAGATAAACTAAATGGAACAAACTATTCGGACTGGGTCCGTAACCTAAGAATTGTTCTTAGGTCTGATAAAAAGGAAACGGTTATGGATAACCCAATCCCAGATGAACCTGCTGATAATGCATCTGCTGCCCTAAAGAACACCTACAAGAGAGCATTTGATGATTCTCTTGAGGTTAGTTGTATTATGCTTGCATGCATGGAACCTGAACTCCAAAAGAAGTTTGAGGATAAGATGCGTACGATATGATCGTTGCGCTTAAGGACATGTTCCAAGATCAGGCAAGGACTGAGAGGTACAATGTTGCCAAGTCCTTTGTCAAATGCAAGCTAGCAGAGGGAGCAGCTGTAGGCCCGCATGTGATCAAAATGGTTGGTTACAGTCAGACTTTGGAAAATCTTGGTTTTACACTAGGCCAAGAGTTGGCCCCTGACTTCATTTTGGCGTCTCTTCCATCCAGCTATGGGCAGTTCATTTCGAACTACCATATGCATGGGGTGGAGAAGGGCCTTAATGAGTTACACGAGGTGCTTAAAATAGCAGAAAGTGACATGAAGAAGTGTGCAGGGCATAGACGTGTGATGGCTGTGCAGAACAAGCCTAGCTTCAAGAAAAAGGGTACTTCTTGGAAGAAGAAGGGAAAGGCTAAGGATACTATAGCACCCCGGTTAAAATCACTACTAGAAAATCGCTATTGTTTTTATTATGTGCATCATCATGACATCATCATGCATCATTTGCGTAAAAATATTTTCTAAAAGCCTGTTTTCTTTTCTAAGTACCCCCGTCTTTTATCTCAAATCAAAACCAGGTTCGTCCGATTATTTTGTTTTGTCTAAAACGTATTTATAAAAGCCTTTAAAATAAATCTATAATATTTTTATAATAAAACATATTTTCTTTTACGCGGGGAGGCGACCCAGCCCGTAGGCCAGGCCACCTACCACCCCGGCAGCCCGACCCAACACACACAGCAAACCCTAAACCTAATCCTAGCCCACATCAAGCCAAACCCTATCCTAGACCCAACCCATCTATAGCCTAGCGTCGCACCCGTTGTGCCACACCTGGTGCACCCGTCGCTGCCGCAAGCGCACACACACACACGTAGCGGCCACAAGAATGCGACACTGCACTCTGGCCTCACCCCGAGACCCACCTGACCCGGATCCACGCACACCACACACGCTCCCTACTCACCCCGATCAAAGCCGAACCCACCAGCGCCACAATCCCCGCGTCTCCCACTACGACTGAACCCCCGAACCCACCTCCCTCCTCGATCTCCAACCGCCCTCTGCAGCGCTTGCGGCCGCCGCCTCTCGGCCCGCGTCGCCCTCCGCCGCCAGGCCCTCCCTCTCCCTAGCTCGTCTGCTGCCTCCATGCCCGGCCTCCCCCATGCCCTTGGTGCTTCGCGCGTCCTCTGTAGCTCTCGCCAGCCTCGCCCTTCTCCGCGTGCTCGCCTCTGCTTCGAACAGGCACCGGCTGCCGCTAGGAAAAACGCCTCCTCCACGAGTTGCGTCAGCCTCGCAGCCCTTGTCCTCCTCTCAGTGCGCCGACCTCGCCGGAGCCCGAGGGATCCTCCTTGTGGTCGCCTTACCTCTCTCCTCCACCGCTGAGCTTCCTCTAGCACCGCCGGACCTCCTGTTCCTGTGTCCCGTTGGCCTCTGCATCCTCGAGCAACACGAGAGCCACCCCGAGTGCGCTGGCACGGGCCCTGCTCCTTCCTCAACTTCCTCGAGCCCCCACGTAGACATCCAATTTCTGCGATTTCAGCTCTTTATGTGCGACCCTACTGCCCGTGTCCGTGACAACAAGTTGACGACGTGGTTATGATCTACAGTGGTGCGTTGTTTGGTCCTCTTCTGATGTGGTGTATGCTTCAGAGTTCTGAAGAGGCCATGCGACAAGATCGACAAACGGGAAGCACAAGAAGGACCATTGACAAGATCTTCATGGAACCTAGACGTCGAGACCCCGAGTGCGTCTACACAGATTCGATGACCGAAGGTCTTCTACACGGACGCCATGATCTTCGTCACGGACGCTAAGACCGAACCCGAACCCCGACGAACCACGAACCCCCAAGATCTTCGGACCAATGTGTGAACCCTTTTTTGAGCCCCATATTTTTACAATATAATATTTGACATGTTGCAAATAAATGTTCATGCTTGCATACATATTTGTGTGGTTTGGGGGCTTTTGTCGATTCATCTCATTATTAAACATGGAGGCCATATGCGGGCGAATCTAGTCTAACATTGGCTCCATTTAAATTTGTGTAGCGAACCGGTGCTATATCTTGCCTTGTTAAGACAACATTTAAATTGCAGAGTAGCTAAACAACAAGAACATATTAATTCATTGTCGGGACTCCGGTTCCGCTTAATATTGCCTAATTGCATCGCATCCTTGCCATGCCATTCATCATATATGCATCATGCCCGATCTTTTGCCGTAGTATTCCATAGTGCATCCGGTGTTTCTTCTAGTGCTTTGATTCTTCACAGATTGGGCCGATGAGTTGATGCGAGAGTTGACCCGATCTTCGGATGAACCTTCGGCAATGTTTTTCAGGCGAGCATTCTCCCTCTTTATACCTATTTTACATTTATAGTCTTTATTTCCCCCTGTTGATCTATTGCTATCTGTGTTGCGATGCTTTAGTTTTCGTATCCCTGTTATATTACGTGCAGCCCCTATATTGCCTTGGACACCACCTATTACCTATTGTTTGGTAGACAGTCGGCCTTGCGAGTCGTAGTTGCTTGCTCGGGTGTTGTTCGATGTCGTCGAGTACCACAGTTGTTGGAGAAATGACGTATGCTTTATGTTGGAGATGATCATGGCTTTAATTATCGTTTAATAACTAAAATTGAAGTAGGTAAATAATGCAGAGGCACATGTGGGCAATAGATGTTATTTGGTTTTTAACCGTCCACTTGTGTCCTGTATGACCTCGAGTACTTGATACCTATTCTTTGTATATTCGCAATATCCACACGTGGGACCATGAATCCCCCTAGCCAGAGCTTGAGTCATATATTATTTCTTGGGGCCACAAACTAGTTTGGGGCTTTATTACTATCTTGTACTTATGCCATGCTTTACTGCTTTATCTACGATTGCGCATGGAGAGCCTGTACTGTTTAGGAATTGTGATACGTTTATGCGGTATCGACAAGCCCAGTCACACTTTCGGGTTACCAGTCGTTTACAGCCGTCGACACAAACCTCTGGGTCTGTATCGGAGCTGGCCAACTTCGTCGCGGGTAGCTTAGTGGGGTGGCCCCCTGAAATATTATATGAATCTTGCAATTGCTCTGTCGTGATGCCTCGTTGGGTTCTCATTTGGTTTTTCCTGAGGTTGATCGTGTGTGTGTTGCTATATGTGCCCCCTGCAGGGTAAAACTTTCTGAAAGCCATGTCCGCGGTTATGGACGACTTGGAGCACAGTATCTCGATCATAGACAACTATAACTAAAGTAGTGCTATAAATTGACTTTATAATGAGTAGTAATCAGCTTCACTACAACGAAATTGCTAAATAAAAGTACCAACAACTATTGGTTTTGGGATGCCTCCTGCTATATGTATCTGACTAGTAAATATTGCAACTATAACAGAATGGTTAACTCAAACTGCCCACTGTTTATAATATCAGGATGACTCATGCTATCTATATCTGACTAGTAATTGCCGCAACTATAACGGAATGAATAAAACTGCCAACTCTGTGAGTTCCTCGGTTGACTTCCTCGTTTGGTCTCGAGGGGGAAATACCAGGATGGGTATGCTTGGTGATAGTTTCAGGTTGGATCCGAATAGGTCTTTCTTATCCCTATCTGATAGCCGCCAGTTGTATTGAGTCTCTATAGGTTGTTTAGTGCATGCCGCTGCCGCTTCATTCCACCATACCTATGTAGGCGAGGACCGCCGAATTCTAGTCTCGCCGTGTTCTAGCCTCAGTACTGACCGCTCTCTTTTTCCTTTGCCCTTTGCCGGCACACCTTTTGTTTCAGCAGATTTTGAGATCGACGTTGTTAGCAGGGTTACCCTTCCAGCTTGGCCTGGGCAGGGTTATGGACGCCATTGGTTATTCTTCAGGGCTCTTAGCCCCTTTTGCATCTTGTCCATAGTCGGACGTTGTATCGTTTTCAAGGAGATTTGGATCTTTGTATTGTAAATCTGTATTCTTGACTCTGTGAGTCGTTGTTGTATATATCTGTTCTGTGGGTTCCATCATGGACTAATGTGTAATGATATTACTTCGTTTTCCACCCACACGAGAGTGCCTGGTGGGCGCCTTTGAATCGTTTCTATGTAGGTTTGGCGGGAATCGCTAAGACTTGCATAGGGCCTATTCCGAGGGTGTTACAGAGTGGTATTAGAGCTCAGCAGTTACGATACCCCACTGGTCCAGCCTGTAGGATAACCTAGCTAATGGACGTTGTAGAGTGCCAAAGCTATTTTGGAAAAATTGGTTGGATAGATCTAATTAGGTCTGCTTTTACTCCTTACCCCTCTACTTTTCTCCTCTTACCTTTGCGTGTTTTCAATCTGCTCTCTTATCTTTTCTTCAAGTCCAGGAATTCTCGTGGTAGGATTTCTATCGTACCTTCAGGGTTTCACTTCCTCCTCTTGTAACGGTGCTTCGACAATCGGCCTTCCTTCTATCCGAGGAATGTTTCCTCTGTTGTACCATCTAGTGGACCCAAAAATTCACTAAAATTTTTCTTTCTATCATTCTGGTGTTTTCCGATACGATGAAGTCATCTACCTCAGATCTGATGAGAATCTCCATCCCTCCTTTGTTTGCGAACCTCGCTTCTCGAGATCTTCAGTGTGATTCCGAGAGTTGGTTGCATAATTCGCCCATTCATGTGCAGAGTAATGCTTTGGGTGCGCGATGGACTGATCACCATCCGACTACTCTTATCATTCGCTCTCATACATTGAATCGGTGGATCAAGCAATTGAACTCTTTCCACAGAAGTTAGAGGTGGCCTTATCTTTTTATACCTTTACCTTCGTCCTTTGTTCACCGGAGGGTTCTCTCGATGAACGTGAGAAACTACCCTTTGTTGGTGGTGTCGCGGATTTCAAGATGGAGAAAGAACCCTTGTTAGTGTTGTCGCGAAGATCTACACGAAGTGCGAAGTATCAGATCGTCGGCCTTCTTCTCTGTACCGTGAGGTGGATCTCTGTGGCATCCCGCAAAACCACTACTAGAAAATCGCGTTGAATTTGTGCATTGCATCGTCATCATCATGCATTGTTCGCATAAAACTATTTTCGCAAGCCCGTTTTGTTTTCTAAAACGCCCCATCTTTATTCAAACGCAAAGCCCGGTTCTCCGGATTAATTATTTTGGCCGCTATCGGTTTGCATACGGCCCGTTTAAAACAAATAAAAAGATTTATTATTTTAGCGGGGGCAGTCGAACGGGCCGTTTCGACCCGAACGACCACCCCCAGGATTTTACAATCGGCCCAACCTTAATCCTAAAGCTACCAGAAATTCTACCCTCACCCCTCTCCACATCACCCTGGCCACTCACACGCTACCACCTCACCCTCTCCCTATCCCCCAACCAATAGACAACTGCCACCTAATCATACCCTCTCTCTCCCCTCTCCCCTGTGGCCCACCTAACCTCACCCACCCTCCACTCACGCGGTCACGCACTCACACAGGCCACACACGCACGCACCCGACAACCCCACCTGGTCCCACCCCTGTCCCAGCGCCCCGCTTCCTCTCTCCTTCCTCACCACCCCGCGCCCGCACCTGCCCGATGCGCCCCACCCCGCGTCCTCAAGCTCGCCCGGAGCCGAGCTCCGCCCCGCCACCGCTCCGCCGCCTCGCGCCGGCGCCCCGACCCCGTGCCGTCCCGCTCGCCACCGCTCGCCCTCACCACCGCTACCCCTCCGCTCCGGCCTCCCCCGCGTTCCCCGCCACCGCGCCCTACCCGACCTCGTCGGCGCCGCTTCGCGCCGCGACCGCCGGCTCCGCCGCCTCCCTCTCTCCGCGCCGCGCGCAGCCCTCCGACCCGCTTACCCTCTGCCGGCCTCCGTCGTCTTCCCGCGGCCGCCCGAGCCCCCGCAGAGGCCGCCGGCGCTCCGCCTGCCTCCGCCCCGCCGCCCCGTGCCGGCTGCACCGCCATCGCCTGCCACCCGCCTTCGCCGAGCCCGCCGCGGCCCGCTCTGCCTCGCTCCCTCTCTCTCTCTGCGCGCGAGCCTGCCGCCCCGCCGCTCGCTGCGCCGCCCCGCCGGCCAGGCGCTCGCCGCCAGGCGCGGTTCCGCCGCTCGCCGCCGGCCGCGTCGACGCCGTCCGCCTCCCGCCTCGACCCCAGCAGCTCCCGCCGGCGCCGGCAAGCTCCACTCCGCCGCCCAGAACCTCCCCATGCCCGCGAGCAGCCCCTGCCCTCCTCTCCTCCGGCCACCGCGGGTCCTCCTCCGGCCTAGCTCCTCTCCGGCTCGCCGGCGGGTCCCGCTTCGTCGGCCTCCTCCTCGGATCCCTGACGACGTCACCCTGCCCGCGTGCGCCTCCCGACGGTGCTACCCTCGGGCTCCCGCGTCTGTGAACTCCAGCAGCATGCCAACCATGCCGAGTACCACACCGCCAACGTCTAGGGGACGAACAAGATCTTCTTTTCGGCACGCCAAGACCTACATCACGGAAACCTCTAGATCCACTTTTGAAGACCCGAAGACCGATCCCGCCGGACGCCAAGACCTTCAATCGGATCCGAGGACACCGAGACCCCGGTGCGACAAGCACCGAGAACCCTGACGCCAAGATCGCCACCGGAACGCCAAGTTCTCCACTTTGAACGCCATGACCGTCGACATGACCCGAAGACCCCGGATGCGACAAGATCTACCCCGCTTCTGAGAACGTTCCGCCGAGACCAATCCGTCGAACCCTGGACCCTGAGACCGACCCCGAACCCCGGAACCCCGAGACCGTCGCGACCCCTAATGTGTGAACCCTTTTCCTCGAACCCTATTTTACAACTTAATACAACTTGTCGTATATTAAATTGTCATTCTCGCATGCATATCATTGGTTTGGGGGCCTTATGCCGATTCACCTAATAACTAAATATGGGGCCCATATGCGGGCAAATCTAGTCTCATATCGGCCTCATTTAAATTTGTGTAGCGAACCCGGTGCTATCTCCTGCCATGTTAATCAACATTTAATTGCGGGGATCTAAACAACTTGAACCACCTAACTAATTGTCGGGACCCCGGTTCCGCTTAATATGACTTAATTGCATCGCACTTTTGCCATGTCATACACCATACATGCATCATGCCGATCTTCTGCCGTTTTATTAAATATTGCATCCGGTGTTTATTCTAGTGTTTTGCTTCTTCGCGGATAAGGCCGTTGAGTTGATGTGAGCTTCGTCCCGATCTTCGGTGGAACCTTCGGCAATGTTTTTCAGGCGAGCATCTCCCCTTTCTACCTATCTTACTTTTATAGTATTTACTTCCCTCCTGTTGATCTGTTGCTATCTGTGTTGCGATGCTTTAGTTTCCGTACCTGTGATATACCGTGCAGCCCTATATTGCCTTGGACACATCCTATTACCTGTTGTTTGGTAGATAGTTGGACTTGCGCGTCGTAGCCGCTTGCTCAAGTGCTGTTGCGTGTCGTCAAGTGCCACAGTTGTTGATGTATTGCCGCATGTTGATGTTGGAGATGATCATAGTTTTACTTATCGTTCACTTTAATTCCTGTTTAACAACTAAAATTGAAATAAGCAGAGGCATCGGTGGGTGATAGAAAATATTTGGTTTCCGAACGCCCACTTGTGTCCCGTAAGACCCCGAGTACTTGATACCTGTTCCTTGATTTATCGCGCTATCCACATCCGGGAGGTATATGGGACCCCCCTGAGCCAGAGCTTGATTCAGTCTTATTTCTTGGGGCCACAAACTAGTTTGAGGTTTTATTTACGATCCTGTACTTATGCCATGCTTTACTGCTTTATTTAAATTGTGCGACAGATAGCACCTGTACTGTTTAGGAATTGTGACCCGTTTTCGCGGTATCGACACCCCGAGTTTTCGGGTTCCCAGTCGTTTACAGCCGGCCCCACAAACCTCGGGTCCGTCTCGGAGCTAGCTTACTTCGTTGCGGGTGTACTCCAAGGGGTGGCCCCCTGAAATATTTCTGAATCCTGTGATTGCTTTGTCGTGAAGGCCTCGTTGGGTTTTGATTTGGTTTTTCCGAGGTTGATCGAGTGTGTGTTGCTATTGGTGCACCCCGGCCGGGTTAAAACTTTCTGAAAGCCGTGTCCGCGGTTATGGACGACTTGGAGCACAGTATCTCGACCATAGACAAGCATAACTAAAGTTTACTGTTATAAATTTGACTTTATAATGACTAGTAATCAGCTTCACTATAAGGGAATGGTTAATTAATACTGCCCACAAATTGCTTGTTTGGAGTGTCGCTTGCGACCATTGTACCTGACTAGTAAGTATGACAACTACAACAGAATGGCTGAATAAAAGTACCAACAACTGCTGGGTTTTTGGGTTATCTCATGTTAATTGTATCTGACTAGTAAGTGATGCCACTATAACGGAATGATTAACTAAAAGTGCCCACTGCTTATTTTTATCAGGATGATTATCTATACCTAACTAGTAATTGCTGCAACGATAACTGAATAAATAAAACTGCCAACTGGTTAAGTTCCTCGGTTGACTTCCTCGTTTGGTATCGAGGGGGAAACACCAGGATGGGTTTGTTTGGTGATAGCTTCAGGTTGGATCCGGATAGGTCATTCTTACCCCCTCTGATAACCGCCAGTTGTATCGAGTCTCTATAGGTTGTTCAGTGCATGCTGCCGCTGCCGCTCAGTCCACCATACCTATGTAGGCGAGGACCGCCGAATTCTAGTCTCGCCGTGTACTGGCCTCAGTACTGACGCTCCTCTTTTTCCTTTGCCCTTTGTCGGCACCCCTTTTGTTTAAGCAGGTTTTGAGTTCGACGTCGTTAGCAGGGTTACCCTTCCGGCTTGGCCTGGGCAGGGTTATGGACGCCATTGGTTATTCTTCAGGGCTCTTAGCCCCATTTGCATCTTGTCCGTAGCTGGACGCTCTATCGTTTTCAAGGTGATTTGGATCTTTGTATATTATATCTGTATTCTTGACTCTTTGAGTCGCTGTTATATGTATCTGTTCTGTGGGTCCCATCGAGGACTGTTGTGTAATGTTATTACTTCGTTTTCCACCCGCACGAAAGTGCCTGGTGGGCACCTTTGAATCGTTTCTATGCGGGTTTGGCGAGTTTTGCTCAAACTTGCATAGATTCGATTCTGAGGGTGTTACAATCTCGAGGGAGAGATCCATTGTTACTGGTGTCGAATTCTAGCACCCTGGTTAAAATCACTACTAGAAAATCGCTATTGTTTTTATTATGTGCATCATCATGACATCATCATGCATCGTTTGCCTAAAACTATTTTCTAAAAGCCTATTTTCTTTGATAAGTACCCCTGTCTTTTATCTCAAATCAAAATTGGGTTCGTCCGATTATTTTGTTTTGTCTAAAACATATTTATAAAAGCCTTTAAAATAAATCTATAATATTTTTATAATAAAACATATTTTCTTTTAAGGGGGGAGGCAACCCAGCCCGTAGGCCAGGCCACCTACCACCCCAGCAGCCTGACCCAACACACACAGCAAACCCTAAACCTAATCCTAGCCCCACATCAAGTCAAACCCTAGCCTAGACCCACCCCATCTACTGCCTAGCGTCGCACCCGCTGTGCCGCAGCTGGTGCACCCCGTATCCGCCACAAGTGCACACACACGCACGTAGAGGCCACAAGAATGCGACACTGCACTCTGGCCCCACCCAGAGACCCACCTGACCCGGACCCACGTACACCACACACTCTCCCTTCCCACCCTGGTCAAAGCCGAACCCACCAGCGCCACAATCCCCGCGCCTCCCTCTGCGACCGAACCCCCGAACCCACCTCCGTCCTCGATCTCCAACTGCCCTCTACAGCGCTTGCGGCCGCCGCCCCTCGGCCCACATCGCCACAAACCATCGCTGTCGCCCTCTGCTGCAAGGCCCTCCCTCTCCTGAGCTCATCTGCCGCCGCCATGCCCGGCCTCCCCCGTGCCCCTGGTGCTCCGCGCGTCCTCTGTAGCTCTCGCCAGCCTCGCCCTTCTCCTCCTGATCGCCTCTGCTTCCAACCGGCACCGGCCGTCGCTAAGAAAAATGCCTCCTCCACTAGCCGCGTCGGCCTCGCAGCCCTCATCCTCCACTCAGTGCGCCGACCTCGCCGGAGCCCGAGGGATCCTCCTTCTGGCCGCCTTACCTCTCTCCTCCACCGCTGAGCTTCCTTTAGCACCGCCGGACCTCCTGTTCCTGTGTCCCGTTGGCCTCTGCATCCTCGAGCAACACGAGAGCCACCCCGATTGCGTTGGCACGGGCCCTGCTCCTTCCTCAACTTCCTCGAGCCCCCACGTACACATCCAAGTTCTGCGATTTCAGCTCTGTATGTGCGACCCTGCTGCCCGTGTCCATGACAACAAGTTGACAACGTGGTTCTTCTCTATAGTGGTGCGTTGTTTGGTCCTCTGCCGATGTGGTGTATGATTCAGAGTTGTGAAGAGGCCATGCGACAAGATCGACAAACGAGGAGCACAGGAAGGACCATTGACAAGATCTTCACGGAACCTAGACGTCGAGACCCTGAGTGCGTCTACACGGATTCGATGACCGAAGGTCTTCTACACGGACGCCATGATCTTCGTCACGGACGCCAAGACTGAACCTGAACCCCGAACCCCCAAGATCTTCGGACCAATGTGTGAACCCTTTTTCGAGCCCCATATTTTTATAATATAATATTTGACATGTTACATATAAATGTTCATGCTTGCATACATATTTGTGTGGTTTGGGGGCTTTTGTCGATTCACCTCATAATTAAACATGGAGGCCATATGCGGGCGAATCTAGTCTAACATTGGATCCATTTAAATTTGTGTAGCGAACCGGTGCTATATCTTTCCTTGTTAAGACAACATTTAAGTTGCAGAGTAGCTAAACAACAAGAACCTATTAATTCATTATCGGGACTCCAGTTCTGCTTGATGCGAGAGTTGACCCGATCTTCGGATGAACCTTCGGCAATGTTTTTCAGGTGAGTATTCTCCCCCTTTCTACCCATTTTACATTTATAGTCTTTATTTCCCCCTGTTGATCTATTGCTATCCGTGTTGTGATACTTTAGTTTTCGTATCCCTGTTATATTACTTGCAGCCCCTATATTGCCTTGGACAGCACCTATTACCTGTTGTTTGGTAGACAGTCGGCCTTGCGAGTAGCAGTTGCTTGCTCAGGTGTTGTTTGATGTTGTCGAGTACCACAGTTGTTGGAGAAATGACTTATGCTTTATGTTGGAGATGATCATGGCTTTAATTATCGTTTAATAACTAAAATTGAAGTAGGTAAATAATGCAGAGGCACATGTGGGCAATAGATGTTATTTGGTTTTTAACCATCCACTTGTGTCTCATAGGACCCTGAGTACTTGATACCTGTTATTTGAATATTCGCACTATATGCACGTGGGACCATGGATCCCCCTAGTCAGAGCTTGAGTCATATATTATTTCTTGGGTCCACAAACTAGTTTGGGGCTTTATTACTATCTTGTACTTATGCCATGCTTCACTGCTTTATTTACAATTGTGTGTGGAGCGCATGTACTGTTGAGGAATTGTGATACATTTATGCGGTATCGACAAGCCCAGTCAAACTTTCGGGTTCCCAGTCATTTACAGCCGTCGACACAAACCTCTAGGTCCGTCTCGGAGCCGGCCAACTTCGTCGCGGGTAGCTTAGTGGGGTGGCCCCCTGAAATATTATATGAATCTTGCAATTGCTCTATCGTGATGCCTCCTGCTATGGACAACTTGGAGCACAGTATCTCGATCATAGACAACTATAACTAAAGTAGTGCTATAAATTTGACTTTATAATGACTAGTAATCAGCTTCACTACAACGGAATGGCTAAATAAAAGTACGAACAACTGCTGGTTTTGGGATGCCTCCTGCTATATGTATCTGTCTAGTAAGTATTACAACTATAACGGAATGGTTAACTCAAACTGCCCACTGTTTATAATATCAGGATGACTCATGCTATCTATGTCTGACTAGTAATTGCCGCAACTATAACGGAATGAATAAAACTACCAACTGTGTGAGTTCCTCGGTTGACTTCCTCATTTGGTCTCGAGGGGGAAATACCATGATGGGTATGATTGGTGATAGTTTCAGGTTGGATTCGAATAGGTCTTTCTTATTCCTATCTGATAGTCGCCAGTTGTATTGAGTCTCTATAGGTTTTTTCGTGCATGCCGTTGCCGCTTCAGTCCACCATACCTATGTAGGCGAGGACCGCCGAAATCCAGTCTCGCCGTGTACTGGCCGTGTACCGCCGAATTCTACCGCTCTCTTTTTCCTTTTCCCTTTGCCGGCACCCCTTTTGTTTTACCAGGTTTTGAGATCGACGTCGTTAGCAGGGGTACCCTTCCGGCTTGGCCTAGGCAGGGTTATGGACGCCATTGGTTATTCTTCAGGGCTCTTAGCCCCCTTTGCGTCTTGCCCGTAGTTGGACGTTGTATCGTTTTCAAGGAGATTTGGATCTTTGTATTGTAAATCTGTATTCTTGACTCTATGAGTCATTGTTGTATATATCTGTTCTGTGGGTTCCATCGTGGACTAATGTGTAATTATATTACTTCGTTTTCCACCCGCACAAAAGTGCCTGGTGTGCGCCTTTGAATCGTTTCTATGAGGGTTTGGCGGGAATCGCTAAGACTTGCATAGGGCCGATTCCGAGGGTGTTCCAGATACGATCCCTAAGCCTGCACCCAAGCAAAAAGCTGGACATGTATAAGACACTGAGTGTTTCTTTGGTCATGAACATGGCCACTGGAAGAGAAATTTCAGCAAGTACCAGGCTTCTTTGAAGAAGAGTGGAAGTAAGAGTACTTCCGAGTCAGGTACCCTTGTTGTAAATGTTGTGGACATTCTTCTCGCTGATTCCTATGTTAACTCTTGGGTATTTGATACCGGATCGGTTGCTCATATTTGCAATTCGATGCAGTGGCTAATAAGGTGAAGTGGATTTTTGCGTCGGAAATAAAGCAAGGGTTGCTGCATTGTTCGTCGGTGTCATGCAACTTCACCTTCCATCAGGATTTATTATGGAGTTGAATAATTGTTATTACATTCCAATTATGGGTCGAAACATTTTATCACCTTCATGTTTGATGAGGGATGGATATTCATTTGCGAGTGCAAACAATGGTTGTGTAATCTCTAAGAATGATATGTTTATGGCTGATGCTCCCATTTTGAATGGGTTATTTTATTTTAAATCTTGATGATGCATCTGTTTACAATGTTAGTGCTAAAAGGCTTCGGCCTAATGATTTTAGCCCTACCTATTTCTGGCATTGTCGTTTGGGGCATATAAATGAAAAGCGCATGAAGAAGCTCCATGGTGATGGTCTTCTAACTTCGTTTGATTTTGAATCATACGAGACATGTCAGGCTTGTTTACTTGGAAAGGTGACCAAGTCACCTTTTTCAGGTTTACCCGAGAGAGCGACAGACTTGTTGGAACTCATACATACTGATGTATGTGGACCAATGAGCATGACAAACAGAGGAGGATATCACTACTTCATTACTTTCACTGATGATTTCAGTAGATATGGTTATGTCTACCTGATGAGGCATAAGTCTGAAACTTTTGAAAATTTCAAGGAGTTTTAGAGTGAGGTAGAGAATCAACGTGGCAAGAAAATAAAGGCCTTGCGATCTGATCGTAGAGGAGAATATTTGAGTCACGAATTTAGCAATCATCTTAAGAGTTGCGAAAGTGTTCCACAGCTCACGCCGCCCGGAACGCCTCAAAGAAACAGGGTCTCCTAACGGCGCAATCGAACTTTGTTGGACATGGTTCGATGGATGATGAGCCAGTCAGATTTACCATTATCATTTTGGGGTTATGCTCTAGAAACGGCAGCTTTCACACTTAACAGGGTACCATCTAAATCCGTACTTAAGACACCATATGAGATGTGGACTGGAAAGAATCCCAATTTGTCTTTTCTAAAGATTTGGGGTTGTGATGCATTTTTCAAGCGACTTTAGTCAGGCAAGCTGACACCCAAAATCGGATAAGTGCATTTTTGTGGGATATCTGAGGGAAACCTTAGGGTATTACTTCTACAACCGAGAAGAGGGCAAAGTGTTTGTCGCTCGTAGCAGTGTTCTCCTAGAGAAAGAGTTTCTCACAAAGGGAATGAGTGGAAGGTCGGTGCGACTTGATGAAGTTCAAGATGAGCCAGTCGGGGATGCTTCTACGAGTGATGCTATTGTAGCAGAACAAGTTGAGGAACCCGTGGCAATAGAAGAACGGTACCCTGTTAGAGAATGATGAGCCTGTGACCTATGCAGAAGCGATGGTGGACCCAGACTCTGAGAAATGGCTGATCGCCATGAGATCCAAGATAGAGTCCATGGGAGACAATCAAGTTTGGAACATGATTGACCTGCCTGATGGTTTTAAAGGAATCGAGTGCAAATGGATCTATAAGACAAAGATTGATATGGATGGAAATGTTCACATCCATAAAGCTCGACTTGTTGCAAAAGGTTTTCGACAAGTTCAAGGAGTTGACTATGACGAGACTTTCTCGCCCGTAGCGATGCTTAAATCTATATCGATCATTCTAGCCATTGCTGCACCTTTCGACTATGAAATATGGCAGATGGATGTCAAGACGGTTTCCTAAATGGAATCCTAACTGAGGACGTGTAAATTATGCAACCCGAAGGTTTTGTTGACCCAAACAATGTTGGAAAGGTATGCAAACTTCTAAAGTCCATTTATGGGCTGAAGCGAGCATCTAGGTGTTGGAACATTCGATTTGATGAAGTTGTAAAGGAGTTTGGCTTCATCAAAAACAAATAAGAAACTTGTGTTTACAAGAAGGAAAGTGGGAAAGCGCTGGTATTTCTAATCTTATATGTAGATGACATATTACTGATTGGAAATGACATTCCTATGCTCGAGTCTGTTAAGACCTCGTTGAAAAATAGTTTTCGATGAAGGACTTAGGAGAAGCGGCATATATTCTGGGCATCAAGATCTATAGAGACAGATCAAGGAGGCTAATTGGATTAAGCCAGAGTACATACATTGACAAAGTGTTGAAACGGTTCAGCATGGAAGAGGCTAAGAAGGGGTTCTTGCCCATGTCTCACGTCATTAAATTCAGCAAGACTCGGTGTCCTTCGACTACTGATGAGCGTGAGCGCATGAGTAGGGTTCCATATGCTTCGGCTATTGGATCCATCATGTATGCAATGATATGTACTCGCCCAGATGTTTCCTATGCTCTAATTGTTACAAGTAGATATCAGGCTGATCCAGGTGAAGGTCACTAGACAGCGGTAAAGAATATCCTTAAGTACTTGAGAAGGACTAAGGATGTGTTCCTAGTTTATGGAGGTGAGGATGAACTAAGTGTAAGGGATTACACAGATGCGAGTTACCCTAATGACTCAGATGATTCCAGATCGCAATCTGGTTATGTGTTTTTCATGAACGGTGGTGCTCTGAGTTGGAAAAGTTACAAGAAAGATACGGTGGCCTCCTCTTCAACAGAAGCTGAATATATTGCCGCCTCGGAGGCTGCAAAGGAAGCTGTTTGGATTAGGAATTTCCTAATCGCTCTTGGTGTAGTTCAGGGCGCGTCCAATCCCATGGACGTTTATTGTGACAACAACGGTTCTATTGCACAAGCCAAGGAACCTAGACAGCACCAGAAGAACAAACATATTCGCATGTGTTACCATCAGATTAGAGAGTTCGTTGAGGATGGTAGTGTCATGATATGCAAAATACATACGGACTCAAATGTTGCTGATCCTTTTACAAAGCCACTCCCGCAGCCTGCGCATGAGGTGCACGCAAGATAAATAGTTATTAGATAGAATCCAGATTGACTCTAGTGCAAGTGGGAGACTGAAGGAAATATGCCCTAGAGGCAATCATAGAGATGATTATATTTCTTATGTATCCATGAGTTATTGTAATGTTCCTTGAATATCCATATCAGGCAACTTGTATTGATTAGCAATTATGTGAATTGTTTGTGAAACTCTATACTTGCATGGTTATTTAAGAGTTGTCCCTAGTCCGACTTCATGTGAGGACACATGTGAATATTACACTAGCACATCGATTGGTTGATGACTATGTTTTGCAAGTCATAGACATGAAGATGTCAAACCAATGATGTGGACACATGTTATGAACATGGGGTTGGACTAACCCAAATTTAGACTAGCAATTAGTTACAGCTCTCTCTCTACACATCGTGTACGTTTTGTCCTTAGACCTGAGATTGTCGCATGTACTTGAGATGTGGATCGACCTACTTTGGGATATCAAACACTGCTCCGTAACTGGGTAGTTATAAAGGTAGCTTTCGCGTTTGTCCTGAAGCATGCTCCAAGGCATGGTCAATCAAGATGGGATTTCCCCCTCTCTACTTGAGAGAGATATCACTAGGCCCCTCGAGTGATCGAATCCGAAATGCATGGCCATGCTACATATGGTTAAGAGTTAACCTAGTAAAGGGATTCTGAATCATAGTATCGATAAAGGGAGGTCAGCTTGGAGCTAGACCAAATATCATGAGGCAAAGGGAAAGACATGTACTAAACCTTGTGATGGTTCGTCCGATATGATCTCTGTATGCGTTTAGGAGTTGGCACGTCTTGGTAGAGGCCGCTACCAACTATTGACAGAATAAGTGTATCCGTGTCAGTTCTGTACGTATATGAACCTATAGGGTCACACACTTAAAGGGCTGGAAGCCTAATGAGGATTGGATCCGAATTAGACCAGGCTTAGGCTACTAATGGGCTGCTAATGTAGAAGCCCACTAGAGACGCCTATATAAGAGAGGGTGGGGCGAGATGACCAGGGTTAGACCATTCCACCCAGCCGCCACTCCTCACGCCTGTCTCGCACGTGCGGACCTAGAAGTTCAGCGTCTGACGCTTCCACCCTGTATGTGTGGATACCTCGGAGGCGCTGCATCTGTAGCGCTTGGACGAGCCACGCAAGGGGAGCTTCTCGTGGGACGAGAATGAGGAGGAGACGTAGATCGTCTGCACTGCCTCGATGCACTTCATCAAGTTGCGCAACTGCGCGTCTAGTGGTAATCCCATGATCTATGACAACAGTAATCCTGGTTTACGCGGTAGAAAATTTTGATATGCGCTAGTGTATCCTACCCGTATCCCTTAACCTTTACCTTGCTTTCGCCGAGACCATGAGTCATGCAATAAGTATGGTTCCGCCATAATGGGTCAAATCCTGAAGGCGGTACTTAAAGATGTGAGGCGAGGTTGGTTCACCAGGGGCTCCATCGACCCCAAGCAACCGCGGCCACGCTTTCCTACCTGTTATGATGCACCTCCTTCACCTCCTCTTTAGAAAATGTTTTCAATGCGTATGCCAAATGGAAAGCCCGAACTATGTGACTCATGGAATCTACTAGGCAAGTTAGTCAGTCGAGGGGTTCCCAAGCCCCGTGTGGTTGTACGCTCATCTCAGTTCCAAAGGCAAGAACTCAGTTCCTAGTGGTGGCGAGTATGGGACTACAAAAACCACACCCAACATGGCCTCCCATACAAGCCTTAGCATATTTAATTAATTAATTCGATGATGTCACCATCTCCAACCTCACTACCTTCCTTGGCACCTCAGATTCATCATTTTGATAGATTAGACGTTGTTACTATGCATCGCTAAGTTGTCGGTAACAAAAGCTCTAGCAATTCTCAACTGCCAGACCTAGGTATGCTAGGAGTAGTGGATCAGGAGTATAAGGATACAAAAGGGAAACTGTGCAATAGATAGGTAACACTAGCTACTGACAAAAGACCACACTGGAATCGTGTGCATCATAGAGACAAAGTAATATACTTTGCAAAAGTAGGTTCAGAATGAGAGGCTATGCTTTCCTTGTCCTTTAGTAGACATATATGGATATTCGGTGTTGTTGACTTCAGCCTCGGGCTCGGATCCTATCGCAAAGAACCAATACCGGAAAGGAAAGCGATAATCAAGACATGGCATAATACAATGCGCATTCAATATGGATGATATGATGAATTGAATAGTATTGAAATGAACCCTGGAACATGCTTAGTCATTTTAAACGGGGTACGAGAGGTCCAAACCCTAGAACAAGGGGATCCTCGGAATCACCTATGGGGTTCAAATGATTATTCTAATTAAACGTGTCATAAAAGTTGGTTAACAATGCATGATTGTATTGCTATTTCTTAGCTCTTATTTTTCTGAACATTTTGATATATTATTTGTATTTTTCTGACTTATAGATAATTAGTTATTGAATTTACAACATTTAAATTAGTTTATGAAAATATTAAACCAAATTAAATTGATTTACTGCATCATTATGACGTCAGTGCGCTAACCCTAAACATTTCTCATCGAGGAAGAGGCCAGACCCAGCCACTGACTACTGGGCCCAAGGCCGCGTGTGCAGCACAGTTGGCTAGGCGGGGTCAACACTAGGGTGGGCTGATTTCCACCAGGGCAAAGCCTAGCCCAGAGGCTGATGGGTGGGGTCGAGCCATGTAGAAAAGACACGCGGCTCCACGTTGATGCCACATGGGCTCACTGGAGGCACGTCGGCTGACGACGAGGTACGGCACTACAGGGCACGGGAGGAGGCGTGCTAGGGCTCGTTCGAAACATTGCACAGAGGCGGACCTAACTACGGCGACGCCTCCGATTCTTGGTCACCGGAGCAGCAAGCATGGCGAGAAGCAGCGTCAATGGCGACTGAGCAACGGCGACCTACGGCTACAGACGATACGCAGGCAAATGAGGGGCACAGGAAGGACCGCGAGCTCAAACTGAGTGCGTCTATGGTGATCATGAGGCCGGAGGAGGTCAGGACCGACGACGATGTGTCAACACCACAATTTTTAATCCCGGATGCCTGTTATACCATACATCACAATCCCACGATTACCATTTTTGCGAGACATAACAGATTTGGATATCACAGTACATCATCCATTACAAACCATACAGAAGGTCTTACACAAATAAGGATCTCATGATCCAGTTCTTAATACAACTCAAGCAGCGGAATAACATAAAGATAACGATAGCGTAGTTGAAGATCCATCTTCGGGGTCACAGGCAATGCTGACAATGGGAGATGATCCTAGTTGTCGTAACCTTCCTGCAGTCCATCATCATGATACTCCTCTTCATAGTATGACGCGGCTATTCGAATAGTTTGACACTCTGCAGAGATTGTACACTTTCACCAGTACATTTGATACATCTGTCAGGAACAAATCCTGAAATCACCATACTCAGTATGCGGATAATCAATCCTAACCTTTCAAATACACTCCCTAGTATAGGCACCTCTCCTGTGAGTTTGGCCTCCCAACCATGACCAACTGTCATCTTGGGTACTGCATAGGTGGACAATCTTCAGAAGGTAGCCTCAGCTCAGACCTTGGCCACAACGGAACCCATACTAAGGTATATAAATTTCCAGTGAAGCCCTACCCAATTTTCGGGTATTGTGGTTGTACGGTAAAATTGGAATGGTATCGCATCCAGACAACCATCAGTTTTAAAAAGGGCTAAGGCTCATGCCTCAACATTTTCATCATCAAAATCATCTGGTGTTCAGAAACACATGTCAAAACATTTTAGTAGAATGACTCATCATTCTAAGGTTTTCATAACCATTTTCACCAAGTATTCCCATCTACAGTTGATCAAGTTTTATGCTTAGCACTAGCATCTACAAGTGGGGATAAATACTAATGAGGGGTGGTAAACAAGTGGAAATTAGCTAAGTTCAATCTCATGCCTCAGGATGAGATTAAGATTATCTAACTTAGGCCAAGTTTTATGCTCTTTATGCTACCTTCAATTATCTTCTTAGAATCTATAAGTCACTAAGTAAACTTTAGGAGAAAGCTTTGATAAAGAAAATAAATTATTAAGCTTGCAAGTAAAAGTAGGATTAGGTATTAAGTCGTGTAAGCTTGCAAGTAAAACTTTCATGGTTTAGCTTGCTAAGATAGTATTATAAGCTTGCCAAGTTAATAGCTTTCATGTATTGGCTTGCCTTGTGCATAGTAGTGGTTGAAGTTCTCCTCGGCTTTTTTTCGTAGTATCCTCCTTCCTCCTCGTATCCTTGGTCGGTACTAGCGTCTATAAATAAATACGAGGTGCACAATCACCAAACAATACATAACTATTTCTAAACATCACTCAAAGGTTCACACTAGATGATCTATCATCATCACTATCATTACAAGATTAAAGCACTTGTCTTATTTATTTTAATTTGAGAAAAGTAATTTCTACTCATTGAAAAACTACTTAAGATTTAATATTCTCCAACTCAAACATGGGATCATGTTGACACATGCCATCACCACATATTTCAGTACATGGGAATGTGATTTAAAGTGGTGTCACAATTTAATAAGGTTTAACCTTTTTATTTTAATTAAATAAAGTGACTAGAAATGCCTATGTGGCATTCTTTTATTACTTCAACATTATTTATGCAAGTAAACCCATATGTTTTTATATATTCTAAAAGGTATGATCAAATGTGATTTTTGAGAGTTCGAATCAAATCAAAAGCTTTTATGGTTGAATTTTGAAAAATGTTTGAATATAGAAAAGCTTCTGCCTTGTTATTTTTGCCATGGTTGATCTATAAATCCAAATGGTTTGAATCCAACTAGGCTTGGATTAAGCTTTACAATACCTTTCTAACAAAATTGGTTTCATGCATTTTGATTCAGTGAATCGATCTGGGTTGATTTTTGAATCTAGGTACAGAACTGTGTTTGGAAATAAATGAATAAAAGTAAATTTGAATTGTTGTGTCGCGCGGGAGGTTTTACTAGGCCGGCCCACTACGCACAGCGCACGCGTGGGCTGGTTAAGTGGTTGTCCCCACACGTCAGTGAGACGGTGAGGGGCGAAGCGGTACGGGGCAATGTGGACCATGGGATCTGGTTCTAATCGAACTACTCTGGTTCATCGTCCACGTCGGGCAGCGCCCGCGAGATAGAACCCTAGCACGGCAGGTGGGGGTCGTGGGAGGCTCACCGGGGCTCAGGCGAGGGTCGGCGACGGGGGAAAATGACGAAGTCGACGACGGCGATCCTCCTGGTACCAGAGCTTCTCCTGGGGTGGCTCCAATTGACGGCTCCCTTCTCCTCCAGCAGCGGCGGGCTCTGGCCAAATTCCGATGATGCGCTGCTCTCCTTGCTCCGGGAGTGAGGTGGGGTGGTTTTGATGAGAGGGGAGTGAACTGGTGTGAAGAAAAGGAGCGGTGGAGGCCTCTATTTATAGTCACTGAAGGGGACCAACGGGCGCAGGCTGAGCTCGTCGTGGTCAACGGCACAGAGTGCTACTGGCATGGGCGATGGTAGGGGGCGGTGATGTGCTCCCTGGCGAAGCTCAACGGCGTGGTGTCGAGGCGTGGGGCAGTGCTGATCGGTCGGAACGCGTCGATGCTCTGGGAGGGTCCGACGGTGATTTTAATGGCGCATAGCATGCGTGGTACGTGCGGCGGTGAACGGGCATGTCTGCGGGGTTGCTGGGGCGGTGGTGATCATGCACGCACGCGGTCTGTGGGTGTTGGTCGAGGGTGGCGCACTGGCGTGCTCTCGGCTCACACACAGAGAGGTTTGGCATGGTCTTTTCGTGTGGTCCAGGGGCTGGCAGTGCTCGGGGCTGTGACAGGGAGTGGCGGTGGACGGTGGAGTGCCTTCTAGACATGCTTGCTAGGCTTGGTTCTGCTCCTAGCTTGCTGTCGACAATGGGGTGGCAAGGTAAGGCTCGGCATGCTTGCCATTAATGGCATGTTCTGGTTTACAGTGATTTAGCGGGGTTAAACAAGTTAGATGATCTACCGAGGGTGTAGAGTGAGCTAGATAGGGAACAAGTTGTTTGATGTTTGATTATTCCACACTATAGTGTTTGATGTTTGTTTGATTTGTATCTGCAAGGTGTTTGATAAAATGGCTGCAAGAGATTCAAATTTGAATTTTGGATTAAAACTTGGTTGGTTTATTAGGCACATTCTAGGGAGTGTCTGGTTAGTTGGATTAGTCAAGGGGCACTGGTTTGGTTTTGAAAATGGGTGATCTTCACATATGATAAAGATTCAATTTTGAAATGTGATTTGAATAAGGTTGCCAAATGTTTCTGTAAGTTTGAAAGGTGGGGTTTGATTCACTTTTACTTGTTCTAGCAAGGGGTGAAAAGAATTCGGAAAGTTTCTGTTTGAAATCTTGGACTAGAAACACTCAAAGTGACCTAGTGAGCAAGATTGGCAAAAATGACCATTTGCTTTATTTGATTTGTTTTTGATTTTCTCTTGATTTTTTGTGCATGGAAATGTTTTATATGATGTTATTCTCCTCTTTAAAACATTTCTTGATATTTAGGTTAATCACACAAGTTCATTCATGCATTTATCAAATCATCTCATTCACACATGCATTCATATGATTTTCATTAATCAAAGTTTTTGTTAACCCTAATTTTAGTGATTAGAGTTTGATGATCATTGTTTTATATTTTTGGGATGTTACAAACCTTCCCCCCTTAAACAAAATCTTGTCCCGAGATTTGAAAAAGGAAGAAAAATATTACCTAGTATTTAAAGAGATCGGGAAACTCCGTCCTGATGTGATCTTCGCGCTTCCAGGTAGCTTATTCTTTAGTGTGGTTGCTCCACTGAATCTTGAAAAACTTGATGCTTCGGGTCCTGGTGGTTCTGAAATCTTCTTCCAAAATACGGATGGGTACTTAAGGATAGGTCAGGTCATCGTTGATCTCTATGGTCCGGTGATCCATGTTCTTGAAAACTTCGGTCTTCTCCGGAACTTCAAGGCACTTGTGAAGTAACGATATATGGAACACATTGTGCACTACTGACATTTCCTCTGGCAGCTCCAATTGATATGATACCTCTCCTCGATGATTCAGAATCTTGAAGAGTCCGATATATCTGGGGGCTAACTTTCCTTTAAGCTGGAAACGTTGCATTCCTTTCAAAGGAGACACTTTAAGGTACAAGAAATCTCCGATATTGAAAGCGAGTTCTCGACGTATCTTGTCGTCGTAACTCTTCTCTCTTGACTGGGTGGTCTTGAGGTGCTCACGAATCTTGTGGACTTTCTCTTCTGCTTCTCGCAGGATGTCTGGTCCGAAAATCTGACTCTCTCCTACTTCCAACCAATTCAAAGGGGTGCGACACTTCCTTCCATACATGAATTCAAATGGGGCCATTTGCAAACTATCTTGGTAACTATTGTTGTATGAAAATTCTACGAAAGGCAGACAGTCTTCCCATTTAGATCCATACTCTAGCACACATGCTCTCAACATATCTTCGAGTATTTGATTTACTCGCTCCATTTGTCGATCGGTCTAAGGGTGATACGCTGTGCTAAAATCCAGTTGGGTTCCTAAACCTTCTTGTACTTTCTTCCGGAACCTCGAGGTAAACTGGGTTCCTCGATCCGATACGATGTTCTTGGGGACCCCGTGCAAACTGACGATTCTAGCGATGTACAACTATGCTAGCTTCTAACTCTGGTATGTGGTCTTGACTGCTAAGAAATGGGCGACTTTGGACAATATGTCAACTATGACCCAGATAGAGTCATTTCCCCTACTAGAAGTTGGCAATCTGGTGATAAAGTCGATTCCAACTGAATCCCATTTCCATTCCAGAATCTGTAGAGGTTGCAACAGTCCTGCGGGTCTTTGATGTCCCTCCTTGACTCTCTGACAGATATAACACTTGGCGATATAGCTTCCGATTTCTCTCTTCATCTTATGCCACCAAAATTGTTCCTTCAAATCCTGATACATCTTCGTTCCTCCAGGGTGGATAGAATAAAGAGTATCATGGGCCTCTTTCAAAATCACTTCTTTCAATTCTGAATCTGCTGGTAAACAAAGGAGTCCTTTGTACCACAGAACTCCTTCTTCATCTTCGGTAAATCCGGGTACTTTGCCTATATCGATACGACGCTTGATTCCGTCGATACTAGCATTTCCTTTTTGCACCTCCTTGATCTGACTGATCAAAGTGGGTTGAAGTTCTATGCTAGCCAAAAATCCTTCACTCACTAATTCCATTCGGAAATCTTCCATCTCTTTGTGCAGACTTGGTTGATCCTTCAAAATCATGGAGTTCAAGCGACATGGCAATCTGCTAAGGGCATCTACTAACACATTGGCTTTACCGGGGTGATAGTGAATGTCCAGATCATAGTCCTTGATTAGTTCAATCCATCTTCTCTGTCTCATATTCAGCTCCTTCTAAGTGAATATATACTTTAAGCTCTTGTGATCTGAATAAATCTCACAACGGTTTCCCATCAGGTAATGCCTCCATGTCTTTAGGGCTAGAACTACGACTGCTAATTTGAGGTCATGGGTTGGATAATTCTATTCATGCTGTTTCAATTGTCGGGATAGATAAGATATAACTTTGCCTTCTTGCATTTGCACACATCTGAGACCGATCTTGGATGCGTCACAATACACATAAAAGGGCTTCGTGATATCTGGCATGATCAAGATTGGGGCTGAAATCAATCTTCTCTTGAGTTCTTGAAAACTCGCTTCACATTTGTTCGTCCATTCAAACTTCTTATCCTTCTTCAGCAATTGGGTCATGGGTCTGGCAATACTCGAGAATCCTTCTATGAACTTCCGGTAGTATCCCACTAATCCGAGAAATGCACGAACTTGGGTTTGAGTGGTTGGGGCTTGCCAATCTTCGACATCCTTCACCTTCGCAGGGTCAACGGCAATTCCTCCAGCTGATACAATATGTCCGAGGAATCCTACCTCCTGTAACCAGAATTCACATTTGCTAAACTTGGCATATAGCTGATGCTCTCTAAGGGTTCCAAGAATGGTCCTTAGGTGTAGCTCATGTTCTTCTTATGATTTGGAATAAATTAGAATGTCATCGATGAAAACAACGACAAACTTATTCAGGAAGTCCATAAAAATCTTATTCATGAGATTCATGAAATAAGCGGGGGCATTGGTTAATGCAAAAGACATGACCGTATACTCGTATAATCCATATCTGGTGGTGAAGGCAGTCTTTGGAATATCCTCTGCGCAAATCTTGAGTTGATGATAGCCAGTTATAAGATCAATCTTAGAAAACACTTTGGCACCAGTCAACTGGTCAAACAAGTCTTCTATCTTTGGCAGTGGGTACTTGTTTTTGATAGTGACATCATTCAACTTCCTATAATCCGTACACAGATGGTTACCTCCATCTTTCTTGTCAACGAACAAAACAGGTGATCTCTAAGGTGACGAACTTGGTTGAATCAGTCCAATTTCCAACATGGCATCCAGTTGCTTCTACAGTTCTGCTAGTTCAGACGGGTTCATACTATATGGTCTCTGGGCTATGGGTCCAGTTCCAGGGATTAGTTCAATGATGAACTCGATATCCAGATCTGGGGGTATACTGGGCAAAACATCTGGAAATACATCGAGGTATTCATAGACTATCCGGACTTGGTCAATGGTTGGCTAGGCTATACTCTTGTTGCATTTGAATTGACGGGGCAAGGTTTCAGACACATGCTCGACTGATATTCCGGCTATATTGGTCATGGTTATGTCTTTCTTGGTGCAGTCAATTAATCCTTTGTGTTTGAACATCCAATCCATTCATAGTACTACTTCCAAACCTTTAGTTCCGAGTACTATTAGATTAGCATAAAAATCTATGCCATGGATTCGGATAGGGACGGCTTTGCAAATTTGCCTAGCTTTGGTGGTTGCACCGGGTTCATGCAAATTCTTCAGTGACAAATGAGTGCGATTCTCCAGAATCAAACAACACTCTTGCAAGTACTGAGTTAACAGAAAACTTACCCAGCACGACATATGGCGCTTCTTGGGCTTCTTTAGCATGCATGAGAAAGAGACGGCCGTTGCGGTTGACCGAGTTTCCTGGGGCAAACCTTCTTCCGGGCTGAACACGACGCTTCTGCTGAGCTGGGGCATTTGCATTGGGGGCTGCGGCAATCTTCTTGGGGAACTCATTGGAATAGTGACACTTGGTTCCACATTCATAACAAGTCACTTGCGACTTGTCCTTTGCTGCAACAGGCACAACATTGCTTCCAGTCCTTGGGGCAGTGTTGGTGTTGGTGGCGGCATTGTTGTTGTTGAACTTGGGTGGTGCACGGTTGAAATTGTTGGAGTTGCCGGGGTTGTTGTGGTTTCCTCCGGGCCCTGGGTTTCCACGGTTGGGATAGGTCGGACGGTTCATCGGGGGTCTGTTGGTTCTTGGGGAAAATCCTGGAGATGGGTTGGGGCGATACATTGGTGTATGGTGGGTTCCTCGTTGATGCATCATGCGGTGCTTGCGGTTCTCATTGGCTTGGTTGATCTTTCCTTCCATCTGAATGGCAGAGTCAACTAAGGCTTCAATGTCAGCAAAGGGGATATTGTCTAACACCGTCTACATCTCATCATGCAGACCATTCAAGAATCTCTCTTTCTTCTTGGATTCATTGTCGATCTCATCCCGGGCATACCTAGCTAATGACAAGAATTTGTCACGGTATTCCACTACTATCATCCTTCCTTGCTTCAGTTCTCTGAATTCATCTCTCATCCTCTTGATCAAACCCGGTGGCACATGGGTTCTGTTGAACTTGACCTTGAATTCATCCCAGGTCATCATCTGACCTCCGGTCATTGCGCGAATGCTGTTCCAACATGCCATTGCATTCTCTGGCCAGGTAGTGGGTGGCAAAAAGAACTTTCTCGTTAGCTTCCACTCCCACGACTTCCAGATTGTTCTCCGTGGTTTGCAGCCAATCATCTGCATCTAGGGGCTCTTTTGACTTAGTGAAAATATGTGGATTGGTGTTCTGGAAATTCTTGAGCTTGGATCCATGGTTGTCCTGATTATCATGGCCTTGATTGTTGTTGGCCATCTAAGCTATCTGTTGAAGGGTGGCTAAGTTGGCTTGATGTTCGGCTCTTTCAGCTTCGCGTTCAGAAACCAACATTTGCAAGATCTGCAGCATCGAGTCCGGGGCTGAACCGCTTCCTCCGCGAGGCATCTGAAGATTGAGATCGATCATGAGAAAAGAGGGAAATATCTAAGGTTCAAGGATTTTCAAAAGTTTTTGAAGTTTGACTCAGATTTTTCTAGCAACTTGATTTTCATTCATTCATAGCACACAATACAATCACACACCACAACAAGGAAAAACAGATGGTTTTAAGAACCATTCTGGAAACTACGATATAGTGGGACCCACTACAACTTACTAACTCTAGTGCTCAAGTGATACTACTCCTCGGAGTCAGTGTCCTCATCATCCTCATCATCATCATCGATGAAGGCGAAGTCATCCTCATCGGTGAAGAAGTCCATGGCCTAATCCTCTAGAAAGTCATCATCATCGTTGAGATAGGGGTAGGGGTCTCCACGAAGGTCTTCCCCTGCATTCTCCCTCTCCTCCAACTGCATGTCTCTCTCATGGATGGTCTCCTCCAAATCCGTGATCCGGTGGCGAAGACGGGAAATGATGTGCTCCTTCTTGTCGAGATGACGGCGAAGAGACTTGCGATCCTTTATTAGCATGGCGAGGGTCTGATCCTTCTTCTTGGCTATGGCGTACTTGTGGTTGCCGTAGGAATGGGCATTGTCCAACTCTTTCTGATGGTCATACATCATGAAGATGAGGTGGTCCAATTGACACTTCAGCTCGGGGTGATATGGGACCTCTAGTGGTTGTCCCATAACATCACGCCTTGGGTAGAACTCAAAACGGGTACTCTTGATTTGATTGATACTCTGACCACACAGATGGGCAAGAGCTTCCTGCATGGCCCTAGCAAGTCCATTGAGCCAGTTGTTCTCTCTTAAGGTGAACTGGATTCCCTCTGCAGTGGGAGGTTCAATCTTTCCTTGGAGACTTGCAACAATTAGCCACTGCAGGTCTTCTCCTTCCTGATCATTGAGCTGAGCTCTGAATAACTCGGGGTGCGGATGCTCCAGCATCTCCGACAGCTGGTCCAAGTGACGCTCAAAGATGAGGTCTCCTCCATTCCCTAACTGATAAAACTTGTTGTACTTCATGTCCATCTATAAGAATATAGGATGAGTAAGTTAGTAGAGGGATCAAGTGTGGCAAATTTTAGGTACTTTGCAAAAAAAATGAGGAACATGAATTTTCATGAAAGAATCCAAGTGATAAGAATGCGAATTAGTTTTTGTAAATACTCACTTCCTTTGGTTTTGAAACTAAGTTTTTGATTCAAATGTCCATTCTAACTAGGGTCTCTTATGGTCAGGATGGCTCTGATACCAACTTGTCAACACCCGGATTTTTTATCCCAGATGCCTGTTATGCCATACATCGCAATCCCAGGATTACCATTTTTGCGAGACATAACAGATTTGGATATCACAGTACATCATCCATTACAAACCATACATAAGGTCTTACACAAATAAGGATCTCATGATCCAGTTCTTAATAGAACTCAAGTAGCGGAATAATGTAATGATAACGGTAGCGTAGGCAAAGCTCCATCTTCGGGATCACAGGCAATGCTGACGATGGGAGATGATCCTAGTTGTCGTAACCTTCCTGTGGTCCGTCATCCTGATACTCCTCTTCATAGTCTGGCCACGGGAATAGCCAGGGACAAAGCCATGAGTACTCTTTAGGTACTCGCAAACTAATACTAACAAGTTAAGGGGGTTTTTGTAGTAGGATACTAAGCTCTAGAGTTGTTTTGCAAAAAGCCAGATTTACCTCTACTAAGTGCAGAAGCAAAGACAACTTGTTGAAAGTTTTATAAGACCTAAGTGGGAACTTAAATTTCATATAACAACTCTGTTGTGGTCAAGTCAAAGTCACAAATCATTTCACAAGTTGTTTTGAAAACATCTGACCGGGGAATAGTATGGCCACTCCAAATGTCCATAACCGCTGACGCGGCTATTCGAATAGTTTGACACTCTGCAGAGATTGTACACTTTCACCACTACATTTGATACATCCGTTAGGAACAAATCCTGAAATCACCATACTCAGTATGCGGATAATCAATCCTAACCTTTCAATTACACGCCCTAGTATAGGCACCTCTCCTGTGAGTTTGGCCTCCCAACCATGACCAACTATCATCTTGGATACTTCACAGGTGGACAATCTTCACAAGGTAGCCTCAGCTCAGATCTTGGCCGCAACAGAACCCATACTAAGGTATATAAATTTCCAGTCAAGCCCTACCCAATTTTCGGGTATTGTGGTTGTACGGTAAAATTGGAATGGTATCGCATCCAGACAACCATCAGTTTTAAAAAGGACCAAGGCTCATGCCTCAACATTTTCATCATCAAAATCATCTGGTGTTCAGAAACACATGTCAAAACATTTCAGTAGAATGACTCATCATTCTAAGGTTTTCATAACCATTTTCACCAAGTATTCCCATCTACAGTTGATCAAGTTTTATGCTTAGGACTAGCATCTACAAGTGGGGGTAAATACTAATGAGGGGTGGTAAACAAGTTGGAATTAGCTAAGATCAATCTCATGCCTCAGGATGACATTAAGATTATCTAACTTAGGCCAAGTTTTATGCTCTTTATGCTACCTTCAATTATCTTCTTAGAATCTAAAAGTCACTAAGTAAACTTTAAGAAAAAGCTTTGATAAAGAAAATAAAGTATTAATCTTGCAAGTAAAACTAGGATTGGGTATTAAGTGGTGAAAGCTTGCAAGTAAAACTTGCATGGTTTAGCTTGCTAAGATAGTAGTATAAGGTTGCCAAGTTAATAGCTTGCAAGTATTGGCTTGCCTTGTGCAGAGTAGTGGTTGAAGTTCTCCTCGGCTTCTTCTTCGTAGTATCCTCCTTCCTCCTCGTATCCTTAGTCAGTACTAGCGTCTATAAATAAATACGAGGTACACAATCACCAAACAATACATAACTATTTCTAAACATCACTCAAAGGTTCACACTAGATGATCTATCATCATCACTATCATTACAAGATTAAAGAACCTGTCTTATTTATTTTAATTTGAGAAAAGTAATTTCTACTCATTGAAAAACTACTTAAGATTTAATATTCTCCAACTCAAACATGGGATCATGTTGACACATGCCATCAACACATATTTCAGTACATGAGAATGTGATTTGAAGTGGTGTCACAATTTAATAAGGTTTAACCTTTTTATTTTAATTAAATAAAGTGACTAGAGATGCCTATGTGGCATTCTTTCATTACTTGAACATTATTTCTGCAAGTAACCCTATATGTTTTTATATATTCTGAATGGTATGATCAAATGTGATTTTTGTGAGTTGGAATCAACTCAAAATCTCTTATGGTTGAATTTTGAAAAAGTTTGAATGTAGAAAAGCTTTTGTCTTGTTATTTTTACCATGGTTGATCTATAAATCCAAATGGATTGAATCCCACGGGCTTGGATTAAGCTTTCTAGTACCTTTCTAAAAAAATTGTTTCATGCATCTTGGTTCAGTGAATCGAGCTGGGTTGATTCTTGAATCTAGGTACAGAACTGTGTTTGAAAATAAATGAATAAAAGTAAATTTGAATTGTTGGGTTGCGCGGGAGGTTTTACTGGGCCAGCGCACTACGCACAGTGCACGCGTGGGCTAGTTAAGTGGCTGTCCCCACACATCAGTTTGACGGTGAGAGGCGAAGCGGTACGGGGCAATGTGGACCGTGGGATCTGGTTCTAATCGAACGGCTCTAGTTCATCGTCCACGTCGGGCAGCGCCGGTGAGACAGAACCCTAGCACGGCACGTGGGGGTCGTGGAAGACTCACCGGGGCTAAGGCGAGGGTTGGCGATGGGGGCGAATGACGAAGTCGACGACGGCGATCCTCCTGGTACCGGCAGCTTCTCCTGGGGCGGCTCCAATCGATGGCTCCCTTCTCCTCCAGCAACGGTGGGCTCCATCCAAATTCCGACGATGCACTGCTCGCCTTGCTCTGGGAGTGAGGTGGGCTGGTTCTAAGGGAGAGCGGAGTGCACTGGTGTGAAGAAAAGGAGCGGTGGAGGCCTCTATTTATAGTGAATGAAGGGGACCGACGGGCGCAGGTTGAGCTCGTCGTGGTCAATGACATAGAGTGCTACTGGAATGGGCAACGGTAGGGGGCGGTGCTCTACTCCCTGGCGAAGCTCAACGGCGTGGTGGTGAGGCGTGGGGCGGTGCTGATCGGTCGGAATGCGTCGATGCTCTAGGCGGGTAAGACGGTGATTTTAATGGCGCACAGCGTGCATGGTCCGTGCGATGGTGAACGGGCATGTCTGCGGGGTTGCTGGGGGGTGGTGATCACGCATGCATGCGGCGAGGGCGGCGCGCGGTCTGTGGGTGTTGGTCGAGGGTGTCGCACTGGCGCGCTCTCGGCTCGCACGCAGAGAGGTTTGGCATGGTCTTGTCGTGTGGTCCATGGGCTGGCAGTGCTCGGGGCTGGGACAGGGAGTGGTGGTGGACGGTGGAGTGCCTGCTAGACATGCTTGCTAGGCTTGGTGCTGCTCCTAGCTTGGTGTCTACAATGGGGTGGCAAGGTGAGGCTCGACATGCTTGCCATTAATGGCATGGTCTGGTTTACAATGAGCTAGCAGGGTTAAACAAGTTAGATGATCTACTGAGGGTGTAGAGTGAGCTAGATAGGGAACAAGTTAGGCCAAAATTACTGCACACAATAGTGTTTGATGTTTGTTTGATTTGTATCTGCAAGGTGTTTGATAAAATGGCCGCAAGAGATTCCAATTTGATTTTTGGATTCAAACTTGGTGGGTTTGCTAGGCACATACTAGGAAGTGTCTGGTTAGTTGGATTAGTCAAGGGGCACTGGTTTGGTTGGGTTTTGAAAATGGGTGATCTTCACATATGATAAAGATTCAATTTTGAAATGTGATTTGAATAAGGTTGCCAAATGTTTCTGTAAGTTTGAAAGGTGGGCTTTGATTCACTTTTACTTGTTCTAGCAAGGGGTGAAAAGAATTGGGAAAGTTTCTGTTTGAAATCTTGGACTAGAAACACTCAAAGTGACCTAGTGAGCAAGATTGGCAAAAATGACCATTTGCTTTATTTGATTTGTTTTTTATTTTCTCTTGATTTGTTTCTGCATGGAAATGTTTTATATGATGTTATTTTCCTCTTTAAACCATTTCTTGCTATTTAGGTTAATCACACAAGTTCATTCATGCATGTACCAAATCATCTCATTCACACATGCATTCATATGATTTTAATTAATCAAAGTTTTTGTTAACCCTAATTTTAGTGATTAGAGTTTGATGATCATTGTTTTATATTTTTGGGATGTTACATGATGTCAGCGGCGGTGGGCATCGGGGTTGGGGAAGACGGAGTCGCAGCCGTCGATTGAAGTCACGCGGCGTCGATTCCTTCTACAGGGTTGCTCGACACGGCGAGGCGGAGCTTCCAGGCATCACAGAGAGGGTTAGGGAGGTTGGAAATGGCGAGACGCCAGCGAGGCAGAGAGCTAGGGTTTCGGGATATTTGCGCGCGAGGAGAGGATAAGGAGGGAGAGGGGAAACTGAGCACGGTGGGGCTTCGTGGCGGCGGCAGGGGTACTTGTAGGCCTCTACAGCGGCGGCAAAGATCTTGGCGCACGCCGGCGCGGTGGACGGCGACATGCGGCAGCATCAGGGCATGGCTCAAGGTGGACGACGACGATTGGGAGGACAAACCGGTATGGGCTAGGTCGTCTGCGGCTGGGCCTCTGCGGGCGCGCTGCGCGGTAGGGAGGGAAGGGAAGAATGGCCTGCAGCCTGTTTGACAGTTGGCTCTGTTTTTTATTTGCAAACTTGTTTTTCTTTTACTATTTTGTATTTTTATTTCAAATCTATTTTAAACAATTCAAAAATACTAGAGACTTTAGTAAAGTTTATAAAATATTCAGGGGCCCTTGTAAACCATTTGGCTCCATTATTTTGTAGTTTTCAAAATTCAGACACCAGTTGAATGTAGTTTCAAAGAGAGGGGAGGTTTAGGGTTTTTGGGTTTTTGGTACTTGTGTTTTGATTCACACACTTGATCACATGCAAACATTTTATTGAGTTTAACAGATGCATGCAATGCTTAAGTACTAATTACATATATTACAAACTTGGGTTGTTACATTTACCCATAGGTACGGGTACCCGTGGGTACCGTACCCGAATGGGAGGGTATGGACATATTTCTATACGCGTGGTCAATACCCGTACCCGGACCGTAAAATTATGGGTAAGGTATGGGTACAACTTTCTACTCGTGGGTATACCCGTACCCTGCTGTTTAGCGTACATGTGGTCCAGTTGAACTCAGCTACACCAGGCACCAGCGTAAGGTTAAAAAACTCACGTAATTTCCTAGAGAGGCCAGAGGCCAGTGATGGTGAGAGTCAAGCCGCCAACTACTCACATAATTGTCACTGCTAATTCCCTTGTTTTCTCATCTAGAATTAAGGAATATGTCACCGGAACATGTCACCAGCTCACCGCCTTCTCTTATATTCCCCAATCCCCATCGTCACCATCAATATTCCTCACCCACCCTCATATATTCCCGTTGGCTGCTAGCTGCCATTTGTGTTGGCTGATGGGTGCATGGCGATTTATATGTTTGTTATTTACTTGTTATTTGGTGAAGTGTCTCCTCAGCTTGTGAACCTATATCAAGTTCTCTTGTCATGTGACTATGAGATTGTGTAGCATCTACCCTTGTCGAATGATGAGTTATGAGTATGCAAATTAAATTTTAAATTTTGGTTATTATGTAAAAAATGTGAATAACTTGTGTATTGTTTGATTTACCCGATCGGGTACCCGATGGGTATGGGTACCCGCCGGGTATGGGCACAGGTAAAGTTTTGTACTCGTGGGCATGGGTATGGATAAAATTTTATACCCGTTGAATATATGGGTATGGTATTGCTCTACCCGGTCCATACCCTGCCCATTGCCAACCTTAATTATTATCTATTCGAATAGTTGTGTCCATGGTCAAGGACGGTTGGAAAGGTGATCGCTAGGAGTATCCTAGTGGTGGTTTTGAGAAGATAAAAAGGACATGACTAGGTCACGAGGAAGCATGAGAACAGGTTTCGTCTTGACCATGAATGGTTTATGATGTTCAAAAGGGTTTTCCTCTAAAACTGTTTTCAAAAAGGTTTTCAGCAACGATATGGATATATCCAGACTTTCTAAATGGAGACATGTTATCAAAATTCTTTTTCAACAAAGATATAGAGATGCCATATCTACAAGAGAAACTAGGCTTTTTACAGAACAACCTTAGCAAGAGCTATCTCACTACAGCCAAATAGCATTATATTGTTTACTTTATCCTGGTGGTTTGCGAGTACATTCAATGTACGCACCGACTTTGTCCCTGGCTATTTACTTGGCCAGACTTTCAGAAGCAAGAAGCAAGAGGACCGTGACATCTATGCGAGATAGGTCGTCTTCCCGGTTAGTTACCTGTAGGTTAAGGCATGACATGGGCTCTATGATTAAAGAAGTTCCGCTATTGATATTGTATCGCCATTATGGCAATGATGTAAGTTTGTACTCATTACTTTCTATATGTTGTAATGATACTTGTTGGTTATGATCACGGCTCACTGATCATGGGAACGTGAATTGTAGCCATAATAGGGACTTCTCGGACCATAAATCTGGGGTCCCACAGACATGGTATTATCGCCATCCTGACTGTAGGAGACCTTAATTAGCATGGACGTTAGACAGGACAACCACTATTTCTAAAAATACCGGCTATAGAAAACTATTTTCTCAAAATCTTTTCGAAAGATTACATATCCTACCTTCTCTGACTTAAACTATTTAAAAATGGCTTACTCTATATCTCGTCTACCTTTAAAGATTCCGACTTACAAACAATAATGGCTTGGAAACTATGAAGATGTAGATCCCGAGATGAGGAGAAATAGAGACAAGCAAACCACAGGAACCACCAACGATGAAAGGCACTACAATATCGCCCTACCAATGAAATCCTTCCTTGCTCAGAAGAAATCTGGCAATATGGAAGTCAAGAACTCCCCTAGCATCCGTACTTAGGATTAATATTCCTAGAATAGGATTCCATTATATGACATGTAGTCAAACCCCGATAATTGCGGTATGTTTTGCTTGCTTGTCATATGTTGATATGCTTCTTGTCTGCCTTGGATCTTCGATCCTATTGTAATGACCACCTTGTTTTTATATTCTGGCACTAACCCCTCACCGTCCCACTTTGTGATACCTCTACTCAGCAGGATGGCAACCTAGGAAAAATCTACGACAACATTTCCTTGTTTAATACTAAACATACACCCTGATGAAATATGCATACATGTACCTAAACTCACTCCTAGCCTAACACCCCTGTAGATGGCTCCTTCCTAGATAATCCTATACTAAATCTTGAGTACACAGATCTTGTACCTGCAAAATACAAAAACAAAGTCAATATATCAACAATAAGTAAAAGGGGCAAGTTTCACCGGGTGAGTAAATTGTAAAGGGATAAAAGGTGCATACACATCACTGACTGATCCACAGATTGCACCAAACAGCCAGGCAACACGGTCATCTAACTGCATGAGGTGTGCTGTCAGCACAGCAGCAAAAGGCCACACAAGAAAAATGAGAAGTGCACAACCATAGCATAGCTCCGAGTAGCTTACTCTCCTTCTCAAGAACCAAACTAGGAACACATCAAGCCTGCCAAAGCCAAGAAAATCACTAGCCAAACCATACACTAGACCATCCAAACATTCACCAGATGGTGACATAAGGAGGGGTGGAGCAGGTGGACAGCAAGATCAAGGACAAGCTCACAGGAACCAGAATTAGCAGGAGCAGCACCAGGAGGTGAAGGACAAGATCAAGTCAGCAAAGCAAGCCAGCAAGATCAAACCAACTAGATCAACCAACAGCTAAGTGTTGTGGTGAGTAATATAAAACCCTCACATGATCTAACCATCTTATCTAGATTATAATTCATGTGCTGTTTTATATTTAAATATCTCAGAAATCACAAAAGTGGGGTGAATCCATCACTGAAGATTTTTGAATACAAAAGCCATGATTAAACTCTACAAACCTAACCAGGATCCCAGGCCAACATAATTGATCCTAGATATAAACTTATATTCCATATTCCAATATAACTAGAGCTAAGATTATGAATTCTGGGCACATCTCTTAAAAGAGTAGCACCCCATAAATCAACAGATCTTATGGATCCATATAATACAATAAGCAAACCAACCATTTTATCAAAAGGACTCAATAATAAGTAACTGTTATTAATACTAGAACACATCTATGAGGGACAACAAGTTAGGAACCTAGTTCCTAAGCCTTAGACCAACATCATAGGAAAATATGTTTAATAAGAGCATTCAACTTATCTTAGCATTAATCTAATCATAAGCACTGACAGGATAAAGCCTAGTATTAGAACCAACACTTGTGTGCCATTCTAATGATGGTGTCACGAGAACGAGTTCTAAACCAAGCACACCAATTACTTAGCCTTCATAAGTGAACTTGCAAATTACTAGTTATCATTTTCCTGGAATCAACCACCAGGAATCATTACCAAGTTTATATATAATCAGAGCATCATTGTATTAACATGTTAACTCTCAATCTGTATATATCACCAGAAGCTAATGTTTAACAATACAGTGAACAATCACTAACAGTACTACTGTCAGTACTAAGATCTTTACGGTAGGGAATTCTCAAACTACTAGAATCCACAAGTAATAATTCCACAGTAGCACTATCATCTAGGCCATGTCCAATTACTAATTGGAATCAGTCTAATAATCAACTAGCATCATCTAAACCAACTGTAGACAGTAAGCAACATGATATAATCATTCACCATCCTCACTAACCACCACCACTACTTCCAATCCATCGAATATAACCAAAATAGAGGGGTGAATCCTAATCAAGACATGAACCCTAATCAGGCATGGCCACTAGAAGCACATAGAGGAGATCAAGAGAGGCAGAGGACAGAAGGCACGAGGGGAGAGCAAGATTAAACTCACCAGTGGTCCTCGCTGTCGATTAGAAGAGGAATTAGAGGGGCCAATGAGCGCACGGCGGCACGGGGAGCACCAGAAGGGCGCTGCAACCCGCACCGAGCTGATGCATCGGCCACAGAAATGCATAAGGACGAACAGCACCACCACATTACCACAAGCACCTCACAGCACCACGGGAGCAGTGGAGAAGACATCACCGGTAGCACCCTAAACCCTAGGGTTCGGGACGGAGCTAGCCTGGTCGAAGGAGAGCTCTAGAGACAAATCGAATTGGCCCGGACGACAGGGCGGGGTCATCAACCTTGCCATACACCATGGCGGCGGCTAGGGAGTCCCAGGGTGGCGCGGATCGCGCGGCGGCGGTGTCGGCAGCAACACGGGGTCGAGGAAGAAGGAGAGGAACGAGCGAGAGAGAGAGAGAGTAGGGTATACTGGGCCGATAGGGTCCAGTACCACTTTGGTAAATTGTTTTTAACAGCCCATTTGGTCCAAGTTGGGCCCAAATAACCCAATATGGTTGGCCCAAATATTAAAAGAAAAGGAATTTAATAATTTAGCAAAAGACGAAAATACCCCTAGGATTTAATAAATTCTAGTAAATAAAAGAAACACCCTAAAATACAAATAATATATTTTTAGGTTCATAATAAACTCTACCTAATTAAATTAAGAAATCTATTTTAATAGAATAACTTTAGGTTAAAGATTTTTATAATATATATTCCTTATGGAATTTATAAAAAATAATAAAATACATAAAATAAATAAAAATAACTTTTATCATCCTTAATTATTATAGTATTTAAAAAATACTAAATTGATATTTAAGATATCAAAATAAAATCTTCTAAATAAAAATGCTTCATTTCTTAAAAAGAAATATTAAGAAAATAATTATAGGAGTTAAAATTGAATAAAAACTAGTTTTTAACACTATTAATAATATATTAAATTATAAAAATAGTAAATGTAATATTTATGAAATATTGAAGATTTTTCCTTAAAATGAATCCCTTTATTACATAAAGAAATTTCAGAAATTAATATATTGGGTAAAAGACACAAAGAAGATAAATAATAAATAATACATTACATTATCATGCATAATCATTTTTGCTTCTTTAAATATTGTCCTTACCGGGCAATAATGGTGTTTTGTATACATAGAAGCTCAAGGTCGAGTGCAAGCATCTGACTTCACTACCTTGCAATCACAAGGCAAGTTCATCTCTTCATCGTGTCCTTTGAAGAGTCTTTATCAAAGTATTTACAAACTGTATGTTACCATCTATGTTCCGAAGAAAGAAAATATTATTTTCTCAAAAAAAATCTTGATATCATCCTAAGTGATGATATGGATAAGGTGAGCAATGGAACTTAGGTTTCCATTTGCAAATAGATTAAACACCTAGGACTTAACAACCCATGACATCAGTGATTCTAGCACCGTATATCACGCGTGAACCATGAGATTTGGAATGGGACGAAGAAGTTAGTTGTATCTTCTTCCTCTCGCATGTAGCCAGATGTGAAGGTCGTGGCTGTTATTCTCGTAGCATGCATTAATTGGTAATTCATATAGGATATGCAGCATATGGGTGGAAACCCTCAACGTCCCGAATAGTTCTGGCATTTGACGGTCTGTACTAACCATTGCTGTAATTCAATGGGTGGGCATGGTGTACACCAAGGAGACATGCGGGGTCACAAAGGAGCCAGTGATTGGCTTGGATCATCTACTGGGCACCACATCATGGAATTGTGGACGGGAAAGTACGCCCATTGTGCAACAAGGAGTTAATCTCTCATGGGTAAAGTAACGCACCTTTGCAGAGTGTAAGAACTATAACTTGTTAGTCCCTGTTCCGGGAAGGAGCTATGAACGTGGCAGGAAAGGAACTCCATGAAAGTTCTGGTCAACCTGTGAAGGCTGATGGGCATAGTTTTTGATAATAAAATCAATCTTTGTAGAAAGATTTACGAAAATTGCCTAGTACCAAGGACTGATAGTCCGAGGTGGTAGATAGAGCACCAAACTTCCCACCTTGCATATAATGAACTTGATGGGTAATGTTGTTACTCACTCTTTCCTTTGATCCCCTGCTTAGACTCTGAGGATACAGAAGATATCCCATTGTACGCAGCAGAAGGCCAAGATGATGTCTATTACGAGGAGCCTGATCTGTCTGGCGGTGTGGAAGGGGTTGACTATGAGATCAGATATGGAGTGGATGGAAACGAGTCTGATTAGTTACCTTAGTTATTAGTAGTCGATTGAGACGAGAAGCATGAACCTTATATAATAAGTTATTGAGCTCAATTTGAGGTTTAAGTTGAAACTTTAAATCTTTCGATGAAACAGTTTTAAGCTGGTTTGTAATTTGAATATTTGAAGTCTTGAACTTCTGGTATTGTAATAATAATAATGTGTGTATGTTTGTAATATGGACCCGCAATGTTTCTGTTGTACCACTCTGAGGGATGTGATAATTATGGAACGGTGTTCTGTGGATGCCATGTCAACGACTATAGTGTACTACACATGCAGTGGTATGCTGGGTCACCGCACTAACGGTGTTCTGATAATTAAGGTGGAAAGATCTGTAACATCCCAGTTTCAGTAACCCTCATTTTTTGTCCAAAAAGGCAAAAATCAGGGAGGGACAAAAACTTTTTTCTTGATAAGTCTTGCAATGTTTGTTTGATTGTGCTCATGCAACTGATTGTGTATTAGAGGATATACATGTTACCTCAACCCTATTTGAAAAAAATATTTTACAAAATAAGTGTCTTAACTCACCTTTCATATTCTCAAATGTTCTGGCAAATCAAACTTGAGCCAATATGACTTTGGCACCACAAAATATTTTACTAGTTTTTATTAGCAAAACTATGGAGACCTACATATAATCTCCTTATGTTTTGAAGACAGAACCTTGAACTACTCTTAACTCTAGGTTTCCCAGAACCTTTCATAAAACCACTTCATTCCAATCTTGCTAAAAAATAACAAGATGCCCTTATCTTACTTCAAATCACAATATCTTCAAAACACCCATCCTTACCTCAGGCTAGACTTGAGGGTAACCTTAGTAGCAGTTGATTGCTTAACAAGATTAGTTTCCTTGATCTGATGTAAGATGAATTGCTTGATCTGATGTTGACTTGTTGCTCAGGAACTAGAGTGAGCTAATCTAGGAGCTCATCCTGTTGGATCAAACTACTAGTTAAGATCACCATCTTAACCAATCTACTCAAACTTGATACATCTTTAGTCACCCAAGTGACCCCCTAATCCTCTAAATCAGATCAATCCTGAGCTAATACTTTTTCCTTATCATCCAACTCATCAAATACCAAATATAAGCATGGTTTCCCTCCATTCAATTGATACTTATGTATCATCCACATGATGATGAGAATGAACCCTTGCATATTCCCCAACTCCTTCCCTTTTTCAAAATAGTCCAAATCCATAAATCTGCCAAATTTGGCTAAGTCTGAAATCCTTCTCTAGATTCAATCTTTGGAACTCCACCTACTCCAATCAGTGTGCATTCTTGAAAATGTACTTGAAACATCTTGTAGTACATCTTGAAATACCAAAGCCCACTCTTACCCTTGGCTAAAACATTTTTGTACCCTCTCATCCTTGATGATTTTGTAGACAAGATAATAATCTTTTTTATAAATCTTATCATCTTGCCTACTTTGGCAGAAGATCACATCCATATGCTACCTTCCCTTGACCAACTCTTTGCATGGTTATGATCTAATAACCATGGTCTATTAATCTGCTCTTCACTTGTTCTCAATGGATCTTCGTTCTTCTTAAGCCCACATAGTTTATGAGGCTTCATGACAAATCTGCTCTTGCAGCCTTATTTTCAACAAAGTTTGCCATTACTTCAAGACCACCTAAAACACAATCCAGCCCAACTCTTGGTGCAATGATCATCTACATAACTTGGTATATACATACATATATACCTTGCATCAAGGTGAGCTCTAAGCTCACTAATCCAACAGAGTTTAGGTGTTATAAAAATATGGATGCCCTAGATCATCAAATGCTTGCCTTCTTCCAAAACCCAGCCCTTTTTTCTAAACCCAAGGTTTATAATGATGGATACATCAAGTTTACATCATCCACCATGGATATAAATATTTAGCAAATAATTTCCATAATTATTTGGAACCTAAAATTATTTAATTTCCCTCCTTTGCAAAATTCTCAAAACGTTTACTATAAAGGCAAGTTTATTTTTCTCCAAACTACTTTGCCAACTAAAGGAACATTTGATGCATATATATCCTATCCTATCTTCCCACATAAAATATAAATATTTTTGAGATACTATAATATTTATTTTTCCCTCTTTCTTAATTGGCAGGAACGAGAAATAATTGCTTAAAATTAATTTTCCGTCTAAATAAATTCCAAGAAAATTATCCAATGGGTGATATGGTATTTAAGACCAGTTCGCATCAAAAACCAACCTTGTCCAATACAAAAATATCAAATGAGTTTCTGAAAACCACTTCAACACTTTTTGAATAAATGTTTTCAAGTGGACTTTTAATCTTTGGAAAAATATCAAATAATACCCGGAACTATACTTTGACAATATCCATCTACCAGTACCATCTTCCCACCTGGCCCAATATCCATCGTTATTAAACTTCCTTCATATCTATCTATTTGATAAAATTTGGAAATCTTAGCAAACCTTGAGCTAAACCAAATCAAAACCCCACTAATTTGGTCAAACAATCTTGCACAGCCCACCTCACACCCCTATGGTAGTGATCCATTGTAGCAATGTATAGTAGCACCCCTCCCCTTGTCCCGCAATGCATGGAAGAGAGAGTGAGAGACACAAAAATCTTACCAAACCTCCACCTTTAATTAACATAGAAGCATCCCTGCCCTACTCCTCTGGTCGAGCACCAGGACCCATTGGCCTCTCTCCACCACCCACCTCGACTAACCAGTGACCTAGCCCTCCACCCCAATCCCTCCATGGTCATGGTCCACCATGGATCCCTCCCCCTTGGGATATAATCCACAGGCCACCCCAGCACCCCTCTCTGGCTCATGTGCCCCCTTTCCTCCTCGCATACCTCCCAAGGGCACCACTCCTCCCCTGCCCAACCTCACCCGAGAGAGAGAGGATCCTCTCGGCCATTGCCAAGATCTGCTCGTGGTCCTCTCATCCATGCTCTCCTTCCTCTACATGCTACTTGTCTAGAACCTTCACGCTTCTCTGAACCGGACCATGCCGTTTTTATCCCCATGCAGCAACCCTGGAGCTCTCCCGACAAAGCCCAAAGCTTGCATGAGCGTATATTGCTTGGACGGTTCCCCAACAATGAAACCCCCCTGTGCAGACCATCTCCAAGGTCGTCGTGGACCGCCTCTCCTCCTCCGCCATATCCCGGTCGTCCATAAGCCCCCAGGTACCCTCCTCGCTCCTCCCCATGCCCTAGGGTTCGCACCGTCGCCACCAACTTCCCGTCATGACAACGACGGGAAACCGTCGGATCCACTTTAGATCGGCGGCCCGGATCTTCTGATACCTCTTTGACCTCCCCCTCAGGCTGACACACGTGCCCCACTTGCCAGCGTTTCGAATTGGGCTCCCATGTGAGACTCCCCTTGATGGGCGAAAACCAGCACCGCGCAGTCCATCTCACCTAGAACTAGCCCACTGCCATCTGACTTTTAATCCCTTTTCCAGACCCCTTCTAAACTGACTGACAGGTTTAAATACGAAATAAAATGGAAAATGCTATAATTGGTCCACATCTAATTTTTGTGATGCCCCCATATGTTTTCCCTAACATGCAGTATCCTTGGTTAACCTAAATAATGTCAAGATTATTTATAATAGATCAGCTACCAGGATGTATCCCTTTCGCTATTAATTTTCTCCAAAGAGTTTTAGTAACCCATCTGGCCTAAAACCATTTTTACCTGAAGTGTATTAGTGATATCTTGCCTGCCACCTTAGCCCCATATATTTTTACTTCATAGTTTGCCCCTATTAAAAATAACAAAAACATGTCAAATCTACCTTCAGGAATTTCTGCAGGTTAATCCATAAGTGGTATTGATCTAACTGGAACTCTAAGAACTTCAAAATCCTAATACCTTTCAAACCCTAGCAACCCAGTATTTATTAATTCGTGGTTGAATTCTTATGAATTAAACTATTATGTGCATGGATCATTCACTAATGAAATCATTCTAGTAGCCTTGTAGCTCCTAAATTGGTGATTCCAGAGTCTACAGAAAGGTACTACAAATACCTAAACTATGTCTTTAGATTAATATCAAAAGCCCCTATAGATTAAATCAGGTGGAAAATACAAATCTCCTCCATAACTGACTTTGGGAATTTCCTGAGGGCATTCTGTTAAATATTTTAGTCTAATTCCAACTCCCCTTGAACCATTCCACCAATACCCACTTAATCTAAAGAGTAATTAATTTTTGGAATCACGGATCTTTTTCTGTGATTTATTTCCTAATACTATAGCTTTTCTGACTAGAAATCCATAATAAATCACTGGAAATTGATAAAATAGTGAAACTACTTTTGTGGGTTTCATTTTATAAATACCTATCTGATGGTATCATTTTTATACAATGGTACCATATTGTATCTTTCCTTGGTCTAAAACCCCTCTCCTAAGTCATTTCTAGACTCTAAATCATTAAGAAACTTCTCTATTGTTTCTAAGCCCATCCAATCCTTCTAAATCCAATCTTACCAAACCCTACTGATTTATATCGTGGTCTTATTACTTGATTTTTGTATTGTATTAATGCTTATATGCCTTTCTTTCATTGTGGTAATTGCTTGTTGCATGTATACTCGATGACGATGTTAGTTGCGATTGTATTGACGACAAGAAGAAGAGATCTTATTATTATTTGTATTCTTGGTTATCTAAGGAAGAAGTACATGGGCATCTCGCTATTCATAGGAAATCCACCCTTCCCGAATCCCGATACACTTCCTACTCTTGTTTTTACCTGTTTTGAATTTTCTTTATAAATTGCATTATTATCTGCATGCCTTGTTTTCTAAATACTGTGCAAATGACTTGGCTCCTCCAAGTTATGATCTATTGTCTCATATGACACCACATGTATGTATACCTACCATGTATCCCATTAGATCGAGAGTATTATGGTTAGCATACTACCTCATTGGAGACCTCAGAATTGTTAAAGCAAACTATTTTGGGATTGTACCCCGGTACAAATGTCTTGAAAATGTTTTGGATAAACCCTTGGGGAGAGGCATCACTTCCAAGTGGATGTTTGAAAGAAAGAAAAGAAATGAGGAAGAATGATAAAGATGAACTTGATGATGAGAAGGGATGTTTTACGCCTTTACCAGAACAATTTATCCGTGCAACCACATTACCCCAGGAGCTGGGAGATCAAAGTTTGTTGTCCTTAGTTGGGATAGATCTTACATTTTCTTAAGGGGAGAAATCCCTAGAATTCTGGGTGATCTCGCGAACAGGTCTATGGATCTGGAGCCTGTAGCGTGCCTCGGCAAGTTGTCGGTGCAACAATTAGGTCTCCCGCGGATGGTATAACTTAGGTACTATGGAAGGAAATGGAGTCACCAAATTAAGGTATACTCCAAGCTACGGTTTGGGTATACGTGTGTATGGGAGGAGGGACTATGGCCTAGAAGTGCCACATACTCATTGTCGGGGAGAACAAAAGCAAAAGGAAAAGTCGCCTTTGCTAGGGATGAAAAATGAAAGGTTATATTTGATTATCCAAACCTTCATTTACCGTGTGTAGCGGGCTTTGATTTTAGCCCGACATATGTATTGATTCTTGTGGGTAAAGTGCACAAACTCTATAGAGTATAATCTATTCGAATAGCCGTGTTCAAGGTCAAGGACGGTTGGAAAGGTGACCGCTAGGAGTACCCTAGTGGTGGTTTTGAGAAGATAAAAATGACGTGAATGGGTCACGAGGAAGCATGAGAACAGGTTCCGTTTTGACCATGAATGGTCTAAGATGTTCAAAAGAGTTTTCCTCTAAAACTATTTTCAATAAGGTTTTCAACAAGGATATGTAGATATCCAGATGTTCTAAATGGAGACATGTTTTCAAAATTATTTTTCAGCAAAAATATAGAGATGCCATATCTACAAGAGAAACTAGGATTTTTACAAAACAACCTTAGCAAGAGCTATCTCGCCATAGCCAAATTGCATTATCATGTTTACTTTATCCTGGTGGTTTGCGAGTACGTTCAAAGTACTCACTGGTTTTGTCTCTGGCTATTTACTTGACCCGACTTTCAGAAGCAAGAAGGATGAGGACGCCGTCTTCCCGATCATTTTCCTACAGGTGAAGGCATGACATTGGCTCTACGATTAAAGAAGTTCCTCTATTGATGTTGTATCGCCATAATGGCAATGGTATAAGTTTGTATTCGTTACTTTCTGGATGTTGTAATGATACTTGTCGATTATGCTCACGGCTCACTGATCATGGAAACGTGAATTATAGGCATAATAGGGACTTCTCAGACCATAAATTCGGGGTCACATACCGGGTGCTATGAGTGCACATGTGGATCCAATGTTGGCCAATTTGCTAGCCTCTTCATTGCTTTCGCGATTAATGTGCCTCAGTTCACAGTCGTCAAAGTTATCTTCGAGTGAATTGTAGAGATCGCGGTAGGCAAGTAGTTGTTGACGACGTCGCAGGTGTTTATTGTTTGATGCACGACAACGTTGGAGTCGGCGTATATGATCAGTGGACTAAGAAGTCTAGAAGCACCTACAACTTGATTGTCATGCGCCCCTTGTAGATGATGTCCCGTGGGGACAATTTGATGCCCTAGAGGGCGACTCGCCCTGTTTCTTCTGGTCGGTTGAGGATGTGGGACAATGGTGTGTCATTAACCACAATGATTTGGTGATCCATGGAGTAGTGGCGCAGTCGACGTGCCGTCGTGAAAACACCATACGCTAGCTTCTAATACTGTAGGTACCGCTACCTGTTTGGTGTGAGTACCTCGCTGAGGTAGTATACAGGTCGCTGGAACCTATAGATATTGCCTTCTTCCATGCGCTCCATGACAAGCACGGTACTAACAACCTGACTGGTGGCGGCAATGTACATTAGCATTGGCTCCCTCTCCTTAGGGGTCACCAGGACAAGCGAGGTCGATAGTAGTCTCTTGAGGTCTTCGAAGGCCTCTTGTGCTTAGGTGGTCCACTCGAACTTGTCCGTTTTGCTGAGGAGATGATAGAAAGGCAGTGTTTTTTCGCCCATTCGCCTGATGTATTGGTTGAGTGCTGCAATACGCCTAGCCAGCTATTGGAGGCCCTTGATGTTCTCCGGCTTCTGCATTGCTAGTATGGCCTTTATTTTCATCGGGTTTGAATCAATTCTGACAAGTTTTGATCTCGTCAATGCCCATTGTTATGGACTTGGGTTTTGGAGAAGATAGGGATGCTGAAAGTCGCGGAACGGTTAATAGACAAGCAACACGGGATACGAGATTTATCCAGGTTTAGGCCTTTATATAGATAGGCCAGGTCTCGGGGTAGGTCGAGTCGGTTACAGATTAGGGTTGATACCCTTTGAAATTCTATCTAATCTAAACTTGTCCTCCAAGGAGTCAAAACTGCCATGTGCTTGGGCCACCCGAAATCTTCATGGGCTGCGTGTCCTTGCGAGGGCCTTCCTTAGGCTAGACCAGGTATACTAATGTCGTGCACCCGTAGGGTATATCCATTTTAAATTCCCCTTGCGAAGATGAGATAATCGAGTAATTTTCTGGATGGAACGCCAAACAGTACTTGAGAGGGTTCAGTTTGATCCTGTATCATCGAAGGTCTCGCGGCGATGAGTAAAGTGCACACGCATGCACGCACACACGCACACACATGCACATGCACACACGTGCGGGGAAAGACATACACGCACACACACACACATGCGTGTGACCTTTAAAGGTCTAAGCTGCAAGGGAGACCGCAAAATTTTTAGTAGATTGAACTTTGGTAAACTTTAGTAACGGGGTTGTACATTCACTTCTGTGACTAAAAAGTTAAACTCAATTCCTATATCAGATTCGTATCCCCCTATATTAGCTAGTATTGAATGAGCGCACAAGAGTAGTATGTAACTTACTTCACTACTCACAAGGTTAATGAGTTAATCAGCTAGATGGGGTTTCAAATGGATGTGAGATTTTAGATGATTCATTTAAGGCTTTAATATCAAATAGACTGCTGATCTCTAGGCCCTAAATATGTTGGGGTGGTACCCAAGAAAACAAATATAGCACGTTATGGCAAAGGGAGGCAACCTTGAAATCTTTTATTTGCTCCGATACAAATTAATTGTTGCAAATTAGAAAATATATTTCCTAAAATTTGTATACAAGTAATTTGGATATGAGGCAATATGTCACACAGCTAAAATGACATTGCAACGGGTAGGCGTACATTTTTTTCGAAATGGGGACGTCGCCCCGGCGTCTGCATCAAAATAATGCATATTGCCTTTATTACTTTATTTTATTAGTCAAAAGGTCTTACAAAGGATTACAGCATGGGTTACACATGGTCGACATACTTCAACCATCTAAAAGCAACAAAAGAAATCATGAAATGTCTCTGCATCAACATGATATCCTATAATCGAAACATCAGTTGCACCGGCCAAATATATCATTAGCGACTATCTCCAAATGGTTGCACCCAGAAACCATGTCTTGACGCCTCTCCACATACTGAAGATAGGACCACATACGAATCCAGTGTGTAGCCAGCGGTATAACCTGCATAAAATAATTTGTTTTTGAATTGTTAAATATAGTCATTCCTCGCATTCTAGATGGCCCAAAGTAAAGCACAAGCACCCAATCGAATATGTAGTTTATCTAACTTTGTCACTTCTTTTAACCAATTTCCAAAAAGATTTTTCACATTCTGTAGAGTAAATATATTGCAAGCTATATGAATTATGCACCAAACAACTCTAGCTAGCATACAACTAAAAAATAAATGTTGTATTGTTTCATCTTAATCACAAAAGCAACATTTTTTACTACCCTTCCAATTTTGTTTTGAAATTTTTTGTTTAGTGAGTAATACTTTTCTATGCAAGAACCACATAAAGATCCTAATCTTAAGTCGTACTTTTAACCCCTGAATATCCTTATGAGGGAACCTTGTATGGTCATCCATGTAGTCTAAATACAAAGAATTAACCGTGAAAACCCAAAAGTGGTAAGCTTCCATTTAAAAATGTCTGAGTCAGTGGTCAAATTAACATACATTGATCGATTAACCAAGTGTAACCACCTATTAGCCCTATGAAATGTTAAATCTTGTCTAAAACCTATATTTAGTGGCACCTGGGACAACACATTAGCAACTGAAACTTGTTTTCGTTGCATAATATTATATAAAGATGGATATTGTAAATCTGATGGTTTACAGAGTCGTGCGCAGCTCGCGCAGCTCCATTTCCTATGGTAAAAGAACCACGCTCGAAGAAGTCATCTTTTACCTTATGAGGCAATTTCTAAACGGGAAATCATTTGGCTTTTCCTTTACTTGAGACAAAGTTTTGGAGTATAGATATTTATTTGTAATTAACTCTTGCCTGACGCCTTGTTCGGATAAGAGTTTGAAAAACCACTTACTTAGTAGACACTTGTTTTTAATATCTAATACCTCAACCCCCAGTCCCCCTTGTTCTTTTGGTCGACAAATGATGTTCCAATGGGTTAGTCTATACTTTCCCTTGTGGCCATCACTTTGCCAGAAAAAATGTGAGTAATAGTCTAATATTTTTCTTACCCCTTTAGGTATTTCAAAGAAAGAAAACATAAACATTGATAAGCTCGTTAATACTGAATTAACTAATACTAACCGATCTCCATAAGACAGGATCTTGCCCACCAGCTCGCCAGTTTTCTCTCAAAATGCTCTTCAACCGATTTCCATTCTCCATTTTTTTTAATTTGCGATAATATATAAGGATACTAAGATATCTAAAAGTAAATGATCCCGGTTCACATCCAAATAGATTCGTGTACCGATGTTTCACATCCTTTGCTTTGCCGAAACAAAAAACCTCACTCTTGTGAAAGTTAATCTTTAATCCCAACAATTGCTCAAATATACAGAGAATTAACTTTATGTTGAGAGCTTTCTCTATATCGTGCTCCATAAAAATAATTGTATCATCCGCATAGTGAAGAATGGAGACGTCCCATCCACTAAATGGAGAAGGAGTCCATCCACCTGTCCGTCTTCTTTTGCCCATTCAATAAAAACTACCAACATATCGGCAATTAGATTAAACTAATAGGAGATAGAGTATCTTCCTAACGTAAACCTTTATGAGTTTGAAAATAGTGCCCTATATCATCATTCACTTTTATGACGACACTACCTTTACTAACAAAGTTTTCAATCCATTGACACCATTTCGGGTCAGACCCCTTCATACATAGGACTTGTTGCAAGAATGGTCATTTTACTTTATCATATGTTTTTGCGAAATCAATTTTCAGTAACACCCCATCCATCTTCTTCCTATGAAGTTTATGGATAGTTTCGTGTAATATCAGGACTCTTTCTAAAATATTTCTACCTGGCATGAATGTTGTTTGTCTTGGTCTAATGATTACCTGAGCCATCTTTGTGACTCGATTTGTCCCTATCTTTGTAAAAATCTCGAAACTCACGATTAGTAAGAATATTGGCCTATACTGCTGAATGTGTACGGTGTTTTATTTTTAAAGTAAAAAAATGATAGTGACGTAGTTTAGGTGAAATAACGGTAATTCCCCATTTTGAAAAAATTCGAATATACCCAAAAAATCCGGCTTAATTATTTCCGAGAAATTTTGATATAACTCTGGAGGAGGTCCATCTGGTCCTGGAGTTTTATTCTTTTCATTTGCAGTATAGCCTCATATACCTCCTCTTCTTTAAAGTCGGCTATGAGAATATTGTTTTCCTCTTGTGTCAACTTTGGAATGTCTGCATTGCCTAACTCTATCAATGTCACATTATATTGAACCGGCTTTCTGAACAGATTTTTGTAAAATTCAGTGATATAGGTCTTTATATTTTCCTGTCCTAAAATTGTCCTCTCGTCTTGCTCGAGTTGGAAGATTTTCTACGATGTTTTCTATTAGCAATGAGATAAAAATATTTTATATTATTGCCCACTTCCTGAATATATTTTACTTTTTCCCTTTGGGCCTATTTTGTTTCTTCATCTTGCCAGAGTTTCACTAACTTGTCATTTGCCTCCTTTAACAAAACACGCTCGTGTTCGTCCAGAGGGGTGCTCTTTGCCTTGATATATAAATGATCAATGACATCAGTTAGATGTTGTTTTTCTTTCTTATATATGCTACTTTAATTTGCTGCCCATCCCCTTAGGAAATTGCGCAAATGGCTATTCTTGTTTTGCCATATCTCAATAGAGCTTTTTCGATATGTTATAGCGGCCCACTCTGTGGCCACCATGTCATAGATTCCCGGTTGGCACATTAAATATAATTTAAAAGAGAAGTGTTTTTGTTGCCCTTGTGAGCTTGTTCACCGGTGTCCACAAATAGTAATGTGTGATCTGAGGCCACTCTAGTTAGAGCCCGCAAATTGAATAGAGGAATTTCTTCTCCCACGATACGCTAGCTAGCACTCTGTCAAGCTTTTCGTATGTTGGTATTTATTTTCTATTTCCCCATGTAAATTGTCGGCATGAGAGGGCTAGTTCTCTCAAGTCGAGACTCTCAATGAAGGCATTGAAAATAAAAGGCTACCGGCCATTCAAATTATCATTGATTTTTCTCTTGTCTACGAATAATATTAAAGTCGTCACCTACTAACATTAGAAGACCATCATCCTCACAGAAACGTACAAGATCTGTCAAGAACTCGCTTTTCTTAGCATCTTGAGCTGCACCATAGACTGCCACTAGCACCCATTCAAAGTTATCTGATTTGGATAATAGGTGAAACTCAACACACCGATCACCCACCACAAAGTTTTTAGCAGTCAAAGTTTGTGCATTTAAACCTACCAAAATCCCTCCTGATCTCCCTATCGGGGATAGGCAATGCCAAGCAAATTGTAGACCAGCTGACATGTTTTCAAGAAGGGTGTTGAAAAGTTATCTCTACCCATTTCAAGAATAGCAAAAATGTCTAGTTTATGTTCTGAAATCGTATCATAAACAACCGAGTGTTTAGCAGGATCCTTAAACCCGTCAATATTCTAGAAGCGGCATTTCATTGTTTTTTGTACTTTAATTCTTAATCTAATACTTATTCTCACCGCAGATCCATCCATGCTTTTAGTTTTCTTAACTCTTTTTGGTTTTTCTTTAGAAAGATTAAATTCCTTATGACTTTCAGAGCCTTGTTGCTCTTCTTCCTCCAAATCGGTGCTCAGCCCTATAGCTTTATCTACAACCATGTTGTGCATGGACGACTCTCCCTTTTTAGCTTTATCTTCATTATTTTTCAAAATAATTACTGTCCTTTGTAAATCAAAATCTTTTAGCATTTTGACCGACACCGAAACTTGTAAAGGAGACAAGCCTAACGACACCCCTAAAGTAGCAGCCCTATCACTGATTACTTTATTCGGAAAAGAAGCAACAGAAAACTAGGAAATAAATTTTGTACCAGTCTCGGAGAAATATTAGGCACGTTCCTGCACACGACACTGTGCATGTGCCAGCTGCGATGAGTCGCCATTGGGCTGGTTGCAAACTCTTTCGATCGACCGAATGCCCGACACTGGGACATCACCAAAACCAACCAGCTCCACATACGAGTAATTTCCTCCCATGAAGACGCCCGTGCCCTTCGGAGTCGATGGAGACAAACTGCAACTACCGCTCCCTCGTGGAGTGCGCTACAAGCTTGGTGGCGAACACGGTTTCTCAACCACAACCTCTTGCCGGGGACCATCCGACCACATCTCAGCGTCAGTTGACGCGAGCTGGACGAAATGTGCAGCCTTGTCTACCAGCTGGGTAGAAAGCGCACATGTTGGAGATATACCCAAGAGGTAATAATAAAGTGGTTATTGTTATATCTTTGTGTTTATGATAAATGTTTACATCTCATTCTATAATTTTATTAAGAGGAAACATTAATACTTGTGTGTTTTGTAAACATAAAAGAGTCCCTAGTAAGACTCTTGTTAAACTAGTTTATTGATTAATAGATGATCATGGTTTCTTGATCATGGAAATTGGATATTATTAATAATAAGGTCATACCATTAGGAGAATGATGTGATGGACACACACCAAAAGTAAGCATAGCATAAGGTCAAGTCATTAAATTTGTTTTGCTACAAGCTTTTAGATACATAGTAACCTAATCCTTCGACCTTGCGATCATGTTAATCACCGTCACTAGATGAGTACTTTGATGACATCAAACATCACTTCCGTAACTAGATGATTATAAAGGTGACATTGGGTATTCTGAAAGTATCTGTTGAACCGCATGGATCAAGAGTGGGATTTGTCCGTTCAAATGATGGATAGATATACTCTGGGCCCTCCCGGTGAAATGTCATCCAATTGGCTTGCAAGTGTAACACCCTCGCCTGATAAGGCTGAGTTCATGTGTATAGTACCAATCCTTGGATCGGTTCACTAGCACACATAGTACTAAATGATACCAAATATAATTTTGGATCATAAATATAACGAATATGATCCAGAATTTACATTATATTACAAAGGAAAGAAATTTCAAGGTAGATCTTCATTCTTCAAATGTGCCACAGGCGAACAGTTGTTGAGTGGAGTCTCGCGACCTATGAACGATTACTCAAATACGATAAAACCTGCAACATGAAACATAGCAACCCCAAAGGGTCAATACATAGAATATATGGCAAGTTGGCTAAAGTGGTTAAGAACAGATCTATCAACTACATGCTTATTTGGCTAGGTGGAGCTCACGCTCATTGCATAAAGCAATAGTTTTATCCTAACATTTGTAACAAAGTTGTTTTCTAATACGATAAATAGGACACTCTGGTTCACTCCCATGTCCTCCTACCCAATTAAGTTCCCCCAACAAGTTTTAAGTAATTGAGAAATTGGGATGAGTGAGAAATATGTCATAGCATTTCCATGCAGGGTCGCTCAAATTGTCCATAACTAGGGACACGGCTAAGTACTTAGTTTAGACACCCTGTAGGGGTTTGTAGGGTCGCTCATATTGTGTGGTGATAGGGAGAAATCCAAGACGAGACAATTCGGGAAGATCTTCCCAAACCCATCCACGCACCGTACCAACCTACATTATTCTACATCTCTGGCTACGTAGGGTTTGGGTCGCCATAACCTACTAAGTTCAGCCAGCCATCCATTCTTACTAGCACATGATTGCACACGAAAGCTACCAAACAAAGAAATCAAACCTTTCTCAGTGCTCTAGGCGGCATTTCCCACCATAATTCTTCACTCTGATGACACTCAAACCATTCCGCCCAGTTGGTTCATTAAAATCATGTTGGTTTGTCATTTAGCAAAATATAAGCGTTTCAAAATATATAACTTTTTATGGTGTGATTACCTTCCTCGTCTAAATAGCATAGCTAAGCAATCTACCAATACGATGGCTCATAAACAAGGAATACTAAGGAATAATATGGGACATAGCATAGCATATACACATCAATTCCTAGACATGCAATTGTACGAAAACATCTATAATGCATAGGAAAACAATAGGACATTTATGACCAAGATAGCACCACTTGCCTTTGTTGTAGATGTAGTCGATTAGATAATCCTCACAATCCTCATAGATATAATGGTTACACTCATCGTAACCACAATACTTAGAATCATAGCACTCCTTGCAATCTGACGTTTCAAATAGAGCACAACTACACACCATTCAAAACATTGCAATTATGTGCAATACAATAAAACAATGATAAACAAATGCATGCATGATGATTTAATAAGTCACAATCGGTGTATTTAGTTCTCTAAACAATACTAGATCACATGATGCATGCAGGAGATCATTTAATGCACTAAAGCATTTATTATTAATTTATATCGATTTAATATGGTTTATCTCACTTTAATTGAACTATTGATGTTTCTATAGTATTAAATTATAAGTAAAATACTACTGCATAGGTAATGAAATTTATAAACAGTAGCAATTTGAATCACATAAAAAGGAGTTATAGTTATTTTCTTATGATTAAAATACTATTGCAATGGGTTTAAAGCTTTCTGCAAAAATTTCTATTTTAACAGTACCAAATAATTTGCCACGCAATTTATTTGGATATATATTATCAATACAAAACAGTTCCAATTGGTTTCACTAATTTTGGAGTTTTGGTTAATTTTCTGCAATTTAGGTACTAGTTAGAAGGGTTTAAATCATTTAAAATTTTACCTTTGATAAAAATTATATCTAAGGCCAGATACTTGTTGTACATGAATCTAGGATTCCATAGAAATATTATTTGTATTTTTAAGATCTACAAATAATTTATTATGATTTATTTACTCCAATTTTGCCATTAAATCAATTAAATAACTATAGTAAATATGTTCCGCAAAAGTTGGATATAAAGGAATGTTAATATTCTTCACGATTTTTTGAATCCAACGATATATTATTTATAATTTTTGGACATATAAATCTTTTTCCATGGATTTTACAAGATCAATAAATTTTTGCATATTTATTCATTTTCTGAAATTCAACAGAATATTCCCAGAATATACCATGTGATGTGGCGTGTTCTGATTCGTCGGTACCTCTTCACTTAAGTGAAGCTTTCACAACCACTAGATCAAGATCTGACGACTGCCTAGGAGTGGCTCGGTCTGCGGCTTGGCTTCGGCTCCGCGGCTAGGCTTCGGCTTAGGATCCATGGCTTGGCTGGAGAAGATCTGGGACGTCGAAGATGCATCGGAAGGTGTTGGGCGATGTTGGCAAGCTGGAGGTGACAACAGCGATGGTGGCGAGCAGCGGCGCTCTGGTGGCGGCATATCTGGTGACTTACGGTGATGGAGAAGGGGTGGACGAGGTGCGGGCGGAGATGGCTAGTTTCTTGGTGGAATCAACGTTCTTCTATGCTTCCTCGAGCGTCGGCGATGGACGGATGAAGCGGCGCGGTCCCGTCAGTGCTCCGGTGAGTAATTGTGGGCGCTGTGGCGATCTACAGATAGAAGGAGGTGGTGAGGCGATGTATTTTGCTGAGGGGAAGAAGAAACAGAGAGGAAGGGGAGGACGGGGCTTCGGTATCCACGGTTTCGAGGTTGATCTGCAGATGGTGGGTGGCGGCGAGATCGAAAGCTTGAGCTGTGCCGCTAGAGTTTCGGGAAAAAATGCAAAGAAAGATTGGATGCAGAAGCTTTTTATGGCCCTTGTGCGTGTGGAAGGAAACGAACAACCCATTCGGATTCAGTGCAGAGGTCGTTCGGGATCGAGCGCCTAAATCCTTGGGTGACCTGGGGTTTGACCGGAGGAAGGGCATGACGGGGTGGGGCCCACCTAGAGGTGAGAGAGGAAAAAAACACATAGGTGGAGCGGGCTACTGCGGGTTGGGCCACTGCGGCTATGTTACGCGCCGCTTGCGCGGTAGGTAGGAGGTGGGCTGCTAGGCTGACTCGTGCCGCTTGCGTGGTAGGTAGGAGGTGGGCTGCTGGGCCGACTCGTGTCGCATGCGTGGTAGGTAGGAGGTGGGCTGCTGGGCCGACTCGGGCTGGGGTGGCCGTTAGGGCTAGGCTAGTTAGCTTATTTTTTTCCTTTCCTTTTCTTTTCTCTTTTTCTTTTATAGTTTTTGTTTTAGGGCTTCAAATTGAACCATTTAAATTTCTAAATAATTGTAAAATCAAACTTAAAAATTTAGTATACTTATTAGAATGTTTCTAGTACATTTAAAATATGCCACCAATAACCAATGAGTTGGCCTATATGGCAATATTCTATTTTCTTTATTCTTTAGTCCTTTCCTCATACACTTCATATATTTTATATTTGATCTCCAAAAACATTCAAACCACTTCCTATTGTTTTATAAATATGTAATGTACCCTATCAATATACCCCTCCACAGATGTCTTTTCTCAAGTTTTGCTATGGACAAACCATAGGTATTTGGTTCCACTTAGAATGAGAAAAATACCATTTAGGGTTTTTGAGTTTGTTTTCGGCAACATTATTTCCTTCTTAGGGTTTATATGCAATGATCTTCATGCATGCTTCATGATTTTGAATTTTTAAATCTTGCATAGCAATTCTACAGACCAGAATCAACCATGCCCCTTTTGCCTATATGGCTACTTAGGTCATAACAAAAGGATATAAGGTTTTGAATTCAAGGTTGAGAGGCTTTTAAATTCAAGAAGTTTCTTTTCTTTGAGGAATTTCAACAAAGTCAAACAATCAATCAAACTTACTTTATTTATTTCACATTCTAGAATTAGGAGAATTTTGGGATGTGATAGCAAGAATGTGACTAGGTCACAAGGGATATCATATCACGCAACGAGTAAAGAGTACTTATCAGTAACAAGGTTGAACTAGGTATGGAGATACCGACGGTCGAACCTCGGATAAGTAAAGCATCACGCAATAAAGGGAATCAGTATGGTATGTGAATGGTTCATTTGATCACGAAGTCATCTTTGAATATGTGGGATCCATTATGGATCTCCAAATCCTGCTATTGGTTATTGACCGGAGATGTATCTCAATCATGTCTGCATAGTTTGCCAACCGTAGGGTGACACACTTAAGGTTCGATGTTGTTTAAGTAGATATGGAATATTAGTTGGAGACCGAATGTTGTTTGGAGTCTCGGATAGGATCCAGGACATCACAAGGATATCCAGAATGGTCCGGAGAATAAGATTCATATAAGCAAAGTCTTTTTTTCGGGGTTCGGAAATGCTTTCGTTTGACCAGAAGCTTCTAGAATGTTCTAGAGGGACCACCAGTGGGTCTACCACCCTAGGATGGTCCACTAGGGCTGAGGCATGCCCCAGGGGAGCACTAGGTCCAACCCCACCAAATCCCAAGGGGGCAAATCCATCTACCAAAATAATTGGGTCAAATCCTAGTTTGAAAAGTCAAACCCTAGTTTGGTAAGAGGGGAGACTTGGGGGCCCAGTCCCCAACTCTTCCCCTTTTGGCCGAGTTGGGGGGAACTCGGCTAGGGCTGGGAACCACCTTAGCCGCCGCCCCCCACTATATAATGAGGGGAGGGGGCGCACCCCCCCTTGTCCCTTGTCCCAGGCGCGACCAACACTAGCCGCCACCTCCTCCCTCCTCCATATTCCTGCAGCGGCTGAGGCGAAGCCTTGTAGGGATTTCTCCTCCACCACCATCACCATGCCATCGTGTTGCTGGGATTCCGAAGGGATCTACTACCTCTGCTAGCCCCTGGAACGGGGATAGGAAGGTCTTCATCGACTCCGTACGTGTGACCGAGTGCGGAAGTGCTATAGGAACACGACACTGGAAGGATCTATGCGATCTTGAGATCAGCAAGTGATGGACTACATCAACCACGAGATCTGATCTCGTTAAATGCTTTAGATCTATGAGATTTAGTTCTCTTCAATCTCATTGCACCAATCTCATAGATTATATCTTGGCTTCGCCATAGATTAGATCTTGGTTTTATGTGTTCTTGCAATATAATTTTTTTGTTTTCCATGCAACGAACCCTACAGTGGTATCAGAGCCAAATCTATGCATAGATCTGTTGAACGAGTAGAACACAATGGTTTTTGGGTGTTGATTCTCTTGTTGTTGCTTGCTTTTTGTGTAAATTCCATCTTGTGGGATGGTGGGATGAAGCGTCCCGGGCTAACCTTACATGTCAGCATAAATGAGACTTGCTCCATGCTCAATGTGCAACTTGCATTGCACAAGTGGCTTTGCGGGTGTCTGTCTCTCCCACCATAGTTAAGATGCAACTTACAATCTGCACTTGACAACACTTGTATCAGCGTTGTGGTTCTTTTTCGTAGGTAAGAACGGTTCTTATTTTAAAGCCTCAAGCCATGTAAAACATGCAAAGAAAATAAGAGGCGTCTAACTTGTTTTTGCAGGGTCATGTGATATGATATGGCCATGATGTGATTGTGATTATATTTGATGTATGCAATGATCCTTATTGTAATATGGAAACTGGTAGGAGCCTAGTCTTTAAATTCGTTAAGATATGTGTGTCTATTCATCATGTAATAGCTTTATTCCACGTAGTTATAATTTGCTGCTGGTGATGGACAACCATGAAGCGGCTCCACTGACCTTGACACCACGCTGGTGATGATGGAGATCATGTACGTGCTTTGGACATGGAGATCAAAAGCACAAGGATAAAGGCCATATCATATCACATATTATGAATTGCATGTGATGTTAATCCTTTTTATGCATCTTATATTGCTTATATCATGGCGGTAGCACTATAATATGATCCCTCTTACTAAATATCAAGTAATAAAGTGTTCGTCCTTAGTAGGCACCGTTGCTAAGAATCGTCGTTTCGAAGCATCGCGTGATGATCGGGTGTTATAGATTCTATGTGTGCATAGAACAGGTGCAAGCTAGATTTGCACATGCGGATACTAAGGTTAACCTTGACGAGCCTAGCATGTACAGACATAGCCTTGAAACATGGAATACCAAAAGTTAAAGCATGAGTCATATGGATGATATGATGAACATGTTGATTGTTCGCCTTTGAACCTACATCATTTATCATGATGATCTGACTTGGTGTAGTGGATTTGGTTTGTGTAATCACCAAAATGACTCGAGGGATGTTGTTTTGAGTGGGAGTTCAAAAGTAATATGATTAAATTTGAACACAATTTATCATAAATTAAATCAAAGTGAATTTGCACAATTATTGTAGTCATTGGCATCCGTTCACCGCCTTACACTTAGTTATAATTGATATAATAGAACTATAGAACTCTGGATAGTTACTTTATGAACTGGTATCATATTGTTTTGAGTGTCAATCTAAAGTTTTAAAAGTCCTATTGCAAACTTTCAGCAAACTCCGTTTACTCCATGAAGTTTATTAATTGGTATAGAATCAAGAGTAACAATTCCAGTGTTAGTATCTAAAGTATCATGTTTTCCTCCATGATTCTTGATATTCAAAAGATTGTTTTAATATCATGGTTATCTAGGAGATGAAAGAAATGTTTTAGAAACCATCATATGTGGAAGATATTGTGATATCTAAAACAATGTGTTGGTTGCAACACGATAGACTATAATTTAGCAAAATATATGTTCTCATATTTTATGAGAATTTGCAAAGGTCGGAGACGCTAGTCGTCCTAATCCTCCAAAAAGGTTTTGGAAAGCAACATTGTACTCGCGATTCGCCTGTATAAGCTATGGTATCTTGATCATGAAAGTTTTCATGGTAAGGATGAATACAAAATGTAGGTAAAATGTTTATTACACTAAATGATTACTAAAGAATGGATTTTGAAAGAACATCAAACATTTGATGATGGTGATCTACTTCAAAGTGCAAGTCCAAAGGTATTAGTATTTGAATATACATACTTTGGACTATGTGTCATGTGTATGGCACCACTGTTGATGTTGATAGATTCTTTTAAAAGGAAAGGAAATGCTAAAAGAGAATCTCAGAAATATTTGGCAGAAAAAGGAAAGACTAGAATTGTCCAACTTAGATATATAGATGATATACATGTTATGGCTGTATTCTTTGCTTGTTAAACAATGTGGTTCTTGGGTATTGGATACCGAATTGGTTGGCATGAAATGTCATACAGGACAACACAATTCATGAACTATGATACGTCAGAAACGTATGTATAATTTTTGATGTTCCATGCTTGTTTAGTATCTACTTTGCTATGCTTTTTCTACACTTTGAGATGTTTTTATATGTTTTCTGGTACTAACCTATTAACAAGTTGCCACAGTGCCAGTTGCCTGTTTTCTTCTATTTTTAGTTCCAGAAAGGCATAAAATCAATATTCTCGAAATTGGACGGGACAAACGCCAAAGTCAATATTTTACCGTGGGCAACACGAAGCCAGAAGATGAGACGGAGAACGCTCACCAGGGGGCCACGCCCCCTGGCCGCATGGGTGGGCCCACCCCGCGCCTGGGGGGTGCAGCCGCCCTGGTGGGCCCTGGATTGTCCCTTCGCCTATAAGAAGCCCCCGATGCAGAAACCCTCAGCACCCGATAAAAAATCCACGAAACCGTCTATAGCCGCCGCCACCATTGTCCCTAGATCGGGGGGATCTGAAGTTCTTCCCGGCACCCTGTTAGAGGGGAGATCATCTCGGAGGCCTTCTTCATCATGCCAACCTCCGGTATGAAGCATGAGTAGTTCCACCTTGGACTATGGGTCCATGTAGTAGCTAGATAGTTGTATATCCTCCTTGTGGTTTCATGTATAGATCTTGTGAGCTACGTTCATGATAAAGATCCAATCTATTTGTAATCATGCATGTTGTGTTTGCGGGGATCTGATGGATATTGAGATTACTATGTCAGATTGATTAATGGTTTTGTCTATTTGATTCTATCATTTGTGTTGTTTGTGATCTTGCATGCTCTCCATTGTTAGTAGATATCTTGGGAAAATAGTTGCTAGTGACTCCAAGAGGGGGTATTTCTGCTCGATAGTAGGTTCATGCCTCTAGTTTCCAAGGGAAGTGACAGAAATTTCTTTGGTTGTAGATATGTTGTTGCCACTAGGGAGAAAACAACGGTCTCTTGTTCATGGAACAAGTGGATTGTTTACCTTACACACTTTGCTTAAAGAAGTTATCTGTTGCTTGAAACTTAATACTGGAGGGGTTTCGGATGATAACCTGAAGGTGGAATTCTAGTCATAGATGCATGATACGCCCAATGTGCATCACCATTCTATTTCATAATTTACCTCTATTCATTGATATTTGTATTATTATGAGGTATTACTTATGGCTTTTCATCTGTTTATGCATGTTGGATGATTCCTGGAGGATGGACTGCTGGAGTCTGGATTCTGATGGAAAAGAAGGCGTTTTAGTGCAATTTCTCAAAGATCAGAAAAATACCAGAAAAATATGGAAACATATTATTTTACCAGAAGACGAAGGACGCTAGAAGGAGGGACGGAGATGGGCCTCAGGGGGCCCACACCCCCTAGGCGCGGGCCTACCTGACCCCGCGCCTAGGGCAGGTGTGGCCCACCTACCCGGCCTTCGACTCCGCCCCTTCGCCTATATCTTCCCTACGGAACCCTAATCCTAGGAGGGTGACCACAAATAGATTTCCGCCGCCTCTAGGGGGCAGAAAACACCAAGAGAGAAAGATCTCTCCGGCAAATAGATTTCTGCTGGGGGAATTCCTTCCCGGAGAGGGGAGACCGTCGCCATTAACACCGTCATCAAGGTCGGCTTCATCAGGATCATCATCATCATCCACACCATCATCTCCACCAGCACCATCATCACCACTACGTCCCGCTGTAACAATTGTGTTGGATATTTCTTTAGTTCTTAGGGGAAACTTTCCCGGTGTTGATTACTATTGTAGTTGATGCTTGTGAGTCGAACCATTGGATTATTGTTTATGTTCAGATTTTTATCCATTATCATATCATCTTTGATCTTGATCCATATGATGTGTTGTGAGTAGTTCGTTTAGTTCTTGAGGACATGGGAGAAGTCATGTTGTTAGTAGTGCATCTGTGATGAGTTATTATTCAATGGTTTAGTATTTAAGTTGTGGTGCTATTCTTCTAGTGGTGTCATGTGAACGTCGACTACATGACACTTCACCATTTATGGGCCTAGGGGGATGCATTGTGTATTTGGCTACTAATCGTGGGGTTGCCGGAGTGACAGAAACCTGAACCCCCATTAGGACACCTTTGCACAAGGGAGTGTAGGATCTCAGAGTTTAAGGTTGTGGTTAGATTTATATCTTAATTACTTTCCTGTAGTTTCGGATGTTTGCAGGGAGTTTAATCACAAGTATGTATTAGTCCTAGGAAGGGCGGTATGTTAGCACAGGTTCACCCACACAACACTTACAAAAACCAAAGAAGAGTACTCAGCTATTTGAAGCAAAATCACTTGACAGAATTCCCATGTGTCCTCAAGAACGTTTGGTCCTTATAAGAATTTACACTGGCTTGTCCTTTGCTATGAAAGGATTGGGCCACTTGCTCCGTTTGTTCGTTACTTCTGTTACTTTCTCTTTGTTTTGTTGCCTTTTCAGAAAACCACTAAAAATCTCTTTGCTAAGTATTCACAAGGATTTCCTGCTCCATACCACTGTTCAGCACCTTCTGCTCCTCATTGGGATCGACACTCCTATTTATCGAAAGTACTAAGATACACGCCCTATACCTGTGGGAGACTATTTGCTGGTGCCGTTGTCGGGGAGTGAAGTTCTATTGAAGAGTGGAACTGGTAAGGGAAACTTTTACTGTGATTATTGCTTTTGTTACTGCTTGTTACTTTGTTTCCAATATGGATAACCCACTTGGTTTTTTGTTTGGGAAAACTACTACCACTGCTAGGGTAGTAGATGAACCAGCTCCTGTTGAGATAGATACTTTTAAGTTACCTACAAGTATTGTTAATCATGTTATGGATAATTACTATTTTGGGGATGGAACTGTTCATCCTACTATATGTCAGCATGCTATTAATATAGAGCCTGATGCAAAACCAGTTGTTGAGCACCAACATTGTCTAAATCCTAAGATGAAGGATGTGGTAAGAAATGAGGTATTAAAAATCCTTGATGCTGGTATTATTTATCCTATTGCTGATAGTAAATGGGTTAGCCATGTTCATTGTGTTCCCAAGAAAGGGGAATAACTGTTGTGCCTAATGAGGATAATGAGCTTATACCCCAAAGAGTAGTGGTTGGGTATAGAATGTGAATTTATTTTAGAAAGATTAATAATGTTACTAAGAAAGATCATTATACTTTGCCCTTTATAGATCAAATGCTTGAGAGGTTGTCCAAAAAGACTCACTTTTTCTTTCTTGATGGTTATTCTGGGTTTTCTCAAATTGATGTGAAAGCATAGGACCAAGAGAAAACTACTTTCACTTGTCCTTATGGTACTTATGCTTAGAGGCATATGCCTTTTGGTTTATGTAATGCTCCTGCTACCTTTCAGATATGTATGTCTGCTATCTTTCATGGTTTTTGTGAAGAAATTGTGGAGGTTTTCATGGACGATTTTTTTGTCTATGGAACTTCTTTTGATAACTGTTTGCACAACCTTGATAAATTTTTGCAGAGATGTGAAGAAACCAACCTTGTTCTTAGCTGGGAGAAATGCCATTTCATGGTTAATGAAGGGATTGTTCTTGGACACAAGATCTCTAAAAGAGGCATTGAAGTTGATAGAGCCAAAATTGAAGCAATTGAGAAGATGCCTTGTCCTAGAGATATCAAAGGTATTCGTAGTATCCTTGGTCATGCTGGTTTCTATAGGAGGTTTATTAAAGATTTCTCCAAAATTTCAAAGCCCCTTACTAATCTTCTTCAAAAAGATGTACCTTTTGTTTTTTGATGATGATTTTAAGGAATCTTTTGAAACTTTGAAGAAAGCTTTGAAAACTGCTCCTATAGTCCAACCACCTGATTGGACTTTAGCTTTTGAAATTATGTGTGATGCTAGTGATTTTGTTGTGGGTGTTGTCCTTGGACAACATGTTGACAAGAAGTTAGATGTCATTCATTATGCTAGCAAGACTCTGGATGCTGCTTAAAAGAATTATGCTACTACTGAAAAGGAGTTCTTAGCTGTAATCTTTGCTTGTGATAATTTTAGACCTTATATTGTTGATTCCAAGGTTACTATTCATACTGATCATGCAGCTATTAAATACCTTATGAGGAATAAGGATGCTAAGCCTAGGCTTATACGGTGGGTGTTGTTTTTGCAAGAGTTTGATTTGCATATTGTGGATAGGAAAGGTGCTGCTAATCCTGTTGCTGATAATTTATCTCATTTGGAAAACATTTCTTTTGACCCTTTGCCTGTTAATGATAGTTTTCCAAATGAATAGTTAGCTGCAATAAGGGTAAGTCCACATGAGAGTCCTTGGTATGCTGATTATGCTAACTTTATTGTTTCCAAGTATTTGCCTCCAACCTTTACATCCCAGCAAAGAAGGAAATTCTTTTATGATCTAAGGCATTACTTTTGGGATGACCCACACTTATATAAAGAAGGAGTAGATGACATTATGTGAAGATGTGTTCCAGAATTTGAACAACAAGAGATATTCAGAAAATATCATAGCAGTGCTTATGGAGGACATCATGCTGGAGATAGGACTGCACAAAAGGTTTTACAATGTGGATTTTATTGGCCTACCCTTTTTAAAGATGCAAGGAAGTTTGTCTTATCATGTGATGAATGCCAACGAGTAGGGGATTTTATTGGCCTACCCTAGGCTCATGTGGATATAGGTAACATCTCTAGACGCAATGAAATACCTATGAATTATTCTCTTGTTATTGAACCTTTTGATTGTTGGGGATTTGACTTTATGGGGCATTTTCCTCCTTCAAAAGGGTATACACATTTTCTTGTTGTTGTTGACTATGTTACAAAGTGGGTAGAAGCCATACCTACAAACAGTGCTGATGGTAAGACCTCTTTGAAAATGCTCAAAGATGTCATTTTTCCTAGGTTCGGTGTGCCTAGATATCTCATGACAGATGGAGGCTCTCATTTTATTCATGGGGGTTTTAGAAGAACTCTCGCTAAGTATGATGTAAACCACAGAATAGCTTCAGCTTATCACCCCTGAACTAGTGGGCAAGTAGAACTTTCCAATAGGGAAATCAAATCTATCTTGCAGAAGACTGTCAATAGATCTAGAAAAAATTGGGCTAAAAAGTTGAATGACGCTTGTGGGCTTATAAAACTGCTTATAAAAATCCTATGGGGATGTCTCCTTACAAAATGGTCTATGGGAAAGCTTGTCACATGCCATTATAATTAGAACACGAAGCTTATTGGGCAGTGAAAGAGTTGAATAGAGACTTTAGACTTGCTGGTGAGAAAAGACTGATCGACTTAAGTAATCTAGATGAGTGGAGAGGTGAAGCTTACGAAAATGCTAGGATCTTTAAGGAAAAAAGTAAAAAGATGGCATGATAGGAGAATTATGAAATAGAGTTCCATGTTGGTGAGAAAGTTCTTTTGTATAGGTCTCGTCTCAGATTTTTTGCAGGGAAACTACTATCAAAATGGGAAGGACCTTTTGTTATCAAGGAAGGGTACCGTTCAAGTGCCATCAAAATTTCTTCTCTGAAGGATGACACAACATAGGTGGTGAATGGTCAAAGACTAAAACATTATATTTCTGGAGATTCTTATAACGAAGATGTTGATGTTATTCAAATGATAACTCCATAAGAATTTATCAGAAGCCAAACACTAGAAACTGCAGAGTTCGCCCTTGAATAGGTAAAAGTGATGAAAACAGAAGGTTCATGAAACCCCAATATTTTTATATTTTTGATGTTTTTAATACATAAGGGAAGTTACAAGACGAAACGGAAGAGGAAATGGAGCCCGGGGTGGACAAACCCACCCTAGGCGTGGGCCCAGCCTGGCCGCGCCTAAGGGGGTGTTCCACCCCCGATCTCCGACTCTGCCTCATTTTCATCTCGAAACCTTCCTTATGCATTGAATCTTCGTAATATATAACCCCCTGGGTTCCCCGAGGTTCTTGCATCGTGTTCTCGTCGTGTTCTCGTTTCCATCTGTTTCTATCAGGAAAATTCTTAGATTTGGAGCTTTAATGTCTTCCTCTGGATCACCCAAGGAGGATTCCTCTGCAGACGTTCTCAACCCGTACATGTATGAGTTGAGGATTCATCCCAAAGAGTTGATCCTCAAAGAGGGGAAGGTACAGATGAAAGAAGTTCAAGGCCCTAAAGGAGAGGGCAGTCTAGAAGACAGGATGGAAGCATTGAAACAAGAAGTTTTCAGGTACAAGAAGATGGTGGAACGCGAAGTGGATGTTATTCACAAGATAAGTTTAGAACTCATCACCAAGCACGAGGGAGAAGTTGCTGAGCTCCGAGAAGATATATTCTCACTCCATCGGACCACCAATCAATTGCAAGCACAGCTCTATGACATACAGAATCAAAACTGTGAGTATGAGGCTAGATTTGATCGCATAAGCTCTGTTGCTAATTTCAGGATTGCAGATACAAGGACAAACTTTTTGGATGGGGAACCATTGCCTTGGAAGTTTCTTGATGACAAAATAATACCACCACCACCGAAGGAGTAATTTTTCATCGGGTTTGGCATCCCCTTGGCTTGTTCCAAGCTTGGGGGAGTGTCGCGGTATCACCACCATTATCTTTTATCTTTTACCTTTCTAGTGGATTCATATATGTGGTAGAGAGGTTATCTTATAGTTTGGTTTGCATGTGGAAGTATCTCTCCTTTAGTTTATTATCTATGTATCCCTTGGTGGGAGTGCCTTTATTGGAATATTAATGAGAAGTCTCATCTTTTACTTTTTGCATTTCTTATTTTAGTTTGCAATCTTTATTATATGATGGATCTTGTTGATCAGTATTGGCACCACTTTGGGATCATCAAGTGGATCTAAATTGGTTTTGGAAAACCGAGTTCTGGTCAGTGGCATTAGTTTGAAAAGAAAGAAAGAAAGAAAGAAAAAGCTTACAGGTATTTGGTATCATTTGTTTTCTTTCTTGTTGGCTCATAAGCTTAGTATTGTTTATTTAAGATTATTTTGTGTCTTCAAGGAATATTTCATGTTTCGCTTTATTACTTGTATGTTTGCTTGTTTGTTTCAACTCTCTTGCTTGCTACCCAGCCTTGCTAGCCAAAAACCTATTTTGAGAAGGCATACTTCTCGTGTTTCCAAAATACTTTGAACCCAAAACTTTTGCCACTTGTGTCCACCATATCTACCTAGTAGCTTTTGCTATTCCAAGCAAATTCTCAAGCTTCATCTACCTTTCGAATTAAAAAGTATTTTGTTATGTGAAAACTAGTTAGTAAAGCTCTCACGAACTTGATGGCACACCTTATTTACTTGCCCCTAATAGACTTGAACCATTATGAACATTGAAGTTGTATATGATTGCATCTGTATGTTGGAATTAGCAGAACCGTGTTGTCACGGGGAACATTTTCAACATCGCACTTGTACTCTACACTTAGTTGATATCATGCTCTTTTGTCTATGGATGTCAACGGTGTGAAATAAAGAGGGAACTTGTAAGTCCATGGAGTTTGTATCCTGTGTGAGAGAAATGCCTGGGCCGCTAGCCTAAGCCATGCTTAATCATGGTGGAAACTTGCAGCATCGCCATAGTGAGTCATCTATGAAGCATCCTCAATAAAAAAGCTATGCATATGGTAAATAAAAAGACTGCTGAGATGCTCATTGTCTGCTTGCTTTGTCATTTTGGTTATGGGAAAGCTCCTGTACCATGTGCAAAGGGTACCCCGTTGGCGGTTCTCGATGATTTGCAGATACTTACAATGACAAGAACTTACCTGGACCCAAAGTTGAGTATGCATGAGGAGTGACCCTCATATTCCAGGTACATGAGATTGCCAACTTATATTTCGTCAAGCATATACTCCATCTTTGTTCACTTTAACCTTAGTCATCTCAAGATGCTTATGATAGGGGCAATGAGGGCTCAAACCTAGTAAGTACCATAATCTTTTGGAAGCTCTTTATGACTTGTAATCCCTGCTACCCTCTATAAAGGGATCTTTCTCCTAGTTACCAGTTGAGTCAGTAAACCTACTTCCTCTCTATCTTCAGCAACCTTTTGAGTTGTTGTGTTTCAAGCATTCATATGGTGATTTATTCAATCATGTTCTTTATCTTCCTTGTTTGCACAAAACTCTTATCTATTGAGTATTACTTTGAAAGCCTTCACTTGTGAAAAAATAACATTTTTGAGCAAAGAGTGTTCCTATTTAGAAACTTCTACAAAAAGCTTTTATGAAACTGTTTGCCAGGTGTTCTCTGACCAAGAACAAGTTTGCCAATTCCAATTATGATTTATCCTTATGCATCTATATTGTGACTGATATACTTGGTTGCAAGCTAAGTTATATAATGGTGAGTTGCTTTCTTCTATGAGTTGTGCAATGGTAAGTGTGATGCTTCTTGTTCGTATTGTTTTATCGACACTTCAGTCCATAAACCTGTGGACATGTTTACTAAGCTTAGTATTTTCTTGGGGACAAGCGAAGTCTAAGCTTGGGGGAGTTGATACGCCCAATTTGCATAACCATTCTATATAATAATTTACCTCTATTCATTGATATTTGTCTTATTGTGAGGTATTACTTATGGCTATTCATCTATTTATGCATGTTGGATGATTCCTGGAGGATGGACTGCCGGAGTCTAGATTCTGATGGAAAAGAAGGCGTTTCGGTGCAATTTTGCAAAGATCAGAAAAATACCAGAAAAATATGGAAACATATTATTTTACCAGAATACGAAGGAAGCCAGAAGGAGGGATGGAGATGGGCCTCAGGGGGCCCACACCCCCTAGAGTGGGCCCACCTGACCCCTCTCCTAGGGCAGGTGTGGCCCACCTGCCCGGCCTCCTACTCCGCCCCTTCGCCTATATCTTCCCTACGGAACCCTAATCCTAGGAGGGCGACCATAGATAGATTTTCGCCGCCTATGGGGGCAGAAAACACCAAGAGAGAAAGATCTCTCCGGCAGACAGATTTCTGCCGGGGGAATTCCTTCCTGGAGAGGGGAAACCGTCGCCATCAACACCATCATCAAGATAGGCTTGACCGGGATCATCACCATCATCTCCACCAGCACCATCATCAACACTCCGCCCCGCTGTAACAATTGTGTTGGATATTTCTTTAGTTCTTAGGGGAAACTTTCCCGGTGTTGATTACTATTGTAGTTGATGCTTGTGAGTGGAACCATTGGATTATTGTTTATGTTCAGATTGTTATCCATTATCATGATCTTGATCCATATGATTTCTTATGAGTGGTTCGTTTAGTTCTTGAGGACATGGGAGAAGTCATGTTGTTAGTAGTGAATCTATGATGAGTTATTATTCAATGGTGTAATATTTAAGTTGTGGTGATATTCTTCTAGTGGTGTCATGTTAATGTCGACTACATGACACTTCACCATTTATGGGCCTAGGGGGATGCATTGTGTATTTGGCTACCAATCGTGGGGTTGCCGGAGTGACAGAAACCTGAACCCCCGTTAGGACACCTTTGCCCAAGGGAGTGTAGGATCTCAGAGTTTAAGGCTGTGGTTATATTTATATCTTAATTACTTTCCTGTAGTTATGGATGTTTGTAGGGGGTTTAATCACAAGTATGTATTAGTCCTAGGAAGAGCGGTATGTTAGCACAGGTTCACCCACACAACACTTACAAACACCAAAGAAGAGTACTCAGCTATTTGAAGCGAAAGCACTTGACAGAATTCACATGTGTCCTCGAGAACGTTTGGTCCTTATAAGAATTTCCACCGGCTTGTCCTTTGCTAAGAAAGGATTGGGCCACTTGCTCCGTTTGTTCATTAGTTCTGTTACTTTCTCTTTGTTTTGTTGCCTTGTCAGAAAACCACTAAAAATCCGTTTGCTAAGTATTCACAGGGATTTCCTGCTCCATACCACTATTCAGCACCTTCTGCTCCTCGTTGGGATCGACACTCCTATTTATCGAAAGTACTACGATACACCCCCTATACTTGTGGGTCATCAATGGAGTTGCATGGTGGTTTATGTATATTGCTGTATTGCCCAATCGAATCTCATAGGATCTTTTTGTCTAGTATTGCATTGTTATGCCTTGCTCAGTTCCTGTCAATTGTCCTGCTATATTTTGTTAACCCTTCTACCATGTTGTTTATCTAAGGAAAACACCTCTAGTGAACTATGGACCCCGATCGAATCTTTACCATTGATACATCTTCCACTGTTTACTTGCTGCAAACCATCATCACCTTCCACACCATACAATTAATCCTTTGTTACAGTAACCGGTGAGATTGACAACCTCACTGATCGTTGGGGTAAAGTCTTGATTTTGTGTTGTGCAGGTTTCCATGTTGCTTGCAACACTTGTGTGACGTTTCCTTCCTCCTACTGGTTCGATAACCTCGGTTTCTTATTGAGGGAAGACTTGTTGTTGTGCTGCATCACACCTTGCTCTTGGGGTTTCCCAACGAAGCGCACCTACATCAACTAGGCGCACCAACACGTTTTTTGGCGCTGTTGCAGGGGAGGCTAAGGACGTCTTCACTAGGGGAGTCCTCCTCAACCTTTCTCTTTACTTTGTTTTTAGTTTGCTTAGTTTCTTTTTCTTGTTTTTGTTTGCCTCCTTTTATCAAAAACTCCAAAAAAATTAGTTTAGTTTGGTTTTCTCTCTTATCAAAAACATAAAAAAATTAGTTCCTACTCTAGTTGCCACCTTTCTCTAGCTCACCATGTTGTTCCCCAAGTTCGCCCTGAAGGACATTTAGATAGGGAGTGGCTCCATAATTGGGAAAGATAATATTGAAGAATTATTTAATCATGTTAGCAAACATGAGGATATTGAGGATAAATCTATAGCAGAGCTTGCTCCTAATTATGAAATTGCTGCAGTTTCTTTAGTTCATATGTTGGAGGCTAGGTTTGTTAGCCTTAACCCCATGATGCAAATTTTGTTCCTAAAACTAAAAGAAGAAAAGAATGCTAAAAAGAGAGAATTTATTCTTGAAACCTTACTCAAAGAATTCCATGATGTTTCTAAGGAAGCCAAAAAGGTCTTTGAGCGTTTCAATATGCTAGGCTCGTGTGTAGATGTTGTGGGTACTTCTGATAAAACTAAGCCTAGAGAGGAATTTAAGATACCCATACCCTTTAAGCTTGTTGGGATGCATGAGGCCTTTGATTTTTTTTGATTGGATTGTTCCTGAAAATCCTTTTGATGAAAGTAGTAAACCAAAGAGAGATGAGAAGGGATCCTCCAATACTCATTTGTATGAGATAGCTTTCATAGTTGAAGACTTTGGAAGTATTGATGATAATGCTTCCTAATTTGAAAATACTTGATTTCTTGCTTCTTGTGCCTAACTTAAAGGCGATAAAGAAAAGTACTTGTTGGGAGATAACCCAAGAGTTTCCTTGAGAGTTGGAAGTTATTAATTCAGTAATGACCTCTCCTTATCCTTTTTGTTTGCTTTTTGTGCCAAGAATGACCTCTAATGAGAGGGAAGTAAGATTTCGGGAGTTGCTGTCCCGAAATAGATTTATGTCCTCCACCATAAAAATTCGCGAGGAGTCTCTGTAAGTCGGATTGAACTGAAAATTTACAAATAAATCCCACAGTATTTTAGCTAACTTTAGTTAGTTCAACACGTTTTGATTTGAGAAACAGAAGATTTTCGAAAAAAATCGGTTTCTACCTGCTGGTCTGTTTTGACAGATTTCTGCCATTATTTGCATTTGCTTCTTATTGATCCCTTTTTTAGTTCTCTTTTGGGGAATTGAGATTTTTGAAGGATTTGTTATAGTATATTGTGTTTTTAGTGAAAAGTTTTGCTGTTCCAAAGCTAAACCCAAAGGTCTTTTATCTTTTGAATACACTAATGTTGCTAATGAAGATTGTGTGAAGTTTTGTATGAAGGAAAAAAAATTGTTGTAGAGAGAGAATGATGCAATGAGATGAATAATGGTCAAAAGCTCAAGCTTGGGGATGCCACCCCGGTGTCACCCCAAGAAATATCCAAGAGGTACAAGCGTCAAAGCTTGGGGATGCCTAAGGCATCCCCTTCTTCATCAATAAAAAGCCCAGGTCTTTCTAGACACTTCGTTTTTATTGTTTCATGCACTATTGTGTTGTTCTTGGAGCGTATTAGTTTTTGTTTGCTTTTCTTATTTGTTTAGTTTGCTTGAATAAAGTATTTTGGACCCCCGTTCTCGCTGTGTTGTTTCAAATAAGTTGATTGGTGTTGGAAAGGAGTAGAAAGTTCTTGCTTGAAGTGCAAGAGGAGGTTGCATTGATTGTGACTTAGACTTTAGCATGACATGCTAGGTGTTTTTTTGACCTTATGCTTAGTTATTATTGTTTTAGCATGTCTTGTTCCAAACAATTGTGATTGCTTAGTGTGCCTTGAAAAAATCATGCGTTGTTTTAGCATACAAAAGCATAGTATTGTGGTATTCTCCTTTTGATGCTTTGTTTGGGTTGACTTGGCACATGCTTACACCATGTTATGACTATGAACAAGTCACCGTAGCCTCTATGATCCTTTAGTCCTTTACTTGTAGTACCACTCTATGGTTTGATTAGTAATGTTTTGTCGCTCTATATGATTATGGCCATTATTGCTCTCTTAGTTGGTTGCTCCCAGTCTTTTGCTAGCCTCCACTTGTATGAGTAACTTCTACTCATGTTTCCAACTCCCAAGAAACCAAGTTATTCCAAAGTTTCCACTATAAATTCCTATGCATGGTGTGTTACACCATTCCAAGTATATTCTTGTTTTCAGCTATCTTCCAATTAAAAAGTATTTTGTTATGTGAAAACTTAGTAATTAAAGCCCTCACAAACTTGATGGCACACTTTATATTCTTTTCCCCTAATAAACTTGAACCATTGTGTCATCTCTGTTGTATATGCTTGCACTTATACGTTGTAATTAGTAGAACCATGTGGTCATGGGGAACATTTTTAACATTGCACTTGTACTTTCTACATTTCTATGGATGTCACCAGTGTGAAATAAAAAGGGATCTTGTAAGTCCATGGAGTTATGTATTTTGTGTTAGAGAAACGCCTGGGCCGCTAGCCTAAGCCATGCCTAATCATGTTGGAAACTTGCATCATCACTATAATGAGCATTATGTGAAGCATCCTTAATAAAAAGGTATGCAAATAGTAACTAAAAATATCACTGAGATTCTCATTGTCTGCTTGACTTGTCATTTTGGTTATGGGATAGCTTATGTACCATGTGCAAGGGGTACCCCGTTGGTGGTTCTCTATGATACACATGTACTTACTATGATAAGAACTTACAGGTGACTGAAGTTGAGTAGCATGAGGTGTGGCCCTCGTATTCAAGGGACTTGAGATTGCCAACTTATACTTTGTCAATCATATACTCCATAGTTTGTTCACTTTAACCTTAATCACTTCAAGATGCTTATGATAGGGGCAATGAGGGCTGAAAGCTAACAGGTACCATAATTTTTGGAAGCTCTATTTGAAACTTGAAATCCCTGTTTCCCTTTATGAAGGGCTTTCTTCCACTATTATATTGAGTCTCCATCTTCTATCTTTAGGCACCATTAAGAGAGCATAGTTGTCATTCTTAGTTCTATGTGCAGTGTCCCAAAACTTATTGATTGATGCATATTGTGATATTGCTTGTTCTTGTTCTATTTGTATCTAGTCACTCTTATGAACTTTGAAGGTGTCCTATGCATCTATTGCTACTCTATGAGGGACAAGCTGAATTCCACTATGCCATGTTTTCTGTATGTGAAACAAACAAACGTTTTTCAATGCATGTTATTCATGATCTTTGTTTGTAGCCTTTCATGTTTCATGTATAGTTACTTTGTCTTATTGTTAGAACTCCATCTTTCATGCACATGTTTAGAGTTCTTTGATCCCAGCTTTCAATGCTTGCAAATGGTTTGATCTTGGTTTTGATGGTGCATGTCACCTCAAAAATTATTCTTTTATCACATACCTACTCGAGGGCGAGCAGGAGTTAAGCTTGGGGATGCTTGATACGTCGGAAACGTATCTATAATTTTTGATGCTCCATGCTTGTTTACTATCTACTTTGCTTTTCTTTGTCTACACTTTGAGGTGTTTTTATATGTTTTCTGGAACTAACCTATTAAAAAGGTGCCACAGTGCCAGTTGCCTGTTTTCTTCTGTTTTTGGTAGGCAGAAAATCAATATTCTCGGAATTGGACGGGACAAACGCCAAAGTAAATATTTTACCATGGGCAACACGAAGCCACAAGACGAGATGGAGAAGGCTCACGAGGGGGCCACACCCCTGGCTACGCGGGTAGGCCCACCCCGCGCCTGAGGGGGTGCAGCCGCCCTAGTGCCCCCCTGGCTCGCCCCTTCGCATATAAGTAGCCCCTGATGCAGAAACCCTAGGACCCAATCAAAACTCCACGAAACCGTCTGTAGCCACCGCCACCATCGTCCCTAGATCGGAGGGATTTGAAGTTCTCCCTGGCACCCTGCCGAAGGGGAGATCATCCCGGAGGCCTTCTTCTTCATCATGCCAGCCTCCGGTATGAAGCGTGAGTAGTTCCACCTTGGACTACTAGGTATCATGCCACCTGGGGTTCGGATGATAACCTAAAGGTGTACTTCTAGTCATAGATGCAGTTGGATGGAGGTATATGTATATTGTTGTATTGCCCAATCGAATCTCATAGGATCTTCTTGTCTAGTATTGCATTGTTCTGCCTTGCTCAGTTTCTGTCAATTGCCCTGCTGTAATTTGTTTACCCTTCATTCCATGTTGTTTATCTAAGGAGAACACCTCTAGTGAACTATGAACCCCGGTCCAATCTTTACCATTGATACATCTTCCACTGTTTACTTGCTGCAAACCATCATCACCTTTGACACCATATAGTTAATCCTTTGTTATAGCAACCAGTGGGATTGACAACCTCACTGATCATTAGGGCAAAGTCTTGAGTTTGTGTTGTGCAGGTTTCCACGTTGCTTGCAACACTTGTGTGACGTTTCCTTCCTCCTACTGGTTTGATAACCTCGGTTTCTTACTGAGGGAAGACTTGCTGCCGTGCCACATCACACCTTACTCTTGGAGTTTCCCGATGAAGCGCACCTACATCAACCAGGCGCACCAATCATGTTTCATGTCCACATTCCCACCAATAGAATGGTTCCACTGAAATAAAACACTGTCATGTTGTTGAAGTTAGTCTTGGATTGCTTGCCAATGCCTCCATGCCTCTCAAGTATTGGGATGAAGCCTTCCTTACTGCTACGTTTCTCATTAACTTAATCCCCACTAAGGTCCTAGATCTTGAGTCTCCCACTAAACGTCTCCTCCACATCACACCAAATTATGATGCACTTAGAACTTTTGGTTATGCTTGTTGGCCCAACCTTCGTCCTTACAACACGCGCACACTTGCTTTTCGATCTAAGTGATATGTTTTTCTTGGTTACAGTACTCTTCACAAAGGTGTTAAATGTTTAGATGTATCCACAGGACGCGTTAATATCTCTCGTGATGTGGTATTCGATGAAAATATGTTTCCCTTTGAGGCTCTACATCCTAATGTCGGTGCTCTCTTAAAGAAAGAAATCCTTCTTTTGCCATCTTCCATGTCCAATGAGGGTGTTCATATTGATGATCATGTGTCTAATGTTGTGCCTATTTCTGTTGGTACTAATTATTCTCCCTAGAATATTACAGCTGCAAGTGAAAATTTGGTCCAAAACAGTCCTCCTAAGACCCGACAATCCTCCGTTGAAATCAGTGTTCAAAGTGATGACAACAGCATGCAAACCAAAGTTGATTCCGGGGGACATTCCCCTGCCGACGCTGATCCCGATGCAGATACGCCTGGGAGTCCGCGCGCCACGAACTCCCCACCCACCGACGTCTCCAGGTCGTCGCGTCGAGCGCCCGTCTCCCCCGATAGCACCTCGACACGCTCCCCTCCAGCGTCGCCACGTGGCCAGGGGCCATGGCTGCCTCCTCCGCCAGCAGAGGGGACGCGCCTGCTCCCCCTGGATCTCTTGTGCTGCCATCCCCTGTGGCCGACACTGCCCAGGGATCGGCCGCCTCCTCTGGATCCTCTACGGCCGCATCGAGTGCAGCTGATGATGATGTTGCACCATCGCCGTCTCCTCCAGGTCCGTGTATATGTCTGCAGAAAGGCATCAGGCACCCCAAAAAGTACACAGATGATACTGTATGTTATGGTATGCTCTCTCTACCATAGGCGAGCCTTGTAACTTGTCTGCTGCTCTTAGTGATCCAAATTGGTGTTCTGCTATGCAAGATGAATTTGATGCTCTCAGGATGAATAAGACCTGGACTCTTGTTCCCTCTAGTTCCAACAAAAATGTTATTGACTACAAATGGGTTTATCGTATTAAACAACATGCAGATGGTACTATTGATCGTTACAAAGCTCAGTTAGTTGCCAAAGGTTTCAAACAGAGGTATGGTGTTAACTATGAAGATACCTTTAGTCTTGTTGTCAAAATTGCCACTATCAGAATTGTTTTGTCTATTCTGTCTCTCGTGGTTGGATTTTAAGGCAGCTAGATGTCAAGAACGCATTTCTTTATGGTGTTCTAGAAGAGGAAGTCTATATGAAACAACCTCCTAGTTTTTAGAGTATTGATAATCCTCGATATGTCTGCAAGCTTGATAAAGCTATCTATGGTTTGAAGCAAGCCCCTAGAGCTTGGTACGCTCGGTTCAGTAACAAGTTGCATGATCTTGGTTTTAGTCCCTCCTTAGCTGATACTTCACTACTTCTCTATGATAAGTCTGGAGTCACTATTTTCTTCTGATTTATGTTGATGATATTACTGTGACAAGCTGTAACATCCCAGGATTAGCAGCTAAAAATAGACAGGACACATGTGTGTGCATTGCATTCATGCATCAGAAAATCCAGGGAATTTTCGCACAAAAACTAAAGAAGCTATAGAGGGATCGAGATCTCTCTTGTCCCGATGGAGACGTCAGGGCAGGTGCGATGGATTTCGACATGACCTCTATTGAATCTTTGTGTTTTGAGGGAGAAATGATTTAAAATGGTATTTGAATTTTAAATCTAAAATAATTAAAACTTATAAAAGGTTGGTATTTAGAATCTTTAATACAACTAGAATTAATAAGATTTGAAATTAAGGATAAACAATAAGAATATACAATAAAGTAATTACAAATAAGAAAATAAATATAATTGAATGAATATGTTAGTGGAATGATAAATGGTAGTTAAATTGCAATAAGAAATAAGAATTGAGTTCTTATTTATGAACAAGATACAAAATTTACAAGTCTCAAATTACAAAGGAAACAAAAAAATTAAACATTACATTATCTTTACAATCATCCAAAAGTAGAGGAATGAATTAATGGAAAAGGTAAACTTATTTAGATAAACAATATTACAATCTATTTACCGTTTCCCAAATAGAAAAGGAAAGTGGAAGAGAAATTGAGGAAGAAAGGATTTACTTTACTACCATAATAATAAATTACAATGTCTTACAGTTCAAGGATAATATAATTTTTTACAAAAGAATAAAAAAGAAAACCTAAACTATCTTCTTAATTAGTCCTATGTCTTCTGTTCTTCAACTCTCCTTATTATTCACCCCGCAAAACCAAACCAAAACAAAAAATATAAGGAAGAAACAGAGTGGGGACTCGGTTAAAGTAGTGCTCTCAGTTTAACATTGTAATGCACTGTTCAACACATCACTGAGCTAATCTTAAAAAGGGGCAAGTTTCACCAACTCATAGTATATGTCCTTAATCAGATAGATTGCCTCAGTACAACCTCATTGGCAGTAATTTATGGGGCATGTTTCACCAGAGAAGTAGAAGTAGAAGAGTGGAATTAAGATATTTTTGCCCTGCACTGATCCAGAACAGAGCAAGCAGCTCACACATACATGCAGGTATGTGGTGCTGTCAACACAGGAAGCAATCAGGATAGGGGATAAGTATCAGTCGAAGCAGAGTGAGGATACTCTGCTAAACACTAGCTACAACACTCAGAATAGCAAGAAACCATCTTATCATTAGTTCTCATCAGATTCACACCAACTCATCCATATCTCATCAACCAAGACATTAGCCAGATCACCACCACATCACTTACACCATGGTTGCTGCAAGAAGCCATCCAATGGCATGGACAAGGTGGAGAAGGCCAGGCTATGGCTGTTCTAGTGGATGAAGTAGTAAAAGGAGAGGTGAGCGGGATATCTAGATACATAAGCATATGAACCAGATCTCTATCAAGTGTAGCCTCCACACAACTATAGGTGATGATCTCCATAACCACGTATAGCCTTTATTCTTATCAATTTATTTTAGCAAAGCAATTGGAAAGAAAAGGAGCTCTTAGTCCAGCATAGGAAAACTATGCTAGTCTCGTCATAGAGCTTGGAAGGAAATTGTAGTATCTATTCTTACTACAGATCTGTCAACACCCGAATTTTTAATCCCAGATGCCTGTTATGCCATACATCGCAATCCCAGTATTACCATTTTTGTGAGACATAACAGATTTGGATATCACAGTACATCATCCATTACAAACCATACATAAGGTCTTACACAAATAAGGATCTCATGATCCAGTTCTTAATACAACTCAAGTAGCGGAATAACGTAATAATAAAGGTAGCGTAGGCGAAGCTCCATCTTCAGGGTCACAGGCAATGCTGACGATGGGAGATGATCCTAGTTGTCGTAACCTTCCTAGGGTCCATCATCCTGGTACTCTTCTTCATAGTCTGGCCACGGGAATAGCCACGGACAAAGCCATGAGTACTCTTTAAGTACTCGCAAACTAATACTAACAAGTGAAGGGGGTTTTTGTAGTAGGACACTAAGCTCTAGGGTTGTTTTGCAAAAAAAAGCTAGGTTTACCTCTACTAAGTTCAGAAGCAAGAAACTAGTGGGAATTTTATAACACCTAAGTGGGAACTTGAATTTCATATCACAACTCATTTCATAAGTCATTTTGAAAACATCTGATGGGGGAACAGTATGGCCACTCCAACTGTCCATAACCACGGACGCGGCTATTCGAATAGTTTGACACTCTGCAGAGATTGTACACTTTCACCACAACATTCGATGCATCTATCAGGAACAAATCCTAAATTCACCATACTCAGTTTGCGGATAATCAATCCTAACCTTTCAATTACACGCCCTAGTATAGGCACCTCTCCTGTGAGTTTGGCCTCCCAACCATGACCTTCTATCGTCTTGGGTACGGCACAGGTGGACAACCTTCACAAGGTAGCCTCAACTCAGACCTTGGTCGTGAGGGAACCCATACTAAGGTATATAAGTTTCCAGTCAAGCCCTACCCAATTTTCTGGTATTGTGGTTGTACGGTAAAATTGGAATGGTATCGCATCTAGACAACCATCAGTTTTATAAAGGGACAAGGCTCATGCCTCAACATTTTCATCATCAAAATCATATGGTGTTCGGAAACACATGTCAAAACATTTCAGTAGAATGACTCATCATTCCAAGGTTTTCATAACCATTTTCACCAAGTATTCCCATCTAAAGTTGATCAAGTTTTATGCTTAGCACTAGCATCTACAAGTGGTGTAAGTACTAATTAGGGGTGGTAAACAAGTGGTGATTAATTAAGTTCAATATCATGCCTTAGGATGACATCAAGATTATCTAGCTTATGCCAAATTTAATGCTCTTTATGCAACCTTCAATTATCTTCTTAGAATCTACAAGTCACTTAAGTAAACTCTAAGAGAAAGCTTTGATAAAGAAATAAAGTATAAAGCTTACAAGTAAAACTAGGATTGGGTATCATCAAATGTGTCTAACCAAGCATGCTTAGTGCATTGCATATGTTATCTAACTTTCATAATTGCAAGTGTTAGCTTGCAAGGTTTCAAGTATTGGCTTGCATAAGTATCAGTATAAGCTTGCCTTGAGCAGAGCAGTGGTTGAAGTTCTCCTCGGCTTCTTCTTCATTGTATCCTCCTTCCTCCTCGTATCCTTGGTCGGTACTAGCGTCTATAAATAAATACGAGGTACACAATCACCAAACAATACTTAACTATTTTCAATCATCACACAAAGGTGTTCTATAGATGATCTAGCATCATCACTTAACATTACAACGAATTTGTCTTATTTATTTTATTTTTAGAAAAGTAATTTCTACTCATTGAAAAACTACTTAAGATTTAATATTCTCCAACTCAAACATGGGATCATGTTGACACATGTCATCACCACATATTTCAGTACATGGGAATGTGATTTAAAATGGTATCACAATTTAATAAGGTTTAACCTTTTTATTTTAAATAATTAAAGTGACTAGAAATGCCTATGTGGCATTCTTTTATTACTTGAACATTATTTTTTAAGTAAACCCATATGTTTTATATATTCTGAAATGTATGATCAAATGTGATTTTTGAGAGTTGGAGTCAACTCAAAAGCTATTATGGTTGAAATTTTAAAAATGTTTGAATGCAGAAAATCTTCTGACTTGTTATTTTTACCAAGGTTGATCTACAGATCAAAATGATTTGAATCCAACGGTCTTGGATTAAGCATTTCAGTAACTTTCTAACAAAATTGGTTTCATGCAATTTGGTTTACTGAATCGAGCTGGGTTGATTTTTGAAACTAGGTACAAAACTAAGTTTGAATTAAAATAGAAAAATCTAAATTCAAATGGTTGGGCTGCGCGGGAAAGGTTAATGGGCCGGCCCAGTGTCACTCCGCGGCGCGGCGCTCAGCTTACAGGGGGGTCCACCCGTCAGTGGCTCATGACACACGAAGCGGTATGGGGCGATGTGGTTCGTTGGATTAGAAGGGCGATCAACGGCTGAGGGTCGTCGTCGACGATGAACATTTCACCGATGAGCTCGAACCCTAGCGGCTCAGTGGAGGTCGTGGGAGGCTCACCGGGGCTCAGGCGAGGGTCGGCGATGGGGGCGAACGACGAAGTCGACGATGGCGATTCTCCTGGCACTGGCAGCTCCTCCTGTGGCGGCTCCAATCGACGGCGCCTCTCCTCCTCTACAGCGGCGAACTCCGGTGAAATTCTGGCCACGTGGTGCTCGCCTTGCTCCGGGGAAGGGTGTGGGATGTTTCTGAGAGAGAGGGGAACGAACTGGTGTGAAGAAATCAAGCAGGGGAGGCCTCTATTTATAGTGGCGAGAGGGTACCGACGAGCGCGAGCTGAGCTCATCGTGGTCGACGGCACAGGCAGCTATTGGCGTGGGCGACGGTAGGGGGAAGTTCTATGTTCCCTGGCGAAGCTCAACGGCATGGTGGCGAGGCGTGGGGCGGTGCTGATTGGTCGGAACGCTTCGACGCTCTGAGCGGGTCCGACGGAGGTTTTGATGGCGCACAGCGCGCGTGGTCCGCGCGGCGGCGAACGGGCGTGTCGGCGGGGTTTCTGGGGTGGTGGTGATCACGCGTGCACGCGGCGAGGGCGGTGCGCGGTCTGTGGGCGTGTGTCGAGGGTGGCGCTCTGGCGCGCTATCGGCATGCTCTCAGAGAAGTTTGGCATGGCTTGGGCGTGTGGTCCAGTGGCTGGTAGGGTTCAAGCGCTGGACAGGGGGTGGCGATGGACGGTGGCGTGCGTCCTAGACATGGTGTTTAGGCCTGGTGCTTGCTCTGGCTAGCTAGCCATGGTCGGCTGGCAAGGGTTCCTTCGGGTTGGCGTGGCATGGTGCGATGGGTAGGGGATAGGGGTGGTCAAGGCACTGGTTGGCACTGGGGGAGACAAGTGTGATCAATGGTGAACAATGCTTAGCCAAATTACTGCTCAAAACAGTGAAGTTTGGCCAATTTGATTTTCTTTCTCCAAGTGTTTGATGAAATGGCCGCAAGAAATTTATTTTTGAATTTTGAAAAGATTTTTGGTGGGTGCTCTAGGCATGTGTTGAGGATTCTGTGGGTGCTTGGGTTTTGAAAATTGAGCTTGTTAGAGTGGTTTTTGAAATAGTGGGATCTTCCCATATGAGATAGATTCAATTATAAACTATCATTTAAACTTAGCATTTGAATGTTTTTGGATGATCACAAAGTGGGCCTTGGTACCTTATTATGATTACTAACAAGGGGTTCAAAGATCCATACATGTTTCTGTTGAGTTTTGAAAAATATAGATAGACAAAGTAGGCATGGGAGTTAATTTGGCCAAAGTGACCATTCACTTAATTTATTCATTTTGAGTTGTTTGTCTTTGGGAAAAGTTTGGGGATTGTTTAGATGATGTTTATTTCACCTAAGAATCATTTTACAAGCAAAGAAACACAGAACCATGGCAATTCAAAAGAATCCAATTTTTGAATACACACACATATGAATGTTTTCATATTTTTAGTTGGGAAAGTTTTTGTTAACCCTAATTTTGATGATTAGAGTTTGATGATCTAAGTTTAATATTTTTGGGATGTTACAAACCTTCCCCCCTTAAACAAAATCTCGTCGCGAGATTTAAAAAGGACGAAAAAAGATTACCTAGGATTTGAAGAGATCGGGAAACTCCGTCCTGATGTGATCTTCGCGCCCCCAGGTAGCTTCTTCTTCTGTATGGTTGCTCCATTGAATCTTGAGAAACTTGATGCTTCGGGTTCTGGTAGTTCTAAAAGCTTCTTCCAAAATATGGATGGGTACTTCGGGATAGGTCAGGTCATCTTTGATTTCTATGGTCCGGTGATAAATATTCTTGAACACTTTCGTCTTCTCCGGAACTTCGAGGCACTTGCGAAGTAATGAGATATGGAACACATTGTGCACGGCTGACATCTCTTCGGGTAGTTCCAATTGATAAGACACTTCTCCTCAACGGTTCAGAATCTTGAAGGGGCCGATACTAGGGGCTAACTTTCCTTTCAGTTGGAAACGCTGCATTCCCTTCAATGGCGACACTTTCAGATACACAAAATCTCCTATGTTGAAGGCGAGGTCTCGACGTCTCTTGTCGGTGTAACTCTTCTATCTGGACTGGGCGGTCTTGACATGCTCACGAATCTTGTGAACCTTCTCTTCTGCTTCTCGTAGAATGTCGGGTCCCAAAATCTGACTCTCTCCTACTTCCGACCAGTTCAAAGGGGTGCGACACTTCCTTCCGTACATGAATTCAAATGGGGCCATTTGAAAACTATCTTGATAACTGTTGTTGTATGAAAATTCTGCATTAGAACCATACTCTAACACACAGGCTCTCAACTTTTCTTCGAGTATTGTAACAATCTTGATAACAATCTTCCCATTTAGATCCATACTCTAACACACAGGCTCTCAACTTGTCTTCGAGTATTGTAACATCCCAGCATTAGAACCTAGAAATAAGTTGAACCCAGCTGTGTGCATTCAATTCATGCATAGAAAATCCGAGTAATTTTCGCGCTTTTAAATAAAAACTTGTCAAAGTGATTGAAGCTTCTCTTAGCTTGATGGAATTGAAGTAGGTCATCAAGTTGACTGCGATAAGTTTCAATCAGACCTTTGTTAAAATCTCATTTTGGGTAAGAGAGATTTGACCTAAGGGTAGATCAAGTGTACTATAAGTTAAACCCTAATATAATGTGAATTATATTGATCATTTGGTGATCATATTATATTATTCATTATAACCATTCATAAGTACAAAGTTAAGGATATATAACAAATAATAAGAATTTAACCCCTATATTTTAAATCTCATCTGCATACATACTGAGTATCATGGTAACACCTAATCTTAAAAACTCTTTTGATGAGTTTGAATTGGAAAGAGATTAAGTCAAGATCATCCACTATATATATATGTGTATATCTTCCTTTCTATAGAATATTTATAGAACTTATTTCAATATCTGTTCTTCATCAATGTTGGATAATTCCCCATTGATTCACAACTTCTTTAACTATTATTCTTTGATCTATTATTTGATCTTATCAGAACATTTACTCAAATCTTCTAATGAGGGCATAGTCCACTAATAACCTTAATCCAATATAAGATACTAAGAAGATAATTTCCAGACAATAAAAGGTAGGATTGATAAAGCCCTTCTAGCCAACTAAGAACTTCAATAATAAATAATTAAAGCATTATAAAGGTAATGTTTTGGCCACCAACATGGAATTCTTATATTTTGTATGAGTAATACTGGTGGGTAAAACATGATTGGAACCTTAGTAAAGATAAGTGATCCTAGAGAAGTCTTTGTAAACCACATAAATATAATTCAGGAATTGAAGTGTAAGTCATAAGAGTTAAGTAATTATAAGATGGTGTTACTCAACTAAAGCTAGTGTAGCATAGAGTCATGAAAATGGTGTTATTCATCTTTAAGGATAGTTTACTTTAGAGAAATATTAGTGATGAAGGAATAAGGAAGATTGGGAGTAGAGTTTGAAGGAACTACTGGTTGAATGGAAGATTATCAACAGTAGAATAGTAAATACAACCACACAAGGATATGAGAAAGTTATGAAGTGTCTTTGTACCAAATTCATTAGATTCATTCATGAGTTAGAAGAATGATATATGAATAAGAAGATTTAAATGAGTAAAGCTCATCATGTTAATCATGATGAAGGATAGGAAGAAGTATTATATCTAGGAAAGGAATTCCTTAATTAGAGATCCAAGAATTTGAAATATAATTATATGTATAAATCAATTTTCTATTTTAATATGGTTAAGCAATCAACTCTACATCTCAAACCAAACATAATAGCCAACTCATAATGTTGATCCATCATCTCATGGTTATAATACTCTATAGGAATATTTCCCTATAATAAATTACATAAGCATATCTCTGTTAATTTCAACCATCATCACTATATGTGCCTAAGTATATTTTTATAAGTTCACTCCTATAAAACACTCTAAATATAAATTCTATTAAAAAAGAGAATCCATCCAATATTATACACATATGGCAATATGCTTAGTTATTAAATCTTAATCTTAAAAAGAATCTAAGCTTATATAAAACCCTAAAGCCAAGGGGAATACTCATAATTCAAAACACTAAACTTCTTTGTTTATCACATACATTTCTATTTCCCAACTTAATGAAAGTAGTAATTATCATATCAATGAATTTATATTTCATGCATCAAATAATGGTATAGAATCATTATACATATATATATATATATATAAAGTTTTAATTCAAGATATAAGCTCACTAAAATTTGAGTTATAAACAGATAAGAATATATCATTCAAGAAATGCCTAATTAAAAATAGAATAGAAAAATAATAAGAAGAAGTTTCTTCCAATCAGTAAAACAGAGTTCTTAATTGAGTAAATAAAAGAAATATAAAAAGAAGACATAATAAAAGTTCACAAAGGGTACCAAATATATTTTAAATATTGTTGTACATGTCCAGCAAACAAATTATACAAAGAAAGGTTCAAAATCTAATTCAAATTCAAATCTGAAAAGGAAAACAAAAAATAGAAAAAGAATACAAATAAAAATCAAACCTGGCTGCAGCCCAATACCACTATACCTATCTGACGCATGTGCAGCCCACAACAGCCCAGTAACCAGCCCAGGTTCTTTTCTATCTGAGACTAACAGGTGCGGTCAAGAGAGGACCACGGGTTGAGCTAAATAAATCGCCAGGGGGTTATCCACAAAATGACCATCGTCGTCACCGTCACGCACATAGGCAGCTCGTTGGCGGAGCTCGCCGCCGCCCGATGCCGTCATCGTCATCATTGCGCCAAGATACTCACTGCCACTGCCAGGAAGAGATAAGAAGGCCACCGCGACGCATTGCTTCCATCCCTATCCCTAATCCCTCCTTATCCTCTCAAATACGAGCGAGACCGAACCCTAGCTCGCCGGAGCCACTCTTCTCCGTCGAACCACGTCACCCACACCATTCTGAGCCATCATGGAGAAGCACCATCCTCCGTAGATCCTCTGGGTAGAAGCTTGCATCAAGTGGAGCACTGGAGCGGGTGAATTTGGTCGTTTTCCTCCGCCGTAGTTCGTCGGAATCCTCGTCGGGAAGCTCGATTCCGGTCGCGCATGTCCTTGCCAACCACTCAATCATCATCAGGGTGAGTTCCTGAATCTTCCAGCATCCTTGAATTGTTTGATCTTGTTGTAAATCACCATTTCACTGTAAGCCACCGTTAGAGCTCGTCGGAGTTGAAGCTCCGATGACCATTTTCGAGCGGCGCTGCCACTCCTAGGTTCAGTAGCTTGCGCTGATTCTAACTAGACCTATTTCGCTTGCTGGGGTGCAGTAGATCGTCACCGGTGACCACTCACCGATGGCGGTGGTGATGATGACGCCATGCTTACCTCATGATCGCGCCACGTCAGCCGTTTGACTAGTATTTTCCTTGCGTGGTGGATGACATGGCCCAGGGCCTGCATGTCATCGACAATGAGTAGGGAGGAAGTCAGTAGAAAAAACATTTCTTTCATCTGAAGCTAAGGTGGACAATGGCCCACAAATCAATGACTGGGGCTAGCTCTGGTCGTGGTGTAAAAAGTATTTTCTGTTAGGAAATGAATAAAATGTTATAATCCAATTAACATTATTCCAGAAATTTAATAAATGATTAAATCTTGTTTAATTAATAACTTTTGATTTATAATTCAGAAAATGTGTATAATATATGGAAATTTGTAGAAAAATAAAATCTACAACTTAAACTTCTTAACAAATATTATTATGATGATTATTTAAATTAATATTATTTAATAAAAGTTTTACAAGTAATAAAACTTTGATAATTCATATTTTTATAATAATAAATATTAATAATAGTAATAAAATATAAAAAATCTTAGAAAAATAAGAATTCTAATTTAAAACTATAATCATGTATTATTATTTCACTTAATAAAATATTTATTATTTATTAAGTAATTATAAAAGTAATAAGAATTATAAAAATCATATCTTATTGTTTATAAATCACAAAAATAAATATAATATACCAAAATGATCACAAAAATATTATTTACATGCTAAAAACTAATAAGCTCTTTTTAGGGTAAACAAGAAAATTAAATATTTTAATAACTCAAATTTAAACTCATTTATTTCATTAATAATTCATATAAAAATAAATAAAAATTACTAATATTCCTAAAAAGATATAAATAAGTCTATTAAAGAGTAATAGTCTTAAATATTAATAATCTAATGCCATAATGGTTTAAAACATTATAAATGTTCTTATTTTGGAAGAATCCCCAACCTTAAATAAAAATTATCTCTAAAAAGAATTCCATTAGTAATAAAATCCTTAAAGAACAACTTGTGAACAATCAAATCTTTTCTACACCATATTAATCACCAAATTACAAAAACCTTCTACAACACTATATAAATCCATAAGTAGTTAAGTAACCTTATGTTGGGTTCATAAACTATATCCACTTATTGATAAAAGATAAATGATATTACTCCATACTCACATCAAGAAACCATTACTCAAGTAACAGCATAAACATTCTTAAGTAACTTAAAGAACACATTTCAGATATACAAGGTACCAAGGTAGAAGTACGATACTTTCAAAACTAGCTATACTTTAAAGTTAACTTTAGTCTACAAAATCTTAATATAACACTATAAGCATTATTATATGTTTTATAGTTAACTTTGGTCTGAAGTAGTTAAACTATAAGGCAACTGAAGCCAAACCATTTGAACAAACAAATGACATCAACCACCACTAACTAATCACAAAGTTTGTTTAGATCTTAAAAGAGAAACCTTTTCTTCGAAGGTTATCCTTTTTGCCACTTTAAATAAGAAACCTTGTATAAGTAATCCTAACTAGTATGTCATAAGTATGTATACTTTACTCCTACATATGTGTTTTTTACAACCACTCATAAACTCTAATAAAAGTACAACTACGAAATTGATCCAAAGGACCACACATTCCAAAGTAACCACTTCCGGAATCTAAACCCTAGAACAATGTTATTCCCAGTATTTGCGCTTAGAACGTGCATCACATTACTTATGCATAAAAGCATACTGCTTCTTTAAACATTAGTCCTTACCGGACCAATGATGCTGATTTCAGATTTTGGATCTTATACATTGACTCGAAGACCGTGAGTGCATAATCTTGCAATCACAAAAGGCAAGTTCACACTTCCTCATGTCCTTTGATTATTTTCTGTAAAGTATTTTACAAATCCAGTGTTTTCATCACCTGCATTTAAAAAAGGACAGAAAATACTATTTTCAATTACAATAAGAACTATTGATTACTGATCCAGGGTGATCAGATAATCTATTAAATCTGACAGTTGGGGATACCACTGTTCAGAACTATATCACCTAGGACTTAACAACCAATGTCGCCAGTGATTCTTGTGCCGTATATTACATGTTGACCATGAGATTTGGAATGGGACGGAGAAGTCAACTGTATCTTCTTCCTCTCGCATGAAGACGGATGTGCAGGTCGTGGCTGTTATCCTCATAGCATGCATATTAATTGGTAATTCGTAGAGGATATGCAGCATATGGGTGGGAACCCTCAACGTCCCAAGATAGTTCTGACATCTAACAGTTTGTACAAACAATTGCCGTAATTCTTTATGTGGGCATGGTGTACACCAAGGAGGCATGCGGGGTCCTGAAGGGGGCAGTGATTGGCTTGGATCATCTTCTGGGCCCCACATCATGGAATTTTGGTCGGGAATATGCTGCCCGGTTGTGCAACAAAGAGTTGATCTCTCATGGGTAAAGTATCGCACCTCTGCAGAGTGTAAGAACTGTAACGTGTTACTCCCTGTTCCGGGAAGGAGCTGCGAACACGTGAAGGCTGACGGACATAGCTTTTCAGAATAAAAGCAACCTTTGAAGAAATGTTTATGAAAACTTGCATTGCCTACGACCTACGGTCTGTGGCTCTAGCTATAGTGCATCAAACACTCCTTTTCTAGTGAATTTGCTGAGTACGCTCGTACTCAAAGTATCTTCTTAACCCTTGCTAGATTCGAAAGCCATTAAAACGATGACTACATCAAGATATGCTCCAAGACTTTTCAAGACCAGCTAAAGCTCTTCAATGAAGACAAGGAAGTCAACATATACCTCAACTCAAGTGAAGATGAAGTTACTGATTAGATAGAAATACAATCTCTAACCAAAGAACTTATCTCTGTAGTGCGTTGCAATAGCAGCAATGCCAATTCCTTAGTTAAATACTAGTTTTAATAGTATAATAGTTTTGCGTTATTTATCTTTGATTCTTCTTCGTAAGAAGTTCTTTCTCTCTCTTTAACCTAGAGTGTTCTCTGGATCTTATGTAAAGAGTGAGTTGTAACCTTTAAGCCATGTATTGGACCCGTTGTGTTTCTGTTGTGCCATTCTGAGGGATGTAATACTAGTGAACGGTGTTTCATTGGTGTTATGTCAACGACTATAGTATACTACATCATGCAGTGGTATTCTGGGTCACCACAAGTATTTGATTTACTCACTCCGTTTGTCCGTCGGTCTGAGGGTGATAAGCTATGCTAAAATCTAGTCGGGTTCCTAAACCTTCTTGTACTTTCTTCCAGAATCTCGAGGTAAACTGAGTTCCTCGATCCCATACGATGTTCTTGGGGACTCCATGCAAACTGACGATTCTAGCGATGTATAACTCCGCTAGCTTCGAACTCTGATATGTGGTCTTGACTGGTAAGAAATGGGCGACTTTGGACAATCTGTCCACTATTACCTAGATAGAGTCATTTCCCCTACTAGAAGTAGGTAATCCGGTGATAAAGTCCATTCCAACGGAATCCCATTTCCATTCCGGAATCTTCAATGGTTGCAACAATCCAGCGGGTCTTTGATGTCCCGCCTTGACTCGCTGACATATATCACACTTGGCGATATAGCTTCCGATTTCTCTCTTCATCTTATGCCACCAAAATTGTTCTTTCAAATCTTGATACATCTTCGTTCCTCCGAGGTGGATAGAATAAAGAGTATCATGAGCTTCCTTCAGAATAACTTCTTTCAACTCAGAATCTGCTGGTAGACAAAGGCGTACTTTGTACCATAGAACTCCTTCTTCGTCTTCGGTGAATCCGTGTACTTTGCATGTACCGATACGATGCTTGATTCCGTCGATACTAGCATTTCCTTTCTATGCCTCATTGATTTGGCTGATCAAAGTGGGTTGAAGTTCTATGCTAGCCAAAAATCCTTCACTCACTAATTCCATTCGGAAATCTTCCATCTCCTTGTGCAAGCTTGGTTGATCCTTCAAAATCATGGAGTTCAAGCGGCACGGCAATCTGCTAAGGGCATCTGCTACCACGTTGGCTTTACCGGGGTGATAGTGAATGTCCAGATCATAGTCCTTGATTAGCTCAATCCATCTTCTCTGTCTCATATTCAGCTCCTTCTGAGTGAATATATACTTCAGGCTCTTGTGATCCGAATAAATCTCACAACGGTTTCCCATCAGGTAATGCCTCCATGTCTTTAGGGCTAAAACTACGACTGCAAGCTCGAGGTCATGGGTTTGATAGTTCTGCTCATGTTGTTTCAGTTGTCGAGATAGATAAGATATAACTTTGCCTTCTTGCATTAGCACACATCCAAGACCGATCTTGGATGCATCACAATACACGTCAAAGGGCTTCGTGATATCCGGCATGATTAACATTGGTGCTGAAATCAATCTCCTCTTGAGTTCTTGAAAATTCGCTTCACATTTGTCCGTCCATTCAAACTTCTTGTCCTTCTTTAGCAATTGGGTCATGGGTCTGGCTATACTCGAGAATCCTTCTACGAACTTGCGGTAGTATCCCGCCAATCCAAGAAATGCACGAACTTGGGTTTGAGTAGTTGGGGCTTGCCAATCTTCGACATCTTTCACCTTTTCAGGGTCAACGGCAATTCCTCCGGCTGATACAATGTGGCCGAGGAATCCTACCTCCTGTAACCAGAATTCACATTTGCTAAACTTGGCATACAACTGATGCTCTCTAAGGGTTCCAAGAATGGTCCTTAGGTGTAGCTCATGTTCTTCTTCTGATTTGGAATAAATCAGAATGTCATCAATGAAAACAACGACAAACTTATCCAGGAAGTCCATAAAAATCTTATTCATGAGATTCATGAAATAAGCGAGGGCATTGGTTAATCCAAAAGACATGACAGTATACTCGTATAATCCATATCTGGTGGTAAAGGAAGTCTTGGGAATATCCTCTGCTCGAATCTTGAGTTGATGATAGCTGGTTCTAAGATCAATCTTAGAAAACAATTTTGCACCGGTCAACTGATCAAACAAATCTTCTATCTTGGGAAATGGGTACTTGTTCTTGATAGTGACATCATTCAACTTCCGATAATCCGTACACAAACGGTTACCTCCATCTTACGAACAAAACAGGTGATCTCCATGGTGAAGCACTTGGTTGAATCAATCTAATTTCCAACATGGCATCTAGTTGCTTCTTCAATTCTGCTAGTTCAGATGGGTTCATACTATATGGTCTCTGGGCTATGGGTCCTGTTCCGGGGATTAGTTCGATGATAAACTCGATATCCCGATCTGGGGGCATACCGGGCAAAACATCTGGAAATACATCGGGGTATTCACAGACTATCCGGACTTGGTTAATGGTAGGTTGGGCTATACTCTTGTTGCACTTGAATTGACGAGGTAAGGTTTCAGATACATGCTCGACTGATATTCCGGTTGTACTGGTCATGGTTATGGCGTTCTTGGCACAGTCAATTAATCCTTTATGTTTGGACATCCAATCCATTCCTAGTACTACTTCCAAACCTTTAGTTCCGAGTACTATCAGATTAGCATAAAAATCTATGCCATGGATTTAGATAGGGACGGCTTTGTAGATTTGCCTAGCTTTGTTGGTTGAACCGGGGATTTGAACAATCATAACATGCTTCAGTTTGGTTGGTTGAATCTTACTAGTGCATGCAAATTCTTCGGTGAAAAATGAGTGCGATGCACCAGAATCAAACAACACTCTAGCGAGTACTGAATTAACAAAAAACATACCCAGCACGACATCTGGCGCTTCCTGGGCTTCTTCAGCACTCATGAGAAAAAGACGGCCGTTGCGGTTGAGAGAATTCCCTGGGGCAAACCTTCTTCCGGGCTGAACACGACGCTGCTGCTGAGCTGGGGCATTTGCATTGGTGGCTGCGGCATTCTTCTTGGGGAACTCATTGGAGTAGTGACCCTTATTTCCACAGTCATAACAAGTCACTTGTGACTTGTCCTTTGCTGCAATAGGCACAGCATTGCTTCCAGTCCTCGGGGCAGTGTTGGTGTTGGCGGCAGCATTGTTGTTGTTGAAATTTGGTGGTGCACGGTTGAAATTGCTAGAGTTGCCGGACTTGTTGTGATTTCCTCCGGGCCTTGGGTTTCCACGGTTGGGATAGGTCGGATGGTTCATCGGGGGTCTGTTGTTTCTCGGGGCATATCCTGGAGATGGGTTAGGGTGATACTTTGGGGTATGATGGGTTCATGGCTGATGCATCATGCGATGCTTGCGGTTCTCACTGGCTTGGTTGATCTTTTCTTCCATCTGGATGGCAGATTCGACAAGGGGTTCAATGTCAGCAAAGGGTATATTGACCAACACCGTCTGCATCTCATCATGCAGACCATTCAAGAATATTTCTTTCTTCTTGGCTTCAGTGTCGATCTCATCCAAGGCATACCTAGCTAATGACAAGAATTTTTCACGGTATTCCACTACGGTAATCCTTCCTTGCTTCAATTCTCTGAACTCATCTCTCATTCTCTTGATCAAACCCGGTGGCACATGGGTTCTGCTGAACTTGACCTTGAATTCCTCCTAGGTCATCATCTGTCCTCCGGTCATTGCACAAACGCTGTTCCACCATGCTCTTGCATCTCCGACTAGATAGTGGGTGGCGAACAGAACTTTCTCGTTAGCTTCCACTCCAGCGACTTCCAGGTTGTTTTCCATGGTTTGCAGCCAATCATCTGGGTCTAAGGGCTCTTCCGACTTGGTGAAAACAGGTGGGTTGGTGTTCTGGAAATTCTTGAGCTTAGATCCATGGCTATCCTGATTTCCTTGGCCTGTATTGTTGTGGGCCAGTTGAGATATCTGCTAAAGGGTGGCTAAGTTGGCTTGACGTTCGGCTCTTTCAGCTTCGCGCTCAGAAACCAACATTTGCAGGATCTGCAACATCGGGTCCAGGGATGAACCACTTCCTCCGCGAGGCATCTGAAGATTGAGATAGATCATGAGAAAAGAGGGAAATCTCTAAGGTCTAGGGACTTTGAAAAGTTTTTAAAGTTTGACTCAGATTTTCTAGAAACTTGCTTTTCATTCATTCATAACACACGATACAAACACACACCACAAAAAAAGAAAACAGATGGTTTTAAGAACCATTTTGGAAACTACGATATAGTGGGACCGGATACAACTCACTACGCTAGTGCTCAAGTGCTACTACTCCTTGGAGTCGGTGTAATCGTCATCCTCATCATCCTTATCGTCCTCGATGAAGGCAGAATCATCTTCATCGGTGAAGAAGTCCATGGCCTGATCCTCCAGAAAATCATCATTATCGCTGAGATAGGAGTAGGGGTCTCCACGAAGATCTTCTCTGGCATTCTCCCTTTCCTCCAACTACATGTCTCTCTCGTGGATGGTCTCCTCCAAATCCAAGATACGGTGGCGAAGACGGGCAATGATGCGCTCCTTCTTGTCAAGCTGATGGCGGCGAGACTTGCGATCCTTCGCTAGCATGGCGATGGTCTAATCCTTCATCCTGATGATGGCGGACTTGCGGTTGGAGTAGTCACGGGCATTGTCCAGTTCGTGCTGACGGTCATACATCATGAAGCTAAGCTGGTCCAACTGAGTCTTCAGCTCGTGGTGGTATGGGGCTTCCAGTGGTTGTCCCATAGCATCACGCCTTGGACAAAACTCAAAGCGGGTACCCTTGATCTGGTTCATACTCTGCCCACACAGACGGGCAAGAGCTTCTTGCATGGCCCTGGCAAGTCCATCGAGCCAGTTGTTCTCTCTTAAGGTGAACTAAATTCCCTCGGCAGTGGGAGGTTCAATCTTTCCTCGGATACTTGCAAAAACTAGCCATTGCCAATCTTCTCCTTCCTGATCATTGAGCTGAGCTCTGAAGAACTCGGGGTGCGGACGCTCCAGAAGTTCTGAAAGCTGGTCCAAATCCCGCTCAAAGATGAGGTCTCCTCCATTCCCCCAACTGATACAACTTTCTGTACTTCACGTCCATCTATAATAATATAGGATGAGTAAGTTAGTAGAGTGATCAAGTGTGTCAAATTTTATGTATTTTGCAAGAGTTTTTGAGGAACTTGAATTTTTATGAAAGAAACCAAATGATAAGAAGGGGAATAAGTTTTTGTAAATATTTGCTTCCTTTTGTTTTGAAACTAAGTTTTTGATTCAAACGTCCAGTCTAACTAGGGTCTCCTATGGTTAAGATGGCTCTGATACCAACTTGTCAACACCCGGATTTTTAATCCCAGATGCCTGTTATGCCATACATCGCAATCCCAAGATTAGCATTTCTTGCGAGACATAACAGATTTGGATATCACAGTACATCATCCATTACAAACCATACATAAGGTCTTCCACAAATAAGGATCTCATTATCCAGTTCTTAATACAACTCAAGCAGCGGAATAACATAATAATAAAGGTAGCGTAGGCTAAGATCCATCTTCGGGGTCACAGACAATGCTGACAATGGGAGATGATCCTAGTTGTCGTAACCTTCCTGGGGTCCATCATCCTGGTACTCCTCTTCAAAGTCTGGCCACAGGAATAGTGAGGGACAAAGCCATGAGTACTCTTTAAGTACTCACAAACTAATACTAACAAGTGAAGGGGGTTTTTGTAGTAGGACACTAAGCTCTAGGGTTTTTTTGCAAAAAAAGCCAGGTTTACCTCTACTAAGTTCAGAAGAAAGAAACTAGTTGGAATTTCATAACACCTAAGTGGGAACTTGAATTTCATATCACAACTCTATTGTGGTCAAGTCAAAATCTCAATTCATTTCATAAGTCATTTTGAAAACATCTGACGGGGCAACAGTATGGCCACTCCAACTGTCCATAACTGCGGACGCGGCTATTCGAATAGTTTGACACTCTACAGAGATTGTACACTTTCACCACAACATTCGATACATCTGACAGGAACAAATCTGAATTCACCATACTCAGTATGCGGATAATCAAGCCTAACCTTTCAATTACACGCCCTAGTATAGGCACCTCTCCTGTGAGTTTGGCCTCCCAACCATGACCAACTGTCATCTTGGGTACTACACAGGTGGACAATCTTGGCCGTGAGGGAACCCATACAAAGGTATATAAGTTTCCAGTCAAGCCCTACCCAATTTTCGGGTATTGTGGTTGTACGGAAAAATTGGAATGGTATCGCATCCAGACAACCATTAGTTTTATAAAGGGCCAAGGCTCATGCCTCAACATTTTCATCATCAAAATCATCTGGTGTTCGGTAACACATGTCAAAACATTTCAGTAGAATGACTCATCATTCCAAGGTTTTCATAACCATTTTCACCAAGTATTCCCATCTAAACTTGATGAAGTTTTATGCTTAGCACTAGCATCTACAAGTGGTGTAAGTACTAATTAGGGGTGGTAAACAAGTGGTGATTAATTAAGTTCAATCTCATGCCTTAGGATGACATCAAGATTATCTAGCTTATGCCAAATTTAATGCTCTTTATGCAACCTTCAATTATCTTCTTAGAATCTACAAGTCACTTAAGTAAACTCTAAGAGAAAGCTTTGATAAAGAAATAAAGTATAAGGCTTACAAGTAAAACTAGGATTGGGTATCATCAAATGTGTCTAACCAAGCATGCTTAGTGCATTACATAGGTTATCTAACTTTCATAATTGCAAGTGTTAGCTTGCAAGGTTTCAAGTATTGGCTTGCATAAGTATCAGTATAAGCTTGCCTTGAGCAGACCAGTGGTTGAAGTTCTCCTCGGCTTCTTCTTCGTAGTATCCTCCTTCCTCCTCGTATCCTTGGTCGGTACTAGCGTCTATAAATAAATACGAGGTACACAATCACCAAACAATACTTAACTATTTTCAATCATCACACAAACGTCTTCTATAGATGATCTAGCATCATCACTTAACATTACAAGGCATTTGTCTTATTTATTTTATTTTTAGAAAAGTAATTTCTACTCATTGAAAAACTACTTAAGATTTAATATTCTCCAACTCAAACATGGGATCATGTTGACACATGTCATCACCACATTTTTCAGTACATGGGAATGTGATTTAAAGTGGTATCACAATTTAATAAGGTTTAACCTTTTTATTTTAAATAATTAAAGTGACTAGAAATGCCTATGTGGTATTCTTTTAATACTTGAACATTATTTATGTAAGTAAACCCATATGTTTTTATATATTCTGAAAGGTATGATCAAATGTGATTTTTGAGAGTTGGAATCAACTCAAAAGCTATTATGGTTGAAATTTGAAAAATGTTTGAATGCAGAAAAGCTTTTGACTTGTTATTTTTACCAAGGTTGATATACAGATCCAAATGATTTGAATCCAACGGGCTTGGATTAAGCATTTCAGTACCTTTCTAACAAAATTGTTTTCATGCAATTTGGTTCACTGAATCGATCTGGGTTGATTTTTGAAACTAGGTACAGAACTGAGTTTGAATTAAAATAGAAAAATCTAAATTCAAATGGTTGGGCTGCGCGGGAAAGGTTAAAGGGCCGGCCTAGTGTCACTCTGCAGTGCGGGGCTCAGCTGACACGGGGGTTCCATCCGTCATTGGCTCATAACACGCTAAGCGGTACGGGGCGATGTGGTTCGTTGGATTAGAAGGGCGATCAACGGCTGAGCGTCGCCGTCGACGATGAACATGTCACCGGCGAGCTCAAACCCTAGCGGATCAGTGGGGGTCGTGTGAGGCTCACCGGGGCTCAGGTGAGGGTCGGCGATGGGGGCGAACGACGAAGTCGAGGACGGCGATTCTCTTGGCACTGGCAGCTCCTCCTGGGGCGGCTCCAATCGACGGCGCCTCTCCTCCTCTACAGCGGCGAACTCCGGTGAAATTTCGGCCACCTGGTGCTCGCCTTGCTCCAGGGAAGGCTGTGGGATGTTTCTGAGAGAGAGGGGAACGAACTGGTGTGAAGAAATCGAGCGGGGGAGGCCTCTATTTATAGTGGCGAGAGGGGACCGACGATTGCGAGCTGAGCTCGTCGTGGTCGACGGCACAGGGAGCTATCGGCGTGGGCGATGGTAGGGCGGTTCTATGTTCCCTGGCGAAGCTCAACGGCGTGGTGGCGAGGCGTGGAGCGGTGCTGATTGGTCAGAACGCTTCGACGCTCTGAGCGGGTCCGACGGAGGTTTTGATGGCGCACAGCGCGCGTGGTCCACGCAGCGGCAAACGGGCATGTCTGCGCGGTTGCTGGGGTGGTGGTGATCACGCATGCACGTGGCGAGGGCGGCGCGCGGTCTGTGGGCATGTGTCGAGGGCGGCGCTCTGGCGCGCTCTCGGCATGCTCTCAGAGAAGTTTGGCATGGCTTGAGTGTGTGGTCCAGTGGCTGGGAGGGTTCAAGCGCTGGACAGGGGGTGGCGGTTGACGGTGGCGTGCGTCCTAGACATGGTGTTTAGGCTTGGTGCCTGCTCTGGCTAGCTAGCCATGGTCGGCTGGCAAGGGTTCCTTCGGGTTGGCATGGCATGGTGCGACGGGTAGGGGCTAGGGGTGGTCAAGGCACTAGTTGGCACTGGGGAGACAAGTGTGATCAATGGTGAACAATGCTTAGCCAAATTACTGCTCAAAACAGTGAAGTTTGGCCAATTTGATTTTCTGTCTCCAAGTGTTTGATGAAATGGCCGCAAGAAATTTATTTTTGAATTTTGAAAAGATTTTTGGTGGGTGTGCTAGGCATGTGTTGAGAATTCTGTGGGTGCTTGGGTTTTGAAAATTGAGCTTGTTTGAGTGGTTTTTGAAATAGTGGGATCTTCCCATATGAGATAGATTCAATTTTAAACTGTCATTTAAACTTAGCATTTTAATGTTTTTGGATGATCACAAAGTGGGCCTTGGTAACTTATTATGAGTACTAACAAGGGGTGCAAAGATCCATACATGTTTCTGTTGAGTATTGAAAATTAGAGCTAGCCAAATTAGGCATGGGAGTTAATTTGGCCAAAGTGACCATTCACTTAATTTATTCATTTTGAGTTTTTTGTCTTTGGGAAAAGTTTGGGGATTGTTTAGATGATCTTTATTACACCTAAGAATCATTTTACAAGCAAAGAAACGCAAAACCATGGGAATTCAAAAGAATCCAATTTTTTGAATACACACACATATGAATGCTTTCATATTTTTAGTTGGGAAAGTTTTTGTTAACCCTAATTTTGATGGTTAGAGTTTGATGATCTAAGTTTAATATTTTTGGGATGTTACAAGATCTTAACCTCGCCCTTTCCATCATATTTCAGGGACATCCTTAAAGGAATTTTGGCAAGCAATAAAGTTCAGTAGTAGATCATGTGTTCAGACTACTACTGTGCACACTCTAGAGTAGAGGCACCACAGTAGGGTTCTACATAAAATATGATCCACTGCTTAATTAACAACAGTAGATCACAATAACTCTGTAGAAAATTTATCTAATCATCTTCCTAGTCACCAATCTAGGAATCATCTGGATATCATTACTGCCATAAGGGCAAGCTCACAGCATACAAGAAGATCATTGCAAAGCTTGTTTGTAGAGGAAACACAATCCTAGATAAAGTAACCAGGATTTGGAATCCAAACTCATTGTCACAATTGACAATACACAACATTTAAACAATACAAAGAAAGCCACTTGCTAAAACCACACACTCATACTTTAAATCATTTTCCTAGCCTCCATTTGCTAGGAGTCATTTTCTGAAATGCAAACATTGCTTAGATGGGATAATAATCATTACTGAACCATATATACACTTTACCAAATATTTTGTATACATAAAGTTAGTATGATTATCCACTCATTCCTAGAAGGATCAAGTGTTCCAATTTGAGGCATCACTTGATGGATACATCATAGATCAAATTATCTATAGTAATTATCCACCAACCATATACCAAGCTAACAACAGTAATTTTACAGTAGATAATCACTATTTTAATAATGACAATTAAGCCATAATTCAATCCACCAAGTAAATTTCACCAGTATAAGATAAGAATTCACAACAAAACCACACCATCCCAGAATCCATAAACATAAGAATATAACAGATAGTTGGGTACAAGCCACTTTACTTTAGGACAGATTCATACAAGAAGACTATTTAATTTAGAATATTATCAAGACTCTTAAGTTGATGATTGCAACAACTACAACAACAAATAAATTACACTACCATATCCATAGCATGAACAAAATCTAACTACTCCTGATACACAATACTAGTCGATGAGACCATTTTCTCACAAATGCAATGGAAACTAAAATCAATCTGAGCATAATCAATTAACCTATACATTTCCGCAAGTCAGATTCATTACATAGTGACCAGAACCTATCTAGTTAGCACAAGTACAGCAGCATATTTTACCCCTAGTATTGCTAGAAATTAAATTGACCAATAGACCTCTAGCACAATCAAAGTTTCATGGTGAACAATATCCAAAAAGTACCATAGTCTAATCAATTGGGATTTGCTCAATGGTAGCATTATATAAAATGTTTCAACCCTAGAATACTTTAACAAGGGAATAAAACCTAGATATGGTTAATTACAAGAAAAAAGAAAAAGAAGACCAGAGAGTGAAAAGGGGAAAACATACCTGTGGTCCTCGCTAGGGTGTGAAGAGGAAGCAGTCGTCGGCGTCGAGGATGAACACGACGGCACGGGGAGCACCCAGAGGGCGCTGCAACCCGCGCCAAGCCGTGTTCATAGAGCTCACAGTGAGGAAGACGGCACCATCCCCTCACCAAGGCACCAGGGCGATGCCAGAGGAGCTTCGGAGCACCAGATCCTCGACAATAGCGTAAACCCTAGCCATTAGAGAGGGAGAAGCGTGTCTAGGAGAGGGATCGAGCATCAAATCGAGCTGGGGCCATTGATGCAGCGTCATCCATAGCGTCATTTCACACCATGATGGCGTCCGTGGTGACCGGAGCCGGCCATGATCAAGGAACGGTGGCGGCACCAGAGAGTCGCCTAGAGAGAGAGAGAGGGATTCGACCAAGGGGGAAGACGCACTAGACCGAGTGGGTCGTTTGACCGGCTTGGTCCACTGATTGGGTTGGTTTAGCCCAACCATGGGCAAGACTGACTGGTGGGTCCAAGGTAAAGGAATATCAAGAAAATAAATAAAAAGGAAAAGGAAATAGTAATTACCAAGATAGCCTCAATATAATATTAGTTGTAGAAAAATAAATAAAATTCCGAAAAATAACATTACTTATTTAAGTTAAAAAATGCAAATAAATATTAGCACCATTAAATACTAAGTGAAATTTCATAAAATAAGGAAAAATCCTAAAAATGAATAAAAGTCATTTTTGTATATAAAAATAAATCTACTATTTCATAAAAATACTATCATATTTTTTTTAAATAAAATTTAAAGTAAATATTCAAATACATTTAATCCTTTATGGAATTTTATAAATAATAAAATAATACATAAAAATAAATAAAAATCATTTTTAAAGTCCTGAATAAATTTATTACACTAGAAAAATATTAAATATATTATTAGAAAAGTCTTTAATATTTAAAATAATAAATCCTTATCTAATACTTATTTTTTAAATTCTTTAAGAAAATTAATTAAGTAAGAAATAATTATATTTCTTCAAAAATATTAAAACCTTCAAATCAAATTACTAAAGTTCAAAACTATAACTAAGGTTTATAATAAAATTTAAGTATAAGTTATTAACCTTGTAATATTATTTTGAAACTTTAAATCAAAAAAATTCAAAAACCACAATCTTTAAAATAACTTTATATATATTTCATTGATATTAAGGAGGGTGATCTTAATATTAAATAATGTTGAACATAACTTTAAATCTAACACCTTAATAAGATCATCCAAATTATACTTCCATTGAATAGTTACATGATATTTTCATAATAGCAAAAAAATTAATCTAACCATTCACTTAAATATAAGTGAATAATTCCACACCTTAATTATACCTATCATAAATTTAAAAATTGGAAATAATTAAAACATATGACACCTTAAGTTTACTTACCCTTTTAAAGTTAACTTTAGTCTCAAAGTTTATAAACATCATGTCTAATAACTACTTATGTTTTTATAGTTAACTTTGGTCTATTTAACCTAAGATATAAAGCATCCCAAATCCAAACTAATCAATCAAACATCAAAAGATATTGATCATGTTTTATTAACAATAAAGATTGTTTAAACCTTAGAAAGGAAATCTTTCCTTCAAATGTTATTCTTTTTGCCACTTCAAATAATAATCTTATAATAAGTTCTTCAATTCTTAACAACTCCATCCCAAGGATGTTTATTAATAGTCACCAAATAACAATTAACCATAAATCGCATTATTTTATACTTTACTTGTATATTTTGAATTGTTAACACTTAAGCTCCTTTATAAAGGTCATTACTGATAAAGTAAAATTTGAAGATAAACCAACTCTTAACAGAATTACCTAAACTCACTTCACTCAAAGTATTGGGGGATTCACTTTGGGAGTTTTACAAAATGCATAGCATTACTTATGCATAACTGCATCTTGCTTCTTTAAACATTAGTCCTTACCGGACCAATGATGTTGATTTCAGATATTGAATATTATATCGTCTCGAATATCGTGAGTGCATAATCTTGCAATCACAAAAGGCAAGTTCACACTTTCTCCTGTCCTTTGATTATTTTCTGTAAAGTATTTTGCAAATCCAGTGTTGTCATCACCTGCATTTGAAAAAGGTCAGAAAACACTATTTTTGATAATAATGTGAACTATTGGTTACTGATCCAGGGTGATCAGCTAATCTATTAAATCTGGCAGTTGGAATACCACTGTTCAGGGCTATATCACCTAGGATTTAACAACCAATGTCGCCAGTGATTCTTGCGCCGTATATTACGCGTTGACCATGAGATTTGGAATGGGACAGAGAAGTCAGCTGCATCTTCTTCCTCTCGCATGTAGCCGGATGTGCATGTCGTGGCTATTATCACTCGTAGCATGCATATTACTTGGTATTTCGTAGAGGATATGCAGCATATGGGTGGGAACCCTCATCGTCCCACGATAGTTCTGGCATATAACGGTGTGTACAAACCATTGTCATAATTCAATGGGTGGGCATGGTGTACACCAAGGAGGCATGCGAGGTTGCGAAGGGGGAAGTGGTTGTCTTGGATCTTAGGTTGGGCCTCAAACCAAGGAAGTTTGAATGGGAACATACTCCTGGTCGTGCAACAAAGCCTAAGGTCTCTCATGTTTAAAGTGACACACCTCTGCAGAGTGTAAGAACTGTAACTTGTTACTCCCTGTTCCGGGAAGGAGCTACGAACGCGGCGGAAAAGGAACTCCAGGAAAGTTCTGGTAAACCCGTGAAGGCTGACGGACATAGCTTTTCAGAATAAAAGCAACTTTTGAAGAAATGTTTACAAAAACTTGCATTGCCTATGAGCTACGGTCTGTGGCTGTAGATATAGGGCATCAAACACTCCTTTTCTAGTGAACTTGCTGAGTACGCTCATACTCAACATATCTTCTTAACCCTTGCTAGGTTCTAAAGCTAGTACAGATGACGTCTACATCAAGTTATGTTCCAGGAATCATCATCAAAAGCTAAAGTTCTTCAATGAAGTCAAGAAAGTCAACATATACATTAACTCAAGTGAATACGAAGTTATTGATTAGCTAGGAATATAATCCCTAGTCATAGAACCTATTTCTGTAGTGTATTGCAATAGCAGCAATGCCAGACCATTAGTTAAGATACTAGTCTTAATAGTATGATAGTTTTTGAGTTGTTTATTTCTAATTCTTCTTTGTAAGAAGTTTCTTTCTCTCTCTTTAACCTAGAGTGTTCTCTGGATCTTGTGTAAAGAGTTGAGTTGTAACCTATAGTCATGTCTTGGACCTTTTATGTTTCTGTTGTACCACTCTAAGGGATGTAATACTAGTGAACGGTGTTTCATTGGTGTTATGTCAATGACTATAGTGTACTACATCATGCAGTGGTATGCTGGGTCACCGTAGTTGGTATCAGATCATATGCTTTGACCTTAGGATTGAAACCCTTTTAGGAAGATCTGTAGGTTGGATAGTGACTTCTTATCTAAACCAAGTATTCTTATAACTTGTGATGAGTACCCACTTGAGGATAACCTTGTCACACTTAAGTTGGATACTTAATTCATTCTTTCTTAGGAGTAATTATTTGATCTTTTCTCAGTATAGTGCTATTTAGTGTCTTACGAAGGAGACATAACCCACAAAAATATTTAGGAAAGCCAATTGTCACAGTAGATTAGGATCAAGTGTAAGACATCAATTTAAGTAGTTTAAATGGTATAGCCTAACCCTGGAATTCATGTAAGACAATGAAATCTTATTGTTAGTTGATAACCAAAGACAACATGATGAATATCATTAGGATAAGTGTTGATGTAATGAGTAGTAATGAAGTGGGATTCACTTGATAATTCTACGTGATAAAGTGAAATTATGTTAAGAACCAATGATAGTGTAGTGAGGAACTAAGTCATCATGGTTAGATTAGCTCTTGAATTATGATAAAGTGGTAAAACCTAATACGATCATGGTGAGATTAGCTTCGAAACCATGATGAGAGTATAAATATAACAATTAGTTAGTAAATCATTCTGAAGTAGAAGTAAGATAATAATATGGTAGAACTTTGATGGAAGTCATAGGTGTCATAAATTTGTGATAATCTTCAATTTTAGGTGTTAAATAGAAACTCATTACTCCTTCAGAATGATCATGTGAGATTAGTTTACTACTATAGAAAGGTTGGTTATAGTTAGTCCTTACATGAGTGAGACAAAAAGGTTAGTCAAAATCAAATTGAGACCACTTTGCTTAAATTTATCTTGTTACAATTAAGCAATTTGGGTAAATTATGAGGCAAAGTATAGTTTGACCCTATGTGCTAAGTATCACAACGTAAACCTACATGAGGAGGTGTCATATACTACACAACTAAGCCTGAATTCTAGAGATACTATACTCAATTACTATATTCCGGGCTTAGAATATTGTGTATTATATGTACCACATTTGGATTTATTGGTTTTTCTTGGATCTTCTTGATTGACTAGATCTGTACATGAAGTTTGACTTGGTGTGCAAATGCATGTTTCAAATTCTAGTTATTACTTGATGTTATAGACCTAGATAGAAACAGGAATTCGTGTAAGGGAGTGACGAGTTACAAAAACCAAGATGAAGACTTATATGAGAATGAAGCAATTTTAAGGAGTATCAGCATAAGTTGAAGGATGGATCAACTTCAGATCATTACTAGGCAACAATAAGAAGTAAGATTAATGTAGAAGAGGTATGGAGCAACAAGAAGTAATGAACTTAAGTTCACCCAAAATAAGTGATGTTGCTAAAAAGTTAATGGAGTAGTAGTACCAAGTTCATGGAAGTATCATGAATAAGTACAAAGAAGTAGCTTTGGAACCAAAATGGTAGTCAAGCTTTGACAATTCAGAGATAATACCAGAAGTACGTCAGGGTAATTCATGCATCCTAGGATGGTCCGCAGCTGGTATCTTGTCCGCAACTGATATTTGATTGACTTAGTTAATCATATCATATTAGTATTCCATAAAGAGCATAAAAGTTGGCCTAAGCTAAGTAAGACATAAAAAGGTATGCAAATTAAAGTGACCCTCTTTCGAGACTTTTCACGAAATTAGACCTACTAAAGAGAGAATGTCTAAGCAGTATGTACGACAAATACTGTTGGAAGATTCACTTCGGAGATCCACAATTGTGTGGGTATACCGTAAGTTCTTTTATGAAACCTTAAAGAGGTAGTGTATAAGCTAGATAGAGACCAACATCATAGTTATAAAGCCAATGGTTACTATATAGGCAGTTCAAAGACCATTAGTAAACCCCAAGGGGGAGAGTAAATAGTAAATGGAATTAATGTTATCTGAATTATAGAATAAATGTGGAATAAGAAGTACTAACCTGAGAAAACATAAGCCTTATTTTCATAAGGTTAAAGAAATCATCATTATAGAAGTACTTTTGGAAGTATGCCTAGATGAAAGACCGAAGTCTATTTCCAGATAGAGTACTCAAACCTTAGGGCAATTAATGAATGGAAGAAGTACTTAAGTTGATATCAAAAGATTATCTAAAGCTTGATAAGATGAAAGATTGAATGCGGTAAAATAAATTAATCCTAATATACTAATTCGAGAGGAAACAACTCTTAAGTGATCCTTAAGAAGTAAAAAAGGCACATCCAATTAAACATGTGTAGAGAAACAAGAAATTCCGTTAGGTATGGAATAAATGTGTTCAAAACCAATCTTCAGAAGGACTACCAATATAAACCATACAATGACAAACCAAAAGTTTAGTCTTTTGGCCACAACTATTGTTTAACAAAATTTAAAAGCTTGACTTAGTGAGACTTCCTAGACCTTATATAATATAGTAAATAAATTCGATGATCAAGTGAAGGAGTTGGATTAGGATGCCTAATCATGGAAATGAACTAAATAAGAGACCCCAATTAAATAATTTTGTAATAAGGACAATTTCCTAAGGGACTATAGTAAAAGGAACTTTGGAGTATTGGAGACAACAAGTTAAAGATTGTTGAGTATCATGAGAATTCAAGAAACGGATCTGGATATGGAATACTACCATTAATTCCATTAGAGGTTACCATGAAGTGGAGAAATGCAGTAACCAATACAAGTCAATTCCTTACTCCGAAACGTGAGAGTTTACGAACTTCGAGGACGAAGTTTATTTTAAGGGGGAGAGTCTGTAACATCCTAGGATTAGCATCTAAAATTAGACAGGACACATGTGTGTGCATTGCATTCATGCATCAGAAAATCCAGGGAATTTTCGCGCAAAAAGTAAAGAAGCTATAGAGGGATCGAGATCTCTCTTGTCCCGATGGAGACGCCAGGGCAGGTGTGATGGATTTCGACATGAACTCTACTGAATCTTTGTGTTATGAGGGAGAAATAATTTAAACTAGTATTTCAATTTTAAATCTAAAATAATAAAAACTTATAAAGGGTTGGTATTTAGAATCTTTAATACAACTAGAATTAATAAGATTTGAAATTAAGGATAAACAATAATAATATACAATAAAGTAATTAAAAATAAGAAAATAAATATAATTGAATGAATACGTAAGTGGAATGATAAATGGTAGTTAAATTGCAATAAGAAATAAGAATTGATTTCTTAATTATGAACAAGATACAAAATTTACAAGTCTCAAATTACAAAGGAAACAAAAAAATTAAACATTACATTATCTGTACAATCATCCAAAAGTAGAGGAATGAATTAATGGACAAGGTAAACTTATTTAGATAAACAATATTACAATGTATTTACATTTTCCCAAATAGAAAAGTAAAGTGGAAGAGAAATTAAGGAAGAAAGGATTTACTTTACTACCATAATAATAAATTACAACCTCTTATAGTTCAAGAATAATATATTTTTTTCCAAAAGAATAAAAAAAGAAAACCTAAACTATCTTCTTAATTAGTCCTATGTCTTATGTTCTTAAACTCTCCTTATTCTTCACCCTACAAAACCAAAACAAAACAAAAAAAAGAAAAGGAAGAAACAGAATAGGGACTTGGTTAAAGTAGTGCTCTCAGTTTTACAGTGTAATGCACTCACATCACTGAGCTAATCTTAAAAAGGGGCAAGTTTCACCAACTCATAGTATTTATCCTTAATCAGATAGATTGCCTCGATACAACCTCATTGGCAGTAATTTATGAGGCAAGTTTCACCAGAGAAGTATAAGTAGAAGAGTGGAATTAAGATATTTTTGCCTTGCATTGATCCAGAACAGTGCAATCAGCTCACACATACATGCAGGTATGTGGTGTTGTCAACACAGGAAGCAATCAGGACAGGGGATAAGTATCAGTCGAAGTAGAGTGAGGATACTCTGCTAAACACTAGCTACAACACTCAGAAAAGCAAGAAACCATCTTATCATTAGTTCTCATCAGATTCACACCAACTCATCCATATCTCATCAACCAAGACATTAGCCAGATCACCACCACATCACTTACACCATGGTTGCTGCAAGAAGCCATCCAATGGCAAGGACAAGGTGGAGAAGGCCAGGCTATGGCTATTGTAGTGGATGAAGTAGTAAAAGGAGAGGTGAGCAGGATATCTAGATACAACAACATCGGAACTAGATCTCTATCAAGTGTAGCCTCCACACAATTACAGGTGATGATCTCCATAACCACATATAGCCTTTATTCTTATCAATTTATTTTAGCAAAGGAATTGGAAAGAAAAGGAGCTCTTAGTCCAGCATAGGAAAACTATGCTAGTCTCCTCATAGAGCTTGGAAGGAAATTGTAGTATCTATACTTACTACAGATCTTAACCTCAACCTTTGCATCATAGGTCAGGGACATCCTTAAAGGAATTTTGGCAAGCAATAAAGTTCAGTAGTAGATCATGTGTTCAGACTACTACTGTGCACACTCCAGAGTAGAGGCACCACAGTAGGGTTCTACATCAAATATGAGCCACTACTTAATTAACAACAGTAGATCACAATAACTCAATAGAAAATTTCTCTAATCATCTTCCTAGTCACCAATCTAGGAATCATCTAGATATCATTACAACCATAAGGGCAAGCTCACAGCATACGAGAAGATCATTGCAAAGCTTGTTTGTAGAGGAAACACAATCCCAGATAAAGTAACCAGGATTTGGAATCCAAACTCATTGTCACAATTGACAGTACACAACATTTAAACAATACAAAGAAAGCCACTTGCTAAAACCACACACTCATACTTTAAATCATTTTCCTAGCCACCATTTGCTAGGAGTCATTTTCTGAAATGCAAACATTGCTTAGATGGGATAATAATCATTACTGAACTATATATATAGTTTACCAAATATTTTGTATACATAAAGTTAGTATGATTATCCACTCATGCCTAGAATGATCAAGTCATCCAATTTGAGGCATCACTTGATAGATACATCATAGATCAAATTATCTATAGTACTTATCCACCAACCATATACCAGGATAACAACAGTAATTTTACAGTAGATAATCACTATATTAATAACGACAATTAAGCCATAATTCAAGCCACCAAGTAAATTTCACTAGTATAAGATAAGAATTCACAACAAAACCACACCATCCCAGAATCCACAAACATAAGAATATAACAGATAGTTGGGTACAAGCCACTTTACTTTAGGACGGATTCATACAAGAAGACTATTTAATTTAGAATATTATCAAGACTCTTAAGTTGATGATTGCAACAACAACGACAACAAATAAATTCCACTACCATATCCATAGCATGAACAGAATCTAACTACTCCTGATACACAATACTAGTCGATGAGATCATTTTCTCACAAATGTAATGGAAACTAAAATCAATCTGAGCATAATCAATTAACCCTATACATTCCCGCAACTCAGATTCATTACATAGTAACCAGAACCTATCTAGTTAGCACAAGTACAACAACATATTTTACCCCTAGTATTGCCGAAAATTAAATTGACCAATACACCTCTAGCACAATCAAGGTTTCACGGTGAAAAATATCCAAAAAGTACCATAGTCTAATCAATTGGGATTTGCTCAATGGTAGCATTGAATAAAATGTTTCAACCCCAGAACATTTTAACAAGGAAATAAACCCTAGATATGGTTAATTACAATAAAAAATAAAAAGAAGACCAGAGAGTGAAAAGGGGAAAACATACCTGTGGTCCTCGCTAGGGTGTGAAGAGGAAGCAGTCGCCGGCGTCGAGGATGAACACGGCGGCACGGGGAGCACCCAGAGGGCGCTGCAACCCGCGCCAAGCCGCGTTCATAGAGCTCACAGTGAGGAAGACGGCACCATCCCCTCACCAAGGCACCAGGGCGATGTCAGAGGAGCTTCGGAGCACCAGATCCTCGACAACAGCGCAAACCCTACCCATCAGAGAGAGAAGCGCGGCTAGGAGAGGGCTCGAGCATTAAAGCGAGCTGGGGCCATTGATGTAGCGTCATCCGCATCGTCATTTCACACCACGATGGGGGCCATGGTCGCCAGAGCCAGCCATGATCAAGGAATGGCGGCGGCACCAGGGAGTTACCTAGAGAGAGAGAGGGATTCGAGCAAGGGGTAAGACTGAGTGCTCAATATGAGTAGACCGAGTGGGTCGGTTTGACTGGCTTGGTCCACTGATCGGGTTGGTTTAGCCCAACAATGGGCCAGACTGACTAGTGGGTCCAAGGTAAAGGAATATCAAGAAAATAAATAAAAATAAAAGGAAATAATAATTACCAAGATAGCCTCAATATAATATTAGTTGTAGAAAAATAAATAAAATTCCCTAAAATACATATAATATGTCAAAAGGATCATAAAAATAATATACATCTAGGAAAAAATAACATTACTTATTTAAGTTAAAAAAATGCAAATAAATATTAGCACCATTAAATACTAAGTGAAATTTCATAAAATAAGAAAAAAATCATAAAAATCATTTTTGTATATAAAAATAAATCTACTATTTTATAAAAATACTATCTTAATTTCTTTTCAAATAAAATTTAAAGTAAATATTCAAATACATTTAATCCTTTATGCAATTTTATAAATATAAAAATAATACCAAAAAATAAATAAAAATCATTTTTAAAGTCCAGAATAAATTTATTACACTAGAAAAATATTAAATATATTATTAGAAAAGTCTTTAATATTTAAAATAATAAATCCTTATCTAATACTTATTTTGTAAATTCTATAAGAACATTTCTTAAGTAAGAAATAATTATATTTCTTTAGAAATATTAAAACCTTAAAATCAAATTCCTAAAGTTCTAAACTATAACTAAGGTTTATAATAAAATTTAAGTATAAGTTATTAACCTTGTAATATTATTTTGAAACTTTAAATCAAAAAAATTCAAAACCACAATCTTTAAAATAAATTTATATATATTTCATTGATATTAAGGAGGGTGATCTTAATATTTAAATAATGTTTAACATAACTTTAAATCTAACACCTTAATAAGATCATCCAAATTATACTTCCATTGAATAGTTACATGATATTTTCATAATAGCAAAAAAAAATAATCTAACCATTCACTTAAATATAAGTGAATAATTCCACACCTTAATTATACCTATCATAAATTTAAAACTTGGAAATAATTAAAACATATTACACCTTAAGTTTACTTACCCTTTTAAAGTTAACTTTAGTCTCAAAGTTTATAAACATCATGTCTAATAACTACTTATGTTTTTATAGTTAACTTTGGTCTATTTAACCTAAGATATAAAGCATCCCAAATCCAAACTAATCAATCAAACATCAAAAGATATTGATCATGTTTTATTAACAATAAAGATTGTTTAAACCTTAGAAAGGAAATCTTTTCTTCAAATGTTATTCTTTTTGCCACTTCAAATAATAATCTTATAATAAGTTCTTCAATTCTTAACAACTCCATCCCAAGGATGTTTATTAATAGTCACCAAATAACAATTAACCATAAATCTCATTATTTTACACTTTACTTGTATATTTTGAATTGTTAACACTTAAGCTCCTTTATAAAGGTCATTACTGATAAAGTAAAATTTGAAGATAAACCAACTCTTAACAGAATTACCTAAACTCACTTCACTCAAAGTATTGGGGAATTCACTTTGAGAGTTTTACAAAATGCATAGCATTACTTATGCACAACTGCATCTTACTTCTTTAAACATTAGTCCTTACCGGACCAATGATGTTGATTTCAGATATTGAACCTTATATCGTCTCGAAGACCGTGAGTACATAATCTTGCAATCACAAAAGGCAAGTTCACACTTTCTCATGTCCTTTGATTATTTTCTGTAAAGTATTTTGCAAATCCAGTGTTGTCATCACCTGCATTTAAAAAAGGTCAGAAAACACTATTTTTGATAATAATGTGAACTATTGGTTACTGATCCAGGGTGATCAGCTAATCTATTAAATCTGGTAGTTGGAATACCACTGTTCAGGGCTATATCATCTAGGATTTAACAACCAATGTCGCCAGTGATTCTTACGTCGTATATTACGCGTTGACCATGAGATTTGGAATAAGACAGAGAAGTCAGGTGTATCTTCTTCCTCTCGCATGTAGCCGGATGTGCAGGTTGTGGTTGTTATCACTCGTAGCATGCATATTAATTGGTAATTCGTAGATGATATGCAGCATATGGGTGGGAACCCTCATCGTCCCACGATAGTTCTGGCATTTAACGGTCTGTACAAACCATTGCTGTAATTCAATGGGTGGGCATGGTGTACACCAAGGAGGCATGCGAGGTCGCGAAGGGGGCAGTGATTGGCTTGGATCTTAGGTTGGGCCTCAAACCAAGCAGGTTTGAACGGGAACATACTCCCGGCCATGCAACAAAGCCTAAGGTCTCTCATGGGTAAAGTGACGCACCTTTGCAGAGTGTAAGAACTGTAACTTGTTACTCCCTGTTCCGGTAAGGAGCTTCGAACGCGGCGGGAAAGGAACTCCATGAAAGTTTTGGTAAACCCGCGAAGGCTGACGGACATAGCTTTTCAGAATAAAAGCAACCTTTGAAGAAATGTTGACAAAAACTTGCATTGCCTACGACCTACGGTCTGTGGCTATAGATATAGTACATCAAACACTCCTTTTCTAGTGAACTTGCTGAGTACGCTCGTACTCAACGTATCTTCTTAACCCTTGCTAGGTTCTAAAGCCAGTACAGAAGACGTCTACATCAAGTTATGCACCAGGAATCATCATCAAAAGCTAAAGTTCTTCAATGAAGTCAAGAAAGTCAATATATACATCAACTCAAGTAAAGACGAAGCTATTGATTAGCTAGGAATATAATCCCTAGTCATAGAACCTATTTCTGTAGTGTATTGCAATAGCAGCAATGCTAGACCATTAGTTAAGATACTAGTCTTAATAGTATGATAGTTTTTGAGTTGTTTATTTCTGATTCTTCTTTGTAAGAAGTTTCTTCCTCTCTCTTTAACGTAGAGTGTTCTCTGGATCTTGTGTAAAGAGTTGAGTTGTAACCTATAGTCATGTCTTGACCTGTTGTGTTTCTGTTGTACCACTCTGAGGGATGTAATACGAGTGAACGGTGTTTCATTGGTGTTATGTCAACGACTATAGTGTACTACATCATGCAGTGGTATGCTGGGTCACCGCACAAGCTCCTCTGATGATGCTATCTCAGTTTTGCTCAAAGATCTCAATGTTCACTTTGCCATTAAGGATTTGGGTGATCTTCATTATTTTTTTGGTATGGAGGTGAAGCACACACATGATGGTTTGATTCTTACACAACAGAAGTATGCTCATGATATTCTTGCTCGAGATGGCTTGATTGAGTGTAAATCGGCCCCTACTCCATTGTCCATATCTGAGCCCTTGTCATTACATGAAGGTACTCCTCTTGGTCCGTATGATAGTTCTCAGTATAGGAGCATTGTTGGTGCTCTTCAGTATCTTACTCTTACACGTCCAGACTTGTCATTTCCTGTTAATAAGGTCTGTCAATACCTTCATGCTCCTACTACTGCTCATTGGACAGCTGCTAAACGCATTCTTCGTTATGTTAAGGATACATCTCACATTGGTATTACATTCAGAGAGTCTTCTTCTACACTGCTTAGTGCTTTTTCAGATGCAGACAGGACTGGCTTTCTTGAGGATCGCCGATCAACTCATGGCTTTGCCATCTTTCTGGGACCGAACCTGGTCTCTTGGAGTGCCAGAAAACAGGCCACTGTATCTCATTCCAGTATAGAGGATGGATACAAAGCTCTAGCCAATGCAACTACTGAGTTAATATGGGTTGAAGCTGTTCTTCGTGAACTTGGTGTGAAATTACGTGAGAACCCCTGTTTCTGGTGTGATAACCTGGGTGCAACGATCTTGTCTGCTAATTCAATTTTCCATGCTTGTACCAAGCATATTGAGATTGACTATCACTTTGTCATGGAGAGCGTGTTGCCAAGAACAGTCTTGATATCAGGTTTATTTCCACCAAAGATCAGATAGCTGATGGATTTACCAAAGCACTTCCTGTAAAGCAGTTAGATGAGTTTAAGCGTAATCTAAACAACTCTCATGGTTTAAATTAAGGGGGTGTTAGAGTATGTAATGCATATGTATACGGTGTACGAAGTTGTACCGTACATATACAAACCTTGTACATGCCACGTGGAGGTTTTTCCCACCTATATAAACACGCAACCAAGGCCCGAAAGGGTAGGAATCGTTCCATGAAACTTCACAGGGCTAACGACTAGTACTATGAACCATGTAGCTTGTTGTTAATTTTCTATGTTAAGATGAATATATTTGGTAGGCAAATTCCAATGTACAAAACGCACACTTCAAGCGTCTTTCCGCCAGTCTTTATGGTTGAATTCGTGTTTTTTTCTGTTGCTATTTTCTATCTCCATGATGCCGCTTCTTGACAATAATGTCATTTCATATATAACATAACTTATGGTAAGATAGCTGGGCCAGTAGTTCACTTGTAGTTTTCATGTTTTAATTTCCTAATGCTAATATAATGTAGCCCATGTAATCTTCTATGAACAGATAGCTAGCCACGATTTGTTTTAATTCCAGCAAGGAGATGTGACTTGATCATCAGTGCTTACTTTAGTTTTCTGGTAATAATGCTGAAGTATATCTGTTTTGAGTTTGACGGATAGTTACCTGAGCACGAACTGTTTCTGGGAACATTCTCCCCCTCTCTGGTTCTTTAGTTGAACGATGAAGTGAAGGCCGATGGCTATTATTCTTTTTGGTAATAATTCATTTTGTTTAGAGTAAATTTCAGTTTTTACCCCTTGGTTTAATTTTTGTGACAGCAGTTACCCAATTTAGCAATAATTCTTTCTGTTTACCCCATTTAGTAAAGGTCGTGTCAAATTTTACCCCTTTTAGTTTTCACCCAGTGTAACCTAATAACCAGGTGCCGCAAGGCAAGTTTGACCTTGCCAGGAGGGCTACCTCACGTGAAGCTGATGGATTAACCTTCAAGACCTCACCATCTATATATATACAATTAAGCCAGCTAGCTGATCGGTTCTTTTGACAAGCTTTGGAGCACAACAAGATTTATCGATTGAGGTGTATTGTCATCCTCCAGCTATGTCCATGTCGTCACCGTATACCTTGTTAAATGAATAGAATGGGAGAATGAATGTCATGCACACTAGCTAGAGCTAGCTAGGGATGCACAATGCGACTGTGACACAACCCCGCTGCCTCTGCACGCGAACTCTTTATCCACGGCCAAATAGGTAGTGTTTGGATCCTTGCCGCTGGTCATTGCTCACTATATCGCGCGCACGATAAACTGGTGCACTCGTGCCATATACTCCCTCGGTTTCAAGATATAAAATGTTTTTGGTTTGTGAAAAAAATGTATCAAAAGTTTTTTTTAGCGTGTAGTCTACTCTAAACCTTAGTGAACCTATATATTAAAAAAAATACATTTAATTTATAAAACTAAAACATTTTATATTTTAAAACGGAGGGAGTAGTGGACAAGCCCACAACCTCGCACGCCTAAGGATGCTAGCTTGCCCACGCTCGTCCCGTCCCATGCCCGCTCGGCTCCTCGATGAACTAATCTGAGCTCATAAAATCAGAATATTGAAAGTCATAAAAACTGGCATAACTTTTGTTAAATAGGGTAAATAGACCAAATTATTGCTAAATAGGGTAATTACCGTAAAAAAGTTGAGCTTGGGGGTGTTAGACAATGTAATAGGACTCTATATTTCATGTGTATTTCATATGTAAGTCGATATGTACAAGTTGTGTACATATACGACCCAAACTCTTGTGACTATATTAACACGCAAACCAATACGAGGCCAAGTACAGTTCTCAATATTGTTTGATATGGTATCAGAGCAGCCTCTCCTGATCTAGCTGCCGAAGCCTAAAAACGCCGCCGCTGAAGATTCAGCCGCCGCTGCACACCAAGCTACGACCAAGCTCTTGTCGCCGCCGCAGTCATCTGCTGCCGCCGCTACATCTCCTACAACCCAAGCCAACGACAAAACCACCGCCGCCTCCGCTGAGATCTCAGATCTAGTTGCCGCTGCCGCCTATGATCAAAACAAATCTCCGCTGCTGCCGCTGAGTACTAGCCGCCGTTGCCGCCTACTACCAACAAACAAAACCCTAGCCAACACAGATGGCTTCGTCTTCGTCCGCCACATCTCTGGTTGCAGCGCTTGGGCTCCCCCGACGCAGCTGCTCACAAGGGAGAACTCTCCCGTGTGGAAGGCGCTGGTTGTTCCTGCGCTCCATGGTGCCTGCGTTCTCGAACTCGTTGAAGGAGAAGACAAGGCCCTGTGTAAATTGATTGAAGCTGAAGATGCCAACAACAAGAAGGTGACGATCCAAAACCCTGAGTATGCCTCGTGGATTGCTCGTGACTAGCAAGTTCTTCGCTGGCTTCTCAACGCGTTGTCCCCTGATCTTTTGGCCCATGTCGTTAGTCTAGAGTCATCTGCCGAGGTTTGGGTTGCTATCAATGCACACTGTCTTCTTCCTCAAAGTCTCGAGTTCAACATCTGCGATCTGCTCTAGTTGAGACCAAGAAGAACGACATGTCCTCTGAAAAGTACTTTGCCAAGATGAAAACCATTGCTCAAGAACTTGCTGCTGCTAGAAAACCACTAGATGATGATGATCTTGTCTGGTATGTTCTGAAAGGCATGGGTAACTCATACAATCAACTCATCATCGTTGTACGTGCAAAACCTGGCACTACGCTTAGCGATCTGTTCAGTCAATTTTAGGCCTTTGTTCGCATGCATAAGTCTGATGACACCAGCTTATCCTCCTCGGTTCACCTTGCTCGCCGTGGTGGCGGTGCCCCCTCACGTGGTTAGGAGTGCTGGCAGGATGATCGGGGTGGCCAGGATCGCTGGCGTCGTCGTCATGATGATCGTGGCTGGTAGCAGCAGGACTATCGTGATCGTGGCCGTCAGCAAGACCGTCGTTACCGTGGTCAGGAGGACCATGGCTATCGTGGTCGTGATGGAGGGGGTAACTATCAAGGCCGCCGCCATCGTGATGATGATCGCCCTCAACGTCGTGATGATGGTGGACGCCGTACAAATCGGCAACCCACACCATATGTTGACACCACTTGTCAAATCTGCAACATACATGGACACCCTGCTAAGGATTGTTGGTGGCGCTATGAAGATGATCGTCGTGACACTGGAGATCGCGGGAACAAAGGTGCCAACTATGTTGGAGTTGAGGCAAATTGGTACTATGATACATGCGCCACTAACCATATCTCGGGAGAGCTGAACAAGCTCTCTATCCATGATACTTACAATTGACATGATCGTGTCCACACTGCTGCACGCACATGTATGAATATCAGTCATATTGGTTATTCAGTTTTGCGCACTCTTCATAACTCCTTTCAACTCAATGATATCTTGCATGTTCCTAGTGCTTCCCAAAATCTCATATCTCTTCATAAGTTCACTCTTGATAATCACGTCTATATTGAATTTCATCCTTTTTTTCTTTTTGATCAAGGACCAAGCAACACATCAAATTCTGTTTAAAGGCCCGTGCCATGGAGGTCTTTATCCCTTGATGCCAATCTCTAATGGATCCTCCAAACATGCCTTCATCATAATAAAGCCGTCTTCATCTACATGGCATCGCCGCTTAGGACATCCATCTTTGTTTGTGGTTCAGCAAATTCTTAGGAAAAAATAAAATAGCTTACACCCTAGAGATTACCCCATATGTCTGTGATTCATGTCAATTAGCTAAGAGATATCAGTTACCATATCCTGTGTCTATCAGTCGGTCAACTATTCCCTTGAAATAGGTGTTTTCTGATGTATGGGGTCCCGCCCCTCTCTCTGCTGGGAAACATGCATACTATGTAAGCTTTATTGATGATTATAATAAATTTTTTTGGATCTATTTGCTTAAGAAGCGTTCTGATGTGTATCAAGCCTTTTTGAATTATCAACAGTATGTTGAGCGCAAGTTTGATAGGAAAATTATTACTATGCAAACTGATTGGGGTGGTGAATATGAGAAACTTAATACGTTCTTTCAAAAGGTTGGCATAACTCATCATGTTTCTTGTCCTCATGCTCATCAGCAGAATGGCTCTGCTGAGAGAAAACATCGTCATATAGTTGAGGTTGGCCTTGCTCTCCTTGCAAATGCATCTATGCCTCTAAAGTATTGGGATGAAGCCTTCCTCACAGCCACATTCCTCATTAACTTGCTTCCTAGTAGAGTTATTAATAATGACCCCTTGTGAAAGACTCCTTCATGTTGTTCCAAATTATGATGCTCTTAGAACTTTTGGTTGTGCCTATTGGCCTAATCTTCATCCTTACAACACACGTTAACTTGCCTTCCGTTCCACACGGTGTTTTTTTATGGGGTATAGTCATTTTCACAAAGGTGTAAAATATCTCGATCTATCTACCGGTCGTGTATACATATCTCGTGATGTTGTGTTTGATGAAAATGTCTTTCCTTTTGCATTTCTTAATCCAAATGTTGGTCCTCTCCTTAGGAAAGAAATCCTCCTTCTATCATCATCCACATGCAATTCCCATGAAGATGCTCAAAATTTTGATGATCATATGCATGTTATTGTGCCTCTTACTAATGTGTCACAGATAGATACACCCCCTGCTGCAAATCCTGTCGAAAATGGTGCAGAAAATCATCCAAAATTGGTTATTGAAGATTTGTCACAAAATGCCGAAACTGGCACTGAATGTGAGGAAGATTTAGAGGAACATTCCTCTTCTGGTCCCGAGGAGGATCCCCTGTCTAAATCGCCGTCGCTGTCCCCTGCGCAGTCCCCTGCACAGCCCGCGTCGCCCCATCTCCCATCGTCACGTGGCTCGACAGCGACGTCTCCCGCGCGTGGCTCCCCTGGTGCGCGTGCTGGCCCCATGCCCTCGCCCAGTGGGGCGTCGCCACTTGGCAGCCAAGGCTGCTCCCTGTCGGCTGGATCCTCTGGATCTTCTGTGGGCGATGCTGGTGGGGGTATAGATATGAAAACTACAGAAAATTCTCCAGATGATGATTCAGAAAACTCTGTCCATGCTCATGTGGTTCAACCTGCTGTACATGTACCACTCTTGGGTGTTCGTACTCGTCTTCAGAAAGGTATACGTTATCCCAATAAATATATTGATGGTACTGTGCGCTATGATATGTTTTCTTCAACAGGTGAACCACTCACACTGACAGAGGCTATCAAATTCCAAGTGGCATGAAGAAATGAAGGAAGAATATAGTGCACTAATTAAGAATAAAACTTGGCATTTTGTTCCTCCAAGTATCAACAAGAACATTATTGACTGCAAATGGATATATCATGTTAAGAAAAGAGCAGATGGTTCCATTGATCGATATAAAGCCAGATTAGTTGCAAAAGGATTCAAGCATAGGTATGGCATTGATTATGAGAATACTTTTAGTCCAGTAGTTAAGATTTCTACTATCAGGACTGTGTTGGCTCTATCTGTTTCTCGTGGTTGGAGTCTACGGCAGCTAGATGTCAAAAACATGTTCCTTCATGGTGTTCTGGAAGAGGCGGTCTATATGAAGCAACCCCCAGGTTTTAAAAATCCTCATGCTCCACATCATGTTTGCAGGCTTGATAAACCATTATATGGGTTAAAGCAAGCACCTAGAGCTTGGTTTTCTAGGCTCAGTTCAAAATTGCATGATCTTGGTTTTATATCCTTAAAGGCAGATACTTCATTATTTCTCTTTCACAAGCCAGATGTTACTATGTTTTTTATGGTTTATGTTGATGATATCATAGTCACAAGGTCTTCGGATCATGCCATTACTGCTCTAGTTCGTGATTTGAATAAGAATTTTTCTATCAAGGACTTAGGTGATTTACACTTTTATTGGCAGTGAGGTGAAGAAAGTAGAAAATGGTCTACTCCTAACACAGGAGAAATATGCTTGAGATATTCTCGGCAAAGCTGGCATGTGTTACTGTAAGTCAGCTCCTACACCTCTGTCATCTTCAGGACAGTTGTCTCTTTCAGTTGGTACAGCTCTTGGGGCTAAGGACAACACTCAGTTTTGAAGCATGGTTGGAGCTTTGCAGTATTTGACTTTGACACGACCAGATCTATCCTTTTCTGTGAACAAGGTTTGTCAGTATCTTCATGCTCCAACTACTGAACATTGGACAACTGCTAAACGAATTCTTAGATATGTCAAGGACACATTGAAGCTTGGAATTTCTATTATTCAGTCTCCCTCTTTATTTCTCAGTGCATTTTCAGATGCAGATTGGGCAGGTTGTCTTGATAACAGGCGGTCTATAGGTGGTTTTGCTATCTTTGTTATGCCAAATTTGGTCTCCTGGAGTGCACTGAAGCTGAATGCAAGTCACTTGCCAATTCTACAGCTGAGTTGATATGGGTTGAGGCCCTGCTTAAAGAACTTGGAGTAAAATTGAAAGAAAATCCAAGTCTTTGGTGTGACAATTTAGGTGCTACCTATTTGTCTGTCAACCCTGTGTTTCATGCTCGTACTAAACACATTGAAATTGATTTTCACTTTGTCAGAGAACGAGTTGCAAATAATCAGCTTGCCATCAGGTTTGTCTCTGGTGGTGATCAAGTTGCAGATGGTTTTATAAAGGCACTTCCAGTTCAAAAGTTAAATGAGTTCAAGCATAATCTCAACCTGTCTACAGGCTGAGATTAAGGGAGGGTGTTAGACAATGAATAGGACTATATTTCATATGTAAGTCGATACGTACAAGTTGTGTACTATACGACCCAAACTCTCTGTGACTATATTAACATGCAAACCTGTATGAGGCCAAGTACGGTTCCCAATATTGTTTGATAGGGGGTAAAATCTGGAGTTTACTCTATTTTTGGGACGGTTGTTTATATATGGCGATTCACTGTAGTTTCCTTTTTTTTCAATTTTAACCATGCTGTCAATGATTTCTTATGATGATGTTTGCAGGTATTCACAGATTCAGACTTGAAAAAATCCACTTTGTATGTGCAGCCGTGCTCAGCTTGAACTGGTAAGGTTGAGCCAGCATTCGATACATTTCAAAACTCTCCGTCCTAATCACATGAATACATCTCAAGCATCTCACGCTCTAACGACCAAAACCCGTAGGGAAAAAACATACTCAGAGATATCCGAGTAGCACAGCACATGACAACACCACGATAGGAAGACATATCGACACCAAAATAAATAAGAGCCTGTATATCACGGAGAACAACATTCAGAAAACAATGTGCAGTCATCCATGTCGTCGACTTCGTCCTCCGGAATGTTCCATTTCTCAGGTTCCGTCAGGCACTCATCAGTAGACAGGGAATGCAGCACCTAAAAACATGACATTTTTTCTTCATTTAATTTACTCATCAGTAGACAGAGAGTAGATGTAAATAGTTTTTATGTCACATTATATCAGCTAGTATGAAATGATGAATGGGTACCTCGGCCATCGCTGGCCGCCACATCGCTGGCCGCAAAATGCAGTGTGATGCGACTGTGACCATCCTCTTCAACTGATCCTTGTCATAGTCGTCGCCGAGGTCCGGGTCTGCAAGGTCGGTCGCTTGCCCAGCCTCCAGAAGTGGCTTTGCCTAAACAACAAGAGCAAACAAACATTGTGAACTGTTCTTTGGTAATTCACTGATTTGAGTGTGTTCATTCTACCAATGCTCACCCACTGAAGAAGGCTCAGCTTGGAGCAGTCAATGGGCTGCCTTCCGGTGACAATCTCTAGGAGAAGAACCCCGAAAGCGAAGATATCGGTTTTCTCGTCGACGAGGCCATGCATGAAGTACTCTGGCGCTAAATACCTGTTCACAATTTACATTGACCTTTTAATGGTTTTAACTTGACGATATGTAACGATGCAGAATGAAGGCACTTTGCCAGTCCTTACCCAAATGTGCCTTCTATGGGTAGGACAGAGTGATGAGTCCATTGTTTGGGAAGCCATTTTGCCAGTCCAAAGTCAGAAATCTGTTACATAGAAAACACCAATTTTAGTTCATTTCCATGGTAAGACAAAATAATTTTTTTGTATGGCGGATACACCTAGACCTACTGTTTTGTTCCTCTGGTTTGAAGAAGGGTCGTTGTTCAACAGGAAAAATGGGTTTACCTGAGGTTCAAAATCATCACCAAGAAGTACATTGGCTGCCTTTATGTCACGGTGGATGATCCGATGCCTGCAGAACATGTGCAGATACTGCAAGCCCCTCGCGACGCCTACCGCTATCTTCTGTCTCAAAGACCACTCAAGAACCTTCCCAGTGTTCCCTGCAAAAAGTGATCCTCTGTGGTCACATTGTTGCTGACAAGATCATCAGCTCAATTCTGAGATAACACTACTCTGACTAAAACTGATACCGTGCAGCGCCGATGCGAGTGTCCCGTTCACGCAGAACTCGAAGACCAGGTACAGTCCATTCTCCACGCAGCAGCCAAGCAGGTCAGCTGTGTTTGGGTGGAAGACATGCCCTTGGATCCCTAGCTCTGATAAGAACTCCTTCTCCTTCTGTTCACTTGGCTTGCCTTTGGCCAGTCTCTTCACCGCTATGCATTGGCCATCACACAGTGTGCCCTTGTATACTTCTGCATAGCCTCCTCTTCCACATATGTTATCTGCATAACAAAATATCAATTAGAATATTAATATTAGATAGTCTTATAGATCAATCCGGTGTCTGCATTTTGCATGATGATAAATTCTGGAAATTGTATGGATCATTTAGTGCTTCAAAATTCTGAAATGGAAAACCTGAAAAATGGAAACATGTACCTGGATGGAAGTCATCAGTTGCTACTGAAATTTCCTGGTAGCTATAACACTTCCAGACAGGTTTTGGATCTTCCATAAACGTGGAACAGACATCGCTGCCTTTCGCATTTTCATCATTGACAGACCGTAGGAACGGAAGCCAGAGCTTCATGTCCGATAAACGCCTCCAGAGGCCATTGTGGCTACGCCGACTCACCTCATTGCTACATGTCCTGTAACACTCTTCAGTGACTTGCAGGCGCTCCACTTGCTCCGGTCCATCGAGCACTGCCTTCGGCGAGCTCTTGTCTTCATCTTTGTCATCACCCGTGGTTTGAGGAACCTGCTTGCGTGTTGAGCTTGATCTAAGTAGTGGTGGAAATCTTCTTCTCCATGTTGAAGTTGAGGACATGCTTCTATCTGTAATTTGTGATTCGGTATTAGTACATGAACTAACATGGCCAGTCATTCGGAATCTTTGTACCAAATGTTCTCACCGTCAAATGATCGAGATTTCAACCTAGTGCTGCTTTGTGCCAGGCCTTCCCTTCCAGCAGCAATAACTGAGCAGCTGTTTGGGGCATGCATGAAGCAGTAGTTTGCAACCTCAAAGTGATTCCTGGATTGAACGGTGACAATTGTAGCATTGAGTATTGTAGGAAAACAGAAATTGTTTGTGCATTACTTGCACTGAATTAAAGCATATCCAGCATTGCTTTTGAGATGTATAAACTACATATTGAAGTAACAAGAACGTTTAGCTTATAAAAAGTTGCAGTTCAGTATCCGAATACGAACAACGAAATTTTTTGTGCCTTTTTCTTTTGAATTGAGGTGCTTATTAGAATTACCTGTAATATGTATTCTTTGATCTTCCAACAATTAGAATCTTTGCATCAGTAAATTCGGCTTCCCGGGTCAGAGCTCTTGGAATGCTTGAGCTGCATATCACCTTAGCCTCCAAATTGACCTGAGAAAAGACAGTGGATGCATATTAGCATCAGAGCACTACACAACTACAGCCTTTTTTTGTTTCAGCTTGACTCAAAAGTATTTCCATGAGCTTAAATGGAAGTAAAATCTCAAATTCAGAGCATTAAAGCACATGTGGAAGCATAAAGGATGATAAACTCAGACCATGGTACTAATCATGGACATTTCAGTCCAGATATACCTAACAGCAGATAAAGGACATGACAAGCCTGACAGGAAGGGGGCACCAAACTACTTAAAATATAGTGAGGACAAACTTTGCTTCCAAGTTCCCACTACACTGTCTGTGTTCACCGGAAGAAAATAAATGCACACACCAGAAAAGAATTAAAACTCGCAAGAGATAGATTGTAAGAATGGAACACCAAAGAAGGGATCATTAGAAAGTACTGTACCCCCAGCGTGTTAACAAATGAATGTATGCAGGAGGAAAATAATTGCAGACGGTCGGGTTTGTTGTTTGATCAGTCTGCACCTGTTTAGCCTCGCATGTCTCCACAAACTCCCCCAGCATGTAGATCACGAAGGCGTTCGCCTTCTGCAGCCTGTTCTTCCTCCCCCTCCCTCCTGCCCGGAAAAAACCACGACAACAATAAATCGTCAAGACAAGAACAAGAACACATGACATAGGCTGCAGCAACAACTGAACAAGTTGCTAGACAGTTACCAAGAACATGAACGGCGACGACGGAATCGTTGGGCTTGGCGACGACCCTGATCGCCCACGACAGCAGCTCGGAGCATCCCCGTGAGTTGTTGGGCACGCCGACCAGAATCCTGGAGCCTTGCTGCCGACCTTCATCGCTGCTGCATCTGCACTCCTCAATGGCGTCCATGTCCATACCACCCCTCCCCGACCTCGATCCTAGCTAGGCAGCACTACTACTACTACTACTACTACTACTACTACTACTACTACTACTACTACTACTACTACTACTACTACTACTACTACTACTACTACTACTACTACTACTACTACTACTACTACTACTACTACTACTACTACTACTACTACTACTACTACTACTACTACTACTACTACTACTACTACTACTACTACTACTACTACTACTACTACTACTACTACTACTACTACTACTACTACTACTACTACTACTACTACTACTACTACTACTACTACTACTACTACTACTACTACTACTACTACTACTACTACTACTACTACTACTACTACTACTACTACTACTACTACTACTACTACTACTACTACTACTACTACTACTACTACTACTACTACTACTACTACTACTACTACTACTACTACTACTACTACTACTACTACTACTACTACTACTACTACTACTACTACTACTACTACTACTACTACTACTACTACTACTACTACTACTACTACTACTACTACTACTACTACTACTACTACTACTACTACTACTACTACTACTACTACTACTACTACTACTACTACTACTACTACTACTACTACTACTACTACTACTACTACTACTACTACTACTACTACTACTACTACTACTACTACTACTACTACTACTACTACTACTACTACTACTACTACTACTACTACTACTACTACTACTACTACTACTACTACTACTACTACTACTACTACTACTACTACTACTACTACTACTACTACTACTACTACTACTACTACTACTACTACTACTACTACTACTACTACTACTACTACTACTACTACTACTACTACTACTACTACTACTACTACTACTACTACTACTACTACTACTACTACTACTACTACTACTACTACTACTACTACTACTACTACTACTACTACTACTACTACTACTACTACTACTACTACTACTACTACTACTACTACTACTACTACTACTACTACTACTACTACTACTACTACTACTACTACTACTACTACTACTACTACTACTACTACTACTACTACTACTACTACTACTACTACTACTACTACTACTACTACTACTACTACTACTACTACTACTACTACTACTACTACTACTACTACTACTACTACTACTACTACTACTACTACTACTACTACTACTACTACTACTACTACTACTACTACTACTACTACTACTACTACTACTACTACTACTACTACTACTACTACTACTACTACTACTACTACTACTACTACTACTACTACTACTACTACTACTACTACTACTACTACTACTACTACTACTACTACTACTACTACTACTACTACTACTACTACTACTACTACTACTACTACTACTACTACTACTACTACTACTACTACTACTACTACTACTACTACTACTACTACTACTACTACTACTACTACTACTACTACTACTACTACTACTACTACTACTACTACTACTACTACTACTACTACTACTACTACTACTACTACTACTACTACTACTACTACTACTACTACTACTACTACTACTACTACTACTACTACTACTACTACTACTACTACTACTACTACTACTACTACTACTACTACTACTACTACTACTACTACTACTACTACTACTACTACTACTACTACTACTACTACTACTACTACTACTACTACTACTACTACTACTACTACTACTACTACTACTACTACTACTACTACTACTACTACTACTACTACTACTACTACTACTACTACTACTACTACTACTACTACTACTACTACTACTACTACTACTACTACTACTACTACTACTACTACTACTACTACTACTACTACTACTACTACTACTACTACTACTACTACTACTACTACTACTACTACTACTACTACTACTACTACTACTACTACTACTACTACTACTACTACTACTACTACTACTACTACTACTACTACTACTACTACTACTACTACTACTACTACTACTACTACTACTAGTGGCACCTCTTGTTGGGTCTGCGATCGATGGCGACGAGGATAACGACAACGGCCACGACAATGACAGGGATTTGTAGGAGGACAACGCCGTGACACGGTGAAAGGCACAGGAGTGCAGAGTGTAGTGGAAAATGGTGGTGGTTAGTTAGTTGGAGGTAGTGATGGCCATTAGCTAGCTCTATGGCCTGTGGGCGACCACCATGCACCAGCAGCACTTGGCAACTTCCGTGGCATTGCTTGCTTCAAAAATAGGGTTGCTTCGGACTGAAGATGCGTGCAGTGTAGGTACAAAGACGGGTAGACCTGGGACTAGTACCTAGGATTGGTGCTGGTGCACGCTTGAATCTGATCGGATCTCGCCTGACATTTCTGGTACAGTTAACCGTTTTTTCAGTTTCGATGATCCGTTAAACGTTGCTATTTTAGGAGTTCACATCAACAACTTTTAACACGACTGATTTAGTTATCTGCAAATTGCAAGGTTTACACTTGCAGCGTTCTTGCTTGTTAAAAAGTGCCTTGAATTGGTATGGTGGCCACGGAACACAAGTTTGGAAGCCTGAAAAAAGGAAGCAATAAATTTAGGTGCAGATAAGTTTGTCATATGTACTCGAGCTACATGTAAACCCGATATGGAGATAGCGACCAAAGTTGTTGTTTCCTGTTACAATTGCGACAAGTAAATAACGAAAAACGAAAACGATATCACGGTAAGGGGACACAGATTTAACGTGGAAAAACCTCTCCAAAAAAAAGAGGAAAAAACCACGGGCGTCAGCCAGCGAAACTTCACTATATCGAGGAGTGTTTACAAATACCAGGGATTTCACAAATGCAACTTATCCCGACCGGCGGCTTACAAGGGGTTTACACTCGGCCCAATCCCCCGGCGACGGGCCTAGCTCCACTCGTCAGAAGTTGGCCTATATTTTGTAGAATTTGGATCAACATATAATATTTCCATTTTATAACATTTCAAGATAACGATGGATTAATATAAAAATGTGCTCCCACATGCATGGGAACTTCTCAATGGATCAATCCTGAGCAGATGATATTTTCCAGGTTTCGGATGTGGAAAATAATAACCTTTTAAAAGACTCGTACTTTGAAGAGGAACCTGAGAAGGAGGTTTTCCAAATGGAACACAACAAAGCCCCGGGCCAGATGGTTTTCCACGAAATTCTATCAGAATATTTGGAATGTTATCAATTTGGAATTGATAGAGTTGTTCTGTGTAGTATCCCAATTGTCTAACAATTGTAATGTTACTTGCCTATTTTAGATAATGCTACTACATACATGTCATTTATTGCATCATCGTTATATCATTCTGATGTCACCATGCCATCTTGCATTTGAGCATCATATAAAACCCTTCTTATTTGGTTCCTATCTTATATGCATTACATTGTATCACTTGTATTTGCCTCTTGATATATTGTATTTGCTTCTTGATAAATTGCTTGATGCCCAAGTTGAGTTGTGGGCATATCTCCATCACCTTTCTTGCCATCTTCCCTTGGTTCTTTTCATCATCCCCACCATCTTAATTATATATGATCCCATATTCTTTTTTTGGTATTTAAATCTATCTCATAAATAATTGGGAATGGTTCCTTCTATTCTCTACATGCTCCCATACGTGGATATACTTTTTTTCACAGTATTATGTATGGTAGCATGCATGGCCACTTTTGTGTGCCATGCAGTAAGAGGATTCATCATTTAATCCTTCCATGTGGGTTCTTTGAATCATGATAGTGAAAAAATACACACTAGCCATGGCTACCTTGTAATTCATGCATAACCAATGATTCTATATGCCACGTTGTGTTGGAGAGCTTTTATAATGAATTTGGGAACCTCAATTCAATCTAGAAGCTTGTTTAAAATGCTTGGCTAAATGTCAAATTTCTACATGTTTTTACATACTAGAACTAGTGCATTAAATGCCATGCATGGCCCATGCAAGTGCAAACATTATTTTCCTTTCTATCATCATTATTTGATTGTCTCTTGGTTTTTGATGGGTTTTATTCAAACAAAAGGAACAAATAAAGCTAAATAAAACCTACACCAGATTTCCCTTCTAACATTATTGCCCTTCTAATCACCACCTCTACACATGAAAACCCCACTTTTTCCTTCCCTAGCCGAGTCATTCACCTCTCCTTGACCTGATCCAATGATCATATTTCCCTCCTAGATAGCCGAGCTCGTTTTGTTTCTCTTTATGAACCTGAACCCCATCTCCCAGTCGCACCCCTCTCTGTTGATCGGTGGCAGCACACCCAGCCTCACCTGCCTACTTCAACACGCACTTGGCGTGCAATCCCGCTTTCCCCCTCTTGTGTTTCTTTCTCTCTGTCTCGCTTTTCTTAAAGCAAGCCGCATCAACCTTCCTATCCTTTCCCCCTCTCCAAGTCTGGCCAGATCGAGACCTCGCCATTGCCATATGGATGTGGCCGCCGCTCCTTGCTCGCCACTGCCATCGCCGCACCACTTCTTCATGGCACCAGAGAGTACCGCCGCGAGGAGGTTCTATACCTGGACTTCCTCTACCTCAACTCCTCAAGGGGAAGCTAGCAAAGAGGAGGTGCCCGACGAACCATCACGCGCGCACTTGCTCTCCCCACGCACACGGATGCTCACCACCGTCTTGCTGCCGCCGCCTCCAACACCACCTATGTGAGCTCCACCACCTTGTCTCCATGTCCCCTCTCTTCTGGTCTTGGACTTCCGTAGTCGCCGACCAGCGCCTCACCGCTCGAGCGCGCCGCTGCCCGAACACGCGCGTGTCATGCTCTGGCTGCGCGTCCCGGTGGCAACAGCTACAGCAGCAACTCGCGCCTCTGATACCGGCCTTTTCCCGGTGATTCTAGACCTCTTTCAGCGAGATTCCCAACATGGAAGTTGAACTCAGTCCTTAGGCTACATCTATGAGAAAACCACGCTTCAAACTGATTCCTAGATCGCTCACAATCTTCATCCGAAGCCTGGCCAAAATTCTGTTTTTTCTAAAGATTTTCCGTCAGTTTCAAGCCTCGACGCCCTCTCTGTTAGACACCATTTTATGAACGATCTAGCCCTCCTTCAGCGATATATTATGAACTAAACTTGTATATATTGATCTCCTATATAAAGTTTATTTTTTCGGCATTACGAAATTCCCAGCGGTTTAGTTTTCATCTTCATCGCAAGATTGGATCAGATAGCCTATTTCGGGCACTTTTCTTCAGTTCGTCAGTCAAACCACCCAGCACATTTTCTAAAACGGCCCCTCGAGTTTGGTCGTTTCCAACCCGCAGTCCCGCACTCTCCCACGTGTCAGCGCCCAGGCTCCCCCGCGCGCAGCAGCCCACTCAGCACAGCGGCCCCACTTATCATTAATTGTGGCTAGGTTTGTGTGAGTAAGAAAAGTTTAGGAAATTGTCTAAAACAAATAAAATTCTAGTAATTTTCCAAATACAAATTAATTCATAAAATTTGAAATATTTGAATTTGCAAAAACTTACGAAATGAAATGTGAACTATTTTCAAATGTGAATTCAAATATGTGTCCAAATTTGACCTAAGTTGAATCTAACTAGTCAAACTTTTGACTTTGACCCCATTTGACCAAATTTAAATTTAATATTGTTTTAAATTTATAATTCCAAATAATATGTATAATATATGATTTCGAATCAGAAAAACATGAGGAAAATGAATATGCTATTTAAAATATCACTTGAGCAATTTAAAAATTTCGAATTAATAAATGTTATTTAAATGACTTCTTAATAATTGCATAACTTTATTTCCGTAACTCCGATTTCAACAAATGATATATCTAAATTGATCAGCGCGACGAACTCGTTATAAATATGCATTTCATTATATAAATTGAAGCATGAATCATATACATATTAAATGTCCAGCAAGGTTTATAGGAGCAAAACATGACTAAAAACTTAATAAACGTCTTCATTCTTGTACCCCACACCTAACCCATGTCGTGCTATGTTATACAATGTAATTGTGCATCATTCCTTCATGGCATAGCTTGTTTTCTTATTTCATATGCTTTATATGATTATGCAATGTATTTATTTCGGCCCTTTGTGCGGATAGATGCTGAGGAAGAAGAATATTAGAGCCTCAGGAGTTTTACCCGGATGCCAACTATTTTGCAACTGAGCTTCTGATGCAGCCCGCCCTACGAACGCCCCTCCATCTACACCATCAAGTCCCCCAAGTGGACCAATGACACGCGCTTGAGCCAATCTCCTTCAAGCTAAGGTTAACTCGCTCATTTTCTAATGTGATTTCGATGCACCTTTGGATGGTTTGCTAATTCATGCAAATATGATATGAATCATCACCTATGAAGACCCAATGCCTCGGCAAGACCATCCGGAAGAAGAACCAGGGCATGGACGTGAAGGAGCAACCGAGCCCAAAGCACCGAAGTCTCTGGCCCTAGAGCCCGGAGTCTCCGCTCTACGACCCTAGAGTCTCCGCCAAGACTCCGGACCGGACTCCGGACCACGCCAAAAAGCTAATGTATGCCACCCCAAAGTCTACCCTGGAGTCCAGTGGCCACCCCGGAGTCTCCGGCCCCCGATGACCGGAGTCTCCGGCCCTGCGCAACAAGGCATATTAAAGCCTCTTGGGCCTACGACCCATGTACTCCCCATTTCTCCCAAAACTTACCTTTTATCCCTAAACTACCCCTATTTAAGTGGCTGGCCTATAAATAGCCCCACCCATCTATTGTAAACCCTAGACTTGGATAATTGTAATAGAAGAAACCCTAGAGGATCTATCTATTGCTAGTCTCATGCTCCTTCACAAGGAGCACCAATTATCCTCCAACCTCTTGGATTTTGCCTAGTGCGTTTAAGTTGTACAAGTCCTTGGAGTCGGTGTCTCATCTCCAAGTAGTCAGATCTTATCAAGCCTCTCACCCCCGATGTTGGTAGAGGGAGAGTTTCTTGCCCGTCACCGATGCTAGGGATTGTTCCAGACTGGTTGCCGTTAGCGTGAGCTATTGGTGTGTATCATGTCTTCGCGTATTGTGTGTGTTCATCGAGTTCTTTGCGCGTGAGTTCGTGGGTTTCATCCTTCCCCCTCCTCTCTCGCATCCATCTCGATTTCCATAGGAATTCGTGAAAGATCGGGCGACCCCAAAGGGTTAACCCTAACATATTGGTATCAAGAGCAAGGTTGATCATGAATTCCCCACAAATTTTACTCTTATCCACCATAAATTCGAAAATTTCCCAAAAAAGAGCCTCAATTTGCCTTTGGATTGATCTCTCATATTGGAGTGTTATTTGTGGTTTTGATCCGACCAAATCTTGTCTAAGGTGTTGGTCCAGCTTTTGCCTGTGTTTCCTAGCCCAATATTGGCCAATTTTTCGTGGATTTGAGGACTCAAGGTGTGGATTTCCACTCAAGAACACGAGCAGTTCGAGAAGGAAACCCGACACCAAAGTCTCTAGCCCTGTATCCCGGGGTCTCCGGCCCTAACAACTGTTTTCATATCTGCCTCTTATCTTGCATTGGCTAATTCCCTTATTTTTTGTTTGTGTTCCATGTTCGTGTCATCCACTAACAGAAGCTTTCGCATAATCATCACCGCGCTCCTCGACACCACGGCACACAACCATCATCCTGCACCACCGATCGCAAGTTCATCATCAACAACGAAGATATAACTTGTGTCACCTTGTTAACCCCTATCTTCCTTTGTGTGTACCTATCCCACGAGAGTGGCTCATCTTGTGTTTGCTTGAGCATTGTGCATTTATAATTGGATGGTGAGAGTGAAAACGCAATAGCAATAGTGACTTAGTAGCACCAAAGAGAGAGCAAAAAAATATACAAAACAAAAATAAAAATAGTATCCCATAGCAAAAGAGAGTATCAAGCTTGTAAGCAAGAGAGAAATAAGAGCTCCCAAGGCAAATGCACAAATTTGTTGCTCCTTTTTCCTCTTTTCAAATGATCCACCGTCTCTTCTTGCATTGGCATGACAACCAAGCTAGTCTTCATTAGGACATTTTATGCTCATTTTCATAGTTGTGTCAATCCAATTTTTCTCCACATGTGTGTATAGTCGTAGGTTCCCATCACCATTTTGAGTTGTTGACCTTTACCTTGACTTGAGTTTTGTTGGATCTTGCCCAATTTTGACTATCCTTTTCGTTTGGTTGGGTCTTTGGCTTTCCACCATCCCAAACTTTCACCAAAAGCTTTTGAGAGTTGATTTCTTCCTTTAGTGTGGGTTTTGCGATTTCACTTTGCAAGCTTTTAGTCTCATGTGTGGCAACTAGTTTGATACAATCCCCAAGGTGAGGTAAAAGGCTAACCCCCACCACATATTACTTTCCATATAAAATCCTTGTTGGTTTTGCATCATGGATACGGACGGTGAGATGAACCAACCACCTGAACCTCAAGAGGATGAAGACCAATACATGACAAGGGAAACCCATTGGAAGATTCGAGGAGAACTCAACTACCGTTGCGACGCCCTGAGAAGCGCCAAGATGAACAATTTACCAACACTCAAATGGAGTTCAAGATCATCGACAACCGCTTCGAGGAGGTCTGAGGACAAATGCATGCGATGCAACACAACCCCAGCCATCAAAATGAAGCTCTTCAACATGTCGTCGACGCAAATGATAACAAGCTTCAACGTCTCATTGATGGTTTGGAAAGACCACGTTCTCGCGTGTCAAGCTCTTAAAGGCACTCCTCGAGCGCGTCAAGCTCTTTGCACCGCCGGGCTTCAAGGCACAATGATGGACCAATACTCAAATCCATGAGTTCTTCACAAGCGGTACCCTCTCCTCGGCACGCTACAACCTCAAGCTATGATGGTGACCTCTCTTCAAGACCACCAAGAAGAGAAACGCAATGTCACCATGCAAGGGCACTAGTGATCCAACAAGATCAACCATGTGAGCAACCTCAAGTGGAACCCCAAGTACCTCGTCAACGGCCACAAGACATTCACTCAACAACAAGTGATGCCTCTTATTTGAAAGAACAAGCGCACCGTCGACATGAAGCACTTGAAGACCCACCAAGATGTCATCATCGTCATGAGCGTCAACACCGACAATATGATCACTATGATGACCCTGATACGTCGTAAACATATCTATAATTTTTGATGCTCCATGCCTGTTTTGTATCAACTATCTTATGTTTTGTCTACACTTTGAGGCATTTTTATACATTTTTTGGAACTAACCTATTAACAAGATGCCACAGTGCCAATTCCCTATTTTCTTCTATTTTTGGTTTCATAAAAGCTAGTAAAGAAATATTCTCGGAATTGGACGGAACAAAAGCCAAAGTCAATATTTTACCCGACACGACATGGAGACCGAAGGGGAGACGAAGAGGAACCACGAGGAGGCCACACCTAGGACCGGCATGGGTCCACCCTAGGGTGTGCCGCCCTATGGTGTGGGCCTCTCTAGCGTCCACCGACCTTGCCCCTTCGCCTATATAAACACCCCGAGGCAGAAACCCTAAGTACACGATCAACAATCCACAAAACAGTCCACAAGCGCCGCCATCTCCATCCCTAGATCGGGGGGTTCTGAAGATCTTCCTAGCACCTTGCTGGAGGGGAGAGATCATCCCGGAGGCCTTCTTCATCACCATGCCAGCCTCCAGAGTGATGCGTGAGTAGTTCACCCTTGGACTACGGGTCCATACAGTAGCTAGATGGTTGTTTATCCTCTTTTGTGCTATCATGTTTAGATCTTGTGAGCTTCGTTCATGATCAAGATCATATTGTAATGCTACATGTTGTGTTTGAGGGGATCCGATGGATATTGAGTGCTATGTCAGACTGATTATTGATTCTATCATATCTATGTTATTTCTGATCTTGGATGCTCTCCGTTGCTAGTAGATACGTTGGCCAAGTAAATGCTTGTAACTCCAAGAGGGAGTATTTATGCTCGATAGTAGGTTCATGCCTCTAGTAATCTGGGGAAGTGACAGAAATCTGCAAGGTTGTAGATGTGCTATTGCTACTAGGGAGAAAACAACAATCCTTTGTCCAAGGGCAATTGTATTGTTTACTTTACAAACTTTTTTAATGCAATTATCTGTTGCTTGCAACTTAATACTGGAAGGGGTTCGGATGATAACATGAAGGTGGATTATTAGTCATAGATGCAGTTGGATTATGGTCTATGTATCATGTTGTAATGCCCAAACAAATATCGCAGAGATCAAGATGTCTAGTATATGTATTGTTATGCATTATCAATCTGTCAATTGCCTCGTTGTAATTTGTTGACCCAACATGTTATTTATCGTATGGATAACACCTCTAGTGAACTGTGGACCCCAGTCCATTCCTTACCATTGATATATCATCTATTGTTTACCGTTTACTGTTTACTTTTTGCAAGCAATTACTATCGTCCACACTATACGTTTAATCCTTTGTTTTCAGCAAACTGGTGAGATTGACAACCTCACTGTAAGTTGGGGCAAAGTATTGGGTTTGTGTTTTGCAGGTTCCAAGTTGCTAGCAACACCTTGGAGTTGTTTCCTTACTCCTACTGGTTCGATAACCTTGGTTTCATAACTAAGGGAAACTTGCTGCTGTGCTCATCGTACCTTCCTCTTGGGGTTCCCAACGAGTTATACATATCTGAGCCATCAGACCCTCCACCACAAGATGAAAGGGAGCAAACAATTTTACATGTGGCGCGACGTCCTCCTCATCATATGGCTCATGACAATGCTCTTCGCCATGATGGTCAAGTTCCTAACCAGCCTCGTGAGGCCTAAGAACCTCAACCTCATCAACAACCGCGCCAAGAGAAAGCTACCCGAGCTCTTTGCGAGGACCAAGTTCCACGACCACCAAATGCGGCTCCCCAACAACCGCAAGGGCAAAAGAACGTCACCAAGAGAGACATGATAGCTCGGATGATGACGATGACCACCAACATCACGGCAACCGCCGATACCGAAAACGCAATGATAAAGAAACTTTTGGCAAGCTCAAGTTCACCATGCCCAAGTTTACCGGTTCGAATGATCCCGAAGAGTATATTTCATGGGCACTCAAGGTTGACAAGATCTTCCGCATGCATAACTATAGATGAAGGTTGACGAGGAGATGGTAGCCATGACATCGCTCGAGTTTGATGACTATGCCAACCTTTGGTGGGAATAAATCTAACTCGCTCATGAAGCAAAAGAAGAGCCTCCAATCACCACTTGGAAAGATATGAAGGCCCATATGAGATCACGCTTCGTCCCTTCGCACTACAAGCGCGACCTCTTAAACAAGCTTCAAATGCTTAGCCAAGGGACAAAGACCGTGGAAGAGTACTTCAAGCAAATGGAGCGCAGCATGATCTGCGCCAACATTGAAGAGCGCAACGAGCAAACAATGGCATGTTTCCTCAATGGCTTGAATAATCCAATCAATAGCATCACCGAGTTCCAAAAGTACAACAACATGGTTGAGCTTGTGCACATTGCAACAAAAGCCGAGCGTCAAGTGCAAGAGGACATCGAGTATAACAAGCCAAAGATGTATTTCACCTACAATCAAGCACCAACCACCACACCAACCAACCTCAATGGAAGCTCCTCAAGTACCTCCAATCTTCCCTTCAAGCCAACCCTTCCTCAAGGAAAGTCGTCGCCAAGTGGAAAATATACAAAGGATGACCCACCATTCAATGGTGAATGCGAAAAGTGTGGAGGCAAAGGACACAAGTTGGCCACATGTGGAAACAAGAAAGTTTTGTTCATCCATGACAATGGTGATGAGGAATACTTGGGTGAAGATGAGTTTGATGCAAGAGTCAAGGAAGCATTGTCAAGGCAACATGTGGAAGATGACCAAGAACTACTCATGTGTGAGCATGACGAGCATGACGCAAGTCCATCTCTTGTTGTCACAAGGGTATTAACCACTCAAGCACACGAGCATGAAGATCAAAGGTCCAACATCTTCCAAACTCGTGCCGGTATCAATGGGAAATCCATTAAAGTTGTCATCGATGGAGGGAGTTGCCACAATCTTACAAGCACCGAATTGTGTGAAAAGCTCAATCTCACCCTCCATCCACACAATCACCCCTACCATATATAATGGCTAAGTGACCAAGGGTCCATGAAGATCAAGCACACCGTTTTGGTAACATTCTCAATTGGACCATATAAGGATATGGTGGAGTGTGACGTGGTCCCAATGATGGTTTTCCATATGTTGCTTGGTAGGATGTGGAAATACGATAAACGTTCTTTACATGATGGTCGCACAAACGTATATACCTTCAAATGGGTTGACATGACATGTGCTTTGCAACCAATGACTCCTAGCCAAATAATTGCAGACAATGCAAAGCCTTTAGCGAGGGAGCAAAACACAAAACCATCTTGTGAGAAGAGTGGTGAGCGAGAGAACCACCATATAGTGAGTTAGATCCACAAGGCAAACTCGAGTGGAAAAACTAAGAGTGTTCTTATTGCCACCAAAAGTGAGATGAGAGAAGTGCGAAACAACCCATCCATCTTGCACTATGTCCTTATTTGCAGGGGACTAACGCAAGGAACTAATGACTTGACAAATGTTCCTCCTTCTTTGATGGCTATTTTGTAGGAATTCAAGGATGTGTTTCCCAAAGAGCTCCCTCATGGACTACTCCTCTTCGCGGAATCGAGCACCGCATCGACCTCATACCCAGCGCACCTCTCCCAAACCGCACAACATACTGCATGAACCCGCAAGAAACAAAAGAGATAGAACGATAAATCGACCAAATCGTCTCCAAAGGTTTTATCCAAGTAAGAACTAGCCCAAGCGCAGTACCCATGATTCTTGTCCCAAAGATGAATGATACGTTGCGGTTATGCATGGACTGCCGTCCAATCAATGCTATCACCGTGCTTTATCGACATCCAATACCGCTTCTTGATGACATGCTCAATGAGTTATGCGGAGCCACTATTTTCTCCAAAATTGATCTTCGTAGTGGTTACCATCAAATACACATGGCTGAAGGTGATGAGTGGAAAACCGCCTTCAAGACCAAACTTGGTCACTATGAATGGTTGGTTATGCCTTTTGGCTTATCTAATGCCCCATCCACCTTCATGCGCCTCATGAACCATATTTTGATATCTCTCATTGGAAAGAACGTCATTGTCTACTTTGATGATATTCTTGTCTATAGCAAGTCACTAGAGGATCATGTTACACATGTTAAGGAGGTTTTACAAATCCTTCGTCATGAAAAGCTATATGCTAATCTCCCAAAGTGCACTTTTGCCAAAGAAAAATTGATTTTCCTTGGATTTGTTGTTTCTTCAAATGGTATTGAAGTTGATGTTTCAAAATTTAAAGACATACGAGATTGTCCTATTCCTACCAATGTAAGTGAACTTCAAAATTTTCATGGTTTGGCCGGTTTCTACCATTGCTTTGTGAAAAACTTTTCTACCATTCCTTGCCCTCTCAACGAGTTGACCAAGAAGAATGCCACATATGTTTGGGGCAAAGCACAACAAAAGGCCTTTGATGAGCTCAAAAGGAGGCTCACCAAAGCACCACTCCTTTCTTTACCGGATTTCACAAAAACTTTTGAGATATAGTGTGACGCAAAATGGACCAAAGAACTGCATACCATAGCGAGAAGCTTGATAGCGCATGCCTTAATTATCCGATTTATGACAAAGAGCTTTTTGACTTAGTATGTGTCCTTCAAGTGTGGCAACACTATCTTTGGACCAAAGAATTTATCATACATTCCGACCATGAGTCATTGAAATATCTAAAGGGTCAAGCCAACTTGAGAAAAAGGCATGGTAAGTGGGTTGAATTCATGGAGTCTTTTCGTCACATTGTAAAATATAAGAAGGGCAAATAAAATGTAGTTCAAGACGCTTTGTCCCGCAAGAATACAAGCCTTGTTACACGCCTTGAAGTAAACATATTGGGTCTTGATGACGTCAAATATTTGTATGCTTTTGACCCGTTCTTTGGATCAATTTTTGCAAAGTGTTCAATAGACAAAGGGGTTGATGATTTGTATTTGCATAAGGGATTTCTATTCAAAAAAACAAGCTTTGCATTTCAAAGTCGTCTATCCAGCTTTTGCTTCTTCAAGAGTCCCATGGTGGAGGCCTTATGGGTCACTTTGGTCGTGACAAGACATATGACATGCTCTCCACTCACTACTATTGGCCCAAGATGAAGCGGGACGTGGAGCGCCACGTCCAACGATGCACTACATGTGTCCAAGCTAAGTCTAATTCTAACCCATTTGGTCTTTATATGCGATTGCCTTTTCCTCATACACCTTGGTCGGACATTAGCATGGACTTTGTGTTAGGCTTGCATAGGTTTATACATGGTCATAATTTTATAGTTGTTGTAGTGGATCGTTTTTCCAAAATGGCACACTTCATCTCGTGCCATAAGAACGATGATGCTTCACATATCGCATATCTGTTTTTCAAGGAAATAATTTGCCTACATGGTATACCAAAAATGATCGTCTCCGACCGTGACGTCAAATTCATGAGCTACTTTTGGAAGACACTCATGTCCAAGCTCGGCATCAAGTTACTCTTCTCGTCCACCTCACATCCTCAAACTGATGGACAAACCGAGGTCGTCAACCGATGGCTCAGCACAGTACTCCGTGTGTTGATCAAGAAGAACCTTAAGGATTGGGAGGAATGCATCCCACACGCCGAGTTTTCCTACAATCGCTCCAAGCACTCCACCACTTTGAAGAGCCCGTTCATGATTATCTATGGATTCGAGCCCCTTACCGCACTCGACATCCTACCTCTTCCTCTCCACGAGTGTACCAATATGGACGTCGACAAGCGTGCCCAAGCAATGAAGAAACTACATGAAGACACAAGAGCCACGATCGAGCAAGAAGTGCTTTGCCAAGTGTCAAGGATGAACAAAAACAAGAAAGAGATGATCTTGGAAGAAGGTGATCTTGTGTGGATACACTTGAGTAAAGACCGCTTCCCCAACGATCACGACTCCAAGGTCAAACTAAGGGGAGATGATCCCTTCAAGGTCCTCAAAAGAATCAACAACAACGCGTACATCATCGACATACCAACCTCCAAGTACCTCGTGAGCAATACGTTCAACGTTAAGGACCTGTCACCCTACCATGGAGATGATCAAGTTGATAGCCATGAAGAGTCGAGGATGAGTCTTTCCCAAGGGGGGAGCTGATGCAGCCCGCCTCCCTCCATCTACACCACCAAGTCCCCCAAGTGGACCAATGACACGCGCTCGAGCCAAGCTCCTACAAGCTAAGGTTAACTCGCTCCTTTCCTCATGTGATTTTGATGCACCGTTGGATGGTTTGCTACTTCATGCAAATACACTATGCATCCTCAGCTATGAAGCCCCAACGCCTCGGCAAGACCATCCGAAAGAAGAACCAGGGCCTGGACGTGAAGAAGGAGCAGCCGAGCCCAAAGCACCGGAGTCTCCGCCCTGGAGCCCGGAGTCTCCGCTCTATGACCCTGGAATCTCCGTCCAGGACTTCGAACCGAACTCCAGACCCTGCCCAAAAAGCTACTATATGCCACCCCAGAGTCTTCCCCGGAGTCCAGCGGCCACCCCGGAGTCTCTAGCCCCCGATGACCAAAGTCTCCGGCCCCTGTGCAACAAGGCATGTTAAAGCCTCTTGGGCCTATGGCCCATGTACTACCAATTTCGCCAAAACTTACCCTTTATCCCTAAACTACCCATGTTTAAGTGGCTGGCCTCTAAATAGCCCCACCCTTCTATTGTAAACCCTAGAGTTGGATAATTGTAATAGAAGAAACCCTAGAGGATCTATCTATTTCTAGTCTCATGATCCTTCACGAGGATAACCAATTATCCCCCAACCTCTTGGATTTTTCCTTCCTTGGAGTCAGTGTCTCGTCTCCAAGTAGTCAAGATCTCATCAAGCCTCTCACCCCTGATGTTGGTAGTGGGATAGTGTCTTTCCCATCACAGGTCCTAGGGATTGTGCCGGACTGGTTGCCGAGGGCATGATCTATTGGTGTGTATCGTGTCTTTGCGTGTTGTGTGTTCATCGAGTTCTTCACGTGTGAGTCTGTGGGTTTCATCCTTTCCCCTTCTCCCTCACCTCCATCTCGATTTCCACGATAATTCGTGACAGATCGGCCAACCCCAAGGGGTCAACCCTAACAACTTCTAGGCAAGCAATTCCCCATGCTTACACTACATATAACACCTATTGCATCTATCTTATTCTTGGATCATATGTCGCGATTAAAATTAAATTGAAATCCCAAGTATTGCATAGACTTTACTTTATACCCCACCGAAGCTTGTCCCTCAATCCTATGAGCCATTACCATAGGAGTTGTATGAGCAATGGGAGTCATAGAATTGCATGTGTAGGGTTTGTGAGTGTCTTTGAATAGTGAGGTATCTAAACAACTGAATTGAGTATTAATGGGATAACTAATGAAAGAGGCACCTGTGGGCAATATATGATATTTGGTTCTTTATGCTCGCATGTGTCCCGTAGGGCCTCGAGTACTTGGTACCTGTTCCTTGACTATCGCACTATCCATATGCAGGACCATGATCCCCTTAGTCTTATCTTGAGTTGCATTTAATTTGTTGGGACCATGAGTAGTTTGGTGCATTATTACTATCCTATACTTATGCCATGCTTACTGCTTTATTTTACTACCATTGCTCGAGGAGCATTTACTACTGTACTATTTTGGAACCCTGAGCCATGTTTACATGGTATCGACAAGCCCAGTCACACTTTTGGGTTTCCATTCGTTTACATCCGTCATCATAAACCCCTTGGTCTGTCTTAGAGCCCGACCGACTTCATAGTGGGTAGCTTATTGGGGTGGCCCCCTGAAATCATTTGTGAATCTTGCGAATGCTTTGTCGTGATGCCTCATTGGGTTTTATTTGGTTTTTCCGAGGTTGATCGTGCGTGTGTTGCTATTTGGGAACCCCTACAAGGTAAATCTTTATGAAAGCCGTGTCTGCGGTTATGGACAAATTGGAGCACCGTTTCTTGATCATGGACAAGCATAACTAAAGTACCGCCTTTAAGTTGACTAAAACTTGTCTAGTAATAGTTCAATCTTCATGTAATGATTAATAAAATTGTCTACGGATGGGATGTTCTTCCGCCTTATCGTTCGGGAAATAGGGAGGTGGGCCAGCGATGTTTATTTATGTTGATATATATCTAGTCGGTAACTAACTATTGTTTAATTAACGAGCATCTGTCGATCATTGGTTAGGCAGATGTTGTAGCGTGTCTCTATAGAACTGCTAGGCTTTATTTTTGCTGCAATTACGTCACCCTCAGGTTGTTCCCTTTAAATGCATATAGACTTGCTGAGCCCCATAGGGTCTCACATGATAAATATTGGTCAGATAGATAGGTATACTCACGAAAGTTTACTAGTAAAGGAGACCGATGATGGTGGCAACGACCTTTAGGTGTAGATATTCTAGGGATAGATATCATTGAGATCATGTGGGTGGGATGTGCTTATTTTCAGGGCACCTATGCCGATTTGCTTCTTATCCGTACACAGATCTTGATTTCCGCTTCCGCATGATACTCTGATTTGTGATGTATGGGGATATATCCTAAACTATTATCTATATCTAGGATATTTAAATCTTGTCGTATGATGTTGAATCTTTTATTTCTTTTAGATGGTATGTCTCTGATGTACTATTGTATGTTGTGGACATACACACTTGTGTATGTTTGTTCGCATACCTGTCTACTATGCCACTCACACTTGATACGATGTTCTTGCAAAGTGGATAGGGTGGTTGGCCGGTAGCATGCACTATTCTGCTCAGACGGGACCTACACATGGGTGGCCCTTGGGCCTCCTCGGTAGGACACCTTATGCACTTTGGGTTCATCCTGGCTTGTTGCTTAGAGCATAATGTTCGAGGTATTACAACTGGTATCAGAGCCATTCCACCTTTAGGGACTCAGCCAAGATGGTCGTTGTCAGTCTAGCGAAATATTTTGGTAGTTATGTATATTAAGGAAAAACTAAACATGAGAGCAGGACTGCTTCCATTTTTATTCTTACCCATCCTCCACTCTTTTCTGGTAAGGAAGTGTAACATTTATCAATCATCTTCTAAAAATTCAAACTAGGATTCACGTTTTTGGGGTTTGTGTAGCACAATAGGATGTGTGTTAAATCCTTTATCTATCTGTTACATCCAACCCTATTGTCGCAATCTGCCTTTGGTTATCAACTGTTGGTACATTCCATACCGACAGGGTTTGTCTAAATCGACGCGATCTATTCGACTCTTTATAAACCAATGCGGTCTTGTTAAGGATGTTTATCCTTCCAGCATGCTTTCACAGAATGTGGAGTTGCTAATCTCTATCAGTTAAGTGGTTTTGCGCATCTGGTTGGTATTTTAATGCCGAAAATTGCGGAGAAGTTTCTTTGGTACATCTATGTTTCCGCACTCCTTTTTAGGCGTGTGCGATACATTTTCACCTTCTTTTTGTCGGAATGTACATGATAACTTGATCTTTTGCTTCTGGAGCTTCAATCTAGAGTTTTACTTCGTCTGCAAATTCTTTTGGGCTAAATACATAATGTGTGTCAATCTGATGCTTGTGATTGTAAATTGGTTCTCAGTATAGCTATATGACATCTATTATGAGTGTAGTATGTTCAACGCTATCAATATTATCCTCCAAATGAGGGCGGTTATCTCTTGTGATTTTGAGTTATACACGTGATCATATCTATATCATATTCAAGTATTTTTGGCTATCCAGAGGCTTCTTAAGGCACTATGGTGGTTTATCATTCATTTATCATGCTGCACATCTTTTTGAAGTCCATATCTACAAGGTTCTCTTTGATACGAGAGAATCTCATTCTTTTATCTATCATAGCTTGCTTAACTATATGAGTTATCATCGGTTCTTATCCAAATCTCTTCTCGTTTCAACCGGTGATCCGATCAACCAGGCGAACTGTCAGTACCCCTTTTTCTTATCCGAAGTGCCAGATAATCTATTATTTCAATGCATATTTCTAAACACCATTCCTTGCACTTTTTGTTGATCTTTCATGGTGGTATATCTTAACTATAGTATCGCCTACTCTATATGAATGGAATAACATGAAGAACATCTCCCTTTCACTCTCCCAAGTTTCGAGAACACCGCATCTGTGTAAAGTTCTCAAAGTGTAATCATGACTTTTTAAAGTCACATATCTCGTCGACGTCCTTCTGCTAAAGACATTGCTAAAATTTTGGAATAATGAAGTCAATTATTAATTCCATCCTCCAAAGATCAATCAATTCTAGAGTTTTCCTTGGGTTGACAAGTAATTCTCCCTTCTTTGTTGAATACTTCTTCAAGACGGTCAAAACTCTCTTGGATCTTCTCAAGAAGGACAATAAATTCTTTTGGTCCTCCGCTCATCAAGAAATATTTTAAAACCTCTCTCTTTATCTTTCGTTCTCAATCCACCGGATGCCACGAAGACTTCCATATCTTTAATAATTCTTTGATTCAAGTTTTGGGTGCTATCTTTAATCTATCTGTTAAATATTTTATCTGTCTCCATGATCTTGATTCATATCTTTCTTGATGGCTTGGGACTTCCGACACGACGACAATATCATCACCTTCATCTACTTTGGATCCGACAAAGTGTTTGCATCACATCCTTGTTTTCTTACGAAGCTTCATCAATTCTACTTATCAAGATGTCAAGTCTAAATTTCTAAGTGTTGGGTTGCACACTTTTCCTATTCATGTGCGAAATATTTCTTTGAGTGCGGGATGGAGTCATGACCATACCACTACTCTTATCGTTCGCTTTGTTACGATGAATTGGTCTATGAATGCGATTTCACTCATTCCACGAAAGTTAGAAGTGGCCTTTATCCCTCGAGACTTTTACTTCCGTCCTTGTTTTTCCGGAGTGTTCTCTCTAGAACGTAATCAATAATCTTTTGTTGGTGGTCTCGTCTATTTCAAGGTAGAACAAATCCTCAATGATCTGGTGGAAGAAAATGCAAAATCTTCTCCGTCTTCTTCATTCTACCGATGCTCGACATCGTCAAACAAGATGGATGGAAGATATATCTGACTTCAATTGTCAAATCCTTTTCTCTTGGTAAAGCCAATTATTGTCGATGCCATGAATCAAAAAATCTATCGCAATAACCTCATGGTTAAGAAAATCAATGAACATTCCTACAAAAAATCCAGATATTTAACATTCAACTTCTTCTTAGGATTCCACGATAAACTAGCATCACCTCTTTCTCTTGAACATATATCTGCGCACCTGAATTTTGTGATCCTTCGGTTCTTATTGGTTGTAGCACCCCGGGTAAAACCACTACTATAAAATCTCTTTATATTTTTGTTTTGTGCATCGTCAGAACTGCATGCTCATGTCATCATGCCATGTTGCATTTGAGCATCTTAATGTCTGCATTTATATTATTTGCCAAAACTATTTTATAAATCCTCTCTTTGTTTTCTAAAATACCCCTCTCTTTATTCAAATCAAAACCCTGTCTTTCCGGATATTTTTGTTTGTCTAAAAAGTATTTATAAAAGCCTTTTAGAATCAAAATAAATAAATATAATATTTTGGGGGCCAGGCAGCCAACGACCAGGCCCGAAGGCCCAACCGGAGGCCACCTAGCCCACAACCACCAAACGCTAATCCTACTCTCTCCAAACCCTAGCCGCCTCCCATCCCTCCCTATCTGCCGCCACCCCGATTCAAACCCCACACGCACACCACCAGCGCCACACATGCAACACGCACCTAGCCAACTTCCCAAGCCCAACACGCACACACTCACAGCGAAGCAACCGCTACCCTTGCCTCGCTGCATGACCCCACCCCAACCCGCGTCTCCCACCCCACCCGACACCGTCACATGAACTTGGCCCCACCTAGCGATGTACCTGCTCCTTCTTCTCTACCTACCACTCGCCTCGGCCCCTCTCTCTCTCTCTTCCCCCGCATCGCGACCACCCCCACCGACCGCATCTAACTCCCTTTTCCTGTCGCCTCTCTCACCATCCCCTGTCCCCATCACTTCCTCCCCGCTAGCAACCACCTCCACCGCCTCCTCTGCTCGTGAGCACCACCCTCTTCTCTGGTGTGGCTGCCGCCCAGTCCGGTCTTCGCCTCTCCGTCCAGATGCCTCCCTAGGGCCCGTCCTCATGCGCCCTCCTGATGGTTTAACACCGCACGGGAGCCCCGCATATCCCTGACCATGTCCTGCTGACCCACGCTGCCGCCTCCTATCGTCCTCTGGCTGCCTTGCTCGAGCCCCTCTACGCCAGCACGCGGCACCGTACCATCGCTTTCTCCCCAAGCGAGCCACCCTGCCGCTACCTACCGCCCTCTTCCATGATGTTCCCTACCTCGGCCTACGTGATGCCTCATAGCCCAGCGCCTTCGCCCCTCCGCGGGCCGACGTCCTCCAGCTTGCCCACTTCCCCCAAGATCCTCCCGTGTCGGCCACCAGCACCCCGCCGCCTCCTGCAGTTTCTGTCACTGCTCCTCGCCGTGTTGATATCTATCCCCAAGTCCTTGTGTGGATGTATGTTTGTGTTGCTTGTTGCCCTGAGGCTCCATTTGACTCGTGAACCCGGTACAACACGAGGATTTTAGGTTGATAAAAATATATCCTAGCAGTCAAGATTGACCAACACTATAAATTGTACAAGGACCTCGACAAGATCGACCTTGATGGACCACCATGCGACGCTGACCCAACATCGTCCACGAAACTCGAATCTGACACCCAAAGATGTCGACAAGTTCATGATCCACCTCTTAATAATTGAATAATTTTATTTTCGTAACTCTGATTTCGACAAATGATATGTCTTAATCGATTAGCGCGATGATCATGTTCTAACTATGCATTTATAAATATTAAATGTCCAGCAATATTATGCAAAAAAAACATCACTAAAAACTTAATAAAATGCTTTATTCTTGTAACCCACACCTCACCCATGCCATGCTATGTTACACCATGTAAATGTGCATCATTCCATCATGGCATACCTTGTTTTCTTATCGCATATACTTTATATGATTGTGCAATGTATTTATTTTGGCCCTTGTGTGTTTGGTTTTTATCCGGATAGACGCTGAGCAAGGAGACTATTAGGAGCCACAGGAGTATTACCCGGATCCTTCCTATTCTCTAACTGAGTTTCCATGATAGCAATTCCCCATGCTTGCGAAACATATATCACCTTTTGCATCTATATTATTCTTGCATCATATGTCGCGATCCGAATTAAATTGAAATCCCAAGTATTGCATAACCTTTACTATTAAACCCCACCGAAGCTTGTTCCTTCAATCCTATGGGACATTACTATAGGATTTGTTTGAGCCATGTGAGTTGTAGAATTGTATGTGTAGGGTTCGTGAGTGTCTTTGGAAGAATAAGGTACCTAACAAACGAATTGAGTAGTAATGGGATAACTAAAGAAAGCGGCACCGGTGGGAAATATCTTCTATTTGGTTCTTTATGCTCACTTGTGTCCCATAGGATCCCGAGTACTTGATTCTTGTTCCTTGACTATCGCACTATCAATATGTAGGACCATGAATCCTCTCAGTCTTAGCTTGAGTCACATTTCATTTATTGGGGCCACAACTAGTTTGGGGCGTTATTAATATCATGTACTTATATCATGCTTACTACTATTGCTCGAGGAGCGTTTACTATTGTACTGTTTAGGAATGTGGAATGTTTTCGCGATATCGACAAGCCTACTCACACTTTCAGGTTCCTAGTCATTTACAACCATTAGCAAAAATCCCTCAGTCCATCACGGAGCCGACAAACTTTGTAGCGGGTAGCTTAGCGGGGTGGCCCCCTAAAATCATCTATGGATCTTGCGAATGCTTTGTCATGATGCCTCGTTGGGTTTTCATTTTATTTTCCGAGGTTGATCGTGCGTTTGTTGCCATTTGTGCACCCCTATAGGGTAAATCTTTCTCAAAGCCATGTTCGCAGTTATGGATGACTTGGATCACTATTTCTCGATCATAGACAAGCATAACTAAAGTATCGCTTTTAAATTGACTAAAATTTGTCTAGTAATAGTGCAACCTTCATGGAATGATTAACAAAATTGCCTATGGATGGGATGTTCTTCCGCCTTCTCATTCGGGGAACAAGAAGGTGGGCGAGCGATGTTATTTATGTTGATATATATCTAATGGGTAATTAACAATTGTTTATTTAATGAACGACCGTCTATCATTGGTTAGGCGGATGTTGTAGTGTGTCTCTATAGAACTTCTAGGCTTTATTTTCCGCTGTAATTGTGTCACCCTCAGGTTATTCCCTTTAGATGTATAACGTCTTGCTAAGCTCCCTAGGCTCTCACACGATAAATATTGTTGAGATGGAAAGGTATATCCGCAGGAAGGTTAGTAGGTCGAGGAGACCAATGATGGTGGCAACTACCGCCAGGTGTAGAGAGATTCCAGGGCATGGAGATCTTGAGATAATGTGGGCGGGACGTGCTTATTTTTAGGGCATCTTATGCCAATTTGGCTCTTATCCATACTCGGATCTTGTTTTCCGCTTTTACTTGATACTCTGATGTGTGATGTATGAGGATGTATCCTAAACTATTAGAACTATCTAGTATTTTGAATCTTTCCATTTGACGTTGAATATTTATTTTTATTTTAGATGGTCTATCTCTAATTTTGTATGTCGTGGACATACACACTAGTGTATGTCTGTTCACATGTTTGTCTACTACGCTGCTAGCACTTGTCACGATGTTCTTGAAAAGTGGATAGGGTGGTTGGCCGGTACCGTGCCCTATTTCGCTTAAATGAGACCTACACGTGGGTGGCCCTTGGGCCTCGTCGGTAGGACACCTTATGCACTTCAAAAGGTAAGGCCACCTATTACTTCCATGAGAAGAGGAAATGTTACATTGATACACTAGTTCGATGTACAAGAGCGAATGATAAGAGTAGTCAAATGGTGAGATGAGGTGTTGTAATACCTCATACACTACACTCTAATCAACAAGCCATGAATGAACCCAAAGTGCATAAGCTGTCTTACCGAGGAGGTCCAAGGGCTACCCATGTGTAGGTCCCGTATGTGCGGAACATGGCACGGTATCGGCCAACCACCCTATCCACTTTGCAAGAACATCGTGACAAGTGCGAGCGGCATAGTCGATAGGCATGCGAATAGACATACACAAGTGTGTATGTCCACGACATACAAAAGTACATCAGAGACAGACCATCCAAAAGAAAAAGAAATATTCAACACCATACGGAAAGATCCAAATATCCTAGATAGAGATAATAGTTTAGGATACATCCTCATACATCACACCTCAGAATATCAAGCGGAAGCGGAAAACAAGATCCGAGTATAGATAAGAGGAAAATTTGCATATGATGCCCTAAAAATAAGCACATCCCGCCCACATGATCTCAAGATCTCCATGCCCCGGAATCTCGACACCTGACGGTCGTTGCCACGATCATCGGTCTCCTCGACCCAGTAACCTTCCTATGGATATACATGTCCATCTGAACAATATTTATAATGTCAGACCCTAGGGGGCTCACCAAGTATTTATGCATCTAAAGGGAACAGAGGGTGACACAATTGCAGCAAAACTAAAGCCTAACAGTTCTATAGAGACACGCTACCACATCCGCCTAACCAATGATAGACGAACGCTCGCTAAATAAACAATTGTTAATTACCCAACATATACACATCAACATAATAAACATCGCTCGCCCTCCTTCTCGTTTCCCAAAAGTGAAGGAGGAAGAACATCCCACCCATTGGCAGTTTTATTAATCATTCCATGAATATTGCACTATTACTAGTTAAGTTTTAGTCATATTAAAAGTGATACTTTAGTTATACTTGTCTATGATCGAGAAACTATTCTCCAAGTCGTCCATAACTGTGGACACGGCTTTTAGAAAGATCTACCCTATAGGGGTACACAAATAGCAACACACGGATAATTAACCTCAGAAAAACTAAAATAAAACCAACGAGGCGTCACGACAAAGCATTCACAACATTCACATATGATTTCAGGGGGCCACCTCGCGAAGCTACCTACTATGAAGTTGGCTGGCTCCACGATGGACCGAGGGGTTTGTGTCAATGGATGTAAACGACTGGGAACCTGAAAGTGTGACTAGGCTATCGATACTACAAAAACATTCCGCATTCCTAAACAGTATAGTAGTAAATGCTCCTCGAGCAACAATAGTAAATAAAGCAGTAAAACATGGCATAAGTACATAATAGTAATAACGTCCCAAACTAGTTGTGGCCCCAAAAAATTAAATGTGACTTAAGCTAACACTAAGGGGATTCATGGTCCCACATATGGATAGTGTGATAGTCAAGGGACAAGATTCAAGTACTAGTGATCCTTTGGGACACAAGTGAACATAAAGAACCAAATATCAGATATTGACCATCGGTGCCTCTTTCTTTAGTTATCCTATTACTACTCAACTCGGTTGTTTAGGTACCTCATTATTCAAGACACTCACACACCCTACACATGCAATTCTACGACCCGCATGACTCAAACAACTCCTATAGTAATGGATCATAGGATTGAGGGAACAAGCTTCAGTGGGGTTTAAAAGTAAAGGCTATGCAATACTTGGGATTTCAATTTAATTTGGATCGCGATATATGATGCAAGAATAAGATATATGCAGTAGGTTCTATATGTAGTGCAAGCATGAGGAAATGCTTGCCTGGAAGTTCAGTTATAAAATAGGAAGAATCCGGGTAATACTCTTGAAGCTCCTGATATTCTCCTTGCTCAACGTCTATCTAGATAAAAAACACACAAAGGACCAAAATAAATACATTGCACAATCATGTAAACCATATGCAACAAGAAAACATGGTATGCCATGATGGAATGATGCACAGTTACATGGTAGAACATAGCATGACATGGGTGAGGTGTGGGGGTACAAGAATAAAACATTTTACTAAGTTCTTATTCATTTTTTGTTCCCATAAACCTTGCTAGACTTTTAGTACTTATATAATGCATGCTTCAATTCATATCATGAAATGCATAGTTAGAACGGGCTCGTCACGCTGATCAAGTTATACATATCATTTGTCGGATTCGGAGTTACGAAATTAAAGTTGTGAATTTAATAAGAAAATGGCATTTATTAGCATTTAATAATTCGAAAATTTTAAATTTCTCACATGATATTTCTAATAGCATATTCATAATCCTCATGTTTTTCTGATTCAAAAACATACATTATTTACATTATTTGAACTTCTGAGTTTAAATCAATATTAGTCAAAATTAGTCAAATGGGGTCAAAGTTTTGACTAGTTTAAAACAAGTTTGAAAATATTTGAATTTACATTTGGATTCATGGTAAGAAATAAAACATATTTCATTTTGGTATTATTTTCAAATTTGTATTTATCTGGAAGTTATGAAAACATTTGTATTTAAACTGAATATGCAATTGATTTGAATTTTGAATTCTGCAAAAAGTTTGAGAGTTTTCTCACTTAGTGGCGTTCTACCCATTGGCACTTATGGGTGGGGACAGAAGACTTCGCCGGGCGACACGGCGCTAGGCAGAGAAGTGATGACACGTTGCCATCATGAGATTGTGGGTTGGAAGAGAAAAAGTCCAGGGCTCTTTTGCGAAAGGCTCGGAGAAGTCTCTCTCGAAGATAAATATTGAGCGAGCAAAAACAACTAGCTGAGGCGATCTTCGGGAGATAATGGCGAGCAAGGTACTACTCCGTACAAATTTCACAACACAGCAAAAACGAAAGATGGAGAGGAAATGCTAAGCTATAACTTTCGTTCAGGATGTTTTTTCGAAGGAGTGCTATAGCGAAGGGAAAATGGGGATGTAAATGAGAGGAAAAATAGCCTAAATTGAATTCGCACAGATGGGTTTTTGTCCGATCTTCGGCGAAAGCTCCCCATCGATACATGCCAAGATTTGAGACGTGGTTTTGTTCTAGAGAAGATGAATGTACCAAGAATAATTTCTGTTGAGGATGCTGCGCCGAATCTGGACTGGAGTCATCGGAATTTGGGAGGAATAGTAGTGCTACGCGGAGCTTATGCTCATGTCGCTCGAGCGGCTGCTGACTGCAGGAGCGTGGTGCGTGTCATGCAAGCGGCGTCTGCGTGTGACATCAGCGAGAAGCAAAGCAAGGCCCGAGAGGGAAGAGACAGCACGTGCTCATCGGGGTGTGGGCGATGGCAAGCGGCTTCAGTGACCAGGAGATGGAAAGCTACGACGTGCATGTGTATGGTAGGTCATCCGTGGCGGCGAGCGTCGATGTGCGCTGGGGAAAGGCCGCGCGTCCGGGCTTCTCTCCTTCTTCGTTGAAGAAGGGGACAACATCGGCGACGACGGTGAGCTAGTAGGGACAGGTGGTGGCGTTGTCATGGCAGAGGCGGGTGGAGCTTGGCCAAGGTTCAGCTAGGGTTTAGCAGCAAGGGGAAAGGAGAGGGAGGGGAGAGATGGTGAGGTAGGTTGGCTCGCTTTATGCTGAGAGAGAGAGAGAGAGAGAGAGAGAGAGAGGCATGCGTGACGCATGATCGCGAGGTGCCGGGCACGCTAGATGGTGGTCCCGGCATATGAGGAAGGCGGGCTGCGGCGAGAAGATTTACATGTGGGCCTTGCTGTGGAGCGGACATGATACAGAGAGAGAGGCGGCACCTGGTGGGTTGCTGCTTGCACCAGGGAAGTAGGGTGCAGCCGGACAGGCGCAGATAGAGGGGTTTGGCGTCTAACATGAGAGAGGCCAGCTAGGGTTGCTGAAGCGGGTGGCCTCGGTTCAGACAGGGCAGGGCTTAGAGAGAGGGATTAGGCTTAGGTAGATTAGATTAGATTGATCAACTAGATGATCCTATAAGGATTAAGCAAGGCACATGCATCTCCAAGGAAAAGTAGAAGAAGGGCCACATAAGAAAGATGAAGAGATAGCCTAGGTTTAAAAAATAGCTAGGTTTAGAATCAAAACTCTTTTGCCTTATTTAAAACCCAACAGAACATCTTAAATAACCAAATATAAGATAGAATGAGAAATACACTAAGAGTGCCTAGGCCATGCAGAAAAACTTTTGATGCATGCAAACATGCTCTATTTTGTGAAAACAAAACAAACATATGAATGGGTATTGGTAAAACCACTTCACTCCCATACAATATGAATTATGCCAAGTTTCAAATCCCTTTTCGCCCTCACATGATTTGATTTGTTGGATGGACATGATTGAATTAAGAAGGCCATATTCAAATCATAGTCATGCATGAATTAGGGGAATATTGTTAGTGTGTATTTACCACTAATATCCACACATATATTCACCATAATTCAAATATGACTATAATTCAATATCACCACATGGAAGGAAAAAAAGGGGTTTCTCTATCCTTATGGCATGCAAAGGTGGCCATGCATGCTACCATGCTTGATGTTGTGAAAACAACATGACAACATATATGGAAACATGTAGAATAGAATGGAACCATACCAAGTATACATGAGCTAGAGATAAAATTCAAGGGAGAAAGCAATGGCTCATCTAATAAATGGAATGGTGGAATTATAAGGTGATGGCAAGAAAGGTGGTGGAGTTGTAAGAGATATGCCCATAACTCAACTTGGGCATGAAGCAATTTATCAAGAAGCGAATATAATATATCAAGATGCAAATACAAGTGATACCATATATAATGCATATGGGATGGACCAAATAGAGGGGTTTTATATGATGCTCAAATGCAAGGTGGAATGGTGACATGACCATGATATTATTCAAACTAGGGTTTGACCCTTTTACTAGTCTTGGACGAATTGGACCTTTAGGGTTTGGTGCGGCTGGTCCCTAGGGCTTGCCACTGTCCAAGTGACCCCCTCCCGGGGTGGTGGAACCACTGGTGGTCCTTCTAGAACATTCTAGAAGTATCCGGTCAAAACACCGAAACTTTTTCCAAACCCAATAAAACCACTTTCCTTATATGAATCTTATTCTCCGGACCATTCCGAATCTCCTCGTGATTTCCTGGATCCAATCGGAGACTCCGAACAACATTCGGTATCCAACACATATTCCATATCTACTTAAACAACATCGAATCCTTAAGTGTGTCTTCCTACGGTTCGTGAACTATGCATACGTGATCGAGACACCTCTCCGATCAATAACCAATAGAGGGATCTAGAAATCCATATGGCTCCCACATATTTCTACGATGACTTCGTGATCGAATGAACCATTTACATACGATTCCGATTCCCTTTTTCACGCGATACTTTACTTATCCGAGGCTTGATCGTTTATATCTCTATACCTAGTTCAACCTCGTTGCCGATAAGTACTCTTTACTCGCTCCATGATATGACATCCCTTGTGACCTAGTCACATGCTTTCAAGCCAATTGGATGACATTCCACCGATAGGGCCCATAGTATATCTATCTGTCATATGGATGGACAAATCCCACTCTTGATCCATGTGCTTCAACACATACTTTCAGAATACCTAATGCCACCTTTATAACCACCCAGTTATGGAGGTGGTGTTTGATGTCATCAAAGAATCCATTCGGTGATGGTGATTAACATGATCTCATGGTCGAAGGATTAGGTTACTTTGTATTTGAAAGCATGTAGCAAACGAACTTTAAATGACATGATCTTATGCTATGCTAACTATAGAAGTGTGTCCATCACATCATTCTCCTAATGATATGACCTTGTTATTAATGTTGTTGTCGGGGTCCTCCCGCGCTCGCCGTGCCTTCTCGATCTCCTTGAGAGAGTGGCAGTCGGCGGTCGTGTGCGTGGCGGGCTTCCCTTCCCTGCTGTGAAACACACAAGGTTGGTTAAGGAGGGTCGCGGGGTCGAACCTTGGTTTCGCCTTGTAGTTGACGCCATCACGGTGTTGCCCTCCGTCGCGGCGGAAGCTCTTGGGCTCGCGCTGCGCGTGCCCGGTGTTGGCGATGAAGTCGACTCGCCCGTCATTGCTGCGTTTGCCGGTGAGGCGAGTGTTGCTGTAGCGTAGGTCGGACCATCGTCCATTGTCGTTGCCGCTCGTGCTGCGTTGGCCTCCCGACTCGTCGTCGGTTTCCTGGTTTGGGTCTTCCTCCGCGTATCTTTTGGCGATCTCGAGGAGGTCCGGTATGTTGTCGAGTGTGCGGGAATGTCGTTTGAGCTTGGCGACCAAGGGCTCGTAGCGGCACGAGGTCTTGAAGCAATGGATCGCGGTGTCCGGGTGGATGCCGACCGCGTTGTACCATAGTTCTTGCCACCGCTGGACCCAGTTGCGGGTCGACTCGCGGGGTCCCTGGACGCATCGTTCCAGGTCCTCGATGGTGGTGGCGTGGGTGTAGGAGCACTCGAAGTGCCTGACGAAGGCATCTCGCATCTCTTCCCAGGAGTCGATGCTATCCTGAGGAAGGGTGTTGATCCACTGTCTGCACGTTTCCTCCATCATTAGGGGGAGGTAGCGGGTGGCTAGCAGGTCGGTGTGGCCAGCGATCCCCATCGCCATGAGGTATGTGTCCATCCACACGGAGGGGTCGTACGAAGGGTCGTACTTCTCTATTTCCTTCGGCGCTTTGAAGTTTGCCGGGTCTTTTTCGCCTCGGATCATCGGTCCGAAGCACCTGGGCCCGAGTCGGCTTAGCGACCCCATCGGCTCGCCGTCGCGGCGATTGGTTAGGGTGTGTCGCAGGTCGTCGGGCTGGCGTGCGCGCCAGCTTTGGTTGTTGATGATGTGGGTGCGGGCGTCGACGGGCTGACCGTTGGTGGCGACGAAGTTGGTCGCTGGCCTGGGGTCATTGGTGGAGAGTGCCGCGTTCGCGGGTCGGTGTTGGAGCTGCTGTGGTTCGGGTGGCGGGCAGTTAAGGGTATTTGCTGCCAATGGACGGCCGCTTGAGGCCGCTCTGCTGCCCGAAGAACGCGAGTACATCCGACCCTGTGATTCGGCGCTGGTGTTTTGTTGCTCGAACGCCTTTGCGAGCAAGGCCCTGACGTACTGGATCTGTAGGGCGCCGTCACCGGTGGCCGTGATGTTGTCGGCCGCTGCTCGACCTGCCACGAGGTTATCCATCGGGGTGGAGAACAGTGGTAGGCCGTTCGCGTCTCGCTCCCGTGACGAGACCACTATCCGCGTCTGATCCCTGGGGGGTGCGCGGTTGGGTGGAGGTGGGGCGCCCATCGTCGTCGACCCTGGTGGGGGCCGGGCGCTTCCTCCTGGTGGCGCATTCTCGCAGATCACGCGCTCGGCCACACGGGCCGGGTCGTTCTCGTCGTTGAAGTTCAGGGCGCGCCCCTGGACGGTGGGGTTCAAGCGCGACCTGATTCGCTGCTGGTGGTAGCGCGACAGCTCCTGCGCCGTCACCTGCTCGAGGCGAAATTTTTCGCGCTCGGCTTGCTCCTTGCGGACTGCCTCCGCCAGCTTTAGGCGGAGTTCCTCGACCTCCGTTGCCATGGTGTTAGGAGGGATCAGGGTGGAGAAGGGTTCCTCCGGCGGATCGGTGCCAGTCGCCATGTAGGTCGCGGCGTGGCGACCGGTCCCGTCATGGAGATCGGCGGAGTTTTCCGACCCGGAGTCGAAGTCGAAGATCCCAAGGACGGAGGGATCCTCGAAGTCTCCCACGTTGGAGACCTGGGTTATGGAGCCTGCGGGCGAAGCCACGGTGATGGATCCCGTGAGTGACGCTGGGGTCGCCGAGTCGGCGTCGTCTTTGAGGGCCGCGTCTTCCGCGGCCACGGAGTTTTCGGCCACGTTGCTGTGGGCCGAGTTGTACTCGGAGGCGAGGCGATGGATCATGCGGACCTGGCTCTCGGAGAGCCGGTCGCGTGGCAGCGACTCGCGGATGCGAGCCGAATCCTCCGAGACGATGACGTCGGTGAGGCTGACGAAGAGGCTGATCGTGCCGACCGGCAAGATCATGCTGTGCGTGATGGGTCGTGCCGCCGGGACGTAGCTGCTCGGAAAGATCTGGAGCATCTCGCCGATCGCTATCATGCGGCCGGTGGCGATCGACTCGTTGATGGGCACATTGGATCTCACCGTAGAACACCGGCCAGACCGGCCAGTCCCCACGGTGGGCGCCACTGTCGTGGGAATGACCACGACAGATGCTGCAATCGGCAGCGAGTAGTAGAACGAAGGGCAAGGGCGGCCAGCCATTTGCGGTGCAAGATGAGGGCGGAGACACAGGGTTTTACCCAGGTTCACCCCCCGGAGGGTAAAGACCTACTCCTGCTAGATTGTATTATGATGGAGGTACAATGGGGCGAGCTCGACGGCTAGGCGACGAGTCGCTTGGGTGGATGATGGAACGTACGTTTACACGCCCTGTAGGGAGGTTTATATAGACTCACCCTCCCCTAGGGTTTACAAATCTCAACCGAATCAGTTAAGGTTTCGGTACTCATTTAACCTAATCCGACTGGGCCTATCTACTCTCCTGGGCCTTCAGCTTCCAGTCGCTTGAATCCACGCCAGGTCTTGATCCAGTCGCCGTCTTTCAGGCCCACTCGCCAGTTCCTGGGCCAGTCGGAAACGTCCTACTGGGTATACCCCGGTAGGCATATCCCCATCAAGTGTTAGCTTGCCTTGTGCAGAGCAGTGGTTGAAGTTCTCCTTGGCTTCTTCCTCGTAGTAGCCTCCTTCCTCTTCGTATCCTTGGTTGGTACTAGCGTCTATAAATAAATACGAGATACACAATCCCCAAACAATACATAACTAATTCTATTTATCACACCAAGGTTCACACTAGATGATCTAGCATCATCACTATTATCACAAGGATTAAAGCACTAGTTTTATTTATTTTATTTTAGAAAATTAATTTCTACTCATTGAAAAACTACTCAAGATTTAATATTCTCCAACTAAAACATGGGATCATGTTGACACATGTCATCACCACATATTTCAGCACTTGGGAATGTGATTTAAAGTGGTGTCACAATTTAATAAGGTTTAACCTTTTTGTTTTAATTAAATAAAGTGATTAGAAATGCCTATGTGGCATTCTTTTATTGCTTGTCCATTATTTATGCAAGTAAACCTAGATATTTTTATATTGTTAGAAAGTCTTGTCAAATGTGATTTTTGAGAGTTGGAATCAACTCAAAAGATTTTATGGTTGAATTTTGAAAATGTTTGAATGCAGAAAAGTCTCTGCCTTTTTATTTTTACTATAGGTGATCTACAATTCCAAATGATATGAATCCAACGGGCTTGGATTAAAAATTTCAGTACCTTTGTAGAAAAATTAGTTTCATGAAATTTGGTTCAGTGAATCTCCCTGGATTGATTTTTGAATCTAGAGACAGAACTAAGTTTGAAACTAAATGGAAAAACCTAAGTTTGAATTACTGGGTCGCGCGGGAGTGTAACTAGGGTGGCCCACTGCGCACATCGCGCACGGGAGGGTTTAAGTGGTTGTCCCTACCAGTCAGCAAGACAGGGGGTGTGAAGGGGTACATGGTGATTTTGGCCGTAGGATTAGAAGCCAGATCTATGGCTGAGGTTCATCGTCCATGTCTGAACAGAACGCGGAGAGGTCGATCCCTAGCACGGTCAGTGGGGGCTCATCGGGGCTCCGGTGATGGTCGAAGGTGGGGTCTAACGATGATGGCAACGATGGCGATCCTCCTGGCACCGGTGGCTCCTCCCGGGGCGGCTCCAATCAACGGCGCCCTTCTCCTCCAGCAGCGGCAAGCTCCGGTGAAATTCTGGCCACCTGGTGCTCGCCTTGCTCCGGGGATGAGGTGGGGTGGTTCTGAGATAGAGGGGATTGATATGGTTGCTGAAATCGAATGGGGAAGGCCTCCATTTATAGTGCAAAGAGGGGACCGAAGGGTGCGGGTGGAGCTCGTCGTGGTCGTCTGTACAGCGAGCTAACGGCTTGGCTGGGGGTAGGGGACGGTGCGCTGCCTCCCGGCGAAGCTCAACGACATGGTGGCGATGCGTGGGGCGGTGCGATGTGATCGAAACACTACGATGCTCTAGGCGGGTCCGATGGGAAATTTAATGGCGCACGGTCTCTCCTGGTCGCGCGGCGACGAACGGGCATGTCCAGGCGGTTCCCGGGGCGATGGTGATCACGCACATGAGTGGCGAAGGCGACACGTGGTCTGTGCGAGCGTGTCGAGCGCAGCGCTCTGGCTCGCTCTCGGCATGCTTGTAGAGAGACTGGGCGTGCTTGTTCTGTGTGGTCCAGGGGCTGGCAAGGCTTGGGCACTAGATAGGGGGTGGCGGTGGACGGTGGCTTGTGTCCCAGACAAGGTGGCTAGGTTTGGTGAGGCTCCTAGCTTGCTTGGTGAGGCTCCTAGCTTCCAATTCTTCACACGATCTCACTCCCCACCTCTCACTGATCGTACCCACTCATCCCCGATGCAAGGCGAGCACAGGGTGGCCGGAATTTCGCCGGAGCTTGCCGCTGCTGGAGGAGAAGGGCGCCGTTGATTGGAGCCGCCCCAAGAGGATCCACCGGTACCAGGAGGATCACCGTCGTCGACTTTGGCGTTCGCCCCCATCGTCAACCATCGCCAGAGCCCGAGTGAGCCCCCGTAGACCCCCACTGGCCGCGCTAGGGTTCGACCTCGCCGCGTCCTGTTCAGGCATGGACGATGAACCTCAGCTGTAGATCTAGCTTCTAATCTTACGGCCCTAATCACCCCGTACCGCTTCGCCACTCTCTGTCTCACTGGCGAGTGGGGACAACCACTTAACCAGCCCCCGCGTGCGCTGTGGGCCGGCCCAGTTAACATCCCGCGCGACCCAATAATTCAAATTTAGGTTTATTCTTTTAGTTTCAAACTCAGTTCTGTACCTAGATTTAAAAAGCAACCCAGCTCGATTCAATAAACCAAAATGCATGAATCCAATTTTGTTAGAAAGGTACTGGAATTCTTAATCCAAGCCCGTTGGATTCAAGTCATTTGGATTTTTAGATCATCTATAGTTAAAATAACAAGGCAGAAGCTTTTCTGCATTCAAACGTTTTTCAAAATTCAACCAGAAAAGCTTTTGTCTTGATTCCAACTATCAAAACTCGCATTTAACAAGACCTTTCAGAATATATAAAAATATATAGGTTTACTTGCAGAAATAATGGTCAAGCAATAAAAGAATGCCCCATAGGCCATTCTAGTCACTTTAACTAATTAAAATAAAAGGTTAAATCTTATTAAATTGTGACACCACTTTAAATCACATTCCCATGTACTAAAATATGTGGTGATGACAGGTGTCAACATGATCCCATGTTTGAGTTGGAGAATATTAAATCTTAAGTAGTTTTTCAATGAGTAGAAATTACTTTTCCAAAATAAAATAATTAAGACAATTGCTTTGATGATTGTAATGCTTGTGATGGTGCTAGATCATCTAGTGAAAACCTTGGTGTGATAAATAGAAGTAGTTAAGTATTGTTTGGTGATTGTGTACCTCGTATTTATTTATAGACACTAGTACCGATCAAGGATACGAGGAGGAAGGAGAATACTACGAGGAAGAAGCCGAGGAGAACTTCAACCACTGGTCTTTAGAAGGCAAGCTTATACTAATACCTTAGCAAGCCTATACTTGCAACCTTGCAAGCCCCAATATACAAGTTGACTTAGCAAGGTAATACTTGCAAGCTTACCTCACTTGATACACACTCCTAGTTTTACTTGCAAGCTTAGTATTTTATTTCTTTATCAAACATTTCTCTTAGAGTTTACTTAGTGACTTGTAGATTTTAGAAAGATATTTAAAGGTAGCATAAAGAGCATAAAACTTGGCCTAAGTTAGATAAATCTTGATGTCATCCTGAGGCATGAGACTGAACTTAGATAAGATACACTTGTTTATCACCCCTCATTAGTATTTACCCCCCCACTTGTAGATGCTAGTGCTAAGCATAAAACTTGATCACTTTAGATGGGAATACTTGGTGAAAATGGTTATGAAAACCTTATAATGATGAGTAATTCTAATGAAATGTTTTGACATGTGTTCTTGAACACCAGATGATTTTTATGATAAAAATGTTAAGGCATGAGCCTTAGCCCTTTATAAAACTGATGGTTGTCTGGATGCGATACCATTCCAATTTTACCGTACAACCACAATACCCGAAATTCGGGTAGGGCTTGACTGGAAATTTGTATACCATAGTATGGGTTCCCTTGCGGCCAAGGTTTGAGCTGAGGCTACCTTGTGAAGATTGTCCACCTGTGAAGTTCCCAAGATGACTGTTGGTCATGGTTGGGAGGCCAAACTCACAGGATAGGTGCCTATACTAGGGCGTGTAATTGAAAGGTTAGGATTGATTATGCGCATACTAAGTATGGTGAATTCAAGATTGTTCCTAACGGATGTATCAAATGTTGCGGTTAAAGTGTACCACCTCTGCAGAGTGTCAAACTATTCGAATAGCCGCGTCCACGGTTATGGACAGTTGGAGTGGCCATACTATTCTGTCGTCAGATGTTTTCAAAATGACTTATAAAATGATTCATGACTTTGACTTGACCACAACAGGGTTGTGATATGAAACTCAAGTTCACACTTAGGTGTTATAAAACTTTAAACTAGCTTTCTTTGCTTCTGAACTCAGTAGATATAAATTTGGCTTTTTGCAAAACAACCTAGAGATTAGTACTTCCTATTCCAAAAACCACTTCACTTGTTAGTATTTGTTGGCGAGTACTTAAAGAGTACTCATGGCTTTGTCCCTGGCTATTCCCGTGGCAAGACTATGAAAAGGAGTATGAGGAGGACGGACATCAGGAAGGTTACGACAACTGGGATCATCTCCCATCGTCAACATTGCTTGTGACCATGAACATGGAGCCTCGCCTACGCTATCATTATGATTACATTATTCCGCTGCTATGATTATATTAAGATGGGATCATGAGATCCTTTATTTGTGTAAGATCTTATGTATGGTTTGTAATGGATGATGTACTGTGATATCCAATCTGTTATGTCTCGCAAAAATGGTGATCCTGGGATTGCGATGTATGGCATAACCGGCATCTGGGATTAAAAATCCGTGTGTTAACTAGTTGGTATCAGTGCCATCCTAACCATAGGAGACCCTAGTTTAGAATGGACATTTGAATCAAAAACTTAGTTTCAAAAACCAAGGAAGTGAGTATTTATGAAAACCTATTCTCATTCTTATCACTTAGATTCTTTTATGAAAGATCATGTTCCTCAAAAATTCTTGCAAATTTACTTTAAATTTGACACACTTGATCACTCTACTAACTTACTCATCCGACATTATTATAGATGGACGTGAAGTACATCAAGTTTTATCAGTTGGGAAACGGAGGAGACCTCATCTTTGAGTGTGACTTGGACCAGCTGTCGGAGATGCTGGAGCGTCCGCACCCTGAGTTCTTTGGAGCTCAGCTCAACGATCAGAAAGGAGAGGAGTTGCAATGGCTAGTTGTTGCAAGTCTCCGAGGAAAGATTGAAGCCCCTACCTAGAGGGAATTCAGTTCACCTTGAGAGAGAACAACTGGCTCGATGGACTTTCCAGGGCCATGTAGGAAGCTCTTGCCCGTCTGTGTGGGCAGAGTATCAATCAGATCAAGGGTACCCGCTTTGAGTTCTACCCAAGGCGTGCTGTTGTGGGACAGCCACTGGAGGACCCATATCACCATGAGCTGAAGACTCAGTTGGACCACCTCAGCTTCATGATGTATGACCGTCAGAAGGAGTTAGACAATGCCCGCTCCTACGCCAACCACAAGTACGCCATCGCCACCAAGAAGGATCAAACCATTGCCATGCTAGTGAAGGATCTCTAGTCTCATCGCCGTCAGCTAGACAAGAAGGAGCACATCATTGCCCGTCTTCGCCATAGGATCACCGAGTTGGAGGAGACTGTACACAAGAGAGACATGCAGCTGGAGGAGAGGGAGAATGCGAGGGAAGACATTCGTGGAGACCCCTACTCCTATCTCAGTGACGATGATGACTTTCTGGAGGATCAGGCCATGGACTTCTTCACCAACGAGGATGACTTCGCCTTCATTGATGATGATGAGGATGATGAGGACACCGACTCTGAGGAGTAGTAGCACTTGAGCACTAGCGTTAGTGAGTTGTATCCGGTCCCACTATATCTTAGTTTCCCCGAATGGTTCTTAAAACCATCTGCTTTCCTTTGTTGTGGTGTGTGTTTGTATCGTGTGCTATGGATGAATGAATGAAAAGCAAGTTGCTAGAAAACCTGAGTCAAACTTTGAAAACTTTCCAAAAAACAAAACCCCTGAACCTTAGAAATTTCCCTCTTTTCTCATGATTTATCTCAATCTTCAGATGCCTCGCGGAGGAAGCATTTCATCCCCGGACCCGATGCTACAAATCTTTCAAATGTTGGTTTTGGACCGCGAAGCTGAGAGAGCCGAACGTCAAGCCAACTTAACCACCCTTCAACAGATAGCTCAGAAGGCCAACAACAATCAAGGCCATGGAAATCAGGATAACCATGGATCCAAGATCAAGAACTTCCAGAACACTAACCCACCCGTTTTCACTAAGTCTAAAGAGCCCCTAGATGCAGATGATTGGCTGCAAACCATGGAGAACAACCTAGAAGTTGCCGGAGTGGAAGCTAACGAGAAAGTACTGTTTGCCACCCACTATCTTGCCGGAGATGCAAGAGCATGGTGGAACAGCGTTCGTGCCATGATTGGAGGTCAAATGATGACTTGGGAGGAACTCAAAGTCAAGTTTAGCAGAACCCATGTCCCACCGGGTTTGATCAAGAGGATGAGAGATGAATTCAGGGAACTAAAGCAAGGAAGGATGACCGTAGTGGAGTACCGTGACAAATTTTTGTCACTGGCTAGGTATGCACCTGATGAGATTGACACCGAAGCCAAGAAGAATGAGAGATTCCTGAATGGTCTGCACGATGAGATGTAGACAGTGTTAGTCAATATCCCCTTTGCTGATATTGAAGCCTTAGTGGACTCTGCCATTCAGATGGAAGGCAAGATCAACCAAGCTAGTGAGAACTGCCAGTGCGCATGATGCATCAACCAGGAACCCACCATACACCAAAGTATCGCCCCAACCCATCTCCAGGATTTTCCCCAAGAACTAACAGACCCTAGATGAACCGTCCAACCTATCCCAACCGTGGAAACCCAAGGCCTAGAGGAAATCACAATAACCCCGACAATCCCAGCAATTTCAACAGTGCACCGCCTAAGTTCAACAACAACAATGTCGCCACCAACACCAACACTACCCCAAGGACTGGAAGCAATGCTGTGCCTGTTGCAGCAAAGGACAAGTCTCAAGTGACTTGTTATGAATGTGGAACCAAAGGTCACTATTCCAATGAGTGCCCCAATAAGATTGTCGCAGCCCCCAATGCAAATGCCCCAGCTCAGCATCAGCGTCGTGTGCAGCCCGGAAGAAGGTTTGCCCTAGGGAACTCGCTCAACCGCAACAGCCGTCTCTTTCTCATGCATGCTGAAAAAGCCCAAGAAGCGCCAGATGTCGTGCTAGGTATGTTTTCTGTTAACTCAGTACTTGCCAGAGTGTTGTTTGATTCTGGAGCATCGCACTCGTCTGTTACCGAAGAATTTGCATGCACTAGTAAGATTCAACACACCTAATTCAAGCATGTTATGATAGTTCAAAAACTAGTTCAACCACCAAAGCTAGACAAATTTGCAAGGCTATGCCTATCCGAATCGATGGCATAGATTTTTATGCTAATCTAATAGTACTTGGAACGAAAAGTTTGGAAGGAGTACTAGGAATGGATTGGATGTCGAAACATAAAGGATTAATTGACTGTGCCAAGAAAGCCATAACCATGACCGGTACAGCCGGAATATCAGTAGAGCATGTATCTGAAACCTTGCCCCGTCAATTCAAAAGCAACAAGAGTCTAGGCCAGCCTACCATTGACTAAGTCAGAATAGTCTGTGAATACCCCGATGTATTTCCAGATGTTTTTTTCGGTATGCCCCCAGATCAGGATATCGAGTTTATCATTGAACTAATCCCTGGAACCGGACCCATAGCCCAGAGACCTTATAGTATGAAACCGTCTGAATTAGAGGAGCTGAAGAAGCAACTGGATGCTATGCTGGAGATAGGATTGATTCAACCAAGTGCGTCACCATGGAGATCACCTGTTTTTTTGTGGATAAGAAGGATGGAGGTAACCGTTTGTGCACGGATTATCGGAAGTTGAAGGTTGTCACCATCAAGAACAAGTACCCACTGCCGAAGATAGAAGATCTGTTTGACCAGTTGACTGGTGCCAAAGTGTTTTCTAAGATTGATCTTAGAACTGGTTATCATCAACTCAAGATTCGCGCAGAGGATATTCCAAAGACTGCCTTTACCACCAGATATGGATTATACGAGTATTCTGTCATGTCTTTTGGATTAACCAATGCCCCCGCTTATTTCATGAACCTCATGAATACGATTTTTATGGACTTCCTGGATAAGTTTGTCGTTGTCTTCATCGATGACATTCTGATCTATTCCAAAGCAGAAGAAGAACATGAGCTACACCTAAGGATCATCCTTGGAACCCTTAGGGAGCATCAGTTATTTGCCAAGTTTAGCAAATGTGAATTCTAGTTACAGGAGGTAGGATTCCTCGGACATATCGTATTAGCCGGAATAATTGCCTTTGACCCTGCAAAGGTGAAGGATGTTGAAGATTGGCAAGCCCCAACCACTCAAACCCAAGTTCGTGCATTTCTCGGATTAGCAGGATATTACCGCAAGTTCGTAGAAGGATTCACGAGTATCGCAAGACCCATGACCCAATTGTTGAAGAAGGATAAGAAGTTCGAATGGACGGAGAAATGTGAAGCGAGTTTTTAGGAACTCAAGAGTAGATTGATTTCAGCCCCAATCTTGATCATACCGGATATTACGAAGCCGTTTGATGTGTATTGTGACGCATCCAAGACCGGTCTCAGATGTGTGTTAATGCAAGAAGGAAAAGTTATATTTTATCTATCCCGACAACTGAAGCAGCATGAATAGAATTATCCAACCCATGACCTTGAACTAGCAGCCATAGTTCTAGCCCTGAAGACATGGAGGCATTATCTCATGGGAAGCCGTTGTGAGATTTATTCGGATCAAAAGAGCCTGAAGTATATATTCACTTAGAAGGAGCTGAATATGAGGCAGAGAAGATGGATAGAGCTAATCAAGGACTATGATATGGACATTCACTATCACTCCAGGAAAGCCAATGTGGTAGCAGATGCCCTTAGCAGATTGATGTGCCGCTTGAACTCCATGATTCTGAATGAGCAACCAAGTTTGCACAAGGAGATGGAAGATTTTAGAACGGAATTAGTAAGTGAAGGATTTTCGGCTAGCATAGAACTTCAACTGTAACATCCCTAAATTCATGATTTCAAAGATTGCATATCATTCATGCATGCATATAGATTTGAGATCAATTTCAAACTCATTTCAAAGAAAACAGAAGCACATAGTGCTATCATTTTGTGTGAGCAAACTTGAATCAAATGGCCATCCCCATTTGAAAGCTTGAATGTTTTAAACCAAGATTGTTTGTCTCCCTTGTTGAATGGATTGAGTGTGCAATTTGAACCAAAATTTTATAAAATGGAAATGGTTTCAAAAACCATTTTCAAACATTTGCAAATCAAGTGCAAAGTCCCTGTTATTTTGTTTCTCCAATAATGACCAAGCCTTTTCAAAGTGACCACATGGTTTTATGCCTAGAATTGAGACTGTTGCACACTGCAAAAATCCCAAAAAGATTTGAATTCAAAAAGAGTTTGAATTCATTTGAAAACCATTCCTAATATTCATCCTGAAAAAAGAAAAGGATTAAAGAAAAGAAAAAGGCCAGGCGCTCCTATTCTAGCCCAGCAGCAGAACCGGCCCAGCTAGCCCACCCGGCTTCCCTCTCTCTCTCTCTCGCACGCGCAGATGCACCCACGCAGTCAATGACGCCTGGACCCCACTCCCTCTCTGCTTATTTCGCTGACGAGCGGGCCCCGTCCACGTCATCGTCGTCTTCCCCAAAATCTCGCGCACGAACTCCGCCGCTGCCCGTTGTTGCTTTGATTCCGTGAGGTAATTGGCATTGAAGCCTTGGGCGTTTCTTGTCGAGCCTCTGGCTATATAATCCCCACTCTCTCGCGACCATTTCCCCTCAACCAATTCCCCCTCCACGCCACCAGGCTGCCCACAACTCGCTCGACGTCGCCGCTGTTCCGACGACCGCGCCTACGAATTCCGGTGAGCTCAGTGTTCCCCTCTGTCCCTGATTCATGCTAACAAGCTTAGCAACTCCTTGCGCACCTACTGACACGCCCTGTTTGTTCTCGCATGGTCTGTAGCTTCGGCAACGACTTCGACCGAGCACCGATGTTCTCTGCACGAACTCCGGCGACCTCTCCCCGTAAGTACCAGCCGCCCCTTGCCCTCTGTCTGATACGATTAGGATCCCCATCGTCTTGCGCATCTAACGGTGCCTTCCTTTTTTACTTAGCGTGATGCAGAACCTCGCCAACGTCGACAGCAGCCGCACCCGACGTGTTCGCGAACTCCGGCGAGGAATCTCCGACGACCCCGTGCGCCCCTTCCCAAGCCATCACCACCTTGAGCTTCAGCACACCACTGCGGTTCTGGTAAGCCTCTTCCCCCACTTCCGCGCGACCTAGAACGCCAGCGCCGCCGCTGACAGATGCGCCGCCGCCAGTCGCCGCTGCTAGCGCCGCTCATCTTTGGTCAAGGCATTCAGGAATGTTAGATGTAGATCCTACGGCTGAAATTAGAACTTAAGCGAAGAGGTATGCGCGCATCTGAGCCACCAGATCTGACTTAGATCCTACGGCTCGCAGAGCTCGATCCGTCCAAACCGGTACGGGCCAACAGGAAACAGACGCGTGGCTAGGGTTTGAGTTTAAAAACAAATTTGAATCAGATTTAGATCCAATTTTGAAATAGCTATAACTTTTGAATCCCACGTTAGATTTTTGCAAATTTTATACCGTTGGAATCAGGGAGACAAGCCCTTTCTGTTTATGCAATGTGTTTAGTGTTTAGCTTCTGTTAAAATGACTTTTTATGCAGAAACTTGTTTTAGACTATTTTGAGTATAGAAATTGTTTAGAAAATTGTTTTGGTATAAAATAAACATGATTTAGCAAATTTTTGACTTGGTTATGATTCAGTACTATGCACTTGCTTGGTTGGGTTTTAGAAATCATCACTTAGCATTTTGCATGCATGCATATATTTATGTTTGTATATGAATTGTGTGTAATTTTGTGCTACCATTTTTGTGTAGACTTGGGTGCTAGTGATTGTGATTGTGAAGAGTGCTACTCTCCCCACTAGCAAGGCAAGTGGTACTTAATGAATATTTCCATCCCTATATTTCATACAAGCATTAGAAATATTTTTGCTAAGTCTTGCATGTGTTACTATTTTGCCAAATGCCATGTTGGGAAATCCTAAGTAGTTGTAGAAATGCTAGGAAATTCCTAAGTTAAGTTACTATGCCATGCTTAGCCTAGCTAGTAGCAAACAAGGGTTGGTAAAGTATATACATGCTATGATGAAAATATTTCTAAGTCTTTGGACTTATGTTTTTCTTAATAAAACAACTAAGTCAATGAATCACCTGGGTGGAAAGGGACTTGATTGGTGGTTTTTGGTTGAGTGGTTACACAAGGCCCATGGACATGGTTTACCTTGTGTATCTCACTTGTGGTATGCCACCCAGGAACAAAGGGATTTTAGAGGCCAAGTGTTGAGAAGCTTATAGTGTAGCCACTTGGCAATATGGGCTCTGCCTGGACCATAGGTTGCTAGAACTTAGCCATTTGGACAGTTGGTGGTAGTGGGAATGATAGGTTGGAGCGCGTCCATTTGGTCTAAGGAAAGGCTTCTGAAAGGTCCTGTCTTGGGAAACCAAGTCTGGTGGGGAAAGCGCACAACCTCTGCAGATGGAAAAATCTAAGTACTTAGCCAAGTCCATGGCAATGGACAACTTGAGCATCAATACATGGACGCTATCAAGAATCTCATCACTCCAACTTCTAAGTAAAAACTTGTGGGTGAACAAGGGTGAAGGACCTCAATGTCTATTGATGGTTTCTTGGGAAAAGTTTTTGACAAAGAAAAACTTAGTGATTTCAACTAATAGGAAAAACCTATTTTGAGCAAAGCAAGCCAAGCTACACTTAGCCAAAATGCATATAGTAATATAGTCCACTTAAAATTTACTAAGGTATCACTTGCCAATACTATTCCAAAGTATTGACCCACTGTGGCTGTAACTTGTGATGTTGCAGGTTACTCCGACGATGATTAGGTGTCATGAGTCTACACTCAACATGTTTGCCTGTGGCACATGAAGATGAAGACTTATGTTTATTTACTTATTCCAAACTCTTGTATTAGGCCTGTGGCCTTGAGATGTAAAAGACTATGTTTTATCTCTAGAATGGATGTAATAAATGACCTTTGTATCTGTGTACTTCATCTTAAACTGTGGATGCTAGCAATGATCCAGGGACTAGCATTGCAATCACAGGGATCCTTTTCCTTTACAAAGGAGGGATCTTACATCAACCCACCTTGATCAGTCAGATCAAGGAGGCGCCTAAAGGAAATGCTAGTATCGACAGAATCGAACGTCGTATCGGTACAGGCAAAGTACCCGGATTCACCGAGGATGAAGAAGGACTTCTATGGTACAAAGGACGTCTCTGTGTACCAGCAGACACAGATTTGAAGGAAAATATTTTGAAAGAAGCCCATGATACTCTTTATTCTATCCACCCCGGAGGAACGAAGATGTACCAAGAGTTGAAGGAACAATTTTGGTGGCATAAGATGAAGAGAGAAATTGGAAGCTATATCGCCAAGTGTGACATTTGTCACAGTGTCAAGGCAGGACATCAGAGACCCGCAGGACTATTGCAACCACTATAGATTCTGGAATGGAAATAGGATTCAGTTGGAATGGACTTTATCACCGGTTTACCTACTTCTAGTAGGGGAAATGACTATTTGGGTCATAGTTGATAGACTGTCTAAGGTTGCCCATTTCTTACCAGTCAAGACCACTTACCAGAGCTCGAAGCTAGCGGAGTTGTATATTGCTAGAATCGTCAGTTTGCACGGAGTCCCCAATAACATTGTGTCAGATCGAGGAACTCAGTTTACCTCGAGATTTTGGAAGAAAGTCCAAGAAGGATTTGGAACCCGACTGGATTTTAGCACAGCTTATCACCCTCAAACCGATGGACAAACGGAGTGAGTAAATCAAATACTCGAAGATATGTTGAGAGCCTGTGTGCTATAGTATGGATCTAAATGGGAAGACTGTTTGCCTTTTGCAAAATTTTCTTACAACAACAGTTATCAAGCTAGTTTGCAAATGGCCCCATTTGAATTCATGTATGGAAGGAAGTGTCGTACACCTTTGAATTGGTCAGAAGTAGGAGAGAGTCAGATCTTCGGAACCGACATCTTACAAGAAGAAGAAGAGAAAGTTCACAAGATCCGTGAGCACCTCAAGACCACCCAATCCAGACAGAAGAGTTATGCCGACAAGAGACGTCGAGACCTCGCTTTCAATATCGGATATTTTGTGTATCTCAAAGTGTCGCCTTTGAAAGGAATGCAACATTTCCAGCTCAAAGGAAAGTTAGCTCCCAGATATATCGGACCCTTCAAGATTCTGAATCATCGAGGAGAAGTATCGTATCAACTGGAACTTCTAGAGGAGATGAGCAGTACACAATGTGTTCCATATATAGTTGCTTCGCAAATGCCTTGAAGTCCCGGAGAAGACTGAAGTTTTCGAGAACATTAATCACCACACCATAGAGATCAACGATGACCTGACGTATCCCAAAGTACCCATCTGTATTTTGGAGGAAGCTTTCAGAACCACCAGGACCCGAAGCATCAAGTCTCTCAAGATTCAGTGGAGTAACCACACTGAAGAAGAAGCTACCTGGGAGCGAGAAGATCACATCAAGACGCAGTTTCACGATCTTTTAAATCCTAGTTTTCTTCTTTCTTCTTTCTCAAATCTCAGGACAAGATTTTGTTTAAGGAGGGAAGGTTTGTAACATCCCAAAAATATTGAACAAGGTTATCATTTTCCAATCACCAAAAATTAGGGTTAACAAAATCTTTTGTTAATCAACATCATATGAATGCATGTGTGTATGTGATGATTGTATGAATGCATAAATGGACTTGTTTGATTGATCTAAATAGCAAGGAATGGTTTAAAGATGAAAACAACATCATCTAATACATTTCCAAGCAGAAACAAATCAAGAGAAAATAAAAAACAAATAAAATAAGCAAATGGTCATTTTTGCCAATCTTGCTCACTAGACCACTTTGAGTGTTTCTAGTCCAAGATTTCAAATAGAAACTTCTCCATTTCTTTTCACCCCTTGCTAGACCAAGTAAAAGTGAATCAAATCCCACCTTTCAAACCTACAGAAATACTTGGCAACTTGATTCAAATGACAATTCAGAATTGAATCTTTAACATATGGGAAGATCACCCATTTTCAAAACCCAACCAAACCAGTGTGTTGGGGATATGCTATATGGGTATCCTCATAGCATGTCTCCTATCCGGATAACCCGGGTGGCCCACGGTTGGTAGGATGGCCCATGGCCTGCTGGGCGGCCCAGTTAGATGGATCCAGAAGGGAGGCCCTTGCCTGATAAAGGAAGGCTATGGTTGGAGTAACCGATGTACCCGGAGCCTTGGAGTGAAAGACAATGCAAGACTAGTAATAGACGGTGTAGGACTCTGTAACCTGTCCGGCTAGGACTTTTCCCTGTAACCCTAGGACCTGGCGACTATATAAGTCGGGCCTATGGGAGCCTTTAGGGCACAACTTCATACAATCTCAGACAACCTCGCACAGCGAACCTATCTCTGTAACTCGGCGTATTGCCCTTATAGTGATTTATAGCAGGAGTAGGATTCTGCCACCGTTGTGGGATCTGAACCTAGGTAAGCTGTGTTACCTCGTACCCGTCAACCACCCGCCTCCCCCCACGTCTCTGAACACGCACTGTGAGGACCCCTCCATGGCGTACTCGTCGGCAATGCCACGACAGTTGGCGCCCACCGTTGGGCAGGAGGCGCTTCAGGATCTTCAGCGGGCGAGGACCAAGATCTTCGTGGGAATCGGCAAAACCGTGGCCATCGGTCGCGTTCTCTTCTCCGGCAACGTTCCGATCGTCCCTCCCAACGAGTTCTGGATCCCGGCGAAGACGAACCCTACGTGGTGTTCGATCGTTCCTATCGGAGACATCCACCTCTTCATTGGCGAAACCGACTCGGGCACTAGTTTCCTAGGAGTCGGAGGAGCATCAAGACCCGCACGGACTACCTATGGGCATGATACATTAGCGGAAGGATCAATGTCAGATCTCTCTTTGGAGTTTGCCGGCAAAGATCGGAAAAATTCAAGGCCCACCCAAACCGCCCCTGTGCAGGATATAATGGTGGAAGATCGCTGCAAGTTAGCCGACTCCGCCCGTGCGTCTGGACAGCAGAGATCCAAGTTCGTCGGCGTGGGTACCATCTTCGATCTGGCATGTTGCATTCAGAGAGAGGGCGAAAACCCCCACGATTACCTGGCCAGGTGGCTCCGCATACGAGCCGATCTGGCCCACTACCCCAATGATGATGCCATGTATCACTTTATGGAAGGACTGGACCATGGCACGCTTCTCCGGCATTCTCTAAGACGGCAGCAGGCATCGGGACGCCTTGCATTCGAAGGCATGGTGAACATCGTCAACAACTATGCGGAGGCTAAAGCGGCAGCTCAGACAGCGCTTGCACTCATTGACAGAGCCCCTCTGATTTAGCCACCGCCACCACCGCCTCCAGCCGCCATCGCCGCAGCTGCGCCGCCACCCCCAGTCATCGTCGCTGCTGTTGCACCTCCACCCCCCGTCATCGAGGAAGTCCTGGAACCCACCGACTCTGTGATTGACGTGCTCTATGCCGACTTCAGTGCAGATTCAGAGGAGATAGATTTCAGTCTAGAGGAACTAGACTCCGCCATGCAGGAGATGGAGGGGAGTACACGCGCGAAGAGCAAGCCAACAATGCCGTCACGTCTCGAGACGTGTTCATCACCATTGGGACTGCGATGGATGAAGATCAACCCGGACGAGCTCCGCCTATAGCGTTGGAAAAGGGGAAGGGGCCACTTATTGCTGCTGACGATGATCGCGCAAAGGTCATGCCTTCTCCGCCTAACCCAATGCAGCAATCGTAGGAACTCAGCATCGGCCCGAGCAACAAAAACACCGCAAACTTGCCGCCTCCGTCATCTACGTCTGTTGCTGCCCAAGTTACTCCAGCTGCTAGAGTGATGTATGTCAATCTCCTCGTTGATCCACTCACCGAAGCTCATATCCGGAATGTGACTCATCTTGATGAGAAGCGCCAGCAGCTGCTGGAGGAAGCGCAGGCCATGGAGGTGCTAAGCTGGATCGAGATCTGGTCAACGCGCAGAAGTCCATAGAGAAAGCTAGAGCAATGGAGGCCGAGTACAAGACTCTGCTGCAATAGCAGAAGGCCAAGAAAGCTCCGGCTCGCGTCATCAACGATCCTGGTGTACAACGAAACCTAGGATGGGCTCCCTCGAAGCAGGCACAGGCCAAGCCATACATTGACAGTGAAGGAAAACAGGTGATGCCCACCCGACTCCTAAACCTCACCGTCGCCAAGACCCTTCTGGAGAAGGATAGATCGCCCGAGGCAGTGGAACAGGTCTATGACCTAGTGGCCAAGGCAGTGAAGCAGCAGGAAAAGGCCACCTCTCAGAGGCTTGAGTCTGACCTAGTGTTTTGCCAGTCTAGCCAGCATAAGCCGCCAAGGGATAGATCTCCTCTTGATGTCGGGTCCCAGACGGGTTCATCAGAACGAAGACGGAGGGATGCACGCAACAGGAAGGATGCTATCCCCATATCCTCCGACCATGGAGAAAAGGCCCGACCTCCTCGCCCATCGCCACCGCCCCGATCACCCCGACATCGCGAAGATCCCAAGGCTCACCATCGTACGGATATGCCCACGCCAAGGCAGTGCAACATCGTCATCCACGACAACGCGGAGCAGACCCGTCATGATGGAGAGCGCAACCAAGGACACAAGAGCAGGTCACGCCATGACCCTCCGCGTCCGACAAGCAACCGTGACAGGCGTGAGGCGTCGCAGGAGGGTAACATCAAAAAGGCTAACCCACCGCCACCTCCGCCTCCGTGGCCACCTAGCAGTCACCATGGCGGAGGAGGCCCGCGTCGTTCACGCAGCCCATCCCCTGTTGACAAGAAGAAGAAGAACTCGAAGCCGTACGATGCACGCTCGCTCGCGGATCGATAAGATCCACGAGGCCCGGGAAGGACCATACCTGGGACCACGTTGTTTTGGACCCGCAATATTATCCGCAACTTACCCCAAAGGTTTCCGAATTGACAAGACCATGAAGCCCTATGACGGCACCGCCAAGCCAGCCACATGGTTGCAGGACTACAGCAATGCGGTGGAGATTGCCGGAGGTAACCCCAACATTTCCGTCAAGTACCTCCCTTTAATGTTGGCAGGTATGACCCTTCAATGGATCGACGACTTGCCGGAGAAATCCATCTGCAATTGGTTGGACATGCAAGAAGCGGTCACCAAAAACTTTGAGGGCACGTACAAGCGTCCCTGCACTGTTGGCGATCTACAGCGGTGCGTGCAAGAGAAAGACGAGACATCTCGTGCCTACCTCTCCCCCTGGCTGGACATGAAGAATTCCTACGCAGGAGTGCACGCTCAGACCGCCATGGCTGCCTTCATCATCGGGTTGGAAAGGGGCACGTTGCTCCGACATAAGCTGAAGCACTTGCAGGACAATCACCAGCTTGACTTGAACCAGATGATTCAGTTGGCTAGTGAGTTCGCAGCTGCCGACGACGATGCTCGCGGCTCTCTGCCGACAACAGCCGTTCCAACTCAAGCTTGGAGGAATAGCAGCACAAAGCGGAAAACCGCTACAGAAGAAAAGCAATATCTCGACATGGTCGCCATGACTTTTGCAGGACGAGGTGATGGCGGACAGCATGGCCGAGGACGGGGAGCTGGTCGTGGGTAGCAACGAGGAAGTGAAACTACCTCGGCGCCGCTCCGCGTTCCCCAAACCTACGAAGAGTACCGTGATATGCCGTGCCTCGTACACCTCGGTGTCAACGGTAAGTCCACCCATACCAATCGACATTGCAAGTTCGTCAACGACCTCAAGGAAGACTCGGAGTCCGGCTACAAGCGAAGTCGGAAGAACAGACCACGAGGCAAGGGCAAGGGGAAGAATAAGGAGGAGGAGTCCAAGGATTCAAGTGACATGGACGAGGATGTTGACCCCAAGCACGCCGCCAAGAGCGACGACAAGGGCAAGAACCCCTTCGTGAAGAAGGCGCCGGTCTACCACACTTTCCTTGGCACCCCCACCATCCGACAACAGAAGACCTCTATGAGTATCCTGATGGCTACTCTACCCCCAGTCCCCCAGTACCTGCGCTGGTCGGAGTTTCCAATTACTTGGGACATGACGTACCACCCAGACCTTATTCCTACGGAGAACCAATATGCCATGGTCATCAACCCCTTGATTGACGGCGTGGAGTTCACCAAGTGTATGGTGGATAGTGGAAGCAGCATCAACATCATGTACCTGGATACACTGCAGAAGATGAACTTGACGAAGGGAAACCTAAGGCAGACCAACACCATCTTCCACGGCGTAGTTCCTGGTCGGGAGGCTCGGTCCCTTGGGTGCATCACACTTCAGGTTGCCTTTGGTGATGTTAATAATTACCGCCAAGAGCGCATGACCTTTGAGGTGGTCCCCTTCAAGAGCGTGTACCATGTCATATTCGGCCGCGACATTTTCCACACGTTCATGGCCAAGTGATGCTTCGTCTACAACAAAGTCAAGATACCCGGACCAAACGGTGTCATCACGGTATCCAGAAGCTTTACCAAGGCAAGGGACTGTGATATTAATGAAGCAGCCTTCGTGGAAGCTGTCCTCTACAACGAAGAATTCAAAGAGATCCAGAGCAAGGTCGATGACTCAGAGATGCCCGCATCGAAGAAGAAGATCTCCGACTCCGCTCCAGCGTTCAAGGCCGCCATCGAGACCAAGCCGGTGGAACTTGTGGTAGGCGATGCCTCCAAGGTCACCACCATTGGGACGAACCTGGATCCCAAATAGGAAAGCACGCTCGTCGAGTTCCTCTGTGAGAATAGGGACATCTTTTCCTAGCAACCTGCTGACATGAAAGGTGTACCTAGGGAACTTGTCGAGCACATCTTAAATATTGATCCAAAATGCAAACCAGTGAAACAACCTCTACGACGCTTCGGAGACGAGAAGAGATGCGCCATTGGCAAAGAGATAGCTAGGTTACTTAAGGCTAGATTTATCCGAGAAGTCCTTCACACCCGATGGGTGGCCAATCCTGTACTTGTCTCCAAAAATGGAACCAAAGAATTAATAATGTGCGTTGATTACACCGTCTTGAACAAAGCATGCCCCAAAGATCCGTTTTCTTTGCCTCGCATTGACCAAGTCATTGACTCGACGGCTGGCTCAGAACTTTTGTGTTTTCTCGATGCATACTCAGGATACCACCAGATCAAGATGAGGAAGTCGGACCAATTGGCCACTTTGTTCACTACCCCATACAACACGTTTTGCTATGTTACGATGCCCTTTGGGCTGAAAAACGCAGGTGATACGTACCAGCGGACAATGCAACATTGCCTTCACGACCAAATTGGTCGGAACGTTCACGCCTATGTGGACGATATCACGGTGATGTCCAAAAAGTCAAACGACTTAATCTGCGACTTAAAAGAAACCTTTGATAATCTCCGGAAATACAACATGATGCTTAACCCTAAGAAGTGCATCTTCGGGGTTCCAGCCGGCAAATTGTTGGGCTTCATCGTTTCCCAGCGTGGAATCGAGGTCAACCCGGAGAAAATCAAGGCCATCTTAAACATAAACCATCCGACATGCCTAAAGGACATTCAACGACTAACAGGTTGTGTTGCAGCAGTTAGTTGGTTCGTCAGCCGACTTGGAGAGAAGGCTCTGCCGCTGTACAAGTTGCTAAAGAAGGCGGACAAATTTACATGGACGGACGAAGCAGATGCAGCATTGAAGTAGCTCAAGGAGATTCTTTCCTCAGCGACCATCTTTGCAGCACCCGAGCCTGGAGAACCCCTGTTAATCTACATGGCAGCAACCAACGGGTAATCAGCATCGTCGTCGTGGTAGAGCGGAAGGAACCAGGATAGGAGCATAGAGTTCAACGACCAGTTTACTATGTGAGCGAGGTCTTGACGGAGTCCAAGCAGCGTTATCCGCACTACCAAAAGATAGCTTATGGAGTATTCATTGCTGCTCGGAAGCTGAGGCATTACTTTCACGAGCACCCAATCACAGTGGTGAGCAAGACTCCACTGTCCGACATTATCAACAACAACGACGCCACAGGAAGGGTCGCGAAGTGGGGCATTGAACTTGCCGCCTTCGAGATCGCCTACAAGAGACGCGACACTATCAAGTGACAAGCCTTGGCGAATTTTATCGTAGATTGGACGGAGATGCTAGATGCTACTCCGTTGTCGGAACCAGAGTACTGGGTGATGCACTTTGACGGATCAAAGCTGCTCAACGGCTCGGGGGCTGGTGTATTGCTACAGTCACCAACATGAGACAAGCTACACTCATTCTATAGATCCACTTCAAGGCTACTAACAACATGGCGGAGTATGAAGCACTCATTCACGGACTACGTGTAGCCAAGGATATTGGCATTACGCGCATAGTTTGCTGTGGAGATTCTGACTTGGTTGCCCAGCAGGTGGCTGGCACCTGGAATGCGCGGAACCCTATGATGGCGGCATATCGAGACGAAGTGGACGAGATAGCCAAGAGCTTCTTGGGCTATGAAGTCAAGTATGTGCCTAGGGAGCAAAACGAGGCGGCTGATCTGCTATCTAAGCTTGGATCAGGGCGCAAAATAATTCTGCCAGGAGTTTTCCTAGATCATCTACGTAAACCATCCGTGAAGGGAGCCAACATCGACAATCCGGATAGAGCTTACTCTTTCGTCCACATGGTGGCAAAGTTCCCTCTGGCTTGGACAAAACCGTTCATGGAATATATCGAACACGGAACTTTGCCCGACGACGAGGTCGAAAGACGGCAAATAGTACGATGAGCAAAGGGTTATATGATAATCAATGGACAACTCTACAAAAGGAGCACTACTGGTGTATACCTAAAGTGTGTTTCCCAGCTAGAAGGTATGGAAATCCTACGCAAAATCCATCTCGGAGATTGTGGGCATCACGCTGCTCCTTGATCGTTGGTCGCGAAAGCCTTCCGGCAAGGATTCTACTGGCTGACCGCGAAGGCGGACGCCGACAAGCTGGTTGAGACATGCATGGGATGCCAGTATTATGCCCAACAACCACATGTTCCTGCTGAAGAATTGCGAACAATACCAATAACTTGGCCGTTTGCAGTCTGGGGGATAGACATGGTGGGACCATTACAGACGACACCATGTGGATTTACTCGTCTGCTAGTAGAAGTTGATAAATTCACAAAATGGATTGAAGCTAAACCCATTAGAAAGCTTGATGGGGCAACTACCCTTAGGTTTGTCCGGGATCTAGTGGTGAGATTTGGTCTCCCACATAGCATTATCACTAACAATGGCAACAACTTGTCACTCGGAGAAGTGGAGGCTTATTGTTGGGAGAAGGGCATTCGACTTGACCTTGCATCTGTGGCACACCCACAATCCAATGGTCAGGTTGAGCGAGCCAATGGATTAATTCTGCAGGGAATCAAGCCATGTCTTGAGGCACCGCTACATAGAGCAGCTGGAGCGTGGGAGGAAGAATTGCCATCTGTGCTGTGGAGTTTACGAACTACACCCAACAGATCCACCGGCTACACCCCTTACTTCATGGTATATGGAGCAGAAGCCATCCTACCTTCCTACATACTTCACGATGCACCAAGAGTTGCCTCCTACGACGAAGATGACGCTGAAGAATCCAGACGCCTAGATGTGGGCCTTCTCGAGGAGGAGCGCGTTTTGGCATGCCAAAGATCCGCCATCTACCAGCAGAAACTATGCAGCTACCATAGTCGTCACGTTCGGCATCGCTCGTTTAAAGAGGGGGATTTGGTGCCCCGACTTAAGCAGAAGAAGTCACACAAATTATCCCCGCCATGGGAAGGACCGTTCATCATAAGCAAGGCGCTACTCAATGGGTCTTACTACCTCGTTGACAATCGTGAACTGAAGGATAGACCCAACAAGGATCATAAGCGTAAGCGACGTGACCTGGATGATGACTACCCGGAGCTTAATCGGCCATCGAACATAGCACAGCTACGTCCTTTTTGCACTTAGTATTTTTTATCTAATTGTGTACCTCTTATATGATCAATGAAATAAAGCTCTTTGGTTCACTCATATTTCTGAGTCTTTTACCTCCTTTAGTGTTCATTTTTTGATCATATAAAACCTTTATGCACAATTTTTGCGATTGCACTTGTGAAAATTCCTCCTACGTGCGTTAGCTTAAGTTTTCTGGTCTACACATTCTTTGTCGTTTTTATGTGGATTCTGGAGTAGTGACTTTTGGCACTTATTGTCGACGATTTTGTGCTTAAGTTATTAACGGTGCCATTGGGCATCATCACCTGAGCACATGGTTCCGACAGGGAGTCTTTCGACTCACGAAAAGTCAAGCATAAGAACCAAAGTAACGGATAAGCCAGCACTTGCTTAAAAAATATATACATGCTGGAAACTGGTTCTTATGTAGCAGGACATACATCATTGTTTTCCGCCTTAAGTTAATACATAGTTTTTCCCCATACGCATCAAAGGTGAAACAAATATTACAAGTTATTTTTCATTCCTTTGGCGCAGGCGACTTGGAAGCAACGTCATCAGCAGTAGGAGAATCACCCTCGAAGTCGGCAGTGTGAAGGGACTCGGAGGGGCTTTGGTTGCCGCCATCGATGGTATTCATCGGCACGAAGACATTGACATCGACTAACTCGGCAACTCTGGTGTCATAGCCAGTGAGTGACGACAAGATGGACTCATGGTTTATTTCCTTGCCATCGTCATCTACGTCGGGAATGCCAGAGGTTACCGTGTCGATGTCGACATCTTCATAGTGTGCCTTTACCATGGACATCGCCATCCTTGCACCGGCCCGTGCACATGAAGCTTTCCATCTTGTGATACGCTCGGGGGCTCGACGCAGGATCTCCGAGAACTTCTTCACAGAGTCCGATGCCCTGATGTTGATCTGGAGGGGCTTGGCAATCTCTTTGGCTTGCGCGATGGCGGTGTTGATGAAGTTGCTGGAAAGAACCATGCAATCCTTTGCTAGAGGAGGCGGCCGGGTTAAACCCATAGGAGCTGCAAATTCCGACAAGGAGCACATGAGTTCAAAAATTCAGAGTATCTAGACTACAGAAATCCAAGTCGGAGAATCACTTACTGATGATGCTAGCCTCAGCTTGCCAGAGGGTATCCGCCAAGGAGTCCGGTTCTTGTTGGAGGAGCTTGTACGCCTCATGATGGCGTTAATTCTGCTTGTAACATCCCAAAAATACTAAGCTTGGATCATCAAACTCTAATCATCAAAATTAGGGTTAACAAAAACTTTTCTAAATAAAATTATGAATGCATGCATATGTGTATGCATTGATTTTGAATTCTTTTAAAACCACCTTGTTTGTTTGTTTCATTGCTTGTAAAATGTTTCTTAGGTGAAATAAAAATCATCTAAAACATTTTCCACACTTTTCCTAAAGACAAGTAAATCAAAACACATATATTAAATGAATGGTCACTTTGACCAATTTAACTCCCATGCCTACTTTGGCTGTCTCGAATTTTCAAAACCTAACAGAAACTTTTCTGGATCTTTGCACCCCTTGAATGTACTCATAGCAAAGTATCAACGCCCACTTTGTGATCATCCAGAAACTTTCAAATGCATAGTTTAAATGACAATTCAAAATTGAATCTTTATCATATGGGAAGATCCCACTTTTTCAAAAACCACTCAAACAAGCTCAAATTTCAAAACCCAAGCATCTACAGACTCACCAGCACCAATCTAGCAAACCCACCAAAAATATTTTCAAAATTCAAAACTTGATTTCATGCGGCCATTTCATCAAACAGGTTGCAGACACAAATCAAACAAACATCAAACACTATTGTGAGAAGTGATTCTTGCCTAACTGGTTCCCCATTTAGCTCACAACCTGGACTGTCCACCGCCAGCATGTCTGGGAGGCAGCCCACCGTCCACCGCCACTCCCTGTCCACTGCTCGAGCCTTGGCAAGCCCTGGACCACGCGCACGAACCACGCCTAGACCGCCAAAGACCACGCCGAGCGTGCGCCAGAGCACCACCCTCCACCGAAGCCCACAGACCGTGCGCCGCCCTCGCCGCGTGCATACACCATCCCCACCGACCCAGGAGACCGCTAGACATCCCCATTCGCCGCCCCGTGACGCATAGCCACCACTCGCCGTCGAAGACGCCGCCTCTGCCGCGCAGAGCATCGCCCGTTCCAGACCAAGACGCACCACCCCATGCCTCGAAACCATGTCGTTGAGCATCGCCAGGAGACACCACACCGTCCCCTACCCTTGCCCATGCCAATAGCCGCCTGTAACATCGCCCTCGACGAGCTCACCGTGCGCCCCGACGGTCCTCTCGCTCGACTATAAATAGAGGCCACCCCCGCTCGATTTCTTCACACCATCTCACTCCCCTCTCCTCACTGATCGTGCCACACCGTTCTCAGAGCAAGGCGAGCACCACCCCGCCGGAATTTCACGGAGCCCGCCGCCTCTGGAGAAGAAGGGAGCCATCGATTTTGTCCACCCCAGGAGCTGCCGCAACCACCCCTGAGTTCGCCGTCGTCGACTTCGTCGTTCGCCCGCCTCGCCGACCCTCTCCCGTACCCCGGTGAGCCCCCAGGACCCCCTTGGCCGCGCTAGGTTTCGTTCTCACCGGCGTTGTCTCGCGTCGATGATGACTCCCAGCCATTGGATTAGAATCAGATCGAACGACCCACGTTGCCCCATACCGCTTCGCCCAGCCCCATGTCACTGACGAGTGGGGGCACCCACTTAAGCAGCCCGCGGGAGCACTGCGCTTAGCAGGCCGGCCCAGTAACTTTTCCCGCGCAACCCAGTTATTTGAATTAAACCTTTTCCATTTCAATTCAAACTCACTTCTGTACCCAACTTCAAAATTCAACCTAGATCGATTCAGTGCACCAATTTGAATGAAACCAATTTTGTTGGAAAGGTCTGTGAATGTAGAATCCAAGCCCGTTGGATTCAAGTCATTTGGATCTATAGATCATCCTTAGTAAAAATAACAAGGTAGAAGTTTTTCTGCATTCAAACATTTTTCAAATTTAAACCATAATAGCTTTTGAGTTGATTTCAACTCTCAAAAATCACATTTAACCATACCTTTCAGAATATATAAAAATATATAGATTTACTTGCAGAAATAATGTTCAAGTAATAAAAGAATGCTACATAGGCATTTCTAGCCACTTTAATTAATTAGAATAAAGGGGTAAAACCTTATTAAATTGTGACACCACTTTAAATCACATTCCCATGGACTACAATATGTGGTGATGACATGTGTCAATATGATCCGATGTTTGGTTTGGAGAATATTAAATCTTAAGTAGTTTTTCAATGAGTAGAAATTACTTTTCTAAAAATAAAAGGAATTAAATCAAGCCTTAACCTTGTAATGTTAGAGATGATACTAGATCATCTATAGGACACTTGTGTGTGATGATTCCAAGTAGTTAAGTATTGTTTGGTGATTGTGTACCTCGTATTTATTCATAGACACTAGTACCGACCAAGGATACGAGGAGGAAGGAGGATACTACGAAGAAGAAGCCGAGGAGAACTTCAACCACTACTCTGCACAAGGCAAGCCTTACTAATCAAGTTGACCTATGCAAGCTAACACTTGCAATTTAGCAAGCTTATACTGATTTGGTGCAAGCTAATACTTGCTTGTTACTATGCCTACTATATGCCTTAAGCATATGTGATCATACCCACTTGATAAACCAATCCTAGTTTTATTTGCAAGCTTCTTACTTTATTTCTTTATCAAAGCTTTAACTTAGAGTTGACCAAAGTGACTTGTAGATACTAGAAAGATTCTGAAGGTTGCATAAAGAGCATAAAATTTGGCCTAAGTTAGAAACCTTGATATCATCCTAAGATATAAGGTTGTACTTAGTTGAAACTCCACTAGTTTACCACCCCTCATTAGTACTACCCCCACCTGTAGATGCTAGTGCTAAGCATAAGACTTGATCAACTTTAGGTGGGTTTACTTGGTGGAAAAATGGTTATGAAAACCTTGGAATGATGGATCATTCTATTGAAATGTTTTGGACATGTGTTTCCGAACACTTGATGATTTTGGTGATGAAAATGTTGAGGCATGAGCCTTAACCCTTTATAAAACTGATGGTTGTCTGGATGCGATACCATTCCAATTTTATCGTACAACCACAATACCCGAAGATTGGGTAGGGCTTGACTAGAAACTTATATACCTTAGTATTAGTTCCCTCACGGCCAAGGTCTGAGCTGAGGCTACCTTGTGAAGATTGTCCACCTGTGCAGTACCCAAGATGACAGTTGGTCATGGTTGGGAGGCCAAACTCACAGGAGAGGTTCTTATACTAGGGCGTGTAATTGAAAGGTTAGGATTGATTATCCGCATACTGAGTATGGTGAATTCAGGATTTGTTCCTGACGGATGTATCGAATGTTGTGGTGAAAGTGTACAATCTCTGCAGAGTGTCAAACTATTCGAATAGCCGTGTCCGCGGTTATGGACAGCTGGAGTGGCCATACTGTTCCCCCTTCAGACTTTTCAAAATGACTTGTGAAATGAATTGAGACCTTGACTTGACCATAACAGAGTTGTGACATGAGTTACAAGATCCCACTTAGGAGTTATAAAATTGTGAGTAGCTTTAGAACTTAGTAGAGATAAATCTGGCTTTTGCAAAACAACCTTAGAGCCCAGTGTCCTATTATCCAAAAACCCCTTTTACCTGTTAGTATTAGTTTGCGAGTACTTAAATAGTACTCATGGCTTTGTCCCTGGCTATTCCCATGGCCAGACTATAAAGAGGAGTACCTGGAGGATGGACCCCAGGGAGGTTACGACAACTAGGATCATCTCCCATCGTCAGCATTGCCTGTGACCCCGAAGATGGAGCTTCGCCTATGCTATCGTTATTATTATGTATTCCGCTGCTTGAAGTTGTATTAAGAACTGGATCATGAGATCCCTATTTGTGTAAGAACTTATGTATCATTTGTAATGGATGATGTACTATGGTATCCCATTCTGTTATGTCTCGCAAAAATGGTAATCCTGGGATTGCGATGTATGGCATAACATGCATCTAGGATTGAAAAATACGGGTGTTGACACTGCTCATCGGCATCTTTCTTCTGATATATTAAGATCGAGATCTCCTCCTTCAAGCGGTTCATCTCCTCGGTGGCAGAGTCCTGCAGGGATTTTATGGATTCTTCATGCATCTTCAGCATGTCCTTCCTCTCCTGCTTAAGGATCTTGTTCTCGCTATCCAGCTCCTAAATGTGCTTGGATTGCCCGACAATGTCCTTACCCTAGGCAATTGTTTCTACAAGTCGGAGAAAGCAAAGTACATAGTGATTACTCAGAGAATACACAAGTTAAAGTTGGAATACGAAAAAGAAAGGAAAAACAGACGCTTGCTCTTGATGATCTGTTCGTTCAAGAAGGCAGTTTTACCCTTTTTGGCTTCCAGGTCCACGCGTATCTTCTATTACTTGTGTTGGCCATGCCCCTCTGAGCATTCTCGTTCTGTGGAAAAAAGAAAAATTAAACGTTGTTTGGTCTGCTTGGAGCATCTAGTCGGAACTAATTCAGTTACAACTAGAGGTTTGGGGGCTACAATATTGAAATTTATAAACACCGTGTATGCTACTCTTAAATCATTTAGTCGGAATAGTTCATTCCATCTATATGCTTGGGGGCTACAGTGAGAATTTTTCTAGCTTATTCACTCTTAGAGCATCTAGACGCAAAGGCCTATGGTTTTCCATCTAAATCCTCGGGGGCTACAGTGGGATACTCATATGAAATGTAAAAGGCAAATAAAAATTACAAGTGAAATGATCTTGAGGTTAGTAGCACTCTCGGCCAACAGCTTGCCAAAGGATACGTTGTTTCCTTCCAAGATCTCTGCTTGCCGGACTGCACGTCGGAGATGTTGGCGCTGCACCACGAACCAGAGCAGTTCTATCCGGCGTAAGTACTGGATAGACTATCTTTGGATACTCTATGGTTTTCTTGGGTGCAGGGGCGCTGCCTACGACAGAAGTACTAGCTTCCAACACCGCCTTACCGCCACCGATAGCATTCTTAGCCGGAGCTTCAGCCATTGGGTGTGCGGCACTCTCCTGCGTCTCTTGCTCGCCGATGACAGCAATCTCAGTAGAATCAACTGAGTCCACTTCCATGGCGAAAGGGCTAGATGCCTCCTTAGCTTGTGAGCTTGTCGGAGCGGAGGAGGGCTTGATGCTGGGAGTGTCAGGGGCGATGGTGGGAGATGCATCGCGGTGTAGCATGTCCTTGATGGTTCTAGAAGCCCCCAATGTTTTGGAGGTCTTCTTCAAGCTGGTCGTGGCTTTCTTCCTGAAACGTGAAAATGCATAAGTACAGGAACAAGACAGATAAATAGACAATGTCAGAGAGAAAGAAGCTTACACAAGAGGGGGTGCTTTGGCAAAAGGGATCCCCGTAGTCTTTCTTTTCTCCGCCTCCAGGGCGATGGTAGTCTTTTTGGAGGCTGCACCCTCCGTCTTCTTCTTGCCTCCGTCGGCAGCGTCAGAGGTGGAGCTCTTCCGCTTTCGCGCCAATGGAGCATCATCGTCGGACACAACAGTGACTTCCTTCATCTTTGGATCATAGATTTGAGGAGCCATGCTATCCTCATCTATGTCGCTAAGCTGTAAGGTGAAGAACCACCGTGTTAGATAAGATGATAATGGCTAGACGGAAGAACTTGAGTATATGTCATACACGGAAAATAAACAGTTACCTTTGGGCACTTTCTATCAACGAACATGTCGTAGGTGATGGTGAAGCCATGCTTCTTGTCATTCACCTTGAAGATGTCCTTGAGGCGGAGCTTGACGGAGTCGCTCGAAAAATTGTCCACGGAGATGCGGAGGCTATCCCTTCTATCGCTGGTATACTCGTGCATCAATTTCGCGCGGTGCTGCAGAGGCTGGATTCGCCTGATGAACCAGCACATGGCTAGGTCCAAGACGGTCAAACCCGTCTCTACGAACCACTCTATCCGCCTTACGGCGCGGGAAGCGTTGATGTCGGAGGGAAGGGAGGCCTGGGATCTCCATGTCGAAGTTTCGGCAGCGGCTCCATCAACGAAGTCCGGGTACGTTACTTCTCGGACGGCCAGAGGGATATCTGGGCCGTAGAAGTAAGTATGCTGCCAGTTCTTGCAGGACTCATGGCCGACGATGTCGGGGAACCGCCGGCCAGGACGGATCTTGAAGCTTATGGTGACACAATTTCTAAGTTCATCCTTGCTAGCTCCGGCTTCACGCTTGACGGTGAATAAATACACGAAGAGATCTAGCCTAGGCTTAATCCCTAAGTAACCCTTGCAGAGCGCCGGGTAATTGCTGAGCGCTAGGATACTATTGGGAGAAAGGTTTTGGGGCTGGACTCGGTAGTGGTTCAAGACGGAAAGGAAGAAGTTAGAGATGGGCAGGGAGACGCCGCGTACCAATTGTGCTTTGAGGTACACCTTTTCTCTGGCTTGGGGAGAAGGTGTGACCTTGCCGGCCGGCGCCGCCCGCCAGGCGAGACCCTCTGTCGTGGGGAGATAGCCCTCGACGATCAACTCCTTGATATCGTGGTCCGTGATGTCCGAACCACGCCAATCGCCCTTGTGGGAGTCGTTGTCCTCCTCCAGCAGCTCTAGCACCGCCAGATTATGGTCGCCGCTGATGGTCTCGAGCACCACGGAGATGGGGTTGACCAGGCCCTCTAGGGGTACGACGATGGAGCTCGCCGTCTTTGCCGCGGCTTCGCCCGACGCCGCCATCGAGGGAGTAGAGCTGCTGCTGGCCATTGCGGGAGTTTGGGAGTGACTGGCAAGATTGAGAGTTAGGGTTTGTCTCAAGGTTGCACGGAGAGCTCAAGGGGGCGCTCGCTGGAGGAAGAAGACGATGCGAAGAGAGAATGAGGTGAAAAGTAAAAATTCCACCGTACTTACTATTTATGATCTCCAGCATCAAGATTCGTGCAGCTTGATCGGACGGTTGCCGCGTAGACGACATGTGTGCGAAAATTTCGCCACGCCCAACCATCGCCGCCAACGGTTCGTATCGCTCGCGCAGGAAAAGTGGACATGATTGCGTTCTCTGCATGTGTGAGTTACGAGGCGTCGCTGACCTACGTCTATGTCGCCCTAGCTGACATAGGAAGATGAGCCATCACATCAGAAGATTCCGACATGGATGGATCCAGTCCAGCTACAGAAGAGTACGATGGAAGATTCAGCAATTCTCCGACCTACAAGTTGAAGACAGAGAAAACCTTGTAGGGTTCTTTGGGAGGACTATAAGATATTGCTTGACGATTTGCCGACATCCATCTAGGCGGAGCCTTCCACGTGAAGAGGCAAGACGACGCAAGATCTCGGAGTTCTCCGGGGGCTACTGTTGGGGATATGCTATATGGGTATCCTCATAGCATGTTTCCTATCCGGATAACCCGGGTGGCCCACAGTTGGTAGCATGGCACATGACCTGCTGGGCAGCCCAGTTAGATGTTTCCAGAAGGGAGGCCCATGCCAGATAAAGGAAGGCTACGGTTGGAGTCACCGACGTACCCGAAGCCTTGGAGTGCAAGACACGCAAGACTAGTAATAGATGGTGTAGGACTCTGTAACCTGTCCGGCTAGGACTTTTCCCTGTAACCCTAGGACCTGGCGACTATATAAGTCGGGCCTATGGGAGCCTTTAGGGCACAACTTCAAACAATCTCAGACAACCTCGCACAACGAACCTATCTATGTAACTCGGTGTATTGCCCTTATAGTGATTTATAGCAGGAGTAGGATTCCGCCACCATCGTGGGATCTGAACCTGGGCAAGCTGTGTTACCTCGTACCCGTCAACCGTCCGCCTTCCCCCACGTCTCTAAACACGCACTGTGAGGACCCCTCCATGGCGTACTCGTCGGCAATACCATGACACAGTGCACCTTGACCAATCCAACTAACCAGAGACTCCCTAGTATGTAACTAGCACACCCACAAAGTTTTAATCAAAAATTCAAATTTGAATTTCTTTCGGCCATTTCATCAAACACCTTGCAATCACTAAACCAACAAGCATTAAACACTAGTGAGCAGTAATTTTTGCCTAACTTGTCCCCTATCTAGTTCACACTACACTCTCAGTAGATCATCTAACTTTTTTAACCCCTCTAGCTCACTGTAAAGCAGACCATGCCATCAATGGCAAGCATGCCGAGAGCACCCTTGCCACCCCAATGTCGCCAGCCAGCTAGGAGCTTCTCTAGCCTCGCCAACCTTGTCTGGGACACTCACCACCGTCCACCTCCACCCCATGTCCAAGCCTCGAACGCAGCCATCCCCTGGACCACACAACCTGAGCGTGCCCAGCCTCTCTGCGAGCGTGCCGAGAGCGCGCCAGTGCGCCACCCACGACACACACCCACAGACCGCGCGCCACCCTCGCCGCTTGCGTGCATGATCACCACCTCCCCAGCAACCCCGCAGACATGCCTGTTCGCCGCCATGCGGACATTAGCTGATGTGCGCCATTAAAACTTCCGTTGGACCCGCTCAGAGCACCACGATGTTCCGACCGTTTCGCACCGCCCCACGCCCCGTGACCATACTGTTGAAATTCGCCAGGGAGCACAGCACCGTCCCCTACCTTTACCCATGCCAATATCTCGCTGTGACAATGACACCGACGAGGTCAGCCCGCGCCATTCGGTCCCCCCGCTGCACTATAAATAGAGGCCTTCCCAGCACGAATTCTTCACACCATCTCACTCCCCACCTCTCACTGATCATATACACTCATCCCCGGAGCAAGGCGAGCACCAGGTGGCCGGTATTTCGTCGGTGCTTGCTGCTGCTAGAGGAGAAGGGCGCCGTTGATTGGAGCCGCTCTAGGAGGAGCCACCGGTACCAGGAGGATAACCGTCGTCGACTTCGTCGTTCGCCCCCATCACCAACCATCACTGGAGCCCCGTTGAGCCCCCGTAGACCCCCACTGGCCACGCTAGGGTTCGACCTCTCCACATCAAGTTCAGGCATGGACGATGAACCTCAGTCGTAGATCTAGCTTCTAATCCTACGACCCTAATCACCCCATACCGCTTCGCCACTCTCTATCTCACTATCGAGTGGGGACAGCCACTTAACCAGCCCGCACGCGCTGTGCGCAGTGGGACGGCCCATTTGACATCCCGCGAACCCAATAATTCAAATTTAGGTTTATTCTTTTAGTTTCAAACTCAGTTCTGTACCTAGATTTAAAAAGCAACCCAACTCGATTTGCTGAACCAAACGCATGAAACCAATTTTGTTAGGAAGGTACTAGAATTCTTAATCCAAGCCCGTTGGATTCAATTTACACTACTAGGGAAATGGCCATTCGTGGCGCACCTGAAAAGAGCATCTGTGGCGCACTAGCAGTGCACCACGGGCCTTGCGCTACGGTTATCTCCTAGCCGTGGTGCACTGCCTAGTGTGCCACGGTTGTGTCGAGATAGGCGTAGCGCACCTGCTAGTGCGCCATGGCTATGTGGGCAGGTGCGCTACGCGTAGGATCTTCTGTGGCGCACTTGCCAGTGCGCCACTAAGCTTCTGAGGTGCGCTTTAGGAGTAGTGCGCCACAAAAGATAGGTCATGTGCGCCACATGTGTTTTTTTGCTTTTTTTTAATTTCCGAGCCAGATTACATACAATACAGATTATATACAATATTACAGGCAGATATACACACACAGATACAAGATATACAATTATATATATAAATACACAATTTGAAAAACAAGATTGAAACAAATACATATAGATAAGTCTCATACATGAATACATAGTATAAGTTACATTGTTTCGATCAAGTTACAAAGTAGTTGGTGACATGCGAATACATGTGTCGATCGAACAAGTTAGAGCTCGGAAGCTCGCCTAGACATCTAAACTAGCTAGACACAAACGCGGGATAAACAACCAAAGAAGTTAAGCATGATCACCGCCACGACGAAGGTGTAGGTCTTCATCCGGTTCCTTGTCCTAACTCCCGCTAGATAGCGCGTGTATCTAGCTTCCGCCTCCGCCATAGTGTTGTACCCTTTGTAGCTATTGCCGCTGAAACAGTGCACCTGTCTCCGGCAGTCTTCCCAATCATCGTAAACTCCGGGAACCCGTTCCTTGTACACGACGTACCACGTCATCTATAATTTGACAATAATAATTAACCGGTGATTGAAAAAAACATATATAATTAAAGTCGCATATGAAGATACACTTATAGAAAGTACTCCTAAATCAAAAAGACCAAACTCAAAAAGCATGCCTCATATATAACTAGGTTGTTCGACACAGGAATATACTACGATGGAATTGTTCGCCAAGTAGGATGCACAACACCTGGACCTGTGCATAGCACAAGGCTAACAATCCCATCGCAGCACATTCACATATAGTGTGCCACGACATTTCAATCATCGGCATTATTCTTCAAAAAGACCAAAGTAACTCGAAAAGCATACCTCATATATATATATATATACATAGGTCGTTGGACACATGAATATGCTACGATGAAACTGTGAGCCAAGTAGCTATGCACAAGACCTGGACTTGTGCATATCACAAGGCTCACAATCCCTTCGTAGCACATTCACATATATATTATGCCAAGACATTTCAATCATCGGCATTATTCTCAAAAAAGACCAAAGTAAATCAAAAAGAATGCCTCATATATATATATACATAGGTCGTTGGACATAGGAATATGCTACGATCGAACCGTAAGCTAAGTAGGATGCACAACATCTAGACTTGTGCATAACATAAGGCTTACAGTCCCATCGTAGCACATTCACATATATATTGTGCCACGACATTTCAATCATCGGCATTATTCTCGAAAAAGACCAAAGTAGCTCGAAAAGAATGCTTCATATATAACTAGCTAGGTCGTTGGACACAGGAATATGCTACGACGGAACAGTTAGCCAAGTAGGATGCACAATTCCTGGACTTGTGCATATCACAAGGCTAACTATCCCATCGTAGCACATTCACATATATATTGTGCCACGACATTCAATCATTGGCATTATTCTCAAAAAAGACAAAAATAACTCGAAAAGAATGCCTCATATATATACATAGGTCGTTGAACATAGGAATATGCTACGATGGAACCGTGAGCCAAGTAGGATGCACAAGACCTGGACTTGTGCATATCACAAGGCTCACAATCCCATCGTAGCACATTCACATATATAGTGTGCCACGACATTTCAATCATCGACATTATTCTCGAAAAAAGAGTAAGGAAAAAAAAGGACCAAAGAGTAAGCAAAAAAACCAAGCATTGATTGATATATAATAATAATAAGCAAACGAAGTAAGCGATGATTCATAAACCTAATAAGATAAGTATAGTATCATGTACATTTGTCCACACACACAACGGTCATCTATAGTTTGTAACTACAACTAGGCCAACATCAAGCCTTCTGGCTCGGCTTAGGGACGGGAGGACGCCTTGTCTCGTCATGAACTTCCTATAGTCACCCTGCATCTCTAGGCGATCTTCTATGTCATGGTTATTCGGGATATTTCCTCCGTAGAAGATCCCCCCCGAAGTCATGACATCACGAAAGATGATTGCCCCAGACTGATGCTGGATGCGATACATCTCTTGTCTAATATCTGAATCAGTGATCTTGGCCTTGGCTTCGGCCCACTGTTTGAGATGATCTGGCAGCGTAGAATTCTACTGGTCAAGTAGGAACGCCCTCATGTGATGGAGTGCGTAGTAGGCTTCCTTCTTACTGTTTTCCGGCTGCTTCACGCAGGGGAACTCCGTTACGTGGTTGAAGACGTGCATGCCGAACTTGACCTTCGTACGCACGAAGGTGGTGCCTTCCGTCGAGGCAAAGCCAGTGAGAGCATCATCCAGAACTTCCTTGATCTTGTCATAGTGTTTCTTCTTTTCTAGACTCCCTGAGTCGAAATACATGGCGTGGGAATGCTTCGGCGATAAGGAGATGAGCGTGCAGTGTTCATCTCTGCGCAAAAAATTCAAATGGAATGTGTTGGAAAAAGAATGATGATGATCTAGTAAAGCCAATCGACGGTGGCGAGTGAATAATGACTTACTCGGGAAAATAAGGCACGAGAATGTATTCCTTTGTCTTGTTCGCCACGAGGATTCTTTTTAGGTACGAGGCCACGATACGTCGTTCGGCGGGGGAACCCAAGCAGCCGTCACGCATGTAGTAGGGGTCCACTCTAGCGATGCCCGGTGTGTTCTCTCTAATGATCTGCATGGCCAGGCTGAGAGAAAACAGACGGACCATGGTATAGTGCAGCGGGTATAGGTGGAACATATTGAAGATGTCGTCGAACCGCAGGAAGAACAGATCCGCAGGGGCATTATCGACGAAGCCCAAGCCTAGTGGCGCCTTAACCACGAATACTGGGTGCGAGGGATCTTTCTCCGATAGAAGGCGTCTCTCTATCATCAGCACGCCGTCATGCACACTCTTCAGTTCCGAACTGGCGAGCTTCCGCAAATTCTTAGGTAGCATGGGCTCACCCGCCACATGAATCCTCCACATAATACCCTCGGGTCTTGGTGGCCCGTCCCGAAACCTGATCGGATTCGCAGTTGTTGACGCCACCGGCTGGCTCGAGATGCTAGATTTTCTTTTCCTGCCCTTTTTTCCTTTTGGAGAGCAGGCAGGCACCGCAATCTGAGCACCGGCCGCCCTATGTAGTGTGTCAGGGCTTAGAATAAAGGGCCGGTTGGTTGTATCAGCTGGCTCTGTAAAGGCGCAAGCTGGAGGCGTCTCCTGAGAACCAAACAGATGCTTGGTGATAGTGGCTTTCTCTGTGGGGCCACCAGCGAGGTCTTTGTTGCTAAACTGAGTGTTGAAGAAGTGATCATTCTAGTCTTCTTCGTCCTCGGCCAGATCCTACGCCATGTTCATATCATCAACATGATCATCCGACCCACCGCGTGGAGGTGACGACGAGGGCGGTAAGGGGGCCTTGCCACCGCTTGTCGCTGGCACGACAGGCGGTGCTGTTGTCTGTGGCGTGATGGCCCCCGCCGTCCCCAAACAGATCATGCTCTTTGTCCATAGCAAGAATAAGACGAATCAAGTTCTGAGGACAGACGACTCTTCTTCTTCCGCTCCTGGGGGTTGAATGGGAGGTTCCAGGTCGTCGCAGCCCCTTAGCACCCGACTAATTTTAACCCTGTGCACGCTATCTGGCGTCGGCCTTGAGTGGAACATGCGCTGCGAGGGTTGAACGATGGTACCCTTGGCAACATCCCTCAGCTCGTTGTTCACGTAGCATAAGAGAGTGCAAGGAACATCCGTCTGCGGAAAACATGTACGGCGTCATCAGAGATGCCATAAGAGTAATAGATGGCGTGAAAGGCGGTAAAGCAATTTGTTTACCGTGATGGCGTCGAGATCGGCTAATGTCGATGCACCGCATACGGCGATGGGCGTGCAAGAGATGGAAGGGATGCTTGATGGCGCGGTGCTGGCCGCCGGTGTATTCTCCCTACCGACGGGTGCTTGGAGCTCCGGTGCCGCCACGACGATGGCAGGGGGCACCAACATGTACTCCGGCGCCGCGGTGATGGAAGGGGGAGTCACCAACACTAGCGGCGCCGCGGTGCTAGCGGGCGGAGTCACGAACATGTAGTTCGCCTGATTCGTCGACGCCGTGTTGTTCGAGTGGCTGCTGACCATGCTTGGAATCAGGCACGACCCTACTCGACCACCCGCACTCCAGTTCGCTATTGACTCCACCAAGGTAGGCAGGAAGGACGTGAGGGTGATTGCCAGGTTGTCTTGGACGATCTGCGGGATCCGCGCCACTTGTGCCTTAAGTTCTTGAACCTCGCGGTTTTCCTCCTCGCTCCTTCCCGACAGTGCCACATGCGTCCTCGGCGGTGGACCAAAATGATCCACCCAATTCTTACCCCCGAGGCCGGCCATACGGCCAGTCGACGATGGCTTCTTCGTAACCGGCTCTATTTTCTTGGCCCTGTTCATCGCCCTGTTAAAAGGGTTATCCCACCGGGTGGCCGCCGTCGACCCCTGGGATGAGGAACCCTGGGATCCATGACTAGCAACAATTTCCTCCTCCTGCAGAAGAAGTAATAGTGAATCGTTTAGATCATCGATTAGATTGCAATCGAGTTGATCCGTGGTAATTAGATTATACTTACCACAATTTCCTTGAATTCCTTCACCGCAGGATCCGCGGTGAGTTGTTTGGTTTTTGGGTCCACATGGTAACAGGCCCTGATGAAGTTTTGAACCTGCCCGGGTTCGAATTTCGCAAAGGGGTTTTCTATCCCCTTGGATCTATACTCTTCGTCCTCCTTATTCCATTTGGCCTTCGCGGTTCTGTATCCACCAGATCCGAGATGGTGATGACCTATATTCATCGCCTGCAGCACCTTTCCCCGATTATATTGGCCAGGGCTCTTTCGGATTCACACCTCTCCTTGAACTCCCGCAACTGATCTTCGGTGATCTGCGGGTCAATCTTCTGGATCTCCTCGAGACTTTTGCCTTCTTTATAGATCTTCTTCTTTATCTGGTTTCTCCAGCTGGCCAGGGTGGTGCTTATCTTTATGAGGGCGGATTTGTTTACTTCGTTCCCATGATAATTTGTGTTCTGATACTTAGCGGGAAACTTGTATCTTGCATGCAGCTTCTCGAAGAGGAGTGTGCGCAAGTGGCCATTATCTTTATGCCGGAGATTCTCGGTGTTGATCGAGATGGTTGTCCGCGTGATCGCCGCCACTTGCCCACCGTACCCTTTGAGGACAAGGGCGGGCTCCAAAGGAACCCCTGATGGGCTCACTTCGGTAATTTCCTCCCTGACCGTGCCGACCATGTTCGGGCGCCAGTCCTTTGGCTTCTTCTTCTTCTTACGAGGATTGCTACCACTCCCTGTGCCCTCGCCGCCATCAGTGGTTTCATCGTCCGCCGTTCCTTTGGCTTCTTCCTCCGCGTCTTCCATCTCATCATCCTCTCTCTTCGAAGGATGGTATTCTTCATCGTCTTCTAGCCACTGGGCTGCCTCCCAGAATGTCAATTGTTTATTCGAAGGTCTGAGTTCTCCTTCAGCGCTGATGCGCTTAGAACATCCAGCCTCGTCGTTGTCACACATCTTTGCACTAATAAAAAACAAATAATTGGTTAAATGCATGGAAAAATCCGGCATGACCTTTGCTAATTTTCTTAAACTAGGAGTGCACGAGTTCTGTTGAAATGGAAGTTAATCAACATTCCGGCAAAAATCGTGACTCGTTTCATACAAGAACCTGCATACATGACATAATAAAGTGCTTCATACAAGCACAAGCACAATTTCAAGGTGTTGTTGTCCCAGCACACATAGTAGTAGAAGCACAGTAGCACCAAAGATAGTAGTAGCCAGAGCAACACTAGGATGGATATAAGGAACAGATAGTAGTAGCAGCATAGATAATAGAAGTAGTAGCAGCTCAAGTAGCATAGAAGTAGTAGTAGCACAAGTAGGGTGGACATATAATATGTGGATGTTCCAGACTAAGAAGAAGAGCAAGCACAACAAGGACAACAACAAGCAGAGCAAGCACAACACAGCAAGCATATTGCTGTCATTTGTACTATTTCAGTTCTGTGAACAAATGACAACAAATGACCAAGTGACAGCAAGCAAATGAGAATACAACAATCCTTGTTGTCATTTTTACTACTTCAGACTAAGGACCAAGGATTTCTATACTAGAAGATCATTACAGCAAGTGACAGCAAGCGAATGACCAAGTGATGACAGCAAGCAAATCAACACATATAGACTATTAAAAAAGAAGAAGTTCCATTCCTGGTTTTCCATAAGTACCAAACCACAGAAGCAAGTGACAGCAAGCAGATTGAGATATAACACTACTAGTAGGATCATAAGGAAACAAATTGTTAAAGCAAGCTGCATTCCTGGTTTTCCATAAGGACTAAACCACAGAAGCAACACCTACTGCTACCAAACTTGAGGCATTAGACTTCCTAGAGGCATGTTGTGTAGCTGAATGGAACCAAACAAATACCATGTCCATTGTTATGAAATTATATACTTTGACCAAACTTAATTTCACAACCAGGAAAACCAAATTATCAGGGATGCCACCTTTCCAATGTAAAATAAGTATATCATGCTATCCTAAAAAACAATCAGACCAGCAGTCAGTATTTTGCTTAATGTCCAGCAATCTCTCAGCTTAGCCGTGATTGATCAATGGTAGCAGCCAAACTACATGTTTCAGGGGATATATGCTATATACCAAAAATGAGCTACTAGACAGAAGGCGTCAAATTCAAATACCTTGACTACATGATTCTAGAGACCATTGTGGTTTGTGACACTAGTCATTGTGGTTTGTGACTACATGATTCTAGAGAACATTGTGGTTTGTGAAACTACAACAAAAACAAAACCTAGAAAATAAGCAACAGGTTAGCAATCTTTTGGCATGCAAATAGATGAACTGAAGTAGCATCTGAACTACCTACAAAGGTTAGCAATATTTTGGATTTATAGTTACACTCAGGTACTTTCTGGGAAGTAACAAAAAGTAATCTACTGAGGTTTCTTATTCAGTAGAATTAACAGATGCAATCTTTATTGATGCAATAAACAGTACAAATGCATGGAATAAACAGAGGAAGTCTGAAGCTGTATGTTTACTGGTCAGGAAATGGGTTGCTGATTCAGTAGAATTTTATCTAAAAGGGGTGTCCACAAGTTCATGGATGGGGCCTTCTTTCCTGGGACTAACCAATGGAGGTTGGGGCTTTATCATCCAAGATGCTGACGTGATGTGCGAGATCATGGTATGGGCATCTACATCACATTAGAGACCCCCTTTGTGTGAAAATCAACAAAATTAGAGCATCTAAAGACACTAATAAACCCTAACCATGGCCTGCAGAGAGAGGGGAGAGAGGGAGATAGGGAGAGAGGGAGAGAGAGGGAGAGAGGGGAGGGGCGACGCTCACCTCTGAGACAAGGACGACGATGGGGCGAACGACGATGGGCGGACGACGACGGGCGGACGACAGCGGGCGGACGACGGCGGCCTCCACCTCCAGAGACGCGTGCGGGCCTCCTCCTCCTCGGACACGGGCGGACCTCTCCTCCTCGGATGTGGGCAGGCCTCCTCCTCCTCAGACGCGGCGGCTGCTGGTAGAGCTGGCGAGGCGGCGGATCGTGCTCGGGCTGAGAGATGGAGAGATGGGGATGAGAGAGGGGGGTCGAGCACACGTGTGGATGAAGCCACTTAGGCGTAGCGCACTATGGGCTAGTACGTTACGCCTATCGGCTTCTAACTACTGTATAAGAAAACTGCAGCCCCACTACCTAACAACTACACTAGCCTATCCCACTGGTTCCGCCCTTAGCTCTATTCTAAACTTGTGAGCTCCCAGGTTCAAATCCTGGTGCCCACCTTTTTTATTTTATTTCAAAAATACTTTTAAATGTTCCAAAAAATGCCCAAAAGTGGTGATATATGCCATAAAAGTTTTGTTTTGATTTTAAAATACTTTTAAATATTCCAAAAATGCCCAAAAGTGATAATATATGTCATAAAAGTGGTACAAATATGATTCAAAATATAACTAGATTTCATCAGAACAGATCCATGAATATTACAATCTTTTTCGACCACGCGTTTTACAATATTTTTTGAGCTAGCGTTTTACAATCTTTTTTCCCTTCTTTGTCGCGGTTGCATAATTTAGCCCCGGCACTTTAATGTTTCTTCTTTCGAGCGGGCTACCTTTTTTGGGTAGGGTTGTCCTTTTTCTTCTTGTGATGTATATTGTTGCATCGTAGTAGTCGTCATCTTCAATCTTTGGATCGCCGTACTGGTATCTTCAATCTTTGGATCGCCGTACTGGTCGAAGTCTTGCTCGTTGGCGACTCCATCCATTCCGATGATGTTTCTTTTTCCTCTCCTCACGACAACACGGCTAGGATTTGTCGGGTCGGTAATGAAAAAACATTGGTCCACTTTGGTAGCCAGTACCCACGGTTCATTTTTCGTGGCCACGTTTGCACCGGCGGCCTTGGATTTGGCTGCTTCAGGTATAACCATGGTTGTGAAATACCGGTCTTCTCTTTCGACGCTCTTTGCCCATCTGACACGGAACATCGACACCTTTTCTCCACAGTAGTCGAGCTCCCAGATCTCCTCGATTATTTCGTAGAATCTTTCCTTCATGTTGTCATCGGTGTAGAATTCCGACGTTACGCCTGAGTACTGATAATCACACTTGTTGTCCTTTTCCTCCGTGTAGAATGTGTAGCCGTTGATATCATACGCCTGATAGGTCACCAGGTTTTGCATCGGTCCCTGTGACAAGGTGAATAAGATCTTTTCCATGTCAGAAGAATGCGATCGTGGGGATTATCAAGGAGCGTCTGCCTAAACCAATACGTGAAATCTGAGTTGTGCTCTTTGATTATTTCTCCTGTGTCCTCTGTATGCCCCGGTCACTGTACTTCTTCTCGATTAACCTTTTGTGCTTCTGTACCCAAGGATCGACCAGTTCTAAATGTTGTAGCACAACGAGGTTTGCTCGATCAAAGTCTGCGCGTCGAAAATCGAAGTCTGCATGCAGTATGCGACGACCCTCTCGGTGACCAGATCCGTCGAGCTTGCCAAGGTGCCTGCTAACAGGAAGACCAACAGGGTTCTCGATGTCTAGATAATTCGTTCAGAAAGAGATGCACTCTTCGGCCAGAAAGCCCTTGGCTATGCTTCCATCTGGACGGGACCTGTTGCGAACGTATCCTTTGATGTGTCCGTTCATCCTTTCGAACGCCATCATGCTGCGGAGGAACATCGGCCCGAGTTGTACGATGTCCTCCACGACATGGACCAGCAGATGCACCATAATGTCGAAGAATGCGGGTGGGAAGTAGACCTCAAGCTCACATAGTATCACCACGATCTCCTCTTGTAGCCTCCCGAGCTGATTCACGCCAATCGACTTCCTAGAGATGACGTCGAAAAACTTGCAGAGGCCAAATAACGTTTCACGGACGTGCTCATCCATTATCCCTCTTAGTGCGACCGGAAGTACCTGCGTCATTAGCACGACACAGTCGTGAGACTTCATGCCACTGAACCTCTGCTTCACCTCGTCTAGGTATCTGCTTATCTTGCCCGCGTAGCCGTAAGGAAATTTGACTCCTAGAAGGCACTTGAAAAACTATTTGATCTCATCCCGGCCTAGAGTGAAGCAAGAAGGAGGGCAGTAATATTCGTTCTTCTTGAACTTTTTACCCTTCCGACGACCTTGTGTCGTCTCCGACTCATGATCATCGTCATCTTCCTGATCATCAGGAGTAGTGCATCCTCCGTGAAGCTCCTTCCGGATACCCAAGCATATCAGGTCGTGCCTTGCTTTCGGACCATCTTTCGTCCTATCTGGCATGTTGATTATGGTGGCGACCAAACTATCGCACACGTTTTCGTGATATGCATGATGTCGAGGCTATGAGGCGTGCGGAGAAACTTCCAGTATATAGCAACTCCCAGAAAATAGACCTTGTTTTCCATACCTTCATCAGCGGCTTGTCTTGTTGCTGCCTCTTTCGCTTCTTTCCAGGCTTAGGACAATCTTTCCAGTTTTTCAGCAACTCTTCCACTTCTTCGCTGCTCCTACGCTCTGGGATTCCTCGGGTCTCGGATTTGCCATCGAACAGGTCTCCATGTTTTCCCCATGGATCATTCTTGCCGAGCCACCTCCGGTGCGCCATGAACATGGTTTTCGATGACCCTGGATCTTTCTCTAGTTGGAGATATCTTGTGTTATCCATGCACCTAACGCATGCGCAGAATCCTTGGATAACCTGCCCCGAGATATACCCACAACCTGGATAGTCTTGCACCTTAGTGACCAACGCGGCTCTCATAGTGAAATAATCTTGTGTGACGGCATCATAAGTATTGGCTCTAGATTCCCATAACGTGGCTAGCTCCTCTTTCAACAGCCCGAGATACAGATTGATGTCGGTACCAGGTTGTTTCGGCCCTTGAATTAGCATACTCATTTGTATGTACTTCTTCTTCATGCACAACCATGGAGGGACGTTGTACATTCATACAAACACAGGCCAAGTGCTGTGCGTGCTGCTCTGGCTACCGAACGGATTGAGTCCATCGGTGCTGGCACCAAGCCTGATGTTCCTCGAATATCCACCGAATTCTGGGAATTCGAGGTCCAATGCTTTCCACTGGCTAGCATCTGAAGGGTGCGTCAGCAGCTCATCCTTTTCGGGGTCATCATCATCATCTCCTGGCTTCTTCCTTTCCGCATGCCATCGCATGAGCTTCGCTTCCTTAGGGTCCGCAAAATAGCGCTGCAGACGAGGAGTGATAGGAAAGTACCATACCACTTTTCGAGGTGCTTTCTTCCCTTTCTTGTATCGACTCACGCCGCACACCGGACATGTGGTTTTCTCCATGTCCTCGCCCCGATAAATGATGCAATCGTTGATGCATATGTGATATCTAACGTGTGGTAGATCGAGAGGATAGACGATTTTCTTGGCGTCCTCGATACTAGTTGGACATGTGTTCCCCTCCAGGAGACGATCGTGCCAGAATGCCATCATATCGTCAAAGCTTGCGTCACTCAATTTGTGTTTTGCCTTCATCTCCATAGCCTTGAGCGTTACATTCAACCGGGTATCATCGGGCCTGCATCCTTCATACAATGGAGTAACCGCGTCTTTCTCAAGTTGCGAAAGCTTGGCTTTCTCTCTAGCGGCAGCCCTGGCATTACTCGTCTGCTTGAGAAGCAGCTCTTGCACATAAGGGTCCCGCACTCAGCCTGACGTTGTTCCATCATCGTCTGCTCCTCCGGCATCTAGATCATCATCATCCCGGTCTGCTTCCGCACCTTCACCATCTCCAGGAGACTCTTCATCATCTCGCCCGTTCTCGCCGTGATGATGATCATCGTCATGTTGGCCACCTTCACCGTGTCCATCGTCTTCGTCATCGCTTATCCAACGAGTGTATCCATCCATGAAACCATGGCGGAGCAGGTGCGCCTGCAGATTCCCGGAATCTGGGTCGATCACCCAGTTGAGTTTGCATCTTCTGCACGGACATCTTATATCCGTCTTGTTATTTCGTATCATGTCGGCCGTCACACATTTCAAAAATCTAGCCACAATGCCTTCGCTCATTATGCGGACCATTTTTGCCTGCACGGTGTACACGGTACAATTAGAAGTCTATTAGAACCACATAATGAATGCATGCATGCAATGGTCGATAGAAAATTTCGGCATGGCATATCCTACAATTAGGACCTTTGCGAAATGCCAAAGTCTTGCCAAAATGGAAATGAATCAACATTTTGGCAAAACAAATGGCAACTTGTTCACATACAAACACAAGAGAGAGATACCTATCCATACACACATGAACATTTCATTATCCTCTCCATACACACATGCATGAGCATCATCGATACTCTCCATATACAGACACATATGACCATCGATCCTCTCATACACACATCATGAGCATCAATCATCTACATACATATGAGCATATCATACATATACACATGAACACATCCTTACTATTGGAGATATGCCCTAGAGGCAATAATAAATATAGTTATTATTATATGTTTGTGTTTATGATAAATGTTTACATTCATGCTATAATAGTATTAACAAGGAAACATTAATACTTGTGTGATTTGTAAACTTAAATTGAAGTCCCTAGTAAAGCCTCTATACATCACTAGCTTGTTGGTTAATAAATGATTGTGGTTTCCCTATCATGAACATTGAGATGTTATTAACAATAAGATCATATCGTTAGGAGAATGATATGATGGACATACTCCTATAGATAAGCGTAGCATAAAGATCAAGTCATTTTAATAGTTCAATTGCTATATGCTTTCTGATACATAGTAACCCTATTCCTTCGACCATCAGATCATGCATATCACCTTTACCAGATGGATGCTTTGATGACATCAAACACCACACCGTAACTGGGTGGCTATAAAGGTGGCATTGAGTGTTCGGAAAGTATTGGTTGAGACACATGGATCAAGAGTGGGATTTGTCCATCCATATGACGGATAGATATACTCTGGGCCCTCTCGGTGAAGTGTCATCCAATTAGCTTGCAAGCATGTGACTGGATCACAAGGGATCACATATCACGGGAACGAGAAAAGAGTACTTATCAGTAACGAGGTTGAACTAGGTATGCAGAGATACCGACGATCATAACCTCGGATAAGTAAACTATCATGAGACAAAGGGAAATTGGTATCGTATGTAAGTGGTTCATTCGATCGTAAAGTAATCGTAGAAATATGTGGGAGCCATATGAATTTCCAGATTCCTCTATTGGTTATTGTTCGGATAAGTGTCTCGATCATGTCCGCATAATTCATGAACCGTAGGGAGACACACTTAAGGATTCGACGTTGTTTGAGTAGTTATGGAATGATGAGAAAGAGACCGAGTGTTGTTCGGAGTCTCGGATGGGATCCGGGATATCACAAGGAGATCCGGAATGGTCCGGAGAATAAGATTCATATAAGGAAAGTCCTGTTTCGGAGTTGGAGAATGGTTCCGGTGTTTTCATCGGGAATGTTCTAGAAGGTTCCGGAATGTCCGGCACTCCGGAGGGGAAGGGTACATGAATGTGTTATATCAAGTTGGTATGATTGCCTCATGTACTAGGTGTAATCGCTGAACAAAATAAATGGTTTAATCAAATCCTAGTTTGAAAAAGTCAAACGCCAATTTGAAAGTCAAACGGCTATTTTTGGGAAGTGGAGAGGGAGGTGGAAACCGAGTTGGGGGAGGAGTTCCTCCCCTCCACCGCCGGCCCACCTTGAAGCCGAGTTGGGGAGGGACTCCCCTCCCCTTGGCCGGCCCCTCCACCTATAAAAGGAGGGGCAGGGCTCCCCTCCTAGACGCCCAACTCCTCCACCTCTAAACCCTAGCCGCCGGCGTCGCCACCTCCTGCTGCCGCCGCCTTAGGGCAAACCGCCGCCACCGCCTAGCAACCCTAGCCGCCGGCCAAGCCTCCTCCTCGGCATGTCTAAACCCTAGATCGTCGAGGGATCTCTCATAGTCCACCATACTCGCTCCGGCTTAAGGCGAAGCCCTGCGAGATCTCCCCTCTACTTCTGGTACCACGCCGTTGTGCTGCCAGAATCGCGAGGAGAGTGCTACAACCTCCGCTGCCTTCTGGAACAAGGGAGAGGAAGGTCTTCGTCGAGTACCGAATGTGTGACCGACTGCGGGAGCGCTGCTGGAACGCAGCGTCGGAAGGATCGTCTACGCGATCTTGAGATCGGGAAGAGTACGACTACATCATCCATGAGAATCCGCTCTCGTTAAACACTTTGGAATCTTCGAGGGTGAGTTATTCCATCGACTCGTTGCTACAATCTAGTAGATAGATCTTGGCTTGTTTGTTTGTATGCGATAGAAAATTTTTGTTTTCCATGCTACAAATCCCTACAGTGGTATCAGAGCCGTGTCTATATGTAGATCTGTTGCACGAGTAGAACACAATGGTCATTGTGGGCGTTGATGCTTTTATTGTCGATTGCTTCTTGTGTACTTTGCATCTTGCCGGATGTTGGGATGAAGCGGCCCGGGCTAACCTTGCATGACATCGTTCATGAGACTTGCTCCACGCTTGACATGCAACTTGTATTGCATAAGTGGCTTTGCGGGTGCCTGTTTCTCCTAGCATAGTTAAGATCCAATTTACAACGGGTGATTAACAATACTAGTATCAATGTTGTGGTTCATGTTCGTAAGTTAGATCGACACTTATTGAAAGCCCCAAACCACGTAAAACATGCAAAGAAAGTAGAGGCGTCTAACTTTGTTTTGTAGGGGTGTGTCGTGATGTGATATGGCCATGATTGTGATTATATTTGATGTATGCAATGTTCCTTATTGTAAGTTGGCAACCGACAGGAGCCATATGGTTGTCTTTAATTTATGTTAAGACCCGCGTGTCTATTCAAAGTAGTTGTAATAGTTGAAGCCAGTGGACGACAACCATGGAGAAGCGTCATTGACCTTGATGCAGTGCTGGTGATGATGGAGATCATGTTCGTGCTTGAAGATGGAGATCGGAAGCATAAAGAAGAAAGGCCATATCATATCACATATTATGAATTACATGTGATGTTAATCCTTTATGCATCTTGTATTGCTTAGTAGACGACGGTAGCATTATAAGATGATCCCTCATGCACATGAATTTCAAGTCATAAAGTGTTCACCCTTAGTTAGCACCGTTGCTAAAGCTTGTTGTTTCGAAGCACCACGTGATGATCGGGTGTGTTAGATTCCGCAAGTGTATACAACATGAGCAAGCCAGATTTGCTCATGCGGAAGCTAAGGTTTGATCTTGACGAGCCTAGCATGTACAGACATGATCTCGGAACACGGATCACCGAAAGGTAAAGCATGAATCATATAGAAGAAATGATGAACATGTCGATTGTTCGCCATTGAAACTATATCAACTCTCGTGATGATCGGTGTTGATGTGGTGGATTTGGTTCGTGTGATCACTAAAACAATGTGAGGGATATTGTTTTGAGTGGGAGTTCACCTAGATTAATTTAACTATTAATTAGAACTCAATTTGTCATAAACTTAGTCTAAACTATTAAAAGTATGTTGTAGATCAATGGCGGCCCCTACCATCAATTTTAATGCGTTCCTAGAGAAAGAAAAGTTGAAAAACAATGGAAGCAACTTCACGGAGTGGTTCCGCAATTTGAGGATTGTCCTCACAGCTGGTAATTTGACCTATGTGCTGGATGCACCGCTGGGTGACCCGCCTGCAGCTGATGCTGCCGACGAAGTAAAGAATGTTTACCTCGCTCGGAAGACTTAGTACTCCACAGTTCAGTGTGCTATCTTGTATGGTTTAGAATCGGAGCTTCAGAAAAGGTTTGAGAATTCAGACCCACATGATATTGTCCGTGATCTCAAATTGATCTTTGAGACTCACGCGAAATTGAGAGCTATGAGGCTTCTGAAAAGTTCTTTAACTGCAAGATGGAAGAGGGCAGCTCCGTCAGTGAGCATGTGCTTAAGATGTCTGGGCACGCAAACAAACTTCAAAGCTTGGGTATAGTGATTCCTAATGCTTTGGGGATTTACCGTGTCCTCCAATCACTACCACCAAGTTACAAGAACTTTGTGATGAACTACAATATGCAAAACATGAACAAACAGTTGCCAGAACTGTTTGCTATGTTGAAATCTGCAGAAGTGGAGATCAAGAAAGAGCACCAAGTGTTGATGGTCAATAAGACCACCAAATTCAAGAAAGGCAAGTATAAGCAAAAGGGACACTTCAAGAAGGGTGGTAAGAAAGTTACCGCGCCGATGAAGAAAACTAGGGCTGGACCTAAGCCTGATACTGAGTGCTTTTACTGCAAGGGACAAGGTCACTGGAAGCAGAATTGCCCAAAGTACTTGGCGGATTTGAAGAACGGCAACATCAAGAAGAAAGGTATATCCGATATACATGTTATTGATGTGTATCTCACTAGTACTCGTAGTAGTGCCTGGGTATTTGATACTGGTTCGGTTGCTCATATTTGTAACTCGAAACAGGTGCTGCAGAATAAATGGAAGCTAGCGAAGAACGAGGTGACGATGCGCGTGGGAAACAGATCAAAGGTTGATGTGATCGCGGCATCTACCATCGGGATTAGTTTTATACTTAAATAATTGTTATTTGGTGCCTGCGTTAAGCATGAACATTATATCGGGATCTTGTTTATTGCGAGACGGTTACTTGTTTAAGTCCGAGAATAATGGTTGTTCGATTTATATGAGTAATATGTTTTATGCACATGCACCTTTGATAGATGGTCTATTCTTATTGAATCTCGATAGTGGAAATACACATATTAATAACATTGAGGCTAAACGTTTGAAATCGAGCGATAACTCGACCTATATGTGGCACTGTCGTCTTGGTCACATTGGAGTGAAGTGTAAAAATAAACTCCATTCCGATGGACTTCTTGAATCACTTGATTTCGAATCACTTGAAAGATGCGAAGCATGTCTGATGGGTAAAATGACTAAGACTCCATTTTCTGGTATGATGGAGCAAGCTGTGGACTTATTGGAAATCATACATACCGATGTGTGTGGTCCAATGAGTGTAGCATCGCGTGGTGGTTATCGTTATGTTCTTACCTTCACGGATGACTTGAGTAGATATGGGTATATCTATTTCATGAAACATAAATCCGAAACTTTCGAGAAGTTTAAGGAATTTCAAAGTGAGGTGGAGAATCAACGTAACAAGAAGATTAAATTTCTATGTTCTGATCGTGGATGTGAATATCTAAGTTACGAGTTTGGCGAGCATTTGAAGAAATGCGGAATACTTTCACAATTGACACCGCCGGGAACACCACAGCGTAATGGTGTGTCCGAACGTCGTAATCGAACTCTCTTAGATATGGTTCGTTCAATGATGTCACTTACAGATTTACCGCTATCATTTTGGGGTTATGCATTAGAAACAGCCGCATTCACTTTAAATAGGGCACCATCTGAATCCGTTGAAATAACACCGTATGAATTATGGTTTGGGAAGAAACCTAGATTTTCGTTCCTTAAAGTTTGGGGTTGTGAAGCCTATGTAAAGAAGTTACAGCCGGACAAGCTTGAACCCAAAGCGGAAAAATGCGTCTTCATAGGATACCCGAAGGAAACTATTGGGTATACCTTCTATCATAGATCTGAAGGCAAAATATTCGTTGCCAAGAATGGATCCTTTCTAGAGAAGGAATTTCTCTCGAAAGAAGTGACTGGAAGGAAAGTAGAACTCGACGAGGTTGTCGAACCTTCTCTCGAAATTGCAAGTAGCGCAGCACCGGAAGAAGTTCCTGTGGTGCCTGCACCAATAAGAGAGGAAGCTAATGATGATGATCATGAAACTTCGGTTGTAGTTGCTACAGAGCCTCGCAGGTCAACGAGAACTCGTACCACTCCAGATTGGTATGATCCCGTTATGAGTGTCATGTTGGTGGACAACACCGATGACCCTGCGACATATGAGGAAGCGATGATGAGCCCAGATTCCAACAAATGGCAAGAAGCCATGAAATCCGAGATTGGATCCATGTATGAAAACCAATTATGGACTTTGGTGGACTTACCGAATGGCCGGAAGGCTGTCGAGAACAAATGGATTTTCAAGAAGAAAACAGATGCTGATGGTAATGTTACTGTCTATAAAGCTCGATTTCTCGCAAAAGGGTTTCGACAAATTCAAGGAGTTAACTACGATGAGACTTTCTCACCAGTAGCGAAGCTAAAGTCTATGAGGATTATGTTAGCAATCGCTGCATATTATGATTATGAGATATGGCAGATGGATGTCAAAACAGCATTCCTCAATGGAGACATTGATGAAGAGTTGTATATGATGCAACCCAAAGGTTTTGTCGATCCTAAAGATGCTAACAAGGTATGCAAACTTCAATGGTCCATTTATGGATTGAAGCAAGCATCCCGAAGTTGGAATCAACGTTTTGATAAGGTGATCAAAAGTTTTGGATTTATACAAACTTATGGAGAAGCTTGTATTTACAAGAAAGTGAGTGGGAGCTCTGTAGCATTCTTAATACTATATGTAGATGACATATTGTTGATTGGGAATGATGTAGACCTTCTTAATAGTGTCAAGGAATATTTGAATAATAGTTTTTCAATGAAGGATCTTGGTGAAGCAGCTTACATATTGGGCATAAAGATTTATAGAGATAGATCGAGACGCCTAATATCATTGTCACAAAGTACATATTTGGTCAAAGTTCTAAAGAGGTTTGGAATGGAAGATAGCAAGAAAGGGTTCTTACCCATGTTGCCCAATACGACCTTGAGTAAAACTCAAAGTCCGACATCGGCAGAAGATAGAGAAAGGATGAGTAAGACTCCCTATGCCTCAGCCATAGGATCTCTAATGTATGCCATGCTATGTACTAGACCCGACATTGCATATGATGTTAGTTTAACTAGCAGATATCAAAGTGATCCAGGAGTGGATCATTGGACAACAATCAAAAACATCCTTAAGTACTTGAGAAGAACTAAGGATATGGTTCTTTCTTATGGAGGTGATGAACAACTCGTTGTTAATGGTTACACCGATGCTAGTTGGAACACCGATCCGGATGATTCTAAATCATAGTCTGGATACGTATTTACTTTGAATGGTGCAGCAGTTAGCTGGAGGAGTGCAAAGCAAAGCATTGTGGCGAGATCTTCAACTGAATCGGAATACATGGCTGCTTCGGAGGCTTTACAAGAAGAGATATGGATGAAAGAGTTCATTACAGAGCTGGGTGTGGTTCCTAGTGCGCTGGACCCAATGTCTATCTACTATGATAACATGGGCGCCATAGCCAATGCGCAAGAACCAAGGTCACACAAGAAGCTGAAGCACATCAAGCTACGTTTTCACGCTATTCGAGAACATGTCCAAGATGGGGACATAAAGATTTGCAAAGTACACACAGATCTGAATGTGGTGGATCCTTTGACTAAACCTCTCCCGAGGGCAAAACATGACCAACACCAAACTGCCATGGGTGTTCGGTATATTACCATGTAATCTAAATTAGATGACTCTAGTGCAAGTGGGAGACTGATGGAGATATGCCCTAGAGGCAATAATAAATATAGTTATTATTATATCTTTGTGTTTATGATAAATGTTTACATTCATGCTATAATAGTATTAACAAGGAAACATTAATACCTGTGTGATTTATAAACTTAAATTGAAGTCCCTAGTAAAGCCTCTATACATCACTAGCTTGTTGGTTAATAAATGATTGTGGTTTCCCTATCATGAACATTGAGATGTTATTAACAACAATATCATATCGTTAGGAGAATGATATGATGGACATACTCCTATAGATAAGCGTAGCATAAAGATCAAGTCATTTTAATAGTTCAATTGCTATATGCTTTCTGATACATAGTAACCTAATTCCTTCGACCATGAGATCATGCATATCACCTTTACCGGATGGATGCTTTGATGACATCAAACACCACACCGTAACTGGGTGGCTATAAAGGTGGCATTGAGTGTTCGGAAAGTATTGGTTGAGACACATGGATCAAGAGTGGGATTTGTCCATCCATATGACGGATAGATATACTCTGGGCCCTCTCGGTGAAGTGTCATCCAATTAGCTTGCAAGCATGTGACTGGCTCACAAGGGATCACATATCACGGGAATGAGAAAAGAGTACTTATCAGTAAAAAGGTTGAACTAGGTATGCAGAGATACCGACGATCATAACCTCGGATAAGTAAACTATCGTGAGACAAAGGGAAATTGGTATCGTATGTAAGTGGTTCATTCGATCGCAAAGTAATCGTAGAAATATGTGGGAGCCATATGAATTTCCAGATTCCTCTATTGGTTATTGTTCGGAGAAGTGTCTCGATCATGTCCGCATAATTCACGAACCGTAGGGAGACACACTTAAGGATTCGACGTTGTTTGAGTAGTTATGGAATGATGAGAAAGAGACCGAATGTTGTTCGGAGTCTCGGATGGGATCCGAGATATCACGAGGAGATCCGGAATGGTCCGGAGAATAAGATTCATATAAGGAAAGTCCTGTTTCGGAGTTGGAGAATGGTTCCGGTGTTTTCATCGGGAATGTTATAGAAGGTTCCGGAATGTTCGGCACTTCGGAGGGGAAGGGTACATGAATGTGTTATATCAAGTTGGTATGATTGCATCATGTACTAGGTTTCATCGCTGAACAAAATAAAGGGTTTAATCAAATCCTAGTTTGAAAAAGTCAAACGCCAATTTGATAGTCAAACGGCTATTTTTGGGAAGTGGAGAGGGAGGTGGAAACCGAGTTGGGGGAGGAGTTCCTCCCCTCCACCGCCGGCCCACCTTGAATCCGAGTTGGGGAGGGACTCCCCTCCCCTTGGCTGGCCCCTCCACCTATAAAAGGAGGGGCAGGGCTCCCCTCCTAGACACCCAACACCTCCACCTCTAAACCCTATCCGCCGGCGCCGCCACCTCCTGCTGCCGCCGCCCTAGGGCAAACCGCCGCCACCGCCTAGCAACCCTAGCCGCCGGCCAAGCCTCCTCCTCGGCATGTCTAAACCCTAGATCGTCGAGGGCTCTCTCATAGTCCACCATACTCGCTCCGGCTTAAGGCGAAGTCCTGCGAGATCTCCCCTCTACTTCCGGTACCACGCCGTTGTGCTGCCAGAATCGCGAGGAGAGTGCTACAACCTCCGCTGCATGCTGGAACAAGGGAGAGGAAGGTCTCCGTCGAGTACCGAACGTGTGATCGACTGTGGGAGCGCTGCCGGAACGCAGCGCCGGAAGGATCGTCTACGCGATCTTCAGATCGGGAAGAGTACGACTACATCATCCACGAGAATCCGCTCTCGTTAAACACTTTGGAATCTTCGAGGGTGAGTTATTCCATCGACTCGTTTCTACAATCTAGTAGATAGATCTTGGCTTGTTTGTTTGTATGCGATAGAAATTTTGTTTTCCATGCTACGAATCCCTACACTTACATGGACAACTTACCGAGATGAGAGACCAATCGCGAGAAAGATGGAAAGGAGAGGTGCGCGCGAGACCGAAGAAGGAGATGAGAGACCGAAGACCTTCCTCTATTACTTATGTAACATCCAAGGCATGTTCTACATGCTAAAAATGGTGAATGGGTGGAGAAATTGAGGTGGGAGGAGAAGATCCCGACTAGATCTAAGGAGGAAGAAGAAGGGGAAAGTGAAGTGTGGGGTGGTGGATGGTCACACATGTGCACATAAAGTGCAGCTGTAAAAAAAAATCGCCACATCCGTGGCGCACTCTGCCCTAGTGCGCCATAGGGAGTAGTAACATCCGTGGCGCATATGCCATAGTGCGCCACGGATGTGTCTGGCCGTTTCACAGCAGAGAGGGGCATGCTCTTAGGCATAGCGCACCCCCTCCATGTGCGCCACGGTTGACACTAACAACCGTAGCACACCTACCCTATGTGCGCTACGGATGTCTGGCGTGCGGCCAACAGGGCCCTGGCCCACACATATCTGTGGCGCACTATGGTCATGTGCACCACGGTTGTTCTAGTTACTAGTAGGGCACTGCCCATAGGTGAGCCACGCCTGTTTTAGCCGTGGGGCACTTCAACCATGTGAGCCACGGATGTGCTGATTACCTATAGCCATTTTCCTAGTAGTGTCATTTGGATTTGTAGATCACCTATAGTAAAAATAACAAGGCAGAAGCTTTTCTGCATTCAAACATTTTTCAAAATTCAACCACAAAAGCTTTTGAGTTGATTCCAACTCTCAAATATATAGGTTTGAATGAAATAATGGTCAAGAAATACATAGGTTAGGTGTGATTATCACATTTAACAAGACCTTTCAGAATATAAAAAATATATAGGTTTACTTGCAGAAATAATGGTCAAGAAATAAAAGAATGCCCCATAGGCCATTCTAGTCACTTTAATTAACTAAAATAAAAGGTTAAATCTTATTAAATTGTGACACCACTTTAAATCACATTCCCATGTACTGAAATATGTGGTGATGACATGTGTCAACATGATCCCATGTTTGAGTTGGAGAATATTAAATCTTAAGTAGTTTTTAAATGAGTAGAAATTAATTTTCCAAAATAAAATAATTAGGACAAGTGCTTTGATGATTGTAATGCTTGTGATGATGCTAGATCATCTAGTGAAAACCTTGGTGTGATAAATAGAAGTAGTTAAGTATTGTTTGGTGATTGTGTACCTCGTATTTATTTATAAACGCTAGTACCGACCAAGGATACGAGGAGGAAGGAGAATACTACGAGGAAGAATCCGAGGAGAACTTCAACCACTGCTCTGCACAATTCAAGGTTATACTAATAGCTTTGCAATCCTATACTTGCAACCTTGCAAGCCTCGATATACAAGTTGACTTAGCAAGATAATACTTGTAAGATTACCTCACTTGATACAGACTCCTAGTTTTACTTGCAAGTTTAGTATTTTATTTCTTTATCAAAGCTTTCTCTTAGAGTTTACTTAGTGACTTGTATATTTTAGAAAGATATTTAAAGGTAGCATAATGAGCATAAAACTTGCTCTAATTTAGATAAATCTTGATGTCATCCTGAGGCATGAGATTAAACTTAGATAAGATACACTTGTTTACCAACCCTCATTAGAATTTACCCCCCCTCACTTGTAGATGCTAGTGCTAAGTATAAAACTTGATCACTTTAGATGGAAATACTTGGTGAAAATGGTTATGAAAACCTTAGAATGATGAGTCATTCTAATGAAATGTTTTGATATCTGTTCTTGAACACCAGATGATTTTTATGATGAAAATGTTAAGGCATGAGCCTTATCCCTTTATAAAACTGATGATTGTCTGGATGCGATAGCATTCCAATTTTACCGTACAACCACAATACCCCAAAATTGGGTAGGGCTTGACTGGAAATTTATATACCATAGTATGGGTTCCCTTCCGGCCAAGGTTTGAGCTGAGGCTACCATGTGAAGATTGTCCACCTGTGCAGTTCCCAATATGACAATTGGTCATGGTTGGGAGGCCAAACTCACAGTAGAGGTGCTATACTAGGGCGTGTAATTGAAAGGTTAGGATTGATTATCCACATACTGAGTATGGTGAATTCAGGATTGTTCCTGAGGGATGTATCGAATGTTGTGGTGAAAGTGTACCACCTCTGCAGAGTGTCAAACTATTCGAATAGCCGCGTCCGTGGTTATGGACAGTTGGAGTGGCCATACTGTTCCGTCGTCAGATGTTTTCAAAATGACTTATGAAATGATTCATGACTTTGACTTGACAACAACAGGGTTGTGATATGAAACTCAAGTTCACACTTAGGTGTTATAAAACTTTCAACTAGCTTTCTTTACTTCTGAACTCAGTAGAGATAAATCTGGCTTTTTGCAAAACAATCTAGAGCTTAGTACTTCCTATTCCAAAAACCACTTCACTTGTTAGTATTAGTTTGCAAGTACTTAAAGAGTACTCATGGCTTTGTCCCTGGCTATTCCTGTCGCCAGACTATGAAGAGGAGTATCAGGAGGACGGACAGCAGGAAGGTTATGACAACTAGGATCATCTCCGATCGTCAGCATTGCCTGTGACCATGAAGATGGAGCCTCGCCTATGCTATTGTTATGATTACGTTATTCCACTGCTATGATTGTATTAAGATGGGATCATGAGATCCTTTATTTGTGTAAGACCTTATGTATGGTTTGTAATGGATGATGTACTCTGATATCCAATCGGTTATGTCTCGCAAAAATGGTAATCATGGGATTGCGATGTATGGCATAACAGGCATCTAGGATTAAAAATCCAGGTGTTGACAGTGCACTAGTCACATACTATGTAGTCTCTGGTTGCTTGGAATGGTCAAGGTGCACTGGTTTAGTGGGGTTTTGAGAAATGGTGATCTTCACATATGATATAGATTCAATTTTGAATTGTCATTTGAATCAAGTTGCCAAATGTTTCTGTGGTTTTGAAAGGTGGTCTTGGGTTCACTTTTACTTGGTATAGCAAGGGGTGAAAATAAGTGAATTTGTTTCTGTTTGAAATCTTGGACTAGAAACACTCAAAGTGGTCTAGTGAGCAAGATTGGCAAAAATGACCATTTGCTTGTTTTGTTTGTTTTTGAATTTCTCTTGATTTTTTTCTGCTTGGAAATGATTTAGATGATGTTGTTTTCATCTTTAAACCATTCCTTTCTATTCACAACAATCACACAAGTCCATATTTTTGGGATGTTACAAACCACCGTGCTTATTGCATTACTCCAATCCAAGGAGCTTAATTGCTAATAAACCTGAAGTGTCTTAATCGTCTAGTGACTGACCATGGTTGTGGTAACAATCTTGTAGGATTATTGAAGTTGGGATGAAATCTATCAAGAGGAGTTCTAACTAATTATGGGTTGCTCTCCTACACACATACTTATAAGATTATAATTTTTACACTTATCACTCATCCACCTAGCACATTTACTATCATCATGAACTGAATTTCCCCGCGCCTACTTTGTCATCTGTAGAAAACAACAAACAAATCGTTCTTTACTTTTATGCTTTTTATTTTTGAAGTTTACATTTTAGTTTTATTTAAATACTTTCCTTTAATCCAAATTCTATTCTTATTTCAACACTTGCAGCCAATTCGAAGACCTGTGACAACTTCGGGTGTGACAGAGACTTCACCCATAAACACTTACCTTTGGGCTCCCTATGGGATCGACATCTTAACTTCAAAACTAGTTACAAATGATTTGTGCACTTGCAACCATCAAGCTATTTTCTGGCGCCGTTGCCGGGGAGCTAAGAACTAAGTGTTTTGTCTCTTGACATTTCAGGTGTTACTATTACAAGATGGTCTCCCTAGGAGACAAAGGGTCTACATGCTCTGGTAGGGCTTATCTACCAGATTATCTTGATGGCGTACCTGCTCAAAGACACTAGGAAATTATTAAAAAACTTTTGAGGTCGAATAAAGTTTAAGTTTAAAACCTAAGTGACTTCATGGAAATCATGTCCATTCATAGGAAAACTCCCAAGAAACCCGAGAAGACTCTCAGAGAATATAGTGCTCCAAATTCTGCTTTTCTTAAACAACCAATATAATTTCCTAATACTGGAGTTAGAGAATATCGATTTGATGGTGAGATTATTAAAATTTTGTAGGAAAAATCTTTCGGTGGAAGGGAAGATGAATACCCAGGAAGACATCTTAGAGAGTTCGACGACGTGATAACATCACTTGGACCAAAAGGTTTTCCTAGAGAATTCACTCGTCTAAAACTATTTCTTTGGTCTCTTAAAGGTAAATCTCTAGACTTGTTATATTCTCTCCCTCGTCATTACATCAAATGTTGGGAAACTACATTGTTAAATTTATAAATAGGTTTAATCCTTTTACAAAGGTAACAGAAATTAGAAAAAAAATATAGGCAACTTCAGTCAGAACATGGGAGAAAATACCCACAAGCCTGGGATAGATTCTTTGGAATGATCAATAGTATTACTAATCATGGCTATTCTGAGTCAACTGTTTGCCACTTATTTTACCACAGTCTTAATACCCAATGCAAGGAGTTGCTAGATTTATCTGTAGGAGGATCGATAAATACTTTAACTGTTAAAGCATGTTTGGAATTGATGTCTACTAGGGCTAAGAATGATTCTTTATATAATCATAACTTTGGCACTAAGCCAAAAAGGGAATACTTCGTATAAATCCTGATCTTATGCCTGAAGTACGCAAAACCATGAAATAAAAAGGTATACCTTCTGAACTTGTCAAGGAAAACAAAGTACCTTTGTTACAAGTTTTTACTGAAGAGGATGAAACTAGAAAAGTTTTTCAAGAATTGAAACATCGACAGGCCATATCTTACAATAGCTTGTATAAGCAATTTCAAAGACATAAAAAGATTTTGGCCGAGCTTATAGAAAATTATGAAGAAATTGGCCAAGAAATAAAATTATTTCACAAGTACCTTAGTATGATTGAAACCCAATGTGAACAAATAGCATCTGGTTATCAAAATTTTCTTCAAGATGATATAAATATTCCTATTTCTACTAATGTTGTTACAAGAAGAGGTGTAGTTGTCAAAGGACCATTAGGACCACCAGAATATGAAGCTGAAAAAGATCGAAGGGAAAAAGCCTTGCTCAAAGCAAGCCAAGAAGATGATACATTGGTGGATCCTCAAGATAAGACTGCTCAAGACACACAAGATCAAACCTTGGAGGAGCAGAATGATGCACAGGATGACAGTTATGAGTCTGATGCAGAGACTGTCGATCCAAGAGAAGAAAAAGACAGAAGCAAAGAATATGAAGTAGTTGCAATAGAAAAGAAGAAAAGCGATAAGCAACAACAAAATAAAGTAACTAAGGAGCCTGATCCCCCACAAAAGGTAAAAGATAAGAGTAAGAAACTTCCATATCTAGATCGCAAAAAGGAAGCACATGATGAGGTAATCTATGACTCTTTTAAAAAGGCATTAAGTGATATTCATCTATAAATTCGATTTGCGGATGTAACAGAAGTACCTACCTATTCTAAATTTCTCCGTGATATTCTTAATAGAAAGAAAGAGATAACTGAAACTATCGCCATGGTGACTAGTTATCCTACTAATGGGAGGCTATTGTCTAAATCAAGAGATCCTGGAATACCAACTATTTCATGTTCAATAGGTAAAACTGATATTCATAATGCCTTATGTGATTTAGGTGCAAGAGTTAGTGTAATGCCATATTCCCTCTATAAAAGATTTAGGTGCAAAACTTTATTATTATTGAAATGCCGGAGGATGAAAAATTATCTATAATACTTGGAAGACCTTTTCTTATCACTACAGGAGCGTCAGTTGATTGTGCTGAAGGGAAAATAATCTTCAACATTTATGATGTTGAAAACATTTGGTATTTTCCAAAGAAACTAGAAGCAGGAGAAAGGTAGGTTCCACCGGCAAAACGATTTCATGTGGTAAGTTCCTTTGATAAAGGGCAAACCAAGGTAAGAATTTGAGAACAGAAAAAGGTTGAAATATTCAACCGGTCTTAATAAAATGCTTAATGGGAGTCAACCCATCTTATCAATAAAGTAGAGTTAAATAATAATATCTTCATCATATTCCTACAACTTTTTCACATACATTTTTGCGGAAGCGCGCCCGTAAAGATGCAGCTGTCAAAAAGTAGTAGAAATATTGACTAAATAAGCATAGATTTAGAGTGGAAAATAAAGTTTGAGTTTTATATGTAGAAACTAGCTTAATCATATTGTTCAGATTAAAAAGTGCATATCTGAAAATTTGGGCTAAAAAGCGTGTTCCAGGAGTTGTAACGACCAACTATACGACATGAATATTTATTCTAGCCGTATAGTTGCGGCCATATAGTTATCGACTAAATTCTGAAAACTTGGGGCTTGAATACAGAAGGTTTGATGACCAACTATACAGAGGGACCATTTGGTCCGGCCATATAATTGTGTTTGTATAGTTGTGATCTGGCATTGGGATACCCTAACCCTCGCTGCCGCCACAACTATACGACGGGAGCTACTTAACCCGACTATATAGCTCCCGCCGTATAGTTTGCCACGACCACTTAAACAGGTCGGGGGAGTCTAGGGTTCTTCCTCCCCTCATTATTTCTCTCAAACTCTCTCTCCAAACCTCTCAAAACCACCCTACAACTCTCTCCCTATCCATGCTTTATTTTCAGAATTCCATTGTTCAAATCCTCTCACTGAATTAGTGGATGAACTAAAGCTTGATTGATTTTCCCTTTTGATTTCTCACGTTAGGATTGAATTCCTCCACATAGAATCACTCATATATCATGTAGAAACTATATGCCTAAGGTTTTGTTTTGAAATTTCTCAGTGCATCGAGATGAACAAGCTTGGTAGTAGTTTTTGCAACAGCAAGCGCCAATGTGGTGAAGGATCGGGGCTCTAGGCTGAGCTCGACAACAAGTATGCCATTATTTTGGCAAGAAAGGTTCTTCCCACATGATGGTCCGATGATGGTTTTCTCAACTCAGCAGGTATGAGGGCGGACTTTGACCACTTGTGTGCAAATACAGGGCTATCCAACCTCACTAATGCAAGCCACTACACCTACGCTGATCTTACCCATGAGTTCCTCGCCTCCTTCTACAATGACTACAAGGAGAAAGGTAATGCATGCACGGTGAATTTCACCGTTAACCAATAGCCATATCATATCACTTTTCAACAATTTTGTGAAGCTTATGGATTCCCTCAATAAGGGGACTCAACTATTACAAACTTGTATAGAGTCTCAAGTGGATCAACTTGGGAGGGTATTTCTATTAATGGTGGCAGGGACTTCTATCAGAAGAAGGTGTCCACCATTCAGAACCCAACCATCTGTTACTTTGCTTTTGTTTCTTGCTAACACTTTGTTAGGAAGAGGAGATACCGGCTCTATGGCTAATGCAGAAATGGCCATGATCACCAAGGCACTCTTCCCTAATGCACCGCAGAGTCCCACTCCTGCAGCTATATTCCTCCAACACCTCCACCACCAGAGCAACAAAAAGAAAGGTGACATTCACATTGGTGGACTAGTAACCCACCTAGTCCAACCTCTTGGAATTGCAATTCCTATTGTGCAACCTGTTGATGGCTCCATACTTATGAATGTCAAGTATATAACTGCTTGCGGCTTCCTCAGTTTTTACCGAGCTAACAGGAGGCTCCGAGCCTATCAATTTGGTTATCTTGATGTTGCGCAGGATGATCAGGTGCCATTGCCTTGCCCACAAGCCTTCGAGGTTCAGGGGAGGGACAACTGGATCCTCACCAAGGATCAAGTGACTGAGATCATGGCTGAACTCTATCATGACTATAAGGAAGAGGAAGAAGGAGAGAAGCATGATGAACAGAAGCAGCAGTAGGACCAGGAGTACAACCCTGCTTGGGAGGGACAGCAGCAGTAGCAATGGGGACCTTGGGACACATGTCCCAATCAGTAGCAACAACAGCAGAGGTTCAACAATGTCCCCTATCAAGATTTTCTGCAGCTCAACCAGCACATTGGGGAGATCGAACAGACGCTGCATGGAGTGCATGAAGATGTGAGTGCCTTAACTCACACCTTTAGTCACTTCATGACCCACTTCCCCGACTACTATCAGCAAAATCCATATCCGCCGCCAAACAACGGCAACAACCTAAGCTTGGGGGATGTTTGAAAACCTCAAAACTTGCATTCATATTTTTATTTCTTCTTTTGATTTGTTTTCTTTTCCAAGAACAACATGTTTACTTTCAGTTTGCATTCTTAAACCAAAAACACAAAAAAAATAGTTGTAATCTTTATTGCAAATTTGTTTCTTTGTTTTTCTCTCAAAGATTGCTCAATTTCAGGTGACTTGGCAATAAGAAAACATAGAGGGGATTCGAATCAAGTACAAGAACGAAGAAAGAAAGAGGATGTATCACATTCCTTTCATCACCTCTTCTGCAACTTTAAAATTATCCTACAATTATTTACTCGCTTGCGCTTGAGTCACTCTCCACCTAGCTTGTTATCCTACAAATTATATTCCTTTGCCAGTGTCCTCTTTCATCTTTGAAACAATGAGCAATGAACTTGGTTGAAATATTTCCGACATTTTTACAACAAGAAACAGCATCCAAGAGATGACTTGAGTCCATGTTTAGCCCAAAAGATTTGATTTTAGAAACTACTCAGCAACATTGAGCTTAATGTAAATAGAGTCGACCGCACCCGTGAATGAAATTGTTTGATAAAATGAATGATTCGAAGTAGTAGAGATTATGCCACTACTTTTTCTAATAATTACAGTAGGATATTGCTCTACGCGTGTCACTACAACACTATCGTACTCTATGGGGAACTATTAAATCTGCTGGCCAACAAACGATCTAAATGTAGGAAACCACTTGATTTCGGCTATTGAGCTATGTAAACGTCTATAGGTGCAATGCTATGACAAGTCAAAATTTAGTCTCCTTATGGTTTTACGTTCCAAGTGAAGTTGTAGTACTCCTCTAACCCACTATTGCTCAACAACTCTCTATTGGTATGGTCGCGAGTGCGCAACATAGTCCCGATTAACATGTTAAAAATTGTGGCATGATTTCTCTATGGAAGAGCTGAAGTTTTTGAAAAACAAGGAAAGAAAAAAGGTGCTTTGAGAGTCTTAAAATTTTGACGTGAGAGTAGATAAGTTGTTCTTAAATTAAATGTTGTTGGAGCCAACTTGAGTGCTCTTAATTGATTAAAGAAACAAGAACAAAAAGTTTTCATCTCCAAATAAGAGAGAAACCAAAAAGATTTGTTCCACTTTCCTAGCATATGATTTATTTGCTAGGAAGATATACGTGGTTAGGAAGTGAACTCAGTGCAATCTTGTGAATACTTGTATGATCATGTTTAAGGTTGTAGGAATGGTGAAGAAAATAATTTGACACCAATTTGAGCTTGTAAGTTCTTTTATTTAAGTCTCGAATATCCATTATCATTTCTTATTTCCTTGTCTCTCTAGGGCGAGCAACATCTAAGCTTGGGGAGTTGATAGCTGTGAGATTCGACACATTTTTTATGGTTTCTATCGATGGTTTTCATTTGGATTTGATGGTTTTCTAGCTTTACCTAACGTTAATACTTCGGTAGCAAAGAAAACTTGATTTTTAATGTGTGTTTCAGGTTCTAAACATCAACAGAGGGATTAACAGCAAAAACACAATATCCAGACGAAAACAAGCAAGTATCATTTTTGAAGAAATCGAGGGGAGTATACTGAAGCTTTAACAAGCAATTATACGTTGGAAATATTTTTCTGGCCATATAGTTCCCGCCGTATAGCTGCCACTACCTTCGTATTATTAAAAGGGAAAACTTTCATGAAGAGGCGGAGGACAAAAACATAACACACGAGCCGCCATCCCATCCAAAAGGGAGAAAGAAGATATCCGGAGAAGAAGGGGAAGATGTTCTTCATCTTGCTCCACGATCTTTGATCTCTTAGCCACGACACCTCCATTGCCACTACTTTTACTTGAGAGAGAGAGAGATCTCCACCTATTACTATTTCTTATTATGGATCTCCATGGTAATATCAAGAAGAACTCCCTTTATTTAATTATATCGATGATGCTTTCTTCTCTCATGTGTGAGTAAGTTCCCTTGGGCATGGGAGATGTAGGGGATTGGTGAGATGTGATGTGCCTATATAATTTCGATTAAGTTTGTGGTTGATTTTAATTACTATATTATGTGTGCTTGACTATCTGTGGGATGCTTAATGCATGTTGTCCAATTAAGGGCCCAGACAACATGATGCTTTGTTCAACATAGATAGAATCTTGTTCGCTAGTAGAATTGCGACCCCCGAGTGACACGAGGATATCAATGGGAAACTAGTTTGACTCGAGGATAACGAGGAACCACTGAGCTTATTGCATTAGTCCCATCCAAGGAGCTTAATTGCTAAGCAACCTGAAGGATCTTAAACGTCTAGTGACTGACCATGGTTGTGGTAACAGGCTAGTATGATTATTGAAGTTCGGATGAAATCTACCAACAGGAGTTCCGGCTAATTATGGGTTGCTCGCCTACACACATACTTATAAGATTATAATTGTTACACTTATCACTCATCCACCTGGAACATTCACTATCATCATAAACTGAATTTCCCCGAGCCTACTTTGTGATCTTCAGAAAACAACAAACAAATCATTCTTTACTTTTATGCTTTTTATTTCTGAAGTTTAAATTTTAGTTTTATTTAAATACTTTCCTTTAATCCAAATTCTATTCTTATTTCAACACTTGCAGTCAATTCACTCGAAGACTTGTGACAACTTCGGGTGTGACAAAGACTTCACCCATAAACACTTACCTTTGGGCTCCCTATGGGATTGACATCTTAACTTCAGAACTAGCTACAAACAATCTGTGCACTTGCATCCATCACCCATGTAGAAAAGGGCCGCCGAATTCTAAGTCACTCCATGTACTGGCCTATGTACCGACCGCTTTCTTTTCCTTTGCACTTTGTCAGCACCCCTTTTTGTTTAGCAGGTTTGAGATCGACATCATTAGCAGGGTTACCCTTCCGTCTTAGCCTGGGCAGGGTTATGGATGTCATTGGTTATTCTTCAGTGCTCTTAGCCCCATTTGGTTCTTATCCGTACTCGGATGTGTATAGTTTTCTATGTGATTTGAATCATTGTACTGTATATCTATATTATTGACTCAGTGAGTCTTTGTTCTATATATATGTTCTGTGGGTTCCATCATGGACTATTGTGTAATGATATTAGTTTGTTTTCCGCCCACACTCAAGTGCCCGGTGGGAAACTTTTGAAACGTTTCTATGCGGGTTTGGGGAGAAAATGCTGAAACTTGCATAGGACCGATCCGAGGGTGTTACATCAGTGCAAGAAGAATCTGATCCGAAAATTCAGGAACCCAAATCTTTCTGTCGATATCATGGAACCTTATTGTTTGAAGGCAAGAGTTTTTTATCCAAACTTCGTTCTATAATATAAGGGAAGAAACAATGCTATTTTCATAGTGGTTGTTAACTTATCCAAGTCATTCTTTTCTTCCGGCGAGAGAAAGAATCATCTTCACGTGTAGTTTCAATCTTGAATCCTATCGAGGTGTCTCATCCTTCAACTTGAAGTAAAAATCTTGATTATTTTCAATCTCTTCGATTCCTTTGTTTCCTAGTCACAGAATGCAAGACTCGCAAAAAGTCTATAAAGTTCTGCAAGGTGCAATGGTGACACCATTTTGTCGTTCATCATATTGGGTACATGAGGATGACCTTCATTCTGAGCACTCGTCTCTCGTCTTGCTCCTTTATTTTCCTAGGAATCTTGGGGCATGATTCTTTTTTAATGGTGGAGAGTTGTAGCATTCCAATTTTCTAACAATTGTAACGCTACTTGCCTATTCTAGATAATGCTACTTCATACATGTCATTTGTTGCATCATCATTATATCATGCTCATGTCATCATGCCACCTTGCATTTTAGCATGATATAAAACCCCACTTATTTGGTTCTTATCTCATATGCATTACATTGTATCACTTGTATTTGCCTATTGATATATTTTATTTTCTTCTTGATAAATTTCTTGATGCCCAAGTTGAGTTGTGGGCATATCTTTTCCTAACTCCACCACCTTTCTTGCCACCTTCCCTTTGTTCCTTCCATCACCCCCACCATATTAATTATATATGATCCCATATTCTTTGTTTGGTATTTAAATGTAGCTCATAAATAATTGGGAATGGTTCCTTCTATTCTCTACATGCTCCCATACGGTCGATATACTTGGTTTCACAATATTATGTATGGTAGCATGCATGGCCACTTTTGTGTGCCATGTAGTAAGAGGATTCATCATATAATCCTTCCATGTGGGATCTTTGAATCATGGTCATGGTTAGATTATATTGTGGCTATGTGGGATATATAGTGGAAAATCACACACTAGCCATGGCTACCTTGTAATTCATGCATAACCAATAGTTCTATATCCATGTGTGTTGGAGAGCTTTTATAATGAATTTGGGAAGCTTAATTCAATCTAGAAGCTTGTTTAAAATGTTTTGCCAAATGTCAAATTTCTAGATGTTTTTGCATTGTAGAATTAGTGCATTAAATGCCATGCATGGACCATGCAAGTGCAAACATTATTTTCCTTTCTATAATATTTATTTGAGTGTCTCTTGGTTTTTGATGGGTTTGATTCAAACAAAAGGAACAAATCAAGCAAAATAAAACCTACACTAGATTTCCCTTCTAATCACCACCTCTACACATGATATTGTGCACATCTACACCTCTCCTTTTCTTTTATCCATGAGCACATACGTGCTTGTGTATTGCATGAACAAGTGGAAAACCCCACCTTTTCTTTCCCTTGCCGAGTCATTCACCTCTCCATGACCTGATCCAATGATCAGATTCCCCTCCCAGCTAGCCCAACTCGTTTTGTTTCTCCATCTGAACCTGAACCCCATCTCCCAGTCGCACCCCTCTCTGCTGATCGGTGGCAGCACACCCAGCCTCACTTGCCTACTCCAACATGCACTCGGCGTGTAGTCCCGCTTTCCCCCTCTTGTGTCTCTTTGTTCCTGTCTCGCTTTTTTTAAAAGCAAGCCACAATAACCAATCCCTTCCAATCATTTCCCCCTCTCCAAGTATGTACAGATCGAGACCTCTCCGTTGCCATGGTCGTGGACGCCGCTCCTTGCTCGCCACTTCCGTCCCCGCACCACTTCTACATGGCACCAGAGAGTACCGCTGCGAGGAGGTTCTGTATATTAGAGTATAGGTCGGTGCGGCTAGGGCACCGGCCGCCTCTCCCCTCCCTATTCGAATTGTAACTCTATCTCTGTTAGTCCTGGAGTCCAAGTTAGTTGTAATATATATAAATAGCCCACCGTGGCTGAAATCAATACAAGTTATTATTCTCTCAATATCTCAAATTATCACTGTACATAGATGACATTCTCTTCGTTCTATAAATGACATTCTTCGCACTTTACTTTTGCAAGCCTCTCTTCCTTCTCGTTTTTGGGCTGAAGCTCTTCTCACTGCCACATTCCTCATCAACATTCTCCCCACCAAAATGTGTCCTCTTTATTCGCCCTTTCAATCTTTGTTTTTATCTCACCCAAAATATTCTTTCTTGCGTGTTTTTGGTTGCCTTTGTTTTCCAAACATTGCCTCTACAGCCTCCAATAAACTCGAACCATGTTCCCTACCTTGCATTCATCTTAGCCTTTCTGATGATCACAAAGGATATCGTTGTTTTGATCCCTCTTCTGGTCGTGTTATTATTTCTCGCCATGTTACTTTGGATGAAAATATTTTTCCTTATGCTGCCACCAAACTCACTCCCCAAACTGAACCGCCAGTCCCTACCAACACCAAAACACCCTTCGTTCAACCCATTGTCGCCCCAGCCGCGGCAGACTTTTGCCCCGTTTCACTACCACGGCAGGTTTTTCGCCGTTTTCTCTACCGTGGCAGACTTTTCGCCTATTTCTCTGCCTCGGCATCCTGCAACAGCAGAAATTTCATCTGATTCTCTGCCACGGCAGGAACCTGCCACCACCCCCACCACTGTCATGCCCACCCCTCGTAGCACCACTTCCCCTACCCCTACCATCGAACCATCTACCCCATCACCCGAACCACCAACACCTACTATCGAGTCTTCCTCCACACCCCCATTACCACCTAATGTTGTTCCTATTCAACCACCTACAAATGATCACGTCATGTGCACTCGTGGCAAACATGGTTTTCTTCTACCTTCTAAACGTCTCAATCTCACAGCAACAACCACAATTTCCCCTGTCCCCACATCCTACAGACGTGCTCTTCTTGATCCTCTTTGGTTTTCAGCTATGCGTGATGAATTTGATGCTCTTCAACAAAACAATACATGGATTCTCATCCCCAAACCTTCTGGCTTTAATGTTGTTTCTGGCAAATGGGTTTTTCGACACAAATTTCATTCTGATGGCACTCTTTCTCATTACAAAGCTCGCTGGGTTTGTCATGGTTTATCACAACAACATGGCATTGATTTTGATGAGACTTTCTCCCCTGTTGTCAAACCAAGCACTATTCGCGTTGTTCTTAGTCTTGTTGTTTCTTCTTCATGGCCGATTCATCAACTTGATGTTAAAAATGCTTTTCTCCATGGTACTCTTAATGAAACTGCCTATTGTTGGCAACCCTCTAGTTTTGAGCATCACTCTTCTCCAAATCTCGTTTGTTTACTCAAAAACTGTATTTATGGTCTCAAACAGGCTCCTCGTGCATGGTTTCAACGTTTTGCTACTTTCATTCAAACCATTGGCTTTATATCTTGTAAATCTGATTCTTCTCTATTCATTTTTCTTTCCTCCGAACATACTGCATATCTTCTACTTCATGTCGATGACATTGTTCTTACTGCTAGCTCTAACTCTTTTCTCCAACATATTATTTATTCTCTTCATCGTGAGTTTTCCATGACTGATTTAGGGCCTCTTCATCATTTTCATGGCATTAATGTTTCTCGCACAAAATCCTCTCTTTTTCTTTCTGAACGACAATATATTTTGGATTTGCTTTCACGGGCTAGTATGTCCGATTGTCAACCTTCTCGCACTCCGGCCGACATAGGTGCCAAACTATCGGTCGATGGTGATCCTGTTTCCGATCCCACTTTTTACCGTAGCATAAGTGGTGATCTTCAGTACGCCACTCTCACTCGTCCCGACATCTCTTATTTGGTTCAGCAAGCATGTATTTTAATGCATGATCCTCATGCTCCTCACCTTGCTCATGTAAAAAGAATTCTTTGATATTTTAAAGTAATTCTTGATCACGGTCTTCTTCTAAACTCTTCTTCCCCTATAAGTTTGACAGTTTATTCTGATGCAGACTTGGTAGGTTGTCTAGATACTCGACGGTCCACATCTGTATTTTGCGTTTATTTAGGATATAATCTTGTTTCTTGGTGTTCTAAAAGGCAGGTAATAGTTTCCAGGTCTTTAACTAAGGCTGAGTATAGGTCGGTTGCCCATGCCGTGGCGGAGGCGGTGTGGCTGAGTCAGCTACTCGTCCCGCTTCATCGATCCCTGGAGCGAGCCACCATTGTTTATTGTGACAATATTTCTGCAGTCTACATGGCCTCCAATCCCGTTCAGCATCGGCGCATGAAGCATATTGAGATTGACATTCACTTTGTTCGTGAGAAGGTGGCTCTTGGCAAAGTTCGTGTTCTTCATGTTTCTACTAGTGCTCAATTTCCTGATATTTTCACTAAAGGACTCCCTACTTCATCGGTTACCAACATTCGCTCTAGTATGAACATCGTTACTCCTAACATTGAGACTACGAGGGGATATTAGAGTATAGGTCGGTGCGACTAGGGCACCGGCCGCCTCTCCCCTCCCTATTCGAATTGTAAGTCTATCTCTATTAGTCTTGGAGTCCAAGTCAGTTGTAATCTATATAAACAACCCATTGTGGCTAAAATCAATACAAGTTATTATTCTCTCAATATCTCAAATTATCACTGTACATAGACTTCCTCTACCTCAAGGGGCAGCTAGCAAGGAGGAGGTGCCCGAAGAAGCACTGCGCACGCCCTTGAGTGTCCCCATGCACACAGATGCTCACCACCATCTCACTGTTGCCGTTTCCAACACCACCTAGGTGAGTTCCACCACCTCGTCTCCCCGTCCCCTCTCTTCTGGTCTTGGCCTCCTGCAGTCGCCGACCAGCACTGCACCGCCGCCCGAACACGCTCGTGTCATGCTCTGGCTATGCGTCCCGACGACAACAGCTATAGCAGTAGCTTGGCCCTCTGATCCCGGACTTTTCCTAGAGATTCTAGACCTCCTTCAGCGAGATCCCCAACATGGAAGTTGAACTCAGTACCTCAGGGTACATCTAGGCGAAAACTGTGCTTCAAACTGATTCCTATATCGCCCACAATCTTCATCCAAAGTCTGTCTAAAATTTTGTTTTTTCTGAAGATTTTCTGTCAGTTTCAAGCCTCGGAGCCCTCTCTGTTCGACACCATTTTCCGCACGATCCAGCCCTCCTTCAGCGATACATCCTGAACTAAACTTATATATCTTGATCCCCTCTAGAACTTTTCTTCATTGCAAAATTTGATCAGCTAGCCGATTTCGCGCACTTTTCTTCAGTTCGTTAGTCAAACCATCCAGCACATTTTCTAAAAAGGCCCCTCGAGTTTGGTCCTTCCCAACCCGCAGTCCCCCACTCCGCCCACGTGTTAGCGTACAGGCTCCCCCACGTGCAGCAGCCCACTCAGCACAACGGCCGGACCTATCATTCATTGTGGCCAGGTTTGCCTGAGTAAGAAAAGTCTAGGCAGTTTTCTAAAACAAATAATATTCTAGAAATTGTATAACACAAATTAATTCATAACTTTTAAATGTTTTGAATTTGTAACTTACAAAATGAAATGTGAACTATTTTCAAATGTGAGTTCAAATATGTTTCCTAATTTGACATGAGTTGCCTCTAACTAGTCAACCCTTTGACTATGACCCCATTTGACCAAATTTAAATTTAATATTGTTTTTAATTTATTATTCCAAATAATATGTATAATATATGATTTTGAATTATAAAAACCTGAGGAATATGAATATGATTTTTAAAATATCAATTCAACAATTTATATTTTTCAAATTATTAAATGTTATGTAAATGCCATTTCTTAATAATTGCATATCTTTAATTCGGTAACTCCGATTTCGACAAATGATATGTCTAAATCGACCAGCGCGACCAGCCCGTTCTAAATATGCATTCCATGATGTGAATTGAAGCTTGTATCATATAAATATTAAATGTCCAGCAAGGTTTATGGGAGAAAAACATGACTAAAAAAATAATAAACGACTTTATTCTTGTACCCCACACCTCACCCATGCCATGCTATGTTATACCATGTAATTGTGTATCATTCCAGTACTTTGTTTTCTTGTTGCAATGTATTTATTTCTGCCCCTTATGTGTTTGGTTTTTATCCGAATAGATGCTGAGCAAGGAGAATATTAGGCGCCTCGGGACTTTTACCTAGATCCCAACTATTCTGCAACTGAGCTTCCAGGCAAGCAATTCCCCATGCTTGCACTACATATAACACATATTGCATCTATCTTATTCTTGCATCATATGTCGTGATCCGAATTAAATTGAAATCCCAACTATTGCATAGCCTTTACTTTTATACCCCACCAAAGCTTGTCCCTCAATCCTATGAGCCATTACCATAGGAGTTGTATGAGCCATGCGAGTCATAGAATTGCATGTGTAGGGTTTGTGAGTGTCTTTGAATAATAAGGTATCTAAAAAACTAAACTGAATAGTAATGGGATAACAAATGAAAGAGGCACCGGTGGCCAATATCTGCTATTTGGTTCTTTATGCTCACTTGTGTCTCTTAGGGCCCCGAGTACTTGGTTGATGTTCCTTGACTATCGCACTATCCATATGTGGGACCATGAATCCTCTTAGTCTTAGCTTGATTCGCATTTAATTTCTTGTGGCGACAAGTAGTTTGGGGTGTTATTAATATCTTGTACTTATGCCATGATTTATTTTACTCAGGTTGCTCGAGGAGCGTCTACTACTGTACTATTTTTAAAACCCACGCCATGTTTACGCGGTATCGACATGTCCAGTCACACTTTCGGGTTCCCAGTCGTTTACAACCATCATGGCAAACCCCTTGGTCCATCTCGGAGCCCGACCGACTTTATAGCGGGTAGCTCAGTAGGGTTCCCGCCGTGAAATTATCTGTGAATCTTGCGAATGCTTTGTCGTGATTCCTCGTTGGGTTTTTATTTGGTTTTTCCGAGGTTGATCATGTGTATGTTGCTACTTATGCACTCCTGCAGGCTAAATCTTTCTAAAAGTCGTATCCGCGGTTATTGACGACTTGGAGCATAGTTTATTGATCATAGACAAGCATAACTAAAGTACCGCCTTTACTTTGACTAAAGGTTGTCTAATAATAGTTCAACCTTCATGGAATGATTGATAAAATTTCCTACGGATGCGATGTTCTTCCACTTTATCATTCGGAAAATGGGGAGGTAGGTGAGAGATGTTTATTGATGTTGATATATATATATCTGTTGGGCAAATAAGTGTTGTTTAATTAACAAGAGTCCGTCTATCATTGTTAGATGGATGTTGTAGTGTGTCTCTATAGAACTACTAGGCTTTATTTTTGCTGCAATTGCGTCACCTTCAGGTTGTTCCCTTTAGGTGCATAAAGAATTGCTGATCCTCCTATGTGTTGGGTTCGTAGCATAGAAAACAAAAAAATCCTACGATGGGAACTATATGCACCAAGACCCATCTATCTAGATACAAGCAACAGGTGGATATACATCCATAGAATACATACCCTCGAAGAACGAAAAGCTTTACGAGTATGAACTTGTTGGTGATGTAGTCGATCTCAAGATCATGATGAAGTAAAGCTGGTCCAACAGGTCCAACACCATCAAGTCCATCACCACAAAGCAGTGGTGCATCTCCATGATCGCACACATGTTCAGGTATCCCAACAACCTCCGTGCCCTCGCTCGAGCGAAGCAGCGGAAGCAACAATTTCTTCCAGAAAAAACCATCGGGAACATGTATCTCGCTGATCCGAGACCATGGGAAAATTTTGGAGGGGGAGAGAGATACTTCGTAAGGAGGTGTGAGATGTGAGGAGGAGAGGGGGGCCTTTTATAGAGAGAGGGGGGAGCCCAAAAGGCATGGCAGCCATGGTGGCTTCCACACCTGTTCCACGTTCATGTGGGTGGAGTTCCCATTCAAAATAAAAAGCCTCCACTCACATAAACATGCCTCCACTCAAAATTCCACTCACCTCCATTAGATTTCCACCAAATTTAATGCAAGATCTCATTTAATAAAACTCTTTTAATTATTTTATTCAGAATTTTTTAATTACATTAATTAACAAACATTCACATAAAACCCCTTGCAACATATCCCATGCAGAACTAGTTTCAGCAATTTCGCCCGAAACAATTCCGGTTTCCATTGAAATAATTCCAGCGCTTTCATAATCTTTTCCTGGCATCTTATTTGCTCCAAATGGTGTCGGTATCCCTTAAGTGTGTCACCCTACGGTTTGCAAATAATGCAAAAATGATCGAGACCTGTGGCACCCCGGATTTATGGTCCGAGAATACCCGTTATGCATGAAATTCACGTTCCCATGATTAGTGAGCCGTGAGCATAACCGACAAGTATCATTACAACATCCATAATTAACGAATTCAAGTAATTACATTAATTTCCATTATGGCGATACAACAACAATAGTGAAAGTCTTCAAGCGCAAAGCCCACGTCATGCCTAAACCTACAGGCGACTGACTGGGAAGACGGCCTAGCTCGCATAGACGTCAACAATTTCCATCGTTCCACTTGCTTCTGAAAAGTCTAGCCAAGTAAATAGCCAGGGACAATGCCGGTGAGTACTTTGAGTGTACTCGCAAATAACCTTAAGAAGACAATAATAAAAGGTATGCAATATGGGTGTGGTAGGATGGCTCCAAGAGAGGTTCTTTTATAAACTAGTTTCTCTTGTAGATATAGCATGTCTCTATATCTTTGTTGAAAAACCTTTTTAAAACATTTTGGAATCCTTTTTGAAAAGTTTTAAGAAAACACTAGGATTGGGTCACCCATTTGTTTTTCCTTCCAGTCATCGCATGACCAAACTCCTTCCTCCTTTTTCCCGACCATCTCATGGTCAAAACGTTTCCTAGCCACTGCCTTTCTAAAATCCTTTTTGAAAACAAAACCAGCACGGCTCTACAGCAACCTTCCCAACCGTCCATGACCATGGACATGGCTATTCGAATAGATTTACACTCTACAAAGGTTGTACACTGTACCCACATCATCCGACTACCCGTCCCTGATCCACACCGATCATTGGTCGAATAACCGGTCAAGACCTTCCGAATTTCCTCTCCGGTACAAGTGCCTACCCTATGAGGTTAACCCCCTCAACACCGGGACGCCCTATATATTAACCAGCCAACCGGAGCGTGTTTTGCACCTCTACGGGTGTACGCTTTCAATGAGGGGCTCATAGTATCGCGCGGAGGCCCGTACACCCTTTGTTCCTTCTCCCGGTCGATTTTATGCATGGACCGTTAGACAGAGAAGGTCCACCCTCCGGGGATTGTTTACCCCTGTAGTAGTGTGAGGCAACTATACCAGATAGGATAACTTCCAGACCAGCCCCATCCCATTCTAGAGTAATGTGGTTGCACGGGTTAATTGTTCTAGCAAAACTGCAAAGAACCGGGTGCGTTTTTCCTCCATCATTTTTCCGGCCATTTTGTAAACCAAAACCTTTCTCATTTTCAACATCACTTGGTAGGCCAAGCCTCCCAAAGTTTTCTCATAAAACATTTTTTCAAACCCTTTTTCCTGGGGTCTTCCCATCCTATATTTTTGCTTCGGCTAAAACGGGGTCTCCAAGGAGTTACAGTGTGATGTCACCATCTATCATGCTAGGGGCAGGTAGGTATCAAAAAGGAGGTTGTGTTAATGGTACCAAGGGTAAATAGTTTGGAGGAGCCAAAGCATTCCCATATAAAACAATATATAGTAAAACAATGCAATTTGCATAAAAGAGTAAATAAAACATGCATATGTAAAATAATAGGACAAGGCACATGAGAAAGAAGGTTTCTTGCCTGTGACCAGCGAGATGTCCCATGATGGCGTTAGATAACCAGAATACCAATAATAACCATAATGGGGATAAGAGAAACCCGGTGCTTCCTTCTTCTTGGTGTCATAGAATCACAACTATCGCCGTTTTCGAGTATACATGCAAACAAGCAACACCGCAATCAATAAAAGGTATACAAGCATCAAACCATCCAGAAAGTAAAGGATAATTAGAAGATATACACTAGTAGGGTGTTGGAGGTATGATTTGATTGGATTGGGACAAGATTTGGAGGTATTAGGTGAAGGATCCCTTTTGGTTTAAACTACCTATAAGGAGATTTTGAACAAGGACTTGATCTGTATGATATCATTGTATAAAAATGATACCATCAAATAGGTATTGATAAAATGAAGCCAACAAAAGTGGTTTCAATATTTTAGCAAATTCCCTTGCTTTATAGTGGATTTTATAGTGATTAAATCTCTAGTTTTAGGAAATAATTCACCAGAACTCTCTTGAGTTCCAAAAATTATTTCCTTGGGTGATTAGGTAGTATTTAGTGAACTTAATCAGGAGGAGTTGGTTTCACCTCAATACAGTTACCAGAATGCCCTTGGGAAATTCCCAAAGATAGTATTAGCTGGGATTTGTCTTTGTCATCATATTTATTTTTTACAGAAGCTTTTTAGTTGATAACAAGGACACTTGTTAGGTAATGGAAATATCTTTCTATAGAAATTGGAATCAACCTTTTTGGGTTTACAGAGCTACTGTAAAGTTTTTATTAGTGATTAAACCATGCACAAAAGAGTTTACTTCACAAGAATTCAATAGAGACTCATAAAAATATGAGCTGCTGGATTATGAACTATATGGATAGGTGTGTTCAAGGGAAGTTGGAATTAGGTCCAAACCCCACTTAGTTTGACCTAAGGAATTTCCTAAAGGCAGAAAAGGATTTATTTGGTTATTTTTGTTACCAGTAATATAGGAAGCAAATGAATAAGGGGAATGTGGGAAATGAAAGGTATGACCAATACCTTTCAGAACCAATTGGTTTTGCTCCATTTGGAGATCCCAAACTCTCTGGAAGATTTTATTAGCTAGAGCAATAGGCTTGGCTACTTTATTTTCTATGATTTATCTCTTCAGCAAATTGGTCCAAAACCAATTGTTCATGTTAGAGGGGAGGTTTAGGTACTTGTTAAAATTATTAACTAAATTTATTTAGGGCATTTCCATTTTTATTTGATTTTAACTGATAGGGCAATTTTTGGATCTAGGTAAAATAAATAAGAACCAGAGGGTTGTGGGTTGGGATCTGGGGAAGATGGGCCGCGACTGGGGGAATACGGCCCACCCGGTCTTGGCAGCGTGCGGGGCGCCAAGGTTCGAATCCCGGCCGGCCGGGTCCGTTGGTTAGTGACCTGGGACCGTGAAGGGGTACAGGGAGAGGAGGGCCATTGGATCTAGACGCGATGGATGGTGGTGACTCGTCTTCTTGCCTGAGCCAGAGAAATAGAGGGAAAACCCTAGCTTGCGACAGCGGGCGTGGGGAAGCTCACCTGACGGGTTTTGGCGAGGGAGAAGGCTCCAGGGAGACGCGGTGCACTCCGGGGATCTCGGAGATGGGCGGCAATGGCCATTTTAATGCAGGAACGAGGATCCACCACTATAGGCATACGGGTTCGCTCGGGACCTTAGTGGCGGCGGCGGTAGTGACGGTCCTGCACGAAACAGAGGATAGTTTGAGGAAGGGGTTAAAGATGCGACCTTGCCAGAACAAGAATGATGCAAAATGGTGTAGCATATACTCGACACCGTCGAGTTTCTCCTTGCAACCCGAGGGGAAGATGTCTCTATCACCTTGCGAGGAAGAGACAGAGATCTATATTTGGGGCTCGAGATGTGGTAGGTGGGAGTGTGGGGGTCAAATGAGGCCAGAGAAAGGATCTGGGGTGGGTGGAGGCTTATAAACCAGGGTGGTATGGTATATGGTAGACCATGACCATGGGGGAAGCAAGGGAGGGGTGGTGGCCATCCATTGGGCAGTAGGGGTGATGGAGAGAGGTCTCTGGTCGTGGTAGGGGGCAGAGAGGAGAGAGGGGCTGCTGTAATGAGAAAAGAAATGGCTAGACAAGACCTTGACTTTGTCTCCCTCTCAAACAACCATGTTGGTCAAAGAGGTGGGGCATGCTACAGTGGGGCTAAAGTGTTCTTCGACCAGAACGAAGTGATGCTGCTTGGGAGACTTACTTGGCAAGCTTTAATGAGTGTTGGGTGTGCTTTGGTTTAAGATTTGGGGAGATTGCAAGATTAGCCATTTTAATCATCATGAAAGAAAGTTTTAAATTCTGATCTTGGCAAGATGGGGAGATGGTTCTAGTTGGAGGGTATGGTCCTTGTACCCTTCCAGGATTTATTGGGATTTTTCTATGGGGTATTAGTACACTTAAATCTACTTAATCAAAAAGTACAGTAATAGATTATGGAAGCTAATGTAATATTTTTATATTATACAAGGTTGGTTTTTGATGTGAAATGGTTGTGAATACCATTTTACGTATTGGAGAATTTATTTGTAATTTATGGAGATGGAAAAGTATTTTCGGGGAATTATTTCTTGTTTCTTCCATTTAAGAAAAAGGGCAAAAAGAATTAATAAAGAGTCTCAAAAATATTTATTTTTGAGTTGGAAAGATGGGATATGATAAATAGGCATCAAATGTGCCTTGATTTGGCAAGGTGAATTGGAGAAAAACAAACTTTCCTTTATAGTCCAAGATTCTAGGGTTTTGCCAAAGGTGGAATTTAAATAGTTGTAGGCTCCAAATAATTATGGGAATTATTTGGGGAGATATATTAACCAAGGTAGATGATGTAAGATTGATTTATATATAATTTTCCACTTGGGTTTTGATGGATTTTGGTGAAAAGAAAAGAAACAAGAATTTTGGGAATCTAGGATTTTGTTGTTTCCATGCCACCTAAACATGGTTGGATTAGTGAGCTCAGAGCTCACCTTGATACAAGGGGTATATGGATGTATAGACAAGGTTATATAGATGGTCATGGATGCATGATTTGGGCTCGTTTGCATTTGAGGTGGTCTAGAAGAGATGGCAAACTTTTTTGAAAATAAGGCTACCATAGCCGCTACATCAGGTAGCCTCCTAAACCATGTGGGTTTAAGAAGTACAAAGCTTCAATGGGAACAAGTGAAGTGGGGGTTGCTAGGATATGATTGTTAGATCATGACCATGCAAATATTTTGTCAAGGGGAGGTGGCATATAGATGTGAGCTTCTGCCAATGTAGGCATGTTGACTAGTTTTGCAGAAAAGCTTACCATGATGTCAACAAAACCATCATGGATGAGTTGAATTAAGAGTGTTTTACTCAAGAGTAAGAGTGTGCCATGGTAGTACTAGTGATGTAGTATAGGATGGTTAAAATACATTCTCAAGGATGCACATAGGTTGGAAAAGGTAGAGCTCCAAGGATTGAATCTAGATACAAAATCCAGACTTAGCCATTTTGTTAGATTTAGGGTTTTAGGCTAGATTACAAGTGTAGATGATTTTGAGGGAAAGCTAGGATCCAATTTCATGATCAAGGTGATAATTATGAAGTGTTAAATAAGTATATAGGATTCATACTTTATATTGGGTCTTCACTGAGTTGGAACAATTAGAAGGGGTTATCCCTAGATTGATCTAATTAGGAGGGGAGATGATCACCTTAGTGTCTTAGGATAGATCCAGACTTGGATGCTTGATATGAGATTAATGATCACAAGCATAGATTGGGTCCTAAGGTATGAGCTACTATATTAGCTCACTCTAGTTCCTAAGAAAACAATGCAATCAGTAGATCAAGGCAATTCATCAGACAACACATCAAGGCAATTCATCCTATCAAACTTATCCAACTACTACTAGGGTTACCATCAAGCCTAGCTTGAGGTAGGGATGGTTATTTTGAATTGGTTATGTTTTGAAGTAAGATAAGTAACTCTTGGTATTTCTACCAAGACTAGAATGAAGAGGTTTTGAATAGAGGTTTTGGAAAACCTAGGGGTAAGAGTAGTTAAGAGTTCTGTCTGGAAAACATAAGGAGATTATACTTTAGTTCTCCATAGTTTAGTTAATAGAACTAGCAAAAATATTTTTGTTTTGTCAAAGTCATCTTGGCTTAGGTTTTGAATGCCAGAACATTTGAGAAAATGAAAGATGATCCAAGACATCTCTTTGTAAAATATATTTTGTCAACTAGTGTTGAGATAGGAAGTATAGCATCTAATACACAATGAGTTTCAAGAACACAAGCAAGCAAGTAAACAAACATTGCACCTGTAACAAGAAAAAGTTTTTGTTCCCCCTGATTTTTGCCTTTTTGGACAACAATTCAGGGTTCCTGAAATTGGGATGTTACAGACCTTTCCCCCTTAAAATAATCTCGTCCCGAGATTAGGGAGGAGTATGGTTGGGTGATAACATTCGTGTGACAGTTTCAGCAGGGAAGCTATTAGATGCTAATAGGTTTTCCAGCAAACAAGAATGGTCAATTATGGGTTGGAGCTAAAGGGCTTCAGATGGAGTTGCTTGGATTAAAGAAATGGAAAAGACATAGTCTTTTCCCCTTAGGACAATTCTAGGTAGGTTTAGCGTCGATAGGGTACTTCCTTCTTGAAGCGAGACAGCGAGTTGAGCCTTCTTCGAACCTTTACCGCCGAAGTCAGCTTCTCTGCCTTCTTGCTCTTGAAGCATCGGAAGCGCTGGCAAGGCTGTCGACTCTGCGATGGAGATCTTTCCCCGAAGTACCTTTGGATTCTGGAGAGGTGTCGATTGTCGTCTTTCTTGCAGGGTCATTGATTCGGATTTTGTAGGGGTGGTCATCACTTCACGATAACTAGTGTTCGACTCCAGGATTTTATCGGGTTTTTGGAAAAAAAACGCAATCTTTCCCCCTTAGAGCGACAGTAGGGGTTCTTGGTGGTGTCGCAGGATTTCTTTATTAGAGTCATAGATGATGCTGGGGAATGCCGTTGCACCTTTCGTCTGGAGGTGGTCATCCTTTGTCGACCTTGTACAGCTTCGTGGAAGGCGTGGATGCCACTTCTTGAAGTAATAGTCGTAGCGGGAGTGGCGTTTAGCTAGCTTCTAGCTATTTAGTTCTAAGATAGGTAGGGGTCCACTAGGTGGAGGATTTCCGTTGGATGTTGGAGGTCTCGGAGCATGGTCCTTTAGAAAAGGAGTCTTTTCGGGTTCGGTCTGATGCAACATCGTGGGTAAAACACGCAAAGAAAGGCATTATTCTTGCATACCATCCAACAGTGTCCATCCAAAGTTCAGTAGATTTGCGCCGGCCACTAGTGAAAGTATTTGACGCCTTACTGAACAGGTTTCGAGACGATCCATCACTTTATAGAGGTTGGGAGAGTGATTTGGTAGGGTACGAAGGACTATATCGAGGGTGTTCCTTGAATCTTGTAGCCGTCCTTGAATTGGGTACCAACTTTGGTTACTACATTTCCTCGGGAGTATGAGGGACATTCAGCTCTTCAGCAGCGAGGGTCATGCCTTCTCTGATGTTTGCTTTGATGAGTGGATCTTCTAGGAGTGGTGACTTGAAGAGGGGTTGATACTCGTGAAGGGGACAGTTATTCATTCTCCATCTCGGAGTTTGCAGATTCGGAGGTCCTTTTTGGCGGGTTGTTAGTAGCAGAAGCAGAGAAGGGCTTCACGATGTCTTCAGATCAACTTGATGTTTTGGGTTTCTTTCTACTCCTTGGGGAGTATCGACGGTGTCGGGCAGTCTTGTTGTCTTAATTCTGAATGTCTCTGTTGTTGGGAGGATCAAGCAGACTTCTGAAGCTTGTTGATGATGTCTGGGTTTTGTCCCTCTGACGACTCTTGAGTGGTGTTTGGGGCAGGTTCTTGGATTGAAGATCTTCCTAGATTATCTCCTCGTAGGCGGTCTTCTGGATTTGGGTGGGAAAGACGTAGTCCTTCCACCATAGACCTTTAATTGAGGTCGTCGAGGTCGGGGTATATCCTTTGTCTTGGGGCAAAGGCGTGACGCTTGAGTTGAGGTCTTCGAGGAAAGCCTTATTGGGGATACCTTGCTATGGTGGTTACCTAACAAAGTCATAAGGGTTAACTTTGCGGTTAGCGACGCTTCTTAGTAGTCCTTAGTCGAGGTGAAGGCAGTTTGGCTTCAGATGGGTTGTGTTCACTTGAACTCTTTGTGTTGATTTGGTTCTATGATGGAGTAGACTCGTTGTCCTTGGGCCTTCTTATCTTCCGTCTTTTTGGCGAAGACTTCATGTTGATTTGGCGGAGGGTTTCTTAGGATTGTTGCTCTTTTGGGGCGATTAGAACTAAGGCACGAGTAGGAGTTGTCAGGGATTTCTTTAGGTGGCCATCCTGCTGAGGAGAGGTTCCAGCTATGGGGTTGCGAGGGTTAGCATCGGGATAAGCAAACAAGGTGGTCTTGCAATAGGATCGAGCGATCCGAGGAAGACAAGCAACACATTTCAAGCATCACACAAGCAGATGACAAGCAAACAAGGCGTACCATAGGTACTAAGGGGTGACTACACGCCATAACGGGGATCCTATATTAGGGATGTTCATCCTAAGTACGGACGTTACGCTACGTGGGTCTTGACTTCTATCTTGCCATTTGTCGTTGTCGGGGTCGTACTTGATTGATTTGGGGGCGATGAAGGACTCCGTGGGGAGGGCGATTTTGTAGTGTCTTTCGTCGTTGGTAGCTCCTTTGTTTAGCTTGTCCTGGGTCTCTTTATTTTGGGACTTCCGTCTTCATATTCGTCAAGTCGGACTTTGTTTTTTTGGAAACGGAACTTTTGAAGTAGAAGGGATATAGAATAATCCATTTCAACACGTTTAAATAAGAAAAGATGAGATAAGAACTCCTTTTTTTAAAGCATTTAATAAAATAGTTTTCGAAAGTCGGTGTTATCGGAAATAGGGGTCATCCTGTCTAACGTCCATGCTAACTATGGTCTCCTACAGTTAGGATGGCTTTGATACCAAGTCTGTGGCACCCCGGATTTATGGTCCGAGAATACCCATTATGCATGCAATTCACGTTCCCATGATCAGTGAGCCGTGAGCATAACCAACAAGTATCATTACAACATCCATAATTAACGAATACAAGTACTACATTAATTGCCATTATGGAGATACAACAACAATAGCGGAAGTCTACAAGCGCAGAGCCCATGTCATGCCTTAACCTACAGGCGACTGACTGGGAAGACGGCCTAGCTCGCATAGACGTCAGCAATTTCCATTGTTCCTCTTGCTTCTAAAAAGTCTGGCCAAGTAAATAGCCAGGGACAATGCTGGTGAGTACTTTGAATGTACTCGCAAACCACCTTAAGAAGACCATAATAAAAGGTATGCAATATGACTATGGTAGGATGGCTCCAAGAGAGGTTCTTTTATAAACTAGTTTCTCTTTTAAATATAGCATGTCTCTATATATTTGTTCAAAAACCTTTGTAAAACATTTTGGATTCCTTTTTGAAAAGTTTTAAGAAAACACTAGGATTGGGTCACCCATTTGTTTTTCCTTTCGGTCATCGCATGACCAAACTCCTTCCTTCTTTTTCCCGACCATCTCATGGTCAAAACATTTCCTAGCCACTGCCTTTCCGAAATCCTTTTTGAATACAAAACCAGCACGGCTCTATAGCAACCTTCCCAACTGTCCATGACCGTGGACACGGCTATTCGAATAGATTTACACTCTACAGAGGTTGTACACTGTACCCACATCATCCGATTACCTGTCCGTGATCCACACCGATCGTGGGTCGAATAATCGGTCAAGACCTTCCGAATTTACTCTCTGGTACAAGTGCCTACCCTATGAGGTTAACCCCCTCAACACCAGGACGCCCTATATAGTAACCAGCCAACCGGAGCGTGTTTTGCACCTCGACGGGTGTGCGCTTTCAATGAGGGGCTCATAGTATCGCGCGGAGGCCCGTAGACCCTTTGTTCCTTCTCCCTGTCGATTCTACGCATGGACCGTAAGACAGAGAAGGCCCACCCTCCGGGGATTGTTTACCCCTGTAGTAGTGTGAGGCACCTATACCAGATTGGATAAACTTCCATCCTAGCCCCGTCCCATTCCAGAGTAATGTGGTTGCACGGGTTAATTGTTCTAGCAAAACTGCAAAGAACCGAGTGCGTTTTCATAAACATTTTTCCTCCATGATTTGTTTGACCATTTTGTAAACCAAAACCTTTCTCATTTTCAACATCACTTGGTAGGCCAAGCCTCCCAAGGTTTTCTCATAAAACATTTTTGCAAACCCTTTTTCCTGGGGTCTTCCCATCCTATATTTTTGCTTTGGCTAAAACAGGGTGTCGAAGGAGTTATGGTGTTATGTCACCATCTATCATGCTAGGGGCAGGTAGGTATCAAAAAGGAGGTTGTACTTAATGGTACCAAGGGGAAATAGTTTGGAGGAGCCAAACCTTTCCCATATAAAACAATATATAGTAAAACAATGCAATTTGCATAAAAGAGTAAATAAAACATGCATAGGTAAAATAATAGGACAAGGCATATGAGCAAGAAGGTGGCTTTCCTGTGACCAGCGATATGTCACTTGATGGCATTAGATAACCAGAATACCATTAATAAACATAATGGGTATAAGAGAAACCTGGTGCTTCCTTCATCTTGTCGTCAAAGAATTGCAACTATCACCGTTATCGAGTATACATGCAAACAAGCAACACCACAATCAATACAAGGCATGCAAGCATCACACCATCCATAAAGTAAAGGATAATTACAAGATATACACTAGTAGGGTGTTGGAGGTATGATTTGATTGGATTGGGAGAAGATTTTGAGGTATTAGGTGAAGGATCCCTCTTGGTTTAAACTACCTATAGGAGATTTTGACGAAGGACTTGATCTGTATGATATCATTGTATAAAAATGATACCATCAGATAGGTATAGATAAAATGAAGCCAACAAAAGTGGTTTCACTATTTCAGCAAATTGCCTTGGTTTATAGTGATTATAGATCTAGTTTTAGGAAATAATTCACCAGAACTTCTCTCGAGTTCCAAAAATTATTTACTTTTGTGATTAGGTAGTATTTAGTGGACTTAATCACGAGGATTTGGTTTCACCTAAATACAATTACCAGAATGCCCTTGGGAAATTCCCAAAGACAGTACTGGCTGGGATTTGTCTTTTTCATCATATTTAGTTTAGAGAATATGTTTAGTTGATTCCAAGGACACATGTTAGGTAATGGAAATATCTTTCTATAGAAATTGGAATCAACCTTTTTGGGTTTACAGAGCTACTGTAAAGTTTTTATTAGTGATTAAACCATGCACAAAAGAGTTTACTTCACAAGAATTCAATAGAGACTCATAAAAATATGAGCTACTGGATTATGAACTATATGGATAGGTGTGTTCAAGGGAAGTTGGAATTAGGTCCAAACCCCACTTAGTTTGACCTAAGGAATTTCCTAAAGGCGGAAAAGGATTTATTTGGTTATTTTTGTTACCAGTAATATAGGAAGCAAATGAATAAGGGGAATGTGGGAAATGAAAGGTATGACCAATACCTTTCAGAACCAATTGGTTTTGCTCCATTTGGAGATCCCAAACTCTCTGGAAGATTTTATTAGCTAGAGCAATAGGCTTGGCTACTTTATTTTCTATGATTTATCTCTTCAGCAAATTGGTCCAAAACCAATTGTTCATGTTAGAGGGGAGGTTTAGGTACTTGTTAAAATTATTAACTAAATTTATTTAGGGCATTTCCATTTTTATTTGATTTTAACTGATAGGGCAATTTTTGGATCTAGGTAAAATAAATAAGAACCAGAGGGTTGTGGGCTGGGATTTGGGGAAGATGTGCCTCGACTGGGGGAATACGGACCACCCGGGCTTGGCAGCACGGGGCACCAAGGTTCGAATCCCGGCTAGTGGGGCCCGTTGGTCAGTGACCTGGGACCGCGAAGGGGTATAGGGAGAGGAGGGACGTTAGATCTAGACGCGATGGACGGCGGTGACTCGTCTTATTCCCTGAGCCAGAGAAACAGAGGGGAAACCCTAGCTCGTGACGGTGGGCATGGGGAAGCTCACCTAAGGGATTTCCGGCGAGGGAGAAGGCTCCAGGGAGATGTGGTGCACTCCAGGGATCTCGGAGATGGGCGGCAGTGGCCATTTTGATGCAGGAATGAGGCTCCACCACCGCGGGCATACGGGTTCGCTCGGGACCTCAATGAAGGCGGTGGTAGTGATGATCCTGCATGAAACGGAGGACAGGGTGAGAAAGGGGTTGAAGATGCGACCTTGCCAGAACAAGAATGAGGCGAAATGGTGCAGCACAGCCTCGGCACCGTTGAGTTTCTCCTTGCATCCCGAGGGGGAAGATGTTTCTTTCACCTTGCGAGGGAGAGATAGAGAGATGGATCTTGGGCTAGAGATGTGGTAGGTGGGAGTGTGGGGGAGAAATGAGGGCAGAGAGAGGAGCTGGGGTGGGTGGAGGCTTATAGACCGGGGTGGTATGGTCTATGGTAGACCATGACAATGGGGGAAGCGAGGGAGGGGTGGTGTCCATCCATTGGGCAGTAGGGGTGGTGGAGAGACGTCTCTGGTCGTGGTAGGGGGTAGAGAGGAGAGAGGGGCTGCTATAATGAGAAAAGAAATGGCTAGACAAGACCTTGACTTTGTCTCCCTCTCAAACAACCATGTGGGACAAAGAGGTGGGGCATGCTACCGTGGGCCTATAGTGTTCTTCCACCAGAAGGGAGTGATCCTGCTTGGGAGACATTCTTGGCAAGCTTTAATGAGTGTTGGGTGTGCTTTGGTTTAAGATTTGGGGAGATTGCAAGATTAGCCATTTTAATCATCGTGAAAGAAAGATTTAAAATATGATCTTGGCAACATGGGGAGATGGTTCTGGTTGGAGGGTATGGTCCTTGTACCTTTCATGGATTTATTTGGGATTTTTTATGGGGTATTAGTCCACTTAAATCTACTTAATCAAAAAGTGCAGTAATAGATTGTCGAAGCTAATGTAATATTTTTATATTAGACAAGGTTGGTTTTTGATGTGAAATGGTTCTGAATACCATTTTACACATTGGAGAATTTATTTGGAATTTACTGAGATGGAAAATTATTTTCAGGGAATTATTTCTTGTTTCTGCCATTTAAGAAAAAGGGCAAAAAGAATTAATAAAGAGTCTGAAAAATATTTATTTTTGAGTTGGAAAGATGGGATATGATAAATAGGCATCAAATGTGCCTTGAGTTGGCAAGGTGAATTGGAGAAAAACAAACTTTCCTTTATAGACTAAGATTCTAGGGTTTTGCCAAAGGTGGAATTTAAATAGTTGTAGGCTCCAAATAATTATGGGAATTATTTGGGGAGATATATTAACCAATGTAGATGATGTAAGACTGATTTATATATCATTGTACACTTGGGTTTTGATGTATTTTGGTGAAAATAAAAGAAACAAGATTTTTGGGAATCTAGGATTTTGTTGTTTCCATGCCACCTAAACATGGTTGGATTAGTGAGATCAGAGCTCACCTTGATACAAGGGGTATATGGATGTATATACAAGGTTATATAGATGGTCATGGAAGCAAGATTTGGGCTTGGTTGCATTTGAGGTGGTCTAGAAGAGATGGCAAACTTTGTTGAAAATAAGGCTGCCATAGCCGCTACATCAGGTAGCCTCCTAAACCGTGTGGGTTTAAGAAGAACAAAGCTTCAATGAGAACAAGGGAAGTGGGGGTTTCTAGGCTATGGTTTTTAGATCATGACCATGCAAATATTTGGTCAAGGGGAGGTGGCATATAGATGTGATCTTCTGCCAATGTAGGCATGTTGACTAGTTTCGCAGAAAAGCTTACCATGATGTTAACAAAACCATCATGGATGAGTTGAATTAAGAGTGTTTTACTCAAGAGTAAGAGTGTGCCTTGGTAGTACTAGTGATGTACTATAAGATGGTTCAAATACATTCTCAAGGATGCACATAGGTTGGAAAAGGTAGATCTCCAAGGATTGAATCTAGATACGAAATCCAGACTTAGCCATTTTGGTAGATTTATGGTTTTAGACTAGATTTCAAGTGTAGATGATTTTGAGGGAAAGATAGGATCCAATTTCATGATCAAGGTGATGATGATGATGAAGTGTTAAATAAGTAGATAGGATTCATACTTTAGATTGGGTCTTCACTGAGTTGGAATAATTAGAAGGGGTTATCCCTGGATTGATCTGATTAGGAGGGGAGATGATCACCTTAGTGGGTTAGGATAGATCCAGACTTGGATGCTTGATATGAGATTAATGATCACAAGCATAGATTGGGTCCTAAGGGATGAGATACTAGATTAGCTCACTCTAGTTCCTAAGCAAACAATGCAATCAGCAGATCAAGGCAATTCATCCTATCAAACTTATCCAACTACTACTAGGGTTACCATCAAGCCTAGCTTGTGGTAGGGATGGGTATTTTGAATTGGTTATGTTTTGAAGTAAGATAAGTAACTCTTGGTATATCTAAGATTAGAATGAAGAGTTTTTGAATACAGGTTTTGGAAAACCTAGGGGTAAGAGTAGTTAAGAGTTATGTCTGGAAAACATAAGGAGATTATAGTTTAGTTCTCCATAGTTTGGTTAATAGAACTAGCAAAATATTTTTGTTTTGTCAAAGTCATCTTGGCTCAGGTTTTGAATGCCAGAACATTTGAGAAAATGAAAGATGAGCCAAGACATCTCTTTGTAAAATAGCTTTTGTCAACTAGTGTTGATATAGGAAGTATAGCATCTAATACACAACCAGTTGCAAGAACACAAGAAAGCAAGTAAACAAACATTGCACTTGTAACAAGAAAAAGTTTTTGTTCCCCCTAATTTTTGCCTTTTTGGACAACAATTTAGGGTTGCTGAAATTGGGATGTTACAAGACCCCTCTTCGATCAATAATCAGTGGCAGGACCTGGAGATCCGTACTGACTCCCACACATTCAATGCCGACTTCTGTGATCATGAGAACCTTTTACGCATGTAAGTCAGTCCCTTTGTCTTGCGATATAATACATGTCCGAGATTCGATCATCAGTATCTCCATACCTAGTTTGATCTCGTTACCGACATGTACTCTTTTCTCGTTCCCGTGATATATCATTCTAGTGATCACATCACTTGATTGCAAACTAACTAATGTAATATCACCGAGAGGGTCCAAAGTATATCTACCCGTCATCGGGATGGAAAAATTCCAATCTTGATCCATGAGCCTCTACATAACACCTTCATAGCACTAAACCCACCTTTATAGTCACCATGTTACGGTGTGACGTTTGATATTATCAAGATACTCTTCCAGTGTTAGTGATTAACATGATCTCATGGTATAAGGACTAGGATTACTTCATATGATGTTATAGCAATATAAACACAATGACTTCGATCGTGATGCTATACCTCGGTTGAATGTTCATTACATCATTCAAACAATGTTGTGACGTTGTTATTAAGAACATCCAATGTCTAGGATCAGGAAACCTTTGATCATCTTGTTGATCAACGAGCTAGTTTATAAGAAAGGAATAACTAGGAACCTTCTATTTGTTTATTAGACACACATGTATTAACGTTTCCAAATTAATAAAAATATAGCATTCAAAATAAAAATTTATCATAAACAAGGAATCAGATAATAACCAGTTTATTATTGCCTCTCGACCATATTCCCTCCAGTCTCCCACCTGCACAAGAGTGAATAATGTAGTTTGAAAACTTTGCGTATTGGACACCTATGGCTTTCTGGTGTTGCATATACGCGATTTCTAGTGGTTAACATAATCTTCGGATATGACACTTTCAGGTCCGTGTGTATTTGCATGTCTTTGCGTCTTCACGCATCATTCATTCTCTAATGAGATGGCATTGTATAAATTTGTTCTTTTGGTGAGACCTTTAGTTCCTTGGGGTTAAATCATGTCGATACTATTGTCGTACAATATATCTTTATAGTGTTAGCCCATTATGAACCACACCTTAGTTCAAATGCCCTCCTTTGCTGCTACTATAGCAGTCATATACTTAGCTTTTTGTTGTAGTATCCGTCACAATGTCTTAACTTTGGAATTCATCCAAATCCATCATGTAATCTCCTTTCAATACATTGTGCCACCCATAGTTTTAAATTGAGATAAACTTAATCTTGTGACAGAACTAGTATCGGTGTAAAATTTTACAATGAACTATTTGTAACTGTTTTTCACTTCTACATAAATATATTCTTAGTTCTTCCAATAGATCATAAAAATATCCTTACTATCATCCAATGATCATCTTATAAGTCATTTTGGTATATGCTCATAACATTTAGAGGATAGGACAGATCTGGATGTGTACATATCGGTATGATTGATCAAAATATTCTTGTGATTTCACTCACCAAGTGTCAAAGAACTTGAATCTTGTTTCACTTACCAAGTGTAAATACACTTGAATCTAGATTTAATTATTTTCCATGCTACAAGAACCTTTTCTCGTCTTTCCATATTTAACTCATTAAATATCTCATATATGTATGTCTGGCACAACAATATTAGCGTCACAATCTATCCATATAGACATTCATGCCTAATATTCGGGTTTTTCCTAAGTCTATCATCAAAATGAAATTCTTAACTCTTGTCAATAAAAGATACATCATTTCCAATCAACAAGATGTCCTTCACATAATGTATTTGAAATATGTCTTAGCGCTCCCACTTAATTTCTTGCAAATGCAAGCATCTTCATCATCTCCGATGAAATTAAACTCCTTTAATAGTTTCATAATGGTGAAGATTCTAACTCCACGATGCTTACTTCAACCATTGAAGTTTGCATGCCCTTTTACGATCGATGTCATGTACACGTCCTAGGTAAAAATTCTATTAGAAGCACTTTGGATCATGTCATGTACACGTCCTAGGTAACCATTCTATTAGAAGAACTTTGTTTTGTTTGTTCAACTACCATATACCAAAATTATATGTAGTGGTTGCTACATTATTCCGTCCAGACTGAATATCGCTATGAAAGATCAAATATTTTCATAGTCAACTCCTTTAACATTGTCGTAAAATATTTACCGACATGTCGACTATTTCATAGATGTGAAACATCCATGTCTATTTCTTTATAGATCCAAATACGACCGATAGGTTTTACACCTTTCTGAAGGGTATTCCAAGTTCAAAAAACTTGATTTCTCGTGTATGGAACTATCACAGATTTTATGGCTTCAAGCCATTTGACAGAGTCAGGGCCCATCATAGCTTCTTTGCATGTAGTTAGTTCATAATTGTCAAACAATAATGATTTACTCTCAAATCTTAGTATTTGATTGTTTACCCGACCTACTTGGTTCAATATGAACTTAGATTTCCGTGACCACAACCTTTGAGGCACGAGAGCCATGAGTATTGTGGCTGCCTCCGGAACAATTTCCGACACTGCGCAACTCATCACATATCAAAGTTCTATTGTCCTCCCACTTAACTTTTGCGAAAAAATCCTTCTCAAGAAACTTCATGTTTCAAGCGACAAACTCTTTTGTCCTTGGTGTTATGGAGGAATACCCAACAACTTCTTTGGGATAACCTACAAAGACGTGCTTATTCGACTTTGGTTGTAAACATTTTATTATGCATAGCATACCAAAATTTAAGAAAAGACAACTCGGGTTTGATCCCAAACCATACCTTTATGGTGTCATTTCAACAGATCATGATGGTGCTCTTTTCAGTGTAAAAGCGGTAGTCTCGAAAGCTTTAATCCTTAAACAATAATGGCAGTCTTATAAATGACACCTTTGATCTTACCATGTCAAACAAGGTTCGATTTGATCTCTCGAACATACCATACTCCTATGGTTTATCGGGAAATGCAAATCCATGGAACAATTCCTCAAATCTTAGGTGTTTTTCTAAACATGTAACTCAAATATCTTCCTTTTACGATCGAATCATAAACTCTTTATTTTCTTATTACAATGATTTTCCACTTCATCTTGAAAGTCTTTGAACAATTTTCAAATGTTTCATACTTCTTCCTTATTAAGTAAATATACAAATATATTCACTCAAATTTCTGGAGAAAGCTTTTGAAGTTGAAATCCATTGCTCATGATTACACATAATGGACTACATACATCAATATGTACAAATTCCAATAAGTTAGTCATTCGTTCTTCTTTGGCATTTGAACTAAGTTTCAATTATCTCCTGGAGAGTCTTACAAGTGTCAATTTGATCAAAATCAAAGACTCCAAAATTCCATCAACATGGAGTTTCTTCATGTTTTTCTTTCCAATATAATTTAAATGTCGTTGTCACTTTGTAAGTGATCTTTCAATCATTTGTCTTGCGACATTTTAGCATTAGTTTTATGGATGTGATTTCTCCAACTAGACTTGTAGAAGTTCATCCATCTTCTGTGGAATACGGTAATTATTTGAACAACCATTGTTCTCATAATACAGGAACAAAATAACAATTATTTAAACAAATCTTGAAGGAAATCTTTGATGTCAGCGATAAAAACAATAACAGTTTATTTGTTTTCGATGAACATCATCACATATTATCTTGCTAGTTACTTAGGCCATTGTAGTTCATGAATTGCGTTTTTCTGTATGACATTTCATACGAACCAATTCGGCATCCAATACCCAAGAACCACATTGTTTAACAAGCAAAGAATACAACCATAACATGTATATCATCTATATACATTAGCTGGACATTTCCAGTCTTTTCTTTTCTGCCAAATATTTTTAGATTCTCTTTTAGCATTTCCTTTTCCTTTTAAAAGAGTCCATCAACATCAAAAGTGGCTCCATACATATGACACATATTCCAAAGCGTGTATAGTCAAATACTAATACCTTTGCACTTGCACTTTGAAGTAGATCACCATCATCAAATGTTTGGCGTTCTTTCAAAATCCATTCTTTAGTAATCTTTTAGTGTAGTAAACATTTTACCTACATCTTATATTCATCCTTATTATGACAACTTTCATGATCAAGCTAATGTCGCTTATAAACATGAATCATCAATATAATGTTACTTTCCAAAACCCTTTTGGATGATTAGGATGTCTATCATCTCCAATCTTCGAAAATTCTCATCCAATATGAGAACATATATTATACTCTATCATATTGCAACCAAAACAATGTTTCACATGTCATAATATCTGTCACACATGATGGTTTGTAAAACAATTCATTCAGCTCCTAGATAACCTTGATATTTAAAACAATCAAGAATCATGGAGGCAAACATGATACTTTAGATACTAGCACTTGAATTATTACTCTTGATTTAATACTAATTATTAAACTTCACGGAGTAAATGGAGTTTGTTGAAAGTTTGCAATAGGACTTCTAAAATTTAGATTGACTCTTAAAACAATACGATACCAGTTCGTAAAGTAAATATCTAGAATTCTATAGTTCTATTATCTCAATTCAAATAAGCATAAGGTGGTGAACTATAACACCCACGGTCACTCCGGACTGACGGCTATCACTTCTGGCAGCTCAATAGGATCTCTAGACTAACACCATAGACCAACACTAGTCTTTTCTGTGCACTTTGTCCTCACTCGTGCGCACCCGGTACCCACTTCCTGGTCGGTCACCCATCCTAGAATTGCTCTAGGCCAAACACGCTTAACCTTAGAGTTCTTTTCGAATGAGCTTCCGGAAAAGAAGTTGCAACTTGTTTGTATGGGTTTCCTATCAATCTTATTGAGCCATGTTCCAGGGTCTCACACACACCCACCCTTAAAAGATCGATGTACTCGTCGATCAACCACAAGCCAGGAACGTTCCCTCTTGGCACATGTCTGTGCATCCAGTGTCGGCACATGCGCCATGTCGTGTCCACTCCGGGCCACACGCGCCATGCGCCACATGTACGGCACTGACCCGCACAAGCCCGTGTAACCGCGAAGGTCGGCTCTGATACCATCTATAGAGGCCTAAACCCAATAAGGTACAAGTCCATGTATTTACAGTGCTAGTCCCTAGATCGAATAGCTAGCACCCACAGTTTAAGATGTAATATCAAGAAACAAAGGTCATATTACAACTCTTATCTAGGAAATAAAATAATTCATTACAACTTACATAGCTCATATGGCTATCTTATTACAGAGCAGCAGATATAAATATAAGGCATGGAGTCCTTCATCTTCATATGCCACAGGCAAACATGTTGGTTGTAGACTTGTAATCCATACTCATTAAACTTCACCAACAGCAAACAAACCTACAACATGATAAGTTACAGCCATAAGGGAAAATACATTTGAATTGTATTGGCAAGTGATATCATATTGATATGGAGAATCTAACATCTACATGAATATATGGCTAAGTGGGGTTTTGGCTGGCCTTTGCATAAAATAAGTTTTCCCTATCCTTTGAAAATTAGTTTTTCTCTTTTCAAAAACACTTCATCAAACATGGCACTCTGGATACACACCAGGTGCTACCCTTGTTCACCCAACAAGTTTTAACTTAGAGAAATTAGCATGATGAAATTCTTGAACTGCTTCACTGTCTTGATTGATCAAAATTGTCCATAACCGGGGACACAGCTAAGTACTTAGTTTTACCCTCTCGAGAGCTGGTGCACTTTCCCCACAAGACTTGACAAGCATCGAGACGAGACTTTTTAGAAGCAATCCCTCAGACCACCGTGGACACCTTCCATCCTATCATCAATACCACCTTAATTATTTCCAGCTGGCTGAGTTCTTGCAACTTAGTTGGTCAAGGTAGAGCCCATATGCCATGTGGTTGCACTGGAAGCTTCCGTGACAATAATGTCTCCAATCTCTTTATTCCCGCGTGGCCATCCACAAGTGATATACACCAGGGTCAACCATAGAAATGGGTCCTGTGTAACCACTCAACAAAAATCCATCCATACAAGTCCCATTTCCACCCAGGTGTTTCATTAACATCAGTTGTTTTCATTAGTCCAAAACAATATTTGTATTTTCATAAGACATCATATCATGATTTCCACCCACAATTCTATATAGCTAGATTAAGCATTCTAAACTTACCATGTCTCCTATCTTTAGGAAATACTACCAAGGTAGATACTATAGGTTTAGCATAGCATAGAAATATACAAAATAGTCCTATCATGCATACTACAAAAATATTACTAATGCAATATTGAAAAGATAGGACTTTTGATGACCAAAGTATCACTTGCCTTTTTAGTATAAAATCTAGGCACTCTCCTTGATCTTAAAAATGTCACACTCCTCAAAGTTCACTACATCACAATCAATCAAAGCACACATTCAAAACTAGCACACAAAAATAACAAAACAAAACAAGTAAACACAGAAATGCATGCAAGCATGCAAAAGGTTATTTTATTTAAAAAGTTGTTCCTAACAAGTATCTAGACATTAAAAACACCTAGTGGTCCTTTTTATAAAAGTGGAATTCCAATTGGAATCAAGTTAGTGTAATTTGGTTATTTAAAACATTTTTGTTTTACTTGAAAAGATTTAATCAAAGGAATATTTTATAGTTCTAACAAAATATATTTTTAATTTCAAATGTTAGTTTTTATGGTCAGAGGGTTCAAAACAAAACCATTTTCAAAAGGATTCATTTAAAAATAATTTTTACAACAATTATTTTTACTCAAAATAGTCCTAAACAAGTCTCTGCATAAAACTCTAATTTTTTAGAATCAAATTACCAAAGTAATGCCACAGATGCAAATTTCATATTTTTATGAATCCATAGAAACCAAATTTGTATTTTTCTGATTTGTAGAAAGTTATGAATTTTACAAGTTTAATCATCTAATAGATAAAATATGGATTTTAAATCGAAAACCCTGAGACGCGGCGCTTCCTGATTGGCCCGTATCGATTCACGTTGATCACACGCGTGCAGTGTTAGATCTAAGTTTGATCCTGGAGCTCAGATCATACCATACTGTTTCGCTTCTAAATCTAATCGAGGCCCTTAGGATTTTGATCCAGTGGATTTGACCGTGCTGGCCAGGGATGGGTGGCGCTGCTGGCGACGCGTGGCGGTGACGCCTCTGGTGGCGGCGCATCGGTGGGGCTAGGGGGTAAGGGGATGGTGTGAGGGGGTTACCATAGTCGTGGGGACGAGGCGAGCTCGGGGGAGGTTGTGGGCGAGGTAGGGGCCTACGGGTTCGTCGGTGATTCCTCGCCGGAGTTGCGCGCACCGTAGGAAGCTTGCAGATGATGACGAAGGTGAGCCTAAAGAGCATGATAAAGTGAACGGCGAGTACCAGAAGAAGCACAAGACAAAGGCGAGCATGATAGCATGAGCTAGAGGGCAAGGGGAAAACGGGGTCCACCGGAATTGCTGCCAGAGTTCGTCGGGGACTACGGCGGTGTGAGCTCGAGATTTGGCAGCCTGGTGGCTCTCTAGAAACGGGGTTTGGGGAAAAAAGAGAGAAGGGGAATAAGAGGGCATGGTCAGGGTGGTGAATTACGCTCACATTCAATCGAATTTAAGCGAATTCAAATGGGCAGAAACGGCAGAGAGAGGAGGGCGTGTTCAACGCGCAAGGTTGACGACGGGGCTGACGTGGCTGTGGGGAAGGCTGGTCAGTGAAGGGGTGGGGGTTCTACGTGGTAAGAAATGAAAGCAGAGGGGGATAGGGAGTGGCCCGGGTGCGCTGGGCTTGGGTAGTTGGGCTGGGCTGGGCAGGTTCGCTCCTCTTTTTTTTTCTATTTAGTCTTTTTCTTTTTCTGTTTTTATTTTGTGTTTTTAAACAAGTCATTTGATTCAAACCTTAATTTTAATTCAAAACTTATCCAATATTTTCAGTAGGTTTTATACAAAAACAAGGTTAGTTATTTAGTCCAATTCAAATATTTTTATCAATTAGTATTCATTTAAAATTAAGTGATACATATTGGTATTTATTTTAATAAAATTTTATCCTTTTATATTATTTAATAAACTTTTATTCCATTTACTTATGAATTTTAGCCCTGGTTTAAATTTTCTTAAAATGAAAAAGACTAAACAGAAAAAAAGAGGAGCAAACATGCCCAGCCCAGCCCACCTACCCCAGCCCAACTAGCCCACCCGGGCCACTCCCCCTCCTCTTCTTTATTTTCTTACCACGCAGAACTCCCACCCCTTCACTGACCAGCCGGCCCCACAACCACGTCAGCCCGGTCGTCAACCTCGCGCGTTGGACACGCCCTCCCCTCTCTGTCGTTTCTGCCCTTTCAATTCACTTAAATCTGGTTGAATGTGAGCATAAATCACCACCCCGACCATGACCACTTATTCCCCTCTCCCTGCTCTCCTTTCCCCTCAAACCCCATCGCCAGAGAGCCACAAGGTTGCCCAATCTCGAGATTGCACCGCCGCAGACCCCAACGAACTCCGGCAGCAATTCTGGTGAGCCCCGTGCGCCCCTTGCCCTCTAGCTCATGCTGTCGAGCTCGCCTTTGTCTTGTGCTTCTTCTGGTACTCGCCATTCACTTGCTCATGCTCTGTAGGCTCGCCTTCGTCATCATCTGCAAGCTTCCGATGGTGCACGCAACTCCGATGAGGAATCACCGACGAACCCGTGCGCCCATGCCTTTCCCACGACCTCCCCCGAGCCCGCCTCGTCCCCACGACCATATTTGATGGGTCCATGATATCAACTCTTCCCTTATCAAGTTGAATGTCTAGTAGATTCCAGTGGAAGCTGCAAACATTTATATATACATCAGTAACTTATCAGTCACACTTATTAGCATCGACTAATCAAAAATGAATGTGTACAACAGAGTAAGACCCTCACCTGAAATTGTAAGGAAACAATATGTGGTCAGAGAAATTTTGATCCATTAGAAACCTTAGAATGTTTTCCTCCGTCTCATCGGGGTTATCCGTTAGAGTGGTTATGCACTTTATCTGGATCAATGAACCCAATATTGTAGATTCTTTTTATTTTACATTCTAGGATCTTTATTCTACATAAAAAGGATAATTACATGTTCTAAACTAAACAACTAAAAAATTAAACATGTAGACAATGAATTCAACAACTTATAGACAATATCAGCTGAGGATGGATTTGTCCAGGGCGTCGAGATGATATAACTGGAACAGATCTAGAAACTCAATATGGACCTCTTCGGGTCTGAAGTAGTACTCAGGTGGGACATTGGCTACGATCATTATTCTCCCCTGCTTCATGACCGTCGAGTACCATTGATGGAGATTCCGCATTTGTGTTGGCAGTTCTTTCAGCCTCTCTTTGCTGACCAAATCCTCACGTGTGACATATTTAGGGGCTATTTGCATCTTGGGTAGAAGGTTGAGTTGGGGGGCTAACAGTTCATCAAGACTAATTTCCATGCTGGCCGCTAACTCCGCAACTATTGACATATCTACTGGATGTTGTGCGAGGAGTGGAATGTTTTGTGAAACCACCTTGAGGGATGCGATCGTTTGTGTTGCCTGTTGTCCAAGAAGGGGAACGTCTGATTTTTTACTGATTGCAGTTTTGGTCCCTCTTGCACCCTGCTTGCTGATTTCTTACCGCTTGCACTTGATTTGCTTGATTTGCTCTTCGCCAATTCTTTCTGAAGTGTGAGTAGATAGTCATCTGGCTTATGGTGCAACTCATATTGTGAGTTTGTGTTCAGAAAATCAAGTGCATGTGGCTTGTGCTTCTCGGTGTATACCGGAGCGGGCTCGGGTTTCTTCTTCTCAAAATGCGCCGCCACTTCGGCCTTTGCTATCGCTGCAGATTCCGCATCAGTACGATCGTAAGGTCTGATGTGAAGATTCTTATGAGGCACTGTTGGGAGGGGCGACATTTTCCATTGGGGCTGCCGTGTCCTTTAGTACTCACTGATGGAGCACGCTTCCGCTTATTGTCCTTAGCGGGCGGCGAAGACTGCTGAGCCTGTGGCGGAGATCGAGATGGACTCGGGATGTGGTGGTCGTAGTCATCATGGGGTGGGCTTCTTGGAGGTGATGGAGGTGGAGGAGACCTGCGACGACTCGGAGGTGGTAGTGTTATCCTTGGGGCCGAGCCTAGAAACCGTATGTTGTTCTTGTCCCATAGAATGATCCCACCATGTACTTCTCCGAGTGTGATCTACCTTCTGGTCTATGGATGTCAAGCTCCATTGACTCCCACGCCTTTATGATTTGATCCACCTCGACTTTAGCATAGCCAGGTGGAATCTCACGGCCATGCCAACGTGCGTCAGGCGGACAAGGCAAAGCCGATCCGACCACCACCTTCACAGATACGTTCTTCAATTTATTATGGAGCTCACAAGGTATCTTCTCCTTAATTCCATCCACGGGGTAGCCAGGGTCGCCATCTGTATAGGATGCATCGTTAGACGGGACCTCCGATTCAACCACGCTGCTTCTCTGCTGAGATGGGTTGGAGGTAATATCGAGTGGAGGATCTTGCAAGCGCGCTATTCCTCTAAGTTCGTCGATCTGCTGCTGCTAATTGTCAAGTCTTGCTAGCAGCTGGTTGAACTTGTCTACCTCCTCCTCCTCCCGTCGCTGCTTTGCTCTTCTCGGCTTCTATAGGTACCTTGGTCCTTAGGAAACCCAGTCTCCCACGTGAAACTCCCGTCAAGGCCTCGGACTCGTCCTATATGTTCACGATTCCCGACGACCAAGGTCAGCAAGTCTTTCTCTCTATCGGGTTGAAACTATTTTATTCCATCTTTAATATCTTTCACCACTTTTATCCATGTAGTCATGGGTACCTTTATCCCGTCACTACAAATAAGGTCCCCTGTAAGTTCGTCATATGTACTCTCATGCCCAAGGAACCAATTTCTTGCCCTCAAATCCCATTCTTCATGAATTGGTTCTGGAATGATCCCTTTATCATTAAGCTCTTTCTATTTTGCATCCCACTTAGACAGGGCAGCTGCGTAGCCCCCTGGCCCCATGTTATGGTGATATTTATTCTTTGCAGCATTTCTCTTGTTTTTTTAGACTTTTCCTCTGCAACTCTTGACCCCCAATACTCCACAAATGCATCCCAGTAAGGCTGCTGCTTTGCTAGATAGCCTTCGAATAATGGGGTTTTATTGTCCTTCTGATACTGTTGCCATAATGACTTCTTCCAGTTCTTGAATAGTTTGGCCATCTTCTTCAGTGCAAAATGCTTGACTTTCTTTCTCATTTCAGTCGTCTCGTCATCAGTGTCACATTCTGGCAACTTGAAATGTGCCATTAGGTCAATAAATAGTTGCTCTTGGAATATATCGTCGATATATCCATCACTCCATTCCTCCTCTTTGGGCTTATTCCACTCTCGAATAGTGATCGGGGTGCAATCTCTAGCAATAACTCCGCATTGGTGTACAAAATATTTGTTTTGTTTTTTTCGGTTCCAATGGTTCGCTGTCTCCTAAAACCTCTGTAATTTCATAAGCAGTACCCTGGGGCAACTTTTTGGCTGGGCCGCTCTTGGTTTTCTTGCTCGATGTAGAGGCCTAAGAGAAGAAACATTCGTCAACATAATATATATACAACTAGGTACATCTAGTGACGATCATCGGACATCATATATATATACCTCGTCAGTCTATGTTACGCGTCCATGGGCTTCTTCCTCTTGTCTGTTGGTCTCCTCTCCCTCACCGGATGAGTTCAGATACCTCGAGGGAGATCCCTCATCGACATCGTGAATCATATCCTCGAGCAAGTGTTCTGAATCTAGGTCTATGCGTATTGGACTAGGTGGATCCATAGTTCCTGCAAAATGCACACATATTTATTTGAACTTAAAAAATAAACCCTAAACCCGGAGGTGCGATGGCGATGGCCGGTGATGGTGGCCGCGTGTGAGGCGGGCGACTAAGCAACTTCCCGTGAGAACCACCACCCTAACCCTACCTCCGGTCACCACCGAGCACGAACACCCTAACCCTAACCCTAACTCCGGTTACAAAGAGGGTCTTACAATAAAAATACTATATTACACAATTATATTACAATAAAAAACCCTATTAAAAACATAATTTACAATATTAAACTATAATCCTAAACTATACATTAAACTAAAAAAACCTAAACTATAATCCTAAACTATACACTAAACTATAATCCTAAACTATACATTAAACTAAAAAATCCTAAATTAAAAATCCTAATTAAGTACTAATCCTAACCCTAACACTCACCGGCAGTGGCGGCGGCTGGCGCGGGCGCGGGAGTTGGCGGCGGGCAGCCTTGCGGCAGGCGCTTCGTCGGAGTTGGAGGCGGTGGCACGGTGCGCGGCCGAGCTCGGGCGCGGGCGTGCGGGGCGCGGCGGGCTCGACGGTGGCGCGGCGGCCGGCTGAGAGAGGGAGGCGTGGCGGGCGTGGAGGTTCGTCGGAGTTGGCGGCGGGGCAGCCTGGCGGCGCTTCGTCGTCTCTCTGGCCTCCACTTCAAGAACGCGCTGGGCCAAAACCCCAAGCACGCGCTGTGGACTTTTTTTCAAATTTTCGAATATATCATTTAAAACAATTAAATTATACTTTTTTGCATACTTATGAATTTGACAAAACTTTCAACATGAAAAGTTCATGAATTTGAATAATTAATCCAAATCCATTTTCTGTTTTACAAAATAATTATTTTAAATAGTCAAATTATTAACCATTTTGCCATTATCAATTTAAAAATACATTAACTATTATTTTTTGCATATTTTTGAATCTCACTAAACTTTCAACATGAAAAGTTCTTGAATTTGAATAATTAATCCAAATCCATTTTCTGTTTTATAAAATAATTATTTTAAATAGTCAAATTATTAACCATTTTGCCAATTTAAAAATGCATTAACTATTATTTTTTGCATATTTTTCAATCTCACTAAACTTTCAACATGAAAAGTTCTTGAATTTGAATAATTAATCCAAATCCATTTTCTGAATAAGCTTTAGTCCTAGTTGTATCCACTGACAGGGACTAAAGATATTTCCCGCCATTTCTCACCGCTTCCCTCCAAGTTTACCGCCCTTTCCTCTAAACCGAGCTTTTAGTCCTGGTTGTAGCCAGTAACAAGGACTTTGATATTTTCTGCCATTTCCCACCGCTTCCCGCCATGTTTTCCTGCCATTTCCATCTATATATAGGCCGACCGCGCCATGGTTATGCACACATCCACACCTTTATCTCTTACAGAAATGGACAACGCCTACTGGGCCATTCTGACCCTCGAGGAGACCGAGGCGCTGTGCGCCTCAAGCTACCCTTGTCCACCAGGCTACCGGCCGCCCACCGGCTGGATGCTGAGCACTGGAGGGGTTCCTGTCCCTCCTATGCCTCAAGGCTCTGCCCTACAGGCAGCCATCATGAACCACTTCTACCACGAGCTCACGCCGGAGCAGCGAATGGATCCCGAGTGAGATCCCCACAACTACGACACCTGGAATGCCTTCTTCGCTAACCGGCGGGAAATGGAGCTCGCCAGGTACGATGGTGATGGCCCGCCCCCGGTGAACCACAACGAAGCCAGTCGTTGTCTGTGGTGGGCAAACCGTACTATCATTGGCGTGATGCGCTACCTCGCCGGGGGAGACCATCCTCGCCTACGGTGCCCACAAGTCCACCCGCCACAGAGCCATAAGAAGGCCCCTCCACCGCCCGGCGGTAGCGGCATCGTCTTCCAGGAAACCCCTCCCCCGCCCGCCGTGAATCCAAGGCCGGAGTGGCAGGTGCCCCCGGTATGTGCCATGGGTGGGCTGAGGATCTCCGGAGTGGCAGGTGCCCTCGGTATATGCCATGGGTGGGCTGAGGATCCCCGGATTGGCAAGTGACAATGACAATGATGATGATGATGACGATGGCGAAGAAGACCCTAAAGCTGTGTACTATAGGACTAGGCATGATTATGACTAAAGGGGGCGGCTTTAGTCCTAAGTGTTTGATACGTCGGAAACGTATCTATAATTTTTGATGGTCCATGCTTGTTTAGTATATACTTTGCTTTTCCTGTCTATACTTTGAGGTTATTTTTACATGTTTTCTGGTACTAACCAATTAATAAGTTGCCACAGTGCCAGATGCCTGTTTTCTGCTGTTTTTGGTTTCATAAAAGTTAGTAAAGAAATATTCTCGGAATTGGACGGGACAAACGCCAAATTCAATTACTTTCCATGGGAACAAGAAGTTCAGAGGGGAGACGAGGAAGCATGCCAGGGCGGGAAAACCCTGGGGAACAAGAAGTCCAAGCATGTCTTGTTCCAAACAATTGGGATTGCTTAGTGTGCCTTGAAGAAATTATGCGTTGTTTTAGCATGAAGAAGCATAGTATTGTGGTTTTATCCTTTGATGCTTTGCTTGGGTTGACTTGTCACATTCTCACACCATGTTATGAATATGACAAGTCACCATTAGCCTCTATGATCATTTAGTCCTTAACTTGTAGTACCACTCTATGCTTTGATTAGTAATGCTTTGTTGCACTGCATGATTATGGCCATTATGCTCTCTTAGTTGGTTGCTCCTAGTCTTTTGCTAGCCTCCACTTGTATGAGTAAGTCATACTCATGCTTCCAACTCCCAAGAAACCAAGTTTTTCCAAAGTGTCCACTATAAACTCCTATGCATGGTGTGTTACACCATTCCAAGTATATTCTTGTTTTCAGCTATCTTCCAATTAAAAACTATTTTGTTATATGAAAACTTAGTGATTAAAGCCCTCACAGACTTGATGGTACACTTTATATTCTTTGCCACTAATAAACTTGAACCACTGTGACATCTTTGTTGTATATGCTTGCACTTATACGTTGGAATTAACAGAACCGTGTTGTCACGGGGAAAGTTTTCAACATTGTACTTGTACTTTGTACTTAGTTGATATCGTGCTCTTTTGTCTATGGATGTCACTGGTGTGAAATGAAGAGGGAACTTGTAAGTCCATGGAGTTTGTATCCTGTGTTAGAGAAACGCCTGGGCCGCTAGCCTAAGCCATGCCTAATCATGGTGGAAACTTGCAGCATCACCATAGTGAGCTATCTATGAAGCATCCTCAATAAAAAAAGCTATACATATAGTAAATAAAAAGATTGCTGAGATGCTCATTGTCTGCTTGCCTTGTAATTTTGGTTATGGGAAAGCTCATGTACCATGTGTAAGGGGTACCCCGTTGGCGGTTCTCAATGATATGCAAATACTTACAATGACAAGAACTTACCTGTTACGGAAGTTGAGTATGCATGAGGTGTGGCCCTCGTATTCAAGGGACTTGAGATTGCCAACTTATACTTTGTCAAGCATTTACTCCATCTTTGTTCACTTTAATCTTAATCACTTCAAGATGCTTATGATAGGGGCAATGAGGGCTGAAAGCTAACAAGTATCATAATTTTTGGAAGCTCTTTTGAAATTTGAAATCTCTGCTTCCTTTACAAAAAGGCTTTTCCTCCACCATTACTGAGTCTCCACCTTCTGCCTTTAGGCACCATTAAGAGAGCATAGTTGTCATTCTGTGTGCAGTGTTCCAAAGCTTATTGATTGATGCATATTGTGATATTACTTGTTCTTGTAATATTTGTTTCTAGTCACCCTTGTGAACATTGAAGGTGTCATATGCATCTATATTGCTACTCTATGAGGGACAAGCTTATTGCCACTATGCTATGTTTTCTGTATGTGAAACAAACAAATGTTTTTTAATGCGTGTTATTCATGACCTTTGTTTGTATCTTGTCATGTTGCATGCATAGTTACTTTGTCCTACTGTTAGAACTCCTTTCATGCACATGTTTAGATTTCTTTGATCCCAACTTTCAATGCTTGCAAATGGTTGGATCTTTATTGTGAGGGTGCATGTCACCTAAAAAATTATTCTTTTATCACTTACCTACTCAAGGACGAGCAGGAGTTAAGCTTGGGGATGTTGATACGTCAGAAATGTATCTAAAATTTTTTATGCTCCATGCTTGTTTAGTATGCACTTTGCTTTGCTTGTCTATACTTTTAGGTGCTTTTTACATGTTTTCTGGTACTAAGTTATTAACAAGTTGCCACAGTGCCAGATTCCTGTTTTCTGCTATTTTTGGTTTCAGAAAAGTTAGTAAAGAAATATTCTTGGAATTGGATGGGACAAACGCCAAAGTCAATTACTTTCCGTGGGGAATAATAAGTCTAGAGGGGAGACGAGAAAGCATGCCAGGGTGGGAAAACTCACCCTCCCCCCAGGGGTGGGCCCGCGCCTGGGTAGGGTTTGACCTCTCTGGTCGCCTCCTCGGCCTTCCCCTTTGCCTATAAGAAGCCCTCGATACAGAAACCCTAAGGAACCGATCAAATGTCCACGAAACTGTCTGTATCCGCCACCACCATCGTCCCTAGATCAGGGGGGATCTGAAGATCTTCCCGGCACCCTGCTGGAGGGGAGATCATCCCGGAGGCCTTCTCTCTGGTATGATGCGTGAGTATTTCCACCTTGTACTATGGGTCCATGTAGTAGCTAGATGGTTGTATGTCCTCCTTTGGGCTTTCATGTATAGATCTTGTGATCTCTGTTCATGATCAAGATCTAATCTATTTGTAATCATGCATGTTGTGTTTGCGGGGATCTGATGGATATTGAGATTATTATGTTGGTTTGATTAATGGTTTTGTATTTATGATTCTATCATGTCTGTGTTGTTTGTGATCTTGCATGCTCTCCGTTGTTAGTAGCTATCTTGGCCATGTAGTTGCTAGTGACTCCAAGAGGGGGTATGTATGCTCGATAGTGGGTTCATGCCTCTAGTTTCCAAGGGAAGTGACAATAATCTCTTTGGTTGTAGATGTGTTGTTGCTACTAGGGAGAAAACAACGGTGTCTTGTTCATGGAACATGTGGACTGTTTACCTTACACACTTTGCTTAAAGCAGTTGTTTGTTGCTTGCAACTTAATACTGGAGTGGGTTCGGATGATAACCTGAAGGTGGACTTCTAGTCATAGATGCAGTTGGATGGCTGTCTATGTATCATGTTGTATTGCCTAATCGAATATCATAGGATCTTTCTGACTAGTAATTGCATTGTTATGCCTTGCTCAGTTCCTGTCAATTGCCCTGCTGTAATTTGTTTACCCTTCATGTCATGTTGTTTATCTAAGGAGAGCACCTCTGGTGAACTATGGACCCCGGTCCAATCTTTACCAATTATACATCTTCAACTATTAATTTTTTACTTGCTGCAAACCACCATTACCTTCCACACCAAACATTTAATCCTTTGTTACAGCAAACCGGTGAGGTTGACAACCTCACTGATTCGTTGGGGCAAAGTCTTGAGTTTGTGTTGTGCAGATCTCCGCGTTGCTAGCAACACCTGTGTTATGTTTTCCTTCCTCCTACTGGTTCGATAACCTCTGTCTCTACTGAGGGAAAACTTGCTGCTGTGCTTCTTCAAACCTTGCTCTTGGGGTTCCCAACAGACTCCACTTCAAGCACCAAGTTCTCGGGTGCCATCAAGGAGTCATCAGTGTTAGCTAGTCCCGGTTTTTTATATTAATAAATGTATTGAGTGTTAGTCCGGGTTTGTGGCTGGACAGGGACTAAATGGGACCTTTAGTCCCGATTCCGTAGTCTCAGTTTTTAAATATTAGGGATTACGAGTGTTAGTCCCCGGAGTGGCAGGTGACTACGACTTTCCCAAACTATGAAGATGTTGTCCCGATTCGTACTTACCATGAAGATCTGATATCCAAACATGTGTGGTCACATATTAGGGAGTGCCTCTATGACCAGTTTCTTGGAGATGCCGGAGGACTGAGCTCTGGCGGCATCTCCCTAAAACTGGACGTAGTGGTGTCCCTCTTTTCGAAGATCATCTTGCAGCTTGTAACTTCTCTAACTACATCAATATGCCTAGGAGCGAACCTAATTTCACATATTAGGGAGTGCCTCTATGACCAGTTTCTTGGAGATGCCGGAGGACTGGGCTCCGGCGGCATCTCCCTAAAACTGGCCGTAGTGGTGTCCCTGATCTCGAAGACCATCTTGCAGCTTGTAACTTCTCTAACTAGATCAATATGCCTGGGAGCTAACATAATTTCACATATCAGGGAGTGCCTCTATGACCAGTTTCTTGGAGATGCCGGAGGACTGGGCTCCGGCGGCATCTCCCTGAAACTGGCCGTAGTGGTGTCCCTGATCTTGAAGACCATATTGGAGATGCCTCAAAATGGCTGGAGGACTGGACTAACAAGGATGCCTATTTATAGTGTCGACACTCACGACATAATGTCGACACTCACCCCTATTATTAGTGCTCACTTGTGTTTTGTCCCGGTTGGTGTCTCCAACCGGGACTAAAGGTTCATCCAACCGGGACTAAAGGTTCAACCCCTATTATTAGTGCTGCCTGGCCCAGCCTGCCGCAATCCCTTAAGTCGTTGTTGGTTTCTCCAACTAGGACTAAAGGTTCAACCCCTATTATTAGTGCTGCCTGGCCCAACCTGCTGCAATCCCTTCAGTCGCGGTTGGTTTCTCCAACTGGGACTAAAGGTTCAACCCCTATTATTAGTGCTGCCTGGACCTGCCTGCTGCAATCCCTTCAGTCGCGGTTGGTTTCTCCAACCGGGACTAAAGGTTCAACCCCTAATATTAGTGCTGCCTGGCCCAGCCTGGCCCGCCCTTTCCCTCTATTTATAGTGGACTGTCATGGACACCCACACATACACACATTCCTCGCCGCCTACTTTAGGATGCCCATCCCGCATCCTCGTAGTCGACTCGGCGGCAACGATGGAGTACTGGGCTCCGTCGGGCATGTCCGAGACTGGGCTCCGCCAGGATGGCTCTAGATGGTGCTAGCTTCCGATAAGCGTAGCTTTGTGAGGAATCCGGGTGTCGTCGTCGACCCGGAGCTTCTTTTGTGGAGGTCGCCTGGTCCAGGAAGGGTGTAGAGGGAGCCGGCCACCAAGGAGGTGGTACGTCGTCGTGTCAGGGAGGAGGACGAGCACGTTCGTCGCTATATGGCTGCGTTGGACACCAGGGTCGATGATACCTGGCAGATTCTTTAGGGATATCACACGAGCTATGCTCGTGTGATGGTTCCGTCTCTTTGGGTTTTCACCTCCCGCGGCTTAGGCACTGGGAGTCGTCGTCCAGTTTGATTGAGCAAGATGACCAATGTTGCATGCATGTGGATCTGGGTAAAATATTTGACTCACAATATGATTACATAAAAGGTTTAATATATTACACCAACTTCCCTATCTAGTGTTGTTGTTTTCTTCTGCACCGTATCCATGGAGAATCTTCATCATTTAACAGGAGGCTTGGGTTAGTTTTCACTTTGAAGGGCGGGATTTCATGAAACTTATTATAATCTTATGACATATCTGTCTTGTCATCCACTCCCACGATGTTTCTTTTCCCTGAAAGAACTATGTGGCGCTTTGGCTCATCAGATGATGTATACTTTTGCAAATTTCTTTTTCTCGGTTTCGTAGACATGTCCTTCACATAGAAAACCTGAGCCACATTGTTTTCTAGGACGAATGGTTCGTCCATGTATGCAATATTGTTGAGATCCACTTTTGTCATGCCATAATTTTCGTCTACATGTACCCCTCCTCCTGTCATCTTGACTCATTTGCACCGAAACAAAGGGACCTTAAAAGTAGGTCCATACTCAAGTTTCTATATCTCCTCTATGTACCCATAACATGTGTCCTTCCGACCATTGTCATCTATTGCATCAAAGCGGACACCACTGTTTTGGTTGGTGCTCTTTTTATCTTGGGCGATCGTGTAAAATGTATTACCATTTATATCGTACCCTTAGAAAGTACATATACAACTGATCTTCAACATTGTTGTTATTCATGAGATTTATCTGCAACCAACTGCCGAAAGTGTCCTCGTGTTCCACTTTAATCGAGGAGTCATGCTTCCTCGGGTTTTCCGAGCATACAATAATCTTGTGTTTCTCGATATACGGAGCCACCAAGGTGGAATTGTGTAGAACTATGTATTGTGGTTTATTGAAAGAATTTATGTCCATACATACCATTGTTGTCCTTCCTAGTGTGCCTTTTCCAGTCAGCCTCCTCTCATACCGAGATTCAGGAACACCAATCGGCTTAAGGTCAGGAAGAAACTCAACACAAAAATCAATGACCTCCTCTGTTCCATAGCCCTGGGAGATGCTTCCTTCTGGCCTAGCACGGTTATGAACATATTTCTTTAAGACTCCCATGAACCTTTTGAAGGGGAACATATTGTATAGAAACACATGACCAATAATTCTAATCTCTTGGACTAGGTGAACTAGGAGGTGCGTCATAATATTGAAGAAAGATGGAGGGTACAACAACTCGAAGCTAACCACACATTGGACTACATCAATCTGTAACCCTGATAGACTTTCTAGATCGATTAACTTCTGAGAAATTGCATTGAGGAATGCACATACCTTCACAATGGCCAGCCGAACATTTTCCGATAGAATCCCTCTCAATGCAACCGGAAGCAATTGCGTCATAAGCACGTGGCAGTCATGGGACTTTAGGTTTTGGAATTTTTTCTCTTTCAAATTTACTATTACCTTTATGTTAGATGAGAATCCAGACGGGACCTTGATACTGAAAAGGACTTCAAAAAAGATTTCCTTCTCTTCCTTGGTAAGAGCGTAGCTGGAAGGCCCTTGAAACTTCCCTGGATGCTTGCCGTCTCTTCCTTTATGACGTTGTTGGTCCTCCCGTGCTTCCGGTGTATCTTTTGACTTCCCATACAATCCCAAGAAGCCTAGAATATTCACGCAAATATTCTTTGTCAGGTGCATCACGTCGATTGCAGAGCGGACCTCATGGACTTCCCAATAGGGTAGCTCCCAAAATATAGATTTCTTCTTCCACATGGGTGCGCGTCCGTCGGCGTATTTCGGAACAGGTTATCCTCCGGGACCCTTTCCAAATATTACATTTAAATCCTTGACCATACCAAATACATCAGCACCAGTACGGGGGGGCAGGGTTCTTCCGGTGATCTGCCTCGCCATCGAAATGCTTGCCTTTTTTCCTTAAGGGGTGTCTGGGCAGAAGAAAATGACGATTGTACGGGTACACATTCTTCCTAGATTTATCCAGATATATACTTTCAGTCTCATCTAAACAGTGTGTGCATGCATTATATCCCTTGTTCGTATGTCCTGAGATGTTACTAAGAGCAGGCCAATCATTGATGGTTACGAACAACAATGCTTGTAGGTCGAATGGCTCCTGTTTGTGCTCATCCCACACACGTAAACCTGGTTCGTCCCACACCTGTAAAAGTTCATTAACTAATGGCCTTAGGTACACATCAATGTCGTTGTCAGGTTGCTTCGGGCCTTGGATGAGCACTGGCATCATAATGAACTTCCGCTTCATACACAACCAAGGAGGAAGGTTGTAGATACATAGAGTGATGGGCCAGGTGTTGTGACTGCAGCTCTGCTCCCCAAAAGGATTCATGCCATCTGTACTTAGACCAAATCATAAGTTTCTTGCGTCACCAGCAAAGTCCGGGAACTCTCTCTTGATTTTTCTCCACTATCAACCATCAGCGGGGTGCCTCAACATCCCGTCTTTCTTACATTCTTCCATGTGCCATCGCAACAACTTGGCATGGCTCTTTGTTTCTGAACAAACATTTCAATCGTGGTATTATAGGAGCATACCACATCACCTTGGAAGGAACCCTCTTCCTGGGTGGCTCGCCATCAAAATCACCAGGGTCATCTTTTCTGATCTTATACCGCAATGCAGTGCATATCGGGCATTTATCCAAATTCTCGTACTTCTCACCGCGGTAGAGGATGCAGTCATTAGATCACGCATGTATCTTCTGCACATCTAATCCTTGAGGGCAGACGAGCTTCTTTGCTTCATATGTACTGGCGGGCAATTCGTTATTTATTGGAAGCAACCTCTTCATGAGTACCGGCAACTTCCCAAATCCCGAGTCAGTCACACCGGTCTCTGCCTTCCACTTCAGCAATTCCAGTGTGCTACCCAGCTTATTCTGGCCATCTTCACAAGTTGGGTACACCAGTTTGTTGTGGTCCTGTAACATCTGCTCAAACTGCAACCTCTCCTTTTCTGTGTCGCAGTCTCGTTTTGCATCAGAAATGACCCGACCAAGATCACAGCGGGCCGGTCTGGTTCCCGTTCTTCACCTCCTTCTTCATTGTCTTCCATTGAGGTATCAGCATATTCAGGGAACATAGATCGGTAGTTGTCATCATCGTTCTCTTCTTCATCGCCGTCTTCCATCACAACCCTTCTTTATCCGTGTTTGGTCCAAACATTATAGCCGTACATAAAACCAGACCGAAGCAGGTGGCTCTAAATCACTCTTGCGGAAGTGTGAGCCTTTTCATTCCTACAGTCAACGCATGGACAACACATAAAACCATCCTGCCGCTTGTTCTCCTCGGCCACAACTCGAAAAGAACCCACGCCTTCTCTGAAAGCGGCAGAGCGTCGGTCACCATACAGATATATGTCAAGCGCAATCACTATGCTAAAATTAGTATCGCACGGTCTAAACGAGAAAATATTTGCTATCCTTTTATTACACTTGGAAACAAAGATGAGAAAACTTAAGTGTGGCTCGGGCACCTCATATCATGTCTGTCTTGTGTGACCTAAACTCGCATCGCTCTAATGGACATTTCACCGAACACCTCTAGTGCATATATATGAACAAGAAAAAAATAGCACAACAACACCACCTCTCTCCCACCAGGAAAAAAACAGTTGAGATGGGGAGGGGACTGTGCATATATACAGGGCCAGACCACTAGTCCCGGTTTGAGACATAAACCGGGACTAAAGGGGGTGCCCGTAGCAAGCGGCGGGGCCAGGGCCCTTTAGTCCCGGTTTGTGTCTCAAACCGGGACTAGTGGGGTCTAACGGGCCAGGACGTATGGTTCTGGGTCGCTCGGACCGTCCGGCGCGGACCATTAGTCCCGGCCCCAGTCACAGCCGGGACTAATGGCCTGGACGAAATTCCTGTTTTCTACTAGTGTCAGATTCTATTCATGGAATTTATTTACTATAATCGAATAATCGATAAAGTTTTAGGTTAAAGACGGTTTGACTATAATTCGCCTATAGTTGAGCTTTCTCATGCTCTAAGGGCGGCCCTTATAGTGACTGTCGTGGTGTAAAACATGGCAGTGCCATTAGAGATTGCATGAGAGAGAGCACACTGAGGCTAGCGATGACGTCCGTAGACGGGATTGGGAACAAACGCAAATAATCACAGTGATTTACCCAGCTTGTGTCAAGGTAACACCTATGCTTGTGCAAGATCTCTCTATCAATAATGAGGAATACATAATATAGAGGCTACTCAAGATGTATCTAGGGAAACTAGGAGAAAATTGGAGACCAGCCGACTGGTGGGTCCCTAGCTACATATTCAGCTACAGCGTAATGCCGGATGAGCATCATGGCCATAGTGTCACGCTGCTGGCACTATGCCGGATGGAGGCACCAAAGTCGTCAGCATGGGCATCCCCTTTACATCTTGTCAGCACGATTGGGGTGTCTATGGTACTGTGGCGTGCGTCACGACCTCCAGCCGACCTCTTGCTCGTTGGTTGAATTAGCCATCTACTACCTCAGCTGGTCTCGTCCTTGAAGCCTCATGCATACCCTGCTCTTGATCCAGCCTTCCCGTGACCCACGGAGGGCGGTCTGCCACTGGCTCCTCCAGGATGCGGACGACCAGTACGGCTAGGCCTACCCGAGGGTACCCCCGAGATTAGCCCCTGAGAACGCGGTGACTTGGCGGTTTTGGAAAAGTTCCATGGCCTCCTGCAAAGTTAGCGAGAATAGCCGGTTGGGACGGCTGGCATGCAGAGATGAATATTTCACCCGCTAACGTCAATGCTGATGCGGGCCATGTCTTGCCATAATGATCCCACGTCTCTTCATGTCATTTTCTGGTAACCACAACATCCCCTTGATGACCACACACGGGATTTATTGTGGCCATTACTTCACGATACGGGATTCGCGGGGTAGTTGCCACGACACACAAGACGGTTGCGCGCCACGTGGTCCCCAGGATCCGAGACGCTCCCTCGCCGATAAATAGCGCCCGGGTGGAGGGACATTTTTCCTCTACGCCACTTCCTTCTTCTCTTCTCTCCCTAAATTCCGAGCGGCTGATTTCTGGCTTCCGGCGAGCTTGCGCTGAACCTTGCTTCTTCGCGGCGATGATCCACTGATTCTCTAAGGAGGCACCAGCGGCGATGATGATCAAACGTGGCGTTTGGTGCGACTCAGTGGTGATGGCAGTGCAAATCAGAAAGTACCGAAAGGGGATGTTCATCCCACCGACATATAATGTGGAGGTGCGTTTAACATCCTAATATTTGGTCTAATAATTTTTTTGGAATCTTTCCCAAATGGCTTGACATTTTATTTGGTTTGAATATTTCATTTAAATCTTGAACTCTATCTCAAATTTTTACTCTTGGCTAAGTGAGAATGGGAAAAACTTTATTAAGAAAACATCTTTCCTACAACAAGACACGTCTACACAAATGTTGCCAAGCCCAAAATCATTGAATAAGAAATTATTTTATTTAATATAAGAAAATCCCCTTTTCTTGAGCTTACAAGGGAGCTACCTTTTCATTTCTCATAAAAATCACAAAAAATAACAGAATAATCCCCATACCATGTAAATCCTAAATATCCAAAACATGCCACATGTTCTAAAATATTTGGACATTTATGCCCATTTATTTTCATTGCAAAACCTAAGAAAAATAGAAAATTCTATTTAGAAATTTGCAAACCGCCAACACGCCAGCACGCTCAGTCAAGCCCACGCCCCACCGTAGACGCCATGCCCTGCGGAAGTCCATGGTGGCCGCCACTATCACCGTCGGGCCGCACGATCGACGACCTCTCTCCGACCGCCCCATGCACCGTACTACGTCCACTTAGCAACGCACACCAACGCCTTTAGTTTCCAATCACCTCATGAACAAGTCGGCCTTAACCTCTTGGCCGCCATAGTGCCGCTCGTTCTACCGCCGCAGCACCCCCTCGCCCGGTTATAAAAGGACCCCCGTCCTCTGTTGAGACTCGCCCCCACTCTCTCTCCCTCCAAGTAAGCTTCTCATCGAGTCAAACGTCCTGGCAAGCCTAGCTTCACCGCTGACGAGCTCGCCCTAGTCGCATAGTCTTGGTCGGAATCCTCCCCAAGGCATCACGCATTCCGCAAATTGATCGAATCCACTGAACCACTAGAGTTGTAGGAACTCCCAGCTAGCCTCAGCTCCGCTGCTCGATCTCGGTATCGTCGCCTCTTTCAATGATTGTGTCAGACTATCGGCACTGGGGGTACCCCATCCTATCAAGTCGCCAGGCCCAGAGGATGCGCCCTCTCGGGGCCTCGCGAGGAGCGCGACCCTCGGGAGGGAAGAGGGGACATGAAGTGTAGGAAGACATCAAGACCGGCCTCGCGAAGGGCCAGAGGCCTCCTGACGAGGCACCTTGGAAGGACGCATTGGTAGCACCGAGCACGCCCCGCAAGATGACGCGCCAACGGCCAGTCCAAGTGACGACCAGTCCCCGTTGGGAAAGCAAGATGCTGCCTGCCCGCTGCGGTTCTAAAGGCGGGTTGATGACGCCAGGGAGCCGCAGAGCCTCACATTTGCAGTGACGTGTCGGGGCAGGAGGACGATCGTCAACGATCCCAGCAACACAGCTGGCTTGCGATCACATGAAGACAACGCAGACCAAGGTGGTTTGGGACGGTGGCGATCCTTCCCTCCTATGATTCGGGAAAGAGGCCCATCGCCACTATATAAGGAGCCCTTCTCCTACCTTAGAATAGGTCGATCCCAGAGATCTAAAACCCTAGACATTGATCCACCATTGTACCCTCACGAAGAATGCAGCAATACAACAAATTATTAGTAGGGGCTTTACCTCCTCACGAGGGTCCCGAACCTAGGTAAAAACCCATGTGTCTACTCTCTGTCGTAGTCTTTCTCCGCCGTAGCGGAGACCCCTTGGGACCGTGTGGTCACCCCCCTTTCGATCCATGGGTTCGTTGGGCCCTAGTTCATTCACGGACAAAATTTCCGACATTTGGCGCCACAGGTAGGGGGTTGAGACGTGATTCTAAGGGTCTCAGCCGACAACACCATCATGGTTGTACACGGCAAGCTTCACGACAGTCGCTCCCGGCAGGAGGGGATGAGGAAGCCTAGGGGCTCGCATTGCGTCACCCCCATCCGCACCACCCTCAGTAGCCAGTGGGAGCCTCTCTCCGCGCCCTCGCTCGAGGCTGCAAAGGGGGAACTCTTCTTCGACATCTTCATCGCCATGGGTGCACCATGCCTCAGTCACGCCAGAAGCGTCCTGGCTCATGGTAAAAGAACTCTGCTACTCGCCGACCGAGGACGCACGGGAGGAATGGAAAGCGTGTCTTACGATGCTGATGGACGTCACCTGGGACAACCCCGCAGCCTTAGAGGCACTAGTGGACGAAATATCCCACAGCGCACCACCACCTCCTCCTCTTCCCAAAGGAAGCTTGAGTCATGCAGAAGTCTCCCGCTCCACTGAAGATGCCCGAGTAACTCCGGCGTGGCACAGAGGATGTGAGTCCCGAGTCATCCAGGATATCACATTCGTGGGTCGTCAGAACCGTGCGACACTCGCCGGTGGCAATAGCACCCATAGCTCTAGCTGCCCTACGCTCGCCGAACACCTCCGGAGGGTGGTGTGGCCAACCAAGCTCAAGCTGGAGATGCCTCCGCGGTATGATGGTATGACGAGATCTACACAGTTCCTATAGCTCTACACCACGGGCATCGGGGTGGCAGGAGGATACAACCGTATCCTGGGCAACTAGATCCCCATGAGCATTGGAGCCAGGGCGCTAGCTTGGTTGCTGAACCTCCCAAAGGGATTCATCGACTCATGGTACAAACTCTGCAACCTTTTCATCTCCAAATTCAGGGACACGGACAGGCCCCCATACACGTGCGAAGACCTTAGGAGGGTATGCCAGGATCCCGACAAGAACCTTCGCAAGTACCTGCAACACTTCGACCAAAGTCTCGTCAAGACTCACGGGGCCACCGATTGTAATACCTCAAACACTACATTCTAAGAAACAAGCCAGGAATGAACTCAAAGTTCATATGGTATCCTATCGAGGAGGCCTAAGGGCCACCCACGTGTAGATCCCGTCTAAGCGGAATAGGGCACGGTATCGGCCAACCACCCTATCTACTTTGCAAGAACATCGTGAGAGGCATAGTCGACAGGTATTGGAACAAACATACACAAGTTTGTATGTCCACGACATACAACGGTACATCAGAGACATGCCATCTAAAATAAATAGTGTCGTGGGCATGGCCACGGATGATGCTGCAGTCGGAAGCGAATGGTAGAACAAAGGGCATGGGCGGCCATCCATCTGCGGTGCGTGATGAGGGCGGAGACACAAGGATTTACCTAGGTTCGGCCCCCGGAGGGTAAAGACCTACTCCTGCTAGATTGTATTATGGAGAGAGTACAAGGGTGACCTCGACAAGTAGGTTGTGAGTCGCTAGGGTGTATGATGGAACGTGTCCTCAATGCGTACCCTAGGGAGGTTTATATAGGCTCACCTCGCTAGGGTTTATAGATCTAAAACCGAATTAGTTAAGGATTCGAAGGGTTCTTGACCTAATCCTACTGGGCTTAGCTACGCTTTTGGGCCTCCAGCTTCTAGTAGCCTGGGTCATTGACAAGTATCGATCCAGTCCCCGTCATGTAGGCCCACTCGCTGGCAGCTTGGGCTAGTAGGAAACGTCCTGCTTGGTATACCCCGGTCGGCATATCCCCATCAGTAGTCCCCGAGGCCGTCGTTGATTCGTCGCAGGTGTTTGTTAGCAGTCGGAGTAAGCGGGTCCAATTCGGACGCCCAGTTGAATCGGCGGTGGACTCCTAAATAAAGGAAAGAACTAGTCATTTTAGTCGCAATAACGGCGACTAGTCAGATCGTAGCTTGGCGAATAGGTCGGCTAGTAGTTAAGTCACTGTTATAGTGATCAGGTCGGCGAATCGTCAAGTCGCTGAAGATAGCGAGTCGAGTGGATGAAGTTGGACCGTCCGCGCTGGTTAAAGTAGTCGTTGGGTAATCCAACGGTAATATCGGCGTAATTACCACGCGGTAACGGCTCCCTGAAGATGGCGGATAGCAACCGCTATTTAAGGAGAGTGACGGGTGAAGGAAGAACATTCCCATACTTCCTCCGATCTCGCGCATTCCCAATCCTCCATTCCGTGCAGTGTCCAAAGCGACCCAGAGTAGCTCATAGCCCTAGATCCCTCAATCGATGGCCCCTCCGACGAAACCATGGGGTAGATCCAAGTGCACGAAGGTGCTATTGAAGTCGTTCGAGGAGGTAGAGATCCTCCACACCGGGAGATGGCACACCCCCGCGGCCGGGGAGGTGGACCCAAATCCGCATGAGGGGGAATTCATCTTCTTCACTAGCCATCTAGAGCGGGGGCTCGGATTCCCCACTTCCCACTTCTTCCACCGCTTTTGCGCCTACTACGACATCCAACCGTCAGACCTAGGGCCGCATAGCATCGAGCAGATCGCCATATTCGTGGCGTTCTGCGAGTGCTACCTGGGTTGCCGGCCATATTTCCCCTTGTGGCAAGATCTGTTCCATGGGCGGATCAGCCGTGAAGAGGCAGGAGGCCCGATGCTGGCCGCGGGCGGCCGGACCTTTCAGCTGAAGTTGAAGGCGTCCTTTTTTGATCTGATGCTGCCCGCTAAAGCAGCGAATGAGTGGAAGAAGATCTGGTTTTACGTGACCGAGTCGCCGTCGGGCGACGAGGTGACGCTTCCGATGTACTCCGCCGACCAGACCGAGCCGCGTTGGCTCCAAGTCACCAAACTTCCACTGGACCAGCGGATGGTCGTCGATGAGATACTCCAAACCATCAACCTTTACAATTGCTGGCTCGGGCGATGGCTCGGGCCTCTGGCCAGTCGCGCCCACTATATGTAGGAGTACACGGGCAAGGACGACCCGACGAAGTCCTGCCATGCCGAGTGGAGACTCAACGATTACACCCTGGACCTAAAGAAGATCACCTTGGCGGAGTATCTTGACACAAAGGCCGGGGTCGCTCCTTACACCGCAAAGCGCGAGGCCCCAACGGTAAATACTTTCTTTCCTTTACATTCGCAGTCGCAAATTTGCATTCGCGTGCTGATTTGTTTTGTTGTTGCAGTTGTTCTAGGTGGTGGAAGGTTGGCTTCCACCCGCGGACGACGAGAATTCGAACTCGTCCGGCGAGGATGAAAGCGAGTTTTCGCCCGACAAGGGCGATGTCAAGAGTGGCGGGGGTGGCGATGACGATGATGATGACGACGGTGGCGACTAGGCTGTGGAGGTCGCCGTACCCATGGTTCACAAAACTCGCGGGCAGCACCAACGCGAGCTCGAGGCCAGCAAGAGCCTCGAGGCTGACGACGAAGACAAGGACGAACTCCCCGAACACACCTCGCGGCGCGAAGCTATGCCGTCGAAGAAGAAACCACCGCCATCGAAGAAGAAGAAGAAGAAGCTGGCTAAGACGATATCACCGTCTCGGTCTGCGAGTAGCTCCGATGCTACCAGCGCAGCCGAGGAAGCTAAAGCCGACGCACCAGTGGATGCGACCACGACGACCGATGCGGCCATTGCGGAAGACTAGATGTCGTTGGCATCACTACCGCCGCCCTTTGTCCCAGTCACCGGGCTTGTGGCCGCTCCAGCCGCAGGGACCTTGCCGCCGAGGGGAGTTCCCACGACGATCGCCACTGAAGCTCCTGCCGTGGCCTCGTCCTCGAAGAAGCCATCGGTGTCTTGGGCGTAGAGTGTGTTTGAGACGGGCCTCAGTCAGAAAATGGGGCCGGAGTTGGAGAAGCCGACCAGCATTCGTACTGGCCTACGTTTTATCCTAGTCGCCAAGTGAGTGTTTCTCAATCTTTTCATTTGTCTGCTTGATTTATGTCCGACTGGCAAATTTACTGAAGGAATTGTTCCGCAGGACTGGAGTGAAGAAGATAGGTCACCCTTCGGTGGCCAAGGTTCCATCGGGTGCTGTGCAGGCCCCAATTGACTCTTCGAAGAAAAGGAAGGGCGACGAGGTCGAGGTGCCCGCTGAAGGCGCAAAGAAAGCAAAGGGCGACGAGGTCGTCACAATTTCGGAGGAGCCGGCGGTCTCCCCGAGCGAGGCTCCAATTGCAGTGGACGTAGCCCCGAGGGCTATGGTGGACACGAAGTCGCAGCGGGCAGAGCCCGTGGCCTCGGTTGGGGAGACAGGCCCACCTTAGAGTGGTGCGGGAGCCGCGATGGCGACTTTCCCTCGCTTTGTAGCGAGGGCCTCCGCGGCAAGCGCATCGGTGCCATTGAGCCAATTGCCCGAGGTCGCCGGCACGAAGGTCGAGCAGCGTCGCGGGCGTACTCCATTCATGAACCCATTGGTGGACGCAATGGAGCTTCACGGCATGCTAGGCGCCGCCATCCAGGTATGTCCAGTCCCCGAGGATCGGGCCACTGAATTTCAGTGGTCGGATTCTTATTGTTTTTGAGTCCAGTCACCGAGTGGTTGGTCGCTAAATTTCAGTGACTAGGCACTTAGGATTTTCGCTGCCCAGTCCCCAAGTGGCTAGTCACTGAATTTTAGCGGCTAGGCACTTAGGAATTTTTTTGCTATCCATTCCCCGAGTGGTTAGTCGCTGAATTTGAGCGGATAGGCACTTAGGATTTTTGTTGTTGATGCTTCCATGGTTGTGCACGGCCTGTAGCACGAGTCGGCGGAGCGGCTTGCCGCCAGGGAGCGTGTGGAGAGGGAGCTCCTCATTGTTTAGGACACGAACGAGCAGCTTCAAGAGACTGCGGGTGAGTGTTCGTCGTGCTTGATGCTGGTCATAAACTTGTTCTTATCGTAATCATGGTGTTGTTGATGCAAAGGATAGCGCAGCCGCGGTGGAGAAGGCTCGTTAGGGCCTTGTTCCGGCGAGATAATTGACGGCTGCATAGTCGTCCTTGAACGCCGTGGAGAAGCGAATCGCCGACCTAGATCATGAGCTCAAGGAGGCAAAGGCGAAGGCGACCTCGGCGGACGGGCGGGCCAAGGCAGTTGTTGCTTCTGTTGCTGAGGAGCCTAAGATGTCAGACGCGCTCGTCGTCGAGCTGCAGGATGACCTCTCCGGTCTTCAGGATTTCATCACAGAGCGTTGTCGCCCGTTGATTGGTGAGTTTTTTTGGCAAGTGTAACATCCCAGGATTTAGGAACTAACGAAGGGTATAGTTAGGAATTTAAGATGTTGCATGCATTCATCTGTAAAAATGTGGGTAAATTTTTCGCTAAATAAAAACCTAAAGTGATCAAAGTTTCCTTCATACTTTGAGATTAGGTATAGTCTTGAAGGATGATGGTTATAGACTTTGATATGATCTTTGTGGACTTATGTGTTTTGGGAAATGAAATTTGAATTTAAAACTTGAGTGTTTCAATTATAATTCAAAAAGGAATTTTGAATGATGTTTGAATCTTTGATTTAATTAAGAGTTAACGAATAATAACTCAAACTTTATATAAAGAGAGCAATTAAGAATATGAATATCCATTTCATAATATTATTCAATAAATAAGTTATAAAAATGTAAATTATGAGGATCATCCACAATCTTTACAATAGCAAATAAATAAAGAATAATATTTCTTTATTGATAATAGTACAACCTTTATTAGAAAAGAATAAACATAAAGAGTACAAAAGAATAAATTAAAGATTACAATTGAATATGATAGTTATTACAAGTGACTAATCCATAAAGAAAAATAAAAAAAGCCTAAACTAAAGTCTTGATCTTCAAATCTGGTACCGGCAAAATAAAAAGAAACTTAAAAGAAAAAGAAGGTTAGGATTAGAATTATTTTTACTCTCAGAAGTTGACAGTGAAGTGCACTGTTCACTTTTTCATCATTGAGTATATAAGGGGCAAGTTTCACCAATATGAAAGAATGTATCTTTCATAATTTTAAGCCATAAGTCAAATAACAGCAAGGAGGGGCAAGGTTCACCAGCCAAGTAGAAGTAACCAGATGAAAGTAACTTTCAAAATTCAGAACATATCCACAACTGTGTAGCAGGCACCCAAGCAGCAGCACACACCAAACAAGCCAAAGCCAAGCTAGATCAAACCAACCAAAGCCCAGGATCACATCACCAAGATGGTGACGTAAGGAGGGGGTAGATCAGGTGGATAGCAAGACCAATATCAAGCCATCAGGATCAGGAGATGATGGGCTAGATCAAGGACAAGGCAGGAACTAGAAATACCAGGGAAGCACCAGATCAAGCTACCACAATATCAACCACTAGAAACCATAACATCAAGTGATAGTGGTGAGTAAATAGACCATCACATAATCTATCTGTCTAAGATTACACAAGCTTACATGATCTGACTCTTATTCAAACTCTCAGAAAGCACCCAAGTGGGGTGAATCCATCACTGAGATTTTAAACTCTAAAAGAAAACAGAAAAGTATAAGGATCCAACTAAATCTCAGAACAACATCATTGATTTAGCTATCAAGCTATATTTCAATTCAAGACTGAACATAGCTAAGATTTAAACTTCTAGGCACATCTCTAAAACAAGAGTAGCACCTTAGAATTTAATCTTATGGATCTATATAAGTTATCAAGCTTACAAGCATCTTTCCCCAACTTTGATTCAAGAAATAGTAGATGGTATCACTACCAGAGTTAATCCATGTGAATCAACAAGATAGAGGTCTAAATACCTAAACCTCAGACCAACATCACTGGTTCTAGGGATACAAGGAAAGAGGATTTCACTTATCTATCATGCCAAGCCAAATCTTCAGCTTGAATAAAACCACACCAAGTAAAAGAATCTAGTCTTGTGTGCCATACAAGGATGGTGTCACAAGAATAGTTCTAAACTAAGCAGGTTAAGCATCCAGTCTTCACAAATACAATCAACCAATTATAAATCATTTTCCTGTTCTTAAACACAGGAATCATAAACAAGATATTCATATATATATGTCTTCACTGTAAGAGACCATTTTGATCTCAATTTATACATGAATTCTCAAGCCCTACTAGTAACTAGAACAACCGTGGCGCACATGACAGTAGTGCGCCACAGATGTGTGTGGGCCAGGGCCCTGTTGGCTGCACGCCAAACATCTGTAGCGCACTACAGTCATGTGCGCCACGGTTGTTAGTGTCATCTGTGGCGCACATGGGGGGGTGCGCTACGCCTAAGCGCACGCACCCTCTGCTGTGAAACAACCACAAACATCTGTGGCGCACTCGGCCTAGTGCGCCACAGGAAGTAGGCGCATCTGTGGCGCACATGGCATGGTGCGCCACAGAGGTTTGTACTCCCTGTGGCGCACTGGGCCCGTGTGCGCCACGGATGTGTCGATTTTTTAGGACAGCTCTTTATGTGCACATGTGTGACCACATCCCACCACCCCACACTTTACTTTCCCTTCTTCTTCCTCCTTAGATCTAGTCGGGATCTTCTCCTTCCCACCTCAATTTCTCCACCCATTCACCATTTTTAGCATGTAAAACTTGCTTTGGATGTTACATAAGTAATAGAGGAGGTCTCCGATCTCTCATCTCCTTCTCCGGTCGACGCGCGCACCTCTCCTTTCCATCTTTCTCGCGATCGGTCTCTCATCTCGGTAAGTTGTCCATGTAAGGATGTGTTCATGTGTATATGGATGATGTGCTCATATGTATGTAGATGATCGATGCTCATGATGTGTGTATGTGGAGAGGATGGTCATATGTGTGTGTATATGGAGAGTATCGATGATGCTCATGCATGTGTGTATGGAGAGGATAATGATATGTTCATGTGTGTATGGATCAGTCTCTCTCTCTCTCTCTTGTGTTTGTATGTGAACAAGTTGCCATTTGTTTTGCCAAAATGTTGATTCATTTCCATTTTGGCAAGACTTTGGCATTTCGCAAAGGTCCTAATTTTAGGATAGGTCATGCCGAAATTTTCTATCGACCATTGCATGCATGCATTCATTATGTGGTTCTAATAGACTTCAAAATTGTACCGTGTACACCGTGCAGGCAAAAATGGTCCGCATAATGAGCGAAGGCATCGTGGCTAGATTTTTAAAATGTGCGACGGCCGACATGATACGAAATAACAAGACAGATATAAGATGTCCGTGCAGAAGATGCAAACTCAACTGGGTGATCGACCCAGATTCCGGGAATCTGCAGGCGCACCTACTCCGCCATGGTTTCATGGATGGATACACTCGTTGGATAAGCGATGACGTAGATGATGGAGACGGTGAAGGTGGCCAACATGACGATGATCATCATCACGGCGAGAACGGGCGAGATGATGAAGAGTCTCCTGGAGATGGTGAAGGTGCGGAAGCAGACCGGGATGATGACGATCTAGATGCCAGAGGAGCAGACGACGGTGGAATAACGTCAGGCTGGGTGCGGGACCCTTATGTGCAAGAGCTACTTCTCAAGGAGACGAGTAACGCCAGGGCTGCCGCTAGAGAGAAAGCCAAGCTTGCGCAACTTGAGAAAGACGCGGTTACTCCATTGTATGAAAGATGCAGGACCGATGATACCCGGTTGAATGTAACGCTCAAGGCTATGGAGATGAAGGCAAAGCACAAATTGAGCGATGCAAGCTTCGACGATATGATGGCATTCTGGCACGATCGTCTCCCGGAGGGGAACACATGTCCAACTAGTATCGAGGATGCCAAGAAAATCGTCTGTCCTCTCGATCTACCGCACATTAGATATCACGTATGTATCAACGATTGCATCATTTATCGGGGCGAGGACGCGGAAAGTGGTATGGTACTTTCCTATCACTCCTCGTCTGCAGCGCTATTTCGCGGACCCTAAGGAAGCGAAGCTCATGCGATGGCATGCGGAAAGGAAGAAGCCAGGAGATGATGATGACCCCGAAAATGATGAGTTGCTGACGCACCCTTCAGATGCTAGCCAGTGGAAAGCATTGGACCTCGAATTCCCAGAATTCGGTGGAGATTCGAGGAACATCAGGCTTGGTGCGAGCACCGATGGACTCAATCCGTTCGGTAGCCAGAGCAGCACGCACAGCACTTGGCCCGTGTTTGTATGGATGTACAACCTAGCTCCATGGTTGTGCATGAAGAAGAAGTACATACAAATGAGTATGCTAATTCAATGGCCGAAACAACCTGGTACCGACATCAATCTGTATCTCGGGCTGTTGAAAGAGGAGCTAGCTACGTTATGGGAATCTGGAGCCAATACTTACGACGTTGTCGCACAAGATTATTTCACTATGAGAGCCGCGTTGGTCACTACGGTGCAAGACTATCCAGGTTGCGGGTATATCTCGGGGCAGGTTATCCAAGGATTCTGCGCATGCGTTAGGTGCATGGATAACACAAGCTTTCTCCAACTAGAGAAAGATCCAGGGTCATCGAAAACCGTGTTCATGGTGCACCGGAGGAGGCTCGGCAAGAATGATCCATGGAGAAAACGTGGAGACCTGTTCGATGGCAAATCAGAGACCCGAGGAATCCCAGAGCGTAGGAGCAGCGAAGAAGTGGAAGAGTTACTGAAAAACTGGAAAGATTGTCCTAAGCTAGGAAAGAAGCGAAAGAGGCAGCAACAAGACAAGCCGCTGATGAAGGTATGGAAAACAAGGTCTGTTTTCTGGGAGTTGCCATACTGGAAGTTTCTCCGCACGCCTCATAGCCTCGACATCATGCATATCACGAAAAACGTGTGCGAGAGTCTGTTCGCCACCATAATCAACATGCCAGATAGGACGAAAGATGGTCCGAAAGCATGGCACGACCTGATATGCTTGGGTATCCGGAAGGAGCTTCACGGAGGACGCACTACTCCTGATGATCAGGAAGATGACGATGATCATGAGTCGGAGACGACACAAGGTCATCGGAAGGGTAAAAAGTTCAAGAAGAACGAATATTACTGCCCTCCTTCTTGCTTCACTCTAAGCCAGGATGAGATCAAACAGTTTTTCAAGTGCCTTCTAGGAGTCAAATTTCCTTACGGCTACGCGGGCAAGATAAGCAGATACCTAGACGAGGCGAAGCAGAGGTTCAGTGGCATGAAGTCTCACGACTGTGCCGTGCTAATGACGCAGGTACTTCCGGTCGCACTAAGAGGGATAATGGACGAGCACGTCCGTGAAACGTTATTTGGCCTATGCAGGATTTTCGACGTCATCTCTAGGAAGTCGATTGGCGTGAATCAGCTCGGAAGGCTACAGGAGGAGATCGTGGTGATACTATGTGAGCTTGAGGTCTACTTCCCACCCGCATTCTTCGACATTCTGGTGCATCTGCTGGTCCATGTCGTGGAGGACATCGTACAACTCGGGCCGATGTTCCTCCACAGCATGATGGCGTTCGAAAGGATGAACGGACACATCAAAGGATACGTTCGCAACAGGTCCCGTCCAGATGGAAGCATAGCCAAGGGCTTTCTGGCCGAAGAGTGCATCTCTTTCTGCACGAATTATCTAGACATTGAGAACCCTGTCAGTCTTCCCGTCAACAGACACCTTGGCAAGCTCGACGGATCTGGTCACCGAGAGGGTCGTCGCATACTGCATGCAGACTTTGATTTTTGACACGCAGACTTTGATCGAGCAAACCTCGTCGCGCTACAGCATTTAGAACTGGTCGATCCTTGGGTACAGAAGCACAAAAGGTTAATCGAGAAGAAGTACAGTGACCGGGGCATACAGAGGACGCAGGGAGAAATAATCAAAGAGCACAACTCAGATTTCACGCGTTGGTTTAGGCAGACGCTCCTTGATAATCCCCCGCGCTCGCATTCTTCTGACACGGAAAAGATCATATTCACCTTGTCGCAGGGACTGATGCAAAACCTGGTGACCTATCAGACATATGATATCAACGGCTACACATTCTACACGGAGGAAAAGGACAACAAGTGTGATTATCAGAACTCAGGCGTAACGTCGGAATTCTACACCGATGACAACGTGAAGGAAAGATTCTACGGAAGAATCGAGGAGATCTGGGAGCTCGAATACTGTGGAGAAAAGGTGCCGATGTTCTGTGTCAGATGGGCAAAGAGCGTCGAAAGAGAAGACCGGTATTTCACAACCATGGTTATACCCGAAGCAGCCAAATCCAAGGCCGCCGGTGCAAACATGGCCGCGAAAAATGAACCGTGGGTACTGGCTACCAAAGTGGACCAATGTTTTTTCATTACAGACCCGACGAAGCCTAGCCGTGTTGTCGTGAGGAGAGGAAAAAGAAACATCATCGAAATGGATGGAGTCGCCAACGAGCAAGACTTCGACCAGTACGGCGATCCAAACATTGAAGATGACGACGACTACGATGCAGCAACATACATCACAAGAAGAAAAAGGACAACCCTACCCAAAAAAGCTAGCCCGTTCGAAAGAAGAAACATTAAAGTGCCGGGGCTAAATTATTCAACCGCGACAAAGAAGGGAAAAAAGATTGTAAAACGCTAGCTCAAAAAATATTGTAAAACGCGTGGTCGAAAAAGATTGTAATATTCATGGACAAATTATTATGAAATTTAGTTATACTTTAAATCATATTTGTACCACTTTTATGACATATATTATCACTTTTGGGCATTTTTGGAATATTTAAAAGTATTTTAAAATCAAAATAAAACTTCTATGGCATATATCACCACTTTTGGAATTTTTTGGAATATTTAAAAGTATTTTTAAAATAAAAACAAAAAATTGGGGCACCAGGATTCGAACCTGGGTGCTCTCAGGTTTAGAATAGAGTAGTGGGCAGAACCAATGAGATAGGCTAGTATAGTTGTTAGCTAGTGGGGCTGTAGTTCTCTTATGCAGTAGTTAGAAGCCGATAGGCGTAGCGCACTAGCCCATAGTGCGCTACAGATATCCGTAGCGCACTATGGCTCAGTGCGCTACGCCTAAGTGGCTTTATCCACACGTGGCGCCCGACCCCCTCTCTCATCCCCATCTCTCCATCTCTCAGCCCGAGCACGATCCGCCGCTGCCGCTGCTCTCGATCCGCCGCCGCTGCGTCTGAGGAGGAGGAGGCCTGCCCGCGCCCGAGGAGGAGGAGGTCCGCCCGTGTCCGAGGAGGAGGTCCGCCCACGTCTCAGGAGGAGGCCCGTGTCCGAGGAGGAGAAGCCGCCGCGTCTCAGGAGGTGGAGGCCGCCGTCGTCCGCCCGTCAGAGGTGAGCGTCGCCTCTCCCCTCTCTCCCTCTCTCCCTATCTCCCTCTCTCTCCCTCTCTCCCCTCTCTCCCTCTGAAATTCACTCACCTTGTCCTCATCTTTTTTATCAACACAATCTCTCGCTACTGTGTTTATATCCCTGTTATGCTCTAGAATCCTTGACTCAAAAGTTGGCCCACTGCTTCTCTTACATTCCTGTTGTTTGACTTGTTGTTCACATCAGTGTTGTAAAACTCCAAAATTGAAATGTATGTCTGGATAACTGAGAGAGAATCTACATATCCTGTATAGAGCGGTTGCAAACTAAAGGAATGCACAAAGGGGCATACCTTCTTTCGCATCAAACCCATGCGATGAGAATCACTTTTCTATGTTGAAAATGAACTCATCATCAAATGAAGTTAGGCCCTGATCCGTAATAATTAGTCTGCTGTTCATATCTAGTGAAGTTAGGCCACATGTGGTAGTATTATATAACTTTTGTCTGCATTAGATGAGTTGCTCGGAGGGCCAATTGTTTAAGGTCTGAACTGCCCTGCTCAAGTTCAAGGAGCAGCGATCGAGCTGATCTTGTATTCATCATCATTGTTTTTCTGGTACAGATTTCTTTGAATAGCTTTTTGAATTTTCTCTGAACAGCCATGGAGACCTCGTATCACGGGGTCGAAGCCTTTAAGTAAGCTGGTTGGTTTCTTGGTCAGTTGGCAAGAAGAGTTTCGATAGACTCTTGTTTGTTCATGATCCTAGTATAGTTATAGTCTTTTGGTGTTTTCTACATGCAGCATTCTATGAACTGAATTGCTTCATCTACTGCTTCATTCTCAGCAGCAAGGACAGTGCAACGTGCAATAGCTCTCACAGGAGCACAGTCCAAGGCTCTGATGTATGCGCCTTGCTGATGGATAGAATTCCATTGTAGATAAGTGCGGATAAGTGCATATATAAATAAAAGATACAGTCTGTAGTTATTGAAACTGTGTATAGATGATGCAGAAGTCCTTAAACAAAAACTAAATACAATAAAGATGCAGTCTGTAGTTATTGAAACTGTGCACAAGAAATTTAGAAAGAGCAACTAGCTAGCTACTTAACTAAAAGGAGATCACTCACCTGACTGTGCCTGGATAACTGAGAGAGAATCTGTGAAAATGTATGTCTGTAACAAGGAAATTTCAGTTACACACAAAGTTTGAAAAAGGTTGGGCATGGTATGGTTTAGAAGACACTAACCTGTGAATCAACACTTAGAAAATCCCAGACTTCAATACAGCTTGAAACAGTAGGGATCTGAAGAAGATTATGTAGAATCAACAGGCAGAGTTATCATATATTCAGAATTTAACCAAACTTAATGACCAGATAACAGAGCACTATGGAATGCAACCATGACAGAAAAAATTATTTCTTGGGTGCTGTCAGTTGACAGAAACATGTATGGCTGCTGTCAGTTGACAGAAAAAACCATGATAGTATGGCTGCTGTCAGTTGACAGAAACATGTATGCTTGGGTTTTAGTTGCTGCTGTCAATTTCTTGGGTTTTATTTGCTGCTATCAATTATTTATTTGTAGTAAAATGGAACTTTGATGTCATTTTCTTGCTATCAGTTCCTTGCTGTCATTTTCTTGCTTGCTATCATTTGTGCTTCTAAGTTAGATGTTGTAGGATTGCAGCAAATGAAAGCAAGCATTAAAGTGCAATTGGTTATGAAGCACTTGAAATTGTGCTTGTGCTTGTATATGAAGCACTTTATTATGTGTGTATGCAGGTTCTTGTATGAAATGAGTCCCGATTCTTGCCGGAATGTTGATTAACTTCCGTTTCGGCAGAAATCGGGCACTCCTAGTTTAAGAAAATTAGCAAAGGTCATGCCGGATTTTTCTGTGCATATTAACCAATTATTTGTTTTTATTAGTGCAAAGATGTGTGACAACGACGAGGCTGGATGTTCTAAGCGCATCAGCGCTGAAGGAGAACTCAGACCTCCAAATAAACAATTGATATTCTGGGAGGCGGCCCAACGGCTAGAAGACGATGAAGAATACCATCCTTCGAAGAGCGAGGATGATGAGATGGAAGACGTGGAGGAAGAAGCCGAAGGAACGGCGGACGATGAAACCACTGATGGCGGCGAGGGCACAGGGAGTGGTAGCAACCCTCCTAAGAAGAAGAAGAAGCCGAAGGACCGGCGCCCGAACACGGTCGGCACGGTCAGGGAGGAAATTACCGAAGTGAGCCCATCAGGGGTTCCTTTGGAGCCCGCCCTTGTCGTTAAAGGGTACGATGGGCAAGTGACGGCGATCACCCGGACAACCATCTCGATCAACACCAAGAATCTCCGGCATAAAGATAATGCCCACTTGCGCACACTCCTCTTCGAGAAGCTGCACGCAAGATACAAGTTCCCCGCTAAGTATCAGAACACAAATTATCATGGGAACGAAGTAAACAAATCCGCCCTCACAAATATGAGCACCGCCCTGGCCAGCTAGAGAACCCGGATAAAGAAGAAGATCTATAAAGAAGGCAAAAGTCTCGAGGAGATCCAGAAGATTGACCCGCAGATCACCGAAGATCAGTTCCGGGAGTTCAAGGAGAGGTATGAATCCGAAAGAGCCCTGGCCAATAGTAATCGGGGAAAGGTGATGCAGGCGATGAATATAGGTCATCACCATCTCGGATCTGGTGGATACAGTACCGCGGAGGCCAAATGAAATAAGGAGGACGAAGAGTATAGATCCAAGGGGATAGAAAACCCCTTTGCTAAATTCGAACCCGGGCAGGTTCGAAACTTCATCAGGGCCCGTTACCATGTGGACCAAAAAACCAAACAACTCACCGCGGATCCTGCGGTGAAGGAATTCGAGGAAATTGTGGTAAGTATAATCTAATTACCACGGATCAACACGATTGCAATCTAATCGATGATCTAAATGATTCACTGTTACTTCTTCTGCAGGAGGAGGAAATTGTTGCTAGTCATGGATCCCAGGGTTCCTCATCCCAGGGGTCGACGGCGGCCACCCGGTGGGATACTTTTAACAGGGCGATGAACCGGGCCAAGAAAATAGAGCTGGTTACGAAGAAGCCGTCGTCGGCTGGCCGTTTGGCCGGCCTCGGGGGTAAGAATTGGGTGGATCATTTTGGTCCACCGCCGAGGACGCATGTGGCGCCGTCGGGAAGGAGCGAGGAGGAAAACTGAGAGGTTCAAGAACTTAAGGCACAAGTGGCGCGGATCCCGCAGATCGTCCAAGACAACCTGGCAATCACCCTCACGTCCTTCCTGCCTACCTTGGTGGAGTCAATAGCGAACTGGAGTGCGGGTGGTCGAGTAGGGCCGTGACCGATTCCAAGCATGGTCACCAGCCACTCGAACAACACGGCGCCGACGAATCAGGCGAACTATGTGTTCGTGACTCCGCCCGCTAGCACCGTGGCGCCGCAAGTGTTGGTGACTCCCCCTGCCATCACCGCGGCGCCGGAGTACATGTTGGTGCCCCCCTGCCATCGTCGCGGCGGCACCGGAGCTCCAAGCACCCGTCGATGGGAGAATACACCGGCGACCAGCACCGCGCCATCAAGCAGCCCTTCCGTCTCTTGCACGCCCGTCGCCGTATGCGGTGCGTCGACATTAGCCGATCTCGACGCCATTACGGTAAACAAATTGCTTTAATTACCACCTTTCATGCCATCTATTACTCTTATGGCATCTCGCTCTGACGACGCCGTACATGTTTTCCGCAGACGGATGTTCCTTGCACTCTCTTATGCTACGTGAACAACGAGCTGAGGGATGTTGCCAAGGGTACCATCGTTCAACCTTTGCAACGCACGTTCCACTCAAAGCCTATGCCAGATAGCGTGCACAGGGTTAAAATTAGTCGGGTGCTAAGGGGCTGCGACGACCTGGAACCTCCCATTCAACCCCCAGGAGCGGATGAAGAAGAGCCGTCTGTCCTCAGAAGTTGCTTCGGCTTATTCTTGCTATGGCCAAAGAGCATGATCCGTTTGGGGACGGCGGGGGGCCATCACACCACAGACAACAGCACCGCCTGTCGTGCCAGCGACAAGCGGTGGCAAGGCCCCCTTACCGCCCTCGCCGTCACCTCCACGCGGTGGGTCGGATGATCATGTTGATGATATGCACATGGCGCAGGATCCGGCCGAGGACGACGAAGACTGGAATGATCACTTCTTCAGCACTCAGTTTGGCAACGAAGAAGACCTAGCTGGTGGCCCCACAGAGAAAGCCACTGTCACCAAGCGTCTGTTTGGTTCTCAGGAGACGCCTCCATCTTGCGCCTTTACAGAGCCAGCTGATACAACCAACCGGCCCTTTATTCTAAGCCCTGACACACTACATAGGGCGGCCGGTGCTCAGATTGCGGTGCCTGCCCGCTCTCCAAAAGGAAAAAAGGGCAGGAAAAGAAAATCTAGCAGCTCGAGCCAGCCGGTGGCGTCAACAACTGCGAATCCGATCAGGTTTCGGGACGGGCCACCATGACCCGAGGGAATTATGTGGAGGATTCATGTGGCGGGTGAGCCCATGCTGCCTAAGAATTTGCGGAAGCTCGCCACTTCGGAACTGCAGAGTTTGCATGACGGCGTGCTGACGATAGAGAGACGCCTTCTATCGGAGAAAGATCCCTCGCACCCGGTATTCGTGGTTAAGGTGCCACCAGGCTTGGGCTTCGTCGACAATGCCCCTGCGGATCTGTTCTTCCTGCGGTTCGACGACATCTTCAATATGTTCCACCTATACCCGCTGCACTATACCATGGTTCGTCTGTTTTTTCTCAGCCTGGCCATGCAGATCATTAGAGAGAACACACCGGACATCGCTATAGTGGACCCCTACTACATGCATGACGGCTGCTTGGGTTCCCCCGCCGAACGACGTATCGTGGCCTCATACCTAAAAAGAATCCTCATGGCGAACAAGACAAAGGAATACATTCTCGTGCCTTACTTTCCCGAGTAAGTCGTTATTCACTCGCCACCGTCGATTGGCTTTATTAGATTATCATCATTCTTTTTCCAACACATTCCATTTGAATTTTTTGCGCAGAGATGAACACTGCACGCTCATCTCCTTATCGCCGAAGCATTCCCACGCCACGTATTTCGACTCGGGGAGTCTAGAAAATAAGAAAAACTACGACAAGATCAAGGAAGTTCTGGATGACGCTCTCACTGGCTTTGCCTCGACGGACGGCACCACCTTCGTGCGTACGAAGGTCAAGTTCGGCAGGCACGTCTTCAACCATGTAACGGAGTTCCCCTGCATGAAGCAGCCGGAAAAAAGTAAGAAGGAAGCCTACTACGGACTCCATCACATGAGGGTGTTCCTACTTGACCAGCAAAATTCTACGCTGCCAGATCATCTCAAATAGTGGGCCGAAGCAAAGGCCAAGATCAATGATTCGGATATTAGACAAGAGATGTATCGCATCCAACAGCAGTTTGGGGCAATCATCTTTCGTGATGTCATGACTTCGGGGGGGATCTTCTACGGAGAAAATATCCCGAATAACCGTGACATAGAAGATCGCGTAGAGATGCAGGGTGACTATAGGAAGTTCATGACGAGACAGGGCGTCCTCCCGTTCCCTAAGCCGAGCCAGAAGGCTTGATGTTGGCCTAGTTGTAGTTACAAACTATAGATGACCTTTGTGTGTGTGTGGACAAGTGTACTTATCTTATTAGGTTTATGAATCATCGCTTACTTTTTTTGCTTATTATTATTATATATCAATCAATGCTTGGTTTTTTTGCTTACTCTTTGGTCCTTTGCTCAATTTGGTCCTTCTTTTTTTCCTTACTCTTTTTTCGAGAATAATGCCGATGATTGAAATGTCGTGGCACACTATATATGTGAATGTGCTACGATGGGACTGTGAGCCTTGTGATATGCACAAGTCCAGGTCTTGTGCATCCTACTTGGCTCACCGTTCCATCGTAGCATATTCGTGTGTCCAACGACCTATGTATATATATGAGGCATTCTTTTCGAGTTATTTTTGTCTTTTTCGAGAATAATTCCGATGATTGAAATATCGTGGCACAATGTATATGTGAATGTGCTATGATGGGATTGTGAGCCTTGTGATATGCACAAGTCCAGGTCTTATGCATCCTACTTGGCTCACGGTTCCATCATAGCATATTCCTGTGTCCAACGACCTAGCTAGTTATATATGAGGCATTCTTTTCGAGCTACTTTGGTCTTTTTCGAGAATAATGTCGATGATTGAAATGTCGTGGCACACTATATATGTGAATGTGCTATGATGGGATTGTACGCCTTGTGCTATGCACAAGTCTAGGTGTTGTGCATCCTACTTGGCGTACAGTTCCATCGTATCATATTCCTGTGTCCAACGACCTAGCTAGTTATATATGAGGCATTCTTTTCGAGCTACTTTGGTCTTCTTCTAGAATAGTGCCGATGATTGAAATGTCGTGGCACACTATATATGTGAATGTGCTACGATGGGATTGTTCGCCTTGTGCTATGCACAGGTCCAGGTGTTGTGCATCCTACTTGGCGAACGGTTCCATCGTAGCATATTCCTGTGTCCAACGACCTATGTATATATATGAGGCATGCCTTTTGAGTTACTTTGGTCTTTTTCGAGAATAATACCGATGATTGAAATGTCGTGGCACACTATATGTGAATGTGCTGCGATGGGATTGTTCGCCTTGTGCTATGCACAGGTCCAGGTGTTGTGCATCCTACTTGGCGAACAGTTCCATCGTAGCATATTCCTGTGTCGAACAACCTAGTTATATATGAGGCATGCTTTCTGAGTTTGGTCTTTTTGATTTAGGAGTACTTTCTATAAGTGTATCTTCATATGCGACTTTAATTATATATGTTTTTTTCAATAATCGGTTAATTATTATTGTCAACTTATAGATGACGTGGTACGTCGTGTACAAGGGACGGGTTCCCGGAGTCTACGATGATTGGGAAGACTGCCGGAGACAGGTGCACCGTTTCAGCGGCAATAGCTACAAAGGGTACAACACTATGGCGGAGGCGGAAGCTAGATACACGCGCTATCTAGCGGGAGTTAGGACAAGGAACCGGATGAAGACCTACACCTTCGTCGCGGCGGTGATCATGCTTATCTTATTTGGTTATTTATCCCGCGTTTGTGTCTAGCTAGCTAGTTTAGATATCTAGGCGAGCTTCCGAGCTCTAACTTGTTCGATCGACACATGTATTCGCATGTCACCAACTACTACTTTGTAACATGATCGAAACAATGTAACTTAGACTATGTATTCATGTATGAGACTTATCTATATGTATTTGTTTCAATCTTGTTTTTCATATTGAGTATTTATATATACAATTGTATATCTTGTATCTGTGTGTGTATATCTGCTGTAATATTGTATATAATCTGTATTGCATATAATCTGGCTCGGAAATTAAAAAAAACAAAAAATACATCTGTGGAGCACATGGTCTACCTTCTGTGGCGCACTACACCTAAAGCGTACTATGGAAGCTTAGTGCCGCACTAGGTAGTGTGCCACAGAAGATCCCAGGGGTAGCGCACCAGCCCAAACTTCTGTGGCGCACTAGCAGGTGCGCTACGCCTGTCTCTACACAACCGTGGCGCACTAGGCAGTATGCCACGGCTGAGAGATAGCCGTAGCGCAAGGCCCGTGGCGCACTGCTAGTGCGCCACGGATGATGTTTCCAGGTGCGCCACTAAAGGCCATTTTCCTAGTAGTGAACCCCTGACATCAGTGATTATAGCGCCGTATATTACGCGTTAACCATGAGATTTGGAATGGGACAGAGAAGTCAGCTGTATCTTCTTCCTCTCGCATGAAGCCGGATGTGCAGGTCGTGGCTGTTATCCTTGTAACGTGCATATTAATTGGTAATTCGCAGAGGATATGCAGCATATGGGTGGGAACCCTCATCGTCCCACGATAGTTCTTGCATCTAACGGTTTGTACAAACCATTGCCATAATTCATTATGTGGGCATGGTGTACACCAAGGAGGCATGCGAGGTCGCGAAGGGGGCATTTATTGGTTTGGACCAACTACTGGACCCCACATCATGGAATTGTGGACGGGAAAGTACGCCCGGTTGTGTAACAAGGATTTGATCTCTCACGGGTAAAGTAACACACCTCTGCAGAGTGTAAGAATTGTAACTTGTTACTCCCTGTTCTAGGAAGGAGCTACGAATGTGGCAGGAAAGGAACTCCATGAAAGTTCTGGTCAACCTATGAAGGCTGATGGTCATAGAATTTCTTAATAAAATAAATCTTTGAAGAAAGATTTACAAAAACTGCATAGTGCCAAGGATTTATAATCCAAGGTGGTAGTTAGAGCATCAAACTTCCCACCTTGCATATAATGAACTTGTTGGGTAACGCTGTTAGTCATCCTTTCCTTTGATCCCTTGCTTAGACTCTGAGGATCCCGAAGACGTTCCAATGTATGCAGCCGAATGTCAAGGAGATGTGTTCTACGAGGAGCCTGACCTGTCAGGAGGTGTTGAAGGAGTGGATTACGAAATCCACTATGGTGTTGACGATAATGAGTCCAACTAAGTATCCTAGTTAGTAGTAACAAATGGAGCCGAGCAGCATGAACTCTATAGAATAAGCTGCTGAGCTCAACTCCTAGTCGGAGTTGCTACTTTTAAGTTCCGCTGAAACACTTTATATTTTTGTTTGTAAGTTGAAACCTTTTGAAGTCTTGAACTTCTGGTATTGTAATAATAATAATGTTTGAATGTTTGTAATATGGACCCGTAATGTTTCTGTTGTACCGCTCTGAGGGATGTGATATTTATGGAACGGTGTTCTGTGGGTGTCATGTCAATGATTATAGTGTACTACACATGCAGTGGTATGTTGGGTCACCGGAGTTGGTATCAGAGCAAATTGCTTTGACCTTAGGTTGGAAACCTAGTAAAGGGTATTACCTGTAGGAAAGTTTAGCAACGATAGAGAATTCTCTAAAAGTAATATAGTGGGTATTCGAATGAGAATATTCCGTTATATGTTTTAGTGTGATAATTCTTTGTTATGATGCAATATATTATTGGTTACTAATCAAAATTAATTTTCTGATATGCAGAGCTATGGCACCAAAGTTTCCAAAACAGACTTTGGTAAGGAAAGAGGAGACTCTTGATGATTATCAAGGATCATTCACAGACCAACTTCGTCAACTTTTAAAGATCTTTAGTTGTCCAACTAGAATTCCAGTGAACACTATAACCTACTATGATGGCTGGATGTTACCCAAGTATCGTGTGTGTATCCAACTTCCACATGAGATTGGATTATATCACGATCTACCTATAGGTGAAGGTAGGAGTCACATAGCAGCATATCATGTTGCTGTTGTGGAGGCAATAACTAATATCCGGGAGCATAAAGCCAATGAGTTAGAAGGTAGCACATTTTATGTGATACCTCATGATTCTATAGACTCAGAGCCTATACCGGATCATCTTACTTTGGTTAAGATGCATCCTAAGTTAGCTTACAAGTTTATGGATAGATACCGAACACTTGTTGCGTCTTTGTATAAGACACATCAAGTGATTGTCGAAGACAAAAATGACATGTTAGAGGATCTAACTGATCCGGAAAGGAGGAAGCAGTTAGCAATCCAGTTGGAAAAGGAAGCAAGCAGTAGTAGTGCAATACCTATCTTTAAGGATATACCTATAGATCCTGAATATTTTATACCATATGCTTATTCACCAAGTCCTGAACCTATACATGATCCGACTATGGATACGAGGTATGCAGTACCACAGGGTTCAGAGGATGGTTCTGACTCAGAACTTCCTATTGAGAATTCTGATGGTTGGAGAGGGGGATCATATGAAGGATCCCATGAACATCAGATGTCCACAGATTGTTCTGACAGAAATGTTGGACAATCTAGCTGGATGGGTGTAAGAATTAACCCTAGTAACAGTAGTAGAAATGCCATGTCAATAGATAATCAGAATGAAGAAGAAGATCCTGAGGAGAGAGTGTTTGAATCATCAACATCTTCTCAAAACCCAGGGAATATAAATTATACAGTGTTTAACTATCTTGCCCAAAGGAGCACCTGGGAAGCAGCAGGATCTGTGCATCCTATTGACAACTCAAGGGATGAAGCTCAGGAGATGCAAGTGGGAGATAATGTTGAATATGTTTCCGAAGACTTTTCAGCTGAGCTGGAGGGAGTCAATGCACTCAGGTTGAGTAATGACCCAAGTCCTGACACTTCAGATACTAAGTATGTTCCTTCTAGAAGGCCATTTGTTCCACTGTGCGACGAACGACACGTCATCACGGTTGTACATCAGGCATGTATGCTGAGCGTAGTTACTACTAGAAGTAAGCAATTATATAGCGGTATCAAGTACCGTATATTGTACTCCAAGAAATAAGATAGCTAGATGAATAAGGTAGTTTTGTAATTATACCTATATGGTATATGTTGTAATGACTTTATATTATTATGATATTATGTATAATATGTGAAATGCATATTTGGATTTTCTTTGGATCTTCATTGTGTGACTGGTTCTGCGCGTAAAGTCGAGCTCAGAACACATGTGCATGATGTAATTATGGGTATTCGCTTTATGTTGCAGGACCAGAGAGTCATGTATACGGGTGTAGAAATTGAAACTGAGCAGCAGCAGATGGAGTGAGAGGCCAAGGAGAAGGCCGATGCAGATGCAGCAAATCAGGGAGCATTGCCACCACAACCAATGAGGCCGTTAATGGAGCAGAACTTTATGTAGTGTATGCAAATGATGCAAGAGACCCAGAACAAGTTCATGGAAGAGCTGCTGGGATGAGCAAATCAGAGGGCACCTATAGGTGGAGGAGTGAGTCTATCTGACTTCCAGAATGCAAGGCCGTTACCTTTTGCATCAACTCCTGAACCAATGGATGTAGAAGATTGGCTAGAAGATACAAAGAGAAAACTGAAGGCTGTAGGTTGCAATGACGAGGAGAAATTGAGGTATGCAACTCATCTTCTGACTAGACCTGCAGCATCATGGTGGGAGAATCAGTTGGCTATGCAACAACTAGGAAGGGAGTTCACTTGGGAGGAGTTCAAGCAGAGATTCCGTGAATATCATGTTCCGGAAAGTGTTATGGAGTTGAAGCGGAGAGAATTCGAGGAGCTTCAGTAGGGATATACTAGTTTCATGAAGTATATTCGGGAGTTTAGTCAACTGTCTCGCTATGCTGAGGAGGATGTTAACACTGAAGAGAAGCAGAAGAAGCGTTTTCTGCGTGGGTTAAATCCATTTGTGAAAATGCAGCTAAGGTTAGCTAATAAGCAAACTTATCAACAGTTGCTGGATGCAGCCATTACTTTCGAAGATGATTATAAGAATGTCCAAGAGGATAGGAGGAAAAGAGCCAAGAAGGAAACCAAGAGAATTCAGGCAAGCAAACCTAAACCCAATCTGGAGTTCAAACCTCGGAACAAGAATTATGGGAACAATAACAATAACAATAACAAGGGAAGTGGTGGAAATCAATCCAATCCGAGAAGTAATGTTATTTGTAACAATTGTGGAATTCCAGAACATTTCCAGAGGGAATGCAAACAGGCTGTAGTGATCTGTTACGGTTGTGGTCAGAAGGGGCATATCAAGCCCGATTGTCCGAGCAAACCCCCAGGAGGTTGGCCTACTAAGGGAGGAGGACAATCCAGTGGAGGAAATGGACAGCCCAATAAAGGAGGAAATAATGGAAAGAATAACAATGGCAAGAGGAATAGACCTACCGGGAAACTGAATTGTGCAACCCTCGAGGTGGTGGATAATTCGGAGCATGCAGTGATAGGTACGCTCAATATCCTTACCAATCCTGGCAAAGTTCTATTTGATACTGGTGCAACTATTTCATTCATTAATGAAGAATTCTGTGATAAATTCGGGATTAGAAGGGCAACAGTAGAAAACCCTATGACCATAGTTACGGCAGGGAGAAATGTGACTGTACGCCACATCAAACAAGATCAGGTTATCTAGATCTATGGTTGTACATACTTCGAAGACCTTTATGTGATTCCTTTGAAGGGAATTGTAGTAGTGTTGGGGATGGATTGGATGATGGAACACGGAGCTCAGATAAATTGTGAGGAGAAAACTATCTCAATCAAAACTCCAAGTGGAGCAAGGATAGTTTACCAAGCAGATAAGCACAGTCATATTATGGTGGATCTGCAGTTGAACTCAATGAAAGAGGTCAAATTGGAAGATATTCCTATAATAAATGAGTTTCAAGATGTTTTTCCACCAGAGATACCGGGAATGCCACCAGACCGGGAGATAGAGTTCACTATTGACCTGATTCCTGGTACTGCACCAATAGCTCAAGGACTATATAAGATGGGACCCAAAGAGTTAAAAGAACTCAAAGAGAAAATTGATGAGTTAGCCAGAAAAGGATTTATTCAGGAAAGTGTATCTCCATGGGGAACACCATTAATCTTTGTGGATAAGAGAGATGGTGGAAGAAGGATGTGTGGAGATTATAGAAATCTGAACAACGTTACTATCAAGAATAAGTATCCTTTACCAAGGATCCAAGATTTGTTTGATCAAGTGAAAGGAGCTGGAGTATTCTCAAAGATCGACTTAAGATCTAGATACCATCAAATAAAAATCAAACCAGAAGATGTTCCAAAGATAGCATTTATCTCAAGATATGGACACCATGAGTATCTGGTAGTACCATTTGGTTTAACCAATGCACCAGCAATATTCATGAATCTGATGAACAAAATATTCATGCCATATTTGGATAAGTTCGTCATAGTCTTTATTGATGATATTCTGATATATTCCAAGGATAAGAAAGAGCATGCTGATCATTTGAGAATATCATTGCAGACACTAAGGGAATATAAACTTTATGCTAATTTCAGTAAGTGTGAATTTTGGCTAGATGAGGTAGAATTCCTCGACCATGTGATCAGTAAAGATGGAATTGCTGTAAATCCATCTAAAGTTCAGTCAGAATTAGAGTGGACTGCACCAACCAATGTGAAGCAAATTAGAGGTTTCTTAGGAATGGCTGGTTATTATCGGAGATTCATTGAAGGTTTCTCCAAAATAGCTGGACCAATGACCAAATTGCTAAGAAAGAATGCACCATTCAATTGGGATGAGAAGTGTGAAGAAAGTTTTCAGGAGTTGAAGACCAGGTTAACCACAACTATAATCTTAGCAGTTCCTGAAATAGGGAAGGACTTCACAGTATACTGTGATGCATCTAAAGAAGGTTTGGGTTGTGTATTAATGCAAGATCGGAAAGTAATTGCTTATGGTTCAAGACAACTGAAACCACATGAAGTCAACTATCCAACTCATGATTTAGAGTTAGCAGCAGTTGTTTTTGTGCTAAAAGGATGTAGGCATTTTCTATATGGAGCCAGATGTGAGTTATACACTGACCATAAAAGTCTCAAATATTTCTTCACTCAAAAGGAATTGAATATGAGACAGAAGCGTTGGTTGGAACTAATCAAAGATTATGATTTAACAATCAACTATACTCCAGGGAAAGCAAATGTTGTAGCTGATGCTTTAAGTAGAAAGAGTGCAGATATTCAGCATAGCAATCGGGAGCTACCAAAAGAGTTACAAATGGACTTGGAAAGATTAGAGCTTCAATTCATTAGAACAAAGATTCTTGGAGGATTAACTACTATGCGGGTAGTTGCAAAGCAGGACAGTGATCTTAAGCACGAAATTTTTAGACATCAAGTAGAATATCCTTTCATTGCTGAAGAAATTCAGAGGATATCTCAAGGGCAAAAATCACTTTTTCGCCTGGGAGATTATGAGTCTTTATGGTTTCAAGACCGTCTTTGTGTTCCAGATGTGACTGATATTAGAGATGTCATACTCAGAGAAGCACATGGAACACCATATTCTATACATCCAAGAAGTACTAAGATGTATATGGATTTGAAAGGACTATTCTGGTGGAGTAACATGAAAAGGAACATTGCTAAATATGTATCAGAATGCCATACTTGCCAAAGGGTGAAGGCTGAACATTAAAGTCCAGCAGGACCATTGCAACCTTTGGAAATTCCTGAGTGGAAGTGGGAGGAAATAGGTATGGACTTCATGACAGGATTGCCCATGACACCGAAAAGGAAGGATATGATATGGGTAATTGTGGACAGACTTACTAAAAGTGCACATTTTATTCCGGTAAATCAGAAAGATAATGCCAAGAAGTTAATAGAAGTTTACATCAAACAGATAGTAAGTAAGCATGGAGTACCCAAAAAGATCGTAACTGATAGGGGATTAGTGTTTACTTCAGCATTTTGGAAGCAATTGCATGAGGCACTTGGTTCAAAGTTAGATTTCAGCACAACCTATCATCCTGAGACAGGAGGTGAAACAGAAAGAACCAATCAAATACTAGAAGACATATTAAGGGCTTGTGCATTAGATTTTGGAGGTACATGGGAAGATCATCTACCATTGGCAGAATTTTCCTACAATAATAGCTATCAGAGTAGTCTGAAGGCAGCTTCATACCAAGTTCTGTGTGGAAGGAACTGTAGATCACCAATATGTTGGTATGAGCCTGGTAGCGGCAAAGAATTTGCGCCATGCTATATCAAGGAAAGACAAGATATCATTGATAAGGTCAGGGATAGACTGAAAATAGCCTAGAGTAGGCAGAAAAGTTATGCTGATCAAAGTCGAAGATCATGGCATCCAGAAGTGGGAGACATGGTATACTTGAAAGTAAGTCCAATGAAGGGGTGAAAAGGTTCGGAGTTAAAGGAAAATTGAGTCCGAGATACATCGGACCATTCAAGATATTGAGTCAGAACAGAACAATAGCTTATACTTTAGAGTTACCATCAAGATTGGCTCAAGTGCACAATGTTTTCCATGTGTCATAACTTCGTAAATGTTTGAAAGTTCCAGATGATGCAATCACACATCAGGAGATATAACTACAAGCAGACTTGTCCTATGTTGAAAATGCCTTTAAAATTTTGGAAGAAAACTAGAAAAGGTTGAGGAATAGGGCAATCAAATATTGCAAGGTACAGTGGGAAGAAGAAGATTTAAGAAAAGCCTATCCACAACTATTCAGGTACATCTCAACAAACTTTGGGACGGAGTTTAATTTAAGGGGGGAAGTCTGTAACATCCTAGCATTTAGGAACTAACGAAGGGTAGGAATTTAAGATGTTGCATGTATTCATCTATGAAAATGTGGGTAATTTTTTTGCTAAATAAAAACCTAAAGTGATCAAAGTTTCTTTCATACTTTGAGATTAGGTATAGTCTTGAAGGATGATTGTTATAGACTTTGATATGATCTTTGTGGACTTATGTGTTTTGGGAAATGAAATTTGAATTTAAAACTTGAGTGTTTGAATTATAATTCAAAAATGATTTTTGAATGATGTTTGAATATTTGATTTAATTAAGAGTTAACCAATAATAACTCAAACTTTATATAAGAGAGCAATTAAGAATATGAATATCCATTTTATAATTTTATTCAATAAATAAGTTACAAAAATGTAACTTATGAGAATCATCCGCAATCTTTACAATAACAAATAAATAAAGAATAATATTTCTTTATTGATAATAGTACAACCTTTATTACAAAAGAATAAACATAAAGAGTACAAGAGAATAAATTAAAGATTACAATTGAATATGATAGTTATTACAAGTGACTAATCTATAAATAAAAATAAAAAAACCTAAACTAAGGTCTTGATCTTCAAATCTAGTACCTGCAAAATAAAAAGAAACTTAAAAGAAAAAGAAGGTTAGGATTAGAATTATTTTTACTCTCAGAAGTTGACAGTGAAGTGCATTTTTCACCTTTTCATCATTGAGTATATAAGGGGCAAGTTTCACCAATATGAAAGAATGTATCTTTAATAATTTTAATCCATAAGTCAAATAACAACAAGGAGGGGCAAGTTTCACCAGCCACGTGGAAGTAACCAGATGAAATTAACTTTCAAAATTCAGAACATATCCACAACTGTGTAGCAGGCACACAAGCAGCAACACACACCAAACAAGCCAAAGCCAAGCTAGATCAAACCAACCAAATCCCAGGATCACATCACCAAGATGGTGACATAAGGAGGGGGTGGATCAGTCGGATAGCAAGACCAAGATCAAGCCATCAGGATCTGGAGATGATGGGCTGGATCAAGGACAAGCCAGGAACTAGAAATACCAGGGAAGCACCAGATCAAGCTACCACAAGATCAACCACTAGCAACCACAACATCAAGTGACAGTGGTGAGTAAAAAGACCATCACATAATCTATCTGTCTAAGATTAGACAAGCTTACATGATCTGAATCTTATTCAAACTCTCAGAAAGCACCCAAGTGGGGTGAATCCATCACTGAGGTTTTAAACTCTAAAAGCAAACAGAAAAGTATAAGGATCCAACTAAATCTCAGAACAACATCATGGATTTAGCTATGAAGCTATATTTCAATTCAAGAATGAACATAGCTAAGATTTAAATTTCTAGGCACATCTATAAGACAAGAGTAGCACCTTAGAATTTAATCTTATGGATCTATATAAGTTATCAAGCTTACAAGCATCATTCCCCAACTTTGATTCAAGCAATAGTAGCTGGTATCACTACCAGAATTAATCCATGTGAATCAACAAGATAGAGGTCTAAATCCCTAAACCTCAGACCAACATCACTGGTTCTAGGGATACAAGGAAACAGGATATCACTTATCTATCATGCCAAGCCAAATCTTAAGCTTGAATAAAACCACACCAAGTAAAAGAATCTAGTCTTATGTGCGATACAAGGATGGTGTCACAAGAACAGTTCTAAACTAATAAGGTTAAGCATCCAATCTTCACAGATACAATCAACCAATTATAAATCATTTTCCCGTTCTTAAACACAGGAATCATAAACAAGATATTCATATATATATGTCTTCACTATAAGAGACCATTTTGATCTCAATTTATACATGAATTCTCAAGCCAACAGTACTAAGACAGTGACTTCATCACACCATACTCATTGTCATTAACCAAATAATGACAGTGGTAAGTTATTAAAACCACTAGCTTTACCAAGTATTGTTTTTAGAGAAACTGTATCATCTGAATCATATGAAATTTAACCATAAAATCATCAGCAGTAAGCCACAGCTAGTCACCACTTAACAGGTTCAGGGATCATTAACACAGGATCCAATTCATCAATTACTTAATCAAAAGCAGGGTGTGAACCCTAAACAGAACCAAGAACCCTAATGAGGACAAGACAATCACTAGGAAGGTAACTACGAACATCTAGTATAGGATGTCCTAGCACAGAGTGCATGAGAAGGAGAGGAACCACTCACTGAAGGTCCTCGCTATAGATTATAAGAGGAAGCAGAGATGGCCGACAACCATGGCGGCACGGGGAGCACCCCAGGGGGGGTGCTGCAACCACACATCACCACGGCGGCGACCATAGCCACGCCTGGAGGCGAGGAACATCACCACGGCACTTGACAGCAACGGGGGCATTAGATCAACTCCAATATCAAACCCTAGTGTTCGGGACAGCATCAATGTGGTCGCAGGAGGGCTCCATGTCCAAATCTAGTTGGACAGGAGGGAAGAGCAGGGTCGACAACCTCTTCCTACACCACGGCGGCAGCTAGGGCGTTCCACGATGGCGGGAATCGCCGGCGGCCACACCACTGACCATAGAGTCGAGGAAGGAGAAGGAGAGGGGTGAGCTCGAGAGAGAAGACAGGGAGTGAGTTGGGCTGGGTGGGCCGAAAACCCTTTGGGGTGTTGTTTTGACCTTGCCCTACTAGGCCATAAGGGCCCAATAAACCCAAACAAAAATCCCAAACCATTTAGAGCCTTTTTTAATAAATTGGAAAAGACCAAAATGCCCCTGAACTTAAATAAATTCTATAAAATAAAATAAAAATCGAAAAATTATCAATAAAATATTTTTGGATTCACAATAATCCAAACTATCCAAATAAATTAAGAGATAAAAATTTAGACATATCAATTTTATTAAGAATTTTGTAATTTATATATTCCTTATGGAATTTTAAAAATTATTGAAAGATGATATAAATAAATAAAAATCACTTTCATTATATATTAATACTGTAGTATTTTAGAAAAATACTAAACAAATATTTTATAACAATTTTGGATATTTAAGTGATAATTCTTAAAGGAATGATTAAATCAATAAATTTCAAATAAAAGGGAAATCAAATAAAAGAATACAATATTCTATTATAAATATTATTTTTTAATATTTATAAATCCTTTATTATTAAATAGAATTTTTATAATAATGGGGAGAATGCATATCAAGTTAAATGATGCATTACATTACTTTGCATAATCATTTTGCTTCTTTAAATATTGTCCTTCCTGGGCAATAATGATGTTTTTGTAGACATAGAAGCTCAAGGTCCAGTGCAAGCATCAGACTTCACTACCTTGCCATCTCAAGGCAAGTTCATCACTTGCTCATATCCTTTGAAGAGTCTTTATCAAAGTATTTGCAAATTGTGTGTTATCATATCTACTCCAAAAGAAAGAAAATATTATTTTCACAATTAAAGAAATCATAGATATCATCCTATGTGATGATATATTGGAGTAATAGAACTTAGGGTTCTATTTGCAACAATGATGATCAATTAGGGACTTAATAACCCCTGACATCAGTGATTCTAGCACCGTATATTACACGTTAACCATGAGATTTGGAATGAGACAGAGAAGTCAGCTGTATCTTCTTCCTCTCGCATGAAGCCGAATGTGCAGGTCGTGGCTGTTATCCTTGTAACGTGCATATTAATTGGTAATTCACAGAGGATATGTAGCATATGAGTGGGAACCCTCATCGTCCCACGATAGTTCTTGCATCCAACAGTTTGTACAAACCATTGCCATAATTCATTATGTGGGCATGGTGTACACCAAGGAGGCATGCGAGGTCGCAAAGGGGGCATTTATTGGTTTGGACCAACTACTGGGCCCCACATCATGGAATTGTGGACGGGAAAGTACGCCCGGTTGTGTAACAAGGATTTGATCTCTCACGGGTAAAGTAACACACCTCTGCAGAGTGTAAGAATTGTAACTTGTTACTCCCTGTTCTAGGAAGGAGCTATGAATGTGGCAGGAAAGGAACTCCATGAAAGTTCTGGTCAACCTATGAAGGCTGATGGTCATAGAATTTCTTAATAAAATAAATCTTTGAAGAAAGATTTACAAAAACTGCATAGTGCCAAGGATTTATAATCCAAGGTGGTAGTTAGACCATCAAACTTCCCACCTTGCATATAATGAACTTGTTGGGTAACGCTGTTACTCATCCTTTCCTTTGATCCCTTGCTTAGACTCTGAGGATCCCGAAGACGTTCCAATGTATGCAGCCGAATGTCAAGGAGATGTGTTCTACGAGGAGCCTGACCTGTCAGGAGGTGTTGAAGGAGTGGATTACGAAATCCACTATGGTGTTGACGATAATGAGTCCAACTAAGTATCCTAGTTAGTAGTAACAAATGGAGCCGAGCAGCATGAACTCTATAGAATAAGCTGCTGAGCTCAACTCCTAGTCGAAGTTGCTACTTTTAAGTTCCGCTGAAACACTTTATATTTTTGTTTGTAAGTTGAAACCTTTTGAAGTCTTGAACTTCTGGTATTGTAATAATAATAATGTTTGAATGTTTGTAATATGGACCCGTAATGTTTCTGTTGTACCGCTCTGAGGGATGTGATATTTATGGAACGGTGTTCTGTGGGTGTCATGTCAATGATTATAGTGTACTACACATGCAGTGGTATGTTGGGTCACCGCAGTTGGTATCAGAGCAAATTGCTTTGACCTTAGGTTGGAAACCTAGTAAAGGGTATTACCTATAGGAAAGTTTAGCAACGATAAAGAATTCTCTAAAAGTAATATAATGGGTATTCGAATGAGAATATTCCGTTATATGTTTTAGTGCGATAATTCTTTGTTATGATGCAATATATTATTGGTTACTAATCAAAATTATTTTTCTGATATGCAGAGCTATGGCACCAAAGTTTCCAAAACAGACTTTGGTAAGGAAAGAGGAGACTCTTGATGATTATCAAGGATCATTCACAGACCAACTTCGTCAACTTTTAAAGATCTTTAGTTGTCCAACTAGAATTCTAGTGAACACTATAACCTACTATGATGGCTGGATGTTACCCAAGTATCGTGTGTGTATCCAACTTCCACATGAGCTTGGATTATATCACGATCTACCTATAGGTGAAGGTAGGAGTCACTTAGCAGCATATCATGTTGCTGTTGTGGAGGCAATAACTAATATCCGGGAGCATAAAGCCAAGGAGTTAGAAGGTAGCACATTTTATGTGATACCTCATGATTCTATAGACTCGGAGCCTATACCGGATCATCTTACTTTGGTTAAGAAGCATCCTAAGTTAGCTTACAAGTTTATGGATAGATACCGAACACTCGTTGCGTCTTTGTATAAGACACATCAAGTGATTGTCGCAGACAAAAATGACATGTTAGATGATCTAACTGATCCGGAAAGGAGGAAGCAGTTAGCAATCCAGTTGGAAAAGGAAGCAAGCAGTAGTAGTGCAATACCTATCTTTAAGGATATACCTATATATCCTGAATCTTTTATACCATATCCTTATTCACCAAGTCCTGAACCTATACATGATCTGACTATGGATACGAGGTATGCGGTACCACAGGGTTCAGAGGATGGTTCTGATTCAGAACTTCCTATTGAGAATTCTGATGGTTGGAGAAGGGGATCATATGAAGGATCCCATGAACATCAGATTCCACAGATGGTTCTGACAGAAATGTTGGACAATCTAGCTGGATGGGTGTAAGAATTAAGCCTAGTAACAGTAGTAGAAATGCCATGTCAATAGATAATCAGGATGAAGAAGAAGATCCTGAGGAGAGAGTGTTTGAATCATCAACATCTTCTCAAAACCTAGGGAATATACATTATCCAGTGTTTAACTATCTTGCCCAAAGGAGCACCTGGGAAGCAGCAGGATCTGCGTATCCTATTGACAACTCAAGGTATGAAGCTCAGGAGATGCAAGCGGGATATAATGTTGAATATGTTTCTGAAGACTTTTCAGCTGAGCTGGAGGGAGTCAATGCGCTCAGGTTGAGTAATGACTCAAGTCCTGACACTTCAGATACTGAGTATGTTCCTTCTAGAAGGCCATTTGTTCCACACACTGTGCGACGAACGACACGTCATCACGATTGTACATCAGGCATGTATGCTGAGCGTAGTTACTACTAGAGTAGGCAACTATATAGCAGTATCAAGTACCGTGTATTGTACTCCAAGAAATAAGATAGTTAGATGAATAAGATAGTTTTGTAATTATACCTATATGGTATGTGTTGTAATGACTTTGTATTATTATGATATTATGTATAATATGTGAAATGCATATTTGGATTTTCTTTGGATCTTCATTGGGTGACTGGTTCTGTGCATAAAATCGATGTCAGAACACATGTGCATGATGTATTTATGAGTATTCACTTTATGTTGCAGGACCAGAGAGTCATGGATACGGGTGTAGAAATTGAAACCGAGCAGCAGCGGATGGAGCGAGAGGCCAAGGAGAAGGCCGATGCAAATGCAGCAAATCAGGGAGCATTTCCACCACCACCACCAATGAGGCCGTTAATGGAGCAGAATTTTATGTAGTGTATGGAAATGATGCAAGAGACCTAGAACAAGTTCATGGAAGAGCTGCTCGGACGAGCAAATCAGAGGGCACCTATAGGTGGAGGAGTGAGTCTATCTAACTTCAAGAATGCGAGGTCGTTACCTTTTGCATCAACTCCTGAACCAATGGATGCAGAAGATTGGCTAGCAGATACAGAGAGAAAACTGAAGGCTGTAGGTTGCAATGACAAGGAGAAATTGAGGTATGCAACTCATCTTCTGACTGGACCTGCAGCATCATGGTGGGAGAATCAGTTGGATATGTAACAACCAGGAAGGGAGTTCACCTGGGAGGAGTTCAAGCAGAGATTCCGTGAATATCACGTTCCGGAAAGTGTTATGGAGTTGAAGCGGAGAGAATTCGAGGAGCTTCAGCAGGGATATACTAGTGTCATGAAGTATATCCGGGAGTTTAGTCAACTGTCTCGCTATGCTGAGGAGGATGTTAACACTGAGGAGAAGCGGAAGAAGCGTTTTCTATGTGGGTTAAATCTTAGTAGTGATCTGTTATGGTTGTGGTCAGAAGGGGCATATCAAGCCCGATTGTCCGAGCAAACCCCCAGGAGGTTGGCCTACTAAGGGAGGAGGACAATCCAGTGGAGGAAATGGATAACCAAATAATGGAGGAAATAATGGAAAGAATAACAATGGCAAGAGGAACAGACCTACCGAGAAACTGAATTGTGCAACCCTCGAGGTGGTGGATAATTCGGAGCATGCAGTGATAGGTACGCTCAATATCCTTACAAATCCCGACAAAGTTCTATTTGATACTGGTGCAACTACTTCATTCATTTATGAAGAATTCTGTGATAAATTCGGGATTAGAAGGGCAACATTAGAAAACCCTATTACCATAGTTACGGTAGGGGGAAATGTGACTGTACGCCACATCAAACAAGATCAGGTTATCTAGATCTGTGGTTGTACATACTTCACAGACCTTTATGTGATTTCTTTGAATGGAATTGTAGTAGTGCTGGGGATGGATTGGATGATGGAACACGGAGCTCAGATAAATTGTGAGGAGAAAACTGTCTCAATCAAAACTCCAAGTGGAGCAAGGATAGTTTACCAAGCAGATAAGCACAGTCATATTATGGTGGATCTGCAGTTGAACTCAATTAAAGAGGTCAAATTGGAAGATATTCCTATAGTAAATGAGTTTCAAGATGTTTTTCCAGCAGAGATACCGGGAATGCCACCAGACCGGGAGATAGAGTTCACTATTGACCTAATTCCTGGTACTGCACCAATAGCTCAAGCACCATATAAGATGGGACCCAAAGAGTTAAAAGAACTCAAAGATAAAATTGATGAGTTAGACATAAAAGGATTTATTCAGGAAAGTGTATCTCCATGGGGAACACCATTAATCTTTGTGGATAAGAGATATGGTGGAATAAGGATGTGTGGAGATTATAGAAATCTGAACAACGTTACTATCAAGAATAAGTATCCTTTACCAAGGATCCAAGATTTGTTTGATCAAGTGAAAGGAGCTGGAGTATTCTCAAAGATTGACTTAAGATCTAGATACCATGAAATAAAAATCAAACCGGAAGATGTTCCAAAGACAGCATTTGTCTCAAGATATGGACACCATGAGTATCTGGTAGTACCATTTGGTTTGACCAATGCACCAGCAATATTCATGAATCTGATGAACAAAATATTCATGCCATATTTGGATAAGTTCGTCATAGTCTTTATTGATGATATTCTGATATATTCCAAGGATAAGGAAGAGCATGCTAATCATTTGAGTTTAGCATTGCAGACACTAAGGGAATATAAACTTTATGCTAATTTCAGTAAGTGTGAATTTTGGCTAGATGAGGTAGAATTCCTCGGCCATGTGATCAGTAAAGATGGAATTGCTGTAAATCCATCTAAAGTCCAGTCAGTATTAGAGTGTACTGCACCAACCAATGTGAAGCAAATCCGAGGTTTCTTAGGAATGGCTGGTTATTATCGGAGATTCATTGAAGGTTTCTCAAAAATAGCTGGACCAATGACCAAATTGCTAAGAAAGAATGCACCATTCAATTGGGATGAGAAGTGTGAAGCAAGTTTTCAAGAGTTGAAGACCAGGTTAACCACAACTACAATCTTAGCAGTCCCTAAAATAGGGAAGGACTTCACAGTATACTGTGATGCATCTAAAGAAAGTTTGGGTTGTGTATTAATGCAAGATCGGAAAGTCATTGCTTATGGTTCAAGACAACTGAAACCACATGAAGTCAACTATCCAAATCTTGATTTAGAGTTAGCAGAAGTGGTTTTTGCGCTAAAAGGATGGAGACATTTTCTATATGGAGCCAAATGTGAGTTATACACTGACCATAAAAGTCTCAAATATTTCTTCACTCAAAAGGAATTTTATATGAGACAGAAGCGTTGGTTGGAACTAATCAAAGATTATGATTTAACAATCAACTATACTCCAGGGAAAGCAAATGTTGTAGCTGATGCTTTAAGTAGAAAGAGTGCAGATATTCAGCCTAGCAATCGGGAGCTACCAAAAGAGTTACAAATGGACTTGGAAAGATTAGAGCTTCAATTCATTAGAACAGAGGTTCTTGGAGGATTAACTACTATGCAGGTAGTTGCAAAGCAGGACAGTGATCTTAAGCACGGAATTTTTAGACATCAAGCAGAAGATCCTTTCATTGCTGAAGAAATTCGGAGGATATCTCAAGGGCAAAAATCATTTTTTCTCCTTGGAGATTATGAATCTTTATCGTTTCAAGACCGTCTTTGTGTTCTAGATGTGACTGATAGTAGAGATGTCATACTCAGAGAAGCACATGGAACACTATATTCTACACATCCAAGAAGTACTAAGATGTATATGGATTTGAAAGAAATATTCTGATGGAATAACATGAAAAGGGACATTGCTAAATATGTATTAGAATGCCATACTTGAAAAAGGGTGAAGGCTAAACATCAAAGTCCAGCGTGACCATTACAACCTTTGGAAATTCCTAAGTGGAAGTGGGAGGAAATAGGTATGGACTTCATGACAGGATTGCCCATGACACCGAAAATGAAGGATATGATATGGGTAATTGTGGACAGACTCACCAAAAGTGCACATTTTATTCCGGTAAATCAGAAAGATAATGCCAAGAAGTTAGTAGAAGTTTACATCAAACAGATAGTAAGTAAGCATGGAGTACCCAAAAATATCGTAACTGATAGGGGATCAGTGTTTACTTCAGCATTTTGGAAGCAATTGCATGAGGCACTTGGTTCAAAGTTAGATTTCAGCAAAGCCTATCATCCTGAGACAGGAGGTCAATCAGAAAGAACCAATCAAATACTAGAAGACATGTTAAGGGCTTGTGCATTAGATTTTGGAGGTACATGGAAAGATCATCTACCATTGGCAGAATTTTCATACAATAATAGCTATCAGAGTAGTCTGAAGGCAGCTCCATACCAAGTTCTATATGGAAGGAAGTGTACATCACCAATATGTTGGTATGAGCCTGGTAGCAGCAAAGAATTTGTGCCAAACTATATCAAGGAAAGACAAGATATCATTGATAAGATCAGGGATAGACTGAAAATAGCCCAGAGTAGGCAAAAAAGTTATGCTGATCAAAGTCGAAGATCATGGCACCCAGAAGTGGGAGACATGGTATACTTGAAAGTAAGTCCAATGAAAGGGGTGAAAAGGTTCGGTGTTAAAGGAAAATTGAGTCCGAGATACATAGGACCATTCAAGATATTGAGTCAGAATAGAACTATAGCTTATACTTTAGAGTTACCATCAAGATTGGCTCAAGTGCACAATGTTTTCCATGTGTCACAACTTCGTAAATGTTTGAAAGTCCCAGATGATGCAATCACACACCAGGAGATAGAACTACAAGCAACCTTGACCTATGTTGAAAAGCCCTATAAAATTTTGGAAGAAAACTAAAAAAGGTTGAGGAATAGGGCAATCAAATATTGTAAGGTACAGCGGGAACATCACCCTGAAAGGGAAGCCACTTGGGAGAAAGAAGAAGATTTAAGAAAAGCCTATCTAGAACTATTCAGGTACATCTAAATTAAACTTCGGGACGAAGTTTAATTTAAGGGGGAAAGTCTATAATATCCTAGCATTTAGGAACTAACGAAGGGTAGAGTTAGGAATTTAAGATGTTGCATGTATTCATCTGTGAAAATGTGGGTATAGTCTTGAGATTAGGAATATAATATCCCAGCATTTTTTCGCTAAATAAAAACCTAAAGTGATCAAAGTTTCTTTCATACTTTGAGATTAGGTATAGTCTTGAAGGATGATTGTTATAGACTTTGATATGATCTTTGTGGACTTATGTGTTTTGGGAAATGAAATTTGAATTTAAAACTTGAGTGTTTGAATTATAATTGAAAAAGGATTTTTGAATGATGTTTAAATCTTTGATTTAATTAAGAGTTAACCAATAATAACTCAAACTTTATATAAAGAGAGCAATTAAGAATATGAATATCCATTTCATAATTTTATTCAATAAATAAGTTACAAAAATGTAACTTATGTGAATCATCCACAATCTTTACAATAGCAAATAAATAAAGAATAATATTTCTTTATTGATAATAGTACAACCTTTATTACAAAAGAATAAACATAAAGAGTACAAGAGAATAAATTAAAGATTACAATTGAATATCATAGTTATTACAAGTGACTAATATATAAAGAAAAATAAAAAACCTAAACTAAAGTCTTGATCTTTAAATCTGGTACCTGCAAAATAAAAAGAAACTTAAAAGAAAAAGAAGGTTAGGATTAGAATTATTTTTACTCTCATAAGTTGAAAGTGAAGTGCATTATTCACTTTTTCATCATTGAGTATATAAGGGGCAAGTTTCACCAATATGAAAGAATGTATCTTTCAATATTTTAAGCCATAAGTCAAATAATAGCAAGGAGGGGCAAGTTTCACCAGCCAATTAGAACTAACCAGATGAAAGTAGCTTTCAAAATTCAGAACATATCCGCAACAGTGTAGAAGGAACACAAGCAGCACACACACCAAACTACATGGTGTGTGCTGTCAACACGACAACAGCAGCACAACCAAACAGAACCATCAACACAGCTGTGGGAAACCAATCCCCACACAGTTCCATTGCTCTTACACACCAAGCACAGTAGCCAACAGCTAAACCAAGCCAAAGCCAAGCTAGATCAAACCAACCAAAGCATAGGATCACATCACCAAGATGGTGACATAAGGAGGGGGTAGATCAGGTGGATAGCAAGTCCAAGATCAAGCCATCAGGATCAGGAGATGATTGGCTAGATCAAGGACAAGCCAGGAACTGGAAATACCAGGGAAGCACCAGATCAAGCTACCACAAGATCAACCACTAGCCACCACAACATCAAGTGACAGTGGTGAGTAAATAGATCATCACATAATCTATCTGTCTAAGATTAGACAAGCTTACATGATCTGACTCTTATTCAAACTCTCAGAAAGCACCCAAGTGGGGTGAATCCATCACTGAGGTTTTAAACTCTAAAAGCAAATAGAAAAGTATAAGGATCCAACTAAATCTCAGAACAACATCATTGATTTATCTATCAAGCTATATTTCAATTCAAGAATGAACATAGCTAAGATTTAAACTTCTAGGCACATCTCTAAGACAAGAGTAGCACCTTAGAATTTAATCTTATGGATCTATATAAGTTATCAAGCTTACAATCATCTTTCCCAACTTTGATTCAAGCAATAGTAGCTGGTATCACTACCAGAATTAATCCATGTGAATCAACAAGATAGAGGTCTAAATCCATAAACCTCAGACCAACATCATTGGTTCTAGGGATACAAGGAAAGAGGATTTCACTTATCTATCATGCCAAGCCAAATATTAAGCTTGAATAAAACCACACCGAGTAAAAGAATCTAGTCTTGTGTGCCATACATGGATGGTGTCACAAGAATTGTTCTAAACTAAGCAGGTTAAGCATCCAATCTTCACAAATACGATCAACCAATTATAAATCATTTTCCTGTTCTTAAACACAGGAATCATAATCAAGATATTCATATATATGTGTCTTCACTGTAAGAGACCATTTTGATCTCAATTTAGACATGAATTCTCAACCCAACAGTACTAAGACAGTGACTTCATCACACCATACTCACTGTCATTAACCAAGTGATGACAGTGGTAAGTTATCAAAACCACTAGCTTTACCAAGTATTGTTTTCAGAGAAACTGTATCATCTGAATCATATGAAATTTAACCAGAAAATCATCAGCTGTAAGCCACAACTAGTCACCACTTAACAGGTTCAAGGATCATTAACACAGGATCCAATTCATCAATTACTTAATCAAAAGTAGGGTATGAACCCTAAACAGAACCAAGAACCCTAATCAGGACAGGACAATCACCAGGAAGGTAACTACCAACATCTATTATAGAATGGCCTAGCACAGAGTGCATGAGAAGGATAGGAACCACTCACGGAAGGTCCTCGCTGTAGATTAGAAGAGAAAGCAGAGATGGCCGACGACCATGGCGGCACGGGGAGTACCCCTAGGGGGGCTGCGACCACACATCACCACGGCGGCGACCATAGCCACACCTGGAGGCGAGGAACATCACCAAGACACATGACAGCAACGGCGACATCAGATCAATGCCAACCCCAAACCCTAGGGTTCAGGACGACATCAATCTGGTCGTAGGAGGGCTCCAGGTCCAAGTCCAGTTGGACAGGAGGGAAGATCAGGGTCGACAACCTCTTCCTGCACCACGGAGGCAGCCAGGGCGGTCCACGACGGCGGGAATCGCCGGCGGCGACACCACTGACCTTAGGGTCGGGGAAGGAGAAGGAGAGGGGGAGCTCGAGAGAGAAGACAAAGAGTTACTTGGGCTGGGTGGGACGAAAACCCTTCGGGCTGTTGTTTTGACCTTGCCCTACTGGGCCACAAGGGCCCAATAAACCCAAACAGACATCCTAAACCATTTAGAGCCTGTTTTTAATAAATTGGAAAAGACCAAAATGCCCCTAAACTTAAATAAATTCTAGAAAATAAAATAAAAATCGAAAAATTATAAATAAAATATTTTTGGATTCATAGTAATCCAGCCTATCCAAATAAATTAAGAGATAAAATTTTCGACATATAAATTTGATTAAGAATGTTGTAATTTATATATTCCTTATTGAATTTTACAAAATTACTGAAAGATGATAAAAAAATAAAAATCACTTTCATTATATATTAATATTGTAGTATTTTAGAAAAATACTAAACAAATATTTTATAACAATTTTTGATATTTAAGTGATAATTCTTAAAGGAATTATTAAATAAATAAAATTCAAATAAAAGGGAAATCAAATAAAAGAATACAATATTCTATTATAAATATTATTTTTTAATATTTATAAATCCTTTATTATTAAAAAGATTTTTTATAATAATGGGGAGAATGCATATCAAGTTAAATGATGCATTACATTACTTTGCATTATCATTTTGCTTCTTTAAATATTGTCATTACCGGTCAATAATGATGTTTTTGTAGACATAGAAGCTCAAGGTCCTAGATGATCTATCATCATCACTATCCTTACAAGATTAAAGCACTTGTCTTATTTATTTTAATTTGAGAAAAGTAATTTCTACTCATTGAAAAACTACTTTAGATTTAATATTCTCCAACTCAAACACGGGATCATGTTGGCAGATGTCATCACCACATATTTCAGTACATGGGAATGTGAGTTAAAGTGGTGTCACAATTTAATAAAGTTTAACCTTTTTATTTAATTAAATAAAGTGACTAAAAATGCCTATGTGGAATTCTTTTATTACTTGAACATTATCTCTGTAAGTAAACCCATATGTTTTTATATATTCTGAAAGGTATGGTCAAATGTGATTTTTGAGAGTTGGATTCAACTCAAAAACTCTTATGGTTGAATTTTTAAAAATGTTTGAATGCAGAAAAGCTTTTGCCTTGTTATTTCTACCGTGGTTGATCTACACATCCAAATGGTTTGAATCCAATGGGCTTGGATTAAGCATTTCAGTACCTTTCTAACAAAATTGGTTTCATGCATTTTGGTTTAGTAAATCGAGCTGGGTTGATTTTTGAATCTATGTACAGAACTATGTTTGAAATTAAATGAATAAAACTAAATTTGAATTGTTGGGTCGCGCGGGAGGTTTTACTGGGCCGGCCAACTATGCACAACACACGCGCGGGCTGGTTAAGTGGATGTCCCCACGCGTCAGTGAGACGGGGAGGGGCGAAGCGGTATGGGGCAATGTGGATCGTGAGATCTAGTTCTAATCGAACGGCTCTGGTTCATCGTCCACGTCGGGTAGCGCCGACGAGACAGAACCCTAGCGCGGTAGGTGGGGGTCATGGGAGTCTCACCGGGACTCAGGCGAGGGTCAACGACGGGGGCGAATGACGAAGTCGATGTTGGCGATTCTCCTGGTACCGGCAGCTTCTCCTGGGATGGATCCAATCGACGACTCCCTTCTTGTCCAGCAGCAGCGGGCTCTGGCCAAATTCCGGCGAGAGAGAGCTCGCCTTGCTCTGGGAAGAAGTGGGAAGGATCAGTGAGAGGTGGGGAGTGAGATGGTGTGGAGGAATCGAGCTGGGGAGGCCTCCTTTTATACGCGAGCAAGAGGGGCAGCACGGCGTGGGCTGAGGTCATCAGATGCGACGGTACAGGCGGCTATCAGCGTGGCTGAGGCTAGGGGACGTTGTGCAGTCTCCTGGCGTTCGTTGCTAGCTTAAAGGCGAGGCGTAGGGCGGTGGGATTTGGTCTGGAACATGCGGTGCTCTGCACGGTACCGACGGTGAACTTCGTAGCGTGCAGCGGCTACGGGGTATGGTCGAGGAAACGAGCATGTCTAGTTGTCTCCTGGAATGGTGGGGTTCATGTTGGCGGGCGGTAAGGGCTCGAGGTGGTCGGGTTGTGTGGGAACGGCGCGTGCACGGTGGTGCGCATCGGCATGGTCGACAGCGGCGCGGGCACGGCGTTTCCGGTGGTTCCTGACTCTATCTTCGAGCTATGGCTGGTCTAGAGGGGGCGGTGAGGCATTGGCAGCCTGCCAGACAAGGTTGGCGCAACTAGTTCTTCCTCTAGCTTGTTGTCCACATTGGGGTGGCAAGGTGAGGCTCGGCCTGCTCACCATTGATGGCAATGGAAAGCTCACAGTGGTGCTAGAGAGTAATAACTAAGCTAGATGATCTACTAAATGCTTGTTGCAACCAGAGAGGGAACAAGGTTGGCCAAATTTACCACTGTAAATAGTGTTAGATGTTTGTTTGATTTGTATCTGCAATGTGTTTGATGAAATGGCTACAAGAACTTTGAATTTGAATTTTCGATTCAAACTTGATGGGTTTGCTAGGCACATACTAGGGAGTGTCTGGTTAGTTGGATTAGTCAAGGGGCACTGGTTTGGTTGAGTTTTGAAAATGGGTGATCTTCACATAAGATAAAGATTTAATTTTGAATTGTGATTTGAATGAGGTTGCCAAATGTTTCTGTAAGTTTGAAAGGTGGGTTTTGATTCACTTTTACTTGTTCTAGCAAGGGGCGTAAAGAATTGGGAAAGTTTATGTTTGAAATCTTGAACTAGAAACACTCAAAGTGACCTAGTGAGCAAGATTGGCAAAAATGACCATTTGCTTTATTTGATTTGTTTTTTATTTTCTCTTGATTTGTTTCTGCATGGAAATGTTTTATATGATGTTATTTTCATCTTTCAACCATTTCTTGGTATTTAGGAAAATCACACAAGTTCATTCATGCACTTATCAAATCATCTCATTCACACATGCATTCATATGATTTTATTTAATCAAAGTTTTTGTTAACCCTAATTTTAGTGATTAGAGTTTGATGATCATTGTTTTATATTTTTGGGATGTTACAAACCTTCCCACCTTAAACAAAATCTTGTCCCGAGATTTGAAAAAGGAAGAAAAAGATTACCTAGGATTTAAAGAGATCGGGAAACTCCGTCCTGATGTGATCTTCGCGCTCCCAGGTAGCTTCTTCTTCAGTGTGGTTGCTCCACTGAATCTTGAGAAACTTGATGCTTCTGGTCATGGTTGTTCTGAAAGCTTCTTCCAAAATACGGATGTGTAATTCAGGATAGGTCAGGTCATCGTTGATCTCTATGTTCCGGTGATCAATGTTCTTGAAAACTTCGGTCCTCTCCAGAACTTCAAGGAATTTGCGAAGTAACGATATATGGAACACATTGTGCACTGCGGACATTTCCTCTAGCAGTTCCAATTGATATGATATCTCTCCTCGATGATTCATAATCTTGAAGGGTCCGATATATCTGGGGGCTAACTTTTCTTTGATCTTGAAACGTTGCATTCCTTTCAAAGGCGACACTTTAAGATACACAAACTCTCTGATATTGAAAGCGAGGTCTCGACGTCTCTTGTCAGCGTAACTCTTTTGTCTTGACTAGGCGGTCTTGAGGTGCTCACGAATCTTGTGAACTCTCTCTTCTGCTTCTTGTAGGATGTCGGGTCCGAAAATCCGACTCTCTCCTACTTCTGACCAATTCAAAGGGGTGCGACACTTCCTTCCATATATGAATTCAAATGGGGCCATTTGCAAACTAGCTTGGTAACTGTTATTGTATGAAAATTCTGTGAAAGGCAGACAGTCTTCCCATTTAGATCCATATTCTACCACACATGCTCTCAACATATCTTTGAGTATTTGATTTACTCGCTCCATTTGTCCATCGGTCTGAGGGTGATACGCGGTGCTGAAATCTAGTCGGGTTCCTAAACCTTCTTGGACTTTCTTCCAGAATCTGGAGGTAAACTGGGTTCCTCGATCCGATACAATGTTCTTGGGGACTCCGTGGACTCCGTGCAAACTGACGATTCTAGCTATGTACAATTCTGCTAGCTTCGAACTCTGGTATGTGGTCTTAACTGGTAAGAAATGGGCGAATTTGGACAATCTGTCAATTATGACCCAGATAGAGTCATTTTCCTACTAGAAGTAGGCAATCCGGTGATAAAGTCCATTCCAACGGAATCCCATTTCCATTCCGGAATCTGTAGTGGTTGCAACAGTCCTGCGGGTCTTTGATGTCCCGCCTTGACTCTCTAACATATATCACACTTGGCGATATAGCTTCCGATTTCTCTCTTCATCTTATGCCACCAAAATTGTTCCTTCAAATCCCGATACATCATCGTTCCTCCGGGGTGGATAGAATAAAGAGTATCATGGGCCTCTTTCAAAATAACTTCTTTTAACTCCAAATATGCTGGTACACAAAGGCGTCCTTTGTACCACAAAACTCCTTCTTAGTCTTCGGTGAATCCGGGTACCTTGCATGTACCGATACAACGCTTGATTCCGTCGATACTAGCATTTCCTTTTTGTGCCTCTTTGATCTGGCTGATCAAAGTGGTTTTAAGTTCTATGCTAGCCAAAAATCCTTCACTTACTAATTCCATTCGGAAATCTTCCATCTCTCTGTGCACACTTGGTTGCTCCTTCAAAATCATGGAGTTCAAGCGGCACGGCAATCTGCTAAGGGAATCTTCTACCACATTGGCTTTACCGGGGTGATTGTGAATGTCTAGATCATAATCCTTTATTAGCTCAATCCATCTTCTCTGTATCATATTCAGCTCCTTCTGAGTGAATATATACTTCAATCTCTTGTGTTCCGAATAAATATCACAATGGTTTCCCATCAGGTAATGCCTCCATGTCTTCAGGGCTAGAACTACGGCTCCTAGTTCAAGGTCATGGGTTGGATAATTCTGTTCATGCTGCTTCAGTTGTCGGGATAGATAAGATATAACTTTGCCTTCTTGCATTAGCAAACATCCGAGACCGATCTTGGATGCGTCACAATACACATCAAAGGGCTTTGTGATATCCGACATGATCAAGATTGGGGCTGAAATCAATCTTCTCTTGAGTTCTTGAAAACTCGCTTCACATTTGTCCGTCCATTCAAACTTCTTGTCCTTCTTCAGCAATTGGGTCATGGGTCTGGCGATACTCGAGAATACTTCTACGAATTTGCGGTAGTATCCCGCTAATCCGAGAAATGCACGAACTTGGGTTTGAGTGGTTGGGGCTTGCCAATCTTCGACATCCTTCACCTTCACAGGGTCAACGGCAATTCCTCCGGCTGATACAATATGTCCGAGGAATCCTACCTCCTGTAACAAGAATTCACATTTTCTAAACTTGGCATACAGCTGATGCTCTCTAAGGGTTCCAAGAATGGTCCTTAGGTGTAGCTCATGTTCTTCTTCTGATTTGGAATAAATCAGAATGTCATCAATGAAAACCACGACAAACTTATCCAGGAAGTCCATAAAAATCTTATTCATGAGGTTCATGAAATAAGCGGGGGCATTGGTTAATCCAAAAGACATGACAGTATACTCGTATAATCCATATCTGGTGGTAAAGGCAGTCTTTGGAATATCCTCTGCGCGAATCTTGAGTTGATGATAGCCAGTTCTAAGATCAATCTTAGAAAACACTTTGGCACCAGTTAACTGGTCAAACAGGTCTTCTATCTTCGGCAACGGGTACTTGTTTTTGATAGTGACATCATTCAACTTCCGATAATCCGTACACAAACGTTTACCTCCATCTTTCTTGTCCACAAACAAGATAGGTGATCTCCAAGGTGACGCACTTGGTTGAATCAATCCAATTTCGAGCATGGCATCCAGTTTCTTCTTCAGTTCTGCTAGTTCAGACGGGTTCATACTATATGGTTTATGGGCTATGGGTCCGGTTCCATGGATTAGTTCAATGATAAACTCAATATCCCGATCCGGGGGCATACCGGGCAAAACATCTAGAAATACATCGGGGTAATCATAGACTATCCGGACTTGGTCAATGGTTGGCTGGGCTATACTCTTGTTGCACTTGAATTGACGAGGCAAGGTTTTAGATATATGCTCGACTGATATTACGACTGTACTGGTCATGGTTATGGCTTTCTTGGCACAGTCAATTAATCCTTTATGTTTGGACATCCAACCCATTCCTAGTACTACTTCCAAACCTTTAGTTCCGAGTACAATTAGATTAGCATAAAAATCTATGCCATGGATTCGGATAGGGATGGCTTTGCAAATTTGTCTAGATTTTGTGGTTGAACCAGGTATTTGAACAATCATAACATGCTTCAATTTGGTTGGTTGAATCTTGCTAGTGCATGCAAATTCTTCAGTGACAAATGAGGGCGATGCTCTAGAATCATACAACACTCTTGCAAGTACTGAGTTAACAGAAAACATACCCAGCACGACATCTGGCGCTTCTTGGGCTTCTTCATCATGCATGAGAAAGAGATGGCCGTTGCGGTTGAGCGAGTTTCCTGGGGAAAACCTTCTTCCAGGATGAACACGACGCTGCTGCTGACCCTTGGTTCCACATTCATAACAAATCACTCGCGACTTGTCCTTTGCTGCAACAGGCACAACATTGCTTCCGGTCCTTGGGGCAGTGTTGGTGTTGGTGGCGGCATTGTTGTTGTTGAACTTGGGTGGTGCACGGGTGAAATTGCTGAAGTTGCCGGGGTTGTTGTGATTTCCTCCGGGCCTTGGGTTTCCACGGTTGGGATAGGTCGGACGGTTCATCGGGGGTCTGTTGGTTCTCGAGGCAAATCCTAGAGATGGGTTGGGGCGATACTTTGGTGTATAGTGGGTTCCTGGCTGATGCACCATGCGACGCTTGCGGTTCTCATTAGCTTGATTGATCTTTCCTTCCATCTGAATGGAAGAGTCAACTAAGGCTTCAATGTACGCAAAGGGGATATTGACTAACACTGTCTTCATCTCATCATGCAGACCATTCAGGAATCTCTCTTTCTTCTTGGCTTCAGTGTTGATCTCATCCGGGGCATACCTAGCCAATGACAAGAATTTGTCACGGTATTCCACTACGGTCATCCTTCCTTGATTCAGATCCCTGAATTCATCTCTCATCCTCTTGATTAAACCCGATGGCACATGGGTTCTGCTGAACTTGATCTTGAATTCATCCCAAGTCATCATCTGACCTCCGATCATTGCACGAACGCTGTTCCACCATGCTCTTGCATCTTCGGCTAGATAGTGGGTGGCAAACAAAACTTTCTCATTAGCTTCCACTCTTGCGACTTCCAGATTGTTCTCCATGGTTTGCAGCCAATCATCTCCATCTAGGGGCTCTTCTGACTTAGTGAAAACAGGTGGATTGGTGTTCTGGAAATTCTTGAGCTTAGATCCATGGTTGTCTTGATTTCCATGGCCTTGATTATTGTTGGCCATCTGGGCGATGTGTTGAAGGGTGGCTAAGTTGGCTTGACGTTCGGCTCGTTCAGCTTCGCGGTCAGAAACCAACATTTGCAAGATTTGCAACATCGGGTCCGGGGATGAACCGCTTCCTCCACGAGGCATCTGAAGATTCAGATAGATCATGAGAAAAGAGGGAAATTTCTAAGGTTCAGGGTTTTGTGTTTGAAAAGTTTTCAAGGTTTGACTCAGATTTTTCTAGCAACTTGCTTTTCATTCATTCATAGCACACAGTACAAACACACACCACGGCAAAGGAAAACAGATGGTTTTAAGAACCATTCTGGGAGACTACGATACAGTGGGACCATATACAACTCACTAACGCTAGTGCTCAAGTGCTACTAATCCTTGGAGTCAGTGTCCTCATCATCATCCTCATCATCATCATCATCATCTATGAAGGCGAAATCATCCTCATCGGTGAAGAAGTCCATGGCCTAATCCTCCAGAAAGTCATCATCATCACTGAGATAGGAGTAGGGGTCTCCACGAAGGTCTTACCCTGCATTCTCCCTCTCCTCCAACTGCATGTCTCTCTCCTGGATGGTCTCCTCCAAATCCGTGATCCGGTGGCGAAGACGAGCAATGATGCGCTCCTTCTTGTCGAGCTGACGGCGACGAGACTTGTGATCCTTCACTAGCATGGCGAGGGTCTGATCCTTCTTCTTGGCGATGGCGTACTTGTGGTTGGTGTAGGAACGGGCATTGTGCAACTCCTTCTGATGGTCGTACATCATGAAGCTGAGGTGGTCTAGTTGACTCTTTAGCTCGGGGTGGTATGGGGCTTCCAGTGGCTGTCCAATAACATCACGCCTTGGGTAGAACTCAAAACGGGTATCCTTGATCTGATTGATACTCTAGCCACACATACGGGCAAGAGCTTCCTGCATTGCCCTGGCAAGTCCATCGAGCCAGTTGTTCTCTCTTAAGGTGAACTGAATTCCCTCTGTGGTGGGAGGTTCAATCTTTCCTCGGAGACTTGCAACAACTAGACACTGCAAATATTCTCCTTCCTGATCATTGAGATGAGCTCCGAAGGACTCGGGGTGTGGACTCTCCAGTATCTCCGACAACTGGTCCAAGTCACGCTAAAAGACGAGGTCTCCTCCATTCCACAACTGATAAAACTTGCTGTACTTCACGTCCATCTATAAGAATATAGGATGAGTAAGTTAGTAGAGTGATCAAGTGTGTCAAATTTTAGGTAATTTTAGAAGAATTTTTTAGGAACATGAATTTTCATGAAAGAGTCTAAGTGATAAGAATGAGAATACGTTTTTGTAAATACTCACTTCCTTTGGTTTTGAAGCTAAGTTTTTGATTCAAACGTCCATTCTAACTAGGGTCTCCTATGGTCAGGATGGCTCTGATACCAACTTGTCAACACCCAGATTTTTAATCCCAGATGCCTGTTATGCCATACATCGCAATCCTATGATTACCATTTTTGCAAGACATAACAGATTTGGATATCACAGTACGTCATCTATTACAAACCATACATAAGACTTACACAAATAAGGATCTCATGATCCAGTTCTTAATACAACTCAAGCAGAGGAATAACGTAAAGATAACGATAATGTAGGAGAAGCTCCATCTTTGGGGTCACAGGCAATGCTGACGATGGGAGATGATCCTAGTTGTGTGACCTTCCTGCGGTCCATCATCCTGGTACTCCTCTTCATAGTATGGCCACGGGAATAGCCAGGGACAAAGCCATGAGTACACTTTAAGTACTCGCAAACTAATACTAACATGTTAAGGGGGTTTTGTAGTAGGATACTAAGCTATAGGGTTGTTTTCCAAAAATCCAGATGTACCTCTACTAAGTTCAAAAGCCAAGAAAGCTAGTTGAAAGTTTTATAACACCTAAGTGGGAACTTGCATTTCATGTCACAACTCTGTTGTGGTCAAGTCAAAGTCATAAATCATTTCATAAGTTGTTTTTGAAAATATCTGATGATAGAACAGTATAGCCACTCCAATTTCCATAACCGCGGACGCGGCTATGCGAATAGTTTGACACTCTACAGAGATTGTACACTTTCACCACAACATTCGATACATCCGTCAGGAACAATCCTCAATTCACCATACTCAGTATGCGGATAATCAATCCTAACCTTTCCATTACACGCCCTAGTATAGGCACCTCTCCTATGAGTTTGGCCTCCCAACCATGACCAACTGTCATCTTGGGTACTACACAGGTGGACAATCTTCACAAGGTAGCCTCAGCTCAAACCTTGGCCGCAAGGGAACCCATACTAAGGTATATAAATTTCTAGTCAAGCCCTACCCAATTTTTGGGTATTGTGGTTCTACGGTAAAATTGGAATGGTATCGCATCCAGAAAACCATCAGTTTTATAAAGGGCTAAGGCTCATGCCTTAACATTTTCATTATCAAAATCATCTGGTGTTCAAGAACACATGTCACAACATTTCAGTAGAATGACTCATCATTCTAAGGTTTTCATAACCATTTTCACCAAGTCTTCCCATCTAAAGTTGATCAAGTTTTATTCTTAGCACTAGCATCTACAAGTGGAGGTAATAACTAAAGAGGGGTAATAAATAAGTGGGGATTAGCTAAGTTCAATCTCATGCCTTAGGATGACATCAAGATTATCTGACTTAGGCCAAATTTTATGTTCTTTATGCTACCTTCAGTTATCTTTCTAGAATCTACAAGTCACTATGTAAACTCTAAGAGAAAGCTTTGATAAAGAAAATAAAGTAGTAAGCTTGCAAGTAAAACTAGGATTGGGTATCAAGTGGTGTAAGATTGCTAAGTTAATAGCTTGCTCATTCAACTAGTAGTATTAGGCTTGCATAAGTAGGGTATCTTGCAAGTGTTAGCTTGCAAGGTTGCAAGTACTGGCTTGCATAGATATCAGTATAATCTTGCCTTGTGCGGAGTAGTGATTGAAGTTCTCCTCGGCTTCTTCCTCGTAGTATCCTCCTTCCTCCTCGTATCCTTGGTCGGTACTAGCGTCTATAAATAAATACGAGGTACACAATCACCAAACAATACTTAACTATTTCCAATCATCACTCAAAGGTTCACACTAGATGATCTATCATCATCACTATCATTACAGGATTAAAGCACTTGTCTTATTTATTTTAATTTGAGAAAAGTAATTTCTACTCATTGAAAAACTACTTAAGATTTAATATTCTCCAACTCAAACATGGGATCATGTTGACACAAGTCATCACCACATATTTCAGTACATGGGAATGTGAGGTAAAGTGGTGTCACAATTTAATAAAGTTTAACCTTTTTATTTTAATTAAATAAAGTGACTAGAAATGCCTATGTGGCATTCTTTTATTACTTGAACATTATCTCTGCAAGTAAAACCATATGTTTTTATATATTCTGAAAGGTATGGTTAAATGTGATTTTTGAGAGTTGGATTCAACTCAAAAACTCTTATGGTTGAATTTTGAAAAATGTTTGAATGCAAAAAAGCTTCTGCCTTGTTATTTTTACCATGGTTTATCTACAACTCCAAATGGTTTGAATCCAACGAGCTTGGATTAAGCATTTGAGTACCTTTCTAACAAAATTGGTTTCATGCATTTTGGTTCAATAAGTCGAGCTGGGTTGATTTTTGAATCTATGTACAGAACTGTGTTTGGAATTAAATGAATAAAACTAAATTTGAATTGTTGGGTCGCACGGGAGGTTTTACTGGGCCGTCCCACTACGCATAACACAGGGGCAGGATGGTTAAGTGGCTGTCCCCACACGTCAGTGAGACGGGGAGTGGCGAAGCGGTACGGGGCAATGTGGACCGTGAGATCTAGTTCTAATTGAACGGCTCTGATTCATCGTCCACGTCGGACAGCGCCGGCGAGACAGAACCCTAGAGCGGCAGGTGGGGTCGTGGGAGGGCTCACCTGGGCCAGGAGAGGGTCGGCGATGGGGGCAAATGACAAAGTCTACGACGGCGGTTCTCCTGGTACTGGCAGCTTCTCCTGGGGCGGCTCCAATCGACAGCTCCCTTCTTCTCCAGCAGCGGCGGGCTCCGGCCAAATTCCGGTGAGAGAGAGCTCACCTAGCTCCAGGAAGAAGTGGGAAGGATCAATGAGACGTGGGAAGTGAGATGGTGTGGAGGAATCGAGATGGGGAGGCCTCCTTTTATAGGCGAGCAAGAGGGACAGCACATCGTGGGCTGAGGTCGTCGGAGGCGACGGTACAGGCGGCTATCGTCGTGGCTGAGGCTAGGGGACGGTGCGCGGTCTCCTGGCGATCGTTGCTAGCTTAAAGGCAAGGCGTAGGATGGTGGGATTTTGTCTGGAATGTGTGGTGCTCTACGCGGTACCGACGGCGAATTTCGCAGCGTGCGGTGGCTACAGGGTATGGTCGAGGAAACGAGCATGTCTAGTGGTCTCCTGGGACAGTGGGGTTCATGCTGGCGGGCGGCAAGGGCTCGAGGTGGTCGAGTTGAGTAGGAACGGCGCGTGCACGGTGGTGCGTGTCGGCATGGTCGACATCGGCACGGGAACGGCGTTTTCGGTGGTTCCTGTCTCTTTTTTCGAGCTAGGGCTGGTCTAGAGGGGAGGTGAGACATGGGAAGCCTGCAAGACAAGGTTGGCGCAGCCAGTTCTTCCTCGAGCTTGCTGTCCACATTGGGGTGGCAAGGTGAGGCTCGGCCTTCTCACCATTGATGGCAATGGCAAGCTCACAATGGTGCTAGAGGTTAATAACTAAGCTAGATGATCTACTAAATGCTTGTTGCAACCAGAGAGGGAACAAGGTTAGCCAAATTTACTGCTGCAAATAGTGTTAGATGTTTGTTTGATTTGTATCTGCAAGGTGTTTGATGAAATGGCCGCAAGAACTTTGAATTTTAATTTTGGATTCAAACTTGGTCGGTTTGCTAAGCACATACTAGGGAGTGTCTAGTTAGTTGGATTAGTCAAGGGGCACTGGTTTGGTTGAGTTTTGAAAATGGGTGATCACATATGATAAAGATTCAATTTTGAATTGTGATTTGAATGAGGTTGCCAAATGTTTCTGTAAGTTTGAAAGGTGGGCTTTGATTCAATTTGAATTGTGATTTGAATGAGGTTGCCAAATGTTTCTGTAAGTTTGAAAGGTGGGCTTTGATTCAATTTGAATTGTTCTAGCAAGGGGTGAAAAGAATTGGGATAGTTTCTGTTTGAAATCTTGAACTAGAAACACTCAAAGTGACCTAGTGAGCAAGATTGGGAAAAATGACCATTTGCTTTATTTGATTTGTTTTTGATTTTTCATGATTTCTTTCTGCATGGAAATGTTTTATATGATGTTATTTTCATATTTAAACCATTCTTGCTATTTAGGTTAATCACACAAGATCATTCATGCACTTATCAAATCATCTCATTCACACGTGCATTCATATGATTTGAAATAATCAAAGTTTTTGTTAACCCTAATTTTAGTGATTAGAGTTTGATGATCATTGTTTTATATTTTGTGTATGTTACAATATCATAGAGAACCGCCAATGGGGTACCCCTTGCACATGGTACAGGAGCTATCCCATAACCAAATGACAAGGCAAGCAGACAATGAGCATCTGAGCGATCTTTTTATTTACTATGTGCATAGCTTTTTATTGAGGATGCTTCATAGATAGCTCACTATGTTGATGCCGCAAGTTTCCACCATGATTAGGCATGGCTTAGACTAGCGGCCGAGGCGTTTCTCTAACACAGAATACAAACTCCATGGACTTACAAGTTCCCTCTTTATTTCACACTCGTGACATCCATAGACAAAAGAGCATGATATCAACTAAGTACAAAGTACAAGTGCAATGTTGAAAACGTTCCCCGTGACAGCACGGTTCTGCTAATTCCAACGTATAAGTGCAAGCATATACAACATAGATGACACAATGGTTCAAGTTTATTAGGGGCAAAGAATATAAAGTGTGCCATCAAGTTCGTGAGGGCTTTAATCACTAAGTTTTCACATAACAAAATAATTTTTAATTGGAAGATAGCTGAAAACAAGAATATACTTGGAATGGTGTAACACACCATGCATAGGAGTTTATAGTATACACTTTGGAATAACTTGGTTTCTTGGGATATGGAAGCATGAGTAGAACTTACTCATACAAGTGGAGCCTAGCAAAAGACTGGGAGCAACCAACTAAGAGAGGAATAATGGCCATAATCATACAGAGCAACAAATCATTACTAATCAAAGCATAGAGTGGTACTACAAGTCAAGTACTAAATGATCTTAGAGGCTATGGTGACTTGTCATAGTCATAACATGGTGTGAGCATGTGCCAAGTTAACCCAAACAAAGCATCAAAGGAGAATACCACAAACTATGCTTTTGCATGCTAAAACAGCGCATAATTTCTTCAAGGCACACTAAGTAATCCCAATGACTTGGAACAATACATGATACAACTATAATCACTAAGAATAAGGTCAAAACAACACCTAGCATGTCATGCTAAAGTCTAAGTCACAGTCAATGCAAGATCCTCTTGCACTTCCAAGCAAGAACTTCCTACTCCTTTCCAACAACAAGCAACTTATTTTCAAAAACACAGTGAGAACGGGGGTCCAAACTACTTTAGAAAACTAAACAACCTAAGCAAAGAAAACGAAAACTAAGACGTTCCAAGAACAACACAACTGTGCATGAAACAATAAAAACGAAGTGTCTAGACATACCTGAGCTTTTTATTGATGAAGAAGGGGATGCCTTGGGCATCCCCAAGCTTTGACGCTTGTAACTCTTGGATATTTCTTAGGGTGACACCATGGTGGCATCCCCAAGCTTGAGCTTTTGTCCATTCTTCATCTCATTGCATCATTCGCTTTCTACATCTGAAAATTTTCCTTCATACAAAACTTCACACAATCTTCATTAGCAACATTAGTGTATTCAAAAGATATTAGACCTCTGGCAAAGCTTTGGAACTGCAAGACTTTTCACTAAAAACACAAGCTACTGTAGCAACTCCTTCAAAAATCTCAATTCACCTAAAGAGAACTCAAAAAGGAATCAATAAGAAGCAAATGCAAATAATGGCAGAAATCTTTCAAAACAGACCAGCTGGTAGAAACCGATTTTTTCGAACACCTTCTGTTGCTCAAATAAAAAAGTGTTAAACTAACGAAAGTTAGCTAACATACTGGGGGATTTATTTGTAAATTTTGAGCTCAATCCGAGTCATTCTTATGGTGGAGGACAGAAATCTGTTTCGGGACAGCAACTCCCCAAATCTTACTTCCCTCTCATTAGTGGTCATTCTTGGCACAAAAGGCAAACAAAAAGGATAAGGAGAAGTCATCACTAAGTAATAACTTCCAAGACTCAATGAAACTCTTGGGTTATCTCCCGACAATTACTTTTCTTTAACGCCTTTAAGTTAGGCACAAGAAGCAAGAAGAATCAAGTATTTTCAAATTAAAAAGCATTCACATCAAACCTTGCTTTCAAATGAGGAGGAAAAAGCAACTTCTCTCTCCTCATAGGGAAGTGTTCAATACCTTTCTTTAATGGAAAATGATATTTAATGGTGCCTTCTTTCATATCAATGATGGCACCAACAGTTCTAAGAAAAGGTCTTCCCAAAGTAATAGGACAAGAAGCATTGTATTCAGCATCCAAAACATAGAAATCCACAGGGACATAAGCATTGTTAACCATAATGAGAACATCATTAACACTCCCCATTAGTTTATTCTTAGCATTATCATTAAGTGGGACATCCAAATAAGAATCTTCCAAAGGTGGCAGATCACGCATTTCATAAATCTTCCTGGGCATAATAGAGACACTAGAACCAAGATCACATGAAGCTTTGAGATCAAAGTCATTCACTTGTATATTAATAATGGGTTCCCAACTATCTTCTACTTTCCTAGGAATAGAAGCTTTGTGTTTTAACTTCTCTTCCTTAATCTTAACAAGAGCATCTGTAATGTGTTTGGTGAAAGCAACATCCATATCACTAGCATCAGGGCTTCTAGCAAGCTTTTGTAGGAACATAATCATTTCAGAAATGTTGCAACCATCAATATCAAAATCAAACTTAGCATCACTAGTAGTAGGCTCAATAGGATTAGGCATAGTAGGAGGAGGAACATGGACTACTTGTGGTTTAGTGGTGATAGTGCACACCTAGCATGAAGTTGAGCTAACCTAGCATGAAGTTGAGCTAACAGCCTAACATTTTCATAACTAGTAACTTGTATGGCATGAGTGGCAGCAAAGGTACTTTCCATGGTTTCAGGTTTAGCAGCCATTTTATTATTCAAGGAAGACTGAGCTTCGGACAAAGAGGATATATTTTTTCAACATTTAGAAGCTTTTCACCTATAGCCTTATTGAAAATGGTTTGTTTACTAATAAAGTCTTTGAGCATGGTTTGCCGTTCAGAGGGGGCACTTCTAGCACTGTTGTAAGAGCTTCCATAGGAATTGCCATTATTAGGAGGATAAGTCCTATAATTGTTGTTACCACCAAAATTATTCCTATAGGAATTCTTGTTGAATTTGTTGTTTCTAATGAAGTTCACATCAACTTTCTCTTCTTGAGCAACCAAGGAGGCTAAGGGATCACTATTAGGATCTAGAGGAGCTTTCCCATTAACAAGCATGGCCATAATAACATCAATCTTATCACTCAAAGAGGAAGTTTTCTCAACAGAATTTACCTTCTTCCCATGTGGAGCTCTCTCAACGTGCCATTCAGAGTAGTTAATCATCATATTATCAAGGATTCTAGTTGCAGCACCCAAAGTGATGCTCATAAAGGTACCTCCAGCAGTTGAATCCAACAGGTTTCTTGAGGAGAAGTTGAAACCTGCATAAAAAGTCTGGATAATCATCCAAGCAGTGAGTCCATGAGTGGGACAATTCTTAACCAATGATTTCATTCTTTCCCAAGATTGAGCAACATTCTTTCTCATAGATATAATCTTAGCAGGAGGATAGTACTTTACAATAAAAGTATCTTTGCACTTAGTCCAAGAATCAATACTATTTTTAGGCAAAGATAACAACCATTCTTTAGATTTTCCTCTCAAGGAAAAAGGAAAAAACTGGAGCTTAATAATATCTCTATCTACATCCTTATAATTTTGCATCTCACAAAGTTCAACAAAGCTATTGAGATGGGTAGCAGGATCATCAGAACTAGCACCACAAAATTGCTCTCTCATTACAAGATTCAACAAAGCAGGCTTAATTTCATAAAAGGTAGCATCAAGTGTCGTGGGAATGGTCACGGCAGATGCTGCAATCGGCAGCGAGTAGTAGAACGAGGGGCAAGGGCGGCCAGCCATCTGCGGTGCGAGATGAGGGCGGAGACACAGGGTTTTACCCAGGTTCGGCCACCCGGAGGGTAAAGACCTACTCCTGCTAGAATGTATTATGAAGGTGGTACAAAGGGCGAGCTCGGCGGCTAGGCGGCGAGTCGCTTGGGTGTATGATGGAACGTATCTCTACACGCCCCGCAGGGAGGTTTATATAGGCTCACCTCCCCTAGGGTTTACATATCTCAACCGAATCAGTTAAGGCTTCGGTACTTGTTTAACCTAATCCGACTGGGCCTATCTACTCGCCTGGTCCTTCAGCTTCCAGTCGCTTGGATCTACATCGGGCCTTGATCCAGTCGCCGTCTTGCAGGCCCACTCGCCAGTTTCTGGGCCAGTCGGAAACATCCTGCTGGGTATACCCCGGTAGGCACATCCCCATCAGTAGTCCCCAAGGCCGTCGTCGATTGGGCGTAGGTGGCTGCTGGCAGTCGGAGTATGCGGCTTCAGAGCAGACATCCAGTCGAATCGTCAGCGGGCTCCTGTATAAAGGAGAAAACTAGTCATCTTGATCGTAGCTTTGGCGAGTCGAGTCAGCGAAACACTGTCGTAGTGATCGGGTCGGCGAGCCGAGTGGCTGAAGTTGGACCGTTAGGCATGGTCAAACTAGCCGTTGGGGGTAATCCAACGGTAACTTTTGGCGTAATCACCGCGTAGTAACGGCTTCCGGATTTGGCGGGTAACAACCGCTATATAAGGGGAATGGCAGGCGATCAAAGAACCACCTTCTCGCCATTTCCTCCGATTGCACGAACTCTCGCCTTCCTTCGCATCTCGATCTAGCCGACCCAAAATCCTCCGACCCCCCCCCCCCCCACAAATCCTTCCGCCATGGCCCTCTCCACCGAGCCTTGGGGTAGATCTAAGTGTACAAGGGCGCAGCTGGCGTCTTTCGAGGAGGCCGGGATCCTGCGCGCCGGCTGTTGGCGCATCCCCGCGGCCGGAGATGTGACCCCGAACCCGCGCGAGGGGGAATTCATCTGCTTCACCAGCCACCTGGAACGGGGGCTGAGATTCCCTACGTCCCTGTTCTTCCGGCGCTTCTGCGCCTACTACGGGATCCAGCCGTCGGACCTGGGTCCTCACAGCATCGAGCAGCTTGCCATCTTCGTGGCGTTCTGCGAGTGCTACTTGGGCTGCCGGCCCTACTTCCCTCTGTGGCAAGATCTGTTTGACGGACGGATCAGCCGCGAGGAAGCGGGCGACCCAATGCTTGCCTCGGGCGGCCTGACATTCCAGCTGAAGTCGAAGGCTTCATTCTTTGACTTGATGCTGCCCGCCAAGGCAGCGAGCGACTGGAAGATGTCTTGGTTCTATGTTGCCGAGGCGACCCCGGAGGGCGAGACGGCGATCCCACGATACTTCGCCAACCGGTCCGAACCACGCCGTCTTCAAGTCGGCAAGCTCCCCAGCGACCAGCGGATGGTCGTGGACAAAATGCTCCAAACCATCCGCGGTTTGAAGAAGAAGGGCCTCCAGTCGATCAACTTATATAACTGATGGCTCGGGCGGCAGCTCGTCCCTCTGGCTCGGCGCGACCACTACATGTACCAATAGATGGGCCGGGAGGACTCGACGAAGTCCAGCCTAGCCGAGTGGAAGGTCGAGGACTACACCGCAGCACTGAAGAAGATCACCCAGGCGGTGTACCTGGACGCACAGGCTGGGGTCGCCCCCTACATCGCAAAGCGTCCAGCCCCAACGGTAATCACCTCGCATCATTCGTAGTCGCAGTTTTTGCAGTCGCGGTCATTCTAATTTCATCTTGCGTTCATTGCAGCTATTCCAAGTGGTGGAAGGATGGCTCCCGCCTTCAGACGACGAGAATTCGAGCTCGTCCGTCCAGGACATGGGCGAGTCGCCTCCCGCCAAGGGCGACGCCGGGAGCGACGAGAGTAGCGGTGACGACGAGTCCGAGGAGGAGGTCGCCCCGCTGGTCCACAAGACCCGCGGGCAGCGTCAACGTGAGCTTGAGGCGAGCAAAAGCCTCGAGCGTGATGATGACGATGAAGAACTTCCGGAGAACACCTCGCGCCGCCAGGCTACTCCGTCGAAGAAGAATAAGAAGGAGAAGGAGGCGAATGCCCCTCCGAAGAAGAAGGAGAAGCCGATGAGGCCGGCCTCGCCACCGCACTCAGCGAGCAGCTCCGACGCCCCCAGCCCGGCCAAGGACGAGGCGCCACCGATGGCAGCCGCGCTGGACACGGCCACTGTCGAGGTGCCACTGGCTTCGATGCCTCCGCCATTCGCCCCAGTCTCTGGGCTGGGGGATGCTCCGGCTGCGGCGGCTTCGCCTCGCAGGGAAGCTCCTGCCGAAGATGTCCCAGAGGCTCCCGTTGTGGCCTCGACGACGAAGAAGCCGTCCGTGTCTTGGGCACGCGACGTCCTGGAGATGGGGCTCAGCCGCCGACTGGGACCTGAACTGGAGAAGCCGGCCGGCCTCCGCACGGGGCTACGCTTCATTCTAGTCGCCAAGTGAGTTTGCTCACCTACCTTTGTCTTCCATAGCAACTTGAATTATCTTGCTTACATGACTGATTTATAGGACCAGAGTGAAGAAGATGGGCCACCCGACCGTGGCTAAGGTGCCACTCGTCGTCAGCGAGGAGGATCCTTCCCGTAAGAGGAAGGCGGACGAGGTCGTCGTCCCTACGGATGGCGGCAAAAAGGCCAAGGGCGACGATGTCGTCACGATCTCTGACGACACGGCGGTCGCGCCGACTAAACCCGCAACAGCGGCGGCCGCATCCACGAAGGAGGGCGCTCCCTCGCCTGGAGCGGCCGAGCCGACCTCCTTTGGTGCGGGTGCCTCCATCGCGACATTCCCGCGCTTCATGGCCAAAGCGGCCACAGTGAGTGGAACTTCGCCCTCAAGCCGTGCACCTGGGGTCGTCGATGCAGAAGTCGAGCAGCGTCGTGGGCGCACGCCAGCTCTCCTTGCGTCCGTGGACGCGATACAACTTCATGGCATGCTTGGCGCAGCCATCCAGGTATGTCCAGTCCCCGAGGATCAGGTCGGTGTATTGCAGCGGTCTGATTCTTTTAGTGTATAGTTGCTATTTTTCACGTCCAGTCCCCGAGTGCGCACTTGCTAAATTTCAGCGGGTGGGCACTTAGGAGTTTTTTGATTGCCAGTCCCTGAGTGCGCACTCGCTGAATTTCAGCGGGTGGGCACTTAGGAATTTTTTGATTGCCAGTCCCCGAGTGCGCACTCGCTGAATTTCAGCGGGTGGGCACTTAGGAATTTTTTGATTGCCAGTCCCCGAGTGCGCACTCGCTTAATTTCAGCGGGTGGGCACTTAGGAGTTTTTTGACTGCCAGTCCCCGAGTGCGCACTCGCTGAATTTCAGCGGGTGGGCACTTAGGAATTTTTTGATTGCCAGTCCCGAGTGCGCACTCGCTGAATTTCAGCGGGTGGGCGCTGAGGATGTTGCTTTGATTAACTGTTTGAATGATGTGCAGGGTCTGCAACGTGAATCAGCTGACCGATTGGCAGCGAAGCACCGCGCGGAGAAGGAACTGGCCACCGTCCAAGAGGCGAATAAGGGGCTTCAGGAGGTTGCCGCGAAGGCGGAGGAGGCTCGCCAGGGGCTTGTCCCAGCGGGTGAGTTGGCGGTGGCTCAATCGGCACTGAGCTCGGCTGAGAAGCGGATTGCCGAACTCGAGCACGAGCTGAGGGAGGCGAAGGAGGAAGCGAACTCGGCGGATGGGCGAGCCAAGGCCGCTATTACCGCCGCCGCAGAGGATCGTAAAGTGTCCAACGCCCTTGTTGCTGGGCTTCAGGACGACTATACTTCGCTTCAATGCTTCATCACGGATCTCTCCCGCCCCTTGATTGGTAAGTGTATCTGCCTCTTCCAATAACATGTGTTCTATTGTGATGCTCGACGTACTCATTGTTGTCTTCTATTCGCAGGTCGCAACCTTGATAGCGCGGAAGAGGCGAGCTCGTTCGACGCGTGGCAATGTGTGGCCACGCTTGTCGACTCGGCGACGTTGTCGGCGACGTGCATCCGAGCCTACCTCCAGGAGATATCACCCACGGAAGTAATTCCCAGCGACCTCGTCGAGGTGTGAAAGTACTTGGATAAGGCGCCCTCGGTCGTTGAGTTCATGACGCGATCGGCGTTTCGGCGTGGAGCAGCGACGGCGCTTAGCCTTGGACTTGCTCACTGCCCGGAGGACTTCGACCTCGACGACGTGACGAGTGGCTACCCGTCGTCGACTGGCGCAGTGGAGCTTTCCGAGGTGCTCAAGTTGACGGACCGCGCCGCGATGTACTCCGAGCGTGTCTGGGCAATGGGCGACCTCCTTCTGTACCAGGAGACGGTCGTCGCGCCCAACGACCCTGAGCCGAAGCACCATGACTTCAAGGTCGAGCAGCCCTTCCGCGCGGCGATGGCGGATGAGCTGACGACGTACCCGTCAAACCCGTACACGCCGTTCATCTGCAATCGCCGGGGTGCTGGCGAGTCGTCGTCGAAGCCTGCAGAATAGGATAGTTTTCCCTGGGGCGTTAGTAGAAGGTCTGCCGTTTGGGCATATCTTGTACTTTGAGACAATGCGACATGCTATTGAATGAGACATCGTGTCTGTTTTGGGATTTGTCATGTGTTTTGTGATTGAGGTTTGAACGAGTCCCCGAGCGCTTCCGCCCTTTTGTGGGGTTTACCTCGTATGTGACTTGTTTGTGGTTTTTGAATGTTTTGTTATTGTGGTCGACTCGCCCGGACTCGAAGAGCCAGTCGCAAGGCGACTCCCTTGAGCGCTCTGTACTTCGCCATTTTCCCTTGCGCGAACGGGGTCGGGTGGCCGAGTCCCCGAGCGTGGTACTTGGTTGTTCTAGGCGCGACTCGAGGGTGGGTGAGGACTTGGCGTGTTGGTTCTGGCGCGTCACTCCAGCCTGGTCTATTGGGTCAGTCGCGTGGCGAGTCCTGGGCATGCTCTCATACTTAGCGTTTTCCCGAGCCGCTCGTGCTGAACTGGTCGTCAGTCCCTGAGCGTGGTACTTGGCCGTTCGAGTCGCTATGTCGAGGATGCGGAGGATCATGGTCGCTGTAAGAAGCGAAGGCAGTTGTCTTGGCTCGTAAAGCCAGTCGGGCTGGGCGACTCCAATGGGGCTCCGGGTAGGCGTTTTTCATGGACGGTGCAAGACCTGAGGTGACTCAGTGCTCTTGCACCGCACTACTTAGCCGTGCCGATCGCTGTACCAAAGGTTGACTTCTGCGGTTATCTTGATGATGTTACTACGAGTGCGAGTGGCACAAGACACGGAGAGTAGGCGCAATTTGCGGTAACCAATTCTTTTTATTTCATAGCGACTGGAGAGTACATATGTGGGCTTCTAGGAGTAGAACTTCCGTAGGAGGTTTACATTCCATGGTCGCTTGATGTCGAGTTCACCGTCCCTGCGGACGTCGATGAGGTAGTAGGCGTCGTTGCCGAGTGCGCGCCCGATGGCGAATGGTCCCTCCCATGAGGGGAAAGCTTGTGCATGCCCTTTTTGTCCTGGATGAGGCGCAACACCAGGTCGCCTTCTTGGAAGGTGCGCGTTTTCACCCTCCGGGTGTGGTAGCGGCGGAGTCCTTGTTGGTAGATGGCGGTGCGCGAGCGATCTAGGTCGCGTGCCTCGTCGAGTTGATCGACTCCATCCTGTTGTGCGAGTTCGTTCGCAGCCTCCGTGTAGTGGACGACCCGCGGCGAGTCGTGCTCAAGGTCGGTGGGCATGACTGCCTCGGCACCGTACACCATGAAGAAGGGGGTGAATCCTGTCGACCTGTTGACCGAGGTGCGGATCCCCCAGATGACGGAGGGCAGCTCTTCGACCCAACACCCGGCGGTGCGCTCGAGTGGTACTTGGAGTCGCGGCTTCAGGCCGTGGAGGATGCTTTGATTGGCCCGTTCCGCCTGGCCGTTGGATTCCGGGTGGGCGACCGACGCGAGATCGAGCAGATGTGGTGCTCTTCGCAGAATTCGGCCATGGCTCCTTTGGCGAAGTTGGTGCCGTTGTCCGTGATGATGCTGTTTGGGAACCCGTAGCAATATATGAGCTCGCGTAGGAATTTAGTGGCGGTCTTCCCGTCGCATTTCCGGACTGGCTTGGCCTCCACCCACTTTGTGAATTTGTCGACCGCGACCAGGAGGTGGGTGTAGCCGGAGGGAGCCTTTTTGAAGGGGCCTACTATGTCCATGCCCCACACGGCGAATGGCCAGGTGATGGGGATTGTTTTGAGCGCTGAGCTCGGCACGTGCGTCTGGTTGGCGTACTTATGGCACCCGGCGCACCGCTGGACAATGTCGACGGCATCGGCGTGTGCGGTAGGCCAGTAGAAGCCATGCCGCATAGCCTTGGCGACCAGAGAGCGGGCGCCGGCGTGGTGGCCACAGTCACCGGAGTGGATGTCGTGGAGGATCTTGCGTGCTTCGGCGGGTTGGACGCAACGTTGGAATACGCCGGTGACGCTGCGCTTGTGGAGCTCGTCGTCGATGATGGTGTAGGACTTGCATCGGCGTGCGATCATCCGAGCGTCCGTCTCGTCTGCCGGCAAGGTGCCGGTCTCCGGGTAGGCGACGTAGGGCTTGGTCCAGTCATCTGGCTCGTTGACGAGTGCGACCAGGGCTGCCTCCGGTTGTAATGGGACTCCGATGTCGATCTCCCTCGGGGGAGAGACTGATGGCTTGGTGATCGTGTCGAGGAAGACACCGGCGGGTGGTGCGAGTCGAGCCGACCCAATGCGAGAAAGTGTGTAGGCCTCCTCGTTCTTCCGCCTGTCGATCCACTCGATGGAGTACCCTGCGAAGTGTCCGCCCAGCTTGTCCACTGCTTGGCGGTACGCCGCCATGGTGGGGGAGATGGCGTCGCAGGTGCCAGTGACTTGTCCAGCGACGAGGTCGGAGTCTCCGTAACAGCGTAGGCGGTTGACATTCATCTCCCTGGCAGCTCGCATGCCGTGGAGTAAGGCCTCGTACTCGGCCATGTTGTTGGTGCAGGGTGTGAAGTCGAGGCAGAGGACGTAGCGGAGCTTGTCGCCCTTCGGTGAAGTTAGCACGATCCCTGCGCCTGCGCCGTCCGTGTTCTTGGAGCCGTCGAAGTGCAGGCTCCAGTAATGGAGGTATGGCAGCTTCTCTGGCTGCTGGGCCTCCTCCCAGTCGGCGATGAAGTCTGCTAGGGCCTACGACTTGATTGCTTTTCGTGGCTCGTATTTGATGTTGTGGATGCCGATCTCGACGGCCTACTTGGCGACCCGCCCGGTCGCCTCGCGGTTGCGGATGATGTCCTGCAATGGTGCTGAGGAGACGACCGTGATCGGGTGCTCCTAGAAGTAATGCGGCAGGCGCCGCTGTGCTCTGAAGACCGCGTATACCAGCTTCTGGTACTGCGGGTATCGCTGGCGCGACTCGGTGAGGACCTCGCTGATGTAGTACATAGGCCGCTGCACTAGGCGCTCCTTTCCTTCCTCCGGTCGCTCGACGACCATGACGGCGCTGACGACGCGCTCGGAGGCCGCGACGTAAATCAGCATGGGTTCTTTGTCGGCGGGGGCGACGAGTAGCGGTGCGGCGAGTAACACCTTCTTGAGGTCGTGAAGCACGTCATCCGCCTCCTTGTCCCACTGGAAGGTGGGGTTCTTGCGCATCAGGCGGTATAGGGGCATCGCCTTTTCACCTAGGCGGGGGATGAAGCGACTGAGGGCCGCTACTCGCCCGGCCAGCTTCTGGACGTCACGCATGCACTCGGGTTTGCCGAGTCGGGCGATCGTGTCGATCTTGGTGGGGTTCGCCTCGATCCCTCGCTTGGAGACGACGTACAACAGTAGTTTTCCTGCTGGTACGCCGAAGGTGCATTTGCCTGGGTTAAGCTTTATCTTGTATTTTCTCAAGTTGGCGAACGTTTCTGCCAGGTCGGCGAGTAGGTCACCCTGGCGAGCGGATTTCATGACCACGTCGTCGATATAGACGTGGATGTTGCGGCCAATTTGGCTCGCGAGGCACTCCTGCATGCACCGCTGGTAGGTTGCCCCGTCGTTCTTGAGGCCGAAGGTCATGGCGGTGTAGCAGAAGGCTCCGAATGGCGTGATGAACGCCGTCTTCTCCTCGTCCTCGACAGCCATTTTGATCTGGTTGTACCCAGAATAGGCGTCGAGGAAACATAGCGACTCCGAGCCCACGGTAGAATCGATTATTTGGTCGATCCGCGGGAGGACGAACTGCTCCTTTGGGCAGGCGCTGTTCAAGTTTGTGTAGTCGATACACATCCTCCAGGTCCCGTTCTTCTTCTCGACCAGGACTGGGTTTGCCAGCCACTTGGAGTACTTGATTTGCCGAATGAAGCCTGCAGCGAGTAGACGCTGCACCTCCTCGGCGATGGCTCGGCGGCGCTCTTCATTGAAGGGCCGCAGCGACTGTTTGACGGGTCGCACTTTGGGGTCGGCGTTTAGCTTGTGCTCAGCGAGCTCCCTAGGGACACCAGGCATGTCAGAGGGCTTCCATGCGAAGATGTCCCTGTTCTCACAGAGGAACTCGATGAGCGTGCCTTCCTAGGCTGGGCTCATGCCCGTCCCAATCATCACCGTCTGGCTAGAGTCGCCTGGGACCAGCTCGACGGTGCGAGTGTGCGTCATTGCCTCGAAGGTTGAGGTGTTCGCGCCCTCTGAGTTGGGCTTCTTGAGTATGGTGGGGTCATCGTTGTTGACCCCACTCGCGTACTTGGCGAGCTCATCGGCGTGATTGGTTTCAGCCGCGATAACAGCATCGGCGAGTTCGGCTCCTTTGGCCTCGCACTCGGCGGCCATGTCGGGGTCGCCGTTGATGGTGATGACGCCGCACGGCTCGGGGAGCTTCGTCACGTTGTACGCATAGTGTGGCGCTGCCATGAACTTAGCGAACGCCTGGCGCCGCAGGACGCAGTGGTAGGGGCTATCGAAGGGCACCAGCTCGAAGCCGATCCGCTCGGTGCGGAAGTTTGCTGGTGTGCCGAAGGTGACTGGCAGCGTGACCTTGCCGATCGGGTACGCCTTCCTACCGGGGACGATGCCATGGAACGTGGTGTGGGTTGTCTCGATCATCGACTGCGGGAGCCGCAGCTGCCTGAAGGTGTCCAGGTACAGGATGTTGATGGAGCTGCCGCTGTTCATCAATGTCTTGGGGAGCCAGTAGTCGTCGACCTTGGGCTTGACCACCAGGGCGACTCGGCCTGGGTACTCGATGCGTGGCGAGTGGTCCTGGCGGCTCCAGGTGATGGGCTGCTCCGACCAGTTGAGGAACTAGGGAACGTCCACCTGGGCCACCGCGTTGACAGCGACGGCGCGGGCGATGACCTTCTTCTCGCGCTTCGTGTTGAAGCCTGTGAAGGTATGGAGCGATCCGGCCACTTTGCCGAACTTTCCGCCGTTTGGCGGGTCGTTGTCGGGGTCCTCCTGTGCTCGCCGTGCCTTCTCGATTTCCCTGAGGGTGTGGCAGTCGGCGGTTGTGTGCGTTGCGGGCTTCCCTTCCCTGCTATGAAACGCACAAGGTTGGTTAAGGAGGGCCGCGGGGTCGAACCTTGGCTTGGCCTTGTAGTTGCCGCCGTCGCGGCGTTGCCCTCCGTCGCGGCGGAAGCTCTTGGGCTCGCGTTGTGCGTGTCCGGCGTTGGAGACGAAGTCGACTCGCCCGTCACTGTGGCGCTTGCCAGTGAGTTGAGTGTTGCTGTAGCGTAGGTCGGACCGTCGTCCGCTATCGTTGCCGCTCGTGCGGCGTTGACCTCCCGACTCGTTGTCGGTTTCCTGGTTTGGATCTTCCTCCGCGTACCGTTTGGCGATCTCGAGGAGGTCTGGTATGTTGTCGAGTGTGTGAGAGTGTCGCTTGAGCTTGGCGACCAGCGGCTCGTAGCGGCACGAGGTCTTGAAGCAATGGATCGCGGTGTCCGGGTGGATGCCGACCGCGTTGTACCAGAGTTCCTGCCACCGTTGGACCCAGTTGCGGGTCGACTCGCGGGGTCCCTGGACACATCGCTCCAAGTCCTCGATGGTGGTGGCGCGGGTGTAGGAGCACTCGAAGTGCCTGACGAAGGCGTCGCGCATCTCCTCCCAGGAGTCGATACTATCCTGGGGGAGGGTGTTGATCCACTGCCTGCACGTCCCCTCCATCATCAGGGGGAGGTAACGGGCGGCTAGCAGGTCGGTGTGGCCTGCGATCCCCATCGCCATGAGGTATGTATCGAGCCAGACGGCGGGGTCGTACGAGGGGTCGTACTTTTCTATCTCCTTCGGCGCTTTGAAGTTTGGCGGGTACTTCTCGCCTCAGATCATTGGTCCGAATCACTTGGGGCCGAGTCGACTAATCGACCCCATGGGCTCGCCGTCGTGGCGATTGGTTAGGGTGTGTCGCAGGTCGTCGGGCTGGCGTGCGCGCCAGCTTTGGTTGTTGATGATGTGGGTGCGGGCATCGATGGGTTGACCGTTGGCGGCGACGAAGTTGGTCGCTGGCCTGGGGTCGTTGGTGGAGAGTGCCGCGTTCACGGGTCGGTGTTGGAGCTGCAGTGGCTCTGGTGGCGGGCAGTTGAGGGTGTTTGCCGCCATTGGGCGGCCCCTTGATGCTGCTCTGCTTCCCGAAGAACGCGAGTACACTCGACCCTGCGAGTCGGCGCCCGCGTTTTGCTGCTCGACGGCCTTTGCGAGCAGAGCCCTGATGTACTGGATCTATAGGGCGCCGTCGCCGGTGGCCATGATGTTGTCGGCTGCTGCTCGGCCTGCCACGAGGTTGTCCATCGGGGTGGAGAACAGTGGGAGGCCATTTGCGTCTCGCTCCCGTGAGGAGACTACTATGCGTGGCTGGTCCCTGGGAGGTGTGCGGTTGGGTGGAGGTGGGGCGCCCATCGCCATCGACCCTGGCGGGGGCCGGGCGCTTCCTCCTGGTGGCGCGTTCTCGCAGATCGCGCGCTCGGCCACCCGGGCCGGGTCGTTTTCGTCGTCGAAGTTCAGGGCACGCCCCTGAACGGTGGGGTTCATGCGCGACCTGATCCGCTGCTGGTGATAGCGCGATAGCTCCTGCGCCGTCACCTGCTCGAGGCGAAATTTTTCGCGCTCGGCTTGCTCTTTGCGCACTGCCTCTGCCAGTTTCAGGCGGAGGTCCTCGACCTTCGTCGCCGTGGCGTTAGGAGGGATTGGGGTGGAGAAGGGGTCCTCCGGCGGCTCGGTGCCGGTCGCCATGTAGGTCGCGGCGTGGCGACCGGTGCCGTCACGGAGGTCGGCGGAGTTTTCCGACCCGGAGTAGAAGTCGAAGATCCCGAGGATGGAGGGGTCCTCGAAGTCTCCCACGTTGGAGACCTGGGTGATGGAGCCCGCAGGTGAAGCCGCGGTGATGGATCCGGCTAGTAACGCCGGGGTCGTCGAATCGGCATCGTCGTTGAGGGCCTCGTCTTCTGTGGCCGCTGAGTTTTCGGCCACGTTGCTGTGGGCCGAGTTGTACTCGGAGGCGAGGCGATGGATCGTACGGATCTGGCTCTCGGAGAGCCGATCGCGTGGCGGCGACTCGCGGATGCGAGCCGAGTCCTCCGAGACGATGACGTCGGTGAGGCCGACGAAGAGGCTGATCGTGCCGACCGGCAGGATCACGCTGTGCGTGACGGGTCGCGCCGCCGGGACGTAGCTGCTCGGCAAGATTTGGAGCATCTCGCCGATCGCTATCATGCGGCCGGTGGCGACCGTCTCGTTGATGGGCAGATTGGATCTCGCTGCAGAACACCGGCCAGACCGGCCAGGCCCCACGGTGGGCGCCACTATCGTGGGAATGGTCACGGCAGATGCTGCAATCGGCATCGAGTAGTAGAACGAGGGGCAAGGGCGGCCAGCCATCTGCGGTGCGAGATGAGGGCGGAGACACGGGGTTTTACCCAGGTTAGCCCCCCGGAGGGTAAAGACCTACTCCTACTAGATTGTATTATGAAGGTGGTACAAAGGGCGAGCTCGGCGGCTAGGCGGCGAGTCGCTTGGGTGTATGATGGAACGTATCTCTACACGCCCCGTAGGGAGTTTTATATAGGCTCACCTCCCCTAGGGTTTACATATCTCAACCAAATCAGTTAAGGCTTCGGTACTTGTTTAACCTAATCCGACTGGGCCTATCTACTCGCCAGGGCCTTCAGCTTCCAGTCGCTTGGATCTACATCGGGCCTTGATCCAGTCGCCGTCTTGCAGGCCCACTCGCTAGTTTCTGGGCCAGTCGGAAACATCCTGCTGGGTATACCCCGGTAGGCACATCCCCATCATCAAGAGCAGGTGGAGCAATAGGTGTGCTAAGGAAATCATTGTTGTTGGTGCTAGTGAAGTCACACAACTTGGTGTTCTTAGCAGAGTTCATTTTGGCAAAGGTGGGCAGGCCAAAAACAGCAGCAGCAGCTAGAGTAGGAACTAATTTTTTTGTGTTTTTTTAAAAGAGGCAAACAAAACCAAGCAAAATAAACAAAGCAAACTAAAAACAAAGTAAAGATAAAGGAAGTGAAGGACTCCCCTAGTGAATACGTCCTTAGCCTCCCCGGCAACAGCGCCAGAAAATAGCTTGATAGTGCTAGTTAGCACTTCGTTGGGAACCCCAAGAGGTAGGTCTAAAGCAGCACAACAACAATTTTCCCTTTGTAAGAAACCAAGGTTATCGAACCAGTAGGAGGAAGGAAACGTCACACAGGTGTTGCAAGCAACGCGGAGACCTGCACAACACAAAATCAATACTTTGCCCCAGCTAGATAGTGAGGTTGTCAAGCTCACCGGTTTGCTGTAACAAAGGATTAAACGTATGGTGTGGAAGGTAATGGTGGTTTGCGACAAGTAAACAAGTAACAGTGGAAGATGTTAAATATTGGACCGGGGTCCATAGTTCACTAGAGGTGCTCTCCTTAGATAAACAACATGGTATTAAGGGTAAACAAATTACAACAGGGCAATTGACAGGAACTGAGCAAGTCATAACAATGCAATACTAGTCAAAAAGATCCTATGAGATTCGATTGGGCAATACAACAATATAAATAGACCGCCATCCAACTGCATCTATGACTAGAAGTCCACCATCAGGTTATCATCTGAACCCCCTCGAGTATTAAGTTGCAAGCAACAGACAACTGCTTTAAGCAAAGTGTGTAAGGTAAATAGTCCACATGTTCCATGAACAAGAGACTGTTGTTTTCTCCCTAGTGGCAACAACACATCTACAACCGAAGAGATTTTTGTCACTTCCCTTGGAAACTAGAGGCATGAACCCACTATCGAGCATAAATACCCCCTCTTGGAGTCACTAGCAACTACTTGGACAAGATAGCTACTAACAACGGAGAGCATGCAACATCACAAACAACACAGACATGATATAATCATAAAGACAAAACCATTAATCAAACCAACATAATAATCTCAATATCCATCGGATCCCCTCAAACACAACATGCATGATTACAAATAGATTAGATCTTGATCATGAACGGAGCTCACAAGATCTATACATGAAAGCACAAAGGAGGAGATACAATCATCTAGCTACTACATGGACCCATAGTCCAAGGTGGAACTACTCACACATCATACCGGAGAGATGGCCTCTGGGATGATCTCCCTCCGGAAGGGTGTCGGGAAGAACTTTATATCCCCCCCGATCTAGGGACGATGGTGGCAGCTGCTACAGAAGGTTTCGTGGAATATTGATCGCGTACTTAGGGTTTAGGCATCGGGGGCTTTTTACAGGCAAAGGGGGAGGCCGAGGAGGTGACCAGGGGGCCCACACCCTGCCTAGGAGAGGGCCCACCCCTAGCCACTCCTAGGGGGGTGTGGCCTCCCTGGCCCGCTTCTCCGTCTCTCCTCCGGACTTCTTGTTCCCCACGGAAAGTTATTGACTTCGGTTTTTGTCCCGTCCAATTCCAAGAATATTGATTTTATGCCTTTCTGGAACCAAAAACAGAAGAAAACAAGCAACTGGCACTGTGGAAACTTGTTAATAGGTTAGTTCCAAAATAGATATAAAAACACCTCAAAGTAAGACAAAGCAAAGCAAAGTAGATACTAAACAAGCATGGAACATCAAAAATTATAGATACTTTTCTGACGTATCAACCATTGGTCCAAAGCATGATCGGCCGACTTAGTTGAGGTCACCGTAGTTGGAGAGCGTGTGGCAGAGGTCGTATGGCTGACGAGCTAACCATGCTTGGGTATTGATAAGGTGGCCTCGTGCATCGACTGGCTGGCCATTGCGGCGACCGTGTTGTACTTCAGTGCGGGTCATTGGTGGAGATGGCGGGTTGGCGACCACTGGTTGTTGCATCCATGGCTCTGGCGGTAGGCAGTTGGCAACATTAGCAACCGTCTGCTTGCCTGGGCGGTTGGACGATGCTGCTCTACTATTAGTGGATCGTGAGTAGACCCGCCCCTTTGAGTCTCGCCATGCGTTCTGCTGCTCGACTGCTTTGGAGAGCAGAGCTTCGGCGTATTTTATTTGGATCGCACCCTCTCTCGTGGGGTTCATGTTGGTGACCGAGGCTTGGGTCATGATGACATTTTCCATGGGAGTTGAGTACAGGGGGATTACACTGGCATCAAACTTCCGCGGAGCGATTAATACTCGCGGTTGCTCGGGAGAGGTCTCGTGGTGGGGTGGTGGTGGAGCTCCATGCGCAGTCGACCCGGCCGGTGAGGGACTGCCTCTAGGTGGCGCGTTGTCATAGACTTCCTGATCGGCTGCGCATGCGGGGTCTTTATCATTGTTGAAGTTCAAGGCGCGGCCCTGCGTGGAGAGTTTGAGTCGTCGTGTCACCCGGCGCTCGTGGTACGCAGAAAGCTATTGCACGGTTTGTTGCTCGAGGGGGAATTTTTCGCGCTCGACCATTTCTTTCTTCCTGGCCTTGTTCAAGCCCACGCGGTGCTCCTCGATCTCATTGACCATCACAGTTGGTTGGAGCGGGGTGGAGAACAGATCCACCAGTGGCTCGGTGTAATTTTCCATGTAGATGGCAAGGTGGACGACGGGGTAGGTCTTATCTGGAGACTCTGACCCCAAATCATAGTCGAGGAGCTGGAGGATCAAATCGTCCTCGTAGTCCCCAGCGTTGGAGACCTTTGTGAGGGAGCTGGCTTTTGCTGCGGGGGTGGTAGGTTCCGCAGCCAGCGTCAACATTGCCGAATTGGTGTCGTCGCCGAGGGTGGAGTTTGTCTGGACCAAGCCATTCTCCTCCTAGTCATACTTGGAGGCGTGGAGGTAGATGGATTGGATCTTCTCCTCCAAGAGCAGATCGCGTGGAGGCGATCCGAGGCTGGTGGCGAATCCAGTGGGATTCGCTGGGTCGATGGCATCGATGAAGCTGACGAAAAGGTTTATTGAGCTGAGCATGTGTGACCGGTCACGAAGCCGGCACATAGGTACTCGACAAGATCTGGAAGAATCAGCCGGTATCGATCATGCGACCGGTAGACAAAAGCCGACGAGTTGTAGTGAATGGTATTGCCGTAGAACTGAGGATTGACTCACCATGCCCGACAGTGGGCGCCACTTTCGTGGGAATGCCCACAGCGGTCGCTATCAGGGGTAGCGATTGAATCGAAGTATGGGAAGAGCGAGTTGCCATCCGCGGATAGAGATTGGGCAAGACACAGGGTTTACCCAGGTTCGAAGCATCACATGATGATCAGGTGTGATAGATTCTACGTGTGTATACAATGGGTGCAAGCCAGATTTGCACATGCGGATAGTAAGGTTAACCTTGAAAAGCCTAACATGTAAAGACATGGTCACGGAACATGGAATACCGAAACGTAAAGCATGAGTCATATAGATGATCTGATGAACATGTTGATTGTTCGCCTTTGAAACTACAACATCTCTAGTGATGATCGGACATGGTGTTGTGGATTTGGTTTGTCTGATCACTAAAACAATGTGAGGGATATTTTTTTGAGTGGAAGTTCAATAGTAATATGATTAAAAGTTGAACACTATTTATCATAAATTAAATCAAAGTGAATTTGCATAGTTTTTGTAGTCATTGGCATCCGTTCACCACCTTACGCTTAGTTATAATTGAGATAATAGAACTATAGAATTCTGGATAGTTACTTTACGAACTGGTATCGTATTGTTTTGAGTGTTAATCTAAAGATTCAAAAGTCCTATTGCATACTTTTAGCAAACTATGTTTACTCCATGAAATTTAATAGTTAGTATTAAATCAAGAGTAACAATTCCAGTGTTAGTATCTAAAGTATCATGTTTGTCACCATGATTCTTGATATTCAAAAGATATATCAAGGTTATCTAGTAGATGAAAGAATTGTTTTAAAAACCATCATGGGTAAAAGATATTGTGATATCTGAAACAATGTTTTGATTAAAACATGATAGAGTATAATATGGCAAAATTTATGTTCTCGTATTTGATGAGAATTTGCAAAAGGATGGAGACGCTAGTCGTCCTAATCCTCCAAAAGGTTCTGGAGAGCAACATTACACTTGCTATTCACCGTTATAAGCTAAAGTAGCTTGATCATGAAAATTGCCATGATAAGGATTAATATAAGGTGTAGGTAAAATGTTTACTACACTAAAAGATTACTAAAGATTGGAATTCGAAAGAACGCCAAACATTTGATGAAGGTGATCTACTTCTAAGTGCAAGTCCAAAAATATTAGTATTTGACTATACACGCCTTGGACAACGTGTCATCTGTATGGTGCCACTATTGATGTTGATAGATTATTTTAAAAGGAAAAGGAAATGATGAAAGAGAAATCTAAGAAATATTTGCAAAAAAAGTCTAGAATTTTTCAACTTAGGTACATAGATGATATACATGTTATGGTTGTATTCCTTGCTTGTTAAACAATGTGGTTCTTAAGTATTGGATACTGAATTTGTTGGTGTGAATTATCATACAAAACAACACAATTCATGAACTGCAATGGCCTAAGTAACTAGGAAGAGAATATGTGATGATGTTCATCGAAAACAAACAAGTGTTGTTGTGTTGATCGTTAACATCAAATCATACCTTCAAGATTTGTTTCAATAATTGTTATTTCTATCAGGTATTATGAGAATAAAAGGGTTGTTCAAATAATTGCCGTAATACATAAGAGATGGATGATTTACAAATCTCATTGGAGAAATCACATCCATAAAACTAGTGCTAAAAATGTCGAAAGACAATTGAGTGAAAGATTACTTAAGAAGTGACATCGCCATTTAATTTATATTGGAAAGAAAAAATGAAGAAACTCCATGATTGATGGAATTTTGGAGTGTTTTGATTTTTGATCAAATGACGCTTTTGAAACTTTTCTAGAGAAAATTAAAACTCCGTTCATAGGCGAAAAGGGAATGAACGAATAGCTTATTGGAACTTGTACATATAGATGTATGAAGACCATTATGTGTAGTCAAGAGCGATGGATTTCAACTTCATATGCTTTCTCCTAAAATTTGAGTGAATATATGAATATTTATATATGAATAGTTCGAAAATTTAAGATGAAGTGAAAAATCAATGTAACAAGAAAATAAAGAGTTTATGATAGGATCATAAAGGAATATATTTGAGTTGCAAGTTTAGCAAAACATCTAAGATTTGAGGAATCGTTCCATAGATTTAGGTTTCCCGAAAATACCATAGGAGTATGGAATGTTCGAGATATGTAATGAAACCTTGTTTAAACATGGTAAGATCAAAGGTGTTTTTTATAAAACTGCCATTATATTTTAAAGATTAAAGCTTTAGGGACTACCACTTTTTCACTGAAAAGATCTCCATCATGATCCATTGAAATGACACCTTATAAAGTTATGGTTTGGGGTAAAACCAAAATTGTCCTTTCTTAACCAAAGTCGGATGATCATGTCTTGCTAGGTTATTTCGGATAATCGTTGGGTACTCCTCCATAACACCAAAGACAGAAGTTTTTGTCGCTTAGAATGTCAAGTTTATTTTAGAATAGATTTTTTTGTTAAAAGTTAAGTGGAATGTTGTTTGGAGTCTCGCATTGGATCCAGGACATCACGAGGAGATCCGGAATGGTCCGGAGAATAAGATTCATATAAAGTCCAATTCCAGAGTTCAGGAATGGTTTCAGTGTTTTCACTGGAATGTTCTAGAAGGGTCTAGAAGGTCCACCACTCTGGAGTGGGAAGGGTACATGGATGTGTCATACCAAAGGGGAATGGTTGCATCATGTCCTAGGTCACTTGGCTGGGCAATGGGAAGAGAGAAATCAAACTCTAGTTTGAAAGTCAAACGCCAATTTTAAAAAGTCAAATCCCAACATTGTTGCCTAGTGCAGGGAGGAAGGGAATACCACTTAGGGAAGGATTCCTTCCTTCCCTTGCCGCCGGCCACAAGGAGGAGTTGGGGGAGGGCTCCCCTCCCCCCAAACCGCCTCTCCCTCTCATAAATAGAGGGGAGGGGCGCCCCCTTGCCCCACACTTGAAACCCTAGGTTGGCCGCTGCCCCCCTCTAGTTGAAGCCCCGTAGATCTCATCTAAATAGCCGCCATCTAGCTAATCCATAGCCGCCGGCTACCTCCACCCCTCGGCCCTCTAAACTCTAGATCGCCGAGGCTCTCTCTACTCCACCATACCCACTTCGGCTTGGGCGAAGCCCTTCGATATTTCCCCTCTTCTTCCGACACCATGCCGTCGTGCTACCAGAATCGCGAGGAGAGATCTAAAACCTCAGTTGTCTGCTAGAACAAGGGAGAGGAAGGTCTTCATTTGAGTACCGTACGTGTTACCAACTATGCAAGCGCTACCGGCACGCGGCGCTGAAAGTATCGTTTACACGATCTTAAGATCGGCAAGTGAACGACTACATCAACCACGAGAATCCGATCTCGTTAACCGCTTTGGATCTTCGAGGGTTAGTACTCTATGAACTCATTGCACCGACCTATAGGATTAGATCTTGGCTTGTGTGTGTCCATGCGGTAGAAAATTTTGTTTTCCATGCTACGAACCCCTACACCTTCTTGTTTATATTGATGGCGAATGAGATTAAAAGGTGGGCGAACTCGGCGTATGGTCAGTGAGTCACTTGGATGGGGTAGATAATAGCTCGTGAGTACAATCACTAGTGGAAAACGTGTCATCGGTCCCGGTTTGTAAAGGCCTTTAGTCCTGGTTTTGTAACCGGGACAAAGAAATCAGGACTAAAGTCCTACCCCTTTAGTCCCGGTTTGGCCACAAACTGGGACTAAAGGCACTCATGGGGCCACGTCGATTGTGCGGGACCTTTAGTCCCGGTTTGTAATACGAACCGGGACTAAAGGTTCTTTTTAAAAAAAATTCAAAATTTTTTTTGATTTGTTTTTCAATTTTTTCTTAAACCTTTGAATTGTTTGACTCGTTAATCTCCCACATTTCTCATTTTTAACACTAATTATACTTAATCTTAATTCAAATCGTACTTATGGTCAAACTTCTCAGCCAGTCACCCATCCTAGCACTACTCCACCCCCAGCACGCTTAACTTCTCCATTCCATCTCTCCCACCCCCGCGAAGGACCCTTATATCTTGTTGTCAAGACTAGTATATCAATCCTATTAACTCATATCGATATGTGACACGTTTTTATTTTTTAAAATTAAGAACAACTATTTTTAGTAAACAACAATAAATAAGTAATAATAACATTTTATTCTAATGAAAGTAAAAACTAATTAAATTAATATTTTATTCATTTTTTCCTTTTATTCATTTAATATGACATAAACAATATCTTCAATTCTGTAAATCGAAATTCAACAAATAATATATCCATTATTATCAGAAAAATGCGAGGAATTCAAATATGACATAAAAATACAAAAATAATTTAATTTCTGAAATAATTTTTTTTCTTTTCGAATTTTAAGAATCTAAAACGGCCTAAGTATGTTGAAATGAAAGAGCTAATTTTTTTCTGCATGTTTTGATAGGTTGTACTTTTTTACATGGTATGCAAAAGTTATGGCCATTTGAATTTTTATAACATTTTTTTGTAAATTATGTCGAAATTTATATTTGTTAATTTTTGTAACAACTAAATCACTTAATATAACTATAGTTTGAAGGATTTTATTTTTAGATTTTTTTATAAATTTTTGGCATGATTTTGAATCTAGAAAAAACGATCTCCAGAAGGATTTGTGTCAGTTTTACTGTCACGGCACAACTTGAGAATTTTTTTTGCCCACTTTCTTTAGTCCGGGTTGGTAATACGAACCGGGACTAAAAGGGTTGGCACCGGGGCACCCCTTTTAGTCCCGGTTGGTGATACGAACCGGGACTAAAAGGGTTGGCACCGGGGCACCCCTTTTAGTCCCGGTTGGTGATACGAACCGGGACTAAAGGTCCCGTTTGACCCGGGACTAAAGATTGCTGGCGTTCTAGCCGTTGGAACCGTGACTAATGCTCATATTAGTCCCGGGTCCAACCATAACCGGGAGTAATGCTCCAAACTGGGATGGACGAATGACTCTTTTTCTACTAGTGAATGGGAACCATAGTGAGTTTTATATAGGGGTGCCTCGCTAGGGTTTTACAGGATCTCAATCGAATCAGTAAAGGTTTTGGGAGTTTGACCTAATCCTAATGGGTCTAGCTACGGTCTTGGGCCTTCATGTCTAGTCGCCAGTCTTCTTTAAAGCCTCCTTTCCAGCCGCCGTCATTGTTGGCCGACTGGACATTGTCTTGGGCCAGTCGCTTCCTGCCTTCGTGGATACCTCGAATGGCATATCCCCATCAGGGATGCTGCCAGGCTTCTCCCTCTCTTCTCTTTTTCAAAACTTTTTGATTTATTTATTTTTTTTAAATTCAAAACAACTTGCACCATAAAAAAAAGGGCAAGGCAAGGAAAAAGGAGGGCCAAGAGGTAGTGAGGTTAAATAGAAGGGTAGGTCATCTTCCTTTTATCTCTTTCTCTTCATTGTTTTGTTTTTGGTTATTCAAAATAAGCATATTGAACTTTCAAAGAACAACATCAACTAAACCAAGTAGATACCAATATGGGGAAGGTAGATGATGTTTTGATGCTTCGTTTGAATTAACCATCTTGAATTCAAACAAAGCTAGCTTTACTCAATTTCAAAAGAAATGCAGAAATAAGGAAGATGGTGCAAGCTTTGCATGGGCCATGCATGAGTATTACATGCCACTACTACTAGTTGTGGAGACAACTTTTTAGAATCGTGATCATATATTCATACATGCATTCAAACTGAAATAAAGGCTACAAAAAGAAAGGCAAGTTTGCTCTCCATATGAAATAGATGAAATATAAACATGCATGGATACAAATGGGCCAAGCTAGTGTGTGTGATCCACTAGATGCTCATATAGCCTCATGAATATATTCAAACATGATCATTTATTCAAATTCAATCAATATGGAAGCTTGAGAAGGAATTATACCCACACAGAATGCAAAGGTGGCCATGTGGCTCTCCACATATCAATATTGTGAAAACAACATGAATCATATATGTAAGCATGTAAGATTAGAAGTGGATCCTTCCAAAGTCATATGAGTTAGAGGTAATAACCAAAGAAATGCAATTTCTCATATATAGCTTGGATGGTGGGATTATAAGGCGGTGAAAATAAAGGTGAGGGATTTAAAATAGATATGCAGAGGTCATAGCCGCTTTTGGTTTGTGGCCGTGGATTTAGGGTACTCAGGAAGGGAAACTATCGCAACCATCGTTGCTTTCCTTTTTCCTCTTCATAAGTTGATTCGGTTTGCTAGATGTTTCTTTCTTCCCACGCGCTTACCACGTTCTCGTATATCCATCATACGAGCGTGGCCTGGGAGGGTGCCAATCATCAGATCACTCCTGTCAACGCTGGTGCCTAAAGTGTCGATCTCTATGCTTGGAGACTAGCTTCGGAGATAAGTCACCTCAGCCACGGTTCCAGGTGCTTGAGACCCTCGCATAATGTATAAACTAAACAGGTCAGCACTAGAGACGTGGCATGTTCGGAGCACATTCGTTCTTGAGCAGGGACACTAGAACATGTGATACCCACGATCCTCTCCTCGAGAGGCTCACGAGAAAGCACGAGCCCCACGACATTCTCCTCAAGAGGCTCACGGGGCGGCTTGTGAGGCACTTTCCCTCCAGCGGCCCAAAACTTCAGGACCTAAAGTGTCGAGGAGTGAACTTATAGTGCAATTCAGGTAGTAAGTCACATCACCCACGGTTCCTGGACCCACGTCACTCTCCTAGAGAGGCTCACGTATGGGGTAGCTCGTGAGGCACTTTCCCTCTAGCGTCCCAAAACTTTAGGACCTAAAGTGTCGAAATCTGAACTTACGGTCAATTTCCGGCTGTAAGTCACCTCACCCATGGTTCCTGGCATTTAAAAATATTTTTGCTAGACCTATAGTATCCTCCTAGATGGACCAAAGGGATAAGCATTTGCCCCATGACACTCTTCTCGAGAGGCTCACGGGGCGTCTTGTGTGGCACTTTCCCTCCAGCTGCCCAAACATCAGGACCTAAAGTGTCGAGCTCTGAACTTACGGTCTATTTATGGATGTAAGCCACCACACACACGCTTCCTGGCATTTAAAAATCCATCGCGTCACCTACGATCCTCCCCTCGAGAGGCCCAAATGGAAGCGCAAAATCCTTAGCGGAGTCATAAGCAGATACAAGCAAAGATCTTACACAGAGTGCATCAGGCTCATTCACGGCCATCCTATCAAAGTCATCTAGGCGTATTACAGCAGTAAAGGGCCTTCCTCGAAGGACCTCCATGGGCTGATAACCTCTCAGTCCGATGGATCTGAATCGCTTCCTTTGGAAGATCCTTCGTCATCCACCTCGGCACCGGATGAACCACTCTGAAGGGCATAATCTTCGTCTCCTCCTTCTTGGGCCATTATGGCCTTAGCATCCTCACCCTCTTTGGTCTGGAAAAACAGTGGGACGAGCTACTGAAAGCGAGGATCTCACCTGGAGAAGTCCCCTCGGGATGCATCACCCTCCGCGGGAGATCCTGCCAGGGGAAGTTAGCATCATACTGGTAGAGGTTGGAGAAGACTTGGGATAGTACTCCTGGTAAAGCGACCCTCATCATCCACCGACACTAGTTGAGATAGTACTCCTGGTAAAGTGTGGCTCTCCCCTCCAGTGCCGTGGTGATCGGGGTGAAGAGCACTAGGAAGGTGCCCTCCTCGTGGGAATCGACAAGGGGCCTAGCGTAGAAGTCAGTCACCCAGAACTCCCAGAGGGTGTCATCTAGACACTTGGCGAGCACCCTGTACATATTGCATTGTTCCTTCTCGAGCACCAGGAGGTCTCGTTCCACCTCGTCATGGAGAGCCGAGTGCTTCTAGAGGTCACGATGGGCCGCTTGCAGTCACTGCAGGGTTTCCAGGTCGATGTAGGCCTGAGAAAAGCATTCCTCCACCTTGCGTTGAGAGGCCTCTAACGCGGCCTTCTTCTCCAAGTAGCGCCCCTCCCGAGTCTTGGCCTTCGCTAGATACTCCTCTCGGAGAGCCTAGAGAATCCAGGAGAGCTTCTAGTGGTTGGACGTCTATAGCTGCTTCCGCTTCTTGGTGACCGATTTGTAGCAGCTAAGGATGCGCTCGTCGGTCCTGGTGTTGCGGCTCTTAATGTTTATCTCAAGCTCCTGGACCTTCTGCTGGTTTGTCTCCAGTGCTTCCAGATGACTCCTCTCTAGGAGAGCCTCGTCCTCGTGGAGCTGGACCATGTCCTCATGGAGTGCCACATCGAGCTCCCTCTGGTGACCAAGAATATCACGACTTCCCGAGATGCCTCTTCAGGTACCCCGATACTCGTCACGATTCCCCCGCTTCTCCCGGGCCTCATCAAGGGCAATTCACTTCAGGTGAAGCCTGCGCCATGCCACCTCTAGGTGGTGCTCCTCGCAGCGATGTCTGTGTGGAACTGGTCAAGCCCATCATGAGAGAAGCCACGACGCCATGAAGACCCCCCAAATTACCAAGGTAGGCACCCTCGGACAATAGTAGGCAGTGTGCACAGGTCTGCGGCCTCGGGGGCTCGAGGCTCCCCTCGAGAGGATCCTCCTCGACACCATGAACCGGAGATGGGGTCGCGACTTGAGCGACCACCAGATATTCATACAGAGAAGCGTCACCACTTCTGGAGATCGTAGAGGAGGCAAGAATACCCTTGTCGAGGGACCTGCCCCATGTCTCTCTTCCTGCCCGGGGAGGCAGAGTAGGTCTCTCAAAGCGCTCGTGAACCCGCGTGACGGGAGAAAACACCGGCCATTCTTAGGACTAAGGGCTAGACACACCAGCGAGGCTCCCGCCACATCTAGAACCCGAAGCGAGCTCCGCTTGATGGTCCTAGGCAAGAAGCGCCCATGGGTGAAAGGGGAGGCAGAGCTGCCCCCGAGAAGATCCCCCATCCCTCCCAAACCTGATCCTGATGTCTTCTTCCTCCTCTTCCTCTCATGCCTGCATGAAGAAAGACGGGTTGACGAAGCTAGAAGGAAAAGGCAAAATGATGGGCCTCGCGAGGGTGTCTCACCTACCGATAAATGGACCTGCCAAGGAACAATTAGATCTCCTCGTGCCCGTAGGAAGGAAGACGTTTCTTCCGCCAGGCGTTGGTTGCTTTCCTGTCGGGCACATCACGGAGGAAGCAGCAGCAGCCCCGAGCCCGTCAGAGACAACAAGGTTCACACAGCCAGCGGAATCACAAGATGTGGTACCAGAGAGATTCTAGACCTCATATACCGAGGATGACACACTGCTGATCATCCTTCTATGCTGGACATGCCGAGAGGACTCGAAGTCACCAATAGGTGTCGTGTCTTCGTCATCCAGCTCGACCAAGGGGCACTACCCCTGTTGGTTGAAGGTGTGAAGCCCCAGGCAAGCGTCGCTGATGTCACTCCCCAGGTACAGAGGAGGCGTGCCAAGTGGAAGCTCCGGTACGGCCCTTTCTCCCATTAGCAACCACATGAGAACGGCCGCAGTTTCATTGGCACAGAGTCCCGCCGAGAGCTTGATTGCATTGCAGCGAGAGGACATGGTCCAAACGGGGCCCCGGTGCTCCTGGAGAGGGGCAATCTGCCGTTGGAGGTACTCCTGTACCACCATCTCCCGGTCTGGCTGTGAGTCTTCAAATGTGCCACATGCCTCAAGAGGGGCCCGAAGCTCATGAAAGCGGCCGCCGCGCGAGCCCTTCCCGGGTTCTCCACCATCGCCCCTACGCCAACACGAAACTGTGGCCGGCCCGTGACGGTGTCCACAAGCACCTAGTCTCGCCGGAACTCTGACACCGCTCCCTTCAGCGAAGAACCCAACGCCACCGAGGCGATCCTCTATCGAGAAGACGCGGAGGCAGTAGAAGTGCCGGAATAATGCTAGAGATGGCATCACACCGACAAATACCTCACACCAATACGCGAAGGTGGCTAGAAGGGTGACACTTCTCGGATGAAGATGGAGCAGTTGGATGCAAAAGTGCTCCAAGACAGCAATAAGGAAGGGGAGAATGGGGAACAAGGCCAGCAACGATTAAATGGGTGAAGACCGGGGCCGCAGTGGCGCGCTACTCGCCTCCGCAGACTCCAACGCACCACACCCGCGAGGCTGCCCACACATTCATGCCAGATCCCATCGGCTTCTTGACCTTCTCTAGCCCGTCCTCATTAAGAACTGTCTCCGACGGCATGGCCTCGGTGCTCGATGCGGAAAAGCTCGCCGCGATGAGGGCGTCACGTGCTCTCTTAGGCATCATCTCGGGAGCTACCGGAGAAGAATAAGCGACGTCGCTGTGAAGGATGTGTGGGGAATGATGGCAAAGGAAGAAGGGAGGCGAGCCTTCTGGGGTCGGGGTTTTAAGGGCGGAATGGTCCCCGAGGCCAAAAGGTGGAAGAAGCGGTTCTCGCATCCGCTAAACATCGTGTTACTCATGGGCACGAGGCAACCGTGGGCAAGCTCCTCGGGCGATCGTGCGCTAACACGACCAGGCATAGACCCGACACTAGTTGGTCCCTTGACTTCCTCGCCCCTTCGTCAGATGCGTGGAAGGCAAGAGACCGGGGGCTACTGTCGGACTATCGGCACCAGGGGTACCCCGTCCTATCATGTCGATAGGCCAACATGATGTGTCCTCCCGAGGCCTCATGAGGAGCATGTCCCTTGGGAGGGAAGATGAGAAATGAAGCGTAGGCAGACGTCAAGATAGGCCTCGCCAAGGGCCGGAGGCCTCCTGACAAGGCACCCCATAAGGGCGCGTTGGTAGCACCAACCACGCCCCGCAAGACGACGTGCCAATGGCCGGTCCAAGCGATGATCAGTCCCCCTTAGGAAAAGCAAGATGTTGTCTGCCCGCCATTGTGCTAAAACTGGGTTGATAACTGATGGCTGTGAAATATAGCCATCCACACACTCACATTTAAACATAATATTATTCATATATTTGATGAAATATCTCTCTAAATCTTGCCACTAATGCCTAATGATCAGAGTGGTATGCAATCCTTTCTTCCTATTTTTCCATGTGCAGATAATGATGTTTGATGATGGGAATCACTACATTAAAGTCAAAGATACGATATTTCGAACACGTCAAAGAAACCAGGAGCCGTGAAGTGGATCCAGTGCCTCTAACGACCAACTATATGGCTGGAATAAAATTCTCGTCGTATAGTTCTGGCCGTATAGTTGGCACCGACATCGCCAGGTCAAACAGAACAATTTTCGTTAAGGACCACTATATAAAGAGGCTTCGGGCAACGAGAAAAGTCTCTCTTGTCAACCTCAACTCTCCCTGCCACAAGAAGGTACCACGCCGAAGGAATAGATCTAGATCTAATCTCCAAACCCTTCTCCACCACCATAGTCATATTCCACCACTTGTAATAGTAAATCTCTTCTCCAATTGGCGACATTGCAATACTATTTTCTATCAATCTTATGATATCTATTACAATGTTTATGATTGTTGATTTCATCTGTATGTGTGAGTAATTCTCCTTCGTCTAAGGGGTTCGGCCTAGCCATGTATCTTTTTCTGCATGTTATTTATCATAGATGGGATCATGTATTAGTTTGTAGGACATGATGATTATTGTCCCCTCTCTTGCCTCAATCTAAGGACTTGTGATGTACCCAAGACCCCAAGGATTGATCCAGGTATAGGGAGTGTGAGTGATGACTGATCTCTAGGTTGGGAACCCCAGTGGCAGAAGGGGTAGTACGACTGTATGTGAGGGACTTACTTGGAATTAACGGTGATATCACTATGTATATCATTAGTTCTCTTTCTTCTATGGATGAGAATAGTAGGTTATTGCTATAAGCGGTTGCAGAGGCAATAACAATTATGGATGCATTGCCCACATATAATTATCTTGCTCTAATAATTACATGCATAATTTATTATTATCTTTTATTCCCATCATATGTTTTGCATAGCTCCCCATGCCCTTTCTGTCCATTCTCAACAACAACAAAAAGATCGCAAACTCTTGGTCTAGTGAAAACACAAAAGGAATTCTAAAACTCCCGAAGGTCTGTTTAAGTAACTTCAATTTGCTTTCTGCTTCCCGAGGATTCGATAAACCTAGGTATACTATGGAAAAAGAACTATGCTACATTCGTAATCCGAATTGAAGGTATCAACCTTTTTTCTGGTGTCGTTGGTAGGGAAACAATAGCTACCCTAGTGATGTTAGTAGGAACCTTGCTAGTTTTAATTCTTGTTTTTAATTTTGTTAGTTTGCTTTCAGTCTTTATTTGAAAAAACAAAAAAATTAGTTAGTATTTTAATACTTTTTTTACTATCATTAGTATTTGTAAAATAAAATCCAAAAACATAGGAAATATGGCTGAAAAGAAGTTTGGGGAGTTTGCAACTCCTATTACTCAGCCAGCAGTTACTGCTAAAGATTATGAAATTAAGCCCCACTATTTAATTTTGGTTCAACATAATCAATTTGGAGGCTCTGTTGTTGAAGATGCATGCATGCACTTAAATACTTTTACTGAAATATGTGATATTATGCGCATTAAGAATGTTGACCCCCATGCGGTCAAGTTACATTTATTACCTTTCTCTCTTAGAGGAAGAGCAAAAGAATGGTTGCTATCTTTGCCTAGAAATACTATTGCATCATGGGTGGAATGTACTTCTTTATTTATGACTAAATTCTTTCCATCTGCAAAGACTATGCAACTAAGATCTAATATTACTGGTTTGAGACAGGAAGAGCGTGAGCCACTAGCGCTTGCATGGGAGAGAATGAAAGAATGCATGAGAAACTGTCTCAGCCATGGGATGGAAGATTGGTTAATTCTCCATTTATTTTATTATGCTTATCCCTGTGCCTAAGTCTATGCTAGATACTGAAGCTGGAGGAACATTTATGGGTAAACAAATTACCGAAGCAAAGCAGCTGCTAGATAATATGCAAGACAACCATGCCCAATGGCATGTGGAAACATCAAACACGAAGAAGGTGAACTCCGTCACACCTCAAGAAAATGACGAACTCAATGTTAAGTTGGATGAGCTCATATTAGACTTCAAAGGTAAGAAAACTCACGTAAGAGCTAATCCGAAACCAAATATTGAAGAAATAGACTTCATAGCTCATAATGATTATAACCCTTCGTGGAAGAAGAATTATAATCCAAATTTTTAGAAACACTATTCTAGTCCTGCTATGTGCAGAAACAATGAAATCTTCAACAACAAGCATGCTTCGATTGAGGAATGGAGGGCTATTGTCGCCCAGGAATTAAGATGGGTCCTGTATAGAATTAAGAAAAAGAATTATCAGGGCCTCAAAGATTGGATTGAGAATAATTTAGACAGGAGATAGCTTCTTAGAATGTTATCCCTCTTTTGAGGTGGCCTGAACTTGTAAATACTTTTTTTGTAACTCTTTATGATATATAAAAATTGCAGTGGGGTGCTTTACCCTACTGTTTTACCCTAAAAAAACATGGATATGCCCTACGGGTATCCGATGTTAGCCTACCTGGTCCAGCCCCTACGGAAGGCCCACTCAACGACCTGCCAGGTTCCATGACGTCTATGATGTTTCGACTGCTATGAAGCCCATATGGACACAGACTCCCAAGCGCACAAGACAAGGAAAGATCAAGACTAGAGTTTGAATACAACTTGTAACCAAATCGTATTGGCACCTGAGACCTAGCCTCCCCATATATAATGGCTAGGAGGGTCCAATGAGGAGGACATATTACGATATAGTAGACACCACAATAGATCTACAGATCACACCTCTTTCACCATCACATACACACCTTCACGCCAGATTGCATCTGCGCACCCCTATAACTTTCGATACCGCCGTAATCAAGAGCAGACAAGCAGGAGTAGGGTTTTCCCTCCGGGTGCCTGAACCTGGGTAAATCTCGTGTCCCATGTTGCTTGTCTATTAACCGTTCCGTGATCTCCAGCATCCCCATCTTCTCCAAAACCCAAGTCCATAACAATGGGCATTAACGAAATCAACCCTCATCAATTGGCGCCGTCTGTGGAAAGCGGGGATATTGATCGTGCGGTCGTGACGGTACCATCAACCTCGGCAAGCTACGATTTACCGATCTTACAAGATCAATGTATGCTTCAGTCGCACACAAGATGAGAAGAAATCTATGCTACGTGTTCAGCAGGTTCTTACTGGATCATCAGGTCTCGCAATAAGTCAAAACTCTCTTGGAAAAATCCATGTCGGGCATGATAATGAATCTCCTCTTCTTGGTTCGTTCGGTTTTCGCAAATCGAGATGAAGGTCGTATGTGTTGGATGCAAGCTTCGAAGAGAAATAAATCTGCCCATGATAATCCTGCCTTAGCAAAGAAGGAACGGGATGTCAATTTTGAGGAAGACAAAGAAGATACATAATCCTGTCCACGTAATCTCGCTTCAGTCTCGAGGCGCAATAATAAAAGAAGAAAAAAGGAGGCAATTACCAGGACGTGTTCCTAACGTACTGGCACGTAATCATAGCCGGCAGATCAATTTCGAGAAGACAAAAAATACGGTTCGTGCAGTATATTAGTTCACATGTTCGATGAAGAAAAAAAAGATTGGATCAGCTATGGCAGTATACCGCCACGTTAACTCCAACGGCTGCGTCGATGCCGCCCGACCAACCGGTCGGATCGGCTCCCATGACCACGACCCGACGGTCATGTTGACTCCATCCAACAAATATTCAAAGATTTCACAGTGTCGAATCCGTCCGCAGCACGACCCGTGACCACCATCGATTCCGGTGACATGCTGTGATCTTCGATTGCGGCTACCCGCTGCATCCTTCGGATGTGGCGACCCAGTGCGGTCTTCGCCTGCTGTGGCCTGTTACAGTTTTCGGATGTAGTAACTCATCATCACCACATGACTCCATTCCGCCGTGTCAATTACGTCCTTCATGTGACCAACTACCACGCAACTACATGTCCGGTGCACAACTCTCCACCACCACTGGTCTGGCGTCGATCTTGCGACCTACTACAGTCTTCGGCTCCAATGACTCGGGCGACTCGGGGGCTCCCTCCGCTCCGGCGACCTGCCGTGGTGTTCCACGGCGCGACCCGCTACGGTCTTCGGATGCGGAAACCCGAGGGCTCGTACGACTCCGTCGCATGACCCTCTGTGGTCTTCGGCTACAGCAACCCGAGGGCTCTTTCGACTCCGTTGTGGGATCTGCTGTAATCTTCAGCTGCGGCGGCTCGGGGGCTCCTTCGGCTCCTACGAACCACTACTTCGGCTACCGTGATCCACCGGTTGGGTTGGCTCCCGCTATCCATTCACCTTGTCGACAACAAACAAATCTAAGTTCTATTCTTATAGTTGACTTTTTTCTTACTTTAAATCGCACTCGATATACTCGGGGGTTGCGTCCTCTTCGAGTAACCTAATGTGCCATCGGCTCCACGCACTCGAGCACCTCGAACGCAACAGCCCGAGTAGCTGATTCTGCCTGATCGTGGAATCCTTGAACTCCAAGTGCCTCGGCAACATACTGAGACTAAGGTTAATCAGGCTAACGAAAAGGCCTAGCAAACAGTGTAAAAGTGTTGACTCGATTGGCACCATAATTTTACCTTAGAAGCCAACATGCAACTATTATTTACAAGATAGAAGTACTTCACAATTCTTCATATTTTCTACAGCTTACAAGGACATCGACTGCGCCGAGCTATCCTATCAGGTCCTCCAACAAGAGCCGACGAAACAACTGGCTATGCCATTAACTCAAGACCCAAGTCGAATCCCTCCTCGGATGGTTGCATCGTTTGATGCTACACAACGCGATGCTGGTCTCGCACCCGGAAGAAGAAACAACGTCAACTTCAACCAGAACATCGAGTCCTTCTGGCTCAACGTCGTGCGACTCCGCTACGTTGACTCTTGGCTCCTTATGCGTGAGACGCTGACTCGATGCACTTCCGGGTCAGTGGTTTCTCCTCCCATGAGTCTCCACTCGAGTCTACGACTCGACTAGACACTCGAAGGCTACTCCTATCAGGAGCGTTGGTCGTGCACCCGATGTACTTCCGGGTCAGCGGTACGCCCACGAGATTGCCGACTACAACTGCACGATACAAGACTCAAGTCTATGACTCGAACAGACACTCGGGGGCTACTCCCATAGGGAGTGCTGGTCGTGCACCCTATAGTCCATTGTGTTGACTACGTCCATAATGTCGACTCGTTTTACAACAACCGAACAAATTCAGATGACCCGATGATCTTTCGGGTGAAGTCCTTCGCACTCAACACAACTTTTGACTCCGACATCCAAAGGCCAGGTTCAAGAAAAATAAGTCTCCAGCCAAATCTATGTTTCGGATGGACACTTGGGGGATACTGGCATGGATATGTACTACGGGTACCCGACATTAGCCTACCTGGTCCAGCCCGACGGAAGGCCCACTCGATGACCTGCCAGGGTCCATGACGCCTATGAAGTTTCGGCTGCTATGAAGCCCATATGGACATGGAGTCCCAAGCGCACAAGACAAGGAAAGCTCAAGACTAGAGTTTGAATACAACTTGTAACCAAATCGTATTGGCACCCGATACCTAGCCTCCCCATATTTAATGGATAGGAGGGTGCAACGAGGAGGAGAGATTACGATACAATAGACACCACAATAGATCTACAAATCACATCTCTTCCACCATCACATACACACCTTCACGCCAGATTGCATCTGCGCACTCCTATAACTTTCGGTTTCGTCATAATCAAGAGCAGCAAGCAGGAGTGGGGTTTTCCCGCCGGGGTCTTGAACCTGGGTAAATCTCGTGTCCTGTGTTGCTTGTCTGTTAACCATTCCACGATCTCCAGCATCCCCATCTTCTCCAAAACCCAAGTCCATAACAATGGGCATTGACGAAATCAACCCTCGTCACCTACAGGTAACTATAATAATAATATGGTACCAAGTAATGCTAGTCTCCAAGAAACTCTTAAATCTTTTATAGATTCACAAAATGAGAAAAACAATATAATGGTTAAAATAATGGAGAACCATGATGCTATGCTTGGTAAATTATCGAACCAAGCTGTTAGTTTGAGGAATGATTTGCAGGCCCTCCAAGAAAGAACGAGGATTGTTGAGGCACAACTAGGTAAGATAACCGAGAGTCAAACTATCATTATAGCTAAATTTGCAGGTAAAGCTGAGCCCAATCCAATAGAAGACCTCAAGATGATAAGAATCCAAAAGGAGGAGCCTGAAGAACTTGACTATAGCAATGCTCCTTCACCGAATTACATAGTTAAAGATCTTGTGAAAAGGATAAATATTAAGATTCCGGTAAGTGAAGGAAATTAGGAAGGCATGTATGAACACTTCGTTAATCAGGTAGCACTAAAGGTACGTGAGCTTGAGGAAGAATATAAGAAAATTGTTGAAAAATTACCTATTAAGCTTGATGATATATTTGAGCCTACCATTAATATTAAAATTGGGACTAATGAAATAGCTACACTTTGTGATTTAGGTGCAGGTGTTTCAACAATTCCAAAGAGTCTTTTTAATAAATTAATTCTTAGATCTTTTGATCACCGAGTTAAAATTGCATCTAACAGATTCTACCTACAAAAAAGCAGTAGGAATTAAATAGAATACCTTAGTATACATTAAAGGCTGTCCTGCTCTTATTGTTTTTGTTATTGTTGACATGCCTGAAGATGCTACTGCTCCTATCATATTAGGACATCTTGTTTAAGAACTATTAAGGCTTTGATTAATCTGCATGAAGGGAACGTGAAGCTCCAATTGCCTTCATGGGATTCTTTGGTTATCCATTTTCCTAGGAAAAATAAATCCAAGCAAGATGAGAAGGAGGCAATCACTTTGAAGGCCAACAATTTTGGAGTGGGTATTCCACTCATATGTCCTAAGTGAGCAATATTAAGGTCAAGCTATTGACCATAAATGAGCGCTGCATGGGAGGAAACCCATGTGAAATAAAGGTTTGAGTAAAGTTTTTAAGTTTAAGTTCATATTTTATGTTGAATAAATAGTGCTAGAAAACTCCGGTTAGAAGGAAAGATTCAGTGGTACTAAAATTCCTGTTTTATACATGCTAATGTTGATCGACAATTTAGTCTGTCATTTTTCTGTCAAAACATGGTGTTTCGCTAAGTTTCAATTTAAAAAGTAATTCTTGAAGAAATAGATTTTTTTGATGTATACAGTACCTTTAACGACCAACTATACGGCGGGAATAAAAATTTCAGCTATATAGTTCTGGCCGTATAGTTATTTGTGCCACCGATAATTTTTCTTCTCTAGATACATAAGGTTTAATGACCAACTATACGGCAGGACCATTTTGGTCTGGCCATGTAGTTCCGGCTGTATAGTTACAGCCTCTAGGAAAGAAACCCTAAAAACCCTAATTTTTGCTGTCAAAGCAACTATACGACGGGAACAAATTGTTCCGGTCGTATAGTTGCGACCGTATAGTTGAGTACGAGCACTTAAAAGCACGGGAAGGTACCCAAAACAACAAAACTTCAGTACTTTTTCTGTCTTCTACCTCCAAACTCTCTCAAAACCTCAAGGGATCTTCACCACTACTCAATTTTGTTCGATTTCCTCGCACATAAGTGATATATGGTATGTTTCTCCTCTGATCCTCCAGTTACTTTTTGCAAATTCATCTTTGATCTATTATCATTATCAATCTAGGGTGAGCTACTTTTTTCCATGATTCTCTTGCCTAGATTATAATGTTGAGGAGATTCTTTAGTGTGCTATGATGAGGAATATGCTATGATTATTATTATTGGATCAAAAAGTTTTATTTTTGTTGTTCTTATTTATTTTAGAAGATGAACACAAGGAGCCAAATGCGTGCTTGTGCTAGTGCGATTTCTGCTCAGGCTACTACTGCAACTTTGGACCGCATGGGGATACGGTTCAGGAATGAGCTCCAACGTGATCGCTTCAACAAGATCAAGAACCAAGAAGTTACGGCAACCAAGTGGGCTTGTCCCATCATATTGAACCAGCTCGGTAGTTCTATTGACTTTAGTTTACTTTGCAATATGGTTGGCCTGCAAAACTTTGTATTCCATGATGTGCCTACTTATGACCGGTTCACTCTTGATTTTTTAAGTTCATTGCAAAGCACTGTTAGAACATGGCAAGGAGAGGAAACTATTTCTTTTCGACTTATGAACCATAATTATACATTAACACTTGATGAATAGTGAAATTTCCTTAGTTTACCAAACAATGATGCTAATGCCCTGCGTGCATCTTATACCGACATGAACCCTTCCCCAGATCATTATTACAAAAGAATGAGTTTTACTTCTAGAGTCAACAAGGGAAGAATATTCAACATCCTTCTATTCGCTATTTGTTCTATGTCATTGCTAACACCTTGCAGGCACGTAATGAGTTTATAAGACTCAATGAAGAGGACATCTTGGTCCTCGCACAAGTTGCTTTCAACAACAACTTGTCACTCATCTTGGGCGCAATTCATGTGCGCTACTTGGAGCACCAGTCCTCCCAAAGACAAGGACCCCTTATAGGTGGAGGCATCATCACCGTGCTTTCCATTGCCCTAGGCATCGACCTAGGTGAGTTGCAACCAGTGCTAGGTGACTGACGTGTTGGTTTTCCTACTTTAAAAGCTTGTCGAATGCTCACTAGGAGAGTGGTGTTTATTACTTGCATATTGTAGGAGCTGGGGGTCTCTACCCCGCTCCTTTTCCTAATGGTATCTTCTCTATCAAGTTGGGACGTTTGCTATATGATGTGCAGGTTGAACAACATCAACCTGAGGAGGAGATTCCGTACAACGATGAGGACCAAGAAGAGGAGCAAGAAGTTATTTATCAAGGGGATCAGCCATCGAGCCGGTTTGCTACATATCAAGACTTCCAAGAACTTGGAGGGACTATGGATGGGATGCATAATGTTGTCCTGAACCTCCAAGTAACAACAAGTAACCTATCAACTCAATTTTTGGACTAGAGTTACAACTTTTTCCTGCCACCTCAATGATTTGAAGGTCTTGCAAAAGCCTAAGCTTGAGGAGGTTTTCTATCTGTTTTTATTTGGCGTTCATTTATTTTATTTTATTTTATTTTCGAGGTTATGCTTTGAGAAATCGTGTTGGTTTCCCCAAAACTTTATCTTTAGTTATTTTATTTTCTTTTCAAGATTTTCAAGCTGAACTTTGATGGAAATTTTCAATTCTTTAAATTCCCCTTCTAAAAAACAACAAAAATATTTCTCCATTTATCTCTATTTTCCCTCTTTCTTTTCTTTTCGCCTTGAGGTTCTCATGTATTTGCAGGAGAGTGATTGACTTCGAGTTTCCAAGAAACAAATCAAAAGGGAAGAGAGAATTGGAACCAAACATGAGAGGTATGCCTTATGAATCCCCGCTTTTGAAGTTTGAGAAACCCATGCTAGTAGTAGTAAATGATAAGATGTTATATCAGTGGAGTGAGTCTCTATATTGTAGTAAAATTTTGTTTGCATGGGTATTTAGTTGAGTATGTTTTGTTCCAGATCTTTTAGTTAACCACGTCTTGCCTAAAAATATGCTAAACAATTGAAATAAGAAAAAGTCTTACAATTATAGGCTTGGGTGTTATAGTGTTTAGTCCTGAAAGCTTATTCCTAGAGACACTTAACACCTTAGAAAATAATGATTGACTTGATATATCTCTTTGAAAGGATTTGTTTAATTTAATTAATGTTTAGCAATTTTTGTGAGCATGCCAAAGTTTAACTTGTGAATCATAATAATGATATAGTTTTATGCATGTCAAAGTTCATGGGATGCCAAAAACTCCGCTATCCTACGAACAATCTTCATGGAGGAAACTCCTAGATTTCGGCTATGAGTTGATTAAACATTTGTAGAAGCAATGCTATAATGGGTAAGAATCTTGGCACTCCCAGGTAGTTGTGTTCATGATGGAATCACTCCTCTAGCTGGTATGAGTAATCATTATGCAAAAGGAACAAAAACCTTAGTGATTCCACGAGTGTCCATCACATCCCGATAAACTAATGAAATTTGTTGGCATGCTCTCAATTACTTAAAAACTGAAATTCTTGAAGGACAATGAATAGAAAAGTAGTGCTTGAAAAGTCTTGATTTATTGATGTGGGAGAATTGAGATACTTTAGAGTATATGCTTTTCATGACGAACTCTCACACTCTCAATTTTACATGATTATACTTTATTGTTCAAAGGCAATCTTATGAGTTGATTACATGACATGGAATAAAGTTTACTCATTTGTATCACCCATGCTTACAATAATTTTTCTGCGCTATAAGGATTCACGAAACCCGTATGATATGCTTGCCTTTACTCTATCTATGCTGAAGTTTTTCAGATTAATAAAGTGGAGGAAACATGAGACTATGAATCATGAGTAAGATCATCATCTTGTTATTTTAGTTTAAATGCTTAGTTCCTTTTTGATTTTGGTTTTCTTGCTCGAGGAATATCAAGTTTAAGCTTGGGGAGGTTGATGGATGTGCAATATAGCCATCCACACTGACATTTAAACTAGATATTATTAATATATTTGATGAAATATCTCTCTAAATCCTGCCACTAATACCTAATGATCAAAGGTATGCAATCCTTTCTTCCTATTTTTCCCTGTGCAGATAATGACGTTTGATGATGGGAATCACTACATTAAAGTCAAAGATACGAGATTTCCAACACGTCAAAGAAAACAGGAGCCATGATGTGGATCTAGTGCCTTTAACGACCAACTATACGGCCGGAATAAAATTCCCTACGTATAGTTTCGGCCCTATAGTTAGAACCGACATCGCCAGGTCAAACAGAATAACTTTCGTGAAGGGATCCATATATAAAGAAGCTTCAGGAGACGACAAAACTCTGTCTTGTCGACCTCAACTCTCCCTGCCACCAGAAGCCACCACGCCGGACGAATAGATCTAGGTCTAATCTCAAAACCCTTATCCACCACCATAGCCATATAGCACCACTTGTAATAGTAGATCTCTTCTCCAATTGAAGACATTGTAAGACTATTTTCTATCAATCTTATGATCTCTATTACAATGTTTAAGATTGTTGATTTCATCTCTATGTGTCAGTAATTCGACTTGGGCTAAGGGCATCGGCCTTGCCATGTAGATTTTTGTGCATGTTATTTATCATAGATGGGGTCATGTATTAGTTTGTATGACATGATGATTATTGTCCCCTCTCTTGCCTTAATCTAAGTACTTTTCAGGTACCCAAGACCCCAAGGATTGATCCAGGTATAGGGAGTGTGAGTGATGAATGATCTGCAGATTGGGAACCCTAGTGACAGAAGGGTAGTACGGTTGTATGTGAGAGATTTTCTTGGGATTAACGGTGACATCACTATGCATATCATTAGTTCTCTTTCTTATATGGATGAGACTAGTGGGTTATTTCTATAAGCGGTTGCAGAGGAAATAGCAATTATGGATGCACTGCCCATATATAATTATCTTGCTCTAACAATTCCCGTCAGATGTTTTGCACAACTACTGGTGAAACCGAAATCCCCAGGCCCTCTCTCTCTCCATCATCAACAACAACAAAAAGATCACAAACTCTTTGTCCGGTTAAAACACAAAAGGAATTGTAAACTCCCGAAGGTCCATTTAAGTAACTTCACTTTGCTTTCTGCTTCCCAAGGATTCGAGAAACCTATAGGGAAAAATAACTATACTACATTCGTAATCCGGATCGAAGGTATCAATGACGCCAGGGAGCCGCAGAAGCTGAAATTGACACTTTGGTGGAAGGAGACAGGCGTGACATGTCGGGGTAGAAGGACAACTGTCAGCGATCCCACCAGCACAGCTGGCCTACGACCATGTGAAAATAGCACGGACCAAGGTCGTTTGGGTGGGAATGTGGCGACCCTTCCTGCCTAAGATTGCGGAAGAGGCCCAACGCAACTATATAAGCCCTTCTCCTACCTTAGAACAGGTCGATCCTAGAGATCTAAAACCCTAGACATTTGTCCACCATTTTAACCTCGCGAAGCACGCGACCAATTCAACAATGCAGGAGTAGAGGCTTTAGCTCCTCATGAAGGTCCCGAACATAGGTAAAAAAAACCATGTTCACTCTCTTTCGTGCTCTTGATCCACCGTCGCCACCGTATCCAAGACTCCTTGGGACCGCGTGGTCAGCCCCCTCTCGAACTAAGCGCACGTTGGACCCTAGTTCCTTCACGGGAAAAATATCCGATAGACTGGGAGCTCTCCTTCGGCGGACTTGACCTAGCCACGCCATTCTACACCCCTAACAGCATGGCATGGCTTGTTTGAATCGCCATGACCCCCTCTCTCACCCCATTCCCTCAGCTCCATCCATCGTGCCTTGTAGCTCCCAGAGATCACTAGTCAGTCGTCGAGGACGAGAACGAAACCTTCTACATGAATTTTAAAGCAATGTACCAGTTCATCAGTCACTTAAGGTGGGACCAAGATGTGAAGTTTAAACAACCGTTAAAACTTGTTTAAACTAAAGAATGATTCCAGGGGCTTTACTAGTAGATGTTTTCTCCCAGATATAAATCCAAATGAGTTGATTCTTTTTTTTCACTAGAAAGCTAATGAAAATATCTATCTAATGGAACATGTTTCAATATTTATTGAAATGTTTTACTAAGAAAAATATTTAATGGATCTTAAGTTGATTTTGACAAATTTTCAAACATTGTTTTGATAGATTTGAATTGACCCAGGGAGTTTAAGTTCTCACTGAACTCTACCCATGCACTGAAGGCAAGCCATGAAGGGAATAATCCCTGTCGGATCTAAAAATTAATGAAAATGTTGCATTACATGCATGTGGCAATGGTCACTTGAGTGGAAACCCTAACTATTCCATGCCATTTTTTGGTACCTATGATTGTTTTTGATTATTTCTCTTCATCGAGGGTAGGCACGGATGAATGTTGTACGATGACCTTCGTGGTTGGGGGCATTTGCCGAAATGTTCCATTTGGTTCTTATCCTCCATCAAGACTACACTAGCATAGGCTGGTTGTTTCTTCTTGATCCTAGGACATTGGACGAGAAACAGATCCGACTTTTCTCTAGGACTTATCATTCTTTGCTCTGTTAAACTTGGTTGGCATTGGCCTGCTATACTTTTGATGCTTGGACACTCACAAAGGAAACTACCTCCACGTTAGACTCCGAGTGGTTGGGGAAACTTCCATTTTATTGTGTGATGTGCATCGTCAAAATATCACGGCCTTGAGGAGACTAAGATGCCTCTACTCCCCACTCCCTTGTTAAAGGTTCGACATAGGTGCCACCGTAGACATGTGTGTGAGGGAACATGATTGCATCAAAGACTCCACTAACTATTTGTGACACCAATAAACGAGATGACACTCTAATAGTTTATGTATGTGGTTGAGTTACTATAACTTGATTAAAAAGATAACCACCTTCGTCGACTATACCGATCCATTTGGTGCCACTCACTGAACATATCTATTGCAGCAGCATCTATCATTCATGTGGGTGAACCTTAGATTAGTAGCCTATTTTATCCTTCTTTGATGCCATCCTTGTGGTATGGTTGTCTATTTCACGAGTGTGGTCTCCAATTGTACGAAGGTTCTGGAGCAAGGAATTATCCAGAGTTGGAAATGTTCCAGATTCACTTCTGCATAAGAACTCATATTACGATATTGTTAGTGGATACATAGGGAATGTCTGGATAGTGTAAAAGTAAAGGTGATAGAAGCTTGTGTCATCACCTAGGTGGTTTAGTACTTTGCTATCGGTTGCATGAGTATATTTTTAGCAGGTGGATAATTGTCGTGACCTCTCGAGGGTGTATATTTGGTACTAGCCTTGTCCCTAGGTTAAAGGACGATGTCTGGGTCAATTCACATCATCCATTTGGTTGTGTCAACACATGGAGAAACTAAAGTAAATGTGCCAACTAGAAATAAACCATGAGAATGGTTAGAAAGTTGATACGTCGGAAACGTATCTATAATTTTTGATGCTCCATGCTTGTTTAGTATCTACTTTGCTTTGCTTTGTCTACACTTTGAGGTGTTTTTATATCTTTTCTGGAACTAACCTATTAACAAGTTGCCATAGTGTCAGTTGCCTGTTTTCTTCTGTTTTTAGTTCCAAAAAGGCATACAATCAATATTCTCGGAATTGGACGGGACAAAAGCCGAAGTCAATATTCTCGGAATTGGACGAGACAAACGAGATGACACGAATACAGAAGACGAGACGGAGACACAAACCATGCTGGCCAGACCCCCATAGGCACGGGTGGGCCCTGCCCGACGCCTGGGTAGGGTGTGGGGCCCCTGGCCGCCTCCCGGCCTCTCCTCTTCGCCTATAAGAAGCCCCCGATGCAGAAACACTAAGTACCCGATCAATATTGCACGAAACCTTCTATAGCCGCCGCCACCATCATCCCTAGATCGGGCAGGATCTGAAGTTCTTCCCGGCACCCTACCGGAGGGGAGATCATCCCGGAGGCCTTCTCTCCGGTATGATGAGCGAGTAGGTCCACCTTGGACTATGGGTCCATGTAGTAGCTAGATTGTTGTATCTCCTCCTTTGTGCTTTCATGTATAGATCTCGTGAGCTCCTTTCATGATCAAGATCTAATCAATTTGTAATCATACATGTTGTTTTTGCGGGGATCCGATGGATATTGAGATTATTATGTCAAATTGATTGATGGTTTTGTCTTTATGATTATATCATGTATGTGTTGTTTGTGATCTTGCATGCTCTCCGTTGTTAGTCGCTATATTGCCGAGTAGTTGCTAGTGACTCCAAGAGGAGGTATTTATGCTAGATAGAGGGTTCATGCCTCTAGTTTCCAAAGGAAGTGACCGAAATCTCTTCGGTTATAGATGTGTTGTTGCTACTAGGGAGAAAACAACGGTTTCTTGTTTATGGAACAAGTGGATTGTTTATATTACACACTTTTCTTAAAGTAGTTATCTTTTGCTTGCAACTTAATATTGGAGTGGGTTCGGATGATAACCTAAAGGTGCACTTTAGTCATAGATGCAGTTGGATGGCGGTCTATGTATATTGTTGTATTGCCCAATCGAAACTCATAGGATCTTATTGACTAGTATTGCATTGTTCTGCCTTGCTCAGTTCCTGTCAATTGCCCTGTTGTAATTTATTTACCCTTCATGCCATGTTGTTTATCTAAGGAGAGCATCTCTAGTGAACTATGGACCTCGGTCCAATCTTTCCCATTGATACATCTTCCACTATTACTTGTTTACTTGCTGCAAACCATTACCTTCCACACCATACGTTTAATCCTTTGTTACAGCAAAGCGGTGAGCTTGACAACCTCACTGATTCGTTGGGGCAAAATCTTGTGTTTTTGTTGTGCAGGTCTCCGCGTTGCTTGCAACACCTGTATGACGTTTCCTTCCTCCTACTGGTTCGATAACCTCGGTTTCTTACTGAAGGAAACTTGCTACTGTGCTGCTTCACATCTTGCTCTTGGGGTTCCGAATAGACTCCACAAGCCATCAAGGAGTCACCATCAAGCTTTTCTGTCGCCGTTGCCGTGGAGGCTAAGGACGCCTTCACTAGAGGAGTTCTTCACTTCCTTTCTCCTTACTTTGTTTTTAGTTTGCTTTGTTTATTTTGCTTGGTTTTGTTTTCCTCTTTTAAAAAAACCCAAATCAATTAGTCTAGTTTGGTTTGCTTGCTCTTTTCAGAAACACAAAAAAATTAGCTCCTACTCTGCTTGCTGGCCTGTTATTGCCTTGCTTGGTAAAGCTTTCTTTGAAACTAGTTCTTATTCGCAAGGCGGGTTCACAAAAGAACAAAAGTATTATTATAAGGAACACCGTTTTTCACAAAAAGGGAAACACCTATGGTAACAAATTGATAAATTGAATACTATTGCTAGAGAGGTGTGCTCTACTTATAATGTTACTTATTGCTTTGATAAAGCTTATTGCTGTAGGAGGTATAAACACCTCCCTTTTGAAGCTATGTGCTGAAAGTTTTGAAGTTACTCTTGTTTTATCTTCCTATACCTGTCACTTTGTTCTTCATGAATTTATTTCTGTACAAGATTCCTATGCATAGGAAGTGGGTTAGACTTAAATGTGTTTTGAAATTGCTTCTAGATGCTCTCTTTGACTTTAATTCATAATTCTTATGGGAGCATCTTCTCAAGCTATCAAGCCTAACTTAAAGGCATTCAATAAAAGTACTTGTTGGGAGATAACTCAAGAGTTTCCTTGGGTCTTGGAAGTTATAACTTCAGTAATGACCTCTCCTTATCCTTTTTGTTTGATTTTTGTGCCAAGAATGACCTCTAATGAGAGGGAAGTAAGATTTAGGGAGTTGCTGTCCCGAAACAGATTTCTGTCCTCCACCAAAAAATTTCGTGAGGAGTCTCTGTAACTCGGACTGAGGTTAAAATTAACGAATAAATCCCCAGTATGTTAGATAAATTTATTTAGTTCAAATATTTTTGATTTGAGCAACAAAAGATGTTCGAAAAAATCGGTTTCTACCTGCTGTTCTGTTTCGATAGATTTCTGCCATTATTTGCATTTGCTTCTTATTGATTCCTTTTTGAGTTCTCTTTAGGTGAATTGAGATTTTTGAAGGAGTTACTATAGTATCTTGAGTTATTAGTGAAAAAGTTTTCTGTTCCAAAGCTTTGCCAGAGGTCTAATATCTTTTGAATAAACTAATGTTGCTAATGAAGATTGAGTGAAGTTTTGTATGAAGAAAAAATTTCAGGTGTAGAGAGAGAATGATGTAATGAGATGAAGAATGGACAAAAGCTCAAGCTTGGGGATGCCACCCCGGTGTCACCCTAAGAAATATCCAAGAGGTACAAGCGTCAAAGCTTGGGGATGCCCAAGGCATCCCCTTCTTCATCAATAAAAAACCTCACGTCTTTCTAGACACTTTGTTTTTATTGTTTCATGCACTGTTGTGTTGTTCTTGGAGCGTCTTAGTTTTCGTTTTAGTTTGCTTGAATAAAATAGTTCGGACCCCCGTTCTCGCTGTGTTGTTGCAAATAAGTTGCTTGGTGTTGGAAAGGAGTAGTAAGTTCTTGCTTGTAAGTGCAAGAGGGTCTTGCATTGACTGTGACTTAGACTTTAGCATGACATACTAGGTGTTGTTTTGACCTTATGATTAGTGATTATTGATGTAGCATGTCTTGTTCCAAACAATGGGATTGCTTAGTGTGCCTTGAAGAAATTATGCGTTGTTTTAGCATGCAAAAACATAGTATTGTGGTTTTCTCCTTTGATGCTTTGTTTGGGTTGACTTGGCACATTCTCACACCATGTTATGACTATGAACAAGTCACCATAGCCTCTAAGATCATTTAGTCCTTGACTTGTAGTACCACTCTATGCTTTGATTAGTAATGCTTTGTTGTGCTGCATGAGTATGGCCATTATTGCTCTCTTAATTGTTTGCTCCCAGTATTTTGCTAGCCTCCACTTATATGAGTAAGTTCTACTTATGCCTCCAACTCCCAAGAAACCAAGTTATACTCATGCGCTCTCTTATGATGTGATACTACTTGTAACACCCCCGAATCGGGTCTATGTAGATCTTGGCATTTCCCGCTAAAACCCGCATAGAAGCGATTCAAAGACGCCCACCAAACACTTTCGTGTGGGTGGGATTTGATTACAAGTAGTTAAATCACAGTAGTTTATAACAGAGTCCACAAGAACTTATATATACAACAATGACTCAACGAGTCAAGAATACAATTGATACAAATCATAAACAAAGCTAAATAGTATCAAATTACGGATAAGAACCAAATGGGACTAAGAGTCCTGAAGAATAACAAAGCAGTGTCCATAAACCCTGCCCAGGACAAGCCGGAAGGATAATCTTGCTAACGTCGTCAATCACATACCTGTCAAGCCAAAAGGGTGCCGACAATGGGCAAAGGAAAACAAAAAGAGAGCGGTCAGTACTGACGCCAGTACACGGAGAGACTAGAATTCGGCGGTCCTTGCCTACATAGGTATGGTGGGCTCAGCGACAGCAAAGCTTGCACTATGTAACTAAATAGAGACACGCTACAACTTCGGCTATTAAATCGAGATAAGAGAGCACTATGCGGTAACAATAATATAGCACCAAACATAACCCATCCGAAGATTTTCCCCCTCGAAGACGAGTCGAGGAAGTCCTCTTATAGAACACACACGGTGGCAGTTTTAATTAAGAAGGTGTTTAGTTGATAAGGCTATTTACTAATCATATTATTAAAGAGGCAAAGAATTAGTGGCGTTGACTATGATCATGACACTGTACTCCTAAGGTGTCCATAACCGTGGACACATGGCTTCTCAAAAAGATTTACCCTGTAGGGGTGCACTACTGTACCCAAACGCATGCTCAACCCTTCAGGCAACATATTACGCGTGCCATCCGAATCTCACAACAAGAACTGTCCCATAACTACGCTCTATCCAGAGGCATCACCTACTGTAGGGAACCAACCAAGAGGTGCGATGATTCTCAAGGAAGGCATAGTGTTTGCGCCTACTAGTGGATCGGGCCCTGCCGGTAACTTGTACACACTATGGGTGCCGCCACTGTGTACCGCGATTTATGTATGCAAGCCATGGCAATCCACCAAAACATCAAGTCCTAAGACATATAACCTCACCCATGTCCGAGGGCATATTATGCGTATGCACCAAATGGAAAACCAATTTTGTAACCCTCTGGATATACGAATAGCGCCGGTAGTTGAGGGGGGATCCCAGAGGACCCACGTTTGGTTAGCACGATTAACTCATAACTAGTATCGTAGAACGAATGGGTCCTAGGTCGGCTCAAGAAGTTCCCAAAGGTGGTCCCTGCCGGGGCCTTATCATTAGGTGAAACCATAACCATAACCAACATCACCAATTTAATTATCTTATCACCAACCATATCCGAGTGTCATGTTCCACCTGTAAGAGAGCGGTACTAAGCATGCCTATGACTCGCAAGGACAAAGCTAGCTAATCAAACAAGGCAATAGGGTAACCAAGGCAATATAGTGGAGCAGGTAAATAAAGGAACGGTACTATAGCATCGACAATAAGGATAACAATAGATCAAAAGAAGGAAGTAAAGAATAAATGAAAAATAGGTAGAAGGGGGAGAATGCTCTCCTGTGAGACAAAGTAGATAACCGAAGGCTTGTCGTTTCTCACATCGGCTCATCGTCCTATCCGCTGAAGAGGCAAACACTAGAAAGATACACTGGATGCAATGTTTAATACTACGGCGGAAGATCCGGTATGTTTATGATATGATGCGTGGCATGCCAATATGCGGCTTAACTTATTAATATTAAGCAGAATCGGGATTCCGAAATTTATTATTAGGTTCAAGTTTTAACTACCCCGCAATTCAAATGTTGTCTTAACAAGATAAAACATGGCATGGATTCGCTACACAATATTAAATGGAACCGAGACAAGACAAATAGCACTCCCATATATTCCATATATAATTAGTAGATGAATTTCCGTATAACCCCGAACAATAATATATGTATGCAAGCATGAATAATTTAATATGCACAAGTTATATTATATTTATCAAAATAGGGTATCGGAAAGGGGTCACACATTTGGGTTCGGAAGATCTTAGGGTGTCGATGAGGTCGAATTCCGTGAAGAGGCCTAGGTGTTCCGTCTTCTCGCGTCGGTACTGGTTGACAGTCTTTGCGTCGAAAATCTTGGCGTCCTTTAGTTTCCAACATCACGAACATCGCGAGTGAAGATCTTGTTGACGGTATACCATAGCATCAGTGATCTCGACTTGGCAGACCAAAGACGAAAACAAGACGAACTTTAACTCGTAGAACAGGAAACAAGTCCTCAACAAGATGATCTGAGCAACACCATCTTCATATCCACTTCCTCGAGCACCTAGTGAGAGCCAGCGGCACATGACACAGAACACAAATATGTGAGGTAGGTGAACAACACGGTGGAGCTACTAAAGTGGCCGACACAGTCACGACTGCACCTGAAGCAGCGTGCTTGAGGCAGGGTTGCGGCAGCTGCCGCTGCCGAGGAGAGACGAGGAGCGGGGCGATGCTGGTGCAGTGCTATAGGTGGATGCAGGGAGAAGGGCCGGCACTGTGCTGGGAGCACGCGTCCATCAGCGGGGGTGCGCGGGATGACAAGGCGAGATAGGGAGCTCGAGAACGGAGGGAGGCATCGACGACCAAAGGGGAGAACAACGACGACGGGCGGACGTCCGGCGGTGTCCTGGGACCATGCGGCTTGCTGCGGAGGAGGGCGCCATGGCCGCGAGGTGGAGGCCAGCGGCAGGGATAGCCGAGGCCAGCGGTTGTCGTACGGCTCGATGAGGCGAGCTGGTCCAAGGCGACCCGGGTGGAGGCCGACGTCAGGGATCTGAAGAGGAGTGGAGTTAGGGTGAGGGCGTGCGGCGTCGGCCGGGGAGGGCCAGGTCACGAAGGAAAACACCGGCGAGGCAGAGGCCAAGCTCCCATGAGCAGAGGCAGCGTCCGAGCATGCGGCGAGTACGGCGCCCGGACCCAGAGAAGAAGGAGGGCTACGGTGTCGAGGGACAGGGCGACCGGCGCGAGGGGCGAGAAGGAGAGAGGCGGTAGAGGCCTGGTGGCGACACCGTGAGGAACACGGGAACGAGGGGAGAGAGGGATGTAGATGCGGGGCGGGGGCGTGTGTGCATTGCGTGTCGAGTGCGTGAGTTGCGTGTTGGGTGTCCGCTGGAGTCGTGTTGGGTTGTAGTGTGCGTGAGTTTGGGTTTGTGTTGTGTACGTGACAAGGTGTGTGTGTGTGGTGTGTGTACCAGGGGGTGGCAGCGGTAGTGAGTGGCATGCTAGGGATTGGGTTGGTTAGGGATAGGTGGTCTAGGGGATTAGGGTTAGGTTTGGGTCGGTCCTGCCAGGTAGTAGGTGGCCTGGCCTAAACGGCAGGGCTGCCTCCCTGGAAATACTTTTATTTTTATTTGTTTTATTTTTAAAAGATTTTTGTAAATATTTTTTAGATAAATAAAAGATATGAAAAAGACCGGGGTTTTTGATTTGAAATTAAAAGAGGTGACTAATTAGAAAACAAAATAGGATTTTGGTGAAAATATTTTAGAGCAAAAATATGCATGATGTCATGATGATGCAAAATAGAAAATAACACGCAATTTTATTTCAGAATATTTTTCAGGGCATTACACTTGTAGTACCACTCTATGCTTTGATTAGTAATGCTTTGTTGCATTGCATGAGTATGGCCATTATTGCTCTCTTAGTTGGTTGCTCCCAGTCTTTTGCTAGCCTCCACTTATATGAGTAAGTTCTATTCATGCCTACAACTCCCAAGAAACCAAGTTATTCCAAAGTTTCCACTATAAATTCCTATGCATGGTGTTCTACACCATTCCATGTATATTCTTGTTTTCAGCTATCTTCCAATTAAAAACTATTTTGTTATGTGAAAACTTAGTGATTAAAGCCCTCACAAACTTGATGGCACACTTTATATTCTTTGCCCCTAATAAACGTGAACCATTGTGTCATCTATATTATATATGCTTGCACTTATACGTTGGAATTAGCAGAACCGTGCTGTCACGGGGAACATTTTGAACATTGCACTTGTGCTTTGTACTCAGTGGATATCATGCTCTTTTTTCTATGGATGTCACCGGTGTGAAATAAAGAGGGAACATGGAAGTCCATGGAGTTTTTATTTTGTGTTAGAGAAACGCGTGGGCCGCTAGCCTAGGCCATGCCTAATCATGGTGGAAACTTGAAGCATCACCATAGTGAGCTATCTATGAAGCATCCTCAATAAAAATCTATGCATATAGTAAATAAAAATATAGCTGAGATGCTCATTGTCTGCTGGCCTTGTAATTTTGGTTATGGGATAGCTCCTATACCATGTGCAAGGGGTACCCCGTTGGCGGTTCTCTATGATATGCAAATAGTTACAATGACAAGAACTTACAGGTGACTGAAGTTGAGTAGCATGAGGTGTGGCCCTCATATTCAAGGGACTTGAGATTGCCAACTTATACTTCGTCAAGCATATACTCCATCTTTGTTCACTTTAACCTTAATCACTTCAAGATGCTTATGATAGGGGCAATGTGGGATAAAACCTAACAAGTACCATAATTTTTGGAAACTCTTTTTGAAACATGAAATCCCTGCTTCCCTTTGTCAAGGGCCTTTTTTCATCATTATTTGAGTCTCCACCTTCTACCTTTAGGTACCATTAAGAGAGCATAGTTGTCATTCTGTGTGTAGTGTCCCAAAACTTATTGATTAATGCATATTGTGATATTACTTCTTCTTGTGCTATTTGTTTCTAGTCACCCTTGTGAACTTTGAAGGTGTCCTATGCATCTATTTGCTACTCTATGAGGGACAAGTTGAATGCCACTATGCCATGTTTTCTGTATGTGAAACAAACAAACGTTTTTCAATGCATGTTTTTCATGATCTTTGTTTGTAGCCTGGCATGTTGCATGCATAGTTACTATGTCTTATTGTTAGAACTCCATCTTTCATGCACATGTTTAGAGTTCTTTGTTCCTAGCTTTCAATGCTTGCAAATGGTTTGATCTTGGTTTTGATGGTGCATGTCCCCTAAAAAATTATTCTTTTTATAACTTAACTACTCGAGGATGAGCAGGAGTTAAGCTTAGGGATGCTTGATACGTCGGAAACGTATATATAATTTTTGATGCTCCATGATTTTTTAGTATCTACTTTTCTTTGCTTTGTCTACACTTTGAGGTGTTTTTATATCTTTTCTGGGACTAACCTATTAACAAGTTGCCACAGTGCCAGTTGCCTGTTTTCTTATGTTTTTGGTTCTAGAAAGGCAGAAAATCAATATTCTCGGAATTGGACGGGATAAAAGCCGAAGTCAATATTTTACAGTGAGGGACATGAATCCAGAAGACGATACGAAGATGCGAACCAGGGTGTCCAGACCCCCCTAGGCGCGGGTGGTCCCTACCCCGCGCCTGGGTAGGGTGTGGGGCCCCTGGACGCCTCCCGGCCTCACCTCTTCGCCTATAAGAAGCCCCCGATGTATAAACCCTAAGTAACCGATCAATATTCCATGAAACCTTTTGTAGCCGCCACCACCATCGTCCCTAGATCGGGGGGATCTGAAGTTCTTCCCGGCACCCTGCCGGAGGGGAGATCATCCCGGAGGCCTTCTCTCCGGTATGATGCGTGAGAGTTCCACCTTGGACTATGGGTCCATGTAGTATCTAGATGGTTGTATCTCCTCCTTTGTGCTTTCATGTATAGATTTTGTGAGCTCCATTCATGATGAAGGTCTAATCTATTTGTAATCATGCATGTTATGTTTGCGGGGATCCAATGGATATTGCGATTATTATGTCAGATTGATTAATGGGTTTTTTCTTTATGATTATATCATGTCTATTTTGTTTGTGATCTTGCATGCTCTCCGTTGTTAGTAGCTATCTTTGCCAAGTATTTGCTAGTGACTCCAAGAGGGGGTATTTATGCTCGATAGTGGGTTCATGCCTCTAGTTTCCAAGTGAAGTGACAGAAATCTCTTCGGTTGTAGATGTACTGTTGCTACTAGGGAGAAAACAATGGTCTTTTGTTCATGGAATGAGTGGATTGTTTACCTTACACGCTTTGCTTAAAGCAGTTGTCTGTTGCTTGCAACTTAATACTCAAGGGGGTTTAGATGATAACCTGAAGGTGGACTTCTAGTCATAGATGCAGTTGGATGGCGGTCTATGTATATTGTTGTATTGCCCAATCGAATCTCATAGGATCTTTTTGACTAGTATTGCATTGTTATGACTTGCTCAGTTCCTATCAATTTCCCTGCTGTAATTTGTTTACCCTTTATGCCATGTTGTTTATCTAAGGAGAGCTCCTCTAGTGAACTATGGACCCCGGTCCAATATTTATCATTGATACATATTCCATTGTTACTTGTTTACTTGCTGCAAACCATTACCTTCCACACCATATGTTTAATTCTTTGTTACAGCAAACCGGTGAGCTTGACAACCACACTGATTCGTTGGGGAAAGTCTTGAGTTTGTGTTGTGCAGGTCTCTGCGTTTCTTGCAACACCTGTGTGACGTTTCCTTCCTCCTACTGGTTCGATAACCTTGGTTTCTTACTGAGGGAAAACTTGCTGCTGTGCTGCTTCACACCTTGCTCTTGGGGTTCCCAAGAGACTCCACAAGCCATCAAGGAGTCACCATCAAAAGTATGCTAGGAGTTTAGTCCTCTAGAAGTCATGAGCATGATTAGAGAAATGAGTAATGTTATAAGTAGAGAGTAACTATTATCTTCTCACCAAAGGTAACAAGGTAAGATAAGACTAACCATTAATCTTGGTTTCGCATTTTATACTTTTGAACTGATGCCATGCCATATAATCAACCCTTTCTTGCGTTTTGGTTATTTATGTCTCATGATTAAATTCAAAGTACTTATCTGGTGTTGTTATTGCCAGAGTCTAAAGCCTTTGTATCGGAGTACCTGTTCTGTGCCAACTAAGATGAGTATTCTAGGCTAAACCCTGTTGGAGTAAAGCCCACCTTGCACAAGTTATTTACGTCTTCCGTTGCCATGAATCTAGAGGCTAGGAGTTGAAAACAATAATGTACAACTGTTGTGTTGCACATGTTGCATGATGGGTGCAACCTCTCCATATTGTTGGAATCTATGAATCAATCGGATCTCGAATTACTAAATAAATATTGGTATCAAATTTGTTTATCAAGAGCCATATTGCTAGAATTCTTGGGGCTAGAATACGAGGTTACTCGGTCAACCAGAACTAGGAGCCATAGAGCTTGGAATCGAAGCCTAACTTCATGTAGGAGACTCCTAAAAATGGAATCGTTAGTTAGAGAGTCCTGGATAGCTTACTAGATGCATTTGTTGGGCCACACAGAGATAAAAAACTTTTTTACTCTAACATGGTGATCCCAAGATATAGATGAGGTGGAAGGCCACGAGGTTTACCACTAGATGCGTGGTTGCGAGTTACGGATGTAGCGCGTCAGTTGATGCAGTGCAGTCCTTGCGATTTCGATTCAATCAACGATCGTCCAAGTGTTGATGGTACAATGCCTCTGCTGGTGTCCACACGTATGAGGAGGAGAGCCGGCGGTGAACTTCTAGGTTCAGTACGGCGGCAGGACTGCTGTGGATCTAGGGTTTCCAACTCATCGAATGACCTAACCAATCAACCCTCCTGGGTTTCTGCGCCCCACTATATATAGGGAGTGAACATGGGATCCACTCACTCGTGGCGCATTCACTAAACCCCATATAATATTAGCCAATGTCAGTCCGACTCACTGACTCAGTCCAAAATATGGCTCGGGTCCAACCCAACCAGATTTCTGGTTCAGATCCAATCCGAACTTGCTTCTGCTCTTAAGTGTGTGAGCCCACAGGCTCACGGTAACTTGGACATGATTGGAGTCCGACTCTCAATCGATCAGTCGGTAGCGGCTCCTAGCAGAACCTGTTGGCTCCCAAGTACCAAAGAGTCATGACGACTTGGCATTCCAATGCGACTTGCGTATGAGTCCCTTTTGCCTCACGATATGCCTTGTTAGACTATAGGCGAATAACTGTCATCACTTAAAGAGTCCAACTCTCTTCTCGATCCGAGATAACTGATTCATCTGACTAACTCTTAGTCAATCGCCTCGGTTAACACTTAACCGAGTCATGCATGGCCATGCTTTCTGAATCATATCATCCGTTAGGGCCAAAGAATATCTCTCCAAGTGGAGGGGAAAAATCCCATCTTGGTTATTCACATCACGTAGCTTGATTCTTAGTCGACCTGAACTCTGCCTTTATAACTTCCCTGTTACGGATCAGCGTTTGATAGAACCTAAGTCGGTGATCCTCAACTCAGACTGTGCAATAACCTTAGGTCTAAGGATTACATTGATTGAGATATACAAATGACAACTTGTTTGTTGTACCTCAATGTGGGTCAATTCGACTTGCTAAACTCTTTATCCAAATCTGTGTAAGTTGGAATAGCATCTCCATGCCCATGACAAGTGGAACCGAGTAATCAGCCGACTTTCACATTTGTCTAAGTTGTGTGTCTAGCACAACCTCGATGTCCAAGGATATTTAGTACAAACAACATGAATGTATAGTTCCACAACCGAATAACATATTCAATGATACACATCAGATGTTTATACAAGGACAACTTAATATCTATATGAATACAATGGGAAATATCATCATACATGATTGCCTCTAGGGCATATTCCCAACATTCTCCCACTTGCACTAGAGTCAATCTTCCGACATCACATGTATAGGCATCTAATGCCCATAACTCTTAGGTGCCTCATACTTCGGTTGTGGTAATGGATTTTTCAACGGATCCAAAATATTGTCATCCGTGTGTACCTTGCATAACTTGATATCACCCTGATCCACGAACTGGCGAATCAGGTGGTGCCGCATGAGTATGTTCTTGTTTTTCTGGTGTTTTCTAGGTTCCTTGGCTTGTGCAATAACACCATTGTTGTCACAATACACGTCTAACGGATTAGACGAGCCCTGAACCACACCAAGATCCATGAGGAAATTCCTCATCCAAATAGCTTCCTTTGCTGCCTCTGAGGTGGCAATATACTCATCCTCTGTTGTAGATGCAGACATAGTCTCTTACTTGGAACCCTTCCAGCTCACAGCCCCTCCATTTATCACAAATAAATACCCAAATTGCAAACAAGAATCATCAGAGTCGGTAAGATAACTCGCGTCCGTGTAACCCTTTACACTGAGTTCATCTTCACCTCCATAAACCAAAAACATATCCTTAGTCCTTCTCAAGTACTTTAGGATATTTTTAGACGATGTATAGTGGATTTATCTAGGATCAGCCTGGTATCTTTTCACAACACTTAGAGCATAGGAAACATCCGCCATAGTACAAATCATGGCATACATGATGGATCCGACTGTAGAAGCATATGAAATTGTACTCATCCGACTTCGCTCATTAGTCGTCAAAGGACACTGAGTCTTGCTAAGTTTTACACCATGGGACATCAATAAGAACCCCTTCTTAGACGATTCCATGTTGAACTTCTTCAACAATTTTTCCAAATAAGTACTCTGAATCAATCCAATGAGCCTTCTTGATCTATCTCTATAGATCCGTATTTCGAGAATATATGTTGCCTCACCCAAGTCTTTCATTGAGAAACTCCTTTGCAATGATTCCTTGGTTTCTTGAAACATCTGGACATCATTTCCAATCAATAATATGTCATCCACATATAAGATTAGAAAGTTTACTTTGCTCCCACTAAACTTCTTGTATAAACAAGAATCATGATCACTCTTGACGAAGCCAAACGATTTGACTACTTCATCAAAGAGAATATTCCAACTCGTAGATGCTTGCTTCAATGCATAAATGGATTTCTGAAGTTTGCACACTTTGTCAGCATTAGCCGGATCGACAAAACCCTTGGGCTGTATCATATACACCTCCTCGGTTAAATTTTCGCTAAGGAAAGCCGTTTTGACATCCACCTACCATATCTCATAGTAGGAATAGGCTGCTATAGCTAACATGATCCAAACTAATTTAAGCATCGCTATGGGCGAGAATGTCTCGTCGTAGTCAACTCCTTGAACTTGTCAGAACCCCTTCGCGATAAGACGTGTTTTATAGACGGAAACATTTCCATCCATATCAGTTTTCTTCTTAAAGACCCATTTGCACTCGACGGGTCTTGCACTGTCTAGCAGATCAACCAAGTTGAAAACTTGATTTTCTTTCATGGACTTTAACTCGAATCTCATGGCTCCAAGCATGACTCGGAATCAGATCCCACCATTGCTTCTGAATAATTTGTCGGCTCATCACTGTCTAACAGTAATACATCACGAACACTTCGTAATCTTGCCGATCTTCGTAGAATAGGTGCTCCTGTCGGCTCAGTTACCATGACCGGCTCAACCTCCAAGGTTTTTGCTGACTCGCTACTATCCGGTTCCTCTTGAATTTCTTCGAGCTGCACCATGATCCCACTTACTCCCCGACTGAGAAACTCTTTCTCAAGGAAGAAACCGTTCCGAGCGACAAACACTTTGCCCCCTTCTCGGTTGTAGAAGTAGTAACCCAAGGTTTCCCTCGGATACCCGATGAAAATACACTTATCTGACTTGGCCGTAAGCTTTTCTGACTGAAGTCACTGGAAAAATGCTTCACAACACCAAATCTTAACGAAAGACAAGCTTGGCTTTTTGCTTGTCCACATATCATGCGTTGTCTTCTCTACCGACTTTGATGGTACTCTGTTTAGTATGAACGCTGTAGTTTTTGGATAATAACCCCAAAATGATAAACATAGATCTATCTGACTCATCATTGATCGTACCATGTCCAACAAGGTCCGATTCCGCCTTTCCGAGACACCGTTCCTCTATAGCGTTCCTGGCGGAGTAAGTTGGGGAATTATTTCACAACTCTTTAGATGGTCATCAAACTCGTGGCTCATGTACTCGCCTCCTCGGACCGACCAAAGAAACTTTATTTTCTTGTTGATTTGATTTTGTACTTCATTCCGGAATTCACTGAACTTTTTAAAAGCTTCCGACTTATGTTTTATCAAGTAGATATATCCATACCGACTCAAATCATCAGTGAAGGTAATGAAGTACTGATAACCATCCTTGGCTGTCATTCTCATTTGTCCACATACATCACTATGTACTTGTCCCAACAAGTCGGACGCCCTTTCTAAACTCTTTGCAAAAGGTGTCCTGGTCATTTTGCTGAGTAGGCAAGATTTGCATGTCTCGAACGACTCCAAGTCAAATGAAGTTAGGAGTCCATCATGATGGAGCTTCTTCATGCGTTTCCAACTTATATGACCAATCCGACAGTGCCAAAATTAAGTCATATTCAGATAATTTGGTTTCAACCTTTTAACATTTATGTTATAAACCGACTCACCATCAAGATTCAAAATAAATAACCCGTCCTGGACGGGTGCAAAGCCGTGAAACATATCATTCAAATATAAATAACAACCATTATTCTTAATATTCGACTCATAGCCTTGCCTCATCAAACATGAAGCAGAAATAATGTATTGACTGAGCACTAGAACATAATAACAATTATTCAGTTCCATAATGAATCTGGAAGGTAAATGAAGTTGCATCGTGCCGACTTCCAACGGAGCGACTCTCGCTTTGTTGCCGACTCGAATATCAACCTCGCCTCTTGCTGCGCTCCTAGTTCTTACTAGTCCTTGCAACAAGTTGCAGATGTGAATAACTGATCCGGTATCATATACCCAAGAACTATTAGGTGCATCAACAAGATAAATGTCTATAACATTGCAAACAAGTGTATCTGAGTCGGAAGTCATACCCCCACTCTTGGATTTGTCCGCCAAATACTTGCTGCAGTTCCTCTTCCAGTGGCCATCCTCCTTGCAGTAGAAGCAAGTGGATCCGGCTGAAGGATATGTCTTAGTCCCTGAGGAAGCGCTTGGGACCGGGTCCTGAGCCTTGCCTCCCGACTTAGCATTCTCCTTAGTCCAAGAACTCTTATTGAATTTATCCTTATTCTGCACCATCAACACTTTGAGTGGCGCCCTTCTTGAGATCTGCCTTTGCCTTCTTGAGCATCCCATGAAATTCAGTGACCTTATCCATACCATGCATGTGGTAGTTCGAAATGAACTGACCATACACACTAGGAAGATAGTTCAGAATTATATCCGTAGCGAACTCTTTACTAATGGGGTAGCCAAGCCTCTTTAGGGACTGCACGTAACCAACCAGTTTGATCACATGCGGACTTAGTGGATCACAATCCTTAAGCTTGCAAGTAAGCAAAGCTTGGGAGCCTTGATACCTCTCAGTCTTAGCCTGGGCCTGGAACATACTTTTGAGGCTTTCTATCATATCGTAGGCCTCAACATTCTCTAACTCCTTTTTCAAGTACGGTTCCATGTGAGCAAGCATAAGACAACTAATATCTGTTGACTCATCCTTAGCCCGACGGTAGGCATTGGTGGTAGTGATAGTCGCATTCTCATTTGGCTCATCTGGAAGTGGGTTTTCTAGGACATGGTCCTTCTTTTCTTTTTTTGAGAACAATTCTCAAATTTCAATAATAGTTGGTAAAATTAGTGTCGTTCAGTTTATCTTTCTCAAGAATGGTTCTCAAAGCAAAACCAGATATCTGAGAGTGACTGTTACTTGGTGCCATGATCTACAACAGAAATATGCAAAACACTTAAGACATGTATTCATAAAAGAACAAGCATATTAAACACTCTAATATTTATGCTCCCACTAGAACCAACACTCCTCCGATGGTTTCATAGTGATTCAGGATCCTAAATAAGCAAGTCGGCTAATGAGCTTTAGCATCACCGCTAGCCGCCAAGTGATCTAGGTAGACAACTCCTTGTCAATCGTATCTCATATGACTCCTGTTGGTCGGGTGGCATCACATTCCCCGGCTCCCGTCCAACGTTTCCCCGAGTCCCACAACCATTGTGATAGACCAGTCTAGCTTACCGAGTGTTTCCACTATAAGAGTCCGACTCGAACCCACCTAGTCGGAATGAATTGGCAGTGCCTCAATTTTATGAGCCCACTACCAAAAATGTACGACTTGTGATGGTGCAAACACTGGCGCGAAAACCGACTAGACCTTCTTCGAGGGATTAAATTTTACTGACTATCTAATAGAGGTAAAACAGAGACATAACAATAACATATAATAAAGCAATTGAAATGTGAAATAGTATGGATCTCTTCATGTCGATCTCCATCTCCACAAAGCCTGTAATTCGACCCGTGCCAACTCTTGTTACTTGCCATCTTACTTCATGTCGCCAACCTGTACATCGATTAGCATGCCATCCGGGTTCACCAAACAGCTACACTAGCTTAGTAAATTACATAGAGAATCCGACACGCAGGTTGTTATACAATAAAATGACAGCACCTAGGCTCCATCCGGCTGACAAAACCGTGATTCACAGATCACGTATGGATTGCACACATACATCACATGCACATGAACCATACCATTCACCACTTCCTGCAAAAACAAGTTATGTATAGATACGCTATCTACCGGCGTTGTGAAATTCACAACGACATCTAAGGCGCTAAGACAGGGAAAAGACGGCGGTCCGGCGATTTTTCCGAAAATGTAGATCTCATCTACATTCCGAACATGGATTCGAGCATCGTTCCAACTCGATCAAACTCTTTTGATCTTCGATCACCGCTTCTGGATTTACGTGTCACAATCTACCTCGATGGTGAAAACCGACCGATAGGGGTACGTCGTTCCACGACCTCAGCAGAATGATCACGTAAATCAGATCTACCATTCCCTAAGTATAGTTGATCCAACCAACATCATACAAAACCGATCTATCTCATAGATCGACCACCAAAACATCACATAGATCCAATCTATAGAAACCGCATATCACATATGCGAGATCTCGAGCCTAAAACCAGAAGCTATTGCTCTGATGCCACTATTGGGCCACGCAGAGATAAAACAAAACTTTTTCCTCTAACATGGTGATCCCAAGATGTTGCTGAGGTGTAAGGCCATGAGGTTTACCACTAGACGCGCGGTTGCGGATTACTGGTGTAGCTCATCAGTTGATGCAGTGCAGTCCTTGAAATTTCGATCCAATCAACGATTGTCCAAGCGTTGATGGTACACCGCCTCTGCTGGTGTCCACACGTATGAGTAGGAGGGCCGGCGGTGAACTGCTAGGTTCAGTACGGCGGCATGACTGCTATGGAGCTAGGGTTTTCAACTCATGGAATGACCTAACCGATCAACCCTCCTGGGTTTCTGCGCCCCACTATATACAGGGAGTGAACATGGGCTCCACTCACTCGTGGCCCATTCACTTAACCCCATATAATATTATCCACTATGAGTCCGACTCACTGACTCAGTCCTAAATCTGGTTCGGGTCCAACAAAACCAGATTTCCAGTTCAGATCCAATCCGAACTTGCTCCCGCTCTTAAGTGTGTGACCCTGCAGGCTCATGGTAACTTGGACACGATTTGAGTCCGACTATCAATCAATCAGTCGGTAGATCCTCCTAGCAGAATGTGCCGGCTCCCAAGTACCAAAGAGTCATGACTTGCCTTTCCAATGCGACTTGCGTCTGAGTCCCTTTTGCCTCACGATATGCCTTGTCAGACTATAGACGAATAATTTGTCATCCCTTAAATAGTCATACTCTCTTCTCGATCCGAGATAAGTGATTCATCTAACTAACTCTTAGTCAATCGCCTAGATTAACACTTAACCGAGTCATGCATGGCCATGCTTTCCGAATCATATCATCCGAGAGGGCCCGGAGAATATCTCTCCAATTAGAGGGGCAAAATCACATCTTGGTTATTCACATCACGCATCTTGATTCTCAGCCGACCCAAACTCTGCCTTTATAACTGCTCAGTTATGGATCAGCGTTTGACAGAACCTAAGTCGGCGATCCTCAACTTGTACTATGCAATAACCTCAGGTCTAAGGATACATTGATTTGAGATATAAAAATGACAACTTGTTCGTTGTACCACAATAAGGGTCAATCCGACTCGCTAAACTCTTTAGCCGAATCTGTGTAAGTCGGAATAGCATCTCCATGCCCATGACAAGTGGAACTGAGTCATCAGCCGACTTTCACATTGGTCTAAGTTGTGTGTCCAGCACAACCTCGATGACCAAGGATATTTAGTACAAACAACATAATGTATAGTTCCACAAGCAAATCACATATCCAATGATACACATTAGATGTTTATACAAGGGCAACTTAATATATTTATGAATACAATAGGAAATATCATCATATATTATTGCCTCTAGGGCATATTCCCAAAAACATTTACATGGTGCATTTTCTTGCTTTATATGGTTGTTTTTCTACTTTTATGCTATATACAAGCATGCATTATTTCCTCTCATCACTCATGTGTTATCCATCCATGTTTCAGATGGTGCAAGTGTTGCTTGATAGGACGATCACCGGGGATATTCCCGGGGAGCTAGGGTATCTTAGGGAGATATGGACTTGCTTACACCCGTGTGCCCCTCCTCTCGAGTATCGTGTGTACTAGGAGTGCCCCAATGGAGTGTCATTGGAGTATTGTCCAGTTAGTTGCCCTTTCTGGTCCTAATGGCCTGACATAATCCTTTCGCTCAGTGCCCTCTTCCAGCCTGATACGGGCTATCCATGAGGTTGCCTTTGATGCAATCATCCTTCTCTTCACTTTCAGTGCCATCATGGAGGGTGACCCCCTATTTTTTATCTTTGGAGGTTGGACCTCATTAGCGGGGGCGTTGTTTTTTCAGCCCCTATGACCAGTCTAGACAGCCTAGTCACGAACCTCCTTCAATACACTTCTATGCTTCATCAATATCTTCGTGAGACACTCCTTCGGTACGCTATACTCCGGATGGAGGCCCACACTACTGAGATGGCACAAAACGCATGAATCGACATTTCATTCATCGAGTTCCCACCCCTAGGCCTCTCCGTCGACACTACTCAACACACCTTGGCTCATGTTACTCGTAGCACCATGGAGATGTTCCAAGTGATGCTTGCCCCACCGCTTCCTCTAGCTCCCTGTGACCTAGTTCGTGGTACCACCACTCGCTATTCCCACTACCACCCTCTGCCACTTCCTCCACCTCTAGAGCCCGACATTGAGATTTCCATTGACATTTATCTCTCCTCTCTGGAGGAGCCCTGGGTCCTCGAATTCTATTCACTTATCCAGAATATCATGCATCATTGTATCTTACCTTATGCACCCGTGTTAACTGCCTTTTCAACAATACACATCATGTAGATTGTGAAAATAATTTACTGTTAACCTAGTTCATGTATTGGTATAAGATATGTACTCATCATGTGTAGCCTGAAAATTGAAACCCACTCCATTGCTAAATATACATCTCGTTTGTGGAATTATTTGCCTTATTTGGTTTTCTTGGATGTTACGACATTCCCTCGATTCCTGATGTTACTTGTGCGACAATGCACAAATTCAGCATGAGGCCCAATATTGGTGCAAGTTTTAATGAGAAAACTCTGGTCCGACATTCCGCATGACAGGTTGGCGAAGCACCAGCACCCCATAGCTACCTCCTTCCCCACTGACAATTCAGGATCCAACTCTAACTCAGTTGCTAATGATGGATGAGCATCACAACCAGAGTTTGGCACAAATCATGAGAGAATTTGGTTGTCACATTCAAGCACAAAATACTATCCCTCACATCTAGTCCAGAATCGACAACTTTTAGCGTACCCATCCACCAAAGTTTAGCTCAGCTATTTATGCACTCGAGGCCGATGATTGGATTAGGAACATAGGTAAGAAACTTGAGATTGCTCGTGTTCAAGAGAAAGACAAGGTCGCCTTTGCCACCCACTACCTTGAGGTCCCTGCCAACATCTGGCGGGATAACCTAAAAGAGATTGTTGGAAACAAAAATACCATTACCTGGCCAGAAGTTAAGGAAAACATCCGCGAGGCCCAAATCTCTTCTAGTCTCATGAAATATAATAGCATGAAATTTTTGGCCCTCACCCAAGGACACATGAGCATTGCATAATATTTGAATAAGTTCAATAAGCTTGCTCTCTATTCCCGTGATGACACCAACACTGAATAAAATAAGAATGATAGGTTCCTGTTCGGCATGCACCAGACCTTGAGAACCCAACTTAGTGTCCTAGAGTTTGTAGATTTTTAGGACCTAGTGAACACTACCCTGACCTTGGAAAAAGAACACTGCCATGTGTTTGATTCTCATAATAGGAAGTTCACAAGAATCAGCATGAGTCTAGTTTGTCCTGCCCCGTTCGTGGCAGCCCAACCCGCGGCCAACCATCCCAGCTCCTACTTTGACCGCTAACAAGAAAGAAGATGTGAACTTTAAATTGTACTACCACACGAGTCCTAGTGTGGATGACTGCAAGGATATAGGCACTTTCTTCAAGTGCGGAAACCCGCGCACTTCATCTCGACCTACCCCACCTAGAACGACACCCAAGCCATCCCTTCCCGAACGCATGCACCACATTTCCGCCGCGGAAGTATGCGAGGGTGCTGATGTTGTGCTTGGTATGTGTACTATGAACACTAAACATGCGCTCATTTTATTTGATTCTGGAGCATCCCACTCTTTTGTATCCAAAAGTTTCCCCGCCAATCACCATTTCCAGATCCATTTGGACCACCTCTTGGTTATACAAACCTCCACCTTAGAAATGAAGACAACTAAAGTCTACCGAGATATGATAATCAGCATCAACCACGTTCAGTTTCCAGCCCAGCTCAACACCCTCAACATTAACGGTCTTGATGCCATCCTAGGCATGAATTGGTTAATTGAGCATACAACTAAGATAGATTGTGCCACCCAAGCTGTGACACTCACCAACCCGAAAGGTATGAGAACTACCTATATTCCGAGAAAGTTTCCCTAAGGATCAGCCAAAGTGTTGCTCATGCAAACCGCTGATATTGGACAAGTGTATGTGGTTAGTGAGTACCTAGATGTTTTCTAGAAGAATTATCTGGAATGCCACATGACAGAGCATGAGTCTGGCATATAAATTATACTAGGAGCACCTCCTGCATTCAATAAGCACTACCACATGACCAGCTCCGAGCTTGCAAAGTTGAAGAAACAACTTGATGAGTTGGTTGAAAAAGGATTTATTCCACCCAGCACCTCACCCTTAGGGAGCACCTATTCTGTTTGTCCAGAAGCAGGACAGAAGCTTGCGATTATGCATTTATTATCGCTCCTGCCTCGGATAAATGATTTTTTAATAGCTACAAGGTGCCCGTGTGTTCTCCAAATTTTATTTATGCACTATTTAGTACCAGCTGAAGATCCCAGAGGAGGATATTGATGAAACTGCCTTCACCTCAAGATATGACCTAGATGAATGCACCATGATGTCATTTGAGCAACGCCCCATCCTATTTCATGCGTATGATGAATATATTATTCATGGAATACCTGGACAAGTTTGTGGTGGTATTAATCGATGACATCCTCATGTATTCCAAGAATGAAGAAGATCACGCCAAAAACCTCACGCATTGTTCTGCATCAACTATGATATCAGCAACTCTATGCCAAGTTCAATAAGTGTGACTTCTAGTTGAAAGAAGTTGAGTTCCTTGGACGTGTGTTGCCAGTAGCCAGAGTTGTAGTTGACCCAAACAAGATCTCCGATGTCATGGATTATCAGTCATCATGCAATGTGGGTGAAATCCACAGCTTTTTGAGATTAGCCGGTTATTACTGCCGATTGATTGAGAATTTCTCCAAGATAGCCAAGTATAAGACTAAACTGTTAAAGAAGGATCGTGAGTTCCTATTGTTAGATGATTGTGAAGCCAACTTCAATAAGTTGAAAATCTAGCTGACTATCATACCCGTGTTAGTACTTCCAGATAATACAAAGTGCTTTGATGTGTACTATGACGCATCCAAAAGAGCTCTTGGATCCGTCCTCATGCAAGAATGCAATGTGATTGACTCTGGGTCAGGAAAACTCAAACCCAATGAACTCAGTTACCCCACCCATGATTTGCAATTAGCTAGTGTTGTCTATGCCTTGAAGACGTGGAGATATCATCTCATTGGTCAAAGATGTGAAATCTACAAGGATCACAAGAGCTTGAAGTACATTTTCACCTAGCCTGACCTCAACCTCATGTAGAGAAGATGGTTGGAGCTAATCAAGGATTATGATCTAGGTGTCCATTGCCACCTAGAATGGCAAATGTCGTCGCAGATGCTCTTAGTATAAGACCCAACTTGATCCACCACCCGGACTTAAGTGAGGATCTATCCAAGCTCAATTTATGTGTTAGAACAAGAGAATGTCTCGATGCCATGGAAGTTAAGCCAAATATCGATACAAGATAAAAGAGGATCAGAAAGGAAACCCTAGTATTGAAGAGTTAAAGCCTAGTTGAAACTAGGAAAATTCGCAGGATTTTCCGTTGACCAGCAAGGAACACTCTGTTTTGGTACCTTCCTTTGTGTACCAGACAAAGCCTCCATCAAGCAAAAGATCCTCCATGAAGCCCATGGTTCAGCATACTCCATCCACCCAGGAGGTACCCAAATGTGCCAGCATCTGAAGCAAACCTTCTTGTGGGTAAACATAAAAAGGGAGACAGCTTCTTATATTGCATGTTGCAACGTGTGCAATGTTGTGAAATCCAAACACCAAAAATCGGCGTGATACCTTAAGCCACTAAGGATCCCATATTGGAAGTGGGAAGAAGTCAGTATGGATTTTGTTTTGGGATTACCCAAGTTGAGCAGAGGAAATGACTCCATATGGGTCATAGTTGATTGCCTCTCCAAAGTGTCTTGCTTCATCCTAGTCAAGACCACACTCAGATAAACTAGCTTAGTTGTATGTCAGTAGAATAGTCAGACTTCATGGTGTACCCAAGATAATAGAACCAGACATAGGTACCTAGTTTACCTCCAAGTTTTAGATCAATTTACATCATGCCTTGGGAATCTAACTCAATTTTAGCACCGCATACCACCCGCAAACCAATGATTAGACAAAGAGAGTTAACCAAAATACTTGAAGATATGCTACGCACTTGCGTATTGGACTATGGCGCGAGATGGGAGGATAGCCTCCTGTATGTGGAGTACTCCTACAACAATAGATACCAAGGGAGCATAAAGATGTCCCTATTTGAGGCCCACTATGGAAGAAAATGCCAAACCCGACTCAACTAGTCAGAGAGAAGGGACAAAAAAATCTTTGGACCCGATGTTATGCTCAAGAAAGTTCACCTCATCCATGAACACCTCAAGATGGTATAGTACCATCAGAAGATTTATAATGATGGCAAGCATCATCAAATGGATTTATAGTACCATCAGAAGATTTATAGTACCATCAGAAGATTTATAGTACCTTAAGGTAACACCCCTCAAGGGTCCAAAAAGATTTCATGTCAAAAGAAAGTTAGCCCCTATATTTATTGGACCATTCCGACTTGTGGCCCATAGAGGAAATGCCCCATACCAATCACAACAACCTGAGCACCTGACTGAGGTACATGACATGTTACATATATCCAAGTTAAGGAAATGCATCTCACCTCCAATCAAGAAGGTTGAATATTAGAATTTGGAACTAAGCCCCGAACTGACTTATGAGGAAAAGCCAATAAGGACTTTGGAAGAGTCAAAATGGCATACCAGGAATAAAGTCATCAGATTTTACAAGGTACAATCGGACAAGCACATAGAGGAAGAGACCACCTGGAGAAATGAAGATTCCCTACTGGAAGAGTAGCCGTATCTATTCAAAGGAAACCTGAAATCTTGGGATGTGATTCTACTTAAGGGGGATGGTTTGTAACAACCCAAGATTTGGTCCTTGGATTTTATTTGGTTTGAATATTTTATTTGGATCTTGAACCCTCTCTCAAATTCTCACTTTTGGCCAAACTGAGATTTGGAAAAACTTTACTGGGAAAACATGTTCCATACATCAGGGTACACCTACACAAATGTAGCAAAGCCCAAAAAGTATTGAATAATAAATTCTATTATTTAATATAAGAAAATCCCCTTTTCCTGAGCTTACAAGGGAGCTACCCTTCTTATTTCTAAAAAAATCAGAAAAAATCATGGAATAATCCTGATGTCATGTAGATACCAAATGTCTAAGAACATGCCACATGTTGTTCCAAAATATTTGGACATTTATGCCCATATGTTTTTAGTATAAAAACTAAGAAAACTAGAAAAGACTATTTCAATATTTGTAATCCTTTGGCTAGAATATTTCTAACTACCTAGGAAAATCCCTCCACTCCCCCTAGGGAGATCAAGGCCAGAGAAATTCAAATGCATGCCAAGCCTTTCAACCAACCAAAAATATCTAAGCAGTATTTTCAAAATTCAACATTGACCAAGTTTGGAATTAGCAAAAACCATAGAAATGAAAATGGTTGGAAATTCCATTTGGCACCCAACTTTGAAATAATAAAAGCAAACGAAGGTCATAGCATCGATACAGTCTCGATGTCGCTCACTTGCATGCCCTGGCAGATGACTACCGCATGGCAGCGTCGCTAGTTTATGGTCGCAGAAGGCTAGCTCCTCCCCCACCAGCCCACACGCGCAATAGTACCAGCACGACCGAGCTTCCAGATTTAAACAACAATATCCATAAGATAAGGTTGGACCGAGTTTTCGGGTTTAAACAAATATTAAAACCTGTTTTAACTAAAGAATGATTCCAAGGACTTTATATTAATCAAAGATATTTATCTCCTAGAACAAAAATCCAAATGAGTTGACTCTTTTTTCATTAGAAAGATAATGAAAAGATCTATGTAATGGAACTTTTCTCACCATTTATTGAAATGTTTTAATAAGACAAGTATTTAATGGCTCTTAAGTGGATTTTGACAAATTTTAAAATATTGTTTTGACAGATTGGAACTCATCTATGGATGCAAGTTTTCACTGAACCTTACGAACCTACTAAAGGCAAGGCATGAACCATCTCTTCACAAGGCGGGAATAATCCTAACTACGCCGGTAGATTGGTTCCATCTCTCGAAACTAAAAATCGATGAAAATGTTGCATTGCATGCATGTGGACATGGTCACTTGAGTTGAAACCCTGACTATGCTATGCCATTGTTTGGTTCCTATGAATGTTTTGAATTTTCCTCTTCGTCGAGAGTAGGTATGGACAAATGTAGGTCGATGAACTTCGGTGTTGGGGGAATTTGCCAAAAATGAGATGTTCCATTTCGTTCTTATCCTCCATCAATACTAGACCTGCAGATTCTAGTTATTTTTATTGATCCCCGGACATTTGACGAGAAATAGCTCCATCTTTTCTCTATGAATGATTATTCTTTCATCCATCAAAGTTGGTTGGCATCGGTCCACTATACTTTTGAATCTTGGACATTCGCAAAGGAAACTTTCGTGGTATGGAACATGGCAGTAGCATTTATAATGGTTTAAGATGGAGCAGTTAGGGGAAAGAAAAGGCATCCCCAAGAGGGATTGGGGACAAGCACCACAAAACACGATGATGTACCCAGGATCGGGGCCCTCTTTATGAGGTAACACACCTACTCCCACAACATATCACAATCGAGATAAACATATAGTACAAAGCGCTCCTTGAGCTGTATCAAGGATGAACTAGGGGGTAAATGGAGACTAGAAGAGATCATGCCCACTATAGAGGCCTCTTCCCCCTTATATATAGGCTAGGGTGCAGATTACAACAATAGTAGGAAATTTCCTAGTGGCGGCATTCGAAAAATGAGGTTAGTGGCATTTAATACGCATGCCACAAATCTCACGCCACTAGTAACTGGTAGTAGTGGCGTGTGGCTTTGAACGCAACCACTAACTTGGTTACTGGTGGCGTTCATTATTTTTGAACGTGACCACTAACTTGGTTACTAATGGCGTTCTTTTTGTCAGAACGCCACCACTAACTTGGTTACTAGTGACATTGGAACAAACATGAACACCACCAGTAACTATATATGGATTTTAAAAATATCTTGTCATCGTTTTTGTGGATGTCATCATCATCGTGGTCGATGTAGCCCCGTGCCGAGGTTGCTCACACCATCGCTTCTCTAGCCCCATAGTGAGGTCGTCGTAATCGTCACCGTAGCACTACCGCAGCAAATCGAGCCTTCCTTCTTGTTCTTCACGCATATAGAGATGGTCGGGTGAGATATGATGAAAGAAAAACAAATTGGAGAAAATAGAGGAAAGGAGGCTCACCGGCGGCCGATTGTTCGTGGGATAGCTGCTGCTGGCCTTTGCCGCCCTTCTTGGTCTTGCGCTTCCTTACCAGGGGTGACCAGGGTAGGGCGCAGGAGCGTGCAGCCGGAGGTGGATGGAGGAGGTAGCGGTCGTATGTTTGCATCGCCGGAGGAGGGTGCCGTCAGAGGGGCACGGTTGGAGGTGGGCATGGTCGGAGGTGGTAGCGGATGGGGAGAGGAGAACGAGAAGGGACGGAGAATAAGAATGGGGAGAATGAGAAAGGGAGGAGAAGGATAGGATAATGAGAATGGGAGGTGCAAGGTTGTGTCCTTATGCGTCTGGGCCACTAACTTGGTTACTAGTTGCATTCATTTTTCTTGAACGCCACCACTAACTTGGTTACTAGTGGCGTTCCATTTGTTTGAACGCCACGACTAACTTGGTTACTAGTGGTGTTCATTTTTTTCAAACGCCACCACTAACATTGTTACTAGTGGCGTTCATTTTTTTTAATGCCACTACTATGTTTTGTCCGGAAATACTATTGGGTCCGACTTAGTAGTGGCGTTCCTTTTGGTTTAAACGCCACCGGTAATTATGTAGTGGCGGCGTTTTATTTTTAGGGGACGCCAGTAGGATTTTAAACGCCACTGGTAGCATTACTAGCGGCGTTCGATTATTTTGTCATTTAGCATGCCATTAGTGGTGTGTATGCTATAAGAGTTTCCTACTAGTGCAAGGGGTGCCCGGCTAGTGGTGTCCAGCCGGTGGGACCACGATTAATACTCAACACTACAGTGCGGTGCCGCACCGGCTGTATGGGCATAGTCCTGCATCGGACGAACGTCTTGTCAGACAGTTTGTAGCCATTGGCGCTTTTGCTAACGCAAAGGCGGAGTATTCCCAGGACATGGTACTATTACCATCAGCATGCCCTATGCATTAGCGCCACTGATTCCAACGTGACCGGCTAGGGAGGGCCAGCAGTCTTGATCTTGGAGCTGGCCAGCTGAGCGGGGTTATCCGGCCTAGTATTGATGCCTGGTGGCCATCCGACCTGGTGAAGCTGGATGAAACCGGCTAAGCCTACCCGGGATTAGTCCCCCGACACTAGCCCCTGAGCACGTGGGGACATAACCTTCTGGAAAAGTTGTTGCGCTCTACTAAGTGAGTTGATGTAAATGATGATGATGCCGACTGGATTGCGTGAAATTGTTTCTATAGATGACCTACTGGAGCATCCAGATGCAGAATCGATTGACACGTGCGGTGATAGAGGTGGCCGGGTGGCGCAACCGAAGCTTGGAGAGGAAACTTCTCGCCTCTAAGGTCAGAGCTTGCGTCAGCAATGACCAACAGCTCTAAGTCACGTGCAATTGGGGTAGTTTTCTATAATCGTGCCATTTCTTGGATAAATACACTCAGGATCTTTTGTGGTTTGGAGTATTGGTGCAAGAGATCCCCACGCGAACCGTCGTGGCGTGCTCGGCAGCTGTATGCCATGTTTACACGAGATGCAAACCGCCCACGCGGGCCAATAAATAGGGCCTAGGTGTTGTAAAAACTCCCCTTCACTCACTTCTGGTTCTCGACCTCTTCTTCTTCTTTTCTCGCTGATCTGTTCTCTCTTGTTGTCCTACTTCCCAGCGCCACTAGAAAAGGGTTGCTGGTGTAGCCTCAACGAGCCACGGTGACAGGGCCCCACATCTCAACGATGACGGCATATGATATGGCTACAGAGCGGGGAGGGTGGTGCGGCTCGATGGTTACCAATGATTTTGCTATGAAGTACCGGTGAGGGAAGTTATCGGAGAATGTGTCCCGTGAAGGAACACGGGATCCAACTATCCCTGAGTTCAAGAGGGGGCTAAATCACGCGTTCAGAGCTTCTCAATGACGACGGCGATGGCGAAGCACGCACACGATAGGGAGTGGACACATGGGTTTTTTACCCAGGTTCAGGACCCTCATGAGGAGGTAAAGACCCTACTCCAGCTTGGCAGTATTGCTCGCAGTGACTCCCAAGGATACAAATGTGGATGAATGTCTAGGGTGTGAGATCCCAATGATCGATCCCTTATAAGGTAGAAGAAGCCCTCCTTTTATAGTGGTGTAGAGCCTCTTCCCCCAAACCTTGGGCGAGAAGGGTCACCACACTACCGCTCACCAAAGTCTAGGTCTACCTAGCTACTTTGCATAGACTAAGTCCTTCCCATCGGGGGGCTCGCTGGTCCTTTGTAAAGCTACCTCTGTCGGAGTCACCTGTCGCTACAAGACACCACCCGCTCCCATCTTTGCAGCAAAACGGCAAAGAGTGATGCTGCCGGCGCTGAGGTCATCCACCCTGATTTTGCACTAAAGGGACCAGAACACCTCCTAGTTACCGAGGCAGTTTGTGTGGTCCACAAAGTAGTGGCGCCACTTGTCAGGTTTCATCGTCCTCATCGCTTTTGCTGCAAGATTAAGGGCGTGCCCCCGGGACACGCTCTAGGTATCCTAGGACCTTTTGGGGGCCATGGGATCACGGGATACTTCCCCTGAGGAGGCAGCCTCTCGGAGATGAACCGGGCGAGGCTAGGGCCTGAGGCTCGTGAGGGACAAACCTCCTGATAGTTGGCTCATGAGGAAACACTCCAAGGCGTTGCATCCCTTTGCAGGAGTTGTGACTCAGGCGGTGGGCTTAACGATTGTCGGGTCATGGTAGTACTATTGCCAGGACCCTGATAGTAGCCCCTGGGCACTTGTGGCACACATGTCCCTTGATGGACATGAAAGGGCAAGGGCCCAAATGGTCGATGGACCCCTCCACTTCTCGGGTCAACACAAAACTGCCATCACAGACATCTTGACCGTGCACACGGAACGATAGTGCAACTTCCACCATCGGATGCAGCGTGGCCTGCCCTGCCCTGGGAGTTGCTCCCCAATGATTTGATGGAGTGCAGGGTGAACTAGCAATTAATGACACACATGAGGCTCGACATGACCTCTCGTCTTGTTAAATAGGGGCACACACACGATGCCTTATTGTTGACACCACTTCCCCTGCTCCTTGATGTCTACGCACGCTTCTATTCTTGTAGATAGTGTTGGGCCTCCAAGTGTAGAGGTTTGTAGAACAGCAACAAGTTTCCCTTAAGTGAATCACCCAAGGTTTATTGAACTCGGGGAGGAAGAGGTCAAAGATATCCCTCTCAAGAATCCCTGCAATTAAGATACAAGAAGCCTCTTGTGTCCCCAACACACCCAATACACTTGCCAGGTGTATAGGTGCACTAGTTAGTTGAAGAGATAGTGAAATACAAGTAATATGGATGGTTATAAGTGGTAATTGCAATCTGAAATAAAAATGGCAGCAAGCAAACATGTAGCAGGACCGGTTGTAAACGATGTTTTAATGCTTAGAAACAAGGCCTGGTGTAACAACCCTAGTTTTATTAACTAGTAATTAGGATTTGTTTGTGCATTCATGAGCATCATCATCATTTAAAATGTGTGCCACAAATAGATCAAAACCTAAACTCTATTTCCCTCTCTCTTTGAACCTATTCAAATGGTTTTGATTATTTGAAAAATCACAATATTATGGAGCCCAAATAGTTTATAAGGGCCCCTGCAAAGTTTTGAAAAGTTTATAAACCTTCTTGTATTTTGGAACTATTCAAAAAATACAAAAGCATTTGAATTTAGAAAAGAAAAATTGAAAACAGAAAATAAAAAGGGTTTAAACAAAAAAATCTGTAGCTAAACCTAATTTGGGCCGAGCCCAACTCCCTCTCTTCTCTCCCCGTCGCTTAGCGCCCCTCCCAGCAGCCCACCTTGGCCCAGCATCCGGCCCAAGCCCGAGTATCTTTCACATGTCTTCTTCCTCGCGCAGAGAAGCTGCTGCGTGCCCTCGCAACCGCTGTCGATTGTTGCACGCTCTGCGATGCCGTGTCCCCCTCTCTCCCATACCAGTCTCATCTCCTCTCGTCCTCTCTAGCGGTTTCCCACTTCGGTCCCGAAACCCTAGCTCCAGCCGCCGACGAGCCCTGCAGCTCCTGAGCTCCCCTTGTCCAACCGAAGTGCCTAGGAGCCTCGCCGCGTCACCCTCGTCCTCACCGTTGAAGCTTGCAAGAGGGAAAGCCCTCCTCTGACCGGAATCGAGCGCGGCACCTCCATCTTCCCGAAGGCTGGCACGTGTCGATTCGGCGCCGTCCGACCTCACCTTGCCTCCCCGACATCACCATCGGATTCGTTGTGAGCCGCTGGTGCTCTGGCACCTCTCCTTTGCCTCCCTCTCTTCCTGTGTTGAGCCCGTGTTGTTTAACTTTCGCCGGCGTTTGCTGTCTGTCATCGCTGGCGATGCTCCGGTGGCAATAAAGGGCAGAGATGGAACTATCAGGACCGCCTCGCTCCCCTCTCTTCAACGAGCCCAACCCCGAGTCCCCGCGTGTAGCAGATCGATGGGAGCATGCTCGACCTGGGAGCATCCCCATTGATGACATCAGCATGATGTCATGCTGGTGTCATATCTCTTTTTATTGATCTTTTAATAATTTCAGTAAATCATTTTCTGTAAATAATAAATGCTGACAGGTGGGTCCACCCTGTAAGTGATATAAATAATATCAGAAATGTTTTCTGTTTAATAAAATGTTAAAAGTAATTCCAAAATGTAAATTATTTTATAATATTCCAAAAATGATTTAAAATGAATTAAAATTGGAGAAAATCATAACTAATTCATTTTAAATTAGAAAAATACAAATAATATATCAAAATAATCAGAAAAATGAGCTCTATCTAACTAAGCTATAATCATGCATTGTTAATCAACTTTCATGCCAAGTTTAATTACAAGAACAATGCAACCCCTCATAGGTGAATCCGGGGTTTCTCTGAATTAAGGTTCAGACCCCTCGGAACCCGTTTAAAATGACCAAGAATGATTAGGGTTTGAATTACAATGCAATTTAACTTGTCATATCATCATACTTGACTGAGCATTGCATAGATGCCATGTGTTGATTGTTTCCCCTTCTTTCCGGTATTTGGTTCTTCTTCGGTAGAATACGATATCGGAATCGAGATCGAGATTGAAGACCGAGATCAACACCATCGAAGCTTGAAGACCAATACTTGATCAACAGGCAAAGGAAAGTGAAGCCCCACACATGATATAATCCTATGTGCTCAAGTATTTCAATTCTTGCCATGTGCATAGGATTCCAAAGTCTTTTATCGATAGGTAGAGTAATCCTATCTGATGCATGTTTCCTTTATATCCTATATTCCCTTATCCACTGCTCCTAGCATAACTAGGGTTTGGCTTGTGAAGCGTTGCTAGAGCTGTTACATCTGTTGTTCTTAGCCATGCTTATATGTTACCACTAGTCCATCTGGTTGATGAATCAGAGCTGTGAATGAACCTAGTATGACAGGATGATGTGGTATGATCAGATATGGATAATAAACATGCCAATGCTTGTATGGGAGGCCACGTGGGTTGTGGTTTTTGCAGTCCCATACTTGCCAGCCTTAGGACCCGATGTTATTGCCTCTTGAAACAAGACGAGCGTATAGCCACATAGGGGGCTAGAAACCCCCTCGACCAACTAACTTGTCGAGCATATTCCATGAGTCACATAGTTCAGGCTTTCCATTCAACATACGCATCTTGGTTGTTCTTGAATGGAGGTGAAGGAGGTGCATTCATAATAGGTAGGTAAGCGTGGCCAGGAACAAGAGATGCCCGGGATTCCTAATCTTGAACCCCGTACACATCATTAGGGACCGGCTGTGGGACTCGACACGTTACGGCGACATCTCCCTTGTGTGTGACTGATGGTCTCGGAACAAGCAATGTAAAGGTCGTGTCTAACCACCCTCTGCCGGCCTTCCAAGGAAGAGGGCTCATCTAGTGGCATTAAGAGAAGGTTAGTACATGTGGGTAAAGTTGTACACCCCTGCAGTGTTATTAATCTTTTCTAAAAGCCACATCCATGTTTATGGACGACTTGGGAATGGACGTGAAGATCATAGAGAACTTGAACCTAATCGTAAAACTTGGCAAGTTAAGTAATGTGTGCTTAAGGATGCTTCCTTAGGGATCGAGGGGGTGATCCTAGATAGGTTCAGCTTATGATGATTCAGTGGATATCAAAAGATGATCAAAGCTAGAGATACCGCTCTCTTATCCCCTTTAAAAATTATTCTATTTAGTCGAGATTCTTCTCCCTCTTGTTTGACAAAACAAAGATGGCTGTATGCAAAAATAACTCCACCAGCCACAAGTCTTGCAGAGTACACCCTGTACTCACCCTTGCTTCATTGATACTTTTACAGCAGAGTAAGTGTTACCAAAAAAGACGAGTTCTTCACGACATACACATTGATGGGTAGTTTGGAGTTCCCAATCGGTAGTCTAGGATCTATGGATTGGACGTCATCGTTATGCTTCAGGCCTCTTAGGCCATTTGTTAAGTTTGTTATACTTAATAGCATAATTTGCCTTCCATTGTTTGATGTTTGTGGTCAGTGACCTCAGCTTGTAATATTTGTTTCTTTGCTCAGTTATGAGTTTGCTGTAATAAATTTTTATGTCGTAGGGTCACTGTTGTGTTACTGATTTTCTCTTTGTACGCTTTCGAGATTAGGTTAGGTTTATGTTAAGACGGTGGTATGGGATTTGTCTAGCCTTAATCCCGAGGGTGTCGCAGCTTTTGGTATCAGAGCCATACCGACTGTAGGAAACCCTTTCTATTGGTCGATGTTGAGTCTAGTACTTGTGAAAACTATTTTCAAAGATGAAAACTATTTGCGAAAACTCTAGTATGCTTGTTTTTCTTCTTATCCAGTTTCGTTCTAACTCTGGGTTGATTTGGAAAAGTTTTGCTATCTCCTCTAGTGTTTCAAAGCTTAGGTGGCTTTCCAGGCATGTCGGTTCTCAACCATTTGACCTAGTGTTGAGTTCTCTAGGGACATCTGTGTGTGTTACTTGGTTCCCTTTGTTCTGTTTCTTCTGAGAGGTTTATTCTATCATTATTTCTCTATTTTATGGGTCCACAACATTGTGTTGATGGTTCCATATTGTTCTGTTCTAGGCCTCGAAGTTTTCTTTTGCCTCGCGTGCCTCCTTTTCATTTGCTTGGGTACTTCTGAAGTTGTTTCTTCTCTTGGAAGCTACCTCGTGATTCCTATTTTGTAGTGTACATTTTGTTACTCAAGTAGCAGTTAATCCTTCTCTGGGTTTTAACCCTCGGACTTGAACCTAAGATCCCTGATTGTGCTGGACTCCGGTGTTGTGAATCTTGTACATGAAGCTGACCTTTAACCCAAGATCCATTGTTGACCCCTGTGGTTAACGTTCACACATTACTTTAGGAAGGCTAGTACCTTCTAGTGTAGCCTTCAAGCTTGTGGATATTGTTGTTATTGAACAGTGACGATAAAGGACTTCCCCTACCACATGCTTCGGCAGGTTTTCTTTAATGGAACCAAATAGATCACGACGAGAGCACTCTCCGTGAGTCTCACTTCTATACTCGTTACTCTGCCACACCTATTGTCACGACCCGGGATCAGGGCTAGACAAATACCAGATCCTCATCTGATACAAGCCTAACCTAAATTCCGAAATGCGCAGGGAAAGATCGGTAACATTACAGAACATACAAACCATACATTAATAAGGTAAACTCTTAAGAGAGTTACAAACCAGTCATACAAGCCAGGGGTCACAGACCCATCATTACATCAAACAACGGAAGCAAACAAGTTGTTCTAAACAACAAACTTAGCAAAGGGCCTAAGAGGCCTTAAACAGAAGTATTCCGGATCTCACTTTAGTTGACAAGTTTTAACATTCGGTTATAGTTCTCTATGATCTTCACGTCTGTTCCCAAGTCGTCCATAACCGTAGACATGGATTTTCGAAAAGATTAATAACCCTGCATGGGTGCACAACTTTACCCACACGTACCAACCGATTCTTAATGCCAAATTATTAGCCCTCTTCCTTGGAAGGCCGGTAGAGAGTGGTTGACCACGATCTTTACTTTTCTTTCGCAGAGACCATGAGTCACGCACTAGGGAGATGCCGCCATAACGGGTCAAGTCCCAAAGCCGGTCCCTAATGATGTGCGCAGGGTTCAAGATTACGGATGCCAGGCATCTCTTGTTCCCGGCCACACTTACCTACCTGTTATGAATGCACCTCCTTCACCTCCATTCAAGAACAACCAAGATGCGTATGTCGAATGGAAAGCCCAAACTATGTGACTCATGGAATCTACTAGGCAAGTTAGTTGGTCGAGGGGGTTTCCAGGCCCCGTGTGGTTGTACGCTCGTCTTGGTTCAAGAGGCAAGAACATCGGGTCATAGGGGTGGAAAGTATGGGACTACAAAAACCACAACCCACGTGGCCTCCCATACAAGCCTTAGCATGTTTATCATTCATCTATGATCACATCATCACATCCTATCATACTAGATTCATTCACATCTCCGGTGCATTACATGAATGATCAACATTTGACCACTAAGCATGGCTAAGCTTGACCGAACTGTGGCACTAGCGACGCTCATAAGCCAAACCCTAGTTATGCTAGGAGCGGTGGATCAGGTGATATAGTTCACAAAGGATAACATGCATCAGATAGGATTACTCTATCTACTAATAAAAGACTGTTTGAACCAAATGCATATGACAAGAATGAAATACTTTGTAATCATAGGATTCATATGTATGAGTGGGGCTTCGCTTGCCTTGTCTGTTGTTGGACTGATAATGCTCTTCAGTGGCGTTGACTTTAGCTTCAGGTTCGGTTCCTATTCACGAGAACCAATCAACGGAAAAGAGAAAGCAACACTCAACACATGGAATGTGCAATTCTCATATAATATGGATGATATGACAAGTTGATTAGTTTTGAATTGAACCCTAAAACATGCTCGGTCACTTTAAAGGGGGTTCCGAAAGTCCAAACCCTAAAACATGGGAATCATCGGAATCATTTGTGGGGTTCAATTGGTTCTTCTAATTAAACTTGCTATCGAAGTTGATTAACAATGTATGATTATAACTTAGTTAGATAGGTTTCATTTTTTGAAAATTTTGGTATATTATTTGTATTTTTCTGATTTAAAATGAATTATTTATGAATTTCCCAAATTTTAATTCATTTTAAACATTTTTGGAATATTTGGAATAATTTCCAAACTTGGGCCCACATATCAGACTTTTATTATTTTCAGAAAACATTTACAGAAAATAATAAAACTCTTACAGGTACGGCCCACCTGTTAGGGATTTTCTATTTACAGAAATAATTACAAAACTATTAAAAAAATATAAAAATGGATTATTGCCTTATGCTGATGTCGGCATGACATCATCAATGGATCTCACCCTCAGATCGAGCAAGGATCCAACGATCCCGAGCGCGGCTGGATGCGCGGGTGGGCGCGTTAGAGAGAGGGCGTCGCGGGGAGCCAGATAGTGGCGACGCCGCCCTGGAATGGTCGTCGGAGCAGCGTGTGCGACGGCGGCCGACAGCAAGGCTTGCAGGCGGTTGTGTAGGCGGCGATACAGAGAGGGAGAGAGTGAGCGGAGGGGTTCGTTAGAACCGTGAGGTCACCCTGAGCTCGATGGTGGTGACGGCGAGGCCGGGGACGGTCAGACCGCGTCGAATCAACAGCGACAACCTCGGCGACTAGCGGCGGTTCGGGGACGATTCTAGCGAGGAGAGTGCTTCCCTGCTTGCGTGCTTCGGTGAGGAGGACGAGGGCGGCGAGGCGCTTCCAGCGGTGGCTTCAGCGCTCTGCGGGGTGGTCGGGATGGCGACGTCGTCGAGCTCCTGAGAGCTAGGGTTTTGGCGAGGAGGAGGAAAAGAGGGAAAAGGGGACTAGGGTTCATCCGAGCGGCGCTGGAGGATCATATAGATGCTCGGGGGAGGCGGCGCACATCTTGGCACGGCCGTAGCGACGGACGGCGGCGCCGGCGACAGGAAGCTACTTGCCTGTCTGCAGGTAGATGACGAAGGACAGGGGTGAAGGGGTATGCGGGCCTGGCTGGGCCGGCTTGGGCCCCGGGTGGGCTGGCTGCTGGCGCTGCTGGCGGCAGGGAGAGAGGAGAGGAAAGATGGGCTCGTCCCAGAGAGGATTAGGTAGATTTTTTTCCAGGAAATCCTTTTCTATTTTTATTTTTTCTGGTTTCTTTCTATATTTTGAATTCAAATCTGTTGTGAATAATTTCAAATCACAGGAACTTTTGTATAATATCTGAAAACACTAAGGGGAACTTGTCACTATTTGAGCTCCTTGCGTTTTGAGAATTTTCAAAATATGGGAACCATTTGAATTGATTCAAAGAGAGAGGGAAAACTATTAGGGTTTAGGGTTTTGTTTGTTCTTCTTTGGTTGAATCAAAGTACAAGTGTTATGCATGCAAGCAATGCTCAAACATATCTTATTTATATTACACAAAAGGGTGGTAATTTACAGCTCTACCCCACTTACAAGAATCTCGACCCGAGATTCCTATGTTTTAGAAAAGAAGGCAGGGTACTCAGATCGAAGACGATCTTTGTGTTCCCAGGTTGCTTCTGACTCAGAGTGATGAGACCATTGAACTTTCAGGAACTTGATGGTTTGGCGATGAGTCTTGCGCTCGGTTTCATCAAGAATACGAATAGGGTATTCTCGGTAGGTTAGATTATCTTGGAGATCCAGAGTTTCATGGTCCACACCACGGATGGGATCTTTGAAACAACGCTTGAGTTGAGACACATGGAAAACATCATGTACCTCTGGAAAAGTTGAAGGTAGATCCAATTGGTGGGCAACCTCACCCCGCTTGGAGAGAATGCGAAAGGGACCAGCATAGCGAGCAGCCAATTTGCCTTTGATACCGAATCGATGGACACCCTTCAGAGGAGTGACCCGGAGGTAAACTTGATCACAAACTTCATAATGAACATCAAGATGATCACGATCATAGTTAGTCTTCTGATGAGATTGAGCGGCCTTCAGACGCTCTCGAATTATGCGAACTTGATCTTCTGCTTCTTGGATCATGTCCGGACCAAAGAATTGTCTTTCGCCGGTTTCGGTCCAGTTCAGCAGTGTTCAACATGTTCTCCCATACAGGAATTGGAAAGGTGCCATGCCCAAACTGGATTGAAAACTGTTGTTATAGGAGAACTCCACAAAAGGAAGACATTTCTCCCAGTTCTTTCCAAAGGATATGACACGTGCTCGGAGCATGTCTTCAAGAATTTGATTCACTCTTTCAGTTTGACCACCGGTTTTAGCATGATAGGCTGGGCTAAAGGAGATATGAGTTCCCATTGCTTCTTGCAAACCTTGCCAGAATTTGGAAGTAAACAAACTTCCACGATCAGAGATGATCTTCTGGGGAACACCATGAAGAACGATGATCCGAGAGATGTATAGGTCAGCCAATTGACTAGCACAGATAGTTTCACGAACTGGAAGGAGATGACCAACTTTAGATAACCGATCAACTATTACCCATATGGCATCATTTCTTGCTTGTGTCCCTGGCAGTCCAGTGATAAAATCCATACCAATTTCATCCCATTTCCACTCGGGAATTTTCAATGGTTGTAGAAGTCCAGCAGGCCTTTGGTGTTCAGCCTTTACACGATGGCAAACGTTGCACTCTGCAACAAAGCGAGCGATTTCTGGTTTCATTCCACTCCACCAGAATCTTTGACGGAGATCTTGGTACATCTTGGTACCACCAGGATGGATAGACAGAGGGGATTCGTGAGCTTCCAAAAGAATTAGATGTTTGATTTTCCGACTGTTTGGAACCACTAGCCGGTTACTGAAGTATAGAATACCTTGATCATTGACGTAGAAACATTTAGCTTCACCGCTTGCAACATGTTCTTTGATCGTGGTAACTTCATTATCTTGCTTTTGAGCGCTCTTGATTTAATCCTCAAGAGAAGATTTTATTTCAAGGTTAGCAAGGAATCCACAAGGAACCACTTCAAGGTTAAGACGCTTGATTTCCTCATAGAGAACGGGTTGGGCTTGTGAAATCATCAGATTGTTGCAATAAGACTTCCGACTTAGCGCATCAGCTATGACATTGGCTTTTCCGGGTTGATAGTTGAGACCCAAATCATAATATTTGATGAGTTCCAACCATCGTCTTTGCCTGAGATTCAGATCTGGCTTGGTAAACAGATACTTAAGACTTTGATGATCCGAATAAAGTTCACAACGGTTACCGATGAGGTAATGTCGCCATTGCTTAAGAGCATGAATGACAGCAGCGATCTCGAGATCATGGGTTGGATAATTGTTCTCATGTGGCTTCAACTGCCGAGAAGCTTAGGCCACTACATGACCATCTTGCATCAACACACAACCGAGCCCTTGGAGAGATGCATCACAATAGAAGACGAAGTCCTTGCTTGTATCCGGAAGGATAAGCACATGACCAGTGGTTAGCTTAGTTTTCAAAGATTGGAAACTTTCTTCTGCCTTTTCTGACCATTCAAACTTCTTATCTTTCTTAAGAAGATCAGTCATAGGCTTGGCTATCTTGGAGAAGTTCTCGATGAATCGGCGGTAATATCCAGCAATCCCGAGCGCGCCTGGATGCGTGGATGGGCGCGTTAGAGAGAGGGCGTTGTGAGGAGCCATATAGTGGTGCCGCCGCCCTGGAATGGTCGTCGGAGCAGCGTGTGCGACGGCGGCCGACGGTGAGGCTTGCAGGCGGTTGTGGCGGCGGCGATACAGAGAGGGAGAGAGTGAGCGGAGGGGTTTGTTAGAACCGTGAGCTCACCCTGAGCTCGATGGTGGTGACGGCGAGGCCGGGGACGGTCGGACGGCGACAACCTCGGCGACTGGCGACGGTTCGGGGACGATTCCAGCGAGGAGAGTGCTTTCCTGCTTGCGTGCTTAGGTGAGGAGGACGAGGGCGGCGAGGCGCTTAGAGCGGTGGCCTCGGCACTCCACGGGGCGGTTGGGGACGGTGACGTCGTCTAGCTCCTGAGAGGTAGGGTTCTGGCGAGGAGGGGAAAAGAGGGAAAAGGGGACTAGGGTTCGTCCGAGCGGCGCTGGAGGATCATATAGATGCTCGGGGGCAGCGGCGCGCATCTTGGGGCGGCCGCAGCGGCGGACGGCGGCGCCGGCGACAGGCAGCTACCTGCCTGTCTGCAGGTAGACGACGAGGGACAGGGGCGAAGGGGTACACGGGCCTGGCTGGGCCGGCTTGGGCCCCGGGTGGGCTGGCTGCTGGCGGCAGGGAGAGAGGAGAGGAAAGATGGGCTCGACCCAGAGAGGGTTAGGTAGATTTTTTTTCCAGGAAATCCTTTTCTATTTCTGTTTTTTCTGGTTTCTTTTTATATTTTGAATTCAAATCTGTTTTGAATAATTTCAAATCACAGGAACTTTTGTATAATATCTGAAAACACTAAGGGGCACTTATAACTATTTGAGCTCCTTGCATTTTGAGAATTTTCAAAATATGGGAACCATTTGAATTGATTCAAAGAGAGAGGGAAAACTATTAGGGTTTTGTTTGTTCTTCTTTGGTTGAATCAAAGTACAAGTGTTATGCATGCATGCAATGTTCAAACATATCTTATTAATATTACACAAAAGCGTGGTATGTTACACCTATCCTTCTCTTCATTGGTTTTTGGAAGATTGTTGACCTATGCATCTACATCTTGGGATTCTATTCTGAGCGTGTTCTTCCTTCTTTGTTTTTTTACCTTTGTCTACCAGTTGGTAGCCAAGTAGTAAATGTGTATTGGTGTATTCTGATGCAAGATACTCTTGTGGTCCATCATGACAAACCATTTCGGGATGTCAGGAGAAACAAACTCCAATACCTCATCATTTCTAAGACCAGGTCAAAGAGTTGTAATCCGCAGATCAATAAGCATTGATTAGTTTATGTTTTGTTCTACCTTGAAGTATCACACCTTTCTATATCAAGAGGTTGAGCTGAGCTTCATGACTCTCTCAATGAAGTGATACTCTTACACATCTTTATGTACCCTTCCTCTGAGCTGTTCGTGCTCGGGAATGTTGCGTGTGCGTAATGATGTGGCCATTCAAGATTCCTAGCAAATTATATTGCTTCGAACTTCAAGGACAATTGTGTCATTCTTAGCATGATTGGTTAACCCTATCACTAAGCAAAGGATGATTGTGCTACCAAGTCTGTTATCCTAGTGCACCCTCTTCGGTCAAAGAGTTAGGTTCGTACCAAAAACTCTGAGACTATGTTTTCTTGCCTTACCAAGCAAGTTTCCCTCTTGATCTAAGTGACATATCGTTGGTTCATGATATTCTGGATGTCTTCTATAAGTATCGCCATGTTGCCACATGACCGTGTTGTCGGGTTCTTGAGTAAGCTATTTATTTAAACGCTCCTTTCTCCAAGGATCCGTACTGGATAAACCTGAACTAGTTGGATGAGCTTAAACAACAACTTGGAGAGTTGTAAGACAAAAGTTCTATCCAACTCAGTTCCTTCTTAAAGGGATGTCTAGCTTTGCTCGTGCTGAAGTAAGATAGTATGCCCTTCATGGATATGTTATCTTCCCGACTTTGATTTGATTTGGGTTATCGTCGAATCAAACTCAGTTCCAAGAACAATCCTGATGGTGTATCTACTTGTGATGTTTCACTTAATTACATCTTCATGTCCTCTGGTCTGACCAATTTCTATGATTTGTTCATACAACATGTGAGTCTGTCTTCTTGGAGTGTACAGATAAATTTGCTATTGTGCCCATCAATAAAATCCTTATCCTCTCCCTGTTATACCAGATTCATACAGAACATTTGGCATTGATGATGGAAACTTTCGAGAACCATCTTCGTGTTATCTCGAAGAATGTGTTCTGGATGTTAGAAGTGACCTTCTCCGATTCACGTGCAAATGTTGAAAGATGTCGTCGTGGATTCGAGTAGAGTTGTCCTTGTTTCCTCGGGAATCATTCCAAGTTAGTTAAGCATGTGCGAAGTATTCTTGATATGGTAGGTTGATATCTTCACATATCGAGAATAACCTCCAAGCACACCAAGCCACTAGTTGATTCGTTCACGGAAGGTAAGAAGTCCAACAGAACTTCAATATCCTCCTAAATATTTTCCAACAAGGATTCAGTTGTGTTTCGTTGCAAACAATTCATGTAGATGCAATTATATTTTGATAATTTGCTATCACATGGGTTTCGCAATCTAGCTCATCTTTTGGAGCTTGAAATTGAAGTCCATGTCTTGAGAATCTAGTGACTTTACCTTTGTGGTAGATGTTGCACCCTTCCTATTCGGACATGCTGAGTCTGAAGTATCTCCCCACTTAATCAAAGTTGAATCTCAAGAAGCAATAATGATTGGTGTTCCTTAAGGTTATGACATAGGTCTCTCTATACATCTGGCAGGATTGATGTAATGGTTGACACACTTAGTCGGAAATACCTTTTGTCATATTCTCTTGAGTCAGCAATAACAACCACTCTTCATGAGGCTTCTTCTATAAATTATTATAGGAGTTGTGCTTATGGTTTTCTTTGCATCCGAAGTCTGACCTCTACTTGATGACTGGTCAAAGGCTTGTCAGTATCCTGATATTGGTATCTCAAACATCAAGGAGAACATTTAAAGTAGAGGTGCTAAATGTCTCTCGGTCAATCCTCTATACTCTTTTATGATGGCAAGAATCTTGTTATGCCAAGTACTTGGAGTCTGGGAATGAAGTTTCTTTCTTCTCGTGTCATCACGAATCTTCTAATCTATTCATCTTGGTGGTGCAAAGTGATATCATGATCTTTGGCAAGGATCTTGATAAACCTGGATGAATAAAGAGTTTCCTTTCCACTTTCTTAAACGTGTTTGAAGAGCGAAAATGATTTTGGTAATCAATAGTTTCTCTTTTTACATGTTCTTTGTCGCTCTTACGAGTCCTCCGCAGAAAAACACCTTTCTATCTTGGCTTTCTGTTGAACCAAAGAATGACCCTTCTATGTCAAAAGTAGTTCAAGAGCTTGGTTTTGTTGGTATCTATCTCTTCCACCTATAAAGCTCTACTTAAACTATTTAGTAGAGTTTTACCTCTCGAAGTCTATGTTCTTTATCTATTATGTTGGGAGTTTCCTTCTCTCAGAAGTTAAAACTCTTCTATAATTCCCCTTGGTATCAATCCTTATGAAGACCAATTATCTGTCACCTTGAAACCATCTCCTTTTGTTCCCTATGTTACCTTGATGTGTTTCATGTTTGTTAGCTTTAGAGATGTTATGAAACATCTATCCATGAGTTGACCATGAGATACTCAGTTTGTGGTTCCATGTCATTCCCTCTCATCTTTAGTGTGAGCAGCCACCTAGAAGATTATGAAGCGCTTCGTCCATTCGTCATGGTGGCATGGATCAACCTCTTCGAGAAGATCGTTGAAGTTTAGTGTAACCTTGTTCCTTCTATCTTCCTACCTAGGAATCTCGGGACGAGATTCTTTTAAGGGGGATAGAATTGTATCAACCCTACTTTATTAACTAGTAATTAGGATTTGTTTGTGCATTCATGAGCATCATCATCATTTAAAATGTGTGACACAAATATATCAAAACCTAAACTCTATTTCCCTCTCTCTTTGAACCTATTCAACTCGTTTTGATTATTTTAAAAATCTCAAAATTATGGAGCCCAAATTGTTTATAAGGGCCCCTGCAAAGTTTTACAAAGTTTATAAACCTTCTTGTATTTTGGAACTATTCAAAACGACAAAAGCATTTGAATTTACAAAAGAAAAATTGAAAATAGAAAATAAAAAGGGTTTAAACAAAAAAATCTATAGCTAAACCTAATCTCGGCCGAGCCCAACTCCCTCTCTTCTCTCCCCGTCGCTCAGCGCGCTCCCAGCAGCCCATATTGGCCTAGAATCCGGCCCAAGCCCGTGTACCCTTTCCCTGTCTTATTCCTCGCACAGAGAAGCTGTTGCATGCCCTCTCCACCGCCATCGATCGTTGCGCGCGCTGCGATGCCCACCGCCGCTCTTGGACGCGAGGATAAGATGGGCCGTATCCCCCTCTCTCTCCCCATACCAGTCTCATATCCTCTAGTCATCTCTAGCGGTTTCCCACTTCGGCCCCGAAACCCTATCTCCGGCCGCCAACGAGCCATGCCGCTCCCGAGCTCCCATCATCCAATCGAAGTGCCTAGGAGCCTCGTCGTGTCACCCTCGTCCTCACTGTTGAAGATTGCAAGAGGGGAAGCCCTCCTCTGACCGTAATCAAGCGCGGCGCCACCATCTTCCGAAGGCCGGCATGTGTCAATTTGGCGCCGTCCGACCTCGCCTCGCCTCCCCAACATCACCATCGCATCCGTGATGAGCCTCGGGTGCTCTGGCACATATCCTTTCCCTCCATCTTTTCCTGTGTTGATCACGTGGCATTTAACTGCCGCCGGCGTTTGCTGTCCGTCGTCGCTGGCGATTCTCCGGTGTGGCACTATCAGGACCGCCTCGCTCCCCTCTCTTCAACAAGCCCAACCCCGAGTCCCCGTGTGCAGCAGATCAATGGGATCATGCTCGACCTGGGAGCATCCCATTGATGACATCAGCATGATGTCATGATGGTGTCATATCTCTTTTAGTAATATTTTAATAATTTCAGTAAATCATTTTCTGTATATAATAAATGCTGACAGGTGGTTCCACCCTATAAGTGATCTAAATAATATCATAAATGTTTTCTATTTAATAAAATGTTAAAAGTAATTTCAAAATGTAAATTATTTTATAATATTGCACAAATGATTTAAAATGAATTAAAATTGGAGAAAATCAAAACTAATTCATTTTAAATCATAAAAATACAAATAGTATATCAAAATATTCAGAAAAATGATCTATATCTAACTAAGCTATAATCATGCATTGTTAATCAACTTTCATGCCAAGTTTAATTAGAATAACAATGCAACCCCTCATAGGTGAATTCGGGGTTTCTCCGAATTAGGGTTCAGACCCCTCGGACCACGTTTAAAATGACCAAGCATGTTAAGGGTTTCAATTTTAATGCAATTTAACTTGTCATGGCATCATCCTTCATTGAGCATTGCATAAATTCCATATGTTGATTGGTTCCCCTTCTTTCCGGTATATGTAGAATATGATATCGAAATCGATATCGAGATTGAAGACCGAGATCAACACCGTCGAAGCTCGAAGACCAATACTTGATCAACTATAATCAAGTCAAGTACCAGGTGTCTGGATATTTGCTTATTGGTTATCAACAGGAAAAGGCAAGCGAAGCCCCACACATGATATAATCCTATGTTCTCAAGTATTTCAATTCTTGCCATGTGCATAGGATTCCAAAGTCTTTTATCAATAGATAGAGTAATCCTATCTGATGCATGTTTCCTTTAGAGCCTATATTCCCTTATCCACTGCTCCTAGCAAAACTAGGGTTTGGCTTGTGAAGCGTTGCTAGAGTTGTTACATCTGTTGTGCTTAGCCATGCTTATATGTTACCACTGGTCTATCCGGTTGATGAATCAGAGTTGCGAATGAACCTAGTATGACAGGATGACGTGGTATGATCAGAGATGGATAATAAACATTCTAAGGCTAGTATGGGAGGCCACATGGGTTATGGTTTGTGCAGTCCCATACTTGCCACCCTTAGGACCCGATGTTCTTGCCTCTTGAACCAAGATGAGCGTACAGCCACACGGGGGCCTGGAAACCCCCTCGACCAACTAACTTGCCGAGTAGATTCCATGAGTCACATAGTTCGGGCTTAGCATTCGACATACGCATCTTGGTTGTTCTTTAATGGAGGTGAAGGAGATGCATTCATAACAGGTAGGTAAGCATGGCCGGGAACAAGAGATGCCCAGCATCGGTAATCTTGAACCCTGTACACATCATTAGCGACCGACTTCGGCCTTGCAAGGAAGGTAAAGGTCATGGTCTCGGCAAAAGTAAGGTAAAGGTCATGTCTAACCACCCTCGATCGGCCTTGCAAGGAAGAGGGCTTATCTAGTGGCATTAAGAGAAGGTTAGTACGTGTGGGTAAAGTTGTACACCCCTTCAGGGTTATTAATCTTTTCAAAAAGCCGCGTCTACGGTTATGGACGACTTGGGAATGGACGTGAAGATCATAGAGAACTTGAACCTAATCGTAAAACTTGGCAAGTTAAGTAATGTGTGCTTAAGGATGCTTCCTTAGGGATCGAGGGGGTGATCCTAGATAGGTTCAGCTGATGATGATTTGGTGGATATCAAAAGATGATCAAAGCTAGAGATACCGCTCTCTTATCCCCTTTTAAAATTATTCTGTTTAGTCGAGATTCTTCTCCCACTTGTTTGACAAAACAAAGATGGCTTTATGCAAAAATAACTCCACCAGCCATAAGTATTGCGGAGTACACCCTGTACTCACCCTTGCTTCGTTGATACTTTTGCAGCAGAGTAAGTGTTACCACAAAATATGAGTTCTTCACGGCATCGACATCGACGGGTAGTTTGGAGTTCCCAGTCAGCAGTCTGGTATCTATGGATTGGACGCCATTGTTATGCTTCAGGCCTCTTAGGCCATTTGTTAAGTTTGTTATACTTAATAGAATAATTTACCTTCCTTTTTTGATGTTGTGGTCAGTGACCTCTGCTTGTAATATTTGGTTCTTTGCTAAGTTATGAGCTAGCTGTATAAATTTTTATGTCGTAGGGTCACTGTTGTGTTACCAATTTTCTCTCTGTACGCTTTTAAGATTAGGTTAGGCTTATGTTCAGACGGTGGTCTGGGATTTGTCTAGCCTTAATCCCGGGGGTGTCACACCTAGGGATCATACTTTCACTAGTGGACACTCTCAACAATGATAACATAATTGAACACATAAATATCTTCTCTTCACTATGCTACCCCGAAATACTCTCCGGTTTGATAATGAACACCAATTCACCATGTAGGGCTATAAAAGCACACCTTAAAGTTCGCATTCCCCATATAGGTAACGCCACACTGTCACCTTGAGCGCTCGATGGTTCCAGAAAAACACCAAAATTTCATAGACATCCAACTAAAATTATAAATCATGATAAGTATTTCTGTAATCTTTAGCCTAAGAGCCACACATGGTGCGCACACTGTCACCTTCACACACGTGGGACAAGGTGTATCCGGAGATCACATTAATAAAAGCACTTGAGTAGCATAATAGAGAAGGAGTAGCATCTACTTATTCAACTAGATTACAAAGCTCATGATCACAATAAGATCAAACCATGGAGAGAGAGAGATGAACACATAGCTACCGGTAGATCCCTTAGCCTCAAGGAAGAACTACTCCCTCCTCATCATTAGAGTCAGCAATGGCGATGGAGATGATGGTGGAGTCGATGGAGATGGCTCCGGGGGCAATTCCCCGCCCTAGCAGAACTTTTCATGGAATTCTGATCTTGTCTTTAGGGTTTTCGTCTCGGGGGGTTATATAGGCAAAGAGGCAAGGTCGGTGGACGCCTGAGGGGCCCACACCATAGCCAGGCGCGGCCAGCGAGGACCCACACCACCATATGGTGTGGCCACCTCGGTTCCCTCCTCCGTCTTTCCTTTGGACTCCGTGTCATGTCAGGAAAAATAGGAACTTCAGCCTTTGTTTCGTCTAATTCCGAGAATATCTCTTTACTAGTTTTTCTAAAACCAAAAACAATAGAAAACATGAAACTGGCTCTGTGGCACTTGTTAATATGTTAGTTCTAGAAAATTCATATAAATGCCACAAAGTGTAGAAAAAACATAATATAATTGGTGCAAAACAAGAATGGAGCATCAAAAATTATAGATACGTTTTCAATGTATCAGCATCCCCAAGCTTAACTCCTGCTTGTCCACGAGTAGGTAAGTGATAAAAATAATAATTTTTGACGTGACATGCACGATTAGAATCTTGATCAAGGTATTTCAAAGCATTCATAGCTAGGATCAAAGTACTCTAAACATAAGCATGAAAGATGTATTTCTAACAATAAAACATAGAAACTATGTTGCAACATGAAAGGCAACACAAACAAAAGGTCATGAATAATGCTTTGAAAGACATTTGTTTGTTTCACATATAGAAAACATAGCAAGAGTGGTATTCATCTTGTCCTTCATGGAATAGCAAAATATAAATGCATAGGACACCTTCAAAGTTCATAAGGGTGACTAGATACAAATAATTTAAGAGCAAATAATAGCTTAATTATGAATCAATCAAGAAGTTTTGGGACAATGCACATTGAACTCAGAATGACAACTATGCTCTCTTAGCGGGTGCATTAAGATAGAAGATGGAGACTCAACAAAAAGTAAAAAAGAATGGCCCTTCACAGATGAAAGTAGGGATTAAATGGTTTTATAAAGATTCTAAAAATTATGGTACTTATTATCTTTAAGCTCTCATTGCCCATATCATAAGCATATTGAAGTGATTAAGGTTAAAGTGAGGCAAATATGAGTTATATGCTTGACAAATCACAAGTTGAAAATCTCATTCCCCTTGACTACGAGTATCGAGACCTCATGCTACTCAACTTTGGTCCCAAGGAAGTTCTTGTCATTGTAAGTGTATGTGTATCATAGAGAACCGCCAACGGGGTACCCCTTGCCCCATGACACAGGAGCTATCCCATATAAAAATGACAATCCAAAAGATAGTCAATATCTCTGCGATCTTTTTATTTGGTATTTGCATAGTTTTTATTCAGGATGCTTCATAGAATGCCACTATGGTTTCGCTACAAGTTTCCACCATGATTAGGCATGCCTTAGGCTAGCCTCCCAGGCAGTTCTCTAACACATATACATACTCCATGGACTTGCAAGATCCCATTTTATTTCACACCGTCGGCATCCATAAGAAAAAGAACATGATATCAACTAAATAGAATAAGTGCAATGTTAAAAATGTGCCCCATGACAGCATGGTTTTGCTAAATCCCAACTTATAATTTGCAAGCATATAACCATCATAAGATAGTCACAATGGTTCAGGTTTATTAAGTGAAAGAAATAAAATGTGCCTTCAAGTTTGTGAGAGCTTTAATCACTAGTTTTCACATAACAAAATTTTAATTTGGAAGATATATAAAAACATGAATATACTTGGAATGGTGCAACACACCATGCATAGGAATTTATAGTAGACTCTTTGGAATAACTTGGTTTCTTGTGAGTTGAATACACGAGAAGAGCTCATACTCAGTACAGGTGGAGGCTAGCAAAAGACTGGGAGCGACCAACTAAGAGAGCAATAATGGCCATAATCATGTAGAGCGACAAAACATTATTAATCAAAGCATAAATTGATATCACAAGTCAAAAACTAAATGATCATAGAGGCTAAGGTGACTGGTTCATATTCATAACATGGTGTAAGCATGTGCCAAGTCAACCCAAATAAATCATCAAAGGAGAATACCACAATATTATGTTTTTGTATGCTAAAACAACACATGATTCTTTCATGGCACATTAATAAATCTCAATTGTTTGAAACAATTCATGCTACAACAATAATCACTAAGCATATGGTCAAAGAAACATCTAACATGACATGATAAAGTCTAAGTCACAGTCAAAACAAGCTTCTTTTTGTACCACCATAAGCATGAAACATTCTACTCTTTTCCAACACCAATCAAATTATTTGAAACAACTCATCAAGATAATAATCAATAAAGACTAGAGAGATTGTCTAACCAAACTACAAATAAGAACTAGAAAAGTTATAAGCAAAAAGAAGAAGAAAACTAAAGCTAAACGCAATGCTAGCAAAAGAGAACACTCACAGAACAATAAGAGTGAAAACTAGAGTGTTCTAAGCAATGAAGAACGGGGTGTGACTTCTCCAAAAGAAGTGTGCTAGGATCCAACCAACTTATTGCAGAAAACAAAGGAAAATAAAACTAAAAACAAAAACAAAGACGCTCCAAGAACAACACAAAGTGCATGAAGCAATAAAAGTATAGTATCTTGAAAGAAGACCTCAGATTTTTGTTGATGAAAAAGGGGATGCCTTGGGCATCCCCAAGCTTTGACGCTTTTACCTCTTGAATATTTATTGGGTGACACAGATGGTATCTTGAGCTTTTGTCCATACTTCATCTCATCACATCATTCTCTTCCTACACTTGAAAACTTCCTTCATACAAACTTCACACAAACTTCATTAGCAACATTAGTGTATGCAAGATAATAAACCTTTGGGTTCAGTTTCAACTCAAGTAAATCATTCATTAAAAAATAAGCTACTATAGCAACTCCTTTTAAAATCTCAATTGATCAAAAGAACTCAAAAAGAAATCGATTACGAGGCAAATTCAAATAATAGCAGAAATCAGTCAAAACAGACCTGCAGGTAAAGACCAATTTTTTTTGAAAATCTTCTGTTGATGAAATTGAAAAGTGCAAAACTAACGAAATTTAGATAATAAACTAGGGCATGCGCACAAAAAATTGCAGATCAATGCGACATTCTCCGATTTTCTCAATTTTTTACAACGAAGCACAGAAATCTGTTTCGGGACAACAACTTCTCCAAATCTTACTTTCTTCCTATTAGAGGATACTCTTGGCACAAAAACAAAATAAAAAGGATAAGGAGAGGTTTCTACAAAGGTAACGACTTCCAAGACTCAAATAAACAAAAATAAACTGAAAGCAAAAATATAATGGGTTGTATCCCAAAAGCTCTTTCTTTATAGCCATTAAGATAGGCATGATAATTTCGATGATTCTCACATAAGAAATATGAATTGAAGTAAAATATAGCATCTAGAAGAAAATATAAAGAAAATTTAAGTCTAGCCCACTTCCTATGAAAAATAATCTTGTAAAGAAACAAGTCAGGAAAGCACAAAGCAACAATCATAGGAAAGCAAAACAACTGCAACTTCAAAATTTTCAACATAAAGATGGGAAACTTAATATTGTTGAGATGCATAAAACCATGTTTCCCTCTCACATAATAACTTTCAGTAGAATCATGAATAAAATTAACAATATAGCTATCACATAAAACATTCTTATCATGAGCCACATTCATATAGTAATTATTACTCTCCACATAAGCATAGTCATTCTTATTACTTGTAATGGGAGAAAATTCAACAAAATAGCTATCATTATTATTCTCATCACCATAATCATCAAATATAGTAGGCATATTGTAATAATAATTTATTTTCTCCTTAATAGTAGGAGGACTAAAAATATCATATTCATCATTGTAATCATCATATATTGGAGGTATAGTATCATCAAAGCAAATTTTCTCCTCTAAATCCGGGGAACTAAAAAGATCATAAAAACTCGCTTCCCATGCTTAGACTTTTCCATATCATTAGCAATAATGGTGTTCAAAGAATTCAATACTAATAACATTGCTATTAGCATGCAAATAAAGTTCCTAGGTTTTTTAATTTTCTCTTCAAACACTTCCTGTCCTAAATAAAGATAATACTATAAATCTCTCTAATTTTTTTGTTGTTTTCCATTAAGCCTAACTAGTGAAAATAAAAACAAGAAACAAAAACATATAATTGCAGAATCTAAAGGAAATAACTTCGAGCACTCACATACCAGCAACAGTACTAGAAGATAGCTTAGTAGCTAGAGGATTGAGTAACTTTTACCTTACCTCCCCGGCAATGGCACCAGAAAAGAGCTTGATGTCTACGCACGCTTCTATTCTTGTAGACAGTGTTGGCCCTCCAAGTCCATAGGTTTGTAGAACAGCAACAAGTTTCCCTTAAGTGAATCACCCAAGGTTTATCGAACTCAGGGAGGAAGAGGTCAAAGATATCCCTCTCAAGCAACCCTGCAGTTAAGATACAAGAAGTCTCTTGTGTCCCCAACACACCCAATACACTTGTCAGGTGTATAGGCGCACTAGTTCGGCGAAGAGATAGTGAAATACAACTAATATGGATGATTATAAGTGGTAATTGCAATCTGAAATAAAAATGGCAGCAAGCAAACATGTAGTAGGACTGGTTCCAAACAGTGTTTTAATGCTTAGAAACAAGGCCTAGGGATCATACTTTCACTAGTGGACGCACTCAACAATGATAACATAATTGAACACATAAATATCTTCTCTTCACTATGCTACCCCGAACTACTCTCCGGTTGGATAACGAACACCAATTCACCGTGTAGGGCTATAAAAGCACACCTTAAAGTTCGCATTCCCCATCTAGGAAACCCGACAGTGTCACCTTGCACGCTAGATGGTTCTAAACAAAAGCCACAATTTCATAGACACATCAAACTCAAATTATAACTCATGATAAGTATTTCCTGTAATCTTTAGCCTAATAGCCACACATGGTGCACACACTGTCACCTTCACACACGTGGGACAAGGTGTCTCTGGAGATCACATTAATAAAAGGACTTGAGTAGCATAATAGACAAAGAGTAGCATATTATTATTCAACTAGATTACAAAGCTCATGATCACAATAAGATCACACCATGGAGAGAGATATGAACACATAGCTATCGGTAGAGCCCTTTGCCTCGGGAAAGAACTACTCCCTCATCATGGGAGTCAGCAATGGCGATGGAGATGGCGGTGGAGTCGATGGAGATGGCTCCGGGGGCAATTCCCCGTCCCAGCAGGGTGTCAGAACAGAGACTTCTGTCCCCTGAATCTCGTCTTTGGTGGCGGCGGTGCTACGGAACTTTTCATAGAATTCTGATCTTGTCTTTATGGTTTTCATCTCGGGGGGTTTGTATAGGCGAAGAGGCGAGGTTGGTGGACGCCCGAGGGTCCCACACCATAGCTAGGCGCGACTAGAGGGACCCGCGCCACCATATGGTGTGGCCGCCTCGGTGCCCTCCTCCGTCTCTACTTCGGACTCCGTGTCATGTTAGAAAAAATAGGAACTTAGGCTTTTGTTTCGTCCAATTCCGAGAATATTTCTTTACTAGTTTTTCTGAAACCAAAAACAGAATAAAACATGAAACTAGCTTTGTGGAAGATGTTAATATGTTAGTTCCAGAAAATTCATAAAAATTCCACAAAGTGTAGACAAAACATAATATAATTGGTGCAAAACAAGCATGGAGAATAAAAAATTACATATACATTCGCAACGTATCACTCCTCCATCGTTTCCTCCCCATTTTTGGAGCCATGTCCTCACTTCTTGCCATGATGCCCAATATTCTCTCTGCCGCCGAAAAGGGTAAGTCCACAATGGTGGAGGTGGAGGAAGCTCCACCAGTGAAGAGCGGCCATGGATGGCCACGCGAAAGCGATCGCGGGGGGCGCGGCGACCGTGGTGCCATCCAGGCTGTTGCCTCCTCTTCTAACACCATAGTAGAAGTAAAGGGAGAAACGCTGGCAAAACATTGCCACATTCTCCCTCGCGGCATCTATCGACTATTGGCACCAGGGATACCCCATCCTATCGAGTCGCTAGGCCCACCGGATGCACCCTCTAGAGGCCTTGAGAGGGGCGTGACCCTCGGGAGGAAAGAAGGAGCAAGGAGTTCAGGCCGACGTCAATACCGGCCTCGCCATGGTCTAGGAGCCTCCAGCTGAGGCATCATGAAGGGACGCGTCAGTGACACCGAGCGCTCCTGCAAGACGACATGCCAACGCCCAGTCAAAGCAACGACCGGTCCTCCACGGGAAAGCGAGATGCTGCATACCCCCCTTAGTGCAAAGGTGGGATGGTGATGCTGGGGAGCCACAGGGCCTGATATTGCCACTTTGGTGCAAGGAGAACGGGGTGACACTTAGGAGCAGAGGAGCATCCCCCAGCGGCCTCAGCACTACAACTGGCCGGCGACCATGTGAAGGCAAGGCAAACGAAAGTCCATTGGGAAGGAATGTGGTAACCCTTCCCACCCAAGATTGGGGGAAGAGACCTGAAGCCGCTATATAAGAAGCCCTTCTCCTACCTTAGAATGGGTCGATCTCAGATATCTGAAACCCTACAATCATACACCATTGTACCCACATGAAGAACACAAGCAATACAACAAAGAAGGAGTATGGGATTTACCTCCTCACGAGGGTCCCGAACCTGGGTAAAAACCGTGTGTCAAATTTGTTTTGTGATCTTGGTTCGCCATCACCACCGTAGCCGACACTCATTGGGACAGCGTGTTCAACCACCTCTCGAACCAAGGGCATGTTGGACCCTAGTTTCCTTCGTGGGAAAAAATCTCTGAAATTTGGGGCTGAGGCGTGATTCTGAGGGTCTCAGCCATCAGTGCCAGCATGGTCGCACATAGGACACCTTGTGACAGTCGCTCCAGGTGGGAAGGGGCGAGGAGGTTCTCGCCCCACCTCCTCACCACCCTTCGGAGCCAGGGGAGCCTCTCTCCGTGTACTTACACGAGGCCGCACATAGAAAACTCTGCTTCAAACACTTCACCACCCGGGCCACGCCACACCGGAGGTGGCCCGCCTCATGGTAAAGGAGCTCCTCCGCTACTCGCTGGCCGAGGATGTGAGAGATGATTGGTTGGCGTGCCTCACAGCCCTGGTGGACGTCTTCTAGAATGATCCCGCTGTGTCTGAAGCACAGGCGGGCGAAATATCCCACAACACACCTTCGTATTCTCTTCTCTCCTTGTCAAGTTTTGGGGCTCGGGAGGCTAGGGGCCACCGAGCATGGCGTAGCCCAGATAGAACGAAGCCTGGAGGAGGTCAGCCGCACGGCAGAAGACGCCCGGGTAACCTTGGCACGATGCAAGGGTCGTGAGGCTTAAATATTCCAGGCCATCATGGCTGCAGGCCATCACGGCTGCAGGCCATCAGAACCGAGCGGCTCTCTCAAGTGGCACAGAGACTCATAGCTCCATCTGCCCCTCGCTCGCCGAGCACCTCGGAGGGTGGTGTGGGCACCCAAATTCAAGACAGAGATGCCCCTGCGGTACGACGGTGCTGCCAACCCTATGCAGTTCCTACATCTGTACACTACGATTATCAAGCGCAGCATGTATCGAGACCCTAGGACCCCAGACCTGTATGCCAAGGAAAAGTCCTATGGGCTAGAGAAGGCCGCAGCCCAGGTGGATGCAACCTGCCCTTTTCTATGGAGATCTTGGAGCCGAACATGCCCCAAAACCCTCAAGACACGTAGGCCACTCCCCGGCTAAGCCCTTCTAAGGTGACTCTTAGCCCCCTTTTCCATCTGTCGGGTGATGTTTTTTCGTCCCTATAGGGGAAGGGTGCTCGAGAAGGGAACTATCGCAATCGCTCTTGATTTATTTCTACATCTTCATGAGTTGATTTGGTTAACTGAATGTTCCTTTCTTCCCATGTTCTCACCACATTCTAGTGTATCCATCATATGAGCGGGGGCTAGGATGGTGCCCATCACCGTACCACTCCCATCAATGTCGGGGCCTAAGCTTTCTAGCTCTGAACTTGTGGACTAGCTAGCGATAAGTCACCTCACCCATGGTTCCTGGTACTTGAGACCCTAGCATGATGTCTAAACAAAACGAGTCAGCACTGGAGATGCAGCCTATTCGGAGTACATTCATACCCGAGAAGAGACGCCTAAACGTGTGATGCCTACGATCCTCCCCTCAAGAGTCTCACGCGACAGCACGGTCCCCAAGGAACTCTCTTCAAGAGGCTCGGGGTGTCTCGTGAGGCATTTTCCCTCTAGAGGCCCAAACTCCAGGACCTAAAGTGTTGAGCTCTGAACTTATGGTACGTTATCGGTTGTAAGTCACCTCACCCATGGTTCCTGGCATTTAAAAAACCCGTTGGGTCGCCTACGATCCTCTCCTCAAGAGGGCCAAAGGGAATCTGAAACTCTCAGAGGAAGCATAGGAAAATACATGCAAAAAGTATACACAAACTGCATGAGGTCCACTAAATGCATTGTAGCTGAAGGGGCTAATTAGGCCGACGGCTCCGAAGCGCTATCTTCAGAAGACTGGATGAATCGCTCCAGGGGGTCTCGTATTCATCTCTTTGGACTCTGATGGCATCGGTAGCCTCGCCCTCTTCAGTTCGCATAAACAGTGGGAGGACGTCATCCACGCGCTCCTCTATGAGCTGCGGGAACCGAACAATCTTGATCGGCGGAGTTCCCTGCGGATGCATCACCCTCCATAGGACCACCCTCCAGGCAAAGTTGGCGTCATGCTGATACATGTTAGAGAAGACCTGGGTTGCAGCAACCTGCATCATCCTCTGACACTCTTCCAGGTGGTACTCCTAATAGAGCGCGGCTCTCCCATCCAGCACCGTCGTGATCCGAGTGAAGAGTTCCAGGAAGGCACCCTCCTCGTTGGCATCCATGGAAGGCCTAGTGTAGAAGTTGGTCACCCCGAACACCTGGAGAGTCTCGGCCGCATTGTTGGCGAGCGCCTTGTACATTTTGCACCACTCCTTCTCGAGCACCCGGAGGTCCCCTCCACCTCATCGCGGAGGGCCAAATGCTTCTGCAGGTCCTGGTGGGCTGCTTGCAGGCCCTTCGGGGCGTCCAAGTCGACATAATCCTGAGCCAGGCGCTCCTCCACCCTGCGCTGGGAGTTCTCCATCGCGGTCTTCTTCTCCAAGAAGCACCCCTCCCGTGTCTTGTCTTTCGCTAGATACTTCTCTAGGAGAGTCTGGCGAAGCCACGAGAACTCCTCTTTGTTGGCCACATGCAGCTGCCTGTGCTCCTCTGCGACCTTGTCATTGCAATGACGGATGCGCTCGTCGGTCTTGGAGCTGTGGCTCTCGACATCGACCTCGCGCTCTTCAAGATTTTGGTAGTATGTCTCCACCTCGGCCTCCAGCACTTCCAGGAGACTCCTCTCCTGGATAGTGTCATCCTCGCGGAGCCAGACCGCCTCCTCATGGAAGGCCACATCCAACTTCCTCTGGGAGCTCTCAAGCGATCCTCCTCGACCTCCCGCTAGGAGAAGGCAATCGCACGGTCACGCACGAAGAGTTCGTGGACCGCATGATTGAGATCTCCTCAAGAAGCCTGTACCCCTGGAAGGCAGAGCCAAGTACGAATCTGGTACCAGGACCAGTGACTCTTCCTGATACTTCTCTTCAAGAACTTTAGTGCCTCGGGAGGCCCTCGCCTTGCCGTGATTCTTCCACTTCTCCAGGGCCTTGTTGAAGACAACTCGCTCAAGATGGAGCCAGCGCCATGCGCTCGCCAAGCGGTGCTCCTCTGCAGTGATGCCTGCAAGGAACCGATCAAGCCTGGATGAGCAGCTGCCACAATGTCGTGAATATGCCCCGACCTACCAAGGACGACACCATCAGACGACGGTAGGGCTAGCATGCTTGGGCCGATACTCTCAGGAACTCAGCGGCTCCCCTCGAGAAGATTCCCCCTACCACCATGAGCTGGTGACGGGGTGGAGCCTTGCGCACCCACAAGGTCTTCTGGCGGTAGAGTGCCGCCGATCTAGTAACCATCACGGAGTCGGGATGACCCTCATCAAGGGAAATGCCCCCATCTCTCTCCCCGCCTGGAAAGGCAGGGAAAAGCTCTCAGAGTGATCCTAGGCATGTGCTACGGGTGAAAGTGCCGCCTCAGTCTTAGGGCTAGGGCTACGCATATAGCGAGCCTCCGGCCACATCCAGAACTCAACGCGAGCTCCCCTCGATGGCCCTGAACAAGAGGCGCTCCAGGGCAAGAGGGGAGGCGGAGCTACCCCCGGCGCACTCCACCATTTCTCTAGAGCCCGATGTCAATGTCTTCTTTCTACTCTTCCTCTCATGCCTGTGTCAAAAGCAGCAGGGTGACAAAACTGGAAAGGAAAACAGAAAAAGGGGAGAACCTCGTGAGGCCTACTCACCTCCCGACTTACACACCCGCCAAGGACCAGTTGGCTCTCTTCGCGCCTGGAGGAAGGAAGACACTGCTCCCGTGTAGCATCCCATTTGTCTAACAAATGTAATGCTACATGGATATTAATAAAATGATTTTTCCTACATGTCATTTATTGCATCATCATTATATCATCCTCATTTCACTGTGCCACCTTGCATCTGAGCATCATATAAAACCCTTTTATTTGGTTCTTCTTACATATACATTTGTATTGTATTACTTATATTTGCCTCTTGATATATTGTAGTTGGATCTTGATATATTGCTTGATTCCCCAATTGAGTTGGGGCATATCTCTTTCAACTCCACCACCTTTGGTTGGAACCACCTATTAATTCCACCATCCAAACTATATATGAGCATTTGCATCTCTTTTAGTATTATATCTAGCTCATATGTATTAAGATGGACCCACTTCTAGTTTGACATGCCCCCATATATGATCTATGTTGTCACAATATTCAATATGAGAAACCTCATGGCCACCTTTGCATGCCAAGTGAGTAGGAATGTTCCTCAAGCTTCCATATGTGTTTTAGTTGAATGTATTCTCACGTTTGAATATATTGTGGCTATTTATGCATCTAGTGGGAGACACACACTATCTTGGTCAATCTATATTTATATATCTGTTTATTCCATCTATTCCATATGGGAGACAAGCTCCATTCTTTTGGCCTGGCCTTAATTCAAATATTTTGTATGCATGAATGAATATTTGACCATGTGTGCAAATAGTTTTTTCACAACTAGTAGTAGTGGTAAATTATGAATCATGCATGCCCCATGCACGAGGCTTCTCCTTCCTCCATGTGTTGCTTTGAATTCAATCATGCATAGATGTTAATTTAAATCCAATCGAAGGATCCCAATGGAGCTTGGGTTTAAATCCAAAACTCCACCACCGAGCGCCGTTCGTGCAAGTCATAATGGTGTCGCCATGCTAATTCCATCCACGGTTGCACCTTGTCATCCTGAATCTCCCAGTACCAATAACCACTCCAAACGGGCTCCATATCGATGCCACCATCTCCTTCTTCACCTCCGGCCACTACTCTATTCCTCCGATTCCGGCTGACACAGTTGTTCTCCGGCCTTACCAACCTCAACCTCGTATTCCTAGTAACCTGGCACATCTCCTAGTCCCCTTATCTTTCTTCATTTTCCTCTGTTTTGGCAGCCCATCCTCTAACCGAGTCTGTCCGCCATATAACCATTAGTCAGTGGACTTCCAGCAGTTGCCAGCACCTCGGGTTTCCCACGTTTGGTTTTCTCGTCACATTACCCCACATCGCTTCAGCAAGTACCCAGGTGAACCTCACCTCCCCTCCATCATGCATGTATCCGCACATGCTAGACACGCCCCGCCTTGCTCGTTGTGTCGCGCGCGTGAACGCACCAGCGCGCGCACTGGCCTGGCAGACAGCATGTCGGGGGATGGTCCCCGGGTGCCCCAAAGACACTCCAAGACAGTCAAAAAAATACAACGACAACAGTCAAGTGCGGCAGATTTGTCAACACCTGGATTTTTAATCACAGATGACTACTATGCCATACATCGCAATCCCAGGATTATCATTTTTTTGAGACCTAACAGATTTGGATATCACAGTACATCATCCATTAGAAACCATACATAAGGTCTTACACAAATAAGGATCTCATGATCTAGTTCTTAGTACAATTCAAGCAGCGGAATAACGTAAAGATAACAATAGCATGGGTGAAGCTCCATCTTCGGGGTCATAGGCAATGCTGACGATGGGAGATGATCCTAGTTGTTGAAACCTTCCTGCGGTCCGTCATCCTGATACTCTAGCAACGGGAATAGCCAGGGACAAAGCCATGAGTACTCTTTAAGTACTCGCAAACTAATACTAATAAGTGAAGGGGTTTTTGTAGTAGGATACTAAACTCTAGGGTTGTTTTGCAAAAATCCAGATTTACTCTACTAAGTTCGAAAGCAAAGAAAGCTAGCTGAAAATTTTAAAACACCTAAGTGGGAACATGAATTCCATATCACAACTCTGTTATGGTCAAGTCAAAGTCACAAATCATTTCACAAGTCATTTTGAAAACATCTGACGATAGAACAGTATGGCCACTCCAACTGTCCATAACCGCGAACGCGGCTATTCGAATAGTTTGACACTCTGCAGAGATTGTACACTTTCACCACAACATTTGATACAGCCGTCAGGAACAATCCTGAATTCACCATACTCAGTATGCGGATAATCAATCCTAACCTTTCCATTACACGTCGTAGTATAGGCACCTCTCCTGTGAGTTTGGCCTCCCAACCATGACCAGCTGTCATCTTGGGTACTGCACAGGTGCACAATCGTCACAAGGTACCCTCAACTCAGACCTTGGCTGTAAGGGAACCCATACTAAGGTATATAATTTTCCAGTCAAGCCCTACCCAATATTCGGGTATTGTGGTTGTACGGAAAAATTGGAATGGTATCGCATCCAGACAACCATCAGTTTTATAAATGGCTAAGGCTCATGCCTTAACATTTTCATCATCAAAATCATCTATTGTTCGGAAACACATGTCAAAAACATTTCAGTAGAATGACTCCTCATTCTAAGGTTTTCATAACCATTTTCACCAAGTATTCCCATCTAAAGTTGATCAAGTTTTATGCTTATCACTTGCATATACAAGTGGGGGTAAATACTAATGATGGGGAATAATCAGGTGCGAGTTAGCAAGTTCAATCTCATGCCTTAGGATGACATCAAGATTATCTAACTTAGGCCAAGTTTTATGCTCTTTATGCTACCTTCAGTTATCTTTCTAGAATCTACAAGTCACTAAGTAAACTCTAAGAGAAAGCTTTGATAAATAAAATAAAGTATTAAGCTTGCAAGTAAAACTAGGATGGTGTGTCAAGTGGGTATAATCACATATGCTTAAGGCATATAGTTGGCACAGTAACAAGCAAGTAGTAGCTAGCTAAGCTATCAGTATAAGCTTGCCTTGTGCAGAGCATTGGTTGAAGTTTTCCTCGTCTTCTTCCTCGTAGTATCCTCCTTCCTCCTCGTATCTTTGGTCGATACTAGCGTCTATAAATAAATACGAGGTACACAATCACCAAACAATACTTAACTATTTCTAATCATCACACAAAGGTTAACACTAGATGATCTAGCATCATCACTAGCATTAAAAGGATTAAAGCACTTGTCCCATTTATTTTATTTGAGAAAAGTAATTTCTACTCATTGAAAAACTACTTAAGATTTAATATTCTCCAACTCAAACATGGGATCAAGTTGACATATGTCATCACCACATATTTCAGTACATGGGAATGTGATTTAAAGTGGTGTCGTAATTTAATAAGGTTTAACTTTTTATTTTAATTTATTAAAGTGCCTAGAAATACCTATGTGGTATTCTTTTATTACTTGATCATTATTTCTGTAAGTAAACCTATATATTTTTGTATATTAGAAAGGTATGGTTAAATTTTATTTTTGAGAGTTGGAATCAACTCAAAAGCTGTTATGGTTGAATTTTGAAAATTATTTGAATGCAGAAAAGCTTCTTCCTTGTTATTTTTACCATGAGTGATCTACAAATCTAAATGGTTTGAATCCAACGGGCTTGGATTAAGGATTCCAGTACCTTTCTAACAAAATGGGTTTCATGCATTTTGGTTCAGTGAATCGAGCTCAGTTGATTTTGGAATCTAGGTACAGAACTGTGTTTGAAATTAAATGAATAAAATTAAGTTTGAATTGTTGGGTCGCGCGGGACGTTTAACTGGGCCGGCCCACTATGCACATCTCACGCGCGGGCGGGTTAAGTGGTTGTCCCCATGCATCAGTGAGACAGTGAGGGGCGAAGCGGTACAGGGTGATCTAGGTCGCACGATCTAACTCTAATCGAATGAATCTGGTTCATCGTCCATGTCGGGCAGCGCCGGCGAGACAGAACCCTAGCACGGCAGGTGGGTGTCGTGGGAAGCTCACCAAGGCTCAGGCGATGGTCGGCAACGGGGGCGAACGATGAAGTCGACGATGGCAGTTCTCCTGGTACCGGTAGCTTCTCCTGGGGCGGCTCCAATCGACGGCGCCTCTCCTCCTTTTATAGTGGCTGAAGGGGACCGACGGGCATGGGCTGAGCTCGTCATGGTCAACGGCACAGAGAGATAATGGCATGGGCGATGATAGGAGGCGGTGCTGTGCTCCCTGGCGTCGCTCAACGGCGTGGTGGCGAGGCGTGGGGCAGTGCTGATCGGTCGGAACGTGTCGACGCACTAGGTGGGTCCGACGATGATTTTAATGGCACATAGCGTGCATGGTCCATGCGGCAGCGAATGAAGTTGTCTGGCAGAGTGATGGAGTGTTGGCGATCACGTCTGCAAGCAGGGAGGGCGGCGGGCGATCTGTGGGCGCTAGTCGAGTGTGGCGCACTGGCGTGCTCTCGGCACGCACGCAGAGAGACTTGGCAAGCTAGGGCAGTGTGGTCCAGGGTTTGGCAGTGCTCGAGGCTTGGACAGGGGGTGGCGGTGGACGGTGGTCAGTGCTCCAGACATGCTTGCTTGGCTTGGTGCTTCTCCTAGCTCGCCGTCGACATGTGGGTGGCAAGTTAGGCTCAGCATGGTCACCATTAATGGCTATGTCAAGCTCACAGTGGTGCGAAGGATTGTTAATTGGGCTAGATCATCGACTGAGAGTGTAGTGAGAGCTAGAGAGGGAACAAGGTTTGCCAAAATCACTGCTCACTATAGTGTTTGTTGTTTGTTTGTTTGTTGCAAACAAGGTGTTTGATGAAATGGCCGAAAGAGATTCAAATTTGAATTTTGGATTCAAACTTGGTGGGTTTGCTAGGCACATACTAGGGAGTCTCTAATTAGTTGTATTAGTCAAGGGGCACTGGTTTGGTTGGGTTTTGAAAATGTGTGGTCTTCACATATGATAAAGATTCAATTTTTACTTGTGATTTGAATGAGGTTGCCAAATGTTTCTGCAAGTTTGAAAGGTGGTCCTTGATTCATTTTTACTTGGTCTAGCAAGGGGTGGAAAGAATTGGAAAAGTTTCTGTTTTAAATCTTGGACTAGAAACACTCAAAGTGACCTAGTGAGCAAGATTAGCAAAAATGACCATTTGCTTTAATTGATTTGTTTTTTATTTTCTCTTTGATTGTTTCTGCTTATAAATGTTTTATATGATGTTATTTTCATGTTTAAACCATTTCTTGCTATTTAGGTTAATCACACAAGTTCATTCATGCATTTATCAAATCATCACATACACACATGCATTCATATGATTTTAATTACTCAAAGTTTTTGTTAACCCTAATTTTAGTGATTAGAGTTTGATGATCATTTTTTTATATTTTTGGGATGTTACAAACCTTCCCTCCTTAAACAAAATCTCGTCCTGGGATTTGAAAAGGAATAAAAAAGATTACCTAGGATTTAAAGAGATCGGGAAACTCCGTCCTCATGTGATCTTCTCGCTCCCAGGTAGCTTCTTCTTCAGTGTGGTTGCTCCACTAAATCTTGAGAAACTTGATGCTTCAGGTCCTGGTGGTTCTGAAAGCTTATTCCAAAATACGGATGGGTACTTCAGGATACATCAGGTCATCGTTGATCTCTATGGTCCAGTGATCAATGTTCTTGAAAACTTCAGTCTTCTCCAGAACTTCAAGGAATTTTCGAAGTAACGATATATGGAACACATTGTGTACTGCTGACATCTCTTCTGGTAGTTCCAATTGCTATGATACCTCTCCTTGACGATTTAGAATCTTGAAAAGTCCAATATATCTGGGGTCTAACTTTCCTTTGAGCTGGAAACGCTGCATTCCCTTCAAAGGCGACACTTTAAGATGCACAAAATCTCCGATATTGAAAGCGAGGTTGAGATGTCTCTTGTCGGCGTAACTATTCTATCTAGATTGGGAGGTCTTAAGGTGCTCAAGAATCTTGTGAACTTTCTCTTCTGCTTCTCGTAGGATGTCGGGTCAGAAAATCTGACTCTCTCCTACTTCCGACCAATTCAAAGGGGTACGACACTTCCTTCCATACATGAATTCAAATGGGGCCATTTGAAGACTAGATTGATAACTGTTGTTGTATGAAAATTCTTCGAAAGGCAGACAGTCTTCCCATTTAGATCCATACTCTAGCACACATGCTCTCAACATATCTTCGAGTATTTGATTTACTCGCTCCATTTGTCCATCGGTCTGAGGGTGATATGCTATGCTGAAATCTAGTCGGGTTCCTAAACCTTCTTGGACTTTCTTCTAGAATCTTGAGGTAAACTGAGTTCCTCGATCCGATACAATGTTCTTGGGGACTCCATGCAAGCTGACGATTCTAGCGTTGTATAACTCTGCTAGCTTTGAACTCTGGTATGTGGTCTTGACTGGTAAGAAATGGGCGACTTTGGACAATCTATCCACTATGACCCAAATAGAGTCATTACCCCTACTAGAAGTAGGCAATCCAGTGATAAAGTCCATTCCACCTGTATCCTATTTCCATTTCGGAATCTGTAAAGGTTGCAACAGTCCTGCGGGTCTTTGATGTCCCGCCTTGACTCTCTGACAGATATCACACTTGGCGATATAGCTTTCGATTTCTCTCTTCATCTTATGCCACCAAAATTGCTCCTTCAAATCCTGATACATCTTTGTTCCTCCGGGGTGGATAGAATAAAGAGTATCATGGGCTTCCTTCAAAATTACTTCTTTCAACTCTGAATCTGCTGGTACACAGAGACGTCCTTTGTACCACAGAACTCCTTCTTCGTCTTCGGTGAATCCGGGTACTTTGCCTGTACCGATACGGCGTTTGATTCCGTCGATACTAGCATTTCCTCTCTGCGCCTCCTTGATCTGACTGATCAAAGTGGGTTGAAGTTCTATGCTAGCCAAAAATCCTTCACTCACTAATTCCATTCGGAAATCTTCCATCTCTTTGTGCAAACTTGGTTGCTCCTTCAAAATTATGGAGTTCAAGCGGCATGGCAATCTGCTAAGGCCATCTGCTACCACATTGGCTTTACCGGGGTGATAGTGAATGTCCAGATCATAGTCCTTGATTAGCTCGATCCATCTTCTCTGTCTCATATTCAGCTCCTTCTGAGTGAATATATACTTCAGGCTCTTGTGACCCGAATAAATCTCACAATGGTTTCCCATGAGATAATGCCTCCATGTCTTCAGGGCTAGAACTACTGCTGCTAGTTCAAGGTCATGGGTTGGATAATTTTGTTCATGCTGCTTCAGTTGTCGGGATAGATAAGATATAACTTTGCCTTATTACATTAGCACACATCCGAGACCGATCTTGGATGCGTCACAATACACATCAAAGGGCTTCGTGATATCTGGCATGATCAGGATTGGGGCTGAAATCAATCTCCTCTTGAGTTCTTGAAAACTCGCTTCACATTTGTCCATCCATTCAAACTTCTTGTCCTTATTTAGCAATTGGGTCATGGGTCTGGCAATACTCGAGAATCCTTCTACAAACTTGCGGTAGTATCCCGCTAATCCGAGAAATGCACGAACTTTGGTTTGAGTGGTTGGGGCTTGCCAATCTTCAACATCCTTCATCTTCGCAGGGTTAACGGCAATTCCTCCGGCTGATACAATATGTCCGAGGAATCCTACCTCCTGTAACCAGAATTCACATTTGCTAAAATTGGCATATAGATGATGCTCTCTAAGGGTGCCAAGAATGGTCCTTAGGTGTAGCTCATGTTCTTCTTCTGATTTGGAATAAATCAGAATGTCATCGATGAAAACAACGACAAACTTTCTAGGAAGTCCGTAAAAATATTATTCATGAGGTTCATGAAATAAGCTGGGGCATTGGTTAATCCAAAAGACATGACAGTATACTCGTATAATCCATCTGGTGGTAAAGGTAGTCTTTGGAATTTCCTCTGCGCGAATCTTGAGTTGATGATAGCCAGTTCTAAGATCAATCTTAGAAAACACTTTGGCACTAGTCAACTGGTCAAACAGATCTTCTATCTTTGGCAACGAGTACTTGTTCTTGATAGCGAAATCATTCAACTTCTGATAATCCGTACACAAATGGTTACCTCCATCCTTCTTGTCCACAAACAAAACAGGTAATCTCCAGGGTGACGCACTTGGTTGAATCAATCCAATTTCTAGCATAGCATCTAGTTGCTTCTTCAGTTCCACTAGTTCAGACGGATTCATACTATATGGTCTCTGGGTTATGGGTCCGGTTCCAGGGATCAGTTCAATGATAAACTCGATATCCCGATCTGGGGGCATACTGGGCAAAACATCTGGAAATACATCGGGGTATTCACAGACTATCCGGACTTGGTCAATGGTTGGTTGGCTATACAGTTGTTGCACTTGAATTGACGGGGCAAGGTTCCAGATACATGCTCGACTGATATCCCGGTTGTACTGGTCATGGTTATGGCTTTCTTGGCAGAGTCAATTAATCCTTTGTGTTTGGACATCCAATCCATTCCTAGTACTATTTCCAAACCTTTAGTTCCGAGTACTATTAGATTAGCATAAAAATCTATGCCATGGATTCGGATAGGTACGGCTTTGCAAATTTGTCTAGCTTTGGTGGTTGAGCCAGGTATTTGAACAATCATAACATGCTTCAATTTGGTTGGTTGAATCTTACTAGTGCATGCAAATTCTTCAGTAACATATGAGTGAGATGCTCCAGAATCAAGAAACGCTCTTGCAAGTACTGAGTTAATAGAAAACATACCCAGCACGACATCTGGCGCTTCCTAGGATTCTTCGGCATGCATGAGAAAGAGACGGCCATCGGTTGAGTGAGTTCCCTGGGGAAAACCTTCTTCCGGGATGAACACGACGCTGCTGCTAAGCTAGGGCATTTGCATTGGGGGCTGCGGCAATCTTCTTGGGGCACTCATTGCAATAGTGACCCTTGGTTCCACATTCATAACAAATCACTTGCGACTTGTCCTTTGCTGCAACAGGCACAACATTGCTTCTAGTCCTTGTGGCAGTGTTGGTGTTGGTGGCAGCATTCTTGTTGTTTAACTTGGGTGGTGCCCGGTTAAAATTGCTGGAGTTGTCGGGGTTGTTGTGGTTTCCTCCGGGCCTTGGGTTTCCACGGTTGGGATAGGTCGGACGGTTCATTGGGGGTCTGTTGTTTCTTGGGGCAAATCATGGAGATGGGTTGGGGCCATACTTTGGTGTATGATGGGTTCCTGGTTGATGCATCATGCGATGCTTGCGATTCTCATTGGCTTGGTTGATCTTTCCTTCCATCTGAATGGCAAAGTCCACTAGAGCTTCAATATCAGCAAAGGGGATATTGACTAACATTGTCTGCATTTCATCGTGCCATTCAAGAATCTCTCTTTCTTCTTGGCTTCAGTGTCGATCTCATCCGGTGCATACCTAGCCAATGACAAGAATTTGTCACGGTATTCCACTACTGTCATTCTCCCCTGTTTCAGTTCCCTGAATTCATCTTTCATCCTCTTGATCAAACCTGGTGGCACATGGGTTCTGCTGAACTTGACTTTGAACTCTTCCCAAGTCATCAGCTGACCTCCTGTCATTGCGCGAACGTTGTTCCACCATGCTCTTGCATCTCCGCCCAGATAATGGGTGGTGAATAGAACTTTCTCGTTGGCTTCCACTCCTGTAAGTTCCAGATTGTTCTCCATCGTTTGCAACCAATCATCTGCATCTAGGGGCTCTTCTGACTTGGTGAAAACAGGTGGGTTGGTGTTCTGGAAATTCTTGAGCTTAGATCCATGGTTGTCTTGATATCCATGTCCTTGATTGTTGTTGGCCAACTGATCTATCTGTTGAAGGGTGGCTAGGTTGGCTTGACGTTCGGCTCTTTCGGCTTCGCGGTCAGAAACAAATATTTGCAAGAGTTGCAGCATCGGATCCGGGGATGAGTTGCTTCCTCCGTGAGGCATCTGAAGATTGAGGTAGATCATGAGAAAAGAGGGAAATTTCTAAGGTTCAGGGGTTTTTGAAAAGTTTTTAAAGTTTGGCTCAGATTTTTCTAGCAACTTGCTTTTAATTCATTCATTCATAGCACACGATACAAACACACAACACAAAAAAGGAAACAGATGGTTTTAAGAACCATTCTCTGAAACTACGATACAGTGGGACCGACTACAATTCACTAACGCTAGTGCTCAAGTTATACTACTCCTTGGAGTCAGTTTCCTCATCATACTCATCATCATCATCATCATCGATGAAGGCGAATTCATCCTCATCGGTGAAGAAGTCCATGGCCTGATCCTCCAGAAAGTCGTCATCATCGCTGAGATAGGAGTAGGGGTCTCCATGAAGGTCTTCCCCTGCATTCTCCCTCTCTTCCAACTGCATGTCTCTCTCGTGGATGGTCTCCTCCAAATATGTGATTCGGTGGCGAAGACGGGAAATGATGCGCTCCTTCTTGTCAAGCTGACGGCGACGAGACTTGCGATCCTTCACTAGCATGGAGATGTTCTGATCCTTCTTCTTGGCGATGGCGTACTTGTGGTTGGCGTAGGAACATGCATTGTCCAACTCCTTTTGACGGTCATACATCATGAAGCTGAGGTGGTCCAACTGAGTCTTTAGCTCATGGTGGTATGGGGCCTCAAGTGGTAGTCCCATAGCATCACGCCTTGGGTAGAACTCAAAACGGGTACCCTTGATTTGATTGATACTCTGCCCACACAGACGGGCAAGAGCATCCTGCATTGCCCTAGCCAGTCCATCGAGCCAGTTGTTCTCCCATAAGGCGAACTGAATTCCCTCTGCAGTGGGAGGTTCAATCTTTCCTCGGAGACTTGCAACAACTAGCCACTGCAAATCTTCTCCTTCTTGATCATTGAGCTGAGCTCCGAAGAACTCGGGGTGTGTAGGCTCTAGCATTTCTGCCAGCTGGTCCAAGTCAAGCTCAAAGATGAGGTCTCCTCCATTCCCCAACTGATAAAACTTGCTGTACTTCACATCCATCTATAAGAATGTGGGATGAGTAAGTTAGTAGAGTGATCAAGTGTGTCAAATTTTATGTAAGTTTGCAAGAGTTTTTGAGGAACATGAATTTTCATGAAAAATTCTAAGTGATAAGAATAAGAATAAGTTTTTGTAAATACTCACTTCTTTTGGTTTTGAAACTAAGTTTTTGATTTCAAACGTCCATTCTAACTAGGGTCTCCTATGGTAAGGATGGCTCTGATACCAACTTGTCAACACCCGGATTTTTAATCATAGATGCCTGTTATGCCATACATCGTGATCCTAGGATTACCATTTTTGCGAGACATAACAGATTTGGATATCACAGTACATCATCCATTACAAACCATACATAAGGTCTTACACAAATAAGGATCTCATGATCAAGTTCTTAGTACAATTCAAGCAGCGGAATAACGTAAAGATAATGATAGCGTGGGCGAAGCTCCATCTTCGGAGTAACAGGAAATGCTGACGATGGGAGATGATCCTAGTTGTCTTAACCTTCCCACGGTCCGTCATCTGATACTCCTCTTCATAGTCTGGCCACGGGAATAGCCAGGGACAAAGCCATGAGTACTCTTTAAGTACTCGCAAACTAATACTAATACGTGAAGGGGGTTTTTGTAGTAGGATACTAAACTCTAGGGTTGTTTTGCAAAAAGCCAGATTTACTCTACTAAGTTCAAAAGCAAAGAAATCTAGTTGAAAATTTTATAACACCTAAGTGGGAACTTGAATTCCATATCACAACTCTGCTGTGGTCAATTCAAAGTCAGAAATCATTTCACAAGTCAATTTGAAAACATCTGACGATAGAACAGTATGGCCACTCCAACTGTCCATAACCGCGGACGCGGCTATTCGAATAGTTTGACACTCTATAGAGATTGTACACTTTCACCACAACATTCGATACATCCGTTAGGAACAATCCTGAATTCACCATACTCAGTATGTGGATAATCAATCCTAACCTTTCCATTACACGCCGTAGTATAGGCACCTCTCCTGTGAGTTTGGCCTCCCAACCATGACCAGCTGACATCTTGGGTACTGCATAGGTGGACAATCTTCACAAGGTAGCCTCAGCTCAGACATTTTCCATAAGGGAACCCATACTAAGGTATATAATTTTCCAGTCCAGCCCTACCCAATTTTCGGGTATTGTGGTCGTATGGAAAAATTGGAATGGTATCGCATCCAGACAACCATCAGTTTTGTAAATGGCTAAGCCTCATGCCTTAACATTTTAATCATCAAAATCATCTATTGTTCGAAAACACATGTCAAAAACATTTCAGTAGAATGACTCCTCATTCTAAGGTTTTCATAACCATTTTCACCAAGTATTCCCATCTAGAGTTGATCAAGTTTTATGCTTAGCACTAGCATCTACAAGTGGGGGTAAATACTAATGATGGGGAATAATTAGGTGGGAGTTAGCAAGTTCAATCTCATGCCTTAGGATGACATTAAGATTTTCTAACTTAGGCCAAGTTTTATGCTCTTGATGATACCATCAGTTATCTTTCTAGAATCTACAAGTCACTAAGTAAAATCTAAGAGAAAGCTTTGATAAAGAAAATAAAGTATTAAGCTTGCAAGTAAAACTAGGATGGTGTGTCAAGTGGGTATAATCACATATGCTTAAGGCATATAGTTGGCATAGTAACAAGCAAGTAGTAGCATGCTAAGCTATCAGTATAAGCTTGCCTTGTGCAGAGAAGTGGTTGAAGTTCTCCTCAGCTTCTTCCTCGTAGTATCCTCCTTCCTCCTCGTATCCTCGTTCGGTACTAGCGTCTATAAATAAATACGAGGTACACAAAGGTTCACACTAGATAAGCTAGCATTATCACTAGCATTACAAGGATTAAAGCACTTGTCCCATTTATTTTATTTGAGAAAAGTAATTTCTACTCATTGAAAAATTACTTAAGATTTAATATTCTCCAACTCAAACATGGGATCATGTTGACACATGTCATCACCACATATTTCAGCACATGGGAATGTGATTTAATGTGGTGTCATGATTTAATAAGGTTTAACCTTTTTATTTTAATTAATTAAAGTGCCTAGAAATGCCTATGTGGCTTTGTTTTATTACTTGATCACTATTTCTATAAGTAAACCTATTTATTTTTATATATTCTGAAAGGTATGGTTAAATGTGATTTTTGAGAGTTGGAATCAACTCAAAATCTCTTATGGTTGAATTTTGAAAAAAAATTGAATGCAGAAAAGCTTCTTCCTTGTTATTTTTACCATGGGTGATCTACAAATTTAAATGGTTTGAATCCAACGGTCTTGTATTAAGGATTCCAGTAACTTTCTAATAAAATTGGTTTCATGCATTTTGGTTTAGTGAATCGAGCTGGGTTGATTTTTGAATCTAGGTACAAAAGTGTGTTTGAAATTAAATGAATAAACTTAAGTTTGAATTATTGGGTCACGCGGGACGTTTAACTGGGCCGGCCCACTACGCACAGCTCACGCGTGGGCGTGTTAAGTGGCTATCCCCACGCGTCAGTGAGACAGTGAGGGGCGAAGCGGTACAGGGTGATCTAGGCCACACGATCTAACTCTAATCGAACGAATCTGGTTCATCGTCCACGTCGGGCAGCGCCGGCGAGACAGAACGCTAGCGCGGCAGGTGGGGGTCGTGGGAGGCTCACCGGAGCTCAGGCGATGGTCGGCGACAGGGGCGAACGACGAATTCGACGATGGCGGTTCTCCTGGCACTTGCAGCTTCTCCTGGGGCGGCTCCAATCAATGGCGCCTCTCCTCCTCTACAGCGGCGAACTCTGGTGAAATTCTGGCCACCTGGTGCTCACCTTGCTCCGAGCGTGAGTGGGTGTCATCAGTGAGAGGTGGGGTGTGAACTGGTGTGAAGAAAATGAGCGGGGGAGGCCTCCTTTTATAGTGGCTGAAGGGGACCGACGGGCGCGGGCTGAGCTCGTCGTGGTCGACGGCACAGAGGGATAATGGCATGGGCAACGGTAGGGGCGATGCTATGCTCCCTGGCGTCGCTCAACGGCGTGGTGGCAAGGCGTGGGGCGGTGCTGATCGGTCGGAATGTGTCAACGCACTGGGGGGTCCGGCGGTAATTTTAATGGCGCACAGTGTGCATGGTCCGCGCGGCGGCGAACGAGGTTATCTGGCGGGGTGCTGAAGTGTTGGTGATCGTGTCTGCAAGCGGAGAGGACGGCGCGCGATCTGTGGGCCCTGGTCGAGTGTGGTGCACTGGCGCGCTCTCGGCTCGCACGCAGAGAGACTTGGCAAGCTTGGGCAGTGTGGTCCAGGGGCTGGCAATGCTCGAGGTTTGGAAAGGGGGTGGCGGTGGACGGTGTTCAGTGCTCCAGACATGCTTGCTAGGCTTGGTGCTTCTCCTAGCTTGTTGTCGACATGTGGGTGGCAAGTTAGGCTCGGCATGGTCACCATTGATGGCTATGCCAAGATCACAGTGGTGCTAAGGCTTGGTAGTTGGGCTAGATCATCTACTGAGAGTATAGTGAGAGCTAGAGAGGGAACAAGGTTTGCCAAAATCACTGCTCACTATAGTGTTTGTTGTTTGTTTGCTGCAAACAAGGTGTTTGATGAAATGGCCCAAAGATATTCAAATTTGAATTTTGGATTCAAACTTGGTGGGTTTGCTAGGCACATACTAAGGAGTCTCTGGTTAGATGGATTAGTCAAGGGGCACTGGTTTGGTTGGGTTTTGAAAATGTGTGATCTTCACATATGATAAAGATTCAATTTTTACTTGTGATTGGAATGCGGTTGCCAAATGTTTCTGCAAGATTGAAAGGTGGGCCTTGATTCATTTTTAATTGGTCTAGAAAGGGGTGAAAAGAATTAGAAAAGTTTCTGTTTTAAATCTTGGACTAGAAACACTCAAAGTGACCTAGTGAGCAACATTGGCAAAAATGACCATTTGCTTTAATTGAGTTGTTTTTGATTTTCTCTTTGTTTGTTTCTACTTGGAAATGTTTTATATGATGCTATTTTCATCTTGAAACCATTTATTTCTATTTAGGTTAATCACACAAGTTCATTCATGCATTTATCAAATCATCACATACACACATGCATTCATATGATTTTAATTACTCAAAGTTTTTGTTAACCCTAATTTTAGTGATTAGAGTTTCATGATCATTGTTTTATATTTTTGGGATGTTACAAGATTCGACCTGATCCGGCTAGAGGCTTCCAGCCGGCCTGCCCGCGCCCTCCTGGCCCATCCGGCCACTCCCGTTGCCGCTTACCTGTGGCCAGCTGGGCAGCCGGCAGAGGGCGCAGCCGGCCTTGCCGCTGCCCTTCAAACCAGCCATATCGGCAGGTGCTCCCAGGAAACATACTACAAGGAGGACATCGACAAGATAGACAAGACCAAGACCACTATGCATGACACTACCAGATGACATAGCAAATAGTAAACACTATGTATGACATATAGCAAATAGTGTAGCACTATGCATGACACTTTGTACTATTGGATGATGCATGCATAGTGTAGTTAGGCACGTGGGGCCCTCCTTTGTCCCTTGGGCCACCTTTATAAGGCACCAAGGGGGCTCACATGAAAAGGATTGATACGTCGAAAACGTATCTATAATTTTTGATGCTCCATGCTTGTTTTGTATCATTTGTCTTATGTTTTGTCTACACTTTGAGGTATTTTTATACACTTTCTGGTACTAACCTATTAACAAGATGCCACAGTGCCAGTTGGCTATTTTCTTCTCTTTTTTGTTCCAGAAAGACAGAAAATCAATATTCTCGGAATTGGACGGGACAAAAGCCAAAGTCAATAACTTTCCGTGAGGGACACGAATCTAGGAGGGATGGAGAGGCACCAGAGGGTGTTCAGACCCCCCTATGCACGACCAAGCCTGGCCCGCACCTGGGGAGGGTGTGGGCCCTCTGGCCACCTCCTCGGCCTCCACCTTGGCCTATAAGAAGCCTCCGACCCAAAAACCCTAGGGCATCCAGAAGAAATCAACGAAAACCTATGTAGCGCCGCCGCCACCGAAGGGGAGATTCGGGGGACACAAAGTCTCTGTTCTGGCACCTTGCCGGGACAGGGAATTGCCCCTAGAGCCATCTCCATCGATCGCCATCACCATTGTTGATTCCCATGATGAGGAGGGAGTAGTTCTTCTTCAGGGCTAAGGGCTCTACCGGTAGGTATGTGTTCATCTCTCTCTCTATGCATGGTCATATTTTGATCATGAGCTTTGTAATCAAGTAGATCTGCCTTGCTACTCAAGTGCTTCAATAGATCTCTGCTCCCCATGTGTGTGAAAGTGATAGCGTGCACGGCATGGTGGCACTTAGGTTTGAGTCTACATAAATACTCTATGTGCTTTAATAGATCTACGCGTTTCCCCATGTGTGTGAAAGTGACAGCGTCCATACCGTGTGTGGCACTTTGTCTAGACTGAATATATGTTATGAGTTATATTTGGAGTTGGATGTCTCTATGAAATTGTGGTATTTGTTGGAACCATCTAGTGCTCAAGGTGACAGTGTGGGGTTATCTAGATTGGGGAAGGCAGACTTTGAAGAGTGCTGTTATAGCCCTACCGATGATTAGAGTGTCCAACTGGAGAGTAGTTAAGAGTAGTATCATGAAGAGAGGATATTTATATGAGCGAGTGTTCACTAGTGAAAGTATGATCCCTAGGCCTTGTTTTGAAGCATTGAAACACCGTTTGCTACTAGATCTGTTGCATGTTTGCTTGCTTCTATATTTGTTTCGTTTGCCGGTGAGGTTTTTGGTTCTTTACCTTACCTCACCATCAAGCTCTTTTTTGGAACCGTTACCCCATGACAACAACAAGTCAGAAGCTATTTTCTGGCACCGTTACCACTTGTATTTTAATATCTCTTCGCCGAACTAGTGCACCTATACACCTGACAAGTGTATTGGGTGTGTTGGGGACAAAAGAGACTTCTTGTATCTTGATTGCAGGGTTGCTTGAGAGGGAATACATTTGACCACTTCCTCCCTGAGTTTGATAAACCTTGGGTGATCCACTTAAGGGAAACTTGCTGCTATTCTACAAACCTCTGCACTTGGAGGCCCAACAACTGTCTACAAGAATAGAAGTGCGTAGACATCAAGCGCTTTTCTGGCGCCGTTGCCGGGGAGGTAAGGTAAAAGGTACTCACATCCTCCGGTGTGAGTGCTCAAAGTTATTTCCTTTAGATTCTGCAATTTTGTCTTTTTTTTCTTGTTTTCACTAGTTAGGCTTAATGGAAAACAACAACAAAATTAGAGAGCTTTATAGTATTTATCTTGAGTTAGGACATGAAGTGTTTGAAGATAAAGTTAAAAAACCGATGGAACTTTATCTGCATGCTAATAGCAATGTTATTAGTATGAATTCTTTGGACACCATTGTTGTTAATGCTATGAAAAAGTCTAAGCTTGGGGAAGCTAGTTTTGATGAAAATGATCTTTTTAGTTCGCCAACTTTGGAAGATAGCTATTCTATTGCTTATGATGATACCAAACCTCCCATATATGATGATTACAATGATGAATATGATATTTTCAGTCCACCTACTATTGAGGAGAACATTAATTATGATTACAATATGCCTCCTATATTTTATGACTATGGTGATGAGAATAATATGGATAGCTATTTTGTTGAATTTGCTCCCACTACAATTAATCAGAATGCCTTTGCTTATGTGGAGAGTAATAATTATTTTATGCATGTGGCTCATGATAAGAATGTTTTATGTGATAGTTATATTGTTAATTTTATTCATGTTGCTATTGAAAGTTATTATGAGAGAGGGAAACATGGTTTTATGCATCTCAATAATATTAAGTTTCCCCTCTTTATGTTGAAAGTCTTGAAGTTGCACTTGTTTTGCTTTCGTATGCTTGGTGCTTTGTTCTTTCATGACTTGTTTCTTTACAAGATTCCTATGAATAGGAAGTGGATTAGACTTAAATGTGTTTTGAATTTGGTTCTTGATGGCCTCTTTTACTTCAATTCATATTTCTTATGTGAGCATCTTCTCAAGCTATCAAGCCTAACTTAAAGGCGTTAAAGAAAAGTACTTGTTGGGAGATAACCCAAGAGTTTCCTTGAGTCTTGGAAGTTATTGCTTCAGTAATGACCTCTCCTTATCCTTTTTGTTTGATTTTTGTGCCAAGAATGACCTCTAATGAGAGGGAAGTAAGATTTGGGGAGTTGCTGTCCCGAAACAGGTTTGTCCTCCACCATAAACATTCCTAAGGAGTCTCTATAACTAGGATTGAGCTGACAATTTACGAATAAATCCCCCAGTATGTTAGCTAACTTTATTTAGTTCAACACTTTTTGATTTGAGCAACAGAAGGTCTTCGAAAAAAATCAGTTTCTACCTTCTGGTCTATTTTTACAGATTTCTGCCATTATTTGTATTTGCTTCTTTTTGATTCCTTTTTGGGTTCTTTTTGGGAATTGAGATTTTTGAAGGAGTTGCTACAGTATCTTGTGTTTTTAGTGAAAAGTTTTGCTGTTCCAAAGCTCTGACAAAGGTCTAATATCTTTTGAATACACTAATGTTGCTAATGAAGATTGTGTGAAGTTTTGTATGAAGGAAAATTTGCAGGTATAGAGAGAGAATGATGTGATGAGATGAAAAATGGACAAAAGCTCAAGCTTGGGGATGCCACCATGGTGTCACCGCAAGATATAACCAAGAGGTACAAGTGTCAAAGCTTGGGTATGCCCAAGGCATCCCCTTCTTCATCAATAAAAATCTCAGGTCTTTCTAAACACTTCGTTTTATTGTTTCATGCATTGCTGTGTTGTTCTTGGAGCGCCTTAGTTTTCGTTTTTGGTTTTTGTTTGATTAGTTTGCTTGAGTAAGTTGGTTGGTTACACCACACTTCTTTTGGAGAGACACACACTCTGTTTCCATTGCCTAGAACACTCTAGTTTTCACTCTTATTGTTTTGTGAGTGTTCTCTTTTGCTAGCACTATGTTTAGCTTTAGTTTTCTTGTGCTTCCAGCTTAGAACTTTTTAGTTCTTTGTGTATTTGTGAGACAAGCTGACTGGTATTTATTGATTATTATATTTGTGAGTTGTTTCAAAAAGGTTGATTGGTGTTGGAAAAGAGTAGTAAGTTCTTGCTTGTAAGTGCAAGAGGAGCTTGCATTGACTATGACTTAGACTTTAGCATGACATGCTAGGTGTTGTTTTGACCTTATGCTTAGTGATTATTGTTGTAGCATGTATTGTTCCAAACAATTAGGATTGCTTAATGTGACTTGAAGGAATCATGCGTTGTTTTAGCATACAAAAGCATAGTATTGCGGTATTCTCCTTTGATGCTTTGTTTGGGTTGACTTGGCACATGCTCACACCATGTTATGACTATGAACAAGTCACCATAGCCTCTATGATCATTTAGTCTTTGAATTGTAGTACCACTCTATGCTTTGATTAGTAATGTTTTGTTGCTCTGCATGATTATGGCCATTATTGCTCTGTTAGTTGGTTGCTCCCAGTCTTTTGCTAGCCTCCACTTCTATGAGTAAGCTCTACTCATGCTTCCAACTCCCAAGAAACCAAGTTATTCCAAAGTGTCCACTATAAACTCCTATGAATGGTGTGTTACACCATTCCAAGTATATTCTTGTTTTCAGCTATCTTCCAATTAAAAACTATTTTGTTATGTGAAAACTTAGTGATTAAAGCCCTCACAATATTGATGGACACTTTATATTATTTGCCCCTAATAAACTTGAACCATTGTGTCATCTATGTTGTATATGCTTGCACTTATACGTTGGAATTAGAAGAACCGTGCTGCCACGGGGAATGTTTTCAACATTGTACTTGTACTTTGTACTCAGTTGATATCATGATATTTTGTCTATGGATGTCACGTGTGTGAAATAAAGAGGGAACTTGTAAGTCCATGGAGTTTGTATCCTGTGTTAGAGAAACGCCTAGGCCGCTAGCCTAAGCCATGCCTAATCATGGTGGAAACTTGCAGCATCACCATAGTGACATCTATGAAGCATTCTTCTTATAAAAAAGAAACATTGAGAAAAGAGGAAAGAGAGAAAAAAGCACCATATTCCCATGGTAAATAAGAATATTGCTGAGATGCTCATTGTCTACTTGCCTTGTCATTTTGGTTATGGGATAGCTCCTTTACCATGTGCAAGGGGTACCCCGTTGTCGGTTCTCAATGATATGCAAATACTTACAATGAAAAGAACTTACAGGTGACTAAAGTTGAGTAGCATGAGGTGTGGCCCTCGTATTCAAGGGACTTGAGATTGCCAACTTATACTTCGTCAAGCATATACTCCATCTTTGTCACTTTAACCTTAATCACTTCAAGATGCTTATGACAGGGGCAATGAGGGCTGAAAGCTAACATGTACCATAATTTTTGGAAGCTCTTTTTGAAACTTGAAATCCATGCTTCCTTTATAAAAGGTCTTTATTCCACCACTATTGAGTCTCCACCTTCTACCTTTAGGCACCATTAAGAGAGCATAGTTGTCATTCTGTGTGCAGTGTTCCAAAGCTTATTGATTGATACATATTGTGATATTACTTGTTCTTGTGCTATTTGTTTCTAGTCACCCTTGTGAACTCTAAAGTTGTCCTATGCATCTACATTGCTACTCTATGAGGGACAAGCTGATTGCCACTATGCTATGTTTTCTGTATGTGAAACAAACAAACGTTTTTCAATGCATGTTATTCATGATATTTGTTTTTAGCTTTTCATGTTGCATGCATAGTTACTTTGTCCTATTGTTAGAACTCCATCTTTGATGCACATGTTTAGAGTTCATTGATCCCAACTTTCAATGCTTGCAATTGGTTTGATATTGGTTTTGATGGTGCATGTCACCTCAAAAATTATTCTTTTTATCACTTACCTACTCGAGGACGAGCAGGAGTTAAGCTTGGGGATGCTTGATATGTCGGAAACGTATCTATAATTTTTGATGCTCCATGCAATTGGTTTTTTATACACTTTCTGGTACTAACCTATTAACAAGATACCACAGTCCCAGTTGCATGTTTTCTTCTGTTTTTTGGTTCCAGAAATGCATAAAATCAATATTCTCGAAATTGGACGGGACAAAAGCCAAAGTTAATAACTTTTCGTGAGGGACATGAATCCAGAAGGAGCAACCGAGAGGCGCCAGAGGGTGGCCAGACCCCCCTGGGCGCGGCCAAGCCTGGCCCGTGCCTAGGGAGGGTGTGGGCCCTCTGGCCGCCTCCTCGGCCTCCCTCTTCTCCTATAAGAAGCCTCCGACCCAAAAACCCTAGGGCGTCCAGAAGAAATCCACGAAAAACTCCGTAGCGCCGCCGCCACCGAAGGGGAGATTCGGGGGACAGAAAGTCTCTGTTCCGGCACCCTGCCGGGACGGGGAAGTGCCCCTGGAGCCATATCCATCGATCTCCATCGCCATCTTCATCACCATTGCTTATTCCAATGATGAGGAGGGAGTAGTTCTTTCTCAGGGCTAAGGGCTCTACTGGTATCTATGTGTTCATCGCTCTCTCTCTATGCATGGTCATATTGTGATCATGAGCTTTGTAATCAAGTAGATCTACCTTGCTACTCAAGTGCTTCAATAGATCTCTGCTCTCCCCATGTGTGTGAAAGTGACAGCGTGCACGCCATGGTGGCACTTAGGTTTGAGTCTACATAAATACTCTTTGTGCTTTAATAGATTTATGATTTTCCCCTCATGTGTGAAAGTGACAGCGTGCATACCATGTGTGGCACTTTGGCTAGAGATTGATTATATGTTATGAGTTATATTTGGAGTTGGATGTCTCTATGAAATTTTGGTGTTTATTGGAACCATCTAGCGCTCAAGGTGACAGTGTGGGGTTATCTAGATTGGGGAAGGCGGACTTTGTGGAGTGTTGTTATGGCCCTACCGATGATTAGAGTGTCACATCCCAAGATTTTCCAAATCTTGTAATGTGAAAAATAAATGAATAAAATAAAACTTTGTTGATTTTCAGGGTGAGAAGAAACTTTTTGAATCCAATTGGAAACCTTCAAACCAATTTGGATCAAATAGAATCCTAAAGAGATTTAAAAAGATAAACATTTAATAAAGGAAAAATAAAATATTTGGATTCACTATTTTGAAATATCTTAATAAAAGATTTGATTTTAAAATGAGAAGGAAGAAATTAAATGAGGAATTATTTTATAAGCCAAATTAAAACTTGGCCAAGCCTTTGAAATAAAAAAACATTCCTATTTGATAAAGATAGTAAAGGTTTTGTTTAAATAAAATAAAAAGGATTTAATATCCAAGTTTATTAAAAATAAAGGTTTCACTATTTTAATTAAAACATCAAACCTATTTATTTATTTTAAACAAGTTTTCCAAGTGTTCTTTATTTTCAAATAAAACCTACTGATTTGGTTTTGGTAATATTTTAGACTTCAAAATGGAGTTTTGAATAAATCAAAAACTATTTGATTTAATAACAATGGTCTATTTATTTAATTAATAATGGACCCTAAAATAAAAAAAAAATTATTTTATTTTCGGAATTGGTTTATGTTGTTAAACAGAACCAAATTCAATTGCAAAGTGAGGTGAATGTTTGAATTGTTTTCAATGTTTGATTTGTTGTTTGAAATTCAAAACAGAAAATGGAAACAGAAAAAGAAAAAGCATTTGAAAGAAAAAAATGAAATCAGACACAGCCCAGCCGGCCACGCCCAACAAGGCCCAGTACCAGCCCATTTCCCTCTCTCCCCCAAAGCGTTTTCTCTCACTCACTAGATGACCCGTGCAGTGAATGACTGGTGGACCCAACTCCCCTCTCCTCTCTCTCACTGACCAGCCGACCCCACCCCTCCTATTCAACGTCCTCACCCGCCGCGACCTCTTCTCCCCCAAACCTCGTCGCCGTTTCTGTCAAATAATTGCACGCTTGATTCCTCTTAACCACGCGTTGAATTAGCCCCGTGACCGCGCGCATTTAAGTGTCCCTCTCCCCTCTCTGGTTCCCCTCTGTCGCCAGACCTCCCTTGCCCCCAGGCTGCTACGATTTGAGCTGGCAGTCCCTCTGTTCCGACGATGCTCCGGTGCAAATTCCGGCGACCCAGCGCCGCCCCTTGCCTCATCGACCATGCACACATACTCCACACATCCTGGCACATCTCCTCGTGCCACTCATTCTCCCGCGAGTGCCCTGTAGCCTCGGCTTCATCGACACCGAGCGTGCGCCGCCGTCTGCCATTACTCCGTCGAGCACCCCAGGTGAACTCCGACCGTCCTAAGCTCTCTCGGTGATGCACACATCTTCCCCAGATCATCCTGCGTCTAACCATGCCTCCACTTTGTCTTAACATGGTTCCAAACGACGCCAGCGACGACGACCTGAGAACACCGCCGCCCAAACCAACTCCGGCGAGTGATTCGGGACTACCCTGTGCGCCCCTCGTCGAACCAACAACACGTTGAGCATCAGCAAGCGTCGACGATTCTGGTGAGCCACCCCACTCCTTCTCTAGATCCCTGTATCGCCGGCAACCTCGCCGCCAGAGCACCGCCGCCGCACAGTCGCCGCCAGCGCCGCCACTAGTTGGCAAGCGTGCTGCGCGCCGTAGGATCTTGATCCGACGCTCACGATAGATCCTTAGCCGAAGGGGTAAGTATCCACCTGTGTCGCACGATCTGACTTGATCCAACACACCAGAGCAGTCGATCCAACCGAAACGGTATGGACGAATAGAATTAGGACGCGTGTCACTGGTTTGAGTTAAAACAGAATTTGAAATCAGAATTAGATGCAATTTTGAAAACCTTGTAACTTTAGTTCTACACGTCCAAATTTTGCAAACTTTATATCAATGGAATCAGTGGAACAAGCCCTAGCCAACCATTCCATTTGTTTAGTAAAAATCTTTTGGAAAAATGTTTGTTTTTGCAGAAACATTTGTATGCTTGTTTAGATTAGAAAAATTATTCCAAAATGTTTTCAAGGATAAAATCTTTGCAAATTGGTTTGTGGTGAACTTACTAACACTAGGAACCAAACCATGGTTTTGAAAATGGATTTGGTGAAGTTTAGGATGGATTAATTGATTTAGCCCTTTTCTAGCCAATTAAAAATAATGGTTTTGTTATGAAAATGTTTTTGGAGTAAAAACTTTGGGAAAATGATTTGAATCAAACCTACTGACCCTAAACACCAAGTTTTGGGAATTAGCACCTTATTTGGTGAAAGACATAAAGTTTTTGATTTGATAAAAACATTTTCCACCACATAAAATGATGAATGGATTTAAAAAAAATGGTTTATGAATAAAACTCTTTTGCAAATGACTTTGCCACTTTATAAAATGACCATTATGTATTTTCAAATGTTTATGACCCATTAGTAACCACTTTTCCAAATAAAACAATCCTTGGCATGCTTGCATGCATTATCTTAGTTCTATGATTTTATGTGATGTTTTGCTTGATTGGTAGATTGAGTTTGTGCCTTGCTTGATTGAATTGTAGTGACTTGAAGAGTGTGATTGTTGCAAGGACAAGGAGTGAACTTATACCCTCTACCAAAAAGGCAAGTGATGCTTCATACTTTTGTCCCATTACTTTCACTATGCATTAGTGATTTTTCTAAGTAAAACTTGCATGGAATTTTGCAAATATAAAACTTGCTATAGGAAAACCTAGTAGATGAAACCTTAGTAGAAACTTTCCTAAGTTAAGATTCCTACTACTATCAAGCTTAGCTTAGCTAATATAAAACAAGGGTGGAATATACAATCATACTATGGAAAATTTCTAAGTCTGAGGACTTATGTTTTTTTAATAAAACAACTAAGTCAATGAATCACCTGGGTGGAATGGGACTTGCTTGGTGGATTTTGGTTGAGTGGTTCACAAGGCCCATGTCTATGGTTTACCTTGTGTATCTCACTTGTGTATGGCCACCTAGGAACAAAGAGATTTGAGATGTCAAATGTTGAGAAGCTTCAAGTGCAGCCACTTGGCATTATGGGCTCTGCCTGGATCATATAGGTTGCAAGAACTTAGCCATATGGACAGTTGGTGGTAGAGTTTGATAGGTTGGAACGCGTCCATTTTGGTCTAAGGGAAGGCTTCTGAAAGATCTTGTCTTGGGAAACCAAGTCTTGTGGGGAAAGTGCACCACCTCTGCAGAGTTTAAAATCTAAGTACTTAGCCATGTCCCTGGTAAAGGACAATTTGAGCATCAATACATGGAAGCAATCAAGAATCTCATCATCCAAATTTCTAAGTTAAAAACTTGTGGTTGAACAAGGGTTAAAGGATCTTCAATCTTTGATTGGGAGAAATGTTTTTGTCAAGCAAAAACTTAGTGTTTTCAAATGTTAAGGAAAAATCTATTTTGAGCAATGCAAGGCTCAACTCCACTTAGCCAAATGCATATAAATGATAGAATCCACTATACTACTATAGTATCACTTGCCAATACAATTCAAATGTATTGACCCTTGTGGCTGTAACTTGTGATGTTGCAGGTTTGATTGATTTAGTGAAGTGTGTTGATTAGGATTACAAAGTCTACAACCAACATGTCTGCCTGTGGCACTTTGAAGATGAAGGACCCCATGCTTATAGATATTCTGCTGCAATGAAATGTAATAGCCAAATGAGCTATGTAAGATGTAATAAAATTATGTTATTCCTGGTTATAAAGTTATATTATGACCTTTGTTTCTTGATATTACATCTTAATTGTGGATGCTATTTATTGATCCAGGGACTAGCATTGTAAACACAGGGGACTCTACCTTATTTAAAGGTTGGGACCCTCTACAGATGGTATCAGAGCATTGTGTTGCCTGTAGGATTTGTAAACCTAGGATTGGACAAAAACCCTTAGAAAAATAGGAGTTGTATTTGTTCCAAAACCTATTTACAAACAATCTTGTAAACTCTTTCCTCAACCATTTTGGTTTTGACTCTACCTCTCTCCTATTTCAAACTTGATGGAAAAACCTACCCCATGGCCAAAAACTTCACCATGTGCAAAGGACTCCATCAACTCTAATTACTTCAACATCTTCAGCATGTTCACCAAGGACCTCAACCTTGGATACCACTAAGGACTACAAGAGAGACAAGGAAATCTTGCTCAAAATATGGAGACTGAGGAAATGCAAAATTAGAAGGAGATCACTTGAAGTAATGTAACCAAGAGTTTTTCCCAAGGAAACCATGATCTCATACAAGAAGAATCAACCAGGAATGATGGAAAGATCACAAGTGAACCATATAGATAGACCACCATATTATAGTTAAGTCAAACACACCAACTTATGTGGTGTAACAAAAATATTTTTGGTTGCCTAAAAATATGCTTGAAACTTGTTGTTTGATTGGAATGTTTGTTTGTGATTGCTTGCACATTGCTTGTGTGAATTGTGATGTGTGTGATTAGAATTTTTCCCTTAGAAATATTTTGCCTATTCTAATCTCCCTTCAACCCAAACAGATGACTACTCCAAGAGACTCCAAGGTTGATGACACCAACACCAACCAAGAGGACAGCATGAAAGAGCTCATAGCAACCCAACACCAGTTGAACCAAATGACAGCTCAATTCATAGCCAACTCTAGTGGGGAAGATCCAACACTGCAAGGATTTTTAGAAACTCAAGCTCAATTGATGCTTAAAGTGACTGATCAAATGATCAATATGGAAGAAAGCTATTCCAAAAGAGTTTTTGACAACAAGGATGACAGAAATGTTATTTTAGATGGAGCCCCAGCTTTCATTATTTGTGGAGACAAGGATCATGGAGATCAATGCCCCAATTGTGAAGAGAAACATCCAGTTGGACAATGTCCCACCTCTCAAGCTACTTGCTACCTATGTCAAGGAAACAATCATGTTCCTATCCAATGCCCCATCTATTACATTGTGGAACAAAGGAAACAAGGTGGAGTGCAACAAATGATTGCAAACTATCCAGAAGGATCCAAGTCTACCAAGCAGGTTGATGACAAAGGAAAAGGTCCACTTATACCTCCAAACAAAACAACCCAATTCAAAGGACCAAAGAAAGGGCCTATGAATTATCCAAAGAGCAAGAAAAGGTCCAAGAAGCATGTAGACATTCCTACCTACCAGATAACATTTGAGCAACATGAACTAGATGCACTCCTAGCTTTGGAGAAACCCAAAAAGCAAAAGAAGGACAAAAGCCATGTGCAATGTCATAAATGTAAAGAAATGGGACACTACTCCAGTGAATGCCTAGAGAACCAGAAGAATAAGGAGATTGGCCAAGTGATGTGCAACAACTGCAAGGAGCTAGGCCATTATGTAGCAACTTGTCCACAAGAGCCACGTAAAGAACTCAAAGACATCAACTATTTCAATTGCAAGAACCCAGGACATTATGCAAGCAACTGTCCAGAAAAGATGAAGAACAAGTTGAACAAGCCTATGGAGAATCTCAACCTTGGCCCGTGAGTCAAGTGTGGAAACCAAAGACACCATGCAGATGTTTGCCCAAAGAAGTTTCCCCAGGATCCCAAGAAGGCCAACATGTAATTTAGTTTGAAAAATTTTAAGGGTGGTAGTACCCTAGATGTTTTGAGCCTACTTGTAACCCTAGCCTTCCCAAATCTCGGGACGAGATTTATTTTAAGGGTGGTAGCATGTCACATCCCAAGATTTTCCAAATCTTGTAATGTGAAAAATAAATGAATAAAATAAAACTTTGTTGATTTTCAGGGTGAGAAGAAACTTTTTGAATCCAATTGGAAACCTTCAAACCAATTTGGATCAAATAGAGTCCTAAAGAGATTTAAAAAGATAAACATTTAATAAAGGAAAAATAAAATATTTGGATTCACTATTTTGAAATCTCTTAATAAAAGATTTGATTTTAAAATGAGAAGGAAGAAATTAAATGAGGAATTATTTTATAAGCCAAATTAAAACTTGGCCAAGCCTTTGAAATAAAAAAACATTCCTATTTGATAAAGATAGTAAAGGTTTTGTTTAAATAAAATAAAAAGGATTTAATATCCAAGTTTATTAAAAATAAAGGTTTCACTATTTTAATTAAAACATCAAACCTATTTATTTATTTTAAACAAGTTTTCCAAGTGTTCTTTATTTTCAAATAAAACCTACTGATTTGGTTTTGGTAATATTTTAGACTTAAAAATGGAGTTTTGAATAAATCAAAAACTATTTGATTTAATAACAATGGTCTATTTATTTAATTAATAATGGACCCTAAAATAAAAAAATATTATTTTATTTTGGGAATTGGTTTATGTTGTTAAACAGAACCAAATTCAATTGCAAAGTGAGGTGAATGTTTGAATTGTTTTGAATGTTTGATTTTTTGTTTGAAATTCAAAACAGAAAATGGAAACAGAAAAAGAAAAAGCATTTGAAAGAAAAAAATGAAATCAGATACAGCCCAGCCGGCCAAGCCCACCAAGGCCTAGTACCAGCCCATTTCCCTCTCTCCCCCAAAGCGTTTTCTCTCACTCACCAGACGACCCGTGCAGTGAATGACTGGTGGACCCAACTCCCCTCTCCTCTCTCTCACTGACCAGCCGACCCCACCCCTCCTGTTCATCGTCCTCACCCGCCGCGACCTCTTCTCCCCCAAACCTCGTCGCCGTTTCTGTCAAATAATTGCACGCTTGATTCCTGTTAACCACGCGTTGAATCAGCCCCGTGACCGCGCGCATTTAAGCGTCCCTCTCCCCTCTCTGGTTCCCCTCTGTCGCCAGAACTCCCTTGCCCCCAGGCTGCCACGATTTGAGCTGGCACTCCCTCTGTTCCGACGACGCTCCGGTGCAAATTCCGGCGACCCAGCGCCGCCCCTTGCCTCATCGACCATGCACACATACTCCACACATCCTGGCGCATCTCCCCGTGCCACTCATTCTCCCGCGAGTGCCCTGTAGCCTCGGCTTCATCGACACCGAGCGTGCGCCGCCGTCTGCCATTACTCCGTCAAGCACCCCAGGTGAACTCCGACCGTCCTAAGCTCTCTCGGTGATGCACACATCTTCCCCAGATCATCCTGCGTCTAACCATGCCTCCACTTTGTCTTAACGTGGTTCCAAACGATGCCAGCGACGACGACCTGAGAACACCGCCGCCCAAACCAACTCCGGCGAGTGATTCGGGACTACCCTGTGCGCCCCTCGTCGAACCAACAAAACGTTGAGCATCTGCAAGCGTCGATGATTCTAGTGAGCCACCCCACTCCTTCTCTAGCTCCCTGTATCGCCGCCAACCTCGCCGCCAGAGCGCCGCCGTCACACAGTCGCCGCCAGCGCCGCCACTAGTTGGCAAGCGTGCTGCGCGTCATAGGATCTTGATCCGACGCTCACGATAGATCCTTAGCCGAAGGGGTAAGTATCCACCTGTGCCGCACGATCTGACTTGATCCAACGCACCAGAGTAGTCGATCCAACCGAAACAGTATGGACGAATAGAATTAGGACGCGTGTCACTGGTTTGAGTTAAAACAGAATTTGAAATCAGAATTAGATGCAATTTTGAAAACCTTGTAACTTTAGTTCTACACGTCCAAATTTTGCAAACTTTATATCAATGGAATCAGTGGAACAAGCCCTAGCCAACCATGCCATTTTTTTTAGTAAAAAGCTTCTAGAAAAATGTTTGTTTTTGCAGAAACATTTGTATGCTTGTTTAGATTAGAAAAATTATTCCAAAATGTTTTCAAGGATAAAATCTTTGCAAATTGGTTTGTGGTTAATTTACTGACCCTAGGAACCAACCCATGGTTTTGAAAATGGATTTGGTGAAGTTTAGGATGGATTAATTGATTTAGCCCTTTTCTAGCCAATTAAAAATAATGGTTTTGTTATGAAAATGTTTTTGGAGTAAAAACTTTGGGAAAATGATTTGAATCAAACCTACTGACCCTAAACACCAAGTTTTGGGAATTAGTACCTTATTTGGTGAAAGACATAAAGTTTTGATTTGATAAAAACATTTTCCACCACATAAAATGATGAATGGATTTAAAAAAATGGTTTATGAATAAAACTCTTTTGCAAATGACTTTGCCACTTTATAAAATGACCATTAGGTATTTTCAAATGTTTATGACCCATTAGGAACCACTTTTCCAAATAAAACAATCCTTGGCATGCTTGCATGCATTATCTTAGTTCTATGATTTTATGTGATGTTTTGCTTGATTGGTAGATTGATTTTGTGCCTTGCTTGATTGAATTGTAGTGACTTGAAGAGTGTGATTGTTGCAAGGACAAGGAGTGAACTTATACCCTCTACCAAAAAGGCAAGTGATGCTTCATACTTTTGTCCCATTACTTTCACTATGCATTAATGATTTTTCTAAGTAAAACTTGCATGGAATTTTGCTAAGTATAAACCTTGCTATAGGAAAACCTAGTAGATGAAACCTTAGTAGAAACTTTCCTAAGTTAAGATTCCTACTACTATCAAGCTTAGATTAGCTAATAGAAAACAAGGGTGGAATATACAATCATACTATGGAAAATTTCTAAGTCTGAGGACTTATGTTTTTTTTAATAAAACAACTAAGTCAATGAATCACCTGGGTGGAATGGGACTTGGTTGGTGGATTTTGGTTGAGTGGTTCACAAGGCCCATGTCTACGGTTTACCTTGTGTATCTCACTTGTGGATGGCCACCCAGGAACAAAGAGATTTGAGATGTCAAATGTTGAGAAGCTTCAAGTGCAGCCACTTGGCATTATGGGCTCTGCCTGGATCATATAGGTTGCAAGAACTTAGCCATATGGACAGTTGGTGGTAGAGTTTGATAGGTTGGAACGCGTCCATTTTGGTCTAAGGGAAGGCTTCAGAAAGATCTTGTCTTGGGAAACCAAGTATTGTGGGGAAAGTGCACCACCTCTGCAGAGTGTAAAATCTAAGTACTTAGCCATGTCCCTGGTAAAGGACAATTTGAGCATCAATACATGGAAGCAATCAAGAATCTCATCATCCAAATTTCTAAGTTAAAAACTTGTGGTTGAACAAGGGTTAAAGGATCTTCAATCTTTGATTGGGAGAAATGTTTTTGTCAAGCAAAAACTTAGTGCTTTCAAATGTTAAGGAAAAATCTATTTTGAGCAATGCAAGCCTCAACTCCACTTAGCCAAATGCATATAGATGATAGACTCCACTATACTACCATAGTATCACTTGCCAATACAATTCAAATGTATTGACCCTTGTGGCTGTAACTTGTGATGTTGCAGGTTTGATTGATTTAGTGAAGTGTGTTGATTAGGATTACAAAGTCTACAACCAACATGGCTGCCTGTGGCACTTTGAAGATGAAGAACCCCATGCTTATAGATATTCTGCTGTAATGAAATGTAATAGCCAAATGAGCTATGTAAGATGTAATAAAATTATGTTATTCCTGGTTATAAAGTTATATTATGACCTTTGTTTCTTGATATTACATCTTAACTGTGGATGCTAGCTATTGATCCAGGGACTAGCATTGTAAACACAGGGGACTCTACCTTATTTAAAGGTTGGGACCCTCTACATAGAGTGTCCAACCAGAGAGTAGTTAAGAGTAGTATCATGAAGAGAGGATATTTATATGAGAGAGTGTTCACTAGTGAAAGTATGATCCCTAGGCCTTGTTTCTAAGCATTGAAACACCGTTTGCTACTAGATCTATTGCATGTTTGCTTGCTTCTATCTTTGTTCTGTTTGCCAGGGAGGTTTTGGTTCTTTACCTTATCTCACCATCAAGCTCTTTTCTGGCACCACTACCCCACAACAACAACAAGTCAGAAGCTATTTTTTGGCACCGTTATCACTTGTATTTTACTATCTCTTCGCCGAACTAGTGCACCTATGTCAACACCCGGATTTTTAATCCCAGATGCCTGTTATGCCATACATCGCAATCCCAGGATTACCATTTTTGCGAGACATAACAGATTTGGATATCATAGTACATGATCCATTACAAACCATACATAAGGTCTTACACAAATAAGTATCTCATTATCCACTTCTTAATACAACTCAAGCAGCGGAATAACGTAATAATAAAGGTAGCATAGGCGAACCTCCATCTTCGGGGTCACAGGAAATGTTGACGATGGGAGATGATCCTAGTTGTCGTAACCTTGCTGGGGTCCATCATCCTGGTACTCCTCTTCATAGTATGGCCACGGGAATAGCCAGGGACAAAGCCATGAGTACTCTTTAAGTACTCGCAAACTAATACTAACAAGTGAAGGGGGTTTTTGTTGTAGGACACTAAGCTCTAGGGTTGTTTTGGAAAAAAAGCCAGGTTTACCTCTACTAAGTCCAGAAGCAAGAAACTAGTTGGAATTTTATAACACCTAAGTGGGAACTTGAATTTCATATCACAACTCTGTTGTGGTCAAGTCAAAATCTCAATTCATTTCATAAGACATTTTGAAAACATCTGACGGGGGAACAATATAGCCACTCCAACTGTCCATAACCGCAGACGCGGCTATTCGAATAGTTTGACACTCTATAGAGATTGTACACTTTCACCACAACATTCGATACATCCGTCAGGAACAAATCCTGAATTCACCATACTCAGTATGCGGATAATCAATCCTAACCTTTCGATTACACGCCCTAGTATAGGCACCTCTCCTATGAGTTTGGCCTCCCAACCATGACCAACTGTCATCTTGGGTACTACACAGGTGGACAATCTTCACAAGGTAGCCACAGCTCAGACCGTGGCCGTGAGGGAACCCATACTAAGGTATATAAGTTTCCAGTCAAGCCCTACCCAATTGTCGGGTATTATGGTTGTACGGTAAAATTGGAATGGTAACACATCCAGACAACCATCGGTTTTATAAAGAGCTAAGGCTCATGCCTCAACATTTTCATCATCACAATCATCTGTTGTTCGGAAACACATGTCAAAACATTTCAGTGAATGACTCATCATTCCAAGGTTTTCATAACCATTTTCACCAAGTATTCCCATCTAAAGTTGATCAAGTTTTATGCTTAGCACTAGCATCTACAAGTGGGGTAAGTACTAATGCGGGGTGGTAAACAAGTGGTGATTAATTAAGTTCAATCTCATGCCTTAGGATGACATCAAGATTATCTAGCTTAGGCCAAATTTAATGCTCTTTATGCAACCTTCAATTATGTTTCTAGTATCTACAAGTCACTTAAGTAAACTCTAAGAGAAAGCTTTGATAAAGGAATAAAGTATAAATCTTGCAAGTAAAACTAGGATTGGGTATCATCAAATGTTTCTAACCAAGCATGCTTAGTGCATTGCATAGGTTATCTAACTTTCATAATTTCAAGTGTTAGATTGAAAGGTTTTAAGTATTGGCTTGCATAAGTATCAGTATAAGCTTGCCTTGAGCAGAGCAGTGGTTGAAGTTCTCCTCGGCTTCTTCTTCGTAGTATCCTCCTTCCTCCTCGTATCCTTGGTCGGTACTAGCGTCTATAAATAAATACGAGGTACACAATCACCAAACAATACTTAACTATTTTCAATCATCACACAAAGGTGTTCTATAGATGATCTAGCATCATCACTCAACATTACAAGGCATTTGTCTTATTTATTTTATTTTTAGAAAAGTAATTTCTACTCATTGAAAAACTACTTAAGATTTAATATTCTCCAACTCAAACATGGTATCATGTTGACACATGTCATCACCACATATTTCAGTACATGGGAATGTGATTTAAAGTGGTATCACAATTTAATAAGGATTAACCTTTTTATTTTAAATAATTAAAGTGACTAGAAATGCCTATGTGGCATTCTTTTATTACTTGAACATTATTTCTGTAAGTAAACCCATATGTTTTTATATATTCTGAAAGGTATGATCAAATGTGATTTTTGAGAGTTGGAATCAACTCAAAATCTATTATGGTTGAAATTTGAAAAATGTTTGAATGCAGAAAATCTTCTGACTTGTTATTTTTACCAAGGTTGATCTACAGATCCAAATGATTTGAATCCAACGTGCTTGGATTAAGCATTTCAGTACCTTTCTAACAAAATTGGTTTTATACAATTTGGTTCACCGAATCGAGCTGGGTTGATTTTTGAAACCAGGTATAGAATTGAGTTTGAATTAAAATAGAAAAATCTAAATTCAAATGGTTGGGCCGGCCCAGTGTCAATCCGTAGCGCGGGGCTCAGCTGACAGGGGGTTCCACCCGTCAGTGGCTCATAACATGCGAAGCGGTATAGGGCGATGTGGTTCGTTGGATTAGAAGGGCGATCAACGGCTGAGGGTCGTCGTCGACGATGAACATGTCACTGGCGAGCTCGAACCCTAGCGGCTCAGTGGGGGTCGTGGGAGGCTCACCGGGGATCAGGCGAGGGTCAGCGATGGGGGCGAACGACGAAGTCGACGACGGCAATTCTCCTGGCACCGGCAGCTCCTGCTGGGGCGGTTCCAACCGACGGCGCCTCTCCTCCTCTGCAGCGGCGAACTCCGGTGAAATTCCGGCCACCTAGTGCTCGCCTTGCTCCGGGAAAGGGTGTGGGACGTTTCTGAGAGAGAGGGGAACGAACTGGTGTGAAGAAATCGAGTGGGGGAGGCCTCTATTTATAGTGGTGAGAGGGGACCGACGATCGCGAGCTGAGCTCGTCGTGGTCGACGGCATAGGCAGCTATCGACGTGGGCGACGGTAGGGGCGGTGCTATGCTCCCTGGCGAAGCTCAACGGCGTGCTGGCGAGGCGTGGGGCAGTGCTAATCGGTCGGAACGCTTCGACGCTCTAAGCAGGTCCGACGGAGGTTTTGATGGCGCACAGCACGCGTGGTCCGCGGCGGCGAACGGGCGTGTCTGCGGGGTTGCTGGGGTGGTGGTGATCACGCGTGCATGCGGCGAGGGCGGCGCCCGGTCTTTGGGCGTGTGTCGAGGGTGGCGCTCTAGCGCGGTCTCGGCATGCTCTCATAGAAGTTTGGCATGGCTTGGGCGTGTGTTCTAGTGGATGGCAGGGCTCAAGCGCTGGACAGGGGGTGGCGGTGGACGGTGGCATGTATCCTAGACATGGTGTTTAGGCTTGGTGCTTGCTCTGGCTAGCTAGCCATGGTCGGCTGGCAAGGGTTCCTTCGGGTTGGCATGGCATGGTGCGATGGGTAGGGGCTAGGGGTGTTCAAGGCACTGGGGAGACAAGTGTGGTCAATGGTGAACAATGCTTAGCCAAATTACTGCTCAAAACAGTGAAGTTTGGCCAATTTGATTTTCTATCTCCAAGTGTTTGATGAAATGGCCGCAAAAAAAATATTTTTGAATTTTGAAATGATTTTTGGTGGGTGTGCTAGGCATGTGTTGAGGATTCTGTGGGTGCTTGGGTTTTGAAAATTGAGCTTGTTTGAGTGGTTTTTGAAATAGTGGGATCTTCCCATATGAGATAGATTCAATTTTAAACTGTCATTTAAACTAAGCATTTGAATGTTTTTGGATGATCACAAAGTGGTCCTTGGTACCTTATTATGAGTACTAACAAGGGGTGCAAAGATACATACATGTTTCTGTTGAGTTTTGAAAAATAGAGATAGCCAAAGTAGGCATGGGAGTTAATTTGGCCAAAGTGACCATTCACTTAATTTATTCATTTTGAGTTGTTTGTCTTTGGGAAAAGTTTGGGGATTGTTTAGATGATGTTTATTTCACCTAAGAATCATTTTACAAGCAAAGAAACATAGAACCATGGCAATTCAAAAGAATCCAATTTTTGAATACACACACATATGAATGCTTTCATATTTTTAGTTGGGAAAGTTTTTATTAACCCTAATTTTGATGATTAGAGTTTGATGGTCCAAGTTTAATATTTTTGGGATGTTACAAACCTTCCCCCCTTAAAAAAAATCTCGTCCCGAGATTTGAAAAAGGACAAAAAAAGATTACCTAGGATTTGAAGAGATCAGGAAACTTCGTCCTGATGTGATCTTCGCGCTCCCAGGTAGCTTCTTCTTTTGTATGGTTGCTCCATTGAATCTTGAGAAACTTGATGCTTCGGGTTCTGGTAGTTCTAAAAGATTCTTCCAAAATACGGATAGGTACTTCGGGATAGGTCAGGTCATCGTTGATTTCTATGGTCCGGTGATCAATATTCTTGAACACTTCCGTCTTCTCCGGAACTTCGAGGCACTTGCGAAGTAATGAGATATGGAACACATTGTGCATAGCTGACATCTCTTCGGGTAGTTCCAATTGATACGACACTTCTCGACGGTTCAGAATCTTGAAGGGGCCGATATATCTGGGGGCTAACTTTCCTTTCAGTTGGAAATGCTGCATTCCCTTCAATGGCGACACTTTCAGATACACAAAATCTCCTATGTTGAAGGCGAGGTCTCGACGTCTCTTGTCGGTGTCACTCTTCTATCTGGACTGGGCGGTCTTGAGGTGCTCACGAATCTTGTGAACCTTCTCTTCTGCTTCTCGTAGGATGTCGGGTCCGAAAATCTGACTCTCTCCTACTTCCGACCAGTTCAAAGGGGTGCAACACTTCCTTCCATACATGAATTCAAATGGGGCCATTTGCAAACTAGCTTGATAACTGTTGTTGTATGAAAATTCTGCAAACGGCAGACAGTCTTCCCATTTAGATCCATACTCTAACACACATGCTCTCAACATGTCTTCGAGTATTTTATTTACTCGCTTTGTTTGTCCGTCGGTCTAAGGGTGATAAGCTGTGCTGAAATCTAGTCAGGTTCCTAAACCTTCTTGGACTTTCTTCCAGAATCTCGAGGTAAACTGAGTTCCTCGATCCGATACGATGTTCTTGGGGACTCCATGCAAACTGACGATTCTAGGGATGTATAACTCCGCTAGCTTCGAACTCTGATATGTGGTCTTGACTGGTAAGAAATGGGCGACTTTGGACAATCTGTCAACTATGACCAAGATAGATTCATTTTCCCTACTAGAAGTAGGTAATCCGGTGATAAACTCCATTCCAACAGAATCCCATTTCCATTCTGGAATCTGCAATGGTTGCAACAATCCAGCGGGTCTTTGATGTCTCGCCTTGACTCGCTGACATATATCACACTTGGCGATATAGCTTCTGATTTCTCTCTTCATCTTATGCCACCAAAATTGTTCTTTCAAATCTTGATACATCTTCGTTCCTCAGGGGTGGATAGAATAAAGAGTATCATGAGCTTCCTTCAGAATAACTTCTTTCAACTCAGAGTCTGGTGGTACACAAAGGCGTCCTTTGTACCACAGAACTCCTTCTTCGTCTTCGGTGAATCCGGGTACTTTGCCTATACCGATACGACGCTTGATTTCGTCGATACTAGCATTTCCTTTCTGCGCCTCCTTGATCTGGCTGATCAAAGTGGGTTGAAGTTCTATGCTATCCAAAAAATCCTTCACTCACTAATTCCATTCGGAAATATTCCATCTCCTTGTGCAAGCTTGGTTGCTCCTTCAAAATCATGGAGTTCAAGCGGCACGACAATCTGCTAAGGGCATCTACTACCACGTTGGCTTTACCAGGGTGATAGTGAATGTCCAGATCATAGTCCTTGATTAGATCAATCCATCTTCTCTGTCTCATATTCAGCTCCTTCTGAGTGAATATATACTTCAGGATCTTGTGATCCGAATAAATCTCACAACGGTTTCCCATCAGGTAATGGCTCCATGTCTTCCGGGCTAAAACTACGGCTGTGAGCTCGAGGTCATGGGTTGGATAGTTCTGCTCATGTTGCTTCAGTTGTCAAGATAGATAAGATATAACTTTTCCTTCTTGCATTAGCACACATCCGAGACCGATCTTGGATGCATCACAATACACGTCAAAGGGCTTCGTGATATCCGGCATGATTAAGATTGGGGCTGAAATCAATCTCCTCTTGATTTCTTGAAAACTCGCTTCACATTTGTCCATCCATTCAAACTTCTTATCCTTCTTCAGCAATTGGGTCATGGGTCTGGCGATACTCGCGAATCCTTCTACGAAGTTGCGGTAGTATCCCGCCAATCCGAGAAATGCACAAACATGGGTTTGAGTGGTTGGGGCTTGCCGATCTTCTACATCTTTCACCTTTGCAGGGTCAATGGCAATTCCTCCGGCTGATACAATGTGGCCGAGGAATCCTACCTCCTGTAACCAGAATTCACATTTTCTAAACTTGGCATACAACTGATGCTCTCTAAGGGTTCCAAGAATGGTCCTTAGGTGTAGCTCATGTTCTTCTTCTGATTTGGAATAAATCAGAATGTCATCGATGAAAACAACGACAAACTTATCCAGGAAGTCCATAAAAATCTTATTCATGAGATTCATGAAATAAGCGGGGGCATTGGTTAATCCACAAGACATGTCAGTATACTCGTATAATCCATATCTAGTGGTAAAGGCAGTCTTTGGAATATCCTCTGCGCAGATCTTGAGTTAATGATAGCCGGTTCTAAGATCAATCATAGAAAACACTTTGGCACCGGTCAATTGATCAAACAAATCTTCTATCTTGGGCAATGGGTACTTGTTCTTGATAGTGACATCATTCAACTTCTGATAATCCGTACACAAACGGTTACCTCCATCTTTCTTGTCCACGAACAAAACAGGTGATCTCCATGGTGACGCACTTGGTTTAATCAATCCAATTTCCAACATGGCATCTAGTTGCTTCTTTAGTTCTGCTAGTTCATACGGGTTCATACTATATGGTCTCTGGGCTATGGGTCCTGTTCCGGGGATTAGTTCGATGATAAACTCGATATCCCGATTTGGGGGCATACCGGGCAAAACATCTGAAAATACATCGGGGTATTCACAGACTATCCGGACTTGGTCAATGGTAGGTTGGGCTATACTTTTGTTGCACTTGAATTAACGAGGTAAGGTTTCAGATACATGATCGACTGATATTCCGGCTGTACTGGTCATGGTTATGGCTTTCTTGGCACAGTCAATTAATCCTTTATGTTTGGACATCCAATCCATTCCTAGTACTACTTCCAAACCTTTAGTTCTGAGTACTATCAAATTAGCATAAAAATCTATGCCATGGATTTGGATAGGGACGTCTTTGCAGATTTGCCTAGCTTTGGTGGTTGAACCGGGGATTTGAACAATCATAACATGCTTCAGTTTGGTTGGTTGAATCTTACTAGTGCATGCAAATTCTTCGATGACAAATGAGTGCGATGCACCAGAATCAAACAACACTCTAGCGAGTACTAAATTAACAGAAAACATACCCAGCACGACGTCTAGCACTTCCTGGGCTTCTTCAGCATGCATGAGAAAAAGACGGCCGTTGCGGTTGAGCGAATTCCCTAGGGCAAACCTTCTTCCGGGCTGAACACGACGCTGTTGCTGAGCTGGGGCATTTGCATTGGGGGCTGCGGAATTCTTCTTGGGGCACTCATTGGAGTAGTGACCCTTATTTCCACAGTCATAACAAGTCACTTGCGACTCGTCCTTTGCTGCCACAAGCACATCATTGCTTCCAGTCCTCGGGGCAGTGTTGGTGTTGGCGGCAGCATTGTTTTTGTTGAACTTGGGTGGTGCACGGTTGAAATTGCCAGAGTTGCCGGAGTTGTTGTGATTTCCTCCGGGCCTTGGGTTTCCACGGTTGGGATAGGTCGGACGGTTCATCGGGGGTCTGTTGTTTCTCGGGGAAAATCCTGGAGATGGGTTAGGGCGATACTTTGTGGTATGATGGGTTCCTGGCTGATGCATCATGCGACGCTTCTGGTTTTCATTGGCTTGGTTGATCTTTCCTTCCATTTGGATGGCAGAGTCGACAAGGGCTTCAATATCAGCAAAGGGGATATTGACCAACACCGTCTGCATCTCATCGTGCAGACCATTCAAGAATCTTTCTTTCTTCTTGGCTTCAGTGTCGATCTCATCCAGGGCATACCTAGCTAATGACAAGAATTTTTCACGGTATTCCACTATGGTCATCCTTCCTTGCTTCAGTTCTCTGAACTCATCTCTCATTCTCTTGATCAAACCCGGTGGCACATGGGTTCTGCTGAACTTGACCTTGAATTCCTCCCAGGTCATCATCTGTCCTCCGGTCATTGCACGAACGCTGTTCCACCATGCTCTTGCATCTCCGGCTAGATAGTGGGTGGCGAACAAAACTTTCTCGTTAGCTTCCACTCCGACGACTTCTAGTTATTCTCCATGGTTTGCAGCCAATCATCTGCGTCTAAGGGCTCTTCCGACTTAGTGAAAACAGGTGGGTTGGTGTTCTGGAAATTCTTTAGCTTAGATCCATGGTTGTCCTGATTTCCTTGGACTTGATTGTTGTGGGCCAGCTGAGCTATCTGCTGAAGGGTGGCTAGCTTGGCTTGACGTTCTGCTCTTTCAGCTGCGCGGTCAGAAACCAACATTTGCAAGATCGACAACATCGGGTCCGGGGATGAACCACTTCCTCCGCGAGGCATCTGAAGATTGAGATAGATCATGAGAAAAGAGGGAAATTTCTAAGGTCCAGGGACATTGAAAAGTTTTTTAAGTTTGACTCAGATTTTCTAGCAACTTGCTTTTCATTCATTCATAACACACGATACAAACACACACCACAAAAAAGGAAAACAGATGGTTTTAAGAACCATTCTGGAAGCTACGATACAGTGGGACCGAATACAACTCACTACGCTAGTGCTCAAGTGCTACTCCTCCTCGGAGTCGGTGTAATCGTCATCCTCATCATTCTCATCGTCATCGATGAAGGCAAAATCATCCTCATCGGTGAAGAAGTCCATGGCCTGATCCTCCAGAAAATCATCATCATCGCTGAGATAGGAGTAGGGGTCTCCACGAAGATCTTCTCTGGCATTCTCCCTTTCCTCCAACTGCATGTCTCTCTCGTGGATGGTCTCCTCCAAATCCGAGATACGGTGGCAAAGACGGGCAATGATGCGCTCCTTCTTGTCAAGCTAACGACGGCGAGACTTACGGTCCTTCGCTAGCATGGCGATGGTCTGATCGTTCGTCCTGATGATGGCGGACTTGTGGTTGGAGTAGTCATGGGCATTGTGTAGTTCCTTCTGACGATCATACATCATGAAGCTAAGGTGGTCCAACTGAGTCTTCAGCTCGTGGTGGTATGGGGCTTCCAGTGGTTGTCCCATAGCATCACGCCTTGGACAAAACTCAAAGCGGGTACCCTTGATCTGGTTGATACTCTGCCCACACAGACGGGCAAGATCTTCCTGCATGGCCCTAGCAAGTCCATCGAGCTAGTTGTTCTCTCTTAAGGTGAACTGAATTCCCTCGGCAGTGGGAGGTTCAATCTTTCCTCGGAGACTTGCAACAATTAGCCACTGCAGATCTTCTCCTCCTTGATCATTGAGCTGAGCTCCGAAGAACTCGGGGTGTGGACGCTCCAGAAGTTCCGAAAGCTGGTCCAAATCCCGCTCAAAGATGAGGTCTCCTCCATTCCCCAACTAATAAAACTTGCTATACTTCACGTCCATCTATAAGAATATAGGATGAGTAAGTTAGTAGAGTGATCAAGTGTGTCAATTTTTTATGTATTTTGTAAGAGTTTTTGAGGAACATGAATTTTTATGAAAGAAACAAAGTGATAAGAATGGGAATAAGTTTTTGTAAATATTTGCTTCCTTTGGTTTTGAAACTAAGTTTTTGATTCAATCGTCCAGTCTAACTAGGGTCTCCTATGGTCAGGATGGCTCTGATACCAACTTGTCAACACCCGGATTTTTAATCCCAGATGCCTATTATGCCATACATCGCAATCCCAGGATTATCATTTTTGCGAGACATAACAGATTTGGATATCACAGTACATCATCCATTACAAACCATACATAAGGTCTTACACAAATAAGGATCTCATGATCCAGTTCTTAATACAACTCAAGCAACGGAATAACGTAATAATAAAGGTAGCATAGGCGAAGCTCCATCTTCGGGGTCACAGGCAATACTGACGATGGGAGATGATCCTAGTTGTCGTAACCTTCCTAGGGTCCATCATCCTGGTACTCCTCTTCATAGTCTGGCCACGGGAATAGCCAGGTACAAAGCCATGAGTACTCTTTAAGTACTCGTAAACTAATACTAACAAGTGAAGGGGGTTTTTGTAGTAGGACACTAAGATCTACGGTTGTTTTGCAAAAAAAGCTAGGTTTACCTCTACTAAGTTCAGAAGAAAGAAACTAGTTGGAATTTTATAACACCTAAGTGGGAACTTGAATTTCATATCACAACTCTATTGTGGTCAAGTCAAAATCTCAATTCATTTCATAAGTCATTTTGAAAACATCTGACGGGAGAACACTATGGCCACTCCAACTGTCCATAACCGCGGACGCGGCTATTCAAATAGTTTGACACTCTGTAGAGATTGTACACTTTCACCACAACATTCGATACATCCGTCAGGAACAAATCCTGAATTCACCATACTCAGTATGCGGATAATCAATCCTAACCTTTCGATTACACGCCCTAGTATAGGCACCTCTCCTGTGAGTTTGGCCTCCCAACCATGACCAAATATCATCTTGGGTACTACACAGGTGGACAATCTTCACAAGGTAGCCTCAGCTCAAACCTTGGCCATGAGGGAACCCATACTAAGGTATATAAGTTTCCAGTCAAGCCCTACCCAATTGTCGGGTATTGTGATTATACAGTAAAATTGGAATGGTATCCCATCCAGACAACCATCAGTTTTATAAAGGGCTAAGGCTCATGCCTCAACATTTTCATCATCACAATCATCTGGTGTTCGGAAACACATGTCAAAACATTTCAGTAGAATGACTCATCATTCCAAGGTTTTCATAACCATTTTCACCAAGTATTCCCATCTAAAGTTGATTAAGTTTTATGCTTAGCACTAGCATCTAGAAGTGGGGTAAGTACTAATGAGGGGTGGTAAACAAGTGGTGATTAATTAAGTTCAATCTCATGCCTTAGGATGACATCAAGATTATCTATCTTAGGCCAAATTTAATTCTCTTTATGCAACCTTCAATTATCTTTCTAGTATCTACAAGTCACTTAAGTAAACTCTAAGAGAAAGCTTTGATAAAGGAATAAAGTATAAAGCTTGCAAGTAAAACTAGGATTGGGTATCATCAAATGTGTCTAACCAAGTACGCTTAGTGCATTGCATAGGTTATCTAACTTTCATAATTGCAAGTGTTAGCTTGCAAGGTTTCAAGTATTGGCTTGCATAAGTATCAGTATAAGCTTGCCTTGAGCAGAGCAGTGGTTAAAGTTCTCCTCGGCTTCTTCTTCGTAGTATCCTCCTTCCTCCTCGTATCCTTGGTCGGTACTAGCGTCTATAAATAAATACGAGGTACACAATCACCAAACAATACTTAACTATTTTCAATCATCACACAAAGGTGTTCTATAGATGATCTAGCATCATCACTTAACATTACAAGGCATTTGTCTTATTTATTTTATTTTTAGAAAAGTAATTTCTACTCATTGAAAAACTAGTTAAGATTTAATATTCTCCAACTTAACCATGGGATCATGTTGACACATGTCATCACCACATATTTCAGTACATGTGAATGTGATTTAAAGTGGTATCACAATTTAATAAGGTTTAACCTTTTTATTTTAAATAATTAAAGTGACTAGAAATGCCTATGTGGCATTCTTTTATTACCTAAACATTATTTCTGTAAGTAAACCCATATGCTTTTATATATTCTGAGTTGTATGATCAAATGTGATTTTTGAGAGTTGGAATCAACTCAAAATCTATTATGGTTGAAATCTGAAAAATGTTTGAATGCAGAAAAGCTTCTGACTTGTTATTTTTACCAAGGTTGATCTACAGATGCAAATGATTTGAATCCAACGGGCTTGGATTAAGCATTTCAGTACCTTTCTAACAAAATTGGTTTCATGCAATTTGGTTCACTGAATCGAGCTGGGTTGATTTTCGAAACTAGGTACAGAACTGAGTTTAAATTAAAATAGAAAAATCTAAATACAAATGGTTGGGCTGCGTGGGAAAGGTTAATGGGCCGGCCCAGTGTCACTCCGCGGCGTGGGGCTCAGCTGACAGGGGGTTCCACCCGTCAGTGGCTCATAACACGCGAAGCGGTACGGGGCGATGTGGTTCGTTGGATTAGAACGGCGATCAACGGCTGAGGATCGTCGTCGATGATGAACATTTCACCGGCAAGCTCGAACCCTAGCGGCTCAGTGGGGGTCGTGGGAGGCTCACCGGGGCTCAGGCGAGGGTCGGCGATGGGGGCGAACGACGATGTCGACGACGACGATTCTCCTGGCACCGGCAGCTCCTCCTGGGGCGGCTCCAATCGACGGCTCCTCTCCTTCTCTGCTGCGGCGAACTCTGGTGAAATTCCAGCCACCTGGTGCTCTCCTTGCTCCAGGGAAGGGTGTGGGATGTTTCTGAGAGAGAGGGGAACGAACTGGTGCGAAGAAATCGAGCGGGGGAGGCCTCTATTTATAGTGGCAAGAGGGGACCGACGAGCACGAGCTGAGCTCGTCGTGGTCGATGGCACAGGCAGCTATCGGCGTGGGCGACGGTAGGGGACGATGCTGTGCTCCCTAGCGAAGCTCAACGGCGTGGTGGCTAGGCGTGGGCAGTGCTGATCGGTCGGAACGCTTCGACGCTCTGAGCGGGTCCGACGGAGGTTTTGATGGCGCACAGCGCGCGTGGTCCGTGCGGCGGCGAACGGGCGTGTCTGCGGGGTTGCTAGGGTGGTGGTGATCACGCGTTCACGCGGCGAGGGCGGCACGCGGTCTGTGGGCGTGTGTCGAGGGTGGCGCTCTGGCGCGCTCTCGACATGCTCTCAGAGAAGTTTGGCATGGCTTGGGCGTGTGGTCCAGTGGATGGCAGGGCTCAAGCGCTGGACAGGGGGTGGCGGTGGACGGTGGCGTGCGTCCTAGACATGGTGTTTAGGCTTGGTGCTTGCTCTGGCTAGCTAGCCATGGTCGGCTGGCAAGGGTTCCTTCGGGTTGGCATGGCATGGTGCGATGGGTAGGGGCTAGGGGTGGTCAAGGCACTGGTTGGCACTGGGGGAGAGAAGTGTGATCAATGGTGAACAATTCTTAGCCAAATTATTTCTCAAAACAGTGAAGTTTGGCCAATTTGATTTTCTATCTCCAAGTGTTTGATGAAATGGCCGCAAGAAATTTGGCCAAAGTGACCATTCACTTAATTTATTCATTTTGAGTTGTTTGTCTTTGGGAAAAGTTTGGGGAATCATTTTACAAGAAAATAAACACATAACCATGGCAATTCAAAAAAATCCAATTTTTAAACACACACATATGAATGCTTTCATATTTTTAGTTGGAAAAGTTTTTGTTAACCCTAATTTTGATGATTAGAGTTTGATGGTCCAAGTTTAATATTTTTAGGATGTTACAACCTATACATCTGACAAGTGTATTGGGTGTGTTCGGGACACAAGAGACTTCTTTTATCTTGATTGCGGGGTTGCTTGAGAGGGAATACCTTTGACCACTTCCTTCCTGAGTTCAATAAACCTTGGTTGATCCACTTAAGTGAAACTTGCTGCTATTCTACAAACATCTACACTTGAAGTTCCAACAACTGTCTACAAAAATAGAAGTCCGTAGACATCAAAGATCCACTCTCTCAAGAGGCTCACTCGCATGCTCACTTGGATCCACTCCCGGGCAGAGCACACACGTATGCACACATACAACTAGCTGGACGGCAGAGCACACACGCATGCACACATACGGCTAGCTGGATCACATCGAAGAGCATTCGTGTAGCCCGATTATACGAACATATATTGCCAGACATGCAGGAGTAGGAATTTTACCTCACCACGAGGGCTTCGAACCTGGATACTTTCCGTGTCTCACCGCACTCGCTTGTATCCAATCCCGCCTGCGGACGCCGTCGCAGTCGTCCTGCTCGCTCCCACACCTCTATCTAGCCTCTTTAGGCAATACCGTTTCCATACCGACGACAGTTGGCGCTCATCGTGGGGCGAGATATGGCCGTGACCGGAGTTCCGTCCGCACAGGACCGACTTCTCCGTCACCGTCGTCACTGACTCCGTTCCAGAAAATACTCGGGGCCTTGCTGGCCTCGCCGTCCACACTGTCATAGTCCGCACCGTCGCTGTTCGCGTCGCCACCGGCCTGGCCGTTCAGGTCGTCGTCGGCCTCGCCGGTCGTGCGGCCGCCATTAGCGTCGCCGCTGGCTTCGCCAGTCACGTCGTCGTCGACCTCGCCGCCTCGTCCGCCTCACCGAGACGCCCGGGGGCTCGTCGCCATAGCTGCCGCGTCGTCGCCGCCTTCACCGTCTCCGAGTCGTCCGCCGCCCGGCCGTGCCGCGCCGTTCCTGGCGTTATTGCCACGTCCGCCGCAGCATCCCGACGAGTGTGGCAGCTGCGTTCAGTTCCAACGCCTCGCGAGCCGGCGCTCCGGTGGCCGAGCTTGCAGCAGCCGCACCCGGCCATGCTGCTCCTCCCGCGCGCGCAGCCTCGGCCTCGCACGCTGCAGCTGCCGCCGACCACGCACGCGAGCTAAGCACGCACAGAAGCAGCCAATCTAGCTAGCTTCAACCAGCTCCATCAATTTCTGGCTAAGCATAAGCAAGCATCTCTTTAATACAAATACCATCAAGTATGTACGCATGTGCGTCCTGCCGCAAACTCCACGCATGCAAGCGCCCTGCAACCTCCTTCATCTTCTTGGGCTCCGGTTTGACCTCTGTCGAGCTTCTCCGCCCACGCGCCCGACCTCCTCCGGTTCGTGAGCCTGAGCTCACTCGCGGCCGACCGCGCGCATATCCTCGCTCGCCCGCCGGCTGAGACGCCTCAGCGCTCCGGCCATCCTACTCCGCGCCCGCGACTCCGGATGGCCCGGCCCGGCTCTCGAGTCCGGCTGCACGCGTCCGTGCTCGCCCGCCGGCTGGCCGCATCCGCTTCCTCCGGCCCCTGCCTCACGTCATGCTCCGCGGCCGTCGCGTGTGCTCCGCCTTCCGGCTCGCCGCCTTGCCGGCTGCACCCGCAGCCGTCCCTTCTCCTTGAAGGCCGCACGCGCGCCCATGCCACGCTGCTGCAGGCGTCTAGCCTCGCGCCCGTGCGCCCTCGCCGGCTCGTCGCGCCGGTTCCGCGGCCCCCACCCGACTGCGCCCGTCTGCCACGCCGCTGGACTTCTGCCTCACGCCCACCGCCGCTCGCTTACTGTCCGGCTTGCACGTCCGCAATGTCGCCAAGCCGGCATGCGCGGCCCCGCGCCTTTGCCATGCTGATGTCCGTCTGTGGACTCGCGTGCGTGCTCGCGTGCGCGCGCCCTGCCGCGGTGCGCAGCTTCCGACTCCCCGCGCTTCGGTTCTCAGAGAAGAGGAGAAAAGTCAAGAAGAAAAAGATAGGTCCTACCGGCCGAGAGAAAGTGGAGCAATGCAATCCCCTAGAAGGGCCCCCGGCATCATCTCTACTTTTCATTTGTTGGAGATTCGTGCTATGTGTTTTATAAAATAACCCTCCTACTTCACATATTAGGTTTCTTGCAGTTTTTCTATCCAATCCCTTAACGTTGTCGGATATTCTATATTTTTTGTCTATGATTGTCTTCCCATAACCAAACGTGTCTTCTACACGTTTCTATTTTTTTTTCACCTCATTTTTTCTTTTAAATTTTTAGGAATATTTAACAATGTTTTTATGTATATTTTTTATTCTAAAAAATAAAACATGCATAATATGTTTTTTCAACAATCTCATTTGGCAATTTTTATTCTCGTACTTTTTATTTAACAATATTTAGACACGTTTACTTTGTTTCATCCTAGATTCAGAAGTTTTATACAAGATTCACATGTTTTACAAACTTGTTTCTGCCAAGATATATTCATATAAATTTTTCACAAAATACCTGCATAATTTCTATCTTTTTTCACCTCCATTTTTCTCGTCAAATTTCGCGAATATTTTGTACATTTTTTATTTTGAAAATGAAACATGCATAATTTGTTTTTTCAACAATCTCATTTGATAATTTTATTTTTACACTTTTTATTTAACAATATTTAGACACTCTTACTTTGTTTCATACTAGATTCAGAAGTTTCATATAAGATTCACATGTTTTATAAACTTGTTTTCTGCCAAGAGATATTCTTTTATTATTTCTACGAAAGTATGGATATTTGCCAAATATTTGAAACCTTCCAACACAAATTCATTCAAGATTCAGAGGCAATAATATTTATATATGATACATACTAGAATCCCAACATACAATATTTTTTCAATAATTGAATTTCTGTAATATGCATTGAATAAGATTATTACCAAGAACGTTTCATACAAGATACACATAAGATTCACGAGATTACTCACAATATCTAATCTCATTCATATATTTTCTTTCAGGAATATGTTTCAACAATAATTTTCAGACACGATGTTTCACAGGATATTAAAAAATTCACACAAGTTCTGTACATGTTTTTTCAAAGAATCCAAAAAACATACATAATTCATACAAACAAGATTCATTACAGATTCTTGACACATACAAACTTCATTACAGATTCTTAGCATTTTTATACAAGATTCATGACACATACAAGATTCCGCACATGTTTCCTGAAAAAGGTATCTAATTTACTCCATGTGTATTCTACGAGCCATCAAGGTTTACATAAAATCATACATGTTTTATTCAAGGTTGACATCAAATCCATAGAACAAATAAATCTTCTGATGAACACGCTTAGGTAGTAGCTATCATGACACACGAAAAAGAGGATCAGATCTGGCCTTCTGATGAAGATTAATAAAGATCCATACACGTATCAAAGTTAGAACAAAGTTTCATACACGTGAAAATACAAAGTTTTTTATCGCTATTAATAGGAAAAAACCGAATCAGCAAGATACATCACGAACTGAATGAAAAATCCCCAAAAATATGATGCCTAGATCGGATTTCTCTAGGGCTAATTCATTGGAGATTCATGAATATATGACTAAATCCCTCTCATATTCATACCCAAACTCACAGAAATTCTAAAGAAATATCAAGAAAAAGAACATCCAACATTTCCGGATCTAGGAAAGGAAAGTTGCAAGAAACATGAAATAAATATGAAAGAAACTTAGAGGATTTATAACGGTATCATACAAGAAACATAAAGAAAAAAAATGATACACGTTTCATACACCTGTCAAGATCCAAGCATGAAGAAAAAATAAAGAAAAAGGAGGGCCTCCGGATTCGTCCACTCCTAGCAAGAATCAACCGGTTAAAAGATAGATCCGGCCAAAAATTCAACCACGAACTGATCCAAGCATGAAGAAAAAAACAAACAAAAAGGAGGAGGAGGGGATCACATCGGGGAGGAGAACGCGGGGCTTGAGGAGGAGGTGGAGGCTTGAGGAGGAGGAGGAGGAGGCAGGGCTGGAGGAGGTGGAGTTGGCCGCCAGCGACGTGGGAAGAAGCTGCATCGATCTGGAGGCGTCGACGGTTAGAGAGAGAGAGAGATGGGTGTGGGGGGATGCGTGAGCAGGTGGAGTGCGGGTGCACGTACACGGCGATGCTGGAGCCTGAGAGTGGTGGGTTGCAGAGATTAAATCAATTTTCACAGGGACTAAAATGGAAAAATATTGGATCCTTTGACTAGTAGACTGATGCACGAATCTCCAAGAAATTGACGGTAAAGATGGTGCCGGGGCCCTTCCTAGGTGTGGTAAATCCTCTCTGGAGAAAGTGGAAGAAAAGGACCGGCTGGATACAGCCGGTTAGGAGAAAGAGAAGTGGTTGGCCAGCCGATTAAGAAAGGCAAGAAAGAAAGAAAAAAAGAGAGTTGTGAGCCGGTTGAAAGGAAGGGAAAAAAAAGAGAGAAGATCCGGCTTGGTATGCCGGATAGAAAAAAAGAAAGTGAAGTAAAAAAAAGGAGAAAGAGGAGGAGATGGTGTGTCCGGCTGGGGGAGTAGTGCCGGTTTAAAATCTGGCTGGTTACATTCGGCCGTTTAGAAAAATTGAGAGAAAAAAAGCCAAAGAAAAAGAGTAAGGAAAAAAAAAGGAAAAATCCAGTTGAAAGACATCCGGCTAGAGTTTGTCCGGCTCGGCTTCGTATCGTCCGTCCGAATTGGGCTGGGTAAGACTGGAAGAGAGAAATCCAGATCTGGTTGAAAAATTATGTCTGTCCAGCCGTCTATTTCTGGTCTGGCTCGCATCCCGTCCGTTTGTCCGATTCGGGGACGACTTCATCCTGTTTGGTTGCCGGTTTTGCCAGTTGGACCCAGTTCGGCTTGGCCAGGCCGGCTCGACGCATCCCGGCGCGTTTGGTTGTCTAGCCGGCTGGAAACCGAATCCGGCTGTGCTGCGTTTGGTTGTCTGGCCAGCTGGAGCCAGGCCATCCGGCTGGACCGCCAGTTGGACCGCTTCAGCGCCCGCGACGCGTGCAGAATCGCGTCTTCGAGCCGTCCGTGACCGACTACAGCAATGTGAGTGTTTTTTCGGCCTCGAGCAACCCTCGAGAGCTCGCCAGATGTTGTCATGTTTCCTGCTTTCAGTTTTCGACGCCGATAACCCCTACCGGGGGCTCGCCGGTTGACCCGTCCTGCTAATTCTGTAAGCTGACTGAGTAGTAGTGTGCGATGATGCCAGAGGCCCACTCTTCGTCTCAGCTACATACTGTAATCCAGCTGTCCGGCTAGCAAGAGCAAAAGCCCGAGGGCATCCCACACGAAAAACGGTGAAAGATGCGACAGATCGGACATTTCGGCCATGTGCATAGTTGGTATTTTCCGGCTGCTAAGCCTCTAGTACCGTGTGCGGTGTATTGTCAGCTCTCTTCGGCTCTGGCTCCAGACCGCAACCCGGCTGTCTGGCAAGGTGCAGCGTAAACAACATAGTACACGAGAAAGTGACTAAGTGTGCAAGAAAAGCACGAGCTAGTTTTTTGAAATAAAAACCATCATTCGGTTGAAAGCATGTGTACTATATGTCAATGTATTGACAAAAATTCATTTCTATGTGTTTTCTTTGTCCGACTACATCGAGCCGGATCTCAAGTACAGGTAAAGATTCAAAGCACCTATATCCGTCAGCTACTCCGAATTTTGGGGGCTACACCCCGTGGGTGCGCACGTGCGCCCCCGCTGGAGTTGTGTTGCTTTTCGGGCCGGAGGTGTCCAGTCGGACGCCATTCAAGAACTTTATCTACAACGACAACGTCAAGTTTTGTGAAGCTCGTGCTCATTTCCCCCTCCGGGTGAAATCAGCGCGCGCTCGGGGGCTAGTGTCGAGGGGATGGTCCCCGGGTACCCCAAAGACGCTCCAAGACAGTCAAAAAAAGGCAACGACAAAAGGCAAGTGCGGCAGATTCGACTTGAGCCGGCTGGAATTCCCGCGCCCTCCTGGCCCATCCGGCCAATCCCGCTGCCGCTTACCTGTGGCCGACTGGGCAGCCGGCAGAGGGCGCAGCTGTCCTTGCCGCTGCCCTTCAAACCAGCCAGATCGGCAGGTGCTCCCAGGAAACGTACTACAAGGAGGATATCGACAAGATAGACAAGACCAAGACCACTATGCATGACACTGTCATATGACATAGCAAATAGTAAACACTATGTATGACATATAGCAAATAGTGTAGCACTATGCATGACACTTTGTACTATTGGATGATGCACGCATAGTATAGTTAGACACGCGGGACCCGCCTTTGTCCCTTGGGCCACCTTTATAAGGCACTAAGGGGCTCACATGAATAGGATCCACTCTCCCAGGAGGCTCACTCGCATGCTCACTTGGAGCCGCTCCCAGGAAGAGCACACACGCATGCACACATACAGCTAGCTGGACTGCATTAAGATACAGCTCGAAGAGCACACGTGTAGCCCGATTATACCCACATATACTGTCAGACATGCAGGAGTAGAAGTTTTACCTCACCACGAGGGCTCTGAACCTGGGTACTTCCTGTGTCTCACCGCACTCGCTTGTACCCAATCCCGCCTGCGGACGCCATCACAGTCGCCCTGCTCGCTCCCACACCGCTATCTAGCCTCCTTAGGCAATATCGTTTCCATACCGACGACACAGTAGCTGCACTATACAGCCATAACTACCGATGTTTGTCGATAAATCCTGGTTGATGCGGTTTTCCAGGAAAACTCGTCGAATAAAAGTCGGAGCCTGTTGTCCCCTCTCTATTTTTCATTCTTGCAGCTATACAAGACTCACAGTAGATTCGTCGTCATTGTTGTTGTAAGTTGTTCAGATCCCACGGTGCATCTGTTCTTCGCGTTAGTTTCGTCAGCATAGCCACCTGACAGGTTTTGCAATTAGCCCCTGTCTTTCTTTGAGCAGCAACCCGTATCCCCTTGCCTCGCCACGTGTCATCTCCCCGGTGGTATGTGCATGTGTGGACCTACAGTAGACCTAACCCCACCCGTCTGTGCCTGTAGTTAGACTAACTCCGAGTAAGAAAAGTTCTGCCCGTTTTATAAATTCAAAAATAAAATTAGAATATGAATATATATGAATTAATTCATAACTTTCAAATTATTTGGAAATTGAATTAAAATTTTATATAAAATATTTTTTTGTTTTTGAATGTTAATTCAAATCTTATATCAAATATTTTGCAAACTGATTCAAATTAGTCAAACCTTTGACTTTCACCATATTTGATTAATTTTGCATTTAATATTGTTTTGAACTCATAAATTCAAATAATACATATAATATATGTTTTTGAATCAAAAAAATGAGGATTATGAATAAGCTATTTAAAATATTATTTGAGCAATTTAAAATTTTGAAATAATTTAAATACTAATAAATGACTATTTCTTGAATAATTCATAACTTTAATTCTGTAACTCCAAATTTGACAAATGATATGTCTAAAACGATCAACACAATGAGATCGTTCTAACTATGAATTCCATGATATGAATTGAAGCATGCATCGTATAAATATAAAGGAGGCAGTGTAACACCCTCGGATCAACCCTGTGCAAGTCTTAACGATTCTCGCCAAACTCACATAGAAACGATTCAAAGGTTCCCACCAGGCACTTTCATGCGGGTGGAAAACGAACTAATACCATTACAAATTACTCCATGATGGAACCCATAGAACAGATATATACAACACAACTTCATAAGCCAAGAATACAAATATACAATACCAAGATCCAAATCACCTTGAAAACGATACACATCCGAGTACGGATAAGATGCAATGGGGCTAAGATCATTGAGAAATAATCAATGGAATCCATAAACCTTCCCAGGACCAGCCGGAAGAGTAATCCTGCTAACGACGTCGATCTCCAAACCTGCTAAAACAAAAGAGGTGCCGGTAGAGGGAAAAGGAAATAGGGAGCGGTCAATACTGAGGCCAGTACACGGCGAGACATAGAATTCGGTGGCTCTCGGCTACAAAGGTATGCTGGACTGAAACAGCAGTGCAACATGCACTAAAAAACCTATAGAGACCTAGGGTTACAACTTTCAGCTATCAGAGAGGGATAAGAAAGACCTATTCGGATCCAACCTGATACTACCACCAAACATAACCATCATGGTGTTCCCCCCTCGAGACCAAACGAGGAAGTCAAACCGAGAAATTCACACAGTTGGCACTTTTATTTATTATGTTTTAGTTGCAGCACTTACTAGTCAAATATAGATTGCATGAGTCATCTTGATGTCATAAGCAGTGGGCAGTTTTAGTTAACCATTTTGTTGTAGTTGCAATACTTACTAGTTAGATACAAATAGCATGAGACATCCCAAGTCCAGCAGTTGTTGTCACTTTTATTTAGCCATTCCATTGTAGTGAAGTTGATTACTAGTCATTCCAAAGTCAAATTTATAGCACTACTTTAGTTATAGTTGTCTATGATCGAGATATTATGCTCTAAATCATCCATAACCGTGGGCACGTTTTTTAGAAATATTTACCCTGTAGGGGGAACAAATAACAACACACACATGATCAACCTCAGAAAAACCAAATGAAAACCCAATGAGGCATCACGACAAAGCAATCACAAGATTCATATAATATTTTAGGGGGAACCCCACTAAGCTACCCACTACGAAGTCGGCCGGCTCCCCGACAGACCCAGGGTGTATGGCGATGGCTGTAAATGACTAGGAACCCAAAAGTGTCATTGGGCTTGTCGATACAGTGGAAACGTGACACGGTGTTCCTAAACAGTACAGTAGTAAACTCTCTCCACGAGCAATGGTAGTAAATAAAGCAGTGGCATGGCATAAGTACATGATAGTAATAAAGCCCCAAACTAGTTTATGGCCCCAAGAAATAAGGTATGACTCAAGCTCTAGCTAAGGGGATTCATGGTCCCACATGAGGATAGTGTGATAGTCAAGGAACATGTATCAATTACTCGGGGTCCAACGGGACAAAAGTGAGCTTTAAAAACCAAATAACATCTATCGCCCACCGGTGCCTCTGTATTATTTACCTACTTTAAATATTAGTTATTAAACTATAATTAAAGCCATGATCATCTCCACCATTAAGTATGTGCCAAGCCTCGACCTCAAAGGAACATCAACGACACGAAACAACACCTGAGCAAGCAAATACGACTCGCAAGGCTGATCATCTACCAAACAACAGGTAATAGGAGGTGTCCAAGGCAATATAGGCTGCAAGGGGTATAACAGATACGAAAAGACTAAAGCATCGCAACACAGGTAGTAATAGATCAACAAGAGGAAGTAAAGACTATAAATATAAAATAGGTAGAAAGAGGGAGAATGCTTGCCTAGAAAACTTTGCTAAAGGTTCATTCTAAGATCGGGTCAACACTCGCATCAACCCGTTGGCCTAGTCCGTGAAGAAGCAAAATACTAAAAGAAACACCAGATAGAGTATTTAATACTAAGACAGAAGATAGGGCATGATGCATGACATGACAAAGAGGTGATGCAATTAGGAAATATTAAGCGGAACCGGAGTCCCGACAATTAATTAGATGGTGCATGTTGTTTAAATACCCCTCAATTGAAATGTTGTCTTAACAAGACAAAATATATCACCGGTTTTCTGTACAAACTTAAATGGGGCCAATTTAAGACTAGAAAAGCCCGCATATGGTCTCCATATTTAATTATTAGTTGAATCAGCACAATGCCCCCAAACCACACTAGATGTATGCGATCATGAACAATTTATGCAACAAATATATAGGACATTATAAAAATAGGTCTTCGAGGAAAGAGGTCACACATTGGTGTGAAGATCTTGGTGTTTCGAGGGTTCGACAGGTTCGGGGCTTCGGATCCATGGGTCGGGGTCTTTGGTTTACAGTCTTTGGATCCGTGAGGAAGTCCTTGGAGTCCGTGATGAAGATCTTGTTCAGGTTCTCTTCTTTGAGATCCATGGTGAACTTGCGACGGTATCCTCAGAGCACCATGATGGTACTCCGAGTCCAGACTTGTCAAGGTGTTGATCTCGGTACAACGGATGAAGGCTTTGAGAAGATATTGCGACTAGAAAAATTTAGTTGAGCGGATGAGACCATGACACCGAAGGTGAGAAGCTTGGCAGGAATGGTAGTTGGCATAGGAAACTGAATAAACACACAAGCAAGTTCATATTCAACCACACACTAGAACTTGTCGATGACACACTGCAGGCCAGAGTAACTGGTAGGCGCGCTCGTAGCAGGAGGCAGACGTACGTGATGCAGAGACGCGGAAGGGGAGCCTTGGCAGCGCTGCAGCAAGGGAGGTCATGGCGGCAGGTACTTGTAGGGAGGGGTGAGCTCGAGCTCGGGAAGAAGAAGGGTGCAGAGGACGAAGGAGACATCATGGTCACAGAGCTTGTGCGAGGACGCGGCTGGCTAGGGCAGTGAGCTCAAGGGGAACCGACGGGGAGGCAACTAGCGTTGGCGGCGGTGGCCCGGGGCGGTGCAGACGACGATGGAGGTGGTGGTGCTCAAGTTGAGCGGAGAGGCGGCAAGTGGAGGTGACGGGAGGGCAACGAAGCGGCCTAGCCGGCAAGGGGAGGACACAGAAGAGCGGCAGCGAGGTCGATATAGAACCTTGGCGGTGAACTTGGGCGCACGGGGCTCGAGGCGGCAGGCAGAGCGGGTAGGACTCGATGTCGTTGGATTGTCGACAGGTACGCCATAGGGGTTCCTGAAGGCATTGAGAAGATGGGGTGTGAGACGTACGGTGTTCTGGGAGCGGTGAGCACAAGTTTACCCTGGTTAATATATTGGCGAGAGCCCGATGTTACAGCGTATTACAAGAGAGGTTCTCCTGTACAAGTAGGTTGTGGTTGATATATAATCTGGTTGTGATTATTCCCTAAAGGCTCCCATAGGGCTGGTTTATATAGTCATCAGGGCCTAGGGTTACAGGGGAGACCTATCCGGCTACGTTACAGAGTCAGTAACTAGATATAGATTTTTTGGGGAAAACAGTAGGGGGAAGAACCCCCACTGCAGTTTTTTTTTCATTATTATAATATCTGAATTACAAAAGATCAAAACCCCTAGGACTAGGTGTTACAAGGGGTGGCTATTACAAGAAAAACTTTGGGTTTACAAGTAGTAACCCACTAATGCACTTGATTCTGGAACAAGCTATTGAACTGAAGGCCATGCTTCTTTTTTATTCTGAATTTGATCCACCTCATTTCTTGTACAAAAACTGCTTTCCAATTAGATAACTCTGGTGTAACATTTTCAAAAAAAATGTTATTTCTGCAGATCCATATCCCCCAAGCAGTTAAAATAATTATCTCCATGGCAAAGGGAAGATTTAGCTTGCTTTTTATATCTTGGAAGGCTTCAAAAACAGAGAGTCCATGATCTCTTTAGGGGCAAATGTAATCCCAACAATCAACAGCAAAAGGGAAGGTCCAAAAAAGATGGACCAGCGTATCTTCTGAGTGGCAGTTCCTGATTGCATAGTTGTAATCAGGTAATGTGCAATTTTTCCTTTTGAGGAAGTTCCTTGTATTTAATCTGTCTAAAAGAAGCAGCCAAAAGAAAAACTTATGATTAGCTTGGCAAGAGGAATCCCATATCCAGGTTAAGTGAGGTGGAGTAGGTTGATAGCCAACCATAAGCTCATAAGCCTACTTTACAGAGAATTCATCACTGCCCCAAATGTAAGTCCATTTATCAGGATGTTCCAGCTGATTAGAAAACTGCTGGCACATCAATTCCAGATGTTGAAACTCAGAATAAGCATGTTGTGACAGAGGTACATTAAAGAGATCTTCAAGATATTCAGTATGAACAACTTCCTGCACCGTGATTTAAGTATTCTTTGCATAGGAAAGGAGATGAGGCATTTTAAACTGCAGACATTCCTTATCCCACAGGTCAGACCAAAAGTAAACAAATTTTCCATCCCCTGGCTGACATTTAGCCATGGCTTTATATGCATCTATGAGCTTCAAGTGAGCGTTCCACCAAAAGGATCCTTCCATTTGAAAACCAGGGAGTTTACCTTGGGCATAATAAGATTACCATATAAGACGTACCAAGGGAATATCATGGTGATTATGAAATTTATCAAGATTCTTGAGCAGTAGAGCAGTATTTTGGATGTTAAGATTAAGTACCCCCAAGCCACCTTGATTTTTTGGCCTGCAAACTTTTGTGCATGCAACCATTGAAGAGCCTTTAGCCTGTACATCAGCATTTTTTCCTCCAAATACAATGCCTCATGTATTTAACCACTTGATCTTTGATTGTAATTGGCACATCAAGAAAACTCATGAAGAAGAGTGGTAAAGATTATAAAACAGACTTGACCATCTGAAGTTTTCCCCCATAATTCAAAAAATCTGCAATTCCACCAACCCTGAATTGAACCCTCTCAACCATTGGAACATAGAACTCTAGAGAAGGTTTGGTGAGACTGAGTGGTAACCCAAGATATGTGAAGGGAAGGCTACCCATCTTACAACCAAAGGTTCTAGAGAAATGCAGCAATCTTTCAGGGTCCAAGTTGATAGGCATCATACTAGACTTGTTATAATTAACCCTCAGACCAATTGGTATGGCAAAGCTATTCAGGATTAATTTCAGGCAAAGTAGTTGTTTTGAGTCTGCCTTCATGACTACCAAGGTATCATCAGCATATTGTATCACAGGAAAATCAGGACAAGCAGGGCAAGAAATGGGTAAGCTAAGCAGATCCTTAATCATGGCAGAGTTGAGGAGAGTCTGCAGAGATCAGCTGCCAACACAAACAAAAGAGGTGATAATGGATCACCCTGTCTAACCCCTCTTCTACAGTAAAAAATTTCCCAGGCACTCCATTTAGGATAACAGAGGAATTCCCAGAATGGAAAATCATATTTATCAAATTAATCCATTTGGCACCAAACCCTCTTCCCTGCAGAATGCTTATAATATTGGAGTGCTCAATTCTATCAAATGCCTTTTAAAGTCAAGTTTCAGGATCACAATTTCTTCATTTGATTACTGACATTGGAAAAGATATTCAAATGCCCAGCCTAGACAATCTTGAATGGATCTATTCTTGAGAAAGCCATACTGATTTTTATGCACAAGCTTGAGGATGATGTTCTGAAGTCTATTGGCTAGGAGCATTGTAATGATTTTAAGCACACTGTTTAATAAATAAATTGGCCTGAAATCTATAGTGAGGACAGGAGACTCCACCTTGGGAATAAGAGTGATGAAAGCAGAATTGATGCTCTCAAGGGAAATTTTCTCATGATAAAAGTTCTGGATCAACTGAATAATATCTTTTCCAATAATGGACCAACAAGATTTGATGAATTAATTGCTGAAGCCATCTGGACCTAGGGATTTCTCATTTGGCAGCTCCTTAATGACACCTTTAATTTCCTTTTCTGTGAACGGGATTTCCATGGCTACAGAAGTATCAGAGTCCATGTATGAACATTGAGGACCTTAATGCTATTTTCAATGGGAAAGAGACTCTAAGCATAAAGGAAAGATCCTTTCTAAGGTGAGGGTTACTGATTTGGCAGACATTCCCAAGAGTGTCAGAATGACACTTGGTGACAGTGAAGAATCTGAATCATGGACTTTTTCCATTGAGATTTATTAAGTTATCTACATGGTGGGGGCCCACCTGATGAAGATCTTGCTCCTGATGATGGGGTGGACCCACATCTAGTTCCTGTTTAGGCTGCACCCTTTGTCCCTCCACCACCCCCTCCTCCTCCTCCCCGGGATGATAATGTTGGTGGTTGGGACCATTGGGTTGTACAAAATGTTGCACAGAATATACCTGCTGGTCCTATACAGGAAGATGGTGAAGAGCTGCATTTGGACAATTTGCATTCCCCTCCACATGTCACCCATAGTGGGATCACCAACTCCTCTCCTGAGTAGGCTGTTGATCCTGAGATTATCCAACCTACCAATTCTGGTGAGTAGGAGGTTAACCAAGCTGTCATTGCTGGCCAAGAGTTTCCCGTTCAAGGTGTGGTTCAGCTTCAAAATGTTGGGATTGGTGAAGGGCTTCTAAGTATTCTGCAGGCTTACTCTGAGTTTGATGAGCATGAACTTATCCAAGATGGTGTGGATACTGCTGATGTTGATGGTAACTATCTGATGGAAAAATGCCAACCTTCTTGACACAAATGAGGCACACTTGTAGGTTGGAATGGCTTACACACATTTTATGGCCACACCTGACCTTTTGGCTGTCAAGCATAGGTTCTCTCAGCAGGGACTTGAAATTTGGGACAGATTCTTTGCACCTCATATTCAAAGTCAGCCTTCTTCACAGAATCTAGCAAAATTTGAGATTCCTATAAGTTGGTTTAATTTCATTACTCTTATGCTTGTCACTCTAGATAAATTTAATTGGGCAAAGAATTTTCTTTCTTCACCTCTTTGGGAAATTATTGAAGAGCCTATTGCAAACGAATCCACAATTTCCTTTCTAGTTCCTGATGAATATGTCTCTTAGATTCCTCCAATGTGTATTCAGGATTCACTTGACCTTGGCTCTTTGGAGACAACTCCCTCTGCCCCTTAAAAGAAAAGGAGAGTAGTAGGACCCATTGTAGAAACTGAGGTGGCTGAGGAAAATTTGGACTCAAAGCTGCAGAAGAAGGGAAAGATTGCAGACAAAGCAATTAGGCCACTAGGTGCAATCAAGAGGAATGCTGGGGCTGCTGCTAGTTCCAGTCAGGGAGAAAGAAAGAAGAAGGAGACTGCTGGGCCCTATGGGCAGCATGCCAAAAAGAAGATGAATAAATGAGTTCCCAATGTTAGCAAAACTATGTTATTGAGTTGATTCCCGTGGAACTGTTGTCCAATGGAACGTTTTTATTTTTTATCAGAACATGTGCTGCTGGAATGTTGGGTGGTGGAACTACTTTCCTTTTGATTGCCCCTGTTATCTTTTTCATGAATTGGCCTCACTGTTATTCCTCATTTTGGATGTTGTATCATGCTTTGATATACATCAAATGCTCTATATCAACTCTGGTTTCCATGGATAGAAAAATAATTTGGAAAATCTTAAACTAGAATTTGAGAGGCATCAATTCAGAGAAAAAAAGGGTGGCTCTCTCCCAAAAAATTGTAGAATCTGAATGTGAGATCATTTTCCTTCAGAAAACAAAAAGGTAGAGCTTTGATATGGAGTACATTAGAAAATTTTGCCCAAAAAAGTTGGACAAGTTTGCCTTCCTACCTTCAGTAGGTGCATCTGGGGGTGTAATTATTATTTGGAATGGTAGTCTTTTTGATGGAGAGATGGATTTACAAAATGAATTTTCTATTTCTGTCAAGTTTACCTCTAGACTATCCAATGATTCATGGAGTTTAACCAATATCTATGGCCCTTGTCAACCTAAAAAAGGCTCTATTCATTGACTGGTTCTCCAACATTGATATGTCTGATGACTTATACTGGTTGGTCATTAGTGATTTTAACTTTATCAGGAAACCTTCTGATAGAAATAAAGTGGGTGTAGATGTTAATAACATGCTTCTCTTCAATGATGCCATCAGTAATCTTGGACTTGTGGAACTCCCTTTAAAAGGTAGAAAATACTCCTGGAGTAACATGCAAAAGGATCCACTCCTGGAGAGATTGGATTGGTATTTCTCCTCACCCTCCTGGACAATCTCTTACCCCTCATCATTTGTCTATCCCCTCTCAAAGCCCACTTCTGACCACACACCTTTTGTCATCTCAATTGGTACTAGAATCCCTAAAGGTCAGGTGTTTAGATTTGAAAACTATTGGCTCTAGCATAGTGATTTTAACCAGATTGTACAAAATGCTTGGGATATCCCTGTGGGACATTCAGACATTGCAAAAAATATAAATGCAAAGCTCAAGAATGTTAGAAGAGGACTCAAACTTTGGGCAAACTCACTTCCATATGATGATGATTTGGTGAATATCAAAAGATGATGATCAATATTTCAGAGATGTCGCTCTCTTATCCCCTTTTAAAATATTCTGAATAGACGAGCTTCTTCTCTCTCTTATTTTATAAACAAAGATGGCTTTATGCAAAAAAACTCCACCAGCCATAAGTCTTGCGGAGTACACCCTGTACTCACCATTGCTTTGTTGATACTTTTGGCAGAGTAAGTGCTCCCCTGAAGATGAGTTCTATACTAGATCGACCGACGAGTAGCTTGGGGTTCCCGGCCGGCAGCCTGGAATCTATGGGCTGGGACGTCATCGTTATGCTTCAGGCCTCTTAGGCCATTTCCTTCCGTTGTTTGATGTTTGTGGTCAGTGACCTCTTCTTGTAATAATTTGGTTCTCTGCTAAATTATGAGCTTGTTGTAATAAAATTTTGTGTCGTAGGGTCACTGCTATGTTTATCGATTCTTCACTAGATATCCTCGAGCTCAAGGTTAAGCTTATGTCAGATGGAGGTCAGGGATTTGTTTAGCCCTGATCCCGAGGGTGTCACATGTCTTGGTATCAGAGCAGTACCGACCGTAGGAAAACCTTGCTATTGGTCGATGTTGAATCTAGTGCTTGTGAAAACTATTTCAAAGATGAAAAGTATTTGTGAAAACTCTAGTATGCTTCTTTTTCTCCTTATCCAGTTTCGCTCTAATTCTAGGTTATCTTATCTGGTGTTGATTTTGAAAAAAATTTGATATCTTTTCTAGTCTTTCAAAGCTTAGGTGCCTTCTTGGCATGTCGTTTCTAAGCTAGTTGACCTAGCGTTGAGTTCTCCATAGTTGAGTGTGTTGTTAATTCCTTGTTTCCCTTTTCTCCTGTTCACATGAGAGATTTCTTCATATCATGATCTCTCTACCTTACGGGCCACAACATCATGTTGTTGGTTCCACAGTGTTCTGTTCTAGGCTTAGAGGTTTTGTTTCGCCTCGTGTGCCTCCTTTTTGTTTGTTTGGTGCTTCATAAGATGTTTCTTCTTTTGTAAGCTACCCCGTGATTGCTATCTTGTAGTGTACGCTAAGTCACTAAAGTGGTAGTTATTCCTTTCTTTGGGTTCTAACCCTTGGACTTGAGCCTAAGATCCCGGATTATGCTGGATTCTAGTGTTGTGAATCTTGTGCATGAAGCCGATCTTTAACCCAAGATCCATTCCTTGACCCCTGTCATTAATGTTCACACATTACTTTAGGATGGCTAGTACCTTCTAGTATAGCCTTCAAGCATGTGGATATTTTCGCTATTGAACAGTGACGATAAAGGACTTCCCCTACCACTATCTGTGGCAGATATTCTTTGATAGAACCAAATAGATCACGGCAAGAGTACTCCTTGTGAGTCTCGCATCTATATTCGTGACTCTGCCACATCTTACCTCTTCTATGCATCGGTTTTTGGAAGATTGATAATCCATGCATCCACATCTCGAGAGTTTATCCTGAGCATGTTCCTTCCCTTGTTGCTTTCCGACCTTTGTCTACTAGTTGGTAGACAAGTAGTAAATGCATTGGTATATTCCGATGCAAGATACTCTTGTGGTCCTTCATGACAAACAAGTTCGGAATGTCTAGGAGAAACAAACTCCAGTACCTCATCATATCTAGGACCAGGTCAAAGTGTTGTAATCCGTAGATCAAGAGGCATTGATTGTCTCCCATCTGTTCTGTCTTAAAGTATCACACCCTTTTAAACCAAGAGGTTGTGCTGAGTTTCATGACCCCTTAATGAAGTGATACTTGATACGTTGGAAATGTATCTATAATTTTTTATGTTCCATGCTTCTTTAGTATCTACTTTTCTTTACTTGTCCACACTTTGAGGTGCTTTTTACATGTTTTCTGGTACTAACCTATTAACAAGTTGCAACAGTGCCAGATGCCTCTTTTCTGTTGTTTTAGGTTTCAGAAAAGTTAGTAAAGAAATATTCGCAGAATTTGACAGGACAAACGTCAAAGTCAATTACTTTCCGTGGGGAACAAGAAGTCCAGAAGAGAGCCAGAGGGGACGGCCAGGGGGGCCAGACCCACCCCAGGCGTGGGGGCAGGTGGGCCCGCGCCTGGCTAGGGTTTGGTGGCCTTGGCCGCCTCTCGGTCTCGCCCCTTCGCCTATAAGAAGCCCCCGATGCAGAAACCCTTAGTACCCGATCAGAAATCCATGAAACCGTCTTTAGTCGCCACCACCATCGTCCCTAGATCGGGGGGGATCTGAAGTTCTTCTCGGCACCCTGTCGGAGGGGAGATCATCCCGGAGGCCTTATCTCCGGTATGATTTGTGAGTAGTTCCACCTTGGACTATGGGTCCATGTATTTGCTAGATGGTTGTATCTCCTCCTTTGTGCTTTCATGTATAGATCTTGTGAGCTCCGTTCATGATCAAGATCTAATCTATTTGTAATCATGCATGTTGTGTTTGCGGGGATCCGATGGATATTGAGATTATTATGTTGGTTTGATTAATGGTTTTATCTTTATGATTCTATAATGTCTGTGTTGTTTGTGATCTTGCATGCTCTCCGTTGCTAGTGGTTATCTTGGCCAAGTAGTAGCTAGTGACTCCAAGAGGGGGTATTTATGCTCGATAGTGGGTTCATGCCTCTAGTTTCCAAGGGAAGTGACAGAAATCTCTTCGGTTGTAGATGTGCTGTTGCTACTAGGGAGAAAACAACGGTCTCTTGTTCATGTAACATGTGGACTGTTTGACTTACACATTATGCTTAAAGCAGTTGTCTGTTGCTTGCAACTTAATACTGGAGGGGGTTCGGATGATAACCTGAAGGTGGACTTCTAGTCATAGATGCAGTTGGATGACGGTCTATGTATATTGTTGTATTGCCCAATCAACTTCATATGATCTTTCTAGCTAGTAATTGCATTGTTATGCCTTGCTCAGTTCCTATCAATTGCCTCGCTGTAATTTGTTTACCCTTCATGCCATGTTGTTTATCTAAGGAGAGCACCTCTAGTGAACTATGGACCCCGGTCCAATATTTACCATTGATACATCTTCCACTGTTACCTGTTTACTTGCTGCAAACCATTAACTTCAACACCATATGTTTAATCCTTTGTTACAACAAACCGGTGAGCTTGACAACCTCACTGATTCGTTGGGGCAAAGTCTTGAGTTTGTGTTGTGCAGGTCTCCGCGTTGCTCGCAACACCTGTGTGACGTTTCCTTCCTCCTTCTGGTTTGATAACCTCGGTCTCAACTGAGGGAATACTTGTTGCTTGCTGCTTCACACCTTGCTCTTGGGGTTTCCAACGAAGTGCTCCTCGTTAGCACCAGCCATCAAGTTTTCTGGCACCATTGCCGGGGAGGCTAAGGACGTCTTCACTAGGGGAGTCCTTCACTTACTTTCTCTTTACTTTGTTTTTAGTTCTCTTTGTTTCTTTTGCTTGGTCTAGTTTGGTTTGCTTGCCTTATTCAAAAACACAAAAAATAGTTGTGTCTCTAGTTGCTGCCATGTCGGGGTCTGCCTTTATTTCCCCTATGGTAGAAATCTCCACCTTTAAGTAAAAAGGTGAAGAAAGTTTTAAGGAAGCTTGGTCTAGAATCTCAGCTTTCCAGAGGGAAACTAAGCCTGAGGTAAGCCTCATCTTGGTTATTGATAGTTTCTACCGCAATATTGCTCTTCGTTTTAGATATGCTTTGGATGTTGTGGCTGAGAAAGATTTTTTGCTTTGTACCGAGGATGAAGCTTATGATTCCATAAGGAAATTAATCATGATCTATGGTACACCTTGCAAGTCTGATTCCTCTTTCACAAGTATTTTTGCTAGGTTGAACCATCTTGAGACCAGTATTGTTGCCATGAATAGTTGTTATCACACTCTTAGGGCTTACCATGATTATGTTCCTATAGATTCCGAGCCTTCAAAATGGTTTCCCTCAATCAAAACTACACTTTTTGATGCTCGCTGTGATATCATGTCTGAATTTTGTCTCATGCCTAAAGATATTTTTGATTCCTTGAGTCTTTGGGGGATTATTGAAGGAGGAGAGGAAATATCTCTTACCAACAATACCACTATATCACCCATTGGAATAGTTGAAGGTGTGTTTACAAAAATCTCAGAAAAAATGGTGACTACTGATTATCTTGTTATTGAATGTGTATCCAAGGGACAGATCACACTTGGAAGGTCTCTACTTAAACACCTTGGGGCAGTGATAGATGTTGGGAAAGGTATCATGCACTTTGCTCCTCCGGTAAGCAATCATATCTTCCCTAAAGAGAAAAATAAAGGTAAGAAAGGAAGGAACACGAGGGGAAATTCTTCATTTGAAAATACTTGATTCTTCTTGCTTCTTGTGCCTAACTTAAAGGCGTTAAAGAAAAGTACTTGTTGGGAGATAACCCAAGAGTTTTCTTGAGTCTTGGAAGTTATTACTTCATTAATGACCTCTCCTTATCCTTTTTTGTTTGCTTTTTGTGCCAAGAATGACCTCTAATGAGAGGGAAGTAAGATTTGGGGAGTTGCTGTCCGGAAACAGATTTCTGTCCTCCACCAAAAACATTCGTGAGGACGCTATGTAACTAGGATTGAGCTCAAAATTTACGAATGAATCCCTCAGTATGTTAGCTAACTTTTATTAGTTCAACACTGTTTTATTTGAGCAAAAGAAGATGTTAGAAAAAAAATCGTTTCTACCTGCTGGTCTGTTTTGACAGATTTCTGCCATTATTTGCACTTGCTTCCTATTGATTACTTTTTGAGCTCTCTTCAGGTAAATAAAGTTTCTTTGAAGGAGTTACTACAGTAGCTTGTGTTTTTAGTGAAAAGCCTTGCTGTTCCAAAGCTTTGCCAGTGGTTTAATATCTTTTGAATACACTAATGTTGCTAATGAAGATTGTGTGAAGTTTTGTATGAAGGAAAATTTTCAAGTGTAGAGAAAGAATGATGCAATGAGATGACGAATGGACAAAAGATCAATCTTGTGGATGCCACCATGGTTTCACCCCAAGAAATATCCAAGAGGTACAAGTTTCAAAGCTTGGGGATGCCCAAGGCATCCCCTTCTTCATCAATAAAAAGCTCAGGTCTGTCTAGACACTTCATTTTTATTGTTTCATGCATAGTTGTGTTTTTCTTGGAGTATCTTAGTTTTTGTTTGCTTTTCTTATTTTGTTTAGTTTGCTTTAGTAGTTTTGACCCCCGTTCTCCCTGTGTTGTTTTACAAATAAGGTTGCTTGGTGTTTGGAAAGGAGTAGTAAGTTCTTCCTTGAAGTGCAAGAGGAGCTTGCATTGACTGTGACTTAGACTTTAGCATGACATGCTAGGTGTTGTTTTAGCATTATTCTTAGTTATTATTGCTATAGCATGTCTTGTTCCAAACAATTGGGATTTCTTAGTGTGCCTTGAAAAAATTATGCATTGTTTTAGCATGCAAAAGCATAGTATTGTGGTATTCTCCTTTGATGCTTTGCTTGGGTCGACTTGGCACATGCTCACACCATGTTATGACTATGACAAGTCACCATTAGCCTCTATGATCATTTAGTACTTTACTTGTAGTACCACTCTTTGCTTTGATTAGTTTGCTTTGTTGCATTGCATAATTATGGCCATTATTGCTCTCTTAGTTGGTTGCTCCCAGTCTTTTGCTAGCATCCACTTGTATGAGTAAGTTCTACTCATGCCTCCAACTCCCAAGAAATCAAGTTATTCCAAAGTGTCTACTATAAATTCCTATGCATGGTGTGCTACACCATTCCAAGTATATTCTTGTTTTCATCTATCTTCCAATTAAAAACTATTTTGTTATGTGAAAACTTAGTGCTTAAAGCCCTCACAAACTTGATGGCACACTTTATTCTTTGCCCCTAATAAACTTGAACCATTGTGACAACAATGCTGTATATGCTTGCTCTTATAAGTTGGAATTAGCAGAACCGTGCTGTCACGGGGAACGTTTTCAACATTGCACTTGTACCTTGTTGTACTTAGTTGATATCATGTTCTTTTGTCTATGGATGTCACCGGTGTAAAATAAAGAGGGAACTTGTAAGTCCATGGAGTTTGTATCCTGTGTTAGAGAAACGCCTGGGCCGCTAGCCTATGCCATGCCTAATCATGGTGGAAACTTGCAGCATCACCATAGTGAAATCTATGAAGCATTCTTCTTATAAAAAAGAGACACATAGAGAAAAGAGGAAAGAGAGAAAAAAGCACCATATTCCCATGGTACATAAGAAGAATTGCTGAGACGCTCATTGTCTGCTTGCCTTGTCATTTTGGTTATGAGAAAGATCCTCTACCATGTGCAAGGGGTACGCCGATGGCGGTTCTCAATGATATGCAAATACTTAAAGTGACAAGAACTTACCTGGACCCAAAGTCAAGTATGCATGAGGTGTGGCCCTCGTATTCAAGGGGCATGAGATTGCCAACTTATACTTCGTCAAGCATATACTCCAGCTTTGCCACTTTAACCTTAACCACTTCAAGATGCTTATGATAGGGGCAATGAGGGCTAAAAGCTAACTAGTACCATAATTTTTGGAAGATCTTTTTGAAACTTGTAATCCCTGCTTCCTTTACAAAAAGGCCTTTCTTCCACCATTATTGAGTCTCCACCTTCTACCTTTAGGCACCATTAACAGAGCATAGTTTTCATTCCGTGTTCAATGTTCCAAAGCTTATTAATTGATGCATATTGTGTAATTACTTGCTCTTGTGCTATTTCTTTCTAGTCACCCTTGTGAACTTTGAAGCTGTCATATGCATTATATTGCTACTCTATGAGGGACAAGCTGATTGCCACTATGCTATGTTTTTCATGTGAAACAAACAAACGTTTTTCAATGCATATTATTCATGATCTTTGTTTGTAGCTTGCCATGTTGCATGCATAGTTACTATGTACTATTGTTAGAACTCCATCTTTCATGCACATGTTTAGAGTTCTTTGATCCCAGCTTTCAATGCTTGCAAATGGTTGGATCTTTATTGTGAGGGTGCATGTCACCTCAAAAATTATTCTGTTTATTATTTACCAACTGCATGATGACCCAACATACCACTGCATGATGTAGTACACTATAGTCGTTGACATAACACCAATGAAACATCGTTCACTAGTATTACATCCCTCAGAGTAGAACAACAGAAACATAGTAGGTCCAAGACATGAATATAGGTTACAACTCAACTCTTTACACAAGATCCAGAGAACACTCTAGGTTAAAGAGAGAGAAAAAAACTTCTATAAAGAAGAATCAGGAATAAATAACTCATAGCTACCATACTTATAAAACTAATAGCTGAACTACTAGGCTTGCATTGCTGCTATTGCAATACTCTACAGAAGTAGGTTATATGGTTAGAATTTCTATTCTTATCTAATCAGCAACTTCGTCTTCACTTGAGTTGATGTATATGTTGAATTTCTTGACTTCATTGAAGAGCGTTAGCTTTTGATGATGATTCCTGGAGCATAACTTGATGTAAACGTCGTCTGTACTGGCTTTAGAACCTAGCAAGGGTTAAGAAGATACTTTGAGTACGAGCGTACTCAGCAAGTTCACTAGAAAAGGAGTGTTTGATTCACTATAGCTATAGCCACAGACCGTAGGTCGTAGGCAATGCAAGTTTTCGTAAACATTTCTTCAAAGGTTGCTTTTATTCTGAAAAACTATGTCCGTCAGCCTTCACGGGTTTACCAGAACCTTCATGGGGTTCCTTTCCCGCCGTGTTCGCAGCTCCTTCCCGGAACAGGGAGTAACAATTTACAGTTCTTACACTCTGCAGAGGTGCGTCACTTTACCCATGAGAGACCTTAGGTTTTGTTGCACGGCCGGGATTATGTCCCTGTTTAAACTTCCTTGGTTTGAGGACCAACCTAAGATCCAAGCCAATCACTGCCTTCTCCGCGACCCCGCATGTCTCCTTGGTGTACACCATGCCCACCTTTTGAATTACGGCAATGGTTTGTACAGACCGTTCAGATGCCGGAACTATCATGGGACGTTGAGGGCTCCCACCCATATGCTGCATATCCTCTAAGAATTACCATAAATAATATGCATGCTACGAGTGATAATAGCCACGACCCGCACATCCAGCTCCATGCGAGAGGAAAAGATACAGCTGACTTCTCCGTCCCATTCCAAATCTCATGGTCAACGCGTAATATACGGCGCAAGAATCACTGGCGACATTGGTTGTTAAGTCCTAGGTAATATGTTCCTTTACCACCGAAAATCTTATAGTAGGTTATTACCTCATGGTAAATAACCTATAATCACATTACTATGAAAATAGTGTTTTCTGACCTTTTTCAAATGCAGGTGATGACAACACTGGATTTGTAAAATACTTTACAGAAAATAATCAAAGGACATGAGCAAGTGTGAACTTGCCTTTTGTGATTGCAAGATTATGCGCTCACGGTCTTCTAGACAATATAAAAGATCCAATAATTGAAATCTGCATCATTGGTCCGGTAAGGACTAATGTTTAAAGAAGCAAGATGCTTTTATGCCTAAGTAATGTAATGCAAGTTGATAAACGTGAATCCCGAGAATAACGTTGTTCTAGGGTTTGGGTACTGGAAAGGGTTTCCTTGGAATGTGTTGCCCTTTTAGATTAAGTTTCACACATGTGCTTCTTATCAAGGCTTGTGAGTGTGTGTGAAACAACATGTATTTATACAACAATAAAATACACACATATGGAATGCTATTCAAGGTTGCTTACATCTTAATTGTTTATCTTCAAGTTTTACTTTACAAGCAATGTCACTTATAAAGAGTTTAAGTATTAACAATCTTATTATACAAGTAAAGTATGAAGTAAGGTGGTTGTGATTAGTTGTCATCTGTTTTCTGAAGTGTCAAAAGGAGTAACATTGGAAGAAAATCTTACTTAACTAAGCAGAAGCATTTAAGCTTTTAAGTTAACCTTATGAGGTGTTCTTTCTAGTTATAGTTTTTAAGTAAGAATGAATTACTCCATTTGAATAATGATAGCATTTGTATTTGGGACTTATCTATCTTGGTTTTTAACTTGGTTGGTTTGGTATTAGGATACTTTATAATTTAATTATAATATACCAAAGTTAAGTATAAAGCATATAATAAAGTCTTTAGTATTATATTTAAAGTATTGTTGACTAAAGTTAACTGTAAAGACATAGATGGACTTTAGGTGAAATGCTTGTTATACTTATACCTTGTTCACTTTATAATTTTTCTTTAAAGTTATTTAACAATGATATTATTTTTAGTTGGTAATGGTTTCTTTACATTATAATGGTATAAAGAAATTTATCTCCTTATAAGGGTGTGGTTGAAGTTTATGAATAAGTAAATAATATTATTCACTATTTATGAACTCACTTATAGTGTTTTGATTTCTTTATAAACTTGTGGTTAATATAAAGAATGGTATTATCTTATTATAATTATTCTTGGAGATTTTATATTAGATAAGGATTCTCTTATAAAATAATTTATACTTATGGTTGAAAGATAATTTAATAAAATTTTATTTAAATAGTGTTAAATCATTTTGACTTTATAATATTATTATTTAAGACTAATACTATTTATTATATTTATTTGGTTAATTTAGGAAATATTAACAAGTTTTTATTTGTAAATTTATGAACTATTAACTGAAGAAATAGGTTTAAATTCAAGTTATGAAGGTGTTTAACTTTTTATTTAACTCAAAAGTGGAATATCACATTTTTAACTTATAGGTATTATTTTTGTGATCACTTTGGTATATTACATTTCTTTTTGTGATTTATAAATAATAAGATATGATTTTAATAAGGTTTATTACTTTAAAAAAATACTTAATAAATAATAAATATTTCATTAAGTGAAGTAATAATGTATAATTATAATGTTAGAGTATAATTCTTATTTTTCTAAGATTTTTGGTATTTAATTTAGATTTTAACATTTACCATTATTAAAATATTAATTATCAAAGTATTAAAACTTTATAAAGTATTTATTAAATAATATTTATTTAAATAATTATCATAATAACATTTAATAATAGTTTTAAGTTGTAGATTTTATTTTTCTAAACATTTCCATATATTATATGTATTTTTCTAGTTTATAAAACTAAAGATATCAATTTTACAAGATTTAATCATTTAATTTCGTTTGTGGAATATTGTTATTAGAATTTGTATTGTTTTAATTATTTCCTAAACATACACTAAACTTTTTACACCCAGACTGGATATACCCAAGTCACTGACATGTGGGGCTTAGGGCCACGTTGATGTGCCACGTTGGCATGAACCCTTAATCCTTTTCACACTTAGAACGATCCTAGCCACAGAGATGAATTTGTGGGTCCGTGGCCACGTTGGAAAGCCACATCAGCAACGAGACCCACACCACGTTTGACTTGGTCTGGTCGACACGGTGAACGGTGGCTATCGCCGGCGACCATCTAGCGGCGGCGCTACGATGCGCGAGTGGATGCGAATCTTAGTGGATCAGAAGCGCATGAGCCTAGGCAACCTAACTGGGGTGGCATAGTGTCTAGGGGTGGACGGGAGCCTCGCCGGCGGTGACTGAAGCGGAGACAGCACGGCGGCGCTCGAGGCCAGCACAATCCAAAGAGGTATAGGAAGAAAGGAAGGGTCCTAGAGGACCATTAGCTCACCGGGAATGCAGAGAAGTGGTCGAGGAGGCAAGGTGCAGTTGGAGACGGCGGCGATTGACGTCAACAAACGGCGTCGGGGTCGGAGAAGATGGATCAAATCCCGCAGTTAGAGACCTCCCTGACCAGCATTCTTCGAGGAAGATGACGAAGTGGAGCACCGCGGTCATCGTGGTGGCTTCAGAATGGCAAAGGGAGACCGAGAGCGAGCTCTAGCTTGAGCCATGGGGATTAGGGTTTCGGTTATTGAGAGAAATCAAAGAGGAGGGTTGCTAAGAAGGGGGAAATGAGGATGAGACCGAAGGGAAACATCGCTGTGGCCTCCTTATCCTCCCCTGACGACGACGACGTGCATCTTGATGCGGTGGGGATCGATGGCGGTCGGAATGCCAGGTAGCAGCTTTGCCGGCGAGGAAGACGACAAAGGTTAGAGCCTGAAGGGGTATGGGCTACTGGCAGGCTGGTGCTCGGCCAGTTGGGCCGTGGTGTGGTGCGTGTGAACAACAGATAGGGAAGAGGAAAGATGGGCCGCAGGCCAGATGCTGGTTCCTTTATTTTTTCTTTCTATTTTGATTTTCTATTTTCTGTTTCATTTTTAGATTTCAATTTTGCACAATTGGTTAAATGTTTCTTTATAGAAATTATTTGCTAAGTGTTTGCAGCAGTAATGTGGTGTATTTACAATCATAAAATGATCTTTTATTATCTAAGGTTATAATTTTTTATTTTCTTTTAATAGATCTTTTTTCTCTTATTATTTGTGAGATCCTTTAATATGAATTTAATTGGGCATAAATTCATAAACTTATTATAGAATGTATTACTACTAACTAATGAGTTAAAGTTTGAATTGAAAATGCTTTACCATAAGTTCTTAGAAGATTTAATATTCATAAGTTTATTTTATTGATGTGTGTAAAGATTAATGGTTAATCACTTTGTCTTTATGTTATTGATCTTTAATAACATCACCATTCAAACTAAAATAATGGAATTTTTTTCTAGGATAACTTATGAGAAACCATTAATAAAGATAGTTCCATAAGCACCTATGATAATGATGGTTGAATATGACAAAGATGTGCTCAAGGGATTTGTTATAGGAAAATATTCCTATGAAGCATTGTGGAAACAAGATGGTAGATCAACCATAGAAAGTGAATATTAGGTTTGGTCTTAGATTTAGGGTTTAGTGTTCAGCAAGGATTCCTATATTCCATACTTCATAATTCTGGTCTTCTGATTAAGGAATTCCTTTCCTAGATATACTACTTCTTCCTATCCATCATTATGTGTTAACATGATAAACTTTACTTCATAAAATATTCGTATCCACCTTTTATCCTTCTAAATCCATTTGTAATTCCAATGAGCTTAACACTAAAGCTTTCATAATCTTCTTATATTCTTCCTTAATGATTCTTTACTAATATCACTTCAATAAATGTATGCATCAAATCTTACTTCACTTCAAGTGCTTAGTATTTCCAAAGAGGAAAATACTACTTCTTTAATCCAATGTTTATCCAACATTATTTTAATCATACTATCTTGTCTCCACTTGACTCCAATATCTAACATTCCAACCTCACATTATATTAATGTGACTTGTAATGACTAATCTAGGATACTATATCTATATTATGGTTCCATCACGTTTTATCCACCAATGCTACTTATACATGATATAAGCATTCAATCTTGGTGAGTAAGGCATGATCATTATGGTCCTTGAATCCTTTATGGTTTAGGTTTCCAGTTGACTAAACAAGGCTTCACCAATACAACACTACAGTTGTATTCTAATTATCTTCTGTTTAGCTCTATTGGATTAAGAGATATAATTCATTGACTATACCTACTTGATCCAATAGGACTACTCCTGGTAACTATCTGTAGACTTCATTCTTGTAATCGTCTTTGTTACCATATTGATTTGATTTACTCAAATCACTCCCATCCTATAGATGACATCTAGAACTAGCATCACTAGTTACCTCTTCTGACTTCTTTCTTTATAAGCCTTAAGTGAATGCTATAATAAGGACAAGAGTTGATAGGTTAAGAATTGATGAATCAATAGTTGATTACTCAACATTGATGAACAATAGATATTGAGATAGGATTCCATAAGGATTGATATGGAAAGAAAGATATATGTTGAATGATCTTAACTTTGGTTTCTTTCCTACTCAATCTTACTAGAGAGTTAAAGTTAAGTATTTCCATGATACTCCTGGTATAAGTAGATGAGATTAAGATATAATTGTTTCATTCTTATTACTTAAGTTATATTTATAAGTTGGTATTCATGTGTGATTAGAATGAATGCTATAATATGATCACCTAAGGATCAAATATAAATCATCAAGTAATGTATTAGGGTTTTAACTTCTATTGCATTTGATCTACCCTTAGATCAAATCATGTTACCCAAAATAAGGTTTTAGCAAAGGTCATATTGAAACTTATCCCAGTCAACTTGATGATCTAATCAATTCCATCAAGTTAAGAGAAGCTTCAATCACTTTGAAAAGTTTTTATTTAAAAGCACGAAAATTATTCAGATTTTCTATGCATGAATGCAATGCACACACCTTCCTCAGCTTATTTCTAAGCTCTAATGCTGGGATGTTACAGACTCTCCCCCTTAAAATAAACTTCGGTCTCGAAGTTCGCATACTCTCACATTTCGGAGTAAGGAATTGTCTTGCAATGATTATGATATGTCTCAGCTCCATGGTAACCTCAATGGGAATAATTGTAATATCCCATATCCAGATCTTTTCCTTGAATCCTGCTTATACTTGGTAATCTTCAACTTGTTGTCTCCAATACTCCAAATTTCCTTTTACTTTACTCCCTTAGAGATATGTCCTTGTAAAATCCTTAAATTGAGGTCTCTGCTTTAGTTGATTTCCCTGATTAAGTATCCTAATCCAACTTCTTTACTTGATCATCGAACTTCCTTACTATACTATGTAAGGTCTAGGAAGTCTCACTAAAACAGGTTTTAAATTTTTATTAATAAGTAGTATGGTTAAAAGACTAATCTTTAATTTTTCATTGTACGAGTTGTACTGGTATGTAACATCCCAAAATTTTCTAAATTTTGGAATGTTAAAAATAAATAAAATTAAGTTGATTGAATTGTTTGATCTTGTTAAAAATTTCGAATGAAATAAAACTTTTGAGAACTTGTTTAAATGTATTCCTAAACCACATTGAAAAGAGTGGATAAACATGACTATCCAAAATAAAAATATTGGTTAGGAAACTTTTATACAAAAGAAAATTATTTACCTCGCATTTTATTTACGCCATTTAGATTTTTGAGACTCTTGATTTTCCAAATACATATTTCACACGAGAGGAAATAACATGACATTTCCAAATATTAGTGTTGGAGGATATTCCATTTGGTGTTATTTGAATCTTAAATTGCATTTTGAATTCTTGAGGATATTAATAATAATTTCCAGTCAAATAAAAAAATCAATAGAGAGAAGATAATATGACTTCTTCATTTTTATTTGGATGTTAAAATAGTTATTCGGTATTATATAATTGAACATGTATATTTTAAAGCATTATTGTATTAATTTTTGGACATCAAACTAAAAGCAGTAAACCATATGCATAAGTAGCCATGTTAGGCCAAAGTGTATAAAATATTTTTGTCAAATGTTTTGGGCTGGAATTATATTTTCCTAGGCTCTATAACTATTTTGATTTTCTAAAAATTGTCGAAGGGTCACGCTTAATTTAAGGTGTCAGCAAACAAAAGTACGCAGAGTAAACAAAAATCAGAACCTGACACATGCCAAGCTGGCCCCTTGCACCGGCCAGGCATGATCTTCTTCCAGCACGAGGAAAACTGGCAAGTACGATCCAGCTGATGCACCACGAGGCCTCCCTCTCTCATGTTATCCTGTTTTATTTTTATCTTCCCTAACAAAGCAGTTTATCTTCCCTAACAAAGCAGTCCCACACCCAATCGTATTCCTCTCGACAAAGACCAGACCAAACACGTCCGTTCCTGTACCGGTGAAATCCTATGAAAATTTCATGGATTCGCCAAATTTCTTGCCTCGTCGTCCACGCAATGCTCCCCATAAATATCCTCTCCTCCTCCCATCCGAGTTTTGGCAAAAATCTATATCGTATTCCGCAGAATCAATCCTGATCTCGCCGAGAAACCATCGCTCTATCTTTTCTAAAACTTCTCAGATTGCTTGATCCCTTTCTGCAACGCCGGAGTGAGACGCACGGACCTTGGCGGAGTCCGACGTAGGTGCTGTACGTTTAGGCGACCACCGCTGCCATCAGGAGCCGCAACGGGACTCGTCGACCACGTTGTTCGCTGCATTAAGGCGAAGTTGTAGCCTCCATCCCGGAGCACGTCGACCAGCGGAGCCTCGCTTGCGTCCACACGCGAGTCCCGGCGCAGCTAGCTGTTTCTATATCACCGGCACGTCATGTCAGTTCAGGTAATCATCGTCGCCTGACATTTGATCTGGTGCTGTATGAATTAGAAGACACAACTATTCATGTTGCGAGGTGTGGCACCCGTGTTGTTGTTTGTTTCTCTATTTAACTTGTAGCCGATAGGATTAAATGAGATCAGATGCATAGTTGTTAGCTCGTACCAAAATTGGAAATTCCATAATTTTCAATCTACAAGTCGAGACTACATGATTCTTGTTGAGTTGGATTCACAATTAAGTTCCCTATTTAGTGGTACTAGCTTTTCCAATTATAAATTATTGAATCTGTCATCAAATTTTAAAATTTGAGAGGCGTTTTGCCCATACCTTAAGATCCATATATCCTTCTTAATTGATTCTTTTTGTGTTAGTTTCGCAATTTCAAGATCTATCAAGTAGGTGTTGGAATTTCCAATTTATGAATAAATAATATAAGTTGAACTTTAAAACTCAATTTAATCATAATTGGAGTTATACAATCCTAATAATTTGACTCCCGGTGTATTTTGATCCTTGTGACATCCCTAGAACTTTCTAGTCTTACACTAATCGAAATTAATGTGGATCTCAAGATTATTTTGTGTTTTGATCGCTTGTTGTTTTACTTGGCTCTTTATTTGCTATGTTGCTTATTAGAGTTATTTTCCTACGCTTTAGATTTATTCGGAGTGCGAGAGAAAGTTCACAAAGAAGAAATCATCATCAATATTACTAAGGCAAGTTACACCACTTGTTCATAACTTTTGTCCCAGTTTTGATTCTATGCATGTGATCTTCAAAATTCTGTAGTATGCATGTGTAGGATGTTCTAGTAGAAGTTTTCCTTAGTAATATTTTGCAAGTGCGATGATTTTGTAGTATGCCATGAGTAGCTCTATACTTAGGATTTTTCCCTCCTAATAGGTTCCCCTGTTTTGCTATGTTTTGCTAAGTACTGCTTGCTATGCTACATATATAAAGTACCGTTGGGGGGAGTTCGAAAGACAATGATTTTTTTCTAAGTATAGAGGCTCTCTTGAGCAAACTTTACTTCTCAAATCCACTTCAAAATAAAAACTAAGTTTTTGTCTGGGCGGAATGGTTGTCGGGTCAACGAGTGAGATTTTGGTGGAGGACGGCCGCCCAGGAATCAAAGAAGTCTGCCATGTTTCAGAATTCAGAAGCATCCAGTGCAACCACAATACATATGGGCTCTGTCTTGGCCTAGTACTTAGTGGGAAACCTCACCTGGGTACCAACATGTGGAGGTTCTTGGCACGGTTGGATCCAGAAGGTAGAGGGGCTATTAAGGCAAAACCTCGCCATGGTCTTGTCTGTAAAAGGACTTGATCGTTGATTGTGGGTAAAGTGCACAAACTCTCGAGAGTACTGCAATCTGATCGATCAGCCGTGTTCACAGAAACAGAACAACATTGAGCATCTGAAGGATGGATCCTCTGAAGGATTTTCCTCTCTCCTTTCTAAGCAAAGTTTTGAAACCCCATGGCATGAGTAATATCGCCAATGGGTGAGATTTTGGGAACTTGGTGTGTAATATCCAAGTGTCACTTGGTGAGTAATATCCAAGTGTTTGGTTGTTTGGACACTTGGTGAGTAATATCCTCGTGTGCCATTCGACCCTATTTTATCTACGCAAATGTTTACAAAGTAGGGTAAAACTCTCTCTCTCTCTCTCTCTCTCTCTCTCTTTTCTCCATACTTAGAGAAAATTAGCTTTATGCAAATGAACTCCAAAGCCTAAACTAGCCTTGCATGTAGAGTTAGTCTTTCCTTCCTTGGTGTAATTTGCCAATACATTCAAAGTATTGACCCAACTTGTTGGCTACACGTTTCATGTGCAGAATTTCGGAGATCATTGAAAGGTGCTCTAGGATCACGGGTCTTCACTCAACCTGCCAGTGGCATTGATGGGACTCATGTCGTATATTTTTCACTTTTGTTGTAATAATGTAAACTCTAGATTATTCGATTCATGTAATAAAGACTTGTGTTTTACATGATATTTCATCGTCTGTGAGTGCTAGCTATTGATCCAGGGACTAGCATGTTAATCACAGGGACATAGGATCCTTACCGATCCGAGGTCGCTACATGGTAATTCTTCCAAATATTGGTTTTGAACACATTCAGTCCAAACCCATTGGAATTTTGTTCCTCTAAACTTGTCCAATTGGATGTGATTATTCACTCTTAAGGATCACTTTAAGAATTTTTTCTTTTTGAATTAGTTTGTTAGGACTATTCTATTTTATTACTCCTCAGCTCTTGTTTTAGCAAGCTTTAGATAATGTTTTCATTATTACCTATAGTACTTCTTCAACTTTCATTTATAATGTTTACTCTCCCTCTTAGGGTTGACTAATAGTCTTCAAACTGCCTATTTAGTATTTATTGGCTTTATAAGTAGAATATTGGTCCCTATCCAGCTTTTACTCTGCTTAGTTAGGGTCTGATGAAAGATTGTACGGTATATCCACACAATTGTGGATCTCCGAAGTGAATATTTCAGCATTATTTGTCTTACTTACTTATTCGGATATTTTCGCTTTGATGCACCTGACTTCACAAAGAGTCTCAAAAGACGGTCGCTTTCAATTTTTATACTCCTTTGTGTCTTACTTTTCTTAGGCCAAATTTTATGCTCTTTATGCAACTTTCAAGATGATCTGGTTAACTATGTCAACCAACACCAGCTACGGTCAAGATACCAACTGTGTATAAAATACTAGCTATGGATCAAATACCAGCTGCGGATAATTACCAACTGCGAACCATCCTAGGGTGTATGTATTATCCTATGGTTTCCAACATACTTCTAGCATTCTCTCTGAATTGTCAGAGCTTGAATACCATACTGGATTCCAAAACTTCTTATTTGCACTTATTCATGATGCTTCCATGAAATCGGTACAACTACTTTATTAACTTCTTAACATCTTACCTACTTTAAATGAACTTTAAGTTTATTACTTCTTGTTGTTCCTTCTATTCCCTACATTAATCTTCCTTCTTATTAGGGACTAACAATGATTTGAGCTCGATTCATCCTTCAAATTGCGTTGATACTACTTATATTTTTCTTTACCCTTCAAATAAGTCTTCATATTGGTCTTCGGAACTCGTCACTCCCTTACACGAATTCCCATTCCTATCTAGGTCTATAACATCAAGTAGTAACTGGATGTTGCAACATGCATTTGCACACCAAGTGAAACTTTTTTTGAGCATTAACCAAGTCAAACTTCATGTACAAATCTAGTCAATCAAGAAGATCCAAGAAAAACAAATAAATCCAAATGTGGTTCATGTAACACACAATATTCTAAGCCCAGAATATAGTAGTTGAGTATAATATCTCTAGAATTCTGGCTTAGTTGTGTAGTATATGACACCTCCTCGTATAGGTTTACATCGTGATACTTAGCACATAAAGTCAACTATATTTACCCAAATTGATCAAGTGGAACAGGATAATATTAAGCAAAGTTGTCTCAAATTTGGTTTTGACTAACCTTTGGTTTCACCCTTGGTTTCACCTTTGGAATGATTAACTATGTTCAACCTTTCTTTATTAGCCAACTAACCTCACATGATCCCTCCAAATGACTAATCAGATTCTATTTGTTAACATAAACCAAAGATTATTAGAAATATTTAGCACATATGACTTCTATCATAGTCCTACCATGGTATTTTCTTACTTATACTTCAGGATAATTTACTAATTTCTTGTCATATTTACACTCTCATAATGGTTTCGGAGCTAATCTCACCATGATCTTATTATGTTTTACCCGTTCATCATGATTCAAGAGCTAATCTAACCATGATGACTTTGTTTCACATTACTCCATTGCTAAATCCTAACATAATTTCACTTCATCACGTAGAATTCTCAAGTGAATACCACATGATTACTACTCATTACATCAACATCTATCCTAATGATATTCATCATGTTGTCTTTGGTTACCAACTGACACTAATATTTTACTGCTCTTACTTACATTCTAGGGTTAAGCTATACTATTAGAACCACTTCATTTGATGTCTTGCACTTTTCTACAGTATATTGGTGGTTTATGTCTCCCTCGGAGGATACTAAAGAGTACTATACTTGAGAAAAGATGAAATAATTACTTCCTAAGAAAAAATGACTTAAACATCTGACTTATGTGTGACAAGGTTATCCTCAAGTGGATACTCATCACAAGTCATAAGAACATTTGGTTTAGATAAGATGGCTTCTATAGTCACTATCCAACCTACAGATCTGCCTAAAAGGGTTTAATCCTAAGGTCAAAGCATATGCTCTGATACCAACTGCGGTGACCCACCATACCACTGCATGATGTAGTACACTATAGTCGTTGACATAACACCAATAAAACATCGTTCACTAGTATTACATCCCTCATAGTAGTACAACAAAAACATAGCAGGTCCAAGACATGACTATAGGTTACAACTCAACTCTTTACACAAGATCCAGAGAACACTCTAGGTTAAAGAGAGAGAAAAAACTTCTATAAAGAAGAATCAGGAATAAATAACTCATAGCTACCATACTTATAAAACTAATAGCTGAACTACTAGGCTTGCATTGGTGCTATTGCAATACTCTACAGAAGTAGGTTCTATGGTTAGAATTTCTATTCTTATCTAATCAGCAACTTTGTCTTCACTTGAGTTGATGTATATGTTGACTTTCTTGACTTCATTGAAGAGCGTTAGCTTTTGACGATGATTCCTGGAGCATAACTTGATGTAAACATCGTATGTACTGTCTTTAGAACCTAGCAAGGGTTAAGAAGATTCTTTGAGTACGGGCGTACTCAGCAATTTCACTAGAAAAGGAGTGTTTGATGCACTATAGCTACAGCCACAGACCGTAGATCATAGGCAATGCAAGTTTTCATAAACATTTCTTCAAAGGTTGCTTTTATTCTGAAAAACTATGTCTGTCAGCCTTCACGGGTTTACCAGAACCTTCATGGGGTTCCTTTCCCGCCGCGTTCATAGCTCCTTCCCGGAACAGGGAGTAACAAGTTATAGTTCTTACACTCTGCAGAGGTGCGTCACTTTACCCATGAGAGACCTTAGGTTTTGTTGCACGGCCGGGAGTATGTCCTTGTTCAAACTTCCTTGGTTTGAGGCCGAACCTAAGATCCAAGCCAATCACTGCCTTCTCCGCGACCCCGCATGTCTCCTTGGTGTACACCATGCCCACCTTTTGAATTACGGCAATGGTTTGTACAGACCGTTCAGATGCCGGAACTATCGTGGGACGTTGAGGGCTCCCACCCATATGCTGCATATCCTCTACGAATTACCATAAATAATATGCATGCTACGAGTGATAATAGCCACGACCCGCACATCCAGCTCCATGCGAGAGGGAAAAGATACAGCTGACTTCTCCGTCCCATTCCAAATATCATGGTGAACGCGTAATATACGGCGCAAGAATCACTGGCGACATTGGTTGTTAAGTCCTAGGTAATATGTTCCTTTACCACCGGAACTCTTATAGTAGGTTATTACCTCATGGTAAATAACCTATAATCACATTACTATGAAAATAGTGTTTTCCGACCTTTTTCAAATGCAGGTGATGACAACACTGGATTTTAAAATACTTTACAGAAAATAATCAAAGGACATGAGCAATTGTGAACTTGCCTTTTGTGATTGCAAGATTATGCGCTCACAGTCTTCGAGACAATATAAAAGATCCAATAACTAAAATCTGCATCATTGGTCCGATAAGGACTAATGTTTAAAGAAACAAGATGCTTTTATGCATAAGTAATGTAATGCAAGTTGATAAACGTGAATCCCGAGAATAACGTTGTTTTAGGGTTTGGGTACTGGAAAGGGTTTCCTTGCAATGTGTTGTCCTTTTAGATTAAGTTTCACACATGTGCTTCTTATCAAGGCTTGTGAGTGTGTGTGAAACATCATGTATTTATACAAAAATAAAATACACACATATGGAATGCTATTCAAGGTTACTTACATCTTAATTGTTTATCTTCAAGTTTTACTTTACAAGCAATGTCACTTATAAAGAGTTTAAGTATTAACAATCTTATTATACAAGTAAAGTATGAAGTAAGGTGGTTGTGATTAGTTGTCATCTGTTTTCTGAAGTGGCAAAAGGAATAACATTGGAAGAAAATCTTACTTAACTAAGCAGAAGCATTTAAGCTTTTAAGTTAACCTTATGAGGTGTTCTTTCTAGTTATAGTTTTTAAGTAAGAATGAATTACTCCATTTGAATAATGACATCATTTGTATTTGGGACTTATCTATCTTGGTTTTTAACTTGGTTGGTTTGGTATTAGGATACTTTATAATTTAAATATAATAGACCAAAGTTAACTATAAAGCATATAATAAAGTCTTTAGTATTATATTTAAAGTATTGTAGACTAAAGTTAACTTTAAAGACATAGATGGACTTTAGGTGAAATGCTTGTTATACTTATACCTTGTTCACTTTATAATTTTTCTTTAAAGTTATTTAAGAATGATATTATTTTTAGTTGGTAATGGTTTCTTTACATTATAATGGTATAAAGGAATTTATCTCCTTATAAGGGTGTGGTTGAAGTTTATGAATAAGTAAATAATATTATTCACTATTTATGAACTCACTTATAGTGTTTTGATTTGTTTATAAACTTGTGGTTAATATAAAGAATGGTTTTATCTTATTATAATTATTCTTGAAGATTTTATATTAGATAAGGATTCACTACTGCAGAATAGCCTATCAGTGACAGGCTCAAAAAATCTATTAGTGACGGGCAAAGCGCCTGTCACTGATGACTAATCACTGATATGAGGCTACTAGTGACAGGCACACTTGCCTGTCACTAGTATGTGTACTAGTGACATGCATTTATGCATACCAGTGACATGCAGATTGTGATTGTGATCAAAGGCTTTAGCCATGTGGGTGTTTGTAGTGACATGTCCATTATCTTGCCCGTCACTGGTTTGAATTTCAATAATAAAGTAAATTAAATGTATTTTCCACGAATATTCCAGATAGAACAATAAGATGCTATAAGAATATAAAATGCATTTTCCACAAATATTTCTGATAGCACAATAAAATGTTATACCAATGATACTCACATAAACCAATGTGACATAATATTTGCACAGCTATCACACTGACATAAGAACTTGCAATCTATTAGAGACTAAGGAAGAATAGTTTCATTAGCACTACCACCATAGTACATTTATTATGGTCATATGCATAGTTGCAAGTTCATTTCATTGTTCTGTATATCCATCATCTTGTTGAGGTGCATATTCTTTCATTATGTCTTCCTTGTATGGACATGAACCGCACATGACATTGATGACATGCTTACCAACTGTACTTCTTGACCTCAGGGATTGAGTTTCTGCATCAGAATCTACATCACTATTTATCGCTAGCCATCTATCATCATGCTGAGAGTCATCGAAATGATCACTGTGTTTTCTAGAATTGGCATCTTTCACCACCCTTGTCAGCATAGGAATTGTCTTTTGTGGAATGCCTGGAGCTCCTTTTAGTGTTGTGCCCTTTTCGTGCCGATCCGTGTGTTGAGGAATAGTGCTCTTCAAGATTGGGATGGTACAAGGATTGCCTCATGCTCCTCTTATGATTATCGTACCTGTCAGCGAACTTGTTTCCTGAAGGACTCTTGCTGGTGCCTGCATTAGTACACTCTGAAAGCCAATCAGAACATACAGGCTCCACGCTTTTTTGCGCCGTTCAGATCTGTGCTTCTTAGACTTGATTCCATTGTTGTCTCCGCATCATCCATCATCATGGTCAGTTCTTATTTCTTTGCCTATGTGCTTTTTAGACACTCTTCCATCTCCCTTGGCAGGACATAATCTACTAGTATTATCTTCAATCTCTTGGCCTTGTTGCTTATTCTCTATAGATGGTTCTTTTCTATGTTGACTGTGACCATGCTTAAGGCTGCTCCCGCTCATACTTTGAATATATCTCTTGATGAGTTTCTTTTGTGTGCATCTTCATCCTTATGCCTACTTGAAACGTACCTACTGAATCAAAATTATAATAAGCACCTTTCGTTTTAGATTTTACCACAAAAGAAAAACTATACAGATTACAGGAAAAGACGATTTAGCACGTACGTCCTGTCAGAACTTCTCAGCCTCTACCTCTCTGAACTGCGTGACCATCCAAAATCTGAGGAATCACTCGCTTTATCAAAAACAGTATCATCTGAGGGACCAAAAAGAGCAGCCATCTTCCCAGTCCAGTAGTTAGGGGGAGGATTCTCCCAATCAGCCCACTCATAATCTCCCCCGGGGCTGCGAAAGTAATGAATGAAATTACAAGCAACTCCACGTGAACATGTCTGTTAAACAGGAGAGATGAAACAGAGCACACGGATGGTACCAATCATCCTTAGAATCCCTAAAACTCAGAGGTTACTCCTCTAGAAAATATGAATGTTGTGAATATACTTTGTCCATGTCAAATAACAGAGTGAAGAAGGTAAGGTAGTGCAGTTTTAGATACATTGAATCTTGACCACATGTATTCACCACAGATCGCTACCTTCCATTTGGTCACAACAACAAACTCGCATGTGATCTGAAAAACAGGAAAAGATCCAAGGTAAGTTTATGAAAGAGTGCCATTTTGAAATAAACTTATTTTACACTAGGAACAACATAAAAGAGTGAAGGATTCTCTAAGAAAGCTTCACAAGGATTCTCGAAGATGGAATGATCTATTTCTACATACTTGAAATAATATCTCGAAGATGGATTTGTAATGCACGTAAACAGAAGGTTCTTGCAAGGAATGGCACACATTCCATGGTTCAAACAGACTGAGACAAGTCAGTTCCCAAGATACTCCAGGAAGCTTACGATGGAGTGTAAATACAAGCAAGGCTCAGAACAGCCATAGCCCGAGCATTATTACTAATTTGTTTGACTCCAAATCATAACCTATTATTTGTGTGTTAACAGTACATTAATAAGTGAGGTAAATTTTACTTCTTGTGTTTCCTTTATAATTACCTAAATCTCTGTAGATATGTGTCAAATAGGCTAGCGATGAAAGTGTTCCTTTTGTTGAGTGTTAACAATACATCAGTAGTAGTCTACCTCATAATATAATATATAAACATAAAAGCAATAGAGTTCCATCAAATTGGTTCTACTATATGTGCATAACAACAAGAAGACAAACATCAACGAGAGAACTACTTACAACAACACTTCTTATTACTGCCATGCCCGAGTCACAATTATTATAAGAATTATTATGCGCAGAAAAGGGCTTGCTAATGTTGAGCAGTTTCTACTTAACTTTGCAGTATAAATAGCACATGCAGGACTAGTAGCCCTTGAAGGTCAGAGAAAGATTAAATTTATATCTTGTATTATTTCATAAAAGTATGTATTCAAGTGGGCAAGCTACACTTGTTTTATCCTTCTTATCAGTTATATCATAAACAGTTGTTTTACAACAAACCTTCTCAGTGCTCGGAATTTCAGATACAAGTATAAAGTGAAATATAATTTAGATACCAAGTGTAGGCAAGTGAAGGACTATGATACTTCTCTAGCTTATGTCCTAGATTCAAATGGATTTTTTCCTGTCACATACACTACTTCAAAATATCATCATACTCCTAATATTATAGGCTGACAGGTGCAGCTGCATACAGGAATGATATGTTTGGCAACAATAATATCCATAATATTCTGAAAAGAGCCATCAAATTGAAGATGTTGTGAATTAATTGAAACCAAACCTGACAGGAGTCCTACGAAGCGGATTGCAGTGCGGCAGATTCGTCGCTGCTTGCAGGAGTACGATCGGAGGGTGAATTCGTCGCGGCCGGGGAGGAGCCGCAGCTTGTAGGGCTACGAAGCGGAGAGTGGCGGGGTCTTCGCGGGCGATGAATTCGTCGGGGGCTGGGTAGGAGGCGTGGCTTGCAGGCTACGACGCGGATGGTGGCAGAGTCATCGCGGGCGGCGAATCTGTCGGGGCTGGGGAGGATTCGCGGCTTGCAGGCGGCGACCCGCAGAGTGTTCGAGTCTTCGGCTCATCGCTGCTTTCAGGGCGGCGGCGTGGAGGGCGGCGCTGTGCAGGGCGACGTCATGGAGGGCGGCGGCGTGCAAAAGTTTTGGCGTGGAGGTTTGGGGACATATCTGGCTTCTTCAAGGTTTTTTTTAGCGGTTGGTTCCTCGTGTGTGTGGCAAGTGCGCTAAAAGAATTCCCATGTCCCGCGAGTTTTTTTTCAAGTCTTTTGCTCGCTAGGTATTTGGACAGGTAGTTCTTATGCATATCCAAAATTGATATAACATCTATAAAACTCAGAAAACATAAAAAATCATGAAAATATAAGATAGTCCATAACAACTCGCATCAAAATAAATTAGGTTTCAGTTTCGTCGTGTTCAAAATCTTCTCAACGATCGTCTTGATCGAAGTGATGACTTCTTTTGAAGGGACATGTGACGATAATGTAGTTTGATCCCTTCTGGTAGGCTTGGGGGTTAGAAGTCTGTGGGTGGGCTAGCAAGCGGAGCAGGGCACGCAGGTGGGCTAGCCTAGAGACGCGCGGTGGCACCGGCCGGTATGGTTGGGTCAGCGGTTAAAAATGATCTATTACCAGTGATAGGCATTTAGAGTTATGAGTCACTAAAAAAATGCCCATATCGGTCAAACTCCACTAAAGATACTAGTGATAGGCATACTTTGAGCCTGTCACTACTCATATCGTTTTTAGTGACTGGCATTTATAAACACCTGTCACTAAGTAGTTTTTCTATTCTGGCGGACTCTACAAAAATTACTAGTGATAATCAATTGTATGTGCCTGTCACTAGTGTTTTGTACTAGTGACAGTCTTATCCTTGCCCGTCGCTAGGTATATTTACTAGTGACAGGCAAAGTTTTGCTTGTCACTAACCACTTGGAGGCTATAAACCTTTCTGTAGTAGTGATTCTCTTATAAAATAATTTATACTTATGGTTGAAAGATAATTTAATAAAATTGTATTTAAATAGTGTTAGATCATTTTGACTTTATAATATTAGTATTTAAGATTAATTCTATTTATTATATTTATTTGGTTAATTTAGGAAATATTAACAAGTTTTTATTTGTCATTTTAGGAACTATTAATTGAAGAAATAGGTTTAAATTCAAGTTATGAAGGTGTTTAACTTTTTATTTAACTCAAAAGTGGAATATAACATTTTTAACTTGTAGGTATAATTTTTGTGATCACTTTGGTATATTACATTTCTTTTTGTGATTTATAAATAATAAGATATGATTTTAATAAGGTTTATTACTTTAAAAAAATACTTAATAAATAATAAATATTTAATTAAGTGAAGTAATAATGTATAATTATAATGTTAGAGTATAATTCTTATTTTTCTAAGATTTTTGGTATTTAATTTAGATTTTAACATTTACCATTATTAAAATATTAATTATCAAAGTATTCAAACTTTATAAAGTATTTATTAAATAATATTTATTTAACTAATTATCATAATAATATTTAATATTAGTTTTAAGTTGTAGATTTTATTTTTCTAAAAATTTCCATATATTATATGTATTTTTCTGATTTATAAAACTAAAGATATCAATTTTACAAGATTTAATCATTTAATTTCATTTTTGGAATATTGTTATTTGAATTTGTATTGTTTTAATTATTTCCTAAACATACACTAAACTTTTTACACCAGACTGGATATACCCAAGTCACTGACATGTGGGGCTTAGGGCCATGTTGATGTGCCACGTTGGCATGAACCCTTAATCCTTTTTACACTCAGAATTATCCTAGCCACAGAGATGAATTTGTGGGTCCGTGGCCACGTTGGCAAGCCACATCAGCAACGAGACCCACACTAGGTTTGACTTGGTCTGGTCAACACGGTGAACGGTGGCTGTCGCCGGCGACCATCTAGCGGCGGCGCTACTATGCGTGAGTGGATGCAAATCTTAGTGGATCAGAAGCGCATGAGCCTGGGCAACCTAACTGGGGTGGCGTAGTGTCTAGGGGTGGCCGGGAGCCTCGTCGGCGGTGACCGAAGCGGAGACAGCACAACGGCGCTCGAGGCCAGCACGATCTAGAGAGGTATGTGAAGAAAGGAAGGGTCCTAGAGGACCATCAGCTCACCGGGAATGCAGAGAAGTGGTCGAGGAGGCAAGGTGCAGTTGGAGATGACGGCGATTGATGTCGACGAATAGTGTCGGGGTCGGAGAAGATGGATCAAATCCCGCAGTTAGAGACCTCCCTGACCAGCGTTCTTTGGGGGCAGATGACGAAGTCGAGAACCACGGTCATCGTGGTGGCTTCAGAATGGAAAAGGGAGACCGGGAGCGAGCTCTAGCTTGAGCCATGGCGGTTAGGGTTTCGGTTACTGAGAGAAATCAAAGAGGAGGGTTGCTGAGAAGGGGGAAATGAGGATGAGGCCGAAGGGAAACATCGCCATGGCCTACTTATCCTCCCCTGACGACGACGTGCATCTTGATGCGGTGGGGATCGACGGCAGTCGAAACGCCAGGCAGCAGCTTCACCGGCGAGGAAGACAACGAAGGTTAGATACTGAAGGGGTATGGGATACTGGCAGGCTGGTGCTGGGCCAGTTGGGCCACGGTGTGGTGCATGTGAGCAGCACATAGGGAAGAGGAAAGATGGGCCGCAGGCCAGATGCTGGTTCCTTTATTTTTTTTCTTTCTGTTTTGATTTTCTATTTTCTGTTTCATTTTTAGATTTGAATTTTGCACAATTGGTTAAAGGTTTCTTTATAGAAATTATTGGCTAAGTGTTTGAAGCAGTAATGTGGTGTATTTAGAATCATATAATGATCTTTTATTATCTAAGGTTATAATTTTTTATTTTCTTTTAATAGATCCTTTTTCTCTTATTATTTGTGAGAGCCTTTAATATGAATTTAATTGGGCATAAATTCATAAACTTATTATAGAATGTATTACTACTAACTAATGAGTTAAAGTTTGAATTGAAAATGCTTTACCATAAGTTCTTAGAAGATTTAATATTCACAAGTTTATTTTATTGATGTGTGTAAAGATTAATTGTTAATCACATTATCTTTATGTTTGTGATCTTTAATAACATCACCATTCAAAGTAAAATAATGGAATTTTTTTCTAGGATAACTTATGAGAAACCATTAATAAAGATAGTTCCATAAGCACCTATGATAATGATGGTTGAATATGACAAAGATGTGCTCAAGGGATTTGTTATAGGAAAATATTCCTATGAAGCATTGTGGAAACAAGATGGTAGATCAACCATAGAAAGTGAATATTATGTTTGGTCTTAGATTTAGGGTTTAGTGTTCAGCAAGGGTTCCTATATTCCATACTTCATAATTCTGGTCTTCTGATTAAGGAATTCCTTTCCTATATATACTACTTCTTCCTATCCATCATCATGTGTTAACATGATAAACTTTACTTCATAAAATATTCTTATCCACCTTTTATCGTTCTAAATCCATTTGTAATTCCAATGAGCTTAACACTAAAGCTTTCATAATCTTCTTACATTCTTCCTTAATCATTCTTTACTAATATCACTTCAATAGATGTATGCATCAAATCTTACTTCACTTCAAGTGCTTAGTATTTCCAAAGAGGAAAATACTACTTCTTTAATCCAATGTTACTCCAACATTATTTTAATCATACTATCTTGTCTCCACTTGACTCCAATATCTAACATTCCAACCTCACATTATATTAATGTGACTTGTAATGACTAATCTAGGATACTATATCTATACTATGGTTCCATCTTGTTTTATCCACCAATGCTACTTATAAATGATATAAGCATTCAATCTTGATGAGTAAGGCATGATCATTATGATACTTGAATCCTTTATGGTTTAGGTTTTCCAGTTGACTAAACAAGGCTTCACCAATACAACACTACAGTTGTATTCTAATTATCTTTTGTTTAGCTCTATTGGATTAAGAGATATAATTCATTGACTATACCTACTTGATCCAATAGGACTACTCCTGGTAACTATCTGTAGACTTCAGTCTTGTAATCTTCTTTGTTACCATATTGATTTTATTTACTCAAATCACTCCCATCCTATAGATGACATCTAAAACTACCATCACTACTTACCTCTTCTGACTTCTTTCTTTATAAGCCTTAAGTGTATTCTATAATAAGGACAAGAGTTGATAGGTTAAGAATTGGTGAATCAATAGTTGATTACTCAACATTGATGAACAATAGATATTGATATAGGATTCCATAAGGATTGATATGGGAAGAAAGATATATGTTGAATGATCTTAACTTTGGTTTCTTTCCTACTCAATCTTACTAGAGAGTTAAAGTTAAGTGTTTCCATGATACTCATGGTATAAGTAGATGAGATTAAGATATAGTTGTTTCATTCTTATGACTTAAGTTATATTTATAAGTTGGTATTCATGTGTGATTAGAATGAATGCTATAATATGATCACCTAAGGATCAAATATAAATCATCAAGTAATGTATTAGGGTTTTAACTTCTATTGCATTTGATCTACCCTTAGACCAAATCATGTTACCCAAAATAAGGTTTTAGCAAAGGTCATATTGAAACTTATCCGAGTCAACTTGATGATCTACTTCAATTCCATCAAGTTAAGAGAAGCTTCAATCATTTTGACAAGTTTTTATTCAAAAGCGCGAAAATTATTCAGATTTTCTATGCATGAATGCAATGCACACACCTGTGTTCAGCTTATTTCTAAGCTCTAATGCTGGAATGTTACACCGATGCAGAAACCCTGAGTACCCGATCAGAAATCCACGACACCGTCTGTAGCCGCTGCCACCATCGTCCCTCGATCGGGGGGATCTGAAGTTCTTCCCGGCACCCTGTCGGAGGGGTGATCATCCCGGAGGCCTTCTCTCCGGTATGATTCGTGAGTAGATCCACCTTGGACTATGTGTCCATGTAGTAGCTAGATGGTTGTATCTCCTCCTTGGTCCTTTCATGTATAGATCTTGTGCGCTACATTCATGATCAAGATCTAATCTATTTGTAATCATACATGTTGTGTTTGCGGGGATCCGATGGATGTTGGGATTATTATGTTGGTTTGATTAATGGTTTTATCTTTATGATTCTATCTTGTCTGTGTTGTTTGTGATCTTGCATGCTCTCCGTTACTAGTGGTTATCTTGGCCAAGTAGTTTCTAGTGACTCCAAGAGGGGGTATTTATGCTCGATAGTGGGTTCATGCCTTTAGTTTCCAAGGGAAGTGACAGAAATCTCCTCGGTTGTAGATGTGTTGTTGCTACTAGGGAGAAAACAATGGTCTCTTGTTCATGGAACATGTGGACTGTTTACCTTACACACTTTGCTTAAAGCAGTTGTCTGTTGCTTGCAACTTAATACTGGAGGGGGTTCGGAAGATAACCTGAAGGTGGACTTCTAGTCATAGATGCAGTTGCATGACGGTCTATGTATATTGTCGTATTGCCCAATCAACTTCATAGGATTTTTCTTGCTAGTAATTGCATTGTTATGCCTTGCTTAGTTCCTGTCAATTGCATCGCTGTAATATGTTTACCCTTCATGCCATGTTGTTTATCTAAGAAGAGCACCTCTAGTGAACTATGGACCCCGGTCCAATCTTTACAATTGATACATCTTCCACTGTTACCTATTTACTTGCTGCAAACCATTACCTTCCACACCATACGTTTAATCCTTTGTTATAACAAACCGGTGAGCTTGACAACCTCACTAATTCGTTGGGGCAAAGTCTTGAGTTTGTGTTGTGCAGGTCTCTGCGTTACTCGCAACACCTGTGTGACGTTTCCTTCCTCCTTCTGGTTCGATAACCTCGGTTGTCGTGGGAATGACCACGGCAGACGCTGCAATCGGCAGCGAGTAGTAGAACATGGGGCAAGGGTGGTCAGCCATCTGCGGTGCGAGATGTGGGCGGAGACACAAGGGTTTACCCAGGTAAGCCCCCCCGGAGGGTAAAGACCTACTCCTGCTAGATTATATTATGGTGAGAGTACAAAGGGACGAGCTCGACGACTAGGTGGCGAGTCGCTTGGGTGTATGATGGAACGTATCCCCTATGCGTCCCCTAGGGAGGTTTATATAGGCTCACCTCGCTAGGGTTTATAGATTACAACCGAATTAGTTAAGGATTCGGAGGTTTTATGACCTAGTCCGACTGGGCCTAGCTACGCTTCTAGGCCCCTAGCTTCCAGTCGCCTGAGTCCACAACAAGTCTCGATCCAGTCGCCGCCTTGCAGGCCCACTCGCCGACGGGTTGGGCCAATAGGAAACGTACTGCTGGGTATGCCCCGGTAGGCATATCCCCATCAGTAGTCCCCGAGGCCGTCGTTGATTTGTCGCAGGTGTTTGCTGGCAGTCGGAGTATGCGGTTCCAATGCGGATGCCTAGTCGAATCGGCGACGGACTCCTAAACAAAGGAAAGAACTAGTCATTTTAGTTACAATAAGGGCGACCAATCGTGTTGCAGCTCGGCGAACGGGTCAACGAGTACTTAGTCACTGTTATAGTGATCGGGTCGGCGAATAATTTGTCACTGTTATAGTGATCGGGTCGGCAAATCGTCGAGTCGCTGGGAGCAACGAGTCGAGTGGATTAAGTTGGACCGTCAGTTGTGGTCAAACTAGCCGTTGGGTAACCCAACGGTAATATTGGCTTAATTACCGCGTACTAACGGCTCCCGAAAATGGCGGGTAATAACTGCTATTTAAGGAGAGTGAAGGGCGAACGGGGAAAATGCTTCCTTCACTTCCCCCGATCTCGCGCATCCCTGTTTCCCATTCCGCGCAGCGACCAGAACGATCCAGAGAGTTCCGAATCCCACGATCCTCCAGCCGATGCCCCCCTCCACCGAGCCATGGGGTAGATCCAAGTGCATGAAGGCACTGCTAGCATCTTTTGAGGAGGCGGGGATTCTCCGCACCGGGAGATGGCGCATCCCTGCGGCCGGAGAAGTAATTCCGGATCCGCGCGAGGGGGAGTTCATCTGCTTCACCAGTCACCTGGAGCGGGGGATTGGCTTCCCAACCTCTCTCTTCTTCTGGCGTTTCTGCGCCTACTACGGAATCCAGCCATCGGATCTGGGTCCGCACAGCATCAAGTAGCTCGCCAGTTTCGTGGCGTTCTACGAGTGCTATGTGGGCTGCAGGCCCTACTTCCCCTGTGGCAAGACCTATTCCACGGGAGAATCAGCCGCGAAGAAACAGGTGGTCTGATGCTAGCCGCGGGCGGCTTGATGTTCCAGCTGAAGTCAAAGGCATCGTTCTTTGATTTGATGCTGCCCGCCAAAGCAGAGAACGAGTGGAAGAAGTACTGGTTCTATGTCACCGAGTCGACTCCAGGCGACGAAGTGGCGATTCCAAGGTACTCCGCCGACCAGCCCGAGCCGCGTCGGCTCCAGGTCATCAAACTCCTGCTAGAGCAGCGGATGGTTGTCGACGAGATGTTACAAACCATTCACAACCTGAAGAAGAAAGGCCTCCAGACCATCAATCTCTACAACTGTTGGCTCGGGCGGCGGCTCGTGCCCCTGGCCAGCCGTGACCACTACATGTACGAGTATACGGGTAAGGATGACCTGACAAAATCCTGCCTCGTTGAGTGGAGACTCAACGATTATACACTGTCCCTGAAGAAGATTACCTAGCCGGTGTATCTCGACGCGAAGGCCGGGGTCTCCCCTTATATCGCGAGGCACCCAGCTCCAACAGTAAGCTGTTATTCCATTTGCACTCGCAGTCGCAGTTTGTGCATTCGCGGTCGTGCTAACGTCGTTTGTTCTTGGTGCAGTTGTTTCAAGTGGTGGAAGGGTGGCTTCCACCCACAGACGACGAGAACTCGAGCTCGTCCGCCCAGGACGGGAGTGTGTCATCGCCCACCAAGGGCAACACCGAGAGTGATGGAGGCGATAACGATGATGATGAAGACGACGACCCCGTGGAAGTTGTTGCCCCCACGGTTCGCAAGAGTCGTGGGCAGCACCAGCGTGAACTCGAGGCCAGCAAGAGCCTCGAACCTCACGATGATGACGACGACGAGCTCCCTGAGCACACCTCACATCGCGAGGCCACGCCGTCAAAGAAGAAGAAAGCTCCGCCAAAGAAGAAGGCGAAGCCGATATCTCCGCCTCGATCTGCGAGCAGCTCCGATGCCACCAGCTCGGCTGAGGACGCAACGGCGCACGCGGCCGCGGCAGCTGGCGCCGCCGCCACAAGGGACGAGGTGCCGCTGGCGTCATTGCCACCGCCATTCGCCCCAGTCACTAGCTTGGGGGCCGTTTCAGCCGCAGGGACCTCGCCACTAAGGGGGGTTCCCATAGTAATTGCCACGGAGGCTCCCGCCGCGGCTTCATCTTCAAAGAAGCTGTCAGTGTCTTGGGCACACAATGTGTTCGAGACAGGCCTCACTTGGAAGCTGGGGCCCGAACTGGAGAAACTGGCCAGCATCCGCACTGGCCTATGATTCCTTCCAATCGCCAAGTGAGTGCTCCTCTGTCCTTTACTCGTCTGCTTGCTTTACGTTTCAATCAGAAAGTTTTATTGATAGAGCTGTTTCATAGGACTGGTGTTAAGAATATAGGCCATCCTTCTGTGGCCAAGGTTCCGCCAGTCGCCATAGAGGTGCCAGCAGATTCCTCGCGGAAGAGGAAGGGCGACAAGGTCATTCCTCCCGCCGAAGGCATCAAAAGGGCGAAAGGCGATGATGTCATCACGGTCTCTGATGATCCGGCGGTTGCTCCGAGCGAACCTCCAACCGCAGCAGAAGCGGCTTCGAAGGCCAAGGAAGGTGTCGGGTCGCAGCATATGGTGCTTGCGGACTCAACCGATGTCGCCGAGCCGACCCCGAGTGGCGCAGTGGCCGCTGTAGCAACTTTCCCTTGCTTCATGGCAAAGGCTGCCGCAGCGAGTGCCTCGGTGCCGTCAAGCCAGATTCCTGGGGCCGCCGAGACGGAGGTTGAACAGTGTCGTGGCCATACTCCGGTCGTGCTCGCGTCGGTGGATGCGATTGAGCTTCATGGCATGCTAGGCGCTGCTATCCAGGTATGTCTAGTCCACGAGGATCTGTCCACTAAATTTCAGTGCTCGGATTCTTAATGTTTTTTATGTTATCCAGTCCCCGAGTGCCTAGTCGCTGAATTTCAGCGGGTGGGAACTAAGGAATTTCGTTGTCTAGTCCCCGAGTGCCTAGTCGCTGAGTTTCAGCGGGTGGGCACTTAGGAATTGTTTGTTGTTGACATTGTAGTTTGTGCGCATGGCCTGCAGGGCGAGTCAGCCGAACGGCTTTCTGCGAAGTGTCGCTTGGAGAAGGAGCTCGTTACCGTCCAGGAGACGAACAAGGAGCTTCAAGCAGCTGCGGCCGAGGTGAAGGAGGCCCTCCAAGGCCTTGTCCCGGTGGGTGACTTGACGACGGCTCAATCCGCTTTGAGCGCGGACGAATAGCGAGTTGCCGACCTGGAGGGTGAGCTCAAGGAGGCGAGGGCGGAAGAGAGCTCAGCGGAAGGACGAGCCAAGGCTACCGTTACTTCTGCCGCTGAAGAGCGGAAAGTATCTGATGCACTCGTTGTTGGTTTGCAGAATGACTTTTCTTCTCTTCAAAGTTTCATCACGGACCTCTGCCGCCCGCTAATTGGTAAACTCTCCTTCAGCCGACTTCCGACTGCACTAACTGTATTGTGATGTCGATGTTTTGCTCACTGCTTGTTTCTGTGCTACAGGCCGGATCACTGATAACGCGGAAGAGGCGCAGTCGTATGACGCGCGGCAATGTGTGACCACCCTGGTCGACTCAGCCGCGTTGTCAGCGACTTGCCTTCGTGCATATCTTCAGGAGATATCGCCCACGGAGGTGATCGCCAGCGACCTTGTCGAGCTATGGCGCTACCTGGAGAAGGCCCCGTCGGTCGTGGAGTTCACGACGTGGTCGGCCTTCCATCATGGGGCGGCGACGGCGCTCAGCCTTGGGCTCGCCCACTTCCCGGATGACTTCGACCTCGATGATGTCACGAGCGGTTACCCCTCGTCGACAGGCTCGGTGGAGATTGCCGAGGTGTTGAAGCTGACGGACCGAGCCGCGGTATACTCCAATCGCATTTGGGTGATGGGCGACCTCATCCCCTATCAGGAGACGATTGTCGCCCCCAATGATCCTGAACCGAAGCATCGGGACTTCAAGGTCTAACAACCGTTCCGTGCGGCGATGGCGGGCGAGCTGACTACGTACCCGTCGAACCCGTACGTGCCCTTCATCCGCAGCCGCAGGGATGGTGGCGCGTCTTCATCATAACCTGCGGAGTAAAAGTGTTTTGCCGTTTGGCATTAGTATGGAATAACTATGTAACTTTCCTTGTATGTGGAACAAATTGTGCTGCTATAAATGAATGCTCGTGTTATTTTGTCATTCGTTTTTGCAATTTTGGATGTTGATTGTGCGAGTCCCCGAGCGCGTCTGCCCTTTTTATGGGGTTTACCTCGTTGTTATATGTTTTGTGAACTTTTAGTGAGTTAAGGACGACTCGCCATGGCTCGGAAACCAGTCGCATGGCGACTCCCAGGGGTGCTCTTTACTTGACAGTTTTCCCGGGCGCGAACGGGGTCGGGTTGCCGAGTCCCCTAGCGTGGTACTTGGTTGTTCTAGTCGCAAGCCCAGGGTAGGTGAGGACTAAGTGCGTCATCTTAAGCGCGTCACTCCTGCCTGATCCGGAGGATCAGTCGCATGGCGAGTCCTGGGCCCGCTCTCATACTTGGCATTTTTCCCTAGCCGCTCGTATTTGACCGGGTGTTAGTCTCCGAGCGTGGTACTTGTCCGTTCGAGTCGATGCGCCAAGGATGCGGAGGACTTGGTCGCTGTGGGGAGCGAGTGCAGTTGTCTTGGCTCAGGGAGCCAGTCGAGCTAGGCGACTCCAATGGGGCTCCGAGTTAGCATTTTCCCAGTGCCCTCGTACCGCACTACTTGGCCGTGCCGGTTGCTTTGCCAAAGGTTGACTTCTGTGAATAGCGTAACGCTATTATTACGAGTGCGAGTGGCACAAGACACGGAGAGTAGACACAATTTTGCGGTAACCAATCTGTTTTATTTCATAGCGGGCAGGGGTAGATGTCTGGAGTTCTAAGAGTAGAACTTTCGTAAGAGGTTTACATTCCATGGCCGCTTGACGTCGAGTTTTCCGTCCCCTCGGACGTCGGCGAGGTAGTAGGCGTCGTTGCCCAGGACTCACCCGATGGCGAATGGTCCCTCCCAAGGGGGTGAGAGCTTGTGCATGCCTTTCTTGTCCTGGATTAGGCACAGTACCAGGTCGCCTCCCTGGAAAGTGCGAGTCCGCACTCACCGGCAATGGTAGCGGCGGAGACCTTGCTAGTATATGGCGGTGCGGGAGCGAGCTAGGTCGCGTGCTTCGTCGAGATGGTCGACTCTGTCTTGGCGTGCGAGCTCGTTTGCGGCCTCCGTGTAGTTGACCACCCTTGGTGAGTCGTGCTCGAGGTCGGTTGGCATGACTGTGTCGGCACCGTAAACCATGAAGAAGGGGGTGAATCCTGTCGACCTGTTGACGGAGGTACGGATGCCCCAGATGACGGAGGGGAGTTCCTCGACCCAGCACCCGGCGGTGCGCTCGAGTGTGACTTGTAGTCGTGGCTTCAGGCCATGGAGGATGCTCTGATTGGCGCGTTCCACCTGGCCATTGGACTCTGGGTGGGTGACTGAGGCGAGGTCGAGTCGGATGTGGTGCTCCTCGCAGAACTCGGCCATGGCTCCTTTGGCGAAGTTGGTGCCGTTGTCCGTGATGATGCTATTTGGGAACCCGTAGCGATAGATGAGCTCGCGTAGGAACTTGGTGGCGGTCTTCCCGTCGCACTTGCGAACTGGCTTGGACTCCACCCATTTTGTGAATTTGTCGACTGCGACTAGGAGGTGGGTGAAGCCAGAGGGGGCCTTCTTGAAGGGGCCTACCATGTCCATGCCCCACATGGCGAACGACCAGGTGATGGGGATTGTCTTGAGCGCCGAGCTCGACACGTGAGTCTGGTTGGCGTATTTCTGGCATCCGACGCACCGCTGGACAATGTCGATGGCGTCTGCGTGTGTGGTGAGCCAGTAGAAGCCTTGCCGCATAGCCTTTGCGACCAGAGAGCGGGCGCCAGCGTGGTGGCCGCAGTCACCGGAATGGATGTCTTGGAGGATTTTGCATCCTTTAGCGGGTTGAATGCAGCGTTGGAACATGCCGGTCATGCTGCGCTTGTGGAGCTCGCCATTGATGATGACGAAGGATTTGCAGCGGCGTGCTATCATCCGGGCCTCCGTTTCGTCCGCGGGTAGGGTGCCTCCCTCCAGGTAAGCGACGTATGGTGCGGTCCAGTCGCTTGGCTCCACGATTAGTGCGACCAGGGCTGCTTCTGGTTGTAGCGGGATTCCGATGTCGATCTCCCTTGGGGGAGATACGGAAGGTTTGGTGATGGTGTCAAGGAAGACGCCAGTGGGTGGTGTGAGTCGAGCCGAGCCAATTCGAGAGAGTGCGTCGGCCTCCTCGTTTTTCCGCCTGTCGATCCACTCGATGAAGTAGATTGCGAAGTGTCCACCCAGCTGATCCACTGCTTGGCGGTATGCCGCCATGGTGGGGGAGACGGCTTCGCAGGTGCCGGCGACTTGCCCGGCGACGAGGTCAAAGTCTCCGTAGTAGCGCAGGCGATTGACGTTCATCTCCTTGGCTGCTCACATGCCGTGGAGTAACGCCTCGTACTCGGCCATGTTGTTGGTGCAGGGAGTGAAGTCGAGGTAGAGGACGTAGCGGAGCTTGTCGCCCTTCGGAGATGTCAGCACGATCCCCACTCCTGCGCCGTCCGCATTCTTGGAGCCGTCGAAGTGCAGGCTCCAGTAATGGAGGTATGGCAGCTTCTCTGGCTGTTGGGCCTCCTCCCAATCGGCGAGGAAGTCTGCGAGAGCCTGCGGCTTGATCGCCTTGCGCGGCTCGTACTTGATGTTGTGGACGCCGATCTCGACGGCCCACTTGGCGACTCGCCCGGTCGCCTCGCGGTTGCGGATGATGTCCTGCAACGGTGCTGAGGAGACGACCATTATTGGGTGCTCCTGGAAGTTGTGTGGCAGTTGCCGCTGTGCTCTGAAGACCGTGTATACCAATTTTTGGTACTGCGGGTAGCGCTGGCGCGACTCGGTGAGGACTTCACTGATGTAGTATACGGGTCGCTGCACCGGGCACTCATCCCTTCCTCTGGCCGTTCGACGACTATGACGGCGCTGACGACGCGTTCGGAAGCCGCGACATAGACCAGCATGGGTTCCTTGTCGACGGGGGCGGCGAGTAGCGGTGCTGTGAGTAGCACCTCCTTGAGAGCGTGGATCGCTTCATATGCCTCCTTGTCCCACTGGAAGGTGGGGTTCTTGCGCATTAGGCAGTAAAGGGGCATCGCCTTTTCGCCTAACCGGGGGATGAAGCGACTGAGAGCCGCAACTCGCCCGGCCAGCTTCTGGTCTGACTTGCTCGAGGCGAAATTTTCGCGCTCGGCTTGTTCCTTGTGGACTGCCTCCGCCAGCTTCAGGCGGAGTTCCTCGACCTCCGTCACCGTCGCGTTTAGAGGGACCGACGTGGAGAATGGGTCTTCCGGCGGGTCGGCGCCAGTCACCATGTAGGTCGCGGCATGGCGACCGGTTCCATCGCGGAGGTCGGCGGAGTTCTCCTATCCGGACTTGAAGTCGAAGATCCCGAGGATGGAGGGATCCTCGAAGTCTCCGACGTTAGAGACCTGGGTGATGGAGCCCGCGGGTGACGCGGCGACAATGGATTCGGCGAGTGACGTCAGGGTCGCCGAATCGGCGTCGTCGTTGAGGGCCGCATCGTCCGCGGCCGCGGTGGTTTTGGCCACGTTGCTGTGGGCCGAGTCGTACTCGGAGGCGAGACAGTGAATCATGCGGACATGTCTCTCGGAGAGCCGGTCGCGTGGCAGCGACTCGCGGATGCGAGCCGAGTCCTCCGAGATGATGACGTCGATGAGGCCAATGAAGAGGCTGATCGTGCCGATCGGCAGGATCATGCTATGCTGAACGGGTCGTGCCGCCGGGACGTAGCTGCTCAGCAAGATCTGGAGCATCTCGCCGATCGCGATCATGCGGCCGGTGGCGATCGAATCATTGATGGGCAGATTGGATCTCGCCACAGAACACCGGCCTGACCGGCGAGGCCCCACGGTGGGTGCCACTATCGTGGGAATGACCACGACAGATGCTGCAATCGGCAGCGAGTAGTAGAACATGGGGCAAGGGCGGCCAGCCATCTGCGGTGCGAGATGAGGGCTGAGACATAAGGATCTACCCAGGTTCGGCCCCCGGAGGGTAAATACCTACTCCTTCTAGATTGTATTATGGTGAGAGTAAAATGGGGCGAGCTTGACGGCTAGGTGGCGATTCGCCCGGGTGTATGATGGAATGTATCCTCTATGTGTCCTCTACGGAGGTTTATATAGACTCACCTCGCTAGGGTTTACAGATCTCAACCGAATTGGTTAAGGATTCGGAGATTCTATGACCTAGTCCGACTGGGCATATCTACGCTTCTGGGCCTTCAGCCTCCAGTCGCTTGAGTCCACGCCAAGTCTTGATCCAGTCGCCGTCCTGCAGGCGCACTCGCTGACACTTGGGCCTGTAGGAAACGTCCTGCTGGGTATACCCCGGTAGGCATATCCCCATCACTTGATGTGTTTCATGTTTGTCATCTCAGAGTTGTTTTTGAACACTCCATCCATGAGCTAACCATGAGATACTCTGTACGTTGTTTAGTGTGTTTCCCTCTTATCCTTAGACTGACCCTGTTTCTTCCTCCCTTTGTCTCTCCTCCTACCTTTGGAATCTCGGGTCGAGATTCTCATAAGGGGGATAGAGCTGTAACACCCCAGTTTTAGTTAATCCTTGTTTAGGGTTTGATTGTGCATTCATGAGCATCATATCTTAATTTGGGCATCAGAGAAATAAAGCCAAAATCTAAAACCCTAGTTTTCCCCTCTCTCTGTAAAACCTTCTAAAATGGTTTTGTATTTTGAAATCACAAAGTTAAAGGAGCCCAAATTATATAAAAGGGCCCCACAATAGTTGGTATATTTTTATAAACCGTCTGGTATTTTTGAAATATACAAAACAGATTTCAAATGCTAATTACAAAGGATAAAATAAAAACATAATTGGAAAACAGTTTGCAAGAACAAAATAGAGCAGCGGCAGCTACATAGGCCGCAGCCCAGCAGCCCATCTTTCCTCTTCCCTTCCTGCCTCCCAACGCAGCATCCGCAGCGGCCCACCTCGGCCCAGGTGCAGCCCATCCGGGCCCAGTACCGCTTCGCCACCCTTTCGTCGTCTTCCTCCTCGGGAGGAAGCAGTTGGGTGTCGCCGGCACCGCCGTCGATCCCCGCCACCTTCTCCCAGCCATCCGTCGAGATTCGGGGGTGGATAAGTTCACCATGACGAAGTCGCCTTCGCCTGCATCCACTTTTCCCCTCCCAGAGACCTCGCTCTCTCGTTCCTCTCCTCGGGTCGAAACCCTAGCCGATGAACTCGCCGCCGCCTTGCCATCTCCGGCCTCCCCTCGCTCAATCAAGGATGCCATCAGCTCCGCCTCGCCTCTGTGAGCCACCCCGTCAATGGAATCGACCCCGCATGCCTCCAATCGTCACTAAGGTCATCGTCTTCCCCGAGCCCGGCGTGCACCGCCGTCTACCTAGCCATCGCTTCGGGCTCCGCCTCGCCTCACCGTCTCCACCAACAGCCTCGTGGTAAGATCCTGGTTCGAAAGAACCTCTCCACTACCTCTCTCCCTCTCTGAATCACAGTCGCCGTGTCTACCTGCTGCCGCCGTCGCTGCTCCTCACCGTGCCGCCGTCCCCGGTGACCCTTTCCTAGCGGCACCGCCACTTTCTGGTCCGTTGCATCTCGCTTGTTCGAACGCGACCACTCCCGCTTGCTGATTCGTCCCTAGCACCGCCGTCTGTGTGTCCTCCGGCAAGCTCACCTGGCACCGACGTGGCGCCCGCGTGGTGCTGGCATGGATCGATAGCGTGGCTAGCTGACGTGGCCCCGGGCCCAGCAGTCAGTCTCACTAGCTAGCTCATGCTCGTGTGAGAAAAGAGTTTAACATTTATCTGACATCATAATGACACAGTAAATCATTTTAATGGTTTAAATAATTTCAGAAATTTATTATAAACTTGTAAAATCAATAACTAATTATTTATAAGTCAGAAAAATACAAATAATATACCAAAATGTTCAGAAAAATGAGAACTATCTATTTAACCTATAATCAAGCATTGTTCAATAACTTTCAAGACAATTTTAAATAGAAGAACATAGTAAACCCTCAAAGGTGATTCCGGAGTTTCTCCAAATTAGGGTTTATGCCCCTCGAAACCCCGATTAAATTACCGAGCATGTATTAGGGTTACTTTTAAGTACTAATAAACTTGTCATATCATCATCCTTGCTTGAGCATTGAATTGATGCCATGTGTTGATTGTTTTCCCTTTCTTTCTGGTGTTTGCTTCTTCGTGGTAGAATACGATACCGAGATCGAGATCGAAGACTGAGATCAAGACCATCGAAGATCGACGAACAATACTTGACGAACTGTAATCAAGTCAAGTACAAGGTTTCCGAAGATCTGCTTATTGGTTATCAACAGGCAAAGGCAAGCATAGCCCCACCATGATACAATCCTATGTTTACGAAAGTATTTCAATTCCTGCCATGATGCATACGATTCTACGGTTGTCTTTTATCGATAGATAGAGTATCCTATTTGTTGCATACTCCCTTTGATCTTATATTACCTGATCCACTACTCCTAGCATAACTAGGTTTGGCCTGTGTGCACTGCTACAGCTATTATCTGTGTCATGCTTAGCCATGCATAGCTGTTGAGTCTGGTCCATCCAGATGATGTATCAGATGCAGATAATATAGTATGATAGGAGAATGTGATGATATGAGATTAGTGATATGAGTTAAACATGCTAAGGCTTGTATGGGAGGCCACGGTGGGATGTGGTTTTTGTAGTCCCATGCTCGCCACCACTAGGACCTGAGTTCTTGCCTTTGGAACCGAGACGAGCGTACATCCACACAGGGCTTGGGAACCCCTCACCTGATTAACTTGCCTAGTAGATTCCATGAGTCACATAGTTCGGGCCTCCCATTCGACATGCATTCTGGATCTTCTCGAAAGTGGTGAAGGAGGTGCATTCATAATATGTAGGGAAGCATGGACCGGGTTCCTTGGGGTAGATAGCACCCCTGGTAAACCAACCTCGCCTCAAATCTTTAAGGACCGACTTCGGGACTTGACCTGTTACGACGGAACCATCCTTATTGTGCGACTCATGGTCTCGGCAAAAGCAAGGTAAAGGTCGTGGCCAACCACCCTCTGCCAACCTTCCAAGGAAGAGGGCTAATAGCTTGGCATTAAGAGTCATTTGGTATGTGTGGGTAAAGTTGTACACCCCTGCAGGGTTAAATCTTTTCGAAAAGTCATGTTCATGGTTATGAACGCTTTGTGACCAGATTCTAAGACCATAGAGAACTTTAACCTAATCGTAAAACTCTGCAGATCAACGTGTCCTTAAGGATGCTTCCTCATTGGTACAAGGGGGTGATCCTAGATAGGGTTCAGATGATGATGATTTGGTGGATATCAAAAGATGATGATCAATATTTCGGAGATGTCACTCTCTTATCCCCTTTTAAAATATTCTGAATAGACGTGCTTCTTATCTCTCTTGTTTTATAAACAAAGATGGCTTTATGCAAAACAACTCCACCAACCATAAGTCTTGCGGAGTACACCCTATATTCACCATTGCTTTGTTGATACTTTTGGCAGAGTAAGTGCTCCCCTGACAACGAGTTCTATACTACATCGACACCGACGAGTAGCTTAGGGTTCACGGTCGGCAGCCTAGAATCTATGGGCTGGGACGCCATCGTTATGCTTTAGGCCTCTTAGGCCATTTGTTAAGTTTGATATACTTAATAACATAATTTTCCTTCCGTTTTTTGATGTTTGTGGTCAGTGACCTTTGCTTGTAATATTTTGGTTCTCTGCTCAGTTATGAGCTTGCTGTAATAAAATTTTGTGTTGTAGGGTCACTGCTGTGTTTATCGGTTCTTCACTGGATATTCCTGAGCTCAAGGTTAAGCTTATGTCAGACGGAGGTCTGGGATTTGTTTAGCCCTGATCTCGGGGGTGTCACAACCATCTTCTAACTCCTATAAATATTTCGACTTTGTTTTAAGATTTTTCGCCCTTTTCTGCCTCGACATCTGAATTTACTTTTACTGATGTTCTCAATCCTTATCAGCTTGAGAAACTCCCCGAATCCGAGCTTGCCCCTCTTGAGGGATATCTCTCAGATGACTCGGAGGCGACGGACGACGACGAAGTGAGGGAAGTTCATGCCCCCTGCCCCAAGGAAGCGCAAGGCTAAAGAGACTATTGTTACCGATAGAGCACAAGTTTTTCCTGTGGTTAAAAGGTAATCGTCTAGTGATGTTTAGTAATATGTACATCATTTTGTTTTGAAGCACACCTGATATTCATTCCCTGGGTGTTTTAGAGCTAAATCAGTTTTGAAGAGTAAGCTGAAGTCGAAAAGTAAGCCAGCGAAGCAACTGCATTAGCAGAAGATTGCATTATCTCCAGCAATGCCTCCTCCAACTCCCAGCAGTACTCAAACCTCAGCACCGGAGGTTTGTGTCCCTCCTAGTGCCATTTCTGTTGTCCCTGATGCTTCCACAACCTCACAAGCCCTAGTTACCATTGGTAGCCAGGAAACTGACAGGGGTGAACCCGTCAAGGGTAATGGTCCCATGGTAATGTCGCTAGGGAGGATTGATAAGATGGCTGGCTCTGTTGCCTCTAGCCTGAAGAGGAATAAGAAGGAGGAGATTCTGAAGCTGGCGCAATACAATCTCAAGAAGCAAGTCCTTACTCCAAAGGCAGCAAGACAGGAGACGGAGGATGTCAAGCTGGTGAACCTCCTGGACCATATTTTTGTCCAGGATAAAAAGAACAAGTCTCGCGAGCTTCCGGCGACAAGCATTTATCCCTTCCCCCTTGCCGAGAAAGTGTTCCACAACACGAAACTCGGATTTGAAAAGTTTCACTGGAGCACATTGTAAGTTTTCCAATTCTCGCTTGTAGTATTTTATTATCATATCCTCTAGCCCCAAGTATAAAGTCGGATAGAAGATCATAGCATAAGATCCGAATTGATGCTTATAGGATGCAAAAGAATGATATAGTGTATCCCCCAAGGCTCATGCTGGATTTTGACTTTGTTAAAGTTGCAGCCCGAGTCTTAGTAGCCGTCTGACGGTACTCCGTCTTTAACTTACAGAAAGTTGCATATTATAACTAGGATTTGCTAAAGAACATTTGCAATAAGCACAAGGAGATTAAGTCCTTGTGTCTTGAGAATTCCAAGCTGGAGGTTGAGAAGGATGAGGTAGAAGGTAATATTTTCCATCATTGCCCTTAGTGATTTTCATAGTCGAACTGTTTAGCTAACTGATAGTTTTTCCTTTGCAGAATAGCTGAGCCAATCCAGCAAGATGGTGGAGGAGACCGAAAACTTCAAGGTCTTGCAAATGGAAAATGCTGAACTCCAGGACGAGCTTGAGAAGCTTAAAAATGAATTGGAGAAATCCGTGAATACCGTCCTCGAGTCAAGCAATATGGGGACCAAGAGGATCGAGAAGCTGTTGGCCCTCCGGGATAAACAACTTGATGATTTGAGGAAAGATTTTGACAGCTAGAGGGATCTAGCCTAGGCCACAGAAGCAGAACTAAAGAGTCTCCGAGAAGAGAATTCTTAGTGTAACCACTGTGTGCTAGGTAAGATTTCTAACTTTACTCTAGCTTTGATTTTCGACTTTCTTTTAGTCAGATTTTGATTTTTGGTTCTTTCCCAGATTCTCTGCATCTTTCTGACTCATCTTCCTCTGAACCTCATCTCGAGTGCATCAAACTTGTCAGAGATATTCTTTTCGACTTTCTCTAGACTCTGAAAGAGGATGGCGAGTTGGTTATACTTTCCGGCTTAAATAACTTGCCTATGATCAAGGTGAGGGACAAAGCGAAGGAGATTCCGAAGCTCATCAAGGATTCCAAGATTTCCTATGCCCGAACTGCTGCATAGACTGCCCACACCATGGTGATGAGTCACCATAGTAATATGGAAACCTGGCACGTCACCAAGGGCATCGCCAACAAGGACGATGAGGGTAACCCATAAGACATCAAGGCCATCCAAGAATCTTGCGTGGGTTATGCTTTTTGCGTGGCGCAGATGACGAACTATTCGACGCCATTCTTCTAGCCCGTCGTTGTACCTCCTTCTCTCGAAGATCCAGAAGATAGTAGAAAATGAAGAAGCTTTCGAGTATCCAGAGCATGGTGTCTACGATGTCGAATCCAGCGCTCCAAGGTCTCCACCACCGCCGCCTTAATCTGCAGCACAAAACATTTGATGCATTATCCTGAACTTTTCATTTGGTCTATAATGATGGTAACAATATTTTGTTTTAAATGTGCTGGTATGTAAGAACTGATGCTTTACTACTTAGCACTTGTTGTACATATGTTAATGTGTGTGCTCGAAATTTTCTTAAGCACTGCATGTTTACACTTTTCGATTTATCTGGCTCTCTGCCTCGTCCCTTTCATCAGCCGACCAACTTTTAGCATGGAAACTCTGCCAAGTCAACAGAGAGCAATTGCTAAACCAGTTTATACTCGGAAAAAGAGCTGGCTTCTAGTACCAACAATTCATTACTCGGAATATGCCTGCGTCTGAGCAATCAGATAAAAAACCAGTGTATAAACACAAAATTAGATTTACACCATAAGGTAACATTTTTTATAAATATTCAAAAATCATAACCGGAATGAACATGTGCATAAAGTACTTTCAAGCATCCTGGGATTTTTGAAAATGATATGCTCTTGTGGAAATAAGATGGAATTTTTTTTCAAATATAATATATGAGCAAACCAATACTTTATTTCTCTTTGAATATGTACATATATGATTACAAGGAAATATAACTAAGAATAGAAGGGACGTAGCTATGCAATATTCCAAGGGTCTGTACTATCGCCAGCTCTCTTTCTTTTCCGAGTATCAGGTCTTTCCTTGATTGGTCTCATATCGGTTAAATCATATGACCTATTATGCAGAACTGTGCTAATAATAAAAGGTCCTTCCCAAATTGGGGAAAGTTTGTGCTTTCCTTTTTACACGAGTCGGAGAACCAAATCGTCCTTCCTGAAAGATTGATTTTGCACTTTGTGACTATGATACTTACATAACTTCTACTGATAGGCTATAGATCTCTTCTCAGCAACGATGCGAACTTCTTTCACTATGTCGAGATCATATTGTTGGGACACTTCTGCATCTTTTTCAATATACGCCTTTACTCTAGGAGACTGATGGATTAAATCACTCGGAAGAACTGCTTCTGCACCATAGACCAAAAAGAAAGGAGTGTATCCAGTTGGTCTGTTAGGTGTTGTACGCAAGCTCCATATCATAGGTGGTAATTCTTCCGCCCAAGTCCCTATGTCACGACGAAGTGGTGCCTCGAGAAACGGTCGGAGTCCTTGTAAAATGAGAATATTTGCTCTTTAGACTTGTCCATTAGCTTGTGGATGTGCGACTGATGCAATACCAAGCCGGATCCCTTGTTCTTCGCGGAATTCGGATAATTATCCCATGGAAAATTTGCTCTTGTTGTCAGTAATAATACTATGCGCATATTCAAATCTGATGATTATGTCCTTGCCGAACTTTCTGGCTGTGGCTCCATCACAATTTGTTATGGGTTTAGCCTCAATCCATTTGGTAAATTTATCCACCATCACTAGTAGGTAAAACCACACTTTACCGTTCAAAACAGTCCTACCATATCAAGCCCCTTGACCGCAAATGGCCATGTAATAGGGATTGTTCGCAGCTGATCAGCTAGAACGTGTGCCTGACGGGTGTACTTTTGGCAGTCTCTACATGTTTTGACTAGTTTCTCGGCATCTGCCTTAGCTATAAGCCAAAAGAATCCGTGTCTGAAATCTTTTACCACTAAATATTTGGCTGCGGCATAGTGACCACACTTGCCTTTGTAGATTTCTCGTAATATTTCCACTCCTTCTTTCGGAGAAATACATCCCTGGAAGACCCCAGAAACACTCCGCTTATAGATATCACCATTGAATATTGTATAGGCTTTTGCTCGTCGGAAGATATGTCGGCCCAGAACTTCGTCTTCATGTAATTTTCCGTCTATCAGGAAATCCAGATAGGGTTTTGTCCATCTGGGATTACAGCTAGAACTGCTACAAAAGGTGAGTCGGATTTCGTCGGATAGTCCTCATCAACTCCTGTGATGGAGGGGACTTTTAGGTGCTCTAGAAAAGCGACATCCATGACTTGTGTCCGTGCAAACCCAATTCTTGATAAAGCATCTACTTCCTCATTTTCTACTCGAGGGATGTGTTGAAATTTAAAACCCTCAAACGATTTAGATAACTCATCCACAACAGCTTTGTATGCTGCCATGTGTTTGTTTGCCTTACAGATATCGGATATTTGTTGAGCAACTAAATCCGAGTCTCTGTTACACAGGAGTCTAGTTACGCCAATATTTTTGGCCATGCGTATTCCATATAATAGTGCTTCATACTTGGAAATATTATTGGTTGCCGTGAAGTATATCAGTAACACATAGAATAGCTTATCTCCTTGCAGTGACTTGAGCACCACGCCAGTCCCCGAGCCCCCTCGTGCTTTTACCCATCAAAATGTAGGGTCCAAAATTCCGAGTTTGGAGGACTTGTATTTTCTGCCATCTCTGTCCAATCAGCGATGAAATCAGCAAGTATTTGGGATTTGATTATTGTTCATGGCTTGTATTCAATGTCGAAAGCTGCAAGCTCTATTCCCCACTTTGCGACACATCATGTGGCGTCACGGTTGTTGATTATATCTCGCAGGGGAGTAGTACTCACCACTTTGATCTTATGCTCTTAAAAGTAATGTCGTAGCTTTCTGGCAGCAAAAAATACTCCATATGCTAGCTTTTGGTAGTGTGGATACCGTTGCTTCTACTCTGTCAGGACCTTAGTAAGGTAGTATGTTGGACGTTGCACCTTATGCTCATATCCTTCTTCCTCACACACCACTAAATTTACCACACTTATGACTTTATTAGTTGCTGCGATGTAAAGTAACATAGGCTCCTGTGGCTATGGTGCTGCGAGAATTGGTGGATTTGAAAGTAGATATTTCAAACTTTGTAGGGCACGTAGGATTCCTGGGTCTAGACAAATTTGTCGGTTTTCTTCAAGAGTTTGTAAAAAGGCGTGGCTCTTTCTCTGAGTCGGCTGACGAACCGACTCACTGCTGTAATGCAACTAGTTAGACGCTCCACGTCCTTCAGGCGAGTCGGCCTGGTAATGTTGAGTATAGCCTTGATTTTTTCTCGGTTCACCTCTATGCCTCTTTCAGACACGATAAAACTTAACAATTTACCAGTTGACATTCCAAAGAAACACTTCTTAGGATTTAGCATTATGTTGAATTTTTGTAGGCTAGCTAATGTTTCCTCTAAGTCGAAAATAAGCGTTTCCTTATTTTTGGACATCACTGCTATATCATCTACGTATACATGGACATTGCATTCGATCTGATCGTTAAGGCAACGTTGCATGGTGCGCTGGTATGTACCTCCTACGTTCTTTAAGCCAAAAGGCAGAGTTTTGTAGAAGAAGGTTCCGAAAGGTGTGACTAAAGACATATTCAGTTGATCCGATTCTTTTATTGGTATTTGGTGATATGCATAATATGCGTCGAGAAAACAGAATAATTTTGACCCTGCCATGGAGTCCATAACTTGATCGATTCTAGGCAACAAGAATGGATCTTTAGGGCAAGCCTTATTCAAGGTAGTATAATCAATGCACATCCTTAAATCAATAGTGTCCTTTTTAGGGACGAGTACAAGATTTGCCACCCAATTAGCGTGGATGACCTCTACGATAAATGCGGCTAATTCTAGTCGGGCTAGCTCCTTATCTATAGCTTTGCGCTTTTCATCACCAAACTGTCATAAAGACTGTTTGATGGGTTTAGCGTGAGGGTACACATTTAGAGAATGCTCGGCAAGTTCCCTAGCTACTCCGGTCATGTCAGAAGGCTGCCATGCGAAGATATCTTTATTAGCTTTGCGGAACTGGACGAGCACGCTTTCCTATGTGCGGTCTAAGCCTACCCCTACGTTCGTCGTCTTGGAGGGATCTTCTTCCTTTAGTGATGTCTTCTTTGCCTCTTTTGATGCCTGGAACTGCAGATTTGGCTTTAGTACCTCGTTCTTCGTAGTGGGCATCTCGGATGGGTCGATGGATTTCTTGATCTCCTAGTACTCCTGGGCGTGCAACACGAATTCAGCAAAGGCATCAGATCCTTCCATGCAATCTCGCGCTTTCTTTAGGTTTTGCCGGATGGTGATAATGCCCTTTGGACCCGGAAGCTTTATCATGTTGTAGATGTAGCATGGGTGAGCCATGAACGAGTTGGACGCCCAAAAATGGCATGGTAAGCACTTTTGAATGGTACCACCTACAAGGAGAGTGGCTTGGTCTGGTAGTTGTCTCGGGTTCCGAATGTCACGTCTAGAGTGATCTCACCTAGAGAATTCGTCTATCTCCCTGGTATAATTCCATGAAAAGACATGTTGTTGTGATTTAACTAGCTTTCGTGGATCTTCATGCGGTGAAGCGTCTCGATGTAGAGGATGTTGATGATGCTACCATTGTCTAAGCGAGTTTTAGAGAACTCATAGCCATTAACAAGAGGATTGATGACCAGAGGGTACTTTCCCCGATGATGTGTTTTCCTCGGGTGATATTTGCGGTCAAAAGTGATAGTTATATCTAACCAATCCAAGAATTGAGGGACAACCAGAACCATGGCGTTGAACTGTCAAAGAAGTGCCTTTTTGACCTTAGCCGGCTAAGTGCCAAGGAAACAAACGTGTGTGTCATTATTTATGGGATAATGCTTCTTTCCATCCGACTTGGGCTGTGCGGAATCCGCTTCTCCCATGTCAGAATCTTCCTTGGGCTCCTTGCCTTTCTCGGAATTTTTCTTTCGTTTTTGTTGCTTGGCCATGTAGCCAGTGGATTCGTATTTCTTGATGTCGTCATTGAAACGACACTCAACATTGGTATGTGTAGAACCTCCATTCACGTCCAAGTGATGAACATAAGGGTTATTGGTGATGTCGGCCCAGGAATATGATTTCCGGGTTCTTGATCTCCTCTACCTTGGACCCTAGAAGTTTCGAGACCTCGTCCATGGCCTCCTCCGCGCCCTCCTCGTCCTTTGGATCTAAACGTTTCGTTAATAGCTGCATTTTATGGAGCCGGTTTATCTTCCGACGTGTTCTTGTGCTTTTGAGTTTGTTGCTTTTTCTGCTTGGCCGCATTCGGATTGTCCAGAATATTCAGCAGTCTATCTGAATCTTCATCGGTGTCAGCATATTTGCTCGCCGTTTCTATCATCTCTCCCAGATCTGTGACATGGTCATGCTTCAGTCTATGATGAAAAGTCTGACTGGGAGTCCTGGAATGAAAACTTCGATCGCAGTCTTCTCGTTTACTCCCTTGCAGTTGTTCTTTGTGTAAATCCAGTGTCTGAGGTAATTCCGGCAGGTTTTTCCGGGTCTTTGAGTGCAATGCTCTAAGTCTCAGAGTGTGCAGGGCCTAATGTACGTTCCCTCGATGTTTGAAAAGAATGCACTTTGCATATCATACCAGTTGTGAATCGAGTTCTCTATTAGTTTGTTGATCCATGATCGAGCCATCTTTCGCAACATGAGTGGGAGATATCAAACTGCGACTAGGATGTTTCCTCCTTTCGTGATGCAGCAAGCCTGGAAAAAATCCTGAAGCCAAGTATCTGGGTGAGCTGCGTCATCGTAGTGTTGAATATGCTTGGCAATGCCGAAGTCAATCGAAAACTTGGTTTGATGGATACGTGGGGAAAAGCATTTGGGCCCACATACACATCCTCTTCCTCATACCGCTGCGCTGCAATATTGGACTCGATGTGATGGCGAGCATTGTTTGGCAAGAGAGACCTACGCCTTGGAGGCTAGCGGCTTCTGTGTGGCAGAGTCGGATTCCTACTTCTCCTTCCACCGTTGCTGCCTCTGCCTCTGCGGCTTCCATGGCTTCGATGAGATCCTTCATGGTCGCTGCCAGGAGGTGATGGTGGCTCTGGCGGGTTATTTCCGGCTGAGTGGCATGGTCCTGGAGCCTCATTATGCTGACTCCATGGTTGGTTTCGTCAGGCTCCGTCCCTGATTGATTTAGGACGATCTGGGTCGTTTCTTCGTCCAACACTGCCAGCCGGACTGCTGGGGGTGGCATCCTTAGCCGATCTTGCTCTCACTGGCGGCGCACCTCTGGGTCTTCTCTTTGGATATTATTCTACCAACAATGGACCCGGTGAGGCACCAACGCCCTAACGACATCTTCAGACGCAGCCGGAATAATTCCCGACCATTCCTGCACGGCCCTACGAGGATGACCGTTTGATCCGGTCCTTGAATATTCTTCTTCCTGAGGATGATGAAGTTGATCCATATCCCTGCGGGGTCTTTCATGAGCACTTTGTCCTGCGCCAGTGTGGCAAAATTCCGACTTTATGGCTAGCTTGCCACTGAATGACGCGGCCATATTTTTCTATTTCAATCCTTTGTCGAGCAATGCTACCTGTTCTAGAGACAGATTATTGGCGAGGATGGCTCGAGCAATGGCAGTGTTCTCCACTAGCTTGATGTAAATTCAGACTTCTCTCCGGTTTTACCATCGAATAAATCTCTATGAACATCCGGGTTCCTATTAGCAAGAACTGGACTTCCCCTTGTCTTTTTTTGCAGTCACTTGACTTGTGACTAGTACTAGGCAGGATTGTTGTCTATCTACTTCCTGAGATCGACGATGAAGGCATCCGCTTCGAGCAAAAAACAAGCGATGCTTTTCCAGGTCCTCAGCCCTTTTCCTCAGCTCCTCCAGAGTGAGATCCGAATCAGTTGGGATTGGTATCGTGAGAGAGTCTCCGTAGATTTCATGTGCACCCTTGGTGACAACGTGCCCATCCACAGGAGGGTCAATCCGTATGGGATTAATCGGATATCCATCCTGATTCTCCATCTAGATCTCTTCGTCCACCTCTTCTTCATTGGCTTCCTCTACCGGGTATGCCGATGTCAGTTTCGTGTTCTTCTTTTTCTTTAAACGCATGGTAGCCTTAATGTGCATACCAGTGGCAAAGATGGATTTCGGTCCGGTACCAGGAGATAGACTTCCGTCGGTACTTTCCGTCATAGTTCGTTTCTGGACGTCGGACGAATCTCCAGTGTCCATGTCATCTTGCGTGGTGTAGTCTTCGTCCATGCTATCATAAGGACTCGGAGGATTCTCCCGCTCACCTTGCGCTGGTTGGGAGGCGTATTCTTCTTCATACACTTCCATCTCCTTCTCTAAGTCTCGTAGTCCCTGCAACGTCAGTGATTCCAGAGGGGAAGCATGTGAGTTAGTATTTTATCCGATGGCGTCAAGAAATGAATCATTACTGGCTCCAACATCGACAGAGTCGGATCTAGATACCACGTAGCGCATGAAGCAATGCTTCTTTTTCTTAATGGGCTCGAGGTAGCGGCACAGCTGGGTTTCCGCCTCTGCCATCTCAAAGCTCTTCTTGATCTCGGCGATTGCTTTTAATTGATGTAGGGGCGCCTCATCATCTTCTTTATCCCGTGCCTCAAGAATGTTTTTCTGCTCCAGCATCGGTAGAACCTGGTCCGAAGCTAATATACTGCTCATCCGTGCATCCGATCTCAACGGGGAGATTAGATCCAGATTTTTATTCCACAACTTCTTCCACTATAGGAGCGGGCTGGGTGGGTTAAGGTTTTTCTGGGATCTTGAACTCTTTCGCCTCTGTGGATAGAGCAGATCCGGACTTTTCTTCCGCCATGGTCATCACCTCAGAAGTGGGTTGGGCGGGATCAGTGAAGCCGAAGTAGATGTCGATATCACCGATTCACACGATGGTGTAGGTTGTCATGGGATCTTTAGCCGGAATCCAGGTATCGTCGAGAAGAACGAGAGGGACATCACTGGCGTAGACCACGCGAGCCATGGCGATTGTTTCGCCAATTCCTGCACGCGCAGATTCCGCCAGAAACGAAGCTCAGAAGGTCACCTGCCCCACGTTAGGTGCCAACTATCGTCGGATTGTCAACAAGTACACCATTGGGGTTCCTGAAGGCGTTGAGAAGATGGGGTGTGAGTCGTATGATGTTCCGGGAGCGGTGAGCACAAGTTTACCCAGGTTCAGATCCGACTGTGTTGATCGGATCCGACCCCTTCTAGCAACCCAGTAATATATCGGCAAGAGTCGGATGTTACAGAGGATTGCAAGAGAGGTTAGCCTGTGCGACTAGGTTGTGGTTGATCTATGATATGGTTGTGATTGTTCCCTGAAGACTTCCATAGGGCCGGTTTATATAGTCACCGGGGCCTACGGTTACATGGGAGACCTATCCGGCTATGTTATAGAGTCGGTAACTAGATACAGCTTGGACTATAAGTAATACTACATGCCTAAGTCGGTAACTCTTCTAGGCCTTGTTGTAGACGAAAGTGACTCCTCCTCTTTCTCTGATTGGGCTGCCCGTGAAGCAAAGCTCTAACCCATTGGTGGGCCACCCAGATAGTATATCCCCAACACACGAAGGAAAGGGAGGCTTTCTCCGCTGTTGTCAGTGACACCACGGGCAGGCAATGGGCAAAGAGAAGGTGGATGGGATCCACTGGTTGGCGTGTTCGGCGGATGCAGAGGAGGGAGAAGCAAGGGTGGGGAGGGGTCGCGAGCGGGGTTGGGGTTAGGGGAGCGTGAGTGGCTCGTGGGCGTGGGGTGGGGTCCACGGGAACAAGCGGGGTTGGTTCGCATGGGGTGTTGGCGACGCGAGGCAGGGAGTGGATCGTGATGGGCATGTGTAGGCCAGGGGTGGGTCGTGGTGAGTGCAGAGTGCGTGTTGGGTTTGAAACAAGGGTAACTGGCTATGGCGGGGTGGGTCCATGCGCCCGACAGAGTGTGCGTGTGTTTCCAGGGGTGGATGCGGTAGGGGTAGGGGTGCTGGGTAGGCTAGGGTTAGGGTTTTGAGGATTGGGCAGGATAGTTTAGGGGTTTTTTAGTGGGGTGGTAGGATGTTGGCTTGTTGGGATTTTCGCCTAACAGGCTGGTGGCCTACCCCACAAAATATATGTTTAAACAATTCGTTTTATTTTTAAGATGTTTTTGCAAATACTTGTTAGACAAAACAAAGATCCGGATAGCCTTTGGTTTTTTATATTTAAAATAAGGAGGGGTTATTTGGAAAGAAAGGAGAGGATTTATAAAATAGTTTTGTCAAATAATATGAATGCAGACATGAAGATGATCAAATGAAATATGGCATGATGACATGAGCATGCAGTCATGATGATGCACAAACACGTGCGATTTTCTAGTAGTGGTTTTACCCTGGGTGCTACATGAAGCAAGGATTATGCAACTAAAATGTGTCTAAATAAATACTAAAAGTTCTTATTTGTTGTTCCCACACCTCACCCATGCCATGATATGTTATACCATGCAATTGTGCATCATTCCATCATGGCATGCCTTGTATTGCTTGATGCATATGTTTAATATGATTGCACAATTTATTTATAGTGGCCCTTGTGTATTTGGTTTTTATCTGAATAGACGCTGAGCAAGGGAACTATCAGGAGACTCAGGAGTACTATGTGGATCCCACTTATTCCTCAACTGAGCTACAGGAAACAATTCTCATGCTTGCACTATATATAGTACCTATTGGACCTATCTTATTCTTGCATCATAAGTCATGTCCCGAATTAAATTGCAATCCCATGTACTGCATAGCCTTTATTTTTAAACCCCACCGAAACTTGTTCTCTCAAACCTATCACCCATTAGTACAGGAGTTCTTTGAGCCATGCGAGTCATAGAACTACATGTGTAGGGTTTGTGAGAGTCTTTGAATAACGAGGTACCTAAACAACTAAATTGAGTAGTAATGGGATAACTAAAGAAAGAGGCACCGGTGGAAATACCTGTTATTTGGTTTTTACCCACTCGCTTGTGTCCCATAGGATCCGAGTACTTGATTCTTATTCCTTGACTATCGCACTATACACATGTGGGACCATGAATCCACTTAGTCCGACCTTGATTCACTTCTTATTTATTGGGACCACAATTAGTTTGGGGCGTTATTACTATCATGTACTTATGCCATGCTTTACTGCTTTATTTACTACTATTGCTCAAGGAGCGTTTACTACTTTACTGTTTTGGAACAAAATGCGGAATGTTTACACATTATCGACAAGCCTAGTCACACTTTCGGGTTCACAATCATTCACAACCATTCACTACAAGAATTTGGACGGTTCATGTGGTTTTTTTCACGACACGCGTTGCTCGAGATGCTCGAACTGCTAGTCTAGAGGACTCTGTTTCTGATAGTTCTACTACTTCTTCTTTCTTATAGACATGTTTAAAATCCTCCGTCTTTCCATATTTTACACATATGTTTTCACTAATATCCCAACAGCTGGAGAAGACAACTACGTTTCAAACATAGCACCACTTCATATTTCTTACACTCATTTTTTAATCACAAGAAGAAGAAAAACTGAAAATACAGGAAACCACAACAATAATCAACACACACCATATATCAACATGAAGATAGAACAGAATCTTACAAATATATACAGAACATGGTTCATAGATAGTTCCAAACCAACTAGATAACCAGATTCACTTAGAGTTAGAAACCATGTAAACTACCAGGTTCACATACAGTTCCAAATCGACTACGAGTTCACTAATAACAGATCTAACCATCATAACCAGCATTGTGTGACCTCATTTTAGGTGACTAATATAACACATGAATCCAGATTCAGGCTCATCAATCAAGGTGAAGATGAACATACCCCCTTTTTTGATTTGAGAATCCTCGACCATGTATGACCAGATGGTTGTCATCTGGGCAACAACATTCTTGCCTTTGATGAACTGAACATGCTCACGACCTACACGATCTGTTATTGTGACAGGGATCTCGAGAGGAAGATATTGGTTGAGCTAGGCATTGATGTACCTAGCTAAAAAGTACTGGAGGTGAAAAGTAAAGTTAGTTGCTGACTATAGTTCAATGTGCATAAGTAGATTCAAAGATTAAAATCTCAAAAGTTTACGATTTTGGCCTCCCCGAGGATGACATTTGACCTTTTCATCTTGCACATATGGAGTGGTATTGGTGGATGGTGTTGCGAAAAAGCTTTGAGATACACAGATTGGTATGAAGCCAATTCCATATCGTTTCCAAACACAAAGTAATCATCGAATTCCTTGCTGCCCTTCATCGAGGGACCTACACAGAAAAATATTAGAAATTAATCTATAGCGGCATAAGAATGACTATAACATTAAGCCATTGTATATGACTCTAACCTCTAGTAAAGTCCCTCGGTTCTCAGCTTTCTTTTCTACAAGTTGCTTCACCTCATCATCAGATGGAGAATTGTAGCCTTGATTTTTAGCATAAAATAGATATTGCGCTAATTAGAATGTTTTGTTTTGATGCTATATAGTAGGTTTCACTACTATGTTAGTGTCGGTAGAAACAATTTTAGAACTTTCTCATGTATGTCGCTAGCATTCATGTGGTGGAGCTTGCAATCCTCATATTGTATGATGTTTTGCGGGATGGAGCAATTTCTCGGCGTCGTTGCCACGATGTTTTGCGTGATGGCTTCCAAATTTGTGGCAATCAACACCAAGTAGCCCATCTGAAATTCATTAAGAAAATTGAGTATTACTACGAGTATCTGCGAGTATTAATATGATAGAACAAGGAGGTGATGCACTGAGACAGTTAGTGCCAGTAGAAAAAAAATTTAGAACCTTCTCGTGTATCTCCCTAGCCTTCATACCGCAGAACCTGTAATTCTCACAGTTCATCCTACCTGCCTTTGAGAGTAAATACAAAAATTAAATTTGAAGCACAAGCATCAAGTGACCAAATCAAGGCTGTTGGGACACCTAGAGATAAAAAAACTTTTTCCTCTAACATGGTGATCCCAAGATCTAGCTGAGGTAGAAGGCCACGAGGATTACCACTAGACGCGCAATTGCGGAATTGATGAATCACGTCTGTTGAATGCAGTATAGTCATCATGATATGATCCAATCATCCTGGTGCTGATCGTACATCACCGCTGCTGGTATCCACATGTACAAGGGGCGAGCGTTGGCGGTGAACTGCTAGGTTCATTACGGCGGTAGGACTGCTATGGAGCTAGGGTTTCCAACTCATGGAATGACCTAACTGATTAACGCCCATAGGTTTCTATGCCCCACTATATATAGGGAGTCCACTCACTCATGGCCCATTCACTAAAGCCCATATAATATTATTCAGCGTGAGTCTGACTCACTGACTCGGTTCAAATCCGGCTCGGGTCCAACCCAACCAGATTTCTATTTCATATCCAATCCGAACTTTCTCCCGCTCTTAAGTGTGTGACCCCGCGGGCTCATGGCTACTTTGACACGATTGGAGTCCGACTCTCAACCGATTAGTTGGTAGCAGCTCCTAGCAGAATGTGTCGACTCCCAAGTACCAAAGAGTCATGATGACTTGCCTTTCCAATGTGACTTATGTCCGAGTCCTTTTTTCCTCATGATATACCTTGTGAGACTATAGGCAAGTATTTGTCATCCCTTAAAGGGTCCAACTCTCTTCTCAATCCGAGATAAGTGATTTATCCGACTAACTCTTAGTCGATCGGATCAGTTAATACTTAACCGAGTCATGCATGGCCATGCTTTCCAAATTATATCATCCGAGAGGGCCCAGAGAATATATTTCCAACTAGAGGAGAAAAATCCCATCTTGGTTTTTCACATCACACAGCTTGATTCTCAATCGACCTGAACTCTGCCTTTATAACTGCCGAGTTATGGATCAGCGTTTGACAGAACCTAAGTCAGTGATCCTCAACTCGGACTGTGCAACAACCTCAGGTCTAAGGATTACATTGATTGAGATATACAAATGACAACTTGTTCGTTGTACCTCAATATGGGTCAATCCTACTCACTAAACTCTATAGACGAATCTGTGTAAGTCTGAATAGCATCTCTATGCCCATGACAAGTGGAACCGAGTCATCAGCCGACTTTCACATTGGTCTAAGTTGTGTGTCTAGCACAACCTCGATGACCAAGGATATTTAGTACAAAAAACATGAATGTATAGTTCCACAACTTAATCACATATTCAATGACACACATCAGATGTTTATACAAGGACAACTTAATATCTTCATGAATACAATGAGAAATATCATCATACATGATTGCCTCTAGAAATATTCCGAACAATCTCCCACTTGCACTAGAATCAATCTTCCGACATCACATGTCTAGACATCTAATGACCATAGCTCCCAGGTGCGCCTCATGCTTCATATGTGGTAGCGGCTTTGTCAATGGACCCGCAATATTTGCATCCGTGTGTACCTTGCATAACTTGATATCACCTTGATCCACAAACTAGCGAATTAGTGGTACCCCATGAGTATGTGCTTGTTCATATGGTGTTGTCTAGGTTCCTTGGCTTGTGCAATAGCACCATTGTTGTCACAATACATGTCTAACGTCTTGGACAATCCCTGAACCACACCAAGATCCATGAGGAAATTCCTCATCCAAATAGCTTCGTTTGTTGCCTCCAAGGCGACAATATACTCAGCCTCTGTTGTAGATGCAGACACATTCTCTTGCTTGGAACTCTTCCAGTTCATAGCCCCTCCGTTTATCACAAACAGATACCTGGATTATGAACGAGAATCATGAGAGTAGGTAAGATAACTCGCATCCGTGTAACCCTTTAAGCTGATTTCATCTTCACCTCCATAAACCAAAAACATATCGTTAGTCCTTCTCAAGTACTTTAGGATATTTTTAGCCGCTGTCCAGTGGATTTCTCTAGGATCAGCCTGGTATCTACTCATAACACTTAGAGCATATGAAACATCCGGCCAAGTACAAATCATGGAATACATGATGGATTCAACTGCAGAAGAATACGGAATCGCACTCATCTGACTTTGCTCATGAGTCATCGAAGGACACCGAGTCTTGCTAAGTTTTACACCATGGAACATTGGTAAGGACCCCTTCTTAGATGATTCCATGTTGAACTTCTTCAACACTTTGTCCAAATATGTACTCCGACTCAATACAATGTGCCTTCTTGATCTATCTCTATAGATCCGGATTCCGAGAATATATGTTGCCTCACCCAAGTCTTTCATTGAGAAACTCATTTCCAATGATTCCTTGGTTTCTTGCAACATCTGGACATCATTTCCAATCAATAATATGGCATCCACATATAAGATTAGAAATTTTACTTTGCTCCCACTATTTTTTTTGTATAAATAAGAATCATGATCACTCTTGATGAAGCCAAATGACTTGACTACCTCATCAAAACAAATATTGCAACTCCGAGATGCTTGCTTCAACCCATAAATGGATTTCTGAAGTTTGCAGACCTTGTCAGCATTATCCGGATCGACAATACCCTCGGGTTGTATCATATACACGTCATTGGTTAAATTTCTGTGAAGGAAATCCATTTTAAAATCCATCTGCCATATCTCATAGTCGAAATAGGCTGCTATAGCTAACATGATCCAAACTAATTTAAGCATTTCTACAGGCGAGAAAGTCTCATCGTAATCAACTCCTTGAACTTGTCGGAACCCCTTCGCGACAAGGCATGCTTTATAGATGGAAACATTTCCATCCATACATGTTTTCTTCTTAAAGACCCATTTGCACTCGACGGGTCTTGCACCATTTGGCAAATCAACCAAGTTCCAAACATTATTTTCATCCATGGACTTTAACTCGGATCTCATGGCTCCAAGCCATGACTCGGAATCAGATCCCACCATCGCTTCCGAATAATTTGTCGGCCCATCACTGTCTAACAGTAAGACATCACGAACACTTCGTAATCTTGTCGATCTTCGGAGTGCAGGTGCTGCTGCCGGCTTAGCTACCACGACTGGCTCAACCTCCAAGGTTTTTTCCGACTCGCTACTAGCCGTTTCCTCTCGAATTTCTTCGAGCTGCACCATGCTCCCACTGATTCCCTGACTGAGAAACTCTATCTCTAGGAAGACACCGTTCCGAGCGACAAACACTTTGCCCTCTTCTCGGTTGTAGAAGTAGTAACCCAAGGTTTCCCTTGGATACCCCACGAAAATACGCTTATCTGACTTGGTAGTAAGCTTGTCCGACTGAAGTCGCTTGAAAAATGCTTCACAACCCCAAATCTTAAGAAAAGACAAACTCGGCTTTTTGCCTATCTACATCTCATGCGGTGTCTTATCTACCGACTTTGATGGTACTCTGTTTAGTGTGAACGCCGCTGTTTCTAGACAATAACCCCAAAATAATAAAGGCAGATATATTTGACTCATCATTGATCATACCATGTCTAACAAGGTTCGATTCCGCCTTTCCGAGACACCGTTCCTCTGCGGCGTTCCCGGCGGAGTAAGTTGAGGAACTATTCCGCAACCTTTCGGGTGGTCATCAAACTCATGGATCATGTACTCCCCTCCTTGTTCTGACCGAAGAAACTTTATTTTCTTGCCAAGTTGATTCTGTACTTCATTCTGGAATTCTTTGAACTCTTCAAAGGCTTCCGACTTATGTTTCATCAAGTAGATATATCCATACCGACTCAAATAATTAGTGAAGGTTATGAAGTACTTATAACCACCCCTGGCTGTCGTGCTCATTGGTTCACATACATCACTATGTACTAGTCCCAACAAGTCAGACGCCCTTTCGCAACTCTTTGCAAAAGGTATCTTGGTCATTTTTCCGAGTAGGCAAGATTCACATGTCTCGAATGACTCCAAGTAGAACGAAGTTAGGTGTCCATCATCATGGAGCTTCTTCATGCGTTTCCAACTTATATGACCAAGCCGACAGTGCCAAAAGTAAGTCATATTCAGATCGTTCGTTTTCAACCTTTTAGGATTTATGTTATAAACTGACTCACCATCAAGATTCAAAATAAATAACCCGTCCTGGATGGGTGTGATACGTTGGAAACGTATCTATAATTTTTTATGCTCCATGCTTGTTTAGTATCTACTTTGCTTTACTTGTCCACACTTTGAGGTGCTTTTTACATGTTTTCTGGTACTAACCTATTAACAAGTTGCAACAGTGCCAGATGCCTGTTTTCTGTTATTTTTGGTTTTAGAAAAGTTAGTAAAGAAATATTCTCAGAATTGGACGGGACGAAGGACAAAGTCAATTACTTTCCGTGGGGAACAAGAAGTCCAGAGGGGATCCCGGAAGGCCAGCCAAGGGGGCCATACCCACCCTAGGCGTGGGTGGGCCTAGCCCCGTGCCTGGCTAGGGTTTGGGCACCCTGGCCGCCTCCCGATCTCGCCCCTTCGCCTATAAGAAGCCCCCGATACAAAAACCCTGGGGACCCGATCAGAAATCCACGAAACCGTCTGTAGCCGCCACCACCATCGTCCCTAGATTGGGGGGATCTCAAGTTCTTCCTGGCACTCTGCCGGAGGGGAGATCATCCTGGAGGCCTTCTCTCCAGTATGATTCGTGAGTAGTTCCACCTTGGACTATGGGTCCATGTAGTAGCTAGATGGTTGTATCTCCTCCTTTGTCCTTTCATGTATAGCTCTTGTGATCTCCGTTCATGATCAAGATCTAATCTATTTGTAATCATGCATGTTATGTTTGCGGGGATCCGATGGATATTGAGATTATTATGTTGGTTTGATTAATGGTTTTATCTTTATGATTCTATCATGTCTGTGTTGTTTGATCTTGCATGCTCTCCGTTGCTAGTGGTTATCTAGGCCAAGTAGTGTCTAGTGACTCCAAGAGGGAGTATTTATGCTCGATAGTGGGTTCATGCCTCTAGTTTCCAAGGGAAGTGACAGAAATCTCTTCGGTTGTAGATGTGTTGTTGCTACTAGGGAGAAAACAACGGTCTCTTGTTCATGGAACATGTGTACTGTTTACCTTGCACACTTTTCTTAAAGAAGTTGTCTGTTGATTGCAACTTAATACTAGAGGGGGTTCGGATGATAACCTCAAGGTGGAATTCTAGTCATATATGCAGTTGGATGACGGTCTATGTATATTGTTTTATTGCCCAATCAACCTCATAGGATCTTTCTAGCTAGTAATTGCATTGTTATGCCTTGCTCAGTTCCTGTCAATTGCCCCGCTGTAATTTGTTTACCCTTCATGCCATATTGTTTATCTAAGGAGAGAACCTCTAGTGAACTATGGACCCCGGTCCAATCTTTACCATTGATACATCTTCCACTGTTACTTGTTTACTTGCTGCAAACCATTACCTTCCACACCATACGTTTAATACTTTGTTACAGCAAACCGGTGAGCTTGACAACCTCACTGATTCATTGGGACAAAGTCTTGAGTTTGTGTTGTGCAGGTCTCCACGTTGCCAGCAACACCTGTTTGACGTTTCCTTCCTCCTTCTTGTTCGATAACCTCGGTCTCTACTAAGGGAAGACTTGCTGCTGTGCTGCTTCACACCTTGCTCTTGGGGTTTCCAACGAAGCGCTCCTACATCATCTTAGGCGCCATCAGGGTGCAGTGACTCTCGCTTTGTTCTCAACTCGAATATCAACCTCGCCTCTTGCTACGCTCCTAGTTCTTACCCGTCCCTACAACGAGTTGCAGATGTTAATAACTGATCCGGTAGCATATACCCAAGAACTATTAGGTGCATCAGAAAGATAAATGTCTATAACATTGCAAACAAGTGTACCTGAGTCAGAAGCCATACCTCCACTCTTGGCTTTATTAGCCAAATACTTGTTGTAGTTCCTCTTCTAGTGGACATCCGCCTTGCAATAGAAGCAAGTGGATCCAGCTGAAGGAGATGGCTTAGTCCCTGAGGAAGCACTTGGGACTGGGTCCTGGTCCTTCTTTCCTCCCGACTTAGCCTTCTTCTTAGTCCAAGAACTTTTCTTAAACTTAGCCTTATTCTGCATCATCAACACTTGACTGGCGCCCTTCTTGAGATCCGCCTCTGCTTGCTTTAGCATCCAATGGAATTTAGTGAGCTTCTTATCCATACCATTCATGTGGTAGTTCGAAATGAACTGACCATACGCACTAGGAAGAGAGTTCAGAATTATGTCCATAGCGAGCTCTTCGCTAATGGGGTATCCAAGCCTCTCTAGATACTACACGTGACCAACCATCTTGATCACATGCGGACTCACTGGATCACCATCCTTAAGCTTGCAACTCAGCAAAGCCTGAGAGACTTGATACCTCTCATTCTTCGCCTGAGCCTGGAACGTACTTTTGAGGCGTTCGATCGTATTGTAGGCCTCAACATTCTCGAACTGCTTCTAAAAGTCCGGTTCCATGTGAGCAAGCATAAGACAGCTAATATTCGTGGACTCATACTTAGCCCGACGGTAGGCATTGGTGGCAGTGACAGTCGTAGTCTCATTCGGCTCATCTGGAAGTGGGTTGTCTAGGACATGTTCTTTCTTTTCTTGTTTTAGAATAATTCTCAGATTTCGATACCAGTTGGTAAAATTAGTGTTGTTCAGTTTATCTTTCTCAAGAATGGTTCTCAAAGCAAAACCAGATATCCGAGGGTGACTATTACTTGGTTCCATGATCTACAACAGAAAAAATGCAAAACACTTAAGACATGTTTTAATAAAAGAGCAAGCATATTAAACACTTTAATATTTATGATCCCACTAGAACCAACACCCCTATGATGGTTACTTAGTGATTCGGGATCATAGATAAGGAAGTTGGATAGTGAGCTTTAGCATCACCGCTAGCCGCCAAGTGATCTAGGTAGACAACTTCTTGTCAATCGCATCTCATACTACTCCTGTTGGTCGGGTGGCATCACATGCCCCGACTCTCGTCCGACTTTTCCCCGAGTCCCACAACCGTTATGATAGACTCGTCTAGCTTACCGAGTATTTTTGATGTAAGAGTCCGACTCGAACGAACCTAGTCAGAAAGAATTGGCAGCACCTTAATTTTATGAGCCCACTACCATGAATGTACGACTTGTGATTGTGCAAACACTGGCGGGAAAACCGACTAGACCTTCTTTGAGGGATTAAATTTACCGAATATCTAATAGAGGTAAAATAGAGACTTATCAATAATACAAAATAAAGCAATTATAATGTGAAATGGTATGGCTCTCTTGATGGCGATCTCCATCTCCACAAAGCCTGTAATCCGACTCGTGCCAACTCTTGTCACTTGTCGTCTTACTCCATGTCGCCGACATGTACATGGACTTGCATGCCATCCGGGTTCTCCAAACAGCTACACTAGCTTAGTAAAGTAAATTGCATAGAGGATCCGACACGCATGTCGTTATACAATAAAATGACAGCACCTAGGCTCCAGCTGGCTGACAAAACCGTGATTCGTAGATCACGTATGGATTACACACATACATCACATGCACATGAACCATACCATTCACAACTTCCTGCAAAAACAAGTTATGCATAGATACGCTATCTACCGGTGTTGTGAAACTCATAACGACATCTAAGGCGCTATGATAGGGTGAAGCTGGCGGTCCTCGATCATTGTTCCAACTCAATCAAACTCTTTTGATCTTCAATCATCGCTTTCTGGATTTACGTGTCATGGTCTACCCCGATGGCGGAAACCGACCGATAGGGGTGTGTCGTTACACGACCTCAGCAGTATGATCATGTAAATCAGATCTACCATTCCCCAAGTATAGTTGATCCAATCAACCTCATACAAAACCGATCTATCTCATAGATCGACCACCAAAATGGCACATAGATCTAATCTATAGCAAACTGCATATCACATATGCGAGATCTCGAGCCTAAAACCAGAAGCTATCGCTCTGATACCACTGTTGGGCAACAAAGAGATAAAACAAAACTTTTTCCTCTAACATAGTAATTCCAAGATCTAGCTGAGGTAGAAGGCCACGAGGATTACCACTAGACGCGTAGTTGCGGAATTGATGAAGCATGTCTATTGAATGAAGTGCAGTCCTCACGATCTGATCCGATCGTCCTAGTGCTGATCATACATCACCACTGCTGGTATCCACATGTACAAGGGGGAGAGTCGACTGTGAACTTCTAGGTTCTTTACGACAGCAGGACTATTGTGGAGCTAGGGTTTCCAATGCATGGAATGACCTAACCCCCATGGGTTTCTATGCCCCACTATATATAGGGAGTGAAAGTGGGATCCACTCACTTTTGGCCCATTCACTAAGCACATATAATATTAGTCATCATCAGGCCGACTCACTGACTCAGTCCAAATCCGGATCGGGTCCAACCCAACCAAATTTCTGGTTCAGATCCAATACAAACTTGCTTCCGCTCTTAATTGTGTGATGCCGCAGGCTCATGGCTACTTGGACACGATTGGAGTATAACTCTCAATCGATCAGTCAGTAGCGGCTCCTAGCAGAACATGCCGACTCCCAAGTACCAAAGAGTCATGACAATTTTCCTTTCCAATGCGACTTACCTCCGCGTACCTTTTGCCTCACAATATACCTTGTCAGACTATAGGCGAATATTTGTCATCTTTTAAATAGTCCGACTCTCTTCTCGATCCGAGATAAGTGATTCATCTGACTAACTCTTAGTCGATCGCCTCGGTTAATACTTAACCGAGTCATGCATGGCCATGCTTCCCGAATCATATCATCCGAGAGGGCCCAGAGAATATCTCTCCAACTGGAGGGGAAAAATCCCATCTTGGTTATTCAAATCACTCAGTTTGATTCTCAGTCGACCCGAACTCTGCCTTTATAACTGCCTAGTTATGGATGAGCGTTTGATAGAACCTAAGTTGGTGATCCTCAACTCGGACTGTGCAAGAACCTCAGGTCTAAGGATTAGATTGATTGAGATATACAAATGACAACTTGTTCATTGTACCTCAATATGGGTCAATCCGACTCGCTAATCTCTTTAGCCGAATCTTTGTAAGTCGGAATAGCATCTCCATGCGCATGACAAGTGGAACCGAGTCATCAGCCGACTTTCACATTGGTAGAAGTTGTGTGTCCACCACAACCTCGATGACCAAGGATATTTAGTACAAACAATGTGAATGTATGGTTCCACAACTGAATCACATATTCAATGACACAGATCAGATGTTTGTACAAGGACAAATTAATATATTTATGAATACAATGGGAAATATCATCATACATGATAGCCTCTAGGGCATATTCCCAGCAATGGCTAGACCTAGATCGATTGTTTACTACTTAGTGGGACCTAGACCTAGATCAAGTGTTTCTCGGGGACCTAGACGTAGATCGACCATGGGGACCTAGACCCGTCGCCAATTACCTAGAGCTCTGCAGCATTGTCGATGCGGTGACCTAAATCGAGGACATAGGCATAGTCATGGAACATGGAGGATATGCGTTGAGATAGGTCGAGGAGCACTTACCCGTGAGACTATAGCCACCACCGCCACCGTCATCGCCGGGCAGGGAAGCGGATTTCGTGGTTTCCTTGGAGGGGACCGGATTTGGTCCTGGATTTGGTGGTCGTTGGGGAGAGTAGAGTGGTGGGCACTAGGGAGGGTTGAGAAAGCAGCACCATGATGAGTGGGTCCCATGCGGGATCGGATTTTAGTCCAACGGGAGTGGCCAATTCCAAAATCGGACCTCAATTTAGAAACCGGCCTAAAAAATTAAAAAAATTATAAAATATGAAACCTTCGCACATTGTCATTTTATGTTGCCTAGTTGCATGCAAAAATTACAAACATGGCATATGAGGATTATTGTAAAAAAGTGTTCACATAAATCACCTACCTCCTTCGAGGATTGATGACTTTCAAGGCAAATGAGTGCGGTGACCCAACATACCACTGCATGATGTAGTACACTATAGTCGTTGACATAACACCAATGAAACACCGTTCACTACTATTACATCCCTCAGAGTGGTACAACAGAAACACAGCGGGTCCAATACATGGCTAAAGGTTACAACTCACTCTATACACAAGATCTAGAGAACACTCTAGGTTAAAGAGAGAGAAAGAACTTCTTACAAAGAAGAATCAAAGATAAATAATGCAAAAACTATTATACTATTAAGACTAGTATTTTAACTAAGGGGTTAGCATTGCTGCTATTGTAATGCACTACAGAAATAGGTTCTTCGGCTAGAGAGTATATTCCTATCTAATTAGTAACTTCATATTCACTTGAGTTGATGTATATATTGACTTTCTTGACTTCATTGAAGAGCTGTATCTTTTGATGCTGATTCCTGGAGCATAACTTGATGTAACCATTGTCTTAATGGCTTCAGAATCTAGCAAGGGTTAAGAAGATACTTTGAGTACGAGTGTACTCAGCAAGTCCACTAGAAAGGAGTGTTTAATGCACTATATCTACAGCCACAGACCATAGGTCGTAGGCAATGCATGTTTTCGTAAACATTTCTTCAACGGTTGCTTTTATTCTGAAAAACTATGTCCTTCAGCCTTCATGGGTTTACCAGAACTTTCATGGAGTTCCTTTCCCGCCGCGTTCGCAGCTCCTTGCCGGAACAGGGAGTAACAAGTTACAGTTCTTACACTCTGCAGAGGTGCGTTACTTTACCCATGAGAGATCAACTCTTTGTTGCACAACCGGGCAGCTTATTCCCGTCCATAATTCCATGATGTGGGGCCCAGAAGATGATCCAAGCCAATCACTGCCCCCTTCGCGACCTCGCATGCCTCCTTGGTGTACACCATGCCCACATATTGAATTAGGGCAATAGTTTGTATAGACCGTTAGATGCCAAAACTATCGTGGGATGTTGAGGGTTCCCACCCATATACTGCATATCCTCTACGAATTACCAATTAATATGCACGCTACGAGTGATAATAGCCACGACTTGGACATCCGACTACATGCGAGAGGAAGAAGATACAGCTGACTTCTTCGTCCCATTCCAAATCTCATGGTTAACGCATGATATACGGCGCAAGAATCACTAGCGACATTGGTTGTTAAGTCCTTGATAATATGTTCCTTTACCACCGGAACTTTTATAGTAGGTAATTACCTCATGGTAAATAACCTATAATCATATTATTATGAAAATAGTGTTTTCTGAGCCTTTTCAAATGTAGATGATGACAACACTAGATTTGAAAAATACTTTACAAAAAATAATCAAAGGACATGAGCAAGTGTGAACTTGCCTTTTGTGATTGCAAGATTATGCACTCACGGTCTTCAAGACAATAAAAGATCCAATATCTGAAATTAGCATCATTTGTCCGGTAAGGACTAATGTTTAAAGAAGCGGGATGCTTTTATGCATAAGTAATGTAATGCAGTTTATAAATGCGGATCCCGGGGATAACGTTGTTCTAGGGTTTGGATACTGGAAATGATGTCTTTAGAATGTGTTGTACTTTTAGTTAAGTTTCACACTTGTGCTTCTTGTTATGGCTTGTGAGTGTGTGAAACAACCTGTAATTATAATAACATAAAACAATGAGATACACACCAATGTGAAATATTACTCAAGATTGCTTATATTATAATTGTTTATCTTTAAATTTTTACTTTACAAGTAATGGTTTTAATAAGGAACTTAAGTGTTTACAATCCTAAGTATACAAGTAAAGTTTGAAACAATGTGATTGTGATTAATTTTTATTTGTTAATTATAATGAGAATTCCTTGAATTTAATTTGTTAAGAGTTGGAGATATTATTATAAAGTTTGTTGATTGAAGTGGCAAAACGAACAACTTTTGAAGAAAAGATTCCTTTTCTAAGGTCTACACAATCTTTGTGGTTAATCAAACATGGTTGATTTTGTTTGTGCTTGCTTGAATAGCTTGGAGTTGAGATGTTTTATAACTTAATTATAACATACCAAAGTTAACTATAAAATATATAACAAAGTCTTTAGTCTTATATTGAAAGTCTTGTGGACTAAAGTTAACTTAAGAAAACTAGATGGACTTAAGGTATATTGCTTATGTTATTTGTACCTTGTGTACTTTATAATGTTTCTCTAAGGATACTTTAAGAATGGTAACACTTCTATTTGAATAGTGGTTCCTAACCTTATACATGTATAAAATGATTTATCTCCTTATAAGGGTATGGTTATGGTTTGTGAATAAGTAAACAATATTATTTACTACTTAGGGATTATCTCTGGATTTAGTCTATTATAAGGTTGTATTTGATTAATATATCATGCTTGAAGATTTTATCATTGTTAAAGATCTTTTTAGAAAATAAACTACACATATGGTTGAAGGATAATTCAATAAAATTGTATTTATAATATTTTGAACCATTATAACTTCATATTACTAATATTTAAAACTAGTATTACTTATTAGACTTTAATTGGTTGATTTTAGAATTTTAACAATTTTTATTTACCTTTATATGAATTAACAACTAAGAAAATAGATTTAAATTCAAGTTATTAAAGTATTTAATTTTTTATTTATCTCAAAAGTGGAACATTATATTTTTAAGATGTAGGTATTATTTTTGTGAACATTTTGGTATATTACATTTATATTTGTGGTTTTTAAATAATAATATATGATTTTTATAAGATTTACTACTTTATAACTACTTAATAAATAATCAATATTTAATTAAGTGAAATAATAATGCATGATTATAGTTTTAAATTATAGTTCTTATTTTCTAAGATTTTTGGTATTTTATTTATATTTTTAATATTTACCAATATTAAAATATGAATATTCAAAGTATTAATACTTATAAAATCTTTATTAAATAATAATTATTTAAATTGTCAACATAACAATTTTTGATAATGGATTAATGTTATATATTTTATTTTTCTAAACATTTTCATATATTATACATATTTTTCTTTATTATAAAACAGAAGTTATTGATTTAATAAGATTTCATGATTTTATTTTATTTCTGTAATATTTGAATTTGGGTTTATCTGATTTCTTTATTTTTAAACAGAAAATAACCTTTTGTACCGAGGCTAAGCCTACCCAAGGTCACTGACCAGTGGGCCAGTGGCCACATCATAAGCCACACTAAACAGAGACTAGGTCAAACCACGCTGAGGTGGAAGAATGACATTAGCGTGATGTCATGCTGACATCAGCTCGGCCTCCACCACCAGAGAATGGTCGCCAGCGCGAACTACTGTGCTCCGGTGAACAACGTCGATGTTGTTGGACACAGGGAACCAAGGCGAACCTATTAGTGGTAACGCTGCTACTTAATGGTCACCGGAAATACGCCGGCGACGAGCTTCTCTGGCGGCCAACGGCGGTGCTCAACGAAAATAGGTCTACAACGAGATTTAGCCAGCGAAATTAGGGTCTAGAGATGCGCAAGCTTACTGTGATTATGGTATAGTGGTCGGTGAAGACGATGGCGCTCCAGTACAGACTAATTTGTATGAACTCCGATGATCACCGGCGGAAGGGAACGACGAAATTTCCTCGATTCCAAACTTCCCTTGCTTCACGGCTACTACTCACGCGACGAGGATGGCGAGGCGCTTCTCCCCGACTACCCCATGGCCTCAGGGGTGGTTTCTACCGACGACAAGGAGTGGCTCCGGTGAGCTAGAGTTTCGGCCCTTTTCAAAACAGAGGGGATAAGGAGGAGTGGAGATGCACGAGTGAGAGGATGAGGACGAGGGCTTCGCCGTGGCGTTCTTATTCTCGCAGAGCGACCTTGGCGGTGGCGGGAATCGCAGCAACGACGGCGAACGACATCGGCGCCGCCCACGCAGCTACTTGCCTGCGTGAGGATGACGAAGGGGTGACAGGCGAACCGGTATGGGCAAGACCGGGGCCAACTGGACATCGGTGTGACGCGCGGGAGCGACAGATAGGGCAAAGAGAAACTGGGCCATGGGCCAGAATTTTCTGCCATTTTCTTCCTTTAATCTTTTATTTTTTCAATTTCCTGTTTAATTTTCAGATTTGTATTTTAACATTTGGTGTGAACTTTATTTTATAAAATTTATTTGCTGAATACTTGCAGCAACAATTCGTATTAATTGTGATTCCTTTTGTGAACCTTTATGATAAATGTTTTTATATTTCTTTATTTTCTTTTTATGAACCCCTTTTAATATCCTATAGAAGCCTTTATTATTAAATTTCTTTCCATATTAAACCACGGATTTATTTAATGATATTACTTATTTGTTTATAAACTTAATTCTAGTTAGCTCATATTTTTGATGGAAATTTTTATATAATGATCCTATATCATTATTGGATGCATGATATTCAAAGGAAACTATTTGGTTAATATTACTCCCATCAATTTAGGAAATAACAATGTATATATTCTATTATAATTAATATAAAAGTTAGGGTTTGAATTGTAAGTTCTTACCCTAGAGTTTAGGGTTCTTAATATACTTATGTTCTTTTGTTGAGAAAAGTTTATGGCTAAGCATATTATCTTTTTATTTGTGATCTTTCATGATATCACCTTTTAAAATAGAAAGTTATTAACTGGAAGGTCTTATGAAAAGGATTAATAGAAATAACTCTTAAGCACATATGGTTATGATAATTGGAAATGACAGAGAGGTGCTTAAGTGACTTGATATAGGGAAATATTCCTATAAAACATTGTGAAGAAAAAATTATTTATCCAACAGATGAGCTGGATGTTAAGCTTGATCATATATTTAGGGTTTAGGGTTTTACCAAGAATTCCTTTCTTTCCTAATTCATAATTCTGGACTTCTGATTAAGGAATTCCTTTCCTAGATATTCTTCTCCTTCATATTCATCATCATGTTCTAACATGATGAGCTTTACTTCACAGGAATATTCTTATGCACCTTTATTCTTCTAAACCCGTTGATAAACCCAATGAGTTTGACACTAAAGCTTTTCATAATCTTCACATATCCAGACTTGGTTATATCAACTACTCTTCTGCTGATAACCTCCAATGCAACAAGTAGCTACTTCTAACTCCATTCCCATTCTTCCATAACCATGCACTAATATTACTTCAGTAGATGTATTTATAATTGGATACACATCAAATCCTACTTCACCTCAAGTGTTTACTTTTTTCCAGAGGAAGATACTAACTCTATAATTCAATGCTGCTCTAACATCTTCTTAATCATACAATTTTATCTTTACTTGGCTCCAATATCTCATATTAGAGTTCAATCATATTTTACCCACCAATGTTACTTATACTGGGTATAAGCATTCCATCTTGGTGACTAAAGTATGATCATTGTAATTCCCTGATCCTATATGGCTTAGGTTTCAGTTGGCTAGTCAAAGCTTTCAATCTTACAACATTACAGAGGTATTATAATTATCTTCTATTTATTTCTATTGGACTAAAAATATAATTTATTGAGTATACATACTTGATCCCATAAGATTACTCCTATTAACTAGCTTTAATATTCATCCTTGTAATCTTTACCCCAGATACTCTTTTATGATTTCAGGATTGAGTTAACTCCATCAATAATCCTATTGATCTTATTTACTTTCATCACTCCCATCCTATAGATGATATTTGAATCTAGCATTACCACTTAACTTCCTTCTCTAAAGGATTTGAAGTGAATGCTATGATAAGAACAAAAGGTAATAGATCAAGTATTGATAGTTTAAGAATTGGTGAATAAATAGTTGATTACTCAACATTGATGAACAATAGATATTATAATAAGGTTCAATATAGATGACAAAGATTCTTATGGAAAGAAAGATATGTGGTAAATGATCTTAACTTGATTTCCTTGCTACTTAATCTCACTAAAGGGTTAAGGTTGTATATTACCATGATACTCATAGTAAGAATAGATAAGAATAAGATAGGTCAGGATTAGTTATTACATTCTTATTACTTGAGTTGTAGTTTTAACTTTGTATTCATGAGGTGCTGTGAGGAATATTATGATATGATCCCTTCAGGATCAGATATCAATCATTAAGCAATGAATTAAGTTTTAAATTTTATTATATTTGATCTACCCTTAGATCAAATCATGTTTACCCAAATAAGGTCTTAGCAAAGGTCATATTGGAACTTATCACAGTCAACTTGATGATCTATTTCAATTCCATCAAGTTGAAAGAAGCTTAAATCACTTTGACAAGTTTTATTCAAAAGTGCGAAAAATTATTCGGATTTTCTATGCATGAATGCAATGCACACATATGGGTTCAGCTTATTTCTAAGATCTAATGCTGGGATGTTACAGACTCTCCCCCTTAAAATAAACTTCATCCTCGAAGTTCGCAAACTTTCACGTTTTGGAGTAAGAAATTTGTCTTGTAGTGGTTACGGTATTTCTCAACTCCATTGTAACCTTAAATGGAAATAATTGTAGTATTCCATATCCAGATCCTTTTCCTTGAATTCTCATCATTCATGGCAATCTTCAACTTGTTGTATCAATCCTTCAATGTTTCTTTTACAATCCTCCTTGAGAGATATGTACTTATTCTAACTCCTTTATTTTGGGGTCTATTCTTTAGTTCCATATCCTGATTAGTTAAACTAATCCAACTCTTTTACTTAATCATTGAACTTTCTTACTATGTTATATAAGGTCTAGGAAGTCTCACTAAAACAGGTTTAAATTTCTATTAGTCAATAATTGTGGCCAAAAGACTATATTTGCCTTGTCTTTGGATGGTTTATACTGGTGGTCCTTCCGAAGGTTGGGTTTGAACTCATTCAATTCATTCCTATAGGAATTTCTTGTTCCTCTACACCTGTCCAATTTGATGTGCTTTATTCTCTCTTCTGAATCACTTAAGAGTTGTTTCCTCTAGAATTAGCCTATTAAGACTAATCCATTTTACTATCTTCATGTTTTTACTTTAACAGGCTTTAGATAATCTTTTATTATTATGTTTAATTCTTCTAGGAGTACTTTTATAATGATGACTTCTTTTACCCTTCTAAAAATAAGGCTTAATGTTGGCATAGGTTAGTATTTCTTCTCCAACCTTTACTATAAGATTAAGACAACATTATTTCTCTTTACTGTTTTACTCTCCCCCTTAGGGTTTACTAATAATCTCTAAACTGCATATATAGTAACCATTGGCTTTATAGTTAGAATGTTAGCCTTGTTAATCTTATACTCTATATAGTTAAGGTATCATGAAAGATTATATGGTGTATCCACACAATTGTGGATTCCCGAAGTGAATCTTTCAGCATTATTTGTCTTACTTCATATTTGGATATTTTCGCTTTGGTAAGATGACTTCGCGAAACGTTTCGAAAGACGCTAGCTTTAAGTTTTTATACTTCTCTATATCTTACTTAATTTAGGCCAAATTTTATGCTCTTTATGCAACTTTTAAAATAATCTAATTAGTTATTTTAACCGATACCTACTGCGGCAAGTTACCGACTATGGACCTTCCTAGGGTGTATGTATTACCCTACGATTTCCGACATATTTCTGGCATTCTCTCTGAATTTTCAGAGCTTGAATACCATTTTGGTTCCAAAACTTCTTCTTTGCACTTATTCATGATACTTCCATGAACTTGGTACAACTACTTTATTAACTTCTTATCAACGTTACCTACTTTGAATGAGCTTTAAGTTTATTACTTCTTGTTGCTCCATACATCTTCTACCCTAAACTTACTTCTTATATCTGGCTAAGAATAACCTGAGCTTGACCTATCCTTCAAACTGCGCTAATACTCCTTGTTTTCCGGCAACGCTTCCTCAAAGTAAGTTGGATCCTTAGACTTTTCTTGGATCCACTCGTACATATTGGTATAGTAGCTATCGGAATACTCTTCTAAGTCGATTGGATTGGTATCACCCCCATATGGTCCATAAGGCTCTCTATGGTTATAGTTGGTCTCGTCTCCGATACCTGTATCACAAGGTATAGGATTTCCTATGGTTCCACCTAGAGATTCTACTCCCCATTCATACTGGTTTTGCTCAGGGTTATTTGAAATAACTCTAGCCCATTCCTATTGTTCGGAATTATACTTGGTCCATAAATCTTCAGGTGGTTGGGGTTTATTTTGGTAGTAGGCATAGTTTTCTGAGTGTGGATCATCAAACTTAGTTTCCTCATACACTTCTCCTAAAGTTATGTATTTGGGATGCCTAGCTTCTTTATCTAACTTCTTCCTATGTGCCATTGCCTTATCAGGATCAGTAAAATCCTCAATGACCGTATCCAGTTCCTGAACTAAGAATTGGTGAGTGTTATGATAAGTGTTTAACAAAGACCGATAACGATCCATATACTCTACAGCTAGAGTAGGTTCAGTTTGTACTAGAGTAGAGTGATCTAACTCATGCTCTGGATTTGAAGTTTCGTGGGGTATAATGGTGTGAGTACTACCTTCTAGAGCTTGGAATTTCTGTTCTCGGATCATGGTTATGGCTGCTGCTACGGCAATCTGATATGCAGATGCCATGCACCTTGCCTCTCCTAATGGCATTTCTCTCCTAAGTCCTAACTTCTTGGGTAACATGATCATGACACGGTATTTAGCTAATACCTTCCCATCATAATAACTTTAAATCTTGACCAAAAGTCTCGATTCACAATCCAGACTCCATAGAAGTTGTTGGAGATTATCTGTCAAATCTCCTCCATAGTCATTCAGCGTCCTGTTCATCACTTGAACATTCCGGGGTGGATATCGAGGTGCCATGTTGTAACAGCCCAAGTTTGTAATATATGTAATTAGTAATTAAGCATTGCATGCATCTGTTAACTCAGTAATTTTTTTGCATGTTATCAAGTGTGTGAACCAAAACACAAGTACCAAAAACCCTAAAACCCTAAACCTCCCCTCTCTTTGGAACTACATTCAAATGGTGTTCAAATTTTGAAAACTACAAAATAATGGAGGCCAAATGGTTTACAAGGACCCTGAATATTTTATATATTTTACCAAAGTCTCTAGTATTTTTGAATTATTCAAAAAAGAATTCAAATGAAATTACAAAAGAGAAAACACAAAACAGAAAAAGAAAAGGAATTCTGGAATAAAAACCTAAATCTAAACCCTACCCAGGTTGGCCCATCTCTCCTCCCCTCTCCCAGCCGCTCGCATGCGCAAGCCAATGGCCCAGTTAAGCCCACCTAGGCCCGGTACCGGTTTGTCCATGCTATCAGCATCGTCAACCTCAGGGAAGCTCCTGCGTATCGTCGCGCCCCTGCTCGCCGGTGTCAAGATCCTCGCCGCCGCTCCAGACGAGGATAAGGAGCTGCCTCGTATGCCTCTTCCTCCCCAGATCTTATCCTCCCACTCGTGCGCTCTCTCTCTCCCTCTCTGCACCGTGCAAGCCCGAACCCTAGCTGCCATGGCCGCTGGCTAGCCGTCGTCTCCGGCCTCCCTTCGCCCATCCGACACCACCTCGAGCTCTATCTACCTGAACCCTAAACCCTAAACCCTCAAGTGCGGGGCGCCCCCGCTCACGAAGAAGGAATCGAAGAGGGGCGCCGTGAATGGCCGCCATCGACATCTTCTTCCTCGGCACCGACGAGCTCCTCCGCACGCTTCGTCGATGATTCCCGCCTCGCATGTCCTCCCCGACCCTTTTAAGAGCTCTGTGGTGAGCCCCTGGTGCTCAAGGCACCCTCTTCTTGCCCTCTAGCTTCTCGTAGCCATCGCGCGTCGTTGATCTGTAAGCGCCACCGCCGCCGCTCGTCGCCGGCCTAGCTCCGATGACCTAATCCTAGCAGCGACGCCACCCATGTGTTCGCCTTGCTCAACTGATTCGAATGCCCCCTCTCGCGTGTCGAGGCGTGCCCTGGTTCACCGCTGGCAACCACCGTCTGGTGGCTCTGCCGTGCGTGAGGTGGCGATGACGCAACGCTTGCGTGGCCTGCTGAGGTGGCCTTGGGCCCAGCAGTCAGTGGCTGGGTCTAGCCTCTGCCTCGGTGAGAAAAGTTAGGGTTCAGGCCCCTGACGTCAGCATGATGCAGTAAACTATTTCTGTTTTAATTAAATGTTTTCTGAAAATAAGAAATACTGGCAGGTGGGCCCTGTCTATCAGGGTTTTAATCTTTTTGTAAATCATTTTTGAAATTAATAAAAGTCTGACATGTGGGCCCAATTTGGAAATTAATTTAAATATTTCAAAAATGATTTAAAATGAATAAAAATTGGAGAAATTCCTAACTAATTCATTTTAAATCAGAAAAATACAAATAATATACCAAAATGTTCAGAAAAATAAGAGCTATGCAATAGAAACATAATCATACGTGGTTAACCAACTTTCATGACAAGTTTAATTAGAAGAACTAATTGAACCCCACGGGTGATTCCGAGGATCCCCTGTTCTAGGGGTTGGACCTCTCGGAGCCCGTTTAAAAATGACCAAGCATGTTCTAGGGTTCATTTCAACACTATTTAACTTGTCATATCATCAGAATTGATTGCGCATTGCATTATGCCACGTCTTTATTGTCGTTTTCCTTTTCGGTATTGGTTCTTCGTGATAGGATCCGAGCCCAAGGCTGAAGTCAACAACACCGAAGATCCATACCTGTCTACTGAAGGACTAGGCAAGCGTACCCTCTCATTCTGAACCTATGTTTTATAAAGTATATTACTTTCTCGCTATGATGCACACGATTCCAATGTGGTCTTTTGTTATTAGCTAGTGTTACCTATCTATTGCACTGTTTCCCTTTTGTAGCCTTATACTCCTGATCCACTGCTCCTAGCATACCTAAGTTCGGCATGTGAGCGTTGTTAGAGCTTTTGCGACCGACAGCTTAGCCATGCATAGTATCAGCGTCTGATCCGTCTGAATGATGAATCGGAGATGTCGATGAATGTAGAAAGGTAGGAGATGGTGACATCTAAGATGGAGATAACTAAACATGCTAAGTCTTGTATGGGAGTCCATGTTGGGTGTGGTTTTTGTAGTACCATGCTCGCCACCACTAGGAACTGAATTGTTGCCTTTGGAACCGAGATGAGCGTACAACCACACGGGGCTTGGGAACCCCTCGACTGACTAACTTGCCTAGTAGATTCCATGAGTCATATAGTTCGGGCTTTCCATTTGGCATACGCAGTGAAAACGTTTTTGAACGAGGAGGTGATGGAGGTGCATCATAACAGGTAGGGAAGTGTGGACTGGGTTGCTTGGGGTCGATGGAGCCCCTGGTGAACCAACCTCGCCTCACATCTTTAAGTACCGGCTTCGGGATTTGACCCGCTACGGCGGAATCATACTTATTGCGTGATTCATGGTCTCGGCGAAAGCAAGGTAAAGGTCATGGTCAACCACCCTCTGTCGGCCTTCCAAGGAAGAGGGCTAATAATATTTGGCATTAAGAGTCGGTTGGTACGTGTGGGTAAAGTTGTACACCCCTGCAGGGTTAAATCTTTTCGAAAAGCCGTGTTCACGGTTATGAACGCTTGGTGACCAGATTCTAAGATCATAGATAACATTAACATTATAAAACTTGTTGATCCACGTGTGCTTAAAGATGCTTCCTCCGGGTCGAGGGGGTGATCCTAGATAGGAGGTTTTGATGAAGCTGGAGATCGTCGAGATATGATGAACAAGATGAAGAAGTCGCTATCTTATCCCTTTTAAAAGATTCTGAGTAGACGAGCCTCTTTTCTCTCTTTTTTACAAATAAAGATTGCTTTTCGCAAAAATAAATCCAGAGAAAGCCTTTCTATCCAGACCATGTAGATACTAGGTTATCTAAGTCTTGCGGAGTACATTCTCGTACTCAGTCTTGCACCGTTGTTGTTTTCATACAGATGAGATAGTTGCGACTGAAGGTGGCTTCTATGTTGACATCGACGAGTAGTTGGGGTCCCAGTTAGCAGCCTGAGGACTATGGGATGGACGTCACTTTTGTTTATGGCCTGTTAGGCCTTTTGCTAAGTTGTTGTGTAGAACAAGATATTTGCTTTCGCTGTGTAATTTAATGTTGGGTCTATGACCTCTCGTTTGTAATAACTCTAATACCTTACTCTGATAAGAGTTTAAACTTATGCTGTTGAATCCCTGTGTTCTGTAATGTTATCAAATCATACTGTGATCTTCCATGTTTGGAGTTGAACTTATCTTAGATGGTGATCTGAGGTTAGTTTAACCCTAATCCCGAGGGGTGCTACACATGTGGAACTGTAGATAAGAAATTATCATCAGTCACATAGATTTAAAACTCTTGGTAATGATCGGGATTGCAATTCTACTAAAGAAGTATCGCACTAGTAACATGATAGGATTATTCTCAAGTGAATATCCCTCGTATCACTAGAGAACTCTTTATTATTGCAGATATATGTCCTACAGATTCTACCCATTTACTAGGTTTCCAACCTAAGGTCAAAGCATATGCTCTGATACCAGCTGTGGTGACCCATCATACCACTTCATGATGTAGTACACTATAGTCGTTGACATAACACCAATGAAACACCGTTCACTAGTATTACATCCCTCAAAGTGGTACAACAAAAACACAACGGGTCCAATACATGGCTAAAGGTTACAACTCACTCTATACACAAGATCTAGAGAACACTCTAGGTTAAAGAGACACAAAGAACTTCTTACAAAGAAGAATCAAAGATAAATAATGCAAAAACTATTATACTATTAAGACTAGTATTTTAACTAAGGGTTTAGCATTGCTGCTATTGAAATGCACTAGAGAAATAGGTTCTTCGGCTAGAGAGTATATTCCTATCTAATTAGTAACTTCATCTTCACTTGAGTTGATGTATATGTTGACTTTCTTGACTTCATTGAAGAGCTGTAGGTTTTGATGCTGATTCCTGGAGCATAACTTGATGTAACTGTTGTCTTAATGGCTTCAGAATCTAGCAAGGGTTAAGAAGATACTTTGATTACGAGTGTACTCAGCAAGTCCACTAGAAAAATAGTGTTTGATGCACTATATCTACATCCATAGACCGTAGGTCGTAGGAAATGCAGGTTTTCGTAAACATTTCTTCAAAGGTTGCTTTTATTCTGGAAAACTATGTCCGTCAGCCTTCACGGGTTTACCAGAACTTTCATGGAGTTCCTTTCCCGCCGCGTTCGCAGCTCCTTCCTGGAACAGGGAGTAACAAGTTATAGTTCTTACACTCTGTAGAGGTGCGTTACTTTACCCATGAGAGATCAACTCTTTGTTGCACAACCGGGCAGCTTATTCCTGTCCACAATTCCATGATGTGGGGCCTAGAAGATGATCCAAGCCAATCACTGCCCCATTCACGACCTCGCATGCCTCCTTGGTGTACACCATGCCCACATATTGAATTAAGGCAATGGTTTGTACAGACCGTTAGATGCCAAAACTATCATGGGACATTGAGGGCTCCCACCCATATATTGCATATCCTCTACAAATTACCAATTAATATGCACGCTATGAGTGATAACAGCCATGACCTGCACATCCGGCTACATGTGAGAGGGAGAATATACAACTGACTTCTCCGTCCCATTCCAAATCTCATGGTTAACGCGTGATATACGACGCAAGAATCATTGGCGACATTGGTTGTTAAGTCCTATATAATATGTTCTTTTACCACCGGAACTTTTATAGTAGGTTATTACCTCATGGTAAATAACCTATAATCATATTATTATGAAAATACTGTTTTCTCACCCCTTTCAAATGCAGGTGATGACAACACTGGATTTGCAAAATACTTACAGAAAATAATCAAAGGACATGAGCAAGTGTGAACTTGCCTTTTGTGATTGCAAGATTATGCACTCACGGTCTTCCAGACAATATAAGATCCAATATCTGAAATTAGCATCATTGGTCCGGTAAGGACTAATGTTTAAAGAAGCAGGATGCTTTTATGCATAAGTAATGTAATGCATTTTATAAATGCGGATCCCGGGGATAATGTTGTTCTAGGGTTTGGATACTAGAAATGATGTCTTTGGAATGTGTTGTACTTTTAGTTAAGTTTCACACTTGTGCTTCTTGTTATGGCCTGTGAGTGTGTGAAACAACCTGTAATTATAATAACATAAAACAATGAGATACACACCAATGTGAAATGTTACTCAAGATTTCTTACATTATAATTGTTATCTTTAAATTTTTACTTTACAAGTAATGGTTTTAATAAGGAACTTAAGTGTTTACAATCCTAAGTATACAAGTAAAGTTTGAAACAATTTTATTGTGATTAATTATCATCTGTTAATTATAATGAGAATTCCTTGAATTTAATATGTTAAGAGTTAGAGATATTATTATAAAGTTTGTTCATTAAAGTGGCAAAACGAACAACTTTTGAAGAAAAGATTACTTTTCTAAGGTCTACATAATCTTTGTGGTTAATCAAACATGGTTGAGGTTGTTTGTGCTTGCTTGAATAGCTTGGAGTTGAGATGTTTTATAACTTAATTATAACAGACCAAAGTTAACTATAAAATATATAACAAAGTCCTTAGTCTTATATTGAAAGTCTTGTGGACTAAAGTTAACTTTAAAAAAACTAGATGGACTTAAGGTATATTGCTTATGTTATTTGTACCTTGTGTACTTTATAATGTTTCTCTAAGGATACTTTAAGAATGGTAACACTTATATTTGAATAGTGGTTTCCTAACCTTATACATGTATAAAAGAATTTATCTCCTTATAAGGTTATGGTTATAGTTTGTGAATAAGTAAAAAATATTATTTACTACTTAGGGATTATCTCTGGATTTAGTATATTATAAAGTTGTGAGTGAAACAATGGTAAAAGGTTGTATTTGATTAAAATATCATTCTTGAAGATTTTATCATTGTTAAATATCTTTTTAGAAAATAAACTACACATATGGTTGACGGATAATTCAATAAAATTGTATTTATAATGTTTTGAACCATTATAACTTCATATTATTAATATTTAAAAATATTATTACTTATTAGACTTTAATTGGTTGATTTTAGAGTTTTAACAATTTTTATTTACCTTTATATGAATTAACAACTAAGAAAATAGATTTAAATTCAAGTTATTAAAGTATTTAATTTTTTATTTATCTCAAAAGTGAAATATTATATTTTTAACATGTAGGTATTATTTTTGTGAACATTTTGGTATATTACATTTATATTTGTGATTTATAAAATAATAAGATATGATTTTTATAAGATTTATTACTTTATAACTACTTAATAAATAATAAATATTTAATTAAGTGAAATAATAATGCATGATTATAGTTTTAAATTATAGTTCTTATTTTTATAAGGTGTTTGGTATTTTATTTATATTTTTAATATTTACCAATATTAAAATATGAATTTTCAAAGTATTAATACTTATAAAATTATTTATTAAATAATAATTTTTAAATTGCCAACATAACAATTTTTGATATTGGATTAATGTTATAAATTTTATTTTTCTAAATATTTTCATATATTATACCTATTTTCTGAATTATAAAACAGAAGTTATTGATTTAATAAGATTTCATGATTTTATTTTATTTCTGGAATATTTGAATTTGGGTTTATCTGATTTCTTTATTTTCTAAACAGAAAATATCCTTTTGTACCGAGGCTAAGCCTACCCAAGGTCACTGACTAGTGGGCCAGTGGCCACATCATTAGCCATGCGAGACAGAGACTAGGTCAAACCACGCTGAGGTGGCAGAATGACATCAGCGTGATGTCATCTTGACATCAGCTCGGCCTCCACCACCAGAAAATGGTCGCAGGCGGCGAACTACAGTGCTCTAGTGAACAAGGTCGATGCTGTTGGACAGAGGGAACCAAGGCGAACCTATTGGTGGTAACGCCGCTACTTAATGGTCATCGGAAATACGCCGGTGACGAGCTTCTGTGGTGGCCAACGGCGGTGCTTAACGAAAATAGGTATACAACAAGATTTAGCAAGCAAAATTAGGGTCTAGAGATGTGCAAGCTTACCCTGATGTTGGTATAGTGTCGGTGAAGACGATGGTGCTCTAGTACAGACTAATTTGTATGAACTCCGATGATCACCGGCGGAAGGGAACAACGAAATTTCCTCGATTCCAAATGCCCCTTGCTTCACGGCTACAACTCACGCGATGAGGATGGCGAGGCGCTTCTCCCCGACTACCCCATGGCCTCAGGAGTGGTTTCTACCGGTGACAAGGAGTGGCTCCGGTGAGCTAGGGTTTCGGCCCTTTTCGAAATAGAGGGGATAAGGAGGAGTGGAGATGCACGAGTGAGAGGATGAGGAAGAGGGCTTCGCCGTGGCGTTCTTATCCTCGCAGAGCGACCTCGGCGGTGGCGGGAATCACAGCGACAACGGCGAACGGCATCGGCGCCGCCCACGCAGCTTCTTCCCTGTGTGATGATGACGAAGGGGTGATAGACGACGAACTGGTATGGGCCAGACCGGGGCCAAGTCGGCAACTATTTATTTTATAAAATTTATTTGTTGAATACTTGTAGCAACAATTTGTATTAATTGTGATTCATTTTGTGAACCTTTATGATAACTGTTTTTATATTTCTTTATTTTCTTTATATGAACCCCTTTTAATGTCTTGTAGAAGCCTTTATTATTACATTTCTTTCCATAATAAACCATGGATTTATTAAATGATATTCCTTATTTGTTTATAAAACTTAATTCTAGTTAGCTCATATTTCGGAAGGAAATTTTTATATAATGATCCTATATCATTATTTGATGCATGATATTCAAAGGAAACTATTTGGTTAATATTACTCCCATCAATTTAGGAAATAACAATGTATATATTCTATTATAATTAATATAAAAGTTAGGGTTTGAATTGTAAGTGCTTACCCTAGAGTTTAGGGTTCTTAATATACTTATGTTCTTTTGTTGAGAAAAGTTTATGGCTAAGCATATTATCTTTTTGTTTGTGATCTTTCATGATATCACCTTTTAAAATAGAAAGTTATTAACTGGAAGGTCTTATGAAAAGGATTGATAGAAATAACTCTTAAGCACATATGGTTATGATAATTGGAAATGACAGAGATGTGCTTAAGTGACTTGCTATAGGGAAATATTCCTATAAAACATTGTGAAGATAAAATGATTTATCCAATAGATGAGCTGGATGTTAATCTTGATCATAGATTTAGGGTTTAAGGTTTTACCAAGAATTCCTATCTTCCCTAATTCATAATTCTGGACATCTGATTAAGGAATTACTTTCCTAGATATTCTTCTCCTTCATATTCATCATCATGTTCTAACATGATGAGATTTACTTCACAGGAATATTCTTATGCACCTTTATTCTTCTAAACCCATTGATAAACCCAATGAGTTTTACACTAAATCTTTTCATAATCTTCACCTATCCAGACCTGGTTATATCAACTACTCTTCTGCTGATAACCTCCAATCCAACAAGTAGCTACTTCTAACTCCATTCCCATTCTTCCATAACCATCCACTAATATTACTTCAGTAGATGTATTTATAATTGGATATACATCAAATCCTACTTCACCTCAAGTGTTTACTTTTTTCTAGAGGAAGATACTAACTCTATAATTCAATGCTGCTCTAACATCTTCATAATCATACAATTTTATATTTACTTGGCTCTAATATCTCATATTAGAGTTCAATCATATTTTACCCACCAATGTTACTTACACTGGGTATAAGCATTCCATCTTGGTGACTAAAGTATGATCATTGTAATTCTCTGATCCTATATGGCTTAGTTTTCAGTTGGTTGGTCAAAGCTTTCAATCTTACAACATTATAGAGGTATTATAATGGTCTTCTGTTTATTTCTATTGGACAAAAAGTATAATTTATTGAGTATACATACTTGATCCCATAAGATTAATCCTATTAACTAGCTTTAATATTCATCCTTGTAATCATTACCCCAGATACTCTTTTATCATTTCAGGATTGAGTTAACTCCACCAATAATCCTATTGATCTTATTTACTTTCATCACTCCCATCCTATAGATGATATTTGAATCTAGCATTACCACTTACCTTTCCTTCTCGAAAGGATTTTAAGTGAATTCTATGATAAGAACAAGAGGTAATAGATCAAGTATTGATAGTTTAAGAATTGGTGAATCAATAGTTGATTACACAACATTGATGAACAATCGATATTAGAATAAGGTTCAATATTGATGACAAAGATTCTTATGGAAAGAAAGATATGTGGTAAATGATCTTAACTTGATTTCCTTGCTACTTAATCTCAATAAAGGGTTAAGGTTAGATATTACCATGATACTCATAGTAAGAATAGATAAGAATAAGATAGGTCAGGATTAGTTATTACATTCTTATTACTTGAGTTGTAGTTTTAACTTGGTATTCATGAGTTGTTGTGAGGAATATTATGATATGATCCCTTAAGGATCAGATATCAATCATTAAGCAATTCATTAAGTTTTAAATTTTATTATATTTGATCTACCCTTAGATCAAATCATGTTTACCCAAATAAGGTCTTAGCAAAGGTCATATTGGAACTTATCACAGTCAACTTGATGATCTATTAAAATTCCATCAAGTTGAAAGAAGCTTCAATCACTTTGACAAGTTTTATTCAAAAGCGCGAAAATTATTCGGATTTTCTATGAATGAATGCAATGCACACATCTGGATTTAGCTTATTTCTAAGATATAATGCTGGGATGTTACAATGAGCTAGGTCATTTCCACAACCATGGCATAGTTTTCTTTAATGCGCCCATATTTCGCACAAGCGTGTACCTTGTGATGGCAAACAATGTTGTTTCATGAAGTTTTCACGTTCTGTGCACGGAAAATCCATTTTTCCCGTGCCGAAAAGGGCTTATTTTGTGAAGCAGACACCAAGGATGTGATGTTAAAATGCATCACCCCATTTTTATTAAATACTAGAGAGCATTTAGTGGACAATTCACCAATTGGCTTCAGCTAGAACCTCTTGGCGCAATCCCCACAATATAAACAAGTTTCTGCTAGTCTAGCTAGAGGGGGATCAAATTCAGCCTGGAGCTACCTCATAGATCTCTTAGGAATTCTCCAAAAAATCATTTCCAGGTAAAAACATGGCATTTCTTCAGAGATCCAACAAGAGATTAGCAAGACCCGACACATAGAAAGGAACCCTGAATGTCGCGGTCTCTGCCAAATTACGAAATCGACCACAAAAATTCAGAAAACAAATTCCGAAAATGTGAAACCTTCGCACATTGTAATTTTATGTTGCCTAGTTGCATGAAAAAATAAAAAACATGCCATAGGAGGATTATTCTAAAAAAGTGTTCACAGAAATCACCTACCGCCTTCGAGGATTCATGGTTTTGAAGGAAAATGAGTTAGGTCATGACCACAACCATGGCATAGTTTGCTTTAATGTTCCCATATTCCGCACATGCGTGTATCTTGTGCTGGAAAATAATGTTGCTTCATGAAGTTTTCGCATTCTCTGCATGGAAATTCCATTTTCCATTTTTTGGTGCCAAAAAGGGCTTATTTTGTGAAGCAGTCACCAAGGATGTGATGTGAAAATACATCATTCCATTTTTATAAAATACTAGAGAGCATTTAGTTGCCAATTCCACAGTTGGCTTCACCTAGAACCTCTCGGCGCAACCTTCACGATATAAACAAGTTTTTGCCGGTTTAGCTGGAGGGGACTCAAATCTAATCTGGTGCTACCTCGTAGCTCTGTCAGGAATTTTCCAAAAATTCATTTCTAGGTACAAAACATGGCATTTATTTAGAGATGCAACAAGAGATTAGCAAGACCCGACACGTAGCCAGGAACCCTAACTGCCGTGGTCTTGGCCGAATTTCGAAACTGGCCTAAAAAATACAAAAACAATTCAAAACAATGTGAAACCTTCACACATTGTCATTTTATGTTGCCTAGTTGCATGCAAAAATAACAAACATGGCATATGAGGATTATTCTAAAAATGTGTTCACAGAAATCACCTACCTCCTTCGAGGATTCTTGGCTTTCAGGGCAAATGAGCTAGGTCATCACCACAACCATGGTTTAGTTTTCCTTAATATCCTCATATTACGCACATGAGTGTATCTTGTGATGGCAAACAATGTTGCTTCATGAAGTTTTCACATTCTCTACACGAAAAATCCATTTTCCCTTTTCCCGGTGCCGAAAGGGCTTATTTTGTGAAGAAGCCACCAAGGATGTGATGTGAAAATGCATCACCCCATTTTTATTAAATACTACTGATGCAGATATACCAATCGGGGTATCCACGGAGGCAGGCGACTGGCCCAAGAGAATGTCAGGTGGGCTAGCAATGACGATGAATCGAAAGTAGGCTTCAAAGAAGACCAATGACTGGACGCAAAGGCCCATGACCGTAGCCTAGCCTATTCGAATTAGTTCAAACTCCCCCCTTACCGATTCGGTTGAGATCCTGTAAAACCCTAGCGATGCACCCCTATATAAGCCTCCCTAGGGTTCCCATCATATTCACGAGTGATGACTGCAAGTGCACATATCAATTATAGCTAGTTTCGAAGTAAAGATATCGAACCCATAGAGAGATATTGTTAAAGGTCTAGCGTGGTAATGGTTGATGATGAAGGGGATGATGTGTTTTCCTCCATTGATCCGTAGATTAGCAGGGATTTCTCCCTAGCAAAGTTCCTCCTTCAGATCCCTTTCATATGTGGCTTTTCGTGGTTTCTGTTGGCTATGAATGTCGGATCCTCCTCCCGTCTTCACCAGGAGAAAGTATTTGACAAGGCGCTCCTAGAACTGATTGCCTCTCCTGTTTGGTATTTTTCCAGGAATGAAGGTAAATCCAGAAAAATGACTTTTATCACTTCAAAATATCATATTATAGTATAATATGACAACTTTAATTGGTATGTTCATAATAGACTCAATGATTCGGGATCCTATTGAAATAAATACAAAAAGGTGCGCACGAGCATAGTGAAATACAAAGATCCCTACTCTATTTGTGCAAAAATAAAAGGTAAATATTATTCAATTTTGGACTCATCAACTCCCCCAAGCTAGGCTCTTGCTCGTCCCTAAGCAAGATGGTGGCTTATGGACAAGATCATCATGTTCATGACACACGATTCATTACAATAAATGAGGGAAAAATTTGAAACAGGAATACAACATTTGGATATAAAGAAAGCGTCGGAGGTATTATCATACCCTTACACATCACATGACTTTGAGCCTTCCACGCCTTCTCTAGTATTAATGAAATTATAATAAGCTCCTAGTGATTTAATATATCATATAATCATTGAGTTTAGAAATATTGAGCACTAGGTTTAGTAGTGAAGATTCATGATCATTTTTCTTTTCTTCTACTCTTGATTCTTTTGATAACTCCTCTCTCTTTCTGCTTATTTTGAATTTTGCCTATCTATGCATATATATTTTATGCTTTTCTTATTTTTCTCTTTCTCTCTTTTTGTAGTACAACTATTTGATTATGCTACTACTTTTATGGCTACAAAGAAAAATCTTAATTATAATATGCTAACAAAATTCTTCTCATAGACTAATCAATACTCTGGTTAGTGTGGAAGTCCCTAAAATCATGACGGCTGTACAAGGACCATAACACTGAACCTAGTTCAATCGTCTAATATAATAATCATGAATCATAAATTACTTCAAATATCATAAAGTCTCACAACCCAATGGATATAAATCATCACTTGAACAAAGGGAACTCGAAGTTGTTGCAACTAATGCAAACTATGGAATTAAAGCCTAACATGCATGTAGAAAAGTAAACATGCTAAAAACTATAATATAGATTAAAAGGCTCTCACAGATCCTCCCAAGCTTGGAATCAAACCGGGTGGATCAAATAATTCCTTGTGTTTGCTTACTCCTTCTTAGGAGTGAATAAATCATCTTCTTCCTCCTCTTCGTCCGCCTTGGGGATGCAGACATCAACAATACATGCAAATTGGGTGGACATCTCCATAATCACAGCTCAGTGATTATCTTGCTTAGAGGCTTCCTGTCATCAGCCATCTCCATGATAATTTTAGTTAGCAGTTGCACTCTACCATCAATGTCATCGACCTTTCTTTCTAGGTCTTTGCCCATCATCCAGTAAGAGTCAACTCCTTCTCCAATAGTTTCAACACAAGCTTTAGAAATTTTTTCAAGGCTTTTAATATTTTATTGAATCTCATTACTCTTTTCCTCTTTGCGAGAAGAAGATCTGGAAGGAGATTTGAGAGAATATATATGGAAATTGTACCTGTAAGGGTCTAGTGGAGATTCTTCCCTTGTCTTCCTTTGCTCCACATGCCTGAGCATCTCCAATTTTGAGGGAACATGTATTCCCAGTTGGGGAGTGGAACAACTTATGGGGCCTTGTAGAACGAGGAGGATGAAGTGTCTCCTTTGGATCTCTTCTTCTTGGCTTGTGCTTCGGAGGCAACCTCCTTCTTGGTCTAGATTTGCTTGATATGAAAAGGATGCATAGCCTTCGAACAATCAAGTGAGATCTGAGATTTATTTGTAAAGTAGGAGGAAGGCGGCTAAAGATCTGAGATTAAACAATGGTAGCCAAAACAAAAACAAAAATATAACGAAATCAATTATTTAAGGAAGAATCGTAGGGTCTATAGTCGGTTACGGGGTCGGTACGGGCGGAATCCGCCCGTACCGCACGCCCGTACTGGTAACTTACCGCCCAATCTTTCTTCTATTTTTTAGAGTAGATAGAATGACATAAAAAAAAGAAGATTGTATCAATACTGGTAACGACCAGCAGTACGGACACGTGCACCCGTACTGCCCGGTTGTATCGATACAAAAAACATGCTTGGAGGTTGCAGTGCTGATAACGACAAGCGGTATGGGGGCGCGTGCCTGTACTGCCCGCCTGTACCAGGTCGAGAAACATCCTAGAAAGTTCAGAAAAATACAAGGAAAACAAAGAGTAACAAGACACATGCTGGAATGGTTTCAAACCAGCAAAAATCTATGAACTTAAGATTTTTTTACCACATTTCATTAAATTCCTCGGCATAAATCAAAGTTACAACCTCGATGGTGTTAACCTCCCCAACTCTATAACACTTCAATAGTTTCCCATTGATGATCCAAGATGAATTAGATGGTGTAGTGTTTTTCAATCTTACCTCTCCCGAAGGATATGCCTCCTCGACTTCATAGGGTCCTTCCCATCTGGACTTCAACTTTCCTGCAAAAATCCTAAGCCTAGAATTGTAGAGCAAAACCTTATCCATTGATTTAAATTCCTTGCCTTATAATTTTTCATCGTGCCATTTCTTCACTTTTTCTTTAAATATCCTAGAATTTTCATAGGCCTCATTCCTGAGTTCACCCAAAGCATGGATATCTAAGAGTCATTTCTCCCTAGCAGTTTTAAAATCAAAGTTCATAGTTTTAATAGCACACCGAGCCTTATGCTCAAGTTCTAGTGGAAGGTGACAAGTTTTACCGTAGATCATTTTGTATGGCGTCATTCCCATAGGATTTTGAAAGATGTACGATATGCCCACAACGCATCGTTAAGCTTCAAAGCCCAATCCTTTCTTAACCTATTCACCATTTTCTGAAGTATGACCTTGATCTCCCGGTTAGACAATTCCAATTGTCCACTAGTTTGAGGGTGGTAAGGTGAGCCCACTCAATGATCCACTCCATACTTATGAAGTATCTTGTTTAAATTTCCCTTCATGAAATGAGTTCTGCCATCAGTAATAAAAAACCGGGGTGCTCCAAACCTGGGTAAGATGATATTCTTGATCATCTTAATGGAGTTGGCTGCATCTGCATGAGAAGTAGGTATAGCTTCCACCCATTTAGTAACGTAGTCTATAGCAACAAGAATATGAGTATAACCATTAGACTGGAAAAATGGTCCCATAAAGTCCATTCCACAAACATCAAATGGTTCTATTACTAAATTATACTTCATATTCATTTCTTGTCTTCTACCAATATTACTCATTCGTTGGCAAGCATCACAATTCCTAACATATTCATGAGAGTCTTTAATTAATGTAGGCCAATAAAATCCTGACTGCAAGATCTTAGCTGCAGTACGATGACCAACGTGATGTCCTCCATAAGGGCTATCATGACAGGCTTCAAGAATGGCCTTTACCTCGTGCTCAGGTACACATTTTTTGATCATCCCGTCCAAGCCATTCCTGTATAGGTAAGGATCATCCCAAAAGTAATGTTTTAAATCATTAAATTATTTCTTACTTTGATTGTAATCCATTCCTTTTAGTAAGAACTTGCATACAAGGAAATTAGCATAATCTGCAAACCAAGGATCACGAGGTTCTACAACTGCAAGATATTCCCCTCGAAAAGATTCATTAATAGGGACGGGATCCTCCATAATTCCTTCCATACGCGATAAATGGTCACCAACAGGATTATCCTTTCCTCTACTACCTATTATTTGCAAGTCATATTCTTGTAAAAGCAAGACCCATCTAATTAATTGGGGCATAGCATATTTTTTAGCTAGAAGGTGTCTTAAAGCTTTATGATCATTATGAACTATTACTTTTGAGTTGATAATGTAGTGTCTAAATTTATCGCAGGCAAAAATAATAGCTAAAAATTCTTTTTTGGTTGTTGCATAGTTCTTTTGATCTTGGTTAAAAACTCAACTTGCATACTGAATGACATTAAGATTCAATCCATCTTTTTTTCCTAAAATAGTTCCAATAGCATATTCACTAGCATCACACATAATTTCAAATGGTTCAACCCAATTTGGTGGTTGAATGACTGGTGCAGAAATTAGTGCCTTTTTAATTGTTCGAAATAATCATTGCAATCTACAAAAGGAAAAAAAGGTATCTTTATATGATAGACAAGTTAAAGGGAAGCTAACTTAGATAATCTTTAATAAAACGTCTATAGAACCTGCATGCCCAAGAAAGTTCTTTACCCATTTTATATCTTCCAGAAATGGAAGTTTTTCTAAGGTGATCAAGTTTGATATATCAATCTCAATGTTTTTTTCTGAAACTTTATGCCCAAAAACTATATCTTTCCTTACCACGAAGCGGCAACTCTCCCAATTAAGGACCATCTTTGTCTGTTTGCATCGTTGCAAAATTCTATTTAGATTATAGAGGCAATGCTCAAAGGTAGTCCCATAAAAAACAAAGTTATCCATTAGGACTTCCATGGAGCTTTCTATAAAACTATCGAATATTTTCAAAACACACTCTTTAAAAGTAGCAGCTGCATTACACAAACCGAAAGGCATTAGTCAATAAGCATAGGTTCCACAGGGGCATGTAAAAGTGGTTTTTTCTTGATCCTCGGGCTGAATATCTATTTGAGAATATCCGGAGTATCCATCAAGAAAACATAAAATAAGAGTTAGCAAACATCCTTTCCAAAATGCCATTAATAAGAGGCAATTGCTTTGAGTTTTTATGGGTTATTTGTTTAGCTTTTTGAAGTCGATACACATCCTATAGCCTGCTATTGTTCTCGCTGGGATTAATTCATCCTTATCATTGTTAATTATGGTTATACATACTTCCCTAGGTATGAAGTGATTTGGACTCACCCATTTACTATCAGAGATTGGGTAGATGATATCGATGTCCAACATACTTATACCTTCTTTTCTCACTACATCTTTCATTTTAGGATTGAATCTCTTTTGATTGTCAACAAACGGTTTAGAATCTTAAATCATGGGTATCTTGTGGGTCTACACCTTTTATGTCATTAAGGGTGTATCCCAAGGCTTCACGTTGTTTGCCATGTACCTCTAATAATTTTGTGTTTTCCTCAGGTGAGAGCTTGTCATCAAAATCACCATGAACTTACCTACCTTATCTAAAAATTTATACCTGAGGTTCAGAGGGAGATGCTTCAAGATGAGAGGTGGCGGATCCGCATCCCCTTTCCTTTCAAGTTCTTCAAATTTGTTCCTAAGGCGAGTTTCAATCTCAGGTGCTGTGTTGAGGATTTCATCCAAATCCTCTTTTGTAGAGTCGTTTGGAAGCGAATCATTGCTTGTCAAACTTCTCTCCAACTCAGATTGTGGGGTGGAAAAATAAATTGCTGCCAATTCTTAGATAGTCCTTTCCTCTGTGATTTCAACTTTCTTCTCATAAGGCAATTTTATGAATTGGTTATAATTTATTTCTATAGCTTCTTCACCAACCTACAAAGTCAAAGCATGTTTCTTGTTTTCAATATCAATGCTCATAGAGTTGTAAAAACGGCTACCAAAAATAACGGGGCAGGAGGAGTTCAAAGGTATTTTAAAAATATGAAAATCAAGTGGGTACACAAAAGCTCCCACAGAAATACAGACATTGCGAAGTATCCCGTAAGTAGGATGCATAATTCAATTAGAAAGTATAAAGGTAACTTTAGATGGCTCAAGGTAAGACTCATCAAGATTGTCACACATCTCCTCATAGATTGTGTAAGGCATAATATTAATGGAAGAACTTAAGTCATTTAATCATACATACGTAGTTCGCCCTAAACAAAAAGGAATTTTTTGTTGACTTCTATTTTTACCAACGAACTTGCCCCCTATCATGTCAGAGGATTCTTTACTCGCCATGATCACGTCACCTTTGAACATTTTAGGTTCTAGAAGTTCTTTTACTATCCCATTTTTTATGGTTACTAGGTCCTTAGTTAACCTTCCTATCCTTTTATTCTTTTCACTTTTACTCTCTATCACTTTAGTTATTATGGTTTCTTCTTCAACTAGCATTTTCTTTTGCATTTTGATATATTTATCCTTATGGCTAGTTTGAGGGGGTTTCTCTTCTGCGGGTGGTCTATATCTTTCCCAATCTTTTGGGATCTGCAGATAGTTGCATAGGTTTTAATAATTTGAACAATCATGCGGTGGTCAAGATTAAAGTTCCCAAGAAGTTTCTCTACCTTTCCGGAGGCTAGAAACATGTTTAAGCAATCATACTCTATGGGATTTTCTTTATTAAACTCGGACTCACAATAAGATTTTTCAATTCTATTCATAGTGTCTAACAAATTCTAGGCTCTGTTAACACTAAATTCAGTAAAATACCCATTAGTAAGGGAGTCCAGCCCATTTCTATTATCATTATTCAAACCTACATAGAAGGTGTGTATCACCAACCAAGGTGGGAAATTATGATGGGGGAAGTGGTCAAGCAGTCCACGGAACCTTGTGTATCTTTCATGCAAGCTTTCTTCAGGTTTTCCTTTAAAATTCATGATCATGCATCTTGATCCAATAGTTTTTGTCCTAGGAAAGAAATCAGCTAAGAACAAGGAGGCAAGACTCTCCTAGGAATTAGTAATATTTGCAGAACTTTGAATGTACAAAGAACGGGCTTCATCAATAATAGTTTGAACAAAAAACAACAAATTTAACCTCATCCTCAGTTTGTATATTAAGGTGGAAAGTCCCACAAATATATTCAAAGAACCCTACATGCTCGTACGGATCCTCCACACCATCTCTTGCAAGTATTTTTTCATGCAAAAGATCTAAAAGCATGGGATTAATATCGTACCCTCTCGGGTTATTGGATTTTAAATAAGCGTCCATGGGTGGACCGGAGTTCCTTACAACCTCTAGCTAAATTATATGTTGGTACTCACACATGATGTATTACCTAAAACTAGTAATCAACTTTAGTAAAACAATTAGTAAAATAAGAAACTAAGAACAAAGACCAAAAGCGCTTAGCACCCTGGCAATGACGCTAGAATATATCTTGATGACTGCAAGTGCACATATAAATTGTAGCTAGTTTCGAAGTAAAGATATCGAACCCATAGAGAGCTATTGTTAAAGGTCTTAATGCCCCTCGTCACTATCTACCAAAAGATACTTGTAAGTTACCTTTGATATCAAGTAAAGAGTGTTTGAAAGGTTTTTGGTTGTGTGGAGGAAAGTAATTAAAACAATTAAAAGAAAGCAAGTAACAAGATTGTATTAAAGCGTGTTGGAATGCAATAGGGATAAAACGTTCTCGGGGATGTAGGATACTCCTCTAGCATGGTGTTATCATTATTAATAATTTAAGATAACACACCTATTGTGTCTTGAAATATGTGGAGAGAGCTCCATAATAGATGTTCACTACAAGGCTCGTAGGAACCCACTTTTCTGAGCGAAGACCGAGGTCACCTCTAAATAACCACTGCGATGCCTGAGAGCAGTCACCATATAGACCACCGCAATTAAGGGTTTCCCTGTGGATATCGTAATTAGCTCAGGGAGTCCCTCTTTATCCCCCCTTTGACCGCGTAGTTCACGACCCAATGCCAATCTGTCATGGGGCCATTCTTGGTATGATCCCAAAGCATGTCCAAATGGTTTCTCCCTCCCTTTAGTCCTGAGAGAAAATGGTATATGGTCAACACTCACATACCATCTAAAGAGAGAGATCAAACACAAATCATAAATCAATCATAGACTGGCAAGTCATATGGACACAATAATAGATCATCTTTGTTGCAAATTCATAGTAGTGCTAGGGTTTCTCCATCTACCCAAGAACAAAAGAACTACTCACACATGGAAGAAATCAATGACATCATGATAATCAAATGGACAGATGAAAGTACTGATATAGATCTAGTGCAAACCACAATTGTATCTAGAATTACAACAAGATCTAATGGATGAAGGATGGGGGTAATGGTGGTGATATAGATGTAGTGTTTGATGATGAAGGGGATGATGCGTTATCCTCCAATGATCCATGGATCAACAGGGATTTCTCCCCATTCAAGTTCCTCCTTCAGATCCCTTTCAAAAGTTGTTTTTTGTGGTTTCTAGTGGCTGTGAATGTCGGATCCCCCTACCATCTTCGCCATGAGAAAGTATTTGATGAGGCGATCTCGATGGCGCCTGGTTGGGGGGACGGTACGGGTGGGGTACTCCCGTACCTTAGGTCGTTACCAGCACTGATTGCCTCTCCTCGTTTGGTATTTTCCCAGGAGCGAAGCTAAATCCATAAAATAACTTTTATCACTTAAAAATATCATATTATATTATAATATGAGAAATTTAATTGATATTTTCATAATAGACACAATGATTCGGGATCCTGTTCAAATAACGACAAAAAGGTGCACGCGAACGCAGTGAAATACATAGATCCCTACTCTATTTATGCAAAAACAAAAGGTAAATATGCTACAATTTTTGAATCATCAACAAGCTATTAGCTACCCCATCCAAGAGGCTTGCCGCCCTGACGCCGAGTTTGCCCACCTTGTAATTTATCTTCCATCAATATAAACAAGCAGGAAGTAGGTCTTTATCCTACGGGGGGCCAAACCTGGGTAAACCATCTGTCTTGCTCCCAATGTTGATCCGCAGATGGCGACTCACTCTTGCCCTCCTTCAATTCAATCATCACCCCTGGTAGCGACTGCAGTGTCCATTCCCACGACAGTGATGCCCACTATGTGGAATGGTGAGTCAAGCCTCAGATCGCGGAGAGACGCTTCACTCCAATTCGCCGACCCTTCGCTACCGGTTGCATGATCGCCACCGACGGATTCTTCTATATCCTGACGAGTAGCTATGTATCGGCTTTGTGACCGGACACCCATGCCACCATTATACCAATTGGCTCCATCAACCTCTTTGTCATCTTCACCGACGCCATCAAACCGGTGGATCCCGCCGGATTCACCACTAGCAGTGGATCACCTCCACGTGATCTGCTCTCGGAGGGGCAGATCCGATCCATCTGCCTCCTCGCCTCCAAGTACGACTTGAAGGAGAACGGATCGGTCCAGAGCAACTCCACCCTCAGCGACGATGCTTATTAGGCAATGTTGGCACCAACCACGGAACCTACCGCCCCCGCTGCAAAGGCCATCTGCATCACCAAGGTCTCTAACACCAAGGACTACGAGGATGACTCGATCGTTCAACTCCTCGACTATGAGTCGGGGTCGGAGTCTCCATATGAGACCTACCCCGTCATCCACCATGCCATTTACATGGCGAACGAAAATGAGCCACTAGTGGATCCCTTCTCCACCCCTCTCCCACCAACCGCGACAGTCGACGAGATCGAGAAGCATCGCGTGGCCTTGAACGAGGCCAGGGAGAAAGAAAAGGCTAATCGCGAGAAATTTCGCCTCGAGCAACAAGCCAAGCAACATCTTTTGGCCTACCACTAGAGCCGGATGACACGGCGACTCAACCTCTCCGTGCAGGTCCACACCCTAAACATCAACGACGAGAGCGACCCTACTCGGACGGTCGATCGTTAAATATGCAACAACATTCCACCTGGAGGCAGTCGCCCGCCAACCGGTTCGACCGCGAATGGAGATCCACCACCACCCTGATGCGCGCCTCCTCCGGAGCAACCATGTGTACTAATCGTTCCATGGGAGTACGACACCAATGGACTCCCCCTGTACTCAACTCCGATGGACTATGTCATCGCGAGCAAAGCTACATAGTCACCAACCTGAACCCCACGGGATAAGGTGTGATCCAGATCAAATATGCCCAAGCTTGGCTCACCAAAGCAGTCTAGCAGCAAAACGCAGGGCGAGACTCACAGGGGCAGGTCTACTCAAGAGTCACTAACATCACAGCGGCATCATCCAAATGCCCAGGCAAGCGGACGGTCGCAAACTTCGCCAATTGACCGCCACTAAAACCACGGCCGCAACAACTTGTGGCCACCAACCCTGCCATCTCCACCAATGACCTGCGTCTGCAGTACAACGCGGTCGCGGCCAACGGCCAGCCAGTCAATGTGAGAGGCCAGCTTCTCAACACCCAAGCATGGCAAGCTCGTCAGCCATATGACCTCTGCCACACACTCTCCAACCACGGGGACCCCAGTCGAGTCGGCTCGTCATTCTTCGGACCAATGGTCCGAGGCAAAAATTACCCTCCAAACTTCTGAGGGACAAAGAATATGGAAAAATACGATCCCACACTCAATCCCAAAGTATGGATCAACACCTATCTCATGGGGATGGGGATCGCAGGCTACAATGAGCTGCTGGCCACTCGCTACCTTCCCCTGATGATGGACGGCATGACAAGCCAATGGATCAACACTCTCCCCGAAAACAGCATTGACTCATGAGAGGAAATGCGCGCGGTCTTCATGAAGAACTTCGAAGGCTCCTACTCACGCGCCACCACTATCGAAGATCTGGAGCGATGTGTCCAGGGGCCAAGCGAGTCGACCCGCCACCAGGTCTAGCGCTGGCAAGAACTATGGATAAACGCCGTGGGCATCCACCCGGACATAGCCATCCACTCCTTCAAGAATTCCTATCACTATGAACCCTTGGTCGTCAAGATCAAGCGAGTTTAGCGAACACTCGAAAACATCCCTAACCTCCTCGAGGTCGCAAAACTCGGAGCAATCCAGGAGTCCGATGATGAGTTAGGTGGAAGGCGCTGCATGGGCGGCCAAACCAGGGGCCATAATCATGACCTCCACTACAGCAATACCGACATGCAACCAAGTGCCGTAATGACGGACGAGCCGACTTTGTTGCCAACGCCAACTATGACCCGTGCGGCCCCAAGTACTACCACCGCGAGTGGAACAACCCACGCGGAAACACTATGGCCCCCCGAATTTCGACCCCGCCACCTTACTGAACCATCCTTGCATCTACGACGGCAGGGGAGGAAAACCTGCCACCCACACCACCGCCGAGTGCCACTCTCTCAAGGAGATTGAGAAGGCAAGGCGCGCCAGGGAGGACCCGAACCCTGTAACACCCTCGCCTGATAAGGCTGAGTTCATGTGTATAGTGCCAATCCTTGGATCGGTTCACTGGCACACATAATACAAAATGATATCAAATATAATGTGCATCATAAATACAACGAATATGGTCCAGAATTTATATTATTTTACAGCAGAAAGCAATTACAAGGTAGATCTTCATCCTTCAAATGTGCCACACGTGAACAATTATTGAGTGGAGTGTCGTGACCTATGAACGATCACTCAGATACGATATAACCTGCAACATAAAACATAGCAGCCCCGAAGGGTCAATACATGTAATGTATGGCAAGTAGGCTAAAGTGGTTAACAACAGGCCTAACATCTACATGCTTATTTGGCTAGGTAGAATTCAGGCTCATTTGCATAAAGCAATAGTTTTATCCTAACATTTGTATCAACGTAGTTTTCCAATACGATAAATAGGACACTCTGGTTCACTCCCGGGTTCTCCTACCCAATTAAGTTCACCCAACAAGTTTTAAGTAATTGAGAAATTGGGATGAGTGAGGAATATGTCATAGCATCAGAATTATGTCGCTCAAATTATCCATAACTAAGGACACGGCTAAGTTCTTAGTTTAGACACCCTGTAGGGGTTTGTATACTTTACCCATGTGACCTGGCCAACCCAGCTCGGACCACCACACTCATATTGTGTGATGATAAGGAGAAGTACAAGACGAGACAATTCGGGAAGAGCTTCCCAAATCCATCCACGCACCGTACCAACCTACACTATTCTACATCTCTGGCTACGTAGGGTTCGAGTCGCCACAACCTACTAAGTCCAGCCAGCCACCCATTCTTACTAGCACATGGTTGCACATGAAAGCTACCAAACAATGAAACCAATCCTTTCTCGGTACCCTGGGCGGCATTCCCCACCATAAATCCACACTCGATGACCCAGTCAATGCCATTCCTCCCAGGTGGTTCATTAAAATCATGTTGGTTTGTCATTTAGCAAAATATAAGCCTTTCAAAACATATAACTTTACATGGTGTGATTTCCCTCCTCGTCCAAATAGTATAGATAAGCAACCTACCAATACGATGGCTCATAAACAATGATAAATAGGGAATAATATGGGATATAGCATAGCATATACACATCAAATCCTACACATGCAATTCTATGAAAACATTTACCATGCATCAGAAAACAATAGGACATTTATGACCAATATAAAACCACTTGCCTTTTGTTGTGGATGTATTCGATTAGATAATCCTCATAACTATAATGGTTGAACTCATTGCACTCAAAATAGTTGCAATCATAGTAGTTGCACTCCTCGCAATCTTTCATTCAAAAACAAAGGCACAACAAGCACACCATTCAAACATTGCAATTATGCACAATACAATAAACCAATGATGAACAATGCATGCATGATGATTTAATAGGCCACTCTTGTTGTATTTAGTGTCCTGAACGTTATTAGATCACATGATGCATGTGGAAATCATTTAAAGCATTAAAGCTTATATTACTAAAGTTATATAAATTTAATATGGTTTATCTCACTTTAATTGAACTACTGATGGTTCTGTCGTATTAAATTTTGAACTAAATGCACTAGATAGGTAATGCAATTTAGAGACAGTAGTAGTTTGAACCACCTAAAAAGGAGTTACAGATCTTTTCTTATGATTAAAATACTATTGCAATAGGTTTAGAGATTTTTGTACGAATTTCTATTTTCACAGTACCAAATAATTTGGAACACATTTTCTTTGGATATATATTATCAATACAAAACTCTAGCAATCGGTTTCACTAATTTTGGAGTTCTGGTTAATTTTCTGTGATTTAAATATTAGTTAGAAGGGTTTAAATCATTTAAATTATTTCTTTCGACAAAAATTATATCTAAGGCCTGATAAGTGTTCTACATGATCCAAGGATTTCATAGACATATTATTTGTATTTTTAGTATCTATAAGTAATTTACTATAATTTATTTACTCCAAATAGGCCATTAAATCATTTAAATTACTACAATAAGTATATACTGTAAAAATTGGATATAGGTGCATATTATTATTCTTCACATTTTTATGAATCCATATATAGTTTATTTTCTAAATTTGGTCTTAAGGATCTTTTTATATGCATTTTACAAGTTTGTATATTTTCCTGCCTATTTAGACAATTTTCTGAAATTAGCAGACAAGCACGACGACGTGGCATGACCTGATTGGTTGCGCCTGCTGAGTCAGCGCTGACTGGCGCGGTTACCGGGTGATGACATGGCTTCTCCTCATTCGTCGATACCCCTTCGCAATAGTGGTTCGATCTAGAGCGTTTGACTTAGATCCAGTGGACAGGACCGAAGCTGGGGGGTCAACAACGGTGTCAGCGGTCAACGACGGTGGTGCGGTGATGGAGGGCACATAGGGCGGTCAGTGGTGGCATTCCGGAGGGTCGCCGGAGTGGGGATGTGGACCACGGGGTGCGGCTTAGATAGTTGCAGACGGAGGCGTGATATTCATCGTCGCTCTCTTCCTGGGGAAGAAGTGGAAGGCAGCGGCGTTGTCGAGTTCGAGCTCTGGCGGTACTTCGGCGGTCTCATGTGGATGATTCGGTGGCCTATAGGGGGAGAAGATGAGTCAGGGGGACACATTGAGATATAGGATTCTTGGGTGGGGTAAAACAAATGGAGCGGGTCGATGGAACAGAGGGCAAGCTCGACCTCCTGACCTCTGTCGATGGGGATGGCGGCGGCGAGATCATAACTTACCGAGGTGGCGCTGGGTCCACAAAATTGAAAAAAAAAATCGCACAAGGCAGAGCGGGGGTGTTTGTATGGTGCTAGTTTCATGGCAGAGGGGAAAGAATCTTAACGAATTTGGCGATAATAATAGGGGAATCGATTGGATCAATCTCGTGTACAGTTCGGTGTCTCTGCATGAGGAAGGGGAACACCGCAGGCAGGTCCCACGTGTCAGGGGGAGAGGGGAAGTGACAGGTAGCATCGCAGCTGCAGTTCGGTTTCCTGCGGGCTGTTGCTGGGCCTCTTGCTGCTGCTGCATGCGTGGCTTGCGCGGTAGCTAGGCGCAGGACTAGGTGGGTTGAGCGCCTTGCCGCGTCGGATGGCCGGCTATCTAGGTAGGATTAGGTTTTGTTTCATTTTCTTTTCCTTTTATGAATATTCATGTTTAGTATTTATTTTCTAGTTTTTGTTTTATAGCTCTAAATTCACTAAAATTTGTTTCTAAAATTTTGTAAATTCACCTTGAACATTATAGGATCTTAATTGTCATATTTCTTTTCCATACTATGAGATCATATAATAGATATTTATTTTAGCCTTTAGGCCTTGTTATTCATTTCTTGTTTTTATCATATATTTTTCATCCAAGTTCCAAATGAAGTGTTTCTTCTTTCTAATTTTTTTAATTCGGAATATGATTTAGGAATACTAGGAAAACATATTCATGTCCAATTAGAAAATACAAACTTGGAGTTTTCAAATAACACCTTAATAGTTAGAAACAAGGTTTTGAATTAGGGTTGAGAGGATTTTCAATTCAAAAAAATTATTTTCTTTGAGAATTTTTAACCAAGTCAAACAATCAATCCAACTTATTTTATTTATTTGACATTACAAAATTAGGAGAATCTTGGGATGTGACAATCCCAGACCAGCCGTGCGATAACAGCAACGGCATCACATTTGGAAACTCCATTGGCTCGCTCCACACATTCACAGGTGTGGGGACGCGCCGAGAGAAGAAGGTACTGGCCCGCGTTGTCACTGTAAACATAGTGAAGCAAGTTGACATCCTGCGCTAGCTAAATTAGTCAGAGTAGAGCATCATCTGGAGTCGACAGGATCACGTGCCCACGATCGAATACCCTGGGCGAGTCGTCCTGGTCATTAGGCCCAAAGTGGTCGATTATTGGCTACGCAAAACCCTCATGGATGGCGGTATCTCAATTAACATCCTCTACATCGATACATTTAGATGACTGAAACTCATGTAGTCCATGGTAGAATCCACCCTCTACACCTTCGATGGCATAGTTCCGGGCCAGAAGGCATACCCGATCGGGAGGGTGACGCTGTCAGTCACCTTCGGCACACCAGGAAACTTCTGCACGGAGCGGATCATCTTCAAACTGGTTAACTTCAGAAGCCCGTACCACTACGTACTCGACAGGCAGGCGTTTGCCAAGTTCATGGCAACCCTACATTATGCCTACCACATAATGAAACTGCAGTGCACCCACGACATAATAACTGTGCGCTGCGACCCGGACATGGTCGTCAAATGCAAAGACAGCAACACAAAGATGGCCGACGCAGTCATCACTGAAGAAGCGCAACACGCTAACGGACTCTCTAGATTGGCGAGTGGCACCTACCAGGACGACCCAACGGTCCTAAAGGAACAAGGAACGACTCGCTTCCTCTCTGGCACCTCCGAGACCTTAGCGCTAAACACTCAAGACGGCGCTGCCCACGGCGAGCCAGAAAATCAGGTGGCGCTAGAGGTAGGCCTTGTCCATGCATAGGAAAGCGCGATCAGTGAGCCCCGACGTGACAACAATGACGCCACAACTCGGGCCAAACCCGACACGCCGGGCGTCATGGAGCATCTTTTTGGGAACACACAAAATACCAACCCAGAGGGTTGGCATGCCAAGCAAGTACTGCCACCTCGCAATGCAGAGAGTGGCCAATCACTCGTCGGGACAACACGTCGATTCTTTGCTAAGGGGTTCATACGCCCCAAAAACTACTCCGACTGGTTAACGAAACCATTCTTGGTGATGAAAAGAAATGACACTCGGAGGATATGCATTGACTACAACAACCTCGTCTGAGCACAACTCACCCAACAACCACAACCGGGTCGACTCACTAGGCAAAAAGCATGACAAGAGGTAGAAACCCCCGGCACGCTCCATACTAGGAGCAAGTATTACACTTTGTGCCCAACCTTGTAACACAAAATTGTGTACCTCCCCCCTCCAATGAATAAAGCAACCATTCTGCAAATCGTGTTTACTCGCCTTGTCTTGTGAAATTCGCACTCATAAAATGTATGTATACCATATCGGTCGTCAACCCTTAGAAGTGCGACTCGACAAGGTCAAGTAGTGTAGTGCAAGGGCATCAGGGAACCCTGAGCCTTGCACTATCCACGAAAAACACCGAGCGAGAGGACCATCGGAGTCGCCTCGATCGACTGGCCCACCAGGCCAAGACGACCGGTCGTGCTTCCCACAACACCCTATCTCCCCTCCTCGGATGCAGCGGCTAGAACGGTTAAGTAGCACCGTCGGGGACTCATACCGACACGGACCCGCATGGCCTTGCAAAAACACCAAGTAAAGAGCTCACCCATAGAGTCTCCTAGCGACTGGATCCCCGAGCCAGGAGGGATGATGCGCTACAATTCAATAGCGTAGCACAAGTCCTTCCTACCTTAGGATCAGCGCTTCGAAAGGCCAAGTACCATGCTTGGGGACTCGTCAGAAACGAACCCGCACACGTCTAGGGAAAAACACCAAATACAGCAGTTCCTTTGGGGTCGCCACGCGACTGGCTCCCCGAGCCACGACAAGTCGACTAAGAGCTAACTAGAACAACTCGCATATACACACAATCGTTAGTCACACGCATGCAAACACAAATAAACATTCTCGGAGACTAGCTACCCCTGATGCACACAAAACACCAAGTCATCACTTGAATAAAACAAAAAATCCAAGATCATCATCACACATATGCACACAAAACACATTCATATAAATCCAAATATTTTTACATAGTCACTCGGCGCTAAACCTATTACATGGTTGATGGCTGTGAAATATAGCCATCCACATCCACCTTTAAACTAGATATTATTCATACTTTTGATGAAATATCTCTCTAAATCCTGCCACTAATGATTAATGATCAAAGGGGTATGCAATCCTATCTTTCTATTTTTTTCCTGCACAGGAAATGACGTTTGATGATGGGAATCACAACATTAAACTCAAATATACGAGATTTCCAACAATCCAAAGAAACCAGGGGTCATGAAGAGGAAATAGAAGGTTTAACGACCAACTATATGGCAGGAATAAAATTTCGGCCGTGTAGTTCTGGCCATATGGTTTCCACCAACACCGCTAGGTCAAACAGAAAAAATTTCGTGAAGGGACCCCTATATAAAGAGACCTCTCGTGACGAAAAAAAGGGAGCCAAAAAGCCAGAAACACACAACACCAAAGAGCCGCCGCAGGAATACATCCAGATCCAATCTCACAGCCCTTCTCCACCACCATAGCCATAGTCCACCACTTGTAATAGTAGATCTCATCTCCAATTAGCGACACTGCAAGACTACTACTTTCAATCGCATGATTTCCAATACAATGTTTATGATTGGTGATCTCATGTCTATGTGTGAGTAATTCTCCTTAGGCTAAGGGCTTCGACCTAGCCATGTAGTTTGTGCATGTTATTTATCATAGATGGGATCGTGTATTAGTTTTTACGACATGATGATTATTGTATCCTCTCTAGCCTCAATCTAAGGAGTTGTTAGGTATCCAAGACCCCGATGATTGATCCAGGTATAGGGAGTATGATTAATGACTAATCTGCAGGATGGGAACCCCAGTGACAGAAAGGGTACTACGGCTTTATGTGAGGGATTTACTTTGGATTAATGGTGACGTCAAAGTGCATATCATTAGTTCTCTTTGTTCTATGGATGAGACGGATAGATTATTGCTATAAGCGGTGGCGGAGGCTGATGGGGATATTGGGGTATACCTAGCAGGACGTTTCCTGCTGGTTCATACTGCCAGCGAGTGGGATTGCAGGAAGGCAACTCGATCGCGACCCAATAAGGAACCAGGCGACTGGAAGATGAAGGCCCAGAAACATAATTAGGCCCATTCGGATTTGGTCAAAAGCCTCTGAGTCCTTATCCAACTCGGTTGTAGATCTATAAACCCTAGCGAGGTGACTCTATATAAACCTCCCTAGGGCATGCATAGAACTTACGTTCCATCATACACCCCTTCGACTCGCCGCCTAGCTGCCGAGCTCGCCCATTGTACTCTCTCATCAATACAATCTAGCAGGAGTAGGTCTTTACCCTCCGAGGTCCGAACCTGGGTAAATCCCTGTGTCTTTGTCGTCATCTCGCACCGCAGATGGCTGGCCACCCTTGCCCTTCGTTCTACTACTCCCTGCCAATCGCAGCATCTGCCGTGGACATTCCCACGATAGAGGCAATAGTGGTTATCGATGCACTTCCTACATATAATTATCCTGCTCTAACAATTACATGAATACTTTATTATTATCTTTTATTCCCATCAGATGTTTTGTGCAGCTACAGGTGAAACCGAACGCCCCAAGCCCTCTCTCCATCATTGACAACAATAAAATATCGCAAACTCTTGGTCCCATAAAACAATAAAAGTATTCTAAAACTCCCGAAGGTCCATTAAAGTAACTTCACCATGCTTTCTGCTTCCCGAGGATTCGATAACCTAGGTCTACTAGGGAAAAATAGCTATACTACATATATAATCCGGATCGAAGGTATGAACCCTTTTTCTGACATGGTTGTGAGGGAAGCAATAGCTACCCTAGTAAGGTTATTAGGAACATTGCTAGTTTTAATTCTTGTTTTTAATTTTTTTAGTTAGCTTTCAATCTTTATTTGAAAAACCAAAAAAAATTGTTAGTCTTTAAATTCTTGTTTTGCTATCATAAGTTTTTGTTTAAGAAAACCCAAAAACATAGGTAATATGGCTAAAAAGAAACTTGGGGAGTTTGCAACTCCCAACAATGATTATTTGCAAATTACTATTACCCGGCAACCAATTACTGCTGAGAACTATGAAATTAAGCCCTACTATTTAAGTTTGGTTTAACATAATCAATTTGGAGGCTCTGTTGTTGAGAACACAATTATGCATTTGAACACTTTTACGGAAATATGTGATATGATGCACATTAAAGATGTTGACCCCGATGCGGTCAAGCTGCGCTTATTTCCTTTCCCTCTTAGAGGAAGAGAAAAAGAATGGTTGCTATCTTTTCTTAGAAATACTATTGCATCATGGGTGGAATTTACTTCTTTATTCATGGCTAAATGTTTCCCACCTACAAAGACTATGCAACTAAGATCTAATAATACTAGTTTTAGATAGGAAGAGCGTGAGACACTAGCGCTTTCATGGGACAGAATGAAAGAATGCATGAGAAACTATCCCAGCCATGGGATGGAAGATTGGTTAATTCTATATTTATTTTATAATGTTCTTAACCCTGTGTATAAGTCTATGCTTGATACTGCATCCAGAGGAACATTTATGGGAAAAAAAATTGCCAAAGCAAAGCAACTGCTAGAAAAAATGCAAGACAACCATGCCCAATGGCATGTGGAAATATCAAACACAAAGAAGGTGAACTCCGTCACACCGAAGGAAAACGAAGAACTCACTGCTAAGCTAGATGAGCTCATATTAGCGGTCAAGGGTAAGCAAACCTAGGTAAGAGCTATCCTAGAATCAAATAGTGAAGAAATAGACTTCATAGCTCGTAATGTTTATAACCCTGTTTGGAAGAACTATAATCCAAATTTCCAAAAACATTATTCTACCCCTGTAGGTAACTCTAATAATAATATTGTATCAAGTAATGGTAGTATCCAAGAAACACTTAAGTCCTTTATGGACTCGCAAAATGAGCAAAATAATATCCTTATTAAGATAACGGAGAACCATAATAATATGCTTGGAAAATTTTCTAACCAAGCTGTGAGTTTGAATAATGATTTGCAGTCCATCCAAGAAAGAAGAAGGATTGTTGAGGCATATCTAGGTAACATAACTGAGAGTCAAACTCTCATTCTAGTAAGAATCCAAAGGGAGGAGCCTGAAGAACTTGACTATAGCAATGCCCCTTCACCAAATTACACAATTGAAGATCTTGTGAAAAGGATCAATATCAAGATTCTAGTAAGTGAAGAAAATGATGAAGCTATGTATCAACATTTCGTTAATCGGGTAGCAATAAAGGTACATAAGCTTGAAGATGAATATAAGAAAATTGCTAAAAAAACTACCTATTAAGCTTGATGATATATTTGAGACTACTATTAAAATTATAATTGGGACTAATGACATAGCTGCACTTTGTGATCTAGGTGGAACTGTTTCAACAATTCCAAAATGTCTTTTTGATAAGATAAATCGTGGCTCTTTTGAAATTACTGAATTAAAATAACATTTAGCAGATTCTTCCTACAAACAAGTTGTAGGAATTAAGGAGAATACTTTAGTATACATTAAAGGCTGTCCTGCTCTTACTGATTTTGTTATTGTTGACATGCCTGAAGATGCTACTGCTCCTATCATGTTAGGTCGTCTGTTCTTAAGAACTATTAAAGCTTTGATTAATCTAAATGAATGGAACGTGAAGCTTCAATTGACTTCGCGAGATCCTTTTGTTGTTCATTTCCCCAGGAAGAAGAAAGCCAAGCATGATGAGAAGGAGGCCATCATTTTTAAGACCAACTATTTTGGAGTCAGAGTTCCACCCATTTGGCCTAAGTGAGCAACATCATGGTCAAGCTATTGACTATAAAAGAGCGCTTCATGGAAGGCAATCCATGTGAAATAAAGGTTTAAGTAAAGTTTTTAAGTTTTATTTTAAGTTTCATGTTGAATAAAGAGTGCTAGAAAACTCCAGTTGAGGAGGAGAAGCTCAGTGGTACTAAAATCCTGTTTTATACATGTTGTTGTTGATTGAAAATTTAATCTGTCATTTTTCTGTCAAAACATGGTGTTTCGCTAAGTTTTAGGGTAAGAAAGAATTTTCAAATAAATAGGTAAATTTTGTCGAATCAAGAAGATTTAACGACCAACTATACAGCGGGAATAAAAATTCCGTCTGTATAGTTCCAGTCGTATAGTTGCTATGACATCACCCCTTCAATTTTCAAAGGATACCGTAGGTGTAACGACCAACTATATGGCAGGAATAAAAATTTCTAGTCGTATAGTTATGGTCGTATAGATATCAATGCCTTCATTAAATTTATTTTATAGGATACCGTAAGTTTAACGACCAACTATACGACGGGAATAAAAATCTCGGTCATTTAGTTATGGTCGTGTAGTTTGCGCTGCCAGGAATAAACCTTAAAATTTAGCCGGCAAACCAACTATACGGCGGGAATAAATATTCTCGCCATATATTTTTGACCGTATAGTGCAACCACAAAAACTCCATGGGAATGTACCCCTAACACCAAAATTTCAATCCTTTTTCTCTCTTCTACCTACAAACTCTCTCAAAACCTCAAGAGATATTTATCTCTACTCAATTTCGTTCAATTTCCTCGCACACAAGTGATCTATGGTATGTTTATCTTCCGATCCTCCAATTAATTTTTGCAAATTCATCTATGATATGTTGTCATTATCAACCTAGGGCGATACCTACTATGAACTAATTACCATGTTTCTCTTACCTAGATTATTATTTTTAGGAGATTCTTTAGTGTGCTATGATGAGGAATATTTTATGCTTATTATTATTGGATCAAAAAAAATATTTTTGTCTTTTCTTATTATTTTAGATGATGAACACAAGGAGCCAAACACGTGCTCGTGCTGCCGCGAGTTCTTCTCGGGATGCCGCTACAGCTCAGGACCGCATGGGGATACAATTTAGGGATGAGCTCCAACGTGCTTGCTTCAACAGGATCAAGAACCGAGAAGTGAAGAAAACCAAGTGGGCATGTCCCATTATATTAAATCAAACTTGGTACTTCTAATGACTTCAATTTACTTTACAAGATGCGCCTACTTATCGCCGGTTAACTTTTTATTTCTTAAGTTCTTTGAAATGCACTGTTAAAACATGGCACAGAGAGGACATGATTTCTTTCTGACTAATGAACAACAATTATAAATTATTACTTGATTAATGGTGCAATGTTTTAATTTACCAAACAATGATGTTAATGCTTTACGTGCATCTTTTGCTGAGTCAACAAGGGGAAGAATATTCAGCATCCTTCTATACGCTATTTGTTCTCAGTTATTGCTAACACCTTGTAGGCACGAAATGAGTTTACAAGAATCAATGAGAAGGACATCTTGATCCTCACAGAAGATGCTTTCAACAACAACAACTTGTCACTCAAGTTGGGCACAATTCTTGTGCGCTACTTGGAGCACCAATCCTCCCAAAGACAAGGGCCAAACACATTTGGAGACGTCATCACTGTGCTTGCCATTGCCTTGGGCGTTGACCTAGGTGAGTTTCAACAATTTATAAGGGAGCGACGTGTTGCTTTCTCTACATTGAAAGCTTCTAGAATGCTCACTAGGATAGGTGGCAGTTATTACTTGCATATTGCTGGAGCTGGCTGTCTCTACCCCGCTCCTTTGCCCAATGGTATTTTCTCTATCAAGGAAGGACGTTTTATATATGATTTGCAGGTTTAACAACACCAACCCAAGGAGGAGATTCCGGATGAGGATGAAGACCAAGAAGTGGAGCAAGAAGTTCCTTATGAATTGGAGCAGCCACTCAACTGGGTCGCTATATATCAAGATTTCCAAGAACTTGGATGAACTGTGGAGTGGATGCATAATGTCGCCCTGAACCTCCGAGAAACCACTAGTAATTTATCAACTCAATTTGCGAACTAGAGCCACAACTTTTTCCCGCCACCACAATGATTTGAAGGGCTTGCAAAAGCCTAAGCTTGGGGAAGTCTCCCCATTATCAATATTTGGCATTTGTTCTTAATATTTTGAGGTTATGCTTTTAGTCTGAGTTTATAAGCACTCGTTTTGGTTTCCCCAACACTTTATCTTTAATCATTTTTATTTGTTTTCAAGATTTTATACGTGAGATTTTTCGCCAATTTTCTATTCTTTAATTCCCTCTCTTAAAAACAAAAAAATATTTCTCCATTTATCTTTATTTTCTATACTCCTTGTGGTTCTCCCATATTTGCATGAGATTGATTGACTTCAAGTTTCCAAGAAACAAATCAAAAGGGAAGAGAGAAATGGAACTAATAATAAGTATGCCTTATGACTCCCCACTTCTGAAGTTTGAGAAACCCATGCTAGTTAGTAGTAAATGTTAACATATTATGTTGGTGGAGTGAGTCTTTGTATTGGAGTAAAATTTTGTTTGCATGGGTATTTAGTTGAGTATGTTTTGTTTCAGCTCATGTAGTTAACCAAGTCTTGCCTAAAAATTTGCTAAACAATTGTAATTAGAAAAAGTCTCACAATTGAAGTCTTGGGTGTGGTAGTGTTTAGTCTTGAAAGCTTATTCCTAGAGACACTCAACACCATAGAAAATAATGATTGACTTGATAGCTCTCTTTGAAAGGATTTGTTCAATTGAATTAATGTTTAACGGTTTTTGTGAGCATGCAAAAGTTTGACTTGTGAATCATAAGAATGATATATCTTTATGCATGTCAAACTTCATGGAATGCCAACAACTCTACTATCCTACGAACGATCTTTGTGGGGGATACTCCTAGATTTTGTCTATGAGTTAATTAAACATTTGTAGCGGCAATGCTATAATGGGTAAGATTCTTGGCATCCTCGTGTAGCTATGTTCATGAAACCACTCCTCTGACTGATATGAGTGATCATTATGCAAAGGTAACAAAAACCTTGGTAATGCCATGAGTGTCCATCACAGCCCGATATACTAATTATTTTTTTAGCATGCTCTCAATTACTTAAGAACTAAAATTCTTGAAGGGTAATGAATATAAAAGTAGTGATTTAAAAGTATTGACTTATTGATGTGGGAGAATTGAGATACTTTAGTGTATATGCTTTTCATGAAAAACTCTCACACTCTCAATTTTACATGATTATACTTTATTGTTCAAAGGCAAGCTTATGAGTTGATTACAGGACATGGAATATAGTTTACTCAATTGAATAATCCATGCTAACAATAATCTTTCCGCGCTATAAGGATTCATTAAAACCTGTATGATATTCTTGCCATTACTCTATCTATGCTGAGTTTTTCAGATTAATAAAGTGGAGGAAACATGAGACTACCTATCATGAGTAAGATCATAATATAGTTATTTTAGTTTAAATGTTGAGTTCCTTTTTGATTTTGGTTTTCTTGCTCAAGGACGATCAAGTTTAAGCTTGGGGAGGTTGATGGCTGTGAAATATAACCATCCACATCCACATTTAAACTAGATATTATTCATACTTTTGAGGAAATATCTCTCTAAATCCTACCACTAATGCCTAATGATCAAAGGGGTATGCAATCCTGTCTTTCTATTTTTTCCTGCGTAGGAAATGACGTTTGATGATGGGAATCACAACATTAAAGTTAAAGATACGAGATTTCCAAAAACCCAAAGAAACCAGGGTCGTGAAGAGGAAACAGAAGATTTACGACCAACTATTCGGCGGGAATAAAATTTTGGCCATATAGTTCTGGCCGTATAGTTGCCACCGACATCGCTAGGTCAAACAGAACAAATTTCATGAAGGGACCCCTATATAAAGAGACCTCTCGTGACGAGAAAAAGGGAGCCAAAAAGCCAGTGACACACAACACCAAAGAGCCGCCGAAGGAATAGATCTCGATCCAATCTCACAACCCTTCTCCACCACCATAGCCATAGTCTACCACTTGTAATAGTAGATCTCATCTCCAATTGGCGACATTGTAAGACTACTACTATCAATCTCATGATTTACAATACAATGTTTATGATTGTTGATCTCATCTCTATGTGTGACTAATTCTCCTTAGGCTAAGGGCTTCGGCCTAGCCATGTAGTTTGTGCATGTATTTATCATAAATGGGATCGTGTATTAGTTTGTATGGCATGATGATTATTGTATCCTCTCTAGCCTCAATCTAAGGACTTGTCAGGTACCCAAGATCCAGAGGATTGATCCAGGTATAGGGAGTATGAGTAATGACTAATCTGCCGGATGGGAACCGTAGTGACAGAAAGGGTAGTACAGCTATATGTGAGGGATTTACTTGGGATTAATAGTGACGTCAATGTGCATATCATTAGTTCTCTTTGTTCTATGGATGAGACGAATAGGTTATTTCTATAAGCGGTTCCGGAGGCAATAGCAGTTATGGATGCACCGCCCACATATAATTATCATGCTCTAACAATTACATGTGTATTTTATTATTATCTTTTATTCCCATCAGATGTTTTGCACAGCTACAGGTGAAACCGAACGCCCCAGTCCCTCTCTCTCCATCATCGACAACAACAAAAGATCGCAAACTCTTGGTCTGGTAAAACACTAAAAGAATACTAAAACTCCCGAAGGTCCGTTAAAGTAACTTCACCATGCTTTCTGCTTCCTGAGGATTTGATAACGTAGGTCCACTAGGGAAAATAGCTATACTACATCCGTAATCTGGATCTAAGGTATCAATGGTTAAGACCTCCTACTTTGCAAGTTGCACCCTCAAAGCATCACTCGCCGCCTTGGCCACTTTGACAGGCTTAGTCGGGTATGTTGACAAAGCCTTATCCCTCGCCGACCAGAAGGGATACTCCAACGGCAAATCCCGATGCTCTGGTTCGGTGTCGCCTAGCACTACCTACGTCGCTTGATAAGGCATGAGATGGTTCATCGCCAACACCTGCTTCGCGTAAAGAGCCGCCTTCGATTGAAGTGCAAGAACTTCAGAGGCCTCCACCGTCCCTGTCATCGACGGGCGCCGCTCATAATGTGATCGAGGACGAAGTCCTCCGGGATGTGAGCCAGCCGTAGGCTTAGCACCATAGTCACCGCGTGACGAAACGCAGACCGCACGACCCACTCCACCACTGCGGGCGCCAACTCCAGATAGTTTCACATCTCAATGAACCGTGTGGGCACCACCTCAGTCGAGGTTATGTTCTGGAGGATGTCATAAATGCACGATGACGACTTCGAGGCGGCGTTTAGCACCACATTCATCACCCTGAACTAAAACATCTATAAAAATAAGACCATATCAACACAAGGTTGCGGTCGCTCCGACTCACTCAGGGACTAGACACGCTCGGGGACTCCCTCCATTGCTATGAAAAACAAAGAGTGTACTCACCAAGGAGGTGGTGGCAGCTCGCCTTGACATGCTTCTCCAAATTGGAGAACTTGGTTTGCAGATCCATAATTACGGAATCAGACGCGGCGCAATCCAAATTAGTGTCCACGACTTCTGCTTTCACCTTCTCCTCTGCTGCGCAAAGGGCCACCTTCACCGACTCCAGCTCGGCGATCGAAACATAGCCTTCGCGAGCCCTTGCTAGGTTGGCGGTTTCGTTCTATACAGAACAAGAGCATTCATCAGCAGTAGAATCACCAAACAATTACGAATAACTCCAACATAAATACTCACCAACTAAAGCTTTTAGCCGACACGCGTCCTCTTGCACCGCGGCCAACTCCTTTTCCATCTGCTGTAATGAGGACTGCCGTTTAGCTTCCTTAGCCTGCATGTAACAAAAAAATCATCATCAGTAAAAACTAGACTCGCCAATTCCCTGGCGACCAGACCCTCAGGGACTGGGGAACGCAAGCTCTAAGCTCCCAATCGCCAAAACATCACGACTGAGCGCTCAGGGACTGGGATTACCTGGATGGCTACACCCAGCAGGCGGTGAAGTTCGACAGCACCCACGGAGGATGTCGGAACCGTTCCACCACCCGGAGGCTGCGATGTCGTTTCGGCGCGGTCATCTATAAACTTTGGGACCACTAGTGATTGAACGTTTGTGGCCTTCGCCACGAACCACGGGAACAAGGAGGGCTTCGCTTCTATAGACTCGGTTGTTGTCGGCTTGGTCTTGACGGGAGTATCTACCTCCATGACTTCGACCACCTCGGTGGAAGATCCCGCCGCTTGAGGCGCTACCGCGCCATCTTCAATCGCCGTCGCCGCGCCTATCATCGAAGTGGTGACCTTCTTCTTCTTGACGCCCGCTTGAGTTGCGTCGGTTGTGCTATCCTTCCTCTTCGTGGAAGGATCTTCTGCCACCACGGTAGGCTCGCCCATGACCTTCACCCGGTGCTAAGTTGGATCTTCTTTGGGACGCCCCTGCAAAACATGACGATACATAAGTCGTGTGATCAAAATAAGTGTGAAAACGTTTAAAAGGGAATGAGGCCAACACTTACTTGGTGACTTGGATTGTTCATAGCCCGATGGTGATATGTAGGGGCTTCTGTAGTTCCCGCCCAATTGGCAGCGATTGCCCCACCTCCAGCAGACTTGCCTGGCGCTGCTATTTCGGCAGAGCCTTCGGCTCCCCTATGGGCTTGGACGATGTTGGAGCCCGCTTGGAGCTTGCCTCCACGATGACCTCTAGCTCACTGTCTACTTCACCGAGGCTAGTACTAGCCTCGGTCTCATGGTGTTTCTGGTCGCGCGTCTTGCGAGTCACCAAAGGTGGCCCGCGCTCCTCGTCGGAAGTTTCTCCTTCTTCCTCCTCCCCGACAGAGGAGTCTCCTACTTCCTCATGAAGAAGCTCTTGTGGCACCTCCTCATCCAAAGGAGGCAGCCAGTCCTCTAGTATCTTGAAAGTCTATGAGTGAGTGCAACAATCAAAACAAGCTACAAAACATGATTAAGTAAAGAAAGCAAAAAACCACTCACCGTGTCGTCTGGAGTGCCAGTCGTCCTATAAGGAGCTAGTCTGTCGGCCATGCTAGCGTACGTCGCCTTCGTAATATTCTTAAGGGATGCAACGTAGTCTTACACCTTCCACTTCGTCGAGTCTGCCCTCAACGGGTCGGAAAGCCAGGTATAGTCGCACATGAATGTTGGCCGGTTCATCAGAAGAACCAGACGACGCCGAGCATGTAGTTGAAGAGGTTGATTGTTTTCAACCCCTCGTCCTCCATCTTGGTCATTCGCACGATCATCTCTTCCACCACCATCCTCTGTGAGTGAGGAAGGTCTTTCACTAAAATTCATCACGGAGTGCTTCACTCCGCGGTGTATACCGGGATCACCACCTCCCTTGACGGATTCGACTCCTTCATGTAGAACTAGGACTTCTTCTAGTCGCTGGCCGCCTACTTCGGCAACATCAGTTTAAAGAAACTGGCACCAGACTTCACCTGGAAGGTGATTCCATAGGCAATCCATAGAGGTCCTTTCTTCCCCTCACGACTTCTCTCGCTATGGAACAACTCGAGCCATAGGGGAAAATAGGGATGGAACCCTAGGTATCGTAGACCGTGATGAAAACCACGATCTGCTTGATGCTATGTTCTGGTCGGAGGGCTTGATCTGATATAAATGGGGGAAGCGTCTGAAGAAGAGCAAAGTGGAGAAGCCTAGACAACATTCTAGGTGGCTAACGAACAAGATGAACTCACTAGGCCGCGGTTTGGGCTCACTCTCACTAGGAGGAGGAGCTCGCCAATTTCCTTTCATAAGAATTCATGTGTCCTAAAAGGACTGCAGGATGGCTATGGTGCAGTTGGACTTGGACCTTGAGGGTGCTATGGAGGTGGATTCGTTGAGATCTGCTATTCGGATCGGAGGTGGGCGCGAATGAAGGAGAAGGTGGGAAAGAGGAAGGTACAATGAGATCCTCATTTCCCTTTGCCATTTGCCATTTATAGTGCCCCATCTCCAGTAATCATGGTATTAGCCGTTACTTCCCGGTAAAATCACCAAAGTTACCATTATGAGGTAACTAATGGCTAGTTTGACCACACTGACAGTCCAACTTCGGTCAAATTGACCACTCGCCTATACCACTCTCTTACTTCATTCGACTAAGCGGGAGACTTGAAGAAAAATGATTCGCCAAAGCTACAACTGAAGAACAAAGGCCTCTCCCTTCATTGGAGGAGTTCATCACCGATTCGACTAGGCGACCACCCGGATTCTCCTACTCCGACTGCCAGGTTGACTCCTACGCTGATGCCCTGACGCACTCGGGGTCTACTAATGGGCATATACCAATCGGGGAATCCACAGAGGTAGGAAACGACTGGCCCAAGACAATGTCAGGTGAGCCAGGAACGACAACGACTAGAAAGGAGGATTCAAAGAAGACCGGTGACTGGATGCGAAGGCCCAAGACCGTATCTAGGCCCAGTCGCATTAGGCCAAACTCCCGAAAGCCTTACTGATTCGGTTGATAGCCTGTAAAACCCTAGCGAGGCACCCCTATATAAGCCTCCCTACTGTTCCCATCGTATTCACGAGCTATTAGCTACCCCATCCAAGCAAATCGCATCCCTTATGCCGAGTTTGCCCACCTTGTAATTCATCTGCCATCAATATAAACAATCATGAAGTAAGTCTTTACCCTACGGGGCTGAACCTGGGTAAACCATGTGTCTCGCTACTAATCTCGATTCGTAGATGGTGACTCGCTCTTGCCCTCCTTAGATTCAATCGCTACCCCTGGTAGCGACTGTCATGGGCATTCCCACGACAACTAGAGAGCCTTTAGTGGCCAATTCACCAATTGGCTTCAAATAAAACCTCTCGGCGCAACACCGACGATATAAACAAGTTTTTGCCAATCTAGCTAGAGGGGACTCAAATTTAGACTGTATTTACCTCGTAGAACTCTCGTGAATTTTCCAAAAAATCATTTCCAGGTACAAAACATGGCATTTCTTCAGAGATCCAAGAAGAGATTAGCAAGATCCGACACATAGCCAGGAACCCTAAATGCTGCGGTATAGATCGAATTTTGAAACCGGCCTAAAAAATTCAATAAAAAATTCAAAAAATGTGAAACCTTCACACGTTATAATTTTATGTTTCCTAGTTGCATGCAAAAATAACAAACATGCCATATGAGGATTATTCTATAAAAGTGTTCATAGAAATCACCTGCCGCCTTCGAGAATTCATGGATTTCAAGGCAAATGAGCTAGGTCATGACCACAACCATGGCATAGTTTTCTTTAATGCGCCCATATTCTGCACATGCGTCTATCTTGGGATGGCAAATAATGTTGCTTCATGAAGTTTTCACATTCTTTGCATAGAAAATCAATTTTCCTTGTGCCGAAAAGGGCTTATTTTGTGAAGCAGCCACCAAGGATGTGATGTGAAAATGCATCACCCCATTTTTATTGAATACTAGAAATCATTTACTAGAAAATTCACCAATTGGGTTCAGATAGAACCTCTCGGAATAAACCCTGCAATATAAAAAAGTTTATGCTGGTCTAGTTGGAGCGGGATCAAATTTAGCCTAGAGCTACCTCTTTGCTCTCTCAGGAATTTTCCAAAAAATCATTTCCAGTTACAAAACATGGCATTTCTTCAGAGATCCAACAAGAGATTAGCAATACCCGACACATAGCCAGGAACCCTAACCGTCGTGGTCTCGGTCGAATTTCGAAACCGGCCTCAAAAATTCAAAAACAATTAAAAAAACTCAAAAAATGTGATACCTTCGCACATTGTCATTTTATGTTGCCTAATTGCATGCAAAAATAACAAACATGGTATCTGAGGATTATTCTAAAAAAGTATTCACAGAAATCACCTACCGCCTTCGAGTATTCATGGATTTCAAGGAAAATGAGCTAGATCATGACCACAACCATGACATAGTTTGCTTTAATGCGCCCATATTCCGCAAATGCATGTATCTTGTGGTGGCAAACAATGTTGCTTCAAGTTTTCACATTATCTGCACGGAAAATCCATTTTCCATTTCCGGTGCCGAAAAGGGCTTATTTTGTGATGCAGCCACCAAGGATGTGATGTGAAAATGCATTACCAATTTTTTATTAAATACTAGAGTATATTTAGTATCCAATTCACAAATTGGCTTTAGATTGAACCTCTCGGTGCAACCCCCATGATATAAACAAGTTTATGCCGGTCTAGATGGAGGGGGGCTCAAATTTGAGATTTTTAATATGCATCCTGAATGTTCAGACACCAAGGCATCGCGGGGTCCGAGTTGCGTGCAATCTCGTGGAGGGGTTGTGGTAGCTTCGCCAATTGTCGATATGGGCCAAATGGGGGTTAATACAAATCTAACGGCCAAACGATCGTTTGAACTAGTCAAAAAAACGGTTGAACTCAAATCCCGCCGTTAGGTCAACTCTTGTTTCCCTGTCCTGTCAGTATTTCTAGTTATTCTTTGTTGTCGTGTACTGGTTTACCACTGCGAGGACTAGATCTTCTTCTCTACTCTGCTGTTCTCCCCTATTATTTCCCTCTCCATTACCTTGCTTAGTTCTGGCTACTGGTCTCTAGATTGAGGCTTGTCGTTGTTCTCCTTCCGTCCCCGCCATGGACGGTCTACCTCCCACGCCCTTAATTGAAACTCACTGCCATCTCCCTTGCCTCCTTTTTTGTAGTCGGTGTGTCGGAGCTTCATGTCCCTAGCCTAGCCTCTTGTCGCTGCCTAGACCTTCTCACACGACGGAGCGTGTCCGACCGGGCAATCTGGACCGGTGACCGGCCTCGGGCGGTTGCATGTTGTTGTGCACCCCAGGCATGGTAGCCCTGGTAGAGGAGTTCAACGACAATGCTCTCATGGCCACCATGCTGGGGACGCGTCCCGCCTTGTCGCCAGCAGACTTATTGTTGGATTTCAGGTCTCATTTTGGGATCTGACTAAAAGTGGTAAATATTGAGGTATGCGTGCCGCCATTCGATTTCTTCGTCCTGTTCGCCCATAGCTCAGACAGCGAGCGTGTTCTGCCTTCTTCCGTTTCTTTCGAGTGATGTGGGGAGAAAATAAACTTCATGCAATTGCATCTCTCCTATGAGTGGGACGATCGCTTGGGGCAGCTTCGTTTCTTCTCTAAACTCGGATTTGACGGCCTCCCTTTAGATGCTTGGGAACCGAAGGCCCTGAATAAGGTCGTCAGTAGCCTTGGCGGCGATCTGGTGGAGATTGTGCCACTGAGCGACTGATGGATCATCGAGGTAAAGGCATGGCTGAAAGATCCAGACACCATTCCTAGTACGAGGTGGAGATTCCAAGTAGGGCAAGACGACAGCTTGGCTGGAAGCACCAAGTGATCATCCACCTGCAGGAGGTTCTAGATCCGGTACATGGCATTCGGGACCCCGATGCGGCGGCCAGAAAGCATACTCATCGCCTGCAGTGTTGTCCTGGAAGGATCAATGGCATAGGACCACCACTGTTTTGTGATAGAGCGCACGGTTTTGGTGGGGGACCGGGCGTGGACAAGCCGATGGTTCTTATTTCCCTTGAGTGAAGACAGAGGTTTAGTGAATCTGAACGATTGCTAACTTGATAGTCGAGCACGTAGTACTCCTTATGTAATAGTTTGAACTGATGTAGTATGTGTGGCTACTGAATTTGTAATGTGTGGCTACTGAATATGTAGTATGTGTGGCTAATGATTTATAGTTTGTCTGGCTACTGAATTCGTAGTATGTGTGGCTAATGATTTGTAGTTTGTGTGGCTAATGAATTTGTAGTATGCGTGGCTAATGAATTTGTGTGAATAACCAAGGTTAGCCTCCTAAAAAGAGAGTGGGCTAGCAATGATCAATGTCACCATTGCCGGGAAAATGTCGCTGGTGAGCGATCCAAAAGACACAAACTGTTGCTGGTTTGTATGCCTCGAACAATTTTTACCTAGATTTGTTTGATCTGGTGCGTGATTCTGTATAGAAATTGCATGAATAAACCACCGAAGATCAGTTTATAAAATTTTGTTTGAATATTGTTTGCCTCGGATAAGTATGATAGTAAACTGAAGTCAACCGCCGGTAGTAATTGAATAAATAGATACATCTTGATAGTATTTGATTACTTACGAACTCATTCCATACTACATTATGGGATAGCTGTGCAAAAGGGGGATATTTCCTCTATAAAAGGCATTATACAGAGTTAGTATGAACTTAACTGTTCTATGCTAAAGAAACTGCATATCTCCACCATAAAAGTTGGCTAGCCAATTGCCTAGAGAGGAAATATGTTCAGGGATCATTCAACCACAACTGATCTTTTTTCTTCCCGCCAAACTTCATGAGATCTGCAATGTTCATGCACTAGTTGATGCGCTTGAACCAGTCCCGGTTCAGTATGAATAGCCGCGTCGCCGCAACGATTTCATCGAACATGAACTCTGGCTTCTCGTGGCAGGGATCCTAGGTCCCTGTGAATCTAAACCTGAATTCCGGTGTTGAGCTGTTGCCCGTTGTCGGCTCCAGCTGTCGAACACTCCAACAAACTGAGTGTAGATGGACACACGCCGCTGCGGTTTGGCCACCAACTGTGCATAGGATGGATGTTTTTTGGCCCCTGATGGCGTGTTCGCAGATTGCCCCACTATGGTAAGGTCGCCCGCACCGAGGCATGGAGGCAAGAGTTTGGTGATCCTGGCACCGCGCTGTTCGAGCGTTTGTTTCCTCGGTGGTAAGCTCGCAGAAATGCTTTGGAACATGGTTCATGCAGAGACTACGTGCAGTAATTGGTCACCGTGAAGGCTTGGTGATACACATTTGTGCATGCAAGGGGCTTCAGAATTTTGTCGATGTTGTGTTTCCTAGGGTTGAGCATAGGAAATGCATGCAGCACCTTGCTACTAGATTAACGAAGAAGTTCAAAGGAAATACCTTTGAAGACAACTTGTGGCGATTAGTATACACGTACACTCCAAGTACGCATGCTACTTACATGCAGAACTTGTATACCGTGCCGAAGCTGAAAGAATACCTCGAAAAGCATCATAGCAAGTTATGGGCCAGAATCAAGTTTGGTGAGTTAAGCAAAGTGGATTTTGTTTTCAATAATCTGACAGAAAGGTTCAATGCTAAGATTAGGAGCATGAAGTCACTTGCAATTGTTATTTTGTTAGATGCAATAAGACACTGTATAATGGTGAAGATAGATTTTAGGCAGAGAATTTGTGCGGGAAAATTTTTAGGCCATAAAATAGTTCCAAAGGTGGTTTTATTACTGAATGCAAGAACAAGGAAATGAGAACGATAAAGACGAGGATGGTCAGAAGTTCCAATTCATTGGTTGAGGTTTATGCACAATACAAGCATGGAACTGAATGGAGGTTTACTATAGACATTGGTAACAAGACTTGTTCATGCAGGAAGTGGTAGGTTACTAGTCTACCATGTCACCATGCACTGCACTTCATCTTAAAGCTAAGAGGTAGAGGTGCTGAAATAGAGAACTATGTTCATAACTATTTATGCATGGACATGTTTGCTGCAACTTATGCAGAAAACATACCACCTATGGCTAATGAAAATGATTGGGATATAGTCGATCCAGGGTTCAAACTCGAATCACCAGTTCTTAGGAGACCACCTAGGAGGCCTAGAAAGCAAATGACTGAAGCCTTCACTAAAAAGGATGGAGACTAGGAGAAAGGAAGCGGAAGTGCAAACAGTGTGGAGGGTTGGGCTATATCAAGAGGCTATGCAAAAACCCAGTTCCACGTGATTTCGAAGATGCTGACCTTGTGCCCGTTCACATCACGGAGGCACAAGATGAGGCTTCTTAGGCAGAACTGGAGGAAGCGCAGCGAGATGACGTAGAGGAAGTCCTGCATGTGAAGGAAAACGGTGATGCGTATGTGGAGGGAAACGTCGGTAAGGAGCAATTGGTTGAGGATGTGGACGTCCCGTGGGGGATAGGAGGCGAAAAGAAACAAAAGGGTAAGCGGGAGTGGAAGGGAAATTTTTATAATGGAGTTGAGTTTGAATATGAAGAACTTGCTGGGGTGATTGAGGATGTTCTTGATGATCTTTTGGCTAACTGCAGGAGAAACAATAAATCCCTGTCAATTTCGTCTTTGTACAAGGCTCCAGACAAAAGGTAAGCTTGAAACTAGTGTTACTTGGCATTTTCATCATTTTTGTTTCAGTCCAGCGTGGGATTGAACAGTAATTAGAGGAGAAGAGAGAAGGTGGCATAGTAACGTTGTTTCTTGAATTTTCATTGAAATTTATTTATATCCTGGGCTTGTAATGGGTATGTGATGTGTAGTGTCAACCAAATTCCAGGTCATTAGATAGTACATTAATTTTTAAACTAATTATCCATAAACAATAATCTTGGATTTTTAACCGTTCAATGACCAAAATTATGGCCGTGCCATGAGTTGGTAAGGCTCACCTCCCTTGTATTCCCATCTCAAACAACAGGACAAACGCGTCTCCTTCTCCTCCGGCGCACTCCAAAATTATGACTATGCCATCAAGAGCATGGAACAGAGACAGTGTACTGTCCCATCAGCCTCGCATCGTCTTTGTCAGCGACGTCTGATGCTCGCATCGGCTATGTCAAGGGCATTGATGCTCGCATCGGTCCCGCTCATCTGCCATGTTTCATCTCTAGCAATGGAAACTTCATCCACATGATCCTACCAGAGCTGTCGTGATGGCTACGGTGTTTCCGTTGGATTATCCGGAGGTGGCCGTGGCAGAGCAGCCCGCGGTGGCTTTGGTGTCGGTGGCTAACACACATACAACTTCGCCATTCTATCCGAAGAGGTCATTAAGAAACCATACATATATTAAATTTAGGCTCAAGTGACCCTAACCGACTATGTCGCTCCCGCTGTCTTCATCATGCACGACATCCTCTACATCGCCGTCCACCTTTTCCATGTCTAAATAGATGAGGACGAGCCCGACGGTGTTCCTCTTCACGAGTTCTTCACGGCACGTAGCATCGATAACAGTGGAGGGTGTACGCCTAGGCACTGCCCAGAAGCACTGCCTCCCTCGGGGTTGCGTGGATCTGGGTGGATGTGTGGACGGCGAGCAGTGTGAAGCCAAAGAGCCTCCCGCTCCTTCTTGAAGCGCCTTGGCCAGTACGCACTGGTGCGCTCGTATCGGTCCATTGCCCTCTTCCGCTACGGCACCTGGTGGCAGCGCTCCTCTATCTTCCTCAATAGCGCGATGCCGTGCAAAAGCGGCACCATGGGCACCCCAGCGTAGCTGAGCTCGTAACCGGCCGGAACCTGATGGCTGCAAGTGCACAAATTGTTTGTAGATATTTTTGAAGTTAAGATGTCGATCCCACATGGAGCCCAAAGATAAGTGTTTATTGGTGAAGTCTCTGTCACACCCGAAGTAGCCGGATAGGTCTCTCCCTGTAACCCTAGGCCCCGGTGACTATATAAACCGTCCCTATGGGAGCCTTTAGGGCAACAAACACAAAAACCACAACAATCAATTCACACATGAGAACCTCTCTTGTAATCCATTGTAACATCCGGCTTACGCTGATATATTACTGGGTTCCTAGCAGGAGTATGACCCAATCACCGCAGTCGGATCTGAACCTGGGTAAACTTGTGATCACCGCTCCTGGAACATCTGGCGTCTCACACCCCATCCTTTCAACGCCACAAGGACCCCCTATGGCATACTAGTCGATAATCCGACGACAGTTGGCGCTCACCGTGGGGAAGGTGACCTTTGGAGCATCGTTCCGGGCGGAATCTGCACGTGCAGGAATCGGCAAAACAATCGCCATGGGTCGCGTGGTCTACGCCAGTGATGTCCCTCTCATCCTTCTCGATGAGACTTGGATTCGGCCTCAAAACCCGTGACGACTTACACAATCATGTCAATCGGCGAGATTGATATTTACCTCGGTTTCGCTGATCCCGCCCAACCCACCCTAGAGGTGATAACCATGGCGGAAGAAAAATCCGGATCTACTTTGTCCGTAGAGGCGGAAAAGTTCAGGGTCTCGGAGAAAATCAAACCTACCAGCCCACTCCCGTAGTGGAAGAAGAGGTGGAAGAAGAAGTCAGATCCGATCTCTCCGGCGAGATCTGATACACAGACAAGGAGTACATATGCTACGGATCCATCTTTGCTGACGTCGAAGCGGAAACCAAGTTGTGCAAATACCTCAAGAACATGAACAAGAAGAAGCACTGTTTCATGTACCACATAAGCACTGGATCCGACTTTGTCGATGCTAGAGCTGGTAGCGACTCGGTCCTAGACGCAATCGAAGAAAACACCGACTTACCTGGCTCCCCAGCAGAGTCAATCATGTCGCAGGAACTTCGAGACTTCGACAAAGAGATAGAGGAGTACTAGCAAGAGCATGTCTCTAGACAAACACCAGGTGAGCCGGAAACTCCTCCTAGTCCATATGATAGCATGGATGAATGATACACCTCGCAGGATGACATGGACACCGGAGATTCCTCTGAGATCTACAAGCCAACCATGACGGAAAGTACCAACATAAGTTCATCCCCCGGTACTAGACCAAGAGCCATCTTTGCCACCGGTACGCACGTTAAGGCTACTAGGCGGTCAAAGAAGAAGAAGAAGAAGAACAAGAATCCGACACCGGCAGAGCCGGACGTCAAGGAAACCAACGAAGAAAAAGTTGATGAAGAGATCGAGATGGAGAATCAGGACAGAGATCCGATTAATCCCACCCCGATCGATCCTCCTATGGATGGACACGTTGTCACCAAGGGTGCACGTGAAATTTACGGAGATGCTCTCATAATTCCAATCAGAACGGCTTCGGATCTTACGTCGGAGCCGCTGGATAAAAGGGCTGAGGACCTGGAAAAGAACCGCCTGTTTCTGCTTGAAGAGGTCACGTGCCTCGTCGAGATGAGACAGCAGTTAGACAGTGATCCTGCCAGATATCAGTCAGATTTCAAGGGACATCCAAACAAAACAAGGGGAGGACCGTTTCTTGCAAACAAGAATCCAGATATCCACAAAGATCTATTTGACGGAAAAGATGGAGAGAAGATCCGAGTCTACAGCACGCCGGTCGAAATCGCTGTTGCAGCTCGGGCTATCCTCGCCAACAATCCGTCTCCACGGCAGGTCCAGCAGTGCCTTGCGTTGCTGGACAAAGGATTAAAGCAGCAAAAGACGGACGCGTCATTTAGTGGCAAGATGGCCTCAAAATCTGAGATTTTCCACACTAGCGCTGACCAAAGCGCTGACGTAAGGCTCCGCAGGGATACGAATCAGCGCCATCGTCCCAGTGGAGAAGAAGAAAATTCCAGGACCGTCTCCAACAGCCACTCCCGCCGGCCAGCACGTGACTGGGCAAGAGTTATTCCGATTGTAGCCGAAGACGCCATCAGGGCAATGGTTCCCCATCAGGACCATCATCGGCAAAACAATCGCTATAGAGAAGACCCGGAAACACGCCGCAAGCAAGAGGAGAAAGATCGTCTAAGGATGCCACCACCGAGCGGTTCGGCTGGCAATGCCGGACGAAGAGATAATCCGGATCGTCCTGAATCTAGTAGGGACGATGCCCGAAGAAACAGGCATCAGAGTCAGCATAATGAGGCTCCACCGCCACCACCAAGAAACCCAGCCGGAAATAATCCACAATGGCCACCATCGCCTCCCAGCAGCGACCATGAAGGATCACGTCGTAGCCATGGAAGCCTCAGGGGCGGAGGCGGCAATGGTGAGATAAGAAGCAGAAATCTGACTCCACCGCGCAGAAGCCGCGAGCCTCCAAGGCGCAGATCTCTCTCGCCAAACGACGCTCGCCATCGCATTGAATCAAACATAGAAGCACAACGATACGAGGAAGAGGATGTGTACGTGGGACCCAAGTTCTTTGGTCCACGTATACGTCAGACAAAATGTCCGGTTGACTTTGCCATCGCCAAGCATATTCCGCCCTATGACGGTGCAGCTCGGCCAGATACTTTGCTCCAGGATGTTTTCCAGTTTTGCTGCATTGCCAAAGGAGGAAACAACCTAGTTGCAATCCAATATCTCCCACTGATGTTGAGGAAGACGGCTCGATCATGGCTCAATGAACTGCTAGACAATTCAATTCATAATTGGTATGATATGCAAAGTGCGTTCTTTTCAAACTTTGAGGGAACATACAGGAGGCCCTGCACAGTCGGAGACTTGCAGTGTTGCACCCAAAGACCCGGAAAAACTTGCCGGGATTACCTAGGACGCTGGATTGATATGAAGAACTCCTGCGAAGGAAGCTTTTATTGCAGGACTTCTAGTCGGACTTTTACATCACAGGATGAAGCATGACCACGTCACAGATTTGGGAGAAATGATAGAGATGGCAAGCAAATACGCTGACACCGATGATTATTTAGAAGGGCTCCTAAATATTCTGGCCAATCCCAATGCGGCCAAACAGCCAAAGCAAACTCAGAAATGCAAGAACACCTCAAACGAAAAGAAGGCTTCGGACAATGCAGCTGTCAATGCAATGTTCAGATCTGGAGGACGAGGAGGGCGCGGAGGCGGCCGTGGTAGAGGTCGAGGAACTTCCCGAATCCAGGGCAGAGGAGACCAACAACCCGGAAGAACCTATACCTGGGCTAACATTGCCAATAATCCATGTGTCCACCACTTGGATAGTAGCGGAGGATCTACCCATACAAATTCTAAGTGTCATTTCAATGACGACATCAAGAAAGAGGAATCCGCTGGCTACAGAGCCAAGCGACGAAAAGGAAAGAAAAATTCCGAGAAAGGAAAGGAGCCCAAGGAAGATTCCGACATGGAAGAGGCGGAAGACGCCACAGAGCCCAAGCCAGATGGAAAGAAAACTTTTCCAACTAAGAAAGACGCATACGTCTGCTTCCTTGGATCCCAACCAGCTAAGGACAAAAAGGCGGTTCTTCGTGAGCTTAATGCCACAATTCCGGCTGTCCCCCAATTCTTGGACTGGTCAGAGGTGACAATCACCTTTGATCATTCAAATCACCCAAGGAAAACACATCGTCGGGGAAAGTACCCTCTGGTCGTCAATCCTCTTATTGATGGCTATGAGTTCTCAAAACCACTAATGGACGGTGGGAGTAGTACCAACATCTTATACATCGAGACGCTCCACCGCATGAAGCTACACGAAAGCCAGTTGAGTTACAGCAGTGTAACTTTCCATGGCATTGTACCAGGAAGACAGGCAAATTCTCTGGGTGAGATTACTCTAGATGTGACATTCGGAACCCGAGATAATTACCGGACCGAGCCACTCTTCTTCGAGGTGCTACCATTCAAAAGTGCTTACCACGCCATCTTCGGACGTCCGGCTTACTGGGCGTTCATGGCCCGTCCCTGTTACATCTACAACATGATTAAACTTCCAGGTCCAAAGGACGTAATCACCATACGAGGAAATCTGAGGAAGGCGTGAGAGTGCGACGAAGGATCTGATGCCTTCACCGAAGCCGTACTACACGCCCAGGAGTACCAGGAGATCAAGAAGACCATCAATCCGTCCGAGATGCCTGCTACGAAGAACGAGGTGCTGAAACCAAGTTTGCAGTTCAAGGCATCGGAAGAGACGAAGAAGACATCGCTGAAGGAAGATGATCCCTCCAAGACGAAGAACATAGGGGTAGGCTTAGGCCATGCATAGGAAAGCACGCTCGTCGAGTTCCTCAAGGCTAATAGTAATATCTTCACATGGCAGCCATCTGACATGACCGGAGTGCCTAGGGAACTTGTCAAGCACTCTCTTAGTGTGTACCCAGACGCTAAACCCGTCAAACAGTCCTTACTACAGTTTGGTGATGAAAAGCGCAAAGCAATACCCAAGGGATTAGCCCGCTTAGAGCTAGCGGATTTCATAATAGAGGTCATCCATACAGATTGGGTGGCAAATCCTGTACTCGTCCCTAAAAAGGACACCATTGATTTAAGGATGTGTGTTGATTATACCGCTTTGAACAAGGCATGCCGAAAAGATCCGTTTCCTTTGCCAAGAATCGATCAAGTTATCGACTCAATGGCAGGGTCGAAATTACTCTGTTTTCTCGACGCATATTCCGGATATCACCAAATACCAATGAAAGAGTCGGATCAAATTAAGACGTCTTTCATCACTCCTTTCGGAACCTTCTGCTACAAAACTATGCCTTTTGGCTTAAAGAACGCAGGAGCAACATATCAACGTACCATGCAATGTTGTCTCAACGATCAAATCGGATGCAATGTCCACGTATATGTAGACGATATAGCAGTTATGTCCAAAAAGAAGGAAACTTTAATTTCTGACTTGGATGAAATGTTTGCTAGTCTACAAAAATTCAACATGATTCTAAATCCGAAGAATTGTTTCTTTGGAATTCTAGCCAGAAAATTATTAGGTTTCATTGTCTCCGAGCGAGGCATAGAGGTGAACCGTGAAAAAAGCAATTCTATTCTAGACATTACCAGGCCGACTCGCCTGAAGGACGTACAGCGCCTCACTGGTTGCATTGCAGTGGTGAGTCGGTTCGTCAGCCGGCTCGGTGAAAGAGCCTCACCATTGTACAAACTCTTGAAGAAAACTGACAAATTTGTCTGGACCCCAGAAGCCGAAACTGCACTGCAAAGTTTCTAAGATATGCTTTCAAATCCACCAGTTCTCGCAGCGCCAGAACCTCAGGAACCTATGTTACTCTACATTGCAGCGGCCAACAAGGTCATAAGTGTGGTAATAGTAGTTGAGTGCGATGAAGAAGCCACGAGCATAAGGTGCAGCGGTCCAACTTATTATCTAAGTGAGGTCCTGACAGAATCAAAGCAACGGTATCCACATCATCAAAAGCTAGCCTATGGAGTGTTCTTTGCATCCAGAAAGCTACGTCACTATTTTCAAAATTACAAGATCACAGTAGTGAGCACAGCTCCTCTGCAAGATATAATGAACAACCGCGATGCCATAGGACGTATCGGAAAGTGGAGAATAGAGCTTGCAGCTTTCGACATTGAGTATAAACCACGTCCAGAAATCAAGTCCCAAATTCTCGCCGACTTTGTAGTTGATTAGACAGAAACGGCAGAAAATTCAGGCCCTCCAGACTCGGAATTTTGGACCCTTTCACTTTGACGGATCAAAAGCACGAGGAGGCTCGGGGGCTGGCGTGGTGCTCAAATCACCTCAAGGAGACAAGTTGTTCTATGTGTTGCAAATACACTTCATGGCAACCAATAATATTGCCGAGTATGAAGCACAGCTGCATGGAATACGCATGGCCAAAAATATTGGCATATCAAGACTCATGTGTTACGGAGACTCGGATTTAGTTGCTCAGCAAGTATCCGATATCTGCAATGCAAACAAGCACATGTCAGCATACAAAGCTGTTGTGGATGAACTATCTAAATCGTTCGAGGGCTTTGAGGTTCAACACATCCCTCGCGAAGAAAATGAGGAAGTAGACGCACTATCAAGGATAGGCTCTGCGCGGAAACAAGTACCGGATGGAGCTTTTCTAGAGTATTTAAGGGTCCCCTCCATAGTCAGAGTTGATGAGGACTATCCAAGGAAATCCGACTCACCTTTAATAGCAGTTATGGATGTAATTCCCATCTGCACAAAACCCTATATGGATTTCCTGATAGACGGAAAACTACCCGAAGACGAAGTCTTGAGCCGGCAGATTGTCCGACGAGCAAAAGCCTATAGTATAATAAATGGTGAGCTCTATAAACGAAATGTTTCTGGCGTGTTTCAAAGATGTATTTCTTCAGAAGAAGGAGTGGAAATCTTGAGGGAAATCCACGAAGGTGAGTGTGGTCACCATGCTGCAGCCAGATCCTTAGTGGCAAAAGCTTTTCGACACGGATTCTTTTGGCTTACAGATAAGGCAGATGCCGACAAACTGGTCAAAACATGCAAGGGCTGCCAAAAGTACGCTCATCAGGCACACATTCCGGCTGAACAGCTGCGAACAATCCCTATTACATGGTCGTTCACGGTCTGGGGGCTTGATATGGTAGGGTCGTTTTGCACGGCAAAATGTGGATTCACTCACCTACTAGTGATGGTGGATAAATTCACAAAATGGATTGAGGCTAAACCCGTAACAAGTTGCGATGGAGCCACAACCAGAAGATTCGTCGAGGACGTAATCATCAGATTCGGATATCCGCATAGTATCATTACTAACAATGGGAGCAACTTTTCCATTGGTGAACTTGCCGAATTCTGCGAAGAACAAGGGATCCGACTTGATATTGCATCAGTCGCACATCCACAAGCCAATGGACAAGTCGAAAGAACTAATGGCCTTATTCTATAATGAATCCGACCTCGCCTCGAGGCACCGCTTCGTCGGGACGCGGGGGCTTGGGCTAACGAATTACCGTCTGTGATTTGGAGCTTACGTATAAATCCTTATAGGTCAACCGGCTATACTCCTTTCTTCTTGGTCTACGGTGCAGAAGCAGTTCTTCCAAGTGATCTGATTCATCAGGCTCCACGAGTCAAAGCGTATATCAAAGAATATGTAGAAGTTTCTCGGAAAGATGATCTCAATATAATCGAAGAAGTACGCATCGTTGCTGAGCAGAGATCTACATCCTACTAGCAGAAGTTACGCAAGTATCATAGTCAGAGAGTGCAAAACCGTTCTTTCATAAAAGGCGATTTAGTTCTCCGACTTGTGCAAAAGAGAAAGCATAAACTTTCCCTAATTTGTGAAGTACCTTTTATGATTAGTAGAGTTCTACATAATGGGTCATATTATTTAACCGACATGAGACCAGTCAAGGAAAGACCTGATATAGGAAAAGGAAGAGAGCTGGTGGCAGCACAAACCCGGATGAAATAGACCGTCCATGGAATATTGTGCAGTTACGTCCCTTCTATTCTTAGTTATATTTCCTTGTAATCATATGTGTACATGTTCAAAGTGAAATAAAGTATTGGTTTCCTCATATTGTTATTTTTTAGACGTTTTTGCCATCTTATTTCCAAAAGAGCATGTAATTTTTTGAAAACCCCAGAATGCTTGAAAATACTTTATGCTCATGTTCGTTCTGGTTACGATTTTTGAACAATCTAAAAATGTTGCGTTACGATACAAAATTTAAAATTATTGTCTATACTTTGATTCTTTATCTGGTTGCTTAGACGTGGGTATTTTTTGAGTAATGAGTTGTTGGTACTGGAAGCCGACTTTGTTTCCGAGTTTAAACTGGTTTAGGAATTGCGCTCCGTTGCTCGGCAAAGTTTCTGTGCTAAAGGTTGGCCGACCCATGAAAGGGACGAGGCAGAGAGCCATATAAACCGATAAGTATAGACATATAAAAAAGAGTGCTTCGAAAACTTTCAAGTACAAAGCATCAAAATATATAATCAAACTTGCTAAGATAGTAATAGCATCAGTTTTTACAGACCAGCACAAAATAAATATTGTAGCCATCGTTACATTGCCATAAGTTTAAGATAATGCATAGAAATTGTTTATGCTGCAGGCGGTGGTGATGAAGCAGGTGGACATTGGAATCAATAGTAGTGTCTCCCTCGATCTCAGACTCGGAAGCGTTGCTGATTTCTATCTCTTGAGGAAAAGGAGGCGCGACGACGGATTCGAATAATGGCGTTGTGTAGTTGGTCATCTTCGCCACCCGACAAGCGTAACCTACACAAGATTCTTGGATGGCCTTGATATCTTGCGGGTTACCCTCATCACCCTCCTCGACAATGCCCTTGGTGACGTGCCAGATTTCCATCTCGCTATGGTGGCTCATCACCATGGTCAGATATAGTTGTGCAGTAGTCCGAGCGTAGGAGATCTTCCAGTACTTAATCAACTTCAGAATCTCCTTAACTTTGTCCCTCACCTCATGCATTGACATTGTGTGCAAGTCGGAAAGCTTGACGGCTTCGTCAGCCTCTTCTAGAGTTTGGCGGAAGTCGAACAAGACATCTCCGATGTGCTTAATGCGCTCCAGGCGAGGTTCAGAAGTGGAAGAGTCGGAAAGGTTCAGGGGGGCTGGGAAAGAACCAAAAAGTCAAATTCCGGCTAAAACGAAAGTCGAAAAATGAAGAACACGAAGAAAAGATTCAGAAACCTTACCAAGAACAGAGTGATTCCATTCAGCATGCTCCTATCGGAGGTTGTCTAGTTCACTTGCAGAGGCCTGGGCAAGATCCTTTTGCATATCAAAATCCTTCCTGAGATCAGCAAGTTCCTTATCTCGGAGATCTAGGAGCTTCTCGAGCCTCACGGTCTCGTGGTTGCTTGACTCCAGGACAGCGGCTATGGATTTCTCCAATTCCAGAGTTAGCGTCTCAAGCTTTTCCCGGAGTTCAGTATTTTCTGCATGCAAGACCTTGAAGTTTTCGGCCTGCTCAACCATCTTGCTGGATTGGCATAACAATTCTGCAAGGACAAAAATATCAGTCGGATAAAGCAAATTCGACTATGACAAAACATTTAATTGACAAAGAGGAAGCTGGAAAAAATTACCTTCTGCTTCATCTTTTTCAACTTTCAACTTTGACTTCTCAAAGCGCAAAGCTTTCATTTCTTTGCGCTTATTGGAAATATTCTTGAGCAATTCCTGGTTGGAAGATGCAATTTTCTGTAAGTTTAGAGATGGAATATCGTCAGACGACTACTAAGACTCGGGCTGCAAATTTAACTAAGTAAAATTACAGCACATGCCTTGGGGGCTACACTACATCGTTCTTTTGCAACCTAAAAGCATCAACCCGGATCAAGAAATGTTTATCCGACTTTATGCTTGGGGGCTAGAGGAAATGATAATAAATGCAAATAAGAATCGGAAACTTAGAATGTGTTCCAGGTGCAACTTTTCAGATCTGAGCTTGGTGTTGTGAAACACATTCTCGGTAAGGGTGAGGGACGAAACATCCGTGGCTGGAACTTCGCCAGATGCGATTTTAGCATCCCGGACTAAAATTTGGTCCAGGAGGCTGACCAGCTTGACGTCTTCCTCCTCTTGGCTCGCTGCTTCTAGGGTCAATACTTGCTTCTCAAGACTGGAAAGAGCCAGTTTGAGGATCCCTTCTTTCTCCTTCCTCTTGAGGCCAGTAACAGCGGAGTCGACCACTTTAGCCACTGTCCATGTGGTCATTACCATGGGATCATTACCCTTTACGGGTTCACTCTTGTTAGTTGCCTGGTCATCAATGGTGACCAGGGCTTTCAAGATCTTGCCAGCGTTAGGGGATGCAGAAGCTCCCCGCGCTGACGGAGTAGTGGATGGGCTCAACGGCGGCACATCAGGGGAAAATATAAGCTTTTGCTGACGCATTTGCTTGCCCGGCTTGCTGTCTGGCTTTATCTTGCTCTTCGACGATGATTTAACTCTAGAACATGAAAATCCTAAATATTAGATGTGTTCTGGAAAAAAATAAAGGTACAGGAGTACTAAAAAAGAAAGGTGAGGTCCTTACTTTTTAACTACTGGCAGCACTTGGCTACCAGCAGCGACAACTTCCTTCGCCTTATGCTTCTTGGAGGAGGAGGCGGAATCTTCTTGCACCTCATCATTCTTCGTCGCCTCTGGGTCGTCTGAGGCATAGCCCTCTAGTGGAGCTAGCTGGGACTCGGAGAGTTTCTCGAGCTAACAGAGTCGGAAAAGCATCGATGAAAATAGAGTCGGAGAGAGAACCGAAGAAAATGATGAAACACGAAAGCAAAGTCGAAATATTTACCAGAGTCACAGGACGGTTGGACGTATACATCTTCATGGAAACTTTCGGAACTTTCCATTCCACTCTTTCCTTGACCAAATATTGCACGAGGGTCCTATAGTTCTTCGGCGAAAGCCGGTTCGGGCTGATCTTCATGTTGTCCTTCTTGTCGCTGGTGATTTGGTGCATGAGGCGGTCTCCGTGGTACTGGAGAGGCTGAATCCGGCGCTCTAGCCAGCAGTGGATCAAGTCGGATCCACGAAGCCCCTCATGCTTCATCAAAAATTCGATCCGCCTCTTGGCGAGAATCAAAACATCCGACAGCTGCGAAGGTTCCGTGTCCCATGAATCTTGGTAGGGAGCGGCGCCATTGGCAAACGCCGGAAGACCTTCCACCTTACCCGGAGCCGGAATATACTTATGGTAAAAGAAAGTTCCGGCCCAACGTTTGACAGACTCACTAGCGTTAATCCTAGGATAAATCCGATTCCTCCCTAGGACTAGGCTAAGAGTGTCGGTGACATAAGGCACACCGGCACTGATGGAATTCTTCCGAGTACCATAGTAGTACCGGAAAAGGGTGAGACTTGGCCTAATGCCAAGAAACCCCTCGCACAGAGCTGCGTGAGCACTAAGATCAAGCAGAGAGTTGGGAGGAACATTATGGAGCTGGACACCGTAATGGTTGAGGACCTCGGCGAAGAAGTCCGACGGTGGCAGGCTGAGGCCGCGGTCGACATGAGTGCTGAACAGCACCCTCTCATTGTCTTTCGGCACGGGGATGGCATGTCCTGCAGTGCTCCGCCACGCGCCGGCAAAGATGAACCCCTCATCCTCCATGACTTGGAGCTCCGTAGTATCCATGGCGTTGGGTATCCATAGACCCCGCATTTTATTCGCGTCCTCCGCCGACGAACCCGCCATCGCCTCTCCTGAGGACGAGGCAGCTGCCATAGTTCTTGGAGGAAGAAGGACTGGTGGGGGAAGGAGAGATTTTTCTCGACGGTGTGCAGATTGGAAATGGTGTGGAAAGCTCGAGGAGTTCGAGGAAGCAATGAAAGAATCGATAGAGAGATGAATCTGAGAAGAAGGGTTTCCTCTCCTCTTTATTTGTCTCTGTGTCAAGATTCATGCTGTGAAACGCGCGATTATCGCCACGCGTGTAGGAGAGGGGGAGTTAGCTTCCTCGCGACTCTTTCGCCCCCTCAATTTTTGCGCAGGCATTGAAACGACATTCTGTTCCATAAGGAACGGACCCACCAACGGTCGTGCTGATGGAAATCCTGTCAGTGATGGGACCTGGACTATAAAGTTGTCAGTCGGCATGCCACTGTAAAATCCGGCTTATGTATCAAATCAAGCATGGAAAAGATTAAGGTCAGAGCAGAATATATCCAACTCAACTGAATCGGAATCCTACATCAATGAAAGAAGATTTAGCTACGAAGAAACCATCAAGCTAGACAATTTATCTAACTTCAGAACTTGGATACTTCTGGGGGCTACTGTTGGGGATATACTTTCCGGATATACCCACAAGACTCGCTGACCAGGGTGGCCCACTAACGGGTTAGAGCTTTGCTTCATGGGTGGCCTAGTCAGAGAAAGAGGAGGATCTAGTTTCAGCTACGACAAGGCCCAGAAGAGTTACCAACTTCGTCCTGTAGTATTACTTGTATTCCAAGCTGTACATAGTTACCGACTCTGTAATGTAGCCGGATAGGTCTCTCCCTGTAACCCCAGGCCCCGATGACTATATAAACCGGCCCTATGGGAGCCTTTAGGGCAACCAACACAACAACCACAACAATCAACTCGCACAGGCGAAACTCTCTTGTAATCCATTGTAACATCCGGCTTACGCTGATATATTACTAGGTTGCTAGCAGGAGTAGGACCCGATCACCGTAGTCGGATTCGAACCTGGGTAAACTTGTGCTCATCGCTCTTGGAACATCCGACGTCTCACACCACATCCTTTCAATGCCACCAGGACCCCCTATGGCGTACTTGTCGAAAATCCGACGACACTCCCCAATCCAACGGTGCCTAACAATTGGGACGCAAAATCAACCTGGCCCCACGGGGGGCTTCTAGAAGACCCTAACAATATGCATAGGTTCTGCAAGATTAACGAGCTAGTTAAGGTTGTTTATCATGGGTTTGACCATATTTCAAAAAATAATAAGTCTTTCACAAGCATGCGTGGACATTTCCTCGAGCCCCTGGGCCCACCCTAATCTTGCACCTTCTTTGGGAAAACACCGGTTTTTCGGCGTCAAAAAATGGAAAGTCAAGATTTCTCCAAATGACCACGAAATATCTTGTTGGAGAATTCACTTGCAATGCCGAGAGGGAGCTAGCTGTCGGGTTTGGGCTCAATCCAGGGAGTGGTTCCATGTTCTGGGTAGCGAGGGAGGAATCTAGGGTTGGAAGCCATGTTAACTCACACTCGATAGACAACCTGGTGGTGCGTTGGGTGCCAAAGGACCTGATATGCATTGCTTATGATTTATAAGGACAGTGGGTCACATAAAAGGGTTCCAGGAGGTTTTTCACATTTTTTTTATTTTTTTAGATTTTGTTTGGTGCTGCCAAAAAAAGGCGAAACCCGCCGGCGGCCGCGGCAACACAATGGTCGGTGCAATCTTATAGGTACCCCATGGGGCACCCCAAACCATTTTCCCTGAAAACTCAGAGTGTCTTATAGGGTACATATAATTAGAAACCGCATTTACCGGGCGATAACTCAAAAAAATATAGTATATTATTGCACCACGAGATAAATACCCACCTCCCGGGAATGGCCATGCACCATGGTGTAGCATGCATGGAAATTGCCTCGGACCCTTGGGCGCACCCTAATCTTGCACCTACTTTGGGAAACACCATTTTTTCGGGTTTAGAAAATAGAAAGTCAAGATTTCTCCAAATGGCTGCGAACTCTCTAGTTGGAGAAGTCGCTTGCGATGCCGAGAGGGATCTAGGTGTCGGGTTTGGGCTCAATCCATGGAGTGGTTCCATGTTCTGGGCAGCGAGGGGGGAATCTAGGGTTGGAAGCCATGATTTTATGAGGGCAGTGGGTCACATGAAAGGGCTCCAGGAGCTATTTTCACATTTTTATATATTTTTTAGATTTTGTTTGGTGCTGCCCAAAAAAATGGCGAAACCCGCCAGCGGCCGGGGCAACTCAACGGTCGGTACAATCTTGGACCCAGGCATGCAGCCAGCCTAGGTACCCCATGGGGCACCCCAAACCTATTTCCCTAAAAATTGAGTGTATTATATGGTACAAATAGTTAGAAACCGTATTTATCAGGTCATAACTCGAAAAAATACAATATATGCTTGCACCACAAGATAAATACCCACCACCCGGGAATGGCCATGCACCATGGTGTAGCATGCTTGGAAATTGCCTCTGGACCCTAGGCGTTCCCTAATATTGCACCTCCTTTGGGAAAACACTGGTTTTTTTGGTTCAGAAAATGGAAAGTCAAGATTTCTCCAAATGACCACGAAATTGGAGAAGTCGCTTGCGATGCTGAGAGGGAGCTAGGTCCCGGGTTTTGGGCTCAATACATGCAGTGGTTCCATGTTCTGGGTAGTGAGGGGGGAATCTAGGGTTGGAAGCCATGTTAACTCAGTTTTTCCCTCTATGCTAGTCACGAATACTCACAAAAGCCCTTGATATAGCTCACCCAGAAACTAGCACACCCTGATTGGTTAGACAGTTGTCACGCAGATCGTGCCCTCCAACCATTGATACTCTTTGATCTAATAGCCATACGAAATTGTTATAGTAGCAACATCCCAATATCATAGCAATACATGGTAGTTACAACAATCACAATGCAGGACATGGCAGTTAAATATATAATAACGATACTAACAATAGAACATTACTCGTCATCGTCGTCCTCATCATCGTTGGTGGCGGTGTCCTTCGATGACTCGTCGGAAACTCCCTCCTTGTATATACGCGCCCTCTCCTTATCGGCGTCCTCATCCTTGTAGTCCCACGGGTCGACATCACTCTCCTCCGTTTTTGCCTCCAACTGCTCCATGAATGCCTCCTTGTTTCCCGAGTCGGAGTCGTCCTCGTTGCTGGCTCTTCTATTCCTCCTAGCGTTCTTCATGGTGGTCTCACAAGCCATCCTATGGTGCTCCTTCGTCTTGGCTATTGCTCGGCGCTCCTCCGTCTCTACAGGCGAAGCGCGCTTCTCGGGTGCGGCAGGTACGACAAGCTTCGATATTGCGGTGGCCTCGAGCGCCAATGTCGATGGATCCAGACGCTGTTAGACACGTCGTGGTTCCTCATATGGCTGCCTGCGGGCACGAACGATGCTGCGACAAGCAGGTGACGCAGGACGGTCAGCCACCGACAAGAATTTGCCACTGCTACGACACGGTTCCATCCTGCGCGAGGAAGTTGTTCGGAAATGCGTGATGGCGGGTACGCAGAGTTGGGTGTCGATCCTATACGGGGCGCCCGGAGCATATCATAGTATAGTCATGTAAAAATTGTGCTGCATCACAAAATATCTACGTACTGGGTGTGTTGTCATGTAACAAATCACAAAATGCGCCCTGTGGCAGCGTCAGGAAGTGTCTAGTGCGTTCCTGTCGACGTGGAGTTCAACGTTTCAGCATGTTGTGTCCATGCAGTAGTTTCGTGCGTCATGAAAACCCCTTAAACACGCGAGGAGTATCTCGTAGTCTATAAGCACGCACGCACGCTAGATGTGCAACCTGCAATTACTTCCTCCCTCGTAGTCCCACCCGGCCCCTTTATCCACCGGATATTAGGCGGCGCGCATCGAAGCCCCCACTGAACCGTCCATCTCATTAAAGCCAGTCGAATCGAGTCCCATCGTGTGGACTGTGGGGTTTCATTCCTAGTTCTCCCAGTCACGCTTCTTTGAGAAGGAAGCAACATAGGCCATCGATTAACAAATGAACGGTGGATGTAGGTTGAGATAGCACCAGAGTAAATGATTGTCTTTTATAAGAATGTACCACTGACTGGACTCTTTGACCATTCTCCCCCTGCCGATAACTTTCTTCTTCCTCCTGCCCCCAACTTCATCCATCTACATTAGCCATGGCTCCCCGTAAAAGAGGCAGATCGACCATGCGCACGGAGAGAAACAAGAGATCTCGCCGCCTTTGACTTCCTGCTCAACCAGCTGCTCATCCCCCCCTTGAACAGAATCCCAATCTCTCCTAGCAATGGTGCTGAATGTTCCAGCAGGTTAGGGATCCTCCCGCTACCGATACAGTCTTCTTCTTCTCTATTTTCTTCTTCTATGTCTTCTTCCTTTTTTTCTTCTTCTTCTATGTCTACTTCTTATTCTTATTCTTGTTACTCTGCTACATATTCTAGGGAAGCCATGGACTCTGAAACCAGCATTATGGCAGTGTCGGCGCTGAGTGTTCTAGTAGGCCAGGGCTCCTCCCAGTACAGTCTTCTTCTTGTTCTCTATTTTCTTCTTATTCTTCTATGTCTACTTCTTATTCTTGTTCTTCTTACTATACTACATATTCTAGGGCGGTCTTGGACCTTGAAACTAGCACGATGGCGGCGGCGTCGCAGGACCCGTTCGGCAATGTTCCCCGGCTCAGCGAGGTAGGAAATCCCCACAATTTTTACCACTCATAATGCCATTGACATTCATTTGGTTTTATTTTTGAGATTTTAAATGTGGAAATATTAGATCGTGTCTGCTGCAAGTAGCCTCCAAGTAGGGACCATGCTCAATATTCGTAGACACATTGGGGTTTTGTGATTTGAATATTGTGCTTCCCTAAAACATGCACTTGAATTATAGAGTACCTATTTTAAATAACATCAACGATGCAACAACGAAGGTTGATTGTCGTGACAAGGTGGCCGCGATCAATGCCAAGATAGACAACCAATTGTAGGGTGCACGCTCCCTAACCTAGGCTAATGAGCGCCTTCAATGGCATTTGTCTCTGTAGAAAGAAATCACACTTGGTTTTTCACTTAACATCAAGAGGCTCGAAGCAGAGCGCGACGAGATACAGAGGGTGATTGACGAGCCGCAGAACTTGATCGCATACATCTTTTCCGGACAAGACCTGGCCATCAAGTTAATTACGAAGCTCATGTGTTACAAGAAGAATCTCTAGAATAGATGCATCCTCCTGCTGGACGAAGCCACCGAGACACGCAGGGAATGCATCATCTAAGCAAAGGCTGCCATCGAAGCCTACAATGACAGGGACCGTTGCCTAGATGCAGTGAGACGGATGAAGGAGGACATGGGCTGAGGTCTCACCGTGATCAAGAGTCCAAACAAGAAGAACAAGGAGATAACGGCAATGCACAAGTTAGATTCCGAGTAGAGGGGGGCAGGAATCTCAGCTCATGCTCCGCTGCTTTTGTAATATATATATTTCATGCAATTAAGGAATCTTGGAGCAACTCCTTATTTCACTATTTATCTTACTTGCCTGTCAACTGAATTATGGGTCTGTGTTCTCATGAATGGACATCATCCTTTCTTTCCATTATGTATCTGATCTTGGAATTAGATTATGACTATGCCACTACTATTTGGTTACATTGGAAAAACCCACAGCACCCTTAGTTGGATATAGTCCTACGTTTCTTTGAAATTGAAATTAGGACTGTGCCACTACTTTATCCTGTTGAATTGGGAAAAGGCTATATTGCTCGGACATTGAAAGTAGGAATATGCCACTTGTTTATCGTGTTGAATTGGGAAAAGCCTATATTGCTCTAACATTGGAATTAGGCTTGTGCCACTAGTTGATTCTATTAAATTTTGAACAATCCTAGATCGCTCTGTCCTTCAAATTATGACTTTGACATTAGTTAATTATTTAAATTATGGAAACTAACCACATATTTTTTTTGCAACAGAAGAGGCAAAAGCTCAACCCAGAACTTCAGACCTAGCAAAAGGACAAGATGGCCATCCAAATGGAGAAGCAGAATTTCAGAAAGTGGCTCATGACCTCCTAAGAGAAGAAGTCACGATCCTTTATGAAAAGTGCCACAATCTGAAGGTGGACATCGCCGGCCAGGCTCAGTGCAAACTGTAAGTTCTTCTAAAATTAGTTTGCAAACTATGTGTTCTGACAGACCAAATCGTGTTTTATCCATGTAGTAGTGATTTTGTAAACGTGGACCTATCTCTATGCAAACTATGCTTTCTTCTGAAAGGTTATTTTACTCAAGGATTGAGTTTAGATTAGTTAAGATATCACAATTGCAAGTCTTATAGTTTACTAGTTTCATATATTGCCACGACACAAATTATTCATCTAAAATTTTCTTGATCCTTTGAACCTTGTCCTTGTTCACCTCGCGCTCCTTCTTCAGATCCTTCAACAGATCCGCAATGCAGTACTCTAGCTTCTTATTCTCTTTAATGAGTTGATCCCTCTCTGCCTTCTCAAGCTTCCATGCAGTTCCCACCACCAAGCTCCCATTGATTGTGTCATTTAGTTCTGACCGCAAATGCTTGATTTCCTGTTCCATCTTGTTATTTCCTACCAAGAGCTTGTAATTTTTTGCAGATGGATCACAGGCATCTGTAAATCTCCCTGACCTTTCGATCTCATACATATCCCACAACTGGGCCAAACATTTCTTAAGTGCGTCTGGCCACTCAAGATCCACCCACTCTACTGCTTTACACACCGAGCCAACCTAAAAAAACACGGGACCTAATTATCAACATAACACTACACAATTTTCTTCGTGTTGCCATTGTACATAATGAAAGCAAACCTGATTTGTACAGCCCAAAAACCTTCTTCCTGTGTTACTGCATTTAAATGCAACATATTTCCTTAGTTTTAGCCCATGGTCATATGGTACTTCCCAATCGAGATCTGGGCCCTCCCAATCGGGGTCATAGATCGTGAGTGGTACCTATAAGGGAACGAAAAGCTAGAGATAAGCACGATTCCATGCACATTTCAAGTCTTAGGTTGAGGTAATTAACAATGCCTAACCATTGCCGAGAAAACAAAGGAACTCACATCAGGGAGGGAAGACACGATGTGGGAGAGAAAGCTATAGCTGCTCGACTGTTCGTCCTCGTCGTTCCAGGACGATATGGCGAATGCGGCCGCAGCGACGCATCGACAACGGTGAGGAGAGATAGGAGGGTAGTGAGTGGAGAGAGCAGGAGTGGGGAAAGTGAAGTGTGTCAATGTTGCAACATTGACTAAATTGGCATTCTACAATGGTTTAATTGATACAATGTCCCATGGCGGGATTACTATCTCATATCTAATAGTTTTTCACTTCCTTCATTTAATTTGTAATATTAATCATGTACTTCCTCCTTCCCAATTTGGTTGACTTATAGCAACATACAAAATCTTATGTACCGGATAATATAGGAGTAGGGTTTAGGGTTTAGGGTCTAATGAACTTTTATTGTTCTAAACCCTTAACCCCTATTCCTAAATCCTAGACCTGTCCATCCAATAGATCATGTCTCCTACTTAGTAATTTTTTCCTAAACCCTACGCTTGTTCATCCATGATAGTACTTACCTCTAAGTAACAGGTAATTATCTAGAGATTAGTCAAATTACTGATCTCACACAACATTATATTACATCATAATCATGTCAACACTAAGGTAGTTATATATCCTTGTTCAGTGATGGTTTCAATGAATGATATGACCGAAAATCCCAACAGCTCATAGCAAATTATATTACAATCTCTCAACAATCATAATCTCATAAACAAATATATCACATCATCTCAGCAAACATAATCATATCAATTACCATGTACTTATGTCTTATTACAAAAAAGATGCTTTCATGGAGTGATATGTCCGAAAATCTCAACAGCTCACAGAACATCGGATTGCAATCTCTGAAAAAACACGACCACATAAACATAGTTTCAAAGCAACAACAATCTGTGTTACTAATACAGGCAGGGGAACCCTGTGGTCTATCTGACAAGCCCTGGGTAACAGCTCTCATCAACATCTATCACCTTGTTATGTTCAGCCACAACAGGGGCCTCGACATCCACTACAACCTGTCCAAAAACATCAAAAATGGCAGCCAGGAAGAACACCTTCCTGGTTTGCTTCTTCCGTGGCATAATCTGCCTCGTAGCTCTCTCAGGACTTATCCAAAAAATAATTTCCAGGTACAAAACATGGCATTTCTTAAGAGGTCGAACAAGAGATTAGCAAGACCCGACACATAGCCAAGAACCCAAACTGCCACACTCTCGGCCGAATTTCGAATCCGGCCTCAAAAATTAAAAAAACAATTCTAAAAATGTGAAACCTTCGCACATTGTTAATTTATGTTGCCTAGTTGCATGCAAAAATAACAAACATGGCATATGAGGATTATTCTAAAGAAGTGTTCATAGAAATAACCTACCACCTTCGAGGATTCATGGCTTTCAAGTAAAATGAGCTAGTTCATGACCACAACTAGGACGTAGTTTGCTTTAATGTACCCATATTCCACACATGGGTCTATCTTGTGATGGCAAAAAATGTTGCTCCATGACGTTTTCACATTCTCTACATGGAAAATCCATTTTCCCAGTGCCGAAATGGACTTATTTTATGAAGCAGCCACCAAGGATGTGATGCGAAAATACATCAAGCAATTTTTATTAAATACTAGAAATCATTTAGTGGCAAATTCACCAATTGGCTTCAAATATAACTTCTCGGCATAACCCCCACAATATAAACAAGTTTCTACTAGTCTAGTTGGAGGGGAATCAAATTTAGCCTGGAGCTGCCTCTTTGCTCTCCCAGGAATTTTCCAAAAAATCATTTCCAGGTACAAAACATGGCATTTCTTCAGATATTCAACAAGAGATTAGCAAGTCCCGACACATAGACAGGAAACCTAAATGTCGTGGTATCGGTCGAATTTCGAAACCGGCCTAAGAAATTTAAAAAATGTGAAACCTTCGCACATTGTCATTTTATGTTTCCTTATTGCATGCAAAAATAACAAACATGACATATGAGGATTATTCTAAAAAGTGTTCACAGAAATCACCTACCGCCTTCGAGTATTCATTGCTTTCAAGGAAAATGAGCTAGGTCATGACAACAACCATGGCATATTTTTCTTTAATGCATCCATATTCCTCACATGAGTGCATCTGGCGATCACAAACAGTTGCTTCAAGTTTTCACATTCTCTACACGGAAAATCCATTTTCCATTTTCCCGGTGCCGAAAAGGGCTTGTTTTGTGAAGCAGACACCAAGGCTGTGATGTGAAAATGCATAACCCCATTTTTATTAAATACTAGAGAGCATTTAGTGGCCAATTCACCAATTGGCGTTATCTTGAACCTCTCGACGCAACCCCGCGACATAAACAAGTTTATGCCGGTCTAGCTGGAGGTGGCTCAAATTTAGCCTAGATCTCCCTCATAGATCTCTAGGGAATTTTCCAAAATATCATTTCCAGGTAAAAAACATGGCATTTCTTCAAATATCCAAGAAGATATTAGCAAGACCCGGCTCATAGCCAGGAACCCTAACTGCCATGGTCTTGACCGAATTTCGAATGAAGCCTCAAAAATTCAAAAAAAATTGTAAAAATGTGAAACCTTCACACATTGTTATTTTTCCTAGTTGCATGCAAAAATAACAAACATGGCATATGAGGATTATTATATAGAAGTGTTCATATAAATAACCTACCGCCTTCGAGGATTCATGGCTTTCAAGTAAAATGAGCAACTTCATGACCACAACCATGACATAGTTTGCTTTAAGGCGCCCATATTCCGCACATGGGTCTATCTTGTGATGGCAAAAAATGTTACTCCATGAAGTTTTCCCATTCTCTACATGGAAAATCCAGTTACTATTTTTCCAGTGTCGAAAGGGATTATTTTGTGAAACATCCACCAAGGATGTGATATGAAAATATATCACTCCATTTTTATTAAATACTAGAAAGCATTTAGTGGCAAATTCACCAATTGGCTTCAGATATAACCTCTCAGCATAACCCCCGCAATATAAACAAGTTTCGGCTGGTCTAGTTGGAGGGGGGTCAATTTAACTTGGAGATACCTCTTTGCTCTCTCAGGAATTTGCCAAAAAATCATTTCCAGCACCAAAACATGGCATTTCTTCAGAGATCCAACAAGAGATTAGCAAGACCCGACACATAGACAGGAACCCTAACTGTCGTGATCTATGTTGAATTTCGAAACCGGCACAAAAATTCAAAAATAAATTCGATAAATGTGAAAACTTCGTACATTGTAATTTTATGTTGGCTGGTTGCATGCAAAAATAACAAACATGGCATATGAGGATTATTCTACAAAAGTGTTCACAAAAATCACCTACCGCCTTCGAGTATTCGTGGCTTTCAAGGAAAATGAGCTAGGTCATGACCACAACCATGGCATATTTTGCTTTAATGCGCCCATATTCCTCACATGCGTGTATCTTGTGATGGCAAACAATGTTGCTTCGAGTTTTCACATTCTCTTCATGGAAAATCCATTTTCCATTTTCCTGGTGCCAAAAAGGGCTTATTTCGTGAAGCAGCCACCAAGGATGTGATGTGAAAATGCATCACCCCATTTTTATTAAATACTAGAGAGCATTTAGTGGACAATTCACCAAATGGATTTATCTTGAACCTCTCGGCACAACCCCTGCGAAATAAATAAGTTTATGCCGGTCTAGCTAGAGGCGGCTCAAATTTAGCCTAGAGCTCCCTCGTATCTCTCTCGGGAATTTTCCAAAATAATCATTTTTAGGTACAAAACATGGCATTTGTACAGATATCCAACAAGATATTAGCAAGACCCGGAACATTGCCAGGAACCCTAACTGCCGCAGTCTTGGCCGAATTTTGAATCCGGCCTCAAAAATTCAAAAACAATTGAAAAAATGTAAACCTTCGCACATTGTTATTTTATGTTGCCTAGTTGCATACAAAAATAACAAACAAGGCATATGAGGATTATTCTAAAGAAGTGTTCATAGAAATAACCTACCACCTTTGAGGATTCATGGCTTTTAAGTAAAATGAGCTAGTTCATGACCACAACCATGACATAGTTTGCCTCAATGCGCCCATATTCCTCACATGGGTCTATCTTGTGATGGCAAAAAATGTTGCTTCATGAAGTTTTGACATTCTCTACACAGAAAATCCATTTTCCATTTTCCTAGTGTTGAAAAGGGCTTATTTTGTGAAGCAGCCAGCAAGGATGTGATGTGAAAGTACATCACGCCATTTATTAAATACTAGAAAGCATTTAGTGGAAAATTCACCAATTGGCTTCAGATATAACCTCTCGGCATAACCCCTTTAATATAAACAAGTTTCTGTTTTTTTAGTTTGAGGGGGCTCAAATTTAGCACAGAGCTACCTGTTTGCTCTCTCGGGAATTTTCCAAAAAATCATTTCCATGTACAAAACATGGCATTTCTTCAAAGATCCAACAATATATTAGCAAGATCCGACACATAGACAGGAACCCTAACTGTCGAGGTCTCGGCCGAATTTCAAAACCGTCCACAAAAATTCAAAAAATGTGAAACCTTCGCACGTTGTCATTTTATGTTGCCTGGTTGCATGCAAAAATAACAAACATGGCATATGAGGATTATTCTGCAAAAGGGTTCACAGAAATCACCTATCGCCATCGAGTATTCATGGATTTCAAGGAAAATGAGCTAGGTCATGACCACAACCATGGTATATTTTGCTTTAAGCCCCCATATTCCTCACATGCGTGTATCTTGTGATGGCAAACAATGTTGCTTCAAGTTTTCACATTCTCTGCATGGAAAATCCATTTTCCATTTTCGTGGAGCCGAAAAGGGATTATTTTGTGAAGTAGCCACCAAGGATTTGATGGGAAAATGCATCACCCCATTTTTATTTACTAGAGAGCATTTAGTGGCCAATTCATCAAATGGATTTATCTTGAACCTCTCGGCGCAACCCCCGCGGTATAAATAAGTTTATGCCGGTCTAGCTAGAGGCGGCTCAAATTTAGCCTAGAGCTCCCTCGTAGCTCTCTCGGGAATTTTCGAAATATCATTTTTAGGTACAAAACATGGCATTTGTATAGATATCCAACAATATATTAGCAAGACCCGGCACATATCCAGGAACACTAACTGCCGCGTTCTTGGCCGAATTTCGAATCCGGCCTAAAAAATTCAAAAACAATTGTAAAAATGTGAAACCTTCGCACATTGTTATTTTATGTTGCCTACTTGAATACAAAAATAACAAACATGGCATATGAGGATTATTCTAAAGAAGTGTTTATAGAAATAACCTACCGCCTTCGAGGATTCATGGCTTTTAAGTAAAATGAGCTAGTTCATGACCACAACCATGACATAGTTTGCCTCAATGAGCCCATATTCCGCACATGGGTCAATCTTGTGATGGCGAAAAATGTTGCTTCATGAAGTTTTCACATTCTCTACACGGAAAATCCATTCTCTACACGGAAAATCCATTTTCAATCTTGTGATGAGCATTCAACCTTTTCGGCACCTGGAAGATGGAACATTGTTTTCCATCACAAGATGGAATCCGGCCTCTTCAAGTTGAATGCTCCATGTAAATGAATGTCGGTAAATTGTCAAGCAATATATTGTAGTCCTCCCAAGAACCCTGCGATACTCTCTGTCTTTGATACGTAAGTTGGAGAATAACTGAGCTTTCCATCATACTCTTCTCCTAGCCGGACGGGATTCGTCCATGTCAGAATCTTCAGATCGGACCGTTCGTCTGCACGCATAAGTAGGATTTCGTAGACCATAGGTCGGCAGCGCCTCATAACTCACACATGCAAAGATCGTAATCATAGCCATTTTTCCCATGTGAAGGATACGAAACATTGACGGCTGTGGTGGGAACGTGGCAAAATTTCCTCGCACGCTTGTGCACGAGCTGTCCACACATCAACCATTGGATCAACTTGCACGAATCTTGACGCCAAGGAATATATATTTTAATTGTGGTGGAATTTTATCTTCTCACCTCATTCATCCTCGCGTCATCGTCTTCCTCAGATAAATCCCTCCTCGAGCTCTTCACATACACAGAGGAAAACCAGAACCTTTCTCCAATCTCCAATCAACTCCATCCATGCCAATGGCTAGCAACAGCGCAACATTGATGACAACGTCTGGCAAGGCCACAGCCAAACCGTCTAGCTCCGTCCACGTCCCACCAGAGGGTGTGGTGGTGCCACACAGTGCAATGGTCAAATCCACCGCCGGCACCCAAATTCCAGTGGTGTAGGAGCCGTTGGAGGAGGAAGCTGACTCCCATAAGGGACAATGGTGAGGCTCGTACATCTCTGAGGGCGACATCAAGGATATGCTCTCTGAAGGGTATCTCCCTGCGATGGAGGGTCTGGTCTAGAGAACGGCGCCGGCCGGCGAGGTCACTCCTTCTCCCCAAGACAGAGAAAAGTACACCTCAAGGCCCAGTTTGTGCGTGGCGTCTCCCTCCCAATTTCTGACTTCTTCATCCAAGTCCTTAAACACTTCCAGGTTCAACCTCAGAACCTTTCTCCAAATAGCACCCTCGCTCTTAGTAATTACGCGGTGTTACGCGAGCGATACCTAGGAATTAGGCCTAGGTTAGATCTGCTCGTCTATTTCTTCACCGTGAAGGGGGAAGCCGGAGTGAGCAAGGAGGATCTCAGAAATTGTAGAACAATTAGCTTTAAGATCCTTCCTTGCCGGCGATTCCCGAACATCATGGGACACGAGTCCTGCAAGAACTGGCAACAGACGTACTTCTACGGCCCAGATATACCTCTGGCTGGACGAGAAGCATCGTACCCGGACTTTGTTGACGGGGCCGCCGCTGAAGCCCCGACATGGAGATCACAAGCCCTCATCCCCTCCGACGACAAAGCCTCTCGTGCTGTAAGGAGGATTGACTGGTTCGTAGAGAAGGGTCTGAAGCTTGGACCTAGCCATGTGCTGGTTCGTCAGGCGGATCCAACCTCTGCAGCACCGTGCAAAGATCATGCACCAGTACACCAAAGATAGCAAGGATAGCCTCCGTATTTCTGAGGACAACTTCTCCAGTGACTCTGTCAAGCTTCGTCTCAAGGACATAGTTAAGGTGAAGGATCGGAAGCGTGGCTTCACAATCACCTACAACATGTTCAAGGGAGGCAAGTTCCCAGAGGTACTCATTTATTTTCCTTATATGATATATGCTACAGTTCTTCCGTCTTGCACATACCTTTGCATCTAACACTAAGGATTCACTTAACAGCTAGGGGATCTGGACGAAGGCGGCATGGCTTCCCAATTCTATGACCCTAAGATGAAGGAAGTCACTGTTGGGTCCAACAATGAAGTCCCGTTGGTGCAAAAGAAGAAGGGCTCCACCTCTGACACTGCCGACGGAGGCAACAAAAAGTAGACGGAGGGTGGATCCTCCAAGAGATCCACCGCCTCCCTGGAGGCAGAGAAAATAAGATTAACTGGTATCCCTTTGAACAAGGCACCGGCTATTGTGTAAGCTTCTTATCAACCGACATCTTCTTTTGCCTCTCTTATTACTGTACTTATACTTTTGCACATTTTAGGAAGAAGGCTAGTTTGAGTTTGAAGAAGACCTCCAAAATATCGGGGGCTTCTAAAAACATTAGATATATCCTTGTCTAGGCATCTCCCGCCATTGCCCCTCCTACTCCTAGCACCCATCCTTCTGCCGCGCCTGCTGGATCTCCAGCAAAGATAACATCTGAACCTTCTGCCATGGAAGTGGACCATACTCCTTCTCAGGAGATTCATGTTGCTGGCGAACAGGCTGCGCAGGAGAGCACCTCTTCCAAAGTGTCTGAAGCTCCAGCTAAGGATGCCACTGGTAGCGATAAGGAGTTGGTGGTGGAAGGCGGAACTTCTGCCAAAGGCGGAACTGTTGCACCCAAGGCCCCAACTGAGCTTCCCAAGATTGTCTATCTGGTTCTTACACAGATTACCTCAGCTATGGCTCCAGATGCTGCACCGACTTCTCCTTGGTGTGTCCTTGAGGAGTTGCTCAAGCAGGCGGAGATTGTCCAAGTTAACACACTTGCTTTTGGCAAGTTGTCTGCTGAGAGCGCCAGCAACCTCACACCATCGCACTTGTAAGTTTTGTATGCCTTTTGCATTTCATATGTAGTATCCCACAATAGCCCCCAAGGATTTAGACGGAAAACCATAGGTATTTGGGTCTGAATGCTCTAAGAGTGACTAAGCAAGAAACTTTGCACTGTAGCCTCCAAGTATTTTGTTTGAATGAATTATTCTGACTATATACTTTTAGAGTAGCATACGTAGTGTTTGTAAATTTCCATAATGTAGCCCCCAATCCTCTATTTGAAATAGTATTAGTTTTGACTAGATGCTTAAAGAAAGACTAAGCATAGCTTCGAGGTAAAAACTCGTACTGTAGCCCCCAAGCCTCTAGGTAGATATTAATATGGCTAGATGCTCCAAGTAGACTAAGTAACTTTGTTGTTTGCATAATGAGCATACTCGGAGGGTTTCCGCCAAGGACAAGTTCCACAAAATGCGCAAGGACCTTGACGCTGAAAAGGGTAAAACTGCCATCTTGAACGAACAGATCACCAAGGGCAAGAGTTTGTTTTATTTTGAGTTTCACGCTCAACTTGATCTTGTGTCGCTATCTTCCGACTAATCATTGTGCTCTTTGTGAATTCTCCGACTTACAGAAGCTACCTCCAAGGACAAAGATATTATTGAGAAATCCAAGCACATACAAGAGATGGATAGCGAAAACAAAATCTTGAAGTAGGAAAGGGCTGATTCGCTGAAGATGCATGAAGATGCACTAGCTTCCGTACAAGAATATGCAAACAGGGAGATCAACCTCCTTAAGGAGGAGATTGAAATCCTCAAGGAGCAGAAGAAATCTGCCGACGAGCAAAATCTCAGAACCTTAAGGCATACAAGACCCTTCGAAAGGAACGGGACTCCATGGAGGAAACTCTCGTGCAAGCAGAGAGCAGCATATTTGGTAACCATTATCCGTCTTGTACTTCTATAAACCAGGTACTTTAGTATTAATTGTGTTGATCTCATGTACTCAAACATTTTGGCCGAAAATGCAGCTCCTATTGGCTTGACCAATAATGATCCTCCGCGACTTCATGGTTCTTGCCAGAATGCATGGTTCTGGCCGGAATGCATGGTTCTTGCCGGCAACTTCATCAGTACCGCGATCACCGAGGCCAAAGAGATTGCGAAGACCTTGGACATCAGCATTAAGGCAGTGGACTCCATCATGAAATACCCGGAGATCCTTCGTCGAGCCCCCGGGCATATCGTAAGCTGGAAAGCTTCATGTACCCAGGCTAGCTCTAGGATGGCTCTAGCCATGGTCAAGGCCGACTATGACGACACCGACATCGCCACGATGACCTCTAGGTTTCCATACGTGGACGAAGACAGACAGAAGATCGATCATGATGCTATCTAGGCTTTGCTCGCCTACTACTATACCAGGTTCACTCAATTGGTGGATGTAAATGCCTCCGTGCCTCTTGATGTAATTGATGCTGACCAGAGCTCCTCCAAGTCCCTGAAAACTGCTGACTTTGTTGATGGACTAGATGGCTCTCCTGCGGCCGATGATGCGACCTCGAAGTCTCCTGCACCAAAGAAGTGAAAACACTTTTTAATATTTGTAACCTCTAGTTTTTGTATGTATGCGGAAAAAATGTTGTTATCTTAAGGCATAAAACTATGGCTATAATCTTCCAACTACTTAAGAACTAATTCCAGCATGTATATATTTTTAAGCAAGTGCTGGCTTATCCATTACGCTGCTTCGTGAGTTAGAATACCCTTAGTCAGAACTATGCGCTCAGGCAATGATACCCAATGGCACTGTCAAAAACCTTAGCATAAAATCACCGACTTCAAGTGCCAAAAGTCACTACTCCAGAATCCACATAAAAACAACAAAGATTGTGTAGACAAGAAAACTTAAGCTAATGCCTGTAGGCGGAATTTTCACAAGTGCAAATGCAAAACTTGCGCATAAAGGTTTTACATGATCCAAAAATAAACACTAAAGGAGGTAAAAGACTCAAGTATATGAGTGAACCAAATAGCTTTATTTCATTGATCATATAAGAGATACACAGTAGATAATAAAATATGCTAAGTGTAGAAAGTACGTAGTTGTGCTATGTTCCATGGACGATCAAGCTCCGGGTAGTCATCATCCGGGTCAAGTCGCTTACGCTTATGATCCTCGTTTTGCCTATCCTCTAGTTCACGATTGTCAATGAGGTAATTGGAATCATTAAGTAGCGCCTTGCTTATGATGAACGGTCCTTCCCATGGCGGGGATAATTTGTGTGACTTCTTCTGATTAAGTCGGAGTACTAGACCCCCCTCTTTAAATGAATGATGCCGAACACGATGACTATGGTAGCTGCATAGCTTCTGCTGGTGGATGGCGGACCGTTGGCATGCTAGTACGCGCTCTTCCTCGAGAAGGTCTACATCTAGGCGCCTGGATTCTTCAGCATCATATTCGTCGTAGGCGGCAACCCTTGGTAAATCGTTGGAGGATGTTAGAGGGAAGGATTGCTTCTACTCCATATACCATGAAGTAAGGGGTGTAGCCGGTGGATTTTTTGGGAGTAGTTCGTAAAATCCACAAAATAGATGGCAATTCCTTCGCCCAGGCTCCAGCTGCTCTATGTAGCGGCGCTTCTAGACGTGGCTTTATTCCCTACAGAATTAATCCATTTGCTCGCTCAACTTGTCCATTGGACTGTGGGTGCACCACAGATGCCAGGTCAAGTTGGATGCCCTTCTTCCAACAATAAGCTTCCACTTCTTTGAGTGACAAGTTGTTACCGTTATCGGTGATGATGCTATGTGGGAGGCCAAATCTCACCACTAGATCTCGGATAAACCTAAGGGCAGTTCCCCATCAAGCATTCTAATGGGTGTAGCTTCTATCCATTTTGTAAATTTATCAACTGTTACTAGCAGATGCGTAAACCCACAAGGTGTCGTCTATAATGGACCAACCATGTCAATCCCCCGGACTGCAAACGGCCAAGTTATTGCTATGTTTCGCAATTCTTGAGCTGGAACATGTGGTTGTCGGGCATAATACTGGCATCCTTTGCATTTATCGACCAGCTTGTCGGCGTCCTCCTTCGCGGTCATCCAGTAGAATCCTTGCCGGAAGGCATTGGAGACCAACGATCGAGGAGCGGCGCGGTGCTCGCAATCACCGAGATGGATCTCACAAAGGATATCAATACCTTCTTGCTGGGATACACACTTTAGATATACACCAGTTATACTTATTTTGTAGAGCTGACCATTAATTATGGTATAGCCCTTTGCTCGACATACTATTTTCCAACTTTCAATTTTGTTGATGGGCAAAGTTCCGTGTACGAGATATTCCATGAACAGTTTTTTCCAAGCCAGAGGGACTATTATTACTGCATTAACAAATGAGTCAACTCTATTCGGGTTCTCCGGGTCTGCTCCCTTCACGGATGGGGTCCGTAGATGCTCCAGAAAAACGCTAGGCGGAATTGTTTTGTGTCCTGATCCAAGCTTTGGCAGCATATCAGCCGCCTCATTTTCCTCCCTATTGACATACTTGAATTCGTAGCCTTCGAAGCACTTGGCTATCGCATCCACTTTATCTCGATATGCCGCCATCATAGGGTTCCATGTGTTCCAGGTGCCAGCCACCTGATGGGCGACCAAGTCGGAATCTCCATAGCAAACTATGCGCTTGATGCCAATATCCTTGGCTACATGAAGTCTGTGAAGGTGTTCTTCATATTCCACCATGTTATTTGTAGCCTCATAGTGGATATGCAAGACGTAGTGCAGTTTTTCCCCTATTGGTTATTGCAGTAGCACACCAGCCCCCGAGCCGTTGAGTAGCTTTGATCCTTTAAAGTGCATCACCCAATATTCTGTCTCTGGTACATGGGTAGCATCTAGCATCTCTGTCCAATCTTCAATAAAATCCGCCAAGACTTGTGATTTGATAGCATCACGTCTTTTGTAGGTGATCTCAAAGGCGGCAAGCTCAATGCCCCACTTCGCGAACCGTCTTGTAGCATCGCTTTTGTTGATGATGTCGGATAGTGGAGCCTTGCTCACCACTGTGATAGGGTGCTCCTGGAAGGAGTGCATTAGCTTTCGAGAAGCAAGGAATACTCCATAAGCTAGCTTTTGGTAGTGCTGGTACCACTGCTCGGACTCCTTCAAGACCTCACTTACATAGTAAACTGGTCGTTGCACTCCGTAATCATGTGTTGGTTCTTTCCGCTCAACCACGATGACGATATTCATAACCCGGTTGGTGGACACCATGTAAATTAACATAGGTTCCATTGGCTTGGGTGCTGCGAGTATAGGTGCCGAATAAAGTATCATTTTTAGCTCCTTAAGCGTAGCATCTTCTTCGTCAATCCATAGGAATCTGTCCGCCTTCTCAGCAACTTGTACAGCGGCAGAGGCTTCTCTCCAAGTCGTTTGACGAACCGGCTAACCGCTGCAATGCAGCCTGTGAGCCGTTGAATGTCCTTTAGGAATGTTGGACGATTGATGTTTAATATGGCCTTGATCTTCTCCGGGTTGACCTCGATTCCACGTTGGGAAATAATGAAGCAAAAATTTTGCTGGCTAGGATCCCGAAGACGCACTTCTTGGGGTTAAGCATCATGTTGTATTGTCGGAGATTATCAAAGGTTTCCTTCAAGTCGGAGATTAAATCATTTGATTTTTTTAGACATCACCGCAATATCATCCATGTAGACATGAACATTCCGACCAATTTGGTCATGTAGGCAACACTGCATAGTCCGCTAGTACGTAGCACCTGCATTTTTCAGCCCAAAGGGCATCGTGACATAGCAAAACGTGTTGTAAGGTGTGGTGAAGAAAGTGGCCAATTGGTCTAACTTCCTCATCTTTATCTGGTGGTATCCTGAGTATCCATCTAAAAAGCACAGAAGTTCCGAGCCACCGTCGAGTCAATGACTCGGTCAATGCGAGGCAAAGAAAACGGATCCTTCGGACACGCTTTGTTTAAGCCGGTGTAATCAACGCACATTCTTAATTCTTTGGTTCCCATTTTGTGGACAAGTACAGGATTGGACACCCATCGGTTGTGAAGGACTTCTCGGATAAAACTAGCCTCATGTAACCTAGCTATCTCTTTGCCTATTGCACGTCTCTTCTCTTCTCCGAAGCGTCGTAGAAGTTGTTTCACCGGTTTGCATTTTGGATCAATATTCAAGTTGTGCTCGGCAAGTTCCCTAGGTGCACCTTTCATGTCGGCAGGCTACTAGGAAAAGATGTCCCTATTCTCATGGAGGAACTCGACGAGCGCGCTTTCTTATTTAGGGTCCAGGTTTGTCCCAATGGCAGTGACCTTGGAGGCATCGCCTACCACAAGTTCCACCGACTTGGTTTCGATGGCAGCCTTGAAGGCGGGATCAGAGTCAGAAATCTTCTTCTTCAATATCGGCATATCCGAGATGTCGACCTTGCTCTAGATCTCCTTGAATTCTTCGATCTAGAGGACACCTTCTGGAAAGGCTGGTTCTCCAATCTCGCAGTCCCTTGCCTTTGAAAAGCTTCCGGATGTGGTGATGACACCGTTTGGTCCGGGTATCTTGAGCTTGTTGTAGACGAAGCATGGCTTGGCCATGAATGAGTGGAAGATGTCGCGTCCGAATATGACCGGGTACATGCTCTTGAAGGGGACCACTTCAAAGGTCATGTGTTCTTGGCGGTAATTGTTAACATTGCCAAAAGCGACCGGAAGTGTGATGCACCCAAGGGACCGAGCCTCCCGACTAGGAAGTACGCCATGGAACACGGTGCTGGTCGGCCTTAGGTTGGTCTCCGTTTCATCTTGTGCAGTGTATCCAGGTACATAATGTTGATGCTGCTTTCGCTATCCACCATGCACTTGGTGAACTCATTGCCGTCAATCAAGGGGTTGATGACCATAGCATATTGGTTCTCTATTGGAACAAGGTCGGGGTGATCCTTCATGTCCCATGTGATTGGAACTTCCGACTAGCGTAGTACTGGGGAACTGGGGGTAGGGTGGCCATCAGAATCCTTACAGAGGTCCTCTGTGCCTGGACAGTTGGGGTGCCAAGGAAAGTGTGGTAGACGAGGGCCTTCTTCTCGAAGAGGTTCTTGCCTTTTCTATCGCCCTTGTCGGCATTTTTGGGGTCAATTTCCTCGTCCATGTCACTTGAATCCTTGGACTCCTCTTCCTTCTTCTTCCCTTTACCCTTGCCTCGTGGTCGGTTCTTTCGACTTCGTTTGTATCCGGACTCTGGGTCTTCTTTGAGATTGTTGACCAACTTGCAATGGTGGTTGGTGTGGGTGGCTTTGCCATTGGAGTCGAGGTGTACGAGGCACGGCATATCACGGTATTCCTTGTAGGTTTGGGGAACACGGGGCGCTGCCAGTATAGTTTCACTACCGCGTTGCTACCCACGACCAGCCCCCCGTCCTCGGCCACATTTTCCGCCATCACCTCTTCCTACAAATGTCATTGCGACCATGTCGAATGTTGGATTTTCTTCTCGCGGACTCTTCCTCTTAGTGTTGTTGTTCCTCTTAGCTTGGGTTGGAATGGAAATTGTCGGCCAAAAGCCGCAAGCATCATCATCGGCAGCCGCAAACTCACTATCCAAGGAGATCATCTGACTGAGATATAGCCTGTGATTGTCCTGCAGGAGCTTCAATTTATGTCGGAGCAAAGTACCTTTTTCCAAACCATCAATGTAGGCGGCCATAGAGGTCTAATCGTGCAGTCCTGCGCAGGAATTCTTCATATCCAGCCAGTGGTAGAGGTAGGCTCGAGATGTTTCGTCCTTCTCCTGGACGCATCGTTGTAGATCGCCAACAGTGCAGGGACGTTTGTACGTACCCTCTAAGTTCTTGGTGAACGCATCTTACATGTCCAATCAATTGCATATGGAATTCTCTGACAAGTCGCCGATCCATTGGCGAGATGTTCCCGTCAACATTAGTTGGAGGTACTTGATGGCAACGTTGGGGTTTCCCCCGGCGATCTCCACCGCATTGCCGTAATCCTGCAACCACATAACTGGCTTGGCGATGCCATCATAGGACTTGATTGTCTTGTCAATCTGGAAACCCTTGGGTAAAATGTTGTCTGTATCACATGTCCAAAGCAATGTGGTCCCAGGTACTGTCATTCCCGGGCCTTTTGAATCTTGTACAAGCGTGAACATGCGTCATATGGCTCCGGGCTTGCTTTTTTCTTCTTTCCATCAGGGGAAGAGTTGTGAGAACGACGCGGCCCTCCTCCGCCATGGTGGCTACTCAGGGGCGATGGAGGCGGAGGTGACAGTGGGTTAGCCTTCTTGCTGTTACCCTCCTGCGATTCCTAGCGTCTATCGCGGTTGCTTGTCGGACGTAGAGGGTCATTCTGCGACCTGCTCTTGCGTTCGTGATTGCCACTGCGCTCCCCGCTATGACGAGGCTGCTCCGTGTTGTCGCGAATGAGGATGCCGTCCTAGGGGCGCCTAGGCGGAGGCATGCTTGTATAGTTGTGAGCCTTTGGGTCTTCGTGATGTCGGTGGGACCAGGCGGTGGAGACGGACGACGAGGGTGAGCTTTTCCTCTGTGGTTGGAGGATATGGGGATAGCGTCCTTCCTGTTTCGTGCGTCCCACCGTCTTCGCTTTGATGAACCCGTCTGGGACCCGACATCGTGAGGAGATCTTTCCCTTGGACGTTTGGGGTTGCTAGACTGGCAATATGCTGGGTCAGACTCAAGCCTCTAAGAGGTGGCCTTTTCCTGCTGTTTGACATCATTGGCCACAGCTGCGGGCGATCTATCCTGCTCCAGTAAGGTCGTGACCACGACCAGGTTGAGTATGGGTGTGGGGATGACTTGCCTTTCCTCGCTATGAATGTATGGCTTGGCTTGCACCGGCTTTGAGGGAGCCCACCCTAGATTTCACCATACGCCAGGGTCGTTGACAACGTGAGTCAGGGCTTTCTTAGCCTTCTGCTTCTTGATCAAAGTCTTGAACTCGGCCTCCATGGCTCTAGCTGCCTCAATCGATTTCTACGCCTTGTCCAGATCTCGATCTAACTTCGCACCTTGCTCCGCGATGGCCTACGCTTCCTCCAGTAGCTGCTAGCGCTTCTCATCAAGCTAGACTATGTTCCGTATATGGGCCATAGTCATAGGCTCGACGAACAAATTGTCGTACATTACTCTATCAGCTGGAGTGACTTGGGAAGCCGCGGACGTAGATGCTGGTGGCGGTGGATTTGTGGTGTTGGCGTTACTCGGACCGGTGTTGAGTTCCGCGGGTGTTGCGCTGGGTTACCCGGATGAGGAACGGCCTTTGCGTGATCATTGTCGGTAGAATCGGCTAGTCCCTTCCCCTTTTCCAGCGGCTTAGGCGGAGGTTGTCCAGTTTGGTCTTCTTCCATCACACTCCCAATGGTGACAAACATCTATCAGGATGTGATGGCCTTGTCGGCCTGCTCCTCATGCTTTAACTCCTCCATCTCTTTCATGGCTGGGTTGAGCTCCTCCAGGTTGATATCCATCTCCTCCAAGTCCACGCTGATGTTGGCATATAGCGCGTCCAGAACAGAGTCGGAGTGTGCGGGGGCCTCCTCGATGATGGAGGATGATGCTGAGGTCACAGGGTTGTTGGGTGGAGGCGGTGGCGGCGGTGGCCCGGGTATGACGGCGAGCTCTGCCTGAGCAGCTGCATCGGCAGCCGCATAACTGTTGATGCTGCCAATCATGCTCTTGAAAGTGAGGAGACCCGCGGCCTGTTGTTGCCTTAGCACATGCTGGAGAAGTGTGACGCAGTCTAGCCCTTCCACAAAGTGATAAATAGCATCATCATTGGGGTAATTTTCTAGGTCGACTCATATCCGGAGCCACCTAGCGAGGTAATCGCGGGGGCTCTCACCCTCTCTCTGGATGCATCGCGCCAGATCAAAGTTAGTCACCATGCCGACGAAGTGCGATCTCTGCTTTCCAAACGCACGGTCGAAGCCTGTGGATTTGCAGCTATATTACACCATTATCACCTACACAGGGGCGGTTTGGGTGGGCCTTGAATTTTCCGATCTAAGTTGGCAAACTCCGAAGAGAGTTCCGACTCCGATCCTTTCGCGAACGTATCCTTCCTGTAGGCGGTCTATGCGGGCCTTGACGATCCTCCGACTTATAGGGAACTAGTGCCCGAGTCGGTTTCGCCGATGAAGAGGTGGATGTCCCTGATTGGAACGATCGAGCAGCGGTGGGATTCGTATTCGCCAGGATCCCGAACTTATCGGGAGGGACGATTGGAATGTTGCCGAAGAAGAGGACACGACCAATGGCTACGGTTTAGGCGATTCCCGCGAAGAGCTTGGACCATGCCCGTTGTAGAGCCTGAAGTGCCTCTTGCCCCATAGTGGGCGCCAAGTGTCGTGGTATTGCCGACAAGTACTCCATGGAGGGGTCCTCACAAAGCGTGTTTAGAGACGTGGGATAAGGCGGAAGGTTGGCAGGTATGAGGTTACACAGCTTACCCAGGTTTAGATTCCACGGTGGTGGCGGAATCCTACTGCTGATATAATCAATATAATGGCAATACGCCGGGTTACAGGGATCGGTTCGCTGTGCGCTATATGGTTGAGATATTGCCCTAAAGGCTCCTCTAGGTCCGGCATATATAGTCGCCAGATCCTACGGTTATAGGGAATGTCTTAGCCGGACAGGTTACAGAGTCCTACATGGTATGCAACTAGTCTAACGTGTCTTGCACTCCAAGGCTCTGGGTACGCTGGTGACTCCTCTGTAGCCTTCCTTTATCCGGCATGGGCCTCCCTTCTAGATCCTTCTAACTAGGCCGCCCAGCAGGACATAGGCCCTGTTACCAACTGTGGGCCACCCGGGTTATCCGAATTAGAGACATACAATGGTGACACCCATTTAGCATATCCCCAAAAGATGTGATGTGAAAATGCATCACCCCATTTTAATTAAATACTAGAGAGCATTTAATGGCCAATTCACCAATTGGATTTAGCTTGAACCTCTCGGTACAACCCCCGTGATATAAACAAGTTTATGTCAGTCTAACTGGAGGGAGCTCAAATTTAGCCTGGAGCTCCCTCGTAGCTCTCTCGGGAATTTTCCAAAAATCATTTCCAGGTACAAAACATGGCATTTATTAAGATATCCAACAAGATATTAGCAAGACCCGGCACATAGCCAGGAACCCTAACTTCCGCGATCTCGGCCGAATTTTGAATATGGCCTCAAAATTTCAAAAAATAATTGTAAAAATGTGAAACCTTCGCACATTGTTATTTTATGGTTCCTAGTTGCATGCTACAATAACAAACATGGTATATAAGGATTATTCTAAAGAAGTGTTCACAGAATTCACCTACCGCCTTCGAGGATTCATGGCTTTCAAGGAAAATGAGCAAGGTCATGACCACAACAATGACATAGTTTTCTTTAATGCGCCAATATGCCGCACATGGGTCTATCTTGTGATGGAAAAAATATTGCTTCATGAAGTTTTCACATTCTCTGTACGGAAAATCCATTTTCCATTTTCCCGGTGCCGAAAAGGGCTTATTTTTTGAAGCAATCACCAAGGATGTGATGTGAAAATGCATAACCCCATTTTTATTAAATACTAGAGAGAATTTAGTGGCCAATTCACCAATTGGCTTTAGCTTATACCTCTCGGCGCGACCCTCGCGATATAAACAAGTTTATGCCGGTCTAGCTGGAGGCAGCTCAAATTTAGCGTAGAGCTCCCTCGTAGCTCTCTCGGGAATTTTCCAAAAAATCATTTCTAGGTACAAAACATGGCATTTCTTCAGAAATCCAACAAGATATTAGCAAGGCCTGGCACATAGCCAGGAACCCTAACTGCCGTGGTCTTGGCCGAATTTCTAATCCGGCCTCAAAAATTCAAAAACAATTGTAAAAATGTGAAACCTTCACACATTGTTATTTTATATTGCCTAGTTTCATGCAAAAATATCAAACATTCCATATGAGGATTATTCTAAATAAGTGTTCATAGAAATAACCTACTACCTTCGAGGATTCATGGCTTTCAAGTAAAATGAGCTAGTTCATGACCACAACTATGACATAGTTTGCTTTAATGCGCCCATATTCTGCACATGGGTCTATCTTGTGATGGAAAAAAATGTTGCTTCATGAAGTTTTCACATTCTCTTCATGAAAAATCCATTTTCCATTTTCCGGTGCCGAAAAGGGCTTATTTTGTGAGGAAATCACCAAGGATGTGATGTGAAAATGCATAACCCCATTTTTATTAAATACTAGAGGGCATTTAGTGGCCAATTTACCAATTGGCTTCAGCTAGAACCTCTCGGCGCAACCCCATGATATGAACAAGTTTCTGCCAGTGTAGCTGGAAGGGGCTCAAATTTAGCCTAGAGCTACCTCGTACACTACAAGAAATGTATCCTTCCGTAATGACTTGGCCCGTCGGTCGTCGTAGAAGGTGCGTCTTCCGCGTCGAAATTCTCGGCTCGACTATGGCCAATGGAAAACTTTTGTTTCGGTTTCGCGCCCCTCTACTACAACAAACCCGCTAAAAACATGGACGAAGCTCGACAGACGTGTGGTAGAAGTACGATTCCCGGTTCCTCACGAGATGTTGACTCGCTGAAGTATTTTTTGGCATGTGGGTCCAGGATGTCAGTGAATCTAGCACACCATACTTTTTGGTCAGACCTCCCTGATTTGAACTCGATAACGTTGTTTGATGCCTCTTCCATTTAGTCAGGATCATGAGTCCCACAAGTCTGCCTCTCATTAGAGGAATCGTGTGTCTGATGGAATTTTTTCCTTTTCCTGTCCGAACTTGATAGTGTTGCTCGATGCATCTGCCGTTTAATCAGGCTGCTGGGTCCCACGTGTCATCCTCACACTATAATAAACATGTGAATTATGATTTTTTTTCCTTCGCTCATGCCACCCTGATTTGAACTCAATAACGTTGATCGATCTATCTGCCATTAATCACGTTGTTGGGTCCCACATGTCAGCCTCTCATTAGAAGAATCATGTGTATGATGGAATTTTTTTCCTTTGCTCCCGCTACCCTGTTGTGAACTTTGATAGCGTTGCTAGATGCATCTACAGTTTAATCATACAGCTAGGCCCCACATGTCATCCTCTCATTAGAAGAAACATGTGCATGATGGATTTTTTCCTTGGCTCGTGCCTCCCTGATTTGAACTCGATAACATTTCTCGATCTATCGTCCATTCATAATGTTGCTGGGTCCCACATGTCAGCCTCTCATTAGAAGAATTGTGTGTATGATGGAATTTTTTTCTTCGCTCCCGCTATCATGTTCTGAATTTGATAGGGCTTCTAGATGCATCTACCGTTTAATCACGCAGCTGGGCCCCACATGTCATCCTCTCATTAGAAGAAACATGTGCATGATGAATGTTTTCCATGGCTCGTGCCTCCCTGAGTTGAACTTGATAGCGTTGCTCGATGAATCGTCATTTGGTCACGCAGCTTGGTCCCATATGTCAGTTACTCATTAGAAGAAACATCTGCATGTTGGACTATTTTCTCGCTTGTTTGTCCCTTTTTTGAACTTGGCAATGTTTCTTGATGTATCACCTATATAAAGTCTCGCTAGTGGGTCCCACATGCCAGCCTCTCTATAAATGAAATGTGCTATGATGGACTTTTTTTGGCCGTCTCTGTTGTTCTGACCTTGGTCCGTTGCTAGGTTCTAGATGTCAGCATCCTCTGTGAAGGACATGTGTCTAGGCTAGGTCCTAGATGTCAGCCTCCATTTGAAAGAAACGTGTGTATGTTGGACTATTTTTTAGGACAAGTTCGCCATTCTGACCTTGGCAACATTGCTAGAATGTTAATCTATACTCCGTTGCTAGGTCCCACATATCGGCGTCAGTATATGACAATAGAAATTTCCACAACCACTATTTTAACGTTGGTACGTTGCTAGGTCCCACATGTCAGCCTTCTATGTGCACGAAACGTGTCTATGCTAGGTCCCACATGTCAGCCTCTATTTGAATGAAACATGTGTATATATGTTGGACTATTTTTGGAGAGAGACACACTCTGTTTTCATTGCCTAGAACACTCTAGTTTTCACTCTTATTGTTCTGTGAGTGTTCACTTTTTCTAGCACTATGTTTAGCCTTAGTTTTCTTGTGCTTTCAGCTTAGAACTTTTTAGTTCTTCTTTGTGGATTTGAGAAACAAGCTCACTAATCTTTATTGATTATTATCTTTGTGAGGTGATTCAAATAAGTTGTTTGTGTTGGAAAGGAGTAGTAAGTTATTGCTTGTAAGTGCAAGATGAGCTTGCATTGACTATGACTTAGACTTTAGCATGACATGCTAGGCGTTGTTTTGACCTTATGCTTAGTGATTATTGCTATAGCATGTCTTGTTCCAAAAAAATGGGATTGCTTAATGTGCCTTGAAGAAATTATGTGTTGTTTTAGCATGCAATAAGCATAGTATTATGGTATTCTACTTTGATGCTTTGCTTGGGTTGACTTGGCACATGCTCACACCATGTTATGACTCTCACAAGTCACCATTAGCCTCTATGATAATTTAGTCATTGACTTGTAGTACCACTCTATGCTTTGATTAGTATGCTTTGTTGCTCTGCATGATTATGGCCATTAGGCTCACTTATTTGGTTTCTCCCAGTCTTTTGCTAGCCTCCACTTGTATGAGTAAGCTCTACTCATGCTTCCAACTCCCAAGAAACCAAGTTATTCCAAAGTGTCCACTATAAACTCCTATGCATGGTGTGTTACACCATTCCAAGTATATTCTTGTTTTCATCTATCTTCCAAGTAAAAACTATTTTGTTATGTGAAACTTAGTGATTAAAGCCCTCACAAACTTGATGGCACACTTTATGTTCTTTGCCCCTAATAAACTTGAACCATTGTGTCATCTATGTTGTATATGCTTGGACTTATACCTTGGAATTGGCAGAACCGTGATGTCACGGGGAGCGTTTTCAACATTGCACTTGTACTTTGTACTCTGTTGATATCATGCTCTTTTGTCTATGGATGTCACCGGTGTGAAATAAATAGGGAACTTGTAAGTCCATCGAGTTTGTATCCTGTGTTAGAGAAACGTCTAGGCTGCTAGCCTAAGCCATGCCTAATCATGGTGGAAACTTGCAGCATCACCATAGTGACATCTATGAAGCATTCTTCTTATAAAAAAGAGACACATTGAGAAAAGAGGAATGAGAGAAAAAAGCACCATATTCCCATGGTAAATAAGAAGATTGCTGAGATGCTCATTGTTTGCTTGCCTTGTCATTTTAGTTATGGGATAGCTCCTGTACCATGTGCAAGGGTTCCCCGTTGGCAGTTCTCAATGATATGCAAATACTTACAATGACAAGAACTTACAGGTGACTAAAGTTGAGTAGTATGAGGTGTGGCCCTCGTATTCAAGGGACTTGAGATTGCCAACTTATACTTCGTCAAGCATAGACTCCATCTTTGTTCACTTTAGCCTTAATCACTTCAAGATGCTTATGATAGGGGCAATGAGGGCAGAAAGCTAACAAGTACCATAATTGTTTTAAGCTCTTTTTGAAACTTGAAATCCCTACTTCCTTTATAAAAGGCCTTTCTTCCACCACTATTGAGTCTCCACCTTCCACCTTTAGGAACCATTAAGAGAGCATAATTGTCATTCTGTGTGCAGTGTTCCAAAGCTTATTGATTGATGCATATTGTGATATTACTTGTTCTTGTGCTATTTGTTTCTAGTCACCCTTGTAAACTTTGAAGGTTTCCTATGCATATTTCTACTCTATGAGGGACAAGCTGATTCCCACTATGCTATGTTTTCTGTATGTGAAACAAACAAACATTTTTCAATACATGTTATTCATGATATGTTGTAGCTTGTCATGTTGCATGCATAGTTGCTTTGTCTTACTGTTAGTACTCCATCTTTCATGCACATGTTTAGAGTTCTTTGATCCTAGCAATCAATGCTTGCAAATGGTTTGAACTAGATTTTGATGGTGCATGTCACCTCAAAAATTATTCTTTTTATGACTTACCTACTCGAGGACGAGCAGGAGTTAAGCTTGGGGATGCTGATACGTTGGAAACGTATCTATAATTTTTTACGCTCCATGCTTGTTTAGTATCTACTTTGCTTTACTTGTCCACACTTTGATGTGCTTTTTACATGTTTTCTGGTACTAACCTATTAACAAGTTGCAACAGTGCCAGATGCCTGTTTTCTGTTGTTTTTAGTTTCAGAAAAGTTAGTAAAGAAATATTCTCAGAATTTGACGGGACAAATGGCAAAGTCAATTACTTTCCATGGGGAACAAGAAGTTTAGAGGAGAGCCGGAGAGGCCAGACCCACCCTAGGCGCGGGTGGATCCAGCCCCTCGCCTAGCTAGGGTTTGGCCACCCTGGCCGCCTCCTCGGCCTCTCTCTTCGCCTATAATAAGCCCCTGATGGGAAACCCTAAACAATCCAGAAGAAATCCATGAAAACCTTTGTAGCGCCGCCGCCACCGAAGGGGAGATTCGGGGGACAAAAAGTCTCTGTTCCGGCACCCTGCCGGAATGGGGAAGTGCCCCCGGAGCCATCTCCATCGATCTCCATCACCATCTCCATCATCATTGCTGATTCCCATGATGAGGAGGGAGTAGTTCTTCCTCGAGGCTAAGGGCTCTACTGGTAGCTATGTGTTCATCTCTCTCTCTCTATGCATGATCTTGTGGTCATGGGCATTGTAATCAAGTAGATCTACCTTGATACTCAAGTGCTTCATTATATCTTTTCTCTCCCCATGTGTGTGAAAGTGACAGCGTGCACGCCATGGTGGCACTTAGGCTTGAGTCTACATAAATACTCTTTGTGCTTTAATAGATCTATGCTTTTTCCCACGTGTGTTAAAGTGACAGCGTGCATACCGTGTGTGGCACTTTGGCTAGATTGAATATTTGTTATGAGTTATATTTGGAGTTAGATGTCTTTATGAAATTGTGGTGTTTGTTGGAACCATCTAGCGCTCAAGGTGACAGTGTGGGGTTATCTAGATTGGGGAAGGAAGACTTTGAGGTGTGATGTTATAGCCATACCATGGATTAGAGTGTCCAACCGGAGAGTAGTATCATGAAGAGAGGATATTTATATGAGAGAGTGTTCACTAGTGAAAGTATGATCCCTAGGCCTTGTTTCTAAGCATTGAAACACCTTTTGCTACTAGATTTGTTGCATGTTTGCTTGCTTCCATCTTTGTTCCGTTTGTCGGGGAGGTTTTGGGCTTTTGCCTTTCCTCCACGCCATAAGCTCTTTTCTGGCACCGTTACCCCACGTCAACAAGTCAGAAGCTATTTTCTAGCACCATTACCACTTGTATTTCACTATCTCTTCGCCGAACTAGTGCACCTATACACCTGACAAGTGTATTGGGTGTGTTGGGGACACAAGAGACTTCTTGTATCTTGATTGCAGGATTGCTTGAGAGGGAATACCTTTGACCACTTCCTTCCTGATTTCGATAAACCTTGGGTAATCCACTTAAGGGAAACTTGTTGTTGTTCTACAAACCTCTGCACTTGGAGGCCCAACAACTATCTACAAGAATAGAAGTGTGTAGACATCAGGGATAAATGGCCGAGATGGGGAAGATGGGATGGCTCTAGTATTTGAACTAGTTTTTTTTTGCAAGGCCTCTATAGTTGCATCCAGGATGATGAATATAGCTTAGTTAGCACGCTTCACTTCACTAAATTATAAGCTAGGCTAGCACGCTACCATGCACTAAATTAACCATGTCATATACTGGGGCATTACAGCTAGGATGGAACGCTGCTGTGCATGCCGATTAGAGTTACTATTGTCTTTTTTGACCAGATGATGTTTATTTATAGCTCCTATATTTCTAAAAAATACTAGTAGTGCATACAGTACTACGGTGACCCAGCATACCACTGCATGTGTTGTACACTGTATTCGTTGACATGACATCCACATAACACCATTCCGTAAATATCAGATCCCATAGAGTGATACAACAGAAACATTGTGGGTCCATATTAAAAACATACACATATTATTATTATTACAATACCAGAAGTTTGAGACTTCAAAAGGTTCAACTTACAAACCAAACTTATATTGTTTCAGCGAAATATTCAAAGTTTCAAACTTAACTCCGAATTGAGTTCAACAACTTATTATATAAAGTTTATGCTACTTGGCTCAATTGGTTTACTAACTATTACGGCAACTACTCAGACTTGTTTCCCTCCACTACATAGCGTATCTCATAATCCACCCCTTCCACGCCTCCTGACAGGTCTGGCTCCTCGAAGTAGACACCCTCTTGGCCTTTAACTTTGTACATCGGAGTGTCTTCTGGATCCTCAGAATCTAAGCACGGGATCAAAGGAAAGAGTGAGTAACATCGTTACCCAGCAAGTTCATTATATGCAAGGTGGGAAGTTTGATGCACTATCTACCACCTTGGACTATCAGTCCTTGGCACTATGAAGTATTTTTAAACATTTCTTCAAAGATTGATTTTATTATCAAAAACATTGCCCATCAGTCGTCATAGGTTGACCAGAACTTTCATGGAGTTCCTTTCCTTCCAGGTTCATAGCTCCTTCCCGGAATAGGGAGTAACAAGTTACAGTTCTTACACTCTGCAGAGGTGCGTTACTTTACCCATGAAATATCAAATCCTTGTTGCACAACTAGGCGTACTTTCTCTTGCACAATTTCGTGATGTGGGGCCCAATAGATGATCCAAGCCAATCACTACCACCTTCGCGACCCAGCATGTCTCCTTGGTGTACGCCATGCACAAACATTGAATTACGACAATGGTTGGTACAGATCGTTAAGATGCCAGAACTATCGTGGGACATTGAGCGTTCTTAGCCATATGCTGCATATCCTCTATGAATTACCAATTAATGCATGCTACGAGGATAAAAGCCATGACATGCGCATCTGGCTACATGCGACAGGAAGAAGATGCAGCTGACTTCTCCATCCATTCCAAATCAGATGGTTAACCCGTAATATATGGCGCTAGAATCACTGATGTCATGGGTTGTTAAGTTCTTAGTGATTAATCTTATTGTAAATGGAAACCTAAATTCCATTGCTAACCTTAGGATGATATAAACAAATTATTTGTTTTAAGAAAATAATATTTTCTTTCTCCAAAACATAGATGATAACACACAATTTTGCAATTACTTTGATAAAGACTCATCAAAGGACATGAGCAAGTGATGAACTTGACCTTATGATTGCAAGGTAGTGAAGTCGGATGCTTGCGCTCGACCTTGAGCTTCTATTTCTACAAAACATCATTATTGCCTGGTAAGGACAATATTTAAAGAAGCAAAAATGATTATGCATAGTAATGCAATGCATCATTTACTATTTATCTTCTTTGTGTGTTTTACCCATTATTTAATTTTCTTGAATTACCTTAATAAAGGAAATGGTTTTAATAATAATTCTTAATATTTTGTAAATATTATATTTAATATTTTTGTAATATAATATATCAGAAAAAGATTCAAAAACTAATTTTTATTTATTTTTAACTTCTAGTATTATTTTCTTAATATTCTTTTTAAGAATAGATATTTTTATTTAGAAGATTTTATTTTCTCTTCTTTAAATAGAAATTTAGTATTTTTATAAAATACTACACTAATTAAGAATGATAAAAATAATTTTTATTTATTTTTAGGTATTTTATTTATTTTTATGAAATTCCATGAGGAATATATATTAACAAAATCTTTAACCTAAAATTTATTATATTAAAAATAGAATTCTTAATTTTATTAATTAGCTTTTAATTTTATGAACTCATAGATATATTATTTGTATTTTTAGGATTTTATTTATTTTTTAGGACTTCTTAAGTTCTAGGGGTATTTTGGTGTTTTACTAATTCATTTAAATTTTCGTTTTAACTTTTGGGCCGAGCCCATTGGTTTTACTAGGCCCAATCTAGCCCAATTGGTATGGTCAAGTCCACCCACTGGGATGGTATTGGACCCTACCGGCCTAGTACGCACCCCCTCTCTCTCGCCTCACTCGTTCTTCCTCTTCTCTCCCGACCCGCTGCGGTGTGGTGTCGCCGGCGCCGTTGCCGCTTGATTGCCATCTACCTAGGCCTTCTCATTCGCCGCCATGGTGCCTGGCGAGGTAGTCGACGCCGCTCCGCCATTTGGTCCAACTCGATTTTTCTTAGGCCCCTCTCCCGTCCAAGATGAATTTGCCCCGAACCCTAGGGTTTGGTGATTGTCGGCGATTTACCTCTCCGCCGCTCCTATGGTGTTGTGTTGTGTTCCTGCTGGCTCTATGGCGCTGCTGGGTCGTTGTTGTGGCTATGGCCTCCCCACGGCTTAGCGCGGGTTGCAGCGCCCTTCGGTGCTCCTCGTGCCGTCGTGTGTGCTCGTCGGCCCTTCTGTTCCTCTTCTAATCATTAGTGAGGACCACTAGTAAGTGCTTTTGTATCTCCCCTCTTGTTCTTTGTTCTCTGCCTCTCTTGATCGCCTTCGTGTGCTTCTAGTGATAAATCCCTAATTAGGGTTCATTAGTTTGATTAGGGTTCATCCCTCTATGTTGATTATTGAGAATAATAAATCATTTAGGAGTACTGGTGGTGGTGATACTGTGCTAAGCTGTTGTCTAGTGATTCCAGTGCTTTGAATTTCACTACTGATTAATGTTCTTAGCACTGATAGTAGTACTATCAGTAATTGTTCACTGAATTTTTATACATTAACATGTATTGATATGTTTAGATTGGAGTTGATATGATACTCCTATGATTCTATGATTATGATAGATTGTGTAAATGTGATTATGATTCTTGGTTATTCATTCCAGGAAAATGATTGAGTATTTTACTGCAGGTTTACTTATGAAATCTAAGTGTATGATTTGCTTGGTGTAGAATATATAATTGTGACACCTTCTTTGGAATGGTACACAAGTGTCTATTCTAATACTGAGATAATTTCTACATGTGTCCTAGTGTGGCTTGAGCTAAAATGAATTGAAATCTTGTGTTGGGTTTATAATCCTTGTATGTTAATGATTTCCCTTTGGCCTATGATGCTTGTCTAAGGCATACCTAGGTAGAAACTAAGTTTTCACATGTTGTCCCTCATAGATGTGTCTTGATATCTAGTAGCAACTAATGATTCTTGGATTCTTTAAGAAAATGATTTGGCATCCTCACTGTTTAATATAAATCCTTAAGATATATTGATTTCTGAGGTTCTACTCTTTAAAAGATGTGCCCAGAAATCTTGATCTATGGCTGCTGGTATATTTTGAGATAGAAATATAGATTTATACCCATGATCAATGATGCACAGGCTGAGATCTTGGTGTTGTTTGTAAAGATTGGTCATTGGCATTCATTTAAATTACTTCTGTGATGGATACACCCCACTTGGGTGTTTTCTGAGAAGATTCATATAAATCAACACATGCTCTAATAATCTAAGATGGATTAATCATGTGATGGTTTATGTGTACTCACCACACAACTGTCATCCTGGGTACTGCACAGGTGGACAATCTTCACAAGGTAGCCTCAGCTCCGACCTTGGCCGTGAGGGCACTAATACTAAGGTACATAAGTTTCTAGTCAAGCCCTACCCAATCTTCGGGTATTGTGGTTGTACGGAAAAATTGAAATGGTATCGCATCCAGACAACCATCAGTTTTATAAAGGACTAAGGCTCATGCCTTAACATTTTCATCATCAAAATCATCTGGTGTTCGGAAACACATGTGAAAACATCTCAATAGAATGATCCATAATTCCAAGGTTTTCATAACCATTTTTTCACCAAGTATTCCCATCTAAAGTTGATCAAGTTTTAGGCTTAGCACTAGCATCTACAAATGGGGGTAAGTACTAATGAGGGGTGGTAAACTACAAGAGTTTAACTAAGTTCAATCTCATGCCTTGGGATGACATCAAGATTATCTAGCTAGGCCAAATTTTATGCTCTTTATGCAACCTTCAATTATCTTTCTAGAATATACAATTTACTTAAGTAAGCTCTAAGTAATAGCTTTGATAAAGAAATAAAGTATGAAGCTTGCAAGTAAAACTAGGATTGGGTTATCAAGTGGGTATAATCATATATATGCTTAAGGCATATGGTTGGCTTGGTAACAAGCAAGTATTTGTTTGCATAGGTAAGGTGTCTTGCAAGTGTTAGCTTGCATAGGTCAACTTGATTAGTAAGGCTTGCTTAATCAACTAGTAGTATTAGGCTTGCATAATTAGAGTATCTTGCAAGTGTTAGCTTGCCTTGTGTAGAGCAGTGGTTGAAGTTCTCCTCAGCTTCTTCTTTGTAGTATCCTCCTTCCTCCTCGTATCCTTGGTCGGTACTAGCGTCTATGAATAAATAAAGGTACACAATCACCAAACAACACTTAACTACTTTCAATCATCATACAAAGGGGTCCTATAGATGATCTAGAATCATCACTAACATTACAAGATTAAAGCATTTTTCTTATTGCTTTTATTTTTAGAAAAGTAATTTCTACTCATTGAAAAACTACTTAAGATTTAATATTCTCCAAACCAAACATGGGATCATGTTGACACATGTCATCACCACATATTTTAGTACATGGGAATGTGATTTAAAGTGGTGTCACAATTTAATAAGATTTAACCTTTTATTTTATTTAAATAAAGTGACTAGAAATACCGATGTGGCATCCTTTTATTACTTGAACATTATTTCTGTAGGTAAACCCAAATATTTTTATATATTATGAAAGGTATTGTTACTTGTGATTTTTGAGAGTTGGAATCAACTCAAAAGCTATTATGGTTTAAATTTGAAAAATGTTTGAATGTAGAAAAGCTTCTGCCTTATTATTTTTACCAAGGGTGATCTACATATCCAAATATTTTGAATCCAACGGGCTTGGATTCAGCACTTCCAGACCTTTCTAAAAAAATTGGTTTCATTCAATTTGGTTCAATGAATCAAGCTGGGTTGATTTTTGAAACTGGGTACAGAACTGTGTTTGAATGAAAATGGGAAGAGAAGATGGGCCGGCCTGCTATGCATAGCGCTTATGCGGGCTGGTTAAGTTGCTGTCCCCACGCGTCAGTGAGACGGAGGGGTGCGAAGCGGTACGGGGCAACATGGTGCGTTGGATCTAGTTCTAATCGAACGGCTCTGGTTCATCGTCCACGTCGGGCAGCGCCGGCGAGACAGAACCCTAACGCGGCAGGTGGGGGTCATTGGGGGCTCATCGGGGCTCAAGCGAGGGTCGGCGAGGCGGGCGAACAACGAAGTCGATGACGGCGAACCTCCTGGTACCGGCAGCTTCTCCTGGGCGGCTCCAATCGCTGGCTCCCTTCTTCTCGAGCAGCGGCAGGCTCCGGTGAAATTTCGGCGCTGTGCTGCTCGCCTTGCTCTGAGAACGAGGTGGAATGATCAGTGAGGTGAGGGGAGTGATATGGTGTGCTCAATTCGGATGGGGGTCGTCTCCTTTTATAGGCTCGACAGTGAGACCGAACGGAATGGGCATACGACGGTGGCGACACGGCTACGGGAGGCTAGCGGCATGGCCGAGGGTGGCGACCGATCGGTGGTCTCCTGGCGATGCTCTATGGATTTAATGCGCGTGTAGGGGCGGTGGCAAATGGTCTGGAACACTCGATGCTCTGCGAGGCAGAGGCAGCGTCTTCGACGGCGAGCGGTGGCTACGGGGCACGGGCGGTGAAATGGGCTTGTCAGGCGGTCTCCTGGGACGGTGGGGAGCATGTTGGCGAGCGGCGAGGGCTCGAGGTGGTCTGGTTGAATGGGAACGGCGCGTGCTCTGCGGCGCACGTCGGCATGGTCGACAGCGGCACGGGCGCGGCGTTCCTGGCAGTTCTGGCTGCTGTATGCGAGGCAGGGCTGGTCGAGAGGGGGCGGTGAGGCATGGGCTACCTCCCAGACAAGGTTGGCACAACTAGTTCTTCCTCTAGCCTGTTGTCCACACTGGGGTGACATGGGTGCTCTCGGCTATTCACCATTGAAAAACTACTTAAGATTTAATATTCTCCAAACCAAACATGGGATCATGTTGACACATGTCATCACCACATATTTTAGTACATGGGAATGTGATTTAAAGTGGTGTCACAATTTAATAAGATTTAACCTTTTATTTTATTTAAATAAAGTGACTAGAAATGCTAATGTGGCATCCTTTTATTACTTGAACATTATTTCTGTAGGTAAACCCAAATATTTTTATATATTATGAAAGGTATTGTTACTTGTGATTTTTGAGAGTTGGAATCAACTCAAAAGCTATTATGGTTTAAATTGGAAAAATGTTTGAATGTAGAAAAGCTTCTGCCTTATTATTTTTACCAAGGGTGATCTACAGAGCCAAATGATTTGAATCCAACGGGCTTGGATTTAGCACTTCCAGACCTTTTCTAACAAAAATGGTTTCATTCAATTTGGTTCAATCAATCAAGCTAGGTTGATTTTTGAAACTGGGTATAGAACTGTGTTTGAATGAAAATGGAAAAAGTTAAATTCAAACTAGTGGGCTGCGCGGGAAGAGAAAATGGGCCGGCCTGCTACGCATAGCGCTTACGCGGGCTAGTTAAGTTGCTGTCCCCACGCGTCAGTGAGATGGAGGGGTGCGAAGCGGTACGGGGCAACGTGGTGCATTGGATCTAGTTCTAATCCAACGGCTCTGGTTCATCGTCCACGTCGGGCAGCACCGGCGAGACAGACCCCTAACGCGGCAAGTGGGGGTCGTTGGGGGCTCACAGGGGCTCAGGCGAGGGTCAGCGAGGCGGGCGAACGACGAAGTCAACGACGGCGAACCTCCTGGTACCGGCAGCTTCTCCTGGGGCGGCTCCAATCGCTGGCTCCCTTCTTCTCTAGCAGCGGCGGGCTCCGATGAAATTCTGGCGCTACGCTGCTCGCCTTGCTCCGGGAACGAGGTGGAATGATGAGTGAGGTGAGGGGAGTGAGATGGTGTGCTCAATTCGGCAGGGGGTCGTCTCCTTTTATAGGCTCGACGGTGAGACCGAACGGGATGGGCATACGACGGTGGAGACATGGCTACGGGTGGCTAGCGGCATGGCCGAGGGTGGCGATCGATCGGTGGTCTCCTGGCGATGCTCTATGGCTTTAATGCGTGTGTAGGGGCGGTGGCAAACGGTCTGGAACACTCGATGCTCTGCGAGGCAGAGGCGGCGTCTTCGACGACGAGCGGTGGCTACGGGGCACGGGCGGTGAAATGGGCATTTTTGGCGGTCTCCTGGGACGGTGGGGAGCATGTTGGCGGGCAGCGAGGGCTCGAGGTGGTCTGGTTGAATGGGAACGGCGCGTGCTCTATGGCGCACGTCGGCATGGTCGACAGCGGCACGGGCGCGGCGTTCCTGGCGGTTCTGGCTGCTGTCTGCGAGGCAGGGCTGGTCGAGAGGGGGCGGTGAGGCATGGGCTACCTCCCAGACAAGGTTGGCACAACTAGTTCTTCCTCTAGCCTGTTGTCCACACTAGGGTGGCATGGGTGCTCTCGGCTGTTCACCATTGATGACATTGTCAAGCTTACAGTGGTGCTAGGGATTAGTTAGGGTCGTTAGATGATCTACTAAGGCTAGTGGTGTCGAGAGAGGGAACAAGTTAGGCCCAAAACACTGCACACTATAGTGTTTTGATTTTGTTAGATTTGAATCTGCAAGGTGTTTGATGAAATGGCCGCATGAATTCAAGTTTTGAATTTTGAAAAGATTTTTGGTGGGTGTGCTAGGCATGTGCTGGTGAGTCTGTGGATGCTTGGGTTTTGAAAGATGAGCTTGTTTGAGTGGTTTTTGAAAAAGTGGGATCTTCCCATATGATATAGATTCAGTTTTGAACTATCATTTAAACTATGCATTCAAATGCTTTTGGATGATCACAAGGCGGGCCTTGGTACTTTGTTATGAGTACTATCAAGGGGTGTAAAGATCCAAACAAGTTTCTGTTAAGTTTTGAAAGTTAGAGACAGCCAAAGTAGGCATGGGAGTTAAATTGGCCAAAGTGACCATTCCCTTATTTTGTTTGTTTTGATTTATTTGTCTTTGGGAAAAGTGTGGGATTGTTTAGATGATGTTTAATTCACCTAAGAATCATTTTCCAAGCAAAGGAACACACAATCATGGCAATTCAAAAGAATCCAAATTTTAATGCACACTCATATGAATGCTTTCATATTTTAATTGGAGAAGTTTTTGTTAATCCTAATTTTGGTGATTAGAGTTTGTTAATTCTAGTTTAATATTTTGGGATGTTACACTGCACCTCCTAGTGGTGTTCCTGCTCCTCCTAGCTCCTTTGATCTTGTACTTGACCTTGCTATCCACCTGCTCCACCCCCTCCTTATGGCACCATCTTATGGATGGTTGGATGATTTGTGATGTATCTTGGCTTGGGATTTGTTTGGGAAGTTGGCAGACTCAGTGGGTTCTTGTAGTGTGCTTGAGAAGATAAAATGAACTCCCTTGTGGCTGTGCTACGGCAGGGACCTCTCCCTTGAGTGCTTGTACTGCTTGTTGTTTGGACCGCACATTACATGCATTTAGATGACTAAGTTGCCTTGCTGATTGGGCTTGGTTTCACTTCTTATCCTTTATAGTTTACTCTCCAAGTGAAACTTGCCCTTTTACTTTGCTAATGATTTTGTTCTGAGGCTTATTTGATTTGAAAGAACATATATTGCTCATTGGTGAACTTGCCTCTTTTAATTACTCAATGATGTAATATGAACTGTGCACCTCATTGTTCACCACTAAGAGTAAAATAGCTAACTAACCCTTTATGTAACATCGCAATTTAAACAACATTGATCTTTTGAAATAAAGGCAAAAATCAGGGGGAACAAAACTTTTTCTTATTAGGTGTTGCAATGTTTGCTTGTGTACCTGCAACTAATTGTGAATTAGGTGATATACTTCTTATCTCAACCCTACTTGACAACAGCTATTTTACAAAAGAGATAGCTTGGCTCATCTTTCTTATCCTCAAATGTTCTGGCATTTCAAACTTGAGACAATATGAATTTTCCACAACAAAATATTTTACTAGTCCTATTAACAAAACTATGGATACCTAATAGAATCTCCTTATGTTTTCAAGATAGAACTTCAACTACTCTTACCTCTAGGTTTTTCCCAAAACTTTCCTAATTTTTTTCACTCCAATCTTGGTAGAAATACCAAGAGATACTTACCTTATTTAAAAGCACAACCACTTCAAAACACCCATACCTACCTCAATCTAGGCTTGAGGATGACTTTAGTAGTTGTTTGACAAGTTTGATAAGATTAGTTTCCTTGATCTGCTGATTTCCTTGTATCAACCAATATCAACCAGCCTATACCCCAATATCAACCACTTGATGAAGAGGATGGACCCTTGCCTCCTCTCCAAATGTTTCCCTATCCCATACTAGTCCAAAACCACAAGTCTGCCAAATTTGGCTACAAGTCTGCCAAATTTGGCTAAGACTGGAATCTTTAACTAGATTCAATCTTTGGAATTGCACCTATTCTAACCTTTATGAATTATTGAGAAAGTACTTGAACCACCTTTTAGTACATCATTAGTAATACAAATACCACTCTTTCTCTTGGCTAACCATTTTGGCTCCCACCAATCCATGATGGTTTTGTAGTTAATATAATAATCTTTTCGGCAAATCTTATCATCTTGCCTACTTTGGCAGAAGCTCACATCATCATGCTATCTTCCCTTGACCAACTCTCTGCATGGTTATGATTTACTAACCATGGTCTATTAAACCACACTTGTTTACATTGGAACCTTATGCATGTTAAACACACATGGTTTATAAGGCATAATGACAACCCTACTATGGCAGCCTTGTTTTCAACAAAGTTTTCCATCACTTCTAAATCACCTCAAATACAACCAAGCCTAAATCTTGGCATCATGCTCATTTATATAACTTTTTCTATCCATCCATATATCCCGTGTACATAGGTGAGCCCTGAGCTCCCTAATCCAACCATGTTTAGAGGGCATAAAAATATTAACGCCCTAGATCCTCTAATCTTTGTCTTCCTCCAAAATCCATATGATTTTGCAATACTCAAGGTTGTTTATGATAAATAACTCAAGTTTACATCATTCACCTTGTACATGAACCTTTTCTAAATAATTCCCATGATTATTTGGAGCCTAAAACTAATTAAATTCCATTTTTGGCAAAATCCTCCAAACCTTGTCTATAAAGGCAAGATTGTTTTTACCCAAATAAATTTGCCAAATCAATGCACATTTGAGATATATATATCATACCATACCTTCCCATATCAAAAATAAATATTATTGAGATCCTTTATTATTTCTTTTTGCCATTGTTCTTAAATGGCAAAAACAAGAAATAATTCTTTATAAATACTTTACCTCCTTAATAAATCCCCATAAAATTACCCAACGTGTGAAATGGTAACTAGGACCATCTTACACCAAAAAACCACCTTTTCCAATTGAAAAATATCCAATTAGCCCCTATAAACCATTTCTGCACTTTTTGAACAAAAGAGTTTAGGTGGGATAATACTCCATAGAAAAATCCCAGTTAATTCTGGGAGGCATATCATGGCCACATCCATCAACCAGCACCATTTCCCTATCATGAACAATGCAAGTTTTGAAACTTCCTTCATAGACAAACCCATGATCAAACTTGTCCAACTAACAACAACTTAGTTTTAAACCAAATCAAAACGTCATCAAAGCTTGGCAATTACTCCTCTCCATCCTCTCTGCTCGACTACAGGGCCCCCACCACCTCCCAACACCGCCCAGCTTACCCAATCCCTAGCCAGCACCCTCCTCCTTTGCCCTAGTGGACAAGGTCCACCATGGACCTCCTCCTCCCCCAAATAAATTGGCAAGAGGCCTCCCACCCCGCACCTGCTCCCTCATTTTACTCACTGGCAACCAGAACACCCCTTCCCACTCCCTCCTCCTCCCTCACCATGGAGAGAAGGAAACCCTCCCTCGGGCATGCAAGCTTCCATGGAAACGGTCATGGTTCATGATCCCCTCTCCTCCCTTCCTCTTCCCCATGGTACCCTATACCCTCTATTCTTCATGCCCCTATCTTTTCTCCTATCGCACGGACACCGGAGGCACTCCACCGGAGAAGGTCAAAACAAGAGCTTCCCAGGCGATCCTCTCGTGCCCGAGCCCTTGTTGCAACTCCAACAGCCACCCCGCCTCATGCAACGTCTCCCTAGCCATCTTGGGCGCCCCCAAGTCGACATGCAGGAGCTCTGGAGGTTGCCCGACCTAAACCCGAGATCGGTCGCCAGCATCAACACGCGCACCCCCTTCCCGGCAAGGAAACCCTTGATGCCGCCCATCCTCGGAATCAGGGCGGAGCACCGCTTCGCTCTGGCACCACTGCGTCGCCTCCCGAGCCTCGGTGATCCTCCCCTAATTCCCTTCCTGCTCTACTAGGGTTACTGCCACCATCGCGCAAGAATAGATGGGGAACACGACCAGATGTCGTCGATCTGCACCTAATTCGATGGTCCCTATTCACCCTTACCCCTTCGCCGCCCTGGACCGCTGACCGGCGGCCCCCACTATGGCCCGCTCGAATTATTGCCTCCCGCGCGTAGCACCCCCGGGTGCGCCATTTTCTCCCCGTGCGGCCCATCTCCCTTCACATCCAAGCCCAGAAACCCCTACACCCCTCCCTTTTATTCTTTCTCCCAGATCTGTAGTGTATACATTTGGATTAATTAGTTTCAAAAATGAAAACTGACTCAAAATGACAGATCTAAATTTTTCCTAGATAAATACATGTTTTCCCTAACATGAAGTGTCATTGGTTGGCCTGAATAGTGCCCAAGTTAGTTATAATAAATCAGTAACCCAGATGTATCATTTACTACTAAAATCCTTCTGTGAGGTATACAACTCCATTTGGATCAAACCCTTCTTGTCATGCAAGGTATGGGTCATACCATGCATTCCACCTTGACCCTACCATAGTTCATTTACTATTTTTCCCCTAGTAAAAATAACAAAAATAGATCATTTTAGCATATAGTAATTTCTCTAGGTCAAACCACAAAGGGTATTGACATATTTCCAACTCCCAGTACACTTCTATACCAACATCTTGCAAACCCTAGAACCCCAATATTTATTGTGCTCTTCTTTATTTTTGGTGAATTAAACATCTCAGTGCATAGTTTATTCACTAATAAATTCACCACTTTAGTTCTTCATATCCAAAAAGGATGATTACAATTTCTAAAGAAAGGTATTCAAAATACCTAACATGTGTCTTTCGAATCACATCAAAATCCCTTATAGATTTAACCTACTGAAAAACACAAATATCATCCAGTACTGCCTTTGGGAATTTCCTAAGGGCATTCTGGTAATTATTTTAAGTTGATTCCAACTCTTCCTCAATCAGTCCATCAAATAGTACCTAATCAACCAAGGAAATAATTTTTGGATCTCCAGAACTTTTTTGGTGAATTATTTCCTTAAACTAGAGTTTTAAGCACTAGAAAATACTTTAGAAATCAAGGAAAATTGATAAAATAGTAAAACCACTTTTGTTGGCTTCATTTTTCCCATACCTATCTGATGGTATCATATTTATATCATGATATCATACAGAACTTGCCCGTGCCTTGAAACCCTTGAATAGGTAATATGGTCTCTAAATTATCAATTTTAAATGAAATCAATTGCTTTAGTTCTAGTTGGTCAAAACCTACTTAAGTAAATAATATGTGTATGTTTTCTTGCTGAATTGTATTGGTGCTTTTATGCCATGTATTGATTGGTGTATTGCTTGTTTGCATGTTTGCTCGATAACGGCGATAGTTGCGATTGTGTGACGCCGAGAAGAAGGAATCATCGAGTTATCATCTTATTATTATTGGATATTCTGGTATTCTAAGAAGGAGTCAATGGACACCTTGTTGGTCACAGACAAGCCACCTTCTTTCTCATAAGCCTTGTCCTACTTTTTTGATTATGCATGCTTTACCTACTGTTTATCGAAACTACATTGTTTTATTATACGATGATCTATATATGGTACTGTCTTGGATCCTCCAAGTCATTACATGTTTGTAAAACTAGTACAATAACTTGATGACACCTACTTGTCCCTAGTATGATAGATGGTGCATAACACCATACACCTTTGGAGACCCTGTTTTTAGCCAAAGCAAAACTATGGGATGGGAAGACCCCGGAAAAGATTACAAGAATGTTTTATGAGAAAACCTTGGCGAGGTTTGGGATACCAAGTGAGTTTGAAAAGGAAAAAGGTTTTGGTTTTACAAAAAGGTTGGAAGAAATATGGAGGAAAAATGTTTTAAAAAATGCACCCATTCTTTCCAGTTTTGCCAGAACAATTAACCCGTGACCACATTACTCTGGAATGGGACAGGGTTGGGCTGGAAGTTTGTCTATTCATGTATAGGTACCTCACGACTACTATAGGGGATGTCGATCCCCGGAGGCTGGGCTTTATCCTGTAAAGGCCCATGTGGGACATCGGCCTAGAGAAGGAACGAATTGTCTAAGGGCAGCCAGGCGTTACTATGAGCTCCTCATTGAAAGCGCCCACTTTGTGCAGTGTAAAATGCGCTCCGGTTGGCTTGTGAACTATATAGGGCGTCTCGGTTTTGAGGGGATTAACACTCATATGGTAGGCATTTATAATAGAGTGGGCATCGGGAAGGTCTTGATTGGTTACTTGACCCACGATCGGTGTAGATCAGGGCAGTGTAATCAGACGGTGTGGGTAAAGTCTACAACCTCTACATAGTGTAAATCTATTAGAATAGTCGTGTCCACGGTCATGGATGGTTAGGAAGATTACTCTGGAGCGGTGCTGGTTTTGGTTTTCAAAAAAGGATTTCGGAAAAGCAATGGCTTTGGAAATGCTTTGACCATGGGATGGTCGGAAAGGATATATGTTTTGACCATGGGATGGTCGGAAAGGAAGAAAAGATGTTTGGTCATGGGAGTACCGGGAGAAAGAAACAGAAGGGGTGACCCAATCCTAGTGTTTTCCCAAAGTTGTACAAAGAGGTTTCAAAAATGTTTTACAAAAGTTTTTAACAAAGATATAGACATGTTATTTCTATGAGAGAAAATATTTGAGAAAAGAACCTCCCTTGGAGCCATCCTACTGCTTCAACCATATTGCATATACTCTTAGTATTGATCTTCTGAGGTGGTTTGTGAGTATAAAGTACTCACTGGCGTTGTCCCTGGCTATTTACTTGGCCAGAATTTCAGAGCTTCAAGAGAAGCGAATGAAGACTTTCGCTATTTATGATTGTAATCGCCATAATTGCAATGATGTAAGTTTTTCTACTCATTACTTTCTGGATATTGTAATGATACTTGTCGGTAATACTCACGGCTCACTAATCATGGGAACGTGAATTGCAGGCATAACGGTGATTCTCAAACCGTAAATCCAGGGGTCCCACAGACTTGGTATTAGAGCCCTCCTGGATGTAGGAGACCTTAGTTAGCATGGACGTTAGACAGGACAACCCCTATTTCCGAAAACACCGACTTTTGAAAATTACTTTCTCAAAAGCTTTTCGAAAGATTCCTTATCCTACCTTCTCTGACTTCAATTTTTGAAAATGGCATACTATATCCCACGTCTACCTTCAAATGTTCCTACAACTTGGAGACCGTGAAGACGGAGGTACCTAGATGAAGATATGCAAAGACAAGCACACCAAAGGAGCTACCAACAACGAAAGACACTACAAGATCACCCTACCAACCGAATCCTCCTATCGCCCCCAAATAGATCAAGTATAGCACTGAAGTCAATACCCCCGTAACATCCATACCTATGATTAGCATCCCTAATATAGGATTACCCTTAGTACCTATGGTACGCCTTCTTTGTTTGTCATGTGCTTGTATGATGCTTGGAATGTGTTGCTTGTCTGCCTCGGATCATCCGATCCTAAAGGTTATACCACCTTAATGGTGTATCCCAACACCAACACCCCACATCCCATAAACTGAAACCTCTCCTCAACAGGATGGCCACATAAAGAAATCCATGACAACCCCTACTCGTGCCTTAGTTCTAATCTCCCCAAAAGGGCAATGACCTATTCAACCCTCTGCCGTCGGCAGGGAAGTCCTCACCATAACACGAACGCTCCAAAAATCCTAAAGATAAGGATGCTCGAATACAACGAGTCTACTTCATCATCGAACCAGAGCAACACAACGAGTCCAAGTTAAGACAACCCGAGCCTCGATGATGCTCTAAAGCTAAACTGCATCCACCCTGACGAAGGACTAAAAAGAAGCGTCGCTAACCGCTAAACTACCCCGAGCTAACCCTTACGGCTTCGATAGGTAACCACCGTAAGAAGGTAGTCACCATAAGGCGTCACTCGAGGATCTCAACTCAAGCGTCACTCCTTTGCTTCAAGACTAAGGATCTACCCTAGCCTCGACGACCCTAAGTAAATCTCTAAGGTGGAAAGACTAAGTCTTTCCACTCATTTCTAGAAGACCTCCTACGAGAAGATAATCCAGGAAGATCTCCAATCCAAGAACCTGCCTCACGCACCACCTTGATAGTCGTCAGAGGAACAGAAAACAAACCTCGTCAACAATCTTCGGAAGTCTGCTTGATCCTCCCAATACCAGCGATGTTTAGATTTAAGACGACCAGAATACCCGACGCAGTTAATACTACTCTCCAAGGAGTATAAAGCACTCCCGAATCATCAAGATTCTGTGAAGATTTCGTGAAGCCCCTTCTCTGCTATCTCTGCTAAAGACCCATGTAAAGGACCTCAAACCCCGAGACGGAAAAACGAAGAACTGTCCCTTTTACGAGTTTCAACCCATCTTCTCGCCACCACTCCCGAAAGATCCACCCGTTGAAGTAGCTATCGGAGAAGGCACAACCCTCTCCCCTTACTGCCGAAGTTTTAAATATCCCCCACACCCCGAGGAACTGAAGTAACCAAAGTGAGTACCCAAACCTAGTATGGCTGCAAGATTCAAGGAGCACTCTTGACATAGTCCTTCATACCCTATAAACTCACTCTTCCAACCTATAGTAAGTGATGGGTCATCTCGAAACCTGTTCAGTAAGGCCTCAAGTACCCTCGCCGTTGGCCGGCGCAAATCTGCCGAATTCTGGATGAACCCTGTTGGAAGATATGCAAGTAGATGCCCTTCTTTGCGTGTTTCACCCATGACGTTGCATCGGACTCAACCCGGAATGACATAATCTTGTAAGACCGCCTCTCAGGCCCGTCAACTACAAACGGCATTCTCTAACATATCAGACCCCTAACTATCCCAAAACTAACTACTAGGAAGCTAGTTAACTGCACTTCTCGCCATGACTACTACCTCAAGAAGTGTCAACGGCATCTCTCACGAAGCGGCTTATACAAGGTCGACAGAAGATAACCACCTCTGGACGAAAGGTGCAGCGCCCTCCCCCAGCATCATCATACGACTCCAATAAATAAAGTCGGTGACTTCACCCAGCACACCTAATGTCTCCCTAAGGGGGAAATACTATGTCTTTCCTGCCCAAAACCTGATAGAACCCTGGAGTCAAACCCTAGTTATCGTTAGGTGATAACCACACTCTAAATCAGAACTGTGGACCCCACCTGAAGGATAACAATCGCCACTTCTCCAGAATTAGGAGACACTTCGGTAAAGTCCTCCATCACCAAGTCAACCTTACAGCCGACACCCCGGTTTATCAAGACAAGAAAGATAGAAAAGCTGACAACTGTGGTAAAAGGTTGAAGAAGGCTCAACTCGCCGTCTTGCCTCAAGAAGGAAGGACCCTGTCGGCACTAAACCGACCTAGAATCGTCCTAAGGGGAAAAGACTTCGTATTTTCCATTTGTTCAATCTAAACCGCTCGATCCATAGCTGACCATGCATGTTTGTTGTAAAACTTGTTAACCTATAATAATTCCACCGCTGAAATTGTTAAGCAGGTGTTATCACCCAACCCTACTCCTCCCTAATCTCGGGATGAGATTATTTTAAGGGGGAAAGGTTTGTAACATCCCAATTTCAGCAACCCTAATCTTTTGACAGAAAGGACAAAATCAAGGGGAACAAAAACTTTTTCTTATTAAGTGTTGCAATGTTTGCTTACTTGTTTTCTTGTGTTCCTGCAACTGATTGTGAATTAGGTGATATACTTCTTATCTCAACCCTATTTGACAAAATCTATTTTACAAAAGAGATATCCTGGCTCATCTTTCTTATCCTCAAATGTTCTGGCATTTCAAACTTGATCCAAGATGAATTTGCCACAACAAAATATTTTACTAGTCCTATAACAAAACTATGGAGACCTAATAGAATCTCCTTATGTTTTCAAGACAGAACTTCAACTACTCTTACCTCTAGGTTTTTCCCAAAACCTTTCCTAAAACATTTTCACTCCAATCTTGGTAGAAATACCAAGAGGTACTTACCTTTTTTCAAAGCACAACCTCTTCAAAACACCCATACCTACCTCAATCTAGGCTTGAGGATGACTTTCGTAGCAGTTTGACAAGTTTGATAAGATGAGTTGCCTTGATCTGCTGATTTCCTTGCTTGCTGAGGAACTAGAGTGAGCTAAACTAGTAGCTCGTGCTTTAGGATCCAACCAATAGATGGTTATCACCTGGATAAATCAAGCATCTTGAGCTAAATCTATCTTAGTCACCAAGTGACCTCCTAATCTACTTACCCAGATTAGTCACGAGCTAATCCTTTGTATTAGCATCCAACTCATCAAACACCAAATACAAGCATGGATTCCCTCTATTCAGTCTATACCCCAATATCAACCACTTGATGAAGAGGATGGACCCTTGCCTACTCTCCAAATGTTTCCCTGTCCCATACTAGTCCAAAACCACAAGTCTGCCAATTTTGGTTGTCTAGAATCTTTAACTAGATTCGATCTTTGGAACTCCACCTATTCTAACCTTTGTGCATTCTTGAGAAAGTACTTGAACCACCTTGTATTACATAATTAGTACTAACAAATCCCACTCTTTCTCTTGGCTAAACCATTTTGGTTCCCACCCATCCATGATGGTTTTGTAGTCAAGATAATAATCTTTTCTACAAATATTATCATCTTGCCTACTTTGGCAGAAGCTCACATCATCATGCCATCTCTCCTTGACCAACTCTCTACATGGTTATGATTTACTAACCATGGTATATTAAACCACACTTCACTTGTTTCCATTGGAACCTTGTGTATCTTAAACCCACATGGTTTATAAGGCATCATGACAACCCTGCTATGGCAGCCTTGTTTTCAATAAAGTTTGCCATCACTTCTAGATCACCTTAAATATAACCAAGCCTAACTATTCGCACCATGCTCATATATATAACTTTTTCTATCCATTCATATATCCCTTGTACCTAGGTCAGCCCTGAGCTCCCTAATCCAACCATGTTTAGAGGGCATAAAAATATTAATGCCCTAGATCCTCTAATCATTGTCTTCCTCCAAAGTCCATATGGTTTTGCAATACCCAAGGTTGGTTATGATAAATAACTCAAGTTGACATCATCCACCTTGGATATAAACCTTTTCCAAATAATTCCCATGATTATTTGGAGACTAAAACTAATTAAATTCCATTTTTGGCAAAATCCTCCAAACCTTGTCTATAAAGGCAAGATTGTTTTTACCCAAATAAATTTGCCAAATCAATGCACATTTGAGTTCTATATATAATACCCTACATTCCCATCTCAAAAATAAATATTATTAAGATCCTTTATTATTTCTTTTTGCCCTTTTTCTTCAATGGCAGAAACAAGAAATAATTCTTTATAAATGCTTTCCCTCCTCAATAAATCCCCATAAAATTACCCAATGTGTGAAATGGTAACTAGGACCATCTCGCACCAAAAACCCACCTTATCCAACTTAAAAATATCGCATTAGCCCCTATAAAACATTTCTGCACTTTTTGAACAAAAGAGTTTATGTGGGCTAATACTCCTTAGAAAAATCCCAATTAATTATGGGAGGCATATCATGACCACATCCATCAACCAGCACCATTTCCCTATCATGAACAATGCAAGTTTTGAAACTTCCTTCATAGCCAAACCCATGATCAAACTTGGCCAATAACAACTTGGTTTTAAACCAAATCAAAACGTCATCAAAGCTTGGCAATTACTCCTCTCCACCCTCTCTGCTTGACCACAAGGCCCCCACCACCTCCCAGCACCGCCCAGCTTACCAAATCCCTAGCCAGCACCCTGCTCCTTGCCCTAGTGGACAAGGTCCACCATGGACCTCCTCCTCCCCCAAATAAATTGGCCATAGGCCTCCCACCCCGCACCTGCTCTCTCATTTTACTCACTGGCAACCAGAACACCATCCCCACTCACCCCTTCCCACTCCCTCCTCCTCCCTCACCATGGAGAGATAGGAAACCCTCCCTCGGGCATGCAAGCTTCCATGGAAACGGTCATGGTTCATGATCCCCTCTCCTCCCTCCCTCTTCCCCATGGTACCCTATACCCTCTGTTCTTCATGCCCCTGTCTTTTCTCCTATCGCACAGACACCAAAGGCACCCCACCGGAGAAGGTCAAAACAAGAGCTTCCCAGGCGAGCCTCTCGTGCCCGAGCCCTTGCTGCAACTCCAACAGCCACCCCGCCTCATGCAACGTCTCCCTAGCCATCTTGGGTGCCCCCAAGTCGACATGCAGAAGCTCTGGAGGTTGCCCGACCTAAACCCGAGCTCGGTCGCCAGCATCAACGCGCGCACCCCCTTCCCGGCAAGGAAACCCTTGATGCCGCCCATCCTCGGAATCAGGGCAGAGCACCGCTTTGCCCTGGCACCACTGCGTCGCCTCCCGAGCCTCGGTGAGCCTCCCCCAATTCCCTTCCTGCTCTGCTAGGGTTACTGCCACCATCGCGCGAGAATAGACGGGGAAGACGACCAGATGTCGTCGATCTGCACCTAATTCGATGGTCCCTATTCACCCTTACCCCTTCGCCGCCCTGGACCGCTGACCGGCGGCCCCCACTATGGCCCGCTCGAATTTTTGCCTCCCGTGCGCAGCACCCCCGGGTGCGCCATTTTCTCCCCGGGCGGCCCATCTCCCTTCACATCCAAGCCCAGAAACCCCTACACCCCTCCCTTTTATTCTTTCTCCCAGATCTATAGTGTATACTTTTGGATTAATTAGTTTCAAAAATGAAAACTGACTCAAAATGACAGATCTAAATTTTTCCTAGATAAATACATGTTTTCCCTAACATTAAGTATCATTGGTTGGCCTGAGTAGTGCCCAGGTTAGTTATAATAAACCAGTAACCAGATGTATCCTTTTGACTACTAGAATCCTTCTTTGAGTTATACAACTCCATTTGGATCAAACCCTTCTTGTGCTGCAAGGTATGGGTCATACCATGCATTTCACCTTGACCCTACCATAGTTTGCTTCTTATTTTGCCCCTGTAAAAATAACAAAAGCAGACCATTTTAGCAGATAGTAATTTCTCTAGGTCAAGCCACAAAGGGTATTGACCTATTTCCAACTCGCAGTACACTTGTATACCAACATCTAGCAAACCCCCAAACCCCAATATTTATTGAGCTCTTCTTAATTTTTGGTGAATTAAACATTTCATCGCATAGTTTATTCACTAATAAATTCACCACTTTAGTTCTTCATATCCAAAAAGGATGATTCCAATTCCTACAGAAAAGTACTACAAATACCTGACATGTGTCTTTAGAATCACATCAAAATCCCTTATAGATTTAACCTGGTGAAAAAGACAAATATCATCTGATACTGTCTTTGGGAATTTCTTGAGAGCATTCTGGTAATTATTTTAAGTTGATTTCAACTCCTTTTGAATCAGTCCATCAAATCCTACCTAATCACTAAAGGAAATATTTTTTGGAGCTACAGAACTTTTCTGGTGAATTATTTTCTAAAACTAGAGTTTTAATCACTAGAAAATACTTTATAAATCAAGGGAATCTATTATATACTAAAAGCATGTGAAGGGTTAGGCACAAAAAAGATAAATATAGTAGAAAATCCCACAAAAATCGACGTGCGGCTTTCTATAGCTGATTTCACCATCTTATTCTGTCTCAAACACACCATTTTTCTGGGAATTGTTTCCTTGACCTTATTTAGAAACTTATGGTTTTTTGTCATTTATTTATGAATCTTAATCGACAGCATATATGAAGAGTCAGCCCGATGCCAACAAGAATATCAGAAAGAGGTTTTTTACAATCAACCCATGAGACGCGCTGAAGATAGGCATCTACATGACACACTGACTAGGGGTAGTGTTTGTATCTATGTACTCTCTCCGTTTATAATTATAAGATGTTTTATTTTCTTTAAGAGACATGTATCTATAATGCAAGTTCACTTATTTTGGTCCATATATAGTCCACATGCTGAAATGTCTAAAAATCATATTAATTGTGCATGGAGGTTCTAGATCTCTAATCCAACACGTAGGTGAAATCTGGAAACACCTAGGTCAGCAATCTACTTATAAAATGATATCCAGTATATATCAAACAATAACAAATATTTAAGTTTCAATGCACGCCCAGCTCTTTTTAGATTTAAATTACAATTTAGGTCACTAAGTATTTAATGTTTTTATATAGTATCACAAATAAGTAATCACTCATATAGCTAGCAGATTAAACTTCAATTACATCTAGTACGTACCTAAGGAGAATATAAATGATCAATCGAACATTTCTCGGTCCATTCGGTACCATCTCCAATTACCTTTGGTTCTCTATTCTTCATATTTTTTCTTTAATCCAAACAAACTTGAATATTTTGTATGAATATTTCTTAATTCCTATCGACTGCATACTAACCATAAGGACATGAACAATGCGAGGCTTTTATCTAGGCGCTTAAGCGAAACAAAGATTCCTAATCCTGGCGTCCACCTAAGAGGCTGGAGCTGCAACTCGGGCGCTATTTTCTATCCAATAGACTCTAAAAAAATTGAGCTAAAAAAATCACACATTGTAAAAGAAATGAAAACCATGCATTGTCAATTTGCTCTCATAGTTACCAAGACGCTTCAAACCGGACATGCCATTTGCTGTATATCGGGTTATGGTTTAACATGTTTTAAACTCCCTTGATAAGATATGAAACACACCCATCCTAGCAGCGTCGTGCAATTCTCCAAATCAATCAACGTAGGTAGATTTTCAAGTATTAAATATAAGATCCGGTCACCTAGTTTACTCAACTACCATCTCAAGCGAAAGTAGGTCCTTTAAGAAGTGAGTTCAGTGGATGTCCAAAAGAATGTGGTATAATGTACATAGTATCCATACAACTCTACTCTTTCCCATCTACCAATATTTTCCCGTACTCTAACATTGCAATAACAATAAATGTCGAAAACTCATATCTAAGATAATAACTTGAAGAGATCAAATGATCCATATTTTTTTGCATATGGCGCTATAATTATATTTAGAAGAACCTTTTGTAATGGACTAAAACAAAATATCCAGGTATTTTGCATCGCTATCATTAGTCAAAGCTAATGATGTGTACTGTTTACTTCTATCTTTAGATATCTTGATCAATCATAGCTCTCTATTCATTGTTGCCTGCTCCTCCTGCAACATACCTTGATGAATGGAAGAAGTTCGTCAGACCTACCTTAGCTCTTCTAGTAACCAGAAATCTTGTTGTCAACTTACTGTTCCAAAGAAGCTGAATTTTGTACAGCTATTTGTTTCATACAGTTGCATCATTTCCCTTCTTCATCCACTTGAAGAAGGCGATGAACCTGACGCAGAAAAGGTTTTGTGAGATTACATAATGGTGGAATTTGATCCCTGCTTTGTGTGATTGTGTATTGAGAACAACTTAGGTTACACCAATCAGGCATTCAGATAGACTGCTTCATGCTTATATTCTTTATGCAAAGTTCCTTCCGCGTCAGCACCACTACTCATATTTTATGTCCGTGCTATACTTTTAACTTTTTTTAGCGGATACTATACTTTTAACTAGAACTCTGCAAGGAATTTATCATGCGGTCTTGAAATGTATGATGCAGCCCATTTAGATCTACTTAGCCTACAATTGATAAAAGACGCATCTTATGAAATAACATATGATTATCACTTGGAGCATACTCAAACGGATCAATAAATGGGGACAAAGAAGTAGCCAATCCCATCATATTTTGCAATGGATTATGAATGACCAGCATCAATCACTTAGAAACAAGGTTGAACAGCATGTGTGAAATATATATTTTGTAAAAACATGATCTAAAGCAGCACATGGAATTAGTTATTTGGATAGTTCGCCAACTGGAAACATAATAGTGTTGGTAATATTACTGTATTCTTATGATAGAGCGAAACACATTCTTTTTCTTAAGTACTCCCTCCGTTTAGAAATATAAGATGTTTTAGTTTTGTGAAGGAGATGTATCTAGACATGTTTTAGTGTATAGGTTCAAATGAATCTAGACACTAAAAGAGGTCTAGATACATCTCATTCACAAATCTAAAACATCTTATATTTCTAAACGGAGGGAGTAATACTTTAATCTTTTCCCTTCTCTGATATTATCAGGAGGTAACATCGCTAAAGAGTAAACAAACTTACAACTAAGAAAATCAGAAAGCACCACGATTAATTATTCTGCCAGATATAAATCAATCTAAAATCTCTATTGTACATTTGACTACAATATATACATTAGGTAATTTTCCAGCTAGAAGCAACGCCTTGGAGGTCGGTGATATACTACTACAATATATACATTAGGTAATTTTCCAGCAAGAGGCAACGCCTTGGAGGTCGGTGATATACCTGACGTTTAGGTTGATGACAAATGAGGAATGCACTTCTAATCTATGATCGAACTCTTCACCTGTTGAGATGGCAGATATAAAAACTTAGTCCGTACAACACCGAAACATTAGTATTAGTCTAGCATGTTAACCCCGAAGGACACACTAATAAAATGAAACAGTACAACCAGTATTCAGAGATAAAGCAGAAAATAAACGCCCCATCAATAAACAGTACGACAGGTGCAGTAAGATAGTTGCAACCCTGAAGATGCCTCAACATGACCTGAAGAATTGTCTGAATGTGCTAGTTGCTGACGGCGGTTCAGGCACCACAGCGCAGGAGCTCACCTTGACGGGATGGGCAGGCGGCGAATCCCAATCGAAACCTGCAAATTCGTCTGCCCCAAAATCAAAACCAAAACCTTCAACTTCAGAACGACACATCAACATACATAAATATAACAGGGATGTGAAGTTCATCCGAGGTAGTTGTTGTGGAGGGGTGTCACTGTGTCAGGTGTCACATGTTACCAGATCAAGGACTCGACGACGACCTATCCATACTCGGAGCACTCTGGCGGTCCACCGCCTGCTGTCACCACTTATTCTCCGTATCTCTCCTCTTGTCCCCTCGTGCGCGGGTGAAGACCACCGGTGCCTCGATCTAGGGCAGCACACGACGGAAGTTGCCATGATCCCAAGCTGGGCGACGCGCGGCAAAGTTTGAGGCAGGGGAGGGAAGTCTGCACGTACCAGTGGAGAGGGAGGAAGGGGATGTAAGGGGCGGAGCGAGCTTCATTGACTTCATGGTATCAAGTCTCACGGTGACCCGGTGCTACCATCAGCCATCTATTTTTAATCCAACGTACCAGATCAACTCTAATTTTGAACTAAATAATAAAAACTACTCGAAAAAAATTGAAAAAATTCTAGTGAAGTGTAATTGACTCGTTTTGAAACCTGTGAATGTTTCATGCCATTTGGATAAGTAGTTTATGATTAAATAGCTTTTTATGTTTTCGAGCACTAGTTTAAACAAAATACCTATTTAATTAGAAACCTTTGATCCAAATGAAATAAAACTTCACCAGAATACAAATCGAAACATGCATGATTGACTAGAATTTTTTTAATTTTTTTAAATAGTTTTAATTATTTAGTCAAAATCAGAGTCGATTTGATACGTTGGATCAAAAATGAATGGCTGAAGGTAGCACCAAATCACCGTGAGACTTAATAATATGAAGTCACTGAAGCTCGCTCCGTAAGGGGCAGCGCTTGCTGGTGGAGCAGGAGGAAGGGTAGGGGAGGGCGGCGCCCGAGGAGGCTCCGTGGCCTATGGGGAAAGACGGGATGGAGGGATCGGGACCGGCGAACTGACCATTGACTTTTGTTGTTTTGGCGGTGGCAAACCATGTTAATTGTCCGAACACGCAGGGGCAAAATCGGAAATAGAAAAATCGGAAGAAAAAAAGATGCAGACGGACCTATCTCAATAAAAATTAGTAGATAGATTTCACGCTACAGGCCAAAGTTAGCTGAACACCGGGAATCGGTGACGCTTGTAGTTAAGTGCCCATCGGACGAGATTGCACGTCATGACTGTCATCGGCCTGGAAAATTTTTCTAACGCCACTAAATAAGAGATTGCACGTACGGAACATGCTCTAAGAGCATCTCCAACAGCCTTTGTATAATGGATTGGTAAAAAATGGTTATAGGAAGAGGAGAGAGAAGGTTTAGCAATCCAAACAAAGTTGTGCTTTTCTAGCATTCCTATAATAGCAATTCTCAAACCAGAGTTGCAACATTGAGCTCAAACGTGTATGTATGCAAACATAGTCCGAAAACACTCAGTAATAAATATAAATATGGTAAAATAAATTCTGAAAAAATAAGAAACAAATAGTGCATAATTATTACAACACAATGTCCATTGATAAAGCACAATTGCAACATAGCAAATCACAAAGTTCATTGAAACCGAAATAGAAGACATGCGTACTCAAGTATCTTGATTACCACTCCATTTCCACCACTCCTCCATGAGATCTTCTTTAAGTTGTTGATGAGTCTCTGAATCTCGAATCTCATGGTGAACTTGAAGGAAGTGCTTGATGCGGTCTTCTCTCCGACACGGTTGCACCACCTTTCCAATAAAACTATAACGGTGGTCAAAGTCCTCGTCATGCCGCTCATAGTGAATGATCATATTATGCAATATCACACAAGCCATCATGATCCTCCCCAACGTTTTTTGATCCCAAAACCTAGCTGGACCACGCACAATAGCAAATTGAGATTGCAAAATCCCAAATGCCCTCTCCACATCTTTCCTAGCGGCAGCTTGAGCACTATGAAAACGAGATTGTTTGGGACCTTTGGGATCGACAATTGGCTTGACAAATGTTGCCCATTGTGGGTATATTCCATCGGCAAGATAGTAGCCCTTGTTGTACTTGTGTCCGTTGAGCTCAAACTCCACCTCTGGCGATTCTCCCATGCCTAAGCTTGCAAAAAGGGGTGACCGGTTGAGCACATTTATGTCATTGCAAGCTCCAGGCATACCGAAATATGCATGCCAAATCCATGTCTCCTGATCTGCAACGGCCTCAAGTATGATGGTTGGATCCTTGTTATGTCCAGTGAATTTTCCATGCCATGCCGCGGGACAGTTCTTCCACCTCCAGTGCATACAATCAATGGAGCCGAGCATCCCCGCAAACCCTCTTGCGGCATTCATCGCCAACAATCTCCGAGTGTCTTCAGCATTGGGTGCTCTCAGGTACAGTTCGCCAAAGCACTTGATAATTACCTTGGCAAATCGCCTCAAACAGAAGATGGCCGTGCTCTCCGCCATTGCAATGTTGTCATCGACCAAATCAGCCGGAATTCCATATGCCATAATGCGCAAAGCCGCGGTCATCTTCTGCAATGTGCTGTGACCAAGCAAGCCCGTGCAGTTTCTGTGTTGCTTGAAGAAGATATCTTTCTCTTTGATCACGTTGGAGATGTAAATGAATAAATCTGTGCCCATCCGAAACCGCCGGCGAAAGTAATGTTCCGGATAAACCCGAGGGATACCCGGCAGTCCAAAGTAATCCAACATAAGCCGATGGTGGCCTTCTTGCCTTCTTCTACGAATGTTCTCTCGGCCAACAACAGAACCCCCATGTTTTGGCCTCTTGTTGCTCTCCATCTCCATGGTCATAAAAATGACGAGCTCCTCATCTTCATCCCATTCATCCTCCTCATCAGATGACGAATCTGTATCATACCAATTCATCTACAAATTGTAGTACCACATTCATATTAGCATTAAACAACCAACTGGGCAATCTGTCAAACGCCTTGGAATAGAACCAATGAAAATACCTCCTGGGAAATATGTCAAACACCTTGGACGTGGGTGGGAGACGAGGGTGGCCAGCGCACATGGGGCATTCACGAGATCGTAGACCTGCGTGGATGCGGCCGGGGGAGCGTGCAGACCAGTGGCTGACGGCACGGACGCGGGGGACGCAGGGCCTATGGCTGATGGCGGGGCGGCGCGAGCTCGTCGGTGGAGGCGCCGACAGGGCCTGTGGCTGACGCCCGCGGAGGTGAGGGCGCGCAAGACGGACGACCGGGAGTACCTGAGGGCGCCGCCGACGATGCCCCGTACCGGCGACAGCCTACACCGAGCTGAATCGGCCGGCCCGTCTACCTGCCGGCGGAGCTCGATTCGGCGTCGGGTAGCCTCGCTGCGGCGGGAAAGTGATGGGAGGCTGGCGAGGAAGCTCGGGGGAACGCGGGGGAGGCGGCGGAGGGACAACGGCGACAGGGGAGGCGGCAGGGCGGTGGCCGGCGTCGGCGGCCGGACAGTGAAATTTCCGCGCGCGAGCGGTTGCTTCTCCCGCGTCTGTTTTAGGCGTTATTGGGGTTGGCTCCAGACTTGGTATATTTGCCAATCCATGCTGCCATTTTACTCAGCTGACTAAAATTTTTTATGTGGGGACCATTTATACCAATGCTGCTGAAGCTAATTTTTTGTCCCAATTGCTAAAAATGCAGTTTTTACCGATCCAAGAAGAATATAAGAAGGCTCTTGGAGATGCTCTAACACGACGCACTGTACATGCTCTAACAGTCCCGGCAAAAAAGTTGTTGCAGATGGTATCACTTAGAAGAAAGATAAAAATATTTTTGGTATGACAAATGGAAAATTCCGTAGATCTAATTATACTATATATATATATATATATATATATATATATATATATATATATATATATATATATATATATATATATATATATAACGATACGTCTAACCCGGGGATCGCGCACTCGCGTCCCCCCGGCTCCTGCGTGCGGTACGTGTCCCACGACGTGTGAGGCAGCGAGCCAGACGGCCCACCAGTAGTTATAGTGTTCTCTATCCCCGTCTCCTCCATCTGCTCGTCTCCCATCGAGTCCCATGCTCCTGCTAAATAGATGCCGCTCCTGGATGAAGCCCCTCCGCTAGCGCCGAATTCCGCCGCCCACTCCCTAGCGCGCCCCGGCCCTCCCCATCTCCGGACACTCCTCGCGCGCCTCCGGCCCTCCCCATCTCCGCACACTCCCTCGCGTGCCTCCGGCCCTCCCCATATCCACGACAACCTCCGGTGCGGCTGTTGGCCTACCATACCACCACCGCACGACGCCATCTAGGTGCTCTTCCTCCTCCCGGTGCCCACCCCCCAAGCCATCCCCACTCTATACACCCGGCCCCCGACCTTGCTACAAGAGACCGGAGGGCTTGCTGCACGCGGCGACGGCGGACGCTACAGGGGGGCGACGGTGGTTGCTACATGCGGCGATGGCGTGGAGGCCGTTGCTACAGGCGCCAACGGAGGCTGCTACACGAGGCGGCGAGGGCTGCTACATGCGTTGGCGGATGTTGCTACAGGCGGGGACGAAGGCTGCTACAAGTGGCGATGACGGCTGCTATAAATCGGCGTCACGCTACAAGTTGGCCGAAGAGCGAAGATGCTACGAGCGGCCGCCATGGGTGCTACCCAAGGCCACCGGGGATGCTAGCAAAGGTCATCGGTCGATGCTACATAGGGTCGGCCGCGGTGCTATAGGTGGCCGACGCCGACGCCGACAGGTACATACGGCGGCCGGCTCTGCTACCTTAGGTTGCCCCGGTCGCTACTTTGGGCTGCTGGCGGTGCTGCAAGAGTTGCTATCTTTGGGCCGCCGGCGTGCTACGAGGGTTGGGCGATGTGCTAGGAATCTCCCTTTGATGCTACAAGCGAGAGGCGGAGCTTCCTCGCCGGCGCGGGTCGTCGGCTCGTCTCACAGCAACCAAAATTTATGCCCAGCCACACAAGGGAGCGCCGCAAACAAAGGGGATTTTTTTTTGGATCGATAGGAAGACGATAAGAATAAGCGGGACTCGGTCAACTTCCATGTGCGTTACCGGTCTATGGACGACACGTGTCGATCTCTGGACCCGGGGGATGGGAAGTTTCCGGGGAACGCCTAGCACTGCCCTATATATATGCAGAAAACTAAACTAAATCTCTCTAACAAAAGGAGATACGTTAGAGGAAGTTCCTGGTTTCAAGCTTCATGCACTAGCCAACGCAATCAAAAGTCCGAACTGATGGAAAAGGCTAGTGCAATTCACTTATACACTTCAACATCTCCTCTCACGTGTGACGGGAAGAAGTCAGCACGTGCAACCGGAAGAGAGCGACGACGCGCGATACCATGTCAAGCTTCATGCACTAGTCAACGCAACCAAAAGTCCGAACTGATGGAAAGGGCTAGTGCAATTCACTTATACACTTCAACGATGAGATAGAAATATAATGAAATTATGGTTGTTAGACTGTATTAAATAATGTCAGGAAAAAAGATACATCTTAGTGTGCATATGGTGTTCAAGAGAAAGCACTAAATTATATATAAAGAGCATATATGGCTATCGACACGTTGTTTCTCTACAAATAGAATAATAACACTATGGATATCTCTAAAGCAACACCAAAATTCTTATTCTAATTAGGGGTCATTTTACGTCCGCTGAGCTGTGTTGCACTCTAGAATTATTTTATAAATTTCATGTGAAATGACCGGAAAACCTGAAAACAAAGGTTATTATTGCCATTACTCTTGAACATGTAGAAAGCAACTCTAAGGTTGATCGATGTGGCTAATGTGTGTAAGGAACTCCAACTTGATCTATACGCCCGGGAAAAGGAAATTGGTAGTTAAAACTAATGTGTGCAACAAAACCACAAACTTGGTCCCTCAACGCGGGTGCTACATATTCCTCGTGGAACGACTAGGAAGTAGTATAAAAATACATGTCTGAGGCCTTAAAAAATTGATCTTTGTGTCTACACAAATGAATATAAATTAGAAACCAAATGAGATAACTCGCAAATAAAAATATAACCATGAAAGTTTTGGAAGACTACTCTTTATATTGGTTATTGTCATGTCGACCCTAATTAGCATTTGGACCACATACTACAATATTAATTGTAAACCTAATACCAACTGGTAACATTCTGAATATTAACCTGACATGTTGATCTAGCATCACATAAAACATAACGTCTATGTCATGGATTATCGGTATAAATTTAAAGTATGAATAATACATATGGCAGTTAGTATGATGGTTTCGTAGACGACCTATCAATCATTGGTCATAAGTTAAAGTTGACTAATGTTTTTCGGCATATAACATATCATTATGGTCATTATAAAACATATTATTTCTATCACATAATTTGAATTTTATGTATCTATATGTTTCTATTTCTTAATTGGTTTTAACATACCAAAAGATGTTGCCCTCGTATTTGCAAGGGCCACTTTGCTAGTTGATAAAATAGTAAAACCACTTTTGTTTGCTTTATTTTGTCAATACCTATCTGATGGTATTATTTTTATACCATGATATCATATAGAACTTGTCCTTGCCCTAAAACCCTTTGAATAGGTAATATGACCTCTAAATTCTCAATTTTAAATGAAATCAATTGCATTAGTTCCAGTTGGTCAAAACCTGTTGAAGTAAATAATGTGTGTATGTTTTCTTGCTGAATTGTATTGGTGTTTGTATGCCATGTATTGATTGGTGTATTGCTTGTTTGCATGTTTGCTTGATAATGGCGATAGTTGCGATTGTGTGACGCCGAGAAGAAGGAATCATCGAGTTATCATCTTATTATTATTGGATATTCTGGTATTCTAAGGAGTCAAGAGACACCTCGCTGGTCACAGCCAAGCCACCTTCTTGCTTATAAGCCTTGTCCTACTGTTTTACTTATGCATGCTTTACCTACTGTTTATCGAAACTGCATTGTTTTATATACGATGAGCTATATATGGTAGTGGCTTGGATCCTTCAAGTCATTACATGTTTGTACTACTAGTACAATACCTTGATGACACCTACTTTTTCCTAGTATGATAGATGGTGCATAACACCATACACCTTTTGATACGGATCGTCCCGATGATCCTTAAGTTTTGTCCCGATCTTTCACAGCGAGTCAACCAGGTAGCTAATCTCCCAATTACGCGATGAACACAACCTGAAGAAGAGGAATCAATCCAGCAAGCAACGTATTGATAAACAACACGCCTCAAAACCACAACTCGATAATCCTTGATGAACACAAGAACCTCCGCAACAATCTCTAGAATCTGATAAATGGTATCGTGTCCCCGGAGGGATGATACACGGTGGAGCATAATATAGTTTTTGGACTAAACAGTTGAACTCCCTAAACCCTAACTCGACCAGCTCCTTATATGAGGGCTGTGGGCGCCCCACTAATGGGTCACGACTTGACTTGGTTGGACAAGCCCAAACCAAGCCCACACACATAATAAAACCTAATTGGCCCAAAACATGACCAGGAATAATAAAAACTAATTATTAAATTACAAAGACACGCCTAGCTTGGTGGAGTCCTGAAATTGGGCTACACCTCCTCCGTCGTGCCCATATCATCCTCCCCCACTTCAAGAAGCGTTGTCCCCAACGCGTGCGGGTCGGGTTGGAAAGGTGGCGTGATATGAACAATAGCTTCACGCGTCTTCTCCATCTTCAAGTCTTGCTTGCCTTCCACTCCACATCCTCCCTCTCGGCTTGTTTGACTTGAAACCGTCCTTGGCGCCTGCACCTCCTTGCGTCTCCATACGAGCTTGGACCTAGGCGCCATCATATTCTTCTTCTTCTCAACTATTGTTGGAACCCGTGGTTGCTGAACATGGACCTTCTTTGCACGAACCTGCATATGATGAGTAATGACTGGTCCACACAACTGACCAATATGTCCATCCTTGCCTCTATGCATCCGCACATCTGTCCCAACAAAACGCCTCACAGGTGTGCTAACAAAACTGCTCTTGTCACCCCGCTGCACCACATGCACTAGAACATCAGGAGCACAAATATCATTCGTCTGAACACCTATATCAACACAAACAACCTTCTGAACACATGCTGCAACATCCTTCCTCTCAGCAATAAGAGAATGCACCTCAACTGGCTTGTCACCAACAAGTTCCACTGGCTTGGCATCTACAGGCATAGCTGAAGAAATATCAACATTGTCGTATTGTGCATCATGCTCTCCATCCTACCCCTTAGCTAGCCCAAATTTTGGCTTAGCCTTACGCACATTCTCCTTATGTACCACCAGCTCAACATCAGACTTTATGTGGTCATCCTGCATAGGCTTCAAAGTCTGTTGTTTGCCACCATGCACAAAAGAATATGTATTTGCTCTCCCAGCATGAGTAACACTGCCATGAACGTCCAAGTAACAGTCCACATACCTCCAATGGCAACACATTGCACTCTACCTCATCAACATAGTCACCAACTGTAAAAGGCACACGTACCTTATGAGTAACCTTCAGCATACCGCAGCTATTTAACCACTCAACATGCTTAGGTTCAGGAATACGCCATGTCGACAAACCCAAAGTCGACACCACAATATTACTAATGCCATTACAATAGCTACCACCATCCACCATGAGCTTGCACGCTATGCCTTTGACCATGCACTGCGTCTGAAATAAAGTCCAACGCTGACCCTTGTCAACTCGTTTGCAAGCCTCATTATGTACGCGCTTGAGTTGCATATTCAGCCCACTCAATGGTTTAACCTCTTCCACCGTAGTTTCAGCGCACACAACAACCTTGGCAACAACAGGCTGTTTCTTTTCAGAAGGTTTTGTCACTGCCACACTAACTGTTTGCACTGGAACAACTGCCGGAGCCTCCTTTGCATGAGACGGAATAGACATGGTTGTAACTGTAACACCCTCAGAATCGGCCCTATGCAAGTCTTAGCGATTCTCTCCAAACCCGCATAGAAACGATTCAAAGGTGCCCACCAGGCACTTTCGTGCGGGTGGAAAACGAAGTAATAACATTACACAACAGTCCTCGATGGGACCCACAGAACAGATATATATACAACACGACTCCATGAGTCAAGAATACAGATATACAAGACAAAGATCCAAATCACCTTGAAAATGATAGAGCGTCCGACTACGGACAAGATGCAAATGGAGCTAAGAGCCCTGAAGAATAACCAATGGCGTCCATAACCCTGCCCAGGCCAAGCCGGAAGGGTAACCCTGCTAACGACGTCGAAAACCTGCTAAAACAAAAGGGGTGCCGACAAAGGGCAAAGGAAAAAGAGGAGCGTCAGTACTGAGGCCAGTACACGGCGAGGCTAGAATTCGGCGGTCCTCGCCTACATAGGTATGGTGGACTGAAGCGGCAGCGCAGCATGTACTAAACAACCTATAGAGACTCGATATAACTGTCGGCTATCAGAGAGGGATAAGAAAAAACCTATTCGGAACCATCCTGATACTACCACCAAACATACCCATCCTGGTATTTCCCCCTCGACACCAAACGAGGAAGTCAACCGAGGAACTCACACAGTTGGAAGTTTTATTTATTCAGTTATCGTTGCAGCAATTACTAGTCAAGTATAGATAGTCATCCTGATAAAATAAGCAGTGGGCAGTTTTATTTAACCATTCCGTTGTAGTTGCGACACTTACTAGTCAAAAACAATTAGCATGAGATATCCCAAACCCAGCAGTTGTTGGTACTTTTATTTAGCCATTCCGTTGTAGTTGAGCTGATTACTAGTCACATCGGATACAAGTCAAATTATAACAGTAAACTTTAGTTATAGTTGTCTATGATCGAGAACTGTGCTCCAAGTCGTCCATAACCGCGGACACGGCTTTTCGAAAAGATTTAACCCTGCAGGGGTGCACCAAAGTATCCACACGCACTTCGACCCTTTTTGCCAGATCAATTAACATACACCCATCGGTATGTCGGCGGGGCCTAAGTCATGACGTTTCCCAGACCCAAAGCAAGTACATGGGGGCCACCCCACTAAGTCTACCCGCAACGAAGTCGGCCGGTCTCCGAGACGGACTCAGGGTTTGGGTGGACGGCTGTAAATGACTGGGAACCCGAAAAGATGACTGGGCTTGTCGATACAGCGAAAACGTGTCCCGATCCTAAATAGTACAGGTGCAGTACATCGCACAATTTAAATAAAGCAGTAAAGCATGGCATAAGTACAGAATAGTAAATAAAACCTCAAACTAGTTGTGGCCCCCAGTACAATACTTTGAAATCAGGTACTAATCGATGGGGTGCCCACACATCCCACATGTGGTTAGCGCGCTCGATCTCGGAACAGGTGTCAAGAACTCGGGGTTCTACGGGACACCAGTGAGCGGTCGGAAACCAAATATTGTCTATCACCCACCGGTGCCTCTGCATTACCTACTTCAATTTTAGTTATTAAACAGTAATTAAAGCCATGATCCTCTCCAACAATAAACACACGGCAATACTTCAACAACTGTGGTACTTGACGACACGCAACAGCACTTGAGCAAGCGACTACGACGCGCAAGTCCAACTATCTACCAATCAACAGGTACTAGGATGTGTCCAAGGCAATATAAGGCTGCAAGGGATATCACGGGTACGAAAACTAGAGCATCGCAACACAAATAGTAATAGATCAACAGGAGGGAATAAATACTATAAAGGTAAGATAGGTAGAAAGGGGGAGGTGCTCGCCTGAAAAACATTGTCGAAGGTTCATCCGAAGATCGGGTCGACACTCGCATCAACTCATCGACCTAATCCGTGAAGAAGCAAAGCACTAGAAGAAACACCGGATGCACTATTTATTACTATGGCAAAAGATCGGCATGATGCATGTATGATGTATGGAATGGCAAAGGTGCGATGCAATTAGGTCATATTAAGCGGAACCGGGGTCCCGACCAATATTTAAGTGGTTCAAGTTATTTAGATACCCCACAATTTAAATGTTGTCTTAACAAGGCAAAATTATATCACCGGTTCGCTACACAAATTTAAATGGAACCAATATGAGACTAGAAATGTCCGCATATGGTCTCCATATTTAATTTAGATGAATCATCGAAATAGCCCCAAACACCCACAATATGCATGCAAGCATGAACAATTTAATATGCAACAATGTGATAAAGTAATGTTATAAAAAAATAGGGTCTCGGATATAGGGGTCACACATTAGGGTTCGGCGAACTTGGCTCCGAGGGGTTCGGGGTCGGGTCTCAGGGTTCGACGGGAGAACGGCTCAACGAGATCGGTCTCGGACAACGGAAGTCGATCTTGTCGCGTCCGAGAAGAAGAACTTGGTTGGCGTCGGGGCACATCGGATCCGCCCTGGTCGGTGTCGATCTTGTCGTCGAGAAGATCTTGTCGGGTCGCATCTCGGGTCGGTCTTGGCGTCCGGGGGGAAGTACTTGTCGTTCCCGTGACGATCTTGGCGTTCTTTCGGTTCGGGTAGCAGATCTCGGCGTTCCGTGACGAAGGTCTTGATGGTTCCGTCTTCGTTTGTCGATGTCGGACTTGGGTGGATCGGGTACCGGGGTCTTCGGACTCTGAAAACACGGCTTCGGATCCAGGAGGAGATCTTGTCATACAGTTGTGTGTTGGACGCCGAGGACCACCAGATCACATAGTGCCTCAGCACACAAGGCAAGAGATCAGCTATGATGGGCTCTGCAACCCATCTCGCTGTGAGATAGAGGATTGCTGATTGGTACACGCAGCAGCAACAAAAGGTCTTGGCACATAAGGAGGCATAACAACTACAGGTAGGCACCACCGGTAAAAAGCCTAGCAGAACAATGGCGCAGACAGGTTTGTCCTACAGACATGGCTGGAGCTGGTCTTGCACACGCGGTTCAAGCTGGGTGGCTAAAAAGGACCCAAGGAGCCGGCCTTGCAGCGGAGCCGGGACAAGAACTATCCGGAGGACGCAACAGAGGGGTAGGGCCGACACAGGGCATGTCGGCTTGAGAAGACGAAACAGCGAGGACTAGGCCGTCTGGGAGATGCAGAGGACGGTGGGGACCTCGACGGTGGCGGCGGGAGGAGATGTGAAGACGACGACTAGGCCGACAGCGGCGGGGACCTTGGAGGAGCGGCCATGCCTAGCGGCGGAGGGCCTGGCCGCAGGAGGTGGACGCGCTGGTGGCGGCGAGCTCGATGCAGATGGGCGCAGGCGAGGCGGCGGGGATTAGGGCGTCGCGGTGCGGCCTGGCCAGGACACGGGCTCGCGGCGGCGGTGACGGTTTCAAGGAGGCGGATCGACGCCGGCGGTAGGGAGGAGCAGACGGGGCGGCCGGAGCTCGTGCGGGTGGCGACGGGGCTCCTAGGCGTGACCGCAGAGGAGGGCGGGCGCAGGGTCTCGAGGCGACGGCGGCCGGGAACGCGGCGGTCGGAGCTCGCGCCGGAAGGGGAGGCGGCAGAGGTGGAGGAGGGCGGCCGGTCGAGGCGGAGGCGGACGGAGGCGGGGCGAGCGAGGGTGGCCGGAGAGCGGTCCGGCGCCTAGGGGACGGTTGGCGCGGCGGCCGCTCGGGAAGGGAGGAGCTCTGGCGTCGGCGATGCGGAGGGGGAAGGGCCGGCGGCGTCTGCGGGAGAACGGGGTGGGGTGGGGAGATCGAGCGGGACAGAGGGGTTGGTGGGTGGTGACCGCAGAGGAGAGAGAGGGAGACCGACGCGCGCGGGGGACGCGGTCGTGGTGGGCCAGGGGGGAGTGGGTCGGGGCGGGACTTTGGCCAGGGGGTCGGTCGCATGCGTGGGAGTGCGGGTGAGAAGCGGCCCAGGTGGTGGGCCCGGTGAGGAGGGGGCAGGCGGTTTGGGGAGTGGTGGAGGCAGGGGTTGGTTTAGGTAGGGTGGGGCCAGGCTGAGGTGGCGGGCTGGGATTGGGTAGGGGGAAGGGAGTGGTGAGGTGGCGTCCCAGGATTGGAGAGGGTGATGTGGCTGGGGACTGGGTAGGTTAGGGTTAGGTAGGAAAAGATATAGGTAGCTAGGTTTTGATGGCCGACTGGGTCGGATCGGCCCGGTACGGCTGTCCCTAAAAAATAAACTAAATATTTTATTATTTAAAACGGGCTTTTGCATGCCGTTGGTAGACAAAATAAAATATTCCGGAGACCCGGCTTTTATTAGTTTGAATAAAAGACGGGGCGTTTAGAAAACGAAACCAGGCGTTTCGAAAATAGTTTTATGCAAACAAATGCAAGACGACATGACGATGCTCAAATGCAAGGTGGCATGATGACATGAGCATGCGGTCATGATGATGCAATGCACAAAAATAACGCGATTTTCTAGTAGTGGTTTTTGCGGGATGCCACAGTAACCTTGTTAGAAATATGCACCATCGCTAACTGTTCCTCGGAACGAATAGTCACAGCCGTAGCTGCCTTTGGCTTTGGACAAGGAACCTCGGTACTAGCAGGTATAAAGTACTCTCGGAGAAATTTCCTGAAATTCGTCCAAGTTGCAGAGGCAATGCTTTTCTTCCACACTGCTTGATGCCACCAATTGTGCAGCTTTAGATCTACGCGTCGTCCAGCAAAAGCCAAACGTGTAGAATCGTCCATGTCGCGATCATAGGTAGCACATATGTGAAAACTCTGTAGCATATGACGTTCTCATGACTCAAAGTCTTCAGCTGTTGAATCATTGTTCAGTTGCCATTTGATCTCAGCTTCATCATATGGTAAAACGTCGTCCAACAAGTCAAGATAGTCATTAAAAATATCGCTAGACTTCTTGCCATTGTGACATCTTTGTCCATAGTAATCACTCGAAAAAAGAATTTATCTCGCAGAAAAACTTTTTTCATAGACTGTTTGGTGATATCCATACACTGTTTGGAGGATATTTGGAACCAAATGGTGCTGCACCAAAAACATTCTGAACAAAACAGACAAATTCCAGCCAGACGCACTCCACGCGATATACGGTACTTTTTTTTCTTGCTTTCACGTGAAGGACTCGTGTCTCCAGGGAGCTTGCAGCGCTTGGACTCCTTCCTTGTTTACAACTGCTCACGATCCGATCCCGTACGGACGACGGCCGCGTGGCCATGTGAGGCGTACAGGCGGCACAAGGCGCTGCCCTCGATTGCTGATACGCAGGCGGGTGCGCGGACGGTGGTTTGCAATCAGAGCTCCTCGATCGCTGATACGCAGGCGTACAGGACTCACTTTTTTTATCCGATTCTGATCGGATCTAAAACAAAACGTGCAGCCGGTGAACTCTGCCAAACGAATCGGAACGTGCGCTCGATCTGGATGAACTCGACACCGACGAAACTTCAACTTCCAATTCTGATCTGTAAACTCCTTGTAGAAAAATAGTCCACAGATGACCAAAAACAAGTTGTGATCAACGAGTGCTCTAATACCACATGATACGGATCGTCCCGATGATCCTTAAATTTTGTCCCGATCTTTCACAGCGATTCAACCAAGTAGCTAATCTCCCAATTACGCGATGAACGCAACCTGAAGAAGAGGAATCAATCCAGCAAGCAACGTATTGATAAATAACATGCCTCAAAACCACAGCTCGATAATCCTTGATAAACACAAGAACCTCCGCAGCAATCTCTAGAATCTGATAAACGGTATCGCGTCCCCGGAGGGATGATACACGGTGGAGCACAATATAGTTTTTGGACTAAACAGTTGAACTTCCTAAACCCTAACTCGACCAGCTCCTTATATGAGGGCTGGGGCGCCCCACTAATGGGCCACGACTCGACTTGGTTGGACAAGCCCAAACTAAGCCCACACACATAATAAAACCTAATTGGCCCAAAACATGATCAGGAATAATAAAACCTATTTATTAAATTACAAAGACACGCTTAGCTTGGTGGAGTCCTGAAATTGGGCTGCACATCCTCTGTTGTTCCCATATCATCCTCCCCCTTTCAAGAAGAGTTGTCCCCAATGCGTGCGGGTCAGGTCGGAAAGGTGGCGTGATATGAACACAATCATCACGCGCTGTCGCTGTCTTCAAGTCTTGCCTGCCTTCCATCGACATACTCCCTCTCGGCTTGATTGACTTGAAACAACCCTGGGTGGCTGCACCTCCTTGTGTCTCCATACGAGCTTGCAGCCCTTGGACTCCTTCCTTTTTTTACAACTGCTGACGATCCGATCCCGTACGGACGACGGGCGCGTGGCCACGTGAGGCGTACAGGCGGAGCGAGGCGCTGACCTCGATTGCTGATACGCAGGCGGGTGTGCGGACGGTGGTTTGCAATCAGAGCTCCTCGATCGCTGATACGCAGGCGTACAGGACTCCTGCTGCGCCCTTTTTTATCCAATTCTGATCGGATCTAAAACAAAACGTGCAGCTGGTGAACTCTGCCAAGCGAATCGGAACGTGCGCTCGATCTGGATGAACTCGACACCAACGAAACTTCAACTTCCAATTCTCATCTTTAACTGCTTGTACAAAAATAGTCCACAGATGACCAAAAACACGCCATGATAAATGAGTGCTCCACATGATACGGATCGTCCCGATGATTCTTAAGTTTTGTCCCGATCTTTTATAGCGAGTCAACCAGGTAGATAATCTCCCAATTACGCGATGAACGCAACCTGAAGAAGAGGAATTAATCCAGCAAGCAACGTATTGATAAACAACACGCCTCAAAACCATAGCTCGATAATCCTTGATGAACAAAAGAACCTCCGCAGCAATCTCTAGAATCTGATAAATGGTATCACGTCCCTGAAGGGATGATACACGCTGGAGAACAATATAGTTTTTGGACTAAATAGTTGAACTCCCTAAACCCTAACTCGACCAGCTCCGTATATGAGGGCTGGGGCGCCCCACTAATGGGCCACGACTCGACTTGGTTGGACAAGCCCAAACCAAGCCCACACACATAATAAAACCTAATTGGCCCAAAACATGACCAGGAATAATAAAAAATAATTATTAAATTACAGAGACACGCCTAGCTTGATGGAGTCCTGAAATTGGGCTGCACCTCCTCCGTCGTGCCCATATCACCTTTGGAGACCATGTTTTTAGCCGAAGCAAAACTATGGGATAGGAAGACCCTGGAAAAGCTTGCAAGCATGTTTATGCGAAAATCTTGGCGAGGTTTCGCCTGCCAAGTGAGTTATAAAAGTAAAAAGGTTTTGGTTTTACAAAAAGGTTGGACGAAATATGGAAAACAAATGTTTATGAAAATGCACCCGGTTCTTTGCTGTTTTCCCAGAACAATTAACCCGTGCAACCACATTACTCTGGAATGGGACAGTGCTGGGATGGAAGTTTGTCTATTCTGGTATAGGTGCCTCACGACTACTGCAGGGGATGTCGATCCTCGGAGGCTGGGCCTTCTCCTATAAAGGCCCATGTGGGACATTGGCCTGGAGAAGGAACAAACTGTCTAAGGGCTGCCAGGTGTTACTATGAGCCCCTCATTGAAAGCGCCTACTTTGTTCAGTGTAAAATGTGCTCCGGTTGGCTTGTGAACTATATAGGGCGCCCGGTTTTGAGGGGGTTAACACTCATAGGGTAGGCATTTATACTAGAGTGGGCATTCAGAAGGTCTTGATCGGTTACTCGATCCACGATCGGTGTAGATCAGGGAAGTGTAATAGAACGGTTTGGGTAAAGTGTACAACCTCTGCAGAGTGTAAATCTATTCGAAAAGTCGTGTCCGCGGTCATGGACGGTTGGGAAGGTTGCTGTAGAGCGGTGCTGGTTTTGGTTAAAAAAAAGGATTCAGAAAAACAATGGCTTTGGAAATGTTTTGACCATGGGATGGTCGGAAAGGATATATGTTTTGACCATGGATATATGTTTTGACCATGGAATGGTCGGAAAGGATATATGTTTTGACCATGGGATGGTCGGAAAGGAAGAAAATAAGTTTGGTCATGGGAGGACCGGTAGAAAGAAACAAAAGGGGTGACCCAAGCCTAGTGTTTTCCCAAAGTTGTATAAAAAGGTTTCCAAAATGTTTTACAAAAAAATTCAATAAAGATATAGACATGCTATATCTACAAGAGAAACTATTTGAGAGAAGAACCTCCCTTGGAGCCATCCTACTACTTCAACCATATTGCATATACTCTTATTATTGATCTTCCGAGGTGGTTTGTGAGTACATTCAAATTACTCACTAGCATTGTCCCTGGCTATTTACTTGGCCAGACTTTCAGAGCTTCAAGAGAAACTAATGGAGATGCTGACGTCTATGCAAGCTAGGACGTCTTCATAGTCAGTTGCCTATAGGTTAAGGCTTGACATGGGATCTGCGAATGAAGACTTCCACTATTTATGATTATAATAGCCATAATGGTGATGATGTAAGTTTTTGTACTCGTTACTTTCTCGATGTTGTAATGATACTTGTCGGTTATGCTCACGGCTCACTGATCATGGGAACGTGAATTGCAGGCATAACGGGATTCTCGAACCGTAAATCCGGGGGTCCCACACTTTATTTCCTTTTTATTTGTTTTTCTTATTTGCAGAAACAAGACCCGGATGCTCAAGATGTAGTATAACAATAGATAGTTTTATAGATTTTTGTAATCTTCTTTTTATTCTTTTTTGTAAAGAATCTTGTAATAATATTCTTATAATTTAATAAAATTTCTTTTTTATTGTAATTCATTTACTGTAATGTGTTCCTTTATTTGTTGTATCATTCTTACTTTGTAATATTATTATGGAATAGGGAAAAGAAATAAGAATTCATTTCTTATTTAAATTTCTTTGTCTTAAATTATTATTACTATTTAATATATCTTTAATATAATCAAACAATGTTAATAAATCATTTTGGAAAACAACTTAATATTTCTAAGTTCTAATTTTCAAATATTTTCCCATTGATTTAAATTTCAAATTTGAATTCAAAATATTTCCCTACAAAAACACATTAATGTGTAAAGGTCATGTGAAAATTTATAACAATCACTATAAAGAGCTATTCCTACCTCTAAATAGTGAAAAAAACTCTGATCACTGTAGGTTTTTGTTTGGCAAAAAATTTACCTAGATTTTACAGATGAATGCATGCACATGCTCAGATTCCTATTTCTACCCCTCGTTGTTTCCTAAATGCTAGGGTGTTACAAGTACCTAGTAGTAGTACACTTGTATAAGAGGTACTATAATACTACTACTAGCAGTATAGTACAACAAACAATCATCTCATTAGTTCTGCTGCATATAGGAGTTGTACCTACTCCTAAAAAAAGTAGTACACTTGATTATTAAGCCAACTCTTGTATGCGACGGAACTAGCAAGAGAATGGTTTATAGTTTGCTAAAAAAGATCATAATATGGAATAGAGGTAGTATAATACTACCAATAGTACACTAGAAGTTTGTTTTGCTGCAAAGATAGTATAATAAATACTTACACATTAAAGCCTAGCGCGATCAAGTACCATGTTATTCCAAGACAATGCATCACTAGAGGGGTATAGTTATAGACCACCTCTTTACAAAATAGTTATAATTAAAAGCAAACTGTCACCGCATTAATACACCTACAATATACTAGTAAATTGTTGATCAAATGATGGGTGATAAAATTCATATATGATCACCTTCTCGCAGTTATCATGATCAAATACCATCACCTTAAAGGATGTGGTGGAAAGCTTCTTGAATTCCATAAAGTATCCTACCTTCAAGTCATGTGCATTGACAAAATCTAGTCATCCTACGTTAAGGATAAACTTGTCATCTTGCTTCCTTAGGACGACATCCCAGCTGCAGGCTTTGCAAATCTTTAGCATGACGGCGTCGAGGTAATTACCACCAAACGTTGGCAAAAAAGGTGTCAGGTATGCTCCGCACGTCTAACCCACCTGGTATTAACATCTTGTAAAACTTGTCATAGGTGTTCTCCACGCGGGTGTTCCTGGCTCGCCCCTCCATCCGAATTGCATAGGGCTCTCCTATCTTCTTTGATGATGGGTCTCTTACAACTTGAGCTTCTTGCTCGAACACTACAAAAAAATTCCCGTGGTCAGATAATGTCTCTACCAGCTGTCAATAATTGTGAAATACATTATTACTTGACTAAAAAATGAGCAATGATATTTTGATTATATTGTTCATAATTAGTACTATTGGATTCATATTAAAAACACTTTTCAATGATGCTAGTTTGGTACAAACATTACTTATATATTTAGAGTAATTTTTGGTCAAAAAAACATGCAAAATGAGGACGCCTTATTACGGGGGATGGAGGGAGTAGGGTATAATATAAGGATCATATAAGAACCAAAATTGAGCAATTTTCTTATCGAAGTACATAGAGTCTTAACTCTAGCTAGCATGAACGCCGGTTATATCACTACTGCCATGGTCTAGGCATCACATTAGTGCAGTCCATAATCGACTAGTATAGATGCTGAACATCCACGAATAGAAGAACGTACGGACATGATGAGCTCTATCCGATGTCGATGCTAGAGTTGCATACATATACTTGAAATTTTGGTAAAAATCAGGGTAGGGAAGCAGCTTACCTAACTTGCCCAGGTTAAAGGGACCACCGACCATGAGATCAACCAACCAAAACATGCCGAGTGGCCTCCCAAACCATCATCAGCCATGGATTGATCAATATAAAATTTGAACTTATTATTATAGTTCACTATAGATCTATCCCCAGAACTTTCTTGCATGTGTAAAACCGTACTACTAGGTGAGAACTACTAGTACTCAACACCAAAACTTTGTTATCCAACTGCCAATAAAAGGATGACTACATCTCATCATCAAGATCAAGGCTTTCGTGGATTATGTACATACTGCACTACCACCGGGATGTCTGAGGGATGCGACGGCTCTATAGATGAGGTTGCAGGGCCGCCGGCCCGTGTAAGATGAGCAAGTTGCGGCGGTGGTGGTCGTCAATGGAGCAAAGCGCAATGACGATAAAAGTAGAGAGACAAGGAGTGCGTGTGAGAGATCTGCAGCTAGGGCTAGGGCTAGGGCTGGTGAGAGAATAAATACAGTGAGGGAAGACGTATGCTATGGACAAATAAAACCTTGCCTTTCCCGCAATATCCACCTATAAGAAAATCGAATGGCCACCAATAAAGTACTACTTGACCTACTATAGAAAATTGGGAATGACAGCTTGAGTGCTTGAATAGGAAAACATAAACACATAATGCGAAAGTATATTACATGGTGCCTACAAGACTTACTGGATATGATCTTGCAAGTACTGATACTACAATACAGTATGAAAGTAGTATGTACATAGCATAATAAATTATATGGTAAATACTACTAGCTATAGAAATGATGTTGTGTGTGCTAATAATATGATTTTATGCATCTTGGTTAAACTTCAGAAAGATCGAGGCAGGGTTGACATGAACCACATTGGTGCCTGGAACATATTCTCCCTATGTTTATATACCGTGTAGTTAAGTGATGAACCTATGACAGGCCCCCATTGACGTGCATGTGGATCCAATCTGAAATTGGTTGTGGGCGATGTTGGGAGCGCACGTGTGTAGATAACACACAGCCTGCTAACACTGGCAGATCTTCGTCAGCATTGGCAGCAGAAGGTTCAGGGTTTTTATAGGGGTCGAGGATTAATGGCTTGTTGATTCCCACAAACACTAATCTCTCATCAAGATTTTTCATTATGATCAAGTTTGGTGCTACAGGGTCATTCCGATCAAAGGCCACGTGGAAAACATGGCAGCAGAGTGAGGGATAAGAGAGCAGCTCTCTATCCATGTATGACACTGGATCACCATGGCTACTGGTTTATGCACCCCTGGTGTGAATCCATAGGACACTCTAGTCTGACTGTGCCAAGTACCAGCTGCGTGATGCAATATCTTCAGCCTCGGTATCGTCACCAATTTGGACATTTGCCGGCTCTTCAATTACTGGAGCCTATATGACATGGGGACCTGCAAGTATACCTATGTGTGCATTTCAATTAGCAAAAGTATCATTAACAATGGAGTTATAAGTAATTTATAAATTTCCTTTTAAATAACGGCACTCACTCCACTTGGTCGGTTCCCAGACCAGAACATCTTCTCACGGTTCTGTCATCGTGTATATGCAATCAGTACGACCACTGGCTAGACTTACGACAATGGCATCGACATACTTTGCTGGTGCAAGATAGTCGTTCTGAAGGATACTCTAGTCCCTCTCATAAAAAAATCTATGGTAGCAATGAATTTGTCAAACACCGCCATCGCCCTGTAGTACCAATGGTAGTCAAATCTATACGGTCTACTTTTTATTTGTATCTTCAGCAGCTAGATACTTGCTTTCTTGTAGCTGTAAGTGCATGGGGGGCAGGAAAAACCTGGTCGCCAGATGGATAAATATCAACACACTGCACAGGTGGCATCTTGATACGTGCCATAGTGTAAACATTTTGGAGGTACAGCGCCCCGAGTGCTTTGCCATCGCAATCCAGTCTCCTCCGGAACCAACCCAGCGACCCTTGTTTTCAAATGCATCATCATCCCAAGTTCCTGGTATGTCATCATCAACGGGTACAAATTCTTCTACTATTGGATTGTCTAGTGGCATTAACGATGCGTTAATACTCTGCAATAGATTTTCTTCATATCTAGGGGCATGCAAGATGTTCCACAAAGGGGAAAGTGTCTAGCTAGCTTTTCCAAAATGTGGTGACTAAATCATTCATGCAAACAAGCACAACAAGGAATAAGATTTTGTTTGGATTAAAGAAAAAGTGTAGGAATGGGAAATTTTCCTATGGTGGTGGCACTGTTCAATCATTTGGTTCAAAGGAATGAGGTTCCAAGAGACACGATAACATCATAAATATACTATCGCGTGAGGTTTGGCTTTGATTTGATCTTGCTTATAAGGATTCCTACATTTTTGTTTTCATGTAAACCAAATAGCCAACTTTTTATAGAATTCTTGTGCTTGTCAAACACATGAAATATAAAATATAACGACAGACTTGATTGTCCAATATACCTTCCGTTACGTGTATCAACAATCCTGATCATTCTTGTCTTTTCAGTTTGGAGGAGAGAGGGGGCACACTAAAGCAAAAGTCTTGGGCCTCTTTGGATCGCAGGATCGAGAACACAGGAATGTCATAGGTTTGTCAGTGAAAAATAGGCGATTGTAAAACATAGGAAAACTACCTATAGGAATGCCATGTCTCGATGCTACACACATGATGAGAGTTGGGTCTCAAGTAGATGTTCCAATTACTATGAGATTTAGTTATAGGAAATAATCTAAGGATTCGAATCCTACAAAAATCATGCAAAACTTATTTTTACCTTCTCGTCACGGTCGAATGGCTATGTTTGTGGGTCAGAGTGAAGTAGGATGGGCAAACCATACGGGAGAGCCGGATCTTCCGTAATCCCTAGATGCATGCCAACCATGCCACGAGCCAAGCAAGTTGTGCTCAAAAGATCGGTGCGACTGGTGATGTTGCTCAGCGGTCCGTAGTGGAGTTTGCCAAATACCATTGTATGGCTGTAACGCTCTGATATCTAATGCTTCATCACTCTAGATGGACGGACACTACCGGGTGTCGTTTCGGGGAAGAGAACTACAGAAGATTTGCGGGGATGGTTGTCAGTTTCTACCTTTCTGCAAGGATGGAGAAGGGATACGATTGTACACAATAGGATGGAGTGGAAGAGGAAGGCGATGAGGGATGGGCGGTTTCTCACCAAAATAATATAGGGTGGGCGGTCGGCGGTTCTCCTGCGATTGTCAGATCGACTCCTCCATCCTAGTGACAAGGCATGTCTAATGCAGAAGTTAATGTAGACGCTTATGCAAAAAAGGAATAATAATATAAAATTAGATCTATTTCTAAACGCTCTGGCCTGCAATGCTAGCCCCAATTTTGAGCGGCTACAGTTTTTTTCTTGTCGGTAGCTAGGGAATAATCGCAAGGCAAATCACAACATGCCGGAAAAAGAAGTTCGAAGTGCCCGATGTCAGAAAACACAATTTGTTTTGCCTACATATATAGTAAAGGTCCTGAAATTTACTACTAGTATACTACTCACTGTACCCTGTACCTCGTGTCAGGAACCCATCGCGGCTTTGCTCTGACATTGCACAGCCTTTTAATTCTCCTCTTCGTTGCTCTCGTGTTGCCTCCTGCATGCTCTCCGTCTCTTCTCGCTCCCAGATTTTTTTCAATAGGGGAACTCCTAGTGGCAATATTGTTCACGATGCCAAGAGGCACCCATGTACTTCTACCAAGTATGGGAACTCCACCATGCCAAGTTCTTGCATAGATAATAACTTGAATTATTCATAAACTCTCGATGGTTTTGCTATACTGAATTCCTAGTTAGCTTAGAAATATTTTTGGAAAATTTTACGATCAATCTATTGCATTTACTTGTAATCTTCTAGTTAAAATTTTACACTAACGGTGGGAGTAAATTTTACATCAAGGACCTAAAACAAGGGAAAATCACATCAAGGTAGATATGGCCATACTCTTCGTAGTACTTCCTCTTCAATTGTATCCAAAATATGCCCAAATTTGGCGGCATGCAAATTCTTTGATATGGGACCATCAACATAAACTATGATGTAGATATGACCATGACCTCGATCGTTCGGCTTGAAACCCAAGAATGTTCATACTCACTGTGACAACTAAGCTTAAATATGGCCATACTCTTCATAATATTTCCTCTTCGATTGTTTTCAAAATATGGCCAAATTTAGCGACATGCATATTCATGGATATGAGATCATCAATATAAAGTGTGATATAGATATGGCCATGTCCTTGGTCATTCTGCTTGAAACCCAAGAATATTCATACTGATTGACAACTAAGCTTAATTTCATTTAAATTTAACCACATACTTTTAGGTTCAAATGTTAAATGGATGGTGGGAATACATTTTACATCAAACACCTAAAATGGAAAATTACATCGAGGTCCATACTTTTAGCACAAAGCACCCTAAAATTAAGAAAGAAAAACAGTCGGGTTCGGCTCCTTTTTTGAGAGAGCAGCTGATCGAGCCATACACTTCATACTACTTCCTCTTCGGTAGTTTTCAAAATATGGCCAAATTTGGCAGCATGCAAATTCTTGGATATGGGATCATCAACATAAAGTATGATATAGATAACGCCATGACCTTGGTCGTTCGTCTTGAAATACAAGAATGTTCATACTCATTGTGACAACTAAGCTAAAATTCATTTAAATTTTACCACTTACTTTTAGATTCGAATTTTACACGGACGATGGAAGTACATTTTGTATATGATGTAGATATGACTCGCTTAAGTTAAAGGAAAACATTAATTATTTTCATTTCTAAAATCTAAAATGGTTTTTTTTCATAAAACTTAGAACTCCCATTATTTAGCAGAATTTTTGTTCACCATGCCAAGATGCACCCACCTACAAAGTATAGGATCGAACATTACCACAAAGTTTGGTCATTTACCCTTGTCATTCGTCCTGAAGCCCGAGAATATCCATACATGGCAGGACATATTTTGAAGGAGCTTATTTTTTCAAAAGTTTTGAATTCTCATGATTATCATCTTTCACGGTAAGAAGTAAAAGTCAGAGGACATCGTGCGATGTTTTTTCATTTATTTTTTTATTTTTTTGAATCAAGATAAAAAAATTCTAGATGCAAATTGAATTTTTTTCAACATGCAAATTTGTCGAAGCCTGAGTTTGTCACTTAGAGAATTGAATATTTTCCTGATCCTATAAATTGAAAAACATTCTTGTCACTTATCAAATTTGTAATCTTAATAAATCGAGTAATTTAAGTGGGCGGGGTATCACTAATAATAAGAACCTTGAAAACTCAAGGAACTTGGGAATCGCGAGTAAGAACATGGTTGCCCACTCTGTCTAAAACTAGAGTGTGGCATTTCGATTCATACACTTCGTACATTCTTTATAGACAAAATACTCATGTCACACGGAAAGTTATTATAAACGTTTTCCTAATATTTGGGAACTCCTTCTAGCAAAATGGACTAGTACAAGATGCACCCAATATATCAGATGTCGGAACTCTATCCTAAATAAACATATGATGTCGATAAGTGCATGACGATCATCATTTAGTTTGAGTTGAAACCGGATAATAATTAATAAGAGAACGCCACACAAAAGTTATTGTACTTTTTATTCTTTATTTGAATGTTAACAAAACCATGTCAACTTTGTCGGGATGCAGATGCACAACAAGAACTTAATTTTTTTAGAACTTTCGATGGCTTTCGATATACTAAATTCCTGGTTAGCTTCAAAACTTTTTTGGAAAATTTTGAGAGCAATCTATCGTGCTAACTTGTAGTTAAAATTTGACACGGTTAGTGGAAGTACAATTTACATCGAAGACCTCAATAATAGAAAATTACATAGAGGTACAAATATTTAGTGCAAAGGCCCATAAAATTAAGCAAAGAAAAGAAGTTTGGTTTGCTTCTTCTCCTGTGAGTAGCTGAGCCATACCATACTACTGTAATTTGTTCACACACACACAAAAATGCTCTTCACTTTTAAACCAATGTGCTGCAGGTTGCATAGGCTATGAAATGGAACGACAAGGCAAGTCGACGCACGTGCGCAGCGCCACCTATTAGACGAGGGAGATATCAGCCGGTCGGGGTGTAGGGATGGTGATGAGAAAGTGAAGGAGAGAGAAAACACAATTTGTTTACTAGTACTACTCATCACCATACGAGTCTGTACCATGTACCTCGTGTTTGGAACCCATCGCAGGTTTGCTCTAACATCGCACAACCTTTAAATCCTCCTCTTCGCTACTCTCGCGTTGCCTCCTGCGTACGCTCCATCACTTCTCGCTCCTAGATTTTTTTCAACAGCGAGAAACTGCTAATGGAAATATTGTTCACCATGCCAAGGGGCACCCATGTACTTCTACCAAGTATGGTAACTCCACCACGCCAAGTTCTTACATAGCTAAGAACTTGAATTTTTTAAAAACTCTCGGTGGTTTTGCTGTACTAACACTAGAAGAAATGTTTCCTTCTGCAATAACTCGCGCCCGTCGGTCGTATTGTAGAAGGCATGTATTTCGCGACGAAAATTTCGGCTCGCCCATGGCCGATGCAGAACTTTTTTTCTGGTTTTTGGCCCCTCTACTACGATAAAACCACTAAAAACATGGAGGAAGCTCGATGGGCGTGTGGCAGAAGTAAGATTTTCGCTTCCTCGCGAGATGTTGACTAGCTAAAGAATTTTTTTGTGTGTGGGTTCCGGACGTCAGTGACTCTAGAGGACCAAACTTTTCAGTCGCATCTCCCTTATTTGAACTGGATAACGTAGTTCGATGCCTCTTCCATTTAGTCAGGCTGATGGGTCCGGCATGTCTGCCTCACAATAGAGGAATTATGTGTATGATAGAATTTTTTTGTTTCCTTGTTCCGAAGTTGATAGCGTCGCTCGATGCATCTTCCATTTAATCAGGCTGCTTGGTCCCACGTGTCATCCTCACACTAGAAGAAATGTGTGCATGATAGATTTTTTCCTTGGCTCATGCCTCCCTGATATGAACTCGATAACATTGCTCAATCTATGTGCCGTTAATCACGATGTTGGGTCCCACATGTCAGCCTCTCATTATAAGAATCGTGTGTATGATGGAATTTTTGCTTTCGCTCCCGCTACCATGTTTCGAACTTGATTGCGCTTCCGTTTAATCATGCATCTAGGCGCACATGTCATCCACTCATTAGAAGAAACGTGTGTATGATGGATATTTTGCCCTCGGTTGCGCTATTATGTTCCGAACATGATACTTGATAGCGCTGCTAGATGCATAATCACGCAGCTGGGCCTCACGTGTCATACTCTCATTAGAAAAAACGTGTATATGTTGGAATTTTTGCCCTCGGTCGCACCTCCGTGTTAACTTGATAACGTTGCTTGCTGCATCCGCCGTTTATTCAGGCTGGTGGGTCCCATATGTCAGCATCTCATTAGAAGAATCGTGTGTATATGATTGAATCTTTCCTTCTCTAGCGCTACCCTGTTTCTAACTAGATAGCGTTGCTCGACGAATCTGCCATTTGGTCATGCTGCTAGATCTCACATGTTAGCATCTCATTAGAAGAAACGTGTGCATGTAGGACTTTTTTCTCGCTCGCGCCTCTGCCTTCAAACTTGGCAACGTTGCTCGATGCATTAGCCGTTTATACAGGATGGTGGGTCCCATATGTCAGCCTCATATTAGAAGAATAGTATGTATATGATGAAATTTTTTCATCTCTAGCGCTACCCTGTTCCAAACTAGATAGCGTTGCTCGACGAATCTGCCGTTTGGTCACGCTGTTGGGTCCCACATGTTAGCATCTAATTAGAAGAACGTCCATGTTAGATATTTTTCTCCCTCGTGCCTACCTTATTCGAACTTGGCAACGTTGCCCGATGCAGCACATGTATAAGGTCTCTCTGATGGATCCCACATGTTAGCCTCTATTTGAAAGAACTTGTGTATGTTGGACTGTTTTTTCGGGTTGAGTCCGCCGTTATGACCTTGGCAACATTGGTAGATTTTTTGTGGGAAAACGTGTATATGATGCAGCAGCAGTTTATCTGGGTCCCAGAAGTCAGTCTTATAGAGTACAAAAAATCTTAATCTATACTCTATTGTTGGGTCCCATATTTCAGCCTTCGATGTACAAGAAACGTGTCTATGTTGTGTCCCACGTGTCAGTCTTCTTTGTGAAGGAAACATGTCTATGCTGGATTCCATATGTCAGCCTCTATATGAATTAAATGTGTTTATGATGGGTCCCACATGTCAACCTATATTTGAATTAAACATGTGTATATATGTTGAAAAGTTTTTTTGGGTCGAGTCCGTCGTCCTTAACCTTGGAAACGTTGCTAGATGCAACAGCAGTTTATGTGGGTCCCATACGTCAGCCTGAGAGTTGATACGTCATAAACATATATATAATTTTTTATGCTTCATGCTTGTTTTGTATCGACTATCATATGTTTTGTCTATATTTTGAGGCATTTTTATACATTTTCTAGAACTAACCTATTGAAAAGATGCCGCAGTTCCACTTGCCTGTTTTTTGCTATTTTTGGTTTCAGAAAATCTAGTAAAGAAATATTCTCGGAATTAGACGGAACAAAAGTCAAAGTCAATATTTTACCCGACATGACATGGAGACCGAAGGGGAGACGAAAGGCATCCATGAGGCGGCCATACCATAGGGTGGCGCGGGCCCACCCTAGGGCGCGCCATCCTATGGTGTGGCCCCTCGAGCATCCACCAACCCTGCCCTTTCGCCTATATATATGTCTGCCCGAGACGAAAACCATGGCCAGATCAGAAATCAACGAAATGTTCCGCAGCACCACCGCCATCGAAGAAGAGATTAGGGGGACAAAAGTCTCTGTTACGGCACCCTGCCGGGATGGGGAATTGCCCCCAGATCCATCTCCATTGACTCCATCGCCATCTCCATCGCCGTTGCTAACTCCCATGACGAGAAGGGAGTAGTTCTCCCTCGAGGCTAAGGGATCTACCGGTAGCTATGTGTTCATCTCTCTCTATGCGTGATCTTATTGTGATCATGAGCTTTGTAATCTAGTTGAATAAGTAGATCTAATCTGCTACTCAAGTGATTTAATTATTGTAATCTTGGCTTATCCCCACGTATGTGAAGTTGACAGTGTGCACACCGTATGAAACTTAGGCTAAAGATTATAGAAATACTTATCATGAGTTATAATTTGAGTTGGATGTCTCTATGAGTTTGTGGTGTTTGTTGGAACCATCTAGCGCTCGAGGTGCAATGGGGTTATCTAGATGGGGAATGCAAACTTTGAGGTGTGATGTTATAGCCCTACATCGTCCAACCGGAGAGTAGATCAAAGTAGCATAGTGAAGAGAACATATTATATTGAGAGTATCCACTAGTGAAAGTATGATCCCTAGGCCTTGTTTCTAAGCATTGAAACACCGTTTACAATCAGTCATGTTACATGTTTGCTTGCTTCCAATTTTATTTAAGATTGCAATTACCACTTATAATCATCATTATTACTTGTATTTCACTATATCTTCGCCAAACTAGTGCACCTATACAACTGACAAGTATATTGGGCGTGTTAGGGACACAAGAGACTTCTTGTATCTTGATTGCAGGGTTGCTTGAGAGGGATACCTTTGACCTCTTCCTTCCCGAGTTCGATAAACCTTGGGTGATCCACTTAAGGGAAACTTGCTACCGTTCTACAACCCTCTACACTTGGAGGCCCAAGAACTGTCTACAGAATAGAAGCATGCGTGGACATCAAGCTATTTTCTAGCGCCGTTGACGAGGAGGTAAGGTAAAAGGTACTTACATCCTCTGGATACTAAGCTATCTTCTAGTACTGTTGCTGGTGTGTGAGTGCTCGGAGTTATTTCCTTTAGATTCTGCAATTATATCTTTTCGTTTCTTGTTTTTGTTTTCACTAATTAGGCTTAATGGAAAACAAAAAAAATTTAGAGAGATTTATAGTATTTATATTGAGTTAGGACATGAAGTGTTTGAAGATAAAATCAAAAAACATATGGAACTTTATTTGCATGCTAATAACAATGTTATTAGTATGAATTCTTTGAAGACCATTATTAGTAATGCTATGGAAACGGCTAAACTTGGGGAAGCTAGTTTTTATCAAAATGATCTTTTTATTAAAAAACATATGGAGATTTAGAGGAGAAAATTTGTTATGATCATACTATATCTCCAATATATGATGAATATGATATTTTCGGTCCACCTGCTTTAGAGGAGAAAATTTGCTATGATTATACTATACCTCCAATATATGATGATTACAATGATGAATATGATATTTTCAGTTCACCTACTATTGAGGAGAAAATTAATTATTATTACAATATGCCTCCTATATTTGATCACTATGGTGATGAGAATAATAATGATAGCTATTTTGTTGAATTTTCTCCCACTACGATTAATAAGAATGACTATGCTTATATGGAGAGTAATAATTATTTTATGCATATGGCTCATGATAAGAATGTTTTGTGTGATAGTTATATTGTTATTTTTATTTATGATGCTACTGAAAGTTATTATGAGAGAGGGAAACATGGTTTTATGTATCTCAACAATATTAAGTTTCCCCTCTTTATGTTGAAAATTTTGAAGATGCACTTGTTTTGATTTCCTATGCTTGGTACTTTGTGCTTTCATGACTTGTTTATTTACAAGATTATTATTCTTAGGAAGTGGGTTAGACTTAAATTTGTTTTATATTTGGTTCTTTATGCTCTCTTTTACTTCAATTCATATTTCTTATGTGAGCATCATCAAAATTATTATGCCTATCTTAAAGGCGTTAAAGAAAAGCACTATTGGGAGATAACCCAAATTTTTATTTCAGTAAGTTTTTCTTTTGTTAAGTCTTGGTAGTGATTTCCCTTGTAATAACCTCTCCTTATCCTTTTTTGTGTGGTTTTAGTGGCAAGAATAACCTCTAATGAGAGAGAAGTAAGATTTGGGGAAGTTGTTGTCCCAAAACAGATTTTTGTGCTTCACTGTAAAAAATCGTGAAACATATCAGTACGTCGGATTGAGCTGTAATGTTCTGTGCATATGCCCAGGTTATTATGTAACTTTCGTTATTTTTACACTTTTCAATTTGAGCAACAAAAGATTTTCGAATAGATCGGTCTTTACCTATAGGTCTGTTTTGACAGATTTCTGCCATTATTTGAATTTGCCTCTTAAATCGATTTCTTTTGAGTTCTTTTTGATCATTTAATCTTTTAAAAGGAGTTGCTACAGTATCCTATGTTTTAATGGATGATCTACTTGAGTTGAAACTAAACCCAAAGGCTTATTATCTTGAATACACTAATGTTGCTAATGAAGAATTGTGTGAAGTTTTGTATGAAGGAAATTTTCAAGTGTAAGGGAAGAATGATGTGATGAGATGAAGAATGTACAAAAGCTCAAGGTTGGGGTTGCCACACGTGTAACTCCAAGAAATATTCAAGAGGTACAAGCGTCAAAGCTTGGGTATGCCCAAGGCATCCCCTTCTTCATCAATAAAAATCTCAGGTTTTCTTTCATGAAACTTCATTTTTATTGCTTCATGCACTATTGTGTTGTTCTTGGAGCGTCTTTGTTTTTTTAGTTTTGTTTTTCTTAGTTTGCTGCAATAAGTTGGTTGGATCCCAGCACACTTCTTTTGGAGAGAGACACGCTCCATTTTCATTGTTTAGAACACTCTAGTTTTCACTCTTATTGTTCTGTGAGTGTTCACTTTTGCTAGCACTATGTTTAGCTTTAGTTTTCTTCTGCTTTTGAAATTTTTAGGTATTTGTTGTAGATTTGTGAGACAAGCTCACTGGTATTTATTGATTATTATCTTTGTGAGTTGTTTCAAATAAGTCGATTGGTGTTGGAAGAGAGTAGAAAGTTTCATGATTATAGTGGTACAAAAGGAAGCTTGTTTTGACTGTGGCTTAGACTTTATCATTTCATGTTAGATGTTGCTTTGACCATATTCTTAGTAATTATTGTTGTAGAATGACTTGTTTTAAACAATTGAGATTGCTTAATGTGCCTTGAAAGAATCATGCGTTGTTTTAGCATACAAAAGCATAATATTATGGTATTATCCTTTGATGCTTTATTTGGGTTAACTTGGCACATTCTTACACCATGTTAAGACTATGAACCAGTCACCGTAGCCTCTATGATCATTTAGTTTTTGACTTGTGATATCACTTTATGCTTTGATTAGTAATGTTTTGTTGCTTTGCATGATTATGGCCATTATTACTCTCTTAGTTGGTCACTCTCAGTCTTTTACTAGCCTCCACTTGTACTGAGTTTGAGCTCTACTCGTGCATCCAACTCCTAAGAAACCAAGTTATTCCAAAGAGAACACTATAAATTACTATGCATGGTGTGTTACACCATTCCAAGTATATTCATGTGTTTATTTATCTTCCAAATTAAAGTTGTTATGTGAAAATTAGTGATTAAATCTCTCACAAACTTGATGGCACACTTTACTTTCTTGCACTTAATAAACTTGAACCATTGTGCCCATTTATGTTGCGTATATGCTTGCAAATTATAAGTTGGGAGTTAGTAGAACCATGCTATCATGGGGAACGCTTTCAACACTTGTAGATATATATCCAGTTGATATCATGATCTTTTGCTTATGGATGTCGGCGGTGTGAAATAAAAGAGGAGCTTGTAAGTCCATGGAGTATTGTATATGTGTTAGAGAAACGCCTGGGCGGCTAGCCTAAGCCATGCCTAATCATAGTGGAAACTTGCAACATAACCATAGTGAGAAATCTATGAAGAATCTTCAGAAAAAATATACAAAAAAGCACCATGCTCATGGTAAATAAAAAGATCGCTAAGATGCTCATTGTCTGTTGCCTTGTCATTTTGATATGGGATAGCACCTGTTTCATGGGGCAAGGGGTACCCCGTTGGCGGTTCTGTATGATGCACATATAGTTACAGTAACAAGAACTTGCTTGTGACTAAAGTGACAATGCATAATTGTTGTTCAAAAGTCGGAAAGAAATCATGTCCTCTCTGTGCCACGTTTTAATGGTGCTTTGCAACAAACTTAAAAAATAAAGAGTTAACCGGCGATAAGTAGGCACATCTTGGAATACAAAGTTTTGCAGGCCAACTCTATTGTAAAGTAAATTGAATTCATTAGAAATACTGAGATGATTCAATATAATGGGACAAGCCCACTTGGTTGTCTTCACTTCTCAGTTCTTGATCTTGATGAAGCGATCACGTTGGAGCTCATTCTTAAACCGTATCCCCATGGGGTCCTGAGTAACAGTGACAGCCTGGGATGAACTCGCAGCGGCAAGAGCACACGTTTGGCTCCTTGTGTTCATCTTCTAAAATAATAAGAAATACAAAATAAAACTTTTTGATCCAACAATAATAAGCATAACATATTCCTCATCATAGTACACTAAAGAATCTCCTCAAAATAATAATCTAGGAAAGAGAAACATGGCAATTAGTTCAAAATAGGTCTCACCCTAGATTGATAATGACAACAGATCGGAGATGAATTTACAAAAACTAATTGGAGGATTGGAGGAGAAACATACCGTAGATCACTTATGTGCGAGGAAATCGAACGAAATTGAGTAGAGATGAAGATCTCTTGAGGTTTTGAGAGAGTTTGGGGGTAGAAGAGAGAAAGAGGATTGATGTTTTGGTATTGGGGGTACCTTCCCGTGGAGTTTTTGTGGTCGCACAAACTATATGGCCAGAACTATTGATGGCTATGAAATACAACCATCCACGTTCGTATTTAAACTAGATATTATTCATATATTTGATGAAATATCTCTCTAAATCCTGCCACTAATGCCTAATGATCAAAGGGGTATGCAATCCTTTCTTGCTATTTTCCCTACGCAGATAATGATGGATGATAACGGCAATCACTACAGAAATTCCAAAGATACGAGATTTCCAACACGTCAAAGAAACCAGGATCCCTGAAGTGGAGGCAGAATCCTTAACGACCAACTATACAGCGGGAATTTTATTCTGGCCGTATATTTTCCATCGACTTAATTAGGTCAAACAGAACAACTTTTGTGAAGGGACCCCTATATAAAGAGGCTTTGGGGGGACGAGAAACAACGCTTCTTTTCGACCTCAACTATCCCTGCCACCAGAAGCTGCCACGCCGGAGGAATATATCTAGATCTAAACCTCTAAACCTTCTCCACCATCATAGCCATCTTCCACCACTTCTAATAGTAGATCTCTTCTCCAATTGGTAACATTGTAAGACTATTTTCTATCAACCTTATGATCTCTATTACAATGTTTATGATTGTTGATTTCATTTCTATGTGTGAGTAATTCTCCTTTGGCTAAGAGCTTCGGCCTAGCAATGTAGCTTTTGTGCATGTTATTTATCATAGATAGGATCATGTATTAGTTTGTATGACATGATGATTGTAGTACCCTATCTTGCCTCAATCTAAGGACTTGTTAGGTACCCAAGACACCGAGGATTGATCCAGGTAAAGGGAGTGTGAGTAATGACTGATCTGCAGGATGGGAACCCTAGTGACAGAAGGGGTAGTACAGCTGTATGTGAGGAATTTATTTGGGATTAACGGTGATATCACTATGCATATCATTAGTTCTCTTTCTTCTATGGATGAGAATAGTAGGTTATTGCTATAAGCGGTTACAGAGGCGATAACAATTATGGATGCACTTACCACATATAATTATCTTGCTCTAACGACTACATGCATACTTTATTATTATCTATTATTCCCATCATATGTTTTTGCACAGCTACTGGTGAAAACCTAAGACCCTAAGACCTCTCTCTCTCCATCGTCAACAACAACCAAAAGATCGCAAACTCTTTGTCTGCTGAAAATACAAAAGGGATTCTAAAACTCTCGAAGGTCCATTTAAGTAATCTCACTTTGCTTTCTGCTTCACAAGGATTCGATAAACCTAGGTCTACTAGGGAAAAAGAGCTATACTACATCCGTAATCCGGATCGAACGTATCAACCCATTTTTTGGCGCTGTTGCCGGGGAAGCAATAGCTACCCTAGTGAGGTTAGTAGGAACCTTGGTAGTATAATTCTTGTTTTTAATTTTGTTAGTTTGCTTTGAGTCTTTATTTGAAAAACAAATACAAAATGAAATTAGTTAGTCTTTTAATTCTTGTTTTTATCATCATTAGCACTTGTTTAAGAAAATCCAAAAACATAGGAAGTATGGCTGAAAAGAAACTAGGGGAGTTTGCAACTCCCAACAATTATTATTTGCGTACTCCTATTACTCAACCAGCAATTGCTGCTGAAGATTATGAAATTAAGCCCTACTATTTAAGTTTGGTTCAACATAATCAATTTGGAGGCTCTGCTGTTGAAGATGCATGCATTCACTTAAATACTTTCACTGAAATATGTGATATAATCCGCATTAAAGATGTTGACCCCGACGCGGTCAAGTTGCGCTTATTTCTTTTCTCTCTTAGAGGAAGAGCAAAAGAATGGTTGCTATCTTTGCCTATAAATACTATTGCATCATGGGTGAAATGTACTTATTTATGACTAAATTCTTTCCACCTGCAAATACTATCTAACTCGGATCTAATATTACTGGTTTTAGACAGGAAGAGCATGAGCCACTAGCGCTTGCATGGGAGAGAATGGAAGAATGCATGAGAAACTATCCCAGCCATGGGATGGAAGATTGGTTAATTCTCCATTTATTTTATAATGATCTTAACCCTATGTCTAAGTCTATGCTTGATACTGCAACCGGAGGAACATTTATGGATAAACAAATTACCGAAGTAAATAAGTTGCTAGACAATATGCAAGACAACCATGCCTAATGGCATGTGGAAAGATCAAACACGAAGAAGGTGAACTCTGTCACACCTCAAGAAAATAAAGAACTCAATGGTAGGTTGGATGAGATCATATTAGCTGTTAAAGGTAAGGAAACCCAAGTAAGAGCTACTCCAGAACCAACTATTCAAGAAATAGACTTCATAGCTCGTAACGATTATAACCCTGCTTCGCAAAAGAATTATAATCCAAATTTTTAGAAACATTATTCTAGTCTTGCACGCAACTCTAATAATAATACGGCATCAAGTAATAGTAGTCTCCAAGAAACTCTTAAATCTTTTATGGACTCACAAAATGAGCAAAACAATATTCTAGTTAAAATTATGGAGAATCATGATGCTATGCTTGGTGAATTATCTAACAAAGCTGTTAGTTTGAGGAATAATTTGTAGGCCCTCCAAGAAAGAACAAGGATTGTTGAGGCATAGCTAGGTAAGATAACCGAGAGTTAAACTCTCATTCTAGCTAAATTTGCAGGTAAAGCTGAGCCGAATCCAGTTGAAGACCTCAAGATGATAAGAATCCAAAGGGAGGAGCCCAAAGAACTTGATTACAACAATGCTCTTTCACCGAACTACATAGTTGAAGATCTTGTAAAAAGGATCAATGTCAAGATTCCGGTAAATGAAGGAAATGAGGAAGCCATGTATCAACACTTTGTTAATCAAGTAGAAATAAAGGTACGTGAGCTTGAGGAAGAATATAAGAAAATTGCTGAAAAACTGCCTGTTAAGCTAGATGATATATTTGAGCCTACTATTAAGATTAAAATTGGGACTAATGATATAGCTGCAATGTGTGATCTAGGTGCAAGTGTTTCAACAATTCCAAAGAGTCTTTTTAATAAGTTAAATCTTGGCTCTTTTGAAATCACCTAACTAAAATTTCATCTAGCAGATTCTACTTACAAACAAGCAGTAGGCATTAAAGAGAATACCTTTCTGTACATTAAAGGTTGTCCTGCTCTTATTGATTTTGTTATTGTTGACATGCCTGGAGATGCTACTGCTCCTATCATATTAGGTCGTCCTTTCTTAAGAACTATTAAGGCTCTGATTAATTTGCATGAGGGGAACGTGAAGCTCCAATTACCTTCGTGGGATCCTTTTGTTATTCATTTTCCCAGGAAAAAGATAGCCAAGCAAGATGAGAAGGAGGCCATCACTTTGAAGGCCAACTACTTTGGAGTGGGTGTTCCACTCATATGGCCTAAGTGAGCAACATCAAGGTCAAGCTATTGACCATAAAAGAGCGCTGCATGGGAGGCAACCCATGTGAAATAAAGGTTTGAGTAAAGTTTCTAAGTTTAAGTTTAAGTTTTATATAGAATAAAGAGTGTTAGAAAACTCCAGTGAGAAGGAGAGATTCAACGGTACTAAAAATTCCTGTTTTATACATGCCAAAGTTGGTTGACAATTTAGTCTGTCATTTTTCTGTCAAAACAAGGTGTTTCTGACCCATTGACAATTTTTCATCTCGGGATACAGAAGGTTTGATGACCAACTATATGGCGGGAATGAAAGTTCCGGCCGTATAGTTATAGTCGCCAGGAAAGAAACCCTATAAACCCTATTTTTTCCCGTCAAACCAACTATACGGCGGGAACAAGTGTTGCGGCCGTATAGTTGCGTCCGACCACTTAAATGCACGGAGAGGTACCCAAAACTCAATCTTTTTCTCTCTTCTACCTCCAAACTCTCTCAAAACCTCAAGGGATCTTCACCTCTACTCAATTTCGTTCGATTTCCTCGCACACAAGTAATCTACTGTATGTTTCTCCTCCGATCCTCCAATTAATTTTTCTCCTCCAATCCTCCAATATACGGTATGATGATGTCAATCACTACAGAAATTCCAAAGATATGAGATTTCCAACACGTCAAAGAAACCAGGAGCCCTGAGATGGAGGCAGAATCCTTAACGACCAAGTATACGGCGGGAAATTTATTCCGTCCGTACAGTTTCCATCGACTTAATTAGGTCAAACAGAACAACTTTTGTGAAGGGAACCCTATATAAAGAGGCTTCGGGCGACGGGAAACAATGCTTCTTTTCGACCTCAACTCTCCCTGCCACCAGAAGCCGCCACGCTGGAGGAATAGATCTAGATCTAAACCTCTAAACCCTTCTCCACCACCATAGCCATCTTCCACCACTTGTAATAGTAGATCTCTTCTCCAATTGGCAACATTGTATGACTATTTGCTATCAACCTTATGATCTCTATTACAATGTTTATGATTGTTGATTTCATCTCTATGTGTGAGTAAATCTCCTTGGGCTAAGGGCTTCAGCCTAGCCATGTAGCTTTTATGCATGCTATTTATCATAGATGGGTTCATGTATTAGTTTGTATGACATGATGATTGTAGTACCCTCTCTTGCCTCATTCTAGGGACTTTTCAGGTACCCAAGACCCCGAGGATTGATCTAGGTAAAGGGAGTGTGAGTAATGACTGATCTGTAGGATGGGAACCCTAGTGACAGAAGGGGTAGTACGGATATATGTGAGGAATTTACTTGGGGTAAACGCTGACATCACTATGCATGAGACTAGTAGGTTATTGCTATAAGCGATTGCTATAAGGTAGTTCTGTTTCTTCTATGGATGAGACTAGTAGGTTATTGCTATAAGCGGTTGCGGAGGCGATAACAATTATGTATGCACTATCCACATATAATTATCTTGCTCTAACGATTACATGCATACTTTGTTATTATATATTATTCCCACCAAATGTTTTTGCACAGCTACTAGTGAAAACCGAAGACCCTAGACCCTCTCTCTCTCCATCGTCAACAACAACAAAAAGATCGCAAACTCTTGGTCCGGTGAAAACACAAAAGGAATTCTAAAACTCTCAAAGGTCCGTTTAAGTAATCTCACTTTGCTTTCTGCTTCGCGAGGATTCGATAAACCTAGGTCTACTAGGGAAAAAGAGATATACTACATCTGTAATCCGGATCGAAGGAATCAACTATACGGCCGGAACATCTATCCTCGTCGTATAGTTGGTCTTACAGCAAAATTTCAGGGTTTCTTCCTAGCGGCGATATCTATACGGCCGGAACTATATGCCCGTGATTTTTATCCCCTCCATATAGTTGGTCTCTAAACCTTCTTTACCTGGGATTTTTTTACGATGGCATATATATCTATATGGCTGGAAATTTTGTTCCTGCCGTATAGTTGGTCGTTAAACCTACCGGAGCCGCCAAAAATTTTCTGTTTCTTCGAAAATTCTTTCTTAACCTAAAACTTTAGAGAAACACCTTGTTTTGATAGAAAAATGTCAAACTAAATTTTCGACCAACATCAGCATGTATAAAACAGGATTTTAGTACCACTGAACTTCTCCTCCTCAACTAGAGTTTTCTAGCACTCTTTATTCAACATGAAACTTAAACTAAAATTTAAAATTTTACTCAAACCTTTCTGTCACATGGGTTGCCTCCCATGAAGCGCTTTTTTATGGCCAATAGCTTGACCATGATATTGCTCACTTATGCCAGATGAGTGGAACACCCACTACAAAATAGTTAGCCTTCAAAGTGATGTCCTCCTTCTCATCATGATTGGCTTTCTTCTTCTTGGAAAAATGAATAACACAAGGATCCCGTGAAGGCAATTGAAGCTTCACATTCCCTTCATGTATATTAATCAAAGCCTTAATAGTTCTTAAGAACGGACGATCTAATATGATAGGAGCAGTATTATCTCCACGCATGTCAACAATAACAAAATCAATAAGCACAGGACAGCCTTTAATGTAAACTAAAGTATTTTCTTTAATCCCTACAGCTTGTTTGTAGGTAGAATCTGCTAGATGTAATTTTAACTCAGTGATTTCAAAAGAGCCAAGATTTAACTTATTAAAAGGACTTTTTGGAATCATTGAAACACTTGCACCTAAATCACAAAGTGTAGCTATCTCATTAGTCCCAGTTTTAATTTTAATAGTAGGATCAAATATATCATCAAGCTTAATAGGTAGTTTTTCAGCAATTTTCTTATATTCTTCCTCAAGCTCACGTACATTTATTGCTACCTGGTTAGCAAAGTGTTGATACATAGCTTCCTCATTTCTTTCACTTACCGGAATCTTGATATTAATCCTTTTCACAAGATCTTCAACCGTGTAATTTGGTGAAGGGGCTTTGCTATAGTCAAGTTCTTCAGGCTCCTCCCTTTGGATTCTTATAATCTTAAGGTCTTCAACCGGATTGGGCTCAGCTTTACCAGAAAATTTTAGCTAGAATGAGATTTTGAATCTCGGTTATCTTACCTAGTCGTGCCTCAACAATCCTTGTTCTTTCTTGGAGGGCCTACAAATCATTCCTCAAACTCACAGCTTGGTTTGACAATTTTCCAAGCATATTATCATGGTTCTCTGTTATCTTAACTAGGATATTGTTTTTCTCATTTTTTGAGTCCATATAGGACTTAAGAGTTTCTTGGAGACTACCATTACTTGATCCCATATTATTATTAGAGTTACCTGCAAGGCTAGAATAATGTTTTTGGAAATTTGGATTATAGTTCTTCTTCCAAGCAGGGTTATAATCATTACGAGCTACGAATTCTATTTCTTCAATAACTGATTCTAGGATAGCTCTTACATGGGTTTCCTTACCCTTGATGGCTAATATGAGCTCATCCATCTTAGCATTAAGTTCTTCATTTTCTTGGGGTGTGACGGAATTTACTTTCTTTGTGTTTGATCTTTCCACATGCCATTGGGCATGGTTGTCTTGCATATTGTCTAGCAGCTGCTTCACTTCGGTAATTTGTTTGCCCATAAATGTTCCTCCAGCTGCAGTATCAAGCATAGACTTAGACACAAGAATAAGAGCATTATAAAATAAATGGAGAATTAACCAATCTTCCATCCCATGGCTAAGACAGTTTCTCATGCATTCTTTCATCCTCGCCCATGCAAGCGCTAGTGGCTCACACTCTTCCTGTCTAAAACCAGTAATATTAGATCTTAGTTGCATAGTCTTTGCAGGTAGGAAACATTTAGTCATAAATAAAGAAGTACATTCCACCGATGATGCAATAATATTTCTAGGCAAAGATAGCAACCATTCTTTTGCACTTCCTCTAAGAGAGAAAGGAAATAAACGCAACTTGACCACATCGGGGTCAACATTTTTAATGCGCATCATATCACATAATTCATTGAAAGTGTTTAAGTGAATACCTGCATCCTCAACAGAAGAGCCTCCAAATTGATTATGTTGAACCAAACTTAAATAGTGGGGCTTAATTTCATAGTCCTGAATAGTAATTGTTGGCTGGGTCATAGGAGTACGCAAATAGTCATTGGTGTGAGTTGCAAACTCACCAAGCTTCTTTTCAGCCATATTTCCTATGTTTTTGGATTTTCTTAAACAAAAAATTATGAAGTAAAAATAGAATTTAAAGACTAACTAATTTTTTTGGTTTTTCAAATAAATATTGAAAGAAAACTAACAAAATTAAAAAAATAATTAAAACTAGCAAGGTTCCTAATAACCTTACCAAGGTAGCTATTGCTTCCCCAGCAACGGTGCCAGGAAAAGGGTTGATACCTTCGATCTGGATTACAGATGTAGTATAACTCTTTTTCCCTAGTAGACCTTGGTTATTGAATCCTCGGGAAGCAGAAAGCATAGTAAAGTTACTTTAACGGACCTTCAGGAGTTTTAGAATTCTTTTTGTGTTTTACCGGACCAAGAGTTTGCGATATTTTGTTGTTGTCGATGATGGAGAGAGAGAGCCTAGGGCTTTCGGTTTCACTTGTAGTTGTGCAAAACATCTGATGGGAATAAAAGATAATAATAAAGTATGCATGTAATTGTTAGAGCAAGATAATTGTATGTGGGCAGTGCATCCATAATTGCTATTGCCTCCGCAGCCGCTTATAGCCATAACCTACTTGTCTCATCCATAGAAGAAATAAAACAAATGATATGCATAGTGATGTCACCGTTAATCCCAAGTAAATCCCTCACATATAGTCGTACTACCCTTTCTGTTACTGGGGTTCCCATCGTACAGATTAATCATTAATCACACACCCTATACCTAGATAAAGCCTTGGGGTCTTGGGTACCTGACAAGTCCTTAGATTGAGGAAAGAGAGGATACAATAATCATCACCTCATACAAACTAATACATGATCCCATTTATGATAAATAACATGCACAAACTATATGGCTAGGCTGAAGCCCTTAGCCCAAGGAGAATTACTCACACATAGAGATGAGATCAAAAATCATAAAAATTGTAATGGAAATCATGAGATTGATAGTAATAGTCATAGAAAGTCTCCAATTGGAGATGAGATTTACTATTATAAGTGGTGGAATATGGATATGGTGGTAGAGAAGGGTTTTGAGATTGGATCTAGATCTGTTCCTTCGGTGGTTCTTCGATGTTTTGTGGGATGCGAGCGAGAGGCCAAGAGAGAGGGTTTTCTCATCGCCCGAGGCCTCTTTATATTGGGTACCTTCACGGAAGTTGTTCTGTTTGACCAAGCGGTATCGATGGAAACTATACGGCCGGAACTATACGGCCGAAACTACACAGACGAAATTTTATTCCCTCCGTAAAGTTGGTCGTTAAAGCTTCTTCCTCCTCTTCACGACTCCTGGTTTCTTTGAGTTGTTGGAAATCTCGTATATTTGACTTTAATATTGTTATTCTCATCATTATACATCATTATTTGCGCAAGGAAAAATAGAAAGACTGGATTGCATACCCCTTTGATTATTAGGTATTATTGGCAGGATTTAGAGAGATATTTTATCAAGAGTGTGAATAATATCTAGTTTAAATGTGGATGCTTAAATTTCACAGCCATCACGAACTCGCAGCCAGGATCAGGGCAGTTGCACGGTCCGTGCGGGCACGCCATCTTGTGGTTGAGGAAGTCATGAAAGGCGACCAATGTCCCGCATCCGTCGTTGGGGCATCTGCTACCTTTTCCGCCAGCGACTTGGCGGCGCAACTCCTTGGAACATGCAGCCAGCCGGACGGCGCTAGTAGTGTCCATACATATAGCGATTTCGCTGAAGGCATTGTCGCTGAACTTGCTCCAGCCACCGTACCGAATCTTGTGCATCGAATCCGCCATTGTGTCTGTATGAACTAGGGGCGAGGGCGAATTCAAATATTATTATTGGGGTTTCTTGGAGGAGAGTGATGGTGGACTGCAAGAACCGATTCTGCGGGCGAGAAATGGCTAGGAAAATTTGCGAAGTGCGCACTAGATGGAGAATATGGGAGACTCTTGGAACGAGGGGTGTTTGCATTCTGCCTCGTCGGCCTTCTGTAGTACGCAACTATATCGAGGACGCCGACTAGAGTTATATCTAGAATAGCAAGCGGTCACATCCTAGATCGGTATTGTATTGTCTCATCACATACACTAGCTACAAATAATATCATAAATAAGTTTTATTATGTTTCAAGAAAGGATGTGAACCCACTTTTCTTGAGTAAATTACATTTAGTACCACAATTGGGGCTAGGGTAAGAGGTTAGTGCCCTGCAATTTTTTGCGGATACATACCGCTTTTGGGGCGAGCTGTTACAAACAGGTAAATATTTTTTGGCTAATCGCGTTTTAACAGCTAAACTAACACGATGGTCCCACAATTAAGCAATGACATGGACCCGGGGCCCACCTATCATCCCTCTCATTTTCTTCTCCTCCCTCTATCTTCTCTCGTATCCTTCTTCTGGAGAAGCTTCTCTCTTCATTATTAATTGTTCATTTTTGCTCTTGTTTTTGCCAAATATGGTAGCAAATCTAGAGAAGCAAATCTAACCAGCACATTTCGTAAACAAAGCAGATGTAGGCAAAGCTAACCTAGGATATGTATTACAGCACTAAACAAGGTTCAACAATTAGGCTGCTCAACAGTAGTAGCGGACAAGCTCAACATGGAAATACAAAAGAAGGTGCTTTATAGCAGCAGTAGCACACAGGATCAGCGGCACCTCCTGGCTTCCGCCTCCTTCCTGGCGCTTCCTCCACTTCTTTCTGCCCATTCCCTTGACATTTTTATCCTTGGGTTTTATCGGGGCCATGCGACCCTCTTCAATGGCCACCTTCTAGAGGTTGCGAAGGTGAAAGTCTAGCGCCTTGTGCTTGGTTATGAAGGCGTGGATGTTCACGTTGTGGCCGCAGGTGGTCACGTCCTCGCCATGCTTCATGAGGCAGTTTTAGTAGGTGGCATGGAGTATCCTCTCACAGAAGGGGAACATGTAGACGTCGCCGGCGAAGTAGTGGTCGTACTGGCCGGACTTCAGCCTCCTCAGCACCTGACGAGTCTTGTGTGCTTGGACTCATCGTCGCTGCAGATGTCGCTGCTATCCACCTGTTAGAAAAATAGTAGCATGTAATAAGGACATGATTGAGATACCTTGGCTATTGGGATAGATTATTTGCATAAATTAACTGATTGAGATCCCATCATTATTTTCATAAATGAAGCGGGTGGGTTAAATTCCCCAATCTCCAAATCTCAAATAAAATCAAATACCGATCCCAACTACAGATCGGAGCTAGTACCAACTAGGGAATCCCTTAACTACAACTTGTAGGACAAATAAAATAGGATTGAAATACGAACATGGGGATTCATTGAAACACAAGAGCATTAGCTTCTGTAAAAGATCTATCATCCAACGATTAAAGATGCGAACAACAAAACCTTAATAACAAACGATCTAGCATCCAACGATGGGAATGGGGGAAGAACAAGGGAAGGGGAGAAAAACCTAGTTACCTCCGACCATGGGTCGACGATGCTGGTGTTGTAGGGGTTCTCTGGGCGTATGTACTCCTTCTCCTTGTAGGGGTCCCAATCGAGTGGGACCTTCCCGCGACCGGCGGGGGCCTCCTCGCCGGCGGCTATGCCATTAGCAGGGATGGGGGCTAGGACGGGGACAACAGTTTACTGCGATGCCTCGCGGGGGCCTAGATGAGGACGAGGACCTCTCGCCGGCGGCCTTGGAGGCGATGATGGCCAACGTGCCTTTCTTCTCCATCGCCGACGTGGTTGGGGTTTTCCTGGGGGTTTGCAGAAGGTGATGGGACAGTGGAGACGGTTGCTGAGTGAGTGAGAGTGGGGAGGCGGAGAGGGATAGGGCGTCTATAATAAAGGTGAAGGGACGTTTTGTTGCACCACTGTGCACCGTGTAACGTGCGAACTCTACTGCACTGTGCGTGGCCACGCGTGTTCGCTAATAATGCCATGTGCACCGTGACACGCGTACCGTGATCACACTTTTTTCCTCATGTCTAAAACTATAGAGAGGGAGGTGTACTCGTTTATACCGTCGAGAGTAACACTGGAAATTTGGTAGTACTCAGTTTTGCCCTCTAGTACTAACACTACCGAGTGCAATATACTCGGTTTTACAATCTGGTGGCTGATCCATGTTCTTCCTAGTACTGCCAGTAAGTTGCATGCACCTTGCACGTGACACATGTATAATATACAGAAATATGACATATCATCACTATATTTAGTTATAATAGTTAAATCTCAAAACATTTATAAGATGAGCCACATCTATAAATTATGGGTGTATATTTGGTTCTTTGCACATATATAAACCTTGGTCTTTCGGGTTGAAACCCTTTAATATCTATATACATGGTAGGACAATACTGTGAAGCTATTTTTTCTAAAACTAGTCAAATCCCATGGTTAAAGTTTTCATGGCACATAGCGCACATGACATGATATGGCGTGTCATGCTTAAATCTTTTAATTTTTTTCTTTATCTTTATTTCATGTGGTCATTTTCAAAAGGGGTTAAAAATTGTCAAGATACAAAATCTTACCAAGAAGTCGAACCAGTCGTAAAAACTCTCGGAACTTTCTGATATATTAATTGATCGCCCAATGTGGGTACCTCCAAACGCTTTTTCAAAAAATCACACAGCAGCCCTCGATTTACTAGCAGAAGTCAAATTTGACCTAATTTTGATAAATCGGCACAAGGTCATTCAAGTGGGCGGAGTTAGCTAGGAATTTTGAGAACTCATAAAACATTGGAAATCGTAAGTACAACATTTTGGTCCACTATATATGTCTGAAAACTTTGCTTGTGGTATTCAGATCCATGTTCTTTGGAATTTCTTTACGGGAAAAAAAATCTCTTCATCACTCGGAAAATTGAGAATATTCTTTCTTCATAGTTGGAAACTCACATTGATGGAATTGTTTAATATAATAATATGCACCCATCAACCTCTGAAAAGACATTTAATTCAAGAGAAATCTATTGCGCTTACTAGTAGCTCAAGTTTGACCTTATTTTTTAAAATTTTCAAGATGCAAAATCTTAGCAAGAATTTGAAGCTATCGTCAAAACTCTCAGTGGTTTAATTATTAATTATGCCCCCGATGGGTACCCCCAAAAGCTTTTTCACAAACTTTCAAAGCAACCTACAATTTTCTCATAGTTTCAAATTTGACCTAATTTCAATAAATCGACATAAATTCATTCAAGTGGGCTCAGTTAGCTAGGAAGTTTGAAAATCATAAAACATGGTAATCGTAAGTACAACATGTTGGTACAATATATATGTATGTAAACTTGGCTTGTGGCGTCGAGATCCAATATTCTTCGAACTTTTCTTTATGGAAAATAACTATGTTCTAATCAATAAAAAATTGAGAATTGAATGTTCTTTCCTCATAGTTACAAACTCACATCGATGACATTGTTTACTGCAAGAAGATGCACCCATTTACCTCTGAAAATACATTTAATTCAAGAGAAATCTATCGCGCTTACTTGTGTAGCTCTAGTTTGACCAAATTTCGTTAAATTTTCAAGATGAAGAATCTTAGCATGAAGTTGGACCTATCATCTGAAATCTCGGTGGTTTCTGATATATTAGTTGTGACTCCCTCTTGGGTAACTTCTAGAAGCTTTTTCGTAAACTTTCAAAGCAACCTACAATTTACTTGTAGTTCAAAATTTTCACCTAATCTCGGCAAATAGACATAAAGTCATTCAAGTGGGTATCGTTAGCTAGACCAAAGTTTGAAAACTCCTAAAACATGGGAATTAATAATAAGTACAAAATGTCAGTCCACTATATATGTCGAAAGCTTGGCTTGTCGCATTCAGATTCATATTCATTGGACTTTCTTTTCGGAAATGAACAATCTCGATCGTCATCACTCAGAAAAATTTGAATGTTATTTCCTGATAGTTGGAAACTCACACCGAAGGAATTGTTTACTACAAGAAGAAGCACCCATATACCATTCTAAAATTACATTTAATTTTAGAGCAAGTTTGACCTAATTTCATTAAGTTATCAAGATGAATAATCTTAGCAAGAAGTTGAACCAGTTGTCAAAACTCTTGGGGGTTCTGATATATTAATTGACCCCGATGGGTGCCTCCAAAATGTTTTTCGTAAAACTAACAAAGAAGCCTAAAATTTACTCGTTGTTCAAATTTGACCTAATTTTAATAAATCGGCATAAAGTCACTGAAGTTGGCAGAGTTAGCTAGGGAGTTGGAAAACTCATAAAACATGGAAATATCAATTATGTACAACATGTTGGTCCACTTAATATGTCCGTAAATTTGTTGGATTTTTGCATTTAGATCCATATTCTTTGGACTTTCTTTATAGAAAAGAACAATTTTGTCATCACTCGGGAAATTGAGAATGTTCTTTCCAGATAGTTGGAAACTCACACCAACAACATTGTTTGCTACAAGAAGACGCTGAAGGAAATATGCCCTAGAGGCAATCATAGAGATTATTATATTTCATATGTACTCATGAGTTATTGTAATGTTCCTTGAATATCCATATCAGGCAACATGTATTGATTGGCAATTATGTGAATTATTTGTGAGACTCTTTACTTCTATGGTTATTTAATAGTTGTCCCTAGTCGGAGTTCATGTGAGGACACATGTGAATATTAGACTAGCACATCGATTGGTTGATGACTATGTTTCGCAAGTTATAGACATGGATATGTCAAACCAATGATGTGGACAAATGTTATGAACATGGGGTTGGACTGACCCAACTTGAGACTGGCAATTAGACTTGCAGCTCTCTCTACACATCATGTACGTTTTGTCTTTAGACATAAGATTGTCGCATGTACTTGAGATGTGGATCGACCTACTTTGGGGCTATTAGACGCTGCTCCGTAACTGGGTAGTTATAAAGGTAGCTTTCGGGTTTGTCCTGAAGCATGCTGCAAGGCATGGTCAATCAAGATGGGATTTTCCCCTCTCTACTGGAGAGAGAGATATCTGGGCCCCTCGAGTGATCGGATCCAGAAATGCATGGCCGTGCTACATAAGGTTAAGTGTTAACCTAGTAAAGGGATTCCGAATCACAGTATCGAGAAAGGGAGGTCAGCTTGGATCTAGACCAAATATCGTGAGGAAAAGGGAAAGACATGTACTAAACCTTGTGATGGTTCGTCCGATATGATCTTTGTATGCGTTTAGGAGTTGGCACGTCTTTCTAGAGGCTGCTACCAACTATTGACAGAATAAATGTATTCGTGTCAAGTCTATATGTATATGAACCTATAGGGTCACACACTTAAGGGGTTGGAAGCCCAATGAGGATTAGATCTGAATTAGACCAGGCTTAGGCTACTAATGGGCTGCTAATATAGAAGCGCACTAGGGACGCCTATATAAGAGAGGGTGAGGCGTGCTGACCAGAGTTAGAACATTCCACCTAGCCGCCACTCCTCACACCTGTGTTGCACGCGAGCAGTCCGGCGTCTGACGCTTCCACCCCGCACGTGTGGATACCTCGGAGGTGCTGCATCTGTGGCACTTGGACCGGTCGCGCAAGGGGAGCTTCTCGTGAGACGAGGACGAGGAGGAGACGTAGAACATCTACACTGCCTCGACGCGCTTCATCAAGTTCCGCAATCGTGCGTCTACTGGTAATCCCGTGATCTATGACAACAGTAATCCTGGTTTACGCGGTAGAAAATTTTGATTTGCTCTAGTGCACCTATCTACCTCTGAAATTACATTAATTCAAGAGAAATTAATCTATCGTGCTTACTTGTAGCTCAAGTTTGACGTTATTTCATTGAATCGACAAAGAAGTAAGTGAAGTGTGTGAAGTTAGCTAGGAATCTTGAAAAATGAAATTATATAAGACACTGTGGTCAATTTTGTGTGATAATTGGGAGGGTTGCATTTTCTTCTAATTGTGGTAGGTCCCCCTGGAGCGAGGTGCTTCAGTTAACATGGTCGATGGAAGTACAAGTTACATCAAGGACCTCGTAAAAAATTAAAATTACATCCAAGTCCATGCATTTAGCACAAGGTCCCTGAAACTAAGCAATGAAGTGTGTATTGAGGTTTGCGCACAATAGCGTTGATTGTGCTTACGAATGTCAATAGAATCTTCTAGATGCTAAGAATGGAAAAGAATATCCAACGATTAGCAATGTTTGGATTTTCCAGTATTGATCCAACGGTCCATGTTCAAAGTTATCCGTACACTATATAGTTTTTTGACAAAGAAGATAAGATAATAAGTACTACTTTGAATGGCCGGTCTTTTGAATAACCTTTCCCTCCAGATGTTTGGGAAGCAAGTGAAAATTTCAAAACCGGAAAAGTTAGAATTTTTTGCCGCCAAGGACCAAAGTTGTTTCCTTCCTATGTACTACTCCTACTCCACATCAACTGTCAACACCCAGATTTTTAATCCCAGATGCCTGTTATCCCATACATCGCAATCCCAGGATTACTATTTTTGTGAGACATAACAGATTGGTACCATAGTTCATCATCCATTACAAACCATAATAAAGGTCTTACAAATAAAGGATCTCATGATCTAGTCTTAATACAATCAACAAAGTGGAATAATATAATAACAGTAGCATGGTCAAAGATTCATCTTCAGGGTCATAGGCAATGCTGACGATGGGAGATGATCCTAGTTGTCATGGACTTCCTGTTGTCCATCATCCTGATAGTCCTCCTCATAGTCTGGCCATAGGAATATCCAGGGACAAAGCCATGAGTACTCTTTAAGTACTCGCAAACTATCACTAACAAGTAAAGTGGTTAAAGTAGGGATCCTAAGCTCTAGGTTTATTTGCAAAAACCCAGATTTATATCTAACTGAGTTTAGAAGTAAAGAATACTAGTTTAATGTTCTATAACACCTAAGTTGGAACATAGTTTTCATGTTCACAACCCTGTTGTGGTCAAGTCAAGTCCTGATTCATTTCACAAGTCATTTTGAAAACATCTGACGATAGAACAGTATGGCCACTCCAACTGTCCATAACCGCGGACACGGCTATTTGAATAGTTTGACACTCTGTATAGGTGGTACACCTTCACCACAACATTCGATACATCCGTCAGGAACAATCCTGATTCACCATACTTAGTATGCGGATAATTAATCCTAACCTTTCATTTACACACCCTAGTATAGGCACCTCCCCTATGAGTTTGGCCTCCCAACCATGACCATCTGCCATCTTGGGAACTGCATAGGTGGACAATCATCACGAGGTAGCCTCAACTCAAACCTCTTCCTCAAGGGAACCCATACTAAGATATATAAACTTCCAGTTGATACGTCAGAAACGTATCTATAATTTTTGATGCTCCATGCTTGTCTAGTATCTACTTTGCTTTGCTTTGTCTACACTTTGAGGTACTTTTTACATGTTTTCTGGTACTAACCTATTAACAAGTTTCCACAGTGCCAGTTGCCTGTTTTCTGTTGTTTTTGGTTTCAAAAAAGTTAGTAAAGAAATATTCTCGGAATTGGACGGGACAAACGTCAAAGTCAATTACTTTCCGTGGGGAACAAGAAGTCCAGAGGGGAGACAAAGACGCAAGCCAGGGCGGCCAAACCCCCCTAGGCGTGGGTGGGCCCTGCCCCGCGCCTGGGTAGGGTTTGACCCCTCTGGACACCTCCTCAACCTCCCCCCTTCGCCTATAAGAAGGCCCTGATGCAGAAACCCTAAGTACCCGATCAAATCTCCACAAAACCTTCCCTGGCCACCACCACCGTCGTCCCTAGATCGGGGGGAACTGAAGTTCTTCCCGGCACCATGCCGGAGGGGAGATCATCCCGGAGGACTTCTCTCCGGTATGATGCGTGAGTAGTTCCACCTTGGACTATGGGTCCATGTAGTAGCTAGATGGTTGTATCTTCTCCTTTGTGCTTTCATGTAGAGATCTTGTGAGCTCCGTCATGATCAAGATCTAATCTATTTGTAATTATGCATGTTTTGTTTGCGGGGATCCGATGGATATTGAGATTATTATGTTGGTTTGATTAATGGTTTTGTCTTTATGATTCTATCATGTTTGTGTTGTTTGTGATCTTGCATGCTCTCCGTTGTTAGTAGCTATCTTGGCCAAGTAGTTGCTAGTGACTCCAAGAGGGGGTATTTATGCTCGATAGTGGGTTCATGCCTCTAGTTTCCAAGGGAAGTGACAATAATCTCTTCGGTTGTAGATGTGATGTTTCTACTAGGGAGAAAACACCGGTCTCTTGTTCATGGAACATGTGGACTGTTTACCTTACACACTTTTCTTAAAGCAGTTGTCTGTTGCTTGCAACTTAATACTGGAGGGGGTTCGGATGATAACCTGAAGGTGGACTTCTAGTCATAGATGCAGTTGGATGGCGGTCTTTATATCTTGTTGTATTGCCCAATCGAATCTCATAGGATCTTTCTGACTAGTAATTGCATTGTTATGCCTTGCTCAGTTCCTGTCAATTGCCCTGCCGTAATTTGTTTACCCTTCATGCCATGTTGTTTATCCAAGGAGAGAACCTCTAGTGAACTATGGACCCCGGTCCAATATTTACCATTTATACATCTTCCACTATTACTTGTTTACTTGCTGCAAACCATTACCTTCCACACGATATGTTTAATCCTTTGTTACAGCAAACTGGTGAGCTTGACAACCTCACTGATTCGTTGGGGCAAAGTCTTGAGTTTGTGTTGTGCAGGTCTCCATGTTGCCAGCAACACCTATGTGACGTTTCCTTCCTCCTTCTGGTTCGATAACCTCGGTCTCTACTGAGGGAAAACTTGTTGATGTGCTCATCATACCTTGCTCTTGGGGTTCCCAACAAAGTCCTTTCTGACAGGCAACAAGATTTCTAGCGCCGTTGCCGGGGAGGCTAAGAACGTCTTCACTAGGGGAGTCTTCCACTTCCTTTCTCTTTACTTTGTTTTTAGTTTGCTTTTTTATTTTGTTTGGTTTTGTTTGCCTCTTTTCAAAAAACCCAAAAAATTAGTCTAGTTTGGTTTGCTTTCTTTATTCAAAAACACACAAAAATTAGTTCCTGCACTAGCTACTGCTGTTTTTGGCTTGCCCACCTTTGCCAAAATGAACTCTGCTGAGAACACCAAGTTGTGTGACTTTACTAGCACCAACAACAATGATTTCCTTAGCACACCTATTGCTCCACATGCTCCTGATGCTACCTTTTATGAAATTAAGCCTGCTTTGTTGAATCTTGTGATGAGAGAGCAATTTTCTGGTGCTAGTTCTGATGATCCTGCTGCCCATCTCAATAGCTTTATTGAACTTTGTGAGATGCAAAAGTATAAGGATGTAGATGGATATATTATTAAGCTCAAGCTTTTTCCCTTCTCCTTGAGAGGAAAATCTAAAGAATGGTTGTTATCCTTGCATAAAAATAGTATTGATTCTTGGACTAAGTGCAAAGATGCTTTTATTGGAAAATAATATCCTCCTGCTAAGATTATATCTATGAGAAGTGACATTATGAAATTTAGACAACTTGATAGTGAAGATGTTGCTCCTTCTTGGGAAAGAATGAATCTTTGGTTAAGAATTGCCCCACTCATGGACTCACTGCTTGTATGATTATCCAGACTTATTTTGCAGGTTTGAACTTCTCCTCAAGAAATCTTTTGGATTCTGCTGCTGGAGGTACCTTTATGGTCCTCACTTTGGGTGCTGCAACAAGGCTCCTTGATAATATGATGGTTAACTACTCTGAATGGCATGTTGAGAGAGCTCCACATGGTAAGAAGGTAAATTCTGTTGAGGAAACTTCCACTTTGACTGAAAACATTGATGTTATTATGGCTATGCTTGTTAATGGGAAAGCTCCTCTAGATCCTAATAGTGTTCCCTTAGCCTCTTTGGTTGCTCAAGAAGAGCAAGTTGATGTGAACTTCATTAGAAACAACAATTTCAACAACAATGCCTATAGGAATAATTTTGGTGGTAACAACAATTATAGGTCTTATCCTCCTAGTGGAAATGCTTATCAGGGTAGATCTGGAATGCCTAGTGAAGAAAGGATTCTAGAAGTAGAGAGATCCACTAGAAACTTTATGCAAACGCAATATGAGCAAAACAAGATTTTCACTAAAACTATGGAGGAACAATCTATTATCTTGAAAAACATTAGTCATCAGCTTGAGAATCTGAATAGAGAAATTCCTAGTTTACAGTCAAAAATTTTGAGTGCTGAGAAAAATATATCCTCTTTGTCTGAAGCTCAAACTTCGTTGGTTAATAAAATGGCTGCTAAACCTGAAACTATGGAAAATACCTTTGCTACTGCTCATGCCATACAAGTTACTATTGATGAAAATGTTAGGCTGTTAGCTCAACTTCATGCTAAGTGGGAAAGGGAAGCTGAAATTGATAGAAACAATAGTGTGTGCACCATTACCACTAAACCTCAAGTAGTCCCTATTCCTACTCCTACTATGCCTACTACTAGTGATGCTAAGTTAGATTTTGATATTGATGGTTGCAATATTTCTGAAGTGATTATGTTCCTACAAAATCTTGCTAGAAGTCCTGATGCTAGTGATATGCATGTTGCTTTGACTAAACACATTACAAATGCTCTTGTTAAGATTAAGGAAGAGAAGCTAAAACACAAAGCTTATATTCCTAGGAAAGTACAAGATAGTTGGGAACCCATTATTAATATGCAAGTGAATGACTTTGATCTCAAAGCTTCATGTGATGTTGGTTCTAGTGTCTCTATTACGACTAGGAAGATTTATGAAATGCTTGATTTGCCACCTTTGGAAGATTGTTATTTAGATGTCCCACTCAATGACAATGCTAAAAAGAAACTCATGGGGAATATTAATGATGTTCTCATTATGGTTAACAATGCTTATGTCCCTGTTGATTTCTATGTTTTGGATGTTGAATACAATGCTTCTTGTCCTATTACTTTGGGAAGACCTTTTCTTAGAATAGTTGGTGCCATCATTGATATAAAAGAAGACACCATTAAATATCATTTTACATTCAAAAAAAGGTATTGAACACTTCCCTATGAGGAGAGATAAGTTGCTTTTTTATCCTCCTTTGAAAGGAAGGTTTGATGTTAATGCTTCTTCATTTGAAAATACTTGATTCTTCTTGCTTCTTGTGCCTAACTTAAAGGCGTTAAAGAAAAGTACTTGTTGGGAGATAACCCAAGAGTTTCCTTGAGTCTTAGAAGTTATTACTTCAGTAATGAGCTCTCCTTATCCTTTTTGTTTGCTTTTTGTGCCAAGAATAACCTCTAATGAGAGGGAAGTAATATTTTGGGAGTTTCTGTCCCGAAACATATTTCTGTCCTCCACCAAAAATAATCGTGAGGAGTCTCTATAACTCGGATTGAGCTGAAAATTTAAGAATAAATCCCTAGTATGTTAGATAACTTTCGTTAGTTCAACACGTTTTGATTTTAGCAACAGAAGATGTTCGGAAAAATCGGTTTCTACCTCCTGGTCTGTTTTGACAGATTTCAGCCATTATTTGCATTTGCTTCTTATTGATTCCTTTTTGAGTTCTCTTTAGGTAAATTGAGCTTTTTGAAGGAGTTACTACAGTAGCTTGTGTTTTTAGTGAAAATCCTTGCTGTTCCAAAGCTTTGCCAGAGGTCTAATATATTTTGAATAAGCTAATGTGGCTAATGAAGATTGTGTGAAGTTTTGTATGAAGGGAAAATTTCAGGTGTAGAGAGAGAATGATGCAATGAGATGAAGAATGGAAAAAATCTCAAGCTTGGGGATGCCACCATGGTGTCACCCCAAGAAATATCCAATAGGTACAAGCGTCAAAGCTTGGGGATGCCCAAGGCATCCCCTTCTTCATTAATAAAAAGCTCAGGTCTGTTTAGACACTTCGTATTTATTGTTTCATGCATAGTTGTGTTGTTCTTGGAGCGTCTAAGTTTTTGTTTGCTTAGTTTTTTTAGTTTCCTTGAGTAGTTTGGACCCCCGTTCTCGCTGTGTTGTTTTGCAAATAAGTTGCTTGGTGTTGGAAAGGAGTAGTAAGTTCTTGCTTGTAAGTGCAAGAGGGGCTTGCATTGACTGTGACTTAGACTTTAGCATGACATGCTAGGTGTTTTTTGACCTTATGCTTAGTGATTATTGTTGTAGCATGTCTTATTCCAAACAATTGGGATTGCTTATTGTGCCTTGAAGAAATTATGCGTTGTTTTAGCATGAAAAAGCATAGTATTGTGGTATTCTCCTTTGATGCTTTTCTTGGGTTGACTTGGCACATGCTCACACCATGTTATGACTATGACAAGTCACCATAGCCTCTTTGATCATTTAGTCCTTGACTTGTAGTACCACTCTTTGCTTTGATTAGTAATTCTTTGTTGCATTGCATGATTATGGCCATTATTGCTCTCTTATTTGGTTGCTCCCAGTCTTTTGCTAGCCTCCACTTGTTGAGTTAGTCCTACTCATGCTTCCAACTCCAAAGAAACCAAGTTATTCCAAATTGTCCACTATAAATTCCTATGCATGGTGTCTTACACCATTCCAAAGTATATTCTTGTTTTCAGCTATCTTCCAATTAAAAACTATTTTGTTATGTGAAAACTTAGTGGTTAAAGCCCTCACAAACTTGATGGCACACTTTATATTATTTGCCCCTAATAAACTTGAACCATTGTGTCATCTATGTTGTAGATGCTTGCACTTATACGTTGGAATTAGCAGAACCGTGATGTCACGGGGGACGTTTTCAACATTGCACTTGTACTTTGTACTCAGTTGATATCATGCTCTTTTGTCTATGCATGTCACTAGTGTGAAATAAAGAGGGAACTTCTAAGTCCATGGAGTTTGTATCCTGTGTTAGAGAAACGCCTGGGCCGCTATCCTAAGCCATGCCTAATCATGGTGGAAACTTGCAGCATCACCATAGTGACATCTATGAAGCATTCTTCTTATAAAAAAGAGACACATTGAGAAAAGAGGAAAGTGATAAAAAGCACCATAGTCCCATGGTAGATAAGAAGATTACTGAGATGCTCATTGTCTGCTTGCCTTGTCATTTTGGTTATGGGAAAGCTCCTGTACCATGTGCAAGGGGTACCCCGTTGGCGGTTCTCAATGATATGCAAATACTTACAATGACAAGAACTTACAGGTGACCAAAGTTGAGTAGCATGAGGTGTGGCCCTCGTATTCAAGGGACTTGAGATTTCCAACTTATACTTCATCAATCATATACTCCATCTTTGTCGCTTTAACCTTAATCACTTCAAGATGCTTATGATAGGGCCAATGAGGGCTAAAATCTAACAAGTACCATAATTTTTGGAAGCTCTTTTTGAAACTTGAAATACCTTCTTCCTTTATAAAAGGCTTTTCTTCCACCATTATTTGAGTCTCCACCTTCAACCTTTAGGCACCATTAATAGAGCATAGTTGTCATTCTGTGTGCAGTGTTCTAAAACTTATTGATTGATGCATATTGTGATATTACTTGTTCTTGTGCTACTTGTTTCTAGTCACCCTTGTGAACTTTGAAGGTGTCGTATGCATCTATTTTCTACTCTATGAGGGACAAGTTGTTTTCCACTATGCTATGTTTCTGTATGTGAAACAAACAAACGTTTTTCAATGCATGTTATTCATGATCTTTGTTTGTAGCTTGTCATGTTGCATGCATAGTTACTATGTCCTATTGTTAGAACTACATCTTTCATGCACATGTTTACAGTTCTTTGATCCGAGCTTTCAATGCTTGCAAATGGTTGGATATTTATTGTGAGGGTGCATGTCAACTCAAAAATTATTCCTTTTATCACTTACCTACTCGAGGACGAGAAGGAGTTAAGCTTGGGGATGCTTGATACGTCGGAAACGTATCTATAATTTTTTATGCTCCATGCTTGTTTAGTATCTACTTTGCTTTGCTTTGTCTACACTTTGAGGTACTTTTTACATGTTTTCTGGTACTAACCTATTAACAAGTTGCCACAGTGCCAGTTGCCTGTTTTCTGCTGTTTTTGGTTTCAGAAAAGTTAGTAAAGAAATATTCTCGGAATTGGACGGGACAAACGTGAAAGTCAATTACTTTCCGTGGGGAACAAGAAGTCCAGAGGGGAGACGGAGATGCAAGACAGGGCGGCCAAACCCTCCCTAGGCGCGGGTGGGCCCTGCCCCATGCCTGGGTAGGGTTTAACCCCTCTGGCCACCTCCTGGGCCTCCCCCTTCGCTTGTAAGAAGCCCCCAATGCAGAAACCCTAAGTACCCGATCAAATCTCCATGAAACCTTCTGTAGTCGCCGCCACTATCGTCCCTAGATCTGGGGGAGGGTATCTGAAGTTCTTCCCGTCACCCTGCCAGAGGGGAGATCATCCCGGAGGCCTTCTCTCCGGTATGATGCGTGAGTAGTTCCACCTTGGACTATGGGTCCATGTAGTAGCTAGATGGTTGTATCTCCTCCTTTGTGCTTTCATGTATAGATCTTGTGAGCTCCGTTCATGATCAAGTTCTAATCTATTTCTAATCATGCATGTTGTGTTTGCGGGGATACGATGGATATTGAGATTATTATGTTGGTTTGATTAATGGTTTTGTCTTTATGATTCTATCATGTCTATGTTGTTTGTGATATTGCATGCTCTCCGTTGTTAGTAGCTATCTTGGCCAAGTAGTTGCTAGTGACTCCAAGAGGGGGTATTTATGCTCGATAGTGGGTTCATGCCTCTAGTTTCCAAGGGAAGTGACAATAATCTCTTCGGTTGTAGATGTGTTGTTGCTACTAGGGAGAAAACAACGGTCTCTTGTTCATGGAACATGTGGACTGTTTACCTTACACACTTTGCTTAAGGCAGTTGTCTGTTGCTTGCAACTTAATACTGGAGGGGGTTTGGATGATAACCTGAAGGTGGACTTCTAGTCATAGATGCAGTTGGATGGCAGTCTATGTATCTTGTTGTATTGCCCAATCGAATCTCATAGGATCTTTCTGACTAGTAATTGCATTGTTATGCCTTGCTCAGTTCCTGTCAATTGCTCTGCTGTAATTTGTTTACCCTTCATGCCATGTTGTTTATCCAAGGAGAGCACCTCTAGTGAACTATGGACCCCGGTCCAATCTTTACCATTGATACATCTTCCACTGTTACTTATTTACTTGCTTCAAACCATTACCTTCCACACCATACGTTTAATCATTTGTTACAGCAAACTGGTGAGCTTGACAACCTCACTGATTCGCTAGGGCAAAGTCTTGAGTTTGTGTTGGGCAGGTCTCCGCGTTGCTTGCAACACCTGTGTGACGTTTCCTTCCTTCTTCTGGTTTGATAACCTCGGTCTCTACTAAGGTAAAACTTGTTGCTATGCTCATCATACCTTGCTCTTGGGGTTCCCAACAAAGTCCTCTCTGACAGGCAACACCGGTCAAGCCCTACCCAAATTCGGGTATTGTGGTTGTACGGTAACATTGGAATGGTATCGCATCCGAACCCAACCATCAGTTTTATTAAGGTGTAAGGCTCATGCCTCAAAATTTTCATCATCAAATCATATGGTGTTCATAAAACATGTCCAAAACATTTCATTAGAATGACTCATCATTCTAAGGTTTTCATAATCCTTTTCACCAAGTATTCCCATCTAAAGTGATCAAGTTTTATGCTTAGCATTAGCCACTAAATATGGGGGTAGTCACTAATGAGGGGTGCTAATCAAGTGTGACTTATCCAAATCTAATCTCATGCCTCAGTATGACATCTAGTTCTAACTAACTTAGGCCAAGTTTTATGCTCTTTATGCTACTTATAATAACTTTACAAAACTTACTAAATATTAACTAGAAGTAACTAAAGAACTTTGATAAAGAAAAAAAACAATAAAGTTTGCAAGTAAAATTGGGATTTGGTATAATAAAGTGGTATAACCAAATATGCCTAAGGCCTCTAGTTTTCATAGTTATCATCCAAGTGTTATCTTTCAAAGTTCTAGCTTGCCTTGAGTAGTGCAGTGGTTGGAGTTGTCCTCTGCTTCCTCTTCGTATCCTTGGTCGGTACTAGCGTCTATAAATAAATACGAGGTACACAATCACCAAACAATACTTAACTACTTCTATTTAGCAAACAAAGGTTCACACTAGATGAAATATCATCATCACAATCATCACAAGGATTAAAGCCTTAGTCTTATTTATTTTATTTTGGAAAAGTAATTTCTACTCATTGAAAAATACTTAAGATTTAATATTCTCTAATTAAAATATGGGATCATGTTGACACAGGTCATCACCACATATTTCAATACTTGGGAATGTGATTTAAAGTGGTGTCACAATTTAATAAGGTTTAACATTATTATTTTAATTAATTAAAGTGACTATAAATTCCTATGGGGCATTCTTTTAGTACTTGTCCATTATTACTGCAAGTAAACCTATATCTTTTTACATATTCAGAAAAGTCTCTACCTTGTTATTTTTACTATAGATGGTCTATAATTCCAAATGGTTTGAATCCAACGGGCTTGGATTAATATTTTCAATACCATTCTAGCAAATTTGGTTTCATGCAATTTGCTTCAGTAAAACTCTCCGAATTGATTTTTGAATCAACTGACAGAACTAGAGTTTGAACTAAATTGAAAATTTTATATTTGAATCTACTGGGTCGCGAGTGAACTAACTGGGCTGGCCCACTGTGCACAACGCAGCGTGTGGGCTGACTTAAGTGATGGCCCCATCTGCCAGTGACTCTAATTACGCGAAGAGGTATCCTTCTATCCAGGCCCTATGATTAGAATCTAATCTAACGGCTGGGGTTCATCATCGACGAAGAGCAGCTCCAGCAAGGTCTAAACCCTAACACGGTGGTGGGGGTCGTGCGAGGCTCACCAGGGCTCCAGCTAGGGTTGGCATTGGGGGAGAACGACGTTGTCGATGATAGCGGTATGAACGGTGGTCATGGCGGCTCCTGGGGCGGCTCCAATCAACGACTCCCTTCTCCTTCTGCAGCAGCGGATTCCAGTGAAATTCCGGTGATGCGGAGCTTGCCTTGCTCCGGGGAGATGTCTGGGAGGTTCTATGAGAGGTGGGGAGTGAGATGGTGTGGCAAATTGAGGGTGGGGAGGCCTTCATTTATAGCCGAGCGAGAGAAGCAGTGCGGCATGGACAGAGCTCATCGTTGTCGACGGTATGGAGAGCTATTGGCATGGCGGAGGGTGTAGGCCGGTGCGCGGTCTCCTGGCGATGCTCAAGGGATTAATCACGCGGCAAGAGGCGGTCGAGGTTGGTTAGAACGAGCTGGTGCTCTGAGCGGAACCGACGGTGGTTTTGATGACGCACGGGTGCTACGGGTCGCGTGGTGTCGAACGGGGATGTCTGGGGGGTTGTTGGTGTCGTGGTGATTGCAGGCACGGGCGGCGAAGGCGAGTCGTGGCGTGTACGTGTGTGTCAGGCGCGACGCTCTGGCGTGCTCTTGGCATGGCGCAGAGACAAAGGGAGCGGCTGTGCTGGGGTGGTCCAGGGTCTGGCTGCGTGCGAGGGCTGGACAGGGGGTGGCGATGGACGATCAGCTGCCTCCTGGACATGGTGAACAGGCACGGCGCTGGCTCCTGCTAGCTAGCCATGGTCGGCTGGCAAGGCGGGGCTCGGGTGGCTCGGCACTGGTGCAAGGGTAGAGTTCTAGCTTGTTCAATGCTTGTGTGCTCACTCGGGGAGACAAGGGTGAGAAAAGGGAGACAAGAATTGGACAAGGCTTTGATCACAAACAATAGAAGTTAGCTAGTGTTTACTGTGCTCACCAACTGTTTGATGAAATGGCCGATAGAAATTTAGTCTGAAATTTTTGGATGAATTTTGTTGAGTATACTGGTCACATACTTGGTAGTATATGATTTCTTGGGTTTGGCAAGGTGAAGTGTTTTGAGTGGTTTTTGAGAAAGCGTGATCTTAGTACCTACACTTGATTCAATTTTGATTTGTCATTTGAGTAGATTTGCAAAATGTTTCTGCTGGTTTGCAAAGTGGGCTTGGGTTCACTTTTACTTGGTATAGCAAGGGGTGAAAAGATTCTGTTAGAAAACTTGGACTAGAAACACTAAAAGTGGTCTAGTGGTTAACTTTGGTCAAAATAACCATTTGCTTATATGGTTTATTTTTGAATTTCTCTTGATGTGATTCTGCTTGGAAATGATTTAGATGATGTTGTTTTCATCTTTAAACCAAGCCTTGCCATTCGTAGCAATCACACATGGCAATCCAAGCATTCATGCACTCATCACATATACACACATGCATTCATATTGATTTTAATAACAAAAGTTTTTGTTAGCCCTAAACTTGGGTGATTAGTACTTGATAATCTTGATTAATATTTTTGGGATGTTACAAACCTTGCCCCCTTAAAAAAATCTCATCCCGAGATTTGAGAAAAATAAAACTAGGATTTAAATAGATCTGGAAACTCAGTCCTAATGTAATCTTCTTGTACCCAGGTAGCTTCTTCTTCAATGTGGTTCCTCCACTGGATCTTGAGAAACTTGATACTCCGGGTTCTGGTGGTCCTGAAGGCTTCTTCCAAAATACGAATGGGTACTTCGGGATATGTTAGGTCATCGTTGATCTCTATGGTTCTGTGATCAATATTCTTGAAAACTTCGGTATTCTCCGGGACTTCTAGGCATTTGCGAAGTAATGAGATATGAAACACATTATGCACGGCTGACATCTCCTTCGGTAGTTCCAGTTGATATGATACTTCTCCTCGGCGATTCAAAATCTTGAAGGGTCAGATATATCTGGGGGCTAACTTTCTGAGTTGGGAACATTGCATTCCTTTCAAGGGTGATACTTTCAGATACACAAAATCTCTGATATTGAATGTTAGGTCTCGAAGTCTCTTGTCGGCATAACTTTCTATCTAGATTGGGCGGTCTTAACATGCTCACGAATCTTGTGAACCTTCTCTTTGGCTTCTTGTAGGATGTCGGGTCCGAAAATCTGACTCTCTCCTACTTCCGACCAATTCAAAGGGGTACGGCACTTTCTTCCATACATAAATGCAAATGGGTCCATTTTCAAACTGGCTCGGTAACTATTGTTTTATGAGAATTCAGTGAAAGGCAGACAGTCTTCCTATTTTAATCCATATTCCAACACACAAGCTCTTAACATATATTCTAGTATTTGGTTTACTCGCTCCGTTTGTCCATCAGTCTGAGGGTGATAAGTTGTGCTGAAATCCAGTCGGGTTCCTAATCCTTCTTGGACTTTCTTCTAAACTCTCGAGGTAAACTGAGGTCGTCGATCCAACACAATGTTCTTGGGGACTCCACGCAAACTGACTATACTAGCAATGTACAACTCTGCTAGCTTCGAACTCTGATAGGTGGTCTTCACTGGTAAGAAATGAGCGACTTTGGATAGTCTATCCACTATGACCCAGATAGAGTCATTTCCCCTACTAGATGTAGGCAAACCGGTGATAAAATCCCATTTCCATTCTGGAATCTGTAATGGTTGCAATAGTCCTGCGGGTCTCTGATGTCCCGCCTTGAATCTTTGACAGATATCACATTTGGATATGTAGCTTCCGATTTCTCTCTTCATATTATGCCACCAAAATTGCTCCTTCAAATCCTGATACATCTCCGTTCCTCCGGGGCCGATAGAATAAATTGTATCATGGGCTTCTTTCAAAATATCTTGTTTTAACTCTGGATCTGCTGGCCACAAAACTCCTTCTTCATCTTTGGTGAATACGGGTACTTTCCATGTACTGATATGATGTTTGATTCCGTCGATACTAGCATTTCCTTTTTGTGCCTCCTTGATCTGACTAATCAAAGTGGGTTGAAGTTCTATGCTAGCCAAAAAATCCTTCACTTACTAGCTCCATTCTGAAATCTTCCAACTCCTTGTGCAAACTTGGTTGCTCCTTCAGAATCATGGTGTTCAAGCGACACGACAATCTGCTAAGAGCATCTGCTACCACATTGGCTTTACCGGGGTGATAGTGAATGTCAAGGTCATAGTACTTGATTAGCTCTATCCTTTGGCTTATATTCAGCTCCTTCTGGGTGAAAATATACTTCAAACCCTTGTGATCCGAATAAATCTCATAGCGGTTTCCCATGAGGTAATGCCGCCATGTCTTCAAGGCTAAAACTATGGCTTCTAGTTCAAGGTCATGGGTAGGGTAATTCTGCTCATGTTGCTTCAGTTGTTGGGATACATAGGATATGACTTTGCCCTCTTGCATTAGCACACATCCGAGACCAACCTTGGATGCGTCACAATACACATCAAAAGGCTTCGTGATATCCGGCATAATCAAGATTGGGGCTAAAATCAGTCTCTTCTTAAGCTCTTGAAAACTTGCTTCACATTTGTCCGTCCATTAAAACTTCTTATCTTTCTTCAACAATTAGGTCATGGGTCTTGCGATGCTCGAGAATCCTTCTACGAACTTGCGGTAATATCCCACTAATTAGAGAAATGCACGAACTTGGGTTTCAGTGGTTGCGGCTTGCCATTCTTCCACATCCTTAACCTTGGCAGGGTCGACAGCAATTCCTCCTGCCGACATGATATGTCCAAGGAATCCTACTTCCTTTAACCAGAACTCACATTTGCTAAACTTGGCATACAATTGATGCTCTCTAAGGGTTTCAAGGATGGTCCTTAGGTGTAGCTCATGTTCTTCTTCTGCGTTGGAATAGATCAGAATGTCGTCGATGAAAACAATGACAAACTTATCCAGGAAGTTCATAAAAATCTTATTCATGAGGTTCATGAAATAAGTGGGGGCATTGGTTAATCCAAAAGACATGACAGTGTACTCATACAATCCATATCTGGTGGTAAAGACAGTCTTTGGAATATCCTCTACGTGAATCTTGAGTTGATGATAACCAGTTCTAAGATCAATCTTAGAAAACACTTTGTCACTGGTCAACTGGTCAAACAAATCTTGTATCATCGGTAGTGGGTACTTGTTCTTAATGGTCACATCATTCAGCTTCCGATAATCCGTGCTCAAACGGTTACCTCCATCTTTCTTATCCACAAACAAGACAGGTGATCTCCATGGCGATGCACTTAGTTGAATCAATCCTATCTCTAGCATAGCATCCAGTTGCTTCTTCAGCTCCACTAATTCAGACGGGTTCATACTATAAGGTCTCTGAGCTATGGGTCCACTTCCAGGGATTTGTTCAATGATAAACTCGATATCCCAATCTGGGGGTATACCGAGCAATACATCTGGAAATACGTCAGGGTATTCACAGAATACTCTGACTTGGTCAATGGTTGGTTGGGCTAGACTCTTGTTGCACTTGAATTGATGGGTCAAGGTTTCAAATACATGCTCTACTGATACTCCAGTGGTACTAGTCATGGTTATGGCTTTCTTGGCACAGTCCATTAATCCTTTATGTTTCTACATCCAATCCATTCCTAGTACTACTTCCAAACCTTTGGTTCCAAGTACTATTAGATTAGCATAAAAATATATTCCATGGATTCTGATAGGTACGGCCTTGCAAATGTGTCTAGCTTTGGTGGTTGAACCAGGCATTTGAACTATCATAACATGCTTCAATTTTGTTGGTTGAATCTTACTAGTGCATGCAAATTCTTATGTAACGAACGAGTGCGATGCTCCAGAATCAAACAACACTCTTGCAGGTACTGAGTTAACAGAAAACATACTCAGGATGACATCTGGTGCTTCTTGGGATTCCTCAGCATTCATATGAAACAGACAGCCGTTGCGGTTGAGTGAGTTCCCTAGGGAAAATCTCCTTCCAGGCTGAACACGGCGCTGTTGCTGAGCTGGGGCATTCACATTGGGGGCTGCTGCAAGCTTCTTGGGGCACTCGTTGGAGTAGTGACCCTTGGTTCCGCATTCATAACAAGTAACCTGAGACTTGTCTTTTCCTGCAACAGGCACGACATTGCTTCCAGTCCTTGGGGCAGTATTGGTGTTGTTGGAAGTATTGTTGTTGTTGAACTTGGGCGGTGCACAGTTGAAATTGTTGGAATTGCTAGGGTTGTTGTTGTGGTTTCCTACGGGCCTTTGGTTTCCTCCTCCACGGTTGGGATAGTTCGGACGGATCATCAGGGGTCTATTGTTTCTTGGGGCATATCCTGCAGACGGGTTAGGACAATACTTTGGGGTATGGTGGGTTCCTGGTTGATGCATCATTCGACGCTTGCGATTCTAATTGGCTTGGTTGATCTTGCCTTCCATCTGGATTGCAGAATCCACTAAGGCTTCAATGTCAGCAAACGGGATATTGACTAACACCATCTGCATCTCATCATGCAGACCATTCAAGAATCTCTCCTTCTTCTTGGCTTCAGTGTCAATCTCATCTGGTGCATACCTAGCTAATGACAGAAATTTGTCACAGTACTCAACTACCGTCATCCTGCCTTGCTTCAATTCTCTGAAATTAATCTCTCATCCTCTTGATTAAACCCGGTGGCACATGGGTTCGACTAAACTTGAGTTTGAATTCATCCCAAGTCATCATCTGTCCTCCATTCATGGTGCGAATGCTATTCCACCAAGCTCTTGCATCTCCTACCAGATAATGGGTCAAAAACAGTACTTTCTCATTGGCCTCCACTCCTGCGACTTCTAAGTTGTTCTCCATGGTTTGCAGCCAGTCATCGGCATCTAATGGCTCTTCAGACTTACTAAAAATGGGTGGATTGGTGTTTTGGAAGTTCTTGAGCTTGGATCCATGGTTGTCCTGGTTTCCATGGCCTTGATTGTTATTGGCCATCTGAGCTATGTGTTGAAGGGTGGCTAAGTTGGCTTGACATTCAGCTCTTTCAGCTTCACGTCTGAAACCAACATTTGCAAGATTTGCAGCATTTGTTCCGGGGATGAACTGCTTCCTCCGCGAGGCATCTGAAGATTGAGATAGATCATGAGATAAGAGGGAAATTTCTAAGGTTCAGGGATTTGTCTTTGAAAAGCCTTTAAACTTTGAGTTTGAATCGGGTTTTGATAACTAGAAACTTTCTTTTGATTCATTCATAGCACACAATAAAAACACACACCACACTAAGGTAACAGATGGTTTTAAGAACCATTCTGTGAAACTACGATACAATGGGACTGGATACAACTCACACCTATGATAGTGCTCAAGTGCTATTACTCATCAGAATCGGTGGCTTCATCATCATCATCAATGAAGGTGGAATCATCATCATTAGTGTGGAAGTACATGGCTTGGTACTCTAGGTAGTCATCATCATCACTGAGGTAGGAGTAGGGGTCTCCACGGATATATTCGCCTGCATTCTCCCTCTCCCCAAGCTGCATGTCCCGCTCATGGATGGTCTCCTCCAAGCCTGTCACTTTGTGACGAAGGCGAGCAATAATGCGATCCTTCTTGTCACGCAGACGGCGAAAGGTCTTGCGCTCCTTTGCAAGGATGGCAAGGGTCTGGTCCTTCTTGACTGCAATGGCATAGTTGTGGTTGGCGTATGCGCGGGCGTTGTCCAACTCCTTCTGCCTGTCATGCAACATGAAGCTGAGATGATCCACGTGATGCTTCAGCTCGGGATGTTGTGGCACCTCCAGTGGCTGTCTCATAGCATCACGCCTTGCGTTGTACTCAAAGCGAGTACCCTTGATCTGATTGATGCTTTGCCCACACAGACAGGCAAGAGCTTCCTGCATAGCCCTGACGAGTCTGTCTAGCCAGTTGTTCTCTCTTAAGGTGAATTGGATTCCCTCTAAGGTGAGTGCCTCCATCTTGCCTCTAAGATTGGAAACAATCAGACATTGTAGTTCTCCTCCTTGCTGATCGTTGAGCTATGCTCCGAAGAAATCGGGGTGCGGGTGCTCAAGAAGTTCCGAGAGTTGGTCCAGATCGCGCTCAAAGATGAGCTGTCCTCCATTGCCCAACTGGTAGAACTTTCTATACTTCACCTCCATCTATAAGAATATAGGATGAGTAAGTTAGTAGAGTGATCAAGTGTGTCAAATTTTATGTAAGTTTGCAAGAATTTTTGAGGAACATGAATTTTTATGAAAGAGTCTAAGTGATAAGAATGAGAATAAGTTTTCATAAATACTCACTTCCTTTGTTTTGAAACTAAGTTTTTGATTCAAGCGTCCACTCTAACTAGGGTATCCTATGGTCAGGATGGCTCTGATACCAACTTGTCAACACCCGGATTTTTAATCCCAGATGCCTGTTATGCCATACATCGCAATCCCAGGATTACCATTTTTGCGTGACATAACTGATTGGTACCATAGTTAATCATCCATTACAAACCATAATAAAGGTCTTACAAATAAAGGATCTCATGATCCAGTCTTAAAACAATCAACACAGCGGAATAATATAATAACGGTAGCATGGTCGAAGCTTCATCTTCAGGGTCACAGGCAATGCTGACGATGGGAGATGATCCTAGTTGTCATGGACTTCCTGCTGTCCATCATCCTGATAGTCCTCCTCATAGTCTGGCCATAGGAATAGCCAGGGGCAAAGCCATGGGTACTCTTTAAGTACTCGCGAACTATCACTAACAAGTAAAGTGGTTCAAGTAGGGATCCTAAGCTCTAGGTTTATATGCAAAAAGCCAGATTTATCTCTAACTGAGTTTAGAAGTAAATAAAACTAGTTTAATGTTCTATAACACCTAAGTGGGAACATAGTTTTCATGTTCACAACCCTGTTGTGGTCAAGTTAAGTCCTAATTCATTTCACAAGTCATTTTGAAAACATCTGGCGATAGAACAATATGGCCACTCCAACTGTCCATAACCACGGATGCGGCTATTCGAATAGTTTGATACTCTGCAGAGGTGGTACACTTTCACCACAAAATTCGATACATCCGTCAGGAACAATCCTGATTCACCATACTCAGTATGTGGATAATCAATCCTAACCTTTCGATTACACACCCTAGTATAGGCACCTCCCCTATGAGTTTGGCCTCCCAACCATGACCATCTGTCATGTTGGGAACTGCATAGGTGGACAATCATCACGAGGTAGCCTCATCTCAAACCTATTCCGCAAGGCAACCCATACTAAGATATATAAACTTCCAGTCAAGCCCTACCCAAATTCGGGTATTGTGGTTGGACGGTAACATTGGAATGGTATCGCATCCGAACCCAACCATCAGTTTTATAAAGGGGCTAAGGCTCATGCCTCAACATTTTCATCATCAAATCATATGGTGTTCATAACATATGTCCAAAACATTTCATTAGAATGACTCATCATTCTAAGGTTTTCATAATCCTTTTCACCAAGTATTCCCATCTAAAGTGATCATGTTTTATGCTTATCACTAGCCACTAAAGTTGGGGGTAGTCACTAATGAGGGGTGATAATCAAGTGTGACTTATCCAACTCTAATCTCATGCCTTAGTATGACATCTAGTTCTAACTAATTTAGGCCAAGTTTTATGCTCTTTATGCTACCTATAATAACTTTCCAAAACTTACTAAATATTAACTAGAAGTATCTAAAGAACTTTGATAAATAAATAAAAAGAATAAATCTTGCAAGTAAAACTGGGATTTAATATAATAAAGTGGTATAACCAAATATGCCTAAGGCCTCTAGTTTGCATAGTTATCATGCAAGTGTTAGCTTGCAAAGTTCTAGCTTGCCTTGAGTAATGCAGTGGTTGAAGTTCTCCTCTGCTTCCTCTTCATACTAGTCTCCTTCATCCTTCGTATCCTTGGTCGGTACTACCGTCTATAAATAAATATGAGGTACACAATCACCAAAAAATACTTAACTACTTCTATTTAGCACACAGAGGTTCACACTAGATGATCTATCATCATCCAAATCATCACAAGGATTAAAGCCTTAGTCTTATTTATTTTATGTTGGAAAAGTAATTTCTACTCATTGAAAACTACTTAATATTTAATATTATCCAATTAAAATATGGGATCATGTTGACACATGTCATCACCACATATTTCAATACTTGGGAATTTGATTTAAAGTGGTGTCACAATTAAATAAGGTTTAACATTATTATTTTAATTAATTAAAGTGACTAGAAATGCCTATGTGGCATTATTTTAGTACTTGTCCATTATTACTGCCAGTAAACCTACATCTTTTTACATATTTAGAAAGGTCTTGTCAAATGTGATTTTTGAGAGTTGGAATCAACTCAAAAGCATTTCTTCTTGATTTTTGAAAAATGTTTGAATGCAGAAAAGTCTCTGCTTTGTTATTTTTACTATAGATGATCTATAATTCCAAATGGTTTGAATCCAATGGGCTTGGATTAATATTTTCAATACCTTTCCAGCAAAATTGGTTTCATGCAATTTCGTTCAGTAAAACTCTCTGCATTGGTTTTTGAATCAACTGACAAAACTAGAGTTTGAACTAAATTGAAAAATCTATATTTGAATCTACTGGGTCGCGCGAGAACTAACTGGGCCAGCCCACAACGCACAGCGCGTGGGCTGAATCTAACTACGTGAAGAGGTATCCTTCTACCTAGGCCCTATGATTAGAATCTAATCTAACGGTTGGGGTTCATCGTCGACGACGAACAGCTCCGGCAAGGTCTAAACCCTAACGCTGCGGTGGGGGTCGTGCGAGGCTCGCCAGGGCTCCATCTCGGGTCGGCGTTGGGGGAGAATGACGTTTTCGACGATGGCGGTTCGAACGGTGGTCACGGAGGCTCTTGGGGTGGCTCCAATCAACGGCTCCCTTCTCCTTCTGCAGCGGTGGACTCCGATGAAATTCCGACGATGCGAATCTCACCTTGCTCCGGGGAGAGGTGTGAGAGGTTCTGTGAGAGGTGGGGAGTGATATGGTGTGGTGAATTGAGGTTGGGGAGGCCTCCTTTTATAGCTGAACGAGAGAGGCAATGCGACATAGGCAGAGCTCGTCAGGGTCGACGGTATGGCAAGCTATTAGCATGGCGGAGGGTGTAGGCCGGTGCACGGTCTCCTGGCGATGCTCAAGGGCTTAATGGCGTGGAAAGGGGTGGTCGAGGTTGGTCGGAACAGGCTGGTGCTCTGAGCGGCACCGATGGTGGTTTTGACGATGCACGTCTGGTACGGGTCGCACGGCGGCGAACGGGGATGTCTGGGGGGTTGCTGGTGTCGCGGTGATTGCAGGCACGGGCGGCGAAGGTGAGGCATGGCGTGTACGTGCGTGTCGGGCGAGGCGCTCTGGCGTGCTCTCGGCATGGCGCAGATACAAAGGGCGCGGTTGTGCTGGGGTGGTCCAGGACATGGCTACGTGCGAGGGCTGGACAGGGAGTGGCGGTGGACGGTCAGCTGCCTCCTTGACATGGTGAATAGGTGCGGCGCTGGCTCCTGCTAGCTAGCCATGGTCGGCTGGCAAGGGGGGGGCTCAGGTGGCTCGGCACTGGTGCAAGGGTAGAGTTCTAGCTTGTTCAATGCTTGTGTGCTAACTGGGGGAGACAATGGTGAGAAATGGGAGATAAGAATTGGACAAGGCTTTGATCACAAACATTAGAAGTTAGGCAGTGTTTACTGTGCTCACCAACTGTTTGATGAAATGGCCGATAGAAATTTAGTCTAAAATTTTGGGATGAATTTTGGTGAGTATACTGGTCACATACTTGGTAGTATATTATTTCTTGGGTTTGGCAAGGTGAAGTGTTTTGAGTGGTTTTTGAGAAAGGGTGATCTTAGTACCTACACTTGATTCAATTTTGATTTGTCATTTGAGTAGATTTGCAAAATATTTCTGTTGGTTTGCAAAGTGGGATGGTTCACTTTTACTTGGTCTAGCAAGGGGTGAAAAGAATTGGGTTTGTTTCTGTTAGAAAACTTGGACTAGAAATACTCAAAGTGGTCTAGTGGTTAACTTTGGTCAAAATGACCATTTGCTTATATGGTTTATTTTTGAATTTCTCTTGATTTGATTCTTCTTGGAAATGATTTAGATGATGTTGTTTTCATCTTTAAACCAATCATTGCCATTCATAGCAATGACACAAGGCAATACAAGCATTCACACACATGCATTCATATTGATTTTAATAACAAAAGTTTTTGTTAGCCCTAAACTTGGGTGATTAGAACTTGATAATCTTGACTAATATTTTTGGGATGTTACACCAATGCGGCTGCTGAACACGCCAAAGAAATAGAGCCGCCCTATATCTTAAAAAGAAAAAAATAGAGCCGCCGTGCCGAGCCACACGTGCGCAGTGCCATGCTGTGGATGAGGGAGAGATCAGTCGGGCTGGTGCGTGAGGGGAGAGGGGTGGAGATATGAGAGGCAGCGAAAGAGAGAGAAAACACACTTCCAATTTTTTTTGTTTGCACAGGTCCTGACATTTACTACTAGTAGTAGACTCAGGAGTACGTCGTGGCAGGAACCCATCATAAACTTTGCTCTGACATGGAACCGCCTTCAACTCTTCTTCTCTCTTCGCCGCTGCCCTCTTGCTCTGCCTACATTTTATTCTCTCTACAAGTATAGCGCGTGAATTGAGGTTAGCATATCCTTATGTCTAAGAAACATAAATACTACTGTACTACAAGTAATAAGCTCCACCAGTGTCTAAACGAGATGATTCGTAGGACCCACTAAACTGAAGAACTTTTGCATGGGAATTTTATAGCTTGGTCATACACTGCGAAGTGGGCCCATTATTTGATTTTTCCCTTAGGGCATCCGCAATGTGTAAAAAAAGCACAACTTAAGGAATTTAGTAGTACATTATGGATAAAATAAAGTTACCTCAAGCTTATGGGTTGCCCATAGAGAACAGAAAAATAATTTCCCCTTCCTCATCTCTCTTGCATGGAGGAATATGACCAAGCGATGTGGATCCAGCCTTGTGGCAAATGTTGACCTATATATTGTGGCAATTCTCATAAGCCGGGTGGGCCCTACATTACGGATGCCCTTAGACACTCATGCTTTGTAATCCCATCTCCACCATGCCAGACTCGATTTTTTTGCAAAATTCATTTAATCGATGTAGTTAGATCATGGTTTTGGATTTCAGATTTGGTTTTTTACCGGGTCCGAGTGAAATGGCCGAAATTCGACTATTTTGGTGAATTTCAGTCAAATCACAGATGAAATGCAAAAATCCAAATTTAAATTTTGAGACGAATTTTGGCTGAAATTAGACCAAAATTTAGAGTTTCAAATAAAATTCTACCAAATACAAAATATTTTAGATAATTGAACAAAAAATCCCCAAATTTAGAAAGTTTTCGTTCGGTAAATTCTCTTGCCGGTCTTGGCTGAAATGGCTGAATCTCGGTGAAATTTCGGTAATTTCGGCCGAAATTTGAAACCTTGAGTTAGATAGGAGGCATAATCTACTATATGTGTGAAAATTCCCAGGGTCAACAATACTTACTATCCCAAGATGCACCCATCTACTGCGGGAACTCCATCAGGTCGTAAACTACAGTGTTGATCGGTATGGCCTTGACAACCTTGATCATTCCGTTTGAAACCCAATACATAGTGTCTATACATGACAGAACAATACTACGAAGCTGTTTTTTCTAAAACTCGTCAAATGTCATGGTTAACATTTTCATGGAACGTAGCACACTCGTCAAATGCCATTTCATAAAACTAATGGAGTAGCCTACGATTTACTAGCAGTAGTTAAATTTGACCTAATTTCGATAAATCAGCATAAAGTCATTCAAGTGGGTGGAGTTAGCTAGGAAGTTTCAGAACTCATAAAACATGGGAAATCATAAGTACAACATGTCGGTCCACTATATATAACTGAAAACTTGGCTTGTGGTATTCAGATCCATGTTATTTGGAATTTCTTTACGGAAAAGAACAATCTCGTCATCACTCGGAAAATTGAGAATGTTCTTTTCTCATAGTTGGAAACTCATACCCACGGCATTGTTTAATACAATAAGATGCACCCATGAACATCCGAAAAGACACTTAATTCAAGAGAAATCTATCGTGCTTACTGGTAGCTCAAGTTTGACCTTATTTCGTTAAATTATCAAGATGCAAAATCTTAGCAAGAAGTTGAAGCCATCGTCAAAACTCTTGGTGGTTTGATATATTAATTATGCCCTCGCTGGTGGGTACCCCCAAAAGATTTTTCGCAAACTTTTGAAGCAACCTACAATTTACTTATAGTTTCAAATTTGACCTAATTTCGATAAATCGACATAAATTCATTCAAGTGGGGTCAGTTAGCTAGGAAGTTTTAAAACTCATAAAACATGGGAATCGTAAGTAAAACATATTGGTCCAATATATATATGTATGTAAACTTGGCTCGTGGCATCAAGATCTAATATTCTTCGAACTTTTCATTATGGAAAAGAACTATGTTCTCATCAATCGAAAAAATTGAGAATTGAATGTTTTTTCCTCATAGTTCGAAAATCATATCGATGGTATGGTTTACTGCAAGAAGATGCACCCATTTACCTCTTAAAATACATTTAAGTCAAGAGAAATCTATCGCGCTTACTTGTGTAGCTCAAGTTTGACCAAATTTCATTAAATTTTCAAGATGAAGAATCTTAGCAATAAGTTGGACCTGTCATCTGAAATATTGGTGGTTTCTAACATATTAGTTGTGACTCCCTCTTGCGTACCTTCCAAAAGATTTGTCCTAAACATTCAAAGCAACCTACAATTTACTTGTAGTTCAAAATTTTCACCTAATCTCGGTAAATAGCCATAAAGTCATTCAAGTGGACAGAGTTAGCTAACCGAAGTTCGAAAATATCTAAAACATGGGAATTAATCATAAGTACAACATTTCGGTCCACTATATATGTCGAAAGCTTGGCTTATGGCATTCAGATAGTTGGAAACTCACAACGACGGTATTGTTTACTATAAAATGAACAATATCGATTGTCATCATTCAGAAAAATTAGAATGTTATTTCCTGATAGTTGGAAACTCACACCGATGGTATTGTTTACTATAAGAAGATGCACCCATCTACCACTGTGAAATTACATTTAATTCGAGAGCAATCTATCGCGCCTAATTGTAGCTCAAGTTTGACCTAATTTCGTTATGTTGTCAAGATGAATAATCTTAGCAAAAAGTTGAACCTGTTGTCAAAACTCTCGGTGGTTTCTGATATATTAATTGACCCCCCGATGGGTACCTCAAAAATCTTTTCGTAAAACTATCAAAATAGCCTAAAATTTACTAGCTCTTCAAATTTGACCTAATTTCGATAAATCAGCATAAAGTCACTCAAGTGGGCAGAGTTAGTTAGGGAGTTCGAAAACTTATAAGACATGGAAATCTCAATTACGTACAACATGTTGGTCCACTTAATATGTCTGGAAGCTTGATGGATTGTGCCATTCCGATCCATGTTCTTCGGACTTTCTTTATGGAAAGAACAATCTCGTCGTCACTTGGGAAATTGAGAATGCTCTTTCGAGATAGTTGGAAACTCACACCGACATCATTGTTTGCTACAAGAATACGCACCCATCTACCTCTGAAATTATATTTAATTCAAGAATTAATCTACCGCGCTTACTTGTAGCTCAAGTTTTACCTAATTTCGTTGAATCGACAAATAAGTAAGTGAAGTGTGCGAAGTTAGCTAGGATGCTTGAAAAATGGAATTATATAAGACTGCGGTCCACTTTTTGTGATAATTGGGAGGGTTGCGTTTTATTCTAACTTTGGTAGGTCCCCCTAGAGCGAGGTGCTTCAGTTAACATGGTCGATGGAAGTACAAGTTACATAAAGAACCTCGTAAAAAATGAAAATTACATCCAAGTCCATGCATTTAGCACAAGGTCCCTGAAACTAAGCAATGAAGTGCATTTTGAGGTTTGTGCAAAATAACGTTGATTGTGCTTAAGACTATCAATAGAATCTTCTAGGTGCTAAGAATGGAAAAGAAGATCCAACGGTTAGCAAGTGAAAATTTTGGGAAGCAACTGAAAATTTCAAAACTAGAAAAGTTTGAATCTTTTTGCCGCCAAGGTCCAAAGTTGTTTGCTTCCTATGTACTACTCCTACTCCACACCAACATGACTGAAGAACACGCCAGAGAAACAGAGCTGCCCTCTCTCTCAAAAAAGAAAAAATAGAGTCGTCGTACCGAGGCACACGTGCCCAGCGCCACGCTGTGGACGAGGGAGAGATCAGCTGGGATGGTGCGCGAGGGGAGAGGGGTGGAGAGACGAGAGGCAGCAAAGTAGAGAGAAAACACACATCCAATTTTTTTGCATGCATAGGTCCTGACATTTACTACTATTAATAGAATCAGGAGTACCTCGTGTCAGGAACACATCATAAACTTTGCTCTAACATGGAACCACCTTCAACTCTTCTCTCTTCGCGGATGCCCTCTTCCCCTGCATATGTTTTATTCTCTTTCCCAGGATGGTGCGTGAGGGGAGAGGGGTGAAGAGACGAGAGGCAGCAAAGTAGAGAGAAAACACACTTCCAATTTCTTTGCATGCATAGGTCCTGGCATTTACTACTATTAGTAGAATCGGGAGTACCTCGTGTCAGGAACACATCATAAACTTTGCTCTGACATGGAACCGCCTTCAACTCTTCTCTCTTCGCCGATGCCCTCTTCCCCTGTATACATTTTATTCTCTCTACAAGTACAGTGCTTGGACAGAGGTAAGCATATACTTATGTCTAAGCAACAGAAATACTACTCTACTACAAGTATTAAGCTCCACCAGTGTCTAAACAAGATGATTCGTGGGACCCACTATACTGAAGAACTTTTGCATGGGATTATTATAGCTTGGTAATATACTTCCAAGTGGGCCCATTATTTAATTTTTCCCTTAGGGCATCCGCAATGTATAAAAAAGCATTTCCCCTCCCTCCTCTCTCTTGCATGGAGGAATATGACCAAGCAATGTGGATCCTACCGTGTGGCAAATACTGACCTATACATTGTGGCAATTCTCATAAGCCGGGTGGGCCCTATATTACAGATGCCCTTAGACACTCATGCTTTTTACTCCCATATCCACCGCGCTAGACTCGATTTTTTTGTGAAATTTATTTAATCGATGTAGTTAGATCAAGGTTTTGGATTTCGGTTTTGTTTTTTACCTGGTCCGGGCGAAATGGCCAAAATTCGGCGATTTCAGTGAATTTTGGTCAAGTCTCGGATGAAACGCAAGAATCAAAATTTAAACTTTGAAAAGAAATTTAGCTAAAATTAGACCAAAATTTAGAGATTCAATTAAAATTCTACCAAATATAAAATATTTTAAATAGTTCAACAAAAATACCCCAAATTAGAATGTTTTTTTCAGTAAATTCTCTTACCGGTCCTGGCCAAAAAGGATGATTTTTGGTGAAATTTCGGTAATCTCGGCCTAAATTCGAAACCTTCAGTTAAATAGGAAGCATGATCCATTATATATCTAAAAACTCCCACGGTCAACAATGCTTACTACCCCAAGATGCACCCATCTACTGCGAAAACTCCATCAGGTCATAAACTACGATATTGATTGGTATGTCCTTGATAACCTTGGACATTTTGTTTGAATCCCAATAGTGTCTATACATGGCAGAACAATACTGCGAAGCTGTTTTTTCCAAAACTCGTCAAATCCCATGGTTAATGTTTTCATGGCACGTAGCACACACGACATGCATGATAGGGCATGTCATCCATAAATCTTTTAATTTCTTTTTTTCTTTTTCTTTATTTTATGTGGTTGTTTTCAAAACGGTTTCAAAATTGCTGATATGCAAAATCTTAGCAAGAAGTCAAACCAGTGGTAAAAACTCTCGGTGGTTTCAGATATATTAATTGACCACCTGATGTAGATACCTCCAAACGCCATTTCATAAAACTCATGGAGCAGCCTACGATTTACTAGTGTAACATCCCAAAAATATTAAACTAGAATTAACAAACTCTAATCACCAAAATTATGATTAACAAAAACTTTTCCAATTAAAATATGAAAGCATTCATATGAGTGCATTAAAATTTGGATTCTTTTGAATTGCCAGGATTGTGTGTTCCTTTGCTTGGAAAATGATTCTTAGGTGAATTAAACATCATCTAAACAATCCCCACACTTTTCCCAAAGACAAATAAAAAAAACAAACAAAATAAGGGAATGGTCACTTTGGCCAATTTAACTCCCATGCCTACTTTGGCTGTCTCTAAGTTTCAAAACTTAACAGAAACTTGTTTGGATCTTTACACCCCTTGATAGTACTCATAACAAAGTACCAAGGCCCACCTTGTGATCATCCAAAAGCATTTGAATGCATAGTTTAAATGACAGTTCAAAACTGAATCTATATCATATGGGAAGATCCCACTTTTTCAAAAACCACTCAAACAAGCTCAACTTTCAAAACTCAAGCATCCACAGACTCACCAGCACATGCCTAGCACACCCACCAAAAATCTTTTCAAAATTCAAAACTTGAATTCATGCGGCCATTTTATCAAACACCTTGCAGATTTAAATCTAACAAAATCAAAACACTATAGTGTGCAGTGTTTTGGGCCTAACTTGTTCCCTCTCTGGACACCACTAGCCTTAGTAGATCATCTAACGGCCTAACTAATCCCTAGCACCACTGTAAGCTTGACAATGTCATCAATGGTGAACAGCCGAGAGCACCCATGTCACCCAAGTGTGGACAGCAGGATAGAGGAAGAACTAGCCGTGCCAACCTTGTCTGGGAGGTAGCCCATGCCTCACCGCCCCCTCTCGACCATGCCGACATGATCCACAGAGCACACGTCGTTCCCATTCAACCAGACCACCTCGAGCCCTCGCCGCCCGCCAACATGCTCCCCACCGTCCCAGGAGACTGCCAGACATGCCCATTTCACCGCCCGTGCCCCGTAGCCACCGCTCTCCTCGAAGACGCCGCCTCTGCCTCGCAGAGCATCGAGTGTTCTAGACCATTTGCCACCGCCCCTACACGCGCATTAAAGCCATAGAGCATCGTCAAGAGACCACCGATCGATCGCCACCCTCGGCCATGCCGCTAGCCGCCCGTAGCCATGTCGCCACCATCGTATGCACATCCCGTTCGGTCTCACCGTCGAGCCTATAAAAGGAAACGACCCCCAGCCGAATTGAGCACACCATCTCAATCCCCTCACCTCACTGATCATTCCACCTCATTCCCGGAGCAAGGCGAGCAGCGCAGCGCCGGAATTTCACCGGAGCCCGCTGCTGCTGGAGAAGAAGGGAGCCAGCGATTGGAGCCGCCCCGGGAGAAGCTGCCGGTACCAGGAGGTTCGCCGTCGTCGACTTCGTCGTTTGCCCGCCTCTCCGACCCTCGCCTAAGCCCCGGTGAGCCCCCAACGAGCCCCACCTGCCGCGTTAGGGTTCTGTCTCACCGGCGCTGCCCGACGTGGACGATGAACCAGAGCCATTGGATTAGAACTAGATCCAACGCACCACATTGCCCCGTACCGCTTCGCACCCCTCCGTCTCACTGACGCGTGGGGATAGCAACTTAACCAGCCCGAGTAAGCGCTATGCGTAGCAGGCCGGCCCATTTTCTCTTCCCGCGCAGCCCACTAGTTTGAATTTAACTTTTTCCATTTTCATTCAAACACAGTTCTGTACCCAGTTTCAAAAATCAACCCAGCTTGATTCAGTGAACCAAATTGAATGAAACCAATTTTGTTAGAAAGGTCTGGAAGTTCTTAATCCAAGCCCGTTGGATTCAAATCATTTGGATCTGTAGATCACCCTTGGTAAAAATAATAAGGCAGAAGCTTTTCTGCATTCAAACATTTTTAAATTTAAACCATAATAGCTTTTGAGTTGATTCCAACACTCAAAAATCACAAGTAACCATACCTTTCAGAATATATAAAAATATTTGGGTTTACCTACAGAAATAATGTTCAAGTAATAAAAGGATGCCACATAGGCATTTCTAGTCACTTTATTTAACTGAAATAAAAGGTTAAATCTTATTAAATTTTGACACCACTTTAAATCACATTCCCATGGACTAAAATATGTGGTGATGACATGTGTCAACATGATCCCATGTTTGGTTTGGAGAATATTAAATCTTAAGTAGTTTTTCAATGAGTAGAAATTACTTTTCTAAAAATAAAAGCAATAAGACAAATGCTTTAATCTTGTAATGTTAGTGATGATGCTAGATCATCTATAGAACCCCTTTGTGTGATGATTGAAAGTAGTTAAGTGTTGTTTGGTGATTGTGTACCTCGTATTTATTCATAGACGCTAGTACCGACCAAGGATACGAGGTGGTAGGAGGATACTACGAAGAAGAAGCCGAGGAGAACTTCAACCACTTCTCTGCACAAGGCAAGCTAACACTTGCAAGATACTCTAATTATGCAAGCCTAATACTACTAGTTGATTAAGCAAGCCTTACTAATCAAGTTGACCTATGCAAGCTAACACTTGCAAGATACTCTAATTATGCAAGCCTAATACTACTAGTTGATTAAGCAAGCCTTACTAATCAAGTTGACCTATGCAAGCTAACACTTGCAAGATAATCTAATTATGCAAGCCTAATACTACTAGTTGATTAAGCAAGCCTTACTAATCAAGTTGACCTATGCAAGCTAACACTTGCAAGATACTCTAATTATGCAAGCCTAATACTACTAGTTGATTAAGCAAGCCTTACTAATCAAGTTGACCTATGCAAGCTAACACTTGCAAGATACTCTAATTATGCAAGCCTAATACTACTAGTTGATTAAGCAAGCCTTACTAATCAAGTTGACTTATGCAAGCTAACACTTGCAAGATACTCTAATTATGCAAGCCTAATACTACTAGTTGATTAAGCAAGCCTTACTAATAAAGTTGACCTATGCAAGCTAACACTTGCAAGACACCTTACCTATGCAAACAAATACTTGCTTGTTACCGAGCCAACCATATGCCTTAAGCATATATATGATTATACCCACTTGATAACCCAATCCTAGTTTTACTTGCAAGCTTCATACTTTATTTCTTTATCAAAGCTATTACTTAGAGCCTACTTAAGTAAATTGTAGATTCTAGAAAGATAATTGAAGGTTGTATAAAGAGCATAAAATTTGGCCTAAGCTAGATCATCTTGATGTCATCCCAAGGCATGAGATTGAACTTAGTTAAACTCCACTAGTTTACCACCCCTCATTAGTACTTACCCCCATTGGTAGATGCTAGTGGTAAGCCTAAAACTTGATCAACTTTAGATGGTAATACTTGGTGGAAAAATGGTTATGAAAACCTTGGAATGATGGATCATTCTATTGAGATGTTTTGACATGTGTTTCCGAACACCAGATGATGTTGATGATGAAAATGTTAAGGCATGAGCCTTAGACCTTTATAAAACTGATGGTTGTCTGGATGCGATACCATTCCAATTTTACCGTACAACCACAATACCCGAAGATTGGGTAGGGCTTGACTAGAAACTTATGTACCTTAGTATTAGTTCCCTCACGGCCAAGGTCGGAGCTGAGGCTACCTTGTGAAGATTGTCCACCTGTGCAGTACCCAAGATGACAGTTGGTCATGGTTGGGAGGCCAAACTCACAGGAGAGGTGCTTATACTAGGGCGTATAATTGAAATGTTAGGATTGATTATCCGCATACTGAGTATGGTGAATTCAGGATTTGTTCCTGACGGATGTATCGAATGTTGTGGTGAAAGTGTACAATCTCTACAGAGTGTCAAACTATTCGAATAGCCGCGTCTGCGGTTATGGACAGTTGGAGTGTCCATACTGTTCCCCCGTCAGATGTTTTCAAAATGACTTGTGAAATAGATTGAGATTTTGACTTGACCACAACAGAGTTGTGGCATGAGATACAAGTGCCCCCTTAGGTGTAATAAATTTTCAACTAGCTTTCGTAGCTTCTGAACTTAGTAGAGGTAAATATGGCTTTTTGCAAAACAACCCTAGAGCTTAGAGTCCTACTACAAAGACCCCCTTCACCTGTTAGTATTAGTTTGTGAGTAATTAAAGAGTACTCATGGCTTTGTCCCTGGCTATTCCCATGGCCAGACTATGAAGAGGAGTACCAGGAGGATAGACCCCAGGAAGGTTACGACAACTAGGATCGTCTCCCATCGTCAGCATTGCCTGTGACCCCGAAGATGGAGCTTCGCCCATGCTACCGTTATTATTACGTATTCCGCTGCTTGTGTTGTATTAAGAACTGGATCATGAGATCCTTATTTGTGTAAGACCTTATGTATGGTTTGTAATGGATGATCTACTGTGGTATCCAATTCTGTTATGTCTCGCAAAAATGGTATTCCTGGGATTGCGATGTATGGCATAACAGGCATCTAGGATTAAAAATCCGGGTGTTGAGAACTAGTAGTAGTCAAATTTGACCTAATTTCAATAAATCTATCGCTGTGAAATTACATTTAGTTCGAGATCAGTCTACCGATGGTATTGTTTATTACAAGAAGATGCACCCATCTATCACTGTGAAATTACATTTAATTTGAGATCAATCTATCACGCCTACTTGTATCTCAAGTTTAAGACCTAATTCCGTTAAGTTGTCAAGATGAATAATCTTAGCATGAAGTTGAACTTTTTGTCAAAACTCTCGGTGGTTTCTCATATATTAATTGACCCCCCGATGGGTACCTCCAAAATTTTTCCTTAAAACTATCAAAGCAACCTAAAATTTAGTCACTTTTCAAATTTGACCTAATTTCGATAAATCGGCATAAAGTCACTCAAGTCGGCAGAGTTAGCTAGGGAGTTTGAAAACTCATAAAACATAGAAATCTCAATTACGTACGACATGTTGGTCCACTTAATATGTCTAGAAGCTTGCTGGATTGTGGCATTCAGATCTATATTCTTTGGACTTTATTTCTTTATGGAAAAGAACAATCTCATCATCACTCAGGAAATTGAGAATGTTCTTTCCAAATTATTCGGAATTCACACCATCAACATTGTTTGCTACAAGAAGCACACCCATCTACCTCTAAAATTGCATCAATTCAAGAGCAATTAATCTATCGTGCTTACTTATAGATCAAGTTTGACCTAATTTCGTTGAATCGACAAAGAAGTGAAGTGTACGAAGTTATCTAGGAAGCTTGAAAAATGGAATTATATAAGAAATCGTGTTCCACTTTGTGTGATAATTGGGAGGGTTGCATTTTCCTCTAACTCTAGTAGCCCCCCCCCGGAGCGAGGAGCTTCAGTTAACATTGTCTGTGGAAGTACAAGTGACATGGACCTCGCAAAAAATGAAAATGATATCAAAGTCCATGCATTTAGCACAAGGTGCCTGAAACTAAGCAATGAAGTTTGTTTTGAGGTTTGCGCACAAAAGCGTTCACTGTGATAATGACTATCAATAGAATCTTCTAGATGGTAAGAGTGGAAAAGAAGATCCAACAGTTAGCAATGTTTGGATTTGCCAGTCTTGATCCAATGGTTAGCAATGTTTGGATTTGCCAGTCTTGATCCAACGGTCCATGTTCAAATTTTGAAACCGTAAAAATCCTTAAACTTTGGGAAATTGTAAGAAAGAATTGTCCACTTTGTACGAAAATTTGTTGGGAGCATTCTTTGTTTTCTAATTTATTCTACTACTTTTCATGGTTGCACACCAAAGCTACCAAACAAAGAAACCAATCCTTTCTCAGTGTCCTGGGTGGCATTCCCCACCATAATCCACACTCAATGACCCAATCAATGCCATTCCGCCCAGGTGGTTCATTAAAACATGTTGGTTTGTCATTTAGCAAAACATAAGCCTTTCAAAACATATAACTTTTCATGATGTGATTCCCTTCCTCGTCTGAATAGCATAGCTAAGAAATCTACCAATACGATGGCTCATAAACAAGGAATACTAGGGAATAATATGGGACATAGCATAGCATATACACATCAATTCCTACATATGCAATTCTACAAAAACATCTACAATGCATAGGAAAACAATAGGACATTTATGACCAAGATAGCACTACTTGCCTTTGTTGTAGATGTAGTCGATTAGATAATCCTTACAATTATATTGGCCTCTTTCGTAATACCCACAATACTTGCAATCATAGTAGTTGCAATCACAGTAGTTACACTCCTCGCAATCTAACGTTTGAAGCAAATACAACAAACACCATTCAAAACATTGCAAACATACAACAGTGCAACATTACAAGAAAACAATGATGAACATATGCATGCATGACTATTTAATGAGTCACAATGGTTGCATTTAGTGTTCTGAACATAGGTAGATTACATGATGCATGTGGAAAGTCATTTAATGCACTAAAGCTTTTATTACTAAAGTTGTATTGATTTAATATGGTGTATACCACTTTAATTGAACTAAATATGTTTATGTTGTATTAAATTGTGAACTAGATGCTTCTGGATAGTGTTAATGCAATTTAGAGACAGTAGCAATTTGATTCACCTAAAAAGGAGTTATAGATATTTTCTTATGATTAAAACACTATTTCAATGGGTTTAAATATTTCTGTATGAATTTCTATTTTAACAGTACCAAATAATTTGTCATGCAATTTCTCTGTATAGATATTGTCAATACAAAACCTTAGCACTTGGATTCACCCTAATCGGAGTTATAGATCTTTTTGTATGATTTAAATAGCGTTTAATAGGTTTTAAATGATTCATATAGTTTCTGTTGTCTAAAAATCAAACTAAAATTATATCTGTAATCTCCACGGAATTGTGATTTCAGGTACATATTATTTGTAATTTTCTGAATAGTATTTATTTTCTTATGAATTTATTACTCTAAATAAGCCATTAAACCATTTAAATCTTCACGGCAAAACCTTATAGTCAAAGGCTGAACTAATTGCATATTGATGATCTACATGGAACCAGCTTTCCATCGGTATATCATTTATATTTTTGTGACAAGCAATTAATTTACTATGAATTTAATGATTTATAAAGCCATTAAAACTAATTAAATTGCTATGGGTTAAATAGTCGGCAAAGGCTAGATCCAACCAGATATTATTAATGTACATTACAGTAGATTCAATTTGATATATTGTTCATATTGTTCGGAGTTACAGATAATTTCTTATGAATTTATTAACCTAAAAGACCATTAAAACCAATTAAATTACTGTAGTAACCACGTACAATAAAAGTTGGATCCATTCTGATAAGATGATTCTAAGTAAAATTATCTTCAAGTTGATATATTATACGCAATTTTTGGACGTGGTATGAATTTCTAATGAATTTTACAAGTTAGACCTATAATATGCAATTTTAAATTCGAACGGAATATTCTAGAGAATATTCCGCTGACCGGACATGTTGACTTTGCATGCTGACTGGGACTAGATGTTGACCTGACGTTGACGTGGTGTGGATGAGGAAGCTGACCGGGATGACGACATGGCACGCACCGGTTTGATTGGATCTCGACCGTCTGGATAGGATCCGGTGGCTAGAAGAAGAGATTGACCCGATTTTGGCTCATAATAGACAAGAAACAGATCTGTGTTAGAGAGACAAATCCGTAGGTCAAATTGAAAAACTTAGAACATGAAAGTTGTGGGGAATCATTATTCCTACCTTCTCACCAAAGGAATTTGGATTTGAAGAAACGAGCGCGAGTAAATCTTGGATTTACACCGTCAGATCTGAAATATTGCGATGCGAAATTCTCCGGCTGTGGTGGATGAAAAGAGGTGAGGTTTGTTGGTATTAAAATATTTCGACGCGTTCTACAACTTTCGTTTTTTGACCGAAGGCAAACAACGAAGTCTAGATGGGTTAAAAAGCGAAATAAGATTCGGGCATATGTAGATTCGGGATTTCAAGGAGAGAAACTCGTACAATTGTGGCTCCACGAGTTTCTTTGGAGGTTTAGGACGGTGGGGAGATAGGTTTTGGAGTAGAGAACAAGTAGAAACAAACGGAAGTCGATTTGGAGTTGTAGATAAAAAGTTACGAGTATTTGAATAGAGATAGGTCTAGAAAATAGGTTTTTGCACGAATTTTAAAGCAAACCTGGGACACGATCGGTACGTGCCTGGCTGCCTGGTCCAGTCGGTCCGGGTGTGCTGGCCCATTAGATTTGTTTTTCTTTTTTTTTTCTTTTTCTATTTACTTGTTTCCCTCGTATCTTTTGCATACGAACTCCAAATGACACGATTCTTGTTTCTAAATTTTTCTAAAATCAAATAGATCATTGTAGGATCATATTAGTAATCTTCTTACTAGTTTGCAACTAATGGGTTTATAAATCCTTGTATATTTCATTTTATTTATATCTTTATTTGTTTGTATTTATTCCATAACTTTTTCATAATAGCTCCAAATGAACTCAATTTTTTTCTAAAATTTTGTAGTATTAATTGGCTCTCTTTAGGCTATAATTATCAATAATTTATGCCTTAGCAACACTGGGTTTTATAAAGTCAATTTAATTTCCTTTAGGAACATTTGGGCAAATCAACTATAGGATTTAGATACCAGGATTTGGATTCAGTTAGTGAGAACTTTGCATGGATGTAATGAAATGCTTATGAATGCTTCATGATTTTAATTTTGAAATCTTGCACACCAATTCTACGATCCAAAATCAATCCATGCCCTTTTGCCTATATGGCTACTTAGGTCATAACAAAAGAATATAAGATTTTGAATTCAAGGTTGAGAGGGTTTTCTACTCAAAAAGTTTCTTCTCTTTGAGAATTTTCAACATAGTCAAACAATCAATCAAACTTATTTGTTTATTTCACATTCCAAAATTAGGAGAATTTTGGGATGTGACATACTACCACCCTTAAAAGAAATCTCGTCCCGAGATTTGGGAAGGCTAGAAAGAAAGAAAGGTTCGGGATTCACTAGGATTCTACCACCCTTAAAAGAAAATTGACTAGGTCACTTCTTGAGGGTTCACTTGGATCAGATTGGTTCTCCTTTAGACTTTTATTGGCACAATGTCTCTAGCACATTCTAAACATCATGATTGATAGTTTCCGAGAAAGCACTTCTTAAACTAGCAAAACTCTCATGGGGGGCAAATAGGGAACGTTTACTTCACGGTGACCATAATTCACGGTTGGGATTCATCCTTACCGTACATTCCTATGCTTAGCAATGGATGCTTTTAGAAGGGTGTAACAATATACCATTCTAGGGTTTAGGCTCAACGTCAACTCTCTGCTAAGGTTGAAAAGGGAACTCAAGATTTGCAGAGCCAACAGTACAAGAGCGAATAATAAGAGTAGTAGGAATGGTGATCAATCCATCCTGCACCCAAATCATTACCATGTATGAGGATAGGTGAATCACGTTTTTCTATCACTCGGGCATTCTCACTTGCCTTGAAGAATGTTTCCATGGGCACAAACTAATTCTCTATGTATACTCTCATGTATTCAATCAACAAAGCTACTACTAAAACTAAACTATCGATACTTCAACTTTCAGGTTGCGTAATCTACTACATAACATCATTTCAACACTTCATACTCCCACATCTCTTTTTTTCCATTAGATAAAGCATTCTCCTTCCTAAATGCATTGTGTTTTCAAACCTTCCACTTAACACATCATTATATCTCCAAGGGTTCAAGATAGGGAAGAATAGATTCTATAGGAAAGAAACGACTAAGAAAATAATCCTACCAATAACTATATGAAGCAATCAATGTCACAAACAAGCAAACAATCATAAGGCGATCAACACACAATCAAACATTTGTATAATAACATTACAGGGGTCTAAATATAGGATTATATGACCACAAAATAGTTTAAAAGCATTAGGAACAATACTAGAGTAAAATAGAGTAACATATAAGCAGTAAACTAAATCTGTCAAAATGGTACAGCAGGTTTAACGAATTTTTCTGGGCACCTTAAACTCGTCAGGGATTTGAGCCAATTTTTGTACATGTACTACAGGTAATTACGCTCCAGATCCTATTTTTTTAGATTTTTAAGAGTTATCAATAAAATATGAAAAATCGCACGGTACAACAGGTCAGGCAGAAAACTACAGCAGTAATCCCACAAATTTCAATCAATTCACACCATTAAAATAATTTTAAAACCACACGACAACTCCAGCAACTTTAGAGTTTCAAAACAACAGATCTTAAACAAGGCATCACATGATATGGTTCAGTACAAACAAGCAAGCAACCTATATTTTCATACCATATAAGTTGGTAAGAACAATATGCTAACACGATAGCGATGATCTTCTAAAGAGATAGAACATGGTGGTCTAGACCTAACCAAACTTGATGAGATATTTATTTATGTCATACTATTTGTTCTTTTACTTATCTAACTCTCATATAGGTATCATGAGAATGGACAACTATAAATGTTTGAATAGGAGGAGGTTCTAGAAAAGATAGATAAGAAATATAAGAACTCTAGTAAGTAGAAAATATGATAGTTCTCCTAATAGAGGTCTTCTATTACTAATCCATTTCTAAGGTCACGATCCTATAGTCAACGCACAGCTCTTATACCATCTTGTAACACCCTCGCCTGATAAGGCTGAGTTCATGTGTATAGTGCCAATCCGTGGATCGGTTCACTGGCACACACAGTACAAAATGATACCAAATATAAATGTGCATCATAAATACAACGAATATGATCCAGAATTTACATTATTTATTCAAGTACATTGCAGAAAACGAATACAAGGTAGATCTCCATCCTTCAAATGTGCCACAGGCGAACAAATGTTGAGTTGAGTCTCGCGACCTATGAACGATCACTCAGATACGATATAACCTGCAACATGAAACGTTGCAGCCACGAATGGTCAATACATTGAATGTATGGCAAGTAGGCTAAAGTGGTTAACAACATATCTATCAACTACATGCTTATTTGGCCAAGTGGAGTGCAGGCTCATTTGCATAAAGCAACAGTTTTATCCCAACATTTATAACAAAGTAGTTTTCCAATACGATAAATAGGACACTCTGGTTCACTCCCAGGTGCTCCTACCCAATTATGTTCATCCAACAAGTTTTAAGTAATTAAGAAATAAGGATGAGTGAGAAATATCATAGCATCAGTATCAGGTCGCTCAAATTGTCTATAGCCGGGGACACGGCTAAGTACTTAGTTTATACACCCTGCAGGGGTTAGTACACTTTACCCATGTGACTTGGCCAGCCCAGCTCGTACCACCACTCTCATATTGGGTGATGATAGGAAGAAGTCCAAGAAGGAACCGTTCGGGAAGTAGCTCCCCAAACCCGACACGCACCGGTCCAACCTACACTATCTACATCTCTGGATACGTGGGTTCGAGTTACCACAACCTACTGAGTTCAACCAACCGCCCATTTTATTATTGGCACATGGTTGCACACGAAAGCTACCAAACAAAGAAACCAATCCTTTCTCAGTGTCCTGGGCGGCATTCCCCACCATAATCCACACTCGATGACCCAAACAATGCCATTCTGCCCAGGTGGTTCATTAAAACATGTTGGTTTGTCATTTAGCAAAACATAAGCCTTTCAAAACATATAACTTTTCATGATGTGATTCCCTTCCTCGTCTAAATAGCATAGCTAAGCAATCTACCAATACGATGGCTCATAAACAAGGAATACTAGGGAATAATATGGGACATAGCATAGCATATACACATCAATTCCTACATATGCAATTCTACAAAAATATCTACAATGCATAGGAAAACAATAGGACATTTATGACCAAGATAGCACCACTTGCCTTTGTTGTAGATGTAGTCGATTAGATAATCCTTACAATTATATTGGCCTCTTTCGTAATAACCACAATACTTGCAATCATAGTAGTTGCAATCATAGTAGTTGCACTCCTCGCAATCTAACGTTTGAAGCAAACACAACAAACACCATTCAAAACATTGCAAACATACAACAGTGCAACATTACAAGAAAACAATGATGAACATATGCATGCATGACGATTTAATGAGTCACAATGGTTGCATTTAGTGTTCTGAACATAGGTAGATTACATGATGCATGTGGAAAGTCATTTAATGCACTAAAGCTTTTATTACTAAAGTTGTATCGATTTAATATGGTGTATACCACTTTAATTTAACTAAATATGTTTATGCCGTATTAAATTGTGAACTAGATGCTACTAGATAGCGGTAATGCAATTTAGAGACAGTAGCAATTTGATTCACCTAAAAAGGAGTTATAGATATTTTCTTATGATTAAAACACTATTTCAATGGGTTTAAATATTTCTGTATGAGTTTCTGTTTTAACAGTACCAAATAATTTGTCATGCAATTTCTCTGTATAGGTATTGTCAATACAAAACCTTAGAACTTGGATTCACCCTAATCGGAGTTATAGATCTTTTTGTATGATTTAAATAGCGTTTAATGGGTTTTAAATGATTCATATAGTTTCTGTTGTCTAAAAATCAAACTAAAATTATATCCGTAATCTCCACGGAATTGTGATTTCAGGGACATATTATTTGTAATTTTCTGAATAGTATTTATTTTCTTATGAATTTATTACTCTAAATAAGCCATTAAACCATTTAAATCTTCACGGAAAAACCTTACTGTCAAAGGATGAACTAATTGCATATTGATGATCTACATGGAACCAGCTTTCCATCGGTATATCATTTATATTTTTGTGACAAGCAATTAATTTACTATGAATTTAATGATTTATAAAGCCATTAAAACTAATTAAATTTCTATGGGTTAAATATTAGGCAAAGGCTAGATCCAACCAGATATTATTAATGTACATTACAGTAGCTTCAATTTAATATATTGATCATATTTTTCGGAGTTACAGATAATTTCTTATGAATTTATTAACCTAAAAGATCATTAAAACCAATTAAATTACTGCAGTAACCACGTACAGTAAAAGTTGGATCTATTCTGATAAGATGATTCTAAGTAAAATTATATTCAAGTTGATATATTATACGCAATTTTTGGACGTGGTATGAATTTCTAATGAATTTTACAAGTTAGACCTATAATATGCAATTTTAAATTCGAACGGAATATTCCAGAGAATATTCCACTGACTGGACATGTTGACTTTGCATGTTGACTGGGACTAGATGTTGACCTAACGTTGACGTGGCGTTGATGAGAAAGCTGACCGGGATGACGACATGGCACGCACCGGTTTGATTGGATCTCGACCGTCTGGATAGGATCCGGTGGCTAGAAGAAGAGATTGACTCGATTTTGGCTTACAATAGACAAGAAACAGATCTGTGTTAGAGAGACAAATCCGTAGGTCAAATTAAAAAACTTAGAACATGAAAGTTGTGGGGAATCATTATTCCTACCTTCTCACCAAAGGAATTTGGACTTGAAGAAACGAGCGCGAGTACATCTTGGATTTACACCGTCAGATCTGAAATATTGTGATGTGAAATTCTCCGGCTGTGGTGGATAAAAAGAGGTGAGGTTTGTCGGGATTGAAAGATTTCGACGCGTTCTACAACTTTTGTTTTTTGACCGAAGGCAAACAACAAAGTCTAGATGGGTTAAAAAGCGAAATAAGATTCGGGCATATGTAGATTCGGGATTTCGAGGAGAGAAACTCGTACAGCTGTGGCTCCACGAGTTTATATGGAGGTTTAGGACGGTGGGGAGATATATTTTGGAGTAGGGAACAAGTAGAAACTAACAGAAGTTGATTTGGAGTTGTAGATAAAAAGTTACGAGTGTTTGAATAGAGATAGGTCTAGAAAATAGGTTTTTGCACGAATTTTAAAGCAAACCTGGGACACGATCGGTACGTGCCTGGCTACCTGGTCCAGTCGGTCCGGGTGGGCCGGCCCATTAGATTTTTTTTCTTTTTTTATTTACTTGTTTCCCTCGTATCTTTTGCATACGAACTCCAAATGACACGATTCTTGTTTCTAAATTTTTCTAAAATCGAATAGATCATTGTAGGATCATACTTGTAATCTTCTTACTAGTTTGAAAATAGTGGGTTTATAAATCCTTGTATATTTCATTTTATTTATATCTTTATTTGTTTGTATTTATTCCATAACTTTTTCATAATAGCTCCAAATGAACTCAATTTTGTTTCTAAAATTTTGTAGTATTAATTGGATCTCTTTAGGCTATAATTATCAATAATTTATGCCTTAGCAACAGTGGGTTTTATAAAGTCAATTTAATTTCCTTTAGAAACATTTGGGCAAATCAACTATAGCATTTAGATACCAGGATTTGGATTCAGTTAGTGAGAACTTTGCATGGATGTAATGAAATGCTTATGAATGCTTCATGATTTTAATTTTGAAATCTTGCACACCAATTCTACGATCCAAAATCAATCCATGCCCTTTTGCCTATATGGCTACTTAGGTCATAACAAAAGAATATAAGATTTTGAATTCAAGGTTGAGAGGTTTTTCTACTCAAAAAGTTTCTTCTCTTTGAGAATTTTCAACATAGTCAAACAATCAATCAAACTTATTTGTTTATTTCACATTCCAAAATTAGGAGAATTTTGGGATGTGACATGATATGGGTTGGAGGGACTAGTAAAAATACTTGAAAAACTCGTTTGACGGTATGGTATACTATACCACATACTCCATGTGTAGATTCTTGGGTTTTAGGCCAAATGAACAAGGTCATTGTCAGTTTTTTTTAAAAACCGGGTGGTGGCACTTTATTTTTCTGACCGGGGTATGTCCTGAGGAAGCGAGATGCTTCAATTAACATAGTAATAGGATGTATACATATATGTTACACCAAGGACCTCACAAAAGAGAAAATTACATCCAAGTCCAAACATTTAGCACAAACGACCATGAAATCAAGCAAGCAAAAGTAGTAGGATGAGTAAGTTATGCGCGCTCTGCACGTGAGTGTGGCGTGATATATAGAAGTTTGACATATCATTTCAGAGAACACTTAAATCCTAAATATAAACATTATCAGCAAACTTACTTTATAGCCAAAATACACCCTTCCTAGTACCAAAATAGACCATGTCTCCGAGTACTACTACAGTAACAAGTAAATGAGTGGAACTCTAGAACTAAATTAACTAGTAATACATCATTACCATCGCTTTAGGATCACTAGCAGAAGTTTAAGATCAATTTTTCTTGTCGATGCAAATGGAGAAAGAGAACACCTTCTGGTACTGTCCAGTAGCCACGGTTATGTACCGTGGCGGCACCATGAGGAATGTTAGATCTTCGAGGACGACACTGCGGGGCAACGCGCAGCTCGTCGGCTCCATTACCCCATTAACGGTGTCTGCCTAGAAGTTCGTCGGCGACTACAGGCCAGTCATGCATAGCTTCACCCTATACTAGGGCCACGAGCACGTGACCGCCCTAACGCACACCGAGGAAATGGCGACGGCCTGGCCGAGCTTGGCGATGATGAGGCTAAACAAGCTAGCATCATCATAGTAGACGATGACCATGGATGACAAAAAGGACGGTAATGGCATCGTTACTGTAAACTCCATGGGCTGGTCGTATGATATCCTATGCAATTGTACCTTGTGGTCGCTGTCGAGGTGGATAAGGAGCTCGACCGACGAGGCGGTGAAAATGCAGCCCACCTCCATGCAAGCGCACGGGCTATATGGGCATGCGGTCTTGTGGTCGTCGAGCTCGTGGTAGGCGACCATGGTGAGACAGCTGTCGTGGGGGCATGGAACAGTTACCGGCGCTAGCTCGTCGATCTTGTGGTAGACGACCATGGTGATACAGGTGTCGTGGGGGCATGGAACAGTTATCGGTGCTAGCTCGTCTTTGTCCATCGCCGGCGAGCTCTTGGTGGAGTCCGCCTAGACGTGCAGCGTTGGAGTGGTTCCCTGGAAGCTCGGCTCGCCGATATAGTGCCTGCAGTCCAAAATTGTATGCAACATTGAATATGGGGTCCCTTGATCCATCCTAGAGCCATGCTCCTGCATAAAATTGAGTAATAAGTAGGTATCGTCACTTTAATACCATGCTTCACACTGGTCAGTCAAATAAGCTTGCAGGAAGTTGACAGGTGAGAGTAAAGCAGGTATCACGTTGTACAGTAACATATCCTACCGACGTGAAGGTATACTCCTAGAGAGAGACATATAAGCCTGGGTCTGGCGCAAAGTGTATAGTGCTGTAGGGGAGAGATCGAGGACTGGATGCATGTCTTCAACATGATCTGCATTTTATTCTATCTTCTTGTCTCTTTTGGCTCTTTCGTTTCTCTCTCCTTTTTAGAGGGAAAGGGCACCTCCCCGGTTGAAACCAAGTTTACAGTATTCTGATCCATAGGGAAAACATTAGGATCGAAGCCCCGGTACACAAAACCTCAGCACAGTTCCATTTATTTCTTGTGGTTAATCTTGTCTAGATACAGGTATTAGGATTAATTTAGAAAAATAGGTCCAGATTTTAGAAACTCCATGGAGTAGTAACCGGAGTAGAACAGTAGCAGCAATAGTTGTACAGTTGTACTAATACTCCGGTAATATATGTCTTTTTATACTCGAGTAGTACATCGCTTTTTACACTACTCTGGTAGGTATAGGAATTTGTGGTGGGCGGGCGGAGGTAGTTATTTACGGCTTTTAACTATGTAGTACTCGAGTGCTCTCATGACTTCATGAAGTGAGACTACAAAACATTACTATACTACTCAGATGCAGATGTCATCACACGGTTCCTAGGGACACTCCAGAGACATAGGTTTTGAGATGCACGTCCTTGCTGCCAAGGCAATTCATTTCGCTCCTCTCTATTTCTGGGTTATTTTCTTCTCTCTTCTTGTGTGTTTCTCGGCATGGCCCGCATTCTCCTTATTCTGATGTTTGTGTAGTGTCTACTGGATTCTTATCGCATATAGATGGTTGCGTGCTTTCTTGATTTTGCAGGCGACGCGGCCTTTTTGACGTGCCGCGGTGCCGGCCAGGGGATAGCACGTTGGGCGCAGTCGAGTTTTTATATCAATGTGACATTAAATAATTTAATTCAATGCCAAGCAAGGAGATGATTTACGTGTAAGTATGATGTACAGAGGTTATTTTTTTATCCAGGGACATTGATAGTAGTACTCCTTATTTCACTTAATCACTACGAATACATGCGGTTTCCCGGATTTCTTTCTTTTAGTAGGAGTATTAATTACATGAAATCACGTGAGTAATAATTAACGTCACTTTATCTTTATTGGCACCCCTCTTTCCCTAGAACGCATGCAGAAATTAAGGGGAGGAAGTAATATAGAGTACAAGAGGTTTTATTGCATCGCAGTGGGGGAGATGAAATGACAAACGTAGTACTTGTGCTAGACCCCAACATTGTTCCAACTTTCACGTGATGATATTAAATCTCCAAACCTTATTTCAGATAGGTAGTACTAGAGGTTAAATTAATCATAAGACCGCTTCTTCTTCTTGGACCTAGATCCTTCCGCTGCGACCTTCCTATTGGCATCGTCCTTCCGCTTCCCGTGGCATCCCCCAGCTCTCGCCTTCTTCTTCTTCAAGCCTCCTACCTCCTTCTCCTTCCTCTTCTTATTGCCAGTGAAGAAGGGATCAAGTGCAGTCTTCTTGTAGACAATTTCTGACCCCTCATCCTCCTACTTCCTCTTCTTCTTGTCAAAGGAGGATGGATCGAGTGAACTCTTTTTGAAGACTACGGGTCCATCATAGATGAAAGATAAACCATCATCCTCCTCCTCCTCTGTGCTCTCTGGTGGCTTCCCCTCCATCAGATGACGGTAAGCAGGTTCCTCTTCGGAAAAATTACCTTGCGCTGTGTTGTAATAGTACGGCCCATCAACGGACTCCCCGCTATCACCATGGTAGGGACTGATATCCCCGTTGGCCAATTCATTGGACTCGTCAATGGAGGTGCACTGGTCGGAGCAGCTGCGCGGCATTTTTGTGTGTGTGGTGGCTTGGCCGGCCTAGAGGGAGGGGGGGAAGGGGGAGAGACAGAGAAAGTTCTTCGGTGTGTGCGTCGTGCCTGGATGCGGAGAGGTGGTCCTTGTTGATGGCCGCTTAAAAGGGCTTGCACAGGACATAAAAACGTCCAATATGAGCCATGGATGATCAATGCCTAATGGGCCTTAATTTCTGAACATGGGCCCGTGACTGCCTTTGATTCCAGGGAGTACAGCCTAGATTTAGTCGAGCTAGAAAATCTCCCGCTATCCCCGAAATATTTAGCGCCCATGTGTTTCAAACATACTGTAATTCCCTTTCCACCCCTAGTTAAGGCAGTTTGTTAGGGCTTAAATCGTAATTTCCCGGTTCACTACCTCTACAGCCCTCCCTGCCTCCTCCCTACTGCCCCCCCCCCCCCCCGCACACACACACAATCCTTGACCGCAGATGGGCAAGCCCTGTGGAAAACCCTAGATCTAACCTTTACCACCTTACCCTAAATTTGCTTCTTCGCCGTAGTCGTCCAGCGCTCGAAGAAACCCCTATTTTGCTTCCACAAGCACCGCTAGGAATCTGCTTCTTCGCGGATGTCATCCAGTGCTCGGAGCAACCCCTGTTCTGCTTCACCTTTGTGCACAAGCACTACAACCGCAACACCCTCGGCAACCTCGGCGTAACCACCCAGGATGCCTAGACGCTGTCCCAACCAAGGTAACTAGATCTCCTTCGATTTTCGTATGATAAATATGGAGCAGTTAACTAAATTTTATATTGAATCTACTTTCGTAGTAACTTACAAGTGCTATACTTTTTATCCTTATCTTCCCAAATAAACTCTTTGTAATCATGTTTAACTATAATGAGTTGAACTGTGATTTTTGTTGTCATGGCGAAATATGAGCCAGCGAACGGTGAGTACATTTGTTTCCATTATCTCCTTTATTAAAGTGCCCTCCCATAAGTGATTCCATTATAATTTTTCTCTATTTTGGCATAGGCTATAGCACTAACGTTATTTCCTGTCTGATGTTGTTCTCTTATCTGTGCAGTACATATTTACATTCGTCATACTGCTTCCAGTAATAAGTCGGGTTTATTTGATTCTGCTTACCCCAGGCTTCCTAACAGTTTACTGTTGTTACGCAATAAATATGTGTAGTTTACACTATAAACCATATAATGAAGGGCCCATATAATCAAGTAAGTAACTATTCCTTTCCTATCACTTCATGGTAACATCTATCAAATTGGAACCTTTTTGTGTTTACTATCTGCTACACCTTCATGCAGAGGCCCAACACTGAAGTATGGAGACCACCAGTCCAATTACATGATGCAGCGGACATTGTCAACAAACATACCTATAACCAGAAAAGAAACTGTGAGACTCTACATAGAGCTACTGTATGCACCCCTCCCCCCACTGTTTTTAAGGTTTAAGTCCCCTCGTTTCAGGCCATTTAGTCTAGTTCAGTTTTATTTTTATTGGAGGCACTAGGATGATTATAACATGGCCATATTGGCAACAGAATCCAATATAACATAAAGAGAAGGATCATAATCAACCATTCACTTCAAATATCACTATGGTATCTGCCACTTATCTGGCTATTTTTTTAATACGAGGCACACAATAGTTCATTTGGTCTTTGGGTAGACCATGAAAAAAATTAAATATGAATGTTTATGTATCAAACTGTTTGATAGATTGTTTCAACATTTCTCTGAAATTATCTGGCTAGTCTATTAGAGGCGAAGTATGTTGGGCCACACAGAGATAAAACAAAACTTTTTCCTCTAACATGGTGATCCCAAGATCTAGCTGAGGTAGAAGGCCACGAGGTTTACCACTAGACGCGTAGTTGCGGATTACTGATGAAGCGCGTTAGTTGATGCAGTGCAGTCCTCACGATCCGATCGTCCTGGTGCTGATCGCACAGCACCTCTGCTGGTATCCACACGTACAAGGAGGAGCGCCGGTGGCGAACTGCTAGGTTCGTAACGATGGTTGGACTGCTGTGGAGCTAGGGTTTCCAACACATGGAATGACCTAACCGAACAACGATTAACCCTTCTGGGTTAAGGTTCTCCACTATATATAGGGAGTGAACATGGGCTCTGCTCGCGCGGCCCATTCACTAAAGCCCATATAACACTTGTCACTGTGATTCCAACTCACTAACTTAGTCCTAATCCGGTTTAGGTCCAACCCAACCAGATTACAGATTCGGATCCAATCCGAACTTGCTCCCGCTCTTAAGTGTGTGACCCCGCAGGCTCATGGCTACTTGGACACGATTGGAGTCCGACTCTCAATCGATCAGTCGGTAGCGGCTCCTAGCAGAACGTGCCGACTCCCAAGTACCAAAGAGTCATGACGACTTGCCTTTCCAATGCGACTTACATCCGAGTCCCTTTTGCCTCACGATATACCTTGTCAGACTATAGGCGAATATATGTCATCCCTTAAATAGTCCGACTCTCTTCTCGATCCGAGATAAGTGATTCACCCGACTAACTCTTAGTCGATCACCTCGGTTAACACTTAACTGAGTCGTGCATGTCCATGCTTTCCGAATCATATCTCACGCGAGGGCCCAGAGAATATCTCTCCAAGTGGAGGGGCAAAATCCCATCTTGGTTATTCACATCACGCAGCTTGATTCTCAGTCGACCCGAACTCTGCCTTTATAACTGACCAGTTACGGATCAGCGTTTGACAGAACCTAAGTCGGTGATCCTCAACTCGGACTATGCAACAACCTCAGGTCTAAGGATTACATTGATTGAGATATACAAATGACAGCTAGTTCGTTGTACCTCAATATGGGTCAATCCGACTCGCTAAACTCTTTAGCCGAGTCTGTGTAAGTTGGAACAGCATTTACATGCCCATGACAAGTGGAACCGAGTCATCAAGCCAACTTTCACATTGGTCTAAGTTGTGTGTCCAGCACAACCTCAATGACCAATGATATTTAGTACAAACAACATGAATGCATAGTTCCACAACCGAATCACATATTCAATGATACACATCAGATGTTTATACAAGGACTACTTAATATCTTTATGAATATAATGGGAAATATCATCATACATGATTGCCTCTAGGGCATATTCCCAATAGTCTCCCACTTGCACTAGAGTCAATCTTCCGACATCACATGTCTAAGCATCTAATTCCCATGGCTCTCAGGTGCGCCTCATGCTTCGGCTGTGGTAACGGCTTTGTCAATGGATCCGCAATATTTACATCTGTGTGTACCTTGCATAACTTGATATCACCCTGATCCACGAACTGGCGAATCAGGTGGTACCGCATGAGTATGTGCTTGTTCTTCTGGTGTTGTCTAGGTTCCTTGGCTTGTGCAATAGCACCGTTGTTGTCACAATACATGTCCAACGGATTGGACGAGCCCTGAACCACACCAAGATCCATGAGGAAATTCCTCATCCAAACAGCTTCCTTTGCTGCCTCCGAGGCGGCAATATACTCAGCCTCTGTTGTAGACGCAGACACAGTCTCTTGCTTGGAACTCTTCCAGCTCACAGCACCTCCGTTTATAATAACACGTATCCGGATTGCGAACGAGAATCATCAGAGTCGGTAAGATAACTCGCATCCGTGTAACCCTTTACACTGAGTTCATCTTCACCACCATAAACCAGGAACATATCATTAGTCCTTCTCAAGTACTTTAGGATATTTTTAGCCGCTCTCTAGTGGATCTCTCCAGGATCAGCCTGGTATCTGCTCACAACACTTAGAGCATAGGAAACATCCGGCCTAGTACAAATCATGGCATACATGATGGATCTGACTGCAGAAGCATATGGAATCGCACTCATCCGACTTCGCTCATCAGTTGTCGAAGGACACTAAGTCTTGCTAAGTTTTATACCATGGGACATCGGTAAGAACCCCTTCTTAGACGATTCCATGTTGAACTTCTTCAACACTTTTTCCAAATAAGTACTCTGACTCAATCCAATGAGCCTCCTTGATCTATCTCTATAGATCCGGATTCCGAGGATGTATGTTGCCTCACCCAAGTGTTTCATTGAGAAACTCCTTTCCAATGATTCCTTAGTTTCTTGCAACATCTGGACATCATTTCCAATCAGTAATATGTCATCCACATATAAGATTAGAAAATTTACTTTGTTCCCACTAAACTTCTTGTACAAACAAGAATCATGATCACTCTTGATGAAGCCAAACAATTTGACTACCTCATCAAAGCGAATATTCCAACTCCGAGATGCTTGCTTCAACCCATAAATGGATTTCTGAAGTTTGCACACCTTGTCAGCATTAGTCGGATCGACAAAACACTCGGGCTGTATCATACACATGTCCTCGGTTAAATTTCCGTTAAGGAAATCCATTTTGACATCCATCTGCCATATCTCATAGTCAAAATAGGCCGCTATAGCTAACATGATCCTAACTGATTTAAGCATCGCTACGGGCGAGAAAGTCTCGTCGTAATCAACTCCTTGAACTTGTCGGAACCCCTTCGCGACAAGGCGTGCTTTATAGACGGAAACATTTCCATCCATATCAGTTTTCTTCTTAAAGACCCATTTGCACTCGACGGGTCTTGCACCGTCTGGCAGATCAACCAAGTTCCAAACTTGATTTTCATCCATGGATTTTAACTCGGATCTCATGGCTCTAAGCCATGTCTCAGAATCAGATCCCACCATCACTTCCGAATAATTTGCCGGCTCATCACTGTCTAACAGTAACACATCACGAACATTTCGTAATCTTGCCGATCTTCGTAGTACAGGTGCTGCTGCCGGCTCAGCTGCCACGACCGGCTCAACCTCCAAGGTTTTTGCCGACTCGCTACTAGCCGGTTCCTCTCGAATTTCTTCGAGTTGCACCGTGCTCCCACTTACTCCCCGACTGAGAAACTCTTTCTCAAGGAAGACACCGTTCTGAGCGACAAACACTTTGCCCTCTTCTCGGTTGTAGAAGTAGTAACCCAAGGTTTCCCTCGGATATCCCACGAAAATACATTTATCCGACTTGGCCGTAAGCTTGTCCGACTGAAGTCGCTTGACAAATGCTTCACAACCCCAAATCTTAAGAAAAGACAAACTCGGTTTTTTGCCTGTCCACATCTCATGCGGTGTCTTCTCTACCGATTTTGATGGTACTCTGTTTAGCGTGAACGCCGCTGTTTCTAGACAATAACCCCAAAATGATAAAGGCAGATCTGTCCGACTCATCATTGATCGTGCCATGTCCAACAAGGTCCGATTCCGCCTTCCGAAACACCGTTCCTTTGCAGCGTTCCTGGCGGAGTAAGTTGAGGAACTATTCCACAACTTTTCAGATGGTCATCAAACTCATGGCTCATGTACTCGCCTCCTCGGTCCGATCGAAGAAACTTTATTTTCTTGCCGAGTTGATTCTGTGCTTCATTCTGGAATTCTTTGAATTTTTCAAAGGCTTCCGACTTATGTTTCATCAAGTAGATATATCCATACCTACTCAAATCATCAGTGAAGGTAATGTAGTACTCATAACCACCCCTGGCTGTCGTGCTCATTGGTCCACATACATCACTATGTACTAGTCCCAACAAGTCGGACGCCCTTTCGCAACTCTTTGCAAAAGGTGTCTTGGTCATTTTGCCGAGTAGGCAAGATTCGCATGTCTCGAACAACTCCAAGTCAAACGAAGTTAGGAGTCCATCATCATGGAGCCTTTTCATGCGTTTCCAACTTATATGACCAAGCTGACAGTGCCAAAAGTAAGTCATATTCAGATCATTTGGTTTCAATCTTTTAACATTTATGTTATAAACCGACTCACCATCAAGATTCAAAATAAATAACCCGTCCTGGACGGGTGCAAAGCCGTGAAACATATCATTCAAATACAAAGAACAACCATTATTCTTGATATTCGACTCATAGCCTTGCCTCATCAAACATGAAGCAGAAATAATGTTTCGACTGAGCACTGGAACATAATAACAATTATTTAGTTCCAACGCAGCAACTCTTGCTTTGTTGCCGACTCGAATATCAACCTCGCCTCTTGCTACACTCCTAGTTCTTACCAGTCCCTGCAACGAGTTGCAGATGTGAATAATTGATCTGGTATCATATACCCAAGAACTATTAGGTGCATCAGCAAGATATATGTCTATAACATTGCAGTAGAAGCAAGTGGATCCGGCTGAAGGAGATGGTTTAGTCCCTGAGGAAGCGCTTGGGACCGGGTCCTGAGCCTGCTTTCCTCCTGACTTAGCCTTCTTCTTAGTCCAAGAACTCTTCTTGAACTTAGCCTTATTCTGCACCATCAACACTTGACTGGCGCCCTTCTTGAGATCCGCATCTGCCTGCTTGAGCATCCCATGTAATTCAGTGAGCTTCTTATCCATACCATCCATGTGGTAGTTCGAAATGAACTGCCCATATGCACTAGGAAGTGAGTTCAGAATTATATCCGTAGCGAACTCTTCGCTTATGGGGTAGCCAAGCCTCTCCAGAGACTGCACGTAACCAACCATTTTGATCACATGCGGACTCAGTGGATCACCATCCTTAAGCTTGCAACTCAGCAAAGTCTGAGAGACTTGATACCTCTCAGTCTTCGCCTGAGCCTGGAACATACTTTTGAGTCTTTCGATCATATCGTAGGCCTCAACATGCTCGAACTGCTTCTGCAAGTCCAGTTCCATGTGAGCAAGCATAAGACAGCTAATATCCATGGACTCATCCTTAGCCCGACGGTAGGCATTGGTGGCTGCGACAGTCGCATTCTCATTCGGCTCATCTGGAAGTGGGTTGTCTAGGACATGGTCCTTCTTTTCTTGTTTGAGAACAATTCTCAGATTTCGATAGCAGTTAGTAAAATTAGTGTCGTTCAGTTTATCTTTCTCAAGAATGGTTCTCAACGCAAAACCGGATATCTGAGAGTGACTGCTACTTGGTTCCATGATCTACAACATAAAATATGCAAAACACTTAAGACATGTATTCATAAAAGAGCAAGCATATTAAACATTTTAATATTTTATGCTCCCACTAGAACCAACACCCCTCCGATGGTTGCTTAGTGATTCAGGATCCTAAATAAGCAAGTCGGCTAGTGAGCTTTATCATCACCGCTAGCCGCCAAGTGATCTAGGTAGACAACTCCTTGTCAATCGCATCTCATGCAACTCCTGTTGGACGGGTGGCATCACATGCCCCGGCTCCCATCCGACTTTTCCTCGAGCCCCACAACCGTTGTGATAGACCCGTCTAGCTTACCGAGTGTTTCCGCAGTAAGAGTCCGACTCAAACCCATCTAGTCGGAAAGAATGGGAAGCACCTCAATTTTATGAGCCCACTACCAAAAATGTCCGACTTGTGATGGTGCAAACACTGGCGGGAAAACTGACTAGACCTTCTTTGAGGGATTAAATTTTACCGACTATCTAATAGAGGTAAAACTGAGACATAACAATAACACAAAATAAAGAAATTATAATGTGAAATGGTATGGCTCTCTTCATGGCGATCTCCATCTCCACAAAGCCTGTAATCCGACTCGTGCCAACTCTTGTCACTTGCCGTCTTACTCCATGTCGCCGACATGTACAACGCCTTGCATGCCTTCCGGGTTCTCCAAACAGCTACACTAGCTTAGTAAAGTAAATTACATAGAGAATCCGACACGCAGGTCATTATACAATAAAATGACAGCACCTAGGCTCCAGCCGGCTGACAAAAACCCGTGATTCGCAGATCACGTATGGATTACACGCATACATCACATGCACATGAACCATACCTTTCACAACTTCCTGCAAAAACAAGTTATGCATAGATACAATATCTACCGGCGTTGTGAAACTCGCAACGACATCATTCCGATTCGATCAAACTCTTTGATCTTTGATCACCGCTTCTGGATTTACGTGTCACAGTCTACCCTGATGGCGGAAGCCGACCGGTAGGGGTATGTCGTTCCGCGACCTCAGCAGTATGATCACGGAAATCAGATCTACCATTCCCCGAGTACAGTTGATCCAATCAACCTCGTACAAAACCGATCTATCTCATAGATCGACCACCAAACAGCACATAGATCTCATCTACATCCTACCGCATATCACATATGCGAGATCTCGAGCCTAAAACCAGAAGCTATCGCTCTAATACCACTGTTGGGCCACGCAGAGATAAAACAAAACTTTTTCCTCTAACGTGGTGATCCCAAGATCTAGCTGAGGTAGAAGGCCACGAGGTTTACCACTAGACGCGCAGTTGCAGATTACTGATAAAGCGCGTCAGTTGATGCAGTGCAGTCCTCACGATCCGATCGTCCTGGTGCTGATCGCACAGCACCTCTGCTGGTATCCACACGTATAAGGAGGAGCGCCGGTGGCGAACTGCTAGGTTCGTAACGACGGCTGGACTGCTGTGGAGCTAGGGTTTCTAACACATGAAATGACCTAAACGAACAACGATTAACCCTTCTGGGTTAAGGTGCTCCACTATATATAGGGAGTGAACATGGGCTCTGCTCGCGTGGCCCATTCAGTAAATTCCATATAACACTTGTCACCGTGAGTCCAACTCACTAACTCAGTCCTAATCCAGTTTAGGTCCAACCCAACCAGATTACAGATTCGGATCCAATCCGAACTTGCTCCCGATCTTAAGTGTGTGACCCCGCAGGCTCATGGCTACTTGGACACGATTGGAGTCCGACTCTCAATCGATCAGTCGGTAGCGGCTCCTAGCAGAACGTGCCGACTCCCAAGTACCAAAGAGTCATGACGACTTGCCTTTCCAATGCGACTTACGTCCGATTCCCTTTTGCCTCACGATATACCTTGTCAGACTATAGGCGAATATATGTCATGCCTTAAATAGTCTGACTCTCTTCTTGATCCGAGATAAGTGATTCACCCGTTTAACTCTTAGTCGCTCGCCTCGGTGAACACTTAACCGAGTCGTGCATGGCCATGCTTTCTGAATCATATCTCACGAGAGGGCCCAGAGAATATCTCTCCAAGTGGAGGCGCAAAATCCCATCTTGGTTATTCACATCATGCAGCTTGATTCTCAGTCGACCCGAACACTGCCATTATAACTGACTAGTTATGGATCAGCGTTTGACAGAACCTAAGTCGGTGATCCTCAACTCGGACTATGCAACAACCTCAGGTATAAGGATTATATCGATTGAGATATACAAATTACAGCTAGTTCGTTGTACCTCAATATGGGTCAATCCGACTCGCTAAACTCTTTAGCCGAGTCTGTGTAAGTTGGAACAACATCTCCATGCCCATGACAAGTGGAACCGGGTCATCAATCCAACTTTCACATTGGTCTAAGTTGTGTGTCCAACACAACCTCAATGACCAAGGATATTTAGTACAAACAACATGAATGCATAGTTCCACAACCGAATCACATATTCAATGATAGACATCAGATGTTTATACAAGAACTACTTAATGTCTTTATGAATACAATGGGAAATATCATCATACATGATTGTCTCTAGGGCATATTCCCAACAAAGTATTGTTCTATTTCTAATTTGACTGAGTTACTATTGTAGTTTTTCGATGATTACAAAAATTTCACCTACCTAGGATTCAGATCCAACTGCACATTGAGTAGGCTAGTTAATATCATCCACAATTGTTAAATGCTTATTTTGTTCTTCGGTAAATGCTTCTCTATCAGTTTAAGGAGACCTTAGTCGATGGATTCATTACATTCGTAAATCACGCATTCTACTTTGATCAGTTTGCCTGAGGTGCTTGGGTTGAGTGCTTACATTGCTATATCAGACCAAAATAATCTTTTGTGAATGAACAGGTAGTTTTGTTCCTTCGTATGATGTTGTAACTTTTTTATCTTAGTTTCATCCTTCATCAAGTAGAGCAGACATTTCACCGAGCAGAAGTGACAGTTGCACACGATCTCATCCCTCTATCAAGTCGATTGTTCCAGTTATTCCAGAAGATCGAGATGTATGAGGCCCTGCTGCTACTAGTTGACTAATTTGAATTTTTTTGGTTTTTATTTTCCTTGGTAATGATGATATAGGACATTTCTTTTTGTTTTAGGTTGCAAATATAAATATGAAGGAAGAACATAAAATAACTACTTCAAGTGCAGATCTCTTTGCACAGAGCAGAAGTGACAGTGCGTAGTGCTCACATAGGTACATGATGTCGACTGTTCCATACATTCCAACAGAAAAAAAATTTGGAGCTGCAATCCGAGATGCACTTGATGTAGTTGGACAGGAAGCCAGCAGAACAGATGCAGTAGTCTCCATAGCATGGAATGATTTATCTGAGTTGAAGAACATGCAAGCTTTGATGGACAAACTACTCAATAATCTCCTTAGCAAGTCATGTGGTAAGCCCGTCGTTACATGTGAGGCGGTGCGAGCTTCCTAAAAGGAACATTTTTTTAACCAAGATTCTGTTTGTTTATCAGTTGCGTTGTACTACGATGATGATGTTTGAGCTACAGATTTTTTTGGCCTATAATAATTTAATATTTTTATAGATATAAGTTTTTCTTCCATAATTCCAGAATTCTTTTAGAACTATAGATAATTTAGTACTGGGAATACGCCCCTAATTTACACAGTTTTGTACTAGCCCTTGATGGTCCGCCAATCAACAGCGACATACCTTCCATGCCGCCATGTGGTAGTGGGTCGTTTAACCTGTACACTCTAAACAGTACAAGGCTAGAACAACAAAAGACAAAACAGCAAAAGACCAAAATAGTAGAAGGACAAAACAGTAAAAGGCTAGAACAGTAGAAGGCCAGACCAGTAAAAGGCCAGAACAGTAAAAGGCCAAACTACAACGACCCTCTAGTGAGCGCAGACTGGCCTTCTATAGGCCGGAACATTAACGGGCCCAAAATCTTATGGGCCACAGCGGGCTATAGAAATAGGCCCACTTCAAAAAGTGCAGGACTATACAGTAATGAGCCAAATGAGGAATGTCCAAAGGGGCCGTTTTCAAATAATACAAGTCGAAACAGTAACCGACCCGATCTATTACGGGCCACACATACGGGCCCATTTCAAACAGTGCAGTTTGAAACAGTAATGGGCCAGAAACAGTACAGGCCGAGGAGGGCAACACCGATAGGCCCAATTCAAACAGTTTCAGACGAAACAGTAACGGGCCATGATACTATTGGGCTTTCTTAATGGGTCGGCTCACTTAATAATAATCAGGCTTTGGATGGGCCTAGCTTCTACCACGAATTCATTGATAGTTAACGGTGCTAACTGGTTGTTAACGGTGTTTGCCACATGGCAGTTGGCATGATGTCGGCAGTCAACGCGGCTGGAGAACATATCTATAATGGAACGACTTTTTGTGGCTAAAGAGTGCGATCTGCCACGGCCAAAAAAAATCATGGTAGAATCATTTGTGACGGGGCTTCTACCACGATGGTCATCTGCGTAGAAGGCTTTTCAACCACGAAAATCGTCCATTGTAAAAGGACATTTTTCTTGTAGTGTGAATTCCTAGTTAGCTTGTCGTGGTATTGCCGACGAGTACGCCATGGAGGGGTCCTCACAGTGCGTGTTTAGAGATGTGGTGTAAGGTGGAAGGTTTGTGGGTACGAGGTAACACAGCTTACCCAGGTTCAGGTCCCACAACGGTGGCGGAATCCTACTCCTACCATAAATCACTATAATGGCAATACGCCGAGTTACAGGGATTGTTTCGCTGTGCGAGGTGTTGAGTTGTATCGTGCCCTAAAGGCTCCTCTAGGTTCGGCTTATATGTCGCCAGATCCTAGGGTTACAGGGAAAGTCCTAGTCGGACAGGTTACAGAGTCCTACATAGTATACAAATAGTCTAATGTGTCTTGCACCCCAAGGCTCCGGGTACGCTGGTGACTCCACGTAGCCTTCCTTTATCCGGCATGGGCCTCCCTTCTGAATACATCTAACTGGGCCGCCCAGTAGGCCATAGACCTATCTACCGACTATGGGCCACCGGGGTTATCCGGATTAGAGACATGCAATGGTGATACCCTTTTAGCATATCCCCAACACTAGCCCCCGAAGAACTCCAAGATCTTACGCTGTCTTTCCTCTTCATATTGGATGCTCCGTATAGATAGATGTCGGCAAACTGTCAAGCAATATTTTGTAGTCCTCCCAAGAACCCCGTGATGTTCTCCGTCTTCAATATGTAAGTCGAAGAATTTTTTGAACCTTCCATCGTACTCTTCTCATAGCCGGACTAGATCCATCTATGCCGGAATCTTCAAATGGGATGGTTCACCTTCCTATGCCAGTAGAGTGACGTAGACCATTGGTCAGCGACGCCTTGTAACTCACTCATGTAGAGAACACAATCATAGCCGTTTTTCCCACGAAGGATACGAAACGTTGGTGGCGGCGGTGAGAACGTGGAGAAATTTCCGCGCACGCTCGTGCACGCGCTATTCACGCAGCAACCATTCGATCAACTTGTACGAATCTTGATGCTGAGTACTATATATTGTAACTGTGGTGATTTTTATATTTTCACCTCATTCTTCCTCGCATCGTCTTCTTCCTCTAGCCAACGTCTCCTCAAGCTCTCCGCGCGCACAGAGGAAAAACACTAACTCTTCTTCCAATCTCACAGTCACTTTCCCTCTGTACCAATGCCTAGCAACAGCACTATCCCATCCATGGAGGCATCGGGCGAGGCCATGGCTAAGCCGACGAGCTCTGTCCATGTCCCACCGAAGGGTGTGGTGGTGACGCGTACCGCGGTGGTGGAATCCACCGGTGGCGACCATATTCCAGCGGGGCTGGAATTGCTGGAAGAGGAGGCTGATTCCCACAAGGGGGAACAGCGCGGCTCGGACATCACCGAGAACGATCTCAAAGAGATGCTTGCCGAGGGGTACCTCCCCGTGATGGAGGGTCTGGTCTGGCGGGCGGCGCCGGCCGGCAAGGTCGTCCCTTTTCCCCTATTCGGAGAAAAGGTATACCTCAAAGCCCAACTAGTGCGTGGCTTCTCCCTCCCAATCTCCGACTTCTTCATACAAGTCCTTAGCCATTACCGGGTTCAACCTCAGAACATATCCCCAAATAGCATCCTCGCGCTTAGCAATTACGCGGCGCTCTGTGAGGGTTACCTAGGGATCAGGCCTAGGTTAGATTTTTTTATATATTTCTTCACTGTCAAGAGGGAAGGCGGAGTGAGCAAGGAGGAGCTTGGGAATTGCAGAACTGTTATCTTCAAGATCCGGCCTGGCCGTCAGTTCCCCGACATCGTTGACCACGGATCCAGAGAACGTATTTCTACGGCCCAGATATTCCTCTAGCTGGTCGAGAAAAAACGTACCCGGACTTTGTAGATGGAGCTGCCGCTGAAGCCCCGGCAGGGAGATCCCAAGCCCTCCTGCCCTCCGACGATGAAGCCTCTCGCGCTATAAGGCGGATAGATTGGTTCACAGAGACGGGTCCGACCGGGTTGGACCTAGCCATGTGCTGGTTCATCAGACGGATTCAGCCTCTGGAGCACCACGTGAAGCTTATATTATAAAAATAATGTGTCTCGAAGAAGGGGTCACACATGGCGGACGAAGATCTTGGGGGCTTGGAAGGGTGCGGCCTCGGTAGGATCGGTCTTCGGATCTTGGTCTTCGGAGTCTCGGCCACCGGATCCGAGAAGAAGATCATGGTGTCTGGGAAGGCGCACTTGGCATGCCGAAGGTTCGGTCTTCGGACATCTTATCCATGACTGAGGTCTTGGGTGGCACCATGTACATCCTTCGCAACCATCGGCATTGAGCCGGTCTTGTCGGTGAGCTACCATGTACAAAGATCTTGATTTTCCCATGGGTTCTAGCGTCCATCTTGAGCATCGAAGATCTTGTCCTGGTACTATCGGCTCCTAGAGCTGCGATCTTCTCGTTGATACTCCTTTCATTCACCACCTCATACACAAGTGCCAGTGTTTTACCATAGAGAACATCACCAGAGGCCTGGCCACTTGTTGAGCTTGGCAAGTAGCATGCACAACGAGTACAGACGACGCGCGCACGTACTGGTCGCTAGCATACCGAAAGGCGACAGGAGGCGTGAGGAGAGGCGCGGGGGAGGGAGCCGGTTGGCGGCGCTGCAGGGGTCCTCTCGGGGAGGCGCGCTCGCAGCGAGAGAAGGCGCGAGGAAGGCGGCCGCCGAGAGGCGAGCAGGGGATGTGGCCGGAGGAGCTTGCTGTGGCAGAGAGGGGCTCGGGAGGAGGGCGTGGTGCGCGGGGCGCTAGACGAGGGGAAGAGTTGGGCGGCGGCTCGTAGAGGCCAAGTCCGGTGATGGTGGCGCGGGCGGAGGTCGGAGGTGATGCGGGTGGACGGAGGTCGGCTGGCTCTGCGCGAGGGCCGCGGCGGCGCTCGACTGTGGCCAAGGGGGCGGGGAACTGCGACCGGTCGCAGGGTTCGGCGTGCCACGCAGTTGGCGACGGGGGAAGCGGAGAAGGCGGCCCGGCGCGGAGGCTTGCGAGGAAGGGCGGCCGGAGGCGAGCTCCTGCGTGTGGCCGGGTGGAGGGGTCCGCTGGGCCGACGGTGACTGCGAAAAAAGGAGCAGCGAGAGGAGGAGCGCGTGCGGTGGGGATCGAGGGACGCACAGGAAGGAGACATGCGGGGTGGGTGGGGGTTGACCGGGCGATTCCCGAGAGAGAGGTCGCAATCGATGTGTGTGTGGGGTTAGGCGGTTAGGGGATCATGCAGGGGATCGAGGGCTGGGACGGTCAGCGGCACGGGAGCGTGCGTGTCGAGGGTGTTTGCATAGTTGGATAGGGGGAGGGGGCAGCGGCACGCTAAGACCGGTCATAGCGAGAGTATCATAATACCAGTATCATGTATATCATATTATGTCTCTAATACATTATATCATATAGTAGTATCAAAGTAGTGATATATTTATTGATTTATAAAATCTTTATATAAAATATGTGTACAAGATTTAGTTGTCGTTATGATTTCTACTTTTACGTGTTACGGTATCTATCTATAATACTCTAACCACCCCTCTCTTCATTAATTGTGATGCCATATCAGATTTTTGCCAAGTTGGTATGCATGATATACCTTATGATACTAGCACTAGGACCAGCCTAAGGTAGAAGGGGATCTAGGGTTTGGTTTAGATAGAATTAGGGTTAGGGTTGATCAGGGGTGGTAGGCTTAGGGTTTGGGTTAGGTGGGCCGGGTTGTAGGTAGTCTAGTCCGGTTGGGCCTCTGGCCTGACCGGTCGGACTGCCTCCCGGGACAAAAACGTTTTATTTAGATTTAAATATTCTTTTGGTAAAATAGTTTAGGCAAACAAAAGATCCTGGCGGACCGAGGGTTTTGGTTTGAACAAAGGGGGAATATCTTGAAAACAAAATACGCTTTTAGCAAGATAGTTTTTAAACAAACAATATGCATGCAGATGTCATGATGATGCATAAAGACAAGACATGCGATTTTCTAGTGGTGGTTTTACCCGGGGTGTTACAACTAGCCCATTAGCTCGTTCAACTTGCCCATTTGATTCCGGATAAGCGACTGATGCTACGTCGAGTCTTATTCGTTTGTCCATGCAAAATGGAGCAAAAGCTCCTTCGAAAAAGTCTGTGCCATTGTCAGTAATTACGCTATGCGGGTAACCATATCTTAGGATTATATCCCTTAAGAATGTTACTGCTGTCTTCCCATCATATTTTTTGATGGTTTTCACTTCTATCCATTTGGTGAATTAGTCAACCATCACAATTATGTGAGTCATGCCGCCACGTGCGGGTTTGAATGCTCCCACCATATACAGTCACCACACTGAAAACGGCCAAGTGATTGATATAGTTTTTAGCTCTGATGCTGGAAAGTGTGTTTTTGTCGAGTATCGTTGACATCCGTTGCACTTCCTTACTAATTCCTGTGCCTCTTGGAGTGCGCTTGGCCAATAAAACCCATGTCGGAATGCCTTAGCTACCAATGCTCTAGATGAAGCATGATGCCCATATTCTCCTTGGTGAATATCCAAAAGTATCTCTTGGCCTTGTTTTGATCTAACGCATCGTTGTAACACGTTTGTCACATTTCTCTTATACAACTCCTTGTTAATGATAGTGTATGCTTTTGCCCTTCTTTCTGTTTGTCTTGCCAATATTTCCTCATCCGGCAAGGTTTCGTCCTTCAAGTAGTTAAATATTGGTTGCTCCCAAGCTGGAATCACTGGTGCTGGGTCTGTCTTTTCATCAATTTCCATGGGCTCAGCCGACAGAGTCTCTGCCGACATAACTTGAGGAGTCCCTGAGTTTGATTCGGCAGTCCCCGAGTTCTATGGGACAGTCCCCAGGTTATTCGAACCTGCCCCTGTGTTGATATCCATTGGCACAACGTCTGACTCCTGGCTTGCCGGGATAAATATGGACTCGGACTCAGGTGACGGTTTGATTGACGGTTTTCTGAGATGTTCCAGTGCTACTCCCGGTGGGATTGCTTGCCGAGATGATCCGAACTTAGATAACACATCAACTGCTTCATTTTCTGCTCTGGGTACATGGTGAAACTCGCATCCATCAAAGTATCCCGAAATCTGCAGGACATGGAAACGATACAGTGTGATATTCGCGTCTAGCGCGTCCCAATGCCCAGATACTTGCTGGATAACTAAGTCCGAGTCACCAAAGCACATGATCCTTTTGATGCCAATTTCTTTAGCCACTTTTATTCCATGAACAAGTGCTTCATACTCGGCAACATTGTTGGATGCAGCGAAATGGATCTGCAACACATACTTGAGCTGATCCTTCTTTGGTGAGGTGAGAACTATGTCGGCACCAAGACCCATTTTCATCTTGGACCCGTCAAAGTGCATCTTCTAGTAGTTCGGGTATGGTAATGGCAGTCCATATTGCATCTCCATCCAATCCACGAAAAAGTCTTCCACAGGTTGAGATTTAATGGCATCTCGCCTATCGTACTTTAGAGTATATGGTGCTAGTTCTATGGCCCATTTTGCCACTCTACTGCTAGCGTCTTTACTGCCCAAGATGTCCGAGATGGGTGCCTCGCATATTACCTGGATTGGGTGTTCTTGAAAATAATGCTTTAGCTTCTTAGATGCCATGTACACCCCATATGTCATTTTCAGATAGTGAGGGTAATTCTGTTTCGACACAGAGAGCACTTTGCTCAGGTAATAAACTGGTATTTGGACCGAATTTGCCCTCCTCTTCGCGCTCTACCACTATCATTGTACTAACCACTCGATTAGTTTCTGCGACATAGAGAAGCATTGGCTCTTTGGATAGTGGTGAGGCTAATATTGGTGCTATTGCCAACATCTTCTTAAGTTCATGGAAAGCGCTATCAGCTTGTTGTGTCCATATGAATTTATCTGATTTCTTCATCAGCTGATATAATGGTAAGGCTTTTTTGCCTAGCTGACTCACAAACCTACTCAATGAGGCCAGGCACCCTGTGAACTTCTGGAAATCATTTAGGGTTTTCGGCAATTCCATTCTTTCGATGGCCCTGATCTTTGTCGGGTTAGCTTCGATTCCATGGCTGGATACAAGGAATCTGAGTAATTTTCCAGCCGGGACACCAAAGGTGCATTTTTTCGGGTTGAGTTTATTTGGAATCTTCTTAAGATTGCGAATGTTTAGCGCATGTCATCGATTAGAGTATGACTATGCTTGGTTTTTATTACCACATCGTTGACATATACTTGAGCATTCTTGTTAAGTTGATCTTGGAAGCATTTTTGCATGCATCTTTGATATGTTGCACCTGCATTTCTCAACCCAAACGGCATAGTAAGATAGAATAAGCCCCATACGGGGTGATAAAATCTTTCTTTATTTGATCATTCAGATTCAGTGGTATCTGGTGGAAACTAGAGTACGCATCCACAAAACGATAACAACTCACACCCGGGAGTGGAATCAATGACTTGATTGATTCGAGGCAGTGGAAATGGATCTTTTGGACACGCCTTATTGAGGTTCGTGTAGTCAATACACATGCGCCATACCACTGCCACGTTCGAGTCATCCATATTTTTCTCGACCAAGACTGGATTTGACAACCAATTCAGATGCAGTACTTCCATGATAAACCCAGCAGTTAAGAGTCTGGCTATCTTGGCAGCTATTATTTTCCTCCTATTTTCGACGAAGCAACGGAGGGGTTGCTTCACCGGCTTGGCATCTGGCCTTACATGCAGAGAGTGCTCAGCCAACTCCCTCAGAACACCTTGCAAATCCTGTGTAGACCATGCAAAGTATCCTGATTCTCACAGAGGAAGTTGGTGAGCTTGCTTTCCTATCTGTCAGATAACCCAACGCCAATGGTCGCTGTGCGCTCCGGGAAAGCCTCATCAATCTGTATCTTTTTTGTTTCCTTAGTATCTTGGAAGGACATGCTGCCATGCAGGTTAGTTAGTGTCGGCATAGACAACTATGCTGCCTTAGCCAATGCTGCAACCTCCATTATTTGATGATTTTCCTGTGCTATTACCAGAGACTCGGCCAGCGAAGAGCCGGATGAGGCGCATGCAATAGATTGCTTGTAGTCACCTTCAACTGTAATAACTCCATATGGACCCGGTAACTTCATCTTTAGATAAGCAATATGAGGGGTGGCCATAAACTTCGCCATAGCTGATATACCGAGTAACGCATGATATGAGCTGACAAGGTCTATCACCACGAACTATATGGCCTCAGTGCGACAGTTCTCCCTATTGTCGAAAAAGACATCCACCCAAATTTTTCCAATTGTCTCACATGACAATCCCAGCACAATGCCATGGAATGTTGTCATAGTCGGCTCTAGCATATTCATGGTGATGCCTAGTTTGATAATCATATCCTTATACATGATATTGATGCTACTGCCATCGTTTATCAGCACCTTGGAGAATTTCACATTGATATCAGGGCCCATGAAAGTTGGGTCTAGCACTAGGGCATACGCTCCTGGAGTCGGCATGATTTTGGGGTGATCCTTGATGCTCCATGTTATTTCGCTCCGACCAATGCATATATTTTGGTATCACTGGCATTTTGGCATTCACTTCCATCTTCCGCCTCTATTGACTCTTCTTGTCATTCGGCTCTATAACAAACACGACGTAACTCTGGTGGTGCTCTCCATACTCGTTTCTACCTCCATGGCCGCCATTAGCGCCATCGTTTCTTGGGTCATGCACTTGATGCACTGCTTCTCTCCTTTATTGGTTATGGTATCTTGGCTGTTGATTCTCATATCTTGGCTTAGTGCCAATAACCTGATCATTCCCCCCTGTAAGTGGTGGTGGGGGAGGTGGTGGTAGCTGCTGGTTTGGAGAATCTACCCTATCACCCTTTTGGAACTAGGTACACTGTCGAGTCGTGTGGTTTGTCGGCTTACTCGGACTCGGCGTCCAACATCATCTCGTAAGTGTATTTTTGCCTTTCTTGCCAAGGCTTCTTCTGTTCATATGACTTTTTGCCATCGTTCTTTGGTACCCACTATTGTTGCCCAATTGTTCTTTAGTGCTGACTGGTTCTGGCATCAGGATGATCTCGAGTTATAGTGGCAACTTGGGTCGAACCGTATCTGTAATCTAGCATCTCATCTCGTCTCTTGCTCTTGTATTCACTACGTTCTTGGCGGCTTTGTGACCTGGATTCATCGTAAATTTGAGTCTCAGTGTTCCCATCTGGCGACATGAGCATAGGTTTAATCGGATCTCCTAGCACATATGAGTCGGCGATTTTTATTGTCTCGGTTAAGCTTGCCGGCATATCCCTTTTTGCAACCTTTGCCATAGCACACTTCCATGTCTGCATCCTTGTGCAAACTACGCAATGTCCTGAGACTTAATTACCCCTCTGCAAGAATTGCGCATAGTACACCATCTAGTGAGAAACTCTTTGTCCGTCTCATTCGGCCTTTGTTTGCACATAGCCAATTGTTGTGGGCGATTCGGCGTCTTGTACGTTCTTCTGAAGTTACTCACAAAAACTTCCTGAAAATTAACCCAGCTATTGATTCTTCTGGGTGGCAATTTATTCAGCCACACCCTCGTTGGTCCTTCCAGCATCTGTTGTACGTATCACACCGTCCATCTCAGATTACCCTGTGCAATGTTTACCGCAGTCCTATAATCGATAAGCCAATACTCTGGTTTGTCACTAGTGGCTCTCTCATGATCCTTGGGCCAAAGAATCATGGACCGAGCGGACCTTGTGATTCGACAAGTTCTGCCATTTTTATTCGGTCAAGTTTCAGTCTTGCGTCATCTGGTTGGAGGTTCCTACTCCCTAGACGAGATCCCATCGCATTGTACACGTGATCCGGCATTTCATACCCGGCATTCATCATGGCCGAGTAACCATCGTTGTATCTGTTTGCGTTTTGATATGTGGATTGTTGCGCCACTCGACCTACACTTTGTTGCCGCCTTTCTAGCTGTGCCGGTGGCGGATTCGTAGGTGGGTTTCCTCCACCTGCCAAGTGAGTTCCGCGCCTAGGTTGTGGCGCATAGTTCTGGCCTCCATTATCATTTCTCTGTCCAACATGCTTTTCTCGGCCTTCATTCTCTTGGTTTTCATCTCCCTGGCTAGCATTTTTTCTTGTGCCTTGTGCACGACCTGGATTTCCTTGAGCAACTATCAGATCATAGGCTACCATCTGCTTGTTTTTTTCCCGAATCCACGCTTTTTTCTCGTCTTTGTTTTGGTGCATTTCCTGGCGAGGAGGCCATATGTCTAGCGGACCTAGCCGGGATTGGGGTTGCCGAGTGAACGAGATGTGACCTGCTAGCTACACCCAGATTTGCCCTGTAAAACACTTAATTCAGCTTGCCTACTGCTCTTACCAGCTCGTTTACCCTTTCCTGTTGTTTTCTCTTTGCCTCACCCGTTAAGTGAGGTAACTCAGCCATCGTTGCTTCTACAACTCTCAGGTTGGCAGCTGCTGTACTATATGGCGGCCGTATGGCCATTTCGTGGCTACACTCTGGAGTTATTTTGGACGTGGCATTTGCTGCCAGCTTGTCGTTGAGGTTCCTTCCTCTTATTCTTGCTGCGTCGATCCAGGTCTTAGCGCCCTTGACTCGATGCGCTGAGTTATACTCCCGGAGGGTAATCTCCAGATCCTGCTATAACCTGGCAACCTCCTTAGCTCTCTCCAACACCTTTTTCGTAGTTTCTTCCAACTCATCGTGTGCTCGTGTCGGGTTAGCAGCTGGTGCCACTGGTTCTGCCAGTTTATCTATCGCTTCCTGCAACTCTTTTTCTCTCTTACTCGTCTCTATGTTCTCTGGTCTATCCAGTGGGACCTTTGTTGTTCTTGCTGCCCTTGGTGTGGCATCCGTCTCATGTTCCTCGGCTACCTCGTTTACCATTGGGACTGTTGGAGGTGCTGGGGGATGAGAGGGATCGGGTGCAGTCATCATTACCTCAACAGAAACGACCTGGTGAAGCTTACCCACAACATGAACTGCGGGCGGATCGACCTAGTGAATCTTACACTAGATGTTCGCCAAACTTGATGAAGCGACCGCCCCTAGGGAACGGCCTAGTCCCGAAGCAGCCTGCATTGTCGCTGACAAAGTTGAGCGCACCAAACTTCTGGATGAGGCCTGAGTACACGTGCTCGCCCGTTGAAGCGATGATGTTGCCCATCTAGATGAAAACTCCTGCAAGCGCTGCTGATTGCCCCACGGTGGGCGCCAACTTTCATGATGATGTCATGGCAAATACCATGGGTAGGCTTAAGTTGGGGGCCAAATGGACGCTTGAGGTATCCGGCACTACTAGGAAAACGGTCGTCTGTGGCGCACCTAAAAGGCCCATCCGTGGCGCACTAGTGGTGCGCCACGGGCCTTGCGCTACGGCTATTTCCTAGCCGTGGCGCACTGCCTGGTGCGCCACGGTTATGTCGAGATAGGCGTAGCACACCTTCTAGTGCGCCATGAATATGTTGGCAGGTGCGCTACTCCTTGGATCTTCTGTGGCGCACGTTGCAGTGCGCCACTAAGCTGAGAAGGTGCGCTTTAGTTATAGTGCGCCACAGAAGTTGTGCCATGTGCGCCACGGGTGTCTTTTTTTTAATTTCAGGGCTAGATGATATACAATACAGATTATATAGGCAGATATACACACAGATATATACACAGATATAAGATATACAGTTATATATAAATACACAATTTGTAAAACAAGATTGAAACAAATACATATAGATAAGTCTCATACATGAATACATAAGTTATACATTGTTTCGATCAAGTTACAAAGTAGTTAGTGACATGCGAATACATGTGTCGATCGAACAAGTTAGAGCTCGGAAGCTCGCCTAGACATCTAAACTAGCTAGACACAAACGCGAGATAAACAATAAAAGAAGATAAGCATGATCACCGCGATGAAGGTGTAGGTCTTCATCCGGTTCCTCGTCCTAACTCCCGCTAGATAGCACGTGTATCTAGCTTCCGCCTCCGCCATAGTGTTGTACCCTTTGTATCTATTGCCGCTGAAACGGTGCATCTGTCTCCGGCAGTCTTCCCAATCATCGTAGACTCCGGGAACCCGTCCCTTGTACACGACGTACCACGTCATCTACAAATTGACAATAATAATTAACCGATGATTGAAAAAAAACATATATAATTAAAGTCGCATATGAAGATACACTTATAGAAAGTACTCCTAAATCAAAAAGACCAAACTCAAAAAGCATGTATCATATATAACTAGGTTGTTCGACACAGGAATATGCTACGATGGAACTGTCCGCCAAATAGGATGCACAACACCTGGACCTATGCATAGCACAAGGCGGACAATCCCATCGCAGCACATTCACATATAGTGTGCCACGACATTTCAATCATCGGCATTATTTTCGAAAACGACCAAAGTAACTCGAAAAGAATGCCTCATATATAACTAGCTAGGTCGTTGGACACAGGAATATGCTATGATGGAACCGTAAGCCAAGTAGGATGCACAACATCTGGACTTGTGCATAACACAAGGCTTACAATCCCATCACAACACATTCACATATATAGTGTGCCACGGCATTTCAATCATCAGCATTATTCTCGAAAAAGACCAAAGTAAATCAAAAAGAATGCCTCATATATATACATAGGTCGTTGGACACAGGAATATGCTATGATGGAACTATGAGCCAAGTAGGATGCACAACGCCTGGACTTGTGCATATCACAAGGCTCACAATCCCGTCGTAGCACATTCACATATATATTGTGCCACGACATTTAAATCATCGACATTATTCTCGAAAAAATACTAATAAAGTAAGGAAAAAAGAAGGACCAAAATGAGCAAAGGACCAAAGAGTAAGCAAAAAAACCAAGCATTGATTGATATATAATAATAATAAGAAAAAGAAGTAAGCAATGATTCATAAACCTAATAAGATAATTATAGTAGTATGTACACTTGTCCACATACACACAAAGGTCATCTATAGTTTGTAACTACAACTAGGCCAACATCAAGCCTTCTGGCTCGGATTAGGGAACGGGGGGACGCCTTGTCTCATCATGAACTTCCTATAGTCACCCTGCATCTCTAGGCGATCTTCTATGTCATGGTTATTCGGGATATTTCCTCCGTAGAAGATCCCCCCGAAGTCATGACATCACGAAAGATGATTGCCCCAAACTGCTGCTGGATGCGATACATCTCTTGTCTAATATCTGAATCAGTGATCTTGGCCTTTGCTTCGGCCCACTGTTTGAGATGATCTGGCAGCGTAGAATTCTGCTGGTCAAGTAGGAACGCTCTCATGTGATGGAGTGCGTAGTAGGCTTCCTTCTTACTATTTTCCGGCTGCTTCACGCAGGGGAACTCCGTTACATGGTTGAAGACTGCCTGCCGAACTTGACCTTCGTACGCACGAAGGTGGTGCCTTCCGTCGAGGCATAGCCAGTGAGAGCATCATCCAAAACTTCCTTGATCTTGTCGTAGTTTTTCTTCTTTTCTAGACTCCCCGAGTCGAAATACGTGGTGTGGGAATGCTTCGGCGATAAGGAGATGAGCGTGCAGTGTTCATCTCTGTGCAAAAAATTCAAATGGAATGTGTTGGAAAAAGAATGATGATAATCTAATAAAGCCAATCGACGGTGGCGAGTGAATAACGACTTACTCGGGAAAGTAAGGCACGAGAATGTATTCCTTTGTCTTATTCGCAATGAGGATTCTTTTTAGGTACGAGGCCACGATACGTCGTTCATCGGGGGAACCCAAGCAGGCGTCACACATGTAGTAGGGGTCCACTATAGCGATGCCCGGTGTGTTCTCTCTAATGATCTGCATGGCCAAGCTGAGAGAAAATAGGCGGACCATGGTATAGTGCAGCGGGTATAGGTGGAACATATTGAAGATGTCGTCGAACCGCAGGAAGAACAGATCCGCAGGGGCATTGTCGACGAAGCCCAAGACTGGTGACACCTTAACCACGAATACCGGGTGCGAGGGATCTTTCTCCGATAGAAGGCGTCTCTCTATTGTCAGCACGCCATCATGCACACTCTGCAGTTTCGAACTGGCAAGCCTCCGCAAATTCTTAGGTAGCATGGGCTCACCCGCCACATGGATCCTCCACATAATACCCTCGGGTCTTGGTGGCCCGTCCTGAAACCTGATCGGATTCGCAGTTGTTGACGCCACCGGCTGGCTCGAGCTGCTAGATTTTCTTTTCCTGCCCTTTTTTCCTTTTGGAGAGTGGGTAGGCACCACAATCTGAGCACCGGCCACCCTATGTAGTGTGTCAGGGCTTAGAATAAAGGGCCGGTTGGTTATATCAGCTGGCTCTGTAAAGGCGCAAGCTGGAGGCATCTCCTGAGAACCAAACAGACGCTTGGTGATAGTGGCTTTCTCTGTGGGGCCACCAGCTAGGTCTTCGTTGCTAAACTGAGTGTTGAAGAAGTGATCTTTCCAGTCTTCGTCGTCCTTGGCCGGATCCTGCGCCATGTGCATATCATCAACATGATCATCCGACCCACCGCGTGGAGGTGACGGCGAGGGCGGTAAGGGGGCCTTGCCACCGCTTGTCGCTGGCACGACAAGCGGTGATGTTGTCTGTGGCGTGATGGCCCCGCCGTCCCCAAATGGATCATGCTCTTTGGCCATTGCAAGAATAAGCCGAAGCAACTTCTGAGGACAGCCGACTCTTCTTCATCCGCTCCTGGGGGTTGAATGGGAGGTTCCAGGTCGTCGCAGCCCCTTAGCACCCGACTAATTTTAACCTTGTGCACGCTATCTAGCATCGTCCTTGAGTGGAACGTGCGCTCCAAGGGTTGAACGATGGTACCCTTGGAAACATCCCTCAGCTCGTTGTTCACGTAGCATAAGAGAGTGCAAGGAACATCCGTCTGCGGAAAACATGTACGACGTTGTCAGAGATGCCATAAGAGTAATAGATGGCGTGAAATGCGGTAAAGAAATTTGTTTACCATGATGGCATCGAGATCGGCTAATGTCGAGGCACCGCATACGGCGACGGGCGTGCAAGAGACGGAAGGGCTTCTTGATGGCGCGATGTTGGCCGCCGGTGTATTCTCCCTACCGCCGGGTGCTTGGAGCTCCAGTTCCGCTGCGACGACGGCAGGGGGGCCACCAACATGTACTCCGGCGCCACGGTGATGGTAGGGGGATTCACCAACACTTGCGGCGCCGCGGTGCTAGCGGGCGGAGTCATGAACACGTAGTTCGCCTGATTCGTCGGCGCCGCGTTGTTTGAGTGGCTGCTGACCATGCTTGGAATCGGGCACGACCCTACTCGACCACCCGCACTCCAGTTCGCTATTGACTCCACCAAGGTAGGCAGGAAGGACGCGAGGGTGATTGCCAGGTTGTCTTGGACGATCTGCGGGATCCGCGCCACTTGTTCCTTAAGTTCTTGAACCTCGCGGTTTTCCTCCTCTCTCCTTCCCGACGGCACCACATGTGTCCTCGTCGGTGGACCAAAATGATCCACCCAATTCTTACCCCCGAGGCCAGCCAGACGGCCAGCCGATGACGGCTTCTTCTTAACCGGCTCTATTTTCTTGGCCTGGTTCATCGCCCTATTAAAAGGGTTATCCCACCGGGTGGCCGCCGTCGACCCCTGGTATGAGGAACCCTGGGATCCATGACTAGCAACAATTTCCTCCTCCTGCAGAAGAAGTGATAGTGAATCGTTTAGATCATCGATTAGAATGCAATCGAGTTGATCCATGGTAATTAGATTACTTACCACAATTTCCTCGAATTCCTTCACCACAGGATCTGCGGTGAGTTGTTTGGTTTTTGGTTCCACATGGTAACGGGCCCTGATGAAGTTTCGAACCTGCCCGGGTTCGAATTTCGCAAAGGGGTTTTCTATCCCCTTGGATCTATACTCTTCGTCCTCCTTATTCCATTTGGCCTCCGCGGTTCTGTATCCACCAGATCCGAGATGGTGATGACCTATATTCATCGCCTGCAGCACCTTTCCCCGATTACTATTGGCCAGGGCTCTTTCGGATTCACACCTCTCCTTGAACTCCCGGAACTGATCTTCGGTGATCTGCGGGTCAATCTTCTGGATCTCCTCGAGACTTTTGCCTTCTTTATAGATTTTCTTCTTTATCCGGGTTCTCCAGCTGGCCAGGGCGGTGCTCATATTTGTGAGGGCGGATTTTTTTTACTTCGTTCCCATGATAATTTGTGTTCTGATACTTAGCGGGGAACTTGTATCTGCGTGCAGCTTCTCGAAGAGGAGTGTGCGCAAGTGGCCATTATCTTTATGCCGGAGAGTCTCGGTGTTGATCGAGATGGTTGTCCGGGTGATCGCCGCCACTTGCCCACCGTACCCTTTGACGACAAGGGAGGGCTCCAAAGGAACCCCTGATGGGCTCACTTCGGTAATTTCCTCCCTGACGGTGCCGATCGTGTTCGGACGCCGTTCCTTCGTCTTCTTATTCTTCTTAGGAGGATTGCTACCACTCCCTGTGCCCTCGCCGCCATCAGTGGTTTCATCACCTGCTGTTCCTTCGGCTTCTTCCTCCGCGTCTTCCATCTCATCATCCTCGCTCTCCGAAGGATGGTATTCTTCATCGTCTTCTAGCCGCTGGGCCGCCTCCCAGAATGTCAATTGTTTATTCGGAGGTCTGAGTTCTCCTTCAGCGATGATGTGCTTAGAACATCCAGCCTCGTCGTTGTCACACATCTTTGCACTAATAAAAAACAAATAATTGGTTAAATGCACGGAAAAATCCGGCATGACCTTTGCTAATTTTCTTAAACTAGGAGTGCCCGATTTCTGCCGAAACGGAAGTTAATCAACATTCCGAAAAAATCGGGACTCATTTCATACAAGAACCTGCATACACGACATAGTAAAGTGCTTCGTACAAGCACAAGCACAACCATCACAGCCAGTACATTACCAGCACATATAATTTTCCATAGTACATTACCAGCACATATAGTACATTACCAGCATAGCCAGTACACTACCAGCACAGCCAGTACATTACCAGCACATATAGTACATTACCAGTACATTTCATAGGCAAAAATACATAGTGCCTAGATGAACAACAATGCCTACATTAACAGTTGCTTTTGGATTCTTATTTGGTGCTGAAAATCTTAATAAGAGCCTCATACAGCATGACCTCATGACTAAACATAAGTTAAAACACAATTAGAAACATGCACTGAAAAATATAAGAGGTCATATTCATACAAAAACAAATTACAGTAAAAATTTCAACTTGTATACTACAGACATAATAATAGTCAAAGTGCCATAACTGCATTTAAGGATCAAACCGAGTATAAAAGTTTCCTACAGAGGGGGAAGCAGAAAAGCCTACATCAACATTAAATTAATTTGCTGTCTATTATAGTAACTAATTGATCTCAACACCAAGCATACAGTTTATTTCTTCACTTAAAAGAAGAATACATAGCACATGGTTAACTTTGTGGAAAATAAAATTACAACAATATATACAACTCAATATCAAAACAGGTCTAAATACCCATCCTAGTGAATGTTGTACAACTCATTAAACATGATAAATCAATAAAACAACTCTCAGGTTGGAATCAGTAAACTATTCATGCATAGGTCAACAACATTGCTCAATGGCAAGTATCAACTAATACAATATAAACATACACTTCAGGTCTCTAACTAAGGCCACTTGCTGTTATTTTGTAGCTCAGTATACTCCAGCTAGTAGGGGAAAAATTGCTCTTAACAAGGAGAAGGTCCTGTTCCAAATAACCAGAACCTACTAAATCTATTTCTCCCCAACAATAAGCTGCGGCAATTGACTCCCGCTGATAAACATGCACAACCAATCTTTTGGTTGTACTTGTAGCCAACAATCTTTTCATGGGACTGAATAATACTAGCAGCACGGAAAATTGATAAATCGAAGCATTTTAGTGCCTACGGAAGGGCAAACATCAAAACAGGCCCAAAATATTATCCATGTGGCTGCTATAATACTATGAAAATAATATAACCGGGGATGTATTGCTACAGAGTAGACATTTACATAGAAGATGATACTGGTGTTTAAATCAGATCCAAAATATGAGAAACATGGTGAATTGGTGTTGCTTCAGGATATGATCAACTACTCCAAATAAACCATGGCGAACCAAAGTTTATAGCTGCAACATAAGGTCTACATGTTCATCTGGATCTTGTAACTGGGAGAACTAATTAACACATGACACAAATAAAAGCCCTAGAAACAAACCAAGAAATGAAGTAGGGATTTACTTCACTATGGCAGAACCACACTAGACAAAGACATGCATCAGCAGCATCAGGCTTAGGTCATCGGCTAGGTCTGGGCAGGTGTACCCACACGCCGCTCGGCTCTCGGTTCAGGCAGCGGGAAGGCCCGAGCAGCAGGCGCGTGGCATGGTCGCCACTACACAACCTCATTTTTGCATGATAGAAGGCTAACCTCTGAGCCAAGACAGAGAGACGAGCGAGGAGTAGCAACCTAGAGGAGAGAGGGGAGAGGAGGCAGGTACCTTGCCAGCCGCCGCAGCCGTGTGTGGTCGATCCGCCACCGTGTGTTGTCCAGTCGCGTCCTCCTCCTCCTCTTGGCGTGTGTGGTCCAGCCGCGTCCTCCTCCTCGTCCTGGCGTGGTGAACTCCGGCCTCCTCCTCCTGGCGTGGCGGCCTCCTCCTCCTGACCTTCGGCGGCGGCGCGTCGATGGGGACGATGGGGACGATGGGGTTAGACGTGTGTCTGAGGATGGGGATCAAGCGCGACGGTTGACTAGTCCTACCCACTTAGGAGTAGCGCACCCTGGCCAAGTGCGCTACGGTTACGCCTAAGTGAGTAGGACTAGTCACATAAGAGGGCTGCCACCCCCATAGTTGTCACTAGCACCGCCTTATACCACTGGTTTCACCCACTGCTCTAATCTAAACCTGTGAGCACCCAGGTTCGAATCCTAGTGCCCACCTTTTTTATTTTTATTTTAAAAATATTTTTAAATATTCCAAAAATGCCCAAAAGTGGTGATATATTCCATAAAAGTTTTGTTTTGTTTTTAAAATACTTTTAAATATTCCAAAAATGCACAAAAATGATAATATATGTCATAAAAGTGGTACGAATTAAATATGATTCAAATATGTCATAATAATTTGTCCATGATACAAATATGTCATAATAATTTGTCCATGAATATTACATCTTTTTCGACCACGCGTTTTACAATATTTTTTGAGCTAGCGTTTTACAATCTTTTTTCCCTTCTTTGTCGCGGTTGAATAATTTAGCCTCGGCACTTTAATGTTTTTTCTTTCGAACGGGCTACCTTTTTTGGGTAGGGTTGTCCTTTTTTTTCTTGTGATGTATGTTGCTGCATCGTAGTCGTCATCATCTTCATTCTTTGGATCGCCGTACTGGTCGAAGTCTTGCTCGTTGGCGACTCCATCCATTCCGATGATGTTTCTTTTTCCTCTCCTCACGACAACACGGCTAGGCTTTGTCGGGTCGGTGATGAAAAAACATTGGTCCACTTTGGTAGCCAGTACCCACGGTTCATTTTTCGTGGCCACGTTCGCACCGGCGGCCTTGCATTTGGCTGCTTCGGGTATAACCATGGTTGTGAAATACCGGTCTTCTCTTTCGAAGCTATTTTCCCATCTAACATGGAACATCGGCACCTTTTCTCCACAGTAGTCGAGCTCCTAGATCTCCTCGATTCTTCCGTAGAATCTTTCCTTCACGTTGTCATCGGTGTAGAATTCCGACGTTACGCCTGAGTTCTGATAATCACACTTTTTGTACTTTTCCCCAGTGTAGAATGTGTAGCCGTTGATATCATACGCCTGATAGGTCACCAGGTTTTGCATCGGTCCATGCGACAAGGTGAATATAATCTTTTCCATGTCAGAAGAATGCGATCGCGGGGGATTATCAAGGAGCATCTGCCTAAACCAATGCGTGCAATCTGAGTTGTGCTCTTTGATTATTTCTCCCTGCATCCTCTGTATGCCCCGGTCACTGTATTTCTTCTCGATTAACCTTTTGTGCTTTTGTACCCAAGGTGCCTGTTGACGGGAAGACCGACAGGGTTCTCGATGTCTAGATAATTCATGTAGAAAGAGATGCACTCTTCGGCCAGAAAGCCCTTGGCTATGCTTCCATCTGGACGGGACCTATTGCGAACATATCCTTTGATGTGTCCGTTCATCCTTTCGAACGCCATCATGCTACGGAGGAACATAGGCCCGAGTTGGACGATGTCTTCCACGACATGGACCAGCAGATGCACCATAATGTTGAAGAATGCGGGTGGGAAGTAGACCTCAAGCTCACATAGTATCACCACGATCTCCTCCTGTAGCCTCCCGAGCTGATTCATGCCAATCGACTTCCTAGAGATGACGTCAAAAAACTTGCAGAGGCCAAATAACGTTTCACGGACGTGCTCGTCCATTATCCCTCTTAGTGCAACTGGAAGTACCTGTGTCATTAGCACGACACGGTAGTGAGACTTCATTCCACTGAACCTCTGCTTCGCCTCGTCTAGGTATCTGCTTATCTTTCCCGCGTAACCGTAAGGAAATTTGACTCCTAGATGGCACTTGAAAAACTGTTTGATCTCATCTTGGCTTAGAGTGAAGCAAGAAGGAGGGAAGTAATATTCATTCTTCTTGAACTTTTTACCCTTCCGACGACCTTGTGTCGTCTCCGACTCATGATCATCGTCATATTCCTGATCATCAGGAGTAGTGCGTCCTCCATGAAGCTCCTTCCGGATACCCATGAATATCAGGTCGTGCCTTGCTTTCGGACCATCTTTCGTCCTATCTGGCATGTTGATTATGGTGGCGACCAGACTCTCGCACACGTTTTTCGTGATATGCATGATGTCGAGGCTATGAGGCGTGCGGAGAAACTTCTAGCATGGCAACTCCCAGAAAACAGACCTTGTTTTCCATACCTTCATCAGCGGCTTGTCTTGCTGCCTCTTTCGCTTCTTTCCAGGCTTAGGACAATCTTTCCAGTTTTTCAGCAACTCTTCCACTTCTTCACTGCTCCTACGCTCTGGGATTCCTCGGGTCTCGGATTTTCCATCGAACAGGTCTCCACGTTTTCTCCATGGATCATTCTTGCCGAGCCACCTCCGGTGTGCCATGAACACGGTTTTCGAAGACCCTGGATCTTTCTCTAGTTGGAGATAGCTTGTGTTATCCATGCACCTAACGCATGCGCAGAATCCTTGGATCACCTGCCCCGAGATATACCCGCAACCTGGATAGTCTTGCACCGTAGTGACCAACGCGGCTCTCATAGTGAAATAATATTGTACGACGGCGTCGTAAGTATTGGCTCCAGATTCCCATAACATGGCTAGCTCCTCTTTCAACAGCCCATGATACAGATTGATGTCGGTACCAGGTTGTTTCGGCCCTTGAATTAGCATACTCATTTGTATGTACTTCTTCTTCATGCACAACCATGGAGGGAGGTTGTACATCCATACAAACAAACACGGGCCAAGTGCTGTGCGTGCTGCTCTGGCTACCGAACGGATTGAGTCCATCGGTGCTCGCACCAAGCCTGATGTTCCTCGAATCTCCACCGAATTCTGGGAATTCGAGGTCCAATGCTTTCCACTGGCTAGCATCTGAAGGGTGCGTCAGCAGCTCATCCTTTTCGGGGTCATCATCGTCATCTCCTGGCTTCTTCCTTTCCGCATGCTATCGCATGAGCTTCGCTTCCTTAGGGTCCGCGAAATAGCGCTGCAGACGAGGAGTGATAGGAAAGTACTTTACCACTTTTTGAGGTGCTTTCTTCCCTTTCTTGTATCGACTCATGCCGCACACCGGACATGTGGTTTTCTCCGCGTCCTCGCCCCGATAAATGATGCAATCGTTGATGCATACGTGATATCTAACGTTTGGTAGATCGAGAGGACAGACGATTTTCTTGGCGTCCTTGATACTAGTTGGACATGTGTTCCCCTCTAGGAGACGATTGTGCCAGAATGCCACCATATCGTCGAAGCCTGCGTCGCTCAATTTGTGTTTTGTCTTCATCTCCATAGCCTTGAGCGTTACATTCAACCGAGTATCATCGGGCCTGCATACTTCATACAATGGAGTAACCGCGTCTTTCTCAAGTTCCGCAATCTTGGCTTTCTCTCTAGCGGCAGCCCTGGCGTTACTCGTCTGCTTAAGAAGTAGCTCTTGCACATAAGGGTCCCGCACCCAGCCTGACGTTGTTCCATCGTCGTCTCCTCCTCCGGCATCTAGATCATCATCATCCCGGTCTGCTTCCGCACCTTCACCATCTCCAGGAGACTCTTCATCATCTCGCCCGTTCTCGCTGTGATGATGATCATCGTCATGTTGCCCACCTTCACCGTCTCCATCGTCTTCGTCATCGCTTATCCAACGAGTGTATCCATCCATGAAACCATGGTGGAGCAGGTGCGCCTGCAGATTCCCAGAATCTGGGTCGATCACCCAGTTGAGTTTGCATCTTCTGCACGGATATCTTATATCCGTCTTGTTATTTCGTATCATGTTGGCCGTCGCACATTTCAAAAATCTAGCCACAATGCCTTCGCTCATTATGCGGACCATTTTTCCTGCGCGGTGTACACGGTACAATTAGAAGTCTATTAGAACCACATAATGAATGCATGCATGCAATGGTCGATAGAAAATTTCGGCATGACCTATCCTAAAATTAGGACCTTTGCGAAATGCCAAAGTCTTGCCAAAACAACATTTTGGCAAAACAAATGGCAACTTGTTCACACACAAACACAAGAGAGAGAGACCGATCCATACACACATGAACATATCATTATCCTATCCATACACACATGCATGAGCATCATCGATACTCTCCATATACACACACAGATGACCATCGAGATCCTCTCCATACACACATCATGAGCATCGATCATCTACATACGTATGAGCATATCATCCATATACACATGAACACATCCTTACATGGACAACTTACCGAGATGAGAGACCGATCGCGGGAAGATGGAAAGGAGAGGTGCGCGCGCGAGACCGGAGAAAGATGAGAGACCAGAGAGCTTCCTCTATTACATATGTAACATCCAAGGGAAGTTCTACATGCTAAAAATGGTGAATGAGTGGAGAAATTGAGGTGGGAAGGAGAAGGATCCCGACTAGATCTAAGGAGGAAGAAGAAGGGGAAAGTGAAGTGTGGGGTGGTGTATGATCACACATGTGCACAAAGTGGAGCTGCCAAAAAAAGGGTCGCCACATCCGTGGCGCACGTGGCTCCAGTGCGCCACAGGGAATAATAACATCCGTGGCGCACATGCCATAGTGCGCCACGGATGTGTCTGCCCGTTTTACAAAGCAGAGGGGCATGCGCTTAGGCGTAGCGCACCCCCTCCATGTGTTGGAGATATGCCCTAGAGGCAATAATAAATGTAGTTATTATTATATCTTTGTGTTTATGATAAATGTTTACATTAATGCTATAATAGTATTAATAAGGAAACATTAATACTTGTGTGATTTGTAAACTTAAATTGAAGTCCCTAGTAAAGCCTCTTCATAATACTAGCTTGTTGGTTAATAAATGATTGTGGTTTCCCTATCATGAACATTGAGATGTTATTAACAACAAGATCATATCGTTAGGAGAATGATATGATGGACATACTCCTATAGATAAGCTTAGCATAAAGATCAAGTCATTCTAATAGTTCAATTGCTATATGCTTTCTGATACATAGTAACCTAATTCCTTCGACCATGAGATCATGCATATCACCTTCACCGGAAGGATGCTTTGATGACATCAAACACCACACCGTAACTGGGTGGCTATAAAGGTGGCATTGAGTGTTCGGAAAGTATTGGTTGAGACACATGGATCAAGAGTGGGATTTGTCTATCCATATGACAGATAGATATACTCTGGGCCCTCTCGGTGGAATGTCATCCAATTAGCTTGCAAGCATGTGACTGGCTCACAAGGGATCACATATCACGGGAGCGAGAAAAGAGTACTTATCAGTAACGAGGTTGAACTAGGTATGCAGAGATACCGACAATCAAAACCTCGGATAAGTAAACTATCGTGAGACAAAGGGTGACATGGTTATACCCTACGGGTACGTGACTTCAGCATACCTGGTCCAGCCCAAGGAAGGCCCACAGCAGACATACGCTGGCCCATGAAGACTTTCGGGTGGCCAAGGCCCATGACGCCTTCAGATCCTTGGAGAGCAAGACTAGCATAGATAGGAAATTCAAAGGGGTAAAACCCTAGAACCTGTAACCGACTAGGACTATGCCCGGGACCTGCCTAAGTCTATATAAAGGCCAGGAGGGCATGTCCTAGAGCTCTCGACTCATACTTTCGCATACGCACCTCACGCCAGATCGAATCTACGCACCCCTGTAACTTTCGGTTCCGCCGAAATCAAGAGCAGACAAGCAGGAGTAGGGTTTTCCCTCCGGGGGCCTGAACCTGGGTAAATCTCATGTCCCTTGGTTGCTTGTCTGTTAACCGTTCCACGATCTCCAGCATCCCCATCTTCTCCAAAACCCAAGTCCATAACAATGGGCATTGATGAGATTAAACCTCGTCAATTGGCGCCGTCTGTGGGACTAGGGGCTGCTGATTGTGCGATCGTGACGGTCCCGACCCGATCGATCTACAACTCTGCGGCGACAGAGAATCACCTCCTCTTCGGCGCTTTCGACTTCACCGCCCACTCGCCGGCCACCATGAAGGACTTCGAGCCCATAGGCGACGGACTCGAAATCTTGTTCGGAAGCTTCTGCTTCCAGGTGGGGCAAACTGGCACCCTCCGCCTTCCTGAGCAGGTGCCCGTGCCATCAATCAGGCCCGCCTCGTGGGCTCCACACCCTGTGCTGCGCACATCACCATCGACAGATGAGTTCTACGACAGCAACAACTGCAACTCCGATCTGTGCGATCCACCTTCGGATGAAGGGACCTACGGTTTCGGATCCGAAAGCTGCGGCAGGAGCGGACCAATCTACGAGCGCTACCAATGCGCCGCGGTCATCTAGGAGCAGCAAACGCCTAGCCCGCCGCCCAACACGAACCCCAACCCGCAGGACAGAAACGGCGAAAACGGCGGGAACAGAAGAAGCCAGTCCCCCCACCCAACGGGGAAAACAACGGCCACCTCATCCAACTTAGCAAAGAAGGATGGGTCCAGGCACGCCGTGCCGTAGCAGGCGACATAGTCCTGCCTGTGGACTCCCCACGTGAACTACTGATGGCATACCACTACCTCCTCATCGAGGAGCACAAGAAGCAAGTCAAGATGCAGGAGACGCTCGACAAACGCAAGCAAGCAGCCTCTGAGTCCAGCGCGCGACGAGCTGCGCTCTCCGCCATGGCACCCGGCTCTAGCACAAACGGAAACCAGGGAAACAAGCACCTCTCTCGGGTGGAGAACATGGATCCCAGGGAACGCCGTGATGTGACCCGAACTCTCCACACATCGTTCATGGATATGGATGCCGACGGCAACATCATCCCGAAGACACCGCAAGCTGCAATCATGGCAGCCACTGCGTATCTCGCGGCCCACCCTCCTCCGGAGGGGGACCCGAAAAGAGTCATGCATAAGTCCGCACTCACCGGACTCGGACTCGTCGGAGCTGCGCTCCACGAAGACGCTCCTGCGGAGCCGAAGAAGAAAGCTCCGGCCAGGCGCGACCGGAGCTCCACCCCTTCATCCGAAGAGGAAGAGGAACACGACCTTCCTTGAAGGAAGAAGAGCTCGCATCGCCATAAACGCGACTACGACGCCAGGGACGCGCTTACACAGCGCAAAATCGACAAAGCACGAGCCAAACGTGCATGCTCGTCTGAATCCGAGATGGACGAAGACGAAGGAGAACTCTGCGGAGCTCGATGCTTCAGCAGATCTGTTCGGCGAACACAGATGCCACGCAATTTCAAGCTTCCTTCAGATACTCTGAAGTTCAACGGCACGCAAGATCCAAAATCCTGGCTCAGTGACCATCTGTCATCCGTCAAGCTTCACGGCGGCAACAAAGAAACCGCCATGCAATGCCTCCAACTGCAGCTGACAGGCGCGGCGCGGGTCTGGCTCAGCAGCCTATCATCAGGATCCATCTGAAGTTGGGAGGAGCTAGCTTACAGCTTCATCCGAAATTTCAAGGGCACCAGCAAGAGGCTCGCCTCAATCGAAGAGTTGCGAGCCTGCACTTAGAGAACGGGTGAATCTATTCGCTCGTACATACTACGCTGGTCTACCACCAAGAACTCCGCAACACACATCTCCGAAGAGAGGGCCATCGACGCCTTCAGGGACGGCATCAAACGCCAAGATTTCAAGGAGGAACTTGGGCGCGTCAAGCCCAAGACACTCGACCACCTCATGGACATCGCCAACAGGTGGGCAGACGGCGAAGATTGCATTCACCGAGCGCAATCGGATGAAGAGGACAACTACGGCCGAAGACGGGAACGCCGCAGCAAGAGGAGGTCGTGCGTCTACGAGGACCGCGACGGACCCGACATGGTCGCGGCCGGCTACGCCGACCGCCGCAACGACAACAGCCGCAACAGCGGAGGATACCGTGGCGGAAACTTCCGCGACAACGGACGACCAGCACAGTCGTGGCAACGCCGCGACCGCGACAATGGACCCTCAGCATTCGACAAACTTTCGGGTCCATGCACCATCCACTTCTACATCGACAAACAAGATGGCAAAAAGAAAGCCAACCACATGCTCAAGGACTGCCGCGAGTTCCAGAAACTCAGCGAAAGCATGGTGCAAATGAGGCAGCAAGCCCCAATCCCTGCGTTCGGAAGCGCACCTGCGCAAGGCGAAATAGCACATGAAGCTCCTCCACCGCCACCTATCGGAGGCCCAAACCAACCAGTCGCACCAGCGCAGAACAACGCCGGGATCGGGTACCCCCCACCGAAAGGAGCACTAAATATGATCCAGAAGGGACGCCCCACGAATAGGGTGCAGAAGAAAATCACCCGACAAATCAACTTGGCCGTGGCAACTCCGCCTGCAATCCCTGAGTACCTTAGCGGATTGGAGTCCTGCATCACATTCACTCGCGGATCACCCTTGCTAGATCCCTCGCCTAGGTCATGCTGCCCTGGTGCTGGAGGCGCAGATCGGAGGCTTCGAAATGAGTCTCGTCTTCATGGATGGCGGCAGCGGCATCAACCTAATGTTCGCAAGCACTCTAGCAGCAATGCGAATCCCACAATGCAGCCTGGAACAATCAGACACAACGTTCCACGGCATCGTTCCAGGGAAGGGCATATTCCCCCTGGGCAAAATCGGGCTCGACGTCATCTTCGGGAAGCCGGACAACTTTTGGCAGGAACGACTCGAATTCGAAGTGGTGGACTGGCCGTCGCAATACCATGCCATCCTGGGACGTGTAGCATTCGCAAGGTTCTTGGCCGTCCCACACTACGCATACATACTACTCAAGATGCCAGGACCGAGGGGCGTCATCACAGTCCACGGGAGGTTCACCCGATCGGACCAATGCGACAGGGATTTCAACAAAATCTCCTAGTCTTTCGGCATGCAAGACGAGCTTGTAAGGCTCCGTGAGGTGACGGACAATGGGGCACCCCCAATCACAAGGCAGAACGCACCTGACATGTCCTTCGACTCCACCGTCAACACCAAGAAAGTAGAGGTCCATCCGACGGATGCCTCCAAGACGGCCCTGATCGCCAACGACCTCAGCTCCGCATAGGAAGGCGCGCTCGTCGAATTCCTCCGTGAGCGCTGGGAAATCTTCGCCTGGTGTCCTGCGGACATGCCAGGAGTTCCCAGGGAATTCGCCGAGCACGCACTCAATGTCTTTCCAGACACCAAGCCAGTCAAACAGTCCATCCGGAGACTGTCGGAGCCACGAGCCGAAGCTATCGGCAAGGAAATCAATAGACTACTCGCTGCAGACTTCATCAGGGAAATCAAGGAAAGCGAGTGGCTTGCAAACATAGTGATGGTCCCAAAGAAGGACACGGACATCCTGCGGATGTGCGTGGACTTCACGTCACTAAACAAGCATTGCCCGAAGGACCACTTACCTCTTCCTCGGATCGATCAGATCATCGATTCGACTGCAGGATCTGAGAAACTCTCCTTCCTTGACGCCTACTCAGGCTATAACCAGATTCGACTCAAGGTTGAAGATCAGGAAAAAACGGCGTTTATCACACCGTTCGGAGTATTCTGCTACAACACAATGCCCTTCGGGCTAAAGAACGTAGGTGCCACGTACTAGCGATGCATGCAGGCCTGCCTCTAGGACCAGATCGGTCGCAACGTCCAAGTCTACGTCGACGACATAGTCATAAAAACCAGGGAGGCAACGACACTTATCGACGATCTCCGCGAGACGTTCGACAACCTTGATCGCTACAGGATCAAGCTCAACCCGGAAAAGTGCGCTTTCGGCGTCCCATCGGGTCAGCTGCTTGGGTACTTCATCTCTCAACGAGGGATCGAGGCGAACCCGAAGAAAATCAGAGCCATCATGGCAATGGAGAAGCCAAAAAACCTCAAAGGCGTCCAGCAGCTCGCAGGGCGAATAGCGGAGCTAAGCAGATTCATCAGCCGCATGGGCGAGAAGGCCCTACCATTCTACCAACTGCTGCGCAAGGCAGACAAGTTCGAGTGGACACCAAAAGCCAACGACGCATTCGAAAGCCTCAAGCGGCTCCTCTCCACCTCGCCCATCTTGGTCACGCCAAAAGAGCGCGGGCCCCTGCTGCTGTACATAGAAGAGACACACCAGGTGGTCAGCACCGTACTCGTGGTCGAACGACCCGAAGAAGGCAAGACCCACGGGGTCCAGCGCCCAATTTACTACCTCAGCGAGGTACTGACACCAACAAAGCAGAGGTACCCTCACTACCAGAAGCTAGCCTACGGCATGTTCATGACGGCTCGACGACTGAGCCATTACTTCCAGGAGCACCAAGTGATGGTCATCAACGAGGTACCCCTGAACAGCATCCTGACTAATCCAGAGGCCCCAGGACGTGTGGCCCTGTGGGGCATCGAGCTGTCACCCTTGGACATCGTCTACGAGAAGTGACTCGCAATTAAATCTCAAGTCCTTCCGGACTTCCTGGCACATTGGATGGAGCTGCAGCTGCCAGACACCCTGGACATGTCACAGTCATGGACGATGCACTTCGACGGCTCCAAGCGAGAAGCTGGAGCAGGAGCAGGAGTCATACTGACCTCCCCGCAAGGTGGCAAGATGAAGTACGTCCTTCGGATGAAATTCCGAGCTTCTAATAATGAGGTCGAATATGAAGCCCTCATCCACGACATGAGGATGGCAAAGATATGCGGCACAACGTGCCTGGTAATCTACGGTGACTCCAACCTCGTCGTCCAACAGACGATGAATGAGTGCGACGCACACGCCGAAAACATGATCGCGTATCGCGCGCTCTACAACACACTCGAAGGAGAATTCGACGGCTGCGAGCTCCGGCACATTGGAAGAGAAAGCAACGAGGAAGCCGACAGACTCGCCAACATCGGCTCCACTTGCACAAAGGTGCCACCAGGTGTGTTCCTCAAACAGATCTGCGTGCCATCCATCAAGCGGAAATTCCCCAAGGGATCACCCGAAGAAGCAGAACACTCGGGGGCTATGCTACCCGAAGGACACGAAGGACCCGAAAAACTGGACACAGAGGTAGCCATGGTCAACCTAATGCAGGTCATGGCAGTCGAAGAAACCTGGACGCGCCCATACCTCTAGTTCTTGTTAAATGGAGAACTGCCTGACAGTCCGACAGATGCCCGGCGCATATCTCGTCGGTCAAAAGCCTTCACCATCATCAAGGGCGAGCTATACAAGCACAGTATTACCGGCGTACTACAAAGGTGCGTCACCATCGGTGACGGGAAAGCCATCCTCCAAGATATCCACGAGGGCATCTGCGGCCATCACGCAGGCAGCCGCTCCCTTGTCGCCAAAGCTCTTCGAGCAGGATTCTACTGGCCAACGGCCATGAGCGACGCAAAGGACATCGTCCGAAGATGCAACGGATGCCAACGGTTTGCCGACAAACCGCACGCACCTGGGTCCGAGCTCAGACCCATACCCATAGCTTGGCCTTTTGCTCAATGGGGCCTCGACATGATCGGCAAACTGCCAAAATCCTCGAAAGGGGGACACATTTACCTCCTGGTCGCAGTTGATAAGTTCACCAAGTGGATCGAGGCCATGCCGGTTACCAACCAGAAAGGCAAAACGGCCGTCAAGTTCTTCGAGTCCATTGTCTACAGGTTCGGCGTACCGCATAGCATCATCACCGACAATGGATCGAACTTTATCTCCAAGGAATTCTAGGACTTCTGCGAAGGCCTCGGGATCAACATCACGTACGCCTCAGTGGCACACCCGCAAACGAACGGGCAAGTGGAAAAGGCCAACGGCCTAATCGGCGCGAGCATCAAGAAGCGCCTCATGAGTCCACTCGAACGGAAAGCAGGAGCCTGGACTAAAGAGCTACCATCCGTCCTATGGAGCTTACGGACCACGCCAAACAGCTCCACAGGCTACACACTGTTCTCCATGGTACACGGAGCCAAAGCCGTGCTGCCAGCCGAAGTACGCCACCAGGCCCCTCGGGTGGTCGCATACAGTGAAGCCGAATCCACATACGCACTCGAAGATGCCGTCGATACACTCGACGAAGCAAGAGACATAGCAGCAGCTCGATCAGCGGTGTACCAGCAGAGTCTCCGCAACTACCACAGCCGCCGGCTTCGCCCCAGGTCCTTCGTCGAAGGAGACCTCGTCTTGCGACTCAAGCAAGAGCGACCGACAAAATTCGAGTCACCATGGGAAGGACCATACGTCATCATCGAAGTCATCCCAGGTGGCGCCTATCGCCTCAAGCACGCGGAGTCTGGAGTCGAATACTCCAACCCATGGAATTTCTCGCACCTGCGACGATTCTATCCGTAGCAACCTACCCCCTTTACTTTCAATAAGGCTATTCAGCCGAACAATGTACTTCCTCCATTACGATATAAATAAAGCTAAGTGTCTCGCCCCAAAACTTCAGTTCGCTATTTTGCAACTTTACTACATGCTACATACGCACTCGGGGGCTCCCCCCACCTCACGATTTCATCGACTGAGGATCAAACGTGTACACCTGAGTAGCTGACAACGTCAGGCAAACGAAAAGGACACGTACTCAATCAAAGCACTGCGTGCTCACAACAAACGAACCTTTACAACAAAGGGCACAACACGCCCAGCCAAAATATACAAATTTTACATCTATCTCTTTTTACAGGTACTACCTATGTTGAAGAATAACCTGAGCACGCTGCTCAAACAAATCTACGACCTGTTCGGCATACTGCCTTACAGCCGCGTAATGTGGCCGCATGTCCCACTCACCACCATCCGGCCGAAGAGGCGGCCCAGCTGCCACAACAGCCAAATCTACATCAGGCCGGTGCAGCCTCACAAGAGACAACGCAGCCTTGACTCCAGCGACGAGCTGTTGCCGCACCAACTCCTTGACATTGCTCATGCTTCGAAGCTTCGACAGAAGACCCGCAAGGCTCGTCGGTACGGCATCCAAAGGAAACATGACATGCAGCACCGAGGAAAGCGATGTCTGCACTTGGCGGAGCACCCGCGAAACTTGATGAACACGATCCTGCACCGTCGCTAGAGCCATGGCGCGATCACGATCCATCCAAAAGAAGCCGCCAGCCTCCATGTCCTGTTGAGTCAAGCAATTGACCTGAACAGTGACACGCTCCTTTTCTTCCATCGGAGCAAGGTTCGCACCTGCGATAATCGCACAAAATAAGAGTAAGGCCAGCAGGCCCATCCGAAGAACTGAGCTACAGCTCGAACCAAAGAACAACTTACATTGCAGCTGCTCGGACAGCCGAACCAGTTCCGCCATCAAGTACTCCTCTCTGGCTGCACCATGATCCGCCTTGGACTTCCAAACGTCGGCTACCGCGTAACGCGAGCAACTCCCTCTCCAGACTACGCACACGATCCCGAAGAAAAGTGAGTTGCGAGGAATCATCCAAAGATGGTCGCAGCGGCATTGCGGACAGGGTGTCAACAGGGTCAGCACCCGAAGGAACCTATAGCAGCAGAAAAAGAAAGGAACACAGACATTCAGACAATGATAGAGCACAACTCAGAAGAATTCATTAAACATATAAGGCCACTACGTGGCACAAGGATGGTGTTCTTCAAGATATTTACAAAAAAAGCAGACTACAAACTACCCTACGTCTACAACGCCTAAGATGCGACACCCTGAGTCGCCTCGGAGCCGGACTGCCTAGCTTTGGCCCCGCCCTGCTGCCGCAGTGCATACTCAGACAGCAAATCAATGAGCTTGGGCCCATATCGCTTGCAGCGAGCAGAGTAGGCAGCAAAGGCTACCTCAGATCCATCTGCAGTCGTCGGCATCCGGGAGGTGATCTGGGGCAGATCCAGCTCCGCTCCAGCCGCCAAGGCCATCGCCAGCCCGATGGACGCGCCGATGCCCTTCTGTTTGCGCTTGTACGCTGCAGGCGCTTCGGCTGACAGAGCCTCCGCCAGAGCATCCACATCATCGAGGGCCGCGCCCTTAGGAACAAGCTCCTTGTAGAAGCGGCCAAGGACCTCCTTCGCCTTGGCAAGGGAGCTGACGACGGTGCTGCAACGGTCTTCGACCGCCACAGTAGCATCATCTAGAGCACTCCCGTGCTCTAGAGCACTGCGGTCAAACTCGATGCCTGCGGCATCTAAGACAAAAAATAAGAAGGAAGACATGAAGAAAAGCAGCACAGAAGAAGTCACGAGGCATGAAGAAACAAGCACAAATCTAACACTCACCCGAAATAGCCTTGGCAGCAGCCATGAGCTTCGCTGCTACCTCTCTTTCACGAGCAGCCGCAACGGTGGCCAGCTGCTCCTCACGATCCGCGGCCTCCTGCTGCAGACGCTCCTTCGCTTCGGCTGCCTTAATCAGCTCTAGCTCGAGGCGTTCTTTCGCGCCAACGGCGGCCTCGGCTTTCTGCTCCGATTGACCAAGGCTCTTCTTGAGAGCGTCGACCTCACGGAGAGAAGTATTGTGCTCCTCTGCATTCAAAACAAGCAAACGTCAGCAAGCAGGACCAGAATAAACGAAAAAAGCACCAAACGGCAAATAGGTACCTTGAAGCTGCCGAAGGCTAGCCTCCAACGCTAGGCGCTCATGCACCAGTCGCTTGGCTTCCTGAACAAAAGGCTACAGAAAAAAGAAACACAAGAAAGGAAAAAGGACTTGGGGGCTGCGCCCAACACAGAAGAATAAAGGTAAAACTCGCACACGAAGACACTTGGGGGCTTCCCCCCTGAAGGTCCGAAAGAAGAAGAAGACAAGGAATTTTCATACACCTTGGGGCTTCCCCCGTGGCATGAAGCAGAGGAACTTACATGCTCTGATGGCGATTCCGAAGGCCCGCCCGCGAAATTCTGAGGCGCAACCACCTGCACCTCCTGCACAGGAGGATCCGGAGCGGCGCCTCCCGAAGTCGCCACCATCTGAGGAGGAGGAGACGCAATCTTCGACTCCCCCATCATTTCCCGCGCACCATCACTAGAGGAGTCGCGGGAGGAATGCCTGCATACGAAGGAATTAGCACAAGTGCAAAATCAAGAAAAACAAGGGGAACAGCAATATAACAAGAAACTTACGAGCCCAACGAGCTCAGGTCGAAGACAGGAGGAGTCCTTCGGGCTCTCTTCTCCTCTTTCTTCTCTTCCTTCTTCTCCTCCTTTTTCTCTTCCTTCTTCCGCTTCGCTGGTGGGTGCGGTGTGATAGCCCGCACAGGAACGACAGGAATGGGAGAGGAAGAACCTCCATGACCGTCATCATGACGATCCAGGCACAGAGGGTTTCTAGGATTCGGAGGAGTCGAGGCATCCGAAGACTCGCTGGAGCTCCGTGATTGTTTGCACGTATGGTCCTCACTCGACTCATCGGCATCCTCCGCCGGAGATCGCGCCGACGGCAGCTCGGACACGGACTCAACCACTTCATTATCCGGGGCATTCGGATACTTTTCGGGCAATGGCGGTACAATGCCCGGCACTTTGAAGCTCTGCAAAATCAGAAGGAACTTTGTTAGCAAACAAAGGAAATAAATACGCAGCCGACAAAAAAGCACTACGTGCACAAATCTACACCTGTGGCACAGACAACGCCGAAGAAAACGGCGGAGTCAGCGACTTCCCAGGGATTTCCTCTCCGGCCTTGAACTTCAGCAGCGAGCGAAGGGCCCTGTCAAGATCCCCCTCGGAGATTTTCTCAGCCGAAAACCTCGTCGGATCACGGCGCCCAGAATAAAGAAACATCGGGTGCGCCCTCGCTTGGAGAGGCTGCACCCGACGCTCAAGAAACGTCCGGATGATGTCCACGCCGTTCACCTCCTTCTCCGGAATCAGCTGGAGATCCTCCACCCGACGGTAAAGGGCCTCTATCTCTGCCACCTCACCGTCCAAGATTTGGTTTTTCCAAGATCTTTTCGGCTCAATCATTTGGGAGGGGTCAAAGGGAACAAGACCAAAATCTTGCCCGAGCACTACGGAGTCACGGATATAAAACCATCGCCTCCGCCAGTACTGGACAGATTCGGACATGGAAAAAGAAAAGAAGAGAAGATTGGGACTAAGGGAGATGATGCAACCCCCAATGGGATATACACCATCCGAACCAGATTGACTCTTCACGGAATAGAGCTTCCGAAAGAGGCAAAGTGCGGCTCAATGCCAAGCCAGCACTCGCAAAAAGTGATAAAACAAGCAATGTGGCGAAGAGAATTGGGAGACAGATGATGAAGCTGAATCCCATAAAAGAAGAGCAGTCCACGGAGGAAGTTGTGAACCGGAAAAGAAAACCCACGAATAACGAAGGCAAGAAACATAACCCGATACCTAGATGGGGGACGGGGGATTACCTCGTTGCCGGGGAGTCTGACGGCCTCCTTATCTTGTGGGATCAGACCCCGCTCGCGAAGCTTGTGAAGATCGCTCTCCCGTGTCTCTGATCGCCGCCAGCCACCGTCAGTGACACGAGTAGCGGCGGCGTTCTTCTTTTCTCTGGTGGCACTAGTACCAACGGCAGACGAGGATTTCTTCGGTTTCCCCATTGCGCTACGGCGGCGACGGCGGTGAAAACGCAGAAACGACGACGGAAATGTGGAAGGAAATCCCAGCGCGCAGCAAGAATCGCTAGAGCGCAAGGAGGCAGTGAAAACAAGAACTGATGCGGTGAAAACAAACCGCGGCTTTCCCCAATGATTATAACAGCGAAGACGACGCACGGCAGCCGTCCATCCAGAAGACCTAACGCCAATGGCAAATCTGGCCATACACGTGTCAGCATCACAACGAACCGTCGTTACCACGCTGCCCACTACGCGCGGAAATCGAGGAGACGCCGTAATTATATCCACGCCGCGCGTGACCGGTCAATTCAAAGTCAGCAAGTGGGACCCACGTTCGTCCAGTCAAGTCATCTCTGGCGTAGCAGACGCTTGAGGTCATTGATCGTCAGCACTGATGTCATCAAAAGCTATACTAGCACCAACTACAATTCTTCAGCTCCACAGATAAGAGTACTCACTCGAATCTTCGATTCGATTAAATACTCGGGGGCTACTCCTATCACGAGCGCTGGCCGCGCACCCGAAAGACGAATAAATACAAAGTACTTCTTCGAGTCCTACGCTGAGTCTACGACTCCACTACGGACTCGGGGGCTACTCCCATAGGGAGGATGGATTTAAAGCATCCGAAAATTTTCGTGTCCTACGGACTTAACAACTGAACAATGTTTGAACTAAAGTCTCCGCTCGAGTCTATGACTCAAACAGACACTTGGGGGCTACTCCCATAGGGAGTGTTGGTCGCGCACCCTATGAAATCTTTGACTGCGATCCTTCGGATCAGCAAGCAAAAAACTTTTTTCGGCAACTCTGCCCAACAAAATGCTGAGTGAGCAACGGTCTCCTTAGCCACCCAAAACACCTCTGTGGTGACAAATGTTCGGATGCTGCGTCTGCGACACAAAGATAAGACCTGCAGATATCATCTGATGGCCTGGTAACGCACACGACTGCGCTCTGCTAGTATGAATCCATGCCAACAGGCGTGATAAAAAATCCCGATGGACGTGTTGGGTACATCAATTAAAACCACTGGAATTCCACTCCTGTAAGCCCCCCGTGGCCTGAGTCGAATTACGCCAGCATATGTTCCGGGTTCAAGTTAAGGGACTCGAACCTGATGAAGATCGTGTTGTTTCGTCCTAAGACAGTTAGCTGACCCTTATCTGTCGGGTGAGTCAGACACACGTATCAATGATCCCTACACACATATACTGTTTATGCATAGTTGCACCCGAAGGATTGAAGAGTCCTCAGCCGAATCTACGATTCGACTGATCACTCGGGGGCTACTGACATGGTTATACCCTACGGGTACGTGACTTCAGCATACCTGGTCCAGCCCAAGGAAGGCCCACAGCAGACATACGCTGGCCCATGAAGACTTTCGGGTGCCCAAGGCCCATGATGCCTTCGGATCCTTGGAGAGCAAGACTAGCATAGATAGGAAATTCAAAGGGGTAAAACCCTAGAACCTGTAACCGACTAGGACTATGCCCGAGACCTGCCTAAGTCTATATAAAGGCCAGAAGGGCACGTCCTAGAGCTCTCGACTCATACTTTCGCATACGCACCTCACGCTAGATCGAATCTGCGCACCCCTATAACTTTCGGTTCCGCCGTAATCAAGAGCAGACAAGCAGGAGTAGGGTTTTCCCTCCGGAGGCCTGAACCTGGGTAAATCTCATGTCCCCTGGTTGCTTGTCTGTTAACCGTTTGATGATCTCCAGCATCCCCATCTTCTCCAAAACCCAAGTCCATAACAATGGGCATTGATGAGATTAAACCTCGTCAAAGGGAAATTGGTATCGTATGTAAGTGGTTCATTCGATCACAAAGTAATCGTAGAAATATGTGGGAGCCATATGAATTTCCAGATTCCTCTATTGGTTATTGTTCGGAGAAGTGTCTCGATCATGTCCGCATAATTCACGAACCGTAGGGAGACACACTTAAGGATTCGACGTTGTTGAGTAGTTATGGAATGATGAGTAAGAGACCAAATGTTGTTCGGAGTTTCGGATGGGATCCGGGATATCACGAGGAGATCCGGAATGGTCCGGAGAATAAGATTCATATAAGGAAAGTCCTGTTTCGGGGTTGGAGAATGGTTTTGGTGTTTTCATCAGGAATGTTCTAGAAGGTTCCGAAATGTCCGGCACTCCGGAGGGGAAGGGTACATGAATGTGTCACAACAAGTTGGAATGGTTGCATCATGTACTAGGTGTCATCGCTGAACAAAATAAAGGGTTAAATCAAATCCTAGTTTGAAAAGTCAAACGCCAATTTGAAAAGTCAAACGGCTATTTTGTTTGGTGGAGGGAGAGTAGGAAACCTACTTGGGGAGGAAGTCCCTCTCCCTCCACCGCCGGCCTTGTAAGCTGAGGTTGGGAGGGACTCCCCTCTCCTTGGCCGGCGCCTCCCACCTATATAAGGAGGGGCAGGGCTGCCCCTCCAAACACACAAGTTGCCCCCCGAAAACCCTAACTCCAAGCCGCCGGCGCCGCCACCTCCTGCTGCCGCCGCCGCCTAGGGCAAACCCTAGCCGCCGACTTGGGCTTCCCCAATCCCTAGTTGTTGGCCTGTTCCTCTCTCCTTGGTGCGTCTAAACCCTAGATCACCGAGGCCTCTCTCATAGTCCACCATACTCGCTCCGGCTTAAGGCGAAGCCCTGCGAGATCTCCCCTCTACTTCCGGTACCACGCCGTTGTGCTGCCGGAATCGCGAGGAGAGTGCTACAACCTCCACTGCCTACTGGAACAAGGGAGAGGAAGGTCTTCGTCGAGTACCAAACGTGTGACTGACTGTGGAAGCGCTGCCGAAACGCAGCGCCGGAAGGATCGTCTACGCGATCTTGAGATCGGGAAAAGTACGACTACATCACCCATGAGAATCCGCTCTCGTTAAACACTTTGGAATCTTCGAGGGTGAGTTATTCCATCGACTCGTTGCTACAATCTAGTAGATAGATCTTGGCTTGTTTGTTTGTATGCGGTAGAATTTTTTGTTTTCCATGCTACGAACCCCTACAGTGGTATCAGAGCCGTGTCTATATGTAAATCTGTTGCATGAGTAGAACACAATGGTCATTGTGGGCGGTGGTGCTTTTATTATCAATTGATTTGTGTGTACTTTGCATCTTGCGGTATGATGGGATGAAGCGGCCCGGGCTAACCTTACATGACATCGTTCATGAGACTTGCTCCACGCTCAACATGCAACTTGTATTGCATAAGTGGCTTTGCGGGTGTCTGTCTCTCCCATTATAGTATAGATCCAATTTACAACAGGCACTTGATAGTTCAAACATCAACGTTGTGGTTCTTGTTCGTAAGTTAGATCGACACTTATTGAAAGCCCCAAACCACGTAAAATATGCAAAGAAATTAGAGGCGTCTAACTTTGTTTTGCAGGGGTGTGCTGTGATGTGATATGGCCATGATTATGATTATATTTGATGTATGCAATGTTCCTTATTGTAAGTTGGCAACCGGCAGGAGCCATATGGTTGTCTTTAAATTTCTGTTAAGACCCGCATGTCTATTCAAAGTAGTTGTAATAGTTGAAGCTGGTGGACGACAACCATGGAGAAGCGTCATTGACCTTGATGCAATGTCGGTGATGATGGAGATCATGTTCGTGCTTGAAGATGCAGATCGGAAGCACAAAGAAGAAAGGCCATATCATATCACATATTATGAATTGCATGTGATGTTAATCCTTTATGCATCTTGTATTGCTTAGTTAACGAAGGTAGCATTATAAGATGATCCCTCATGCACATGAATTTCAAGTTCTAAAGTGTTCATCCTTAGTAAGCACCGTTGGTAAAGCTTGTTGTTTCGAAGCACCACGTTATGATCGGGTGTGTTAGATTCCGCAAGTGTATACAACGTGAGCAAGCCAGATTTGCTCATGCGGGAGCTAAGGTTTGATCTTGACGAGCCTAGCATGTACAGACATGGTCTCGGAACACGGATCATCGAAAGGTAAAGCATGAATCATATAGTAGATATGATGAACATGTCGATTGTTCGCCATTGAAGCTACATCAACTCTCGTGATGATCGGTGTTGATGTGGTGGATTTGGTTCGTGTGATCACTAAAACAATGTGAGGGATATTGTTTTGAGTGGGAGTTCACCTAGATTAATTTAACTATTAATTAGAACTCACTTTGTCATAAACTAAGTCTAAACTATTGCAAATATGTTGTAGATCAATGGCGGCCCCTACCATCAATTTTAATGCGTTCCTAGAGAAAGAAAAGTTGAAAAACAATGGAAGAAACTTCACGGATTGGTTCCGCAATTTGAGGATTGTCCTCAATGCTGGTAATTTGACCTATGTGCTGGATGCACCGCTGGGTGACCCGCCTGCAGCTGATGCTACCGATGAAGTAAAGAATGTTTACCTCGCTTGGAAGAATCAGTACTCCACAGTTCAGTGTGCTATCTTGTATGGTTTAGAATCAGAGCTTCAGAAAAGGTTTGAGAATTCAGACCCACATGATATTGTCCATGAACTCAAATTGATCTTTGAGACTCACGCGGCAGTTGAGAGCTATGAGGATTTTGAAAAGTTCTTTAACTGCAAGATGGAAGAGGGCAGCTCCATCAGTGAGCATGTGCTTAAGATGTCTGGGCACGCAAACAAACTTCAAAGCTTGGGTATAGTGATTCCTAATGCTTTGGGGATTTACCGTGTCCTCCAATCACTACCACCAAGTTACAAGAACTTTGTGATGAACTACAATATGCAAAGCATGAACAAGCAGTTGCCAGAACTCTTCTCCATGTTAAAATCTGCAGAAGTGGAGATCAAGAAAGAGCACCAAGTGTTGATGGTCAATAAGACCACCAAATTCAAGAAAGGCAAGTCTAAGCAAAAGGGACACTTCAAGAAGGGTGGTAAGAAAGTTATCACACCGACGAAGAAGACCAAGGCTGGACCCAAGCCTGATACAGAGTGCTTTTACTGCAAGGGAGAAGGTCACTGGAAGCGGAATTGCCCAAAGTACTTGGCGGATTTGAAGAACGGCAACATCAAGAAGAAAGGTGTATCCGATATACATGTTATTGATGTGTATCTCACTAGTACTCGTAGTAGTGCCTGGGTATTTGATACTGGTTTGGTTGCTCATATTTCTAACTTGAAACAGGTGTTGCAGAATAAACGGAAGCTAGCGAAGAACGAGGTGACGATGCGCGTGGGAAACGGGTCAAAGGTTGATGTGATCGCGGTCGGCACGCTACCTCTTCATCTACCATCGGGATTAGTTTTATACTTAAATAATTGTTATTTGGTGCCTGCGTTAAGCATGAACATTATATCGGGATCTTGTTTATTGCGAGACGGTTACTTGTTTAAATCCGAGAATAATGGTTGTTCAATTTATATGAGTAATATGTTTTATGCACATGCACCTTTGATAGATGGTCTATTCTTATTGAATCTCGATAGTGGAAATACACATATTAATAACATTGAAGCTAAACGTTTGAAATCGAGCGATAACTCGACCTATATGCGGCACTGTTGTCTTGGTCACATTGGAGTGAAGCGTATGAAGAAACTCTATTCTGATGGACTTCGTGAATCACTCGATTTTGAATCACTTGAAAGATGCGAAGCATGTCTGATGGGTAAAATGACTAAGACTCCATTTTCTGGTATGATGGAGCGAGCTACGGACTTATTGGAAATCATACATACCGATGTTTGTGGTCCAATGAGTGTAGCATCGCGCGGTGGTTATCATTATGTTCTTACCTTCACGGATGACTTGAGTAGATATGGTTATATCTATTTCATGAAACATAAGTCCGAAACTTTTGAGAAGTTTAAGGAATTTCAAAGTGAGGTTGAGAATCAACGTAACAAGAAGATTAAATTTCTACGTTCTGATCGTGGAAGTGAATATCTAAGTTATGAGTTTGGCGAGCATTTGAAGAAATGCGGAATACTTTCACAATTGACACCGCTGGGAACACCACAGCGTAATGGTGTGTCCGAACATCGTAATCGAACTCTCTTAGATATGGTTCGTTCTATGATGTCACTTACAGATTTACCGCTATCATTTTGGGGTTATGCATTAGAAACAACCGTATTCACTTTAAATAGGGCACCATCTAAATCCGTTGAAACGACACCGTATGAATTATGGTTTGGGAAGAAACCTAAATTGTCGTTCCTTAAATTTTGGGGTTGCGAAGCCTATGTAAATAAGTTACAGCTGGACAAGCTTGAACCCAAAGCGGAAAAATGCGTCTTCATAGGATACCCAGAGGAAACTATTGGGTATACCTTCTATCATAGATCCGAAGGCAAAATCTTTGTTGCTAAGAATGGATCCTTTCTAGAGAAGGAATTTCTCTCGAAAGAAGTGACTGGAAGGAAAGTAGAACTCGACGAGGTTGTCGAACCTTCTCTCGAACTTGCGAGTAGCGCAGCACCGGAAGAAGTTCCTGTGGTGCCTGCACCAATAAGAGAGGAAGCTAATGATGATGATCATGAAACTTCGGTTGTAGTTGCTACAGAGCCTCGCAGGTCAACGAGAACTCGTACCACTCCTAATTGGTATGATCCCGTTATGAGTGTCATGTTGGTGGACAACACCGATGACCCTGCGACATATGAGTAAGCAATGATGAGCCCAGATTCCAATAAATGGCAAATAGCCATGAAATCCGAGATTGGATCCATGTACGAAAACCAAGTATGGACTTTGGTGGACTTACCGGATGGCCGGAAGGCTGTCGAGAATAAATGGATTTTCAAGAAGAAAACAGATGCTGATGGTAATGTTAATGTCTATAAAGCTCGACTTGTCACAAAAGGGTTTCGACAAATTCAAGGAGTTGACTACGATGAGACTTTCTCACCTGTAGCGAAGCTAAAGTCTGTGAGGATTATGTTAGCAATCGCTGCATATTATGATTATGAGATATGGCAGATGGATGTCAAAACAGCATTCCTCAATGGAGACATTGATGAAGAGTTGTATATGATGCAACCTAAAGGTTTTGTCGATCCTAAAGAGGCTGACAAGGTATGCAAACTTCAACGGTCCATATATGGATTGAAGCAAGCATCCCGAAGTTGGAATCAACGTTTTGATAAGGTGATCAAAAGTTTTGGTTTTATACAAACTTATGGAGAAGCTTATATTTACAAGAAAGTGACTGGGAGCTCTGTAGCATTCTTAATACTATATGTAGATGACATATTGTTGACTGGGAATGATGTGGACCTTCTAAATAGTGTCAAGGAATATTTGAATAGTAGTTTTTCAATGAAAGATCTTGGCGAAGCAGCTTACATATTAGGCATAAAGATTTATAGAGATAGATCGAGACGCCTAATATCATTGTCACAAAGTACATATTTGGACAAAGTTCTAAAGAGATTTGGAATGGAAGATAGCAAGAAAGGGTTCTTGCCCATGTTGCCCAATACGACCTTGAGTAAAACTCAAAGTCCAGTAACGGCAGAAGATAGAGAAAGGATGAGTAAGACTCCCTATGCCTCAGCCATAGGATCTCTAATGTATGCCATGCTATGTACTAGACCCGACATTGCATATGCTGTTAGTTTGACTAGCAGATATCAAAGTGATCCAGGAGTGGATCATTGGACAGCGGTCAAAAACATCCTTAAGTACTTGAGAAGAACTAAGGATATGGTTCTTTCTTATGGAGGTGATGAACAACTCGTTGTTAATGGTTACACCGATGCTAGTTGGAACACCGATCCGGATGATTCTAAATCACAATCTGGATACGTATTTACTTTGAATGGTGCAGCAGTTAGCTGGAGGAGTGCAAAGCAAAGCGTTGTGGCGAGATCTTCAACTGAATCGGAATACATGGCTGCTTCGGAGGCTTCACAAGAAGCGATATGGATGAAAGAGTTCATTACAGAGCTTGGTGTGGTTCCAAGTGCGCTGGACCCAATGTCTATCTACTGTGATAACATGGGCGCCATAGCCAATGCGCAAGAACCAAGGTCACACAAGAAGCTGAAGCACATCAAGCTACGTTTTCACGCTATTCGAGAACATGTCCAAGATGGGGACATAAAGATTTGCAAAGTACACACAGATCTGAATGTGGCGGATCCATTGACTAAACCTCTCCCGAGGGCAAAACATGACCAACACCAAACTGCCATGGGTGTTCGGTATATTACCATGTAATCTAGAATAGTTGACTCTAGTGCAAGTGGGAGACTGTTGGAGATATGCCCTAGAGGCAATAATAAATGTAGTTATTATTATATCTTTGTGTTTATGATAAATGTTTGCATTCATGCTATAATAGTATTAACAAGGAAACATTAATACTTGTGTGATTTGTAAACTTAAATTGAAATCCCTAGTAAAGCCTCTTCATAATACTAGCTTGTTGGTTAATAAATGATTGTGGTTTCCCTATCATGAACATTGAGATGTTATTAACAACAAGATCATATCGTTAGGAGAATGATATGATGGACATACTCCGATAGATAAGCGTAGCATAAAGATCAAGTCATTTTAATAGTTCAATTGCTATATGCTTTCTGATACATAGTAACCTAATTCCTTTGACCATGAGATCATGTATATCACCTTCACCGGAAGGATGCTTTGATGACATCAAACACCACACCGTAACTGGGTGGCTATAAAGGTGGCATTGAGTGTTCGGAAAGTATTGGTTGAGACACATGGATCAATAGTGGGATTTGTCCATCCATATGACGGATAGATATACTCTGGGCCCTCTCGGTGGAATGTCATCCAATTAGCTTGCAAGCATGTGACTGGCTCACAAGGGATCACATATCACGGGAACGGGAAAAGAGTACTTATCAGTAACGAGGTTGAACTAGGTATGCAGATATACCGACGATCAAAACCTCGGATAAGTAAACTATCGTGAGACAAAGGGAAAATGGTATCGTATGTAAGTGGTTCATTCGATCGCAAAGTAATCGTAGAAATATGTGGGAGCCATATGAATTTCTAGATTCCTCTATTGGTTATTGTTCGGAGAAGTGTCTCGATCATGTCCGCATAATTCACGAACCGTAGGGAGACACACTTAAGGATTCGACGTTGTTGAGTAGTTATGGAATGATGAGTAAGAGACCGAATGTTGTTCAGAGTCTCGAACGGGATCCGGGATACCACGAGGAGATCCGGAATGGTCCGGAGAATAAGATTCATATAAGGAAAGTCCTGTTTCGGGGTTGGAGAATGGTTTCAGTGTTTTCATCAGGAATATTCTAGAAGGTTCCAGAATGTCTGGCACTCCGGAGGGGAAGGGTACATGAATGTGTCATAACAAGTTGGAATGGTTGCATCATGTACTAGGTGTCATCGCTGAACAAAATAAAGGGTTAAATCAAATCCTAGTTTGAAAAGTCAAACGCCAATTTGAAAAGTCAAAAGGCTATTTTGTTTGGTGGAGGGAGAGTAGGAAACCTACTTGGGGAGGAAGTCCCTCTCCCTCCACCGCCGGCCTTGGAAGCCGAGTTGGGGAGGGACTCCCCTCCCCTTGGCCGGCGCCTCCCACCTATATAAGGAGGGGCAGGGCTGCCCCTCCAAACACACAAGTTGCCCCCCGAAAACCCTAGCTCCAAGCCGCTGGCGCCGCCACCTCCTGCTGCCGCCGCCACCTAGGGCAAACCCTAGCCGCCGACTTGGGCTTCCCCAAGCCCTAGTTTTTGGCCTGTTCCTCTCTCCTTGGTGCGTCTAAACCCTAGATCACCGAGGCCTCTCTCATATTCCACCATACTCGCTCCGGCTTAAGGCAAAGCCCTGCGAGATCTCCCCTCTACTTCCGTACCACGCCGTTGTGCTGCCGGAATCGCGAGGAGAGTGCTACAACCTCCGCTGCCTGCTGGAACAAGGGAGAGGAAGGTCTTCGTCGAGTACCGAATGTGTGACCGACTGCAGAAGCGCTGCCGGAACGCAGCGCCGGAAGGATCGTCTACGCGATCTTGAGATCGGGAAGGGTACGACTACATCACCCACGAGAGTCCGCTCTCGTTAAACACTTTGGAAAATTCGAGGGTGTGTTATTCCATCGGCTCATTGCTACAATCTAGTAGATAGATCTTGGCTTGTTTGTTTGTATGCGGTAGAAATTTTTTGTTTTCCATGCTACGAACCCCTACACCATGTGCGCCACGGTTGACACTAACAACCGTAGCGCACTTACCCTATGTGCGCTACGGGTATCTGGCCTGGGGCCAGCAGGGCCCTAGCCCACACATATCTGTGGCGCACTATGACCATGTGCGCCACGGTTGTTCTAGTTACTAGTAGGACACAGCCCATAGGTGAGCCAGGCCTGTTTTAGCCGTGGGGCACTTCGACAATGTGAGCCACGGATGTGCTAATTACCTATAGCCATTTTCCTAGTAGTGCGGGGAGGGTGTGCGTGGTTGTAGCCGCACACGAAGAACATGATGAACTATCAAACACTTGTGATTTTATTTCTTCTTAGAACTTACAAGTGCTCCTTGAGCTGTTTTATCCTAACCTTGGGGCACTAGTTGCGTCTCTCTCTCTAAACCCTAGATATGCCCCTCCTTATATAGACAACAGGAATATCTAAGTTACAGTTTGGGCCCTAGGGTTTACTGTTTGGATCTTTTCTTTACTTTGCGGGCCGGGTCAAGAGGCAGCCCTAGGCCCTTGACCCAGTCAGCAAAGTTGTACAACCAATGGTCCTTCCGTACATAGACGCCAGCTCTACGGCGTCATACGGTGCTTTATACGTCACTTGGTGATTTTAGCGACACCCGGATCCTTTGTTGTCACTCGGAGGTGCCCTTCTCTTTTGACTCTTCTTTAACATGGTCCCTCCTGGATCTTACTCGGAAAGGAGCTACGCCTCCTCCTTCACTCGTCTTCCTTTTGCGAGATCTGACTTGTTGTTTCCTGTTGGTTTGATTTCCGTGTCCTACACAGGCCGACATACTTCCTATGTCGGCTTTGTACATGCTTCATATCCCAGCCGTTAGGACCCGGCTAGTGTTTACTTGACTTGGCCTAAGCCAAGCTGGGTAATATTTTACCCCTTATGACCCTACCGAGGATTATCCCCCGACAAGGTTCGAATTTTACACGGACGATGGGAGTACTTTTTTACATCAAGGACCTAAAATGGGGGAAATCACATCGAGGTCCGTACATTTAGCATGAATCACCCTAAAATTAAGCAGGGAAAATAGTCGGGTTTTCGGCTCCTTCTCAAGAGAGCACGAAGCTAATTGAGACATACTCTTCATACTACTTCCTCTTTGATTGTTTTCAATATATGGCCAAATTTGGCGGCATGCAAATTCTTGGATATGAGATCATCAACGTAAAGTATATGATGTAGATATGACTTGCTTCAATTTAAAGGATATTAATTATTTTATTTCTAAAATCCAAAATGGTTTTTTTGTTCATAAAACTTGGAAACTACCATTATTTAGCAGCATTTTTGTTCACCATGCGAAATGCACCCACCTACAAAATATGGGATCGAACATTACCACAAAGTATGTCAATTTACCCTTGTCATTTGGCCTGAAGCCCGAGAATGTTTATACATGGTAGGACATATTTTGAAGGAGTTTGTTTTTTCAAAAGTTGTGAATTCTCGTGATTACCATCTTTCACGGCAAGAAGTACAAGTTAGTGGACGCCGTGCGATGTTTTATGTTTTTATTTTTTTCGAATCAAGGTCAAATCTTTCTAGATGCAAATTGAATTTTTTCTACATGCAAATTTTTCGAAGCCTGAGTTTGTCACTTAGAAAATTAATTTTTTTCATGTTCATATAAATTGAAAAACATTCTTGTCACATAGAAAATTGGTAATCTTAATAAATCAAGTAATTTAAGTGGGCGGGGTTTCACTAATAATAAGAACCTTGAAAACTCAAGGAACATGGGAATCATGAGTAAGAGCATGGTCGTCCACTCTGTCTGAAACTAGTGTGTGGCATTTTGAGTCATACACTTCGTATATTTTTTATAGACAAAAATCTCATGTCACACGAAAAATTATCATAAACCTTTTCATGATATTTGGGAACTCCTGCTAGCAAAATAGATTAGTACAACAAGATGCACCCAATATAGAAGATGTTGGAACTCTATCCTAAATAAACATATGATGTCGATAAGGGCATGACCTTCGTCGTTTAGTTTGAGTTGAAACCAGAGAATAATTAATAAGAGAAGGCCACACAAAAATTATTGTACTTATTATTCTTTATTTGAATGTTAACAAAACCATGTCAACTTTCTTGGGATGCTAATGCACAGCAAGAACTTGAATTTTTTAGAACTTTTGGTGTCTTTCGATGTACTGAATTCCTGGTTAGCTTCAAAAGTTTTTTGGAAAATTTTAGGAGCAATCTATCGCTCTTAATTATTGTTAAAATTTGACACGGTCGGTGGGAGTACAGTTTACATCAAAGACCTCAAATAATAGAAAATTACATAGAGGTCCAAACATTTAGCACAAAGGCCCCTAAAATTAAGCAAAGAAAAACAGTTTGGTCCTCTCCTTCTCCAGCGAGCAGCTGAGATATACCATACTACTGTACTTGCTTCACAGACACAAAAAATGCTCTTCACTTTCTCAACCAGCGTGTTGCAGGTCGCGCAGGTTATGAAATGGAACGACAAGGCAAGTCGACGCACGTGCGCATCGCCACATATTGGACGAGGAAGAGATCTGCCAGCCGGGGTGTGGGGATGGTGATGAGGAAGTGAAGGAGAGAGAAAACATAATTTTTTACTAGTACCACTCATCATCGTATGTCTGTACCCTATACCTCATGTCAGGAACCCAACACAGTTTTCTTCTGATATTGCACAACCTTCAAATTCTCCTCTTCGCTGCTCTCACGTCGCCTCCTGCGTGCTCTCCATCTCTTCTCGCTCCTAAATAGTTTTTTTTCAATAGGGGAAACTCCTAGTGGTATTATTTCTCACCATGCGAAGAGGCACCCATGTACTTCTACCAAGTGTGGTAACTCCACCATACCAAGTTCTTACACAGCTAAGAACTTAAATTTTTTAGAAACTCACAGTGGTTTTACTTTACTGAATTCCTAGTTAGCTTAGAAATATTTTAGGAAAAATTTAAGATCAATCTATCGCATTAACTTGTACTCCTCTAGTTAAAATTTTACACTGATGGTGGGAGTATATTTTACATCAAGGACCTAAAAAAGGGAAAATCATATCGAGGTCCATACATTTAGCACGAATGACCCTCCAATTAAGGAAGAAAAATACTCGGGTTCGGATCCTTCTCGAGAGAGGAGATGATCGAGCCATAATCTTCATACTACTTCCTCTTCAATCGTTTTCAAAATATGGACAAATTTTGGGGCATGCAAAATGTTGGATATGGGATCATCAACATAAACTATGATATAGATATGGACATGACCTTTGTCGTTCGGCTGGAAATCCAAGAATGTTCATACTTATTGACAACTAAGCTTGAATTCGTTTAAATTTTACCATTTACTTCAATGGTGGGAGTACATTTTACATCAAGTTCCTAAAAAAGGGAAAATTACATCAAGGTCCATACATTTCGCACGAAGGACCATAAAATTAAGCAAGGAGAACAATAGGGTTGGCTCCTTCTCAAGAGAGCAGCTAATCGAGTCGTACTCTTCATAGTACTTCTTCTTCGATTGTTTTTGAAATATGGCCAATATTGGTGGCATGCAAATTTTTGGATATGAGGGCACCATGCAAGTATGATGTAGATATGGCCATGACCTTGGTCGCCCGGGTTGAAACCCAAGAATATTCATACTGATTGACAACTAAGCTTAATTATGTTTAAATTTTACCACTTACATGGACGGTGGGAGTAGATTTTATATCAAGGACCTAAACAAGGGAAAATCACATCGAGGTCCATAAATTTAATTAGCACAAAGGACCCTAAATTTAAGCATTGAAAACAGCCGGGTTCGACTCCTTCTCGAGAGAGCACACAAATGATCGAGCCACACTCTTTATACTACTTCCTCTTTGATTATTTTCAAAATATGGCCAAATTTGGAGGCATTGAAAATCCTGGATATGAGATTATCAACATAAAGTATAATGAAGATATGGCCATGACCTTGCTCGTTCGGGTTGAAATCCAAAAATGTTCATACTCATCAATAACTAGGCTTAAATTCGTTTAAATTTTACCACTTACTAGGACAATGGGACTGCATTTTACATAAAGGACCTAAAAAGGGAAAATAGGTCCATACATTTAGCATAAAGCACCCTAAAATCAAGGAGGGAAAACAATCGGGTCGGCTCCTTCTCGAGAGAGCATCTGATCGAGCCATACTCTTCATACTATTTATTCTTTGATTGTTTTCAAAATATGGCCAAATTTTGCGTCATACAAATTCTTGGATATGGGATCATCATCAACATAAAGTATGATGTAGAGATGTACATCACCTTGGTCGTTCGGCTTGAAATCCAAGAATGTTCATACTCATTGACAACTAAGCTTGAATTCGTTTAAATTTTACCACTTACTTTGGATGGTGGGAGTACATTTTACATCATGGACCTAAAAAGGAAAAAAAATTACATAGAGGTTCGTACATTTAGCACTATGCATCATAGTCGGGTTCAGCTCCTTCTCAAGAGAGCAGCTGATCGACCTATATTATCTCTTCATACTACTTCCTCTTCGATTGTTTTCAAGATATGGACAAATTTGGAGGGCATGCAAATTCTTGGATATGAGATCTCATAAACATAAAGTATGATGTAGATATGGCCATGACCTTGGTTGTTCGACTTGAAATCCGAGAATGTTCATACTTATGTTTATCTTCAAAAATTGTCAAAACTAATGTTTATTTTTTGATGGAAAGTAATAAATGTAAGAGCACGCTGTGGAGATTCTTTTATTGTTAATATTATATGTTGCTTGTTTCTTTTCAAAACAAGGTTAATTTTTTTATACATACAAATTATTAGAAAGAAATTGAATCTTGAAAAATGGTGGTTTTCGATATATGCGCTTGTGTGTACCTTCAAAAGATATTTGTAAAACTTTGAGAGCAATATTCTACCACATATAATTTTTGGTTTAAATTTTACCTAACATTGGCAAATCATCTTAAACTCATTTAAATGAAACTTCGTAATCATAAGTGAAACATGGTCCAAATTTTTCCTGGGAATTAACTTGGGCAAATCATCTTAATCTCATTTATTTATTTATTGTTTTCGAATCAAGGTCATTTTTTCTACATGCAAGAATAAAATTATATAGAGGTTCATACATTTAGCACAAATGGCCCAAAAATTCAGCATGGAAAACAGTCGGGTCCGACTCCTTCTCGAGCGAGCAGCTGAGCCATACTCTTCATACTACTGTACTTGCTTCACCAAAAAAAAACTCCTCAACTTCGAACCATCGTGTTGCAGGTCTGCTTGGTGCTTCTTGTTTGTAGGGTGTGAAATGGAATGAGAATGGACTGAGTACTAGTAGGAAGGCTAGCCAGATCATAATGAAGTGCATCAAATGCGATGGGACATACTGCATACAGTAATATTGTAGTACTCTGTAAAACAATCCCTTGTGCACCACTATCTTTTGAATAACCTTCCCTCTGAATGTTTGAGAAGGAAGTTAAATATTTAAAAACGGGAAAGTTTAAATTACTAAGCAGTAGTAGGAGTACTACATTTTGCTGCCTGTAGCAACCCAGGAATTTTTGTTTTGTGCATCATCCTGAGTGCATGCTCATGTCATCATGCCACATTGCATTTGAGCATCTTTATGACTGCATACATATTGTTTTCCTAAAACAATTTTGCTAAAATCCCTAGTTTGTTTTCTAAATTAATACCATCTCTCTTTATTCAAATCAAAAATCCGGTATTTCAAATATCATTATTTGTCTAAAATTATTTATAAAATATTTTATTAAAACTAAGACAATCAAATGTTTTAAATTATTCATATTATCAAAGAGGCATTCTAGCCGGTCGGACTAGAGGCCCAACCAACCAGACCACCTGATCAGACATGGACCTAAACCGGCCAAACCCACAAGGCCCAGTCGGCTAAAACCCTAGCCCATCTAACCTCCACACAAACCCTAACCCTAGACCAAGCCTACCCTAAACACACCCCACCCACGCGCGCAGCCACCCCAGCTCAACGCCAACGAACCCACACACAACCAGGACAAACTGATCGACGCTGTCCCGCAAACCCGCACCCACCTAACCCCCACAGCGGCCCCAACCATGCTGCTCACCATGCCGTCAGAATCCCGCCTGCGGTACACGACCAAAGGAAAAAGTTCAAAATAAACCTTAAACTCGTAGATAAAAGCTAAATAGAACACCGAACTTCAAATCCCGGAAATTGGCACTCTAAAGTTGTCAATCCCGGTCTATTTTAAACCTTAGACGTATTTGACGAAAAGAAAAAAATTAATCCCGAATAAAGTATTTGTTGCTCTCTCTAATAGTAGGGCCCACATGTCGTATGTATCTTCCACCTCTAGCCTTGTTCTTATAGGATACGGAAGAGCTGCCCCAAATCCCAGCAGTTGTGCTCCGTGGACGTGGTAGGCATCGTAGAATGAGCTTCAGCAGGTGGACTTGGTGATGAGCAGCGAGAGCATGACTTACTTTTGTGCACTAAGAAAGTTTCAATCTCACAAACTACTCTGACGGGCACGCAGCTATCCACAACACGAAGCTCCCCATCCCATCCGACAGCCAGCACAACCCTCTATCGCCCTAGGCGCCATCAGAGTCGCCTCAGTTCTCCTTGTCCTCCGGCCACACCACATCTGCAAAATAAAAGCACCCCCGCCTTTCTCTCTGCCCCTAGCCAGCTCGACCTGCCACCCCATCCAGCCGCCCCGGTGGCCCTCCTCCGCCTCCGTCGCTAGCCCTTGTAGCAGCCCAAGGTATGCGCTGCCCCAGTGCCAGCGACGCACGCGGTCGACCGTCCATGACGGGACTAAACGGGATTGAGGAAAAAAGAGAACGATTGTAAAAAAAATTATGGATATGAGGCCCCATTGTCAGTGAGAGTAGCCTGCAATCCTGGTGGGGATTACTCTTTTCCTAGTGTGCCAAACAGGTCTAAGGTCCAAAATAGACCGGGATTAACAACTTGAGAGTACCAATCTCTGGGATTGAAAGTTTGGGGTTCTATTTAGCTTTTGTCTACCAGTTTAAGTTTTGTTTTGGACTTTTTCTTATGGCCAAGCCGCGCAGAAGCACGCACTCTACACGAACGCGACACGCCCTCCTCGACGCACGCTTACCCCGCTCATCTCGGGAACTCCGCCGAAGACCCAGCCCCACCCTGCAAAACTCCACCGAACCGCCCCAGGTCTATCCCGTGTACGGCCCCACCACCCTGCCTCCTCCCCGCAACACCCTACCCCTCGCGCGATCCCCTCCTGCGCCGCTTCCTCTCGCGAGCATCTGCCGCTAGCACCGCCCTCTGCCACTGTCGTGACCCCTCTGTCCCTGCCGCCTCTTCCCTCTGCTAGCCGGAGCCACCTCACCCCCTCCTCACAGTCCCCGCCGCCGGCCAGTTATCCTCCTCTCTTCTAGCCCCTGAGCCGACACCCATCCTCTCTCTGCATGGCCCCTTGCCGGCCCAGCCCTTCGTCGCCACCACCTGGCTCTACCACTCTCGAATCCGTCATCGTTGAGTCCCACCGCTGGCCTCCGGCCTTCCCGAGCTCACCCCTGCCCCACGCCCGTGTCGCCGGTCCTCCTACTGACTCGCCATCCCCTGCCCGAGCGCGTCCCCGAGCACCTATCCGCCGCCCCGACCGTTCTTGCCGACCTCCATCTCCTTGCGTCCGTCTCTGCCCCTCCTCCCTGAGAGCCTTCCTCGACCGCAAGACTGCAAGCCAACGCCGTTCTAATAGAGTTTAGAGAGGACAATGCTGCTACCCTCCATTCGAGCATAGTACAACGCCTCCTTCTGTTCTCTCCGCGCGAGCCTTCCCTGGCGATGCCCCCTCTCACCCTGGCCGTGGTGCCTCACATCACCTCCTTGTTGTGCCTATTCTGGCCAACTCGAACATGCTGCCTCGCGTGTGCGTCTCTGCAGAGGTTCTTAGCCGCAGGCATGCTATTATGGCTCCAAGTTCTACTGTGGCATGTTTCTGTGGTGGTGGAACACAAGTACAAGCAAAGATCCACATCGACAAGCTCGGCTAAGACGGCGCCTCGAAGACCGCAACGGTGCCAAGCATAATGGAACATGGAGAACCCTGACACTCCTTCCCGGCCCGAGTTCTCCTTCTCGGAATGGCAAGATCATCTTTCTGGATCCGAAGACCGAACCCTGACCGGAGAATGCCAAGAACTCCTTCATGGATTTAAGGATTGACCTGGTGTTTTTTCTTTCTGTCAGAATGGAAGACGCCAAGACCCATCCCGCCGAGACCGAGCCCCGAACAAACCTCATACCCCTCGGAGCCTAAGATCCTTGAACCGAGATGTGTGATCCCTTTTTTCGAGCCCCTTATTTTTATAATATGTCGCATCTAGATCCTCGAACCGAGATGTGTGACCCCTTTTTCCGAGCCCCTTATTTTTATAATATGTCGCATCTATTCAACTTGTTGCATATAATTATTCATGCTTGCATACATATGTTGTGGTCTGGGGGATTTTAGCTGATTCACTAATAATTAAATATGGAGACCATATGCGGGTTTTTCTAGTCTTATATTGACTCCGTTTAATTTGTGTAGCGAATCCATGATATATTTTGTCTTGGTAATACAACATTTAAATTGTGGGGTATCTAAACAATTTAAACTATATAATCAATTGTCGGGACCTCGGTTGCACTTAATATTACCTAATTGCATCATATTTTTGCCATGTCATGCATCATACATGCAGCATGTCCGATCTTCTGCCACATTATTGAATAGAGCATCCGGTGTTTTTTTAGTGTTTTGCTTCTTCACGGATTAGGCCGTTGAGTTGATGTGAGTGTCGACCCGATCTTTGGATGAACCTTCGGTAGTGTTCCACACAATCATTCTCCCTCTTTCTACCTATTTTACATTTATAGTCTTCTTCCTCCTATTGATCTATTGCTACCTGTGTTGCGATGCTTTAGTCTTTTTGTACCCATTATATCCCTTGCCGCCTATATTGCCTTGGACACCTCCTATTATCTATTGTATGATAGATAGTTGGACTTGCGAGTCTTAGTTGCTTACTTAGGTGCTACTTTGCATCGTCGATGTTCCACCGTTATTGGGGGGTCAACACATGCTTAATGGTGAAGATGATAATGCCTATAATTAAAAAAAATTAATTAAATGTTGGGAGCAGGTAAAACTAATGCAGAGGCATAGAGGGGTAATAGTTGAGATCTGGTTATTATCCTGTCCCCTGTGTCCACCTAGGACACGAGTTCTTGACACATGTTTGGATACTGAGCATGCTAACCACATGTGGGGTGTACGGACACCCCTACCGGATTATTATCTGATTTCAAAGTACGTATTCGGGGCCACAAACTAGTTTGGTATTTTAATGCCACGTATTCTATGTTATGCCATGTTTATTATTTGTTGCTCGATGAGCTTTTACTACTATACTGTTTAGGATGTGGGTCGTTATGTTGAGGATATACCTATGGCATATGATCTCTTAGTCGATCTTGCAACCTCCGGGTCCGTCTTCGGAGTCGGACGAAGTGGGGTGGCCCCATGTACTTTTTTTTGGGTCTGGAAAAGCGTCGTGTCTGAGGCCCCACCGACATACTGATGGGTGTATGTTAATTGATCTGACAAAAAGGGCTGAAGTCCATGTGGAAACTTTGGTGCACCCCTCCAGGGTTAAATCTTTTCAAAAATCCGTGTCCATGGTTATGGATGACTTGGAGCACATTTTTTCGACAATATGTAACTATAACTGAAGTTTACTGTTATAATTTAAATTGTATCTGATATGACTAGTAAGTTGGATAACCACCATGGAAAGAATGAATAAAAATGCCAACCATGTGAGTTTCCTCGGTAGGACTTCCTTGTTTGGTCTCGAGGGGGAATACTTGTTAGGGTACGCAGCATGAAAAACAAAAAAAATCTATCACAGGAACACACGAAAGCCAAGATCTAATCTACGAGATCGGTGCAACGAGTTTGTAGAAAACTAAACCTCATAGATCCAAAGCGTTTAACGAGATTGGATTCTCATGGTTGATGTAGTCGATCACTTGCCAATCTTAAGATCGTATAGACTATCCTTCCGGCGCCATGTTTCGGTAGCGCTTCTGCAGTCTATAACATGTACGGTAGTCGATAAATACCTTCCTCTCCCTAGTTTCAGTAGGCAGTGGAGGTAGTAGATCTCCTCGGAATTCCAACAACATGATGGTATGGTGGTGGTGGTAGAGGAGGAGAGATTTCTGCATGGCTTTGCCTAAGCCGAGCAGGACGGTGGATGAGAAAGAAGAGGGGGCGGTGGCTAGGGTTAGGCGCCAAGGGCAAGAGGTGCAAGGGCGGTGCGCCACACCCCTCCTTATATAGGTGGAGGTGTCCAAGGGTGTTCCCATCCCAAGTTGTGTCCCTCCCCATCTCGGCCTCCAAAGGAAGAGGATGAAACCTTTACCAAAAACTAGAGTTTGACTTTTCAAACTAGGATTTGACTATTCAAACTAGGGATTGACCCTTCTACTAGTCTTGGCCAAATTGGCCCTTTAGGGTTTGGTGTGGCCATCCCCTAGGGCATTCCACATCCCAAGTGACCCCTCCCAGAGTGGTGTACCTTCCAGAACATTCTAGAAGGTTCTGGTCAAAACACCGAAAACATTTCCGAACCCCGGAAAAACACTTTCCTTATATGAATCTTATTCTCCGGACCATTCCAGATCTCCTCGTGATGTCATGGATCCAATCTGAGACTCCGAAAAACATTCGGTCTCCAACTCACATTCCATATATACTTTAAACAACATATCCTTAAGTGTGTCTCCCTAGGTTCGTGAACTATGCAGACATGAATGAGACACCTCTCCGATCAATCACCATTAGTGGGATCTGGAAATCCAAAATGGCTCCCACATATTTCTACGATGACTTCGTGATCGAATGAACCATTTACATACGATACCGATTCCTTTTGTCGCGTGATACTTTACTTATCCGAGGTTCGATCGTCGGTATCTCTATACCTAGTTCAACCTAGTTACCGATAAGTACTCGTTACTCGTATTTTGATGTGACATACATTGTGACCTAGTCACATGCTTGCAAGCAAATTGGATGACACTCCACCGAGAGGGCCCAGATTATATCTATCTGTCATATGGATGGAGAAATACCACTCTTGATCCATGCGCTTCAATCCATACTTACATAATACTCAATGTCATCTTTATAACCACCTAGTTACGGAAGTGGCGTTTGATGCCATCAAAACACTCATCCGATGATGGTGATAAACATGATCTCATGGTCGAAGGATTAGGTTACTATGTATTTAAAATCTCATAGCAACGAACTTTGAATTACTTGATCTTATGTTATGCTAACTATAGGAGTGTGTCCATCACATCATTCTCCTAATGATATGACCTTGTTATTAATAACACCCAATGTACATGATTAGGAAACCATGAACATCTATTAATCAACAAGCTAGTTTAAACAAGAGGCTTACTAGTGACTTTTTTATTTTTACAAAACACACAAGTATTAATGTTTCCGGTAAATACAATTATATCATGGGATGTAAACATTTATTATAAACATGAAGATATGATAATAACCACTTTATTATTACCTGTTGGGTATATCTCCAATAGTCTCCCACTTGCACTAGAGTCAATAATCTAGTTTGAAAAACTTTGTTTATCCAACAACTATGGCTTTCTGGTGTTGTATATACACGATTTCTAGTGATAAACATAATCTTCGGATCTGACACTTTCAGGTCCGTGTGTAATTTGCATGTATGTGTGTCTCTATGCATCACTCATTCTCCAATCAGAAGGCATTGTATAAATTTGGTTCTTTGGTGAGACCTTTACTTCCTTGGGGTTAAAACATGTTGATATAATTTCTGTACAATATATCTTCATAGTACTAGCCCTCTATGAACCACACCTAGTTTGATAACAAACTACTTGACACAAATGCCATGTTTTGTTGGTACAATGGTAGTCATATACTTAGCCTTTTTGTAGTATCTGTCACAATGTCTTAGCTTTGGAACTCAACCAAATCCTTTATGGAATCTCCTTTCCGTTACATTGTGCCACCCATAGTTTTAAATTGAGATAATGTTAATTTGTATTTTGTGACAAAACTAGTATCAATTTAACACTTTACATTGAACTATCTATCTATTTGTCACCTCTACATTAAACAACATATTCTTAGTTCTTTTTAGAGATCATAAGAATATCCTTACTATCGTCTAATGATCATCTTATGAGTCATTTTGGTATATTCTCATAATATTTAGAGCATATGACATATCTGGATGTGTACATATGACGGTATGATTAATCAAAATATTCTTGTGATTTCAATCACCAAGTGTCAAAACACTTGAATCTCATTTTCACTTACCAAGTGTCAATACACTTGAATCTTGATTCAATCCTTTCCATGTGGCAAGAAAATTTCTTGTCATTTCCATATTGAACTCATTCAATATCTCATCTATGTAAATTTGGCACAATTACATTAGTGTCTCAATCTATCCATATAGACATTCATGCCAAATATTTGGGTTTTGCCTAAGTCTTTCATCGAGATGAAATTCTTAACATGTGTCAATAAAAGATACATCATCTCCAATTAACAATATGTCTCTTACATAATGTATTAGAAATATGTCTTAGCGCTCCCACTTAATTTCTTGCAAAGGCAAGCATCTTCATCGTCTCTGATGAAATTAAACCTTTTAACAGTTTCATCACGGTGAAGATTCCAACTCCGTGATGCTTACTTCAATGATTGAAGTTTGCATGCCCTTTTAGCATCCTTTGAATTAACAAAACCCTTTGGATCGTGTTATGTACACATCATAGGTAACCATTCTATTAGAAAAACTTTGTTTTGTTTATTTAGCTACCACATAACAAAATTATATGTAGTGGTTGCTACATTAATCTGTCCAGACTAAATATAGCTATGAGAGATCAAATATTGTCATAGTCAATTGCTTGAATGTTTTCTTAAACTTTTAAACGACATGTCGACTATTTCATAGGTGTGAAACATCCATGTCTATTTATAGATCCAAATACGACCGATAGGTCTTACACCTTTCAGGAGGGTCTTCCAAGTTCAAAAACTTTATTTTTCGTGTATGGAAATATCACGGATTTTATGGCCTCAATCCATTTGACGGAGTTAGGGACCATCATCGCTTCTTTGCATGTAGTCGTTTCATCATTGTCAAACAATGATTTAACTCTCAAATCTTGGTATTTGATTGTTTACCCGACCAACTTGGTTCAATAGGAACTTAGATCTCCATGACCACAACTTTTGAGGCACGTGAGCCATGAGCTTTGTTGCTTCCTTCGGGACACTTTCCGGTGCTGCGCAACTCAGCACATATAGCTAAAGTTCAATAACTTTATCAAAGTTCTATTGTCCTCCCACTTAACTTTTCACGAAAAATTCCTTCTCAAGAAACTTGGCGTTCTAAGTGACAAACACTTTTTTCTTTGGTGTTATGGAGGAGTACCCAATGGTTATTCGAAATAACCTACAAAGACATGCTCATTCAACTTTGGTTGTAAATTTTTTACTTATGCCTAGCATACCAAAATTTAATAAAGGACAACTTTGATTTTATCCCAGACCATAACTTATATGGTGTCATTTCAATGGATCATGATGGAGTTCTTTTCAGTGTAAAAGTGGTATTCACTAAAGCTTTAATCTTTAAAATACAATGTCAGTTGTATAACTAACACCTTTGATCTCACCATGTCAAACAAGTTTTCATTACATATCTCGAACACTCCATATTCCTATGATGTTTCAGGAAATGCAAATCCATGGAACGATTCGTCAAACCTTAGGTGTTATGCTAAACTTGTAACTCAAATATCTTCCTTTATGATCCACTCATAAACTATTTATTTTCTTTGTTACAATGATTTTCCACTTCATCTTGAAAGTCATTGAACAATTTCAAAATTTTCACACTTCTTCCTCATTAAGTAAATATAAACATATATTCACTCAAATTTCCGGAGAAAGCATATGAAGTTGAAATCTATCGCTCACAACTACACATAATAGACTATGCACAAATTCCAGTAACTTAGTCGTTCGTTCTTCTTTGGCCTTTGAAAGAAGTTTCAATTATCTACAGGAAAGTCTCACAAACATATTTTGATCAAAATCAAAAGACTCCAAAATTCCATCAGTATAAATTTTCTTCATGTTTTCTTTCCAATATAATTTAAATGGCGATGTCACTTCATAAGTGATCTTTCAATCATTTGTCTTACGACATTTTTAGCATTTAGTTTTATGGATGTGATTTCTCCAAACAGATTTGTAAATCATGCATCTTATATGGAATACGGAAATTATTTGAACAACACTTTTTTTTATCATAATACCTGATCAAAATAACAATTATTGAAACAAATCATGAAGGTAAGCTTTAATGTTAACGAGAAACACAACACCACTTTGTTTGTTTTCGATGAACATCATCACATATTCTCTTGCTGATTACTTAGGCCATTGAAGTTTATGAATTGCGTTATCCTGCATGACATTTCACACCAACCAATTCGGTATCCAATATCCAAGAACCACATTGTTTAATAAGCAAAGAATACAACCATAACATGTATATCATCTATATACCTGAGCCGAACAATTCTAGTCTTTTCTTTTTCTGCCAAATATTTCTGAGATTCTCATTTAGCATTTCCTTTTCTTTTTAAAAGAATCTATCAATATCAATAGTGGCATCATACATATGACACATAGTCCAAAGTGTGTATAGTCAAATACTAATACCTTTGGACTTGCACTTTGAAGTAGATCACCATCATGAAATGTTTGGCGTTCTTTAAAAATCCATTCTTTAGTAATCTTTTAGTGTAGTAAAATTTTTACCTACATATTTTATTCATCCTTATCATTAAAACTTTCACGATTAAGCTACCATAGCTTATAAAGGAGAATCGCAAGTATAATTTTGCTTTCCAAAACCTTTTTGGAAGATTAGGATGTCTAGCATCTCCAACCTTCGCAAATTCTCATCAAATATGAGAACATATATTATGCCAAATGATGCTCTATGATGTTGCAACCAAAACATTGTTTTAGATATCGCAATATCTTCAACACATGATGGTTTCCCAAACAATTATTTCAGCTCCTAGATAACCTTGATATTAAAACAATCTTTTGAATATCAAGAATCATGGAGGCAAACATGATACTTTAGATACTAACACTAGAATTGTTACTCGTTATTTAATACCAATTATTAAACTTCACAGAGTAAACAGAGTTTGTTGAAAGTTTGTAGTAGGACTTTTAAACTTTAGATTGACACTCAAAACAATACGATACTAGTTCGTGAAGTAACTATCTAGAATTCTATAGTTCTATTATCTCAATTATAACTAAGCGAAAGATGGTGAATGAATGCCAATGACTACAACAACTATGCAAATTCACTTTGATTTAATTTATGATAAATTGTGTTCAACTTTAATCATATTATTATTTGAACTCCCACTCAAAACAACATCCCTCGAGTCATTTTGGTGATTACACGAACCAAATCCACTGCACCAAGTCCGATCATCACGAGAGATGATGTAGTTTCAATGGTGAACAATCAACATGTTCATAATATCATCCATATGACTCATGCTTTACCTTTCGGTATTCCGTGTTCCGAGGCCATGTCTGTACATTCTAGGCTCGTCAAGGTTAACCTTAGTATCCGCATGTGTAAATCTAGCTTGCACCCGTTGTATGCACACGTAGATGCATAAAAAGGATTAACATCACATGAAATTCATAGTATGTGATATGATATGGCCTTTCTTGTGACTTTGATCTTCATATCCAAAGCATGAACATGATCTCCATCATCACTGGTGTGGCGTCAAGGTCAATGGCGCCGCTTCATGGTTGTCCTCCACCAGCAGCAACTATTACAACTACTTTGATGAATAGACACATATGTCTTAAATGAAATTTAAAGACAACCATAAGGCTCATGCCAGCTGCCAACTTACAATAAGGATCATTGCATACATCAAATATAATCACAATCTCATCATGGCCATATCACATCACAACACAAGCCCTGCAAAAAAACTTAGACACCTCTAATTTTCTTTGCATGTTTTACGTGGCCGGTGCTTTCGGATAAGAACCGTTCTAACTTATGAACATGAACCACAACGTTGATACAAGTATTGTCAAGTGCCCATTGTAAATTGAATCTTCACTATGATGGGAGATACAGACACCCGCAAAGCCACTTGTGTAATGCAATTTGCACGTTGAGCGTGGAGCAAGTCTCATGTACGATGACATGTAAGGTTAGCCCGGGCCGCTTCATCCCACCATCCCGCAAGATGCAAAGTACACAAAAAGCAAGCGACAAAAAAAGCATGAACACCCACAAAACCATTGTGTTCTACTCATGCAACAGATCTACGCATAGACACGACTCTAATACCACTGTAGGGTTCGCAACATGGAAAACAAAAATTTCTATAGCAGGAACACACAAAAGCCAAGATCTAATATATGAGATCAGTGCAACGAGTTTGTAGAGAACTAACCCTCATAGATCCAAAGCGTTTAACGAGATCATATTCTCGTGGTTGATGGAGTCGATCACTTGTTGATCTCAAGATCGTATAGACGATCCTTCCGGCGCCACGTTCCGGCAGCGCTTCCGCAGTCGATCACACGTACGGTAGTCGATGAAGACCTTCCTCTCCCTTGTTTCAGCAGGAAGTGGAGGTAGTAGATCTCCTTGGAATCCCAACAACACGATGGTGTTGTGGTGGCGGTAGAGGAGGAGAGATTTTTGCAGGGCTTCACCTAAGCCAGAGCAGGACGATGGACCAGAGAGAAGAGGACGGCGGCTAGGGTTAGGCGCAAAGGGCAAGAGGTGCAAGGGGGTACACCCCCATCCCTCCTTATATAGGTGGGGGCGGCCAAGGGTGTTCCCTTCCCTAGTTGAGGAACCTTTCTTGAAAAGGTTTGATCCTCTTCCACCTAGACTTCCCTCTTACCAAAAACTAGAGTTTGAATTTTCAAACTAGGATTTGACAATTCAAACTAGGGTTTGACCCTTCTACTAGTCTTGGCCGAATTGGCCCTTTAGGGTTTGGTGTGGCCAACCTCTAGGGCATTCCACATCCCATGTGAGCCCTCCCAGAGTGGTGGACCTTCTAGAACATTCTAGAAGGTTCTGGTCAAAACACCAAAAACATTTCTGAACCCCCGAAAAACACTTTCCTTACATGAATCTTATTCTCCAAACCATTCCGGATCTCTTCGTGATGTCCTAGATCCAATCCGAGACTATGATCAACATTTGGTCTCCAACTCACATTCCATATCTACTCTAAACAACATTTAATCCTTAAGTGTGTCTCCCTACGATTCGTGAACTATGCAGACATGAACGAGACACCTCTCCGATCAATAACCATTACTGGGATCTGGAAATCCATAATGGATCCCACATATTTCTATGATGACTTCATGATCGAGTGAACCATTTAAATACGATACCAATTCCCTTTGTCACGCAATACTTTACTTATCCGAGGTTCGATCGTCGGTATCTCTATACCTAGTTCAACCTAGTTCAACCTCGTTACCGTAAGTACTCTTTACTCGTATTCTGATGTGACATCCCTTGTGAGATATTCACATGCTTGCAAGACAATTGGATGACACTCCACTGAGAGGTCCCAGAGTATATCTATCCGTCATATGGATGCAAAATCCCATTATTCATCCATGCGCTTCAATTCATACTTTCAGAATAATCAATGCCATCTTTATGACCACCCAATTACAGAAGTTGCGTTTGTTGCCATAAAAGCACTCATTCGGTGATGGTGATTAACATGATCTCCTGGTCAAAGGATTAGGTTACTATGTATTTAAAAGCTTGAATAAAACAAAATTTAAATGACTTGATCTTATGATATGCTAACTAATGGAGTGTGTCCAACACATCATTCTCCTAATGATATGACCTTGTTATTAATAACATCCAATCTCCATGATCAGGAAACCATGATCATATATTAATCAACAAGCTAGTTTGAACAAAGGCTTACTAGGGACTGTTTTATGTTTACAAAATACTCAAGTACTAATGTTTCTGGTTAATACAATTATAGCATGGGATGTAAACATTTATCATAAACATGAAGATATGATAATAACCACTTTATTATTGCCTCTTGGGCATATCTCCAACAATACCAGGATGGGTATGTTTGGTGGTAGTATCAGATGGTTCCGCATAGGCCTTTTTTATCTCTCTCTGATAGCCCATAGTTGTTTCGAGTTTCTATAGGTTGTTTAGTGCATGCTACGATTGCGCTTCAGTCCACCATACCTATGTAGGCGAGAACCGCTAAATTCTAAGTCTCGACGTGTACTGGCCTCAATTCTGACCGCTCTCTTTTTCCTTTGACATTTGTCGGCACCCCTTTTGTTTACCAGGTTTGAGATTGCCTTAGTTAGTAGGGTTACCCTTCTGGCCTGGCCCGGGCATGGTTATGGATGCCACTGGTTATTTTTAGGGCTCTTAGCCCCATTTGCATCTTGTCCGTAGTCGGATGTTGTATCGATTTCAAGGTGATTTGGATCTTTGTATTGTACATCTCTATTCTTGACTCATGGAGTCATTTTTGTATATATCTATTTTGTGGGCTCCATCATTAACTATTGTTTAATGGTATTACTTCGTTTTCCACCTGCATGCATGTTCCCTGTGGGCACCTTTGAATCATTTCTATGCGAGTTTGGCAGGAATCGCTAAAACTTGCATATGGCCGATCCGAGGGTGTTACAAAGTGGTATGAGATCTCATCAGTTACAATAACCCACTGGTCCATCCCATAGGATAAACTAGCTAACAGTCGATGTGGAGTGTCAAAACTATTTTGCAAAATCGGTTGGATAGATCTGATTAGGTTTGATTTTACTTCTTACCCCTATGCTATTCTCCTCTTACCTCTACGTGTTTTGAATCTACCCTCTTATCTTTTCTTCGAGTCCATGAATTCTCATGTTTGGGTTTTCGTCGTACCTTCAGGGTTTCGATTCCTTCTTCTCACGGTGTTTCTACATCCAGTCTTCATGCCATCTTAGAAATTTTCCTCTATGTACCTTTAAGTGGACCAAAAATTCACTAAAAATTTTCCTTGTATATTTCGGTGTTTTCCACCGTGACGACAACATCTACGTCAGATTCAATGAAGATCCTGCATCTTTCCTTAGTTTCTGAATATCGCTGTGAAGATCTTTAGTATAAATTCCAAGAATGGGTTGCACGCTTTTCTACTAAACGTGCGGAGTAATAGTTTGGGTTACGATGGATTGGACCCCATGCTGACTACTCAATCTATCTGCTTTTGTACTTTGAAGTATATTATAGTGCATATTTTCTCTCCTTCTGTAGAGGTTAAAGGTGGCCTTATGTTTTGATACCTTTACCTTTGTTTTTTGTTCTCCAGAGTGTTCTCTCGATGAACATGGACAATGACCATTGTTAGTGGTGTTGCCAATTTCAAGACAAACCAAGAAGCTTTATTAGTGGTGTTGCGAGGATCTACACGAAGCGATAAGATTCAAGCCGTTGGCCTTCTTCCCCGTACCATGAGGCAGATCTCTAGGGCTAGATCCATTGTTAGTGGAGTCGAATTGTAGCACCCCGGGAAAACAACTACTAGAAAATCTCTGTGTTTTTGTTTTGTGTATCATCATGACTACATGTTCATGTCATCATGCCACGTTGCATTTGAGCATCTTCATGACTTTATGCATATTGTTTGCCTAAAACTATTTTGCTAAAATCCCTAGTTTGCTTTCTAAATTAATACTCTCTCTCTTTATTCAACTCATAAACCTGGTGTTCCGGATATCATTATCTGTCTAAAAATATTTATAAAATATTTTATTAAAAATAAAACAATCGAATGTTTTAAATTATTCGTGCTATCGGGGAGGTAGTCTAGCCAGTCAGACCAGAGGTCCAACCGACCAGACCATCTACTACCCGATCAGACCAAGACTTAAACCCTAGACCTAAAACATCCAGGCCCAAAAGCCCAACCAGCTAAACCCTAGCTCATCTAACGTCCCCACAAACCCTAACCCTAGAACCAGCCTACCCTAAACATACCCCAGCCGCGCACGCAACCGCCACCTCTCAACGTCAACGAAAATACACACAACCAGGACACACCGATCGACCCTGTCCAGCAAACTCGCGCCCACCTAACCCACGTAGCGGCCCCACCATGCGGCTTACCACGCTGCTAGAATCCCTCTTGCGGTACACGGGAAAGCCGCGCACAAGCATGCACTCTATATGAATGCGACACGCCCTCCCCAATGCACACTAACCCCGCACATCTTGGGAACTCCGCCTAAGACCCGACCCCACCTTGCAAAGCTCCACCGAACCGCCCCACATCCATCCCTCATGCAGCGCCACCACCCTGCATCCTCCCCGCCACCCCTACCCATTACGCTATCCCCTCATGCGCCGCTTCCTCTCATGAGCATCTGCCGCTAGTGCCTCCCTCTACTGCTACCACGACGCCCTCTCTTCCTGCCGCATCTTCCCTCTGCTAGCCACAACCACCTCGCCCGCCTCACACCCTCCTCCCAGTCCCCGCTGCCGGCCACTTATCCTCTCTACCGGCCCTCGAGCCGCGCTTCGGTCTGCTCCCTGCATGGCCCCTCGCCGACCCAGCCCTTCGTCGCCATCACCTAGCTCTGCCACCCGCGAATCCATCATCGTCGAGCCGCACCGCTGGCCTCTAGCCCGCCCAAGCTCACCCCTGCCACACGCTTGTGTAACTGGTACTCCTCCTGCCTCGCCATCCCCTGCCCGAGCACTTCTCTGTCGCCCCGGACGCGCTTACTGATACATCCAATTTCCATCACTATTCTATATCATAATTTGTTGTTATTCATTGATATATTTCATATTAAGAGGTGCTACTTATGTCAATTCATCTGTTTTTGCATGTTGGCTGATTCTTGGCGGATGAACTGCTGGAGTCAGGATTCTGATGGAAAAAGCGGTGTCTTAGATGCAATTTTCACGAATATTAGAAAAATACTACTACCTCCGATCCTAAATAACTGTCGCCATTTTGAACTAGAGTTAGTTCAAAACCATGACACTTATTTTGGATCGGAGGGAGTAGAAAAATTATGGAAAATCATATTTTTTCTAGAAGATGAAGGAAGCCAGAAGGGGAGGCGGAGTTGGGCCACAGGGTGCCCACACCCCCCAGGTGCGGGCCACCCTGGGCAGTGCCTACAGGGGGTGTGGCCACCCTGGCCCACCTCTGGCTCCGCCCCTTCGCCTATATCTTCCTCCCGAAACCCTAAAGTTTGGGGAGCAACCACAGAAAGGTTCCGCCGCCCCTGCGGTGCAGAAACTATAGAGAGAGAAAGAGCTCTCCGATAGACAGATTTCTGCCGGGGAAATTCCTTCCCGGAGAGGGGAGATCATCACCATCAACACTGTCATTAAGCTAGACTTCATCGGGATCATCATCATCATCATCGACACCACCATCTCCACCAGCACCATCATCACCACTCCATCCCGCTGTAACAATTCTGTTGAATCTTGCACAGTTCTTAGGGGAAACTTTCCCGGTGTTGATTACTATTGTAGTTGATGCTTGTGACTGGAACCATTGAATTATTTTTTATGTTCAGATTGTTATTCATCATCATATCATCTCTGATCTTGATCCATATGATGCCTCGTGAGTAGTTCATTTAGTTCTTGAGGACATGGGAGAAGTCATGTTGTTAGTAGTGGAATTATGTTGAGGTATTATTCAATGGTTTAATATTTAAGTTGTGGTGCTATTCTTCTAGTGGTGTCATGTGAACGTCGACTACATGATAATTCACCATTTATGGGCCTAGGGGAATTCATTGTGTATTTGGCTACTAATTGTGGGGTTGCTGGAGTGACAGAAACCTGAACCCCCGTTAGGAAACATTTGCACAAGGGAGTGTAGGATCTCATAGTTTAAGGCTGTGGTTAGGTTTTTATCTTAATTACTTTCTTGTAGTTGCGGATGCTTGCAAGGGGTTTAATCACAAGTATGTATTAGTCCTAGTAAGGTCAATACATTAGCACATGTTCACCCAGACAACACTAATCGAACCAAAGAAGATTAATCAACTATATGAAACAAAAGCACTTGACAGTATTCCCATGTGTCCTCGAGAACGTTTGGTCCTCATAAGTATTACCACCGGCTTGTCCTTTGCTAAGAAAGAATTGGGCCACTTGTTGCTGTTATTTGCTGTCCTTATTTACTTGCACTTTATTTCCTTGCTTTATCAAAAAACCCTAAAAATCCGTTTGCTAAGTATTTGCAGAGATTTCCTACTCCAAACCACTAGTCAACACCTTCTGCTCCTCGTTGGGATCTACAATCCTATTTATTGAAAGTACTACGATACACCCCTATACTTGTGGGCCATCAAGACTATTTTCTGGCGCTGTTTCCGGGGAGTGAAGCGCTATTGAAGAGTGGAACTAGTAAAGGAAACTTCTACTGTGAGTATTGCTTTTTATTTCTGTTTTTTACTTTGTTTCCAATATGGATAACCCACTTGGTTTCCTATTTGGGAAAGCTACTACCACTTCTAGGGTAGTAGATGAACCATCCACCTGTTGAGATAGATCCTTTTAAGATACCTACAAGAATTGTTGATCGTGTTTTGGATAATTATTATTTTGGGGATGGAACTGTCCATCCTAGTGATCACTTGCTTTTTATCCATGAATTATGCAGGTTGTTTAAGTGTGCAGGTATCACAACTGAACAGGTTAAGAAGAAGTTACTCTCTATATCATTGAAAGGAAGAGCTGAAGAATGGTATAAGCTGCTGAAGAATGGACAATCAATGGAATGGGAGGAAATGGTAGCCCTCTTTTATTCTAAATTCTATCCTCCCAGTGGGATTCACAAGGATAGGAATCAAATATATAACTTTTGGCCTCGTGATGGAGAGAGTACAACCCAAGCTTGGGGGATATTGAAGTTACTAATGCTTAAATGTCCTATTCATGAACTCCCTAACAATATTATCATCAATAACTTTAATGCAAGGCTTTCTCTTCATGATAAAGATTTACTAGATGCTTCTTGTGCTGGATCATTAATAGGTATGAAAAAAGAAACTAAATGGGATCTTCTAGATCGTATTCAAGAAAACACTGAAGCATGTGAGAATGACAAAGGAAGAAAGTCAGGTATACATTATGATTATGAATGTATTAAATCTTTTATGGGAAATGATGACTTTCATGATATTAGTACTTAGTATGGCCTCGATTCTCAAAGCATTGCCAATTATTTTAAGTCTTTTGCCTCTTATATAGAAATTCCTAAAAAGAAGTGGGACAAGTACCATGCACCTTATCAAGATGTTGTTAATCATGTTCATGTTAGAAACACTGAAGTTTGTACCGTTGATCCTATTTTGCTTGAAAGTTATATTGAGAAAAACTCTTTTCCTTCTAAGGTAAAGGAACATTCTATTATAGCTAATGTGGTTAGCAAATGTACAAAGAAAGGTGTGGAACCTGATGAACAAATAAATATTGAACCTGTAGTAGCCATTGTTAAAGACCTTGTCACTAAAAATGTAGAATATGGGAACATTATCTTCTGTGAAGACGCTTCTAATATTGTCTCTCATCCTAGTAAAGCTAGGAAAGCTAGTGTCCCTGTGCTTTCTGATAGAATTGGTGATCATTGCTATTATGGTTTATGTGATATTGGTGCTAGTTATAGTGTTATTCCTTATGAGCTTTACAAAGAAATTATGCATGAAATTGGTCCTTGTGAACTTGAGTACATTGATGTGGTTATTCACATTTCTAATAAGGAAACCATTTGATCTATTGGTATTGTAAGAGATGAGGAAGTCCTTTGTGGTAAGATCAAATATCCTGGAGATTTTCTAGTGCTTGGTTCTGCTGCTAGTAAAACTTGTTATCCTATCATTTTTGGTAGATCTTTCTTGAAAACTTGTGGAGCTATTATAGATTATAAGAAGGAGAAAGTTTTAACTAACTTTTATGGAGAGTCTTATGAGTTTAATTTTTCCAAATTTGCTAGAACTCCTTATGAAAATGAATTGCCTAATGAGGATGTTAGGGTCGAACAACTTGCTTCTATGGATCCAGTTTATGACCTTAGACCTCTTTTTGATGATTGTAAGTATGTTCATTCGGATGATAAAGTTGTTTCTTGTGACAATTACATTGTGAACTTTATTCAAAGTGCTACTGCAAGTTATTATGAGAGAGGGAAACATGGTTTTGTGCATCTCAATAATATTAAGTTTCCCAGCTTTATGTGGAAAGCTCTGAAGTTGCACTTGTTTTGTCTTCCTATGCTAGTGTCCTTTTGTTTGAACAATTTGTTTTCTCATGAAAGTGGGTTAGACTCAAATGTGTTGGATATTTTCTTCTTGATGCTCTCTTTCACTTCAAATCCATATCTCCTATGTGAGTATCATTGAAACTATCAAGCCTATCTTAATGGCTATAAAGAAAGAGCTTTTGGGAGACAACCAATTTTTAGTTTGCTTTGGGTATTCTGTTCCTTTGAGTCTTGAAAGTTATTATTTTTGCAATAACCGCTCTTTATCCTTTTTGTTTGTTTTTTGTGTCAAGATCAACCTCTTTTGAGAAGTAGGTGAGTTCTGAGAAGTTGCTGTCCTGGGATTTTTTTTTTGTGCCGCTTTGTAAAAATTAGTGAAGGAGCTAAGTATTTCGGATGGAGCTGTAATTTTCTGTTCTTGTGCCCCAAGTTGTTATCCAACTTTTTTTAGTTTTACACTTTTTGATTTGAGCAACAGAAGTTTTTCGAAAAAATCAATCTTTACCTGCTGGTCTGTTTTGACAGATTTCAGCCATCGTTTGCATTTGCCTCTCAAATCAACATCCTTCTAATTATTTGGGCTTTTGAAGGGAGTTGCCATAGTGGCTTTTATTTTGATGGATTTCAGTTGAAGTTTGAACCTAAAGGTTTATTGTTTTTGCATACACTAATTTTGCTAATGAAGTTTGTGTGAGGATTTGTATGAAAGGAACTTTCAAGTGTTGGAGAGAAGGAAACTGGAGAGTACATTTCCGAATAGGTAAAAAGTGCTGGAAATCAAAGGTTTGCGAAAAACTTATCTCTTTATATTTTTGATGTTTTTATTCCATATGGAAGGTTACGAGACAAAAAAGAGGAGGAAATAGAGGTCGGGTGGGCCACACCCACCAGTCGCTCAGGCCCTAGCTGGCCGCACCACTAGGGGGTGTGATCCCCCCGGAGTCCGTCTTCGCCCCGTTTTCGCACAGTACCTTACTTATGACCTAAAACTTCGTAACCCTCTAGATCCCCCAAGGTTCGTATATCGTGTTCTCATCTTGCTTTCGTTTCGATCTATTTCTATAAGGAAATATTCTCAAGTTTAGAGGCACCATGGTCTCTGCCAACGACAAGGGCAAGAAGCCCGTGGAAGAAGAAAAGATCACAGCTAGGCACGAAGACATGGATTGGAGCGTCGAGGAGGAAGTAAAGAACATGTCAGCAGGCATGAAGGGACAAACTGCCACATGATCAAGGGCTAGAAAACCTACTTTTGTAGGGGCAATTAACACTGTACGTGCCTTTTCTCATTATATGCATGGGATGATGACCTCCGTTCTAGACTTAAGTTCCTGCCCTGAGGCAGTGGAAGCCCTTCGAACCACTGATGAGTTTTGTGATAAGTATCGATCTCTAAGGAGAAAGGTGTATATACTTCAAGAGGAGAATAACAGGCTTCGCAAGATGTTGGAGGGTTTTCTCACCCTGAACAAAACACCACCACCACCAAAGGAGTAATTCGTCATCAGGTTTTGGCATCCCCTTGGCTTGTTCCAAGCTTGGGGAGTGCCGCGGTATCACATTATTATCATTATGTTTTTTACCTTTTAGTAGACTCATATCTTGGATAGAGAAGTTATCATATAGGATGGTTTGCATTATGGAAGTATCTCTCCTTTAGTTGGTTATCTATGTATCCCTTGGTGTGAGTGCCTTTATGGAATATTAATGAGAAGTTTCATCTTTTACTTTTTGCACTTCTTATTTTAGTTTGAAATCTCTATTATATGATTGATCTTGTTGTTTAGTATTGGCATCACTTTGGGAGCATCAAGTAAATATGAATTGGTTTTGGTAAACCGGGCTCTAGTCAGTAGCAACACTTTTTGAGGTTTGAAAGGAAAAGAGAAAAGCACTTACAGGTATTTTGTATCAGTTATTTTCTTTTCTTGATTGTCTCATAAGCTTAATATTCTTTAGTTAAGATCTTTTGTGTCTTCAAGGAATATTGCATGTTTGACTTCATCACTTGTATGTTTGCTTGTTTCCTTCAATTCTTTTGCTTGCTACCCAGCCTTGCTAGCCAAAAACCTGTAATGAGAGGGAACACTTCTCGTGCATCCAATCCTTTAAACCAAAACCTTTGCCATTTGTGTCCACCATATCTACCTATTATCATTATTGCTATTCCAAGTAAATTCTCAAGCTTCTTCTACCTTTCAAATTAAAAATTCTTTTGTTATGTGAAAACTAGTTAGTAAAGCTCTCACGAACTTGATGGCACACCTTATTTTCTTGCCCCTAATAAACTTGAAACATTGTGTCATCAAAGTTGTATATGCTTGCACCTATAAGTTGGGATTAGCAGAACCGTGCTGTCACGGGGAACACTTTCAACACCTATAAATATCTACCCGATTGATATCATGGTCATTTGTTTATGGATGTCGTCGGTGTGAAATAAAAGGGGAGCTTGTAAGTCCATGGAGTTATGTATGTGTGTTAGAGAAACGCTTGGGCCGCTAGCCTAAGTGATGCCTAATCATGGTGGAAACTTGCAGCATCACCATAGTGTTAAATCTATGAAGCTTTCTTCTTATAAAAAAAGAGACATTGAAAAGAGGAAAGAGAGGAAAAAGCACCATTTTCCCATGGTAAATAAGAAGATTGCTGATATGCTCATTTTCTGCTTGCCTTGTCATTTTGATATGGGATAGCTCCTTTATCATGTGCAAGGGGTACCTCGTTGGCGGTTCTCTATGATACACATGTACTTACTATGACAAGAACTTACCGGTGACTAAAGTTGAGTAGCATGAGGAGCGGCCCTCGTACTCAAGGGACATGAGATTGCCAACTTATATTTCGTCAAGTATATACTCCATATTTGTTCACTTCAACCTTAATCACCTCAAGATGCTTATGATAGGGGCAATGAGAGCTCAAGTAAGTACCATAATCTTTTGAAAGATCTTTATGAACGTGAAATCCCTGGTTCCCTCTGTGAAGGGCCTTTCTTTTACTTCTTAGTTGAGTTAGTAAACCTATTCCTCTCTATCTCCAGCAGGCATGTGAGTTGTTGTGTTTCAATCATTCATATGGTGATTTATTCAATCATGTTTCTTATCTTCCTTGTTTTGCACAAGGCTCTTATCTGAATGAGTATTACTTTGAAAGCCATCATTGTGAAAAGCCTTTTATGTTTGAGCAAAGAGTACTCCTGTTATAAACTTCAATCATTCATATGGTAAACGTATTCTTTTTATCGACACTTCACTCCATAAACCTGTGGATATGTTTACTGAGCTCAGTTTTTGCTTAGGGACAAGCGAGGTCTAAGCTTGGGTGGGAGTTGATACGTCCAATTTGCATCACTATTCTATATCATAATTTGCTGTTATTCATTGATATATTTCATATTAAGAGGTGATACTTATGTCAATTCATCTGATTTTTCATGTTGGATGATTCTTGGAGGATGAACTGTCGGAGTCAGGATTCTGATGGAAAAAACGATGTCTAGATGCAATTTTCGCGAAGATCAGAAAAATACCACAAAAATTATGGAAAAACATATTTTTCCAGAAAATGAAGGAAGCCAAAAGGGGAGGCGGAGTTGGGCCACAGGGGCCCCACACCCCCAAGGCGCGGGCCACCCTGGGCCGCTCCTATAGGGGGGTGGCCACCCTGGCCCACCTCTGGCTCTGCCCCTTCACCTATATCTTCCTCCCAAAACCCTAAAGTTCAGGGAGCGACCATAGAAAGATTCCGCCGCCTCTGCGGGGTGGAAACTACAGAGAGAGAAAGAGCTCTCCGGTAGAGAGATTTCTTCTGGGGAAATTCCTTCCCGGAGAGGGGAGATTATCTCCATCAACACCATCATCATGCTAGACTTCATCGGGATTATCATCATCCACACCACCATCACCACCAACACCATCATCACCACTCCATCCCGCTGTAACAGTTGTGTTGAATCTTGCATAGTTCTTAGGGGAAACTTTCCCGGTGTTGATTACTATTGTAGTTGCTGCTTGTGAGTGGAACCATTGAATTATTGTTTATGTTCAGATTGTTATTCATGATCATATCATATCTGATCTTGATCCATATGATGTCTCATGAGTAGTTTGTTTAGTTCTTGAGGACATGTGAGAATTCATGTTGTTAGTAGTGGAATTGTTGAGGTATTATTCAATGGTTTAATATTTAAGTTGTGGTGCTATTCTTCTAGTATTGTCCTGTGAACATCGACTACATGATAATTAACCATTTATGGGCCTAGGGGAATTCATTGTGTATTTGGCTACTAATTGTGGGGTTGCCAGAGTGACAGAAACCTGGACCCCCGTTAGGAAACCTTTGCACAAGGGAGTGTAGGATCTCAGAGTTTAATGCTGTGGTTAGGTTTTTATTTTAATCACTTTCTTGTAGATGCAGATGCTTGCTTGCAAGGGGTTTAATCACAAGTATGTATTAGTCCTAGAAAGGTCAGTACATTAGCACAGGTTCACCCACACAACACTTATCGAACCAAAGAAGATTAATCAAATATATGAAAAGAAAGCACTTGATAGTATTCCCATGTGTCCTCGAGAACGTTTGGTCCTCATAAGTATTACCACTGGCTTGTCCTTTGCTAAGAAAGGATAGGGGCACTTGATGCAATTATTTGCTGTCCTTATTTACTTGCACTTTATTTCCTTTCTTTCTAAAAAACCCCTATAAATCCGTTTGCCAAGTATTTAGAGAGATTTCCTGCTCCAAACCACTAGTCAACACCTTCTGCTCCTCGTTGGGATCGACACTCCCATTTATCAAAGTACTATGATACACCCCTTATACTTGTGGGTCATCACTTGCCGACCTCCTTCTCCCCACGTCCGCCTCTGCCGCTCCTCCCCGAGCGCCTTCCTTACCCTTGCTCGGCCGCAAGCCTACAAGCTGATGCCGTTCGAGCAGAGAGTGGAGCGGACGATGCAGCTTCCCCCCGTTCGAGTAGAGCACATCTCCTCCTTCCATTCTCTCTGCATGATCCTTCCCCTATGGTGCCCCTCGCACCCTGGCCCCATGGTGCCAAGCTGCACCTCCTCGCTGTGCCCACTCCGGCCAGCTCAAACATGCTGCCTCGCGTGTGCGACTCTACAGAGGTTGTTACCCGCAGGCATGCTATTCTGGCTCTGAGTTCTACTATGGGATGTTTCTGTGGTGGTAGAACCCAAGTACAAGCAAATATCCATATCGACAATCTCTTCTACGAAGGCGCTCCGAATACCGCACTAGTGCCAAGCATAACGGATCATGGAGAACCCCGACAAGATCTCCTTCCCATCCCGTGTTCTCCTTCTCGGAACCGCAAGATCGTCTTCCTAGATCTGAAGACCAATCCTTAATTGCGGAACGTCATCAACTCCTTCACGAATTCAAATACCCACCCGGTCTTTCTTCTTCATCTCGGAACCGAAGATGCCAAGACCCCGATCCCGTCGAGATCAAACCCCTTACCCCGTGGAGCCCAAGATCCTCGAACCGATATGTGCGACCCCTATTTGTGAGCCCCTTATTTTTACAATATATGAAATCTATTCAACTTGTTGCATATAATTATTCATGCTTGCATACATATGTTGTGGTTTGGAGGCTTCTAGCCGATTCACCTAATAATTAAATATGGACACCATATGCAGGATTTTCTAGTCTTATATTGGCGCCGTTCAAATTTGCGTAGCGAACCGATAACATATTTTGCCTTGGTAATACAACATTTAAATTGCGGGATATCTAAACAACTCAAACTATAGAATAAATTGTCGGGACCCCGGTTCCACTTAATATTGCCTAATTGCATAGCATTTTTTCCATGTAATGCATCATGCCTGATCTTTCTGTCGTATTATTAAATAGTGCATCCGGTGTTTCTTTTAGTGTTTGGCTTCTTCACGGATTAGGTTGTTGAGTTGATGCAAGTGTCGACCCGATCATTGGATGAACCTTCGGCAGTGTTTCCCACACGAGCATTCTCCCTCTTTCTACCTATTTTACATTTATAGTCTTTACTTCCTCCTGTTGATCTATTGCTACCTGTGTTGCGATGCTTTAGTATTTTTTGTACCCGTTATATCTCTTGCAGCCTATATTTCCTTGGACACCTCCTATTACCAGTTGTATGATAAATAGTTGGTCTTGCGAGTCTTAGTTGCTTGCTCAGGTGCTACTTAGCATCGTCGATGTTCCACATTATTGGGGGTTGGCACATGCTTAGTGGTGGAGATGATAATGGCTATAATTAGAACTTGTTAATTAAATGTTGGGAGTAGGTAAAACTGATGCAAAGGAACAGAGGGGTAATAGTTGAGATCTGGTTATTATGCCGCCCTCCATGTGTTGACCTAGGACCCATGTTCTTCTCACTTGTTCTGAGACTGAGCGCTCTAACCACATGTGGGGTGTATGGGCACCCCTATCATCTTAATACATGATTTCAAAGTATTGTACTAGGGGACACAAACTAGTTTGGGTTTTAATGATGTTTAGGATGTGGGTCATTATATTGAGGATTATACCTATGGCCTCTGATATCTTAGCCGATTTCGCAACCTCTGGGTCCGTCTTCGGAGCCGGCCGACTTCGTTACGAATATATTAGTGGGGTGGCCCACATGTACTTGCTTTGGGTATTATAAACGTCGTGTCTGAGGCCCCGCCGACATACCGATGGGTGTATGTTAATTGATCTGGCAAAAAGGGTTGAAGTGCGTGTGGAAACTTTGGTGCACCCCTACAGGGTTAAATCTTTTCGAAAAGGCGTGTTCATAGATGACATGGAGCATAGTTTCTCGATCATAGACAACTATAACTAAATTTTACTGTTATAGTTTGACTTCTATCTTATATGACTAGTAAGTTGGACAACCACCATGGAAAGAATGAATAAAAATGCCAACCATGTGAGTTTCCTCGGCAGCACTTCCTCATTTGGTCTCGAGGGGAAAATACCAGGATGGGTATGTTTGGTGGTAGTATCAAATGGTTCCGCATAGTCCTTTCTTATCTCTCTCTGATAACCGATAGTTGTTTTGAGTCTCTGTAGGTTTTTTAGTGCATGCTGCGCTGCCGCTTCAGTCCACCATAGCTATGAAGGCGAGAGCCGCCGAATTGTAAGTCTCGCTGTGAACTGGCCTTAGTATTAACCGCTCTCTTTTTCTTTTTCCATTTGTTGGCACCCCTTTTGTTTAGCAGGTTTGAGATCACCGTCATTAGTAGGGATACCCTTCTGTCTTGGACTTGGCAGGGTTATGAACGCCATTGTTTTATTCTTCAGGCTCTTAACTCCATTTGGATCTTGTCCGTAGTCAGATGTTTTATCGGTTTCAAGGTGATTTGGATTTTTGTATTGTATATCTGCATTCTTTACTTATGGAGTCGTTGTTGTATATATCTATTTTGTGGGTTCCATCATGAACTATTATGTAATGGTATTACTTAATTTTCCATCCACACGCAAGTGCCTGGTGGGCACCTTTAAATCGTTTCTATGCAGTTTTGGCGGGAATCGCTAAAACTTGCATAGGGCTGATCCGAGGGTGTTACACCGCGAAGCCCCAAAATGGTTCCTTCTTATGCACACCAACGCAGGATGCAGCTGAGCCAGATACTGACAAGGAGCCGCTGACACAAGACAGGTCGACACACGTGCGTAGCGCCACATTTTGGAGGAGGGAGAGATGAGCCGGTCGGGGTATGGGGATGGTGATGAGGAAGTGAAGGAGATAGAAAACACAATTTGTTTTGCGTGCAGATATAATAGTACTACTCCGTACTAGTAGTACTTGTAGTTCACTATACCCTGTACCCCGTGTCAGGAATCCATCACAGCTTTGCTCTGATATTGCACCATCTTCAACTCCTCCTCTTCTTTTCTCATAGTCTCTCCTCTCTCTCTTTGTTTTTTTCTACAAAAAATACATATTCTTGCTACTTGATTTACAGAAAATACACTACTGTCACCTAAAAACTTGATTTTTTTTCTTTTCCTAATGGTTGGAAACTCCCGGTCGTAACACTATTTACCATGCCAAGATTCACGCATCTAATCCCAAATATGGTAACATCACAAACCGGGTCAGTACATTTTATATCAAGGACCTAAAAAGAGAAAATTACATCAAGGTCCATACATCTCACATGAAGCACCATAAAGTAAGCAAGGAAAATAGTCAGGTCGGCTCCTTCTCAAGACAGTACCTCATCGAGACATACTCTCCATGGTACTTCCCTTTCAATTATTTTTAAAATATGGATAAATTTGGCGGCATGCAAATTCTTGGACATGGGATCATCATCGACATAAAGTATGATGTACATATGGCCATGACATTGGTCATTCGGCTTTAAATCCAAAAATGTCCATACTCGTTGACAACTAAGCTTCAATTTGTTTAGATTTTACCACTTACTTTTAGGTTAAAATTTTACACGGACGATGGGAATATATTTTACACCAAGGACCTAAAAAGGAAATTAAATTGAGCTCCATACATTTAGCACAAAGGGACCTAAAAAATGAAAATTATGTCAAGGTCCATACATCTAGCATGAAGCACCATAAATTAAGCATGAAAAAAACCGGGTTGGCTCGTTCACGAGAAAGCACCTCCTCGAGCCATACTCTTCATACTACTTCATCTTTGATTGTTTTCAAAATATAGCCATATTTGGGGGCATGCAAATTCTTGGATATTGGATCATAATTGACATAAAGTATGATGTACATATGGACATGACCTTGGTCGTTCGGCTTGAAATACAAAAATGTCCTTAATCCTTGACAACTAAGCTTAAATTTATTTAGAATTTACCACTTACTTTTAGGTTAAAACTTTAGACGGGCGGTCGGAGTATATTTTACACCAAGGACCTAAAAAGGAGAAAATTGTATTGAGGTTCGTACATTTAACACAAAGGGCCCTGAAAGGGAAAATTACATCGAGGTCCATACATCTAGCACGAAGCATCATAAAATTAAGAAAGGAAAAAAGTCGGGTCGGCTTCTTCTAGAGAAAGCACCTCATCGAGCCATACTCTTTATACTACTTCTCCTTCGATTGTTTTCAAATATGGAAAAATTTGGCGGCATGCAAATTCTAGGATATGGGATCGTCATCGACGTAAAGTATGATGTACATATGGCCATGAACTTGTTCTTTCGGGTCAAAATCCAAAAATGTTCATACTTGTTGACAACTAAGCTTAAATTCGTTTAGATTTTACAGCTTACTTTTAGGTTAAAATTTTACACGGGCGGTGGGAATAAATTTTACATTAAGGGCATAAAAAGGGAAAATTTGGAAGGAATATGCTCGAGAGGCAATAATAAAGTGGTTATTATCTAATTCCACGTTTATGATAAATGTTTATTTATCATGCTACAATTGTTTTAATAGGAAACATTAACACATATGTGATTTATAAACAATAAAGGTTCATAGTAAAGCCTCTCTTTATACTAGCATGTTGATTAACAAATGATGAAAGGTTTCCTGATCATAACATTGGATGTTGTTAATAACTGGATCATATCATTAGAGAATGATATGATGAACAATCACCTGCAGTAGATGTAGCAATACGATCATGTCATCAAGTTTATATTGCTATCACATTCGTAGTAACTCAATGTCCTTAGACCATGAGATCACGTTAATCACTTTCATCAGAAGAGTACTTTGATTACATCAAACGTCACACCATCACAAGGTGATTATAAAGGTGTTGTCGAGTATTTGGAAAGTGTTAGTTTGGGCTCATGGATCAAGATTGGGATTTTTCCGTTCGAATGACGCAGAGATATAATCAGGGCCCTCTCGGTGATATCACATTGACATAGCTTGCAAGCAAGTGATTTGATCACTAGAATGTCATGTCACAAAAATGAGAAAAAGAGTACTTGTCACGAAAGAGATTAAACAAGGTATGTATGATACCAAGTGATCGGATCTCGAACAAGTAAAATATCGCGAGACAAAAGGAATTTGATTACAGGGAAAGAGGTTCGGATGATCAGGAGATCTTTGTGGAACTAGTGAGAGTCATTATGGATCTCCAGGTCCCACTAACAGAAAAATTCTCGATCATGTCTACATAGTTCTCGAACCCGTAGGGAGACATACTTTAGGTAAAGTGACGCATTTGAGCATATAGGAAACACAGGGGATGTCAGTGGACATCGCAGAAAATTGTTCTGCCGAAATAGTTTCAGGGTATCAATACAAATCAAGGGATTAAAATGTTAATGTGTTCATTAAATTTAGTGTTCATTAAATGAAGTACTCATTAAATGAAGTGTTCATTAAATTGAGTTGCATTAAAATAAGAGAATTAAAGTGCTTTAATTGAAATACCTTTGGTTTTTGAGTGGAAATTGAATGAGAGATGAGTGGAGCTAAATGGGGTGAGTGGAGTGTCCACTCACATTATTAGGGGAGAGGTGGGGGAAGCCATATGGCTGTGTTCCTAGCCCCCTTGGGATGCCCCTCACCTATAAATGACCCCTCCTCCTGCTCTCATATCACTCTCAATTTTCCCTCTCATATGCCCTTTGGTTGGCATCTTCTCCCCCTTGCTTTCCTTGTCCATTGCCACTAGAAAAGGTTCTCAGTGAAGCCCTTCTCTAGATATTCCCCTCCACCACCACTACCATGGCATAGCGCTATTGGAGTAACCAAGGATCTGCTACTTCCGCTGCCCGGCTAGAGCGAGGGTTTAGGAGTCGGCGGCGCATCGTATGTGTGACCGATTACGGAGGCGTTACCCATTTCCGGTGCTGACCGTCTGCACGTCCTCGAGGACGGTCGTGTACATCTACATCAATCAAGTTTGTTTCAGGGAACATTATCCCGCTTACGGTCTATGAGGGTGAGTCCACCTGTAACCATTACAAGTATCTCCTAGATATGATAGCAGTTACAACAGTAGGAATTTTTTGTTTTCTATGCAACGAACCCCATCAAAATTACATCGAGGTCCATACATTTACCACAAAGGGACCTAAAAAGGAAATATTACATCAAGGTCCATAATACTATAGCATGAAGCACCATTAAATTAAGCAAGAAAATAGTCGGGTTGGCTTCTTCTCGAGAAAGCAGCTCATCGAGGCGTACTCTTCATACTACTTAGCCTTTGATTGTTTTCAAAATATGGACAAATTAATTTGGCGGCATGCAATGGGATCGTCATCGACATAAAGTATGATGTACATATGGCCATGACCTTGGTCGTTCGGCTAGAAATCCAAAAATGTTCATTCTCAATGACAACTAAGCTTAAATTCGTTTACATATTAACATTTACTTTTAGGTTAAAATTTTACGCGGGCGGTGGGAGTACATTTTACATCAAGGACATAAAAAAATGGAAAATTACGTCAAGGTCCATACATTTACCACAAAGGAGCTAAAAATGGAAAATTACATCGAGATCCATACATCTAGTACGAAGCACCATAAAATTAACCAAGGAAAACAAACGGGTCAGCTTCTTCTCGAGAAAGCACCTCATCAAGCCATACTCTTCATACTACTTCCTCTTCGATTGTTTTCAAAATATGGCCAAATTCGGCAGCATGAAAATTCTTGGATATGGGATCATCATCAACAGAAAATATGATTTACATAATAATGAAAAATTGGATCAAATTTTACATAGTAATGACAAATCGGCTTAAAAAAGAGCACTCCTCACTTTCAAACCAGCTTTGCCGCGGGTGTGCTTTGTGCTTCCTCTTCGTGTAAAATGGAATGAATGGAGGTGGAGAAGTTGGGACTAGGAAGGCTGGCCATATTTGGTCCCCCTCAAAAAAGGAACATAAATGGTGTGCATCCAATGTGATGGGATGTAGAAGGATCAACCCATCCCTTGTCCACCACTTATTAAGTAGGAGTAGTACTAGTACCTTGTGTCAGAAACTGATCGCATTTCTACTCTCACATAGCACCGCCTTCAAATCCTCCTCTTATCTGCCTCCTCTATGTTCTCGGTCCCTTCTCCCTCCTAGTTTTTTTCAACAAGGGAAACTCCTAGTGGCAATAATGTTTACCATGATAATATTTTACCACCACTTACTTTAAGGTTAAAATTTTACACGGGTGGTGGGATTACATTTTACATCAAGGACCCAAAAAATAGAAAATTACATTGAGAACCATACATTTAGCACAAAGGACCCTAAAATAATTACGCAAGGAAAGCAGTCGGGTTTGGATCCTCGATAGAGCAGCTGATCGAGCCATACTGTTCATACTACTTCCTCTTTCGATTGTTTTCAAAATAAGGCAAGATTTGACAACTAAGCTTAAATTTGTTTAAATTTTACCACTTACGTTTAGGTGCAAAATTTTCATGGACGGTGGGAGTACACTTTACATCAAGGACCTACAAAAGGGAAAATTACATCAAGATCCATACATCTTGCATGAAGCACCATAAAATTAATCAAGGAAAACAATCGGGTTTATTTGTCTCGAGAAAGCACCTCATTGAGCCATACTCTTCATACTACTTTGCCTTGGATTATTTTTCAAATATGGCCAAATTTGGTGGCATGCAAATTCTTTAATATTGTATCATCATCAACATAAAGTATGATGTACATATGTCCACGACATTGGTCATTTGGCTTGAAATCCAAAAATTTCCATACTCGTTTATAACTAAGCTTCAATTCATTTAGATTTTACCACTTACTTTTAGGTAAAAAATTTACACGGGCAGTGGAAGTATATTTTACACCAAGGACCTAAAAAGTAAAATTAAATCAAGGTCCATACATCTACCAAAAAGGTTCGTAAAAAGGGAAATTACATCGAGCTCCATATATATCTAGCATGAAGCACCATAAAATTAAGCAAGGAAAACAGCCGGCTCGGCTCCTTCTCGAGAAAGCACCTCATCAAGCCATACTCTTGATACTACTTCCTCTTCGATTATTTTCAAAATATGGCCAAATTTTACACAGACGGTTGATGAGTGCATATTTGCATTATGTTTTATATTATTATTTTGCATTGTAGTGGTTGGATCTTGGTATTTTACGTTGTTCGTGCGCACCTTTTATGTTTATTTTCACCAGGATCAGATCAAATGATGGATACGATGGACATAATTCTTGGACCAGTTATATTGGAGTGAAAAGGAGCCAAAAACAACGTAAATTTCTTATTTTGGAAATATTAATAACACCAGAATAAAACCCGAAGCAATTTGAGGATACAGTGGGTTTAACGACCAACTATACGTCGGGAATAAATTTTCTGGCCATATAGTTCCCGCCATATAGTTGGCACCGACACCGTCTCGTCAAATAGTTTTACCCCGTGCAACTAGATCGGAGAGACAACATATAGAACACCCAGAAGTTGCTGAAACATCACCTCCGGAAGGCATATGGAGGGGGAACTCATCCATAGGGGATCCATCTTTGCCCAACCAGATCTAGGAGGCTAAGCAATCGATCTTCATCATCAACTGCTGCAACACCATCATCTCCATCCATCCCATCTACATCTTGTTGTAATTTCCATACTCGTTGTGTATTTATATAGGTACTATTCATCTATGATAGATTCCATTACTTTTGCCATGATGCTGATTGCCTCCATGTCTGAGTAGATCATTTCTTCTTGGGGAGATAGAGAAACCCTAGCATGAGATTGAAATAAGATAAAGATGATTATGATATTCATCACTGTGACCATGTGTTAGATTGTCTTCATCTTGATGTTGGGATAAGTCGACCTCTCAATATTTGCCTCTTGTGGGAACTTGATGGAGGGAACTACTTGTTGGTAGACGAGGTGTGTTAGCACTTACAGTGACTATAAAGCTGTTGGCACTCCTTACATATGAACTTGGGAATCGAGGAAACTCACAAAACACTATCCATGCCATGGATACGTCCTACGGGATCAAGTCCCTTAATAGCGTGGTAATTCAATTGATGTTGATTGCTATCTGTTGTGATTATGAGGATGATGTGAGAAGTGGTTGCTGCCTAATTGTCCAAATACATAGTTTCTCCCACACATACATAGTTGAAAATGTCCATGATAATAATTTTTACCTTAGACCTTTATAATGCTAGTGGTGTATCTTCTAATCCCTGAGAACGCATTTCCCCACAGAAGTTTCAAAAAAAATTACATACACAATACTTACTTTTTGTATTTAGTTTTGTTTACTTTACTTATTGTTCTCTTATACCAAAACCCCGAAACACCTGTTTACACAATACTCTCATTTTATATTGTTACTTAGAACTTTATTTAGCATTTCTATCTTTAGTATTTATTTCAAAAGTTATTAGACTTCAGACTCCTACTCCCCGTGGGATCGATATCTTTATTAGAAACTAGCTACAAACGATCTGTGCACTTGTAGTCATTAAGCTATTTTCTGGCGCGTTGCCGGGGAGCTAAGCGTTGTAGGTCTTTTAGTTTTTACTTATTTATTTTAGTCTTGCTAATTTTGTTTTGAGTTACAGGTTTCCACCAACATGATGGAGTTTGAGCATATGAATAGTGCTAATCCACTCAGCCACTTTGGGAAGCCCTATGATATTTATAGAAGAGATAACTCTAATGAGAAGACAAGGGGGTTTGAAATAAATCCTCTATTACTTGGTATTCTACACAAGAAGAAATATACTGGAGATGAAGAAGACCCTGATCCATATGAGCATATTGCATGCTTCAAAGATATATGTGGCACTTTCCAACTACCGGGGTATACCGCCAATGAGGTAAGGGTTAAAAAATTTAGTCAAACTTTGACTAGCACATCTCTCTGATGGTATAGATTTTATCCTCAAAATCCACTGCTACCTGGGATTGTAGGGTTCGTAGTATAGAAAACAAAAAATTCCCTACGATGGGAACAACTATGTACCAAGATCTATCTACTAGATACAAGAAACGGGCGAATATACATCCGTAGAGAACATACCCTTGAAGACCGACAAAGCTTAACGAGGTTGAACTCGTGGTTGACATAGATGATCTCTTGCCGATCTCAAGATCGAGAGGAAGTCCTAGCAACGCAAATCAGCGACGCATCCATGCTCACACACACGTCCGAGGAACCGAGCAACCTCCACCTCCTCGCTCTAGAGATGCAGCGGAAGCACAACCCTTTCTTGCCGAATAGCCACCGAGAACATGTATCTCGCTAGTCCGAGACCATGGGGGATAAATACTAGAGGGGGAGAGAGATCCTTCACGAGGAGGTGTGTGTGAGAGAGAGGGAGGGGGCTCCTTTTATAGGAGAAGGGGGGCACCCCAAGGGGGTGGCCAACGCATGGGGGCTGCCTCTTGCCCTCCCTCCATTGATGTGGGTGGACACTCCACTCACAAAAATGCCTTTCAATTCCCTCCACTCAAAAACCCACTCAAATTCCCATTAAATTTCCACCAAATTTAATGCAAACTCTCATTAAATAAAAATACTTTTATTTATTCAGAATTTTGTCAATTACTTTAATGACAAACATTCAAATATAACCCCTTGCTAGTATTTCATTTCACATGCAAAAACACTTTCTGTAATTTCACCCGAAAACCCATTTCGGTATCTAGTGAAATAAATTCCTGTGCTTGTTATTCTTTCCGGCATGAAACTTTTGCTCCAACTGGATGTCAGTGTCTCTTAAGTTTGTCACCCTACGGTTCGCGAATAATGAGGACATGATTGAGACCCCTCTCAGATCAATAATCAGAAGCGGGACCTGGAGATCCATACTGACTCCCACACATTCAGCGATGACTTTATTGTGACCGCGAGAACCTTTTATGCTAGTATCTTAATCCTTTTGTTTCGTGATATATTACATGTCTGAGATTCGATCATCGGTATGTCCATACCTAGTTTGATCTCGTTACCGACATGTACTCTTTTCTCGGTTCCGTGATATAACATTCTAGTGATCAAATCACTTGATTGCAAGCTAACCAATGTGATATCACCGAGAGGGCCCAGAGCATATCTATCCGTCATCTGGATGAACAAATTCCACTCTCGATCCATGGGGCTCAACATAACACTTTAGTAGTACTGAACCCATCTTTATAATTACCCAGTTACGGTGTGACGTTTGATGTTATCAAGATACTCTTCCGGTGTTAGTGATTGACATTATCTCATGGTCTAAGTATTACGATCACTTTGTATGTTGTTATAGCAATATAAACTCCGTGACTTTGATCCTAATGCTATACTTCGGATGAATGTTCATCACACCATTACACTAATGTTGTGACCTCGTTATTAACAACATCCAATGTCCATGATCAGGAAACCATGATCATCTTGTTAATCAACAAGCTAGTTTATGAGAGAGGCATAACTAGGAACTTTCTGTTTGTTTATTAAACACACATGTATTAATGTTTCCGTATTAATACAATTATAGCATGCAAAATAAACATCTATCATATACTTGGAATATACATAATAACCACTTTATTATTGCCTCTCAGGGCATATTCCCTTCAGTCTCCCACTTGCACTAGAGACAATAATCTAGTTACATTGTGATAAATCTAACACCCATGGAGTTCTGGTGTTGATCATGTTTTGATCTAGGGAGAATTTTATTCAACAGATCTGCTACATTGAGATCCATGTGTATTTACAAATATTTATATCTCCATCCTTGATATGCTCGCGGATGGAGTGAAACCGGCGCTTAATATGCTTCGAATTCTTGTGAGACCTTGGTTCTTTGCCATTGGCTATGGCACCATTGTTGTCACAATAGATCACCATTGGGTCCAATGCACTCGCAACCACACCTAGTTCGGATATTAACTCCTTCATCCAAACCGCTTCCTGAGCCGCTTCCGAAGCAGCAACATATTCGGCCTCCGTTGTTGATCCCGCCACCATGGGTTGTTTGGAACTCCACCAACTAACCACTCCGCCATTCATGAGAAATACGTATCCGGATTTAGACTTAGAGTCATCCAAATCGGTGCCAAAGCTTGCGTCGACATAACACTTAGCGATGAGATCTTCTTCACCTCCATACACAAGAAACATATCCTTAGTTCTTCGCAAGTACTTAAGGATATTCTTGACCGCTATCCAATATTCCGAACCAGGATACGATTGGTACCTACTAGTCAAACTAATAGCATGTGCCACATCCGGTCTTGTACATAACATGGTGTACATTATAGATCCTATGGCTGAAGCATAGGGGACTTTGTCCATTATCTCTCTGTCTTCCGCCGTAGCCGGACTTTGAGTCTTACTCAATGTCTTGCCTTGCAACATAGGTAAGAACCCCTTCTTACTTCCATCAATTTTAAACTTCTTTAAAATCTTATCAAGGTTTGTACTTTGTGATAGCCCTATTAGGCGCCTAGATGTATCTCTATAGATCTTTATGCCTAATATGTATGACGCTTCACCTAGGTCCTTCACTGAAAACTTGCTGTTTAGATAACTTTTAACACTGTTTAAAAGATCTATATCATTTCCGATCAATAATATGTCATCCACATATAATATCAGAAATGCCACATTGATCCCACTAACTTTCTTGTAAATACAAGCCTCTCCATAAGTTTGGACAAATCCAAACTCTTTGATCACCTCATAAAAGCGGAGATTCCAACTCCGGGATGCTTGCTTCAGTCCATAGATGGATCACTGAAGCTTCAATACCTTCTCAGCATCCTTAGGATCGACAAAACCCTTTGGTTGTATCATATACAACTCTTCTTCAATATTTCCATTGAGGAACGGGGTTTTGACATCCATCTGCCATATCTCATAATCGAAATATGCAACAATTGCTAACATAATCCTAACCGACTTTAGCATCGCTACGGGAGAGAATGTCTCATCATAGTTAACTCCTTGAATTTGTCGAAACCCCTTTGCGACAAGTCGAGCTTTATACACGGTCACATTAGCATCAACATCAGTTTTCCTTTTGAAAATCCATTAATTCTCCACGGCCTTTCGGTCGTGAGGTAAGTCCACCAAGTTCCAAACTTGGTTTTCATACATGGATTCCATCTCGGATTTCATGGCTTCTAACTATTTGTTGGAATCGGGCTCATCATCGCTTCTTCATACGTTGCAGGGTCATCAATTTCATCAACCATGAAATTCATAATAGGGTTTCCGTATAGCTTGGGAGCTGCACACGTCCTGCTAGATCTGCGAGGTTTGGTAGTTCTCTCTTTCGGAGTTTCATGATCATTATCATTAGTTCCCTCTTCAGTTGGTGAAGCCAACTCCAGAACAACTTCCGGTGCTGTGCTACTCGCCATACTATGAAGAGAAGGTTCTACAACCTCTTCGAGTTCTACCTTCCGACTACTCACACCTTTCGCGAGAAACTCTTTCTCTAGAAAGGATCCATTCTTGGCAACAAAAACCTTGCCCTCGGATCTGTGATGGAAGGAATACCCAATAGTTTCCTTAGGGTATCCTATGAAGACGCACTTTTCCGCTTTGGGTTCGAGTTTATCCGGTTGAAGTTTCTTCACATAAACATCGCATCCCCAAACTTTAAGAAATGACAGCTTAGGTTTGTTTCCAAACCACAATTCATACGGTGTCTTTTCAACGGATTTAGATGGTGCCCGATTTAAAATGAATGCAGCAGTTTCTAGTGCATAACCCCAAAATGACAGTGGCGTCAGAGACATCATAGATCGAACCATATCCAATAAAGTATGATTACAACGTTCCGACACACCATTTCGCTGTGGTGTTCGGGCAGGTGTGAGTTGTGAAAAAATTCCACACTCTTTCATATGAGTGCTAAACTCGTAACTTAGATACTCACCTGCACGGTCGGACCTTAGAAATTTGATCTTTCTATTACGATGATTTTGCACTTCACTCTGAAATTCCTTGAACTTTTCAAAGGTTTCAGACTTGTGTTTCATCAAGTAGATATAACCATATCTACTCAAATAATCCATGAAAGTAACAAAATAACGATATCCACCTCGCGCCGACACACTCATTAGACCACATACATCAGAATGTATGATCTCCAATAAATCTGTCACCCGTTCCATTGAACCAGAAAACAACGTTCTAGTCGTCTTGCCCATAAGGCATGGCTCACATGTATCTAATGATTCAAAATCAAGTTATTCCAAAAGTCCATACGAATGGAGCTTCTTCATGCGTTTAACACCAATATGACCTAGACGGTAGTGCCACATATATGCGGATATATCATCATTAAGTTTAATCCTTTTAGCATCAACATTATGAATATGTGTAACACTATTATCGAGATCCAACAGAAATAAACCATTCATCATCGATGCATGACCATAAAAGATTTCATTCATATAAATAGAACAACCATTGTTCTCTGATTTAAATGAATAACCACTTCGCATCAAACACGATCCAGATACAATGTTCATGCTCAGTGCTAGCACCAGATAAGAATTATTCAAGTTTATAACTAATCCCGACGGTAAGTGGAGAGGTAGCGTTCCTACGGCGATCACATCAACACTTGATCCATTGCCAACACGCATCTTGACCTCACTCCTTGCTAGCGGTCGCTTGTTTCGCAGCCCCTGATTCGAGTTAAAATATTAGCAACTGAACCGGTATCAAATACCCAGGTGCTACTGCGAGTACTAGTCAAGTACACATCAATAACATGTATATCATATATACCTTTATTTGCCTTGCCGGCCTTCTTGTCTGCCAAATACTTGGGGCAGTTGCGCTTCTAGTGGCTAGTCCCCTTATAATAATAGCACTCGGTATCATACTTAGGGACAACTCGGGTTTTCTTTTTAGGCACGGCAACTAGATTGCCGCCCTTACTTCCCTTTCATTTTCTCTTAATATAATTCTTGAAACTAGTGGTCTTATTGATCATCAACACTTGATGTTCTTTCTTGATCTCCACTTATGCAGTTTTAAGCATTGACAGAAGCTCGGGTAGAGACTTCTTCATGCCTTGCATATTATAGTTCATCACGAAGCTCTTATAGCTAGGTGGTAGAGACTGCAGAGCATGATGGATGCCTAAGTCAATGGGAATCGTTATTCCCAAGGACACAAGCTTATCGGCGTAACCCAACATCTTGAGTACATGCTCACTTACGGAGCTGTTCTCTTCCATCATGCAGCTAAAGAACTTTTCTAAAGCATTGTAGCTCTCTACAACATCATGTGTGTCAAAAATCATTTTCAACTCACCCATTGTATCAATGCATTACCGTTTTCGAAATGCTTTCGAAGTTCTGGCTCTAGACCATACAATATGCCGCAATAAACTAAGTTGTGGTCCTCCTGACGAGTATGATAGACATTCTTCTCCTTGTCAGGGGCATCATCAAACGGTGGGGGGCCTAGCGGCGCTTCTAGCACATATTGCTTTTGTGCAGCAGAGAGGAGAATCCTCAAATTCATGGCCCATTCGGTAAAGTTTCTACCATTCGTTGCAAGTTTCTCTTTCTCCATGAACACATTGAAATTAAAAGCAGGTGGTGCCATCTACAACAGAATTTGTAAAGTTTAGACTAAGTTTATGATAGATTGAGTTCAACTAATCCAAATTAAGAATGAACTCCCACTCAAAAACGACATCCCTCGTGTCTTTTTGGTGATTACATGAACCAAATCCACTACACCAAGTCCAATTAGCACGTGAGTCGGTGTAGTTTCAAAGGCGAGCATCAAATGGGCATCATATCTACCATATGACTCATGCATAACCTTTCGGTCCATGTTCCGAGGCCATGTCTGTACATGCTAGGCTCGCCAAGTAAGAACCCTAGTATTCACGTGTGTAACTGTCTTACACCCAAAATATGATCGTGGATCCAAGAACACCCGATCATCGCGTGATGTCTTGGAGCGATGAAACATAATCGGTGCATACTTAAGGAAGAAGACATCCTTATGTTGATATCTAAACGAGGGATCATCTTATTATGCTAATAAAACGCCAAACAAGCAATATAAGATGCAATCAAACATCACATGTTTATAAGTGGAATGATATGGTTCTTGCACTCGATCTCCATCATGTGTATCGTGGTATGATCACTATCATACCTCTATGTGTAAGGCCAAGATCTATGGAACTTACACGTTATGTGTGTTGTAAGAGTATCAACTCATACTTCTACTTACAACATCACCATATCATGACACTAGACCAACAACAATCTAAACTAGATGCCTCTAATTTATCCATTGCAAGTTTTACGTGGCTTAGGGCTTTCGAGGATAGAACCATTCTTACCTACGAACATGAACCACAACGAGGATAACCAAATTGTTGACAACTCATTGCAAATTAGATATTGACTATAGTATGAGAGACAGACACCTGCTAGCCACTTATGCAAAACTAGTTGCATGTCAAGCGTGGAACATGTCTCATGTGTGAGGACTTGTAAAGTTTGTCTGGGCCACTTCATCCCACTATGCCACCAATATCCAAAGTACAACCAAGAAGCAATAACATGATCATCATCGCCCACATACTCATATGTGTACTACCCGTGCAAACAACATCTACGCATAGATCCGGCTCTGATACCACTGTAGGGTTCGCAGCATAGAAAACAAAAAAAATTCTATGATGGGAACAACTATGTACCAAGATCTATCTACTAGATACAAGCAACGGGCGGATATACATCCGTAGATAACATACCCTTGAAGACCGACAAAGCTTAACGAGGTTGAACTCATGGTTGATGTAGATGATCTCTTGCTGATCTCAAGATCGAGAGGAAGTCCTAGCGCCGCAAATCAGCGGCGCATCCGTGATCGCACACATGTTCGAGGCACCGAGCAACCTCCGCCTCCTCGCTCCAGCGATGCAACAGAAGCACAACTCTTTCTTGCTGAATAGCCACCGGGAACATGTATCTCGCTAGTCCGAGACCATGGGGGATAAATACTAGAGGGGAGAGAGATCCTTCATGAGGAGGTGTGTGTGAGAGAGAGGGAGGGGGGCTACTTTTATAGGAGGAGGGGGGGCACCCCAAGGGGGTGGCCGGTGCATGGGGGCTGCCCCCTTGCCCTCCATCCATTGATGTGGGTGGACACTCCACTCACAAAAATGCCTTTCAATTCCCTCCACTCAAAAACCCACTCAAATTCCCATTAAATTTCCATCAAATTTAATGCAAACTCTCATTAAATAAAACTCCTTTTATTTATTCAGAATTTTTTAAATTACTTTCTTGTGATCGATACCCCTCTCAGATCAATAATCATAAGCGGGACCTGGAGATCCATACTGACTCCCGCACATTCAGCGATGACTTTCTTGTGATCGCGAGAACATTTTACGCTAGTATCTTAATCCTTTTGTTTCGTGATATATTACATGTCCGAGACTCGATCATCGGTATCTCCATACCTAGTTTGATCTTGTTACTGACATGTACTCTTTTCTCGTACCCGTGATATAACATTCTAGTGATCAAATCACCTGCTTGCAAGCTAACCAATGTGATATCACCAAGAGGGCCCAACGCATATCTATCTGTCATCTGGATGAACAAATTCCACTATCGATCCATGGGCGTCAACATAACACTTTAGTAGTACTGAACCCATCTTTATAATCACCCTGTTACTGTGTGACGTTTGATGTTATCAAGATACTCTTCCGGTGTTAATGATTGACATGATCTCATGGTCTAAGGATTAGGATCACTTCGTATGTTGTTATAGCAATATAAACTCAATGACTTTGATCGTAATGCTATACTTCGGATGAATGTTCATCACACCATTACACTAATGTTGTGTCCTTGTTATTAACAACATCCAATGTCCATGATCAGGAAACCTTGATTATCTTGTTAATCAACGAGCTAGTTTATGAGAGAGGCATAACTAGGAACTTTCTGTTTGTTTATTAAACACACATGTATTAATGTTTACGTATTAATAAAATTATAGAATGCAAAATAAACATCTATCATATACTTGGAATATACATAATAACCAATTTATTTTTGCCTCTCAGGGCATATTCCCTTGAGGGATAATTTAGCTTGTGAATTTCTATCCAAATATTATCCATTATCAAAATCTTTTGAAATCGGGCGTCTTATAATGACTTGGAGGAACCTTCCTAATGAAGGGCTAGTAAGAGCTTATATAAGATTTAAAGATTTACTTAATCAATATCCTCATCATGATTTGCCTGAATGGTATTTATTGCATATCTTTTATGGCGGTTTAATTGAACCTAATAAAATTGAACTAGACTCTTGCGCGAGAGGAGCTTTTATGGATTTACCCATAACTAAAGCTTGGGCTTTACTTAATAGAATTCACGATCATAGAGTTTCATGGAATTTTTGTCTAGGAAGTGCAAGAGGCACAGAAATAGATTATGATTGTATTCATGACTAAAATAAGAAGGGCCATGTTAATGAATTATCTAAGGAACTCTACTTAGATTCAGATCTTGTGCTACAAGTTGTTAAAGCTTTTACAAAACACATCAAATCTCTAAAAGAGGGTTCAACCAAGTATGATCCACCACCCGAACGTGAGAAGAAAAGAGAAGTTAAAGCAACATTGGCCTCCCTAGAACCAATGTATGAGGTAACTTCCCCTAACACTGCACAGAAGCATATTGTGGTATATGAACTGGTTAAAGCAGTATAAGAGAAGAAAGAAGAGAAAAGTGTGCCAAAAGTTGAAGAACATCTAGATGAAACCAAAGATGAAGAGGTAACCAAGGAAGCAATTATGGATATGTATGCACATTGTAACATAGTAACTTGATGAAGAGACTTTCGTATTGGTTGAAGGTAAAACTAAGGTAAAAGATGTCGGTAAAGCAATTCTTCCCTGCATATTTAAATAAACCTCGCATTATGGTTTATGTGATCTTGGCACCGCAGTTAATGTTATATGTTATGAATTTTATTTAGAAATAAAAGAAGAAATATCACCGGCTACAATATAAAATACTGATATGAAAATCATGTTAGCCAATAAAATTATTAGGATTCCAATGGGAGTAGTTGAAGATGCAACTGTCACAATTTGCAATAAAAATTTCCCTATCGATTTTGTAGTTGTTGATATTCCAGCTGACACTCTTTGCCCAATTATATTTGGAAGAAACTTTTTGAGCGATGTAGGTGCAACAGTTGACTTCAAAAAGGAGATTGTATCTCATAAGCTTGGGAAAGATGAAAAAGAATTCCACTTTTACAAATTTAAATACAAACCTCTACTTATACAAGAAGAAAAGAAAGATAAAACTATTGATGAGATGGCATCTCACTTATTGAGTAATCAAGAAGAAGAAATAAATGAATACTCAAATTGTGAAGAAATAATTATGGAGGACAGTTCTCTAGAAGAATTAGAAAGTGAATTCGACTCACTTCCCATTTTAGGACCTCCAATTGATGAGGCTTTTGAAGAGCCAGAAAAGATAGGGGATGAAGAATTACCACCCCCAGAATTAAAAACTTTACTAGATAATCTTAAATATATATATTTTGGACAATACTAATATATTCCCTGTTATTATTAGTGCTAAAATTTTAGGGGATGAAGAAGAATAACTCATGAAAGTACTTAAGGATCATGGCAAGGCCTTTCGGTACTCAATGGACGATTTGATGGGCATTAGTCCCATGATAACTGTCCATCGAATATTCATGAGGAAGGTGATAAACCAGTTGCAGAATTTAATAGAAGGCTAAAGCCTGAAATGAAGTAAGTGTTAAATAAAAGAAATAATACGTCTACTTGATGCAGGTATAATCTATCCTGTAAAATAAAGTGAATGGGTAAGTCCTGTTCATTGTGTCCCTAAGAAGGGAGGCTTTACTGTTGTTCCTAATAAAAACAATGAATTGATACCTACTAGAACTATTGTTGGATATAGGATGTGCATAGATTTTAGGAAATTGAATAAGGAAAATAGGAAAGATCACTAACGTTTACCATTCATAGATCAATCTTTATAAAGGTTAGCAAACCACACTCATTTCTGCTACTTGGATGGATACTCTGGTTTTTCCCAAATAGCTCCTGACGACCAACTTAAAACAACTTTCATTAGTCCTTATGGTTTACATGCTTACTGATGCATGCCTTTTGATTTATGTAATGCTCTAGCTACTTTTCAAAGATGCATGACTGCTATTTTTGCAGATTTTATAGAACTGATAATGGAAGTATTTATGGATGATTTTTCTGTCTATGGAACTTCATTTACTAGTTGGTTGGATAATCTCAAAAGAATTTTCCAGTGTTGTGAAGAAACCAATCTTGTTCCAAACTAGGAGAAGTGCTATTTTATGGTCAAAGAAGGCATAGTCCTTGGACATATGGTATTAGGTAATGGTATTGAAGTAGATAGTGCTAAAGTTGAAGCAATAGAGAGAATGCTACAACCAAGGGACATATAAGGTATAAAAAGTTTTCTTGGTCATGTAGATTTTTATAGAAGGTTCATTAGAAATTTCTCTGGAATTTCCAAACCTTTTACTAATCTATTGCAAAAGGGAGTAAGATTTAATTTTGATGATAAATGACTTATTGCCTTTGAGAAACTTAAATATGCTTTATCTCATGCCCTATCATTAAACCACCTATTTGGAATATGACTTTTGATTTAATATGTGAAGCTAGTGATGATATTGTAGGAGTAACTCTGGGACAACATATAGGTCGCAAATTTAATATTATACATCATGCTAGTAGAACTCTAAATAGTGCTCAAAAGAATTATCCTAAGGAAGAAAGAGAACTCTTTGCTGTATTTTATCTTGCGATAAATTTCGTTCTTATATAGTTGATGCAAAAGTAAGAGTTCATACATATCATGATGGTTTAAAATAGCTCCTCGAGAGGACAATTCATAAGCCAAGACTGATCCGTTGTATCTTTTTACTTTAAGAATTTGAGTTGCAGATTATGTAGAGACAAGAAACAAAGGTAGTGAATGCAACATCTATATTTGCCCAGCAAGACACCAATATTATTGTGAGGAGCTTTAGTCCTGGTGATTTTTGTTTTCAAGAATTATTATATGAACTAAGTTCAATTCCTCCCAAAAAATAAGAAGTCCTTGTTGTTGGATGAGCTTGTCACTTCCGACTAAATAAATGGTAAGTGAAAGGTAAGTTTTCTTACTCTAGTAAGTGATTTATCTTCATAGTTTCTACTTCTAAATATTTTGCCTTTGAATTCCTTTTGTTTTTCTAAAGTTTTTGAGAGGTTTTTGTAACTATATGGGTGCAACTATACGGCCGGAGAAATATCTCCCGCCGTATAGTTGGTCGTTGAAGGTACTGTACCCCCTGCGAAATATTTTTCGATGTCTAGTATCTATACGGGCGCAACTATACGGCCGGAGAAAAATCTCCCACTGTATAGTTGGTCGTTAAAGCTTCTGTATCATTCACCCTTTTTCGTTCTTATTTTACTCATCTAAAAAATGTTTTGTTGCTTCCTAGTCGGTAATCTAACCGACCGGGGCTCGAGATATTTGGAAATATCTTCCCAGAACCAACTATACGAACGGAATTATATGGGCCATGACCGTATAGTTGGTTATTATGCGACAGAACTCCTCCAAAATCGTCATTTCTTTTCCTATTATGTTAGGATTCTTTTCTTGGGCGTGAATTTGGTTTTCTCGCGAGTTTGATCGACCTCTAACCCCTCTTATATACTTCCATTGTGCCTCTCTCTAATCATAATCACCAGGAACCAATCCACCTCTCGTTCTCACGTGAGGCGAGGACCAGGAAGCCAAGGAGAGAAGTCCCTATGGAGGTTGGGAGAAACAGGAAGCAGGACAAGGAGATCAAGGGCGTCCCTATGGAGCCTGTTGATGCCGACCGTGAACGCCGGAAGAGGGATTTGAGAGCTCTAGAGATGAAGATCACAGTAATTGAGAAGGAGGCGCCAGGGACACCCAGGCATCTTTGGTGGCTGCGATTTTATCTTGATAAACTTGATGAAGATATCAGGCTGACCACTGAAGTAGGATTTTCCATGAGTCTTATGGCGATACAAACCCTCCAAAGAAATAATGAGCTCATTAAGGAAGAAGTGAAAGTGCTGGAGCGGAATAATCTTTTATACAATCTGCAAATGAAAGAACTAGAAGCTTTCAATCTATATTTCCGTCTCAGGATGGCTCGTGCAGAAAAGATACCACGTGCCATGGCGCCACCGTGATCTTCAATAAATCATGGTATCAAATAACCGTGAGAGATTATTTGATCCCACCTGGCTTGATTCCAAGCTTGGGGAGATATTTAAGACCTTGTAATCTATCTTGTATGTTTTTTATTACTATTCTAGTTTTGCATTAGTTCGAGCTCATAAATAAAATTTGCATCATTAGAATTTCCTTCAGGAACAGTCGATCCCTTTTATGAAATTCTAAGTTTATTATACTATATGGAGCATTATTGAGTTTGAGTTTGAGTTTGTCTTATTGGATATATGAATTTGAGTATAATTTTACTTGCACTTGATGATAGCAATAGGAGTTTTCCACACAATTTGTATTAATGGAACATAAAAAGATAATTTGATCAATAAGTTGTAGGTCACTGGTTTGATTTACAAAACAAAGAAATTATCTAATTTTTTAAGTTGAAAAAGAAAAACCATGAACAAAGGAGAAGATAAAAAGTGCTATCAAATAGAGTGAGAACAAGTTAAGGCAGAATATTCAAGTTATAAAGATGCTTCATATATATTTGAAATTTGGTAATTGAGGCCGTTAAACTTTGGAATCCTACATGAAGTGGAATGTATGGCTAGCTCCTTTGCACATCACTTAAAAAAAGTGTGAGCATGAATATATATAAAGGAAGAAGAAAAGAAAGAGAGAGAAAAAGAGCGAATGTGCAAAGAGCTAATACGCATATACCATTATATTGTAGTAAGACAAAGAGACATTTGAGATTTTGAAACCCAAGTGAATATGATAATCCTAAAACACTTGGGACTTCCTCACTAACTTATTCGGTCGAACCGAATACTTTTACATCATGTTGAGAGTAATCTTTTGTGAACTGTTAATTTCTAAGGTGTGGAATCCTGCTAATATTATTCTGATGGATCGAGTAAGGTACTATTCATAAACTTATTTCTGTGTATCCTAAATGATAAAGACATGTTGCAATTGCCTCATTTATTTTATCGACTCAGCTTCATGAATATGAGGATCACATCCATTAAGCTAAACTTGCTTGGGATGAGCAAGAGTTTAAGCTCAGGGAAGTTGATGAGTGCATATTTGCATCATGTTTTATATTATTATTTTGCATTGTAGTGGCAGGATCTTGGTATTTTACGGTGTTCGTTCACACCTTTTATGTTTATTTTCACCAGGATCAGATCAGATGATGGATACGATGGACACAATTATTGGACCAGTTATATTGGAGTGTAAAGGAGCAAAAAAAACTTAAATTTCTTATTTGGGAAATATTAATAACACCAGAAGAAAACCTGAAGCAATTGGAGGATACAGTGGGTTTAATGACCAACTATACGACGGGAATAAATTTTCTAGCCGTATAGTTCGCACCGTATAGTTGGCGCCAACACCGCCTTACATGGATATACCCTACGTGTGCATAACATTGGTATACCTGGTCCAGTCCAAGGAAGTCCCACGTGAATACTTGCAGCCCAGGAAGATTTCGGGTGGCCCAAGCCCATGGCAAGTTCGACTCTTTTGAGGACATGTCTAGATTAGATAGAATTTCAAAGGGTTTAACCCTAATATGTAACCTAATCGACCTGTCCTGGGGCCTGGCCTATCTATATAAGGGCCAGGAGGGCACAACGAGAAGGATCTAAACACCTCATACACATACCTCCATGACAAATTGCATCTTTGCACCCCTGTATCCTTTGGTTCTGCCGTAATCAAGAACCGACAAGCAGGAGTAGGGTTTTCCCTCTAGGGTACTGAACCTAGGTAAACCTCGTGTCCCCGTGTTTCTTGCATGTCAACCACGTCGTGGCTTCCAGCATCCCCAACGTCCCCATCTTCTCCAAAATCCAAGTGCATAACAATGGGCATTGACGAGTCGAACCCTCATCAATTGGTGCCATCTGTGGGAAGCGGGGACGCTGATCGTGCGGTCGTGATGGTTCCACCCGGAGCGATCTACGATTCCTCGATGATGGAGAATCACCTCCTCTTTGGCGCTTTCGACTTCACCGCCCACTCACCGGCCACCCGCAAAGATTTCGAGTCCGTAGGTGACGGAATCGAGATGCTGTTCGGGAGCTTCTACTTCCAGGTGGGGAAGACCGGCACCCTCCGCCTCCCTGAGCGGGTGCCACTTCCATCCACCAGTCCCTCTTCATGGGTCCCACCCATCGACACCCTGCGTACGTCGACGCTGACAGGCGATTCGGATGACAGAAGCAGCTACAACTCTGATCTATGCGATCCCCCTTCGGATGGAGGAACCTACGGTTCCGGGTCTGAGAGCTGCGGCAGCAGCGACCCACTCCGTGAGCATTACCTGTGCGTCTTCATCCATGGTGGCGACATAAATGACAGAACCGAACTGCCACCGAATCCACCTCCCAAACCCCAAGCCAAGAACAGAGGAGACGGATCACTACCGCCCAATCCCAGCGGGAATCAGGGACCACCACTACCAATGGCACTGACCGTGTCCAGCAGCGCCCAATGGGAAAGGGTGCGTGAGGATATATGAGGTAACCCTCTGCCAATCGACACACCACGTGATATGTTGATGGGCTACCATTGGCTCCTCTTCGAGGAGCACAATCGGCAAGTCAAGCTACAAGCCGATATCGAACAGCGCAGGTGAGAAGCTGATGAATCAAGCATGCGGAGGGCTGTGCTCGCCAATGGCGGCTCCTCTTCGCACGGGAACAATGCTAACAAGTACCGCTCCCACCTAGAGCGCATGGACCCTGCCGCACGGCACGAGGTCACCAAGTCACTCGAAACGTCCTTCATGACGATGGACTCGCAGGGCAACATCATGCCGAAAGCGCCGCATGCTGCGATCATGGCGGCCACCACCTATCTCGCGTCCAACCCACCACCGACGGGAGACCCAAAGAATGTGATCCATAAGTCTGTGCTAGAAGGCCTCGGACTTGTTGGAGCTGCGCTCCATGATGAATCCCCCGCAGAGCCGAAGAAAAAGGCCACGGTAAACTTCACTCGAAGCCGCACACCCTCAGCTGAGGAAGAGGAGCATGACCTGCCTCAACGCTGTCGGAGCCCGCGGCACCGCATCAGCAACTACGATGCTCGTAGCGAACTCACACAACGCAAGATTGACAAATCACGTGCTAAGCGCGTGTGCTCGGCTAAGTCCGAGGAGGAGGACGACGGAGAACTGTGCGGAGTCAGATGCTTCAGTAGATCTGTTCGGCAATCGCGGATGCCGAGAAACTTCAAACTACCTTCAGACAACCCGAAGTTCGATGGCGCGCAGGAGCCAAAAACCTGGCTGGACGATCATATGTCGTCAGTCAAGCTCCACGGCGGGAACAAGAACACCGCCCTATAGTGCCTTTAGTTACAGATGACAGACATAGCCAGGGTCTGGCTCAACAGCCTCCCCTCTGGCTCCATCCAAAGCTGGGAAGAACTAGCGTAGAACTTCATCCGTAACTTCAATGGGCACCAGCAAGAGGCCAGCCTCAATCGAAGAGCTCCGAGCCTGCACCCAACGGACTAACGAGTCCATTCGCTCGTACATACTACCCTGGTCTCACATCAAGAACTCCACCGCAAACATCTCCGAAGAGAGGGCAATCGATGCCTTCAAGGACGGCGTTAGGCGCCAAGATTTCAAGGAGGAGCTTGGGCGCGTCAAGCCCAAAACCATTGATCACCTCATGGACATCGCCAATCGCTGGGCAGATGGCGAAGATTCCGTCAACGGAACACATTCGGATGACAAAGATGACTTTGGCCGTAGGCGGCTCTCCGCAGCAAGAGAAGATCACGCGTCTATGACGATCGCGAGGGAGTCAACATGGTTGCGGCTGGATACCCCGATCGCCACGACGATGGAAACCGCAATAGCGGACACCGCAGCAGCAACTACCGTGACGGTGGACGGCCTACACAAACATGGCAATGCCGTAACCACGATGACGAGCCTTCGGCATACGATAAGCTATCTGGTCCCTGCACCATCCACTTCTACATCGACAAACAAGATGGTAAGAAGAAGGCCAGCCACATGCTCAAGGAGTGCCAGGTGTTCCAGAAGCTTAGCGAGGGCCTCACCCAGATGCGATGCTAGGCGGCGAATCCAGGATTCACACCCGCCCCAGGTGTCATCGCCCACGGAACTCCTCCACCACCACCTGGAGGACCCTCGCAGTAGCCGGCTACACCAGCACTGAATAACGATGCATATGGATACCCTCCACCGATAGGGTCCATGATGATCCATAAGGGGCGCCCAACCAACAGGGTGCACAAGAAGTTCACCCGCCAAGTCAACCTGGCGATGACCTCTCCACCATCCATACCTGAGTACTTCAGCGGCTCGGAGTCCTGCATCACGTTCGACCGTTCGGATCACCCACGCCAGATACCTTGCCCAGGTCACTCTGCACTGGTGCTCGAGGCCCAGATCGGAAGCTTCGAGATGAGCTGCGTCTTCATGGATGGCGGCAGCGTCATCAACTTGATGTTCGCCAGCACGCTCACAGCCATGCGGATCCCGTTATGCAGCCTAGAGAAATCGGACACGATGTTCCATGGCACAGTCCCAGGGAATGGCATATAGCCCTTGGGCAAGAGATGGCTCCAAGTCATCTTTGGCAAGCCCGAAAACTTCAGGCGTGAGAAGCTGGAGCTCGAAGTGGTTGACTTGCCATCACAATACCACGCCATCCTCGGGAGTGTGGCATTCACAAGATTCCTGGCAGTACCGCACTACGCGTACCTTATACTGAAGATGCCGGGACCAAGGGGTGTTATCACCATCCCGGGAAGCTTCAGTAGGTCGGACAACTGCAACAGGGACTTCAACAGAATCTCCCAATCTTTCGGCATGCAGGAAGAGCCCACAAGGCTTAAGGAGGTGACAGACAACGGGGAACCCCCAGTCACCAGGAAAAACGCACCTGATATGTCGTTTGAATCCACAGTCAACAAAAATAAGGTGCAAGTTCACTCGACGGGCGCCTCCAAGACGACATTGATTTCCAACGACCTAAGTCTCGCATAGGAAAGCGCACTCGTGTTCCTCCGTGAGCGCTGGGAAATTTTCTCCTGGTGTCTTGCACACTGATGCGGCTCAGTTCACTGTAGAGCTTCGTTGGGATACCCCAAGAGGAAGGTGTGATGAGCACAAAAATAAGTTTTCCCTCAGTTATGAAACCAAGGTTATCAAACCAGTAGGACTAAGGAAACAACTCCAAGTTGTTGCTAACAAATTGGAACCTGCACAACACAAACTCAAAACTTTACCCCAACGTACAGTGAGGTTGTTAATCTCACTGGTTTGCTGAAAACAAAGGATTAAACATATAGTGTGGAAGATAATAGTTTCTTGTAGAAAGTAAATGGTAACAGTAGATGATCTACCAATGATGAAGATTGGATCGGGGTCCATAGTTCACTAGAGGTGTTCTCCTTAAGATAGATAACATGCTGGATGAACAAATTACATCGGGGCAATTGACAGATTGAGAAAGCATAACAATGCATATACTAGACATCATGACTCCTATGAGGTTTGATTGGAAATTACAACAATATACATAGACCGTAATCCAACTGCATCTATGACTAATAATCCACCTTCAGGTTATAATCCGAACTCCTTCTAGTATTAAGTTGCAAGCAACAGATAATTGCATTAAGCAATGTGTGTAAAGTAAACAATACAGTTGTTCCATGAACAAAAGATTGTTGTTTTCTCCCTAGTAGAAACAACACATCTACAACCTTAGAGATTTTTGTCACTTCCCAAGATTACTAGAGGCATGAACCTACTATCGAGCATAAATACTCCCTCTTGGAGTCACAAGCATCTACTTGGCCAAGATAGCTACTAGCAACGGAGAGCATGCAAGATCACAAATAACACAGACATGCTAGAATCAATAATCAATCTAACATAGTATCTCAATATCCATCGGATTCGGCAAACACAACATGTATGATTACAAATAGATGATCTTGCATGAACGTTTCTCACAAGATCTAAACATGATAGCACAAAGGAGGATAAACAACCATCTAGCTACTGTATGGACCCATAGTCCAAGGGTGAACTACTGACGCATCATACTGGAGGCTGGTATGGTGATGAAGAAGGCCTCCGAGATGATCTCTTCCCTCTGAAAGGGTGCTGGGAAGAGATTCATATCCCCTCGATCTAGGGACGATGGTGGCGGCGGATATGGACTGTTTCGAGGAGATTTGATCGACTACTTAGGGTTTATGCATTGGGGTGACTTTATAGGCGAAGGGGCAAGATCGGTGGGTGCCAAAGGGGCCCACATCTAGTGGCGGCATGCCCCTAGGCGGCACGGCCCTAGGGTGTGGCCACCTCGTGGCCCCCCTTCGGCTGCCCTTCAGACTGTATGTTTTGTCTGGTAAAATATTGACTTTGGCTTTTGTCTCGTCCAATTCCGAGAATATTTCCTTACTAGCTTTTCTGAAACCAAAAATAGCAGAAAATAGGCAAATGGCACTGCGGCATCTTGTTAATAGGTTAGTCCTAGAAAATGTATAAAAATACCTCAAAGTGTAGACAAAACGTAAAAAAGTTGATACTAAACAAGCATGGAACATCAAAAATTATAGATACGTTTATGACGTATCAAGCATCCCCAAGCTTAATTTCTGCTCGTCCTCAAGTAGGTAAGTGTCAACACCCTGATTTTTAATCCTAGGTGACGGTTATGCCATACATCGCAATCCTAGGATTACCATTTTTAAGAGACATAACAGATTGGATATCACAGTACATCATCCATTACAAACCATACATAAGGTCTTACAACAAAATAAAGGATCTCATGATCCAGTCTTAATACAATCAAGCAGCGGAATATTATAATAATGACAACATGGGCGAACCTCCATCTTCATGGTCACAGGCAATGCTGACGATGCGAGATGATCCTAGTTGTCGTAACCTTCCTGCGGTCCATCCTCCTAATAGTCCTCTTCATAGTATTGCCATGGGAATAGCCAGGGACAAAGCCATGAGTACTCTTCAAGTACTCGCAAACTAATACTAACAAGTGAAGTGGTTTGAGTAGGAATACTAGGCTCTAGGTTGTTTTGTAAAAATCCAGGTTTACCTTAAATGAGTCCAGAAGAAAAGAAAGCTACTTGAAAGTTTATAACACCTAAGTGGGAACTTAGTTTTCACTTTCAAACCCCTGTTGTGGTCAAGTCAAAGTCATGATTCATTTCACAAGTCATTTTGAAAACATCTGACGACGGAACAGTATGGCCACTCCAACTGTCCATAACCACGGACGCGGCTATTTGAATAGTTTGACACTCTGAAGAGGTGGTACACTTTCACCACAATATTCGATACATCCATCAGGAACAATCCTGAATTCACCATACTCAGTATGCGGATAATCAATCCTAACCTTTCAATTACATGCCCTAGTATAGGCACCTCTCCTATGAGTTTGGCCTCCCAACCATGACCAACTGTCATCTTGGGAACTGCATAGGTGGACAATCTTCATGAGGTAGCCTTAGCTCAAACCTTGGCCGTAAGGGAACCCATACTAAGGTATATAAACTTCCAGTCAAGCCCTACCCAAATTTCGGATGCAGTAAAATTAGAATGGTATCGCATCCAGACAACCATCAGTTCTATAAAGGGCTAAGGCTCATGCCTCAACTTTTTCATCATCAAAATCATCTGGTGTTCAAGAACACATGTCAAAATGTTTTATTAGAATGAATCATCATTCTAAGGTTTTCATAATCATTTTCACCAAGTATTCCCATCTAAAGTGGTCAAGTTTTTATGCTTAGCACTAGCATCTACAAGTGGGGATAAACACTAGTGAGGGGTGGTAATCAAGTGTGAATGATCTAGGTTCAATCTCATCCCCAGGATGACATCAAGATTTATCTAACTTAGGCCAAATTTTATGCTCTTTATGATACCTTTTAAAAGTCTTTCTAAAATCTACATATCACTAAGTAAAACACAAGTAAAAGCTTTGATAAAGAAATAAAATAACTAAGCTTGCAAGTAAAACTAGGATTGGGTATCATTAATTGGTATAATCAAGGCATGCCTAATGCATTGCATAGATTATCTTGTAGGTTAAGCTTGCAAGTATGACTTGGACGAGGGGATCGAAGGGTGCGGGTGGAGCTCGTCGTGGTCGTCTGCACAGTGAGCTAACGACATGGCTAGGGGTAGGGGACGGTGCGCTGGCTCCTGGTGAAGCTCAACGGCATGGTGGCGAGGCGTGGGGTGGTGAAATGCGGTAGGAACACTTAGATGCTCTGGGCGACTCTGATGGAAGTTTTAATGGCACACAGCGTCTACGGTCCGCATGGCGACAAACGGGCATCTATGGGTGGTTCCCTGGGCGGTGATGATCACGTATGAAAGCGGGGAGGGCAGGTACGGTCTGTGCGAGCGTGTCGAGCGCGGCGCTCTGGCGCGCTCTCGGCATGGTCGTAGAGAGACTAGGCGTGCTCGTTCTGTGTGGTCCAGTGGCTGGCAGGGCTCGGGCATTGGAAAGGGGGTGGCGGTGGATGGTGGAGTGCCTGCTAGACAAGGTTGGCAAGGCTAGTGAGGCCTCTAGCTTGCCGTCGAAACTGGGGTGGCAATTGGGGCTCAGGCATGGTCACCATTCATGGCATTGTCAAGTTTACATTGAGCTAGGGCCGGTTAAATAAGTTAGATGATCTAATGAGAGTGTACTGTAATCTAAAGAGGGAACAAGTTAGGCACAAACACTGCTCACTATAGTATTTGATGTTTTATGTGATTTGTGATCAGAAGGTGTTTGATGAAATGGCCGCAAGAGATTTGAATTTGAATTTTTGAATGAAACTTGGTGTGTGTACTAGTCACATACTAGGTAGTCTATGGTTTCTTGGTTCTGTCAAGGTGCACTAGTTTGGTTGGGTTTTGAGAAAGGGTGATCTTCACATATGATATAGATTCAATTTTGAATTGTCATTTGAATCAAGTTGCCAAATGTTTTTGTGGGTTTGAAAGGTGTTCTTGGGTTCACTTTCACTTGGTCAAGCAAGGGGTGAAAAGAATTGGAATTGTTTCTGTTTGAAATCTTGGACTAGAAACACCCAAAGTGGTCTAGTGAGCAAGATTGGCAAAAATGACCATTAGCTTATTTTGTTTGTTTTTGAATTTCTATTGATTTGATTCTGCATGGAATTGATTTCTATGATGTTGTGTTCAACTTTATACCATTCCTTGCTATTCACAACAATCACACAAGTCCATTCATGCATTCATACATTCAACACATACACACATGCATTCATATGATTTTAATTAACAAAAGTTTTTGTTAACCCTAATTTTGGTGATTGGAATTAGATAACCTTGATTAATATTTTGGGGATGTTACAGTAAGTGATAAAAATAATATTTTTGAGGTAACATGCACCATGACAATCTTGATCAAACCATTTGCAAAGCATTGACATTTGGGCTCAAAGTACTCTAAACATGAGCATGAAATATGTAGTTCTAACAATAAGACATAGTAACTATGTTGTAACATGAAAAGGTACAAACAAAGATCATGAATAACAATGCATTGAAAGATGTTTGTTTGTTTCACATATAGAAATGACATAGATACAAAGTTCATAAGTGTGACATAAATGATAGGACACCTTCAAAGTTCATAAGGGTGACTAGATACAAATGGTTCAAGAACAAGCAATATCAACATTATGAATCAATCAATAAGTTTTGGTACAATGCACATAAAACTAAGAATGACAACTATGCTCTCTTAATTGGTGCATAAAGATAGAAGGTGGAGACTCAACATAAAAGTAAGAATAAAGGCCCTTCACAGGGAAGCAGGGATTTCAAGTTTCATAAAGAGCTTCCAAAAATTACGGTACTTATTATCTTCAACTCTCATTGCGCCTATCATAAGCATCTTGAAGTGATTAAGGTTAAAGTGAAACAAATATGGAGTATATGCTTGACAAATCATAAGTTGGCAATCTCATGTCCCTTGAGTACGAGGGCTATTCCTCATGCTACTCAACTTTAGTCACAAGCAAGTTCTTGTCATTGTAAGTATATGTGTATCATAGAGAACCGCCAACGGGGTACCCCTTGCCCCATGACACAGGAGATATCCCATATCAAAATGACAAGGCAACAGACAATGAGTACCTTAGCGATCTTTTTATTTTCCATTTGCATAGGTTTTTATTGAGGATGCTTCATAGATTGCTCACTATGGTTATGCTGCAAGTTTCCACCATGATTAGGCATGGCTTAGGATAGCCGCCCAGGCTTTTCTCTAACACATATACAATACTCCATGGACTTACAAGCTCCCCTTTTATTTCACCCCGCCGACATCCGCAAACAAAAAGATCATGATATCAACTAGGTAATATGTACATGTGTTGAAAGTGTTCCCATGATAGCATGGTTCTGCTAATTCCCAACTTATAAGTGCAAGAATATACAACATAGATGACACAATGGTTCAAGTTTATTAGGAGCAAGAAAGTAAAGTGTTCCATCAAGTTTGTGAGAGCTTTAATCACTAATTTTCTTATAACAAGTTTAATTTGGAAGACAGATAAAACATGAATATACTTGGAATGGTGTAACACACCATGCATAGGAATTTATAGTGGACTCTTTGGAATAACTTGGTTTCTTAGGAGTTTGATGCATGAGTAGAGCCTACTCAGTACAAGTGGAGGCTAGCAAAAGACTGGGAGCGACCAACTAAGAGAACAATAATGGCCATAATCATGCAGAGCGACAAAACATTATCAATCAAAGCATAAAGTGGTATCACAAGTCAAAAACTAAATGATCATAGAGGCTAAGGTGACTGGTTCATAGTCATAACATGGTGTAAGCATGCTCCAAGTCAACCCAAACAAAACATCAAAGGAGAATACCACAATATTATGCTTTTGTATGCTAAAACAATGCATGATTCTTTCAAGGCACGTTACGCAATCTCAATTGTTTGGAACTAGTCATGCTACAACATTAATCAGTAAGCATAAGGTCAAAGAAACATATAGCATGACATGATAAAGTCTAAGACACAGTCAAAACAAGCTCCCTTTTGTACCACTATAAGCATGAAACTCTCTACTCTTTTCCAACACCAATCAACTTATTTGAAACAAAAGTGTGGAAGCAGGGGTCCAACTACTTTATTCAGCAAACTAAACAAAATAAAAATAAAAATAAAAACTAAGATGCTCCAAGAACAACACAACAGTGCATGAAGCAATAAAAACGAAGTGTCTAGAAAGAGACCTGAGATTTTTATTGATGAAGAAGGGGATGCCTTGGGCATCCCCAATCTTTGACGCTTGTACCTCTTGAATATTTCTTGGGGTGACACGGGATGGCATCCCCAAGCTTGAGATTTTGTCCATTCTTCATCTAATCACATCATTCTTCCCTACACTTTGAAAATTTCCTTCATATAAAACTTCACACAATGTTCATTAGCAACATTAGTGTATTTAAAATAATAGGCCTTTGGGTTTAGTTTCAACACAAGTAAAACTTTCAGTAAAACACAAGCTACTGTAGAAATTCCTTTTAAAAGCTCAAGTGATCAAGGAGAACTCAAAAAGAAACCGATTAAGAGGCAAATTCAAATAATGGCAGAAATGTGTCAAAACAGACAAGTGGGTAAAAACCGATTTTTTCGAAGACCTTCTGTTGCTCAAATAGAAAATTGTTGAACTAACGAAAGTTAGATAACAACCTGGGGCATATACTCAAAAAATTAATCTCAATCCAACATACAGAGTTTTTTCACAGATTTTTATAGTGAAGCACAAAAATCTGATTCAGGACAGCAACTTCCCCAAATCTTACTTCTCTCTCATTAGAGATTATTCTTGGCACAAAAAACACACAAAAAGGATAAGGAGATGTTATTACAGAAGTAATAACTTCGAAGACTCAACAAAAGAAAATCCTAACAAAATTTGAGTTATCACCCAATGAGTACTTTTTTTAACGCCTTTAAGTTAGGCACATGAAGCAAGAATCAAGTATTTTCAAATGAAGAAGCACTGACATCAAATTTTGCTTCAATAGGAGGAGAAAAAGTTAACTTCTCTCTCCTTATAGGGAAGTGTTCTATATATTTCTTTAATGGGAATTGATATTTAATGGTCCCTTCTTTCATATCAATAATGGCACCAACAGTTCTAAGAAAATGTCTTCCCAAAGTAATAGGACAATAAGCATTGCATTCAACATCCAAAACATAGAAATCAACAGGGAAAAAGGCATTGTTAACCATAATAAGAACATCATTAATACTCCCCATAACTTTATTTTTAGCATTATCATCAAGTTGGACATCTAAATAGCAATCTTCCAATGGTGGCAAATCAAGCATTTCATAAATCTTTCTAGGCAAAATAGAGACACTATAACCAAGGTCACATAAAGCTTTGAGATCAAAATCATCCACTTTCATATTAATGATGGGTTCTCAACCATCTTCCAATTTCCTAGGAATAGAAGCTTTATGTTTCAATTTTTCTTCTTTAATTTTAATGAGAGCATCTGTAATGTGTTTTGTAAAAGCCATATTCATAGCACTAGCATTAGGACTTCTAGCAAGCTTTTGTAGGAACATAGTTCCTAAATATTGCAACCATCAAGATCAAAATCAAACTGAGAATCACAGGTAGTAGACTTATTGTTTCCCATAGTTCAAAAAATTTCAGCATTCTTATTGGGTTTAGGAGTGGGTACTTGTTGTGGTTTGCTAGCATCAACATTGGTGGTGGTAATAGTACAAATACTATTCTTTCTAGCAATTTCATCTTCTCTTTCCCACTTAGCATGCAATTTAGCTAACAGTCTAACATTTTCATCAATTCTAACTTCTATAGCATGAGTAGCAGTAAAGGTACTTTCCATGGTTTTAGGTTTAGCAGCCATTTTGTTAATCAAAGAGGATTGTGCTTCAGACAAAGATGAAATATTTTTCTCAACATTCAAAAGCTTTTCCTCCATAGTTTTGTTGAAAGTAGTTTGTTTACTAATAATGTCGTTAATCATGACTTCAAGTTCAGAGGGTGAAATTCTATTGTTGTTATAGAAATTTCCATAAGCATTACCAGTATTGGGAGGATAAGGCCTATAATTATCATTACCAAAATGATTCCTATAGGCATTGTTGCTGAAATTGTTATTTCTAATGAATTTCACATCAACTTGCTCTTCTTGAGCAACCAAAGAGGCTAAAGGTACATTATTTGGATCAATATGAGATTTTCCATGAACAATCATAGATATAATGACATCAGTTTTATCACTCAAGGAGGATGTTTCTTCAACAGAAATTACCTTCTTACTTTGTGGAGCTCTCTTAGTGTGCCATTCAGAATAGTTAACCATCATATTATCAAGGAGCTTTGTTGCAGCACCCAAAGTAATGGTCATAAAGGTACCTCCAGCAGCAGAATCCAACAGATTTCTTGAAGAAAATTTTAGTCCTGCATAAAAAGTTTGGATAATCATCCAAGTAGTCAGTCCATGAGTGGGACAATTATTTACCAAAGATTTCATTCTTTCCCAAGCTTGAGAAACATGTTCATTATCAAGTTGTTTAAATTTCATTATTTCACTTCTCATAGATATAATCTTAGCAGGAGGATAGTATTTTCCAATAAAAGCATCTTTGCATTTAATCCAAGAATCAATACTATTTCTAGGCAAGGATAGCAACAATTCTTTAGTTTTTCCTCTCAAGGAGGAAGGAAACAATTTAAGCTTATTAATATCTCCATCTACATCCTTATATTTTTGCATCTCACAAAGTTCAACAAAGTTATTAAGGTGAGCAGCAGCAGCATCAGAAAATTTCTCTTTCATAACAAGATTCAGCAAAGCAGGTTTAATTTCATAAAAAGTAGCATCAGGAGCAGGTGGAGCAACAGGTGTGCAAAGGAAATCATTGTTGTTTGTGCTAGTGAAGTCACATAACTTGGTGTTCTCAAGAGTGTTCATTTTTTCAAAAGTGAGGCAATCCAACAGTAGTAGCAACTACAGTAGGAACTAATTTTTTTGTATTTTTGAAAGAAAGAAACAAGAAAAACAAAGAAAAAGAAACTAAGCAAAACAAAAACAAAGTAAAGAAATTGGTTGTGAGAGACTCCCCTTGCGAGAATCTTCTTTCTCCCTGAAAGGTGACTGAGGAGGAGGAAGAGATTGAAGTTGTCCTTAACTCCCCAGCAACGGCGCCATAAAATGTCTTGATGCGGCTCAGTTCACTATAGAGCTTCGTTGGGATACCCCAAGAGGAAGGTGTGATGAGCACAGCAATAAGTTTTCCCTCAGTTATGAAACCAAGGTTATCGAACCAGTAGGAGTAAGGAAACAACTCCAAGGTGTTGCTAACAACTTGGAACCTGCATAACACAAACTCAAAACTTTGCCCCAACATACAGTGAGGTTGTCAATCTCACCGGTTTGCTGAAAACAAATGATTAAATGTATAGTGTGGAAGATAATAGTTTCTTGTATAAAGTAAACGGTAACAGTAGATGATGTACCAATGATAAAGATTGGACTGGGGTCCACAGTTGTCAACACCCGGATTTTTCAATCCTAGATGCCTGTTATGCCATACATCGCAATCCCAGGATTACCATTTTTGCGAGACATAACAGAATTGGATACCATAGTACATCATCCATTTCAAACGATACATAAGTTCTTACACAAATAGGGATCTCATGATCCAGTTCTTAATACAACTTCAAGCAGCGGAATACGTAATAATAACGGTAGCGTAGGCGAAGCGCCATCTTCGGGGTCACAGGCAATGCTGACGATGGGAGATGATCCTAGTTGTCATAACCTCCCTAGGGTCCATCCTCCAGGTACTCCTCTTCATAGTCTGGCCATGGGAATAGCCAGGGACAAAGCCATGAGTACTCTTTAAGTACTTGCAAGCTAATACTAACAGGTAAAGGGGTTTTTGGATAATAGGACACTAGGCTCTAGGGTTGTTTTGCAAAAGCCAGATTTATCTCTACTAAGTTCTAAAACTAGTCACAATTTTATAACCCCTAAGTGGGATCTTGTAACTCATGTCACAACTCTGTTGTGGTCAAGTCAAGGTCTCAATTCATTTCGCAAGTCATTTTGAAAAGTCTGACAGGGGAACAGTATGGCCACTCCAACTGCCCATAACCACGGACGCGGCTATTCGAATAGTTTCACACTCTGCAGAGATTGTACACTTTCACCACAACATTCGATACATCCGTCAGGAACAAATCCTGATTTCACCATACTCAGTATGCGGATAATCAATCCTAACCTTTCAATTACACGCCCTAGTATAAGCACCTCTCCTGTGAGTTTGGCCTCCCAACCATGACCAACTGTCATCTTGGGTACTAATACTAAGGTATATAAGTTTCTAGTCAAGCCCTACCCAATCTTCGGGTATTGTGGTTGTACGATAAATTGGAATGGTATCGCATCCAGACAACCATCAGTTTTATAAAGGGCTAAGGCTCATGCCTCAACATTTTCATCACCAAAATCATCAAGTGTTCGGAAACACATGTACAAAATATTTCAATAGAATGATCCATCATTCCAAGGTTTTCATAACCATTTTTCCACCAAGTAAACCCACCTAAAGTTGATCAAGTCTTATGCTTAGCACTAGCATCTACAGGTGGGGGTAGTACTAATGAGGGGTGGTAAACTAGTGGAGTTTCAACTAAGTACAACCTTATATCTTAGGATGATATCAAGGTTTCTAACTTAGGAAAAATTTTATGCTCTTTATGCAACCTTCAGAATCTTTCTAGTATCTAAAAGTCACTTAAGTCAACTCTAAGTTAAAGCTTTGATAAAGAAATAAAGTAAGAAGCTTGCAAATAAAACTAGGATTGGTTTATCAAGTGGGTATGATCACATATGCTTAAGGCATATAGTAGGCATAGTAACAAGCAAGTATTTGCTTGCACCAAATTAGTATAAGCTTGCTAAATTGCAAGTGTTAGCTTGCATAGGTCAACTTGATTAGTAAGGCTTGCCCTGTGCATAGCAGTGGTTGAAGTTCTCCTCGGCTTCTTCTTCGTACTATCCTCCTTCCTCCTCGTATCCTTGGTCGATACTAGCGTCTATGAATAAATACGAGGTACACAATCACCAAACAATACTTAACTACTTGCAATCATCACACACAAGGGTCCTATAGATGATCTAGCATCATCTCTAACATTACAAGGTTAAGGCTTTACACATATTTTAGTCCATGGGAATGTGATTTAAAGTGGTGTCACAATTTAATAAGGTTTTACCCCTTTATTCTAATTAATTAAAGTGGCTAGAAATTCCTATGTAGCATTCTTTTATTACTTGAACATTATTTCTGCAAGTAAACCTATATATTTTTATATATTCTGAAAGGTATGGTTAAATGTGATTTTTGAGAGTTGGAATCAATTCAAAAGCTATTATGGTTTAAATTTGAAAAATGTTTGAATGCAGAAAAGCTTCTGCCTTGTTATTTTTACTAAGGATGATCTATAGATCCAAATGACTTGACTCCAACGGGCTTGGATTCAGCATTCACAGACCTTTCCAACAAAATTGGTATCATTCAAATTGGTGCACTGAATCAATCTGGGTTGAATTTTGAAGTTGGGTACAGAAGTGAGTTTGAATTGAAATGGAAAAAGTTTAATTCAAATAACTGGGATGCGCGGGAAAAGTTACTTGGCCGGCCTGCTAAGCGCAGTGCTCCCGCGGGCTGCTTAAGTGGGTGTCCCCACTCGTCAGTGACACGGGGCTGGGCGAAGCGGTATGGGGTAACGTGGGTCGTTCGATCTGATTCTAATCCAACGGCTGGGAGTCATCGTCGACGCGAGACAACGCCGACAAGAACGAAACCTAGCGCGGCCAGTGGGGGGTGCTGGGGGCTCACCGGGGTACGAGCGAGGGTCGGCGAGGCGGGCGAACGACGAAGTCGACGACGGCGAACTCAGGGGTGGTCGTGGCAGCTCCTAGAGTGGACGAAATCGATGGCTCCCTTCTTCTCCAGAGGCGGCGGGCTCTGGTGAAATTCCTGCGGGGTGGTGCTCGCCTTGCTCTGAGAACGGTGTGGCACGATTAGTGAGGAGAGGGGAGTGAGATGGTGTGAAGAAATCGAGCGGGGGTGGCCTCTATTTATAGTCGAGCGAGGGGACCATCGGGGCGCACAGTGAGCTCGTCGGGGGCGATGTTACAGGCGGCTATTGGCATGGGCAAGGGTAGGGGACGGTGTGGTGTCTCCTAGCGATGCTCAACGACATGGTTTCGAGGCATGGGGCGGTGCGGCTTGGTCTGGAACGGGAATGCTCTGCGCGGCAGAGGCGGCGTCTTCGACGGCGAGTGGTGGCTATGCGTCACGGGGCGGCGAACGGGGATGTCTGGCGGTCTCCTGGGTCGGTGGGGATGGTGTATGCATGCGGCGAGGGCGGTGCGCGGTCTGTGGGCTTCGGTCGAGGGTGGTGCTCTGGCGCACGCTCGGCATGGTCTCTGGCGGTCTGGGCACTGTTCGTGCGCATGATCCAGGGCTTGGCAAGGCTCGAGCAGTGGACTGGGAGTGGCAGTGGACGGTGGGCTGCCTCCCAGACATGCTGGCTAGGCTTGCTGCTGCTCCTAGCTTGCTGTCGACTATGGGGTGGCAAGGGTGTGCTCGGCTGTTCACCATTGATGGCAATGGCAAGCTCACAGTGGTGCTAGTGCTTGGTTAATCTTGCTAGATGATCTACTGAGCTGGTTGTGAGCTAAATGGGGAACCAGTTCGGCAAGAATCACTGCTCACAATAGTGTTTGATGTTTGTTTGATTTGTGTCTGCAACCTGTTTGATGAAATGGCCGCATGAAATCAAGTTTTGAATTTTGAAAAGATTTTTGGTGGGTTTGCTACATTGGTGCTGGTGAGTCTGCAGATGCTTGGGTTTTGAAAGTTGAGCTTGTTTGAGTGGTTTTTGAAAAAGTGGGATCTTCCCATATGATAAAGATTCAATTTTGAATTGTCATTTAAACTATGCATTTGAAAGTTTTTGGATGATCACAAAGTGGGCCCTGATACTTTGTTATGAGTACATTCAAGGGGTGCAAAGATCCAGAAAAGTTTCTGTTAGGTTTTGAAAATTTGAGACAGCCAAAGTAGGCATGGGAGTTAAATTGGTCAAAGTGACCATTCATTTAATATATGTGTTTTGATTTACTTGTCTTTAGGAAAAGTGTGGGAAATGTTTTAGATGATGTTTATTTCACCTAAGAAACATTTTACAAGCAATTAAACAAACAAACAAGGTGGTTTTAAAAGAATTCAAAATCAATGCATACACATATGCATGCATTCATAATTTTATTTAGAAAAGTTTTTGTTAACCCTAATTTTGATGATTAGAGTTTGATGATCCAAGCTTAGTATTTTTGGGATATTACAAACCTTCCCCCCTTAAACAAAATCTCGTCCCGAGATTTGAAAAAGGACGAAAAGTTTACCTAGGATTTGAAGAGATCGGGAAACTCCGTCCTGATGTGATCTTCGCGTTCCCTGGTAGCTTCCTCTTCTGTGTGGTTGCTCCACTGAATCTTGAGAAACTTGATGCTTCGGGTTCGGGTAGTTCGAAAAGCTTCTTCCAAAATGCGGATGGGTACGTCAGGATAGGTCAGGTCATCGTTGATCTCTATCGTCTGATGGTCGATATTCTTGAACACTTCGGTCTTCTCGGAGACTTCTAGACACTTGCGAAGTAACGAGATATGGAACATATTGTGCACGGCTGACATCTCTTCAGGTAGCTCCAATTGGTACGGTACTTCTCCTCGACGGTTCAGAATCTGGAAAGGTCCGATATATCTGGGGGCTAACTTTCTTTGAGTTGGAAACACTTCATTCCCTTCAATGGCGACACTTTCAGATAAACAAAATCTCCTATGTTGAAGGCGAGGTCTCTACGTCTCTTGTCGGCGTAACTCTTCTGTCTGGATTGGGCGGTCTTGAGGTGCTCACGAATCTTGTGAACCTTCTCTTCTGCTTCTCGTAGGATGTTTGGTCCAAAAATCTGACTCTCTTCTACTTCCGACCAGTTCAAAGGTGTGCGACACTTTCTTCCGTACATGAATTCAAATGGGGCCATTTGCAAACTGGCTTGGTAAGTGTTGTTGTAGGAAAATTCTGCAAATGGCAGAAAGTCTTCCCACTTGGATCCATATTCTAACACACAGGCTCTCAGCATATCTTCGAGTATTTGATTTACTCGCTCCGTTTGTCCATCGGTTTGAGGGTGATACGCGGTACTGAAATCTAGGCGGGTTCCTAAACCTTCTTGAACTTTCTTCCAGAATCTTGAGGTAAACTGAGTTCCTCGATCCGATACTATGTCCTTAGGGACTCTGTGCAAACTGACGATTCTAACGATGTACAACTCCGCTAGTTTCCAACTCTGATATGTGGTTTTGACGGGCAAGAAATGGGCGACTTTGGACAATCTGTCCACTATGACCCAGATAGAGTCATTTCCCCTACTAGAAGTAGGCAGTCCAGTGATAAAGTCCATTCCTACAGAATCCCATTTCCATTCCGGAATCTGCAAAGGTTGCAACAATCCAGCGGGTCTTTGATGTCCTGCCTTGACTCGCTGACATATATCACACTTGGCGATATAGCTTCCGATTTCTCTCTTCATCTAATGACACCAAAATTGCTCTTTTAAATCTTGATACATCTTAGTTCCTCCGGGATGGATAGAATAAAGAGTATCATGAGCCTCCTTCAAAATAACTTCTTTCAATTCAGAATCTGTTGGTACACAAAGGCGTCCTTTGTACCACAACACTCATTCTTCGTCCTTGGTGAATCCGGGTACTTTGCCTGTACCGATACGACGCTTGATTTCGTTGATACTAGCATTTTCCTTCTGCGCCTCCTTAATCTGACTAATCAAAGTGGGCTGGAGTTCTATGCTAGCCAAAAATCCTTCACTTACTAATTCCATTCGAAAATCTTCCATCTCCTTGTGCAAACTTGGTTGCTCCTTCAAAATCATGGAGTTCAAGCGGCACGGCAATCTGCTAAGGGCATCGGCTACCACGTTGGCTTTACCAGGGTGATAGTGAATGTCCAGGTCATAATCCTTGATTAGCTCAATCCATCTTCTCTGCCTCATATTCAGCTCCTTCTGAGTGAATATATACTTTAGGCTCTTGTGATCCGAATAAATCTCACAACAATTTCCCATCAGGTAATGTCTCCATGTCTTCAGGGCTAGAACTACGGCTGTGAGTTCGAGGTCATGGGTTGGGTAGTTTTGCTCATGTTGCTTCAATTGTCGAGATAGATAAGATATAACTTTGCCTTCTTGCATTAGCACACATCCGAGACCAATCTTGGATGCGTCACAATACACATAGAAGGGCTTCGTGATATCCGGCATGATCAAGATTGGGGCTGAAATCAATATCTTCTTGAGTTCTTGAAAACTCGCTTCACATTTGTCGGTCCATTCAAAATTCTTGTCCTTCTTCAGCAATTGGGTCATGGGTCTGGCGATACTAGAGAATCCTTCTACGAATTTGCGCTAATATCCCGCCAATCCGAGAAAAGCACGAACTTGGGTTTGAGTGGCTGGGGCTTTCCAATCTTCTACATCTTTCACTTTGGCAGGGTCAACGGCAATTCCTCCGGCTGATACAATGTGACCGAGGAATCCTACCTCCTATAACCAGAATTCACATTAGCTAAACTTTGCATACAACTGATGCTCTCTAAGGGTTCCAAGAATGGTCCTTAGGTGTAGATCATGTTCTTCTTCTGATTTGGAATAAATCAGAATGTCATCGATGAAAACAACGACACACTTATCCAGGAAGTCCATAAAAATCTTATTCATGAGGTTCATGAAATAAGCGGGGGCATTTGTTAATCCGAAATACATGACTGTATACTCATACAATCCATATCTGGTGGTAAAGGCAGTCTTTGGAATATCCTCTGCACGAATCTTGAGTTGATGATAGCCAGTTCTAAGATCAATCTTAGAAAACACCTTGGCACCGGTCAACTGATCAAACAAATCTTCTATCTTGGGCAAGGGGTACTTGTTTTTGATGGTGACATCATTCAACTTCCGATAATCCGTACACAAACGGTTACCTCCATCCTTCTTGTCCACAAACAAGACAGGTGATCTCCATGGTGACGCACTTGGTTGAATCAATCCGATTTCCAACATGGAATCCAGTTGCTTCTTCAGTTCTGCGAGCTCTGATGGGTTCATACTATAGGGTCTCTGGGCTATGGGTCCGGTTCTGGGGATTATTTCAATGATAAACTCAATATCCCGATCTGGGGGCATACCGGGCAAAACATCTGGAAATACATCGGGGTATTCACTGACTATCCGGACTTGGTCAATGGTAGGTTGGGCTATACTCTTGTTGCATTTGAATTGGCGAGGTAAGGTTTCAGATATATGTTCGACTGATATTCCGGTTGTACTGGTCATGGTGATGGATTTCTTGGCATAGTCAATCAATCCTTTATGTTTGGACATCCAATCCATTCCTAGTACTACTTCCAAACCTTTAGTTCCGAGTACTATCAGATTAGCATAAAAATCTATGCCATGGATTCGGATAGGGACGGCTTTGCAAATTTGCCTAGCCTTGGTGGTTGAGCCGGGAATTTGAACAATCATAACATGCTTCAGTTTGGTTGGTTGAATTCTACTAGTGCATGCAAATTCTTCAGTGACAAATGAATGCGATGCACCAGAATCAAACAACCCTCTTGCAAGTACTAAGTTAACAGAAAACATACCCAGCACAACGTCTGGCGCTTCCTGAGCTTCTCGAGCATGCATGAGAAAAAGACGGCCATTGCGGTTGAGTGAATTCCCTGGGGCAAATATTCTCCCTGGCTGAACACGACGTTGTTGCTGAGCTGGGGCATTGGCATTGGGGGATGTAGCATTCTTCTTGTTGGGGCACTCGTTGGAATAGTGGCCTTTATTTCCACAGTCATAACAGGTCACTTGCGACTTGTCCTTGGCTGCGACAGGCACAACATTGCTTCCAGTCCTCGGGGCAGTGCTGGTGTTGGCGGTAGCATTGTTGTTGTTGAACTTGGGTGGGGCACGATTGAAATTGCTAGAGTTGCCGGGTTGTTGTGGTTTCCTCCGGGTCTAGGGTTTCCACGGTTGGGATAGGTGGGACAGTTCATTGGGGGTCTGTTGGTCCTTGGGGCAAATCCTGGGGATGGGTTGGGGCGATACTTTGGGGTCTGATGGGTTCCTGGCTAATGCATCATACGACGCTTGCGGTTCTCATTGGCTTGGTTGATCTTTCCTTCCATCTGGATGGCAGAGTCGACAAGGGCTTCAATATCCGCAAAGGGAATATTGACTAACACCGTCTGCATATCGTCATGCAGACCATTCAGGAAGCTCTCCTTCTTCTTGGCTTCCGTGTCTATCTCGTCCGGGGCATACCTAGCTAATGACAAAAATTTGTCACAGTATTCCACTACAGTCATCCTTCCTTGCTTCAGCTCTCTGAACTCGTCTCTCATTCTCTTGATCAAACCTGGTGGTACATGGGTTCTACTAAACTTGACCTTGAATTCCTCCCAGGTCATCATCTGGCCTCCGGTCATTGCGCGAACACTGTTCCACCATGCTCGGGCATCTCCGGCTAGATAGTGGGTGGCGAACAGGACTTTCTCGTTGGCTTCCACTCCGGCGACTTCTAGGTTATTTTCCATGGTTTGCAGCCAATCATCGGCGTCTAGGGGTTCTTCTGACTTAGTGAAAATAGGTGGGTTGGTATTCTGGAAATTCTTGAGCTTAGATCCATGGTTGTCCTGATTTCCGTGGCCTTGGTTGTTGTGGGCTAGCTAGGCTATCTGTTGCAGAGTGGCTAGGTTGGCTTGACATTCCGCTCTTTCAGCTTCGCGGTCAGAAGTCAACATTTGCAGGATCTGCAACATCGGGTCCGGTGCTGAACCACTTCCTCCACGTGGCATCTGAAGATTTAGATAGATCATGATAAAAGAGGGAAATTTCTAAGGTTGCGGGGACTTTGAAAAGTTTTAAAGGTTTGACTTAGATTTTTCTAGCAACTTGCTTTTTCATTCATTCCTTCATAGCACACAGTACAACACACACCACAACAAAGAAAAACAGATGGTTTTAAGAACCATTCTGAGAACTACGATACAGTGGGACCGAATACTTCTCACTACGCTAGTGCTCAAGTGATACTACTCCTCGGAGTCTATGGCTTCATCATCTTCATCATCATCGATGAAGGCGAAATCATCCTCATCGGTGAAGAAGTCCATGGCCTGATCCTCCAGAAAATCATCGTCATCGCTGAGATAGGAGTAAGGGTCTCCACGAAGATCCTCTCCGGCATTCTCCCTTTCCTCCAACTGCATGTCTCTCTCGTGGATGGTCTCCTCCAAAGATGAGATGCGGTGGCGAAGATGGGCAATAATGCGCTCCTTCTTGTCGAGCTGACGGTGGCGAGACTTGCGATCCTTTGCCAGCATGCGATGGTCTGATCCTTTGTCTTGATGATGGAAGACTTGTGGTTGCAGTAGTCACGGCAGTTGTCCAACTCCTGCTGACGATCATACATCATGAAGCTAAGGTGGTCCAATTGAGTCTTCAGCTCGGGGTGGTATGGGGCTTCCAGTGGTTGTCCATTTGCATCACGCCTTGGGGAAACTCAAAGCGAGTACCCTTGATCTGATTGATGCTCTGCCCACACAGACGAGAAAGAGCTTCCTGCATTGCTCTGGCAAGTCCATCGAGCCAGTTGTTTGCCCTCAAGGTAAACTGAATTCCCTCCGCAGTGGGAGGTTCAATCTTTCCTCGGAGACTTGCAACAATTAGCCACTGCAGATCTTCTCCTCCTTGATCATTGAGCTGAGCTCTGAAGAACTCGGGGTGCGGACGCTCCAGAAGTTCCGAAAGCTGGTCCAAATCCCTCTCAAAGATCAGGTCTCCTCCATTCCCCAATTGGTAAAACTTGCTGTACTTCACGTCCATCTATAAGAATAGAGGATGAGTAGATTAGCAGGGTGATCAAGTGTGTCAAAATTTTATGTATTTTGCAAGAGTTTTTGAGGAACATGAATTTTTATGAAAGAATAAAAGGGATAAGAATTAGAATAAGTTTTTGTAAATATTTGTTTTCTTTGGTTTTGAAACTAAGTTTTTGGTTCAAATGTCCAGTCTAACTAGGGTCTCCTATGGTCAGGATGGCTCTGATACCAACTTGTCAACACCCGGATTTTTCAATCCTAGATGCCTGTTATGCCATACATCGCAATCCCAGGATTACCATTTTTGTGAGACATAACAGAATTGGATACCATAGTACATCATCCATTACAAACGATACATAAGTTCTTACACAAATAGGGATCTCATGATCCAGTTCTTAATACAACTTCAAGCAGCGGAATATGTAATAATAACGGTAGCGTAGGCGAAGCTCCATCTTCGGGGTCACAGGCAATGCTGACGATGGGAGATGATCCTAGTTGTCGTAACCTCCCTGGGGTCCATCCTCTAGGTACTCCTCTTCATAGTCTGGCCATGGGAATAGCCAGGGACAAAGCCATGAGTACTCTTTAAGTACTTGCAAGCTAATACTAACAGGTAAAGGGGGTTTTGGATAATAGGACACTAGGCTCTAGGGTTGTTTTGCAAAAGCCAGATTTATCTCTACTAAGTTCTAAAGCTAGTCACAATTTTATAACTCCTAAGTGGGATCTTGTAACTCATGTCACAACTCTTTTGTGGTCAAGTCAAGGTCTCAATTCATTTCGCAAGTCATTTTGAAAAGTCTGACGGGGGAACAGTATGGCCACTCAAACTGTCCATAACCGCGGACGCGGCTATTCGAATAGTTTGACACTCTGCAGAGATTGTACACTTTCACCACAACATTCGATACATCCGTCAGGAACAAATCCTGAATTCACCATACTCAGTATGCGGATAATCAATCCTAACCTTTCAATTACACGCCCTAGTATAAGCACCTCTCTTGTGAGTTTGGCCTCCCAACCATGACCAACTGTCATCTTGGGTATTGCACAGGTGGACAATCATCACAAGGTAGCCTCAGCTCAGACCTTGGCCGTGAGGGAACTAATACTAAGGTATATACGTTTCTAGTCAAGCCCTACCCAATCTTCGGGTATTGTGGTTGTACGATAAAATTGGAATGGTATCGCATCCAGACAACCATCAGTTTTATAAAGGGCTAAGGCTCATGCCTCAACATTTTCATCACCAAAATCATCAAGTGTTCGGAAACACATGTCCAAAACATTTCAATAGAATGATCCATCATTCCAAGGTTTTCATAACCATTTTTCCACCAAGTAAACCCACCTAAAGTTGATCAAGTCTTATGCTTAGCACTAGCATCTACAGGTGGGGGTAGTACTAATGAGGGGTGGTAAACTAGTGGAGTTTCAACTAAGTACAACCTTATATCTTAGGATGATATCAAGGTTTCTAACTTAGGCCAAATTTTATGCTCTTTATGCAATCTTCAGAATCTTTCTAGTATCTACAAGTCACTTAAGTCAACTCTAAGTTAAAGCTTTGATAAAGAAATAAAGTAAGAAGCTTGCAAATAAAACTAGGATTGGTTTGTCAAGTGGATATGATCACATATGCTTAAGGCATATAGTAGGCATAGTAACAAGCAAGTATTTGCTTGCACCAAATCAGTATAAGCTTGCTAAATTGCAAGTGTTAGCTTGCATAGGTCAACTTGATTAGTAAGGCTTGCCTTGTGCAGAGCAGTGGTTGAAGTTCTCCTCGGCTTCTTCTTCGTAGTATCCTCCTTCCTCCTCGTATCTTGGTCGATACTAGCGTCTATGAATAAATACGTGGTACACAATCACCAAACAATACTTAACTACTTGCAATCATCACACACAAGGGTCCTATAGATGATCTAGCATCATCTCTAACATTACAAGGTTAAGGCTTGATTTAATTCCTTTTATTTTTAGAAAAGTAATTTCTACTCATTGAAAAACTACTTAAGATTTAATATTCTCCAAACCAAACATGGGATCATGTTGACACATGTCATCACCACATATTGTAGTCCATGGGAATGTGATTTAAAGTGGTGTCACAATTTAATAAGGTTTTACCCCTTTATTCTAATTAATTAAAGTGGCTAGAAATGCCTATGTAGCATTCTTTTATTACTTGAACATTGTTTCTGCAAGTAAACCTATATATTTTTATATATTCCGAAAGGTATGGTTAAATGTGATTTTTGAGAGTTGGAATCAACTCAAAAGCTATTATGGTTTAAATTTGAAAAATGTTTGAATGCAGAAAAGCTTCTGCCTTGTTATTTTTACTAAGGATGATCTATAGATCTAAATGACTTGATTCCAACGGGCTTGGATTCAGCATTCACAGACCTTTCCAACAAAATTGGTTTCATTCAAATTGGTTCACTGAATCGATCTGGGTTGAATTTTGAAGTTGGGTACAGAAGTGAGTTTGAATTGAAATGGAAAAAGTTTAATCTTCTATATCTAAATAGGAGTCCCCTACTACATGAATTATCTGAGCTGTGGTGAGCACACGTCACCTCCTTTTATTCTGCTCCGTTTGTTAGTTTCATTCCATTCCGCTCACTAATTTGTTGTTTTATTTGTCCAGGCAAAATTGCATCAACAGACTCAAATGCAGTCCGTTACGAACAGCATGCATGCAGCCAATTAAGATGTGTATTCATGCTTCCTCTTCTCCGTTTATTACTCTCAGTATAATCTATTCCTCTTCCTAAAAATCTGGGTGGCCTGCATCGGTACCCTTTTATTTTCATTAATCCTCAAATCAATTCTGTAACTGAAATTTCAACGTATTGAGGGACTCTCTTCTTCTTGGGCTATACTAATACCTCCTCAATACCTCATCTCCATCTCCATTCTCCCACCCGACGCTTCTTCCTCATTCCCTGTGTTGTCAGCTGCATGAAAATTCTGCTGCTCTGGATCATGTGGTGAATGCATCTGCTGATGGTGGTTATCCTATCTTAACCTTTTTTATCGGTTGCCGTCTGGCTGTTTTCGGTGGTGACTGGCAGGATAACCACGGAAGTGGGGATGTGGGACATCGAGTTATTGAGAGGTTCAAAGTGTTGTTCAGATGATTGTTTCATGCGCGTTGGGTTTATAATATTTAGTCTGCATATGGTTGTGGTCTTACAACATATCCGAGAAGAGCGACGATGATCAACAATGTCCAAGAGAAGATAATTCACTTCATGGGCATCTACCTACATGCCCAATGTTCTACTTTGTTGTAACCTCACCCAAATATGTGCATGCAGGTAATTCATTTTTCATAGTTTCTAACAAGAAGTTGTCATTTCCTCTTGCACATCAGCCCTACACATTTTCGCAGGAGTGTATATCAATAACTGGAGTTGTTCTTCCTATATATCTATGCCTGTTGAGATGTACGTGCCTTGCTGGTGAGTAATGAGGACCAGACCATGAAATGAATAGATATAAAATATGTGCAGTGCCGATCTTCACTTACATATATCAGTTTTACGGGTTGACCTTTTTTTGTTCTTCCTCTCCTGTTTTGTCCCACTTGCCTACTTCACCAAAAAACAAACTTTCAGGTTTTTCAGAATTTATGTATATGATGATCAACATTTTAAACATTGTGGATTACCACTATATTTGTAGTTTGCTGGTTCATTATTCTGATAGTAGTTTGCCGGTTCATTATTTAAATTGTTGCTTGCAACCAGCATTATATTTGTACATTATTTTCCATTATATTTGGAAGGTGTTTTACATCTACCCGATAAGAAGAGAAATTTTAATTTTCACAATATTTGTCCATTAAGATTATTTAAGAAAGAGTAGGCAATATATTCTACCTACATATGTTACGATGTATCTTCCATGTATTAACTATAGAGGACCATCTAATTGCATGTATATATTTTTGGATGCAGCTATATTGTGCAAGGCTAGGTGGATATTGTGCGATTATACACATTTTTATTAAGATTAAGTTTTGCTGAATTTTGATATCCTCATTGTTTTGCCATAGGATCCCGCGGCAACGCGCGGGGTATCGTCTAGTTCAAATAATTGGGTTGCGCAGGAAAAGTTACTGGGCCGGCCTGCTAAGCGCAGTGCTCCCGCAGGCTGTTTAAGTGGGTGTCCCCACTCGTCAGTGACACGGGGCTGGGCGAAGCGGTATGGGGCAACGTGGGTCGTTCGATCTGATTCTAATCCAACGGCTGGGAGTCATCGTCGACGCGAGACAACGCCGGCGAGAACGAAACCTAGCGTGGCCAGTGGGGGGTGCTGGGGGCTCACCGGGGTACGGGCGAGGGTCGGCGAGGCGGGCGAACGACGAAGTCGACGACGGCGAACTCAGGGGTGGTCGCGGCAGCTCCTGGGGTGGACGAAATCGATGGCTCCCTTCTTCTCTAGAGGCGGCAGGCTCCGGTGAAATTCCGGCGGGGTGGTGCTCGCCTTGCTCTGAGAACGGGGTGGCACGATCATTGAGGAGAGGGGAGTGAGATGGTGTGAAGAAATCGAGCGGGGGTGGCCTCTATTTATAGTCGAGCGAGGGGACCGTCGGGGCGCACGGTGAGCTCGTCGGGGGCGATGTTACAGGCGGCTATTGGCATGGGCAAGGGTAGGGGACGGTGTGGTGTCTCCTGGCGATGCTCAACGACATGGTTTCGAGGCATGGGGCGGTGCATCTTGGTCTGGAACGGGCGATGCTCTGCGCGGCAGAGGCGGCGTCTTCGACGGCGAGTGGTGGCTATGCGTCACGGGGCGGCAAACGGGGATGTCTGGCGGTCTCCTGGGTCGGTGGGGATGGTGTATGAACGCGGCGAGGGCGGCGCGCGGTCTGTGGGCTTCGGTCGAGGGTGGTGCTCTGGCGCACGCTCGGCATGGTCTCTGGCGGTCTGGGCGCTGTTCATGCGCGTGGTCCAGGGCTTGGCAAGGCTCGAGCAGTGGACAGGGAGTGGCAGTGGACGGTGGGCTGCCTCCCAGACATGCTGGCTAGGCTTGCTGCTGCTCCTAGCTTGCTGTCGACTATGGGGTGGCAAGGGTGTGCTCGGCTGTTCACCATTGATGGCAATGTCAAGCTCACAGTGGTGCTAGTGCTTGGTTAATCTTGCTAGATGATCTACTGAGCTGGTTGTGAGCTAAATGGGGAACCAGTTAGGCAAGAATCACTGCTCACAATAGTGTTTGATGTTTGTTTGATTTGTGTCTGCAACCTGTTTGATGAAATGGCCGCATGAAATCAAGTTTCGAATTTTGAAAAGATTTTTGGTGGGTTTGTTAGATTGGTGCTGGTGAGTCTGCAGATGCTTGGGTTTTGAAAGTTGAGCTTGTTTGAGTGGTTTTTGAAAAAGTGGGATCTTCCCATATGACAAAGATTCAATTTTGAATTGTCATTTAAACTATGCATTTGAAAGTTTCTGGATGATCACAAAGTGGGCCTTGATACTTTGTTATGAGTATATTCAAGGGGTGCAAAGATCCAGAAAAGTTTCTGTTAGGTTTTGAAAATTTGAGAAAGCCAAAGTAGGCATGGGAGTTAAATTGGTCAAAGTGACCATTCATTTAATATATGTGTTTTGATTTACTTGTCTTTAGGAAAAGTGTGGGAAATGTTTTAGATGATGTTTATTTCACCTAAGAAACATTTTACAAGCAATGAAACAAACAAACAAGGTGGTTTTAAAAGAATTCAAAATCAATGCATACACATATGCATGCATTCATAATTTTATTTAGAAACGTTTTTGTTAACCCTAATTTTGATGATTAGAGTTTGATGATCCAAGCTTAGTATTTTTGGGATGTTACAACGGTTCACTAGAGGTGTTCTCCTTAAGATATATAACATGCTGGGTGAACAAATTACAGCGGGCAATTGACAGATTGAGAAAGCATAACAATGCATATACTATACATCATGACTCCTATGAGATTTGATTGGGCACTAAAACAATATACATATACCATAATCCAACTGCATCTATGACTAATAATCCACCTTCAGGTTATCATCCGAACCCCTTCTAGTATTAAGTTGCAAGAAACAGATAATTGCATTAAGCAATGTGTGTAAAGTAAACAATACAGTTGTTCCATGAACAAAAGATTGTTGTTTTCTCCCTAGTAGCAATAGCACATCTACAACCTTAGATATTTCTGTCACTTCCCCAGATTACTAGAGGCATGAACCTACTATCGAGCATAAATACTCCCTCTTGGAGTAACAAGCATCTACTTGGCCAAGATAGCTACTAGCAACGGAGAGCATGCGAGATCACGAATAACACAGACATGATAGAATCAATAATAAATCTGACATAGTATCTCAATATCCATCGGATCGTCACAAATACAACATGTATGATTACAAATAGATGATCTTGATCATGAATGGAGCTCACAAGATCTAAACATGATAGCACAAAGGAGGAGAAACAACCATCTAGCTACTGTATGGACCCATAGTCCAAGGCTGAACTACTCACGCATCATACCTGAGGCTGGCATGGTGATGAAGAAGGCCTCCGGGATGATCTCTCCCCTCCGGTAGGGTGCCGGGAAGAGCTTCAGATCCCCCCGATCTAGGGACGATGGTGGCGGCAGCTATAGTCTGTTTCATGGATATTTGATTGGATACTTAGGGTTTCTGCATCGAGGTGACTTCATAGGCGAAGGGGCAAGGTCGATGGGCTCCCGAGGGCCCCACACCTGGTGGCGGCGCCCCCTGGGCCGTGTGGCCCTAGGGTGTGGCCACCTCGTTTCCCCCCTTCGGCTGCGCTTCAGACTCTGTGTTCTCTCCAGTAAAATATTGACTTTGGCTTTTGTCCCGTCCAATTCTAAGAATATTTCCTTACTAGCTTTTCTGAAACCAAAAACAACAGAAAACAGGCAGCTGGCACTGCGGCATCTTGTTAATAGGTTAGTCCTAGAAAATGTATAAAAATACCTCAAAGTGTAGACAAAACATAACAAAGTTGATACGAACAAGCGTGGAACATCAAAAACTATAGATACGTTTACGACATATCATGGACATGCCAGGAGTTCCCAAGGAATTCGCCGAGCATGCACTCAATGTGTTTCCAGATGCGAAGCCAGTCAAGTAGTCGATGCGTCGACTGTCCGAGCCAAGAGCCGAAGCCATTGGTATCAAAGTCAACAGAGTCCTCGATGCCAACTTCATCAGGGAAATCAAAGAAAGCGAGTGGCTGGCTAACACCGTGCTAGTCTCCAAAAAGGACACGGACATCCTGCAGATATGCGTGGACTTCACATTGCTTAACAAGCATTCTCCCAAGGACCACTTCCCTCTACCAAGGATCAATCAAATCATCGACTCCACTTCAGGATGTGAGAAGCTCTCCTTCCTCGACGCCTACTTAGGCTACAACCAAATTCCACTAAAGGTTGAAGATCAGGATAAAACGGTGTTCATCATGCCGTTCGGGGCGTTCTGCTACAACACAATGCCCTTCGGGCTGAAGAACGCAGGAACCACTTACCAGAGATGCATGCAAGCATGTCTGAAGGACCAGATCGGTTGCAACATCCAGGTCTATGTCAACGACATAGTAATCAAGACCAAGGACGCCAGGATGCTCATCGACAATCTCCACGAGAAGTTCGATAACCTTGATCGCTACAAGATCAAGCTGAACCCAGTCAAGTGCGCCTTCGGCATCCCATCTGGCCAATTACTTGGGTACTTCATCTCCCAGTGTGGCATCGAGGCGAACCCGAAGAAAATAAAGGATATACTAGCCATGGAGAAGCCGAAGAACCTCAAGGGGGTCTAGAAGCTAGCCAGGCGAATCACGGTGCTCAGCAGGTTCATCGGTCACATGGGTGAGAAGGCTCCCCCCTTTTATCAACTGTTGTGCAAAGCCGACAAATTCGAGTAGACACCAGAAGCAGACGATGCATTCGAGGACCTCAAACGCCTACTATCCACATCACCCGCCCTGGTCACGCCGAAGGAGAGGGAGCCTTTGCTGCTATACATAGCATCTACACATTAGGTGGTCAGCACCGCACTCGTGGTTGAACGACCCGAAGATGGCAAGACCCATGGGGTCCAGCGCCCAATTTACTACCTCAGCGAGGTACTGGCCCCGACAAAGCAGAGGTACCTTCATTACCAAAAGCTCGCCTACGGCGTATTCATGACGGTGTGTCGGCTGAGCCACTACTTCCAGGAGCCCCAGATCATGGTCATCAACGACGCCCCGCTGTTGAACATACTGAACAACCCCGAAGCCACGGGGCGTGTAGCCCTGTGGGGCATCGAGTTGTATCCTCGAATCATATCTACGAGCGGCACACCGCCATCAAATATCAGGTCCTCCCTGACTTCCTCGTCTACTGGATGGAGCTCCAGCTGCCGAATACTCCGGACATGTCGCAGTCCTGGATGATGCACTTCGATGGCTCCAAGTGCGAGGCTGGAGCAGGGGATGGCATCATACTGACGTCCCCTCAAGGCGACAAGATGAAGTATGTCCTTCGGATGAAATTCCGCGCCTCCAACAACCAGGCCGAATACGAGGTCCTCATCCATGGAATGAGGATGGCTAAGGTGTGCGGTGCAACATGCCTTGTCATGTATGGTGACTCGAACCTCGTCGTCCAGCAAACGATGAATGAGTCCGACACCCATAGCGCCAACATGATTGCATATCGTGCGCTCTACAACTCACTCGAAGGGGACTTTTATGGCTGTGAACTTCGACACGTTGGCAGGGAAAGCAACGAGGATACCGACAAGCTCGCCAACATCAGCTCTACTTGTGCTCTGGTACCACCAGGAGTTTTCCTCGAACAAATCTGCGTACCCTCCATCAAGCGGAAATTCCCAAAGGGCTTGGCCGAGGCCGAAGAGAACTCAGGGGCTACACCACCCGAAGGACAAGAAGGACCCGAAAAGCTTGACACGGAGGTCTAGCTGGTAAGCCTTATGCAGGTCATGGCAGTTGAAGAAACATGGACACAACCGTACCTCCGCTACCTGATAAACAAGCAGCTGCCTGAGGACCCAACAGATGCCCGACGCATATCTCGCCGATCAAAGGCCTTCACCATCATCAATGGCGAGTTGTACAAGCGCAACATTTCGGGTGTGCTCCAATGATGCATAACCATTAGTGATGACAAAAGCATCCTCCTAGACATCCATGAGGGTATCTGCGGCCATTATGCAGGCAGCCGCACCCTGGTCGCCAAAGCTCTACGAGCTGGGTTCTACTGGCCAACTGCAATAAACGATGCAAAGGAGATAGTCCAGAGGTGCAACGCCTGTCAGAGGTACGCGGACAAGCCGCACGCGCCAGGATCAGAGCTACGATCTATTCTAGTGGCCTGGCATTTCACCCAGTGGGGCCTCGATATGATCGGCAAACTGCCAAAATCCTCGCCAGGGGGCCACATCTTCCTCCTGGTAGCAGTCGGCAAATTCTCGAAGTGGGTCTAGGCCATGCTTGTTATCAACCAAAGCAGCAAAACCGTCATCAAATTTTTCGAGTCTATTTTCTACAGGTTTGGAGTGCCCCATAGCATCATAACGGACAACGGCTCGAACTTCATCTCAAAGGATTTCCGAGACTTCTGCAGGAACCTCGGAATCAACCATTCATATGCCTTTGTGGAGCATCCACAAACCAATGCACAGGTCAAAAAGGCCAATGGCCTCATCGGAAATTGCATCAAGAAGCGCCTGCTACGCCCACTCGAAAGGCTTGCGGGAGCCTGGGCGGACGAGCTACCCTCTGTTCTCTGGATCCTGCACACAACTCCAAACAGCTCAACTGGCTACACGCCCTTCTTCATGGTGCATGGAGCCAAAGCTATGCTACCTGCTGAGGTACGCTACAAGGCCCCACGGGTCATCGCATACAGTAAAGCCGAATAATCTGCCGCACTCAAAGATGTCGTCGACATGTTGGATGAGGCACGCGACATCTCCACCACTCGCTCAACGGTGTATCAGCAGAATCTCCGCAACTACCACAGCCGTCAGCTGCGTCCAAGGTCCTTCGTCGAAGGATACCTCGTCCTGCAACTCAAGCAATAAGGGCACAAGAAGCTTGAGTCACCCTGGAAAGGACCCTACATCATCACCGAAGTCATCCCAGGTGACGCCTACTGCCTCATGGACGTTGCATTAGGAGTCAAATACTTCAACCCCTGGAGCATCGCATGATTGTGATGCTTCTACCCCTAGTTACCCTTTACTTCCAATAAGGCTATTCAGCTAGGATATTCAGCCAAACAATGTACCTCCTTGCTTATGATGAATAAAAGCTAAGTTCCTTGGCCCAAAATCTTTTTCCTTGTATTATTTATTGCTAAACACTCTCGGAGGCTGCACCTCACCTTTTGACTTCGTCGATTGACAACAACGCATATAACCTGAGTAGCTGACCACGTTAGGCTAACGAAAAGGACATGCATATTCTATAATCATAAATGCACTATGTGCCAATACATAAAATTACAAGGGAATTACAAGCCCACTCGAATAAATACAGGCTTTACATTATCTCGTTTTGTTTGCAGGACCTAACTGTGCTAGAGAAGAATGTTTGTCCGCTCCTCAAACACATCTACAATTTCTTAGGCGTACTGCGCCACAGCCGCATAATATGGACGCATATCCCATGCCATGCCTCTCGTAGGGGGAGGAGGTCCAGTCGCTATCTCTGCGGGGTCGACATCGCGACAATGCAGTCGAACAAGCGATAGGGACGCCCTCACGCTCACCACCAGTTCATGACGCACCAACACCTTAACATGACTTGTCTCGCGAAACTTTCCAAGAATACCCAAGAAAATGGAGGGAGCCGAATCCAAGGGAAACATCGTCGCCCAAATCGCTGCGAGCGACGACCTCGCCCGCCTTAGCACTCGAAGCACTTGATGGACGCGATCTTGCATCGTCGCAAGGACGATCGCTCGATCACGGTCCATCCAGAAGAAACCGCTGGCCTCCATCTCTTGTTGCATTAAGAAATTCATTCGAATCGCCACGTGCTCCTTCTCTTCCTTTGGAAGCAAATTCACATCTGCACAAAGCAATGGGTGAGCTAACATAAAAACTGTCACACTCGAGGAGACAACGATTCAAGGGGGACTCACATTGGAGTTGTTCGCCCATCTTCCAAAACACTTCAAGAAAAAACTCTTCTCTGGCAATGGCCCGCTCAACCTTGGACTTCTACACATCTCCGTGACCACGGATGCTGAGGATGTCCTTCTCCAAGCTTCGCACGTGTTCACGCAAAAATGGCAACTGCGACGACTCGCTCAACGACGGGCGAGCAGCAGGCGCAGAACAAGGTGTAACCACCGAAGCCACACCCGAAGGATCCTAAGGGTGCATAGGAAAATATCAAAATCACAAAAACATGACAGTAGTCAAAAGGTGCATTCATATATACATAAATTAATCCACTACGTGGCAGAGTGACACTTGTTCCACATAAATGCATTACACATGCAAAACAAAGAAGGCAAGCTAAACTAGCGACAAAGCAGAAAGGGCCCAAGCGCCAGCACCCAGAGCAGCTTTGGATCCAGACTACCTACACATGGCCGCTCGTTGCTGCTCCAATGAGTAATTAGCCAGGAGGTCTATCAGCTCCAATGGATCCAGACTGCCTACAAAGTACATGTGCAATGTTGAAAACGGTCCCCGTTGACGGGGGAATACCAATCGGGGTATACCCACGAAGCGGAGTCACCAGCTGGATCAAGCCGACTGAAGCCAAGGCCAGAGGGGGTCGACTCGCCCAATACGGCGACTGGAGCGTGCTGGACCCAGACGAGTGGCGCCGACTAGAGGCCCAAGTCGGCGACTCCAATACAAAGCCCACCAAATACTTGTAAACCCTAACTGGGTGCATATATATAAAGCCACCAGGGGAACCCCCACAGGGCATCTTCTTTCACATCTCATTAGATCTAGTCTCTCCCTCCTCCTACGGCGGCTCCCATGTAAACCAATCTATGATCATATATTGTATTGCGATCCTCCACCGAGGGGACGTGAACCTGGGTACATCGTGTGCCAATCTCGCTCCCGAATTCTCCTACGTCGCCTTGCTCCCTCTATGTAAGCTACCCCCAGTAGCATCTGCCGTGCAATACCACGACAGTTGGCGCCCACCGTGGGGCAAGCGGTGCTTGGAGGGTGATAATCCGGACGGGATCCATTAACATCGACCAGATCGCATCTAGTTCCAGCCGATCGCTGTTCAACGCGTCTCACTGATGAAGCTCGGTCGTGCTACCATGTGCGGCCTGCCGGTTCTCCATAAAAGCTAAGTTACAAGCCGATTGCTTTGCAAGTTAATTATTTTATTCAGATCTGATTCTCGCATGCATATTGTATACGCGATGTACGATTTGATCGGTGTCAATTTGATCCATGTCTAGCGACTATAATAAAGCCTACATCGCACGTCAGGACGGCCGGCGACTGAAGCGGCCGACCGATTGCACCACTGAGTATTGGAGAGATTCAATTGGATGCGCTCCTGCAGCTGTTCCGACCACTCCTGGTAATTTGTATCAAAGAAAAAGAGGCACGTAGCCTTGCGGGCGATGCGTGATAAGATTAGTAATAAAAACACCCTCTTTATTCAAGCCTACTCTGATTGCTATATTTATTATTATATTGTATCATATCTGCTAATAATATGTGCCTACAAGTACAAAGAAATCCGATGTGATATACAGTCCACGGAACGACGACGCCGATGTCCGGACGTGCGATTGGTCAACTCGTCATTCTACTCGCGCTATGCTGACTCAAACAGCAGCGTCGATTCTACCTGGCAAAAAACCTATGATGCCCTCGCGCGTCGTCCGGTAACTATTGGGAGCCGACAGATCTATTCTGGCCGCCGCTCGGTATGGCACAGATGCCGGCCGACTTGGGAAACTTCGCACGGGAACACACAGAGATCGGCTTTATATGCCTGACTTTCCTATTTCATCAATTGCTCCGTCAGTTATTTAGTATTTTATTCATATCTAATTTTATATGCATGTCGCGTGAGGATTAACCCACGAGTGCATGGTTGCATTAATTATGATCAGGTCCCGGCCGAGCTTGTCATCTATCTACAAAAGGCTCGTTCACGACCATGCAGTCGTCCACCGTGAACTGGCTCTCGTGGACTTTCCATGCTCGGCGCTCTTCTGCCGCGGAATCGCCATCGCGGATTCGTCCCTCATGGAGTCGCCACGCTCAGGCACTCGCCGTCGCGGAATTGCCATGCTAACATAGTACCTTTTCCTCCTTCTCAGCAGAACGGTGTCTTTCTCGCCACTCGCCGCGCTCGGGGACTCGGCGCGCTATAGACAGCGCCACTCGCCGGTCGCTCGACCTTGCCACTCGTTGAGCTCGGGGACTCGGCGCTCGTTGTCGCCCGACCTCGCCACTCGCGGCGTTCGGGGATTCGGCGCTCGTTGGTCGTTCGACCTCGCACTCTCCACGCTCGGGGACTCGCCATGGCCACGGACTCTTCACGTTCGGCGGCTCGCCCATCACCGACTCACCCATCACCGACTCTTTTGTCAATACTAAGAAAAAAGACGTGGGGATAGACGCCCTTGTAATGCGGCGATATCGGCCTCTTCGTCCACGGCCGGCCTCTGACAAGTCGCCTAAACGCGGACACGCTTAAACGCGGACTCGCTAGGCTCAAAGGCTCACTATACGTGGACTCGCTAGGCTCGGGGACTTGTCCGTTGCAGACTCGCCTGCCGCGTCGACATCGCCATAGCGCGGTCTCCGTCCGCCGCGTCAACTTTGCCATAGCGCGACCTCCGTCCGCCGCGTTGACTCCGTGTCCGCCGTGTCGACTTCGCCATAGCGCGACCTCGTCCGCCGCGTCGACCCTGTGTCCGCCGTGTCGACCCTTTCCGGCTACGTCGAATGCATACGCCGTGCCTACTAAGGGACCTTCATCGTCCGAGTCGCCAGAGAGGGTCACATGCCACGCTGCATCGACTCACCACTGGGCTTATCTTCCCCTCGGGAAAAATCAATTCGCCTTTGTCAACCTTTGAAAGAGCGACTCGCAATGGCCAAGTAGTGCGGACGAGGACTCGCAAACCGAGCCTCGAATCGTCCACGAAAAATGCTAACCGAGAGCCATCATTGGAGTCGCCTTGCTCGACTGGCCTTCCGGGCTAAGTCAAATGGTAGTGCTACACAAACAGCACCATGTCCTCCTCAACCTTAGACAGTGCGACTCGCACGGCTAAGTACTGCGGACGAGGACTCGCAAACCGAGCCTCGGATCATCCAGGAAGAACGCCAAACCGAGAGCCATCATTGGAGTCGCCATGCGACTGGCCCCCCGGGCCAAGATGAGAGACTCGCTAACAGAAACAGCGCAATCAACATCATCGCGGACTCGCAATCATCGCGGACTCTCCATGCTCGGGGACTCTCCCCTCGCGGACTCGCAATCATCGCGGACTCGCCACACTCGGGGACTCTCCCCTCGCGGACCCGCAATCATCGCGGACTCGTCATGCTCGGGGACTCTCCCCTCGCGGACTCGCAATCATCGCGGACTCGCCACGCTCGGGGACTCTCCCCTCGCGGACTCGCAATCATCGCGGACTCGCCACGCTCGGGGACTCTCCCCTCGCGGACTCGCAATCATCGCGGACTCGCCACGCTCGGGGACTCTCCCCTCGCGGACTCGCAATCATCGCGGACTCGCCGCGCTCGGGGACTCTCCCCTCGCGGACTCGCAATCATCGCGACCTCGCCGCGCTCGGGGACTCGGCGCCCGCCGGTCGCTCGACCTCGCCACTCGCCACACTCGGCAACAACCACTACTATTTTCAAAATATGAGCCTCAAGTCGCCTCTACAAGCCAACTCGAGCCTCGGGGACTACACTCCTAGGCATGCTGCGTGTACGCGTGGTTCCGCGACCGTGACTCGCCCTCGTCGACTCGACACCGCGGACTCGCCCTCGCGTACTCAACATGCTCGGGGACTCGCCACCGCGGACACTCTCCCTCACGTACTCAACGCGCTCGTCGACTTTCCACCGTGGACTCGCCCTCGCGTATTCGACACGTTCGGGGACTCTCCACCGCGGACTTGCCCTCGTGTACTCGACACGCTCGGGGACTCGCCACCGCAGACTCGTCCTCGCGTACTCAACACGCTCGGGGCCTCGCCACCGCGGACTCGCCCTCGCGTACTCGACATGCTCGGGTACTCTCCATCTCGGACTTGCCCTCGTGTACTCGATACGCTCGGGGACTCGCCACCGCAGACTCGTCCTCGCGTACTCAACACACTCGGGGCCTCGCCACCGCGGACTCGCCCTCGCGTACTCGACACGCTCGGGGACTCTCCATCACGGACTCGCCCTCGCGTACTCAACGAGCTCGGGGACTCGCCCTCACGTACTTAGCATGCTCGGGGACTCGGTGTGTTACAGACAGCGCCACTCGCCGGTCGCCCAACCTCGCCACTCGGCGCACTCGGGAACTCGGCACTCTCTGGTCGCTCGACCTCGCCACTCGCTACGCTCCGGACTCGGCACGCTCCATGTTCGGGGACTCGCCGCAAGTGGCAGCTTCACCGACACCCTGTGTCTTTCGCCAACTGGCCATCACCGACTGGCTCATGCCGACCGCCTCCCGCTTCATGGTTATTTTCTCTGTTCAGGAGCTCGTCGCCGATTCGCCACGACCCATCATCAAGACTCTCCGCGCCCTGCCTCAAGCCCGCGTCGAATCGACAACGCGCTCGGGGACTACTGACGGGGGAATACCAATTGGGGTATATCCACGAAGCGGAGTCACCAGCTGGATCAAGCCAACTGAAGCCAAGGCCAGAGCGGGTCGACTCGCCCAATACGGCGACTGGAGCGTGCTGGACCCAGACGAGGGGCGCCGACTAGAGGCCCAAGACGGCGACTCCAATACAAAGCCCACCAAATACTTGTAAACCCTAACTGGCTGCATATATAAAGCCACCAGGGGAACCCCCACGGGGCATCTTCTTTCACATCTCATTAGATCTAGTCTCTCCCTCTGCCTACGGCGGCTCCCATGTAAACCAATCTATGATCATATACTGGATTGATAGCAGGACGTAGCGATCCTCCACCGAGGGGACGTGAACCTGGGTACATCGTGTGCCAATATCGCTCCCGGATTCTCCTATGTCGCCTTTCTCCCTCTACGTAAGCTACCCCCAGTAGCATCTGCCATGCAATACCACGACACCCGTGATAGCACGGTTCTGCTAATTCCAACATATAGATGCAAGCATATACAACTTCGATGATACAATGGTTCAAGTCTATTAGGGGCAAATAAATAAGATGTGCCATCAAGTTCGTGTGAGCTTTACTAACTAGTTTTCACATAACAAAATACCTTTTAATTCAAAAGATAGATGAAGCTTGATAATTTGCTTGGCATAGCAAAAGCTACTAGGTAGATATGGTGGACACAAGTGGAACAGGTTTTGGTTCGAGGGTTTGGAAACATGAGAAGTATACCTTCTCAAAACAGGTTTTTGGCTAGCAAGGCTCGGCAGCAAGAAAAAGAGTTGAAAAAAACAAGCAAGCATACGAGTAATAAAGCCAAACATGCAATATTCCTTGAATACATAAAAGATCTTAAATAGAGAATACTAAGCTTATGAGCCAACAAGAAAGAAAACAAATGACACAAAATACATTTTTTTCGAAATGGGGAGCGAAGACCCGGCCACTTCATCAATTGATGCACACAGCCTCATTTATTGCAACATTTAAAATAAGGTTCAAAGTATTACATTTACGGATCAGAGAGGGTTGAGACATGTATCAACCATCTAAAAAAGAATAGCAATATAAAGCTATCCATTACGTAGACTAATAGTGTGACGCCACCCAGTCGCCTGGAAATAGAAGTCCTGTGCAACCATTAATGTGACATCCCAAGATTTTATAAAATTGGGACTAGAAAAAAAACAGCATTTGCATGTCATTCATAAGCATTGCATTGCATTCATGAAAATTTGAATTGCAAAACACTATAGTGAAGCCCTATTTTGAATCACTAATATGCACCTACAAAGAAATATGCAAGGATTTAAAAATCTACTACTTGCAAACTAGTGGAAAAGATACAAAAATGATCCTATCTTGATCCACTGGATTTTAGAAAAATTTGAAAACAAAAATCAATTCAATTGGATTATCTAGTAAAAAGTTATAAAAGAAATGGAAAACAGAAAATAGAAAAAAAAACTAACCTACTCGGACCAGACCAGCCCACCCGAGCTGGCCCAACCCACCTCTCCTCTCCTTCCTGCCTACCGCCCACCACCTGCACTGCGCAGAGCATAGCAGCCACCGCCGCAGGGCCGGCCCAGAGCAAGCACCAGCCGCTGACATGTCGGGCCCGCATGTCATCTGCCACCTCTAGCAGGAGACCTACCTCTCCCCGAGTTTGTCTTGTACCCGACTAAAACGCAACGAAATCTGCTCAATTTGTTCCGAATTCGAGCCCCCTATCGCACGCCAGAGCCTCATATATTCCTCCTCCGCCTCGTTCCGTTTCTTTCGCAAATCTCGCAAACCCTAGCCGCCACGAATCTCGTCGCCGCCACCTCCATTGCCGAGCTTCAGAGCTCAAGGTTCCCGACGAAGCAGTCGCCCCTTGGCCCTCCTGTTCCCCTCTTTCTCTCCCCCTCGATCCATCACATGCCCTGACCTTGTCCCCCTCCCAGCAGGTCTTTGTTGTCCCCTCTGATTGCTCGCCGGAGATCCAACGCCGCCCGCCTACTCCGGTCGCCCGCAGTCGACTTTCCATGAAGCAATCAACGACCCTGGCGCCATCAGACCACTCGCAGTCGACCTACGCACCTCGTCCACTACCCCGTCATCGTCGGGGGTTGCCGGAATGTTGTGCACCGCCATCGTCTGAGCCCTGCCACCGTCAGATCCCCTTAAGATCCAACGGCCAGCAATATCCCCAGCACCGAACAGGTACCCACCAACCACAGCGCACCATGTGGCACTGGGTCCGCACAGTCAGCGCGGTCAGCGTTGACCTCTCTGGAAAAAAAATAGAAAAGGTTTAAAATTTGCAGAAATTGTGTCAAACTTGTAAAATTCATATAAAAAGATTGGTAGGTCCAAAAATAGCGTATACTATATCAATAGATTCATAAAATTGAGTAGATTATTAATATCAAGTTAGATCTAACTTTTATAGTATGGGTTTACTATAATAATTTAATTAGTTTTAATGGCCCTTTAGGTTAATAAATTCATAGTAAAAGATCTACTGGTCCAAAAATCACAAATAATATACCATTGTAAATCTAGTTCCAATTAGATCATCAATATGCAAATGGTTCAGGCAAATACTGTAAGGTTTTGTAGTAATTAAATAAATGGTTTAATGGCTTATTTAGAGTAATAAATTCATCAGAAAATAAATAATGTTCAGAAAATTACAAATAATATGTCCCTGGAAACACAATTCCGTGGAGATTACAGATATAATTTTAGTTTGGTTTTTAGGCAACAGAAACTATATAAATGATTTAAAACCCAATAAACACTATTTAAATCATAAGAAAAGTCCTGTAACTCCAATTAGGGTGTATCCAACGCCTAATGGTTCGTACTAATGTCCTCTATCCAGTACACTTCAGATACAAATTTAATTTGACATTAATAGCAGGCGTTACAATAGAACTATTAAAACCCCTATATTGGCAAGTAATTATTAATAACAAATACTCCATTGCATTAATTGGTCTTTTGCATGCATCATATACTTCAGTATTGTATAGAGAACTAAAGTAACAACCATTGTGACTTACTAAATTGTCATACATGTATTTTTTTGCATTTGTTTGCTCTTTATGTGCTATTGTTTATGTTGTATGCAATTGTTTGCTCGATAGATTGCGAGGAGTGCAACATGTGTGATTACAACGAGTGTTTGAACGACTTCACCAACTATCAAGGCAAGTAGATGCTACTTTTTTCATGATGTTGTCCTACTATTTTCAATGCATTGTCGTGTATTTTGTAGATGCATGTGTAGGATATTACTATCGCTATGCTAACTCCTATTCTGTGGTAGGGCTTTCTTGTAGATGAGCCACCGTTGGTAGATGTGCTTAGCCATGATATGATGACCGAGGGCTGGGTTACATCACTGAAATTTGTTTCTAAATGTGTTGGTTTGCGAAAATTAAAAACAACTTAATCAATGAAACTCCTGGGTGTGATGGGATTGAAAATTTTGGTGGTATCATTGCGGAAAGGCACCCAGGTATCAAGAGAAAATGATTGACTTCTTTATTTTGTAGCTTACGTGTAAAACCATGTGCCAATAATGGAATGGGCGGTTGGTTGGAATCAGTAGGTTGTGGTAACTCGAACCCACGTATCTAGAGATGTAGAATTTTTGTAGGTTAGACCGGTGCGTGTCGGGTTTGGGGAGCTACTTCCCGAACGGTCCCTTCTTGGACTTCTCCCTATCATCAACCAATTTGAGAGTGGTGGTACGAGCTGGGCTGGCCAAGTCACATGGGTAAAGTGTATTAACCCCTACAGGGTGTATAAACTAATTGATTAGCCGTGTCCTCGGTTATGGACATCTGAGTTGCTTGATATTGAGTTCATGACATGTTTCTCGCTCATTCCAATTTCATAATTGATTTAATGTTGATGGGTTAAATTAATTGGGATCTTTTTCAAAAAAAGACAAAACTGTTTATGAAAGTAGGACAAAGGTATTTGAAAATGCAAGCTAACCATAGCTCCACTTGCCAAATATGCATGTAGATGCTAGTTTTATTGTCTCCTTTAATAGCTCTACTTGCCATACATTCCAAGTATTGACCCTTCGGGGCTGCTACGTTTTATGTTACAGGTTATTATTCCGATTCTAAGTGATCTACTAGGTTGTGATACTCCACTCAACATTTGTTCGCTTGTGGGCATTTGAAGATGGAGTCTACTATATATTTATGCTTCCGTTTGCTATTGAACTACTTGAGCTAGCCTGCGTGCTAAGCTTTATTGTAATAATTGAAATTTCTGGATCAATTCGTTATTTATGATGCATTGTTAAATTCTTTTGTATTCATCTGTACTGTGTGTGCCAGTGAACCGATCTAGGGATTGGCACTATACACATGAACTTAGCCTTATCAGGGGATGGTGTTACAGGATGGTATCAGAGTAGTGTGTTGACTGTAGGATCGTGACCTTAGAAATGGATTAGTAATAAAAGACCTGTATTAGGAGAACAATCATATTTTCTACTTATTAGAGTTCTTATACTCCTTATCTATCTTTTCTAGAACCTCTTCCTATTCAAACATTTATAGTTGTCCATTCTTATGATACCTATATGAGAGTGGTGGTACGAGCTGGGATGGCCAAGTCACATGGGTAAAGTGTACTAACCCCTGCAGGGTGTATAAACTAATCGATTAACCATGTCCCCGGTTATGGACATCTGAGTTTCTTGATATTGATTTCATGACATGTTTATAGCTCATTCTAATTTCCTAATTGCTTTAATGTTGATGGGTTAATATATTTGGGATCTTTTCAAAGAAAATCAAAACTGTTTATGAAAGTAGGACAAAGGAATTTACAAATGCAAGCTAGCCAGGACTCCACTTGCCAAATATGCATGTAGATGTTAGCACTATTGTCTCCTTTAATAGCTCTACTTGCCATACATTCCAAGTATTGACCCTTCGGGGCTGCTACGTTTTATGTTGCAGGTTATTATTCCAATTCTGAGTGATCGAATAGGTCGCGATACTCCACTCAACATTTGTTCACTTGTGGGCAATTTAAGATGGAGTCTACTATATATTTAAGCTTCCGTATGCTACTTGATATTGAGCTAGCCTTGAGCTAATATTTATTATAATAATTGCAAATTCTGGATCAATTCGTTATTTATAATGCACTATTAAATTCTTTGGTATTCATCTGTACTGTGTGTGTCAGTGAACCGATCCAGGGATTGACACTATATACATGAACTCAGCCTTATCAGGCGAGGGTGTTACAGGATGGTATCAGAGCGGAAAAGCACCCAGGTATCAAGAGAAAATGATTGACTTCTTTATTTTGTAGCTTACGTGTACAACCATGTGCCAATAATGGAATGAGTGGTTGGTTGGACTCAGTAGGTTGTGATAATATAGGTTACGTGTACAACCATGTGCCAGTAATGGAATGAGATTTATATAAGTAAAAAAACAAATAGTATGACATAAATAAACATCTCATCAAGTTTGGTTAGGTCTATACCACCATGTTCTATCTCTTTAGGAGATCATCGCTATCATGTTAGCATATTGTTCTTACCAACTTATGTGGTATGACAATATAAGTTGCTTGCTTGTTTGTACTGAACCATATCGTGTGATGCCTTTTTTAGGATCTGTTGTTTTGAAAATCTAAAGTTGCTGGAGTTTTCGTGTGGTTTTAAAATTATTTTAATGATGTGAATTGATTGAAATTCATGAAATTACTACTGCAGTTTTTTGCCTGACCTGCTGTACCGCGCGATTTTTCATATTTTATTGGTAACTTAGAAAAATCTAAAAAAATAGGATTTGTTGCGCAACTTTCTGTACTATGTGTACAAAAATTGCTAAAATTCCTGATGAGCTTAACTTGCCCAGAAAAATTCGTGAACACTGTTGTAGTTTCGGGACAGATTCTGTCTATTGCCTTTATGATTATAGGTTCACCCCCAAACGAATATTAGTCAATGGGAAACTATTTTGTGGATGATATGCCACTAAAACAAAACTTCTGGAACATAAATGAAACTATTTTGGTTTGAGTGTTAATTGCAATGATTGTTTGCTTGTGTGCCAATTGTTTGCTTCATATAGTTATGGGTAATATTACTTCTCTAGTCTTTCTATCTATAACTTATCTATGCTGTCCCAACAGATGCCGCCCCGCCGCCAACCCACTGAGATGGAGAAGCTTATGGAAGCTCAAGCACAGCTAACCCAAGTGATGACCCAGTTCATGGAAGCTCAGAACAACAATAACAACAACAATGGGAACAACCAGCCCCAGGGAGATGCACTTACAAGGTTCCTGAGGCTAAGGCCAGCGAAGTTCTCTACTGCAAAGGAGACGATGGTTGCTCTCGACTGGTTGCGTTCAGTGAATAAGGAATTGGTAACTGTTGGATGCACATATGTTGAAAAGGTGAGGTTTGCTGCTCACCTACTGGAGGGACTAGCCGCTTCTTGGTGGGATACTTTCTAGATCACCCACCCACTGGACACTGTTACTTGGGCCATGTTTGAAGAAGGATTTAAGACCAACCATGTTTCTTCAGGGGTCCTAAGTCTAAAGAGTAAGGAGTTATGCAACTTGTGCCAGACCAACCGCACCGTGGCTGAATATATAGAGGAGTTCAACAATCTATCGTGTTATGCCCCTGAGGATGTTGACATCGATGCCAAGAGGAGAGAGAGGTTCCTGGATGGCCTCAGTGATGAGCTCTCGGTACAGCTGTTAGTAGTCTATTGCCCCACTTTCCAAGAACTGATGGACAAGGCCAGAATTCTGGAGGGAAAACACAAGCAAGTGGAAAGACGCAAGAGGAAGAACAATGATCACAACCCGGGATCACACCATAAGCGTACCTACCATGATGGTAATGGAATTCTGGACATCACAAGCATGGAGGCAATGGACATAACCACAATGGAGGCAATGGACACATTTCTGGAGGCAACAATGGACATAACCACCACCATCAGAAGAAGGATATTAGCCAAGTGATATGCTTAAAGTGCAACCAGAAGGGAAACTATGCTGATAACTTCCCGAAGAAGAAGAGTGAAGCTGGAGCCAAGACGGATTCACCTCCGAAGGAAACTGTGAACCATGTGAGCATGGGGAAAGCACTCAATAAGCCATGCTGTGTGACTAGTAAGTTCTCGCTAATTTATGCATCACGCTCGTAATGTTTTCAATACTGGTGCATCATGTTCATTCATATTGAGGCATTCATGGATAAGAATAGTTACATATGAAGTTACTTTGAGGATATGTTGAAGAGAACCCACTGAAAAGTATTGCTAGCTAGCACAAGATTCCGCAATTAAGTATTACATGTTGGAGATGCCAAGTTCAGTTATCTTACGGGGGTTAGCCTCGACAAAAATACCCATAACCTTGCTAGCCATTCTGAATCTCGGGACGAGATTCATCTTAAGGGGGTTAGTCTGTCACATCCCAAAATTTTATAAAATTGGGACTAGAAAAAAAATGCATTTGCATGTCATTCATAAGCATTGCATTGCATTCATGAAAATTTGAATTGCAAAACACTATATTGGAGCCCTATTTTGAATCACTAATATGCACGTACAAAGAAATATGCAAGGATTTAAAAATCCACTATTTGCAAACTAGTGGAAAAGATACAAAAAATGATCCTATGTTGATCCACTGGATTTTAGAAAAATTTGAAAACAAAAATCAATTGAATTGGATTATCTAATAAAAAGTTATAAAATAAACAGAAAACATAAAATAGAAAAAGAAAAAAAAACTAACCTACTCGGACCGGACCAGCCCACCCGAGCTGGCCCAACCCACCTCTCCTCTCCTCCCTGCCTACCGCCCACCACCTGCACTGCGCAGAGCGCAGCAGCCATCGTCGCTGGGCTGGCCCAGAGCAAGCACCAGTCGCTGACACGCCGGGCCCGCATGTCATCTTCCAGCTCTAGCAGGAGACCTACCTCTCCCCGAGTTCGTCTCGTACCCGACTGAAACTCCACAAAATCCGCTCGATTTGTTCCTAATTCGAGCCCCCTCTCGCACGCCAGAGCCTCATATATTCCTCCTTCGCCTCGTTCCGTTTCTTTTGCAAATCTCGCAAACCCTAGCCGCCACGAATCTCGCCACCGCCGCCTCCATTGCCGAGCTTCAGAGCTCAAGGTTCCCGACAAAGCAGTCGCCCCTTGGCCCTCCTGTTCCCCTCTTTCTCTTCATCTCGATCCATCATATGCCCTGACCTTGTCCCCCTCCCCATAGGTCGTCGTTGTCCCCTCCGATTGCTCACCGGAGATCCAATGCCGCCCGCCTACTCCGGTCGCCCGCAGTCGACTTTCCAGGAAGCAATCAACAACCCAAGTGCCATCAGACTACTCGCCGTCGACCTACGCACCTCGTCCACTACCCCGTCGTCGTCGGGGATCGCCGAAACATTGTGCACCGCCATCGTCTGAGCCCCGCCGCCGCCGCCACGTCATCTCCACCGGCGAGCTCGCCTCGAACGCCCTCCACCGTCAGATCCCCTTAAGATCCAACGGCCAGCAACAGCCCCAGATCCAAAAAGGTACCCACCAACCATAGCACGCCACGTGGCGCCGGGTCCGTGCAGTCAGCGCGCTCAGTGTTGACCTCTCTAGAAAAAAATAGAAAAGGTTTAAAATTTGCAGAAATTGTGTCAAACTTGTAAAATTCATATAAAAAGATTGGTAGGTCCAAAAATAGCGTATAATATATCAATAGATTCATAAAATTGAGTAGATTATTAATATCAAGTTAGATCTAACTTTTACACTACGGGTTTACTGTAATATTTTAATTAGTTTTAGTGGCCCTTTAGGTTAATAAATTCATAGTAAAATATCTACTGGTCCAAAAATCACAAATAATATACCATTGTAAATCTAGTTCCAATTAGATCATTAATATGCAAATGGTTCAGGCAAATACTGTAAGGTTTTGCAGTAATTAAATAAATGGTTTAATGGCTTATTTAGAGTAATAAATTCATAAGAAAATAAATAATGATTAGAAAATTAAAAATAATATGTCCCTGGAATCAAAATTCCGTGGAGATTACAGATATACTTTTAGTTTGATTTTTAGGCAACGGAAACTATATAAATGATGTAAAACCCATTAAACACTATTTAAATCATAAGAACAGTTTTGTAACTCTGATTAGGGTGAATCCAACGCCTACTGGTTCGTATTAACGTCTTCTATCTAGTACACTTCAGATACAAATTTAATTCGACATTAATAGCAGGCGTTACAAAAGAACTATTAAAACCCCTATATTGGGAAGTAATTATTAATAACAAATACTCCATTGCATTATTTGGTCTCTTGCATGCATCATATACTTCAGTATTGTATAGAGAACTAAAGTAACAACCATTTTGACTTATTAAATTGTCATGCATGCATTTGTTGCATTTGTTTGATCTTTATGTGCTATTGTTTATGTTGTATGCAATTGTTTGCTCGATAGATTGCGAGGAGTGCAACGTGTGTGATTGCAACGAGTGTTTGAATGACTTCACCAACTATCAAGGAAAGTAGATGCTAATTTGTTTATGATGTTGTCCTACTATTTTCAATGCATTGTCGTGTATTTTGTAGATGCATGTGTAGGATATTACTATCGCTATGCTAAGTCCTATTATATGGTAGGGCTTTCCTGTAGATGAGCCACTGTTGGTAGATGTGCTTAGCCATGCTATGATGAACGAGGGTTGGGTTACATCACTGAAAGTTGTTTCTAAATGTGTTGGTTTGCGAAAACTAAAAACTACTTAATCAATGATACTCCTGGGTGTGATGGGATTGAAAATTTTGGTGGTATCATTGCGGAAAGGCACCCAGGTATCAAGAGAAAATGATTGACTTCTTTATTTTGTAGCTTACGTGTACAACCATGTGCCAATAATGGAATGGGCGTTTGGTTGGACTCAGAAGGTTGTGGTAACTCGAACCCACGTATCTAGAGATGTAGAATTTTGGTAGGTTGGACCGGTGCGTGTCGGGTTTGGGGAGCTACTTCCCGAATGGTCCCTTCTTGGACTTCTCCCTATCATCACCCAATTTGAGAGTGGTGGTACGAGCTGGGCTGGCCAAGTCACATGGGTAAAGTGTACCAACCCCTGTAGGGTGTATAAACTAATCGATTAGCCGTGTCCCCGGTTATGGACATCTGAGTTGCTTGATATTGAGTTCATGACATGTTTCTCGCTCATTCCAATTTCATAATTGATTTAATGTTGATGGGTTAACTTAATTGGGATCTTTTTCAAAGAAAGACAAAATTGTTTATGAAAGTAGGACAAAGGTATTTGAAAATGCAAGCTAACCATAGCTCCACTTGCCAAATATGCATGTAGATGCTAGTTTTATTGTCTCCTTTAATAGCTCTACTTGCCATACATTCCAAGTATTGAACCTTCGGGGCTTCTACATTTTATGTTGCAGGTTATTATTCTAATTCTAAGTGATCTACTAGGTTGCGATACTCCACTCAACATTTGTTCGCTTGTGGGCAATTGAAGCTGGAGTCTACTATATATTTATGCTTCCGTTTGCTATTGAACTACTTGAGCTAGCCTGTGTGCTAAGCTTTATTGTAATAATTGAAAATTCTGGATCAATTCGTTATTTATGATGCACTATTAAATTCTTTGGTATTCATCTGTACTATGTGTGCCAGTGAACCGATCCAGGGATTGACACTATACACATGAACTTAGCCTTATCAGGCGAGGGTGTTACAATTAACAACCGGTTGCATCTAGTATCCATAGTCTCCCACTGATCCACCGAAAGAAGGTAGGACCATAGTTGTATCCAATGCGCCGCCAATCGAATAACCTGCAAAAAAGTGGTACCCGTTTGTTTATTAAAAACAATGTTATTTCTAGACGTCCATATGGACCAACATAAAGCAGATACCCCAATACGTATTCTCGCTTTATTCTTTTTATCAACTCCATTTAGCCAATTTCCAAACATATTTCTAATATTGGATGGTGGAGGTATATTATAAGTGAAGAAAATAATTCGCCAAATAATAGAAGCAAATGGGCATGAAAGAAGCAAATGCTCTATAGACTCCACTGAATCACAAAAGCAACACTTCTGACAGCCATTCCATTTGCGCTTAGCCAAGTTATCTTTAGTTAGTAGCACTTTGTTCTGAAGAAACCACATGAAAATTTTGATTTTAAGGGGGATTTTTAATTTCCAAAGATACTTATGTAGAATCTCGTATGACCATTCATTTGATCTAAATACATAGATTTTACAGTGAAGGTACCCGTTGTGGTTAATTTTCAAACAAATTGATCAGGGTGGTCTGTAAGATGAACCGTCATTAGATGTTGGCATAAGTGCAACCACCGTGTCTAGTTATTACCAGTCAAACCTCTCCTAAAAACAATATTAAGAGGTGTTTGTACAAAAACATTTGCCACCAGGACATTTTTCCTTTGAACAATATTGTATAACGACGGATATTATTGTGCCAGTGATCTATCCCCTAGCCAAACATCTTCCCAAAAATGGACCATTTCACCATTTCCGATTCTAAAAAGGCCATTAGCAAAGAACATTTCCTTCACCCGCATGAGACCTTTCCAAAAGGGAGAATCTGTAGGTTTTCCTTCTACCTGAGACAAAGTGTTATTCTGAAGGTACTTGTTATGTAATAATTGTTGCCACATTCCCTCCTTAGTTAGTAATTTAAATAGCCATTTGCTAAGTAAACACTCATTCTTTATCTCAAGAACCTCTATACCTAAACCCCCCTGATCTTTAGGGCGACAAATAATATTCCACTTTGATAACCTATATTTCTTCTTAGTATCCGTACTTTGCCAAAAAAATCTAGACCGGAAGAAATCCAAGCGTTTTCTTACATCCTTAGGTATCTCTAAGAAAGAAAGCATGAACATCGGTGAACTATTCAAAACCGAGTTAATCAAAACCAGACGATCCCCATAGGATAGCAATTTTCCTTGCCAGCAACTTAGCTTTGAGAGAAAATGACTCTCCACAGGATTCCATTCTGAAAACGACTCTCCATAAGATACCGAAATGGAAGTGAACCAGTTTCGCAGCCAAAAATCTTCCTATATTCAAGTTCCAACTCTTTCACTTTACCAAAACAAAAAATTTCACTTTTGTGGAAATTAATTTTTAACCTAGACAATTGTTCAAAAGTAGAGAGTATTATCTTCATATTAACATCCTTTTCTAGATCATGCTCCATAAAAAGTATGGTATCATCTGCATACTGAAGAATAGAAACCCCACCATCCACCAAATGTGTATTAAGGCTTCCAACTTGACCATCTTATTTTGCACGAGCAATGAGGATAGCGAGCATATCAGCAACAATGTCGAAAAGAATTGGGGATAGAGGATCTCCCTGCCTCAACCCTTTTCTAGTTTGGAAATAATGGCCAATGTCATCATTTACCCTTATTCCTACACTACCTCCTTGAACAAATTGTTTGATCCATTCGCACCATTGAGGATCAAAACCCTTCATGCGTAAAACTTGTTGCAAAAAAGGCCACGTCACCTTATCATATGCCTTTTCAAAATCAATTTTAAGAAGCACACCATCCAACTTCTTTCGATGAAGCTCATGGATAGTTTCGTGCAAAACAACAACTCCTTGAAGGATATGTCGCCCTGGCATAAAAGCAATTTGGGTAGGTCTAATCACCTTATGAGCCAACTCAGTAATGCGATTAGTCGCTACCTTTGTGAAGATCTTGAAACTAACATTAAGTAGACATATAGGTCTATATTGTTGTATTTGGACTGCATTTTATTTTTTTGGAAGTAATGTAATCACCCCAAAGTTCAATTTAAAAAGAGGCAAATCTCCTTTTTTCAATTGATCAAAAAGGGCCATGATATCATTTTTTATAACACCCCAAAAGGTTTGATAAAACTCAGCAGGTTACCCATCTGGTCCTGGAGCTTTATTATGTTCCATCTGAGAGATAGCCTCCAAGACTTCTTTCTCAGCAAAATCAGCAGTAAGAATATCATTTTATTGAGCTGAAATTTGGGGAATGTCCTCTAACCGTTCTTCCATGAGAGAGAAATTATTATAATCAGGCTCACCAAAAAGCTTTTTATAATATTCAGTAATATAGACCTTCAAATTATCTTCTCCTACAATAGTTCCTTCGTCTTTCTCTAACTGGAAAATTTTCTTTTTCCTATGCTTTCCATTAGCGATTAGATGGAAATATTTAGTGTTATTCCCACCTTCTTGAACATGTTTAACCTTAGCACGTTGAGCCCATTTGGTATCTTCATCCCGTCTAAGTTTATTAACACGATCATTAGCATCTTTAAGCTTATCCTTTTCTGAACCCGTCAGTGGACAAGTTTCTTCCTTAATGTCCAGTTCATCAATAATAGACAGTAGGCGCTCCATTTCTTTTTTATATTTACCACTTAGATTCTTGGCCCATCCTCTCAAGAAACGGCGTAGGTGTCTAATTTTAGTTTGCCATCTTTGAATAGGAGTCTCTCCCACTGATGTTGATTCCCATTCATTTTTTATCATCTCAAAGAAACCATCTTGACACAACCATGACAGTTCAAAAGAGAATTTAGCATTGTTCCCTAAATGAGCTTGATAACCAGAGTCAATAAGTAGGTGTATGATCAGAACCTGAGCGTGTCAACGCCCTTACCGATTCTAAAGGGAACTTTTGTTCCCATTCGACAATAGTAAGTATACGGTCCAATTTTTCGTAAGTTGGATTTTCTCTTCTATTAGCCCATGTGAATTGTCTACCTGAGAGACCAATTTCTCTAGGGTACATGTAAGCTTTTTTATCTTTTTCCTTCAAACTTCAAAAAGTATCGCTACTGACCAGAACTCGGTTTGCGAAAATCAATTTAGATCCACTTGATGATCCCGAAGTGATGACAATACTGGTTAACAAGATCCATCATATAACAGAGATTGCAAACTAAAATACGAAGTGCAAAAAGTAAAAGATGAAACTTCTCATTAATATTCCAATAAAGGCACTCACACCAAGGGATACATAGATAATCAACTAAAGGAGAGATACTTACACATGCAAACCAAACTATAAGATAACTCCTCTACCAAAGATATGAATCCACTAAAAAGGTAAAAGATAAGAGATAATGGTTGTGATACCGCGACACTCCCCCTAAGCTTGGAACAAGCCAAGAGGATGCAAAACCTGATGATGAATTACTCCTTCGGTGGTGGTGTTCTCTTCATAAGCTCCTCAAAAAGTTTCTTCAAATCATCAATATCGAAGGTCAGAGTACGAATCAACTCCGAATTATGCTTAATGCAGCTCATGATCAATTCGGACTGAGGATCCCAGTCCTTGTTATTATTTCTCCACTCTTCCTTCTTAGAGTGTTCCTTCTCTGCATGGTTAGAGCGAGTGGTACGAGGATGTTACCGTGGAGAGAGGATATGACGTGGAGTTTTCCCTCCTATAGACATTCGTGCTGTCCTCTTAAGCTTGGTGGGTTTTGCCACCACTCCAATGCTTGCGATGGTAGTGTGGGTGTTCGGTTGCTTGTCCTCCTCCATGTCTCCTTCATAACCTACCAAAATCTCCTACTCCTTGGGTTTGTGAGGATCGTCTTCCTCGGGCTTCTTGCCTTTGTCGTTGGCAGAGACCATGGTGCTCTAAACTTGAGAAGTTTTCCTGACAGAAACAGATCAAAACAAAAACACGACGAGAACATGATGCACGAACCTCGGTGGATCTGGGGGGGTTATATATTATGAAGTTTCAATGCATAAGGAAGGTTTTGACACGGAAAAAAGGCGGAGTCGGAGCTCGGGGGAGGCACACCTCCTCCAGGCGTGGACAGGCAGGGGCCTGCGCCTGGGGTGGGTTTGTCCACCCCGGACTCTATTTCCTCTTCTGCTCCGTCTTGTAACTTTCCTTATGTAATAAAAACATCAAAAATATAAAAATATTGGGGTTTCACGAACCTTCTTTTTTCACCACTTTTACCTTTTCAATGACGAACTCTGCAGTTTCTGGTGTTTGGCTTCTGATAAATTCTTCTGGAGTCACCATTTGAATAACATCCACATCTTCATTATAAGAATCTCCAGAAATATAATGTTTTACTCTTTGACCATTAACCACCTATGTTGTGTCATCCTTCAGAGAAGAAATTTTGATGGCACCTGAACGGTACACTTCCTTGATAACAAAAGGTCCTTCCCATTTTGAAAGTAGTTTCCCTGCAAAAAATCTAAGACGAGACCTATACAAAAGAACTTTCTCACAAACATGGAACTCCCTTTTGAGAATTCTCCTATCGTGCCATCTTTTTAATTTTTTCCTTAAAAGGCCTGCATTTTCATAAGCTTCACCTCTCCACTTATCTAGATTACTTAAGTCGAGCATCAGTCTTTTCTCACCTGCAAGTCTAAAATCTCTATTCAACTCTTTCACTTCCCAATAAGCTTTGTGTTCTAATTCTAAAGGCAAGTGACAAGCTTTCCCATAGACCATTTTGTAAGGAGACATCCCCATAGGATTTTTCTAAGCAGTTCTATAAGCCCAGAAAGCGTCATTCAAATTTTTAGACCAATTTTTTCTAGATCTATTGACAGTCTTTTGCAAGATAGATTTAATTTCCCTATTAGAAAGTTCTACTTCCCCACTGGTTTGGGGGTGATAAGCTGAAGCAATACTATGGTTCACATCATACTTAGCGAGAGTTTTTCTAAAACCCCCATGAATAAAATGAGAGCCTCCATCGGTCATGAGATATCTAGGCACCCCAAACATAGGAAAAATAACGTCCTTAAGCATTTTCAAGGAGGTCTTACCATCAACACTATTTGTAGATATGGATTTTACCCACTTCGTAACATAATCGACAGCAACAATAATATGAGTGTACCTTTTAAGGGGGGAAAGTGTCCCATAAAGTCAAATCCCCAACAATCAAAAGGTTCAATAACAAGAGAATAATTCATAGGCATTTCTTTGCGTCTAGAAATGTTACCTACTCATTGACATTCATCACATGATAAGACAAACTTCCTTGCATCTTTGAAAAGGGTAGGCTAATAAAATTCAAATTGTAAAACCTTTTGTGCAGTCCTATCCCCTGCATGATGTCCTCCATAAGCACTGCCATGGTATTTTCTCAATATCTCTTGTTGTTCAAATTCTGGAACACATCTTGGCATAATGCCATCTACTCCTTCTTTATATAAGTGTGGGTCATCCCAAAAGTAATGCCTTAGATCATAAAAGAATTTTCTTCTTTGCTGAGCTGTAAAGGTTGGAGGCAAATACTTGGAAACAATAAAGTTAGCATAATCAGCATACCAAGGACTCTCATGCGGACTTACCCTGATTGCAGCGAATTTCTCATTTGGAAAACTATCATTAACAGGCAATGGGTCAAAAGAAATGTTTTCCAAATGAGATAAATTGTCAGCAACAGGATTTTTAGCACATTTCCTATCTACAATATGCAGATCAAACTCTTGTAAAAGCAAAACCCACCTAATAAGTCTAGGCTTAGCGTCCTTCTTTGTCATAAGGTACTTGATAGCAGCATGATCAGTATGAATGGTAACCTTTGAATCAACAATATAAGGTCTAAACTTATCACATGCAAAGATTATAGATAAGAACTCTTTTTTAGTAGTAGCATAATTCTTTTGATCAGCATCTAGAGTCTTGCTAGCATAATGAATAACATTCAACTTCTTATCAACACGTTGTCCAAGGACAACACCGACAACAAAATCACTAGCATCACACATAATTTCAAAAGGTAAACTCCAATCAGGTGGTTGAACAATAGGAGCAGTTGTCAAAGCTTTCTTCAAAGTTTCAAAAGCTTCCTTACAATCATCACCAAAAACAAAAGGTACATCTTTTTGAAGAAGATTAGTAAGGGGCTTTGAAATTTTGATGAAATCTTTAATAAACCTCCTATAGAAACCGGCATGACCAAGGATACTACAAATACCTTTGATATCTCTAGGACAAGGCATATTCTCAATTGCTTCAATTTTGGCTCTGTAAACTTCAATGCCTTGTTCAGAGATCTTGTGTCCAAGAACAATCCCTTCATTAACCATGAAATGGTATTTCTCCCAATTAAGAACAAGGTTGGTTTCTTCACATATCTGCAAAACTTTATCAAGGTTGTGCAAACAATTATCAAAAGAAGTTCCACAGACAAAAAAATCGTCCATGAAAACCTCCACAATTTGTTCACAAAAACCCTGAAAGATAGCAGACATACATCTCTGAAAGGTAGCAGGAGCATTACATAAACCAAAAGGCATACGCCTATAAGCATAAGTACCATAAGGACAAGTGAAAGTAGTTTTCTCTTGGTCTTGTGCTTTCACAGCAATTTGAGAAAACCCAGAATAACCATCAAGAAAGCAGAAGTGGGTCTTTTTGGACAACCTTTCAAGCATTTGATCATTAAAGGGCAAAGGATAATGTTCTTTCTTAGTAACTTTATTAATCTTTCTAAAATCAATGCACATTATATACCCCAATAAGCTCATTATCTTCATTAGGCACAACAGTTATTCCCCCTTTCTTGGGAACACAATGAACAGGGCTGACCCATTGACTATCAGCAATAGGGTAAATAATACCAGCATCAAGGAGTTTTAATACCTCATTTCTTATGACATCCTTCATCTTAGGATTTAGACGGCATTGGTGCTCAACAACTGGTTTTGCATCAGGCTCAATATTAATAGCATGCTGACATATAGTGGCAGAAATTCCTTTTAAATCATCAAGAGTATAACCCATAGCTCCTCTATGTTTCTTCAATACTTCCAATAACCTTTTCTTCCTTTCCTGAAAGTTTAGAACTAATAATAACAGTATACACTTTCTTATTGTCAAGATAAGCATATTTAAAATCATCAGGTAAAGGTTTTAATTCAAAAACAGGGTCCTCTGTAGGTGGTAGTGTGTTACCCAAATTTTCCACAGGTAGCTTGTGCTTAAGTAACTCAGGCTAAAAAAGGAAAACCTCGTCAATTTCATTTCTTTCCTTCATGAAGACATCGCTTTCGCGATCTTCCATAAACTTCTGCAAGGCATTGATAGGAGCAAGAGAAATAGCAGAAAGTTGTTCAACCCTGAAATCATCATTAGTAAGTTCATTTTCATAGGGAGTTTTGGAAAATTTGGAAAAATTAAACTCATAAGACTCTCCATCAAACTTAGTCAAAACTTTTTCCTTCCTACAATCTATAATAGCCCCACAAGTATTCAGGAAGGGTCTACCAAAGATAATAGGATAGGTTTTACTAGCTTCTTTACCAAGTACCAGAAAATAAGTAGGATATTTAATCTTACCACAAAGGATCTCCACATCTCTTACAATGCCAATGGGGAAAACTTGCTCTCTATTGGCAAGGTGAATAACCACATCAATGTCCTCAAGCTCACAAGGACCAATTTCATGCATAATTTCCCTATAAAGCTCATAAGGAATAGCACTGGAACTAGCACCAATATCACATAAACCATAATGGCTATGATTACCAATTCTAACACAAAGCACAGGGACACTAGATTTTCTAGCTTTTTTAGGATGAGAAACAATATTAGTAGCGTCTTCACAGAAAACAATATGCTCATCCTCTATATTTTTAGTGACCAGATCTTTGACAATAGCTACCACGGGCTCAATATCAATGAGCTCATCAGGCTCAACAGTTTTCTTTGCACTTTTGCTAACCACATTAGCTATAATGGAATGTGCCCTTACCTTAGCAGGAAAATGGATTTTCTCCACATAAGGTTCGGGCAAAATAGGATCAACAGTACAAACCTCTATGCTAGTAGGAACATGGGTGACAATGTCTTTATAAGGATCATGGTACTTGTCCCACTCTTTCTTGGGAATTTCAATATAAGAGGCAAAGACATTAAAACATTTTGCAAGAACTTGAGGATCAAGACCAAACTCATTGCTAATATCACGAAATTTATCAGTTCCCATAAAAGATTTAATGCATTCATAATCATAGTTTATCCTAACTTTCTTCCTTTGTCATTCTCCCAAGCTTCAATGTTCTCTAGAATACGGTCTAGTAGATCCTATTTACCTTCTTCCTTCATACGTGTGAATGATCCAGCACAAGAAGCATCTAGTAAGTCTTTATCATGAAGAGAAAGCCTAGCATAAAAGTTCTTGATAATAATATTGTTAGGGAGTTCATGAATAGGACATTTAATCATTAGTAACTTCAATCTCTCCCAAGCTTGAGCTATACTCTCTCCATCACGAGGCCAAAAGTTATATATCAGATTTCTATCCTTATGAATCTCACTAGGAGGATAAAATTTCGAATAGAAGAGAGATGCCATCTCCTCCCATTCCATGGATTGTCCATTCTTCAGCAGCTTATACCATTCTTTAGCTCTCCCTTTCAAAGATATGGAGAGTAACTTCTTCTTCACCTGTTCAGTTGTGATACCTGCACACTTAAACAACCCGCATAATTCATGGATAAAAAGCAAATGATCACCAGGATGGAAAATTCCATCCCCAAAATAATAATTATCCATAACACGATAAATGATACTTGTAGGTATCTTAAAAGGATCTATCTCAATAGGTGGTGGTTCATCTACTACCCTAACAATATTAGAAACAAAGTAACAAGCAGTAACAAAAGAAATACTCATAGTATAAGTTTTCTTTACGAGTTCCACTCTTCAATAGCGCTTCACTCCCCGTCAACGGCGCCAGAAAATAGTCTTGATGACCCACAAGTATAGGGGGTGTATCGCAGTACTTTCGATAAATAGGAGTGTCGATCCCAACGAGGAGCAGAAGGTGTTGAATAGTGGTATGGAGCAGGAAATCCCTGTGAATACTTAGCAAACGGATTTTTAGTGGTTTTCTGATAAGGCAACAAAACAAAGGGCAAGTAATAAAGAACAAACGTAGCAAGTGGCCCAATCCTTTCTTAACAAAGGACAAGCCGGTGGAAATACCTATAAGGACCAAATGTTCTCAAGGACACATGGGAATTCTGTCAAGTGCTTTCGCTTCAAATAGCTGAGTACTCTTCTTTGGTGTTGTAAGTGTTGTGTGGGTGAACCTGTGCTAATGTACCGACCTTACTTGGACTAATACATACTTGTGATTATACCCCCTACAAACATCCGTAACTACAGAAAAGTAATTAAGATATAAATCTAACCATAGCCTTAAACTCTGAGATCCTAAGCTCCCTTGTGCAAAGGTGTCCTAACGGGGGTTCAGGTTTCTATCACTCCGGCAACCCCACAATTATTAGAAAAATACACAATGCATTTGTGACACCCCCGGGATCAGGGCTAAAAATCCCAGACCTCCGTCTGACATAAGATTAACCTTGAGCTCGAGAATATCCAGTGAAGAATTGATAACACAGCAGTGACCCTACGACACAAAATTTATTACAGCAAACTCATAACTGAGCAGAGAACCAAATTATTACAGGCAGAGGTCACTGACCACAAACATCAAACAACGGAAGGCAAATTATGTTACTAAGTATAACAAACTTAACAAATGTCCTGAGAGGCCTGAAGTGTAACGATGAAGTCCCAGCCCATAGATTCCAGGCTGCCGGCCAAGAACCCCAAGCTACTTGTCGAAGTAGATGTGGTATAGAACTCGTCTTCAGGAACACTAACTCTGCCAAAAGTATCAACAAAGCAATGGTGAGTACAGGGTGTACTCTGCAAGACTTATGGCTAGTGGAGATGTTTTGCGATAATCCATCTTTCTTTATAAAACAAGAGAGGGAGAAGAATCTTGTCTAATCGGAGTATTTTAAAAGGGGATAAGAGAGTGACAGCTCTGAAATATTGATCATCTTCTTTTGATATCCACCAAATCATCATCATCATCTGAACTAGGATCACCCCCTCGTACCTATGAGGAAGCATCCAACAAACATTAGTTGCCAAGTTTTACGATTAGGTTCATGTTCTCTATGATCTCCCATCCATTCCCAAGTCGTCCATAACCGTGGACACGGCTTTCTGAAAGATTATTACCCTGCAGGGGTGTACAACTTTACCCACACGTACCAACCGACTCTTAATGCCATTTGACACACTTCCTTGGTGTACTCACAGAGGGTGTGGTTGGACACGGCCTTTACCTTGCTTTCGCCGAGACCATGAGTCACGCAATAAGTATGGTTCCACCGTAACAGGTCAAATCCCGAAGCCGGTACTTAAAGATGTGAGGCGAGGTTGGTTTACCAGGGGCGCCATCTACCCCAAGCAACCTCGGCCATGCTTACCTACCTGTTATGAATGCACCTGCACCCGGCAAATCTTTCAAAAGGTTTCCTATGCATATGTCGAATGGAACGCCAGAGCTATGTGACTCATGAAATCTACTAGGCAAGTTAGTCAATCATGGAGTCCCCATTTACCCCGTGTGGTTGTACGCTCGTCTTGGTTCAAGATGCAAGAACCCAGGGTCCTAAGGGTGGCGAGCACGGGAATAGAAAAACCACATCCCACCGCACTACTAGGAAAATGGCTATAGGTAATCAACACATCTGTGGCTCACATTGTCGAAGTGCCCCACGGCAGTGCCCTACTAGTAACTAGAACAACCGTGGCGCACATGGTCATAGTGCGCCACAGATATGTGTGGGACAGGGCCCTGCTGGCCGCAGGCCAGATACCCATAGCGCACATAGGGTAAGTGCGCTACGGTTGTTAGTGTCAACCGTGGCGCACATGGAGGGGGTGCTCTATGCCTAAGCGCATGCCCCTCTGCTCTGTAAAACGGGCACACACATCTGTGGCGCACTATGGCATGTGTGCCACAGATGTTATTATTCCCTGTGGTGCACTGGAGCCACGTGCGCCACGGATGTGGCGACCCTTTTTTTTTGGCATCTCCACTTTGTGCACATGTGTGATCATCCACCACCCCACACTTCACTTTCCCCTTCTTCTTCCTCAATAGATCTAGTCGCGATCATTCTCCTTCCCACCTCAATTTCTCCACTCATTAACCATTTTTAGCATGTAGAACTTTCCTTGGATGTTACATACGTAATAGAGGAAGCTCTCCGGTCTCTCATCTTTCTCCGGTCTCGCGCGCGCACCTCTCCTTTCCATCTTCTCGCGATCGGTCTGTCATCTCGGTAAGTTGTCCATGTAAGGATGTGTTCATGTGTATATGGATGATATGCTCATACGTATGTAGATGATCGATGCTCATGATGTGTGTATGGAGAGGATCTCGATGGTCATGTGTGTGTGTATATGGAGAGTATCGATGATGCTCATGCATGTGTGTATGGATAGGATAATGATATGTTCATGTGTGTATGGATCGGTCTCTCTCTTGTGTTTGTGTGTGAACAAGTTGCAATTTGTTTTGCCAAAATGTTGATTCATTTCCATTTTGGCAAGACTTTGGAATTTCGCAAAGGTCCTAATTTTAGGATAGGTTATGCCGAAATTTTCTATCGACCATTGCATGCATGCATTCATTATGTGGTTCTAATAGACTTCTAATTGTACCGTGTACACCGCGCAGGCAAAAATGGTCCGCATAATGAGCGAAGGCATTGTGGCTAGATTTTTGAAATGTGCGACGGCCGACATCATACGAAATAACAAGACGGATATAAGATTTCCATGCAGAAGATGCAAACTCAACTGGGTGATCGACCCAGATTCCGAGAATCTTCAGGCGCACCTGCTCCGCTATGGTTTCATAGATGGATACACTCGTTGGATAAGAGATGACGAAGACGATGGAGACGGTGAAGGTGGGCAACATGACGATGATCATCATCATGGCAAGAACAAGCGAGATGATGAAGAGTCTCCTGGAGATGGTGAAGGTGCGGAAGCAGACCGGGATGATGATGATCTAGATGCCGGAGGAGGAGACGACGATGGAACAACGTCAGGCTGGGTGCGGGACCCTTATGTGCAAGAGCTGCTTCTCAAGCAGACGAGTAACACCAGGGTTGCCGCTAGAGAGAAAGCCAAGCTTGCGCAACTTGAGAAAGATGTGGTTACTCCATTGTATGAAGGATGCAGGCCCGATGATACCCGGTTGAATGTAACGCTCACGGCTATGGAGATGAAGGCAAAACACAAATTGAGCGACGCAAGCTTCGACGATATGATGGCATTCTGGCACGATCGTCTCACGGAGGGGAACACATGTCCAACTAGTATCGAGGACGCCAAGAAAATCGTCTGTCCTATCGATCTACACGTTAGATATCACGTATGCATCAACGATTGCATCATTTATCGGGGCGAGGATTCGGAGAAAACCACATGTCCGATGTGCGGCGTGAGTCGATACAAGAAAGGGAATAAAGCACCTCGAAACGTGGTATGGTACTTTCCTATCACTCCTTGTCTGCAGTGCTATTTCGCGGACACTAAAGAAGCAAAGCTCATGCGATGGCATGCAGAAAGGAAGAAGCCAGGAGATGACGATGATGACCCCGAAAAGGATGAGCTGCTGACCCACCCTTCAGATGCTAGCCAGTGGAAAGCATTTGACCTCGAATTCCCAGAATTCAGTGGAGATTCAAGGAACATCAGGCTTGGTGCGAGCACCGATGGACTCAATCCGTTCGGTAGCCAAAGCAGCACGCACAGCACTTGGCCCATGTTTGTATGGATGTACAACCTCCCTCCATGGTTGTGCATGAAGAAGAAGTACATACAAATGAGTATGCTAATTCAAGGGCCAAAACAACCTGGTACCGACATCAATCTGTATCTCGGGCTGTTGAAAGAGGTGCTAGCCACGTTATGGGAATCTGGAGCCAATACTTACGACGCTGTCGCACAATATTATTTCACTATGAGAGCCGCGTTGGTCACTACGGTGCAAGACTATCTAGGTTGCGGGTATATCTCGGGGCAGGTTATCCAAGGATTCTGTGCATGCGTTAGGTGCATGGATAACACAAGCTATCTCCAACTAGAGAAAGATCCAGGGTCTTCGAAAACCGTGTTCATGGCGCACCGGAGGTGGCTCGGCAAGAATGATCCATGGAGAAAACGTGGAGACCTGTTCGATAGCAAATCCGAGACCCGAGGAATCCCAGAGCGTAGGAGCAGCGAAGAAGTGGAAGAGTTGCTGAAAAACTGGAAAGATTGTCCTAAGCCTGGAAAGAAGCGAAAGAGGCAGCAAGACAAGCCGCTGATGAAGGTATGGAAAACAAGGTCTGTTTTCTGGGAGTTGCCATACTAGAAGTTTCTCCGCACGCCTCATAGCCTCCACATCATGCATATCACGAAAAACGTGTGCGAGAGTCTGGTCGCCACCATAATCAACAAGCCAGATAGGAAGAAAGATGGTCCAAAAGCAAGGCACGACCTGATATTCATGGGTATCCGGAAGGAGCTTCACGGAGGACGCACTACTCCTGATGATCAGGAATATGACGATGATCATGAGTCGGAGACGACACAAGGTCGTCGGAAGGGTAAAACGTTCAAGAAGAACGAATATTACTGCCCTCCTTCTTGCTTCACTCTAAGCCAGGATGAGATCAAACAGTTTTTCAAGTGCCTTCTAGGAGTCAAATTTCATTTCGGCTACGCGGGCAAGATAAGCAGATACCTAGACGAGGCGAAGCAGAGGTTCAGTGGCATGAAGTCTCACGACTGTGCCGTGCTAATGACGCAGGTACTTCCGGTTGCACTAAGAGGGATAATGGACGAGCACGTTCGTGAAACGTTATTTGGCCTCTGCAAGTTTTTCGACGTCATCTCTAGGAAGTCGATTGGCGTGAATCAGCTCGGGAGGCTACAGGAGGAGATCGTGGTGATACTATGCGAGCTTGACGTCTACTTCCCACCCGCATTCTTCGACATTATGGTGCATTTGCTGGTCCATGTCGTGGAGGACATCGTCCAACTCGGGCCGATGTTCCTCCGCAGCATGATGACGTTCGAAAGGATGAACGGACACATCAAAGGATACGTTTGCAACAGGTCCCGTCCAGATGGAAGCATAGCCAAGGGATTTCTAGCCAAAGAGTGCATCTCTTTCTGCACGAATTATCTAGACATCGAGAACCCTGTCGGTCTTCCCGTCAACAGGCACCTTGGCAAGCTCGACGGATCTGGTCACCGAGAGGATCATCGCATACTGCATGCAGACTTGGATTTTCGACGCGCAGACTTTGATCGAGCAAACCTCGTCACGCTACAGCATTTAGAACTGGTCGATCCTTGGGTACAGAAGCACAAAAGGTTAATCGAGAAGAAGTACAGTGACCGGGGCATATAGAGGACGCAGGGAGAAATAATCAAAGCGCACAACTCAGATTTCACGCGTTGGTTTAGGCAGACGCTCCTTGATAATCCTCCGCGATCGCATTCTTCTGACACGGAAAAGATCATATTCACCTTGTTGCAGGGACCGATGCAAAACCTGGTGACCTATCAGGCGTATGATATCAACGGCTACACATTCTACACGGAGGAAAAGGAAAACAAGTGTGATTATCAGAACTCAGGCATAACGTCGGAATTCTACACCGATGACAACGTGAAGGAAAGATTCTACGGAAGAATCGAGGAGATCTGGGAGCTCGACTACTGTGGAGAAAAGGTGTCGATGTTCCGTGTCAGATGGGCAAAGAGCGTCGAAAGAGAAGACTGGTATTTCACAACCATGGTTATACCCGAAGCAGCCAAATCCAAGGCCGCCGGTGCGAACGTGGCCGCGAAAAATGAACCGTGGGTACTGGCTACCAAAGAGGACCAATGTTTTTTCATTACCGAGCCAACAAAGCCTAGCCGTGTTGTCGTGAGGAGAGGAAAAAGAAACATCATCGGAATGGATGGAGTCGCCAAAGATTGAAGATGACGACGACTACGATGCAGCAACATACATCACAAGAAGAAAAAGGACAACCCTACCCAAAAAAGGTAGCCCGTTCGAAAGAAGAAACATTAAAGTGTCGGGGCTAAATTATTCAACCGCGACAAAGAAGGGAAAAAAGATTTTAAAATGCTAGCTCAAAAAATATTGTAAAACGAGTGGTCGAAAAAGATTGTAATATTCATGGACAAATTATTATGACATATTTGTATCATGGACAAATTATTATGACATATTTGAATCATATTTAAGTTGTACCACTTTTATGACATATATTATCACTTTTGGGCAATTTTGGAATATTTTAAAACAAAACAAAACTTTTATGGAATATATCATCACTTTTGGGCATTTTTTGGAACATTTAAAAATATTTTTAAAATAAAAATAAAAAAGGTGGGCACCAGGATTCGAACCTGGGTGCTCACATGTTTAGATTAGAGCAGTGGGTGGAACCAGTGACAACTATGGGGGTGGCAGCCCTCTTATCTGACTAGTCCTACCCACTTAGGCGTAGCGCACCCTGGCCAAGTGCGCTACGGATAACCGTAGCACACTTGGCCAGGGTGCGCTACGCCTAAGTGGGTAGGACTAGTCAACCGTCGCCCTCGATCCCCATCCTCAGACACACGTCTAACCCCATCGTCCCCATCACGTCCCCATCGACGCGTCGCCGCCGCCGGAGATCAGGAGGAGGAGGAGGCCGCCACGCCAGGAGGAGGAGGCCGGAGTTCACCACGCCAGGACGAGGAGGAGGACGCGGCTGGACCACACACGCCAAGAGGAGGAGGACGCGGTTGGACCACACACGGCGGCGGATCGACCACACACGGCTGCGGCGGCTGGCAAGGTACCTCCATCCTCTCCCCTCTCTCCTCTAGGATGCTCCTCCTCGCTCGTCTCTCTGTCCTGGCTCAGAGGTTAGCCTTCTATCATGCCAAAATGAGGTTGTGTAGTGGCGACCATGCCACGCGCCTGCTGCTCGGGCCTTCCCGCTGCCTGAACCGAGAGCCGAGCGGCGTGTGGGTACACCTGCCCAGACCTAGCCGATGACCTAAGGCTGATGCTGCTGATGCATGTCTTTGTCTAGTGTGGTTCTGCCATAGTGAAGTAAATCCCTACTTCATTTCTTGGTTTGTTTCTAGGGCTTTTATTTGTGTCATGTGTTAATTAGTTCTCCTAGTTACAAGATCCAGATGAACATGTAGTCCTTATGTTACAGCTATAAACTTTGATTCGCCATGGTTTATTTGGAGTAGTTGATCATATCCTGATGCAACACCAATTCACCATGATTCTCATATTTTGGATCTGATTTAAACACCAGTACCATCTGCTATATAAATGTCTACTCTGTAGCAATACATCCCCTGTTATATTATTTTCATAGTATTACAGCAGCCACATGGATAATATTTTGGACCTGTTTTGATGTTTTCCCTTCCGTAGGCACTAAAATGCTTTGATTTATCAATTTTTCGTGCTGCTAGTATTATTCAGTCCCATGAAAAGATTGTTGGCTACAAGTACAACCAAAAGATTGGTTGTGCATGTTTATCAGCGGGAGTCAATTGCCGTAGCTTATTGTTGGGGAGAAATATATTTAGTAGGTTCTGCTTATTTAGAACAGGACCTTCTCCTTGTTAAGAGCAATTTTTTCCCCTACTAGCTGGAGGTAACTGAGCTACAAAATAACAACAAGTGGCCTTATTTAGAGACCTGGCGTGTATGTTTATATTGTATTAGTTGATACTTGCCATTGAGCAATGTTCTTGACCTATGCATGAATAGTTTACTGATTCCAACCTGAGTGTTGTTTTATTGATTTATCATGTTTAATGAGTTGTACAACATTCACTAGGATGGGTATTTAGACCTGTTTTGATATTGAGTTGTATATATTCTTGTATTTTTATTTTCCACAAAGTTAACATGTGCTACGTATTCTTCTTTTTAGGTAAGAAATAAATTGTATGCTTGGTGTTGAGATCAATTAGTTACTATAATAGACAGCAAATTAATTTAATATTGATGTAGTCTTTTCTGCTTCCCCCTCTGTAGGAAACTTTTATACTCGGTTTGATCCTTAAATGCAGTTATGGCACTTTGACTATTATTATGTCTGTCGTATACAAGTTGAAATTTTTACTGTAATTTGTTTTTGTATGAATATGACTTCTTATATTTTTCAGTGCATGTTTCTAATTGTGTTTTAACTTATGTTTAGTCATGAGGTCTTGCTATATGAGGCTCTTCTTAATATTTTCAGCACCAAATAAGAATCCAAAAGCAACTGTTAATGTAGGCATTTTTGTTCATCTAGGCACTATGTATTTTTGCCTATGAAATGTACTGGTAATGTACTATATGTGCTGGTAATGTACTGGCTGTGCTGGTAATGTACTGGCTGTGCTGGTAATGTACTATATGTGCTAGTAATGTACTATGGAAAACTATATGTGCTGGTAATGTACTGGTTGTGCTGGCTGTGCTTGTGCTTGTGCTTGTACGAAGCACTTTATTATGTCGTGTATGCAGGTTCTTATATGAAATGAGTCCCGATTTTTGCCGGAATATTGATTAACTTCTGTTTCGGCAGAAATCGGGTACTCCTAGTTTAAGAAAATTAGCAAAGGTCATGCCGGATTTTTTCGTGCATTTAACCAATTATTTGTTTTTTATTAGTGAAAAGATGTGTGACAACGACGAGGCTGGATGTTCTAAGCGCATCAGCGCTGAAGGAGAACTCACACCTCCAAATAAACAATTGAGATACTGGGAGGCGGCCCAGCGGCTAGAAGACGATGAAGAATACCATCCTTCGGAGAGCGAGGATGATGAGATGGAAGACGCGGAGGAAGAAGCCGAAGGAACGGCGGGTGATGAAACCACTGATGGCGGCGAGGGCACAGGGAGTGGTAGCAATCCTCCTAAGAAGAAGAAGAAGCCGAAGGAACGGCGCCCGAACACGGTCGGCACCGTCAGGGAGGAAATTACCGAAGTGAGCCCATCAGGGGTTCCTTTGGAGGCCGCCCTTGTCGTCAAAGGGTACGGTGGGCAAGTGGCGGCAATCACCCGGACAACCATCTCGATCAACACCGAGAATCTCCGGCATAAAGATAATGGCCACTTGCGCACACTCCTCTTCGAGAAGCTGCACGCAAGATACAAGTTCCCCGCTAAGTATCAGAACACAAATTATCATGGGAACGAAGTAAACAAATCCGCCCTCACAAAGATGAGCACCGCCCTGTCCAGCTGGAGAACCCGGATAAAGAAGAAGATCTATAAAGAAGCAAAAGTCTCGAGGAGATCCAGAAGATTGACTCGCAGATCACCGAAGATCAGTTCCGGGAGTTCAAGGAGAGGTGTGAATCTGAAAGAGCCCTGGCCAATAGTAATCGGGGAAAGGTGTTGTAGGAGATGAATATAGGTCATCACCATCTCGGATCTGGTGGATACAGAACCGCAGAGGCCAAATGGAATAAGGAGGACGAAGAGTATAGATCCAATGGGATAGAAAACCCCTTTGCGAAATTTGAACCCGGGCAGGTTCGAAACTTCATCAGGGCCCGTTACCATGTGGACGAAAAACCAAACAACTCACCGCGGATCCTGCGGTGAAAGAATTCAAGGAAATTGTGGTAAGTAATCTAATTACCGCGGATCAACTTGATTGCATTCTAATCGATGATCTAAATGATTCACTATTACTTCTTCTGCAGGAGGAGGAAATTGTTGCTAGTCATGGATCCCAGGGTTCCTCATCCCAGGGGTCGACGGCGGCCACCAGGTGGGATAACCCTTTTAATAGGGCGATGAACCGGGCCAAGAAAATAGAGCCGGTTACGAAGAAGCCATCGCCGGATGGCCGTCTGGCCGGCCTCGGGGGTGAGAATTGGGTGGATCATTTTGGTCCACCGCCGAGGACGCATGTGGTGCCGTCGGGAAGGAGCAAGGAGGAAAACCGCGAGGTTCAGGAACTTAAGGAACAAGAGGCACGGATCCCGCAGATCGTCCAAGACAACCTGGCAATCACCCTCCCGTCCTTCCTGCCTACCTTGGTGGAGTCAATAGCAAACTGGAGTGCGGGTGGTCGAGTAGGGCCGTACCCGATTCCAAGCATGGTCAGCAGCCACTCGAACAATGCGGCGCCGACGAATAAGGCGAACTACGTGTTCGTGACTCTGCTCGCTAGCACCGCGGCGCCGCAAGTGTTGGTGACTCCCCTTGCCATCACCGCGGCGCCGGAGTACATGTTGGTGCCCCCCCCCCTCCATCGTCGCGGTGGCACCGGAGCTCCAAGCACCCGGTGGTAGGGAGAATACACCGGCGGCCAGCACCGCGCCATCAAGCAGCCCTTCTGTCTCTTGCATGCCCGTCGATGTATACGGTGCCTCGACATTAGCCGATCTCGACGCCATCACGGTAAACAATTGCTTTACCGCCTTTCATGCCATCTATTACTCTTATGGCATCTCTGACGACGCTGTACATGTTTTCCACAGACGGATGTTCCTTGCACTCTCTGATGCTACGTGAACAACGAGCTGAGGGATGTTGCCAAGGGTACCATCGTTCAACCCTTGCAGCGCACGTTCCACTCAAGGCCGATGCCAGATAGCGTGCACAGGGTTAAAATTAGTCGGGTGCTAAGGGGCTGCAACGACCTGGAACCTCCCATTCAACTCCCAGGATCGGATGAAGAAGAGCCGACTGTCCTCAGAAGTTGCTTCGGCTTATTCTTGCAATGGCCAAAGAGCATGATCCGTTTGGGGATGGCGGGGGCCATCACGCCACAGACAACAACACCGCCTGTCGTGCCAGCGACAAGCGGTGGCAAGGCCCCCTTATCGCCGTCGCCGTCACCTCCACGCGGTGGGTCGGATGATCATGTTGATGATATGCACATGGCGCAGGATCTGGCCGAGGACAACGAAGACTGGAATGATCACTTCTTCAACACTCAGTTTAGCAACGAAGACCTAGCTGGTGGCCCCACAGATAAAGCCACTATCACCAAGCGTCTGTTTGGTTCTCAAGAGACGCCTCCAGCTTGCGCCTTTACAGAGCCAGCTGATACAACCAATCGGCCCTTTATTCTAAGCCCTGACACACTACATAGGGAGGCCGGTGCTCAGATTGCGGTGCCTGCCCGCTCTCCAAAAGGAAAAAAGGGCAGCAAAAGAAAATCTAGCAGCTCGAGCCAGCCGGTGGCGTCAACAACTGCGAATCCGATCAGGTTTCGGGACGGGCCACCAAGACCCGAGGGTATTATGTGGAGGATTCATGTGGCGGGTGAGCCCATGCTACCTAAGAATTTGCGGAGGCTCGCCAGTTCGGAACTGGAGAGTGTGCATGATGGCGTGCTGACGATAGAGAGATGCCTTCTATCGGAGAAAGATCCCTCACACCCGGTATTCGTGGTTAAGGTTCCACCAGGCTTGGGCTTCGTCGACAATGCCCCTACGGATCTATTCTTCCTATGGTTCGACGACATCTTCAATATGTTCCACCTATACCCGCTGCACTACACCATGGTCCGCCTGTTTTCTCTCAGCCTGGCCATGCAGATCATTAGAGAGAACACACCGGGCATCGCTATAGTGGACCCCTACTACATGCGTGACGGTTTCTTGGGTTCCCCCGCTGAACGACGTATTGTGGCCTCGTACCTAAAAAGAATCCTCGTGGCGAACAAGAGAAAGGAATATATTCTTGTGCCTTACTTTCCCGAGTAAGTCATTATTCACTCGCCACCGTCGCTTGGCTTTATTAGATTATCATCATTATTTTTCCAACATATTCCATTTGAATTTTTTGCGCAGAGATGAACACTGCACGCTCATCTCCTTATCGCCGAAGCATTCCCACGCCACGTATTTCGACTCGGGCAGTCTAGAAAAGAAAAAAACTACGACAAGATCAAGGAAGTTCTGGATGATGCTCTCACTGGCTATGCCTCGACGGAAGGCACCACCTTCGTGCGTACGAAGGTCAAGTTCGACAGGAACGTCTTTAACCACGTAACGGAGTTCCCCTGCATGAAGCAGCCGGAAAATAGTAAGAAGGAAGCCTACTATGCACTCCATCACATGATGGTGTTCCTACTTGACCAGCAGAATTCTACACTGCCAGATCATCTCAAACAGTGGGCCGAAGCAAACGCCAAGATCACCGATTCAGATATTAGACAAGAGATGTATCGCATCCAGCAGCAGTTTGGGGCAATCATCTTTCGTGATGTCATGACTTCGGGGGGGATCTTCTACGGAGGAAATATCCTGAATAACCGTGACATAGAAGATCGCCTAGAGATGCAGGGTGACTATAGGAAGTTCATGACGAGACAAGGCGTCCTTCCGTTCCCTAAGCCGAGCCAGAAGGCTTGATGTTGGCCTAGTTGTAGTTACAAACTATAGATGACCTTTGTGTGTATGTGGACAAGTGTACATGCTACTATACTTATCTTATTAGGTTTATGAATCATCGCTTACTTCTTTTGCTTATTATTATTATATATCAATCAATGCTTGGTTTTTTTGCTTACTCTTTGGTCCTTTTCTCATTTTGGCCCTTCTTTTTTTCCTTACTTTATTAGTCTTTTTTCGAGAATAATGTCGATGATTGAAATGTCATGGCACAATATATATGTGAATGTGCTACAACGGGATTGTGAGCCTTGTGATATGCACAAGTCCAGGTGTTGTGCATCCTACTTGGCTCATAGTTCCATCATAGCATATTCCTGTGTCCAACGACCTAGCTAGTTATATATGAGGCATTCTTTTCGAGTTACTTTGGTCTTTTTCGAGAATAATGCCGATGATTGAAATGTCGTGGCACACTATATGTGAATGTGCTGTGATGGGATTGTCCTCCTTGTGCTATGCACAGGTCCAGGTTTTGTGCATCCTACTTGGCGGACAGTTCCATCGTAGCATATTCCTATATCGAACAACCTAGTTATATATGAGGCATGCTTTTTGAGTTTGGTATTTTTGATTTAGGAGTACTTTCTATAAGTGTATCTTCATATGCTACTTTAATTATATATGTTTTTTTTCAATCATGGGTTAATTATTATTATCAACTTGTAGATGACGTGGTATGTCATGTACAAGGGACGGGTTCCCGGAGTCTACGATGATTGGAAAGACTGCCGGAGACAGGTGCATCGTTTCAGCGGCAATAGCTACAAAGGGTGCAACACTATGGCGGAGGCGGAAGCTAGATACACACGCTATCTAACGGGAGTTAGGACGAGGAACCGGATGAAGACCTACACCTTTGTCGCGGTGATCATTCTTATCTTCTTTGGTTGTTTATCTCGCGCTTGTGTCTATCTAGTTTAGATGTCTAGACGAGCTTCCGAGCTCTAACTTGTTTGATCGACAGATGTATTCGCATGTCACCAACTACTTTGTAACTTGATCGAAACAATGTATAACTTATGTATTCATGTATGAGACTTATCTATATGTATTTGTTTCAATCTTGTTTTGCGAATTATGTATTTATATATATAACTATATATCTTATATCTGTATGTATATCTGTGTGTATATCTACCTATATAATCTGTATTGTATATCATCTGGCCCTGAAATTAAAAAAAAGACACCCGTGGCGCACATGGCACAGCTTCTGTGGCGCACTACAACTAAAGCGCACCTTCTTAGCTTAGTGGCGCACTGCAACGTGCGCCACAGAAGATCCAAGGCGTAGCGCACCTGCCAACATATCTGTGGCGCACTAGCAGGTGCGCTACGCCTATCTCGACATAACCGTGGCGCACCAGGCAGTGCGCCACGGCTAGGAGATAGCCGTAGCGCAAGGCCCGTGGCGCAACACTAGTGCGCCACGGATGGGCCTTTTAGGTGCGCCACAGACAACCGTTTTCCTAGTAGTGTCATGGCCTCATATCACTGATCTCATCTTACCACGTTCTCCTGTCATACTAGATTCTCTGCATCTGATACATCATCTGGATGAACTAGACTCAACAGCTATGCATGGCTAAGCAAGACGCGGATATAAGCTCTAGCAGTACACACACGCCAAACCTAGTTATGCTAGGAGCAGTGGATCAGGTAATATAAGCTCAAAGGGAGTATGGAATAGATAGGATACTCTATCTATTGATAAAAGACCACAGTAGAATCGTATGCATCATGGCAGGAATTGAAATGCTTTCGAAATCATAGGATTATATCATGGTGGGGCTATGCTTGCCTTTCCCAGTTGATAACAGATAAGCAGATCTTCGGGAGCCTTGTACTTGACTTAATTATAATTGGTCAAGTATTGTTCGTCGATCTTCGAGCTTCGACGGTGTTGATCTCAGACTTCGATCTCGATCTCGTATTCTACCGGGAAGAAGCAAACACCGGAAATAAAGGGGAAATAATCAACAATGGCACCAATGCAATGCTCAAACAAGGATGATGATATGACAAGTTTTGTAGTATTGAAATGTAACCCTAAAGCATGCTTGACAACTTAATCGGGGTTCCGAGGGGCGAAAACCCTAACTCGGGAAAACTCTGGAGCATATGAGAGGGGTGCATTTGTTCCTCTAATTATACTTGTCATTTAAGTTGTTTAACAATGCATGATTACAGCTTAGATAGCTAAGTTACACTTTTCTGAACATTTTGATATATTGTTTGTATTTTTCGGACTTATAATAATTAGTTATTGAATTTATAAGTTTAAACCAAATTCTAGAATTAATTAAAACCTTTTTCTGAAATTATTAAACAACACTGGAACTTTTTACACTAGGGCTTCTGCTAGCCCTAGAGACCGACAGATGGGCCCTAGGCCACCTTAGCATCCACGTGGGCAGGGAAGGGACCAACCTGGGTTTGACTAGAGGTGACCGCGCGCTGCTGACATCATGACGACGCCAGCACGACGTCAGCCTGGCTGGCTCCCAGGTGGAGGACGGGGACGACGTCAGGGGGCTCGCGGGATGGCGTGGGTGGGCGCTTCGGACACGGGCGAGTGCAGGGAGTCGTTTAGGAGCTGCGCCTCCATTTTTGGGTTACCGTAGCGGCGCCGGCGACGACCTACTACGACGGTGGCGGACGGCGAATGGAGAGGGCCCGATACAGGAAGCAAGAGGGGGCACTGGGGTACCAGGAGGAGCAGAAGCTCACCGTGAGCATGATAGGAAGGTTGGCGAAGCAACCCATGGCCGGAGACGGCAGTAATCGGCAGTGACATCCATCAGGGAGAGGAGATCGTCGGCTCGATTCCAGAAAAACGAAGGCACTCCGCGTCGATTCTGCTGGCAGGGAGGGAGCTAACTTCACGGTGGTGCTTGTGGCGGTGCCAAATAGGTGAGGGGAGGCCGGGAGCGACGGAGATGAGCAACGTCTGTGGCTCTAGGGTTCGGCTTGCCACGCGCATGAGAGAGAGAGCTCCAGAGGGGGAAGGAAGAGGGAACAAGGGAGGAGAGGCGTGCCCGAGTGCTCCTTATCCTCTCCAGGGGGCGGCGGCGAGCATCTCCACGCGGGGCGGCCGGAGACGAGCTGACAGCGAGCAGCTTTGAAGGATCGGGAGGTGGAAGACGCCTCGGGGAAGACGACGAAGAGGTATTGGGCCTACTGGGCTACGGCTGGGCTATAGAAGAGATGCACGGGCGACAGGGAGAGGGAAGAGGGAACTGGGCTGCGGCCCAGGGAGTGCTCTAGCTGCTATTTTTTTAGAATAACCTTTTTTCCTTTTCTGATTTAGATTTTGCTATTTTATTTACAAATCCTTTTCAGTTTTGAATATTTCAAAAATACCAGGGCTTTTATAAAACATAGTAGAGTAGTGTGGGGCCCTTTTATTCAACTTGGGCTCCAAATGTTTTGGTAGCTTTTCAAATTCAAAACCATTTGAATGCTTTTCAACCAGAGGGATAATATTAGAGTTTAGGGTTTAATTTTTTTTTCTTAATGCATGCAAATTTTGATATGATGCTCATGTAATGCACAAACAAACCCTAATATTGATTAAGTAAAACTGGGGTGTTACAACTCTATCCCCCTTACGATAATCTCGACCCGAGATTCCAAAGGTAGGAAAAGAGACAGAAAGAAACAGGGTCACTCTAAAGATAAGAGGGAACACACTAAACAACACACGGAGTATCTCATGGTCAACTCATGGATGGAGTGTTCATACACAACTCTGAGATGACTACATGAAACATGTCAGGGTAACGGAGGAAACAAGAGGAGAAGGTTTAAAATTGTTAGATAACTGGTCTTCATAAGGATTGATACCATGGAACTTACAGAAGGTTTTGAAGCTTCCAGAAAGGAAGGTTTCAATGGGAAGAATATAACCATAGAGTTCGATAGGGAACCTCTACTAAATGAATTAAATAGAGATTTCAGGTTGCAGAGATATGGATCAACAAAACCAAGCTGTTGAACTACTTTTGACACAGAAGAGCCAATCTTTCATCCAATAGAAGGCTTAAGACAGAAAGGTGTTTTGGTGGAGAGGACTCGTAAAAGTCACAAGAAACATGTAGCAAGAGAAACTACAGATTACAAAAATCATAGTCACTCTTAGAACATGGTTGATAAGAGGAAAGAAACTCTTTATTAATCCAGGTATATCAAGATCTTAGCCAAATATCATGATATCACTTTACACCACTAGACGAATTGGTAAAAATATTCCTGATGACACGAGAAGAAAGAAACTTCATTCTTAGACTTCAATTACTTGGCATAACAAGATGCTTGCCGACATAGATGGTCTGGAGGATCGACCGAGAGACATTTAGCAACACTACTTTAAATGTTCTCCTTGATGTTCGAGAAATCAAACATCAAGTAAAGGCCGGACTTCGGAGACAAAGGAAACCATAAACACAACTCCTATAATAAAATATAGAAGACGCTTTATGAAAAATGGTCGTTACTGCTGATTCAAGAGGATATGACAATAGGTCTTTCCGGCTAAGTGTCAACCATTACATCCATCTTGCCAGATTTACAAAGAGACCTATGTCAAAACCTTGAGGAACACCAACCATCATTGCTGCTTGAGATTCAGCTTTGGTTAGGTGGTATGATACTTCAGACTCAACATGTCCGAATAGAAAGTTTGCAACATTTACCACAAAGGTAAAGTTACTAGATTCTCGAGATATGAACTATACTGTCAAGCTCCAAAATATGAGCTAGAGTGCTATACCCATGTATTGGCAACTTGTCGAAAGACAACTGCATACATGTAAAGTACTAACAATAAAACACAGATATGTATCCTTAAGGAAAGGAAGACAACTCTTCTCGAATCCACGGCGACATCTTTCAACAACTACACGTGAACCAGAGAAGGTTACTTCTAACATCCAGAACTCATACTTCGTGATGACTCGAAGATGGTTCTCGAAAGTTTCCAACATTGATGCCAGATGTTCCATTTGAACCAAATCTATTATGGAGGAGATGAGGATGTCATCGATGGCTCAACAACAAACTTATCAGGACACTCCAAAAAGATGGACTCACATGTTGCTTGAACAAGGCAAAAGTATTGGTCAAATCAAAGGACATGAGGATGTACTCAAGTGAAACATCACAAGTAAAAACACCATCAAGATAGTCCTTGGAACTGAGTTTGATTTGGCGATAACCCAAATCAAATCAAAGGTGGGGGAAGATAACATATCCACAAAGGAAATGCTATCTTTCTTCAAAACGAACAAAACTAGACATCCCTTTTAGAAAGGAACTGGGCCGGATAAACTTTTGTCTTACAACTCTCCAAGTTGTTGTTTAAGCTCAACCAACTATTTCAGGGGTATCCAGTACGAATCCTTGGAGAAAAGAGCAATTCAGTGAACTTACTGGATCAAGAACTTGACAACATGGTCATGTGGCAACACGGGGATACTTCTAGAAAGACAACTACAATATCACGGACCACCGACATGTCACTTAGTTCGAGAGGGAACTTGCTTGGTAAGGCAAGCAGACATAGTTTCAGAGCTTTGGCAAAAGCCTAACTCTTTGACCGAAGAGAGTGTACCAGAATAATGAACTTGGTAGCACAGTCATCCTTTGCTTAGTGACGGGGTTAACCAATCACGCTAAGAATGACTCAAATGTCCTTTGAGTTCAAACAATAAGGGTTTCTAGAATCTCAGATGGCCACATTATTATGCACACGCATCACTCACGAGCGCGAAAGCTCGAGGGAGGGTGAGTAAAGATGTGTGGAAGTATCACTTCATTAAGGGGTCATGAAACTCAGCTCAACCTCTTTAGTATAAAAGGGTGTGATACTTTAATGTAGAACAGTTAGAAGCTAATCAATGCCTCTTAATCTGCAGGTTACAACACTTTGACCTGGTCCTAGATATGACGAGGTACTGGAGTTTGCTTCTCCTAGACATTCCGAAATGGTTTGTCTTGATGGACCACAAGAGTATCTTGCATCTAAAGACACCAATGCAAGTTACTACTTGGCTACCAACTAGTAGACAAAGGTCAGAAAACAACAAGGGGAAAAAGAACATGCTCAGGATAGAATCCCGAGATGTGGACGCATAAGTCAACAACCTTCCAAGGACCAATGCAGATAAGGGTAAGGTGTGGAAGAGTCACGAGTATAGATGTGAGACTCACGAGGAGTACTCTTGTCGTGATCTATTTGGTTCCATTAAAGAACATCTGCCATAACATGTGGTAGGGAAAGTCCTTCATTGTCACAATTCAATCGCAACAAAAACCACAACCTTGAAGGCTAGAGTTCTAGTACCAGCCATCCTGAGGTAATGTATGAACATTAGCAACAGGGGTCAAAGTTTGGATCTTGGGTTAAAGGTCAGCTTCATGTACAAGATTCTCAACACTAGAATCCAGCATAATCGGGGATCTTAATTTCAAGTCCAAGGGTTAAAACCCAAAGAAAGAAGTAACTACTACTTGAGTGGCATGGCGTACACTACAAGTTAGTAATCACAAGGTAGCTTCTAACAGAAGAAACGACTTCTGAAGTACCAAACAAACGAAAAGGAGGCACGCGAGGCGAAAGGAAACCTCGAAGCCTAGAATAGAACATTATAGATCCGATAATATAGTATTGCGGGTCTGGAAGATAGAAAGATCATGATGGAAAGAAACCTCTCAGATGAACAAGAGCAAAGGGACCAAGGAATTCACAACTCACGCAACTCTAAAGAATTCAACACTAGGTCAACTGGCTTAGAAACGACATGCCAAGAAGGCACCTAAGTTTTGAAAGACTAGAAGAGATATCAAAACTTTTCCAATATCAACACCAGATAAGATAACCCAGAGTTAGAGCGAAACTAGATAAGGAGAAAAAGAAGCATACTAGAGTTTTCGCAAATACTTTTTAGCTTTTAAAATAGTTTTCACAAACACTACACTCAACATCGACCAATAACAAGGTTTTCCTACGGTCGGTACTGCTCTGATACCAAGAAATGTGACACCCCCGGGATCAGGGCTAAAAAAATCCCAGACCTCCGTCTGACATAAGCTTAACCTTGAGCTCGAGAATATCCAGTGAAGAATTGATAACACATCAAGGACCCTATGACACAAAATTTATTACAGCAAGCTCATAACTGAGCAAAGAACCAAATTATTACAGGCAGAGGTCAGTGACCACAAACATCAAACAACGGAACGCAAATTATGCTACTAAGTATAGCAAACTTAACAAATGGCCTAAGAGGCCTGAAGCATAACGATGAAGTCCCAGCCCATAGATTCCAGGCTGCCAGCCGAGAACCTCAAGCTACTTGTCGATGTCGATATGGTACGGAACTCGTCTTCAGGAACACTTACTCTGCCAAAAGTATTAACAAAGCAAGGGTGAGTACAGGGTGTACTCCGCAAGACTTCTGGCTAGTGGAGTTGTTTTGCAAAAAGCCATCTTTATTTATAAAACAAGAGAGGGAGAAGAATCTCCTCTAATCAGAGTATTTTAAAAGGGGATACAAGAGCGACATCTCTGAAATATTGATCATCTTCTTTTGATATCCACCGAATCATCATCATCATCTGAACTAGGATCACCCCCTCGTACCCATGAGGAAGCATCCAACAAACATTAGTTGCAAGTTTTATGATTAGGTTCATGTTCTCTATGATCTCCCATCCGTTCCCAAGTCGTCCTTAACCGTGGACACGGATTTCCGAAAGATTATTACCCTGCAGGGGTGTAAAACTTTACCCACACGTACCAACCGACTCTTAATGACACTTGACACACTTCCTTGGTGTGCTGACAGAGGGTGTGGTTGGACACGACCTTTACCTTGCTTTCGTCGAGACCATGAGTCACGCAATAAGTATGGTTCCACCGTAACGGGTCAAACCCCGAAGCCAGTACTTAAAGATGTGAGGCGATGTTGGTTTCCCAGGGGCGCCATCTACCCCAAGCAACCTCGGCCACGCTTACCTACCTGTTATGAATGCACCTGCACCCAGCAAATCGTTCAAAAGGTTTTATATGCATATGTCGAATGGAACGCCCGAACTATGTGACTCATGGAATCTACTAAGAAAGTTAGTCAATCATGGGGTCCCCATTTACCCTGTGTGGTTGTACGCTCGTCTTGGTTCAAGAGGCAAGAACCCAGGGTCCTAAGGGTGGCGAGCATGGGACTAGAAAAACCACATCCCACCGTGGCCTCACATACAAGCCTTAGCATGTTTAATGTCATATCACTGATCTCATCTTACCACGTTCTCCTGTCATACTAGATTCTCTGCATCTGATACATCATCTAGATGAACCAGACTCAACAACTATGCATGGCTAAGCAAGACGTAGATATAAGCTCTAGCAGTACACACACGCCAAACCTAGTTATGCTAGGAGCAGTGGATCAGGTAATATAAGCTCAAAGGTAGTATGCAATAGATAGGATACTCTATCTATCGATAAAACACCACAGTAGAATCGTATGCATCATGGCAAGAATTGAAATTATTTTGAAATCATAGGATTATATCATAGTGGGGCTATGCTTGACTTTGCCAGTTGATAACAGATAAGCAGATCTTCGGGAGCCTTGTACTTGACTTGATTATAATTGGTCAAGTATTTTTCGTCAATCTTCGAGCTTCGACGGTGTTGATCTTTGACTTCAATCTCAATCTCGTATTCTACCGGGAAGAAGCAAACACCGGAAATAAAGGGGAAACAATCAACAATGGCATCGATGCAATGCTCAAACAAGGATGATGATATGACAAGTTGATTAGTACTGAAATGTAACCCTAAAGCATGCTTGACAACTTAATCGGGGTTCCGAGGGGCGAAAACCCTAACTCGGGAAAACTCCAGAGCATATGAGAGGGGTGCATTTGTTCCTCTAATTATACTTGTCATTTAAGTTGTTTAACAATGCAAGATTATAGCTTAGATAGCTAGGTTACATTTTTCTGAACATTTTGATATATTGTTTGTATTTTTCTGACTTATAAATAATTAGTTATTGAATTTATAAGTTTAAACCAGATTCTAGAATTAATTAAAACCTTTTTCTGAAATTATTAAACAACACTGGAACTTTTTACACCAGGGCTTCTTCTAGCCCTAGAGACCGACAGATGGGCCCTAGGCCACCTCAGCATCCACGTGGGCAAGGAAGGGCCCAACCTGGGTTTGACCAGAGCTGACCGCGTGCTGCTGACATCATGATGACGCCAGCACGACGTCAGCTTGGCTGGCTCCCAGGTGGAGGACGGGGACGACGTCAGGGGGCTCGCGGGATGGCGTGGGTGGGCGCTTCGGACGCGAGCGAGTGCGGGGAGTCGTTTAGGAGTTGCGCCGCCATTTTTGGGTTACCGTAGCGGCGCCAGCGACGACCTACTGTAGCGGCGGCGGACAGCGAATGGCGCGGGCCCGATACAGGAAGCAAGAGGGGGCACTGCGGTACCAGGAGGAGCAGAAGCTCACCGTGAGCATGATAGGACGGTTGTCGAAGCAACCCATGGCCGGAGACGGCAGTAATCGGCGGTGACATCCATCGGGGAGAGGAGATCGTCGGCTCGATTCCAGAAAAATGGAGGCACTCCGCGTCGATTCCGCTGGCAGGGAGGGAGCTAACTTCACGGCAGTGCTTGTGGCGGTGCCAGATAGGTGAGGGGAGGCCGGGAGTTACGGCGACGAGCAACGTCTATGGCTCTAGGGTTCGGCTTGCCACGCGCGCGAGAGAGAGAGAGAGCTCTAGAGGGGGAAGGAAGAGGGAACGATGGAGGAGAGGCATGCTCGGGTGCTCCTTATTCTCTCCAGGGGCGGCGGCGAGCATCTCCACTCGGGGCGGCCGGCGACGAGCTGACGGCGAGCAGCTTCGAAGGATCGGGAGGTGGACGATGCCCCGGGGAAGACGACGAAGAGGTATTGGGCCTACTGGGCTACGGCTAGGCTGCGGAAGAGATGCACGGGCGACAGGGAGAGGGAAGAGGGAACTGGGCTGCGGCCCAGGGAGTGCTCTGGCTGCTATTTTTTTAGAATAACCTTTTTCCTTTTTTGATTTATGTTTCCTCTTTTTATTTACAAATCCTTTTCAGTTTTTGAATATTTCAAAAATACCAGGGCTTTTATAAAACATAGTAGAGTAGTGTGGGGCCCTTTTATTCAACTTGGGCTCCAAATGTTTTGGTAGCTTTTCAAATTCAAAACCATTTGAATGCTTTTCAAACAGAGGTATAATATTAGAGTTTAGGGTTTGCATTTTATTTCTTAATGCATGCAAATTTTGATATGATGCTCATGTAATGCACAAACAAACCCTAATATTGATTAAGTAAAACTGGGGTGTTACAGCATTCCCCTAGGCCCATAAATGGTGAAGTATCATGTAGTCTACGTTCACATGACACCACTAGAAGAATTTCACCACAACTTAAATACTAAACCATTGAATAATAACTCAACACAAATCCAGTAATAAGAACATGACTTCTCCCATGTCCTCAAGAACTAAACGAACTACTCACGAGACATCATATGGATCAAGATCAAAGATGATATGATAATGGATAACAATCTGAACATAAAAGATAATCCAATGGTTCCACTCACAAGCATCAACTACAATAGTAATTAACACCGGGAAAGTTTCCCCTAAAAACTAAAGCAATATCCAACATAATTGTTACAGCGGGATGGAGTGGTGATGATTCTGCTGGTGGAGATGATGGTGTGGATGATGATGATGATGATCCCGATGAAGCCTAGCTTGATGACGGTGTTGATGGCGATGATCTCCCCTCTCCGGGAAGGAATTCCCCCGGCAGAAATATGTCTACTAGAGAGATCTTTCTCTCTCGGTGTTTTCTGCCCCGCAGAAGCGGCGGAAATCTATCTGTGGTTGCTCCCCTAGCCTTAGGGTTTCGTAGGGAAGATATAGGCGAAGGGGCGGAGTCAGGAGCCAGGCAGGTGGGCCACACCTTCCCTAGGCATGGCCCAGGGTGGGCCCACTCCTAGGGGGTGTGGGCCCCCTACGGCACTTCTTCGTCTCTCCTTCTGGCTTCCTCAGTCTTCTGGAAAAATATATTTTCCCATATTTTTCTGGTATTTTTCTGATCTTCGCTAAATTGCATCAAAACGCCTTCTTTTCCATGAGAATCCAGAATGCGGCAGTCTATCCTCTAAGAATCATCCAACATGCATAAATAAATGACAAGCCATAAGTAATACCTCATAATAAGACAAATATGAATGAATAGAGGAAAATTACGATATAGAGTAGTGATGCAAATTGTGCGTATCACGTACTCAACGCGCTCGGGGACTCGCCGTCACGACCTCGCCCTCGTGTAATCAACACGCTCGGGGACGTACTCAACATGCTCGAGGACTCTCCTTTGCAGCCTCTCCCTCGTGTACTCGACGCGCTCAGGGACTCTCCGTCGTGGCCTCGCCCTCGCATACTCAACACGCTCAGGGACTCACCGTCGCGGCCTCGCCCTCGTGTACTCAACACGCACGGGGACTTGCTGTCGCGACCTCGCCCTCGCTTACTCATAACGCTCAGGGACTTGCCGTTGCGGCCTCGCCCTCGCATACTCAACGCGCTTGGGGACTCGTTGTCGCATCCTCGCCCTCGCGTACTCAACACGCTCGGGGACTCGCCATTCCAAGCTCACCCTCGCGTACTCACCATGCTCAGGGACCCACCTCGCCCCTCGTGGACTCTCTCTCTCTCGTGTATTCTCCTGCGCCGACTTGACGACTCATCATCAATGATTTTTTGGTGGCCTCCATGTCCTCTACGAAAGCTATTTGACAAGGCGCTAGACAAACTTCTCCAAGGGCGACTCCATCCAACGCCGATTCGCCTGGCGCATCGACTCGACCTGGCGAATGAACTACTTCATGAGCTATTTTTTGTTTTAGGAGCTCGCCAATGACTCACCATCGACTCCACCATGGAATCGCGTGCGCTGATTCGACGTATTGGAGTCATCGTCGAGTCCCTGACACGTTCGAGTACTACTGATGGTGGAACAACAATTAGGGTATACCCACGAAGTGGATTTGCTGGCTAGTATCAAGCCGACTGAAGCATAGCCCAAGGCGGATCGACTAGCCAAATACGGCGACTGGCGCATACTAGACCAGATGACTCGCCGTCTGGAGGCCCAAGACGGCGACTACAATACAAAGCCCACCAAAATACTTGTAAACCCTAACTGGTTGCATATATAAAGCCACCAGGTGCACCCCTTTGGGGGCATCCCCTCTCACATTAGATTAGATCTAGTCTCTCCCTTCGCCTACAGCGATTCCCATGTAAACCAATCTATGAATATATACTGGATTGATAGCATGACGTAGCAATCCTCCACTGAGGGGACGTGAACCTGGGTACATCGCCTGCCAATAACATTACTGAATTCTCCTACATCTCCTTGCTCCCTCTACGTAATCTACCCCAGTAGCATCTGTTGTGCCAATACCACGACACTCCCGGTTAGGTAATTCCACTCTAGTTTTTCGTGAATGGATGGAATCTTGTACATTGCTTTGATAAGACATTAGTACAGACCTTTGGCCAGTCATAATTTTTTTTACAGCTACTTGCTCGATCACTAGCGTGGTGGCCTACCGATATTATACTCCGGGAGACCTACATTTTCCTTCCTACTATGGCAGAGCCTTCATCCTGCCCACTGGGTCTTTGGATGGACCGACAAGATTGCTCAAAGGATGGCAACGAGACCCAAAACTTTAAATCTTACTTCCACTATTCACTCTCTTCCTACTAGTACTACCTCTCTGCTCATTCGCAGAAACCATTTTCTTCCACTGCCCCTCCCTTGATTCTTTACTTCTTCATACAGTGATGTCACAAAATAACCTGTCTCGTCAGAATAACATCAAGATGGCAGTGGAGAAACCCTGCCGGCAGGGAAACCTGCAGGCTTGGACCAAGAAAGGGGACCAGCAATGGGGCGAGGGCCCCTCCTCGTGCATGTATCCGAAGAGTGGCTATCATCAGGTCCAAGAGTCCGGTAGGTGTTCGTACTTCCGTTGATTCCTAGGTTGTCTGCTCCTACTATTGAACCATATTTCTACATCTTCTAGGGCAGGCAACTCAAGCATCGAATTTTCCACCCCACGGGTAGATAGAACGATGGATATATCTGACTTGTATGATAACATCATGCCTGGTCTCCGTAAAAAAAAATAGGTATGCACTATACAGGTACTGGCATTTTATGTTCTTCTCTTACTGATGATGAAATTTCCATGCAGGAAGTCACGGCGATAATCTTGGCTAAAGTAGATGAAATCAACAACCATAACATCAAAATTCTGCAAAAAACACTTCGAGCTCAACCTAGAGTGTGATTGCCACCAAGCCGATTTGGCTTTTCAAAAGAGGCTCGCACGATCTTATAAGTGTAACTCCCCAACCCTTCGTGGTGAGTGCAATAATTTGAAGAAGGAAGTAGCCGAGCTCCGCAGCCAGCTTCTACCATTGCGGAGGCCTTCGAGGTTATGCCCCACTAAGTAGGAAGTTAGAAGCCATCTCATATTGTCCGTCAAGCTCACGACCATTGTGGAGGTCGTGCATACGAAGGGCGCCCACAGTGTTGCAATCGCCGAATCTGAGACAGGGAAATATTTGGCATTGGAGTAGGAATTGGTAGGAAGGGATAAGCCTTCCATTGTCCCTCTTTTTTTTGGTTTCTCATCCATCTTCGCATAATTATATTGCACTCTTATTAACAATTGAATGTGCTATGTGGAGCTTTTTGTTAACGATAGTAGTTACTAATTGGTTGTATAGTATCCCACTAAATTATTACTTCCATTCTTGTTGTATTCATGAGAGGATGATATGGTTGGCTGAGAATTGTTGCATGCTTTATTTAATGGGTCCCACGTGCCGAGTCTAACCGGTGCATCTATTTGGTTTTGACTCGACTTTGCTTTTTTCTTAACTCAATCTATACGGTGCATATACCTTATCATCATATTGCTTCATGCAAGATAGAAGAGAGAGAGGGGAAATTATTTTTATATTCATCATGGGCAACCTTTCTTGCACTTTGTGGATGCCCGAGTCAGAATTTTTAGTACTACACTGTATATTCTCTAGGAGGAGGTGTTTATCCAGAAAAGAAAATGCTCCGTCAACGTCAACAACATCTAGCTTTGTCTAGAGTACTATGGGTCACAGGCATAGCTACCCCTATAGATACACAAGGATACCCAACGGTTGCTTGCAAAGGCATTCACGACAGAGCCTTCGCAGGGAAGCTATCCGCTCTAGACTGTTGATTTTGGATGGACGGGCAAGATTGCTTGACGCTGAACTATATCTCTCTAGTTGTACTATACATTTTTATGAGTTACTAGTCTTATTTCATAAGAAGTCTGATTATGATTGGAAAGTACAGTATGTGTGAGCTGCGTTGATTAGCGAGAATCATCAGCGGACAAGGGCCTCGACCGCACAAAAAAGTGTCTATCACTCAACAAAAGGAATGGAGCTTGTGCGCACATGCATGCAACTCAGTAACTAGACTATGATGAGATCAACGAATATATGGAGAGTATGAGTAATATGATCAACCCAATAGAATCCACTTAATACATGATGCATGCAACTCAGTAACCAACTACTATCATGCATTTAATCATGATGCATACTAGTTATATTTTTTGAGCTCCATGCATTAACTCATGAAAATGGAGTAACCAAATACTATCATGCACGTAATCACAATGTGATGACATAATAGCCATAACATGTTTTATTACGTTATTTTCAGCTGCATGCATTCACTCCTGAAAATGGAGTACACTAAAAGTTTGAACTCATGCAGCCCCAAAATAACCTGCCCCTAGGTAGCCTGATTAATGGTTTGCTACTACTATTTTGTGGCCTACACGCCTACCCCTATAGTCTACTCTAGGACACCCAGCGATTTCTTGTGTAGGAGTCCATGCCATAGCCTTCGCAAGGAAGGTATTGGCTCTGGCCCATTGATTTTGGATGGACGGACAATATTTCTAGATGGCCAAAATCACGTGGTCCCCACTCCCTCCCCTCCATTTCAAACACTACGAAATTTCTCGCGCTCCTCCGTTTCAAACACTGCGAAATTTCTTGCGCCCCTCATTTTCAAACAAACAATACTAATTGATAGTATTTCCCTATCGGGTCGATACTACATTAGTACCAATATATTTCAAAAAATGATTCTTCCCCACACACATAAAGTAAAATCCTTAGAAAAACCCTAGGGCCGGTGCTCATTTCTTCCTCAAAAAATGAGCACAAAATGCCCTAACATAGACTAAGCTCGGTGCCGTGCCAACGCAAGGAGAGACCACAACTCGTTTGCCAAAAGAGGGTAAGCAGTGGACTTTTGCTCTTGCCTTGGTCGCTCTTTTTCTCTCTGTTTTTGCTTACAAGCTTGATACTCTCTTTGTATTGGGAGACTATGTATTTTTCTATTTTTCTTTTGCTTTTTCTATTTTTCTATTTTTGATTCTTTTTCTCCCTTTATATACTACTATGTTAGCTTTTGTACTTTCTTACACACTCTCACTTTCCAAAGGCAAGTGCATAATGCTTAGGCAAACACAAAATGAGCTGCTCTCATAGGATAGGTACACATAGAGGAAGATATGGGGCTAACCAGGTGGAGCAAGTTATACCTTTGGTAGTGTTGACAACTTGCTACCAGTGTTGGGGAAGGTTCTCGGGTGTCGTGGCGTCGAAGAGCACGGGATGTACTGATGTGCGAAAGCCTGCTGTTAGTTTTGGCGACACACACGAGAAACACGAACACACAAGGAAGAAAACTGTCAAAATTGGGGCTAGAAAAATTTTCGGCTCAGAAACCAGCGGTGCCGGTTCTGTCGCCGGAAATTCTGATCGCGGATCCGATCATGCCAAGGATCTCGCCGGAAATATCGGCTGAACCAGTTCGCCGGATCTCTCACTGAAACCTGTTTGTGACGAACTCTAAAAAGTCAAACTGAGAAATCCGTCGAAATTGGGCTACGGAAGGTCAAGGAATGTAGATCAACACCCAAAGCAATAAATTTATGGATCAAAACCATGAAAAACTCACCAAATCCAGAGATTGATCCGAAGGCAATTTTGGGCTCTTTTTGGGGATTTTCTAATTTTGGTGGATAGAAGAAAAAACTGAGGGGAAATTTGTGATCAACTTTGCTCTTGATACCAATATGTTAGGGGTGACCCCTTTGGGTTGCCCGATCTTTCACGAATTCTTGTGGAAATCGAGGTGGAGGAGAGGGAGGAGGGGGATGATGAAATCCAAGGACTCTCACGCGAAGAACTCGATGAAAACACACAAACACACAAAAACACGATACAAACTAATAGCTCATGCCGGCGGCAAACGGTACGGCCCAATCCCTAGGATCGGTGACACACAAGACACTATCCCACTACTAATAGGTAGATCCACTAGGCTTGATGAGATCTTGACTTCGTGGGAGACGAGACACCGACTCCAAGGACTTGTAAAACTTGAACGCGCTAGGCAAAATGCAAGAGGTTGGGGGATAATTGGTGCTCCTCGTGAAGGAGCATGAGACTAGCAATAGATAGATCCTCTAGACTTTCTTCTATTATAATTATCCAAGTCTGGGGATTACATTGGTGGGTGGGGGCTATTTATAGGAAAGCCACTAAAACAGGGGTAGTTTTGGAACAAAAAGGTAAAGTCTAGGAAAAATAAGGGATTACATGGTCTCATCCCAAGAGTTGACTCGAACCTGGGAGGTACCGGCGATAAGTCTGGCGGCGCCGGGATTCTCGTTGGAATTTCTGGCGGTTGCCGGTATTTCCGTTTGCCTACCGAAGTGACATATAGAGAGCATTTTCGGTTGTCGCCGAATGTTGCCTAGTTTGTCGCCGGGATTACCGGTCGTGGGTCCGGTCCGCCAGGTTTTGCGCCAGAGATTCCGGAGGGAAACCGGTTCGCCAGACCTGGCGCCAGTTTGGCCTAGAGCTCCTTCTCATGCTGCCTTGGGTCCTTCTCTTGGCGATGCTTCACGGGGTTCATGGCTGAGGATGTACAAAGTATTTGCATGAAGTACCAAGCAATCCAAGGATGTATCGAAATCACATGAGGAAAGAAGCGAGTTAACCTTAGATTGTAGGAGCTTGGATTGAGAGCGTGTCATTGGTCCACTTGGGGGACTAAGAGGAGGAGATGTAGAGGTATTCGTGGGACGGGATGAATCAGAGTGTGAGCGGGGCTAGAGTTTTTCTGAGGATTTTTCTTTATGTGTGTGGGGAAGAATCATTTTTTGAAATATATTGGTACTAATGTAGTACCGACCCAATAGGGAAATACTATCAATTAGTATTGTTTGTTTAAAACAGAGGGGCACAAGAAATTTTGCACTGTTTGAAATGGAGGGGTGCGAGAAATTTCACAGTGTTTAAAATGGAGCGGCGTGAGGGAGTGGGGACAACGTGATTTTGGACGGCTTGTAAGGAAAAAATAGAGAAAAAGTGCGACCAAGAAAAGCGCACAAATCTGTTTCCTACCGTCTTTTGACAAACGAGTTCTGGTCTCTCCTTGCGTTGCACGACACCGAGCTTAGTCTATGTTAGGACATTTTGTGCTCATTTTCAAAGTCATGATAGCCCCACTCATCTCCACGTGTGTGTTCCCTCATGGTTTTGTAGATCATATACTTTTTGCTTTTCGATCATTGGTTCTCTACCACCTTTAACAATAGCCGTTTTCTTGGATCGTTTCGTTTGGTTTTCCACAATCCTAACCTTCCACAAAAAGCTTATGAGAGTTGTAGTTTTCCTTTTAGTGTGAGTTTTCTTTGCGATTTCACTTCACACGCTTTTAGTTCTCACGTGTGGCAACTAGTGTGATACAATCCCCAAGGTGAGGTAAAAGGCTAACCCCTACCACATATTACCTTCCATATACAATCCTTGTTGGTTTTGCTTCATGGATAGGAATGGTGAGACGACCCATCCACTTCCACCTCAAGAGGAAGAAGACCAATACATGACAAGGGAAAATCATTGGAATATTCGAGGAGAATTCAACTAACATTGCGACGCCCTTGAGAAGCGCCAATATGAACAATTTAGCGAAACTCAAATGGAATTCAAGAGCATCGACAACCACTTCGAGGAGATCCGAGGACAAATGCATGCGATGCAATACAACATCAGCCATCAAAATGAAGTTCTTCAATGCGCCGTCGCTGCAAATGATGACAAGCTTCAACATCTCATTGATGGTTTGGCAAAAACCATGTTCTCGCGCATCAAGCCCTTCAAGTCATTCCTCGAGTGCGTCAAGATCTTTGCACCTTCGTGCTTCAAGGCGTAACGATGGATCCATGCTCAACTCCATGAGCTCTTCGCAAGCAGTACCATCTCCCCGGCACCCCTCAACATCAAGTTATGATGGTGACCTCTCCGTAAGACCTCCAAGTAGAGAAACGCAATGTCACCATGCAAGGGCACTAGTGATACAACAAGAACAACCACGTGAGCAACCTCAAGTAGAACCCCAAGTCACTCTTCAAACTCCACGAGACATTCCTTTAACAACATGCGATGCCTCCGACTTGGAAGAATAAGCGCGCCATCAACGTGAAGCACTTGAAGACCCACCAAGACGACATCATCGTCATGGTCGTCAACACTGACAACATGGACACCATGATGAGCCTCCTCCACAACATAACAACATGGAGAAGCCAATTGTACGTGTGGCGCGACGTCCTCCTCGTCACGTGGCTCAAGACAATGCTCGTCACCATGATGGTCAAGAGCATAACCAGCCTCGTGAGGCCCAAGCGTCTCAACCTCATCAACAACTGTGCCAAGATCAAGCTCCCCAAGCTCTTTGCGGGGACCAAGTTCCACCACCACCAAATGCGGCTCCACAGCAACAACAAGGTCAATAGCACCATCAACAAGAGAGACCTAATAGCTCGGATGATGAAGAACCACCAACATCATGGCAACCGTCGCACCGGAACCGAAATGATGAAGAAACTTTTGGCAAGCTCAATTTCACCATGCCCAAGTTCACCGGTTCGAATGATCCCGAAGATTATCTCTCATGGGCACTCAAGGTTGACAAGATCTTTTGCATGCACAACTATAGCAACGAGAAGATGGTAGCCATGGCATCGCTCGAGTTTGACGACTATGCCAACCTTTGGTGGGAACAAATTCAACTCGCTCATGAAGCAAAGAAGAGCCTCCAATCACCACTTGGCAAGATATGAAGGCTCATATGAGATCACACTTTGTTCCTTCATACTACACGCACTAGCTATTCAATAAGCTTCAAATGCTTAGCCAAGGGACAAAGACCATGGAAGAGTACTTGAGGAGCGTGACAAGGAAACAATGACAGGTTTCCTCAATGGTTTGAACCATCCAATCAAGCGCATCACTGAGTTCCAAAGGTACAACAACATGGTTGAGCTTGTACACATTGCAACAAAAGCCGAGAGTCAAGTGCAAGAGGAAATCAAGTTGAATTTGTTCCCACCAAAGGTTGGCATAGTCGTCAAACTCGAGCGATGCCATGGCTACCATCTTCTCGTTGCTATAGTTGTGCATGCAGAAGATCTTGTCAACCTTGAGTGCCCATGAGAGATAATCTTCGAGATCATTTGAACCGGTGAACTTGGGCATGGTGAATTAGAGCTTGCCAAAAGTTTCTTCATCATTTCGGTTCCGGTACGACGGTTGCCATGATGTTGGTGGTTCTTCGTCATCCGAGCTATTAGGTCTCTCTTGTTGATGGTGCTGTTGACCTTGTTGTTGCTGTGGAGCCGCATTTGGTGGTGGTGGAACTTTGTCCCCGCAAAGAGCTTGGGGAGCTTGCTCTTGGCGCAGTTGTTGACGAGGTTGAGACATTTGCGCCTCACGGGGCTGGTTATGCTCTTGACCGTCATGGTGACGAGCATTGTCTTTAGCCATGTGATGAGGAGGACATCGCACCACATGTACAATTCGCTGCTCCATGTCGTGATGTTGTGGAGGAGGCTCATCATGGTGTCCATGTTCTCGGTGTTGACGACCATGACGATGATGGCATCTAGGTGGGTCTTCAAGTGCTTCACATCGATGGCGCGCTTGTTCTTCCAAGTCGGAGGCATCGCTTGTTGTTGAAGGAATGTCTCGTGGCCTTTGAAGAGTGACCTGGGGTTCCACTTGAGGTTTCTCACGTGGTTGTTCTTGTTGTATCACTAGTGCCCTTGCATGGTGACCTTGCGTTTCTCTACTTGGAGGTCTTGCGGAGAGTTTTCCATCACAGCTTGATGTTGTGGCGTGCCAAGGATATGGAACCACTTGCTAAGAGCTCATGGAGTTGAGTATGGATTCTTCGTTACGCCTTGAAGCACGAAGGTGCAAAGAGCTTAACGCACTGGAGGAATTCCTTGAAGGGCTTGATGCACAAGAACATGCTCTTGCCAAACCATCAATGAGACATTGAAGCTTGTCATCATTTGAAGTGATGGCGCATTGAAGAGCTTCATTTTGATGGTTGTTGTTGTATTGCATTTGTCCTCGGATATCATCGAAGCGGTTGTCGATGCTCTTGGACTCCATTTGAGTTTTGCTAAATTGTTCAACTTGGCGCTTCTCAAGGGAGTCGCAACATTAGTTGAATTCTCCTCGAATATTCCAATGATTTTCCCTTGTCATGTATTGGTCATCTTCCTCTTGAGCTGGAGGTGGATGGGTCGTCTCACAATTCCTATCCATGAAGCAAAACCAACAAGGATTTTATATGGAAGGTAATATGTGGTGGGGGTTAGCCTTTTACCTCACCCTGGGGATTGTATCACACTAGTTCTCAAATGTGAGAACTAAAAGCGTGCAAGGTTAAATCGCAAAGAAAACTCACACTAAAAGGAAAACTACAACTCTCAAAAGATTTTGGTGGAAGGTTAGGATTGTGGAAAACCAAACGAAACGATCCAAAAAAGGCTATTGTTAAAGGTGGTAGAGAACCAAAGATGAAAAATCAAAAATGATATGATCTACAAAAACACGAGGTAACACACACGTTGAGATGAATGGGGCCAGAACGACTTTCAAAATGAGCACAAAATGTCCTAACATAGACTAAGCTCGGTGTTGTGCCAACGCCAGGAGAGACCACAACTCGTTTGCCAAAAGAGGGTAAGCAATGGATTTGTGCACTTTCCTTGGTCGCACTTTTTCTCTATTTTTGCTTACAATCCGGCCAAAATCACGTGGTCCCCACTCCCTCGTGCCCCTCCATTTCAAAAACTGCAAAATTTCTTGCGCCCCTCTGTTTCAAAGACTGTGAAATTTCTTGCGCCCCCGTTTCAAACAAACAATACTAATTGATAGTATTTCCCTCTCTGGTCGTTACTACATTAGTACCAATATATTTCAAAAAATGATTCTTCCCCACACACATAAAGAAAAATCCTCAGAAAAACCCTAGCCCCGCTCACACTCATATGCAGCCCGTCCCATAAACACATCTACATCTCCTCCTCCTAGTCCCCCAAGTGGACCAATCACATGCGCTCGAGCCAAGATCCTACAAGCTTAGGTTAACTCACTCCTTTCCTCGTGTGATTTTGATAAATCCTTGGATGGCCTGGTACTTCATGCAAATACTTTGTGCATCCTCATCCATGAACCCCATGAAGCATCACCAAGAGAAGGACCCAAGGAAGCACGGAAGGAGCTCTCGGCCAAACCGGCGCCAGGTACGGCGAACCGGTTTCCCCGCCGGAATCTCCACCGCAGTAACCGGCATACCGGACCCATGACCCAGAATCCCGGCGATAGGCTCGGCCACATTTGGCGACGACCGAAAATGCTCTCTGTATGGCACTTTGGTAGGCAAATGGAAATATCGGCGACCGCCGAAAATTCTGATGAGAATCCTCGCTCTGCCAGACTATCGCCGAAACCTCCTAGATTCGAGTCAACTCTTGGGATGAGCCCATGTAATCCCTTATTTAGCCTAGAATTTACCTTTTTGTTCCCAAACTACCCTTGTTTTAGTGGCTTGCCTATAAATATCCCCCACCCTCGATTGTAATCCCAGACTTGGATAATTGTAATAGGAGAAACCCTATAGGATATATCTATTGCTAGTATCATGCTCTTTCACGAGGAGCACCAATTATCCCCCAACCTCTTGGATTTTTCCTAGTGTGTTCAAGTTTTACAAGTCCTTGGAGTCGTTGTCTCGTCTCCAAGTAGTCAAGATCTCATCAAACCTCTCACCCCGATGTTGGTAGTGGGAGAGTGTGAGAGTCCTAGAGATTGTGCTAGACCGATTGCCGCCAGCGTGAGCTATTGGTTTGTATCGTGTTTTCATGTGTTTGTGTATGTTCATCAAGTTCTTCACGTGAGAGTCCTTGGATTTCATCATCCCCCTCCCCCCTCGCCTCCATCTCGATTTCCACAGGAATTCGTGAAAGATCGGGCAACCACTACTAGGAAAACGCCTGTTCGTGGCGCACCTGTAAACAGCATCTGTGGCGCACTAGGGGTGCGCCACGGGCCTCGCGCTACGGCTATCTCCTAGCCGTGGCGCACTGCCTGGTACGCCACGGTTATATCGAGATAGGCATGGCGCACTACCAGGTGCGCCACGGGTAGTGGTACAGGGTGCGCCACAAATGTGTTTTTCAAAAAACAAAAAAAATGCAAAAAAACACCCTCGTTTTGAATTGCAAAAGCAATCGGGTCCGTGCATCGCTGCCACAGTCATGTCACCTCGCCGAAGCATGGCCGTGGCAGGGAGGTGCGGGAGGGGTCGTGGCCGCTCTAGTCCTCGCTGGCGTCGAGGTCGTAGGAAGGGTGTGGTTGGAGAAAGGAAGGTAGGAAGAGAGGGAGGAAGGAAGAGATTGAGGAAGAGAGGGAGGAAGAGAGGGAGGAAGGAAGAGATGGAGGAAGAGAGGGAGGAAGGAAGAGATGGAGGAAGAGAGGAAGGAAGAGAGGGAGGAAGGAAGAGATGGAGGAAGAGAGGGAGGAAGGGAGGTCGGACGCTGCCATCACTGCAAGGAGAGGAGGAGGCCGCCGTTGCGCTGCCGCCGCGCCACCGTCACTGCAAGGAGAGGAGGAGGCCGTCGTCGCGCCGTCACTGCAAGGAGATGAGAAGGGGAAGGAGGAGAAGGAAGAAGGAAGAAGGAGAAGGAGAAGGAAGAAGGAGAAGGGAGAAGGAAGAAGGAGAAGGGAAAGGAAAAGGAAGAGGGAAAAGGGGGAGGGAAAAGGGGGAAGGGAAATGTAGGTGGGCGGGGTGAGGATTCGAAATTTGAATCCCGCCCAAGCTTATCCGTGGTGCACTAGGTGGTGGTGCGCTACGGGTAAGTCGCCCTCTATTTTTTTCTGCAGGAAAAAATAGTCTTTTGACCGTAAATTTTTACTCTTTTCTAATTTTGAAAATCTAAAAAATCTCGTTCTCGTCATTTTGGTATATTATACGATTTTTTTCGATATCGTATGCAAAAGTTACGGCCTTTTTACCGTGGCATGACTTTTTTTGCAAATAAAGTCGAAACTCATGTTTGTTAATTTTACTAGAAGCTATACCACATTACCTACCTAAATATGAAAGGATTTAATTTTTTGAAGTGTTTATCATTTTCTTTTATTTTTTTGCAAAGCCTAAAAAGGCGATCCAAGGGGGGGTGGAGTTGGTGCAGGATACTTAGGCGTAGGGCACTAGGGCAAGGTGCCCTACTACTAAGTGTATACATTCGTGGCGTACATGGCATAGTGCGCCACAGAACTTGCCACAACCGTAGCGCACCTACCCCATGTGCGCTACGGGTACGTGGCATGCGACTGGCAGGCCCCTGGCCCATACATATCTGTGGCGCACATACCCCATGTGCGCCACGGTTGTTCTAGTTACTAGTAGGGCACTACCCACAGATGAGCCACGCCTATTTTACCCGTGGGGCACTTCAACCATGTGAGCCACGGATGTGCGGATTACCTATAGCCATTTTCCTAGTAGTGAACCCTAAGGGGTCACCCCCAACACACTCTCTTGCCTCTTCCACCATCGGCTCCAGCGGCTGGAACCTCCCGAAGCACTTCTCATGCTTGCTTTGCCCGACGGAACTTGACACCATGAACTCTTCACCCACGAGTATGCCGCAACCACATCATCTGCAGTCTCATCCAATGCACCATGGCCGCTTCACCAACGTCCAGCGCACCTGATCCATATCACTACACATGACTTCATTTCCCCACTTTCCTGTCCACGACACTGAATCCGTCAACGACTGCCCAAGATCTGCTTCCCTGCTACCGGCATCCACCCCAACCGTACCATACCGGAGCCTTCGTGTGGTGCACTGACTCTGCCCCAGCGACGCTCTTCTCCATCGCGCTCAAGCCAGGATCGACCACCCAAGATCTGCTTCCCTGATGCAAATAGCCACCGCAGCCGCAGAACCTTGGGTGACCTAGACGTCACCTGCGCAGGTATGGATGATGGTTAAAGGCCTCTCCGACCATGGTAACCAAATGTCCCAACTCTTTTTTTGTTTTGTCAACAACATACAAGGTTAAAGCCTATCGCGGTGAACTACATTATTCTAATCATGCTACACACCAAGTAAGTGCGCAAACCTGTTCTTTGTGCTACATAAAGGTCACTAGACATGTTGGTTTGCATTCGCTGCTCTACAAATTTTAAATTCATGCACATGTTCTTAGCCACTCTGTATAATAGCAATTGCCTACTATTGTGTAGTTCTTGCAAAATGTAAAGTCAGTGGAAAATATTAGTGTGGATTCCTTGCTCCGCAGTTACTGAATTATCTGGTTCGTCCTAAGCTATGTTCTTGCTATTATTTTCTCCCTGGCATCGTTCTGCTCACATGTAGTATGCGTTCAAACTATACATACTAATTCGATTATAATTTTGTTGTTGCCATCCGGATCTTCAAAAGCTGCAACATTGACTATTTACTTTTTCTTTGCTTAGACCTCAAAAAGGGAACTCTAAACATGTTGGTTTGCATATCCTCTTCTACGGGTTCACAAACGATGCTATTGTTTCCTTATCTGGTGCTAGTTCGTCCTAAGTAATGACATAAGTACCATCTACCATATATATAGTTCATTTGTGGTTTGCCTTCATGCTCGATAAGTTATCGTATGATGTGATTATAACTTCTATCTGGTTCATTCTTAGCTACAACAGTAACTGGATGCCATTGTGTAGCTCACCGCAAATTCGTAGTCACCCAACATCTCTTGCATTTCAGGATACACAACTGCTTCCATATATATATATATATATATATATATATATTTGTTGAAATGACCTGACTAGTTTATATTTGCTGAAACTCTAAGAAACACTCTGTTTGATTGCTCAATCCATTTTATTGGTACACTTCTGTAAGGCTTTCTTGTCCTGGTCTACAGGTTCACAATTGACGCCATTATATTTCGTATCAAATGGTTTGTCCTAAGCAACGACATAACTATCCTCTACTATATATGTAGTTCATTCGTGGTTTGAATTCCTTCTCTACAAGTTCTCGTATGATGTCATTTTAATTTTTGTCTGTTTCATTGTAAGATAAGCCAGTAACTGCAAGCCATTGTGTAGCTCACCGCAAATTTCGAGTTACCCAACATCTCTTTCATTCCAGGATAAACAACTTCTTCCATATATATATTTGTTGAAATGACCTGGCAAGTTTATATTTGCTGAGTTTCTAAGAAACACTTTGATTGGTTGCTCGTTTCATTATAGGGACACTTGTCTAATTTTTGCTTGTCTTGTTCTACAGGTTCACAAGGGACGTCATTATATTTCCTATCTTGTTCTGGTTCGTCCTAAGCAACGACATAACTATCCTCTACTGTATAGTTCATTCGTGGTTTGCATTCCCACTCTACAAGTTCTCACATGATGTTGTTATAATTTCTGTCTAGTTCATTCTTAGCTACGACAGTAACTGCATGCCATTGTGTAGCTTACCATAAATTCTAAGTCACCCAACGTACCTTGCATTCCAGGATATACAACTTCTTGTATATATATTTGTTCAAATGACATGGCTATTGGGAATATGCCCTAGAGGAAATCATGTATGATGTAATTCTGATTGTATTCATAAATTTATTAAGTAGTCCTTGTATGAACAACTGTTGTATATCATTGAATATGTGATGTAGTTGTGGAACTATACATTCATGTTATTCATAATAAATATCCTTTGTCATCGCGGTTGTGCTGGACACACAACTTAGACCAATGTGAATGTCGTCTAATGACTCGGTTCCACTTGTTATGGGCATGGTGATGCTATTTCAACTTACATAGATTCAGCTAAAGAGTTTAGTGAGTCGTATTGACCCATATTAAGATACAACAAACAAGTCATCATTTTTATGTCTCAATCAATGTAATCCTTAGACCTGAGGTTACTTCACCATCCGAGTTGAGGATCACCGACTTAGGTTCTGTCAAACGTTGATCCGTAATAGTGCAATTATAAAGGCAGAGTTCGGGTCTACTGAGAATCAAGTTGCATGATGTGAATAGACAAGATGGGGTTTTGTCCCTCCATCTGGAGAGATATTTTCTAGGCCCTCTTGAATGATATGATTCGGAAAGCATGGCCATGCATGACTCGATTAAGTGTTAACCAAGGCAATCGACTAAGAGTTAGTCGGATGAATCACTTATCTCGAACTGAGAAGAGAGTCAGACTATTTAAGAGATGACGATTATTCGCAGAGAGTCAGACTATTTAAGAGATGACGATTATTCGCTTATAGTTCGACAAGGTATATCGTGAGGAAAAAGGGACTCGGGCGCAAGTCACATTGGAAGGCATGTCTTCATGACTCTTTGGTACTTGGGAGTCGACACATTCTGCTAGGATCCGCCAACGATTTATTGATTGAGAGTCGGACTCCAATCATGTCCAAGTTGCCATGAGCCAGCGGGGTCACACACTTAAGAGAGGGAGCAAGTTCGGATTGGATCTAAACAGGAAATCTATTTGGGTTGGACTCGAACCAGATTTGGACTGAGTTAGTGAGTCGGACTCATAATGACTAATATGGGCTTTAGTAAATGGGCCAGAAGTGAGTGGAGCCCACTTTCACCCCCGATATATAGTGGGCAGATACCCAGGGGGGTGACGGTTAGACTACTCCATGCTTTGGAAACCCTAGCTTCATTCAGTCTAGCCGCCGCCCTAGACCTAGCAGTCCGCCGTTGGAGCTCCTCCCCGTACGTGCGGATACCCATAGAGGTATTGTACGTTCATCACTTGGACGACCATGGGATTGGATTGCATTCAGAGTACTCCACTTCATTCAACATACGTGCTTCATCAGTAATCCATAACTGTACGTCTAGTGCTAATCCTCGTGGTCTTCAACCTCAGCTAGATCTTGGGATCACCGCGTTAGAGGGAAAACGTTTTGTTTTATTTCTGCGTGGCCTAATACTGGATAGTTTATATTTTCTGAAATTCTAAGCCACACAAATTGTTATATTTCTTGTTTCACGCTAGGTACACTTGTTTAATGCTTGATTGTCCCTTTTGTTTGACGTGATGGTCAATATATTTGAACCATTGACAAGTAGTAAACTATAGTTCATAGCTCATGTCGTATTAGTTAAATGAGTAGTTTGGCTTGTTTGATGTATTAACTTCTTATTACTTAGTTTCAGATTGCAATTATTGCTATCACCACCAAATAGTTGGCTGCACGATCATGTTTCAATGTTATTTTCCAATGTAGATGTCAAATTCAAAAGGGAGATGCAGGTGATAGACGGAAAAAGCAAATTGAGGACTGCTATCTCGATCGTTAACTGAAATGACGAATTTTATTTCCCTTGAGTTGATAAGATGTAATAATTTTAAGTAGTTTGCATTTGATGTAATATCTAGATAAATCGCATAGGCCGTATAGGCATTTAGTTGATGTCGTCCACCCATAGCGGTACGCGGTACCATACCTGTGTTAGCCAGGTCAATTAGGATACATTATTGGGCTTTGTTATTTGCCTATCTTGTATTGGGACGATGTTGAATAGTAAAAGATGCTAACAAGTTGTACACCTTTTATTATATCAGAATGGACTCCAGAAATGCTGAAACTGTAAAACACCGTAAAAGTAACGGGCCAACCCATAGGCGTGTCAGTAACAGTAAGATGCCATAAAAGTAACAGGCCGAAAAAGTAATAGGCTGAAACAATAACATGCAGAAACAGTAACACGCCGAAAACAGGAACATACAAGAACAATAAATGGCCAAAAACTTAAAAGGTCAGAACAGTAATGGGCCAGAATAGTAGTAGGCCAGGCCAATAAAAGGCCAGGACCGTAGCAGGCCAGAACAGTAACATGCCGAATTTGCACCAGGCCAGAACAGTAACATGCTAGAATATGAGTAGGCCTATTATGGGCCTGAACAGTAACGGGCCCGAAAGTTTATGGGCCACATTGGGTTCCATAAATGGGCCCATTTTAAATAGTGAAGGACTATATATTAAAGGGCTCGAAAGTTTACGGGCCAAAACGCGCTGACCAAATGGGCCCATTTCAAACAGCACAGGATGCAACAATAACGGACCCGATAGTTTACATGTCGCACAAATGGGCCCATTTCAAATAGTGCAGGTTGAAACAGTAATGGGCCTGAAAGTTTACGGGCCACGGTGGGCAGCACTAGTGGGCCCAATTCAACAATGCAGGACGTAACAGTAACGGGTCGTGATACCATTGGGCTCTCTTAATGGGCCGACCCGCTTAATAATTATCAGGCATTGGCTGGGCCTGGCTTCTACCATGGTTTCATTGATAGTTAACGGTGCTAACTGGACATTAATGGTCTTCACCATGTGGCAGTTTGCATGACGTCAGTAGTCAACGCAACTAGCGAACAGATCTACAATAAAATGAGTTTTCGTGGCTGAAGGGTGCGATCCGCCACGGTCAGAAAAAACCGTGGTATATTCATTTGTGATGGTTCTTAAACCACAAAGGACATCCATCATAAAAGGATTTTCAACCACAAAAAACAGGCCTTCAACCACGAAAATCAGCTGTTGTAAAAGGCAATTTTTCTTGTAGTGGTAGCTCTCTCAGGAATTTTCCTAAAAACAATTTCCAGGTACAAAACATGCCATTTCTTTAGAGATCCAACAAGAGATAAGCAAGACCCATCATATAGCCAGGAACCCTGATTGTCGGTCTCGGCCAAATTTCGAAACCGGCCTAAAGTTTGTATTAAAAAAATTCAAAAAATGTGAAACCTTCGCACATTGTCATTTTATGTTGCCTAGTTGCACGCAAAAATAATAAACAAGGCATATGAGGATTATTCTAAAAAAGTGTTCACAGAATCACCTGCCGCCTTCGAGAATTCATGACTTTCAAGGCAAATGAGCTAGGTCATGATCACAACCATGGCATATTTTACTTTAATGCACCCATATTCCACACATGCGTGTATCTTGTGATGGCAAACAATGTTGCATCATGAAGTTTTCACATTATCTGCATGGAAACTCCATTTTCTATTTTCTCGATGCTGAAAAGGGATTATTTTGTGAAGAATCCACCAAGGATGTGATGTGAAAATGCATCACCCCATTTTTATTAAATAATAGAGAGAATTTAGTGGCCAATTCACTAATTGGCTTCAGCTAGAGCCTCCCTGCGATATAAACAAGTTTTAGCCAGTCTAGCTAGAGAGGGGCTCAAATTTAGATTCGAGCTACCTCATAGCTCTCTTGGGAAGTTTCCAAAAATCATTTCCAGGTACAAAACATGGAATTTCTTTAGAGATCCAATCAGAGATTAGCAAGACCCAACACATAGCCAGAAACCCTAACTGCTGCGGTCTCAGCCTAATTTTGAAACCGGGCACGAAAATTTAAAAAATTCAAAAAATGTGAAACCTTTGCACATTTTCATTTTATGTTGCCTAGTTGCATGCAAAACTAACAAATATGCCATATGAGGACCATTCTAAAAAGTGTTCACAGAATTCGCCTATCGCCTGGCATTGAAGGCAAATGAGCTAGGTCATGACCACAACCATGGCATAGTTTGCTTTAATGCGCCCATATGCCACACATACGTGTATTTCAGGATGGCAAACAATGTTGCTTCATGAAGTTTTCACATTCTCTGCAAGGAAAATCCATTTTCCCGGTGCCTAAAAGGGCCTATTTTGTGAAGCAACCACCAAGGATGTGGTGTAAAAATCACCCAATTTTTATTAAATACTAGAGATCATTTAGTTGCCAATTCACCAATTGGCTTCAGCAAGAACCTCTCGGCGCAACCCCCGTCATATAAACAAGTTTCTGCCGGTCTAATTGGAGGGAGCTCAAATTTAGCCTGGAGCTACCTTGTAGCTCTCTCTAAATTTTCCAAAAAATCATTTCCAGATACAAAACATGGAATTTCTTTAAAGAAACAATAATAGATTAGCAATACCCATCATATATCCAGGAACACTAACTGCCGCGGTCTCAGCCAAATTTCCAAACCGGCCTAGAAATTGCATTAACAAATTCAAAAAATGTCAAACCTTTGCACATTGTCATTTTATGTTGCCTAGTTGCATGCAAAAATAACAAACATGGCATATGAGAATTATTCTAAAAAATGCTCATAGAAATCACCTATGGCCTTCGAGGATGCATAGCTTTCAAGGCAAATGAGCTAGGTAATGACCACAACCATGGAAATTTTTTCTTTAATGCGCCATATTCCACACATGCGTGTATCTTGGATGGCAAACAATGTTTCTTCATGAAGTTCTCACATTCTCTGCACGAAAAATCCATTTTACATTTTCCTAGTGCAAAAAAGGGCTTATTTTGTGAAGAAGACACCAAGGATGTGATGTGAAAATGCATCACCCATTTTTTATTAAATACTAGAGAGCATTTAGTGGCCAATTCACCTATTGGCTTTAATTAGAACCTCTCGGCACAACCCCCGCGATATAAACAAGTTTCTGCGGGTCTAGCCGGAGGGGGCTCAAATTTAGCCTGGTTCTACCTCTTAGCTATCTCGAGAATTTTCCAAAAAATCATTTCCAGGTATAAAACCTAGCATTTCTTTGAAGATCCAACAGGATATTAGTAACACCCGGAACATAGCCAGGAACCCTAACTATCGTTGTCTCGGCCAAATTTTGAAACCGGCCTAAAAAATTCAAAAGCAATTTAAAAAAAGTGAAACCTTCGCACATTGTCATTTTTTGCTACCTAGTTGCATGCAAAAATAACAAAGATGTCATATGAGGATTATTCTAAAAAAGTGTTCACAGAAATTACCTATCACCTTTGAGGATTCATGGCTTTCAAGGCAAATAGGCTAGGTCATGACCACAACCATGGCAGAGTTTGCTTTAATGCATCCATATTCTACACATGCATGTATCTTGTGATGATAAACAATGTTGCTTCATGAAGTTTTCACATTCTCTACATGGAAAATCCATTTTCCATTTTCCTGGTGCCAAAAAGGGCTTATTTTGTGAAGCAACCACCAAGGATATGATGTGGAAATAAATCACCCCTTTTTTATTAAATACTAGAGAGCATTTAGTGGACAATTCACAATTGGCTTCATCTAAAAACTCACGGCGCAACCCCTGCGATATAAACAAGTTTCTACCGGTCTAGCTGGAGGGGGCTCAAATTTAGCTTCAAGCTAGATCGTAGCTCTCTCTGGAATTTTACATAAAATCATTTCTAGGTACAAAACATGGAGTTTATTCAGAGATCCAACAAGAGAATAGAAAGACTCGGCACATAGCCAGGAACCCTAATTCTCGTGGTCTCGGCCGAATTTCGAAACCGACCTAAAAAAATGAAAACAAATTCAAAAAATGTGAAACCTTCACACATTGTCATTTCATGTTTCCTAGTTGCATGCAAAAATAACAAACATAGCATATGAGGATTATTATAAAAAAAGTGTTCATAGGAATCACTACTGCCTTCAAGGATTCACGGCTTTCAAGGCAAATGAGCTTTATCATGACCACAACCATGGCATAGTTTTATTTAATGCGCCCATATTCCGCAAATGTGTGTATCTTGTGTTGCCAAACAATGATGTTTCATGAAGTTTTCACATTCTCTGCACGGAAAATCCATTTTCCATTTTCCCAGTGTCAAAAAGGGATTATTTTGTGAAAATAGCCACCAAGGATGTGATGAAAAAATGGATCACCCCTTTTATTAAATACTAGAGAGAATTTAGTAGTTAATTCTCCAATTGTCTTAAACTAGAACCTCTCGGCGCAACCCCCACGATATAAACAAGTTTGTGCCTGTTTAGTTGGAGGGGCTCAAATTTAGCCTGGAGCTACATCGTAGCTCTCTCGAGAATTTTCTAGAAAAAATCATTTCCAGGTAAAAAACATGGCATTTCTTTGGAGATCCAACAAGAGATTAGCAAGACCCAACACATATTTAGGAACGCTAACTGCCATGGTCTTGGCCAAATTTCGATACCAGCCTAAAAAATTCAAAACAAATTCAAAAAATGTGAAACCTTCACACATAGTCATTTTATGTTTCCTAGTTGCATGCAAAAATAAAAAAACATGGCATATGAGTATTATTCCAGAGAAGTATTCATAGAAATCACCTACTGCCTTCGAGGATTCATGGCTTTCAAGGCAAATGAGCAAGGTCATGAGCACAACCATGGCATAGTTTTCTTTAATGCGCCCACATTCCACACATCCGTGTATATTGTGATGGCAAACAATGATGCTTCATGAAGTTTTCACATTCTCTGCATGGAAAATCCATTTTCCATTTTCCAAGTGCTGAAAAGGGCTTATTTTGTGAAAAAGCCAAATTTCCAAACCGGCCTAGAAATTGCATTAACAAATTCAAAAAATGTGAAACCTTTGCACATTGGCATTTTATGTTGCCTAGTTGCATGCAAAAATAACAAACATGGCATATGATTATTATTCTAAAACAATCTTCACAGAAATAACCTATGGCCTTCGAGGATTCATGACTTTTAAGGCAAATGAGCTAGTTCATGACCACAACCATGGCATAGTTTTCTTTAATGCGCCCATATTCCGCACATGCGTGTATCTTGGATGGAAAACATTGTTGCTTCATGATGTTTTCACATTCTCTGCACGAAAAATCCATTTTCTGTTTTCCGAGTGCCAAAATGGGCTTATTTTGTGAAGAAGACACCGAGGATGTGATGTGAAAATGCATCACCCATTTTTTATTAAACACTAGAGAGCATTTAGTGGCCAATTCACCAATTGGCTTATACTAGAACCTCTCGGCGCAACCCCGCGATATAAATAAGTTTGTGCCTATTTAGCTGGAGGGGATCAAATTAGCTTGGTGCTACCTCGTAGCTCTCTCGGGAATTTTCCAAAAAAATCATTTTTAGGTACAAAACATGGCATTTCTTTAGAGATCCAAAAAGATATTACCAAGAACCAGCACATAGCTAGGAACCCTAACTGCCGCGGTCTCGGCCGAATTTCGAAACCAGCCTAAAAAATTCAAACACAAATTCAAAAAATATGAAACCTTCGCACATTGTCATTTTATGTTGCCTAGTTTCATGGAAAAATAACAAACATGACATATGATGATTATTCTAAAAACGTATTCACAGAAATCACCTACCACCTCCGAGGATTCATGGCTTTCAAGGCAAATGAGTTAGGTCATGACCACAACCATGTCATAGTTTGGTTTAATGTGTCAATATTTCGCACATGTGTGTATCTTGTGGTGGAAAACAATGTTGATTCATGAAGTTTTCACATTCTCTGCACGGAAAATCTATTTTCCATTTTTCCGGTGCCAAAAGGGCATATTTGTGAAGCAGCCACCAGTGATGTGATGTGAAAATGCATCAACCCATTTTTATTATATACTAGAGAGCATTTAGTGACCTATTCACCAATTGGCTTCAGCTAGAACCTCTCGGTGCAACCCCCGTGATATAAATAGGTTTCTATCGGTCTAGCTAGAGGGGGCTCAAATTTAGCCTGGAGCTACCTCATAGCTCTCTTGGGAATTCTCCAAAAAATCATGTCCAGGTACAAAACATGGCATTTCGTCAGAGATCCAACAAGAGATTAACAAGAACCGGCACATAGCCAGGAACCCTAAATGTTGTGGTCTTGGAAAAATTTCCAAACGGGCCTAAAAATTCAACAAATTCAAAAAATGTGAAATCTTCGCACATTATCATTTTATGTTGCCTAGTTGCATGCAAAAATAACATACATGGCACATGAGCACTATTCTAAAAAATTGTTCACAGAAATCACCTACCGCCTTCTAGGATTCATGGATTTTAAGGCAAATGACCTAGGCCATGACCACAACCATGGAATAGTTTGCTTTAATGCGCCCATATTCCGCACATGTGTGTATCTTGTGATGGCAAACGATGTTGCTTCATAAAGTTTTCACATTCTCTGTATGGAAAATATATTTTGTGAAGCAGCCACCAAGGATGTGATGTGAAAATACATCACACCATTTTTATTAAACACTAGAGAGCATTTAGTCGCCAATTCACTAATTGGCTTCAATTAGAACTTCTCGGTGCAACCCCGGTGATATAAACAAGTTTCTGCCGGTCCAGCTGGAGGGGGCTCAAATTTAGCCTGGAGCTATTTCGTAGATCTCTTAGGAATTTTCCAAAAAATCATTTCCAGGTACAAAACATGGCATTTCTTCAGAGATCCAACAAGATATTAGCAAGACCCAGCACATAGCCAGGAACCCTAGCCGCCGTGGTCTCGGCCAAATTTTGATACCGGCCTCAAAATTTCTTTCAGCCACACATCATGCATCGAGCGGCCAAAAAATTTGGGGTTCGGTCCTACCCTCGCGCCATAGAGAGAATTATTGCTAACAAAAATTGCGGCTGGGCGAGCAAATTTATATTACTGTTCAGCCCTCCCGTATAAGGAAACCCAAGCATTCACACAGAGGGCATGTACATAATCTATATAAAACCTCATTTATCCCCTCACTAAGAGGAGACATATCGAATACCCCCCACCCCTGCCCATCCACCCCCACCACCGTCCCCTATCTCAACCTCCATAATTGATGTACATCCAGCGAGTAGTCATCGCCCTATTCCATCCTCACATTTCTGGTTTACCCCACGCCGTCGAGCTCATAGATTTTCCGCCTCTCCGTGAAGGACTACAACCTCGCCATCAGCCTTACCGACGAGGTCTTCAAAGTCACCAACAAGGTCTTCACCCTCTTCGTGAACCCGGGCATCAAGGTCTTCTACCTCACCATCCACCTCACCAACAATGTCTGTCTACTCCCTGTACACCTCGCCGTCAAGGTCTGCCACTTCGCCTCTCACCACGCCAGATGATCGTCCACCTCGCCGACAAGGTCTGCCACCAAGGTTCCCGGTAAGAAGCGCACAAAGAAAGGGGCCTTACTGCCTGTAGGCAAGGAAACAATCATCTTGTTTTTTTCCTCTTTTAAGCCTACTCGATGCTCATGTGTGTTTGCCTGTTTGAGGCAATAATTTTTTTGCCCGTGAAATTGCTTGTCTGAGAGGCTATTCATTATCCTGCTCATGTTTTCTCTAGGACAATCAACACCACACGTTATATTTTTTTTAATTGTCTGTTTAATTTGTAGCTTACTTAGATTTCTTTATTAATTTTAGAACCTCAAATGCATCCCATGGAAGAAAGTCGGCTAAACAAAATATTGAGAAATAATGAGTGGTTGCAACAACTTGGCATTAGGCCCTTTGCAAGTCTTTTCACATTACCAACTGTATTCTCTCCTAAAAAGAGACAAAATAAAGGATCTGGATCTGACTATGATACTGAAGAGGAGGAAGATGCCATGGATGATGTCAGTGAGGTAGATGAGATGCAGGTTGACCCTTTACTTACTCATCTTGTGTTGAATTGTTTGCTAACTAATTTAGCCATATATCTGTTGAATTGACTGACACATATGAAATTTGTAGCCTGGGAAGAGGAAATGGAAGAAGACATCTACCGTCACGAAAATGTTGGCTCCTTCTGATGTAGCAACTGCATGGATATGCATCTTGGCAGACCTAGGTGCCGACATAGAAACTTGAAGAAAACCAGGTCCAAGGGGAAGAAACCAGTTGTCCAAGGCGCCCAGGGAAGCAACCAGTTGTTAGGTGAGAGTTAGGGAAAACAAACCAGCAAGAAGATCTCTAGGGTTTGCTTAAGAGAGGGAAGAATCCTTCTCCCTGACGGAGAGAAGGAAGAAAGAACATAGAGAGAGTGTGAGGATAAAGAAAGAGGAAGCCCGAGGAATGTAGAAGCTATGCTAGAAAGCGGCTCTCGGCACAAGATAGATCACCATCTTGTATTTTGATCCACTCTAGATAATACACCAAAGCAGGACGTAGGGTTGTTAACCGAAGGGCGGCCCGAACCTGGGTAAAATGGTTGCATGTTCTTTGTTCTCGAATCAGCAAGTTCCTTTGTCGCCGTTGAGGTCAAAATTCCTTCATGCCCACTACCGAACAAATAGGGCCTGTCTAGAATCCTTGATTTCCGTGTTGGAGAGACGGGACATCTAGCGTGTCAGGTAGGGGGCGGTCGCATTTTCGGATTCAGCAATCAGCTTTAGCATCGACAGCTCCGTGAGCTTCATGATCATCATCTTGTTCACCTGCATCGACTCCGTCATCACCAGCCATGGCACCAAGGAGAGTTGGTGGCATCGGGACTGGTCCTGCCATGGTTGACTCTCCTGCTGCACGGACTAACTCGCACGTCCTTTCCACGAGTGGGGGCTTGGATGCTGAGCCTCGTGCATGGAGCGCAATTACCGTTGTGGGTATCGACCCTTGTCCAGAGCCAAGCCCAACAGCGCCACCGCCACCATAGTCGCCACCACATCCCATGGCCGATGAGGGCGAACATGCAGGCGGGGGTGCCGCTTCCCGAGAGATACCACCACTAGGTGACACAGGAGGCATCATGCTCAAAGATCCTTCGTTGGCGATGCAGGAGGTGCCATCGGTGGAGAGTTTCTCCCAGGTGGCGTAGGAGACGCTGCCGAGGGAGGCCACTTGCTAAAAGGAGTCACGCCGGTCAGGGCCAGAGGAGCCGACCCCAAATCGGAGCATCAAGCGTCGGCCCAGCACGTGGAATCCATAGATCGCGCCGGGTCTCGCAACAACGCACCAAGTGCTAGACGCCAATCCCAGTCTTACCACTCTGGGAACCAAACTATGTGCGCTGCTCATGCCATAGCTCGGCGCCCACCGGCCCCTGGGATGGTTGAGTATGATGATGGAGAGATGACCTCGACGTGTAGCTGGAGCTTATCAGAATGCACTAGGAGACCGCTCGTGATCGCTCCCAGTCCAACCTAGGGCCGATTCATGGTGCAGAGCACGCTCAAGCTGCTTCCGCAGGGCCCACGCACAACCCTGCCGTGAGGTCACATTCCTAGAATGTTGCCCCCGGGTCGGGGGCTGCTGGACCCGCGACGGAGGAAGGAGAACCAACAACCACGCTACATGTCACTTGGGGCTAGAGCCCCAAGACTTGGAGAGCAAGATCACATGTCTATGGGGTACTCCACCGACCATGTGTTTAGGCATGCCGAAAGGTGCGAGGAGACTCCATCGTGGCCATCGAGGTGCTGGTACGAGATTACCTGCTGCAGCTGCCTCAGCAGGCTGCAGGGCGGCCGTCCCAAACCCACGGGGCATAGCTAAGCTAGAGAGCATGGCTTTGGGATACGGAAGCGGCTACCTCGCCTTTACCCTGCCTTGTAGCAGGTGGCATGGCTGCCAGAATTCCACCCCATAGTCCCCATAAAGTTTGAAGGCAACACCAACTCGAAGGAGTTTCTGGCCATCTACTCCACTGTTATGGTGGTCGCGGGTGCTGATGAGAAGGTCACGGACAATTAGTTTCCAATGGCCCTTAAAGGCACGGCCTTGTCCTGGCTCATGCACCTACCCAAGGATTCCATCCGCTCCTGGGCCGAACTGTGTACCCGTTTCGTGAGTGTGTTCCAAGGAGCCTTCAAGCGCTCGGGAACACTCCTTCAGCTCCACACAGTGCTCCAGGGGAGTGGAGAGCGGTTACGAGACTTCATGATGCGATTCTTGCAGATTGCACACACTATTCCGAAGGCAGAGGCTGATGCCATTATCGGCGTGTTCATGATGAATGCGTGGGACAGTAAGATGAGCGAAGATCTTAACATGCACCCCATCAAGAGTACTCATGAGTTGTGGGCATTGGCTGACCTCTGCTCCCTAGCATAGGAAGGATGCCTAACGCCCGAGGATGCTGCCCGGGAAGCTACTGGGGTGGCAGACCCGGGAAGCACTGCTGCCAAGAAGAGTGTCTCGCGTAAGAAGGGCCTTCGATAGGCCCTGGATGCGGAGCCTAGTGCTTCAGCCGAGGCCGAAAATAACACCAAACTTGAGAAAGAAGTGGCGGCTGCCAAGACCACCACGGGGATGTGGTGCCCCGTGCACGAGTCGTAAATGCCTCTCCATCCTCGGTTATGGCTAGGGACAGAAGAGGCGCATTGCTAATCAAGGGGCTAATGGTACCTTCCGGAACTGTTACTACTGCAACAGGGTTGTCCATCATGAAAAGGATTGCATAGCCTAGCCTGTCCCAAGATCTCCCACCGGAGGACGTGTGGGCAACATGGGCGCTTCACGAGGAGGAGATGGAGGCGATGGAGCAAGAGCGGGGCATGGCCACGACCCCTTAACCGTGCGACCACAATCCTGCTGGCTACCAATAGGCGACAACGACGAGTGCGGGCAGTACCCACAAGTGTAGGACTATGCGTGCGCACATGGAGGAACCTATTCTATGACTTCCCAATGGGAGTTTAACTTTTTCTACCGTGTAGTATGCACCGTACAGCCCAGTCCAGAGGCAGAACGACCGCTTCGGTGGTCTCATGTACGTATTACTTTTGATGAGGGAGATCACCTGGACCGCATCTCTGGGGTCGGCACGCTGCCCCTGGCGGTCTCCCCCATCATAAAGAACATCAAGGTTACCAAGATGCTGGTGGATGGAGGGGATGGCCTCAACATCCTCTCAGCAAAGCTGCTGGATAAGATCCAAACATAGAAGATCAATTAGCCCAAACAGGGTCTTTTTTGGTCATAAGCCCTAGAGCTACCCAGCCTTGGGGTAAGATTGAGTTGCTAGTCACATTCGGCACTCAAGGCAACTACTGCACTGAGAACATCATCTTCGATGTTGCGGATATTGCCCTGTCATATAACAGCATCATAGGGCGGCCTGCTTTGGCAAAGTTCATGCTGGTTTCCCACCATGCCTATAAATCGCTCAAGCTTCCATCCTTGTGGGGGACCTTGACCACCAAATGTGATATCAGGGACGCTGGGTTCTGCTCTGAACATCTGTTCAAACTAGTAGCCACCATTTTCCCTGTGACTCACCTTGATCCTTTGTCCGATTCAGAACAACCTTTCGGGCCGATTCCCGGCTTGCCCGGGAAGATCCTCTGACCCTTTCCGGAACCTAGTTCTAATGACTATTATGGTAATGGTGGCTCTCCGAGAAAGCTAAAAACTTATCGCATCCATCCTACCATCAAAAAATCCCGCTACTGTGTGTGGTGCTCCTGGTAAACTTACAAGCCTGGGTGTGAGTCGAGGTTCCGCCAGCAAACCTAAAGCCTTGGAGCATGCATCGTGCTCCCAGCAAACCCAAATCCTGGGAGTCAATGTAGTACTCTAAGCAAACATGAAGCTCGGTAGCCGGCATTGTGCTCCTGGTAAACCCAAAGCCTGAGAGTGAGTGTAGTATCTGGCCTGGCCCGCCTTTGTGTAAACCGCTTGTAACCGGGGGTTGCCCTTGTTTTGCAATAAGAAATCCCATTGCTCTCGTTCTTTCGCCGAGCCTTTTCGGGTTTTTGCATTCCTTTGGATATTTCTCGAGGACCGGATGTGGGTAAGAAGACTGTCAGGCCAGGAAACGTCGTACTCTCATGACCCCCTCTGAGGTATGAGCATTGTGCTATAGGCATTGCCGACGAGCACTAAATCGCGAAGACAACCTCCCACATCAGGCCCTTGAGTTGGCAGCTATGTGCCCTGATCAAGCACACAGCACCCAACTTTTAAACCTGATGCATGGGTAAGTGTTGTAAGGTGCATTCCTCGTGTTTCAGGATAAGCAATGAATGGATGAGCAAGGAGAGGCCAAGGCAATGGTCTCATCAAGGATGCAAGGCTCACGGACGGATGAGACTGACATCGATCGCAGCTTCCAGGGGCTGCTAGACCCCACAAGAAAGGCACAAACCGACTAAAAGGTCGAAACTCCAGAAGCAGGAACAAGGCAATGGAAAACTCCTTCATGGGTCCCGCAGTGGCACAAGAATGGCAAAGGACAAGGAGCATCAAGGGCAACCATGAAGCACAATGCGGCAAAAAGGGGAAAAATAACACGAAGGAAAAGGTAAATACATTAATAATTGCCGATTGGCATTACATCTGACAAGTGTACAATGCAGCAATCGACACATAGAAGATGCCTGGTGAAGGGGTGTAGGCAAAGGACCGCGGGCTAGGGGAAAAGGGGAAGGTGCCGCTCCTTACCACTTCCAGCGGCGTCGCTTTGCCCAGCCAACCCCTTGGCATCACCTTCTTCAAAAAGTAGAACCAAAAGTTGGCAACGCGAGGGAGGAGCCCTCCACCACCTTGCGTGTGAGTGGGTCACACCTACCTCCCGGCGCCCTGCCTCAGGCGTCGTTGAGATCGGATTCAATGAAAAGCGGTGGGTAGTAGCTTCAATGACATAGGGTGTCATCAAAGATCTTCACCAACATGTGGCCCTCGCCGCGGTAGCGGAACTTCAGGACATCCCCTACCTTCAGATTGTAGTGGTCCGTGAAGTCCAGCCACCCGTCACACAGATACAGGCTGTCGGCGCCATCCACACACCGCTGCATGTCCCAGATAGGCTGGTCGCCACTCGCTTCGTGCACTCGGAGCTCGCATGAAGAGTGCTCCCTGAGCTCTTCCACGATAATGTCCATCAAGCGCAGCCACCACTTGAAATTCATCGGAAGGAAGACAGGAAACACGAATCCAATAAGGCCCGCCATTTCATCATCACTTTCCCGACGACGAAGCGGCGGGAAAGGAGAGTAGTTGTTGAAGGGAATATGACTGAGAGGCAATAATAAAGTGGTTATTATATTATTCCTTGTTTATGATAAATGTTTATTTTGCATGCTATAATTGTATTAATTTGGAAACTTTAATACATGTGTGTTTAATAAACAAATAGAAGGTTCCTAGTTATGCGTCTCTTATAAACTAGCTCGTTGATTAACAAGATGATCAAAGGTTTCCTGATCATGGACATTGGATGTTGTTAATAACGAGGTCACAACATGGTTGGAATGATGTGATGAACATTCATATGAAGTATAGCATTATGATCAAAGTCACTGTGTTTATATTTCTATAACATCATATGAAGTAATCCTAGTCCTTAGACCATGAGATCATGTCAATCACTAACACTGGAAGAGTATCTTGATAACATCAAAAGTCACACCATGACATGGTGACTATAAAGGTGGGTTCAGTGCTACAAATGTGTTATGTAGAGGCTCATAAATAAAGAGTGGAATTTGTCCATCCCGATAACGGATAGATATACTCTGGGCCCTCTAGGTGATATCTGATACGTCCATAACGTATCTATAATTTTTGATGGTTTTGTGCTATTATTATTCTTTTGGCACTTATTTTTATATAAATTCATGAGTTATTTGGACTAACCTAGTAATAGTTATTAAAACAAAATTTGCTCTTAATGCTTCTTTATTTGAAAATACTTGAATCTTGATCCTTCTGGCATTAAAGAAAAGTACTTCTTGGGAGATAACCCAATAGTTTTATTGAGTATTGGAAGTTATTACTTCAGTAATAACCTCTCCTTATCCTTTTTAATTGATTTTTGTGTCAAGAATAACCTCTAATGAGAGGGAAGTAAGATTTGGGGAGTTGCTGTCCCGAAACAGATTTTTGTGATCCACTGTAAAAATTCTTGAAAACTCTCTATAAGTCAGATTGAGTTTTAATTTTATGAATAAATCCCCCAGGATGTTAGATAACTTTCGTTAGGTCAACAGTTTTTTATTTGAGCAACAGAAGGTCTTTGAAAAAATCGGTTTGTACCTGCTGGTCTGTTTTGACAGATTTCTGCAATTATTTGCATTTGCTTCTTATTGATTCCTTTTTGGGTTATTTTTGGGAAATTGAGCTTTTTGAGGGAATCGCTACAGTATCTTGTGTCTTTAGTGAAAGTTTTGTTGTTTTGGAACTAAACCCAAAGGTCTATTATCTTTTAAATACAGTAATGTTGCTAATGAAGATTGTGTGAAGTTTTGTATGAAGGGAAATTTACAGGTGTAAGGAAAGAATGATGTAATGAGATGAAGAATGGACAAAAGCCCAAGCTTGGGGATGCCACCCCATTTCACCCCAAGAAATATTCAAGAGGTACAAGCGTCAAATCTTGGGGATGCCCAAGGTATCCCCTTCTTCGTCAATAAAAATCTCAGGTCTTTCTAGACACTTCGTTTTTATCGTTTCATGCACTGATGTGTTGTTCTTGGAGCATCTTTTTTCGTTTTTGGTTTTTGTTTGCTTAGTTTGCTTGAATAAAGTGGTTGGACCCCCGTTTTCACTATGTTGTTTCAAATAAGTTGATTTGTGTTGGAGAAGGAGTAGGAAGCTTCATGTTTATAAGTGGTACAAAAGGAGTTTTTTTAACTATGGCCTAGACCTTATCATGTCATGTTCGATGTTGTTTTGACCCTATGCTTAGTGGTTATTATTGTTTCATTACTTGTTTCAAAAAATTGAGATTGCTTAATGTGCATTGAAAGAATCATGCGTTGTTTTAGCATACAAAAGCATAGTATTGTGGTATTCTCCTTTGATGCTTTGTTTGGGTTGACTTGGCACATGCTCACACCATGTTATGACTATGAACCAGTCACCATAGCCTCTATTATCATTTAGTTTTTTACTTGTGGTGCCAGTTTATGCTTTGATTAGTAATGTTTTGTCGCTCTGCATGATTATGGCCATTATTGCTCTCTTAGTTGGTCGCTCCTAGTCTTTTGCTAGCCTCCACTTGTATTGAGTAAGCTCTACTCATGCATCCAACTCCCAAGAAACCAAGTTATTCCAAAGTGTCCACTATAAATTCGTATGCATGGTGTGTTACACCATTCCAAGTATATTCTTGTTTTATCTATCTTCCAAATTAAATTTGTTATGTGAAAGTTAGTGATTAAAGCTCTCACAAAATTGGTGGCACATTTTATTTTTCTTGCCCCTAATAAACTTGAACCATTGTGTCATCTTTGTTGTATATGCTTGCACTTATAAGTTGAGATTAGCAGAACCGTGCTGTCACAGGGAACGCTTTCAACACTTGTAAATATCTACCCAGTTGATATCATGCTCTTTTGTTTATGGATGTCATCGGTGTGAAATGCAAAGGGAGCTTGTAAGTCCATAGAGTTATGTATGTGTGTTAGAGAAACGCCTGGGCCGCTAGCCTAAGCCATGCCTAATCATGGTGGAAACTTGCAGCATCACCATAGTGAGCAATCTATGAAGCATTCTTCTTATAAAAAAGAGATATAGATTGAGAAAAAGAAAAAAGAGATGAGAAAAGATGAAAGAGAGAAAAAAGCACCATTTTCCCATGGTAAACAAGAAGATTGTTGAGATGCTCATTGTCTGCTTTTCTTGTAATTTTGTTATGGGATAGCTCATGTATCATTGGGCAAGAGGAACCCCGTTGGCGGTTCTCTATGATTCACATGTACTTACTATGACAAGAACTTACCGGTGACTAAAGTTGAGTAGCATGAGGAGCGCCCCTCATACTCAAGGGACATGAGATTGCCAACTTATACTTTGTCAAGCATATACTCCATCTTTGTTCACTTTAACCTTAATCACTTCAATATTCTTATGATAGGGGCAATGAGAGCTGAAAGCTAAAAAGTACCATAATTTTTGGAAGCTCTTTATGAAACTTGAAATCCCTGCTTCCCTTTGAAGGGCCTTTCTTCCACTATTATATTGACTCTCCACCTTCTATCCTTAGGCACCAATTAAGAGAGCATAGTTGCCATTCTTAGTTCTATGTGCATTGTCCCAAAACTTGTTGATTGATTCATAAGATTGATATTTCTTGTTCTTGAACTATTTGTATCTAGTCACCCTTATGATCTTTGAAGGTGTCCTATGCATTTATGATTTGCTATACCATAAGGGACAAGCTGAATACCACTCTTATTATGTTTTCTTTATGAGAAACAAATAAACGTTTTTCAATGCATTGTTACTCATGATATTTGTTTGTAACCTTTTCATGTTGCAACTTGGTTGCTATGTATTATTGTTAGAACTACATCTTTCATGCTCATATTTAGAGTACCTTGATCCCAGCTATCCATGCTTTGCAAATGGTTAGATCAATATTATGATGGTGCATGTCACCTCAAAAATTATATTGTTTCTATTGTTTACCTACTCGAGGATGAGCAGGAACTAAGATTGGGGATGTTGATATGTCTATAATGTATCTATAATTTCTGATGGTTTTATGCTATTATTATGATTTTGACACTTCATTTTGTATAAAGTTCATGAGTTATTTGGACTAACCTACTAATAGTTGCAAATGTGAACAATGTTATTGTTTTACACTTTGATGTGTAGGAATTATCAAGAATACAAGTGGAACCCTTGTTGGAGTCAAATTGGGATTTTCAAAAAATCTGTCTCAGAACTCTTTTTGAAGATGGTCACGTTTCGAGTCTAAGACGACTTTAAAGGGAAACCTCTTCCTCTAAATAGTTGTAGGAAATTTCGCAATCAAACTTTCTGGACATAAAATTTAGCTAATTCCGAGTCTGGACGGGCCCGCTAGGCCCGATTTACTCTAGCCCAAGATGGGATGATGGGAATCCGAGAAGCTATATAAAGGGAGGAAACCTAATTCGTGAAAGACACCTCCATCCACGAATTTGCAGCCACCAAAGCCAAGTTTTTGACTCCCCCGTTGATCCCAACTCCATGGGAAGGGCTCCCAAGAATCCATGAAGGAAGGGGGCTAAGGGGCGGTGCTCCCCACGATACTGGCGGCGGGGAAGGAGTCCCCCGTGCCGCCGCCACCCTCTTCACCGCCATATCCATCACCTAATCCTCCTAGTATGCAGTGGTTCATCCTCCCACACACCTCTGTACCGTCCTATGTAAACATGGTGTTTGATGCTATAAGTTATAATCCTATGATCTATGTCATGTTTGTGTAGTTTCTTTGTTCTTAGATTGAATGGTTGAACGTCTTTGGTTCATTAGATTTGTATGTTGATATGGTACAGTCCTTTGGTGTCCATTATATTTGTATGCGCATGAATTAAACATCATAGGGTTTGTAGTATATGTAAGATGAAGGGAGAAGTTCTGCCGGAGTGACAGAAACCTAAGGACGCGAACTAGAACGTTGCACGTATGGGAGTAAGAGGACCATTAACTTAAGGCTATGGTTGGGGAAATCTTAATGCATTGTTAGTAGTTACAGATGTTTTCTAACAATCTAATCATATAGGACATGTAATTTCAAGTATTGAAGCGCATGTATATTTAGCCGCTCCCACATAGAAAACTGCATTGAAGACACTGAACCCGATTTATTCGCCAATTTAACTTGGACAAAGCCACCACTATTCCACACTCATGGTTATGTTAGTTTAGTGTATTTTATTGCTACAGCGACTAGATTTATTTTCTTGTTATTTATTATCTTGCAAAGCTTTCTCTAGTACTCGTATTGTTGCTCTAGTTTTATTTCTTAGATAATGCAAATGTTTAGTGTGCATAGAGTTGTATCAGTGGTTGATAGAACTTTAGAGAACATTTATCCTACCTTTAGCTCCTCGTTGGGTTCGACAATCTTACTTATTGAAAAGGCTACACACGATCCCCTATACTTGTGGGATATCAATATCACATTTGTTAGGTTGCAAGCAAGTGATGTGATCACTAGAATGTTATATCACGGGAACACGAAAAGAGTACATGTCGGTAACGAGATCAAACTAGGTATGGAGATAACTATGATCATATCTCGGAAATGGAATATATCATGATAGAAAGGGATTGAGTTACATGCATAAAAGGTTCTCACGATCACAGAAGTCATCGTTGAATGTGTGGGAGTCAGGACGAATCTCCAGGTCCCGCAGCTGATTATTCGCGAACCATAGGGTGACACACTTAAGGGATACCAACACCATTTGGAGCAAATAAGATGCTAGGAAAATATTATGAAAGCTCTAGAATTATTTCAATGGAAACCAGAATTGTTTCGGGTGAAATTGCTGAAACTGGTTCTGCATATGATATTCAAATGTTGAAAGAGTGAATGTGGAAAAGAGTTTGTTAATTAATGTAATTAATGAGGAATTGTTTTATGTGAATGTTTGTTAATTAATGTAATTAACAAAATTCTGAATAAAATAAATAAAAGAGTTTTATTAATTGAGAGCTTTCTTTAAATTTGGTGGAAATTTAATGGAGTTGAGTGGAATTTTGAGTGGATGAATGTTTATGTGAGTGGAGGCTATTTATTTTGAATGGGAGCTCCACCCACATGAATGTGGAAGAGGTGGGGGAAGCCACCATGGCTGCCACGCCATGCCCTTTGGGATTCCTCCCTCTCACTATAAAAGTACCCCTCTCCTCCTCTCATATCATATCTCCTCGCGAAGGATCTCTCTCCCCCTCTAGAATTTCCGCATGGTCTCGGATCAGCGAGATACATATTCCCGGTGTCTTTTTCTAGAAGGTTTTGCTTCTTCCGCTGCTTCGCTGGAGAGAGGGCATGGAGGTTGTCGGGATACCCGAACGTGTGTGCAATCACGGATGCACCACTTATTTGCGGTGCTGGACTTGATGGTGCTAGACCAGCTGGACTTCATCAAGATATTGAGATCGACAACATCACAAACGAGTTCATACTAATAAAGCTTTTCAGTGTTCGAGGGTATCTATTCTATGGACGTATATCCACTTGTTGCTTGTATCTAGATATATGGATCTTGGTGCATATAGATCCAATCGTAGGAAATTTTTTGTTGTGTGTGCTGCAAACCCAATAGTGGTATCAGAGCCGGATCTATGCGTAGATGCTTTGCACGGGTAGTACACATATGAGTATGTGGGCACTGATGGTCATGTTATTGCTTCTTATGTGTAATTTGGATATTGGTGGCATAGTGGGATGAAGTGGCCCAGACAAACTTTACATGTCCTCTCACATGAGACATGTTCCACGCTTGACATGCAACTAGTTTTGCATAAGTGGCTTGAGGGTGTCTATCTCTCCTACTATAGTCAATATATGTTTTACAACGAGTTGCCAATGATTTGATTATCGTCATTGTGGTTCCATGTTTGTAGGTAAGAATTGTTCTATCTCCGAAAGCCTTCAGCCATGTAAAACATGCAAAAGATAAATTAGAGGCGTCTAGTTTTTGGTTTTGTCGGGCAAATACTATGATATGGTAGTGTTATAATTTGTAGTATGAATTGATACTATTTAAAATTATAATATGACAAAGTGTAAGTTCCATAGACCTTGACCTTACACATATATGAATGATAAACATCATTCCATGATGCACAAGATAGTGATCAAGTGCAAGAACCATATCATATCACTTCAGTATATGATGTTTGTTTGCATCTTATATTGCATGTTTGGCATTTTTAGTAGCATTATAAGATGAACCCTCATTTAGATATCAAGATAAAAAATGTTCTCCCTTAAGTATGCATTGTTTATGTTTTGCCGCTTCAAGACATCATGTGATGATCGGTGTACTTGAATCCACGATCATATTTAGGGTGTAAGAAAGTTTTACACACGCGAGTACTAAGGTTCTTACTTGGTGAGCCTACCATGTACATACATGGCCTCGGAACACGGACCGAAAGGTTAAGAATGAGTCATATAGCTGATATGATGCCCATTTATATGCTTTCCTTTAAAGCTACACTGACTCACGTGATGATTGGACTTGGTGTAGTGGATTTGGTTCATGTAATCACCAAAAAGAATCGAGAGATATTGTTTTTGAGTGGGAGTTCATTTCTAATTTGGATTAGTCAAACTCAATTTATCATAAATTAAATCAAAGTGAATTTGCATAATTTGTTGTAGTCATTGGCATTCGTTCACCACCTTATGCTTAGTTGTAATTGAGATAATAGAACTATAGAATTCAGGTTATTACTTTACAAACTGGTATCATATTGTTTTAAGTGTCAATTTACAGTTTGAAAGTCCTATTGAAAACTTTCAGCAAATTCCATCTACTCCATGAAGTTTAATACGTGGTATTAAATCAAGAGTAACAATTCTAGTGTTAGTATCTAAAGTATCATGTTTGCCTCCATGATTCTTGATATCCAAAAGTTGTTTTAATATCGAGGTTATATAGGAGCTGAAAGAATTGTTTCAGAAACCATCATGTGTGAAAGATATTGTGATATCTGAAACAATGTTTAGGTTGTAATATAATAGAGTATAATTTGGCAAAATACATGTTCCCATATTGTATGAGAATTTGCAAAGATTGGATACGCTATACGTCCTAATCTCCCAAAAAGGTTTTGAGAGCTACCATTATACTCACGATTCGTCCTTATAGGCTATAGTAGGTTAATCATGAAAGTTGCCATGATAAGGATGAATAGAATATGTAGGTAACATGTTTACTACTCTAAAAGATTACTAAAGAATGGAATTTGAAAGAACGTCAAACATTTGATGATGGTGATCAACTTCAAAGTGCAAGTCCAAAGGTATTAGTATTTAACTATACATGCTTTGGACTATGTGTCATATATATGGCGACATTGCTGATGTTGATAGATTCTTTTAAAAGGAAAAGGAAACGCTGAAAGAGAATCTATAAAATGTTATGAAGAAAAGAAAAGACTGGAAATGTCCAGCTAAGGTATATAGATGATATACATGTTATGGTTCCATTCTTTGCTTGTTAAACAATGTGGTTCTATGGTATTGGATACCGAATTGGTTGGTATGAAATGTCATGCAGAACGACCCAATTCATGAACTACAATGGCCTATGTAACTAGCAAGAGAATATGTGATGATGTTCATCGAAAACAAATAAAGTGTTATTGTATTTCTAGTTGACATCAAAGCTTGCCTTCAAGATTTTTTATTTTTTAGCTATTATGAGAACAAATGGTTGTTCAAATAATTTCCATATTCCATATAAGATGGATGATTTATAAGTCTAGTCGGAGAAATCACGTCCAAAGAGCTAATGCTAAAAATGTCGCAAGACAAATGATTGAAAGATCACTTACGAAGTGACATCACCGTTTAAGTTATATTGGAAATAAAAACATGTAGAAACTCCATGTTGTCAGAATTTTGGAGTCTTTTGATTTTGATCAAATGACACTTGTGATATTTTCCTAGAGATAATTGAAGTTTTGTTCAAAGGCCAAAGAAGAACGAACGACTAAATTATTAGAATTTATCCATATAGATTTATGTAGTCCATGATGTGTAGTCATGAGTGATGAATTTCAACTTCATATGCTCTCTCCGAAAATTTGAGTGAATATACACATAATGAGGAAGAAGTGTGAAATATTTGAAAATGTTCAAAGACTTTCAAGATGAAGTGGAAAATCATTGTTATAAGAAAATAAAGAAATTATGATTTGATCATAAAGGAATATAGTTGAGTTACAAGTTTAGCAAAACACCCAAAGATTTGCATTTCCTGAAACACCATAGGAATATGGAGTGCTCGATTATGTAATGAAACCTTGTTTAACACGGTAAGATCAAAGGTATCATTTATAAAACTACCATTATGTTTTAAGAATTAAAGCTTTAGAGACTACTGCTTTTACACTAAAAAGAGCACCATCGTGATCCGTTGAAATGACACCATAAAGGTTATGGTTTGGGATAAAACCCGAGTCATCTTTTCTTAAATTTTGGTATGCTTGGCATAAGTAAAATGTTTACAACCAAAGTAAAATAAGCACGTCTTTGTAGGTAATTCCAAAGAATTTATTGGGATTTTCTCCGTAACACCAAAGACAAAAGTGTTTGTCTCTTAGAACGTCAAGTTTCTTGAGAAAGAATTTTTTGTGAAAAGTTAAGTGGGAGGACAATAGAACGTTGATATGGTTATTGAACTTTAGCTATATGTGCTAAGTTGTGCAGCACCGGAAAATGTTCTGGAGGCAGCCATGATGCTCATAGCTTATATGCCTCAAAGGTTTTGGTCACGGAGATCTAAGTTCCTATTGAACCAAGTAGGTCAGGAAAATACTAATATTTGAGAGTAAATCATTATTGTTTAAAAATGATGAACTGACTGCATGCAAAGAGGCGATGATGGGCCCTGACTCCTTCATATGGCTTGAAGCCATAAAATCCGTGATAGTTCCATACACAAGAAATCAAGTTTTTTGAACATGGAAGACCCTACGGAAAGGTGTAAAAGCTATCAGTCGTATCTGGATATATAAAGAAATAGACATGGATGTTTTACATCTATGAAATAGTCGATGTGTTGGTAAAGATTGCACAAAAATATTCAAGGAGTTGACTATGAAAAGATTTGATCTTTCATAGAGATATTTAGTCTGGACGGATTAATGTAGCAACCACTACATATAATTTTGGTATATGGCAGCTGAATAAACAAAACAAAGTTCTTCTAATAGAATGGTTACCTAGGACGTGTACATGACATGGTCCAAAGGGTTTTGTTAAATTCAAAGATGATAAAAAGGGCATGCAAACTTCAATGGTTAAAGTAAGCATCACGTAGTTGGAATATTCATCGTGATAAAAATATTAAAGGAGTTTAATTTCATCGGAGATGATGAAGATGCTTACATTTGCAAGAAATTAAGTGAGAGCATTGAGACACATTTGTAATACAATATGCGGAGGACATATTTTTTATTGTAAATGATGTATCTTTTAGTAACAAATTTAAGAATTTCATTAGAATTAGATTTCGATGAAACACTTACGCAAAACCCGAATATTAGACATCAATGTCTACATGGATAGATTGAGCAACTAATATGGCATGCTAGACGTACATATATGAGGTATTGAATGAGTTCAATATGGAAACGACAAGAAAGGTTCTTGTCGTATGAAAAAGAATTGAATCAAGATTCAAGTGTATTTCCACTTGATAAGTGAAACAAGATTCAAGTGGTTTGACACTTGGTGAGTGAAATCACAAGAATGTTTTGAGCAATCATACCGTGATATATACACATCCAGATATGACTATGCTCTAAATGTTATGAGCATATACTAGAATGAATCATAATATGATCATTGGACGGTAGTAAGGATATTCTTATATATTTTTGGAAGAATTAAGAATATATTCTATTTATAGAAGAGACAAATAGTTTATTGTAAAATGATACTAGTTTTGTCACAAGATACAAATTAAGTTTTTTTCAATGGACACAACATAATGGAAAGGTGATTCCATGACGGATTTGGATGTGTTCCAAAGTTAAGACATTGTGACGGATACTAGAACAAAAAGCTAAATATATGACTGCTATATTAGCAACAAAGGAGGACATTTGTGTTAACTAGTTTGTTATCAAACTAAGTGTGGTTCTAAGTGGTCTAGTACTATGAAGATATATTGTACGACAATTATATCAACATGTTTAACACAAAGGAACTAAAGGTCTCACCAAAGGAAAAAAATTATACAATGCCATCTCATTTGAGAATGAGTTATGTGTAGAGACGCAAAGACATGCAAATACACACTGACCTGAAAGTATTAGATACGGTGATTATGTTAACCACTAGCAATCACGTATAACACCTTAAAGCCATAGGTGTTCGGTACGCAAAGTTTTCAAACTAGATTATTGACTCTGGTGCAAGTGGGAGACTGAAGGGAATATGCCCGAGAGGCGATAATAAAGTGGTTATTATCTTATTCCTTGTTTATGATAAATGTTTATTTTGCATGCTATACTTGTATTAATTTGGAAACGTTAATATATGTGTGTTTAATAAACAAATAGAAGGTTCCTAGTTATGCCTCTCTTATAAACTAGCTCATTGATGAACAAAATTATCAAAGGTTTCCTGATCATGGACATTGGATGTTGTTCACAACGAGGTCACAACATTGTTGGAATGATATGATGAACATGTATCCTAAGTATAGCATTATGATCAAAGTCATTGTGTTTATATTGCTATAACATCATACGAAGTAATCCTAGTCCTTAGAACATGAGATCATGTCAATCACTAACACTGGAAGAGTATCTTGATAACATCAAACGTCACACCATGACATGATGACCATAAAGGTGGGTTCAGTGATATGAAAGTGTTATGTAGAGGCTCGGGGATCAAGAGTGGAATTTGTACATCCCGATGACGTAACAGATATACTCTAGGCCCTCTCGGTGATATCACATTAATTAGATTGGAAGCAAGTGATGTGATCACTAGAATGTTATATCACGGGAACAAGAAAAGTGTACATGTCGGTAATGAGATAAAACTAGGTATGGAGATACCGATGTAGAATCTCGAACATGTAATATAACACGAGGCAAAGGGATTGAGTTACATGCGTAAAAGGTTCTCACGATCACATAAGTCATCGTTCAAAGTGTGGGAGTCAGTACGGATCTCCAGGTCCCGCTGCTGATTAATGATCGGAGAGGGGTCTCGATCATGTTTTCATTATTCACGAACCATAGGGTGACACACTTAAGGGATACCGACACAATTTGGAGCAAATAAGATGCCAGGAAAAGATTATGTAAGCGCTGGAATTATTTCAAGGAAAACCGAAATTGTTTCAGGATAATGAAACTGGTTCTGTATGTGATATTGAAATGTTGCAAGGGGTTTTATGTGAATGTTTGTTAATTAATGTAATTAAGAAAATTCTGAATAAAATAAATAAAAGAGTTTTATTAAATGAGAGCTTGCATTAAATTTGGTGGAAATTTAATGGAGGTGAGTGGAATTATGAGTGGAGGCATGTTTATGTGAGTGGAACCTTTTTATTTTGAATGGGAGCTCCACCCACCTGAATGTGGAAGAGGTGGGGGCAGCCATCATGGCTGCCATGCCCTTTAGGCTTCCCCATCTCCCTATAAAAGGCATGTAATACCTCGAACACTACGTTCTAAGCAACAAGCCAGGACGAACCCAAAGTGCATAAAGTGGTACTATCGTGGAGGCCCAAGGGCCACCCATGTGCAGGCCCGTCTAAGCGGAGAAGGGCACTGTACAGCCACCACCCTATCCAATTTGCAAGAACATCGTATCAAGTGCGAGCGGCATAGTCGACATGCATGCGAACAAAATATACACAAGTGTGTATCTTAGTGACATACAAGACTATATCACAGCCAAACCATCTTAAAGAAAAAAATTCAACATCATACGACAAGATCCAAAATACTAGATAACTAATAGTTAGGATACATCCTCATACATCACACATCAGAGTATCAAGTGGAAGCGGAAAACAGGTCCAGGTATGGATAAAAAGCAAATTGACATAAGACGCCCTAAACATAAGCACATCCCACCCACAGATCTCACGGATCTCCAACCCTGAAATCTCTACACCAGACGGTCGTCGCCACCATCATCGACCTCTTTGAACCAGTAACCTTCATGTGGATATACCTGTCCATATAAACCAATATTTTATCATGTGAGACCCTAAGGGACTCAGCAAGTCTTTATGTATCTAAATGGAACAAGCTGAGGGTGACACAATTGCAGCGAAAATAAAGCCTAGCACTTCTATAGAGACATGTTATAACATTCGCCTAACCAATGATAGGAGAATGATCGTTGAATAAACAACAACATATTACCCAACAGATATATATCAACAAAAGTAATCATCGCTCGCCCATCTCCCCGTTCCCAAACGAGAAGGCGGAAGAACATCACATCTGTTGGCAGTTTTACTCAATTTAAAAGTGGTACTTTAGTTATGCTTGTCTATGATCAAGAAACTTTGCTCCAATTTTTCTACAACCACGGACACGACTTTCAGAAAGATTTACCCTACAGGAGTGCACAAATAGTAACACACATAGGATCAACCTAAAAAAACAAATGAAAACCCAACGAGGCATCACGACAAAGCATTCGCAAGATTCATATTTGATTTCAGGGGGACACGCCGCTAAGCTACCCGCTACGAAGTTGGTCGACTCCACGACGGACCGAGGGATTTGCGAGAATGGCTGTAAATAACTAGGACCTGAAAGTGTGACTAGGCTTGTCGACACCACGAAATTATGCCGCGAACCTAAAAAATACAGTAGTAAACGCTCCTCGAGAAAAAGTAGTAAATAAGCAGTAAAACATGTTTGTGGCCCCAAGAAATTAAACATGTTTGTGGCCCCGAGAAATTAAACATGTTTGTGGCCCCGAGAAATTAAAGTACAAGATAGTAATAACGCCCCAAACTAGTTTGTGGCCCCAAGAAATTAAACATGACTCAATCTAGGACTAAGGGGATTCATGGTCCCACATGCGTATATTGCAATAGTCAAGGAACAAGACTCAAGTACTCAGGGTCCTACGGGACACAAGTGAGCATAAAGAACCAAATAGCAAATATTTCCCACCAGTGGCTCTATCTTTAGTTATCCCATTACTACTCAATTAAGTTGTTTAGGTACCTCGTTATTCATAGACACTCACAAACCCTACACATGCAATTCTACGACTCGCATGGCTCAAACAATCCTACAGTAATGGCTTATAGGATGGAGGGAACAATCTTGGTGGGGTTTAAAAGTAAAGGCTACGCAATATTTGGGATTCAATTTTAATCGTGACGCAATTATGATGCAAGAAAAATATAGATGCAATAGGTACTATATGTAGTGCAAGCATGGTGAAATGCTATCCTGGAAGCTTTGTTGTAGGATAAGAAGTATCCTGGTAAAACTCCTGAGGCTCCTGATAATCTCCTTGCTTAGCGTCTATCCGAATAAAAACCAAACACACATGGACCAAAATAAATACATTGCAAATCATATAAATCATATGCATCAAGCAAAGAAGGTATGCCATGATGACATGATGCACAATTTACATGGTATAACATAGAATGGCATGGGTGAGATGTGGGGTACAAGATGAAAGCATTTTATTATGTTTTTAGTCATGTTTTGCTCCCATAAACATTGATGCCCCATTAATATGTATATCATGCATGCTTCAATTCATATCATGGAATGTATAGTTAGAACAGGCTCGTCGAGCTAATCTATTTACATATATCATTTATCGAATTCGGAGTGACGGATTTAAAGTTACGTAATATTTAAGAAATGGTATTTATTAGCAATTAAATTATTTCGAAATTTTAAATTGATCAAAAGATATTTTAAATATCATATTCATAATCCTCATGTTTTTCTGGTTCAAAAACATATATTATACATATTATTTGAATTTGTGAATTTAAAACAATATTTAATTGAAAAGTAATTTAAACATGGTCAAATGTCGAAGGTTTGGCTATATAGAGTCAACCCTGGTCAAATTTGAATTTAGATATGAATTCACATTTAAAAATGATTCACTTTTCCTTTTTAAAGTTTTCACAAATTCCAAACAGATTTATAGATATGATTTTATATTTGGATATGCATTATTGAAATAGGAAAAAGAATTGTTAAGGCAAAGGTTAAAAGGCAGTGGACCACCGGTAGGGAGAGAATTGGGCCACGGGGTTGGTTGCATGTCGCGCGCGGGCGGCAGATAAGTGACTGGGCCACCCATCTGTGCATCAGCGAGGACAATGGAAGAAGAATAGAAAATGGCCAGGGTGGTTTCTATAAAACCAACAAGAATCGACCAAAGTCTGAATCGGAGCTGGATTCTCGACTTGCAAAAAAGGGCTAGCTAATCCCGAATTCATTTGAATATGGCGATATAACCGCTGTGAATTTTGCAATTCCTCAAAAACAAAAATTGGATATTGATCAAAGGGCTACATATTCCGTTCAGGAAGTTTTTCCGGACGTGGGATATAGCGACGGGAAAACTGGGATGTTCAGAGTAAGAAAAACAAACACACGTTAACTGTTGGATTTGTCAGGTTTACGAAGAGCTACAACGAATTTTGGAAGATGATTTTGAATGCGATGCTACTTCGTTTAGGTCATGGTTGAGCTTGTTCGAAACGTGGGACTGGAAGGAAGGTTCTTAGTGTTGGAAGTTTGTCAGTAGGATGCTCTAGTACGCCGGATATCATGAAGGAACTGAGGTTTGTTGCATGGTTCTGCTGCTGCTGAATTCGGCCAGAGCGCGGCGCACGTGAACTGCTACGGTACTAGGAGGACAGGGAGGACGCGCCAGGCTATAGAGAAGGCTCAACGACGGTGGCTACAGCTTGGCAATAGGGGGAAATATACAGGGAGGAGTGGGGACGGAAAGGGGGTGATCACCTAGACCAATTCCCAGAGGAATCGGGGCTGGAGGTGGTCGGAGATGATGACGGTGATGGTGGTGTTCTCTGCTCGACCATGAAAGAAGAGGGAGCAGAGGTGCCGCGTCCAGCTGCTCCTGCAAGCTTCCAGGGTCCACGACGGAACGAGAAGTGGTACCCGCGTTTAGGGACGGCGCCGTTGACCATGATGTTGGCTCAGTCATAGAGGAAGAAGGGGAACCAGAGAGAGAGAAACAATGGCATGGGTGGTTGGAGGGGAAAGCTAGGGTTCAGAGGCCGCTCGGGGGGGATAAGAAGCAGGCATGGCTCGGTGTTGGTGCGTGTGACGAGGATGACAGGGACTCGACGGGTATTTGTCGCCTTGCTCTGCGCTTGCTCTGCTGCTGCAAAGTGATACGAGCCAGAAGAGCAGTTGATCCCGAGGAGAGAGGGCTAGCAGGCTGCGATGGGTGTTGTAGTGGCTTGGGCTGCTGCCTGGGCTCCTGGTGCTGGTCTGGCTTCTCTCTCTCTCTATTTTCTATTACATTTTATTTATTTGTTTATTAATTTTTTGTTATAATTTAAACACGCCAAAAGCTCAAACCATGTGGTAACTTTGAGGATGAATCTGAAAAGGGATTTTGGGTAACCACAAAGAGACAAGAGGGAACAACAAGAGTTTAGATGATGCCCCATGCATACATGTTCATTAGGACACATACAAGAATGGGTCACAATAATCATTTATGGGAGATCTCCAAATCCATATTGTTCAAAATATCATAAAAGAAGGTAGATGGTTGAATGGATAATAAGTAGGTGTAGAATGTAGATAGAGAATAAGAGTGTCTAGTGGAAGCAAGAAATAGAGATCAACCATAACAATAGAAGAAGATCATTCACAACAAGAATATAGATAGAATAGAAGGAGTAGAGAGGAGGTAAACACATAATGATAAATAGAAAAACATTCATGTGGGCATGATTTGAGACTCGAAGAAAGATCAAGGAACCCACATTTTACCATATGTGCTTTAAAAGTAGGAGATCAAAAGAAAAGAATTGTTGGCATGTAAAAGATTGAATTGAATTGAAAATATATGCCCCAACTCAATTTGGGCATTAAGAATACAAGTATTAATACCCAACTACATGATATCAAGAGGCAAATACTTTTAGTAAGAATACCACTATATATGGGATAATAATCAAATAAAGAGGTTTTATATGATGCTCAAATGCAAGGTGGCATGCTAAAATGAGCATGATATAATGATGATGCAACGAATGACATGTAGGAAGTAGCAATATATAAACTAGACAAGCAGCATTACAATTGTTAGACAATTGGGATGCTAAAACTCTCCCCCACTAAACAAGAATCTCGCTCCGAGATTCTTAGGAAAAAAGATCAAGGATAGGTGGGTTTTCGGAACAAGGTGATCCTCACGTTCCCAAATTGATTTCTCAACGGAATGGTGTGACCAATACACCTTGTAAAACTTGTCAGACTTGTTGCGAGTCTTGTGTTTTGCTTCTTTGAAATAAAGGACTTGACGAAAAGAAGGATTTTGGCAAAACAAGGAAAGTAGGATGGACATCGATCAGGTGCCCTCGAGGAACACGATAAAGAATATAACCATCTCTTGAAATAATTATGGAAGGATGATGTATCAACGGGGGAAGGAAAGACACATCATTAGGATTCAATATCAAAAGCTGCAAGTGAGGAAAGAAAAGGAGGATTTTTGGCTAAGTTAACAACTAATATGAAAATAACACTAGTTTGGCAAAGAGATAGTAAAATACAAGTGGTAACAGTGCCAGAAAATAGCTTCTGACTTGTTGTTGATGTGGGGTAACGTGTGTGAAACTGAAATAAATATGGAAGTAATCAAACATGCAACAGATCTAGATGCAAATGGTGTTTCAATGTTTAGAAACAAGGCCTAGGGATCATACTTTCACTAGTGAACACTCTCTCATATAAATATCCTCTCTTCATGATAATACTCTTAACTACTCTCCAGTTGGACACTCTAATCCATGGTAGGGCTATAACAGCACACCTCAAAGTCCGCATTTCCCATCTAGATAACCCCACACTGTCACCTTGAGCGCTATATGGTTCCAAAAAACACTACAATTTCATAAAGACATCCAACTCCAAATATAACTCATAACGAATATATATGTAACCTAGCTTAAGTGCCATACACGGTGTGCATGCTGTCACTTTCACACACGTGGGGAAATCATAGATCTATTAAAGCACGATGAGTATTTATGTAGACTCTAGCCTAAGTGCCACCATGGCGTGCACGCTGTCACTTTCACACACATGGGGAGAGTAGAGATCTATTAAAGCACTTGAGTAGCAGAGAAGATCTACTTGATTACAAAGCTCATGATCACAACATGATCATGCATAGAGAGAGAGAGATGAATACATAGCTACCGGCAGAGCCCTTAGCCTCGAAGGAGAACTACTCCCTCCTCATCACGGGAATCAGCGATGGTGATGAAGATGTCTATGGAGATCGATGGAGATGGCTCCGGGGGAACTTCCCCGTCCCGGCAGGGTGCGGGAACAGAGACTTTCTGTCCCCTGAATCTCCCCTCCGTTGGAGGCGGCTCTACAGAAATTTTCGTGGATTTCTGGTCGATTATTTAGGGTTTCTGAGTTGGGGGCTTCTTATAGGCGAAGGAGGCAAGGTCGATGGAGGGCCAGTGTGCCCATACCACCTGTGGGCGCGGCCAAGGGTAGGCTCGTGCCCACCTAGGGTGTGGACACCCTGGTGTCCTCCTCCGTCTCGTCTTCGATTTTCCGTATCGCTCAAGAAAAAATATGAACTTTGGCTTTTGTCCCGTCCAGTTTCGAGAATATTCATTTTTTAGCTTTCTGAAACCAAAAACAGCAGAAAACAGGCAATTGGCACTATGGCATCTTGTCAATAGGTTATTTCCAGGAAGTGTATTAAAATACCTCATAGTGTAGACAAAACATAAGACAAATGATATAAAACAAGCATGGAGCATCAAAAATTATATATACGTTTCCAACGTATCAAGCATCCTCAAGCTTAACTCCTGCTCGTCCTCTAGTAGGTAAGTGATAAAAAGAATAATTTTTTAGGTGACATGCACCATCAAAATCAAGATCAAACCATTTTGCAAGCATTGAAAACTAGGATCAAAGAATTCTAAACATGAGCATGAAAGATGTAGTTCTAACAATAGGACAAAGCAACTATGTTGTAACATGAAAGGATACAATAAAAGATTCATGAATAACGTGCATTGAAAAACGTTTGTTTGTTTCACATACAGAAAACATAGCGTAGTGGCATTCAGCTTGTCCCTCATGGAGTAGCAAATAGATGCATAGGACACCTTGAAAGTTCATAAGAGTGACTAGATACAAATAGTTCAAGAACAAGCAATATCAACATTATGAATCAATCAATATGTTTTGAGACAATGCATATAGAACTAAGAATGGCAATTATGCTCTCTTAATTGGTGCCTAAAGATAGAAGGTGGAGACTCAATATAATGGTGGAAGAAAGGCCCTTCATAAAGGGAAGCAGTGATTTCAAGTCTCAAAAAGAGGTTCCAAAAATTATGGTACTTGTTAGCTTTCAGCCCTCATTTCCCCTACCATAAGCATCTTAAAGTGATTAAGGTTAAAGTGAACAAACTATGGAGTATATGCTTGACAAAGTATAAGTTGGCAATCTCATGTCCCTTGAATACGAGGGCCGCTCCTCATGCTACTCAACTTTAGTCACCTGTAAGTTCTTGTCATAGTAAGTACATGTGTATCATAGAGAACCGCCAACGGGGTACCCCTTGCACATGATACAAGAGCTATCCCATGATCAAAATGACAAGGCAGGCAGACAATGAGCATCTCAGCAATCTTCTTATTTACCATGGGAAAATGGTACTTTTTTCTCTCTTTCCTCTTTTCAATATGTCTCTTTTTTATAAGAAGAAAGCTTCATAGATGTCATTATGGTGATGCTGCAAGTTTCCACCATGATTAGGCATGGCTTAGGTTAGCAGCCCAGGAGTTTCTCTAACACACATCCATAACTCCATGGACTTACAAGCTCCACTTTCATTTCACACCGACGACATCCATAGGCAAAAGAGCATGATATCAACTATGTACAATGTAGAAGTGCAATGTTGTAAGCGTTCCCCATGACAGCATGGTTCTGCTAATCCCAACGTATAAGTGCAATAAAATACAACATATACGACATAATGGTTCAAGTTTATTAGGGGAAATAAAAATAAAGTGTGCCATCAAGTTCGTGAGAGCTTTAATCACTAAGTTTTCACATAACAAAATACTTTTTAATTGGAAGATAGATGAAAACAAGAATATACTTGGAATGGTGTAACACACCATGCATAGGAATTTATAGTGGACGCTTTGTAATAACTTGGTTTCTTGGGAGTTAGATGCATGAGTAGAACTTACTCATACAAGTGAAGGCTAGCAAAAGACTAGGAGCGACCAACTAAGAGAGCAATAATGGCCATAATCATGCAGAGGGATAAAACATTACTAATCAAAGCATAAAGTGGTACTACAAGTCAATGACTAAATTATCATAGAGGCTATGGTGACTTTTTCATAGTCATGACATGGTGTGAGCATGTGCCAAGTCAACCCAAACAAAGCACCAAAGGAGAATACCACAATACTATGCTTTTGTATGCTAAAATAATGCATGATTCTTTCAAGGAACATTAAGGAATCCTAATTGTTTGGAACAAGTCATGCTACAACAATAATCACTAAGCATAAAGTCAAAACAACATCTAGCATGACATGATAATGTCTAAGTCTCAGTCTAAACAAGCTCCCTTTTGTACCACGATAAGCATGAAACTTTCTACTCTTCTCCAACACCAATCGACTTATTTGAAACAACTCATAAAGATAAATCAATAAATACTAGTGAGCTTGTCTCATAAATCCAAAAATAAGAACTAAAAAGTTCTAAGCTAAAAGCACAAGAAAACTAAGGCTAAACACAGTGCTAGCAAAAGAGAACACTCATAGAACAATAAGAATTAAAACTAGAGTGTTCTATGCAATGAAAACAGAATGTGTCTCTCTCAAAAGGAAGTGTGCTGGGATCCAACCAACTTACTCATAAAACTTAAGAAAACTAAAACCAAAACAAAAACTAAGACGCTCCAAGAACAACACAACTGTGCATGAAACAATAAAAATGAAGTGTCTAGAAAGACCTGAGACTTTTACTGACGAAGAAGGGGATGCCTTGGGCATTCCCAAGCTTTAACGCTTGTACCTCTTGAATATTTCTTGGGGTGACATGGGGTGGCATCCCCAAGCTTGAGCTTTTGTCCATTCTTTATCTCATTACATCATTCTCTCTCTACACCTAAATTTTTTCTTCATACAAAACTTCACACAATCTTCATTAGCAACATTAGTGTATTCAAAAGATAATAGACCCTTGGGTTTAGCTTTAGAACAGCAAAACTTTCACTAAAAACACTAGATACTATAGCAATTCCCTCAAAAATCTCAATTTCCCAAAACGGAATCAATAAGAAGCAAATGCAAATAATGGCAGAAATCTGTCAAAACAGACTAGCAGGTAGAAACCTATTTTTTTGAAGACATTCTGTTGCTCAAATAAAAAAGTATTGAACTAACAAAAGTTCGCTAAAATACTGGGGTATTTATTCGTAAAATATCAGCTCAATCATACTTACACAGTTTCCTCATGAATTTTTATGGTGGAGCACAAAAATCTGTTTCGGGAAAGCAACTCCTCAAATCTTACTTCCCTCTCATTAGAGGTCATTATTTACAGAAGTTATAACTTCCAAGACTCAAGAAAACTCTTGGGTTATCTCCCAACAAGTACTTTTCTTTAACGCCTTTAAGTTAGGCTTGATAATTTGAGAAGATGCTCACATAAGAAATATGAATTGAACTAAAAGAGAGCATAAAGAAGCAAACATAAAACAAATTTAAGTCTAACCCACTTCCTGTGCGTAGGAATCTTGTAAAGAAACAAGTCATGAAGGCACAAAGCAACAAGCATAGGAAAGCAAAAAAGTGCAACTTCAAGATTTTCAACATAAAGAGGAGAAACTTAATATTATTGAGATGCATAAAACCATGTTTCCCTCTCTCATAATAACTTTCAGTAGCATCATGAATAAAATTAACAATATAACTATAACATAAAACATTCTTATTACTCTCCACATAAGCATAGTCATTCTTATTAATTGTAGTGGGAGAAAATTCAACAAAATAGCTATCATTATTATCCTTGTCACCATAATCATCAAATATAGGAGGCATATTGTAATCACAATTAGTTTTCTTCAATAGTAGGTGGACTGAAAATATCATATTCATCATTGTAATCATCATAAGTTGGAGGTTTGGTATCATCATAAGCAGTAGAATATCTATCTTCCAAAGCTGAGGAACTAAAAAGATCATTTTCATAAAAACTAGCTTCCCCAAGCTTAGACGTTTCCATATCATTAGCAACAATGGTGTTCAAAAAATCATACTAATAACATTGCTATTATCATGCAAAGAAAGTTCCGTAGGTTTTTTAATTTTCTCTTCAAACACTTCATGTCCTAACTCAAGATAAATACTATAAAGCTCTCTAATTATTTTGTTGTTTTCCATTAAGCCTAACTAGTGAAAACAAGAAACAAAAAGACAAAATTGTAGAAACTAAAGGAAATAACTTCGAGCACTCACTCCGGAGGATGTGAGTACCTTTTACCTTACCTCCCCGGCAACGGCGCCAGAAAATAGCTTTGATGGAGCTTGACGTGGAGGAAAGGTAAAATTCCCAAAACCTCCCTGGCAACGGCGCCAGAAAATAGCTTGATGTCTACGCAGTTCTATTCTTATAGACAGTTGTTGGGCCTCTAAGTGCAAAGGTTTGTAGAACAGCAACAAGTTTTCCTTAAGTGGATTACCCAAGGTTTATCGAACTCAGGGAGGAAGTGGTCAAAGCTATCCCTCTCAAGAAACCTTGCAAACAAAATACAAGAAGTCTCTTGTGTCCCCAACACACCCAATACACTTTTCAGGTGTATAGGTGCACTAGTTTGGCGTAAAGAGATAGTAAAATACAAGTGGTAACGGTGCCAGAAAATAGCTTCTAACTTGTTGTTGACGTGGTTAATGTGTGTGAAACTAAAATAAAGATGGAAGCAAGCAAACATGCAACAGATCTAGATGCAAACGGTGTTTCAATGTTTAGAAACAAGGCCTAGGGATCATACTTTTACTAGTGAACACTCTCATATAAATATCCTCTCTTCATGATACTACTCTTAACTACTCTCCGGTTGGACACTCTAATCCATGGTAGGGCTATAACAGCACACCTCAAAGGCCGGCTTTCCCATCTAGATAACCCCACAATGTCACCTTGAGAGCTAGATGGTTCCAACAAACACCACAATTTCATAAAGACATCCAACTCCAATGTAACTCATAACGAATATATATGTAACCTAGCTTAAGTGCCACACACGGTGTGCATGCTGTCACTTTCACACACGTGGGGAAAAGCATACACTATAAGAAATCTACTCACTAGTGACCTAATTTTAACGACCATGGGTTTTTTGGTCATAGATCTATGACCATTCTGAACCAATTGGTCATAGGAAATTCAGTAGGGTCCAAACCTTGGAAACTAACGACAAATTTAGTGAAAAAGGTCATGATATCCTAACATGTAAAGGTCATAGATAGATAGAACTGGGTTGGAGCCTTTTATTTGGAAGACTATGACCAATTTAAATGGTCGTTATGGTTAAATTTTGAGACAAAAAAATTACAAAATTTCCAACTCAACAATATCACCTTCATGTCATGTCCATGTGTCATACAGGATTGCCAACTCAGCAAATTCACGCGTACAAATATATGGCAAAAAAGAGCAACCCCACGGGATCGAACTCAAGACGTCACTAACACCCCACAGGGTACTAACCATTGCACTACTGAACTCTTTCTTGCAATATATGGAGCTCGTACTTTTTTAACCATCACAACGCACACACGAATATATGCAAAAATAGGAGCACCAGAGCACTCGAACCTGCGACCTCACCAAATCCGAATAAGTACCCTACCACTGCGTCACTTAGCTGATTCATGCCAGTTATGGAGCTAGACCACATTTAACCACAAACCCCATTGCGACCTCCTCCTACGCGACTTGCAGGCATGCCCCACCGCGACCTGCAGGCGAGACCCATGCAGGCCCCTACCACGACCTGCAGGCGAGACCGCTGCAACCTCAAATCTACGCAAAAAAGAGCCGCCAAGGACGTTCGAACATGCGACCTACCTCCTTCCACTAGGGGTGCTAACCACCACACCAAGAAAGTATTTCTAGTTCATATGCACACCCGCACTATAAGTTTATAGATTCGGTGGTGGACTTGGGCCTCGAGCGGATGCGAGCTCCAGTTGGTTTGGCTTTTCCTAGGCCGGCCTTGGGCTGAGGACGTGCGCATAGATTCCTGCGACGTGGGCCTTGGGCTGAGGACCTCTAGTTCTTTTTCTCTTTTTGTTCTTTTCTAAAATAATTGTATCTTTTTATTCATAACTCCAAATTGAGGTAAAAGAATTCATATATCTTATAAATTTCAGAGAATGTTTTAAGGACATACTTTTTAAGGAAAAATATAAGACATATTTTGCATAGAAAATCATAATAGGTGCAAATAGAGGGTGGACCGTTTATTATGCATGTTTCAACCTATGGTCAAAACGGAGGGCATGAAGGTTCCTAGCTAGGGGATGAGCCTCGCTAGTATTTCATTAGATCTCTGACAAAACATCATATTGTGAACCTAAAAGATTTTTGCAAAAAATCATGAGCATTAGATCATGTACCTGTAGTTCAAATCAGACCCACTTCCTACCGATTCTGCAGACATTTGTCCTTTTCACGACGGGTGGACCGAAAGGTTTGAGATACCCCGGTTGGGACATAGTCCAGATAACATGGTCTAGTATTTTGGGATGGTAGCATTTTGAAACTTTCGTTTGGTGGTTGCTTCACAAAACGCCCCAATTTTCGGCATTCGGAAAATAGAAAATGCCTCTTTTGTTCGACTAAAAGGAAAACTTCCTCCTGCAACATTGTTCTCCATCCCATGATGCACATGCATGCATAATGGGCACATTATCACAAACTATGCCACGATTCTGGCCATAATATTTGTCGTTTGACATGAAAGCCATAAAACCTCGAACATGATAGGTCATTTCTAAGAAGGTTTTTTCGAGATGTTTGCAATATACTAAGTTTGGTATTTTTCCTTGCAAATATGACATATAATAAGATACCACGCGAAGGATTTACCTTGTTTGGACCGTTTTTGAATTTATTATGCATGTTTCAAACTATGGTCAAAACAAAGGGCATGAAGGTTCCTAGCTAGGGGATGAGCCTCGCTAATATTTCATTAGATCTCTAATAAAATATAATATTGTGAACCTAAAAAATGATTTATTCAAAAAATCATGAGCATTAGATCATGTGCGTGTAGTTCAAATCGGACCCACTTCCTACCGATTCGGCAGGCATTTGTCTTTTTCGCGACAGGTGGACCGAAAGGTTTGAGATACACCGGTTGGGACATTGTCCATATAATATGGTCTAGTATTTTTTTAAAAAATGGGATGGTAGCATTTTAAAAAATTTCTTTGGTGGTTGCTTCACAAAACTCCTCGATTTTTGGCATTTGGAAAATAGAAAATGGCTCTTTTGTTCGATGAAAAGAAAAACTTCCTCCTGCAACATTGTTCTCTATCCCATGATGCACATGCATGCATAATATGGGCATATTATCACAAACTATGCCACGATTCTGGCCATAATATTGGTCGTTTGACATGAAGCCATGAAACCTCGAACATGATAAGTCATTTCTGAGAAGGTTTTTTCGAGATGTTTGCAATATACCAAGTTTGGTATTTTTCCTTGAAATATGTCATATAATAAGACACCACGCGAAGTATTTACCTCGTTTGGACCGCTTTTGAATTTATTATGTCCATTTCAAACTATCTTCAAAACGGAGGGCATGAAGGTTCCTAGCTAGGGGATGAGACTCGCTAGTATTTCATTAGATCTCTGATAAAACATCATATTTTGAACCTAAAAATGATTTTTAAAAAAAATCATGAGCATTAGATCATGTACCTGTAGGTCAAATCGGATCCACTTCCTACCGATTCGGCAGACATTTGTCTTTTTTGCGACGGGTGGACCAAAAGGTTTGAGATACCCCGGTTGGGGCATTATCCATGTAACATGGTTTAGTATTTTTGAAAAATTGGATGGTAGCATTTTGAAACTTTTGTTTGGTAGTTGCTTCACAAAACGCCCCGATTTTCGGCATTCGAAAAATAAAAAATGCCTCTTTTGTTCGACGAAAAAGAAAACTTCCTCCTGCAACATTGTTCTTCATCCCATGATGCACATGCATGCACAATATGGGCACATTATCACAAACTATGCCACGATTCTGGCTATAATATTGGTCGTTTGACATGAAAGCCATGAAACCTCGAACATGATAGGTCATTTCTGAGAAGGTTTTTTTGAGATGTTTGCAATATACCAAGTTTTGTATTTTTCCTTACAAATATGACATATAATAAGATACCAAGCTAAGGATTTATCTCGTTTGGACCGTTCTTGAATTTATTATGCCTTTTTCAAACTATGGTCAAAACGGAGGGCATGAAGGTTCCTAGCTAGGGAATGAGCCTCGCTAGTATTTCATTAGATCTCTGATAAAACATCATATTGTGAACCTAAAAATGATTTTTTCAAATAATCATGAGCATTAGATCATGTACCTGTAGTTCAAATCGGACCCACTTCCTACCGATTCGGCAGACATTTGTCTTTTTCGCGACGGGTGGACCGAACGGTTTGAGATACCCCGGTTGGGATATTGTCCATGTAACATGGTCTAGTATTTTTGAAAAATGGGATGGTAGCATTTTGAAACTTTTGTTTGGTGGTTGCTTCACAAAACTCTTCGATTTTCGGCATTCGGAAAATAGAAAATGCCTCTTTTGTTCGACAAAAAGAAAAACTTCCTCCTGTAATATTGTTCTCCATGCCATGATGAACATGCGTGCAAAATATGGGCACATTATCACAAACTATCACACAATTCTGGCAATAATATTGGTCGTTTGACATGAAATCCATGAAACCTCGAACATGATAGGTCATTTCTTAGAAGGTTTTTTCGAGATGTTTGCAATATACCAAGTTTGGTATTTCTCGTTGCAAATATTTCATATAATAATACACCACGCGAAGGATTTACCATGTTTAGACCGCTTTTGAATTTATTATGCCCGTTTCAAACTATGGTCAAAACGGAGGATATGAAGGTTCCTAGCTAGGGATGAGCCTCGCTAGTATTTCATTAGATCTGTGATAAAACATCATATTTTGAACCTAAAAAATGATTTTTTCAAAAAATCATGAGCATTAGATCATGTACCTGTAGTTCAAATCGGACCCACTTCCTACCGATTCGGCAGACATTTGTCTTTTTCGCGACGGGTGGACCGAAAGGTTTGAGATACCCCGGTTGGGACATTGTCCATGTAACATGGTCTAGTATTTTTGAAAAATTGGATGGTAGCATTTTGAAACTTTCATTTCGTGGTTGCTTCACAAAACGCCCTGATTTTCGGCATTCGGAAAATAAAAAATGTCTCTTTTGTTCGACGAAAAGGAAAACTTCCTCCTGCAACATTGTTCTCCATCCCATGATGCACATGCATGCATAATATGGGCACATTTTCACAAGCTATGCCACGATTCTGGCCATAATATTGGTCGTTTGACATGAAAGCCATGAAACCTCGAACATGATAGGTCATTTCTGAGAAGGTTTTTTCGAGATGTTTGCAATATACCAAGTTTTGTATTTTTCCTTGCAAATATGACATATAATAAAATACCACGCGAAGGATTTACCTCGTTTGGAACGTTTTTAAATTTATTATGCTCGTTTCAAACTATGGTCAAAACGTACGGTAAGAAGGTTCCTAGCTAGGGGATAAGCCTCACTAGATTTCATTAGATCTCTGATAAAACATCATATTGTGAACCTAAAAATGATTTTTCTCAAAAAATCATAAGCATTAGATCATGTACCTATAGTTCAAATCGGACCCACTTCCTACTGATTCGGCATACATTTGTCTTTTTCGTGACAGGTGGACCGAAAGGTTTGAGATATCTTGGTTGGAACATTGTACATGTAACATGGTCTATTATTTTTGAAAAATGGGATGGTAGCATTTTTAAACTTTCGTTTGGTGGTTGCTTCACAAAACGCCTCGATTTTCGGCATTTGGAAATAGAAAATGCCTCTTTTGTTCGGCGAAAAGAAAAAGTTCCTCCTGAAACATTGTTCTCCATCCCAGGATGCACATGCATGCACAATATGGGCACATTATCACAAACTATGCCACGATTCTGGCCGTAATATTGGTCGTTTGACATGAAAGCCATGAAACGTCGAACATGATAGGTCATTTCTGAGATGGTTTTTTCGAGATGTTTCCAATATACCAAGTTTGCTGTTTTTCCTTGCAAATATGACATGTAATAAGACACCACGCGAAAGATTTACCTCGTTTGGACCGTTTTTGAATTTATTATCCCCGTTTAAAACTATGGTCGAAACGGAGGGCATGAAGGTTCCTAGCTAGGGGATGAGCCTCGCTAGTGTTTCATTAGATCTCTGATAAAACATCATATTGTGAACCTAAAAATGATTTTTTCAAAAAATCATAAGCATTAGATCACCTGTAGTTCAAATTGGACCAACTTCTTGCCGATTCGGCAGACATTTGTCTTTTTCGCGACGAGTGGACCGAAAGGTTTGAGAAATCCCGGTTGGGACATTGTCCATGTAACATGATCTAGTATTTTTGAAAAATAGGATAGTAGAATTTTGAAAATTTCGTTTGGTGGTAGCTTCACAAAACGTCCCGATTTTCGGCATTTGGAAAATAGAAAATGCCTCTTTTGTTCGATGAAAAGGAAAACTTCCTACTGCAACATTGTTCTCTATCCCATGATGCACATGCATGCACAATATGGGCACATTATGACAAACTATGCCACGATTCTGGCCATAATATTGGTCGTTTGACATGAAAGCCATGAAACCTCGAACATGATAGGTCATTTCTGAGAAGGTTTTTTTGAGATGTTTGCAATATACCATGTTTGATATTTTTCCTTGCAAATATATCATATAATAATACACCACACGAAGGATTTACCTCGTTTGGACCGTTCTTGAATTTATTATGCCTATTTCAAACTATGGTCAAAACGGAGGGCATGAAGGTTCCTAGCTAGGGAATGAGCCTCGCTAGTATTTCATTAGATCTCTGATAAAACATCATATTGTGAACCTAAAAATGATTTTTTCAAATAATCATGAGCATTAGATCATGTACCTGTAGTTCAAATCGGACCCACTTCCTACCGATTCGGCAGACATTTGTCTTTTTCGCGACGGGTGTACCGAACGGTTTGAGATATCCCGGTTGGGACATTGTCCATGTAACATGGTCTAGTATTTTTGAAAAATGGGATGGTAGCATTTTGAAAATTTTGTTTGGTGGTTGCTTCACAAAACGCCCCGATTTTCGGCATTCGGAAAATAGAAAATGCCTCTTTTGTTCGACGAAAAGGAAAACTTTCTCCTGCAACATTGTTCTCCATACTAAGATGCACATGCATACACAATATGGGCACATTATCACAAACTATGTCATGATTCTGGCCATAACATTGGTCGTTTGACCCGAAAGACATGAAACCTCGAACAAGATTGGTCATTTCTGTGAAGGTTTCTTCGTGACGCTCGTAATATACCAAGTTTGGTATTTTTCCTTGCAAACATGTCACATAATATGACACCACGCGAAGGATCTACCTCGTTTGGACCTCTTGTTATTTTTATAGCCGTTTTAAACTATCATTTTTATGCGACCAATCAGAAGACAAAACCAATCCACACGGATCAGCCACCCAATCAGATATCAGCCATTGATAGGGCCTCCATCCAATGCTCCAAAGTCGCTGAACCAGTTTCTCCCGCCTCCCACACTTCGGTGTGAATGGACAGAAACGCCCTGGCTCGCAGGATTGCACAACAGAAATGATAAGGGGCACTTTAGTAAGATCCTGCCACACCCAAGACCCATCCCCCAAACCCGACCCTAATCTCCACATGCGCACGACCCCGCCGCCACTTCTTCCTCCTTCGCCAGCAAACCCTAATCCCACCGGCCCCCAATCTTGAGCTCGATCCGGGGCCTCTCCAAGACCTCCGCCGGCATGAGGACACCATCCTGGCGAGGAGAGAGATCCTGCTCCAGCCCCTCCAAATCCTAATCCCCTCACTTGATCCTCTTCCCAGACCCGCCGCCACTTCTTCATCTCCCGACAGCCGCATCTAGTTAGCGCTCGCCAACACAAAATCCCGCCGCACATGGTAGCTCGCCGCACCACCTCCGTTCCTTCCTCCAAGGAACCACACGGCGGCATGGATGGTATGCTCGCCGGAGCACACATGCATCCGTGGCACGATGCGCGGTGCTCCGTCGAGCTCGCCTATCCACATGCTGGCTGAGAGAGGCATCTGCACAGGAGATCCAGTGCTCATCCTCCACTAGGCCGCTCCGATGTAGCACCACCTCCCCTTCGTCTCCTCCGACGACAAGGTGCGCCATCGGGCCACAGCTCGAGTGAGATGCCGAGGCTGCTGCCATTCTTCTGCATCGTCCGTCCGGAGCCTGAATTGATTGCGAGGTCGCCTGCATCACCGAGCTCATGCTATGTTCCAGGTACCTTGATGATGTCCGTAGCTGGTCTGGGTTGCTCGTATCTTTTTTGCGGGTATTCATTCCTGGTGTCAATGTGAGGCTATTTTCCTTTCTGTTGTTGGTCTGAAATAAATTTACAGTCACTATGCGCTAATCAGCCTGCCCTTTGAATATGGTGCTAATTTTGGATTCGATCTATAGCACTACCAGATGCATCTATACACTGATTCTATTAAATAATTTGGTGGTAGACTAATTGGCATATGGATCTAGGTACTACAAGTTCAACCGAGCTGCATTTGTAATGACTATAAATGATAAAAGGTGAGATGGTCCTCTGTACGTCAGCTGGATGTAATAGAAATTAAGCAACTTGGAATTAACACTTTCTGGCACAGTATTTGGATACAAGGTTTGAGCTAGAGTTGTATGTTGAGTTTTGTCAGCCTGTCATCTCCAGGAGATGCAAATCGAGAGTTTATGTTTGCAAGCTGTGTGGTTATACTAGGACTGTGTTAGAAGTAAGATGATATTTTTTCTAGGTGCTTGCTTATTAGAACAGTTCTCAGGCTGTGTACCCGCAGGTATTGGATCTTCGGGTGCCGGAAGTAGTTCTCGAATTTATTCCTTTTATTAGTGCTCTGTCTACTGATGTCAAATTTGTTTCGCTTATGCTCATAGCTAAGAATAGTGTCATTTAGTACTGATTTAACACTGATTTGTCAGTAGTGTCATTTAAACTGAAATGTATTGGCTATCCCAAAAACACGGTTTCTATTTCACTATATCATGCACACTGAATTTTTGTTGTGAATAGAGATTGTTGTATATACTCCTTTAACATGTGTATTGTCATTCTGTACATGAATACTGGATTCTGGACCTGGTATTGTAGAACATACTCCTTTGCAACCATAGCAGTTTGGTTGCAGTACCTACGGACTGGAAAATTTTCCAATGCCCTTCCCCTCTCTTATGTTAAATTACCTTTATATATTTGTACTATATCCGTTGCCTCACCTGTTAGCAAATTTATGTACACTATACACTGAGTATTACTATATATGGTTCCTGTATTGTTGATCCTTACAATGAATTTGCTTAAACCTGAATATCGAAGTATGAGAACACTTGTAGCCGTGGTAGTTGTTGTACTTGCTTTAGTGCATTGCATGTCAAGTACTTGCTTTAGTCCTACTTGTTAAGTGATCATCATAACATGAGATATTTTCAGTGGTATAGTTTGCTTGGTTCTTATAGCTGCATGTAGCGTTGTGCTACTGTCTGTGTGATACCGAACAATATTCTCTTAATCTGTTTCTACATTCTCACCCAATGCACATTCTCACCCATCTATGGAAATATTATTACTTGGTGTTTCCTATGTGCATGATGTTTAATTGCTTTATTTGTTGTACCTGTAGGTGGTGGGCTGGGGATTGGGTTTCCTGTGCATCTGGGTTATACATAATTTGAACAGGTTTTATCTCCTAGCTTCTCCTCCATTCCAGATTATGCTGCTCTTGACTGTATTATTTTCTTGCGTCGCTTTTTCTTCTTCTAGCTGTTGTATCTTGTGGACCTGAACATACTCGTTGTAATTTACTAGGGCGAGCATAATTGTTGAAAGTGCCAAGTTGTTACTCTTTGGTATCATGTGCTTGTTTCAATGGTCATGTGCTTCTCGCCTGCAATGGTAGTTCCATAGATGTCTAATTTCTCTATCAGTTTGGTTAAATAGATTATATGTTTGGTGGCCTAAGAAACTGCTAGTTTGTAAGTTCTATCTAGGCTATATTTTGAACTGCTAGTTTAGGCTAGACTAGCTCTGCTTTGTCAACTATTGTCAGGTTATTCTCAGGTTTGCGATCTATTGCGATCTATTATATCAGATTAAGCTTGTTGACCTTGTTTATCCTTGTGCTGTAGCTAGCAGAATGAAATAACCACTCAGCTGCAGATGTGTTTGTGGATGGCTGGTGCCTACTGTCCATTTTATTGTGCCAACTCGCTACAGGGATGTCACAGTGATGCTTCTCAGGTACTGCAGAGTTTGCACCCATGCCCTTCTGTTTGTGGTAATGGATCAAAGTAGTGAACAACCAGGATGATGCATTCATATCTTCCTTTACAGTTTGTCATTGTGCTTGCTGGAGGCGAACATGACAGGAGTGTGTTGTGCTTGTTGGAGGCGAACATGACTGGAGCGTGTTGTGCTTGCTGGAAGCAGTGCCCTACTTGTTGTGTGTAATGCTAGTTGTATCTTGTGTCGTGCTTGCTGTTTGTCATGTCTACTTGTCTGTAATCATAACAGTGCCTTATTGTGTTTATTGTTAACCCAGATCCTTGGGTCTTATAAGCATAACTTACTATTAAACAAATTATGCCTGTGATTTTATGATTTTCTTGCTTAAATATGGTTTATTGACTCTAAATAGTAGAAATTGAAACATGACTGTACTATTAGGTTCTAAAAGGGCCACGACCCAAATAATGGCCCAACTAATATTGGCATAAGGCTGAAAACGGACCGTGTAAGTCCAAGCCCAAATAAAGAACTGAACCACAAAAAGACCAAGGCCCAAGGCCCAAACAAGAAATGAACACTAAAATCCCAAGGTCTAAATAGAAATGGACTATAAATAGCAAAGCAGGCGATGTAAATATACCATAATTGTTGGGTTTGGCCTATGTAAAACACCTAACTGGACTGGGCTAAATCTGATCGACGACCTTTCCAATTGTTCATAGATATACCACGTAGGATCCTACGTGGACATGGCAGACAGTCTGTGACCAATACAGTTGATCATAGAATCTGTGACCATCTATATTGGTCATAGACGTCTATGACCAATTCAGAAAAAATGTCGTGGTGTTTAACTAGTGACGCTCAGCTTTTGACCATCCGTATTTGGTCACAAAAAGGTCATAGATTAAAAACTATGACCTTTCACTCACCAATATGGAGGGTCATGTATCACCAGATTTCTTATAGTGATATATTATTAAAGCACGATGAGTATTTATGTAGACTCTAGCCTAAGTGTCACCATGGCGTGCACGCTGTCACTTTCACACACATGGGGAGAACAGAGATCTATTAAAGCACTTGATTAGCAGAGCAGATCTACTTGATTACAAAACTCATGCTCACAACATGATCATGCATATATATATATAGAGAGAGAGAGAGATAAACACATAGCTACCGGTAGAACCCTTAGCCTCGAAGAAGAATGTAACTACCTCGGTGAATTACACTCCTAGTTACAAGCCTGGATGAGCAGAAATGGTTGAAATAGTACGGTGGAGCCCAAATGCCACTCACAGGTAGACCTTTCGGCCGTCCCAACCATTTCCACACATCGGGACAAGAACGGGCGGCGTAATCGGCAGGCGAAGGGATCAACTACATACACAAATGAGTATGTATGCAAGCCACCATACAACAGTACATCAGAGTCATCCCATCTAAAAAGAAAGGAAATATAGCAACGCCATACGGCAAGATCCAAATATCCTAGATAGATATAATAGTTTAGGATATCTCCTCATACATCAATCAACAGAGTATCAAGCGGAAGCGGAAGACAAAATCCGAGTACGGATAAGAAGCAAATCGGCATAAGATGCCCCATAAATAAGCAGATCCCGCCCACAGATCTCACGGATCCCCGTTTCCGGAATCTCTACACCGAATGATCGTTGCCCACATCGTCCGTCTCTTTCACCCAGTATCCATCTTGCGAGTATACCTGTTCATCTGAACCAATAATTTATCGTGTGAGACCCTAGGGGTACTCAGCAAGTCTTTATGCCTCTAAAGGGGACACAACCTGGGGTGACGCAATTGCAGCAAAAGATAAACCCTAGCAAGTCTATAGATACTCGCTAACCATCCGCCTAACCAGAGATAGACGGATGTACGTGAATTAATAGCAACGGTTATAACAGTTATAAAGGTAATCTTAACAGATCCATCCTCCTCCTCGCTTACCGACGAGGAAGCGAACGAACAATCCCCATCCGTTGGCAGTTTTATTATCCATTCCATGAGTGTTGCACTATTTACTAGTCAGGTACCTAGTCTAGTCAAATTAAAAGCAGTACTTTAGTTATGCTTGTCTATGATCGAGAAACTGTGCTCCAAGTCGTCCATAACCGCGGACACGGCTTTCAGAAAGTTTTACCCTGCAGGGGTGCACAAATAGCAACACACACTCGATATGCCTCGGAAAAACCAAATCAAAACCCAACGAGACAGTCACGACAAAGCAATTACAGGATTCAAAAATATTTCAGGGGGCCACCCCTTTAAGTAGATCCCGCAACGAAGCCGGCCAGCTCCGAAACGGGCTTAAGGTTGTGGAGGCGGCTGTAAACGACTGGGAACCCGAAAGTGTGGCTGGGCTTGTCGATACAGCGAAATCGGGCCACGATCCTAAACAGTACAGTGTGCAGTACCTCGCACAATTTAAATAAAGCAGTAAAGCATGGCATAAGTACAGGATAGTAAATAAAACCTCAAACTAGTTTGTGGCCCCAAGAAATAAGAATGAATCAAGCTCTGGCTCAGGGGGGTCCATAAGGCCTCCCGGATGTGGATAGCGCGAATATTCTTGGAACAGGAATCAAGTACTCGGGGTCTTACGGGACACAAGTGAGCATAAAAACCAAATAACAGATATTGCTCACCGGTGCCACTTTCATTAGTTATCCCATTACCACTCAGGTTAAGTTGTTTAGGTACCTCGTTAGCCATCAGACACTCACAAACCATACACATGCTGTTCTACGACTCGCATGGCTCAACCAACTCCTGTAGTAATGGCTCATGGGATGGAGGAACAAGCTTCGGTGGGGTTTAAATGTAAAGGCTATGCAATACTTGGGATTCAATTTAATGCAATCGCGACTCATTGATGCAAGAATAAGAAAGAAGCAATAGGTACTATATGTATGCAAGCATGTGGTAGTGCTTGCCTGGCAGCTCAGTTGAAGCGAGAGAAGGATCTGGGTGGTACTCCTGGGTGTCTTGATAAATCCCCTGCTCAGCGTCTATTCGAAGAAGAACCAAACAAACAAGGGCCAACATAAATAAAGTGCGCAAGCATATGAATAAAATGCGACAAGCAAACAATCATGCCATGATGAATGATGCACAATTTGCATGGCAAGGAAGTAGCATGGCATAGGTGAAGTGTGGAACACAAGAATAAACATTTTATTAAGTTTTGGCCCTATTTTAACCTCAATTAAGTTGCTGTACTCTTTATATTTGTATGATGCATGCTGCAAATCAAACCATGGAATGCATAAACAGAAAGGTCTCGTCGAGCTAATCATTTTAGACATATTATTTATTAAATTTGGACTTATGAATCAAAAGATATTAATTAATTAAAGTGGAAGGGCATTTTTGTTGTAATTTATTAAACTTGGAAAATAAAGTGTTCAAAATATATTTTAGATGGCATATTTGAATTCCTCATATTTTTCTGATTTGAAAACATATATTATTTGTATTATTTGGATTTTTATTTCAAAAGTTATTTAAAAACAGAAATTAATTAGAATTTGAAATAATTTGAAATAAATTTGAATTTAAACAGATTCAGGAAAAACTTTTTATACCCAGACAGACTCAGACCCAGACACTGACGAGTGGGGCCGTTGCTGACTGGGCCGACGCAAGCACAGAAAACGTTTTACACCGCAGCTGCTGCTAGCTCGTGAGACAGACAGGTGGGACCTGCTGGCTCGCAGGCCCACCTGACAGAGCGAGGTGGAGGCTGACCACGTGGCTCTGCGGGGGGGGAACTGCGGGTTGAGTTTTAAAAGGCCAGGGGGGTTTTCTGCAAAGCGGTAACAGACACCGACGGGTGGGCCTGGGCTGGACCGCGGGTTGCGAGACAAAAAGACGGAGGGAGGTATCTGCAAAAAGTGGGTCGCCGTACTGTTGATCTTCTCTGTCTCGCGCGACCGATCGGTGGGCGATAGCGCGGGCGGGGGAATCGAACCTGGAACCTAGGCTCGCGCGCAGAGGCGGCTACCACCGCGGTGGGCTGGCGTGGTTGTCAGGGAGGGTGGACGGGCCTAGATAGGGCTTGATGCGCGGCAGAAGCGAGCAGACACGCACGCGACGCCGGCGCACAGAGGCTGTTCGACGGTTTGATCGGCGAGCACAGGCGACGACAGCTAGGCGGAGCATGTCCAGGAGGCTGCTCACCGTGGGCTCGACGGCGGGCTCGAATCGGGCAGGCGAACAGCAGGACGGCGGCGATGCAGAGACCCAACGAGCTAGGGTTTGGCGTCGGTGTCTGCGGTGTCCTTCGGCTCCGGTCCTTCTCCTCCTCCGCGACAGGTACTGGGCTGCTGCAGGGGACCCTCCTCGACTCCTCGACAACTCCCACGCCATGCCCTCTTGCTGGATCGAGGGGTTGGTGGAGGACAGACGGTGGCCGGCGTCGGTCGTTGGTGGCGTCGGTGGAGGAGAAGAGGGGAGAGGCAGGTGTTCGGGGTGGATCTGGGGGAGGCCAGAGAGGCGAGTGGGAGGAGGAAAAAGCAGAGAGAGAGAGAGGGGTGCCGTGGGGGGGAGCGGGGTAGATGGAGGAAAAAGGTGGCTCGGCCACCTTTTTCTCCTCCTCCTTCTTCACGTGCTCGGCTGGTTCGACCAGGGCAGGGGTAGGTGGGGGACGTCCAGGTGGGCCAGAGAGCAGGCTCGGTGTGAACAGCTGAGGCAGGGAGAGAGAGCTAGAGAGAGAGAGGTGAGGCTCGGGTAGAAGGGAGCTAGGCTCGGTTAGGGTTTGTGTTAAGGTTGGGGGTAGCTAGGTGGGGTTTGGTCAGGTGGGGCGAGCTGGGTGGGGCCAGCTAGGTGAGAGAGAGATAGAGGCCGAGAGAGAGAGAGGTAGGTTTAGGGTTTAGCTTAGAGCTAGGTTAGAGGGGATGGTAAAGAGAGGAGAGGTGAGGTAGGGTGGTGATAGCTAGGTGATTAGGGTGATGGGGTGGTGGCTTGGGGTTTAAAGGAGATTGCATGCTCCAACTAGATCAAGCAACACAAGAGAGGGGTGTGGTGATGATGGTCTTAAGCAAGCTCAAACAAGATCAAGCTAAGAGGAGAGAGAGATGTGGTTTAAACTCACTCAAAATTCAAATAAAGTCCAAAGAACAAGCAAAAGGTGGGGCTTGCATGGCCCATGCAAACATTTATTGCCATGTTGATTATTGTGAGAACAACATTATTACATGGCATTATTCATTTGCACTTCCAAAATTGGAGTAAGGCCCAAGCAAAAGAATTTAGAAAGAATTCCAAGTGGAGTATATGGAGATGATCACATTGGATTATATTTGGGACTTGCTAGTGTGTATATGCCACTAGGCATTTAATAAGCCCACAAAAATATCCCAACATGATGATAACCCCAAAACCACACATATGGAAGCTAGGAAAAGGTCCCACTCACAAGGCATGCAAAGGTGGCCATGTGGCTCTCATGTTTCAATATTGTGAAAACAACATGATGCTAAGATGAGAGCATGTGGAATAGAATTGGATCCATCCCAACCCACATGAGCTAGAGGTAAAACCAATAAGTGCCAAGCTCATATTTAGTTGGATGGTGGAATTATAAGGTGGTGAAAGAAAGGTGGTGGAGTTCATAAAAGATATGCCCCCAACTCAACTTGGGCATTTAAACAATATATCAAGAACCAAATACAATATCAAGAGGCAAATACAATTAATGATGCATATGAGATAAGAACCAAAACAAAAAGGGTTTTATATGATGCTCAAATGCAAGGTGGCATGATGACATGAGCATGATATAATTATGATGCAACAATTATATATATGAAGGTAGCATCTATATAGACTAGGCTAGTAGCATTGCAATTGTTAGACAATTGGGATGCTACAACTCTCCCCCACTAAACAAGAATCTCGCCCCGAGATTCCTAGGAAAAAGAAAACAACACAAGGATAGGCGGGTGTCCGAACGAAGGTGACCCTCACGTTCCCAAGGTGATGAAGAACTGAATGGTGCGACCACTACACCTTGCGAAACTTGCTAGACTTGTTGCGAGTCTTGCGTTTGCTTGAGAAACAACGATTAGAAGAGTTGAAGGATGGTCGTGAGACAAGAAGGATATGATGGACATAGCTCCGGTCTTCTCGAGAAACATGATAACAGAAAAGAACCACTTGTGAAAGAAAGGAAAAGATGATGTACCATGGATAAGAAAAGGCATACCATAAGATTAAAGATTTGCTGATACTAGAGAGGATGAATCTTTGTGTCGCCGGAAGAAAAGAGCTAGATTGGAGAGGTTTTAACCACTATGACAATAGCGTCGTATCTCCTCTCGGATTGAGATAAGAAGCACGGAAACAATATTGCCTTCAAATAATAGAGTCCCTTGATATGAACAGAAAGATTTAGTTAGCCATCATCGGATTAGATTCTTGTTGCGCCGGTAATACTCCGAAGGATCACGCAATTGAGGTGCGCGGATATAACTTCCAGAGACGGATGTGGAGCCAGATCATGGTGGAACCCTGAGAGCAGCGAAGAGGGAGGATCTGGAGTCTATTGTAGAGATACTTATTTCTTTCTTTAGGCTTGAGGCTAACGCAATAGATTCGCGGCTGATGGCATCAACCATAAATGGCTTTACCACAGAGAAGAATTGATGAAACGAAGAGAGATAGTTCCTTTCATCTTGTTTGGGGATGTAGAGCTCCGGTAGAAAGACGAGGACAGAAAAGAGTTTGCGTTTGTTTTCCACCAGATAATTGAAGATTTTGCTCCGTGTAGGAAAGGTAGATCACCAACAAGAGATTATTGATTACTTTCTTCGAGAGAGCACTCCGGAAAAACAAGGACGGAAGTAAAAGTATCAAGGGATAAAGGCCACTTCTAACTTCCGTGGAATGAGTGAAATCACATTAGTTCACCAATTCAACGTACAAGAGCGAATGATAAGAGTAGTGGTATGGTAGCTACTCCATCCCGCACTCAAAGCATTACTCCGCACATGAATAAGAAAACCATGCAACCCAACTACCGAAACAGACTGAAGGTATTGACAAGGATAACTCATGGAACTCCGTTAGCAAACCAGGATAGATGCAAATGATACGCCGGATTCAAGATAGATAAGGTTGATGATGTCGTCGTCTTGTCGGAAGTACCAAGCCACCGGAAAGATATGAAGGAAGGTCACGGGGACAACTGCAAGATTCCACAGATAAAGAAAAAGATAGCACCACTTGAACAGAAGGATTACGAAAGAACTGAAAAGTCTTCATGGCCTCCGGTGGATTGAGCATAGATGATAGAACGAGAGGGTTTCAAAAGATCACTTGATGAGACTTAGGTGAAAAAGAACTCCATGTTCTTCTTGAAAAGATTTAGCGGTCTTGAGGAAAAACTTTAGCGGAATGACGATGATAACTTGCCAACAAGGAACACTCCGGGTTTGATTGAAGATGGAAGATGGAATTAACAATGGACTTGCTAATCCCAGAATTGAAGCAATGTATTTAGCAGAAGGACGTGGTCGAGATAGGTGACTTCAAAGAGTCAGAATTCACGCTTTGAGAACTTTGCACATAGGCAGTGTTCTCAAGGCTTGAGAGAAAAGACATAGATGATCTTCCATGTCCTTCCATTGATATAGAATAGGTAAGCATATTATCAACATATACCACCAAGGATTAACAAGATATTCCCAGAATATCAAGTTCAAAAGGCGAGAGAAACGAACAAATGCTCGAAACACTTTCTGAGCTCAACGCTCTTTGAAAGATCATTATTACGAGCACGGGTTCGTGTTGAAGAAGATGCACTGGAAGAATAGATTATCTGGTCCTTCGGAAGAAGAAGAGATGTCACCTGATTCACATTGTCGATTGGGTCACCGGTTACAAAGATAAAGAGATCTTAGATGACGAAGAGATGTTAGATCTTACCTTAAGCAAAACTATCAGAGACGAAAAGATGCAATTCCCTCGTCTCAACGAGAATTTTGCAGATATGGGGTTCCAAAAAGATGTGCCGCATGAAGGACAGATGATAGACCGCCGTAGTGCCTTGAGAAACTCCGGATAAACAAGGATGCTGGAATGAGCATAGATAGGATCACGGTGTACTCAAAATCACAGGAGTATCTTTGGCAATCCGGAGTTGTAGCATTTTCCATATTCCAATCGACACTTATCATGAGTGGAATATAGCTATGCCGAGAACCAAATTACAATCACCAGCATCGGATCGACACATGTTATGTAATTAGCCCAAGAGAAAAGGAGATGAAAAGAAACTCCAAGATTAAGCGCCGGTGACAAAAGAATGAGTTAGCATGGACATGCTGATAAAAGAGAGATAGATAATGTTTCACACACGACTGGAGAGGAGTGTGGAAACACAGATGTATCAAAGAAAAAATTTCCGCATTTTTCGGCATTAAAATACCAATAGATGCGCAAAATCTCTTAGCAGATAGAGATTAGCTACTGATGATTTCACAGAACGTGGAGTTGCTAGAAGGAAGGACACCCTTAAGAAGATGGCACCGGTTAACAAGGAGTCAGATAGATCGCGCCGGTTTTCAAAAGCCTGTCAGTATGGAATGTACCAACAGTTGATAACCAAAGGCAGATTGTGATAACAAAAAGGATGCAACAGATAGACAAGGAATTACACACTCACACACACACACACACTCTTTCTATGGTACTACGGAAACCCAGAACACGTGAATCCTAGTTTGAATTTTTAAGAAGAGGATTGAAAACGTTACACTTCCTTACCAGAAAAGGGTGGTGGGTGGGTAAGAAGAAAAGTGGAAGCAGTCCTACTCTCGCGTTTTTTTTTAGTATATAACTACAAAAAAATATTTGCTAGACAGACAACGACCATTTGGCTGAGACCCTGAAGGTCGGGATGGCTCTGATACCAATTGTAACTACCTCGGTGAATTACGCTCCTAGTTACAAGCCTGGATGAGCAGAAATGGTTGAAATAGTACGGTGGGGCCCAAATGCCACTCACAGGTAGACCTTTCGGCCGTCCCAACCATTTCCACACATCGGGACAAGAACGGGCGGCGTAATCGGCAGGCGAAGGGATCAACTACATACACAAATGAGTATGTATGCAAGCCACCATACAACAGTACATCAGAGTCATCCCATCTAAAAAGAAAGGAAATATAGCAACGCCATACGGCAAGATCCAAATATCCTAGATAGATATAATAGTTTAGGATATCTCCTCATACATCAATCAACAGAGTATCAAGCGGAAGCGGAAGACAAAATCCGAGTACGGATAAGAAGCAAATCGGCATAAGATGCCCCATAAATAAGCAGATCCCGCCCACAGATCTCACGGATCCCCGTTCCCGGAATCTCTACACCGAATGATCGTTGCCCACATCGTCCGTCTCTTTCACCCAGTATCCATCTTGCGAGTGTACCTGTTCATCTGAACCAATAATTTATCGTGTGAGACCCTAGGGGTACTCAGCAAGTCTTTATGCCTCTAAAGGGGACACAACCTGGGGTGACGCAATTGCAGCAAAAGATAAACCCTAGCAAGTCTATAGATACTCGCTAACCATCCGCCTAACTAGAGATAGACGGATGTACATGAATTAATAGCAACGGTTATAACAGTTATAAAGGTAATCTTAACAGATCCATCCTCCTCCTCGCTTACCGACGAGGAAGCGAACGAACAACCCCCATCCGTTGGCAGTTTTATTATCCATTCCATGAGTGTTGCACTATTTACTAGTCAGGTACCTAGTCTAGTCAAATTAAAAGCGGTACTTTAGTTATGCTTGTCTATGATCGAGAAACTGTGCTCCAAGTCGTCCATAACCGCGGACACGGCTTTCAGAAAGTTTTACCCTGCAGGGGTGCACAAATAGCAACACACACTCGATATGCCTCGGAAAAACCAAATCAAAACCCAACGAGACAGTCACGACAAAGCAATTACAAGATTCAGAAATATTTCAGGGGGCCACCCCTTTAAGTAGATCCCGCAACGAAGCCGGCCGGCTCCGAAACGGGCTTAAGGTTGTGGAGGCGGCTGTAAACGATTGGGAACCCGAAAGTGTGGCTGGGCTTGTCGATACAGCGAAATCGGGCCACGATCCTAAACAGTACAGTGTGCAGTACCTCGCACAATTTAAATAAAGCAGTAAAGCATGGCATAAGTACAGGATAGTAAATAAAACCTCAAACTAGTTTGTGGCCCCAAGAAATAAGAATGAATCAAGCTCTGGCTCAGGGGGGTCCATAAGGCCTCCCGGATGTGGATAGCGCGAATATTCTTGGAACAGGAATCAAGTACTCGGGGTCTTACGGGACACAAGTGAGCATAAAAACCAAATAACAGATATTGCTCACCGGTGCCACTTTCATTAGTTATCCCATTACCACTCAGGTTAAGTTGTTTAGGTACCTCGTTAGCCATCAGACACTCACAAACCATACACATGCTGTTCTACGACTCGCATGGCTCAACCAACTCCTGTAGTAATGGCTCATGGGATGGAGGAACAAGCTTCGGTGGGGTTTAAATGTAAAGGCTATGCAATACTTGGGATTCAATTTAATGCAATCGCGACTCAATGATGCAAGAATAAGAAAGAGGCAATAGGTACTATATGTATGCAAGCATGTGGTAGTGCTTGCCTGGCAGCTCAGTTGAAGCGAGAGAAGGATCTGGGTGGTACTCCTGGGTGTCTTGATAAATCCCCTGCTCAGCGTCTATTCGAAGAAGAACCAAACAAACAAGGGCCAACATAAATAAAGTGCGCAAGCATATGAATAAAATGCGACAAGCAAACAATCATGCCATGATGAATGATGCACAATTTGCATGGCAAGGAAGTAGCATGGCATAAGTGAAGTGTGGAACACAAGAATGAACATTTTATTAAGTTTTGGCCCTATTTTAACCTCAATTAAGTTGCTGTACTCTTTATATTTGTATGATGCATGCTGCAAATCAAACCATGGAATGCATAAACAGAAAGGTCTCGTCGAGCTAATCATTTTAGACATATTATTTATTAAATTTGGACTTATGAATCAAAAGATATTAATTAATTAAAGTGGAAGGGCATTTTTGTTGTAATTTATTAAACTTGGAAAATAAAGTGTTCAAAATATATTTTATATGGCATATTTGAATTCCTCATATTTTTCTGATTTGAAAACATATATTATTTGTATTATTTGGATTTTTATTTCAAAAGTTATTTAAAAACAGAAATTAATTAGAATTTGAAATAAATTTGAATTTAAACAGATTCAGGAAAAACTTTTTATACCCAGACAGACTCAGACCCAGACACTGACGAGTGGGGCCGTTGCTGACTGGGCCGACGCAAGCACAGAAAACGTTTTACACCGCAGCTGCTGCTAGCTCGTGAGACAGACAGGTGGGACCTGCTGGCTCGCAGGCCCACCTGACAGAGCGAGGTGGAGGCTGACCACGTGGCTCTGCGGGGGGGGGGGGGGGGGGGGGGGGGGGAACTGCGGGTTGAGTTTTAAAAGGCCAGGGGGGTTTTCTGCAAAGCGGTAACAGACACCGACGGGTGGGCCTGGGCTGGACCGCGGGTTGCGAGACAAAAAGACGGAGGGGGGTATCTGCAAAAAGTGGGTCGCCGTACTGTTGATCTTCTCTGTCTCGCGCGACCGATCGGTGGGCGACAGCGCGGGCGGGGGAATCGAACCTGGAACCTAGGCTCGCGCGCAGAGGCGGCTACCACTGCGGTGGGCTGGCGTGGTTGTCAGGGAGGGTGGACGGGCCTAGATAGGGCTTGATGCGCGGCAGAAGCGAGCAGACACGCACGCGACGCCGGCGCACAGAGGCTGTTCGACGGTTTGATCGGCGAGCACAAGCGACGACAGCTAGGCGGAGCATGTCTAGGAGGCTCGGGTGCTCACCGTGGGCTCGACGGCGGGCTCGGATCGGGCAGGCGAACAGCAGGACGGCGGCGATGCAGAGACCCAACGAGCTAGGGTTTGGCGTCGGTGGCTGCGGTGTCCTTCGGCTCCGGTCCTTCTCCTCCTCCGCGACAGGTACTGGGCTGCTGCAGGGGACCCTCCTCGACTCCTCGACAACTCCCACGCCACGCCCTCTTGCTGGATCGAGGGGTTGGTGGAGGATAGACGGTGGCCGGCGTCGGTCGTTGGTGGCGTCGGTGGAGGAGAAGAGGGGAGAGGCAGGCGTTCGGGGTGGATCTGGGGGAGGCCAGAGAGGCGAGTGGGAGGAGGAAAAAGCAGAGAGAGAGAGAGGGGTGCCGTGGGGGGGAGCGGGGTAGATGGAGGAAAAAGGTGGCTCGACCACCTTTTTCTCCTCCTCCTTCTTCACGTGCTCGGCTGGTTCGACCAGGGCAGGGGCAGGTGGGGGACGTCCAGGTGGGCCAGAGAGCAGGCTCGGTGTGGAACAGCTGAGGCAGGGAGAGAGAGAGCTAGAGAGAGAGAGGTGAGGCTCGGGTAGAAGGGAGCTAGGCTCGGTTAGGGTTTGTGTTAGGGTTGGGGGTAGCTAGGTGGGGTTTGGTCAGGTGGGGCGAGCTGGGTGGGGCCAGCTAGGTGAGAGAGAGATAGAGGCCGAGAGAGAGAGAGGTAGGTTTAGGGTTTAGCTTAGAGCTAGGTTAGAGGGGATGGTAAAGAGAGGAGAGGTGAGGTAGGGTGGTGATAGCTAGGTGATTAGGGTGATGGGGTGGTGGCTTGGGGTTTAAAGGAGATTGCATGCTCCAACTAGATCAAGCAACACAAGAGAGGGGTGTGGTGATGATGGTCTTAAGCAAGCTCAAACAAGATCAAGCTAAGAGGAGAGAGAGATGTGGTTTAAACTCACTCAAAATTCAAATAAAGTCCAAAGAACAAGCAAAAGGTGGGGCTTGCATGGCCCATGCAAACATTTATTGCCATGTTGATTATTGTGAGAACAACATTATTACATGGCATTATTCATTTGCACTTCCAAAATTGGAGTAAGGCCCAAGCAAAAGAATTTAGAAAGAATTCCAAGTGGAGTATATGGAGATGATCACATTGGATTATATTTGGGACTTGCTAGTGTGTATATGCCACTAGGCATTTAATAAGCCCACAAAAATATCCCAACATGATGATAACCCCAAAACCACACATATGAAAGCTAGGAAAAGGTCCCACTCACAAGGCATGCAAAGGTGGCCGTGTGGCTCTCATGTTTCAATATTGTGAAAACAACCTAATGCTAAGATGAGAGCATGTGGAATAGAATTGGATCCATCCCAACCCACATGAGCTAGAGGTAAAACCAATAAGTGCCAAGCTCATATTTAGTTGGATGGTGGAATTATAAGGTGGTGAAAGAAAGGTGGTGGAGTTCATAAAAGATATGCCCCCAACTCAACTTGGGCATTTAAACAATATATCAAGAACCAAATACAATATCAAGAGGCAAATACAATTAATGATGCATATGAGATAAGAACCAAAACAAAAAGGGTTTTATATGATGCTCAAATGCAAGGTGGCATGATGACATGAGCATGATATAATTATGATGCAACAATTATATATATGAAGGTAGCATCTATATAGACTAGGCTAGTAGCATTGCAATTGTTAGACAATTGGGATGCTACAGAGAACTACTCCCTCCTCATTATGAGAATCAGCACTTCCCCGTCCCGGCAGGATGCCGGAACAGAGACTTTCTGTCCCCCGAATCTCCCCTTCGATGGCGACGGCGCTACGAAGGTTTTCGTGGAGGGCTAGGGGGCCCACACCACCTTTGGGCGCGGCCAAGGGTGGGCCCACACCCACCTAGGGTGTGTCCACCCTAGTGCCCTCCTCCGTCTCGTCTTCAATTTTCCGTATCGCTTAAGGAAAAATATGAACTTTGGTTTTTGTCCCGTCCAATTCCGAGAATATTCATTTTTTAGCTTTCTGAAACCAAAAGCAGCAGAAAACAAGCAACTAGCACTATGGTATCTTATCAATAGGTTAGTTCTAGAAAGTGTATAAAAATACCTCAAAGTGTAGACAAAACATAAGACAAATGATATAAAACAAGCATGGAGCATCAAAAATTATAGATACGTTTCCGACGTATCAGGATTCATGGTCCCACATGCGGATAGTGCGATATTCAAGGAACAAGAATCAAGTACCCGGGGACCTACGGGACACAAGTGAGCATAAAGAACCAAATAGCAGATATTACCCACCGGTGCCTCTTTCTTTAGTTATCCCATTACTACTCAATCCAGTTGTTTAGGTACCTCATTATTCAAAGACACTCACAAACCCTACACATGCAATTCTACGACTCACATGGCTGAAGAAACTCCTATAGTAATGGCTTATAGGATGAAGGGAATAAGCTTCGTGGGGTTTAAAAGTAAAGGATATGCAATATTTGGGATTCAATTTTAATCATGACGCAATTATGATGCAAGCAAAAAGTTATATGCAATAGGTATTATATGTTGTGCAAGCATGGGGAAATGCTTGCCTGGAAGCTCTGTTGCAGGATAAGAAGAATACGGGTAAAACTCCTGAGGCTCCTGATAATCTCCTTGCTCAGCGACTATCCGGATAAAAACAAAACACACAAGGGCCAAAATAAATACATTGCAAATCATATGCATCAAGAAAACAAGGTATTTCATGATGATATGATGCACAATTTATATGGCATAACATAGCATGGCATGTGTGAGATGTGGGGTACAAGATGAAAACATTTTATTAAGTTTTTAGTTATGTTTTGCTCCCACAAACATTACTGCCCCATTAATATTTATAACATGCATGCTTCAATTCATATCATGGAATGTATATTTAGAACGGGTCGTCGAGCTAATCGATTTAGCTATATTATTTGTCGAATTCGGAGTTACGGATTTAGAGTTATGCAATATTTAAGAAATGGTATTTATTTAACAATTAAATTATTTCGAAATTTGAAATTGCTCAAAAGATATTTTAAATAGCATATTCATAATCCTCATGTTTTTCTGGTTCAAAAACATATATTATACATATTATTTGAATTTGTGAATTTAAAACAATATTTAATTGAAAAGTAATTTAAATATGTCAAATGTCAAAAGTTTGACTAGAGAATTGGGCCACGAGGCTGGTTGCATGTCGCACGCGGGAGGCAGATAAGTGACTGGGCCGGCCCATCTACGCATCAGCGAGGTCAGCGGAAGAGGAATAGAAAACGGCCAGGGTGGTTTTTACAAAACCAGCAAGAATCGACGGAAGCCTGAATCCGAGCTGGATTCTCGACCTACGAAAAAGGGCTAGCTGATTCCGATTTCGGTTGAATATGGCGAGCATATCGCTATGTACTTCGCAATACCTCAAAACGAAAATTGGAGATTGATCGAAGGGCTACATGTTCTGTTCATGTGGTTTTCCCGGACGAGGGTTGTAGAGACGGGAAAACTGGAATGTTCAGAGTAAGAAAAATAAACACACGGTTAACTGTCGGATTCGACAGGTTTCCAAAGAGATGCAGCGAACTTCGAAAGATGATTGCGAATGCGATGGTGCTCCGTCTAGGGCATGGTTGAGCTCGTTGGAAAGGTGGAACTACCAGGAAGGTTTGTAGTGTTGGAAGTTTGTCCGTAGGAGGCTCAGGTACGCCAGAAATCATGAAGGAACAGAGGTTTCTTTCAAGGTTCTGCTGCCGTTGAATTCGACCAGAGCGCGGCGCGCGTGAACTGCTGCCGTACCAGGAGGATAGGGACGACGCGCGGGCTACAGATAAGGGTCAGCGATGGTGGCTACATCTTGGCAACAGGGGGAAAGATACAGGGAGGAGCAGGGATGGAAAGGGGGTGCTCACCCAGGCCGATTCCCAGAGGAATCGGGGCTGGGGGTGGTCGGAGATGATGACGGCGATGGTGGTGGTGTTCTCTGCTCGGCCAGGAAAAAAGAGGAAGCAGAGGCGCCACGTCCAGCTCCTCCTGCGAGCTTCTAGGGTCCGTGACGGAACGGGAAGTGGCACCCGCACTTAGGGGATGGCGCCGTCGACCATGATGCTGGCTCAGTCGGAGAGGAGGAAGGGGAAGCAGAGAGAGAAAAACGGCGACGGCATGGGTGGTTGGAGGGGAGGCTAGGGTTCAGAGGCCGCTCGAGGGGATAAGAAGGAGGCATGGCTCGGTGTTGGTGCGGTGTGTCGAGGATGACGGGGACTCGACGGGTATCTGCCTGCTTCCGTTGGTCGTTGAGAGAGACAGAGGAAGGGAGGAAGGAGATGAGCAATAACGGCGCTTTCTCTGCTGTTGTGAAGCGGTACGAGCTGGAAGAGCAGCTAGGCCCGGTGAGAGAGGGCTAGCGGGCTACGCTAGGTGCTGCAGTGGCTTGGGCTGTTGCTTGGGCTCCTGGTGCTGGTCTGGCTTCTCTCTCTCTCTCTATTTTCTATTAAATTTTCATTATTTGTTTGTTAATTGTTTGTTATAATTTAAACAAGGCCAAATCTCAAACCATGTGGTAACTTTTAAGATGAATCTGGAAAGGGATTTTGGGTAACCACAAAGAGACAAGATGGAACAACTAGAGTGTAGATGATGCCCCATGCATACATGTTCATGAGGACACATACAAGAATGGGTCACCGATAATCATTTATGGCAGCTCTCCAAACCCATATGGTTCAAAAGATCATAACATAAGTTATATGGTTGAACGGATAACAAGTAGGTGTAGAATATTGATAGAGAATAAGAGTGTCTAGTGGAAGCAAGAAATATAGATCAACCATAAGAATAGAAGATCATTCACAACAAGAATATAGATGTAATAGAAGGAGTAGAGAGTAGGTGATCACATAATGATAAATAGACAAACATTCACGTGGGCATGATTTGAGACTGAAACAAAGATCAAGGAACCCAGGTACCATATGTGGTGTAAAAGGAGGAGATCAAAAGAAAAGAATTGTTGGCATGTAAGAGATTGGATTGAATTGAAAATATATGCCCCAAAATCAATTTGGGCATTAAGAATACAAGTATCAAGAACCAACTATATGATATCAAGAGGAAAATACTTTTAGTAAGAATACCAATGCATATGGGATAATAACAAAATAAAGAGGTTTTATAGGATGCTCAAATGCAAGGTGGAATGGTGACATGAGCATGATATAATGATGATGCAACGAATGACATGTAGGAAGTAGCAATATATAAACTAGACAAGTAGCATTACAATTGTTAGACAATTGGGATGCTACAAGGCCCCTTCTTATCCTCTCATCTCACACCTCCTCGCGAAGGATCTCTCTCCCCCTATAGAATTTCCCCATGGTCTCGGATCAGCGAGATACATGTTCCCGGTGGCTTTGTCTGGAAGGATTTGTTGCTTCCATTGCTTCGTTGGAGCAAGGGCACGAAGGTTGTCGAGATACCCGAACGTGTGTGCGATCACGGATGCACCACTGATTTGCGGTGCTGGACTTGATGGTGCTGGACATGCTAGACCAGATGGACTTCATCACGATCTTGAGATCGAGAAGAGATCGACTACATCACCAACAAGTTCATACTCGTAAATCTTTTTGGTCTTTGAGGGTATGTATTCTACGGATGTATATCCACCCGTTGCTTGTATCTAGATAGATGGATCTTTGTGCATATAGTTCCCATCATAGGAATATTTTTGTTTTCTATGCTACAAAACCAACAACTGTTAGCCTCCCGCCACCCGTAGCAGCTTTTGCAAGTAGGTTCATGTCCATGCCTTGGAGAAGGGGAGCGACATCCAGAAGGACCTCCCCTTCTGCGGCCGTCTTCCTGGCGACCGTGGCAGGGAGGGTCCTCCATGTGCGGTTGTGGGAGATCTGTGCTAGCGGCAGAGGAGTTGCGTCAGCCTTGGCATCTACGCCTATGCCGTGGCCCCTCCAGAGAAGCCGGAGCCTTCCCTCCTACTGGATAGGGAGGATCTTCGTCGCGATGGTGGCTATCAGAGCTGCCCGGCGCCATCGACACCAAGCTGGGTGTTGGAAGGGAGAAGGGTCATAGGGAAAGTGGGAAGGGAGCCATAGCCCCGTACCTTACCTACCTTTAATAACCAAAAAGGAAGGGAAGTGAGTACTGTCTACCTCACCGGTTCATGGGAAGGGAAAGAATCGCGCCCCACAAGATTTACTTTGCAGGAACCGAAGCGGACACAGTCAATACAGGCTGCCGTGGAAGGCAAGGCGTGGCTCGGTAGTCCCGCGACCACTTGAGTACTCGGGCTCACGCACGTTCTGCTGGATGGGAAAGCGCCTCGTCCAGTCATGTCGCTCCTCCTGCGAAGTAGACTAGGCCCACACGATATTGAAGGGCGAAGCCCGACAACGGTTCCTTCATCGATTTTTGGCCAGCGTTGCAAGTTTTTGGCCGTTGCCCAGGGTCTTTGGTCGGCATAATGGGATCGGGGGTCCGCTGTGGTGTAGGTACCTATGAGCAAGACATACACTACAAGACAAATCTTGGTCCTCCAGCCGGGCATGGACAAGGAGGAAAAGACAACAGCGTAGGCGAGGCGGTCTAACCTCTCCTTCCAGGGCTGCCTCAGAAGGAGGGTCAGGGCCTGATCAAGGGCAGCGAGGATAAGGAGTGGCCTCGACTGTACCCTAGGAGGACCATGGGAGCACTTCTCCTAGGCCAGGCACGACCTGGGAGCCGAAATCAATAGAACCTGACAGGACACGCCAGGATCAGCCTTGGGAACTGGCAACGCGCTAGTGCTACCAAACATCATCATGGTGCTGCAGCCCGCTGTTGCGCATCACCGACAGGAGTGACAACTCGAAGCCTTAGCTGTCACCCAGCCATCAAGTGCACATATGCACCGCCCCTGGTCGTCCATTGGCTACAGGCACTAGCAGACTACCTAGAGGCCGCGTGGCGCACCATGATTGCACCCGGGAACGCCCTTGGTGTTGTCCTGCGCTGGCCTTTGTAGTGACCCCTTGGAGTATAAAAGGAGGCACTTGGCCATTCAGAAGAGGGGAAGGAGATTTTCTAGTGGGAGAGAGATTTCTGGTTCTCAGAGACTTCCGGTGGGAAGAGATTTCTGGTTCAAGGATAGAGGGTGGCTTTTTAGGTGAGAGATAGGGCAAACATACCAGCAAGAAGAGTTCTAGGGTTTGCTAGAGAGAGGGAAGAACCCTTCTCCTGCCAGAGATAAGGAAGAAATAACATAGAGTGTGAGGAAAAAGAAAGAGGAAGCCAGGGGAGTGTAGAAGCTAAGCTAGAAAGCGGCTCCCCGGCATGAGAGAGATCACCATCTTGTATTTTTGATCCACCTTTGATAATCCAGCAAAGCATGACGTAGGTTTCTTAGCCGAAGGGCGAACAAAACCTGGGTAAAAAATGACTATGTGTGCTTTGTGCTCAAATTATTAGGTTCCTTCGTCAAGGTCGAAACGCCTTCGTGCCCACTACCGAACAAATAGGGGATGTCTAGCATCCTCGATGTCCGCGTTGGTGAGACGCGACAGTCATGTACCATCCAGATTCTTGTAGTGATTGTCGTGAACCCCTTGGTCCATCGTGGAGCTAGCTGACTTCATAGCGGGTAACTTAGTGGGGTGGCCCCCTGAAATCATTTTTGAATCTTGCGAATGCTTTGTCCTTATGCCTTGTTGCTATTTATTTGGTTCATCCGAGGTTGATCATTCTTGTGTTAATATTTGTGCACCCCTGCAGGGTAAATCTTTCTGAAAGTTGTGTTCGCGGTGATGGACTACTTGGAGCATATTTTCTTGATCATAGACAATTATAACTAAAGTACCGATTTTAATTTGACTAGACATGACTAGTAAATAGTGCAATATTCATGGAATGATTAATAAAACTGCCAACGAATGGGATGTTCTTCCGCCTTCTCGTTCGGTAAAAGGGAAGGAGGGCGAGAGATGTTATTCATGTTGTTATATCTATTGGGTAGTTAATTGTTGTTTTTAACGAATGTCCGTCTATCAATGGTTATGCGGATGTTGTATTATGTCTCTATAGAACTGCTAGGCTTTTTATTTTCGCTGCAATTGCTTCACCCTCAGGTTGTTCCCTTTAGATGCATAAATACATGCTTAGCCCCTTAGGTTCTCATATGATAAATATTGTTTAGATGGACAGGTATATCCACAAGAAGGTTACTGGGTCGAGGAGACTAATGATGGTGGCAAGGACCCTCATGCGTAGAGATTCTGGGGATGGACATCCGCGAGATCTATGGACGGGATGTGCTTATGTCTGGGCATCTTATGCCAATTTGCTTCTTATATGTACTCGGATCTTGTCTTACGCTTCCTCTTGATACTATGTTGATTGATGTATGCGGATGCATCCTAAAATATGATCTCTATCTAGGATATTTGAATCTTGTCGCATGGTATTACAATATTTCTATTTCTTTTAGATGGTTGTCTCTGATGTACTCTGGTATGTCGTTGGCATACATACTCATTTGTGCATGCTTGACTTGTAGTCCAGCCGGCTACATCTCTCGCACATGAATCTATAACCATCGGAAGTGGGTAGGGTGGTCGGTCGGTACCATGCCCTTCTCCGCTAGATGGGCCTGCACATGGGTGGACTTTGGCCTCCATGGTAGCACACCTTTTCCACTTTTGGGTTATACCAGCTTGTGTTTGTACCATAGTGTCCAGGGGATTACATCTAGTGTCATAGCCATTCCTCCCTTCAGCGTCTCAACCAAGATGGTCGTTGTCAGTCTAGAAAATATTTTTTGTATCTATATATATTAGAGAAAAACTAAACGTGATAGTAGGACTGGTTCCATTTTCTTATTACCCACCCACCCACCTTTTTTCTTATAAGAAAGTGCAACATTTATCAATCCTCTTCTAAAAATTCAAACTAAGATTCACGTGTTTGGGGTTTCCGTAGTACCATAGAATGTGTTAATTCCTTGTCGATCTGTTGCATCCAATTTTTCTTCGCAATCTACATTTGGTTATCAACTGTTGGTACATTCCATACCGACAAGCTAATATGTAAACCGACGTGATCTATTTGTCTCACTGTAAACCAATGCAATCTTGTTAGGGGTGTTTGTTCTTCAAGTATGCTTTCACGTGATGTGGAGTTGCTAATCTCCCTTTGTTAAGTGGTTTTGCACACTTAGTTGGTATTATAATGCCGAAAATTGCAGAATTTTTTTCTTTCGTAGATTTGTGTTCCACACTCCTTTTCAGTCATGTGCAATATGCTAACTGAAAGGATCGTATGGGCACCTAAAGGGGGGGGGGTGAATAGGTGCTACTTCAAATTTTACACTTTACAATTTAGGGTTTGACACAAAAGGTAAATTCTCTAGATATGTAACTAAGGTGAATTTACCTATGTGTGACTCTACTACAATTAACTAAGCAGGAGCAAGATATAAGTAAAGTGTAGTAAAGGATAGAAGTAACCAAAGTGGAGCACGCAGAGACACAAGCATGATTTCCCACAGTTCCTTCCTTTTGAATGGAAGTACGTATGTGTTTGGAGAGGGGGTGGTTTCAAACCACCAACGCCACGAAAGGCCTTCCTTGTTCTCCGATGAACCTCACCCTAAGGGGATCTATTCACTCTTCCACTATATCGGCAACCATCGAGGTGGAAGTCGGCACCTTTAGAACAAGTTCGAGGCACACATCCACAATTGAATTGGAGGCTCCCGAATACAAGCAAGTTGTCACAACAATCAAAGACAAGCTTGTAAGAACCAAATCAAGAACTAGGATTTCTAATGAAACACTAGAACAAGGGACCCTCAAGTGAATGAGAGGAAATGGAGATCTCTTATGGTGAAGATGTAGATCAAGGCCTCCTTCTTCGATTCTCCAAAGATCGGGGACTTTGGATGGTTCTAGGTGGACATCTTGTTGATTTGGTGGCTCTAATGGAGGTGTTATTATTTTATGGAAACGAGTAGTTGGAGGTAGGGGATGAGGTCCCTTATTTAGAGGCCCACTTCTTCTGACCGTTTCCTGCCCATTGGGGAATTTCCACACCAGAGATTCCGGTCTAGAGACAGGGAACTCCGGTCTGCATTTGTCTCACACCAGAGACTCTGGTATGCCTACGGTCCATCTCAGGACCCCCATACAAAATGTCCTATGCCAGATCTTGAGGCCTCTTCCGGAGACTTGGTAGCAACTTCGAACCTAAGCACATCGGATACTCCCGATATTCTGGTGTGCCTAAATACACCAGAGATTCCGGCTAGTTTCTGGTCTGTCTTCGGTCCCCCATACAGAATGTCCATAGGCTTCATCTTGGATCCACAATGGAAGTTTGAGGCCAAATCAGAAACTCCGGCGTGACCACATCAGAAACTCCAGCGTGACCACATCAGAAACTCCGGTCTTGGCACAATCGAGATTCCGTTCTGGATTATGCAGGAAAACTTTGTTTCAGACAAGGATTTTTACACTATGTCAAGGACTTTTTTCTTTTCAGTAGATTAACCTAACAATATTAACACACTATAAAATTATCCTCAAGTTGTTAACGAACACCAAAACTAATTAAGACAATAAATGTCATGTCAATCTCCCCCTTTTTGGTGTTCGATGAAAACAAGAGGTTTCCATGAAATACTTGAAATGAGAGACATATCTAAGCTCCCCCTGACTATGTGCAGCAAGATATTCATGCAATACAAAACATGTCAGGTAATAAAAAGTAAAGACATGCATGGAATAGAGATATTACCACCTAGGGCATAACATGTCCACACTCACATAGTAGATAGTTTTACAAGAACCAAATAAAGCAAATTTTAAGATAATAGCATAGGAAAATTCAAAATAACCAACCAAATGCCCATCCCATGCAAATCACGATGATCCTACTAGATATCTTCTCCCCCTTTGGCATCGAAACACTAAAAAGGGAAAATACCAAACAATCGCCCCAAAGGATCACTCGTAGTCATCGTCATCGTCATCCTCATCCTCTTCCTCTTCATAGTCATCATCACCACCTGGAGCCGCAGACCCTTTTTCATGAGGGCGATAGGTGGAAGTTACCTGAGAGCCAAAGCCCGAAGTGACCTCTGAGAAGGTCTTCCAGTCCACCAGGTTGTTATGCTGTGCATTCCATGCCCCAAACGAGAGAGTGTGATCAGATTCTGCAGACGGGTCAACCCCATGCTCATTGGTGTATTCTCCCTCTCCTTCCTCTTCTTCCTCTTCACCCTGAGCCTTGATTTCCTTGAGGAGTTTCTCAATTTTGCGGCTGCTTTGGTAAGAGGCATGTTGTTCCTTGTGAATGTCCACATTCATGCAGCATAGGGTCTTCTCCCAAAATGATGCCTTCTTCACCTTTTCCTAGACATACTCACGGGTGACGGGAGGCATAGGATCATTGGAGGCATTCTTCCTTCTAGAACCCCATGAGGAGTGGGGGCTCGCTCAGTCTCATAAATCTCATCCTCCTCATATGCATCGGACTGCCTTGGAGCTGGCCCCATACTCCCTTTCTTCTGGTCATCCACATAGACATGCTCCACAAGATTAGGAGGAAGGACAAGAGGTGAACCATGAGGCTGAGTGTTGCTAAGCCACATCACAAGAGCTGCATTTGGAGGATATTTTCCGAAAAGTATGGCATGGTGCATGTCCTCAAAAATGAAATCCACGATGTCAATAGTGAAATCTATAGCAGTAGGTCCAGCACAATGCACCTTGTGAGCATGATACAACAAGTTGACAAGGCCACATATAATAGCATCATCATTTCTTGCACTAGGGGAAATGGTGTGGCAAAATATCCTCAATAGCAAATTGTAGAGAGGTTTGAGTCCCTTGGACTCCCCAATGGTGCCCTTGCTGCCATAGAGAGGTGCGGGCTTGTTCTGTTGTCACCAAGAGTAGCATCATGCATACGGTGCCCAATAGGAAAAAACACGCCATGGAAAGTCTCATAAATGACTCTGGCAAAATCAAAGAAGGTTACAGAGAAGCGGAAGTTACCAGTCATCCAAGTCATGATCCTTGACTCATTAGTATAAAACACCACAATAGCATAGGATTGTTGGAAAAGAGTGATGTTGTAGTCCTCACGAAGTCCCTTTAGACCATGCATCCCCATCTTCTTAGTAATCCAAAGAGCATATGTGAAGTAGTTGTTTACACACATGTACTCGAAGTCCATATACCTTTGCAGGCAAACTAGGGACTTGGTGAGTTTGCGATAGATATCTTGCATGGACATCTTTTGATCCTTCCCCCAATAGCATGGATCATCATTGGTTCTTGGAATGTCATAGAACCGCATCTTGTGTAGCTCACGGTATTCCTTTTTGGACATATGTGCCAAAGACTGCAAGTTGTCATACTTGGCCCTCTTGGCACGGTTTTCTTCATCGATCCGTTCAGTTTCCCTTCTCATGGCATGTTGCTTTCGTTTAGAAGGCGCAATCACATACTTTTCGGCCTCCTCATCATATTGAGGGTTCCCCTTCTTGGACTTGGCCTTGGTGCAAGGGATATGATGAGAACTAGAGATACCTGTGAATATAGATGAAGGTGGAAAGCATGAAGGTAAGCATATATGTACTGGAGTCAAAAAAAGACCCTTAAATCCTTGCAGGGTATGCTAGAAGTAAACAATATCGGAGTCTCCGGTGTGCAACACCGGAATCTCCGGCCTGGACCAGAGTCTCCGGTCTGACGTACCGGAATCTCTGATCTAGAGATATCGAGTTGCACATGGAAGCTGTAGGAGGCATTATTTCTAGCAGATCGGCCAAGGAATCTAGGATAATGTGATAGTAGTGCATGCATACATGAGTTTCTAGTGGACAAAATCAGGACATTGCTCAAAATAAACGAAGGGGGTGAACCCTAGGTTCATGGTGAGAGAGAGGGTACCGGATATGTCCATTGGAGTGATTCCACCGGTGAGGAATGGCCTACGAGGGAGAGGGTGGAGTTTTCCGATGGCACGGTGGATCCTAGTGGCTTCAAGACCCCGAGGCAGCAATTTTGGAGGAGGAGGCGATGGGTGAGAGTGGTGAGTTCGGCGTGGAAGAAGGAAACTATTTGTTTCACTTCACCCCGACCTCACGTAATTCAATGCCCAAAACCGTCCCAAACCGGAGATTCAGGTTCACTAGACGGGAAACTCCAGATTGACCCGAGACTCTAGTGTGAAAACACCAGAAAATTCAATCCCCTTCGACCAAAAATGACAGTTTCAAGTATATGGGGACATATATGATAGAGAGCTTGTGTTTAGGGAAGGATATAAGGCTTGGGATAAGATGCCATACCGTGAAGAACCAAGAAGCAGTATAATCCAAATAAATGTCAAATGAAACTCCAATTGAATCAAACCAAGAACCGACTCTTCACAAATAAGAGGGCGGTGGCCGAGGCCACCATGTAAGAGTGTGAGCCATGACACCACGAAGAATTATCCTTGGGTTCATAACCAGTACTCATCACTGAAGCTCACACATCACAAAATGATATTAAGAGAATTGATTTTCTTAATTTTGTCATTATGGGGGGAGGGATAGCCCAATCAATTAGGACCACACTCCCCTATTTCCATGCCTGCACCTAAACCAAACAATAACCAAGTTATAGGTGAGTATGCAAGACGATCAAGTCAAACTCCATGAATCTATGATATTTAGCTCATTCCTCAAATAGAAAAACCTTGCTTCATCAAGTGGCTTCATGAATATATTGGCAAGTTGGTCTTTGGTTGAAACATAAGATACCTCTATATATCCTCGGGCAACATTATCTCTAATGAAATGATGATAAATCTCAATATGCTTTATCCTTGTATGATCCACCGGGTTATAGGAAATCTTGATAGCAGTTTCATTGTCACATAAAAGAGGCACTTTGTCACAATGGACACCATATTCCTTTAAAGTTTGCCTCCTCCATAGCAATTGAGTGCAAGCACTAGTAGCTGCCACATATTCGGCTTCGGCGGTGGAGAGAGATATACAATTTTGCTTATTAGAATACCAACACACCAAAGACCTACCAAGAAACTAGCAAGCCCCGAAGGTTGATTTTCTAGAATCCTTGTCACCGGCCCCAATCCGAATCCGTGTATCCACAACGAGAGAATGTTGAGCCCCTAGGGTACCACACACCATAGTTTGGGGTATGAACCAAATATCGAAAGAGTCTTTTGATCACAATTAAGTGGCTTTCTTTAGGAGCCGCTTGATATCTTGCACGCACTCCTACACTTAATACAGTATCGGTCTAGATGCACAAAGGTAAAGAAAAGAACCAATCATAGACCGATATACCTTTTGATCCACATCTTTACCATTTGGATTTAGTTCAAGATGAGTCTTGGTCACCATGGGAGTAGGAGATCCATTTAGTTCTTTCATGTTGAACCTCTTGAGCATATCTTGAGTATACTTGGCTTGATTGAAGAAGGTTCCTCCTCTTACTTGCTTGATCTCAAAACCAAGGAATACCCTCAACTCTACCATCAAAGACATCCTAAACCTATTAGTCATAAGCTTTGAGAATTCATTATTAAAAGCTTTGTTAGATTAGCCAAATATAATATCACCATCATATATTTGGCATAAAAAACGCTCCTAATTAACCTTCTCAGTAAAAAGAGTGGGATCAATTTTCCTAACCACAAATCCACGGTATAACAACAACTCTCTATGGTGCTCATACCATGTGCGTGGAGCTTGTTTAAGCCCATCGAGCGCCTTATCAAGCTTGTAGACGTGGTTTGGATAGTTGGGATCCTCGAACCTGGGGGTTGCTTAAGATAGACCAAATCATGTAATGGACCATTTAGAAAAGAACTTTCCAAATATTTTTTTTTGAAATTTGAAGTTATGATGTGCCGCATATGCAAGAAGAATACATATGTAATCAAGGAGAGCCACGAGAGCATATGTCTCTCCATAATCCATGCCTTCAGTTGGAGAGAACCCTTGAGGTTCCAATCTTTCCTTGTTCCTCACAACAATTCCTTTTTCAGCTTGCTTGTTCTTGAATATCCATTGAGTGCAAATAACATTGCAGCAATATTTTGTATTTTCTACTAACTTCGAAACTTTGTTTCTCTCAAATTTGTTGAGCTCTTTATGCATGACTTCCAACCAATCTGAATCTTCAAGAGCTTCCAACACTTTCCTGGGATTCGCTGTTGATATATGAGCTTGATGCTCAGCAAAATGCTTCAATGGAGCTTGAGTGGACATTCCACTCCTTAGATCAGCAAGAACATTCTCAAGAGTGTGGTATCTTCTTTCCAGCATTCTATCCATTCTTGCTTTGTGACGAGTTTCGATCTCCATTTTGTTTATTGTGGGGATCTCTTCATCATTTTGGTCCTCATCTTAACCATAAACTTGACCTTGATCATCAATGGGTTCATTCTCAACATAATGAGACATAGGTTGACCTTGGTCTTACTCAGGCACAGTACTAGAAACGATTTGAGATGATCTTGTCGATGACTGAATAAATATGCCTTGTGAAACTCATTGCACAGGGCTAGACAATACGGTCAATGGAGAGGCTGGATCATCCTTCCTAGAGCTTCTTGCCTGATCAACTTGGTGAGGGTTCTCAGTTTGTCTTTGGCTTGGGTCATCATTTGTTTCAATAATAGGAGATTGTTGATGTTGTGAACCTGAGGGCTCCACTTGAGTAGAGCATAGTTATTCTCGATCCGTCACAAGGGGTTCCTCAACGGGGAGAATGAATCCCACACTCATTCTTCTTATGGCATATTGAGGTACTTCATCATCTATATCACAAACATTAACACTCCCCTCTTGGGTATCATCATATTCTTCGAAAACCACACTACAAGATTCTATGACAACTCTGGAGAGATTATCATAGATTCTATAAGTGTGGGCATCGAGACCATAGCCAACAAAAATACCCTCTAAAGCTTTTGAATCAAATTTGGACAAACGAACACCTTTTATGAAATAGAAACACTTACAACGAAACACCTGGAAGTATGAAATGTTCGGCTTGTTACTGGTAATTATTTCATATGGAGTCTTGATCAATTCTTTGCGGGGGTAGAGCCGGTTTGATGCATGACATGCGGTGGAGATTGCTTCAGCCCAAAAGTTGTATGGAGACTTAAACTCCGCAAACATGGACCTTTCCATATCCATAAGCGTCCGGTTCTTCCTCTCGGCTACACCATTTTGTTGAGGGGTATATGCAGCAGAATATTGATGTTTTATCCCCTCATCACTAAGAAATCCATTCAAGGTGTAGTTCTTGAACTCGGTGCCGTTGTACCTTCTTATCACCATGACATGGATATTGTATTGACGTTAAACCATGTTGACAAAGTCGATGAAGTTTTCTTGGTTCTCACTCTGCATCTTGAAGAACTATACCCATGATTAGTCATCAACAATCACCAAGAAATATTTCTTCTCACCGGGAATAGCATCATATGGAGGACCAAAAGATCGACGTGAAGGATCTCCAACATCCTCTTGGACTTGATGATGTTCTTTTCCTTGTGGGGAGAATCATGCATCTTTCCTTCAACACATGCCCTGCACACACAATCTTTGGCAAAACAAACGTTTTCTTTTAGTCCAACAATATGGACACCCTTGTGGAGACTTTGGAAAGTTCTCATATTGAGATGGGCTAGACGGCGATGCCATAGCCAACCCACATCGGCCTTTCCAAATAGGCACATGACACTTGTAGTGGTTTTCCTTGAAAAGTCCACCACATACAAGTCATTTTTGATGTACCCAATGAAAGCGACCTTTAGAGTCTTGCTCCACAAGAGGACCACAATATCATTATCAATAAATACGGCAAAGCCCATGTTACCAAGAGCACTGACTGAAAGTAAATCATACCCAAGGGTCTCAAGAAGCATGACGTCCACGAGAGTAGTATCGTGTGAAACCACAACTTTGCCAAGACCTATAACCTAAGACATTGACTTATCAACATATGTGATGGTTATTTGATCATGATTTGGCCTTATATCCATCATAATTGCCTTGCTTCCGGTCATATTACTTGTGCATCCACTATCAAGCACCTACTTTGACCCGGGGAAGCATAGTTCTACAAGAGATCAAACTAGTTTTTAGGTATACATTTTTCAACGGGTCCTCTTTTGTTAGCAAAAAGGGTCTCGGGAATCCAAATGGACCAAGAAATATAACCATCAAATGGACCAACATATTGTGCATACACATCACCATAATAATCACGCATTAAAACATAGTGAGGGTTATCAATTTCTGCAAAGTCATGTTGTGACATAGTTTTTCCACTTGTGGTATTACTACCCACAATGGTCTTGTCTTTTGCTTGTGCGGCCTTGGCCTTGCACACAAAGCCAATGCCTCATTTCTCATTACTTGACCTTTGCTTACTCAAAAGGTCATCAATGTACTTGTTTTCTTCTGGAAAGGTTTCCTTTGCAAGCTCCCCCTTCAACCTAGCATTTTCTTCAAGGATGTTTGTCCTACTAGAAGGAATGAAAATACTAGGTGAAGCAAATTTCGACAATTGAGTTTGAAGTTTTTCACGAGACTTTGTGAGAGTCACGAGTTCACTTTCCAAGGCCTTGTGAGCTTTGTCAAGCTTCCTAAAGTCATCGGCAAGTTTATCATGATTAACACCAAACTCCATCTTACCCTTTTAAGCCTTTTTATACTTATCAATGGCATGATCACGTTCCTAAATGAGTTTATTGATAATTAAATAATTTGCCTCATCAAGGACTTCAAGTTTTTCTTCAAGAGACACTCTAGACTCTTGCTCTTCTCCTAGAGAATTAGTTAGAGCATCCATTTCAGGAATGTTCTCTCTCCCAAGTTTGCACCTTTCATCAAGAATCTCTTGTTTGTGAGAAAGTTGATTCAAGAGATTCACAAAATGCTTCTTGTTCTCCCCTTGCAAGTTAGTCAAAAAACATGGAAAGAAAATAATTCCTACTTCACCTCAAGATACATATCATCATACAATTCATCATTAATCATAGACGTGAAGAGAGAAGATGATGATACCTCTGATCCTCTTGCCATAAGGCAAGTGACGTTCTTGTTGGAGATATTATCATTTGGAGAGTCAAAGAGTGAGAACAAGGATGTAGAGGTGGTAGTTATGGCAGCCACACCATTTGATGTTTCTTCTGCTTCCTCATCTTCATCATCAGATGAGAATTCTTTATGTGCTATCAATGCAATGTAAGCTGACTTCTTGGTTGTGGCATTGTTTTTGTAGAATGGCTTCATGAAGGGGGCCTTTTTCCTTTTTACCACTTGGGTTGCTTCTTCGTTGCATCGCCATCTTGGCCTTGGCGGGATCTTTCCAAAAGTTCCTTGCCTAGAAGGCCATGTATTCACCATGAGGAACCTTGAAATCTTGGAGGTGGCTGATAGTTGGAGCTTCATCACTTCCTTCTTCTTCCTCACACTCCACAACTTTTGCCTTCAAGGAAAGGTTGACACCATTGCTCATTCCAAGGGCTCAAGCACGGGCATCTTTGTCATTCTTGGCAGCAACCTTAAAGGTGGCCATCTCTTGCATAACTTCATTGGAGATCATGAGATCGTAGTTGTGTCTTCCTTGGAGACTCTTCAAGTCGGTGGGCTCGAAGGGAATGAGTGCACTCACATACTTCCTTTTTATATAAGAATCATCCACATGTGAGGCACCAACATTTTTAAAGGCGGTGGCAGTGGATTTGATTCTTTGATACATGTCTTCATGATCCTCACCATCCATCATATAGAAGCCTTCGACTTCATTGCTTAATGCATCATATCGGTTTCTTCTCATGCTCTCATTTCCAACAAACAACTCAATGAGAGCATCCCAAGCTTCCTTGGCGGTGTTGAGTTGTTCAATGTGATGGAATTTTGTTGCCCCAAACCTTGTTGAATCATGTGCAAAGCAGTGGCATTGAGTTGAATATTGACCACTTCCCTTCTTATCAAGTTGGTTGGATCCTCAATTATGAGTCCTTCAATAATATTCCACAAGTCAATTCTAGAGCTGCGCCACATGATATTTCATTAACACTTGACATTGAGAAAAAGTATGTGCAGCTAGCTTAGGTGGATCACCTCTATTATTTATATGTGGGTGAGGCATCGGTGGGTCGGGAGAGTAACACCCGGGAACCGTATGGTTCTCTTCCTTCCCATAGCCCTTTTTGGTGGAGGAGTTATTGAGAGACTCAAGTGTTTCATCCCCCGAATTATTATCCTCGGGACGAGGTGGAATCACATCCTTAGAAGAAGAATTCGGAATCTCAGGTGAGGTGGAGGGCATGGTCGATTTTTCTTTCATGAATTGGACATCATTTAAGGCAACTCACCTATTTGACTAGATATGGAAGATTCCAAAGATTTGAAATATTTCATGGTGACCATGTCCCCATCCTCACCATCTTGTCTACCCATATTCTCTTAGGCGGTAAAGCCTGAATTAATAGTCGAGGCTCTGATATCAACTGAAAGGATCGTATGGGCACCTAGAGGGGGGGGGGTGAATAGGTGCTATTTAAAATTTTAAGTGCAGTAAAGGATAGAAGTAACCAAAGTGGATCACGCAGAGAAACAAGGATGATTTCCCATAGTTCCTTCCTTTTGAAGGGAAGTACGTCTGCGTTTGGAGAGGGGGTGGTTTCAAACCACCAACGCCACAAAAGGCTTCCCTTGTTATCCGATGAACCTCACCCTAAGGGGATCTATTCACTCTTCCACTATATCGTCAACCATCGAGGTGGAAGTCGGCACCTTTAGAACAAGTTCGAGGCACACATCCACAATTGAATTGGAGGATCCCGAATACAAGATAGGTGTCACAACAATCAAAGACATGCTTATAAGAACCAAATAAAGAACTAGGGTTTCCAATGAAACACTAGAGCAACGGGCCCTCAAGTGAATGAGGGGGAAATGGAGATCTCTTTTGTTGAAGATGTAGATCAAGGCCTCCTCCTTCGGTTCTCCGAAGATCAGGGACTTTGGATGGTTGTAGGTGGAGATCTTGTTGATTTGGTGGCTCTAATGGAGGTGTTATTATTTTCTGGAAATGAGCAGCTGGAGGTAGGGGATGTGGGCCCTTATTTATATTCCCACTACTTCTGACTGTTTTCTGCCGGTTGGAACTTCCACACCGGAGATTATGGTCTAGAGACTAGAAACTCTGGTATGCGTTTGTCTCACGCCGGAGACTCCGGTATATCTCCGGTCCATCTCCGGACCCCATACAGAATGTCCAAGGCCAGATCTTGATGCCTCCTTTGGAGACTTGGCGGGAACTGCGGACCTGAGCACAACGGAGACTCTAGAATTTTCTCTTCGGAGATTCTGGTCTGCCAGAATACACCGGAGATTCTGGATAGTTTCCTGTCTATTTCCGGACCCACATATAGAACATCCCTAGGTTTTATCTTGGATCCACACCGGAAGTTTAAGGAGAAACTCCGGTATGACTACATCGGAAACTCTGGTCTTGGCACACCGGAGATTCTGGTCTAGATTATGCAGGAAACCTTTGTTTTAGACAGGGCTTTAAACACTATGTCACAGACTTTTCTCTTTTTAGTAGATTAACCTGACAATATTACACACTATAAAATGATCGTCAAGTTGTTAACAAACACCAAAAATAATTAAGACAATAATGTTCTTTCACTAACTATCTTCTAGGTGCTTAGAACTTTTCTTCATATTTTAATATCATCTTAGTAAATTGTATCCTTTAATCAAGGTTAATTCCATTCTAGTGCTTTTCTGGATTACTAATAATTCTCTAGTATGGTACTAACGCAAGTTTTTCCATCTATATCATGATGGCGCCTCATCCGTGTCGTAACACCGAATAAGAGGCTCCAAGCTTGCCGGAGTTGGGTGCTGCACTAGTCAGCATTGCAAGTACTTAGGGACTTTGCAGCAGAACCATCTGAGGTTTGAGGAGAATTTCCATAGGAACAAGTTTGTGCTGCCTTCTTAGCGTGGCACACTGAAGGATTTCTTGCACTTCAACCCTCGGCAGTTCAAGGTGATGGCTGAGCCATTGGATGTTCATGATTGGCTCCACAAGATTACAAGGCTACTCAACACCGCTGATGTTGCTGAACAAGACCGAGTCAAGTTCACGACTCACCTATTGCATGGAGAGGCTACAATATGGTGGGAAAAGTACATTGATTAAAGCCACCTGGTTTTTAGCCAACTTGGGGACAATTCACCGACGCTTTCAAGGAGCAATACCTGCCAGAAATTGTAATGGAGAGGATGAATGAGGTGTTTTTGAATCTCAAATAGGGCAATGACAATGGGAACACTTACATCAAGAATTTCGCAAACCTATCTCACTATGGAGGCGACGAGGTCTTTGCTAATAAGAAGAAACAAAAGAGATTCCGCCAAGGGCTCAAAGCTTCCATCAAGTATGCTCTGACTCATGCGTACCCAAGCTCATTGCTCAAGCTCCTATAGGCATCTCTTCAAGAGGAGGAAAGTAAACAAGCTTATGATGAATCAAAGAAGCATAGCCGTGATAGTGTTGGATCCTCAGCTCTGGCCGCTCCTTCTAAGCGTCATGTGTCGGTTCCTCATACCGCACCACCGCTCCCTGCTCCACCAAGCACGCCAAGACCTTCAGTTTCACGCCAAGGCCACCAAACCCGTTCAACGCCACTCCAAGGGGATACAGCAACAACAACTACCCTAGAGCGCCATATGATTGAGAACCTTCTAGATACTCTGCTCCTCGCCCAACTGGTAATTGTTAAACTTGTGGTGACCCTGGACACCATCAGTGGAACTTTCCTATGAACAAAAGGGTTCTTCCTCCACCCCCTCCAAGACCTGCTTCGATGACTGCTATGGTTCGGGCACCTGCACCAAGCGCTCTCAACATCAACAATAAGCTTGGGTCAGTTCTTACCCGAGTCAACAACATCAACCTCATTCAAGATAAACACGCACCTGGAGTTGTGTTGGGTATGCATCCTATTAACTCAGTCTCTACACGATATCATTTGATACTGGAGCATCGCACTCGTTCGTGTCTTTCAAGTTCACTTAGGAAATTGGTTATCATCTGATTCTCTCTCTAAAAAGTTGATGCTTCTCTCGCCCGGAGCAAGGATGTTAAATTCCATGATAAGTAATGGGAATCACATTCAAATTGGTGGTTCTTCCTTTCCGGCCTCATTGATTATTCTGGGCAATTCATATATTGATGTCATCTTGGGTATGGATTGGTTGAACGAAAATGGAGCCGTGACAGATTGTGCTGAATACTTGGTCTCCCTAAAAATTCTCGGTGGCCACATAGTCTATTCTCCAAGAAAGACTCCCTCTATTCATCTCTACTCTTTTAGTGTTTAGAACGTTGATGTTATGGATGCTCTCCAAAGTGTTCCGGTGGTCTGTGATTTCCTCATGTCTTTCTGGAAGAGTTACCAGGTATGCCTCCTAACCGAGAGGTCGAGTTTTTGATTAAACTAGAACCTGATACTTCTCCTATTTCCAAGAGGCCTTATAAAATGGGACCTAATGAGCTAGCCAAGCTCAAGTGGCGGCTTGATGAATAAGATAAGTTGGGTTTTATTCAGGATAGCACTTCCTCATGGGGTAGCCCAACAATCTTTGTAAAGAAGCGAGACCGGACTGGTCGACTTTATGTTGACTACAAATATCTCAATGCAAAAACAATCAAGAACAAATACCCCTTCCTCACATCAACGATCTTTTTGATCATCTCGCTGGAGCCGTGGTATTCTCTAAGATTGACTTGAGAAGTGGTTATCATCAAATCAAGATTCGCAAAGAATACATTCCCAAAACGGCGTTCACAACTAGCTATGGCATGTATGAGTACACGGTAATGTCCTTTGGTCTCACCAATGCACCTGCTACATTCTAAAGGTTTATGAACTCAGTTTTCTTGGAGTATCTTGACAAGTTCGTGGTTGTCTATCTCGATGATATTCTGGTCTACTCCAATTCAAAAGTGGAACATGCAGAACATCTCTGTTGTGTCCTCACCAAGCTTCGTGAGAACCTCCTCTATGCAAATTTCTCCAAGTGCGAATTCTGGATGCAAAAAGGCACTTATCTAGGCCATGTCATTTCTGCACAGGCATTTCCGTCAACCCGGAGACCATTCAGACAATTCTAGATTGGCTTCCACCAAAGAATGTCAAAGAAGTCTGTAGATTCCTCGGATTGGTGAGCTATTGTTGCCGATTTATTCAAAATTTCTCCAAGATAGCCAAGCCTCTTACCGATCTCCTCAAGAAAAGGAAGAAATTCCTTTGGACACCAGCGTGCCAAACAAGCTTTGAAACTCTTAGGGAAAATCTCACCTCCACACCTGTCTTGGTTCCTCCAGATACTTCAAAACCCTTACAGATCTTCTGTGATGCATCACTCCAAGGACATGGTGTTGTACTTATGCAAGACAAGCAAGTCGTTGCATATGCTTCTCGCCAATTGAAAACCCATGATATCAACTATCCAACTTATGATCTGGAACTTGCACCAGTTGTCTTTTCTTTGAAAGTATGGAGACACTACTTGCTTGGAAACCATTGTGAGCTCTTTTTGACCACACCCGAATCTCAACCTCCGCTAGAGGAGATGGATTGAAACCATCAATGACTTTAATCTCTCGATCAAGTTAACACCAGGAAAAGCCAATGTGATGGCCGATGCCTTGAGTCGCAAAGCTTATGTAAACAATCTCAAGGTGAAGAAGCTTGAACCTATCTTGTGCGAGGAATTCTGTCAACTCAACCTCGAGCTTGTTCCCTGAGGGTACCTTGCAAACTTGGTAGCTACTCCTTCTTTGGAAGAAAATATTCGCTCCCTCAACTTGAGGATCCCTTCTGCAAAGAGTATACAATAAAGTCACAAAATCCAAAGTATGACTCATACCACCTCGATGATCAGGCACCCTATTCTATGATCACAGGATGGTTGTTCCAGAACTTCCAGACTTGAGAGAAGAGGTTGTTAAAGAAGCTCACAATTCTATCTTGTATATCCACCCTGGAAGCACGAAGATGTACATGGATATGAAAACACAGTATTTGTGCCCTAGATTGAAAGAGGATTGTGCCAAGTATGTCTCTGAGTTCAACGTTTGTTGTAGAGTGAAAGCCATTCATCAAAAACCATCTGGTGTTCTTCAACATTTGAAGCCTTCAGAATGGAAATGTGAGAAAGTAGAGATTGACTTCATAACTCGCTTTCCATGTCTCATATAGGCAACAATGCAATCTTTATTGTCATCGACAGGCTTTCTAAACTGGCTCACTTATTTCCAATCAAGGAAAAAGTATTTGTAAGTCAGCTGGCTGAACTCCATGTTAACAGAATTTTCTCTCTGTATGGGGTTCCTCTCGAAATCATCTCAGATCTTGGGAGTATCTTTACCTCCAAGTTATGTGAAAGTTTCCAAAAAGGCTTGGTAACAAAGCTGAATTTCAGCACAACATATCACCCTCAATGAAACGACAAGTGGAAAGGATCAATCAGATTCTCGAAGAAATGCTTCACGCTTGTGTGATATCTTTTGGCATGAAGTGAGAGGAATGCCTTCCATATGCTGCATTCTCTTACAACAACAACTTTCAGAAGAGTCATAAGATGGCACCCTTTGAGGTCCTCTATGGTCGCAAGTGTCGTATTCTGATCGGTTGGTCAGGGGTTGGTGAAAGGAACTTCTTTGTCCACGACATTGTCACTCAAGCAGAAGAGAAGGTTCTTATCATTATTGAGAACTTGAAAATTTCTCAGAGTCGGCAGAAAAGCAAGTATGATAGGAATCATGTGAATATGGAGTATGTTCCTGGTGATCTTGTATACCTCCGTGTCACTCCCATGAGAGGCACTCATCGTTTTAGTATCAAAGGCAAGCTTGTGCCTAGATAATCGGTCCTTTCAAAATCCATGGAAGAAGAGGAGAAGTGTCTTATGCACTCGAGCTTCCTAAAAAACTCAAGGTGGACGATGTCTTCCATGTCTCTCAACTCAAGAAGTTCTTCAAACATCCTCGCCGGACCGTGGCTCATGATCTAATCGATATCCAAGAAGACCTCTCCTACAAAGAACACCCTATAAAAATACTTGAAGTCGAAGAAAGAAAGAATCACATCAAGTCTATCAAATTCTGCAAGGTGCAATGGTCGCACCATTCCATTGATCAAGCCACCTAGGAGCACGAGGATGGCCTCCGTTCTGAGTATCCTACCTTGTTGGATTCTTCTATTTCCAAGAATCTCAACGCGAGATTACATTTTAGTGGGGGAGAGTTGTAGCATCCCATTTTTCTAACAATTATAATGCTACATGGATATTAATAAAATGCTTTTTCCAATATGTCATTTATTGCATCATAATTATAACATGCTCATGTCACCATGCTACCTTGCATTTGAGAATCATATAAGAACTTTTTGTTTGGTTCTTCTTACATATGCATTTGTATTGTATTATTTGTATTTGCCTATTGATATACTGTAGTAGGATCTTGATATATTGTTTGATGCCCAAGTTGAGTTGGGGGCATATTTCTTTCAACTCCACCAACTTTCTTTGGCGCCATCTTATAATTCCACAATCCAAACTATATATGAGCATTTGCATCTCTTTTGGTATTATGTCTATCTCATATGTAGTAAGATGGATCCACTTCTATTTCTACATGATCCCATATATGATCTATGTTGTTTTCACAATATTCATTATGAGAAGCCTCATGGCCACCTTTGCATTCCATGTGAGTAGGAATGTTCCTCAAAATTCCATATATGTTTTAGTTGAATGTATGCTCATGTTTGAATATATTGTGGCTACTTATGCATCTAGTGGGACACACACACTAGCTTGTTCAATCTATATTCACATATTTGAATATTCCATATGGGAGACAAGCTCCATTCTTTTGGCTTGGCCTTAATTGAAATATTGTGTATGCATGAATGAATATATGACCATGTGTGCAAATAGTTGTTTTCACAACTAGTAGTAGTGGTCAATTATGAATCATGCATGCCCCATGCACGAGGCTTCTCCTTCCTCCACGTGCTCCTTTGAAATCAATCATGCATAGATGTTACTTTAAATCCAATCCAAGGAGCCTAATGAAACAAGTACAAAAGATCATCCTTCCAAACAAATCATGTAGCTAAATATTTTGGCAAGTTATTTCCTTTTTCCTCTCCCAAATTATTTTGTTGAAGGCAGTGTTTAAAATCTGCAAAAACAATATGAAAAAATAGAAATAAAAAAAGAATAGAAGAGATAGAGGAGCTTACCTGGCGACAGCCCACCGCAGCAGCAGCGCAGCCGAACCGCTTACCAGCCCACCTAGCGAAGGGGTAAGGGGAGAGGGAAAGCGACATAGTGTTGTCGTCTTCCTCTCCTCACACGCATCGCGTGAGATCCCTAGGCCGACGTCACCACGAGCGACCACCACCTCTACCTGCTCCCTCCTCTCTCTTTTAACTCGAAACCGAGGCGTCTAGAACCCTAGTTATTTTCCTCCCTCATGCTGTCGTTTCCTCCCTCCTTTTCTTCTCCACCACCGAGCGCAGCTCCTGCAGGTCATTATGGCGCCGCCGCGCTAGGCCACCTCCGACCGAGCTGAGTCTATCCACGACTGCGCCTCCTCATCCTGAATCTCCTAGTACCAGTAGCCACTCTAGATGCGCTCCAGATCGATGCCACCGTCTCCTTCTTCACCTCCGGACACCACTCGATTCCTTTGATTCCGGCCACCATAGTTGTTCTCCAGCCTCACCGACCTCAGCCTCATGTTCCTGGTAACCTGACGCATCTCCTAGTGCCCTTAGCGTTCTTCCTTTTCCTAAGTTTTGCTGGCCCATCCTCTGACTAAGTCTGTTTGTTGCAGAAACATCATCGCCGGTGGGCTTCCGGCGGTTCCTAGCACCTCGCGCCGCCCGTGTTTGGTTCGCTCATCACAGCACCCCGCCCGGCTAGCCGCTTCACGCCAGCACGCATCGGCCTTGCAGACAATAACTGCACCATGCAGCCCGAATAGCCACTGTTCGTTTATGAATCCCGTTAATGCAGCCGTCTTTCGAGAAAACTCGTCGAATAAAAGTCGGAGCCCATTGTCCCCTCATTGTTTTTTATTCTTGCGGCTATGCGATAATCGCAGTAGATTCGTCGCCATCATCGTCGTAAGTTTGCCAGATCCCGCGGTGCACCTGTTCTTCACTTCAGTTTTGTCAACGTAGCCACCTCGCGGTTTTTTCTATTAGCCCCTGTGGTGTGTGCACGTGTGACAGGGATCAGGTGCACACCTGACAGTTTTCTCAGCGTAGCCACCTCTCCTCGCCACGTGTCACCTCCCCGGTGGTGTGTGCATGTGTGGACCCGTAGTAGAGCCTATCCCACTTGTGTTTGTTTGTGGTTATACTAACTTTGATTAAGAAAAGTTTCGCTCGTTTTATAAATTCAAAAAAAGAATATGAATATATATTAATTAATTGATACCTTTCAAATAATTAGAAATTTGAATTCAAACTTTATATGAAAAATGTTTGTTTTTGAATGTTAATTCAAATCTTATATCAAATATTTTCAAAATTGATTCAAACTAGTAAATCGTTTGACTTTGACCATATTTGATTAATTTTGCATTTAATAATGTTTTGAATTTATAAATTCAAATAATACATATAATATATGTTTTTGAGTCATAAAAACATGAGAATTATGAATATGCTATTTAAAATATAATTTGAGCAATTTAAAATTTCAAAATAATTTAAATGCTAATAAATGATTAATTCTTAAATAATTCATAACTTTAATTCCGTAACTCTGAATTTGACAAATGATAGGTCTAAAACGATCAGCGTGACGAGCCCGTTCTAACTATACATTCCATAATATGAATTGAAGAATGCATCATATAAATATAAAGGTGGTATTTCATCCCAATTGTCTAACAACTATAATGCTACTTGTTTATTCTATATATTGCTACTTCCTACATATCATTCTTGCATTGAATAATATCATGATCATGTCACCATGCCACCTTTCCATTCAGCATCATATTAAAACCCCTTTTATTTGGTTCATCCTTCATTGCATTGATTTATTAATTGTATTTGCCTCTTGATATATTGTAGTTGGTTCTTGATATATTGCTTGATGTCCAAGTTGAGTTGGGGGCATATCTTTTCAAACTCCACCACCTTCCTTTGGTTCTATATATAACTCCACCATCCTAATTATGTGATCCATGGCTTTCTACTTGGTATTTAAATCTAGCTCATATATGTTGGGGTGGATCCAGTTCTATATCTACATGCTCCCATATATGATACATGTTCTTTTCACAATATTAAATATGTGGAGCCACATGGCCATCTTTGTATGATATGTGAGTAGGAATCCTTCTCAAGCTTCCATGTGGGTTGTATTTTAATATATGATCATGTATGAATATATTGGTGGCTATATATTCATCTAGTGGGACACACACACACTACCTTAGCCATTTATATTCATATATGAGTATATGTCATCTATATAATATGAGGGAGCAAGATCACCTTCTTTGGGTGTCATTTATTCAAACTTGAATGCATCTATGTATAAATTACCATGAAATGGTATAGTTGTTTTCACAATGATAAGTAGAATTTATTACCCATGCATGGCCCATGCAACGCTTGCCACCATCTTCATTATATTTGAATTCATTTGGGTTTTGTGAAAGCTTGCTTTTGTTTTTGAATTCAGATGTGATAATTAAATCCAACCAAGCATAAATGGATAATCTTTCTTTCTAATCTTTGCTCTGTTTGGTTTTATTTGTCCTTATGGTTCTTTTGAAATATTTTCCAAATAAGCTTGATTTAAATAATTGAAAACAAATAAAGAGAAGGAAGAAGCCTCACTCATCTACCTCACCATCTTTCTAAACCATGTCTAACCTTCCCTCTCTTGGTTTGGTTGGAGCCAAGCCAACAACACCACCATCTCACCACACCAAGCCACCACCATAACAACCCTAGCCATCCATATCTAACTATAAGCCTAACCAAACCGTGGGCACCACCCTTTTCTCCTTGTCTTGTCTTGCAAGAAGCTCAAGGCTACCCCCACCCCAAATCCCTAATCATCTACCTGACCTGACCCTAACCATTTACACACCTGGGCCACACTCTACGTACCTAAACTTTTGCTCCCACTGAATCTACACCACTCCAAACCTCTCCCCTCTCTCTGATCAACACCCAGCCCTCCCCTCCAACCCTATCTCTAGCCCCTCTCAATCCACCTAGAGCTACAAGACAAGCAGGAAGAAAGACCCCTACCCGAGTTGCTCTCCTCTCCTTTTTTCAAAATAAAAGGGAACACCCCACATTATCCTTCTCCTCTACCCTACCTCCCTCAACTCTCCATATCGATATCTAAACCCCAAGGAAGTGCCCACCTCCCTCTTCCTCCTTCCTCCTTCCTCAAGTAAATATGCCAATGCCATGGTCACCGCTTGACAAAAACCCTAGCCTAGCTCGTCCATACCTACATCCTGGTGTTCTGGAACTTTTCGAGGCGAACGAAGGGAATCAATGGGTTCCCATGCTTCCTCTTCGCCATCCTGTACACGAAATGCTGCTATGGACCGCACGGGTTGTCGTCGCTCCTTCATAGACGCCATGTACCCGAAGATCCTGCCAGCAATCCAGGCGCTAGATCACGGCTTCCCTGAGCCCATCCACCTACACCGATGTCCTCTCAGTGAGCCCCTATCCACCCCAAACAAGGTGGCCTCGTACCTCATGATGTATATTATCGTCGCCTTTCTTCAAGCATGTTCATGCGCTCTGCCGCTCGCCGCCGAGCACCGCAACCATCTAGCCGCATGCCTCCCTGTGCGCCCTCACGTGCTTGTGGAGCATTGCCTCGACGCCCTGGCTTGCCTCCCCGTTGTCCCGAGCGCCTAGCCCCTTCCGTCATTATTCAGCTATAGCAGCCAGCTCGCGTCTCCATCGCTCTGCAATCACAACAACAATCCTTGCGAACCGCCCTTGTTCGTCGCTTACTCGATTCAACCATAGTCTATCTCAGTCTGACATTTTTGCACCAAGCCGAAGCCCTATCTGATATCTTCAAAATGAGTACCTACATGCCTCGATCCATCAACCGTATCCCTCTAGACCTTCCTAGAAAAATCTCTGTTTTTCACTAACAAGAATTTAGTTTCATTCAGATTAGAGAGCCTCCGGAAGCTTTCCTAACCCCCCCCTAGACATGTCGGAAACCTCACCCATGGTCCCAGCACCACGCCATGTGTCAGCACCATAGCCAACAAAAATACCCTCTAAAGCTTTTGAATCAAATTTGGACAAACGAACACCTTTTATGAAATAGAAACACTTACAACGAAACACCTGGAAGTATGAAACGTTCGGCTTGTTACCGGTAATTATTTCATATGGAGTCTTGATCAATTCTTTGCAGGGGTAGAGCCGGTTTGATGCATGACATGCCGTGGAGATTGCTTCAGCCCAAAAGTTGTATGGAGACTTAAACTCCGCAAACATGGACCTTTCCATATCCATAAGCGTCCGGTTCTTCCTCTCGGCTACACCATTTTGTTGAGGGGTATATGCAGCAGAATATTGATGTCTTATCCCCTTATCACTAAGAAATCCATTCAAGGTGTAGTTCTTGAACTCGGTGCCGTTGTACCTTCTTATCACCGTGACATGGCCATTGTATTAACGTTAAACCATGTTGACAAAGTCGATGAAGTTTTCTTGGTTCTCACTCTGCATCTTGAAGAAGTATACCCATGATTAGTCATCAACAATCACCAAGAAATATTTCTTCCCACCGGGAATAGCATCATATGGAGGACCAAAAGATCGACGTGAAGGATCTCCAAGATCCTCTTGGACTTGATGATGTTCTTTTCCTTGTGGGGAGAATCATGCATCTTTCCTTCAACACATGCCCTGCACACACAATCTTTGGCAAAACAAACATTTTCTTTTAGTCCAACAATATGGACACCCTTGTGGAGACTTTGGAAAGTTCTCATATTGAGATGGGCTAGACGGCGATGCCATAGCCAACCCACATCGGCCTTTCCAAATAGGCACATGACACTTGTAGTGGTTTTCCTTGAAAAGTCCACGACATACAAGTCATTTTTGATGTACCAAATTAAAGCGACCTTTAGAGTCTTGCTCCACAGGAGGACCACAATATCATTATCAATAAATACGGCAAAGCCCATGTTTCCAAGAGCACTGACTGAAAGTAAATTATACCCAAGGGTCTCAAGAAGCATGACGTCCACGAGAGTAGTATCGTGTGAAACCACAACTTTGCCAAGACCTATAACCTAAGACATTGACTTATCAACATATGTGATGGTTATTTGATCATGATTTGGCCTTATATCCATCATAATTGCCTTGCTTCCGGTCATATTACTTGTGCATCCACTATCAAGCACCTACTTTGACCCGGGGAAGCATAGTTCTACAAGAGATCAAACTAGTTTTTAGGTATACATTTTTCAACGGGTCCTCTTTTGTTAGCAAAAAGGGTCTCGGGAATCCAAATGGACCAAGAAATATAACCATCAAATGGACCAACATATTGTGCATACACATCACCATAATAATCACGCATTAAAACATAGTGAGGGTTATCAATTTCTGCAAAGTCATGTTGTGACATAGTTTTTCCACTTGTGGTATTACTACCCACAATGGTCTTGTCTTTTGCTTGTGCGGCCTTGGCCTTGCACACAAAGCCAATGCCTCATTTCTCATTACTTGACCTTTGCTTACTCAAAAGGTCATCAATGTACTTGTTTTCTTCTGGAAAGGTTTCCTTTGCAAGCTCCCCCTTCAACCTAGCATTTTCTTCAAGGATGTTTGTCCTACTAGAAGGAATGAAAATACTAGGTGAAGCAAATTTCGACAATTGAGTTTGAAGTTTTTCACGAGACTTTGTGAGAGTCACGAGTTCACTTTCCAAGGCCTTGTGAGCTTTGTCAAGCTTCCTAAAGTCATCGGCAAGTTTATCATGATTAACACCAAACTCCATCTTACCCTTTTAAGCCTTTTTATACTTATCAATGGCATGATCACGTTCCTAAATGAGTTTATTGATAATTAAATAATTTGCCTCATCAAGGACTTCAAGTTTTTCTTCAAGAGACACTCTAGACTCTTGCTCTTCTCCTAGAGAATTAGTTAGAGCATCCATTTCAGGAATGTTCTCTCTCCCAAGTTTGCACCTTTCATCAAGAATCTCTTGTTTGTGAGAAAGTTGATTCAAGAGATTCACAAAATGCTTCTTGTTCTCCCCTTGCAAGTTAGTCAAAAAACATGGAAAGAAAATAATTCCTACTTCACCTCAAGATACATATCATCATACAATTCATCATTAATCATAGACGTGAAGAGAGAAGATGATGATACCTCTGATCCTCTTGCCATAAGGAAAGTGACGTTCTTGTTGGAGATATTATCATTTGGAGAGTCAAAGAGTGAGAACAAGGATGTAGAGGTGGTAGTTATGGCAGCCACACCATTTGATGTTTCTTCTGCTTCCTCATCTTCATCATCAGATGAGAATTCTTTATGTGCTATCAATGCAATGTAAGCTGACTTCTTGGTTGTGGCATTGTTTTTGTAGAATGGCTTCATGAAGGGGGCATTTTTCCTTTTTACCACTTGGGTTGCTTCTTCGTTGCATCGCCATCTTGGCCTTGGCGGGATCTTTCCAAAAGTTCCTTGCATAGAAGGCCATGTATTCACCATGAGGAACCTTGAAATCTTGGAGGTGGCTGATAGTTGGAGCTTCATCACTTCCTTCTTCTTCTTCCTCACACTCCACAACTTTGGCCTTCAAGGAAAGGTTGACACCATTGCTCATTCCAAGGGCTCAAGCACGGGCATCTTTGTCATTCTTGGCAGCAACCTTAAAGGCGTCCATCTCTTGCATAACATCATTGGAGATCATGAGATGGTAGTTGTGTCTTCCTTGGAGACTCTTCAAGTCGGTGGGCTCGAAGGGAATGAGTGCACTCACATACTTCCTTTTTATATAAGAATCATCCACATGTGAGGCACCAACATTTTTAAAGGCGGTGGCAGTGGATTTGATTCTTTGATTAATGTCTTCATGATCCTCACCATCCATCATATAGAAGCCTTCGACTTCATTGCTTAATGCATCATATCGATTTCTTATCATGCTCTCATTTCCAACAAACAACTCAATGAGAGCATCCCAAGCTTCCTTGGCGGTGTTGAGTTGTTCAATGTGATGGAATTTTGTTGCCCCAAACCTTGTTGAATCATGTGCAAAGCAGTGGCATTGAGTTGAATATTGACCACTTCCCTTCTTATCAAGTTGGTTGGATCCTCAATTATGAGTCCTTCTTCAATAATATTCCACAAGTCAATTCTAGAGCTGCGCCACATGATATTTCATTAACACTTGACATTGAGAAAAAGTATGTGCAGCTAGCTTAGGTGGATCACCTCTATTATTTATATGTGGGTGAGGCATCGGTGGGTCGAGAGAGTAACACCCGGGAACCGTATGGTTCTCTTCCTTCCCATAGCCCTTTTTGGTGGAGGAGTTATTGAGAGACTCAAGTGTTTCATCCCCCGAATTATTATCCTCGGGACGAGGTGGAATCACATCCTTAGAAGAAGAATTCGGAATCTCAGGTGAGGTGGAGGGCATGGTCGATTTTTCTTTCATGAATTGCACATCATTTGAGGCAACTCACCTATTTGACTAGATATGGAAGATTCCAAAGATTTGAAATATTTCATGGTGACCATGTCCCCATCCTCACCATCTTGTCTACCCATATTCTCTTAGGCGGTAAAGCCTGAATTAATAGTCGAGGTTCTGATATCAACTGAAAGGATCGTATGGGCACCTAGAGGGGGGGGGGTGAATAGGTGCTACTTAAAATTTTAAGTGCAGTAAAGGATAGAAGTAACCAAAGTGGATCACACAGAGAAACAAGGATGATTTCCCATAGTTCCTTCCTTTTGAAGGGAAGTACGTCTGCGTTTGGAGAGGGGGTGGTTTCAAACCACCAACGCCACGAAAGGCTTCCCTTGTTATCCGATGAACCTCACCCTAAGGGGATCTATTCACTCTTCCACTATATCGTCAACCATCGAGGTGGAAGTCGGCACCTTTAGAACAAGTTCGAGGCACACATCCACAATTGAATTGGAGGATCCCGAATACAAGATAGGTGTCACAACAATCAAAGACATGCTTGTAAGAACCAAATAAAGAACTAGGGTTTCCAATGAAACACTAGAGCAACGGGCCCTCAAGTGAACGAGGGGGAAATGGAGATCTCTTTTGTTGAAGATGTAGATCAAGGCCTCCTCCTTCGGTTCTCCGAAGATCAGGGACTTTGGATGGTTGTAGGTGGAGATCTTGTTGATTTGGTGGCTCTAATGGAGGTGTTATTATTTTCTGGAAATGAGCAGCTGGAGGTAGGGGATGTGGGCCCTTATTTATATTCCCACTACTTCTGACTGTTTTCTGCCGGTTGGAACTTCCACACCGGAGATTATGGTCTAGAGACTAGAAACTCTGGTATGCGTTTGTCTCACGCCGGAGACTCCGGTATATCTCTGGTCCATCTCCGGACCCCATACAGAATGTCCTAGGCCAGATCTTGATGCCTCCTTTGGAGACTTGGCGGGAACTGCGGAACTGAGCACAACAGAGACTCCAGAATTTTCTCTTCCGAGATTCCGGTCTGCCAGAATACACCGGAGATTCTGGATAGTTTCCTGTCTATTTCCAGACCCCCATATAGAACATCCCTAGGTTTTATCTTGGATCCACACCGGAAGTTTAAGGAGAAACTCCGGTATGACCACATCGGAAACTCTGGTCTTGGCACACCGGAGATTCTGGTCTAGATTATGTAGGAAACCTTTGTTTTAGACAGGGCTTTAAACACTATGTCACAGACTTTTCTCTTTTTAGTAGATTAACCTGACAATATTACACACTATAAAATGATCGTCAAGTTGTTAACAAACACCAAAAATAATTAAGACAATAAGGTTCTTTCACTAACTATCTTCTAGGTGCTTAGAACTTTTCTTCATATTTTAATATCATCTTAGTAAATTGTATCCTTTAATCAAGGTTAATTCCATTCTAGTGCTTTTCTGGATTACTAATAATTCTCCAGTATGGTACTAACGCAAGTTTTTCCATCTATATCATGATGGCGCCTCATCCGTGTCGTAACACCGAATAAGAGGCTCCAAGCTTGCCGGAGTTGGGTGCTGCACTAGTCAGCATTGCAAGTACTTAGGGACTTTGCAGCAGAACCATCTGAGGTTTGAGGAGAATTTCCATAGGAACAAGTTTGTGCTGCCTTCTTAGCGTGGCACACTGAAGGATTTCTTGCACTTCAACCCTCGGCAGTTTAAGGTGATGGCTGAGCCATTGGATGTTCATGATTGGCTCCACAAGATTACAAGGCTACTCAACACCGCTGATGTTGCTGAACAAGACCGAGTCAAGTTCACGACTCACCTATTGCATGGAGAGGCTACAATATGGTGGGAAAAGTACATTGAGTAAAGCCACCTGGTTTTTAGCCAACTTGGGGACAATTCACCGACGCTTTCAAGGAGCAATACCTGCGAGAAATTGTAATGGAGAGGATGAATGAGGTGTTTTTGAATCTCAAATAGGGCAATGACAATGGGAACACTTACATCAAGAATTTCGCAAACCTATCTCACTATGGAGGCGACGAGGTCTTTGCTAATAAGAAGAAACAAAAGAGATTCCGCCAAGGGCTCAAAGCTTCCATCAAGTATGCTCTGACTCATGCGTACCCAAGCTCATTGCTCAAGCTCCTATAGGCAGCTCTTCAAGAGGAGGAAAGTAAACAAGCTTATGATGAATCAAAGAAGAATAACCGTGATAGTGTTGGATCCTCAGCTCTGGCCCTCCTTCTAAGCGTCATGTGTGGGTTCCTCATACCGCACCACCGCTCCCTGCTCCACCAACCACGCCAAGACCTTCAGTTTCACGCCAAGGCCACCAAACCCGTTCAACGCCACTCCAAGGGGATACAGCAACAACAACTACCCTAGAGCGCCATATGATTGAGAACCTTCTAGATACTCTGCTCCTCGCCCAACTGGTAATTGTTAAACTTGTGGTGACCCTGGACACCATCAGTGGAACTTTCCTATGAACAAAAGGGTTCTTCCTCCACCCCCTCCAAGACCTGCTTCGATGACTGCTATGGTTCGGGCACCTGCACCAAGCGCTCTCAACATCAACAATAAGCTTGGGTCAGTTCTTACCCGAGTCAACAACATCAACCTCATTCAAGATAAACACGCACCTAGAGTTGTGTTGGGTATGCATCCTATTAACTCAGTCTCTACACGATATCATTTGATACTGGAGCATCGCACTCGTTTGTGTCTTTCAAGTTCACTCAGGAAATTGGTTATCATCTGATTCTCTCTCTAAAAAGTTGATGCTTCTCTCGCCCGGAGAAAGGATGTTAACTTCCATGATAAGTAATGGGAATCACATTCAAATTGGTGGTTCTTCCTTTCCGGCCTCATTGATTATTCTAGGCAATTCATATATTGACGTCATCTTGGGTATGGATTGGTTGAACGAAAATGGAGCCGTGACAGATTGTGCTGAATACTTGGTCTCTCTAAAAATTCTCGGTGGCCACATAGTCTATTCTCCAAGAAAGACTCCCTCTATTCATCTCTACTCTTTTAGTGTTTAGAACGTTGATGTTATGGATGCTCTCCAAAGTGTTTCGGTGGTCTGTGATTTCCTCATGTCTTTCTGGAAGAGTTACCAGGTATGCCTCCTAACCAAGAGGTCGAGTTTTTGATTAAACTAGAACCTGATACTTCTCCTATTTCCAAGAGGCCTTATAAAATGGGACCTAATGAGCTAGCCAAGCTCAAGTGGCGGCTTGATGAATAAGATAAGTTGGGTTTTATTCAGGATAGCACTTCCTCATGGGGTAGCCCAACAATCTTTGTAAATAAGTGAGACCGGACTGGTCGACTTTATGTTGACTACAAATATCTCAATGCAAAAACAATCAAGAACAAATACCCCTTCCTCACATCAACGATCTTTTTGATCATCTCGCTGGAGCTGTGGTATTCTCTAAGATTGACTTGAGAAGTGGTTATCATCAAATCAAGATTCGCAAAGAATACATTCCCAAAACGGCGTTCACAACTTGCTATGGCAGGTATGAGTACACGGTAATGTCCTTTGGTCTCACCAATGCACCTGCTACATTCTAAAGGTTTATGAACTCGGTTTTCTTGGAGTATCTTGACAAGTTCGTGGTTGTCTATCTCGATGATATTCTGGTCTACTCCAATTCAAAAGTGGAACATGCAGAACATCTCTGTTGTGTCCTCACCAAGCTTCGTGAGAACCTCCTCTATGCAAATTTCTCCAAGTGCGAATTCTGGATGCAAAAAGGCACTTATCTAGGCCATGTCATTTCTGCACAGGCATTTCCGTCAACCCGGAGACCATTCAGACAATTCTAGATTGGCTTCCACCAAAGAATGTCAAAGAAGTCTGTAGATTCCTCGGATTGGTGAGCTATTGTTGCCGATTTGTTCAAAACTTCTCCAAGATAGCCAAGCCTCTTACCGATCTCCTCAAGAAAAGGAAGAAATGCCTTTGGACACCAGCGTGCCAAACAAGCTTTGAAACTCTTAGGGAAAATCTCACCTCCACACCTGTCTTGGTTCCTCTAGATACTTGAAAACCCTTACAGATCTTCTATGATGCATCACTCCAAGGACATGGTGTTGTACTTATGCAAGACAAGCAAGTCATTGCATATGCTTCTCGCCAATTGAAAACCCATGATATCAACTATCCAACTTATGATCTGGAACTTGCACGAGTTGTCTTTTCTTTAAAAGTATGGAGACACTACTTGCTTGCAAACCATTGTGAGATCTTTTTGACCACAGCCGAATCTCAACCTCCGCCAGAGGAGATGGATTGAAACCATCAATGACTTTGATCTCTCGATCAAGTAAACACCAGGCAAAGCCAATGTGATGGCCGATGCCTTGAGTCGCTAAGCTTATGTAAACAATCTCAAGGTGAAGAAGCTTGAAACTATCTTGTGCGAGGAATTCCGTCAACTCAACCTCGAGCTTGTTCCCTGAGGGTACCTTGCAAACTTGGTACCTACCCCTTCTTTGGAAGAAAAGATTCGCTCCCTCAACTTGAGGATCCCTTCTGCAAAGAGTATACAATAAAGTCACAAAATCCAAAGTATGACTCATACCACCTCGATGACCAGGCACCCTATTCTATGATCACAGGATGGTTGTTCCAGAACTTCCAGACTTGAGAGAAGAGGTTGTTAAAGAAGCTCACAATTCTATCTTGTATATCCACCCTGGAAGCACGAAGATGTACATGGATATGAAAACACAGTATTTGTGCCCTAGATTGAAAGAGGATTGTGCCAAGTATGTCTCTGAGTTCAACGTTTGTTGTAGAGTGAAAGCCGTTCATCAAAAACCATCTGGTGTTCTTCAACATTTGAAGCCTTCAGAATGGAAATGTGAGAAAGTAGAGATTGACTTCATAGCTCGCTTTCCAATGTCTCATATAGGCAACAATGAAATCTTTATTGTCATCGACAGGCTTTCTAAACTGGCTCACTTATTTCCAATCAAGGAAAAAGTATTTGTAAGTCAGCTGGCTGAACTCCATGTTAACAGAATTGTCTCTCTGTATGGGGTTCCTCTCGAAATCATCTCAGATCTTGGGAGTACCTTTACCTCCAAGTTATGTGAAAGTTTCCAAAAAGGCTTGGTAACAAAGCTGAATTTCAGCACAACATATCACCCTCAATGAAACGACAAGTGGAAAGGATCAATCAGATTCTCGAAGAAGTGCTTCACGCTTGTGTGATATCTTTTGGCATGAAGTGAGAGGAATGCCTTCCATATGCTGCATTCTCTTACAACAACAACTTTCAGAAGAGTCATAAGATGGCACCCTTTGAGGTCCTCTATGGTCGCAAGTGTCGTATTCTGATCGGTTGGTCAGGGGTTGGTGAAAGGAACTTCTTTGTCCACGACATTGTCACTCAAGCAGAAGAGAAGGTTCTTATCATTATTGAGAACTTGAAAATTTCTCAGAGTCGGCAGAAAAGCAAGTATGATAGGAATCATGTGAATATGGAGTATGTTCCTGGTGATCTTGTATACCTCCGTGTCACTCCCATGAGAGGCACTCATCGTTTTAGTATCAAAGGCAAGCTTGTGCCTAGATAATCGGTCCTTTCAAAATCCATGGAAGAAGAGGAGAAGTGTCTTATGCACTCGAGCTTCCTAAAAAACTCAAGGTGGACGATGTCTTCCATGTCTCTCAACTCAAGAAGTTCTTCAAACATCCTCGCCGGACCGTGGCTCATGATCTAATCGATATCCAAGAAGACCTCTCCTACAAAGAACACCCTATAAAAATACTTGAAGTCGAAGAAAGAAAGAATCACATCAAGTCTATCAAATTCTGCAAGGTGCAATGGTCGCGCCATTCCATTGATCAAGCCACCTAGGAGCACGAGGATGGCCTCCGTTCTGAGTATCCTACCTTGTTGGATTCTTCTATTTCCAAGAATCTCAACGCGAGATTACATTTTAGTGGGGGAGAGTTGTAGCATCCAATTTTTCTAACAATTATAATGCTACATGGATATTAATAAAATGCTTTTTCCAATATGTCATTTATTGCATCATAATTATAACATGCTCATGTCACCATGCTACCTTGCATTTGAGAATCATATAAGAACTTTTTGTTTGGTTCTTCTTACATATGCATTTGTATTGTATTATTTGTATTTGCCTATTGATATACTGTAGTAGGATCTTGATATATTGTTTGATGCCCAAGTTGAGTTGGGGGCATATTTCTTTCAACTCCACCAACTTTCTTTGGCGCCATCTTATAATTCCACAATCCAAACTATATATGAGCATTTGCATCTCTTTTGGTATTATGTCTATCTCATATGTAGTAAGATGGATCCACTTCTATTTCTACATGATCCCATATATGATCTATGTTGTTTTCACAATATTCATTATGAGAAGCCTCATGGCCACCTTTGCATTCCATGTGAGTAGGAATGTTCCTCAAAATTCCATATATGTTTTAGTTGAATGTATGCTCATGTTTGAATATATTGTGGCTACTTATGCATCTAGTGGGACACACACACTAGCTTGTTCAATCTATATTCACATATGTGAATATTCCATATGGGAGACAAGCTCCATTCTTTTGGCTTGGCCTTAATTGAAATATTGTGTATGCATGAATGAATATATGACCATGTGTGCAAATAGTTGTTTTCACAACTAGTAGTAGTGGTCAATTATGAATCATGCATGCCCCATGCACGAGGCTTCTCCTTCCTCCACGTGCTCCTTTGAAATCAATCATGCATAGATGTTACTTTAAATCCAATCCAAGGAGCCTAATGAAACAAGTACAAAAGATCATCCTTCCAAACAAATCATGTAGCTAAATATTTTGGCAAGTTATTTCCTTTTTCCTCTCCCAAATTATTTTGTTGAAGGCAGTGTTTAAAATCTGCAAAAACAATATGAAAAAATAGAAATAAAAAAAGAATAGAAGAGAGAGAGGAGCTTACCTGGCGACAGCCCACCGCAGCAGCAGCGCAGCCGAACCGCTTACCAGCCCACCTAGCGAAGGGGTAAGGGGAGAGGGAAAGCGACATAGTGTTGTCGTCTTCCTCTCCTCACACGCATCGCGTGAGATCCCTAGGCCGACGTCACCACGAGCGACCACCACCTCTACCTGCTCCCTCCTCTCTCTTTTAACTCAAAACCGAGGCGTCTAGAACCCTAGTTATTTTCCTCCCTCATGCTGTCGTTTCCTCCCTCCTTTTCTTCTCCACCACCGAGCGCAGCTCCTGCAGGTCATTATGGCGCCGCCGCGCTAGGCCACCTCCGACCGAGCTGAGTCTATCCACGACTGCGCCTCCTCATCCTGAATCTCCTAGTACCAGTAGCCACTCTAGATGCGCTCCAGATCGATGCCACCGTCTCCTTCTTCACCTCCGGACACCACTCGATTCCTTTGATTCCGGCCACCATAGTTGTTCTCCAGCCTCACCGACCTCAGCCTCATGTTCCTGGTAACCTGACGCATCTCCTAGTGCCCTTAGCGTTCTTCCTTTTCCTAAGTTTTACTGGCCCATCCTCTGACTAAGTCTGTTTGTTGCAGAAACATCATCGCCGGTGGGCTTCCGGCGGTTCCTAGCACCTCGCGCCGCCCGTGTTTGGTTCGCTCATCACAGCACCCCGCCCGGCTAGCCGCTTCACGCCAGCACGCATCGGTCTTGCAGACAATAACTGCACCATGCAGCCCGAATAGCCACTGTTCGTTTATGAATCCCGTTAATGCAGCCGTCTTTCGAGAAAACTCGTCGAATAAAAGTCGGAGCCCATTGTCCCCTCATTGTTTTTTATTCTTGCGGCTATGCGATAATCGCAGTAGATTCGTCGCCATCATCGTCGTAAGTTTGCCAGATCCCGCGGTGCACCTGTTCTTCACTTCAGTTTTGTCAACGTAGCCACCTCGCGGTTTTTTCTATTAGCCCATGTGGTGTGTGCACGTGTGACAGGGATCAGGTGCACACCTGACAGTTTTCTCAGCGTAGCCACCTCTCCTCGCCACGTGTCACCTCCCCGGTGGTGTGTGCATGTGTGGACCCGTAGTAGAGCCTATCCCACTTGTGTTTGTTTGTGGTTAGACTAACTTTGATTAAGAAAAGTTTCGCTCGTTTTATAAATTCAAAAAAAGAATATGAATATATATTAATTAATTGATACCTTTCAAATAATTAGAAATTTGAATTCAAACTTTATATGAAAAATGTTTGTTTTTGAATGTTAATTCAAATCTTATATCAAATATTTTCAAAATTGATTCAAACTAGTAAATCGTTTGACTTTGACCATATTTGATTAATTTTGCATTTAATAATGTTTTGAATTTATAAATTCAAATAATACATATAATATATGTTTTTGAGTCATAAAAACATGAGAATTATGAATATGCTATTTAAAATATAAATTGAGCAATTTAAAATTTCAAAATAATTTAAATGCTAATAAATGATTAATTCTTAAATAATTCATAACTTTAATTCTGTAACTCTGAATTTGACAAATGATAGGTCTAAAACGATCAGCGTGACGAGCCCGTTCTAAATATACATTCCATAATATGAATTGAAGAATGCATCATATAAATATAAAGGTGGTATTTCATCCCAATTGTCTAACAACTGTAATGCTACTTGTTTATTCTATATATTGCTACTTCCTACATATCATTCTTGCATTGAATAATATCATGATCATGTCACCATGCCAGCTTGCCATTCAGCATCATATTAAAACCCCTTTTATTTGGTTCATCCTTCATTGCATTGATTTATTAATTGTATTTGCCTCTTGATATATTGTAGTTGGTTTTTGATATATTGCTTGATGTTCAAGTTGAGTTGGGGGCATATCTTTTCAAACTCCACCACCTTCCTTTGGTTCTATATATAACTCCACCATCCTAATTATGTGATCCATGGCTTTCTACTTGGTATTTAAATCTAGCTCATATATGTTGGGGTGGATCCAGTTCTATGTCTACATGCTCCCATATATGATACATGTTCTTTTCACAATATTAAATATGTGGAGCCACATGGCCATCTTTGTATGATATGTGAGTAGGAATCCTTCTCAAGCTTCCATGTGGGTTGTATTTTAATATATGCTCATGTATGAATATATTGGTGGCTATATATTCATCTAGTGGGACACACACACACACTACCTTAGCCATTTATATTCATATATGAGTATATGTCATCTATATAATATGAGGGAGCAAGATCACCTTCTTTGGGTGTCATTTATTCAAACTTGAATGCATGTATGTATAAATTACCATGAAATGGTATAGTTGTTTTCACAATGATAAGTAGAATTTATTACCCATGCATAGCCCATGCAAGGCTTGCCACCATCTTCATTATATTTGAATTCATTTGGGTTTTGTGAAAGCTTGCTTTTGTTTTTGAATTCAAATGTGATAATTAAATCCAACCAAGCATAAATGGATAATCTTTCTTTCTAATCTTTGCTCTGTTTGGTTTTATTTGTCCTTATGGTTCTTTTGAAATATTTTCCAAATAAGCTTGATTTAAATAATTGAAAACAAATAAAGAGAAGGAAGAAGCCTCACTCATCTACCTCACCATCTTTCTAAACCATGTCTAACCTTCCCTCTCTTGGTTTGGTTGGAGCCAAGCCAACAACACCACCATCTCACCACACCAAGCCACCACCATAACAACCCTAGCCATCCATATCTAACTATAAGCCTAACCAAACCGTGTGCACCACCCTTTTCTCCTTGTCTTGTATTGCAAGAAGCTCAAGGCTACCCCCACCCCAAATCCCTAATCATCTACCTGACCTGACCCTAACCATTTACACACCTGGGCCACACTCTACGTACCTAAACTTTTGCTCCCACTGAATCTACACCACTCCAAACCTCTCCCCTCTCTCTGATCAACACCCAGCTCTCCCCTCCAACCCTCTCTCTAGCCCCTCTCTATCCACCTAGAGCTACAAGACAAGCAGGAAGAAAGACCCCTACCCGAGTTGCTCTCCTCTCCTTTTTTCAAAATAAAAGGGAACACCACACATTATCCTTCTCCTCTACCCTACCTCCCTCAACTCTCCATATAGATATCTAAACCCCAAGGAAGTGCCCACCTCCCTCTTCCTCCTTCCTCCTTCCTCAAGTAAATATGCCATTGCCATGGTCACCGCTTGACAAAAACCCTAGCCTAGCTCGTCCATACCTACATCCTAGTGTTCTGGAACTATTCGAGGCGAACGAAGGGAATCAATGGGTTCCCATGCTTCCTCTTCGTCATCCTGTACACGAAATGCCGCTATGGACCGCACGGGTTGTCGTCGCTCCTTCATAGACGCCATGTACCCGAAGATCCTGCTAGTAATCTAGGCGCTAGATCACGGCTGCCCTGAGCCCCTCCACATACACCGATGTCCTCTCAGTGAGCCCCTATCCACCCCAGACAAGGTGGCCTCGTACCTCTCGATGTATATTGTCGTCGCCTTTCTTCAAGCATGTTCATGCGCTCTGCCGCTCGCCGCCGAGCACCGCAACCATCTAGCCGCATGCCTCCCTGTGCGCCCTCACGTGCTTGTGGAGTATTGCCTCGACGCCCTGGCTTGCCTCCCCGTTGTCCCGAGCGCCTAGCCCCTTCCGTCATTGTTCAGCTACAGCAGCCAGCTCGCGTCTCCATCGCTCTGCAATCACAACAACAATCCTTGCGAACCGCCCTTGTTCGTCGCTTGCTCGATTCAACCATAGTCTATCTCAGTCTGACATTTTTGCACCAAGCTGAAGCCCTATCTGATATCTTCAAAATGAGTACCTACATGCCTCGATCCATCAACCGTATCCCTCTAGACCTTCCTAGAAAAATCTCTGTTTTTCACTAACAAGAATTTAGTTTCGTTCAGATTAGAGAGCCTCCGGAAGCTTTCCTAACCCCCCTAGACATGTCGGAAACCTCACCCATGGTCCCAGCACCACGCCATGTGTCAGCGCCGAGTTAACCACGCGCCCTGTGGCCCCATCCGCACCATGGAACCACCTGCCATTCACTATGGGTACGTTTGCCTGTGTAACAAAAACTGTGAAACATTTTATAGAATTCAAATTCAAACCAGTTTGCAAATCTGTTTAAATACAAATTCAATTATCACTTCCAAATAAATTTTAATTTGAATGTAATTAAAAAATGAAATATGTTTGGTTTTTAAATATGAATCCAAATATCATTTCAAACATTTTTAGAACTAATTCAATCTAGTCAAATCTTTTACTTTGACCCTATTTGCTTAATTTTGAATTTAATATTGTTTTAAATTCATAATTCCAAATAATACAAATAATATATTTTTTGAATCAGAATAATGCCATGAATATGAATATACTATTTAAAATATATTCTGGGATTTTATCTTTTTTGAATTAATAAATACCATTTAAATGCATTTTTTAATAAATGCATAACTTTAATTCTGTAACTCCGAATTTGACAAATGATATGTCTAAAATGATCAGCGCGATGAGCCTGTTCTAGTTATGCATTTCATTATATGAATTGAAACTTTAATCGTATTAGTATTAAAGGGGCAACAAGGTTTATGGGAGCAAAATATGACTAAACAACTAATAAAATGATGTATTCTTATATCCCCACCTCACCCATGCCATGCTATGTTATACCATGTAATTGTGCATCATTCCGTCATGACGTACCTTGTTTTTATTGTTGCATATGATTTATTTGCTTGCACAATTTATTTCTTATGGCCCTTGTGTGCTTGGTTTTTATCCGGATAGATGCCGAGCAAGGGAAGTATCATGAGCCTCAGGAGTGTTACCTGGATCCCACTTATTCATCACCTGAGCTGCCATGCAAGCATTCCCCATGCTTGCACTATATATAGTACCTAATGCATCTGTCTTATTCTTGCATCATGAATCGCATCACGAATTAAATTGCAATCCCAAGCACCACATAGCCTTTACTTTTAAACCCCACCGAAGCTTGTTCCTCAATGCTATGAGCCATTACTACAGGAGTTTTTTAAGCTATACGAGTCGTAGAACTGCATGTATAGGGTTTGTCAAGAGTCTTTGAATAACGACATACATAAACATACGAATTGATTAGCAATGGGATCACTAAAGAAAGAGGCACTGGTGGGCAATATCTGCTACTTGGTTTTTTAATCTCACTTATTTCTCATAGGACCCGAGTACTTGATTCTTCTTCCTTGAACATCGCACTATACGTAGGTGGGACTATGAATCCCCTTAGTCTTAGCTTGATTCACAATTTATTTCTTGGGGCCACAAACTAGTTTGGGGCATTACTACTATCATGTACTTATGCCATGCTACTGCTTTATTTAGTACTACTGATCGAGGAACATTGACTACTGTACTATTTAGGAATCCCGTGCCACATTTTCGCTGTATCGACAAGCCCACTCACACTTTTGGGTTACCAGTTGTTTACAACCATCACTACACACCCTGGGTCCATCATGAAGCCGACCAACTTCATAGCAGGTAGCTTAGTGGGGTGCCCCTGAAATAATTTATGAATATTTTGAATACTTTGTCATGATACCTCATTGCTTTTTTATTTGGTTCTTCCCGGGGTTGATCGTGCGCGTGTTCCTATTTGTGAAGCCGTGCAGGGAAAATATTTCTGAAAGCTGTGTCTGCGGTTATAGACTACTTGGAGCATATTTTATCGATCATAGACAACTATAACTAAAGTACTGTCTTTAATTTGACTAAATATGACTAGTAAATAGTGCAATACTCATGAAATGATTAATAAAACTGCCTACTGATGGGCTGTTCTTCCTCCTTCTCATTGGGGAACGGGAAGGAGGGCAAGCATGTTTACTTATGTTGATATATATCTGTTGGATAATTAACTGTTATTTATTTAACGAACGTCCGTCTATCTTTGGTTAGGTGGATGTTGTAGCGTGTCTCTATAGAACTGCTAGGCTTTATTTTCGCTGCAATTGCATCACCCTCAGGTTGTTCCCTTTAGATGCATAAAGACTTGTTGAGCCCCCTAGTGTCTCACACAATGAATCTTGTTCAGATGGACAGGTATAATCACAGGAAGGTTACTGGGTCGAGGAGACCGATGATGGTGGCAACGATTGTCAGCTGTAGAGATTCCGTGGATGGAAATCTGGGAGATCTGTGGGAGGGATATGCTTATTTTTAGGCATCTTATGCCAGTTTGCTTCTTATTCATACTCATATCTTTTTTTCCACTTCCGCTTGATACTCTGATGTGTGATATATGAGGATATATCCTAAAATATTATCTCCCTCTAGGATATTTGGATCTTGCCGTATGGCGTTGAATATTTTTATCTATTTTATAGGGTCTAACTCTGATGTATTGTTGTATATCGCTGACATACACATTTTTGTATGTTTTTGTTTGCATACCTATCGACTATGCCGCTCGCACCTGATACAATGTTCTTGCAAAGTGAATATGGTGGTTGGCCGGTACTGTGCGCTACTCTATTAATGGAATATATATAGGCACATCATATCTCACCAATCCCTTACATATCCAACGCCCAAGGGAACTTACTCACACATGAGAGAATAAAGCATCATCGATATAATTAAATAAAGGGAGTTCTTCTCGATATTACCATGGAGATCCACAATAGAAATAGAAAAGTAATCCAACACAATTCAAGATAGGGAGAAACAATCTCAAACCCTAATCTTGCAAGGTGGAGACCTCTCTCTCTCTCTCTCTCTCAAGTACAAGTAATGGCTATGGGGGTGTGGTGGCTAGGAGGTCGAAGATCGTGGAGCGAGATGAAGAACGTCTTCCCCTTCTTCTTCGGATCACTTCTTTCTCCCTTCTAGATGGAATAGTGGCTGCTGGGGTTATGATTTTGTTCTCGACCCCTTCATGGAAGTTGTCCCTTTTGACAAGAAGGAGGCGGTGGAAACTATACGGCCGGAACTATATGGACGAAGAAAATATTTCTGCCGTATAGTTGCTCGTTAAAGCTTACTGGATGCCTTCCTCATTTGCTTCCAAAAAGAGACTTGCTTGTTTTCGCCTAAATATTATGTTTCTGTTGTTAAAACCTTCTGTTGATGTTCTAAAACTGAAACACACATTAAAAACCAAGTTTTCTTTGTTAGCGAAGTATTAGCGTTAGGTAAATCTAGAAAACCATCAAATCCAGACGAAAACAATCAATAAAAACCATCAAAATTGAGTGGAATCTCACAGCTATCAACTCCCCCGAGCATAGATGTCGCTCGCCCTCGAGTGACAACAAAATAAGGAAGAATAGCGGATATTCGATACTGATATAAAAGAACTTACAAGCTCGAGTTGGTGTCAAATTCTTTTCTTCACAATTCCTGCAATTTAAAACATCATCATACAAGTATTCACAAGATTGCACCGAGTCCACTTCCTAACCACGTATATCTTGCTAGAAAATAAATCATATGCCCGAGAAAGTGTCCAAAGTTTAGCTAGTAAAGTGAAACAAATTCTTTTGGTTTCTCTCTTTGTTCAGAGATGAAAGACTTTTTGCTCTTGTTCCTTTAATCAATTAACAGTACTCAAGTTTTCACCAGAGACATTCAATTTAAGAACAACTCATATACTCCCACGTCAAAATTTCAAGACTCTCAAATCACCTTTTTTCCTTTCCTTGTTTTTCAAAAACTTTAGCTCTTTCATAGAAAAATCATGCCACTATTTTTAACATGTTAATTGGGACTGTGTTGCGCACTCGTGACCATGCCAATAGATAACTATTGAGCAATAGTGGGTCAAAGGAGTACTAAAACTTAATTTGGAATGTGAAACCGCAAGGATACAAAAATTTTACCCGTCATAGCATTGCAGCTACAGATGCTTACATAACTCAATAGCCGAAATCAAGTGGTTTCCCACATTTAGATCATTGGTTGGCCAACGGAGTTAATAGTTCCCCATGGAGCACGACATTTGTTGTAATGACACACATAAAGCAATATCTTACTTTAATTACTCGAAAAGCAGTGGCATAATCTCTAGTACTTCGAAGCATCCATTTTATCAAAAAAATTCATTCAAGAGTGCTATCAAGTCTATTTACATTAAGATCAATGGGGTTGAGTAGTTTCTAAAATCAAATCCTTTGGGCTAAACATGGACTCAAGTCATCTTTCAGATGCTTTTTCCTGTTGTAGAAATGTTGGAAATATTTTAACAAAGTTCATTGCTCATTATTTCAAAGCTAAAAAGTAGACACTAGCAAAGGAATATAATTTATAGAATAACAAGCTAAGTGGGGAGTGACTGAATCGCAAGCGAGTAAATAATTGTAGGGTCAATTTAAAATTTCAGAAGAGGTGTTAAAAGGAATGTGATACCTCCTCTTGATTGCTTCATTCTCGTACTTGAGTTGAACCCCGCTATATTTCCCTATTGCCAAGTCGCCTGAAATTGAGCAATCTCCGAGAGAAACAAAGAAACAAATTTGCAATAGAGGTTACAACTATATTTTTTGTGTTTTTGATTTAGAAATGCAAATCTGAAAGAAAACATGCAACTTTTGAAGAATTAAGATAAATCAAAAGAAGAAATAAAAATATGAATGCACAGTTTGGATGTTTTCAAACCTCCCCCAAGCTTAGGCTATTGCCATGCTTAGTTGTTGTCGTCATTCGGCGGATGGTACGGATACTGCTGGTAGTAGTTGGGGAAGTGGGTCATGAAGTGTCTAAAGTTGTGAGTTAAGGCACTAACATCCTCATTCACTCCCTGCAAAGTTTGGTCGATCTTCCCAACGCGCTGTTTGAGCAGCAGAAAATCTTCATAGGGGACGTTGTTGAAACCCTGTTGATGTTGCTGCTGGTTGGGCCATGGATCCTAGGGCCCCTCCTGTTGCTGCTGCTGTCCTTCCCAAGCAGGGTTGTACTCCTGCTCATCTTGCTGCTCTCCTTCTTCTTCTTGGTTAGGTTGGATTTCATCCATGACCTTCGCATCTTGATCCTTGGTGAGGATCCAATTGTTCTTCTCCGGAATCAAGAAAGCTTGTGTACAAGGCAATGGCACTTGCTCATCCTGTGAGGCATCAAAATAACCAAACTGATATGCTCGGAGCCTTTTGTCAGCTTGGTAAACACCGCGGAAGCCACAAGTAATTATATATTTGACACCCATAAGTATGGATCCATCTACATGTTGCATAACAGGTATTGGATTGTTTAATGCTTGGACAAGGTGGGTTACTAGTCCACCAATGCGAATGTCACCTTCCTTTTTGTTGCTCTGGTAGCTAAAGTGCCGAAGGAGTAGAGCCGTAGGATTGGGGCTTTGTGGTGCATCGGGGAAAAGGGCCTTGGTGATCATGGCCATGTCTGCATTAGCCATGGAACCAGTATCTCCTCTTCCCAACAGTGTATTCTTGAGGAACAAGGCGAAGTAGCGAATTGTTGGGTTTTGGATGGTGGACATCTTTTTCTGGGAGAAGTCCCTTCCACAGTTAACAGAAATAACCTCCCAAGTTTCTCCACTTGATACGCTATATAAATTTGTAACAGTTGACTCCCCATTGTGAGGGAATCCAAAAGCATCACAAAATTGTTGGAAAGATATTTGATATAGCTTCTAGTTTATAGTGAAGCTCACTATGCATGTATTACCTTTCTCCTTGTAGTCATCGTAGAAGGAGGCAAGGAACTCAAAAGTGAGCTCAATGTATGTATACTGGCTTGCATATGCGAAGAGTGATAGCCCTGCATTTGCACACATGAGGTCGATGTCTTCCCTCAACCCTGCAGCGGCGAGAAAGCCATCATCGGCCCAACGTCTGGGCATCACCTTCCTTGATGAAACCATGGCATACTTGTTGTCAAGCTTAGCCCGGAGCCCCGAGCCCTCGCCACGTTGGCGCTTGCTCTTGCGAAAAACGCTACAAAGCTTGTTCATGTTGATGCACTAAAAAATTTCAGCATAAAACCTTAGGCATATAGTTTCTATATGATATACGAACGATTCTCCATGGATAAATTTAATTCTAACGTGAGAAATCAAAAGGGAAAATCAAACAGCTTGAGTTCATACACTAAATCGATGTGGGAGTTTCAACAATGGAATTATGAAAATAAAGCATGGATAGGGAGAGAAACATACCGATCTGTTGATTCCCCAACTCAAACGAACGAAATCCACAAAGAATCAAGAGTTCTAGGTGGTTTTGTGCGGTTTGGAGAGAGAATATGAGACAAATAATGAGGAGGAGGAACCCTAGCTGGCCCGGTGCGATTAAGTGGTCACGCCGAACTATACGGCGGGAGCTATACAGGCGGGATAAGTAGCTCCCGCCGAATAGTTGCGGCGGCCTCGAGAACTAGGGTTTCTCCACGCCAGATCACAACTATACGGGCGCAACTATACGATCAAATAAAAATGGTCCCTTGTATAGTTGGTCATTAAACCTTATGTATCCAAGATACATTTTTGATAGAAAGTTGTCGATAACTATACGGCCACAACTATACGACTAGAATAAATATTGTCGCCGTACAGTTGGTCGTTAAAACTTCTGGACCATGCTTTTTCGCCCAAATTTTCAGGGATTCACTTTTTAATCTGGACAATATGATTAAGCTAGTTTTTGCATATAAAACTCAAACTTTATTTTCTATACTAAATCTATGCTTATTCAGGCGATATTTCTACTACTTTTTGACAGTTGCATCTTCATGGGTGCGCTTCCACAAGAATGTATGTGAAAGAGTTGTAGGAATGCGATGAAAATTTTATTCTTTAACTTATTTTATTAATTTGATGGGTTGACTCCGATTAAGCATTTTATTTAAGAATGGTCAAATATTTGAACCCCTTATCAAATGCACTTACGATGTGAACTCGTTTTTCCGGTGGAACATACCTTTCTCCTGCTTCTAGTTTCTTTCAAAAATACCGGATGATTTCAGGATCATAAACATTGAAGATTATTTTTCCTTCAGCACAATCATCTATCACTCATGTAGTGCTAAGAAAAGGTCTTCCAAGTATTATAGATAATTTTTCATCCTCTAGCATTTCAAGAATAATAAAATTAGTGGGAATAACATTCTCATCTATTCTATGTAGAACATCCTCAATCATACCAATCGGTTGTTTAGTGGATTTATCAACCATCTGTAAAGTGATAGAAGTGGGCGAATACTCGCCTAATCCTAACCTTTTATAGAGGGAATATGTCATTACACTAACTCCTGCACATAAATCACACAAGTCATTGTGAATATCAGTTTTACCAATTGAGCCAAAAATAGTTGGTATTCCGGGATCTCCCGACTTATACAATAATGTCCCATTAGTAGGATAACTAGTCACGATGGCAACGGGGTTTTAGTTATTTCTTTCTTTCTATTAAGAATATCACGGAGAAATTTAGAATAGGTTGGAACTTTTATTGCATCTGCAAATGGAATTTCTAGACGAAGGTCACCAAGTGCCTTTTTGAAAGAATCATAGATTACCTGATCCGGTGCTTTCTTTTTGCGATCTGGATATGGAAGTTTTTTCTCACCTTTCTTATTCTTGTCTTTTACCTCTTGTGGGGGATGAGGCACTTTAGTTAACTTCTTTTGTTGCTTCTTATCACCTTTATTCTTTTCTACTGCAACAACTTTATCTTCATTGCTTATCTCTTTTTTCTATTGAATCAATAGTCTCTGCATCAGAGTCATAGCGGTCATCATGTGCATAATTTTTCTCCTCCAAGGTTTGGTCTTGTGTTTCTTGAGCAGTTTCATCTTTAGGATCCACCAGTGTGTCATCTTCTTGGCTTTCTTTGATCAAGGCTTTTTTCCCTTCGATCTTTTTAAGCTTCATATTCTGGTGGTCCTAATGGTCCTGTAACAACTCACCCTCCTTGTAACAACATTAGTATAAACAGGAATATTTTAATCATCTTGATGAAAAAATTGATAACCAGATGCTATTTGTTCACATTGGGTTTCAATCATACTAAGGTACTTGTGAAATAATTTTATTTCTTGGACAATCTCATCATAATTTTCCGGGAGTTCTTCCAAAATCTTCTTATGTCTTAGAAATTGCTTATGAAGGTTATTATGGGATTTGGCCTCTCGATGTTTTAATTCTTGAAAAACTTTTCTAGTTTCATCTTCTTTAGTAAAAACTTGTAAGAGATCTACTTTGTTTTTCTTAACAAGTTCAGAAGGTATAAATTTTTCTTTCATTGTTTTGTGTACTTCAGGCATAAGATCAGGAGTTATACGAAGTATCCCTTTTTCCAGCTTAGTACCAAAATCAGGATTATAAAGAGAATCATTCTTAGCCCTACTAGACATTATTTCCAAACAAGCTTTAGTAGTTAAAGTATTTATCGATCCTCCTGCTGATAAATCAAGCAATTTTCTGCATTGTGTATTAAGACCATGGTAAAATAAGTGGCAAACAGTTGATTCAGAATAGCCATGATTAGGAATTTATTTATCATTCCAAAAAATCTATCCCAATCTTGTGGGCAGTTTTCTCCCACGTTCTGACTGAAGTTGCCTATATTCTTTCTAAGTTCATTTACCTTTTTAAAAGTATTAAAATTGTTTATGAATTTAACAATACAGTTTTCCCAAAATTTAATGTAATGACGAGGGAGAGAATATAACCAGTCTAGAGCCTTATCTTTAGGAGACCGACAAAATAATTTTAGATGAGAGAAATCTGTAGGCAAACCTTTTCGTCCAAGTGATGTTATCACATCGTCAAACTCTCTAAGTTGTCTTTCTAGGTCTTCATCTCCCATTTTAGTGAAAGATTTTTCCTGCAAAATCTTAATAATTTCACCATCAAATCGATATTCTCTAACTCCAGGATTAGGAAATTCTATTGGTTGTTTAAGAAAAGAAGAATTTGGAGCATTTTATTCTCTGAGACTTTTCTCAGGTTTCTTGGGAGTTGTGCTAGGGATGGACATAATTTCCATGAAATCACTCATGTTTTCAAATTCAACCTTGTTTGATATCAAAAGTTTTTCAATAATTTATTCGCGCCTTTGAACAGGTACACGATCAAAATAATATGGTAGATAGGCCCTACTGGAGAGTGTAGACCCTTTGTCTCCTACAGAGACCATTTTGTAGTAGTAACACCTCAAATGTCAAAAATACAAACACTTAGCGCTTAGATCCCCGGCAATGGCGCTAGAAAATAGCTTGATGACTACAAGTGCACAGATCGTTTGTAGCTAGTTTCAAAGTTAATATATCGATCCCACAGGGAGCCCAAAGGTAAGTGTTTATTGGTGAACTCTCTATCACACTCAAAGTTGTCACAGGTCTTTGAGTGAATTTACTGCAAGTGTTGAAATAAGAATAAAGTTTGGATTAAATGAATGTATTTAAATAAAACTAAAATGTAAACTTTAGAAATAAAAGGCATAAAAGTAAAGAACGATTGATTGTTTGTTGTTTTCTACAGATGACAAAGTAGGCTCGGGGAGATACAGTTCATGGTGATAGTGAATGTGCCAGGTGGGTGAGTGATAAGTGTAACAATTATAATCTAATAAGTATGTGTGTAGGCGAGCAACCCATAATTAGACGGAACTCCTCTTGGTAAATTTCATCCCAACTTCAATAATCCTACTAGTCTGTTATCAAAACCATGGTTAATCACTAGATGATTAAGATCCTTCAGGTCGCTTAGCAATTAAGCTCCTTGGATCGGACTAATGCACTAGGCACAGTGGCTCCTCAAGCTCAAATAGTTTTCCATTGATATCCCCGTGCCACTCAGGGGCCGCCGGTCTGCTAGCAAACAAGATCTTATCTATGTAGAACAAAGTATCATGTTGTCTGGGCCCTTAATTGGACAACAGGCATTAGGCATCCCACAGATATTCAAGCACACATAATATAGTAATTAAAATTAATCACAAACTAATGGAATATATATAGGCACATCATATCTCACCAATCCCTTACATCTCCCACACCCAAGGGAACTTACTCACACATGAGAGAATAAAGCATAATCGATATAATTAAATAAAGGGAGTCCTTCTTGATATTACCATGGAGATCCACAATAGAAATAGAAAAGCAATCCAACACAATTCAAGATAGGAAGAAACAATCTCAAACACTAATCTTGCAAGGTGGATATCTCTCTCTCTCAAGTACAAGTAATGGCTATGGGGGTGTTTTGTCTAGGAGGTCGAAGATCGTGGAGCAAGATGAAGAACATCTTCCCCTTCTTCTCCGGATTTCTTGTTTCTCCCTTCTGGATGGAAAGGCGGCTGCTGTTTTATGTTTTTGTTCTATACCCCTTCATGGAAGTTGTCCCTTTTGACAAGATGAAGGCGGTGCCAACTATACGGCGGGAACTATACGTTGGAGAAAATATTCCCGCCGTATAGTTGCTCGTTAAAGCTACTGGATGCCTTCCTCGTTTGCTTCCAAAAAGAGACTTTCTTGTTTTCACCTGAATATTTTGTTTCTGTTGTTAAAACCTTATGTTGATGTTTCGAACCTAAAACACACATTTAAAACTAAGTTTTCTTCGCTACTGAAGTATTAGCATTAGGTAAAGCTAGAAAACCATCAAATCCAGACGAAAACCATCAATAAAAACCATAAAAATCATAGAAACCCATCAAATCTCACAACTATCAAGTAGTAATGGGATAACTAAAGAAAGATGCACCAGTGGGGAGTAGATGTTATTTGTTTTTACCCGCTCACTTGTGTCCTATGGGACCCAAGTACTTGATTCTTGTTCCCTGACTATCGTACTATCTGCATGTGGGACTAGAAATCCCCTTAGTCTGAGCTTGATTCACTTCTTAATGCTTGGGGCCACAATTAGTTTGGGGCGTTATTACTATCTTGTACTTATGCCATGCTTTATTGCTTTATTTACTATTGTTTCTTGAGGAGTATTTACTACTATACTAGTTTGGAACAAATGCGGAATGTTTACGCGGTATTGACAAGCCTAGTCACACTTTAGGGTTCCCAGTCATTTACAACCATTGTCACGAACCCCTTGGTACATCGTGGAGCCGACCGACTTAGTAGCAGGTAGCTTAGTGCGGTGTCCCCCTGATATTATTTTTGAATCTTGCGAATGCTTTGTCGTGATGCGTTGTTTCTTTTTATTTGGTTCTTTTGAGGTTGATCGTGCTTGCATTACTATTTGTGCACCCCTATAGGGTAAATCTTTCTGAAAGCCATGTCCGCAGTTATGGACTACTTGGAGAACAGTTTCCCGATCATAGACAACTATAGCTAAAGTACCGCTTTTAATTTCACTAAACATGACTAGTTAAAACTGTAATATTGATGAAATTATTAATAAAACATCCAATGGATGGGATGTTATATGGTTAGGAGGATGTTGTAGTGTGTCTCTATAGAACTACTAGGCTTTATTTTCACTGCAATTGTGTCACCCTCAGGTTGTTCCGTTTAGATGCATAAAGACTTGATGAGCTGCTTAGGGTCTCACATAATAAATATTGTTCAGATGGACATGTATATCCATAGGATGGTTACTAGGTTGAGGAGACAGATGATGGTGGCAATGACCCTCATGCATAGAGATTCCAGGGATGGAGATCCATGAGATCTATGGGTGGGATGTTCTTATTTCTGTGCATCTTATGCCAGTTTGCTTCTGATCCATACTCGGATCTTGTCTTCCTCTTCTGCATGATACTATGTTGATTGATGTATGAGGATGTATTCTAAACTATTATCTCTTTATAGGATATTTGAATCTTGCCATATAGCGTTGCAATATGTCTATTTCTTTTAGATGGTTTGGTTCTAATGTACTCTTGTATGTCGTTGGAATACATACTCATTTGTGTATGCTTGACTCGTAGTCCAGCCAGCTACGTCTTTCACCCATGAATCCATAACATGGGAAGTGGGTAGGGTGGTTCACTGGTACCTTGCCCTTCTCCTCTAGACGGGCCTACATGTGGACGTCATTTAGCCTCCATGATGGAACACCTTATCAGGTTTTTGGTTATACCGACTTATGTTTATAGCATAGGGTCTAGGGCTTTACATCTAGGCATCAGACGCTTCCTGGACGACCACGTAATGGCGGAGGCGGCAAACGCTTCGAGACCGAACCTGACCGCTTGGTTCTCATAGCTGGCGGAGTCACGGGCCTCTACCCCGGAAGGATTCTCAACATCTTAAGATGACACACTATTGATCATCCTTCCGTGCCGCACAGGTAGGGAGGACTCAGAACCGCCACCCGGCGCCGCACCTTCATCATCCAGCTCTACTAGGGGACACTTGCCTCACGGGTAAAAGGTGGGGGGGGGGGACCCGCGTGAACAGCGTGCATGTCGCACTCCAGATACAGGGGACGCTCGCCAAGGGTAAGCTCCAATGCGGTCTCCTTGCCCAGAAGAACCACAGTATCTTCGGCGTGGAGTCCTACCGAGAGCTTGATAGCGTCGTGGCCATAAGGCATGGTCTAGACAGGCCTCCGGTGCTCCTGGAGGGGAGCGATCTTCCGCCGTAGGTACTCCCATACTACCATCTCGCTTGTCAGGCCCTAGATCCTTCAGTGTGCCATGCGCCTCGCGAGGGGCCCGGCATGCAAGCGGACACCTCGCTAGCCCATCCCGGTTATCCACCGTCTCTCCCATGGGAACATGGAGCTATGCCCAGCATCCAGCATCACCCAGTCTTTGCGGAACTCTGACGCCACTCCAAAGAAGGAGATGGGCAGGAAGTACCCCTCCTCTATGGAAAAGAACCTGAAGCCACCGAGGAAATCCTCTGGGAAGAGGACATGAAGGCGGTAGAAGTGCCAGAACAGCGCCAGAGATGGAATCACGCCGACGAAGGCCTTGCACCAGTACGCGAAAGTGGCCAGGAGGATCACGCTCCATGGATGAAGATGGAGCAGCTGGATGTAATAGTGCTCAAGGACGACGACGAGGAAGGGGGAGAAAGAGGGAACAAGGCCAACGACAATGGCATGGGTAAAGACCGGGGCCTCGGTGATGCACCACCCTCCTCCTCCAACTTCGATGCACCACACCTGCAAGGCTCCCCACTCGTTCGAGTCAGAGGCCATTAGTTTGTTGGGAATATGCCCTAGAGGCAATCATGTATGATGATATTTCCCATTGTATTCATAAAGTTATTAAGTTGTCCTTGTATGAACATCTGATGTGTATCATTGAATATATGATTCGGTTGTGGAACTATACATTCATGTTATTTGTACTAAATATCCTTGGTCATTGAGGTTGTGCTGGACGCACAACTTAGACCAATGTGAAAGTTGGCTTGATGAATCGGTTCCACTTGTCATGGGCATGGAGATGCTATTCCGACTTACACAGATTTGGCTATGAGTTTAGCGAATCGGATTGACCCACATTGAGGTACAACAAACAAGTTGTCATTTGTATATCTCAATCAATTTAATCCTTAGACCTGAGGTTATTGCATAATCGGAGTTGAGGATCACCGACTTAGGTTCTGTTAAACGCTGATCCATAACTGGGCAATTATAAAGGCAGAGTTCAGGTCGACTAAGAATCAAGGTGCGTGATGTGAATAACCAAGATGGGATTTTGCCCCTCCACTTGGAGAGATATTCTATGGGCCCTCTCGGATGATATGATTCGGAATGCATGGCCATGCACAACTCGGTTAAGTGTTAACCGAGGCGATCGACTAAGAGTTAGTCGGGTGAATCACTTATCTTGGATCGAGAAGAGAGTCGGACTATTTAAGGGATGAAAAATATTCGCCTATAGTCTGATAAGGTATATCGTCAGGCAAAAGGGACTCGGACATAAGTCACATTGGAAAGGCAAGTCGTCATGACTCATTGGTACTTGGGAGTCGGCTCTTTCTGCTAGGAGCCGCTACCGACTGATCGATTGAGAGTCGGACTCCAATCGTGTCCAAGTTTCCAAGAGCCTGAAGGGGTCACACACTTAAGAGCGGGAGCAAGTTCGGATTGGATCTGAACCGGAAATCTGGTTGGGTTGGACCCAAGCCCTATTTGGACTGAGTCAGTGAGTTGGACTCACAGGTGACTAATATTATATGGGCTTTAGTGCATGGGCCACATGACTGGAGCCCACGTTCACTCCCTATATATGGTGGAGCATAGTAACCCAGAAGGGTTAATCGTTGATCGGTCAGGTTGTTACATGTGTTGGAAACCCTAGCTCCACAGCAGTCCTGCCGACATACCTAACCTAGCAGTTCGCCGTCGGTGCTCCTCCTTGTACGTGTGGATACCACAAGAGGTGATGTACGATCAGCACTAGGACGATCAGATCGGATCGCAAAGGACTACACTGCATCAACTGACACGCTTCATCAGTAATCCGCAACTGTGCGTCTAGTGGTAAACCTCATGGCCTTCTACCTCAGCTGGTTCTTGGGATCACCACGTTAGAGGGGAAAAGTTTTGTTTTATCTCCTCATGGCCCAACAGTGGTATCAGAGCCATAGCTTCTGGTTTTAGGATCGAGATCTCGCATATGTGATATGCGGTTGGCTGTAGATGAGATCTATAGGATGTTTTGGTGGTCGATATATGAGATAGATCGGTTTTGTACAAGGTTGATTGGATTAACTGTACTCGGGAATGGTAGATCTGATGTCCGTGATCATGCTGCTAAGGTCGTGGAACGACATACCCCTACCGGTCGGTTTCCTCCATTGGGGTAGTCCGTGACACGTAAATCTAGAAGCGGTGATCGAAGATCAAATGAGTTTGATCGAATCGGAACTATGGTCGGAATCCATGTCCGGATCGTAGATGAGATCTACATTTTCAGACCGTCGGCTTCGCCCTTTCATAGCGCATTAGACGTCGTTGCGAGTTTCACAACGTCGGTAGATAGCGTATCTATGCATAACTTGTTTTAGCAGGAAGTTGTGAATGGTATGGTTCATGTGCATGTGATGTATGTGTGTAATCCATACGTGATCTGCGAATCACGTTTTTGTCTGTCGGCTGGAGCCTAGGTGTTGTCATTTTATTTTATAATGACATGCATGTCAGATTATCCATGTAATTTACTTTACTAAGCTAGTGTAGCTTTGTGGAGAACCCGGATGAAATGCAAGGCGATGTACATGTCGGCGACATGGAGTAAGACGACAAGTGACAAGAGTTGGCAGGAGTCGGATTACATGCTTTGTGGAGATGGACATCACCATGAAGAGATCCATACCATTTCACATTATGCTTGATTTATTTTGTGTTATTGTTATGTCTATGTTTTACCTCTAATAGATAGTCGGTAAAATTTAATCCCTCAAAGAAGGTCTATTCGGTTTTCCCTCCAGTGTTTGCACCATCACAAGTCGGACATTTTTGGTAGTGGACATTTCTTTCCGACCAGGTGGGTTTGAGTCGGACTCTTACCACGGAAACACTCGGTAAGCTAGACGGGTCTATCACAACGGTTGTGGGGCTTAGGGAAAAGTCAGACGGGAGCCGGGGCATGTGATGCCACCTGTTCAACATGAGTCGTATGAGATGCGATTGGCAAGGAGCTATCTACCTACATCACTTGACAGCTAACGGTGATGCTAAATCTCACTAGCCGACTTGCTTATTTAGATCCTAAATCACTAAGTAAACATCGGAGGGTTGTTGGTTCTAGTGGGAGCATAAAATATTAAAGTGTTTAATATGCTTGCTCTTTTATGAATACATGTCTTAAGTGTTTTGCATATTTCTGTTGTAGATCATGGCACCAAGTAGAAGTCATTCTTAGATATCCTGTTTTGCGTTGAGAACCATTCTTGAGAAAGATAAACTGAACGACACTAATTTTACCAACTGGTATCAAAATCTGAGAATTGTTCTCAAACAAGAAGAGAAGGACCATGTCCGACACAACCCACTTCCAGATGAGCCGACTGAGAATGCGACTGTCGCTGCCACCAATGCCTACTGTCGGGCTAAGTATGAGTCCACAGATATTAGCTATCTTATGCTTGCTCAGATGGAACCGGACTTGCAAAAGCAGTTTGAAAATGTTGAGGCCTACGATATGATCTAAAGCCTCAAAAGTATGTTCCAGGCTCAGGTGAAGACTGAGAGGTATCAAGTCTCCCAGGCTTTGCTGATTTGCAAGCTTAAGGATGGTGATCCACTGATTCCGCATGTGATAAAAATGGTTGGTTATGTGTAGTCTTTGGAGAGACTTGGCTACCCCATTAGCGAAGAGTTCGCTACGGATATAATTCTGAACTCCCTTCCTAGTGCATATGTGCAGTTCATTTCGAACTACCACATGCATGGTATGGATAAGAAGCTCACTGAATTGCATGGGATGCTCAAGTAGGCAGAGGCGGATCTCAAGAAGGGCGCCAGTCAAGTGTTGATGGTGCATAAGGCTAAGTTCAAGAAGAGTTCTTGGAATAAAAAGAAGGCTAAGTCGGGAGGAAAGCAGGATCAGGACCCGGTCCCAAGCGCTTCCTCTTGGACTTAGCCATCTCCTTCCGCCGGATCCACTTGATTCTACTACAAGGAATCGCATGAAGAGGAATTGCAGCAAGTATTTGGCTGATAAAGCCAAGAGTGGAGGTATGACTTCCAACTAAGGTAAACTTGTTTGCAATGTTATAGACATATATCTTGCTGATGCACCTAATAGTTTTTGGGTATATGATACTGGATCCGTTATTCACATCTGCAACTCGTTGCAGGGACTAGTAAGAACAAGGAGCATAGCAAGAGGCGAGGTTGATATTCGAGTCGGCAACAAAGCAAGAGTTGCTGCATTGTAAGTCAGCACGATGCAGCTTCATTTAACTTCCGGATTCATTATGGAACTGAATAATTGTTATTATGTTCCAGTGCTCAGTCGAAACATTATTTCTGCTTCATGTTTGATGAGGCAAGGCTATCAGTCGAATATCAAGATGAATGATATGTTTCACAGCTTTGCACCCGTCCAGGACGGGTTATTTATTTTGAATCTTGATGGTGAGTCGGTCTTTAACATAAATGTTAAAAGGTTAAAACCAATGATCTGAATATGACTTATTTTTGGCACTGTCGGCTTGGTCATATAAGTTGGAATCGCATGAAGAAGCTCATGATGATGGACTCCTAACTTCGTTCGACTTGGAGTCGTTCAAGACATGCGAATCTTTCCTACTCGGCAAAATGACCAAGACACCTTTTGCAAAGAGTTGCGATTGGACATCCGACTTGTTGGTACTAGTACATAGTGATGTATGTGGACCAATGAGCACGACATCCAGGGGTGGTTATGAGTACTTCATTACCTTCACTAATGATTTGAGTTGGTATGGATATCTCTACTTGATGAAACATAAGTTGGAAGCCTTTGAAAAGTTCAAAGACTTCCAGAATGAAGCACAGAATCAACTCGGCAAGAAAATAAAGTTTCTTCCGTCGGACCGAGGAGGCGAGTACATGAGCCATGAGTTTGATGACCATCTGAAAAGTTGTGGAATAGTTCATCAACTTACTCCTTCAGGAATGCCGCAAAGGAACGGTGTTTCGGAAAGGCGGAATCAGACCTTGTTGGACATGGTACGATCAATGATGAGTCGGACAGATCTACCTTTATCATTTTGTGGTTATTTTCTCGAAACAATGGCGTTCACACTAAACAGAGTACCATCAAAATTGGTAGAGAAGACACCGCATGAGATGTGGACAGGCAAAAAGCCGAGTTTGTCTTTTCTTAAGATTTGGGGTTGTGAAGCATTTGTCAAGCTACATCAGTCGGACAAGCTTACAACCAAGTCCGATAAGTGTATTTCCATGGCGTATCCAAGGGAAAACTTGGGTTACTACTTCTACAACCGAGAAGAGGGCAAAGTGTTTGTCGCTCGGAGTGGTGTCTTCCTTGCGAAAGAGTTTCTTAGTCGGGGAGTCAGTGGGAGTACGGTGCAACTCGAAGAAATTCAAGAAGAATCAGCTAGTGGCGAGTCGGCAAAAACCTTGGAGGTTGAGCCGGTCGTGGTAACTGAGCTGGCAGTAGCACCTATACTACGAAGATCGGCAAGATTACGAAGTGTTCGTGATGTATTATTATTAGACAGTGATGAGCCGGCAAGTTATTCGGAAGCGATGGTGGGATCTGATTCCGAGTCATGGCTTGGAGCCATGAGATCCGAGTTAAAGTACATGGATGAAAATCAAGTTTAGAACTTGGTTGATCTGCCAGACGGTGCAAGACCCGTCGAGTGCAAATGGTTCTGTAAGAAGAAAACTGGTATGGATGGAAATGTTTCCGTCTATAAAGAACGTCTTGTCATGAAGGGGTTCCGACAACTTCAAGGAGTTGATTACGACGAGACTTTCTGTCAACACCCGGATTTTTAATCCCAGATGCCTATTATGCCATACATCGCAATCCCAGGATTACCATTTTTGCGAGACATAACAGATTGGATATCACAGTGCATCATCCATTATAAACCATATATAAGGTCTTACACAAATAAGGATCTCATGATCCAATTCTTAATACAAATAAAGAAGCGGAAATAACATAATAATAACGATAGCGTAGGCAAGGCTCCATCTTCATGCTCACAGGCAATGCTGACGATGGGAGATGATCCTAGTTGTTGTAACCTTCCTGCTGTCCATCTTCCTGATACTCCTCCTCATAGTCTGGCCACGGGAATATCTAGGGACAAAGCCATGAGTACTCTTTAAGTACTCACAAACTAATACTAACAAGTGAAGGGGTTTTGAATAGGATATACTAAGCTATAGGGTTGTTTTGCAAAAAGCCAGATTTACCTCTACTAAGTTCAGAAGCAATGAAAGCTAGTTGAAAGTTTTATAACACCTAAAGTTAAATCATAATTCATTTCACAAGTCATTTTGAAAACATCTGACGATGGAACAGTATGGCCACTCCAACTATCTATAACCGCGGACGCGGCTATTCGAATAGTTTGACACTCCGCAGAGATTGTACACTTTTACCACAACATTCAATACATCTGTCAGGAACAATCCTGAATTCTCCATACTCAGTATGCGGATAATCAATCCTAACCTTTCAATTACACATCGTAGTATATGCACCTCTCCTGTTACTTCGGCCTCCCAACCATGACCAACTGTCATCTTGGGTACTACACAGGTGGACAATCTTCACAAGGTAGCCTCAGCTCAAACCTTGGCCGCAAGGGAACCCATACTAAGGTATATAAATTTCCAGTCAAGCCCTACCCAATTTTTGGGTATTGTGGTTGTACGGTAAAATTGGAATGGTATCGCATCCAGAAAACTATCAGTTTTATAAAGGGCTAAGGCTCATGCCTTAACATTTTCATCATCAAAATCATCTGGTGTTCAAGAACACATGTCACAACATTTCATTAGAATGACTCATCATTCTAAGGTTTTCATAACCATTTTCACCAAGTATTCCCATCTAAAGTGATCAAGTTTTATGTTTAGCACTAGCATATATACAGGTTGGGGTAAATACTAATGAGGGTTGGTAAACAAGTGTATGTTATCTAAGTTAAATCTCATGCCTCAGGATGACATCAAGATTTATCTAACTTAGGCCAAGTTTTATGATCTTTATGCTACCTTCAATTATATTTATAGAATCTACAAGTCACTAAGTAAACTCTAAGAGAAAGCTTTAATAAAGAAATAAAGTACTAAGCTTGCAAGTAAAACTAGGATTAAATAGGTTATCTAACTTTCATAGTTACAAGTGTTAGCATGCTTAGTTAATAGCTTGCTAATTGAACCAGTAGTATTAGGCTTACCTTGTGCAGATCAGTGGTTGAAGTTTTCCTCGGCTTCTTCCTCGTAGTATCCTCCTTCCTCTTCGTATCCTTGGTCGGTACTAGCGTCTATAAATAAATACGAGGTACACAATCACCAAACAATATTTAACTATTTCTATTTATCACACAAAGGTGCACACTAGATGATCTAGCATCATCACTATTATCACAAAGATTAAAGCACTTGTCTTATTTTTTATTATTTTAGAAAAGTAATTTCTACTCATTGAAAAACTACTTAAGATTTAATATTCTCCAACTCAAACATGGGATCCTGTTGACAAATGTCATTACTACATATTTCAGTACATGGGAATGTGATTCAAAGTGGTGTCACAATTTAATAAGGTTTAATCCTTTTTATTTTAATTAATTAAAGTGACTAGAAATTCCTATGAGGCATTCTTTTATTACTTGATCATTATTTCTGCAAGTAACCCTATATGTTTTTATATATTCTGAAAGGTATGGTTAAATGTGATTTTTGAGAGTTGGAATCAACTCAAAAGCTTTCATGGTTGAATTTTGAAAAGTGTTTGAATGCAGAAAAGCTTCTGCCTTGTTATTTTTACCATGGGTGATCTACAACTCTAAATGGTGTGAATCCAACGGGCTTGGATTAAGCACTCTAGTACATTTCTACGCACAGCACGCGCGGTCTGATTAAGTGAGCGACCCCACTCATCAGTGAGACAACGAGTGGCGAAGCGGTACAGGGCGATTAGGACCACACGATCTAACTCTAATCGAACGACTGAGGTTCATCGTCCACGTCGGGCAACGCCGGCGTGACAGAACCCTATCACGACCATGGGGCAGTGGGGGCTCACCGGGGCTTCGGCGATGGTCGGCGATGTGGGTGAACGACGAAGTCGAGGATGGCGATCCTCCTGGTACCGGCAGCTCCTCCTGGGGTGGCTCCAATCGACAGCGCCTCTCCTCCTCTACAGCGGCGAACTCCGGTGAAATTCCTTCCACCTGGTGCTCGCCTTGCTCCGGGAGTGAGTGTGTGTGATCAGTGAGAGGTGGGGAGTGAGATGGTGTTCTCAAATCGAGCGGGGGTGGCCTCCTTTTATAGTGACCGAAAGGGACCGATGGGCGCATGTGGAGCTCGTCGTGGTCGCCGGCACAGAGTGCTACTGGAATGGGCGATGATAGGGGCCTGTGCTGTGCTCCCTGGCGAAGCTCATCATCACGGTCACGCGGCATGGGGCGGTGCTGAACGGTCGGAACATCGTGGCACTCTAGGCGGGTCCGACGGCAAGTTTAATGGCGCACAACATCTACGGTCCGCGTGGTGGCGAACAGGGTTGTCTGGCGGGGTGTTGGGTTGTTGGCGATCATGTCTGCAAGCAGCGAGAGCGGCGCGCGGGGGCTCGTGTTGCTGACGGTGCACTGGCACGCTCTCGGCTCGCATGCAAAGCAACTGGCTGCGAGCTTGGCTGGTGGTCCAGTGGCTGGCTACGCTCGGGGTTTGGACAGGGGGTGGCGGTGGACGGTGGTCAGTTCTCCAGACAAGGTTGGCGAGGCTAGTGCTTCCTCTAGCTCGCTGGCGACATGGGGGTGACAAGTTTGCTCTCGGCATGGTCACCATACTAGGTGGGTTTGCTAGTTACATAATAGGGAGTCTTGGGTTAGTTGGATTGGTCAAGGGGCACTGGTTTGGTTGGGTTTTGAGAAGGTGTGATCTTCACATATGTTAAAGATTCAATTTTGAATTGTGATTTGAATGAGGTTGCCAAATGTTTCTATAAGTTTGAAAGGTGGTATTTGATTCACTTTTACTTGGTCTAGCAAGGGGTGAAAAGAAATGAAAAAGTTTCTATTTGAAATCTTGGACTAGAAACACTCAAAGTGACCTAGTGAGCAAGATTGACAAAAATGACCATTTGCTTTATTTGATTTGTTATTGATTTTCTCTTGATTTGTTTCTGCTTGGAAATGTTTTAGATGATGTTATTTTCATATTTAAACCATTCCTTGCTATTTAGGTTAATCACACAAGTCCAAACATGCATTCATACAATCATCACATACACACATGCATTCATAAGATTTTTATTTAATCAAAGTTTTTGTTAACCCTAATTTTAGTGATTACAGTTTGATAATCATGATCAATATTTTTGGGATGTTACAAACCTTCCCTCCTTAAAAAAATCTCGTCTCGAGATTTGAAAAAGAATAAAAAAGATTACCTAAGATTTCAAAAGATCGGGAAAATCCGTCCTGATGTGATCTTCTCGCTCCCAGGTGGCTTCTTCTTCAGTGTGTTTGCTCCACTAAATCTTGAGAAACTTGATGCTTCGGGTCCTGGTGGTTCTGAAAGCTTCCTCCAAAATATGGATGGGTACTTCAGGATACGTCAGGTCATCGTTGATCTCTATGGTCCGGTGACCAATGTTCTTGAAAACTTCAGTCTTCTCCGGAACTTCAAGGCTTTTGCGAAGTAACGATATATGGAACACATTGTGAACGACTGACATTTCCTCTGGCAGTTCCAATTGATATGATACTTCTCCTCGACGATTCAGAATCTTGAAGGGTCCGATATATCTGGGGGCTAACTTTGCTTTGAGTTGGAAATGATGCATTCCTTTCAACGGGGACACTTTGAGATACACAAAATCTCCGATATTGAAAGCGAGGTCTCGACGTCTCTTGTCGGCATAACTCTTCTGTCTTGACTGGGCGGTCTTGAGGTGCTCACAAAACTTGTGAACTTTCTCTTCTGCTTCTCGTAGGATGTCGGGTTCGAAGATCTGACTCTCTCCTACTTCCGACCAATTCAAAGGGGTGCGACTCTTCCTTCCGTACATGAATTCAAATGGGGCCATTTGCAAACTAGCTTGATAACTGTTGTTGTATGAAAATTCTGCGAAAGGCAGGCAGTCTTCCCATTTGGATCCATACTCTAGCACACATGCTGTCAACATATCTTCGAGTATTTGATTTACTCGCTCCGTTTGTCCATCAGTCTGAGGGTGATACGGTGTGCTGACATCTAGTCGAGTTCCTAAACCTTCTTGGACTTTCCTCCAGAATCTCGAGGTAAACTGAGTTCCTCGATCTGATACGATGTTCTTGGGGACTCCGTGCAAACTGACAATTTTAGTGATGTATAACTCTGCTAGCTTTGAACTCTGGTAAGTGGTATTGACTGGTAAGAAATGGGCTACCTTGGACAATTTGTCAACTATGACCCAAATAGAGTCATTTCCCCTACTAGAACTAGGTAATCCGGTGATAAAGTCCATTCAACTGAATCCCATTTCCATTTCGGAATCTGTAATGGTTGCAATAGTCCTATGGGTCTTTGATGTCCCGACTTGACTCTCTGAAAAATATCACACTTGGAGATGTAGCTTCCGATTTCTCTCTTCATCTTATGCCACCAAAATTACTCCTTCAGATCCTGATACATCTTTGTTCCTCCGGGATGGATAGAATAAAGGGTATCATGGGCCTCCTTCAAAGTAACTTCTTTCAACTCTGAATCTGCTGGTACACGGAGACTTCCTTTGTACCACAATACTCCTTCTTCATCTTCGGTGCATCCAGGTACTTTGCATGTACCGATACAACAATTGATTCCGTCGATACTAGCATATCCTTTCTGTGCCTCCTTGATCTGACTGATCAAAGTGGGTTGAAGTTCTATGCTAGCAAAAAATCCTTCACTTAATAATTCCATTATAAAATCTTCCATCTCCTTGTGCAAACTTGGTTGCTCTTTTAGAATTATGGAGTTCAAGCGGCACGGAAATCTGCTAAGGGCATCTGCTACCACATTGGCTTTACCGGGGTGATAGTGGATGTCCAGATCATAGTCCTTGATTAGCTCAATCCATCTTCTCTTCCTCATATTTAGCTCCTTCTGAGTGAATATATACTTCAGGATCTTGTGATCCGAATAAATCTCACAATGATTACCCATAAGATAATGCCTCCATGTCTTCAGGGCTAGAACTACGGCTGCTAGTTCAAGTTCATGGGTTGAATAATTCTGTTCATGCTGCTTCAGTTGTCGGGAATAGATAAGATATAACCTTTCCTTCTTGCATCAACACACATCCGAGACCGATCTTGGATGCGTCACAATAAACATCAAAGGGCTTCGTGATATCCGGCATGATCAAGATTGGGGCTGAAATCAATCTCCTCTTGACTTCTTGAAAACTCACTTCACATTTGTCCATCCATTCAAACTTCTTTTCCTTCTTCAGCAATTGTGTCATAGGTCTAGCGATACTCGAGAATCCTTCTACGAACTTGCGGTAGTATCCCGCTAATCTGAGAAATGCACGAACTTGGGTTTGAGTGGTTGGGGCTTGCCAATCTTCAACATCACCTTCACAGGGTCTACGGCAATTCCTCCGGCTGATACAATGTGTCCGAGGAATCATACCTCCTGTAACCAAAATTCACATTTTCTAAACTTGGCATACAAATGATACTCCCTAAGGGTTCCAAGAATGGTCCTTAGGGGTTTCTCATGTTCTTCTTCTGATTTGGAATAGATCAGAATGTCATCGATGAAAACAACGACAAACTTATCCTGGAAGTCCATAAAAATCTTATTCATGAGATTCATGAAATAAGCGGGGGCATTGGTTAATCCAAAAGACATGACCGTATACTTGTATAATCCATATATGGTGGTAAAGGCAGTCTTTGGAATATCCTGTGCACGAATCTTGAGTTGATGATAGCCAGTTATAAGATCAATCTTAGAAAACACTTTGGCACCAATCAACTAGTCAAACAGGTCTGCTATCTTTGGCAACGGGTACTTGTTCTTGATGATGACGTCATTCAACTTCCGATAATCCATACACAAACAGTTACCTTCATCCTTATTGTCCACAAACAAGACAGGTGATCTCCATGGTGATGCACTTGGTTGAATCAATCCAATTTCCAGCATAGCATCCAGTTGCTTCTTCAGCTCCACTAATTCAGATGGGTTCATGCTATACGGTCTCTGAGCTATGGGTCCGGTTTCAGGGATCAGTTCAATGATAAACTCGATATCCCAATCTGGGGGCATACCGAGATAAACATCTGGAAATACATAGGGGCATTCACAGACTATCCGGACCTGGTCAATGGTTGGCTGGGCTATACTCTTGTTGCATTGAATTTACGGGGCAAGGTTTCAGATACATGCTCTACTAATATTCCGGCTGTACTGGTCATAGTTATGGCTTTCTTGGCACATTCGATTAATCCTTTATGTTTGGACATCCAATCCATTCCTAGTACTACTTCCAAACCTTTAGTTCTGAGTACTATTAGATTAGCATAAAAATATATGCCATGGATTCGGATAGGTACGGCTTTGCAAATCTGTCTAGATTTGGTGGTTTAACCAGGTATTTGAATTATCATAACATGCTTCAATTTGGTGGGTTGAATCTTACTAGTGCATGCAAATTCTTCAGTAACAAACGAGTGCGATGATCCATAATCAAAAAAAACTCTTGCAAGTACTAAGTTAACAGAAAACATACCCAGCACGACATCTGGCGCTTCTTGGGCTTCTTCAGCATGCATGAGAAAGAGACGGCCGTTGCGGTTGAGTGAGTTCCCTAGGGCAAACCTTCTTCCAGGATGAACACGACGCTGCTGCTGAGCTAGGGCAGTTTCATTGGGGGCTGCGGCAATATTCTTGGGGCACTCATTGGAATAGTGACCTTTGGTTCCACATTCATAACAAGTCACTTGCGACTTGTCCTTTGCTGCAACAGGCACAACATTGCTTCCAGTCCTTGGGGCAGTGCTGGTGTTGGTGGCGGCATTGTTGTTGTTGAACTTAGGCGGAGCACGATTGAAATTGCTGGGTTGCCGAGGTTTTTGTGGTTTTCTCCGGGCCTTGGAATTCCACAGTTCGGATAGGTCAGACGGTTTATCGGGGGTCTATTGGTTCTTGGGGCAAATCCTGGAGATGGGTTGGGGCGATACTTTGGTGTATGGTGGGTTCCTGGTTGATGCATCATGCGATGCTTGCAGTTCTCATTAGCTTGGTTGATCTTTCCTTCCATCTGAATGGAAGAGTCCACTAAGGCTTCAATATCAGTAAAGGGAATATTGACTAACACTGTATGCATCTCATCGTGCAGACCATTCAGGAATCTCTCCTTCTTCTTGGCTTCAGTGTCTATCTCATCAGGTGCATACCTAGCCAATGACAAGAATTTGTCACGGTATTCCACTATTTTCATCCTTCCTTGCTTCAATTCCCGGAATTCATCTCTCATCCTCTTGATCAAACCCGGTGGCACATGGGTTCTGCTAAACTTGACTACTCTTCCCAAGTCATCATCTCCGGCCAGATAGTGGGTGGCGAATAGAACTTTCTCGTTAGCTTCCACTCCTTCAACTTCTAAGTTGTTTTCCATGGTTTGCAGCCAATCATCGACATCTAGGGGCTCTTCTAACTTAGTGAAAATGGGTGGATTGGTGTTCTGGAAATTCTTGAGCTTAGATCCATGGTTGTCCTGATTTCCATGGACTTGATTGTTGTTGGCCATCTCATCTATCTTTTGAAGGGTGGTAAGTTGGCTTGACGTTCAGCTCTTTCAGCTTCGTGGTCAGAAACCAACATTTGCAAGATTTGCAACATCTGGTCCGGGGATGAATTGCTTCCTCTGCGATGCATCTGAAGATTGAGATAGATCATGATAAAAGAGGGAAATTTCTAAGGTTCAGGGTTTTGGGTTTGAAAAGTTTTCAAATTTTGACTCAGATTTTTCTAGCAACTTGCTTTTCATTCATTCATAACACACGGTACAAACACACACCACAACAAAGGAAAACAGGTGGTTTTAAGAACCATTCTAGGAAACTACGATACAGTGGGACCGAATACAACTCACTAACTCTAGTGCTCAAGTGCTACAACTCCTCGGAGTCAGTGTCCTCATCATCCTCATCATCATCATCGATGAAGGCGAAGTCATCCTCATCGGCGAAGAAGTACATGGCCTGATCCTCCAGAAAGTCATCATCGTCACTGACATAGGAGTAGGGGTCTCCATGAAGGTCTTCCCCCACATTCTCCCTCTCCTCCAACTGCATGGCTCTCTCATGGATGGTCTCCTCCAAATCCGTGATCCGGTGGCAAAGACGGGCAATGATGCGCTCCTTCTTGTCGAGCTAACGGCGATGATACTGGTGATCCTTCACTAGCATGGTGATGGTCTGATCCTTCTTGGCGGCGATGGCATACTTGTGGTTGGCGTAGGAGCGGGCATTGTCTAACTCCTTCTGACAGTCAGACATCATGAAGCTGAGGTTGTCCAATTGAGACTTCAGCTCATGGTGATATGGGGCCTCTAGTGGCTGTCCCATAACATCACGCCTTGGGTAGAACTCAAAACGGGTAGCCTTGATTTGATCGATACTCTGCCCACACAGACGGGCAAGAGGTTCCTGCATGGCCCTGGCAAGTCCATCGAGCCAGTTGTTCTCTCTCAAGGTGAACTAAATTCCCTCTGCGGTGGGGAGTTCAATCTTTCCCCGGAGACTTGCAACAACTAGTCACTGCAAATCCTCTCCTTCCTGATCATTGAGCTGAGCTCCGAAGAACTCGGGGTGCAGACATTCCAGCATCTCCGCAAGCTGGTCCAAGTCACAGTCAAAGATGAGGTATCCTCCATTCCCCAACTGATAAAACTTGTTGTACTTCACGTCCATCTATAAGAATATAGGATGAGTAACTTAGTAGAGTGATCAAGTTTGTCAAATTTTATGTAGGATTGCAAGAATTTTTGAGGAACATGAATTTTCATGAAAGAGTCTAAGTGATAAGAATGTGAATAAGTTTTCGTCAATACTCACTTCCTTGGTTTTGAAACTAAGTTTTTGATTCAAACGTCCATTTTAACTAGGGTCTCCTATGGTCAGGATGGCTCTAATACCAACTTGTCAACACCCGGATTTTTGATCCCAGATGCATGTAATGCCATACATCGCAATCCCAGGATTAACATTTTTGCGAGACATAACAGATTGGATATCACAGTACATCATCCATTACAAACCATACATAAGGTCTTACAAAAATTAGGATCTCATGATCCAATTCTTAATACAAATCAAGAAGCGGAAATAACGTAATAATAATGATAACATAGGTGAGGCTCCATCTTCATGGTCACAGGCAATGTTGACGATGGGAGATGATCCTAGTTGTCGTAACCTTCCTGTTGTCCATCTTCCTGATACTCCTGCTCATAGTCTGGCCACGGGAATAGCAAGGGACAAAGCCATGAGTACTCTTTAGGTACTCGCAAACTAATTCTAACAAGTGAAGGGGTTTTTAATAGGATATACTAAGCTCTAGGGTTGTTTTGCAAAAAGCCAGATTTACCTCTAATAAGTTCAGAAGCAAAGAAAGCTAGTTGAAAGTTTTATAACACCTAAATGGGAACTTGAATTTCATGTCACAACTCTGTTGTTGTCAAGTCAAATCATAATTCATTTCACAAGTCATTTTGAAAATATCTGACAATAGAACAGTATGGCCACTCCAACTGTCCATAACCGCGGACGCGGCTATTCGAATAGTTTGACACTCTGTAGAGATTGTACACTTTCACCACAACATTCGATACATCCATCAGGAAGAATCCTCAATTCTCCATACTCAGTATGCGGATAATCAATCCTAACCTTTCAATTACACGCCCTAGTATAGGCACCTCTCCTATGAGTTTGGCCTCCCAACCATGACCAACTGACATCTTGGGTACTACATAGGTGGACAATCTTCACAAGGTAGCCTCACCTCAGACCTTGGCCGCAAGGGAACCCATACTAAGGTATATAAATTTCCAGTCAAGCCCTACCCAAATTTCGGTATTGTGGTTGTACGGTAAAATTGGAATGGTATCGCATCCAGACAACCATCAGTTTTGTAAAGGGCTAAGCCTCATGCCTTAACATTTTCATCATCAAAATCATCTGGTGTTCGGAAACACATGTCAAAACATTTCAGTAGAATGACTCATCATTCTAAGGTTATCATAGCCATTTTCACCAAGTATTCCCATCTAAAGTGATCAAGTTTTATGTTTAGGACTAGCATCTACAGGTGGGGGTAAATACTAATGAGGGTTGGTAAACAAGTGTATCTTATCTAGGTTACATCTCATGCCTCAGGATGATATCATGATTTATCTAACTTAGGCCAAGTTTTATGCTCTTAATGCTACCTTCAATTATGTTTCTAGAATATAAAAGTCACTAAGTAAACTCTAAGAGAAAGCTTTAATAAAGAAATAAAGTACTAAGCTTGCAAGTAAAACTAGGATTGGTATCATCAAATGTATCTAACCAAGCATGCTTAATGCATTGAATAGGTTATCTAACTTTCATAGTTACAAGTGTTAGCTTGCTTAGTTAATAGCTTGCTAATTGAACCAGTAGTATTAGGCTTGCCTTATGCAGATCAGTGGTTGAAGTTTTCCTCGGCTTCTTCCTCGTAGTATCCTCCTTCCTCTTCGTATCCTTAGTCGGTACTAGCGTCTATAAATAAATACGAGGTACACAATCACCAAACAATATTTAACTATTTCTATTTATCACACAAAGGTTCACACTAGATGATCTAGCATCATCACTATTATCACAAAGATTAAAGCACTTGTCTTATTTTTTTATTTTAGAAAAGTAATTTCTACTCATTGAAAAACTACTTAAGATTTAATATTCTCCAACTCAAACATGGGATCATGTTGACACATGTCATCACCACATATTTCAGTACATGGGAATGTGATTTAAAGTGGTGTCACAATTTAATAAGGTTTAATCCTTTTTATTTTAATTAATTAAAGTGACTAGAAATGCCTATGAGGCATTATTTTATTACTTGATCATTATTTCTGCAAGTAACCCTATATGTTTTTATATATTCTGAAAGGTATGGTTAAATGCGATTTTTGAGAGTTGGAATCAACTCAAAATCTTTCATGATTGAATTTTGAAAAATATTTGAATGCAGAAAAACTTCTGCCTTGTTATTTTTACCATGGGTGATCTACAACTCTAAATTGTGTGAATCCAACGGGCTTGGATTAAGCACTCCAGTACCTTTCTAACAAAATTAGTTTCATTCATTTTTCTTCAGTGAATCGAGCTGGGTTGATTTTTGAATCTAGGTACAGAACTGAGTTTGAAATTAAATGAATAAACCTAAGTTTGAATTAATGGGTCGCGCGGGATGTTTAACTGGGCCGGCCCACTACGCACAACGCGCGCGGGTTGATTAAGTGAGCGACCCCACTCGTCAGTGAGACAACGAGTGGCGAAGCGGTACGTGGCAATTAGGACCGCACGATCTAACTCTAATCGAACGGCTGATGTTCATCGTCCACGTCAGGCAACGCCGGCGAGACAGAACCCTAGCACGGCCAAGGGTCAGTGGGGGATCACCGGGGCTCCGGCGATGGTCGGCAATGGGGGCGAACGATGAAGTCGATGACGGCGATCCTCCTGGTACCGGCAGCTCCTCCTGGGGCGGCTCCAATCGACGGCGCCTCTCCTCCTCTACAGCAGCGGACTATGGTGAAATTCCGGCCACTTGGTGCTCGCCTTGCTCCGGGAGTGAGTGTGTGTGATCAATGAGAGGTGGGGAGTGAGATGGTGTGCTTAAATTGAGCGGGGGTGGCCTCCTTTTATAGTGGCTGAAGGGGACCGACGGGCGCAGGTGGAGCTCGTCGTGGTCGACGATACAGAGTGCTACTAGCATGGGAGATGATAGGGGCGGTGTTGTGCTCCCTGGCAAACCTCATCGGCACGGTCACACGATGTGGGGTGGTGCTGAACGGTCGGAATGTCGCGGCCCTCTGGCGGGTCCGATAGCAAGTTCAATGGCACACATCGTCTACTATCTGCGCGGCGGCAAACAAGGTTGTCTGGCAGGGTGCTGGGGTGTTGGCGATCACGTCTACAAGCGGCGAGGGCGGCGCGGTCTGTGGGCTCGTGTCGCTGGCGGCGCACTGGAGCACTCTCGGCTCGCACGCAGAGCAACTGGGCGCGAGCTTGGCGGGTGGTCCAGTGGCTGGCTGCGCTCGGGGCTTGGACAGGGTTAGCGGTGGATGGTGGTCAGTGCTCCAGACAAGGTTGGTGAGGCTAGTGCTTCCTCTAGCTCGCTGGCGACATGGGGGTGACAAGTTTGCTCTCGGCATGGTCACCATTGATGGCTAGGCTTGCTCACAATGGTGCTAAGGATTGTTAAAGAGGCTAGATGATCTACTAAGAGCTTGCTACAACCAGAGAGGGAACAAGGTTGGCCAAATTCACTCCTGCAAATAGTGTTTGATGTTTTGTTGTTTGATGAAATGGCCGAAAGAAATTCAAATTGGAATTTTGGATTCAAACTTGGTGGGTTTGCTAGTTACATACTAGGGAGTCTTGGGTTAGTTGGATTGGTCAAAGGGCACTCGTTTGGTTCGGTTTTGAAAAGGTGTGATCTTCACATATGTTAAAGATTCAATTTTGAATTGTGATTTGAATGAGGTTGCCAAATGTTTCTGTAAGTTTGAAAGGTGGGCTTTGATTCACTTTTACTTGGTATAGCAAGGGGTGAAGAGAAATGGAAAAGTTTAAGTTTGAAATCTTGGACTAGAAACACTCAAAGTGACCTAGTGAGCAAGATTGGCAAAAATGACCATTTGCTTTATTTGATTTGTTTTTGATTTTCTCTTGATTTGTTTCTGCTTGGAACTATTCCTTGCTATTTATGTTAATCACACAAGTCCAAACATGCATTCATACAATCATCACATACACACATGCATTCATAAGATTTTTATTTAATCAAATTTTTTGTTAACCCTAATTTTAGTGATTAGAGTTTGATAATCATGATCAATATTTTTGGGATGTTACACTTTCTCGCCCGTAGCGATGCTTAAATCAGTTCGGATCATGTTAACTATAGCATCCTATTTTGACTATGAGATATGGCAGATGGATGTCAAAACGGCTTTCCTTAACGGAAATTTAACCGAGGATGTGTATATGATATAGCCCGAGGGTTTTGTCGATCCGGCTAATGCTGTCAAGGTGTGCACACTTTAGAAATCCATTTATGGGTTGAAGCAAGCATCTTGGAGTTGGAATATTCGCTTTGACGAGGTAGTAAAATCATTTGGCTTCATCAAGAGTGATCATGATTCTTGTTTATACAAGAAGTTTAGTGGGAGCAAAGTAAACTTTCTAATCTTTTATGTGGATGGCATATTATTGATTGGAAATGATCTCTAGATGTTGCAAGAAACCAAGGAGTCATTGGAAAGGAGTTTCTCAATGAAAGACTTAGGTGAGGCAACATACATCCTCGGAATCCGGATCTATAGAGATAGATGAAGACAGCTCATTAGATTGAGTCAGATTACTTATTTAGACAAAGTGATGAAGAAGTTCAACAAGGAATCGTCTAAGAAGGGGTTCTTACCGATGTCCCATGGTGTAAAACTTAGCAAGACTCAGTGTGCTTCGACAACTGATGAGCGAAGTAGGATGAGTGCAATTTGTATGCTTCTGCAGTTAGATCCATCATGTATGCCATGATTTGTACTAGGCTGGATATTTCGTATGCTCTTAGTGTTGTGAGCAGATACCAGGCTAATCCTGGAGAAATCCACTGGACAACGGCTAAAAATATCCTAAAGTACTTGAGAAGGACTATGGATATGTTTTTGGTTTATGGTGGTGAAGATGAACTCAGTGTAAAGGGTTACACAGATGCGAGTTATCTTACCGGCTATGATGATTCTCGTTTGCAATACGGATACCTATTTATTATAAACGGAGGTGCTGTGAGCTGGAAGAGTTCCAAGCAAGAGACTGTGTCTACATCTACAACAGAGGCCGAGTATATTGCCGCCTCAGAGGCAGCAAAGGAAGTTGTTTGGACGAGGAATTTCCTCATGGATCTTGGTATAGTTAAGGGCTCGTCCAATCCGTTAGATGTGTATTGTGACAACAATGGTGCAATTGCACAAGCCAAGGAACCTAGAAAACACCAAAAGAACAAGCACATACTCATGCGGTACCACCTGATTCGCCTGTTCGTGGATCGGGGTGATATCAGGTTATGCAAGGTACACAAGGATGCAAATATTGCGGATCCGTTGACATAGCCGTTACCACAGCCGAAGCATGAGGCACACCTAAGAGCTATGGGCATTAGATATCTAGACATGTGATGTCGGAAGATTTACTCTAGTGCAAGTGGGAGACTGTTGGGAATATGCCCTATAGGCAATCATGTATGCTGATATTTCCCATTGTATTCATAAAGTTATTAAGTTGTCCTTGTATAAACATCTGATGTGTATCATTGAATATGTGATTCGGTTGTGGAACTATTCATTCATGTTGTTTGTACTAAATATCCTTTGTCATTGAGGTTGTGATGGACACACAACTTAGACTAATGTGAAAGTTGGCTTGATGACTCGGTTCCACTTGTCATGGGCATGGAGATGCTATTCCAACTTACACAGATTCGGCTAAAGAGTTTAGCGAATCAGATTGACCCATATTGAGGTACAACGAACAAGCTATCATTTGTATATCTCAATCAATGTAATCCTTAGACCTGAGGTTATTGCATAATCCGAGTTGAGGATCACTGACTTAGGTTTTGTCAAACGCTGATCCGTAACTAGGCAGTTATAAAGGCAGAGTTCAGGTTGACTGTGAAGTTGCGTGATGTGAATAACCAAGATGTGATTTTGCCCCTACACTTGGAGAGATATTCTCTAGGACCTCTCGAATGATATGATTGGGAATGCATGGCCATGCACGACTCGGTTAAGTGTTAACCGAGGCGATCGACTAAGAGTTAGTCGGGTGAATCACTTGTCTCGGATCGAGAAGAGAGTCGGACTAATTTAAGGGATGACAAATATTCGCCTATAGTCTGACAAGGTATATCGTGAGGCAAAAGGGACTCAGACGTAAGTCACATTGGAAAGGCAAGTCATCATGATTCATTGGTACTTGGGAGTCGGCACGTTCTGCTAGGAGCCGCTACCGACTGACCGATTGGGAGTCGAACTCTAATCATGTCCAAGTTTCCAAGAGCCTGTGGGGTCACACACTTAAGAGCGGGAGCAAGTTTGGATTGGATCTGAACCGGAAATCTGGTTGGGTTGGACCCAAGCCGGATTTGGACTGAGTCAGTGAGTCGGACTCACAGGTGAATAATATTATATGGGCTTTAGTGAATGGGCCACATGAGTGGATCCCACGTTCACTTCCTACATATAGTGGAGCATAGTAACCCATAAGGGTTAATTGTTGATCGGTTAGGTTGTTCCATGTGTCGGAAACCCTAGCTTCATAGCAGTCCTGCCGACGTACCTAACCTAGCAGTTCGCCGCCAGTGCTCCTCCTTGTACGTGTGGATACGAGGAGAGGTGATGTACGATCAGCACCAGGACGATCAGATCGGATCGCTAAGGACTGCACTGCATCAACTGACGCGCTTAATCAGTAATCCGCAAATGCGCGTGTAGTGGTAAGCCTCGTGGCCTTCTACGTCAGCTGGTTCTTGGGATCACCACGTTAGAGGGAAAAGGTTTTGTTTTATCTCCTCGTGGCCCAACATAGCTTCCTAACCTTCATAACCCCTCCTCGTTGAGAACCTTCACCGGCGGCAAGGCCCCAATGCTCGACATAGAGAAGGTTGGCATGGCAGAGGAGTCACGTGCTCTCTTGGGTGCCATCTCGGCAGCTACCGGATAAGCAGGACTGGCACTATCACAACAAGAGTGTGGAGAACGGTAGTGGAAGAAGACGAAGTGAGGCGAGCCTTCCTGGTATCGGGGTTTTATGGCCCGCGTGGTCCCCAAGGCCAACATATAGAAGCGGTAGTTCCCACATCTGACGAAAACCGCATACCACATAGGCACATCGATGCCACGGATAACTCCCTCGGGTGATCATGCGCTGACATGACTAGTCATAGGACCAGCAACAGTTGGTTCCATTACTTCCTTGCCCCTTCATCACACGCGTGCAATCCAAGAGACCGGTGGATACTGTCGGACTATTGTCACCAAGGGTACCCCGTCCTATTGAGTCGACATGCCCACCAAATGCGCCCTCTCGAGGCCCCAAGAGGGGCGCGTCCCTCGGGAGGAAAGAAGGAGCAAGCAGCTCAGGCGGACATCAAGACCGGCCTCGCCATGGACCGGGAGCCTCCTGCTGAGGAATCACGAAGGGACACATCAGTGACACCGAGAGCTCCCGTAAGACGATGCATCAATGGCCGGTCAAAGCTACAACCGGTCCTCCTCGGAAAAGCGAGATGCTGCCTGCCCCCATAGTGCAAAGGTGGGATGGTGACGCTAGGGATCTGTAGGGCCTGACATTGCCACTTTGGTGCAAGCATACCAGTGTGGCGCATAGGAGCAGAGGAGCATCTGCCAGCGACCTCAACACTACAAATGGCTGATGACCACGTGAAGACCAGGCAAACCAAAGTCCTTTGGGCTGGAATGTGGTAACCCTTCCTACCCAAGATTGGGGGAAGAGGCCCGGAGCCTCTATATAAGGATCCCTTCTCTTACCTTAGAATGGTACAATCCTAGAGATCTGAAACCCTAGACAACCATCCACCATTATACACTCGCGAAGCACGTGAGCAATACAAAAAAGCAGCAGTAGGGGCTTTACCTCCTCATGAGGGTCCCGAACCTAGGTAAATAAACCTTGCCAACTCTCTGTTGTGATGTTGCTCTGCCATTTACATCATCGCTGAGACTCCTTGGGACCACGTGTTTATCCCCCTCTTGAACCAAGGGATCATTGGACCCTAGTTTCCTTCGTAGGACAAATCTCGAACAGCAGCTTCTGGGTGCATTGCCGGTGGAATGGCAGAGGGAAAAGTGGTGAACCATAGCCTACATTGCTTCCCCTTACACCTCATCTGGTAGTCGCGATCAAGATAAAGGATGACCTTGAGCCCATCTGGGTCATCGATTTCCTCCTCATTCTTTGAGATGTGGACTAGTTTGCGAGGGTTCAGCCTCCCTAGTGTTTTAATCTTGGAGTTGCGGGCGACATTCCCGGAGATGTGCTGCTGCTACATTCTGGCAGTTACGAGAGGTGGAGCATGCACATCGAGACCCCCGCTCTAGGCGAGATGTACCTCACCGTCAGCTGGGATCGCCTCATCCGCCACCACAACATCGAGCGTGGCTCTGTGTCGCGGTTCCACTACACCAGCAGGGGAGGCTTCTCCGTGTTGGTGTTTGACCCCCTGATGTGCCACATCGACTACCCACTTCACCTCAAGAGGATTTGAGTGGGGCTCCTATCATGGATGTATCAGTACCATTGGTGGGGTCATATGTATTTTGCAGGTGTAGATACGTTGTGGTGTTCTTTAGACTTTTTCCTAAAGGCCGTGACTATAATGAACATTTCACAGAAAACTTCTATGCTAGATGTCTTTTTTCCCATGCAATTTTCTGAGGCGTGCTACAAGGGACTAGCCCCTGAGTAAGGCTACATCGATCGCTAGTTAGCAAGGGGCCGGCAAGCGCCGCCATCCAGTCGAAGCGGGATCTATGCCTCACGAGGCTCATTGTGCATGTTCCCTTTGGGTTGTGCCTCTAGTAGTGCCAGGACGGCATTCTCCAATGAGGAGGAAGAGAGGGTTCTCATGCGGGGGAGTGTATGTGATTTCGACTCCCGTCCCTACACCGGGTATTTCCAAAATGGCGGTTGTCTCTATGGCCTGGCGTGAAGAGGGTTTCTTGGAAAGACGTGGCACCACCCCACTGGCCTGTGGGTGCACTTATTTGCTAGGATCATGCACGAACAACCCTCTTGTGAGCCTCTCAAAGGGACACGCCATCAGGCCCCGTGATGAAGGCACCTGAGATGCTAGACAACCTTGTATTCTTCACTCCGGGGCCTTGAGAGGGATCTATTGGTTCGCGCAGGTCTCGACTGCTAGAGGGTATTGCCCTTGTGAGCTCTTCCCTCTTGCCGCTCAGGGGAGATTTGCATGTTTAGTAGGTCTTGTGTGAATCCTGGTCGCTGGGAGGGAGTGACTTTGTGAGTCGCCACGTAAGCCTCTTGATAAGAGAACTGTAGGGAAAATGTGTGTCATGTAGGCTCCTTGTAGATCCCTGGATAAAACCACTACTAGAAAATTGTATGTATTATCTCTGTGCATAATCATGACATCAGCATGCATTTGTTAGCCTCAAAGTATCTTGCTAAAAGCATATTTTTTTCTAGATATTCCCCTCTTTGTTCAAACCAAAACCGTCGGTCCACCCGAATCTTTTATTTCTCTAAAACTATTTACAAAATTTTATTCTTAAACAAAAGAAACAAAAAACTAGAGGCTGCCATCGGCCAGGCCCAAAGGGTCCTGCTGGCAGCAACCTACCACCCCGCCTAAACCCTAAATGATCTACCTAGACCTAAACCGTTCAGGCCCAAAGGACCAACCGGTGGAAATCCTGACACACCAAACCAACCTTCCTAACCCTAAACCTAATCCTCTCCCTGGCGCCTACACACCAACCACCACACCCCCTGCGGCCAAGCACACCCCACATAGCACGCTCTCTATGCACGCCCCAACCACCTTTGACCGCTCCCTCAACCCGCCCTGCATGCGCCTGGCTCCACCGACCCTGGTTCACTTGCATACATATTATCATGTGGTTTTGGGGTATTTTATCGACACACCTAATAATTAAATATGGAGACCATATGAGGGCAAATCTTATCTTATCTTGGCTCCATTTAATTTGTGTAGCGAACTAATGATATATTTTTCTTTGATAAGACAACATTTAAATTGCGGGATATCTAAACAACATAAACCACCCAACTAATTGTTGGGACCCAGGTTCTGCTAAATATTGTGTACTTGCACCGCATCTTTGCCATGTAATTCATCATACATGCATCATGCTAGATCTTCTACCATAGTATTAAATGGTGTATCCGGTGTTTCTTTTAGTGCTTTGCTTCTTTGTGGATTAGGCCTATGAATTGATGCAAGTGTTGGCCCGATATTCGGATGAACCTTCGGCTGTGTTTTCTAGGCAAGCATTCTCCCCCTTTCTACCCATTTTATATTTATAGTCTTTATTTCCTTCTGTTGATCTATTTCTATCCGTGTTGCAATGCTTTAGTTTCCATATCCCTGTTATATTACTTGAAGCCCTTATATTGCCTTGGACACCTCCTATTGCCTATTGTTTTGCTAGACAGTTGGCCTTGCCAGTAGTAGTGTCTTGCTCAGGTGCTACTTCGTGTCGTCGAGTGCCACTGATGTTGGGGGTTAGCATATTCTTAATGGTGGAGATGATCATGGTTCTAATTACAACTTGTTAATTAAATGTTGGGAGTAGATATAACTAATGCCCAGGTACAAAGGGGTAATAGTTGAAATCTTGTTATTATCCCATCCCCCTGTGTCCACCTAGGACCCGAGTTCTTGACACATGTTCCGAGACTGAGAGCGCTAACCAAATGTGGGGTGTATGGCAACGCGTATCGGGTTAGTACTTGATTTAAACGTACTGTTCTGGAGTACACAAACTAGTTTGGGATTTATACGTTAGCTACTATACCTATGCCATGTATGAGATGTTTATTACATGTTGCTCTATGAGCGTTTATTGATGTTGCGTAGGTGCGACACTGTCACGGAAATATATTGTCTATGGCCTCTGCTCTCGTGACAAGTCCATGCAACCTTAGGGTCTCTACAAGGAGGATTAGCTATATATACCTCGTACATGTAGCTCTTTTGGGTGGACCCCATGTACTTGCTTTGGTTCTGAGAAAGCATCTTGTCCTAGGCCCCGCCGGCATACTAATGGGTGTATGTTAATTGATATGGAAACAAGGGTCGAGGTGCGTGTGGAAACTTTGGTGCACCCCTAAATGGTTAAATCATTTCGAAAGGCCGTGTCCGCAGCTATGGACAACTTGGAGCACACTATCTGGATCATTGACAACTATAACTAAAGTTTAGCATTATAAATTTGACTTGTATCTGATATGACTAGTAAGTTGGATAACCACCATGGAAAGAATGCATAAAACTACCAACCATGTGAGTTTACTCAGCTTCACTTCCTCGTTTGGTTTCGAGGGCGAAACACCAGGATGGGTATGTTTGGTGATAGTATCAGGTTGGTTTCGAATAGGTATTTCTCATCTCTCCCTGATAGTTGATAGTAGTATTGAGTCTCTATAGGTTGTTTAGTACATGTTGCACTGTTGCTTCAGTCCACCATACCTATGTAGGTGAGAGCCACCGAATTCTAAGTATCGTCATGTACTGGCCTTAGTACTAACTGCTCTCTTTTTCCTTTGCCCTTTGTCGGCTCCTCTTTTGTTTTAACAGGTTTGAAATCGACGTTGTTAGCAGGGTTACCCTCTTGGCTCAGCTTGGGCGGGTTTATGGACGCCATTGGTTATTCTTTAGGGCTCTTAGCCCCATTTTCATCTTATCCATACTCGGATGTTGTATCATTTTCAAGGTGAGTTGGATCTTTATATTGTATATCTGTATTTTTGACTCATGGATTCGTTTTGTATATATATGTTCTGTCGGTTCCAGCTTGGACGATTGTGTAATGATATTACTTCGTTTTCCGCCCGCACGAAAGTGCCTGGTGGGCACCGTTGAATCATTTCTATGCGGGTTTAGCGGGATTCACTAAAACAAATTAATATCACTACACAATAGTCCACTACCACCAATCATACCCATCCTGATATTTCCCCTCTAGACATATCATTTGTCGAATTCGAAGTTAGGGATTTAAAGTTATGCAATATTTAAGAAATAGACATTTATTAACATTTAATAATTCAAAAATCTTAAATTTCTCAAATGATATTATAAATAGCATATTCATATTCCTCACATTTTTCTGATACAAAAACATATATTATTTACATAATTTGGAATTATGAATTTTAAATCAATATTAAAGTCAAAATGAGTCAAATGGGGTCAAAGTCAAAGGTTTGACTAGATAGAGTCAAATATGGTCAAATTTGAAAACATGGTTGAATTCATATTTTCAAATGATTCATATTTCATTTTGAAAGTTTGTTCATATTCAAAACAGTTTAAAAGATATAAATGATTTTCTGGAATTTTATTTATTTAGAAATAGTTCCTGGGACTTTTGTTACTCGTGGTGGGTTTATCCCCAGCCACCGATAGGTCGGCCAGAGAGAGGGCTTGGTCCATTGACGCGCGGGCCTGGGAGGTGGTGACAAGTGGCTCAGACAGGGCCGCGGGTTGATGTAAAGAAAAGCGGAGGGCTAGATTGCAAAACCTACATGGATGGTTGGATGATTGGATCTAACGAACGGAACTTATTTTTTGCGAAATAGGGCTAGCTGAACTCGACTTCAGAGGAATATTGAGAGCAATCTACTGCATATTTTTTTGACGCCGTAAAAATACAAATTATAGAGGGGACGTCAGGTAGTTGAGTTGGTGTTTTGAATTTCACCGGGGAAGGTCCAGAACGACGGGAAATCAGAGGGGATCAGAGGTGCACGCTACTGACGGCACTGACAGAATAAGAGCATAAATGCAGTGATATCGTGCGAACTTTGGCGAACGTTGGCCATGGATCCTTTGGGAATTTGAACAATCCACAAAGATCAAAGTTCGAGAGGGGACGACGGACTACAACTTTGGTTAAGGTGACTTCGCCAAATCTAGGCTGTAGCTCTTGGAAACTTGTCGAGGACAGATGGGTATGCGGTGGTTTTCAGGCTAACGAAAAAATTCAGAACTGCAACTGCGGACACAGAAAACGTCGATCTTCTGACGAAGAGTGGTTGAGATGTGGACCTCCATTTTGGGCATGGGCGGGATTGATGGAAAGAGGACACAAGGCTACGCAGTGGTGCAAAGATCTAGAGCTGGAGAGATCTGGAGGCAAAGCACGCTTGCGGCAAATGGAGGCGGAAAACAGGGCTGATGTGCGTGCCGTTGCTACTGCTGACAGAGAATTTGAGCAAGATGTTGAACTAGATTGACATCATACGCATGCGGTGGAATTCCGGCAACAGAAAGACAAGGGAGAGCCAAGACAGGAATTGGGACTCACCTCAATCAATTCCCAATGGAAACGGGGGCCGCAGACGCACTGTCATGGAATGGCCACGACAGATGTTGCAATCGACAGTGAGTAGTAGAACGAGGGCAAGGGCGGCCAGCCATCTACGGTGCAAGATGAGGGTGGAGACACAAGGGTTTACCCAGGTTCGGCCCACCGGAGTGTAAAAACCTACACCTGCTAGATTGTATTGATGAGAGAGTACAAAGGGCGAGCTCGACGACTAGGCGGCGAGTCGCAGGGGGTGTATGATGGAACGTCTCCTCTATGCGTACCCTAGGGAAGTTTATATAGGCTCACCTCGCTAGGGTTTACAGATCTACAACCGGATTAGTTAAGGATTCAGAGGATACTTGACCTAATCTGACTGGGCCTAGCTATGCTTCTGGGCCTCCAGTTTCCAGTCGCCTAGACCCTTGTTAAGTCTTGATCCAGTCGCCGTCCTGCAGGCCCACTCGCTGGTAGCTTGGGCCAGTAGGAAACGTCCTGCTAGGTACACCGCACTCGGCGTATCCCCATCAGTAGTTGAATATGCGGGTCCAATTTGGAAGCCTAGTTGAATCCGCGGTGGACTCCCTGAATGAAAGTGGGAACTTCTTATCTTAGACATAATAACGGCGACCAATCGAATCACAGCACGGCAAACGGGTCGGCGAGTAGTCGAATCGCAACTAGGGTGATCTGGTCGGCGAATCGTCGAGTCGCTGAAGCCAGTAAGTCGAGTAGGTGAAGTTGGACCGTCAACACTGGTCAAACTAGCCATTGGTAATCCAACGGTAATATCAGCGTAATCACCGTGCGGTAACGGCTCCCCGAAAATGGAGGGTAGCAACCGATTTATAAGGAGAGTGACGGGTGAAGGACGATTATTTCCCACACTTCCTCCGATATCGCGCATTCCCAGTCTTCCATTCCTCCGTAGCGACCAGAGCGACCTGGTGCGACCCACGACCCTAGATCCTCCAACTGATGGCACCCTCGACGGAACCATGGGGGAGATCCAAGTGCACGAAGGTGCTGCTGAAATATTTCGAGGAGGCAGGGATCCTTCATGATGGGAGATGGCGCATCCCCGTAGCCGGAGAAGTGGTACCAGATCCGCGCGACGGAGAGTTCATCTCCTTCACCAGCCATCTGGAGAGGGGCTCGGATTCCCCACCTCCCTCTTATTTCGCCGCTTCTGCGTGTACTACGGCATCCAGCCGTCAGACCTAGGGCTGCACAACATCAAGAAACTCGCCATCTTTGTGGCATTTTGTGAGTGTTACCTAGGCTGCCGGCCATATTTCCCCCTGTGGCAAGATCTGTTCCATGGGAGGATCAGGCGCGAAGAAACGGGTGGCCTGATGTTGGCCGCGGGCGGCCTCACCTTTCAGCTGAAGTCGAAGGCCTCCTTCTTTTCGACTTGATGCTGCGAAAGAAGGCAGCGAACGACTGGAAGAAGCATTGGTTCTACGTGACCGAGTCGCCGCCAGACGACGAGGTGGCGCTTCCAATGTACTCCGATGACCGTCCCGAGCCATGTCGGCTCCAAGTCGCCAAGTTTCCGCACGACCAGGGGATGGTGGTCGACGAAATGCTGCAGACAATCCACAGCTTGAAGAAGGGCCTTCGGACGATCAACTTGTACAATTGCTGGTTCGGGCGGCGACTGGTGCCTCTGGCCAGCCGCGCCCACTGCATGTACGAGTACACGGGCAAGGATGACCCGACAAAGTCTTGCACCGCCGAGTGGAGGCTCAACAATTATACGTTGGCCCTGAAGAAAATCACTGACGCGCAATACCTCGAAGCAAAGGTCGGGGTTCCCCCTTACACCGCGAATCGCAAGGCTCCGACGGTAAGTTCATGCTCTCTTGTTCATTCGCAGTCACAGATATGCAGTTGGTTCGTGCTAATCGCATTTTGTCAGTTGTTCCAAGTGGTGGAAGGTTGGCTTGCACCCGCTGACGACGAGAACTCGATCGAGTCTGCCAAGGACGAGAGAGAGTCCTCGTCCGACAAAGGTCACACCAAAGGCGATGATGCCGATGATGGTGACGATGAAGATGATGACGAAGCCGTTGAGGTCGTCGCACCCATGTTCTATAAGACCCGTGGGAAGCGACAACACGAGCTCGAGGCTAGCAAGAGCCTTGAGGCTCATGACGGGGATGACGACGAGCTCCCCGAACACACTTGATGGCGTGTGGCCACGCCGTCGAAGAAGAAATTGCCCCAGAAGAAGAAGAGGCCGGTTAAGCCGGCGTCACCGCCTCGGTCTACGAGTAGCTCCGATGCTACCAGTGCGGCCGAGAAAGCTTGGGTCAGCGCTCCAGTGCATGCGACTGCGGTGGCCGACACAGACGTGGTAGAAGGTGAGGTGATGTTGGCATCGCTACCGCCACCCTAGCGATTGCTGCTGATCCTCCTGCCCTGGCTTCGTCCTTGAGGAATCCCTCGGTGTCTTGGGCATAGAGCATGTTCGAGACGGGCCTCAGTCGGAAGCTAGGGCCAGAGTTGGAGAAGCCAGCCAGCATTCGTACTGGTTTGCGTTTTATCTCGGTCGCCAAGTGAGTACCCCTTAGGTTTTTCGTTTGTCCAATAAATTCATATCTGATTGGCGAGTTTGCTGAAGGCATTGTTTTGCAGGACTAGAGTGAAGAGAATAGGTCACCCTTCATTGGCCAAGGTCCCGTTGGGTGCCGCAGAAGCGCGAGTCGAACCTTCTAAGAAGAGGAAGGGCGATGAGGCCGAGGCACCCGTTGAGGGCGCGAAGAAGGCAAAGGGCAACGAATTTATCGCAATCTCGGACGAGCCAGTCGGCGCCTCGAGTGAGGCTCCGATTGGAGCGGGTGCTGTTGCAATGGTCGCGGTGGACGCGGAGTCGCAGCATGTCGAGCTTGCGGCACCAGTTGGTGTGACGGGCCCAACAGTGAGTGCCGCGGGGGCGGTGGTGGCTACCTTCCCTCGCTTTGTGGCGAGGGCCTCCGTGGCGAGTGCTGAAGCACAGTCAGCGGAAGTGGACCAGCGTCGTGGCCGCACACCTGTGGTGCTTCCGTCGGTGGATGCGGTTTAGCTCCACAACATGATAGGTGCGGCGATCCAGGTATGTCCAGTCCCCGAGGATCTGATCGCTGAATTTCAGCGGTCGGATCTTATTGATTTCGCTGTCCAGTCCCTGAGCGGCCAGTCGCTGAATTTCAGCGGCTAGGCGCTTAGGAACTTCTTTCGCTGCCTAGTCCCCGAGTGGCTAGTCGCTGAATTTCAGCGGCTAGGCACTTAGGAATTTCTTTTGCTGCCTAGTCCCCGAGTGGCTAGTCGCTGAATTTCAGCGGCTAAGCACTTAGGAATTTATTTTGCTAATGCTTTCATAGTTGTGCAGGGCCTGCAGCACGAGTCGGCGGAGCGACTTGCTGCCAGGGATTGTCTGGAGAAGGAGCTCCACGTTGTCCAAGGAACGAACAAGCAACTTCGGGTGACTGCCGGTAAGTGTTCGTTGTGCTTGTTGTTGGACGTATCACTTGCTTTCTTCGTATTCATGGTTTTGTTGATGTAGAGGGTCATGCGACCGTGGTGGAGAAGGCTCGTGAAGGCATGGTCCCTACGAGTGACCTGAGGGACGCTTAGTCATCCTTGAGCGCCGCAGAGAAGCGGATCGCCGACCTAGAGCGGGAGCTCAAGGAGCCAAAGCCGAAGGCGACCTCGTCGGATGAGAGGGCCAAGGCAGCTGTTGCTGCTACTGAGGAGCAAAAGATGTTAGACCCACTCATTTCTGGGTTGCAGGATGACCTCTCTGGGCTGCAGGATTTCATCACGGGGCTCTGTCGCCCTTTGATCAGTGAGATTTTCTGGTGTTGGTGTGGTTGGTTTTGCGAGTCCCCAAGCGCGCAGGTCATTTGTACTCTTTTGTATGTTTCTGACTTGAACCTTTTTCTGGTTTGCAGGGAGGATTCTTGTTAACGAGGCCGAGGCGCAGTCGTACGAGGCGTGGCAGTGTGTCATGATGTTGGTGGATACGGCCGCTCTGTGGGCGACTTGCATCCGCGCGTGTCTTCAAGAGATTTCGCTGACGGAGGTGATCTCAACGACCTCGTCGACGTCTGGCGTTATCTGGAGAAGGCTCCAGCGGTTGTGGACTTCATGTCGTGCTCGGCCTTCCGACGTGGTGCTGCGACTGCGCTGAGTCTTGGACTCGCGCACTACCCCGACGACTTCGACCTGGACGATGTCACCAGCGGGTACCCTTCATCGACAGGTGCGGTCGAAATATCTGAGGTGCTGAAGCTGACCGAGCAGGCTGCGGTTTACTCCGACCGAGTGTTGGCGATGGGTGACCTCCTGCCCTACCAGGAGACGATCATTGCACCCAACGACCCCGAGCCGGCGAGCTGCGACTCTAAGGTGGAGCAGCCCTTCCGCTCGGTGATGGCTGGTACTTTGACGATGTACCCATCGAACCCATGGGTTCCCTTCATCCGCGTTCGTGGGAGTGGTGGAGCATCGTCGTCGAAGCCTGCGGAGTAAATTAAGTGGCCGAGTGGCGTCAGTTGTAATAACTATGTAACTGCCCTTGTAAGCGAACAAATTTGGTTGCCGTAAGGAAAGCATGGATGTTTTTTGTCAGTGTTTTGATTTGATTGTGGGTTATGCGAGTCCCCGAGCGCGTCCGCCCTTTTTTGGGGTTTTACCTCGTCTTTATGTGTATCTATGTTCTTAAACTGTTAGTCAGTTGAGGTCAACTCGCCATCGCTTGGAAAGCCGTCACGTGGCGACTCCTAGGGGTGCTCTATACTTAGCCGTTTTCCCGGGAGCGAACGGGGTCGGGTGGCCGAGTCCCCGAGCGTGGTACTTTTCCATTCTAGTCGCATGCACAAGGTAGGTGAGGACGGGGCGCGTTGTATTAGGCGTGTCACTCCACCTGATCCATGGGACCAGTCGCATGGCGAGTCCTGGACGCACTCTCATACTTGGCATTTTCCCTAGTCGCTCAGGTTTGGACTGGCGTCAGTCCCCAAGCGTGGTACTTAGCCGTTCGAGTCGCTGCGCCAAGGATGTGGAGGACCAGGTCGCTATGGGAAGCGAATGCGGTTGTCTTGGCTCGGAAAGCTAGTCGAGCGAGGCAACTCCGATGGGGCTCCGGGTAGGATTTTTTCATGGATCGTACGAGGCCCGAAATTTTTCGGCACCCTCCTACCGCACTACTTGGACGTGCCGGTCGCATGACCAAGGGTTGGCTTCTGCGAATAACATAGCGCTGTTATTATGAGTGCGAATAGCACAAGGTATGGAGAGTGGACAAAATTTGTGCGAATCAATCTTCTTTATTTCATAGTGGGTAGGAGGTACATGTCTGGAGTTCTATGAGTAGAACTTCCGTAGGAGGTTTACATTCCATGGCCGCTTGACGTCGAGTTTTTCGTCGCCTCGGACGTCGATGAGGTAGTAGGCGTCATTGCCTAGGACTCGCTCGATGGAGAATGGTCCCTCCCAAGGAGGGAGAGCTTGTGCATGCCCTTCTTGTCCTGGATCAGATGCAGTACCAGGTCGCCTTCCTGGAAGGTGCGAGTCCAGACTCGCCGGATGTGGTAGCGGCAAAGTCCTTGCTGGTAGATGGCGGTGCGGGAGCAAGCTAGGTCGCATGCTTTGTCGCGCTGGTCGACCCCGTCCTGGCGTGCAAGCTCGTTGTCGTCCTCCGCGTAGTTGACCACCTGCGGCGAGTCGTGCTCGAGGTCGGTTGGCATGACGGCCTCGGCACCGTACACCATGAACAAGGGGGTGAACCCTTTCGACGTGTTGATGGAGGTGCGGATGCCCCAAATGACGGAGGGGAGCTCTTCGACCCATCACCACAGAGTTTGCTCGAGGGGAACTTGCAGTCGTGGCTTCAGGCCGTGGAGGATGGTTGGCGCGTTCCGCCTGGCCATTGGATTCCTGGTGGGCGACTAAGGCGAGGTAGAGTTGTATGTGGTGCTCCTCACAGAATTCAGCCATGGCTCCTTTCATGAATTTGGTGTCGTTGTCCATGATGATGTTGTGCGGGAACCCGTAGCGATGGATGAGCTCGCATAGGAACTTGGTGGCGATCTTCCCGTCGCATTTGCAGACTGGCTTGGCCTCCACCCACTTTGTGAATTTTTCGACTGCGACTAGGAGGTGGGTGAAGCCGGAGTGGGACTTCTTGAATGGGCCTACCATATCCATGCCCCACACGGCGAATGGCCAGGTGATGGGGATGGTCTTGAGCGCTGAGCTTGGAACGTGAGTCTGGTTGGCATACTTCTTGCACCCGACGCAGCGTTGAATGATGTCGACCGCGTCGGCGTGCGCGGTGAGCCCGTATAAGCCATGTCGCATGGCCTTGGCGACCAGGGACCGGGCGCCAGCATGGTGCCCGCAGTCGCCAGCATGGATGTCTTGGAGGATCTTGCGACCTTCTGCGGGCTAGACGCAACATTGTAACACGCCAGTCACGCTGCTCTTGTGGAGCTCGCCGTTAATGATGACGAAGGATTTGCAGCGGCATACAATCATCCAGGCCTCCGTCTCGTTAGCGGGTAGGGTCCCTCCCTCCTGGTAGGCGACGTATGGCGCGGTCTAGTCACTTGGCTCCGCGAGCATGGTGACCAAGGCTGCTTCTGGTTCCAGCGGAATCCTGATGTCAATCTCCCTCGGGGGAGAGATGGAAGGCTTGGTGATTGTGTCGAGAAAGACGCCGATGGGTGGCGCGATGTGAGCTGACCCCATGCGAGAGAGGGCGTCGGCCTCCTCGTTCTTGCACCGATCGATCCACTCGACGGAGTAGCCAACGAAGTGGCCTCCCAGCTAGTCCACGGCTTGGCGATATGCCGCCACGGTGGGGGATACTGCATCGCATGTGCCAGCGACTTTCCCGACGACGAGGTAGGAGTCGCCGTAGCAACGCATATGATTGATGTTCATTTCCTTGGCTACTCGCATGCCATGGAGGAGAGCCTCGTACTCGGCCATGTTGTTCATGCAGGGGGTGAAGTCGAGGTACAGGACGTATCGCAGCTTGTCGCCCTTTGGGGATGTGAGGACGATCCCTACCCCTGCGCCATCTGCGTTCTTGGAGCCGTCGAAGTGTAGCGACCAGTAATGGAGGTACGGAAGCTTCTCTGGCTGCTGTGCCTTGTCCCAGTCGGCGAGAAAGTCTGCCAGGGCCTGCGACTTGATTGCCTTGCGCAGGTCGTACCTAATGTTGTGGACTCCGATTTCCACGGCGCACTTGGCGACTCGCCCGGTCACCTCGCGGTTGCGAATGATGTCCTGCAATGGTGCTGAGGAGACGACCGTGATTGGGTGCTCCTAGAAGTAGTGCGGCAGTCGCTGTTGGGCTCTGAAGACCGCATACACCAATTTCTGGTACTGTGGGTAGCGCTGGCGCGACTCGATGAGGACTTCGCTGATGTAGTAGACATGTCACTACATCGGGTGCTCCTTTCCCTCTTCTGGTCGTTCGACGACTATGACGGTGCTGACGACTCGCTCGGAGGCTGCGACATAGACGAGCATGGGCTCCTTGTCGACGGGGGCGGCGAGTAGCGGGGCCTCGAGTAGCACTTCCTTGAGTGCGTGGAGCGCGTCGTCTGCCTCCTTGTCCCACTGGAACGTGGGATTCTTGCGCATTAGGCGGTAGAGGGGCATCGCCTTCTCGCCTAACCGTGGGATGAAGCGACTGAGAGCCGCGACTCTCCCGGCCAACTTCTGGACGTAGCGCATGCACTCGGGTTTGCCGAGCCGGGCGATCGTGTTGATCTTGGTATGGTTCGCCTAGATCCCTCGTTTGGAGACGACGTACCCCAACAACTGTCGAGTAGGTACCGAAGGTGCAATTTCCTGGGTTTAGCTTGATCTTGTACCTCCGCAGGTTTGCGAAGGTTTCCACCAGGCGACTGGACTTGACCACCATGCCGTTGATGTAGACGTGGGTGTTGCAGCCAATTTGGCTCGCAAGGCACTCCTGCATGCACCTTTGGTAGGTCGCCCCGACGTTCTTGAGGCCGAAGGTCATAGAGGTGTAGAAGAATGCTCCGAATGGCATGATGAACGTTGTCTTCTCCTCGTCCTCGACTTCCATTTTGATCTGGTTGTAACCGGAGTAGGCGTCAAGGAAGCACATCGACTCCGAACCCGCAGTCGAGTCAATGATTTGATCGATCCGCGAGAGGACGAACTGCTCCTTCGGGCAGGTGCTGTTTAGGTTTGTGTAGTCGATACACATTCTCCAGGTCCCATTCTTCTTCTCGACCAGGACTAGGTTTGCCAGCCACTTGGAGTACTTGATTAGCCGAATGAAGCCTGCAGCGAGTAGAAGCTGCACCTCTTTGGCGATTGCTCGGCGGCGCTCTTCATTGAAGGGCCATAGCGACTGTTTGATGGGTTGCGCTTTGGGGTCGGCATTGAGTTTGTGCTCAGCGAGTTCACTCGGGACACCAGGCATGTAGGATGGCTTCCATGCGAAGATGTCGTGATTCTTACGTAGAAACTTGATGCGCGCGCATTGCTATGCTGGGCTCATGCCCGTTCCGATCGTCACCGTCTGGCTGGAGTCGCCTGGGACTAGCTCGACGGTGCGAGTGTGCGTCGTTCCCTCGAAGGTGGTGGAGCCGCCGCCCTCCGAATTGGGCTTCTTGAGTATTGTGGGGTCGTCATTGTTGACCCTGCTCGTGTACTTGGCGAGCTCCTCCACGTGGTTGGCTTCTGCCGCTATGACGGCGTCGGTGAGCTCGGCGCCTTTGGCCTCGCACTCTGCGGCCATGTCGAGGTTGCCGTGGACGGTGATGACGCCTCACGGCCCTGGGAGCTTCATTGCGTTGTACGCGTAGTGGGGCGCCGCCATGAATTTGGCAAAGGCCTGCCGCCAGCTTGAAGACGATCCTCTCGGTGCGGAAGTTTGCTGGAGTGCCGAAGGTGACTGGCAGCGTCACCTTGTCGATCGGGTACGCCTTTCGACCAGGGACGATGTCGTGGAAGGTGGTGTAGATCGTCTCAATCATCGACTGCGGGAGCCACAGTCGCCTGAACGTGTCTAGGTAGAGAATGTTGATGGAGCTTCCGCCGTCCATAAGCGTCTTGGGGAGCCAGTAGTCTCCCACCTTGGGCTTGACCACCAAGGCGACTCGCCCCGGATATTCGATCTGTGGCGAGTGATCTTCGCGACTCAGGTGATCCGCTGCTCGGACCAGTTGAGGAAGCACGGGACGTCGACCTAGGACACCGCGTTGACGGCGACGGCGCGGGCGATGACCTTCTACTCGCGCTTGGTGCTGAACCCGGTGAAGGTGTGGAGCAATCCCACGTCATTTCCGAATGCCCCGCCGTTTGGTGGGTGGTTGTTGGGGTCCTCCCTTGTGCGCCGTGCCTTCTCGATCTCCCTTAGCGAGTGGAAGTCGGTGGTCATGTGCGTGGCGGGCTTCCCCTCCCTGCTGTGGAACACACAGGGCTGGTTGTGGAGAGCAGCGGCGTTGAACCTCGGCTTCGCCTTGTAATTGCCGCCATCGTGATGCTGGCCTCCGTCACGGCGGAAGCTCTTAGGCTCACGCGGAGTGTAGCCGGCATTGGCGACGAAGTCGACTCGCCCATCACCGCATCGCTTGCCGGTGAGGCGAGTGTTGCTGTAGCGTAGCTCGGGTCGTCTCCCGTTGTCTTGGCTACTCGTGCGGCGGTTTCCTCCCGACTCGTCGTCGGTTTCTTGGTTAGGGTCCTCCTCCGCATACCGTTTGGTGATCTCAAGGAGGTCTGGTATGTTGTCGAGTGTTTTGTACACCCGCTTGAGCTTGGCGACCAAGGTCTCGTAGCGGCACAAGGTCTTAAAGCAGTGAATCGCGGTGTCCGGGTGGATGCCGACCGCATTGTACCACATATCCTGCCACCGCTGGACCTAGCTCCGGGTCGACTCGTGTGGTCCCTGGACGCATCGCTCTAGGTCCTCAATGCTGGTGGCGCGGGTGTAGGATCCCTCGAAATGCCTGACAAAGGCATCACGCATTTCCTCCCAGGAGTCGATGCAGTCTGCGGGGAGGGTGTTGATCCATTGCCGGCACGCTGCCTCCATCATCAGGGGGAGGTAGCGGGCGGCGAGCATGTCGGTGTGGCCGGCGATTCCCATCTCCACGAGGTACGTGTCCAGCCACACGGAGGAGTCGTACGAGGGGTCGTACTTCTCGATCTCCTTCAGCGCTTTGAAGTTTGCCGGGCACTTTTCACCTCGGATCATTGGTCGAAAGCACTGGGGGGCGAGTCGGCTGAGCGACCCACTTGGTACGTCGTCGTGGCGGTTGCTGAGAGTATGCCTCAAGTCGTCAGGCTGGCGTGCGCACAAGCTCTGGTTGTTGATGATGTGGGTCCGCACGTCAACTGGCTGCCCGTTGGCAGCGACCATGTTGTTCATTGGTCGCAGGTTGTTGGTGGAGAGTGCCGCGTTCGCGGGTCGCGGCTGGAGTTGCAGGGGCTAAGGGGGTAGGCAATTGAGAGTGTTTGCCATCGTCGGGCGGCCACTCGAGGCTGCCCTGCTTCCTAGCAAGCGGGATTACAAGCGTCCCCGCGAGTCTGCTCCCGCAGCTTGTTGCTCGACGGCCTTGGCGAGTAAGGCCCTAGCATACTAGATCTGTAGGGCGCCTTCCCCGGTTACGTTGATGTTGTCAACTGCGGCTCGACTCACGATGACGTTGTCCATCAGAGTGGAGAACAGCGGCAGGCCGTTCGCATCTCGCTCCTGCGCGGAGATCATGATCCTTGGTTGGTTTGGAGGGGGCATGCGGCCGGGCGGTGGTGGTGGAGCGCCATTCACTAACGCACCTGATGGTGGCCGAGTGCTTCCTCCTGGTGGCGCGTTCTCGCAGATCACACGATCGGCCGCGGGGGCCAGGTCATTCTCGTCGTCAAAATTCAGGCGCGGCCCTGAACGGTGGGGTTCAGGCGCGACCTAATGCGGATTTGGTGGTAGCGCGAGAGTTCCTGCGCCGTTGCCTGCTCGAGGCGAAATCTTTTGCGCTCGGCTTGCTCCTTGCGGACTGCCTCCGCCAGCCTTTGGCGGAGTTCTTCGACCTCCGTCGCTGTCACAGTCGGCGGGATCAGCATGGAGAAGGGGTCTGGTGGGGCGTCCGTGCCATTCGCCATTTAGGTTGCAGCGTGGCGACCCGACCCGGTGTGGAAGTCGCCGGAGTTTTCCGATCCGGAATCGGAATCGAAGATCCCAAGGATGGAGGGATCCTCGAAGTCCCCCACGTTGGAGACCTGAGTGATGGAGCCCACGGATGACGCGATGTAACATCCCAGCATTAGAGCTTAGAAATAAGCTGAACCCAGATGTGTGCATTGCATTCATACATAGAAAATCCGAATAATTTCCGCGCTTTTAAATAAAGAACTTTTCAAAGTGATTGAAGCTTCTCTTAACTTGATGGAATTAAAGTAGATCATCAAGTTGACTGCGATAAGTTTCAATATGACCTTTGCTAAAACCTTATTTTGGGTAAACATGATTTGATCTAAGGGTAGATCAAATGTACTAAAACTAAACGACCACATATTACTTAATGTTTGATGTTAATCTTTAAGAGATCATACCCTAGTATTCATTACACAACTCATGAATACCAAGTTATGAATATAACTTAATTAATAAGAATGTAACAACTAAATCTTGATCTATCTTAATCTCATCTGCTTATACCATGAGTATCATGGTAATACCTAACCTTAACTCTTTAGTGAGATTGAGTAGGAAGGAAACCAAGTCAAGATCATTCACCATATATCTTTCTTTCCATATCAATCCTTATCATCTCTATTGGATTCTATTCTAATATCTGTTGATCATCAATGTTTAGTAATCAACTATTGATCCATCAATTCTTAACCTATCAATTCTTGATCTATTAACTCTTGTCCTTATCATAGCATTCACTTAAAGTCCTTTAGAAAAAGAAGTAAGAAGAGGTAGGTGGTAATGCTAGATTTAAATATCATCCATAGGATGGGAGTGATTAAAGGTAATCAAATCAATATATGGTAATTGAAGTAGTTAACTCACTCCTGAAGGGATAGAAGAGTTATATGTAAGATATAATTGTATCGTAACAAAGAAGATCATAGGGAGGAATTCTGAAGATAGTTACCAGGAGTAATCCTATTGGATCAAGTAGGTATAGTCAATGAATGATATCTCTTAGTCCAATAGAGATAAAAATAAGATAATTATAATACAACTGTAATGTGGTATGGCTGAAAACCTTGATTAGCCAACTGGAAAACCAAGCCATAAATGATCAAAGGATTATGATGATCATGCTTTAGTCACCAAGATTGAATGCTTATATCCGGTATAAGTGACATTGGTGGGTAGAACATGATTGAACCCTAATATAGATATGTATCCTAAGTCAACCATGATAAGTCCCCATGATAGAATGTGAAGCTGGAATATAAGATACTGGAGTAAAGTAGATATAATATAGTATGATTAAGCTGATGTTAAAGGAACATTGGATTAAATAAGAAGTATTTTCCTCTTTGGAAATACTAAGCACTTGAGGTGAAGTAGGATTTGATGTATACATCGCTTGGAGTAATGTCAGTGGTGGATGATGTTGGAAGAGTATAAATGGAGTAAGAAGTAAATACTTATTGGATTGGAGGTTATCAGCAGTAGAGTAGTTGATATAACCAAGTATGGATATGAGAAGATTATGAAAAGCTTTAATGTCAAGCTCATTGCATTTATAAATGAATTTAGAATAATTAAAGGTGAATAAGAAGATTCTTGTGAAGTAAAGCCCATCATGTTAACACATGATGATGGATATGAAGAAGTAGTCTATCTAGGAAAGGAATTCCTTAATTAGAAGTCCAGAATTATTGAAGTATGGAAGATAGGAATTCTGGATAAAACCTAAACCCTAAATCTTTAACCAAACATAATATCTATTTCATATAATTGATCTATCATCTTATTTCCCCAATGCTTTATAGGAGTATTTTCCTATATTAAATCACTTAAGCACATCTTTGTCATTTTCAACCATCATTATCATAGGTGCTTAGGATCTGTCTTTATCAATTCTTTCTCATAAGTTAGCCTAGAAAACAATCCCACTATTTCACTTTAAATGGTGATATCATTCATGATCATAAACATAAAGACAATATGTCTTAACAATTCACCTTTATTCACAATTATAAAAGGATATAAAAATATTAAAACTCCCAGAATTGAGGGTAGACATTTATAATCTCAATCCTTTAACCTTTATGTTAGTTATAATGAAATATATACCTTATTATGTGATTAAATTAATATAAATAAACTCTATGGATATTACCAAACATTTTAAAACTTCATTACTCCAAATAAAAGTGAAAGTAATGTTATAGTTAATTTTTAAGATCTTAAACAAATCCCAAAAACCCTAAATCCTACTTATTCTATTTAATAAAAGAATATCTCTATAATTATAAAGTTAGAAAATAATAAATAAAGTATGCTGTCAAAATACTAAACTCATAGCAGAATTTGAAATACATTTTTATATGTTGTAGTTATCTAAAGAATAAATTCTATAAAGCAGGATTTAAGACAAACATGAATTACAAAAAACTAAAAACAGAAAAATAGAGAGAGGTTTCAGGGAAAAAGAAACAGACAGCCGGGCCGCAGCCCATTTTCTCTACTACGTATCTACCGCCCAGCAACAACAATCTTCTTCTTCCGCTCACTCCGCGTCAGCCCAGTAGCAGCCCAGCCTAGATACCCTTTCTTGGTCTCACTGGCAGGTGGGACCCAGGCGAGAGGAGCACCGTCGTCTTTGTCTTCCTCTGTCAGATTGACATGCCGCCGGTGAGCCACGTCGACACCGTCATTGTGGACCGTCTCGGACATGAGGACTACTCCTTAGCTTCGCCCTATTTCCCTAGAGTCCGTATCCACCTGTCCCATCAAGATTCGTGCTCGAATCGACCACAAAACCACCGCTGGGCCTCGACCGTCATCGCTGTCATGCCGACGTGTCCAAGCCTGCTGAGCCGTATAAATCCGCCGCCTGAGACCGCCTCGATCTTCTAGTCAATCCTCATCCTCGATCATCCTCCCTCTCGCTCTCTATCTCTTGTTTCAACCTGACGCCATCGCCGGCGAGCTTCGGCTAGCCATCAATGCAATGCACCTCGAAGCCTATGGTGTGGATGGGGAGAAGCGTCGTTCTCCGTAGATCTTCTGGGTGGAGTAAAACATCAAGGGGAGCTCGGGGTGATGCGAATTTCATCGTTCCTTTTTGTCGTAGTTTGCTGGAATTCATGTCCGAGCGCTCACCTCCGACCACGCAGGCCCTCGCCGACCACCGCATGAGTCCCTGGGTGAGCTAACACATCTCCTGGACCTCCTATTTTGTGTTATTGTTCGTCGTAGACTTATTTCCGTAGAGCTCCGCCCTGCACCGTCGTGGTCACTGTTCCAATGACCATATGCTGGCGGCGCCATCGTTATTAGCCTCCCCGGAGTGCACTGGTTCGAACCATGGTCATCACATTCGCTAGAAGTCACTAGATCAGCGATGTCGTTCACCGTCTGTGCGTCACCGGCGAGGTGACATCACTATGACGTAGTGCTCACATCAGCCTTGACCAATTCAACGTATTGACCCAGTCCTTGCCCGTGTGGCATCTGACGTAGCGTTGGTCCCATCGCTCATTCACTGTGAGTAGAAATAGGGCTGGTAACAAATGCATTCACTAACCTAAGAGATGATGTGGCCACTGGCCCACTAGTCAGTGACTAGGGTAGGTTTAGCTTAGGTACAAAAAGTCTTTTCTATTTAGGAATTAGATAAAACATTATAAGATCAAATATAAATATTTTCTGAAATCTAATAAAATGATTAATTCTTTTTTAATTAATAACTTTTGTTTTGTAATTCAGAAAAATGTGTGTAATATATGAAAATTTTAGAAAAATAAAATCTATAACATTACACTATTATCAAACATTATTATGTTAGTTACTTAAATAATTATTATTTAATAAAGATTTTATAAGTAATAAAATTTGGATAATTCATATTTTAAAATTGGTAATTATTAAAAATATAAATAAGATACCAAAAATCTTAGAAAAACAATAACTATAATCATGCATTATTATTTCACTTAAATAAATCTTTATTATTTATTAAGTGTTTATAAAGTAATATATATTATAAATATCATATCTTATTATTTATAAATCATAAAAATAAATGTAATATACCAAATTACCCTAAAAAACTGTAATATACCAAATTGATCACAAAAATAATACTTACATGTTAAAAATATCACATTCCACTTTGAGGTAAATAAAAATTTAATACACTTTAACAACTTGAATTTAAACCTATTTCCTTAATTGATAATTAAGATAAGGGTAAATAAAAATTGCTAATATTTCTAAAATTAGTCAATTGAGTCTAATAAATAGTAATAGTCCTAAATATTAATAATATGAGGTGAAAATGGTTCAACACATTTTTAAAAAGCAATCTTATTGAATTATCATTCAACTATAAGTGTAGATCATACCCCCGCCGCCTACACACCAACCACCACACCCCCTGCCGCCAAGCACACCAACCACCACACCCCCTGCCGCCAAGCACACCCCACAAAACACGCTCTCCCTGCATGTCCAAAACTCCTTTGACTGCTCTCGCAACCCGCCCTACGTGCGCCTGGCCCCACCAACACCGCTCCCGCAACCCGCCCTACGTGCGCATGGACCCACCGACCCGCTGGCCCCTCTCTGACCCTACCGCATGAAAGCTCCATGGACACCAGCAACCGAACCCACCAACCCTGACCCTGCCTCTCACCCGATCCCCACCCCATCACTCCACATCGACCCTCCCCGGGGCGAATCAATTCCCTACTCGCTAACCCATTCCGTCGCTAAGAGACAGCCCCGGGCCCCATCCCATCCTTCCCATCCCGAGGCCACCAACCCCGCATCTGCACCGTTTCCCTCGCTCTCTTCTCCCTCCCCGTGCTCCGTCTCTCCCCGCTTGATGCGCCTCCCGTCGCTCCTAGCTTCCGTGACCCGGCCCGCCTCCTCGACCGTCTGCCCGCGCCTCCTGGATGGTCGCTGTCCTCATCCCCGATGCAGCAAGGCCCGTATCGTTCTTCCCAAGCGCCAATGCCTCCCTGCTTGAGCTCCTGCCGTCCGCCGCCACTGGCTGGCCCCGCGGCTGCGTCCGCCGCCGCCTCGCACCTCACCTTCCTGTCACACCTGTGCCACCGCCGTCGCCTCCTGGCCCGAGCTCGGCCTGGCGTCACCACAACCTCCTCTGGGTCCCTCTTCTTCCCGTGTCTGTCTGTCGCTCCACCCGCGGGCTGCCTCGTGCTGACCCTTCCCCTGGCCACCTCAACCTCGACTCTCGCGCTTCCGGTTGTCGTCCCCTGCACGTCCTCTTCCCCGCATCTACAACCCCGTCGTGTACTCCGGCCCATGCTGTCCTTTCCGTCCTGTGCGTGCCCCTTTACCCCGAGCCTACCCATCGTTGTTGCGAGCATGCCAACCACCACCGCACCCTGTTCAGCCCCCGTCCATGCCTCCTTGCCTCTATAGAATTAGCACGCGGGTGTTGTGCTTCCCCTCGCATCGGCCTAGTGGCACACGTTGTGTCTACTGTGGTGAAGATGTGGTAGTGTGGTACTGGTACAGGCCTACCCCTACACAAGATTGACAATCGGCCCATCATCCGACAAGTTCTTCGAACCGTCTAGGCAAACAAGATCGACAATGTCCCATGCGAATTCGAGGAACGACCAGCGCCGAAGTCCAAGACCGATCTATCGGAACGGCAAGACCCTCCTACCCCGAACCCGAAGGGCTTCTCATAGACGCCGAGGCCCCTTCCTAGAGTTCGAAGACCCTTTGTAACCAAGATCTTCAGAACCAAAGTGTGACCCGTTTTCGATACCCTATTTTCATAAATTATATATATATATAACTTATTGCACGGGATCATACATGCTTGCATACATATTATCATGTGGTTTTGGGGTATTTTATCCACAGACCTAATAATTAAATATGGAGACCATATGTGCGAAAATCTAATCTTATCTTGGCTGCATTCAAATTTTTGTAGCGAACTGATGACATATTTTTCTTTGATAAGACAACATTTAAATTGCGGGATAGCTAAACAACATAAACCACCCAACTAATTGTCGGGTCCCAGGTTCTGCTAAATATTGCGTACTTGCACCGCATCTTTGCCATGTAATTCATCATACATGCATCATGCCCGATCTTCTACCATAGTATTAAATTGTGTATCCGGTGTTTCTTTTAGTGCTTTGCTTCTTTGTGGATTAGGCTGATGAATTGATGCAAGTGTCGGCCCGATCTTCGGATGAACCTTCGGCTGTGTTTTCTAGGCGAGCATTCTCCCCCTTTCTACCCATTTTATATTTCTAGTCTTTATTTCCTTCGGTTTATCTATTCCTATCCGTGTTGTGATTATTTAGCTACCGTACCCCTGTTATATTACTTGCAGCCCATATATTGCCTTTGACACCTCCTACTGCATGTTGTTTGGGTAGACAGTTGGCCTTGTGAGTAGAAGTCGCTTGCTCAGGTGTTGCTTCGCATTGTCGAGTGCCACTGATATTGGGGGTTGGCATATTCTTAATGGTGGAGATTATCATGGTTCTTATTACAACATGTTCATTAAATGTTGGGAGTAGATATAACTAATGTAGAGGCATAGAGGGATAATAGTTGAGATCTGGTTATTATCCCGCCCCCATGTGTCAACCTAGGAACCGAGTTCTTGACACATTTTCCGAGATTGAGTGCGCTAACCACATGTGGGATGTATGGGCACCCCTATCGGCTTAGTATCTGATTTCACAGTACTGTTATGGGGGCTACAAACTAGTTCGAGATTTATATGTTACCTACTGTACCTATGCCATGTATGCCATGTATGAGATGTTTATTACCTGTTGCTCGATGAGCGTTTATTATTGTTGCCTAGTTGCAACACTCTGTCATTGGAATATACTGTCTATGACCTCTACTCCCGTTACAAGTCCATGCAACCTCAGGGTCCATACGAGGAGGATTAGCTATACCTCATACAGTTAGCTCTTTTGGGTCTCCCCCATGTACTTGCTTTGGGTCTGGGAAAGCGTCGTGTCCTAGGCCCCGCCGACATACCGATGTGTGTATGTTAATTGATATGACAACAAAGGTCCAGGTGCGTGTGGAAACTTTGGTGCACCCCTAAAGGGTTAAATCTTTTCGAAAAGCCGTGTCCACAGTTATGGACGACTTGGAGCACACTATGTCGATCATAGACAACCATAATGAAAGTTTACTGTTATAAATTTCACTTGTATCTGATATGACTAGTAAGTTGGATAACCACCATGGAAAGAATGAATAAAACTGACAACCATGTGAGTTTCCTCAGCTAGACTTCCTCGTTTGGTTTCGTGGGGGGAAATACTAGGATGGTATGTTTGCTGGTAGTATCAGGTTGGTTCCAAATAGGTATTTCTCATCTCTCTCTGATAGCCTATAGTAGTATCTAGTCTCTATAGGTTATTGAGTGCATAATGTGCTTCCACTTCAGTTCACCATACCCATGTAGGTGAGAGCCGCCGAATTCTAAGTCTTGTCATGGACTGGCCTCAGTACTGACCGCTCTATTTTTCCCTTGCCCTTTGTCAGCGCCCCTTTGTTTTAGTAGGTTTGGATCAATGCCATTAGCAGGGTTACCCTCTCGGCTTGTCCCCGGCGGGGTTATGGACGCCATTGGTTATTCTTCAGGGCTCTTAGCCCGATTTGCATCTTATCCATACTCATATGTTGTATCGTTTTCAAGGTGATTTGGATCTTTATATTTTATTTCTGTATTCTTGACTCATGGAGTCATGTCGTATATATATATATATATATGTTCTGTGGGTTCCATCATGGACTATTTTTCAATGATATTAATTCATTTTCCACCTGCACGAAAGTGCCTTGTGGTCACCCCCATAAGCCTCTCGAGGAGAAGACCATAGGGAAAAAATGTACACTTAATTTCCATATGTGTCGCACGAGGGTTTCAAGCACCAAGAACCGTGGGTGAGGTGACTTATCGCTGGAGCTAGTCCGCAAGTTCAGAGCTTGACACTTTAAGCCTTGGTGTTGATGTGGAGTGACTTAGTAATGGACACCATGCCTGGCTCCCCGCTCAAATGACATATGCAGGAGAACTTGCACAATGCACGGTCAAAACATTTTCCCAGAAAAAGGACGAATAGCAGAGTTGGCGCAAGGCGTAAGATCCAAAAAACCACTAGAGAGGTTCAAGCTTATTATAATTCCACCGTGGTCTACACGGGGTCTTGCAAGATATAAATCTATAGAGGATGGGAGTTTGAGATTCACCTTCAAATAGCTAGGTGGCCAGACACGTCGCTCGGAGAGGTTTGTCCACCTTGCTGATGCTTGGTGCTGCTCCTAGGCCAATGGCGCTCAGGCGCTGTCGGGGAGGTGGTCCATGAGGAAGTCGGGAGCCCTATGATTAGCGCCACCCTTGTGAGTGCCTCTAGTGCTAGTGAGGTGAGCTGGGATGGTCCTAGCCTCCTTCCGTGATCACGGATGCCAGGAGTGACATGATCCTCGCCAGAAGGGTACAGGGTAGCGGCCGCCCTCTTCTCCTTGGCATTCTCCTGACCCATCATCTTCTTATTCCTCGTGGTACCTCCGATGTAGTCAAGGGGATCCACGTCTTCTGGGTCGGCGGTGGCCGCGGTCTTGTAGGCGTGCTCAAGGGAGAAGAGCCTCCTTCTCATCGCAACTGACGATGATGATCTCACCATTGCCTCCCGTCATCTTTACAATGTTGTAGGCATGATGGGTGCCCACCATGAACTTGGCTAGAGTGGGGTAGCTAGGATTAAGTTGTAGGGGAGGCCGATGTGCGCCACGTCGAAGTCAATAAGCTTGGTTCTATAGTTGTTGCAAGATCCAAATGTGACGGTGAGGAGCACCTTCCTGATGAGTGCTGTGGTGTCGTTGGTCACTCCAGAAAATGACATGGTCGACATTAGCCGGTGACACGACACTTGCATCTTGGCGAATGTTTCCATGGAGATCACGTTCAGGCTGACACCACCGTCGATGAGCGTCTTGGCAACTGTAATGTTGTTGATGGTGGGGGTGGAAATCATGGGTAGGGTTCCCACGGCCCTGGTGGAAGTGGGGTGCTTTTCGTCAGATTGATGAAAAGTATGCGATAGGGGAGGCTAGAGGAATTGAGAAAGGTGAGGTGTGTTGGAGCTTTTTCATGTGAAGGAAATAAGGTTCAACAATCCCTTTGTTCGAGAGGGGATTTAACACGTGTTCTCAAGGAACCTTGGCGCCGGTGGCGATAGCGGAGCAAGAACCACGATAGAGAGGTGACATGGTTTTTTTACCCAGGTTCTGGACCCTCGTGATGAGGTAAAGCCCCTACTCCTGCACTGTTGTATTGCTTGATTGGATTTGCAAGGGTACAGTGGAGGTTGTATGTATAGGGTTTAGATCGCTAGGGATCAGTCCCTTCTAAGATAGGAGAAGGGATCTTTAAGTAGGGCGGCGTCAGGCCTCTTTCCCCAAATATTGGGCGGGAAGGGTCACCACATTACCGCACTTGAGGCGAAGGCCGCCTCTTGTCTTCTTGTGGCTGCCTGCTAGCTGCGTGAACGAAGTATTGGACGGCTGCCTTGTTGTACTGCCTTATTGTGTCATCCCCTCCTTCTTTTGCACCAAAGGGAAGGGGAAGTATATTGTTTTCTCGAGGTGGACCAGGCCATGCTTGGACCATCGTTGATGCATCGCTTAGCGCACCTCTCTCTGGGTCTTGGAGCTGCCCCTCACGAGGCGGTCAAACTCGGGGGAGATTGCCGCTCCGTGCTCCTTAGGTGCCCTCGCGAGAGTTGGGTTCCTCGCGTACCTTGCCGGGGAATTCCATGTGGGTCTGGTGCCTTGACAGGACAAGGTACCCCCGGTGCCAATAGACCAACAGTAGCCCCCGGTCGCTTGGCTTGCACGCGTTTAACAAGGTGGTGGGGAAGTCAATGGACCTTCTAGCGCTGGCCCCACGATCGGCCATGTTCACGCGTGGATCTCCATAGATGTCGTGTGCGCCTTCCATGTGCCCATGTAGGCGTGGCACCCGCTCAATCCAGGAACTATCCCTTTCATCCGAAGGTATTGGGGTTTGCACTGCCCATCAAATCCAGGACCTTGGAAAGGCCGGGACACTCCATTTCCTCCACCTTTGTTCTTCTCGCCGCCAACTTCCTCGTTGCTTTCCTAAGCATTTTCCGAGATGTCCCGCAAAAATCCCATGCCGCCGCCTCCACGCCGAGCTTCACCGTGCTGAACACGGGGATCTTTCCCTGGGCCACTATCCTCAACATAGAGGGACTGGAGAAGGTCGAGAAGCTCATGGCCGCCCACTCGAACGAGTGGGGTGCTTCGTGGGCTTGGTGCCTTGTAGTCGGGGAGAGTGGGTGGCTACCTACCGCTTCCGTGGGTCTTTACCCACTCCATCAACGATGGGATTGCCCCCCTTTCTCGCCTTTTCTCCTCACCAACCTGGAGCAATACTGCATTCAGTTGCTCCATCTTCATCCGTGGAGCGTGACGCTCCTATCCACCTTCGCGTACTGGTGCGAGGCCTTCGTTGGCGTGGCGCCCTCCGTCGTGTTGTTCCAGCACTTCTATCGCCTCCTTGTCCTCTCATCGGACGATATCCTGTGCAGTAGCAGATTCTTCGCTAGCGAGTAGGGGGATTTCTCTCCAACTTCATCCTCGGAGGTTCGTCGGAGATCCTCCATAAATGGGTGCTAGTTGAAGCCGGTCGGGAATCACCGCAGCTCCGTGAACCAGTGGGGGCAGCCATGGAGAACCCTGGATGTGCTCGCGAAGTTGCCGCCTGCATGAGTGTGGGTCCCCTCGCGAGGAGCGTGGAGCATCTGAGGAGATTGGGGCTGGCCAACGAAATGGTGGTGCGGGAGTATCTGCGGCAGCAGATTGCTCCCCTCTGGGTGCATCGGAGGCCCATTTGGACCCTGTCACCCGGTCGAGACGGCGCATGCTCTCGGAGGGTCTCTGTGCTGAGGCGAAGGTGGCCACACTCTTGCTCCTTGTCTTGGGCATGGAGTCTGCGACTTAACTCCCTCCCGGCATGCATCCCTAGTACTTGGACGACAATACGAGCGCCATCCGTGTCGGGCTTCCCACCTTTGACGGGATAGGCGAGTGCTCCCTGGTCGAACTTGACGATGTGGGGGTGGAGCTGGGTGACGGCCCTAGATCCTCCCAGGCCGTCAGCCGCGGGAGGATGATCAACAGCGTGTCTTATTCTTCTGAGGAGAACACGCGTGAGCCTCCCGAGGGGGAGTCCGATGGTCCCGCCAGGCAGGCGGGGCATGTTGCCATGGCTCGGCTAAGGCCGACCCCCGCCACGCTCGCAGAGCGGGTGGCCAGAAAGCGTCCTAGGCCTAAAGAGATATCTTCCTTCCTGCCTCTAGGAGCGCGTATGGCCAACTAGTCCTTGGTCAGAGTAGAGGCTGCGGGGTGAGTAAGATTTGGATTGCTTCCCAGGGATCCTTCTTCTCCTTTCCTTCTTGCTTTGTAACAACCTTCTTGGCGTAGGCGCGAAGAGAATATGAAGAATGAGGCGCCGAAGTCGGGTCCGATGAAGCCTTGGGGCGAGATGGGGCGATGTCCGCTCTCCACTAGTGCCTCTAAGTCTCTCGCCTGGCGCCGCGGTGGGCCAGAGGTCGCCGGCACACGAAGCCCCCAACCCTGAGGTGAGGGCCCGCTCTCCTGAGGCCATCCGGGACGATATTGAATTGCTGGTCATGGGTGACGATGCCCCGCAAGTCGAAGACCCTATGGGCGCGCAGGGCAAGTCTCTGTCTCCTTCTCGTGCTGGCCATGATGATCCTCTCGAGGGGATCCTATGAGCCTCTAGGAGTGCGGGCCCGAGCGAGCTAGCTCTCCCGGCCTCGTCAAATGCTTCCGTCCTCCGGTCGGAATGCCTACGTGCCGTCATAATAGATTCGCACTCTAGGTTTGACCAGTTCCGTGTGGACTTTGCCATAGAGGAGCATTGTCTCACCGGTGCGTGGCGTAGGCTACACCTAGAGCGGGCTGCTCTTAATGAGGCCCAAAGGCGATTGGAGGATCGTGGCATGGCAAGTGCCTCGCGAGGTACTCAAGACTGTGAGGAGGCTTGGGCTTCGAGGCTCTCTCGAGGCCTATCACCTTCCTCTATAGGGGCTGGCGCTTCCACTATGGACCCTAGCCGCGCGGCGGACGACATCTCCATCTGCGATCACGATCTCGCGAGGAGGTTGTCCGCCGGAGGGTGGCTCAACGGGAGGCGATGTGGCCCTTTGAGAGGAGGCTATCCGGATCCGTGAGGACAAGGTCGAGCTACAGAGGAGCCCCTTTGAGGTGCTGGATGTGCAGCTGGAGACCATTTGCCTAAGGATCAAGGAGAGCTCTCTCGATGTGGACCACCGCAGCGCCAATATCGACGATCGCCTTTGCCTTTTTTACGCGACGGTGAATGAGGAGAAAGAGCTACTACATAAATCCAATGAGGCAGGATAAGGCTCGAACCCAAGAGGCTCTCTTCACCGAGAAGAAGAGCGAGCTAGAGAGCTCCCTCTGTCAGGCGGAGGAGCACCTGGCTGAGGCCATTGTTGCGCTGGATGGCCTGAAGGAGTTGTGGGTAGCTTACAAGGACCTCCAAAAGCATTGGGATGAACACGAGGAGCTGGAGCGGGTCCTCTGGGTGCTGGCGAAGGAGCGGTGCAACATGTACCGGGCACTCGCCAGGCGTGCAAGTGACACTCTTCAGGACTTCGGAGTGACCGACTTCCACTCCAGGCCCCTTCCTGATGCCGATGAGGATGGCGCCTTCCCGGAGCTCATCTCCCAGATCACGGCGGCACTGGAGGGGCGATACTCCCTCTACCATGAGTATCACCTTAGATAGTGCTAGAAGATGATGCGGACCATCGCAACCAAGGTCTTCTCCACCCTTTACCAGCATGACGCCAACTTCCCCTGGAGGGTGCTGCTGCAGGAGGTGGAGCATCCCGAGGGGACTCCAGTGAGCGAGGTTGCCCGCTTCCAACAGGTCATGGATGAGCACGTGGAAGAGTTCATGCCATTGTTCAGACGGACTAAAGTGGACGACTCCTCCAAGGCTGAAGCGACTCCAGAAGACGAAGGCAGTGCTCCTCGTGGAGGTTCACCCTCCGTGGATGGGAGTGACCGGCAGTCTCCCGAGGGGAGAGCCTCAGAACCATCAGCCTGAGAGGCTCTTCGCATTGTAATCCTTTTTGGTGGACCTTGTCTTGTCGGTCGTGGCTGGACTTGGAGTGGTTTTATATGTATGTTTTGCCTGTATCCGATTGTGCTTTACCGAAGAGTTGTGTTTCCCTGGGGCATCTCGATGATAGGGCTGTGCGTACCTACGGAGATGCCTGCATAGTAGTATTAGGAACCAGGAATGAGGTAACTTACTGCCTCTACCGGAGAGTAAGATCAGAGCTTGAAGGTTTTTGGTTCTGTATGCTTCTGGCTGCTGGAAGGATAGAGCCTCACGAGATGCCCTATGAGCCTCTCGAGGAGAGAACCGCAGGGAAAATGTTGAACCAGCTGACCTCTCGAGGATGGAGAAATGGACAACATGAAAGTTTTATTTTTATTTTTTAAGTGCCAGGAATCGTGGGTGAGGTAACTTGCGGCTGAGGAATGGGACGTAAGTTTAGAGATCAACACATTAGGTCATTTCAAGGTTGGGCCACGGAGATCGGAGCCTCATGAGCAGTCAGGGACCATGGGTGAGGTGACTTGCGACCGAGGAATGTGACGTAAGTTCAGGGCTCCACACTTTAGGTCCTAAAAAGGGAGCCGCAGAGATTTGCCTCCTGAGAAGTCGGGAACCATGGGCGACGTGACTTACGACTTAGGAACTGGCCGTTAGTTTAGAGCTCCACACTTTAGGTCCTGAAAAGGGAGCCGTGGAGATTGGAGCCTCCCGATCAGTCAGGAACCATGGGCGAGGTGACTTGCAGCTGAGGAACGGGTCGTAAGTTTAGTGCTCCACACTTTATGTCCTGAAAAGGGAGCCGCGGAGACCGGATCCTCCCGAGCATTCAGGAATCATGGGAGAGGTGACTTCCGACCGAGGAATGGCCCATAAGTTCAGTGCTCCACACTTTAGGTCCTAAAAAGGGAGCAGCATAGATCGGAGCCTCACGAGCAATCAGGAACCATGGGAGAGGTGACTTCCGGCCGAGGAACGGGCCGTAAGTTCAGAGCTCCACACTTTAGGTCCTGAAGAGTTTGGGCCACGGAGATCAGAGCCTCACGAACCACTCGTAGGCCTCCCAAGGGAGTGATGTGGGTCCCGTGCCTGCCTATGATCCTCCCGAGGGGGGATCCTAGGTCCTACATGTTTTGATGATCCTGCGCAAGGGCCAATATACCCCTGGGCGTGTTGTGTCTCTAGTGTTGTCCTATTTCGTTTATACACCATGCGAGGGTCTCAAGTACCAGGACCCATGGGTGAGGTGACTCATCGCAGGAGCTAGTCCACAAGTTCAGAGCTCGACACTTTCGATCCTCGGTGTTGACGGGGGAAGGTCCAGCGATGGGCACCATCCCATCCCCCGCTCGCCTGGTGAATAGAAGAGAACATGACAAACAGGTGGGAATAAAGTAACAACCAGTAGAACGAATGTGTTAGCAAAAAGAGCAGACAAAAATCGTCAGCAACAATAGTTGTTCCCTTTCTCAAAGCCCTGCCCGCGGGGGAAACACTACCCAGCAGACAAGAGAGGATACGAAAGTCACCTTGAGAGGGTGGAGCCATAGCCTGGCTTGTGCCTCTTGAGGGGTGGAGGCGTCTCTGGCCTCGCGAGCTTCCAACGCGGCTATAGCTCCGCAACCATCTGTCAGCCCCCGGGGCCCTCGCGAGCACTATGGGTCCAGGGCTCTAGGGTGCTGAGCCTTGCAGTGCTTGTTGCTCATCTCATGCCTCCTTTTGCTGTCGTACTCCTCCTTTACTTTCCTGAGCTTAACACACTCGCTGGTGTCATGGACTTGCCTCTGGTGGAAGACGCGGTATGGGCCTTGGTCGGTCGCACTGCCCACTGCTCGTCTTGGGAGGCGCTTCCTGGTGGCCTTCCTCGTGCGCTGGCCAGCGCTTCCTTCATGTTACATTGTGGTGTCTTCCATTCCACCGTTGCTACGGGTGAACAGGCCGTCTGCTTCCCTCTGGGATAGCAACCAGCCACCGGAAAGATCTCAGCAACCGTTGCAAGTTTATCTCCATGGTGGCCAATCTTGTCGAGCACCCGGGCATCAGTGACCCGTTCGGTGAAAGCCGCGATGACGCACGCGTCGGAGGCCCACGTGACCCTAACGAGGGTCTTGTCGAAGCATTGAAGGTACTTGCGCAGGGTCTCACCTGGGCCTTGACGGACCCTCTTGAGGTCCTCTTAGGTGCATCCCCGCCTTTCCCTGTCCCTGAACTTGGTGACGAAGAGGTTGCATAGCTCAGACCATGAACCAATGGACCCTTCGGAAGGTTTAGCATCTAGGCACAGGCCTCTCCTGCCAAACCCATGGGGAACCAGGTGGCGAGGACGCGGTCGTCGCCTCTCGCTACCTTAACTCCCGTGGTGTAGAGCTGTAGGATCTCCATGGGGTTGGTGGTGCCATCGCATCGTGGTGGTATCTCTGGCTTGAACTTGGCTGGCCACACCACCTCTCCTAGGTGATCGGCTAGGGCAGGGCAGCTAGAGAAGTTGATTTCCACGTAGCCGACAAGGGCCACTATGTTCTGGAGCCCAGCAACCGAAATGGCCTAGAGAATCCGGGGCCTAGACAGTGTTACCCGTGCGTCTTCTACTGAACGGGCGACCTCGGCCCAAACTCTGGCCTGCCCGGGGTACACTGCGGCTGGTAGCCCTGCATCGCTTGAGCCCTCGGGTACCTTGCAGAGTGCGGATGGAGGGGATGCGCCATATGCGATGTCGCTCAGTCATGCCATCGTTGTCTCGGTGTCGTACCAGGTGACGTCCATCAGGGCCACAAGACGGGCTTGCCATTCCTCCTAAGCACCCTTAGCGGGTGCGTAGCGAAGGAGCTCTTTCACCATGAGGTGCACTGTTTCCGGGGTGTTAGCATGGGAGCGACATGGCATGAGACCCCGAGCCTTTGCACATGCTCCCGTCAGGAGCGCTCGTCGTGAGGCTTGCTGCAAGAAACCATGCTTACGTCATCGGTGAGAGTCCCTTGGCGTGCCTCAGCCCCCTACCTAGTGCACCAAATGTTGAAGATTTGTATCGTGTAGGGTCCAATTATAGCTTGGTTTGGGAGGGGGATGTACACGCATTCTAAAGGAACCTTTGTGATAGTGGCGACGACGGAGCAAGAACCACGACAAAGAGGTGACATAGGTTTTTTTTACCCAGGTTCGGGACCCCTGTGAGGAGGTAAAGCCCCTACTCCTGCTTTTTTTGCATTGCTCGCTTGGCTTCACAACGGTACTATGAAGGTTGTATGTCTAGGGTTTAGATCGCTGGGTATCGATCCCTTATAAGGTAGGAGAATGGCTCCTTAAGTAGGGCGATGCCGGACCTCTTCCACTAAAAAATGGGAGGGAAGGGTCACCACATTCCGTGCTTGAGGCGAAGGCCTCCTCTTGTCTTCTTGTGGCCGCCTGCCAGCTGCATGGATGAATTAGTGGACGGATGCCTTGCTATACCGCCACTCCGTCCTGTCCTCTTTGCACCAAAGTAGCACGTCAGGTGCTGCCACCTTCTCGCGTCACCCACTACTTCTTTTTCACCCAAGGGAAGGGGCAGTATCTTGCTTTCCCGAGGCGGACTAGTCCTGTTGGTGCGTCGCTTAGTGCACCTTGATCTGGGTCTTGGAGCCTCCCCTCATGAGGCGGTCGGCCTTGGGGGCTCTTGTCGCTCCGTGCTCCTCAGGTGCCCTCACGAGGGATGGGTTCCTCACGGACCTTGCCAGGGAATGCCATATGGGTCTAGTGCCTTGACGGGACGATGTAACCCCGGTGCCAATAGTCCGACAAGGTGTGAGATGTACGGTGTTCCAGGGACGGTTAGCACACAAGTTTACCCAGGTTCAGATCCGATATTAAGGGTCGGATCCTACTCCGTAATATATCGAGTCTACCCTAGGATCTTAGCGTGTGAGTCTGTGAAGAAATGGGCCTCCACGTTCTTTTACAATAAGTACATGCCGGCTACCGGCAAGACGTAAGGTCTTCCAGATTTTGTGGACAACGCTTCTCCCCACAAGGATTCATGGGATGCAAAAGCACCAGAATTTTCTGACTTGATCCTTTCCAAGAGGTGGATCGAGTTTTTGATGAAGCATCGAGGCCTGTGCGGCTCCGACTTGATTCCCTATTGGCTAGATCGTCAGATTTAGCTAGTGCAGCACCATGGTAACCGCTTGATGTATACATTCACCAGGGGCAGAAATGATAGCATGAAGTTCAGTCCGACATCGATTCTCATGAAGGATTATAAGTTCAGAATGCAACTATTGGTCAAGGAGCGGGTAAAAAGGAGAAAGTTCATGAGCCCTCACAACAGAGAATCCTCTGACTCTAGTAAGTCTTCTGACTTGTAGTTTTGTTTGTCCATCACTTCATTATCCGAATCTCCATTTTCTAATATTATTTTTGTATTTTAGCTTAGTGAGCTTCCCGAGTCGGAGTTAGCCCTTCTAGAGGGTTATCCTCCTGAAGACTCGGATGCGATGGAGGATGATGAGGTGGAACAAGTTCAGGCCTTGTCTTCCAAGAAGCGCAAGGCTAAAGATGTTGTCACTGCTGGTGCACAAGTGCTGCCAGTGGTTGAAAAGTTAGTACTTTTATCTCCAGTACTTGTTATTTACTTTGTGTTCTTCCCGAGTCCCATCTAACATGTTGTTGTTGTGTGACTCACATCTAAATTAGTTTTAAAGGGAAAGTTGAAGCCAGAATGCAAGCCGACCAAATCACTACGTCAGCAAAGACTTGTGTTATATCCAGTTGTGCCTCCGCCAACTATAACCACCACCAAGTCTTCAGCGCGAAAGTTATTTCCTCTCCGCGTGCTAGCAGTGCTGGTGCTGCCCTTGAGGATCCGAAGAACTCACAGCCCGAGGCCACCACTGGCGGCTCGGAAGTTGATCATGGTGAAACCCACAAGGGTAATGATCCCATGGATGCATCTTCAGGGAACATGGTGAAATTTGCTGGCTCTGCTGCTTTTGGGGTTATCAAGAAGAAGAAGGACGATATTCTCAAGCTGGCCCAAACCAGTCTTGAGAAGCAAGTTCTAACTCCAGATGCAGTGAGTCAGGACATGGAGGACGTCAACCTGGAAGGCCTCCTAGAACAGATCATAGTGAGGGATCAAAATATCCAAGCTAGATAATTCCAGAGAAAGGCATTGCTCCCATTTCTCTTTTCGAGAACGTTTTGTGCAATACGAAAGCCAGATTGGAAAACTACACTTGGAGCATGTTGTATGTTTTTCGACTCCCTTCTTGCATTACTTATCTTATCCTCAGGCCCCTAAGCATAAAGTCGGATAGAGAGCATGACATAGAATCTGAGTTAAGCCTTCTAGGATGCAAAATAATGATGTAGCCCCTAAGACTCGTGCTGAAATTTAACTTATTCTAAACTGTAGCTCGAGTATCAGTAGACGTATGACTTCATATTATCTTGACTTACAAAAAGTTGTATCTTACAAACAGGAATTGCTGAAAAACATCTGCAACAAGCACACTGAAATCAAAGCTTTGCATCTTGAAAATTCTAAGCTTATGATTGAAAAGGATGAGGCAGAAGGTATAATTTTCCGGCACTCAACCATAGTTGAGTTTGTTCTTAGTTGAAATTTCTTTCTGACTGATGTTTTTGAATTTGTACTTTGTAGATTTTCTAAATCAGTCTAGCAAGATGGTGGAGGAGGCGGAAATCTTCAAGGTCCTTCAAATGGAAAATGATGAACTTTACCAGGAGATTTCCAAGCTAAAAGTTGAACACGAGACCTTCGTGAGCAACATCCTAGAGTCAAATAATCATCAGACCGAGAGCCTCAAGAAGCAGCTGGCCCTCCAAGATTTTTTTGATGAGCTGAAAGCGGAGTTCGCCAGATAGAAGGATATGGTGTAAGCCAACCAAGAGGATCTGGACCTCTTGAGGGAAGAACGCTCCCATTGGAACCACTCCGTCCATGGTAATTTTTTGACCTTGTCTTTTTCCTTTTCATGTTTCTGACTTTATGTCAGATTTTTTACTTTATTATTTTCTAGGTCCCCTCAACCTTTCAGATGCCTCCATCTCTGACTCTTGTTCTGAACGAATCAAATCAGTCAGAGATTTGGACTACAACTTCTGCCAGATTCTTGAAGAAGCTCATGAGGATGTAGATCTTTCTATCTTGGATAAAATGCCAATATTCGAAATGAGGGACAGAGATAAAGAGATCCTAAAGCTAATCAACGACTGGAAGATGCCATACGTCGTGACCACTGCTCAGACTTCCTTAACCATGGTGATGAGTCACCATGGTGAGATGCAGATCTAGCAAGTCAATAAGGGCATCGCCACCGAGGACAATGAAGGTAACCGGTAAGATATCAAGGCTATCCAAGATTCATGTGCCAGATATGCTTGTTGCATGGAGGAGATGACAAATTATGAGACACCATTATTCCAGTCTATCGCTGTGTCGCCATGTCCAAAGGATATGTAAGAAGAACATGATGGAAATATTTCCTAGAGGCAATAATAAATGTGTTATTATTCATATTTATGTTTCATATTTAAGTTTATCGTTTTGTGATGTAATTGTATTAGTTCAGAATAAAGTGTATTTGGAGGAAAACCCTAATAGATGTGTGCAATGATAAACACCATATACATATATCCCTGGTCATGCCTCTATGACTAATATGGATGTCATTGATAGTTTTGGTTTTGTAACTATGGGAAAAGTGACAATGTGATTGTGGTGTTGCCGGTGATATATGTGATCGGAGTTGTTGGAGAACAACGACGATGGATATACCCAAACATGAGATACCGTGAAACACGTCGTTAATATAGTTATTAGTTTAATCTCATAAAACATTTTGTTGCCTTTACTACAAATCATTTGACCACAAGTCATGTGAACTTGGAAACATTATGGACATGGCAAGATTTCCATACATTTCTCTTAACGCAGTGATTATAAAGTTGATGCTCGTTCACACAGGATGGTTCGCCAATCATTCACATGGTGTGCTTGTGGGAATTGATACTCCTGATGATGGAGATATGCACTTTGGGCCCGCTCATGTACTATGAAGTTTGTCATCGTCTGGCTAGAGACGTGAACAAGTTGTTGAACATAGGAACATCGATAGTATGGGTTGATTAAAGAGTACATGCCAGGAAATGAGAATAACCTAGTGTTTCATCTCGGGGAATGTAAATTAGCGACGGATCAATACGATATGTATTAGATTCTACGGTTCACACGATAATGAACTTCGTGCGATATTTGGGGGTTGCTACTTATATCAATACACTAATAGTAATCATTTTCATCGGAATGAGTTCCTAACACGTCCGTAAATATCAGAACCTACCGTGCCACACACTAAAGACATTTATGACAATTTAGAATGTGAGTGCAAATGAGATAGTTGGATGAAGTAATTATAAAAGAGTGTTTTGGAGCGTCTCGGAATATTACAGGGTAGTCAGGGATATCTCCGAGAGTGGATGGAATGGTTTTAGAAATTAAAGAGGACACTGAACATTTTAGGAAGGTTTTGAATTAATTCGGAGGTGTCCCATGGGTATAAATATTTATATAAATAATAAATTATTATTTATCAATATCCCAGTGGGTCCCATGGGCCGGAGGGATGCATAGGCCCACTAGGCCAAACACGCACGTGCGGGCGGGGGGACCCTAGTCGAATTGTCTAGGGACCTCCCCTAGGCTAGTGGGTGGAGGAGGCGGGGTGGGGGCTTGGCCATGCGGGTGGAGGAGTCCTCCCTAGTCTCTGTAACACCCTCGGATCGACCCTATGCAAGTTTTAGCGATTCTTGCCAAACCCTCATAGAAACGATTCAAAGGTGCCCACAAGGCACTTTCGTGTGGGTGGAAAACGAAGTAATACCATTACACATTAGTCCATGATGGAACCCACAGAACCGATATATACAACATGACTCCATGAGTCAAGATTACAGGTATACAATACAAAGATCCAAATCACCTTGAAAACGATACAGCGTCCAAGTATGGACAAGATACAAATTGGGCTAAGAGTCCTGATGAATAACCAATGGCGTGCATAACCCTGTCCAGGCCAAGCCGGAAGGATAACCCTGCTAACGACGTCGATCTCAAACCTGCTTAAACAAAAGGGGTGCCGGCAAAGGGCAAAGGAAAAAGAGAGCGGTCAGTACTGAGGCCAGTACACGGCGAGACTAGAATTCGGTGGTCCTCGCCTACATAGGTATGGTGGACTGAAGCGGCAGCGAAGCGTGCGCTAAACAACCTATAGAGACTCAATACATCTGTCGGCTATTAGAGAGAGAAGAGAAAGACCTATCCGGAACCAACCTGATACTACCACCAATCATACTCATCTTGGTATTTCCCCCTCAAGACCAAATAAGGAAGTCATGCCGAGGAAACTCACACGGTTGGCAATTTTATTCATTCTTTCCATGGTGGTTATCCAACTTACTAGTCATATCAGATACACGTCAAATTTATAACGTTTTATTTATAGTTGTCTATGATCGAGAACTGTGCTCCAAGTCATCCATAACCGCGGACACGGCTTTTCAAAAAGATTTAACCCTGAAGGGGTGCACCAAAGTTTCCACACGCACGTCGACCCTTGTTGCCAGATCAATTAACGTACTTCCATAGGTATGTCGGAGGGGCCTAGGACACGACGCTTTCCCTGACCCAAAGCAAGTACATAGGGGGCCACACGAAAGAGCTACCCATACGAGGTATAGCTAATCCTCCTCGTATGGACCCTGAGGTTGCGTGGACTCGCACGGGAGCAGAGGTCATAGACAAGATATTCCCGTGATAGAGTGCCGCACCTATACAACAGTAATAAACGCTCATCGAGGAACAGGTAATAAACATCTCATACATGGCATACATGGCATAAGTACAATAGTAACGCATAAAGCCCGAACTAGTGTGTGGCCCCTAGAACAGTACTTTGAAATCAGGTACTAAGCCGATAGGGGTGCCGAGACACCCCACATGTGGTTAGCGCGCTCGTCTCGGAACAAGTGTCAAGAACTCGAGCCCTAGATGAGCACAGGGGTGGGTTAACAACCAGATCTCAACTATTGCCCCTTTGTGCCTCTGCATTTATTATACCTACTTTCAATATTAATTATTAAACTGCAATTGAAGCCATGATTATCTCCACCATTACGAATATTCCAACCCCCAACATCAGCGACGACACGAAGCAGCGCCTAAGGAAGCGACTACGACTCGCAAGACCAACTGTCTACCCAATCAACAGGCAATAGGAGGTGTCCAAGGCAATATAAAGGCTGCACAGATATATAAAGAGGTACGAAATCTAAAGCATCGCAACACAGATAGCAATAGATCAACAGGAGGATGGAAATACTATAAATATAAAATAGGTAGAAAGGGGGAGAATGCTCGCCTGGAAAACATTGTCGAAGGTACACCGGAGGTCGGGTAGACTCTCGCGTCAACTCATCGGCATAATTCGTGAAGAAGCAAAGCACTAGAAGAAACACTGGATGTACTATTTAATATTACGGTAGAAGATCGGGCATGATGCATGTATGATGTATGACATGAGAAAGGTGCAATGCAATTAGGCAATATTAAGCGTAACCGGAGTCCCAACAATTATTTAAGTGGTTCAAGTCATTTAGGTAGCCCGTAATTTAAATGTTGTATTAACAAGGAAAAAATATATCATCGGTTCGCTACACAAATTTAAATGGGGCCCATATAAGACTGGAAAAGTCCATATATGGTCTCCATATTTAATTATAAGGTGAATCGACATAACGCCCCCAAACCACATGACGAGATGCAAGCAAGAGCATGGATGGCATAATAGTGATCTTTCTATTTCAACTATAACTAAAGCTTACTGTTATAAATTTGACTTATATCTGATATGACTAGTAAGTTGGATAACCACCATGGAAAGAATGAATAAAATTGCCAACCATGTGAGTTTCCTCGGCATGACTTCCTCGTTTGGTCTTGAGGGAGAAATACCAGGATGGGTATGATTGGTGGTAGTATCAGGTTGGTTCCGGATAGGTCTTTCTCATCTCTCTCTGATAGCCAACAGATGTATTGAGTCTCTATAGGTTGTTTAGCGCATGCTTCGCTGCCGCTTCAGTCCACCATACCTATGTAGGCGAGGACAGCCGAATTCTAGTCTCGCCATGTACTGACCTTAGTACTGACCGCTCTCCTTTTCCTTTGCCCTTTGTCGCCACCCCTTTTGTTTAAGCAGGTTTGAGATCGACGTTGTTAGCAGGGTTATCCTTCCGGCTTGGCCTGGGCAGGGTTATGGACTCCATTGGTTATTCATCAGGACTCTTAGCCCAATTTTCATCTTGTCCGTACTCGGACACTGTATCGTTTTCATGGTGATTTGGATCTTTGTATTGTACACCTGTAATCTTGACCCATGGAGTCGTGTTGTATATATCGGTTCTATGGGTTCCATCGTGGACTATTGTGTAATGGTATTATTTTGTTTTCCACCCACACGAAAGTGCCTAGTGGGCACCTTTGAATCGTTTCTATGCGGGTTTGGCAGGAATCGCTAAAACTTGCATAGGGTCGATCCGAGGGTGTTACAGAGTGGTATCAGAGCTTAGGAAGGTAAAGTTCAGGGTTTGGTGCAATTGTGTGTAGATAGCCAAACCCCCATGTGTGGTGCATGTGTGTACTCGGTGAGGATATAGATGATTAGGTGTAGAGAGAGAGAGGAAACTAGGTGTAATGTCCCCACTATATGTATAACCAAGAGAGAGAGAGAGAGTAGCTAGGTAGATGCCCACCGTAGACAAACAAAAAGAGAGATAGAGACATTAAGCAAGGTGGAATGATGAACATGCATGATGATGCAAGAAAATAAAATAACAATCATTTTCTATTGTAGGGATTCCCTGTGTGCTATAGTCTCAAACTTGCCCCCCCCCAAGTTGGTTTCAGGGAAAACTCAGTATTTGATGCAGACTCCGTATTGGATACGAACTTCGTTTCTCTCTCATGTTGGTGGAAGAAAGGAAAAGGAGGAGTCCTTGTAAGATATGAATCGTAGTCCTACTCTCCTCTATGGAGGAGGGAATCCACCTGTATATTGAGGGGAGATATCCAAGGGAAAGACACACTAATCTAGGCCCTAGCCTAAGCCACCACCACCGCGCCACCACTGCCGCCTCCTCTCGTCGACGTGCCATAGCGCCACTACGAATGCCACCACCGCCGCCTCGGCCCGGTCCCCTTCCTCTTCCTCGCGTCGTTTACTTCGTCACGTGGAGGAGATCTTCATCAACACCCACAATAGATCCTTCTTCTACCCCATGTAGATCTAATCTTGAAGGATGATGGAGTGATGCCGAATCTTCATAGACACGTTCCCGCTTCATCCACGAGTTCTCGATCTCGCCTGGAAATGATGTCGTCCTTGTTGCACGTGTGAATACCGATTGAGGTGAGACACTTGGAACACTAGTTCTTCGGAACTATCTGTGGGATAATACATCTCCTCATGACTCGCTAAGGCTTGTTGCGGGGATCGATGCACGATCAACCTCGTCATCAACAAACTTCAGCTAGTTTGATGGACAAGGGTATATTTCTCTACCTTACCTATTGCATTGGATCTTGGTTATGCGCTAGAAAACTTTTGTTTTCCATAGCTTCCCCAACAGTGGTATCATAGTGGTCTATGCGTAGGCACAAGTACGGATAGAGGAATTATCAAATTCCGGCATTGTTAATTTCATTCTTGCTACCCTATTATTGCAATTTGGATCCTGGTGGCATTGTGTGATTAGTGACTTGAGTAGACTTTTGATCTTTGGATCGAGACTGGTTTGTGAAGTGTACTTCGGGTACACAAAGCAACTTTGTTGGTGAAAGAACATGTGGGCCCCCATGTGTGGTTTTGGTAATTAATGACAATCTTTATGGACTAATGTGTGTATTAAGTTACAACTGTAGGATTTGTCCATTGGCATCACTTGGAGCTTGTGTTGGCTTCAAGGTCAATAATATGAAGAAGAAGATATGTTGTGCAAGCTCAAAATGCGGCATCCCTAGAAGATCTCATGTTTGATGCTTGCCATCCTCGGGTATCATGGATCGATGATGAGGAATCAAGAAAGGCATTCCATCTTGAGAAGGTCAAGTTCGTCTACATCAAGATCAAGTGGAATGCTCAAGGCAGAGGTATAATCTTGATTGGTTTTCCCTTTTTCCGGTATCATGTAGTTAGTGGGAGACCGGGTTTAGGATAGGTAGCCGTACTATCAAGAGGGGCTCTCGTATGAGTAACTCGATCATATCGTTTGGAGAGAGCTCAAACCTTTGCATACTTGCATCATCATATTTGGTTGTTATTTGGTCTTATCCTTCTGATGATTTAGAGCTTGTGGTAATCTCCATAACAAGCTCTTGTTCATCAAAATCGGATCTTTCGTTTGCATCTTGTTGCGATTTTGATCTTGACGGCTTTCCGGTTTCTCACCAAGTGAGGTATCTCACATTATTATACCTGATACTTTCTCACTTGGTGATAACCAATATTTTCAACGCAATTGGAATCGAGTCAAGCGGAGATACCAAACAAAAGTTATCGCGATTTGAATTTGCCTCATATTTAATTGAAAAAGAATAGGAATCAATTTTCTGGGTCGAGCGGTGGTACCTCCCGGGCGGGCCGGTACTACCGCCCGCCCCTGTGCGCCCCCCAACTCCCTTCTGTCTCGCCAGGTACTATTTTCCGGTCCTACCAGTCTGGCCTGGTACTACCGCCCAGGTGGGCCAGTAGTACCGGCCGGCCCACTCCTGCCCAGCTCCCAGCAGATTCATCACGCGTGCTACTGCCTGCTTCGGCCCAGCTGGCCTGCCGCCGCCGCTGTGCCAACTCGCACGCGCGCGCGCTTCCACCGCTCGCTCGCTTCGCTTGCTTCACTCGTGTGTGTTGACCCGCGCTGTGACGCGCGCTTTGCCGCCTAGCTCGCTTGCCCACCTCTTGCGCTGCCTGGCCCCGCAGTGCTGGCCTCGCGCTCTGCCGCCTGCGTTGACTGCTACTGCTCGCTCGCTCGCCCTGGCCCCACCTCACATGCGCCGCTCGCTCGCCTGGCCCTTGCTTTTTCTTGGCGTTTTGTTATTTGGGTCCGGTAGTACCCAATCCAGTACTACCCCAACGGGTATATTTTGGCCCTTCTTTAAATAGCTGTTCTAATCTTTTCTTTTGGTTGGTTCTTATTCCTCTATCTTGCTCAAGCTTTGCCCCATTGTTCTTATTCACTCTATCTTGATTCAAGTATTCTCCTCCGATGATTCTTGCTTATATTTGAGTGGGAGATAGAGGTGATCTAGATATATGTTTTGGCCAAACCAAAACATCTCTTTGTGCGTGTATCTTTGGGATCTAGATCTTGGGGGATTTTGTGTCCCTCTTTGTGTTCTTCCTATCTGGTTCCACCAATATCTGTAGTAGATTTGTTGGAACTTGAGAGTGAGGGATTGAAGCATATTTTTGGTGTTCTTTCCTCTTGCATTTGGTGCATCGGTTTGAGTTCTCCTCGGAGGATTTGGTGAGTGAAAGTTGAGAATCTTTTTACTCTTGGGTTCTTGGAACCCTCGACAGTTTGTGTTGCAGGTGTGTGGATTACTTGGGGCCTCCAATTAAGTTGTGGAGCTTCCCCAAGCTTGTTTGTTGGGAGCCTCCAATTAAGTTGTGGATAAGTGCCCCAACCTTGTGAGAGGTTCTGGTTTGCCACCGACAAGTGCACCGATAGTGGAAGGGTGAATCGAACCCATTGGGGTGAGGTTCATCGGAGAACAAGGGAGGCCTTTCGTGGCGTAGGTGGTTAGATACCACCCCCTCTCCAAACGAGACGTACCCCATGTTGGGAGGAACTCGGTGAAATATCGCCGTCCCCATGTGCCTCGGTTATCTGTATACCCGAGCTCTTACTTATGCACTTTACTTTGCGATAGCCTTCGTGCTTGAAGTATATATCTTGCTATACATGGTTGTTTGTCTTGCTTAGCATAAGTTGTTGGTTCACATAGGTGAACCCTAGTTGTTCTAGGTTTTGTGCTTAACAAAGTAAATGTTAGTTTTTTCCTCCTTTGTTGAGCCACTCTCGGAAAAGTTTTAATCGCCTATTCACCCCCCCCTCTAGGCGAATCTGTATCCTTTCAGTCGGGTGCCTGTTTTTCCATAATAGTCGAGAGAAATTTTGCACACTGGACTTTTGTGAATTTGGTTAATTTCACATGGGGTCATGCGTATTGATGAAGTCTTGTGAATCTATTGTAATATTTATAGTGCAATGGTACACATCCTGAACAAGTCAAAAAGCAAGTAGATCGATGATGATGCACACTTACAACGTAGGTAATGAATAGATCTCTACGTAACCATAGAGCCCCGTCAGTTAGAAAAGCGTGTTAGGGGCATCTAACTTGTTTTTTTAGGGAAGTGATGTGGTATACCAATGTGATGTATGATATGTATTATATTTTAACCTCATATGGAATGAGTGGCACACTACAAGAATCCGGATGATACATGACGATCAGATATCGTTGTGGATCAAGGGAAAAACGTAATAGATTGTAGCACCCCGGGTAAAAACCACTACTAGAAATCACCCGTTTTTTGTATATCTGTGCATCATCATGCATATATTTGCCAAAAACTATTTCTCAAAAGCTTATTTTTGTTTTCTAAATATTCCCATCTTTATTCAAATCAAAACCTCGAACCTCCGGAGTATGTTTTTTGTCTAAACTATTTATAAAATTGTTTACTAAAATAAATCAAACAAAGTTTTAAACAAAAATAGTTTTGTCCAGAGGTGGCAGCCCAGCCTGTAGGCCAGGCCACCTACCACCCCGGCTGGCCCAGCCTATTTTAGAGTAACCCTAAATCTAGACCTAGTTTGACCAAACCCTAACCCTAGAAAATCTACCTGATCCGGTCCCTAATCCCCACCTACCCTAGCCATCGCGCACACACACCACGCCCACCATGCACGCACTGTCCCGCACTCACACAGGTGGTCACACACTACAACCCAACCCACCTGACACGACTCCCACGTGGCAGCGAACCTGCATCGACACGCTGATGGCACCCCACCCTGATCGCTCACCCCGTCCCACACCGCACTCTCGCGCAAGATCCGCCATGCTCACCTCGATTTCCGCCTGTAGGGACCCACGCGGGATCGACCCCACCCTGCATCCTCTCCTCGCTTCTCCCTATCGCAATCCTCTCTCTCGCGGGATCCTCGTCCTCCCTCTCGCTCACCTTGCCTCCATCCTCCTGTCCTAGCATGCCCCCGCCCGATGCCGCTGCCTCTCGCCCCGATCTCCTCTCTGGCACCCCGCGCGCAGCGCCGATCCTCCCTCTCCTCTCCATCGCGGTCACCATGGTCCTCCGCTTCCGGCCGCTAGCAGAGCGTCGTTGCAGCTCGGCTCCCCTCCGTCGCCACCTGTCACCGCCACCTCCCTCCATCTCGCAAGATGCTGCAGCCCTCTCCTCCTTACTCGGCCCCATCACGTCCCTGCACCGCGTGCCATGCCACCTCTATCCTGCATCGTCAAGCTGCCCTCCTCGCGCGACCGCACCAGTGCGACCTCCTTCCATTCAGACACCGCCTCCCCGCCTTCGGTTGTCACCCCCGCGGCACAACGCCCTCGTCTGCTGCTGGCACCGCCCTTGTCCTAGCACCGTCCTGTCCTCAGGTCACGCAACGCCTCACACATGCACGTCCTCGCAAGCCTCCTCGTTTGGTTTGGTATGGTTTGGCAGTGAGTTCCCATACCAAATCAGGAAGGTGAGATGTGTCAATTGTTTTGGCCCCAATTTCACCAACCTTCTTGCGTATGGGTGTTGCTACTTGTGATGGAAACAATGAGGTATCGCGATGCTATGAAGAGCTGAAGACAATGATTGCACTATAGTGTGGTGATGTTCAGGAGGTGGTGATGTTCCGAAAACTAGTCGAAGAGCCATATTCCGCTACACATGTCCAATATCTCCGGAGCATGAACCCTCGAAACGACAAGATCTCCCTCCCGTAACCCGAAGACCAATCCCGGCAAGCCCGCACCCTGTCGAACCCTCGGAACCCAAGATCACCGACAACCATGTGCGACCCCTATCTAAACCGCCCCTATTTTTTAATATGACATTTATCCCGTAGCATATAATTGTTCATGCTCACATCTCATCATGTAGTTTGGGGTCTTAATGCCAATTCACCTCATAATTAAATATGGAGACCATATGCGGGCTTTTCTAATATTATATTGGCCTCATTAAAATTTGTGTAGTGATCCCCCATGTTTTGTCTTATTAATTCAACATTTAAATTCCGGGGTATCTAAACAACTTGAACCACTTAACTATTTGTCGGGACACCGGTTCCGCTTAATATTGCCTAATTGCATCGCACTTTTCCCATGTCATACATCATACATTCATCATGCCCGGTCTTCTGTCCTAGTATTAAATAGTGCATTCGATGTTTATTCTAGTGCTTTGCTTCTTCACGGATTAGGCCAGTGAGTTGATGCATGTGTCTACGTGATCTCAGGATGTATCTTCGGCATTGTTTACCAGGCGAGCATTATTCCCTCTTTCTATCTATTTTACATTTATAGTTTTTATTTCCTCCCATTGATCTATTGCTACCTGTGTTGCGATTACCTGTTATACCCTTTGCATCCTATATTGCCTTGGACACCTCCAATTACCTGTTGTTTGTTAGACAGTTGACCTTGCGAATCGTAGTTTCTTCCTTGGGTGCTGCTTTGCCTCATCGATGTTCCACCATGGTTGGGGGTTGGCATATTCGTAAAGGTGGAGATGATCATGGTTTTAATTACAGCTGGTTAATTAAATATTAAAATGGATATAATTAATGAAGAGGCACCGGTGGGTAATAGTTCATATTTGGTTGTTAATCGCCCACTTGTGTCAACCTAGGAACCGAGTTCTTGACACCTGTTCTGATACTGAGCGCGCTAATCACATGTGGGGTGTATGAGCACCCCTATCGGCTTAGTACCTGATTCCAAAGTACTGTTCTGGGGGACACAAACTAGTTTGAAGTTTTCATGCCATGTTATGCATGTTTATTACCTGTTCCTCGATGGGCGTTTATTACTGTTGCGTAGGCGCGACACTCTATCACGGAATATATTGTCCATGACGTCTGCTCGCGTGATAAGTGTACGCAACCCTAGGGTTCGTACGAGAAGGATTAGCTATACCTCATATGGGTAGCTCGTGTCATCCTCTTTCCAATGCAATTGAAATCGAGTCAAATGGAGCTACCAGTCAAAAGTTATCGCGGTTTGAATTTGCCTCATATTTAATTGAAAAATAATAGGAATTAGTTTTCTGGGTCGAGGGGTAGTACCGCCCGGGCGGCCGGTACTACCGCCCGCCCCTGTGCGCCCCCCAACTCCCTTCTGCCTCGCCAGGTACTATTTTCTGGTCCTACCGGTCCAGCCCGGTACTACTGCCCAGGTGGGCCGGTAGTACCAGCCGGCCCAGGCCTGCCTAGCTCCCAGTAGCTTCATCACGCGCGCTAGTGCCCACTTCGGCCCAGCTGGCCTACCGCCGCCGCTGTGCCAACTTGCACGCATGCGCGCTGCCACCGCTCCCTTGCTTCGCCCATGTGCATTGACCCGCGCTGTGACACGCACGCTGCCGCCTGGCTCGCTCGCCCGCCTGTCGTGCTGCTTGGCCACATAGTGCCGGCCCCGTGCGCTGCCGCCTGCGTTGACAGCTGCTGCTCGCTCGCTCGCGCTGGCCCCACCTCGCATGCACCGCTCGCTTGGCCCCTTGCTTTTTCCTGGCATTTTTTTATTTGGGTCCGGTAGTGCCGGATTGGTCCGGTACTACCAGAACGTTCCGAAAAACGCCCCAACGGGTAGATATTTGGCCCTTCTTTAAATAGCTTTTCTAATCTTTTATGTTGGTTGCTTCTTCTTCCTCTATCTTGCCCAATCTTTGCCCCATTGTTCTTATTCTCTCTAGCTTGATGCAAGTCTTCCCCTCTGATGATTCTTGTTTATATTTGAGTGGAAGATAGACGAGATCTAGATCTATGTTTCGACCAAACCAAAACATCTCTTTGTGAGTGTATCTTTAGGATCTAGATCTTGGGGGATTTTGTGTCCCTCTTTGTGTTCTTCCTCTCTTGTTCCACCAATAGCTTTAGTAGCTTTGTTGGAACTTGAGAGTGAGGGATTGAAGCATCTTTGTGGTGTTCTTTCCTCTTGCATTTGGTGCATCGGTTTGAGTTCTCCTCGGAGGATTTGGTAAGTGAAAGTTGAGAAGCTTTTTCCTCTTGGGTTCTTGGAATCCTAGCCGGTTTGTTGTGTTGCAGGTGTGTGGATTACTTGGGGCCTCCAATTAAGTTGTGGAGCTTCCCCAAGCTTTCTTGTTGGGAGCCTCCAATTAAATTGTGGAGAAGTGCCCCAACCTTGTGAGAGGTTTAGGTTTGCCACCGACAAGTGCATCGATAGTGGAAGGGTGAATCGCATCCGTTGGGGTGAGGTCATCGGAGAACAAGGGAGGCCTTTCGTGGCGTAGGTGGTTAGATACCACCCCCTCTCCAAACTAGACGTACTCCATGCTGGTAGGAACTCGGTAAAATATCGTCGTCCCCGTGTGCCTCGGTTATCTCTATACCCGAGATCTTACTTATGCACTTTACTTTGTGATAGCCTTCGTGCTTGAAGTATATATCTTTCTATCACATAGTTGTTTGTCTTGCTTAGCATAAGTTGTTGGTGCACATAGGTGAACCCTAGTTGTTCTTGGTTTTGTGCTTAACAAAGTAAATGTTAGTTTTATTCCGCCTTTACTGATCCACTCTCAGAAAAAATTTAATCGCCTATTCACCCCACCCCCTCTAGGCGACATCTGTATCCTTTCAGTCGAGTGCCTGTTTTTCAACAATAGTCCAGAGAAATTTTGCACACTGGACTTTTGTGAATTTGGTGAATTTCACATGGGGTCATGCGTATTGATGAAGTGTAGTGAATCTATTGTACTATTTATAGTGCAATGGGAACACATCCCGAACAAATCAAAAAGAAAGTTGATCGATGATGTTGCACACTTACCACGTAGGTAATGAATGGATCTCTACGTAACCGTAGAGCCCCGTCAGTTAGCAAAGTGTGTTAGGGGCATCTAACTTGTTTTTTTAGGGAAGTGATGTGGTATACCAATGTGATGTATGATATGTATTATATTTTAACCTCGTAGTGAATGAGTGGCACACTACAAGAATCCAGACGATACATGACGATCTGATATCGTCGTGGATCAGGGGAAAAACATAATAGATTGTAGCACCCGAGTAAAAACCACTACTAGAAATCACCTTTTTTTTATATCGGTGCATCATCATGCATATATTTTCCAAAAACTATTTCTCGAAAGATTATTTTTGTTTTCTAAATATTCCAGTATTTATTCAAATCAAAACCTCAAACCTCCGGAGTATGTTTCTTGTCTAAACTATTTATAAAATTGTTTACTAAAATAAATCAAACAAAGTTTTAAACAAAAATAGTTTTGTCCGGAGGAGGCAACCCAGCCTATAGGCCAGGCCACCTACCACCCTGGCTGGCCTAGCCTGTTTTAGAGTAACCCTAAATCTAGACCCAGTTTGACCAAACCCTAGCCCTAGAAAATCTACCTGATCCGGTCCCTAAGCCCCAGCTACCCTAGCCATCGCGCACACACACCATGCCCACCACGCACGCACTGTCCTACACTCACACAGGCGGGCACACACTACAACCCAACCCACCTGACACGACTCCCGTGTGGCAGCGAACCCGCATCGACACGCTGACGGCACCCCACCCCGATCGATCACCCTGTCCCACACCGCACTCCCGCGCAAGATCCGCCATGATCACCTCGATTTCCGCCCGTAGGGCCCCACACGGGATCGACCCCACACTGCATCCTTGCCTCGCTTCTCCCTATCGCAATCCTCTCTCTCTCGTGGGATCCCCGTCCTCCCTCTCGCTCACCCCGCCGCCATCCTCCTGTCCCAGCATGCCCCACCCGTTGTCATTGCCTCTCGCCCCGATCTCCTCTCAAGCACCCCGCGCAGCGCTGATCCTCCCTCTCCTCTGCATCGCAGTCATCGTGGTCCTCCGCTTCTAGCCGCTAGAAGAGCGTCGATGCCGCTCTGCTCCCCTCCATCGCCACCCGCCACCGCCGCCTCCCTCCAGCTTGCAGGATGCTGCGGCCCTATCCTTCTTACTCGGCCCAATCACGGCCCTCAACCGCGTGCCATGCCACCTCTATCCTGCGTCGTCAAGCCGCCCTTCTCGCGCGGCCACGCCCTTGCGACCCCCTTCCATTCAGACACCGCCTCCCCGCCTTCGGTTGTCACCCCCGCGGCATAACGCCCTCGTCTGCTGTTGGCACCGCCCTTGTCCTGGCTCCTTCTTGTCCTGTAGGTCACGCAATACCGCCCACGTGCACGTCCTCTCAAGCCTCCTCATTTGTTTTAGTTTGGCAGCGAGTTCCCGTACCAAATCAGGAAGGTGAGATGTGTCAATTGTTTTGTCCCCAATTTCACCAACCTTGTTGCGTATGGCTGCTGCTACTTGTGATGGAAATAGTGAGGTATCGCGATGCTATGAAGAGCTGAAGACAATGATTACACTGTAGTGTGGTGATGTTCAGGAGGTGGTGATGCTCCGAAAACCAGTCAAAGAGCCATGTTCCACTGCACATGTCCAATATCTACGGAGCACGAACCCTCGGAACGACAAGCTCTCCCTCCAGGAACCCGAAGACCAATCCCGGCAAGCCCGCACCCTATCGAATCCTCGGAACCCAAGATTGTCGATAACCATGTACGACCCCTATCTAAACCACCCCTATTTTTTAATATGACATTTATCCTGTTGCATATAATTGTTCATGCTCACATCTCATCATGTGGTTTGAGGTCTTAATGCCAATTCACCTCATAATTAAATATGGAGCCCATGTGTGGGCTTTTCTAATATTATATTGGCCTCATTAAAATTTGTGTAGCGATCCCCCATGTTTTGTCTTATTAATTCAACATTTAAATTCTGGGGTATCTAAACAAATTGAACCACTTAGTTAATTGTTGGGACACCGGTTCCCCTTAATATTGCCTAATTGCATCGCACTTTTTCCATGTCATACATCATACATGCATCATGCCCGATCTTCTGTCGTAGTATTAAATAGTGCATTCGGTGTTTCTTCTAGTGCTTTGCTTCTTCACGGATTAGGCCAATGAGTTGATGCGAGTGTCTACATGATCTCAGGATGTATGTTCGACATTGTTTACCAGGCGAGCATTATTCCCTCTTTCTATCTATTTTACATTTATAGTTTGTATTTCCTCCCATTGATCTATTGCTACCTGTGCTGCGATTACCCATTCTACCCCTTGCATCCTATATTGCCTTGGACACCTCATATTACATGTTGTTTGATAGAAAGTTGACCTTGCGAATCGTAGTTTCTTCCTCGGGTGCTGCTTTGCATCATCGATATTCCACCATGGTTGGGGGTTGGTATATTCATAAAGGTGGAGATAATCGTGGTTTTAATTACAACTCGTTAATTAAATATTAAAATGGATATAATTAATGAAGAGGCACTCGTGGGTAATAGTTGAGATTTGGTTGTTAACCTCCCACTTGTGTCGACCTAGGAACCGAGTTCTTGACACATGTTCCGATACTTAGCGCGCTAATCACATGTGAGGTGTATGAGCACCCCTATCGGCTTAGTACCTGATTCCAAAGTACTGTTCTGGGGGACACAAACTAGTTTAAAGTTTTCATGCCACGTTATGCCATGTATGCCATGTTATGTCATGTTTAGTACCTATTCCTCGATGAGCGTTTATTACGGTTGCCTAGGCGCGACACTCTATCACGGAATATATTATATATGACGTCTGCTCGCGTGACAAGTGTACGCAACCCTAGGGTCCATACGAGGAGGATTATCTATACCTCATATGGGTAGCTCTTTCGGGTGGGCCCCATGTACTTGATGTGGGTCTGGGAAAGCGTTGTGTCTGAGGCCTCACCGACATACCTATGGTTGTATGTTAACTGATCTGACAAAAATGGTCGAAGTGTGTGTGGAAACTTTGGTGCACCCTTGCAAGGTCAAATCTTTTTGAAAAGCCTGTCCGCGGTTATGGACGACATGGAGCACAGTATCTCGATCTTAGACAACTATAACTAATGTTTACTGTTCTAAAGTTTACTTGTATCTGATATGACTAGTAAGTTGGATAACCACCATGGTAAGAATGATTAAAACTTCCAATCATGTGAGTTTCCTCGGCTTGACTGACTTGTTTGGTCTCGAGGGGGAAATACCAGGATGGGTATGACTGGTGGTAGTATCAAGTTGGTTCTGCACAGGTATTTCTCATCTCTCTCTGATAGCCGATAGGTGTATCGAGTATCTATAGGTTGTTTAGTGCATGATGTGTTGCCGCTTTAGTAAACCATACCTATGTAGGCAAGAGCCGCCGAATTCTAAGTCTCGTCGTGTACTGGCCTCAGTACTGACCGCTCTTGTTTTCTTTTGCCCTTTGTCGGCACCCCTTTTGTTTAAGAAGGTTTCAGATCGACGTCGTTACCAGGGTTACCCTTCTGGCTTGGCCTAGGCAGGAGTATGGAAGCCATTGGTTATTCTCCAGAGCTCTTAGCCCAATTTGTATCTTATCCATAGTCGGATGTTGTATTGTTTTTAAGATGATTTGGATCTTTGTATTGTATGTCTGTCTTCTTGACTCTTTGAGTCGTTGTTGTATATATATGTTATATGGGTTCCATCATCGACTATTGTCTAATGATATTACTTCGTTTTCCACCCGCACGAAATTGCTTGGTTGGCACCTTTGAATCATTTCTATGCAGGTTTGGCGGGAATTGCTAAATCTTGCATAGGGTCGATCCGAGGGTGTTACAAACTTGTATTATATCTCAGCAGTTACGATACCCCATGGTACAACCTATAGGATAACCTAGCTAACGAACGTTATAGAGTGTCAAAACTATATTTGAAAATCGGCTGGAGATTAAGTCAGTTTTTACTCCTTATCCCTCTGCTATTCTCCTCTTACCTCTGCGTGCTTTGAATCTTCTCTCTTATCTTTTCTTAGAGTGTAGGAATTCTCGTGGTTAGGTTTATGTCGTACCTTCAGGGTTTTGCTTCCATCCTCTTGTAACGATGCATCGACGTCTGGCCTTCATGCTATCTAAGGAATCTTCCTCTCTGTACGTCTGGCCTTCATGCTATCTAAGGAATCTTCCTCTCTGTACCTTTCAGTGTTTTCCGACACAATGACGTCATCTGCATTTGATCTGATGAATAACCTGCATCATTCATTTGTTTCCGAACATCATTGGTGAAGATCTTCAGTCTAATTACGAGAATGGGTTGCACGCTTTTCTACTTCATGTGCGGAGTAATAGTTTGGGTGCGTGATAGATTGGCCCCCATGCTGACTACTCTTTCTATTTTCTCTTGTGCATTGAAGTGTGATTAGAATGCATCTTTTTTCTCCTTCTGTCAAAGTTAGAGGTGGATTATTTGTTGAGACATTTACCTTCGTCCTTTGTTCTCCGGAGTGTTGTCTCAATGAATGTGAACAACGATCTACAGTTGGTGATGTCGCCGATTTCAATATGGAGACAGAATCTTGTTAGTGGTGTCGCGAGGATCTATATGAAGCGAGAAGATTAAGACTGTTGGCCTTCTTCCCCATACCATGAGTCGGATCTCGAGGGCGAGATCCATTGTTAGTGGTGTTGAATTATAGCACCCTGGGTAAAATCCACTACTAGAAATCGCTCATTGTTTCTATCTCGGTGCATCATTATTTTATCATCATGCATATATTTGCCAAAAACTATTTCTCAAAAGCTTATTTTTGTTTTCTAAATATTCCCGTCTTTATTCAAATGAAAACCTCGGACCTCCAGAGTATGTTGCTTGTCTAAACTATTTATAAAATTGTTTACTAAAATAAATAAAACAAAATTTTAAACAAAAATAGTTTCGTCTGGAGGAGGCAGCCCATCCCATAGGCCAGGCCACCTACCACCCCGGCCAGCCCATCTTGTTTTAGAAGAACCCTAGAAAATCCACCTGATCCGGTCCCTAAGCCCCACTTACCCTAGCCGCCGCACACACACCACGCCCACCACGCACGCATTGTCTGGCACTCACACACGCAGGAACACACTTCAACCCAACCCACCTGACACGACTCCCGCATGGCAGCGAAGACGCATCGACACGCTGTCGGCACCCCACCCCGATCAATCACTCCGACCCACACTGCACTCACGCGCAAGAGCCACAATGCTCCTCTCGATTTCCGCCTGCAGCGCCCCATGATGTACTAACCCCACCCGCATTGCTTCTCCTTATCGAGATCCTCTCTCTCGCAGGATTCCCGTCATCCCTCTCACTCACCCGACACCCATCCTCCTCTCCAAGCATGCCCCCAACCGACGCTGCTGCCTCTCGCCCCGATCCCCTCTCAGGCACCCCGCACGTAGCGCTGGTCCTCCCACTCCTCTCCATCCCGGTCACCACGGCCCTCCACTTCTGGCTGCTAGCAGAGCGCCGCTACCGCTCGGTTCCCCTCGGTCGCCACACGCCAATGTTGCCTCCCTCCAGCTTGCAGGATGCTGCGGCCCTCTCCTCCTTCCTCAGCCCTGTAACGGCCGTGCACCGTGGGCCCTGCCACCTCTGTCCCGTACTGTCAAGCCGCCCTCCTCGCGCGCCCGCGCCCGCACAACCTCCTTCCATTCGGACACGGCCTCCCCGCCTCTGGTCGTCACCACCGCCACACGACGCCCTCGTCTGCTGCAGGCACTGCCCTTGTCCTAGTGCCTCCTTGTCCTGTAGGTCGTGCAACGTCTCCCACGTGCACATCCTTGCAAGCCTTGTCATTTGGTTTGGTTTGGCAGTGAGTTCCCATACCGAGTCAGGAAGGTGTTATGCGTCAATTGTTTTGGCTCCAATTTTACCAACTTGTTGTGTATGGGTGCTGCTACATGTGATGGAAACAGTGAGGTATCGCGGTGCTATGAAGAGCTGAAGACGATGATTGCAATGTAGTGTGGTGAAGTTAAGGAGGTGGTGAAGCTCCGAAAATGAGTCTAAGAGCCATGTTCCACTTCACATGTCCAAGATCTCCGGATCACAAACCCTCGGAATGACAAGATCTCCCTCCCGGAACCCAAAGACCGATCCTCGGCGAGCCCGCGCCCTGTCAAACCCTAGGAACAACCTAAAATCGCCAATAACCATGTGTGACCCCTGTCTAAACCTCCCCTATTTTTGTAATATGACATTTATCCTATTGCATTTAATTGTTCATGCTCAACTCTCATCATGTGTTTTGGGGGCTTTATGCCGATTCACCTCATAATTAAATATGGAGACCATACGTGGGCTTTTAAAATCTTATATTAGACTCATTAAAATTTGTGTAGCGAACCGCCATGTTTTGTGTTATTAAGTAAACATTTAAATTGCTAGGTATCTCTACAACTTGAACCACTTAACTAATTGTCGGGACTCCGGTTCCGCTTAATATTGACTAATTGCATCGCACTTTTGCCATGTCATCCATCATACATGCATCATGCCCGATCTTCTATCGTAGTATTAAATAGTGCATCTGGTGTTTCTTCTAGTGCTTTGCTTCTTTACGGATTAGGCCGGTGAGTTGATGTGAGTGTTAACCTGATCTCCGGATGTATCTCCGGCAGTGTTACCCAGGCGAGCATTCTTCCCCACTTTCTACCTATTTTACATTTATATTTTTTATTTTCTCCTATTGATCTATTTCTACATGTGTTGCGATGCTTTAGTCGTTTTTTACCCGTTATACCCCTTGCATCCTATACTGCCTTGAACACCTCCTATTACCTGTTGTTTGATAGACAATTGGTCTTGCGAATCATAGTTGCTTGCTAAGGTGCTTCTTTGCGTCGTCGATGATCTACCATGGTTGGGGGTTGGCATATCCATCAAGGTGGAGATGACTGTCTTTTTAATTACATCTGGTTAATTAAATATTAACATGGATATAATTAATGAAGAGGCACTAGTGGGTAATAGTTGATATTTGGTTGTTAACCACCCACTTGTGTCCACCTAGGACCCGAGTTCTTGACACCTGTTCCGAGATTGAACGTGATAACCACATGTGGGGTGTATGAGCACCCCTATCGGCTTACTACCTGATTCCAAAGTACTGTTCTAAGGGCCACAAACTAGTTTGAAGTTTTCATGCCATGTTATTCCTGTATGCCATGTTTATTACATGTTGCTCGATGAGCGTTTATTACTGTTCCATAGGCGCGGCACTCTGTCACGGGAATATATTGTCCATGACCTATGATCGCGTGACAAGTGTACGCAACCCTAGGGTCCGTACGAGGATGATTAGCTATACCTTGTATGGGTAGCTCTTTCGGGTAGCCCCCATGTACTTGCTTTGGGTCTGGAAAAGTGTCGTGTCCTAGGCCTCTCCGACATACCGATGGGTGTATGTTAACTGATCTGGCAAAAAGGGTCGAAGTGCGTGTGGAAACTTTGGTACACCCCTCCAGGGCTAAATCATTTCGAAAAGCCATGTCAGCGGTTATGGATGACTTAGAGCATAGTATCTCGATCATAGACAACTAGAACTAAATTTTACTGTCCTAAATTTTACTTGTATCTGATATGACTAGTAAGTTGGATAACCACCATGGTAAGAATGATTAAAACTGCCAATCTTGTGAGTTTCCTCGGCTTGACTTCCTCGTTTGGTCTCGAGGGGGAAATACTGGGAGGGGTATGAATGGTGGTAGTATCAGGCTGGTTTCGCATAGGTCTTTCTCATCTCTCTGATAGCCGACGGTTGTATCGAGTCTCTATAGGTTGTTTATTGCATGCTGCACTACCACTTCAGTCCACCATACCTATATAGGCGAGAGCTGCCGAATTCTATGTCTCGCCGTATATTGGCCTCAGTATTGACCGCTCTCTTTTTTCCTTTGCCCTTTGCCAGCAACCCTTTTGTTTAGGCAGGTTTGAGATCGACGTCGTTAGCAGAGTTACCCCTTCCGGCATGGCCTGGGCAGGTTTATGGACAACATTGGTTATTATTTAGGGCTCTTAGCCCAATTTGCATCTTATCCATAGTCGGATGTTATATCATTTTCAAGGTGATTTGGATCTTTGTACTGTACGTCTGTATTCTTGACTCGTTGAGTCGTTGTTGTATATAATTGTTCTGTGGGTTCCATCATGGACTATTGTATAATTATATTACTTTGTTTTCCACCTGCTTGAAAGTGCATGGTGGGCACCTTTGAATCGTGTCTATGCGGGTTTGGCGGGAATCGCTAAAACTTGCATAGGGTCGATCCAAGGGTGTTACAAAGTGGTATCAGATCTCAGTAGTTATGGTACCCTATTGGTCCAGCCTGTAGGATAACCTAGCTAACGAACATTGTAGAGTGTCAAAACTATTTTTGAAAATCGACTGGACAGATCCGATTAAGTCTATTTTTACTCCTTATCCCTCTGCTATTCTCCTCTTACATGTGTGTTTTTTGAGTTTGCTCTATTATCTTTTTTCGAGTGCAGGAATTCTAGTGGTTGGGTTCCGTCGTACCTTCAGGGTTTTGCTTCCATACTCTTGTAACAGTGCTTGGACATCTGGCCTTCATGCTATTTGAGGAATCTTCCTCTATGTACCTTTAAGTGGAGCAAAATTCACTAAAAAAATCTTTGAATCTTCTGGTGTGTTTTGACACGAAGACGTCATCTGCACCTAATCCAATGAATAACCCGCATCATTAATTTGTTTCCGAACATCGCCGGTGAAGATCTTCAGTCTAATTTCGAGAATGGGTTGCACGCTTTTCTACTTCATGTGCGGAGTAATAGTTTGGGTGCATGATGGATTGGCCCCCATGCCGACTACTCATTCTATTTTCTCTTGTACATTGAAGTGGATTAGAATGCATATTTTCTCTCCTTCTATCGAAGTTAGAGGTGGATTTATCTGTTGAGACATTTACCTTCGTCCTTTGTTCTCCGGAGTGTTCTCTCAATGAATGTGAGCAACGATCTATTTCTGGTGGTCTTGCCGATTTCAAGATGGAGCAAGAATCTTATTAGTGGTGTCACGAGGATCTACATGAACCGAGTAGATTCAGACCGTCGGCCTTCTTCCATGTACCATGAGGCAGATCTCGAGGGCGAGATCTATTGTTAGTGGTGTCGAATTGTAGCACCTCGGGTAAAAACCACTACGAGAAATCGCCTGTTCTTTCTATCTTGGTTCATCATCATGACGTCACCGTGCATATATTTGCCAAAATATATTTCTCAAAATCTTATTTTTGTTTTCTAAATATTCCCTTCTTTACTCAAATCAAAACCTCAGACCTCTAGAGTATGTTATTTGTCTAAACTATTTATAAAATTGTTTACTAAAATAAATCAAACAAAGTTTAACAAAAATAGTTTTGTCCGGAGGATGCAGCCAAGCCTGTAGGCCAGGCCACCTACCACCCCAGTCGGCCCTGCCTATTTTAGAGTAACCCTAAATCTAGACCCATTTTGATCAAACCCTAACCCTAGAAAATCTACCTAATCCGGTCCCTAAGCCCCACCTACCCTAGCCTCCGCGCACACATACCACACCCACCACGCACGCACTGTCCAGCACTCACACACGCGGGCACACACTACAACCCAACCCAACCGACATGACTCCCATGTGACAGAGAACCCACATCGACACACTGCCGGCACCCCACCCCGATCGATCACCCCGGCCCACATCGCACTCCCGTGCAAGAGCATCCATGCTCCCCTCGATTTCTGCCTGCAGCGCCCCATAGGGGACCGACCCCACCCTGCATCCCTGCCTCGCTTCTCCCTATTGAGATCCTCTCTCTCACGGGATTCTCGTCCTCCCTCTCGCTCACTCCGCTGCCATCCTCCTCTCCCAGCACTCCCCTGCCCGACGACATTGCCTCTTGCCCGGATCCCCTCCGAGGCACCCCGCGCGCAGCGCCGGTCCTCCCTCTCCTCTCTATCAGGGTCACCGCGGCCCTCCTCTTCTGGTTGCTAGAAGAGCACCTCTGACGCTCGGCTCCCCTCCGTCACCACCCACCGCCGCCGCCTCCCTCCGGCTGGCAGGATGCTATGGCCCTCTCCCCCTTCCTTGGCTCCGTCACGACCCTGCACCGTGTGCTCTGCCACCTCTGTCGCACACCATCAAGCTGCCCTCCTTGCACGGCCGGGCTTGCGCGACCTCCTTGCGTTCGGACACTGCCTCCCCGCCTCCAGTCGCCACCGCCACTACACGACGGCCTCGTCTGTTGCCGGCACCGCCCTTGTACGAGCGCCTCCTTGTCCTGTAGGTCGTGCAACACCGCCCACATGCACGTCCTCGCAAGCCTCCTCATATGGTTTGGTTTGGCAGTGAGTTCCTGTACAGAATCAGGAAGGTGTGATGCGTCAATTGTTTTGGCTCCAATTTCACCAACCTTGTTGCGTATGGGTGCTACTATTTGTGATGGAAACAGTGAGGTATCACAGTGCTATGAAGAGCTGAAGACGATGATTGCAGTGTAGTGTGGTGATGTTTAGGAGGTGGTGATTGTAATACCCTTGGATCGGCCCTATACAAGTGTTAGCGATTTCCGCCAAGCCTGCATAGAAACGATTCAAAGGTGCCCACCAGGCACTTTCGTGCGGGTGGAAAACGAAGTAATATCATTACACATTAGTCCACGATGGAACCCACAGAATATATATATACAACAACGACTCCATGAGTTAAGAATACATATACAATACAAAGATCCAAATCACCTTAAAAACGATACAGCGTCCGAGTACGGACAAGATGCAAATGGGGCTAAGAGCCATGAAGAATAACCAACGGCGTCCATAACCCTGCCAGGCCAAGCCGGAAGGGTAACCCTACTAACAACATCGATCTCAAACCTGCTTAAACAAAAGGGGTGCCGACAAAGGGCAAAGGAAAAAGAGAGCGGTCAGTACCGATACCAGTACACGTCGAGTCTTAGAATTCGGCGGTCCTCGCCTACATAGGTACGGTGGGCTGAAGCGGCAGCGCAGCATGCACTAAACAACCTATAGAGACTCAATAAATTGTCAACTATCAGAGAGAGAAAAGAAATACCTATCCAAAACCATCCTGCTACTACCACCAAACATACCCATCCTGGTATTTCCCCCTCGAGACCAACCGAGGAAGTCAAGACGAGGAAACTCACACGGTTGGCAGTTTTATTTATTTTTGACATGGTGGTTATCCAACTTACTAGTCATATCAGATACACGTCAAAGTTATCATAGTAAAATTTAGTTATAGTTGTCAATGATCAAGATACTATGATCCAAGTCATCCACCACCACGGACACGGCTTTTCGAAAAGATTTAACCCTGCAGGGGTGCACCAAAGTTTCCACACGCACTTCGACCCTTGTTGCCAGATCAATTAACATACTTCTATAGGTATGTCGGCAGGGTCTAGGACACGACGCTTTCCCAAACTCAAAGCAAGTACATGGGGGCCACCAAAAAGAGCTACCCGTACGAGGTATAGCTAATCCTCCTCGTACGGACTCTAGGGTTGCGTACACTTACACGGGAGCACAGGCCATAGACAAAATATTCCCGTGATAGAGTGCTGCACCTACGCAACAGTAATAAACGCTCATCGAGCAATAGGTAATAAATATGACATAACATGGCATACATGGTATAACGTGGGATGAAAACTTTAAACTAGTTTGTGGCCCCCAGTTCAGTACTTTGAAACCAGGTACTAAGCCGATAGAGGTGTATACACCCCACATCTGCTTAGCGCGCTCAGTCTCGGAATAGGTGTCAAGAACTCAGGTCCTAGATGGACACAAGTGGGCGGTTAACTACCAAATCTCAACAATTACCCACCGGTGCCTCTTTATTATTTATATCAATTTTAATATTTAATTAACTAGCTGTAATTGAAGTAATGATCATCTCCACATTTATGAATATGCCAACCCCCAACATCAGTGAAACATCAACGACACGAAGCAGCACCTGAGAAAGCGACTACGACTCGCAAGGCCAACTGTCTATCCAAACAACATGCAATAAGAGGTGTCCAAGGCAATATAAAGGCTGCATGGATATATAAAGGGATACGGAATCAAAAGCATCGCAACACAGATAACAATAGATCAACAGGAAAAAGTAAAGACTAGAAATGTAAAATAGGTAGAAAGAGGGAGGATGCTCGCCTGGGAAACATTGCCGAATATATATCCGAAGATCGGGTCGACACTCGCAACAACTCATCGGCCTAATCCGTGAAGAAGCAAACACTAAAATAAATACCGGATGCAATATTTAATACTACGGCAGACGATCGGACATGATGTATGATATATGACATGACAAAGGTGCAATGTAATTAGACAATAATAAGCGGAACCGGAACCCGACAATTAATTAATAGATTCATGTTGTTTAGATACTCCTCATTTTAAATATTGACTTAATAAGGTAAAACATGGCGTTGGATTCGCTAGACAAAATTAAATGGAGTCAACATAAGACTAGAAAAGCTCGTATATTCTCTACAGTTAATTGAGATAAGTTTCTATTTAGCCAACCACAAGATGATATGTATATGAGCATGAATAATTTAATATGTAACAAGATAGACAACAATATACAAAATTAGAGATTGGGTCGGGGTCTCACCGTACGGATCAAAGAGAGAAGGAGACGGTCTTCGAGTTATCGTTGAAGTGGTAGAAACTGAAACAGACCCAGACCCCTTATAGGCATTTTACCGAACACCTTACGGTCAAGTCACTGCAGACAAAAATTCAATATGGAAACGAAGACGTGTGACAAGGATTGTTGTTGGACAGAAAGTGAGGCAGCTCGGCGGCTGCAGAAAACGAGGGGCCGGTTGTATCGGCTGCTGCTAGCTCCTTGCAGCACAGGGCCCCAAAGCGGTATGGTGCAGAGACCCAGGCTTGACCGACTCATGTGTTGATCCAAGGGGTATGGCGGGTGTGCGCGTGCGGCCAAGCTTGCTGCTGCTGCGTATGGAGCAAGCCCCAAGGCAGATTGATCCGTGGTGGTGTGGATCGATGGTATTCTAGATGGTGGTGTATGAATTGAGAGAAACACAAGTAGGGACAAGATAAGAAAATGGAACGGTGGCAATTCAAGAACACATCTATGCTCGTACGTAGTTGCTCTGCACCATGTAGCGACTGGCCGCCGGGGAAAAGAAAACAAACGCGCTGGCGGCTGGATGAGCAGAGGAGATGGGCGACACGCCGGCTATTGGAACTAATCTTGTTATTAGTGCTAGATTTAGATGATTTAATCATGGTTTATTTTGTAGTTTTATGGTAACACTAGAACTGCTGCTGTGTACATATCCATAGACGCGATCATGTGTACACATGCAAAGTTATTAGTATTAATTAGTTGCATGTATGGTTAGTTAGAGAGGTGGTCGCATGGAGCTAAGTCAAGTGCATGCATGATCCCTCAAAAAAAAAGTCAAGTGCATGCTGGCCGCAAGTCATGTGGATAAGGGAGATAGTTTAGCTAGTGCGTTAGTGCATGGCGTTAGTGGCCGGTATATGGTGTTCAGGTTGTTAGCGTGTGAGTCGTATGGCTATTTAAGCTAAGCAAATGAATGAGAAACAGAGGGCCTACAGGCATAGAGAAAAATGTAGTCTTTGTAGCTGCCAAGGGAGAGTGTTTTGGGCAAAGCCTTTGTGTTCATCTTCCTTGGTCATGGGTGTGTGCGTGTGTATTCTCTGATCTCTTGCGTGTGTTCTTGTGTGAGAGATTAGAGAGGGGTTGAGAGGTTGAAGAAGAGGGGTTGCGAGATGCAACTCCATCACTGGCGGCGGGATGAGAAGAGGAGATAGATAGGCTCCGAGAATTGGGAAAAATTGGGGATAGGATTTGGGAAGGAGAAAAAAAAGAATGAACTATATATACAGTCTAATTTAGATTAGATAGACCTAGTTTTGGACTAAAATTTTAGACAGATTTTTTGCTTATTTTCATTATAAGTAAAATAAGTACAACCTTTGCGATCTTATAAATCATAAAAATATTGTTTTGTTTCAATTTAAAAATAAAAAGAAGAACAGGTTTAATAAAACCTTGTGGGTATTTTTGGCAAAACAAAAAGATATGTTTTTAGCAAAATAATTTATGGCCAAAACATTCAAATAAAATATGCATGATGCGGTTTGAACCAACAAGAGAGGCAAGAAGGTTACGTATAGGATTTAAACAAAATTCCAACAAATCAATTAATCAAAGAAGTCTAACAAGAAAAACGACACTCATGAAGATGCCATAGATAGATAGAGACAAGAGCACTACGATTTAAATAGAGCAAAACTGAATGAATAATCCACACGCTCATATGGGCATGATTTAAAACCAAAGAAAAACATAAGAACCCATATGGACAATGTCGGGTAGATTTTAGGCGAGATAATATGGATAATATATGGTGGCGAGGATCCACACAATATATATGGGCATAATTAAGTCCAAGCAAATGAAGAAACCCATATGGTATCATGTGTGGTGGAATATGGAGAAAAATTCATATGGACAAGATCATAGAAGCATGCTAGTGATATGAATGATTTAAATAGATATGCTCCCAACTTAATTTGGGCATTATGACAAGATACATATAGTAAGACTCACTCAAACGAAATTGGACATTACGGTTCCATGTTAATTATGGCACCAACTGGAGAGAGAATAGGGAGAGGGTGAAAATAGAGAGAGGCAAATACAAATGTCAAAACAAGTATCAAGAACCAAAGGCAAGTGCAAGAATTTAATTATATGTTCGATGCAAGGTGGCATGATGAACATGATGATGATTTATGATGATGCAGAAAAAAAATAACAAGCAATTTTCTAGTTGGGGATTTTTCCGGGTTGCTACACTGATGCTCCGAAAACGAGTCGAAGAGCCATATTCCGCTGCACATGTCCAAGATATCCGGAGTACAAACCCTCGGAATGACAAGCTCTCCCTCCCGGAACCCAAAGACCGATCCCGGCGAGCCTGCACCCTATCGAACCCTCGGAACCCAAGATCGCCGATAACCATGTGTGACCCCTATCTAAACCGCCCCTATTTTTGTAATATGACATTTATTCTGTTGCATATAATTTTTCATGCTCACATCTCATCATGTGGTTTGGGGGCTTTATGTCGATGCACCTCATAATTAAATACGGAGGCCATATGTAGGATTTTCTAATCTTATATTGGCCTCATTAAAATTTGTGTGGCGAACCGCCATGTTTTTTCTTATTAAGTCAACATTTAAATTGCGGGGTATCTAAATAACTTGAACCACTTAAATAATTGTCGGGACCCCGGTTTCTCTTAATATTGTCTAATTGCATCGCTCTTTTGCCACGTCATACATAATACTTCACTTTATTGTCGATTATGCTATCTTTATTGTTGGGAAAGTTATGCCATGACACTTCACTTCCCAACAAAGAAACAAATTCTTTTATGATCTTAGACATTAATTTTTGGATGATCCATTCCTTTGTAAGAAAAGTGTAGAATGTATTATTAGATGTTGTGTGCCAGAAATTGAGGAGCAGGATATCATAAGAGATTTTCATGACATCCCTTATGGAGGACATCATGCAGGATACTGCACCACTACAAAGGTATTATATTCTGGTTTTTATTGGCCTACTTTATTTAAAGATTTTCTAACTATGTTAAAGGATGTGACAAATTTCTACACATTGAAAACATTGGTAAGAGAAATGAAATTGCCATGAACTATTCACTTCCTCTTAAACCAATTGATGTATGGGGATTTGAATTTATTGGACCATTCCCGTCAACAACAAAAAACACACTCACATCTTGGTTGTAGTGGACTATGTTAAAAAATGGGTTGAAGCAATTCTAACAAAAAGTGTAGTTCATGCTACAACAAGGAAGATGCTTAAGGGCATCATCTTTCCTAGGACTGGAGTACCTAATTTTAATTACTGATGATAGTTCTCACTTTGTACATGGAGTCTTAAGAAAAAATTAGCTAAGTATGGTGTCAATCATAGGGTAGCATCCCCATATCTCCCTCAAACTAGTTGTGAAGTTGAACTAAGTAATAGGGAAATTCAACTTATTTTAGAAAAGATAGTCAATAAAGCTAGGTCTGATTGGACAACCAAAATCAATGATGCTTTGTGGTCTTATATAACTTCTTTTAAAAATCCTATGGATAAGTTGTTGGGGAATGCGCTACAGAAAAGAAAACATTCTAGCACATAAACAATATCCAATGCAAGGGTGAGGTAACGGAACATACCCTAGTAGATAAAACTAGAGGAAGTTTGTCGATGACGAGGTTTATCGTGCGCCGATCCCCGCAACAAGCCTTAGAAAGTGGTGATAACCCCAAGTGCAGAGGATCACCATAGTACCTCTCAATATGAAAGTAGGATATCGATATACAAGAACAAGAAGGAAAAGCTATCTATTCTCTACAACTAAAGTGTCACAAGTTTTAGTTGATTATGCACTAAACAACTTTTAAGGAATAATATGGTTGTTTTAATAGATGCAAATTTAATTTAACAAAACAAGAATGTAAAAGTGTACCAATCCTCTTCAATGTAAGGAAATTATCTAACAGATCCCATTTACCTAGCCCCGTTTGTAGTTTTGTAGCTCCTGGAAAGTCAAAAACATTAACAAAAGGTTTTTGTGCTAAAAAAATAGAACCAAAAGTGAGATGATTGTTTAGAAAATCGCCGAAATCAATGTAAAACATGTATCTAACATTATATATGTTGCAAATATGTGGGAAATCATGTCAAAAAACTAAAAAGTTCATTTATGCATTTTACACGCATCAAGTGGCGGGGAGATGTATTATCCGACGGACGACTCCGAAGAACTAGTGAAATATGTGGAGTCTGGAGTCGCATACTCCAACCCATGGAACGTTGCACAGCTGCGACGATTCTACCCATAGCTACCTACCCCTTTACTTTCAATAAGGCTATTCAGCCAAGGCTACCCAGCCGAACAATGTACTTCCTCCATTACGATAAAAATAAAGCTAAGTGTCTCGCCCCAAAATTTCGTTTTGCTATTCGCACCTTTACTTCATGCTACAAATGCACTCGGGGGCTCCCCTCACCTCACGATTTCGTCGACTGAGGATAACACGTGTACGCATGAGTAGCTGATCGCGTCAGGCTAACGAAAAGGACACGTATGCGAACAAAGCACTAGGTGCTCAAACAACAACCAAACCTTTATAACAAAGGGCAAAACAGGCCTAGTCAAATATATACAAATTTTACATTTATCTCTTTTACATGCACTACCTATTCTGAAGAAAAATCTGAGCACGCTGCTCAAATAGATCTACGATCTCTTCGGCATACTGCCTTACAGCCGCGTAATGCGGACGCATATCCCACACACCACCATCTTTTCGAGGGGGTGGCCCAGCCGCTACAACAGACATATCTACATCAGGGCGATTCAGCCTCACAAGGGACAACGCAACTTTCACTCCTGCGACGAGCTGATGCCGCACCAACTCCTTGACATGATTCACGTTCCGAAACTTTGACAGAAGACCAGAAAGGGTTGTTGGTGCAACATCGAGCGGAAACATCACATGCAGAACCGACGCGAGTGAAGTCTGCACCTGACGAAGCACCCGCGATACTTGGTGAACGCAATCATGCACCGTCGCAAGGACCATAGCACAGTCACGATCCATCCAGAAGAACCCACCGGCTTCCATGTCCTGTTGAGTCAAGCAATTGACCCGAACAGCAACACGCTCCTTCTCCTCCCTAGGGGCAAGGTTAGCACCTGCAATACTTGCACAAAAGTAATATGCAATGCCAGCAGGCGCATCCGAAGAAATGGGCAACAGCTCGAAAAACTTACACTGAAGCTGCTCGGATAATCGAAGCAATTCCGCCATCAAGTACTCCTCTCTGGCAGCACTGTGATCTGCCTTGGACTTCCAAACGTCGGCATGGCCACGCATCCCAAGCAACTCTTTCTCGAGACTACGAACACGGTCTCGAAGAAACGCAAGCTGTGACGAATCATCCAAGGATGGCCGCAGCCGCGCTGCAGCCAAAGTGTCAACGGGATCGGCACACGAAGGACCCTAGATCAACAGACAGGCAAAGACATGAACACACAGGCGAAGGAGCACATAACTCAACAAATTCATTAAGTGCATCAAAAGCCACTACGTGGCACAAGGATTTGTTCATCAAAATAATTACAACAAAAGAGACTACAACTATCCTACAGCTACAGCGCCTAAGACGCGGCACCCTGAGTAGCCTCGGAGCCGGATTGCCTCGCGTTCGCTTCCCCCTGCTGCCGTAGCGCGTACTCGGCCAGCAGATCAATCAGCTTTGGCCATAACACTTACAGCGAGCAGAACAGGTAGCGAAGGCTACCTCGGATCCATCAGCGATCTTCGGCATTCAGGAAGTGACCTAGGGAAGGTCCAGCTCCGCTCCAGCCGCCAAGGCCACTGCCAGCCCGACGGATGCACCGATGCCCTTCTGCTTGCGCTTATACGTCGCAGGTGCTTCGGCTGACAGCGCCTCTGCTAGAGCATCAACATCATCAAGGGCCACGCCCTTGGGGAAAAGCTCCTTGTAGAAGCGCCCAAGGACCTCCTTGTCCTTGGCAAGCATATTGACGACGGTGCCGCAGCGATCTGAAGGGGTTCGTAGCATGCAAAACAAAATTTTTCTACCGCATGCAAACAAACAAGCCAAGATCTATCTACTAGATTGTAGCAACGAGTCGATAGAGGAACTCACCCTCGAAGATTCCAAAGCGGTTAACGAGAGCAGATTCTCGTGGGTGATGTAGTCGTACTCTTGCCGATCTCAAGATCGCATAGACGATCCTTCCGGCGCTGCGTTCCGGCAGCGCTTCCACAGTCGGTCACACGTTCGGTACTCGATGAAGACCTTCCTCTCCCTTGTTCCAGCAGGCAGTGGAGGTTGTAGCACTCTCCTCGCGATTCCGGCAGCACGACGGCATGGTACCGGAAGTAGAGGGGAGATCTCGCAGGGCTTCGCCTTAAGCCGGAGCGAGTATGGTGGACTATGAGAGAGCCTTGGTGATCTAGGGTTTAGACACACCAATTAGAAGGGGCTAAACCAGCGGCTAGGGCAATTAGAAGCTCTAACTCGGCGGCTTGGGAGAAATCCCTAGGCTGTGGCTAGGGTTTAGGTTTAGAGGGAGGCAACTTGTGTGTCTAGGAGGGGAACCCTGCCCCTCCTTATATAGGTGGAGGGAGGCGCCGGCCAAGGGGAGGGAGTCCCTCCCCAACTCGGATCCCTAGTGGGCCGGCGGTGGAGGAGGAACTCCTCCCCAACTCGGTTTCCCACTTCTTCTCCACTTTCCAAAATAGCCGTTTGACTTTTCAAATTGGTGTTTGACTTTTCAAACTAGGATTTGATTAAACCCTTTATTTTGTACAGCGATGACACCTAGTACATGATGCAATCATTCCAACTTGCAATGACACATTCATGTACCCTTCCTTTCCGGAGTGCCGGACATTCCGGAACCTTCTAGAACATTCCTGCTGAAAACACCGGAACCATTCTCCAACCCCGAAACAGGACTTTCCTTATATGAATCTTATTCTCCGGACCATTCCGGATCTCCTCGTGATATCCCGGATCCCATCCGAGACTCCGAACAACATTCGGTCTCTTACTCATCATTCCATAACTACTCAACAACATTGAATCCTTAAGTGTGTCTCCCTACGGTTCGTGAATTATGCGGACATGATCGAGACACTTCTCCGATCAATAACCAATAGAGGAATCTGGAAATTCATATGGCTCCCACATATTTCTATGATTACTTTGCGATCGAATGAACCACTTACATATGATACCAATTTCCCTTTGTCTCACGATATTTTACTTATCCGAGGTTATGATCGTCGGTATCTCTGCATACCTAGTTCAACCTCGTTGCTGATAAGTACTCTTTTCTCGTTCCCGTGGTATGTGATCCCTTGTGAGCCAGTCACATGCTTGCAAGCTAATTGGATGATATTCCACCGAGAGGGCCCAGAGTATATCTATCCGTCATATGGATGGACAAATCCCACTCTTGATCCATGTGTCTCAACCAATACTTTCCGAACACTCAATGCCACCTTTATAGCCACCCTGTTACAGTGTGGTGTTTGATGTCATCAAAGCATCCTTCCGGTAAAGGTGATATGCATGATCTCATGGTCGAAGGAATTAGGTTACTATGTATCAGAAAGCTTATAGCAAATGAACTATATTAAATGACTTGATCTTTATGCTACGCTTAACTATAGGAGTATGTCCATCACATCATTCTCCTAATGATATGACCCTGTTGTTAATAACATCTCTATGTTCATGATCAGGAAACCATGATCATATATTAACCAACAAGCTAGTTTAACAAGAGGCTTTACTAGGGACTCTTTTATGTTTACAAATCACACAAGTATTAATGTTTCCGGTTAATACAATTATAGCATGGTATGTAAACATTTATCATAAGTATGAAGATATGATAATAACCACTTTATTATTGCCTCTTGGGCATATCTCCAACACGATCTTCAACCGCCGCAGCAGCATCATACAGAGCACTCCCGTGCTCCAGAGCGCCGCGATCAAACTCGATGCCTGCGGCATCTAAAAAAACACGGAAGAAGAATGAGCGATAGCACCACAAAAGAAAGACAATGAAATCAAAAGAGGATGGCGAAGATACTCACCCGAAACAGCCTTGGCAGCCGCCATAAGCTTGTCGGCCACCTCTCTCTCTCGCGCGAAGCCGTAGCGGCGGCAAGCTGCTCCTCGCGGTCCGTGGCCTCCCGCTGCAGGCGCTCCTTAGCCTTGGCCGCAGTGGCTAGCTCCAGCTCGAGGCGCTCCTTAGCACCAACGGCGACCTCGGCCTTCTTTTCCGCTTGACCGAGGCTCTTTTTGAGAGCATCAATCTCACAAAGGGAAGTGTTGTGCTCCTCTGCATTCAAATAACACAAACGTCGGATAACAGAACAAGAATACAAGAAGAGGCAGAGACCAAAGGCATAAATGTACCTCGAAGCTGTTTGAGGCTGGCCTCCAGCGCCAGGTGCTGCTGCACCAGTCGTTTGGCATCCTGCACAAAAGGCTACAAGAAAAAGACCTACTAGTCAAGAGAAGGACTCGGGGGAGACGCCCAAAAGAAAGAGCAGAAGCAAACTACACACAAGAAAGCGCTCGGGGGCTCCCCCCGAGACTCGAAGGAAGAACAAACAACAAAACTACTTTACAGATGCTCGGGGGCTTCCCCCGTGGCAGGAGGCAGAACTACTCACATGATCCGATGGCGACTCCGAAGGTCCGCTTGCCGCCTTCTGAGGCGCAACCACCTGAACCTCCTGCGGAGAAGGGTCCGGAGTAGGGCCTTCAGAGGTAGCCACCGTCTGAGGAGGAGGAGACGCAACTTTCGACTCCCCCATCATCTCCCGAGCACCATCGCTGGAGGAGTCGTTGGAAGAATGCCTGCACAAGGAAAAATTAGCACAAGTACAAAGTAAACAGGCAAGAAAAAGTAGTGCAGGACAAAGGAAACTTACGAGTCAAGCTCGCTCAGGTTGAAGACAGGAGGGGTCCTCCGGACTTTCTTCTCCTCTTTCTTCTCTTCCTTCTTTTCTTCCTTCTTCCGCTTCGCCGGAGGGTGCGGCACTACAGCCCGCACGGGAACGGCAGGAATTAGAGAGGAAGAGCCTCCATGCCCATCACTGTGACGCTCAAGACACAGCGGGTTCCTAGGAGTCGGAGGAGTCGAGGGATCCGAAGACTCGCTGGAGCTCCGTGACCGTTTGCGAGTGTGGTCCTCACTCGACTCATTGGCCTCTTCAGCCAGAGATCGTGCCGACGGCAGCTCGAACATGGAATCCACCACATCATTATCTGGAGCATCCGGAAATACTTCGGGTAATGGAGGCGACATGCCAGGCACTTTGAAGCTCTGCACAAGAGAAGAAAATTTGTTAGCAAACAAACGCAAAAACAATGCAGTCGAAAATAGCGCTACGCGCACGGATCTACACCTGTGGAACAGGAAGCGAAGAAGAAAACGGAGAAGTTAGCGACTTCCCCGGGATATCCTCTCTAGCCTTGAACTTCAGCAGCGAACGAAGGGTCCTGTCGAGATCTCCCAGGGAGAATTTCTCAGCCGAAACCCTCGCCGGATCACGGCGGCCAGCATAAAGGAACATCGGGTGCACCCTAGCCTGGAGTGGCTGCACCGGACGCTCAAGAAATGTGCGGATGATATCCACACCGTTCACTTCCTTCTCCGGAATCAACTGGAGATCCTCCACTCGACGATAGAGAAACTCTATCTCCGCTACCTCGCCATCCAAGATCTGTTTTTTCCAGGACCTCTTCGGCTCGATTATTTGGGAGGGGTCGAAAGGAGCAAGACCAAAATGCTTCCCAGCCACTGTGGAGTCGCGAATATAAAACCATCGTCTCCGCCAGTACTGGAAAGATTCGGACATGGTAAACGAAAAGAAAAGCAGATTGGGTTTGAGGAAGATGATACAACCCCCAATGGGATAAACACCATCCGAACCAGATTGCCTCTTCACAGAATAGAGTTTCCGGAAAATACCAAAGTGTGGCTCGATACCGAGCCAGCACTCGCAAAAAGTGATAAAACAAGCAATGTGAAGAAGTGAATTGGGGGAAAGATGATGCAATGGACACCGTAAAGAAAAAGTAGTCCACGAAGGAAGTCGTGGACTGGGAAGGAAAATCCGTGAATAACGAAGGCGAGGAACATAACCCGAAACCCAGCGGGGGGACGGAGGATTATCTCATTACCTGGGAGTTATACGGCCTCCCTATCCTGCGGGATCAAGCCCCGCTCACGAAGCTTGCGGAGATCACTCTCCCGTGTCTCCGATCGCCGACAGCCACCGTCGGTGACACGGGTAGCGACGGCACTCTTCTTCCCTCCAGCAGTGCTGGTACCAACCGCAGAAGAAGATTTCTTCGACTTCCCTATCGCGGTACGGCGGCACCGGCGGTGAGAGCGCATGATGGAAGAAGGAAATGTGAAAGGATATTCCAGCGCGCAGCAAGAACTCTCAAATAACAAGGGAGCGGTGAAACGAGAATAGCTGCGGTGAAAACAAACTAAAGTCTTCCCCAATGATTATAAAGACGAAGACGATGCACGACAACCGTCCATCGAGAAGACCTAACGCCAAAGGCAGGATCTGGCCATACACGTGTCAGCATCGCAACGAACCGTCGCTAACACGCCCTCCACTACGCGCGGAAATCAAGGTGACGCCGTAATTATCTCCACGCTGCGCGTGACCGGTCAATTCAAGGTCAGAAAGTGGGACCCATGTTCGTTCAGTCAAGTCATCTCTGGCGCAGCAGACGCTTGAGGTCTTCGATCGTCAGCACTGACGTCATCAAAAGCAACACTAGCAATAGTCACAATATCTTCGGCTTCACAGCTAAGAGTACTCACTCGAATCTACGATTCGACTAATTACTCGGGGGCTACTCCTATCAGGAGCGCTGGCCGCGCACCCGAAAGATGAACAACATTTTACAACATTGAACTATTTCTTCGAGTCCTACGTTGAGTCTACGACTCCACTACGGACTCGGGGGCTACTCCCATAGGGAGGATGGATTTAGGAATCCGAAATTTTTTGTGTCCTACGGACCTGACATTGAACAACGACTGAATCAAAGTCTCCGCTCGAGTCTACGACTCGAACAGACACTCGGGGGCTACTCCCATAGGGAGTGCTGGTCGTGCACCCTATAAAATTTCTACTGCGATCCTTTGGATCAGTATACAAAAAACTTTTCGACAACTCTGCCCCAACTAAACGCTAAGTGAGTAGCATTCTCCTTGGCTACCCGAAACACCTCCGCGGTGATAAACTTCGGATGCTGTGTCTGCGACGCAATGATAAGACCTACAGATATCATCTGATGGCCTGATAACCCACATGACTACGCTCTGCTAGTATAAACCCGTGCCAACATGCGCGCTAAAAAATCCCGACGGACGCGTTGGGTACATCAATTAAATTCACTGGAATTCCACTCCTGTAAGTCCTCCGCGACCTGAGTCGAATTACGCCAGCATATGTTCCGGGTTCGAGTGGAGGGACTCGAACCTGAAGAAGATCGTGTTGTTTTGTCTTAAGACAGTTAACTGACCCTGATCCGTCAGGAGAGTCAGGCTCATGCATCAACAATCCCTACACATTCTCTTGAAAGACAGAGTTGCACCCGAAGGATTGAAGAGTCCTCAGCCGAATCTACGATTCGACTGAACACTCGGGGGCTACTGACATGGTTATACCCCACGGGTACACGATCTCAGCATACCTGGTCCAGCCCAAGGAAGGCCCACGGCAATTGTACGCTGGCCCATGAGGATTTTCGGGTGGCCAAGGCCTATGACGCCTTCGGATCCTTGGAGAGCAAGAATAGAGTAGATAGGAAATTCAAAGGGGTAAAACCTAGAACCTGTAACCGACTAGATCTGTGCCTGGGACCTGCCTAAAGTCTATATAAAGGCCAGGAGGGCACGACCTAGATCTCTCTCTCATACTTTCGCATATACACCTCCATGCCAGATCGCATCTGCGCACCCCTGTAATCACCGGTTCCGTCGTAATCAAGAGCAAACAAGCAGGAGTAGGGTTTTCCCTTCGGGGGCCTGAACCTGGGTAAACCTCGTGTCCCGTATGCTTGTTTGCCTATCGTTCCGCGATCTCCAGCATCCCCATCTTCTCCAAAACCCAAGTCCATAACAATGGGCATTGACGAGATCAAACCTCGTCAACTAGTGCTCCAAGTGTTGAACCTCCACCGGTATCCACTCATGAAACGAGAATGGTACTGCGTCGAGGTGAGATCAAGAATTCCCGGATGAAGCGGGAACCCGTCGATGAAGATCCGGAAGCACTCCATCGTCCGTCAAGATTAGATCTAGAAAGGATAGAAGAGGAGCTACTACGGGTGTTGGTGAAGATATCCTCCACACGACAAATACGACGGCGTGAGGAAGAGGAAAGGGACTGGAGGGCCAGGCGGCAGTGGCCAGCGGTGGGCGATGCGGCGGCGGTTGTGGTGCCTCGGGGCTGGGCATGGATTGTTGTGTCTTTCCCTTGGTCCTCTCCCCTCAATATATAGGCGGATTCCCTCCTCCATAGAGGAGAGTAGGACTAAGATTTGTATCCTAAAAGGACTCCTTCTTTTCATTTCTTCCACTAATATTAGAGAGAGAGGAAGTCTGTATCCAATACGGAGTCCGAATCAAATACAGAGTCCTCCTCAAAACCAACTTGGGGGAAAGTTTGACATCAGGGAGGACTCCTCCCCCCTCGCGCATATAACTCATGTTGTTAATGGATATGTATTAAACATTATATTGAAGGCCAAAAATTCATTGGAAAGGTGGAAGAGTTAAATATCCAGAGCCTTGAGGCCATAATTGCAATATATATCCCCTGCTAGATACCAGAAATCAATAAATAGAGGTTTTAAGCTGCGTAATTGTCTTGGAATATCTCTATATTTTAGGTAAGTCGTTTTTTTGAAAAATTAAAGCGTGCAACGAAATAATTGCACATAACGGAGTTCTAAAGAGGGAAACAGGGCAGGTGGCATGCCTGTAACACCCCTAGTCTCTTCGGACCGACGGCTGTCACTTCTGCCAGCTTAATAAGATCTCTAGACTAACCCCACAGACCAACAATAGTCTTTTCTGCGTACTTTGTCCTCACTCGTGCGCACCCGGTACCCACTTCCCGGTTGGTCACCCATCCTAGAATTGCTCTAGGCCAAGCACGCTTAACCTTATAGTTCTTTTCAGATGAGCTTTCGGAAAAGAAGTTGCAACTTGGTGGTATGTGAAGGGTTTCGCAGCATAGTAAATCAAAATTTTCTACGGAAGCGAACAGAGGGAAAGCCAAGATCTAATCTAGGAGATGCAAACAACGAGAGAGATTGGATTAGATCTTCATACCCTTGAAGATTCGCACAGCGGAACGTTCGTCGGAACGTGGGTGATGTAGTCGTACTCGCTTCTCCTCCTCGCGATCCGATCCGATCTAGCACCACAAGTGGCGGTGCCTCCGTGAGATGCACACGTGCAGCACCTCGACGTCTCCTCCTTCCTCGGACCAGCAAGTATGGTGGAGAGATAGATTGGATCTACAACGCGACGGCGCGGTGTATATGGTGGAGAATTTCTGCAGCAGGGCTTCGTCTACAAACAGTCGGGAGGGAGAGAGGAAGGCAGCAGGGCTACTAGGGTTTGGAGGAAGGTGTGTGTGTAGGGGGGGAGGGGGCGCACCAGCCCTCTATATATAGAGGGGGGGTGCGGCCAGCCCTTGCCCATCCTCCAAGCCTATCTCTAGTTTAAACGATTTAAACTTTCCCTTATCTAGAAACCCTATCTCTAGTTTAAACGAGTTTAAACTTATCTAGGATCGGCTGGGCCCTATGGGGCCTTGTGCCCCTGGCCCAATGCGGCCAGGACACTCCCTCATAGGCCCATGCCCCCTCCCGGAAGGTGGGGCCACGTTGGTCCCCTTCCGGAAGGTTCTAGAAGCTTCCGGTACAATACCGATTAATCCGGAACAATTCCGAACTCCAAAAACTGCACTGCCTTATATGAATCTTATTCTCCGGACCACTCCGGAACCTCTCGTGATGTCCCGGATCCCATCCGAGACTCCGAACAAAAATTCATAAACCAAGTATCCAATCTATCCTAGCGTCGAGACACGTTAAGTGTGTGACCCTGCGGGTTCGAGAATATGCAGACATGATCTTCTATCAATAATCAACAGCGGGGTCTGGGCACCCATATTGACTCCCACACATTCATCGATGATCATATCGGATGAACCACGATGCCAGGATTCAATCAATCCCATATACATATTCCCTTCATCTCGCGATATTTTACTTGCCCGAGATTCGATCATCGGTACTATCATACCTAGTTCAATCTCGTTCACAGCAAGTACTTTACTCGTTCCGTAATCCGATATCACTTTGTGATTAACTCCTTAACCACATGCTTGCAAGCGGTGTTGATATCGATTACCGAGTGGGCCCAAAGTATATCTCTCCGACTTGGGAGGGACAAATCCCATCTCGATACATACAACCCAACAGATACTTTCCGATCACCTGAGAGACACCTTTATGATCACCCTCTCATAGGATGACGTTTGATGACCTCAAAGCTTTCTTCCGATACCAGGGAGTTGTATTATCTCATGGTCTAAGGAATACAATATTTGACATAGGAAAAGCTTCGCAAAGATGAACACAAAGACACGATCTAATTGCTTCGCTTAGTTTGGGTCTGTCCACCATATCATTCTCCCAATGATATGGTCTCATTATCAATTGACAACTCATGTCTATGGTTAGGAAACCTTAACCATCATTGATCAATGAGCTAGTCCATAGAGGCGTACTAGGGACACGGTGTTGTTCACAAACCACACAAGTATTAATGTTTCCGCTTAATACAATTCTAGCATGGAATATAAACTTTATCATGAACAAGAATTATAATAATAACATCTTTATTATTGCCTCTAGGGCATAATTCCAACAGTCTCCCACTTGCACTAGAGTCAATAATCTAGTTTACATTTGGCAACAATCTCACACCCATGGCACTGAGGTGCTGATCATGTTTTACACGTGGAAGAGGTTTAGTCAATGGATCTGCGACATTTAGATCTATATGTACTTTGCTGATCTTCAGATCTCCATCTGCTATATAATCTCGGATTATATGAAACTTGCGGTTGATATGCTTGGTCTTTGGATGATATCTTGGTTCCTTAGCGAGTGCTATGGCGCCAGTGTTGTCACACAATATCTCCAGTGGGTCCAATGCACTTGGAACCACGCCAAGCTCAGTGATGAAGTTTCTGATCCAAACTCCTTCACTTGACGCTTCTGCAGCAGCCATGTATTCCGCTTCTACTGTAGATCCCGCGATCACGCTTTGCTTGCAGCTTCTCCAGCTCATAACTCCTCCATTCAAAATATACACGTATCCTGTCTGAGATTTACAATCATCCTTGTCGGTGTCGAAACTAGCATCGACGTAACCTTTTACGACGAGCTGTTCATCACCCCCATAGACTAAGAACATTTCTTTAGTCCTATTTAGGTACCTTAGGATGTTCTTCACGGCTGTCCAGTGTTCCACTCCTGGATCACTTTGATATCTGCTCGTCAAACTAAGAGCATTGGACATATCCGGTCTAGTACACAGCATGGCATACATGATGGAACCTATGGCCGAGGCATAAGGCACTTTGCTCATAGCTTCCCTATCATTTACCGTAGCTGGACACTGAGCCTTGCTCAATATCTTACCTGACAACATAGGCACTGAACCTTTCAATGCCTTATCCATTCTGAACCTTTTCAGAACTTTGTCTAGGTATGTACTCTGGCTTAAAGCTATCAGGCGTCTTTGTCTATCTCTATAGATTTTTATGCCCAATATATAAGCAGCTTCACCTAGGTCTTTCATTGAAAAACACTTGTTCAAATAACTCTTCACATCGTTAAGCATGTTGATGTCATTTCCAATAATCAGTATGTCATCCACATATAGTACCAGAAACGTCACCGAGCTCCCACTCACTTTCTTGTAGATGCAAGCTTCGTAGCAATTTGGAACAAATCCAAAGCTCTTGATCACTTGATCAAAACGAAGGTTCCAACTCCGAGATGCTTGCTTCAGTCCATAAATGGAACGCTGAAGTTTGCATACTTTATCAGCATCCTTAGGATCGACAAAACCTTCGGGTTGCATCATATACAACTCTTCATCAATGTTGCCATTGAGGAAAGAAGTCTTGACATCCATCTGCCATATTTCATAATCATGAAACGCAGCAATTGCTAATAAAATCCGAATGGACTTAAACATCGCTACGGGGGAGAAAGTCTCATCATAGTCAACACCTTGAACTTGTCGAAAACCTTTCGCAACAAGCCGTGCTTTATAGACGGTAACATTACCATCCGCGTCTGTTTTCTTCTTGAAGATCCATTTGCACTCAACGGCCTTTCGGTCGCTAGGAGGGTCCACCAAAGTCCATACTTGGTTTTCGCTCATGGATCCCAATTCGGATTTCATGGCCTCTAGCCATTTCTCAGAGTCTGGGCTCATCATCGCTTCCTCATAGTTCGTAGGTTCGCTGTCTTCTACTAACAAGACAGTCAAGACAGGGTTGCCGTACCACTCAGGAGGGGCACGCGACCTTGTCGACCTGCGATGTTCAGTAGCAGCATCGTCCGAAGCTTCATGATCCTTGTCATTAGCTTCCTCTATTGTTGGTGCAGGCGGCACTGGAACAATTTCAGGTGCTGCGCTACTCTCCAATTCAAGAGAAGGTTTAATAACCTCGTCTAGCTCTACTTTCCTCCCACTCACTTTTTTCGAGAGAAACTCCTTCTCAAGAAAGGAACCGTTCTTTGCGACAAACACTTTGCCTTCGGTTCTGTGATAGAAGGTATACCCAATAGTTTCCTTAGGGTATCCTATGAAGACGCATTTCTCCGCTTTGGGTTCGAGCTTGTCGGGCATCAACTTCTTGACGTAAGCTTCGCATCCCCAAATTTTAAGAAACGACAACTTAGGTTTAGCACCAAACCACAGTTCATACAGTGTCGTCTCAACGGATTTAGATGGAGCCCTATTTAAAGTGAATGCAGCGGTTTCTAATGCATAACCCCAAAATGATAACGGCAAATCAGTAAGAGACATCATCGATCGGACCATATCTAATAGGGTTCGATTCCGGCGTTCAGACACACCATTGCGCTGTGGTGTTCCGGGTGGCGTGAGTTGTGAAACGATTCCACTTGCTTTGAGATGCGTGAGAAAATCATAACTTAAATATTCGCCCCCACGATCGGATCGTAGAAACTTAATCTTTCTGTTACGATGGTTCTCCACTTCATTCTGAAATTCTTTGAACTTTTCAAACGTTTCAGATTTATGTTTCATTAAATAGATATACCCATATCTACTTAAGTCATCGGTAAAAGTGAGAAAATAGCGATATCCACCGCGCGTCGAAACACTCATCGGTCCGCATACATCGGTATGTATGATTTCCAACAAGTCCGTTGCTCGCTCCATCATACCGGAGAACGGGGTTTTGATCATCTTGCCCATGAGGCATGGTTCGCATGTGTCAAATGATTCAAAATCAAGAGACTCCAAAAGTCCATCAGAATGGAGTTTCTTCATGCGCTTTACACCAATATGACCTAGACGACAGTGCCACAAATAAGTAGTATTATCACTATCTACTTTGCATCTCTTAGCCTCAATGTTATGGATGTGTGTTTCATCCCTTTCGAGATTTAGAAGAAATAAACCATTCATAAGAGGTGCATGACCATAAAAGATGTTACTCATATAAATAGAACAAACATTATTCTCCGAGTTAAATGAATAACCGTCTTGCAATAAACACGATCCAGAAATAATGTTCATGCTCAACGCAGGCACATAATAACATTTATTAAGGTTTAAAACTAATCCCGAAGGTAAAACTAAGGAGAGCGTGCCGACGGCCATCACATCAACTCTTGATCCATTGCCAACGCGCATCGTCACCTCATCCCTCGCAAGCTGCCGTCTATTCCGTAGCTCCTGTTTCGAGTTACAAATATTAGCAACTGAACCGGTATCAAATACCCAGGCACTACAACGAGGGCTAGTAAGGAAAACATCAATAACATGTATATCAAATATACCTTTGATGGTGCCAGCCTTCTTGTCCGCTAAGTACTTCGGACAGTTGCGCTTCCAGTGACCCTTGTCCTTGCAATAGAAGCACTCAGTTTCCGGCTTGGGTCCAGACTTGAGCTTCTTCTCAGCAGGGGCAACGCGTTTGCCGCCTCCTTTCTTGAAGGGCTTCTTTGCACCCTTACCTTTCTTAAAGGAGGGCTTGTTGACCATCAACACATGATTATCCTTTTTGATGTCCACCTCCGCAGCCTTCAGCTTTGCGAAGAGCTCGGTGATCGTATCAGTGGAACCAATCTGATTGTGAGTCACTACAAAACTTTTGTAGCTGGGAGGGAGTGATTGCAGAACCCTGTCAATCTTGAGCTCCTCTGGAATCTTGCAGTCCAGTTGCTCAAGGCGTTGAGTGTAGCCCGACATCTTAATGGCGTGCTCACTAACGGAACTCCCTTCCTCCATCTTGCAGTTAAATAACTTCTCGGAGATCTCATATCTCTTAGAACGGGCCTGAGTCTGAAACATGGTTTTCAGCTCTTCGAGAATCTCAAATGGCCCGGGATAGTTTTCAAAACGATTTTGAAGTTCCGGTTCCATAGCAAACAACATGGTGCTCTTAATCACACCATAATCATCTTTGCATGACTGATAGACAGCTTTCTCATCAGCCGGCGCAGTTGCAGCAGGGGGGTTACCTAACGCTTTCTCAAGGACATAGTCCTTTTGTCCGCCAGACAGAATGATTCTTAGATTGCGGAACCAGTTGATGAAGTTAGACCCATTGTTTCTAAGCTTTTCTTTCTCAGCAAAAACGTTGAAGTTGAAGTTGGACTTGGCCATGTGATCTACAGTATTTGCAAGTACAAATTAGACTATGTTCAAGATAACTAGTTCAACTTTTAATCAAATTACTAGATGAACTCTCACTAAATTCAACATCCCTCAAGTTGTTTAGTGAACACGATCCAAATTCACCACACCTAATCCGATCTTCACGAGAAGAGATGTGGTTTCAATGGTGGACAACAAAGTGTCGATCATATCATTCATATGACTCATGCTTAACCTTTCGGTTCGTGTGTTCCGGGGCCATGTCTGTACATGCTAGGCTCGTCAAGTTAGACCCAAGTATTTCCGCGTGTGCAAAACTGGCTTGCACCCGTTGTATGTGAGCGTAGAGTCTATAGCACCCGATCATCACGTGATGCTTGGACACGACGAACTTTCGCAACGGTGCATACTTGGGGAGAACACAGTTTTATCTTGATCTTTAAGTGAGGAATCATCTTATAATGCTACCGTCGCGATCTAAGCATAATAAGATACATAAAAGGATAAACATCACATGCATATAACTTTATGTGACATGGTATAGCCAATCTTCGCACAATGATCTCCATCTTGTGCGTTCCGGCATGATCTCCATCACTTCACCATGATTGCCTCCACCACGAATAGCAACTACAACTATTGCTAACTACTTAGCGATAAAGTAAAGCTATTACATGGCGTATAAGAAGTTGACTCGCAGGTCATACACAATTATAAAGACAACCATATGGCTCCTGCCGGTTGTGTACTCATCGACATGCAAGTCGTGAAACATTACAAAACATGATCATCGCATACAATATACACATCACATCTTGGGCCATACCATATCACAGAAAACACTCCCTGCAAAAACAAGTTAGACGCCTCTACTTTGTTGTTGCATGTTTTACGTGGCTTATGGGAGTAGATGCTAAGAACGATTCTTACCTACGGAAAGCCACAACGGTGATATTATGGTTGCCAAACTCCGGTGTTAATCCCATGACAACTATAGTGAGAGAAACTGACATCCACCAGCCGCATGTGTGGTACAAGCCACACGTCAAGTGCGGAGCCGGTCTCGCGAACGACGTCACGTAAGGTTGGCCTGGACCGCTTCAATCTCACTATACCGCGTCATAAGAAGAACACAAACAAGAGGCTTGCAACAGAAAACATCAATGCCCGCAACAACCATGTTACGTTCTACTCGTGAATCACATCTACGCATAGATCTAGCTCTGATACCACTGAAGGGTTTCGCAGCATAGTAAATCAAAATTTTCTATGGAAGCGAACAGAGGGAAAGCCAAGATCTAATCTAGGAGATGCAAACAACAAGAGAGATTGGATTAGATCTTCATACACTTGAAGATTCGCACAGCGGAACGTTCGTCGGAACATGGGTGATGTAGTCGTACTCGCTTCTCCTCCTCGCGATCCGATCCGATCTAGCACCACAAGTGGCGGTGCCTCCGTGAGATGCACACGTGCAGCACCTCGACGTCTCCTCCTTCCTCGGACCAGCAAGTATGGTGGAGAGATAGATTGGATCTACAACGCGACGGCGCAGTGTATATGGTGGAGAATTTCTGCAGCAGGGCTTCGCCTACAAACAGTCGGGAGGGAGAGAGGAAGGCAGCAGGGCTACTAGGGTTTGGAGGAAGGTGTGTGTGTAGGGGGGGAGGGGGCGCACCAGCCCTCTATATATAGAGGGGGGTGCGGCCAGCCCTTGCCCATCCTCCAAGCCTATCTCTAGTTTAAACGATTTAAACTTTCCCTTATCTAGAAACCCTATCTCTAGTTTAAACGAGTTTAAACTTATCTAGGATCGGCTGGGCCCTATGAGGCCTTGTGCCCCTGGCCCAATGCGGCCAGGACACTCCCTCATAGGCCCATGCCCCCTCCCGGAAGGTGGGGCCACGTTGGTCCCCTTCCGGAAGGTTCTAGAAGCTTCCGGTACAATACCGATTAATCCGGAACAATTCCGAACTCCAAAAACTGCACTGCCTTATATGAATCTTATTCTCCGGACCACTCTGGAACCTCTCGTGATGTCCCGGATCCCATCCGAGACTCCGAACAAAAATTCATAAACCAAGTATCCAATCTATCCTAGCGTCGAGACACGTTAAGTGTGTGACCCTGCGGGTTCGAGAATATGCAGACATGATCTTCTATCAATAATCAACAGCGGGGTCTGGGCACCCATATTGACTCCCACACATTCATCGATGATCATATCGGATGAACAACGATGCCAGGATTCAATCAATCCCATATACATATTCCCTTCGTCTCGCGATATTTTACTTGCCCGAGATTCGATCATCGGTACTGTCATACCTAGTTCAATCTCGTTCACAGCAAGTAATTTACTCGTTCCGTAATCCGATATCACTTTGTGATTAACTCCTTAACCACATGCTTGCAAGCGGTGTTGATATCGATTACCGAGTGGGCCCAAAGTATATCTCTCCGACTTGGGAGGGACAAATCCCATCTCGATACATACAACCCAACAGATACTTTCCGATCACCTGAGAGACACCTTTATGATCACCCTCTCATAGGATGACGTTTGATGACCTCAAAGCTTTCTTCCGATACCAGGGAGTTGTATTATCTCATGGTCTAAGGAATACAATATTTGACATAGGAAAAGCTTCGCAAAGATGAACACAAAGACACGATCTAATTGCTTCGCTTAGTTTGGGTCTGTCCACCATATCATTCTCCCAATGATATGGTCTCATTATCAATTGACAACTCATGTCTATGGTTAGGAAACCTTAACCATCATTGATCAATGAGCTAGTCCATAGAGGCGTACTAGGGACACGGTGTTGTTCACAAACCACACAAGTATTAATGTTTCCGCTTAATACAATTCTAGCATGGAATATAAACTTTATCATGAACAAGAATTATAATAATAACATCTTTATTATTGCCTCTAGGGCATAATTCCAACAGTATGGGTATACTATCAATCCTATTAAGCCATGTGCCAAGGTCTCATATACACTCACCCTTAGAAGATCAACGCCCTCTTCGATCAACCATAAGCCAGGAACGTCCCCTCTTGACACACGTTTGTGCGTCCAGTGCCGGCACATTGCCATGCCATGTCCACTCCTGGTCACACGCGCCATGCTACACATGTCCGCCACTGACCCGCACACGCCCATGTAACTACAAGGATCGGCTCTGATACCACTTATAACACCCCCGGTCTCTCCGGATCGATGGCTGTCACTTCTAGCAGATTAATAGGATCTCTAGACTAACCCCATAGACCAACACTAGTCTTTTCTGCGCACTTTTTCCTCACTCGTGCGCACCTGTACCAACTTTCAGGTCGGTCGCCATCCTAGAATTGCTATACGCCAAGCACACTTAACCTTATAGTTCTTTTCAGATGAGCTTCCTGAAAAGAAGTTGCAACTTGTTGGTATGGGTATACTATCAATCCTATTAAGCCATGTGCCAAGGTCTCATACACACTCACCCATATAAGATCAACGCCCTCGTCGATCAACCACAAGACAGGAACGTCCTCTCTTGACACACGTCTGTGCGTCCAGTGCCAACACATTGCCATGTCGTGTCCACTCCGGTTCACATTCGCCATGCTACACATGTCCGCCACTGATCCGCACACGCCCATGTAACCGCGAGGATCGGCTCTGATACCACTTGTAAAACCCCCGATCTCTCCGGACTGAGGGATGTCACTTCTGGCAGCTTAATAGGATCTCTAGACTAACCCCATAGACCAACACTAGTATTTTCTGCGCACTTTATCCTCACTCGTGTGAACCCGGTACCAACTTACCGGTCGGTCGCCCATCCTAGAATTGCTGTAGGCCAAGCATGCTTAATCTTATAGTTCTTTTCAGATGAGCTTCTGGAAAAGAAGTTGCAACTTGTTGGTATGGGTATACTATCAATCCTATTAATCCATGCGCCAGGATCTCACAGTGCCCTACCTTGCTAGGCGCGCCACCAATTCTGTTTCACCCCGGTTTCGTCTCAAACGCTTTGTCTTATCCTAAAACTTTTCAATATATACCCCTCTCTACCAATCTAATCTTGCATCGAGTCTTTTTGAGCGAACATTGTTTTACGTCCCTGTTTTCCAAATCTCATCTCTACAACTAGTCATGTCTTTGCGGTGGAGCACCACGGTGGGAGGATTCCCATGTGCGCCCACCAAGACCTCGTGGTGGAGCTCACCACCAAGGAGTCGACTATAAAGGGAAGACAAAGACCCTAGGGACAATGGCCTTTGGATCACTAAAATTGAAGATGGAGCAAGGAGGATGAGGGAGGTTGAAGAGCCCCAATTCAGGAGCTTGGCTGATCCAGATTCCAAGCACGGATTGACCTCCTCTGCTGAAAAATAGTTAACAAAGAGAAGCACTCATCTAGATCTTGCTGTCATATTAAATTATTGAATGACTAAGAAGAGGCCGTGAACACAAATTATATTAGGGGCTTGCAAATAGACTCTACATTTTGCATGGAGACTATTGAAAGGCTTGAGGAAGAGATCAAGAGTTATAAGGCCAAGTGGGAGGAGCAAGTTGAGGTTAACAAGAAGTTGCATGCAGACTTGGTGAGGATCTGGAACACTATTGATGATGAGTTCATGATGGTTTTTTCTTAAAGTTCTACATCAATACTCAAGCTTGGGGGAGTGTCACCTAGCCTTTTATGCTTTCTAGTTTATTATATTGCTTCAAATCATGATCATTAGGATGGTTTTTTCATTTATCTATTAGTTATTTATTTTCTCACCGCATAAAAGGCTTTTAGGGCATTATCTTGTATCCTTGGTTGGGAGGTTTTTAATGAAATACGAAGTTTGGTGTGATCCATGATTATTTTGTTTGGATATTTATGGGTAACACTCCTGCAGATGTGCGCCTCATATCTAGAAGTTTTAGGTACATCTTGTCTTGAATTATGTTAACTTGACTGTGTTGGTCAAGTATAAAACTTCTCAAACAAACAAAAACTTGCAACAAAGGAAAGATCCATGCGAATGATGTTTACAAATATATATAAAATAAAAATACCTTGAATTTATAGTAGAGATATGGTTTGTAGAACAAAGATTTAGGAAGAGATGATGACGATACTCTTTTTCTATTTAGTAATCAACAAGTAAACTGTGGGTCCTGGATATTTCAATACATATGCTCTATGGAAAGTGTATGAAAGGCAGGAACCCGACGATCTAGTTAGCCATGGAAAGTAAAAGGAAAAGGTTGAGTAGAGAATATGACATGATTGAAAGATCCATGAATAAGGGTTATACTGGTTACTAGAAGGCAAGACCGTTAACTGATGCCTTTTGAAAAATGGTGAAAGTGTTTGACGAATTCAAACTTCATGTCTATATTGATGTTTAACTCTCTTATTTTAACTAGTTTTTCTATGATAGTTTTATCTACATTGCAAAGGAAAGAGTGAATTAGAGATAGCAAGGTAAAAAAACAGGAAAGCTAATATTAGAAAAGATAAAATGAAAATTGGAGACTTTTTCACTTGTCCAACATACACTTGCTAGTTTTTTCAAAAGCAAGGGGTAGTTGCTAGAGCTCATGTCTATGAAGCCAACATTTGTGTGATTGTTAGTCTATAGACCTTGTAAGATAAATGAATGTTCCTAACTTGATGATGCCATGCTCGTATTTTATTATCAACCATAAGCTCATTGGTGCATGATATGATCTATTCACTTATTTTCTCAAGGACGAGCAAAGGTTTAAGCTTGGGCGAGTTGATACGAGCATTTTACATCATTAATTTAGTGACTTATATGATCTGATTGGAATAATAGTTGCCATATTGTATCATTATTTATGCCTTTTTATTTGATTTATGGGACTTTCCTACAAAGTCCCTTTCATTGGTATTTAATTTCTAAGAAGTACAAAACCTTCTTTTTCATACTTTACTATTTCAGTGGCCTTCTTGACACCTAAAAAATAAGGGGAAATACCTGATCAGTTTTTAACCTGGAGAATGACCGTGAGTGAAAGAATAAAGCGGGAGGAGCTATAGTTCCCAAAAGATCCTAGGTGGCGGGCCCTACCCTGATGGGCACCCCACCCATGCTCGTTTGGCCCACGAGCATCACCTCTAATCCTCCTTTTCATAGATGCCTTCGTCTCGCCAGAACACCTATCCCATATTTTTTCCATGAATTGTAGAGGCGACGGCGGAGGAGAAAGTCCTCTCCTACTCTACGAGAGGGCAAATCCTGCAGCACCGGAGCCTCTAGAGAAGGGTAAATCGACGCCATCGTCATCATCATGCATCCTTGGTGTAGGGTATGCCTCTAAATCAACATCTCCATCAGCACCATCATCATCACCATCTCCATCTCCAAGATCCACCTCGTTCCCCTCATAGCTTATGATTGATTAAACCCCTGGATATTGTTTGAATGCTATTGGCATGTTTGTGATTGTCAACTTGTATTTATTTGGTGGAGAGGTTATATTTTAAGATTGTGTTGTAATCCATATGCTTCTGGTCTATATCATGGTTGTCACTTGTGAGTAGATTTCCATGTTCCTGAGGGTATAGGATGAATTGACTATGATTTCCATTGAGTATTTGGTCAAGTTTTTATCTTTTATGTGGTTCTATGATGGTTTTATGCAAATGGTGACTGCATATTAATTCACCTATATGGACTCATAGGGCTACACTTTAATGCAATGATGAGTGTTGGAAGAGATGGAATAACAGAAACGGGTTTCCAATACTTTGAGTTGCATTAGAGGGATTTCTGTCAGGGACCAATGAACTAACAGCTATGGTGGGACATTTGTGTCTTAATGATCCTTAGGTCCCATCATAAGGGGTGTACTTTCTGATATTTATGGCTGCACCTAATTTAGACTCTGCCCTAATGAAATAAAACTTGACGAGATGCTCCGATGGGGGAATACCAATCGGGGTATATCCATGAAGAGGATTCGTCAGCTGGATCGAGTAAACTGAAGCCAAGCCCAGTGCAGGTCGACTCGCCCAATATGGCACTGGCGTATACTGGACCCAGGCGACTCGCCGACCGGAGGTCTAAGTTAGCGACTACAATACGTAGACCACTAAAACACTTGTAAACCCTAATTGGCTGCATATATAAATCCACCAAAAACACCCCACGGGGACAACTTATGAGATCTATCACTTTGCCTACGGCGGCTCCCTTATAAACCAATCTATGATTATATACTAGATTGATAGCACGACGTAGTTATCCTTCATCGAGGAGATGTGAACCTAGGTATATCGTGTGTCAATCTCGCTCCCGGATTCTCCTACACGCTTTGCTTCCCATATGAAGCTTATCCCAGTAGTATCTGCAGTGTTAATACCACGACAGTTGGCGTCCACCGTGGAACAAATGGTGCCTGGAGGTGATAATTCGGACTGAATCCTTTACCGCTGCTGGTGGGCAGATGGCATCTACAATGTCTGAGAACTACTATCTGATCAGTCGACGGTTCGATGCCGATCAATCCGATCGAGCTATTGCTCGCCATCGCGGAATAGGCGCATCTGACTCAACTCAGAAAAGCACAGACCCGATGGGGTTCCTGAAAAATTCTTTATTCAATCTCATCTTTCTTATTTACTTCCTCCGTTTCAAAATATAAGATGTTTTAGTTTTGTAAAGCAAATGTATCTAGACTTGTTTTAATACATAGGTTCACTTTAAACCCGAGTGAACCTACACATTAAAACAAGTCTAGATACACTTTTTTCATAAACCTAAAAAGTCTTATATTTTAAAACAGATCAGGTGGCCGCGAATGATTTTCGAGGAAGAGTACTCCTTGTTGTTCCGATATTGAACACATGGACAACATATAAAACCATTCTCTTTGTTTTCCGTAGCCACATCGATAAATTTATCCACGCCTTTCATATACCCGGCTACACGCCGATCACCGTACATCCATTCCCGACCGTTCATCTGCATCATATAAGTAAGTTTATCAAAAAACAGGACATCATAAATAGTGAAATAACCAATTTACATTGACACATGCATTGTATCAATGACAGAGAAAAGATAAGATTGGTAACCTCGATCGAGGGAAATAAAGAGGAGAAAGCTCAAGTGCGTCTCGGACACCTTCTATATTTTTTTTTCTATGAGAAATTGAACGGGATTATTCACTCAAACATTTCATCGAACACCTTAAATGCATGAATATGGGAGAAAAAACTAGCACACCCCTCACACCTTCCACCAAGAGAAAAAACAGAGTGGAGGCAGAGGGGGCTAGGGCGTTGCATTTATAGAGGGCGGGAGCATATGTCCCGGTTGGAGCCACCAACCGGGACTAAAGGTGTGTACCACGCCACGTGACTGTGGCCAAACCTTTAGTCCTGGTTGCTGGCTCCAACCGGAACGTATGCCCCGTTACCAACCGGGACGCATGCCTCCGGGCCCCGTGCCCACTCGAACCGGGACGCGTGCCAGCATTAGTCCCGGTTGGTGGCGTAACCGAGACTAATGCTCTGAGAGGGTGAATGGCCTGTTTTCTACTGGTGAGAGAGAGTAAATTATTTGAAGATAATCTTGCATACAACGTTGCTTGTATAAATTCTCTGGAGTATTGACCGTTGGCATAGGACGAGATCAAACTAATTGCTATAGTCCGTTTTTTCCGACCGGCAATTCGGCAGAAGCAAATTCTACAGCTTCGCCTACATCATTGCTTCCATACACGTCGGCACAACGGGCATGAATAGGACATGGGAAATCTATTCTTGACGAGTCAATTTCCTTGCCCACTAATTTTCGCTAGAAGTTTTTCTTATTAAGTTTTCTATTCAATCTCTGTCTCTCTAAATTATTGCTCCATATAATTGACTATCTTATTTTCAATCTAATCTTGCATGCACGATATGCACCATTTAGAAAATTGACCATAAACGAGGCATGTGCCCTAGACCTTCAACTATGGCCATCGTCATTAATAGCGATGCCGCGGTCAGCTTCGCGCTTGTCACGGCAGAGTGCGTGAACTCGACGAGCACCTACAACACTAAAACCAGACCAACACCGCAGAACGCAAACGATGGTACAACGCGCCATCTGCATCTCGGAGACATCTACTTCTCGGCGTGGAGTCCACTCGCCGTTTTCGCTCACAGCGGCTCCGACCAATATCTAGCCGACTCTGCCAAGTGGCTCTATCTGCTGTGATAGCAGGACACATCTGCCCAGCAGATAGACCGGCGCCTCGCCCTGGAAGCGACAAGGCCGACTCAATCGCCTACATATGATCAGGTCCTAAAAAAAAGGGAGTATATCGATTACCACCATATAGAAAAGGCTGTTCAAAAAATACAAGCTCCATGCGGTCACCACAAATCGTTTTTTTTTTCAATCTCTCTTACTCATTGTTCCATAAATCGATTACTCTACCTAATCCTGTTGTTTTGGTTTGCATGCGTCGCTCAACACACATCACGTCATGCAGCACAACATTGACACCAACCTTCGCTCCTGACCTCAGAACTTGGTGAGTCGGTTTTCGCATCAGCGTCGATCGTTTATGACCTCGACGACGGGCCTGTCGCACACAAATCAGCAACAACGACAACTACGAAGGTGCCGCTCAATAGCCCATACGCCTCGGCGCCGCGTCCGCCCGCCGCAAACTCGCCATCGCGGACTCGCCCTCGCTCGGGGACTCGTCATAGTCAACTCGCCCGCCACCGACTGGCCTATCACGGACTCGCCATGCTACCAGCTAAATGCCGTGTATACCCATGTCGCCTGTGGCGACTTCGCCATAGCGACTTCCGTCCGCCGCGTCGAGCCATGTCCGCCGCGGCAACTTCGCCATAGCGCGACCTCCATACGCCGCGTTGACCCCATGTCCATCGTGTTGACTTCACCATAGCGCGACCTCCGTCCGTCGCGTTGACTCCATGTCTGCCGCATCGACTTTGCCAAAGCGCGACTATACTTACATCGCGTCGACTCCTTGTCTTCCGTGTCGACTTTTTCCGGCTAAACACCTTGTCACCCCCTCCGCTACATCAAATGCGTACGCCACGCCTGCTAACAGACCCTCATTGTTCGAGGCGCCAGAGAGGGTCGCATGCCATGCTGCATCGACTCACAACTGGGCTTATCTTCCCTGCGACAAAAATCAATTCGCCCTTTTTAGCCTTTGAAAGAGCGACTCGCAATGGCCAAGTAGTACGGTCGAGGACTCACAGACCGATCCTCGGATCATCCACGAAAAACGCTAACCGAGAGCCATCATTGGAGTCGTCTTGCTCGACTGGCCTTCCGGGCCAAGACAAATGGCAGTACTACACAAAGAGCACCATGTCCTCCTCAACCTTAGACATCGCGACTCGCATGACGAAGCACTATGGATGAGGACTCGCAAACTGAACCTCGAATCGTCCAAGACAAATGCCCAGCTGAGAGCCATCTGTGGAGTCATCGTGTGACTGCCCCCCGGGCCAAGAAGAGAGACTCGCTAACGAAGACAGCGCGATCAATCCATGGCAACACGAACTGGCTACACTCGGGGACTCTCCCCTGGCGGACTCGCTACACTCGGGGACCCTCCCCTCGCGCATTCGCTCAACACAGACACCCTACCCTCGGGGACTCTCCTCTCGCGGACTTGCTCAACATGAACTCGCTACACTCAGGGACTCTCCCTGACATGGTTATACCCCGCGGGTACACGATCTCAACATACCTGGTCAAGCCCAAGGAAGGCCCACGGCAATTATACGCTGGCCCATGAGGATTTTCGGGTGGCCAAGGCCCATGACACCTTCTGATCCTTGAAGAGCAAGACTAGAGTAGATAGGAAATTCAAAGGGGTAAACCCTAGAACCTGTAACCGAGTAGATCTGTGCCTGGGACCTGCCTAAAGTCTATATAAAGGCCAGAAGGGCACGATCTAGATCTCTCTCTCTCATACTTTCGCATACACACCTCCACGCCAGATCGCATCTGCGCACCCCTGTAATCACCGGTTTCGCCGTAATCAAGAGCAGACAAGCAGGAGTAGGATTTTCCCTCCGGGGGCCTGAACCTGGGTAAACCTCGTGTCCCATATTGCTCGTTTGCTAACCGTTCCGCGATCTCCAGCATCCCCATCTTCTCCAAAACGCAAGTCCATAACAATGGGTATTGACGAGATCAAACCTCGTCAATTGGCGCCGTCTGTGGGAACTGGGGACGCTGATTGTGCGATCGTGATGGTCCCAACCCAAGCGATCTACAACTCTGCGGCGACGAATAGACACCTCCTCTTTGGCTCTTTCGACTTCACCGCCCACTCACCGGACACCATGAAGGACTTCGAGCCCGTAGGCGACGGACTCGAGTTCCTGTTCGGGAGCTTCTGCTTACAGGTGGGGCAAACCGGCACCCTCCGCCTCCCAGAGCGGGTCCCCCTACCATCAATCAGGCCCGCTTCATGGGCCCCACACCCTGTGCTACGCACATCATCATCAACAGAGGAATCCTACGACAGCAGCAACTGCAACTCCGATCTGTGCGATCCGCCATCGGATGAAGGGACCTACGGTTCCGGATCAATCTACGAGCGCTACCAAAGCGCCGTAGTCATCCAGAGTGACGTGGATCAGCAAGCGCCCAACCCGCCGCCCAACCCGCCACCTAACCCGCAGGACAGGAGCGGCGGGAACAGAAGAAGCCAGTCCCCCCACCCGAAGGGGATAACACCGGCCATGTCATCTGCCTTAGAAAAGAAGGATGGGCCCAGGCATGCACCGCCGTGGCGGGCAGCACGGTCCTGCCTGCAGACGCCTCACGGGACCTCCTCATGGCATACCATTTGCTCCTGATCGAGGAGCACAAGAAGCAGGTCAAGATGCAAGAGGTGCTTGACAAACGCAAGCAAGTAGCCTCAGAGTCTAGCGCGCGACGAGCTGCGCTCTCCGCCATGGGCATCGGCTCAAGCTCGAACGACAACCAAGGCAACAAGCACCGCTCTCGGATGGAGAACATGGATCCCAAGGAGCGCCGTGAGGTGACCCGAACCCTCCATGCATCCTTCATGGAGATGGATGCCGACGACAACATCATCCCGAAAACGCCGTAGGCTGCGATCATGGCAGCCGCCACATATCTAGCATCCCACCCACCTCCGGCGGGGGACCCGAAAAGAGCCATGCACAAGTCTGCACTTACCGGACTCGGACTCGTCGGAGCAGCGCTCCATCAGGAAGCTCCAATGAAGCCAAGGAAGAAACTTCCCGTCAGGTTCGACCGCAGCCCTACTCCTTCATCCGAAGAAGAGGACCATGACCTTCCCCGAAGGCACAAGAGCTCGCGCCATCGCAACCGCGATTACGACGCCAGAGACGAGCTCACACAGCGCAAAATCGACAAAGCGCGAGCCAAGCGCGCATGCTCGTCTGAATCCGAGATGGACGAAGACGAAGGAGAACTCTGTGGAGCCCGATGCTTCAGCAGATCTGTTCGATGAACACGGATGCCGTGAAATTTCAAACTTCCTTCGGATACTCAAAAGTTTGACGGCACACAAGACCCAAAGGCGTGGCTCAGTGACCACCTGTCATCCGTCAAACTGCACGGCGGAAACAAAGAAACCGCCATGCAATGCCTTCAGCTGCAGCTGACAGGCGCAGCCCGGATCTGGCTTAGCAGCCTATCTTCAGGGTCCATCCGAAGCTGGGATGAGCTAGCTTACAGCTTCATCCGAAACTTCAAAGGCACCAGCAAGAGGCCCGCCTCAATCGAGGAGTTGCGGGCCTGCACTCAACGAACGGGCGAATCCATTCGCTCGTACATACTACGCTGGTCCAACACCAAGAACTCCGCAGTGCACATCTCTAAAGAGAGGGCCATCGACGCCTTCAAGGACGGCGTCAAGCGCCAGGACTTCAAGGAGGAACTTGGGCGCGTCAAACCCAAGACACTCGACCACCTCATGGACATCGCCAACAGGTGGGCTGACGGCGAAGATTCCGTCCACCGGGCGCACTCGGAGGAAGAGGACGACTACGGCCAACGACGAGAGCGCCGTAGCAAGAGGAGATCACGCGTCTACGACGATCGCGATGGACCCGACATGGTCGCGGCCGGCTATGCCGATCGCCGCAACGACGCCAACTGCAACAGCGGAGGATACCGCGGAGGAAATTTCCGCGATGGAGGACGCCCAACACAGTCGTGGCAGCGCCGCGATCGCGATAACAGACCCTCATCATACGAAAAACTGTCGGGTCCATGCACCATCCACTTCTACATCGACAAGCAGGATGGCAAAAAGAAGGCGAGCCACATGCTCAAGGACTGCAGTGAGTTCCAGAAGCTCAGCGAAAGCATGGTTCAGATGAGGCAGCAAGCTCCACCCCTGGATTCGGGAACGCACCTGCACCTGGTGAAATAGCGCATGGAGCTCCTCCACCGCCACCTGTAGGAGGCCCGAACCAACCAGTCGCACCAGCACAGAACAACGCTAGGCACGGGGAACCCCCGCCGAAAGGAGCACTGATGATCCAGAAGGGGCGCCCCACGAATAGGGTGCAGAAGAAAATCACCCGTCAGATCAACCTGGCCGTGACAACTCCACCCGCCATCCCTAAGTACCTCAGCGGATCGGAGTCCTGCATCACGTCCAGTCGTTAGGATCACCCTTGCCAGATCCCTCACCCAGGTCATGCTGCCCTGGTGCTGGAGGCGCAAATTGGAGGTTTCGAGATGAGCCGCGTCTTCATGGACGACGGCAGTGGCATCAACCTGATGTTCGCAAGCACTCTAGCAGCAATGCGGATCCCGCTGTGCAGCCTGGAAAAGTCAGACACAACGTTCCACGGCATCGTCCCAGGAAAGGGCATATTCCCCCTGGGAAAAATATGGCTCGACGTCATCTTCGGCAAGCTAGAAAACTTCCGATGCGAGCGGCTCGAATTCGAAGTGGTGGACTGGCCATCACAATACCACGCCATCCTCGGGCGTGTAGCATTCGCAAGGTTCTTGGCTGTCCCACACTACGCATACCTGCTACTCAAGATGCCAGGACCCAGGGGCGTCATCACGGTCCATGGGAGCTTCACCCGATCGAACCACTGCGACAGGGACTTCAACAGAATCTCCCAGTCATTCGGCATGCAGGATGAGCTCGTAAGGCTCCGCGAGGTGACGGACAACGGGGCACCCCCAGTCGCACGACAAAACGCACCTGATATGTCTTTCGACTCCACCGTCAACACAAAGAAGGTGCAGGTCCACCCGACGGATGCCTTCAAGACGGCACTGATCGCCAACGACCTCAGCCCCGCATAGGAAAGCGCGCTCGTCGAATTCCTCCGTGAGCGCTGGGAAAAATCTTCGCCTGGTGTCCTGCGGACATGCCAGGAGTTCCCAGGGAATTCGCCGAGCACGCACTCAACGTCTTTCCAAACACCAAGCCCGTCAAGCAGTCCATCCGGAGACTGTCCGAGCCACGGGCCGAAGCCATCGGGATGGAAATCAACAGACTACTCGCTGCAGACTTCATTAGGGAGATCAAAGAAAGCGAGTGGCTCGCAACTAAAGTGATGGTCCCCAAGAAGGACACGGACATCCTGCGGATGTGCGTGGACTTCACGTCGCTGAACAAGCACTGCCCAAAGGACCACTTCCCTCTTCCTCGGATCGACCAGATCATCGATTCGACTGCAGGATGCGAGAAACTCTCCTTCCTCGATGCCTACTTAGGCTACAACCAGATTCGACTCAAGGTCGAAGATCAAGAGAAAACGGCGTTTATCACACCGTTCGGAGTGTTCTGCTACAACACAATGCCCTTTGGGCTAAAGAACGCAGGTGCCACGTACCAGCGATGCATGCAAGCATGCCTGAAGGACCAGATCGGTCGAAATATCCAAGTATATGTCGATGACATAGTCATCAAAACCAGGGAGGCAAGAACACCCATCGACGATCTCCACGAGACGTTTGATAACCTCGACCGCTACAGGATCAAGCTCAATCCCGAAAAGTGCGCCTTCGGTGTCCCATCAGGTCAGCTGCTTGGATACTTCATCTCCCAACGAGGGATCGAGGCGAACCCGAAAAAAATCCGGGCCATCATGGCCATGGAGAAGCCGAAGAACCTCAAGGGTGTCCAACAGCTCGCAGGACGAATAGCGGCATTGAGGAGGTTCATCAGCCGTATGGGCGAGAAAGCCCTGCCATTCTACCAGCTGCTACGCAAAGCAGAAAAATTCGAGTGGACGCCTGAAGCGGATGACGCATTCGAAGATCTCAAGCGACTGCTCTCCACCTCGCCCGTTTTGGTCACGCCAAAGGAGCGCGAGCCCCTGCTGCTGTACATAGCAGCCACACACCAGGTGGTCAGCATCGTACTAGTGGTCAAGCGACCTGAAGAAGGCAAGACCCATGGGGTACAACGCCCAATTTACTACCTCAGCGAGGTATTGATGCCAACAAAACAGAGGTACCCTTACTACCAAAAACTCGCCTACGGCGTGTTCATGACGGCTCGTCGGTTGAGCCAGTACTTCCAGGAGCACCAGGTAATGGTCGTCAATGAGGCACCCCTGAACAGCATCCTAAACAATCCGGAGGCCACAGGACGCGTGGCCCTGTGGGGCATCGAGCTGTCACCTCTTGACATCATCTACGAGAAGCGCCACTCGATCAAGTCTCAAGTCCTCCCGGACTTCCTCGTACACTGGATGGAGCTGCAGCTGCCAGACACCCCAGACATGACGCACTCATGGACGATGCACTTTGACGGCTCCAAGCGTGAAGCCGGAGCAGGAGCCGGGGTCATAATGACCTCCCCACAGGGCGATAAGATGAAGTACGTCCTCCAGATAAAGTTTCGAGCCTCCAACAACGAGGAAGAATACGAGGCCCTCATCCACGACATTAGGATGGCAAAAATCTGCGGCGCAACGCGCCTGGTCATCTACGGTGACTCCAACCTCGTTGTCCAACAGACGATGAACGAGTGCGACGCACACGCCGAAAACATGATCGCGTACCGTGCACTCTACAACGCACTCGAAGGAGGCTTCGACGGCTGCGAGCTTCAGCACGTTGGAAGAGAAAGCAACGAGAAGGCCGACAGACTCACCAACATCGGCTCCACCTGCGCAAGGGTGCCACCAGGTGTGTTCCTCGAACAGATCTGCGTGCCATCCATTAAGCGGAAATTTCCCAAGGGATCACCCGAAGAGGCAGAGCACTCGGGAGCCACGCTACCCGAAGGAAACGAAGGACCCGAAAAATGGACACAGAGGTCGCCGTGGTCAACCTGATGCAGGTCATGGCAGTCGAATAAACCTGGACGCGACCGTACCTCCAATTCTTGATAGACGGAGAACTGCCCGACAGCCCGACGGATGCCCGACGCATATCCCGCCGGTCAAAAGCTTTCACCATCATCAATGGCGAGCTGTACAAGCGCAGCATTACGGGTGTACTACAAAGGTGTGTCACCATCGGTGATGGTAAAACCATACTCCAAGACATCCACGAGGGCATCTGCGGCCACCACGTAGGCAGCCGCTCCCTTGTCGCTAAAGCTCTACGAGCTGGATTCTACTGGCCCACGACCATGAAAGACGCGAAGGACATCGTTCGAAGATGCAAGAGGTGCCAAAGGTTCGCCGACAAACGACACACACCCGGGTCAGAGCTCAGTCCCATACCTCTATCCTGGACTTTTGCTCAATGGGGCCTCGACATGATCGGCAAACTGCCAAGATCCTCGAAAGGGGGCACGTCTACCTCCTGGTCGCAGTCGACAGATTCACCAAGTGGATCGAGGCCATGCCGGTCACTAACCAAAAGGGCAAGACTGCCGTCAAGTTCTTTGAATCCATTGTCTACAGGTTTGGCATACCGCATAGCATCATCACCGACAATGGATCGAACTTCATCTCCAAAGGATTCCAAGACTTTTGCGAAGGCCTCGGAATCAACATCACATACGCCTCGGTGGCGCACCCGCAAACGAACGGGCAGGTGGAAAAGGCCAACGGCCTCATCGGCGCCGGCATCAAGAAGCGCCTCATGAGCCCACTTGAGCGACTCGTCGGAGCCTGGATGAAAGAGCTACCCTCCGTCCTATGGAGCCTGCGTACCACGCCAAACAGCTCAACAGGATACACGCCATTCTTCATGGTGCACGGAGCCGAAGCTGTGCTACCATCCGAAGTACGCCACGAGGCCCCCCGGGTCGTTGCTTACAATAAAGCCGAATCCACGGCTGCACTCGAAGACGCCGTCGACACACTCGACGAAGCACGAGACATAGCAGCAGCTCGATCAGCGGTGTACCAGCAGAGTCTCCGCAACTACCACAACCGATGGTTGCGCCCAAGGTCCTTCGTCGAAGGAGACCTCGTCTTGCGACTCAAGCAAGAGCGACCGAAGAAATTTGAGTCACCATGGGAAGGACCCTACATCGTCACCAAAGTCATCCCAGGTGGCGCCTATCGCCTCAAGCACGTGGAGTCTGGAGTCACATACTCCAACCCATGGAACGTCGCACAACTGCGACGATTCTACCCATAGCTACCTACCCCTTTACTTTCAATAAGGCTATTCAGCCAAGGCTACTCAGCCAAACAATGTACTTCCTCCATTACGATATAAATAAAGCTAAGTGTCTTGCCCCAAAATTTCGTTTTGCTATTCGCACATTTACTTCATGCTACAAACGCACTCGGGGGCTCCCCCACCTCACGATTTCGTCGACTGAGGATAACACGTGTACGCCTGAGTAGATGACCGCGTCAGGCTAACGAAAAGGATACGTATGCGAACAAAGCACTACGTACTCAAACAACAACCAAACCTTTATAACAAAGGGCAAAACACGCCCAGTCAAATATATACAAATTTTACATTTATCTATTTTACAGGCACTACCTATTCTGAAGAAAAACCTGAGCACGCTGCTCAAACAGATCTACGATCTCTTCGGCATACTGCCTTACAACCGCGTAATGCGGACGCATGTCCCACACACCACCATCTGGTCGAGGGGGTGGCCCAGCCGCTACAACAGACAGATCTACATCAGGGCGATGCAGCCTCACAAGGGACAACGCAGCTTTCATTCCTGCGACGAGCTAATGCCGCACCAACTCCTTGACACAATTCACGTTCCGAAACTTTGACAGAAGACCAGAAAGGGTTGTTGGTGCAACATCCAGCGGAAACATCACATGCAGAACCGACGCGAGTGAAGTCTGCACCTGACGAAGCACCCGCGATACTTGGTGAACGCGATCCTGCACCGTCGCAAGGACCATAGCACGATCACGATCCATCCAGAAGAACCCACCGGCTTCCATGTCATGTTGAGTCAAGCAATTGACCCGAACAGCAACGTGCTCCTTCTCCTCCCTAGGGGCAAGGTTAGCACCTGCAATACTTGCACAAAAGTAAGATGCAATGCCAGCAGGCGCATCCGAAGAAATGGGCAACAGCTCGAAAAACTTACACTAAAGCTGCTCGGATAATCGAAGCAATTCCGCCATCAAGTACTCCTCTCTGGCAGCACCGCGATCTGCCTTGGACTTCCAAACGTGGGCATGTCCACGCATCCCAAGCAACTCTTTCTCGAGACTACGAACACGGTCTCGAAGAAACACAAGCTGCAACGAATCATCCAAGGATGGCCGCAGCCGCGCTGCAGCCGAAGTGTCAACGGGATCGGCACACGAAGGACCCTAGATCAACAGACAGGCAAAGACATGAACACACAGCCGAAGGAGCACATAACTCAACAAATCCATTAAGTGCATCAAAAGCCACTACGTGGCACAAGGATTTGTTCATCAAAATAATTACAACAAAAGAGACTACAACTATCCTACAACTACAGTGCCTAAGACGCGGCACCCTGAGTAGCCTCGGAGCCGGATTGCCTCGCCTTGGCTTCCCCTGCTGTCGTAGCGCGTACTCGGCCAGCAGATCAATCAGCTTTGGCCCATAACGCTTACAGCGAGCAGAAAATGTAGCAAAGGCTACCTCGGATCCATCAGCAGTCGTTGGCATCTGGGAAGTGACCTGGAGAAGGTCCAGCTCCGCTCCAGCCGCCAAGGCCATTGCCAGCCCGACGGATGGACTGATGCCCTTCTACTTGCGCTTGTACGCCGCAGGTGCTTCGGCTGACAGCGCCTCCGCCAGAGCATCAACATCATCAAGGGCCGCGCCCTTGGGGACAAGCTCCTTGTAGAAGCACCCAAGGACCTCCTTGGCCTTGGCAAGCGAATTGACGACGGTGCCGCAGCGATCTTCAACCGCAGCAGCATAATCCAGAGCACTCCCGTGCTCCAAAGCGCCGCGATCAAACTCGATGCCTGCGGCATCTAAAACAACACATAAGAAGAATGAGCGATAGCACCGCAAAAGAAATACAAGGAAATCAAAATAGGATGGCGAAGATACTCACCCGAAATAGCCTTGGCAGCCGCCATAAGCTTGCCGGCCACCTCTCTCTCGCGCGAAGCCGTAGCGGTGGCAAGCTGCTCCTCACGGTCCGTAGCCTCCCGCTGCAGGCTCTCCTTAGCCTCGGCCGCAGTGGCTAGCTCCAGCTCGAGGCGCTCCTTAGCACCAACGGCGACCTCGGCCTTCTTTTCCGCTTGACCAAGACTCTTTTTGAGAGCATCAATCTCACGAGGGGAAGTGTTGTGCTCCTCTGCATTCAAATAACACAAACATCGGATAACAGAACAAGAATACAAGAAGAGGAAAAGACCAAAGGAATAAATGTACCTCGAAGATGTTTGAGGCTGGCCTCCAGCGCCAGGTGCTGCTACACCAGTCGTTTGGCATCATGCACAAAAGGCTGCAAGAAAAAGACCTACTAGTCAAGAGAAGGACTCGGGGGCTACGCCCAAAAGAAAGAGGAGAAGCAAACTACACACACGAAAGCCCTCGGGGCTCCCCCTGAGACTCGAAGGAAGAACAAACAACAAAAATCCTTTACAGATGCTCGGGGGCTTCCCCCGTGGCAGGAGGCAGAACTACTCACATGATCCGATGGCGACTCCGAAGGTCCTCTTGCAGCCTTCTGAGGCGCAACCACCTGAACCTCCTGTGGAGAAGGGCCTGAAGTAGCGCCTTTAGAGGTAGCCACCGTGTGAGGAGGAGACGCAACTTTTGACTCCCCCATCATCTCCCGAGCACCATCGCTGGAGGAGTCGTTGGAAGAATGCTTGCACAAGGACAAATTAGCACAAGTACAAAGTAAACATGCAAGAAAAAGCAGTGCAGGACAAAGGAAACTTACGAGTCAAGCTCGCTCAGGTTGAAGACAGGAGGGTTCCTCCGGACTTTCTTCTCCTCTTTCTTCTCTTCCTTCTTTTCTTCCTTCTTTCGCTTCGCCGGTGGGTGCGGCGCTATAGCCCGCACGGGAATCGCAGGAATCAGAGAGGAAGAGCCTCCATGCCTATCACTGTGACGCTCAAGACACAGCGGGTTCCTAGGAGTCGGAGGAGTCGAGGCATCCGAAGACTCCCTGGAGCTCCGTGACCGTTTGCGACTGCGGTCCTCGCTCGACTCGTTGGCCTCTTCAGCCGGAGATCGCGCTGACGGCAGCTCGGACATGGAATCCACCACATCATTATCTGGAGCATCCGGAAATACTTCGGGTAATGGAGGCGACATGCCCGGCACTTTGAAGCTCTGCACAAGAGAAGAAACTTTGTTAGCAAACAAACGCAAAAACAATGCAGTCGAAAATAGCGCTACGCGCACGGATCTACACCTGTGGAACAGGAAGCGAAGAAGAAAACGGAGAAGTCAGTGACTTCCCCGGGATATCCTCTCCAGCCTTGAACTTCAGCAGTGAACGAAGGGCCCTGTCGAGATCTCCCGGGGAGAATTTCTTAGCCGAAACCCTCGTCGGATCACGGCGGCCAGCATAAAGGAACATCGGGTGCACCCTAGCCTGGAGTGGCTGCACCCGACGCTCAAGAAATGTGCGGATGATATCCACATTGTTCACTTCCTTCTCCGGAATCAATTGGAGATCCTCCACTCGACGATAGAGAGCCTCTATCTCCGCTACCTCGCCATCCAAGATCTGGTTTTTCCAGGACCTCTTTGGCTCGATTATTTGGGAGGGGTCGAAAGGAGCAAGACCAAAATGCTGCCCAGCCACTGTGGAGTCGCGAATACAAAACCATCGCCTCCGCCAGTACTGGACAGATTCGGACATGGAAAAAGAAAAGAAAATCAGATTGGGTTTGAGGGAGATGATGCAAACCCCAATGGGATAAACACCATCCGAACCAGATTGCCTCTTCACGGAATAGAGTTTCCGAAAAAGACCAAAGTGCGGCTCGATACCGAGCCAGCACTCGTAGAAAGTGATAAAACAAGCAATGTGACGAAGAGAATTGGGGGAAAGATGATGCAATTGGACACCGTAAATAAAAAGCAGTCCACGAAGGAAGTCGTGGACTGGGAAGGAAAATCCGCAAATAACGAAGGCAAGGAACATAACCCGAAACCCAGCGGGGGGACGGGGTATTACCTCATTGCCTGGGAGTTTTACGGCCTCCCTATCCTGCGGGATCAAGCCCCGCTCACGAAGCTTGCGGAGATCACTCTCCCGTGTCTTCGATCGCCGCCAGCCACCATCGGTGACACGGGTAGCGGCGGCACTCTTCTTCCCTCCAGTAGCGCTGGTACCAACCGCATAAGAAGATTTCTTCGACTTCCCCATCGCAGTACGGCGGCGCCGGCGGTGAGAGCGCAGGATGGAAGAAGGAAATGTGAAAGGATATTCCAGCGCGCAGAAAGAACTCTCAAAGAACAAGGGAGCAGTGAAACGAGAATAGCTGCGGTGAAAACAAACTAAAGTCTTCCCCAATGATTATAAAGACAAAGACGATGCACGACAACCGTCCATTGTGAAGACCTAACGCCAACGGCAGGATCTAGCCATACACGTGTCAACATCGCAATGAAACGTCGCTAACATGCCGTCCACTACGCGCGGAAATCGAGGAGACGCTGTTATTATCTCCACACCGCGCGTGACCGGTCAATTCAAGGTCAGAAAGTGGGACCCATGTTCGTTCAGTCAAGTCATCTCTGGCACAGCAGACGCTTGAGGTCATCGATCGTCAGCACTGACGTCATCAAAAGCTACACTAGCAACAGTCACAATTTCTTCGGCTTCACAGCTAAGAGTACTCACTCGAATCTACGATTTGACTAATTACTCGGGGGCTACTCCTATCAGGAGCGCTGGACGCGCACCCAAAAGATGAACAACATGTTACAACATTGAACTATTTCTTCGAGTCCTATGTTGAGGCTACGACTCCACTACGGACTCGGGGGGATACTCCCATAGGGAGGATGGATTTAGGCATCCGAATTTTTTTGTGTCCTACGAACCTGACATTGAACAACGGCTGAATCAAAGTCTCCGCTCGAGTCTACGACTCGAACAGACACTCGGGGGCTACTCCCATAGGGAGCGTTGGTCGTGCACCCTATAAAATTTCGTCTGCGATCCTTTGGATCAGTATACAAAAAACATTTCGGCAACTCTTCCCCAACTAAACGCTAAGTGATTAGCATTCTCCTTGGCTACCCGAAACACCTCCGCGGTGATAAACTTCGGATGATGTGTCTGCGACGCAACGATAAGACCTACAGATATCATCTGATGGCCTGGTAACGCACATGACTGCGCTCTGCTAGTATAAACCCGTGCCAACAGGCGCGATGAAAAATCCCGACGGACACGTTGGGTACATCAATTAAATTCACTTGAATTCCACTCCTGTAAGTCCTCCGCGGCCTGAGTCGAATTACGACAGCATATGTTCCGGGTTCGAGTCGAGGGACTCGAACCTAAAGAAGATCGTGTTGTTTTGTCGTAAGACAGTTAACTGACCGTGATCCGTCGGGAGAGTCAGGCACACGCATCAACAATCCCTACACATTCTCTTGAAAGACAGAGTTGCACCCGAAGGATTGAAGATTCCTCAGCCGAATCTACGATTCGACTGAACACTCGGGGGCTACTGACATGGTTATACCCCGCGGGTACACGATCTCAGCATACCTGGTCTAGCCCAAGGAAGGCCCACGGCAATTATACGCCGGTCCATGAGGATTTTCGGGTGGCCAAGGCCCATGATTGCTTCAGATCCTTGGAGAGCAAGACTAGAGTAGATAGGAAATTCAAAGGGGTAAACCCTAGAACCTGTAATCGACTAGATCTGTGCCTGGGACCTGCCTAAAGTCTATATAAAGGCTAGGAGGGCACGACCTAGATCTCTCTCTCTCATACTTTCGCATACACACGTCCATGCCAGATCGCATCTGCGCACCCCTGTAATCACCGGTTCCGCCATAATCAAGAGCAGACAAGCAGGAGTAGGGTTTTCCCTCCGGGGGCCTGAACCTGGGTAAACCTCGTGTCTCGTATTGCTTGTTTGCTAACCGTTCCGCGATCTCCAGCATCCCCATCTTCTCCAAAACCCAAGTCCATAACAATGGGCATTGACGAGATCAAATATCGTCACTCCCCTCGTGGACTCGCTCAACGTGGACACGCTACCCTCTAGGACTATCCCCTCGCGTACTCTCTCAACACAGACTCACTACACTCGGGGACTATCCCCTCGCGGACTCGCTCACAACACGGACACGCTACACTCGGGGACTCTCCCTCAAGGATTCACTCAATGTGGACTCGCTACACTCGGGGACTCTCTCCTTGCAGACTCGCTCAACACGGACTCACCACGCTCAAGGAATCTCCCCTCGCGGACTCACTCAACACGGACTCACCATGCTTGAGGACTCTCCCCTCGAGGACTCTCCATCGCGGGCTCTCCCTCGCTGCTCTCCATGCTTCAGAATTTCCACTACTATTTTTAGAATATGCATCTCTAAATATCCTCAAGTCGCCTCTATAAGCCAACTTGAGGCTCGGGGACTACTCCTAGGCATACCGCTGCGCTAAGCATAAAGCAGGTCAAATCCAATGGGAGGATGACTCATAAAGTTTTCAGTTGTTCGGCTCGGGGCTCGACAAATACCTTGCTCCTCGAGTGCGACACCTCTCTTAAGTCATTGTTCCATTTGATTGCGGCGACATATACATGGAATCGCCCTCGCGGACTCGCTACACTCGGGGATTCTTCCCACGAGGACTCACTACACTCGGCGACTTTCCATCGCGGCCTCACCATCGTGGGTTCACCATCACCGACTTTCCATCGCGGCCTTGCCCCCTCGGACTCGCCATCATGTACTCGCCACTCGCGAGCTCGCCTGTTGTGAACTCTCCTTCCCAGGCTCACCCTCGCGTACTCGCCTGAACTTACTCGGTGACTTCATCATCAACAACTTGGCATCCTCCACATCTATTACTCGGAAGCCCTCACTTATACAAATAACACGAAAATATCTTTGCCATGACTAGGAAGCTTCTACAACACCAAGATAACAAGGCGCTGGTGAAACTTCTCCGAGGGCCGACTCTGCCCAATGGCGACTCGCCTAACGTGTCGACTGGCCCAGTCAAATGAACTACTTCATGTGCTATTTCTCTATTTCAGAAGCTCGCCAACGACTCACCATCGACTCCACAGTGGAATCTCTACGCCAATTCGGTGGCTTGAATTCATCACCGAGTCCCTGACGCACTTAGGGACTACTGATGGCGGAATACCAATCAGGGTATACCCATGAAGAGGATTCGCTAGCTGGATCGAGTATATGGAAGCCAATCCCAGTGCAGGTCGACTTCCCCAATATGGCAAATGATGTATACTAGACCCGGACGACTCGCCGACTAGAGGCCCAAGATAGCGACTGCAATACGTCGCCAACCAAAACACCTGTAAACCCTAACTGGCTACATATATAAATCCACCAGGGGCACCCCGATGGGGACATCTCATGAGATCTAGTCTCTCCCTCTACCTACGGCAGCTCCCTTGTAAACCAATCTATAATCATATACTGGATTGACTAAAGGACGTAGCGATCCTTCGTCAAGGGGATGTGAACCTAGGTAGATCGTGTGCCAATCTCGCTCCCAGATTCTCCTACGTCGTCTTCCCTCCTCTTCGTAAGCTACCACCATGAGCATCTGCCGTGTCAATACCACGACATGTTCACCATGTTATGTAAAAATATGAATTCTAAGTAAATCCATGTCACCCTCAGGAATGATTGCCATATATAAATTCACACACACACTTGATCTTGTCCTCTTGCTAAATAGCAGATTGGGATTTCTCTCACTGAGAGCATTTACTTGTTGGTATTTACTTTTGGTACTTTATTTCACTTCAAACTACAAACCCAAAACACCAAAAGAGCTGCACCCTTTTATTGTTTATTTGTTAAATTTACTAACGAATACCTTCATCTCTTCATGGGTTAGACATCCTTTCTTATTAAAAAGTACTACAATTGATCTCCTACACTTGGGAGCCATCACATGAGTACCCGAGGGAAAAGTTGTAACATCCAAGAAAACCAAATAAAGCAAGATTTCACTGACAAAATGTTTATCTAGCAGTGGAGTGGGTTACACATTTTTCAGGCTATACATGATGATCACATATCGTACAACAAAGCATGAACTGAGTACCATTATGTTATTTCCATGGCTACATGATGTGTACTGTTGACTGGATAGTTACACCTGTGAATAAAGTAAGATACAATGATGCATGCTCCTCTGGATAAGTGAATAGAACTCGATGATCTGAGGCTCCTCCTCGAGCTGAGGTCGATCTCGACGGAGAACTCAATGTCAAACTCGGGAAGCAGAGGGATAGGTAGAGGGTAGGATATTCCTAAGTCTAACGGGTCCGGCATCACCCGGAGTTGGGGTGCGTGAGCACCTGAAGAGCCCACCGGCGAGAACCTGGATAGGTAGTCGGAGGAACGAGAGGTGGTATGACGGACTGACTCATAGGGAGCGGGAGTTAGTGATGGTGCCAGCTGAAAAGGATACAGATGCCACCTAGAGGGGGGTGAATAGGCGGTTTAAAACTTTTACGAGATGAGCTTAACAAAGGCGGAATAAAACTAGCGTTTACTTTGTCAAGCACAAAACCTATATAAACTACGGTTCACCTATGTGCACCAACAACTTATGCTAAGCAAAACAAGCAACTATGTGATAGCTAGATATAAGAAATCAAGCACGAAGGCTATCACAAAGTAAAGTGCATAAGTAAATAGCTCGGGTATAGAGATAACCGAGGCACGCAGAGACGATGATTTATTACCGAGTTCCTCCCATAAAGAGAGTACGTCTCGTTGGAGAGGGGGTGGTATCAAACCACCTACGCCACAAAAAGCCTCCCTTATTCTCCGGTGAATCTCACCCCAACGGGATCGATCCACACTTCCACTATCGGTGCACTTTGTTGGAGATATGCCCTAGAGGCAATAATAAATGTAGTTATTATTATATATTTGTGTTTATGATAAATGTTTACATTCATGCTATAACAATATTAACAAGGAAACATTAATACTTGTGTGATTTGTAAACGAAATTAGAGTCCATGGTAAAGCCTCTTTATAATACTAGCTTGTTGGTTAATAAATGATTGTGGTTTCCCTATCATGAACATTGAGATGTTATTAACAACAAGATCATATCGTTAGGAGAATGGTATGATGGACATACTCCTATAGATAAGCGTAGCATAAAGATCAAGTCATTTTAATAGTTCAATTGCTATATGCTTTCTGATACATAGTAACCTAATTCCTTCGACCATGAGATCATGCATATCACCATCACCGGAAGGATGCTTTGATGACATCAAACACCACACCGTAACTGGGTGGTTATAAAGGTGGCATTAAGTGTTCGGAAAGTATTGGTTGAGACACATGGATCAAGAGTGGGATTTGTCCATCCATATGACGGATCGATATACTCTGGGCCCTCTCGGTGGAATGTCATCCAATTGGCTTGCAAGCATGTGACTGGCTCACAAGGGATCACATATCACGGGAATGAGAAAAGAGTACTTATCAGTAACGAGGTTGAACTAAGTATGGAGAGATACCGACGCTCAAAACCTAGGATAAGTAAACTATCGTGAGACAAAGGGAAATTGGTATTGTATGTAAGTGGTTCATTCGATCGCAAAGTAATCGTACAAATATGTGGGAACCATATGAATTTCCAGATTCCTCTATTGGTTATTGATCGGAGAAGTGTCTCGATCATGTCCATATAATTCACGAACCGTAGGGAGACACACTTAAGGATTCGATGTTGTTGAGTAGTTATGGAATGATGAGTAAGAAACCGAATGTTGTTCGGAGTCTCGGATGGGATCCGGGATATCACGAGGAGATCCGGAATGGTCCGGAGAATAAGATTCATATAAGGAAAGTCCTGTTTCGGGGTTGGAGAATGGTTCTGGTGTTTTCATCGGGAATGTTCTAGAAGGTTCCAGAAGGTCCGACACGCCGGAGGGGAAGGGTACATGAATGTGTCATAACAAGTTGGAATGGTTGCATAATGTACTAGGTGTCATTTCTGAGAAAAATAAAGGGATAAATGAAATCCTAGTTTGGAAAGTCAAACGCCAATTTGAAAAATCAAACGACAACTTTGCTTGGTGGAGGGAGAGTAGGAAACCTACTTGGGGAGGAGTTCCTCTCCCTCCAGCCACCGGACTTGGAAGCCGAGTTGGGGAGGGACTCCCATCCCCTTGGCCGGCGCCCTCCACCTATATAAGGAGGGGCAGGGCTACCCCTCCAAGACTACACCTTGCCTCACCAAAACCCAGGCCCTAAGCCGCCGGCGCCACCACCTCCTGCTGCTGCCGCCGCCGCCGTCTAGGGCAAACCCTAGCCGCCGACTTGGGGCAATCCCCTTGCCCTAGCCGCCGGCCTAGCCCTCTCTCCTTGGTGTGTCTAAACCCTAGATCGCCAAGGCCTCTCTCATAATCCACCATACTCGCTCCGGCTTAAGGCGAAGCCCTGCGAGATCTCCCCTCTACTCCCGATACCACGCCGTCGTGCTGCCGGAATCGCGAGGAGAGTGCTACAACCTCCGCTGCCTGCTGGAACAAGGGAGATGAAGGTCTTCGTCGAGTACCGAACGTGTGACCGACTGCGGGAGCGCTGCCGGAACGCAGCGCCGGAAGGATCATCTACGTGATCTTGAGATCGGCAAGAGTACGACTACATCATCCACGAGAATCCGCTCTCGTTAAACACTTTGGAATCTTCGAGGGTGAGTTATTCCATCGACTCGTTGCTACAATCTAGTAGATAGATCTTGGCTTGTTTGTTTGTATGCGGTAGAAATTTTTTGTTTTCCATGCTACGAACCCCTACAGTGGTATCAGAGCCGTGTCTATATGTAGATCTGTTGCACGAGTAGAACACAATGGTCATTGTGGACGGTGGTGCTTTTATTATCAATTGCTTCTTATGTACTTTGCATCTTGCGGTATGATGGGATGAAGCGGCCCGGGCTAACCTTAGACATCGTTCATGAGACTTGCTCCACGCTCAACATGCAACTTGTATTGCATAAGTGGCTTTGCGGTTGTCTGTCTCTCCTATTATAGTATAGATCCAATTTACAACAGGCACTTGATAGTTCAAACATCAACGTTGTGGTTCTTGTTCGTAAGTTAGATCGACACTTATTGAAAGCCCCAAACCACGTAAAATATGCAAAGAAATTAGAGGCATCTAACTTTGTTTTGCAGGGGTGTGTTGTGATGTGATATGGCCATGATTGTGATTATATTTGATGTATGCAATGTTCCTTATTGTAAGTTGGCAACCGGCAGGAGCCATATGGTTGTCTTTAATTTCTGTTAAGACTCGTGTGTCTATTCAAAGTAGTTGTAATAGTTGAAGCTGGTGGAAGACAATCATGGAGCAGCGTCATTGACCTTGATGCAATGCCGGTGATGATGGAGATCATGTTCATGCTTGAAGATGGAGATCGGAAGCACAAAGAAGAAAGGCCATATCATATCACATATTATGAATTGCATGTGATGTTAATCCTTTATGCATCTTGTATTGCTTAGTTAACGACGGTAGCATTATAAGATGATCCCTCATGCACATAAATTTCAAGTTCTAAAGTGTTCATCCTTAGTAAGCACCGTTGCTAAAGCTTGTTGTTTCGAAGCACCACGTGATGATCGGGTGTGTTAGATTCTGCAACTGTATACAACGTGAGCAAGCCAGATTTGCTCATGCGGAAGCTAAGGTTTGATCTTGACGAGCCTAGCATGTACAGACATGGTCTCGGAACATGGATCACCGAAAGGTAAAGCATGAATCATATAGTAGATATGATGAACATGTCGATTGTTCGCCATTAAAGCTACATCAACTCTCGTGATGATCGGTTTTGATGTGGTGGATTTGGTTCGTGTGATCACTAAAACAATGTGAGGGATATTGTTTTGAGTGGGAGTTCACCTAGATTAATTTAACTATTAATAAGAACTCAATTTGTCATAAACTTAGTCTAAACTATTGCAAATATGTTGTAGATCAATGGCGGCCCCTACCATCAATTTTAATGCGTTCCTAGAGAAAGAAAAGTTGAAAAACAATGGAAGCAACTTCGCGGATTGGTTCCGCAATTTGAGGATTGTCCTTAATGCTGGTAATTTGACCTATGTGCTGGATGCACCGCTGGGTGACCCGCCTGCAGCTGATGCTACCGATGAAGTAAAGAATGTTTACCTCGCTCGGAAGACTCAGTACTCCATAGTTCAGTGTGCTATCTTGTATGGTTTAGAATCGGAGCTTCAGAAAAGGTTTTAGAATTCAGACCCACATGATATTGTCCGTGAACTCAAACTGATATTTGAGACTCACGCAGCAGTTGAGAGCTATGAGGCTTCTGAAAAGTTCTTTAACTGCAAGATGGAAGAGGGCAGCTCCGTCAGTGAGCATGTGCTTAAAATGTCTGAGCACGCAAACAAACTCCAAAGCTTGGGTATAGTGATTCCTAATGCTTTGGGGATTTACCGTGTCCTCCAATCACTACCACCAAGTTACAAGAACTTTGTGATGAACTACAATATGCAAAGCATGAACAAGCAGTTGCCAGAACTCTTCTCGATGTTAAAATCTGCAGAAGTGGAGATCAAGAAAGAGCACCAAGTGTTGATGGTCAATAAGACCACCAAATTCAAGAAAGACAAGTCTAAGCAAAAGGGACACTTCAAGAAGGGTGGTAAGAAAGTTACCGCACCGACAAAGAAGACCAAGGCTGGACCTAAGCCTGATACTGAGTGCTTTTACTGCAAGGGAGAAGGTCACTGGAAGCGGAATTGCCCAAAGTACTTGGCGGATTTGAAGAACGGCAACATCAAGAATAAAGGTATATCCGATATACATGTTGTTGATGTGTATCTCACTAGTACTCGTAGTAGTGCCTGGGTATTTGATACTGGTTCGGTTGCTCATATTTGTAACTCGAAACAGGTACTGCAGAATAAACGGAAGCTAGCGAAGAACGAGGTGACGATGCGCGTAGGAAATGGATCAAAGGTTGATGTGATCGCGGCAGGCACGCTACCTCTTCATCTACCATCGGGATTAGTTTTATACTTAAATAATTGTTATTTGGTGCCTGCGTTAAGCTTGAACATTATATCGGGATCTTGTTTATTGCGAGACGGTTACTTGTTTAAGTCCAAGAATAATGGTTGTTCGATATATATGAGTAATATGTTTTATGCACATGAACCTTTGTTAGATGGTCTATTCTTATTGAATCTCGATAGTGGAAATACACATATTAATAACATTGAAGCTAAACGTTTGAAATTGAGCGATAACTCGACCTATATGTGGCACTGTCATCTTGGTCACATTGGAGTGAAGCGTATGATGAAACTCCATTCCGATGGACTTCTTGAATCACTTGATTTCGAATCACTTGAAAGATGCGAAGCATGTCTGATGGGTAAAATGACTAAGACTCCATTTTCTGGTATGATGGAGCGAGCTATAGACTTGTTGGAAATCATACATACCGATGTGTGTGGTCCAATGAGTGTAGCATCGCGCGGTGGTTATCGTTATGTTCTTACCTTCACGGATGACTTGAGTAGATATGGGTATATCTATTTCATGAAACATAAGTCCGAAACTTTCAAGAAGTTTAAGGAATTTCAAAGTGAGGTGGCGAATCAACATAACAAGAAGATTAAATTTCTACGTTCTGATCGTGGATGTGAATATCTAAATTACGAGTTTGGCGAGCATTTAAAGAAATGCGGAATACTTTCACAATTGACACTGCCGGGAACACCACATCATAATGGTGTGTCCGAACGTCGTAATCGAACTCTCTTAGATATGGTTCGTTCTATGATGTCACTTACAGATTTACCGCTATCATTTTGGGGTTATGCATTAGAAACAGCTGCATTCACTTTAAATAGGGAACCATCTAAATCCGTTGAAACGACACCGTATGAATTATGGTTTGGGAAGAAACCTAAATTGTCGTTCCTTAAAGTTTGGGGTTGCGAAGCCTATGTAAAGAAGTTACAGCCGGACAAGCTTGAACCCAAAGCGGAAAAATGCGTCTTCATAGGATACCCAAAGGAAACTATTGGGTATACCTTCTATCATAGATCCGAAGGCAAAATCTTTATTGCCAAGAATGGATCCTTTCTAGAGAAGGAATTTCTCTTGAAAGAAGTGACAGGAAGGAAAGTAGAACTCGACGAGGTTGTCGAACCTTCTCTCGAACTTGCGAGTAGCACAGCACCGGAAGAAGTTCCTGTGGTGCCTGCACCAATAAGAGAGGAAGCTAATGATGATGATCATGAAACTTCGGTTGTAGTTGCTACAGAGCCTCGTGGGTCAACGAGAACTCGTACCACTCCTGATTGGTATGATCCCGTTATGAGTGTCATGTTGGTGGACAACACCGATGACCCCGCGACATATGAGGAAGCGATGATGAGCCTAGATTCCAATAAATGGCAAGAAGCCATGAAATCCGAGATTGGATCCATGTACGAAAACCAAGTATGGACTTTGGTGGACTTACTGGATGGCCGGAAGGCTGTCGAGAACAAATGGATTTTCAAGAAGAAAACAGATGCTGATGGTAATGTTACTGTCTATAAAGCTTGACTTGTCGCAAAAGGGTTTCGACAAATTCAAGGAGTTGACTACGATGAGACTTTCTCACCAGTAGAGAAGCTAAAGTCTGTGAGGATTTTGTTAGCAATCACTGCATATTATGATTATGAGATATGGCAGATGGATGTCAAAACAACATTCCTCAATGGAAACATTGATGAAGAGTTGTATATGATGCAACCAAAAGGTTTTGTCGATCCTAAAGATGCTAACAAGGTATGCAAACTTCAAAGGTCCATATATGGATTGAAGCAGGCATCCCGAAGTTGGAATCAACGTTTTGATAAGGTAATCAAAAGTTTTGGTTTTATACAAACTTGTGGTGAAGCTTGTATTTACAAGAAAGTGAGTGGGAGCTATGTAGCATGCTTAATACTATATGTAGATGACATATTGTTGATTGGGAATGATGTAGACCTTTTTAATAGTGTCAAGGAATATTTGAATAATAGTTTTTCAATGAAAGATCTTGGCGAAGCAGCTTACATATTAGGCATAAAGATTTATAGAGATAGATCGAGACGCCTAATATCATTGTCACAAAGTACATATTTGGACAAAGTTCTAAAGAGGTTTGGAATGGAAGATAGCAAGAAAGGGTTCTTGCCCATGTTGCCCAATACGACCTTGAGTAAAACTCAAAGTCCAGCGACGGCAGAAGGTAGAGAAAGGACGAGCAAGACTCCCTATGCCTCAGCCATAGGATCTCTAATGTATGCCATGCTATGTACTCGACCCGACATTGCATATGTTGTTAGTTTGACTAGCAGATATCAAAGTGATCCACGAGTGGATCATTGGACAGCGGTCAAAAACATCCTTAAATACTTGAGAAGAACTAAGGATATGGTTCTTTCTTACGAAGGTGATGAACAACTCGTTGTTAATGGTTACACCGATGCTAGTTGGAACACCGATCCGGATGATTCTAAATCTCAATCTGGATACGTATTTACTTTGAATGGTGCAGCAGTTAGCTGGAGGAGTGCAAAGCAAAGCATTGTGGCGAGATCTTCAACTGAATCGGAATACATAGCTGCTTCGGAGGCTTCACAAGAAGCGGTATGGATGAAGTAGTTCATTGCAGAGCTCGGTGTGGTTCCAAGTGCGCTGGACCCAATGTCTATCTACTGTGATAACATGGGCGCCATAGCCAATGCGCAAGAACCAAGGTCACACAAGAAGCTGAAGCACATCAAGCTACGTTTTCACGCTATTTGAGAACATGTCCAAGATGGTGACATAAAGATTTGCAAAGTACACACAGATCTGAATGTGGCGGATCTGTTGACTAAACCTCTCCCGAGGGCAAAACATGACCAACACCAAACTGCCATGGGTGTTCGGTATATTACCATGTAATCTAGATTAGTTGACTCTAGTGCAAGTGGGAGACTGTTGGAGATATGCCCTAGAGGCCATAATAAATGTAGTTATTATTATATCTTTGTGTTTATGATCAATGTTTATATTCATGCTATAATAGTATTAACAAGGAAACATGAATACTTGTGTGATTTGTAAACTAAATTAGAGTCCCTGGTAAAGCCTCTTTATAATACTAGCTTGTTGGTTAATAAATGATTGTGGTTTCCCTATCATGAACATTGAGATGTTATTAACAACAAGATCATATCGTTAGGAGAATGGTATGATGGACATACTCCTATAGATAAGCGTAGCATAAAGATCAAGTCATTTTAATAGTTCAATTGCTATATGCTTTCTGATACATAGTAACCTAATTCCTTCGACCATGAGATCATGCATATCACCATCACCGGAAGGATGCTTTGATGACATCAAACACCATACTGTAACTGGGTGGTTATAAAGGTGGCATTGAGTGTTCGGAAAGTATTGGTTGAGACACATGGATCAAGAGTGGGATTTGTCCATCCATATGACGAATAGATATACTCTGGGCCCTCTCCGTGGAATGTCATCCAATTGGCTTGCAAGCATGTGACTGGCTCGCAAGGGATCACATATCACGGGAACGAGAAAAGAGTACTTATCAGTAACAAGGTTGAACTAGGTATGCAGAGATACCGACAATCAAAACCTCGGATAAGTAAACTATCGTGAGACAAAGGGAAATTGGTATCGTATGTAAGTGGTTCATTCGATCGCAAAGTAATCGTAGAAATATGTGGGAACCATATGAATTTCCAGATTCCTCTATTGGTTATTGATCGGAGAGGTGTCTCGATCATGTCCACATAATTCACGAACCGTAGGGAGACACACTTAAGGATTCGATGTTGTTGAGTAGTTATGGAATGATGAGTAAGAAACCGAATGTTGTTCGGAGTCTCGGATGGGATCCGGGATATCACGAGGAGATCCGGAATGGTCCGGAGAATAAGATTCATATAAGGAAAGTCCTGTTTCGGGGTTGGAGAATGGTTCCGGTGTTTTCATCGGGAATGTTCTAGAAGGTTCCGGAAGGTCCGACACTCCGGAGGGGAAGGGTACATGAATGTGTCATAACAAGTTGGAATGGTTGCATCATGTACTAGGTGTCATCGCTGAGCAAAATAAAGGGATAAATCAAATCCTAGTTTAAAAAGTCAAACGCCAATTTGAAAAGTCAAACGGCAAGTTTGCTTGGTGGAGGGAGAGTAGGAAACCTACTTGGGGAGGAGTTCCTCTTCCTCCACCCGCCGGCCTTGGAAGCCGAGTTGGGGAGGGACTCCCCTCCCCTTGGCCGGCGCCCTCCACCTATATAAGGAGGGGCAGGGATGCCCCTCCAAGACTACACCTTGCCTCACCAAAACCCTAGCCCTAAGCCGCCGGCGCCACCCCCTCCTGCTGCTGCCACCGCCATCTAGGGCAAACCCTAGCCACCGACTTGGGGAAATCTCCTTTCCTTAGCCGCCGGCCTAGCCCTCTCTCCTTGGTGTGTCTAAACCCTAGATCGCCAAGGCCTCTATCATAGTCTACCATACTCGCTCCGGCTTAAGGCGAAGCCCTGCGAGATCTCCCCTCTACTTCCGGTACCACGCCGTCGTGCTGCCGGAATCGCGAGGAGAGTGCTACAACCTACGCTGCCTGCTGGAACAAGGGAGAGGAAGATCTTCGTCGAGTACCGAACGTGTGACCGACTGCGGGAGCGCTGCCGTAATGCAGCGCCGGAAGGATCGTCTACGCGATCTTGAGATCGGCAAGAGTACGACTACATCATCCACGAGAATCCGCTCTCGTTAAACACTTTGGAATCTTCGAGGGTGAGTTATTCCATCGACTGGTTGCTACAATCTAGTAGATAGATCTTGGCCTGTTTGTTTGTATGCGGTAGAATTTTTTTGTTTTCCATGCTACGAACCCCTACACACTTGTCGGTGGCAACCGGAACCTCTCACAAGGCTGGGGCACTTCTCCACAACTTAATCGGAGGCTCCAAACAAACGCCACCAAGGCCACAACCTGCAACACCAACAAACCGTCTAGGGTTCCAAGAACCCAAGAGTAAAAATCTTCTCAAATTTCAAACACCAAATCTTCCAAGGAGAACTCAAACCAATGCACTAAATGCAATGGCAAGAACACAGAAAGTGCTCAAGTCCTTCTCTCCCAAATTCCACAAAAGCTACAAAAGCTAGTGGGAGAATAAGAGAGGAAGAACACAAGAGGAAATCCACAAAAGAAACCCCAAGATCTAGATCCCAATATGTTCCCATCACATAGAGGAGAGATGGATTGGTGGAGTTGTAGATCTAGATCTCCCCTTTCAACCCCCCCCCCCCAAAGATTCAAGAAATATGGGAGGGATTGAGAGTATTTGCAAGCTCTTGAAGGTCAAAACAATGGTGGAGAGAGAGAATGCAAGCCACAGGCCTAAGGAGGAAGGAAGGGTCTATTTATACCCCTCCCCAACAAAATATAACCGTTTGGGACCTTACAGACCAGATAATCCGCCCCCCAGATATTTCGGGTTCCCTAGACCAAAAAAATGGCTAAGGACTTCGCGGCGCGACTCTCAGTATAGGGGCGGATATTTGGGGCGGATAATCCGCCCCCGAAGGGCCATAAAATCCGCCCCCATTACTGGGAGCTACGCCTCAAAGTCCTTAGCCGTTTTCCAAAAATTGGGCCGGATAATCCGCCCCCATGGCCGGAGAATCCGCCCCCCTGAAAACTGGTAGGAACAGCAAAACTGAAACCATCATAACTTTTTCATTCGGACTCCGATTTTGATGATCTTGGGCTCGTTTCAAAGATAGTAACGAGCTCTATAAGATCATGCAGGGAACCATCATAGTACACAAAGGGAGGATAGAACCAAATGATGAAAGTTTTAACCTATCTATAAAAGACAAACCGGTAAAACCTCCAATATCGAAAACACAATAGAGAATGCATATGAAATCCGTTTTCGATGAACTTAAGCTTGTCATAGAGATTGACACAATATCTAAAACCTCTCATGGATAAGAACCAAATAAGAACCAAGAAATATGATGCCAAGAATGCAAAGGTTTGAGCTCTCACCAAGGGATATGATCAAGTTACTCACTTGAGAGCCCCTCTTGATAGTACAGTTATCTATCCTATAAACCGGTCTATCCAACTAACACCACGAGACCAGTTAGAAAGAAACCCTATCAATATCAAACCTTTGCCTTGTATATTTCACACCTTAGGATGGAGCACCTTTCTTGATTGCACTATCTTGGTGAAGATGCTCCCCCATACTCCACTATGGAAGAGCCTCTCTTTTAGGCATATCTTCACATATCCATGATCACCATAAGGATGGCACGATACACTTGAGATCATCTTATGAAACCTTGATCAACACTTGATCTTCTTCACTTTATTCTTATTCCAACCTTGAAGCCACCATATGGTTCAAGCATTGTCTATGGACAAATCCTACAAGTAAAACTCAATGCAAACATAAGTCCATAAAACATTGTCATTAATTACCAAAACCACACATGGGGCACACATGTTCTTTCAATCTCCCCCATTTTGGTAATTGATGACAATACTTTTAGAGGGTTTATATAATCAACTTAACGAGTAAAAAATGGTTGCGCCAACATCAAATACTACACAAGTATGTGATGTTGGTACGCCCATAATATATAGAGCAATCTCCCCCACAATATATGCGTGTGTGATGAACCAATACCATTGGTGGAGTCTCCTCTATATATTCAACATGCAAAGCAAAAACAAAGATGCAAGAGCATGAGAGGCAAATGCTTAAGAACAAACTTCCCTTAAACCCTCCAAAACATCTCCCCCATTGGCATCGATTGCCAAAATGGGTGAACATCCAAAGGTGTGTCTTCGCACATATACAATGATGAATACTTGGGAGGGAGTAGAACTATATCGAGGATCCGAATATTGCCAAAGGAATAAAATAAAATACACAAGCAATCACAAGATCGTACAAACCAATTTGAAAACAACAAATGAGTCCAAATGGAAACTACAAGATATTATGATATGAGCAAAAGAGTGTTTTAAATAACAAATAGAGAAGCTCTCCAATATTTGTGCACAATTTTAAAATAAATGCATTGGAATACATAATGCAAAAATATGGAATCCTTGTTCCCCCATAAGAATTTAAAACACAACATATGAAAGATCAAATAAATGCTTAAATAAAATTGAGAAGCTCCCCAAGATTGGTGCATACTTTAAAATCGGTGTATTTCAATACAAAAATGCACAAATATGGAATCCTCACTCCCCCATAAACATTTAAGTCACAATAAATGAGACAGAAGATAAATGAGCATTATTAAATGAATTAGATGAGATCCCCAAAGATAATGCACCAATTATGATAATTGAATTCGGGAACAAGGTGCATATTCATGGAATCCTCACTCATCCAAGTTCATTGAACAATACCAGGCATGAGAGGACAAATATGAGTTCCCAAAGATGGAAACAATAGGAACAAGCACCCATAGGCAATTAAATTTGGAAGCCACCAAAGAATCAAATGGAATAGAAAGGTGGTCTCCAAGGATTAAAAATCAACTAACATTATCTTCATATGTGTGTGTATGTTTCTAAATGGATAACATCACAAAGACATATGCCCATAACAAAACAAGCACACATAAGGAAGATATACAATAAATCACATAAAAGGACAAAACCAACTCCCAAAAAGAGTAAGGTTCCAACAAGTAAACCAAACTCTCCAAACTTTTCATGATGGCACAAAATACCAAAACGAATAGATCAAACTTCCAAGCACATAAAACCTGATATGGATCAAACAAGGAAGCATAAAAAGATTGTTCTAGATAATATAGGAGAGCTCACCCATAAGTAGTACATTATATAGAATTTTCTTTTGAATGCAAAATGCACACAAATGGGATCATTACTACTACCTACAATAAGAAAAACACAAGAGGATATCAATAAAATAAGAAGATCCAAAAGAAGCAAGGAAGGCTTGGGAGACAACACAAAACATTTTCTTGGCCAAAGATAGGATAAAATTAAACAAAGGACAAAGTGAATATGATCAATAAATTCTACCATAAATTGAGTACTCATTGTTCAAGGACAAGAAATATTGGGAATAATTTTCCCAAGGTAGCTTGCATGGATATCCAAGATCATAGTCACAACAAGAAGCATATAACAAAATATAAGAATTAATCATGATACTTCGAACAAGATTCTTGGTAGCTTCCAATAGTCACACAATCACTAGTGATTAGATTAACTTGAAGCAAATGGTTTCCATGATGATATAGAGATCTAAATATGAGGAAATACATACCAAGAAACACTCTCATATACAAGATCCAAAATATGATCAATAAATGCATTCAAGCAAATTGGAACTTGTATGAGCAAATGTGTCACATAGGCGCTAGATAATTATCCATATCAATTCTAAGTGACACAACCTCAAATATTCACATTTTTTTAGGATTGTAATATGCACTAAGCATATGACTCCCCATAATGTGATACTACCATAAAACCAACACGAGGCAACGTATCCAAATAGATATAATTAATGGACATTAGAGAACTTAAATTTCTCATGTACACACATTTTTAGGATTGTGGAATGCCCAAGCATAACACTCTCCCAAAATGGGATAGTCCATTAATCTCTCACAGGAGCCAAATAAGATACTAAATATAACCAAGAAAGGCTCAAACATAAGAAACATACATACATGGTGTGCCACCTAATCATACAAAAAAATATGCTTGATTCCTCAAGATAATTAAGTGGAAATCACAACATCTACAAGAGCATGGAATATACAAAACCAACACATGCACAAGGGGGCGAGTAACTTTCAATGTAATGAGTTAAGCATATGTTACCGCAAGGAGGAACATTGGATATATAGTAGAGGCAATATAATCCACATGACTTGACTTGACAATTATACTAGATGAATATCCCTCAATTCTTCATAATGTAACCAAGTCTCCAATGCCATCCAACCAACACCTATTGATCAAGTTTTAGCTAGATGGTCCCCAACCAAGTTGGGTCCTAAGAAGTTAGTAACAATTGGCTTGGCCACCCAAATGGTTCTTTTCTTGACACCACATTGGGCACCAACAAATTTGGCAAACACATTGCGAACCTCATCCTTACAAAGAGAATAAGCATTATCAATAATGATAGGGTTGGATGAGGAGATACAAATAGTGCATGAGGAATAAATGTGCCCCTTCTCACGACATATGTAGCAAGTTCTACTCTTTCCATCTTTATTTTTGGATGAAGAAAAAACTTGAGAAAGAGCTTGAGTCTTCTTGGGAGGAGACCCATCTCTAACAATATGTAGAGCTTGAGGCCGCTTCCCTTGTTGCTTCTTGCCAAGGGACTTCTTCTTTAATGGGCAATGTTTGACATGATGCCCTTCTTTCTTGCACTTGAAGCAAACAATGTTGGCCGGATTCTTTACAAGATCTTGGCCATTCTTCTTGTTATCCTTGTGCTTCAACTTGATAGTGGACTTCTTCTTGACGTTGGAGTTGAATCCGATCCCACTCTTGTCATTGGGGGATTTTTGCACACTCAAGATTTTGTTGAGTGCGGCCTTCCCATGATGACCCTTTTTCAAGTCATTCTTCAAAGAAGTGACTTGAGCCTTGAGCTCTTTGATTTCCTCTACATGGTTAGTTTCAACAAAATTACTAGAGGAAGTAGATGCTACATTGTTAGAGCAACAAGGCACGGAATGTAATTCATCGCGAGATATAGCATGGTTGTGAGAGGATGAGTTACAAGGACTAGCACATGACAATATAACATTTGGAGTAGATATAGTGCTAATGTCCACATGAGGCCCACTATATGTTACCTTTGACACGATGGCCTCATGAGCTAACTTTAGCCTACCATGGGAGACTAGAAGATCCTCATGCGAGCTCGAGAACTTAACATGACTTTCTTCTAATTTCCCATAGTTGCTAGTTAGCAACGCAAGTTGAGCCTTTAGCTCAACATTCTCCTTCAAAATAGATGCTTCACAAGAAATAGAGTTAGTAGCACAAGCATCATCATTATTAGCAAGAGGCGAGGGCAACTTGGCAAGCTCTTTTGAATATGAAGCTTTAAGTTGCTCATGCGACTCGGTGAGTCTGATGAGCTCCCTCTTAATGACCCGAGAGCCACTTTAGAGGTGCTTAAAATCCTCAACAAGTTTATCATAAGAAACTTCAAGTTCATCATTTTTAATCTTGAAGGAGTTTGCCACCGCAAGTTCTCTATCATGGTATTCCTTTACTCTAGATAATTCTAGAGTAAAAGTCTCCTCAAGAGATTCTTTGGTGGTTTGTTCTTCTTCAAGGGAGTCCTTTAGTTCAGTAATTTCATTAGCATACTCACGCTCAAGCGCAAACTTTTCATCAATTATGTTTTCTTGCTCCTCAATAAGATCATTGCCTTCTATAACATAATGCAATATTTCAATAAAGTTGGAGGAAGAAATTTTATGTTTGAAGAGAGAGCTATAGAGAACCTCTCCCATTTCCTTAATAGAGGTAATATCATACTTACCTCGATAATCATCATTATCATTCTCAACCTCATCATCATCATCATCATGAGATACAATGGGATCCAAATAGGTTACCTTTATTCCCTTAGCCATAAGGCATATGTGAGAACCGCAGGAAGGTGATGATGAAATTGCACTTGTAGCTCTATTCATGACCTTGTATTGGCCCATAGAAATCTTCATTTTACTCTACATGGTTAGAAACACAAGAACTAGAGGAAATAGAGGCATTTTTATCATGGGAACAAGACAACACAAGCATATCACCATGAGATTTATTCAAGCCATTACTACATGATATGCAAGGACTATCAACACTAGCATGTAAGGGGTTGAAAGTGGTAGAAGTGTTAAGGTCCGAAGATAGATCATTGCAACTAGATAGGGATGAAGGATTACAAATAGTAAGCACACTATCCACATTGCAATTTCTATCACCACTCACCGTATCATTACCTAGTGAAACATCACATGTTGGTGAGGTGGTAGACGATGAGAACTCATCTCGACCGGAAGTGGAAGCAACACAATCATCCTTAATAATGTTGGACTTGCTATATTTATCTTGAAGCTTGGTACATATCTCACGAGCGCTTAAATAAGGCATGATACAAGAAAGAACTACATTGCTCACAACATGCAAAAGAATTTTAGTAGCTAGAGCATCTATATGAGAGTTCAACTTATCCTCTAAAGATTCGTCTTGGTTATCCACAGGAGAAGAGAAACCCACATATAGATATCCCTCGATAATTGGGTGATAATTTCCCGAAATAAATTAAGCATGCGAATTTTCCAAACATCATAATTTGTGCCATAGAATGTGAGCGTGTCCTTGTGCACTAATCCCCTAGCCGACATCTTTACTCTCAAGGCGGTGAAGCCTAAAATGAGAGACCGGGCTCTGATACCAATTGAAAAGGATACAGACGCCGCCTAGAGGGGGGTGAATAGGCGGTTTAAAACTTTTACGAGATGGGCTTAACAAAGGCGGAATAAAACTAGCGTTTACTTTGTCAAGCACAAAACCTATATAAACTATGGTTCACCTATGTGCACCAACAACTTATGCTAAGCAGAACAAGCAACTATGTGATAGCTAGATATAAGAAATCAAGCACGAAGGCTATCACAAATTAAAGTGCATAAGTAAATAGCTCGGGTATAGAGATAACCGAGGCATGCAGAGATGATGATTTATTAACGAGTTCCTCCCATAAAGAGAGTACGTCTCGTTGGAGAGGGGGTGGTATCAAACCACCTACGCCACAAAAGGCCTCCCTTATTCTTCGGTGAATCTCACCCCAACAGGATCGATCCACACTTCCACTATCGGTGAACTTGTCGGTGGCAACCGGAACCTCTCACAAGGTTGGGGCACTTCTCCACAACTTAATCGGAGGCTCCCAACAAACGCCACCAAGGCCACAACCTGCAACACCAATAAACCGTCTAGGGTTCCAAGAACCTAAGAGTAATAAGTTTCTCAACTTTCACTCACCAAATCCTCCGAGGAGAACTCAAACCGATGCACCAAATGCAATGGCAAGAACACAGAAAGTGCTCAAGTCCTTCTCTCCCAAATTCCACAAAAGCTACAAAAGCTAGTGGGAGAATAAGAGAGGAAGAACACACGAGGAAATCCATAAGAGAAACCCCAAGATTTAGATCCCAATATGTTCCCCTCACATAGAGGAGAGATGGATTGGTGGAGTTGTAGATCTAGATCTCCCCTTTCAAATCCCCCCAAAAGATTCAAGAAATACGGGAGGGATTGAGAGTATTTGCCAGCTTTTGAAGGTCAAAATAATGGAGGAGAGAGAGAAAGCAAGCCATAGGCCTAAGGAGGAAGAAATGGTCTATTTATACCCCTCCCCAATGAAATATGACCGTTTGGGACCTTCCTGGCCGGATAACCCCCCCCCCCCCCCCCCCCGAATATTCCGGGTTCCCCGGACCCAAAAAATGGGTAAGGACTTCGCGGCGCGACTCTCAGTATAGGGGCGGATAATCCGCCCCCAAAGGGCAAGAAAATCCGCCCCCATTACTGGGAGATACGCCTCAAAGTCCTTAGCCGTTTTCCAAAAATTGGGCTGGATAATCCGCCCCCATGGCCGGATAATCCGCCCCCCGAAAACTGGCAGGAACAGCAAAACTGAAACCATCATAACTTTTTCATTCAGACTCCGATTTTGATGATCTTGGGATCATTTCAAAGATAGTAACGAGCTCTACAAGATCATGTAGGGAACCATCATAGTCCAGCAAGGGAGGATAGAACCAAACAATGAAAGGTTTAACCTATCCATAAAATACAAACCGGTAAAGCCTCCAATATCGAAAACACAATAGAGAATACATATGAAATCCGCTTCCGATGAACTTAAGCTTGTCATAGAGATTGACAAAATATCTAAAACCTCCCATGGATAAGAACCAAGAAATATGATGCCAAGAATGCAAAGGTTTGAGCTCGATATGATCAAGTTACTCACTTGAGAACCCCTCTTGATAGTACGGTTATCTATCCTATAAACCGGTCTATCCAACTAACACCACGAGACCAGTTAGAAAGAAACCCTATCAATATCAAACCTTTGCCTTGTATATTCCACACCTCAGGATGGAGCACCTTTCTTGATTGCACTAACTTGGTGAAGATTCTCCCTCATACTCCACTATGGAAGAGCCTCCCTTTTAGGCATATCTTCACATATCCATGATCACCATAAGGATGGCAGGATACACTTGAGATCATCTTATGAAACCTTGATCAACACTTGATCTTCTTCACTTTATTCTTATTCCAACCTTGAAGCCACCATATGGTTCAAGCATTGTCTATGGACAAATCCTACAAGTAAAACTCAATGCAAACATAAGTCCATAAAACATTGTCATTAATTACCAAAACCACACATGGGGGCACACATGTTCTTTCACTAGCATCCCTTGGAAGGTCTCCAAGGTTCTACGAGGGACATTTCCAAGGGGTGGGGAAAGCGTCGGTGTCAAAACGAGGGGTGGAAAGTCAATAAATTATAGGTTGACACCTGCGGCGTGTGCCATCTCAGCATTGGCATAGTACATTCATAGAATGGCAAACAAAAGGAGGGTCTCACGGAGGTTCTCGTGGAGTAAGGTGGTGTACTGGAGAAGGTTGGTGAAGGGACTATCCATGCTGGTGGTAGGGCGTAAAATACTACACCCCCGTCCTCGAGGTCCAACCTCGGAATATATACATATTTGGAATCACCCTCCATAGTTGTATTGAAGGTACGGAGGAGGATGATGGTGTCAACGGTAGCCTCCTGGATGGCCTATATATTAAGCTGGATGATGTCCGGGAACGAAACGAGTATGCCAGGCCATCAAGACCAGGCAGGACAACTAGCTGCAAAGTGGTAGTGTGAAGATACCTCGTCGGGGTGTTCCTTGTATACCTGTTATTTGGGAGGAGCGGCTCTCTAGTGTAGGCGAGCCCATATCTCCTTAAGATACCCTGGTACCTTGTGAATGCTCTTGGAGGTGGTCTTAGCGAGCAACCATTGCCATGTGAAAAAAGGTCAAAACATGAGCGATGCAAAAATGTCATGCATGCACGTCTACATCACAAAAATAGAGAAACATATGTAGCAAGCAAGAAAGTGCAGCAAGTAAATGCATTTAGTGCAAGATAGGAATCTCTAGCTAACGGCTCCATTTCTAGGGGTCTTTTATAGGCAGTCAGGATGTAAAACCAGGCTATGTGACGCTCCAGTCCAGTTGACAGAGTAACCCCATATTCCAGCCCCAAGAAAAAACTGGCAATAAGGCACTTCGTAAACTAGGCGAATCCAAATGCTTATTTATGGTACGAATATAATAGCGTTAACTATTACAACAAGATGGGAAGGCGACACCTATCGTGCAACAAGCGCAACACAACACTATGTACATTTTTTTTTCACTCCTAGCCTCTATATTCTCGTAGTAGTGGAAGATGTAAAAGCTTGCGACAGTAGACTCAGCCCAACAGGATTCTGCTAGGGAGACGGGTCCTATTTGGCATATTAGAGGTGCTCCGGGACGGAGGCTTCAGGTTCTGGCAATAAGAACGCCAAATGACTATGAATGTACTCGCAAGTAATAAACAAACAAGGCATAGTCAAGTTTTGTTATATGGCATGACATAACTATGGAATTTAAATGTTAAGGCCAAGCACAATGATTGGCCTAAACTAATCTTATTACCTTTAGTGAGAATATAAAAATTTCCCTTTCTCTACACTTAAATCCTTCTTACTCATCCAGTCATGCTCGTGACTTCTAGCATGCCAAACTCATGGTACATTTCCTGCTAACCATACTCATGGTTTCTTGTTGGCATATTTTACTTTCACTTTATACATTATATCAACAAAACCAAAAGGATGATGTAACTGTGACCCAAACATCGTCCCTTAATCCAGGGACAAGGGTATTACCAGAAATACACTCCCAAGAGGTTGCGATAATTATCCACATGCTGGAATATCCACTCATGCCACCGGTACCGAAGCATTAAAACCACCAAGGTGATGACACCAGCTTCCATTCCCTTGCCTTTGTAGCTACCCAGGCACTCCCTATATAGCCACCGACTTAATCCTTAGATTTTGTCTTATGAAGAAGTGAGTCCGACACGTTTCCTACTCTAGACAACGCCTTGCTTAGGAACCTTCGCATGGTTGGAGACCACACTTGTGAAATCCCCAATAATACCACAAGGATGGCATCAAATGAGACTGAAAATAGGATAAAGCTAAGGTCCTCCGATACGAATGACAGATGTTGTGGCAATGAATATCCTCTGTGGGTGGCACCAAATGGATTGGTATAGTTGATGGATGTGGTTATCTTATTAGTCATATTTTAGTAACTCAACCACATCCATCAACTGTTAGGATGTCATTACATCTTTGGTGTTATAAATAGTGCCAGAGAAAGTGTCCCATGAAGGAACAAGCGGTCCAACATGCACTTAGTTCGTGAGGGGACTGAACACGCGTTCCAGGTAGACTCGGTGACGGCAGCGACGGTGGAGAAAGAGCATGACAAAGAGTGGAAACGGGGGTTTTTACCCATGTTTGGGAGCCTCGTGAGGAGGTAAAACCCCTACTCCTGCTTTGCTGTATTTCTTGCGTGCTTCGTGAGGGTACAATGGTGGATGAGTGTCTAGGGTTTTAGATCTCTAGGATCGACGGTAGGATAAGATCTCCTTATATAGGGGCGCCGTGTCTCTTCCCCCAATTCTTGGGCGGGAAGGGTCACCATATTGCTGCTCCTCGAGGTCCCAGTCTACAAGACTACTTTTTGTGGACTTGGTCTTGCTCGTCAGGGGCTTCTCGACCTATTGTAAAGTGGAATCCGTTAGCCATCTCTTGTCTCTATCGGGAACCACTGGTTCTCTTCCTTGCACCAAAAGGGAAAATGCAAGGGATGCCAGTGCTGAGGTCCTCCATCCCGCTCTTACACCAAAGGGGTTAGACCAGCTTTCTTTACCGAGGGGGACCGGGGGGTACACAGAGTTACAGTGCCCCTTGTCGGGTTGTTTTGTCCCCGCTGCTTCTGTAGTGGTATTACAAACTTACCCCTAGAGTACGTTCAACGGTATCCAAAGCCATGGGACACGGCGATGCTCCTTGCGATATGCCCTGTCCACACTGCGCCATATTGAGTCACGGTACGCCGAGGCCGGTGCCTCAAGAGGGAACCGTGTTTCCTCCTAAGGGCACCTCCACCCGAGTGATGGACTTGTCTACCATCGGGACGTGGCACCCCGGTTGTCAAGAACCCAATGGTAGCCACCAGGCGCTTGCCGTGCATGTGTCCCTTGGTAGACATGAAGGGGCAAGGGCCCTAGAATGGTCAATGGGTCCTAGTGCCGTTTCGATCAACACGGGTCCACAGCACGATCATCTTGACCGTGGATTTAGAACGGATTCACGCTCTCCACTGTTGTTCATGGGCGTGCTCTCTCCTCCATAGGAGTTATTCCCACGATGCGACGCCGCGTGGTCCCAGCGATTAAGGTGGCGTACTCGGTGCAGCGATGCGTCCCTTCGACTCATCTTGTAACATTGGAGCACGGACGCGCTGCCATTCACTCATCGTCATTTCCTATTATTCCCCATTCCCATTCTCATTTAGCAGAGCTGGGCCCCGTTCTCCCCGATGATAACCCCACGCTTCTCTGCGGACGAAAAGGAAAGCTGCGATGGTGGAAGCTGACGAGACCCCACCAATGAAGCATGGGAGCGACTATAGGAGGTGTGGAGGACGCGGAGCTGCCCTAGTTGTTGCTTCCTCCTCAGAGGCAACAATGGCCAAAGGGGAGGCTCCAGAAAAGCACGGCCATAGCTGTACGCATGGTAGCGGTCTGGAGCTCCATGGAGGATGCGGAGGAATGGGCTGGCGGTAAGCTAGAGTCTGTGCTACTATCCTCCCTTCCTCCTCCGGTGGTCGTGATCAAGATTGAGGATGACCTGGAGCCGGAGCGAGTTATCAATTTCTTCCTCATTCTTTGGGACGTGGACTGGTTCGCGAGGGTGAAGCTACCCTAGCATTTTACCCTCGGATTTTCCAGGGGGCGTGCTGCTAAGACATTTTGGTGGGGGTGACATTCCAGGGGACGTGCTGCTAAGACATTTTGGTGTGGGTGACAGGTGGATCATGGACATCGAGATCCCCATACCGTGGAAGATGTACCTCATAGTCGGCTAGGAGCTCTTTGTCCGCGACCATGACATAGAGCGTAGATCGGTATTGTGGCTCCGCTATACCAATTGGGGATGCTTCTTCGTGTTAGTGTTTGACCACTTGATGTGTCACGTTTACTACACGCCCTTCCTTAGGTAGGTATAAGAAGGGGCTCTATTGCGACCACCATAGTGCCAACAGGGCGGTGGACCTTTTGTTAATGTGGATGTGATGTAATGGGGCTTGTTAGCTCCCTGCTTTGTAAGCACCACTGTACTCAGCAGGGGAATTCTCATGCTAGTCGTCTTTCTTTCTGGATGCTTTGTTATGATGCTAGCCCTTAAGCGAGGTCGTCCCGCGGCGCTAGCCCACGGAAGCTGGCGGCGGTTGCCTATGCGGTTATCTTGGGAGACATGCCACGTGTGGCCCCTTTGTACCCTATTTCCGCAGGTCGGGCTCTCGGCCGTACCTAGGATGTGTTCCTCACCAGAGTGGAAGAGCGGGTGCCTCATAGGGAGGTAGAGACGACCCCGAATTCCATCACTCGGACTCAGCCTCTGCTGCAATGACTGCATCGTGCACATGTGATACCTTTGATCCAGATTACAGATATTATATAGCTCTCTGTACCTAGTAGACCTAGGTTTATTGAATCCTCAGGAAGAAGAAAGCAAAGTGAGATTACTTAAATGGACCTTCGATAATTTTAGAGTTCCTATTGTGTTTTCACCGGACCAAGAGTTTATGATCTTGTTGTTGTTGTTGTCGATGGCGAGAGAGAGGGCCTAGGGTCTTCGGTTTTCACCAGTAGGAATGCAAAACATCTGATGGGAGTAACAGATAATAATAAAGTACCCATGTAATTGTTAGAGCAAGATAATTTTATGAAGCCAGTGCATCCATAATTGTTATCACCTCCACAACCTCTTATGGCAATAACCTACTAGTCTCATCCATAGAAGAAATAGAACTAATGATATGCATAGTGATGTCACCGTTAATCCCAAGCAAGTTCCTCACATACAGCCGTACTACCCTTTCTGTCACTGGGGTTCCTATCCTGCAGATCAGTTGTTACTCACACTCCCTTTACCTAGATCAATCCTCGGGGTCTTGGGTACCTGACAAGTCCTTATATTGAGGCAATAGAGGGTACTACAATCATCATGTCATACAAACTAATACATGATCCCATCTATGATAAATAACATGCACAAAAGCTACATGGCTAGGACGAAGCCCTTATCCCAAAGAGGATTACTCACACATAGAGATGAAATTGACAATAATAAACATTGTAATAGATATCATAGAGTTGATAGCAAATAGTCTTACAATGCTGCCAATTGGAGATGAGATCTACTATTACAAGTGGTGGAAGATGGCTATGGTGGTGGAGAAAGGTTTAGAGGTTTAGATATAGATATATTCCGTCGACATGGCAGCAGGGAGATTTTAGGGTGAAAGAAGCGATATTGTGGAGTCGGGGGGATTGTTTCTCGTCGCCTAAAGCCTCTTTATATAGGGGTCCTTTCATGAAAGTTGTTATGTTTGACCTAACGAGGTCGGTGCAAACTATATGGCGACAACTATGCGGAGGCGGGCCTTATAGTTGGTTGTTAAGCTTGCAGTGATCTCTTCACGACTCCTGGTTTCTTTGAGGTGTTGGAAATCTCGTATCTTTGTCATTTATGTACTGATTCCCATCATAATACGTCATTATCTTACTCCTTTGATCATTAGGCATTAGTGGCACGTTTTAGAGAGATATTTCATCAAATAGAATAATATCTAGTTTAAATATGGACGTGGATGGCTATATTTCACAGCCATCAACACCCCAAGCTTAAAATGGATCGTCCTTAAGCAAGAAAACCAAAATTAAAAGGGAACTCAGCATTTAAACTGAAATAATGAGATGATAATCTTACTCATGATTGGTAGTCTCTTGTTCCTCCACTTTATTAATCTGAAAAAGTTTAGCATAGATAGAGTAATTGAAAGCATAATATATGTGTTTCATGAATCCTTATAGCGCAGCAAAGTTATTGTAAGCATGGATGATTTAAAAGAGGAAAATTTATTCCATGTAATGTAATTAATTCATAGGCTTGCCTTTGAACAATAAAATGTAATCATGTAAAATGAAGGGTGTGAGAGTTTTTCATGAAAATCATATATACTAAAGTATCTCAATTCTCCCACATAAATAAATCAAGACTTTTCATTGTCCTTCAAAAATTTCAGTTCTTAAGTAACTGAGAGCATGACAAAAAATTTCATTAGTTTATTGTGCTGAGATGGACATGTGTGGCATCACTAAGGTTTTTGTACCTTTTGCATAATGATTACTGATATCAGCAAGAGGAGTGATTCCATCATGTTACAGCTACCCAGGAGTGCCAAGAATCTTACCCATTATAGCATTGCTGCTACATATGCTAATCAACTCATAGCCGAAATCTAGGAGTTTCCTCCATGAAGATCATTCGTAGGCTATCAGAGTTGTTGGCATCCCATGAAGTTTGACATTCGTGAAGCTATATCATTCTATGATTTACAAATCAAACTTTGGCATGCTCACAAAAAACCGCTAAACATTAATTCAATTGAACAAATCTTTTCAAAGAGAGCTATCAAGTCAATCATTATTTTTTGTGCTGTTTAGTGTCTCTAGGAATAAAATTTCATGACTAAACACTACAACACCCAATTCTTCAATTTGTGAGACTTTTTATTATTTCAATTGTTTAGACAAATTTTAGGCAAGACTTGGTTAACTACAAGAGCTAGAAAAAAGTGCACCTAATTAAATACTCATGCAATTTTTTTTACTATAATATAGAGACTCACTCCACCGATATAACATCTCGACATTACTACTAACTAGCATGGGTTTCTCAAATTTCAAAAGTGGGGAGTAATAAGGCATACCTCTCATGTTTGTTTCCACTTCTCTCTTCCCTTTATATTTGTTTCTTGGAAACTCTAAGTCAATCACTCTCCTACAAATCAATGAGAACATCGAGGCAATAATAAAAAGATAGAGGGAAAATAAAGATAAACAGAGAAATCTTTTTGTGGTTTTTGAGAAAGGGGATTAAAGAATAGAAAATTGGCAGCAAAGCTCGGCTTGAAAATCTCAAGCAAAATAAAATAATTAAGATAAAGTGTTGGGGAAACCAACAAGAGTGCTTATAAACTCAAATAAAAGCATAACCTTCAAAATAAGATAAAGCAAATGAAAAACAAAATATAAAATAGATAGAAAACCTCTCCAATCTTAGGATTTTGCAAGCCCTTAAAATCACTATGGTGGGGGGAAACTTGTAACTCCAGTTCACAAATTGAGTTGAAAGGTTACTTATTGTTTCTCGGAGGTTCAGGGCGAGATTGTGCATTCCCTCCACAGTTCCTCCAAGTTCTTGGAAAGATATGTAGCAAACCGGTTTGGTGGATGTTTCTCTTGATGGTGGACTTCTTGCTCCTGCTCTTGGTCCTCATCCTCTTCCGGAATCTCCTCCTCGGTTTGTTGTTGCTTAACCTACAAGTCATAAAGCACACGTCCTTCCTCGATAGACAAAAGACCATTAGGCAAAGGAGTGGGGTAGATACGTCCAACTCCAGCAATATGCAGATAATAAAAACCACCTCTCCTAGTGAGCATTCCACAAGACCTCGAAGTATAGAAACAAACACGTCGCTCACGTAGCACCGATTGCAACACACCTAGGTCGATACCCAATGCATTGGCAAGCACGGTGATGACGCCTCGACAAGTGACTGGTCCTTGACTTTGGTGGGATTGGTACTCCAAGTAGCGCGCAAGTATTGCACCCAAGTGAAGTGACAAGTTGTCATAGTTGAAAGCAGCTTTTGCAAGGACTAAGATATCCTCCTCATTGAGTCTTGTGAACTCATTATACCTCTACAAGGTGTTAGCAATTGCATAGAACAAATAGCGAATAGCAGGATGTTGAATATTCTTCCCCTTACTGACTCTAGAGGTAAAGCTCATTCTATCATAACAGTATTCAGGGGAAGGTTCCATGTCGGTAAAAGTTGCGCGCAGAGCATTAGGATCATTGTTGGGTAAACCAAAACAATTGCACCATTCATCAAGTGTTAAAGAACAATTATTGTTCATGAGTCGGAAACAAATTTTATCCCCCCATGCCATGTATTAACGGTGCTTTGCAAAGAGCAAAGAAATTCAATGGTTAACCGGCGATAGGTTGGTGCATCATGAAATACAAAGGTTTGCAGGCCAACTATATTGCAAAGTAAATTAAAGTTATCAGAAATACCGAGTTGGTTCCAAGTGACTAGGCAAGCCCACTTGGTTGCCTTGACTTCTCGGTTTTTTGATCCCATCGAAACGATCACGGTGGGCTTTGTTCTTGATCAAATCCCCATCCATTCCTGAGCTGCAGCCCGAGAAGAATCCTCGTGTTCATCATAGCACACCAAAGAATCTCCTCAACATAATAATCTAGGCAATATAATCATGACAAATAGTTCAAATATAAGTCTCACCCTAGATTGATAATGACAATAGATCACAGATGAATTTGCAAAAAGTAATTTGGAGGATCGGAGGAGAAGTCATTCAAAGTAGCATCTACTTGCCTTGGTAGTTGGTGAAGTCGTTCAAACACTCGTTGCAATCACACACGCTGCACTCCTCGCAATCTATCGAGCAAACAATTGCATACAACATAAACAATAGCACATAGAGATCAAACAAATGCAACAAATGCATGTATGACAATTTAATAAGTCACAATGGTTGTTATTCTAGTTCTCTAAACAATACTGAAGTATATGATGCATGCAAGAGACCAATTAATGCAATGAAGTACTTGTTATTAATAATTACTTGCCAATATAGAGTTTTTAATAGTTCTGTTGTAACGCCTATTCTAACTATCGAATTAAATTTGTTTCTTGGGTTTACTGGATAGAGGACGTTAATACGAACCAGTAGGCGTTGGATTCACCCTAATAGGAGTTATAGATCTTTTTCTACGATTTAAATAGTGTTTAATGAGTTTTAAATCATTTATACAGTTTCTGTTTCCTAAAAATCAACCTAAAATTATATCTGTAATATCCACGGAATTGTGATTCCAGGGACATATTATTTGTAATTTTCTGAGCAGTACTCGAATTACTATGATTTTAATACTCTAAATAAGCCATTAATCTATTTATTTAATTGCTGCAAAACCTTGAACCATTTGCATATTGATGATCTACATGGAACCAGCTTTCCATTGGTATATTATTTGTGATTTTTGGACCAGTAGATCTTTTACTATGAATTTATTAACCTAAAATACCATTAAAACTAATTAAATTATTACAGTAAACACGTACTGTAAAAGTTAGATCTAACTTGATATTAATAATCTACTCAATTTTATGAATCTATTGATATATTATACGCTATTTTTGGACCTAGCAATCTTTTTATATGAATTTTACAAGTTTGACACAATTTTTGGAAATTTTAAACCTTTTCTATGTTTTTTCCAGAGAGGTCAACGCTGACCGCGCTGACTGCGCGGACCCGGTGCCACGTGGCGCGCTGTGGTTGGTGGGTAACTATTCGGTGCTAGGCTGTTGCTGGCCATTGGATCTTAAGGGGATCGGACGGTGGAGGGCATCCAAGGCGAGCTCGCCGGTGGCGATGATATGGCGGCGGCGGGGCTCAGACGATGGCAGTGCACGACGTTCCAGCGATCCCCGACGACGAAGTGGTAGTGGCCGAGGTGCGTAGGTCGACAGCGAGTGGTATCATGGCGTCGGGGTTGTTGATTGCTTCCTGGAAAGTCGACTGCGAGCGACCGGAGTAGGTGGGCAGCGTTGGATCTCCGGCGAGCATTCGAAGGGGACAACGATGACCTGCGGGGAGGGGGACAAGGTCAGGACGTGTGATGGATCGAGGGGGAGAGAAAGAGGGGAACAGGATGGCCAAGGGGCGACTGCTTCGTCGAGAACCTTGAGCTCTGAAGCTCGGCAATGGAGGCGGCGGCGACGATATTCGTGGCGGCTAGGGTTTGCGAGATTTGCGAAAGAAACGGAACGAGGCGGAGGAGGGGGATTATATAGGAGTGGTGGCGTGAACAAAGGGGCGAAATCCAAATGGAATCGGACGAATCGGGATGGATTTGGTTTGGGAGGTTCCTCCCGTGTTCATCCAGAGGAGGGAGACGATGATGTGGGGCCCACTTGTCAGCCGTAGAGCGGGGATGCGGGCCGGGCGCTGGCGGCTGCTGCGGCTCGCTGCTGCTGTGCGCTAGGTAGTAGATGGGCCGCTGGCGGGCTAGTTGCTTCCGCTGCTCTGCCATATGCGACGCTATGCGCGCGCGGTAGGTAGGCAGGTAGGTGGGCTGGGCCAGGGTTGATCCGCCGGGTAGGTTAGTTTAGTTAGTTTTTTTCTGTTTCTTTTATTCTTTTTGCTTTAATTATTTCTTTTATAAATTTTTATTAGGTAATCCAATTGAGTTGATTTTTGTTTCCAAATTTTTCTAAAATTCAGAGGATCAACATAGGATCATTTTTGTATCTTTTCCACTAGTTTGCAAATAGTGGATTTACAAATCCCTAGTATACTCTCTTGTAGGTGCATTTTAGTTATTCAAAATAGGGTTTATAAATGAGGTTTTGCAATTCAAATTTTTCATGATTGCAAAATGCTATGCCAATGCAATGCAAATGAATTTTTTTTCTAGTCCCAATTTCTAAAAACTTGGGATGTGACAATAGAGATGATGATGACAGCTCCAGCACCAGCAGTAGGAGCATGCGCCGGACCAAGCAAGGGTAAGGTGGCCACCTCTAGAGAGGCCGAAGAATATTCTCCAGGCAGCTATAGATAGCTTTACTACACCTGTAGCGCCGATAGTTGACCCGGCAAACGCACAAGCGGAATTAGAAGAAACTGGATTGAAAATGTTAGAGGAGGCAAAAAAAGGTGTCGGCCTTGTAGGAGTCCTTTAACAGGACCTTAAGAGAACATGCTAGGGCAAACAAGCTAGATACCGCCCCTGGCCGAGTTGATGATCTGAGATTAAGAGGAAAGAACATCATGAATGATATCAACAAAGAGCATGAAGATCGACCAGATGATTCAGTTGACCCAGGTTTGTCGAGGTACAGTACCCCGGCAAAGAACCTTAGGGAGGCAAATGCAGCAGCCCTAGAATTGGAATGACTAAGCGGGGAAGCCCGGCAAAAACAACAAGAAAGAGTAAACAAGCTGGTACGCATTGCGAACCAGTAGAATGAAGAAATGCTTAGGGCTAACCCAGCGAAGCTGGGAGCTTCCCGCATGGTTCATTCGGCAGGGGCTTCCCACGCATTATCCGCGGCAGCGACATCCTCACCTGGAAACAATGCGCAGAAAGACAAAGCAGTAACTTCGGGAAAGAGAAACAAGCAAATTGTCCCATATGACCCGGTAGTGGCCGGGAAGATCAATGAAAATAGAGGCAATGGAAGCCGAGGTAACAACGTTGATAGAAACCCCGCCCGTGTAAATAGAGAGAGCGGGAATATCGGAAGGGGAAACCCCAAGAACAATAACCCGGTGGAACGAAGGAGGTACCCTCCGCAAGATCATCAGCCAAGGCATGAACCTCGGCAAGAGCGAGAAGCAAGACAAGCTCCGTATAATCAGGAAAATGACAGATACAATGATGGTTACTCGGAGGTAGAAAATGCAGAGCATGGTGGCAAAACCGTTATGGAATACAGGAGAGAATTATCTATAGAAACTTTTCGTCAACTGACACAAGGTTGAAGCTAGACAGACTGTATCGGTCCGAGCTATTGGAAGAATAGGGTCCGCCTGGACCGGCATGTTTTGTACCTCAGATTATGGGTGAACCGCCCAGGCCGAACTTTCAATTGGCAAGAGGCACGAAAACTTACAATGGATGTACGAAGCCACAAGATTGGCTAATTGATTATGCCACAGCCATAAAAATAGTCGGGGGAAATCTGAGATGGGCTGTAAGATACGCGCCCCAGATGTTGAAAGGGCCGGCCAGGGTTTGGCTGAATAATTTGCAAATGGGAAGTATCAACTGTTGGTTAGATTTTGAGGAAATGTTTGTCAGTAATTTCACCAGTACATATAAGAGGCCAAACAGTCCACAACAGCTCGCGATGTGCAAGAAGAAACCGAGTGAGATTGATAGAGAGTTCTTGACTCGGTGGTGCAACCACAGAAACTCATGTGAGGGGGTTATAAAATCTCAAGAAATTGCCTGGTTCGGTCAGGGGTGCCGATATGGAAGTGTATTGTGGCAGAGGTTGCATAGAGATATGCCAACTACGTTGGCGGAAACGATCAGAGTAGCAGATTCATATGCCTTAGGTGATCCGACTCAACCAGAGCTAATATCGGCCGAGCATCACGAGCAACAGGATCATTATGCCTGAGATGGTGCCGGATCACCGCGACGCAATGAATTACCGAGGTAGAAGAAGGGATGAGAGGCCGGATTACAGATACAGTTCAAATCAATTGGCGGCAGTTGTGCAGGATCAACCGAGTCATGGGAACAATCAACGACAGAAGAACGGTCCTCAACAGTGGACGCCGAGGAACGAGGGGAAGAAGTAGTGGACACCTGAACAGAAGAAACAATGGAAAGAAAGGCCGAAGAACATGTTTGAGTCCATGTTGGATCAGCCGTGTAAATTCCACACGCCTAACCTGGCCAAGCCAGCCAATCACACCACTCGCCAATGCGCCTGGATGAAGAGTGCAATGGGAAACCCAACAGCCATACAAGAACCGCAACATCAAGCGCATCACCAGCAGAAGCCACAGCTAACTGGGGAAATGCGCATCACCAGCAGAAGCCACAGCTAACTGGGGAAATGCGCAACAACTGATGTTACCTCCACCCCCTCCGAGGTATGAGAATCCGGATCAGAGGGATACTGTGCACCAAGTGATAAATTAGAATCAAGATGGAAGGGGAAACCTCGGGAACAATGGATGCAATGATTACAGGGAACATCACCAATCATATTGTGTGTTCACAATAGAACAACAAGATAGACAGCGCGTACAACGCCGACATATGGAGGTGAATGCAGTTTACCAGCAGTTCCGAGATATGTGCCATGGTCTGATTAGGAGATAACCTGGAGCATAAGGGATCATCCGAAGATAATGCCAAACCCAGGATCATATGCCTTAGTACTGGATCCGACATTTGTCGGGCCTAGCATCAATGTGAAGTTCTCAAAAGTGCTCATATATAATGGGAGCAGCATCAATATCATGTACAAAGACACAATGCACAAACTCGGAATAACTCCGAATATGCTGCAGTCAACAAGGACAACGTTCCATGGGATAGTGTCGGGGCTCTCGTGCGAGCCCATTGGGAAAGTCCGAGTAGATGTATTATTCGGCACAAGAGAGAATTGTAGAGCTGAAAATCTAGAGTTTGAGGTGGTATATCTGGAAAGTTACTATCATGCTTTACTCGGATGGCCAGCATTGGCTAAATTTATGAGCAGCTATCACATCACTTACTTGAAAATCAAGATGCCAGGACCTCAGGGGGTGATAAAAGTAGCTCGAGATTATAGGAAATCAATGGAATGTGCCTTAGCCGGATCAAACCTGGCTGAGTCTTTGGTAATTACAAGAGAAAAAAGAAGAATTCAGGAGATGGCAGCTCTGGCTCAGTCGGCACAGCTTAACATGCCGGAACTTTCCAACCCATATGGAAGTATATCATTCCAGTGGACTAAGAAGACGAAAAAGATCCAGATCGATGATCAATTCCTAGAGCATACCATCACTATTATTGCCGGCCTGGATGACAAATAGGAAAGCGAGCTCACCAACTTCCTCCGTGAGAATCGGGATATCTTTGCGTGGTCAACACAGGACCTGCAAGGAGTAACGAGGGAGTTGGCTGAGCACTCTTTGCATGTAAGGCCAGGAGCAAGGCCGGTGAAGCAACCTCTCCGCCGCTTCGCCGAAGATAGGATAAAGATAATAGGGGATGAGATAGCTCGGATCCTTGCAGCCGGGTTTATCATGGAAGTACTTCATCCGGATTGGCTATCAAATCCGGTGTTGGTAGAAAAGAAAAAGGATGACCCAAATGTAGCCGTCGTTTGGCAAATGTGCATCGATTACACGAACCTTAACAAGGCGTGTCCCAAAGATCCTTTTCCTTTACCTAGGATAGACCAAGTCATCGATTCAACCACAGGATGTGAGCTGTTATCATTTGTAGACGCGTATTCTGGTTTCCACCAGATACCGTTAAACCCGGCTGATCAAATAAAGACTGCGTTTATCACCCCGTATGGGGCTTATTGCTATCGCACCATGCCATTCGTCATGCGTAATGCAGGAGCCACGTACCAAAGATGCATGCAAAATTATCCGCACGACCAAATTGGAAAAAATGTACAAGTATATGTTGATGATGTGGTTATAAAAACCAAAGAGAGCAACACGATCCTAGAAGATATTCGGCAAACATTCTTAAACTTAAGAAGGTTCTGATTGAAGCTTAACCTAGAAAAATGCACCTTCGGTGTGCCAGCTAGAAAATTACTCGGTTTCCTCGTATCCAGCCGAGGTATAGAGGAAAATCCGACTAAGATCCGAGCAGTTGAAAGAATGGACCTGCCGAGATGCCTGAATGATGTACAAAAGTTTACAGGGTGTCTTGCATCCCTGAGTCGGTTCGTGAGTCGCCTAGGTGAAAAAGCATTGCCTTTGTATCAATTAATGAAAAAATCCGACAAGTTCACCTGGACACCTCAGGCCGATAGCGCCTTTCGTGAGTGAAAAAAGATGCTGGCTATGGCGCCTATCTTGGCTTCCCCATTGTCAAAAGAGCCCATGTTACTCTATGTGGCAGCAATAAACATGGTGGTAAGTGCAGTAGTTGTCATGGAACGAAACGAAGAAGGAAAATTGGTGCAAAGACTGGTATATTACCTAAGTGAGGTATTATCGGCCTCTAAGCAGAACTACCCACATTACTAGAAAATGGTATATTACCTAAGTGAGTATACATGTCAGCAAAGAAACTCAAACATTATTTTGAAGAGCACCCAATAAAAGTGATTTGTGAAGAACCAATAGACGAGTATCGCCTTATGCTCCGCAATTTGAAGAGCACCAACATTATTTTGAAGAGCACCCAACAAATATGCGAGTGGCCGAATAGCAAAATGGGAAATTGAGTTATCGCCTTATGCTCCGCAATTTGATAGGCGAGATGCAATTAAGTCTTAGGAATTAGCCCACTTTTTCATAGACTGGGCCGATGTGTAGTATGATCCCCCATTGCCAGATCCGAATTATTGGATGATGAACTTTGACAGGTCTAAGTTAAGAAATGGGCTAGGAGCATGAATAGTGCTCACCTCACCAAAAAAGGGTCAGCTGAAATATGTGTTGCAGATACATTTCGCTGCATCAAACAACGTAGCAAAATATGAAGCACTTGTCCACGTCCTAAAAATGGGAAAAGATATTGGCATACGTCGGATTCTGTGTTACGGGGATTTGGACCTCGTAGTACAGTAAGTGTCAGGAAATTGGGATGCACTAGATGCAAATATGGCCCTATGTAGGTTTCATGTGCAGAAAATCAGTGGTTATTTTGATGGATGTGAATTCCATCACATACCTCGGGCAGACAATGATGCAGCAGATAAGCTGTCGAAGCTCGGATCAACCAGACAATAAATTCCGCCTGGTATAGCCCTAGAACACCTAAGAAAAAAACCAATTACACCTCCGCCTGAATCCGAGTCAATTAGTATCTCGACAGGTCAGATAGATGGGTGCGTCCCAATGGAAATTGACAAAAAACATGACCCGAACTACTCGGAGATTGATTCGGCTGACCCACGGATGGATTGGGAAAATCCCACAGATGTTATGTCGGCGGAAATAATGGAAATTGACAACATAATTTTCTTGTAAAAAGTCGCGCCAACATGGGCACAACCCATATTCTCATTCCTCAAAGAAGAGATCTTGCCGGATGAAGAAGTCATGGCCAGACAGATAGTGAGAAGAGAAAAATCCTACACTATCATAAATAATGAGCTTTATAAGAGAAGTGTGACAAATGTACTACAACGACGCGTTGACTCGGCAGAAGGGCAGGAAATCCTTTTGGATATACATCAAGGAGAATGTGGACATCATGCCTCGTCCAGATCCCTAGTGGCCAAGGCATTCAGGCATGGATTTTATTGGCCAACTGCGCTAATAGAAGAACAAGAATTGGTAAAAAGTGTAATGGCTGCCAGAGGAATGCCAACAAAATACATCTGCCTTCGTTCGAGTTAAAAACAATACCAATCAGCTGACCATTTTCTATGTGGTGTTTAGATATGGTAGGTCCATTTAAGCCGGCTCGCAGCGGAATGACTCACATTCTGGTCATGGTGGAAAAATTCACAAAGTGGATAGAAGTGAAGCCAATAAGAAAATGTGACGGGCCCATGGCAGTGAAATTCCTCAAAGATATTATCTTGAGATATGGTTACCCACACAGTATCATCACAGATAATGGCACAAACTTCGCCGAAGGAGCCTTTGCTAGATTCTGCCAAGAGAAACACATAAGACTAGATGTTGCCTCGGTGGCTCACTCGGCCTCGAATGGGCAAGTAGAAATATCAAATGGACTAGTATTGTCCGGGATAAAACCTTGGCTGATTGAACCGCTGCAGAGGTCGGCAGGATACTAGATTGAGGAACTCCCAGCAGTGTTGTGGGGCAGAAGTTTAACCCTGTTCTTTCTTGTATATGGGGCAGAAGTTGTACTTCCAGCCGACATAATGCATGATTCGCCAAGAGTGACCCGGTACACAAGCGCCGAAGTAAACGAGATATCACATCAAGATGATGTGGACTTGCTAGAAGAAGCAAGAGAGTTGGCACTCTTAAGATCAGCTATTTATCAGCAAGACCTTAGACGATATCATAGCAAGAATGTGAGTCCAAGAATTTTTAAGCAAGGAGATCTAGTTCTTCGGCTAGTGCAACGTACAGCCGGCATGCATAAGCTCTCACCCCCATTGGAAGGCCCATTTATCGTGATAAAAACATTACACAACGATGCATACTACTTAATCGACGCTCAAACACTAGAAAAGAACAAGGCAAACAAGTCCGGAGATGAATCAAAAAGACCGTGGAACGTGGCTTTACTTCGTCCGTTTTACACTTAGAGGAGGTTCATTGCATCCAGCAGTATGATGTATCAAATTGATGTATCAACAGTAACTCAGGGACTTCCCCATGTTATTTGTCATTTTCAATTATGTATGGAACTTCGGCAGCTCGAGCAGTAACTTGGGGAATACCTCATGTTATCTGTCATTTTTAACTATGTATGAAACTCGGCAGCTCGAGCAGTAACTCGGGGACTGCCTCATGTTATTTGTCATTTTTAACTATGTATTAAACTTCGGTAGCTCGAGCAATGATTCGGGAACTACCCCACGTTTTTTATCATTTCTAGGCATGTGTGAAACTTTGGTAACTCGAGCAGTAACTCGGGGACTACCCCGTACTGTTCATTGACTTGGTTATATATAAAACCTCGGCAGCACAAGCAGCGACTCGGGGGCTGCCCCGGCTAGTCTATCATCAATCACAGATGTAATAAGAATAATCGCTTTGGAAACCCGAGCAATAACTCGGGGGAGACCACCATCAATTTGTACTATCATAGTCACACGAGTAATAGCATCAGCAATTCGAGATATAATGGGGAAAGTACCCTATTTATATTATTTTTCCGACACATAACTCAGAAAGGTAGTAAGTTTATCAGACTAAAAGATATATGGACTTAAGGACTCATAGCCTTTGAGACAAAATTGTAAAGCCAAGAGTTTGCGACTAAAGAATAGATGAAGTACACAAGATGGATGCCAAACGAGAATCAGACATGGGGAAACATGATTCGGATTAACGAAAAAATTTTGCAAACAAAGATACGAATTACACAAGTTTAACTAGATAGAGTAACAACATTACTACGGCATATGATGCCAAAGGAAAAAAGTTCACATTGTAACAAAAGGGGGGTAATTGTTTTAGAACAGCATACGCCCGGCATACCGGGGACTTGAACAAATAAGAGTTGTTGATCTTAAACATCGGTAGTTGCCGAATCACCCGTGGGCGGAACAGTAGCAGCGGCAAGAGTTTCCGATGTGGGTATCTCGGACGCGGTTGGGGCTACCTCGGCCTCACCAGAAGGAACAACCTTGGGAGCAAGGGCTTCAGAGGGTGCTCGACCTTCTGGAGAGGTTACCTCGGCATCGACGGAGGTCGTAGGAATATCTTGGGCAGGCTTCATCTGCTGAGAAACTGCACCTTCGGCCTGAGAAGCTTCAGTTCCCTTGGAGGAGGACCGAGCCTCGGCGTTTCCTCATGAGCTATCACTGGATTCATTAGTATTATCGGAATTTTCATCCGATTCACCCTCATCACCGGAATCTCCATCAGATTCATCTTCACCTGCAGCCTCTGTGTTATCCTCGGCGTTATCCTCGGCATCCTCAGGAAGGAAACTCGGCCCTTCGATCTAGCTATGAACATCAGCATACTCAATGAGATGGAAAGCACGGGCTTGGCGTCGAGCGACATACTCTGGATTTTCAACCCAAGGAGACCCAGTGCACAAATTCATCAAGGTATCGAGGGAGATATCCTCGTACCACAACAGAACAGCAGTAAGTGCCATGTTAGCTCCGGCTCGTCTGGCAGATTCTCACCAAAGATTTAGCCGAGTTTGAGACTCCATCAGCCTCGCCACGAGCACTTCAACTTCCTTAATCTTTGGCTCATTCGGCCAAAGCACATGGTAGGCCTGAATGGCTGCTCACACGAGATCTTTTCCCGTGATTTTCATGGGATCGATAGCAGCGGCAACAGCAACCAGGAAATCCTTAATGGAATACTCTTGGTTCGGAACAATGGGAACACTTTGGCGGCCGCGAGCAGCAATCACAACCTTTGAACTCACAAATTTAGCTTCTGGAAAATGATCTGCAGGAAATAACATCGAATAAATCAAGAAAGGCAACGGGAAAAGAATAACTCGGCCAAGAACAGAAAACTCACCATGGATATATCGCAGCATTTTCTGGAGATCCGTAGCCAAATTCGCCCTACTCTTCTCAAAACGAGTGATTTCTTCGGTCATCGCCTTGTTCTTTGTCCTTCTGAAGCTGTAGACTTAGTCGGTTCCTCTCCTCAGATAACTCCTAATCAACTTTCTCTAACTCGGACTTCTAGGCAAGTTTAAGAGATTCAACCTCGGCGCGTAACCGGGCTATCTCGTCATCCTTATCCTTAAGTTGTGCCGAGTGAGCGGTAGCTTATTCTAAAAAATGCAGCATCATATCAGTCATAGATATGAATTCTTGATGCGACACTGCAAGTGTTTGTAACTCGGCTATACCAAAGCCAGGACATTGTAAGATACCCAAGGTTTACCTCAAGAGCGCCAACATTCTTTGTAAGCCGGGTATTCAGGTTGTTGACATTAACTGCACAACAGCACATCAGAGATTAGTACAAAAATGGAATTTTCTACAAAGATAGAAGGCACTAAGAGCCGAGTAGTTTGCCAGTTTTCTTCACAACAGGGACCATTTGGGCGAATTTATCTTGAAGCTTCTTGTGCGTGAAGAGTAACCTTTGAAATTCGGCCGTCCATCGATCGTGAGAAACCTGAAATAACAACAAGTTATACAAAGAAAACCACAAAAGATCCGAATCAAGCAAAACTTGACTCAGATCTAGATGGCTGGTTATTCAAAACTAAAGCAGATCCGAATCAAGCAAAACTTGACTCGGATCTAGATGGTTGGATACTCAAAACTTAAGCAGATCCCAATCAAGAAAAAGTTGACTTAGATCTAGATGGCTGGATATTCAAAACTAAAGCAGATCCGAATCAAGCAAAACTTAACTCGGATCTAGATGGCTGGATATTCAAAACTAAAGCAGATCCGAATCAAGCAAAACTTGACTCGGATCTAGATGGCTGGATATTCAAAACTAAAGCAGATCTGAATCAAGTAAAACTTGACTCGGATCTAGATGGCTGGATATTCAAAACTGCAGTAAATCCGGATCACGAAGAAAATTGACTCGGCCCTAGGTAGTTAGACGTATTCTCATATACACAGCTAACATTATCTATTGCACATGCAAGTGGTTATATTTGGAACAAGGAAAGCTTCCAAACGAATAACAAGTCATTCGGTTGCAAGATCGGGGACTAGTGCGTATATAATATCACATGGACAAGAGACAAAGTATGAATTGAGGCGCTTACCACGTTCATCTTGTCACTTTTGATGACAATCTTAGCAGCCATATGCAAGCGGCTGCTGATGTCGGAGAGCTAGAATGGTTGGATACTCGGATTGCCTTCAAGATGATCGGCGGCATTCCAATTGTTTGCATACTCCACCAACGAGCCGAGGCTATTCCCACTCTCAGTACGCGTCATCACTTTACCTCTGGCCTGTTGCATAACTGCTGCGGCCGCCGGACTCTTGTGGAGCACTAATTGCACATCGGCGGCAAGGGCAATACTAGGCTTAGTGGTAGAAGCCCCCTTGCGAAGCATATCTGCAATGCTGAGCTGAGAGGAACTTGATTTCCCCTTCTGAGATGGCAAGGGTTTAGCGAGAACTTCGACAGGAGCAACAACCTCTACACTAGGGCGACATCCTTTGCAGCAGGAGGAATGAAAGTCTCCAAAGGAGCCGAGTTAGTGGTAACCTCGGCAGACACCTGCGCATAAGCTGGAACCGCAGAAGGCAAAGCATCAATGGAAGTAACTTCGGGAATCTTGAGCAGAACAGCCGAATCAGTCGCGTGATTCGGCATCGGGGTATCATCAGAGACAACGGGGGGGAGCAATGGGCTCGTCTCACAGAGGATATGCATTAGCTGTGCGGTGACCCATCATACCACTGCATGATGTAGTACACTATAGTCATTGAGATAACACCAATGAAACACCGTTCACTAGTATTACATCCCTCATATTGGTACAACAGAAACACAGCAGGTCCAAGACATGACTATAGGTTACAACTCAACTCTTTACACAAGATCCAGAGAACACTCTAGGTTAAGGAGAGAGAAAGAAACTTCTTACAAATAAGGACCAGAACTAAACAACTCGAAAACTATCATACTATTAAGACTAGTATTTTAACTAATGGTTTGGCATTGCTACTATTGCAATACACTACAAAAATAGGTTCTATGCCTAGAGATTATATTCCTATCTAATCGGTAACTTCGTCTTCACTTGAGTTGATGTATATGTTGAATTTCTTGACTTCAGTGAAGATCTTTAGCTTTTGATGATAATTCCTGGAGCATTACTTGATGTAGCCGTCGTCTTAATGGCTTCAGAATCTAGCAAGGGTTAAGAAGATACGTTGAGTACGAGCGTACTTAGCAAGTTCACTAGAAAAGGAGTGTTTGATGCACTATATCTACAGCCACAGACCGTAGGTCGTAGGCAATGCAAGTTTTCGTAAACATTTCTTCAAAGGTTGCTTTTATTCTTTAAAGCTATGTTTGTCAGCCTTCACGGGTTTACCAGAACTTTCATGGAGTTCCTTTCCCGCAGCGTTCGCAGCTCCTTCCCGGAACAGGGAGTAACAAGTTACAGTTCTTACACTCTCCAGAGGTGCGTTACTCTACCCATGAGAGATCCATTCCTTGTTGCAAAACTGGGCGATCTTTCTAGTCCACAATTCCTATGGTGTGGGGCCCAGTAGATGATCCAAGCCAATCACTGCCCCCTTAGCGACCTCGCATGCCTCCTTGGTGTACACCATGCCCACATATTGAATTATGACAATGGTTTGTACAAACCGTTAGATGCCAGAACTATCGCGGGACATTGAGGGTTCCCACCCATATGCTGCATATCCTCTATGAATTACCAATTAATATGCATGCTACAAGTGATAACAGCCACGACCTGCACATCTGGCTACATGCGAGAGGAAGAAGATATAGCTGACTTCTCCGTCCCATTCCAAATCTCATGGTTAACGCGTGATATACGGCGTAAGAATCACTAGCGACATTGGTTGATAAGTCCTAGATAATATGTTCCTTTACCACCTGAACTTTCATAGTAGGTTATTTACCCTGAGGTAAATAACCTATAATCATATTATTATAAAATAGTGTTTTCTGACCTTTTTCAAATGCACGTGATGACAACACTGGATTTGTAAAATACTTTACAGAAAATAATCAAAGGACATGAGCAAGTGTGAACTTGCCTTTTGTGATTGCAAGATTATGCACTCACGGTCTTCAAGACAATATAAGATCCAATATCTGAAACAGCGTGATTGGTCCGGTAAGGACTAATTTTTAAAGAAGCAAGATGCTATTATGCATAAGTAATGTAATGCAATTTCATAGACTCGAATCCTGGGGATAACGTTGTTCTAGGGTTTGAATACTGTAAATGGTTTCTTTGGAATGTGTTGCCCTTTTTAGATAAGTTTCATATTTGTTCTTCTTATTAGGGCTTGTGATTGTGTGTGAAACAATACATAATTATAATATCATACAATAATAAGATACAACATGTGGAATGCTACTCAAAGATTTCTTATATGAGAATTGACTTATCTTCAAATTTTTACTTTACAAGTAATGTCACTTATAAAGAACTTAAGTGTTATCAAACCTAAGTTGCTTACTATTAATTTTCATATGTTGACTAAAGTGGCAAAACGAATAACTTTTGAAGAAAAGATTTCTTTATTAAGGTTTAAACAATCCTTATGGTTAACTAGAGGTGGTCGATGTTGATTGTTCTTTCTGGAATAGTTTGGATTTGAGATGCTTTATAACTTAATTATAACAAACCAAAATTAACTATAAAACACATAATAAAGTTTTTATATTAATATTTAAAGTCTTGTAGAGTAAAGTTAACTTTAAAGACATAGATAGACTTACGTGTATTACTTATGATACTTGTATCTTTTTTTAATTTATTTTGTTTCATTAAAGTTATTTAAGAATGGCATCACTTTTATTTGAGTAGTGGTTTCTTAACATTATAAATGTATAATAGGATTTATCTCCTTATAAGGGTGTGGTTATGTTTTGTGAATAAGTAAACAATATTATTTACTAGTTATGAATTGTCTCTGGATTTAGTCCATTATAAAGTTGAGAGTGAAACAATGGTAAAAGATTTTATTGGGTTAAAATATCATTCTTGAAGATTTTATATTTGTTAAAGATCTTTTTAGAAGATAAACTACACATATGGTTGAAGGATAATTCAATAAAATTGTATTTAAAATGTGTTGGACCAATTTGACTTTATATTATAAATATTTAAGACTAATACTATTTATTAGACTCAATTAGATAATTTTTAGAATTATTAGCTATTTGTATTTACCCTTATATGAATTATCAATTAATGAAATAAGTTTAAATTCAAGTTATTAATTTTTTCAAATATATATTTACCTCAAGAGTGGAATATCATATTTTTAACATGTAGGTCTTATTTTTATGATCATTTTGGTATATTACATTTATTTTTGTGATTTATAAATAATAAGATATGATTTTTATAAGATTTATTAGTTTATAAATAATTAATAAATAACAAATATTTAATTAGGTGAAATAATAATGCATGATTATAGCTTTAAGTTATAGTTCTTATTTTTCTAAGATTTTTGGTATTTTATTTATATTTTTAACATTTAGCAATATTAAAATATGAATTTTCAAAGTTTTATTACTTATCAAATCTTTATTAAATAATATTGATTTAAATAATTGACATAATAATGTTTGATATTAGTTTTAAGTTGTAGATTTTATTTTTCTGAAATTTTTCATATATTAAACAAATTTTTCTAAATTATAAAACAAAAGATATTAAATTTACAAGATTATTCTTTTCTATAAATTATTTTCTAATTAAATTCTAAATGGTAAATACTTTTTACACCGATACTACTCTAGACACAGTCACTGACTGGTGGGCCAATGGCCACATCATCTGCTCAGGTTAGTGAAAACATTTGGTACCGGCCCTAGTTCTACACACAGTGATTGATAGATGGGCCCTGGCCATGTCACATGCCACCTCAGCGAAGACTGGTCAAACTAGCTGACATGGCTGGGATCTGATGTAGGCATGACGTCACGCTGATATCACACGATTTGATCCTCACTGGTTGAGGATCGATCGATCGATCTAGTGCGCGCGCGGGGCAGCGGATGGGCTCGTTGGAAAGAGCATGTGATGGGGAGATTAATAGTGGTTGCGTCGTTTGTTTTTGGTCATCGGAAGATAGGGCACGGCGGCAACTGGTGGCGGTGCACATCAACACACGGTGGTAGCATGATCAGCAGCTCACCAGGAAGCTCGTGGAAGGCTTGGTGAAGAAAATCATGACCGGAATCGACGGGAACGGCGTCGACTGTCGGCGGAACATCGGTGACGGCGAACTCGATTTAGGTCGAACGGCTCCAATTCCTCCAGGGATATGAACAAGTCAAGCATGGCGAGTTCACTGGCGAGCTCAGATGGCAAAGGGGTGGTATCTGGCGGCGACGGCAACCAACTCTGGCGAGTTAGGGTTTCGGTATAGAGGATAGAAAGAGGAAGAGGAGATAAATGGGGATAGGGATGATGCAGGATGTCGTGGTGGCCTTCTTATCCACCTCTAGGACGGCGGACAGGATCTCCACGCATCGCTAACTACGGAGACGACATCGGGCGTCGGCGGTCCTTCCAGCGAGCTACTTGTGACGCACGAGGAAGACGACAGCATCACTTTGCGGAAAACCCCCTGGCAAAACTTTACACTCAACCCGCAGTCCCTCAGCTGGCCCACATGTCAACCAAAGAGATTTACTGGGTGTTTTCCTTGCTGGGCCGCTACTGGGCTGCTGTGAGTTGCTCGTGAGCAGCAGATAGAGAGAGGAAATGGGCCACGGGCCAGAAATAATTTCCTTTGGTTTTTTCCTTGTTCCTTTTCTGTTTTCAATTTCCTGTTTTATTTTCAGATTTGAATTACTCATTTGTTTGAATATTTCCCATAGAAATTTATCTGTTACATAATTTCAGCAACAATGAATGTATTTAAAGTCATTTTGTGAGATTTATCTGTTATATTGTTTAGAGTTTCTTTATTTTGTTTAAACAAGTACTTATCCATCTAATATTCTGTAATAACTTTTGTGATGAATTTTCTCTTCATAATAAACTATGGATTTATATTAGGATATTCCCTTATTTGTTTATGGGATTTAATTTTAGTTAGCTTATAGTTTGGAGAGAAATTTTTATATAATGATCATAGATCATTATTTGATGTATGATATGCAAAGGAAATCATATGGTTAATATTACTCCCATAAATCTTGGGATTAATAATGTATATATATTTTATTATAACTAACAGAAGAGTTAGGGTTTGAATTGTAAATGCTTACCCTAGGTTTTAGGGTTCTTAATATACTTATATTATTTTGTTGATGTGAATAAAGATTAATGGCTAAACATATTATCTTTATGTTTGTGATTTTTAATGATATCACCATTTAAAGTAAAATAGTGGGATTGTTTTCTAGGCTAACTATGATAAAGAATTGATAAATATAGTTCCTAAGCACCTATGATAATGATCGTTGAGAATGACAAAGATGTGCTGACGTGAGTTGATATAGGAAATTATTCCAATCAGCCATTGTGGAAATAAGATGATTGATCAAACAGATAAGATATATATTAAGTTTGATTATAGAGTTAAGGTTTAGTGTTTATCAAGAATTCTTATCTTCCATACTTTATAATTATTGTTTCCTACTTGAGGACTTCCTTTCCTAGATATACTACTCCTTCCTATCCATCATCATGTGTTAACATGATGCGCTTTATTTCACAAGAATTATCTTATCAATAATTTCTCCTCCTAAATCCTTTTGTGAATCCAATGAGCTTGACACTAAAGCTCTTCATAATCTTCACATAATTTTTCTTGGTTATATCAAATACTCTACTGGTGATAACCTCCAATCAAAAAATTAGTTACTTCACACTCTTCCTTAATCATTCATTAACAACATTACTCTAATAGATTTATATATCAAATTCTACTCTCCTCAAAAGCTTACTATCCTTTAAGAGGAATAATACTACTTCAATAACTTCATGGTACTCTAGCTTCAACTTAATCATACTATCTTAAATCTACTTAACTCCAATATCTTATATTCAAACTTCACATCATATCATGGTGACTTAGCATGGCTAACCTAGAATAACATATCTATACTAGGTTTCAATCATGTTTTATCCACCAATGTCACTTATACATGATATAAGCATTCAATTTTGGTGAGTAAGGCATGATCATTATAATCCATTGATCCTTTATGGTTTAGGTTTCCAGTTGGCCAATCAAGGCTTTCATCCATACAACATTATAGTTGTAGTATAATCATCTTCTGTTTATCTCTATTGGACTAAGAGATATTATTCATTGACTATACCTACTGGATCCAATAGGATTACTCCTGGTAACTTTCTACAGGTTTCATCCTTGTAATATTCTTTATCACCATATAATTATATATTCCAAATAACTCTTCTATCCATTCAGGAGTGAGTTAACTCCATCCATTACCCTATTGATTTGATTCCTTTCAATCACTCCCATCCTGTAGATGGTACCTAAGACTAGCATTACTATTAACCTCTTCTTAATTCTTTCTCTTAAGGACCTAAGTGAATGCTATGATATGGACAAGAGTTGATAGATCAAGAATTGATAGGTTAGAAATTGGTGAATCAATAGTTGATTACTCAACATTGATGAACAACAGATATTGAGATAGGATTCCATAAGGATTGATATGGAAAGAAAGATATATGATGAATGATCTTCACTTGGTTTCTTCCCTACTCAATCTCACTAAAGAGTTAAGGTTAGGTATTACCATGATACTCATGGTATAAGCAGATGAGATTAAGATAGATCAAGATTTAGTTGTTCCATTCCTATTACTTAAGTTATGTTTATAACTTGGTATTCATAAGTGTGTAATGAATACTGGGATATGACTACTTAAGGATCAAATATAAATCATGAAATAATGTATTAGGGTTTAACTTTCATTACATTTGATCTATCATTAGATCAAATCATGTTTACCCAAAATAAGGTTTTAGCAAAGGTCATATTTAAACTTATCACAGTCAAATTGATGATCTTCTTCAATTCCATGAAGTTGAGAGAAGCTTCAATCACTTTGACAAGATTTGTTCGAAAGCGCGAAAATTATTCGGATTGTCTATGCATGAATGCAATCCACACATCTGGGTTTAGCTTATTTCTAAGGTCTAATGGTGGGATGTTACAAGATGGATCTGGAGGAGATTCATCACGAGGAGGACTGGGAACCCGGACATCTTCCGGAGGTGATGGTGAAGGCGGACGAGTAGAATGATATGTCATACTCGGATCCGCTAGGCTTGGCGGAAAGAGGAGCTCTGCAAAGAAGTAAAAGTTAATTCGAAGATATAAAGAGAGAAACTAGAAATACGAATAAGAGTATAAAGGGAAACTTACCCAGTAACTCCAGGCATAGTTTTACGCCTCGGAATGTGCTGGGAAGATTTCTTGGTTCGTTTCCTGGGGGAAGCATCAGAAGGATACGTCGAGGCGGCACACTTCTTGGAAGCAACATGAGCTTCGGAAGCGAGAGGTTCGACCTCGTGCACCTGGCCAGCCTGATTAGCTAGGAAAGAAGGAGCCGTAAATGCGCAAGAGATAGGCATCATGGCTACTACCTCGAGAATTTGGACGTCGTCCTAATCATCTTCATCAGCAGGGGCCGAGGTCTTGCTCTGGGCGCGAACAGGAGCAGCTTCCGGCTTAGGAATGAAATCCTCCGGGCTAGGTTCTCCGTTGTCCAGGGTATTGCGGTAAGCAGTCCAGGGAAGAGCCAAAACCTTGGCATATTCTATGGTATGCTCCAGAAACCTCTACGATATAAGCAAACAATAATTAGAGAAAGAATGATGGAAGAATAACTCAGATGAAACCACTCATGCCCAATTTACCTGAGGAGGAGGATTCTCACAAGAGAATGGCTTCATTCCCTACTTCCATTCCTCGGGCATCTCAGTCTTGAAGATAGCCCGGACACGTTTGTAAATTTGGTAGTCATCAAGCTCGACCGTAGAAACTCGATTCGGATCCAAGGGACTGCTCATATAGCAGAGCTTCTGGGAATGGAGTTGGAAGGGGAAAATTTGGCTGCTGATAAACGCGGTCATCAGATCTTTGCCCCGAAGCCCGGCACAAGTCAATTCCTTAAGCCGAAGCTCGAATGCCTCGGCAAGATCATGGGATTTCTTCGGGTTATAGAGCCAGTTCTTCTTCGAAGGAGGGTCGATCGAGAAATCAGGGAGCCGAACTTTATCTTCTGCTCCGGTATTCTTGACATATAAAAATGATCTATGCCATTTCTTACAAGACTCAAGACCCGCAACATAGGGAAACACAGAGTTTTTCCGAGGTGTAATGGAGGAGGCCCCACATTGGGTTAAAGATTTCTCGGAGGGTTGGAGAGATTTATCCGGCACAACGTTAGCTCGGATTTGGAAAAATTTAGACCATACGTCTATGGAAGGCCAAAGGCCAAAGTATCCCTCTGAAACCGAGATAAAGGCCGACAGAGAAGCTACGGCATTAGTCGGCAAGTGATGCGGCTGAAGGCCGAAGTAATCTAAAAATCTCCTAGCGAAATCACTAAGAGGGAGGCCAAATCCTCGGGCAAAGTGAGACCTAAAAACTACGAAATCGACCTCATCTAATACCGGGGAAGATTATTTGCCGGGTAAGCGACAGTTTACCTCGGCAGGGATGCGGCGAGTCTTGCGCATCCACTCGACATCTCGGTGAGTGACCGTGGAACCTTGCCAGGAGCCCCGTTCTGGACCCGCCATAAGCTCCTCTTCCCCGATGAGGGCGTCGCTGGCAGAGCTAGACATAGGTTCGTCGGAGGAGTCGACGAAAGAATAACTAGCGGCGGTGAGAGTCCTAGAAGTGAAGGGCCCCGTCGCGACGGTGATGAACGCAGCGGCGGAGAAGAGAAAGAACCACCGCAGGAAATTGAGGAAAACAGGAAGAGAACCTAGGGCAGAAACCTAACGGTGGCGCCACGAACCGCTGCAGAGAGGCACACTGGCGGAAACACGAAAGCGGGAAAAAAAAAGGGCGAGCTCGCAAGAGCAGAAGAGCTACGACGCGACCTTCAAGGGGGAACTGCTGTGGCGGTGCTGGGAGGAAGACGAAGGGGGTGGGGAGGGGAAAAGTGAATCGACCACCCCCACACCCCTCTTTATAACCGCGTAGGGTGAGCGGTAGTGGGATCGTGTTTGTGCCACGGTAACTGCATAAACGCGTGTATCACTCATCCGCGGACGAATAGTGGAGCCACAGCAAGGGCCACACGGTGCAAGAAGAGATCAGGCAATCGGACCGTTACGTTTATCGAAGCGTCACTGTGCCGACACGACGGGCGCAGTAATGACTATAGCATCTCAGCAAACACTGTAGCGGTACAAAAAAACTAGACAGCAGTGATGATTGGTACACGTAGGACGAGGCTTACTCAAGAAGCCAAGTAGATACCCCGGAAAATTGAGAATGACTCGGAACACAGCTCATACCTCGGTAAGAGAGGAAAAACAAAAGAGAAATAGCTGAAAAAGAGCGTCGGCTAAGAAATACCTCGAACAAGAAATGAGAAGGAATGAGCGTTAGGAAACTGATGTGGCCCGGCCGAAGTTTCCGGCAGGACCGCACCAGCTTCGGGGACTAATGTTGGGGGGATGACCCCAGGTAGGGTCAAGAGAGTGGAAAGAAGGAAGGAACCTCTCTTACCATATGCCGAGTTATAAGCTAAGTCGGCCGAGTTATGCAAGGCTCGGCCGAATAAGCCATGGCTTGGCCAGAATCGCGTGATTAATACCTTACTCGTCCGACGTGTGAGCTAAGTCAATTGAATAAGATTGATCAGCTCATACGCAGGTGAAGGCCGAGCCGAGTTATGCGAGACGAGGCCGAGTAACGGGAAGCTTGCAAGAGAAGGAGAAGGATCCCAGAGTCAAACCCTAGCTACTAGCTAGGAGGAATCTACACAGGGCCAAGCTCTAAGGACAAAGAGCAGAGCCACAGAGGGGCAGACAGGCGTCAGGAGGTGACAGTGGGCAAGACCGAGGCTCACATGTGGGGTTCTGGGTCTTTGCCGTCGATAGAAGGGGACATGGAAAGAGCTCCGCCGAGTTACCGCTTTGGGACAAGCATATTCCAAGAATATGCTTGCCACGTCATCCCTAGGAGGAATCAAGGGACCCCTTTATAAGGAGGGACAAGGCTTCCTGGGAGGGGGATCGATTCATTTGACACTGGAGGGCTCGCATAGTAGTTTTCTTCCTCCTCTCTCTGATACAGCTCAAGGAGCACTTGTAACTTGATAGAGGAGAAATAAAGATCTATGTACTAGTCACTTGTGTGTAGAAATCACTACATCTTCCTTCCCCAGATCCCACTAGCATCCATTGGCCCCATACTTTAGCCTACCCATGACATCTGCCGTGCCACAACCACGACAGATATGTAAAGTAGGAACACGCGGGACAAATAACCAGGGACGATAAGCATCACCGCAATGAAGGTGCAGGTCTTCATGCGGATCCTCGCCCTATGTAGCACCCCGAGAAAACCACTACTATAAAATCTCTTGTTGTTTTTGTTTTTGGTGCATCATCAAGATATCATGCTCATGTCATCATGCCACATTGCATTTGAGCATCATATCAAAACTTGTTTTGTTTTGTATTTCTTGTGTTGTTTCTATCACAAATACTCTCTCCCTCTTTGTATCTCTATTTTGTTTTATACAAACAAGGGCCATTGTTAGGGTCTAATATTTTGAAAAAGGGTTTTGTTCTTTTACTAAAACCCTAATCTAGTAAAATGCCAAATAGAAACATACACCTATTATGTATGTGGGCATCATCTCCCCTCTTGATCTTGTTCCCTCTCGTCTAATTTGTTTCCCTAAACCTCCTTTCAAATATTCCTTAAAATTTTCAAGAGTTTTGAAATCAATTCCTTGTTTAAAATGAACAAACAAATAATAATAATAAACATGAAGTAAAGAAATATAAAAGGAGAAGAGAGACCTTACCAACGCAGTAGCCCTCCAGAGCAGCTCCAGAACCAACCCAGCAGCGCGCCTTTCCCTGGCCCATTCTTTTCTCCTTCAGCGGCCCGTACCCCTTCGACGCCATCTCATGTTCCTCTTCCTCTGTCGCCCCTCTCTCTGCCTCGCTAATGGGAGGGAGCAGTGGATGTCGCCCCCGTCATCCGCGTCACGCCTAGCACACCGTCCCTTTATCCTCGTGCCCTGGAACCTCTCCCAGAACCCTAGTCCGCCTTCCCTCCTTGCTCAGTGCCGCCATTTCCCCCTCTTTGTCGTTTTTCTTCTTCACCAAAATCACCGAGAGCCCCTATGGTATATCTGTCGTTGTCGCCATGGAGCCCAGGACCAGGAGGCCAAATTGACCTCAGGAAATGAGTACCCCGGTTCTCTTCTTCCTCTCTGCTGTAGCACGGGTGCCGGAGCTGCACGGAGACATCGCCTGCATCGTCTTCTTCCCAGACTGTACCAAAGCTTCGCCGCGCCACCGCCTCTATCTTCGTCGCCTCCTTCCGTCCCCGACTCTGATACCTAAGGGACTTGGGCGAGGTGAGCTTTCTGGACTGTTTCCCCCATGTAGTTGCATCTCTTGTTGCCTGTTTGCGCGTCTCTGCCGCCGTTGGTGCTCTCCGCGCGCAGTCAGACCACAGCGGTTCCACCCGAGCTAGCAGTCAGCAGCATCGCAACTTGCGCATCCCCCTGTTCTTGTCCATTTCGCAGTGAACCTGAGGCTCCTTGTGAAAACCTTATGAACCAAACCGGTAGCCCCAGCATCCATCTACGTCCAACACCAAACGGCGGCCGATATGGAGGTCCGAGGGCGAAGAGAGCTTCCGGCGAAGATCCACTAAAAATCTGTCTCTGGACCACGCCTGAAATTTTATCCAAATCGCTCTGTTCACCGAGTTGTTCCCAGTGACACGTTCGTTTTCCGGTGATAGTTACTGAACGAGAGAGTAAGAACTTCATGTGATCTACAATTTTCGTTTTTATGGCACACCATAATTCTGCACGGTTGAGTCGTCAAATTCGTCCGAAATCAGGACGTTTTCAATGCATATTCAGATCTCGATTTTTAGATTCAGTCACCCTCCTGCTACTTTTCTATATAGGTCCTCCAGTTTTTCTAGACCCCAACATGCGGTCCTCAGCCCACAACTAGTCAATCTTGCACCGTCAGCATGTGCGGCCCACTCGTCGGTGTCCTAGGGTAGCTATGCTCCTGTATAAAAGGTTCCAGAAAACTTTCCTAAATACTAAAATTTCAGAAATGTTTTAACATTCTTTTAAATTGAGAAAATCATAACTTTTATTTGGTAATTCCAAATGTACCAATTAATATATGTTTTTGAATCACAAAAATGTGAGGAATCTGTTTATACTATTTATAATATCATTTGGACAATTTAAAAATTTCGAAACAATTTAACAGTTAATAAATGCCTTCTCTTAAATATTGCATAATTTTAAATCTGTAACTTTGAATTCGACAAATGATTTGTCTAAATCGATCAGCGCAACGAGACCTCTCTAACCATGATATCCATATTATCATTTGCATCATGAATTAAGAGCAGTTTTATAATTAGTAATGTTTATGCAAGGAAAACATGATAAATAAAATTGGAAAGTAATTGTTTCTTATTAATAATGCCCCACGAATGCTATAGCCTCAATGTGCTATGCCTCTAATACCTTTTCGACATAGTTTGCATAATTAACCTGCCATATCATGCATCATATCATGATCACGCTGATTCTTCTACAATAGTTGTAATTGTTGTATTGCTTGTTCCTTTTAGTGTTTGCTTCTTTCCGGATGGGACATTGAGATGTTGTGAGCTTTGACAAGTTCTTCGGATGAACCTTCGACAATGTTTTCAGACGATCATTCTCCCCCTTTATACCTATTTTGTTTTTATAGTCTTTTCTTCTTCCTGTTAATCTATTGCTATCCGCGTTGAGATGCTTTAGTTTCCGTGCATCCTTTATATTCCTTACCGCCTCTATATTTCCTTGGACACCTCCTATTGCTTGTTGATTGATAGACAGTTGGTCCTGCAAGTCGTAGTTGCTTGCTCAGGTGCTGCATCGTGTCATCGATGTTCCATCGTTGCTGGGTGGTTGGCACATGCTTGATGGTGGAGATGATCATGGATTTAATTACCGTTTAATAACTAAAATTGAAAGTAGGTAAATAATGTAGAGGCACTGGTGGGTAATAGACAATATTTGGTTTTTAACGGACCACTTGTGTCCCGTAGGACCTCGAGTTCTTGATACCTATTCCGAGATCGAGCGCGCTAACCATAGGTGGGGTGTGTGGAAACCCCCATCGATTTAGTGCCTGATTTCAAAGTACTGTACTAGGGGCCACAAACCAGTTTGGGGCTTTATTACTATCATGTACTTATGCCATGCTTTACTGCTTTATTTACTATTGCGCGTGGAGCGCATGTACTATTTAGGAACCCGTGCCACGTTTTTCCTGTATCGACAAGCCTAGTCACACTTTCGGGTTCCCAGTTGTTTACAACTGTCGCCACACACCCTGGGTTCGTATCGGAGACTGTTGACTTTGTTGCGGGTAGCTTAGTGGGGTGGCCCCTATGTGCATGCTTTGGGTCTGGGAAACGTCGTGTCTGAAACCCCGTCGACATACTGTTGGGTGTATGTTTTGTGATCGTGTACCTACCTAATCTAACAACAAGAGTGTAGGTGCGTGTGGAAACTTTGGTGCACCCCTCCAGGGTTAAATCTTTTCGAGAAGCCATGTCTGCGGTTATGGACGACTTGGAGCACAGTTCTCGATCATAGACAACTATAACTAAAGTTTACTATCATAATATGACTTGTATCCAAAATGACTAGTAAGTTGGATAACCACCATGGAATGAATGGATAAATTGCCAACTTTGTGAGTTTCCTCAGCATGAATTCCTCGTTTGGTCTCGAGGGGGAAATACCAGGATGAGTATGTTTGGTGGTAGTATCAGCTTGGTTCTGAATAGGTCCTTCTTATTCCTCTCTGATAGCCGACAGTTTTATTGAGTCTCTATAGGTTGTTTAGTGCATGCTTCGCTACCGCTTCAGTCCACCATACCTATGTAGGCGAGGACCACTGAATTCTAAGACTCGTTGTGTACTGCCCTCAGTACCGACCGTTCTCTTTTTTCCTTTGCCCCTTGTCGGTGCCCCTTTTTTTTAAGCAGGTTTGAGATCGTCGTTAGCAGGGTTACCCTTTCAGCTTGGCCTGGGCAGGGGTTATGGACGCCATTGGTTATTCTTTAGGGCTCTCAGCCACATTTGCATCTTGTCCATGGGCGGAAGTTGTATCGTTTTGAAGGTGATTTGGATCTTTGTATTGTATTTCTATATTCTTGACTCATGGAGTCATTGACGTATATATCTATTCTGTGGGTTCCATCATGGACTATTGTGTAATGGTATTACTTCGTTTTCCACCCGCATGAAAGTGCCTAGTGGGCACCTTTGAATCGTTTCTATGCGGGTTTGGCGAGAATCGCTAAAACTTGCATAGGGCCGATCTGAGGGTGTTACACCCTAACTCTTGCTAGATAGCACGTGTATCTAGCTTTTGCCGCTGCCATAGTGTTGTACCCTTTGTAGCTATTACCGCTAAAATGGTGCACCTCTCTCCGGAAGTCTTCCAAATTATTGTAGACTCCGGGAATCCGTCCCTTGTACACTACGTACCACTTCATCTACAAGATGGCAATAATAATTAAATGGTGGGTGAAAAAACATGTAAACATCACATATAAAGATACACTCATCAAATAGCGACAACTCAAAAAGCATGCCTCATATATACATAGGTCGTTGGACAAATGAATATTCTATGATGGAACAATCCGGTCAAAGTAGGATGCACAAGACTTGGACTTGTGCATGGCATAAGGCCGACTATCCCATCATACCATATTCACATATATAGTGTGCCATGACATTTTAATGATCGGCATTCTTGAAAAACACCAAAGTAGTCCCAAATAAAAAATCATGCCTCATATATACATAGGATGTTGGACACAGGAATATGCTATAATGGAACAGTGAGGCAAGTAGGATGCACAGGACTTGGACTTGTGCATAGAACAAGGCTCACTATCCCATCAAAGCACATTCACATATATAGGGTGCCATGGTATTTCAATCATCGGCATTCTCGAAAAATACCAAAGTAACTCGGATTTGTGCCTCATTCACGAAAAAATAAAGTAGTCCGAACTCAAAAAGAATGCCTCATAATTAACTAGGTTGTTGGACACAGAAATGTGATATGATGGAACCGTGAGACAAGTAGTATGCACAAGAGACTTGGACTTGTGCATATCACAAAGCTCACGATCCCATCATAGCACATTCACATATATAGTGTGCCACGACACTTCAATCATCAGCATTCTCTAAAAAGACCAAAGTAAGAAAAAAAGGACCAGAGTAAGCAAAGAAGGACCAAAGAAATCAAACACACCAAGCATTGATTCCTATATAACACTAAGAATAATAAAAATAAGTAAGCGTTGATTTATAACCCTAATAACTAGTAGTATGTACTTGTTGACACACACAAGTACTTGTGGGATAAAGTTTACATGGTACAAGCTCACCTATAGTTCAGAACTATAACTAGGCCAATGGGAGGATGCCTTTTTTTATCATTAATACCATATAGTCACCCTGCATCTTTAGGCGATCCATTATGTCACGTTTATTCTAGGGATTTCCTCTGTAGAAGATCCCCCTCCTGAAGTCATGACATCCCGAAATATGATTACCCCATACTGCTGCTGGATGCGATACATCGCTTGTCTAATATCTAAATCAGTGATCTTGGCCTTGGCTTCGTCCCACTATTTGAGATGATCTGGCAGCGTAGAATTCTGTTGCTCTAGTAGGACCGCCCTCATGTGATGGAGTGCGTAGTAGGCTTCCTTTTGACTATTTTCTGGCTGCTTCACAGAGGGGAAGTCTGTTACGTGGGTGAAGACATGCCTGACGAACTTGACCTTCTTACACATGAAGGTGGTGCCTTCCGCTGAGGCATAGCCAGCGAGAGCATCATCCAGAACTTCCTTGATTTTGTCGTAGTTTTTCTTCTTTTCTCAACTCCCCGAGTCGAAATATGTGTCTTGCGAATGTTTAAACGATAAGAAGATGAGTGTGTAGTGTTTATCTCTGTGCAAAATAATTCAAACGGAATGTTTTGGAAAAATAATGATGAAAATCTAATAAAGCATGATATGGCGGCGAGTGATGCTTACTCGGGAAAGTAAGGCACGAGAATGTATTCCTTTGTCTTGTTCGCCACCAAGATGCCTTGTAGGTACGAGGCCATTAATCACCGTTCCATGGGGCTTCCCAAGAAGCCTTCATGCATGCAGTAGGGTCCACTATCATGATGCCCGAGTGTTCTCTCTAATGATCTACATGGCCAGGCTAAGAGAAAACAGATGGACCATGGTATAGTGCCGTGGGTATAGGTGGAACATATTGAAGATGTCGTCAAACCGTAGGAAGAATAGATCCTCAGGGACATTAGCCCAAGTCCGGTGGCACCTTAACCATTAATACCGGGTGCGAGGGATCTTTCTCCGCAAGAAGGCGTTTATCTACCGTCATCACACCGTCATGCACACTCTTCATTTCCCAACTGGTGAGCTTGAGAAATTTCTTAGTTAGCATGGGATCACCCGCCACATGCATCCTCCGCATAATACCCTTGGGTCTTGGTGTCCCATCCTGAAATCTAATCGGATTCGCAGTTGACGCCACCAACGGGCTCGAACTACTAGATTTTCTATTCCTAGCCTTCTTTCCTTTTAGAGAGTGAGCAGGCACCGCAATCTGAGAACTGGCCACCCTATGTAGTGTGTCAGGGCTTAGAATAAAGGGTTGGTTGGATGTATCACCTGGATAGGTGAAGGCGCAAGGTGGAGGGGTGTCCTGAGAACCAAACAAATGCTTGTTGCAAGTGGGTTTCTCTATGGGGCCACCAGTTGGGTCTTCATTTGGGCCATCATTGCAAAATTGAGTGTTGATGGACTGATTGACATCTTCATCGTCCTCGTTCAGATCCTGCGCCATGGGCATATCATCAATACAATCATCCTACCCACCGCATGAAAGGTGACGGCGGAAGCGGTGTCTGGGTGTTGCCATGGCTTGACACTGGCACGACAGGCGGTGATGTTGTCTGTGGGGTGATGGACCTAGTTGTCGCCAAACGAATCATGTACTTTGGCCATATCATGAATAATCCAAAGCAACTATTGGGGACAACCAGCTTGCCTTCATCCTCTCTTGGGGTTTGAATGGGAGGTTCCAGGTCATCGCAGCCCCTTAGAACCCGAATAATATTAACCCTATGCACGCTATCAGGCATCGTCTATGAGTGGAACATGCGGTGTGTAACACCCTCAAATCGGCCCTATGCAAGTTTTAGCGCTTTCCGCCAAAACCCGCATAGAAACGATTCAAGGACGCCGACCAGGCACTTTCGTGCGGGTGGAAAACGAGGTAATAGCATTACACAACAGTCCTCGATGGGACCCACAGAACAGATATATATACAACACGACTCCATGAGTCAAGAATACAGATATACAGCACAAAGATCCAAATCACCTTGAAAACGATAGAGCGTCCGACTACGGACAAGATGCAAATGGGGCTAAGAGCCCTAAAGAATAACCAATGGCGTCCATAACCCTGCCCAGGCCAAGCCGGAAGGGTAACCCTGCTAACGACATCGATCTCAAAACCTGCTAAAGACAAAGGGGTGCCGACAAAGGGCAAAGGAAAAAGAGAGAGGTCAGTACTGAGGCCAGTACACGGCGAGACTAGAATTCGGCGGTCCTCGCCTACAAAGGTATGGTGGACTGAAGCGGCAGCGCGGCATGCACTAAACAACCTATAGAGACTCGATACAAATAGCGACTATCAGAGAGGGGTAAGAAAGACCTATTCGGAACCAACCTGCTACTACCACCAAACATACCCATCCTGGTGGTTCCCCCTCGAGACCAAACGAGGAAGTCAACCGAGGAAAATACACCGTTGGCAGTTTTATTTATTCCGTTATCGTTGCATCAATTACTAGTCAGGTATAGATAGTCATCCTGATATAATAAGCAGTGGGCACTTTTAGTTAACCATTCCGTTGTAGTTGCAACACTTACTAGTCAGATACAATTAGCATGAGATATCCCAAACCCAGCAGTTGTTGGTACTTTTATTTAGCCATTCCGTTGTAGTGAAGCTGATTACTAGTCATATCGGATACAAGTCAATTTATAACAGTAAACTTTAGTTATAGTTGTCTATGATCGAGAACTGTGCTCCAAGTCATCCATAACCGCGGACACGGCTTTTCAAAAAGATTTAACCCTGCAGGGGTGCACCAAAGTATCCACACGCACTTCGACCCTTTTTGCCAGATCAGTTAACATACACCCATCGGTATGTCGGCGGGGCCTAAGTCATGACGTTTCCCAGACCCAAAGCAAGTACATGGGGGCCACCCCACTAAGCTACCCGCAACGAAGTTGGCCGGCTCCGGAACAGACTCAGGGTTTGCGTCAATGGCTGTAAACGACTGGGAACCCGAAAGTGTGACTGGGCTTGTCGATACCGTGAAAACACTCCGCAATCCTAAACAGTACAGGTGCTCCACGCACAATCTTAAATAAAGCAGTAAAGCATGGCATAAGTACAAGATAGTAATAAAGCTCCAAACTACTTTGTGGCCCCCAGTACAATACTTTGAAATCAGGTACTAATCGATGGGGGTGCCCACACACCCCACCTGTGGTTAGCGCGCTCGATCTCGGAACAGGTGTCAAGAACTCGGGGTCCTACGGGACACCAGTGAGCGGTTAAAAACCAAATATTGTCTATTACCCACCGGTGCCTCTGTATCTGCCTACTTTCAATTTTAGTTATTAAACAATAATTAAAGCCATGATCATCTCCAACATAAAGCATACGGCAATACTCCAACAACTGTGGTACTTGACGACACGCACAGCACTTGAGCAAGCGACTACGACGCGCAAGTCCAACTATCTACCAATCAACAGGTAATAGGATGTGTCCAAGGCAATATAAGGCTGCAAGGGATATCACGGGTACGACAACTAGAGCATCGGAACACAGATAGCAATAGATCAACAGGGGGGAATAAATACTATAAATGCAAAATAGGTAGAAGAGGAAGAGATGCTCGCCTGAAAAACATTGCTGAAGGTTCATCCGAAGATCGGGTCGACACTCGCATCAACTCATCGGCCTAATCCGTGAAGAAGCAAAGCACTAGAAGAAACACCGTATGTACTATTTAATACTACAGCAGACGATCGGGCATGATGCATGTATGATGTATGGCATGGCAAGGATGCGATGCAATTAGGCAATATTAACGGAACCGGGGTCCCGGCAAATATTTAAGTGGTTCAAGTTATTTATCTACCCCGCAAATTAAATGTTGGATTAGCAAGACAAAACATGGCTTCGGTTCGCTATGCCAATTTAAATGGAGTCCGGAATAAGACAAAGATATCCCGCATATAGACTCCATATTTAATTATGAGATGAGTTGGCATAATGCCCCCAAACCACAGACAAGTATGCATGCATGAACAATTTAATATGCATCAGTTGATAATGTCATATTATAAAAATAATGGGGTCTCGGATAGGGAAATCACATTAGGGTATCGGCGATCTTGGTTTCGAAGGGGTTCGGGTGCCGGGATCGGTCTTCGGGATCGGCCTTTGGATCCGGGTTCCTTGGGTCCGAGAGGAAGATGTCCTCAGGGTCTCGATCATCGGGTCCATGGATCGGGGGTCTTTGGCATCTTCGGATCTGGGGTGGAAAACATGGCGATCCGGGGGAACGGTACTCGGGTTCGGGGTCTCGGCATTCGTGAAGAAAGGCATGGCGTTCCATGTGGCGGTCCTGGCGGTCATCGGGCCCATGTCGACGATAGAAGAACTTGTCTTGGACCAACTCTCCTCGGAAGATATTACGGACAGCAGCACACGAAAACAATGTCGATCTGGTCTGCCGAGGTTACAACAGCACCACACAGATGAACATCCACCTTGCACGTATGACAGCGGCCAAGGCCACATAGAGGAGCACCGAAGAGGCGGGGTCATGGCGCTCCGACGTGCTGCTGCAGGCGGCGCGACGAGGCCAGGCAGAGGAAGGTCGGGCCGCGGTGGCGGGGCCCTGGGAGGCGCTGTGGACGGTCATGGTGGCGGGGTGACAGGGGATGCGTGCAGAGGTGGCCGGGCGACAGGGGCGAGGCCAGCGGCGGCGCTGTCGACGGGCGGCGGACGTCGTGGTCGCTGGCGACGGCACAGGCGACGCGGGGTGGCCGGATGCAGAGGAAGGAGGCGGCAGGGAGAAGCTCGGGTGGAGGGGCCGGTGCAAGGAGGAGGGGCGGCGCCGGAGAGAGGCGCTAGCGGGGCACGGGTCGAGCGGAGACGGCCTCGCGCGGGTGTAGGAGGAGGGTGGCGGGGCCGGCGAACAGGGCGACGTCGACGAGCAAGACCCGAGCAGCGGCGGCGCACTGGTCGGTGGTGGGCAGAGCGCACAGGGAGGGGAGGGGGTGGTCCAGAGCGGCGGTGGAGGGGGGCGACCGGAGGAGCTCCGGGCGTAGGCGACGAGGCGCAGGCGGCAGCGCGCGGAGGCCGGCGAGGTCGAGACGGAGGAGGCCGATGGCGGCGACGGGGGTGCGGCCGGGGCCGGGGGAGAGGGCCGGGGACGAGGGAGGAGAGACGGGGGACGCGAGGCGCGTCTCGTGCTGGTGGGGCCGGGCGCGGGGAACGGGGTGGCTTGTCGGTCGTGGGGTGGGGCTCCGTTGCGAGGTGAGTGCGGCAGGTGGCGGTGGGGGTTGGGCCAGGTGGTGGGGCCGGGAAGGACTGGCGGTAGGGGCTGGCGCCCAGGTGACGGCGGGGTGGGTCTGCAGGTGGGGGTGGTGGCGCGGTTCGCTGGGGTGGTGGATGGTGGAGCGGGCAACGTGGCAGGTGGTGGTTGGTGGATGGAGGGAGGAGAGGTGAGGTGGCGTGCACCGATTGGGTGGGATGAGGTGGAGGAAGGTTGGGTAGATTAGGTTGGGGTAGGAAAAGGGTTTAGGTGGTCCGGTTTTGTACTGGGGGTGGCCGACTGGGTCGGATCGGCCCGGTACGGCTGCCCCTGAAAATAAAATAAATGTTTTAATATTTAAAATGGGGCTTTTGAAAACCGTTGGTAGACAAAGCAAAATAATTCGGAGACCCGGGTTTTGTGTTTGAATAAAGACGGGGCGTTTAGAAAACAAAAACAGATTTTTCGAAAATAGTTTTATGCAAACAAATGCAAGATGACAAGACGATGCCCAAATGCCATGTGGCATGATGACATGAGCATGCGGTAATGATGATGCAATGCACAAAAACAACGCGATTTTCTAGTAGTGGTTTTTGCGGGGCGCCACAATTCGACACCACTAACAATGGATCTCGCCCCCGAGATCCGCCTCATGGTACCGGAAGGAAGGTCGGCGATCTGCGTCTTCTCGCTTCGTGTAGATCCTCGCGACACCACTAACAAGAGGTCGTTGTCCGAGATCATCGAGAGAACACTCCGGGAACAAAAGGTCGAAGGTAGAGGTATCAACAAATAAGGCCACCTCTAGCTTCGATAGAAAGAGGGAACCGATGCATTCTCATCCACTTCAATGTACAAAAGCGAATAGAAGGGGTAGTCGGCATGGGGGCCAATCCATCACGCACCCAAACTATTACTCCACACAATCAGTAGAAAAGCGTGCAACCATTCTCGGAATCAGACTGAAGATCTCGACAATCGAGGTTCAGAAACAAAGGAGTGATGCAGACTCTGCATCGGCTCTGGCGTAGATGATGTCGTCGCGTCGGAAAACACCGGAAGGCACGAGAAGGAGCAAAGAGAAGCCCACCAGACGAAGGATTCCTCGGATAGCATGAAGACCAGATGTAGCAACACCGTTACCAAAGGAGGAAGCGAACCCCTGAAGGTACGATGGAACCCAACCACGAGAAATCCTGGACTCGAAGAGAGAGAAGAGAGCGGGTTCAAAACACGCAGAGGTGAGAGGAGAGAAGCAGAGGGTAAGGAGTAAAATTAGACCTAATCAGAACTATCCAACCGATTTTGCAAAAATAGTTTTGACACTCTACTTCGGCAATTAGCTAGGTTATCCTACAGGCTGGACTTGTGGGGTATCGCAACTGCTGCGCTCTGATACCACTATGTAACACCCTCAAATCGGCCCTATGCAAGTTTTAGCGCTTTCCGCCAAAAACCGCATAGAAACGATTCAAGGACGCCGACCACGCACTTTCGTGCGGGTGGAAAACGAGGTAATAGCATTACACAACAGTCCTCGATGGGACCCACAGAACAGATATATATATACAACACGACTCCATGAGTCAAGAATACAGATATACAGCACAAAGATCCAAATCACCTTGAAAACGATAGAGCGTCCGACTACGGACAAGATGCAAATGGGGCTAAGAGCCCTGAAGAATAACCAATGGCGTCCATAACCCTGCCCAGGCCAAGCGGGAAGGGTAACCCTGCTAACGACGTCGATCTCAAAACCTGCTAAAGACAAAGGGGTGCCGACAAAGGGCAAAGGAAAAAGAGAGCGGTCAGTACTGAGGCCAGTACACGGCGATATTAGAATTCGGCGGTCCTCGCCTACAAAGGTATGGTGAACTGAAGCGGCAGCGCGGCATGCACTAAACAACCTATAGAGACTCGATACAAATAGCGGCTATCAGAGAGGGGTAAGAAAGACCTATTCGGAACCAACCTGCTACTACCACCAAACATACCCATCCTGGTGGTTCCCCCTCGAGACCAAACGAGGAAGTCAACCGAGGAAAATACACCGTTGGCAGTTTTATTTATTCCGTTATCGTTGCATCAATTACTAGTCAGGTATAGATAGTCATCCTGATATAATAAGCAGTGGGCACTTTTAGTTAACCATTCCGTTGTAGTTGCAACACTTACTAGTCAGATACAATTAGCATGAGATATCCCAAACCCAGCAGTTGTTGGTACTTTTATTTAGCCATTCTGTTGTAGTGAAGCTGATTACTAGTCATATCGGATACAAGTCAATTTATAACAGTAAACTTTAGTTATAGTTGTCTATGATCGAGAACTGTGCTCCAAGTCGTCCATAACCGCGGACACGGCTTTTCGAAAAGATTTAACCCTACAGGGGTGCACCAAAGTATCCACACGCACTTCGACCCTTTTTGCCAGATCAGTTAACATACACCCATCGGTATGTCGGCGGGGCCTAAGTCATGACGTTTCCTAGACCCAAAGCAAGTACATGGGGGCCACCCCACTAAGCTACTCGCAATGAAGTTGGCCGGCTCCGGAACGGACTCAGGATTTGCGTCAATGGCTGTAAACGACTGGGAACCCGAAAGTGTGACTGGGCTTGTCGATACCGCGAAAACACTCCGCAATCCTAAACAGTACAGGTGCTCCACGCACAATCTTAAATAAAGCAGTAAAGCATGGCATAAGTACAAGATAGTAATAAAGATCCAAACTACTTTGTGGCCCCCAGTACAATACTTTGAAATCAGGTACTAATCGATGGGGGTGCCCACACACCCACCTGTGGTTAGCGCGCTCGATCTCGGAACAGGTGTCAAGAACTCGGGGTCCTACGGGACACCAGTGAGCGGTTAAAAACCAAATATTGTCTATTACCCACCGGTGCCTCTGCATCTGCCTACTTTCAATTTTAGTTATTAAACAATAATTAAAGCCATGATCATCTCCAACATAAAGCATACGGCAATACTCCAACAACTGTGGTACTTGACGACACGCACAACACTTGAGCAAGCGACTACGACGCGCAAGTCCAACTATCTACCAATCAACAGGTAATAGGATGTGTCCAAGGCAATATAAGGCTGCAAGGGATATCACGGGTACGACAACTAGAGCATCGCAACACAGATAGCAATAGATCAACAGGGGGGAATAAATACTATAAATGCAAAATAGGTAGAAGGGGAAGAGATGCTCGCCTGAAAAACATTGCTGAAGGTTCATCCGAAGATCGGATCGACACTCGCATCAACTCATCGGCCTAATCCGTGAAGAAGCAAAGCACTAGAAAAAACACCGGATGTACTATTTAATACTACAGCAGACGATTGGGCATGATGCATGTATGATGTATGGCATGGCAAGGATGCGATGCAATTAGGCAATATTAACGGAACCGGGGTCCCGGCAAATATTTAAGTGGTTCAAGTTATTTATCTACCCCGTAAATTAAATGTTGGATTAGCAAGACAAAACATGGCTTCGGTTCGCTATGCCAATTTAAATGGAGTCCAGAATAAGACAAAGATATCCCGCATATAGACTCCATATTTAATTATGAGATGAGTTGGCATAATGCCCCCAAACCACAGACAAGTATGCATGCATGAACAATTTAATATGCATCAGTTGATAATGTCATATTATAAAAATAATGGGGTCTCGGATAGGGAAATCACATTAGGGTATCGGTGATCTTGGTTTCGAAGGGGTTCGGGCGCCGGGATCGGTCTTCGGGATCTGCCTTCGGATCCGGGTTCCTTGGGTCCGAGAGGAAGATGTCCTCAGGGTCTCGATCATCGGGTCCATGGATCGGGGGTCTTTGGCATCTTCGGATCTGGGGTGGAAAACATGGCGATCCGGGGGAACGGTACTCGGGTTCGGGATCTCGGCATTCGTGAAGAAAGGCATGGAGTTCCATGTGGCGGTCCTGGCGGTCATCGGGCCCATGTCGACGATAGAAGAACTTGTCTTGGACCAACTCTCCTCGGAAGATATTACGGACATCAGCACACGAAAACAATGTCGATCTGGTCTGCCGAGGTTACAACAGCACCACACAGATGAACATCCACCTTGCACGTACGACAGCGGCCAAGGCCACATAGAGGAGCACCGAAGAGGCGGGGTCATGGCGCTCCGACGTGCTGCCGCAGGCGGCGCGACGAGGCCAAGCAGAGGAAGGTCGGGCCGCGGTGGCGGGGCCCTAGGAGGCGCTGCGGACGGTCATGGCGGCGGGGTGACAGGGGATGCGTGCAGAGGCGGCCGGGCGACAGGGGCGAGGCCAGCGGCGGCGCTGTCGATGGGCGGCGGACGTCGTGGTCGCTGGCGGCGGCACAGGCGACGCGGGGTGGCCGGATGCAGAGGAAGGAGGCGGCAGGGAGCAGCTCGGGTGGAGGGGCCGGTGCAAGGAGGAGGGACGGTGCCGAAGTGAGGCGCTGGCGGGGCGCGGGTCGAGCGGAGACGGCCTCGCGCGGGTGTAGGAGGAGGGTGGCGGGGCCGGCGAACAGGGCGACGTCGACGAGCAAGACCCGAGCGGCGGCGGCGCACTGGTCGGTGGCGGGCAGAGCGCGCAGGGAGGGGAGGGGGTGGTCCAGAGCGGCGGTGGAGGGGGGCGGCCGGAGGAGCTCCGGGCGTAGGCGAGGAGGCGCAGGCAGCAGCGCGCGGAGGCCGGCGAGGTCGAGACGGAGGAGGCCGATGGCGGCGACGGGGGTACGGCCGGGGCCGGGGGAGAGGGGCGGGGACGAGGGAGGAGAGACGGGGGACGCGAGGCGCGTCTCGCGCTGGTGGGGCCGGGCGCGGGGAACGGGGTGGCTTGTCGGTCGTGGGGTGGGGCTCCGTTGCGAGGTGAGTGCGGCAGGTGGCGGTGGGGGTTGGGCCAGGTGGTGGGGCCGGGAAGGACTGGCGGTAGGGGCTGGCGCCCAGGTGACGGCGGGGTGGGTCGCAGGTGGGGGTGGTGGCGCGGTTCGCTGGGGTGGTGGATGGTGGAGCGGGCAACGTGGCAGGTGGTGGTTGGTGGATGGAGGGAGGAGAGGTGAGGGGGCGTACACCGATTGGGTGGGATGAGGTGGAGGAAGGTTGGGTAGATTAGGTTGGGGTAGGAAAAGGGTTTAGGTGGTCCGGTTTTGTACTGGGGGTGGCCGACTGGGTCGGATCGGCCCGGTACAGCTGCCCCTGAAAATAAAATAAATGTTTTAATATTTAAAATGGGGCTTTTGAAAACCGTTGGTAGACAAAGCAAAATAATTCGGAGACCCGGGTTTTGTGTTTGAATAAAGACGGGGCGTTTAGAAAACAAAAACAGATTTTTCGAAAATAGTTTTATGCAAACAAATGCAAGATGACAAGACGATGTCCAAATGCAATGTGGCATGATGACATGAGCATGCGGTAATGATGATGCAATGCACAAAAACAACGCGATTTTCTAGTAGTGGTTTTTGCGGGGCGCCACACGGTGCAAGGGTTGAATGATGGTACCATTGGCAACATCCCTCGTCTCGTTGTTCACATAGCTGAAGAGAGTGCAAGGAATATCTTTCTGCGGAAAACATGTATGGCGACAGAGATGCCATAAGAGTAATAAATGGCAAGGCGGTAAAGTAATTTGTTTACCGTGATTGCGTCGAGCTCGGCCAATGTGGAGGCACCGCATACGACGAAAGACATGCAAGAGACGGAGGGGCTACATGATGTCATGGTTGATGACTGCAAGTGCACATATCGTTTGTAGCTAGTTTCTAAATAAATATATCGATCCCACATGGATTAGTAGGCGAAATACTACGATGCTTTTAACTAAAACTAAACGAAGTACTTAAAAAATAATTCTCAGATGCAAGAAAATAGAATTGTTTTTGGGTTTTTGGTTCGTTGGAACAGTAAAGTAATGTAAAGTAAAACTTAATGCAGAAAGTAGTAATCATGTACGTAAGAAAGATTAAAACCGCAATAGGGGAAAGGCGTTCTCAAGGAGTGGTGGATACACCGCTAGTAATTTAGACCAAGTGATCAATATTATTATAACGAATATTCTCATGATCCGCATGTATGTGGGAGGATCTCCATATATGGATGTTGAGGCAGCAACCACTACTCACACCATCCTTTATAACCACAGCTGACAAATAAACGACATCAATCATATTATCCCGCTATTAAGGGATTTCTCCTGTGGCATAGACATGGCTTAATGTGTTTTCCTTGATTCCCAATCTAGTACGTAAAGGATGACAACGACTTTATAGTCACATCAAGTGCTACCATCCCTCCGTCTACCAGCAAGTAATCCCCTTCATCGAGTCCCCCTGAGAGGCAAATATTAAGGAGGTGCACAACTCCCAACATCAAGATGAAGACAATTAACACATACATATAATGATGTATAACATAATAATCTCTATTTCATCTTAATCATATACTAGGGTTTCTCCATCTTCCCAAGAACTAATGATCTACTCAGACATGGAGGCAGAAAACATCATGACAATGTGATGTGGACATCCCTTCTATTGATACAACCGTTGTACCTACAGCTACACACATACAAGGACCCATCACAAGATCTCGTGCCAAACAACTTAATTATCAGGTACTTTCGTTTCTTGGAACTATTCCTCACATACATGAGAATATGATGCTGCCTAAATCAGATGTATTTCTTACTCTTAGGAATGATGGACCAAGCATGGATGAGAGGGACAAGCATTGGAGCATGGCCATGCATGGAGATGGCAGCAAGCATGTGATGATCCAAGAGAAGGCCACGGATGAAGATTTCAGAACTTTGAGACCACCATAATGAAGAAAGAAGGCTTGGACGAAATATTCAAGATTAATACTTCACGAATTCGTCCATAGCTTAATATGGTGCTGCGACGCCTTTATTTTGGGCCAGGCCCATGTAATTTTCGCAGGATTTTAAATAGCCACTTTTTAGAGTCCGTATTTGAGGGGAAAAGGACTTCTAGGGTCGGATTCGGCCACAACTTCCATGGCTGGCCGAAACCCCACCTTTTCCTCCTTAAATACTCCCCATAGCCGTCACCCTAGACTCGGATTTTGTTTAGACATTAAGTTAGCCATCGTAGCAACTTCGCCAAGGCTCGAGCGTCGCAGAGGCCTCTTGTACTTCGCACCTATACAAGATCCCACCTTTTCAATAAAGCTTTCCTCTTAATCCGCAATATCTTGATTGCAATATTGGTTCTTACTTGTTCTCGATTTCAGGTAGGAATTAAGACCCTCGCTGGTCAGGCTGATCGTGTTCCCGCAGGATCGGTAACCTCCAGGAGATTGGCCTAGCGGTTGCATTGGCGCTCGTGCTCGCACGTGTAGTCGGATCGTCAAGCCCGAACTCCACCAAATCGATTATCACCTTCTCATCGAAAGATCAGACACCTTTGCCCTATCAGGTGGTATCAGATTTTAGGTTGCTCGGTGAGATTTTACTGTTTTCGTAGATTAGATCTGTTTTTTACCTATACCCCATGAAAAAGCCAAAAACACAGTTAGAGTTTAGATCCATCCCATCACCAATCTACGCCTTGCATTATCTTTTCAGTTTTGCATTGTTGAATTTGTGTCTGCATCATCGCGTCAAGTTGTTGGTCTTAGTGTCTCGTCCCGTAGAGTTCCGAGTTCTGATCATAGTAGTCACTGCCACCCTCGCAGATCACCGCCACCATATTCCGCCGCCATACACCCAGCCACCATAAACCCTAAAACTCCGCCTCCGCCTTCCTACCACGACACGGATCCGATCATCTTTCCTATCACGACACGAGTCCGAGTTGAGTTATTGTTTCCTAGTTATTTATTTTTACTTTCCTTCTTTGTTGTTTCCGTGTTAAGCTAAAATCCGTGTCAAGCTCCGAGTTCGGTCATAAGTCCAGAAGGAGAGCAAAAAAAAAATTCTGGAACCGCCTCAGAATTTTTTTCTAGCTATACTAGTTTTCGGCTCTAGGGATCACTTTTCTCCATCGGCCGTTATAGCGATATTTTTTGGCGCCTGCGCGCTTTCTGGAGAAAAATACAAAAATTTCAAAAAAATAATAATTTTGGGGCTAACCTATTTTTAGACCCCGTAGATCAGTTCTAGACACTCGCCATCATAGTGACTTTCAACATCTCGGTTCGCTTTTCAGGGTGCCATGACATCATACATTGCTTGTTGTGTCGCGTCGTGACATCGTTGGTGATCTAGGCTCGCGTCTCTAGTACGGTCTAGCCTAGGACCAGCACAGTACCGTCGTTGAGCATTCTTTCACCTTTTGCATTGCTGTTTTGATAATTGCTAACCCCTTTGCTAAGCCTTCCCAGAGCTCCATAGATATTCTCCACGTGCAGTGTCTCGACTCCCGGTAATCGCTCGGTTCAATCTCTGGACCCACTGATCCTCGCGGTTACACATCTCCTTTTCCTTCTGTTTGGTAAGAACTTGTAAGAGCTTCGTATATTGCTTGACGGATTACGCGTGCCTTCCACCATATTTCCGTAGTATATACCTGTGCTTTTTAAAGGACTAACCATGACAGATACTTCACGGAACCTTGCCACAATAACGAACGAAGAACTACATGCCCACTTCTCCGAGCTCTTGGTCAGTCGCGCTGAAGACGTGGATACACGCCTAGGGGAGTTTGACACCAAGCTCACTGACGCCATGGACAAGATCGATGGACTCGAGAAATCCTTCAACGCCAAGCTTGACACTCGGTTCAAGGAGATTTTGAACAGATTGCCCGCACCCGCACATGGTGCACCGCGCATTCTGATCATGGGTCGGACTACTGGTTTGGATGCCGCCGCACCCCAGGCGGCTACCGCTGCAGCTGACGCATCTCTGACTTCCGCCGCAGCTGCTGCTGCGACATTGGGGACAGACGACGGGTACTACTACGACCCCGATGACAATGATCTATTTGACGAGGAGGTTGAACAAGCTCCACAGGTACCTGTTTGTCGTCCCCAACATTACTACCGCAACACTTGACCATCGGTACGTGATGATGATCATGTTGCAATGCTTAAATTAAATATTCCGTCTTTTGAGGGTAAATATAATCCTGATGCATATCTTACATGGGAGATGGAAGTAGAACAACGTTTTGCATGTTTAAAATATCCTGAGAATATGCGTGTTAGTGCTGCTACATGTGAATTTACTAAATTTGCTTCCCTTTGGTGGTCTAAGTATTGTCGTTTAAATCCTACTACTATTCCTAGTACTTGGACTGCTTTAAAAACTGCTATGGGTGTTCGTTTTGTACCTCCCACTTATCAACGTGATTTACTAAAGAATCTGACACGTTTAGAGAAAGGGAAAAATTCTGTAGAAGAGTATTATCAGGAATTGCAAACGGGGATGGTTCGGTGTGGTCTTGTTGAATCTACTGAACAAATGCTTGCACGTTTCTTTGGTGGATTAAACAAGGACATTCAGCACATATTAGATTATAAGGAATATAATTCTATCACTCGTTTGTTTCATCTTGCTTGCAAAGCTGAACGTGAAGGGCAGGATCGCCAAACACCATGGAGGAGGACTAATAATTCTGCAGGTCGCACATCCACTTGGACTTCCCGACAATAAGCACCTCCTTATCATGATTCTCCACTAGCTACTACCACATCCAAGGCCACCACAAGATTTCCAGCTGCTCCTCCACCGTCATCCAATGCTCCTGCTCGTAGTGCATCTTCTATGGCTTCCACGGGTAAGACAAAGGATATATAATGCCGCAAGTGCTGGGGTTTTGGTCATATTGAGAGACAGTGCACAACACAACGTGTGATAATGGTGCGGGATGATGGTCAATATGATTCAGCGAGTGACTTTGATGAAGATACATTAGCCCTTATTTCTGCTCGAGATGGAGACAATTCTGATGCTGATGAAGAGACAGAGGTAATGGGAGCTGAAGCTGCTGATCAATACAAGAGATTAATTACACAACGTGTGTTGAGTGTGAAATTGAGAAAATTTGAGCAAGATCAACGCCACAACCTGTTCCAAACACGTGGTGTTGTCAAGGAAAGAGCTATACGGATCATCATTGATGGAGGGAGCTGTAATAATATGGCTAGTGTTGACATGGTAGAGAAGCTTGCACTTCCAACAAGACAACACACACATTCATATTACATCCAATGGTTTGAGAGTTCTCGCAAGATCAAGGTAACAAGAACGGTACGCGTGCATTTTACTATTGGTACATATTCTGATTTTGTTGATTGTGATGTTGTACCTATACAAGCTTGTTCTTTGTTACTTGGTAGACCATGGCAATTTGATAGAGAATCTGTTCATAATGACAAAACTAATCACTATTCTCTTATGCATGATGGAAAGAAAATTGTCTAAAACCTATGACTCCTGAACAGATTTTAAAAGATGATTTGCTAGAGCTAGTAGAGCTAAAACTGAGGAGAAAAATAAAAGTGAGAATCAGATTGTTGCTGCAGATTTTGTACCACCAAAGAACACTAAATCTGATTCTACCCATGATACTGAAATTCGTTTGAAGAGTCCATGTATGCTTGCAAATAAATTGATATTTCTGAACTAGATGTAAACAATACTCAATGTTATGCAATTATTTGCAAAGAGGTTTTGTTTTCATTTGAGGATATGCCTCCTTCTTTGCCACCCGCTATTGCTAACCTTTTGCAGGAATATGAGGACGTCTTTCCCGCTGAGCTGCCACCAGGACTACCTCCTATTAGAGGAATTGAGCACCAAATTGATCTAATTCCTGGTGCTACGTTGCCCATCCGCACGCCATATAGAACCAATCCAGAGGAGACAAAGGAGATACAACGCCAAATTCAGGAACTACTCGACAGAGATCATATTCCTGAGTCCCTTAGCACCTGTGTTGTTCCTATTATTTTGGTACCTAAGAAAGATGGTTCTTCGCGCATGTGTACTGATTGTAGAGCTATCAATAATATTACTATTCGATATCGTCATCCTATTCCACGTTTAGATGACATGCTTGATGAATTGAGTGGCTCTACCATGTTTTCTAAAGTTGATTTGCGTAGTGGTTACCACCAGATTCATACAAAATTAGGAGATGAATGGAAAACAACATTTAAAACTAAGTTCGATTTATATGAGTGGTTAGTGATGCCGTTTGGTTTAACTAATGCACCCAACACTTTCATGAGGTTAATGAACGAAGTTTTACGTGCTTTCATTGGACGTTTTGTGGTAGTCTACTTTGATGATATTCTGATTTATAGCAAATCTTTAGAGGATCATTTGGATCATTTACGTGCTGTTTTCAATGCTTTACGTGATGCACGTTTGTTTGGTAACCTTGAGAAGTGCACCTTTTGCACCAATCGAGTTGCGTTTCTTGGCTATGTTGTTACATCACAGGGTATTGAAGTGGATCCAGACAAGATTGAAGCTATTGAGAATTGGCCGCAGCCCAAGATGGTCACAGAAGTGAGGAGTTTTCTTGGCCTCGCTGGTTTTTATAGGAGCTTTGTCAAAGACTTTGGATCAATTGTCGCGCTACTGAATGAGCTTACCAAGAAGGATGTGCCCTTTGTTTGGGGCGATGCACAACAACAGGCCTTCATCATATTGAAAGATAAGCTAACACATGCTCCCTTACTCCAACTTCCTGATTTTACTAAGACTTTTGAGCTTGAATGTGATGCTAGTGGAATTGGTTTGGGAGGGGTGTTATTACAAGAGGGAAAACTTGTTGCATATTTTAGTGAGAAATTGGGTAGGGCTAGTATGAACTATTCTACTTATGATAAAGAATTATATGCGTTGGTTCGGACATTAGAAACTTGGCAACATTATCTATGGCCTAAAGAGTTTGTTATTCATTCTGATCATGAATCTTTGAAGCATATTCGTAGTCAAGCTAAGTAGAATCGTCGTCATGCAAAGTGGGTTGAATTTATTTAGTCTTTTCCTTATGTTATCAAACACAAAAGGGTAAAGATAATATTATTGCTGATGCTTTGTCGCGGCGTTATACTTTGTTATCTCAACTTGACTTCAAAATATTTGGATTAGAAACTATTAAGGAACAATATGTGCATGATGCTGAATTTAAAGATGTGTTGCAGAATTGTAGAGAAGGTAGAACATGGAACAAGTTCGTCTTCAATGATGGATTTGTGTTCCATGCTAACAAACTATGCATTCCGGATAGTTCTGTTCGTCTTTTGTTGTTACAGGAGGCCCATGGAGGAGGATTGATGGGACACTTTGGTGTCAAGAAAACGGAGGATGTTCTTGCTGCACACTTCTTTTGGCCACGTATGCGTCAAGATGTTGAGAGATTTGTGGCACGCTGCACTACTTGTCAAAAAGCTAAGTCTCGCATTAATCCACATGGTTTATATATGCCTCTTCCTGTTCCTAGTGTTCCTTGGGAGGATATTTTTATGGAATTTGTTTTGGGATTGCCACGAACATAGAAGGGGAGGGATAGTATTTTTGTTGTTGTGGATCGGTTTTCTAAGATGGCACACTTTATTCCTTTCATAAAACGGATGATGCTGCGCATATTGCTAATTTGTTCTTTCATGAAATTGTTCGTTTGCATGGTGTGCCAAATACTATTGTCTCTAATCGTGATACTAAATTTCTTAGCCACTTTTGGAGATGTTTATGGGCTAAGTTGGGGACTAAATTTCTGTTTAGTACTACATGTCATCCCCAAACTGATGGACAAACTGAAATAGTAAATAGAACTTTGTCTACTATGTTGCGGGCTGTTTTAAAGAAGAACTTAAAATTGTGGGAAGATTGTTTACCTCATATAGAATTTTCTTATAATCGTTCGCTGCATTCTACCACAAAGATGTGCCCATTTGAGATTGTGTATGGTTTTGTTCCTCGTGCACCTATTGATTTATTGCCTTTACCTTCTTCGGTGCAAAATAATTTGGATGCTACACAACACGCTAAAATGATATTAAACTTGCATAAGACTACTAAAGGTAACATTGAACACATTAATGCTAAGTATAAACTTGCTGGGGATAAAGGGAGAAAGCATGTTGTGTTTGATGTTGGAGATCTTGTTTGGTTACATTTGCGTAAAGATCGTTTTCCTGATTTACGCAAGTCTAAGTTAATGCCGCGTGCTGCTGGTCCCTTTAAGGTGTTAGAAAAAATAAATGATAATGCATATAAACTTGAGTTGCCTGCAGACTTTGGTACGGTTATTCCTACGTTTAACATTGCAGATTTGAAGCCTTACTTTGGTGAGGAAGACGAGATTGCGTCGAGGACGACTTCAATTCAAGAAGGGGAGCATGATGTGGACATACCTTCTATTGATACAACCGTTGTACCTACAGCTACACACATACAAGGACCCATCACAAGATCTTGTGCCAAACAACTTAATTATCAGGTACTTTCATTTCTTGGAACTATTCCTCACATAAATGAGAATATAATGCTGCCTAAATCAGATGTATTTCTTACTCTTAGGAATGATGAACCAAGCATGTATGAGAGGGACAAGCATTGGAGCATGACCATGCATGGAGATGGCAGCAAGCATGTGATGATCCAAGAGAAGGCCACGAATGAAGATTTCAGAACTTTGGGGCCACCATAATGAAGAAAGAAGGCTTGGACGAAATATTCAAGATGAATACTTCACGAATTCATCCATAGCTTAATATGGTGCTGCGACACCTTTATTTTGGGCCAGGCCCATGTAATTTTCACAGGATTTTAAATAGCCACTTTTTAGAGTCCGTATTTCAGGGGAAAAGGACTTCTAGGGTTGGATTCGGCCACCACTTCCATGGCTGGCCGAAACCCCACCTTTTCCTCCTTAAATACTCCCCATAGCCGTCACCCTAGACTCGTATTTTGTTTAGACATTAAGTTAGCCATCGTAGCAACTTCGCCAAGGCTCGAGCGTCGCAGAGGCCTCTTGTACTTCGCACCTATACAGGATCCCACCTTTTCAATAAAGCTTTCCTCTTAATCCGCAATATCTTGATTGAAATATTGGTTCTTACTTGTTCTCGATTTCAGGTAGGAATTAAGACCCTCGCTGGTCAGGCTGATCGTGTTCCCGTAGGATCGGTAACCTCCAGGAGATTGGCCTAGCGATTGCATTGGCGCTCGTGCTCGCACGTGTAGTCGGATCTTCAAGCCCGAACTCCACCAAATCGATTATCACCTTCTCATCGAAAGATCGGACACCTTTGCCCTATCACAATGGTAATAGAAATGATTATCACTCAATAGTACCTCTATAAATACACAACTAGTGCAAGAATTACAAGAATATCTAGATGGGATGGATGGAGATGATGGTGGTGATGGAGATGGAGATCGATGCATTGGCCTCCCAGATCTGCTTACGGCGAAGATGGATCCATAGGGCAAGTTCCCCCTAGATTCCTTGTAGAGGTGAGGTTTTTGGCGATTTCTGGGTGTTCTGTATGTTGTCTCCTCGAACCAGTTGCACGGGGTGAAACTATTTGAGGAGGCGGAGGCGGTGCCAACTATATAGCGGCAACTATACGGCGGCGGCCTGTATAGTTGGTCATTAACCTCTCTGTATCCTCCAATTGCTTAAGGTTTTCTTCTTGTATTATTAATATTTTCCAAATAAGCAAGTTTTTGCCTCCTTTTCTCTCCAGTACAACTACTCCAATAATTGTGTCCATTGGATCCATCATCTGATCTGATCCTGGTTAAAATAAACATAAAAGGTGCATGCGAACGTCATAAAATACCAAGATCCTACATCTACATTGCAAAATAATAATGTAAAACATGATGGAAATATGCACTCATCAACTTCCCCAAGCATAGACTCTTGCTCGTCCCAAGCAAGTTTAGCATAATGGATGTGATCCTCATATTCATGAAGCTGAGTCGATAAAATAAATGAGGTAGTTGCAGCATGTGTTTATCATAAAGGATACATATAAATAAGTTCATGAATAGTACCTTACTCGAACTATTCGAATAATATTAGCAGGCTTCCACACGTTAGTAATTAATAGTTCACAAAATATTATTCTCAACATGATGTAAAATTATTCAGTTCAACGGAATGAGTTAGCGAGGTAGTCCCAAGTGTTTGTAGGATTAACATATTCACATGGGATTCAAAATCTCAAACGTCTCTTTGTCTTACTACAATATAGTGGTATATTCCTACTTGCTCTTTACACGTTCACACTTTTTCTTCATCTTTACTTTTCTTATTTATCTATATATATTTGTTCTCACACTTTTGTTTAAGTGATGTGCAAAGAAGCTAGCCATATATTAAACTTCATGTAGGAATTTCAAAGTTTAACGATCTCAATTATCAAATTCCAAACATATATGAAGCATATTTATAACTTGAGTATGCTACCTCAAACTTGTTCTCACTCTATTTGATAGCACTTATAATTTCTCCTTTGTTCAAGGTTTTTATTTTTCATCTTAATTAATTGGATAATTTCTCATTTTTGTAAATCAAACCATTGACCTACATCATATTAATCAAATTATCTTTATATGTTCCATTAATACCAATGGTGTGGAACACTCCTATTGCTATCATCAAGTGCAAGTAGAATCGTACTCAAGCCATTCATATATCCAATAAGACAAACTCAAACTCAATAATGCTCCATATATTATAATAAAACTCAGAATTTCATGAGAGGGATTAGCTATTCCTACAGGGAAGTCTAATGATGCAATCTTTTATTTATAATTTGGGAGAGGCTTGATCTCTGAGCTGGATGACGATGATGCTTCGTTTGGTTCCATCTCCTCGATCCTCTTCATGGGCATCTCTTCCTTCTTCTTCCAAATAATGTTGACATGGAAAGGCTGCATGGCTTCACTGCACGGATGTTGTTAGATAGGTGTGTAGGGAGACGGCGATGGTTTTTCGAGGCTAGAGGTTGTAGTTCTATGAAAACTTAATGAAAAAGGTCAGATGCAACCTTCTTTAAAAGGGCAGGTCGAAAACCCTAGCTGCCAGGCTTAACGAGCAACTATACGGGCGCGGGTCGTATAGATCCTGCCTATAGTTGCGAACCTACTATAATTTTTTTATTATCTAAGGCGGTACCAACTATACATCCGCAACTATACGGCAGGGATATTTCCTATCGCCGTATAGTTTGTCGTTAAACTCTCTGTATCCTTGCATAAAATTTTTGTAATGCGGTGAATAACTATACAGCTGCAACTATACGGCTGGAAATTTATTTCCTCTCGTATAGTTGGTCGTTAAGGTTACAGAATACATCAAAATTTATCTGTTTCTTTGGGAATTATTTAATAGTCTAAAACTTAATGAAACACCAAGTTTTTATAGAAAAATGACAACTTAAATTTTTGAACAACATTACATTTATTGAATGAGATTTTTATCATGACCAAATTTCTTTTATTTCACATGAGCCTCAAGTGTTCCTTTATTCAATCTCAAACTTAGCTAAAACTTACTTGAAAATTTAAAACTTACTCATCTCTTTATTTCACCTGGGTTGCTTCCCATAAATCGCTCTTTTGTGGTATATAGCTTGACCATAGTGTTGCTCACTTCGTATCGATCTTGTCCTTCCTCCAGTTACTATTCCTTCCATATTTTTGCTCAATCAACTCTTCTGGAGTGATTATTCGTAAGGTGATTTCACTTATATCTTATTTTGCACGATAATGCTTCAAGCGTTGTCCATTTACTATCCATGAGAGAGAAGGTGTCTTCCCCTAGAGCTTCATTGCTCCCAATGCATAAGCTTCTTCAACTATATAGGGTCCTTCCCACTTTGATCTGAGCTTTCCTGGAAACAACTTAAGGCGAGAGTTATAGAGAAAGACTTTATCTCCATTTTTAAAAACTTTATCCTCTATTTTTATATCATGCCATCTTTTTACTTTTTCCATAAACAATCAAGCATTTTCATAAGCCTCACTCCTGAACTCATCTAAAGCATGTATGTCTAATAAACGTTTTTCTCCTGCTGCTTTAAGATCATAGTTTAAGTTCTTGATTGCCCAAAAGGCTATATGTTCCAATTCTAAAGGTAGGTGGCACGCCTTACCATATACCATTTTATATGTTGTCATACCCACTGGATTTTTAAATGCAGTTTGGTAGGCCCAGAGAGTGTCATTTAGCTTGTATGACCAATATTTTCTTGATTTATCCACCGTCTTCTCAAGTATGGTATTTAGTTCTCTATTAGATATTTCCACTTGACCACTTGTTTGGGGATAATATGGTGAAGAAACGCGGTGAGTTACTCCATATTTTCCGAGGATTTTCCTAGAAGTTCCTTTCATGAAATGAGAACCACCGTCAGTAATTAAAAATCTAGAAACTCCAAACCTGGGGAATATGACATCCTTGATCATTTTCAAGGAAGTAGCTGCATCCGCATGATTAGTTGGGATAGCTTCAACCCATTTAGTAACATAATCGACAACAACAAGAATATGAGTGTAGCCATTTCATTCTATAAATGGTCCGATGTAATCCGTTCTCCACACATCAAATTGTTAAATTATAATACTATAATTCATTGCCATTTCTTTTCTTGTGCCTATATTACCTATTCTCTGGCAAGCATCACAATATTCCACATACCTTTGTGCATCCTTGAATAAGGTGGGCCAATAGAATCTGGATTGAACTACCTTTTCTGCAGTTCGCTTTCCTGCATGATGTGCTCCATATGGGCTGCCATGACAAGATTGCAAAATTACATCCATTTCATGATTAGGAACACACTTTCGAATCATTCTATCATGTCCATGTTGATAAGGAAATGGATCATCCCAAAAGTAATGTATGAGATCATTAAAGAATTTCATTCTTTTGTTTCTTGTCATACCCGGAGGTACAAATTTTACTGCTCGATAATTAGCATAATGTGCATACCACGGGTCAACTACTTAAATATTTGCTAAGTATTCTCCCAGAAATGACTCATTTATAGGTACAGGGTCGGTAATTATTCCCTCCATCCTAGATAGATAATCTTCTACTAGATTATCCTTATTTGTAAATCATATTCTTGTAGTAATAATACCCACCTAATCAACCTGGGTTTTGCATTCTTTTTCACAAGAACATGACGCAATGCTTGGTGATCTGTATGAATTATTACTATAGAATTAATAATGTAAGATCTAAATTTGTCACAGGCAAAAATTATAGCAAGGAACTCTTTCTTACTAGTAGCATAATTTATTTGAATCTTATTAAGAGTCCTACTAGCATAATAAATATCATTTAAATTCTTCCCATCTCTCTGTCCTAACACAACTCCAACAACATAGTCACTAGCATCACACATGATTTCAAAAGGTTCATCCCATTTTGGGGGCTGCATGATAGGTGTTGAACCGAATTTATTTATAAGGTTTTCAAAAGCTACAATGCAGTCATGGTCAATATAGAAAGTAGTTTCTTTATCAAGGAGGTTAGTGAGAGGCATAGCTATTTTAGAAAAATCCTGTATAAAGCGCTTGTAAAAACCTGCATTTCCCAAGAACATCTTTAAGTTTTTAACATCTTGAGGTATGGGAAGATTTCTATAGCACTCATATTGGTCTTATCTATTTCTATACCTTTTTCTGAAACCTTATGTCCAAAAACTTTACCTTATCTTTCCATGAATCGTCATTGTTCCAAATTCAAAACTAAGTTTGATTGCCTGCATCTCTGCAAATCCTTGGTTAAGTTATAAAGACAATTATCAAATGTTATTCCAGAAACAACGAAATCATTTATTAGAACTTCCATAGTCTTCTCAACAAGATATCAAAGATTTTTAAAACACATTCTTGAAAGGTTGCAACTGCATTACATAAACCAAACGGGATTAATCTATAAGCATAAGTACCATAAGGACATGTGAAAGTTGTTTTCTATTGATCTTAGGGTTGTATAGCAATTTGAGAATAACCAGAATAACCATCAAGAAAACAAAAATAAGAATTATTGCTTAGTCTTTCTAAAATTCTATCCGTGAATGACATAGGTTTATGATTTTTCTGTTTCTACAGTTTAATTTTATAAAATCGATGCACATGCGATACCCAACAATAGGCCTTATAGGGATTAACTCACCATCTAGATTCATAACAGCATCAAGACCCCCATGTCTTGGTATGTAATGAGCTGGGCTAACCCACTTATTATCAGAAATAGGATATATTATGCCGGCATCTAATAAGCGTATAACTTCTTTTCTTACTACTTTCATTTTTGGATTAAGCCTTCTTTGCGTGTCAACTATAGGTACAACATCTTCAAGAATAGTAATCTTATGTGTCACAATGGATGGATCTATTCCTTTAATATCACTTAGAGTATACCCAAATGCTTCACGATGTTTGATCAAAACTGAAATAAGTTTATTTGTTTCATTTTATGATAAATTTTTACTAATAATAACAGGACATTTGTTTTCATTATCTAAAATTTCATACCTCATACTGTCTAGAAGTCATTTCAATTCAATTGGCGGAGGTTCCTCCTCACCTTTTCTTACCAGTTCTTCATAGTCATGTGGGTTTTTTTCTTCCGAAATGGAGTAAAGGTAATCATCCATGTCTTCTCTTTCCTCATCATCTTGTGCCTCTTCCCAATTAATGAAGCTCCTTTCCAATTAATCTTGGGGTGTGCTGAAATGAAACAGGGCTAGCTTGGCAATTGTTTTCTCTTCCTTGATATCTTCTATTTCATATGGCCTCTTTTTATGTTGGGTGAAGTGGAACATCATTTCCTACTCTCCAAACATCATAGAAATAGTCTCCTCCTTATTATCAAATTGAGCTTTGGTTATAGAGACAAAAGGCCTGTATAAAATAATAGGACAAAGAGTATCTCGAGGCATATCAACAATATCAAAATCGAGAGGGTACATGAGTGGTCCAATAAAAACATAGATATTTCGAATAACACCTTCTAGTTTTATATTAGTTCTATTAAATAGTTTAATAGTAGTGTCCACAAATTCCACATCTGGATTATTTAAATTGTAGCGAAGTTCCTCATAAAGCGATGAAGGCATAAAATTTATAGTAGAAACCAGTTCACAAATTCCGTATAAGGAAGTCTCTCCACAGTATATAGGATTCATGGGTTTATAAGTTTCTTTACCTTGTATCTTACCTGTAATGAAGTCTGAAGTTTCAGAGTCTAGCATAACTACTTCATTTTCCATGATTCTTGCCTCCATAAGATCCTTGTATATAATAATATTTGCATCGGTAGCTTCGGGGTTCTTTTCCGGTTTCTTCGATCTTCTCCTTATACATTCTTCCTCCCTGCACTTTTTCTTAATATTCTCTTGAATAGGTTCTGAGGAAAGTTCTACCAACGATACGTCCTCTCTTGATGGCTTCTTTTCTTCAAGGGGTTTGTGAGGTTCCCATCCTACAGGTACCTATAAATGCCTTGCATAATTCTCATTAATTTTCTTTACCGAATAAGAATTAATACCGAGGGTTTTAATCATCACACAAGTCCTTTCATCTGCAAGAAAGTTGTTAACACAAGCATATTCAGAAGAACTGTCTTTATTGCTTTCTCTATTTTCATGACTTTCTATTGTCTCCCTCATTTTCATTATTAATTTCCAAGCTTCATCATAGGTGTAAGGTAGGAAACTACATTAGAAGCAGTATCTAGATTTGCTCTATTTTTATTTTTAATCCCTCCATAGAAAGTATGGGTAATAAACCAATCAGGAAAACGGTGATGGGGGCAATTGTCTAGATAGCTTTTATACCTTAGATAGCCTTCATATGAACTTTCATCAGGATTATTTTTTAAACTAATAATAATACCTCTCATACTATGAGCTTTGCTTTCTGAGTAATATTTTGACAAGAATTTGGTTGTCAAATTCGTCCACGTCCTTGATGCTTCTGCACAAAAGGATCTATACCAGTTGCAAACATTATTAGAGAGAGTTTGTGTAAACAACTATATTTTAACCTTTTCAAGGTCACAATCATCAAATATAAAGGAACCAAAAACATCTTCAAAGAATTGTAAGTGTCCATATGGACTCTCTTCATGGTTCGTGCAAAAATTTTTGAGTTAAGTAACTCAAATAATAAGGGATGGATCTCTATACCATTGGGGTTTATGCTTCTATTAACAGTTATAAAAGCATCCATGGGCGAACCCATATTCCTTACTACCTCAAGCTTCATTAAATGTTGAGTGTTGTCCATTGTTATGTTCCTGCAACTCAAATAAAAAATTAGTACAACGAAAGTAAATAACTAAAAGAAAAGTGACTTATAGCACTAAGCTCCCTGGCAATGGCGCCAGAAAATAGCTTGATGACTGCAAGTGCACAAATTGTTTGTAGCTAGTTTTGAAATAAATATATCGATCCCACAGGGAGTAGTAGGCGAAAGACTAAATGCTTTTAACTAAAACTAAACGAATTACTTAAGGAATAATTCTTAGATGCAAGAAAGTATAATTTTTTTGGGGGTTTTGGTTGGTTGGAACAGTAAAGTAATGTAAAGTAAAACTTAATGCAGAAAGTAGTAATCATGTATGTAAGAAACATTGAAACTGCAATAGGGGAAAGGCGTTCTCAGGGAGTAGTGGATACACCACTAGCAATTTAGAACAAGTGATCAAGATTATTATAACAAATATTCTCATGATATGCATGTATGTGGGAGGAGCTCCATATATGGATGATGAGGCAGCAACCACTGCTCACACCATCCTTCATAACCACAGCTGATAGATAAACGACATCAATCGTATTATCCCGCTATTAAGGGATTTATCCCGCAGCATGGACATGTCTTAATGAGTTCTCCTTGATTCCCCAAGTTAGTATGTAAAGTATGACAATGACTTTATATTCACAGTAAGTGCTACCATCCCTCTGTCTACCAGCAAGTAATCCCCTTCATCGAGTCCCCGTGAGAGGCAAATATTAAGGAGGTGCACAACTCCCAACATCTAGATGAAGATAAATAACACATAAATATAATAATGTATAACATAATAATCTCTATTGCATCTCAATCATATACTAGGGTTTCTCCATCTCCCCAAGAATTAATGATCTACTCAGACATGGAGGCAGGCAACATCATGACAATGGTAATGGAAACGATTATCACTCAATAGTACTTCTATAAATACACAACTAGTGCAAGAATTACAACAAGATCTAGATGGGATGGTGGAGATGATGGTGGTGATGGTGATGCAGCGGTTTATGAAGATGGACATCGATGCCTTGGCCTCCCAGATCTGCTTAGGGAGAAGATGGATCCCTAGGGAAAGTTCCCCCTCCAGATCTCTTCCAGAGGTGAGGTTTTAGGCGATTTCTAGGTGTTCTATATGTCGTCTCCTTGAACCAGTTGCACGGGGTGAAACTATTTGAGGAGGCGGCACCAACTATACGGTGGCAACTATATGGCGGCGGCCCGTATAGTTGGTCCATAATCTCTCTATATCCTGGGATGATGAACCCTGGGATCCCTGACTAGCAATTTCGTACTCCTACAGAAGAAGTAACGTGAACCATTTAGAAATTTTACTTCATCGATTAGAATGCAATCGACTTGATCCACGATAATTAACTTCCTTAGCACAATATTCTCGAAGTTCTTCACCTTAGGATCCGTGGTGAGTTGTTTGGTTTTTGGGTCCACATGGTAACGGGACCTAATAAAGTTTCGAAGCTACCTATTTTTGAATTTTGCAAAGGGGTTAAGTATCTCCTTAGCTCTATACTCATCGTCCTCCTTATCCAAGTTGGGCTCCATAGCTGTGTAACCACCAGATCCGAGATGGTGGTGACCTATATTCATCGCGTGCAAAACCTTTCCCCGCCTATCGAGGCCTAGGCTACTTCGGATTCGCACATGGCCTTGAACTCGTGGTATTGATCTTCGGTGATCTGCGGGCCAATCTTTTGGATCTCCTCCAGACTTTTTCCTTCTTTAAAGATCTTCTTCTTTATCCATGTTCTCCAGATGGCCAAGGCGGTGCTCATCTTTGTAAGGGCGGATTTTTTTACTTCATTCGCATGATAATTATTTTTCCGATACTAAGTGGGGAACTTGTATCTTGCATGCATCTTCTCGAAGAGGAGTGTGCAAAAATGGCCATTCTCTTTATGCCAGAGATTCTCGGTGTTGATTGATATGGCGGTTCGCGCCACTTGCCCTTCGTACCCTTTGACGACATGGTCGGGCAACAAAGGAACCCCTGTTGGGCTGACTTTGGTAATTTCCTCTCTGACGGTGCCGACAATATTCAGGCGCTTTTACTTCTACTTCTTAGGCGGATTGCTACCACTTGTTGTGCCCTCGTCGCCATCATTGGTTTCATCATCCACTGTTCCTTTGGCTTCTTATTCCTCTATGTCATCCATCTCATCATCGTCACTTCGGAAGGATCGTATTCTTCATTGCCCCCTGTCATTCTTTCTAGCCACTCGGCCTCCTCCTAGAATGATTTTTTTTTTCTTTTTGAGGTCTGACTTCTCCTTCAATGTTAATGCACTTAGAAGATCCAGCCTCATCATTGTCACACATGTTTGCACTAATAAAAATCAAATAATGGTTGGAAAAGTTCACAGAAAAATCTGGCATGACCTTTGCTAATTTTCCTAAACTAGGAGTGCCCGATTTATGCCGAAACAGAAGTTAATCAACATTTCGGCAAAAATCGGGATTCTTTTCATACAAGCACCTGCATACACGACAAATAAAGTGCTTCATACGAGCACAAGAACAATTTCAACATATACTTGCACTAAATCAAGTTCTTCAAACAGACCAGACGTATGACATGTTTATTAAAATCTCCAGACTTGTCCACTATGCAAAGCAAGAAAGAAGAGCACAACAAGCTTAACTAACATCAAGCAAGCAGAGCACAACTAGAAAGCACATCAGCAACCACAACAATACTAGACCTCTAGACTTGCAAGCAAGGACATCAAGCTTATTGATAGTATTAAGTATGTATAAGCTAGGAAATCACCTCAGATACCAAACAGTTAGGAAATCAAACATAAATATTAATGTGTATTTACAAAGGAACATTAAAATGTAGAGCACTCCATGTGACAGCTGAGGTTGATGATAAATAAAATCTCTTTATAGTCGAACAAAAGTTCTGCCATATCTATGGATTTATTCAGAATCTGCTATCTAGGAGTACTTTTTATTGTCACAAACCGAACTACTCTAGTAATGATTTTAACTACACCACTAATCCATGTTTATTTCAACTAGGGCACTACTCCAGTACTAATTTTAACTACACCACTAATCCATGCCCTGACAAAACCTCCTATCCAGGAGTACTTTTTATTGTCACAAACTGAACTTGGATGGTGACAAAGCATGTGATCATTCTTAGCAGTGAACTACCTTAAACAAGCACACATATGATGGGAGAAACATTAGAGAGTGCAATTTTAGATGGAAGCTCTACTATATAATCAAAACCTTGACAATGTTCCAATGCAAGAACAAATTATTTTGTAATTCTCATAGCAAGGAAATGTCCATAGTAGCCATCTAAAACACTCGTCTGGTGACGGTACAATTCACTAGTCTAGTAAATCATCAACTATGGTGTTATGCAAACAGAGTTATGTTCAAGATCTCAAATCATCAACTAAAATATGGATAGTGTCACATCCCAAAATTTTCCAAATTTTGAAATGTGAAAAATAAATAATTGTTGAAATTTAGGGTGAAAAGAAACTTTTTATTTCTAAATGGAAACATCAAAACCCATCTTGAACAAACTTTGAATAAAAGGGAATCAAAAAAAATTTCAATCAAGTGAAATGCATTCATCAAATGAATGTATCTTGAAATTTAAACACTTGGAAAAGCTAAACCAAAACCCTAAAACCCTAAAGGAATAACCATTTCCAAGATCTCTCTAAGACTATGGATTTGATCCATATAAAAATTTAGCAACAAGCATTTATAAATGATCAAAATGATAAATAAAAATATTATAAAACCATAGAAATTGATTTCATTCAATTTGGAACCATGGATAAAAACTTATGAATTTAATAAGATGAAAGGAAATAATTTCCAAAACTAACAAAGCTCCTATCTAAAATCCATACCAAATTGTGAGCAAAATAATCCTAAAAGGATTTAAAAAGATAAATAAATATTAAATAAAATTATACAAATTGGAATCACCAATTTTGGATCTATAAATAAAAAGATATGGATTTTATAAGATAAAGAAAGAAATAAATAAATAAGGAATATTTAAAAGCCAAATTAAATATTGGCCAAATCCATAATCAAACAAAGATAATCCAAATCCAAATGAAATAAAGGGATAAAGAATATTCAGAATAAAAGTATATGGAATTAAACCCTATTCCAATTATATTCTAATAAAGACAAAATCCCTAAAGTAAATGATTAATTAAATTATGGGAAAATAATAATTGGAATTTTCCCAAGGGATATAAAAGTTATTTAATTAACTTAAATGGAATAAAAGAATCATTTAAACAAAATTTATATTGGATTAAAACCATATTTGATTTTATTTGAATAAAGACAATCTACCCAATTTAAATAATTAATAACTCATATTAAAATACTTTAAATAATTCAAAGAGAATTATTTCCACTAATGAATAAATAAAACCTACTGAAAAAGGTTTGATAAAAATTAATATTCAAATAAGAGTTTGAAAATATAAATAAAAACTCATTCGAATAAAAGACAAGTGCCCATTTTTAAATAAAATATAAACCATAAAAGAATTATTCCTGAAATGGTATTTAAAATACACGTTGGTAAAAATATAAATTCAAATGGTGTTTGAAATCATTTGAATAAATACAAAACAGAAAAAGAAAAAGAAAAAAGGAAAAAAGGGAAAAGCACCAGCCCAATAGGCCCAACTAGCCAGCCCACCCGGCAGCCTCCTGCGAACCGTTTTTCTCACCGCAGCACGCACCCACCCAGACACTGACCGCTGGACCCCACCGCAAACCCCTCTCTCACGCTGACGACACGGCCCCACTCGTCAGTCGTCGTCTTCACCCACGCGACTAGTTCCTCCCTCCTCTCTCTCCTGTTTCTGTCATTGATTCACGAGTTTAATTCGCGTTGATGGCACAGTAACCCCGACCAGTGATCACGCCCGTTAACTCGCCTGCCTCTCCCTCTCTTTCCCCTCGCTCACCCCTCCCTCTCGGCCACAGGGCTACCTCGATTTCACGCTTGAACATCCTCTGCTCCGACGAGCCTCCGCCCATATTCCGGCAGCACCAGCCACCGCCTTGCCCCCTCGACCACTCAAGCCTACTCTCCACCTCCCTACGCACCTCCCAGAACCAATCACTCGCCCGCACGAGCACCGTAGGCTCGGCAACATCCTTGACAGATCACGTCGCCGTCTGCTTCGATTCCGGCGAGCACTACTGATGAGCCCAGACCTCCCCTTGCCCTCTCTTTGATGCTTACATGTCTGCGACTCTCGTACGAACCTAATGGTATACTCTGCTTTCCTTAGCGTGCCTCGAAGCCTCATCTTTGTCGACTATAGAGCGTGCCTGAAACCGTCACGAACTCCGAGGAGCGATTCAGGACGACTCCGTGGGCCCCTTGATAAACGGCGACCACCTTGAGCTTCACTACGACCTTGCGAACTCGGTGAGCTATTCCTCCCTCTCCCGCTATTCCTGTATCGCTGGCACCATCCTTGTCTGACCGCGCTGCTGCCAGCCACAGTTGCCGCGCCGCCCACCTTTGGTCATTATGATCTGGAACGTTGGATCGTGATCGGTTGGCTAGGATAGATTAGTTAATCGATGGGGTATGTTTTGATCTGTGTTGTAGGATGTTAGTTAGATCTGACGGTCTGTATCGATCGATCCGAACAAAACATTTTCAGCCAATAGGAAACAAACGCGTGTCCAGTGTTTCGTTTTAAAAACAGAAACTATTCTATTAGATGTTAGATTTTGCAAAAATCATAAATTTAAATCTGCACGTCCAAATTTTACAAATTTTATATCAATGGAATCAGCAAAAAGAATCCTATCCAACCATGGCATTTGTTAAATGAATTGCTTCAGTTAAATTGGTTGTTTTTGCAAAAACATGTGTAGGCATATTTTGGGTATTAAATTCATTCTAAAATTAAGTTTAGGGTAAAAACTTTTGTAAATGGATTGTTTTGTACCTACTGACCATAAAAACCAACTTGTACATTTAAAATTGTATTTTGTGAAGCTAAAGAATAAATATTTGAATAAAAGCATTTCTAGTTAAATAAAAATATTATTTATGTTTTAAAAATGCTTTTTGAATAAAACCTTTGGGAAATGATTTGATTTAAACTCTCTGACCCGAAACACCAAGTTTTGAGATTAAAAATATGTTTGGTGAACCGTATAAAATTATTACCTTGCTTAAAGGCATTTCCAACAAAATAAAATATTGCTTTGGTATAAAATGGTTTATAGGTAAAACCTTTTGCAAATGGTTTTAATATTAAAACACTTGACCTTAAAAACACTAACATTTGTGTTTAAAAATAGATTTGGCAAACACTAGAAATTATTACTTGATTTAAGTCATTTCTAGCAAAACAAAAATGATTTAAATGGCCATTTTCACTAATTTGATATCCAATGGTTTTGCCACATTTATAAATGACCAATAGGTGTTTTAAAATGTTTATAACCTATTATAAACCACTTTTCCAAATAAAACAATCTTTGGCATGCTTGCATGCATTGCTTTGTTTTTATTATTCTATGTGATGAATTGCTTGAATGGTAGATTGAATTTGTGCCTTGATTGAATTGTAGTGAAATTTTAAGAGTGTGACTATTGCAAGAGCAAGGAGTGAACTTATATTCTCTACCAAGAAGGAAAAAGTGGTGCTTCATACTTTTGTCCCATTATTTTCATTATGCATTAGTGATATTTCTAAGTAAGACTTGCATGGAATTTTTACTAAGTATGCTATGCCATGGGAAATCCTAGTAGATGATGCCTTAGTAGAATTTCCTAAGTTAAGATTCCTACTACTATCATGCTTATCCTAGCTAGTAGAAAACAAGGGTGGATTATATTCATGCTATGGAATATTTCTATGTCAAGGACTTGTGTTTTGTATAATAAAACAACTAAGTGAATGATTCACCTGGGTGGAATGGTATTGCTTGGATGGATTTTTGCTGAGTGGTTACACAAGGCCAGGGCACTTGTGAACCTTGTGTATCTCACTTGTGGAATGCCACCCAGGAACAAAGAGATTTGAGATGTCAAATGTTGAGAAGCTTCAGGTGCAGCCACTTGGCATTATGGGCTCTGCCTGGATCATATATGTTGCAATAACTTAGCCAAATGGACAGTTGGTGGTAGGGGATGATAGGTTTGGGAACGCGTCCATTCTGGTCTAAGGGAAGGCTTCTGAAAGATCTTGTCTCGATGCATGTCGAGTCTTGTGGGGAAAGTGCACCACCTCTCGAGAGAGTAAAATCTAAGTACTTAGCAGTGTCCCCGGCAATGGACAATTTGTGCATCAAGACATGGAAGTTATCAAGAATCTCCTCATCCCAATTTCTAAGTTAAAAACTTGTGGTTGAACAAGGGTTAAAGGATCTTCAATCTTTGATTGGTAGATGCCTTGGGTGATTTTGACAAACAAAAACTTAGTGTTTTCAAATGATAAGGAAAATCTATTTTGAGCAAAGCAAGCCTAAGCTCCACTTAGCCAAATGCATATCGATGATAGATACCTCTATTCTACCATAGTATCACTTGCCAATGCAAATCAAATGTATTGACCCTTGTGGCTGTAACTTATTATGTTGCAGGTTTGTTTGATGTTAGTGAAGTGTGTTGATTAGGATTACAAGTCTACAACCAACATGATTGCCTGTGGCACTTTGAAGATGAAGGACTCCATGCTATATAGTTATTTCTGCTGCATTGTAATGAGATAGCCAAATGAGCTATGTAAGATGTAATGAATTATTTTATTCCTGGTTATAAAGTTGTATTAGGACCATTGTTTCTTGATATTACATCTTAACTGTGGATGCTAGCTATTGATCCAGGGACTAGCATTGTAAACACAGGTATCTCTACCTTATTAAAGGTTGGGACCTCTATAGACAGAAATAGGCCAACATAGACATAAATAGTTTCAGGTTATTATTCATCGAATGGACTCTTCTTGGTTAGTGCTAATCATATGCAAGTAAAATTGGACACACTTGTTTGCCTAATTTTCTATGAGGCCAATTACTGTTTTTCAGGTTTCTATAGCATTGACTTGTGATTAAAATTATTAGATGTCTCTCCAAATAGGTTGCTTATAGGTTTCTACAGCATTTACTTGTAATTCTCTACATCTATACCTCAACTGAAGTGAACCATGTTGCTGATAGGTTGGCCGAGCAATGCACACAACTTATAGCATCAAGGAGGTGATTCCTTCATCTGACAATTGTGACTATACCCATTTCAATGCCTACTAGGACACGTTAACAATCTAGGGTTGGTCTATCAATGCTCGCAATGCTACAAAGCTAGGGTTGGCCGAGAAATGCTCACAAGCTAGGGTTACGGTTGCTATGCTCCAGGACCACCACATAAAAGGGGAGATGGGAGAGAGGGAGAGAGGGAGAGAGGGGAGAGGGCGTGTCACATCCCAAAATTCTCCAAATTTTGAAATGTGAAAAATAAACAAACAAAAGAAACAAATGTTGAAATTTAGGGTGAAAAGAAACTTTTTTCTTTTAAATGGAAACATCAAAACCCTACTTAAACAAAATTTGAATGAAAAGGAAACAAACAAATTTCCAAAACAAATCAAATGCATTTATGCATGGAAAGAATCTTGAATTTAAACACTTAGAAAAGATAAAACAAAACCCTAAATCTTATTGAATGAAATCATTTCCAAGATCACTCCAAGACTATGGCTTTCATCCATATAAAAATTCAGCAAGAAATATTTCTAAATGACCAAAAATAATAAACAAGAATATTACAAAACCATGGAAATTTGTTTCATTCAATTTGGAGCCATGGATAAAAATTTATGAATTTAATAAGATAAAAGGGAACAATTTCCAAGGCTAATAAACTCCTAACTAAAAACAATATCAAATTGTGAGAAAGTTAATCCTAAAGGGATTTAAAAAGATAAACAAATATCAAATAAAATTATACAAATTAGAATCACCAATTTTGGAATTATAAATAAAAGATATGGATTTTATAAGATAAATAAATAAGAAATAATTGCAAAGACAATTTAAAACTTGAATTAAATCCATAAGCAAATGGAATAAAAGATAATTGAATAATAAAAAGAAATAAAGGATTTTTTAAATAAAATTGTATGTGTTGGAACCATATTAAAATTTATTTAAATAAAGACAAAAGGACTAATTTAATTAAATATTGAATCATGAGAGAATATTTGGAAATATTCTAAAATGGACTTTTAAATACACTAAACAACTAGTACAAAAACATACCGAAAGTTTGGAAAATATTTGGAATTAATTATTGTTTAAATCATTTGAATCAAATGAAAACAGAAAATGGAAATAGAAAAAGGAAAATAAATAAGAAGGTAAAAATAAAACAGAACCCAACCCACCTACCCTAGCCCAATCTGGCCCAACAGCAGCCCACCCGGCACTCCCCTCTCTCCCCCGCGAATCTTTCTAACCAGCGTATCAACCCGTGCCCCCACTGACGGCCAGGCCCCACCCTGCCACCTCATCGTCGTCCTCACCCGCGCTGACCCTGGCCCCAATTCCTCCTCTCCGTTTCTGTCGTTGATGAATCACATTAATTCGCGTTAATGCCGCACTGATTCCTCCCCGCGCCCACACCTCTTAATCGCCTCCCCCTCCTCTCTCTTTCCACTCTGACACCATGACACTGGAGCCCCCAGGCTGCATGAATTCGTGCTCGAACAGTCACTATCTCCGACGAGTTCATCGACGAATTCCGGTGAGAACACGCCGCCCCTTTATCTCTAGTTCAAGCTCATTTGTTTGTCATCACTGTGCGCATCTATTGACCCCAGTTGTGTGCTTTCTCGTGCCCAGAGCATCGATATCGTCCTCGCCCGTGCGCCACCATAGTCTGCCTCGACTCCGGCGAGTTTCCCCGGTGAGTCCTGACCGCCCCTCTCTCTCTCGTTGATACTCTCGCACTCGCCTCCCTCTCACATGTCTAACGCCACCTCTGTTTTTCCTTGGCATTCCTTGTAGAATCGCCCCCGACGACACTTGTACTTGCCCGACGCCGACGCTAGCTCCGGCGAGCGATTTAGGCTGACCCCGTGTACCCATTGATCAACGGCGACTACCTTGAGCATCACCGCGGTCTTGCGAACCTGTTAACACCCTCCTTTTGCTCCCTTGCTTCTTGGATTCGCCAGAACGTCACCGCCAGACCCGTCGCCACCGCAGTCGCCAGCCAGCGCCGCCCATCTGTGGTCAAGGCGCTATAGCCGTTGGATGCAGATCTGGTGGATAGGATAGAATGACTTAACGAAGCGGTATGAATCAATCTGTGCCGTGCGATTTCCTTTAAATCCTGCAGCCCACGTTACTCAATCCAAAAAACGGTATCAACCAATAAGAAACAGACACGTGGCCGTACTCTGTTTTAAAAGCTGGAATTTATTCTATTGAATGTTCTAACTTGCCAAAATCATAACTTTTGATATGTAAGTCCAAAATTTACAAACTTCATATCAATGGATTCAGAAATATGTAAACTTTGCAACTCTGGCCCTGGTTTGGTCATTTGTTTCTTCAAAATTAGGTGTTTTTGCAAAAACATTAATAGGACTATTTTGGATATAAAAATTGTTTTAAAAATGATTTTTGGGTGAAACCTTTTGCAAATGGATTTGTTTTGAACCCTCTTACCATAAACATTAACATTTGGTTTTAAAAATATATTTTGTTAACACTAGAAATTTTTACTTTGAATAAAAGCATTTCTAGTAAAACAAAAATGATTTAAAACGCTATTTTCACTAACTTGTTTTCAAATGATTTACCACCTTTATAAATGAACAGTAGGTGTTTTTAAATGTTTAGAACCTTGTTAGAAACCACCTTTTTCAATAAAAAACCTTTTGCATGCTTGCATGCATTTCCTTATTTTTATCATTTTATGTGGTGAATTGTTTGAATGCTAGTTTTGAATATGTGTCTTGCTTGATTTAATTGTAGTGAAATTTGAAGAGTGTGACAATTGAAAAATCAAGCAGTGTACCTAGATTTTCTACAGAAAGGCAAGTGATACTTTGGTCATTAAAATTCCTATGTTTTCAATATTGCATTAGTGAAATTTTTGTAGTATGCTTGATAGGACTAATTTGGTATATTGCTATGCTATAGTAGATCCTATAGATTATATCTTGGCAGGAATCATCCTAAGTTAAGATACAAGATATGCTAGTATGCTTAGCCTAGCTATTAGAATACAAGGGTGGAATATTCATGCTATGATATTATGCAAAGTCTATGACTAAGTTTTTGATTAATAAAACAACTAAGTGAATGAAACACCTGGGTGGAATGGTAATTGCTTGGATGGATTTGTGTTGAGTGGTTACACAAGGCCCATTTCTATGGTTTACCTTGTGTATCTCACTTGTGGATGGCTACCGAAGAACAAAGATATTTGAGATGTTTTGTGTTGAGAAGCTCCCAGTACAGCCACACGGCATATGGGCTCTGCCTTGACTACATAGGTTGCAAGAACTCAGACAGGCAGACATTTTGGTGGTAGTGATGATAGGTGGAACGCGTCTGTGCTGATCTGAGGGATTGTTTATGAAAAGTCTTGACTCAATGCATGTCGAGTCTTGTGGTAAAGTGCACCACCTCTCGAGAGGGTAAAACCTAAGTACTTAGCTGTGTCCGCGGCAATGGACAATTTGAGCATCAAAGACATTGAAGCAATCAAGGATCTCCTCATCCCAATTTCTCTAAGTTAAAACTTGTTGGGTAAACAAGGGAAGCACCTGGTGTGTATCCAGTGTGCCATTGTGTGATGAAATGTTTTGAGAAGAGAAAAACTATTTTCAAAGGATAGGGAAAACTTGATTTATGCAAAGGCTAGCCAAAACCCCACTTAGCCAAATATTCATGTAGATGTTAGATTCTCCTTATCAATATGATATCACTTTCCAATACAATTCAAATGTATTGACCCTTGTGGCTCTAACTTATTATCTTGCAGGTTCGTTTGATGTTAGTGAAGTTTGTTGAGTAGGGATTACAAGCCTACAACCAACATGATTGCCTATGGCACATGAAGATGAAGGACTCCATGCTATATAGTTATATCTGCTGCATTGTAATGATATAGCCATATGAGCTATGTAAGATGTAATGAATTATTTTATTCCTGGTTATATGTTGTAATATGACCTTTGTTTCTTGATATTACATCTTAAAACTGTGGGTGATAGCTAATCGATCCAGGGACTAGCACTGTAAACACAGGGATCTCTACCTTATCAGCTTGGGACCTCTACAGATGGTATCAGAGCATTGTGTTGCCTATAGGATTGTAACCCTAGGATTGGACAAAACCCCTTAGCAAAATAAGAGTTGTATTTTGTTCAAACTTATTTACAAACAATCTTGTAAAATCTTTCCTCAACATTTTGTTTTGATTCTACATCTCTCCCTTTTTATACTTGATGGACAAAAACTTCAACATGAGCAAGGACTTCACCATCACTAATGACTTCAACTTCAATAACACCAAGAACTTCAACTTGGACATCACCAAGGACTTCAAGTGAGATAGAAATAGTACTCAATACTTGGAGACTGAGTAAACTCAACTCATGAGGAAACATTATAGACATCACCTTGAAGCTTTTGACCAAGATGCAAGAATTTCTTCGAAGGAAACCATGATCTTGTTCCCTATGTACTAGCTAAGAAGAAGGATGGAATGTTCTCAAGTGAACCCCATAGTTGGACCACCACACTAGTATTTTGTTTAAATCGATTTATTGATCACACCAACTTATGTGGTGTAGCAAAAATATTTTGTTGCCTAAAATATGCTTGAATCTTCTTGTTTGAGTGGAATGCATGATTGTGATTGCTTGCACATTGCTTTGTGTGAATTGTTGTGTGTGAGTTGAATTCTTCCTCTAGAAATCTTTTGCCTAACCTAATCCCAAACTAACCCAAGCAGATGACTTCTCTAAGAGACCACAACATCAACATCAAGGATGGTAACAACAACCAAGAGATGCACATGACAGAACAACTGCTAGCAACCATCCTGACCATAGGAGACCCTACTTAGAATGGACGCTTGAATCAAAAACTTAGTTTCAAAAAAGAAGAAGTGAGTATTTATGAAAACCTATTTTCATTCTTACCCCTGAGATTCTTTCAAGAAAATTCATGTTCCTTCAAAAATTCTTGCAATCCTATATAAAATTTGACACACTTGATCACCCCACTAACCTACTCATCCTAAATTCTTATAGATGGAAGTCAAGTATAGCAAGTTCTACCAGTTGGGCAACGGAGGAGGACTCATCTTCGAGCAAGATTTAAGCCAACTCTCAGAATTTCTTGAACGCCCGAACCCCGAGTTCTTTGGGGCACAGCTCAATGATCAGCACGGAGGAGAACTAAAGTGACTGATAGTTGCAGACCTCAGAGGCAAGATGGAGGCACCCACCTCGGAGAAGATTGTGGCGCCCCGCCAAAACCACTACTAGAAAATCGCATTGTTTTTGTGCATTGCATCATCGTGACCGCATGCTCATGTCATCATGCCACATTGCATTTGAGCATCGTCATCATCACGCATATTGTTTTTCCTAAAAACTATTTGCGAAAGACTATGTTATTTTCTAAACTAGCCCTCCTCTGTTTCAAATCCAAATCGTCGGTCCAGCCGGATCTTTCATTTATCTAAAACCAATTACAAAATCTATTGTTAAAATAAAAGAAACCCTAGACTAAAATTTCTAGTCCTAAATTCACCCAATCCTAGTCTACCCACCAACCCCAGCTTGCCACCTCCCTTTCCCTCCACCTCATCACAACCATCGCCACCTCATCAATCCTAACCCCACCCCCTTCCCTCTCTCTCTCCTGCACACAGCAAACACACACACACAGCTCTTTCTTACCCCTCTCTCTGCACCCAGGCCCCACCCCACAGCCCCACTCCCTCCACCCACCGAGCCAGCCCCACTCCCCCTCTCCCTGGCCCCACCCCCTGCTCACCCCTGTCCCACCCTGACCCCGCCGTCCCCATCCTCCCTCTCCCCCGATGCTCCTCTTCCCCGTTTTCCCTCCTCTCTGCTCGCAGCCACCGGCGGCCTCGCTCCCGCCGACGGCAGCCTCCACCTCGTCGCCGCGCGCCTCACCGTCGACCTGGGCGCCCCGCCTCGCCAGGCCGACCCTTCCTCGTGGCCTCCTCCTCGCCTCCTGAGCCCGCCTCCGGCCCTCACCTCGCCCGGCGCCGGTGGCTCCCTCGCCTCCCTCTGCCTTCCGGCCCCGCCCGTCTTCCGCCGCTGTCGGACTCCTCTGCACCTCGCCGAAGCCTCGACGCGCCGCCGCCTCCCTGGAGTCGCCACCGGCCGCGGCCGCCGCCGCCCCTGTTTGCGTCCCCGAGGCTGCCAAGCCCCGTCATAGCTGCTGCTCCTGGCCGTGGGCCTCCTCTCGCCGGCCTCTGTTCGTCCCGCGTGCCTCCCTCGCCGCGAGCCACCCCCTCTGCCGGTTCTCCTCCGCGTGCCCGTTCTCTGTTTGATGCCCGTAGAGCTGCCCTGTCGAGTACCTGGTGGTGCTACCAAGTCCTTCGTCTGCAAGTGTGAGCCTGACGTCCCTCAAGTCGAGAACCCCGTCAAGAACCTCGCCACTAACAAAATACGGACGAACAAGTACTTCGACATGGGACCTCAAGATCTTCCTCCTGGATCTAAAGGTCTTCGTCTCGGATGCCAAGAACTTCGGCATGAACATCAAGGCCACCTTCTCAGATGCGAAGCCCGATCCCGGCGTGCCCGAACCCCGTCGAACACCAAGACCCTCGTGCTCGCCAAGTTCTCCTTCACGGACCCGAAGACCACGGATGCGACAAGATCGACACCGACCCAGGGAAATCCGATGTGCCCCCGACACCAACCAGGTCCTTCTTCCCGGATGCGACAAGACCTACTTCCGATGTCCGAGACCGATCCCGTCGAACCCTGAGACCGAACCCCGAACCCCGGAACCCAAGATCGCCGAACCTTAATGTGTGAACCTTTTCCCGAGCCCCTATTTTATAAATGCTAAATATAAAACCTGTTGCATAATAATCATTCATCTCGCATGCATATTTGCGTGGGTTGGGGGCACTATGCCGATTCACCTTATAATTAAATATGGGGCCCATATGCGGGCAAATCTAGTCTCATATTGGCCTCATTTAAATTTGTGTAGTGAACCGGTGCTATCTTTTGTCTTGATAATGCAACATTTAATTTGCGGGGTAGTTAAACAACTTGAACCGTTTAACTAAATGTCGGGACCCCGGTTCCGCTTAATATTGCCTAATCGCATCGCACCTTTGCCATGTCATACATCATACATGCATCATGCCCGATCTTTTGCCGTAGTATTAAATATTGCATTCGGTGTTTCTTCTAGTGTTTTGGTTCTTCGCGGATAAGGCCGTTGAGTTGATGCGAGTGTCGACCCAATCTTCGGTTGAACCTTCGGCAATGTTTTCAGGCGAGCATCTCCCCCTTTCTACCTATCTTACTTTTATAGTCTTTATTTCCTCCTGTTGATCTATTGCTATCTGTGTTGCGATGCTCTAGTTTCCGTACCCGTGATATCCTGTGCAGCCTTATATTGCCTTGGACACATCCTATTACCTGTTGTTTGGTAGATAGTTGGACTTGCGCGTCGTAGTCGCTTGCTCAAGTGCCGTTGCGTGTCGTCAAGTACCTCAGTGTTGGAAGACTGCCATATGCTTTATGTTGGAGATGACCATGGCTTTAATTATCGTTTAATTTAATTATTGTTAATAACTAAAATTGAAGTAGGTAAATGCAGAGGCACCGGTGGGTGATAGATAATATTTGGTTTCCGACCGCCCACTTGTGTCCCGTAGGACCCCGAGTTCTTGACACCTGTTCCGAGATCGAGCGCGCTAACCACAGGTGGGGAGATATGGGCCCCCCATTGATTAGTACCTGATTTCAAAGTATTGTACTGGGGGCCACAAACTAGTTTGAGGTTTTATTTACTACCCTGTACTTATGCCATGCTTTACTGCTTTATTTAAATTGTGCGATGGATAGCACCTGTACTGTTTAGGATCGGGACACGATTTCGCGGTGTCGACAAGCCCAGTTTGGGTTCCCAGTCGTTCACAGCCGTCTACCCAAACCCTAAGTCCGTCTCGGAGACCGGCTGACTTCGTTGCGGGTTCGACTTAGTGGGGTGGCCCCCATGTACTTGCTTTGGGTCTGGGAAACGTCATGACATAGGCCCCGCCGACATACCGATGGGTGTATGTTAACTGATCTGGCAAAAAGGGTCGAAGTGCTTGTGGATACTTTGGTGCACCTCTGCAGGGTTAAATCTTTTCGAGAAGCCGTGTCCGCGGTTATGGACGACTTGGAGCACAGTGCTTGATCATAGACAACTATAACTAAAGTTTACTGTTATAAATTGACTTGTATCCGTTATGACTAGTAATCAGCTTCACTACAACGAATGGCTAAATAAAAGTACCAACAACCGCTGGGTTTTGGGATATCTCATGCTAATTGTATCTGACTAGTAAGTGTTGCAACTACAACGGAATGGTTAACTAAAACGGCCCACTGCTTATTTTATCAGGACGATCATCTACACCTGTCTAGTAATTGCTGCAACAATAACTGAACAAATAAAACTGCCAACTGTGTGAGTTCCTCGGTTGACTTTCTCGGTTGGTATCGAGGGGGAATACCAGGATGGGTTTGTTTGGTGTTAGGATCAGGTTGGATCCGAATAGGTCTTTCTTATCCCTCTCTGATAGCCGACAGTTATATCGAGTCTCTATAGGATTGTTTAGTGCATGCTGCGCTGCCGCTTCAGTCCACCATACCTATGTAGGCGAGGACCGCCGAATTCTAGCCTCGCCGTGTACTGGCCTCAGTACTGACCGCTCTCTCTTTTTCCTTTGCCCTTTGTCGGCACCCCTTTTGTTTAAGCAGGTTTTGAGATCGACGTCGTTAGCAGGGTTACCCTTCTGGCTTGGCCTGGGCAGGGTTATGGACGCCATTGGTTATTCTTCAGGGCTCTTAGCCCCATTTGCCTCTTGTCCGTAGTTGGACGCTCTATCGTGTTCAACGTATTTTGGATCTTTGTCTTGTATCTCTGTATTCTTGACTCTTTGAGCCGTTGATGTATATATCTGTTCTGTGGGTCCCATCGAGGACTGTTGTGTAATGTTATTACTTCGTTTTCCACCCGCACGAAAGTGCCTGGTGGGCACCTTTGAATCGTTTCTATGCGGGTTTGGCGGAAGCGCTAAAACTTGCATAGGGCCCATTCTGAGGGTGTTACAGAGTGGTATCAGAGCTCAGCAGTTGCGATACCCCACAAGTCCAGCCTGTAGGATAACCTAGCTAACAGCTGAAGTAGAGTGTCAAAACTATTTTTGCAAAATCGGTTGGATAGTTCTGATTAGGTCTAATTTTACTCCTTACCCCTCTGCTGCTCTCCTCTCACCTCGGCGTGTTTGAATCCGCTCTCTTCTTTCTCTTCGAGTCCAGGATTTCTCGTGGTTGGGTTCCGTCGTACCTTCAGGGTTTCGCTTCCTCTTTTGGTAACGGTGTTGCTACGTCTGGTCTTCATGCTATCCGAGGAATCCTTCCTCGGGTGGACTTCTCCTTGCTCCTTCTCGTGCCTTCCGGTGTTTTCCGACGCGACGACATCATCTACGCTAGATCCGATGCAGAGTCTGCATCACTCCTTTGTTCCGAACCTCGCTTGTCGAGATCTTCAGTCTGATTCCGAGAATGGTTGCACGCTTTTCTACTGATTGTGCAGAGTAATAGTTTGGGTGCGTGATGGATTGGCCCCCATGCCGACTACCCCTTCTATTCGCTTTTGTACATTGAAGTGGATGAGAATGCATCGATTCTCTCTTTCTATCGAAGCTAGAGGTGGCTTTATTTGTGGATACCTCTGCCTTCGCCTTTGTTCCCGGAGTGTTCTCTCGACGATCACGGACAACGACCTCTTGTTAGTGGTGTCGCGAGGATCTACACGAAGCGAGAAGAGGTAGATCACCGACCTTCTTTCCGGTACCATGAGGCGGATCTCGAGGGCGAGATCCATTGTTAGTGGTGTCGAATTGTGGCACCCCGCCAAAACCACTACTAGAAAATCGCGTTGTTTTTGTGCATTGCATCATCGTGACCTCATGCTCATGTCATCATGCCACATTGCATTTGAGCATCGTCATCATCACGCATATTGTTTTGCCTAAAAACTATTTGCGAAAGACTATGTTATTTTCTAAACTAGCCCTCCTCTGTTTCAAATCCAAATCGTCGGTCCAGCCGGATCTTTCATTTATCTAAAACCAATTACAAAATCTATTGTTAAAATAAAAGAAACCCTAGACTAAAATTTCTAGTCCTAAATTCACCCAATCCTAGTCTACCCACCAACCCCAGCTTGCCACCTCCCTTTACCTCCACCTCATCACAACCATCGCCACCTCATCAATCCTAACCCCACCCCCTTCCCTCTCTCTCTCCTGCACACAGCAAACACACACACAGCTCTTTCTTACCCCTCGCTCTGCACCCGGGCCCCACCCCACAGCCCCACTCCCTCCACCCACCGAGCCAGCCCCACTCCCCCTCTCCCTGGCCCCACCCCCTGCTCACCCCTGGCCCACCCCGACCCCGCCGTCCCCATCCTCCCTCTCCCCCGATGCTCCTCTTCCCCGTTTTCCCTCCTCTCTGCTCGCAGCCACCGGCGGCCTCGCTCCCGCCGCCGGCAGCCTCCACCTCGTCGCCGCGCGCCCCGCCGTCGACCTGGGCGCCCCGCCTCGCCAGGCCGACCCTTCCTCGTGGCCTCCTCCTTGCCTCCTGAGCCCGCCTCCGGCCCTCACCTTGCCCGGCGCCGGTGGCTCACTCGCCTCCCTCTGCCTTCCGGCCCCGCCCGTCTTCCGCCGCCGTCGGACTCCTCCGCACCTCGCCGGAGCCTCGACGCGCCGCCGCCTCCCCGGAGTCGCCACCGGCCGCGGCCGCCGTCGCCCCTGTTTGCGTCCCCGAGGCCGCCAAGCCCCGTCATAGCTGTTGCTCCTGGCCGTGGGCCTCCTCTCGCTGGCCTCTGTTCGTCCCGCGTGCCTCCCTCGCCGCGAGCCGCCCCCTCTGCCGGTTCTCCTCCGCGTGGCCGTTCTCTGTTTGATGCCTGTAGAGCTGCCCTGTCGAGTACCTGGTGGTGCTACCAAGTCCTTCGTCTGCAAGTGTGAGCCTGACGTCCCTCAAGTCGAGAACCCCGTCAAGAACCTCGCCACTAACAAAATACGGACGAACAAGTACTTCGACATGGGACCTCAAGATCTTCCTCCTGGATCTAAAGGTCTTCGTCTCGGATGCCAAGAACTCCGGCATGAACATCAAGGCCACCTTCTCAGATGCGAAGCCCGATCCCGGCGTGCCCGAACCCCGTCGAACACCAAGACCCTCGTGCTCGCCAAGTTCTCCTTCACGGACCCGAAGACCACGGATGCGACAAGATCGACACCGACCCAGGGAAATCCGATGTGCCCCCGACGCCAACCAGGTCCTTCTTCCCGGATGCGACAAGACATACTTCCGATGTCCGAGACCGATCCCGTCGAACCCTGAGACCGAACCCCGAACCCCGGAACCCAAGATCGCCGAACCCTAATGTGTGAACCTTTTCCCGAGCCCCTATTTTATAAATGCTAAATATAAAACCTGTTGCATAATAATCATTCATCTCCCATGCATATTTGCGTGGGTTGGGGGCACTATGCCGATTCACCTTATAATTAAATATGGGGCCCATATGCGGGCAAATCTAGTCTCATATTGGCCTCATTTAAATTTGTGTAGTGAACCGGTGCTATCTTTTGTCTTGATAATGCAACATTTAATTTGCGGGGTAGTTAAACAACTTGAACCGTTTAACTAAATGTCGGGACCCCGGTTCCGCTTAATATTGCCTAATCGCATCGCACCTTTGCCATGTCATACATCATACATGCATCATGCCCGATCTTTTGCCGTAGTATTAAATATTGCATCCGGTGTTTCTTCTAGTGTTTTGGTTCTTCGCGGATAAGGCCGTTGAGTTGATGCGAGTGTCGACCCGATCTTCGGTTGAACCTTCGGCAATGTTTTAAGGCGAGCATCTCCCCCTTTCTACCTATCTTACTTTTATAGTCTTTATTTCCTCCTGTTGATCTATTGCTATCTGTGTTGCGATGCTCTAGTTTCCGTACCCGTGATATCCCGTGCAGCCTTATATTACCTTGGACACATCCTATTACCTGTTGTTTGGTAGATAGTTGGACTTGCGCGTCGTAGTCGCTTGCTCAAGTGCCGTTGCGTGTCGTCAAGTACCTTAGTGTTGGAAGACTGTCATATGCTTTATGTTGGAGATGACCATGGCTTTAATTATCGTTTAATTTTATTATTGTTAATAACTAAAATTGAAGTAGGTAAATGCAGAGGCACCGGTGGGTGATAGATAATATTTGGTTTCCGACCGCCCACTTGTGTCCCGTAGGACCCCGAGTTCTTGACACCTGTTCCGAGATCGAGCGCGCTAACCACAGGTGGGGAGATATGGGCCCCTATTTGATTAGTACCTGATTTCAAAGTATTGTACTGGGGGCCACAAACTAGTTTGAGGTTTTATTTACTACCCTGTACTTATGCCATGCTTTACTGCTTTATTTAAATTGTGCGATGGATAGCACCTGTACTGTTTAGGATCGGGACACGATTTCGCGGTGTCGACAAGCCCAGTTTGGGTTCCCAGTCGTTCACAGCCGTCTACCCAAACCCTAAGTCCGTCTCGGAGACCGGCCGACTTCGTTGCGGGTTCGACTTAGTGGGGTGGCCCCCATGTACTTGCTTTGGGTCTGGGAAACGTCATGACTTAGGCCCCGCCGACATACCGATGGGTGTTTGTTAACTGATCTGGCAAAAAGGGTCGAAGTGCTTATGGATACTTTGGTGCACCCCTGCAGGGTTAAATCTTTTCGAGAAGCCGTGTCCGCGGTTATGGACGACTTGGAGCACAGTGCTTGATCATAGACAACTATAACTAAAGTTTACTGTTATAAATTGACTTGTATCCGTTATGACTAGTAATCAGCTTCACTACAACGAATGGCTAAATAAAAGTACCAACAACCGCTGGGTTTTGGGATATCTCATGCTAATTGTATCTGACTAGTAAGTGTTGCAACTACAACGGAATGGTTAACTAAAACGGCCCACTGCTTATTTTATCAGGACGATCATCTACACCTGTCTAGTAATTGCTGCAACAATAACTGAACAAATAAAACTGCCAACTGTGTGAGTTCCTCGGTTGACTTTCTCGGTTGGTATCGAGGGGGAATACCAGGATGGGTTTGTTTGGTGTTAGGATCAGGTTGGATCCGAATAGGTCTTTCTTATCCCTCTCTGATAGCCGACAGTTATATCGAGTCTCTATAGGATTGTTTAGTGCATGCTGCGCTGCCGCTTCAGTCCACCATACCTATGTAGGCGAGGACCGCCGAATTCTAGCCTCGCCGTGTACTGGCCTCAGTACTGACCGCTCTCTCTTTTTCCTTTGCCCTTTGTCGGCACCCCTTTTGTTTAAGCAGGTTTTGAGATCGACGTCGTTAGCAGGGTTACCCTTCCGGCTTGGCCTGGGCAGGGTTATGGACGCCATTGGTTATTCTTCAGGGCTCTTAGCCCCATTTGCCTCTTGTCCGTAGTTGGACGCTCTATCGTGTTCAAGGTGTTTTGGATCTTTGTCTTGTATCTCTGTATTCTTGACTCTTTGAGCCGTTGATGTATATATCTGTTCTGTGGGTCCCATCGAGGACTGTTGTGTAATGTTATTACTTCGTTTTCCACCCGCACGAAAGTGCCTGGTGGGCACCTTTGAATCGTTTCTATGCGGGTTTGGCGGAAGCGCTAAAACTTGCATAGGGCCGATTCTGAGGGTGTTACAGAGATCCAGTTCAGCTTGAGGGAGAACAACTAGCTAGACGGACTATGCAGGAGGCTCTTGCCCGTCTGTGTGGGCAAAACACCAACCAGATCAATGGTACTCGCTTTGCTTACTACACAAGGCGTGATTCTTTGGGACTGGCATTGGAGGTACCAGTCCATCCGTAGCTGAAGCATCAGGTGGATCATCTCGACTTCATGTTGTATGATAGTGAGAAGGAGTTTTACAATGCCCGCACTTACGCCAACCACAACCATGCCATTGCAGTCAGGAAGGACTAGACCCTCGCCATCCTTGCCAAGGAGCGCTATTCACTTAGCCATTAGCGTGAAAAGAAGGATCGCACCATCGATCGTCTTCGCAAGAGGGTGGCCACTCTTAAGAGGACCATCCGTGATCAAGTGACCCAACTTGAAGATAAGGAGGAGGAAGGTGAAGATATCAGTGGAGATCTCTACTCCTCAGTGATGATGATGACTACCTGGAGGACCTCGACATGGACTTCCACACTAATGATGATGATTCCGCCTTCATTGATGATGAGTAGTCACAATAGGGCACTATCGTATGCGTGAGTTGTATCTGGTCCCACTGTATGTAGCTTCATAGAATGGTTCCTAAAACCATCTATTACCCTAGTGTGGTGTGTGTTTGTATTGGGTGCTATGAATGAATGAATAAAAAGAAAGTTGCTAGTGGCAAAACCAGAGTCAAACTCAAAGATTAAAAGCTTTTCAAAAACAAAGCCATGAACCTTAGAAATTTCCCTCTTGTCTCACCATCTATCTCAATCTTCAGATGACTCGTGGAAATCCCGGAGGAAGCAGTTCATCTCAGGATACAATGCTACAAATCCTACAAATGTTGGCTGCTGACCGTGAAGCTGGAAGAGCTAAACATCAAGCTAATTTAGCCACCCTTCAACAGATAGCTCAGATGGCCCATAATAATCAAGGCCATGGAAACCAGGATAACCATGGATCCAAGCTCAAGAACTTTGAAAATACTAATCCCCCAATATTTAGTAAGTCTGAAGAGCCATTAGATGTTGATGACTGGCTGCAGACCATGGAGAACAACTTAGAGGTCCCAGGAGTGGAGGCCAATGAGAATGTCCTATTTGCCACCCATTATATGGTAGGTGATGCAAGATCTTGGTGGAATAGCATTCGCACCAAGAATGGAGGACAGATGATGACTTGGGATGAATTCAAACTCAAATTTAGCCGAACCCATATACCACCCGGTTTGATTCTGCATATGAGGGATGAATTCAAGTAGCTGCAGTAGGGAAGGATGAATGTGGTAGAGTACCACGACATATTTCTATCTCTATCTAGGTATGCACCTGATGAGATTGGTACCGAAGCAAAGAAGAAGGAGAGATTCTTGAATGGTCTGCATGATGAGATGCAGACAGTGCCAGTCAAGGATCCCTTTGCTGACCTTGAAGCCTTAGTGTATTCTGTAATCCAGATGGAAGGAAAGATCAACCAAGCCAACAAGAATCACAAGCGTCGGATGATGCATCAACCAGGATCCCACCATACCCCGAAGTATCGCCCCAACCCGTCTGCAGGATATGCCCCAAGAAACAATAGACCCCCTATGTCCCGTCCGAACTATCCCAACAGTGGAGGAGGAAACCCAAGGCCGAAGGAAACCGCAACAACCCCGGCAACTCGAACAATTTCATTCGTGCACCGCCCAAGTCCAACAACAACAATATTGCCCCAAGGACTGGAAGCAATGCCATGCCTGTTGCAGGAAAAGACAAGTCTCTGATTACTTGTTTTCAATGCGGAGTAAAGGGTCACTACTCTAACGAGTGCCCCAAGAATCTTGCAGCAGCCACAAATGTGAATGCACCAGCTCAGCAACAACACCGTGTTCAGCCTGGAAGAAGATTTTCCCCAGGGAACTCACTCAACCACAACGGCCGTCTGTTTCACATGAATGCTGAAGAAGCTCAGGAAGCGCCAGATGTCGTGCTGGGTATGTTTTCTATTAACTCAGTACTTGCAAGAGTGTTGTTTGATTCTGGAGCATCGCACTCGTTTGTTATAGAAGAATTTGCATGCACTAGTAAGATTCAACCAAAAAAATTGAAGCATGTTATGATAATTCAAATACTTGGTTCAACCACCAAAGCTAGACAAATTTGCAAGGCCGTACCTATTAGAATCCATGGAATATATTTTTATTCTAATCTAATAGTACTTGGAACCAAAGGTTTGGAAGTAGTACTAGGAATGGATTCGATGTCGAAATATAAAGGATTAATCGACTATGCCAAGAAAGCCATAACCATGACTAGTACCACTGGAGTATCAGTAGAGGATGTATCTGAGACTTTGCCCCGTTAATTCAAGTGCAACAAGAGTCTAGCCCAACCAACCATTGACCAAGTCTGAGTAGTTTATGAATACCCCGACTTATTACCAGATGGATTGCCCGGTATGCCCCCAGATCGAGATATCGAGTTTATCATTGAACTAATCCCTGGAACTGGACCCATAGCTCAGAGACCTTATAGTATGAACCCATCTGAATTAGTGGAGCTAAAGAAGCAACTAGATGCTATGCTGGAGAAAGGTTTGATTCAACCAAGTGCGTCTCCATGGAGATCACCTGTTTTGTTTGTGGATAAGAAAGATGGAGGTAACCATTTGTGCACGGATTATCGGAAGCTGAATGATGTCACCATTAAGAACAAGTACCTACTACCGAAGATAGAAGATTTGTTTGACCAGTTGACTAGTGCCAAAGTGTTTTCTAAGATTGATCTTAGAACTGGATATCATCAACTCAAGATTCATGCAACGGATATTCCAAAGACTGCCTTCACCACCAGATATGGATTGTATGAGTACACTATCATGTCTTTTGGATTAACCAATGCCCCTTCTTAATTCATGAATCTCATGAATAAGATTTTTATGAACTTCCTAGATAAGTTTGTCGTTTGTTTTTATCGACGATGTTCTGATCTATTCCAAATCAGAAAAAGACCATGAGCTACACCTGAGGACCATCCTTGAAACCCTTAGAGAGCATCATTTCTCGAATTTCTCGAATGAAAAGCTCCAACCACTGAAACCCAAGTTCACGCATTTCTCGGATTAGCCGGATATTACCGCAAGTTTGTAGAAGGATTCTCGAGCATCGCAAGACCCATGACCCAGTTGTTGAAGAAAGATAAGAAGTTTGAATGGACAGAAAAATGTGAAGCAAGTTTTCAAGAGATCAAGAAGAGATTGATTTCATCCCCAATCTTGATTATGCCAAATATCAAGAAGCCTTTTGATGTGTATTGTGACGCATCCAAGATTGGTCTCAGATGTGTGCTGATGCAAGAAGGCAAAGTCATATCCTATCTGTCCCGACAACTGAAGCAACATGAGTAGAATTACCCTACCCATGACCTCGAACTAGCAGCCGTAGTTTTAGCGTTGAAGACATGATGGCATTACCTCATGGGTAACCGCTGTGAGATTTATTCGGATCACCAGAGTCTGAAGTATATTTTCACCTAGAAGGAGCTAAATATGAGGCAAAGGAGATGTATAGAGTTAATCAAGGACTACGACCTTGACATTCACTATCACCCCGACAAAGCCAATGTTGTAGCAGATGCTCTTAGCAGATTGCCATGTCGATTGAACACCATGATAAAAGTAGCCCAACCAAGTTTGCATGAGGAGATGCAAAATTTCAGAGTGGAGCTAGTTAGTGAAGGATTTTTTGCTAGCATAGAACTTCAACCCACTTTGATCAGTCAGATCAAGGAGGTGCATAAAGGAAATGCTAGTATACACGGAATCAAATGTCGTATTGGTACAGGAAAGGTACCCGGATTCACCGAAGATGAAGAAGGAGTTTCGTGGTACAAAGGACATATCTGTGTACCAGCAGATTCCGAGTTGAAGCAAGTCATTATGCAGGAAGCTCATGATACTCTTTATTCTATCGACCCAGGAGGAACGAAGATGTATCAGGATTTGAAGGAGCAATTTTGGTGGCACAAGATGAAGAGAGAAGTCGGAAGCAACATAGCCAAGTATGATATCTGTCAAAGAGTCAAAGCGGAACATCAGCGACCCGCAGGACTTTTGCAACCATTGCAGATTCCGGGATGTAAATGGGATTCTGTAGGCATGGATTTTATCACCAGTTTGCCTACATCTAGTAGGGGAAATGACTCTATTTGGGTCATAGTTGACAGATTGTCCAAGGTACCCATTTTATACCTGTCAAGACCACCTACCAGAGTTCGAAGCTAGCAGAGCTGTACATTGCTACAATCGTCAGTTTGCATGGAACCCCTAAGACCATAGTATCTGATCGAGGAACCCAGTTTACTTCAAGATTTTGGTAGAAAGTCCAAGAAGGGTTAGGAACCAAACTGAATTTCAGCACAGCTTATCACCCACAAACCAATGGACAAACTAAAAGAGTCAATCAAATATTAAAAGATATGTCGAGAGCTTGTGTGCTATAATATGGATCAAAATGGGAAGATTGTTTGCCTTTCGCTGAATTATCCTACAAAAATAGTTATCAAGCTAGTTTGCAAATGGACACATTTGAATTTCTGCATGGAAGGAAGTGTCATACCCCGTTGAATTGGTCGCCAGTAGGAGAGAGTTAGATTTTCGGACCCAATATCCTACGAGATGCCGAAGAGAAGGTTTACAAAGTCTGTGAAAACCTCAAGACTGCTCAATCCAGACAGAAGAGTTATGCTGACAAGAGACGTCAAGACCTGACCTTGAATATCGGAGATTTTGTGTATCTCAAAGTATCACCCTTGAAAGGAATGCAACGTTTCCAACTGAAAGGGAAGTTATCCCCTAGATATATTGGACCCTTCAAGATTTTGAATCGCCGAGGAGAAGTAACATATCAACTAGACCTACCGGAGGAGATGTTAGTCGTGCATGATGTGTTCCATATCTCGTTACTTCGCAAATGCCTAGAAATTCCGGAGAAGACCGAAGTTTTCAAGAGTATTGATCACCGAGCCATAAAGATCAACAAGGACCTAACTTATCGTGAAGTACCCATTTGTATTTTGGAAGAAGCCTTCAGAACCACCTGAACCCGTAGTATCAAGTTTCACAAGATTCAGTGGAGTAACCATACTGAAGAAGAAGCTACTTGGGAGCGAGAAGATTACATTAGGACCGAGTTTCTAGATCTCTTTACTTCCAAGTTTTCTTTTTCTTAAATCTCGGGACAAGATTTTGTTTAAGGATGGGAGGTTTGTAACATCCCAAGAATGTTAATCAAGATTATCAAGTTCTAAGTACCCAAGTTTAGGGTTAATAAAAACTTTTATTATTAAACCTAATGTGAGTGAATGTGTGAAATGGATTAGTGTATGAATGAGTGCAATTGTCATGTTTTATTGCTACAATTGGTAGGGAGTAGTTTAAAAAGGTTTACAATATCACCTAGATCATTCCCAAGCAAAATAAAATGAAGAGAAAATCAAATATAAGAAATATAAGCAAATGGTCATTTTGGCCAAACTTGTTCACTAGACCACTTTGGGTGTTCCTAGTAAAAGATTTCTTTTAGAAACTTTATCAATTCATTTCACCCCTTGCTAGACCAAGTAAAATTGAACCCAAGCCCACTTTACAAACCAAGAGAAACAATTTCCAAATCTATTTAAAGGAGAATTCAAAATTGAATCAAGTGTATGCATTATGATCACCACTTGGCAAAAACCACTCAAATCAATTCACCTTGGCAAACCCAAGCAACCTTAGACTCTCAAGCCTGGGACAAATACACTCATAAAAATTTAGCCACAAATTCAAATTTAAATTCTATTCGGCCATTTGGTCGAACACCTGGCAGACACAGATCAACCTTGCCTAACTTCTACTATGGTGAGAAGTAATTGATCAACCCTTTGTCCCCATTTCACTCCCCTGGTCTCCCCCAGCACCTAGCAACGCAGGCGACCAGCACCGCCTCTGCCGTTTGCGCCAGTGCCGTGACACCCGATGCTCACTCGCCCGGTCGAGCATGGACAACTCGTAGCAGCCAGCCCCGTGCATGTCCACGATGTCTATAGACAGGCCACCGTCCACCGCCACTCCCTGTCCACCCCTCAGTCGCAGCCCAGCCGTGGACCTCCCGAGAAACGTCGTGCCCAGTTCTCTATCGCCATGCCAAGAGCGCTCCAGAGCGCCGCAGCCGACACGCATGCACGCGCCGCACCTCGCCCTCACCGCGCGTGCTTGCACTCCACGTGACCCTAGCTACCTCCCAAACATACCCGTTCGCCGCCGCACGACCAGTAGCCCCTATACGCCTTCTCGAACGCCACCGGTTCCGCGCAGAGAGCCGACCAGTCCCGACCATCCTCGACCGCCCCATGCTAAGCCATTAAGCGTGCGACGACCGCCAGGAAACACTGCACCGTCCTATGCCCCCAGCCTTGTCGTTAGCCCTCTGTATCATCGTCACAAAAAAGCCCGCGTCACCCTGCTTGGTCCCCATCGCTGGTGTATAAATATAGGCCACCCCCGCCTCTATTCTTCACACCATCTCACTCACCACTCACAGAACCTCCCACACCTCTCCCCGGAGCAAGGCGAGCACCAGCCCGCCGAAATTTCACCCGAGTTCGCCGCTGTAGAGGAGAAGATGGGTCGTTGATTGGGATCTCCCCAGGAGCCGCCGCGACCACCATTCAAACTGTCGTCGTCTCCAATGTCGTTCACCCCCATCACCGACCCTAGCTGGAGCCCAAGTGAACCACCACGTACCCCCACCGTCGCCATTAGGCTTCAGTCTCATCGGAGCTATCCGACATAGACGACGAACGTCGGCCGTAGATCATAGTCTAATGGCACGGCCTAGATTGAAACGTACCGTTTCGGTTAAATGAGTCATTGAATAGCGGGACCCCCTATCAGCATCCTGTTGTGCGCGCAGTGCAGTTGGGCCGTCCCATTCCCTTTCCCGCACAGAGCCATTGATTCAAATAATCTTTTTCCATTTTAGTTAAAACTAGATTCTGTCAGTCGATTCAAAAATCAATTCAAAGATATTTACTAAACCAAATTGCATGATTCCAATTTTGTTAGAAAGGTATTCAAATTATCTATCCAAACCCGTTGGATTCAAACCATTTGAAATTATAGATCACCTATAGTAAAAATAACAATACAGAGACTTTTACACATTCAAACATTTTTCAAAAATCAACCATAAATGCTTTTGAGTTGATTCCAACTCTCAAAAATCACACTTGACAAGATCTATCTGAATATGTAAAAATATTTAGGTTTGTAGGCATTTCTAGTCACTTTAATTGTATAAAATAGTAATTTTAAACTTTATAAAATATGACCACAACTTTAAATCACATTTCCAAGTATTAGAATAGGTGGTGATGACATGTGTCAACATGATCCCATATTTTAATTGGAGAATATTAAATCTTAAGTACATTCAATGAGTAGAAATTACTTTTCTAAAATAAGAAAGATAAGACTAAGTCTTTATTTCATGTGATGATTGTGATGATGCTAGATCATCTAGTGTGAACCTTTGTGTACCAAATAGAGGTAGTTAAGTATTGTTTGGTGATTGTGTACCTCGTATTCATTTATAGACGCTAGTACCGACAAAGGCTACGAGGAAGAGGAGTACTACGAGGAAGAAGAAGAAATCTTCAACCACTGCACTACTCAAGGCAAGCCTAACACTACAAGTTAACTATGCAAGCTAACACTTGCAAGTTTCTTAACAATGCAAGACATCACAAATTGCAAGATAACCTATGCAATATTCTTTAGGCATGCTTTGGTTATGCAACTTTGATTATACCAATCCCAAGTTTTACTTGCAAGCTTTATTCTTTTATTTTTTTACCAATGTTCTGTACTTTTAGTTAGTTCTTTGTGACTTTTCGAAAAATATTATAGATAGCATAAAGAGTATAAAACTAGGCCTAAGTAGTTGTACTTAGATGCCATCAAGAGTATAAAACTAGAGTTAGATAGTTACACCTGATTAGCACCCCTCATTAGTGAATACCCTCAACTTTAGGGGCTAGTGCTAAGCATAAAAGTTGATCACTTTAGATGGGAATACTTGGTAAAAATGATTATGAAAACCTTGGAATGAGGATTCATTCTATTGAAATGTTTTGACATGTGTTATAAACACAAGATGATTTGATGATGAAAATGTTGAGGCATGAGCCTTGACCCTTTATAAAAACTGATGGTTGGGTTTTGATGCGATACCATTCCAATTTTACCATACAACCATAATACCTAAATTGGGTAGGGCTTGACTGGAAGTTTATATGTCTTAGTATGGGTTCCCTTGCGGAAGAGGTTGAGATAAGGCTACCCCGTGATGACTGTCCACCTATGCAGTACCCAAGATGACAGATGGTCATGGTTGGGTGGCCAAACTCATAGGGGAGGTGCCTATACTAGGGTGTGTAATTGAAAGGTTAGGATTGATTATCTGCATACTAAGTATGATGATTAAGGGTTGTCCCTGACGGATGTATCGAATGTTGTGGTGAATGTGTACCACCTTTGCAGAATGTCAAACTATTCGAATAGCCGTGTCCGTGGTCATGAACAGTTGGAGTGGCCATACTGTTCCGTTGTCACATGTTTTCAAAATGACTTGTGAAATGAATTATGTCTTTGACTTTCCCATAACAAGGTTGTGAACATGAAAACTAATTTCCCACTTAGGTGTTGTAGAACATTAAACTAGTTTTCCTTACTTCTAAACTCAGTATGAAATAAACCTAGTTTTTTGTAAATAAACATAGAGGTTAGGATTCCTACTCGAACTACTTTGCTTGTTAGTGATAGTTTGCGAGTACTTAATGAGTACTCATGGCTTTGTCCCTAGCTATTCCCATGGCTAGACTATGAGGAGGACTACCAGGATGATGGACAACAGAAGGTCTATGACAACTAGGATCATCTCCCATCGTTAGCATTGCCTGTAACCCTGAAGATGAAGCCCCTCTACGTTTAATTTCCGCTGCGTTGATTGTATTAAGACTGGATCATGAGATCTTTTATTTGTAAGACCTTTATTATGGTTTGTAATGGATTATGTACTATGGTACCAATTATGTATGTCTCGCAAAAATTGTAATCCTGGGATTGGGTGGTATGGCATAACAGGCATCTGTGATTAAAAATCCGGCTGTTGACAGCTATAGCGCACCCTTACCAAGTGCTCTACGGTTAAGTCGTTTACCCGTAGAGCACTTGGTATGGGTGCGCTATGGCTAACTGGTACGGCAATTCAAATAATACGCTGGCCACCCCACTAGTGGACACTAGTACTACCCTATCCCACTGGTTCCGCCCCTTTGCTCGATTCTAAACCTGTGAGCACCTAGGTTCGAACCCTGGTGCCCACCTCTTTTTGTTTTTATTTTAAATGTACTTTAAAATGTTAAAAAATGTCCAAAAATTATGTAATCTATATAAAATATTTGTTATATGTTTTATATGTAGAAAGTGGTATATATATGCCCAAAAATTATGTAAACTATATAAATAATAATGTGTGTATTAATAATATGCCATCCATGCATCAATACAATCTTTTTTGAGCATGCGTTTTATAATCTTTTTTGATCACGTGTTTTATAATCTTTTTTGAGCTAGCGTTTTACAATCTTTTTCCCTTATTTGTCGCGGTTGAATAATTTATCCCCGGCACTTTAATGTTTGTTCTCTCGAATGAGCTACCTTTTTTGGATAAGGTTGTCCTTTTTCTTCTTGTGATGTATGTTGGTTCATTTTAGTCGTCGTCATCTTCAATCTTTGGATCGTTGTACTGGTTGAAGTCTTGCTCGTTGGCGACTCCATCTATTCCGATGATGTTTCTTTTTCCTCTCCTCATGACAACATATCTAGGCTTTGTCGGGTCGGTAATAAAAAAAACATTGGTACATTTTGCTAGCCATTAACCACAATTTAGTTTTCGCGGCGACGTTCGCACCGACGCCCTTGGATTTGTCTACTTCAGGTATAACGATGGTTGTGAAATACCGGTCTTATCTTTCGACGCTCTTGGCCCTTCTGACATGGCATATCGACACCTTTTCTCCATAGTAGTCGAGATCCCATATCTCCTCGATCCTTCTGTAGAATATTTCCTTCTTGTTGTCATCAGTGTACAATTCTGATGTTACGCCTGAGTTCTGGTAGTCACACTTGTTGTCCTTTTCCTCCATGTAAAATGTGTAGCCGCTGATATCATATGCCTGATAGGTCACCAGGTTGTGCATGGGTCCCTGCGATAAGGTAAATATGATGGTTTCCTCCATAGAATGCGTTTGCAGGGGATTATCTAGGAGCGTCCTCCTAAACCAACACGTGAAATCTGAGTTGTGCTCTTTGATTATTTCTCCCTGCGTCCTTTGTATGCTCCGGTCACTTTACTTCTTCTCGATTAACCTTTTGTGCTTTTGTACCCAAGGATCGACCAGTTTTAAATGTTGTAGCGTGACCGGGTTTGCTCTATCAAAGTCTGCGCGTCGACCATTGAAGTCTACATGCAATACGCGACGACCCTCTCGGTGACCAGATCCGTCGAGCTTTCCAAGGTGCCTGTTGACGGGAAGACCAATAGGGTTCTCAATGTCTAGATAATTTGTCCAAAAAGAGATGCACTCTTCGGTGAGAAAGCCCTTGGCTATGCTTCTATCTTGACGGGATCTGTTGCGAACGTATCCTTTGATGTGTCCATTCATACTTTTGAACGCCATCATGCTGCGGAGCAACATCGGCTCGAGTTGGATGATATCCTCCATGATATGGACCAGTAGATGCACCATAACATCGAAGACTACGGGGCGGGAAGTAGATCTCTGCGGTGACCCAGCATACCACTGCATGATGTAGTATACTATAGTCGTTGACATAAAACCAATGAAACACCGTTCACTAGTATTACATCCCTCAGAATGGCACAACAGAAACACAGCGGGTCCAATACATGGCTAAAGGTTACAACTCACTCTTAACAAAAGATCCAGAGAACACTCTAGGTTAAAGAGAGAGAAAGAACTTCTTACGGAGAAGAATCAAAGATAAACAACGCAAGAACTATTATACTGTTAAGACTAGTATTTTAACTAAGAGATTGTCATTGCTGCTATTGCAATACTCTATAGAATTAGGTTCTTGGCTAGAGTTTATATTCCTATCTAATCAGTAACTTTGTCTTCACTTGAGTTGATGTATATGTTGACTTCCTTGACTTCATTGAAGATCTTTAGCTTTGGATGATGATTCCTGGAGCATAACTTAATGCAGATGTAGTCTGTACCGGCTTCAGAATCTAGCAAGGGTTAAGAAGATACGTTGAGTACGAGCGTACTCAGCAAATTCACTAGAAAAGGAGTGTTTGATGCACTATAACTACAGCCACAGACCATAGGTCGTAGGCAATGCAAGTTTTCATAACTTTCTTCAAAGGTCGCTTTTATTCTGAAAAGCTATGTCCGTCAGCCTTCACGGGTTTACCAGAACTTTCATGGAGTTCCTTTCCCGCAACGTTCGCAGCTCCTTCCCATAACAGGGAGTAACAAGTTACAGTTCTTACACTCTACAGAGGTGCGTTACTTTACCCATGAGATATCCACTCTTTGTTGCAGAACCGAGCAGCTTATTCCCGTCCACAATTCCATGGTGTGGGGCCTAGAAGATGATCCAAGCCAATCACTGCCCCCTTCACAACCTCGCATGCCTCCTTGGTTTACACCATGCCCACATAAAGAATTACGACAACGGTTTGTACAAACTGTTAGATGTCAGAACTATCGTGGGACGTTGAGGGTTCCCACCCATATGCTGCATATCCTCTACGAATTACCAATTAATATGCACGCTATGAGGATAACAACCACGACCTGCACATCCGGCTTCATGCGAGAGGAAGAAGATACAGCTGACTTCTCCGTCCCATTCCAAATCTCATGGTCAACGCATAATATACGGCGCTAGAATCACTGGCGACATTGGTTTTTAAGTCCTAGGTGATATAGTTCTGAACAGTGGTATTCCAACTGTCAGATTTAATAGATTAGCTGATCACCCTGGATCAGTAACCAATAATTCATATTATTATCAAAATTAGTGTTTTCTGACCCTTTTGAAATGCAGGTGATGACAACACTCAATTTGTAAAATACTTTACAGAAAATAATCAAAGGACATGAGCAAGTGTGAACTTGCCTTTTGTGATTGCAAGATTATGCACTCACGGTCTTCGAGTTAGTATAAGATCCAAAATCTGAAATCAGCATCATTGGTCCTGTAAGGACTAATGTTTAAAGAGGCAGTATGCTTTATGCATAAGTAATGAGATGCACTTTTATAAACGCGAATCTTGGGAATAATGTTGTTCTAGGGTTTGGATTCCGGAACTGGTTACTTTAGAATGTGTTGTCCTTTTAGATAAGTTTCACACTTGTGCTTCTTATTAGGGCTTGTGAGTGTGTGTGAACAAAACATATTTATGCAGAAATAAAATATACACCTATTAAATGCTATTCAAGATTGTTTACACTTTAATTGTTTATCTTCAAACTTGACTTTATAAGTAAAGTCACTTATAAATAGCTTAAGTGTTATCGCTCCTAGGTATACAAGTGAAGTATGAAGTAATGTGATCTTGATTATTTGTCATATATTGTCTGAATTGGCAAAACGAATAACTTTTGAAGGAAAGATTCCTTTTCTAAGGTTTAAACAATCTTTGTGGTTAGTTAGTGGTGGTCGATGTTATTTGTGTTTGCTTGAATATTTTTGGCTTGAGATGCTTTATAACTTAACTATTTCAGACCAAAGTTAACTATAAAACATATAATAATGCTTATAGTGTTATATTTAGATTCTTGTAGACTAAAGTTAACTTTAAAACAAGGATAGTTTGAAAGTATAATGCTTATGATATTTGTATCTTGTGTACCTGGTAATGTTTCCTTAAGTTTACTTAAGAATGGTTATTCTTTTACTTGGTGTAGTGGTTTCTTGATTTTATAATGGAGTAGTATCATTTACCTTTTATAGATGAGTGGTTATAGTTTATAAACCAAGATATAATATTACTTAACTACTTATGAACTTACTATAGTGTTCTGGTACTTTTTGTAATCTGGTGGTTAAAGTAGATAGAAAGGATCTGATTTATTCACAAGTTGTTCTTTAAGGTTTTATTATGAATAGGAATCCTTTTAGAATATAATATTCACTTATGGTTGAACATAATTTAATAAAAAAGTATTTATAATGTTTTAAACCATTATGGCTTCATATTATTAATATTTAAGACTAATACTATTTATTAGACTTAATTGACTCATTTTAGAAATATTAACAAATTTTATTTATCTTTATATGAATTATTAATTAAGTAAATAAGTTTAAATTTGAGTTATTAAAATATTTGAATTTTAAATTAACTCAAAAGTGGAATATTATATTTTTAACATGTAGATATTATTTTTTTGTGATCATTTTGGTATAGTATATTTATTTTTATGATTTATAAATGTTAAGATATGACTTCTATAAGTTTTAACACTTTTAAAAATACTTAATAAATAATACATATTTAAGTAAGTGAAATAATAATGCATGATTATAGTTTTAAATTATTGTCTTTATTTTTCTAAGATTTTTGGTATTTTTTCATATTTTTAATATTTACCATTATTGGAATATGAATTATCAAAGTTTTATTACTTTTAAACCTTTATTAAATAATATTTATTTAAATAATCATCATAATAATATTGGATAATCAGTTTAAGTTGTAGGTATTTTTCTACAAATTTTCATATATTATACACATTTTTCTAAATTATAAATCAAAAGTTATTAATTAAACAAGATTTAATCATTTATTTGATTTCTGGAATGTTAATAATTGAGTTTATAACATTTTATTTATTTCTTAAACAGGAATTGACTTTTTACACCACACCCACATCTAGCCTGAGTCACTGACCAGTGGGCCAGTGGCCACCTCAGTGCACAGGTTAAAGAAAATGCATTTGTTACCGACTGGTTGGCAACCCACAGTCAATTACATATGGTCCTTAGGCCATGTCACTTGCCACGTGAGACAAAGACCAGGTCAAATAGGGGACTGGATCCAGGGTGGCATCGGTGTGACGTAGCTATGGCGTCAGCACCACCACCACCGTCAGTGGTTGGTCGCCGGCGACGATCCGTAGCACCCTAACAAGAGAAACTAACCTAGTTCGAATTAGCGCAACGCGCTGAACCCTAAAGTGGCAGTGCCGCTCAGAAATAGTCATGGGAGCCTCAGCTCCGACGAGCTCGGACGGTGGCCGACGCTGATAGAAGGTGCGGCGGCTTTTAACAACGAGATACAACGATCTAGGAATGCTGGAGTGTTCAGGAACTCACCCTAATGATGATAGAGAGGTTGACGAGGACCGGCGTGGTTGAAAACGAGATCTCCAACGAGGATTCCGACGAACTGCCGCAAAGAGGAATGGCAAAATTCGCCCACTACAGAGCTCCCCTTGATGCAAGATTTCACTCAGAGGATCTACGGAGGACGGGGCTTCTCCATGGCTGATTGGAAGAGTGTGTGGAGTTGTGGTTCGACGGCGATATGTGGCTCCGGTGAGCTAGGATTTCGGCCCCATTCGAACCGGAGAGGATAAGGAGGGATTGTGGATAGGGATTGAGGCAGGGCGTCGCGGTGGCCTTCTTATCCCCCACTTGAACGACGGCGAGCATCATGACGCACGGCTGACGACGACGACGACATCGGGCGACGGCGAGCTCCTCCAACGAGCTGCCTATGTGCGCGAGGATGACGATGACGTTGCTTTTGTGAAAACCCCCTGGTGTGCCTTTCTTCTCAACCCGTGATCCTTCCCTGGCCCCACTCGTCAGTCACATGAGAGAATGAGCTGGGCTGGTTACTGGTCCTTTGTGGGCTGCACCTGGGCGACAGGTAAGCAGGTAGGAGTTGGGCCACGACTAGGTCTTTTTTTATTTGTTTTCGATTTTTCTATTTTCTGTTTTCCTTTTTAGATTTGTATATAATCTTTAATTTGAACTTTTCTTTGTAGAATTTATTTGTTGGATAATTGTAGTAATACTAAAATATATTTAGTATCATTTGTGAACATTTATTATATAATCTTTTTCTATATTTCGTTTATTTTCTCTATATGAACCCCTTTTCATATTTTATAGACGCTTTTCTTATTATTTTTATTTCCACTTTTAACGATGGATTTATTAAATGATATATTCTTATTTGTTTGTAAAACTTAACTCTAGTTGGCTCATAGTTTTGAATATAAATTTTTATATGTATAATAATCCTATATCATTATTTGATGCATGAAATATAAAAGAAATTAATATGGTTATTACCACTTCCATTAATTTGGAAAATGGCAATGTATATATTTTATTATGATAAACAAAGAAGTTTAGGGTTTTGAATTGTGAATATTTACCCTAGGGTTTAGGGTTTTTAATATACTTAGATTCCTTTATGGATGTGAGTAAAGATTTAATAACTAAGCATATTGTTTTCTGTTTGGGATATTTGATGACATCACCTTTAGGACTTGAAACTTATTTTTAGAATTTTTTATAGAAAGGAATTGATAAAGATACTCCTAAGCACATATAATTATGATGGTTGGAATTGGCAGAGATGTGCTTATGTGATTTTTTATAGGAAAATATTCCTATAAAGTGATATTAACATAAGATGATGAATCAATTCCCTGAATGGACATTATACTTGGTTTAAGATTTAGAGTTGGTTGTTTAACAAGAATGTCTATTTTTCCATTCTTCACCATCCTTGATCTTTAATTAAAGAAGTCCTTTCCAAGATATAATACTTCTTCCTATCCATCATCATAGTTAGTATGATGAGCTTTACTTCACAAGAATGTTCTTATTCACATTTTATTCTTCTAAAGTCATGGATGAATCCAATGAGTTTAATACTAAAGTATTTCATAGTTTTCTCATATCTTTGCTTGGTTATACCCACTACTCTACTGTTGATAATCATCAATCCAACAAGTAGTTCTTTCGAAATCCACTCATAATCTTCCTTAATCATCCATCACTAATATTTCTTCATCAGATGTATGTATGTATCCAACTACCTTTCTCTAAGGCTTACTATCCTTTAAGATGAATAACACTTCTTCCATAACTCTATGCTAAACTAACTTTAAATGAATAATATCATCCTACATTTACTTTACTCCAATAACTCACACTCCAACCCTACATTATATTTATGTGGCTTGTAATGACTACTCTAGGATAACTTATCTCTACCAGGGTTTCAATCATGTTCTACCCACCAATATCTTTTATACTAGATATAGGTAGACCATCCTGGTGAGTAAGGAATGATCAATATAATCCTTTAATCATTTATAGCTTAAGTTCTTAGTTGGCTAAGCAAGGCTTTATCAATACTACTTTTCAATTGTATTGAAATTATCTTCTTAGTATCTCATATTGGATTAAGGTTATTCATGGACTATGCCCTCTTTAAAAGATTTAAGTATATGTTATGATACGATCAAGAAATAGTAGATCAAGGATTGATAGTTAAAGAATTTGTGAATCAATGGTGGATTACTCAACATTGATGAACAACAGATATTAAGATAAGTTCCATAAAAATTGATATGGAAAGAAAGATATATAGTGAATGATCTTGACTTAGTATCTTTCCAACTCAAACTCATTAAAGAGTTAAAGTTAGGTATTACTATGATACTCATAGTAAGAATAAGAGAGGTCAGGATTAGTCATTACATTTATTTTACTTTAGTTGTAATCATAACTTGGCACTTATGGTTTGTTGTGCTGAATGTTATGGTATGATCCCTTAAGGATCAGATACTAATTATTTATGCAAGGTATTATGAGTAACATTTATTATATCTGATCTACCCTTAGATCAAATCATGTTTACCCAAATAAGGTTTTAACAAAGGTCATAATGAGACTTATCACAGTCAACTTGATGATCTACTTCAATTCCATCAAGTTGAGAGAAGCTTCAATCATTTTGACAAGTTCTTATTTAAAAGCGCAAAAATTATTTGTATTTTCTATGCATGAATGCAATGCACACATCTGGGTTCAGCTTATTTCTAGGATCTAATGCTGGGATGTTACAATCTCAAGCTCACATAGTATCACCACGATCTCGTCCTGTAGCCTCCTGAGCTGATTCACGCCAATCAACTTTAGAGATATGACGTAAAAAACATGTAGAGCCCAAACAATAGTTCACAGACATGCTCATCCATTATGCCTCGCAGTGAAACCGAAAGTATGTGTGTCATTAGCACTACACAGTCATGAGACTTCATCCTACTGAACCTCTGCTTAGCCTCTTCTAGGTATCTTCTTATCTTGCCCGCGTAGCCATAAGTAAATTAGACTCCTAGAATGCACTTGAAACACTGTTTGATCTCATCCTAGCTTAGAGGGAAGCACAAAGGGGGGCAGTAATATTATTTCTTCTTGACCTTTTTACCCTTTTGACAACCTTGTGTCTCCTCCGACTAAGGATCATCCTCCTCTTCATAATCATCAGGAGTAGTGCGTCCTCCGTGAAGATCCTTTCGGATGCCCATGAATATAAAGTCATGCCTTGCTTTCAGAAAATATTACGTACTATCTGGCATGTTGATTTGGGTGGCGACCAGACTCTCACACACGTTCTTCGTGATATGCATGATGTCAAGGCTATGAGGCATGCGGAGAAACTTCCAGTATGGCAACTCCCAGAAAATAGTCCTTGTTTTCCATACCTTCAGCAACGTCTTATCTTTCTACTTCTTTCGCTTATTTCCTGGCTTAGGACACTCTTTCCAGTTTTCAGCAATTCATCCACTTCTTCGCTACTCCTCCACTCTGGGATTCCTCGGGTCTCGGATTTCCCATCAAATAGATCTTCATGTTTTCTCCATGCATCATTCTTGCCAAGCCACCTCCGGTGCCCCATGAACATGGTTTTTGTAGACCTTGGATCTTTCTGTAGTTGGAGATAGGTCGTGTTATCCATGTACCTAACCCATGCGGAGAATCCTAAGATAACCTGCCCCAAGAAATATCCGTAACCTGGATAGTCTTGCACCATTGTGACCAACGCGACTGTCATAGTGAAATAATCTTGTGCGACACCTTCGTACGTATTGGCTTCGGATTCCCATAATGTGGCTAGCTCCTCTCAACAACCCGATATACAGATTGATGTTGGTACCAGGTTGTATGTACTTCTTCATCCTACACAACCAGGGAGGGAGGTTGTACATCCATACAAACGTGGGCCAAGTGTTGTGCGTGCTGCTCTGGCTACCGAACGGATTGAGTCCATTGGTGCTTGCACCTAGCTTGATTTTTCTCGAATCTCCACCGAATACTAGGAATTCGAGGTCCAATTCTTTCCACTTGCTAGCATCTGAAGGTTGCATCAGCATCTCATCCTTTTCAAGGTCATCGTCATCTCCTCGCTTCTTTCTTTCCGCATGCCAGCGCATGAGCTTTTCTTCCTTAGGGTATGCGAAATAGCGCTACATACGAGGAGTGATAGGAAAGTACGATACCAATTTTGGAGGAGCTTTCTTCCCTTTCTTCTATCGACTTAGGACGCACACCGGGCATGTGGTTTTCTCCGCATCCTCTCCCTGATAAATGATGCAATCATTGATGTAGACGTGGTATCTAACATGCGTTAGATCGAGAGGACAAATGATTTTCTTGGCGTCCTCGATACTAGTCGGACATGTGTTCCCCTCCGGGAGACGATCATGCCAGAATGCCATCATATTGTTGAAGCTTGTGTTGTTCAATTTGTGTTTTGCCTTTATCTCCATACCCTTGAGCTTTACATTCAACCAGGTATCATCGGGCTTGCATCCTTCATACAATGGAGTAACCACATCTTTCTCAAGTTGCGCAAGCTTGGCTTTCTCTCTAGCGGAAGCCCTAGCATTACTTGTCTGCTTGAGAAGCAGTTATTGAACATAAGGGTCATGAACCCAGCCCGAGGTTGCTCCATCGTCTGCTCCAGCATCTAGATCATCATTATCCTGGTATGCTTCTGCACCTTCACCATCTCTAGGAGACTCTTCTTCATCTCTCCCATCCTAGCTGTGATCATCATCATGTTAACTGCCTTCCTCATTTCCATATGCCCCATTTACATCCTCATCATCTTCGTCATCACTTATCCACCGAATGTAGCCATCCATGAAACCATGGAGGAGCACGTGCACCTACAGATGCCCAGAATCTGGGTCGATCAACCAATTGAGTTTTCATCTTCTGCACGGACATCTTATCTCTATCATGTTATTCCGTATCATGTCGACCGTCACACATTCCAAAAATCTAGCCACAATTCCTTCACTCATTATGCGAACCATGGTTGCCTGCATGGTACACGGTAGAATTAGAGGTTTATTAGAACCACACAACCAATGCATGCATGAAATGGTCGATGGAAAATTTCGGCATGAACTATCCTAAAATTAGGACCATTGTGAAATGCCAAAGTATTGCCAAAATGGAAATGAACCAACATTTTGGCAAAACAATGCTAACTCATTTACACACAAACAGACATGCACATATGAGAGGCATGCATGCTCCAAACACATGAGCATCAATCCTCTCCATACATATGAGCATATCATCCATACACATGAACACATCCTCTTACATGGACAACTTACCGAGATGAGAGACCGGTTGAGAAGATGGAAGGAGAGGTGAGAGACCGAGAGGATGTGGCAGGAAATGAGAGATTTCCTTCTATTATGTATGTAGCATCCAAGGTATGTTTTACATGCTACAGAAGGTGAAAGAGTGGAGAAATTGAGGTGGGCAGGAGGAGGAGGGCGACCAGGTCCAAGGAGGAAGAAGGAGGGGAAAGTGAAGTGGGAGGTGGTAGTGGATAGTCACATGTGCAAAATGTAGACAACACGCTCATCCGTGGCACACATGGTGCTGGTGCACCACAGTCATAAAGCTTAGAGCTGCAGATTGCACCGACTATGCCCATAGCGCATGGTGCTCATGTGCGCCACGGCTACCTGCCACACCTATTGTGCACTTCGACCAGGTGCGCTACAGCTAGGTGGTCTACGACCAGCAGTGCCCTGGCCCACATGTAGCCGTGGCGCACCACCCCCATGTGTGCCATGCTTACGACAGTTAGTCGTAGGGAACCTGTGGGCCATGATCCACACCTATTTTACATGTTGGGCACCACTAGGACGTGTGCCACGGATGTGTGGATTACCTATAGCCATTTTCCTAGTAGTGCTGGGGGAGAGGCCCATGGTTACGCCGGGTAGGAGTGCCTTGCCGCCACTTCATGGTGCGGCCAACCACCATCGCTCTCACCGCGTGGGCGGCCGGGTAACGACTCAGACCCAAGGAGGGTCATGCATTCCTTCCTCGGGAGCACAGAGGGCCAATTGGTCATTTGAGAGGGTGGTCGTTGAAGGGTGAGTAGGCCTCACATGGCTCTTCGAGGTCTCCTCTAATCCTTTCTTTCCTACTTCCTGATCATGTTGCTTTGACGCAACCATGAGGAGAAGAGTAAGAAATAGGCACCAGAGCAGGGTTTCAGCAAGGCCTTGGAGCGTGTCTGCTCTCCACCGTCTTGAAGGTCGCCTGCCGCAATGGAGGTCTTGGAGTCTCCATCGCATAGAGTCTCTGGCCATGGGGTAGAGGACCGCTCTCTCGAGTTGGGCTGGGGTGGCCTTGACTTGTTCATTTTGGGCGAGGATGTCCCGCTGGTCGAGGAACCGGTGGGCGCACAAGGCGCGTCGCCGTCCCTTGCACAAGGTGATCCTCCCGAGGGTAGCCCCCAAGCTCCCAGGAACGCAGGCTTGAGTGAGCAATCCCTGCCGCCCTCTTAGAATTCTTGCCTCAACCGGTCAGGACACCTTCGCGATGTGATGGCTACCGTGCACTCCGGGCTCGACCAGTTCCTCATGGACTTTGCCGCATAGGAGCACTGTCTCGCTAGTGCGTGGCATCGGCTGCTCCTAGAGTGGGCTGCCCTCGACAAGGCCCGGAAACGGTGGGAGGATCAAGGAGAGGCGAGCGCCTCGCGAGGTTCTTACGCCCCTGGTGAGGAGCATGCTACGGATCTCCCTCAAGACCTGGCCTGCCCTCTGGAGGGGTTGGCCCTTCCACCCCAGACCTGAGCCGCGCGATGGGTGACCTCTCTGTCCATGGTCGCAGCTTGCCTTTCCCGAGCGGGAGGTCAAAGAAGACCACCGGAGGGTTGCTCAGTGCGAGGTGCGCATGGCTCTCCGTGAGGAGGCGGTCCGGCTCCGAGAGGTCAAGGCCGAGCTAGAGAGAAGCCTCTTGGAGGCGCTGGATGTGCAGCTGGAGACCACTCTCCAGAGGGTTGAGGAGCGCTCCCTCGACATGGAGAACCATAGCACTAAGATCGATGATCGGATCCACTGCTGCTATGCGAAGGTGGGTGAAGAGGAGGAGCAGCTGAAGAAGGCCAACGATGATACGCTCTCGTGGCTTCGCTAGGGCCTCCGGGAGGAATGGAAGGAGAAGGCTTGAACCCAAGTGACATAGATATACCCACGGGTTCAAAACATTGGTATACCCGGTACATCCCAAGGAAGGCCCACACGAGGATTTGCAGCCATGAAGATTTCGGGTGGCCCATGCCCGTGGAGAATTCGACTCCTTGGAGGACAAGTCTAGATTAGATAGAATTTCAAAGGATATCAACCCTAATCTGTAACCGACTCGACCTATCCCGGGACCTGGACTATCTACATAAAGGCCAGGAGGGTACAACGAGAAGGATTTCAACACCTCATACACACACCTCCATGCCAGATTGCATCTGCGCACCCCTGTAACCTTCGGTTCCTCTGTAATCAAGAACAGACAAGCAGGAGTAGGGTTTTCCCTCCGAGGGCCTGAACCTGGGTAACCTCGTGTCCCCGTGTTGCTTGCCTGTTAACCGTTCAACGACTTCTAGCATCCCCATCTTCACAAAAATCCAAGTCCATAACAATGGGCATTGACGAGTCGAACCCTCGTCAATTGGCGCCGTCTGTGGGAAGCAGGGACGCTGATTGTTCGGTCGTGACGGTCCCATCTGGAGCGATCTACGATTCCTCGGCAACGGAGAGTCACCTCCTCTTCGGTGTCTTTGACTTCACCGCCCACTCACCAGCCACCCTTAAAAATTTCGATTCCGTAGGTAACGGGCTCAAGATGTTGTTCGGGAGCTTCTGCTTCTAGGTGGGACAGACTGGCACCCTCTGCCTCCCAGAGAGGGTGCCACCTCCATTGATCAGGCCTGCTTCATGGGTCCAGCCCATCGGCGCTCTACGTATGTCAATGCTGACGGACGATTCGGATGATTTCGGCAGCTACAACTCCGATCTGTGTGATCCCCCTTTGGTTGAAGGAACCTATGGTTTCAGATGTGAGAGTTGCAGTAGCAGCAACCCACTCCGTGAGCGCTACCTGTGCGCCGTCATCCATGGTGGCAATGTCAACAACGGAACCAATCCACCACTACGTTAGGGTTCCATCACTCCCAATCCCCCTCCCCACCCTCAGGTTGAGAACGAGGGAAACATGGGAAACCCAGGTAACAGGGCGGCTAGAGCCACTAAGGACGGCAATCGCGCCCACAACCAGATCAACCTCAATGAGGAAGGCTGGGAAATCGCACGCAAAGCCGTGCAAGGCAATAAAATCCTACTTGTGGATGCCTCCTGTGACTTGCTGATCTCCTATCACTGGCTCCTGATCGATGAGCACAATCGGCAGGTCAAGCTATAGAACAAGCTATAAAAGCGTAAGCGCGCAACCGAAGAGTCGAGTGCGTGTCGAGCTGTGCTCTCCGCCGCTGGCGGCTCCTCTTCACACGGGAACAACGCCAACAAGTACCACTCCCGCCTGGAGCGCACGGACCCTGCCGCACGACGCAAGGTCACTAAGGCACTCGACACGTCCTTCATGACGATGGACTCGCAAGGCAACATCATGCCTTAAACGTCGTAGTCTGCGATCATGGCGGCCACCACCTACCTCGCGTCCAACCCGCTACCAGAGGGAGACCCGAAGATCGCTATCAACAAGTCTGCGCTGGCAGGCCTCGGACTCGTTTGAGCTGCGCTCCATGACGAAACTCCATGACGAAACAAAGAAGAAAGCCGTGGTCAAGTTCACTCAAAGCCGCACACCCTCATTCGAGGAGGAGGAGGAGCATGACCTGCCTCGACGCCGTCGGAGCCCACGGCGCCGCAGCAGGAACTACAATGCTCGCAGCAAGCTCACACAGCGCAAGATCGACAAGTCACGTGCTAAGAATGCGTGTTCGACGGAGTCCGAGGAGGAGGACGGAGAACTATGTGGAGCCCGGTGCTTCAGCAGATCAGTTTGGAAATCACGGATCCCGAGAAACTTCAAGCTCCCTTCGGACAACCCGAAGTTCGACGGCGCGCGGGAGCCAAAAACATGGCTCGATGATCATCTGTCGCCAGTCAAGCTCCACGGAGGGAACAAGAACACCGACCTACAAAGCCTTCAGCTCTAGCTGACATGCGTGGCCAGGGTCTAGCTCAGCAGCCTACCCTCTGGCTCCATCCGAAGCTGGGAAGAGCTGGCATACAACTTCATCCGCAACTTCAAGGGCACCAGCAAGCGGCCATCCTCAATCGAAGAGATGCGGGCCTGCACCCAACGGACCAACGAGTCCATCCGCTCATACATACTATGCTAGTCCCATGTCAAGAACTCCGCTGCAAACATCTCCGAAGAAAGGGCAATCGATGCCTTCAAGGACGGTGCTAGGTGCCCAGATTTCAAGGAGGAGCTCGGGCGCGTCAAGCCCAAAACCCTTGATCACCTCATGGACATCACCAACCACTGGGCAGATGGCGAGGATTCTGTCAACCAAACACATTCAGATGACAAAGATGACTTCGGCCATAGGCACGAGCGCCACAGCAAGAGAAGATCGCGCGTCTAGACCAATCGTGATGGACTCAACATGGTTGCGGCTGGATACGCTGATCGCCGCGATGATCGCAACCACAATAGCAGACACCATAGCAGCAACTACCGCGACGACAGACGACCCACACAAACGTGGCAATGTCGCAACCGCGACGACGAGCCTTCGGCATACGACAAGCTGTCTGGTCCCTGCACCATCCACTTCTACATCGATATACAAGATGGAAAGAAGATGGCTAGCCACATGCTCAAGGACTACCGAGAGTTTCAGAAGCTCAGCGATGGCTTCACCGAAATATGACGTCAGGCGGTGAATCCAGGATTCGCACCCGCTTCAGGTGCTATCGCCCATGGAGCTCCTCCACTACCACCTAGAGGACCATCGCAGCCGCCAGTTGCACCGGCAACGAATAACGGTGCAGATGGGTACCCCCCACCGAAGGGTCCACGATGATCCAGAAGGGGTGTCCAACCAACAGGGTACCCCCATCGAAAGTCAACCTGGCCATGACATCTCCACCAGCCATAACTGAGTACCTCAGCGGCTCGGAGTCCTGCATCACGTTAGACCGTTCGGATCACCCACGCCAAATACCTCGCCCAGGTGACTCTGCCCTGGTGCTCGAGGCCCATATCAGGGGATTCGAAATGATTCGCGTCTTGATGGACAGCGGCAGCGGAATCAACCTGATGTTCACTAGCACACTCGCAGCAATGCAGATCCTGCTGTGCAGCCTAGAGCAATCGGACACGACGTTCCACGACATAGTCATAGGGAAGGGCATATACCCCTTGGGCAAAACATGGCTTGACATCATCTTCGGCAACACGAAAACTTCAGGCATGAATGGCTGGAGTTCGAAGTGGTGGACTGGTCATCACAGTACCATGCCATCCTCGGGTGCGTGGCATTCGCAAGATTCCTGGCAGTACCATACTATGTGTACCTTCTACTGAAGATGCCAGGACCTAGGGGCGTCATCATTGTCCAAGGAAACTTCACCAGGTCAGACAACTCTGACAGAGACTTCAACAGAATCTCTTAGTTGTTCGGCATGCAGGAGGAGGTCCCGAGACTCAAGGAGGTGACAGACAATGGGGCACACCTAGTCACCAGGAAAAACGCACCCGATATTTCGTTTGACTCCACAGTCATCACAAAAAAGGTGCTGTTCACCTGACGGACGCCTCCAAGTCGACGTTCATCGCCAATGACCTCAGTCCCGCATAGGAAAGCGCGTTTGTCGAATTCGTCCATGAGTGCTAGGAAATTTTCACTTGGTGTCCTGCGGACATGCCAGGAGTTCCCAGGGAATTCCTGAGAATGCACTCAATGTGTTTCTAGGTGGGATGCTAGTCAAGCAGCCGATGCGTCGACTATCTAAGCCGAGAGCCGAAGCCGTTGGAATCAAAGTCAACGGACTCCTTGATGCCAACTTCATCAGGAAAATCAAAGAAAGCGAGTGGCTGGCCAACAGCGTGCCGGTCCCCAAAAAGTACACGGACATCCTGCGGATGTTCGTAGACTTCACATCGCTTAACAAGCATTGTCCCAAGGACCACTTCCCTCTACAAGGAACAATCAAATCATCGAATCCACTGCAAAATGCGAGAAGCTCTCCTTCCTCGACGCCTACTTGGGCTACAACCAAATTCGACTGAAGGTCGAAGATCAGGAGAAAACGGCATTCGTCACGCCGTTCAAGGTGTGCTGCTACAACACAATGCTCTTCGGGCTGAAGAACGCAGGCGCCACGTACCAGAGGTGCATGCAGGCATGTCTGAAGGACCAAATCGGCCACAACATCTAGGTCTATGTCGACAACATAGTAATCAAGACCTAGGAGGCCAGGACACTCATCGACGATGTCCACGATATGTTCGATAACCTTGATCGCTATAAGATCAAGCTGAACCAAGACAACTGATCCTTCGGCATCCCTTCTGGCCAGTTACTCGGGTACTTCATCTCCCAACGGGGCATCAAGGTGAACCCGAAGAAAATCAGGGTTATACTATCCATGGAGAAGCCGAAGAACCTCAAGGGAATCTAGCAGCTAGCCGGGCGAATTGCGGAGCTCAGCAGGTTCATCAGCCACATGGGTGAGAAGGCTCTCCCCTTTTATCACATGCTGCGCAAGACGGACAAATTTGAGTGGACACCCGAAGCATATGATGCTTTCGAGGACCTCAAACGGCTACTCTCCACATCCCCTGTCCTGGTTACGCCGAAGGAGTTGCTGCTGTACATAGCAGCCACACATCAGGTGGTCAGCACCGCACTCGTGATCAAACGACCCGAAGATGCCAAGACCCACGGGGTCCAACGCCCAATCTACTACCTCAGCGAGGTACTGGCCCAGACAAAGTAGAGGTACCCTCATTAACAGAAGCTCGCCTACGGCATATTCATGATGGCGCGCCGGCTGAGCCACTACTTACAGGAGCACCAGATCATGGTCGTCAATGATGCCCCGTTGTCGAACATCTTGAACAACCCCGAAGCCATGGGTCACGCAGTTCTGTGGGGCATCGAGTTGTCTCCTCGAGACATCATCTACGAGCGACACACCGCCATCAAATCCCAGGTCCTCCCTTACTTCCTCGTCCACTGGATGGAGCTGTAGCTGCCGGATACTCCGGACATGTCGCGGTCCTGGACGATGCACTTCGATGGCTCCAAGCGCAAGGCTAGAGCAGGGGCCGGCGTCATACTGACGTCCCCTCGAGGCGACAAGATGAAGTATGTCCTTCGGATGAAATTCCGCGCCTCCAACACCGAGGCCGAATACGAGGCCCTCATCCATGGCATGAGGATGGCTAAGGTGTGTGTGGCACAACACGCCTTGTCATCTACGGCAATTTGAACCTCGTCGTTCAGCAAACGATGAACGAGTGCGACGCCCATAGCGCCAACATGATCGCATACTATGCGCTCTACAATTCACTCGAAGGGGACTTTGACGGCTGCGAGCTTCGGCACGTGGGCAGGGAAAGCAACGAGGAGGCCAAAAAGCTCGCCAACATTGGCTCGACCTGCGCTGGAGTGCGACCAAGAGTGTTCCTCGAACAAATTTGCGTACCCTCCATCAAGAGGAAATTCCCAAAAGGCTCAGCCAAAGAAGCGGAGCACTCGGGGGCTGTGCTACCCAAAATACAAGAAGGACCCAAAAAGCTCGACACGGAGGTCGAGTTGGTCAGCCTTATGCAGGTCATGGAGGTTGAAGAAACATGGATGCAACCGTATCTTTGCTACCTAATAAAAAATCAGCTGCCTGAGGACCCGACAGATGCCCGACACATATCTCCCCGGTGAAAGGCCTTCACTATCATCAACGACGAGTTGTACAAGCGCAGCATTTCGGGTGTGCTCCAACGATGTGTCACCACCGGCGACGGCAAAAGCAACCTCCTAGACATCCATGAGGGTATATGTGGCCATCATGCATGCAGCCGCGCCCTGGTCGCCAAAGCCCTACAAGCTGGGTTCTAGTGGCCAACCGCAATGAATGATGCCAAGGAGATAGTCCAAAGGTGCAACGTCTGTCAGAGGTACGCGGATAAAGCACACGCGCCAGGATCAGAGCTGAGGCATATCCCAGTGGCCTGGCCCTTCGCCCAGTGGGGCCTTCATATTATTGGCAAACTGCCAAAGTCCTCGCCAGGAGGCCACGTCTTCTTCCTGGTCGCAGTCAACAAATTCTCCAAGTGGATCGAGGCCATGCCCGTCACCAACCAAAGCGGAAAAACTGCCGTCAAGTTTTTCGAGTCTGTTATCTACAGGTTCGGAGTGCCCCATAGCATCATAATGGACAACGGCTCAAACTTCATCTCGAAGGAGTTCCGAGACTTCTACGGGAACCGCGGCATCAACCTGTCATACGCCTCAGTAGCGCATCCGTAGACCAACAGAGAGGTCAAAAAGGCCAACGGCCTCATTGGCAACGTCATCATGAAGCGCCTGCTACACCCACTCGAAAGGCTTGCAGGAGCCTGAGCGGACGAGCTATGTGAGACCCTGGCGCATGGCTCAATAGGATTGATAGGAAATCCATACCAACAAGTTGCAACTTATTTTCCAGAAGCTCATCTGAAAAGAACTCTGAGGTTAAGCGTGCTTGGCCTAGAGCAATTCTAGGATGGGTGACCGACCGGGAAGTGGGTACCGATTGCGCACAAGTGAGGACAAAGTGCGTAGAAAAGACTAGTGTTGGTTTGTGGGGTTAGTCTAGAGATCCTATTGAGCTACCAAAAGTGACAGCCGTCGGTCCGGAGTGATCAGGGGTGTTACAAAGTGGTATTAGAGCCGACCCTCGCGGTTACATGGGCGTGTGCGGGTCAATGGCAGACATGTGTAGCATGGCGCGTGTGGCCCGGAGTGGACACGGCATGGAAATGTGCCGACACTAGACACATAGACGTGTGCCAAGAGGGGATATTCCTGGCTTGTGGTTGATCGACAAGGACGTCGATCTACTAAGGGTGGGTGTATGTGAGACCTTGGCGCATGGCTCAATATGATTGATAGGAAACCCATACAAACAAGTTGCAACTTCTTTCCAGAAGCTCATCTGAAAAGAACTCTGAGGTTAAGCGTCCTTGGCCTAGAGCAATTCTAGGATGGGTGCCGACCGGGAAGTGGGTACCGGGTGCGCACGAGTGAGGACAAAGTCCGCAGAAAAGCCTAGTGTTGGTCTATGGGGTTAGTCTAGAGATCCTATTGAGCTGACAGAAGTGATAGCCGTTGGTCCGGAGTGACCGGTGGTGTTACAAGATACCCTCCGTCCTCTGGAGCCTGTGCACAACGCCAAACATCTCAACCGGCTATACGCCCTTATTCATGGTGCATGGAGCCAAAGCCATGCTACCTGTTGAGGTACGCTACAAGGCCCCACGGGTCGTTGCTTACAATGAGGCCGAATCATCGGCCGCACTCGAAGATGTTGTCGATACGCTCAACGAAGCACGTGACATCACCCTGGCTCGCTCATCGGTCTATTAGCAGAGCCTCCACAACTACCACAACCGTTGGCTGCGCCCAAGGTCCTTTGTCGAAGGAGACCTCGTCCTATGACTCAAACAAGAAGGGCACAAGAAGCTCGAGTCACCCTGGGAAGGACCCTACATCATCACCGAAGTCATCCCAGGTGGCGCCTACCGCCTCATGGATGTCACATCAGGAGTCGAATACTCCAACCCCCTGGCACATCGCACGACTGTGATGCTTCTACCCCTAGTTACCCTTTACTTTCAATAAGGCTATTTACCTCGTCCTCGTTTACAATGAATAAAAGCTAAGTTCCTTGGCCCAAATATCTTTTCCTCCTTACATTATTTATGGCGAAACACGCTCGGGGGCTGCGCCTCACCTTACGACTTCGTCGATTGACAATAATGCATACAAATTGAGTAGCTGACCACGTCATGCTAATGAAAAGGATATGGACACTATATAATCATACAACACACTACGTGCCAACACATACAAACTTCACAAAGTCCATTACAAGACCACTCAAATAAAAACAGACTTTAAATTATCCAATTTTCTTTTACAGGACTTAATTGCGCTGGAGGAAAACGTTTGTCTGCTCCTCAAACACATCTACAATCTATTTGGCGTACTGCGCCACAGCTGCGTAATGTGGACGCATATCCCACTCCATGCCATCTAGAGGAGGAGGTGGCCCAGCCACTATCTCCACAAGATTAACGTTGCAACGATGCAGTCGATCAAGAGATAGGGCTGCCTTCATGCCCGCAATCAGCTGATGGCGCATTAGCTCCTTCGCATGACCTGCATCTCGAAACTTCCTGAGTAATCCTAGAAATATAGAAGGTGCAGAGTCTAAAGGAAACATGGTGGCCCAAATGGCCGCAAACGACGACCTCGCCCACTTCAGTGCCCAAAGAACTTGGTGTACGCGATCTTGCACCGAAGCAAGGACGATCACTTGATCACGGTCCATCCAGAAGAAGCCTCCGGCCTCCAACTCTTATTGCGTCAGGCAATTCATCCAAATTGCGACACACTCCTTATCTTCCTTTGGAAGCAGATTCACAAATGCAAAAAGGATCAGGTGAGCTAACATAAAAATAGGCGCACTTGAGGAAGCAGCGGTTCAAGAGGACTCACATTGGAGTTGCTCGCCCATTTGCCAAAATTCCTCCAGTAGAAACTCTTCCCTAGAAGTGGCTCGCTCGTCTTTGGATTTCCACACATCTGCATGACAACGGATGCTGAGGACATCCTTCTCCAAACTTCGGACGCTGTCATGCAAGAAAGGCAACTGCGATGACTCGCTCAATGACGGGCGAGGACCAGGCGCAGAAGAAGGTATGATCACTAGAGCCTCACCAAAGGACCCTAAGGGTAAACAGGCAAACACGAACATCACAAACACTTTCGACAGCAATTGAAAGAAGGATTCATACATATACATAAATAAAGCCATTTCATGGAAAAGTGAAGATTTCTCATCTAAAAGGCGTTACAGATGCAGAAAAAGAAAGAGAGCTAGACTAACTACAATGCAGAAGGACCTAAGCGCCAGCACCTGGAGCAGCTTCGGAGCCCGAATGCCTACTCTTGGCCGCTCACTATTGCTATGCCGCATCGTCAGCCAAGAGATCAATGAGCTTAGGACTGAAATGCTTGCAGCGGGAGGCAAAGGTGGCAAAAGCTACCTCAGAACCATCCGCCGCCACCGGCATCCTGGGCATGACCTACGTCAGATCCAGTTGGGCTCCAGATGCCAGCGCCATTTCCAGCCCCATGGCAGCGCCAACCCCCTTCTGTGCGTGCTTGTACTAGGCGGGAGAATCATCCGCCAAAGCCTCCGCGAGGGAGACGACGTCCTCGAGGGAAAGTCCCTTGGGGTTGACCTCCTTGTAGAAGCGCGCAAGCACCTTCCTGGCCTTGTCAAGAGAGCCCACAGCAGAGGAGCAGCGATTATCGATCACTGCAATGGCATCTACCAGGAGATCCCCGTGCTCCAGCGCGCTGCAGTCAAACGCGACGCCAAAAGAATCTGGCATGAAAAGAAATAAAACATTCGACTGAGGAAGGAGAAATCGCACTCACAAAACAGAACACTCAAAAGAGTGGCAAGATGTCATACTAGAGATAGCCTTGGCAGCAGGCATAATATTTTCAGCCATGGCCTTCTCCCGGGTGGCTGCGATAGCCCCGTGCTACTGCTCACGGTCCTCAGCCTCCTTCTGCTCGCGTTGGAGGGTATCGGCGGCATCCGTTGCCTTCTTCTCCGCCTGGACGAGGCTCTTTTTTACAGCGTTCCACCTATGGAGAGCAGCATTGTTCTCATCTGCAGCATTGAGAAATAGTCGATGAATACAAAACAAACTTGACGCACTCGAAAAATAGGAAGAAGACACCTACGCACCTCGGAACTGCTTGAGTTCACCCTGCAGCGACAGATGCTGCTGGATGAGGAGGTTGGCGCCGCGGACAAAAGGGTGCAAAAAGGCCAGTGGGTATGATGAGTAAAGGACTTGGGGGCTCCCCCCACGCAGTGAAATAGAAACACTTACGTGGTCTGGCGTGGCCTCGGAAGGATTTACTATTGTCTTCCACGTAACAAGTGCACGAGCCTCCTGCCTCGCGGAACTCGAATCCTCGTCAGCGGAGTTGGCCACAATCTTGGGAAACGAAGACGTTGGCTCCTCGAGGGACTCCTCTGAATGGTTACTGATAGCACTTATAGAGAAACAGATAAAAACATGCCAATGCTTACGATGGTATGTCTGACAAATCAAAGACAGGAGGATCCTTCTCCTTCTTCTTCTTCTTCTTGGCTGGCGGCTGCGGGCCACCGCCTGAATGGCACAGCAAGAAAAGGTGCAGACGACGCACCCTCATCCCTGCCATGTTGCTCGAGTAAGGACGAGCCCTTCAGCGTTGGAGGCGTCCACGGAAGGAGAATGCGCCCGGGGAAGCTCGGACCCGGACTCCGCCGCTTCGTGATCTAGCGCATCCGTGTACTTCTCAGGTAGAGGGGGCATCATACCCTCTACCTTGAGGTCCTGCAAATCAAAGACAAGAAGATGCACAATTAAGAGTACCAATAGCAAACAGATCACACTCGAAAATGCGCTACGCGCAATTACAAGTTTCACCTAGGGGACGGCTTTCCTAGCTCTGAAGGGGGCAGTTAAGGACTTCCCCGGGAGATCCTCATCGGCTTTGTACTTCAGCAGAGGCCGAAGAGCCTTATCAAGGTCACCCGAGGACATCTCCTCAGACAACACCCTTGTTGGGTCGTTGGGGCCAGCATATAGAAACATCGGGTGCGCCCTCGCTTGGAGTGGCTGCACCCGACGCTTGAGGAAGGTGTGGATGATGTCGACGCCGTTGACCTCTTTGCCGGCCACCAGCTGGAGAGCCTCCACCCTCTTGTAGAGCTTCTCCACCTCTGCAGATTCACCCTTCAAGATGTCGTTCCCCCACGACCTCTTTCGGATGATCTCTTGGTGGGAGTCGAAGGGAGCAAGCCCATAATGCTGACTGTCCATTTTAACATCGCGGATGTAGAACCACTTCCTGCGCCAGTACTAGATGGACACGCAATGGGAGAAAGAGACGAAATGGATAGTGGAGCGGATAGAGATTCCGCAACCACCTAGTGGATAAACCCCACCGGTGCCAGATTGCCTCTTCACAGAGTAAAGTCTCCGGAAGAGGCCAAAGTGCGGCTCGATGGCGTGCCAGCACTCACAAAGGGTAATGAAACAAGCGATATGGAGGATAGAATTGGGAGACAGATGGTGCAGCTGAATCCCATAAAAGAAGAGAAGACCACGAAGAAATTCGTGGGCAGGCCAAGAAAGACCTCTGATAACAAAAGCGTAAAACATCACCTAAAACCCATTGGGTGGGCGAGGGATTACCTCCTGATCAGGGAGGATGGCGTCGTCCTTCTCCTTGGAAATTAGTCCAGCATCACAAAACTTGCGCAACTTAGCTTCGCACATATCCGTGCGCCGCCACCCGCCGTTGGTGGTGTGGCTCGGAGAGGCGGCCTTCTTTCCGGCGCTGGTGGCGTTGGAACCTGTTGCCGTGGAGGAGGTCTTATTGGGCTTGCCCATGGAGGAGCGGCGAGTGCGGCGATGTGAGCGAGGGAAAAAAGAAGGAAAAGTGCTGAGGGCGTCTAGTGCGCGATGAGAACAGAAAGCTCAAGAAATGGTGGCAATGGCGATGACGCAGAGGCAAATGGTGAAGGGTGAAAATCACTGTTTTCCCCACCGTATAAAAGGGTGAAGATGACACAGCATAGCCGTCGATTGAGAAGCCCTAACGTGTGCCTCAAATCTCGCCGTCCATGTGTCAGCACCAAACTAAACCGTCGCCAGCATGCCTTTCACTACGCCTGGAAATCGAGGAGATGGCGTAACATTTGCCACACCTTCACCTGACTGGTCAACTTCAGGCAGGTGGTGGGACCGATGATCGTACCTTCACATTGTTTCTGCTATCGCAGACGGTTGAGCTCGCCAATCGTCAGCAATGACGTCATCAAGGCGAGACCCGCAACGGCTCAAAGATTTTGACTAAGCATAAAAGTACTTACTCGAGTCTATGACTCAACCAACTACTTGGGGGCTACTCCTATCAGGAGCGCTGGACGCACACTTGAGCAATCAAAATGGTAACGTCACGTCGAAAATATCTTCGAGTCCTACATCGAGTCTACGACTCCACTACAGACTCGGGGGCTACTCCAATAGGGAGCTCTGGTCGCGCATTCCTTAAAATATGTCGTTCGGATTAATCACGGAAACAGGTACAAATGGCTGAACTAAAAGTCTCTGCTCGAGTCTACGACTCGAATAGACATTCGAGGGCTACTCCCATAGGGAGCACTGGTCGCGCACCCTATGAATTATTTGACTGAGATGCTTCAGATCAAATGCAACAAAAAATATTTTGGCAACTTTGCCCAAACTAGCGCTAAGAGAGAAGCAGTCTCCTTGGCTACCCGAAACACCTCTGCGGCGATAAAATTTCGGATGCAGTGTCTACGATGCAAAGATAAGCCCTACAAATATCATCTGATGGACTGGTAACACAGCCGACTGCGCTCTGCCAGGAAATTTCCGTGTCAGCAGGCACGATGAAAATCCCGACGGACCCGTTGTGTACATCATTTGAAAAACACTAGGGTTCGACTCCTGTAAGACCTCCGTGGCCTGAGTCGAATCACATCAGCATTTGTTCGGGATTCGAGTCTAGGGACTCGAATATGTTGAAGATCGTGTTGTTTTTTCCTATGTCAGATAACTAGCCATGATCCGTCTAGTGAGCCGGGCACAAGCATCAACAATCCCTATGAACTAAACATTTCTTCCTGAAAACAGGTTCAAATACCAAGCACCCGAAAGATTATAGTCTCCAGTCGAATCTGCGATTCGACTGAACACTCAGGGGCTACTGAAATGGATATACCCTACGGGTGCACAACATTGGTATATCCAGTCCAGCCCAAGGAAGGCACACACGATGATTTGCATCCCAGGAAGATTTCGGTTGGCCCAAGCCCGTGGCGAATTCGCCTCCTTGGAGGACAAGTCTAGATTAGATAGAATTTCAAAGGGTATCAACCCTAATCTATAACCGACTCGACCTATCCTAGGACCTGGCTTATCTATATAGAGTCCAGGAGGGTACAACGAGAAGGATCTCAACACCTCATACACACACCTCCACGCCAGATTGCATCTGCGCACCCCTGTAACCTTCGGTTCCGCCATAATCAAGAACAAACAAGCAGGATTAGGGTTTTCCCTTTGGGGGCCTGAACCTGGGTAAACCTCGTGTCCCCGTGTTTCTTGCCTGTTAACCGTTCCACGACTTCCAGCATCCCCATATTCTCCAAAACTCAAGTCCATAATAATGGGTATTGACGAGTCGAACCCTCGTCAATTGATGTCGTCTGTGGGAAGCGGGGACGCTGATCGTGCGGTCGTGACGGTCCCGTCCAGAGCGATCTACGATTCCTCGACAATGGAGAGTCACCTCCTCTTCGGCACCTTAGACTTCACCGGCCACTCATAGGCCACCCTTAAAGATTTCAAGTCCGTAGGCGACGGGCTCGAGATGCTGTTCGGGAGCTTCTACTTCATGGTGGGACAGACTGGCACCCTCCGCCTCCTAGAGCGGGTGCCAACTCCATCGATCAGTCCCACTTCGTGGGTCCCGCCCATTGGCACTCTACGTACGTCAACACTAATGGACAATTCAGATGACAGTGGCAGCTACAACCCCGATCTGTGCGATCCCCCTTCGAATGAAGGAACCTATGGTTCCGGATCTGAGAGCTGCGAAGCAGCTACCCACTCCTTGAGCGCTACCTGTGCACTGTCATCCACGGTGGCAACGTCAACAACGGAACCGATCCACCACTAGGTTCCGGTGCCATCCCTCCCAATCGCCTTCCCAACCCTCAGGTTGAGAACGAGGGAAACGGGGTAAACCCAGCTAACAGGGCGGCTAGAGCTACTGAAGGTGGCAATCGCGCCCACAACTAGATCAACCTCAACGAGGAAGGCTAGGAAATCGAAGCGAAGCCTCGTGAGGCAATAAAATCCTACATGTGGATGCCTCCGATGACTTGCTGATGGCCTATCACTGGCTCCTGTTCAATGAGCACAATCGGCAGGTCAAGATACAGGACGAGCTCGAAAAGCGTAAGAGCGAAGCCAAAGATTCAAGCACGCGGCGAGCTGCGCTCTCCACCGCTGGCGGCTCCACTTCACATGGTAACAACGCCAACAAGTACCGCTCCCACCTAGAGTGCATGGACCCTGCCGCATGACGCGAGGTCACTAAGGCACTCGACACGTCCTTCATGATGATGGATTCACAAGGCAACGTCATGCCAAAAATGCCACAGGCTATGATCATGGCGGCCACCACGTACCTCGCGTCCAACCCGACACCGACGGGAGACCCAAAGATCGCAATCCACAAGTCTGCGTTGGAAGGCCTCAGACTCGTTGGAGCTGCGCTCCACGACGAAACTCCCGTGGAGCCAAAGAAGAAGGTCGCGGTAAACGACCTACCTCGACGTTGTCAGAGCCCACAGTGCCACAACAGCAACAACGATGCTTGCAGCGAGCTCACACAACGCAAGATCAACAAATCATGTGCTAAGCGCATGTGTTCGACTAAGTCGGAGGAGGAGGACAACGGAGAAATGTGTGGAAGCCGATGCTTCAGCAGATCCTTTCAGTAGTCGCGGATACCGAGAAACTTCAAGCTCCCTTCAGACAACCCGAAGTTTGACGACATGCAGGACCCTAAAACTTGGCTCGATGATCATTTGTTGTCAGTCAAGCTCCACGACAGGAACAAGAACACCGCCCTATAGTTCCTTCACCTAAAGTTGACAGGCGCGGCCAACGTCTGGCTCAACAGTCTACCCTTTGGCTCCATCCGAAGCTGGGAAGAGCTGGCTCCCTGAGGGGTTTTGTCCTCTCCACATCGATTCTCGCAAGGCAGAGATCCTTGCCTTGATCCCCAAGCTCGACGATTGGGGGATCCTCACCCTAGGGCACTCGAGCCAACACTCGAATCCCCTGGGCACGGAGCCTACTGCAGTAGGGGTTGCACGGTGTCGCAACTCTTCTACTGAGACCGTAGTCTTCGCCCCTCGCACCTGGAGTCTCTGGCCTAAGTGAACAAGTCTGCGAGTCAACATCTAGGCCTAGCCCATGTAACACCCCTACTTCGTCTAAACTTTACCTTTTACGCCCAAACTACCTTGTTTAATCGGTTGGCCTATATATAGCTCCACCCGTCCATTTTAATCCCTGGACATGATATTACACTAGAAGAAGACACCCCTCGAGGATATTTACTAGTTGGTCTCATGCTCCTTCATGAGGAGCACCTAATATACCAATCCTCTTTGCTAATATTGCGTATGTCCCAATTCCTAGCAACTAGAGAAATATACCAAGGTCATATAAGGTGCTCCTCATGAAGGTGATAGTTCCAACTAGAAGAATAGTGATCCTCATGAGATGAACTCTGTTGGAGATATGCCCAAGAGGCAATAATAAAGTGGTTATTATCATATCTTCACACTTATGATAAATGTTTACATACCATGCTATAATTGTATTAACCGGAAACATTAATACTTGTGTGATTTGTAAACTAAAATAAGAGTCCCTAGTATAGCCTCTTGTTAAACTAGCTTGTTGGTTAATATATGATCATTGTTTCCTGATCATGAACATAGAGATGTTATTAACAACAGGATCATATCGTTAGGAGAATGATGTGATGGACATACTCCTATAGATAAGCGTAGCATAAAGATCAAGTCATTTCAATAGTTCAATTGCTATATGCTTTCTGATACATAGTAACCTAATTCCTTCGACCATGAGATCATGCATATCACCTTTACTGGATGGATGCTTTGATGTCATCAAACACCACACCGTAACAGGGTGGCTATAAAGGTGGCATTGAGTGTTCGGAAAGTATTGGTTGAAACACATGGATCAAGAGTGGGATTTGTCCATCCACATGACGGATAGATATTCTCTGGGCCCTCTCGGTGAAATGTCATCCAATTAGCTTGCAAGCATGTGACTTGGTCACAAGGGATCACATATCACGGGAACGAGAAAAGAGTACTTATCAGTAACGAGGTTGAACTAGGTATGCAGAGATACCGACGATCATAACCTCGGATAAGTAACATATCGTGAGACAAAGGGAAATTGGTATCGTATGTAAGTGGTTCATTCGATCGCAAAGTAATCGTAGAAATATGTGGGAGCCATATGAATTTCCAGATTCCTCTATTGGTTATTGTTCGGAGAAGTGTCTCGATCATGTCCGCATAATTCACGAACCGTAGGGAGACACACTTAAGGATTCGACGTTGTTTGAGTAGTTATGGTATTATGAGAAAGAGACCAAATGTTGTTCGGAGTCTCGGATGGGATCCGGGATATCACGAGGTGATCCGGAATGGTCCGGAGAATAAGATTCATATAAGGAAAGTCCCGTTTCGGAGTTCGGGAATGATTCCGGTGTTTTCATCGGGAACATTCTAGAAGGTCCCGGAATGTCCGGCACTCCGGAGGGGGAAGGGTACATGAATGTGTCATTGTAAGTTGGAATGATTGCATCATATACTAAGTGTTCTTGCTGTCCCAAATATAGGATTAAATTGAATCCTAAAACAGAAAAGTCAAATGTCCAGTTTGAAAGTCAAACTGCCAAAACAAGAAACTGTGGGAAACAAGCAAGAGGAGTTGGAACCAACCTGGAGGAGGAGTTGGACTCCTCCAGGCCGGCGGCCAGCCCTAGGCCGAGTTGGGGAGGGACTCCCTCCCTCCCCTGGCGCGCCAAGACCCCCCTCCCATAAAAGGAGGGGCAGGGCTCCTCCTACACACACAAGTTTCCTATCCTCTAAACTAAACCCTAGATCTAGACCCCGGTTTAGAGCTATTCGGTTTAGAGCCTTCTAATTGGTTTAGAGCCCTCTAATTGGTGTGTCTAATTACTAGACCACTAATAGCCTCTCTCATAAGCTCCACCATACTCGCACCGGCTTAAGGCGAAGCCCTGCGGGATCTCCCCTCTACTTCCGGTACCACGCCGTTGTGCTGCCGGAATCGCGAGGAGAGTGCTACAACCTCCGCTGCCTGCTGGAACAAGGGAGAGGAAGGTCTTCGTCGAGTACCGAACGTGTGACCGACTGCGGGAGCGCTGCTGGAACGTGGCGCTGGAAGGATCGTCTACGCGATCTTGAGATCGGAAAGAGTACGACTACATCACCCACGAGAATCTGCTCTCGTTAAACACTTTGGAATCTTCGAGGGTGAGTTATTCCATCGACTCGTTGCTACAATCTAGTAGATAGATCTTGGCTTGTTTGTTTGTATGCGATAGAAAATTTTTGTTTTCCATGCTACGAACCCCTACAGTGGTATCAGAGCCGTGTCTATATGTAGATCTGTTGCACGAGTAGAACACAATGGTCATTGTGGGCGTTGATGCTTTTATTGTAGATTGCTTTTTGTGTACTTTGCATCTTGCGGTATGTTGGGATGAAGCGGCCCGGGCTAACCTTACATGACATCGTTCATGAGACTTGCTCCACGTTTGACATGCAACTTGTATTGCATAAGTGGCTTTGCGGGTGCCTGTTTCTCCTAGCATAGTTAAGATCCAATTTACAACGGGTAATCAACAATGCTAGTATCAATGTTGTGGTTCTTGTTCGTAAGTTAGAACGACACTTATGGAAAGCCCCAAACCACGTAAAATATGCAAAGAAAGTAGAAGCGTCTAACTTTGTTTTGCAGGGGTGTGCAGTGATGTGATATGGCCATGATTGTGATTATATATGATGTATGCAATGTTCCTTATTGTAAGTCGGCAACCGGCAGGAGCCATATGGTTGTCTTTAATTTCTGTTAAGACCCGCGTGTCTATTCAAAGTAGTTGTAATAGTTGAAGCCGGTGGACGACAACCATGGAGAAGCGTCATTGACCTTGATGCCATGCCGGTGATGATGGAGATCATGTTCGTGCTTGAAGATGGAGATCGAAAGCACAAAGAAGAAAGGCCATATCATATCACATATTATGAATTGCCTGTGATGTTAATCCTTTATGCATCTTGTATTGCTTAGTAGACGACGGTAGCATTATAAGATGATCCCTCATGCACATAAATTTCAAGTTCTAAAGTGTTCACCCTTAGTATGCACCGTTGCCAAAGCTTGCTGCTTCGAAGCACCACGTGATGATCGGGTGTCTTTGATTCCGCGGGTGAATACAACGTAAGCAAGCCAGATTTGCTTATGCGGTAGCTAAGGTTTGATCTTGACGAGCCTAGCATGTACAGACATGGCCTCAGGAACACGGATCGCCGAAAGGTAAAGCATGAATCATATAGCAGATATGATGAACATGTCGATTGTTCGCCATTGAAACTATATCAACTCTCGTGATGATCGGAGTTGATGTAGTGGATTTGGTTCGTGTGATCACTAAAACAATGTGAGGGATATTGTTTTGAGTGGGAGTTCACCTAGATTAATTTAATTATTAATTAGAACTCAATTTATCATAAACTAAATCAAAGTGAATTTGCATAGTTGTTGTAGTCATTGGCATCCGTTTACCACCTTGCGCTTAGTTATAATTGAGATGATAGAACTATAGAATTCTGGTTAGATACTTTACGAACTGGTATCGTATTGTTTTAAGTGTTAATCTAAAGTTTAAAAGTCCCATTGCAAACTTTCAGTAAGTTCCGGTTACTCCATGAAGTTTAATAATTAGTATTAAATCAAGAGTAACAATTCCAAGTGTTAGTATATAAGTATCATGTTTGTATCCATGATTCTTGATATTCAAAGGATTCCCTTAATATCAAGGTTATCTAGGATCTGAAAGAGTTGTTACAGAAACCATGATGTGTGGAAGATATTGTGATATCTGAAACGAAGTTTTGGTTGCAACATGATAGAGTATAATATGGCAAAAGTCATGTTCTCATATTTGATGAGAATTTGCAAAAAGGTTGGAGACACTTGTTGTCCTAATCCTCCGAAAGGTTTTGGATAGCAACATTATACTCATAATTCATCGTTATAAGCTAAAAGTAGCTTGATCATGGACGATTCCATGATGAGGGTGAATATTTGATGTAGGTAAAATGTTTACTACACCAAGAGATTACTAAAGAAAGGAATTTGAAAGAACACCAAATATTTGATGATGGTGATCTACTTCAAAGTGCAAGTCCAAAGACATTGGTATTTAATTATACACGCTTTGGACTATATGTCATATGTATGACTTCACTATTGATATTGATAGATTCTTTCAAATAGAAAAGGAAATATTGAAAGAGAATCTCATAAATATATGGCAGAAAAGAAAAGACTAGAATTGTCCAGTTTAAGTATATAGATGATATACATGTTGTGGCTATATTCTTTGCTTATTAAACAATGTGGTTCTTAAGTATTTGATACTGAATTTGTTGGTATGAATCGTCATACGAAACAACAGAATTCATGAACTACAATGGCCTAAGTAACTAGCAAAAGAATATGTGATGATGTTCATCGAGAACAAATAAAGGGTTATTATGTTGCTCGTTAAAACATCAAAGCTTGCCTTCAAAGATTTGTTTTATCAGGTATTATGAGAACAAAAGGATTGTTCAAATAATTGCCGTAATCCATAAAAGATGGATGATTCGCAAATCTCGTTGGAGACATCACATCCATAAAACTAGTGCTAAAAATGTCGAAAGACAAATTGATTGAAAGATCACTTAGAAAGTGACATCGCCGTTTAAATTATATTTGAAAGAAAACATGAAGAAACTCCATGTTGATGGAATTTTGGAGTCTTCTGATTTTTGATCAAATGACGCTTGTGAAACTTTCTTAGAGATAATTAAAACTTCGTTCATAGGCCAAAAGGGAACGAATGACTAGCTTATTGGAACTTGTACATATTGTTGTACGAAGTCCGTTATGTGTAGTCAAGAGCGATGGATTTCAACTTCATATGCTTTCTCCGAAAAATTTGAGTGAATATATAAATATTTACTTAATAAGGATGAAGTATGAAACATTTGAAAAGTTCAAGGACTTTCAAGATGAAGTGCAAAATCATTGTAACAAGAATATAAACAGTTTATGATAAAGATCATAAAGGAAGATATTTGAGTTACAAGTTTAGCATAATACCTAAGATTTAAGGAATCGTTCCGTGGATTTGCATTTCCCGAAACACCATAAGAGTATGGAGCGTTCGAGATATGTAATTAAACCTTGTTTGACATGGTAAGATCAAAGGTATAATTCATAAAACTGCCATTGTATTTTAAAAGATTAAAAGCTTTAGAGATTACCGTTTTTCCACTGAAAAGAGCTTCATCATAATCCGTTGAAATGACACCATATAAGGTTATGGTTTGGGATAAAACTCAAGTTGTCCTTTCTTAAACATTGGTATGCTATGCATAAGAAAGATGTTTGCAACCAAAGTCGGATGAACCTGTCTTTGTATGTTATTTCGAATAACTGTTAAGTACTCCTCCATAACATCGATGACAAAAGTGTTTGTCACTTAAAACGTCAAGTTTCTTTGAGAAGGAATTTTTCGTGAAAAGTTAAGTGGGAGGACAATAGAAACTTTGAAAAGGTTAAAAGAACCTTAGCTATATGTGCAGAGTTGCGCAGCGCCGAAAAGTGTTTCGGAGGCAGCAACAATGCTCATGGTTCACGTACCTCAAAGGTTGTGGTCACGGAGATCCAAGTTCCTATTGAAACAAGTAGGTCGGATGAACAATCAAATACCAAGATTTGAGGGTTGAATCATTATTTGAGAATAATGAACCGACTACATGCAGAGAAGCGATGATGGGCCCTGACTCCGTCAAATGGCTTGAAGCCATAAAATCCGTGATAGTTCCATACACGAGAAATCAAGTTTTGAACTTGAAGGACCCTCGAGAAAGGTGTAAGACCTTACAGTTGTGTCTGGATCTATATAGAAATAGACATGGATGTTTTACATCTATGAAATAGTCGACATGTTGAGAAAGAGTTCACAACAATGTTCAAAGGTTGACTGTGACAAGATTTGATCTGTCATAGTGATATTTAGTCTAGATGGATTAATGTAGCAACCACTACATATAATTTGTTATATGGTAGTTGAATAAACAAAACAAATTCTTCTAATAGAATCATTACCTAGGACATGTGCATAACACGGTCCATAGGGTTTTGTTAATTCAAAAGGATGCTAAAAGTATATGCAAACTTCAATGGTTAAAGTGAGCATCGCGGAGTTGGAATCTTCACTGTGATGAAACTGTTAAAGGAGTTTAAAAGTTCATCAGAGACGATGGAGATGCTTGCATTTGCAAGAAATTAAGTGGGAGCGCTAAGACATGTTTCTAATACATTATGTGGAAGACATATTGTTGATTGGAAATAATGTATCTTTTATTAACACATATTAAGAATTTCATCCCGATGAAAGACTTAGGCAAAACCCAAATATTTGGCATCAATAGACGCTAATATGGTTGTGCCAGAAGTACATAGACAAGATATTGAATGAGTTCAATATAGAAACTACAAGAGAAGGTTCTTGTCGCACAGAAAGGATTGAATGAGTTCAATGTTGATGATATATTCAAGTGTATTGACATTTGGTAAAGTGAAACAAATAATCAAGTATAGATTGATACTTGATGTATGAAATCACAAAGAGTATTTATATCAATCATACTGTGATATGTACAAATCCAGATATGTCCTATGCTCTAAATGTTGAGAGCATATACCAGAATGATTCGTAAGATGATCATTGGACAATAGTAAGGATATTCTTATGATCTTCTGAAAGAACTAAGAGTATAATATTTGTAGAAGTGACAAATAGATGGTTAGTTCATTGTAAAAGTACTACATTGATACTAGCTTTGTCACAAAGTACAAATTAAGTTTATCTCAATCTAAACTAAGGTGGCACAATATAATGGAAAGAGAGTTCCAAAGTTAAGACATTGTGACAGATACTACAACAAAAGGCTAAGTATATGACTGCTATTATAGCAGCAAAAGAGGGCATTTGTGTCAAGAAGTTTGTTATCAAACTAGGTGTAGTTCACAGTGGGATAATACTATGAAGATATATTGTGCGACAATATTATCAACATGTTTTAACCCCAAAGAGCTAAAGGTCACACCGAAATACCAAATTTATACAAAGCCATCTCATTAGAGAATGAGTGATGCGTAGAGACGCAAAGACATGCAATTACACACGGACCTGGAAGTGTCAGATCCGGAGATCAGTTGACCACTAGCAATCGTGTACATACAACACCGTAAAGCCATAGGTGTTGAATACACAAAGGTTCGAAACTAGATTATTGACTCTAGTGCAAGTGGGAGACTGTTGGAGATATGCCCAAGAGGCAATAATAAAGTGGTTATTATCATATCTTCACACTTATGATAAATGTTTACATACCATGCTATAATTGTATTAACCGGAAACATTAATACTTGTGTGATTTGTAAACTAAAATAAGAGTCCCTAGTATAGCCTCTTGTTAAACTAGCTTGTTGGTTAATATATGATCATTGTTTCCTGATCATGAACATAGAGATGTTATTAACAACAGGATCATATCGTTAGGAGAATGATGTGATGGACATACTCCTATAGATAAGCGTAGCATAAAGATCAAGTCATTTCAATAGTTCAATTGCTATATGCTTTCTGATACATAGTAACCTAATTCCTTCGACCATGAGATCATGCATATCACCTTTACTGGATGGATGCTTTGATGTCATCAAACACCACACCGTAACAGGGTGGCTATAAAGGTGGCATTGAGTGTTCGGAAAGTATTGGTTGAAACACATGGATCAAGAGTGGGATTTGTCCATCCACATGACGGATAGATATTCTCTGGGCCCTCTCGGTGAAATGTCATCCAATTAGCTTGCAAGCATGTGACTTGGTCACAAGGGATCACATATCACGGGAACGAGAAAAGAGTACTTATCAGTAACGAGGTTGAACTAGGTATGCAGAGATACCGACGATCATAACCTCGGATAAGTAACATATCGTGAGACAAAGGGAAATTGGTATCGTATGTAAGTGGTTCATTCGATCGCAAAGTAATCGTAGAAATATGTGGGAGCCATATGAATTTCCAGATTCCTCTATTGGTTATTGTTCGGAGAAGTGTCTCGATCATGTCCGCATAATTCACGAACCGTAGGGAGACACACTTAAGGATTCGACGTTGTTTGAGTAGTTATGGTATTATGAGAAAGAGACCGAATGTTGTTCGGAGTCTCGGATGGGATCCGGGATATCACGAGGTGATCCGGAATGGTCCGGAGAATAAGATTCATATAAGGAAAGTCCCGTTTCGGAGTTCGGGAATGATTCCGGTGTTTTCATCGGGAACATTCTAGAAGGTCCCGGAATGTCCGGCACTCCGGAGGGGGAAGGGTACATGAATGTGTCATTGTAAGTTGGAATGATTGCATCATATACTAAGTGTTCTTGCTGTCCCAAATATAGGATTAAATTGAATCCTAAAACAGAAAAGTCAAATGTCCAGTTTGAAAGTCAAACTGCCAAAACAAGAAACTGTGGGAAACAAGCAAGAGGAGTTGGAACCAACCTGGAGGAGGAGTTGGACTCCTCCAGGCCGGCGGCCAGCCCTAGGCCGAGTTGGGGAGGGACTCCCTCCCTCCCCTGGCGCGCCAAGACCCCCCTCCCATAAAAGGAGGGGCAGGGCTCCTCCTACACACACAAGTTTCCTATCCTCTAAACTAAACCCTAGATCTAGACCCCGGTTTAGAGCTATTCGGTTTAGAGCCTTCTAATTGGTTTAGAGCCCTCTAATTGGTGTGTCTAATTACTAGACCACTAATAGCCTCTCTCATAAGCTCCACCATACTCGCACCGGCTTAAGGCGAAGCCCTGCGGGATCTCCCCTCTACTTCCGGTACCACGCCGTTGTGCTGCCGGAATCGCGAGGAGAGTGCTACAACCTCCGCTGCCTGCTGGAACAAGGGAGAGGAAGGTCTTCGTCGAGTACCGAACGTGTGACCGACTGCGGGAGCGCTGCTGGAACGTGGCGCTGGAAGGATCGTCTACGCGATCTTGAGATCGGAAAGAGTACGACTACATCACCCACGAGAATCTGCTCTCGTTAAACACTTTGGAATCTTCGAGGGTGAGTTATTCCATCGACTCGTTGCTACAATCTAGTAGATAGATCTTGGCTTGTTTGTTTGTATGCGATAGAAAATTTTTGTTTTCCATGCTACGAACCCCTACAAACTCCACACGCAAAACACAAATGAAAAACACAAACAGAAAACACACCATTGGATCATACTAGAGGCTACCGGTCCAATACAACGGGATCAATACTGGGAAAGAGATCCTTCTTAATCCGAAACTGCTATGTGAGATTCTTGACGAGACCTTGATAGCTTCATAAGAGAAAACTCAATATGAAGATCTTGTACAACTCGAACACTCTTAAGCAATCCCGACATGTCGACTTGGTATATTTTTGGCATAGGTGACATAGTTGCAAAGAGGATTGGGATATTAGGTCACATATTATTTGTCATGAAGGAGCAAGTACAAAGGTATTAGCTTGGTATATTCCTTACAATATACAACCTAGAAGAAGACACTCCTCATGAAGGTGCTCCTCATGAATGTGACCTCCAATATTAGCTTCATAAGAGAAAACTCACTGAAACCTTCATGTGGTGTCATATTATGTGACATAGTTGCAAGGAAAATACCAAACTTGGTATATTGTAAATATCTTAAAAAATCCTTCTCGGAAGTGACCTATAATGTTTGAAGTTTCATGGCTTTTAGGCCAAACGACCAATGTTATGGCCATAATCGTGGAATAGTTTGTGATGATGTGCCCATATTATGGACACATGTGTATCTTGGGATGGCAAACAATGTTGCAGGAGAAAGGTTTCCTGTTCGTCGCTCAAAATTTTGAGTTCAAAAAACGGGACATTTTTTTAAGCAACCACCAAAGGTCTAATTAAAAATGCTACCACCCGTATTTTAAAAAATACTAAACCATGCTACATGGACAATGTCCCAACCGAGGGATCTCAAACCTTTTCGTCCACCCCTTGTAGAAAAGACAAATGTCTACCGAATTGGCAGTAAGTGGGTCCGATTTGAACTACGTGTAAATTATCTAATGCTCATGATTTTTTACAAAAATCATTTTTAGACTCATAATATGTTTTTTACCATAGATCTAATTCAATTTTAGCGAGTCTCATCTCCTAGCTAAGAACCTTCATGGCTGCCACTTTGACCATAGTTTGAAACGGGGATAAGAAATTTAAAAACAGCCCAAACTCGGTAAATCCTTTGCATGGTGTCAAATTATGTGACATAGCTGCAGGGAAAAATAACAAACTTGGTATATTGTAAATATCTCAAAAAATCCTTCTAGAAATGACATATCATGTTCGAGGTTTCATGGCTTTGGCCAAACGACCAATGTTTTGATATTGTACCCAAATTGTGCATGATTATGCATTTTGGGATGGCTAACAATATTGCAGGAGGAAGATTTCCTTTTTGTCGCTCAAAAAATGCATTTTCCATTTCTGTGTGCAAAAATTGGGGTGTACTGTAAACCAACCACCAAAAGGTTAATTCAAAATGCTTCCACTCATTTTTTCAAAAATACTAGACCATGTTCTATGAACAATGTCCCAACCGAGGGATCTAAAACCTTTCCATCCACTACTCGTGAAAAATATAAATGTCTACCGAATAGATAGGAAGTAGGCCCGATTTGAAGTAGCTGTATATTATGTAATGCTAATGATAATTTTAAAAAATCATTTGTAGATTTACAATGTGCTAATTTACCAGAGATCCAATGCATGTTTAGCGAGACTCGGCCCCTAGCTAAGAAAAATTTCAATTACAAACCCTATTGTCAAAACCATTATTCAAAATCTTTATTTACACCTATTAAGGTTTTATAGGAAAAATATGTCCTTATATTTGTCCTATAAAGTAAAAGTGTTCTATAATGTACGAAAAATATTTTCTAAAATTTTAAAAGTTATATAAATTTTGTTTGACTTAATTTGGATTTATGAATAAAAAAATGCAAAAGAATTTAGAAAAAATAAAAAAAATAGCTAGAGGCTCTAGGCCAGGCCAAACCTGCCAGCTAGACAGCCCAGGCCAACTGGTTTCTGTGCAACCGTGTATGCTGGTACTACACCATGAGCCCAAGGCCAGCCTAGGGAGCAGCCTCAGGTCAAAGGCCGCATTTCGCCTGAGGCCCAAGCCCACGACCGCAACTAGACACTAATAAATCTCGTGTGGGAATGGTGCACAGAAGTTTAATGCGGTGAAGTGGCAGGCATATATAGTAAAGTAACAAGCAATGGCGGTGCGTCTCAGATTCGATTCCCCCTTCCTATTCTTTTTGTTGGTTTATTTCTGACGAGCCCATGCCCAACGCGGGTGAAGTCATGGTTCGAGCTCCCTCGCCTCACATTTTTCTTCTATATTCGCTTATTTTCTTTGTCCACATCTCAGTTGACTTGGTTGTATGACAAGCGGGTCCCTATCATATTTTGCTCCTAGTCAGCATTGTGGGCCCCTTATGTTAGTTTACTGGGTTGTATGACCTCAGTTGACTCGGTTTTAGGACATGCGGGTTCCTTGTCATATTTTTCTCCTACTCAGCATTGTGGACCCCTTATGTTAGTTTTACTGGGTTGTATGACACGTAGAAAAAAATCACATATATATATGACACATGTGCAGACACATTAGTAGAAGTTGATAGCTAGATATGACACGTAGACAAAACTGACACATGTATACTACACATGTGCAGACACGTCAGTAGAAGTTGATATACAGATAAGACAAGTAGGCAAAACTATAGAGGCGACTATTGGTCGTAATCGACTAAATATATGGCTCTGAACAAGTGTTATCCATCTATGACCATTTCATGTTAGTAAATTATGACCTTTTTGACAAAATTGGGAACCTCCAAAATTCCCTACGGCCAATTGGTTCAGAATGTTCATATATCTATGACCAAAAACAATCATAGTCGTTAAGAAAAGGTCACTAGTCACTAGATTTCTTGTAGTGAGGGTTATGGACGTCATTGGTTATTCATCAGGACTCTTAGTCCAATTTGTTTCTTGTCCATATATATGTTCTTGTGGGTTCTATCATGAACTATTGTGTAATGGGATTACTTTTTTTACACCCACACGCAAGTGCTTGGTGGGCAAAATGGAATTGTTTCTATAAGGGTTTGGTGGAAATCGTTGAAATCTACATAAGGCCGATTCGAGGGTTGTTACAGACAACAATGGTGCTTTTGCACAAGCCAAGTAACCGAGTCAACACCAAAAGAACAAACATATACTCAAGCGTTATCAACTGATTTGCTAGTTTGTCGATCAAGCTGATATCAAATTATGCAATATACACACGGATGCAAACATTGCGGATCAATTAACAAAGCCACTACCACAACCTAAGTAGTTTTGTGTGCGGTTTGAACTGGTGCAGAGCTGGTACAACCGGCTACAACAACTATTCAGGATACTCGAGCGGAGGGGAACCGTGGCAACGACTAGATCTCGAGAAAGACTAGGCGTAGATCTGGGACTTCAGCGCTCGTGTGGTGCACCATCATCGGAGACAATGAGGCCGGGGCTCCAAATGTACACGGTGGTGCTGGGGAGGTAGGGAGTAATGCGGCGCATCTCCATGGGCTCATACGAGCACAAGGGAGACCAGCGGCGAGGCGGTCTGCGACATGCGGACACGGACAGGTATGTGCACATCGCGCGTGTCATGCGCGTGCAAGCTTCTGGAGGGGCATGACAAGGAAGGATACAAGCCAGAGGGTGATGCAGCGAGGCCGAGCTCACCTAGAGGGGGTCATGGAAGGGGGTTGATGCGGCGATGATGTCAGAGAGGATGATCCACCGGCGGTGGCCGTAGATCTTTGCCTATATGCAGAAGTTTCCATTGAAGGAGTGCGAAGAGAAGTTCGGAAAGAAGTCAGGAAAGGGCAAGTTACTGCTCAACTCTCCTCTAGAAAGGAGTCGGACGTGTGCCATGGAAGTAATTGTCACACCCCCAGATGAGCCCACGACCATCGAAACCTCGAATTTCATGGCAAAAATGACTAGAAACCCCCTAGTCAAAAGATGAAGACGCGCCTTGAATGTTGCATGGTCAACAGGCCATCATTGTTGGGCGCGGCTCAGATGCAGACATGCATTGAACTGGGCGCATCTCCTGCTCCCTTTTTATTAGAACCCGACCCACACCTAGGGGATATTATTGGTCCCATGAAGAACGGGGGCCACCTAGGACGAGCATGCCCGAAGAAGTTGTCGCGTATAAGGCCTGGCTCGGAAACGCCACTGCCTGGGGTGGTACCCGGTGTCTCGTGAAGATAACCCAAGGAACAAAGGAACAACTAGCAGCCTGTGCCTGACCAAGAAGCCAGGCGACCTCTACAAACGCATACGTTGGCCCACACTACCAGCTGACAAAACAACATTTCCACATCTTGGCTAGGCACGTATCATCCTGCCACGTGGTATATCCACCTCGCTGCGTGGCTCCGGCATCTGTGGTGTCCCCTTACCATTGTAAAAGGAGGCCCAAGATGGAAGAAGGATAACAAGAAGAAGAAGGAAAGGATAATTTTTTAGGTGACATGCACCATCATAATCAAGATCAAACCATTTGCAATCATTGAAAGGTGGGATCAAAGTACTCTAAACATGAGCATGCAAGTTGGATTTCTAATAATAAGACATAGGAACTATGCTGAAACATGAAAGGATACAAACAAAGATTCATGAATAACAATGCATTGAAAGTCGTTTGTTTGTTTCACATATAGAAAACATAGCATAGTGGCATTCAGCTTGTCCCTCATGGACTAGCAAAACATAAATGCATAGGACACCTTCAAAGTTCATAAGAGTGACTAGATACAAATAGTTTAAGAGCAGGCAATATCAACAATATGAATCAATCAATAAGTTTTGGGACAATGCACATAGAACTAAGAATGACATCTATGCTCTCTTAATTGGTGCCTAAGGATACAAGGTGGAGACTCAATGTAAGTGTAAGAAAGGCCCTTCATAAAGAGAACCAGGGATTTCAAGTTTCATAAAGAGCTTCCAAAAATTATGGTACTTGTTAGCTTTCATCTCTCATTGCCCCTATCATAAGCATCTTGAAGTGATTAAGGTTAAAGTGAACAAAACATGGAGTATATGCTTGACAAAGTATAAGTTGGCAACCTCATGTCCCTTGAGTACGAGGGCAGCTCCTCATGCTACTGAACTTTAGTTACCGGTAAGTTCTTGTCATAGTAAGTACATGTGTATCATAGAGAACCGCCAACGAGATACCCCTTACCCCATGATATAGGAGCTATCTCACATCAAAATGACAAGGAAAGAAGATAATGAGCATCTCAGCAATCTTCTTATTTACCACGGGAAAATGGTGCTTTTTTCTCTTGTTTCCTCTTTTACATATATCTCTTTTTATAAGAAGAATGCTTCATACATTGCTCACTATGGTGATGCTGCAAGTTTCCACCATGATTAGGCATGGCTTATTCTAGCGGCCCAGACGTTTCTCTAACACATATACATAACTCCATGGACTTACAAGATCCACTTTTATTTCACATCAATGACATCCATAAACAAAAGAGCATGATATCAACTAGGTAGATATTTAAAGATGTTGAAAGCGTTCCCCATGACTGCACGGTTCTTCTAATTACCAACTTATAAGTGCAAGCATATACAACATAGATGACACAATGGTTCAAGTTTGTTAGGGGCAAGAAAAATAAAGTGTGCCATCAAGTTTGTGAGAGCTTTAATCACTAATTTTCACATAACAAGTTTAATTTGGAAGATAGATAAAACAAGAATATACTTGGAATGGTGTAACACACCATGCATAGGAATTTATAGTGGACACTTTGGAATAAATTAGTTTCTTGGGAGTTGGATGCATGAGTAGAGCTTACTCAATACAAGTGGAGGCTAGAAAAGACTGGGAGCGACCAACTAAGAGAGCAATAATTGCCATAATCATGTAGAGCTACAAAACATTACTAATCAAGCATAAAGTGGTACCTTAATTCAGAAACTAAATGATCATAGAGGCTAAGGTGACTGGTTCGTAGTCATAACATGTTGTGAGCATGTGCCAAGTCAACCCAAACAAAGCATCAAAGGAGAATACCTCAATACTATGCTTTTGTATGCTAAAAGAACGCATGATTCTCTCAAGGCACATTAAGCAATCTCAATTGTTTGGAACAAGTCATGCTACAACAACAATCACTAAGCGTAAGGTCAAAACAACATCTAGCATGACATGATATAGTCTAGGCCACAGTCAAAGCAAGCTCCATTTTTGTACTACTAAAGCAAGAACTTTCTACTCCTTTCTAACACCAATCAACTTATTTGAAACAACACAGCGAAAACGGGGGGCAAATAATTTATTAAAGAAAAATAAGCAAACGAAACCCAAAAACAAAAACTAAGACGCTCCAAGAACAACACAACTGTGCATGAAACAATAAAATCCAAGTGTCTAGAAAGAGACCTGAGATTTTTATTGATGAAGAAGGGGATGCCTTGGGCATCCCGAATATTTGATGCTTGTACCTCTTCAATATTTCTTGGGGTGACACGGGGTGGCATCCCCAAGCTTGAGATTTTGTTCATTCTACATCTCATTACATCATTCTTCCCTTACACCTAAATTTTTTCCTTCACGCCAAACTTCACACAATCTTCATTAGCAACATTAGTGCATTCAAAAGATAATAGACCTTTGGGTTTAGTTTCAAAATAGAAAAACTTTCATTAAAAACACAAGCTACTGTAGCAATTCCCTCAAAAAGATCAATTTACCAAAAAGAACCCAAAAAGAAATCGATAAAGAGGCAAATGCAATTAATGGCAGAAATCTGTCAAAACAGACAAGCAGTTAGAAACCGATTTTTTCAAAGACGTTATGTTGCTCAAATAAAAAAGTGTTGAACTAATGAAAGTTATCTAACAACCTGGGGGATGTATTTAGAAAATTACAGGTCAAACCAGCTTACAGATATTTTTCACAAATTTTTACAGTGAAGCACAAAAATCTATCTCGGGACAGCACTTCCCCAAATCTTACTTCTCCCCCATTGGAGGTTATTCATGGTACAAAAATAAATAAAAAGGATAAGGATAGGTTATTATAGAAGTAATAACTTTCAAGACTCAAGAAAACTATTGGGTTATCTCCCAAGAAGTACTTTTCTTTAATGCCTTTAAGTTAGGAACAAGAAGCAAGAATCAAGTGTTTTCAAATTAAGTAGCATTAAGATTAATACTCGAAATTTCTTCAACTAGGAAAGGTATATCATCCAAATGTGTTATAGAGGATACTATCTCAACTCTCTTGGGTGCACTACTTTCATCAAATGGGTTTTTAGGAACAATCCAATCAAAATTCTTTTCTAAGGCTTCATGCATTCCTACAAGTTTAAAAGGTATGGGTATTTTAATTTCCTCTCCGTTGGGTTTGGTTTTATCCAACTTTTCAAATGTTCCCATAACATCTACACATGAGCCTAGCATATTAAAACAATCAAAGACCTTTTTGGCTTCTTTAGCAACATCATTGAACTCCTTTAGCAAAGTTTCTAGAATAAAATCTCTCCTTTCAGTATCCTCAACTTCTTTAAGTTTAAGAAACATTATCTACATCATGGGGTTAAGATTAACAAACCTAGCCTCCAACATGTGAACTAAATAAGTTGCAGCAATTTCATAATTGGGAGCAAGTTCTGCTAAGGATCTATCCTCAATATCCTCATGTTTGCTAATATGATTAAAGAATTCTTCAATGTTTTCTTTCCCAATTATAGAGACACTACCTATTGAAAGGTCTTTCAGGGTTAACTTAGGGATCAACATGGTGAGATAGATCAAGGTGACAACTATAAGAAGAACTAATTTTTTTGTGTTTTTTATAAGAGAAAGCAAACCAAACCAAACTAATCTTTTTGTAATTTTTGATAAAAAGAAGTAAGAAAACAAATCAAAACAAAAACAAAGTAAAGAGAAAGGTTGTGAAGGACTCCCCTTTTGAAGCCGTCCTTAACTCCTCGGCAATGGAGCCAGAAAACGACTTGATGCGGCTCAGATTACTGTAGAGCTTCGTTGGGAAACCCCAAGAGCAAGGTATGATGAGCACAACAGTAAGTCTTCCCTCAGTATGAAACCAAGGTTATCGAACCAGTAGGAGGAAGTAAACGACTCCAAGGTGTTTCTAACAACTTGGAACGTACACAACACAACCTCAAGACTTTGCCCCAACAAACAGTGAGGTTGTCAATTTCACCGATTTGCGGAAAACAAAGGATTAAATGTATGGTGTGAAAGGTAATGATTGCTTGCAGAAAGTAAACAGTAACAGTGGATGATGTATCAAAGGTAAAGATTGGACCGGGGTCCACAGTTCACTAGAGGTGTTATCCTTCAGATAAATAACATAACATGCTGCTTAAACAAATTACAGCGGGGCAATTCATAGGATAGAGCAAGGCATAACAATGCAATACTATACATTCATGATCCTATGAGATTTGATTGGGCATTACAACAATATACATAGACCATCATCCAACTGCATCTATGACTAGTAATCCACCTTCAGGTTATCATCCGAACCCCCTCTAGTATTAAGTTGCAAGCAACGGATAACTGCTTTAAGCAATGTGTGTAAAGTAAACAATACAATTGTTCCTTGAACAAAAGATTGTTGTATTCTCCCTAGTAGCAACATCACATCTACAACCTTAGAGATTTCTGTCACTTCCTAGTTTCAATAGAGGCATGAACCCACTATCGATCATAAATACTCCCTCTTGGAGTCACTAGCATCTACTTGGCCAAGATAGCTACTAGAAATGGAGAGCATGCAACATCTCAAACAACACAGACATGATAGAATCAACAAGATATAATCATTAATAAATCTGACATAGTTATCTCAATATCCATCGGATCCCCGCAAACACAACATGCATGATTACAAATAGATGATCTTGATCATGAACGGAGCCTACAAGATCTAAAGATGGTAGCACAAAGGAGGATAAACAACCATCTAGCTACTATATTGACCCATAGTCCATGGTAGAACTACTCACGCATCATACCGGAGGCTGTCATGGTGATGAAGAAGGCCTCCGAGATGATCTCTCCCCTCCGGCGGGGTGCCAGGAAGAGCTTCAGATCCCCCTGATCTTGGGACGATGGTGGCGGCGGCTACAGACTGTTTCGTGGAGATCTCATCAGGTACTTAGGGTTTTAGCATCAGGGGGATTATATAGGAGAAGAGGCGAGGCAGGAGGGCGGCCAGGGGGCCCACACCCTGCATAGGCGCGGCCAAGGGTGGGCCCGCGCGTGGGGGAGTGTGGCCACCCTGTGGCTCCCCTCCGGTCGCCCTTCGGTCTGTGTGTTCATCTCGGTGAAATATTGACTTTGGCTTTTGTCCCTTCCAATTCTGTGAATATTTCCTTACTAGATTTTCTGAAACCAAAAACAACAGAAAAAAGGCAACTGACACTGTGGCATCTTGTTAATAGTTTAGTCCTAGAAAATGTATAAAAATACCTCAAAGTGTAGACAAAGCATAGGAAAGTGGATACTAAACAAGCATGGAACATCAAAAATTATAGATACGTTTACGGCGTATCAAGCATCCCCCAAGCTTAACTCCTGCTCGTCCTCGAGTAGGTAAGTGATAAAAAGAATAATTTTTGAGGTGACATGTACCATCACAATCAAGATCAAACCATTTGCAAGCATTGAAAGCTAGGATCAAAGTACTCTAAACATGAGCATGAAAGTTGAAGTTCTAACAATAAGACATAGGAACTATGCTGCAACATGAAAGGATACAAACAAATATTCATGAATAACAATGCATTGAAAGACGTTTGTTTGTTTCACATATAGAAAACATCACATAGTGGCATTCAGCTTGTCCCTCATGGAGTAGCAAAACATAAATGCATAGGACACCTTCAAAGTTCAAAAGAGTGACTAGATACAAATAGTTTAAGAGCAGGCAATATCAACAATATGAATCAATCAATAAGTTTTGGGATAATAAACATTGAACTAACAATGGCAACTATGCTCTCTCAATTGGTTCCTAAGGATACAAGGTGGAGACTAAATGTAAAAGTGTAAGAAAGGCCCTTCATAAAGGGAAGCAGGGATTTCAAGTTTCATAAAGAGCTTCCAAAAATTATGGTACTTGTTAGCTTTCATCTCTCGTTGCCCCTATCATAAGCATCTTCAAGTGATTAAGGTTAAAGTGAACAAAACATGGAGTATATGCTTGACAAAGTATAAGTTGGCAACCTCATGTCCCTTGAGTACGAGGGCAGCTCCTCATGCTACTGAACTTTAGTTACCGGTAAGTTCTTGTCATAGTAAGTACATGTGTATCATAGAGAACCGCCAACGAGATACCCCTTACCCCATGATATAGGAGCTATCTCACATCAAAATGACAAGGCAAGAAGATAATGAGCATCTCAGCAATCTTCTTATTTACCACGGGAAAATGGTGCTTTTTTCTCTTGTTTCCTCTTTTACATATATCTCTTTTTATAAGAAGAATGCTTCATACATTGCTCACTATGGTGATGCTGCAAGTTTCCACCATGATTAGGCATGGCTTATTCTAGCGGCCCAGATGTTTCTCTAACACATATACATAACTCCATGGACTTACAAGATCCACTTTTATTTCACATCAACGACATCCATAAACAAAAGAGCATGATATCAACTAGGTAGATATTTAAAGATGTTGAAAGCGTTCCCCATGACTGCACGGTTCTTCTAATTACCAACTTATAAGTGCAAGCATATACAACATAGATGACACAATGGTTCAAGTTTGTTAGGGGCAAGAAAAATAAAGTGTGCCATCAAGTTTGTGAGAGCTTTAATCACTAATTTTCACATAACAAGTTTAATTTGGAAGATAGATAAAACAAGAATATACTTGGAATGGTGTAACACACCATGCATAGGAATTTATAGTGGACACTTTGGAATAAATTAATTTCTTGGGAGTTGGATGCATGAGTAGAGCTTACTCAATACAAGTGGAGGCTAGCAAAAGACTGGGAGCGACCAACTAAGAGAGCAATAATTGCCATAATCATGTAGAGCTACAAAACATTACTAATCAAGCATAAAGTGGTACCTTAATTCAGAAACTAAATGATCATAGAGGCTAAGGTGACTGGTTCGTAGTCATAACATGTTGTGAGCATGTGCCAAGTCAACCCAAACAAAGCATCAAAGGAGAATACCTCAATACTATGCTTTTGTATGCTAAAAGAACGCATGATTCTCTCAAGGCACATTAAGCAATCTCAATTGTTTGGAACAAGTCATGCTACAACAACAATCACTAAGCGTAAGGTCAAAACAACATCTAGCATGACATGATATAGTCTAGGCCACAGTCAAAGCAAGCTCCATTTTTGTACTACTAAAGCAAGAACTTTCTACTCCTTTCTAACACCAATCAACTTATTTGAAACAACACAGCGAAAACGGGGGGCAAATAATTTATTAAAGAAAAATAAGCAAACGAAACCCAAAAACAAAAACTAAGACGCTCCAAGAACAACACAACTGTGCATGAAACAATAAAAGCCAAGTGTCTAGAAAGAGACCTGAGATTTTTATTGATGAAGAGGGGGATGCCTTGGGGATCCCCAAGATTTGACGCGTGTACCTCTTGAATATTTCTTGGGGTGAATATTTCCCAAGCTTGAGCTTTTGTCCATTCTTCATCTCATTACATCATTCTTCCCTTACACCGGAAAATTTTCCTTCATACAAAACTTCACACAATCTTCATTAGCAACATTAGTGCATTCAAAAGATAATGGACCTTTGGGTTAGTTTCAAAACATCAAAACTTTCATTAAAAACACAAGCTACTATAGCAATTCCTTCAAAAAGATCAATTTACCAAAAAGAACTCAAAAATAAATCGATAAAGAGGCAAATGCAATGAATGGAAGAAATCTGTCAAAGCAGATAAGCAAGTAGAAACCGATTTTTTCAAAGACCTTATGTTGATCAAATGAAAAAGTGTTGAACTAATGGAAGTTATCTAACAAACAGGGGGATTTATTCAGAAAATTACATCTCAAACCGACTTACAGATATTTTTCATGAATTTTTACAATGAAGCACAAAAATATGTTTCAGGACAGCACTTCCCCAAATCTTACTTCTCTCTCATTGGAGGTTATTCTTGGCACAAAAATCAAATAAAAAGGATAAGGAGAGGTTATTACAGAAGTAATAACTTCTAAGACTCAATAAAACTATTGGGTTATCTCCCAAGAAGTACTTTTCTTTAACGCCTTTAAGTTAGGCACAAGAAGCAAGAATCAAGTGTTTTCAAATTTAGAAGCATTAAGATTAATACTCGAAATTTATTCAACCAGGAAAGGTATATCATCCAAATGTGTTCTAGAGGATCCTTTCTCAACTCTCTTGGGTTCACTACTTTCATCAAATGGGTTTTCAGGAACAATCCAGTCAAAATTATTTTCTAAGGCTTCATCCATTCCTACAAGTTTAAAAGGTATGGGCATTTTAATTTCCTCTCCGTTGGGTTTGGTTTATCCAACTTTTCTAATTCTCCCATAACATCTACACATGAGCCTAGCATATTAAAATAATCAAAGACCTTTTTGTCTTCTTTAGCAATATCATTGAACTCCTTTAGCAAAGTTTCTAGAATAAAATCTCTCTTTTCAGTATCCTCCACTTCTTTAAGTTTAACAAACATTTTCTGCATCATGGGGTTAAGGTTAACAAACCTAGCCTCCAACATGTGAACTGAAGAAGCTGTAGCAATTTCATAATTGGGAGCATATTCTGCTAAGGATCTATTCTCAATATCCTCATGTTTGCTAATATGATTAAAGAATTCTTCAATGTTTTCTTTCCCAATTATAGAGCCACTACCTATTGAAAGGTATTTCAGGGTGAACTTAGGGATGAACATGGTGAGCTAAAGAAAGGTGACAACTAAAGGAAGAACTAATTTTTTTGTGTTTTTGATAAGAGAAAGAAAACCAAACGAAACTAATTTTTTTGTAATTTTTGATAAAAATAAGAAATAAAACCAAAGCAAAAGAAACTAATCAAAACAAAAACAAAGTAAATATAAAGGTTGTGAAGGACTCCCCTTGTGAATCCGTCCTTAACTCCCCGCAACGGCACCACAAAACGTCTTGATGCAGCTCAGATCACTGTAGAGCTTCATTGGGAAACTCCAAGAGGAAGGTACGATGAGCACAGCAGTAAGTCTTCCCTCAGTATGAAACCAAGGTTATCGAACCAGTAGGAGGAAGGAAACGACTCCAAGGTGTTGCTAACAACTTGGAACCTGCACAACACAAACTCAAGACTTTGACCCAACAAACAGTGAGGTTGTCAATCTCACCGGTTCGCTGAAAACAAAGGATTTAATATATGGTGTGAAAGGTAATGATTGCTTGCAAAAAGTAAACAGTAACAGTAGATGATGTATCAATGGTAAAGATTGGACCGGGGTCCACAGTTCAATAGAGGTATGAACCCACTATCGAGCATAAATACTCCCTCTTGGAGTCACTAGTATCTACTTGGCCAAGATAGCTACTAGAAATGGAGAGCATGCAAGATCTCAAACAACACAGACATGATAGAATCAACAAGATAGAATCATTAATCAATGTCACATAGTAATCTCAATATCCATTGGATCCCCGCAAACACAACATGCATGATTACAAATAGATGAGCATGAACGGAGCTCACAAGATCTAAACATGGTAGCACAAAGGAGGAGAAAGAACCATCTAGCTACTATATGGACCCATAGTCCAAGGTGGAACTACTCACGCATCATACCGGAGGCTGGCATGGTGATGAAGAAGGCCTCCGAGATGATCTCTCCCCTCCGGCAGGGTGCCGGGAAGAGCATCAGATCCTCCCGATCTAGGGATGATGGTGGCGCTGGATATGGACTGTTTCATGGATATCTGATCGGGTACTTAGGGTTTTGGCATCAGGGGGATTATATAGGCAAAGAGGCGAGGCGGGAGGGCAGCCAGGGAGGGCCACACCCTGCCCAGGCGCAGCCTAAGGTGGGTCCGCGCGTGGGGGGGGGGGGGGTGTTGCCACCTTGTGGCTCCCCTCCGGTCGCCCTTCGGTCTCTATGTTCGTCTCGGTGAAATATTAACTTTGGCTTTTGTGCCGTACAATTTCGAGAATATTTACTTATTAGCTTTTCTGAAACCAAAAACAGTAGAAAACAGGCAACTGGCACTGGGCATCTTCCTAATAGGTTAGTCCCAGAAAATGTATGAAAATACTTCAAAGTGTAGACAAAGCATAACAAAGTGGATACTAAACAAGCATGGAACATAAAGAATTATAGATACGTTTACGACGTATCAGAACTCCCACTCAAATACGGCATCCCTCTAGCCATTTTTAGTGATTACATGAACCAAATTCACTATGCCACGACCGATTATCACGAGTGGTGGTGCAACGCCAATAGCGATCATCGTATGTTCATATTAAGGAAGAACATATTATTATCTAGATATTTAGTGGGAGGGATCATCTTATAATGCTACCGAGGCAATCAAATACTACCGAGGCGATCAAATTAACACAAAGTAAGATGCATCAAAGGATAAACATCACATGCATATATAATGTGATATGATATGGTCCTCCTCACATTTGATCTCCATCTAGTGCATCTTGGTATGATCTCCATCATTCCAACGGCGTGCCACCAAGGTCCATGGTGCCACCATCATGGTTGTTCTGCACTAATCTAATTATATGGATTTCCATTTTCCAGCACGCAAGCCATGAAATAAAATAACAACCATATGTCTCTTGCCAGTTGTTTGAACTTACAATAAAATGCATCGCATACAACAATCTTTGTATCATAGACCATATCACATCACATTCCCTGCAAAACAAGTTAGACACCTCTAATCTATTTTTGCATATTGTACATGGCTGTGGGCTTTCTATGAAAGAACCGTTCTACCTATGAACTTCAGCCACAACGATGATAACCAAGTTATTAAGAAGACCGTTCTAAATCCGATATCAACTATAGTGTGAGAGACAGACACCCAGTAGACACTTATGCAAAACTAGTTGCATTTCAAGTGTGGAACAGGTCTCATGTGCGAGGACATGTAAAGTTTTTCCAGGATGCTTCATCCCACTATGCCACCAATATCGAAAGTACAAAAGATATGCAATAACATGATCATCAATTCCAACATATCCATGTGTTCTAACTGTACAAAGTATCTACGGATATACATAGCTCTGATACCACTGATGGGGTTAGTTGCATAGAAAACAAAAAAATTCCTATGGTTGCAACTGCCAAGATCGAATATAGGCGATACTTTTTAATGATTTCAGATGGACTCGCCCTTGAAGACCATTACCGGGATAACATTCCTTCAAACAAACATGGTTGATTTATATGTACACGATCGTCATCAAGGACTTGCAAATGATCAGCATTACAAGAGAGCAGCGCCTCCGTAATCGGTCACATGTATGGTGTGATGATGACTCCCGAACCCTCGCTCTAGCCGGACAGCAGAAGTAGTGGATCCCCTGGAAATCCAACAGTACTACCGAATGGTAGAGTTGGTGGAGGGGAAGATCTCGACCAGTGGTTCCCTTAAGAACGTTTTCTTATGGAAATGGACAAGTCTAGCAAGGGGGAGAAGATGCCAACCAAGGGGCATATGATAGGAGTGGGGAAGTGTGTGAGAGGGAGGAGCTCTCCACCTCCTTTTATAGGGGAGAGGAGGGCAAGACCCTCCCTTGGCCGATGGAAAAGAAGGTGCCCCCTCCCCTCCTCTCATTCATGTGGGTGGACACTCCACTCACACATAATTCATTCCCACTTTCTCCCATTGATTCTCCACTAAAAAACAAAAGGTCTTTCAACTAAGGTACTTTAATTCTCTTGGTTTAATGCAAATCAATTTAATAAAAACTTCATTTAATTAGTACTTCATTTAGTGAACACATTAACATTTTATTTCCTTCCTTTATTTTCATACCCCAAAACAATTTTGGCAGATTTGACAGAACAAATTCCTGGGATGTCCATTATCTTCTCCTGCGTTCCCTATCCACTCAATTGCATCAACTAACCTTAAATGTGTCTCCCTATGGGTTCTAGAACTATGTAGAAATGGCTGAGACTTTCTCTGATCTATAGTCATCAGCTAGACCTGGAGATCCATAATGACTCCCACTAGTTCCACGAAAATCCAATGATCGTCCAAACCTTTTTTGCTGTAATGAAATTCCTTTTGTCTCATGATATTTTACTTGTATGAGATCCTATCATTTGTTATCATCCATACCTTGCTCAATATCGTTCCCGACAAGTACTCTTTTTCTCGTTCCTGTGATATAACATTCTAGTGATCAAATCACTTGCTTGCAATCTATGCCAATGTGATATCACCGAGAGGACCCTGAGTATATATCTCTGTCATTTGGATGGACAAATACCACTCTTGATCCACGAGCATCAACTAACACTTTCCAATTACCCGATGACACCTTTATAGTCACCTTGTTACGGTGTAACATTTGATGGAATCAAAGTACTTTTCTAGTGGAAGTAATTGACCTGATCTCATGGTCTAAGGACATTGAGTTACTAAGAATGTGATACAAATATAAACTTGAGGACTTGATCGTATGTCTAAATCTACTACGGGTGACTATTCATCATATCATTCTCCAATTATATGATCCTGTTATTCACAACATCCAATGTTTATGATCAGGAAACCTTTGATCATCTGTTAATCAACAAGCTAGTATTAAGAGAGGCATTACTAGAAACCTTTTCTGTTTATAAATTACACATGTATTAATGTTTCCTATTAAAAAAATTATATCATGAAAAAAGTCTATTATAAACATAGAATAACATAATAAATACTTTATTATTTCCTTGCCGGCATATTCATTTTAGAAGAAGTCTGTCCCTAGCTAGCCAACCGGACGCATCCTATCCCTCCCTCTTGGGCCGACCACGATCTTTTGCCCACCTGGCCTGGTACCTCATCCGTCGGAAGAACACAACATCATCCTATTCATCTCCTGCGTCTCGATGCCCTCTCTCTCTGTGCGCAGAAGGAAGGACCAGGTGACCTTCACCCCTTCACCCTCTTTAGCACCCCCGTCTTCTTATCCCTATTGAGAATCCGCTGCAAACCCAAGGCCATCTCACCTTGTCGCACTACCATTTTTCCTCTCTCTTCAGCTACCAAGGCGAACCTATGAATCCTCCCGTCTCCCTGATGCCATGGTCAGAAGCAAGCCCAGCTGAGCAACGGGAACGCTTCCCCGTCCTCATCTCCGTCGCTTGTAACACAAATGGAGGAGCTGGACGTGCCTGTTGCTGCTTCCCATCCTTCCTCTATGTTGGAGCAGAGCGCAGTGCCGCAACCCGCCGCTGTCGCCGAGAACCAGCAAGCCATAGGAGATCCGTGGCGTGTTTTTGAAGACGTTTAGTATAGGGAGTGAGGAGGAGAAGGTCGAGAACTCTCTTGCCGGCCATGCGTACTCGCTGCTTGCCGTCCCGGACGTCGTCGCCGCATCAACGACCCTGTCCTTCTCCAGCCATGAACCCCTTCGATCGACCCCCTCTAGGTGAGCTCGGCCTCTCCACATCACCCACTGGCTTGTATCCTTCCTGGTCATTCCCCTCCAGAATCCTGCACGCGCACGACACGCGTGATGTGCATGTACTTGTCTGTGCCCGCATGCCGCAGAGCACCTCGCCAGTGGTCTCCCTCGTCCTCGTATGAGCCCATGGAGATGCGCCGCGTTCCTCACTACCTCCCTAGCACCATCGTGTACATTTGGAGCCCCGGACTTGTCGTCTCCGATGACGGTGCACCACACGAGCACCGAAGTCCCAAATCTATGCCTAGTCTTTCTCGAGTTCTAGTTGTTGCCACGGTTCCCCTTCCGCTCGAGTATCCTGAAAAGTTGTTGTAGCCAATCGTACTAGCTACGCACCAATTCAAACCGCACACAAAACTGATGAACACATCCCTCACCCTTGTCATAGAAAGTTTACATGGGCTCTATCATTGAGGTTGTGCAGGACAACCGCTCTATAAACACTCCTGCCAGCACAGCCGCTCTATAAACACGCCTGCCAGCACAGCCGCTCTACAGCCGCAGGTCCACGCATATGCATCTATGGGTAGCTTGAGCTCGGTAAGAAAATCCAGCATGATTTGAATTTTTCAAATTCGAATTCAAACCCTAGTGAAACCCTAACCAAACCTTTGGCCAATATTTTAATCAAATCTATAAGCAATTTGAAAATAGTTCCAAAAATAAAGTTGCTTAGTTTTCCATGTTGAACATTAATATCGACTATGTTTATTTTGTCACACATGGAAAAATAATAAATGTTTTATGATTATTAATAATTGCTTTAATAATCTTTAAATGTTAACTTTTATTTGCTAATTCCAAATAACGCAAATAATCTATGTTTGGAGATTAGAAAATTTCAAGGATTAATAATATGTCATCCAAAGTAATTTTGAGAAAATAAAATTTCGAAATTATTTTAAATCTCATAGATGTCTTATTCTTAATAAATCCATAACTTTTGAACCGTAATTCTGAATTCTATAAATGATATGTCTAAATCGATCAGAGCATAAAGCCCTTTCCAACTATGCGTTCCACAATTGAAATTGCATCAGGCATCATGGATAAGTTGCAAAATTAGTATTTATTATGCAAGGAAAACATGATGAATAAAATTGGTAAAAATAATTATTTCTTGTTAATAATGCCTCACTAATGTTGTATCATCAATGTACTATATAAATGAAATCTTATTAACATGGTTTGGATCATTTATCATGCATCATATCATGATCACGCTGGTTCTAACGCATTAGTTGTAGTTGTTGCATGGATTGTTTCTTTTAGTCCTTTGCTTCTTCCCATATAGGACGATGAGATATGTGAGATTCGATAAGTTCTCTAGTGCGTCTTCGGCAAAAGTTCCCAGGAGAGCATTCTTCCCCTTGCTACCTATTTTTTGCTTCATGGCTTTACTTCTCCCTATTGCTATTTGTGTTGCGATGCTTTAGTTTCCATATGTAACATCCCAAAATTTTCCTAATTTTGGATTGTTAAAATAAAATCAATAAGTTGATTGAATTGTTTGATCTTGTTTAATTTTTTTGAATGAAAAGAAACTTTTAATGTTTGTTTGAAGTTTCACTAAAGTCACATTAAAAGAAATGGATGACTATCACATTGGTTGGGAAGTTTTAAACAAATCCAAATCGTATATGTTTGTTTGGCACTCATGATCCTTACATCATTGCATTCATACAAATTCTTAAGCTTAAAATACCATCTATAAAAACCCTAAATTGAACTACCAAAAATACTCCTACAAGGATACAAACAAGGTTATATAATTCAATTACTTTTCAAACTAGATAAAAGGCTACAAAAATGATCCTAAGGTGATCTAAAGAAATTTAGAAATTTTTTGAGACAAGAATAAACTCATTTGGAGTTACAAAACAAAAGTTACAAAAGGAAACAATAAATAGAAAATAAAAGGAATAAAAAACTAAACCTAACCCTATCCTACCCCGCGGCCCAACCCACCGGCCTAGCCCTCGTGCCCCTCCCCTTCTGTTTGTCGTGCGCGCACCCAGCATGCCAATTGGGTCGACCAACACCGCAGCAGCCCTCGCTCTCCCCCTGTTCTTTTTTTCTGCTGACATGTGGGGACCGCCCCATCGTCTGCTATGTCCGATCGGAGACAGAGGCGCCTACGGGATTGATCTCTCCCTGAAATTTGCATGATTAATTTGGATTTCATTGCCCCTTTCGCACTCAATCATGCCTATAGAAACCCCCACATCCACCCCACTCGGTTTTTGCAAAAATCACGAACCCTAGCGCCAGGTTGAACGAGTTTGGATCTCGCCGCCGCCTGCCGCTGCAATGAGCTCAAGATCAAAGTTTACTAACCGCACCAAGCCCCCTCTTCTTCCCCATCACCTTCCCCTGGTTCTTTCGCATCCTCTCAACTCCTTACCCATCTCGCAGGAACACCACGGCGAGCCCACGCTGCTGCCGTAGCTCTGTAGAAGCCGCCCGCCTAGTCACGCCTCACCGTAGTTCCAGGAGAAATTAGTCCACGCCAAGTCCACCTGCGAGTTTGCCATACTTGTCCACATTGAGTCCACCACTCCTCGTCACCAAGGCCACCGTAGCTCCGCCGTGCTCCACTATCTGAGCATGCACCACCGTCCGTCGCCGTCAACATCACCGACATTGTCGTTAGCTCTCCATTATCACCACCAACCGTCCGATCTAATCGGAACAACGAAGATTAAGACGAGCCATGCCTCGGCTGAGGCTTAAGCCACGCCGAGCCGATCTGGAGCTGAAGCCCAGAAGAAGACGAGCCACTAATCTTCCACCGTCCGATCAAGATCCAACGATCCATGTCAATCACTTAAACATAGAGGTACCGACGAACCACATCACGCCATGTCATAGTCACTTATTAGTTTATTTGGATAATAGATTTAAATAGGAAGAAAAACATGTAATCTTGCAAAAATCATATTAAAATATTTGTAAGTCCAAAAAACATAAATAATATATCAACAGATAGATAACTTATCATAGAACATTATTCAGTGATCAGATCTATTTTTCAAGGTATAGTTTTTCTGAATTTATTTAATTGGTTAAATAGTCTTTTGTAGTATTTAAATTGTATAAAATATTTATTGCTCAGAAAATTACAAATAATATATCTACAGATTCAGAAAATTATGTAGAATATTAATACAATATTAGATCTAACTTTTACTATATAGTTTTATTGTAATAATTTAAATGGTTTAATGGAGATTTTAGAATAAATAAACCATAATAAATTATTTGTAGATCCCTAAAATACAAATAAAGTATCTGTACTTTTCTAATTTCATAATCAACATTATTTTGCTGTTACATATAATTTTCGTAGTGTATAATTACTCTAGTGATTTAATTAGTTTTAATGGCCATCTAAATTATTAAATTCATAATAAATTATTTATAGATCAGAAAAATATAAATAATATGTCTATGGATTAATAATTTCATGTAGGATACAAATCTGGTCTTAGATATAAATTTTGAGGAAGTTTATATCTTAAATGATTTAAAATATATTAAATAGTAATTAAATCATAGCAAATGATTTATAACTCCAAATTTAGTAAAACCAAATTGTAATGTTTAGTTATGATCATATCTATCTAGTAAAAATATACACAAAATTATTTGGCGTTGTTATATCAGATGATCTTGCAGAAAGACTAAATTGCATTGTTATAGTAATGAAATCATACAAAAATATTTATAGATACTTTTTGTGTGATTCCAATTGCTGCTGTCTATAAATTTAGATACCTATAAAGTGTTATTTAATTCACAATTTAATAATACAAAAACACCAGAATTTGAGTTAAACCCTATTTAAATCAATATAGTTCATTAATAAATTGTTTTATGCATTAAATGCTTTCTAATATCCATCATGTGTTATAATAGTGTTCAGAATACGAAATACAATTAGTAAGACATTGTTAATCATCATGCATGCATATGATCACCATTGTTTTGTTGCACGTTTGTACTGTTGCTAAGTTTGCAATTGTTTTGATTGGAAATTATTTTGACCTCACGATAGATTGTTCGGAGAGTGTGATTGCTGAAGAAGAAATTCAATAATCACTCATAATACAAACATAAGGAAAGTTACACCACTTGTTCATATTTTGTCCTAGTTTTGATTCTATGCATGTGATCTTCAATTCTGTAGTATGCATGTGTAGAATGTTTTAGTAGAATTTTCCTTAGTATTATTTTTGCAAGTGCGATGGTTTTATAGTATGCCATGAGTAGTTCTATACTTAGGATTTATCTCTCCTAATAGGTTACCCCTATTTTTGCTAAGTGCTTGTTATTCTATATATATAAAGTATCGTTGTAGGTTCGAAAGACAAGAATTTTTTTAAGTATAAAGGCTCTCTTGAGCGATCTTTTCTTATCAAATCCACTTCAAAATAAAACTAAGTTTCTTATGGGCGGAATGGTTTTCGGGTTAATGAGTGGGACTTTGGTGGAGGACGGCCGCCCTGGAATCAAAGAAGTCTTTCATGTTTTAGAATTCAGAAGCTTCCAGTGCAACGAAAATAGAAATGGGCTTTGTCTTGGCCTAGTACTTAGTGGGAAACCTCACTAGGATACCAACATTGGTGGTTCTTGGCACGGTTAGATCCAGCTGGTAGAGGGGCTACTAAGGAAAAACCTCGCCATGGTCTTGTGTGTAAAAGGATTTTATCGTGGATTGTGGGTAAAGTGCACAAACTCTCTAGAGTATTGTAATATGATCGATCAGCCGTGTTCAAGGAAATAGAACAACATTGAGCATCTAAAGGATGGAGCCCCTGAAGGATCTTCCTCTCTCTTTTCTAAACAAAGTTTTGAAATCCCATGGCGTGAGTAATATCGCCAATGGGTGGGATTTTGGGACTTGGTGAGTAATATCCAAGTGTTTTGGTTGTTTGGAAACTTGGTGAGTAATAACCTCGTGTGCCATTTGACCCTATTTTACTTAACATAATGCTTACAAACTAGGATAAAAACTCTTTCTCTTTTCCTCTTACTTAGAGAAAATTGGTTTTATGCAAATGAACTCCAAAGCCTACTTAGCCTTGCATGTAGAGTTAGCCTTATTCTTTCCTTAGTTTAATTTGCCAATACATTCAAAGTATTGGCCAACACGTTTTGCTACACGTTTCATGTGTAGAATATGGAGATCGTTGAAAGGTGCGCTAGGATCGTTGGTCTTTACTCATCCTGCCTATGGCGTTGATGGGACTCCAAGTTGAATATATTTTGCTTCTATTGAAATAATTTAAACTCTGGATTATTCGATTCATGTAATAAAGACTTGTGTTTTACATAATATTTCATCGACCGTGAGTGCTAGCTATTGATCCAGGGACTAGCATGTTAATCACATGGACATAGGATCTTTCTCGATCCGAGGTCACTACACCATATCATTTAGACTCCTTGCTACCTACCTTGGTTAGTTCCTATTACCTGTTGATTTGGTAGATAGCTGGCCTTGCGAGTCATAGTTGCTTGATCAGGTGTTGATTCAAGTTGTCAAGTTCCATAGTTGTTTAGGTTACCACATGCTTGATTGTGGAGAAAATCAAGATTCTACTTTCAACTGGATACTTGAAATGGTCGGAATAGATATAATTAATAAAGAGGCACCGGTGGGTACTAGTTGAGATTTGGATCTTATCCCGCCCACTTGTGTCCACCTAGGACCTAAGTTCTTAACACTTGTTCCGAAACCGAGCTCTCTAACCATGTGTGGGGTATGTGGGCACCCCTATCAGCTTATTACCTGATTTCAAAGTACTGTACTAGGGGCCACAAACTAGTTTGTGGTTTTCAATATTCCATGCTATGCCATGTTATTATATATTTCTCAATTAGCATTTACTACTGCACTATTTAGGATGTGGTTCGTTATTTTGAGGATTATACCTATGGCCTCTGTTCTCTTGTCCAATCTTGCAACCTCTGGGGCTGTCTTAGAAGCTCAACCGACTTTGTTACGAGTAGCTTAGTGGGGTGGCCCCCATGTGCTTCCTTTCAGTTCTAGGAAACATCATGTATGAAGCCCCGCCGACATACTGATGCGTGTATGTTAAATTATCTGGCAACATTGGGTGGAAATGCGTGTGGATACTTTGTTGAACGCCTATAGGGTTAAATAATTTGGAAAAGCCGTGTCCTCGATTATGGATGACTTGGAGCATAGTTTCTCAATCATAGACAACTTACAATAAAGTAGTACTCTAAATATGACTTGGATCTGACATAACTAGTAAGTAGGGAAACTACCATGGAATGATTAAATAAACTGCCAACTATGTGACTTTTCCTTAGAAGGAATTCCTCGTTTGGTCTCGAGGGGGCAATGTTGGGATGGGTTATTTTCGGTGTTAGTATCAGGTTGGTTCCGAATTGATCTCTCTCATCCCTCTCTGATAGACGATAGTTGTATCTTGTCTCTATAGGTTGTCTAGCGCATGCTTTGCTATCGCTTGATCCTATCATACCCCTATAGGCGAGAGCATCCGAATTCAAAGATTCACCATGTACTAGCCTCAATATTGACGGCTCCCTTTTTTTGCCCTTTATTAGCACCCTTTTACTTTAACAGGTTACCCCTCCGGCTTGGCCTAGGCAGGCACTACATATTGGTCATTGAATGGTCATAGTTTTTAATCTATGACCTTTATGTGACCAAATATAGTTGGTCAGAAGTTGAGTGTCACTAGTTAAACACCACGAACTTTTTTCTAAATCGGTCATAAACGTATATGACCAATATAGATGGTCATAGATTCTATTACCAAATGTTTTGGTCACATACTACCTGGGTTGTCCACGTCAGATCCTACGTGGTAGATCCTATGTGGCAAATCTTTGATCAATTGGAACTGTCAAATCTGTGACCAATTGGAAAGGTCGTCGATCACATTTAGCCTGATCCAGTTAGGTATTTTATATGGGCCAAACCCAATAATTTAGCATTTTATGGTTTTTTTCTCACTAAACTTTGTTCGCCTATATGGGCTAAGACCAACACTTTGGCTTTTATTTTCTAGGCTGCATCATTTTTCAATCCATTTCTTTTTTACTTCTAGCCTTATTGGGTATGTTTCTCAAATGTATATTCTTTCGATCCAACATTATTTGGGATGAATCCTTTTTAAAGCCCAATTATTACTTGGGATAGTATACCTTTCATCCTTCTTTAATTTAACAGATTAAGGAAGTTCATTTTTTAATAGTAAATAATTGAAACAAAACAAGAATACATGAAACATTTCACATAACTGCCAATAGGGTATCATAGAAGCTTATATAGTTACAATGTAGATAGAAGGCATGAAAGCACATATTATTACAATGTAAACATAGATTATTAAAATGTAGATAGGAATAAATTATAACTAATTTAGTCCTTCCTTGATGGGAGTAGGAGCTATCCTGGAACACGTAGAGTTCAACTTTTGCAGGTACATCCGCCATCCCTGTCCACTCTGCCACCATCTTAGTTGACATGGCCTCAGTTCTTCATGGTAAAGTACTTTATAGCTATCATATTATGAGATAACACCTATGCATGGATCTATATATGGTGAGCAACACTTGCTGCAAGAAGAAGCAGTATCAGAAAGCAAATAAATATAAAACTATATCCTATAGAAAATAGCAAATCCAGTGGGAAGAAGAAAGCACATTATGCCTAAAACAATCCCAGCTACACTACACAAGTAAGCATTAGCAGGTAAATAAAATTGCAACAATAGGACCATAATCAAAACAACCTCGCGTTTTAAATGTATGTGCATAATACAAGAAAATTAACTTCTTTAGCATTCTGAATGTCTTAACTTCAATAAATGGAGTTTAGATAACTCAATATATCTGTGCACCTACCTATTTGCAAATTCATATACATGATACAAAATTATTTCAACATGGCATTAGGAACCAACAGCAGAACAATATAACATGTTATAATACAAAATTATTTCTACTTATTTTCCTAATATAGGTTATAATATCATGCTGCAAAGACAAATAAGGCCGACCAGGAGAACAATGGGGATAGCAAGAGAAACCTTATCCATGTGATATGTACAAGAGGTAAAGGTAATCATGATACGTATGAAACAACTTTGCATACCATAGACGGATAAATAGAGTAGGCAGTACACAAGTTGACAAGAAATTAAGCTTATCCAAATGTCGATATGTGGTTGTGCACTTTGTGTTTATTTGTTATGAAGTTCCAACTGGTCACTACACTAAATATTACAGGAGCAATGTAGTGTAAGATTCTGTGAAAAGAGACTACATAAGTTCAGAGTGTTGTTCTACATGACAGATATGCCAAAGATTAACAACGAAATCAGAAATACAAAGCAAGTCTACATATTGCAATATAAAACAGTCAAGACCGAACACTACAAAAACCACCCGGCAGCATTTACAAGATTGATCACAAGATTCAGCATGCGATGGAGCTACAAAACGAGTTCGCAGGAACGAAACTGTATTGATCTAATGCTCATACAATTATCCTAAAAACGAATAATGCTCATACAATTAGCCTAAACGAATAGAAGTATAAAATTAGTACACAATTATCCTTCAGACTAGCATCTTGCACCACTTAAACCCTACCAAGATGGTCTGCTAAATGTACAATGCACAAAAAAGCTGAGGCTACTAAGAGCCCAGTATAATGGCTACTACAATTCATCTATTGATAGTAAATCTGGCATGGGTAACAATATACATGGCACAATATCAATACACACGCCAATAGCCAATAGATCTCATAGTACAACCAAGATTTGCATTGCTAATAAATTGGTAGGGTGGGATATAGATGAAAAAGTTACCAGGGTTGTCGGGAAGGAGAGGATATTGGCGGCGGCCTTGATGGTGAGGAGCACATCAACCTAATACATGGTCCAGATGAGGAGTCGGTGATGACTCGCTGCTAGGGACGAGGTGTCGATGACGACTAGTGGCCAGGTACGAGGCGTCGTTACCATCCACGAAGTCATAAGACGCGAAGAAGACATGGTCAGCCCCCGCGCAGACAGGGTCGATAGCCTCGATCAACAGTCTTTGAGTTCAATGGTCTATATCAAAGAGCAAATTCTATTAATGTTATAGTAAAAAAAGCTAATAAAATAGCAGAATTCAGGACCTTCTGTTCCAAATCTCATGCACATATTAAAGTTGATAATTACCCATGGTCAAGAACATATAATTTTTTTGTTTCCTACTGGTCATATACATTAATAGTGTGCTTAGAAGAGCTAGTTTTGTAACTCTGGAGGAACCCCCTAGCGTTCTTGTAAAACTTTCCAGCAAACCAAGGAGTTTTAGCATCCATCTAGGCCTAGTAGAAGCGGCACAGGAGTTCGGAGGCCTAGATCCTGAGATCATGGTTGGAGACGAATGCGAGGGTTGGGGAGAGGGATGGGTTGCACCGCCATCCTGGGTGATGAAGGGAGAGGCGGTGAACACGCGTCCACGGGGATCCATACAAGGTTGAGATCTGGCATGGGCAGTGGATGAGCAGAGGAGGTACTGCCGCAGTGAGGACGAGAGGAGGACGGAAATGAAGGAATGAAGTGGAGTTAGGGTTACCCTCTTGGTACGAAGGATATGAGCCAATATGAAAATTCGAGGATGCGCGGTCATTTCTAAAATTTTCCCTCCGCCCGTGATTTAGAAGTTAGAGTTTGACAACACTATTCCAAAATATTTATATTTTGGCGGTGAAGCTAGGATTGGTGGGGGTGTCTTGGTCATTTTGAGTCCGAAGTGAGGAGGCGGGAGAAGTTGGATCTGGATTCTCAGATGCGGGTATATGGCTGAGATCTGCATTGGCAGGGTGATCCGGGCATAGGCTGGCTCTATGTTTTGATCGGCTAGCTCTATTTTCAGTCCAAAACATGGTGTTTTATGAAGCAACCATCAAACAACTAATGTTATGTCCATAATCACGGTATATTTTGTGATAATGTGCCCATATTATGCATACATGTGCATCTTGGAAGGACAAACAATGTTGCAGGAGGAAGTTTTCCTTTTCATCACTTAAAATATGCATTTTCCATTTTCTAAGTGCAAAAAAGGAGGCGTTTTGTGAAGCAACCACCAAAGGACTAATTCAAAATGCTACCACCCCATTTTTAAAAAATACTCTACCATGTTACATGTACAATATCCCAACCGGGAGATCTCAAACCTTTTCATCCACCCCACGTGAAAAAGACAAATGTCGGCCAAATCGGTAGGAAGTGGGTCTAATTTGAACTACATGTACATTATCTAATGCTCAAGATTTTTGCAAAAATCATTTTTAGATTCACAATATGTTGTTTTCTCGACTCATCTCTTTTTTCTCCTATTTTTTATATACTGGCCCGACGATAAAAATATTTGAATGATCTGGCTAATGAAAAGAAGTGGTTGATATCTTGTTTCTCCGAAATGATGTTGGTTGTCTATTTAAGACACACATTGATCTATTGCTTGTTTTTCTAAGGTACTATCATAGTTTCCCGATGATTAAAACAATTCCACCTTCTGTGGTTGGAGGTCCAACCATAATTTCTCGAACTGCACACAGATCTGGCTAGTTCGTATTATAGACCATTTCTAAACAGCTCAAGGTATCCCAGACACCTATTTTTGTTATATTATCTATATTTCCATTACGCAGAGATATGATTTATTTATGAGGGAAAGAGTCTAGTTGCTTGATTCACTACATTCACTGCCACACTAGTTTAGTTAGTCTGCATGTGACACACATGTTTATTGCTTGATTTGTTATATTAGGACAATGCTAATTTTGAAATTCATTGACAACAAACACAGTGTTTCTTCGTCTACTTTGCTGCTCTAAATTAATATGTCTCACATCCAGCCTACAAATAATCTATATTGTTTGTTCCATAGAACGGCTATGATACAGGCACATGCTCGCATCGGACTAGGACATTGATTGTTCCTGTTATTCTGGAAAGAGATGTACGAGTCACATCATTAATTGTTCCTAGCCAATGATGCATTACAATTAATTTACCCATAAGTTTGCTGCCAGTTTGCTGGTATGCTGTGCTGACTTATTTTCTTAGTTTCAGGTCGAACATGAAGCTATGGAGACAGAAGAAAGGATTCCTACGTTAAGTATTGACGTCATTTCATAAAGTAGCAGTGACAGTGGTTGTTTCTTGCATAGGCCCATTGTTCCAGTTTTCCATCACAAGGAGGTGTTACAGCTACACTCGAAACAATTTATTTAATTGAAGAAGAAACAGAAGAAACAGGTGCAATAATCACGATTACACGCGAATAGATACAAGAATTGAAAGCTCGACAAGAGTGTACTGAACATCTACTTGATTATATCTTCTGCTGCTATCATGGTAAGCCTGTTGTTACTTGTATGGCGATGTAATATCCGTAGTAGAAACCGTGTTCCAACCCATGACTGGCGATGCCTATGTAATGCATCATTTTGTTTCTATTGAAATTCTGATTTGTAATAAAATTCAGAATTTTCTTGTTGATGTAATATGCTAATTCCGCGAGGCCATCAGTGAGCCGAAATATTAATGGACCGTTTTAAACAAGAATTGCGCCATAATTGTAGAATACGATATGCCGACCAGTAGACGGGCTCAATAAACAGTAAAACGCCATAATCAAGGCAGGCCGGATAAGCAACAATAGGACTTAAAATGTAGCTGACAGAACAGCAATGGGCGAAAGACCAAAATAGTAACAGGCCAGAACAGTAACATGACAAAAGAGTAAAAGGCTAAAATAGTAACATGATAAAATTGTACCAAACAAAAATAGTAGTAGGCCAAACAATAGTAGGCCAAAGTAGTAATAGGCTAGAAAGGTAACCGGATAGAACAGTAATAGGCCGAGAATAGTAATTAGCCGAAAACATACCCGGCCAGAACAGTAACAGGACAGAACCTGAGCAGGGCACTTATGGGCCATAATAGTAATGGGCCTTCATACAAAATGGGTCATTAGTGGGCAGCCGATTACGGGCTGCAAGAACAATGTCGGGCTGACTGTAGACCGTAATAGTACCGGGCCAAGATTGCACGGGCCGCCAATGGGTTGTGCAGCAGTGAGCCTAGGCGGGCCTTTAGTATGAAGACACAGTAACTGACCCGAAGTTTACGGGACACAACTGGCAGCATAAATGGGCCCAATTCAAACAGTGCTGAACGAAATAGTAACGAGTCATGATACTATTGGGCTCCCTTAATGGGCTGACCCACTTAATAATTATTATTCCTTGGCTAGGCCTGGCTTCTACAACAGTTTCATTGATAGTTCACGGTGCTAACTAGCTATTAACGGCATCCACCATGTGGCAGTTTGCATGACGTCAGCAGTCAACATGGCTGGAAAAAAAATCTACGAAGGACCCATTTTTTTTTGGCTGAAGGGTGCGATCCACCTTGGTTGAAAAAAAAACTGTGGTAGATTCATCTGTGACAGGGCTTCTACCATGAAGTTCATTTGTTGTAGAAGGCTTTTTAGCCACGAAAAATGTGCCTTCAACCAAGGAAATTGTCCGTTGTAAAAGGATACTTTTCTTGTAGTGTTAGTTCAAAAGTGAGGAGCTTTTTTTGTGTGTGCATGAAGAAAGTACATTATACGAAGGGTATGTCTCACCTCTGTCGTGGTGTGGAACACGACAGTTCCATCGGGGATGGCTTAAGAGGGACACTTAGGTGTAATCGGTGGCTCACGAAACAAGTTGGGCATGGTGAACTGCAAACATAGCGACGTACCCAGGTTCGGGGCCCTCTCGGCGAGGTAACACCCCTACTCCTACAAGATCTACTATATGGGGGGTGAGTGCCCAATACAAGTGCTCCTGGAGCTGTTTCCTTAGCTACTATCGATGGCTAGAGGAATAAGAAGAACTAGAGGCGAACTCTTATCACAATGGTTGTCTACCTAGAACCCTGGCTCTACCCGCCCTTATATACTTGTCTGGGGAGGTAGATTACAATTTGGGCTCAATGGTTTACTGTTTGGATCTGGGTTTACAGGGCGAGTCGGTTGCAGGGCCCTAGTCGGTGGACCAGGACCCAGTCAGCTTCTAGTACATCGATGGACGGTGCTACGGTAGCCCCGCGCCTTCCCTTTAGCTTCCTTTGGGGCATCATCCCTCGCTTTAACGGTCACCCGATGCTTCTTTGGAGGTCAGACGACCACTTTTCTTTATTTTTGTCTAGTAGAGCCGGTCAGGGCGGCACGCTAGCCTATCTGGTGACGAGAGGCGCCAGAGGTGTACTCCGCAAGGAGCGTCTCCTCCTCTGCGCTCTCCATCAAATCCGAGGCTAGACGGGTGGGAGCGGCCACCTAGTCGGTTCTTCTGGCTACCCGGCTAGACGGGCCATATGGGAAAGCTTTAAGCCCATCTGGGTGGGACTAGCCAACCGACTAGAGTTCTTCTACTTGAAGGCCAGGCAGCCAGTGTCTTTTGGAGCCGGCCTACTTAGGCCTGGCTTTCCCCACCCGCGGGTTATCCCCCCGACACTAGTCCCCGAGCACGTAAGGACTTGGCCAGTGGGGAAGGTCTTGCGAGCTCCTTTGTTTCTCAAGGTAGTTTGATGATGAAGTCTGGCTGCAGCTTTTCCTTTTGCTTTCCGGATGGGTTTAACTAGCTGCGGAACCGATGGCCTCCCACTGGGTGTAAACAGCGAAGGCAGCGACCGGCTAGCGAAGCCGGAGCCGAAACATCTGATGGATTAGGTTAGTGCTATCGTTAGCCACGACTGTTGCTCTAGCGCATGTCATTTCGATTTGACTCCTGCATTGTTGCGCCAGTTTTTGGTAATCGTGCGCACCTCTTGCCGTAGCATTTTCTCAGGGCAAGTGTGTCAACACCCGGATTTTTAATCACAGATGCATGTTATGCCATACATCGCAATCCCAGGATTACCATTTTTGCGAGACATAACAGATTGGATATCACAGTACATCATCCATTACAAACCATACATAAGGTCTTACACAAATAAGGATCTTAGGATCCAGTTCTTAATACAATTAAAGTAGCGGAATAACGTAATAGTAACGATAGCGTAGGCGAAGCTCCATCTTCAGGGTCACAGGCAATGCTGATGATGGGAGATGATCCTAGTTGTCGTAACCTTCCTGCTGTCCTTCTTCCTGATACTGCTCTTCATAGTCTGGCCACGGGAATAGCCAGGGACGAAGCCATGAGTACTTTTTAAGTACTCGCAAACTAATACTAACAAGTGAAGTGGTTTTGGAATAGGAAGTACTAAGCTCTATGGTTGTTTTGCAAAAAGCCAGATTTACCTCTACTAAGTTCAGAAGCAAAGAAATCTAGTTGAAAGTTTTATTACACCTAAGTGGGAACTTGAATTTCATGTCACAACACTGTTGTGTTCAAGTCAAAGTCAGAAATCATTTCATAAGTCATTTTGAAAACATCTGATGACGGAACAGTATGGCCACTCCAACTGTCCATAACCGCGGGCGCGGCTATTCGAATAGTTTGACACTCTGCAGAGATTATACACTTTCACCACAACATTCGATACATCCATCAGGAACAATCCTGAATTCACCATACTTAGTATGCGGATAATCAATCCTATCCTTTCAATTACACGCCCTAGTATAGGCACCTCTCCTGTGAGTTTGGCCTCCCAACCATAACCAACTGTCATCTTGGGTACTGCACAGGTGGACAATCTTCACAAGGTAGCCTCAGCTCAGACCTTGGCCGCAAGGGAACCCATACTAAGGTATATAAATTTCCAGTCAAGCCCTACACAAATTTTGGGTATTGTGGTTGTACGGTAAAATTGGAATCGTATCGCATCCAGACAACCATCAGTTTTGTAAAGGGCTAAGGCTCATCATCAAAATCATTTGGTGTTTGGAAACCTAGGTCAAAACATTTCAGTAGAATGACTCATCATTCTAAGGTTTTCATAACCATTGTCACCAAGTATTCCCATCTAAAGTTGATCAAGTTTTATGCTTAGCAATAGCATCTACAAGTGGGGGTAAATACTAATGAGGGGTGTTAAACAAGTGTATCTTATCTAAGTAAAATCTCATGCCTTAGGATGACATCAAGATTATCTAACTTTGGCCAAGTTTTATGCTCTTTATGCTACCTTCAATTATCTTTCTGGAATCTACAAGTCACTAAGTAAACTTTTGATAGAAAGATTTTAATAAAGAAAATAAAATACTAAGCATGCAAGTAAAACTAGGATGGCGTGTCAAGTAGGTATAATCACATATGCTTAAGGCATATAGTTGGCATAGTAACAAGCAAGTAGTAGCTTGCATAAGTAGGGTATCTTGCAAGTGTTAGCTTGCCATGCTCAGAGCAGTGGTTGAAGTTCTCCTCGGCTTCTTCCTCATAGTATCCTCCTTCCTCCTCACATCCTTGGTCGGTACTAGCGTCTATAAATAAATACGAGGTACACAATCACCAAACAATACTTAACTAGTTCGAATCATCACACAAAGGTTCACACTAGACAATCTAGCATCGTCACTAACATTACAAGATTAAAGCACTTGTCTCATTTATTTTATTTTAGAAAAGTAATTTCTACTCATTGAAAAAATACTTAAGATTTAATATTCTCCAACTAAAACATGGGATCATGTTGACACATGTCATCACCACATATTTCAGCACATGGGAATGTGATTTAAAGTGGTGTCACAATTTAATAAGGTTTAACCTTTTTATTTTAATTAATTAAAGTGACTAGAAATGCCTATCTGGCATTCTTTTATTACTTGATCATTATTTGTGTAAGTAAACCTATATATTTTTATATAATCTAAAAGGTATGGTTAAATGTGATTTTTGAGAGTTGGAATCAACTCAAAAGTTCTTATGGTTGAATTTTGAAAAATGTTTGAATGCAGAAAAGCTTCTGCCTTGTTATTTTTACCATGGGTGATCTACAATTCTAAATGGTTTGAATCCAATGGGCTTGGATTAAGCATTTCAATACCTTTCTAACAAAATTGGTTTCATGCATTTTAGTTCAATGAATCGATCTGGGTTAATTTTTGAATCTATGTACAAAACTAAGTTTAGAACTAAATGAATAAAACTAAATTTGAATTGTTGGGTCGCGCCGGAGGTTTAACTGGACCAGCCCACTACGCATAATGCACACGCAGGCTAGTTAAGTGAGTGACCCCACTCGTTAGTGAGACAACGAGGGGTGAAGCGGTATGGGGCGATTAGGGTCGTAGGATCTAACTCTAATCGAACGGCTCTGGTTCATCGTCCATGCCGGGCAGTGCCAGCGAGACAGAACCCTAGCGCGGCCGGTGGGGGTCATGGGAGGCTCACCGGGGCTCAGGCGATGGTCGGCGATGGGGCGAACGACGAAGTCGACGACGGTGATTCTCCTGGTACCGACAACTTCTCCTGGGGTGACTCCAATCGACGGCGCCTCTCCTCATGTGCAGCGGCGAACTTCGTTGAAATTCCGGCCACCTGGTGCTCGCCTTCCTCTGGGAGTGAGTGGGTGTGATCAGTGAGAGGTGGGGAGTGAACTAGTGTGAAGAAAACAAGCTGGGGAGGCCTCCTTTTATAGTGGCTGAAGGGGACTAAATGGCGCGGGTGGAGCTCGTCAGTGTCGATGGCACAAAGTGCTACTGGCATGGGCGATGATAGGGGCGGTGATGTGCTCCTTGGCGACGCTCAACGGCATGGCGGCGAGGCGTGGGGCGGTGTGAGATGGTCGGAACGTTGCGGTGCTCTGGGCGGGTCCAACGACAATTTTAATGGCGCACAACGTGCATGGTCCACGCGGCGGCGAACGAGGTTGTCTGGCGGGGTGGTGGGGTGCGGGCGATCACGTCTGCAAGAGGCGAGGGCGGCGCGTGGTCTGTGGGCTGATGTCGCTGACGACGCACTGGCGCGCTCTCGGCGTGCACGCAGAGAAGCTTGGCATGAGTTTGTCGTGCGGTTCAGGGGCTGGCAATGCTCGGGTCTTGGACAGGGAGTGGTGGTGGACGGTGCCGCGTGTCCCAGACAAGGTTGGAGAGGCTAGTTCTTCCTCTAGCTCGCTGGCGACATGGGGGTGACAATGGTGCTCTCGGCATGCTCACCATTTATGGCTAGGCGTGCTTACAGTGGTGCTAAATCTAGTTATATTACTTTGATCATCTACTGGGAGTGTAGAGTGAGCTATAGAGGGAGCAAGTTAGGCACTGATCACTGCTCGCTATAGTGTTTTGTGTTTGTTTGTTTGCTGCTGACAAGGTGTTTGATGAAATGTCCGAAAGAAATTCAAATTTGAATGTTGGATTCAAACTTGGTGGGTTTGCTAGGAACATACTAGGGAGTATTTGGTTAGTTGGATTGGTCAAGGGGCACTGGTTTGGTTGGGTTTTGAAAAGGTGTGATCTTCACATATGTTAAAGATTTAATTTTTAATTTTCATTTGAACGGGGTTGCTAAATGTTTCTGTAAGTTTGAAAGGTGGACTTTGATTCGCTTTTACTTGGTCGAGCAAGGGGTGAAAAGAATTGGAAAAGTTTCTGTTTGAAATCTTGGACTAGTAACACTTAAAGTGACCTAGTGAGCAAGATTGGCAAAAATGACCATTTGCCTTATTTGATTTGTTTTTGATTTTTTTCTTGATTTGTTTCTACTTGGAAATGTTTTAGATGATGTTATATTCATCTTTGACCATTCCTTACTATTTCATTGAATCACACAAGTCCATTCATGCATTCATCAAATCATCACATACACACATGCATTCATTTGGTTTTTATTTAATCAAAGTTTTTGTTAACCCTAATTTTAGTGATTAGAGTTTGATGATCATTGTTTCATATTTTTGGGATGTTACAAACCTTCCCTACTTAAACAAAATCTTGTCCCGAGATGTGAAAAAGAAGAAAACAGATTACCTAGGATTTAAAGAGATTGGGAAACTCTGTCCTAATGTGATCTTCTCGCTCCCAGGTAGCTTCTTTTTCAGTGTGGTTGCTCCATTGAATCTTGAGAAACTTGATGCTTCGGGTTCTGGTGGTTCTGAAAGCTTCTTCCAAAATACGGATGAGTACTTCAGGATACGTCAGGTCATCGTTGATCTCTATGGTCCGGTGATCAATGTTCTTGAAAACTTCAGTCTTCTCTGGAACTTCAAGGCCTTTGCGAAGTAACGATATATGGAACACATTGTGCACTGCTGACATTTCTTCGGGTAGTTCCAATTGATATGATACTTCTCCTCGATGATTCAGAATCTTGAAGGGTCCGATATATCTGGGGGCTAACTTTCCTTTGAGCTGGAAACGCTGCATTCCCTTCAAAGGCGACACTTTGAGATACACAAAATCTCCGATATTGAAAGCGAGGTCTCGACGTCTCTTGTCGGCGTAACTCTTCTCTCAGGATTGGGCGGTCTTAAGGTGCTCATCAATCTTGTGAACTTTCTCTTCTGCTTCTCGTAGGATGTCAGGTCCGAAAATCTGACTCTCTCCTACTTTCGACCAATTCAAAGGGGTGCGTCACTTTCTTCCATACATGAATTCAAATGGGTCCATTTGCAGACTAGCTTGATAACTGTTGTTGTATGAAAATTCTGCGAAAGGCAGACAGTCTTCCCATTTAGATCCATACTCTATCACACATGATCTCAACATATCTTCGAGTATTTGATTTACTCGCTCCGTTTGTCCATCGGTCTGAGGGTGATACGCTGTGCTGAAATCCAATCGGGTTCCTAAACCTTATTGGACTGTCTTCCAAAATCTCTAGGTAAACTGAGTTCCTCGATATTATACGATGTTCTTGGGGACTACGTGCAAATTGAGGTTCTAGTGATGTACAACTCCGCTAGCTTCAAACTTTGGTACGTGGTCTTGACTGGTAAGAAATGGGCGAATTTGGACAATCTATCAACTATAACCCAGATAGAGTCATTTCCCCTACTAGAAGTAGGCAATACGTTGATAAAGTCCATTCCAACGGAATCCCATTTCCATTCCGGAATCTATAATGGTTGCAACAGTCCTGCGGGTCTTTGATGTCCCGCCTTCACTCTCAGAGCCATACTGACCATAGGAGACCCTAGTTAGACTGGACGTTTGAATCAAAAACTTAGTTTCAAAACCAAAGGAAGCAAATATTTACATAAAATTATTCCTATTCTTATCACTTTGTTTCTTTCATAAAAATTCATGTTCCTCAAAAACTCTTACAAAATACATAAAAAATTGACACACTTGATCACTCTACTAACTTACCTCCTGTAACCAGAATTCACATTTGCTAAACTTGGCATACAACTGATGCTCTCCAAGGGTTCCAAGAATGGTCCTTAGGTGTAGATCATGCTCTTCTTCTAATTTGGAATAAATAAGAATGTCATCGATAAAAACAACAACAAACTTATCCAGGAAGTCCATAAAAATCTTATTCATGAGGTTCATGAAATAAGCGGGGGCATTGGTTAATCCAAAAGACATGAAAGTATACTCGTACAATCTATATCTGATGGTAAAGGCAGTCTTTGGAATATCCTCTACGTGAATCTTGAGTTGATGATAGCCAGTTCTAAGACCAATCTTAGAGAACACTTTGGCACCAGTCAACTGGTCAAACAGATCTTCTATTTTTGTCAACGGGTACTTGTTCTTGATGGTGACATCATTCAACTTATGATAATCCGTACACAAACGGTTACCTCCGTCTTTATTGTCCACAAACAAAATAGGTGATATCCATGGTGACGCACTTGGTTGAATCAATCCAATTTCCAGCATGGCATCTAGTTGCTTCTTCAGTTCCACTATTTCAGACAGGTTCATGATATATGGTCTCTTGGCTATGGGTCCGGTACCAGTGATTAGTTCAATACTAAACTCGATATCCCGATATGGGGGCATACCGGGCAAAACATCTGGAAATACATCATGGTATTCACAGACTATCTGGACTTGGTTAATGGTTGGCTAGGCTAGACTCTTGTTGCACTTGAATTTACGGGGCAAGGTTTCAGATACATGCTCGACTGATATTCCGGCTATACTAGTCATTGTTATAGATTTCTTGGCACAGTCAATTAATCCTTTGTGTTTGGACATACAATCCATTCCTAGTACTAGTTCCAAACATTTAGTTCCAAGTACTATTAGATTAGCATAAAAATCTATGCCATGGATTGGGATAGGGACGGCTTTGCAAATTTGCCTAGCTTTGGTGATTGAACCAGGTATTTGAACAATCATAACATGCTTCAATTTGGTTGGTTGAATCTTACTAGTGCATGCAAATTCTTCCGTAACAAATGAGTGCGTGCTCCAGAATCAAACAACACTATGGGAAGCACTGAGTTAACAGAAAACATACCTAGCACGACATCTGGCGCTTCTTGGGCTTCTTTAGCATGCATGAGAAATAGACGACCGTTGCGGTTGAGCGAATTCCCTCGGCAAACCTTCTTTTGGGCTGAACACGACGCTGCTGCTGAGCTAGGGCATTTGCATTGGGGGCTGCTGCTATCTTTTTGGGGCACTCATTGGAATAGTGACCTTTGGTTCCACATTCATAACAACTCACTTGCGACTTGTCCTTTGCTGCAACAGGCACAACATTGCTTCTAGTCCTTGGGGAAGTGTTGGTGTTGGTGGCGGCATTGTTGTTGTTGAACTTGGGTGGGGCACGGTTGAAATTGCTGGGATTGCCGGGTTTGTTGTGTTTTACTCTGGGCCTTGGGTTTCCACGGTTGGGATAGGTGGGACGGTTCATCAGGGGTCTGTTGTTTCTTGGGGCAAATCCTGGAGATGGGTTGGGGCGATACTTTGGTGTATGGTGGGTTCCTGGTTGATGCATCATGCGACGTTTGCAGTTCTCATTAGCTTGGTTGGTCTTTCCTTTCATCTGAATGCCAGAGTCAACTAAGGCTTCAATATCAGCAAATGGGATATTGACTAACACCGTCTGCATGTCATCGTGCAGACCATTGAGGAATCTCTCTTTCTTCTTGGCTTCAGTGTCTATATCATCCGGGGCATACCTAGCCAATGACAAGAATTTGTCACGGTATTCCACTACTGTCATCCTTCCTTGCTTTAGTTCTCTGAATTCATCTCTCATCCTCTTGATCAAACCCGGTGGCACATGGGTTCTGCTGAACTTGACTTTGAACTCTTCCCAAGTCATCACCTGACCTCCTGTCATTGCGCAAACATTGTTCCACCATGCTCTTGCATCTCCGGCCAGATAGTGGGTAGCAAACAACACTTTCTTGTTAGCTTCCACTCCTGCAACTTCCAGATTGTTCTCCATGGTTTGCAACCAATCACCTCCATCTAGGGGCTCTTCCGACTTAGTGAAAATAAGTGGATTGGTGTTCTGGAAATTCTTGAGCTTAGATCCATGGTTGTCCTGATTTCCATGGCCTTGATTGTTGTTGGCCATCTGAGCTATCTGTTGAAAGGTGGCTAAGTTGGCGTGATGTTCGTCTCTTTCAGCTTCGCGGTCAGAAACCAACATTTGCAAGAGTTGCAACATCGGGTCCGGGGTTGAGTTGCTTCATCTGGGAGGCATCTGAAGATTGAGATAGATCATGAGAAAAGAGGGAAATTTCTAAGGTTCGGGTGTTTTTGGAAAGTTTTTAAAGTTTGACTCAGATTTTTCTAGCAACATGCTTTTCATTCATTCATTCATAGAACACGATACAAACACACACCACAACAAAGGAAAACAGATAGTTTTAAGAACCATTCTGGGAAACTACGATATAGTGGGACCGAATACAACTCACTAACGCTAGTGATCAAGTGCTACTACTCCTCGTAGTCAGTGTCCTGATCATCCTCATCGATGAAGGCGAAGTCATCCTCATCGGTGAAGAAGTCCATGGCCTGATCCTCCAGAAAGTCATCATCATCGCTGAAATAGGAGTAGGGGTCTCCACGAAGGTCTTCCCCTGCATTCTCCCTCTCCTCCAACTACATGTCTCTCTCGTGGATGGTCTCCTCCAAATCCGTGATCTGGTGGCGAAGACGGGCAATGATGCGCTCCTTCTTATCGAGCTGACGGCGACGAGACTTGCGATCCTTTACTAGCATGGCGATGGTCTGATCCTTCTTGGCGGCGATGGGGTACTTGTGGTTGGCGTAGGTACGGGCATTGTCCAACTCCTTCTGACGGTCATACATCATGAAGCTGGGATGGTCCAACTGAGTCTTCAGCTCATGGTGATATGGGGCCTCCAGTGGATGTCCCATAGCATCACGCCTTGGGCAGAACTCCAAGCTGGTACCTCAGAGACTTGCAACAACTAGCCACTGCAAATCTTCTCCTTCCTGATCATTGAGCCGAGCTCCTAAGAACTCTGGGTGTGGACGCTCCAGCATTTCTGCCAGGTGGTCCAAGTCACGCTCAAAGATGAGGTCTCCTCTATTCCCCAACTCATAAAACTTGCTGTACTTCACATCCATCTATAAGAATATAGGATGAGTAAGTTAGTAGAGTGATCAAGTGTGTCAAATTTTATGTAAGTTTGCAAGAATTTTTGAGGAACATGAATTTTCATGAAAGAGTCTAAGTGATAAGAATAGGAATAAGTTTTCATAAATACTCACTTCTTTGGTTTTGAAACTAAGTTTTTGATTCAAACGCCTATTCTAACTAGGGTCTCCAATGGTCAGTATGGCTCTGATACCAACTTGTCAACACCCAGATTTTTAATCACAGATGCCTGTTATGCCATGCATCGCAATCCCAGGATTACCATTTTTGCGAGACATAACAGATTGGATATCACAGTATATCATCCATTACAAACCATACATAAGGTCTTACACAAATAAGGATCTCACGATCCAGTACTTAATACGATTCAAGCAGTGGAATAACGTAATAGTAACGATAGTGTAGTCGAAGCTCCATCTTCAGGTTCACAGGCAATGCTGATGTTGGGAGAGTGATCCTAGTTGTCGTAACCTTCCTGCTGTCCTTCTTCCTGATACTCCTCTTCATAGTCTGCCCACGGGAATAGCCAGGGACAAAGCCATGAGTAATTTTTAAGTACTCGCAAACTAATACTAACAAGTGAAGTGGTTTTGGAATAGGAAGTACTAAGCTCTATGGTTGTTTTGCAAAAATCTAGATTTACCTCTACTAAGTTCAGAAGCAAAGAAAGCTAGTTGAAAGTTTCATAAAACCTAAGTGGGAACTTGAATTTCATGTCACAACACTGTTGTGTTCAAGTCAAAGTCACAAATCATTTCATAAGTCATTTTGAAAACATCTCATGACGGAACAGTATGGCCACTCCAACTGTCCATAACCACGGACGCGGCTATTCAAATAGTTTGACACTTTGCAGAGATTGTACACTTTCACCACAATATTCGACACATCCATTAGGAACAATCCTGAATTCACCATACTCAGTATGCAGATAATCAATCGTAACCTTTTAATTACACTCCCTAGTATAGGCACCTCTCCTGTGAGTTTGGCCTCCCAGCCATGACCAACTGTCATCTTGGGTACTGCATAGGTGTACAATCTTCACAAGGTAGCCTCAGCTCAGACCCATACTAAGGTGTATAAATTTCCAGTCAAGCCCTACCCAAATTTCGGGTATTGTGGTTGTACGGTAAAATTGGAATGGTATCGCATCCAGACAACCATCGGTTTTGTAAAGGGCTAAGGCTCATGCCTTAACATTTTCATCATCAAAATCATTTGGTGTTCGGAAACACAGGTCAAAACATTTCAGTAGAATGACTCATCATTTTACAGGTTTCATAACCATTTTCACCAAATATACCCATCTAAAGTTGATCAAGGTTTATGCTTATCACTAGCATCTACAAGTGGGGGTAAATAATAATGAGGGGTGGTCAACAAGTGTATCTTATGTAAGTAAAATCTCATGCCTCAGGATGACATCAAGATTATCTAACTTAGGCAAAGTTTTATGCTTTTTATGCTACCTTCAATTATCTTTCTGGAATCTACAAGTCACTAAGTAAACTTTTGATAGAAAGGTTTTAATAAAGAAAATGAAATACTAAGATTGCAAGTAAAACTAGGATGGTGTGTCAAGTGGGTATAATCACATATGCTTAAGGCATATAGTTGGCATAGTAACAAGCAAGTAGTAGCTTGCATAAGTAGGGTATCTTACAAGTGTTAGCTTGCCTTGTGCAGAGCAGTGGTTGAAGTTCTCCTCGGCTTCTTCCTCGTAGTATCCTCCTTCCTCCTCTTATCCTTGGTTGGTACTAGCGTCTATAAATAAATACGAGGTGCACAATCACCAAACAATACTTAACTATTTCTAATCAGCACACAGAGGTTCACACTAGATGTTCTAGCATCATCACTAATATTACAAGATTAAAGCACTTATCTCATTTATTTTATTTTAGAAAAGTAATTTCTACTCATTGAAAAACTACTTAAAAATTAATATTCTCCAACTAAAACATGGGATCATGTTGACACATGTCATCACCACATATTTCAGCACATGGGAATGTGATTTAAAGTGGTGTCACAATTTAATAAGGTTTAACCTTTTTATTTTAATTAATTAAAGTGACTAGAAATGCCTACGTGGCATTCTTTTATTACCTGATCATTATTTATGTAAGTAAACCTATATATTTTTATACAATCTGAAGGTATGGTTAAATGTGATTTTTAAGAGTTGGAATCAACTCAAAAACTTTCATGGTTGAATTTTGAAAAATGTTTGAATGCAGAAAAGCATCTGCCTTGTTATTGTTACCATGAGTGACCTACAATTCTAAATGGTTTGAATCCAACGAGCTTGGATTAAGCATTTCAGTACCTTTCTAACAAAATTGGTTTCATGTATTTTGGTTTGGTGAATCGATCTGGGTTGATTTTATAATCTAGGTATAAAACTAAGTTTAGAACTAAATGAATAAAACTAAATTTGAATTGTTAGGTCGCGGGGGAGGTTTAACTGGGCCGGCCCACTACACACAGCGCACACGCGAGCTGGTTAAGTGAGCGACCCCACTCGTCAGTGAGACAACAAGGGGCGAAGCGGTATGGGGTGATTAGGGTCGTGGGATCTAACTCTAATTGAACGGCTATGGTTCATCATCCATGTCGGGTAGCACCGGCGAGACAGAACCCTAGCGCGGCCAGTGGGGGTCGTGGGAGGCCCACCGGGGCTCAGGCGATGGTCGGCGACGGGGGCGAACGATGAAGTCGACGATGGCGATTCTCCTAGTACCGGAAGCTTGTCCTAGGGCGGCTCCAATTGACGGCGCCTCTCCTCCTCTACAGCGGCGAACAACGGTGAAATTCTAGTCACCTGGTGCTCGCCTTCCTCCGTGAGTGAGTTGGTGTGATCAGTGAGAGGTGGGGAGTGAACTGGTTTGAAGAAAACGAGCGGGGGAGGCCTCCTTTTATAGTGGCTGAAGGGGACCGGATGGCGCCGGTGGAGCTCGTTAGTGTCGATGACACAGAATACTACTGGCATGGGCGATGATAGGGGGCGGTGCTGTGCTCCCTGGCGATGCTCAATGACATGGTGGCGAGGCGTGGGGGCGATGCGATATGGTCGGAACATTGCGGTGCTCTGGGCGGGTCCGACGACAATTTTAGTGGTGCACAGCATGCATGGTCCGCGCGGCGGCAAACGACGTTGTCTGGCGGGGTGTTGGGGTGCTGGCGATCACGTCTTCAAGCGGCGCATGGTCGGTGGGCTGATGTCGCTGACGGTGCACTAGCGCGCTCTCGGCTCGCACGCAGAGAATCTTGGCATGAGCTTCCCGTGTGGTCCTGGGGCTGGCAATGCTCGGGGCTTGGACAGAGAGTGGCGATGGACGGTGTTGCGTGTCCTAGACAAGGTTGGCGAGGCTAGTTCTTCCTCTAGCTCGCTGGCGACATGGGAGTGACAATGGTGCTCTCGGCATGCTCACCATTTATGGCTAGATTGCTCATAGTGGTGCTAAATCTAGTTAGATTACTTTGATCATCTACTGGGAGTGTAGATTGAGATATAGAGGGAGCAAGTTAGGCACTGATCACTACTCTCTATAGTGTTTTGTGTTTGTTTGTTTGCTGCTGACAAGGTGTTTGATGAAATGGCCAAAAGAAATTCAAATTTGAATTTTGTATTCAAACTTGGTGGGTTTGCTAGGCACATACTAGGGAGTATCTGGTTAGTTGGATTGGTCAAGGGGCATTGGTTTAGTTGGGTTTTGAAAAGGTGTGATCTTCACATATGTTAAAGATTCAATTTTGAATTTTCATTTGAATGGGGTTGCTAAATGTTTCTGTAAGTTTGAAAGATGGGCATTGATTCACTTTTACTTGGTCTAGCAGGGGGTGTAAAGAATTGGAAAAGTTTCTGTTTGAAATCTTGGACTAGTAACACTCAAAGTGACCTAGTGAGCAAGATTGGCAAAAATGACCATTTGCCTTATTTGATTTGTTTTTAATTTTTTTCTTGATTTATTTCTTCTTGGAAATGTTTTAGATGATGTTATATTCATCTTTGACCATTCCTTACTATTTAGTAGAATCACACAAGTCCATTCATGCATTCATCAAATCATCACATACACACATGCATTCATTTGGTTTTTATTTAATTAAAGTTTTTGTTAACCCTAATTTTAGTGATTAGAGTTTGATGATCATTGTTTCATATTTTTGGGATGTTACAGAGTGTGCACGCCTCACCTCTGGCGTAATGCCTGTGGATCTTCTACGCGAGGTTGTGCCAGCATAAAGGATCTGGAGCCGTAGTGTCACGGGATTGAAACGCCGCGCGGCCACGTGTCGCGTGGGAGCGAAAGAGGCGATGGTGCCCCCCGTGGTGATAAATAGTGCCGCATGGGGGGGGGGACGAGGAATCCCACTTCGTCTTCCTCCAGCTCTCGCCTTCCTTGCTTTCTACACCCCTGCCTTCTCGCTTTGCTCTTGCTCTCTGCGCCCTTTCACCGCTGGTTAGTGGTCGCCAGAGCCTCCATCGCTCCATGCTCACTCGCTGGGAACTCTAGTCTCCACCACGGCTTCTCATCCCGCGAAGATTTTGCCGGAACAACATGGCGGATGGTGCGGGTCATTCGTGACGAACGACCTTGTCTACAAGTACCGGCAGGGGAAATTCCTCCTGTCATCGTGGCTAGTGAAGCACCGGCTTGCTCCGGAGGAGGAGCAGGAGCCCGAGCCTCAAGAGGGGGAGTGCGTCGTATTCCTCGCCCACTTCACCCGCGGCTTCGGACTTCCCTTCAGCCCCTTCCTCCTTCAGCTCTTTGATTTCTTCGACCCACAACTCCACCACCTTGGAGCCAACGCCATTGCACAGCTGTCGCATCATGCGGTATGCTGCGAATCTTGTCTCGGGGTTTGGCCCGAGGTGGCGAACTTCCTGAAGTTCTTCCACTTCAAGGCACAGAACATCTTCAAGGATGGACCGCTGACGAAGACGGGCTGCTGCACCGTCTACCCGCGGCCCTCCTCGCTGATGCCGCGATTCGACCTCCCCGACACCGTCAAGATCTGGTAGCGATCATACTTCTATGTGAGCAATGCCACAGACGTCGACTTGATCGGTCTGTCGCCCTTCATCAACGTTCCTTCGACGCAGAAGTCCTGGACGGTGAAGGGGATGGGTGCCCAAGCGGACATTGATCGGATGGCCGCCCGGGTGGAGGCGATGGCAACGACGAAGTGGCTCACTTCTTGGGACATCGCGCTGTCGTGGATGGCACGTCGCGTGCTTCCACTCCAGAGGCAGTCGCACAAGATGTACTACTTGTACACCATCGACGACCCAACCCAGACGTCGCAGAAGGAGGTGCCATATGAGGTGCTGCAGAACTGGATCTCCATGATCTCCAAGTTCCGCGCAAAGGCAACTTGGTCGTACTCCTGCCGGCCATACCACCACGGCCGCCTGTCACCTCGGGTGAGTTGTCCTTGCTTTTCTTATTTTTTGTGTTTATACTTTTCCATGGTAGGTTTTCCTTGGGTGCCTGATGTTCCCCCTTTGAGTAGCTGTTTACAGCGCAGCAGGCTGAGGACGGTATTGGCGACTTCGCCCTTCTCTCCTTCCTGCCGGACCAGAAACCGTCCAAGTACCCCAGACGGAGCCAGAGGGGTTTCCCCTCTGGCTCGACGACGGGCCTTCGGATCCCCACGGTAATTTCCGGGTGCGGCTTCTTGTTTTTGGTCTGCTTATGGGTCTTTCCACTGATGCTTTTGTTTGTGAGGATGCAGCCGAGGCGGGGGCCGGCGGGGAGAAGGCCACGGTGAAGGCCCGGGGGAAGAGTGCGGCGTACACCAGCGTGTCGGTCGCCACAGAGCAGAAGAGGATGCGCCGAGCGTGGCCAGCTGCTGTCGTGCCATATTGCGCCAGGTGAGTGCTCTCTTGATCTTCCTGGCTCTTTTCTTCACTCTCTGCTGAACTTGTTTGGTTTTAACTCATAGCGACGCGATTTCGTTGGGCGGCTCAGGTGCGGCCACCACCACTCCTCCCCCGGCTCAAGCCGTCGAGACGGCTGCGGCCAGTCCGGCTGCGCCTACCCAGACGACCCCACCAGCACCTCCTCAGGGCTCGCTGGCCGCAGAAGTGCAGCACCGTGCACCCGTGACTTCGCGGGTTGTGCAGATATTCGTGGCCGCCCAAGGCCCCGAAACCCCCTCCTCCATCCCAAAGCTGGTGTGAACCCGGCCTGGAACGATGCTCTAGCTAGTTCTGCCAGGCCTATCATCGAGGAGCTGACGGAGGAGGTGCCAGGTGCCCCGGTGCAGGCGGCTGCGGCGGGCAACGTCCAGCCGGGAGCTTCCGACTCGGCGGGGGCGGAGATGGTGGTGGTTGCTCCTTCGCGTGCCACTTCTAACAAAGTCGAGGTCATGGTTACCGGCTATAGGCCAGGTTCGGCTGTTCTTACGCCGGTTGCCATCCTCGCCTAGCTCTTTGGCGCAACGCCCGTTGCCCTCAACCAGGATCGCCACCTGGTTGAGACAACGGAAAAGAAATTTGTCTCTTTCATTGGAGGTAGGTGTCTCTCTCCATTTCTTTTGCTATAGCCATCCTTTCTGTAGCCCGATTTTTGTGCTTTTTCCTTACTTCCCTTCTCTTTGCAAAAAGCCTTTTCAGAGGTAGCAAGGAGTACTCATGATTTGGGGCGTAAGATTGCTTCCTCTGACATATCTTGGAGACTGTCCTCCTTTTCCCGCTTTTTCTTAACTATCTGGTACCCTCCTACAACCATGATTGTGGATAGGGACAAAGAGGTGGAGCGTCTGAAGGCTCAGGTGGCCCGGCTGGAGGAATCCAACAAGGCCCGCTAGGGGCAGACCGACCAGCTGGCTACGGCCAAGCACAAGCTTAAGGTTGACATGGAGAGGGGCAAGAAGGTCGCCGACACCCGAGCAGAGGTGCTCACGACCTTGGAGGCGACATTTTCCCAGTGGGAGGAGATGCTTAAGGTGCTTCAGGCCGAGGAGAAAGATCTGACTAGACAGCTTGAGTAGATTGCCGAGCTTGTTGTCAGTAATTTTGAATTTCCTTTTTTTTACGCTTGAGTCGATGAATTGTCTTTGTCCTCTTATTCTTTTAACCGGCTTCAGCTTACTACCCAGAGTCGACGGAACAAGCTCTTGAGGCCCTGTCTGTGGAGGAAGCCGTTCGTCAGCTAACACCCTGGGATCGGGTGAAGGTTCTGGCGGAGGAGAGCGATGATCTTCTCAATGTAGACATGTACTTCTTTTAGTACATCTGTCCCGGGATGGGAGAGCAGCACCGTATCTCCAGCCTGGCGCTCGCCCTGACGCGCGGCATAGATGTTCTTGAGATCGACAAGGAGTGGGCGGCTCGCGGTGGCGTGGAGAAGGCGCTAGCTCTGGTGAAGTCTTGGTATCCCCATGCAGACCTGTGCACTCTCACCCATGGCTTCCGTGCCGGGACCATCTATGAGGGCCTCCGCCAAAGCATCCCTGAGATCGGGTCTTGCGGAGTTAAGATGGGCACGTATGTGGAGATGGACCGTGACTTCCGTGACCCCTCTGTGCCGGTGCCGTATCACTATATACCAGTCCCTGCAAGCGGCGTCGACGTTTCCTCCTCCAGCCAGATTCCCAAAGCTGGTGCCAATGCTGCCTCCTCCGGCCAGATGCCTGCAGCCGGTGTCGATGCTCCTTTTCCCAGCTCAACTCCTGCTCCTGAAGACGATATCCCTTCTTCCAGTGTTATGCCTCAGCCTTGAATCGCTGGGATGCCAGGCTTATTTGTTTCTTTGAAAAACTTGTTATGCATTCACTCCGTCCTTGTGGTGAACTTATTGTAAAACTTTGGTGCTGCATGGAATCTTTGCTTTCCGTTTATCTATTGGGTGATTCTATTTTTCTTCCAACTGATTTTGGGTTTTGTCTTTCTCTCTCTGGATGTTGATGTCCTTTGCGTTTCTTGTGTGGGTGCACGGGAGCGCGTCTATCGGGTGTAGTCCTTGAGGTTCGGGCCGGCTGGAGTAGTCAGCCGGGTCGAAGCTCTTTTCTACCGTGTCGTTTTCTGATGGGTGCGCGGGAGCGTGCCCACTGGGTGTAGTCCATGAGGTTTGGGCCGGCTAGAGTAGCCAACTGGGTCGAAGCTCTTTTCCTCCTTGTTGTTTTTTGATGGGTGTGTGGGAGCGCGCCCACTGGGTGTAGTCCCCGAGGTTTGGGCCAGCTGGGGTAGCCAGCTAGGTCAACGCTCTTTTCCGCCTTAACGCTTTCTAATGGGTGTGGGGGAGCACGCCGACTAGGTGTAGTCCCCGAGGTTCGGGTCGGCTGGGGTAGTCAGCCGGGTCGAAGCTCTTTTCTACCTTCTTTCCTTCCAAGTTTCGGCTCATGCAAAACAAAATACAACGTCATTAGAGTTAGTTTTGCCACTAGTGTGTGCGTTTGTAGTTAAGATAAGATATGATAACGATGCCCTTTCGAACTAGGCTGATAACTTATTCCTGTTCTCAGCAAGCATTGGCCTTTCAAGCTGTGGCCTTGCCGGCTACTAGCCGGGTTGCGGTCTACAGCCGAAACCGAAGGGGTAGCTAGGTTGGCGTACTTCGTGATACTTCGGGTTGTTGTTATTGGCTTAACTCGGACAGGCACACCCGAATTATCCAGGCGCCCTGGTCCTCTATTTGGGTTGTTTCTCGTAAGGGGGACTTCGGGCTTTTGCTCTTGCCGGGTCGACAGCTTGCTTGCGGTCTGAAGCCGGAACCGAAGAGTGGGACCTAGGTGCCGCGTACAATACTTAACCGTCTGTAGATATCGAAGGCGTCTGGGCCAGCCAACAAACTCATTGCAGAGACCGCCAGAGCCGGGTTGATGACAAAAGTGATGCGAAGATGGACGTGGAGTCCTCGGGGCTATGCCGAGGCTCCCAAGCTTGTTCATTTATTACATGAAATTAATATACATACACTTATTGCTCAAGTGTAAAATGGACGGAGTAGGTTCGCGTTCCACGGGCGCTCAATCTCTTTGTTGGAGCGAGCAGCCTTGTTCTTTGCCGGCAGCTGGGCATCGATGAGGTAGTATGAGTCGTTGTGCAACGCTGGGCTGATGATGAATGGACCTTCCCATGGTGGGGAAAGTTTGTGCATTCCCTTCGTGCTTTGCACTAGGCGCAGCACCAGGCCGCCTTCGCGGAAGGAGGTAAGTCGGATCCGGCTGGCATTGTAGCGATGCAGGTCCTATTGGTAGATAGCTGATCTGCACAGGGCCAGCTCGCGTGCCTCTCTAGCAGATCCACACTATCTTCGCGTGCTTCCTTGGCCTCTTGTTCCGTGTAGAGCATCTTGCGGGGTGCATCAAACTGGATATCATTGGGGAGGACTGCTTCTGCACCGTAGACGAGGAAGAACAACATGAAGCCAATTGGCCGATTGCGGGTGTTGTTCAGGCTCCATAGCATGGCTGTCAGTTCCTCTATCCAGAATCCGGGTGACCTGACGAGTGTATCAATCAACCTTGGCTTGATCCCAGCTAGGACCAGGACGTTTTCGCGCACACATTGGCCATTTGACTAAGGGTGTGCGATCGAAGCTAGGTCCAGGCGGATTCCCTTCTATGCATAGAAACGAGCAAAAACTCCCTTGGAGAAATTGGTGTCGTTGTTCGTGATGATGCTACGGGGGTAGCCAAAGCGTATGATGATGTCCATGAAGAACTTGATCACTATTTTTCCACCGCCACGAGCAAGTGTATCATTCCGGACCGGGCTGTCTTGAATGGTCCAACCATGTCTAGCCCCCAAACTTCAAACGGCCAGGTGATTGCTATTGTCTTGAGTGTCGTAGACAGCGTGTGCTTCAGCTGGCCGAAACGTTGGCAGCCATTGCATGCCTTGACCAGTTCCTCGGTGTCCTTTAGCGCTGTTGGCGAATAGAAACCATGGCGAAGCGCCTTGGCTGCTATATCCCTTGATGAAGCGTGATGGCTGCACTCGCCCTGGTGGATGTCGACTAGGAGCTTGATTCATTCCTCCTGGCTTATACAACGCTGATAGATGTCCCCAACGCCGCATTTGTACAGCTCGCTGTTGATGATGGTGTATGCGCTTGCCCTGCGTCTCACTTGTCGTGCTGCCACTTCTTCCTCCGGTAGTTCATGCTTAGCTTGAAAATTCATGAATGCTTTGGCCCAGTCGGGTGTTTCTTGGATGGCTTACACCGTCTGCATGATGAGCTTGATCTCCTCGTGGATAACCGTGTCTGATTTTTCAGGGGGCTTGCCGAGTGGAGGCTCGGTGGCGACAGTCCCCGGAACCGTCTTGGTAGTCCCTGGGACCGGCTTGGCAGTCCCTGGGTCTGTCGGGGCAGTCCCTGGGTGCGACGATGCAGTCCCCGGGAGCGGCGAGGCCGTCCCTGGGTGTGGCAAGGCAGTCCCCGGGTGCGGCGAGGCAGTCCTCGGGTGTACCGCTCCAGCAGTCCCTCGGTCCGCGTCTAGCACTATGGAGTCGGACTCCAGAGACGGAGTGATGGACGGCTAGTGCAGGTGCTCGAGGGAGACTCCAGGAGGTATGGCTTGTCTTGTTGAGCCGACTCAGGCCAGGGTGTCAGCGGCTTCGTTGTTAGCTCTGGGTACATGGTGTAACTCACATCCTTTGAAGCATGCGCATAGCTACTAGACGAAGAAGCGGTAGAGGGCCATGTTGGCGTCCTTCGTGTCCCATTCTCCTGAGACTTGCTGTACCACCAGGTCTAAGTCACCAAAGCAGAGTATCCTTTGGATGCCTATCTCCTTGGCCACCTTGAGTCCATGGGTGAGCACCTTGTACTTGGCGACATTATTTGATGCCTTGAAGTGGACCAGTAGCATGTACTCCAGCCGGTCGCCCTTGGGGGAAGTGATGACGATTTCAGCTCCGAGCACTCCACGCATCTTGGAGCCATCGAAGTGTAGCTTCCAGTGCGTGGAGTCGGGGACCGGTGGCATTACTGTGTATCCTCCCAATCGACGATGAAGTTGGCCAGCGCTTGAGATTTGATCGCCGTTCTTGGCTCGTACTGGATGTTGTGCGCAGCGAGCTCTATAGCCCATTTCGCCATGCAGCCGATGCTGCCCTTGTTGCCGATGATCTAGGCGGGTGGCGATAGCGCCACCACCCAGATGTAGTGCTCTTGGAAGTAGTGCTTGAGTTTCTTGGAGTCCATGTACACACTGTACACTAGCTTCTGGTGGTGGGGGTAGTTCTGCTTGGAGAGTGACAGTACCTCATTCAGGTAGTACATGGGGCGTTGGACCAGTTGGTCTTTCCACTACTAGTACAACGTTGATGACCCTGTTGGTGGCCGCGATGTACATTATCATGGGCTCCATTGCAGCTGAGGCCGCTAAGACCGGCGGGGAGGTGAGCATGCGCTTGAGGTCACAAAACACTTCGTCCACCTGGGGTGTCCAGACGAACTTGTTTGTCTTATTCATGAGCTGGTACAAGGGCAGGGCCTTTTTGCTCAGCAGGCTGATGAACCGACTAAGAGAGGACCAGCACCCGGTAAACTTCTGCACGTCGTGCAAGTTTTGTGGAAGCTCCATGCGCTCGGTTGCTCCTATATTCTCCGGGTTTGCCTTGATTCCTCGTTCTGAGACGAGAAAACCGAGGAGCTTGCTGGCTGGGATGCCAAAGACGCATTTCTCCAGGTTCAGCTTGATCTGGAAACGGCGGAGCTTGTCTAATGTTTCCTTCAGTTCCTCGAACAGCGTGCGGTGCTCTTTGGTATTGATGACGACTTCGTCAACGTAGGCGTGCATGTTTCTACCAATTTGCATCTGCACGCATTTCTTCATGCAACGCTGATAGGTTGCTCCTGTGTTTTTTAGACCGAAGGGCATGGTGGTATAACAGTAAGCCCATATGGGGTTAAGAACAATGTCTTTATTTGATCAGTTACATTGAGCTTGATCTGGTGATAGCCTGAGTAAGCATCTAGAAAATACAACAAGTCACAGTCGGACGTGGAGTCGATGACCTGATCTATCAGTGGGAGAGCGAAAGTCTATTTGGGGCAGCCCTTGTTGAGGCTGGTGTAGTCCACGCACATCCGCCATGTCTTGTTCTTCTTCAGTACTAGCACCAGGTTCGCCAGCCATTCCGTGTGGCAAACTTCCATGATGAAGTCGGCTGCAAGCAACCATGTGATCTGTTCACCAATGGTTCTTCTTTTTTCTTCTGTGAAGCGTCGTAATGCTTGTTTGACCGGCTTTGCGTCCGGTCGAACATGAAGAGAGTGCTCGACGAGTTCCCTCGAGACACCTGGCATGTCTTTGTGTAACCATGCGAAAATGTCTCAATTCTCACAGAGGAAGTGGACAAGTGCACTTTCCTATTTGTTGTCCAAGCCGTCTCCAACTAGGAAGAAATTGCTTGGGTCCTCCTCGTTCAGCAGGATCTTCTTTGTGCCCTTGGACGTCTTAAACTGTGATTTGCCGGCCAGCTTGGGCTCTCTAGCCGGCATGTCCGCCTGCAGGGCCGTTCGCGGTGGAAGTTATTCTCTGTGCCGAAGATGACGTCTAGTCAGATCATACCGATTAGCAAGTGAGATGGACCCGGAAACTGCCTCATGGAAGGAAGTGCTTGAGGGCTGAAGTTGAGATTTGATGATACCGAGCCGCTCAAGGCTGCTGTGGTACAAGAGGTTGATGCCGGTGCCTCCGTCGATGAGGACACGAGAGAAACGACACGGGTGCTTCTTGGAGATGACGATGGGGTCCAGGACAAGCGCATAGCTGCCAGGGATTGGCAACACGGCTAGCTGGTCTTCCTTGCTCCAAGTTCTTGCCTACTTAGACCAATGTAGGTACTGGGGGACGGGGGGAAAGATAGTGTTCACCTCCACCTCGCGCCTTCTCTTGCTCTGCTTGGTTTCCGGATCGGTGAGGTAGATGTGATAGTTTCCCACATGGCACGGGTAACCGTCTTCATCATCTTCTTGGCGGTTGTGTCATTCCCTGTTATCCGGCTCGAGGTGGAGGTGGTGGTGGGAGACCGTCGGCTTCAGCCATGTTCTTCATCCAGCTGCACTGGCGTGTTGTATGGTTCGCGGGCTTGCTACATCCACTATGGATCTTGCACGACCCATCGATCATGGACTCCATGGTGTACTTGGGCCGCGATGGCTTGTCGTCCGGTCTCTGTCTCCGGCTGCCGCCTGCAGCCGGGTCCTCGTGCACCAATGCTACTTGCTTGGTGCCGTACCGCCTGTCGGGTTGGTCGTCTTTTCTTTTGCCGTGACGGTTGTCATGGCCGTGTGTCCCAGATTGATACTCGCCCGACTGGTAGCGCTCCTCCTGCTCATCGTTCACGATCTGGCCTTGGTCATCCACCACGATGGGCTTCTTCATGGCCGCATCGGCGGTGGCGTACTTGTCCGCAATGTCCATGACCTGAGCCATGGTTTGGGGATTGTTGGGCCACGTAGAGATAAAATAAAACTTTTTGCCCTACACAGTGAACCCAAGATCTCGCTGAGGTAGAAGGCCACGAGGATTACCACTAGACATGTAGTTGCGGATTACTGATGAAGCACGTCAGTTGATTCAGTGCAGTCCTCATGATCTAGTCCGATCACGATCGTCCTGGTGTTGATCGTACAACACCGCTGCTAGTATCCACACGTACAAGGAGGAGCACCAGCGGTGAACTGCTAGGTTCAGTATAGCGGCTGGACTGTTGTGGAGAGCTAGGGTTTCCAACACATGGAATGATCTAACCATTAACTTTTCTGGGTTTCTCCGCCCCACTGTATATAGGTAGTGAAAGTGGGCTCCACTCACTCGTGGCCCATTCACTAAATCCCATATAATATTAGTCACTGTGAGTCCGACTCACTCACTCAGTCCAAATCTGGCTCAGGTCCAATCCAACCAGATTTCTGGTTCGGATCCAATCCGAACTTGCTCCAGCTCTTAAGTGTGTGACCCTGCAGGATCATGGCTACTTGGACACGATTGGAGTCCGACTCTCAATCGATCAGTCGGTAGTATCTCCTAGAAGAACGTGTCGGCTTCCAACTACCGAAGAGTCATGAAGACTTGTCTTTCCAATGCGACTTGCGTCTGAGTCCCTTTTACCTCACGATATACCTTGTCAGACTATAGGCGAATAATTGTCATCCCTTAAATAGTCCAATTCTCTTCTTGATCTGAGATAAGTGACTCATCCGACTAACTCTTAGTCGATCGCCTCGGTTAACACTTAATCGAGTCCTGGATGGCCATGTTTTCTGTATAATATCATCCGAGAGGGCCCAGAGAATATCTCTCCAACTGTAGGGGAAAATTCCCATCTTGATTATTCACATCACATAGCTTGATACTCAGTCGACCCGAACTCTGCCTTTATAACTGCCTAGTTACGGATCAGCGTTTGACAGAACCTAAGTCGATGATCCTCAACTCGGACTGCAACAACCTCAGGTCTAAGGATTACATAGATTGATATATACAAATGAAAAATTGTTTGTTGTACCTCAATATGGGTCAATCCGACTCGCTAAACTCTTCAGCCGAATCTTTGTAAGTCGGAATAGCATCTCCATGCCCATGACAAGTGGAACCGAGTCATCAGCCGACTTTCACATTGGTCTAAGTTGTGTGTCCATCACAACCTCAATGACAAAGGATATTTAATACAAAAAACATGAATGTATAGTTCCACAACTGAATCACATATTCAATGATACACATCAGATGTTTATACAAGGACAACTTAATATCTTTATGAATACAATGGGAAATAGCATCATACTAGATTGCCTCTAGGGCATATTCCCAACAGTCTCCCACTTGCACTAGTGTCAATATTCCGACATAACATGTCTAGGCATCTAATGCACATAGCTCTTAGGTGTGCCTCATGATCCGGCTGTGGTAATGGCTTTGTCAATGGATCCACAATATTTGGATTCGTGTGTACCTTGCATAACTTGATATCACCCTGATCCACGAACTGGCCAATCAGGTGGTATCGAATGGGTATGTGCTTGTTCTTTAGTGTTTTCTAGGTTCCTTGGCTTGTGAAATAGCACCATTATTGTAACAATACATGTCTAATGGATTGGACGAGCCCTGAACCACACCAAGATACATGAGGAAATACCTCATCTAAACAGCTTCCTTTGTTGCCTCTGAGGCGGCAATATACTCAGCCTCTGTTGTAGATGCTGACACAGCCTCTTGCAAGAACTCTTCCAGCTCACAGCCCCTCCGTTTATAACAAAGACGTATCCGGACTGCGAACGAGAATCATCAAAATCAGTAAGATAACTGATGGTGCTGGTTAGCACTTCATTGGGAACCCCAAGAGGAAGGTGTGAAGCAGCACAACATCAGTTTTCCCTTAGTAAGAAACCAAGGTTATCGAACCAGTAGGAGGAAGGAAACGTCACACAGGTGTTGCAAGCAACGCGGAGACCTACACAACACAAACTCAAGACTTTGCCCCAACTATACAGTGAGGATTAAACATACGGTGTGGAAGGTAATGGTGGTTTGCAGCAAGTAAACAAGTAACAGTGGAAGATGTTTCAATGGTAAAGATTGGACCGGGGTCCATAGTTCACTAGAGGTGCTCTCCTTAGATAAACAACATGTTAGGAAGGGTAAACAAATTACAGCAGCACAATTGACAGGAACTGAGCAAGGCATAACAATGCAATACTAGTCAGAAAGATCCTATGAGATTCGATTGGGCAATAAAACAAGATACATAGACCGCCATCCAACTGCATCTATGACTAAAAGTCCACCTTCAGGTTATTATCCAAACTCCCTCCAGTATTAAGTTGCAAGCAACAAACAACTGCGTTAAGCAAAGTGTGTAAGGTAAACAGTCCACATGTTCCATGAACAAGAGACCGTTGTTTTCTCCCTAGTGGCAATAGCACATCTACAACCGAAGAGATTTTTGTCACTTCCCTTGGAAACTAGAGGCGTGAACCCACTATCGAGCATAAATACCCCCTCTTGGAGTCACTAGCAACTACTTGTCGAAGATAGCTACTAACAACAAAGAACATGCAAGATCACAAAAAACACAGACATGATAGAATCATAAAGACAAAACCATTAATCAAACCAACATAATAATCTCAATATCCATCGGATCCCCGAAAACACAACATGCATGATTACAAATAGATTAGATCTTGATCATGAACGAAGCTCAAAAGATCTATACATGAAAGCACAAAGGAGGAGATACAACCATCTAGCTACTACATGGACCCATAGTCCAAGGTGGAACTACTCACGCATCATACCGGAGAGAAGGCCTCTGGGATGAACTCCCCTCCGGCAGGGTGCCGAGAAGAACTTCACATCCCCCGATCTAGGGACGACGGTGGTGGCGGCTTCATAAGGTTTCGTGAAATATTGATTGGGTACTTAGGGTTTCTACATCGGGGGATTCTTATAGGAGAAGAGGCGAGGCTGGGAGGCAGCCAGGCGGCCCACACCATGCCTAGGCGCGAGCCCACCCCTAGCCGCGCCTAGGGGGGTTGTGGCCGCCCTGGCCCGCTTCTCCGTCTCCCCTCTGGACTTCTTGTTTGCAGCACCCCTTGAGGTTAGGGTTAAACTAATCTCAGAATTACCATCTAAGACATGTTCGACTCCCAAACACGAAAGATCACAGTATGATTCGGTGACATTACAGAAGATAGGGATTCAACAACATAAGTTTAAACTCTTAACAGAGTAAGATATTAAAGTTATTACAAATAAGAGGTCATAGACCCAACATTACATCACACAGCAAAAGCAAATTATGTTGTTCTACACAACAACTTAGCAAAAGGCCTAAGAGGCCATAAACAAAAGCGGCGTCCATCCCATAGTCCTCAGGCTGCTACCTGGGACCCCCAACTACTCGTCGATGTCAACGTAGAAGCCACCTTCAGTTGCAACCAGATCCTCTTTAGAAATACAACAATGGCGCAAGGCTGAGTACGAGAATGTACTTCACAAGACTTAGATAACCTAGTATCTACATGCTTTCGCTAGAAAGGCTTTCTCTGGATTTACTTTTGCGAAAAGCAATCTTTATTTGTGAACAAGAGAGAGAAGAGGCTCGTCTACTCAGAATCTTTTAAAAAGGGATAAGATGGCGACTTCTTCATCTTGTTCATCACATCTCGGTAACCACCAGCTTCATCAGAACCTACTATCTAGGATCACCCCCTCGACCCAGAGGAAGCATCCTTAAGCACACGTGGATCAACAAGTTTTATAATGTTTAAAGTTATCTATGATCTTAGAATCTGGTCACCAAGCGTTCATAACCGTGAACACGGCTTTTCGAAAAGATTAATACCCTGCAGGGGTGTACAACTTTACCCACACGTACCAACCAACTCTTAATGCCAAATATTATTAGCCCTCTTCCTTGGAAGGCCGGCAGAGGGTCGTTGACCATGACCTTTACCTTGCTTTCGCCGAGACCATGAGTCACGCAATAAGTATGGTTCCGCTGTAACGGGTCAAATCCCGAAGCCGGTACTTAAAGATGTGAGGCAAGGTTGGTTTACAAGGGGCGCTATCTACCCCAAGCAACCCGGTCCATGTTTCCCTACCTGTTATGATACACCTCCACCACCTCCTCTTTCAAAAACGTTTTCAATGCGTAGGCCAAATGGAAAGCCCGAACTATGTGACTCATGGAATCTACTAGGCAAGTTAGTCAGTCGAGGGGTTCCCACGCCCCATGTGGTTGTACCCTCATCTCGGTTCCAAAGGCAAGAACTCAGTTCCTAGTGGTGGCGAGCATGGAACGACAAATACCACACCCAATGTGTCCTCCCATACAAGCCTTAGCATATTTAGTTAAACTCCTTCAAGGATGTCACCATCTCCTACCTTTCTAGATTCTCCGACATATCTGATTCAACATTGAATAGAGCAGACGTTGCTTCTATGCTTGGCTAAACTGTCGATAACAAAAGCTCTACAGCACTCACATGCCAAACCTAGATATGCTAGGAGTAGTGGATCAGGAGTATAAGGCTACAAAAGGGAAAAAGTGCAGCAGATAGGTAACGCTAGATACTGACAAAAGACCACATTGGAATCGTGTGCATCATAGCGAGAAAGTAATATACTTTATAAAACATAGGTTCAGAATAAGAGGCTACGCTTGCCTTGTCCGTCAGAAGACAGGTATGGATCTTCGGTGTTGTTGACTTCAGCTTCGGGTTCGGATCCTATCGCGAAGAACCAAATACCGGAAAGGGAGAAGCAACATTCAATACGTGTCATGTTTAATGCTCAATCAATATGGATGATATGACAAGTTAACTTGCGTTGAAATGATACCCTAAAACATGTTCGGCGATTTGAACGGGGTTCCGAGGGTTGAAAACCCTAACTGGGAAAACTACGGAAACATATGAGAGGGGTTACTATATTGTTCTAATTAAACTTGTTATTAAAGTTGTTGAACAATGCATGATTATAGGTTAGTTAGATATTTCTCATTTTTCTGAACACTTTGATATATTATTTGTATTTTTATGACTTATAAATTAAAAGTTATTGAATTTACAATATTCAAACAATTTCTGAAATTAATAAAACAATTTATTACATCAGGATGACGTCATAAAACAAACCCAGGGCTTTTGTTACCACAACTGAACATACCCACAGTGACTGACTGGTGGGGCCGAAGCCACATCAGCAGCCACACACGTAAAACAGGGTCAGGGCGTTTCGCATCGGGGCTGCAGCTAGCTAGAGAGGCTGCCTGGTGGGACCTGGCTACGCAGGCACCTCGTGGACTCAACACATGAGACACGTCATGGCCACGTAGGCTCGACGGCGGCGACGACTCAGTTGCGCATGGCTACGGCGACTGGGATGGCGCAGGGCAGCGAGGAGGCATGCGTCCGGCTCAGTACGACGCAGCCGACCCTATAGTGGCGGCGCCGCCCTGTTTTAGCAACCACCGGTTCGGCAACGATGGCCTCTAACGGAGAGCGGCGGCCGCGTTCGTCGACACAACAACACAGAGCACGGGAGGGAGAGAGATAGAGGGTCTGTACGGACCAGAAGCTCACCCTGAAGCTATCTAAGGCTACGACAAGGCTCGAGGAGGCCGGAACCGGTGGCAAGGACGATGGCCGGAGTCGGGGAGGGAGGTCACGATTCCGTCAATTGGGGGCGCGCGCAGCTCCGTGGCTTGGCTATGAAGAGCAAGTCTAGCACGGATGTCGTTGGTGGCCACGGCTCGTCCTGGGACGGTCGGAAACGGCGACGATCTGCCGGCAGGGTCTCGGACCGGCAGCGTGAGAGGAAGAGGGAGGTCGGGGGAGAGGGGGAAGGTGGATGAGGATGGCTAGGGCGTCTCCCCGGGGTTGTTATCCTTCCCAGGAGCGGCGGGACGCCGCGATTCGGGCGAGGATCGGGCGACGACGGCGCTGCCACGCAGGAGCTTCGCCAGCGTCCTTCTGGCGAGGAAGAAGAAAGGAGGAAAGAATCGAAGGGGTACGGGCCTTCTGCTGGGCCTCGGTGGGCTGACCTAGGCCGCTGTTGGGCTGCAGGAAAGGTTGCAGGGGGGAAGGAAGAAGATCTGGGCCGGCCTGGGGTTCTCTGGCTACACATTTTTTTAGAATCCTTTTCTTTTTCTAATTTCAGAATCTGTGTTGTATTTTCAATTTCAAACATGTTTTGGGTATTTCAGAAATACCAAAGGCTTTTGTGAAATATGTGAAACATTGTGGGGCCCTTTATACCAATTTAGGCTTTAATAAAATTTGATACTTTTCAAAGTATGAAAACCATTTGAAGGTAGTTTCAAAGAAAGGGGAGGAATCTAGTGTTTAGGGTTTGCATTTAATTCAACCCACTTGATCACATGCATTACTTGGATGATTTAAATAGATGCATGCCATGCTTAAGTACTGATTACATATATTAAAAACATGGGCTATTACAGCTCTACCCCCTTACAAGAATCTCGACCCGAGATTCCTAAGTTTTAGAGAAGAAGGCAGGGTACTGAGATCTAAGACGATCTTCTTGTTCCCAGGATGCTTGGAAAGAACACGAAAAGGACCAACATAGCGAGGAGCCAGTTTTCCTTTGATACCGAAACGATGAACACCCTTCAAAGGAGTGACCCAGAGATAAGCTTGATCACCAACTTCATATTCAACATGTTGATGGTGATGATCATGATAGCTTTTCTGACGAGACTGAGAATTTTTCAAATGATCTTGAATGATACGAACTTGATCTTCTGCTTCCTGGATCATATCCGGACCAAAGACCTTTCTCTCGCCGGTTTCTGACCAGTTCAAAGGAGTACGACAAGTTCTTCCGTATAAGAATTGGATAGGTGCCATACCAATACTGGACTGAAAACTATTGTTGTAGGAGAATTCAGCAAAAGGAAGGCATTTCTCCCAGTTCTTGCCAAAAGATATGACACACGCTCTAACCATGTCTTCAAGTATTTGATTCACTCTTTCGGTCTGGCCACCGGTGTTAGGATGATAAGCTGTACTGAAAGACAGACGAGTTCCCATAGCTTGTTGGAAACTTGCCCAGAACCTTGAGGTGAACAAACTTCCATGGTCAGAGACGATTTTCTTTGGTACCCCATGAAGAACAACTATTCGTGAGATATACAGATCAGCCAACTGATTAGCAGTAATGCTCTCGCGAACAGGTAGGAAGTGAGCAACCTTGGACAGATAGTCAACGATTACCTAGATGGCATCATTTCCTTTCTAAGTCTTAGGAAGACCAATAATGAAAGACATACCAACTTCATCCCATTTCCACTCAGGGATTTTATGTGGTTGCAGAAGACCAGCGGGTCTTTGGTGCTCGGCTTTGACGCGACGGCAAACGTCACATTCAGCAACAAAACGAGCGATATCCTTCTTCATACCAGACCACCAGAATCTTTGACGAATATCCCGATACATCTTGGTACCTCCAGGGTGGATAGAAAGAAGTGATTCATGAGCTTCGGTAAGAATTATATTCTTCAAGTCCTTTCCATTTGGTACTACCAAACGTGTACCGAAATATAGTACACCTTCCTCGTTAACAGAGAAACATTTAGCAACTCTGCTAGCAATGTTCTCTTTAATCGTATCCATCTCAGGATCTTGCCTTTGAGTACTTTGATCTGATCCTCTAGAGAATACATCACTTCAAGAGTAGAAAGGAATCCACGAGGAACTACTTCAAGATTCAATCAAGCGAATTCCTCATGAAGAGAAGGTTGTGCTTGTTTGATCAACATGGAGTTGCAATACGATTTATGGCTCAGCGCATCAGCAACGACATTGGCTTTGCCAGGTTGATAGTTGAGACCCAAATCATAGTCCTTGATGAGTTCCAACCATCTTCTTTGCCTGAGATTTAAATCAGGTTGTGTGAAAAGATACTTCAGACTCTGATGATCCGAGTATAACTTGCAATGACTACGGAGAAGGTAATGTCGCCATTGCTTAAGAGCATGAACAACAGCTGCAAGATCAAGATTGTGAGTTTGGTAGTTGTTCTCATGTGGTTTTAGCTGATGGGAGGCATAAGCCACCACATGCCCATCTTGCATCAACACACATCCAAGACCTTGGTGGGAAGCATCGCAGAAGACAACAAAGTCTTTGCTGGTGTCTGGGAGAACTAACACGGGTGCAGTGGTTAACTTGGTTTTCAACAACTAGAAGCTTTCTTCAGCCTTATCGGACCATTCAAACTTCTTATCCTTCTTGAGAAGATCGGTCATCGGCTCTGCAATCCTGGAGAAGTTCTCAATGAATCGACGGTAATAACCAGCCATCCCGAGAAAACTTCTGACATCCTTGACGGATTTAGGAGACTCCCAGTCGAGGATAGGTTGAACCTTATCAGGGATAATAGCAAACCCTTTGGCGGAAACAACATGACCAAGGAATACGAGCTCTTGTAACCAGAACTCACATTTGGAAAACTTGTCATAGAGACGATGTTCTCGAAGTTTTGTCAATACCAAACGAAGATGTTCAGTGTGCTCTTCTTCAGTCTTGGAATAAACCAGAATATCATCGATGTAGACCACGACGAACTTGTCAATATACTCCATGAAGACGGATTTCATAAGTCGCATGAAAGTGGCTGGAGCATTGGTAAGACCAATGGACATGACCGTATACTCGTAAAGACCATAACGAGTGGTGAAAGCAGTCTTTGGAATATCTTCCTTACGGATCTTTATCTGGTGATACCCTGACCTTAAATCCATTTTGGAAAAAGACAGTGGCACCACTTAACTGATCAAATAGATCGTTGATCCTAGGGAGAGGATACTTGTTCTTGATAGTCACAACATTGAGTGGGCGATAATCCACAACCAGACGCGGTATATTGGTATCCCCCTTCTTGACAAAGATGGTAGGACATCCCTAAGAAGATGTGCTGGGCTGAATGTATTCTTTTCCTTCTAACTCCTCTAATTGCTTCTTCAACTCCACAAGATCATGAGGAGGCATACGATAGGGTCTTTTAGAAACAGGAGCAGTTCCAGGAACTAACTCTATGACAAACTCCACACTTCGATCAGATGGCATGCCAGGCAACTCCTCGGGGAAGACATCCGGAAACTCACAGACCACGGAAACATCTTGGATCTCTGACGGAGGTAGAACTTCAAGAGCATACAACTCTGCTTCAGGAATAGAAACAGCTGAAGGAGATAGTGACCCTACAGTCCAATACTTGATTGTTATGCCAGCAGGACTAGTCAGAGTCACGGACTTGGTTGTACAATCGAGAATGGCTTGATAACGGGTCAACCAGTCCATGCCCAAAATGATGTCAATTTCAGTTGACTTGAGGGCGATCAAAGAAGTGGGGAAAAGTTGGAATGCAACTTCGATTAGATTCCCATGACTAACCATGGTGGAACACCAGCTAGATCCAGGAGACTGAACTAGTAGAGGAACATATAACCCCTCAAAACTTATCCCATGCATTTGAGCAAAATATTGTGACAAGAATGAATGCGATGCTCTAGAATCAAACAAAACTTTAGTGGGAATTTGATTGATACGAAGCATACCCATGATGACGCTTGGATCTTCCTGAGACTCCTCAGCAGAGATATGGTTTAGGCGACCTTTTCCAGCACCTGGATACTTATCATTCTTATTTGGTGGTTGTGCCTTCTCAGCAGCACTCTTTTGAGGACAATCTCTTGCATAGTGGCCCGGCTGGCGACAGTTGAAACTTATGAGGCCTGATCTAGTACCAGGAGCAGGATAATTTGATCCACCAGCATTGTTTGAAGTAGCATTCGGACGAGGTGCATATCCAGAAGTCCTTGGAGTATAAGGAGCACATGGAACAACACTGTAAGGCATGAAGAAACGACGCTTCTTATTACTAGAACCAGCCTTGTTGTACCTCTCCTGAGGACGCTTACGAGTTTCTTCATACTCCACCTTTCCACTCTCGGCCTTCATAGCCTTGTTAACAAGACCTTGGAAGTTAACAAACTCCATGAGATGGAGATCACGACGAACCTCAGGATCCAGTCCCTTGCGGAACAGAGCTTGCTTCTTAACATCAGTGGAGACCTCTTCAGTAGCATAGCAGGCGAGACGATTGAGGTTGCGATGGTAATCACACACAGAACCAGTGCCCTGCTTAAGCTTGAGGAACTCCTCCCTCTTCTGATCCATCAGACCCTCCGGAATATGATAAGCTTGAAAGGCTTCAGTAAACTCTTGCCATGTAACAACATGTTGAGCTTCTTGCATAACCAAGAAATTTTCCCACCAGGAGTTAGCTGCTCCCTCCAGATGATAGGCAGCAAAAGTCACCCAATCAGCTTGAGCAACATGATAAACCTGAAGTTTGCGCACCATGGTGCGAAGCCAGTAGTCCGCATCAAGTGGCTCAGTGGAATAGCTGAAAACTAGCGGAGTGAGACGTGTGAAGTCCTTGATTCCAACTTGATTGTTCTGGCGTTGAGTAGTGTTGCGCTCAATCCTTTCAAGGAGCCTCATGTTGTCAGAACGGTTGGTTTCGTACATGGCCATGATTTGAACCATGGACGTTGGTGGAGGAAGGTCGGAAGATTCACCCTCATTTGCGGCACCCCAAGCATGAGCACGGGTACAGGCACGAGAAGTGTCACCCATCCCGAAAGAACAAAAAGAAGGTTAGACAAGGGATCCAAAGGAACAAGACGGAAGGATGAACAAAGATTACTTGATTTAAAAGTATCATCTTATCAAGAATGGTAGTATCAAAGCATACTAATGTATACACTAACCAGCTGACTTACAAACCATAACAATGGATTGCTAAGATGTTACACACCAAGCAAAACTGAGATATCTTAGAACTCTGAGATTAGCAACCAAGTACAGAGTACTTTTAGAGAAAAACAACCCCAAAACCACGATCCTAAAAGTTTTGAGATACAAGGTAAGGAATGAAAACCTTTTCAAACCAAATAAGGTAAGAGAAACTCCAAAATCGGAAACACATCAGAGAAGGAGTAAAAAGAATCCTAGTCAGAGTTTCTGCAAATAGTTTTTTAACTTTCAAATAGTTTTGTCAACTTGTAGACTCAACATCGACCAATAAAAGGGTTTCCTACAGGCAGTCCGGCCCTGATACCAACACATGTAGCACCCCCCGGGGTTAGGGTTAAACTAACCTCAGAATTACCATCTAAGACAGGTTCGACTCCCAAACACGGAAGATCATAGTATGATTCAGTAACATTAAAGAACACAGGCATTCAACAGCATAAGTTTAAACTCTTAACAAATTAAGATATTAGAGTTATTACAAATCAGAGGTCATAGACCCAACATTACATCACACAGCGAAAGCAAATTATGTTGTTCTACACAACAACTTAGCAAAAGGCCTAAGGGGAAATAAACAAAAGCGACGTCCATCCCATAGTCCTCAGGATGCTACCTGGGACCCCCAACTACTCGTCAATGTCAATGTAGAAGCCACCTTCAGTTGCGACCATATCCTCTATAGAAATACAAGAACGGCGCAAGGCTGAGTACGAGAATGTACTCCGCAAGACTTAGATAACCTAGTATATATAAGCTTTGGCTAGAAAGGCTTTCTCTGGATTTACTTTTGCGAAAAGCAATCTTTATTTGTGAACAAGAGAGAGAAGAGGCTCGCCTACTCAGAATCTTTTAGAAACGGATAAGATAGCGACTTCTTCATCTTGTTCATCACATCTCGGTAACCACCAACTTCATCAGAACCTACTATCTAGGATCACCCCCTCGACCCAGAGGAAGCATCCTTAAGCACACGTGGATCAACAAGTTCTATAATGGTTAAAGTTATCTATGATCTTAGAATCTGGTCACCAAGCGTTCATAACCGTGAACACGGCTTTTCAAAAAGATTAATACCCTGCAGGGGTGTACAACTTTACCCACACGTACCAACCGACTCTTAATGCCAAATATTATTAGCCCTCTTCCTTGGAAGGCCGACGGAGGGTGGTTGACCACGACCTTTACCTTGCTTTCGCTGAGACCATGAGTCACGCAATAAGTACGGTTCCACCGTAATGGGTTAAATCCCGAAGCAGGTACTTAAAGATGTGAGGCGAGGTTGGTTTACTAGGGGCACTATCTACCCCAAGCAACTCGGTCCACGCTTCCCTACCTGTTATGATGCACCTCCATCACCTCCTCTTTCGAAAACGATTTCAATGCGTATGCAAAATGGAAAGCCCGAACTATGTGACTCATGGAATCTACTAAGCAAGTTAGTCAGACGAGGGGTTCCCAAGCCCCGTGTGGTTGTACGCTCATCTCGGTTCCAAAGGCAAGAACTCAGTTCCTAGTGGTGGCGAGCACGGGACTACAAATACCACACCCAACATGGCATCCCATACAAGCCTTAGCATATTTAGTTAAACTCCTTCGAGGATGTCACCATATCCTACCTTTCTTGATTCTCCGACATCTCTGATTCAACATTGAATAGAGAAGACGTTGCTTCTATGCTTGGCTAAAATGTCGATAACAAAATCTCTACAGCGCTCACATGCCAAACCTAGGTATGCTAGGAGCAGTGGATCAGGAGTATAAGGCTACAAAAGGGAAATAGTGCAGTAGATAGGTAACGCTAGCTACTGACAAAAGACCACATTGGAATCGTGTGCATCATAGCGAGAAAGTAATATACTTTATAAAACATAGGTTCAGAATGAGAGGCTATGCTTACCTTGCCTATCAATAGACAAGTATGGATCTTCGGTGTTGTTGACTTCAGCTTCGGGTTCTGATCCTACCGCGAAGAACCAAATACCAGAAAGGGAGAAGCAACATTCAATACATGGCATGTGCAATGCTCAATCAATATGGATGATATGACAAGTGAACTTGCGTTGAAATGAAACCCTAAAACATGTTCGGCGATTTGAACGGGGTTCCGAGTGTTGAAAACCCTAACTCGGAAAACTCGGGAAACATATGAGAGGGGTTACTATGTTGTTCTAATTAAACTTGTTATTAAAGTTGTTGAACAATGCATGATTATAGGTTAGTTAGATAGTTCTCATTTTTCTGAACATTTTGATATATTATTTGTATTTTTCTGACTTATAAATTAGAAGTTATTGAATTTACAATATTCAAACAATTTCTAAAATTAATAAAACAGTTTATTACGTCAGGCCGACGTCATAAAACAAACCCATGGCTTTTGTTACCACAACTGAACATACCCACAGTTACTGACTGGTGGGGCCGAAGCCACATCAGCAGCCACCACGCAAAATAGGGTCAGGGCGTTTCGCACCAGGGCTGCAGCTAGCGAGAGAGGCTGCCTGGTGGGACCTGGCCACACATGCACCTCGTGGAATCAACGCAGGAGCCACATCGTGGCCACGTAGGCTCGACGGCGGCGGCGGCTCAATTGCGCATGGCTACGGTGACTGGGATCGCGCGGGGCAGCGAGGAGGCATGCGTCCGGCTCAGTATGACGCAGTCAACCCTATAGTGGCGGCGCCGCCCTGTTTTGGCAACCACCGCTTCGGCAACGACAGCCTCTGACGGCGACCGGCGGCGGCGTTCGTCGACACAACAACAAAGAGCACGGGAGGGAGAAAGAGAGGGTCCGTACGGACCAGAAGCTCACCCCGAAGATATCTGAGGCGATGACAAGGCTCGAGGAGGCCGGAATCGGTGGCGAGGATGACGGCCGGAGTCGGGGAGGGAGGTCACGATTCCGTCGATTGGGGGCACGCGCGGCTCCCGTGGCTTGGATAGGAAGAGCAAGTCCAGCATGGCGATGTCGTCGGTGGCCACGGCTCAGCCTAGGACGGTGGGAAACGGCGACGATCTGCCGGCAGGGTCTCGGTCCGGCAGCGGGAGAGGAAGAGGGAGGTCGGGGGAGAGGGGGAAAGTGGATGAGGATGGCCAGGGCGTCGCCACGGGGTTCTTATCCTCCACAGGGGGCGGCGGGGCGCTGCGATTCAGGCGAGGATCGGGCGACGGCGGCGCTGCCACGCAGGAGCTTCGCCGGCGTCCTTTTGTCTAGGAAGAAGAAAGGAGGAAAGAATCAAAGGGGTACGGGCCTTCTCTTGGGCCCCGGGTGGGCTGACATGGGCCGCTGCTGGGCTGCAGGAAAGGTTGCAGGGGGAAGGAATAAGATCTGGGCTGGCCTAGGGTGCTCTGGCTACAATTTTTTTTAGAATCCCTTTCTTTTTCTGATTTCAGAATCTGTGTTGTATTTTCAATTTCAAACATGTTTTGGGTATTTCAGAAATACCAAAGGCTTTTGTGAAATATGTATAACATTGTGGGGCCCTTTATATCAACTTAGGCTTTAATAAAATTTGATACTTTTCAAAGTATGAAAACCATTTGAAGGTAGTTTCAAATAAAGGGGAGGAATCTAGGGTTTAGGGTTTGAATTTAATTCAACACACTTGATCACATGCATTACTTGGATGATTTAAATAGATGCATGCCATGCTTAAGTACTGATTACATATATTACAAACATGGGCTGTTACATTGTTCCCCACGGAAAGTTATTGAATTTGTCTTTTGTCCCGTTCAATTCCGAGAATATTGATTTTCTGCCTTTCTGGAACCAAAAACAGGCAACTGGCACTGTGGCAACTTGTTAATAGGTTAGTTCCACAAAATATATAAAAAGACCTCAAAGTAAGACAAAGTAAAGCAAAGTAGATACTAAACAAGCATGGAACATCAAAAATTATAGATACGTTTCCGACGTATCAATAAATCACATCTGTGTAACCCTTTACACTGAGTTCATCTTCACCTCCATAAACCAAAAACATATCATTAGTCCTTCTCAAGAACTTTAGGATGTTTTTAGCCGCTGCCAAGTGGATCTCTCTAGGGTCAGCCTGGTATCTGCTCACAACACTTAGAGCATAGGAAACATCCGTCCTAGTGCAAATCATGGCATACATGATGGATCCGACTACAGAAGCATACATAATCGCAATCATCTGACTTCACTCATCAGTTGTCGAAGGGACACTGAGTCTTGCTTAGCTTTACCCCATGGTACATCAGTAAGAACCCCTCCTTAGAAGATTCCATGTTGAACTTCTTCAACACTTGTCCAAGTATGTACTCTGACTCAATCCAATGAGCCTCCTTGATCTATCTCTATAGATCCGGATTCCGAGGATGTATGTGGGCTCACCCAAGTCTTTCATTGAGAAACTCCATTCCAATGATTCCTTAGTTTCTTGCAACATCTGGACATCATTTACAATCAATAATATGTCATCCACATATAAGATTAGATATTTTACTTTGCTCCCACTAAACTTCTTGTATAAACAAGAATCATGATCGCTTTTGATGAAGCCAAACGATTTGACTACCTCATCAAAACGAATGTTCCAACTCAGAGATGCTTGCTTCAACCCATAAATTGATTTCTGATGTTTGCAAACCTTGTTAGCGTTACCCAAATCGACAAAATCCTCGGGCTATATCATAGACGTCCTCGTTTAAATTTCTGTTAAGGAAAGCCGTTTTGACATCCATCTGCCATATCTCATAGTCGAAACAGGATGTTATAGATAACATGATCCAAACTGATTTAAGCTTCGCTACAGGCAAGAAAGTCTCTTTGTAATCAACTCCTTGAACTTGTCGGAACCCCTTCATGACAAGATGTGCTTTATATATGGAAACATTTCCATCCATATCAGTTTTCTTATTAAAGACCCATTTTCACTCAATGGGTCTTGCACCGTCTAGTAGATCAACAAAGTTCCAAACTTGATTTTCTTCCATGGACTTTAACTCGGATCTCATAGATCCAAGCCATGAATCAGAATCATATCCCACCATCGCTTCCGAATAAGTTGCCGGCTCATCACTGTCTAACAGTAACACATCACGAACACTTCGTGATCTTTCTGATCTTCGTAGTACAGGTGCTTCTTCTGGCTCAGCTACCACGACCGACTCAACCTCTGCTTGTAATAATTTCGCTCTTTGCCCAGTTATGAGCTTGCTGTAATAAATTTTGTGTCGTAAGGTCACTGTTGTGTTACCGATTCTTCTCTGGATATTCTCGAGCTCAAGGTTAGTCTTCTGTCAGACCGAGGTCTGGGATTTGTTTAGCCCTGATCCCGGGGGTCTCACACCAACTCGGTCGCTTGTACGTTCCGGTGAAGTTTCGGATGGATGCTTCTTCAAAGTCTAGCCAGGCGTTGATGTTGTTGTCGGGGAGGCTGTTGAACCATGTTCTTGCTGAGTCGACGAGCATGAGGGGTACGTAGCGCACGGCCAGGCGGAGGTTGCCATTCGTGATGCCCATGACGGTGGTGAAATCCACCAGCCAGTCCTGCGTCTTGATGGTGCTATTGTATTTTGGCGTGTCTCTTAGAAGCAAAAATCCCTTTCGAAACGGCTTGTTCTGGATGCACGGGCCAAAACATTTCGGGCCAGCTGGACATTCTTCTTCCAGTGTATGCAACTATACTAGGACGTTTGCAATTGTTAGCCATCTCGCTAGGGCTGAGACGTCCGGTCAGGCGCGACACGGGCGGGTCATTGTTTCCGCCAGCTCCTTCTTCTAGCACGTGTGCCTTCTTTCCTAGGCTGGCTCCTCCAGCCGGCGCACGGCTAACACTGGTGACAGTGGCGTCGCGGTTGTGATGGACACGATTTCCGGATCCGCCACGCACGCGGTTTTTTTGCCTGTTGCCGTCTAGCAAAGATGCCTGCTTGTGCTTGATTCCTCCATGCGCAGTCTGGTCCACGCCTTTGCGAGGAAACATGTACCGGGTGTTGCCCCCTTCCTGGAAGCCCCTTCATACTTGTTGCTTGTTGGCGGTGGCGCCGAGGAGCTGGACGCGGTCCTGCTGGCGATGAAGTTCCTCCCCCTCGAGGTGCTTCAGTTCTGCGGCCACCACCTCCACCGCTCTCATGTTTTTGGCAGGGGTGCTATAGACAGGTTGGGCCACGCCGGCACGTGAGTCCGTGGCGCGACCCAGTTCTGACCCAGGGTCACGCCCTCGGTGTTGGATCTGCCTGGCGAAGCCATGGGAGGCGTTGTACTCGTGCACTGTGGCATTCAGCCGGCGCTGGTTAGCAGTGACCTTGGTGGCCTCCTCCAGGAGCTTATGGCGCGTGGCTTCGAGCGCGGCCGCGGCAGCCGTCGGGTCTGCTTCGATGACTATGGGGGCGCGGGCGTGCTGCATGGATGCGGTGAGCGGGTCTTGCTCCTGCTCGGAGCTCCTATGGCGGGCGGTAGTTTTCGCGGGGCATTCACCACCATGACCTCGATGAAGCCATTTGTCGTGCAGTGCCGCAGGCGACGCGTTCGAGAGGCACGCCAGAGACGATGTCGATCTTGCAGGGGAAGGTATCAGCGATGGTGGCGATGTAGACGCGGTGGTCCCCGAAGTGTAGGATGGAGCCATTGACGGGGAAGGTGTCCCTAGTGAAGCACACGACATTATTGACGACGCAGTTGAAATCGCCGAGTGTGAGGACAAGGCCGGAGGCCATGCGCTCACCGGTGATGAGCGGAAGTCCTGTACGGAAGATGACCCCAGCCGAAGCGATGTGCCCCACGGTGGGCGCCAGTTGTCGTGGTGTGGAACACGGAAGTGCCATCGGGGATGGCTTAAGAGGGACACTTAGGTGCAATCGGTGGCTCATGCAATGGGTTGGGTACGGTGAACTGCAAACACATCAACGTATCCAGGTTCGGGGCCCTCTCGGCGAGGTAACAACCCTACTCCTACAAGATCTACTATATGGGGGCGGCGAGTGCCAAGTACAAGTGCTCCTAGAGTTGTTTCCTTAGCTACTATCTATGGATAGAGGAAGAAGAAGAACTAGAGGCAAACTCTTATCAGTATGGTTGTTTACCTAGAACCCTAGATCTACCCGCCCTTGTATACTGGTCGGGGGAGGTAGATTACAATGTGGGATCTAGGGTTTACTGTTTGGATCTGGGTTTACATAGTGGGCCAGCTGTAGGGCCCCAGGTGGTGGACCAGGACCCAATCAGCCTCTAGTACATCGATGGATGGTGCTACAGTAGCCCCGCTCCCTCCCTTTAGCGTCACCCTTTGCTTTATAGGTCACCCGGGCTTCCTTTGGGGTGTCATCCCTCGCTTTAATGGTCACCCGGGGCTTCTTGTGTGGTCAGACGACCACTTTGCTTTATCTTCGTCTGGTAGCACCGGTCAGGGCGGCGCACCAGCCTATCTTGTGACGGGAGGCGCCAGAGGCATACTCTGCAAGGAATATATCCCCCTCTGCGCTCTCCATTGAATCCGAGGCCAGCCGGGTGGGAGCGGCCACCCAGCCGGTTCTTCTGGCTACCCGGCTAGACGGGCCAAGCGGGAAAGCTTTAAGCCTAGCCGGGTGGGACTAGCCAACCGGATAGAGTTCTTCTGCTTGAAGGCCAGGCAGCCAGTGTCTTCTGGAGCCGGCTTAGTTAGGCCTGGGTTTCCCCACCCGGGGGTTATCCTCCCAACACCTACTCACTCGAGAATGACCCGGTCGCTTTTCCTTGCTTAACTTTAGGGCCCTTTGTGCTGAATTGAGGGACCCCTAAGTAATTTGGTCTTTAATCGAGGTCTTTGATACAAACCGTACTCCCATCGACCATGTCAAATTTTAACTACAAGTATGCTCTTAAAATTTTCAAAAAATCTTTTGAAGCCAACCAGGAATTTACTATAATGAAAACCACCGAAAGTATTTTTCGTAAAACTTTCAAAGGAACCTAGAATTTACTTGTAGTTCAAATTTGACCTAATTTCGATAAATCGGCACAATGTCTCATTCAAGTCGGTAGGGTTAGGTAGGAAGTTTTAAAATTCCCAAAACATGGAAAATTGAGAATGTTCTTTCCTGATAGTTGGAAACTCACATTGAAGGAATTTTTTACTAAAAGATGATGCACCCATCTACCTTCGGAAAGAAAAGTTGTTGCTCAAGTATGACCTAATTTCGTTAAGTTTTCAAGATGCAAAATCTTAGCAAGAATTTGAACCTATTGTGAAAACTCTCTATGGTGGTTTGTGATATATATGACCTCCCGATGGTTACCTCCAAAACAATTCTCAAAAATATCAACACAACCTACAATTTACTCATCGTTCGAATTTGATCTAATTTCAATAAATCAACATAAAGCCATTCAAGTGGACATATTTAGCTAGGTCGAAGTTTGAAAACTCGTGAAACATGGGAATCATATAAGTAGTACACAACATGTTGGTCCACTATACATGTCTGAAAAGCATGGCTCGTGGCATCAGATTTATATTCTTCAGAATTACTTTGCAGAAATGAACAATCTCGTCATCACTTGTAAATTTGATAATGTTCTTTTCCAGATAGTTGGTGTCGTGGTGGTATCATGGCATATGCCATGGGTAGGCTAAAGTTGGGGCCGATGGACGTGGAGGAATCTAGGGAGGGATAATGCAGTGAAGATCACACTCGTCAGAACAAAGAGAAACATGATGTATCAAGGTTGGAGGTTCTCATGTTGAGATAAAACCTCTCCCCCTACATCTAATCTCATATAATCTTGCCATGCTTGTGGCTACAATGGTGCTCCTTGAGTTGTTTCTTCTATGCCTCTATTGAGATTTCTCTATGAGAGTGGAGGAGGAAGAAGGTGAGCTCCTAGCGAGCAGAGCGGAGAGTATCCCTTTGGGGGTATCCCTCAGAATGATCCACCTGGTGCTCCTTATAAAGTGGACCCCAGGGGACAAGAATTCTTCCCCACGATTCGCATTTGTTTAGCTTATTCCTGGCATCTTACTGAGATGCCCAACATATTCTTTGGCATCTTTGAGATGCCTGGCATATTCCCTAGAATCTTCTTGGATGACAAGGGAATATTCCATGTGCCATGTGCCAGTTTGAGCCAGGGCGTCCCAAGACTGGCATGATTCTGGCGGGGCTTGGCTTGGTTCAATCGTATGTCGATGTAGTGGTTGAGGTAGCGTGCGAGGATGAAATAGAAAGTGTTTGGGGTAAATTAACTTGGCGCAAACACGCCCCAGATGAAGTGTTGATTCGTCCTGGTCCTGGGTTGACTTGGCCTAGGAGAGGGATGACCCAAGCAGATCAAATTAGGGCCCAACCGAGTCAGATTTGGGGCTCCAGCCATTGATTCGGCCCATGAAGTGAAGCATCAGCTTAGCTTGGTGGCATAGGCCCATGGTGGGCCAAGCCACCCTTATCTCGGCCCACCTGGGGGAGCTAGGTTGGGCGCTTTGGTGACATTGCCCGCGGTGGGTCGAATAGGTCTTCAGTAGGCCCACCCGAGGAGGCTTGGCGGGGACCTATGGTGACATTGCCCATGGTGGGCCGAATGGGTCATTAGTCGGCCCACCCGGGGAGGCTTGGTGGGGAGCTGTGGCGATGTTGCACGTCGTGGGTCTAGTTAGTCGTCAGTCGGCCCACCCGGGGAGGTCGACGATGGATCCTGGCAGGACTGTTGACGATGGATCTTGGCGGGAGTGTCGGCACAGGAGGTTCTGGCGGGAGCGCTGTGATGGTTGACTCGGCTTCTAGAGGTAATGAAGGGAGAGTGAAGAGTTGGTTCGATGAGGTAGGCCAGCTTAATTCGGCCCACCACCGAGTTTAAGACTGTTTCGGCCCTGGTTGGCCAAATTCGGTCTAGGGAATATGTCTCGAGGCCGAATTAAGCCTAATTCGGCTTGGAGCGCCTTTTTTCTTAATACTTTCCTATTTTACTTATCATTTTATTACATGACCTTCTCTTACACGCAAACTTTATAGAGTTGTTTTATTCATCTTGTATCTCCTCATAACCGTACTCTAGGGTACCTGGGGTTATATCCCCGACATTAGTCCCCGAGCCTATGTGGGACTCGTAGAGTCGTACATAGGATCCATACTAAAATATTCCTAGAGTTGTTTAACGACATATAGTCTCCTTGTCATACTTATATTGGTCTCATAACGCTTTGGGGTAAGTTTATGAGTTCTGGCGTTCTCAGCCACTACTTGTATAACCCTTTTGGGTAAGTTTATGACTTCTGGCCTTCTTGGTCTCTGGTTTCTTAAACCCTGTGGGTAAGTTTTTGACTCCTAGCATTCTTGGGCTCTGGTCATATAACCCCTTTGTGTGAGTTATGACTTCTGGCCTTCTTGGGCTCTGGTCTTATAACCCTTTTGGGTAAGTTATGACTTCTGGACTTCTTGGGCACTGGTCTTATAAACCTTTTGGGTAAGTTTACGACTTCTGGCCTTCTTGGGCACTAGTCTTATAACCCTTTTGGGTAAGTTTATGACTTCTGGCGTTCTTGGAAACTGGTCTTATAAACCTTTTGGGTAAATTACAATCCAAGTTATCTCGTATGAGTTGCATGATTCCAATTTGACTTATGCTACAAATCTGGGTTATCTGTCTCAAAATCCAAGTTATATGACTCAGTACGAGTCATCTGATTTCAAATCTGAGTTATATTACTCAAAATTTTACTTACGCTTAGAATCTGAGTTATCTGACTCAAAATCCAAGTTATAAGACTAAAATAAAAGTCATTTGATTTCAAATATGATATATATTACTCAAAATCTGCCTTACGCTTAGAATCTAAGTTATCTGACTCAAAGTACGAGTTATATGACTCAAATCCGAGTCATCTGATTCCAAATCCGAGTTATATTACTCAAATTTGTCTTATGCCTCAAATATGAGTTATCTGACTCAAAATCCGAGTTATCTGACTCAAATCCGAGTCATCTGATTCCAAATCTGAGATATATTACTCAAATCTGACTTATGTTTCGAATCTGAGTTATTTTACTCAGATCTGAGTTATATGACTCAAATCCAAGTCATAACTGCTGAGATATAATTTGATCTTATGATATGATGGCAAATCGCCTTAGATATGGATCCGAGATATAGTTTTGAGATATGATATTCCAGCAAACTGCCAAGATATGGCATTCGAGATAAAAGTTTGAGATGTGATATGATGGGGATATGCTGAGTGGGGTATACCCAGCAGGACGTTCCCTACCGGATCATACTCCCAGCGAGTGGGCCTGCAGGACGGCAACTGGATCATGACTCAAAGAAGGAGCCAGGCGACTGGAAGCTAAAGGCCTAGAAGCATAGTTAGGCCCAGTCGGATTAGGTCAAAACCCTCAGAGTCCTTATCCAACTTGGTTGTAGATCTGTAAACCCTAGCAAGGTACCCCTATATAAACCTCCCTAGGGAACGCATAGCACTTACGTTCCATCATATACCCCATCGACTCGCCGCCTAGCCGTCGAGCTAGCCCACTATAATCTCTCGATAATACAACCTAGCAGGAGTAGGTCTTTACCCTCCGGGGGCCCGAACCTGGGTAAAACCTTGTGTCTCCGCCCTTATCTCGCACCGCAAATGGCTGACCTCCCTTGCCCCTAGTTCTACTACAGCATCTACCGTGGCCATTCCCATGGCAGTGGTGCCCATCTTAGGGCTTGGCCAGTCAGGCCTGAGTTCTGCGGCGAGACCCTACTTGCCGATCAACCGGTCGATCACCACTGGCCGCATGATCTCCATCGAGGAGATCCTTCAGATCCTTCCTAGCAGCTACGTTTCGGCGTCGCGCCCGGCCACGCACAACATCATCATGCCAGTCTGCACGATCAACCTCTTTGTCGGCTTCATGGACAACATCGTCTCAGAAGACTCAGCGCTCATCGGCGAGTCGCCTCCACGCAACTGCCTCTCTAAGAGCCTGACTGCACCATCCACCGCCTCGCCTCCGAATACGACTCGGCCAACAACGACGTGGTCGAGACCAACTCGGCAGCGGACGACGCGGCCCTCCACGACGATGCTGACTTGGCGACCCCAGCTTCAGTCGTCGGATCCACCATCGCCGGATCACCTAAAGGTTCCATCACGCGAGTCTACAATGGTGGGGATTTTGATGATCCATCCATCCTCGGTATCTTCGATTCTGACTCTAGGTCAAAGAATTCCAGATACCTCCACGTCGGATCCAGGCGCTTCATCACGACCTACATGGCGAGCGGCGCGAGCGCCCCTCCAGACCCCTTCTCCACGCCGATCCCGCGACCGCGATGGCGGGGGAAGTCGAGGAAGCCCACCTATTCCTAGAGGAGGTGGTGCACAAGGAGCAAGCCGAGCGTGAAAAATTTCGCCTCGAGCAAGACACAGTGTAGGAGCTATTGCTCTATCACCAGCGCCGCATCTGGACGCGTATGAACCCCACTATTCAGGGCCGTGACCTGAATTTCGACGAAGACAACGATCCCGCTCGCGTGTCCGAGAAGGTGATCTGCAAGAATGCGCCTACAGGCTTGAGCGCCCGCCCGCCACCAGGAGCACCAGCGAGTGGAGATCCCCTACCGCCACCCGGCTGCGCGCCCCCTCCCAACCAGACGAGAGTCCTCATCTCTCCACAAGAGCTAGACGCGAACGGTCTCCTGCTATACTCCACCCCGATGAACAACATCATAGCGGGGCAAGCAGTAGTCGCCAAACTCAAAGTCACAGGGGAGGGATTGCTGCAAATCCAGTACGCCAAGGCCCTACTCGCAAAGGCCGTTGAGCAGCAAGTCGCAGGAGCCAACTCGCGGGGGCGCATGTACTCCCGCTCCTCCAGAAGAAGGGCGGCCTCCCATCAATGGCAGACACCCTGAACTGTCCGCCCCCGAGCCCCTACAGGACCATCAATGGGTCGCGCATCCAGCGCTCTCCACCAATGACCCACAACCGCTGAACAACACGGTCACCGCCAACGGGCAGCTGGTCGACGCACGGACCCACATCATCACCAGAGATGGTGCGCACGCCAGCCCAACGACCTGACGCACACCCTCACCAACCGCAATGACGGCGAGCCAAGGGGCTCGCTCAGTCGAGTCGGCCCACAGTGCTTTGGACCGATGATCCGAGGCGAGAAATACCTGGCGAACTTCAAAGCGCCAAAGGAGATCGAAAAGTACGATCCCACGTATGATCCGGCCGTGTGGCTAGACACATACCTCATGGAGATGGGAATCTCCGGCCACACCGACATCCTCGCCGCTCGCTACCTCTCCCTAAAGATGGAAGGAGCGACACTGTAGTGGATCAATAGCCTCCCCGCAGACAGCATCGACTCCTGGGAGGACATGCGTGAGGCCTTTGTCAGGCATTTCTAGGGCTCCTACACCCGCGCCACCACCAACAAGGACCTGTTGCGATGCGTCCAGGGACCCCACGAGTCGACCCGCAACTGGGTCCAACGGTGGCAAGACTTGTGGATCAACACTGACGGCATCCACCTAGACATGGAGATCCACGTCTTCAAGAACTCGTGCCGGTACGAGCCCCTGGTCTCCAAGATCAAGCGGGTGTACAAGACGCTCGACAACATCCCAAACCTCCTCGAGATCGCCTAACGATACGTAGAGGAGGATCCGAACCAGGAAACCGACAACGAGTTGGGTGGGAATCGCCACCCAAGCGGCCACGACAACGGCAGGCAGCGCGAGCTACGCTACAGCAACACTCACCTCACCGGCAAGCGCCGCGGTTGATGGGGATATGCATACCGGGGTATACCCAGCACGATGTTTCCGACTGGCCCAGGAACTGGCGAGTGGGCCTGCAAGACGGCGACTGGATCAAGGCCCGGTATGGATCCAAGCGACTGGAAGCTGAAGGCCCAGTCGAGTTAGGTTAAACGATTACCGAAGCCTTAACTGATTCGGTTGAGATATGTCAACCCTAGGGGAGGTGAGTCTATATAAACCTCCCTACAGGGCGTGTAGAGATACGTTCCATCAGACACCCAAGCGAATCGCCGCCTAGCTGCCGAGCTTGCCCATTGTACCACCATCATAATACAATCTAGCAGGAGTAGGTCTTTACCCTCCGGGGGCCGAACCTGGGTAAAACCTTATGTCTCCGCCCTCATCTCGCACCGCAGATGGATGGCCGCCCTTGCCCCTCGTTCTACTACTCGCTGCCGATTGCAGCATCTGCCGTGACCATTCCCACGACAGTGGCGCCCACCGTGGGGCCTGGCCGGTCTGGCCGGTGTTCTGCGGCGAGATCCAATCTGCCCATCAACGAGACGGTCGCCACCGGCCGCATGATAGCAATCGGCGAGATGCTCCAAATCTTGCCGAGCAGCTACGTCCCGGCGGCACGACCTGTACATGTAGTGGTCGCGCTGAGCCAGAGGGACGAGCCGCCGCCCGAGCCAGCAGTTGTATAAGTTAATTGTCTGGAGGCCCCTCTTCTTCGGAACGTGGATGGTCTGAAGAATTTCGTCCACGACCATCCGCTGGTCGGTGGGGAGCTTGCCGACTTGGCGTCAACGCGGTTCGGGCCGGTCGGCGGAGTATCGTGGTATCGCCGCCTCGCCCTGCGGAGTCGCCTCGATAACGTAGAACCAAGACTTCTTCCACTCGCTCGCCCCTTGGCGGGCAGAATCAAGCCAAAGAACGAGGCCTTCGACTTCAGCTGGAATGTCAGGCCGCCCGCGGCAAGCATTGGGCCGCCCGCTTCCTTGCGACTGATCCGTCCGTGGAACAGATCTTGCCATAGAGGGAAGTAGGGCCGGCAGCCTAAGTAGCACTCACAGAACGCCACGAAGATGGCGAGCTGCTCGATGTTGTGCGGGCCCAGGTCCGACGGTTGGATCCCGTAGTAGGCGCAGAAGCGCCGGAAGAACAGGGATGTAGGGAATCCCAGCCCCCGTTCTAGGTGGCTGGTGAAGTAGATGAATTCTCCCTCACGCGGGTTCGGGGTCACCTCTTTGGCCGCAGGGATGCGCCACCTGCCGGCGCGCAGGATCCCAGCCTCCTCGAAGGATGCCAGTTGCGCCCTCGTACACTTGGATCTGCCCCAAGGTTCGGTGGAGGGGGCCATTGGCGGAAGGATTCGTGGGGGTCGAAGGATTTCGGGTTGGCTGGATCGCAGCACGGAGGGAGGCGAAGGTGTGCGCAATCGGAGGAAATGATGAGGAGATGGTTCTCCGATTGCCTGCCATTCCCCTTATATAGAGATTGTTACCCGCCAAATCAGAGAGCCGTTACTACGCGGTGATTACGCCAAAAGTTACCGTTGGATTACCCCAACGGCTAGTTTGACCGCGTTTAACGGTCCAACTTCTGCCACTCGGCTCGCCGACCCGATCACTACGACAGTGACTGAATATTTCGCCGACTCGACTCGCCAAAGCTGCGATCAGAATGACTAGTCTTTTCCTTTATTCAGGAGCCCGCCGATGATTCGACTGGATATCTGCTTTGAAGCCGCATACTCTGACTGTCAGCAACCACCTGCGCCCAATCAACGATGGCCTCGAGGACTACTGATGGGGATATGCCTACCGGGGTATACCCAGCAGGATGTTTCCGAATGGCCCAGGAACTGGCGAGTGGGCCTGCAAGACGGCGACTGGATCAAGGCCCGGTGTGGATCCAAGCGACTGGAAGCTGAAGGCACAGGCGAGTAGATAGACCCAGTCGAGTTAGGATAAACGATTACCGAAGCCTTAACTGATTCGGTTGAGATATGTAAACCCTAGGGGAGGTGAGTCTATATAAACCTCCCTACAGGGCGTGTAGAGATACGTTCCATCAGACACCCAAGCGACTCGCCGCCTAGCCGCCGAGCTCGCCCATTGTACCACCATCATAATACAATCTAGCAGGAGTAGGTGTTTACCCTCCGGGGGGCCGAACCTGGGTAAAACCTTATGTCTCCGCCCTCATCTCGCACCGCAGATGGATGGCCGCCCTTGCCCCTCGTTCTACTACTCGCTGCCGATTGCAGCATCTGCCGTGACCATTCCCACGACAGTGGCGCCCACCGTGGGGCCTGGCCGGTCTGGCCGGTGTTCTGCGGCGAGATCCAATCTGCCCATCAACGAGACGGTCGCCACCGGCCGTATGATAGCAATCGGCGAGATGCTCCAAATCTTGCCGAGCAGCTACGTCCCGGCGGCACGACCTGTCATGCACAGCGTGATCCTGCCGGTCGACATGATCAGCCTCTTCGTCGGTCTCACCGACGTCATCGTCTCGGAGGACTCAGCTCGCATCCGCGAGTCGCTGCCACGCGATCGACTCTCTGAGAGCCAGATCCGCACGATCCATCGCCTCGCCTCCGAGTACAACTCGTCCCACAGTAACGTGGCCAAAAACTCGGTGGCGGCAGAAGACGCGGCCCTCAACGACGACGCCGACTCGGCGACCCCGGCGTCACTCGCCGGATCCATCACCGCGGCTTCACCCGCGGGCTCCATCACCCAGGTCTCCAACATGGGAGACTTCGAGGACCCCTCCATCCTTGGAATCTTTGACTTCGACTCCGGGTCGGAAAATTCCGCCGACCTCCTCGACGGGACTGGTCGCCACGCCGCGACCTACATGGCGACCGACACCGATCCGCCGGAGGATCCCTTCTCCACCCCGATCCCTCCTAACGCCACGGCAACGGAGGTCGACGAACTCCGCCTGAAGCTGGCGGAGGCAGTGCGCAAGGAGCAAGCCGAGCGCGAAAAATTTCGCCTCGAGCAGGTGACGGCGCAGTAGCTATCGCGCTACCACCACCAGCGAATCAGGTCGCGCCTGAACCCTACCGTCCAGGGGCGCGCCCTGAACTTCGACGACGAAAACGACCTGGGTCGTGTGGCCGAGCGCGTGATCTGCGAGAACGCGCCACCAGGAGGAAGCGCCCGGCCCCCGCCAGGGTCGACGGCGATGGGCGCCCCACCTCCACCCAACTGAACACCCCCCAGGGATCAGCCGCGGATAGTAGTCTCCTCACAGGAGCGGGACGCGAATGGCTTCCCACTGTTCTCCACCCCGATGGACAACCTCGTGGCGGGCCGAGCAGCAGCCGACAACATCATGGCCACCGGCGACGGCGCCCTACAGATCCAGTACGTCAGGGCCCTGCTCGCAAAGGCCGTCGAGCAGCAAAACGCAGGCGCCGACTCGCAGGGTCGAGTGTACTCGCGTTCTTCGGGAAGCAGAGCAGCCAGCCACCAGAGCCATTGTAGCTCCAACACCAACCCGCGAACGCGGCACTCTCCACCAACGACCCCAGGCCAGCGACCAACTTCGTCGCCGCCAACGGTCAACCCATCGACGCCCGCACCCACATCATCAACAACCAAAGCTGGCGTGCACGCCAGCCCGACGACCTGCGATACACCCTAACCAATCGCCGCGACGGCGAGCCAATGGGGTCGCTAAGTCGACTCGGCCCCAAGTGCTTCGGACCGATGATCCGAGGCGAGAAGTACCCGCCGAACATCAAGGCGCCGAAGGAGATAGAAAAGTACAACACTTCGTATGACCCCGCCGTCTGGCTCGATACATACCTCATGGCGATGGGGATCGCAGGCCACACCGACCTGCTAGCCGCCCGTTACCTCCCCCTGATGATGGAGGGGACGTGCAGGCAGTGGATCAACACCCTCCCCCAGGATAGTATCGACTCCTGGGAGGAGATGCGCGACGCCTTCGTCAGGCACTTCGAGTGCTCCTACACCCGTGCCACCACCATCGAGGACCTGGAGCAATGCGTCCAGGGACCCCGCGAGTCGACCCGCAACTGGGTCCAGCGGTGGCAAGAACTCTGGTACAACGCGGTCGGCATCCACCCGGACACCGCGATCCATTGCTTCAAGACCTCGTGCCGCTACGAGCCTTTGGTCGCCAAGGTCAAGCGACATTCTCGCACACTCGACAACATACCGGACCTCCTCGAGATCGCCAAACAGTACGCAGAGGAAGATCCAAACCAGGAAACCGACGACGAGTCGAGAGGTCAACGCCGCACGAGCGGCAACGACAGCGGACGACGGTCCGACCTACGCTACAGCAACACTCGCCTCACCGGCAAGCGCCGCAGTGACGGGCGAGTCGACTTCGTCGCCAACACCAGGCACGCACAACGCAGGCCCAAAAGTTTTCGCCGCGACGGCGGCAACTACAAGGCCAAGCCAAGGTTCGACCCCACGGCCCTCCTTAACCAACCTTGTGCGTTTCATAGCAGGGAAGGGAAGCCCGCAACGCACACGACTGCCGACTACCACACCCTCAGGGAGATCGAAAAGGCACGGCGAGCACGGGAGGACTCCGACAACAACCCGCCAAACAGCGGAAAATTCGGCAAAGTGGCCGGCTCGCTCCATACCTTCACAGGCTTCAACACGAAGCGCGAGAAGAAGGTCATCACCCGCGCCGTCGCCGTCAACGCGGTGGCTCAGGTGGACGTTCCCCAGTTCCTCAACTGGTCGGATCAGCCCATCACCTGGAGCCGCCAGGACCACTCGCCACGCATCGAGTACCCAGGCCAAGTCACCCTGGTGGTCAAGCCTAAGGTCGGCGACTACTGGCTCCCCAAGACATTGATGGACGGCGGCAGCTCCATCAACATCCTATACCTGGACACCTTCAAGCGGCTGCGGCTCCCGCAGTCGATGATCGAGACAACCCACACCACGTTCCATGGCATCGTCCCCGGTCGGAAGGCGTACCCGATCGGCAAGGTCACACTACCCGTCACCTTCGGCACACCAGCAAACTTCCGCACCGAGCGGATCGTCTTCGAGTGGTACCCTTCGACAGCCCCTACCACTGCGTCCTGGGGCGCCAGGCGTTCGCCAAGTTCATGGCAGCGCCCCACTACGCGTACAACGCGATGAAGCTCCCCGGGCCGTGTGGCGTCATAACCATCAACGGCGACCCCGACATGGCCGCCGAATGTGAGGCCAAAGGAGCAGAACTCGCCGACGCCGTCATCGTGGCAGAAACCAACCACGCCGATGAGCTCGCCAAGTACGCGAGAGGGATCAACAACGACGACCCCACCATACTCAAGAAGCCCAACTCGGAGGGCGCAAACACCTCAACCTTTGAGGAAATGACGCACACCCGCACCGTCGAGCTGGTCCCAAGCGACTCCAGCCAAACGGTGACGATCGGGACAGGCATGAGCCCAGCCTAGGAAGGCGCGCTCATCAAGTTCCTCCGTGAGAACAGGGACATCTTCGCATGGAAGCCATCTGACATGCCTGGTGTCCCTAGGGAGCTCGCTGAGCACAAACTAAACGCCGACCCCAAAGTGCGACCCGTCAAACAGTCGATGCGCTCCTTCAATGAAGAGCGCCGCCGAGCCATCGCCGAGGAGGTGCAGCGTCATCCGGCCAATCATGTACTCCAAGTGGCTGGCAAACCCAGTCCTGGTCGAGAAGAAGAACGGGACGTGGAGGATGTGTATCGACTACACAAACTTGAACAGCACCTGCCCTAAAGAGCTGTTCGTCCTCCCGCGGATCGATCAAATAATCGACTCTACCGCGGGCTTGGAGTCGCTATGTTTCCTCGACGCCTACTCTGGATACAACCAGATCAAAATGGCCGTCGAGGACGAGGAGAAGAAAGGCGTTCATCACGCCATTCGGAGCCTTCTGCTACACCGCCATGGCCTTCGGCCTAAAGAACGCCGGAGCGACCTACCAGCGGTGCATGCAAGAGTGCCTCGCGAGCCAAATTGGCCGCAACATCCACATCTACATCGATGACGTGGTCGTAAAATCCGCTCGCCAGGGCGATCTACTCGCCGACCTGGCGGAAACATTCGCCAACCTGCGAACATACAAGATAAAGCTTAACCCAGGAAAATGCACCTTCGGTGTACCAGCAGGACAACTACTGGGGTACGTCGTCTCTAAGCGAGGTATTGAGGCGAACCCCACCAAGATCGACACGATCGCCCGACTCGGCAAACCCGAGTGCCTGCGCGACGTCCAGAAGTTGGCCGGGCGAGTAGCGGCTCTCAGTCGCTTCATCCCCCGCCTGGGCGAAAAGGCGATGCCCCTATACCGCCTGATGCGCAAGAACCCCACCTTCCAGTGGGACAAGGAGGCAGACGACACGCTCCGCGACCACAAGAAGGTGCTACTTGCCGCACCACTACTCGCCGCCCCCGCCGACAAAGAACCCATGCTGGTCTACATCGCGGCGTCCGAGCGCGTCGTCAGCGCCGTCATGGTCGTCGAACGGCCGGAAAAAGGAAAGGAGGGCCCTGTACAGCGACCGGTGTACTACATCAGCGAGGTCCTCACCGAGTCGCACCAGCGATACCCGCAGTACCAGAAACTGGTATACGCGGTCTTCGGAGCACAGCGGCGCCTGCCGCACTACTTCCAGGAGCACACGATCACGGTCGTCTCCTCAGCACCGTTGCAGGACATCATCCACAACCGTGAGGCGACTGGGCGAGTCGCTAGGTGGGCCGTCGAAATCGGCGTCCATAATATCAAGTACGAGCCACGAAAAGCGATCAAGTCGCAGGCTCTAGCGGACTTCATCGCTGACTGGGAAGAGGCCCAGCAGCCAGAGAAGCTGCCATACCTCCATTACTGGAGCCTGCACTTCGACGCCTCCAAGAACGCGGACGGCGCAGGAGCAGGGATCGTGCTGACTTCACCGAAGGGCGACAAGCTCCGCTACGTCCTCTGCCTCGACTTCACCCCCTGTACCAACAACATGGCCGAGTACGAGGCACTACTCCATAGCATGCGGGCCGCCAGGGAGATGAACGTCAACCGCCTACGCTGCTACGGAGACTCCGACGAGCAGGCTACTCCGTCGAGTGGGTCGACAGGCGGAAGAACGAGGAGGCCGACGGACTCTCTCGCATTGGGTCGGCTCGACTCGCACCAACCGCCGGGGTCTTCCTGGACACGATCACCAAGCCATCAGTCTCTCCCCCAAGGTAGATCGACATCGGAGTCCCGCTGCAGCCAGAGGCAGCCCTGGTCGCACTCGTTATCGAGCCCGACGATTGGACCAAGCCCTACGTCGCCTACATAGAGGCCGGCACCTTGCCGGCAGACGAGACGGACACTCGGATGATCGCACGCCGATGCAAGTCCTACACCATCATCGACGGCGAGCTCCACAAGCGCAGCGTCACCGGCGTGTTCCAACGCTGCGTCCAACCCGCCGAAGGACGCAAGATCCTCCATGACATCCACTCCGGCGACTGCGGCCACCACGCCGGCGCCCGCTCTCTGGTCGCCAAGGCTATGCGGCATGGCTTTTATTGGCCTACCGCACACGCCGATGCCGTCGACATTGTCCAGCGGTGCGTCGGGTGCCAGAAGTACGCCAACCAGACACACGTGCCGAGCTCAACGCTCAAGACAATCCCCATCACCTGGCCATTCGCCGTGTGGGGCTTGGACATGGTAGGCCCCTTCAAAAAGGCTCCCTCCGGCTACACCCACCTCCTGGTCGCGGTCGACAAATTCACAAAGTGGGTGGAGGCCAAACCAGTCCGGAAGTGCGACGGGAAGACCGCCACAAAATTCCTACGCGAGCTCATATATCGCTACGGGTTCCCAAACAGCATCATCACGGACAACGGCACCAACTTTGCCAAAGGAGCCATGGCCGAGTTCTGCGAAAAACACCACATCCGGCACGATCTCGCGTCAGTCGCCCACCCGGAATCCAACGGCCAGGCGGAACGGTCCAATCAAAGCATCCTCCACGGCCTGAAGCCGCGACTCCAAGTACCACTCGAGCGCACCGCCGGGTGCTGGGTCGAGGAGCTACCCTCCGTCATCTGGGGCATCCGCACCTCAGTCAACAGGTCGACAGGATTCACCCCCTTCTTCATGGTGTACGGCGCCGAGGCAGTCATGCCCACCGACCTCGAGCACGACTCGCCGCGGGTCGTCCACTACACGGAGGCTGCAAACGAACTCGCCCGCCTGGACGGAGTCGACCAACTCGACGAGGCACGTGACCTCGCTCGATCACGCACCGCCATCTACCAGCAAGGACTCCACCGCTACCATAGCCGGCGGGTGAAAACTCGCACCTTCCAAGAAGGCGACCTGGTGCTGCGCCTCATCCAGGACAAGAAGAGCATGCACAAGCTTTCCCCTCCATGGGATGGACCATTCGCCATCGGGCGCGTACTCGGCAACGATGCCTACTACCTCATCGACGTCCACGGGGACGACAAACTCGACGTCAAGCGACCGTGGAATGTAAACCTCCTACGGAAGTTCTATTCCTAGAACTCCACATATGTACCCTCCAGTCGCTATGAAATAAAAGAATTGGTTACCGCAAATCGCGCCTACTCTCCGTGTCTTGTGCCACTCGCACTCGTAATAACAGCGTCAGGCTAACCGCATAAGTCTACCTTTGGTACAGCGACCGGCACGGCCAAGTAGTGCGACGCAAGAGCACTGGGTCACCTCAGGTTTTGCATCGTCCATGAAAAACGCCTACCCGGAGCCCCATTGGAGTCGCCTAGCCCGACTGGCTCTACGAGCCATGACAACTGCCTTCGCTTCTCACAGCGACCATGATCCTCCGCATCCTCGACATAGCGACTCGAACAACCAAGTACCACGCTCGGGGACTGACGACCAGTTCAGCGCGAGCGGCTCGGGAAAACGCCAAGTATGAGAGCATGCCCAGGACTCGCCATGCGACTGACCCAACGGGCCAGGCAGGAGTGATGCGCTTAAACTAACGCGCCAAGTCCTCACCCACCCCCGAGTCGCACCGAGAACAACCAAGTACCACGCTCGGGGACTCGGCCACCCGACCTCGTTCGCGCAAGGGAAAACGGTGAAGTACAGAGCGCTCAAGGGAGTCACCTTGCGACTGGCTCTCCGAGTCCGGGCGAGTCGACCACAATAACAAAACATTCAAAAACCACAAACACATCACACACGAGGTAAACCCCACAAAAAGGGCGGACGCGCTCGGGGACTCGTTCAACCCTCAATCAGAAAACACATGACAAGTCACAAAACAAACACGATATCTCATTAATAGCATGTCGGAATCATCTCAGAATACAAAATATTCCCAAACGGCAGATCTGCTACTAACGCCCCAGGGCAAACTATTCTATTCCGCAGGCTTCGACGATGACTCGCCAGAACCCTTGCGATTGCGGATGAAGGGAGTGTACGGGTTTGACGGATTCGTCGTCAGCTCACCTGCCATCGCCGCACGAAAGGGCTGCTCGACCTTGAAGTCCCGATGCTGCGGCTCGGGGTCGTTGGGCGCGACGACCGTCTCCTGGTAAGGAAGCAGGTCGCCCATCGCCCAGACGTGCTCGGAGTGCACCGCCCGCGCGACCCGTCAACTTGAGCACCTCTGAGATCTCCACCGCGCCAGTCGATGACGGGTAGCCACTCGTCACGTCGTCCAGATCGAAATCCTCTAGAAAGTGAGCAAGCCCAAGGCTAAGCGCCGTCGCCGCTCCGCGCCGGAACGCCGAGCGCGTCATAAACTCAACGACCGACGGCGCCTTCTCCAAGTACTTCCACACCTCAACGAGGTCGTTGGGAATTACTTCCGTGGGCGATATCTCCTGGAGGTAGGCTCGGATGCATGTCGCTGACAACGTCGCCGAGTCGACGAGCGTGGCCACACATTGGCGCGCGTCGAACGAGCTCGCCTCTTCTGCGCTATCAAGGATGCGACCTGCGAATAGAAGATAACAGTGAGTATGTTGGACATCACAAAAAGGCATATGCAATAGGCAGGGGCAGACACACTCACCAATCAAGGGACGGGAGATATCCGTGATGAAGCTCTGAAGAGATGTGTAATCATCCTGAAGCCCAGCAACAAGGGCGTCAGAAACCTTACGTTCTTCCGCGGCGGCCATAACGGCGGCCTTGGCTCGACCATCCGCCGAACTTGCTTCTTCTTTCGCCTCCCTCAGCTCGCGCTCGAGGTCGGCGATCCGCTTCTCAGCCGAGCTCAATGCCGATTGAGCCGCTGCCAACTCACCCGCTGGGACAAGTCCCTGGCGAGCCTCCTCTGCCTTCGCGGCAATTGCCTGAAGCCCCTTATTCGCCTCTTGGACGGTGGTCAGTTCCTTCTCCGCGCGGTGTTTCGCTACCAATCGGTCAGCTGACTCACGTTGCAGACCCTGCACACAATTCAAACAGTCAACCAAAGCGAAATCCTAAGTGTCCACCCGCTGAAATTCAGCGAGTGCGCACTCGGGGACTGGAGATCAAAGAAATACTAAGTGCCCACCCGCTGAAATTCAGCGAGTGCGCACTCGGGGACTGGCAATCAAAAAACCCTAAGTACCCACTCGCTAAAATTCAGCGAGTGCGCACTCGAGGACTGGCAATCAAAAATCCTAAGTTCCCACCCGCTGAAATTCAGCAAGTGCGCACTCGGGGACTGGCAATCAAAAAATCCTAAGTGCCCACTCGCTGAAATTCAGCGAGTGCGCACTCGGGGACTGGCAATCAAAAATCCTAAGTTCCCACCCGCTGAAATTCAGCAAGTGCGCACTCGGGGACTGGCAATCAAAAAATCCTAAGTGCCCACCCGTTGAAATTCAGCGAGTGCGCACTCGGGGACTGGACGCGACAAATAACAACAAGACATTAAAAGAATCAGACCGCTGCAACACACCGACCTGATCCTCGGGGACTGGACATACCTGGATGGCTGCGCCAAGCATGCCATGAAGTTGTAGCGCATCCACGGACACGAGGAGAGCCGGCTTGTGCCCACGACGTTGCTCGACCTCCGCGTCAGCGACCCCAGGTGCATGGCTCGAGGGCGAGGTCCCACTCGCTGTAGCCGCTCTGGCCATGAAGCGCGGGAACGTGGCGATAGAGGCACCGGCACCAAAGGAGGCCGGCTCGGTCGCCCCAAGCGAGGGAGCACCCTCATTCGTGGGTACGGCCGCCTCCGTTGCGGGTTCATTCGGCGCGACCGCCGTGTCGTCGGAGATCGTGACGACATCGTCTCCTTTGGCCTTCTTGGCGCCATCCGCAGGGACGACGACTTTGTCCGCCTTCCTCTTCCGAGAAGGGTCCTCTTCACTGACAACGGGTGGCACCTTGGCCATGGTCGGATGGCCTATTTTCTTCGCTCCGGTCCTGCAAATTGATTGCGTGAGCAAGATAATTCAATTACAATGAAAGACGAAAGAAGGTCAGCAAACTCACTTAGCGACTGGAATGAAGCGTAGCCCCGTGCGGATGCCGGCCGACTTCTCCAGTTCGGGGCCCAGTCGGCGACGGAGGCCCATTTCCAAGACGTCGTGTGCCCAAGACACGGATGATTTCTTTGTCGTCGAGGCTACAATGGGAGCCTCTGAGATATCTTCAGCGGGAGCCTCCCTGCGAGGTGAAGCCGCCGCGACTGGAGCGGTCCCTAGTCCAGAGACTGGGGCGAATGGCGGAGGCATCGAAGCCAGTGGCACCTCGCTCAGGACAGTGGCCGTGTCCAGCGCGGCTACCGTCAGCGGCGCCTCGTCCTTGGCCAGGCTGGTGGCTTCGGAGCTGCTCGCCGAGTGCGGCGGGGATGCCGGTCTCACCGGCTTCGTCTTCTTCTTCGGAGGGGCCTTCGCCTCCTTCTCCTTCTTCTTTTTCTTCTTCTTCGACGGAGTGGCTTGACCGCGTGAGGTGGTCTTCGGAAGTTCGTCATCATCATTATCATGACGCTCGAGGCTTTTACTCGCCTCAAGCTCGCGCTGACGCTGCCCGCGGGTCTTGCGAACAAGCGGGGCGACCTCCTCCTCGAACTCGTCGTCGCCGTTGCTCTCGTCACTCTCGGTGATGCCCTTGGCGGGAGGCGACTCGCCCATGTCCTGGACGGACGAGCTCGAGTTCTCGTTGTCTGAAGGTGGGAGCCATCCTTCCACCACTTGGAATAGCTGCAATGAGCACAAAATGAAATTAGAATGACCGCGACTTCATAAACTGCGACTGCGAATGATGTGAGGTGACTCACCGTTGGGGCTGGATGCTTCGCGGTGTAGGGGGCGACCCCGGCCTTTGCGTCCAGGTACACCGCCTGGGTGATCTTCTTCAGCGATGAGGTGTAGTCCTCAAGCTTCCACTCGGCAGGGCAGGACTTCGTCGAGTCCTCCCGACCCGTGTATTGGTACATGTAGTGGTCGCGCTGAGCCAGAGGGACGAGCCGCCGCCCGAGCCAGCAGTTGTATAAGTTAATTGTCTGGAGGCCCCTCTTCTTCGGAACGTGGATGGTCTGAAGAATTTCGTCCACGACCATCCGCTGGTCGGTGGGGAGCTTGCCGACTTGGCGTCAGCGCGGTTCGGGCCGGTCGGCGGAGTATCGTGGTATCGCCGCCTCGCCCTGCGGAGTCGCCTCGGTAACGTAGAACCAAGACTTCTTCCACTCGCTCGCCCCTTGGCGGGCAGAATCAAGCCAAAGAACGAGGCCTTCGACTTCAGCTGGAATGTCAGGCCGCCCGCGGCAAGCATTGGGCCGCCCGCTTCCTTGCGACTGATCCGTCCGTGGAACAGATCTTGCCATAGAGGGAAGTAGGGCCGGCAGCCTAAATAGCACTCACAGAACGCCACGAAGATGGCGAGCTGCTCGATGTTGTGCGGGCCCAGGTCCGACGGTTGGATCCCGTAGTAGGCGCAGAAGCGCCGGAAGAACAGGGATGTAGGGAATCCCAGCCCCCGTTCTAGGTGGCTGGTGAAGTAGATGAATTCTCCCTCACGCGGGTTCGGGGTCACCTCTTTGGCCGCAGGGATGCGCCACCTGCCGGCGCGCAGGATCCCAGCCTCCTCGAAGGATGCCAGTTGCGCCCTCGTACACTTGGATCTGCCCCAAGGTTCGGTGGAGGGGGCCATTGGCAGAAGGATTCGTGGGGGTCGAAGGATTTCGGGTTGGCTGGATCGCAGCACGGAGGGAGGCGAAGGTGTGCGCAATCGGAGGAAATGATGAGGAGATGGTTCTCCGATTGCCTGCCATTCCCCTTATATAGAGATTGTTACCCGCCAAATCAGAGAGCCGTTACTACGCGGTGATTACGCCAAAAGTTACCGTTGGATTACCCCAACGGCTAGTTTGACCGCGTTTAACGGTCCAACTTCTGCCACTCGGCTCGCCGACCCGATCACTACGACAGTGACTGAATATTTCGCCGACTCGACTCGCCAAAGCTGCGATCAGAATGACTAGTCTTTTCCTTTATTCAGGAGCCCGCCGATGATTCGACTGGATATCTGCTTTGAAGCCGCATACTCTGACTGTCAGCAACCACCTGCGCCCAATCAACGATGGCCTCGAGGACTACTGATGGGGATATGCCTACCGGGGTATACCCAGCAGGATGTTTCCGAATGGCCCAGGAACTGGCGAGTGGGCCTGCAAGACGGCGACTGGATCAAGGCCCGGTGTGGATCCAAGCGACTGGAAGCTGAAGGCACAGGCGAGTAGATAGACCCAGTCGAGTTAGGATAAACGATTACCGAAGCCTTAACTGATTCGGTTGAGATATGTAAACCCTAGGGGAGGTGAGTCTATATAAACCTCCCTACAGGGCGTGTAGAGATACGTTCCATCAGACACCCAAGCGACTCGCCGCCTAGCCGCCGAGCTCGCCCATTGTACCACCATCATAATACAATCTAGCAGGAGTAGGTGTTTACCCTCCGGGGGGGCGAACCTGGGTAAAACCTTGTGTCTCTGCCCTCATCTTGCACCGCAGATGGATGGCCGCCCTTGCCCCTCGTTCTACTACTCGTTGCCGATTGCAGCATCTGCCGTGACCATTCCCACGACAACGGCAGGCAGCGCGAGCTGCGCTATAGCAACACTCACCTCACCGGCAAGCGCCGCGGTGACGGGCGATTCGACTTCATCACCAACACAGGCTACGCGCCACATGACCAGAAGAGATTTCGCCGCGACGCACGCCAGCACCACGATGGCGGCAACTACCGAGCGAGGCCGAAATTTGACCCCGCAACTCTCCTAAACCAACCTTGTGTGTTCCACAGCTGGGAGGGGAAGCCTGCAACACACAACCACCGACTGCCACTCTCTGAAGGAGATCGAGAAGGCATGGCATGCAAGGGAGGACCCCAAAAACAACCCGCCAAATGGTGGGCATTCGGCAACGAGGCCGGCTCGCTCCACACCTTCACCGGGCTCGGCACCAAGCGCGAGAAGAAGGTCCTTTCCCATGTCGTCGTCGCCAAAGCAGTGTCCCAGGTCGACGTCCCCCGCTTCCTCAAATGGTCCGAGAAGTGCATCATGTGGAGCCGCGAGGACCACTCTCCACGGATAGAATACCACGGCGAGTCGCCCTGGTAGTCAAGCCCAAAGTAGGCGACTAATGGTCCCCAAGACATTGATGGACGGCGGGAGCTCAATCAATATCCTCTACCTGGACACATTCAGGCGACCACGGCTCCCGCAGTCGATGGTCAAGTCAACCCTCACCACCTCCCACGGTATTGTCCCTGGTCGGAAGGCGTACCTCATCGGCAAAGTGACGCTGCCAGTCACCTTTGGGACACTAGCCAATTTCCGCAAACCTACGAAGGTACAAGATCAGGCTCAACCCAGGGAAGTGCACCTTTGGCGTACCCACAAGATATCTACTAGGGTATATAGTCTCCAAGCGAGGCATCGAGGCGAACACCACCAAGATCGACATGATTGCTCGACTCGGCAAAACCGAGTGCCTCCGGGACGTCCAGAAGCTGGCTGGGCGAGTCGTGGCTCTCAGTCGCTTCATCCCCCAACTAGGTGAGAAGGCAATGCCTCTCTATCGTCTGATGCGCAAGAACCCCAAATTCCAATGGGACAAGGAGGTAGACGACAAACTCAAATAAGTGCTACTCGCAACACCGCTACTCATCGCCCCCATCGACAAGGTGCCGATGGTCATCTACGTCGTGGCATCCGAGTGAATCATCAGCGCCATCATGGTCATCGAGCGACCAGAGGAAGGCAAGGAGCGCCCCGTACAGCGCCTGGTCTACTACATCAGCGAAGTCCTCACGGACTCGCGACAGCACTACCTGCAATACTAGAAACTGGTGTATGCGGTATTCCGAGCCCAGCAATGGCCACCGCACTACTTCTAGGAGCACCCAATCACTGTCGTCTCCTCCGTGCCGCTGCAGGACATCATCCGCATCCGCGAGGCTACTGGGCGAGTCGCCAAGTGGGCCGTCGAAATCGGCATCCACAACATCAAGTATGAGCCGCACAAAGCGATGAAGTCGCAGGATCTAGCGGACTTCCTTGCCGACTCGGAAGAGGTGCAGCAGTCAGACAGGCTGCCATACCTCCACTACTGGTCGCTCCCCTTCGACGGGTCCAAGAACGTGGATGGCGCAGAGGCAGGAATCATACTCACCTCGCCCAAGGGTGACAAGCTCCGCTACCTGATATACCTCGACTTCACCCCCTGCACCAACAACATGGCCGAGTACGAGGTCCTCCTTCACGGCATGCGGGCCGCCTAGGAGATGAACGTCAATCACCTACGGTGTTACGGCGACTCCGACCTCATTGCCGCGCAAGTCGCCGGAACCTGCGACGCCGTCTCCCCCACCATGGCGGCATACCAGCAAGCAGTGGACCAGCTCTGGGGCCACTTTGCCGGCTACTCCGTCGAGTGGATTAACCGGCGCAAGAACGAGGAGGCCGACGCCCTCTCTCGCATCGGGTCGGCTCGTCAAACGCCATCCGCTGGCATCTTCCTCGACACCATCCACAAGCCCTCCGTCTCTCCTCCGATGGAGATCGACCTTGGGACCCCCCTGCAACCAGAGCCAACCCTGGTCGCCATGGTCGCAGAACCAAGCGACTAGACCATGCCATACCTCTCCTACATCGAGAGCGGCATGTTGCCTCTGGACGAAAAGGAGGCATGCATGATCGTGCGCCACTTCAAGTCCTTCGTCATCATCAACTACAAGATCCAAAAGCGTAGCGTAATAGGCGTGTCCCAACGCTCCGTACAGCCTAGGGAAGGACGCAAGATCCTCCAAGACATCCACGCCGGTGACAACGGCCACCACACAGGCGCTCGGTCCCTAGATGTCATGGCCATGCAACACGACTTTTACTGGCTCACCGCGCACGCCGACATGGTCGACATCGTCCAATGCTGCGCCGGGTGCCAGAAGTACGCCAATCAGACGAACATGCCCAGCTCGGCGCTCAAGACGATCCCCATTACCTTGCCATTCACCGTGTGGGGCACGGACATGGTGGGCCCCTTGAAGAAGGCCCCCTCTGGATACACCAACCTCCTAGTCGCACTCGACAAATTCACCAAGTGGGTGGAGCCAAGCCAGTCTAGAAGTGTGATGGGAAGACCGCGACCAAGTTCCTCCGCGAGCTCATCTACCGCTACAGATTCACGCACAACATCATCACCGACAACGGCACAAACTTCGACAAGGGCGCCATGGACGAATACTGCGAGGATCACAACATACGGCTCGACCTCGCCTCAGTCTCCCACCTGGAGTCCAATGGCCAGGCGGAACACGCCAACCAGAGCATCCTCCACGGCCTCAAGCCGCGACTGCAAGTCCCCCTCGAGCGAACTCCGGGATGCTGGGTCGAAGAGCTCCCCTCCATCATATGGGGCATCCGCACATCCGTCCATTGGTCGACGAGGTTCACGCCCTTCTTCATGGTATACGGCACCTAAGTCGTCATGCCGATTGACCTGGAGCACGACTCGCCCCGGGTCATCAACTAGGCGGAGGCCGACAACGAGCTCGCACACCAAGACGGGTTCGAACAGCTCGACGAAGAACGCTACCTAGCATGCTCCCATACTGGCATCTACCAGCAAGGAATCTACCGCTACCACAGCCGCCGAGTCTGGAATCGCACCTACTAGGAAGGCGACCTAGTCCTACGACTGATCTAGGACAAGAAGGGAATGCACAATATCTCTCCCATGGGAGGGACCATTGCCCGTACGACGAGTCCACGAAAATGATGCCTACTACCTCATCGACGTTCGAGGCGACGGACAGCTCGACGTCAAGCGGCCGTGGAATGTAAATCACCTAAGAAAGTTCTACGACCTGTATTCCCCCTGCCATGCAATAAAATACAGTCGACTCACACAAATTGTGTCTACTCTCCAAATCTTGTGCAAATCGCAGTCCTAACTACAGCACAATTCTATTCACGGAAGTCAACCCTTGGTTGCGCGACCGGCACGGCTAAGTAGTGCGGTGCATCGACTCGAACGGTTAAGTACCACGATCGGGGACTCGCGTCAGTCTAAACCCACAGGGCTCCGGAACACACCAAGTATGATAGCGCACCCTGGACTCTCCACGCGACTGGCTCCTCGAGTTAGGTGGAGTGACACGCAACATACAACTCGCTTCGTCCTCACCTACCCTGGGTATGCGACTAGAACAGCTAAGCACCACGCTCGTGGACTCTCCCAACCGACCCCGTTCGCATCCGGGAAAACGGCTAAGTATAGAACACCCCTTGGGGTCGCCAAGCGACTGGCTTTCCAAGCCACCATGAGTCAACTTCAACTAACTAATAGTCTAAAAGCAAACAAACATACATAAAACGTGAGGTAAACCCCATTAAATGGCGGACGCGCTTGGGTACTCGCATAACAAAACAAGCCAAAGTCAAATCGATCTGACTCAATATGCTTCCATTCCTTACAGCAACAAAATATTGTTCACGTACAAGGGCACATACATATCTATTTGTACTAATACAAGCGCCAATCGACAAACTATTTACTCTGCAGACTTCGAGGTCGACGCACCTCCACCACCATGAACACGGATGAAGGGCACCCACAGATTTGCCGGATACGTCGTCAAGCTGCCCGCCATCACCGACCGGAACGGTTGCTCCGTCTTGAGGTCACGGTGCGCTGGCTCGGCGTCATTCAGAGCCACCACCGTCTCCTGGTATGGCTGAAGGTCGCCCATCGCCAACACCCGCTCGGAGTACGCGGCCACCTTCGCAGTCAGCTTCAAAACCTCAGAGATCTCCATCGATCCGGTCGCCGATGGGTACCGCTGGTGAAATCGTCGAGATCGAATTCATAGGGGAAATGTTCGAGCCCAAGGCTCAGAGCAGTTGCGGCCCCATGGCAAAACGCCGACCGCGACATATAGTCGACGACCGTCGGCGCCCTCTCAAGGTAGCGCCACACCTCCGTGATCTCGGTGGGAATCACCTCGGTGGGCGAGATCTCCTAAAGAACGGCGCGAATGGACGTCGCTGAGAGGGAGGCAGAGTCCACCAGCATGGTCACACACTACTTGGCATCATACGTCTGCGCCTCAGGGTCGTCGCCCAGTACTTTCCCTGCAATGAACGCCAAGTCAGTATCATAAGGATGCACAACATCAACTTTACCCACTCGGGGACTCGCCGGCATAAGCGACCCACCCACTCGGGGACTCGCTGACATCACTACCAGTTCAAGAATCTCACCAAGGAGTGGACGGCAGAGCCCAGTGGTCAAGTCTTGAAGACCCAACAATTCATCCTACAATCCAGCGACAAGAGCGTTGGAGACCTTCCGCTCGTCCACCGCTGCAGCGACAGCTGCCTTGGCCCTCTCCTCCGATGAGCTCGCTTCCACCTTTGTGGCCTTAAGCTCCTTCTCTAGCTCGGTCAATGACGAATTGGCAGCTTCCAACTCATTCACTAAGACAAGACCTTCGCGGGCCTTGGCAATCACGGCGGAGTTCTCCTCTGCAGCAAAACGAAAGTGAGATTCTGAACAAGCAAAAGAAAAGGAATTAAGAAGGCACCCCCAAACACCTACCAGCAGTCACTTGAAGCTTCCTATTCACCTCCAACAAGGATCGGAGGTCACCTTCCAAGCGCTCCTTGGCGTCCAATATCTCCGCCGACCCACGGTGAAGGCCCTACAAAGATGAATCAAGTGTGAGAAGACAACGAAAATTCCTAAGTGCCTAGCTGCTGAAATTAAGCGACTAGCCACTCGGGGAATTGGACACCTAAAACTTCCTAAGTACCTAGCTGCTGAAATTCAGCGACTAGCCACTCGGGGACTGGACAACAAAAGTTATAAGAATCTACCTGCTGAAATTCAGTGCGTAGATCCTCGGGGACTAGACATACCTAGATAAGTGCGCCCAACATGTTGTGCATCTTGACCGCGTCTACTGACGGCACCACAAATGGTGTTCGCCCGTGATGCTACTCGACGTCCGCACCCAAAACTTCGGGCACCTTAGGCGAATGCGTCGCCATTCCAGCGGTGGAAGCCTTTGCCATGAAGCGAGGAAGCATCGCTACCATCGCCCCTGAAATGCTAGTCATGGGCTCCAACATCTCGACCAGCTCCGCTGGATCAACCGGCTACAACCCTGCGACCATGTCGGCCTTCACGGCCGCATCTAGTCCAGTCGGAGCTTTGCTCGGTGCATCGGTTGGCCCGTCCAAGACTATGATGGAGTCTTCGCTCTTCTTCTTCTTCGCACCCTCAGCAGGCGCCTCGGCTTCGTCGCCCTTCCTCTTCTTCGAGGGATCAGCTTCCTCGCCTGGGGCGATGGGTGGTACTTTGGCCACCGAGGGGTGACCGATCTTCTTCACACTAGTCCTGCAAAAGGAACGATTAGCAACCCAAACAACAACTACGAAGTACTACTCCGAGTCGACATGGCAAGGACGTACCTGGCGACTGGGATACAACGCAGGCCGGTGCGGATGTGCGCCGGCTTCTCCAATTTTAGCCTACCTTGCGGCTGATGCCCGTCTCAAATAGGGCAGGAACCCATGACACTGAAGCCTTCTTTGTAGACGAGGTCGCGGCCGTAGGAAGCTCCGTTCCAGTCAACACTGGCGCCTCCTTCTACGGGGATGCTTCTGCGGTTGAAGTACCCCCAAGCCCCGTGACTGTCGGGAATAGAGGGGGAATCGATTCCAGAGGCATCTCGTTTTCCACCACGACCGAGTCCATCGCCTTCAGCACTTTCGTTGACTCCTCGGCCTCTGCGTCGTCAGCTTCGCTGGTCGCATCAGAGCTAGCCGCCGACTGGGGCAGAGACGCCACTTTAGGAGCCTTCTTCTTCCCCGATGATTTCTTCTTCGACGGCATGACCAAACGCCGCGAACTATGTTCTTGGGTGTTGCCTTCACCCCCATCATGTCCCTCGAGGCTCCGGCTAGCCTCGAGCTCGCACTGCTGCTGCCTGCGGGTCTTCCGAGCAGTGGGCGTGGCGACCTCCACTTCCTTGTCTTCATCGCCGTAGGACTCACTCAGGTCCTCCTCGACCTCTTAGGAGCTGAAAAGACCAGCGCATGTTAATAAACCGCAATTGCACACCTGCGACTGCGAAGACAGACAAGATTAAAGGGCTCACCGTCGGCTCCTTGCGCTTCGCGGTGTATGAGGCGATCCTGGCCTTTGGATCGCTATACTCCGCGTCGGTGATCTTCTTCAACGTGGTTGAGTAATCGTTGGCCTTCCACTCGACGGTGCATGCCTTGGTTCCGTCGTCCCTGCCGGTGTACTCGTACATATAGTGGGAGCAACTGGCCAGCGGCACCAATCATCGCCCGAGCCAACAATTGTACAAATTTATGGTCTCAAGCTCGTCCTTCTTGAGCTGTTGAATCATCATCAGCGTCTCATCCATGACCATCCTCTGGTCGTGCGGGAGTTTGGCCACCTGCAGCCGGCGTGGCTCGCTCCGTTCGGTGGTGTACACAAGGAGTGGCACCTCGCCGTCCGTGGTCGACTCGCTAACATAGAACCAATGATTCTTCCATTCGCTAGCCGCCTTCTTCTGCAGCATGAGGTCTAGGAAGGGGGCCATGTTCTTTAGTTGGAATGTGAGGCCTCCCGCTGGCAGCATCAGGCCGCCAGGGCGGCCAACTCCTTTGTGGCCAACACAACCGGTGAACAGCTCCTGCCATAACAAGAAGTAGGATCGGCAACCTAGGTAGCACTCACAGAACTCCATGAAAATGGCGAGTTGCTCGATGCTATGAGGTCCCAAGTCGGAAGGCTTGATAGCGTTGTAGGTGCAGAACTGCCGGAAGAAGATTGAGGTGGGTAATCCCAACCCCCTCTCCAGGTGGCAGGTGAAGCCGATGAATTCATCTACACGCGGATCTGGCTCCACCTCTCTAGCCGAGGGGATTCGCCATCTTCCCGTGCAGAGGATCCTTGCATCTTTGAAGGATTTCAGTGTCTCCCTGGTGCAGTTGGATTTTCCCACATTTCCTTCGAGGGCGCCATCGGATCGAAGATCTGGGCTCGCTAACTTGCTCTGGAAATTCTGGATCGAGAGGAAATGGGAGACTAAAGGGCGCGCAGAATCGGAGCAAATGTGAGGAAGACTTGCAACTCACCCGTCACTCTCCTTATATAGAGGTTGCTTCCCGCCAGTTTCGGGGGAGCCGTTACTGCGCGGTGATTATGCCGATATTACCGTTGTATTACCCAACGACTAGTTTGACCAAAATGATGGTCCAACTTCGTCTACTCAACTCGCCGACCCATTCGCCAAAGCTGCGATTCGACTACTCGACAATTGGCGATTTGACTGGTCACTGATATCGCGACTAAAGATACATTTTTGGGATTCTTTCCTTCATTGAAGGAGTCCACTTTCGATCAACTGGGCATCCAAATTGGACCCCTATACTCCGACTGCCAAAGAACACCTGGGGTGAATCAACGACGGCCTCGGGGACTACTGATGGGGATATGCCATGTGGGGTATACCCAGCAGGACGTTCGCTACTAGATCATATTCCCAGCGAGTGGGCTAGCAGGACGGTGACTGGATCATGACTCAAAGAAGGAGCCAGGCGACTGGAAGCTAAAGGCCCAAAAGCGTAGTTAGGCCCAGTCGGATTAGGTCAAAACCCTCTGAGTCCTTATGAAACTCGGTTGTAGATATGAAAACCCTAGCGAGGTACCCCTATATAAACCACCCTAGGGCACATATAGAACTTACATTCCATCATATACCCCATCGACTCGCTGCCTAGCTGCCGAGCTAGCACACTGTAATCTCCTGATAATACAGTCTAGCAGGAGTAGGTCTTTACCCTCTGGGGGGGGCCGAAGCTGGGTAAAACCTTGTGTCTTCGCCCTCATATGGCACCGCAGATGGCTGGCCGCCCTTGCCCCTCATTCTAATACTCGCTGCCAATCACAGCATCTGTCGTGGCCATTCCAACGACATGATATGCTGGAAAATAGCCATCTGAGATAAAAAATAACATGGCAAGATGAGTTAAATACCAATCCGAGTCATAACATAACCTGGCAAGCTGAGTCAAATTCCAATCCGAGTCATAACATAACCTAGCAAGCTGAGTAAAATTCCAATTCGAGTTCTAATATAACCTGCCAAGTTGAATCAAATTCTAGTCCGAGTTAAAGATAAGCTGGTAAGCTGAGTTAAAACACAAATACGAGTTATAATATAACCTGGCAAGCTGAATCAAATACTAATCTAAATCAAAGATAAGCTGGTAAGCTGAATTAAAACATAAATTCGAGTTATAATATAACCTGGCAAGCTGAATCGAATACTAATCCGAATCAAAGATAAGATGGCGAGCTGAATTAAAATACAAATATGAGTTATAATATAACTTGGCAAGCTGAATTAAATACTAATCCGAATAAAAGATAAGTTGGCGAGGTTAGTTAAAATACAAATCCGAGTTATAATATAACCTGACAAGCTAAATCAAATACTAATCCGAATCAAGGATAAGCTAGTAAGATTAATCAAATACTAATCCGAATTATAATATAACCTAGAAAGCTGAATCAAATACTAATCCGAATAAAAGATAAGCTGGTAAGCTCAATCAAATACTAATCCGAATTATAATATAACTTGGCAAGTTGAATCAAATACTAATCCTAATCAAAGATAATCTGGTAAGCTGAATCGAATACTAATCTGAATCAAAGATACGCTGGTAAGATGAATAAAATACAAATCCAAATCAAAGATAAGCTGGCGAGCTGAATCATATACTAATTCGAATCAAAGATAAGCTAGTAAGCTGAATCAAATACTAATCCAAATTATCAAGATATTTTTTCCATCTAAAGGTGATTCTATTTTATGTTGGCTAGTACCTGGGTTGAGTTATTTTCTTCCCGGGGAGAACAATTGAGCGTTCATGGCTGCGTTATCTGATACTCACATTATGCTTGGAGAAGAATTTGTGTCATGCTCGCTGAGTCTTAATTGCTGAGTAAGGCTTGGAGGCTCATGTGCCCGCCTCTCTCCTCCTCTATGAAGCAGAAGTTGATGAAGATGTTCCCGCCCGGATGGAAACCCAACCAGCGCCACTAAATGGCCCCACGGTGGGCGCCAAATGTTGTGGTGGTATCACGGCATATGCCATGGGTAGGCTAAAGTTGTGGCCGATGGACGTGGAGGAATCTAGGGAGGGATAATGAAGTGAAGACCGCACTTGTAAGAACAAAGAGAAACATGATGTATCCATGTTCGAAGTTCTCATGCTAAGATAACACCTCTTCCCCTACATCTAATCTCATATAATCTTGCCATGCGTGTGGCTACAATGGTGCTCCTTGAGCTGTTTCTCCTATGCCTCTATCTAGATTTATCTATGAGAGTGGAGGAGGAAGAAGGTGAGCTCCTAGCAAGCAGAGAGGAGTGATGGCACCTGAGAGCGCTTTGTCGGGAATCCCCAAGAGCAAGGTGTGAAGCAGCGCATCAGCAAGTCTTCCCTCTATGAAACCAAGGTTATCGAACCAGTAGGAGGAAGGAAACGTCTCAAAGGTCTTGCAAGCAACCTGGAAACCTGGACAACACAAACTCAAGACTTTGCCCCAACGAACTATGAGGTTATCAATCTCACCGGTTGCTGTAACAAAGGATTGACTATATGGTGTGGAAGGTGATGATGGTTAGCAGCAGGTAAACAGTAACAGTGGAAGATGTATCAATGGTAAAGATTGGACCGGGGTCCATAGTTCACTAGAGGTGTTCTCCTTAGATAAACAAACATGGCATGCAGGGTAAACAAATTATAGCAGGGCAATTGACAGGACTGAGCAAGGCATAACAATGCAATACTAGACACAAATATCCTATGAGATTCGATTGGGCAATACAACAATATACATAGAACGCCATCCAACTTCATCTATGACTAGAAGTCCACCTTCAGGTTATCATTCGAACCCCCTTCAGTATTAAGTTGCAAGCAATAGACAACTGTTTTAAGCAAATTGTGTAAGGTAAACAATCCACTTGTTCCATGAATAAGAGACCGTTGTTTTCTCCCTAGTGGCAACATCACATCTACCACCGAAGAGATTTCTGTCACTTCATTTGGAAAATAGAGGCATGAACCCACTATCGAGCATAAATACCTCCTCTTGGAGTCACTAGCATGCAAGATGACAAACAACACAGACATGATAAAATCAAATAGACAAAACCATTAATCAATCTAACATAGTAATCTCAATAACCATCGGATCCCCGCAAACACAACATGCATGATTACAAATAGATTAGATATTGATCATGAACGGAGCTCACAAGATCTATAAATGAAAGAACAAGGAGGAGATACAACCATCTAGCTACTACATGGACCCGTAGTCTAAGGTGGAACTACTCACGCTTCGTACCGGAGGCTGGCATGATGAAGAAGAAGGCCTCCGAGATGATCTCCCCTCCGGCAGGGTGCCGGGAAGAGCTTTAGATCCCCCGATCTAGGGACGATGGTGGCGGTGGCTACAGATGGTTTCATGGAGTTTCGATCGGGTGCCTAGGGTTTTGGCATCGGGGGTCTTTATAGGCGAAGAGGCGAGGCAGGGGGCCACCAGGGCGGCTGCACCCCCCCAGGTGCGAGGTGGGCCCACCCGCGTGGCTAGGGTGTGTGGCCCCTGGTGAGCCTCCTCCGTCTCGTATTCTGGATTCGTGTTTCCCACGGTAAAATATTGACTTTGACTTTTGTCCCATCCAATTCTGAGAATATTGATTTTCTGCCTTTCTGGAACCAAAAACAGAAGAAAACAGGAAAATGGCACTGCGGCAATTTGTTAATAGGTTAGTTTCATAAAACATATAAAAACACCTCAAAGCAAAGTAGATACTAAACAAGCATGGAACATCAAAAATTATAGGTACGTTTCCGACGTATCAAGGAGAGGAACCCTTAGGGATCTCCCTCAAAATGACCCCACTAGTGCTCCTTATAAAGGGGAGCCAAGGGGACAAGACTAGTTCCCCACAATTGGCATTTGTGTAGCATATTCCTAGCATCTTTCTGAGATGCCCAGCATATTATTTGGAATCTTTGAGATGCCTAGCATATTCCATAGCATCTTCTTGGATGCCAAGGTCATATTCCATATGCCATGGGCCAGTCTGAGCTAGGGGTGTCCCAAGTCTGGCATGATTCTGGCGGGGATTGGCTTGGCTCGATCGTATGTCGATGTAGTGGTTGAGGTAGCATCGGAGGATTAAATAGAAAGAAGTTTCAGGGGTAAATTAACTCGGCCCAAACATGCCCCACACGAAGTCTGGTCCTGGGTTGACTCGGCCTAGGAAACGGACTACTCAACCGGCTCACATTAGGGCCCTGTCGAGTCAGATTTGGGGCTCCAGCCATTGATTCGGCCCATGAAGTGAAGAAGCAGTTTGGCTTGGCGGCGTCGGGCCGTGGTGGGCTGAGTCACCCTTATCTCGGCCCACCCGAGGGAGCTTGGCGGGGCGCTGTGGTGACATTGCCCGCGGTGGGCCGAATCGGTCATCAGTCGGACCGCTTGGGGAGGCTTGGCAGGGCGCTGTGGCGACGTTTCCCACGGTGGGCCGAATCGGTCATCAGTTGGCCCACTCGAGGAGGCTTGGCGGGGTGTTGTGGCAACGTTTCCCATCGTGGGCTGAGTCAGTCATCAGTCGGCCCACCCGGGGAGGTCGATGATGGATCTTGGCGGGAGTTTTGACGGTGGATCTTGGCGGGAGTGTCGACGCGAGAACTTCTGGCTGGAGCGATGTGATGGTTAACTCGGCTTATGCGGGAATGGAAGGAGAGCGGGGAGTTGGTTCGATAAGGTGGGCCAGCTTAATTCGTCCCACCACCGAGTTTAAGACTGATTCGGCCCTGCTTGGCCAAATTCGGTCCAGGGAATATGTCTCGAGGCTGAATTAAGCCTAATTCGGCCTAGAGCACCTTTTTTCTTTATCCTTTCCTATTTTACTTATAATTTCATTAAATAACCTTCTCTTACATGCAAACTTTATAGAGTTCTTTTATTCCTCTTCTATCTCCTCGTAACCCTACTCTAGGGTACCTCGGTTATATCCCTGACATTAGTCCCCGAGGTTATGTGGGACTCGTAGAGTCGTACAGAGGCTCCATACTAAAATGTTCCCAGAGTTGTTTACCAACATATAGTCTCCTTGTCATACTTCTCTTGGTCGCATAACTCTTTTGGGTAAGTTTATGACTTCTGGCATTCTCGGGCACTGGTCGTATAACCCTTTTGGTACGTTTATGACTTCTGGCCTTCTTGGGCTCTGGTCTGTTAACCCCTATGGGTAAGTTTTTGACTTTTGGCCTTCTTAGGCTCTAGTCATATAATCCCTTTGGTTGAGTTATGACTTCTGGCCTTCTTGGGCTCTGGTCTTATAACCCTTTTGGGTAAGTTATGACTTCTGGCCTTCTTGAGCACTGTTCTTATAACCCTTTTGGGTAAGTTTACGACTTCTGGCCTTCTTGGGCACTAGTATTATAACCCTTTTGGGTAAGTTTATGACTTCTAGCCTTCTTGGGCACTGGTTTATAAACTTTTGGGTAAGTTACCATCCGAGTTATCTCATCTGACTTGCATGATTCCAATTTGACTTATGCTTCAAATCTAGGTTATCTGACTCAAAATCCATGTTATATGACTCAAAACTGAGTCATCTGATTTCAAATCCAAGTTATATTACTCAAAATCTAACTTATGCTTCGAATATGAGTTATATGACTCAAAATCCGAGTTATATGACTAAAATCCAAGTCATTTGATTTCAAATCCGAGTTATATTACTCAAAATCTGCCTTACGCTTCGAATCTAAGTTATCTGACTCAAAATCCAAGTTATATGACTCAAATCCGAGTCATCTGATTCCAAATCTGAGTTATATTACTCAAATTTGTCTTATGCCTCAAATCTGAGTTATCTGACTCAAAATCCGAGTTATATGACTCAAATCCGAGTCATCTGATTGCAAATCTGAGTTATATTACTCAAATCTGACTTATGTTTCGAATCTGAGTTATTTGACTCAGATCCGAGTCATAACTGCTAAGATATAATTTGATCTTATGATATGATGGAAAATCGCCTTAGATATGGGTCCGAGATATAGATCCGAGATATAGTTTTGAGATATGATATTCGGGCAAACTGCCAAGAGATGGGATTCGGGATATAGATCCGAGATATAAATTTGAGATGTAATATGCTGGCAAATAGCCATCTGAGATATAAAATAACCTGGAAAAATGAGTTAAATACCAATCCGAGTCATAACATAACCTTGCAAGCTGAGTCAAATTCCAATCTGAGTCATAACATAACCTGGCAAGCTGAGTCAAAATTCCAATCCGAGTTATCATATAACCTGGAAAGTTGAATCAAATTATAGTTCGAGTTAAAGATAAGCCGGTAAGCCGAGTTAAAACAAAAATCTGAGTTATAACATAACCTAGAAAGCTGAATCAAATACTAATCTGAATCAAAAATAAGCTGGTAAGCTGAATTAAAACATAAATTCGAGTTATAATATAACCTGGCAAGCTGAATCAAATACTAATCCAAATCAAAGATAAGCTGGCGAGCTAAATTAAAATACAAATATGAGTTATAATATAACTTGGCAAGCTGAATCAAATACTAGTCCGAATAAAAAATAAGATGGCGAGGTGAGTTAAAATACAAATCTGAGTTATAATATAACCTGGAAAGATGAATCAAATACAAATCTGAATCAAAGATGAGCTGGTAACCAGAATCAAATACTAATTCGAATTATAATATAACTTGGCAAGATGAATCAAATACTAATCTGCATCAAAGATAAGCTGGTAAGATGAATCAAATACTAATCCAAATTATAATATAACTTGGCAAGCTGAATCAAATACTAATCCGAATCAAAGATAAGATGGTAAGCTGAATCAAAAACTAATAAGAATGAAAGATAAGCAGGTAAGCTGAATCAAATACTAATCCAAATCAAAGATAAGCTGGAGAGCTGAATCATATACTAATTCAAAACAAAGATAAGCTGGTAATATGAATCAAATACTAATCCGAATTATTAAGATATTTTTCCATCTAAAGGTGATTCTATTGGTATGTTGGCTAGTCCCTGGTTGAGTTATTTTCTTCTCGGGGTGAGCGATTGAGGGTTTCTGGATGAGTTATCTAATACTCATAGTATGCTTGGAGAAGAATTTGAGTCATCCTCATTGAGTCAGGCTTGGAGGCTCTTGTTCCCTCCTCTCTACTCTATGTACGCTTGGAGAAGAAGTTTAAGGAGCTCTATGAAGCATAAGTTGATGAAGATGTTCCCACTCGGATGGAAACCCAACCAGCGCCACTAAATGGCCCCATGCTGTGCGCCAAATGTCGTGGTGGTATCACGGCATATGCCATGGGTACGCTAAAGTTGGGGCCGATGGATGTGGAGGAATCCAGGGAGGGATAATGAAGTGAAGACCATGCTCGTAAGAACAAAGAGAAACACAATGTATCCAGGTTGGAGGTTCTCATGTTGAGATAACACCTCTTCCCTTGCATCTATTCTCATATAATCTTGCCATGCTTGTGGCTACAATGGTGTTCCTTGAGTTGATTATCCTATGCCTCTATCTAGATTTTTCTATGAGAGTGGAGGGGGAAGAAGGTGAGCTCCTAGCGAGCAGAGAGGAGAGGAGCCCTTCGGGGGTCTCCCTTAGAACGATCCCCCTGGTGCTCCTTATAAAGGGAGCCCAGGGGATAGGACTTGTTCCCCACGATTCGCATTTGTTTAGCATATTCCTGGCATCTTCCTGAGATGCCCAGCATATTATTTGGCATCTTTGAGATGCCTGGCATATTCCCTAGAATCTTCTTGGATGCCAAGGGCATATTCCATATGCCATGTGCCAGTTTGAGCCAGGGGCGTCCCAAGAATGCATGATTCTGGCGGGGCTTGTCTTGGCTCGATCGTATGTTGATATAGTGGTTGAGGTAGTGTCCGAGGATGAATTAGAAGGTGTCCGAGGTAAATTAACGAGGTCCAAACGCCCCAGATGAAGTGTTGATTGGGCCTGGTCCTCGGTTGACTTGGCCTGGGAGAAGGACGGCCCGACCGGCTCACGTTACGGCCCAGCCGAGTCTGATTTGGGGCTCCGGCCGTTGATTCGGCCCATGAAGTTAAGCAACAGCTTGGATTGGCGGAGTCGACCCATGGTGGGCCGAGTCACCCTTATCTCGGCCCACCCGGGGGTGCTTGGCGAGGCGTTGTGGCAACATTACCCGCGGTGGGCCGAATCGGTCATGAGTCGGCCCACCCGGGGAGGCTTGGTAGGGCGTTGTGGCGATGTTGCCCGCGGTGGGCAGAATCGGTCATCAGTCGGCCCACCTGGGGAGGCCTGGCAGCGTGTTGTGGCGACGTTGCCTGTCGTGGGCCGAGTCGGTCATCAATTGGCCCACCCGGGGAGGTCGACGATGGATCCTGGCGGGAGTGTCGGCGCGGGAGCTTCTGGCAGGAGCACTGTGATGGTTGACTCGGCTTCTGGCGGGAAAAAACAGAGCGCGGGAAGTTGGTTCGGTGAGGTGGGCAGCTTAATTCGGCCCACCACCGAGTTTAAGACCGATTCGGCCCTGGTTGGCCAAATTCGGTCCAAGAAATACGTCTTAAGGCCGAATTAGGCCTAATTTGGCCTGGAGTGCCTTTTTTCTTTATCCTTTCCTATTTTCCTTATATTTTCATTAAATTACCTTCTCTTACACGCAAACTTTATAGAGTTATTTTATTCCACTTGTATATCCTCATAACCCAACTCCGGGGTACCTGAGGTTATATCCCCGATAGTTGGAAACTCACACCAATGACATTGTTTACTAAAAGAAGATGCACCCATCTACCTCCGAAAATAAAATTAATTCAAGATCAATCTATTGTGCTTACTAGTACATCAGGTTGACCTAGTTTAGTTAAGTTGTCAAGATGCAAAATCTTAGCAAGAAGTTGAACCTGTTTTCAAAACTCTCGGTGGTGGTTTGTGATATGTTAAATGACACCCTCATGGTTACCTCTAAAAAATCGTAAAACTTTCAACACAATCTACAATTTACTTATAGTTTAAAATTGACCTGGTTTTTATAAATTGACATAAAGACATTCAAGTTTATAGAGTTAGCTAGGACAAAGTTTGAAAGCTCATCAAACATGGGAATTGTAAGGTCAACATTTTGGTACACTATATATATGTGAGAAAGCTTGGAATGTATCATTCAGATTCGTATTATTTAGACTTTCTTTTCGAAAAGGAATGATCTCGACATCACTCAAAAGATTTAGAGTGTTATTTCCTAGTAGTTGGAAACTCACACCTATAGTGTTGCTTGCTGCAAGAAGATGCACTCATCTACCTACGAAATGACATTTAATTTGAGAGCCCCCTATCGCACTTACTTGTAGCTCAAGTTTGACCTAATTTCGTTAAATTATCAACATGCAAAATCTTAGCAAGAAGTTCAACCTATTGTCAAAACACTCTATGGTGGTTTGTGATATATTAAATGACTCCCATGGTTACCTCCAAAAAAATCACAAAACTTTCAAATCAACCTACAATTTACTCGTAGGACAAATTTGACATAATTTTGATAAATCGGCATAAAGTCATTCAAGTGGACATAGTTAGCTAGGGCGAAGTTTGAAAACTCATAACATTAAACATGGGAATCGTAAGTAAAACATGATGGTCCACTTAATATGTCTGTAAGCTTGGCTTGTGGCATTTAGATCCATATTCTTTGGACTTTCTTTACTAAAAATGAGAATGTTCTGTCCTGATAGTTGGAAACTCACACTGACGGCATTATGTTGTTGGAGATATGCCTAAGAGGCAATAATAAAGTGGTTATTATTATTATATCTTTGTGTTTATGATAAATGTTTACATCCCATTCTATAATTGTATTAATAGGAAACATTAATACTTGTGTGTTTTGTAAACATAAAACAGTCCCTAGTAAGCCTCTTATTAAGCTAGTTTGTTGATTAATAGATGATCATGGTTTCCTGATCATGCACATTGGATGTTATTAATAACAAGGTCATACCATTAGGATAATGATGTGATGGACACACACCCATAGTAAGCATATCATAAGATCAAGTCATTAAGTTCTTTTTGCTACAAGCTTTCAGATACATAGTAACCTAATCCTTTGACCATGAGATCATGTTAATCATTATCACTGGATGAGTACTTTGATGACATCAACGCCACTTCCATAACTGGGCGGTTATAAAGGTGGCATTGGGTATTCTGAAAGTATGTGTTGAAGCACATGGATCAAGAGTGGGATTTGTCCATCCAAATGATGGATAAATATACTCTGGGCCCTCTCGGCGGAATTTCACCCAATTGGCTTGCAAGCATGTGATTAGGTCACAAGGGATGTCCTATCATAGAACAAGTAAAGACTACTTATCAGTAATGAGGTTGACCTAGGTATGGAGATACCGACGATCGAACCTTGGATAAGTAAAGTATGCGGAGCAATGTGAATCGGTATCGTATGTTAATGGTTCATTCGATCATGAAGTCATCGTTGAATATGTGGGAGACATTATGGATCTCCAGATCCCACTATTTGTTATTGACCGGAGAGGTTCCTCAATCATGTCTGCATTGTTCATGAACCTTAGGGTGACACACTTAAGGATCGATGTTGTTTATGTAGATATGGAATATGAGTTGGAGACCGAATGTTTTTCGGAGTCTCGCATTGGACCTAGGAAATCACGAGGAGATCCGGAATGGTCCAGAGAACAATATTCATATAAGGAAAGTCATTTTCCGGGGTTCGGAAAATTTATCAGTATTTTGACCGGAGCTAGGAGGGAGAGGCCAAATGGTCAACTCTAGCCGCAGCCCCCCTCTATATAATGAGGGGAGGGGAGGGCACAACCATACCCTCTCTCCCAACCCTAGTCGCCACCTTCCTTCCACCTCCTTCTTGTTGCTCCGGCTTAGGCGAAGCCCTGCAGGATTCTCTCCTCCACCACCATCACCACGCCGTCGTGTTGTTGGGATTCTGAGGGGATATACTAACTCCGCTGCTGTAACACCCCAGTTTTAGCTAATGTATAATTAGGGTTTTGATTGTGCATTCATGAGCATCATTCCTTAAAATGCATGCAAAGAAAAATAAATCAAACCCTAAAACCCTAGTTTTCCCCCTCTCTTGAAATCCATTCAAAATGGTTTAAATTTGAAAATTACAAAAATGTTGGAGCCCAAATGGATTATAAGGGCCTTGCAATGTTTTATATATTTTATAAAGCCTTTGGTATGTTTGAAATTACACAAAACAGATTTCAAATGAAAACACAAAACAGATTTTTGAAAACAGAAAAAGGAAAAGGTTTCTAAAAAACTGCAGTCAGAGCACTCCCTGGGAAGCATCCCAAGCCGGCCCATCTTCCCGCCTCTGTCTTTACCGCCACCAGCGTAGCTAGTAACCTATGGCGTGGCCCGTCTTTGGCACAACGCCAGCCAAACCATGGCCCCGTACCACTTCGGCCCCCAACCTCGCCGTTGTCTTCCCTTAGGACAGCAAGCTGCTGCGTGCCCGAGCGTTGCCGTCGATCTCCGCCGTGCAGCGATTCCCGCCGCTGCCCCTATACAAATGGATAAGAATGGCCGCCTCCTCCTCTCTCTCCCCATACTCATTTCTTTCCATCTTGTGCTCTCTGTCGATTTCCCCCAAATCAGCGAAACCCTAACCCACTAACCTCGCCGTCCGCCGTTGCTCCTGACCTTCCCGAGCCAAGATAAGGCACCTTGGAGCTTCGCCGTGGTGCCCACCGTCTTTCCTCTGAAGGAATCGAGCTGGGGAAGCCGCAGCGACGCCATCGCGATCATCTGTCCGAGCTCCGGCCACCATGTGCAACATTAATTCTGGTGTTGACTGAGCTCTCCTCGCCCCCCTCGCACCCTATGCTAGCTTCATGGTGAGCCCGTGGTCCCCAAGGACCTCTCTGATTCGTCCCTCGCTCTCTATGTCATCACCGTGCCGTGCACCGCCCGACGCTGCCGCAAATGCTCGTCGGATCCGAAACTCCGGTGACTAATCCAGGGCGGCGCCACCACCTTTAGGTAGATCGCGCCGCGCTCTCTCCGACGCCCTCAACCACGCATGCGCGCGCACCCCCAATCTCCTACCCTGTGCTTGATCTGTGAGCAATGTCGAAGCTGATGTCCGCATGACGTCATGCTGATGCCATAATCCTTTTTCATATGTTTTAATGTTTTCTCAAATCATTTAATCATTTCTGAAATAAAAATAACCCCAAGTGGGCCCAGGTTGTGAGCCTTTTAATCATTTCTAAAAATGTTTTCTGTAATTAATAAAAACCTGACATGTGGGTCCAGGTTGGAAAATAATTAGATATTACAAAAAAAAATTAATTGTTTTAAAATGGATTTAAATTGAGAAAAATCATATCTAATTATTTATAAGTCAAAAAAATACAAATAATATATTAAAATGTTCAGAAAAATGCGAACTATCTATTAGAGTTATACTCATGCATTGTTCAACAACTTCTATGACAAGTTTAATTCGAATAACATAGGAACCCTCACAGGTGATTCCGGAGTTTCCCTGAGTTAGGGTTAATACCCCTCGGAACCCCAATGAAATGGTCGAGCATGTATTACGGTTAATTTTCGATACAATTTAACTTGTCATATCATCATCCTTTCTTGAGCATTGCATCGATGCCATGTGTTGATTGTTTCCCTCTCTTTTTGGTGTTTAGTTCTTCCCGGTAGAATACGATATAGAGATCAAGATCAAAGACCAAGATCAACACCGTCTAAGATCGAAGCTCGAATAACAATACTTGACCAACTATAATCAAGTCAAGTACAAGGCTCCTGAAGATTTGCTTATCTGTTATCAATTGGCAAAGGAAATCATAGCCCCACCATGATATAATCATATGATTTCAAAAGCATTTCAATTCCTTCCATGATGCATACGATTCCACTATGGTCTTTTATTGATAGATAGAGTATCCTATCTGTTGCATTACTCCCCTTGAGCTTATATTACCTGATCCACTACTCCTAGCATAACTAGGTTTGGCTTGTGTGCACTACTAGAGCTTATATATGTGTCCTGCTTATCCATGCATAGCTGTTGAGTCTGGTCCATCCAGATGATGTATCAGATGCAGAGAATCTAGTATGACAGGAGATCGAGATATATTGATGAGGTGATATCAGTTTAAACATGCTAAGGCTTGCATGGGAGGCCACAGTGGGATGTGGCTTTTCTAGTCCCATGCTCGCCACCACTAGGAACCGAGTTCTTGCCTTTGGAACCGAGATGAGCGTACAACCACACGGGGCCTGGAAAACCTCACGAGCAACTAACTTGCCTAGTAGATTCCATGATTCACATAATTCGGGCATTCCATTCGACATATGCATAGAAAACCTTTTGAATGATTTGCCGGGTGAAGGTGCATCATAATAGGTAGGTAAGCATGGCCGGGGTTGCCTGGGGTCGATGGAGCCCATGGTAAACCAACCTCGCCTCACATCTTTAAGTACCGGCTTTAGGATTTGACCTGTTATGGCAGAACCATACTTATTGCGTGACTCATGGTCTCGGAGAAAGCAAGGTAAAGGTCGTGTCTAACCACCCTCTGCCGGCCTTCCAAGGAAGAGGGCTAATCATGGGGCATTAAGAGAAGGTTAGTACGTGTGGGTAAAGTTGTACACCCCTATAGGGTAATAATCTTTTGTAAAAGCCGTGTTCATGGTTATGAACGCTTGGTGACCAGATTCTAAGATCATAGAGAACTATAACCTAATCTTAAAACTTGTCAGATCAACGTGTGCTTAAAGATGCTTCCTCATGGGTACGAGGGTGTGATCCTAGTTGGTAGATGATGATGACTTGGTGTATATCAAAAGATGATGATCAATATTTCAAATATGTCGCTCTCTTATACCCTTTTAAAATACTCTGATTAGACGAGCTTCTTCTCTCTCTTGTTTTATAAACAAAGATGGCTTTATGCAAAACAACTCCACCAGCCATAAGTGTTGCGGAGTACAGCCTGTACTCGCCCTTGCTTTGTTGATACTTTTGGCAGAGTAAGTGTTCTCCTGAAGATCAGTTTGGTACTACATCGACACCGACGAGTAGCTTGGGGTTCCCGGCCGGCATCCTGGAATCTTTGGGCTGGGACGTCATCGTTATGATTCTGACCACTTAGGCCATTTGTTAAGTTTGCTATACTTAATAGCATAATTTGCCTTCCGTTGTTTGATGTTTGTGGTCAGTGACCTCTACTTGTAATAATTTGGTTCTCTTCTCAGTTATGAGCTTGTTGTAATAAATTTTGTGTCGTAGGGTCACTGCTATGTTACCGATTCTCAACTGGATATCCTCGAGCTCAAGGTTAAGCTTATATCAAACGAAGTTCTGGATTTGTTTAGCCCTGATCCCGGGGGTCTCACAGCTTCCCACTGGATCAGGGAGATGACGGTATATGTGTGACTGAGTGAGGAAGCACTGGCGGAACGCGGTGCCATAAGTATCGTCATCACGATCTTGAGATTGGCAAGTGATCGACTACACCAACCATGAGATAACAATCTTGTTAAACACTTTGTATCTTTGAGGGTTAGTTCTCTCCAATCTCATTGCACCTATCCCATGGATTAGATCTTGGCTTTGCCATAGATTGGATCTTAGTTTTATTCGTTGTTGCGATATAAATTTTTTGTTTTCCATGAAATGAACCCTATAGTGGTATTAGAGCCGAATCTATGTGTAGATCTATTGCACGAGTAGAACACAATGGTTTTGCGGGTGTTGATGCTCTTGTTGTCGCTTGCTTTTCGTGTACTTTGCATCTTGCGGGATGGTGGGATGAAGCGGCCCGGGATAACCTTACATGTCGTCGCACATGAGACTTGATCCACGCTAAACGTGCAACTTGCATTGCACAAGTGGCTTTTCGAGTGTCTGTCTCTCCCACCATAGGTAAGATTCAATTTACAATATGCACTTGACAACACTTGTATCAGTGTTGTGGTTCTTGTTCGTAGGTAAGAATAGTTCTTATTCGAAAGCCTCAAGCCAGATAAAAAATGCAAAGAAAATTAGCGATGTCTAACTTGTTTTTGCAGGGGCATGTGATGCAATATGGCCATGATATGATTGTGAGTATATTTGATGTATGTAATGATCCTTATTGTAATATGGCAACCGATGGGAGCCTAATAGTTTTCTTTAAATTTGTTAAGACACGTGTGTCTATTCGTCATGTAATAGCTTTATTCCAAGTAGTTGTAATAGTTGTTGTTGGTGATGGATAACCATGAAGCGGAGCCATTGACCTTAATGCCACGCTAGTGATGATGGAGATCATGTCTGTGCTTTGGAGATGGAGATCAAAGGTACAAGAAGAAAGGCCATATCATATCACATATTATGAATTGCATGTGATGTTAATCCTTTTTATGCATCTTTTATTTCTTAGATCGCAACGGTAGCACTATAATATGATCCCTCTCACTAAATATCAACTAATAAGATGTTTGTCCTTAGTAGGCATCGTTGCTAAGACTTGTCGTTCGAAGCATCACGTGATGATCGAGTGTTATATATTCTACCTATGCATACAATGGGTGCAATCCATATTTGCACATGTGGATACTAAGGTTAAACTTAACGAGCCTAGCATGTACAGACATGGCATCGGAATAGGGAATACCAAAAGGTAAAGCATAAGTCATATGGATGATATGATGAACATGTTGATTGTTTTCCTTTGAAGCTACATCTTCTCTCATGATGATCGGACTTGGTGTAGTGGATTTGGTTCGTGTAATCACTAAGGCAACTTGAGGGATGTTGTTTTAAGTGGGAGTTCAAATAGTAATATGATTAAAGTTGAACACAATTGAATTTGCATAATTGTTGCAGTCATTGGCATCCGTTCACCACCTTATGCTTATTTATAATTGAGATAATAGAACTATAGAATTATAGACAATTACTTTATGAAATGGCATCGTATTGTTTTGAGTGTCAATCTAAATTTTAAAAGTCCTATTGCAAACTTTCAACAAACTCCATTTACTTTGTAAAGTTTAATAATTGTTATTAAATCAAGAGTAACAATTCCAGTGTTGGTACCTAAAGTATCATGTTTGCCTCCATGATTCTTGATATTTAAAATATTGTTTTAATATCAAGGTTATCTAGGATCTAAAAGAAATGTTTTAGAAACCATCATGTGTAGAATATATTGAGATATCGAAAAAAATGTTTTGGTTGCATCATGATAGAGTATAATTTGGCAAAACATAAGTTCTCATATCTCAAAAAATATACCAAGTTTGGTGGGCAGGCATATTTGGTGACATAGTTCCTCATGTCACCTTAATGAGCAGCACCTAATATTGCGTAGAGCCAAATATATGTTCTCATATATAAAAAAACATTATACATGCAACTATGTCACATAATATGAAACCACACGAATAATTTGGCAACTCAACTCCTTAACTCTTCCCGACATGTCGACTATTTCATATATGTGAAACATCCATGTACATTTATTTATAGATCCAAATATGACTGTAAGGTTTTACACCTTTCTAGAGGGACTTCCAAGTTCAAAAACTTGATTTCTCGTGTATGGAACCATCACAAATTTCATGGCTTTGTACTTGCTCCTTCTAGAAGCAACTATAGAAATATACCAAGCTAATACCTTTGGACTTGATCCTTCATGACAAATAATATGTGACCTAATATCCCAATCCTCTTTGCAACTATGTCACCTATGCCAAAAATATACTAAGTCAACATGTCGGGATTTCTGAAGAGCGTTCGAGTTGTAAAAGATCTTCATATTGAGTTTTCTTTGATGAAGCTATCAAGGTCTCGTCAAGAATCTCGCATCGCGGTGTCGAATTTAGAAGGATCTCTTTCCCAATACCGATCCCGTTGTATTGGACCGGAAGCCTCTAGGGTGAGCCAATGGTGTGTTTTGTGTTTGTGTTTTGCGTGTGTTCATCATGCTTATTTGTGTGTGGAGTTCATCGAGTTCATCATGGTTCCATCGAAATTGTGAAAGAACAGGCCAACCAAAGGGTCATGCATTAACAAAGTGTTGGTGTTGTCATTGGTTAGTAGCTACTAAATTGTGATCTACACATGTTTTAATTAAGTATTGGCTTAGTTAGTTTTATCTTCATGTTAATGATGAAATGGTGTACAATTTATCTCAAGTCACTACTTGTTCTAGGCATTCTATAATTCTTAGTAGTTTTAATTCTAGTGTTCTTTTTGGAGGGAATTTATTATAGTGTTAGCTATATTTTCACTCAAATTAGTTTAGTAGTAACGTTTAGTTCACTGTTACTTGAGATTTTAACTGAAGCTCAATTCTTTAAGTGTCTTGGGTTAAAGATTATTTACTGTTTCTTATGCAGGTGTTTTAATTTAGAATGCATGTTCCTTATCTCCATTCTCGTCCTTAGGAATATCTTAGGATTCTATCTAGGGATGAATGGTGGGATTGGGAATTATTTTTCTATTTGTGGTTGATTACTTATGTTTATTCTTCTTCCTCTAGCTAGTGTCTATTGATGTGTCAGAGTATAGGTTTAGTTGTTCCCGTGGTGTTCTTCACATGTTGAAGATGCATAGTGTGCATCCCTAATACACTATGTGGATTCTACTCCTACTTATTTCTCTCTCTCTAGATCACTATGGATTCTACAATTCCTTTTCTAGGGTTTTGGGCTAACAACCTTTGTAGTTTCAAAAATTTCTTGCTAAAGATCTACAGCTATTAATGTGGTCCTTCCCCTCCTATTGTTGAATCCTTACTCCTTTTGTTCTCTTCTCTCTCTCATATCTCTCTCTAAACTGTAAGTGTGTATTTTTGGTCCAACCTTAAGTGGTGAGTTATGAGCTCTTGGTTGTGAGATTGTCGACGCAATGGCACTGGGGTCCTACCCATCACGCGTGGGCGCGTGGGCGAACGCTCACTACACGGCAACCCGGGGCCATGGCTAGGCCGGGAGGAAGCGAAGTGCAGCCTGAGGCTGCTCCCAACCGCTCCGCTAGGTAAAGACCATAATAACTTTAGGACATTACTTAGTTGATCCCAGTAAAATAAGCCCGGCAGGTGCCTCCAGGGTGGGTGCAGTGGCATTATCGATAGACCATATCCCCCAACGCCTCGCGAACTCTGAGATAGGGCTCCTCTAGGGCCTGGATATATCACATCATCATGTCATCATGCCACATTGCATTTGAGCATCATCATGACATCATGCATAAGTTTATCTAAAAACTATTTCTCTAAAAGCCTATCTTTGTTTTCTAAATTCCACCTCTCTATTTCAAATATAAAACCCTCGACTCTTCCTGATGTTTTTGATTTGACTAAAAATCATTTATAAATAGACTTTAAAATAAAACAAAACAGATATAGAAGTAAAACTATTTTACTCGGGAGAGGCAGCCACTAGCCAGGCCCAACCGGCAGCTACCTACCACCCCGAAACCCTAACCCTAAAATCCCCAACCCTAACCCTAACCTACTCGCTACCTAAACTATCCCTATCGCCACCACCCAACCCACCATGCCATCCACCACCTAACACACACGCACACACTACACGCACACCCCTGCCCACACACAATCCCCACCTCGCAGCCAAACCGCCTACCCCAGCTTGTCACCGTACGACCCCTCCCCACCTTCCCCCGAAAACGTCCCCGTCCTCCTCGTTATCCCCCAAACCCGTGACCCCGTGCCCTGCTTTTCTCTCCCCGCGAGCTGCCACCACTCCTCACCGTTGCTCCCCTCCACCCGTTTCTAACCACCACCGCCCTTCCTCTCGATCGTGTGCCACCACCCCACCATCTCCTTTTCGGCCATCGCTTGGAGCGACCGCCTAAACTTCGTTCTCCAGCAACCACCAGAGTGTATCTCTCCTCCACCGGCCTTCCCTTACTCCTCCTCGTATTCCCTGACTGCCCCACCTCGAGTCCCTGTATCTGCCACTAGAAGCTCGTCTCGTCACCACTGTCGTGTCTTCTTTCCTTGTTCACCTCGTCGAGCCTCCTCCTGAGCTCGCCACCAATGCGCCTACCCTCTGCCCGTGCGCCCATACACGGGCCTCTGCTGCCCAGAGCTCCTCTTAGTTCCCCGTGGCCACCACTCGGAGCCCGCCATTGACCGCTATAGCCCCGAGCCCGCACCTCCTCGTGTCGTGTTGGTACCTGGTGCCTGTGTTGGTTCCTGCTGTGTAGAGGTTGTGTATGTCCCATGTGGCTTTGTTCCGCTACTATGCTCGGGTATAGTGAAGAGTTCGCAAATTGCTAGGGTGAAGATCCAATGGAAGACAGATGCAGATGGTACAATTTTGATTGTGTGGTACTTTTTGCAAGCTGCTCGATGTCAACCACCTGAGACATCGATGAAGGACCCCAAGGGCTCCTTCATGGATTCAATGATCCGAAGATCATGTACATGACCACCAAGACCGTCTGATGACGTGGAACACATCGAGTCCGAACCCAAGATCGTCTACCTGGATCTGATGGTTGAGACCTTGACCCTGGAGTTCGAGGATCCGAAGATCGATCCCACCAAACCCGAACCCCGTCGACCCTTGAAATCCAAGATCGCCGAACCCTAACGTTTGACCCCTTTTATGAGACCCTATTTGGATGAATATAATATACGTATTGCATACCAATTGTTCATGTTTGCACACATATCATGTGGTTTGGGGTTTTTTAGCCAATTCACCTCATAAGGGAATATGGAGACCATATGTCTGATATTATTATCTTATATTGGCTCCATTTATGTTTGTGTAGTGAACCGCTGCCACTATTTTCCTTGTTAAGTAAACATTTAAATTGCAGGGTATCTAAATAACATGAACCATCTAACTAATTATCAGGTCCCTAGTTAGGCTTAATATTGCCTAGTCACATCACACCTTTGCCATGTCATACATCATACATGCATCATACCCGATTTTCTGCCATAGTATTAAAAAGTGCATCTATTGTTTCTTTTAGTGCTTTGCTTCTTCATGGATTAGGCTGATGAGTTGATAATAGTGTCGACCTGATCTTCGGATGAACCTTCGCTAGTGTTTCTCAGGTGAGCATTCTCCCCTTTCTATCTATTTTGCATTTATAGTATTTACTTCCTCCTGTTCATCTATTGCTATATGTGTTGTGATGCTTTAGTTTTTGTACGACTTATATCCCTACAGCCTATTTTGCATTGGACACCTCCTATTACATGTTTATTGGCAGACAATTAGCCTTGCAAGTCGTATTTGCTTGCTCAAGTGTTGTTTCAAGTTGTCGAGTACCACGGTTGTTGGAGGTTTCCACATGCTTAATGGTGTCAACACCCGGATTTTTCAATCCTAGATGCCTGTTATGCCATACATCGCAATCCCAGGATTACCATTTTTGCGAGACATAACAGAATTGGATACCATAGTACATAATCCATTGCAAACGATACATAAGTTCTTACACAAATAGGGATCTCATGATCTAGTTCTTAATACAACATCAAGCAACAGAATACGTAATAATAACGGTAGCGTAGGCGAAGCTCCATCTTCGGGGTCACAGGCAATGCTGACGATGGGAGATGATCCTAGTTGTCGTAACCTTCCTGGGGTCCATCTTCCAGGTACTCCTCTTCATAGTCTGGCATTGGGAATAGCCAGGGACAAAGCCATGAGTACTCTTTAAGTACTCGCAAGCTAATACTAACAGGTAAAGGGTTTTTTGGATAATAGGACACTAGGCTCTAGGGTTGTTTTGCAAAAGCTAGATTTATCTCTACTAAGTTCTGAAGCTAGTCACAATTTCATAACTCCTAGGTGGGATCTTGTAACTCAGGTCACAACTCTATTGTGGTCAAGCCAAAGTCTCAATTCATTTCACAAGTCATTTTGAAAAGTCTGACGGGGGAACAGTATGGCCACTCCAACTGTCCATAACCGCGGACGCGGCTATTTGAATAGTTTGACACTCTGCAGAGATTGTACACATTCACCACAACATTCGATACATCCGTCATGAACAAATCCTGAATTCACCATACTCAGTATGCGGATAATCAATCCTAACCTTTCAATTACACGCCCTAGTATAAGCACCTCTCCTGTGAGTTTGGCCTCCCAACCATGACCAACTGTCATCTTGGGTACTACACAGGTGGACAATCTTCACAAGGTAGCCTTAGCTCAGACCTTGGCCACGAGGGAACTAATACTAAGGTGTATAAGTTTCTAGTCAAGCCCTACCCAATCTCCGGGTATTGTGCTTGTACGATAAAATTGGAATGGTGTCGCATCCAGACAACCATCAGTTTTATAAAGGGCTAAGGCTCATGCCTCAACATTTTCGTCACCAAAATCATCAAGTGTTCGGAAACACATGTCCAGAACATTTCAATAGAATGATCCATCATTCCAAGGTTCTCATAACCATTTTTCCACCAAGTAAACCCACCTAAAGTTGATCAAGTCTTATGCTTAGCACTAGCATCTACAGGTGGAGGTAGTACTAATGAGGGGTGGTAAACTAGTGGAGTTTCAACTAAGTACAACCTTATATCTTAGGATGATATCAAGGTTTCTAACTTAGGCCAAATTTTATGCCCTTTATGCAACCTTCAGAATCTTTCTAGTATCTACAAGTCACTTAAGTCAACTCTAAGTTAAATCTTTGATAAAATAAAGTAAGAAGCTTGCAAATAAAACTAGGATTGGTTTATCAAGTGGGTATGATCACATATGCTTAAGGCATATAGTAGGAATAGTAACAAGCAAGTATTTGCTTGCACCAAATCAGTATAAGCTTGCTAAATTGCAAGTGTTAGCTTGCATAGGTCAACTTGATTAGTAAGGCTTGCCTTGTGTAGAGCAGTGGTTGAAGTTCTCCTCGGCTTCTTCTTCGTAGTATCCTCCTTCCTCCTCGTATCGTTGGTCGGTACTAGCGTCTATGAATAAATACGAGGTACACAATCACCAAACAATACTTAACTAATTGCAATCATCACACACAAGGGTCCTATAGATGATCTAGCATCATCTCTAACATTACAAGGTTAAGTCTTGATTTAATTCCTTTTATTTTTAGAAAAGTAATTTCTACTCATTGAAAAACTACTTAAGATTTAATATTCTCCAAACCAAACATGGGATCATGTTGACACATGTCATCACCACATATTGTAGTCCATGGGAATGTGATTTAAAGTGGTGTCACAATTTAATAAGGTTTTACCCCTTTATTCTAATTAATTAAAGTGGCTAGAAATGCATATGTAGCATTCTTTTATTACTTGAACATTATTTCTTCAAGTAAACATATATATTTTTATATATTCTGAAAGGTATGGTTAAATGTGATTTTTGAGAGTTGGAATCAACTCAAAACTATTATGGTTTAAATTTGAAAAATGTTTGAATGCAGAAAAGCTTCTGCCTTGTTATTTTTACTAAGGATGATTTATAGATCCAAATGACTTGAATCCAACGAGCTTGGATTCAGCATTCACAGACCTTTCCAACAAAATTGGTTTCATTCAAATTGGTGCACTGAATCGATCTGGGTTGAATTTTGAAGTTGGGTACATAAGTGAGTTTGAATTGAAATGGAAAAAGTTTAATTCAAATAACTGGGCTACGCGGGAAAAGTTACTGGGCCGTCCTGCTAAGCGCAGTGCTCCCGCGGGCTGCTTAAGTGGGTGTCCCCACTCATCAGTGACACGGGGCTGGGCGAAGCGGTATGGGGCAACGTGGGTCGTTCGATGTGATTCTAATCCAGCGGCTGGGGGTCATCGTCGACGCGAGACAACGCCGGCGAGAACGAAACCTAGCGCGGCTAGTGGGGGGTGCTGGGGGCTCACCAGGGTACGGGCGAGGGTCGGCGAGGCGGGCGAACAACAAAGTCGACGACGGCGAACTCAGGGGTGGTCACGGCAGCTCCTGGGGTGGACGAATTCGATGGCTCCCTTCTTCTCCAGAGGCGGCGGGCTCCAGTGAAATTCCGGCGGGGTGGTGCTCGCCTTGCTTTGATAATGGTGTGGCACAATCAGTGAGGAGAGGGGAGTGAGATGGTGTGAAGAAATCGAGCGGGGGTGGCCTCTATTTATAGTCGAGCGAGGGGACCGTCGGGGCACACGGTGAGCTCGTGGGGGGTGATGTTACAGGCGGCTATTGGCATGGGCAAGGGTAGGGGAGGGTGTGGTGTCTCCTGGCGATGCTCAACGACATGGTTTCTAGGCGTGGGGCGGTGCGGTTTGGTCTGGAACATGAGACACTCTGCGCGGCAGAGGCGGCATCTTCGACGGCGAGTGGTGGCTATGCGTCACGGGGCGGTGAACGGGGATGTCTGGCGGTCTCCTGGGTCGGTGGGGATGGTGTATGCACGCGGCGAGGGAGGCGCGCGGTCCGTGGGCTTCGGTCGAGGGTGGTGCTCTGGCGCACGCTCGGCATGGTCTCTGGCGGTCTGGGTGCGGTTCGTGCGCGTGGTCCAGGGCTTGGCAAGGCTCGAGCAGTGGACAGGGAGTGGCGGTGGACGGTGGGCTGCCTCCCAGACATGGTAGCTAGGCTTGCTGCTGCTCCTAGCTTGCTGTCGACTATGGGGTGGCAAGGGTGTGCTCGGCTGTTCACCATTGATGGCAATGGCAAGCTCACAGTGGTGCTAGTGCTTGGTTTAGTTAGCTAGATGATCTACTGAGATGGTTGTGAGCTAAATGGGGAACCAGTTAGGCAAGAATCACTGCTCACAATAGTGTTTGATGTTTGTTTGATTTGTGTCTGCAACCTGTTTGATGAAATGGCCGCATGAAATCAAGTTTTGAATTTTGAAAAGATGTTTGGTGGGTTTGCTAGATTGGTGCTGGTGAGTCTGCAGATGCTTGGGTTTTGAAAGTTGAGCTTGTTTGAGTGGTTTTTGAAAAAGTGGGATCTTCCCATATGATAAAGATTCAATTTTGAATTGTCATTTAAACTATGCATTTGAAAGTTTCTGGATGATCACAAAGTGGGCCTTGATACTTTGTTATGAGTACATTCAAGGGGTGCAAAGATCCAGAAAAGTTTCTGTTAGGTTTTGAAAATTTGAGACAGCCAAAGTAGGCATGGGAGTTAAATTGGTCAAAGTGACCATTCATTTAATATATGGTTTTGATTTACTTGTCTTTAGGAAAAGTGTGGGAAATGTTTTAGATGATGTCTATTTCACCTAAGAAACATTTTACAAGCAATGAAACAAACAAACAAACAAGGTGGTTTTAAAAGAATTCAAAATCAATAAATACACATATGCATGCATTCATAATTTTATTTAGAAAAGTTTTTGTTAACCCTAATTTTGATGATTAGAGTTTGATGATCCAAGCTTAGTATTTTTGGGATGTTACAAATGGTGGAGATGGTCATGGCTTTAATTAGAACCTGATATTAAAATGATGGGAATAGATATAACTAATGTAGAGGCACCGGTGGGAAATAAATGTTATTTGGTTTTTACCCGCTCACTTGTGTCCCCTAGAACCCCGAGTCCTTGATGCATGTTCTTTGACTATGGCACTATCCGCATGTGGTGCCATGAATCCCCTTAGCCAGATCTTGATTCACATCTTATTTCTTGAGGCCACAAACTATTTTTGGGTTTTATTACTATCATGTACTTATCCCATGCTACTGCATTATTTATTACTTTTGCTCGAGGAGCGTTTACTACTATACTATTTAGGTAAGTGGAATTTTTTCGCGGTATCGACAAGCCCAGTCACACTTTTGGGTTCCCAGTTGATTACAACAATTGACACAAACCCTGGGTCTGTCTCGGAGCCAGCCAACTTCATTGTGGGTAGCTTAGTGGGGTGGCTCCCTAAAATAATTTCTGAATCTTGTGATTTCTTTGTCGTGAGGCCTCATTGGGTTTTATTTTTTGTTTCCGAGGTTGATCATTCGTGTGTTGCTATTTGTGCATACCAGTAGGGTAAATCTTTTCAAAAAGCCATGTCTACAGTTATGGACTACTTGGAGCATAGTGTCTCGACCATAGACAACTATAACTAAAGTAATGCTATAAATTTGACCTTGGTATGACTAGTAATCAGCTTCACTACAATGTAATGGATAAAGAAAAGTGCCAAGAACTGATAGAAGTGGGATGTCTCATGGTATGTATATCTTACTAGTAAGTATTCCAACTACAACGGAATGATTAAATAAAAGTGCCAATAGCTGGTGATATTGGAATGACTAATGCTATATATACCTGATTAATAATTAAGACAACTCTAATGGAATGATTAATAAAACTACCAACTGTGTGAGTTCCTTGGAATGACTTCGTTGTTGGTCTCGAGGGGGAAAACTCCAGGATGGTTATGTTTGGTGATAGTATCAGGTTGGTTCCAAATAGTCTTTCTTATCCGTCTCTGATAGTCGTCAGTTGTATCGAGTGTATATGTTGTTTAGTTCATGTTGCACTTCCACTTTAGTCAGCCATACCTATGTAGGCGAGAGTCGCCGAATTCTAATTATTGTCGTGTACTGGCCCTAGTACTAACCGCTCTCTTTTTCCTTTCCCCTTTGTCGGCACCCCTTTTTTTAGCAGGTTTGAGATCGACGTTGTTAGCAGGGTTATCAATCCGTCTTGGCCTAGGCAGGGTAATGGACACCATTGGTTATTCTTCAAGGATCTTAGCCCCATTTGCATATTATCCGTGCTCGGATGCTTTATCATTTTTAAGGTGATTTGGATCTTTGTACTATATATGTATTCTTGACTCGTTGAGTCATTGTTATATATATCTATTATGTGCGTTCCACCATAGACTACTGTGTAATGGTATTACTTCGTTTTACACCCACACGCAAGTGCCTGGTGGGCATATTTGAATCATTTCTATGCGGGTTTGGCGGTGAACTCCCAATGTGATGGCACGTGCACTGTGCCATCCCCTCACTTTCAAGTACTGTACTGCACCTCCCACGGCCAGGTAGTGGTCAAAGGCACCGCCCGTGGCTAGGAGTGGCTAGCAACACCGCCCCTCTGCCGCCATGCCTTGTGGAATGGCTGTAGTGGATCCCGAGAATGATATGAAGGCGCCTTGTAACATCCCAAAAATACTAAACTTGGATCATCAAACTCTAATCATCAAATTTAGGGTTAACAAAAACTTTGCTAAATAAAAATATGAAAGCATGCATGTGAGTATGCATTTCATTTTGAATTCTTTTGAACCAACTTGTTTGTGTGATCCTTTGCTTGTAAATGGATGCTTAGGTGAAATAAACATCATCTAAACAATTCCCAAACTTTTCTCAAAGACAAGTAAATCAAAACAAATAAAATAAGGGAATGGTCATTTTGACCAATTTAACTCCCATGCCTACTTTGGCTGTCCCGAACTTTCAGAACTTAACAGAAACTTTTCTGGATCTTTGCACCCCTTGATTGTACTCATAACAAAGTATCAAGGCCCACTTTGTGATCATCCACAAACATTCAAATACATAGTTTAAATGACAATTCAAAATGGAATCTTTATCATATGGGAAGATCCCACTTTTTCAAAACCCACTCAAACAAGCTCAACTTTCAAAACCCAAGCATCTGCAGACTCACCAGCACCAACCTAGCACACCCACCAAAAATCTTTTCAAAATTCAAAACTTGAATTCTTGCGGCCATTTCATCAAACACATTGTAGACACAAATCATCAAAATCTTAAACACTATTGTGAGCAGTGATTAAAGCCTAACCTGTCCCCTCTCTAGCTCACAACCATATCAGTAGATCATCTAGCAAGTTAAACCAAGCACTAGACTCACTGTAAGCTGGGCAATGACATCAATGGTGAATAGCCGATGCTCACCATGCCACCCTAGTGGAGACAGCAAGCTAGGAGGAGATTTAGCCATGCCAACCTTGTCTAGGAGGCAGCCCACCGTCCACCGCCACTCCCTGTCCCAGCCGCGAGCGTTGCCAAACCCTGGACCACACGCACGGACCGTGCCCAGCTCGCCAGCAACCATGCCGAGCATGCGCCAGAGCGCTACACTCGACCGACGCCCAGAGACCGCGCGCCGCCCTCGCCGCTTGCATACATGATCACCACCGACCCAGGAGACCGCCAGACATCCCCGTTCGCCGCCCCATGACGCACATCCACCGCTCACTTGTCGAAGACGCCGCCTCTGCCGCACAGAGCATCGCGCGTTCCAGACCAAACCTCACCGCCCCTACGCGCACATTAAAGCCGTAGAGCATCGCCAGGAGACCACCAAGCGATCGCCACCGCCGGCCATGCCTCTAGCAGCCCGTAGCCATGTCGCCACCGTCGACTTCCCATCCCGTTCGATCTCATTGTTGCGACTATAAATAGAGGACACCCCCAGCAGAATTGAGCACACCATCTCACTCCCCTCTCCTCACTGATCGTGCCACCCTGTTCCCGGAGCAAGGCAAGCAGCCCCTCGCGAGAATTTCACCGGAGCCTGCCGCTGCTGGAGAAGAAGGGGGCCAGCGATTGGAGCCGCCCCAGGAGAAGCTGCCAGTATCAGGAGGTTTGCCGTCATCGACTTTGTTGTTTGCCCGCCTCGCCGACCCTCGCCAGAACCCCGGTGAGCCCCCAACGACCCCCACTGGCCACGCTAGGTTTCTGTCTCGCCGGCATTGTCCAACGTCGACGGTGACCCTCAGCCGTTGGATTAGAACCAGATCGAACGCACCACATCGCCCCATACCGCTTCGCACCCCCTCGTCTCACTGACGTGTGGGGACAGCCACTTAACCAGCCCGCGTAAGCACTGCGCTTAGTAGGCCGGCCCACTATCACTTCCCGCGCAGCCCAGTTATTTGAATTTAACCTTTTCCATTTTATTTCAAACACACTTCTATACCCTGTTTCAAAAATCAACCCAGGTCGATTCAGTGAACCAAATTGAATGAAAACAATTTTGTTAGAAAGGTCTGGGAATGCTGAATCCAAGCCCGTTGGATTCAAGTCATTTGGATCTGTAGATCATCCTTCGTAAAAATAACAAGGCAGGATTCAAGTCTACATTCAAACATTTTTCAAATTAAAACCATAATAGATTTTGAGTTGATTCCAACTCTCGAAAATCACAATTGATCATACCTTTCAGAATATAAAAAAATATGTAGGTTTACTTACAGAAATAATGTTCAAGTAATAAAAGAATGCCACATAGGCATTTATAGTCACTTTATTTAATTAAAATAAAAGGGTAAAACCTTATTAAATTGTGACACCACTTTAAATAATATTCCCATGGACTAAAATATGTGGTGATGACATGTGTCAACATGATCCCATGTTTGGTTTGGAGAATATTAAATCTTAAGTAGTTTTTCAATGAGTAGAAATTACTTTTCTAAAAATAAAAGGAATTAAACCAAGATTTAATCTTGTAATGTTAGTGATGATGCTAGATCATATATAGGACCCTTTTGTGTGATGATTTCAAGTAGTTAAGTATTGTTTGGTGATTGTGTACATCGTATTTATTTATAGACGCTAGTACCGACCAAGGATACGAGGAAGAAGGAGGATTCTACGAAGAAGAAGCCGAGGAGAACTTCAACCACTGCTCTGCACAAGGCAAGCTAACACTTGCAATGTAGCAATCTTATAATGATACTGTGCAAGCCAATACTTGCTTGTCACCATGCCAACTATATGCCCTAAGCATAGATGATCCTACCCACTTGATAAACCAATCCTAGATTTTACTTACAAGCTTATTACTTTATTTCTTTATCAAAGGTATTACTTAGAGTTTACTTCAGTGAATTGTAGATACTAGAAAGATATTTGAAGGTTGCATAAAGAGCATAAAATTTGGCCTAAGCTAGATAATCTTGATGTCATCCTAAGGCATGAGATTGAACTTAGTTAGAACACCCCTTGTTTACCACCCCTCATTAGTACTTACCCCCACTTGTAGATGCTAGTGCTAAGCATAAGACTTGATCAACTTTAGATGGGAATACTTGGTAAAAATGGTTATGAAAACCTTAGAATGACGAGTTATTCTACTGAGATGTTTTGACATGTGTTTCCAAACACCAGATGATTTTGGTGATGAAAATGTTGAGGCATGAGCCTTAGCCCTTTATAAAACTGATGGTTGTCTAGATGCGATACCATTCCAATTTTGACCATACAACCACAATACCCGAAGATTGGGTAGGGCTTGACTGGAAACTTATATACCTTAGTATTAGTTCCCTCATGGCCAAGGTCTGAGCTGAAGCTACCTTGTGAAGATTGTCCACCTGTGCAGTACCCAAGATGACAGTTGGTCATCGTTGGGAGGCCAAACTCACAGGAGAGGTGCTTATACTAGGGCGTGTAATTGAAAGGTTAGGATTGATTATCCGCATACTGAGTATGGTGAATTCAGGATTTGTTCCTAACGGATGTATCGAATGTTGTGGCGAAAGTGTACAATCTCTGCAGAGTGTCAAACTATTCGAATAGCCGCGTCCGTGGTTATGGACAGTTGGAGTGGCCATACTGTTCCCCCGTCAGACTTTTAAAAATGACTTGTGAAATGAATTGAGATTTTGACTTGACCACAACAGAGTTGTGACATGAGATACAAGTTCCTACTTAGGAGTTATAAAAATGTGACTAGCTTCTCTTGCTTCTCAGCTTAGTAGAGATAAATCTGGCTTTTGCAAAACAACCCTAGAGCCTAGTGTCCTATTATCAAAAACCCCTTCACTTGTTAGTATTAGTTTGCGAGTACTTAAAGGGTACTCATGGCTTTGTCCCTGGCTATTCCCGTGGCCAGACTATGAAGAGGATTACCTAGAGGATGGACCCCAGGAAGGTTACGACAACTAGGATCATCTCCCATCGTCAGCATTGCCTGTGACCCCGAAGATGGAGCTTCTCCTACCCTACCGTTATTATTACATATTCCGCTGCTTGAAGTTGTATTAAGAATTGGATCATGAGATCCCTATTTGTGTAAGAACTTATGTACGGTTTGTAATGGATGATGTACTATGGTATCCAATTCTGTTATGTCTCGCAAAAATGGTAATACTGGGATTGCGATGTATGGCATAACAGGCATCTGCGATACCATTCCAATTTTTATAGTACAACCACAATACCCGAAGATTGCGTAGGGCTTGACTAGAAACTTATATACCTTAGTATTAGTTCCCTTACGACCAAGGTCTGAGCTAAGGCTACCTTGTGAAGATTGTCCACCTGTGCAGTACCCAAGATGACAGTTGGTCATGGTTGGGAGGCCAAACTCACAGGATAGGTTCTTATACTATGGCGTGTAATTGAAAGGTTAGGATTGATTATCCGCATACTGAGTATGGTGAATTCAGGATTTGTTCCTGACGGATGTATCGAATGTTGTGGTGAAAGTGTACAATCTCCGCAGAGTGTCAAACTATTCGAATAGACATGTCCGCGGTTATGGATAGTTGGAGTGGCCATACTGTTCCCCCATCAGACTTTTCAAAATGACTTGTGAAATGAATTGAGATTTTGACTTGACCACAACAGAGTTGTGACATGAGATACAAGTTCCTAATTAGGAGTTATAAAAATGTGACTAGCTTCTCTTGCTTCTCAGCTTAGTAGAGATAAATCTGGCTTTTGCAAAACAACCCTAGATCCTAGTGTCCTATTATCAAAAACCCCCTTCACTTGTTAGTATTAGTTTGCCAGTACTTAAAGAGTACTCATGGTTTTGTCCCTGGCTATTTCCGTGGCTAGACTATGAAGAGGAGTACCTGGAGGATGGACCCCAGGAAGGTTAAGACAACTAGGATCATCTCCCATCGTCAGCATTTCCTATGACCCCGAAGATGGAGCTTCGCCTATGCTACCGTTATTATTACGTATTCCGCTTCCTGAAGTTGTATTAAGAACTAGATCATGAGATCCCTATTTGTGTAAGAACTTATGTACGGTTTGTAATGGATAATGTACTATGGTATCCAATTCTGTTATGTCTCGCAAAAATGGTAATCCTAGGATTGCGATGTATGGCATAACAGGCGTCTGGGATTAAAAATCCAGGTGTTGACACATCTGCACGCCGAGCACTTTGGTATCCCCTTGCGATATAAAAGGAGGGCCTCAGCCATAGTAGGAGGAGGGAGGTTTTTGGGGGTACACCTAAAGAGGTTTTCCAAGCACACCAAGGGACGTTTCTTGGTGGTATTGAGAAAGATATAGAGAAAGGATGTGAGAGGCTTTGTGAGGAGAATTAGAGAGAGAGAGAGGAAGTGTTGAGAAGCTCTCATGGAGAGAGTGTGAGATAAAAAATAAAGAGGAAGCACATGAAGCGTAGAAGCTAGCTAAACGCGGCTCCCCGACACTAGATTTTTCATCTCTTTGTACAACATCCACTAGATAATCCACAAAAGCAGGACATAGGGTTGTTAGTCGAAGGGCGGCCTAAACCTGGGTAAAAAAATCATGTTTATTATGTTTGATCTGTGTATGAGCTGAGGCCGTGTTACCTTAGTTCCCACCACCGAACCACAAGGGGCTACGCGACATTCCCAGTGTCTGCATTCTGACACATGACAGAGATCCCCAACTATTTATAGTGCTCTGGAATCACTATAAGACTGACATCTCAATCATGCATTTAGGTGAATCACCTACTTTGGCATGTGTGAAACCTTCTTTGTGTGTTAACCTATGTGAAGTTGGCATGGGTTTTTCGGTGGTTATCCCATGCTATTTTTAACCTATGTTTGTCTGCTAATTTTTTTGCGTATGAGCTCTATTATCCAATATGAAGATACAATGTATCTATATATGCCTATTTAGGAATGTCGGATTCAATTTTTCATGTCCTGGCCTTGGGAAACGACAAGTGTTATTTCAGTTATCCTTAATATTTTTTGTTGGATTTAGTCTATGAATACTTGCAGTTATGTTTGGTTGGATTAGAGAATACTCTTTAGTTTGATTGGATTAGAAGCTATTCTAATCACAAGTTACTGCCTAGTTCATATTTGGTTATGGTTTGATCCAATTTCCTTTTCAATGGTAATAAAGTGTAGAGCAGGTTGTTGTCAAACTATTGGCACTAGGTGTACCTCGTCCTGCCGAGTCATCAGACCTACCAGACACGACCTCTACAGGACTCGCTAGGAGTGCGATCCTCGGGACAGGAGGAGGAGCCCAGAGATTTGGCAAGCGACAATACCAACCTCGCCTTGGGCGGAAGGCCCCTTTCTAAGGCCTCACGAGGGAAAGCCTTATCTGCAAAGGGTGCGCCCCGCAAGACGACACACCTACGGTCACTCCAAGCAATGACCGGTTTGCCTTGGGAAAGCGAGATGTTGCCTTCCCTCCTCTATATAAAGATGGGAGGGGTGAAAAAGGGTAGAGGCAGCGCCCAATGTTGCTACATTGGTGCAAGGAGACCAGGGTGATGCCACGCGGGAGATAGACGTCTACCTGCCACCTCGTTGCTACAGGTGACTAATGACCGCCTGAATACTAGGAAAACATGAGCCCCCATGGTGAGAATGTGCCCTTCCCGCCTGAGATTGGGGGGAAGAGGACCTGCACCTCCCTATATAAGGAGACCTTCTCCTATCTTAGAACGGGATCAATAAAACAAAGCTCAATACAAAAAAGTAGGAGTAGGGTCTTTAACTTTTCACGAGGGTCCCGAACCTAGGTAAAAAACCTTTGTGTCACCTCTCTGTCGTGTGCTCGCTCCACCGTCACCATCGTCACCGAGGCTCCTTAGAAACGCGTGTCCAGCCCACTCTCGAACCAAGGGATCGTTGGACCTAGTTTCTTTCACGGGACAAATCTCCTACAATTGTTCTTATGTTTATTGTATTACTTTTTAGACTAACTTCTTTTTACTTTTTTTATTTGATATGTTCTTCAAAGAACCCATGGCTTGGGGAAAATGTTTGGTTGATAGGTATATTTAGTCCGGAAACATTTCTTTGTATTACTTTTTGGACATGAAAAAGATGGAAACTTGACTTTCATCCTATGGTTTGGTTCTGGGATCATTTCTATGGTTTTGTATAGGCTATTGTTAGCTACTATCAGTGGTGAATTGAGTTTTAGTTGGTCCTTAGTTTGGTCTTCTAACTTATATCTAGTTATGTCTATAATTCCTAAGATTTTCTACCTCAAGTTGATATTGTTCAAGACAACTTCCTAAGCCTTGATTATGGATTGTACATTGAATGGATTGACATTTGGTGAATCCAACATTTTAACCAAATGTTGGTTCTCCTTTTTGTGTTTTGTTTGTAGGTTAGCAAGATCGAGCGTTCATGGCAACAAATCTGTGCATACCAACTTGTTGAGACTTCAAGTGCAGACTGTTGTAGAAAGCGTATTTCCCCCATAAGGGTGACTCAAGGGTCTATATCGTACTCTCGAGAAATTGGTAAAGAGTATCCTTTCCTTCTCTTCTCAAGCAACCTACAAAAAAGTTTTTGTGTTGTGTCCCTAACTCCCCCGTGTGGTTGTCAAGAACAATGTTTCATCTTAGTAATATGAAATAATAAAAAAATAAAAAATATTGTAAAACAGTAATAAAGTATACAAGTAAGGTAAATATAATAATAGAACGTATTATTTTCTTTGTGTTTGCATGAAAGAAAGTATTTATGTTTTTAAGATAATAAATTGCAGCAAAGGTAAATGATATTATTAGTGTTTGAAGGTTGTTTCTTATGATAAAAGTTGGACCGGGGTTCATGGGCTCACTTTCTACTCTCTTTTATGTTGTATCGGAGATAAAACAATTCATCATCAATATAATAATAGTGAAACTTCAATATATGTTTCATAAGAATTCATATGGGCATCACGTCCTAACATATAGATGATGCAATACACCTCTCTTATAGTCCTCTAGAAAGGTAAAACTCCAAGCAATCTAGAATTAAGAATTAACAGTGCATAGCCTTAAGTACTTTGACATGATGTTTGAATAACAGATATGCTACCTTGTCCAAACAAGATTATCAAGCTATCACAAGACAATTATAGAACATAAATTCACTTAATCCCTAGTGACGTAACAAAAGAATGGTAAAAAATAGTATATCTTGATTTTGTTGTCACTATTAAATAACCACCATAATGTTACAACCATTTATTACACACTTTCCCCCCACACACGCTCTTGCATACAAGTTGGATCAAAATAAGAAATTAATAACGGTGTACATCATACGCATCTATCAGTACATCTTGCATAGATAGGTTCCAATCTCATATGTCAAATCATAGAATAATGATCCACTACATAGGAATTACATATATGACCATAATAATGTTGGGAATCTCATATGGTACTAGATCTATTAAGAATAAGAGAGAGAGAGAGAGAGAGAGATCAACATACTGCCATAAACCCATAGTCCAGAGGTGGACTACTCCCTCTTCGTCATGGTGATGAAGTTGGAGATGTTGGAGAAGGTAGAGATACATCTGATGACTCCAATCTTCGCTGGAACTGAGTCCTTTTTGGTGTTTTTTGTGGCTCTCTCCTTGAGGATGCCATGGGGGCCCTTTCTATAGCAGTTTTTAGGTCAAACCAACTGGGTGGGAGAAATATTGAAGCGAATCGGATGGCCGAGGATCATTGGTAAATCCCCAGAAATCAATAAACATGGTTATTACATTATAAATTTTGTAGATACGGGGGAATATGTGTCAATAAACTACAAGGTTCATGTATGCATTTTACATGCATCAAGCATCCACAAGGATAAGAAGATATATAGGTGTAGTTTAGGTCATGTGTAGTTTGTAACTAGGGTTTTCACATTCTTTTTTTAACATCTGTTGTAAATTGGATTGTGTACTCATGTTATGTTTGAATAAATGTGAAGTTGGTTTCATATTACTTGTGGTTACTATTTAAATTATGATATTTAATGTTAGTGTGATATTTGAATTTGTGTCCTTGTGACTTGTATGCCTGTAGGATTCGAATTTGAACTCAAGTTTGACTTAGATCCAACTTCCATCTTGAATTCTTTGTATTTACTATTGAACTTGACTTCTATTCCTATTGACCATTTGGTTACAAAATAACCTCACTGGAATCAATTCCAATCATGTTTTGTAATTTTCAAACTAACCCTAAAATTTCTATATGCATTCTATGCAAAACATAAAAATCACATTTCTACCCTTTCCTATTTTTTATTCCCTGGGTCATTACACCCCCTCAAAACCTGAGTATTGGACTATGCACTTTGACGGGTCCAAGATGAACAATGGCTCGGGGGCTAGCGTGGTGCTCAAACCAAAAGGGAAAGAACCCAAGTACATGTAACATCCTAGAATTTAGGACTAAACGAAGGGTAGATTTAGGATTTTGTGCATCTGCATGCATGCATCTAAAAATCCGGGTAAATTTTTCGCCAAATTAAAAGACTAGAGTGATCAGAATTTTCACTCCGATGAATTATGTTTAGTGTTATTAGAAGGGGAGTGAGCTGAATTTTGACATGACCTCTATTGTTTTGTGGAGTCATGAGGGGAGAAATTTGACTTATAACTAATTATTCACAATAATACAAATGCAAGTATTATAAATAAAAGTAAAAAGATCCTTAAAATCCAACATTACAATGTTCCTTCAAAATAAAAGAATAAAGAAAAGATTATAATAAAATAATTAAATGAATAAAGAAAATGGAAAATGAATTACAATAATGGAACAAATAGAAGAGTTCCTTATTAAAAGAATAAATGTATATTACATTATCCTTTTATAATAAAGGAATAAAAAGAAATGATTACAACAAGGATATAACAGAATTATTTATAATAAAAGAATACATGAAGTATTACATTATTCTTTTACAATAAAAGAATAAAGATAAAGTACAATACATTAAATAAAAAAGTAGAAGTCATACAGATTGACGAAAATCAAAGAAATACAAATATGAAGAAATCTTTGTTCAATAAAACAAAGATTTAATCAATGCAAGAAATTCAAAGTCATTACATAGATGAATAACTACAAATAAAGAAAAATAAAAGCTTCAATGAAATATAAAATAATTACATTGTTATTACAATTAAATAAAAGAATTACAGAAGTTATAAATCTAAGCTAAAATCTCTATCTACTTTGATGTTCCTGGATATTCTTTTAATTACAGCAAAACAAACAAATAAAAGACAAGAAGAGAGGGGTTAGTGTTAATTAGTTTGCTCTCAGTAATGCAATGTGATGCATTTCTTGTCACATCATTAAGCATATTAAAAATGGGGGGGCAAGTTTCACCAAAGGAGTATCTGATCTCAACAGTATCTTATTTGCCTCAGTGCAACCTCACAGGCAGAGGGGCAAGTTTCACCAATTCAGTAAAAAGTAAAAGCCAAACAGAATACCCAGCAAAAGATCCAGTTTTTAGTTGATTTGATACATTTGAGTGAGGCAAACACACAGGCAGCTCACACACAGTTGCATGTGGATGTGCTATCAACACAGGAGGCACTATGGGAAAGAGATAAGTACACAACCATAGCAGAGGGAGTGCTATGCTGAACTTTATTCACCATAGCAAGAAACAACCAACACAGATCAACCATCCAGGCCATTTCTAGACTTCCAAAGCTTATAGTTTAGCACCAATATTCCATAGTGCACTACCACCACAACATCAGTGCCCTGGTTGCTTGAGGAAGCCATCCAAGAGCACCAGGAGGAGGTCAGGATCATAAGGAGTAGGCCAATCAAACAAGGAGGAGCTTATCCAGTAGCATCCAGGAACAAGATCCACCAGGAACAAGAAGTAAAGCTTCAGCCTTTTGCATCATGAGCTAAATCTTTATTTTTTTCAACATCAACTACATCATTGTAGTGATTCCCAACAGAAAATCATGCTACCTGGGCTATGACTGTGCACACTCCAAGATTAGAGGCACCACGGCAGCAGCCCAGGGCAGCAGAAGCCACAGAGGATAGTTTCCACATTAGCTAGGAATCATCAAGTACATCACTGAAGCAAAGCTTCAGTTAAGCCAAAATCCATCTCTTATGTTAATCAAAGCTATAACCACCAATAAAAATCATTTCCCTAAGTCAACAACTTAGGAATCATTTGATCCCGATATCACCATATCCCTTTTTCATTCAAAATCATAAGTAATGAAGCAAGCCACTAGACTATTGCTAGTCAAATTCAACACAATATGAAACCATCCACTAACATATGCTAGGGATGAATGTTCATCCAAACTGAAGCATGGCACTTAGAAGCATCTCACTTATTTTAGGAAAATCTTGAGAATATCAGTAACAACATCTCTGAACCATCACCACTACATGTCTGCACCCAACACCCTATAGTTACTCCACAGATCACCAAGTGGTTCATCGGCTCGAAGCCGGTCACAATAAAACTCACCGGGGGTGCCCAACACCTGGAGCGGAGGCATGACGAAGCCTGGACGCAGCGCATCAGCGAGGTTACAGTGACGATGTCACTGTCGTCCCGTCCGCAGCAGCACTAGCAGACCATCATCGCAACATCAACCATAGAAATCAAACCAGAGCAATGAGTCGTAGACATTGGGGTTGCAATGAACTTGCCATCCTGCCAGCATCAAGAAATTGGTCAAGTCTAGAAGGAGGAAGTAGAAGCACCAAAAGAACCAGGAGAGGCTGAGAACAGTAGGCTCGAGCAGAAGCTCGAAGGGGCTGACAAGGTAGAGCGGTCCTAGAGGAACTCGTAGCCGTCAGGGAAGAACAGCCGGGGGGTGCTGGTACCGCGCCGGCCGACCCAAATCGTGCAGCTAGGGTTTCATAGAGGCATGCGCAGGGGAGATAGAGCAACCTCAAGGCAAAAATAAATGGAAGGGGAAGACCGAGGGGAGGTCGGATCGCGAGCGGCGGCGCTGGATATGGTGGCGAGGGCCATGGGGAGCAAGCGGCGGCGCCGGTGACGGTGGAGTCGAATGAAAGAAGATGGGGAGTGTCTCTGTATGCGCGTGAGCGAGGGGGTGAAGGGACCAGGGTCGGTTTGACCCCGAGCCAGGCCTGGCTGGGCCGGTCTGGGCCGTTCTTGTTATCAACCAAACAGACAAAAATTAAAAAAAAGGGGGGCATAAGAAAAATCTAGAATAAAGTAATGACCAAAACACCCCTAAACATTATTTTATATCTAGAAAAATGTAGAAAAAATCCTAAAAATATATCTAATACATCTAAATGCTTATCAAAATAGTCTCCACCTAAGAAAAATATAATCATATTTATTTAAGTTTAATAAAATATAGATAAACATTAACACCCTTAAATAAATAAATGAAATTTAATAAGTTCAGAAAAAATCCTAAAAATAAATAAAAATCATTTTCATGCATAAAAATAAATCTCTTATCTAATAAAAACAATAATTTATAATTTTACAAATAAAACTTAAAACAAATATTTAAAGACATTCAAAAATTGAGAAATTTTATAAAAAAATACCTAAAGATAAATAAAATTCAATTTTGATATTTTCAATAAGAATACTTATTAGGATAATATTAAATACATTATTCCAAAAACATTTTAAAACTCTTAGATCATATATATTCAATTATTAAAATGAGATAGTTGTTTTATCAAATATTTAACATTATTTCCTAAGTAAGAAATAATCATGTTCAAAACACAAACTTTTAACTCTAACATAGTCTAACCTATAATTATAATTTAGGATACTATCCAAATTTAAATAATCAATTTTATAATATTCTGTTAAAATATTAAATCAACTATAAGTCCAAGATTTACAAGGTTAGTCTTGCAAATCATTAACTTAAATTAGAAGTAAGTGATCTCAATTCAATATAATCATATTAACAAACTTAGTATTCACTAATTATATTATAAAATAAATTCACCTATTTTCTTTATATAAAAAATCTTATAGTATAATTTATGAATATTAAATATACTATATTTATGTCTTTAAGACTAATTTTCATTATGCTTAAGAAAAAACCCTAATTGTGGTTAATACCATAAATATCTCAAGTCCAATTATGTATTTATAGTTAACTTTGGTTGATATATCATAAGCCAGGTATATAATGTCTCAAGATCATTTAAACGTCATCAGAAACCATAACTTTAATCTTATTAATCTCTAGAGTTGAATAACTTAACATAAAGAATATTTTCTTCAAATGTTATTCTTTTTATCACTTCAAAAGAAACACTATACCATTTCTTATAAGTCACAACAACTTAAAACATAAACCTTGTAATAATTACAAATATCATTGAACCTTAGAATGGTATTGTAATTGTACCTTACTTTTCATATTTTATATGTTTATCATAGAGTCCTAGCAACTATACCCTTTTATGAAGTAAAATTAAAATAAAGCAAATCTTAAGCAAATCATCTAAATATATATCATTTGTAATAATTAAAGAATTACTGAGGACTTTGATTTATGCATCTCATTACTTATGCATAACATCATATTGCTTCTTTAAACATTGTACTTACTAGGCAATGATGTTATTCTTATAGAACCCGAGATCCAAGGTCAAGTCAAGACATTCGACTACAATACTCTACTATATCAAGGCAAGTTCACACTTTCTCATGTCCTTTGATTATTTTCTTTAATGTATTTTACAAATCCAGTGTTGTCATCACCTGCATTTGAAAAAGGTCAGAAAAAACTGTTTTCATAATAATATGATTATAGGTTATTTACCATGAGGTAGTAACCTACTATGAAAGTTTCGGTGGTAAAGGAACATATTATCTAGGACTTAACAACCAATGTCGCCAGTGATTATTGCGCCGTATATTACACGTTAACCATGAGATTTGGAATGGGACGGACAAGTCAGCTGGATCGGCTCCCTTTCGGATGCATTGGACATTGTTCTGGTCATTTGTAAGTTGCAGATCGTGGGTATAGCCGTTTTATACGTGGAAAAGTCTACCGTGGATCTGGGCTTACAAAAGACAGCTTTCTAGTGTTAATGGTTGATGTGTGTATCCAACTAAGGTATAGCCGTTTTATATGGGGAAAAGTCTACCTTGAGTTTGGGCATCCAACAATTGTGGTGTATGCGGGGTCACAGAGAAGGACACTGATTGGCTTAGATCTTATTCTGGGCCTCATACCAAGGAAGTGTGAACGGGAATGCGTGCCCGGATGTGCAACAAAGCTAAGATCTCTCATGGGTAAAGTAACGCACCTCTACAGAGTGTAAGAACTGTAACTTGTTACTCCTTGTTCCGGGAAGGAGCTGCGAACGCGGCGAGAAAGGAACTCCATGAAAGTTCTGGTAAACCCGTGAAGGCTAACGAACATAGCTTTCCAGAATAAAAGCAACCTTTGAAGAAATGTTTACAAAAACTTGCATTGCTTACGACCTATGCTCTGTGGCTATAGATATAGTGCATCAAACACTCCTTTTTTAGTGAACTTGCTGAGTACGCTCGTACTCAACATATCTTCTTAACGCTTGGTAGATTTTGAAGACATTAACGGTCTGGAAGAGGAAATACTCTATCCAATTGAAGACCGAGAAGAATTCCACTATGAAGAACCAGAAGTATCCGGAAGCGTCGAAGGGAACAATTACGAAAACATTTATGGAATGGAGACCAACGTATCTGAAGTATAGATGTAGTATATATAGTGATCTAGTCCAGTAACATAGATCTCTATCTTCTGTCTATATTAAATCTTGTATAAACCTTCGTTGCTTCTTAATTCTATTCTCTGAGTTATTATAGTAGCCCTGAGTCATTGGGATGCCTCTATGGACCTAGGAGGATCTCAAAGTCGTCATGTAAATTTCTCATTGTAATACTAACAATGTATGTTGTGGACCCGCTTTGTTTCTGTTGTACCACTCTGAGGATGTAATATTTGCGGAATGGTACTCCGTGAGTGTTATGTCCATGACTATAGTATACTACAACATGCAGTGGTATTTTGGGTCACCACAGTACATCCTACAAATTCACTTCAATGCCACCCACAACTTGGCGGTGTATGAAGGTCTTCTTCACGGACTTCGCATTGTCGAGGAGATTGGATCAGTTCAAATAATGTGTGTCAGTGTATTGCAAAAAAGTAGATAATTTTGCCAAGTGTTTTGTCGTGTTCAATGTTTTGACACCAGGGATGGGAGCTCCCCTTTTAGTTCAGCCATGGGCGCAAAGTACGGCGAGCTCAATCGACGAATGATAAGAACAAACAAGAAGACAGAGACACCGGTTTCTACCTAGGTTCATGTCGCAGTGTGTGAAACTCTACGTCCTTCAATGATTAACTATTTGGTGGATGATGAACTCGTTACAGATATTTTTTGCTGGGAAGGAATCACTAGTTCCTTCCTAGCTAAGCTATTCTTTTTATCACTTACCTACTCAAGGACGAGCAGAAGTTAAGCTTGGGTATGATTGATACGTCGTAAACGTATCTATAATTTTTGATGTTCCATGCTTGTTTAGTATCCACTTTGCTATGCTTTGTCTACACTTTTGAGGTATTTTTATACATTTTCTGGGACTAAACTATTAACAAGATGCCACAGTGCCAGTTGCCTGTTTTCTGTTGTTTTTGGTTTCAGAAAATCTAGTAAGGAAATATTCTTGGAATTGGACGGGACAAAAGCCAAAGTCAATATTTCACTGAGACGAACACAGAGACCGAAGGGCGACCGAAGGGGAGGCACAGGGTGGCCACCCCCCCACCCACATGCAGGCCCACCCTGGGCCGCGCCTGGGCAGGATGTGGGCCCCCTGGCCACCCTCTTGCCTCGCCTCTTCACCTATATAATCCCCTCGAAGAGAAAACCCTAAGTAACTGATCAGATCTCCATGAAACAGTCCGTAGCCACTGCCACCATCGTCCCAAGATCGGGGGGATCTAAATCTCTTCTTGGCACCCTGTCGGAGGGGATAAATCATCTCAGAGGCCTTCTTCATCACCATGCCAGCCTCCGGTATGATGCGTGAGTAGTTCCACCTTGTACTATGGGTCCATACAGTAGCTAGATGGTTGTTTCTCCTCCTTTGTGCTACCATGTTTAGATCGTGTGAGCTCCGTTCATGATCAAGATCATCTATTTTTAATCATGCATGTTGTGTTTGTGGGGATACTATGTCCGATTGATTATTGATTCCATCATGTCTTATTTATTATTTATTCTATCATGTCTGTGTTGTTTAAGATCTTGCATGCTCTCCGTTTCTAGTAGCTATCTTGGCCAAGTAGATGCTAGTGACTCCAAAGAGGGAGTATTTATGCTCGATAGTGGGTTCATGCCTCTATTGAATCTTTTACGATCATGCACCTATGTTGAATGTTTATTTGTTTTGAATCTTGATATAAGTAGTACACATAGTCATAATGTGAATGCCAAAATAATCAAGTTAAATGATGATATTGTTGTATATATGTGGCATTGCCGTTTAGGTCATATTGGTGTTAAACGCATGAAGAAGCTCCATTTTGATGGACTACTGGAATCACTTGATTATGAATCCTTTGAAATATGTGAATGATACCATATGGGCAATATGACTAGAACTCCGTTCTCCAAAACATTGGAGCATGCGACCGACTTGTTGGAAATAACACATACCGATGTATGCGGTCTAATGAGTGTGTCAGCACGCGACGGATATCGTTATTTTGTAACATTGACAAATGATTTAAGTAGATATGGTATATTTACTTGATGAAACACAAATCTGAAACATTTGTAAAGTTCAAAGAATTTTAGAGGAAAGTAGAAAACAATAATAACAAAAAGATCAAGTTTCTGTGATTTGATTGTGGAGGAGAATATCTTAGTTATGAGTTTTGTACACACATGTAATGTGGAATAGTTTCACAACTCACTTCCGCTGGAACACCATGGCGTAATGGTTTATCCGAATGTTGTAATCAAACTTTATTAGATATGGTATGATCTATGATGTCCCTTACCGATTTGCCACTATAATTTTGGGGTCATGCATTAGAGACATTTGCATTCACTTTAAATAGGGCACTATAAAAACCCATTGAAACATCATCATATGAATTATGGTTTGGTAGAAAACCTAAGATGCCATTTCTAAAAGATTGGGGTTGTGATTCTTATGTGAAGAAACTTCATCCTGATTAGCTTGAACCCAAAGCGGAAAAATGTGTCTTCATAGGATACCCAAAAGAAACAATTGGGTACACCTTATATCACTAAACCAAAGGAAAAGTTTTTTGTTGACAAGAACGGATCCTTTCTTGAAAATGAGTTACTCTCGAAAGGTGTGAGTAGTAGGAAGGTAGAACTCGACGAGGTTATTAAACCTTGTCTTCCTAAAGTTGCCAGTTGTGTAGCACCGGAATATGTTGCAATGTTGACTCCACCAATGGAAGAAGGAAATGATGATGAGGTACCACCTCCTCATGAAACTTCGATAGAGAGTACTGCCCAACCTCATAGGTTAGGCAAGATACGTGCAACTCTTGAACTATATGGTGATCCAGTCCTAAATTTCATGATAGATGGAAGCGATCACCCTGCGATGTATGATAAAGCGATGCTGAGCCCAGATTCCAACAAATGGCTTGAAGCCATGCAATCCGAAATGGAATTCATTTATGAAAACCAAGGTTGGACTTTGGTGGACTTACCTCGCAAATGAAAGGTTTTTGATAATAAATGGATTTTCAAAAAGAAAACGGAAGCTGACGATAATGTGACCATCTATAAATCATGACTTGTCGCTAAGGGGTTCCAAAAATTCAAGCAGTTGACTATGATGAGACTTTCTCACCCATAGCGATTCTAAAGTCTATTAGGAATATGTTAGCAATTGCTGCATTTTTCAATTATGAAATCTCACAGATGGATGTCAAGACAGAGTTCCTTAGTGGAAACATTGAGGAAGAGTTCTATATGACGTAACCTAAAAGTTTTGTCGATCCTAAGGATGTTAACAAGGGATGCAAAATTTAGCGATCCATTTATGGACTGAAGCAAGCATCCCAAAGATGGAATCTCTGATTTGATTAATGTCACATCCTAAAATTTTCCAAATTTTGTGATGTGAAAAATAAATAATTGTTGAAATTTAGGGTGAAAAGAAACTTTTTATTTATAAATGGAAACATTAAAAACCATATTGAACAAACTTTGAATAAAAGGGAAACCCACAAAATTCAAATCAAATAAAATGCATTCATCAAGGAATGTATCTTGAAATTCAAACTTGGGAAAAATAAACCAAAACCCGAAACCCTAATGGAATAAATCATTTCCAAGATCTCTCAAAGACTATGGATTTGATCCATATAAAAATTGGTAAACAAACATTTATAAATGATCAAAGATTGATAAATAAAAATATTATAAAACCATATAAATTAGTTTCACTTAATTTGGAACCATAGATAAAAACTTATGAATTTAATAAGATGAAAGGAAATAGTTTCCAAAGCTAATAAAGCACCTATCAAAAATCCATACCAAATTGTGAACAAAATAATCCTAAAGAGATTTAAAAGGATAAACCAATATTAAATAAAAGTATACAAATTGGAATCGCCAATTTTGAATGTATAAACAAAAAGATATGGATTTTATAAGATAAAGAAAGAAATAATTAAATAAGTAATATTTAAAAGCGAAATTAAATCTTGGCCAAATCCATGAGCAAATGAAATAAATGTAAATCAAACAAAAATAAAGGGATCAAGAATATTCAAATAAAATAATATGACATTAACCAAATTCTATTCTATTTGTATAAAGACAAAATCCCTAATAGAAATGATTATTAAAATCATGGGAAAATAATAAATGGAATTTGCCCAAGTGGAATAAAAGTTATTTAAATTAACTTTAATGAAATAAAATAATCATTTAAATAAAATTTATATGGATTTAAAACCATCTTGGATTTTATTTAAATGAAGACAAATGCTCAATTTAAATGATTGATAAATCATATTAAAAATACTTCAAATAATTCAAAGTGAATTATTTAACACCCTACTAAAATAATAAAACCTACTAGATAGGGTTTGGTGAAAAATTAGAATTCAAATAAGGGTTTGAAAATAAAATCAAAATCTTATTTGAATAAAAGGGAAGTGCCCATTTTAAATAAAATATAAACCATAAAAGAATAAAAGAATTATTCCTAAAATAGTATTTAAAATACATGTTTAAACCATATGGAAACTACTAAAAAGTTTTGAAAAGATTTGATAAATAAATCTGATTCAAATAAGAGTTTAAATTTGAAAACAGAAAATCAGAATGGAAAAAGAAAAAGAAAATAGAAGAGGGAAAAAAAATAAAAGAAACCAGCCCAGCCTAGCTAAGCCCAGCAGCCCAGCAACCAGCCCACTCCCTCCTCTCCACGCGAAACGTTTTCCTACTGACTAACGCACTCGCACCATCCCTGATGATCGGACCCCACCCTTCCTCTCTCTCTAACGCTGACAAAGCGACCCCACCCGTCAGTCGTCGTCTTCACCTCGCGCGATGAACATGCCGGCTGTTTCCTTCCGTTGATTGTCGGCATAAATTCGCGTCAATGCCGCAACGTTTACTCCCTGCGACCATGCTTGATAAAACGCCTCCCTCCCCTCTCTATTACCCCTCAGATCCCATCCCACCGGAGCCACCAGGCTGCTGCGAATTCTACTCACAACCTTCTCTGCTCCGGAGAGCCTCAGTACGAATTCCGGTCAAACCAGACTCTCCCCGGCCCCCTAAACTGCACAAGCGTGCTCACAAGAACCAGGCGCATCTTCCAGCAACCCTAGTTCACCCGCACATGCCCTAGATACTCGCCTTTGTCTTTGACAAAACGCCACCGCCTACTACTTCCACTCTGGCGACCCCCCACGGTGAGACCTGACCGCCCCCTCATCACTGGTTGCTACTCCTACAACCTCCTCTCTCGCGCGCATCTAACTACACCACTGGTTTGTCTTAGCATAGTCCAGAACGTCACCAACTACGACAGCCCGAGAACACCGTCGTTAGCAACATCTCCGGCGAGGAATTGCAGTCACACCCGAGCGCCCCTTCGTCGACCACGACCACGTCGAGCTTCTCCGCACCCCAGCGAACCCTTTGAGCTACTCCATACTCTCCTTTGCTTCCTGCTTCGCTGAAACCACCGCGTGCAGAGCGCTCTGCCACTCGCCGTTGCCCTAGCGCCGCCCATCTCTGTTCAAGCCTCTGTAAACCATTGGATGATGATCGCATGGTTATGATAGTTTCACTTAAGCGAAGGGGTACGCTAGATCAGAGCCGCACGATCCCCTTTTAATCCAATGCACCACAGCACTCGATTCAGCTGAATGTTTTCGGCCAATAAGAACAAGATGCGTGGCACTATGTTGTTTTAAATAGACACAAACTTTTCTATTAGATGTTTAAACTTGCAAAATTTATAACTTTTGATTCACATGTCCAAATTTTACAAATTTTATATCAATGGAATCATAAAAAAGAGTAATTTCCAACCATGCTCTTTGTTTAATGAATTGCTTCTGGAAAATTAGATGTTTTTGCAGAAACTTTTTTAGGCTTATTTTGTGTATAAATTTTTTTCTAAAAATGTTGTTGAGATAAAATCTTTTGTAAATGGATTGTTTTGAACCTACGGACCATAAAAACCAACTTATGGATTTAAAAGAGTATTTTGTGAAGCTAAAGAATAAATCTTTGAATTAAAGCATTTCTAACTAAATAAAATTGTTGAATATGTTTTAAAATCCTTTTTGAGTAAAACCTTTGGAAAATGATTTGATTTAAACTCTCTGACCCTAAACACGAAATTTTAGGATTTAAAAATATACTTGGTGAACTCTAGAAAATTATTACTTTGTTTAAAGGCATTTCTAATGAAATAAAATGTTGTTTGATTTAAAAATGGTTTATAGGTAAAACCTTTTGCAAATGGTTTTAATAATAAACACTTGACCATAAAACACTAACATTTGTGTTTAAAAATGTATTTGTCAAACACTAGAAATTATTACTTTAATTTAAACCATTTCTAGCAAAACAAAAATGACTTAAAGTGGCCATTTTCACTAACTTAATATCAAATGGTTTTGACACTTTTATAAATGACCAATAGGTGTTTTAAAATGTTTATAACCTATTAGAAACCAATTTTCCAAATAAAACAATCTTTGCCAAGCTTGCATGCATTTGCTTTGTTTTTATTATTCTATGTGATGAATTGCTTGAATGGTAGATTGAATTTGTGCCCTCATTGAATTGTAGTGAAAATTGAAGAGTGTGACTATTGCAAGATCAAGTAGTGAACTTATATTCTCTACCAAAAAGGCAAGTGGTGCTTCATACGTTTTCCCATTATTTTCACTATGCATTAGTGATGTGTTGAGTAGGACTTGCATGGTATTTTTGCTAAGTGTAAACTATGCCATGGGAAATCCTAGTAGATGAAACCTTAGTAGAATTTTCCTAAGTTAAGGTTCCTACTAATATCATGCTTACTTAGCTAGTAGAAAACAAGGGTGGATTATATTCATGCTATGGAATATTTCTATGTCAAGGACTTGTGTTTTGTTAATAAAACAACTAAGTGAATGAATCACCTGGGTGGAATGGCAATTGCTTGGTTGGATTTTTGTTGAGTAGTTTCCAGGTCCCATTTTTCAATGGTTTACCCTGTGTATCTCACTTGTGGAATGCCACCCAGGAACAAAGATATTTGAGATGTCAAATGTTGAGAAGCTTCAAGTGCAGCCACTTGGCATTATGGGCTCTGCCTGGATCATATAGGTTGCAATAACTTGGCCAAATGGACAGTTGGTGGTAGGGGATGATAGGTTTGGAGCGCGTCCATTCTGGTCTAAGGGAAGGCTTCTGAAAGATCTTGTCTCGATGCATGTCGAGTCTTGTGGGGAAAGTGCACCACCTCTCGAGAGAGTAAAACCTAAGTACTTAGCCGTGTCCCCGGCAATGGACAATTTGAGCATCAAGACATGGAAGCTATCAAGAATCTCCTCATCCCAATTTCTAAGTTAAAACTTGTGGTTGAACAAGGGTTAAAGGATCACCAATTTGTATTGGTAGATGCCTTGGGTGATTTTGACAAATAAAAACTTAGTGTTTTCAAATGATAAGGAAAATCTATTTTGAGCAAAGCAAGCCTAAGCTCCACTTAGCCAAATGCATGTAGATGATAGATACCACTATTTTACCATAGTATCACTTGCCAATACAAATCAAATGTATTGACCCTTGTGGCTGTAACTTATTATGTTGCAGGTTTTGTTTGATGTTAGTGAAGTGTGTTGAATTAGGATTACAAGTCTACAACCAACATGATTGCCTATGGCACTTTGAAGATGAAGGACTCCATGCTATAGTTATTTCTGCTGCATTGTAATGAGATAGCCAAATGAGCTATGTAAGATGTAATGAATTATTTTATTCCTGGCTATAAAGTTGTATTATGACCTTTGTTTCTTGATATTACATCTTAACTGTGGATGCTAGCTATTGATCTAGGGACTAGCATTGTAAACACAGGGATCTCTACCTTACTAAAGGTTGGGACCTTTACAGATGGTATCAGAGCACTGTGTTGCTTGTAGGATTGTAACCCTAGGATTGGACAAAACCCCTTAGAAAAATAGGAGTTGTATTTGTTCAAAACTTATTTACAAACAATCTTGTAAACTCTTTCCTCAACCTTTTTGGTTTTGAATCTACATCTCTTCATTTTCAACTTATTGGACAAAAACCTCAACATGAGCAAAGACTTCAACAAGAGCTAAGACATCAACATCACCAATGACTTCAACTTTAGTTTCACCAAGGACTTCAACTTGGACATCACTAAGGACTACAAGCGAGACAAGAAATATTACTCAAGACTTGAAAACTAAGGAAACACAACTTAGAAGGAATCATCATCACCTTTGAAGTTATGGGACCAATATGCAAGAATTTTTCCATGGAAACCATGATCTCATTCAAGAAGAAACACCTAAGAAGAATGGGATGATCTCAAGTGAACCATATAGTTGGACCACCATACTAATAATTAGTTTAAACCCACCAACTTATGTGGTGTAGCAAAAATATTTTGTTGCCTAAAAATATTCTTGAACTTGTTGTTGAGTGGAATGTTTGTTTGTGATTTCTTGCACATTTCTTGTGTGAATTGTTGTGTGTGATAGACTCCTTCCTTAGAAATCTTCTTCCTATTCTAATCCCAATCCAACCCAAACAGATGACTTCTCTAAGAGACTCCAACATCAAGAATGGTGACAACAACAACAACCAAGAGATGCACATGAGAGAACACTTTCTAGCAACCCAAGCCCAGTTGAATCAGATGACAACTCAGTTTTTAGCCAACAACAATGAGTTAGACCCAACCTTTCAAAAGTTTTTGGGAATCCAATCCCAATTGTTGCAAGGGATGACCACTCAAATGATCTACATGAAAGACAACCATTCCCAAGGAGTTTGTGACAACAATGATAACAAGGATGATATTATAGAAGGAACTCAAGCTTGCAATGTTTGTGGAGACATGGATCACACTTCCAAAGAGCATAAAGATCAATGCCCTAATTGTGAAGAGAAACATCCAACTAAACAATGCCCCACATCTCAAGTGACTTGTTTCCTATGTGAAGGAAATAATCATGTCCCTATCCAATGCCCCATCTATTCTATAGTTCAACAAAGGAAACAAGGTGGAGTGCATCAAAAGTTTGGAAACCCCCATGAGGAAACTACTTTTACCAAGAAGGATGAAGACAAAGGAAAATCTCAGCTTGCACCTCCATACATTATGACTCACCTTGATGGACAAAAGAGGAAACATAGGTATTATCCAAGGAATCGATTAAGGAACCGAGGAGACTTTCCCACCTTTGAGGTGAGATATTAAGAACATGAACTAGAGGAACTCATAGCTTTGGAGAAACCCAAGAAAAAGAAGAATAAGGAAATTAGCCAAGTGTGGTGCAACAACTGCAAAGAGCTAGGCCATTATATATCAACTTGTCCACACAAGATACGTGAAGAACTCAACCTTGTCACATGTTATAAGTGTGGCGACCAAGGACATTATGCAAGCAATTGTCCAGAAAAGATGAAGTACAAGACAAGAAAGCCTATGAGGGATATCAGCCTAGTCACATGTTTCAAGTGTGGAAACAAAGGAAACTATGCAGATGTCTGTCCAGAAAAGTTTCATCAAGATCCCAAGCAAGCCAAGATCTAATTTAGTTGAAAACCTTTTTAAGGGTGGTAGTACCCTAGTTGCCTTGAGCCAACTTGTAACCTCTAGCTTTCCCAAATCTCGGGACGAGATTTCTTTTACGGGTGGTAGCCTGTCACATCCAAATTTTTCCAAATTTTGTAATGTGAAAAATAAATAATTATTGAAATTTAGGGTGAAAAGAAACTTTTTATTTCTAAATGGAAACATTAAAACCCATCTTGAACAAACTTTGAATAAAAGGGAAACCAACAAAATTCAAATCAAGTAAAATGCATTCATTAAGGAATGTATCTTGAAATTCAAACTTGGGAAAAATAAACCAAAACCCAAAACCCTAATGGAATAAATCATTCCCAAATCTCTCAAAGACTATGGATTTGATCCATATAAAAATTGGTAAACAAACATTTATAAATGATCAAATATTGATAAATCAAAATATTATAAAACCATATAAATTGGTTTCACTTAATTTGGAACCATAGATAAAAACTTATGAATTTAATAAGATGAAAGGAAATAATTTCCAAATCTAATAAAGCACCTATCAAAAATCCATACCAAATTGTGAGAAAAATAATCCTAAAGAGATTTAAAAGGATAAACCAATATTAAATAAAAGTATACAAATTGGAATCACCAATTTTGAATCTATAAACAAAAAAGATATGGATTTTATAAGATAAAGAAAGAAATAATTAAATAAGGAATATTTAAAAGCCAAATTAAATCTTGGCCAAATCCATGAGCAAATGAAATAAAGATAAATCAAATAAAATAAAGGGATAAAGAATATTCAAATAAAATAATATGACATTAACAAAATTCTATGCTATTTGAATAAAGACAAAATCCCTAATAGAAATGATTAATTAAATCATGGGAAAATAATAAATGGAATTTGCCCAAGTGGAATAAAAGTTATTTAAATTAAGTTTAATTAAATAAAAGAATCATTTAAATAAAATTTATATGGATTTAAAACGATCTTGGATTTTATTTAAATGAAGACAAATGCTCAATTTAAATGATTGATAAATCATATTCAAATACTTCAAATAATTCAAATTGAAATATATAACACCCTATTAAATAAATAAAACCTACTGGATAGGGTTTTGTGAAAAATTAGAATTCAAATAAGGGTTTGAAAATAAAATCAAAATCTTATTTCAATAAAAGGCAAGTGCCCATTTTAAATAAAATATAAACCATAAAAGAATTATTCCTAAAATGGTACTTAAAGTACATGTTTAAACAATATGGAAACTACTGAAAAGTGTTGAAAAGATATGATAAATAAATCTGATTCAAATAAGAGTTTGAATTTGAAAACAGAAAATCAAAATGGAAAAAGAAAAGGAAAACAGAAGAGGGAAAAAATAAAAGAAACCAGCCCAGCCTAGGTAAGCCCAGTAGGCCTAGCAACCAGCCCACTCCCTCCTCAAAATGATTCTCTGCTCAGTTATGAGCTTGTTGTAATAAATTTTTTGTCGTAGGGTCACTGCTATGTTACCGATTCTCCACTAGATATCCTCGATCTCAAGGTTAAGCTTATGTCATACGGAGGTCTAGGATTTGTTTAGCCCTAATCCTAGGGGTGTCACAGTTTTTGGTATCAGAGCAGTACCAACCGTAGGAAAACCTTGCTACTGGTCAATGTTGAGTCTAGTGTTTGTGAAAACTATTTTAAAATTTGAAAAGTATTTGCGAAAAACTCTAGTATGCTTCTTTTTCTCCTTATCCGGTTTCGCTCTAACTCTGGTTTATCTTATCTTATGTTGACTTTGAAAAAAAATTGATACCTCTTCCAATCTTTCAAAACTTAGGTGCCTTTTGGGCATGTCGTTTGTAAGCCAGATGACCTAGTGTTGAGTTCTCTAGAGTTGTGTGTGTTGTGAATTCCTTGTTCCCTTACTCTTGTTCATCTAAGAGTTTCCTTTCCATCATGATCTCTCTATCTTTTGGACCCACAACATTATATTGTTGGTTCCATAGTGTTCTGCTCCAGGCTCTGTGGTTTTCTTTCGCATCGTGTGCCTCCTTTCATTTGCTTGGGTACTACAGAAGTTGTTTCTTCTCTTGGAAGCTACCTTGTGATTACTACCTAGTAGTGTATGCCATGTCACTCAAGTAGTAGTTACTTCCTTTCTTTGGGGTTTAACCCTTGTACTTGAACCGAAGATCCCGGATTGTGCTGGATTCTAGTGTTGTGAATCTTGTACATGAAGCTAATCTTTAACCCAAGATCCGTTCCTTTGACCCCTTTCGTTGATGTTCACACATTACCTCAGGATGGATGGTACTATAATTATAGCCTTCAAGCTTGTGGTTATTGTCGCGATCAAATCGTTACAACTAAGGACCTCCCCTACCACATGTTATGGCAGATGTTCTTTAATGGAACCAAATAGATCACGACAAGAGTACTCCCTGAGAGTCTCGCAACTATACTCGTGACTCTGCCACACGATACCTTTTCTTGCACTGATTTTCGGAAGATGGACAATCTATGCATCTACATCTCGGGATTCTATCCTGAGCATGTTCTTCCTCCCTTGTTGTTGTTCGACCTTTGTCTACCAATTGGTAGCCAAGTAGTTATCTGCATTGGTGTCTTCCGATGTAATATACTCTTGTGGTCCGTCATGAAAAACCATTTCGGGATGTCAGGAGAAACAAACTCCAGTACCTCATCATATCTAGGACCAGGTCAAAGTTTTGTAATCCATATATTAAGAGGCATTGAGTGTCTTTCATCTGCCAAAGTATCACACTCTTTTATACAAATAAGTCATGCCGAGTTCCATGACCCCTTAATGAAACGATACTCTTACACATATTTACCCAACCTCCCTCGAGCTCTCGCGCTTGTGAGAGATGCGTGTGCGTAATAATGTGGCTATCTGAGATTCCTAGCAATTTCCATTGCTTAGAACTCCAAGGTCAGTTGTGTCATTCTTAGCATGATTGGTTAACCCTATCACTAAGTGAAGTTTGATTGTTCCTCCAAGTCCGTTATTCTGTTTCACTCTCTCCAGGCAAAGAGTTAGGCTTGTCTGAAGCTCTGAGACTATGTCTTCTTGACTTACCAAGCAAGTTTCCTCTCGAACTACATGACATATAGGTGGTTCGTGATATTCTGGACGTCTTACTAGAAGTATCGCCATGTTGCCACGTGACCGTGTTGTCAAGTTCTTGAGCAAGCAAGTTCTATGAACTTATCTTTTCTCCAAGGATCTGTACTGGATACCCTTCAAATAGTTGGTTGAGCTTAAACAACAACTTGGAGAGTTGTAAGAAAAAAGTTTTATCTGACTTTGTTCCTTCTTAAAGGATTGTCTAGTTTTGTTTGTTTTGAATAAAGATATTATTTCCTTTGTGGATATATTATTTTCCCCGTCTTTGATTTGATTTGGGTTATCGTCAAATCAAACTCAGTTCTAAGGACTATCTTGATGGTGTTTTTACTTTTGATGTTTCACTCGAGTACATCTTCGTGTCCTTTGGTCTGACCAATACAGTTGCCTCGTTCAAGCAACATATGAGTCCATCTTCTTGGAGTGTCCTGATAAGTTTGTTGTTGAGCTCAACGATGACATCGTAATCTCGTCCATGTCAGATTATATTCATACGGAACAATTGGCATCATTGTTGGAAAGTTTTGAGAACCATCCTCGAATCATCTTGAAGTATGTGTTCTGGATGTTAGAAGTAACCTTCTCCGATTCACGTACAAATGTTGGAAGATGTTGTCGTGGATTCGAGAAGAGTTATCTTCCTTTCCTTAAGGATACATGTGTGTTTTATTGTCAGTACTTATGCGTATGCAGTTTTCCTCCAACAAGTTTCTAACGCATGGTTCTAACAATCTAGCTCAGTCTTGTGGAGCTTTACACTGTAGTACATATCTTGAGAACCTAGTAAATTTACCTTTGCGTTAAATGTTGCAAACTTTCTATTCAGACATGTTGAGTCTGAAGTATCATTTCACCTAACCAAATCTGAATCTCAAGCAGATATGATGGTTGGTGCTCCTAAAGGTTTTGACATAGGTCTCTTTGTAAAACTATCAAGATTGATGTAATGGTTGACACACTTAGCCAGAAAGACCTTTTGTCATATTCTCATGAATCAGCAATAACAAGCACTCTTCATAAGGCTTCTTCTATGATTTATTATAGGAGTTGTGCTTATGGTTTCCTTTGTATACGAAGTCCGACCTTTACTTTATCTTTGATTTATTGAACATCAAGGAGAAATTTAAAGTAGTGTTGCTAAATGTTTCTCGGTCGATCATCCAAACCATTTTACATTGGCAAGCATTTTGTTGTGCCATGTAATTGGAGTCTAAGAATGAAGTTTCTTTCTTCTCGTGTCATTAGGAATCTTCTTTAATATTTATCTGGTGGTGTAAAGTGATATCATGATCTTTGCCAAAGATCTTGATAGTCCTAGATGAATAATGAATTTTCCCTTGTTTTTCTTAGCCATGTTTTAAGAGCGACTATGATTTTGGTAATCTGTAGTTTCTCTTGATACATGGTCTTTGTGACTCTTAAGAGTCCTCCCCACCAAAACACCTTTCTATCTTGGCATTATGTTGGAGTTACCCTTCTGTGTCAAAAGTAGTTCAATAGCTTGGTCTTGTTGATCCATGTCTCTATAACCCTAAATCTCTACTTAAGCCGTTTAGTAGAGGTTTCTCTTTGAAGTATGTCGTTATGTTCTTTCTGTTGGAATCTTTACTTTTCAGAAGCTTCAAAATCTCCTATAAGTTCCATGGTGTCAATCCTTATGAAGACCATCTGTCTAACAACTCGAAACCATCTCCTCTTGTTTCCTCTATTACCTTGACGTGTTTCATGTTGTCATCTTAGAGTTGTTTCTGAACACTCTATCCATGAGTTGACCATGAGATACTCTGTGTTGTTTACTATGTTTCCCTCTTATCCTTAGAGCGACCATGTTTCTTTCTCTCTCTGTCTCTTTTCCTACCTTTAGAATCTCGAGCCTAGATAATCGTAAGGGCGATAGAGCTGTAACACCCCAGTTTTAGCTAATGTATAATTAGGGTTTTGATTGTGCATTCATGAGCATCATCCCTTAAAATGCATGCAAAGAAAAATAAATCAAACCCTAAAACCCCAGTTTTCCCCCTCTCTTGAAATCCATTCAAAATGGTTTGAATTTGAGAAGTACAAAAATGTTGGAGCCCAAATGGATTATAAGGGCCTTGCAATGTTTTATATATTTTATAAAGCCTTTGGTATTTTTGAAATTACCCAAAATAGATTTCAAATGGAAACACAAAACAGAGATTTGAAAACAGAAAAAGGAAAAGGTTTCTAAAAAACTGCAGTCAGAGCACTCCCTGGGCAGCAGCCCAAGCCGGCCCATCTTCCCTCCTCTCTCTTTACCGCCACTAGCGTAGCCAGTAACATTTCGCATGGCCCGTCTTTGGCCCAACGCCATCCCAACCGTGGCCCCGTACCGCTTCAGCCCCCAACCTCATCGTCGTCTTCCCTCAGGATAGCAAGCTGTTGCGTGCCCGAGCACGTGCCGTCGATCTCCGCCGCATAGTGATTCCCGCCGCCGCCCCTAGACAGATGGATATGAACGGTCGTCTCCTCCTCTCTCTCCCCATACTCATTTCTTTCCATCTTGTGCTCTCTGTCGATTTCCCCTAAATCAGCGAAACCCTAGCCCACTGACCTCGCTGTCCGCCGTTGCTCCTGACCTTCCCGATCCAAGATAAGGCACCCTGGAGCTTCGCCATGGTGCCCTCCGTCTTTCCTCTGAAGGAATCGAGCTGGGAAAGCCGCAATCGACACCATCACAATCATCTGTCCGAGCTCTAGCCATCGTGTGCGACATCAATTCTGGTGCCGACTGAGCTCGCCTCGCCCCCTCGCACCCTCTACTAGCTTCTTGGTGAGCCCGTGTTCCCCAAGGACCTCTCCGATTGGTCCCTCCCTCTCTGTGTCATCACCGTGTCGTGCACCGCCCGACACCGCCGTAGATGCAAGTCGAAGCTTAAGCTCCGGTGACAAATCTAGGGCGGAGCCACCACCTTTAGGTAGCCCGCGCCGCGCTCTCTCCGACGCCCCCAGCCACGCATGCGCGCGCCACCAATCTCCTGCCCTGTGCTTGATCTATGAGCAATGGCGAAGTTGACGTCAGCATGACGTCATGCTGATGCCATAATCCTTTTTTATTTGTTTTAATGTTTTCTCAAATCATTTCTGGAAATAAAAATAACCCCAAGTGGGCCCAGGTTGTCAGCCTTTTAATCATTTCCAAAAATGTTTTCTGTAATTAATAAAAACCTGACATGTGGGTCGAGGTTGGAAAATAATTAGATATTAAAAAATGTTTAATTGTTTTAAAATGATTTTAAAATGGATTTAAATTGAGAAAAATCATATCTAATTATTTATAAGTTAGAAAAATACAAATAATATATCAAAATGATCAGAAAAATGAGAACTATCTATTAGAGCTATACTCATGCATTGTTCAACAACTTCCATGACAAGTTTAATTAGAAGAACATAGTAACCCCTCACAGGTGATTCCGAAGTTTCCCCGAGTTAGGGTTTGTACCCCTCGGAACCCCGATTAAATGGTTGAGCATGTATTAGGGTTACTTTTCAATACAATTTAACTTGTCATATCATCATACTTTCTTGAGCATTGCATCGATGCCATGTGTTGATTGTTTCCCTCTCTTTCCGGTGTTTGGTTCTTCCTGGTAGAATACGATATCGAGATCAAGATCAAAGACCGAGATCAACACCGTCGAAGATCGAAGTTCGAAGAACAATACTTGACCAACTATAATCAAGTCAAGTACAAGGCTCCCGGAGATCTGCTTATCTGTTATCAACTGGCAAAGGCAAGCATAGCCCCACCATTATATAATCCTATGATTTTCAAAGCATTTTAATTCCTGCCATGATGCATACGATTCCACTGTGGTCTTTTATCGATAGATAGAGTATCCTATCTATTGCATTACTCCACTTGAGCTTATATTACATGATCTACTACTCCTAGCATAACTAGGTTTGGCTTGTGTGCACTACTATAGCTTATATCTGTGTCCTGCTTAGCCATGCATAGTTGTTGAGTCTGGTCCATCCAAATGATGTATCAGATGTAGAGAATCTAGTATGACAGGAGATTGAGATATATTGATGAGGTGATATGAGTTTAAACATGCTAAGGTTTGTATGGGAGGCCACGGTGGGATGTGGATTTTCTAGTCCCATGCTCGCCACCACTAGGAACCGAGTTATTGCCTTTGGAACCGAGATGAGCGTACAACCACACGGGGCCTGGAAAACCTCATGAGCAACTAACTTGCCTAGTAGATTCCATGATTCACATAGTTTGGGCATTCCATTCGACATATGCATAGACAACCTTTTGAATGATTTGCCGGGTGAAGGTGCATCATAAAAGGTAGGTAAGCATGGCCGGGGTTGCTTGGGGTCGATGGAGCCCCTGGTAAACCAACCTCGCCTCACATCTTTAAGTACCGGCTTCGGGATTTGACCCGTTATGACGGAACCATACTTATTGCGTGACTCATGGTCTCGGAGAAAGCAAGGTAAAGGTCGTTTCTAACCACCCTCTGCCGGCCTTCCAAGGAAGAGGGCTAATCATGGGGCATTAAGAGAAGGTTAGTATGTGTGGGTAAAGTTGTACACCCCTGAAGGGTAATAATCTTTTCTAAAAGCCGTGTTCATGGTTATGAACGCTTGGTGACCAGATTCTAAGATCATAGAGAACTATAACCTAATCTTAAAACTTGGCAGATCAATGTGTGCTTAAGGATGCTTCCTCATGGGTACGAGGGTGTGATCCTAGTTGGTAGATGATGATGACTTGGTGGATATCAAAAGATGATGATCAATATTTCGGAGATGTCGCTCTCTTATACCCTTTTAAAATACTCTGATTAGACGAGCTTCTTCTCTCTCTTGTTTTATAAACAAAGATGGCTTTATGCAAAACAACTCCACCAGCCATAAGTCTTGCGGAGTACACCCTGTACTCTCCCTTGCTTGGTTGATACTTTTGGCAAAGTAAGTGTTCTCCTGAAGATCAGTTTGGTACTACATCGACACCAACGAGTAGCTTGGGGTTCCTGGCCGGCAGCCTAGAATATTTGGGCTGCGACGTCATCGTTATGCTTCAGGCCTCTTAGGCCATTTGTTAAGTTTGCTATACTTAATAGCATACTTTGACTTCCGTTGTTTGCTGTTTGTGGTCAGTGACCTCTGCTTTTAATAATTTGGTTCTCTGCTCAGTTATGAGCTTGTTGTAATAAATTTTGTGTCGTAGGGTCACTGCTATGTTACCGATTCTCCACTGGATATCCTTGAGCTCAAGGTTAAGCTTATGTCAGACGAAGGTCTGGAATTTGTATAGGCCTGATCCCGGGGGTGTCACAGCTGCCCACTGGAACAGGGAGAGGACGGTCTTCATCGAATCCATACGTGTGACTGAGTGAGGAAGCGCTGGCGGAACGCGGCGTCAGAAGTATCCTCATCACGATCTTGAGATTGGCAAGTGATCGACTACACCAACCACGAGATAACAATCTCGTTAAACACTTTGTATCTTTGAAGGTTAGCTCTCTCCAATCTCGTTGCACCTATCCCACGGATTAGATCTTGGATTTGCCATAGATTGGATCTTAGTTTTATTCGTTGTTGCGATATAAATTTTTTGTTTTCCATTCAACGAACCCTATAGTGGTATTAGAGCCGAATCTATGTGTACATCTATTGAACGAGTAGAACACAATGGTTTTGCGGCTGTTGATGCTCTTGTTGTCGCTTGCTTTTCGTGTACTTTGCATCTTGCGGGATGGTGGGATGAAGCGGCCCGGGATAACCTTACATGTCGTCGCACATGAGACTTGCTCCACGCTCAACGTGCAACTTGCATTGCACAAGTGGCTTTTCGAGTGTCTGTCTCTCCCACCATAGGTAAGATCCAATTTACAATCTGCGCTTGAGAACACTTGTATTAGTGTTGTGGTTCTTGTTTGTAGGTAAGAACGGTTCTTATTCGAAAGCCCCAAGCCACATAAACCATGCAAAGAAAATTAGCGATGTCTAACTTGTTTTTGCAGGGGCATGTGATGCAATATGGCCATGATATGATTGTGATTATATTTGATGTATGTAATGATCCTTATTGTAATATGGCAACCGACAGGAGCCTAATAGTTGTCTTTAAATTTGTTAAGACATGTGTGTCTATTCATCATGTAATAGCTTTATTCCAAGTAGTTGTAATAGTTGTTGTTGGTGATGGACAACCATGAAGCGGAGCCATTGACCTTAATGCCACGCTAGTGAGGATGGAGATCATGTATGTGCTTTGGAGATAGAGATCAAAGGTACAAGAAGAAAATCCATATCATATCACATATTATGAATTGCATGTGATGTTAATCCTTTTTATGCATCTTGTATTTCTTAGATCGCGACGGTAGCACTACAAGATGATCCCTCTCACCAAATATCAACTAATAAGGTGTTTGTCCTTAGTAGGCATCGTTGCTAAGACTCGTCGTTCGAAGCATCACGTGATGATCGACTGTTATAGATTCTACGTGTGCATACAGTGGGTGCAATCCAGATTTGCACATGTGGATACTAAGGTTAAACTTGACGAGCCTAGCATGTACAAACATGGCATCGGAATAGGGAATACCAAAAGGTAAAGCATAAGTCATATGGATGATATGATGAACATGTTGATTGTTTGCCTTTGAAGCTACATCTTCTCTCATGATGATCGGACTTGGTGTAGTGGATTTGGTTCGTGTAATCACTAAGGCAACATGAGGGATGTTGTTTTGAGTGGGATTTCAAATAGTAATATGATTAAAGTTGAACACAATTTAACATAAATTAAATCAAAGTGAATTTTCATAATTGTTGCAGTCATTAGCATCCGTTCACCACCTTATGCTTATTTATAATTGAGATAATAGAACTATAGAATTCTAGACAATTACTTTATGAACTGGTATCGTATTGTTTTGAGTGTCAATCTAAATTTTAAAAGTCCTATTGCAAACTTTCAAAAAACTCCATTTACTTTGTAAAGTTTAATAATTGTTATTAAATCAAGAGTAACAATTCCAGTGTTGGTATCTAAAGTATCATGTTTGCCTCCATGATTCTTGATATTTAAAATATTGTTTTAATATCAAGGTTATCTAGGATCTAAAAGAAATGTTTTAGAAACCATCATGTGTAGAATATATTGAGATATCTAAAAAAATGTTTTGGTTGCAACATGATAGAGTATAATTTGGCAAAATATAAGTTCTCATATCTCAAAAAATATACCAAGTTTGGTGGGCAGGCATATTTGGTGACATAGTTCCTCATGTCACCTTAATGAGGAGCACCTAATATTGCGTAGAGCCAAATATATGTTTTCATATCTCAAAGAACATTATCCTTGCAACTATGTCACATAATATGAAACCACACGAATAATTTGGCAACTCAACTCCTTAACTCTTCCCGACATGTCGACTATTTCATATATGTGAAACATCCATGTCTATTTCTTTATAGATCCAAATATGGCTGTAAGGTTTTACACCTTTCTAGAGGGTCTTCAAAGTTCAAAAACTTTATTTCTCGTGTATGGAACCATCACAAATAATATGTGACCTAATATACCAATCCTCTTTGCAACTATGTCACCTACGCCAAAAATATACTAAGTCAACATGTCGGGATTGCTTAAGAGCGCTCGAGTTGCAAAAGATCTTCATATTGAGTTTTCTTTCATGAAGCTATCAAGGTCTCATCAAGAATCTCGCATCGAGGTGTCGGATTTAGAAGGATCTCTTGCCCAATACCGATCCCGGTTTATTGGACCTGTAGCCTCTAGGGTGTCAACACCCGGATTTTTAATCCCAGATGCCTGTTATGCCATACATCGCAATCCCAGGATTACCATTTTTACGAAACATAACAGAATTGGATACCACAGTACATCATCCATTACAAACCATACATAATGTCTTACACAAATAAGGATCTCAGGATCCAGTTCTTAATACAACACAAGCAGCGGAATACGTAATAATAACGGTAGCGTAGGCGAAGCTCCATCTTCGGGGTCACAGGCAATGCTGACGATGGCAGATGATCGTAGTTGTCGTAACCTTCCTGGGGTCCATCCTCCAGGTACTCTTCTTCATAGTCTGGCCACGGGAATAGCCAGGGACAAAGCCATGAGTACTCTTTAAGTACTCACAAACTAATACTAACATGTGAAAGGGGTTTTTGATAATCGGACACTAGGCTCTAGGGTTTTTTTTGCAAGAAGCCAGATTTATCTCTACTAAGTTCAGAAGCAAGAGAAGCTAGTCAAAATTTTATAACTACTAAGGGGGAACTTGTATTTCATATCACAACTCTGTTGTGGTCAAGTCAAAGTCTCAATTCATTTCACAAGTCATTTTGAAAACATCTGACGGGGGAACAATATGGCCACTCCAACTGTCCATAACCGCGGACGCGGCTATTCGAATAGTTTGACACTCTGCAGATATTGTACACTTTCACCACAACATTCTATACATCCATTAGGGACAAATCCTGAATTCACCATACTCAGTATGCGGATAATCAATCCTAACCTTTCAATTACACGCCCTAGTATAAGCACCTCTCCTGTGAGTTTGGCCTCCCAACCATGACCAACTATCATCTTGGGTACTACATAGGTGGACAATCTTCACAAGGTAGCCTCAGCTCATACCTTGGCCGTGAGGGAACTAATACTAAGGTATATAAGTTTCCAGTCAAGCCCTACCCAATTCTCGGGTATTGTGGTTGTACGGTAAAAATTGGAATGGTATCGCATCCAGACAACCATCAGTTTTATAAAGGGCTAAGGCTCATGCCTCAACATTTTCATCACCATAAATAATCTGGTATTCGGAAACACATGTCCAAAACATTTCAATAGAATGATCCATCATTCCAAGGTTTTCATAACTATTTTTCCACCAAGTATTCCCATCTAATGTTGATCATGTTTTATGCTTAGCACTAGCATCTACAAGTGGGGGTAAGTACTAATGAGGGGTGGTAAACTAGTGGAGTTTCAAATAAGTTCAATCTCATGCCTTAGGATGACATAAAGATTATCTACCTTAGGCCAAATTTTATGCTCTTTATGCAACCTTCAATTATCCTTCTAGTATCTACAATTTACTTAAGTAAACTCTAAGTAATAGCTTTGATAAAGAAAAAAGTATAAAGCTTGTAAGTAAAACTAGGATTGGGTATCATCAAATATGTCTAACCAAGCATGCTTAGTGCATTGCCTAGGTTATCTAAATTTCATAGTTGCAAATGTTAGATTGCCAGGTTAATAGCTTGCCTTGAGCAGAGCAGTGGTTGAAGTTCTCCTCGGCTTCTTCTTTGTAGTATCCTCCTTCTTCCTCGTATCCTTGGTAGGTACTAGCGTCTATAAATAAATATGAGGTACACAATCACCAAACAATTCTTAATTACTTGCAATCATCACACAAAAGGGTCATATAGATGATCTAGCATCATCACTAACATTACAAGATTAAAGCTTGGTTTAATTCCTTTTATTTTTAGAAAAATAATTTATACTCATTGAAAAACTACTTAAGATTTAATATCCTCCAAACCAAACATGGGATCATGCTGACACATGTCATCACCACATATTTTAGTCCATGGGAATATGATTTAAAGTGGTGTCACAATTTAATAAGGTTTTACCCTTTTATTTTAATTAAATAAGTGACTAGAAATGCCTATGTGACATTCTTTTATTACTTGAACATTATTTTTGTAAGTAAACCTAAATGTTTTTATATATTCTGAAAGGTATGGTTAAATGTGATTTTTGAGAGTTGGAATCAACTCAAAAGCTATCATGGTTTAAATTTGAAAAATGTTTGAATGCAGAAAAGCTTCTGCCTTGTTATTTTTACCCATGAGTATCTACAGATCCAAATGACTTGAATCCAACGGTCTTGGATTCAACATTGCAAGTCCTTTCCAACAAAATTGGTTTCATTCAATTTGGTTCATTGAATCTATCTGGGTTGATTTTGAATCTAGGTGCAGAAGTGTGTTTGAAATAAAATGGAAAATGTTAAATTCAAATGACTGGGCTACGCGGGAAGTGATACTGGGCCGGCCTGCTAAGCATAGCGCTTACGTGGGCTGGTTAAGTCGCTGTCCCCACGCATCAGTGAGACGAGGGGGTGCGAAGTGGTATGGGGCGATGTGAGCCGTGGGATCTTGTTCTAATCTAACGACTGAGGGTCATCATCGACGTTGGGCAACGCCGGCGAGACAGAAACCTAACGCGGCAGGTGCGGGTCATCGGGGGCTCACTATGGCTCAGGCGAGGGTCGGCGCGGCGGGCGAACGACGAAGTCGACAACGGCGAACCTCCTAGTACCGGCAGCTTCTCCTAGGGCGGCTCCAATCGCTGGCTCACTTCTCCAGAGGCGGCGGGCTCCGGTGAAATTCTGGCGAAGTGCTGCTCGCCTTGCTTCGGGAACGGGGTGGAATGATCAGTGATGAGAGGGGAGTGAGATGGTGTGCTCAATTCGGCTGGGGGTGGCCTCTATTTATAGTCGCGGCGACGAGACCGAACGGGATGGGCAGGTGACGGTGGCGACATGGCTACGGGCTGCTAGAGGCATGGCTGGTGGTGGCGATCGCTTGGTGGTCTCCTGGCGATGCTCTATGAATTTAATGCGCATGCAGGGGAGGTGGCAAACGGTCTGGAACACGCGACGCTCTGTGCGGCAAAGGCGGCGTCTTCGACGGCGAGCGGTGGTTGTGAGGCATGGGGCGGTGAACGGGGATGTCTGGCGGTCTCCTAGGTCGGTGGCGATCATGTATGCACGCGGCGAGGGCGGCGCGCGGTCTGTGGGCGTGTGTCGATGGCGTTGCTTTGACTCACGCTCGACTTGGTTGACAGAGGCACGGGCGCGGCGTTCCTAGGTGCTCTGGTTGATGTCTTCGAGGCAGGGCTGGTCGAGAGGGGGCGGTGAGGCATGGGTGATCTCCCAGACAAGGTTGGCACGGCTAGTTTCTCTCCTAGCTTGTTGTCTACACTGGGGTGGCATGGTGAGCTTCGGCTGTTCACCATTGATGGTATTGCCCAGCTTACAGTGAGGCTAGTGCTTGGTTTAGTTTGCTAGATGATCTACTGAGGTTGTTGTGAGCTAGAAAGAGAACCAGTTAAGCAAGAATCACTGCTCACAATAGTGTTTGGATTTTGTTTGATTTGTATCTGCAAGGTGTTTGATGAAATGACCGCAAGAATTCAAGTTTTGAATTTTGAAAAGATTTTTGGTGGGTGTGCTAGACTGGTGCTGGTGAGTCTGCAGATGCTTGGGTTTTGAAAGTTGAGCTTGTTTGAGTGGTTTTTGAAAAAGTGGGATCTTCCCATATGATAAAGATTCAATTTTGAATTGTCATTTAAACTATGCATTTGAAAGTTTCTGGATTATCACAAAGTGGTCCTTGATACTTTGTTATGAGTACAATCAAGGGGTGTAAAGATCCAAAAAAGTTTCTGTTATGTTCTGAAAGTTTGAGACAGCCAAAGTAGGCATGGGAGTTAAATTGGTCAAAATGACCATTCACTCATTTTGCTTGTTTTGATTTATTTATCTTTGGGAAAAGCGTGGGGATTTTTTAGATGATGTTTATTTAACCTAAGAATCCTTTTGCAAGCAAAGAAACACATAAATAAGGCAATTCAAAAGATTCAAATTGGAATGCATACACACATGCATGCTTTCTCATTTTATTTTAGAAAAGTTTTTGTTAACCCTAAATTTGATGATTAGAGTTTGATGATCCAAGTTTAATATTTTTGGGATGTTACAAACCTTCCCCCTTAAACAAAATATCGTCCCGAGATTTGAAAAAGGACGAAAAAGATTACCTAGGATTTGAAGAGATCGGGAAACTCCGTCCTGATGTGATCTTCGCGCTCCCAGGTAGCTTCCTCTTCTGTGTGGTTGCTCCACTGAATCTTGAGAAACTTGATGCTTTGGGTTCGGGTAGTTCTGAAAGCTTCTTCCAAAATACGGATGGGTACTTCGGGATAGGTTAGGTCATCGTTGATCTCTATGGTTTGATGATCGATATTCTTGAACACTTCGGTCTTCTCTGGGACTTCGATACACTTGCGAAGTAATGAGATATGGAACACATTGTGCACAGCTGATATCTCTTCGGGTAGTTCCAATTGATACGACACTTCTCCTCGACGGTTCAGAATTTTGAAAGGTCCGATATATCTGGGGGCTAACTTTCCTTTGATTTGGAAATGCTGCATTCCCTTCAATGGCGACACGTTCAGATATACAAAATATCCTATGTTGAAGGCAAGGTCTCGACGTCCCTTGTCGGTGTAACTCTTCTGTATTGACTGAGCTGTCTTGAGGTGCTCATGAATCTTGTGAACCTTCTCTTCTTCTTCTCATAGGATGTCAGGTCCGAAAATCTAACTCTCTCCTACTTCCGACCAGTTCAAAGAGGTGCGACACTTCCTTCCGTACATGAATTCAAATGGGGCCATTTGCAAACTAGCTTGATAACTATTATTTTATGAAAATTCTGCAAACGGCAGACAGTCTTCCCACTTAGATCCATATTCTAACACACAGGCTCTCAGCATATCTTCGAGTATTTGATTTACTCGCTCCGTTTGTCCATCGGTCTGAGGGTGATACGCGGTGCTTAAATCTAGGCGGGTTCCTAAACCATCTTGGACTTTCTTCCAAAATCTCGAGGTAAACTGAGTTCCTCGATCCGATACGATGTTCTTGGGGACTCCATGCAAACTAACTATTCTAGCGATGTACAACTTCGCTAGCTTCGAACTCTGATATGTGGTCTTGACGGGTAAGAAATGGGCGACTTTGGACAATCGGTCCACTATGACCCAGATAGAGTCATTTCCCCTACTAGAAGTAGGAAATCCGGTGATAAAGTCCATTCCAACAGAATCCCATTTCCATCCCGGGTGCAAGGGTTGTAACAATCTAGCTGGTCTTTGATGTCCTGCCTTGACTCGCTGACATATATCACACTTGGCGATATAGCTTCCGATTTCTCTCTTCATCTTATGCCACCAAAATTGTTCTTTCAGATCCTGATACATCTTCGTTCCTCCGGGATGGATAGAATAAAGAGTATCATCAGCTTCCTTCACAATAACTTCTTTCAACTCAGAATCTGCTGGTACACAAAGGCGTCCTTTGTACCACAGAACTCCTTCTTCGTCTTCGGTAAATCCGGGTACTTTGCCTGTACCGATACGACGCTTGATTCCGTCGATACTAGCATTTCCTTTCTGCGCCTCCTTGTTATGACTGATCAAAGTGGGCTGGAGTTCTATGCTAGCCAAAAATCCTTCACTCACTAATTCCATTCGGAAATTTTCCATTTCTTTGTGCAAACATGGTTGCTCCTTTAAAATCATGGAGTTCAAGCGGCACGGCAATCTGCTAAGGGCATCGGCTACCACGTTGGCTTTACCAGGGTGATAGTGAATGTCCAGGTCGTAATCCTTTATTAGCTCAATCCATCTTCTCTGCCTCATATTCAGCTCCTTCTGAGTGAATATATACTTCAGGCTCTTGTGATCCGAATAAATCTCACAACGGTTTCCCATGAGGTAATGCCTCCATGTCTTCAGGGCTAGAACTACGGCTGCGAGTTCGAGGTCATGGGTTGGGTAATTTTGCTCATGTTGTTTCAGTTGTCGAGATAGATAAGATATAACTTTGCCTTCTTGCATTAGAACACATCCGAGACCGATCTTGGATGCATCACAATACACGTCGAAGGGCTTCGTGATATCCGGCATGATCAAGATTGGGGATGAAATCAATCTTCTCTTGAGTTCTTGAAAACTCGCTTCACATTTGTTGGTCCATTCAAACTTCTTGTCCTTCTTCAGCAGTTGGGTCATGGGTCTGGCGATACTCGAGAATCCTTCTACGAACTTGCGGTAATATCCCGCTAATCCGAGAAATGCACGAACTTGGGTTTGAGTGGTTGGGGCTTGCCAATCTTCTACATCTTTCACTTTTGCAGGGTCAACGGCAATTCCTCTGGCTGATACAATGTGACCGAGGAATCCTACCTCCTGTAACCAGAATTCACAATTGCTAAACTTGGCATACAACTGATGCTCTCTAAGGGTTCCAAGAATGGTCCTTAGGTGTAGCTCATGTTCTTCTTCCGATTTGGAATATATCAGGATGTCATCGATGAAAACAATGACAAACTTATCCAGGAATTCCATAAAAATCTTATTCATGAGATTCATGAAATAAGCGGGGGCATTGGTTAATCCAAAGGACATAACGGTATACTCGTATAATCCATATCTGGTGGTAAAGGAAGTCTTGGGAATATCTTCTGCACGAATCTTGAGTTGATGATAGCCAGTCCTAAGATCAATCTTAGAAAACACTTTGGCACCGGTCAACTGATCAAACAAAGCTTCTATCTTGGGCAATGGGTATTTGTTCTTGATAGTGACATCATTCAACTTCCGATAATCCGTACACAAACGGTTACATCCATCCTTCTTGTCCACAAACAAGGCGGGTGATCTCCATGGTGACGCACTTGGTTGAATCAATCCAATTTCCAGCATGGAATCCAGTTGCTTCTTCAGTTCTGCTAGATCCGACGGGTTCATACTATATGGTCTCTGGGTTATGGGTCCGGTTCTGGGGATTAGTTCGATGATAAACTCGATATCCCGATCTGGGGGCATACCGGGAAAAACATCTGGAAATACATCGGGGTATTCATAGACTATCCGGACTTGGTCAATGGTAGGTTGGGCTATACTCTTGTTGCACATGAATTGACGAGGTAAGGTTTCAGATATATGCTCGACTGATATTCCGGCTGTACTGGTCATGGTGATGGCCTTCTTGGCACAGTCAATCAATCCTTTATGTTTGGACATCCAATCCATGCCTAGTACTACTTCCAAACCTTTAGTTCCGAGTACTATCAGATTAGCATAAAAATCTATGCCATGGATTCGGAAAGGGACGGCTTTGCAAATTTTCCTAGCTTTGGTGGTTGAACCGGGAATTTGAACAATCATAACATGCTTTAGTTTGGTTGGTTGAATTTTACTAATGCATGCAAATTCTTTGGTGATAAATGAGTGCGATGCACCAGAATCAAACATCACTCAAGCGAGTACTGAATTAACAAAAAACATACCCAGCACGACGTCTGTCGCTTCCTGGGATTCTTCAGCATGCATGAGAAAAAGACGGCCATTGCGGTTGAGTGAATTCCCTGGGGAAAATCTCCTTCCTGGCTGAACACGATGCTGTTGCTGAGCTGGGGCATTGGTATTGGGGGCTACGGCATTCTTCTTGTTGGGGCACTCGTTGGAATAGTGGCCTTTATTTCCACAGTCATAACAAGTCACCTGCGACTTGTCCTTTGCTGCTACAGGCACAGCATTGCTTCCAGTCCTCGGGGCATTATTGGGGTTGGTGGTAGAATTGTTGTTGTTGAACTTAGGTGGGGCACGGTTGAAATTGCTAGAGTTGCTGGGGTTGTTGTTATTTCCTCCGGGCCTAGGGTTTCCACAGTTGGGATAGGTCGAACGGTTCATTGCGGGTCTGTTGGTTCTCGGGGCAAATCCTGGAGAGGGGTTAGGGCGGTACTTTGGGGTCTGATGGGTTCCTGGCTGATGCATCATGCGACGCTTGTGGTTCTCATTGGCTTGGTTGATCTTTCCTTCCATCTGGATGGCAGAGTCAACAAGGGCTTCAATATCCATAAAGGGAATATTGACCAACACAGTCTGCATCTCATCATGCAGACCATTCAGGAATCTCTCTTTCTTCTTGGCTTCGGTGTCGATCTCATCCGGGGCATACCTAGCTAATGACAAGAATTTGTCATGGTATTCCACTATGGTCATCCTTCCTTGCTTCATTTCTCTGAACTCGTCTCTCATCCTCTTGATCAAACCCGGTGGCACATGGGTTCTGCTAAACCTGACCTTGAATTCCTCCCATGTCATCATCTGTCCTCCGGTCATTGCACGCACACTGTTCCACCATGCTCTAGCATCTCCGGCTAGATAGTGGGTGGCGAACAGAACTTTCTCGTTGGCTTCCACTCTGGCGACTTCCATGTTATTTTCCATGGTTTGCAGCCAATCGTCGGCATCTAGGGGTTCTTCTGACTTAGTGAAAACAGGTGGGTTGGTGTTCTGAAAATTCTTGAACTTAGATCCATGGTTTTCCTGATTTCCGTGGCCTTGGTTGTTGTGGGCAAGCTGAGCTATCTGTTGCAGGGTGGCTAGGTTGTCTTGACATTCCGCTCTTTCAGATTCACGGTCAGAAACCAACATTTGCAGGATCTGCAACATCGGGTCCGGGGATGAACCACTTCCTCCGTGTGGCATATGAAGATTGAGATAGATCATGAGAAAAGAGGGAAATTTCTAAGGTTTTGGGGCTTTGAAAAGTTTTTTAAAGTTTGACTCAGATTTTTCTAGCAACTTGCTTTTCATTCATTCATTCATAGCACACGGTACAACACACACCACAACAAAGAAAAACAGATGTTTTTAAGAACCATTCTGGAAACTACGATATAGTGGGACCGAATACTACTCACTACGCTAGTGTTCAAGTGCTACTACTCCTCTGAGTCGGTGTAGTCGTCATCCTCGTCATCCTCGTCGTCATCGATAAAGGCGTAATCGTCCTCATCGGTGAAGAAATCCATAGCCTGATCCTCCAGAAAATCATCATCATCGCTGAGATAGGAGTAGGGGTCTCCACAGCATTCTCCCTTTCCTCCAACTGCATGTCTCTCTCATGGATGGTCTCCTCCAAAGACGAGATACGGTGGCGAAGACGGGCAATGATGCGCTCCTTCTTGTCGATCTGACGACGACGAGACTTACGATCCTTCGCTAGCATGGCGATGGTTTGATCCTTCGTCTTGATGATGGCAGACTTGTGGTTGGAGTAGTCACGACAGTTATCCAACTCCTGCTGACGATCGTACATCATGAAGCTAAGGTGGTCCAATTGGGTCTTCAGCTCGTGATGGTATGGGGCTTCTAGTGGTTGTCCATTAGCATCACGCCTTGGGAAAAACTCAAAGCGAGTACCCTTGATCTGGTTGATACTTTGCCCACACAGACGGGCAAGAGCTTCCTGCATTGCCCAGGCAAGTCCATCGAGCCAGTTGTTCTCTATTAAGGTAAACTGAATTACCTCGGCAGTGGGGGGTTCAATCTTTCCTCGGAGACTTGCAACAATTAGCCACTGCAGATCTTCTCCTCCTTGATCATTGAGCTGAGCTTCGAAGAACTCGGGGTGTGGACGCTCCAGAAGTTCTGAAAGTTGGTCCAAATCCCTCTCAAAGATAAGGTCTCCTCCATTTCCAAATTGGTAAAACTTTTTGTACTTCACGTCGATCTAGAAGAATATAAGATGAGTAAGTTAGTAGAGTGATAAAGTGTGTCAAATTTTTAGGTATTTTGCACAAGTTTTTGAGGAACATGAATTTTCATGAAAGAAGTAAGTGATAAGAATGGGAATAAGTTTTTTAAATATTTGTTTCTTTTGGTTTTGAAACTAAGTTTTTGATTCAAATGTCCAGTCTAACTAGGGTATCCTATGGTCAGGATGGCTCTGATACCAACTTGTCAACACCCGGAATTTTAATCCCAGATGCCTGTTATGCCATACATCGCAATCCCAGGATTACCATTTTTGCGAGACGTAACAAAATTGGATACCACAGTACATCATCCATTACAAACCATACATAAGGTCTTACACAAATAAGGATCTCAGGATCCAGTTCTTAATACAACACAAGCAGCGGAATACGTAATAATAACGGTAGCGTAGGCGAAGCTCCATCTTTGGGGTCACAGGCAATGCTGACGATGGGAGATGATCCTAGTTGTCGTAACCTTCCTGGGGTCCATCCTCTAGGTACTCTTCTTCATATTCTGGCCACGGGAATATCCAGGGACAAAGCCATGAGTACTCTTTAAGTACTCGCAAACTAATACTAAAAAGTGAAAGGGGTTTTTGATAATCGGACACTAGGCTCTATGGTTGTTTTGCAAGAAGCCAGATTTATTTCTACTAAGTTCAGAAGCAAGAGAAGCTAGTCAAAATTTTATAACTACTAAGGGGGAACTTGTATTTCATATCACAACGCTGTTGTGGTCAAGTCAAAGTCTCAATTCATTTCACAAGTCATTTTGAAAACATCTGAGGGGGGATAACAGTATGGCCACTCCAACTGTCCATAACCGCGGACGCGGCTATTCGAATAGTTTGACACTCTGCAGAGATTGTACACTTTCACCATAACATTCTATACATCTGTAAGGAACAAATCCTGAATTCACCATACTCAGGATGCGGATAATCAATCCTAACCTTTCAATTACACGCCCTATTATAAGCACCTCTCCTGTGAGTTTGGCCTCCCAACCATGACCAACTGTCATCTTGGGTACTGCACAGGTGGACAATCTTCACAAGGTAGCCTCATCTCATACCTTGGCCGTGAGGGAACTAATACTAAGGTATATAAGTTTCCAGTCAAGCCCTACCCAATTCTCGGGTATTGTGGTTATACGGTAAAAATTGGAATGGTATCGCATCCAGACAACCATCAGTTTTATAAAGGGCTAAGGCTCATGCCTCAAAAATTTCATCACCATAAATCATCTGGTATTCAGAAACACATGTACAAAACATTTCAATAGAATGATCCATCATTCCAAGGTTTTCATAACCATTTTTCCACCAAGTATTCCCATCTAATGTTGATCATGTTTTATGCTTAGCACTAGCATCTACAAGTGGGGGTAAGTACTAATGAGGGGTGGTAAACTAGTGGAGTTTCAACTAAGTTCAATCTCATGCCTTAGGATGACATAAAGATTATCTATCTTAGGCCAAATTTTATGCTATTTATGCAACCTTCAATTATCCTTCTAGTATATACAATTTACTTAAGTAAACTCTAAGTAATAGCTTTGATAAAGAAATAAAGTAGAAAGCTTGTAAGTAAAACTAGGATGGGGTATCATCAAATATGTCTAACCAAGCATGCTTAGTGCATTGCCTAGGTTATCTAAATTTCATAGTTGAAAATGTTAGCTTGCAAGGTTAATAGCTTGCCTTGAGCAGAGCAGTGGTTGAAGTTCTCCTCGGCTTCTTCTTCGTAGTATCCTCCTTCTTCCTCGTATCCTTGGTAGGTACTAGCGTCTATAAATAAATACGAGGTACACAATCACCAAACAATTCTTAATTACTTGCAATCATCACACAAAAGGGTCCTATAGATGATCTAGCATCATCACTAACATTACAAGATTAAAGCTTGGTTTAATTCCTTGTATTTTTAGAAAAGTAATTTCTACTCATTGAAAAACTACTTAAGATTTAATATCCTCCAAACCAAACATGGGATCATGTTGACACATGTCATCACCACATATTTTCGTCCATGGGAATGTGATTTAAAGTGGTGTCACAATTTAATAAGGTTTTACCCTTTTATTTTAATTAAATAAGTGACTAGAAATGCCTATGTGACATTCTTTTATCACTTGAACATTATTTCTGTAAGTAAACCTAAATGTTTTTATATATTCTGAAAGGTATGGTTAAATGTGATTTTTGAGAGTTGGAATCAACTCAAAAGCTATCATGGTTTAAATTTGAAAAATGTTTGAATGCAGAAAAGCTTCTGCCTTGTTATTTTTACCAAGGAGGATCTACAGATCCAAATGACTTGAATCCAATGGGATTGGATTCAGCATTGCATGTCCTTTCCAACAAAATTGGTTTCATTCAATTTGGTTCATTGAATAGATCTGGGTTGATTTTTGAATCTAGGTGTAGAAGTGTGTTTGAAATAAAATGGAAAAGGTTAAATTCAAATGACTGGGCTGCGCGGGAAGTGATACTGGGCCGGCCTACTAAGCACAGTGCTTATGCGGGCTGGTTAAGTCGCTGTCCCCAAGTGTCAGTCAGACGAGGGGGTGCGAAGTGGTATGGGGCGATGTGAGCCGTGGGATCTTGTTCTAATCTAACGGCTGAGGGGTAATCGTCGACATTGGGCAAAGCCGGTGAGACAGAAACCTAACGCGGCAGGTGGGGGTCGTCGAGGGATCACCAGGGCTTAGGCGAGGGTCAGCGAGGCGGGCGAACGAAGAAGTCGACGACGGCGAACCTCCTGCTACCGGTAGCTTCTTCTGGGGAGGCTCCAATCGCTGGCTCCCTTCTTCTCCAGTGCTGCTCGCCTTGCTTCGGGAACGGGGTGGAACGATCAGTGATGAGAGGGGAGTGAGATGGCGTGCTCAATTCGGCTGGGGGTGGCCTCTATTTATAGTCGCGACGACGAGACCGAACGGGATGGGCAGGCGACGGTGGCGACATGGCTACGGGCTGCTAGAGGCATGGCTGGCGGTGGCGATCGCTTGGTGGTATCCTGGCGATGCTCTAAGGCTTTAATGCACATGTAGGGGCGGTGGCAAAAGGTCTGGAACACGTGACGCTCTGCGCGGCAGAGGCGGCGTCTTCGACGGCGAGCGGTGGCTGTGAGGCATGGGGCGGCAAACGGGTATGTCTGGCAGTCTCCTGGGTCGGTGGCGATCATGTATGCACGCGGCGAGGGCGGCGCTCTGGCGCACGCTCGGCATGGTTGACAGAGGCACGGGCGCAGCGTTCCTGGGTGCTCTGGTTGATGTCTTCGAGGCAGGGCTGGTCGAGAGGTGGCGGTGAGGAATGGGTGATTTCCCAGACAAGGTTGGGACGGCTAGTTTCTCTCCTAGCTTGCTGTCTACACTGGGGTGGCATGGTGAGCTTCGGATGTTCACCATTGATGGCATTCCCCAGCTTACAGTGAGGCTAGTGCTTGGTTTAGTTTGCTAGATGATCTACAGAGGTTGGTGTGAGCTAGAAAGGGAACCAGTTAGGCAAGAATCACTGCTCACAATAGTGTTTGGATTTTGTTTGATTTGTATCTGCAAGGTGTTTGATGAAATGGCCGCAAGAATTCAAGTTTTGAATTTTGAAAATATTTTTGGTGGGTGTGCTAGGCTGGTGCTGGTGAGTCTACAGATGCTTGGGTATTGAAAGTTGAGCTTGTTTGAGTGGTTTTTGAAAAAGTGGGATCTTCCCATATGATAAAGATTCAATTTTGAATTGTCATTTAAATTATGCATTTGAAAGTTTCTGGATGATCACAAAGTGGGCCTTGATACTTTGTTATGAGTACAATCGAGGGGTGTAAAGATCCAAAAAAGTTTCTGTTAAGTTCTAAAAGTTTGCGACAGCCAAAGTAGGCATGTGAGTTAAATTGGTCAAAATGACCATTCAATGATTTTGCTTGTTTTGATTTATTTGTCTTTGGGAAAAGTGTGGGGATTGTTTAGATGATGTTTATTTCACCTAAGAATCCTTTTGCAAGCAAAGAAACACATAAATAAGGCAATTCAAATGAATTCAAATTGGAATGCATACACACATGCATGATTTCTCATTTTATTTTAGAAAAGTTTTTGTTAACCCTAAATTTGATGATTAGAGTTTGATGATCCAAGTTTAGTATTTTTGGGATGTTACATAGGGTGAGCCAATGGTGTGTTTTGTGTTTGTGTTTTGCGTGTGTTCATCGTGCTTATTTGTGTGTGGAGTTCATCGAGTTCATCGTGGTTCCATCGAAATTGTGAAAGAACGGGCCAACCAAAGGGTCATGCATTAACAAAGTGTTGGTGCTGTCATTGGTTAGTAGCTACTAAATTGTGATCTACACATGTTTTAATTAAGTGTTGGCTTAGTTAGTTTTATCTTCATGTTAATGATGAAATGGTGTACAATTTATCTCATGTCACTACTTGTTCTAGGCATTGCTGTAATTCTTAGCAGTTTTAATTCTAGTGTTCTTTTTTGAGGGAATTTATTATAGTGTTACCCAGATTTTCACTCAAATTAGTTTAATAGTATCTTTTAGTTCACTGTTACTTGAGATTTTAACTGAAGCTCAATTCTTTAAGTGTCTTGGGTTAAAGATTATTTACTGTTTCTTATGCAGGTGTTTTAATTTAGAATGCATGTTCTTTATCTCCCTTCTCGTCCTTAGGAATATCTTAGGATTCTATCTAGGGATGAATGTTGGGATTGGGAATTATTGTTCTATTTGTGGTTGATTACTTATGTTTATTCTTCTTCCTCTAGCTAGTGTCTATTGATGTGTCAGAGTATAGGTTTAGTTGTTCCCATGGTGTTCTTCACATGTTGAAGATGCATAGTGTGCATCCCTAATACACTATGTGCATTCTACTCCTACTTATTTCTCTCTCTAGATCACTATGGATTATACAATTCCTTTTCTAGGGTTTTGGGCTAACAACCTTTGTGGTTTCAAAAATTGCTTGCTAAAGATCTAAAACTATTAATGTGGTCCTTCCCCTCCTATTCTTGAGTCCTTCCTCCTTTTGTTCTCTTCTCTCTCTCATATATCTCTCTAAACTGTAAGTGTGTATTTTTGGTCCAACCTTAAGTGGTGAGTTATGAGCTCTGGGTTGTGAGATTGTCGACGCAATGGCACTAGGGTCCTACCCATCATGCTTGGGCGCGTGGGCGAACGCTCACTACACGACAACCCGGGGCTGTGCATAGGCCGGGAGGAAGCGAAGTGCAGCCTGAGGCTGCTCCCAATAGCTCCGCCAGGTAAAGACCATAATAACTTTAGGACATTACTTAGTTGATCCCAGTAAAATAAGCCCGGCAGGCATCTCCAGGGTGGGTGTAGTGGCATTATCGATAGACCATCTCCCCCATCACCTCGCGAACTCTGAGATAGGGCTCCTCTAGGGCCTGGATATAGCACATCATGATGTCATCCCCGCGACCCCGTGCCCTGCTTTTCTCTTCCTGCGAGCTGCCACCACTCCTCACTGCTGCTCCCCTCCACCCGTTTCTAACCACCACCGCCCTTCCTCTCGATCGTGCGCCACCACCCCACCATATCCTTTTCGGCCATTGCTTGGAGCCGCCGCCTCCACTTCGTTCTCCAGCCACCACCAGAGTGTAGCTTTCCTCCACCGGCCTTCCTGTACTCCTCCTCGTATTCCTCTGACTGCCCCACCTCGAGTCCCTCTCTATCTGCCACCAGAAGCTCGGCTTGTCACCACTGTCGTGTCTTCTTTCCTTGTTCACCTCGTCGAGCCTCCTCCTGAGCTCGCCACCATTGCGCCTACCCTCTACCCGTGCGCCCATACACGGGCCTATGCTACCCAGAGCTCCTCTTAGCTCCCCGTGGCCGCCACCCGGAGCCCGCCATTGACCACTGCAGCTCCGAGCCCGCACCTCCTCGTGTCGTGTTGGTACCTGGTGCCTGTGTTGGTTCCTGCTGTGTAGAGGTTGTGTATGTCCCATGTGGCTTTGGTCCGCTACTATGCTCGAGTATAGTGAAGAGTTGGCAAATTGATAGGGTGAAGATCCAATGGAAGACAGATGCAGACGGTACAATGTTGATTGTGTGGTACTTTTTGCAAGCTGCTCGATGTCAACCACCTGAGACACCGATGAAGGACCCCAAGGGCTCCTTCATGGATTCAATGATCCAAAGATGGCGTACATGACCACCAAGACCGTCTAATGCCGTGGAACACATCGAGTCTAAACCCAAGATTGTCTTCTTGGATCTGATGGTTGAGACCTTGACCCTGGAGTTCTAGGATCCGAAGATCGATCCCACGGAACCCGAACCCCGTCGACCCTTGAAATCCAAGATCGCCGAACCCTAACGTTTGACCCCTTTTATGAGACCCTATTTGGACGAATATAATATACTTGTTGCATACCAATTGTTCATGTTTGCACACATATCATGTGGTTTGGGGGTTTTTAGCCAATTCACCTCGTAATTAAATATGGAGACCATATGTCTGATATTATTATCTTATATTGGCTCCATTTATATTTGTGTAGTGAACCGCTGCCACTATTTTCCTTGTTAAGTAAACATTTAAATTGCAGGGTATCTAAATAACATGAACCATCTAACTAACAGGTCCCCGATTAGGATTAATATTGCCTAGTCACATCACACCTTTGCCATGTCATACATCATACATGAATCATACCCGATTTTCTGCCATAGTATTAAAAAGTGCATCCGCTGTTTCTTTTAGTGCTTTGCTTCTTCATGGATTAGGCCGATGAGTTGATACTAGTGTCTACCCGATGTTCGGATGAACCTTCGGTAGTGTTTCTCAGGTGAGCATTCTCCCCTTTCTACCTATTTTGCATTTATAGTATTTACTTCCTCCTGTTCATCTATTGCTATGTGTGTTGTGATGCTTTAGTTTCTGTACGACTTATATCCCTGCGGCCTATTTTGCATTGGACACCTCCTATTACATGTTTATTGGCAGACAATTATCCTTCCAAGTCGTATTTGGTTGCTAAAGTGTTGTTTCAAGTTGTCGAGTACCACGGTTGTTGGAGGTTGCCACATGCTTAATGGTGGAGATGGTCATGGCTTTAATTAGAACCTGATATTAAAATGATGGGAATAGATATAACTAATCCAGAGGCACTGGTGGGAAATAAATGTTATTTGGTTTTTACCCGCTCACTTGTGTCCCCTAGGACCCCGAGTACTTGATGCATGTTCTTTGACTATGGCACTATCCGCATGTGGTGCCATGAATCCCCTTAGCCATATCTTGATTCACATCTTATTTCTTGAGGCCACAAACTATTTTTGGGTTTTATTACTATCATGTACTTATCCCATGCTACTGCATTATTTATTACTTTTGCTCGAGGAGCGTTTACTACTATACTGTTTAGGTAAGTGGAATTTTTTCGCGGTATCGACAAGCCCAGTCACACTTTTGGTTTCCCAGTTGATTACAACCATTGACACAAACCCTGGGTCCATCTCGGAGCCAGCCAACTTCGCTGTGGGTAGCTTAGTGGGGTGGCCCCCTAAAATAATTTTTGAATCTTGTCATTTCTTTGTCGTGAGGCCTCATTTGGATTTATTTGTTGTTTCCGAGGTTGATCGTCCGTGTGTTTATATTTGTGCATACCTGTAGGGTAAATCTTTTCAAAAATCCATGTCTACGGTTATGGACTACTTGGAGCACAGTGTCTCGACCATAGATAACTATAACTAAAGTACTGCTATAAATTTGACCTTGGTATGACTAGTAATCAGCTTCACTACAATGTAACGGATAAATAAAAGTGCCAACAACTGATGGAAGTGGGATGTCTCATGGTATGTATATCTTACTAGTAAGTATGCCAACCACAACAGAATGATTAAATAAAAGTGCCAACAGCTGGTGATATTGGAATGACTAATGCTATATATACCTGATTAATAATTACGACAACTCTAATGGAATGATTAATAAAACTACCAACTGTGTGAGTTCCTTGGAATGACTTCCTCGTTGGTCTCGAGGGGGAAAACTCCAGGATGGTTTATGTTTGGGGATAGTATCAGGTTGGTCCCAAATAGTCTTTCTTATCCGTCTCTGATAGCCGTTAGTTGTATCGAGTCAATATGTTGTTTAGTTCATGTTGCACTGCCACTTTAGTCAGCCATACCTATGTAGGCGAGAGCCGCCGAATTCTAATTATTGTTGTGTACTGGCCCCAGTACTAACCGCTCTCTTTTTCCTTTCCCCTTTGTCGGCACCCCTTTTGTTTTAGCAGGTTTGAGATCGATGTTGTTAGCAGGGTTATCAATCCATCTTGGCCTGGGCAGGGTAATGGACGCCATTGGTTATTCTTCAAGGATCTTAGCCCCATTTGCATATTATCCGTGCTCGGATGCTATATCATTTTTAAGGTGATTTGGATCTTTGTACTATATATGTGTATTCTTGACACGTTGAGTCATTGTTGTATATATCTGTTATGTGGGTTCCACCATAGACTATTGTGTAATGGTATTACTTCGTTTACACCCACACGTAAGTGCTTGGTGGGCATCTTTGAATCATTTCTATGCGGGTTTGGCAGTGAACTCCCAATGTGATGGCACGTGCACTGTGCCATCCCCTCACTTTCAAGTACTGTACTACACCTCCCACGGCCAAGTAGTGGTCAAAAGCACCGCCCGTGGCTAGGAGAGGCCAGCAACACCGCCCCTCTGTCGCCATCCCATGTGGAATGGCTGCAGTGGATCCCGAGAATGATAGGAAGGCGCCCGCATGCCGAGCACTTTGGTATCCCCTTGCGATATAAAAGGAGGGCCTCGGCCATAGTAGGAGGAGGGAGGTTTTTGGGGGTACACCTAAATAGGTTTTCCAAGCACACCAAGGTACGTTTCTTGGTGGTATTGAGAAAGAGATAGAGAAAGGCTATGAGAGGCTTTGAGAGGAGAATTAGAGAGAGAGAGAGGAAGTGTTGAGAAGCTCTCATGTAGAGAGTGTGAGATAAAATAAAGAGGAATCACATGAAGCGTAGAAGCTAGCTAAACACGGATCCCCGGCACTAGATTTTTCATCTCTTTGTACAACATCCACCAGATAATCCACGAAAGCAGGACATAGGGTTGTTAGTCGAAGGGCGGCCTAAACCTGGGTAAAAAAATCATGTGTATTGTGTTTGATTTGTGTATGAGCTGAGGCCGTGTTACCTTAGTTCCCACCACCAAACCACAAGGGGCTATGCGACATTCCTAGTGTCTGCATTCTGAGACATGACAGAGATCCCCAATTATTTATAGTGCTCTGGAATCACTATAAGACTAACATCTCAATCATGCATTTAGGTGAATCACCTACTTGGGCATGTGTGAAACCTTCTTTGTGTGTTAACTTATGTGAAGGTGGCATGGGTTTTTTGGTGGTTATCCCATGCTATTTTTAAACTATGTGTGTTTGATAAATTTTTTGTGTATGAGCTATATTATCCAATATGAAGATTCAATGTATCTATATATGCCTATTTAGGAATGTCAGATTCAATTTTTCATGTCCTGGCCTTGGACAACGACAAGTGTTATTTCAGTTATCCTTAATATTTTTTGTTGAATTTAGTCTATGAATACTTGCAGTTATGTTTGGTTGGATCTCTCTATTAGAGAATACTCTTTAGTTTGATTGGATTAGAAGCTATTCTAATCACAAGTTACTGCCTAGTTCATATTTGGTTATGGTTTGATCCAGTTTTCTTTTCAATGGTAGTAAAGTGTAGAACAGATTGGTGTCGGACTATTGGCACTAGGTGTACCCCGTCCTACCGAGTCACCAGACACGACCTCTAGAGGAATAGCTAGGAGTGCGTTCCTCGGGACGAGAGGAGGAGCCCGGAGATTTGGCAAGCGACAATACCAACCTCGCCTTGGGCGGAAGGCCCCATTCTAAGGCCTCATGAGGGAAAGCGTTATCTACAAAGGGTGTGCCCCACAAGACGACAACCAACGGTCACTCCAAGCAATGACCGGTTTGCCTTGGGAAAGCGAGATCTTGCCTTCCCTCCTCTATATAAAGATGGGAGGGTGTGAAAAGGGTAGAGGCAGTGCCCGACATTGCTACTTTGGTGCAAGGAGACCAGGGTGATGCCACGCGGGAGATAGAAGTCTACCTACCACCTCGTTGCTACATGTGACTAATGACCGCATGAATACTAGGAAAACATGGGCCCCCATGGTGGGAATGTGCCCTTCCCGCCTGAGATTGGGGGAAGAGGACCTGCACCTCCCTATATAAGGAGACCTTCTCCTATCTTAGAACGGGATAAATACAACAAAGCTCAATACAAAAAAGTAGGAGTAGGGGCTTTAACTTTTCACGAGGGTCCTGAACCTAGGTAAAAAACCTTTGTGTCACCTCTCTATCGTGTTCTTGCTCCACCATCACCATTGTCACCGAGGCTCCTTAGAAACACGTGTTCAGCCCACTCTCGGACCAAGGGATCGTTGGACCTAGTTTCTTTCATGGGACAAATCTCCTACAGTTGTTCTTAAGTTTATTGTATTACTTTTTAGACTAACTTCTTTTTACTTTTGGGGAAAATGTTCTTCAAAGAACCCATGGCTTGGGGAAAATGTTTGGTTGCTAGGTATATTTAGTCTGGAAACATTTCTATTGTATTACTTTTTGGACATGAAAAAGATGGAAACTTGACTTTCATCCTATGGTTTGGTTCTGGGATCATTTCTATGGTTTTGTATAGGCTATTGTTAGCTACTGTTAGTGCTAAATTGAGTTCTAGTCGGTCTTTATTTTGGTATTCTAACTTCTGTCTTGTTCTTTCTATAATTCCTAAGATTTTCTACCTCAAGTTGATATTGTTTAGGACAACTTCCTAAGCCTTGATTATGGATTGTACATTGAATGGATTGACATTTGGTGAATCCAACATTTTAACCAAATGTTGGTTCTCCTTTTTGTGTTTTGTTTGTAGGTTAGAAAGATCGAGCGTTCATGGCAATAAATCTGTGCGTACCAACTTGTTGAGACTCCAAGTGCAGACTGTTGTAGAAAGTGTATTCCCCCCATAAGGGTGACTCAAGGGTTTATATCATACTCTCGAGAAATTGGTTAAGAGTATCCTTTCCTTCTCTTCTCAAGCAACCTACAAAAAAAAGTTTTTGTGTTGTGTCCCTAACTCCCCCGTGTGGTTGTCAAGAACAATGTTTCATCTTAGTAATATGAAATAATAAAAAAATAACAAATATTGTAAAATAGTAATAAAGTATACAAGTAAGGTAATAATAATATTATAAGGTATTATTTTCTTTGTGTTTGCATGAAATAAAGTATTTATGTTTTTAAGATAATAAATTGCAATAAAGGTAAATGATATTATTAGTGTTTAAAGGTTGTTTCTTATGATAAAAGTTGGACCGGGGTTCATGGCTCACTTTCTACTCTATTTTAAGTTGTAGTGGACATAAAACAATTCATCATCAATATAATAATAGTGAAACTGCACTATGTGTTTGATAATAATTCATATGGGCATCACGTCCTAACATATAGATGATGCAAAACACCTCTCTTATAGTCCTCTAGAAAGGTAAAACTCCAAGCAATCTAGAATTAAGAATTAACAGTGCATAGCCTTAAGTACTTTGACATGATGTTTGAATAACAGAAATGCTACCTTGACCAAACAAGATTATCAAGCTATCACAAGACAATTATAGCACATAAATTCACTTAATCCCTAGTGAGGTAACAAAAAAATGGTAAAAAATAGTATATCTTGATTTTGTTGTCACTATTAAATCACCACCACAATGTTACAACCATTTATTACACACTTTCCCCCCACACACGCTCTTGCATACAAGTTGGATCAAAATAAGCAATTCAGAACGGTGTACATCATACGCATCTATCAATACATCTTTCATAGATAGGTTCCAATCTCATATGTCAAATCATAGAATAATGATCCACTTCATAGCAATTACATATATGACCATAATAATGTTGCGAATCTCATATGGTACTAGATCTATTAAGAATAAGAGAGAGAGAGAGAGAGAGAGAGAGAGAGAGATCAACATACTGCCACAAACCCATAGTCCAGAGGTGGACTACTCCCTCTTCATCATGGTGATGAAGTTGGAGATGTTGGAGATGGTAGAGATACATCTGATGGCTCCAATCTTCGCTGGTACTGAGTCCTTTTTGGTGTTTTTTGTGGCGCTCTCCTCGAGGATGCCATGGGGACCCTTTCTATAGCAGTTTTTAGGTCGAACCAAGTGGGTGGGAGAAACATTGAAGCGAATCGGATGGCCGAGGATCGAAAGAGGTGTGGTGGCGCGTGCACGAGGGCATTCCATGCTACCCACACTCTTTTGGGCCTCTAGTACTCCCCCGTGAGGTCCAAGCACTCCACATCATTGTATTATCAAAATACTGCCTTTCACAGAATCTTAGCTGCATTGGATTTTGTTCGGGTCCCTAAAAGATCAAAATACAGAAAACAGGGTTTTCATATCCTGCAGAGTTATAACCAAAATAAAGGGGATCATTGGTAAATCCCCAGAAATCAATAAACATGGTTATTACATTATAAATTTTGTAGATACGGGGGAATATGTGTCAATAAACTACAAGGTTCATGTATGCATTTTACATGCATCAAGCATCCACAAGGATAAGAAGATATATAGGTGTAGTTTAGGTCATGTGTAGTTTGTAACTAGGGTTTTCACATTCTTATTTTAACATCTGTTGTAAATTGGATTGTGTACTCATGTTATGTTTGAATAAATGTCAAGTTGGTTTCATATTACTTGTGGTTACTATTTAAATTATGATATTTAATGTTAGTGTGATATTTGAATTCGTGTCCTTGTGACTTGTATGCCTGTAGGATTCGAATTTGAACTCAAGTTTGACTTAGATCAAACTTCTATTTTGAATTCTCTGTATTTACTATTGAACTTGACTTCTATTCCTATTGACCATTTGGTTACAAAATAACCTCACTAGAATCAATTCCAATCAGGTTTTGTAATTTTCAAACTAACCCTAAAATTTCTATATGCATTCTATGCAAAACATCAAAATCACATTTCTACCCTTTCCTATTTTTTATTCCCTGGATCATTACACCCCCTCGAAACCTGAGTATTGGACTATGCACTTTGACGGGTCCAAGATGATCAATGGCTCAGGGCTAGCGTGGTGCTCAAACCAAAAGGGAAAGAACCCAAGTACATGTAACATCCTAGCATTTAGGACTAAACGAAGGGTAGATTTAGGATTTTGTGCATCTGCATGCATGCATCTAAAAATCCGGGTAAATTTTTCGCCAAATTAAAAGACTAGAGTGATCAGAATTCTCACTCCGGTGAATTATGTTTAGTGTTATTAGAAGGGGAGTGAGATGAATTTTGACATGACCTCTATTGTTTTCTGGAGTAATGAGGGGAGAAATTTGACTTATAACTAATTATTCACAATAATACAAATGCAAGTATTATAAATAAAAGTATAAAGATCCTTAAAATCCAACATTACAATGTTCCTTCAAAATAAAAGAATAAAGAAAAGATTATAATAAAATAATTAAATGAATAAAGAAAATGGAAAATGAATTACAATAATGTAACAAATAGAAGAGTTCCTTATTAAAAGAATAAATGTATATTACATTATCCTTTTATAATAAAGGAATAAAAAGAAATGATTACAACAACGATATAACAGAATTATTTATAATAAAAGAATACATGAAGTATTACATTATTCTTTTACAATAAAAGAATAAAGATAAAGTACAATACATTAAATAAAAAAGTAGAAGTCATACAGATTGATGGAAATCAAAGAAATACAAATATGAAGAAATCTTTGTTCAATAAAACAAAGATTTAATCAATACAAGAAAATTCAAAGTCATTACATAGATGAATAACTACAAATAAAGAAAAAGAAAAGCTTCAATGAAATATAAAAGAATTACATTGTTATTACAATTAAATAAAAGAATTACAGAAGTTATAAATCTAAGCTAAAATCTCTATCTACTTTGATGTTCCTGGATATTCTTTTAATTCCTGCAAAACAAACAAATAAAAGACAAAAAGAGAGGGGTTAGTGTTAATTAGTTTGCTCTTAGTAATACAATGTGATGCATTTCTTGTCACATCATTGAGCATATTAAAAATGGGGGGGGGCAAGTTTCACCAAAGGAGTATCTGATCTCTACAGTATCTTATTTGCCTCAGTACAACCTCACAGGCAGAGGGGCAAGTTTCACCAATTCAGTAAAAAGTAAAATCCAAATAGAATACCTAGCAAAAGATCTAGTTTTTACTTGATTTGATCCATTTGAATGAGGCAAACACACAGGCAGCTCACACACAGTTGCATGTGGATGTGCTGTCAACACAGGAGGCACTATGGGAAAGATATAAATACACAGCCATAGCAGAGGGAGTGCTATGCTGAACCTTCTTAACCATAGCAAGAAACAACCAATACAACCAACACAGATCAACCATCCAGGACATTTCTACACTTCCAAATCTTATAGTTTAGCACCAATATTCCATAGTGCACTACCACCACAACATCAGTGCCCTGGTTGCTCGAGGAAGCCATCCAAGAGCACCAGGAGGAGGTCAGGATCATAAGGAGTAGGCCAAAAGCACAAGAAGCCAGCCAATCAAACAAGGAGGAGCTTATCCAATAGCATCCAGGAACAAGATCCACCTCGAACAAGAAGTCACAACACTAATTCAACAACAACAAAAGGTTGCTCTATTATAAATCATGCATAATGTTTGTTCCTACCAGTTTCCAAGCATGATTTAGTTTTAAATGATCATCTCCTCAGATTTATACTCAAGTGAAGTATCAAATCATCATAGGAGTAAGCATAGTGCCCCAGCCACATATATACTTCTATTATCCACTTGGCCTCAGCCTTTGCATCCTTGGCAATTGCCCATGATTTAATTTTGCCAACCAAGCTTTATAGAAATATGTAGAAGTATCTATTTTGTTGTGCATCCTATAGGGAGATACTACAACAGCATAGCCTTGCTACAGTAGCCACAAAGTTTGTACACAGAGACTAGCCAAATCAGTTGCAAGGCAACAATTATATATGATCATGTACAACACAAGTAAAGCTTCATCCTTTTGCATCATGAGCTAAATCTTTATTTTTTTTCAACATCAACTACATCATTGTAGTGATTCCCAACAACAAATCATGCTACCTGGGCTACCACTATGCACACTCCAAGATTGGAGGCACCACAGCAACAGCCCAGGGCAGCAGAAGACACAGAGGATAGTTTCCACATTATCTAGGAATCATCAAGTACATCACTGTAGCAAAGCTTCAGTTAAGCCAAAATCCATCTCTTATGTTAATCAAAGTTATAACCACCAATAACAATCATTTCCCTAAGTCAACAACTTAGGAATCATTTTGATCCCAATATCACCATATCCCTTTTTCATTCAAAATCATAAGTAATGAAGCAAGCCACTAGACTATTGCTAGTCAAATTCAACACAATATGAAACCATCCACTAACATATGCTATGGATGAATGTTCATCCAAACTGAAGCATGACACTTAGAAGCATCTCACTTATTTTAGGAAAATCTTGAGAATATCAGTAACAACATCTCTGAAGCATCACCACTACATGTCTGCACCCAACACCATATAGTTACTCCACAGATCACCAAGAGGTTCATTGGCTCGAAGGCCGGTCACAATAAAACTCACCGGGGGTGCCCAGCACCTGGAGCGGAGGTGTGACGAAGCCTGGACGCAGCGCAGCAGCGAGGTTACAGTGACGAGGTCACTGCCGTCCCGTCGGCAGCAGCACTAGTAGACCATCATCGCAACATCAACCATAGAAATCAAACCAGAGCAATGAGTCGTAGACATTGGGGTTGCAATGAACTTGCTATCCTGCCAGCATCAAGAAATTGGTCAAGTCTAGAAGGAGGAAGTAGAAGCACCAAAAGAACCAGGAGGGTCCGAGAACAGCAGGCTCGAGTAGAAGCTCGAAGGGGCCGATAAGGTAGAGCGGTCCTAGAGGAACTCGTAGCCTCTAGGGAAGAACAACCGGGGGGGTGCTGGTACCGCGCCAGCAGACCCAAATCGTGCAGCTAGGGTTTCACAGAAGCATTCACAGGGGGAGATAGAGAAACCTCAAGGAACAAAGAAATGGAAGGAGAAGACCGAGGGGAGGTCGGATGGTGAGCGGCGGAGCTGGATATGGTGGCGAGGGCCATGGGGAGCAAGCGGCAGCACCGGTGTCGGTGGAGTCGAATGAAAGAAGATGGGGAGTGTCTCTGTATGCGCGTGAGCTAGGGGGTGAAAGGGCCAGGGTCGGGTTGACCCCGAGCCAGGCCTGGCTGGGCCGGGCCGGGCCGTTCTTGTTATCAACCAAATAGACAAAAATTAAAAAAAAGGGGGGCATAAGAAAAAGCTAGAATAAAGTAATGACCAGAACACCCCTAAACACTATTTTATATATAGAAAATGTAGAAGAAATCCTAAAAATATATTTAATACATCTAAATGCTTATCAAAATAATCTCCACCTAAGAAAAATATAATCATATTTATTTAAGTTTAATAAAATATAGATAAACATTAACACCCTTAAATAACTAAATGAAATTTAATAAATTCAGAAAAATTCCAAAAAAATAATAAAAATCATTTTCATGCATAAAAATAAATCTCTTATCTAATAAAAATACTAACTTATCGGCTAGTGGCTTAAAACAAATATTTAAAAACATTCAAAAATCGAGAAATTTTATAAAAAAATACCTAAAGATAAATAAAATTCAATTTTGAGATTTTAAATAAGAATAATTATTAGGATAATATTAAATATATTATTCCAAAAACATTTTAAAATTCTTAGATCATATATATTCAATTATTAAAATGAGATAGTTGTTTTATTAAATATTTAACATTATTTCCTAAGTAAGAAATAATCATGTTCAAAACACAAACTTTTGACTCTAAAATACTCTAACCTATAATTATAATTTAGGATACTATCCAAATTTAAATAATCAATTTTATAATATTTTTTTAAAATATTTAATCAACTATAAGTCTAAGATTTACAAGGTTAGTCTTGCAAATCATTAACTTAGATTAGAAGTAAGTGATCTCAATTCAATATAATCATATTAACAAACTTAGTATTCACTAATTATATTATAAAATAATTTCACCTATTTTCTTTATATAGAAAAATCTTATAGTATAATTTATGAATATTAAATATACTATCTTTAATTCTTTAAGAATAATTTTCATTATGCTTAGGAAAAAACCCTAATTATGGTTAATACCATAAATATGTCAAGTCTAATTATGTATTTATAGTTAACTTTGGTCCGATATATATCATAAGCCAGGTATATAATGTCTCAAGATCATTTAAACCTCATCAAAAACCATAACTTTAATCTTATTAATCTCTATAGTTGAATAACTTAACATAAAGAATATTTTCTTCAAATGTTATTCTTTTTGCCACTTCAAAAGAAACACTATACCATTTCTTCCAAGTCGCAACAACTTAAAACATAAACCTTGTAATAATTACATAATATCATTGAACCTTATAATGGTATTGTAATTGTACTTTACTTTTCATATTTTATATGTTTATCATAGAGTCGTAGCAACTATACCTTTTTATGAAGTAAAATTAAAATAAAGCAAATCATCTAAATATATCTCATTTGTAATAATTAAGGAATTACTGAGGACTTTGCATTATGCATCTCATTACTTATGCATAACATCATATTGCTTCTTTAAATATTGTCCTTATTTGGCAATGATGGTATTCTTATAGAACCGGAGATCCAAGGTCAAGCTAAGACATTCGACTACAATACTCTACTATATCAAGGCAAGTTCACACTTGCTCATGTCCTTTGATTATTTTCTTTAAAGTATTTTAAAAATCCAGTGTTGTCATCACCTGCATTTGAAAAAGGTCAGAAAACACTATTTTCATAATAATATGATTATAGGTTATTTACCATGAGGTAATAACCTACTATTAAAGTTTTGGTGGTAAAGGAACATATTATCTAGGACTTAACAACCAATGTCGCCAGTGATTCTTGCGCCGTATATTATGCGTTAACCATGATATTTGGAATGGGACGGAGAAGTCAGCTAGATCGGCTCCCTTTCGCATGCATTGGACATTGTTCTAGGCATTTGTAAGTTGCAGATCGTGGGTATAGCCGTTTTATAGGGGGAAAGTCTACCGTGGATCTGGGCTTACAAAAGACAGCTTTCTAGTGTTAATGGTTGTTGTGTGTATCCAACTAAGGTATAGCCGTTTTATACGGGGAATAGTCTACCTTGAGTTTGGGCATCCAACAAGTGTGGTGTATGCGGGGTCACAGAGAAGGACAGTGATTGGCTTGGATCTTAGTCTGGGCCTCATACCAAGGAAGTGTGAACGGCAATGCGTGCTCGGATGTGCAACCAAGCTAAGATCTCTCATGGGTAAAGTAACGCACCTCTGCAAAGTGTAAGAACTGTAACTTGTTACTCCCTGTTCCGGGAAGGAGATGCAAACGCGGAGGGAAAGGAACTCCATGAAAGTTCTGGTAAGCCCATGAAGGCTGACAGACATAGCTTTCCAGAATAAAAGCAACCTTTGAAGAAATGTTTACAAAAACTTGCATTGCCTACGACCTATGGTCTGTGGCTATAGATATAGTGCATCAAACACTCCTTTTTTAGTGAACTTGCTGAGTATGCTCGTACTCAACGTATCTTCTTAACCCTTGCTAGATTTTGAAGACATTAACGGTCAGGAAGAGGAAATACTCTATCCAATTGAAGACCTAGAAGAATTCCACTATGAAGAACCAGAAGTATTCGGAAGCGTCGAAGGGAACAATTATGAAAACATCTATGGAATGGAGACCGAAGTATGTGAAGTATAGATGTAGTATATATAGTGATCTAGTCCAGTAGCATAGATCTCTATCTTCTGTCTATATTAAATCTCGTATAAACCTTCGTTGCTTCTTACTTCTGTTCTCCGAGTTATTATAGTAGCCCTGAGTCATCGGGATACCTCTATGGACCTAGGAGGATCTCAAAGTCGTCATGTAAATTTCTGATTGTAATAATGACAATGTATGTTGTGGACCCGCTTTGTTTCTGTTGTACCACTCTGCGGATGTAATATTTGTGCAATGGTACTCCGTGAGTGTTATGTCCACGACTATAGTATGCTAGAACATGCAGTGGTATGCTGGGTCACCACAGTACATCCTACAAATTCACTTAAATGCCACCCACAACTTGGTGGTGTATGAAGGTCTTCTTCACGGACTTCGCATCGTCGAGGAGATTGGATCAGTTCAAATAATGTGTGTCAGTGTATTGCGACGAAGTAGATAATTTAGCCAAGTGTTTTGTCGTGTTCAATGTTTTGACACCGGCGATGGGAGCTCCCATTTTATTTCGGCCATGGGCGCAAAGTACAGCAAGCTCAATCGAAGAATGATAAGAACAAACAAGAACACAGAGACACTGGCTTTCTACCTAGGTTCATGCTACATTGTGTGAAACTCTACATCCTTCAATGGTGAACTATTTGGTGAATGATGAACTCGTTACAGAGATTGTTTCCTGGGAAGGAATCACTTGTTCCTTCCTAGCTAAGATATTCTTTTTATCACTTACCTACTCAAGGACGAGCAGGAGTTAAGCTTGGGTATGCTTGATACGTCGTAAACGTATCTATAATTTTTGATGTTCCATGCTTGTTTAGTATCCACTTTGCTATGATTTGTCTACACTTTGAGGTATTTTTATACATTTTTTGGGACTAAACTATTAACAAGATGCCACAGTGCCAGTTGCCTGTTTTCTGTTGTTCTTGGTTTCAGAAAAGCTAGTAAGGAAATATTCTCCGAATCGGACGGGACAAAAGCCAAAGTCAATATTTCACTAAGACGGACACAGAGACCGAAGGGCGACCGGAGGGGAGGCACAGGGTGGCCACCCCCCCCCCCCCACGTGCGGGCCCACCCTGGGCTGCGCCTTGGCAGGATGTGGGCCCCTGGCCATCCTCCTGCCTCGCCTCTTCACCTATATAATCCCCTCGAAGCGAAAACCCTAAGTAACCGATCAGATCTCCACGAAACAGTCCATAGCCACCGCCACCATCGTCCCAAGATCGGGGGGATCTGAAGCTCTTCTTGGCACCCTGAAGGAGGGGATAGATCATCTCACAGGCCTTCTTCATCACCATGCCAGCCTCCGGTATGATGCGTGAGTTGTTCCACTTTGTACTATGGGTCCGTACAATAGCTAGATGGTTGTTTCTCCTCCTTTGCGCTACCATGTTTAGATCGTGTGAGCTCCGTTCATGATCAAGATCATCTATTTGTAATCATGCATGTTGTGTTTGTGGGGATCCGGTGGATATTGAGATTACTATGTCAGATTGATTATTGATTCCATCATGTCTTCTTTATTATTTATTCTATCATGCCTGTGTTGTTTGAGATCTTGCATGCTCTCCGTTTCTAGTAGCTATCTTGGCCAAGTAGATGCTAGTGACTCCAAAGAGGGAGTATTTATGCTCGATAGTGGGTTCATGCCTCTATTGAATCTTTTACGATCATGCACCTATGTTGAATGTTTATTTGTTTTTAATATTGATATAAGTAGTACACTAATTCATAATGTGAATGCCAAAATAATCAAGTTAAATGATGATATTGTTGTATATATGTGGCATTGCCGTTTAGGTCAAATTGGTGTTAAACGCATGAAGAAGCTCCATTTTGATTGACTACTGCAATCACTTGATTATGAATCCTTTGAAATATGTGAATGATACCTTATGGGAAATATGACTAGAACTCCGTTCTCAAAAACAATGGAGAAATGCGACCGACTTGTTGGAAATAACACAAACCGATGTATGCGGTCTAATGATTGTGTCAGCATGCGACAGATATCGTTATTTTGTAACCTTGACAAATGATTTAAGTAGATATGGGTATATTTACTTGATGAAACACAAATCTGAAACATTTGAAAAGTTTAAAGAATTTTAGATGAAAGTAGAAAACAATAATAACAAAAAGATCAAGTTTCTGTGATCTGATCGTGGAGGAGAATATCTTAGTTATGAGTTTTGTACACACATGTAATGTGGAATAGTTTCACAACTCACTTCCGCTGGAACACCATGGCGTAATGGTGTATCCGAATGTTATAATCAAACTTTATTAGATATGGTATGATCTATGATGTCCCTTACCAATTTGCCACTATAATTTTGGGGTCATGCATTAGAGACATTTGCATTCACTTTAAATAGGGCACTATGAAAACCCGTTGAAACATCATCATATGAATTATGGTTTGGTAGCAAACCTAAGATGTCATTTCTAAAAGATTGGGGTTGTGATTCTTATGTGAAGAAACTTCATCCTGATTAGCTTGAACCCAAAGAGGAAAAATGTGTCTTCATAGGATACCCAAAAGAAACAATTGGGTACACCTTATATCACTGAACCAAAGGCAAAGTTTTTTGTTGATAAGAATAGATCCTTTCTTGAAAACGAGTTACTCTCGAAAGGTGTGAGTAGTAGGAAGGTAGAACTCGACGAGGTTATTAAAGCTTCTCTTCCTGAAGTTGCCACTTGTGTAGCGCCGGAATATGTTCCAATGTTGACTCCACCAATGGAAGAAGGAAATGATGATTAGGTACCACCTCCTCATGAAACTTCGATAGAGAGTACTGCAAAACCTCATAGGTCGGGCAAGATACGTGCAACTCTTGAACTATATGGTGATCCAGTCCTAAATTTCATGATAGATGGAAGCGATCACCCTGCGATGTATGATAAAGCAATGATGAGCCCAGATTCCAACAAATGGCTTGAAGCCATGTAATCCGAAATGGAATCCATGTATGAAAACCAAGTTTGCAATTTGGTGGACTTACCTCGCAACTGAAAGGTTTTTCATAATAAATGGATTTTCAAAAAGAAAACGGAAGCTGAAGGTAATGTGACCATCTATAAATCATGACTTGTCGCGAAGGGGTTCCAAAAATTCAAGGAATTGACTATGATGAGACTTTCTCACCCATAGCGATGCTAAAGTCTATTAAAAATATGTTAGCAATTGCTGCATTTTTCAATTATGAAATCTCGCAGATGGATGTCAAGACAGAGTTCCTTAGTGGAAACATTGAGGAAGAGTTGTATATGATGTAACCTAAAAGTTTTGTCGATCCTAAGGATGTTATCAAGGGATGCAAAATTTAGCGATCCATTTATGGACTGACGCAAGCATCCCAAATATGGAATCTCTGATTTGATTAATGTCACATCCCAAAATTTTCCAAATTTTGTAATGTGAAAAATAAATAAACAAAATAAATAATTGTTGAAATTTAGGGTGAAAAGAAACTTTTTATTTCTAAATGGAAACATTAGAACCCATCTTGAACAAACTTTGAATAAAAGGGAAACCCACAAAATTCAAATCAAGTAAAATGCATTCATCAAGGAATGTATCTTGAAATTCAAACTTGGGAAAATTAAACCAAAACCCAAAACCCTAATGGAATAAATCATTTCCAAGTTCTCTCAAAGACTATGGATTTGACCCATATAAAAATTGGTCAACAAACATTTATAAATGCTCAAAGATTGATAAATAAAAATATTATAAAATCATATAAATTGGTTTCACTTAATTTGGAACCATAGATAAAAACTTATGAATTTAATAAGATGAAAGGAAATAATTTCCAAAGCTAATAAAGCACCTATCAAAAATCCATACCAAATTGTGAGAAAAATAATCCTAAAGATATTTAAAAGGATAAACCAATATTAAATAAAATTATACAAATTGGAATCACCAATTTTGAATCTATAAACAAAAAGATATGGATTTTATAAGATAAAGTAAGAAATAATTAAATAAGGAATATTTAAAAGCCAAATTAAATCTTGGCCAAATCCATAAAATAATATAAATCAAATAAAATAAAGGGATAAAGAATATTCAAATAAAATAATATGACATTAACCAAATTCTATTCTATTTGAATAAAGACAAAATCCCTAATAGAAATGGTTAATTAAATCATGGGAAAATAATAAATGGAATTTGCCCAAGTGGAATAAAAGTTATTTAAATTAACTTTAATGAAACAAAAGAATCATTTAAATAAAATTTATATGGATTTAAAACCATCTTGGATTTTATTTAAATGAAGACAAATGCTCAATTTAAATGATGGATAAATCGTATTAAAAATACTTCAGATAATTCAAAGTGAATTATTTAACACCCTATTAAATAATAAAACGTACTGGATCGGGTTTGGTGAAAAAATAGAATTCAAATAAGGGTTTGAAGATAAAATCAAAATCTTATTTGAATAAAAGGCAAGTGGCCATTTTAAATAAAGTATAAACCATAAAAGAATAAAAGAATTATTCCTAAAATGGTATTTAAAATACATGTTTAAACAATATGGAAACTACTAAAAAGTTTTGAAAAGATTTGATAAATAAATCTGATTCAAATAAGAGTTTGAATTTGAAAACAGAAAATCAAAATGGAAAAAGAAAAAGAAAACAAAAGAGGGAAAAAATAAAAGAAACCAGCCCAGCCCAGCTAAGCCCAGCAGGCCCAGCAACCATCTCACTCCATCCTCTCCACGCGAAATGTTTTCCTACTCACAAACGCACCCGCATAGTCCCTAACGATCAGACCCCACCCTTCCTCTCTCTCTAACACTGACGAAGCGACCCCACCCGTCAGTCGTCGTTTTCACCTCGCGCGACGACCACGCTGGCCGTTTCCTACCGTTGATTGCCAGCATAAATTCGCGTCAATGCCGCAACCTTTACTCCCTGCGACCACGCTCGATAAAACACCTCCCTCCCCTCTCTCTTTCCCCTCAGATCTCATCCAACCGTAGCCACCAGGCTGCTACGAATTCTACTCGCAACCTTGTCTACTCCGGCGAGCCTCAGTATGAATTCCTGCCAAACCAGACTCTCCTCGCCCCCCTAAACTGCACGAGCATGCACACAAGAACCAGACGCATCTTCCAGCAACCCTAGTTCGCCCCCGCGTGCTCCAGATACTCGCCTTCGTCTTCGACAGAACGCCGCCGCCTACTGCTTCCACTCCGGCAACCCCCCACGGTGAGACCTGACCGCCCCCTCATCACTGGTTGCTACTCCTACAACCTCCTCTCTCCCGCGCATCTAACTGCACCACTGGTTTGTCTTAGCGTAGTCTATAACATCGCCAACGACGACAGCCCGAGCACATCATCCTCAGCAACATCTCCGAGGAGGAATTGCAGTCACACCCGAGCGTCCCTTCGTCCACCACGACCACGTCGAGCTTCTCCGCACCCCAGCGAACCCTGTGAGCTACTCCATACTCTCCTTTGCTTCCTGCTTCGCCGAAACCACCTCGTGCAGAGCGCTCCGCCGCTCGCCGTTGCCCTAGCGCCGCCCATCTCTTGTCAAGCCTCTACAAACCGTTGGATGATGATCGCATGGTTATGATAGTTTCACTTAAGCGAAGGGGTACGCTAGATCAGAGCCACATGATCCCCTTTTTATCCAACGCACCATAGCACTCGATCCAGCCGAACCTTTTTCGGCCAATAAGAACAAAACGCGTGGCACTCTGTTGTTTTAAATAGACAGAAACTTTTCTATTAGATGTTTAAACTTACAAAATTCATAACTTTTGATTCATATGTCCAAATTTTACAAATTTTATATCAATGGAATCAGAAAAAAGAGTACTTTCCAACCATGCTCTTTGTTTAATGAATTGATTCTCGAAAATTAGTTGTTTTTGCAGAAACTTGTTTAGGCTTATTTTGTGTATAAAATTTAATCTAAAAATGTTTTTGAGATAAAATCTTTTGTAGATGGATTGTTTTGAACCTAATGACCATAAAAACCAACTTATGGATTTAAAGAGTATTTTGTGAAGCTAAACAATAAATCTTTGAATTGAAGCATTTCTAACAAAATAAAATTGTTGAATATGTTTTAAAATGCTTTTTGAGTAAAACCTTTGGAAAATGATTTGATTTAAAATATATGACCCTAAACACCAACTTTTAGGATTTAAAAATATATTTGGTGAACTCTAGAAAATTATTACTTTGTTTAAAGGCATTTCTAATGAAATAAAATGTTGTTTGATTTAAAAATGGTTGATAGGTAAAACCTTTTGCAAATGGTTTAAATAATAAACACTTGACCATAAAACAATAACATTTTTGTTTAAAAATGTATTTGTCAAACACTAGAAATTATTACTTTAATTTAAACCATTTCTAGCAAAACAAAAATGACTTAAAGTGGCCATTTTCACTAACTTAATATCAAATGGTTTTGACACTTTTATAAATGACCAATAGGTGTTTTAAAATGTTTATAACCTATCAGAAACCAATTTTCCAAATAAAACAATCTTTGCCAAGCTTGCATGCATTTGCTTTGTTTTTATTATTCTATGTGATGAATTGCTTGAATGGTAGATTGAATTTGTGCCCTCATTGAATTGTAGTGAAAATTGAAGAGTGTGACTATTGCAAGATCAAGTAGTGAACTTATATTCTCTACCAAAAAGGCAAGTGGTGCTTCATACGTTTTCCCATTATTTTCACTATGCATTAGTGATGTGTTGAGTAGGACTTGCATGGAATTTTTGCTAAGTGTAAACTATGCCATGGGAAATCCTAGTAGATGAAACCTTAGTAGAATTTTCCTAAGTTAAGATTCCTACTACTATCATGCTTAGCTTAGCTAGTAGAAAACAAGGGTGGATTATATTCATGCTATGGAATATTTCTATGTCAAGGACTTGTATTTATTTAATAAAACAACTAAGTGAATGAATCACCTAGGTGGAATGGTAATTGCTTGGTTGTATTTTTGTTGAGTGGTTACTAGGGAACATTTTTCAATGGTTTACCCTGTGTATATCACTTGTGGAATGCCACCCAGGAACAAAGAGATTTGAGATGTCAAATGTTGAGAAGCTTCAAGTGTAGCCACTTGGCATTATGGGCTCTTCCTGGATCATATAGGTTGCAATAACTTAGCCAAATGGACACTTCGTGGTAGGGGATGATAGGTTTGGAGCGCGTCCATTCTGGTCTAAGGGAAGGCTTCTGAAAGATCTTGTCTCGATGCATGTCGAGTCTTGTGGGGAAAGTGCACCACCTCTCTCGATAGTAAAATCTAAGTACTTAGCCGTGTCCCCGGCAATGGACAATTTGAGCATCAAGACATGGAAGCTATCAAGAATCTCCTCATCCCAATTTCTAAGTTAAAAACTTGTGGTTGAACAAGGGTTAAAGGATCACCAATTTCTATTGGTAGATGCCTTGGGTGATTTTGGCAAATAAAAACTTAGTGTTTTCAAATGATAAGGAAAATATATTTTGAGCAAAGCAAGCCTAAGATCCACTTAGCCAAATACATATATATGATAGATACCACTATTCTACCATAGTATCACTTGCCAATACAAATCAAATGTATTGACCCTTGTGGCTGTAACTTATTATGTTGCAGGTTTTGTTTGATGTTAGTGAGGTGTGTTGAATTAGGATTACAAGTCTACAACCAACATGATTGCCTGTGGCACTTTGAAGATGAAGGACTCCATGCTATAGTTATTTCTGCTGCATTGTAATGAGATAGCCAAATAAGGTATGTAAGATGTAATGAATTATTTTATTTCTGGCTATAAAGTTGTATTATGACATTTGTTTCTTGATATTACATATTAACTGTGGATGCTAGCTATTGATACAGGGACTACCATTGTAAACACAGGGATCTCTACCTTATTAAAGGTTGGGACCTTTAAAATTAAGTAATCAAAGGTTTTGGATTTGTCCAAACCATCGGAGAAGCTTGAATTTACAAGATAGTGAGTTGGAGCTTTGTAAATTTCTAATATTATATGTGGATGACATATTGTTGATTGGAAATGATATTGAACTTTTGAAAAGCGTAAATGATTAATTAAATATTGAGTTTTCGCTAAAAGATCTTGGTGAAGCTGCATATATATTAGGCATCAAGATCTATAGAGATAGATCAAGACGCTTAATACGACTGGCATAGAGTACATACCTTGACAAGATTTTGAAGAAGTTCAAAATGAACGGAAGTAAGAAGGCATTTTTACCTATGTTGTAAGGTACTGTTTTGAGTAAGACTCGGAGTCCAGCTACAGCAAGAGATAGAAAAATTATGGACCATGTCCCCTATGTCTCAGCAATAGGTTCTCTTATAAGTACTAGGAAAACAACTATAAGTAATACGTATAGCCGTGTCGGACATGGAAGGTGGTGACCCACGGGCAAATAGTCGTGGCGCACCAGGAGGATGTGCCCCACGGGTAGGTAACTTACCTGTGGCACACATGGAGGTGGTGCGCCACAACTATTTGTGGGCCAGGGTGCCTACGAGTGCACCCCGCTTACCCGTGGCGCACATCGAGGCCATGCGCCATGGCTATGTGGGTTACCCGTGGGGCACCTCATAGTAGTGCGCCATGACTAAGTGCACTTCCTAATTTCAGCTCCAATCCCCTTGGATTGCCTTTTTAGGTTTGCAAAAAAATAATAGAAAATGATAAACACTTCAAAAAAATCCTTTCAGATATAGGTAGGTTATTGGATATAGTTTCTAGGAAACTTAACAAACATGAATTTTGACCTTTTTTGCAAAAATAGGTCATGCCATGGTAAAACGGCCAAAGGCCATTCTAGAATTTTGAGATTCCCCAATTTCGAAAAGAGTAAAAAGTTATGGGAGAAATAAGATTTTTTCCTACAAATTTTTTTTGAGGCCACATAGCCATGGCGCATCTCAGAATGGTGCGCCACGGCTAAGTGAGGGTGGTATTTGAAATTTAAATCCCGCTGGCCACACCTACCTACCCCTTCCTACTTCTCGTCCACCTTCCCCTCCCATTCCCCTTCTCCCCTTCTCCTTCTCCTCGTCTCATTCTCCTTCTCATGTTCTCCTTCCTCTCTTCTCTCCGGCCTCCTTGCTCCTCTTCTCCTTCCTCTTCTTCTCCTCCTCCTCTTCTCCTTCATCTCCTTCTCTTCTCTCTGGCCTCCTTGCTTCGGCCTCCTTCTTCACCTCCAGCGGCATACTTACTCTAGCCTACTTCTTAACCTCTAATGAGGCGGAGACATCCACCTCTAAGACGCGATGATGGCCACCTCTTCGAGGTGACGACAGCCACCTCTCCGATGAGGTGATGACGGCCACCTCTCCAACGAGGCGATCGTGGCGACTAGCTACCCCTACCCGTGGAGCACTAGCTAGTGTACCACGGCTAACTTTTTTCCCGTGGCGCACCACCTAGTGCACCACAACCAGAAGTTAGTTGTGACGTACGTTTAGTGGAGCACTGCATGTGCGCCACGAATACGCAAAACCGGTGCACCATGAACAACCTTTTTTCTAGTAGTGTATGTATGATATGCTATGTACAAGACCAGATGTCACACATCCTATTATTTTGACTAGAAGGTACCAATCTAATCTAGGTTTAGAACACTAGAAGGCAGTTAATAATGTATTTAAGTACTTGATAAGAACTAAAGACATGTTTCTCATAAATGGTGGTGAAGAAGAGCTCGTCGCAAGGTGTTATGCTGATGCTAGCTTCGACACCGATCCATATGACGCTAAGTCACAATTCGGATATGTATTTTTGATGAATGGTGAAGTGGTGAGTTGGAGGAGCTCCAAGAACCAGTGATAGCGAGATCTACAATGGAGGCGGAATATATCTCTGCCTTAGAAGTAGTGGCGTAAGCAGTTTGGATAAAGGAGTTCATTTCTGAACTGGGTGTGGTTCCAAGTGCTTTGGATCCAATGGTAATCTATTATGACAACAATGGTGCCATAGCCAATGCTAAGGAACCAATGTCTCACAATAATTCCAAGCATATAAAGCGTCGGTTTAACTCCATCCCAGAACATGTACAAGATGGCAATCTAGAGATTTACAAATTAGACACGAATCTAAATGTGACAGGCCTGTTAACTAATGCTCTCCCAAGGGAAAAACATGATTAACACCAGAACTCTATGGGATTTAGATTTATGACTATGTAAACTAGATTAGGAGATTATGTGATTTGACTTTTTAGAAATCACTGCTATATCGTCCACATAGGCATGAACATTCCGACCAATTTTATCGTGTAGGCAACGCCGCATTGTCCGCTGGTAGGTAACACCTGCGTTTTTCAGCCCAAAGGGCATCGTGACATAGCAAAATGTGACGTAAGGTGTGGTGAATGAAGTGGCCAATTGGTCTGACTTCCTCATCTTAATTTGGTGGTATCCTGAGTATGCATCGAGAAAACACAAAAGTTCTGAGCCAGCCGTCGAGTCAATGACTTGGTCAATGCGAGGCAAAGTGAACGTATCATTGGGACACGCTTTGTTCAAGCCGGTGTAATAAACGCACATTCCTAATTCTTTGGTTCCCTTTTTGGGGACAAGTACAAGATTGGCCACCCATCGGGTGTGAAGGACTTCTCGGATAAAACTAGCCTTAAGTAACCTAGCTATCTCCTTGCCTATGGCACGTCTCTTCTCGTCTCCGAAGCATCGTAGAGGTTGTTTCACCGGTTTGCATTTTGTATCACTATTCAAGCTATGCTTGGCAAGTTCCCTAGGTACACCTTTCATGTCGGCGGGTTGCCAGGCAAACATGTCCCTATTCTCATGGAATAACTCGACGAGCGCGCTTTCCTATTTGGGATCCAGGTCCGTCCCAATGGTGGTGGTCTTGGAGGAATCACCTACCACAAGTTCCACCGGCTTGGTTTCGATGGCGGCCTTGAATGCTGGGGCGGAGTCAGAAATCTACTTCTTCGACGCCGGCATCTCCGAGGCATCGACCTTGCTCTGGATCTCCTTGAATTCTTCATTGTAGAGGACAGCTTCAGCAAAGGCTGCTTCTCCAATGGACGCCTTCTTCTCGCGGTCCCTTGCCTTGGTAAAGCTTCGGGATACGGTGATGACACCATTCTGTCTAGGTATCTTGAGCTTGTTGTAGACAAAGAATGTCTTGGCCATGAAGGCGTGGAAGATGTCGTGGCCGAATATTACATGGTACACGCTCTTGAAGGGGACCACCTCAAAGGTCATGCGTTCTTGGCAGTAATTATTAGCATCGCCAAAAGCGACCTGAAGTTGGATGCACCCAAGGGACCGAGCCTCCCGACAAGGAACTACACCGTGGAAGATGGTGCTGCTCCTCCTTAGGTTAGTCTCCGTCAAGTTCATCTTGTGCAGTGTATCCAGGTACATGATGTTGATGTTGCTTCCACTATCCACCATACATTTGGTGAACTCATTGCCATCAATCAAGGGGCTGATGACCATGGCGTACTGGTTCTCCGTAAGGATGAGGTCTGGGTGATCCTTCCTGTCCCAAGTAATTGGAATCTCCGACGAGCGCAGGTACTGGGGAACTAGGGGTAGAGTGGCCATCAGTATCCTCATAGAGGTCTTCTGTTGTCGGACAGTGGAGGTGCCAAGGAAAGTGTGGAAAATGGCCGCCTTCTTCTCGAAGGGGTTCTTGCCCTTGCCATCGCTCTTGGCGGCGTGCTTGGGGTCAACATCCTCATCCATGTCACTTGAATCCTTGGACTCCTCTTCCTTCTTCTTCCCCTTTCCCTTGCCTCGCTGTCTGTTCTTCCTACATCGTTTGTAACCGGACTCCGGGTCCTCTTTGAGATCGTTGACGAACTTGCAATGGCGATTGGTGTGAGTGGCTTTGCTATTGGCGTCGAGGTGTACGAGGCACAGCATATCGCGGTACTCCTCATAGGTTTGGGGAACGCAGAGAGCTGCCGAGGTAGTTTCACTACCTCGCTGCTGCCCACAACTAGCCCCCCGTACTCTGCCACGATGCCCGCCATCCCCTCGTCCTTCAAAAGTCATAGCGACCATGTCGGAGGTTTGCTTTTCTTCTAGCGGGCTCTTCCGCTTGGTGCTGCTATTCCTCCTAGCTAGAGTTGGAATGGCTATTACCGGTAGGGAGCCGTGAGCATCGTCGTCGGCAGCTGCGAACTCACTAGCTAGCTAGATCATCTGGTTGAGATCTAGCCGGTGATTGTATGGCAAGCGCTTCAACTTATGTCAGAGCAACGTACCTTTCTCTAAGCCATCGATGAAGGCGATCATGGCGGTCTGAGCGTGCACTCCTGCGCAGGAATTCTTAATATCTAGCCAGCGAGAGAGGTAGGCGCGAGATGACTCGTCTTTCTCCTGCATGCACCACTGTAGATCGCCAACAGTACAGGGACACTTATACGTACCCTCGAAGTTTTTGGTGAGCGCTTCTTGCATGTCCAACCAGTTGCACATGGATTTCTCTGGCAAGTCATCAATCCATGGACGTGCCCTCCAACATCAATGGGAGGTACTTGACGGCGATGTTGGGGTTACCCCCGCGATCTCCACCGTGTTTCCGTAATCCTGCAACCATGTAGCTGGCTTGGCGGTGCCGGCATAGGGCTTGATGGTCTTGTCAATCCAGAAACCCTTGGGGTAAGTTGCGGTCCGTATTACTGGTCCAAAGCAACGTGGTCCCAAGTATTGTCCTTCCCTGGCCTCGTGAATCTTGTCCAAGCATGAACGTGCGTCGTATGGATCCAGGCTTGCTCTTTTCTTATTGCCGCCAGGGGAAGGGCTGCGTGAACGATGCGGGCCTCCTTCGCCATGGTGGCTAATGGGGGGCGACGGAGGCGGTGGAGGCGGTGTGTTAGCCTTCTTGCTGCTACCCTCCTATGACGCCTCATGCTTGTTGCGGTTGCTTGTAGGACGCGGAGGGTCATGACGCGACCTGCTCTTTGTCCCTGGTTGCGCTCTCCATCATGATGGGTCTGCTCCGTGTTGTCGCGGATGACGATGCCGCTCTGCCTTGGCGGAGGCATATCCGTACAACAGTGAGCCTTGGGGTCTTCGCAATGTCGGGGAGATCAAGGCGGTGGAGATGGGCGACGAGGTTGAGCCTTTCCTCCATGGTTGGAGGATATGGGGATAGCGTCCTTCCTGTTGCGTGCATCCCTCCGTCTTCGTTCTGATGAACCCGTCTGGGACCCGACATCATGAGGAGATCTGTCCCTTTGCAGCTTAGGCTGGCTAGACTGGCAAAACGCTGGGTCAGACTCAAGCATCTGAGAGGTGGCCTTTTACTACTATTTCACCGCCTTGGCCACAAGGTCATAGAACTGTTCTACACCTGTGGGTGATCTATCCTGCTCTAGAAGGGTCTTGGCGACGGAGAGGTTGAGATTGAGAAGAGGGGTGGGCATCACCTGCCTGCCCTCGCTGTCAATGTATGGCTTTGCTTGTGGCGGCTTCGAGGGAGACCATCCTAGGATCGTTGATGACGCGAGCCGGAGCTTTCATAGCCTTCTACTGCTGGAGCAGCGTCTTGTACTCGGCCTCCATAGCTCTAGCTTTCCCAATTGACTTCTGCACGTTGGCCAGATCTCGATCCAGCTTAGCGCCTTGCTCCGTGATGGCCTGTGCTTCCTTCAGCAGCTGCTGGCGCTTCTCATCAAGCTGGACTACGTTCCGTATATGGGCCATGATCATGGGCTCGGCGAGTGGGTTGCCGTAGATCACTCTATCAGCTGGAGTGATTTGGGAAGCAACAGACGTAGATGCTGGAGGCGACAGGTTTGCGGTGTTGTTGTTACTCGGACCGGTGTCGAGTTCCTGCGGCTGATGCACTGGGTTACATGGAGAGGACATGACCTTTGCGTGATCGTTGTCGGCAGCAACAGGTGGTCCCTTCCCCTTGTCCAGCGCTGTAGGCGGAGCTCGTCTGGGTTGATCTTCATCCATCGCCACCCCAATGGCGATGAACACCTCTCTAGATGTGGCGATGAACACCTCTCTAGACGTGACGGTGTTGTTGGCCTGCTCGTCGCGCTTGTAATCCTCCTCCATCTCCTGCATGGAAGAGTCTAGCTCCTTTTGGCTGAAGTCTATCTCCTCTGAATCTGCGTTGATGTCGGCGTAGAGCACGTCAAGCACATATTCGGAGGGCACCGGGGCTTCCTCGATGATGGGGGGTGGACGTGCAACAGCAGCGACAATGACTTGTGGTGGTGGCGCAGCTACGGCGATGACGATCAGAGGCGGAGGTGGAGATGGTGAAGCGGAGGGCCTCTGCCAATGAGGGCAAGTTCTATCTAAGCTTCTTCCTCAGCCTCTGCATAGCTGTTGACGGTATTCACCATGCTTTCAAAGGTGAGGCGTCCTGAAGCCTGCTGCCGTCTTAGCATATGCCGGAGAAGCTTACCTTGGTCCAGTCCTTCCACAAAGTGATACATAGCATCATCATTTGGGTAATGAGCCAGATCGTCCGTATACGGAGCCACCTGGCAAGGTAATCGCGGGGGTTTTCGCCCTCTCTTTGAACACAACGCTAGATCAAAGATGGTCACCACTCTGACGAACTTGGATCTCTGCTGTCCAGAAGCACGGGCGAAGCCGGCAGACTTGTAGTGATCTTCCACCGTTATATCCTACACAAGGGCAGTTTGGGTGGGCCATGAATTTTTCCGATCTTTGTCGGCAAACTCCGAAGAGAGATCCGACATCGATCCTTCCATGAACGTATCCTGCCCGTATGCCGTCCGTGCGGGTCTTGATGCTCCTCCGACTCCCAGGAAACTAGTGCCCGAGTCGGTTTCGCCGATGAAGAGGTGGATATCTCCGATAGGGACGATTGAGCACCGCGTAGGGTTCGTTGTGACACCCCAGTTTTAGATAGTCATTAATTAGGGTTTGGTTGTGCATTGCATAAGCATCATCCTCTAAAAATGCAACCAAGAAAATAAAATGCAAACCCTAATCTTCCCTTCCTTCTATTTGAAATTCCATTGAAATGATTTTCATTTTGAAATCTACAAAATGAATGGAGCCCAAATGGAATAAAAAGGGCCCCACACTATTTTACTATGTTTTATAAAAGCCCTGGTATTTTTGAAATAATTCAAAACAGATTCAAATTGGAAAAATACAGGAAGAAATTTCAAATAGAAAAAGAAAAGGTTTTGCTAAATAAAAACAAGCCAGGAAGCCAGTGGGCCCCAGCCCATCTTTTCTCACCCCTCCACGCCGCCTACCCGCAGCAAATAGCAGCAGCCACAGCCTAGCTCCTGCCCGCGTGCAGAAGCCCAGCTCGGCCCAGCAACGGCCCAATCCTGGCCCGCATACCCCTTCGCCCTCTTTTCTTCTCTTCCTCCTCGAGACAGAACGACTGCGAGGAGGTAGCTGCGTGCCCTATTCCGGTTCGCCGATCGCCACGTCACCGTCGCCGCCCCTGGACCCGATGACTACCCGAGGATGTGAAGAAGACCGCACATCTCTCCTCTCTTTCCCTATCCTATTATCTCGTTCCCCATCTCTCTCTAGCGTTCGCCCACGTAGATCCCGAACCCTAGACTCCAACCTCACCGGTGCCTCGCCATTACTGGTAGCCTCGAGCTCCATAGCGCACGCTCCAGTGACCGCCTTGATCTCTTCTATTGTTTGCCCCAAGAATCGCAAGCCGAGAGGCTCCCAAACGCCGCAATTGGAAGCTCCTTCCCGAAGTTTGTCCGCCGCCGTTCCCGTTGATTTTGCCCTCGCATGGCTTCACCGACCGCACTTCCGCGCTTCTAGTGAGCTGGTGATCCTCCTGGTAGCCTCGCCTTGCTTCCTCGCGTTCTGTAGATCGCTAGGGTCGCACTCCACCATCGGCCGCCGCTTGGCCATGTCGCCGGAGTTCCTACGGTGGTCAAAATCCAGCGGCGCCACCACTAAATGGTCGCATGCGTCACGCCAAGTCATCCACGCCCGCGCCCGCTCCCGCTTGCCCTCGCGCTCCCAGTCACCCTCCCCATCGTCGATCTGAGAGCAACTGCCGGGATGACGTCATACCGACGTCATCATGACATCAGCCGGCGCATGGTCAAGGTGGTCAACTCTTTGTGGCTCCTTTTGCCCATGTGGCTACTGATGTGGCCTAGGGCCCATCAATTAGTCACTGTGAGTAGCCTCTGCCGCTGTGTTAAAAGTATTTGTTCGGTCTGATGATGTCAGCCATGCGTCATGCTGAAGGATTAAACCTTTTTATTAATTTCAGAAAAAGGATAAATCTTATAAATTCAATAAGTAATTATTTATAATTCAGAAAAATATAAATAATATATCAAAATGTTTAGAAAAATGAAACCTACCTATTTAAGCTATAATCATGCATTGTTAACCAACTTTCATGACAAGTTTAATTAGAAGAACAAATGCACCCCTTTCATATGTTTCGGAGTTTCCCAAATTAGGGTTTCTACCCCTCGGAACCCCGATTAATTTGTTGAGCATGCCTTAGGGTTACATTCCGATGCAAATTAACTTGACATATCATCATCCTTGCTTGAGCATTGCATCAATGCCATGTGTTGATTGTTTCCCCTCTCTTTCCGGTAATTGGTTCTTTCCGGTAGAATACGATGCCGAGACCGAGATCGAAGCCCGAGGACAACACCGTCAAAGATCGACGAACAATACTTGACCAACTCCAACCAAGTCAAGTTCAAGGCTTCTGAAGATCTATTTATCTGCTATCAACTGGCAAAGGCAAGCATAGCCCCACCATGATATCATCCTATGATTTCGAAAGAATTTCAATTCCTGCCATGATGCATACGACTCTACCGTGTTCTTTTATCGATAGATAGAGTATCCTATCTATTGCATTACTCCCTTTGAGCTTATATTACCTGATCCACTGCTCCTAGCATAACTAGGTTTGGCTTGTGTGCACTGCTAGAGCTTATATATGTGTCTGCTTAGCCATGCATAGCTGTCAGTTCTGGTCCATCCAGATGATGTATCAGATGCAGAGAATCTAGTATGACAGGAGAACGTGATGAGATGATATCATAGGTGATATATGAGTTAAACATGCTAAGGCTTGTATGGGAGGCCATAGCGGGATGTGGTTTTTCTAGTCCCATGATCGCCACCACTAGGACCTGAGTTCTTGCCTTTGGAACCGAGACGAGCGTACAACCACACGGGGCCTGGACAACCTCATGACTAACTAACTTGCCTAGTAGATTCCATGAGTCACATAGTTCGGGCGTTCCATTCGACATACGCATTGAAAATGTTTTCGAAAGAGGGGGTGAAGGAGGTGCATTCATACAGGTAGGGAAGCGTGGACCGGGTTGCTTGGGGTTGATGGCGCCCCTGGTAAACCAACCTCGCCTCACATATTTAAGTACCGGCTTTGGGATTTGACCCGTTACGGCAGAATCATACTTATTGCTTGACTCATGGTCTCGGCGAAAGAAAGGTAAAGCTCGTGGTCAACCACTCTCTGCCGGCCTTCCAAGGAAGAGGGCTAATCTATAGTAGCATTAAGAACCGGTTGGAGCATGTGGGTAAAGTTGTACACCCCTGTAGGGTTAAATCTTTTCGAAAAGCCGTGTTCACGGTTATGAATGCTTGGTGACCAGATTCTAAGATCATAGAGAACTAAAACCTGATCGTAAAACTTGGTAGATCAACGTGTGCTTAAGGATGCTTCCTCATGGGTACGAGGGGTGATCCTAGTTCAGATGATGATGACTTGGTGGATATCAAAAGATGATGATCAATATTTCGGAGATGTCGCTCTCTTATCCCCTTTTAAAATACTCTGATTAGACGAGCTTCATCCCTCTCTCTTGTTTTATAAACAAAGATGGCTTTATGCAAAACAACTCCTCCAGCCATAAGTCTTGCAGAGTACAGACTGTACTCACCCTTGCTTTGTTGATACTTTTGGCAGAGTAAGTGTTCCTTGAAGATCAGTTTGGTACTACATCGACATCGACGAGTAGCTCGGGGTTCCCGGCCGGCAGCCTGGAATCTATGGGCTGGGACGTCACCGTTATGCTTCAGGCCTGTTAGGACATTTGTTAAGTTTGCTATACTTAATAGCATAATTTGCATTCCGTTGTTTGATGTTTGTGGTCAGTGACCTCTTCTTGTAATAATTTGGTTCTCTACTCAGTTATGAGCTTGCTGTAATAAATTTTTGTGTCGTAGGGTCACTGCCTTGTTACCGATTCTCCACTGGATATTCTTGAGCTCAAGGTTAAGCTTATTTCAGACGTAGGTCTGTGATTTGTTTAGCCCTGGTCCCGGGGGTGTTACATTCGTCTTCGCCGAGATCTAGAACTCGTCCGGAGGGACGATTGGAACATTGCCGGAGAAGAGAACACGACCGATGGCTACGGTTTCACCGATTCCCGCGAAGATCTTGGACCTCGCCCGCTGTAGAGCATGAAGCGCTTCTTGCCCCACGGTGGGCGCCAAATGTCCTGGTATTACCGATGAGTACGCCATAGAGGGGTCCTCATAGTGCGTGTTTAGAGACGTGGGTTAAGACGGACGGTTGACGGGTACGAGGTAATACAGCTTACCCAGGTTCATATCCCACAACGGTGGCGGAATCCTACTCCTGCTATAAATCACTATAATGGCAATACGCTAAGTTACAGGGATTGATTCGATGTGCGAGGTATGAGTTATGTTATGCCCTAAAGGATCCCATAGGCCCGACTTATATAGTCACGAGGTCCTAGGGTTATAGGGAAAGTCCTAGACGGATAGGTTACAGAGTCCTACACAGTATACAATCAGTCTAACGTGTCTTGCACTCCAAAGCTCCGGGTATGTCGGTGACTCCTCCATAGACTTCCCTTATCCGGCATGGGCCTCCCTTTTGGATCCATCTAACTGGGCCGCCCAGTAGGCCATAGGCCATGCTACCAACTATGGGCCATCCAGGTTATTCGGATAAAAGACATGCTATGAGGATACCCATATAGCATATCCCCAACATAAGCGTTCGTCAAACTGCGGGAGGAACTGATCCGCGGGAGCATTGTCGACGAAGCCCAAGCCTGGTGGCACCATAACCATGAATACCGGGTGCGAGGGGTCTTTCTCCGCCAGAAGGCGTCTCTCTACCGTCAGCACACCGTCATGCACACTCTTCATTTCCGAACTGGCGAGCCTCCGCAAATTCTTTTGTAGCATGGGCTCACCCGCCACATGAATCCTCCACATAATACCCTCGGGTCTTGGTGGCCCATCCCAAAACCTGATCGGATTCACAGTTGACGCCACCGCCTGGCTCGAGCTACTAGATTTTCTTTTCCTAGCCTTTTTTCCTATCGGAGAGCGGGCAGGCACCGCAATCTGAGCACCTGCCGCCCTATGTAGTGTGTTAGGGCTTAGAATAAAGGGTCGGTTGGTTGTATCAGCTGCCACGGTGAAGGCGCAAGCTGGAGGCGTCTCCTAAGAACCAAACAAACGCTTGTTGATAGTGGGTTTCTCTGTGGGGCCACCAGCTGGGTCTTCGTTGCAAAACTGAGTGTTGAAGAACTGATCAAAGTCTTCGTCGTCCTCGTTCGGATCCTGCGCCATGTGCATATCATCAACATGATCATCCGACCCACCGCGTGGAGGTGACGGCGGGGACAGTACGGGGGCCTTGCCACCGCTTGTCGCTGGCATGACAGGCGATGTTGTTGTATGTGGCGTGATGGCCCCCACCGTCCCCAAACGAATCATGCTCTTTAGACATTGCAAGAATAAGAGAAAGCAACTTCTGAGGATAGTTGACTCTTCTTCACCCACTCTGGAGGTTGAATGGGAGGTTCCAAGTCGTCACAACCCCTTAGCACCAGACTAATTTTAACCCTGTGCACGCTATCTGGTATCGGCCTTGAGTTGAAGGTGCGCTGCAAGGGTTGAACGATGGTACCATTGGCAACATCCCTCAGCTCGTTGTTCAAGTAGCATAAGAGAGTGCAAGGAACATCCGTCTACGAAAAACATGTACGGTGTCAGAGAGATGCCATAAGAGTAATAGATGGCATTAAAGGCGGTAAAGTAATTTGTTTACCGTGATGGCGTCGAGATCGGCTAATGTCGAGGCAAGGCATACGACGACGGGCATGCAAGAGACTGAGGGGCTGCTTGATGGAGCGGTGCCGGCCGCTAGTGTATTCTCCCTACCGGGTGCTTGGAGCTCCGGTGCCGCAGCGATGATGGCAGGGGGAGTCACCAACATGTCGGGCACCGCGGTGATGACAGGGGGGCCACCAACACTTCCGGTGTCGCGATGCTAGCGGGAGGAATCACGAACACATAATTCAAATGATTCGTCGATGCCGTGTTGTTTGAGTCGCTGCTGACCATGCTTGGAATCGGGCACGGCCCTTGTCGACCACCCGCACTCCAGTTCTCTATTGACTCCACCAAGGTAGGCAAGATGGACATGAGGGTGATTGCCAGGTTGTCGTGGACAATCTGCGAGATCCGTGCCACTTGTTCCTTAAGTTCTTGAACCTCGCGGTTTTCCTCCTCGCTCCTTTCCGACAGCGCCACACGCGTCCTCGGTGGCGGACCAAAATGATCCACCCAATTCTTACCCCTAAGGCCAGTTCATCGCCCCGTTAAAAGGGTTATCCCACCGGGTGGCCGCCGTCGACCCCTGGGATGAGGAACCGTGGGATCCATGACTAGCAATTTCCTCCTGCAGAAGAAGTAATAGTGAACCGTTTAGAAATTCGACTTCGTCGATTAGAATGCAATCGAGTTGATCCACGGTAATTAAATTACTTACAACAATTTCCTCGAATTCCTTCACCGCGGGATCTGCGGTGAGTTGTTTGGTTTTTGGGTCCACATGGTAACGGGTCCTGATGAAGTTTTGAAGCTGTCCATTTTTGAATTTCTCAAAGGGGTTAGCTATCACCTTAGCTCTATACTATTCATCCTCATTATCCCATTTTGCCTCTGCGGTTCTGTATCCACCAGAAATGAGATGGTGGTGACCTATATTCATCGCCTGTAGCACCTTTCCCCAATTACTCGAGGCCTGGGCTCTTTCCGGTTCGCACATCTCCTTGAACACCCCGTACTAATCTTCATTGATCTGTGGGTATTTCTTCTGGATCTCCTCGAGACTTTTTCCTTCTTTATAGATCTTCTTCTTTATCCGGGTTCTCTAGCTGGCCATGGCGGTGCTCATCTTTGTGAGGGCGGATTTGTTTACTTCATTCCCATGATAATTTGTGTTCCGATACTCAGTGAGGAACTTGTATCTTGCGTGCAACTTCTCGAAGAGGAGTGTGGGCAAATGGCCATTATCTTTATGCCGGAGATTCTCGGTGTTGATCGAGATGGTGGACCGGGTGATAGCCGCCACTTCCCCACCGTACCCTCTGACGACAAGGTCGGGCGCCAAAGGAACCCCTGTTGGGCTCACTTTGGTAATTTACTCTCTAACAGTGCCAACTGTGTTCGGGCGCCATTCCTTTGGCTTCTTCTTCTGAGGAGGATTGCTACCAGTCGTTGTGCCCTCGCCGCCATTAGTGGTTTCATCATCCGCCGTTCCTTCGGCTTCTTCCTTCGTGTCTTCCATCTCATTTTCCTCGCTCTCCGAAGGATGGTATTCTTCATCTTCTTCTAGCCGTTGGGCCTCCTCCCAGAGTAACAATTGTTTATTTGAAGGTCTGACTTCTCCTTCAGCGTTGATGCGCTTAGAACAACCAGCCACGTCGTTGTCACACATGCTTGCACTAATAAAAAGCAAATAATGGTTAGTAATAAAGTGCCCAGAAAAATCCGGCATGACCTTTGCTAATTTTCTTAAACTAGGAGTGCCTGATTTCTGCCGAAACGGAAGTTAATCAACATTCTGGCAAAGATCAGGACTTATTTCATACAAGAACCTACATAAAGATCATAAACCTCCATCATGGCCTTGCCAATTCAAAACTGATAGCAGTATACACATCAGTATAGACAGCAACTTTGCACAACAATATACATCAGTAAAAAATCAATGTATACACAGTATATAGCAGTAAAAACATCAATGTATACACAGTACACAGTATACATCAGCTTTGCACAGCAGTAAAAAAGCAACTAACCTATTTCTTGACAGCAATACACAACCTACTGCTTGCTAAGTAACCTACTTCTTGACAGCAACTAACTAAACCTAAAAAAACTAACCTACTGCTAACTAAAAAAAGATGAAGGAGCAAACTAGGGGATAGAAGAAACACAACAGTGTTTTTTGATAAATTTCTCTTTTGGTTTGATAAATTTATTGACAGCAACTACACAATTATTTTGGTTCTTTGATAAATTTCTCTTTTCTTGTGATATTTAGAATCCTAGCCCCAAAATTTATTGTTTTCTGATATTCAAACTAGCAACAAAATTCTATGGTCCATTCAGAATTTTGAAAAAAATTAGACCAATCCCCAAAATTTTAATCTCAAAGCAACAAAAATATTGTGAAACAAAATGAAGCTGAAATGCTGGAAATGGCCAAGCTTCATCCTTGACCAACAAAAAATATTATGAACGAAAATGAAGTTTTACACCTTGATTCAATTAGTACTAGTCAATAATCAGCAATCCCTTGATGAGATCTAAAGTCAGCAATAGCATCCGACACTAGATTGCTAGGATATACTTCTACTCAAGACTTTAGAAATAGCATCCACACTACGCACTGGACTGGCCACTATTCAGTCTAAGCACATTTCAAATTTTAATCTCAAAGCAGTAATCCCCAACAAGACCAATCCGTGCTCCATACAACCTAGTAGTACATGATAGAATCCATGTGACTATTTTGTGTAGTCGCTGAACAAGATTTAAACCACAGAGCAAACTAGACCACAAGGTTGCAAAGATTACAAAGATTACATTCCTCAACAATCTGGTAAGGTCGCAAAGATTACATTCCTCAACAATCTGTCAAAAAACAACCACAAGGTTGTAGTCGGAAGGCTCTAGTATGCGCCCTAATCTGAACCCTAGCTATCTGAACCGTAATCTAAACCGCCTGCAGAGAGAGGGGAGAGAGGGAGAGAGGGAGCGAGGGAGCGAGGGAGAGAGGGGAGGGGCTCACCTCTGAGAGGAGGACGCACTACTAGGAAAACGGCTATAGGTAATCAGCACATCCGTGGCTCACATGGTTGAAGTGCCCCACGGCTAAAACAGGCGTGGCTCACCAGTGGGCAGTGCCCTACTAGTAACTAGAACAACCGTGGCGCACATGACTATAGTGCGCCACAGATGTGTGTGGGCCAGGGCCCTGTTGGCCGCACGCCAAACATCTGTAGCGCACTATAGTCATGTGCTCCACGGTTGTTAGTGTCAACCGTGGCGCACATGGGGGGGGGGGGGTGCGCTACGCCTAAGCGCATGCCCTCCTCTGCTGTGAAACGGCCACAAACATCTGTGGCGCACTCGGCCTAGTGCGCCACAGGGAGTAGGAACATCTGTGGCGCACATGGCATAGTGCGCCACGGTTGTTTCTACTCCCTGTGGCGCACTAGGGCCGTGTGCGCCACAGATGTGTCGATTTTTTTAGGACAGCACTTTATGTGCACATGTGTGACCACATCCACCACCCCACCCCACACTTCACTTTCCCCTTCTTCTTCCTCCTTAGATCTAGTCGGGATCTTCTCCTTCCCACCTTAATTTCTCCACCCATTCACCATTTTTAGCATGTAAAACTTGCTTTGGATGTTACATAAGTAATAGAGGAGGTCTCCGGTCTCTCATCTCCTTCTCCGGTCGACGCGCGCACCTCTCCTTTCCATCTTTCTCGCGATCGGTCTCTCATCTCGGTAAGTTGTCCATGTAAGGATGTGTTCATGTGTATATGGATGATGTGCTCATATGTATGTAGATGATCGAAGCTCATGATGTGTGTATGTGGAGAGGATGGTCATATGTGTGTGTATATGGAGAGTATCGATGATGCTCATGCATGTGTGTATGGAGAGGATAATGATATGTTCATGTGTGTATGGATCGGTCTCTCTCTCTTGTGTTTGTATGTGAACAAGTTGCCATTTGTTTTGCTAAAATGTTGATTCATTTCCATTTTGGCAAGACTTTGGCATTTCGCAAAGGTCCTAATTTTAGGATAGGTCATGCCGAAATTTTCTATCGACCATTGCATGCATGCATTCATTATGTGGTTCTAATAGACTTCAAAATTGTACCGTGTACACCGTGCAGGCAAAAATGGTCCGCATAATGAGCGAAGGCATTGTGGCTAGATTTTTGAAATGTGCGACGGCTGACATGATATGAAATAACAAGACAGATATAAGATGTCCGTGCAGAAGATGCAAACTCAACTGGGTGATCGACCCAGATTCCGGGAATCTGCAGGCGCACCTGCTCCGCCATGGTTTCATGGATGGATACACTCGTCGGATAAGCGATGACGTAGACGATGGAGAAGGTGAAGGTGGCCAACATGACGATGATCATCATCACGGCGAGAACGGGCGAGATGATGAAGAGTCTCCTGGAGATGGTGAAGGTGCGGAAGCAGACCGGGATGATGATGATCTAGATGCCGGAGGAGCAGATGACGATGGAACAACGTCAGGCTGGGTGCAGGACCCTTATGTGCAAGAGCTGCTTCTCAAGCAGACGAGTAACGCTAGGGCTACCGCTAGAGAGAAAGCCAAGCTTACGCAACTTGAGAAAGACGCGGTTACTCCATTGTATGAAGGATGCAGGCCCGATGATACCCGGTTGAATGTAACGCTCAAGGCTATGGAGATGAAGGCAAAACACAAATTGAGCGACGCAAGCTTCGACGATATGATGGCATTCTGGCACGATCGTCTCCCGCAGGGGATCACATGTCCAACTAGTATCGAGGATGCCAAGAAAATCGTCTGTCCTCTCGATCTACCGCACGTTAGATATCACGTATGCATCAACGATTGCATCATTTATCGGGGCGAGGACGCGGAGAAAACCACATGTCCGGTGTGCGGCGTGAGTAGATACAAGAAAGGGAAGAAATCACCTCGAAAAGTGGTATGGTACTTTCCTATCACTCCTCGTCTGCAGCGCTATTTCACGGACCCTAAGGAAGCGAAGCTCATGCGATGGCATACGGAAAGGAAGAAGCCAGGAGATGATGATGACCCCGAAAAGGATGAGCTGCTGACGCACCCTTCAGATGCTAGCCAGTGGAAAGCATTGGACCTCGAATTCCCAGAATTCGGTGGAGATTCGAGGAACATCAGGCTTGGTGCGAGCACCAATGGACTCAATCCGTTCGGTAGCCAGAGTAGCACGCACAGCACTTGGCCCGTGTTTGTATGGATGTACAACCTCCCTCCATGGTTGTGCATGAAGAAGAAGTACATACAAATGAGTATGCTAATTCAAGGGCCGAAACAACCTGGTACCGACATCAATCTGTATCTCGGGCTGTTGAAAGAGGAGCTAGCCACGTTATGGGAATCTGGAGCCAATACTTATGACGCCGTCGCACAAGATTATTTCACTATGAGATCCGTGTTGGTCACTACGGTGTAAGACTATCCAGGTTGCGGGTATATGTCGGGGCAGGTTATCCAAGGATTATGCGCATGCGTTAGGTGCATGGATAACACAAGCTATCTCCAACTAGAGAAAGATCCAGGGTCATCGAAAACCGTGTTCATGGCGCACCGGAGGTGGCTCGGCAAGAATGATCCATGGAGAAAATGTGGAGACCTGTTCGATGGCAAATCAGAGACCCGAGGAATCCCAGAGCGTAGGAGCAGCGAAGAAGTGGAAGAGTTGCTGAAAAACTGGAAAGATTGTCCTAAGCCTGGAAAGAAGCAAAAGAGGCAGCAACAAGACAAGCCGCTGATGAAGGTATGGAAAACAAGGTCTGTTTTCTGGGAGTTGCCATACTAGAAGTTTCTCCGCACGCCTCATAGCCTCGACATCATGCACATCACGAAAAACATGTGCGAGAGTCTGGTCGCCACCATAATCAACATGCCAGATAGGACGAAAGATGGTATCCGGAAGGCACGACCTGATATGCTTGGGTATCCGGAAGGAGCTTCACGGAGGACGCACTACTCCTGATGATCAGAAAGATGACGATGATGTTGAGTCGGAGACGACACAAGGTCGTCGGAAGGGTAAAAAGTTCAAGAAGAACGAATATTACTGCCCTCCTTCTTGCTTCACTCTAAACCAGGATGAGATCAAACAGTTTTTCAAGTGCCTTCTAGGAGTCAAATTTCCTTACGGCTACGCGGGCAAGATAAGCAGATACCTAGACGAGGCGAAGCAGAGGTTCAGTGGCATGAAGTCTCACGACTGTGCCGTCCTAATGACGCAGGTACTTCCGGTCGCACTAAGAGGGATAATGGACGAGAACGTCCGTGAAACATTATTTGGCCTATGCAAGTTTTTCGACGTCATCTCTAGGAAGTCGATTGGCGTGAATCAGCTCGGGAGGCTACAGGAGGAGATCGTGGTGATACTATGTGAGCTTGAGGTCTACTTCCCACCCGCATTCTTCGACATTATGGTGCATCTGCTGGTCCATGTCGTGGAGGACATCGTACAACTCGGGCCGATGTTCCTCCGCAGCATGATGGCGTTCGAAAGGATGAACGGACACATCAAAGGATACGTTCGCAACAGGTCCCTTCCAGATGGAAGCATAGCCAAGGGCTTTCTGGCCGAAGAGTGCATCTCTTTCTGCACGAATTATGTAGACATCGAGAACCCTGTCGGTCTTCCCGTTAACAGGCACCTTGGCAAGCTCGACAGATCTGGTCACCGAGAGGGTCGTCGCATACTGCATGCAGACTTCGATTTTCGATGCGCAGACTTTGATCGAGCAAACCTTGTCGCGCTACAACATTTAGAACTGGTCGATCCTTGGGTACAGAAGCACAAAAGGTTAATCGAGAAGAAGTACAGTGACCGGGGCATACAGAGGACGCATGGAGAAATAATCAAAGAGCACAACTCAGATTTCACGCGTTGGTTTAGGCAGACGCTCCTTGATAATCCCCCGCGATCGCATTCTTCTGACACGGAAAAGATCATATTCACCTTGTCGCAGGGACCGATGCAAAACCTGGTGACCTATCAAGCGTATGATATCAACGGCTACACATTCTACACGGAGGAAAAGGACAACAATTGTGATTATCAGAACTCAGGCGTAACGTCGGAATTCTACACCGATGACAACCTGAAGGAAAGATTCTACGGAAGAATCGAGGAGATCTAGGAGCTCGACTACTGTGGAGAAAAGGTGCCGATTTTCCGTGTTAGATGGGCAAAGAGCGTCGGAAGAGAAGACCGGTATTTCACAACCATGGTTATACCCGAAGCAGCCAAATCCAAGGCCGTCGGTGCAAACGTGGCCGCGAAAAATGAACCGTGGGTACTGGCTACCAAAGTAGACCAATGTTTTTTCATTACCGACCCAACAAAGCCTAGCCGTGTTGTCGTGAGGAGAGGAAAAAGAAACATCATCGGAATGGATGGAGTCGCCAACGAGCAAGACTTTGACCAGTACGGCGATCCAAAGATTGAAGATGACGACGACTACGATGCAGCAACATACATCACAAGAAGAAAAAGGACAACCCTACCCAAAAAAGGTAGCCCGTTCGAAAGAAGAAACATTAAAGTGCCGGGGCTAAATTATTCAACCGCGACAAAGAAGGGAAAAAAGATTGTAAAACGCTAGCTCAAGAAATATTGTAAAACGCGTGGTCGAAAAAGATTGTAATATTCATGGACAAATTATTATGAAATTTAGTTATACTTTAAATCATATTTGTACCACTTTTATGACATATATTGTCACTTTTGGGCATTTTTGGAATATTTAAAAGTATTTTAAAATCAAAACAAAACTTCTATGGCATATATCACCACTTTTGGGCTTTTTTGGAACATTTAAAAGTATTTTTAAAATAAAAACAAAAAATTGGGGCACCAGGATTCGAACCTGGGTGCTCACAGGTTTAGAATAGAGTAGTGGGCAGAACCAGTGGGATACGCTAGTATAGTTGTTAGCTAGTGGGGCTGTAGTTTTCTTATACAGTAGTTAGAAGCCGATAGGCGTAGCGCACTAGCCCATAGTGCGCTACAGATATCCATAGCACACTATGGCTCAGTGCGCTACGCCTAAGTGGCTTTATCCACACGTGGCGCCCGACCCCCCTCTCTCATCCCCATCTCTCCATCTCTCCATCTCTCAGCCCGAGCATGATCCGTCGCCGCCGCCGCTCTCGATCCGCCGCCGCCGTGTCTGAGGAGGAGGAGGCCTTCCCGCGCCCGAGGAGGAGGAGCTCCGCCCGCGTCTCAGGAGGAGGCCCGTGTCCGAGGAGGAGAAGCCGCCGCGTCTCAGGAGGAGGAGGAGGCCTGCCCGCGCCCGAGGAGGAGGAGGTCCGCCCGTCGTTCGCCCGTCAGAGGTGAGCGTCGCCTCTCCCCTCTCCCCCTCTCTCCCTCTCTCTCCCTCTCTCCCCTCTGTTAACTACTGTAATATCCTCTGTTATAGTTATTTTTTCCTTCATGATTCTGTTGCATCTGGTTAGGTAGGTCTTATCAGAGACAAGTTACAGCAAGAACTGAATACAATATTTGTCTTGTTCCAATGAGAAATGTGGTATTCTTGTAGAAGCTATGACCTAAAAACCTATGTACAGATAGATAAGTTTTTTGTGCTTCCATCCTGACACAGTGTTTCTATTGCACTGTTTGGAATGGTCTCTTATTATTTCACTTTACATAGTAATCATTTTAAGGATTAGTGCATCAAACATATTGTGAATGCAATGCCAGGAACAAGTGTTGGAATTTTCCTCTAGAAACATAAGTGTTATATTGCATATTACGTGATGTTAGATTTACTGCAATATGAAGCTACTCCAGCGTATGTTTCAACCTAAAAGATATCACTTGGTGCAACATGACCATTATGATTGGCTGGCACAAACTGAGCACTCTGATTTATCTTGATTCATGAGCATTTCACCAGTAGGTTGTAGGCATGCCAATGTGTGATGCTATCTCGCTGCACTTAGGATAGTTTGAACATGCTTTGTGAGTTGCTTACAGTCGTGGCAAATCCGTGCTCATGTATCTGCTCTGATTGCTTTTTAGTGGTCCTTCTCTTCTCCCAGTCTTTGCTTTGCTTTTTAGTAACCTCTATCAGGTTTTCTTTTTGGCTGGATTGTATGCATATTAGTGCTTGTGTACTGAGAACAAAGTTGTGCCAGTTGTGCAGTAGTAATTCACTTCCTCATGCAGCTACCTCTGCATCCGTCTCAGCTTTTGTAAAGGGAATATGGTTTTATGGTCTGGCACCTAGTGAGCATGTTCTGAGATATATATATATTTTTCATGAAGAGTTGACTGTCTGGAAGTAAAAAAGAGAGGAATGGTCTCTTATTATTTCACTTTACCTAGTAATACACTTATGTTTGATGCACTTTACCTGAAAAGTGGTAGAGTTTCCACTTTGTTGCCTTGCAAGCTGCATATGATTTCTAAGAAGATTTGGGCGTGGTGCACTACCCGTTAAATTTTTTGGTATGCCCTGGTGTAAATCTCGGCAGATGCAGCCTCTCAAGTTGTAGATTTGTTTAGTATCTCCTCCCTCATTGTGAAGCATCTAGATCTGAGATTTATTTTGCCTTGAGCATTTTGTTAGTACTATTTGTTTCTATTTTTTCCATGTCCATTTTCTTTCAAACCGTTCTGACACTTTTGGAAAGTAGTTTGTTTTAAGATGTCTAAATGGAGGGCAAGAATGTCTTGCATTTGTATTTGTTTATTAATGACTACTTCATGTTATGCAGTTAGATAAGTGTATATTACATCAGGAAACACCAGGGGCACCACCATAGAGGGTCATGTGATTTGCGTCTTCTGTATACGTCTTGAGGAAATGTTAGTTGCTGCTGTGTATGCTCATATGTGTTATTTTCTTTTTTCAAGAGATGTGTTTTCTACCTAGATGTTTATGTGCTGGCTGTGTTGGCCAGATTATCCTATGTGACCAGATTCTGTGCTGGTTGTGTTGGCCATTTATTGTGTGCTGGTTGTGCTGGCTATGATGGCCATTTATTGTGTGCTAGCTATGCTCGCCATATATATGCAGGTTCTTGTATGAAATGAGTCCTGATTTTTGCCAGAATGTTGATTAACTTCCGTTTCGGCAGAAATCGGGCACTCCTAGTTTAATAAAATTAGCAAAGGTCATGCCGGATTTTTCCGTGCATTTAACCAATTATTTGTTTTTTATTAGTGCAAAGATGTGTGACAACGACGAGGCTGGATTTTCTAAGCAATAAAGGAGAACTCAGACCTCCGAATAAACAATTGACATTCTGGGAGGTGGCCCAGCGGCTAGAAGACGATGAAGAATACCATCCTTCGGAGAGCGAGGATGATGAGATGGAAGACGCGGAGGAAGAAGCCGAAGGAACGGCGGACGATGAAACCACCGATGGCGGCGAGGGCACGGGGAGTGGTAGCAACCCTCCTAAGAAGAAGAAGAAGAAGCCGAAGGACGGGCGCCCGAACACGGTCGGCACGGTCAGGGAGGAAATTACCGAAGTGATCCCAACAGGGGTTCCTTTGGAGCCCGACCTTGTCATCAAAGGGTACGGTGGGCAAGTGGCGGCGATCACCCAGACAACCATCTCGATCAACACCGAGAATCTCCGGCATAAAGATAATGGCCACTTGCGCACACTCCTCTTCGAGAAGATGCACGCAAGATACAAGTTCCCCGCTAAGTATCAGAACACAAATTATCATGGGAACGAAGTAAACAAATCCGCCCTCACAAAGATGAGCACCGCCCTGGCCAGATGGAGAACCCGGATAAAGAAGAAGATCTATAAAGAAGGCAAAAGTCTCGAGGAGATCCAGAAGATTGACCCGCAGATCACCGAAGATCAGTTCCGGGAGTTCAAGGAGAGGTGTGAATCCGAAAGAGCCATGGCCAATAGTAATCGGGGAAAGGTGCTGCAGACGATGAATATAGGTCATCACCATCTCGGATCTGGTGGATACAGAACCGCGGAGGCCAAATGGAATAAGGAGGACGAGGAGTATAGATCCAAGGGGATAGAAAACCCCTTTGATAAATTCGAACCCGGGCAGGTTCGAAACTTCATCAGGGCCCGTTACCATGTGGACCCAAAAACCAAACAACTCACCGCGGATCTTGCGGTGAAGGAATTCGAGGAAATTGTGGTAAGTATAATCTAATTACCGCGGATCAACTCGATTGCAATCTAATCGATGATCTAAATGATTCACTGTTACTTCTTCTGTAGGAGGAGGAAATTGTTGCTAGTCATGGATCCCAGGGTTCCTCATCCCAGGGGTCGACGGCGGCCACCTGGTGGGATAACCCTTTTAACAGGGCGATGAACCGGGCCAAGAAAATGTCGTCGGCTGGCCGTCTGGCCGGCCTCGGGGGTAAGAATTGGGTGGATCATTTTGGTCCACCGCCGAGGACGCATGTGGCGCCGTCGGGAAGGAGCGAGGAGGAAAACCGCGAGGTTCAAGAACTTAAGGAAAAAGTGGCACGGATCCCGCAGATCGTCCAAGACAAACTGGCAATCACCCTCACGTCCTTCCTGCCTGCCTTGGTGGAGTCAATAGCGAACTGGAGTGCGGGTGGTTGAGTAGGGTCGTGCCCGATTCCAAGCATGGTCAGCAACCACTCGAACAACGCGGCGCCGACGAATCAGGTGAATTACGTGTTCGTGACTCTGCCCGCTAGCACCGCGGCGCCGCAAGTGTTGGTGACTCCCCCTGCCATCACCGCGGCGCCGGAGTACATGTTGGTGCCCCCCTGCCATCGTCGCGGCGGCACCGGAGCTCCAAGCACCCTTCGGTAGGAAGAATACACCGGCGGCCAGCACCGCGCCATCAAGCAGCCCTTCCGTCTCTTGCACGCCCATCGCCGTATGCGGTGCGTCGACATTAGCCGATCTCGACGCCATCACGGTAAACAAATTGCTTTAATTACCGCCTTTCATGCCATATATTACTCTTATGGCATCTCTGACGACGCCGTACATGTTTTCCGCAGACGGATGTTCCTTGCACTCTCTTATGCTACGTGAACAACGAGCTAAGGGATGTTGCCAAGGGTACCATCGTTCAACCCTTGCAGCGCACGTTCCACTGAAGGCCGATGTCAGATAGCTTGCACAGGGTTAAAATTAGTCGGGTGCTAAGGGGCTGCGATGACCTGGAACCTCCCATTCAACCCCCAGGAGCGGATGAAGAAGAGCCCTCTGTCCTCAGAACTTGCTTCGGCTTATTCTTGCTATGGCGAAAGAGCATGATCTGTTTGGGGACGGCGAGGGCCATCATGCCATAGACAACAACACTGCCTGTCGTGCCAGCGACAAGCGGTGGCAAGGCCCCCTTACCGCCCTCGCCGTCACCTCCACGCGGTGGGTCAGATGATCATGTTGATGATATGCACATGGCACAGGATCCGGCTGAGGACGACGAAGACTGGAATGATCACTTCTTCAGCACTCAGTTTGGCAACGAAGACCTAGCTGGTGGCCCCACAGAGAAAGCCACTATCACCAAGCGTCTGTTTGGTTCTCAGGAGACGCCTCCAGCTTGCGCCTTTACAGAGCCAGCTGATACAACCAACCGGCCCTTTATTCTAAGACCTGACACACTACATAGGGCGGCCAGTGCTCAGATTGCGGTGCCTGCCCGCTCTCCAAAAGGAAAAAAGGGCAGGAAAAGAAAATCTAGCAGCTCGAGCCAGCCGGTGGCGTCAACAACTGCGAATCCTATCAGGTTTCGGGACGGGCCACCAAGACCCGAGGGTATTATGTGGAGGATTCATGTGGCGGGTGAGCCCATGCTACCTAAGAATTTGCGGAAGCTCGCTAGTTCGGAACTGCAGAGTGTGCATGACGGCGTGCTGACGATAGAGAGACGCCTTCTATCGGAGAAAGATCCCTCGCACCCGGTATTCGTGGTTAAGGTGCCACCAGGCTTGGGCTTCGTCGACAATGCCCCTGCGGATCTGTTCTTCCTGCGGTTCGATGGCATCTTCAATATGTTCCACCTATACCCGCTGCACTATACCATGGTCCGTCTGTTTTCTCTCAGCCTGGCCATGCAGATCATTAGAGAGAACACACCAGGCATCGCTATAGTGGACCCCTACTACATGCGTGACGGCTTCTTGGGTTCCCCTGCCGAACGACATATCGTGCCCTCGTACCTAAAAAGAATCCTCGTGGTGAACAAGACAAATGAATACATTCTCGTGCCTTACTTTCCCGAGTAAGTTGTTATTCACTCGCCACCGTCGATTGGCTTTATTAGATCATCATCATTATTTTTCCAACACATTCCATTTGAATTTTTTGCGCAGAGATGAACACTGCACGCTCATCTCCTTATCGTCGAAGCATTCCCACGCCACGTATTTCGACTCGGGGAGTCTAGAAAAAAAGAAAAACTACGACAAGATCAAGGAAGTTCTGGATGATGCTCTCACTGGCTTTGCCTCGACGGAAGGCACCACCTTCATGCGTACGAAGGTCAAGTTCGGCAGGCACGTCTTCAACCACATAACGGAGTTCCCCTGCGTGAAGCAGCCGGAAAACAGTAAGAAGGAAGCCTACTACGCACTCCGTCACATGAGGGCGTTCCTACTTGACCAGCAGAATTCTACGCTGCCAGATCATCTCAAACAGTGGGCCGAAGCAAAGGCCATGATCAATGATTCGGATATTAGACAAGAGATGTATCGCATCCAGCAGCAGTTTGGGGCAATCATCTTTCGTGATGTCATGACTTCGGGGGGGATCTTCTACAGAGGAAATATCCCGAATAACCGTGACATAGAAGATCGCCTAGAGATGCAGGGTGACTATAGGAAGTTCATGACGAGACAAGGCGTCCTCCCATTCCCTAAGCCGAGCCAGAAGGCTTGATGTTGGCCTAGTTGTAGTTACAAACTATAGATGACCTTTGTGTGTGTGGACAAGTGTACTTATCTTATTAGGTTTATGAATCATCGCTTACTTATTTTGCTTATTATTATTATATATCAATCAATTCTTGGTTTTTTTGCTTACTCTTTGGTCCTTTGCTCAATTTGGTCCTTCTTTTTTTCCTTACTCTTTTTTCGAGAATAATGCCGATGATTGAAATGTCGTGGCACACTATACATGTGAATGTGCTACGATGGAATTGTGTGCCTTGTGATATGCATAAGTCCAGGTCTTGTGCATCCTACTTGGCTCACCATTCCATCGTAGCATATTCCTGTGTCCAACGACCTATGTATATATATGAGGCATTCTTTTCGAGTTATTTTTGTCTTTTTCGAGAATAATGCCGATGATTGAAATGTCGTGGCACACTATATATGTGAATGTGCTATGATGGGATTGTGAGCCTTGTGATATGCACAAGTCTAGGTATTATGCATCCTACTTGGCTCACGGTTCCATCATAGCATATTCCTATGTCCAACGACCTATGTATATATATGAGGCATTCTTTTCGAGTTATTTTTGTCTTTTTCGAGAATATGCCGATGATTGAAATGTCGTGGCACAATATATATGTGAATGTGCTATGACGGGATAGTTAGCCTTGTGATATGCACAAGTCCAGGAATTGTGCATCCTACTTGGCTAACGGTTCCGTCATAGCATATTCCTGTGTCCAACGACCTAGCTAGTTATATATGAGGCATTATTTTCGAGCTACTTTGGTCTTTTTCGAGAATAATGCCGATGATTGAAATGTCGTGGCACACTATATATGTGAATGTGCTACGATGGGATTGTGAGCCTTGTGATATGCACAAGTGCAGGTCTTGTGCATCCTACTTGGCTCACCGTTCCATCGTAGCATATTCCTTTGTCCAACGACCTATGTATATATATGAGGCATTCTTTTCGAGTTATTTTTGTCTTTTTCGAGAATATGCCGATGATTGAAATGTCGTGGCACAATATATATGTGAATGTGCTATGACGAGATAGTTAGCCTTGTGATATGCACAAGTCCAGGAATTGTGCATCCTACTTGGCTAACCGTTCCGTCATAGCATATTCCTGTGTCCAACGACCTAGCTAGTTATATATGAGGCATTCTTTTCGAGATACTTTGATCTTCTTAGAGAATAGTACCGATGATTGAAATGTCATGGCACACTATATATGTGAATGTGCTACGATGGGATTGTACGCCTTGTGCTATGCACAAGTCCAGGTGTTGTGCATCCTACTTGGCGTACGGTTCCATCGTAGCATATTCCTGTGTCCAACGACCTATGTATATATATGAGGCATGCTTTTTGAGTTACTTTGGTCTTTTTCGAGAATAATGCCGATGATTGACATGTCGCGGCACACTATATGTGAATGTGCTGGATTGTTCGCCTTGTGCTATGCACAGGTCCAGGTATTGTGCATCCTACTTGGTGAACAATTCCATCGTAGCATATTCCTGTGTCGAACAACCTAGTTATATATGAGGCATGATTTTTGAGTTTGGTCTTTTTGATTTAGGAGTACTTTCTATAAGTGTATCTTCATATGCGACATTAATTATATATGTTTTTTTTCAATCATCGGTTAATTATTATTGTCAACTTATAGATGACGTGGTACGTCGTGTACACGGGATGGGTTCCCGGAGTCTACGATGATTGGGAAGACTACGGGAGACAGGTGCACCGTTTCAGCGGCAATAGCTACAAAGGGTACAACACTATGGCGGAGGCGGAAGCTAGATACACGCGCTATCTAGCGGGAGTTAGGACAAGGAACCGGATGAAGACCTAAACCTTCGTCGTGGCGGTGATCATGCTTATCTTCTTTGGTTATTTATCCCGCGTTTGTGTCTAGCTAGTTTAGATGTCTAGGCGAGCTTCCGAGCTCTAACTTGTTCGATCGACACATGTATTCGCATGTCACCAACTACTACTTTGTAACATGATCGAAACAATGTAACTTAGACTATGTATTCATGTATGAGACTTATCTATATGTATATGTTTCAATCTTGTTTTTCATATTGAGTATTTATATATATAATTGTATATCTTGTATCTGTGTGTATATCTGTTGTAATATTGTATATAATATGTATTGTATATAATCTGGCTTGGAAATTAAAAAAAACAAAAAATACATCTGTGGCGCACATGGTCTACCTTCTGTGGCGCACTACACCTAAAGCGCACTATGGAAGCTTAGTGGTGCACTAGGTAGTGCGCCACAGAAGATCCCAGGGGTAGGGCACCTGCCCAAACATCTGTGGCGCACTAGCAGGTGTGCTACGCCTGTCTCTACACAACCGTGGCGCACTAGGCAGTGCGCCACGGCTGAGAGATAGCCGTAGCGCAAGGCCCGTGGCACACTGCTAGTGCGCCACGGATGATGTTTCCAGGTGCGCCACTAAAGGCCATTTTCCTAGTAGTGACGTTGATGGCGGGCGGACAACGACAGGCGGACGACGGCGGCCTCCTCCTCAGACGCGCACGTGCCTCCTCCTCCTCGGACGCGGGCAGGCCTCCTCCTCCTCGGACACGGGCGGGCCTCCTCCTCAAGCGGCGGTTGCTGGCGGGGCTAGCAAGGTGGCGGATCGAGAGCGGTGGCGGTGGGGGGGCTCGGGCTCGGACTGAGATGGGGATGAGAGAGGGGGGCTCGGGCGCACGTGTGGATAAAGCCTAGATAGGCGTAGCGCACTTGGGAATAGTGTGCTACGGATATCTGTAACACACTCCGGGTTAGTGCGCTACTCCTATCGGCTTCTAACAACTGTATAAAATAACCGCAGCCTCACTCTCAAACAACTACACTAGCCTATCCCAATGGTTCCGTCCTTAGGTCTATTTTGAACCTATGAGCACCCAGGTTCGAATCCTGGTACCCACCTTTTTTTTATTTCAAAAATACTTTTAAATGTTCCAAAAAATGCCCAACAGTGGTGATATATGCCATAGAAGTTTTGTTTTGATTTGAAAATACTTTTAAATATTCCAAAAATGCCCAAAAGTGATAATATATGTCATAAAAGTGGTACAAATATGATTCAAAGTATAACTAAATTAAATAATAATTTGTCCATGAATATTACAATCTTTTTTGACCACGCATTTTACAATATTTTTTGAGCTAGCGATTTACAATGTTTTTTCCCTTCTTTGTCGCGCTTTAATGTTTCTTCTTTCGATTGGGCTAGCTTTTTTGGGTAGGGTTGTTCTTTTTATTCTTGTGATGTATGTTCTTGCATTGTAGTTGTCGTCATCTTTAATCTTTGGATCGCCGCACTGGTCGAAGTCTTGCTCGTTGGTGACTCCATCCATTCCGATGATGTTTCTTTTTTCCTCTCCTCATGACAACATGGCTTGGCTTTGTCGGGTCGATAATGAAAAAATGTTGGTCCACCTTGCTAGCCAGTACCCACTGTTCATTTTTCGTGGCCACATTCGCACCGGCGGCCTTGGATTTGGCTGCTTCGGGTATAACCATGGTTGTGAAATACAGGTCTTCTCTTTCAACGCTCTTGGCCCATCTGACACGGAACATCGACACCTTTTCTCCATAGTAGTCGATCTCCCAGATCTCCTCGATACTTCCGTAGAATCTTTCCTTCATGTTGTCATCGGTGTAGAATTCCGATGTTATGTCTGAGTTCTGATAATCACACTTGTTGTATTTTCCTCTGTGTAGAATGTGTAGACGATAATACGCCTGATAGGTCAACAGGTTTTGCATGGGTCCCTGCGACAATGTGAATATGATCTTTTTCGTGTCAGAAGAATGCAATCACGGGGGATTATCAAGGAGTGTTTGCCTAAACCAACGCGTGAAAAATGAGTTATGCTCTTTGATTATTTCTCCCCGCGTCCTCTGTATTCCCCAGTCACTGTACTTCTTCTCGATTAACCTTTTGTGCTTCTGTACCCAAGGATCGACCAGTTCTAAATGCTATAGCGCGACGAGGTTTGCTCGATCAAAGTCTGTGCATCGACAATCGAAGTCTGCATGCAGTACGCGATGACCCTCTCGGTGACCAGATCCGTCGAGCTTGCCAAGGTGCCTGTTGACGGGAAGACCGACAGGGTTCTCGATGTCTAGATAATTCATGCAGAAAGAGATGCACTCTTCGGCCAGAAAGCCCTTGGCTATGCTTCCATTTGGACGGTACCTGTTGCGAGCGTATCCTTTGATGTGTCCGTTCATCCTTTCGAACGCCATCATGCTGTGGAGGAACATCGGCCTGAGTTGGACGATGTCCTCCGCGACATGGACCAGCAGATGCACCATAATGTCGAAGAATGCGGGCGGGAAGTAGACTTCAAGCTCGCATAGTATCACCACGATCTCCTCCTGTAGCCTCCCAGATGATTCACGTCAATCGACTTTCGAGAGATGACATCGAAAAACTTGCAGAGCGCAAACAACGTTTCACGGACGTGCTTGTCCATTATCCCTCTTAGTGCAATTGGAAGTACCTGTATCATTAGCACGGCACAATCGTGAGACTTCATGCCACTTAACCTATGCTTCGCCTCGTCTAGGTATTTGCTTATCTTGCCCGTGTAGCCGTAAGGAAATTTCACTCCTAGAAGGCACATGAAAAACTATTTGACCTCATCCTGGCTTAGAGTGAAGCAAGAAGGAGGGCAGTAATATTCGTTCTTCTTGACCTTTTTAACCTTTTGATGACCTTGTGTCGCCTCCGACTCATGATCATCATCTTCTTCCCGATCATCAGGATTAGTGCATCCTCCGTGAAGATCCTTCCGGATGCCCATGAATATCAGGTTGTGCCTTGCTTTCGGACCATCTTTCGTCCTATCTGTCATGTTGATTATGGTGGCGACCAGACTCTCGCACACATTTTTCATGATATGTATGATTTCAAGGCTATGAGCCGTGCGGAGAAACTTCCAGTATGACAACTCCCAGAAAACAAACCTTGTTTTCCATACCTTCAGCAGCGGCTTGTCTTGCTGCCTCTTTCGCTTCTTTTTAGGCTTAGGACAATCTTTCTAGTTTTTTAGCAATTCTTCCACTTCTTCGCTGCTCCTCCGCTCTATATTCCTCAGGTCTCAGATTTTCCATCAAACAGATCTCCATGTTTTCTCCATGGATCATTCTTGCTGAGCCACCTCCGGTGCACCATGAACATAGTTTTCGAAGACCCTGGATCTTTCTCAAGTTGGAGATAGCTTGTGTTATCCATGCACCTAACGCATGCGGAGAATCCTTGGATAACCTGCCCCGAGATATACCTGCAAAATGGATAGTCTTGCACCGTATTGACCAATGAGGCTCTCATAGTGAAATAATCTTGTGTGACGGCGTCGTACGTATTGGCTCCAGATTCCCATAACGTGGCTAGCTCCTCTTTCAATAGCCTGAGATACAGATTGATGTCGGTACCAGGTTGTTTCGGCCCTTGAATTAGCATAACCATTTGTATGTACTTCTTAATCATGCACATCCATGGAGGGAGGTTGTACATCCATACAAACACATGCCAAGTGCTTGCGTGCTGCTCTGGCTACCGAACGGATTGAGTCCATCGGTTCTCGCATCAAGCCCGATGTTCCTCGAATCTCCATTGAATTCTGGGAATTCGAGGTCCAATGCTTTCCACTGGCTATCATCTGAAGGGTGCGTCATCAGCTCGTCCTTTTAGGGGTCATCGTCATCTCCTGGCTTCTTCCTTTCCTCATGTTATCGCATGAGCTTCGCTTCCTTAGGGTCCACGAAATCGCGCTGTAGACGAGGAGTGATAGGAAAGTACCATACCACTTTTTGAGGTGTTTCTTCCCTTTCTTGTATCGACTCACGCCGCACACCAGACATGTGGTTTTCTCCGCGTCCTTGCCTCGATAAATGATGCAATCATTGATGCATACGTGGTATCTAACATGCGGTAGATGGAGAGGACAGACGATTTTCTTGGCGTCCTTGATACTAGTTGGACACGTGTTCCCCTCCGGTTGACGATCATGCCAGACTGCCATCATATCGTTGAAGCTTGCATCGGTCAATTTGTGTTTTGTCTTCATCTCCATAGCCTTGAGCGTTACATTCAACCGGGTATCATCAGGCCTGCATCCTTCATACAATGGAGTAACCGTATCTTTCTCAAGTTGCGCAAGCTTGGCTTTCCTCTAGCGGCAGCCTTGGAGTTACTCATCTGCTTGAGAAGCTGCTCTTGCACAGAAGGGTCCCGCACCCAGCCTGATGTTGTTCCATCATCGTCTGATCCTCCGGCATCTAGATCATCATCATCATCCCGGTCTGCTTCCGCACCTTCACCATCTCTAGGAGACTATTCATCATCTCGCCCGTCCTCGCCGTGATGATCATCATCATGTTGCCCACCTTCACCGTCTCCATCATCTTCTTCATCGCTTATCCAACCAGTGTATCCATCCATGAAACCATGGCGGAGTAGGTGCGCCTAAAGATGCCCGGAATCTGGGTCAATCAACTATTTGAGTTTGCATCTTCTGCACGGACATCTTATCTCCATCTTGTTATTTCGTATCGTGTTGGCCGTGATGCATTTCAAAAATCTAGCCACAATGCCTTCGCTCATTATGCGGACCATGGTTGCCTGCGTGGTGTATATGGTACAATTGGAAGTTTATTAGAACCACATAATTAATGCATGCATGTAATGGTCGATAGAAAATTTCGGCATGACGTATCCTAATTTAAGGACCTTTGCGAAATGCCAAAGTCTTGCCAAAATGTAAATAAATCAACATTTTGGCAAAACAAATGGAAACTCATTCACACACAAACACAACAGAGAGACCGATCCATACACATGAACACATCATCCTCTCCATACACACATGAGCATTGATCCTCTCCATATACACACACATGAGCATCGATGCTCTTCATACACACATGAGAATCGATACTCTACATACATATGAGCACATCATCCATATATACATGAACACGTCCTTACATGGAAAACTTACCGAGATGAGAGACCGATCGAGAAGATGGAAAGGAGAGGTGCGAGACCGAGAGGATGGTGTGTCCGGAAGGAGAGCTTCCTCTCTTATGTGTGTAGCATCCAAGGTAATTTCTACATGCTAAAAATGGTGAATGAGTGGGGAAATTGAGGTGGGAAGGAGGAGGATCCCGACTAGATCTAAGGAGGAAGAAGAAGGGGAAAGTTAAGTCTGGGTGTGGTAGTGGATAGTCACATGTGCAAAGTGGAGCTGCCAAAAAGTGGTCGACACATCCGTAGCGCACATGACCTAGTGCGCCACAAAACTTGCCACAACCGTGGCGCACTATGTACACGTGCGCCACGGATGTGTTTGCCTAGTTAGACAGCAGGACCTGCGGTGGGTTAGGCGTAGCGCACGGGGTGCAAATGCGCCATGGTTACCCCTAACAACCGTAGCGCACATACCCCATGTGCGCTACAGCTATATGGCATGCGGCCGGCAGGCCCCTGGCCCACACATATCTGTGACGCACTATCACTATGTGCGCCATGGTTGTTCTAGTTACTAGTAGGGCACTACCTACATGTGAGCCAGGCATGTTTTACCCATGGGGCACATCAACCATGTGAGCCACGGATGTGCGGATTACCTTTAGCCCTTTTCCATGTAGTGTTCGTCAATTCATGTCCAAGTGTGAGGGATGGGTCGGCGGCAGAAACAAGTGTTGTCATTTTTGAGCATTGGATGGAGGTCATTTGAATTTTTGAGAGCTCCTTTGATGGGCTGATCTGTGGTTAGTTGGTTCTCTTTTCTGATTGGTTGGCTTTATTTTCCATTTTCCAAATGCAACAAATGGGGTTTTGTGATGTAACCATAAAAGTGCTCATTCAAAATGCTACCAGAATATCAAAAATATTAGACCCTATTACATGGACAATGTTCTAACCGGGGTATCTCAAACCTATTCATCCACCCCTGACGAAAGAGACAAATATTTGCCGAATCGATAGGGAGTGGGTCCGATTTTAACTATAGGTACATGATCAAATGCACATGATGTTTTTCAAAAATCATGTTTAGACTCACATTATGATGTTTCTTAAGATATACAATGAAATTTTAATGAGGCTCATCCCATAGCTAAGAACCTTCATGCGCGCCGTTTTGACCATAGTTTGAAACTGGCATAAGAAATTAAAAAATAGTCCAAACAAGGTAAATCCTTCACGTGTGGCATATAATATGACAGAGTTGCAAGGGAAAATACCAAACTTGGTATATTTATTGCATCTCGAAAAAACCTTCACAGAAATGACCTATAATGTTCAGTGTTTCATGGCTTTCGGGTCAAACCACCAATGTTATGGCCAGAATCACGACATAGTTTGTAATAATGTAACCATATTATGCATGAATGTGCATCTTGGATGGCGAACAATATTGCAGGAGGAAGTTTTCCTTTTCGTCGCACAGAAAATGCATTTTCCATTTTCCGATTGCCAAAAACGGGGCGTTTTGTAAAGCAACCAACAAAGTTCTTATTCAAAATGATACCACCATATTTTTAAAAAATACTAGACCATATTACATGGACAATGTCCGAACCGGGGTATCTTAAACATTTCCATACACCCAGGCGAAAAAGACAAATGTTTACCGAATCAGTAAGAAGTGGGTCCGATTTGAACTACATGTACATGATCTAATGCTCATGATTTTTTTCAAAAATATTTTTAGACTCATAATATGATGTTTCTTCAGAGATCCAATAAAATTTTAGTGAGGCTCATCCCCTAGCTAATAACCTTCATGCGCACCATTTTGATTATAGTTTGAAATGGGCATAAGATATTTTAAAATGGTCAAAACAAGGTAAATCCTTCGTGTCATGTCATATTATGTGACATAGTTGCAAGGAAAAATACTAAACTTGGTATATTGATTGCATCTCAAAAAACCATCACTGAAATGACCTATGTTGTTGAGGTTTCATGGCTTTTGAGTCAAACGACCAATGTTATGGACAGAATCGCGGCATAGTTTGTGATAATGTATCCATATTATTCATGCATGTGCATCTTGGGATGGCAAACAATGTTGCATGAGTAAGTTTTCCTTTTCGTCACATAGAAAATGCATTTTCCATTTTTTGAATGCCAAAAATGGGGTGTTTTGTGAAGCAACCACCAAAGTGCTCATTCAAAATGCTACCACCATATTTTTCAAAAATACTAGACCATATTACATGGACAATGTCCGAACCGGGATATCCAAAACCTTTTCGTCCATCCCTGGCGAAAAATACAAATGTTTGCCAAATCAGTAGGAAGTGGGTCAGATTTGAACTACAGTTACATGATCTAATGCTCATGCTTTTTTGCAAAAATAATTAATAGACTCACAATATGATGTTTCTTTAGAGATCCAATGAAATTTTAGCGATGCTCATCCCCTAGCTAAGAACCTTCATGCGCGCCGTTTTGACCATAGTTTGAAACAGGCAAAATAAATTCAAAAAAGGTCCAAACATAGTTGCAAAAAAAATACAAAACTTGGTATATTGATTGCATCTCAAAAAACCTTCACAAAAATGACCTATCTTGTTTGAGGTTTCATGGCTTTCGGGTCAAACGACCAATTTTATGGCAAGAATCGTAGCATAGTTTGTGATAATATGCCCTGTGTATGCATGTGAATCTTTAAATGAAAAACAATGTTACAGGAGGAAGTTTTCCTTTTCGTCGCACAGAAAATGCATTTTCCATTTTCTGAATGCAAAAAATGGGGTGTTTTGTGAAGTAATCACCAAAGTGCTCATTCAAAATGCAACCACCATATTTTTTTAAAATACTAGACCGTATTACATGGACTATGTCCGAACCAGGGTATCTCAAACATTTACGTCCACCCCTGGCGAAAAAAGACAAATTCTTGCAAAATAGGTAGGAAGTGGGTCCGATTTGAACAAAAGGTACATGATCAATTGCTTGTGTTTTTTTGCAAAAATATTTTTTAGGTTCACAATATGCTGTTTTATCAGATATCCAATGCAAGTTTGGCGAGGCTCAACCTGTAGACACAAAATTTGAATTTTAAATCCCTATTGTCAAAATCATGATTCAAAATCTCTAATTACACCTATTAATGTTTTATATGAAAAGTATGTCCTTGTATTTTTATGGAAAATGAAAGTGTTCCATAATGTCCTAAAAATTTTATATGAAGTTTGACAAGTTTTCTGAATTTTGTTTTACTTAATTTGAAGTTATTAATAAAAAGATAAAAAAGAATTCGGAAAAGAACAAAGAGAAAAATAGCCGGAGGCACCCGACCGATTGAACCCACTAGCCAAATGGCCCAGCGCAGCAAGCATGCGTGATGGCACGCTGCTGGTGGCCCAAGTCCAGCCCAAAGCAGCCGAGCAGGTGCAGGTGACTCGAGTCCTAAGCCCACCTACGCTGTTTTACACTTATAGCTATCGCGTTCGTATGGAGCCTCAAACTCTCAAGTTGCATGCTTGTTGCACACTAAATCGTTGGAGGGCAGTCGTGGGTTCGAGTTATACGGTTACCTTTTTTTTCTAGGTTTATTCGTGACTGGGGCATGCGGGCTTGGTGGGTTCCGCCGAATTAATTAATTATTAAAAAAATTTAGTCCTGACTAATGGGTCCTGTCCTGTCTGCAGGTCGCGCGGGAAAGCACATGTGTTTTTTTCTAGTTAGCGTGGAAATGTGGGTCTCAAACTAAAGTCATAGATTAGTTTTATGTATCTTACGAACAATTGGTGTAATTAAATTATGATCTTTTTAACAAAAAATTCATAGTTTTTCATGGTTTGTCCCTCCGAAATGGGCCTATCGACCAGTTGGTTTGAAATGGTCATAGATCTATTACCAAAAAAATAGGGTAGTTAAGAAAAGGTCACTACACAACACATCGGTTACCTTTTTTTCTAGGTTTATTCGTGACTGGGGCATGCGGGCTTGGTGGGTCCCGTCGAATTAATTAATTATTAAAAAAAATTAGTCCTGACTAATGGGTTCTGGTCCTGTCTGCAGGTCGCGCGGGAAAGCACATGTGTTTTTTCCTAGTTAGGGTGGAAATGTGGGTCTCAAACTAAAGTCATAGACCATTTCTATGTATCTTACGAACAATTGGTGTAATTAAATTATGATCTTCTTAACAAAAAAATCATAGTTTTTCATGGTTTGTCCCTCCGAAATGGGCCTAACGACCAGTTGGTTTGAAATGGTCAAAGATCTATGACCAAAAAAATAGGGTCGTTAAGAAAAGGTCACTACACAACACATTTCTTGTAGTGTAAGATAAGCAAAATATCGACAAAAGGAATTTGATTACAGCGAAAAAGGTTCAGACGATCATTCGATTTTCGTGAAACTAGTGGGAGTCATTATGGATCTCCAGGTTTAGGTCACTACACAACATATTTCTTGTAGTGTCAGATAAGAAAAATATCGACAAAAGGAATTTGATTACAGCGAAAAAGGTTCAGACAATTATTGGATTTTCGTGAAACTAGTGGGAGTCATTATGGATCTCCCGGTCCCGCTAATGATTATTGATCAGAGAAAGTCTCGGTCATGTCTACATAGTTCTTGAACCCGTAGAGAGACACACTTAAGATTAGCCGATGCAATTGAGTGGATATCGTAGCAATTTGTTCTGTCGAAACTGCCAAAATGGTTTTGGGATATCAAAATAAATCAAGGAAATAAAATATTAATTTGTTCATTAAATAAAGTGTTCATTAAATGATGTACTCATTAAATTAAGTGTTCGTTCAATTGAGTTGCATGAAACCAAGATAATTAAATTTTTTTATTGAAAGACCTTCTTGGCCACCGTCCAGGGGAGGAGAAGGCCACCGTCTTTGTCACCGTCCAAGGGAGGGACTTGCCGCCCTCTCCCCTATAAAAGGAGGTGGAGACCTCCTCCCTCTCACACACTTGCCCACTCCTCTCATATGCCCTTTGGTTGGCATCGTCTCCCTCTTCCTAGGCTTGTCAATTGCCATAATAAAAGGTGCTTAGGAGAAACCCTACTAGAGATCTTCCCTCCACCTCCTCTACCACGGCGTAGCGCTGTTGGAGTTCTCAGGGATCCACTAATTCTGCTGCCCGGCTGGAGCGAGGGTTCAGGAGTCGTTGGCACACCATACGTGGGACCGATTACGGAGGCGCTTCGCTCTTGTAGCGCTGATCGTCTGCACATCCTTGAGTACGGTCGCGTACATCTATATCAACCACGTTTGTTTGCAGAAACATTATCCTGCTAACGGTGTTCAAGGGTGAGTCCATCTAAAACCATTATAAAGTATCTCCTAGATTCGATCTTGGCAGTTGCAATCTTAGAAAAAAAATTCTATGCAACGAACCCCATCAGCTATGGGCTGGGCCAAATGGCCTGATGCTTCTACTCTCTCTCTCTCTCTCTCTTATTCTTTTCTATTTTGGATTTTAACAAATGTTTTGAAGATTTAAAACAGCCACTTAATTCAAAATACTTTTGAACATTTGCAGATGTATTTGAACAAGGGTGTTAGAGCATAGTAAATGTGATAGGAGGGAAGATCATGGAGAAAAGAGATGCCCACATGTACCATGTTACATTTGTGCATATACAAGACATATTTATTTAGGGTTTTAGAAAATATCAAAGCCATTTTGTAATATGAAACCCTAGCAATGGATTCCCATGTTGTGGAAAACAAAATAGAGATATCAAAGAGGGATAGATATTGATGATAGTAACAACACAAGCCAAACAAACAAATGTAATGTTTGATATGATGCTCAAATGCAATGTGGCATCATGACATGAGCATGATATCATGATGATGCAATGAATTAAAAGAATAAGAAAATTCTAATTAGGAAATTCCTGGGGTGCTACAATTCGACACTACTAATAATGGATCTCGTCCCCAAGATCCGCTCCATGGTACAAGAGAGGAAGGTGATCATTTGATTCTTCTCGCTTCATTTATATCCTCGCGACACACTAACAAGGATTCTTGCTCCATCTTGAAATGGTCGACACTACCAATAAGAGATTGTTTCTCATGTTCATTGGGAGAACACTCTAGAGAAATAAAGGAAGAAGTAAAGGTCTCAAAGGTGAAGGCCACCTCCACCTTCTTGGGTGCAACCTAATCCACTTCAATGTTTAAGAGAGAATAGAATGAGTAGTCGGTAGGGGGCCAATCCATCACGCATCCAAACTATTAATCTACACGTGTAGTAGAATAATGGTGTAACCCATTCTAGGAATTTAGACTGAAGATCTTGAAAAGCGATGTTTAGAAAGCTTCGAAATCTTTATTGGATCTGACGCAGAGGATGTCATCATAATGTAAAACACCAGAAGATATAAAGGAAAAAATAGTGAATTTTGGAACAAATGAAAGGTACAAACAGATGAAAGATCCATCAGACTTCATGAAGCCCAAATGTATAAACACCATTGCAAGAGGAAGGAATTGAAATCCTGAAGGTACGATAGAAAACCTGACCATGAGAAATCCTGACATGAAGGATGGTAAGAGCAAACTCAAATTACGCACAGGTTAGAGGAGAACATCATAGAGGTAAGGAGTAAAAGCATAGCTACTCAGATCTATCTGACGGATTTTGCAAAACTGTTTTGACACCCTACATCATTTGTTAGCTAGGTTAACCTACAGGCTGGAATAGTGGGGTATCAAAAACGAAGGATTTGTTACTAATTGTAACACCCTTGAATTGGCCCTATGCATATTTTAGCGATTTCCACCAAACCCGCATAGAAAAGATTTGATGATGCCCTCCAAGAACTTGCGTACGGGTGGAAAAACAAAGTAATAACATTACACAATAGTTCACGATGTAACTGATTTGTTACATCAACTCAGCGAGTCAAGAATACAATATACATTACAAAATATCTGAATCACACTGAATATGATAAAACATCCAAGTATGGACATGAAGAGAATTGGACTAAGAGTCCTTAAGAATAACCAATGGCATCCATAACCCTTACCAGGCCAATCCAGAAGGGTAACCTTGCTAACATCGTCAAACTCATACCTGCTAAAGCAAAGTGGTGCCGACAAAGGGTAAACGAAAAAGGGAGTGGTCAGTATTGAGGCCAATACATGGCGAGTCTTAGAATTTGGTGGCTCTCACCTAGAGGGGTATGGTGGGACACGATACAACTGTCTACTATAGAGACACAATACAACGGTCTACTATCAAAGACGGATGATAGAGACCTATTCGCAACCAACTTGATAATATCACCAAACATAACCCATCCCGTAATTTCCCCTCGAGACCAAACGAGGAAGTCCATGTAAGGAAAACTCACACATGACAGTTTTATTAATCATTCCATGGTAGTTGACCAACTTACTAGCCATGTCAGATCCAAGTCATATTTAGAGTACTACCATATTGTAAGTTGTCTATGATCAAGAAACTATGCTCCAAGTCGTCCATTACCACAGACATGGTTTTTTGAAAAGATTTAACCCTATAGGCGTGCATCAAAGTATCCACATGCACTTCCACAAAAAATTTGCCAGATCAATTAACATACACCCATCGGTATGTTGGCTGAGCTTTAGACATGACATTTCCCAGAACATAAAGCAAGCAGTTGGGGGAAACCCCACTAAGCTACCCGTAATGAAGTCGGCTGAGCTCCAGAGATGGCCCAGAGGTTGCGAGATTAGACAAGAGATCAGAGGCCATAGGTATAATCCTCAACATAACAACCCGCATCCTAAACAGTGCAGTAGTAAATGCTCATCAAGCAACAAAAAAAAACATGGCATGGCATGACATATTGAAAACCTCATACTAGTTTGGGGTCCCCAATATTGTACTTTGAAATCGGGTAAGAAGACGATAGGGGTTCCCACACACCCCACATGTGTTTAGAGCGTTCAGTCTCATAACATGTGTCAAGAAATCGCGTCCTACGTGGACCCAAGTCGGAGGGATAAGAGCCAGATTTCAACTATTACCCACCGATGTCTCTTTATTAAGTACATTTATTTCCAGCATTTCAATTATCCAATTGGAAGTAGAATCATGATTATCTCCACCACTAAGCATGTGCCAACCCCCAACAACTATGGAACTCGACAACTTGAACCAACACCTAAGCAAGAAACTACGACTTGCAAGGCCAGCTATTTACCAAATTAAGGGGTAATAGGAAGTGACCAAGGAAAGATATGCTGCAAGGAGTGTAAAGGTATGGAAACTAAAGCATCACACCATGGATAGCAATAGGGAGGAGCAAAGACATAAAAATAAAAATAGTTAGCAAGGGGAAGAATGCTCTCCTAGGAAGCATTACTGAAGATAAGTTGGAGAAATTTTCTAATGTCACACATCTCATCGTCCTACCCGGGAAGAAGCAAAGCAGTAAAAGAAATAACCTATACAACAATTGGAACTAATACAGAAGAACCAGCATGATCATGATATGATGCATGACATGGAAAGTTAGTGATGCAAACCATGTTAATAAGATGTCATCTGTATAGTATATTGATGATACAACATTAGTGAGGCATTATTAACAATAAATAATTGTTTCCCAGTTTTATTCATCATGTTTTCCTTGCATAAACAGTTCTGATTTTACAAGTTATCCATGATGCATGATGTAATTTCACGTGTGGAATGCACAGTTGGAAAGGGCACGTCACACAGATCGACTTAGCGATATCATTTATCGAATTTGGAATTACGGTTCAAAATTTATGGTTTATTAAGAATAAGGAATTTATGACATTTAAAATAATTTCGAAATTTTATTTGATCAAAATTATTTTGGATGTCATATTATTAATCCTTTCATATTTCTGATCTCCAAACATATATTATTAGCATTATTTGGAATTAGCAAATAAAAGTTAACACTTAAAGATTATTAAAGTAATTATTAATAATCATAAAACATTTATTATTTTTCCATGTGTGACAAAATAACAGAGACCATATTAATGTTCAACATGCAAAAATAAGCATCTTTAGTTTTGGAATTATTTTGAAATTCATTACAAATTTTATTTAATTCTTGGCCAAAGGTTTGGTTAGGGTTTAACTAGGGATTGAATTCGAATTTGAATCGTGCCGGTTTTTCTTACCGAGATCAAGCTACCCACAGACACATATGTATGGGCATGTGGCTGATAGGGCGGCTATGCTGGCGGGCGTGTTTAGCGGCTGACAGGTGGGGACAGTGGCTGGACACCGGGTTCAGGTAGGAAAACCCCATGGGATTCTATGGAAAAGAGACGGGGTTGCCTTAACTGAAACTGAACCCGCGCCACTGAATTTTGACAACTAACAGTATGACGGTGACGAATTTCGAAGATGAGGGAGAGGGTTGTGGTCATCAGTTTTGTGTGTGGTTTGAGCAGGTGTGTAGCTAGTAGTACCGGCTACAACAACTATTCAGGGTACTCGAGCATAGGGGAACCATGGCGATGACTAGGAAACGAGGAAGACAAGGAGTACATGTGGGACTTCAGCGCTCGCAGTGGCACACCATCATCGGAGATAACGAGGCCAGGGATCCAAATATACGTGGTGGTGCTGGGGATGTAGGGAGTAACATGGCGCATCTCCACGGGCTCGTGTGAGCATGTGAGGAGGCCGGCGGCAAGGCGGTCTGTGGCACGCAGGCACGGATAGGTGAGTGAGTGTCTCGTGTGTCATGCATGTGCAGGATTCTGGTAGGGTACGACAGGGAAGGAGGTGATCCAAGGGGTGATGAGGTGAGGTCGAGCTCACCTAGAGGGGGTCGATCGCGGGGGTTCATGGACGGAGAAGGACGAGGTCGTTGATGTGGCGACAACATCCAGGACGGCGCGTGGCGACTATGCATAGGTGGCAAGAGCATTCCCTGACTTCTCCTCCTCGCCCCTTGTATTGAACGTCTTCAACATAACGCCACAGATATCCTGCAGCTTGCTGGTTCTCATTGAAAGTGTCGGTTTGCGATGGTGCGCTCGGCTCTAATAGAGATGAAGAAGGGGAAGCAACAGCGGGCATGTCCGGCTCATCCGTTGGTGTTCCAACTGACAGAGATGAGGACGAGGAAGCATTCCCGTCGCTCACCCCGAGCCGAGGCACCATGTGGACCGTCTTACCTTCATGCTTCATGAAAATCAGAAAGAACTGGACAACGCCCGTGCTGACGCCAACGAGAAGCAACTTGCTGCCGCCAAGAAGGACCAGACCTTCGCCATCCTCATGAAGGAGCGCAAGTCCCTTTGCCGCCTGCGGGACAAGAGGATCGCATCATTACTCTCCTTCATCACAAAGTGTCAGCCCTGGAAGAGACCATCCATGATCGGGACATGGAGCTTGAGGAGAGGGAGAATGAAGCAGAAGATATCCATGGAGATCAATACTCGTACCTCAGTGATGATGATGATAGGACATGGACCAGGAGTTCCACATTGATGATGAGGACCGCGACTTCATTGATGATGAAGAAGCCACCAGTTGTGATGAGGAGTAGTAGCACCAGAGCACTGTCTTAGGTGTGAGTTGTATCTGGTCCCATAGTATCGTAGCTTGCCAGAATGGTTCTTAAAACCATCTATTTTATCGTTGTGATGTGTTTGGAATGTGTGGTTTGTGTGTGTGCAGGAATAAATGAAAAAGAGTTATTGGCTTTCAAGCCCTCGCCTTACTCAAAATTTGAAAGCTTTTAACCCAAACTCATATACCTTAGAAACATTTCCCTCTTGTCTTATGATCTATCTCAATGTTCAGATTAAGGATGGCAATTTTACCCATGGGTATGGGTACCCACGGATACCGTACCCGCATGGGTAGGGTATGGGCACACTTTTATACCCATGGGTAATACCCATACCCTACCCGTTAAGTCATGGGTACGGGCACGGGTATAGACTTGTACCCATGGGTATGCCCATACCCTGCCCGTTTAAACTGACATGTCAAACTTATCTATAGAGTTTGAACCTATGCGTCCGAGATGCCTTGCGACGAGTATGAGATTACGAATTATAATATTTAATTTGATACTTTCATGTACGCGTCTACTATTAGTAAGTAGAGATTTTTTTTTAAATATTCTATTGATGAAAGTAAAATTTTGAATAACTTGTATACTATTGGATATACCCGTCGGGTATAGGTACCCGCCGGGTATGGGTATGGGTAAAGTTTTATACCCACGGGTACGGGTATGGGTAAGTTTTTGTACCCATTGGCTACACGGGTATGGGTATGGTATTGTTCTACCCTTCCCATACCATGCCCTTTGCCATCCTTAATTCAGATGACTCGCGGTGGAGGTAGCTCATCTCAAGACCCGATGGTCCAAATTCTGCAAATGCTAGTAGCCGATCGAGAAGCCGGTAGAACCAAGCGTCAAGCCAATCTTGCCACCTTTCAATAGATCACCCAACTGGCACATGACAACCATGGCCATGGAAATTAGGATCGTCATGGATCCAAGCTTAAGAACTTCCAGAACACCAATCCCCCTATCTTTAGCAAATCTGAAGAGCCTCTAGATGTTGATGCTGGCTGCAAAACATGGAGAAGAACTTAGAAGTTGCAGGAGTGGATGCAGCGAAGAAAGTGCTATTTGCCACTCACTATCTGGCAGATTCTGCAAGAGCATGGTGGAATAGCACTCATATAATCAACGGAGGCCAAATGATGACTTGGGATGAATTAAAACTCAAGTTCAGTCGAACTCATGTGCCACCCGGTTTGATTCTATGGATGAGGGATGAATTCAAGGAGTTGAAGCAGGGAAGGATGACTGTGGTAGAGTACCATAACAGATTTCTGTCTCTGTCTAGGTATGCCCCTGATGAGATTGGTACTGAGGCCAAGAAGAAAGAGAGTTTTCTGAATGGTCTACACGATGAGATGCAGAAAGTGCTAGTCAATATTACGTTTGCGGATTTATAAGCTCTAGTGGACTCTGCTATACATATGGAAGGAAAGATCAACCAAGCCACTGAGAACAGTAAGCATCGTATAATGCACCAGCTTGGACCCCACCATACCCCAAAGTATCGCTCTAGTTTGTCTGCAGGATTTGCACCAATGAACAATAGGCCACCTATGCCCCGTCCCAACTACCCCAATCGTAGCGGAGGAAACCTGAGGCTCAGAAGAAACAACCACTACAACACTGGCAACCCCAATAACTTCAATCGTGCACCGCCAAGGCCCACCAACAACACCAACAATACTGCCCCAAGGACTAGAAGTAATGATGTGCCTATCGTAGGGAAGGACAAGTCAATGATCACCTGCTTTGAATGTGGAGTGACGAGTCACTACTACAATGAGTGTCCCAAGAAGATTGCTGCAACACTCAATGTCACTACACCTGCCCAACAGCAGCGTCGTGTCCAACCTGGAAAGATGTAACAAACAAAGTTTGTGATAATGTAATTAGTACCTTAAGCATTGCATGCATATGTTAAATCAATAGAGTAATGCATGTGAGCAAGTTTTTGAACAATGCAAACCCTAAACCCTAGTTTTCTCTTTCTCATAAATCCTTCCAAACTGGTTTGAATTTGAAAAGTACAAAAATAATGGAGCCCAAATGGGTTACAAGGGCCCCTATATGTTTCAAATAATATTTTAAAAGCTTCTAGTATTTTTGAAATACCAAAAACAGTATACATATCAAATCTATAAGAGAAAATGCAAAAACAGAAAAAGAAAAATTGTTTTACAAAAAAAGTCAATGGGTCATGGCCCATCTCTCCTCTTCCCTCTCCCTGCCACCCGCGCGCAGCGGCCAACAGCCCAGCTCGGCCCACCTAGGGCCCGGGAGCCGGCCCAGTACCACTTCGGCACCTTTCTTCGTCTTCGTCCCCGACGGCGAGCACCTGCGTGCCACTGCTGTCATCGTCGATCTCCACCGTGAATCCTGCGTCGTCCGACGAGCTCTGAACGAGGATAAGACCACCGCCTGGGTCTCCCTCTCAACCCTATCCTCTCACTCTTCCCTGCGCCCTCTCTCTCTCGCGCGCTTTCTCTCCCTCTCTGGCCAAACCCTAGCTAATCCTCGCCATTGTCTCGAGCCGCCCTGAGCCAAGCCAGCGAGCCCACGAGCTCCACCTTGCCGCCCTCTACCTCCCCGCAGAAGGAATCGAAGAGGGGCGCCCAGAATTGTTGTCATCGACTTCGTCTTCTCCATGGCCGGTAGAAGCACCGCCGCTCGATTCCATCGTCTTCGACCCTGGCTGCCATCCTCGACCCCTCCACTGCCTCCGTGGTGAGCACGCGGTCCTCCTGAACTCCTCTGCTTCTTCCTTCTCGCGTTGTATCGTTGCCCCGACGAACACCTGTCGCTGTCGTCGCTCCGATGACCATACCGAGGCGGCGCCGCCACTATATTGCTCGTCGGGGCCTCCTCTTTCCAACAATACCACCCGCACATCCCCAGACTCAGCCAATCGCCCGCCCCACTCTCGATCTGAGAGATCCACCATTGATGACGTCACAGTGACGTCACCATGATGCATTAAATTATTTATGTTTGTTTAAATGTTTTCTGAAAATCATTTCTGGAAATAAATAACCCAGGTGGTCCCAGGCTGTCAGGTTATTAATGTTTTTCATAAATGATTTCAGAAATGAATAAACTTATGACTTGTGGGCCCAAGTTGGAAAATAATTTAAATATTCCAAAAATATTTTATCATTTCCTAAAATGGATTAATATGGATTTAAATAAATAATAATCATAACTAAATCATATTAAGTCATAAAAATATGTATAATATATCAAAATGTATAGAAAGTTGAGACCTACCTATCTATGCTAACATCATACATTGTCAAGCAACTTAAAACCCTAGATTAAACAAGGAAACATCGATACCCCTTAGGTGCATGTGGGTTCGATGATGTGGCTCCGCTAGGGCATTCCGGACCCTCTTAAATTGGTGTTGCACTTAGGGTTACTGTGTAGTCTCTAATCTGACATGTCATATATATTGTTTGCGTATTGCACTATGCCATTGATGTATACAAACTTCTATTCTTGTAGACAGTTGTTGGGCCTCCAAGTGCAGAGGTTTGTAGAACAGCAGCAAGTTTCCCTTAAGTGGATTACCCAAGGTTTATCGAACTCATGGATGAAGTGGTCAAAGGTATCCCCTCTCAAGCAACCCTCCAATCAAGATACAAGAAGTCTCTTGTGTCCCCAACACACCCAATACACTTGTCAGGTGTATAGGTGCACTAGTTCGTCGAAGAGATAGTGAAATACAAGTGGTAACAGTGCTAGAAAATAGCTTCTGACTTGTTGTTGACGTGGGGTAATGTGTGTGAGAATGAAAGAAAACTGAAATAAAGAAGGAAGGAAGAAAACATGCAACAAATCTAGATGCAAATGGTGTTTCAATGTTTAGAAACAAGGCCTAGGGATCATACTTTCAATAGTGAACACTCTCTCATATAAATATCCTCTCTTCATGATACTACTCTTAACTACTCTCCGGTTGGACACTCTAATCCACGGTAGGGCCTTCCCCAATCAATATAACCCCACACTGTCACCTTGAGCGCTAGATGGTTCCAACAAACACCACAATTTCATAGAGACATCCAACTCCAAATATACTCATGAATATATATATATATTGTATCTTAAGTGCCACACACGGCATGCACACTGTCACTTTCACACACGTGGGGAAAAACATAGATCTATTAAAGCACAAAGAGTATTTATGTAGACTCAAACCTAAGTGCCACCATGGCGTGCACGTTGTCACTTTCACACACATGGGGTGAGCAGAGATCTATTAAAGCACTTGAGTAGCAAGGTAGATCTACTTGATTACAAAGCTCATGATCACAATATGACCATGCATAGAGAGAGATGAACACATAGCTACCGGTAGAGCCCTTATCCTCGAGGAAGAACTACTCCCTCCTCATCATGGGAATCAGCAATGTTGATGAAGATAGCGATGGCGATCGATGGAGATGGCTCCGGGGGCACTTCCTCGTCCCGGCAGGGTGCCAGAATAGAGACTTTCTGTCCCCCGAATCTCCCCTTCGGTTGCGGCGGCGCTACGAAGGTTTCCGTGGATTTCTTATGGATTATTTAGAGTTTTCTCCCCGGGGGCTTCTATTAGGCGAAGGAGGCAAGGCCAGTGGAGGGCTAGGGGGCCACATCCCCTGTAGGCTCCACCAGGGCTTGCCCGTGCCTGGGGGGTGCGGCCATCCTGGTGCCCTACTCCGTCTCTTCTTCGTGGTTATGTGTTGGTCCGGGAAAAATAATGACTTTGGCTTTTGTCTCGTCCAATTCCAAGAATACTTATTTTCTGCCTTTCTGGAACCAAAAATAGAAGAAAACAGGCAACTAGCACTATGGCATCTTGTTAATATGTTAATACCAGAAAGTGTATAAAAATACCTCAAAGTGTAGACAAGACAAAGCAAAGTTGATACAAAATCAGCATGGAGCATCAATAATTATATATACATTTCCGACATATCAGGCATCCCCAAGCTTAACTCCTGCTCGTCCTCGAGTAGGTATGTGATAAAAGAATAATTTTTGAGGTGACATGCACCATCAAAACCAAGATCAAACCATTTGCATGCATTGAAAGCTAGGATCAAAGAACTCTAAACATGAGCATGAAATATGGAGTTGTAACAGTAAGATATAGTAACTAAGCATGCAACATGAAAGGATACAATCAAAGATTCATGAATAACAATGCATTGAAAAACGTTTGTTTGTTTCACATACAGAAAACATGGCAATGTGGCAACCTGCTTGTCCCTCATGGAGTAGCAAATAGATGCATAAGACACCTTCAAAGTTGATAAGAGTGACTAGATACAAATAGAACAAGAACAAGTAATATCACAAGATGCATCAATCAATAAGTTTTGGGACACTGCACATAGAACTAAGAATGGCAACTATTCTTTCTTAATGGCTCCTAAAGTTAGAAGGTGGAGACTCAATATAATAGTGGAAGAAAGGCCCTTCATAAAGGAAAGCAGGGATTTCAAGTTTCAAAAAGAGCTTCCAAAAATTATGGTAATTGTTAGCTTTCAGCCCTCATTTCCCCTATCATAACATCTTGAAGTGATTAAGGTTAAAGTGAACAAACTATGGAGTATATGCTTGACAAATTATAAGTTGGCAATCTCATGTGCCTTGAATATGAGGGCCACACCTCATTCTACTCAACTTCAGCCACCTGTAAGTTCTTGTCATAGTAAGTACATGCGTATCATAGAGAACCGCCAACAGGGTACCCCTTGCACATGGTACAGGAGCTATCCCATAACCAAAATGACAAGGCAAGCAGACAATGAGCATCTCAGCGATCTTTTTATTTACTATGTGCATAGCTTTTTATTTAGGATGCTTCATAGATACCTCACTATGATGATGCTGCAAGTTTCCACCATGATTAGGCATGGCTTAGGCTAGCGGCCCAGGCTTTTCTCTAACACAAAATACAAACTCCATGGACTTGCAAGTTCCCTCTTTATTTAACACCGGTGTCATCCATAGACAAAAGAGCATGATATCAACTAAGTACAAAGTACAACTGCAATGTTGAAAACGTTCCCCATGACAGCATGGTTCTGCTAATTCCAACGTATAAGTGCAAGCATATACAACATAGACGACACAATGGTTCAAGTTTATTAGGGGAAAAGAATATAAAGTGTGACATCAAGTTCGTGAGGGATTTAATCACTAAGTTTTCACATAACAAAATAGTTTTTAATAGGAAGATAGCTGAAACCAAGAATATAATTGGAATGGTGTAACACACCATGCATAGGAGTTTATAGTGGACACTTTGGAATAACTTGGTTACTTGGGAGTTGGAAGCATGAGTAGAGCTTACTCCTACAAGTGGAGGCTAGCAAAGACTAGGAGCAACCAACTAAGAGAGCAATAGTGGCCATAATCATGCAGAGCGACAAAACATTACTAATCAAAGCATAGAGTGGTACTACAAGTCAAGGACTAAATGATCATAGAGGCTAAGGTGACTTGTTCATAGTCATAACATGGTGTGAGCATGTGCCAAGTCAACCCAAACAAAGCATCAAAGGAGAATACCACAATACTATGCTTTTGTACGCTAAAACAACACATGATTCTTTCAAGGCACACTATGCAATCCCAATTGTTTGGAACAGGTCATGCTACAACAATAATCACTAAGCATAAGGTCAAAACAACATCTAGCATGACAAGATAAAATCTAAGCCACAGTCAAAGCAAGCTCACTTTTGTACCACTAAAGCATGAAACTTTCTACTCCTTTCCAACATCAAGCAACTTATTTTATCAATAAAAAGTTCTAATCTGAAAGCATAATAAAACTAAGGCTAAACATAGTGCTTGCAAAAGAGAACACTCACAAGACCATAAGAATGAAAACTAGAGTGTTCTAGGCAATGAAAACAGAGTGTGTCTCTCTCCAAAACAAGTGTGTTGTGATCCAACCAACTTACTCAAGAAAACTAAGCAAACAAAAACCAAAAACAAAAACTAAGACGCTCCAAGAACAACACAACTATGCATGAAACAATAAACACGAAGTGTCTAGACAGACTTGAGCTTTTTATTGATGAAGAAGGGGATGCCCTGGGCATCCCCAAGCTTTGACGCGTGTACATCTTAATTATTTTTTGGGGTGACACCGGGTGGCATTCCCAAGCTTGAGCTTTTGTCCATTCTTTATCTCATTACATTATTCTTTCTCTACACCTGAAATTTTTTCTTCATACGAAACTTCACACAATCTTTATTAGCAACATTAGTGTATTCAAAAGATAATAGACCTTTGGGTTTAGCTTTAAAACAGTAAATTTTTTCACTAAAGACACAATATACTGTAGAAATTCCCTCAAAAAGCTCAATTTCCCAAAAAGAACCCAAAAAGGAATAAATAAGAAGCAATTGCACGTAATGGCAGAAATCTGTCAAAACAGACAAGCAGGTAGAAACCGATTTTTTCGAAGACCTTCTGTTGCTCAAATAAAAAAGTGTTGAACTAACGAAAGTTAGCTAACGTACTGGGGGATTTATTCCTAAATTTTCAGCTCAATCCTATTTACAGAGACTCCTCACGAATGTTTATGGTTGAGGACCGAAATCTGTTTCGGAACAACAACAACTCCCTAAATCTTACTTCTCTCTCATTAGAGGTCATTCTTGGCACAAAAAAACAAACAAAACAGATAAGGAGAGGTCATTACAGAAGTAATAACTTCCAATACTCAAGAAAACTCTTGGGTTATCTCCCAACAAGTACTTTTCTTTAACACCTTTAAGTTAGGCTTGATAGTTTGAGAAGATGCTCACATAAGAAATATGAATTGAAGTAAAAGAGAGCATCAAGAACTAAATTCAAAACATATTTAAGTCTAACCCACTTCCTATGCATAGGAACCTTGTAAAGAAACAAGTCATGAAATCACAAAGCACCAAGCATAGGAAAGAAAAACAAGTGCAACTTCAAGACTTTCAACATAAAGAGGGGACACTTAATATTATTGAGATGCATAAAACCTGTTTCCCTCTCTCATAATAACTTTTAGTAGAATCATGAATAAAATTAACAGTATAACTATCACATAAAACATTCTTATCATGAGCCACATGCATAAAATGATCATTACTCTCCACATAAGCATAGTCATTCTTATTAATTATAGTGGGAGCAAATTCAACAAAATATCTATCACTAGTATTCTCAGCACCATAATCATCAAATATAGGAGGCATATTATAATCGCAATAAACTTTTTCCTCAATAGTAGGTGGACTGAAAATATCATATTCATCATTGTAATCATCAAATATTGGAGGTTTGGTATCATCATAAGCAATAGAATAGCTATCCTCCAAAGCTGGGGAACTAAAAAGATCATTTTCATAAAAACTAGCTTCCCCAAGCTTAGACGTTTCCATAGCATTAGCAATAATGGTGTCCAAAGAGTTCATACTAATAACATTGCTATTATCATGCAAATAAAGTTCCATAGGTTTTTAAATTTTCTCTTCAAACACTTCATGTCCTAACTCAAGATAGATACTATAAAGCTCTCTAATTTTTTTTCCATTAAGCCTAACTAGTGAAAACAAGAAAAAAAGACAAAATTGCAGAATCTAAAGGAAATAACTTCGAGCACTCACACCGAAGGATGTGAGTACCTTTTACCTTACATCCCTGGCAATGGCGCTAGAAAATAGCTTGATGTCTACGCACTTCTATTCTTGTAGACAGTTGTTGAGCCTCCAAGTGCAGAGGTTTGTAGAACAGCAGCAAGTTTCCCTTAAGTGGATTACCCAAGGTTTATCGAACTTAGGGAGGAAGTGGTCAAAGGTATCCCCTCTCAAGCAACCCTGCAATCAAGATACATGAAGTCTCTTGTGTCCCCAAGACACCCAATACACTTGTCAGGTGTATAGGTGGACTAGTTTGGCGAAGAGATAATGAAATACAAGTGGTAAAGGTGACAGAATATATCTTATGACTTGCTATTGACGTGGGGTAACGTCTGTGAGACTGAAAGCAAACTAAAATAAAGAAGGAAGCAACCAAACATGCAACAAATCTAGATGCAAATGGTGTTTCAATGTTTAGAAACAAGGCCTAGGGATCATACTTTCACTAGTGAACACTCTCTCATATAAATATCCTCTGTTCATGATACTACTATTAACTACTCTCCGGTTGGACACTCTAATCCACGGTAGGGCCTTCCACAATCTAGATAACCCCACACTGTCACGTTGAGCGCTAGATGGTTCCAACAAACACCGCAATTTCATAGAGACATCCAACTCCAAATATACTCATGAATATATATAATCTAGCTTAAGTACCACACACGGCATGGACGCTGTCACTTTCACACACGTGGGGAAAATCATAGATCTATTAAAGTACAAAGAGTATTTATGTCGTGGTATTGCCAATGAGTACGCCATGGAGAGGTCCTCACAGTGCGTGTTTAGAGACGTGGGGTAAGGCGGACGGTTAACGGGTACGAGGTAACACAACTTACCCAGGTTCAGATCCCACAACGGTGGCGGAATCCTACTCTTGCTATAAATCACTATAATGGAAATACGCCAGGTTACAGGGATTGGTTCGCTGTGCGAGTTGTGCTATGCACTTGGTGTTCTTCTTTAAAGGCTCCCATAGGCCCGACTTATATAGTCGCCAGGTCCTAGGGTTACAGGGAAAAGTCCTAGTCTGACAGGTTACAGAGTCCTACACTGTATACAACCAGTCTAGCGTGTCTTGCACTCCAAGGCTCCGGGTACATCGGTGACTCCTCCGTAGCCTTCCTTTATCCGGCATGGGCCTCCCTTCTGGATCCATCCAAATGGGCCGCCCAGCAGGCCATGGGACATGCTACCAACTATGGGCCACCCGGGTTATCCGGGTAAGAGACATGCTATGAGGATACCCATATAGCATATCCCCAATAGTAGCCCCCGGAGAACTCCGAGATCTTGCATCGTCTTGCCTCTTCAGGTTGAATGCTCCGTCTAAATGGATGTCGGCATATTGTCAAGAAATATCTTGTAGTACTCCCTAGAACCCTGCAATATTCTCTGTCTTTAAATTACAAGTCAGAGAAACGCTAAATCTTCCATCGTACTCTTCTCGTAGCAGGACTGGATCCGTCCATGCCAGAATATTCTGATGTGATGGTCAACCTGCTAGTGACAGCTAGGACGACATAGACATAGGTCAGCGACGCCTCGTAACTCACACATGCAGAGAACACAATCATGTCCGTTTTTACCGCACAATGGATACGCACCGTTGGCGGCGACGGTTGGGAACGTGGAGAAATTTCTGCACACGCGCCCGCACACGTCGTCCACACGCTGACCATTCAATCACTTTGCATGAATCTTGACGCCAGGGGTTATAAATTACGACTGCGGCGGATTTTACTTTTCACCTCATTCTCCTCCTGCGTCATCTTCTTCCTCAAGCGAGCAGTCCTCGAGCCTTCCGCGCGAACGCAAAACCGTAGCTTTACAATCTCGTAGTCACCTCCCCTTCCTTCATCAATGGCGAGCAGCAGCACCAGCGCATCCATGGCGGCAATAGGCGATGCCGCGCCGAAGCCGGCGGGCTCCATTCATGTGCCCCTAGAGGGCTTGCTGCTGCCCAAATACACGATGGTCGAATCCACCCGCGGCGACCAAATTCCAGCGGCGCTAGAGCTGCTGGAGGAAGAAGGAGACTCCCACAAGGGAGATTGGCACGGCTCGGATATCGCAGACAGTGATATCAAGGAGCTGGTCGTTGAAGGTTACCTTTCCTCGTTAGAGGGATTAGTCTGGCAGGCGGCGCCGGCTGGCGAGGTCACCCCTTCTCCCCAAGTCGGAGAAAAGGTGTACCTCAAAGCACAACTTGTACGCGGCATTTCCCTGTCTATCTCCAATTTCTTCCTAGCTGTCCTCAACCACTACCGGGTTTAACCTCAGAACCTGTCCCCCAATAGCATCATCGCGCTTAGCAACTACGTGGCGCTTTGGGAGGGTTACTTAGGGATTAGGCCTAGGTTAGACCTCTTTACTTATTTCTTCACCGTCAAGAGGGAAGCCGGAGCCAGGAAGGATGAGCTCATGAACTGTGGCACCATTAGTTTTAAGATCCGGCCTGGCCGGCGGTTCCCTGACATCGTCGGCCATGAGTCCTTTAAAAACTGGCAATAGAGATACTTCTATGGCCCAGATATCCCTTTGTCTGGCCGAGAAGTGACGTATCCAGACTTTGTCGATGGAGATGCTGTCGAAGCCTCGACATGGAGATCCCAGGCCTCCCTTCCCTCTAACATTGATGCTTCCCGCGCTATAAGGCGGATAGAGTGGTTCGTAGAGACGGGTCTGACCGGATTGGACCTAGCCATGTGCTAGTTCGTTAGGCGGATCTAGCCTCCGTAGCACCACTCGAAGTTGATGCATGAGTATACCAAGGAGAGGAAGGAAAGCCTCCGCATCTCCGAGGACAACTTCTCTAGCGACTCCGTCCAACTCCTCCTCAAGGACATCGTCAAGGTGAAGGATAGGAAGTGTCTAAAGGAGGATGACATGGCTGTCCAAATTTATGACCCAAAGATGAAGGAAGTCACTGTCGTGTCCGACGACGATGTCCCATTGGTGTGAAAGCGGAAGAGCTCCACCTCTGACGCTGCCGACAGAGGCAAGAAGAAGAAGACGGAAGGTGGAGCCTCCAAGAAATCCACTGCCGCCCTGTAGGAAGAGAAAAGAAAGATTACCGGGATCCCTTTTATCAAAGCACCCACGATTGTGTAAGCTTCTTTTCGTCCGACATTGTCCATTGTTTTCCTTTTCATGTACTTATACTTTTGCACGTTTTAGGAAGAAAGATGGCTTGAGTTTGAAGAAGACTTCCAAAACATCGGGGGCTTCTAAAAACATCAAAGATATGTTGCAGCGTGATGTACCGCACCAAGCATATCCCGCCATCGCCCCTGTCACTCCCAACGTCCAACCTACGCCTATTCCAACAAGATCTCCAGCCAAGGATACATCTGGCCCTTCTGCCATGGAAGTGGACTCAGCTGCCTCCACGGATCTCGTCGTAGCTGGCGAGCAGGCGATGCAAGAAAGTACGGCAACAAGAATGGCTGAAGCTCCAGCTAAGGATGCCATCGCTACTGTCAAGGCAGTGGTGGTGGGTGGAACATCCATCGAAGGCGGCGCCTCTGCACCCAGGATAACCACAGATCTCCCGAAGATAGTCTACCCGGCGCTTACGTCGAGTAGCTGCACTCTGGTTCCTGGTGCAGTGCCGACATCTCCAACCTGTGGTCTTGAGGAGCTCCTCCGACAAGCAGATATCTTGCAAGGAAATAGCCTTTCCTTCAGCAAGTTTTTTGCCGAGAGCTCTACCAAACTCAAGATCATCGCACTTGTAAGTTTTATTTGCATTTCATATGAGTATCCCACTATAGCCCCCGAGGATTTAGAAAGAAAACCATAGGTCTTTGCATTTTAATGCTCTAAGAGTGACTAAGCAAGAAAACTTCTCACTGTAGCCCCCAAGTATTTAGTTTGAATGAATTATTCCTACTAGATACTTTCAGAGTAGCATACTCAGTGTTTGGAAATTTCGATACTGTAGCCCCCAAGCTTCTAGTTGTAACTGAATTAGTTCCGACTAGATGCTTAGAGAAATACTAAGCATATAACTGAGTAAAAAACTTTATACTGTAGCCCCCAAGCTTCTAGTTGAAACCTGATGAGTTCCGACTAGATGCTTAAAGAAAGACTAAAGCATACTGCCAAGTTTTAAAACTATCACTGTAGCCCCCAAGCCTCTAGGTGGATAGTTATCCGGCTAGATGCTCCAAGTAGACTAAACACTTCAATTCTTCTTTCCCTAGAATGAGAATGCTCGGAGAGGTGTCGCCAATGAGAAATTCCACAAGATGCATGCGGCGTTGGAAGCTAAAAAGTGTAAAACTGCCTTCTTGAAGGAACAAATCACCAAGAGCAAGATTTTGTTTTTCCTTTTGTTTTCGTACTCCAGCTTGGTCTTGTGCTGCCATTCTCCGAGTACTCACTGTGTACTGTCATTTCTCCGACTTGTAGAAAACATTGCCAAGGCCAAGGATATTGTTGAGAAATCCAAGCACATTGAGTTGCTTGATAGCGAAAACAAGATCCTTAAGCAGGAGAGAAAAGATATGCTGAAGATGCACGAGGACTCCATGAAGGTCCTGCAGGAGTCCGCCAACATGGAGATGAACCGCTTGAAGAAGGAGATTGTGATACTGAAAGAGCAGAAGAAAGCTGCCGATGAGCAGAATCAGCACCATCTTGAAGCATACAAGATCCTCCGACAAGAACGAGACTCCATGGTGGAAACTCTCCAGCAGGTTGAGGCGAGCATCTTTGGTAAGTAATTCTCCGCCTTGTACTTCTGTAAGTCAGGTACTTTGAATTTTTGTGTTATTGAACTCATGCGCTCCCTTGTGGGAAATGCAGATCCTATTGGATTAACCCAATCGCCTCCTCCGCCTAAGGAATGCATGGTCCTCGCTGGCAACTTTATTAGCACCGCCATCAGGCAGGCCAAGGAGATAGCCAAGCCCCTCCAGATTAACATCAAAGCGGTGGATTCCGTGATGAAGTTCTCGGAGATCCTGCACCAAGCCCCCGAGCGTATTCTAAGCTGGAAAGCTTCATGTACACGGGATGGTGCAAGGATGGCACTGTCGATGGTCAAGGCGCATTATGAAGACGCCGGCATCAACATGGTCACCTCAGGTCTTCCCGACATAGACGATGACAGCCATAAGATTGATCATAAGTCTATCTGGGCATCTCTCGCGGGCTATGACACAAGGGTTGCCGAGTGGGTCGACCAAAATGTCTTCGTGTCCTTAGAAACCATTGATGGCGTCCAGCAAAGCTCCTCTGAGTCCCTTAAGACCACCGACTTCGAGGACGATGACTCTCCTGCTGTCGATGATGCTTCTTCCAAGTTTCCTGCTCCAGAGGAATGAAAAACAATATGTAATATTTGTTTCCTCTGGAATTTGTATGCGGAAAAAACTACTTATTAACTTAAGGAGGAAAAACAATAGGTGTAATTTCCTGCTACTTAAGCACTAGTTCCAGCATTGTAATTATTTTTTAAGCAAGTGCTGGCTTATCCATTACTCTGGTTTTTATGCTTGACCTTGTAGTTGGACCCATGCGCTCAGGTGATGATGCCCAATGGCACCATCAAAAACCCAAGCACAAAATCGCCGACAACAGGTGCCAAAAGTCACTACTCCAGAATCCACATACAAACAACAAAGGATGTGTAGACCAGAAAACTTAAGCTAACGCCCGTAGGCAGAATTTTCACAAGTTCAAATGCAAACTTGCGCATAAAGGTTTTTATACGATCCAAAAATGAACACTAAAAGAGGTAAAAGACTCAGAAATATGAGTGACCCAAAGAGCTTTATTTCATTGATCATATAAGAGGTAAACAGTAGATACAAACTATGCTAAGTGTAGAAAGGACATAGTTGTGCTATGTTCCATGGCCGATCAAGCTCCGAGTAGTCATCATCCGGGTGACGTCACTTACGCTTATGATCTTTTTTGGGTCTATCCATAAGTTCACGATTGTTAACAAGGTAGTAAGACCGATTGAGCAACGCCTTGCTTATGATGAATGGTCCTTCCCATGGTGGGGATAATTTGTGTGACTTCTTCTGCTTAAGTCAGAGCACCAGATCCCCCTCTTTAAACGAGCGATGCCGAACATGACGACTATGGTAGCTACATATCTTTTGCTCGTAGATGGTGGATCTTTCGCATGCCAAAACACACTCCTCCTCGAGAAGGTCCACATCTAGGCGTCTAGATTCTTCAACGTCATCTTCGTCGTAGGCGGCAACTCTTGGTGCATCGTGAAGGATGTCGGAAGGCAGGATGGCTTCTGCTCCATATACCATGAAGTAAGGGGTGTAGCCGGTGGATCTGTTAGGTGTAGTTCGTAAACTCCACAGCACAGATGGTAGTTCCTCCGCCCAGGCTCCAGCTGCTCTATGTAGCGGTGCCTCAAGACGTGGCTTGATTCCCTACAGAATTAATCCATTGGCCCGCTCAACTTGTCCGTTGGACTGTGGGTGTGCCACAGACTCTAGGTCAAGTCGGATGCCCTTGTCCCAACAATAAGCTTCCACTTCTTCGAGTGACAAGTTGCTGCCGTTGTCGGTGATAATGCTATGTGGGAGACCAAATCTCACAACTAGATCCCGAACAAACCTAAGGGCAGTTGCCCCATCAAGCTTTCTAATGGGTTTAGCTTCTATCCATTTGGTGAATTTATCAACTGCTACTAATAGATGGGTAAATCCACATGGTGCCGTCTGTAATGGACCAACCATGTCTAGCCCCAAGACTACAAACGGCCAAGTTATTGGTATTGTCCGCAGTTCTTTAGCTGGAACATGGGGTTGTAGGTCATAATACTAGCATCCCATGCATGTCTCAACCAGCTTATCGGCGTCCGCCTTCGCGGTCAGCCAGTAGAATCCTTGCCGGAAGGCTTTGGAGACCAAAGATCGAGGAGCGGCGTGATGCCCGCAATCTCCGAGATGGATCTCATGTAGGATTTCAATACCTTCTTGCTAGGAAACACACTTAAGTTATACACCAGTGGTGCTTATTTTGTAGAGCTGTCCATTGATTATGGTATAGCCCTTTGCTTGACGTACTATTTGCCGTATTTTGACTTTGTCGTCGGGCAATGTTCCGTGTACGAGATATTCCATGAACGGTTGTGTGCATGTCGAAGGGACATTTGTCATTGTGTGAATGAAAGGGTCAACTCAATCCGGGTTGTCGATGTCTGCTCCCTTCACGGATGGTGTCCGTAGATGCTCCAGAAAAACGCCAGGGGGAGCTCGTTTGCACCCTGATCCAAGCTTAGACAGTAGATCAGCCGCCTCGTTTTGCTCCCTAGGTACATACTTGACTTCATAGCCCAAGAAGCTCTTGGCTATCTCGTCCACTTTGTCTAGATATGCCGCCATCATAGGGTTTCGCGCGTTCTAGGTGCCAGCCACCTGCTGGGCAACCAAGTCGGAATCTTCACAGCAAACTATGTGCTTGATGCCGATATCCTTGGCTACACGTAGTCCGTGAATGAGTGCTTCATACTCTGCCATGTTGTTCGTAGCCTCAAAGTGGATCTGCAGAACATAGTGTAGCTTTTCCCCGGTTGGTGACTATAGCAGTACACCAGCCCCCGAGCCATTGAGTAGCTTTGATCCGTCAAAGTGTATCACCCAGTACTCTGGCTCCGGCATTGGGGTAATGTCTGGCATCTCCGTCCAATCTGCGATAAAATCCGCCAAGGCTTGTGACTTGATAGCTTCGTGTCTCTTGTAGGTGATCTCAAAAGAGGAAAGTTCAATGCCCCACTTCACGACCCTTCCTGTAGTGTTGATGTTGTTGATGATGTCGGACAATGGAGTCTTGCTCACCACTGTGATAGGGTGCTCCTGGAAATAGTGTCTTAGCTTCTGAGAAGCAAGGAACACTCCATAATATATCTTCTGGTAGTGTGGGTAACACTGCTTGGACTCCTTCAAGACCTTTCTTACATAGTAAACTAGTCGTTGAACTCCATACTCATGACCTGGTTCTTTCCGCTCTACCACGACGACGATGCTGATTACCTGGTTGGTGGCCTCCATGTAGATTAACATAGGCTCCCCAGGCTCGGGTGCTGCAAGGATAGGTGCTGAGGATAATATCTCCTTTAGCTTCTTCAGTGCTGCATCTTCTTTGTCCGTCCATGTAAATTTGTCTGCCTTCTTTAGCAATTTTTATAGAGGCAGAGCCTTCTCTCCAACTCGGTTGATGAACCGACTAACCGCTGCAACGCAACCTGTTAGTCGTTGTATGTCCTTCAGGCATGTCGGATGGTTTATGTTTAGAATGGCCTTGATTTTCTCCGGGTTCACCTCGATTCCACGCTGGGAAATGATGAAGCCCAACAATTTTCCTCCTGGAACCCCAAAGACGCACTTCATAGGGTTATGCATCATGTTGTATTTCTAGAGATTATCAAAGGTTTCTTTTAAGCCAGAGATTAAGTCGTTTGACTTTTTAGACATCACCGCTATATCGTCCACATAGGCGTGAACGTTCTGGCCAATTTGATCGTGTAGGCAACGTTGCATTGTCCGTTGGTACGTAGCACCTGCGTTTTCAGCCCAAAGGGCATCGTGACATAGAAAAATGTGCCGTAAGGTGTGGTGAACGAAGTGGTCAATTGGTCCGACCTACTCAACTTAATTTGGTGGTTTCCTGAGTATGCATCGAGAAAACACAAAAGTTCCGAGCCAGCTTCGAGTCAATGACTTGGTCAATGCAAGGCAAAGAAAACAGATCTTTGGGACACGCTCTGTTCAAGCCGGTGTAATCAACACACATTCTTAATTCTTTGGTTCCCTTTTTGGGGACAAGTACAGGATTGGCCACCCATCGGGTGGGAAGGACTTCTCGGAAAAAACTAGCCTTAAGTAACCTAGCTATCTCCTTGCCTATGGCGCGTCTCTTCTCATCTACGAAGCATCGTAGAGGTTGTTTCACCGGTTTGCATTTTGGATCAATATTCAAGCTGTGCTTGACAAGTTCCCTAGGTACACCTTTCATGTCGGCAAGTTGCCAGGAAAAGATGTCCCTATTCTCACGGAGGAACTCGACGAGCGTGCTTTCCTATTTGGGATCTAGGTTCGTCCCAATGGTGGTCGTCCTGGAGGCATCGCCTACCACAAGTTCCACCGGCTTGGTTCCGATGGTGGCCTTGAAAGCTGGGCAGAGTTAGAAATCTGCTTCTTCGACGTCGGCATCTCCGAGGCATCGACCTTGCTCTGGATCTCCTTGAATTCTTCGATGTAGATGACAGCCTCCGCAAAGGCTGCTTCTCCAATCTCGCAGTCCCTTGCCTTGGTAAAGCTTCCGGATATGGTGATGACACCGTTTGGTTCGGGTATCTTGAGATTGTTGTAGACGAAGCATGGCTTGGCCATGAAGGCGTGGAAGATGTCGTGACCGAATATGATGTGGTACACGCTCTTGATAGGGACCACCTCAAAGGTCATGCGTTCTTGGCGGTAATTATTTACATCTCCAAACGCGACCTAAAGTGTGATGCACCCAAGGGACCTTGCCTCCCGACCAGGAACTACGCCGTGGAAGATGGTGCTGGTCCGCCTTAGGTTAGCCTCCATTAAGTTCATCTTGTGAAGTGTATCTATGTACATGACGTTGATTCTGCATCCACTATCCACCATACATTTGGTGAACTCATTGTCGTCAAACAGGGGGTTGATGACCATGGCGTACTGGTTCTCCGTAGGGACGAGGTCTGGGTGATCCTTCCTGTCCCAAGTAATTGGAATCTCCGACCATCGCAGGTATTGGGGAACTGGGGTTAGATTGTCCATCAGTATCCTCATAGACGTCTTCTGTTGTGGGACAGTGGGGGTGCCAAGGAAAGTGTGGAAAATGGCCGCCTTCTTCTCGAAGGGGTTCTTTCCCTTGCCATCTCTCTTGGCGGCATTCTTGGGGTCAACATCCTCATCCATGTCACTTGAATCCTTGGACTCCTCTTCCTTCTTCTTCCCCTTGCCCTTGCCTCGCGGTCTATTCTTCTGACTTCGCTTGTAGCTGGACGCTGGGTCCTCCTTAAGGTCGTTGACGAACTTGGAATGGCGATTGGTGTGGGTGGCCTTGCCGTTGGCATCGAGGTGTACGAGGCATGACATATCACGGTACTCTTCATAGGTTTGGGGAACACGGAGCGCTGCCGACGTAGTTTCACTGCCTCGCTGCTGCCCACGGCCAGCTCCCCGTCCTCGGCCATGTTGTCCGCCATCACCTCGCCCTATCATAGCGACCATGTTGGAGGTTTGCTTTTCTTTTGGCGGGGTCTTCCATTTGTGGCTGTTGTTCCTCCGAGCTTGAGTTGGAACGGCCGTTGCCGGCAGGGAGACGCGAGCATCGTCCTTGGCAGCCGCGAACTCACTGGCCAACTGAATCATCTGGTTGAGATATAGCTGGTGATTGTCTTGCAGGCGCTTCAACTTATGTTAGAGCAACGTGCTCCTTTCCAACCCATCAATGAAGGCATCCATGGCAGTCTGAGCATGCACTCCTGCGCAGGAATTCTTTATATCCAGCTAGTGAGAGAGGTAGGCGCGATATATCTCGTCTTTCTCCTGCACGCACCGCTCTAGATCGCCAATAGTGCAGGGACGTTTGTACGTACCCTCGAAGTTCTTGGTGAATGCTTCTTGCATGTCCAGCCAATTGCAGATGGATCTCTCCGGCAAGTCATCAATCCATTGCCGGGCCGTGCCCGCCAACATTAGTGGGAGGTACTTGACGGAGACGTTGGGGTTACCACCGGCAATCTCCACCACGTTACCATAGTCCTGCAACCATGTAGCTGGCTTGGCAGTGCCGTCATAGGGCTTGATGGTCTTGTCAAAGGTCCAAAGCAACGTGGTCCCAGGTATGGTCCTTCCCGGGCCTCGTGGATCTTGTCCAGCCGTGAATGTGCATCGTATGGCTCCGGGCTTCTTTTCTTCTTCTTGCCATCAGGGGATGGGCTGCGTGAACGACGCGGGCCTCCTCCTCCATGGTGGCTGCTAGGTGGCGACGGAGGCAGAGGTGGCGGTCGTTAGCCTTTTTGCTATTACCCTCCTGCGATGCCTCACGCTTGTCGCTGTTTCTTGTCAGACGTGCAGGGTCATGGCGCGACCTACTCTTGTGTTCTTGGTTATGCTCTTCTTCATGACGGGTATGCTCCATGTTGTCGTGGATGACGATGCCGCTCTTCCTTGGCGGAGGCATATCCGTACGATGGTGAGCCTTGGTGTCTTCGCGATGTCGTGGCGAACAGGGCGGTGGATATGGGCGACGAGGTTGAGCCTTGCCTCCATGGTCGGAGGATATGGGGATAGCAACCTTCCTGTTGCGTGCATCCCTATGTTTTCATTCTGACGAACCAGTCTGTGATCCAACATCATGAGGAGATCTGTCCCTTGGCGGCTTATGCTGGCTAGACTGGCAGAACGCTGGGTCAGACTCAAGCCTCTGAGAGGTGGCCTTTTCCTGTTGTTTCACCGCCTTGGCCACTAGGTCATAGACCTGATCCATAACTGCAGGTGATCTATCCTTCTCCAGAAGGATTTTGGCGACGACGAGGTTGAGAAGAGGAGTGGGCATCACCTGCCTTCCTTCACTTTCAATGTACACCAGGATCGTTGATGACGCTAGCCGGAGCTTTCTTAGCCTTCTGATGTTGTAGCAAAGTCTTGTACTCGGCCTCTGTTGCTCTAGCTTTCTCTATTGACTTCTACGCGTTGGCCAGATCTCGATCTAGCTTAGCGCCTTGCTCCGTGATGGCCTGCGCTTCCTCCAGCAACTACTGGCGCTTCTCGTCAAGCTGGACCACATTGCGAATACGAGACACGGTCATCGGCTCGACGAGGAGATTGCCGTACATCACTCTATCAGCCGAAGTGACTTGGGCAGCAACAGACGTAGATGCCGGAGGCGGCGGGTTTGCGGTGTTGTTGTTGCTAAGACCGGTGCCGAGTTCTTGCGGCTGCTGCACTGGGTTAGGCGGAGGGGGCATGACCTTTGCGTGATCATTGTCGGCAGCAACAAGTGGTCCCTTCCCCTTGTCCAGCGCTGTAGGTGGATCTCGTCCAGGTTGGTCTTCATCCATCGGCGTACCAATGGCGACAAACACCTCTCGGGATATAACGGCGTTGTTGGCTTGCTCGTCGCGCTTGTAATCCTCCTCCATATCCTACATGCGTGAAGTCTAGCTCCTCCGGGCTGAATACTATCTCTTCTAAATCTGCGCGATGTAAGCATAGAGCGCGTCAAGCACCGAGTGATGTCGGGGCTTCTTTGATGATGGGGGTTGGAGGTGCAATAGCAGCAACGATGACTGGTGGTGGTGGCGCAGCTGCGGCGATGACGATCAGAGGCGGAGGTGGCAGTGGCTGAGGCGAAGGGGCTCCGTCAATGAGTGCAAGTTCTGTCTGAGCTTCCTCCTCAGCCTCCGCGTAGCTATTGACGGTGTTCACCATGCTTTCAAAGGTGAGGCGTACTGAAGCCTGCTGTCGTCCTAGCATATGCCGGAGAAGTGTACCTTGCTCCAGTCCTTCCACAAAGTGATATATAGCATCATCATTAGGGCAATGAGCCAGATCGGCCCGTATAGGAGCCACCTGGCAAGGTAGTCACGGGGGTTCTCGCCATCTGTATAAACGCAACGCGCCAGATCGAAGATGGTCACCACTCCGACGAACTTGGATCTCTCCTATCTAGACGAACGGGCGAAGCCGGTGGACCTGCAACAATTTTCCACCGTTATATCCTGCATAGGGGCGGTTTGAGAGAGATCTGACATCAATCCTTCGGCGAACGTATCCTGCCAGTAGGCGGTCCGTGCGGGTCTTGAATTTTTCTGATCTTTGTCAGTAAACTCCAAAGAGAGATCCGACATCGATCCTTCCGTGAACGTATCCTGCCCGTAGGCGGTCCGTGCGGGTCTTGATGCTCCTCCGACTCCTGGGGAACTAGTGCCTAAGTCGTTTTCGCCGATGAAGAGGTGGATATCTCTGATGGGGATGATTGAGCACCGAGTAGGGTTCGTCTTCGCCGGAATCCAGAACTCGTTAGTAGGGACAATCAGAACGTTGCCGGAGAAGATAACACGACCGATGGCTACGGTTTCGCCGATTCCCGCGAAGATTTTGGTCCTCGCCCGCTGTAGAGCCTGAAGCGCCTCTTGCCCCACGGTGGCTGCCAACTATCGTGGTATTGCCAACAAGTACGCCATGGAGGGGTCCTCAAAGTGCATGTTTAGAGACATGGGGTAAGGCGGACGGTTGACGGGTACGAGGTAACACAGCTTACCCAGGTTCAGATCCCACAACGGTGGTGGAATCCTACTCCTATTATAAATCACTATAATGGCAATACGCCAGGGTATAGGGATTGGTTCGATGTGCGAGTTGTTCTATGCACTTGGTGTTCTTCCCTAAAGTCTCCCATAGTCCCTACTTATATAGTCGCCAGGTCCTAGGGTTACAGGGAAAAGTCCTAGTTGGACAGGTTACAGAGTCCTACACTGCATACAACCAGTCTAGCGTGTCTTGCACTCCAAGGCTCCTGGTACGTCGGTTACTCCTCCGTAGCCTTCCTTTATCTGGCATGGGCCTCCCTTCTGGATCCTTCTAACTGGGCCACCCAGCGGGCCATGGGCCATGCTACCAACTATGGGCCACCCTGGTTATCCGGATAAGAGACATGCCATAAGGATACCCATATAGCATATCCCCAACAATTTATGTAGACTCAAACCTAAGTGCCACCATGGCGTGCACGCTGTCACTTTCACATACATGGGGAGAGCAGAGATCTATAAAAGCACTTGAGTAGCAAGGTAGATCTACTTGATTACAAAGCTCATGGTCACAATATGACCATGCATAGAGAGAGATGAACACAGAGCTACCAGTAGATCCCTTAGCCTCGAGGAAGAACTACTCCCTCCTCATCATGGGAATCAACAACGGTGATGAAGATGGCGATGGAGATCGATGGAGATGGCTCCGAGGGCACTTACCCGTCCCGGCAGGGTGCCGGAACAAAGTTTTTCTATCCCCCGAATCTGCCCTTCCGTGGCGGAGACGCTATGGAGGTTTTCGTGGATTTCTTCTGGATTATTTAGGGTTTTATCCCTGGGGGCTTCTTATAGGCGAAGGAGGCAAGGTCGATGGAGGGCCAGGTGGCCCACACCCCCTGTAGGAGCCACTATAGCTTGCCCACGCCTGGGGGGTGCGGCCACCCTGGTGCCCTACTTCATCTCTGTTTCGTGGTTCCGTGTTGGTCCGAGAAAATAATGACTTTGGCTTTTGTCCCGTCCAATTCTGAGAATATTGATTTTCCATTCTGGAACCAAAAATAGAAGAAAATAGGCAACTAGCACTGTGGCGTCTTGTTAATAGGTTAGTACCAGAAAGTGTATAAAAATACCTCAAAGTGTAGACAAAACAAAGCAAAGTTGATACAAAACAAGCATGGAGCATCAAGAATTATAGATATGTTTTCGACATATTAGCCATGTATTGATTGCCTCCTTCCTTTCCGGTATTGTTTCTTCGCGATAGGATCCGAGCCCGAGGGTGAAGCCAACGACACCGAAGATCCATATTTGTCTACTAAAGAACAAGGCAAGCATAGCCTCTCATTCTGATCCTATGTTTTATAAAGTATTTACTTTCTTGCTATGATTCACATGATTCCAATGTGGTATTTTGTCAGTAGCTAGTGTTACCTATCTTATGTACAGTTTTCCCTTTTTGTAGCCTTATACTCCTGATCAACTGCTCCTAGCATACCTAGGTCTGGCATCTGAGCGTTTCTAGAGATTTTGCGACTGACAGCTTAGCCATGCTTAATTGTACCGTCTGATACATTCGGATGATGATTCGAAGGTTCTAAAGAATCTAGAAAGGTAGGAGGTGGAGGTATCATTGATGGAGATAAATAATATGCTAAGGCTTGTATGGGAGGCCATGTTGGGTGTGGTTTTTGTAGTCCCATGCCCGCCACCATTAGGACCCGAGTTCTTGCCTCTTGAACCAAGAAGAGCGTACAACCACACAGGGCCTGGAAAACCCCACGAGCAACTAACTTGACTAGTATATTCCATGAGTCACATAGTTCGGGCTTTCCATTTGGCATACACATTGGAAATGTTTTCGAACAAGGAGGTGAAGGAGGTGCATCATAACAGGTAGGGAAGCATGGACTGGGTTGCTTGGGGTCGATGGAGCCCATGGTGAACCAACCTCGCCTCACATCTCTTGGAACCGGCTTCGGTACTTGACCTGTTACGGTGGAACCATCCTTAGGGCGTGACTCATGGTCTCGGCGAAAGAAAGGTAAAGGTCGTGGTCAACCACCCTCTTCCGGCCTTCCAAGGAAGAGGGCTAATAATTTGGAATTAAGAGTCAGTTGGTACGTGTGGGTAAAGTTGTACACCCCTGCAGGGTATTAATCTTTTTGAAAAGCCGTGTTCACGGTTATGGACAACTTGGGAACGGACATGATGATCATAGAGAACTATAACCTAAATTAAAACTTACTGATCCACGTGTGCTTAAGGATGATTCCTCTAGGTCGAGGGGGTGATCCTAGATAGGAGGTTCTGATGAAGCTGTTGGTTATCGAGATATGCTAATCAAGGTGAAGAAGTCGTTATCTTATCTCTTTTAAAAGTCTCTGAGTAGACGAGCCTCTTCTCTCTCTTATTTACAAATAAGGATCGCTTTATGCAAAAGTAAATCGAGAGAAAGACTTTCTAGCTAGAGCATGTAGAATATAGGTTATCTAAGTCTCGCGGAGTACATTCTCGTACTCAGCCTTGCGCCATTATTGTTTTTTTACAGATGATCTAGTTGCAAAAGAAGGTGGCTTCTACGTTGACATCGACGAGTAGTTGAGGGACTATGGGATAGACGTCGCTTCTGTTTGTGGCCTCTTAGGCCATTTGCTAAGTTGTTGTGTGGAACAAAATATTTTCTTTCTCTGTTTGATGTAATGTTGGGTCTATGACCTCTGGTTTGTAATAACTCTAATATCATACTCTGTTAAGAGTTTAAACTTATGCTGTTGAATTCCTGAGTTCTGTAATGTTACTGAATCTTATTGTGATCTTACGTGCTTGGAGTTGAGCTTATCTTAGATAATGATCTGAGGTTAGTTTAACCCTAATCCCGGGGATGTTACAAAAGAGATTCGCCCCAGGCAACAAGCACAACCGTACCGGCCGTCTATTCCACATGAATGCTGAAGAAGCCTAGGAAGCGCCAGATCTCGTGTTGGGTATGTTTTCTATTAACTCAGTACTTGCAAGAGTGTTGTTTGATTCTGGAGCATCACACTCGTCTGTTACAGAAGAATTTGCATGCACTAGTAAGATTCAACCAACAAATTTGAAGCATGTTATGATAGTTCAAATACCTGGGTCAACCACCAAAGCTAAAAAAAAATGCAAGGCTGTACCTATCAGAATTCATGGAATAGATTTCTATGCCAACCTAATAGTACTTGGAACAAAAAGTTTGGCAGTAGTACTAGGAACGGGTTGGATGTCGAAACATCAAGGATTAATAGATTGTGCCAAGAAAGCCATAACCATGATCAGTAGCACCAGAGTATCAGTTGAGAATGTGTCTGAGATGTTTCCTCGTCAATTCAAGTGCGACAATAGTTTAGCCCAACCAACCCTAGAACAAGTTAGAGTAGTCTGTGAATACCCCGATGTGTTCCCAGCTGAATTACCCGGTATACCCCTAGATCGGGATATCGAGTTTATCATTGATTTAATTCCCGGAACTGTATCCATAGCTCAAAGACCCTATAGTATGAACCTAGCGGAGTTAGTGGAGCTCAAGAAGCAACTTGATGACATGATTAACAAAGATTTGATTCAACCAAGTGCTTCGCCATGGAGGTCACCTGTTTTGTTTGTGGATAAAAAAGATGGTTCGACCCGTTTATGTATGGATTACCGAAAGATGAATGACGTCACCGTCAAGAACAAGTACCCATTGCCGAAGATATAAGATTTTATTTAATAGTTGACCGGTGCCAGAGTGTTCTCTAAGATTGATCTTTGAACTGGTTATCATCAACTAAAAATTTGCGCAACGGATATCCCAAAGACTGCCTTCACTACCCGATATGGATTAACCAATGCCCCCGCTTATTTCATGAACCTCATGAATAAGATTTTTATGAACTTCTTGGGTAAGTTTGTCGTTGTTTTCATCGATGACATTCTGATTTATTAACATGAAAATCACCTAAGAACCATCCTTGGAACACTTAGAGAGCATCAGTTGTATAAGTTCAGCAAATGTGAAATCTGGTGAAAGGAAGTAGGATTCTTAGGACATATCTTGTCAGTCGGAGGAGTTGCCATCGACCCTGCCAAGATTAAGGATGTTGAAGAATGGAGAGCCCCAGCCACTCAAACTAAAGTTCGTGCATTTCTTGGATTAGCGGGACATGAAGGAAATATGCCCTACAGGAAATCATAGAGATGATTATATTTCTTATGTATCCATGAGTTATTGTAATGTTCCTTGAATATCCATATCAAGGAAATTGTATTGATTGGCAATTATGTGAATTGTTTGTGAAACTCTATACTTGTATGGTTATCTAATAGTTGTCCCTAGTCGGAGTTCATGTGAGGACACACGTGAATATTAGACTAGAACATCGATTGGTTGATGACTATGTTTCGCAAGTCATGGACATGGAGATGTCAAACCAATGATGTGGACACATGTTATGAACATGGGGTTGGACTGACCCAACTTGAGACTGGCAATTAGACTTGCAACTCTCTCTACACATCGTGTACGTTTTGTCCTTTGACCTGAGATTGTCGCATGTATTTGAGATGTGGATCGACCTACTTTGGGTGATGTGTACATCCCTTCTATTGATACAACCGTTGTACCTATAGCTACACACATAAAAGGACCTATCACAAGATCTCGTGCCAAACAACTTAACTATCAGGTACTTTTGCTTCTTGGAACTATTCCTCACATACATGAGAATATCATGCTGCCTAAATCAGATGTATTTCTTACTCTTAGGAATGATGGACCAAGCATGGATGAGAGGGACAAGCATTGGAGCATGGCCATGCATGGAGATGGCAGCAAGCATGTGATGATCCAAGAGAAGGCCACGGATGAAGATTTCAGAACTTTGAGGCCACCATAATGAAGAAAGAAGGCTTGGACGAAATATTCAAGATTAATACTTCACGACTTCGTCCATAGCTTAATATGGTGCTGCGACACCTTTATTTTGGGCTAGGCCCATGTAATTTTCGCAGGATTTTAAATAGCTACTTTTTAGAGTCCGTATTTGAGGAGAAAAGGACTTCTAGGATTGGATTCGGCCACCACTTCCATGGCTGGCCGAAACCCTACCTTTTCCTCCTTAAATACTCGCTTAGCCGTCACCATAGACTCGGATTTTGTTTAGACATTAAGTTAGCCATCATAGCAACTTCGCCAAGGCTCGAGCTTTGCAGAGGCCTCTTGTACTTCGCACCTATACAGAATCCCACCTTTTCAATAAAGCTTTCATCTTAATCCAAAATATCTTGATTGCAATATTAGTTCTTACTTGTTCCCTATTTCAGGTAGGAATTAAGACCCTCGCTGGTCAGGCTGATCGTGTTCCCGCAGGATCAGTAACCTCCAGGAGATTGGCCTAGGGATTGCATTGGCGCTCATGCTCGCACGTGTAGTCGGATCGTCAAGCCTGAACTCCACCAAATTGACTATCACCATCTCATCGAAAGATCGTACACCTTTGCCCTATCAAGTGGTATCAGATTTCAGGTTGCTCGGTGAGATTTTACTGTTTTCGTAGATTAGATCTGTTTTTACCTATAACCCACAAAAAAGCCAAAAACACAGTTAGAGTTTAGATCCATCCCATCACCAATCTACGCCTTGCATTATCTTTTCAGTTTTGCATTGTTGAATTTGTGTCTGCATCGTCGCGTCAAGTTGCTGGTCTTAGTGTCTTGTCCCGTAGAGTTTCGAGTTCTGATCATAGTAGTCACCGCCACCCTCGCAGATCACCGCCACCATATTCCGCCACCATATTCCGCCGCCATACAACCAGCCACCATAAACCCTAAAACCCCGCCTCCGCCTTCCTACCGCGACACGGATCCGATCATCTTTCCTGCCGCGGCACGAGTCCGAGTTGAGTTATTGTTTCCTAGTTATTTCTTTTTACTTTCCATCTTTGTTGTTTCCGTGTTAAGCTAAAGTCCGTGTCGAGCTCAGAGTTCGGTCGTAAGTCTGGAACCGCCTCCAAAAAAAAATTCTGGCTATACTAGTTTTCGGCTCTAGGGATCATTTTTCTCCATTGGCCGTTATAGCAATATTTTTTTGGAGCCTGCGCGCTTTCCAGAGCAAAATACAAAAATTTCGAAATTTTTTTTGGGGCTAACCTATTTTTAGACCCCGTAGATCAGTTCTAGACACTCACCATCATAGTGATTTTCAACATCTCGGTTCGCTTTTCAGGGTGCCATATCATCATATATTGCTTGTTGTGTCACGTCGTGACATCGTTGGTGATCTAGACTCGCGTCTCTAGTACGGTCTAGCCTAGGACCAACACAGTACCGTCGTTGAGCATTCTTTCAACTTTTGCATTGATGTTTTGATAATTTCTAATCCCTTTGCTAAGCCTTCCCAGAGCTCCACAGATATTCTCCACGTGCGGTGTCTTGACTCCCGGTAATCGCTCGGTTCAATCTCTAGACCCACTGATCCTCGCGGTTGCACATCGCCTTTTCCTGCTGTTTGGTAAGAACTTGTTAGAGCTTCGCATATTGCTTGACAGATTATGCCTTCCTTCCACCATATTTGCGTAGTATATACCTGTGCTTTTAAAGGACTAACCATGACAGATACTTCGCGGAACCCTCCCACAATGACGAACCAAGAACTTCATGCCCACTTCTCTGAGCTCTTGGTCGGTCACGCTGAAGATGTGGATGCACGCCTAGGGGAGTTTGACACCAAGCTCACCAACGCCATGGACAAGATCGATGGGCTCGAGAAATCCTTCAACGACAAGCTTGACGCTCGGTTCAAGGAGGTTTTGGCCAGATTGCCGGCACCCGCACCCGCCCCATTGGCACCTCAGCATGGCGCACGGCGCATTCCGATCACGGGTCGGACTGCTGGTTCGGCTGCCGCCACACCTCAGGCGGCTACCGCTGCAGCTGACGCACCTCAGACTTCCGTCGCGGCTGCTGCTGCGACATTGGGGACAGACGACAGGTACTACTACGACCCCAACGACGACGATCTGTTGAATCTACTGAACAAATGCTTGCACGTTTCTTTGATGGATTAAATAAGGACATTCAGCACATATTAGATTATAACGAATATAATTCTATCACTCGTTTGTTTCATCTTGCTTGCAAAGCTGAACGTGAAGTGCAGGACCGCTAAACACCATGGAGGAGGACTAATAATTCTGCAGGTCGCACATCCACTTGGACATCCCAACAATCAGCACCTCCTTCTCGTGATTCACCACCAGCTACTACCACATCCAAGGCCACTACAAGATTTCCAGCTGCTCCCCCACCGTCATCCAATACTCCTGCTCGTAGCGCATCTTCTATGGCTTCCACGGGTAAAACAAAGGATATACAATGCCGCAAGTGCTGGGGTTTTGGTCATATTGAGAGACAGTGCACAACACAACATGTTATGATGGTGCGTGATGATGGTCAATATGATTCAGCGAGTGACTTTGATGAAGATACATTAGCCCTTATTTCTGCTCGAGATGGAGACAAGTGTGGTTCTGATGAAGAGACATAGGTAATGGGAGCTGAAGCTGCTGATCAATACAAGATCTTAATTACACAACATGTGTTGAGTGTGCAATTGAGCAAATCTGAGCAAGATCAACGCCACAACCTATTCCAAACACGTGGTGTTGTCAAGGAAAGAGCTATACGGATCATCATTGATGGAGGGAGTTGTAACAATCTGGCTAGTGTTAACATGGTAGAGAATCTTGCACTTCCAACAAGACAACGCACACATTCATATTACATCCAATGGTTTGAGAGTTCTCGCAGGATCAAGGTAACAAGAACGGTACGCGTGCATTTTACTATTGGTACATATTCTGATTTTGTTGATTGTGATGTTGTACCTATGCAAGCTAGTTCTTTGTTACTTGGTAGACTATGGCAATTTGATAGAGAATCTGTTCATAATGGCAAAACTAATCACTATTCTCTTATGCATGATGGAAAGAAAATTGGTCTAAAACCTATGACTCCTGAACAGATTTTAAAAGATGATCTTGCTAGAGCTAGTAGAGCTAAAACTGTTGAGAAAAATAAAAGTGAGAATCAAATTGTTGCTGCAGATTTTGTACCACCAAAGAACACTTAATCTGATTCTACACATGCTACTGAAATTCGTTTGAGGAGTCCATGTATGCTTGCAAATAAAATTGATATTGCTGAACTAGATGTAAACAATACTCAATGTTATGCAATTATTTGCAAAGAGGTTTATTTTTCATTTAAGGATATGCCTCCTTCTTTGCCACCCGCTATTGCTAACCTTTTGCAAGAATATGTGGACGTCTTTCCCGCTGATCTGCCACCAGGACTACCTCCTATTAGAGGAATTGAGCACCAAATTGATCTAATTCCTGGTGGTACGTTGCCCAACCGCGCACCATATAGAACCAATCTAGAGGAGACAAAGGAGGTACAACGCCAAATTCAGGAACTACTCGACAGAGATCATATTCGTGAGTCCCTTAGCCTCTGTGTTGTTCCTATTATTTTGGTACCTAAGAAAGATGGTTCTTCGCACATGCGTACTGATTGTAGAGCTATCAAAAATATTACTATTCGATATCGTCATCCTATTCCACGTTTAGATGACATGTTTGATGAATTGAGTGGCTCTACCATGTTTTCTAAAGTTGATTTGCGTAGTGGTTACCACCAGATTCGTATGAAATTAGGAGATGAATGGAAAACAACATTTAAAACTAAGTTCGGTTTATATGAGTGGCTAGTGATGCTGTTTGGTTTAACTAATGCACCCAGCACTTTCATGAGATTAATGAACGAAGTTTTACGTGCTTTCATTGGACGTTTTGTGGTAGTCTATTTTAATGATATTCTGATTTATAGCAAATCTTTAGCGGATCATTTGGACCATTTATGTGTTGTTTTCAATGCTTTACGTGATGCACGTTTGTTTGGTAACTTTGAGAAGTGCACCTTTTGCACCAATCGAGTTGCGTTTCTTGGCAATGTTGTTACATCACAGGGTATTGAAGTGGATCCAGCCAAGATTGAAGCTATTGAAAATTGGCCGCAGCCCAAGACGGTCACACAAGTGAGGAGTTTTCTTGGCCTTGCTGGTTTTTATAGGCGCTTTGTCAAAGACTTTGGATCAATTGCCGCGCCGCTGAATGAACTTACCAAGAAGGATGTGCCCTTTGTTTGGGGCGATGCACAACAACAGGCCTTCGTCATATTGAAAGATAAGCTAACACATGCTCCCTTACTCCAACTTCCTGATTTTACTAAGACTTTTGAGCTTGAATGTGATGCTAGTGGAATTGGTTTGGGAGGTGTGTTATTACAAGAGGGAAAACCTGTTACATATTTTAGTGAGAAATTGAGTGGGGCTAGTCTGAACTATTCTACTTATGATAAAGAATTATATGCGTTGGTTCGGACATTAGAAACTTGGCAACATTATCTATGGCCTAAATAATTTTTTATACATTCTGATCATGAATCTTTGAAGCATATTCATAGTTAAGCTAAGTTGAATCGTTGTCATGCAAAGTGGGTTGAATTTATTGAGTATTTTCCTTATGTTATCAAACATAAAAAGGGTAAAGATAATATTATTGCTGATGCTTTGTCGTGCCGTTATACTTTGTTATCTCAACTTGAATTCAAAATATTTGGATTAGAAACTATTAAGGAACAATATGTGCATTATGCTGAATTTAAAGATGTGTTGCAGAATTGTAGAGATGGTAGAACATGGAACAAGTTCGTCTTCAATGATGGATTTGTGTTCCGTGCTAACAAGCTATGCATTCCGGATAGTTCTGTTCGTCTTTCGTTGTTACAAGAGGCGCATGGAGGAGTATTTATGGGACACTTTGGTGTCAAGAAAACGGAGGATGTTCTTGCTGCACACTTCTTTTGGCCACGTATGCGTCGAGATGTTGAGAGATTTGTGGCACGCTGCACTACTTGTCAAAAAGCTAAGTCTCGCCTTAATCCACATGGTTTATATATGCCTCTTCCTGTTCCTAGTGTTCCTTGGGAGGATATTTCTATGGACTTTGTTTTGAGATTTCCACGAACACAGAAGGGGAGGGATAGTATTTTTGTTGTTGTGGATCGGTTTTCTAAGATGGCACACTTTATTCCTTTTCATAAAACGGATGATGCTGCGCATATTGCTGATTTGTTCTTTCGTGAAATTGTCCGTTTGCAGGGTGTGCCAAATGCTATTATTTCTGATCGTGATACTAAATTTCTTAGCCACTTTTGGAGATGTTTATGGGCTAAGTTGGGGACTAAATTGCTGTTTAGTACTACATGTCATCCCGAAACTGATGGACAAACTGAAGTAGTAAATAGAACTTTGTCTACTATGTTGCGGGCTATTTTAAAGAAGAACTTAAAATTGTGGGAAGAGTGTTTACCTCATATAGAATTTGCTTATAATCGTTCGCTGCATTCTACCACAAAGATTTGCCCATTTGAGATCGTGTATGGTTTTGTTCCTCGTGCACCTATTGATTTATTGCCTTTACCTTCTTCGGTGCAAAATAATTTGGATGCTACACAACGCGCTAAAATGATATTAAACTTGCATAAGACTACTAAAGATAACATTGAACACATGAATGCTAAGTATAAACTTGAGGGATAAAGGGAGAAAGCATGTTGTATTTGATGTTGGAGATCTTGTTTGGTTACATTTGCGTAAATATCATTTTCCTGATTTACGCAAGTCTAAGTTAATGCCGCGTGCTGCTGGTCCCTTTAAGGTGTTAGAGAAAATAAATGATAATGCATATAAACTTGAGTTGCCTGCAGACTTTGGTACGGTTAGTCCTATGTTTAACATTGCAGATTTGAAGCCCTACTTTGGTGAGGAAGATGAGATTGCGTCGAGGACGACTTCAATTCAAGAAGGGGAGAATGATGTGTACATCCCTTCTATTGATACAACCGTTGTACCTACAGCTACACACATACAAGGACCTATCACAAGATCTCGTGCCAAACAACTTAACTATCAGGTACTTTCGTTTCTTGGAACTATTCCTCACATACATGAGAATATGATGCTGCCTAAATCAGATGTATTTCTTACTCTTAGGAATGATGGACCAAGCATGGATGAGAGGGACAAGCATTGGAGCATGGCCATGCATGGAGATGGCAGCAAGCATGTGATGATCCAAGAGAAGGCCACGGATGAAGATTTCAGAACTTTGAGGCCACCATAATGAAGAAAGAAGGCTTGGACGAAATATTCAAGATTATGTCGTGGTGGTGGCACAGCAGATGCCATGGGTAGGCTAAAGTATGGGGCCAATGGATACTAGAGGGATCTGGGAGGGAAGATGTAGTTGATTCTACACACATAAAACTAACATAAAGATCTTTATTTCTCCTTTCTTGGGCTACAAGTGCTCGTTGAGCCGTATACAAGTGGAGAAGAAGAACTTTACCAGCCTAACGGTACCAAATGAGCCGATGCCCTTCTCAGAGTCCAAGTCTCTCCTTGTAAAGGCGAGCCTTGGCTATTCCAGGGCTGACGTGGCATGCATATTCGAAGAATATGCTTGTCCCAAAATAGTAATTCGGCGGCCTCCTTTCCGTGTCGCCCTTCTAATGACGGTAAAGTGTCAGAGAACCCCACCTGCACGCCTCGGGCTCCAGGACTGTCACCTCTGTGACCTCCTTCTGCCCTTCTGCCACTCTGCGCCTTGTCCTTTGTGTTTGGTTGTGCCCAGATCCTTCATAGCTCGTGGCTAGGGTTTGACTATGAGCACTTCCTTCTCCTGCAAGCTTCACGTTACTCGGCCCTGCCTTGCTTAACTCGGCTTGTCCTTCACCTGCATTCAGATTATTCGGGCAGATCCGGCCGACTTACACAGTATGTCGGCCGGGTAACACCTCGCTCTTCTCATAACGGTCCTGCTCTTGCTTACCTCGGCCGACCTTTACAGGATTCGACCGATTTAGACAATAACTCGGAAACTGGACGGGGAACTTCCTTCTGTCTTTCCCCATCCTTACCCTATCCGGGGTCACCTCCCCAACATTAGTCCCCGAAGCTGGTATGGTCCTGCCTATAACCTCGGCCGGGCCATATCAGTTTCCTAATATTCGCTTCTCCTTGTTTTCGAGTTATTTTTCCCTCGTCCAAGGTATCTGTGCATCTTCTCGCGTACGCCTCGTCCTACGTGTCATGCTCATCATTGTTTCTCTAGTTTTTTGTTCCTCTACAGTGTTTACTGACAGGCTACAGTAATTACTGCGCCTGTCGCGTCGGCGCTGCAACGCCTCGCGCACCGTTTCCGTCAGGGATCTTGATCCTTTCCAGCATCGTGTGGTCGTTGGTGCGGTTCCACTCAGCGGCGTGCAGTTGTGCCGCACGCACGATCTACACAGTTAACACCCACACGCACGATCCCACTACCACTCAGGCCGCGTGGTTATAAAGAGGGGCACGGGGCTAGGGGATTTACTTTTCTCCTCCGCTTAGCGTTGCCCTTCTTCCTCCTCTCGCTTCTGCGCCTGTTCGTGCTCCCGCCGCCGTGTGCCCATCGGACTCTTCGATGGCGAGGCTCCCATCGCTCTGCTCCGTCGACCCCGTCCCCGTATACTTGCTCCGGCACCGTTGCCAGTGAGTTTATTCGGTCTCATTGCCTAGTTTATCCTCTAGACGCATCTGCTTCTCTTTAGATTTCCCGCGGCGGTTCCTCTTCTGCTCCGCCGCCGTTTTCGCGTAGAATCACGACGGCGCCTTGCAGTTCTAGGCTTTGCTCCGCCGCTAGTTCATCTTCCGTAGATTCCTCCGGCGACCCTATGTCGAGCTCCGTTAGCGGCGCGCATATTGAGGATGATGATGCAGCGTCTGGGCCTGAGCGGGGATCCTGGCAGGGCTCTTCCATCACCCGCCGAGAGGTTGAGTGGTTAATTCGAACTCGCCGGATTCCTGCCGAGGTAGCCCGTCGCTTACCCGGCAGTGAATCTTCTCCCGTTCTCAACAAGGGCGACTACGTCGTCTTTATGTCACACTTCGCTCGCGGGTTTGGTCTCCCCCTTAGCGATTTCGCTAGGGAGTTCCTTGATTACTTCGGCCTGTAGCCGCATCATCTTCCGGCTAATGCCATCGCTTCTCTTTCCGCTTTTATCTCTGCTTCGGAAGGATACTTTGGCCTATGGCCGTCTGTGCACGTTTGGTCGAAGTTCTTTCATATCCGTTCCAATGTTGTCCCAGACAAATCCGTTCAACCTTCCGAGAAACTGCTCACCCAGTGCGGAGCTGCGTCAATCACACCTCGGAGGAAATTCGAGTTTCCTCGCGTTGCTGGTCTAGAGTCGTGCAAGAAATGGCATAAATCGTTCTTTTATGTCAAGAATTCTAGGAAGGAGGACAGGATTCGGCTCCCTTCTTTTTCCATCGGCCCCCCTTCCAAGAAGAACTGGACTTATATCCCGAGGAAGAGCCATGTTCTGGCCGAGGCCTTTGAGATTCGGCTGAAGGAACTGATCCGCTCCGGGCTACGCGGCGAGGATCTGATGACCACCTTCGTCAGCAGCCGGTTCTGCCCATTCTAGAAACGCACGCATAAGCTCTGCTATATGAGCGGTCCTCTTGATCCCAACCGAGTCTCAACGGTGGAGCTGGACAATTACCTTATCTTCAAGCGCGTCCGGGCTATCTTTAAGACAGAGATGCCGGAGGACTGGGCCTAGGGACTGAAGCCGTTCACCCGCGAGCATCCCCCTCCCAGAGTAAGTTCTTGCAGTTGTGTTTTGCCTTTTAATCGCATTTGTGATTTCTCTTGTTAATTTCTCTCTTTCTTTTCCTGCAGAGGTTTGAGGAGCAGAAGATTGAGGATGCCGAGGTTTTGTCTCTCCCGTGGCCCACGGATCGGAACACTCCGGACAGCGGGAAGCCGGACTCGGAGGAGTTTGTTCCCAAGTCGGACCTTGCTCCTGCTCGTGCCCGTGGCAAGACCCTGGCCCACAAGGAGGAAGGTGATTCGGACGAGGTCGAAGTTCTTGAGGTAGTTGCCGCAATGCCAATTTCTTATGCATTTCCGGCCTCTACATTCTCAGCTAATCCGGCCGGTCAGGTTCACAACGCCGAGCCTCTCGCCTCCCGACCTCCTGTTACCTCGGGGAAACGTAGCGCTCCAGCTGGTGCCTCGGAAGCCGCTCCCAAGAAACGAATGAAGAAGTCAGCCCAGCACCCTCCGAAGCGTAAAACTATGCCCGGGGTTACTGGGTGAGTTGCTTTTTATTTGTATTACTTGTTTTTCTCTTTCTGCCTTTTGACCTGATCTTTTTTGCCCTTGCAGGGCTCCTCTTTCTGTTAAGCCTAGTGGTCCTAGCAAGATGAGTCACACGACTCCACCTTCTCCTCCGCCTCCTGAAGATTCTAGAGTTCCTAGTCCTTCTCGCGTCAACTCTCCTCCCGCACCGAATCAAACGTCATCTCGCTAGGATGCGCCAGAGGTCTTTCCTGCTGATGCCGATATAACTCGGCCAGTAGATATTTCTACCGAGCCTGCTGCCTCCTCCGTGAATCTCGAAGTTTACCCCGACATCCCTTTGACCCCCACAGCCTTTACTGCGACTCGGACTCCAGCCGAGGATACCAATATCTCGGCGCCCTCAGAAACCGTAATCCCTCCGGCCCCCAAAGAAGCCGCTCCGAGTACCGAGGTAACGGCTCCTGCCGACGCTTCTTTTAAGGAAAGAAAGGTCATCGTCACCAAGCCTCCCTCGTCCCAGAAAGGGCTTGCCAGCTCTTCTCAGCCTACAATTGCTGATGCGCTGCGCAAGGGGGTTTCTTGTGCCAAGACTATTGTTACCCCGGCTGCTGATACACAGCTCGCTCTTCACAAGAGTCCCGCGGCGGCGGTGGCTACACAATACGTCCAAGGTAAAGTCCTGACTCGTACAGAGAGTGGGAACAGCCTCGGCTCGTTGGTTGAGTATGCCAACAATTGGAATGCTACTGATCAGCTCGAGGGCAATCCAAGCAGCCAGCCCTTTCAACTCTACGACATCAGCAGTCACTTACATCTGGCTGCCAAGATCGTTCTTGACAGCGACAAGATGAATGAGGTAATTAATTTTATCGATGTTTGATTAATCATTCGAATGATATTATATATACTCTAGTCCCCGAAGCTTGCAACCGAATAATTTATTATTCATTTGGAAGTTTTATTAGGCTTTGCCTGGTTCAGTTTTGTCTTAGTGTTCGAATGTCCATCCACCTAGATCCGAATTAAGTTTTGCTTGATTTGGATCTGTCTGAGTTTCCAATATCCAGCCACCTAGATCCGAGTTAAGTTTTGATTGACTCGGATCTGTTTTAGTTTCGAATATCTTCTTGCTATTTATTTTGTTGCTTAGGTTGCGCATGACCGGCGGACCGCCGAATTCCAAAGGCTGCTTTTCGCACATAAAAAATTGCAAGATAAGTATGAGAAGGTCATTCCTGTGGTGAAGAAGGCTGGTAAGTTAACAAACTTTTGCCTTATCCCTAAAGCTCTTATTGTTTTGGACGTGAGGTGTTAGCTCACTTTGCTGGTAAATAGGTAACATCTACAATCTTAACATCCGTCTTGAGAAGAAAGTCAAGGCCCTAGAAGGTTAGTTACTCTTTTTCTTTGCATACTTCCATTTGAAATGTGCACTGGGTTTCTTTTAACCCTTTTGGATTTGGTAAATCCGAGTTACAAACTTTTGCAGCGTCACATCAAGACTGCACACCTATGCCTAATATGATGCTGCATTTTTTAGAACAAGCCGCTACTCACTCGGCGCAGCTGAAAGATAAAGACGACGAGATAATTCGCTTGCGCGCCGAGGTGGAGTCCCTCAAGCTCTCTCAGAAGTCCGAGTTAGAGAAAGTTGACCAGGAGTTCTCCGAGGAGAAGAATTGGCTAGCTCTGCAATTGCAGAAAAATAAAGAACTCCTCGAGGCTGCCGAACTCAAGACACGGGCGATGAGCGAGGAGACCACTCGCTTTGAGAAAACCAAGGGTGACTGGGCTCAAGATCTTTAGAGAATGCTGACCTATATTTACCGTAAGCCTCTGACCGCGACCGAGTTATCTTTTTCCCTTTCTTACTGTTGACCGACGTACTTTTGTTCTGCGCAGACCATTTTCCAGAAGCTAAGCCCATGAGCTCTAGAGCGGTGGTTAATGCTCGTGTGCACCGAGGTGTTGCTGCTGATGCGAGCCTAGAATACTCGATGGAAGATTACTTGGTTGCCTTTGGTGCTGCCGTTGGCCCAATGAATATTATGGGCAGGGACTTGGTGCAAGAAGCCATTCGGGCCTACCATGTTATCTGGCCAAATACTTCTGGGACTCCAGATATTGATGAGATCAAAATACTGGTGGAAAGATTGATGGCATCCCAGAACCAGTTATATCTCTGTAGGGAATCCCCTGGACGAGCTGGTGCTGATATGGCGCTCACAGTTGTTATGTCATGGTATGAGGATATTTCCCTTGATACCTTGATAAATTTGCGCACTGGCTCCCGTTGGGTTGAAGATCCAGAATTCGTCGCTCGCCGACAAGCTCGCGCCTTCCAGCTTGTTGAGTATGCGGATGTGCATAACTGGATTGAAGGGCCGAGTTTCCTTTCTAACCCGGCGGATGAGGTCGAAGTTGAAGATGCCTCTGATGATAACTTAGCCGACCAGGGCGAGGATGAGGGCGACTCGGATACTTCTGGTGATTCCAGCGCAAGCTCGGATGGCAATGGCGATGCACGATCCTCCTCGAAAGGGACTGGACATTCTCAAGCTCAAGATGATGTTTCTCAACAGCCCCGGGCTTCCTCCGAAGTCGCTCCTGGTTCTGTGGACGGCGAAGCAACTTCGGCCGAGGTGTCGTCTACCTCGGAGCGCCCAGTACCTAACCAAGTCGCTGCCCCTTAGGTTTAAAAAACTCTAAGTGGTTTCTTATCCCCGGTATGCCGGGCATATGGTATGTGTGAAACAATTGTCCGACTTTCTGTGTGGTATGAACCTTTTTTCCTTTTGCCGCTGAGGCACACATGGTTGTGATCGTTGTTATTCTGTTTAAACTGATCCTGTTTGTTTAAATCTTTGCTTTGGTGGCCTTTAATTTCTTAAGTTTGGATTGTGTGTTTGCCTTTGTCGTGCGGTAATTCGGCGTCTAATATTGCCCGACCTTGACAATTCAACCATTTTGTTCTTGAATTTTATCCAAGTTGTAAATCTCGAAGCCCATATCTGGGGAGAACGAAATAGTATCGCTCTGGGTGCCGAAGTTTGATATCCATTTCTATAACTAGAGACAATTGTGGAGCAATTCCCTAATCACTGCTCTGAAAATCGAGACATAGCACATCACTAAAAAATGCGAAATAATATTGGGCAGTCCTCGAGTCATTGCTGGAGGTGCCGAGGTTTAATACATAACTCAGAAACAAAATAGGACAGTCCCCGAGTCACTACTCAAGGTGCCGAGGTTTAATACATAACCCAAACTCAGAAACAATATAGGACTGTCCCCGAGCCACTGCTCAAGGTGCCGAGGTTTAATACATAACCCAAACTTAGAAACAATATAGGTCAGTCCCCGAGCCACTACTCAAGGTGCCGAGGTTTAATACATAACCCAAACTCAGAAACAATATAGGATAGTCCCCGAGCCACTTCTCAAGGTGCCGAGGCTTAATACATAACCCAAACTCAGAAACAATATAGGATAGTCCCCGAGTCACTGCTCAAGGTGCCGAGGTTTAATACATAGTTGATACTTCGTCCTGAAGCATTACTTTACAATGTGTCATAGATGACTCCTATGAGTAAAATGGATGAAGTAAAGCTACGTTCCATGGTCTTTTCGATTCTACGCCGGCTTTGTCTGCCTTGTTCTTTTCTGGCGACTGAGCATTAATTAAGTAATTTGCATGATTGTGCAATGCTTTGCTCACGATGAATGGTCCTTCCCATGGGGGTGATAGTTTGTGCATGCCGGCCGTGCGTTGCACTAACCGAAGAACCAAATCTCCTTTAAACAATCTTGGATTTACTTTCTTGCTATGATATCGTTGCAAGTCCTGCTGATAAATAGCTGATCTTGATAGTGCCAACTCCCTGGCCTCTTCTAGCAGATCGACATCATCTTGCCGAGCTATTTCATTTACCTCAGCTGTTGTATACTGGGTAACCCTTGGCGAGTCATGTATTATGTCGACTGGAAGGACGGATTCTGCCCCATATACTAGAAAAAATGGTGTATACCCTGTTGACCTGTTTGGGATAGTTCTGAGGCTCCATAGTACTGCTGGTAGTTCTTCAATCCAACACCCTGCCGACCTTTGCAGTGGTTCGACGAGTCGTGGTTTTATTCCGGACAAGACTAGTCCATTACATCTTTCTACTTGCCCATTATATGCTGGGTGAGCCACTGAGGCGACATCTAGTCTTATGTGTTTTTCTTGACAGAATCTAGCGAAGGCTCCTTCAGCAAAGTTTGTACCATTGTCTGTAATAACACTATGTGGGTAGCCATATCTCAGGATAATATCTTTTAGCAATTTTACTGTTGTGGGCCCATCACACTTCTTTATTGGTTTCACTTCAATCCATTCTGTGAATTTGTCGACCATGACTAAAATGTGGGTCATCCCGCCCCGGGCCGGCTTGAATGGTACTACCATATCTAAGCACCATACAGAAAATGGCCAAGTAATTGGTATCATTTTTAACTCAGACGATGGCATATGTATCTTGTTGGCATATCTCTGGCAACCATTACATTTCTTTGGCTTCTTTCAACGCTGTTGGCCAATAAAACCCATGCCTGAATGCTTTGGCCACTAAAGCTCTGGACGAGGCGTGATGCCCGCATTCTCCTTGATGTATATCTAGGAGGATCTCCTGGCCTTCCGCCAAGTTCACACATCTTTGCAACACGCATGTGACACTCCTTTTATACATCTCATTGTTTATGATTGTATAAGATTTAGCTCTTCTCACTGTCTGTCTCGCCAATACCTCGTCATTCGACAAAATCGCATCTTTAAGGAAAGAAAATATGGGTTGCGCCCATGTTGGTATGATTTTTTCTGGGGTAATCTCACGATCTATTTCCATATTTTCCGTCGAGCTAACTACCTCGGATTTTTTCATATCCATCTTAGCATCGGCCGGGTTCATTTTTGGAAATTCCGGGTTACATTCCTTGTCAATTTCCATCGGCACACTATCTTCTCTTGATTTTGCCGGAATAAAGATGGATTCGGACTCTGGTGATGGTGTTATTGATGGTTTCCTCAGGTGCTCTAGGGCGATACCTGGGGGAATTGATTGTCCGGTTGATCCGAGTTTTGACAACGTGTCTGCGGCGTCGTTTTCTGCCCAAGGTATATGATGAAATTCACATCCATCGAAGTATCCACTGAGTTTTTGCACATGAAACCTATATAAGGCCATATTGGCATCTAATGCATCACAATTGCCTGAGACTTGTTGTACCACTAGATCTGAATCTCCGTAGCATAAGATTTGGCGTATGCCAATCTCGTTTGCTACCTTCAATCCATGGACGAGTGCTTCATATTCGGCTACATTGTTTGATGGGGCAAAATTTATTTGCAACACATATTTCAGTTGATCTCTTTTTGGCGAGGTTAACACTATCCCCGCCCCCAAACCATTTCTCAGTTTGGAGCCATCGAAGTGCATCGTCCAATAACTCGGATCTAGTAATGGTGGCTCATATTGTACCTCGACCCAGTCCACGAAGAAGTCGGCCACAGCCTGAGATTTGATTGCATCTCGCCTATCGAATTGCGGAGCATAAGGTGACAATTCAATTGCCCATTTTGCTATTCGGCCACTTGCATCCTTGTTGCTCAATATGTCGGCTATGGGTGCTTCACATATCACTTTGATGGGGTGCTCTTCGAAGTAATGTTTAAGTTTCTTCGCTGACATGTATACCCCATATGCCATCTTCTGATAATATGGGTAATTTTGCTTTGAGGTTGATAGTACCTCGCTTAGGTAATATACCGGCCTTTGTACTGATTTGTCATTTTTAATTCGTTCCACCACGATCACAACACTTACTACTCTGTTCATGGCAGCTATGTAAAGTAACATAGGCTCTTTTGACAATGGAGAAGCCAGGATTGGTGTTGTGACCAACATCTTCTTCAATTCATGGAACGCATTGTCTGCTTGTAGTGTCCAAATGAACTTATCAGATTTTTTCATCAATTGATAAAGTGGTAATGATTTCTCTCCCAATAGACATAAAAATCGGCTAAGCAACGCTAGGCAACCTGTGAACTTCTGTACGTCATTTAGACATTTCGGCAATTCCATCCTTTCCACTGCTCTTATCTTGGTTGGGTTGGCCTCTATACCTCGGCTAGATATGAGAAAACCGAGTAGTTTTCTAGCCGGTACACCGAAGGTGCATTTTTTCGGGTTAAGCTCCATTCAGAACCTTCTCAAGTTCGCGAAAGTTTGCCGAATATCATCGAGTAGCATTTTGCTTTCTTTGGTTTTGATAACCACATCATCTACTTATACTTGTACATTTTTACTATTTGGTCATGCAGACACTTTTGCATACATCTCTGGTACGTTGCCCCTGCATTACGCAGGCCGAATGGCATGGTGCGATAGCAATAAGCCCCGTGTGGGGTAATAAACGCAGTCTTTATTTGATCGGCCGGATTTAACGGTATCTGGTGAAAACCAGAATACGCGTCTACAAATGATAACAGTTCACAACCAGCGGTCGAATCAATGACCTGGTCTATTCTAGGTAACGGAAAAGGATCTTTTGGACACGCCTTGTTCAGGTTCGTGTAGTCAATACACATTCGCCATACAATGGCTACATTTGGATCATCCTTCTTCTTTTCTACTAGCATCGGGTTTGATAGCCAATCCGGATAAAGCACCTCCATGATGAACCCGGCTGCAAGGAGCCGAGCTATCTCATCCCCTATTATTTTTCTCCTGTCTTCGGCGAAGCGACGGAGAGTTTGCTTCACCGGCCTTGCTCCTGGCCTCACATTCAGAGAGTGCTCAGCCAACTCCCTCGGCACACCTTGCAAATCTTGAGTTGACCATGCAAAGATATCCCGATTCTCACGGAGGAAGTTGGTGAGCTCGCTTTCCTATTTAGCATCTAGGCCGGCACCAATGGTAACGGTGCGCTCTAGGAACTGCTCGTCTATCTGGAACTTTTTTGTTTCTTTAATCGGCTGGAAAGAGACACTTCCATGCGGATTGGCCAATGCCGGCATATTCAGTTGTGCCAACTGAGCGAGGGCCGCTACCTCCTGAATTCTTCTTTTTTCTCTTGCTATTACCAATGACTTGGCCAGATTTGATCCGGCTGAAGCACATTCCATTGACTTCCTGTAATCTCCTGCTACTGTGATCACCCCTTGTGGTCCTGGTAACTTCATTTTCAAGTAAGTTATGTTGCAGATGCTCATGAATTTGGCTAATGCCGGCCGTCCGAGTAGAGCATGATAACAACTCTCTAGATCCACCACTTCAAACTCCAAATTTTCTGCTCTGCAGTTATCTCTTGCTCCGAATAACACATCCACTCGTACCTTTCCAATTGGTTCGCATGAAAGCCCTGGCACTATTCCATGGAATGTGGTTCTCGTGGATTGCAGCATATTCTGCGATATTCCGAGTTTATGCATTTTATCCTTGTACATGATATTGATACTGCTCCCATTGTCAATGAGTACTTTTGAAAATTTCACATTAATGCTCAGTCCGACAAATGTCAGATCTAGTACGAGTGCGTACGATCCCGGATTCGACATTATTTTGGGGTGATCCTTTATGCTCCAAGTTACTTCTTGATCTGACCAAGGCACATATCTTGGTACTGCCGACATAACTGCATTTACTTCCATATGTCGGCGATGTACACTCTGCCTGTCTTGTTGTTCTGTTGTGAACACGCAATATGATTGGTGATGTTCCCTGTAATTATTGCGTCCACTATTTCCTGGGTTCGTCCTTCCATCCGGACCCTGACTTATCACTTGATGCACTACATCTCTTCGGTCCGAGTTATCATACCTCGGGGGAGGAGGTGGTAACATTAGTTGATGTGCATTTGCTCCAGTCAACTATGGCTGATGCTGCTGATGTGCCTAGTGGTATGTTGCTTGCATGGCCGCCGGGTTACCCATTGCATTTTTCATCCAGGCGCATTGCCGAGTTGTATGATTGGCTGGCTTGGCCGGGTTTGAAGTATGAAACTTGCACGGTTGATCTAACATAGACTCAAAAGTGTACTTTGGCCTTTCCTGCCATTGCTTCTTCTGTTCAGGTGTCCACTGTCTCTTCCCTTCATTCCTTGGTGTCCACTGCTGAGGACCATTCTTTTGCCGCTGATTGCTTCCGTGACTCGGCTGATCTTGCACTACCGCTGCCACCTGATTTGAGCCATATCTATAATCCGGTCTTTCTTCTCTTCTTCTTCCTCTGAACTCATTGCGCCTTGATGACCCGGCGGCATCTCTTGCATATTGATCTTGATGTTCCCGATGATCTGCTGACATTAGTTCTGGTTGTGTCGGATCTCCCAATGCATACAAATCCGCTATCCTGATGGTTTCTGCCAAAGTGGTTGGCATATCTCTTTGCAATCACTGCCACAATACACTGCCATAACGGCATCCTTGAGAGAACCAAGCTATCGCTTGTGATTCTATAACTCCCTCGCATGAATTCCCGAGATTACACCACCGAGTTAAGAATTCTCTGTCTGTCTCATTCGGCCTTTGCTTGCACATGGCTAGCTGCTGCGGCCGGTTTGTCCTTTTGTAAGTACTGGTGAAGTTGCTAACAAACATTTCTTCAAAATCCAACCAACAGTTGATGCTTCCTGGAGGCAGATTATTCAGCCATACTCTAGATGGTCCTTCCAGCATTTGCGGGACATATCTTACTGCCCACCGCAAGTTTCCACTTGCTATTTTCACAGTAGTGGCATAATCAATCAACCAATCCTGTGGTTTGGTGCTCCCGTTGTATGTTTTCCTGCCTCTTGCCAGCTAAAAGTTCGGCACTGGCGGCTTGCCCATGATCCGTGGTCCGAAACATGCCGGCCCCGGTGGACCCTGCTCTTCTAACAACTCGGACCGGTACAGTCGGTCCAGTTTTACTCTTGCATCACTTGAAGGCCAATCTCTGTACAGAATTCTCTCCTGCATTCCATAGTGGTTATTTCCACCATGAGCCACATATTCCATCTCGGAATAACCATCATTATACCTCTCATTCACCTGATTGTGGTGAGCTGGTCTCACTTCTCTTTCCTGCCGAGGTTCATATCTCGGTTGAGGATTGGGTGGCGGTTCTCTCCTTCCTTCTGCCGTGGTATTATTCTCGTGATTTCCTCTTCCGAGATCTCCATTACCTTGGCTTCCGTTGCCTTTGTCGGCACGGCCGAGGTTTCTTTCGCCACTGTTACCTCGGCTTCCATTGCCTCTGTTCTCATTTGCTTTTCCGGTTACTGCCGGATCATACGGAACAATTTGCTTATTTATTTTTCCCGAAGTTATCGCTCTGTCTTTCCGCGCATTGTTTCCGGGAGAGGATGCTTCTGTCACAGATAGGGCGGGTGCTGCACCAGCCGAATGAACCATTCGCGAGGCACCAGGCCTTGCCGGGTCTGCCCTGAGCATTTCTTCATTCTGCTAGTTCGCGATGCGCACCAGCTCATTCACTCTTTCTTGTTGCTTCTGCCGGGCTTCGCCGGTCAGTCCTTCTAACTCTAGTGCAGCAGCATTTGCCGCTCTTAAGTTCTTTGCCGGGGTGCTATACCTCGGAAAGCCTAGATCGACTGAATCTCCCTTATGAGTCTCATGCTCTTTGTTGATATCATCCATGAGGTTCTTTCCTCTCAATCTTAATTCATCAACCCGCTCGGGGGCGACATCAAGCTTATTTGCCCTAGCATACTCTCGCAGGGTCCTGTTTAAGGACTCCCGCAATGCTGACACCTTTTTTGCCTCTACCAGTACTCTTTGCCTGGTTTCTTCTAACTCTGCCTGAGCATTGGCCGGATCAAGTATCGGTGCTACAGGTGTAGTCAGATTATCTATGGTTGCCTGGAGAACATTCTCTGGTCTTTCCAGAGGTGGCCCTCTTACCCTTGGTGCCTTTGGGGTCGTATCCTGCACCTCGGCTGGGTTGGCTGCTGAAGGATTTACCTTGGTGGGCGGTGGAGCTGCCTGCTTCGTGGCCACCTGCACACCCGTCATCGGATCCTTGTTTGATCCAGCGCCCGCTGCTCCTGCCTGTACCCTGGCTGCGATCATCACCTCAACGCTGCTGACGGGGCGCTCTCCGCGCGAACCGTTTCCGGCGCTAAGGGGAGGCTCTCCTGCAATAATAACTTGGTGAGGATAAACGCCGGAGGTATCGACGCCGACATAGATCTGGTGCATGCCCAAGTTGATGAAGACGCTATTGCGCGGAGGGGTTTTTCCCCTGAAGCTGCTTGCGTTATCGATGACATAGTCACAGAGATCGATTCTCCGGACCAAGCCAGAGACAACGCGCTCGCTAGTGTGGATGAAGTTTCCCGTCCGGATCATGACTCCAGCTAGCACCGCTGCTGGCCCCACGGTGGGCGCCAACTGTCGTGGTGGTGGCACGACAGATGCCATGGGTAGGCTAAAGTATGGGGCCAATGGATACTAGAGGGATCTGGGGAGGGAAGATGTAGTTGATTCTACACACAGAAAACTAACATAAAGATCTTTATTTCTCCTTTCTTGGGCTACAAGTGCTCCTTGAGCCGTATACAAGTGGAGAAGAAGAACTTTACCAGCCTAACGGTACCAAATGAGCCGATGCCCTTCTCAGAGTCCAAGTCTCTCCTTATAAAGGGGAGCCTTGGCTATTCTAGGGCTGACGTGGCAAGCATATTCAAAGAATATGCTTGTCCCAAAATAGTAATTCGGCGGCCTCCTTTCCGTGTCTCCCTTCTAATGATGGCAAAGTCTCAGAGAACCCCACCTGCACGCCTCGGGCTCCAGGACTGTCACCTCCGTGACCTCCTTCTGCCCCTCTGCCACTCTGCGCATTGTCCTTTGTGTTTGGCTGTGCCCAGATCCTTCATAGCTCGTGGCTAGGGTTTGACTATGAGCACTTCCTTCTCCTGCAAGCTTCACGTTACTCGGCCCTGCCTTGCTTAACTCGGCTTGGCCTTCACCTACATTCAGATAATTCGGGTAGACCCACGCCTCGCTCTTCTCATAAGGGTCCTGCTCTTGCTTACCTCGGCCGACCTTTACAGGATTCGTCCGATTTAGACAATAACTCGGAAACTGGACGGGGAACTAGCTTCTGTCTTTCCCCGTCCTTACCCTATCCGGGGTCACCTCCCCAACAGATTAATACTTCACGACTTCGTCCATAGCTTAATATGGTGCTGCGGCACCTTTATTTTGGGACAGGCCCATGTAATTTTCGCAGGATTTTAAATAGCTACTTTTTAGAGTCCGTATTTGAGGAGAAAAGGACTTCTAGGGTTGGATCCACCACTTCCATGGCTGGCCGAAACCCTACCTTTTCCTCCTTAAATACTCGCCTTAGCCGTCACCATAGACTCGGATTTTGTTTAGACATTAAGTTAGCCATCATAGCAACTTCGCCAAGGCTCGAGCGTCGTAGAGGCCTCTTCTACTTCGCACCTATACAGGATCCCACCTTTTCAATAAAGTTTTCATCTAATCCGCAATATCTTGATTGCAATATTAGTTCTTACTTGTTCTCAATTTCAGGTAGGAATTAAGACCCTCGCTGGTCAGGCTGACCGTGTTCCCGCAGGATCGGTAACCTCCAGGAGATTGGCCTAGCGATTGCATTGGCGCTCGTGCCCGCACGTGTAGTCGGATCGTCAAGCCCGAACTACACCAAATCGACTATCACCATCTCATCGAAAGATCGGACACCTTCACCCTATCATTGGGGCTATCAGACGCTACTTCGTAACTGGGTAGTTATAAAGGTAGCTTTCGGGTTTGTCCTGAAGCATGCTGCAAGGCATCGTCAATCAAGATGGGATTTGCCCCTCTCTACTTGAGAGAGATATCTTTGGGCCCCTCGAGTGATCCGATCCAGAAATGCATGGCCATGCTACATATTGTTAAGAGTTAACCTAGTAAAGGGATTCTGAATCATAGTATCGAGAAAGGGAGGTCAGCTTGGAGCTAGACCAAATATCGCGAGGCAAAGGGAAAGACATGTACTAAACCTTGTGATGGTTCGTCCGATATGATCTTTGTATGCGTTTAGGAGTTGGCACGCCTTGCTAGAGGCCTCTACCAACTATTGACAGAATAAATCTATTCGTGTCATGTCTATACGTATATGAACCTATAGGGTCACACACTTAAGGGTCTGGAAGCCTAATGAGGATTAGATCCGAATTGGACCAGGCTTAGGCTACTAATGGGCTGCTAATGTAGAAGCCCACTAGGTACGCCTATATAAGAGAGGGTGGGGCGAGCTGAACCGGGTTAGACCATTCCACCCAGCCTCCACTCCTCACTCATGTGTTGCATGCGTGGACCTAACAGTCCGGCGTCTAACGCTTCCACCCCGCACATGTGGATACCTCAGAGGTGTTGCATCTGTGGCACTTGGAAGAGCCGCGCAAGGGGAGCTGCTCGTGGGACAAGGACGAGGAGGAGACGTAGAACATCTACACTGCCTCGACACGCTTCGTCAAGCTCTGCAATTGTGCGTCTAGTGGTAATCCCGTGATCTATGACAACAATATTCCTGGTTTACGCGGAAGAAATTTTTGATTTGCGCTAGTGTAGCCTACCTGTATCCCTACAGGATATTACCGCAAGTTTGTTGAAGGATTTTCAAGCATCGCAAGGACGATGACTCAACATTGAAGAAAGACAAGAAGTTTGAATGGATGGACAAATGTGAAGCAAGTTTTCAAGAGCTCAAGAAGAGATTGATTTCAGCCCCAATTTTGATCATGCCGGATATCACGAAACCCTTTGACATATATTGTGATGCATCCAAGATTGGTCTCAGATGTGTGTTGATGAAAGAAGGCAAAGTAATATCCTATATGTCCCGAAAACTGAAGCAACATGAGCAGAATTATCCAACCCATGACTTAGAACTAGCAGCCGTAATTTTAGCATTAAAGACATGGTGTCATTACCTCATGGTTGCTGTGAGATTTATTCAGATCACAAGATTTTGAAGTATATTTTTACCTAGAAGGAGCTGAATATGAGGCAAAAGATATGGATAGAGTTGATCAAGGATTATGACCTTGACATTCACTACCACCCTGGTAAGGCAAATGTGGTAGCAGGTGCCCTTAGTAGACTGCCGAGTAGATTAAACACCATGATTATGAAAGAGCAGCCAAGTTTACATAAGGAGTTGGAGGATTTCAGAATGGATCTAGTTATCGAAGAATTCCTAGCTAGTATTGAACTTCAACCCACTTTGATAGATCAGATAAAGGAAGCTCAGAAAGGAAATGCCAGTATTGACGGAATTAAGTGTCATATAGGTACAGGGTAGGTACCCAGATTCACGGAAGATGAAGGAGTTCAATGGTATAAGGGAAGAATCTGTGTGCCAGCAGATTCATAGTTGAAGCAAGTTATTTTGCAAGAAGCCCATGATTCTCTTTATTCTATTCATCTGGGAGGAACCAAGATGTATCAGGATTTGAAGGAGCAATTTTGGTGGCACAAAATGAAGAGGGAAGTCGGAAGGTACATAGCCAAATGTGATATTTTTTAGAGGGTCAAAGCGGAACACCAGCAACCGCAGGACGTTTGCAACCTTTGGAAATTTTAGAACGGAAATGGGATTTAGTTGGAATGGATTTAATCACTGGTTTGCCTACATCGACTAGAGGAAATGATTCTATTTGGGTCATAGTGGATATACTTTCCAAAGTAGCTCATTTCATACCAGTCAAGACAACTTATCAGAGCTCGAAGCTAGTAGAGTTATATATTGCTAGAATATTCAGTCTGCACGGAACCCCCAAGACTATCGTATCAGATCGAGGAACCCAGTTTTCCTCGAGGTTTTGGAAGAAAGTCCAAGAAGGTTTAGGAACCAAAGTGAACTCCAGCATAGCTTATCACCCGCAGACCGATGGACAAACGGAAAGAGTAAACCAGATAATCTAGGACATGTTGAGAGCTTGTGTATTGGAATATGGATCTAAATGGGAAGATTGCCTGCCTTCGCAGAATACTCATACAACAATAGTTAGCAAGCCAGTTTGCAAATGGCCCCATTTGAGTTTTTGTATGGAAGGAAGTGTCGTACCCCTGAATTGGTCGCAAGTAGGAGAGAGTCAGATATTCTTACCAAACATCCTACGAGAAGCCGAGGATAAGGTTCACAAGATCCGTGAGCACCTCAAGAACGTTCAGTCCAGACAGAAGAGTTACGCTGACAAGAGACGTCGAGACCTGACCTTCAATGTTGGAGACTCTGTTTATCTCAAAGTATCACCCTTGAAAGGAATGCAACGTTTCCAACTCAAAGGAAAGCATGCACCAAGATATATTGGACCCTTGAAGATTTTAAGTCATCGAGTAGAAGTATCATATCAAATAGAACTGCCTAAAGAGATGTCAGCCATTCGTGATGTGTTTCATATATCGTTACTTTGAAAATACTTAGAAGTTATAGAGAAGACAGAAGTGTTCCAGAACATCGATCATAAAGCCGTGGACACCAACCAGGATTTAACCTATCGTGAAGTACCTATTCATATTTTGGAAGAAGCTTTTAGGAATACCTGGACCAGGAGTATCAAGTTTCTCAAGATCTAGTGGAGCAAATATATTGAAGAATAAGCCACTTGGGAACGCGAAGACTGCATGAGGACTGAGTTTCCCAATCTCTTTAGTTCCTATTTTTTCCTGAATCTTGGGACGAGATTCTGTTTAAGGGGGGAAGGTTTGTAACATCTCAAAAATATTAATGAGTATATCAATTTCTAATCAACCAGAATTAGGGTTAACAAAAGATTTTATTAATAAACAATATTTTTAATGCATGTGTGTATGAATGTTTGCAATGCCATGTTTGATTGTTGTAAATGATGAGAAATGGTTTAAAGATCAAAACCATATCATCTAGGTCATTTCCAAACCAGATCACAAAAAAGGAAATTAAAATATGAAGCATATGACCTAATGGTCATTTTTGCAAAAGTTAGCAATTAGCTTACTTTGAGCATCTCTAGCAAGTGATCCCAAACAGAAACAATTCCATTTCTTTTCTCCCCTTGCTATACCAAGTAACACTAATCACAATGGAGCTTTCCAATATTGCAGAAACATTTTCAAATCCATTTGAGAGGCAATTCAAAATTGAATCTATCTTATGGATCAAAATAGTCTTTTTTGGAAAACCACTAAAACCTCCACCACTTAGCAAAGCCTTGCACCCAGAGACTACCAAGATTAGTACCAGCACACCCACCAAAAATCACTTGAAAATATGAATGTTTAGTTCTTGCGGCCATTTGATCAAACACCTAGTGATCACAGTACAACCTCAACAACTATCTACTGTTTTGATCAATCCTTTGATCATCTTTGTGACCTCACCGAGTTCCCACGATGTGCCCGTGACTCACCTAGTACTAGCCCGTCCAATGGAGCTCCTATCACTCGCCGTTTTGACCCGTGCAAAATGGTACCCGAGCTCACCTTGCAACCCCGACGCGGATACGCTACGACAGACCGCGTCATCCTTGCCCATGATGTCTAGGAGGTAGCCCTGACCTCACCGCCCCTCCCTGTGCACGCCTCAACCAAAGACCTCCTACGGAGACGCCAGCGCAGCCACGCCCATTTAACACCCGACCATGCTGATCGCCGTGCCAGAGAGCTGAGCAATCCCGCGCGCACACGCCACACCTCGCTCCCTCCTTGCGTCAATAAGTTTGCTGTGACTCATACGAATGCCCAGACATGATCGTTTGACCCCGCGCTCATCGTGACCACCGTACACCATGAATAATGCCGATGGTACCGCCGTAGAGCATGGATGTTCTAGAACGGTGGAGACCGTGCCTCACCGTGCCACTGTGCGCATGACGACCGCCCTGAAGCACCAGTCGACCTACACCGTTGGCAATACCAATAGCACACTGTAAATACGTCGCTGACGAACACGAGCCATGCCGCCGTGCCCCCTTCGCTGCAGTATAAATAGAGCCCTCCCTCGGCCTCAAAACCCACACCATTCCACTCCCCTCTCATCTAGCAACCTCTCTAACCCGTCCCTTGAGCAAGGAGAGCACCACCTTGCCGAGATTTCACCAGAGCCCGGCGTTGCAGTGGAGAAGAGGAGACGACGCTAGGAGATGCCACAGGAGCTACCGCGACCACCAGTCGAACCGCCATCATCGACTTGTTTGTTCGCCCACCTCGCCGCACCTAGATGGAGCCCTGGTAAGCCCCTGATGACCCCCGCCATAGCACTAGGGTTCTATCTCGTGTGCCTCGTGCGACGGAGACGACAACGCCCAGCTGTCGATCATTCTCTAATCGTGCGGCTTAGATTGTAAGTTACCGCTTCGCGTTTGGTTAGCCGCTGACGAGTGGGACCAACCCTGGTGCAGCCCGCCACACGCGCGTCACGTAGTTGGGCCAGCCCATTAGCATTCCCGCGTGTAGCCCACAGATTCAAACTTAGGTTTTGTTTTTATTCGAAAATCCCATATGGTAGGTAACTTTGAAAATCTATTCAGGAAGATTCACTGAACCAAATTGAATGAATCCAATTTTGTTAGAATGTATAGGAAAATCTCTTAACACTCCCGTTGAATTCAAACAGTTTGAAATTATACATCACCCTCGGTAAAAATAACAAGACAGTAGCTTTTATCACTTCAAACATTTTTCTAAAATCAACCATAACTGATTTTGAGTTGATTCCAACTTTCAAAAATCACCTTGCCCATGACCTATCTGAATATATCATAATATATAATTTTGCATATAGTAGTCCTGGACAAAAATTAAAGAACGGTTGTATAGTCATTTCTAGTCACTTAAATATCATTAAATGGTATTGTTAAAATTTACAAATTAGGCCAACCACTTTAAATCACATTCCCAAGAATTGGAATAGGTGGTGGTGACATGAGTAAATATGATCCCATATTGCAATTGGATAATATTAAATCTTAAGTAGTTTTCCAATGAGTAGAAATTACTTTTCTAAAATAAAATAAATAAAATCTTGTCACCCTTTTCTTGTAATGATAGAGATGATGCTAGATCATCTAGTGTGACTCCTTGTGTGTTAAATAGAGGTAGTTAAGTATTGTTTGGTTATTGTGTACCTCATATTGATTTATAGATGCTAGTATCAATCTGGGCTACGTAGAGGAAGAATTCTACGAAGACGAGGAAGAGACTTTGACCACCTTACCATCCAAGGCAAGCTAAGATAAACCATGCAAGCCTCACTTGCAAGCAGCTGTGATACCACTTTGATTATACCAATCCCAAGCTTTATATTTTATCCATTGTGCAAAGTTATTCAAGTAGTTAATTAATTGGTGATTAGTGGAAGATTAGGAAAGGGTCCTCAAGAGCTTGGAACTTGATGTAGGTAGTTACACTTGTTTAGCACCCCTAAATAGTGACACCCTCCTTGATAGATGCTAGTGCTAAACAAATCTTGATCACTATAGATGGGAACAAATGATTATGAAAACCTTGGAATGATGAGTCATTATATTGAAATGTTTTGACATGTGTTATGGACACAATGAGTTGAAGATGATACTGAATGAAGTATGTGACCTAACTTTGATAAAAACTGATGGTTGGGTTTGGATGCGATACCATTCCAATTTTATCGTACAACCACAATACCCGAGTTTGGGTAGGGCTTAACTGGAAGTTTATGCGTCTTAGTATCGGTTGCCTCGCGGAACGAGGTGAGATGAGGCTACCTTGTGAATATGAATGTACACCTGTGCAGTTCCCAGGATGACAGATGGTCATGGCTGGGAGGCCAAAGTCATAGGGGAGGTGCCTATACTTGGGTGTCTAATTGAAAGGTTAGGATTGATTATCCGCATATCAAGTATGATGATTCAGGGTTACCCCTGACAGATGTATCGAATGTTGTGCTGAAAGTGTACCACCTCTGTAGAGTGTCAAACTATTCGAATAGCCGCGTCCGCGGTTATGGACAATTGGATGGCCATACTGTTCCGTTGTCAGATGTTTTCCAAAATGACTTGTGACTTGAAGTATGACTCTGATTTGACTCCACAAGGATGTGTACATGAAACTAGGTTCCCACTTAAGTAATCTAGACAACTAAAATTATGTCTTACTACTAAGTATCTATGAAATAAAATTGGCTTATTGCAAACAAACCTAGATCTTAGGATTCCTACTAGAATGGTCTTATTGCTTTAGTGATAGTTTGCGAGTACTTAAAAGTACTCATGGCTTTGTCCCTGGATATTCCCATGGCCAGACTATGAAGGAGAGTACGAGGAGGATGGACAGCAGGACGCCTACGATAACTAGGATCATCTCCCATCGTCAGCATTGCCTGTGACCCTGAAGATGGAGCCTCTACTACACTACTATTATTCCGCTGCTATGATTTGTATTCAGACTTGATCTTACGATCAACTACTCTAAGACTATTATGGTTTGTAATGGATGATGTATTGTGCTACCAATTCTGTTATGTCTTGCAAAAATGGTAATTCTAGGATTGCGATGTACGGCATAACCGGTATCTGGGATTAAAAATCTAGGTGTTGACAGCTTCACTCACTTGTGTCCCATTCACTAAAGCCTATACTAGTCTCTACAAGTCCAACTCACTGACTCAGTCTATGTCTAGTTTCGTTCCAACCAAAACGACTTGTTCCGTTATTAAGTGAGTGTCCCCACAGGCTCATGGCGAGTTGGACACAAATTGATTCCTACTCATAGTTGATCAATTGGTTGCAGCTCCTAGCAGAACATGCCAATTCCCAAGTACCAAAGAGTCATGACGACATACCTTTCAATGCGACTTACGTCCAAGTCCCTTTTTCCTCAAAATATACCTTATCAAGCTATATGCGAATTATCGTCATCCCTTAAAAAGCTAAACTGTCTTCTCGATCTGTGATATATGATTCATCTAACTAACTCTTAATCGATCGCCTCAGTTAACACTCAATCAAGTCGTGCATGGCCATGCTTTCCGAATCATATCACACGAGATGGCCAAGAGTATATCTCTCCAGATGGAGGGGTAAAATCCCATCTTGGTCATCCACATCATGCAGCTTGATTCTTAGTCGACCCGAACTCTGCCTTTATAATTATCCTATTATGGAACAACATTTGATAGAACCTATGTCGATGATCCACAATTTGGATTGTGTGACAACCTCAGGTCTAAGGATTACGTTGATTGAGACATGCAAATGATGACTTGTTCATTGTATATTAATATGAGCCAGTCTAACTCGCTAAACTCTTTAGCTGAATCAGCGTAAGTCGGAATGGCATCACCACACCCATGACAAGTGGAACCTAGTACATATCAGATGTTGATACAAGGACAACTTACTAACTTCATGAATACATAGGTAATTGCATCAAACATGATTTCCTCTAGGGAATATTCCCAACTGGGTTGTTAGCAAAAGGGTGGCCTGAACCTGGGTAAAAGACATTGTTTGTGTTGTGTATGAATTGAGGTTGTGTTACCTTAGTGCCCACTGCCAAACAACAAGGAGGTCTGCGACATCCCTGGTTTCTATATTTCGACACATGCCATACATGACGGCCAACCCCCTACAAGCACTGTAGATAACGATGAGGACGTTATCCGACCGGTGCATCATATGCGGAGGACACGAGTCGGCAGGTTTTTTCTCCATTGTTGGTTGGAAAATAGCCTCATCTGCAAGGCCGCGGGAATATACATGGGGGAACCCTCATAGGAACCTTGTCCATCCAAAATGCTCGACTCCGCTAGTGGTTGGAAAAAAGGTCCCGTCAACTGGGCCACGGGAATATATATGGGTATACCCTTTTGAAAACCTTCTCCTCCCAAAGCACCCAAACCCAACAGGGCTCTATTTCTACATTACCCTTGACACCGAGAGGAAAACATGAGGAAAGATGTGGGGGCCCCGGATTAGTCCTCTGAGAGTCCCAATTATGTATATCACCATCATCACGTGATCAGTCTATCGTGGCACATAACCGACAAGTATCAAAGTAAACATCCATTAATTAAACAGATACAAGTCATACCTTAATGCCATTATGGCTACAATGATCACCATTGACGGAATCTTTGATAGACCGAAGAGTCGAGCCCTGCCTTAACCTACAGGAAGCTGACTGGGAGAACGTCCTAGCTCGCATAATCATCCATGTCACCTTCTTCTTCCTTAATTCTCGAATCTGACCAAGTTAATAGCCAGGGACAATGCAAGTGAGTACTGTAAATGTACTCGCAAACCACCTTAGGATAATAACAATAAACTTATATGCAATATGGATGTGGTAGTAGGAGGGCTCCAAGGGAGGTTCTATTCTCAAATAGTTTCTCTTGTAGATATAGCATGTCTATATATTTGTTGAAAACTCTTGCAAAACATTTTTAATCATTTTTGAAAAGTTTTGGAAAACCACTAGGACTGGGTCACCCATTTGTTCCTCCTTCTGGTCATCCCATGACCAACATTCCTCCTTCCTTTCCGACCATCCCATGGTCAAAACAAGCATCCTTTTTGAACAACCCATGGTCAAAACATTTCCAAAGCCTTTGCTTTTCTGAAGTCCTTTTTGGAATCAAAACCAGCACTGCTCTATAGAAACCTTCCCAACCATCCATGACACTAGAAACGGTTATTCGAATAGATTTACACTTTGCAGAAGTTGTACACTTTACCCACACCAACCGAGTACCCTGCCTGGATCCTCACGTATCGTGGGTCGAATAACCGATCAAGACTCAACATCGGGACGTAGGGGATCCACGGAAGAACCAAAGAGCATTCCGACTCCTCGAGAGTGGTAACTTTCAATGAGAGGCTCATAGTATCGCCCGGTCACTCACATGGGTGATCATGCTTCCTCTAGGTGACTGTCTAACAGTTGACCCTTACTATTTCGGCTAAAACAGGGTCTCCAAAGGGGTATAGTGTTATACACCATCTACCATACTAGGGACAAGTAGGTGTCATCAAGGGGGTTGTACTTAGTATTACCAAGGTGTAATGGTTTAGAGGATCCAAGCCACTACCAGATATAACTCATCATATATTAAAAGAATGTAGTTTCATAAATAGGAGGTAAAACATGCATAAGTAAAAAATTAGGACAAAGCTTATGAGAAACAAGGTGGCTTGCCTGTGATCAGCAAGCTGGCAATATATGTCCCTGGACTTCTTCTTGGAAAACCATAATAACCAATAATAATAAGCATCTCCTTCTGTTCTCCGATATAATCGTATATATCGTTGTTATGGATCATACATGCAAGAAAACAAGGCCACATTCAACACAAGGCATACAAGCATCAATATAATACAACAACATTCATACAACACATTATTTACTTTAGTAGGATTTGATAGATTGAGTATATAGCACTTGGAATTACTATAATTGCCTTTGTGCAAATTCCTTTATCACCAAATTATCAAATACCACCTAATGAAGGGGTTTTGAACTAAGTTTTGGGATTGTATGATATCAATGTACAAAAAATGATATCACCAGATATGTATTGAAATAACGAGCCCAAAAAAGTGGTTTCATGATTTTATCATTTTTCCTTAATTAGTTATGATTATTCTATCGGGAATAACACTAGTTTAGGTGAATAAATCACCAGAAAATATCTGGAGCTCAAATAAAGTTTCCCTCAGAAGGTTTTGTATATCTTTGAATTTGTGATTTTTGAGAATTGTAAACACTTCGAAACAATTAATAGAATGCCCTTGATAAAATCCCAAAGTCAATTATGGAAGGTATTTGTCCTTTTCACCATATTTAATCTACAGGGGCTTTTGATACGATTCCAAAAACACAGGTTACGTATTTGAAATACATTGCTGAATAAATTGTAATCACCTTTTTGGATTGATACAACTACTGGAGTGATTATATAGGTGAATCAACCATGTACAAAATAATTTTATTCACTAAAAATCAACCAGAACCTAATAAATTTTGGGCTCCTAAGGTTTGAAGTATATGAGGATTTTTGAGTTGTCAAAGTTGGAATTAGGTCAATATCACTTTTGGTTTGTCTTGGAAGAAAATGGTTGTTTTGTTATTTTTACTACGGCCAAACTAGGAAGCGATTTAGGGTGGGTCCAATTTTGCATGCAAGGTATCTAAGATATCTTGTAGTACAAAAATGTTTCATCCTATTTGGAGTTATAGAACTATGAAATAACATTTTAGTAATTTAGACACTTGTTGGTATTTCAAACTCTAATAAAACCCTAGTTATTATTTTGACATGGTACTACATATGCATGTTTAACTAATCAAGTGTGAACATCTAGAGAAATGCATCAGACAAAAATAAGGGGTTTTCTACTTTATTCTCTATTTCAACTAAAGGGTCAAAATTGCAGATCTGGAAAGAAATTTGGTAAAAGAAAAGAGGAAAGCAGGACAATGGGCCAGATCTATACAGTGTTGGGCCATTCCGGGGCGGATCTAGGCCAGCAGGACGATGACACATGTGAGAACACGGTTGGTATCTCGGGCGACAGGGACCCCTCATTAGCGGCCCGTGGCATCGAAAGGGTACCAAGCCATGAGAGTTGTTGGATCGAGTGGGAATGGATGACCCTCCTTTGTCTACTCCAAAGAGGACTTCCTGGCGGTGCTGGAACCCTAGAGGTGTCAGGGAATAGAGGGGTGCTCACCTGAGGCCCTGGGAGGCAAAGGGTAGGTTGAAAATGATACAGCATTTGATAGTGACTCATGGGAGGGTGAGACGGCGACTGTTGGATCCGAGAGCAGGCTCGCACGAAAACAGAGTCAGGGTACCTTCTGGAGCTCGTCGAAGGATAGTACTAGGGTTCTCCCTGGAAGAAAAGGGAGTGCAGTTGGAGAGAGGAGATCGAGGCACATCCATTAGAGTGACATGCAGGGGGGGAAGTGTAGGGAGGAGGGTTCTATGGTTGGTTGTTTGAGGATGCCGAAATGCCTTCTCCTCCTTCTCCCGGTCGAGATAGATAAGGGGAGGGGAAGTGCGGGTATAGGGGAGTAAGGGAGGGGAAGAGGTCCAGCCTGAGCAGGGTTGTAGGGCCTCTATCCATTTATTCTGGATTGGAGTGGCTTATGGTGGACTTTGTCCATTTCAGGGGAAGGAAGGGATGTTTCTCGGGTATTGGTCTAAGGAGGAGGTGGAGAGGGTGAGGTGGGGCCTGGTACACGACCATAGGGAGAGGGGAGGCATGCTACTGTGAGATATGGGGAGACATTTCATTTAAAACAAGATCCTCTTCTCTCATCATTTCATGCACATAAGACAAGGAGAGGGGGGATCAACAGTAGCCATGCTATAGTACCACACAACATGGGTGAGGTGAGTTTCTATGCCCAATAATCAAGGGTTGTGTTGAGGATTTGGTGGGATTTTGATTAAAAGGTTTGCTTAGTTTGCAAATTGATCAAAAATATGGTTGTGAAGGGAGTCTAGAAATTTGATCTTGGCAGGGTGGAACAAGAGTACTGGTGGACGGAGGAGGTCAAGATACCTCTCTAGGAATTATTTGGGATTTTTCCAAAGAATTTAGGTACACTTAGTATCATTTAATCAAATAGTGCTGAAATGGTTTCCAGAAGCTTATTTGATAAACTTGTATTGAACAAGATTGGTTTTTACTGTGAACTTGTCTTAAATATGATATCACTCTTTAGATAATTTTCCTACAATTTATTGAGATGTAAATGTATTTCTAGGCAATTATTTCTTGTTTCTGCCAATTAAGAAAAACGGTAAAACAAAATAATAAGGCTTCTCCAATTATTTATTTTTAAGATGCGGAGATAGGATATGATATTTAGGCCTCAGGAGTATCTGGATTTGGCAAGGTACTTTGGAGAAAAAACAAACTTTCCTTTATAGGAGAAGTTTTGAGGATTTTCCGAGGGGAATTAAATGGTTTTAGGGCCCAAATAATTATGGGAGTTATTTGGTAATTATTTGAATCCAAGGTAGATGATGTCAACTTGACGTATCCATTATTTGAAACCTTGGTTTGGGCAAAAGGATCTTGGTTTCGGAAGAAAACAATGTTTTGGGGATCTAGGGCAATGATTTTTTATGCCACCTAAAGCTTGTTAGATTAGTGAGCTTAGAGTTCACCTTGATGCAAGAGATAGATGGATGGATAGACAAATTTATATAGATGATCATGGAACCAAGATTTGGGCTTGATCATGTTTGAGGGCTTCTAGAAAGGATTCCAAACTTTTTTGAAATTAAGGCTGCTATAATAGATTATAAGTTAGCCTAAAAAATATGTGGGTTTAAGAATCATAGAGATCCAATGGAAACAAGGGAAGTGTGGTTTGATAGACGATGTTTATTAGATCAGAACCATGCAAAGAGTTGGTAAAAAGGATATGGCATGGATATGGGAGCTTCTATCAAAGTAGGCATGATGATGTGATTTGCAAAAATTCTTATTTTCTTGCCTATAAAACCATCAATAATAAGTGGGTGAAAGGATGAATGAGTCAAGGTAAAGAGTGGAATTTGGAAGTCATTATGATGGTCTACAAGATGGTTCATACGCATTTCCAAAAAGGTACAAGGGTTGAGAAATGGAAGGACTCAAAGAGGTGAGGATGATAGTAGATTTAGACTTGGCAGATTTAGGGTTAGATTACAATATTAGATGTTTTTCAGAGAAATATAGGTTCTAAACTCATGATCAAGTGGTTGATGTTGAAGTGTTTATTGAGTAGAAATGAACCATGCTTATATTTGGTCTTCATTTAGTTGGATGTTGGGCCATGTAGAGATAAACCAAAACTTTTTCCTCTATCGTGGTGATCCCAAGATCTAGCTGAGGTAGAAGGCCATGAGGATTACCACTAGACGCGAAGTTGCGGATTAGTGATGAAGCACGTTAGTTGAATGGAGTGCAGTCCTCAAGATCTGATCCAGGCGAAATAGGCTGGATCTCATAGACAAAATAGGCTGCTATAACTAACATGATCTAAACCGATTTAAGCATCGCTCCAGGCGAGAAGGTATCACCGTAATCAACTCCTTAAACTTTATAGACGGAGACATTTCCATCCATATCAGTTTTCTTCTTAAAGACCCATTTGCATTCGAGGGGTCTTGCACCGTCTGGCAGATCAACCAAGTTCCAAACATGATTTTCTTCCATGGACTTTAACTCAGATCTCATGGCTCCATGCCATGACTCAGAATCAGATCCCACGATCGCTTCTGAATAATATGTCGGCTCATCACTGTCTAACTGTAATACATCACGAACACTTCGTAATCTTGTCGATCTTCGTAGTACAGGAGCTACAGTCAGCTCAGCTACCATGACTGGCTCAACCTCAAAGGTTTTTGCCAACTCTCTACTAGCCGGTTCCTATCGAATTTCTTTGAGCTGAACTATGCTCACACTGACTCCCCGACTGAGAAATTCTTTCTCTAGGAAGACACCGTTCCGAGCGACAAACACTTTGCCCTCTTCTCGATTGTAGAAGTAGTAACCCAAGGTTTCCCTCGGATACCCCACGAAAATACACTTATCCGACTTGGCCATAAGCTTGTCCGAATGAATTCGCTTGACAAAAGCTTCACAACCCCAAATCTTAAGAAAAGACAAACTCGGCTTCTTGCCTGTCCACATCTCATGCGGTGTCTTCTCTACCGACTTTGATGGTACTCTGTTTAGTGTGAACGCTGCTATTTCTAGACAATAACCCCAAAATTATAAAGGCAGATATGTCTAACTCATCATTGATCATACCATGTCCATCAAGGTATGATTTCGTCTTTCCGACACACCGTTCCTCTGCGGCGTTCCCAGCGGAGTAAGTTGGAGAACTATTCCACAACTCTTCAGATTGTCATCAAACTCGTGGCTCATGTACTCGCCTCCTCGGTCCGACCGAAGAAACTATATTTTCTTGCCGAGTTGATTACGTACTTCACTTTGGAATTCTTTGAACTTTTCAAAGGCTTCCGACTTATGTTTCATCAAGTAGATATATCCATACCTACTCAAATCATTAGTGAAGGTAATGAACTATTCATAACCACCTCTAGCCGTCGTGCTCATTGGTCCACATACATAGTGCACTATGTACTAGTCCCAACAAGTCGGACGCCCTTTCACAAATCTTTGCAAAAGGTGTCTTGGTCATTTTTCCGAGTAGGCAAGATTCACATGTCTCGAACGACTCCAAGTCAAACGAAGTTAGGTGTCCATCATCATGGAGCTTCTTCATGCATTTCCAACTTATATGACCAAGCAGACATTGCCAAAAGTAAGTCATATTCAGATCATTTGGTTTCAACCTTTTAATATTTATGTTATAAACTGACTCACCACCAAGATTCAAAATAAATAACCCGTCCTGGGCGGGTGAAAATACATGAAATATATCATTCAAATATAAATAACAACCATTATTCTTAATATTGACTCATAGCCTTGCCTCATCAAACATGAAGAGCAAATAATGTTTTGACTGAGCACTGGAACATAATAACAATTATTCAGTTCCATAATGAATATGGAAGGTAAATCAAGCTGCATCGTGCTGACTTCCAACGCAGCAACTCTCGCTTTGTTTATGACTCGAATATCAACCTCGCCTCTTGCTATGCTCCTAGTTCTTACCAGTCCCTTCAACGAGTTGCAGATGTGAATAACTGATCCGGTATCATATAAGCAAGAATTATTAGGTGCATCAACAAGATAAATGTCTATAACATTGCAAACAAGTGGACCTGAGTCGGAATTCATACCTCCACTCTTGTCTTTGTCGGACAAATACTTACTGCAGTTCCTCTTCCAGTGGACATCCGCCTTGCAATAGAAACGATTGGATCCGGCTGAAGGAGATGGCTTAGTCCTTGAGGAAGCACTTGGGAACGGGTCCTGAGCCTGCTTTCCTCCCGACTTAGCCTTCTTCTTCGTCCAAGAACTCTTCTTGAACTTAGCATTATTCTACACCATAAACACTTGACTGGCACCCTTCTTGAGATCCGCCTCTGCCTGCTTGAGCATCCCATGAAATCCAGTGAGCTTCTTATCCATACCATGCATGTGGTAGTTCGAAATGAGTTGACCATACGCACTAGGAAGAGAGTTCAGAATTATATCCATAGCGAACTCTTCGCTAATGGGGTAGCCAAGCCTCTCCAAATACTACATGTAATGAACCATTTTGATCACATGCAGACTCAGTGGATCACCATCCTTAATCTTGCAACTCAACAAAGCTTGAGAGAATTGATACCTCTCAGTCTTGGCCTGAGCCTAGAACATACTTTTGAGGCTTTGATCATATCGTAGGCCTCAACATTCTCGAACTTCTTTTGCAAGTCCGGTTCCATGAGAGAAAGCATAAGATAGCTAATATTTGTGGACTCATCCTTAGCCCGACGGTAGGTATTGGTGGAAGCGACAGTCGCATTCTCATTTGGCTCATCTGGAAGTGGGTTGTCTAGGACATGGTCCTCTTTTCTTGTTTGAGAACAAATTTTCAGATTTCGATACCAGTTGGTAAAATTAGTGTCATTCAGTTTATCTTTCTCAAGAATGGTTCTCAAAGAAAAACTAGATATCTGAGAGTGACTGTTACTTGGTGCCATGATCTATAATAGAAATATGCAAAACACTTAAGACATGTATTCATAAAAGAGCAAGCATATTAAAAACTTTAATATTTTATGCTCCCACTAGAACCAACACCACTCCGATGGTTACTTAATGATTCAGGATCCTAGATAAGCAAGTCGGCTAGTGAGCTTTAGTATCACCGCTAGCCGCCAAGTGATCTAAGTAGACAACTCCTTGTCAATCGTATCTCATACGACTCGTGTTGGTCAGGCGGGATCACATGCCCCGGCCCTCATCCGACTTTTCCCCGAGTCCCACAACCATTGTGATAGACCCGTCTAGCTTACCGAGTGTTTCCGTTGTAAGAGTCCGACTCAAACTCACCTAGACGGAAAGAATTGGCAGCACCACAATTTTATGAGCCTACTACCAAAAATGCTTGACTTGTGATGGTGCAAACATTGGCGGGAAAACCGACTAGACCTTCTTTGAGGGATTAAATTTTACTGACTATCTAATAGAGGTAAAACAAAGACATAACAATAACACAAAATAAAGCAATTATAATGTGAAATTGTATGGATCTCTTCATGGCGATCTCCGTCTCCACGAAGCTTGTAATCCAACTCGTGCCAACTCTTATCACTTGTCGTATTACACCATGTCGCCGACTTGTACATCGACTTGCATGCCATTCTGGGTTCTTCAAACAGCTACACTAGCTTAGTAAAGTAAATTACATAGAGAATCTGACACACATGTCGTTATACAATAAAATGGCAGCACCTAGGCTCCAGCCGGCTGATAAAACCGTGATTCGCATATCACGTATGGATTACACACATACATCACATGCACATGAACCATACCATTCATAACTTCCTCCAAAAGCAAGTTATGCATAGATACGCTATCTACCGGTGTTGTGAAACTCGCAATGACATCTATGGCGCTACTGCAGGGCAAAGCCGGCGGTCCGAAGATTTATTCGAAAACATAGATCTCATCTACATTCTCAACATGGATTCCAACCATCGTTTCGACTCGATAAACTCTTTTGATCTTCGATCACCACTTCTGGATTTACGTGTCACAGTCTACCCCGATGGCGGAAACCGACTGGTAGGGGTATATCATTCCATGACTTCAGCAGTATGATCACGAAAATCAGATCTTCCCTGAGTACAGTTGATCCAATCAACATCATACAAAACCGATCTATCTCATAGATCAACCACCAAAATAGCACATAGATCCAATCTACAGCCAACCGCATATCAAATATGTGAGATCTCGAGCCTAAAACCAGAAGCTATCGCTTTGATACCATTGTTGGGCCACGTAGAGATAAAACAAAACTTTTTCCTCTAATGTGGTGATCCCAAGATCTAGATGAGGTAGAAGCCCACGAGGATTACCACTAGACACGTAGTTGCGGAATACTGATGAAGCACGTCAGTTGAATGCAGTGCAGTCCTCAAGATCCGATCACGGTCGTCCTGGTGAAGGTCGTATAGCACCTCTGCTGGTATCCACACGTACAAGGGGTAGCACCAGCGGCGAACTGCTAGGTTCGATACGACGAATGGACTGCTGTGGAGCTAGGGTTTCCAACGCATGGAACGACCTAACCGGTCAACCCTCCTAGGTTTCTGCGCTGCACTATATATAGGGAGTGGACGTGTGCTCCACTCACTCGTGGCCTATTCACTAAAGCCCATATAATATTAGTCACTGTGAGTCTGACTCAATAACTTAGTCCAAATACGGCTGAGGTCCAACCAGATTTCTAGTTCAGATCCAATCTGAACTTCCTCCGCTCTGAAGTGTGTGACCCCGCACGCTCATGGCAACTTGGACACGATTGGAGTCTGACTCTGAATCGATCATTCGGTAGCGGATCCTAGAAGAATGTGCCGAATCCCAATTACCAAAGAGTCATGAAGACTTGCCTTTCCAATGCCACTTGCGTCCGAGTCCCTTTTGCCTCACTATATACCTTGTCAGACTATAGGCGAATAATTGTCATCCCTTAAATAATCCGACTCTCTTCTTGATCCGAGATAAGTGATTAATTCTACTAAATCTTAGTGAATTGCCTTGGTTAACACTTAAATGAGTCGTGCATGTCCATGCTTTCCGAATCATATCATCTGAGAGGGCCCATAGAATATCTCTCCAACTGGAGGGAAAAATCCCATCTTGGTTATTCACATCACGCAGCTTCATTCTCAGTCGACCCAACTCTGCCTTTATAACTGCCTAGATATGGATCAGGTTTTGACAGAACCTAAGTCGGTGATCCTCAAATCGAACTGTGCAACAACCTCATGTCTAAGGATTACATTTATTAAGATATACAAATAAAAACTTGTTCATTGTACCTCAATATGGCTCAATAAACTCTTTAGCCAAATCTAAGTAATTTGGAATAGCATCTCCATGCCCATGACAAGTGGAACCGAGTCATCAGCCGACTTTCACATTGATCTAAGTTGTGTGTCCAGCACAACCTCGATGACCATGGATATTTAGTACAAACAACATGAATGCATAGTTCCACAACTGAATCACATATTCAATGATACACATCAGATGTTTATACAAGGACAACTTAATATATTTATGAATACAATGGGAAATATCATCATACATGATTGCCTCTAGGGCATATTCCCAACATTGGAGACTATTAGAAGGGACCAACCCTATATTGATCTGGTTAAGAGATGAGAGGGTCACTTTAGTGACTATAGATCAGATCAAACATCGGGGGTTTACTTAGGATTTGTATTCTTGATTTAGCTTGAGTCTAGAGGATGAGCCCTTTGGTGGCTCATGCTACTTCCTAAGCAATCAAGACAATCAACAGATCAAAGAAATTCATCAAACAACAGATCAAGGCAATTCATCTTAACAACTTCTCAAGCTGCTACTGAAGTTACTATCAAGCCTAGCTTGACGTAGAGATGGGTATTTGAAAGGGTGTGTTTTTGAAAGAAGATGAGAGCCTATTTTGAACTCTACCAAGAGTAGAGTTCAAAAGGATTTATAAAAAGGTTTTGGGAAAACTAGAGGTAAGGGTAGTTAAAAGTTCTGTCTTGAAAACATAAGGAGATTATATCATATAGATCTTCGTAGTGCTTTTAAATAGAAGGTAAGAAATAATTGGTGTAAAAAAGTACATCTTGGCTCAAGTTTTGGAATGCCAGAGCATTTGAGATTATGTAAGATGAAACAAGATAGTTTTGGTTAAAATGATTTTGTCAACTAGGGGTGGAGGTAAGGAGTATGTAATCTACTATATCATAAGATGCATAAACACAAAAAAACATGCAAGCAAAATTTGCATCATTAAACAAGAAAAAGATTTTTTCCGCACAGATTTTTGCATTCTGGGCAAGAAATCATGGTCACTAGATTTGCGATGTTACAGACCTTTCCCCGTTAAAAGAATCTCGTCCCGAGATTAAGGACAGTGGAGTTAAGGGATTTTGTTTCAGGTATTATCATGGATCACTATTGTACTAACTTATGGGCTTCGTCTTTAAAGTGGTCACTATGTCGGGAAGTTTGAACTCCAGTCTTCTTGGAAGATTGGAGAGTTAAGGGGTCTTTAGACCTGGTTGTGAGAGATGGTTTTCTTTTCCTTTTGAACTCGATCTCTCGAGGGCTATGGCTGGTCGAATTTCCTCTGATGGGAACTTCATGAAGTACTCCTTTGAGGATAGATTCTTCATACTGATATCTTCTTCTTAGGACCCATGGTGTTTTCATTGGGTGCTTATCGTAGCTTATTCAACGACTAGGGTCAAAACTCCGAGGGTGCTTCTGGCAGAGGGTTACTCTAGTTTTGTGGAAAAGACGTAGTCTTTTCCCCTTAGGATTAAACTAGGGTACTTCAGGGATATCAGAGTTCTTTGTTGAGTTGTGACGACGAGTTGGGAGGGTATAGTTTGCTGTTGATGCAGCCTCGCCAATATTGAGATTTCGGAGTGCCTCCTTACTGGACTTCATTGGGAGCTACCTGTTCAGGGATGGTCGGTGAATTTTGTCTAGATTTCAGAGAGTGTCTTCTAATACAGGGTTAGATCTATTTGAGTGGGAAAGTCGCAATCTTTCCCCCTTAAAGTGTTACTAAAGGTGGTAAGAGACGACACATATCTTCTTTCCTCTATAGTTGCACGGTGAACATCGAAAGCTTTTGCCTGGGGGTTAAACTCTTTAGATGGCGTCTGCAAACTCTATCATACGAGGCTCATATACTACTTCTAGTCTAATTTACCCTACTCGGAGAGGTTGAAATTGCAGAGGTTCTGAATGGGTTAGTACTAAGGGGTTAACAGATCTTAGTTCCTTCAGGTGGATCTTCATTTAAGATGGCGGAGTCGGGGCTTCACAACATCTTCATAAAACTTGGTTATTTAGGTCACTTCATACTAGAGGGAGAGTATTCTTATCAGCTTCAGGTATTCATGTCATCCTGATTCTGAGGTTTATGGATACTGGGAAGATCGAGTAGACTTCTGACAGTTGTTGATGAGGTCTAAGTTCTGTTCCTCTAACGACTCTTGAGGTGATGCTTGGAGCAGGTCCTTGCCTTGGAGATCTTCCTAGGGTATCTTCTAGAATTTAGTGGAAAGGCGCAGTCTTTCCACCTTAGATCTCTACTTAGTGTCGTCGAGGCTTGGGTAGATCTTTTGTCTTGGAGCATTGGCATGACGCTTGATTTGAGGTCTTCGAGTGACGCCTTATTGAGACTACCTTGTTGTGATGATTTCCTAACAAAGCTTTAGGGGTTAACTTAGGGGAGGTTTGCGGTTAGCGATGCTTCTTCTTAGTCTTTAGTCGGGGTAGAGGCATTCAACTTCAGAGGGGATATCTTCGCTTGAATTCTTGGTGTCGCTTTTGCTTAATGGTGAATTAGACTCATTGTCTTCATTCATCTTTTTATTCAGGATTCTAAGAATTTCTGACCTTGTGGTAAGCAATTTCTCGTTGATATGGTCAGAGGGGTTTATAAGCTAGTTAGTCCTTTTAGGTTGCCAGAAGTTCTAATATGTCAAAGGTTAGTGGAGTTAGGTTTTCACTTCTGGTCTTTATTAGCAAATCTTGTGATTTCATCGGGATGGTGGTAGACTTACAGCATCAACGAGGCACTTGCTCTTGTTGGTAGGTGAATGGAGGAGTGTCGGGTGGTAACGGCTCTTGAGAAGTTAGTTTGACGAAGTATGCCATCCTTCTATGGAGGGAATATTCAAGTTATCCTATCTTGATGATGTCGAAGTCCTGGTTTTGAAGGTACTCTTCCTCTCATAACTCTCGAGGTTCAAAAAGGCGTTTTGTTGGCGACAATTAACAAGGTATTCCTAAGTTTCTAGGTGGTTTATCAATCCTTATTACACAGGTGGCTTGGGTGAATCGAGTCGGAGCATACACACAAGACAAACATAGTGATTTGGTCGTAATCAAACAGATAAGCACAAATAGCACACCTCAAGCACACAATAAGCACTTAGGCGAACAAACAAGGTCTACTATATAGACCAAGGAGTTAACTACTCGTGATATAGGGGAATCCTCTCCTAGGACTACTAATCATAGATGTCGCGTTATTATGGTCTGGGTCATATCTTGCAGATGAAGCTTTTGCCGTGTAGGTTGATGCTTTCGGGTAGTGCAACCTTGATTTCTTCTGATCATGAGGATTCCGCTCGTATGGCGATCTTGTAGTCACCTTGTGTTTTCCGGAATATGCTTCTCTTCCTCTTGCTATGATCTTCTTTACTGGGTTTTAGGTCATGTTGGTTTGAAATCCGTATTTTTGTAGGTACGGGACAAGTGATAGAGGGAACCAATTTTTGAAATCCTTTAAGATTAGAAGAGATAAGAGGTAGTATCTTTCGAAAAGCTTTGATAAATTAGTTTTAGAAAGCCGCTATTTCCAAAATAGTTTTCCTATCTTACGACCATGCTAACTCGGGTTCTCTTATAGTCAGGATGACTCTGATAGCAAGTTTGTGGGGCCCCAGATTAATCCATCGAGAGTCCCTGTTATGCATATCACCATCATCCCATGATCATTCTGTCGTGGCATATAACCGAAAAGTATCAAAGTAAACATCCATTAATTAAACGGATAAAAGTCATACATTAATGCCATTATCGCTATAATGATCACCATCAGCATAATCTTTGATAGAGCATAGAGTCGATCCCTGCCTTAACCTACAGTCAGCTGACTAGGAGAACGTCCTAGCTCGCATAATTGTCCACGTCACCTTTTTCTTCCTTATTTCTCAAATCTGACCAACTTAATAGCCAGGGACAATGCCAGTGAGTACTTCGAATGTACTCGCAAACCACCTTAGTATAATAACAATAAACTTATATGGAACATGGATGTGGTAGTAGGAGGGATCCAAGGGAGGTTCTTTTCTCAAATAGTTTCTCTTGTATATATAACATGTCTATATCTTTGTTGAAAACTCTTGCAAAACATTTTGGAAACCTTTTTTCAAAAAATTTGGAAAACCACTGGGACTGGGTCACCCATTTCTTCCTCCTTCTGGTCATCCCATGACCAACATTCCTCTTTCCTTTCCGACTATCCCATGGTCCAAACATGCAACCTTTCTGACCATCCCATGGTCAAAACATTTTCCAGAGCCTTTGCTTTTCAGAAGTCCTTTTTGGAATCAAAACCAGCACCGCTCTACAGCAACCTTCCCAACCGTCCATGTCCATGGACACATCTATTAGAATAAATTTACACTCTACATAGGTTGTACACTTTACCCACACCAACCGAGTACCCTGACCTTATCCTCACTGATTGTGAGTCGAGTAACCGATCAAGACTCTCTAGATTCCACTCTAGCATAGGCCCTACCCTATGAGTTGTCCCTCTCAACACCGGGATGTTGGGGATCCAAATACCAACCGGAGTGCATTCTGACACCTCGAGAGTGTGCACTTTCAATGAGAGGATCATAGTATCGCCTAGTCACTCACATGGGTGGTCTTCTTCCTCCACATGACTATCTAACACTTGACCCTTTCTATAAAGGCATCCTATAATTAAAGGGAGATGTTCCCTTATAAGTAGTCATGAGAATCCCATGCCAGAGTATCAAACATTAAGTCCAGCCCTGTCCCATTCCAGACTAATGTGGTAGCACGGGTTAATTGTTCTGGCAAAACTACAAATAACCGGGTGCTTTTTCATAAACCCTTTTTCATCTTTTCTTAGGCATTTTGTAAAACAAATATTTTCATTTCTTGAACTTCTCTTGGTAGGCAAACCTCACCAAGGTTTTCCATAAAACATTTTTGTAAAACCTTTTGGGGGTCTTCCCATCCTATAGTTTTGCTCCGGCTAAACGGGGTCTCCAAAGGGGTATGGTGTTATACACCATCTACCATACTAGCGATAAGTAGGTATCATCAAGGGGGTTGTACTTAGTAGTACCAAGGTGTAATGATTTGGAGGATCCAAGCCACTACCAGATATAACTCATCATATATTAAAACAATGAAGTTTCATAAACAGTAGGTAAAACGTGCATAAGTAAAACAATTAAGACAATGCTTATGATAAATAAGGTGGCTTGCCTATGATTAGCAAGCTGGCAATATATTCCTTGGACTTCTTCTTGGAAAACCATAATAACCAATAATAATAAGTATCTTGTTCTAGTCTCCGATATAATCGCATCTATCGTCTTTATGGATCATACATGCAAGCAAACAAGGCCACCGTCAACACATGGCATACAAGCATCAATAAAATACATCAATATTCATAAAACACATTATTTACTTCAGTAGGTTTTGATAGATTGAGTTTATAGCACTTGGAATTACTGTAATTGCCTTTGTAGAAATTCCTTTATGACCGAATTGTGAAATACCACCTAATGGAGGGGTTTTGAACTAAGGCTTGGGTTTGTATGATATCAATGTACAAAAAATGATATCAACAGATAGGTATTGAAATAACAAGGCCAACTAAAGTGGTTTCATGATTTTATCATTTTTCCTTAATTGGTTATGATTATTCTAGTGGGAATAACACTAGTTTAGCTGAATAAATCACCAGAAAATATCTGGAGCCCAAATAAAGTTTTCCTTGGAGATTTTTGTATATCTTTGAATTTTTTATTTTTGAGAGTTGGAAACACTTCAGAAAAATTACCATAATGCCCTTAAAAAATCCCAAAGTTAGTTCTAGAAGGTATTTGTCTTTTGCACCATATTTAATCTAAAGAGGCTTTTGATATCATTCCAAAGATACAGGTTAGGTATTTGAAGTACATTGCCGAAGAAATTGGCATCACCCTTTTTAGATTTACAAAACTATTGGAGTGATTTTATAGGTGCATCAACCATGCATACAATAATTCTATTCACTAAAAATCAACCAAAACATAATAAATTTTGGGCTCCTAGTGTTTGAAGGATATGAGGATTTGTGAGTTCTCAGAGTTTCAATTAGGTCAATATGACTTTTGGTTTTTCCTGGAGAAATTCCTAAAGACAGAAAGTGTTGTTTTTGTTATTTTTACTGTAGGCAAAGTATGAAGCAATTTAGGGTGGTCCCAAGTTTACATGAAATGTATCTAAGATATCCAGCAGTACAAAAATGGTTCATCCTATTTGTAGTTATAGAACTCTCTAGAATAAGGTTTGATTAATTTAGACACTTGTAGGTATTTCAAACTCTAATAAAACCCTAGTTATTATTTCGACAAGGTACTTTGTATGCATGTTTAACAAATGAAGTGTGAACATGTATAAAAATGCATCAGACAAAAATAAGGTGTTTTCCATTTTATTTTCTATTTACACTAAAGGAGAAGAATTGTAGATCTAGAAAGAAATTTGGAAAAGAAAAGGGGAAACGAGGCCAACGGGCCAGATCTGTATGGTGTTGGGCCATTCTAGGGTGGATCTAGACCAACAGGGCGACGACACGCACGGGAACACAATTGGTACCTCGGGGGAAAGGGCCCGTGGCGTCGAAATGGTACCCGACCATGAGAGTTATTGCATCAAGTGGGAACAAACGACCCTCCGTCATCATCTCGAAAGATGACTTCCCGGTGGTGATGGAACCCTAGAGGTGTTGGGGAAGAGCGGGGTGCTCGCCTAAGGTAACATCCCCTGCCTTTAATAAGGTAGGGTCCCCTGTGTTTACAATGCTAGTCCCTGGATCAATAGCTAGCATCCACAGTTCAGATGTAATATCAAGAAACAAAGGTCATAATTCAACTTTATAACCTGGAATAACATAGTTTTATTACATCATACATAGCTCATATGGCTATTACATTACATTGCAGCGGAATAACTATAGTCTTGGGTCCTTCATCTTCAAAGTGCCACAGGCAGATGTTGGTTGTAGACTTTGTAATCCTAATCAATCAATCTTCACTAAAATCAAACAAACCTGCAACATTACAAGTTACAGCCACAAGGGTCAATACATTTGAATTGTATTGGCAAGTGATACTTTGGTAGTATAGTGGAGTCTAACATCTATATGCATTTGGCTAAGTGGAGTTGAGGCTTGCATTGCTCAAAATAGATTTTTCCCTATCATTTTGAAAATACTAAGTTTTGTTTGGCAAAAACTTTCCAAGACATCTACTAATCAAAGACTGAAGATCCACTCAGGGCATCTGCCAATCAAAGACTGAAGATTTGCTTGGCAAAAACAATTTTCCCAATCTAAGATTTTGAGATCCTTGTACCAAGCCATCTCTCCATCAAAGATTGAAGAAATTCACACAACCCTTGTTCACCCACAAGTTTTAATTTAGAAATTGGAGTGATGAGATTCTTGATTGCTTCCATGTCTTGATGCTCAAATTGTCCTTTACCAGGGACATGGCTAAGTACTTAGGTTTTACACTCTGTAGAGGTGGTGCACTTTCCCCACAAGACTTGGTTTCCCAAGACAAGATCTTTCAGAAGCTTTCCCTTAGACCATCATGGACGCGTTCCAACCTATCAAACACTACCACCCACTGTCCATATGGCTAAGTTCTTGCAACCTATATGATCATGGCAGAGCCCATATTGCCAAGTGGTTGCACTCGAAGCTTCTCAACATTTGACATCTCAAATCTCTTTGTTTCCTGGGTGGCCATCCACAAGTGAGATACACTAAGGTAAACCATAAACATGGGCCTTGTGAACCACTCAACACAAACCATTCCTTCCATTCCACCCAGGTGATTCATTTACTTAGTTGTTTTATTAAACAAAACACAAGTCCTCAGACTTAGAATATTTTTCATAGTGTGAATATATATATAAACCACCCTTGTTTTCTAGTAGCTAGGCTAAGCTTGATAGTAATAGGAATCCTAACTTAGGAAGATTTCCACTAAGGTTTCATTTACTAGGTGCTACTATAGCAAGGTCTACACTTAGCAAAAAAAACCATGCAAGTTTTACTTAGCAAAAACACTAATGCATAGTGAAAATAATGGGATAGATAGTATGAAGTATCACTTGCCTTTTTGGTATAGGGTATAGGTTCACTCCTTGATCTTGCTAGTCTCACACTTCACTACAAGCCAATCAAGCAAACACAATTCAATTCACATTCCAAACCAAAGTCAAACAAACAATTTCTCACACACAAAGTAATGGGATCTAAGTCATGCATAAGCATGCAAAGGTTGGTTCTATTGTAAGGATGGTCTCTACTAGGCTTCTAAACTTTGTAAGTTCCAAATTGGTCATTTACAAAAATGGCAAAGTCAAAGTAATGCATGCAAGCATGCCAAGCTTTGCTTTGTTTGAAAAAGTGGTTCCTAGTGGGTCATAGACATTTGGGTACACCTAATGGTCATTTTGTAAAGTGGCAAAGTCATTAGCAAGAGGGTTTCACTAAGGCATTAGCCTATAGGGTTCACCAAGTATGTTTTCAATCACAAACTTGGGGTTTGGGGTTAGTGGGTTTAAAACAAATCATTTTCCAAAGGTTTTCTTCCAAAATCATTTTTGATAAGAAACCACATTTCTATTTGACTAGAAATGGTTTTAAATCAAAGATTTTGTTTTCACCAATTGAGTTGCTATTGCAAAACTTGGTGTTTGGGTCAGTAGGCTTGGTCCAAAACATTTTCCCAAAGTTTCCTTTACAAAAACATTTTCATAACCAAAATCTTTAGTTTTGTTTGGCTAGAAATGGACTAAGCTAATTAATCCATTCTAAACCTTTCCAAAATCATCTTCAAAAATAGGGGTTGGTCTCTAGGGTCAGTAAGGTCACCACAAACCAATTTGCAAAGGTTTTAACCTTAAAATCATTTTTAAATGATTTTTCTAAGGTTAGCAAGCACACAAAAGAATCTGCAAAGTTAAACAAGTTAACAGATACTATTTGCTAAACTAAGGGCAGGGTTGGCTAGGGTTTGTCTTGCTGATTCCTACGACATAAAATTTGTAAAATTTGGACGTGTGGATCAAAAGATACATGGGTTTGAAAATGGCAAAAGTTTCTGTTTTCAAATCTCTTTTAAACAGATCTAGTGCCACGCGTTGCGCTGTGATTGGCCGGTACCGGTTCGGCCGGATCGGCTCTGTGGAACGTTAGATTAAGTCAGATCGTGCGGCTTAGGTAGCATACCTCTTCGGCGTTAAGTGAACTAATCGTGTCCGATGGATCTGGATCGAACGGCTGCGGCAGGCTCGACCTAAAGTGGGCGGCGCTGCGGTGGCTAGCGGCGGCGGAGTCGTCGGTCGATGACGGTGCCGGCAATACAGGAAGCGAGAGAGAAAGAGGGCATGCTCACCGGGCTCAGGGGGTCACGGCGAAGCTCAGGGTACTGCTGGCTTGACAAGGGGCGCTCAGAGGTAGTTGCAATTCCTCGTCGGAGTTGGGAACGGCGGCGGTTGGCTCCGGTTGTTGTCGAGGACGTTGCTGTGGTTCTCTCCGAAGCGAAAAGAAGGCTCGGTTAGATGCGCAAGATCGAGACGGAGTCGTGTGCGTGAACGAAAGGGGTCGGGGTGGTCTTGTGCTTACCAGAAGGGTCGCCGGAGTTTGCAGACAGACGGTGGCGCTCAGGTTAACAACGAGGCGTTGCTGCAGTTCACAAGAAGGCAAACAAAAAGCACTGTAAGACTCGCAAAGGTACAGCGGTGATGCGAGCGTGAAGAAGGAGGAGAGGGGCGGTCTGGTTTTACCGGGCAATGTCGCCGTAGTTGGAGATGACGGCGGCGCTGGCTCGGGGCTTGTTGGAGTAGGGGTTCTGGTGCTCCTGCGGATGAATGGAAGGCACGGGAAAAAGTGCCAGGGAGTGTGGAGTAGGGGTGCGTGGTTAATGAGGCAAGGGAAGGTCTGGTTTCGCTGGAATTGCTCGGAGACGGTGGTCGGAGCTGCGGCGGTACAGAGAGAAATGGAGGCAGCCTAGGGGCAGAGGGGAGGCGATGTCTGTGGGAAATGACAGAGGAGAGGGAGGTGGTTAAATAGGCGTTGTCGCTGGACTGAATAAACGCGGCAGTAACTCGAATTGATGCGAGCTTTCAATGGGCAGAAACGGCCGGCGAAGTCTGGGGGAGACGGGGTCACGGGGAGGACGATGAACAGGGCTAGTGGGGTCCTCTGTTCAGTGGGAAAAGAAAGGAGGGAGGGGTCCACTTGTCATTGGCTGCGTGGGTTCAGTCCGCGGTAAGAAAACGGTTCGCTCGGGTTTGTCGGGCCTACTGGTCAGTGGGATGAGGGAGGGAGAAGAGGGGCCAGGCTGTCTGTGACTGAGTGGGTCAGTTTCTAAGTGAGAAAAGGTTTCTTCGGGGGGGGAAAGGGAGCTGGGCTGGACGGGCTTAGTGGGCTGGGCCTGTTTCCACTATTTTTTTTTTTTCTGTCTGCCTTATTTTCTTTTTCTAAAACTATTTTCTGTTTCCAATTTCAATCAATTATTCAAGCAATTACCAAACAAGGTTCAAACAATTCAAACAAAACACTCAACTTTGTACTTGAATTTGGTTCTGTTTTTCAACATAATCCAAATCTCAAAATAAAATAATATTTTATATTTATTTTAGGATCCATTTAATAATTAAATAAAATGGATCTTTAGTTTATTAATAGTGTTTGATTTATTTAATAAAATTTCCATTTGAAATCCAATTATTTTCAAAACCAAACCAGAATGTTTTATTTGAAAAATAAAAGAATACTTGGAAACTTATTTAAATAAATAAATAAATAAGTTTTGGTGTTTTAATTAAAATGGGAAAGCCTTTACTTAAATAAAATTGGATATTTAAATCCTTATTATTTTATTTAAATAATCCTTTACTCATTTTAATCAAAGCAAAACCTTTTAATAAAAGATTTCAAAGTAGTAATAAAATACTTGGTGTTCATTTAAAATGGGAAAAGCCTTTACTTAAATAAAATTGGATATTTAAATCCTTATTATTTTATTTAAATAAACTTTTACTCATTTTATCAAAACAAAATATTTTATTACAAAATTTTGGCCAAAATTAATTTGGCTCACCTTTTCATTTGAAAACAAAGTCTTTTATTAAAAGATCCAAATAGTATTTCCAAAATAATTTATTTTTCCTTTATTAAATGTTTATCTTTATAAATCCCTTTAGGATTATTTGCTGACCAAAAGGTATGGATCAAATCCATGGATTTGGAGATAACTTGGAAAATGATTTCCTTCCATTAAGGTTTAGGATTTGGATTTATTTTCCTAGTGTTCAGATTTCCAGATACATTCATTGAGGAATGCATTTCCTTTGATTTGGATTTTTGTTGAATTCAAACTTTTAGCCAAAGTTTGTCCAAGATGGGATTTTAAGTTTCCTTTTAGAAACAAAAGTTTCTTTTCACCCTGATTTTCAACAAAAATTATTTTGTTTAATCAATTTTCACATTACAAGATTTGGAAAATCTTGGGATGTGACAGGCTACCACCCTTAAAATAAATCTCGTCCCGAGATTTGGGGAGGCTAGGGTTACAAGTTGGCTCAAACAGCTAGGGTACTACCACCCTTAAAATTTTTCCAACTAACTACATCTTGGCTTGCTTGGAATCTTGAGGAAAACTTCTTCTTGGAAAACTTCTGCTTAGTGTCCATTTGTTTCCATGCTTGACTCATGGGCCAAGGTTGAGATCCTTCATAGGCTTGTTTATCTTGTTCTTCATCTTTTCTGGACAATTGCTTACATAGTGTCTTGGTTCCTTGCAATTGAAACAGTGGATATCTTGGAGTTCTTTACGTTGCTCTTGTGGACAAGTTGCTACGTAGTGGCCTGTTTCCTTGCAGTTGTTGCACACTACTTGGACGATCTCTTTATTCTTCGGGTTCTCTGGGCATCCACTGGGGTAGTGTCCCATTTCCTTACATTTACGACATTGCACAAGGCTCATGTCCTGCTTTTGTTTCTTGGGTTTCTTTGATCCTTTGAATTGGGTTGTCTTGCATGGAGGTATGAGTGGTCCTTTTCCTTTGTCATCAACATTCTTGGCATACTTGGATCCTTCTTGTTTCCTTTGTTCAACAATGGCATAGATGGGGCATTGAGTAGGTACATGGTCGTTTCCTTCACAAAGGTAACAAGTAACTTGAGATGTGGGGCATTGGCCAACTGGATGTTCCTCTTCACAATTGGGGCATTGATCTTCATGCTCCTTGGAAGTGTGATCCTTGTCTCCACAATTAATGCAAGCTGGGGCTCCATCTAGAATAATATTCTTGTCATCCTTGTTGTCAAACACTCTTTTGGGATAGTTTTCTTCCATGCTGATCATTTGATTAGTCACCTTAAGCATCAGTTGGGCTTGTTCTTCCAAAAACTTTTGCAAGGTAGGGTCTTTATCACTATTGTTGGCTATGAACTGAGTTGTTAGTTGGTTCAACTGGTGTTGGGTTGCTAGGAGTTCTCTCATGTTGACCTCTTGGTTGTTGTTGATGTCATCATCCTTGATGCTGGAGTCTCTTGAAGAAGTCATCTGTTTGGGTTGGAGGGGATTAGAATAGGCAAAAGATTTCTAGGGAATCAATTTTATTCACACACATCACAAATCACACAAGCAATGTGCAAGCAATCATAAACAAACACTCCACTCAAACAACAGTTTCAAGCACATACTCAGGCAACAAAATATTTTTGTTACACCACATAAGTTGGTGGGTTTGACTTAACTAAAATATGGTGGTCCATCTACATGGTTCACTTGTGATCTTTCCATTCTCCTTGATTGATTCTTCTTGCTTGAGATCATGGTTCCTTTGGGAAAAACTCTTGGTCACAAATACTTCAAAGGTGATGATGGCTTCTTCTAAGTTGTGTTTCCTTTATCTTCAAATCTCGAGCAAGATTTCTTGTCTCACTTGTAGTCTTTAGTGGTTTCCAAGTTGGATGTCCTTGGTGAATATGCTGAAAATGCTGAAGCCATTGGAGTTGAAGAAGTTGAAGTCATTGGAGTTGATGAAGTTGAAGAAGTCCTTTGCTCATGATGAAGTCTTTGGTCATGGGGTAGGCTTTTCCATCAAGTTGAATATAGATGAGAAGTAGTGTTGAAACCAAAATGGTTGAGGAAAGAGTTTACAAGATTGTTTTTGTAAATAAGTTTTGGAACAAATACAACTCCTATTTTTTTCTAAGGGGTTTTGTCCAATCCTAGGGTTACAAATCCTACAGGCAACACAGTGCTCTGATACCATCTGTAGCATCCCCTGCCTTTAATAAGGTAGGGTCCCCTGTGTTTACAATGCTAATCCCTGGATCAATAGCTAGCATCCACAGTTCAGATGTAATATCAAGAAACAAAGGTCATAATTCAACTTTATAACCTGGAATAACATAGTTTTTTTACATCATACATAGCTCATATGGCTATTACATTACATTGCAGCGGAATAACTATAGTCTTGGGTCCTTCATCTTCAAAGTGCCACAGGCAGATGTTGGTTGTAGACTTTGTAATCCTAATCAATCAATCTTCACTAAAATCAAACAAACCTGCAACATTACAAGTTACAGCCACAAGGGTCAATACATTTGAATTGTATTGGCAAGTGATACTTTGGTAGTATAGTGGAGTCTAACATCTATATGCATTTGGCTAAGTGGAGTTGAGGCTTGCATTGCTCAAAATAGATTTTTCCCTATCATTTTGAAAATACTAAGTTTTGTTTGGCAAAAACTTTCCAAGACATCTACTAATCAAAGACTGAAGATCCACTCAGGGCATCTGCCAATCAAAGACTGAAGATTTGCTTGGCAAAAACAATTTTCCCAATCTAAGATTTTGAGATCCTTGTACCAAGCCATCTCTCCATCAAAGATTGAAGAAATTCACACAACCCTTGTTCACCCACAAGTTTTAATTTAGAAATTGGAGTGATGAGATTCTTGATTGCTTCCATGTCTTGATGCTCAAATTGTCCTTTACCAGGGACATGGCTAAGTACTTAGGTTTTACACTCTGCAGAGGTGGTGCACTTTCCCCACAAGACTTGGTTTCCCAAGACAAGATCTTTCAGAAGCTTTCCCTTAGACCATCATGGACGCGTTCCAACCTATCAAACACTACCACCCACTGTCCATATGGCTAAGTTCTTGCAACCTATATGATCATGGCAGAGCCCATATTGCCAAGTGGTTGCACTCGAAGCTTCTCAACATTTGACATCTCAAATCTCTTTGTTTCCTGGGTGGCCATCCAAAAGTGAGATACACTAAGGTAAACCATAAACATGGGCCTTGTGAACCACTCAACACAAACCATTCCTTCCATTCCACCCAGGTGATTCATTTACTTAGTTGTTTTATTAAACAAAACACAAGTCCTCAGACTTAGAATATTTTTCATAGTGTGAATATATATATAAACCACCCTTGTTTTCTAGTAGCTAGGCTAAGCTTGATAGTAATAGGAATCCTAACTTAGGAAGATTTCCACTAAGGTTTCATTTACTAGGTGCTACTATAGCAAGGTCTACACTTAGCAAAAAAAAAACCATGCAAGTTTTACTTAGCAAAAACACTAATGCATACTGAAAATAATGGGATAGATAGTATGAAGTATCACTTGCCTTTTTGGTATAGGGTATAGGTTCACTCCTTGATCTTGCTAGTCTCACACTTCACTACAAGCCAATCAAGCAAACACAATTCAATTCACATTCCAAACCAAAGTCAAACAAACAATTTCTCACACACAAAGTAATGGGATCTAAGTCATGCATAAGCATGCAAAGGTTGGTTCTATTGTAAGGATGGTCTCTACTAGGCTTCTAAACTTTGTAAGTTCCAAATTGGTCATTTACAAAAATGGCAAAGTCAAAGTAATGCATGCAAGCATGCCAAGCTTTGCTTTGTTTGAAAAAGTGGTTCCTAGTGGGTCATAGACATTTGGGTACACCTAATGGTCATTTTGTAAAGTGGCAAAGTCATTAGCAAGAGGGTTTCACTAAGGCATTAGCCTATAGGGTTCACCAAGTATGTTTTCAATCACAAACTTGGGGTTTGGGGTTAGTGGGTTTAAAACAAATCATTTTCCAAAGGTTTTCTTCCAAAATCATTTTTGATAAGAAACCACATTTCTATTTGACTAGAAATGGTTTTAAATCAAAGATTTTGTTTTCACCAATTGAGTTGCTATTGCAAAACTTGGTGTTTGGGTCAGTAGGCTTGGTCCAAAACATTTTCCCAAAGTTTCCTTTACAAAAACATTTTCATAACCAAAATCTTTAGTTTTGTTTGGCTAGAAATGGACTAAGCTAATTAATCCATTCTAAACCTTTCCAAAATCATCTTCAAAAACAGGGGTTGGTCTCTAGGGTCAGTAAGGTCACCACAAACCAATTTGCAAAGGTTTTAACCTTAAAATCATTTTTAAATGATTTTTCTAAGGTTAGCAAGCACACAAAAGAATCTGCAAAGTTAAACAAGTTAACAGATACTATTTGCTAAACTAAGGGCAGGGTTGGCTAGGGTTTGTCTTGCTGATTCCTACGACATAAAATTTGTAAAATTTGGACGTGTGGATCAAAAGATACATGGGTTTGAAAATGGCAAAAGTTTCTGTTTTCAAATCTCTTTTAAACAGATCTAGTGCCACGCGTTGCGCTGTGATTGGCCGGTACCGGTTCGGCCGGATCGGCTCTGTGGAACGTTAGATTAAGTCAGATCGTGCGGCTTAGGTAGCATACCTCTTCGGCGTTAAGTGAACTAATCGTGTCCGATGGATCTGGATCGAACGGCTGCGGCAGGCTCGACCTAAAGTGGGCGGCGCTGCGGTGGCTATCGGCGGCGGAGTCGTCGGTCGATGACGGTGCCGGCAATACAGGAAGCGAGAGAGAAAGAGGGCATGCTCACCGGGCTCAGGGGGTCACGGCGAAGCTCAGGGTACTGCTGGCTTGACAAGGGGCGCTCAGAGGTAGTTGCAATTCCTCGTCGGAGTTGGGAACGGCGGCGGTTGGCTCCGGTTGTTGTCGAGGACGTTGCTGTGGTTCTCTCCGAAGCGAAAAGAAGGCTCGGTTAGATGCGCAAGATCGAGACGGAGTCGTGTGCATGAACGAAAGGGGTCGGGGTGGTCTTGTGCTTACCAGAAGGGTCGCCGGAGTTTGCAGACAGACGGTGGCGCTCAGGTTAACGACGAGGCGTTGCTGCAGTTCACGAGAAGGCAAACAAAAAGCACTGTAAGACTCGCAAAGGTACAGCGGTGATGCGAGCGTGAAGAAGGAGGAGAGGGGCGGTCTGGTTTTACCGGGCAATGTCGCCGTAGTTGGAGTAGACGGCGGCGCTGGCTCGGGGCTTGTTGGAGTAGGGGTTCTGGTGCTCCTGCGGATGAATGGAAGGCACGGGCAAAAGCGCCAGGGAGTGTGGAGTAGGGGTGCGTGGTTAATGAGGCAAGGGGAGGTCTGGTTTCGCTGGAATTGCTCAGAGACGGTGGTCGGAGCTGCGGCGGTACAGAGAGAAATGGAGGCAGCCTAGGGGCAGAGGGGAGGCGATGTCTGTGGGAAATGACAGAGGAGAGGGAGGTGGTTAAATAGGCGTTGTCGCTGGACTGAATAAACGCGGCAGTAACTCGAATTGATGCGAGCTTTCAACGGGCAAAAACGGCCGGCGAAGTCTGGGGGAGACGGGGTCGCGGGGAGGACGATGAACAGGGCTAGTGGGGTCCTCTGTTCAGTGGGAAAAGAAAGGAGGGAGGGGTCCACTTGTCATTGGCAGCGTGGGTTCAGTCCGCCGTAAGAAAAGGGTTCGCTCGGGTTTGTCGGGCCTACTGGTCAGTGGGATGAGGGAGGGAGAAGAGGGGCCAGGCTGTCTGTGACTGAGTGGGTCAGTTTCTGAGTGAGAAAAGGTTTCTTGGGGGGGGAAAAGGGAGCTGGGCTAGACTGGCTTAGTGGGCTGGGCCTATTTCCACTATTTTTTTTTCTGTCTGCCTTATTTTCTTTTTCTAAAACTATTTTCTGTTTCCAATTTCAATCAATTATTCAAGCAATTACCAAACAAGGTTCCAACAATTCAAACAAAACACTCAACTTTGTACTTGAATTTGGTTCTGTTTTTCAACATAATCCAAATCTCAAAATAAAATAATATTTTATATTTATTTTAGGATCCATTTAATAATTAAATAAAATGGATCTTTAGTTTATTAATAGTGTTTGATTTATTTAATAAAATTTCCATTTGAAATCCAATTATTTTCAAAACCAAACCAGAAGGTTTTATTTGAAAAATAAAAGAATACTTGGAAACTTATTTAAATAAATAAATAAATAATTTTTGGTGTTTTAATTAAAATGGGAAAGCCTTTACTTAAATAAAATTGGATATTTAAATCCTTATTATTTTATTTAAATAATCCTTTACTCATTTTAATCAAAGCAAAACCTTTTAATAAAAGATTTCAAAGTAGTAATAAAATACTTGGTGTTCATTTAAAATGGGAAAAGCCTTTACTTAAATAAAATTGGATATTTAAATCCTTATTATTTTATTTAAATAAACTTTTACTCATTTTATCAAAACAAAATATTTTATTACAAAAGTTTGGCCAAAATTAATTTGGCTCACCTTTTCATTTGAAAACAAAGTCTTTTATTAAAAGATCCAAATAGTATTTCCAAAATAATTTATTTTTCCTTTATTAAATGTTTATCTTTATAAATCCCTTTAGGATTATTTGCTGACCAAAAGGTATGGATCAAATCCATGGATTTGGAGATAACTTGGAAAATGATTTCCTTCCATTAAGGTTTAGGATTTGGATTTATTTTCCTAGTGTTCAGATTTCCAGATACATTCATTGAGGAATGCATTTCCTTTGATTTGGATTTTTGTTGAATTCAAACTTTTAGCCAAAGTTTGTCCAAGATGGGATTTTAAGTTTCCTTTTAGAAACAAAAGTTTCTTTTCACCCTGATTTTCAACAAAAATTATTTTGTTTAATCAATTTTCACATTACAAGATTTGGAAAATCTTGGGATGTGACACCTAAGGCCCTGGGAGGCAAAGGGGAGGTTACAGAATGATGCAGCATGCGATAGTGACTTAGGGGAGGGGTAACACGGTGACAGTTGGATGTGGGAGCGGGCTCACACGAAAATGAGTCGGGGTTCCTTCGGGAGATCGTCGGAGGCTGGCACTGGGGTTCTCCCTGGACGAACAGGGAGTGCAGTTAGAGAGAGGAGATCAAGGCACGTCCATTAGAGTGACATGCAGCGAGGCAAACTGCTGGGAGGAGGGTTCTATGGTTGGTTGTTTGAGGATGCCAAAATGCCTTCTCCTCCTTCTCCCGGTCGAGATAGAGTAGGGAGGGGAAGTCAGGGTACAGGGGAGTAAGGGAGGGGAAGAGGGACAGCCTGAGCAGGGTTGTAGGGCCTCTAGCCATTTATTCCGGATTGGAGTGTCTTATGGTGGACTTTGTCCATTTGAGGGAGAGGAAGGGATGCTCCTCGGGTATTGGTCGAGGGAGGAGGTGGAGAGGGTGAGGTGGGGCCTGGTACACGACCATAGGGAGACGGGAGGCATGCTATTGTCCGATATGGGGAGACATCTCATTTAATACAAGATCCTCTTCTCTCCTCATATAATGCACATAAGAAAAGGAGAGGGGGGATAAGCTATAGTAGCCATGCTATAGTACCACACAACCTGGTTGAGGTCAGTTGGTATGTCCAACAATCAAGGGCTGTGTTTGGGATTTGGTGAGATTTTGCTTGAAAGGTTTGCTTAGTTTGTAAATTGATCAAAAATATGGTTATGAAGGGAGTCTAGAAATTTGATCTCGGAAGGGTGGAGCAAGGGTACTGGTGGACGCATGAGGTTAATACACCTCTCTAGGAATTATTTGGGATTTTTCCAAAAAAAATAGGTCCACTTACTATCATTTATTCAAATATTGCTGAATGGTTTCCAGAAGCTTATTTCATATATTTTTATTGGAAAAGATTGGTATTTGCTCTGAACTGGTCTTAAATACCATATCGCTCATTATAGAATTTTTCTAGAATTTATTGACATGTAAAAGGATTTTTAGGCAATTATTGCTTGTTTCTTACAATTAAGAAAAAGGGCAAAAATAAATAATAAGGCTTCTCAAAATATTTATTTTTGAGATGGGGAGTTAGGATATCATATTTAGGCCTTAGTTGTACCTTGATTTGGCAAAGTACTTTGGAGAAAAACAAACTTTCCTTTATAGAATAAGTTTTGAGGATTTGGCCAAGGAGGGGTATTAAATGGTTTTAGGGCCCAAATAATTATGGGAATTATTTGGTAATTCTTTGAATACAAGGTATATGATGTAAACTTGATGTATCCATTATTTGAAACCTTGTTTTTGGCAAAAGGGTCTTGGTTTCGGAAGAAAACAAGGTTTTGGGGATCTAGGGCAATGATATTTTTATACCACCTAAACCTTGTTATATTAGTGAGCTTAGATTTCACCTTGATGCAAGAGATAGATGGATAGATAGAGAAAGTTATATATATATATGATCATAGAACCAAGATCTAGGCTTGATCATTTTTGAGGGCTTCTACAAAGGATTCCAAACTTTGTTGAAATTAAGGCTTCCATAATAGATTATCAATTAGCCTCAAAAACCATGTGGGTTTAAGAAGCAAAGAGCTCCAACGGAAACAAGGAAAGTGTGGTTTGATAGACGATGGTTATTAGATCATAATCATTCAAAGAGTTGGTAAAGAGTATATGGCATGGAGATGGGAGCTTATGTCAAAGTAGGCATGATGATGTGATTTCCAGAAATTCTTATTTTCCTGCCTGTAAAACCACCAAGAATAAGTGGCTCAAAGGATGATTGTGTCAAGGGAAAGTGTTGAATTTGGAAGTCCTTATGATGGTCTACAAGATGGTTCAAGTGCATTTCCAAAAGGTACAAGGGTTGATAAATGGAAGGACTCAAAGAGGTGAAGATGATAGCAGTTTCAGACATGGCAGATTTAGGGATAGATTACAAAAGTAGATGATTTTGAGAGAAATATAGGTTCCAAAATCATGATCAAGTGGATGATTTTGAAGTTTTTATTGAGTAGAAAGGAACCATGCTTATATTTGGTCTTCATTGATTTGGAGACTATAAGAAGGGATTAACCCTAGATTTATCTGGTTAAGAGATGAGAGGGAAACTTTAGTGACTAGAGATCAGATCAAACATAGGGGATTTACTTAGTATTTGTATTCTTGATTTATCCTGAGACTAAATGATGAGATCCTAGGGTGGCTCATGCTATTCCTAAGAAATCGAGTCAATCAGCATATCAATGAAATTCATCAAACAACAGATCAAGGCAATTCATCTTAACAACTTCTCAAGTTGCTACTGACGTTACTATCAAGCCTAGATTGAGGTAGGGATGGGTATTTTGAAAGGTTGTGTTAGTGAAAGAAGATGAGAGCCTGTTGGTACTTATACCAAGAGTAGAGTTCAAAAGGTTTTATAAAAACGTTTTGGGAAAACTAGAGGTAAGGGTAGTTGAAAGTTCTGTCTTGAAAACATAAGGATATTATATCATATAGATCTCCATAGTTTTGTTAAATAGAAGCTAAGAAATAATTGTTGTAAAAAGGACATCTTGGCTCAGGTTTTGAAATGCCAGAGCATTTGAGAATATGTAAGATGAGCCAAGACAATTTTGGTTAAAAAGCTTTTATCAACTAGGGTGGAGGTAAGGAGTGTGTAATCTACTGTATCATAAGATGCATAAGCACAAACAAACATACAAGCAAAGATTGCATCATTAAACAAGAAAAAGTTTTTGTTCCCCCTGATTTTTGCATTCTAGGCAACAAATCAGGGTTACTGAATTTGGGATGTTATAAAAGACCAACCCTGGAACTTTTGATACTTTAGTCAAATTAATTGTAAAGATCTAAGGTTGATACATTTCCAATTCTGCTTGTGAGGTGGTACAGGACCGGTGTACAGGACCACCGAGAATGGTTTGCTTGTTTGGCGTGCTCCGGGCAAAGCCGGAGCATCGATCTCTCAGTGGGACAAATCCCACCATGTTCTTGCTCAAGGGCTAATCCCTATGCATAATGCCCTTAGTTAGTGGGACATGACCTTCTCTTGCATCACCAAGGAGAAAATGCCACACTGTGTTTCTTCTGTGCTTTTCCTAGATGTGGCTAGGTGTTAGAGCTAGTTCTTCTTCTAGGGAGCCCCCAGAATTTAATCTTCGGTGTGGACCTCCTACAAGGTTCTGGGTGGGTTTTCCATCGTCCCTGCGCCCTTGGACGTAATCCCACCGGGCACACACATATCGAGCTCCACCTTGGCCACCCTGGTCACCCCCTGCGCCTTCCTGGTCTCCGCGGTCCAGTACATCCTTGGTGTAGTGACCAGGCTTGAGGAAGATGAATAAGTCATCATGGGATCACCTCTCCACCAGAGTTTTCACCCGACTACATTCATTAAGGGCTTGAGCCGACGAGTTCTGGATGGTTAACCAAGGGACACTATCGTTGTTGGTGGCAGTGAAGATTTTAGAGGTCTTGGTTTTCTTGAGTTCGGGTTCTACCACTAGGGCCTGCTTCGCGGGAAAAAGCTTGTGATTCTTCTTTTCGGTGAGGTTGTCCTCATCGTTTACGGCCTCTCCGAGGTAGGAACCACCTCTCCTTGGCCCGGGCGCACTTGTTAGCCAGGTCGAATAGTCGAGATCCTTCATGCTCATCTTCTCCCTCATGTAAGGGTCTTGGACGCCTAAGTGGTACATTGTGATGATAGCTTCGGGGGAGATATTGGGAATAGTGTAACACCTAGAAGAACCATTGTGTAAACTTGCGCATGTTCTCTCCGGGATTCTGTGAAAGCTTGTGCAGGTCACTAACAGTCCCCGAGGGCTTAAATCCTCCCTGGCAGGAACCTACTAACTGATCACATAGGTCCTCCAATTAGTTGATGGATCCGACGGGAAGGTTGATGATCCATGCCCTTGCTTTGCTTTCAAAGCAAGAGGGAACTAGTTGTTCATGAAACATTCATCCCCTTTGGCTGCCTGAATAGCGGTGAAGTATATATACAGGAAATGCTTCGGGTTAGTCTCCCCGTTGTACTTGTATGGTACAATGGGTCAGAACTTAGGAGGGCACTTGACCCGTTGTAGCTTCAGGGTGAAGGAGGCATATCCGGCCAAGAAGGTAGAGCGCTCCTCCCAACTCTCGCCGACTCAACCACTTCACGATGATGGCATTCCTAACAACGCTCAATGCGTGTCGGGGCATCTCCCCTTATCATTCTTCTAGTACCTGATGGAGTTCCTTTGAGAGAGTGGTTCTGGAGGACCCCACCTAGGCATGGTCATCACCTCCCTCTCCTGCCGCATTGCAGGCAAGTTCCCCTCGCAACGGCCCCTAGGAGGCCGTGATTCGGTAGGTGATGAGTATCCTTAGTGGATCCTCTCCGGGAGGGGTACGGGGGTAGAGAGATTTCTACTTGGCGCTAGGTGATTCCCTACGCTCTCGAGGATAGTGGGGCCGCACTGCTGAGCGCGAGATAGATGGCCCTCTCTAGATACGGGCGACGCTTATGAGATGCACCAATCTTGCTAGCCACGTGTTGGCTCGGCCCTCTCCCTCCCTATCTTTATGTGGTGTGGGTGCATCCTTGAGGGTGATGCTCGGTTGTAGGAGAGCGTTCTGGAGAAGCATCCATCGCCGGCATGTTAGTCCGGAGGGACTCCGGCCTAACAAAGCAAGATTGATAGCTTCTTATTATTCTTGGTGTTGGCACTCCTCCTGTCGTTGGTCGGGCTGATGCGGGTGTAGCTCCCACCATACCCTAGGTAGCTCCTCTAGTGCCCCTAGACATGGTAAAAGGTGCCGACAGAGGCTGCCTCTAGTGCACCCCCTACGTGGTGCACGGGATGTCATTTCCGAGGTTTTGACACTACGAATGGGAGATCTCCTTTTAGTTTGGCCAGGGGCGCAAAGTACGGCAAGCTTGATGGGTGAATGATAAGTACACACAAGCACATAGAGACACATGCTTTTTTACCTAGGTTCATGCCACATTGTGTGAAACCCTAAGTCCTGCATTGATGAACTATCTGGTGAATGATAAGTACACACAAGCACATAGAGACACATGCTTTTTCTCCTTCTTTTGGCTTGGGCCTCCTTTTATAACGGTAAGGGGGCACCATATATTCCGGAACCACATGACAAGGTGGAGATACCACGCGGTAGGGCGATACATGCATGGATAAGACATGGCGATGATGTTCTGCCACCGATAGCACGGGCCAGCATATGAGTGTGCAGAGGTCACCTAGGCTTCTTTGTTAGGCACATGTTTCCAGTTGTGCCCTTCTTCCTCGATCTCTTTTCACTTGCACTGGGTACCACCCCGGACAAAGTTTCCATGCCAGGCCCTTATACGCGACAACTTCTTCAGGCTCACTGTTAGGCAGTCTAGGGCTGACCCCCTTTCTTCATGGGAACGACATGTTTCACCGGCTACAAACTCAAGTATGTTCCATGAGATGAGAACTGGGCGGTAGATGAGAAATCCAAACTTGGCTCAGATCAAAGACTGATCCCATCTGGTATGTTCCTAGAACACCTTCATGTACGTTCCATCAAAGGAGCGGATCCACATTAACACATTATGGTAATACGTCCATCTTGGAACAAGCCATGGATGGATTACCTTAATGACAACACATTGTCTACTGACGAAATTAAAAGGCCACAAATCATGCATAGAGCAAAGGTCTATATCATCATCAATGGGAAGCTCTACAAGATAAGCACACACTTTTGTATTCCTATAATATTTATCGCAACAACATGGGCGTCAAGATCCTTAGGGGAATTCATCTTGGTAATTCCAGAATGATGACGCTCATAGATTCCTCATCTCTAAAGCCTTATGTCAAGGTTTCTACTGGCTCACTGCCAAGGCAGACATAGAAGAGATAGTTGAAACTTGTTGGGGATGCCAGTACTACGCAAGGTAGCCTCATGTACCAGCTGACGAACTACAAACTATACAAATCACTTGGACATTTTAAGTGTATGGCTTGACATGGTTGGGCCTATGAAGAAGGCATCATGTGGATTTACCCACTTGTTTGTTGTAGTTGACAAGTTTACTAAATGGATTTAAGCTAAACCCATCATGAAGCTTGACAGGGCAACTGCCCTTACATTTGTTCGTAGCCTTGCGGTGAGATTTGGTCTCCCATATAGCATTATCACCGACAAAAGAAACAACCTCCCGCAAGGATAATTGGATAACTACTATCATATGAAGGGGATCCGCCTTGACTTGGCATCTATGGAACATCCATAGTCTTACATGGAGAATGTGCTAGTGTGATTATTCTGCAAGGAATCAAGCCACTCCTTGAAGAACTACTACAACATGCAACGGGGGCTTCGATAGAGTAATTACCTCTATGCTCTAGAGCGTGCGGACAACCACTAACCAATCCACTAGTTTCACGTTGTTCTTCATGGTATAGGGAGTAGAAGTCGTCTTGCCAATAGAAACTATGCATGATTCACCATGTGTAGCCCCATATGACAAAGATAATCCTGAAGAATCTATGCACCTTTTGTGGGCCTTGTCAAAGAGGAACGTGATTTAGCACTTCAAAGATCTACCAGTAGAACTACATTGCTATCATAGCGTCTGTGCTTGACATTGCTCATTTAAGGAAGGGGATCTAGTGCTCCGCCTCAAGAAGAAAAATGATTCAAACTTTCCTTGCCTTGGGAAGGACCGTTCGTCATAAGCAAAGCATTTTTGAATAGTTCCTATTACCTTATCAATTTTCTCGAGTTCAAAGATAGACCTAATGATAGCCACAAACACAAGAAGCGTGACCCCGACGATAACTTTCCGGAGACAGAACAACCATGGAACATAACACAACTATGTACCTTTTATACTTAGCATATTTTTTCTATAATATTTACTAAGTCTTTTACCGCCTTTAGTTTTTCACTGTTGGATCATATAAAACCTGCACGATTTTCTTCGTGATCATGTTCAAAAAATCCTCCTATGTGTGTGAGATTAAGTTTTCTAGCCTACACGTTTTCTATTGTTTGTTATGGATCCTTGAGTAGAGGTTTTAAGCGCTAGAAGTTGGCGTATTTGCTGATAATGTTCTAGATTGTTGCGCTACTCAGCGCTATCGCCTTGGCACAAGGTTCTATACTTTGATTTTTTACTCCCATGAAAAGTTAAGAAAGAAAAACTATATAGACAGATAAACTAGCACTTGCTTAAAATATAAAAAATATTGCTAAGTAGCCAGTAATTTTTCCGTGTTAAAGTTTTCCCATGCATATAAAATACAAATTGATGCAATGGTGTTTTTTGTACATTTTGGGGCTTGGGACTTCTCCTCCTTAGAGTCAAAATAAGGAACCTTTGAGTCATCATAGGTAGTGGGAGGGTTTGGCGAAAAAATGGAAGGCATAGACACATTGTCATTCACCATGTTTACCGTGAGATTTTCATAGTCGGCCATGGAAGCTTGGATGGCATCTGGGTCAATCTCTTTGTTGTATACGTCTTCTTTCATCATGTAGGAGGCCACAAGGTCTATGTAAATCTCATCATAGTGAGCCTTTACCAGCACCAGTTTTTGGGGATATGCTATATGGGTATCCTCATAGCATGTCCTCTATCCGGATAAGCCGGGTGGCCCACAGTTGGTAGCATGGCCCTTGGCCTGATGGGTGACCCAGTTAGATGGATCCAGAAGGGAGGCCCATGCTGGATAAAGGAAGGCTACAGAGGAGTGACCGACATACCTGGAGCCTTGGAGTGCAAGACACGCTAGACTAGTTATAGGCAGGGTAGGACTCTGTAACCTGTCCGGCTAGGACTTTTCCCTATAACCCTAGGACCTGGCAACTATATAAGTCGGGCCTATGGGAGTCTTTAGGGCACAACTACACATAACCTCACACAACGAATCGATGCATGTAAGTCGGCGTGTTGCGATTATAGTGATTTATAGTAGGAGCCGGATTCCGCCACCGTCGTGGGATCTGAAACTGGGTAAGCTATGTTACCTCGTACCCGTCAACCGTCTGCCTTCCCCACGTCTCTAAACACGCACTGTGAGGACCCCTCCATGGCGTACTCATCGGCAATACCACGACAGTTGGCGCCCACCATGGGGCAAGAGGCGCTTTAGGCTCTTCCGTGGGCGAGGACCAAGATCGTCGCGGAAATCGGCAAAACCGTATCCATCGGTCGTGTTCTGTTCTCCGGAAATGTTCCGATCGTCCCTCTCGACGAGTTCTGGATCCCAGCGAAGACGAACCCTACTCGATGCTCGATCGTCCCCATCGGAGACACCCACCTCTTCATTGGTGAAACTGACTCGGGCACTAGTTCCCTAGGAGTCGGAGGAGCATCAAGACCCGCACGGACCGCCTACGAGCAGGATATGTTCGCGGAAGGATCGATGTCGGATCTCTCTTCAAGGTTTGCCGGCAAATATCGTAAAAATTCAAGGCCCACCCAAACCGCCCCTGTGCAAGATATAACGGTGGAAGATCATTGCAAGTCCACCGGTTTCGTCCGTTCGTCTGGACAGCAAAGATCCAAGTTCGTCGGCGTGGTTACCATCTCTGACAAGTTGCATTCAGAGAGAGGGTAAAACCCCCCGCGATTACCTTGCTAGGTGGCTCCGTATACGGGACAATCTGGTGCATTACCCCAATGATGATGCCATGTATCACTTTGTGGAAGGACTGGACCAGGGTACGCTTCTCCGGCATTCTGTAAGGCGGCAGCAGGCTTTAGGATGTCTCACTTTCGAAAGCATGGTGAACACCGTCAACAACTACGCGGAGGCTGAAGAGGTAGCTCAGGCGGCTCCTGCGCACATTGACGGAGCGCCACCCATTCAGCCACCACCACCACCGCCTCCCGCTGCCATCGCCGCACTAGCACCACCACCTCCAGTCATCGTCGCACCTGTTGCACCTCCAACCCTCGTCATCGAAGAAGCCCTGGCACCCTCCGACTCTATGATTGACGCGCTCTACGCCGACTTCAGTGCAGACTCGGAGGAGATAGATTTCAGCCTGGAGGAACTAGACACTGCCATGCAGGAGAGATGGAGGAGTACACATGCGACGAGCAGGACAACAACGCCGTCATGTCACGAGAGGTGTTCGTCGCCATTGGGACGACGATAGAAGAGGATCAACCCGGACGAGCTCTGCCTACATCTCTGGAAAAAGGGAAGGGACCACCTCTTGCTGCCGACAATGATCGCGCAAAGGTCATGCCCCCTCCGCCTAATCCAGTGCAACAACCGCAGGAACTCGGCACCGGACCGAGCAAAAACAACACCGCAAACCCACCGCATCCAGCATCTACATACGTTGCTGCCCAAGTTACTCTAGCTGATAGAGTGATGTAAGGCAATCTCCTCGTTGAGCCATTGACCGTAGCTCATATCCGGAACGTGACCCAGCTTGACAAGAAGCGCCATCAGCTGCTGGAGGAAGCGGAGGCCATTGCGGAGCAAGGCGCAAAGCTAGATCGAGATCTGGCCAACACGCAGGAGTCAATAGAGAAAGCTAGAGTAACGGAGGACGAGTACAAGACTCTGTTGCAGCAGCAGAAGGCCAAGAAAGCTCCGTCTCGCGTCATCAATGATCCTGGTGTGCGGCAAAACCTAGGATGGGCTCCCCCGAAGCCGGCACAAGCCAAGCCATACATTGACAGTGAAGGCAGGCAGGTGATGCCCACTCCTCTCCTCAACCTCGCCGTCGCCAAGACCCTTCTGGAGCAGGATAGATCACCTGAAGCGATGGACCAGGTCTATGACCTAGTGGCCAAGGCGGTGAAACAACATGAAAATGCCACCTCTCAGAGGCTTGAGTATGACCCAGCATTTTGCCAGTCTAGCCAGCATAAGCCGCCAAGGGACAAATCTCCTCTTGATGACGGGTCTCAGACGGGTTCGTCAGAACGAAGACAGAGGGATGCGCGCAACAGGAAGGATGCTATCCCCATATCCTCCAACCACGAAGGTAAAGCCCAACCTTGTCGCCCATCGCGACCGCCCCGCTCCCCCCGACATCGCGAAGACACCAAGGCTCACCGTCGTACGGATATGCCCCCGCCAAGGCAGAGCGGCATCGTCATCCGCAACAACACGGAGCAGACCCATCATGATGGAGAGCGCAACCAGGGACACAAGAGCAGGTCGCGCCATGACCATCCGCGTCCGACAAGCAACCGCGACAAGCGTGAGGCGTCGCAGGAGGGTAACAACAAGAAGGCTAACCGACCGCCACCTCTGCCTCCGTCGCCACCTAGCAGCCACCATGGGGGAGGAGGTCCGCATCGTTCACGCAGCCCATCCCCTGTTAGCAAGAAGAAAAGAAGCCCGCAGCCATACGACTCACGTTCACGTATAGACAAGATCCACGAGGCCCGGGAAGGACCATACCTGGGACCACGTTGCTTCGGACCTATGATACGGTCCGCAACTTACCCCAAGGGTTTCCGGATTGACAACACCATAAAGCCCTATGACGGCACCGCCAAGCCATATACATGGTTGCAGGACTACGACAACGCGGTGGAGATCGCCGGGGATATCCCCAACGTCATCGTCAAGTACCTCCCATTGATGTTGGCGGGCACGGCCCGTCAATGGATTGATGACTTGCCGGAAAGATCCATCTGCAATTGGTTGGACATGCAAGAAGCATTCACCAAGAACTTCGAGGGTACGTACAAACGTCCCTACACTGTTGGCGATCTACAACGGTGCGTGCAAGAGAAAGACGAGACATCTCGTGCCTACCTCTCCCGCTGGCTGGATATGAAGAATTCCTGTGCAGGAGTACACACTCAGACCGCCATGGCCGCCTTCATCGATGGGTTGGAACGAGGCACGTTGCTCCGACATAAGCTAAAGCGCTTGCAGGACAATCATCAACTAGACTTGAATCAGATGATTCAGTTGGCTAGTGAGTTAGCAGCTACCGGCGATGATGCTCGCGGCTCTCTTTCGGCAGCGTCCGTTCCAACTCAAGCTTAGAGGAACAACAACATAAAGCGGAAAACCGCACCAGAAGAAAAGTAAACTCTCGACATGGTCGCTATGACCTTAGTAGGACGAGGTGATGGCGGACAGCTTGGCCGAGGACGGGGAGTTGGTCGTGGGCAGCAGCGAGGAAGTGAAACTACCTCGGCAGCGCTCCGCGTTCCCCAAACCTACGAGGAATACCGCGATATGTCGTGCCTCGTACACCTTGATGCCAATGGCAAGGCCACCCACAACAATCGCCACTCCTAGTTTGTCAACGACCTCAAGGAGGACCCGGAGTCCGGCTACAAGCAAAGTAGGAAGAACAGACCGCGAGGAAAGGGCAAGGGGAAGAAGAAGGAGGAGGAGTCCAAGGATTCAAGTGACATGGACGAGCACATTGGCCCCAAGCATGCCGCCAAGAGCGACGACAAAGGCAAGAACCCCTTCGAGAAGAAGGTGGCAGTTTTCCACACTTTCCTTGGCACCTCCACCGTCCGACAATAGAAGACCTCTATGAGGATACTGATGGATACTCTCCCCTAGTTCGCCAGTTCCTGCGCTGGTAGGAGATTCCAATTACTTGGGATAGGAAGGATCACCCAGACCTCATCCCCACGGAGAACCAATATGCCATGGTCATCAACCCATTGATTGACGGCAATGAGTTCACCAAATGTATGGTGGATAGTGGAAGCAGCATCAACATCATGTACATGGATACACTGCAGAAGATGAACTTGATGGAGGCACACCTAAGGCGGACCAACACCATCTTCCACGGCGTAGTTCCTGGTCGGGAGGCTCGGTCCCTTGGATGCATCACACTTCAGGTCGCTTTTGGTGATGTTAATAATTACCGCCAAGAACGCATGACCTTTGAGGTGGTCCCCTTCAAGAGCGTGTACCACGTCATATTTGGCCGCGACATATTCCACAGCTTCATGGCTATGCCATGCTTCATCTACAACAAACTCAAGACACCCGGAACAAACGGTGTCATCACCGTATCCGGAAGCTGTACCAAAGCAAGGGACTGCGAGATTGGAGAAGCAGCCTACACGGAAGCTGTCCTCTATAGCGAAGAATTCAAGGAGATCCAGAGCAAGGTCGATGCCTCGGAGATGCCCGCGTCGAAGAAACAGATTTCTGACTCCGCTCCAGCATTCAAGGCCACCATCGAGACCAAGGCGGTGGAACTTGTGGTAGGCGATGCCTCCAAGACCACCGCCATTGGGACGAACCTGGATCCCAAATAGGAAAGCGCGCTCGTCGAGTTCCTCCGTGAAAATAGGGACATCTTTGCCTGGCAACCTTTCGACATGAAAGGTGGACCTAGGGAACTTGCCGAGCACAGCTTGAACATTGATCCAAAATACAAACCAGTGAAACAACCTCTACGACGTGCCACAGACAAAGATATAGCTAGGTTACTTAAGGCTAGTTTTATCCGAGAAGTCCTTCACACCCAATGGGTGGCCAATCCTGTACTTGTACCTAAAAGGGAAACAAAGAATTAATAATGTGCGTTGATTACACTGGCTTGAACAAAGCATGCCCCAAAGATCCATTTGCTTTGCGTCGCATTGACCAAGTCATTGACTCGACGGCTACCTCGGAACTTTTGTGTTTTATCTATGCATACTCAGGATACCACCAGATCAAGATGAGGAAGTCGGACAAATTGGCCACTTCATTCACTACACCCTACGGCACATTTTGCTATGTCATGATGCTCTTTGGGCTGAAAAACACAGGTGCTACGTATCAGCGGACAATGCAATGTTGCCTACATGATCAAATTGGTCGGAACATTCATGCCTATGTGGACAATATAGCGGTGATGTCTAAAAAGTCAAATGACTTAATCTCTGACTTAAAAGAAACCTTTGATAATCTCTGAAAATACAACATGATGCTTAACCCCAAGAAGTGCGTCTTTGGGGTTCCAGCCAGCAAATTGTCGGGCTTCACCGTTTCCCAGCATGGAATCGAGGTCAACCTGGAGTAAATCAAGGCCATCTTAAACATAAACCGTCCGACCTGCCTAAAGGACATATAATGCCTAACATGTTGTGTTGCAGCAGTTAGTCGGTTCGTCAGCCGACTTGGAGAGAAGGCGCTGCCGCTTTACAAGTTGCTGAAGAAGGCGGACAAATTCACATGGACAGACGAAGCAGATGTAACATTGAAGCAGCTCAAGGAGATTCTTTGCTCAGCGCCTATCCTTGCAGCATTGGAGCCTGGAGAACCCATGTTAATTTACATGGCGGCCACCAACCGGTAATCAACATCGTCGTCGTGGTAGAGCAGAAGGAACCCGGCTATGAGCACGGAGTGCAACTACTAGTTTACTATGTAAAAGAGGTCTTGACGGAGTCCAAGCAGCGTTACCCGCACTACCAAAAGATAGCTCATGGAGTATTCCTTGCTTCTCGGAAGCTGAGGCATTATTTCCAGGAGCACCCCATCACAGTGGTGAGCAAGACTCCGCTGTCCGACATCATCAACAACAATGATGCTACAGGAAGGGTCGCAAAGTGGGGCATTGAACTTGCCGCCTTCGAGATCACCTACAAGCGACGCGATGCTATCAAATCACAAGCCTTGGCGGATTTTATTGCAGATTGGATGGAGATGCTACCCAATTGCCGGAGCCAGAATACTGGGTGAAGCACTTTGACAGATCAAAGCTGCTCAATGGCTCGGGGGCTGGTGTACTGCTACAGTCACCAACTGGGGACAAGCTACACTATGTTCTAGAGATCCACTTTGAGGCTACGAACAACATGGCGGAGTATGAAGAACACATTCATGGATTACGCGTAGCCAAGGATATTGGCATCAAGCGCATAGTTTGTTGTGGAGATTCCGACTTGGTTGCCCAGGAGGTGGCTGGCACCTGAAATGCATATAACTCTATGATGGCGGCATATCGAGACGAAGTGGACGATATAGCCAAGAGCTTCTTGGGCTACGAGGTCAAGTATGTAACTAGGGAGCAAAACGAGGCGGCTGATCTGCTGTCTAAGCTTGGATCAGAGCACAAACGAATTCCGCCTGGAGTTTCCCTGGAGCATCTACGGGCACCATCCGTGAAGGGAGCAGACATCTACAACCCGGACAGAGTAGACTCTTTTGTCCACATGGTGGCAAAGGTCCCTCCGGCTTGGACAAAACCGTTCATGGAATATCTCGAACACGGAAGTTTGCCCGACGACAAAGTTGAAAGAGGGAAAATAGTACATCGAGCAAAGGGCTATACCATAATTTTTTTTGGAGCAACCGGCAGGAGCTCTGCCTTTTCAAATAGATAGAGGGAAAACGAAACACACAGTACATGGGAGCATGTTTTGGTTAAGGTGAAAACATGCGGAAAAACACCGCAGAACAAAAACCCAAAAAAACGCCTAATCAGGCTCCGCGGGAATGGCAGGCCCGAAGGCCACAAAAGCCTGGGCGCGTTGCCTGATATCCTCCCTAGCGATCTCATCCACCTCGGCATAAGTCAGCCGCCGTCCGGTGAAGATTCGTCTGTTTCTCTCTTTCCAAACGTTCCAGAGGACATATAAGAGTCGACCACTTAAAGTTCTTTTTGCGTTCGATGGTATTCCGACAATCAGATTGTCCCACCATTCAGTGAGGGAATGGAAGTCGTGGCCATGAAACACCCCTGCAGCGTTGTCCCAAACTTGGGTGAGGGTCCAGACTGCTGTAGTAAAAGGACAATCTTTGCAGAGGTGATTGCCCGTCTCGGGCGCGCTAAGGCAAAGAGCGCAGATAGGGTCGTGCGTCCACCCCCTAGAAGCTAAGTTATCAGCCGTAAGGAGCTTGCCATGCATGGCCAGCCAACCAAAAATCTTGCATTTGGGTTCGGCATGGGCAGTCCACAACTTTTGGGCAATGAACTTGGGGTGACTGCCGTGGAATTGCGCAAGGTACGCAGAGGTAGCACTATAGTTTCCATCCGCCGTCAAAGTCCAAACTATCCCATCTTTTTGTCCTGGAGTCAGCTGCGTGCTCGCAACCACGTACCAAACTTTGATGAACTGGGCAAGCTGCACCGGAGTGGTCAGGCTAGAAATGGCGCGTATCCAGTTTTCGTCAGCTAGTAGGAAAGCACCGTAAAGATCAATTAGTGAGCGACTGGGTCGATACAACTAAAAAAACTTTTGGCCACGCTTCTGGTTTTTCTCGAAGCAATCTTGAAAAGGTCCGGCACCCAAAGGCGTATGGGGCCATGTTGAGACCAGCTGTCGTGCCAGAATGAGGCCGTCTCACCATCACCTAGGGAGATTTTCGTGGAAGCTCTGAAGAGATCCATGTCGGCATCGTCAAAGGGGAGCTTAGAACCCGCCCAAGTGCGTTGGGGGTCAGTCCACTGTAGCCAAGGCCATCGGAGTCTGAGGGCCCGTCCTGTCTGTTGCAGGTGAGGCATCCCAAGCCCGCCCAGATCTTTCGGTCTACAGAGCGTCATCCAGCTAACTAAAGCTCTTCCTCTTGCCGCGTACTCGCCTTCGTCGCCGGCCCAGACGAAGTTCCTTGCAATGCGAGTAATCTTATCTCTAGCCCATTTGGATAAGGGAATGACTGTAGCATGGTAGACTACGATGGCCATGAGGACGGACTTGGCAAGGGCAATTCTTCCAGGTCGAGCAAGAAACTTCCCTTTCCACCCAGGAAGCTTTCCTGCAATCTTGTCAATGAGGGGCTGTAGATCTACTTTACGGAGTCGCCTGAAGTGCAGTGGCAGACCCAAGTATTTTCCTGGGAACGTAGTGATCTTTGCCGGGAAGGTAGAGAGGACATTCCGAAGGTCGAAATTGTCACATCTAATGGGGAAGACCTCCGTCTTAATTAGGTTGGTGATGAGGCCACTGGCCTTTCCGAAGCAGTCTAGAATGTCAGAGATAGCCTGGAGCTCTTCTTTCACAGGGTTGACAAAAATTCTAGCATCATCCGCATAGATGGAGATTCTGCAACGAGGCTTGCGCGATCGGATTGGACTGAGGATACCGCGTTGACTTGCAATCGAGAGGATGCGCTGTAATGGGTCAATGGCGAGGATGAATAGCATGGGAGAGAGAGGATCACCCTGTCTGAGGCCCTTGGCGTGCTGAAATGGCCTTCCCGGATCTCCATTAAGAAGCACCCTGGAGGAAGCCGAAGATGAAGACATGCAGACCCAGTCTCGCCATAGTTTCCCGAAGCCCAGGGCCGTCATTACCTCGATGAGATAAGCCCACCCCACGAAGTCGAAGGCTTTAGAGATGTCCAGCTTTAGGAAAAGGCTAGGTGTTCTTGAAGAATGTAGCTCTTTGATGAGGTTTTGCACGTGCAAGAAGTTGTCATGGATGCTCCTTTTCTTCACGAAGGCGCTTTGGCATTGGGAAACAATTTCAGGAAGGATTGGAGCCAGCCGGTTTGCAAGTAGCTTGGAGAAAATCTTTGACAAACTATGGATGAGACTGATAGGCCTGTAGTCGCATATAGACGCAGCATCTTGCTTCTTGGGGATTAAGATGATGTTTGTAGAGTTTATCAAGCTCGTGCAGCCACCCTTCAAGCTCGCCATATGGGATATAGTGGCCACGATGTCATTTTTGATAATATCCCAACATCTCTTGAAGAAAGCGCCGATGAAGCCGTCCGGACCCGGCGCCTTGACGGAAGGCAATGAGAAAACGGCCTCCTTTATTTCATTCTCATCAAACGGGGCTTCAAGGTCGGAGAGGTCGCGTTGTACATACTGCAAGGCATCCCAATCAAGGCTAAGAAGCCGCTGGGCTTTTGAGCCAAGTGCGCCCTTGAAGTGCTGGAGGATCACCTCCTCCTTGTCCTCTTTCGTGATGGCGGCTCCCGAGACAGTGGCGAGAGTCTAGATGTGGACCTTCCTACGACGCCCATTGGCTCTAACGTGAAACAGCTTGGTATTAGCATCACCTAAACGGATCCAAGTCAGACAGGATCTTTGGCGGAGTTTGATCTTCTGAATTGCAAGGAGGCGAAGATAGGAAGACTTTAGCTGACGTCTAAGGTCCCGCTCTTCATCCGAAAGCGTGCGGGACTCCTCCGTTGTGTCGAAGCGCCAAATGAGCTCCTTTGCCAAGGCAATTTGGATCTTGATATTGCCAATGCATTGTCTTTTCCATTTCTTTAGAGCCTTAGTCGTGCGAGAAAGCTTTATGTGCACCCGACGGATAGGGTCGGCGGCCTGGATTGGCTTGTTCCAGGCATTAGAGATCGTGTCTCGAAAGCCATGCATCTGAAGCCAAAACTCTTCAAACTTGAAGGATGGCTTTCTAACAGTAGCGACCGAGCCCTGGAGAAAAAGAGGCGCGTGGTCCGAGCAGGCCGACGTTATTGCTTGGAGATGGGCATCGGGGAAAAGTTCATCCCAATCGGCGGAGAAGAAAACATGGTCGATCTTGGTGAGGATAGGATCGTCCTGGGCGTTTGACCAGGTAAAATGACGACCATCCATTCTCATGTATTTTAGCTCGAGGAAGTCACGTGCCGCTCGAAACTTCCCAATTAGACGTCTATTGATGTTGAGGTTGTTCTTGTCAGACGCCTTAGTGATGAGGTTGAAGTCTCCAAGCAGGATCCATGAGGCCCTCACAAGAGGCTTCAATGCCCGCAGCTCCTCGATGAAGATAACCTTCTCAGGCTCAGTCTGCGGGCCATAGACGCAGGTTATGGTCCATGTTGTTCCCTCGTTTAGCATAGTAATGGTGGCCGAGAGCGTGTGGGCGGTGAGGTGGACTTCCGATAGAGAAAAAAGGCTGAGGAGACCGCGATAATCATTCCTCCACGAGTACCATCGGCTGGGAGGAAAGCGTAGTTGTTGACGAATGAGATACCAAGCGTGGCAGAAATGACAACGTCGTTTACATCTTCAAGTTTGGTTTCTTGGAGGTAGACAATTGTCGCATGAGTGTCCCTGACAATATCATGGACAGCGTCGTGCCGTACCTTACTATTCAGACCACGAGGGTTCTAGTTGAGCAAATTCACATTGTGTTGTGCCATTAAATCACACTTGCAAGCACAGGTAGACGAGGACGAAGTCCACGCAAGTAGTGTAGAAGCCCATTTTCTCTCTTGAAGCAAAACAATTGATAGCACAAGGATTGACAGAGTAGAGGAAGGCATCAGTCAGCGACTTAGACGGACAGCGATGAGAAGCAGCAAACTGAAGCATGCAGGCAAAGTATTTCAACAGAGGAAGTACACAGCTACCAGGAGTCGACAACAATGAGAAGTGCAGGTAGCAGGGTCTACGAAAACGAAAAACATGGGGCACTAGCCCGGGCGAACGACACGTGGAGATGCATCTACACATCTAAACCGGTTGAAGACACTGTTGGGTCTGCAGCTACAGTCTTGTCAGTAGCCTTCTTCTTTATCTTCTTGACTTGCTTGACTAGAGCGTCGAGGGCCTGAATTGCCGATGATGCTAACGGTCCACTGAGGAACAACTGACGGAAAGCCACCCGCGAGGCGTCGTCGAAGGAGGCCGAAGGAGCGAGGATGCCGCAGGCACGTGCGATGATCTCCTGGATGGCTTCGCGTCTTCTTCTTGATGGCGATCCGACCGCTGCGCCTAGGGGAAACAGCAGGCGGCAACGCCTTCTTTTTCTTCTTGGCCACCGGCATGCTCAGAAGAGCGGGCTGCATAGGAGCGGCGATGTCGGACAGGAAGGCGGTTAGAGCATCAGGATCTTTCAAGGCAGCGGTAGAGGAAGGCAGAGCGGAGGCCATGTCGCTCACCATAGAAACTTGGCGTTGCGGCGCACCCGATGGAGCCGAGGGGGGCGGTGAACCCGCCTGCGGCGAGGGGATCACGGCAGCAATGTCCCAGGCTTCATTCCGAGGCTCGATGCCCAGCTGGGTCAGAAGCAGAGCCGCATCATCCACCCCACCTTGGAGCCCTGCTGCTTCAGGAGGGCACAGCCACGCATCAGTCATGGGCGGCATGGACAAAGCCTCAAAGTGGAGGCCAGGCGGCGAGGCCACAGGAACCTGCAGCGAGGAATGCACCCCATCCTCGAGGCCTGGAGAAGGCAGCTGGGAGGTGCTCCCATCTCCACCTCTGGCCAGGTCACCTCCCTCAAAGGAGGCAGCCTCCCTCTCATGCCGCCCTGACGAAATAGGCGACACAGGTGAGGTGCACGGGGCGGGAGCAGTCGTAGCACGGAGGAAGTCGACGGCCCTAGCAAGCCAGTTGCGCAGCTCGATGGATTCCTCTAGGACAGGCTTGATCATTCCATTGACACACTCCAGCAACTCCTTTTTTAGCATCGTTGCTTGATCATTCAGCATAGACCGAAACACCTCTGCTGAAGGGATCATCTGGCTCCTTGCCTCAGCTGTCAAAACATGCTCGATGTAGTCGATGACCATCTCGTCGGGCCAAGCCTCGCGACGATGGCCATGGGTGCTGTCAGCGTGCTCCCGACGCCGTGGCGAGCGCGTCCGCTCACGCCTGATGGATCCCTGGGCATCCCAACGGTCAGCAGTGCCGCGACGGCCCTCGCACGCAGCGTCCCTGTCACGGTCGTCATCGCGGTCGTCACGGCGGCGATGCTGCAGACGCGGATGGTCATCATGAGGCATGCGCCTGTCCCGCCGCGCCAGCGCAGCCGCGCGGGCAGCTGCCTCACTGTCATCTTCAGCCATCACAGGTTCCGGTGGCATGCCATCAACCGTCAGGAAGTGCCACGCGAAGGAAATGGGTGTCGGCTTGAAGGCGTTGGGGTCGCTGCTTGACCCGAAGAATTCCAGCGGCGCCATGGAGTAGTCTTCCATCTTGTCGAGGTGCACGATCACCCTGAATGTAGCTCCCCTCTTGGAGCCTGTTGGCCCCATGTCGTTGACCAGCACCTCGCCGGCAAGGCCGTTCCCCCTGCTAGTGAACGTGAGCCACACCACCTTAGGGATCGAACTTGGGTTTACCGTCCATGCCCAGCAGTTGAGCGAGCGCGCGGAGGGCAGGAGCCCAGAGGTGTCGTCGAGGCGGTCGAAGGAGCACCTACGTGTGATGATCCTCTCGGCAACGAAAGGCGTGTGGCCATAGGCCGGAACACCCTCCAGGCAGAGCTTGACACGGAAAGACATGGCGGCGCCGAAAGCATTTTCCAGGGGCCACCACGGCCTCAGCTGCAGGAGAGCACCGTCGGCCACGGCCCAACCGCGGCTCAGCACATCGGCACAGTGTGCCTTATGCTCGAACTTGAGCAGGAACTGGGCCGGCTGGTATGGGTAGACGTTGACGTCACGGTGTCTTAGCCTGAAGTCCTTCCTGATGGCGCGGTGGATGGCGAGCGCCTCCACCTTGCGGTTGCCGCTAACGACCCAAGCAATGGCAGCCGTCACCTCCCAGCTCTTGATGTCTTGGTCGATCTCGAAGGTGGTGGCGATGATGACGGTGTCCTCCTCAGGGCGCGTCGCCGCGGAGCCGATGCCGTTCAGGTTGGCCATGGCAGGAGGCGGAGGCAGCACGGGCTCGGCGGATGACGGAGAGGGCGGAGTCGCGGCTTTGTGAAGCGGACGGCTGGCGACGATGGCCGCCCAGGAGCGAGCGCCCGGAGCGGAGGGAGAAGCTGGAGCTGGATGGCGCTGAGTCGGAGGAGGAGGCACGTTGCGCTTCTTCGAAGCCTTGGCAGCAAGACGAAGGGGGCACTCCCTTTCTTTGTGGCCGGAGAGGTTGCAGGTCAGGCACCTAAAGGGGTCGCGGCAGGCAGCAGCGCTGTGGTGGTGGGCAGGGGCAAGACAGCGGGTGCAGAGGCCCTTGGTGCACCTTTTGAAGCGAAGGGCAGCCTTCTCGGCCTGGGCGGAGCGCGTCGAGGGGACAGCCCCGCCATCGCGTCGCATTGAAGCCCCGTTTCGTCGCGGGCGGCGCGGCCCTGCAGTAATCCACCCCACATCGTCGCGAGCATGGGCAGCCGTAGGCGGACGGGACACCTCTTGAAGGCGGTCAGACTTTCGGTAGCTGGAAGGCACAACGAGGAGAGAGCGAAGTCCAACGGCAGGGGCAACAACTCCATTGCGCCCACCGTGCGCATTGAAGACGGCCTGCTTGCTTTGGGGGAGCGAAGGCCTGGATGAACGGGGCCCAACGAGAACCCGCGACGGAGTCGGGAACCACCTCGGAGTCAGAGCTCGCCGCCACAGACGACCGAGGAGGAGTGGTGGCCGACGGCGTCAGGATCAGATCTCGATCCAGATCAGAAGTCAGCGAGGAGGATCGCAGGGCGCTGCGCTGCACCGTCGAGAGGAACCAAGGGGCCTGGAGGGATAGGACAACTGTTTGTAGGGCTGGGGATGAGGGAGGAGGGGTGTGGGAGGGGAGGGGCGCCGCCGGAGGGGAAGGGGGCGCAGGGGGCGGCGAGGTCGCCATACCTTCCACTTAGTGTATTTGGGCTATACCATAATCAATGGACAGCTTTACAAAATAAGCACTACTGGTGTATACCTTAAGTGTGTTTCCCAGCAAGAAGGTATGGAAATCCTACGTGAAATCCATCTCGGAGATTGCGGGCATCACGCCGCTCCCCGATCTTTGGTCGTGAAAGACTTCCGGCAAGGATTCTACTGGCTGACCGCAAAGGCGGACGCCGCCAAGTTGGTTGAGACCTGCATGGGATGCCAGTACTATGCCCGACAACCACATGTTCCTGCTGAAGAATTGCGAAAAATACCAATAATTTGGCCGTTCGCAGTCTGGGGGCTGGACATGGTGGGTCCGTTACAAATGGCACCATGTGGATTTACGCATCTGCTAGTAGAAGTTGATAAATTCACCAAATGGATAGAAGCTAAACCCATTAGAAAGCTTGATGGGGCAACTGCCCTTAGGTTTGTCCAGGATCTAGTGGTGAGATTTGGTGTCCCACATAGCATAATCACCGACAACGGCAGCAACTTGTTACTCGGAGAAGTGGAGGATTATTGTTGGGACAAAGGCATCTTACTTGACCTTGCATCTATGGCACACCCACAGTCCAATGGTCAGGTTGAGCGAGCCAATGGATTAATTCTGTAGGGAATTAAGCCACGTCTTGAGGCACCGCTACATAGAGCAACTGGATCCTGGGAAGAAGAATTGACATCTGTGCTATGGAGTTTACGAACTACACCAAAAATATCCACTGGCTACACCCCTTATTTCATGGTATATGGAGCAGAAGCAATCCTGCCTTCCGACATCCTTCACGATGCACCAAGAGTTGCCGCCTACGACGAAGATGACGCTGAAGAATCCAGACACCTACATGTTGACCTTCTCGAGGAGGAGCATGTTTTGGCATGCCAAAGATCCGCCATCTACCAACAGAAGCTACGCAGCTACCATAGTCCCCGCATCCGGCATCGCTCGTTTAAAGAGGGGGATTTGGTGCTCCGACTTAAGTAGAAGAAGTCACACAAATTATCCCCGCCATGGGAAGGACCATTCATCATAAGCAAGGCGCTGCTCAATGGGTCTTACTACCTTGTTGACAAACGTGAACTGAAGGATAGACCCAACGAGGATCATAAGCGTAAGCGACGTGACCCGGATGATGACTACCTGGAGCTTGATCGGCCATGGAACATAGCACAACTACGTCCTTTCTACACTTAGAATTTTTTATCTATTGTGTACCTCTTATATGATCAATGAAATAAAGCTCTCTGGTTCACTCATATTTCTGAGTCATTTACCTCCTTTAGTGTTCATTTTTTGACCGTATAAAACATTTATGCACAAGATTTGCAATTGCACTTGTGAAAATTCCGCCTACAGGCGTTAGCTTAAGTTTTCTGGTCTACACGTTCTTTGTCGTTTCTATGTGGATTCTGGATTAGTGATTTTTGGCACTTACTGTAGGCGATTTGTGCTTAGGTTCTTGACGGCGCCATTTGGCATCATCACCTGAGCGCATGGTTCCTACAACGAGTCTTCTGACTCACGAAAAGTCAAGCATAAAACCAAAATAATGGATAAGCCAGCACTTGCTTAAAAAATATATACATGCTGGAACAAATTCTTGAGTAGCAGGAAATAACAACCATTGATTTCCGCCTTAAGTTAACACATAGTTTTCCGCATACACATTACAGAGGAAACAAATATTACAAATTATTTTCCATTCCTCTGGCGCAGGTGACTTGGAAGCAGCATCGTTGGCAGCAGGAGAGTCACCTTCCTCGAAGTCGGTAGTGTTGAGAGACTCGGAGGAGCTTTGGTTGCCGCCATCGATAGTTTTCATGGGCACAAAGACATTAACGTCGACCAACTCAGCGACTCTTGTATCATAACCCGCGAGCAACGCCAAGAAAGATTCATGGTTTATGTTTTGGCCTTCGTCGTCTACGTCGGGGATACCGGAGGTCACCGTGTCAATGTCGGCATTTTTGTAATGTGCCTTGACCATGGACAACGCCATCCTTGCACCGTCCCGTGCACACGAAGCTTTCCAGCTTGAGATACGCTCGGGGGCTCGGCGCAGGATCTTAGTGAACTTCGTCACAGAGTCCGCCACCTTGATGTTAATCTTGAGAGGCTTGGCTATCTCCTTGGTCTGCTTGATGGCGGTGTTGATGAAGTTGACGGCAAGGACCATGCATTCCTTTGGGGAGGAGGCGACCAGGTTAAATGTCGTGGTATTGCCGACGAGTACGCCATGGAGGGGTCCTCACAGTGCGTGTTTAGAGACGTGGGGTAAGGCGGACGGTTGACGGGTATGAGGTAACACAGCTTACCCAGGTTCAGATCCCACAACGGTGGCGGAATCCTACTCCTGCGATAAATCACTATAAGGGCAAATACGCCGAGTTAGAGAGATAGGTTCGCTATGCGAGGTTGTATGAATAGATGCCTCAAAGGCTCCCATAGGTCCGACTTATATAGTCGCCAGGTCCTAGGGTTACAGGGAAAAGTCCTAGCCGGACAGGTTACAGAGTCCTACACCGTCTATTACTAGTCTTGTGTATCTTGCACTCCAAGGCTCCGGGTACACTGGTGACTCCACCGTAGCCTTCCTTTATCAGGCATGGGCCTCCCTTCTGGATCCACCTAACTGGGCCGCCCAGGAGGCCATAGTCCATGCTACCAACTATGGGCCACCCGGGTTAGTCCGATAAGAGACATGCTATAAGGATACCCATATAGCATATCCCCAATAGTAGCCCCCGGAGAACTCCGAGATCTTGCGCCGTCTTGCCTCTTCACGTTGAATGCTCCGTCTAGATGGACATCGGCAAATCGTCAAGCAATATCTTGTAGTCCTCCCAAAGAACACTGCAAGGTTTTCTCTATCTTCAAATGGTTAGGTGGAGAAATGTTGAATCTTCCATCGTAATCTTCCATAGTCGGATTAAATCCGTCCATGCCGGAATCTTCGATGTGACGGCTCATCACCCATGTCATTTATGACGACGTAGCATTAGGTAAGCGATGCCTCCTAACTCACACATGCAGAGAACGCAATCATATCCGATTTTCCCGCGCGAGCGATACGAATCGTTGGCGGTGACGGTTGGAGACGTGGCGAAATTACCACGCACGTTCACGAACACGTCGTCAATGCGGCAACCGTCCGATCAGCTACACGAATCTTGACGTAGAGTATGATAAATAGTAACCGTGGGACACTTGCCACTCTTTACCTCATTCTCTCGCGTCATCGTCTTCTTCCTCCAGCCGCACGCCTCCTCGAGCTCTCCGTGAGAATCCTTGAAAACCCTAGCTTCCATCTGCGTACGTCGCGCCCTTCCAGCATCTCATGGCTAGCAGCAGTTCTTCCCCATCAATGGCGGCGTCGAGCGAAGCCACGGTGAAGCCGGCGAGCTCTGTCGTTGTGCCTCCAAAAGTTCTGGTCATCCCCGCATCAGCGGTGATTGAGACCACCGGCGGCGACCATAATCTGGTGGCGCTGGAACCACTGAAAGAGGAGCCAGACTCGCACAAGGGCGACTGGCGCAGCTCGGACATCACCGACTGCGACATCCACGAGATGGTCGCCGAAGGCTAACTCCCCGCGACGGAGGGGATCGCTTGGCGGGCGGCGCCGGCCGGCGAGATGACACCTTATCCCCAAGCCGGAGAAAAGGTGTACCTCAAGGCTCAGCTGGTACGCGGCGTTTCTCTGCCCATCTCCCCCTTCTTTCTCTCCGTCTTGAACCACTACAAGGTCCAACCCCATAACCTCTCCCCCAATAGCATCCTAGTGCTTAGCAACTTCGCGGCACTTTGTGAGGGTTACCTAGGGATTAGGCCTAGGTTAGACTTGTTCGTGTACTTCTTCACCGTCAAACATGAAGCTGGACATAGTAGGGAGGAGCTTAGGAACTGCGGCACCATAAGCTTCAAGATTCGACCTGGCCGGAGGTTCCCCGACATCGTTGTCCATGAGTCCTGCAAAAACTGGCAACAGACGTACTTCTACGTCCCCGACATTCCTTTGGCGGGCCGAGAAGTAACGTACCCGGACTTCGTGGATGGAGCCGCCGCTGAAGTTTCCACATGGAGATCCCATGCCTCCCTTCCCTCCGACCTCGACGCTTCTCGTGCAATAAGGCGGATCGAATGGTTCGTAGAGACGAGTTTGACCGGCTTGGACCTAGCCATGTGCTGGTTCATTAGGAGAATCCAACCTATGCAGCACCGCGTGAAGTTCATGCACGAGTATACCAGTGATCGAAGGGATACCCTCCGGATCTTCGTGGATAACTTCTCGAGCGACTCCGTCAAGCTCCGCCTGAAGGACATCGTCAAGGTGAAGGATAAGAAGCGTGGCTTCACCATCACCTATGAAATGTTCATAGACGGCAAGTGCCCAAAGGTACATATGTATTTTCCGTGTACGACATATACTCCAGTTTATCCGTCTTGCCATTACCTCCTCGTTTAACACGGAGATTTCTAACTTAACAGCTTAGTGATCTGGATGAGGACAACCTGGCTGCCCAAATCTACGATCCAAAGATGAAGGAAGTCACGGTCGTGTCCGACGATGATGTCCCGTTGGCGCGAAAGCGGAAGATCTCCTCCTCTGATGCTGCCGACGGAGGGTGGAGCCTCCAAGAAGACTACCACCGCCCTGGAGGCGGAAAAGAAAAGATCCACCAGGATTTTTGCCAAAGCACCCCCATTAGTGTGAGCCTCTCATTCTCCGACATTGTCTTATTTATCTGTCTTGTTCCTATACTTATGCACTTTGCACGTTTCAGGAAGAAAGCCATGACCAGCCTCAAGAAGACCTCCAAGACTTTGGGGGCTTCTAAAAATATCAAAGATATGCTGCATCGTGACTCCTCCCCCGCCATCGCCCCTGCTACTCCTGCCGTCAAGCCTTCCTCTGACCCGACAAGCTCTCAAGCTCAGGAGGCACCAGGCCCTTCCGCCATGGAAGTGGATTCTGGCGCTTCTACCGAACTTGCTGTTGTCGGCGAGCAGGCGACGCAGGAGAGCACTGCTCTACAAATGGCTAAAGCTCCGGCTAAGGATGCCATCGGTAGCGGCAAGGCGGCAGTGGGAGCTGGTACCTCTGCCGAAGGAGGCGCCCCTACTCCCAGAAACCCTTTGAGTTCCCGAAGATAGTTTACCCGATGCTCCTGCCGAGTAACACAACTATGGTTCCTGGAGGAGTGCCGTCATCCCCGACGTGCGGTATTGAGGAGCTGCTCCGACAAGCAGATATCTTGCGGGGAAATAGCATTTCCTTTGGCAAGCTGCTGGCCGAGAGTGCTACAAACTTCAAGATTATTGCACTTGTAAGTTTTACTTTTCCTTTTTCATTTCATTATGAGTGTCCCACTGTGGCCCCCGAGGATGTAGACGGAAAACCATAGGTTTAGCGTCTATATGCTCTAAGAGTAACTAAGTTAGAAAGAACTCTCACGGTAGCCCCCAAGCATTTAGATGGAAGAAACTATTCCGACTAGATGCTTTAAGAGTAGCATACGCAGGGTTTATAATTTTCAATACTGTAGCTCCCAAGCCTCTAGTTGTAACTGAATTAGTTCCGACTAGATACTTAAAGAAAAGCTAAGCACCTTCCGAGTTAAAACTTTATACTGTAGCCCCCAAGCTTCTAATCGAGAACTGAAGGAGATCCGACTAGATGCTTAAAGAAAAGCTAAGCATATTGCTGAGTTGTAAAACTTTCACTGTAGCCCCCGAGCGCCTAGATGGAAAGTTTCCGACTAGGTGCTCCAAGCAGACTAAACAACAGTTTAACTTTTTTCCTTTGTTCCACAGAACGAGAATGCTCAGAGGGGCATGGCCAACGACAAGTACTAGAAGATGCGCGCAGATCTTGAAGCCGAAAAGGGTAAAACTGCCATCTTGAAGGAACTAATCATCAAAAACAAGAGTATGTTTTCTTTTTTGCGCATTCCGTCTTGGTTTTATGCCTTCCTTCTTCGAGTACTCACTGTGTATTTTGCTTTCTCCGACTTGCAGAGCATGTTGTGAAGGCCAAGGATATTGTCGAGCAGTCCAAGCACATCCAGCAGCTGGACAGTGAGAACAAAATCCTTAAGAAGGAGAGGGAAGAGATGTTGAAGATGCACGAGGATTCCATGAAAGCCATGCAGGATTCCGCCTCTACGGAAATCAATCGTTTAAAGGAGGAGCTTGCAATCTTAAAAGATCAGAAGCAAGCTGTTGATGAGCAAAACCAACGCCACAACGAGGCGTTTAAGCTCCTCCAACAAGAGAAGGAATCCTTGGCGGACAACGTCTGGCAGGCCAAGGCCAGCATCTTCAGTAAGTTTCCTCCGCCTTGTATTTCTGAAGTTTGGATACTTAGAGTTTATTGAACTCATGCGCTCCTTGTTGGAATTTTCAGCGCCTCTGGGTTTAACCCGCTCGCCTCCTTCGGACAAGGAATGCATGGTTCTTGCCGGCAACTTCATCAACACCGCCATCACCCAAGCCAAGGAGATTGCCAAGCCCCTCCAGATATACATCAAGTCCTCGAAGTCCGTGAAGAAGTACTCGGAGATTCTGCGTCGAGCCCCCGAGCGTGTCATGAGCTGGAAAGCTTCATGTGCACGGGCTGGCACAAGGATGGCGCTGTCAATGGTGAAGGCGCACTACGACGATGCCGACATCGATACGGTGACCTCTGGCATTCTCGACGTGGATGATGACGACAAGGAGATAGATCACGAAGCCATCATGTCATCACTCGTGGGTTATGACACCAAAGTTGCCGAGTTGGTGGACGTTGACGTCTTCGTTCCCAGGAACACCATCGACAGCGTCAACCAAGATTCCTTCGAGTCGCATCACAGTGCCGACGCTGAGGGTGATTCTCCGGCTGGGGACGATGCTGCTTCCAAGTCTCCTGCGCCCAAAGAGCGAAAAACACTATGTAATATTTGTTTTGCCTTTGGTATATGCGCGGAAAAAACTTGATGACGTAACTCAAGGCGGAAAATCGTTTTTATTTCCTGCTACTTAAGAACTTAGTTCCCAGCATGTATATATTTTTAAGCAGGTGTTGGCTTATCCATTACTTTGGTTCTTATGCTTGACTATTCGTGAGTCAGAAGACTCGTTGTCGGAACCATGCGCTTAGGTGATGATGCCCAATGGCACAGTCCATAACCTAAGCACAAAATCACCGACAATAAGTGCCAAAAGTCACTACTCCAGAATCCACATAAAAACGACAAAGAACGTGTAGACCAGAAAACTTAAGCTAACGCCCATAGGCGGAATTTTCACAAGTGCAAATGCAAAGCTTGTGCATAAAGGTTATACATGATCCAAAAATGAACACTAAAGGAGGTAAAAGACTCAGTAATATGAGTGAACCAAAGAGCTTTATTTCATTGATCATATAAGAGGTACACAATTAGATAAAAAATGCTAAGTGTAGAAAGGACGTAGTTGTGCTATGTTCCATGGCCGATCAAGCTCCGGGTAGTCATCATCCGGGTCACGTCGCTTATGCTTATGATCCTTGTTGGGTATATCCTTTAGTTCACGATTGTCAACAAGGTAGTAAGACCCATTGAGCAGCGCCTTGCTTATGATGAACGGTCATTCCCATGGCGGGGATAATTTGTGTGACTTCTTCTGCTTATGTCGGAGGACCAAATCCCCCTCTTTAAACGAGCGATGCCGAACGTGGCGACTATGCTAGCTGCGTAGCTTCTGCTGGTAGATGGCGGATCTTTGGCATGCCAAAACGCGCTCCTCCTCGAGAAGGTCCACATCCAGGCGTCTGGATTCTTCAGCGTCATCCTCGTCGTAGGCGGCAACTCTTGGTGCATCGTGGAGGATGTCGGAAGGCAGGATGGCTTCTGCTCCATATACCATGAAGTAAGGGGTGTAGCCGGTAGATCTGTTGGGTGTAATTCGTAAACTCCATAGCACAGATGGCAATTCTTCCGCCCAGGCTCCAGCTGCTCTATGTAGCGGTGCCTCAAGACGTGGCTTGATTCCCTACAGAATTAATCCATTGGCTCGCTCAACCTGACCATTGGATTATGGGTGTGCCACAGATGCAAGGTCAAGTAGGATGCCTTTCTCCCAGCAATATGCCTCCACTTCTCCAAGTGATAAATTGCTGCCGTTGTCGGTGATAATGCTATGTGGGAGACCAAATCTCACCACTAGATCCCGGACAAACCTGAGGGTAGTTGCCCCATCAAGCTTTCTAATGGGTTTAGCTTCTATCCATTTAGTGAATTTGTCAACTGCTACAAGCAGATGCGTAAATCCACAAGGTGCCATCTGTAACGGTCCCACCATGTACAGCCCCCAGACCGCAAACGACCAAGTTATTGGTATTGTTCGTAGTTCTTCAGCAGGAACATGTGGTTATCGGGCATAATACTGGCATCCCATGCATCTCTAAACCAGCATGTCGGCGTCCACCTTCGCGTTCAACCAGTAGAATCCTTGCCGGAAGGCTTTCGTGACCAACGATTGAGGAGCGACGTGATGCCCGAAATCTCCGAGATGGATTTCGCGTAGGATTTCCATACCTTCTAGATGGGAAACACACTTTAAGTATACGCCAGTAGAGATCCTTTTGTAGAGTTGCCCATTGATTATGGTATAACCCTTTGCTCGTCGTACTATTTGCCGTCTTTCGACTTTGTCGTCGGGCAAAGTTCCGTGTTCGAGGTATTCCATGAACGGTATTGTCCAAGCCGGAGGGACCTTAGTTACCATGTTGACGAAAGAGTCAGCTCTATCAGGATTGTCGATGTCGGCTCCCTTCACGGATGGTGTGCGCAGGTGCTCGAGGAAAACTCCTGGCGGAATTCGCTTGCGCCCTGATCCTAGCTTAGACAGCAGATCAGCCGCCTCGTTTTGTTCCCTAGGCACATACTTAACTTCGTAGCCCAAGAAGCTCTTGGCTATTTCGTCAACTTCGTCTCGATATGCCGCCATCATAGGGTTCCGCGCATTCCAGGTGCCAGCCACCTGCTAGGCAACCAAGTCGGAATCACCACAGCAAACTATGCGCTTGATGCCAATATCCTTGGCTACACGTAGTCCGTGAATGAGTGCTTCATACTCCGCCATGTTGTTTGTAGCCTCGAAGTGGATCTGCATAACGTAGTGTAGCTTGTCTCCTGTTGGTGACTGTAGCAATACACCAGCCCCCGATCCGTTGAGCAGCTTTGATCCGTCAAAGTGCATCACCCAGTACTCTGATTCTGGTAACGGAGTAGCATCTGGCATCTCCGTCCAATCTGCAACAAAATCCGCCAAGGCCTATGACTTGATAGCGCCGCGTCTCTTGTAGGTGATCTCGAAGGCGGCACGTTCAATGCCCCACTTCGCGATCCTTCCTGTGGCGTCGCTGTTATTGATAATGTCGGACAGTGGAGTCTTGCTCACCACTGTGATTGGGTGCTCCTGGAAGTAATGCCTCAGCTTCCGAGAAGCAAGGAATACTCCATATGCTATCTTTTGGTAGTGCGGGTAACGCTGCTTAGACTCCGTCAAGACCTCGCTTACATAGTAAACTGGTTGTTGAACTCCGTGCTCATATCCCGGTTCCTTCCGCTCTATGACGACGACGATGCTGATAACCTGGTTGGTTGCCGCCATGTAAATTAACAGGGGCTCACCAGGCTCGGGTGCTCCAAGGATGGGCACTGAGGAAAGAATCTCCTTGAGCTGCTTCAATGCGGCATCTGCTTTGTCCGTCCACGTGAATTTGTCCGCCTTCTTCAGCAACTTGTACAGCAGCAGGTCCTTCTCTCCATGTCGGCTGACGAACCGACTAACTGCTGCAACACAACCTGTTAGTCGTTGAATGTCTTTTAGGCATGTCGGACGGTTTATGTTTAAGATGGCCTTGATTTTCTCCGGGTTGACCTCGATTCCATGCTGGGAAACGATGAAGCCCAACAATTTGCCGGCTGGAACCCCGAAGACGCACTTCTTAGGGTTAAGCATCATGTTGTATTTCCGGAGATTATCGAAGGTTTCTTTTAAGTCGGAGATTAATTCATTTGATTTTTTAGACATCACCGCGATATCGTCCACGTAGGCATGAATGTTCTGACCAATTTGGTCGTGAAGGCAACGTTGTATTGTCCGCTGGTAGGTAGCACCCGCGTTTTTCATCCCAAAGGGCATCGTGACATAGCAAAACGTGCCGTATGGGGTAGTGAATGAAGTGGCCAATTGGTCTGACTTCCTCATCTTGATCTGGTGGTATCCTGAGTATGCATCGAGAAAACACAAAAGTTCCGAGCCAGCCGTCGAGTCAATGACTTGGTTAATGCGAGGCAAAGCAAACGGATCTTTGGGACATGCTTTGTTCAAGCCGGTGTAATCAACGCACATTCTTAATTCATTGGTTCCCTTTTTGGGGACAAGTACAGGATTGGCCACCCATTGGGTGTGAAGGACTTCTCGGATAAATCTAGCCTTGAGTAACCTAGCTATCTCTTTGCCAATGGCGCGTCTCTTCTCATCTCCAAAGCATCGTAGAGGTTGTTTCACTGGTTTGGATTTTGGATCAATGTTTAAGCTGTGCTCGGCAAGTTCCCTAGGTACACCTTTCATGTCGGCAGGTTGCCAGGCAAAGATGTCCCTGTTCTCATGGAGGAACTCGACGTGCGCGCTTTCCTATTTGGGATCCAGGTTCGTCCCAATGGCGACGGTCTTGGAGGCATCGCCTACCACAAGTTCCACCGGCTTGGTTTCGATGGCGGCCTTGAACGCAGGAGCGGAGTCGGAGATCTGCTTCTTCGATGCAGGCATCTCTGAGTCATTGACCTTGCTCTGGATCTCCTTGAATTCTTCGCTGTAGAGGAGAGCTTCTGCAACGCCTGCTTCATTGATCTCGCAGTCCCTTGCCTTGGTAAAGCTTCCGGATACAGTGATGACACCGTTTGGTCTGGGTATCTTGAGCTTGTTGTAGATGAAGCATGGCTTGGCCATGAACGTGTGGAATATGTCGCGGTCGAATATGACGTGGTAAACGCTTTTGAAGGGGACCACCTCGAAGGTCATGCGCTCTTAGCGGTAGTTGTTAACGTCGCCAAAGGCTACCTGAAGTGTGATGCACCCAAGGGACCTCGCCTCCCGACCAGGAACTACGCTGTGGAAAACGGTGTTGGTCCGCCTTAGGTTCGCCTCCGTCAAGTTCATCTTTTGCAGTGTATCCAGGTACATGATGTTGATGCTGATTCCACTGTCCACCATGCAGTTGGTGAACTCCATGCCGTCAATCAATGGGTTGATGACCATGGCGTACTGGTTCTCCGTGGGCACAAGGTCTAGGTGGTCCGTCTTGTCCCAAGTTATTGCAACTTCCGACCAGCGCAGGTACTGGGGGACTGGAGGGAGAGTGGCCATCAGGATCCTCAGAGAGGTCTTCTGTTGTCGGACGGTGGGGGTGCCAAGGAAAGTATGGTAGACTAGGGCCTTCTTTGTGAAGGGGTTCTTGCCCTTGTCGTCACTCCTGGCGGCGTGCTTGGGGTCAACGTCTTCGTCCATGTCACTTGAATCCTTGGACTCCTCCTCCTTCTTCTTCCCTTTGCCCTTTCCGCGCGCTCTGTTCTTCCGACTTCGCTTGTAGCTGGACTCCGGGTCTTCCTTGAGGTTGTTGACGAACTTGCAGTGTCGATTAGTATGGGTGGCTTTGCCGTTGACATCGAGGTGTACGAGGCATGGCATATCACGGTACTCCTCATAGGTTTGGGGAACATGGAGCGGCGCCGAGGTGGTTTCACTTCCTCGCTGCTGCCCACGACCAACTCCCCTTCCTCGGCCACGCTGTCCGCCCTCTCCTCGTCCTGCAAAAGTCATAGCGACCATGTCGGTAGATTGCTTTTCTTCTAGGGCGGTTTTCCGCTTTGTACTACTGTTCCTCCGAGCTTGAGTTGGAACGGCCGTTGCCGGCAAGGAGCCACGAGCATCGTCAGCGGCGGCTGCGAACTCACTGGCCAACTAAATGATCTAGTTCAATTCAAGCTAGTGATTGTCCTGCAAGCGCTTTAGCTTATGTCGGAACAACGTGCCCCTTTCCAACCCATCGATGAAGGCGGCCATGGCGGTCTGAACGTGCACTTGTGCGCAGGAATTTTTCATGTCCAGCCAGCGGGAGAGGTAGGCGCGAGATGTCTCGTCTTTCTCTTGCACGCACCGCTGTAGATCGCCCACAGTGTAGGGACGCTTGTATGTACCCTCAAAGTTCTTGGTGAACGCTTCTTGCATGTCCAACCAGTTGGAGATAGATTTCTCTGGCAAGTCGTCGATCCATTGATAGGCCGTACCCACCAACATTAATGGGAGGTACTTGACGGCGACGTTGGGGTTGCCTCCGGCAATCTCCACCGCGTTGTCGTAGTCCTGCAACCATGTGGCTGGCGTGGCGGTGCCGTCATAGGGCTTGATGGTCTTGTCAATCCGGAAGCCTTTGGGGTAAGTTGTAGACCGTATTGCAGGTCAAAAGCAACATGGTCCCAAGTATGGTCCTTCCCGGGCCTCGTGGATCTTGTCAATCCGCGAACGTGCATCGTATGGCTCCGGGTTCTTCTTCTTCTTGTCAACAGGGGATGGGCTGCGTGAACGACGCGGCCTCCTCCGCCATGGTGACTTCTTGGTGGTGACGGAGGCGGAGGTGGCGGTGGGTTAGCCTTCATGTTGTTACCCTCCTGCGACTCGTCACGCCTGTCACCGTTGCTTGTCGGACGCGGAGGGTCATGGCGCGACCTGCTCTTATGTCCTTCGTTGTGATTTCCGTCATGACGGGTCTGCTCCATGTTGTCGCGGATCACGATGCCACGCTGCTTTGGTGGGGGCATATTCGTACGATGGTGAGCTTTGTAATCTTCGCGATGTCGGGGAGACTGGGGCGGTGGCGATGGGCGACGACGTCGGGCCTTTTCTTTGTGGTCGGAGGATATTGGGATAGCATCCTTCCTGTTGCACGCATCCCTCCGTCTTTGTTCTGAGGAACCCGTCTGGGACCCGACATCAAGAGGAGATCTGTCCCTTGGCGGCTTGTACTGGCTAGAATGGCAGAGCGCTGGGTCGGACTCAAGCCTCTGAGAGGTGGCCTTTTCCTGCTGCTTTACCGCCTTGGCCACTAGGTCGTAGACCTGTTCCACTGCCTCAGGGGATCTATCCTGCTCCAGAAGGGTCTTGGCGACGGCGAGGTTAAGTAGTGGGGTGGGCATCACCTGCTTGCCTTCACTGTCAATGTATGGCTTGGCTTGTGCCGGCTTCGAGGGAGCCCATCCTAGGCTGCGCCGTACACCAGGATTGTTGATGACATGAGCCGGGGATTTCTTAGCCTTCTGCTGCTGTAGCAGAGTCTTGTACTCGGCCTCCATTGCTCTATCTTTCTCTATGGACTTCTGCGCGTTGACCAGATCTCGATCTAGCTTAGTGCCCTGCTCCGCGATGGCTTGCGCCTCCTCCAGCAGTGGCTGGCGTTTCTCATCAAGCTGGGTCAGGTTCCGGATATGAGCAACGGTCAGTGGCTCGACGAGGAGATTGCCATATATCACTCTATCAGCTGGAGTGACTTGGGATGCTGCAGACGTAGATGCTGGAGGCGGCAAGTTTGCGGTGTTGTTGTTACTCGTGTCGGTGCCGAGTTCCTGCGGCTGCTGCACTGGGATGGGCGGAGGAGGCATGTCTTTTGCGCGATCATCGTCAGCAGCAATAAGTGGCCCCTTCCCCTTTTCCAGCGCCGTAGGCAGAGCTCGTCCGGGTTGATCTTCGTCCATCGCCATCCCAATGGTGACGAACACCCCTCGGGACACGACAACGTTGTTGGCCTGCTCGTCGCGTGATTACTCCTCCTCCATCTCCTGCATAGCGCAGTCTAGCTCTTCTAGACTGAAGTCTATCTCCTCTGAATCGGCACTAAAATCAGCATAGAGCGCGTCAATGACAGAGTTGGTGGGTGCCAGGATTTCCTCGATGGCGGGCGGTGGAGGTGCAACGGGCTCGATGATGACTGGAGGTGGTGGTGTTGTTTCGATGATGGCGGCCGGAGGCGGTTATGGCGGTGGCTGAATCGGAGGGGCTCTGTCAATGAGCGCAGATCCCACGTAGTTGTTGACGGTGCTCACCATCTCTTCGAGGGTAAGGCATCCTGTTGCCTGTTGCCGCCTTAAAGAATGTCGGAGAAGCGTGCCACGGTCTAGTCCTTCCACGAAGTGATACAGAGCGTTATCATCGGGGAAGTGGGCTAGGTCGGCTCGTATGCGGAGCCACCTGGCCAGGTAATCACAGGGGTTTTTGCCTTCTCTCTGAACACAGCGTGCCAGATCGAAGATGGTAACCACGCCGACAAACTTGGATCTCTGTCGTCCAGACGCACGGACGAAGCCGACGGACTTGCAGTGATCTTCCACCTTTATATCCTGCACAGGGGCGGTTTGGGTGGGCCTTGAATTTCTCCGATCTTTGCCGGCAAGCTCCGAAGAGAGATCCGACATCGATCCTTCCGCGAACGTATCCTGCCCGTAGGCGGTCCGTGCGGGTCTTGATGCTCCTCCGACTCCAAGGGAACTAGTGCCCAAGTCGGTTTCGCCGATGAACAGGTGGATGTCTCCGATAGGAATGATCGAACACCGCGTAGGGTTCGTCTTCGCCGGGATCCAGAACTCGTCGGGAGGGACGATCGGAACATTGCCGGAGAAGAGAACACGGCCAATGGCTACGGTTTCGCCGATTCCCGCGAAGATCTTGGTCCTCTCCCGCTGAAGAGCCTGAAGTGCCTCTTGCCCCACGGTGGGCGCCAACTGTCGTGGTATTGCCGACGAGTACGCCATGGAGGGGTCCTCACAGTGTGTGTTTAGAGACGTGGGGTAAGGCGGACGGTTGACGGGTACGAGGTAACACAGGTTACCCAGGTTCAGATCCCACAATGGTGGCGGAATCCTACTCCTGCTATAAATCACTATAAGGGCAAATACGCCGAGTTACAGAGATAGGTTCGCTGTGCGAGGTTGTATGGATCGATGCCTCAAAGGCTCCCATAGGCCCGACTTATATAGTCGCCAGGTCCTAGGGTTACAGGGAAAAGTCCTAGCCGGATAGGTTACAGAGTCCTACACCGTCAATTACTAGTCTTGTGTATCTTGCACTCCAAGGCTCCGGGTACGCTGGTGACTCCACCGTAGCCTTCCTTTATCCGGCATGGGCCTCCCTTATGGATCCACCTAACTGGGCCGCCCAGCAGGCCATAGGCCATGCTACCGACTATGGGCCACCCGGGTTAGTCGGATAAGAGACATACTATAAGGATACCCATATAGCATATCCCCAACATTAAACCTATAGGAGCTGCAAATTTCCGACAAAGGAGCATATGAGGTCAATAACACAAAAAGTTCAGACTATCTAGCTTACAGAAGTCCAAGATGGAGAATCACTTACTGAAGATGCTAATTTCAGCCTGGTGGAGAGTCTCCGCCATGGAGTCCCGTTCTTGTCGGAGGATCCTGTACGCATCTAGATGGCGCTGATTTTGCTCATCAGCGGCTTTCTTTTGCTCTTTCAGGATAGCGATTTCCTCCTTCAAGCGGTTCATCTCCTCGCTGGCGGAGTCTTGCAGGGCTTTCATTGAGTCTTCATGCATCTTCAGCATGTCCTTTCTCTTGTTTAGGGATCTTGTTTTCGCTATCCATCTGCTGAATATGCTTGGATTGCTCAACAATGTCCTTAGCCTTGGAAATGGTTTCTGCAAGTCGGAGAAAGAACTGTACACAGTGACTACTCGGAGAATGTTGGCACAAGACCACGTCGGAATACGAAAAAGAAAGGAAAAATAGACGCTTGCTCTTGATGATCTGTTCCTTCAAGAAGGCAGTTTTACCCTTTTCGGCTTCCAAGTCCGCACACATCTTCTGGTACTTGTCATTGGCAACACCCCTCCGACCATTCTCATTCTGTGGAAGAAGAAAGTTAAACGTTGTTTGGTCTACTTGGAGCATGTAGCCAGAGAATTTCACACCTAGAAGCTCGTGGGCTACAGCGAGAGTTTTTAACTTAGAAATATGCTTAGACATTCTTTAAGCATCTAGTCGGAACTAATTCAGTTTTCGATTAGAAGCTTGGGGGCTACAGTATAAAGTTTTTAACTCAGTCATATGCTTAGTTTCTCTTTAAAGCGTCTAGTCGGAACTAATTCAGTTACAACTAGAAGCTTGGGGGCTATAGTATTGAAATTTATAAACACTGCGTATGCTACTCTGAAAGCATCTAGTCGGAATAATTCATTCAAACTATATGCTTGGGGGCTACAGTGAGAAGTTTTCTAGCTTAGTTACTCTTAGATCATTTAGATGCAAAGACCTATGGTTTTCCGTCTAAATCCTCAGGGTCTATATTGGGATACTCATATGAAAATCAAAAGGCAAATAAAACTTACAAGTGCGATGATCTTGAGGTTTGTAGCACTCTCAACAAGCAACTTGCCAAAGGACAAACTGTTTCCTTGCAAGATTTCTGCTTGCCGGAGAAGCTCCTCAAGGCCACACGTTGGAGATGTCGGTGCCGCACCAGGAACCAGAGCAGTGCTACCCGGCGTAAGCACCGGATAGACTATCTTCGGGAATTCTATGGTCTTCTTGGGTGCAGAGGAGGCGCCTTCGACAGACGTACCACCTGCCACCACTGCCTTACCGCTACCGATGGCATCCTTAGCCAGAGCTTCAGCCATTTGGTTTGTGGCACTTTCCTGCGTCGCCTGTTCGCCGACAACAACAAGCTCAGTGGAGGCACCTGAGTCCACTTCCATGGCGGAAGGGCCAGATGTTTCTTTGGCTTGAGAGCTTGTCGGAGCGGACGCATGCTTAACGATGGGAGTGACAGGGGCGATGGCGGGAAATGCGTGGGAAGACACGTCATGTTGCAACATATCCTTAATGTTTTTAGAAGCCCCCAAAGTTTTGGAGGTCTTCTTCAGACTAGTAATGGTTTTCTTCCTGAAACATACAAAAAGTATAAGTACAGGAATAAGACAAACAATGGACATTGTCAGAGAGAAAGAAGCTTACACAAGAGGGGTGCTTTGGCAAAGGGGATCCCGGTAACCTTTCTTTTCTCCACATCCAGGGCGGCGGTAGTCTTCTTGGAGGCTCCACCCTCCGTCTTCTTCTTCTTGCCTCGGTCGGAAGCGTCAGAGGTGGAGCTCTTCTTCTTTCGCGCCAACGGGGCATCATCGTCGGACACGACGGTGACTTCCTTCATCTTTGGATCATAGATTTGGGTAGCCATGCTATGCTCATCTATGTCGCTGAGCTATTAAGTGAAGAACCACCGTGTTATATGAGATGGTAATGGCTAGACAGAAGAACTGGAGTATATGTCATACACGAAAAATAAACAGGTACCTTTGGGCACTTGCTCTCTACGAACATGTCGTAGGTGATGGTGAAGCCACACTTCCTATCCTTTGAAGGGCATATGCCCTGAGAGGCAATAATAAAGTGTTCATTATGTCTATTCCAAGTATATGATAGATGTTTATTTTGCATGCTATAATTGTATTAATACGGCAACATTAATAGATGTGTGTTTAATAAACAAACATAAAATTCCTAGTTATGCCTCTCTCATAAACTAGTTCGTTGATTAACAAGATGATCACAATTTCCTGATCATAGACATTGGATGTTGTTAATAACGAGATCACAACATTAGTGTAATGGTGTGATGAACATTCATCCGAAGTATAGCATTACGATCAAAGTCATTGAGTTTATATTGCTATAAACAACTTACGAAGTGATCCTAATCCTTAGACCATGAGATCATGCGAATCACTAACACCGGAAGAGTTTCTTGTTGACATCAAACGTCACACCGTAACTGGGTGATTATAAAAATGGCTTCAAAGCTACTAAAGTGTTATGTTGATAATCATGGATCAAGTGTGTAATTTGTTCATCCCGATGACGGATAGATATACTCTGGGCCCTCTCGGTGATATCACATTGGTTATCTTGCAAGCAAGTGATTTGATCACTAGAATGTTATATCACGGGAACGAGAAAAGAGTGCATGTCAGTAACGAGATAAAACTAGGTATGGAGATACCGATGATATAATCTCGGACATGTAATATATCGTGAAACAGAGGGATTAAGATACAAGCGTAAAAGGTTCCGACGATCATAGGAAAGTCATCGTTGAATGTGTTGGAGTCAGTATGGATCTCTAGGTCCCGCTACTGATTATTGATCGGAGAAGGGTCTCGTTCATGTTCGCATTATTCGCGAATCGTAGGGTGACACACTTAAGGGACACTAACATCCAGTTGGAGCAAATGTTTCATGCCGAAAGAATAAACAAGCGCAGGAATTTGTTTCACTAGATACCGAAACAGGTTTTCGGGTGAAATTGCATAAAGTGGTTATGCATGTGAAATAGAATTCTAGCAAGGGGTTATATGTGAATGTTTGTCATTAAAGTAATTGACAAAATTCTGAATAAATAAAAGAGTTTTATTTAATGAGAGTTTGCATTAAATTTGGTGGAAATTTAATAGCAAGTTTGAGTGGGATTTTGAGTGGAGGGATTTGAACGGATTTTTGTGAGTGGAGTGTCCACCCACATGAATGAAGGAGGGGAGGGGGCAGCCCCATGGCCGGCGTCCACCCCTTGGGAGCCCCCCTCCTCCTATAAAAGGAACCCCTCTCCTTACTTCTCACTCACACCTCCTCGTGAAGGATCTCTCTCCCCCTCTAGAATTTATCCCCCATGGTCTCGGACTAGCGAGATACATGTTCCCGATGGCTATTCGGCAAGAAAGGGTTGTGCTTCCGCTGCATCGCTGGAGAGAGGAGGCAGAGTTTGCTAGGTATCTTGTACGTGTGTGGGGGCACGGATGCGCTACTACTTTGCGGCGCTAGGACTTCCTCTCGATCTTGAGATCGGCAAGAGATCGTCTACATCAACCAAGAGTTGAACTCGTTAAGCTTTGTCGGTCTTCAAGGGTATGTTCTCTACGGATATACATCCGCCCGTTGTTTGTATCTAGTAGATTGATCTTGGTACATAGTTCCCATCGTAGGAAATTTTTTGTTTTCTATGTTGCGAACCCTTCAGTGGTATCAGAGCCGGATCTATGCGTAGATGCTTTACATGGGTAGTACATGTAACACCCTCAGAATCGGCCCTATGCAAGTTTTAGCGCTTCCCGCCAAACCCGCATAGAAACGATTCAAAGGTGCCCACCAGGCACTTGCGTGCGGGTGGAAAATGGAGTAATATCATTACACATTAGTCCACGATGGAACACACAAAACATATATATACAACAACGACTACATGAGTCAAGAATACAGATATACAATACAAAGAGCCAAATCACCTTGAAAACGATACAGCGTTCGAGTATGGACAAGAGGCAAATTGAGCTAAGAGCCCTGAAGAATAACCAATGGCGTCCATAACCCTGCACAGGCCAAGCCGGAAGGGTAACCCTGCTAACGACGTCGATCTCAAAACCTTCTTAAAATAAAGGGGTGCCGACAAAGGGCAAAGGAAAAAGAGAGCGGTCAGTACTGAGGCCAGTACACGGCGAGACTAGAATTCGGCGGTCCTCGCCTACATAGGTATGGTGTACTGAAGCGGTAGCGGCATGCACTAAACAACCTATAGAGACTCAATACAACTGGCGGCTATCAGATAGGAATAAGAGAGACCTATTCGGGTCCAACCTGAAACTATCACCAAGCATACCCATCCCGATAATTCCCCCTCGAGACCAAACGAGGAAGTCAACCGAGGAACTCACACAGTTAGCAGTTTTATTCATTCCGTTATAGTTGCGGCAATTACTAGTCAGATATAGATAGCATGAGTCATCATGATATAATAAGCAGTGGGCAGTTTTAGTTAACCATTACGTTGTAGTTGTAGAACTTACTAGTCAGATACATATAGCATGAGGCATCCCAAAACCCAGCAGTTGTTGGTACTTTTATTAGCCATTCCGTTGTAGTTGCAATACTTACTAGTCAGATACAATGGTAACAGGTGACAACCCAAACCAGCAGTTGTTGGCACTTTTATTTAGCCATTCCGTTATAGTGAAGCTGATTACTAGTCATTATAAAGTCAAATTTATAGCACTACTTTAGTTATAGTTGTCTATGATCGAGATACTGTGCTCCAAGTCGTCCATAACCGCAGACACAGCTTTCAGAAAGTTTTACCCTGCAGGGCGGCACAAATAACAACACACGCATGATCAACCTCGGGAAAAACCAAATAAAAACCCAACGAGGCATCACGAGAGAACATTCACAAGATTCATATTTGATTTCAAGGGGCCACCCCACCAAGCTACCCGCGACAAAGTTGGCCGGCTCCGAGATGGACCCAGAGGTTTGTGCCAATGGCTGTAAATGACTGGGAACCCGAAAGTGTGACTGGGCTTGTCGATACCGCGAAAACATACCACATTTGTTCCTAAACAGTACAGGCGCTCCACGCGCAATCGTAAATAAAGCAGTAAAGCATGGCATAAGTACAGGATAGTAATAAAGCCCCAAACTAGTTTGTGGCCCCCAGGAATTAAATATGACTCAAGCTAGGGTTAGGGGGATTCATGATCCCACATGCGGATAGTGCGAATATTCAAAGAACAGGTATCAAGTACTCGGGGTCCTACGGGACACAAGTGGACGGTTAAAAACCAAATAACATCTATTTCCCACTTGTGCCTCTGCATTATTTACCTACTTCAATTTTAGTTATTAAACGATAATTAAAGCCATGATTATCTCCAACATTAAACATGCGACATTACTCCAACAACTGTGGTACTTGATGACACGCAATAGCACTTGAGCAAGAGACTACGACACGCAAGTCCAACTATCTACCTGTAGCATCCCAATTGTCTAACAATTGCAATGCTACTAGCCTAGTCTATATAGATGCTACTTCAAATATATAATTGTTGCATCATCATTATACCATGCTCATGTCATCATGCCACCTTGCATTTGAGCATCATATAAAACCCTTTTCCATTTGGTTCTTATCTCATATGCATTATTAATTTTATTTGCCTCTTGATGTTGTATTTGGTTGTTGATATATTGTTTAATGCCCAAGTTGAGTTGGGGGCATATCTTTTATTAACTCCACCACCTTTTCTTTCACCACCTTATAATTCCACCATCCAACTAAATATGAGCTTGGCACTTATTGGTTTTACCTCTAGCTCATGTGGGTTGGGATGGATCCAATTCTTTCTCCACATGCTCTCATCTTAGCATCATGTTGTTTTCACAATATTGAAATATGAGAGCCACATGGCCACCTTTGCATGCCTTGTGAGTGGAACCTTTTTCCTAGCTTCAATATGTGTTGTTTTGGGGTTATCATCATGTTGGGATATTTTTGTGGGCTTATTAAATACCTAGTGGCATATACACACTAGCAAGCCCCAAATTATAATCACATGTGGTCATCTCCATCTACTCCACATGGGGCATCCTTTTAAATCTGTTGCTTGGCTTTTATTCCAATTTTGGGAATGCATAATAATATTGCCTTGTAATAATATTGTTTTCACAAGAATCAACATGGCAATAAATATTTTGCATGGGCCATGCAAGTACCCCCTTTTGCTTGTCCTTTGGTTTTTATTTGAAGTTTGAGTGAATCTTTTCCCATCTCTCTCTACCCCTCATCTCTCCCTCCCTTCTTTTGGGCTTGATCTATTTTGATCATGCTTAAACCACATCACCACTCCCTCTCTCTCTCTCCACCCCTACCCTAATCTCTCTCCCTTAACCCTCTCTCTAAACCCTAGCCCGAGGCCACCACAACCCCAGCCCTAGCAAACCCTAAACCACCCCATGTACCCTAGCCCGAGCTCACCTCCCCTCTCGGCTACCCTCTCTTCTCCTTCCCCTCACCTTGGCCCCACCTTGCAGCCTCTCTGCCCTCCCCCACCTCTTTCTTTGGCTACAAGACAAAGAGAGAGGAGAGAAAGCAACCCTAGCCCGATCGCCCCCCTCCTCACCTTTTTCAAAAGAGACCACCCCCATGTGCTCCTTCCTCCCCTCTCTACCCCAACCACCCCAGCTCACCTCTCCTCACCCAGATCCCATCTAGAAGGCGCCCAAGCCCCTCCCCTTCTCCTCCTTCCTCGCAAGCAGCCTGGCCTTACCGTGCCGAACCCCAAACCCTAGCCACGCCCCCCTGCCCTTCGCTGACCTGGTGAACGACAAGACGATCCAGGAGCACGAGGAGCTTCGTCGGCTTCGTCTACCTCACCATGCACCGGCCACACCTCGCCGGAGCCCTCTGCAGCTCCCCGGACCCGCCGCGGCCACCGGAGTAGACGCTCGCGGAACCTCTGCCTCGACGCCGATCCGCTCCACCTCCGGCTCCAGCGACCACACCGACGAGCTCCTGGTAAGCCCCTCAACCCCCTAGACATGCCCGTCCTCCCCCTAGCAGCCCAGACGCGCCGGGCACTCCGTCGAGCAGCCTCCGCGCATCGCCGTGCGCCGCGCTCTGTCCGACAGCAGCAGCAGCCGCGTAGCAGACACCTCCGCTCCCCTGTTCCTCGTCGAAGCCCGGCCAGTACAGCCCTCCTTCGGAGATGCTTTCTGCACGTAACCCATAGCTCGTTGCCCCTTCTTTCTCTTTCTTTTTGTTGCATCGTGTTCCGCCCAGCAGTTTCATCGCCATCGTCGCCGAAAGTCGGCCGGATCCGCCGCCGTCAGGGCCGAGTCTGTCAGACGCAACCACAGCCGATGTCATTCTTGCGCGTAGCCCCCTCCCCTTTTTCTCGCCTAAACCCGCGGTCCCCAAGGCCCACTGTCAGCCACGGTGTTCTTTTCGCAATTAAACCCCCGGAAAAACCAGACCGTCACGGACAAACCCCCTCCTGCGCGCCTAGATCGCCCACGTGTCCAACACGCGTTGGTCTCGCGCGCGCTGTGGCCCCGCAGCCCCGGGACCCACCTGTCGGCCTCTGTGGCTGGATTAGCTCGCGGTGACAAAAGCTTTTTCGCGCGCAGTTCTGCCCAGTCAGCGCCTGGTCCACTCGACAGTGACTCTGGCTAGGTCCGGGCTGGGTGAGAAAAGTTTCTGTATGTTTCTGTTTTAATTCAAATCTTTTCAAAATTCAAATCAAATTCAAATTTAATTCTGTTTTTAAATATCTTTTAAAATATAAACCCAAATAATACAAATAATATATGTTTTAAAATCAGAAAAATGTGAGGAATTCAAAGATGACCTTCAAAATATATTTTGAACACTTTAATTTCCAAGTTAATTAAAATTACAATAAAATGCCCTTTTGACTTAATAAATTAATAACTTTTGTTTTATAACTCCAAATTTAACAAATGATATGTCTAAAATGATTAGCTCGACGAGACCTTTCTGTTGATGCAATCCTTAATCTGTTTTGCAGCATGCATCATATAAATATAAAGTGTACAGCAACTAATATGAGGATAAAATGGGGCCAAAACTCAATAAAATGATTTAATCTTGTATCTCACACCTCACCATGCCATGCTACATTAATGCCATGCTACATTAATGCCATGCAAATTGTGCACCATTCATCATGGCATGATTGTTTGCTTGTCGCATTTTATTCATATGCTTGCGCACTTTATTTATGTTGGCCCTTGTTTGTTTGGTTCTTCTTCGGATAGACGCTGAGCAGGGGATATATCAAGAGAACCAGGAGCACTACCCAGATCCTTCTCTCGCTTCAACTGAGCTGCCAGGAAAGCACTACCACATGCTTGCATACATATAGTACCTATCGCCTCTAATCTTATTCTTGCATCATTGAGTCGCGATTGCATTATTCTGAATCCCAAGTATTGCATAGCCTTTATTTTTAAACCCCACCGAAGCTTGTTCCTCCATCCCATGAGCCATTACTACAGGAGTTGTTTGAGCCATGCGAGTCGTAGAACAACATGTGTAGGGTATGTGAGTGTCTGATGGATAACGAGGTACCTAAACAACTTAACCTGAGTAGTAATGGGATAACTAATGAAAGTGGCATCGGTGAGCCATATTCGCTATTTGGTTTTTCAGGCTCACTTGTGTCCCGTAGGACCCCGAGTACTTGATTCCTGATCCTTGAATATTCGCGCTATCCACATCCGGGAGGCTTATGAACCCCCCTGAGCCAGAGCTTGATTCATTCTTATTTCTTGAGGGCCACAAACTAGTTTGAGGTTTTATTAACTATCCGTACTTATGCCATGCTTTACTGCTTTATTTAAAATTGTGCGAGGAGCACACTATACTGTTTAGGAAAGCGGAGTGTTTTTACGGTGTCGACAAGCCCAGTCACATTTTCGGGTTCCCAGTCGTTCACAACCATTGGCGCAAACCTTGAGGCCGTCTCGGAGTCAGCTAACTTCGTTGCAGGTAGCTCAATGGGGTGGCCCCCTGAAATATTTCTGAATCCTGTGATCGCTTCGTCGTGACTGCCTCGTTGGGTTTTGATTTGGTTTTTCCGAGGCATATCGAGTGTGTGTTGCTATTTGTGCACCCCTGCAGGGTAAAACTTTCTGAAAGCCGTGTCCGCGGTTATGGACGACTTGGAGCACAGTTTCTCGATCATAGACAAGCATAACTAAAGTACTGCTTTTAATTTGACTAGACTAGGTACCTGACTAGTAAATAGTGCAACACTCATGGAATGGTTAATAAAACTGCCAACGGATGGGGGGGTTGTTCGTCCGCTTCCTCGTCGGTAAGCGAGGAGGAGGATGGATCTGTGGATTTTACCGTTTTAACTGTTATAACTGTTGTTATTAATTCACGGACATCCGTCTATCTCTGGTTAGGCGGATGGTTAGCGAGTTTCTATAGAATTGCTAGGGTTTATCTTTTGCTGCAATTGCATCACCCCAGGTTGTGTCCCCTTTAGAGGCATAAAGACTTGCTGAGTACCCCTAGGGTCTCACACGATAATTTATTGGTTCAGATGAACAGGTACACCCGCAAGATGGATACTGGGTGGAAGAGACGGACGATGTGGGCAACGATCATTCGGTGTAGAGATTCCGGGAACGGGGATCCGTGAGATCTGTGGGCGGGATCTGCTTATTCATGGGGCATCTTATGCCGATTTGCTTCTTATCCGTACTCGAATTTTGTCTTCCGCTTCCGCTTGATACTCTGATGTTTGATGTATGAGGAGATATCCTAAACTATTATATCTATCTAGGATATTTGGATCTTGCCGTATGGCGTTGCTATATTTCCTTTCTTTTTAGATGGAACGGCTCTGATGTACTATTGTATGGTGGCTTGCATACATACTCATTTGTGTATGTAGTTGATCCCTTCGCCTGCCGATTACGCCGCCCATTCTTGTCCCGATGAATGGAAATGGTTGGGACGGCCGAAAGGTCTACCTGTGAGTGGCATTTGGGCCCCACCGTACTATTTCAACCATTTCTGCTCATCCAGGCTTGTAACTAGGAGCGTAATTCACCGAGGTAGTTACAATTGGTATCAGAGCCATCCCGCCCTTCAGGGTCTCAGCCAAATGGTCGTTGTCTGTCTAGCAAATATTTTGGTAGTTATGTATACTAAGGAAAAACAAAACGCGAGAGTAGGACTGCTTCCACTTTTCTTCTTACCCACCACCCACCCTTTTCTGGTAAGGAAGTGTAACGTTTTCAATCCTCTTCTTAAAATTCAAACTAGGATTCACATGTTCTGGGTTTCTGTAGTACCATAGAAAGTGTGTGTGTGTAATTCCTTGTCTATCTGTTGCATCCAACATGTTATCTTTATCTGCCTTTGGTTATCAACTGTTGGTACGTTCCATACTGACAGGCTTTTGCAAACCGGCGCGATCTATCTGACTCCTTGTTAACCGGTGCCATCTTCTTAAGGGTGTCCTTCCTTCTAGCAACTCCACATTCTGTGCAAGCATCAGTTGCTAATCTCTATCTGATAAGTGATTCTGCGCATCTATTGGTATTTTAATGCCGAAAAATGCGGAAAATTTTTCTTTGATACATCTATGCTTCCACACTTCTTTTCAGTCGTGTGTGAAATATTATCTATCTTCCTTTTATCAGCATGTCCATGCTAACTCATTCTTTTGTCACCGGCGCTTAATCCTGGAGTTTCTTTTCATCTCCAATTCTCTTGGGCTAATTACATAACATGTGTCGATCCGATGCTGGTGATTGTAATTTGGCTCTCGGCATAGCTATATTCCACTCATGATAAGTGTCGATTGGAATATGGAAAAATGCTATCAACCGTCACCATCTGGAGGATAAGTTTATCTCCTGTGATTTTGAGTACACCATGATCATATCTATGCATAATAAAGTATCTTTGGCAATCCGGAGTTTCTCAAAGCACTGCGGCGGTCTATCATCTGTCCATCATGCTGCACATCTTTTTGAACTCCATATCTGCAAAATTCTCTTTGACACGAGGGAATTGCATCTTTTCATCTCTGGTAGCTTTGCTTGAGGTATGATCTATCATCGGTTCTTATCCAAGATCTCTTTATCTTTGTAACCGGCGATCCGATCGACAATGTGAACCAGGTGACATCTCTTTTCTTCCAGAGGACCAGATAATCTATTCTTCCAGTGCATCTTCTTCTACACGAACCCGTGCTCTTAATATTGATCTTTCTAAGAGCGTTGAGCTCAGGAAGTGTTCGAGCATTTGTTCATTTCTCCCGCCTCTTGAACTTGGTATTCTGGGAATATCTTGTTAATCCATGGTGGTATATGTTGATAATATGCTTGCCTATTCGATATCAATGGGAGGACATGGAAGATCATCTATGTCGCTTTCTCTCAAGCTTCGAGAACACCGCCTGTGTGCAAAGTTCTCAAAGTGAGAATTCTGGCTTCTTGAAGTCACCTATATCGACCACGTCCTTCTGCTAAATACATTGCTTCAATTCTGGAATTAGCAAGTCCATTGTTAATTCCATCCTCCATCTTCAACCAATCCGGAGTTGTTCCTTGTTGGCCAGTTATCATCGTCGTTCCGCTAAAGTTTCCTCAAGGCTGCTAAATCTTTCTCAATCATTTCCCGAAGAACATGGAGATCTTTCACCTCAGTCTCGTCAAGTAATCTCTTGAAACCCTCTCGCTCTATCGTCTATGCTCAATCCACCGGAGGCCATGAAGACCTTCCAGATCTGGTATTCCTTCCGTTCAAGTTGGTGCTATCTTTTCTGTAGCTGTTGAATCTTGCAGTTGTTCTCCGTAATCTTCCTTCATATCTTTCCGGTGGCTTGGTACATCAGACATGACGACAACATAATCACCCTTATCTATCTTGGATCCAGTGAATCGGTTGCATCTATCCTTGTTTTCTAACGGAGTTCCATGAGTTATCCTTGTCAAGATCTTCAGTCTGTTTTGGGAGTTGGGTTGCTTAGTTTTCCTATTCATGTGCGGAGTAATGCTTTGAGTGCGGGATGGAGTACCTACCATACCACTACTCTTATCATTCGCTCTTGTACATCGAATTGGTGAATTAATGTGATTTCACTCATTCCACGGAAGTTAGAAGTGGCCTTTATCCCTCGATACTTTTACTTCCGTCCTTGTTTTTCCGGAGTGCTCCCCCGAAGAAAGTAATCAATAATCTCTTGTTGGTGGTCTGTCTATTCTAGGTGGAGCAAAATCTACAATTATCTGGTGGAAACAAACGCAAACTCTTTTCTGTCCTCGTCAATCTACTGGTGCTCTACATCCCCAAACAAGATGAAAGGACTCTATCTCTCTCTTTGTTTCATCAATTCTTTTTATGTGGTAAAGCCAATTATGGTTGATGCCATCTGCCGCAAATCTATTGCGTTAGCCTCAAGGCTAAAGAAAGCAATAAGTATCTCTACAATAAACTCCAGATCCTCCATATTCTTTGCTTCTCGGGATTCCACCATGATCTGGCTTCACATCCGTCTCTGGAAGTTATATCCGCGCACCTCAATGGCGTGATCCTTTGGTTCTTACCGGCGCAAGAAGATCTAATCCGACGATGTCTAACTAATCTTTCTGTTGATATCAAGGGACTCTATTGTTTGAAGACAATATTGTTTCCGTACTTCATTTCTCAAATCCGAGAGAAGATACGATGCTGTTGTCATAGTGGTTCAAAACCTCTCCAATCTAGCTCTTTTTCTTCCGGCGACACAAAGATTCATCCTCTCCCGTATCAGTAAATCTTTAATCTCAACGGTGCTTTTCTATATCCATGATACATCATCTTGTCTTTTCTTTCACAAGTGGTTCTATTCTTTTATCTTGTTTCTTGAGAAAACCGGAGCTATGTCCATCCTATCCTTCTTGTCTCGCGGCAATTCTTCAATTATTCTAACCGTTGTTTCTCAAGCAAAACGCAAGACTCGCAACAAGTCTAGCAAGTTTTGCAAGGTGTAGTGGTCGCACCATTCCGTTCTTCATCATCTTGGGAACGCGAGGGTCACCTTCGTTCGAACACCGCCTCTTCTTGTGTTGTTTCTTTTCCTAGGAATCTCGGGGCGAGATTCTTGTTTAGTGGGGGAGAGTTGTAGCATCCCAATTGTCTAACAATTGCAATGCTACTAGCCTAGTCTATATAGATGCTACTTCAAATATATAATTGTTGCATCATCATTATACCATGCTCATGTCATCATGCCACCTTGCATTTGAGCATCATATAAAACCCTTTTCCATTTGGTTCTTATCTCATATGCATTATTAATTTTATTTGCCTCTTGATGTTGTATTTGGTTGTTGATATATTGTTTAATGCCCAAGTTGAGTTGGGGGCATATCTTTTATTAACTCCACCACCTTTTCTTTCACCACCTTATAATTCCACCATCCAACTAAATATGAGCTTGGCACTTATTGGTTTTACCTCTAGCTCATGTGGGTTGGGATGGATCCAATTCTTTCTCCACATACTCTCATCTTAGCATCATGTTGTTTTCACAATATTGAAATATGAGAGCCACATGGCCACCTTTGCATGCCTTGTGAGTGGAACCTTTTTCCTAGCTTCCATATGTGTTGTTTTGGGGTTATCATCATGTTGGGATATTTTTGTGGGCTTATTAAATACCTAGTGGCATATACACACTAGCAAGCCCCAAATTATAATCACATGTGGTCATCTCCATCTACTCCACATGGGGCATCCTTTTAAATCTTTTGCTTGGGTTTTATTCCAATTTTGGGAATGCATAATAATATTGCCTTGTAATAATATTGTTTTCACAAGAATCAACATGGCAATAAATATTTTGCATGGGCCATGCAAGTACCCCCTTTTGCTTGTCCTTTGGTTTTTATTTGAAGTTTGAGTGAATCTTTTCCCATCTCTCTCTACCCCTCATCTCTCCCTCCCTTCTTTTGGGCTTGATCTATTTTGATCATGCTTAAACCACATCACCACTCCCTCTCTCTCTCCACCCCTACCCTAATCTCTCTCCTTAACCCTCTCTCTAAACCCTAGCCCGAGGCCACCACAACCCCAGCCCTAGCAAACCCTAAACCACCCCATCTACCCTAGCCCGAGCTCACCTCCCCTCTCGGCTACCCTCTCTTCTCCTTCCCCTCACCTTGGCCCCACCTTGCAGCCTCTCTGCCCTCCCCCACCTCTTTCTTTGGCTACAAGACAAAGAGAGAGGAGAGAAAGCAACCCTAGCCCGATCGCCCCCCCCTCCTCACCTTTTTCAAAAGAGACCACCCCCATGTGCTCCTTCCTCCCCTCTCTACCCCAACCACCCCAGCTCACCTCTCCTCACCCAGATCCCATCTAGAAGGCGCCCAAGCCCCTCCCCTTCTCCTCCTTCCTCGCAAGCAGCCTAGCCTTACCGTGCCGAACCCCAAACCCTAGCCACGCCCCCCCCCCTGCCCTTCGCTGACCTGGTGAACGCCAAGACGATCCAGGAGCACGAGGAGCTTTGTCGGCTTCGTCTACCTCACCATGCACCGGCCACGCCTCGCCAGAGCCCTCTGCAGCTCCCCGGACCCGCCGCGGCCATCGGACTAGACGCTCGCGGAACCTCTGCCTCGACGCCGATCCGCTCCACCTCCGGCTCCAGCGACCACACCGACGAGCTCCTGGTGAGCCCCTCAACCCCCTAGACATGCCCGTCCTCCCCCTAGCAGCCCAGACGCGCCGGGCACTCCGTCGAGCAGCCTCCGCGCATCGCCGTGCGCGGCGCTCTGTCCGACAGCAGCAGCAGCCACGTAGCAGACACCTCCGCTCCCATGTTCCTCGTCAAAGCCCGGCCAGTACAGCCCTCCTTCGGAGATGCTTTCTGCACGTAACCCATAGCTCGTTGCCCCTTCTTTCTCTTTCGTTTTATTTGCATCGTGTTCCGCCCAGCAGTTTCGTCGCCATCGTCACCGAAAGTCGGCCGGATCCGCCGCCGTCAGGGCCGAGTCCGTCAGACGCAACCACAGCCGATGTCATTCTTGCGTGTAGCCCCCTCCCCTTTTTCCCGCCTAAACCCGCGGTCCCCGAGGCCCACTGTCAGCCACGGTGTTCTTTTCGCAATTAAACCCCCGGAGAAACCAGACCGTCACGGACAAACCCCCTCCCGTGCGCCTAGATCGCCCACGTGTCCAGCACGCGTTGGTCTCGCGCGCGCTGTGGCCCCGCAGCCCCGGGACCCACCTGTCGGCCTCTGTGGCTGGATTAGCTCGCGGTGACAAAAGCTTTTTCGCGCGCAGTTCTGCCCAGTCAGCGCCTGGCCCACTCGACAGTGACTCTGGCTAGGTCCGGGCTGGGTGAGAAAAGTTTCTGTATGTTTCTGTTTTAATTCAAATCTTTTCAAAATTCAAATCAAATTCAAATTTAATTCTGTTTTTAAATATCTTTTAAAATATAAACCCAAATAATACAAATAATATATGTTTTCAAATCAGAAAAATGTGAGGAATTCAAAGATGACCTTCAAAATATATTTTGAACACTTTAATTTCCAAGTTAATTAAAATTACAATAAAATGCCCTTTTGACTTAATAAATTAATAACTTTTGTTTTATAACTCCAAATTTAACAAATGATATGTCTAAAATGATTAGCTCGACGAGACCTTTCTGTTTATGCAATCCTTTATCTGTTTTGCAGCATGCATCATATAAATATAAAGTGTACAGAAACTAATATGAGGATAAAATGGGGCCAAAACTCAATAAAACGATTTAATCTTGTATCTCACACCTCACCATGCCATGCTACATTAATGCCATGCAAATTGTGCACCATTCATCATGGCATGATTGTTTGCTTGTCGCATTTTTTTCATATGCTTGCGCACTTTATTTATGTTGGCCCTTGTTTGTTTGGTTCTTCTTCGGATAGACGCTGAGCAGGGGATATATCAAGAGAACCAGGAGCACTACCTAGATCCTTCTCTCGCTTCAACTGAGCTGCCAGGCAAGCACTACCACATGCTTGCATACATATAGTACCTATCGCCTCTATCTTATTCTTGCATCATTGAGTCGCGATTGCATTAATCTGAATCCCAAGTATTGGATAGCCTTTATTTTTAAATCCCACCGAAGCTTGTTCCTCCATCCCATGAGCCATTACTACAGGAGTTGTTTGAGCCATGCGAGTCGTAGAACAGCATGTGTAGGGTATGTGAGTGTCTGATGGATAACGAGGTACCTAAACAAATTAACCTGAGTAGTAATGGGATAACTAATGAAAGTGGCATCGGTGAGCCATATTCGCTATTTGGTTTTTCAGGCTCACTTGTGTCCCGTAGGACCCCGAGTACTTGATTCCTGTTCCTTGAATATTCGCGCTATCCACATCCGGGAGGCTTATGAACCCCCCTGAGCCAGAGCTTGATTCATTCTTATTTCTTGAGGCCCACAAACTAGTTTGAGGTTTTATTTACTATCCGTACTTATGCCATGCTTTACTGCTTTATTTAAAATTGTGCGAGGAGCACACTGTACTGTTTAGGAAAGCGGAGTGTTTTCGCGGTGTCGACAAGCCCAGTCACATTTTCGGGTTCCCAGTCATTCACAACCATTGGCGCAAACCTTGAGGCCGTCTCGGAGTCAGCTAACTTCGTTGCGGGTAGCTCAATGGGGTGGCCCCCTGAAATATTTCCGAATCCTGTGATCGCTTTGTCGTGACTGCCTCGTTGGGTTTTGATTTGGTTTTTCCGAGGCATATCGAGTGTGTGTTGCTATTTGTGCACCTGTAGCATCCCAATTGTCTAACAATTGCAATGCTACTAGCCTAGTCTAGATATATGATACTTCAAATATATAATTGTTGCATCATAAATATATCATGCTCATGTCATCATGCCACCTTGCATTTGAGCATCATATAAAACCCTTTTTGTTTTGGTTCTCTCTCATATGCATTGTTAATTGTATTTGCCTTTTGATATTGGATTTGGTTCTTGATATATTGTTAAATGCCCAAGTTGAGTTGGGGGCATATCTTTTATTAACTCCACCACCTTTTCTTTCACCACCTTATAATTCCACCATCCAACTAAATATGAGCTTGGCTTTTATTTAAGTTTACCTCTAGCTCATGTGGGTTGGGATGGATCCAATTCTTTTCCACATGCTCTCATCTTGGCATCATTTTGTTTTCACATTATTGATATATGAGAGCCACTTGGCCACCTTTGCATGCCTTGTGAGTGGTACCCTTTTCCCTAGCTCCCACATGGATGATTATGGATTATGCTCATGTTGGGATATTTTTGGGACTATTGAGCATCTAGTGGCACATACACACTAGCATGTCCCAAATATAATCAAACCTGGTCATCTCCATCTACTCCACATGGGCATCCTTTTAATTCTTTTTGCTTGGCTTCTACTCCAATTTTGGGAATGCATAATATTAATGCCATGTAATAATATTGTTTTCACAAGAACCCACATGGCAATAAATAATTTTGCATGGGCCATGCAAGTACCACCTTTTTGCTTGTCATTTGGATTTTATTTGTTTTGAGTGGAGCATCTCTATCTTCCCCTTCTCTTGGCTTGATCTAGTGTGATCTTGCTTAATCCTCACCACCTCTTCTCCTTCCCTTTTCCTTGTCAAATCTTGTGGGAGCTTGGCACATCATGCTTGATCTTGCCCAAAAGTTCACCACTCCATCTCTCTCTCTCTAGCTCTCTCTCTCTAATCTAAACCACACCCCCCCTCTCACCTAAACCCTAAGTCCACCACCTCTCTCTCTCTCGGCCTCCCCCCTCCCTCTCTCCTAGCTTGGCCCCACCTGGCCACCTAACCAAACCCTAGCTGGCCACCTAGCTATCCCCCAACCCTAGTACCAACCCTAAACCGAAGCTCCCCCAAACCCTCAACCCGAGCCTACCTCCCTCCCTCTCTTTCTCTCCCTGCCTGCCCTGCCCCTAGCCCGAGCCTGCCCCTGTCCTTGGCCTCGCCCTCTGGCCCCACCTGGTAGCCACACCCCCTGCCCTGCCCTGCCCCGAAGAGCACGTGAGGAAGGAGGGAGAAAAGTGGCCGAGCCACCTTTTCCCTCTACCTGCTCCCCACGGCACCCCTCTCCCTCCCTCTGCTTTATCTCCTCCCTCTCCGCCTCGCCCAGATTCCCCAGAACTCCCCCAGGATGCCCTGCTCCCTCCCCTCTCTCCTCCACCACCGTCTACCCCCCCCCCCCCTCGCCGGAAAACCATCGGCCTCCACCGCCCTAACTCAAACTAGCCGGCGGCGTGACGCGCTATGTGTCGAGGAAGATCGAGGAGGTTCCCCTGCAACGTCCAGTAGCCGCCAGCGAGAAGGAGGAGTACCGGAACCACCAGGCCGACGCTGCACCGACGAGAAACCCTAGTCTGCTCGGCCCCTGCATCACCGTCGATCGCCTACGCCTCGAGCCGAACCACCGCCACCGACAGCCTCACGGTGAGCATCTCAGTCGCCCTGACATGGTCCGCCTCGCCGTAGCCGTCTAGAGCCGCCGATACTTCCGTCGAACGCCGTCTGTGCGCCGACGTCGCGTCCGTTCTCCCTCACCATAGCGTTGCGTAAGCCCCATCTAGGCCCCGTCCGCCTCCTAGACAACAAGCCCAGGCCACCGCAGTGGCTCCGCCCCGCGCGCAAGCCCTAGGTCCCGCGTTCGAACCCCCACCCCGCTCTGCACCGCGCGCGAGCACCGATCCGTCCGCGAGAAGAAGCACAGTGCGTCGCGACGCTGTTTTGCGTTAAACCCCCTTCTTCTTTTTACTCCTAACCCGCGGTCCAGCTTGGTCCCACCTGTCGGCCTCCCTGTCTTTTTGCAAAAAGGTACCTAGGCTTTAGAAATCCTCAACCCGCGCTCCCTCTCTGTGCCGTGTGGCTGAGCCAGGTCCCTCGCTGGCACGTGGGCCTGCGAGCCCGCCGACCCCACCTGTCGGTCTCTGTGGTTGGCAGCAGCCGCGGTGAGGAAACCCTTCTCTGCCACTGTTTCGCTTAGTCAGCATCTGGCCCACTTGTCTGCGACTTGGGCTAGGTTAGTCTGAGTAACAAAAGTATGTCTATTTTCTGTTTTATTTTCAAATCTTTTTCAAATTAAATCAAATTCAAATTTATTTCTGTTTTTAAATAACTTTTAAAATACAAATCCAATTAATACAAATAATATATGTTTTCAAATCAGAAAAATATGAGGATTTCAAATATGCAATCCAAAATATATTTTGAACATTTAAAATTCCAAGTTTGTTTAAATTACAATAAATTGCCCTTCCATCTTAATTAATTAATAACTTTTGATTTAAAACTCCAAATTTAACAAATAATATGTCTAAAATGATTAGCTCGACGAGACCTTTCTGTTTATGCAGTCCATGGTTTGATTTGAAGCATGCATCATATAAATATAATGGGTACAGCAACTAAAATGGGAATAAAATGGGGCCAAAACTCAATAAAATCCCTTATTATTGTTTTCCACACCTCACCCATGCCATGCTACTTTATTGCCATGCAACTTGTGCATCATTCATCATGGCATGATTGTTTGCTTGATGCATTATATTCATATTCTTGCGCACTTTATTTATGTTGGCCCTTGTTTGTTTGGCTCTTCTTCGAATAGACGCTGAGCAGGGGATATATCAAGAGAACCAGGAGCACTACCCAGATCCATCCCTTGCTTCAATTGAGCTGCCAGGCAAGCACTACCACATGCTTGCATACATATAGTACCTATTGCCTATATCTTATTCTTGCATCATTGAGTCGCGATTGCATTAAATTGAATCCCAAGTATTGCATAGCCTTTACTTTTAAACCCCACCGAAGCTTGTTCCTCCATCCCATGAGCCATTACTACAGGAGTTGTTTGAGCCATGCGAGTCGTAGAACAGCATGAGTAGGGTATGTGAGTGTCTGATGGATAATGAGGTACCTAAAAAACTTAACCTGAGTAGTAATGGGATAACTAATGAAAGTGGCATCGGTGAGCCATATTTGCTATTTGGTTTTTCAGGCTCACTTGTGTCCCGTAGGACCCCGAGTACTTGATTCCTGTTCCTTGAATATTCGCGCTATCCACATCCGGGAGGCTTACGAACCCCCCTGAGCCAGAGCTTGATTCATTCTTATTTCTTGGGGCCACAAACTAGTTTGAGGTTTTATTTACTATCCTGTACTTATGCCATGCTTTACTGCTTTATTTAAATTGTGCGAGGTACTGCACACTGTACCGTTTAGGTCCGTGACCCGTTTTCGCTGTATCGACAAGCCCAGTCACACTTTCGGGTTCCCAGTCGTTTACAGCCGGCCACACAAACCTTGAGTCCGTCTCGTAGCCGGCCAGCTTCGTTGCGGGTAGCTTAATGGGGTGGCCCCCTGAAATATTTCTGAATCCTGTAATTGCTTTGTCGTGACTGCCTCGTTGGGTTTTGATTTGGTTTTTCCGAGGCATATCGAGTGTGTGTTGCTATTTGTGCACCCCTGCAGGGTAAAACTTTCTGAAAGCCGTGTCCGCGGTTATGGACGACTTGGAGCATAGTTTCTCGATCATAGACAAGTATAACTAAAGTACCGCTTTTAATCTGACTAGACTAGGTACCTGACTAGTAAATAGTGCCACACTCACGGAATGGATAATAAAACTGCCAACGGATGGGGGTTGTTCGTCCGCTTCCTCGTCGGTAAGCGAGGAGGAGGATGGATCTGTGGATATTACCGTTTAAACTGTTATAACTGTTGTTTTTAATTCACGGACATCCGTCTATCTCTGGTTAGGCGGATGGTTAGCGAGTATCTATAGAACTGTTAGGGTTTATCTTTTGCTGCAATTGCGTCACCCCAGGTTGTGTCCCCTTTAGAGGCATAAATACTTGCTGAGTACCCCTAGGGTCTCACACGATAAATTATTGGTTCAGATGAACAGGTACACTCGCAAGATGGATACTGCGCGGAAGAGACGGACGATGTGGGCAACGATCATTCGGTGTAGAGATTCCGGGAACGGGGATCCGTGAGATCTGTGGGCGGGATGTGCTTATTTATGGGGAATCTTATGCCGATTTGCTCCTTATCCGTACTCGGATTTTGTCTTCCGCTTCCGCTTGATACTCTGTTGATTGATGTATGAGGAGATATCCTAAACTATTATATCTATCTAGGATATTTGGATCTTGCCGTATGGCGTTGCTATATTTCCTTTCTTTTTAGATGGAATGGCTCTGATGTACTGTTGTATGGTGGCTTGCATACATACTCACTTGTGTATGTAGTTGATCCCTTCGCCTGCCGATTACGCCGCCCGTTCTTGTCCCGATGTTTGGAAATGGTTGGGACGGCCGAAAGGTCTACCTGTGAGTGGCATTTGGGCCCCACCGTACTATTTCAACCATTTCTGAACATGCAGGCTTGTACTAGGGGCGTAATTCACCGAGGTAGTTACAATTGGTATCAGAGCCATCCCGACCTTCAGGGTCTCAGCCAAATGGTTGTTGTCTGTCTAGCAAATATTTTTGGTAGTTATGTATACTAGGGAAAAACAAAACGCGAGAGTAGGACTGCTTCCACTTTTCTTCTTACCCACCCACCACCCTTTTCTAGTAAGGAAGTGAAACGTTTTCAATCCTATTCTTAAAATTCAAACTAGGATTCACGTGTTCTGGGTTTCCGTAGTACCATAGAAAGTGTGAGTGTGTGTGTGTGTGTGTAATTCCTTGTCTATCTGTTGCATCCAACTTGTTATCTTATCTGCCTTTGGTTATCAACTGTTGGTACATTCCATACTAACAGGCTTTTGCAAACCGGCGCGATCTATCTGACTTCTTGTTAACCGGTGCCATCTTCTTAAGGGTGTCCTCCCTTCTAGCAACTCCATATTCTGTGAAACATCAGTTGCTAATCTCTATCTGATAAGTGATTTTGCGCATCTATTGGTATTTTAATGCCGAAAAATACGGAAATTTTTTTCTTTGATACATATGTGTTTCCACACTCCTTTCCAGTCGTGTGTGAAACATTATCTATCCGTCTTTTATCAGCATGTCCATGCTAACTCATTCTTTTGTCACCGGCGCTTAATCCTGGAGTTTTTTTTTCATCTACAATTCTTTTGGGTTAATTACATAACATGTGTCGATCCGACGCTGGTGATTGTAATTTGGCTCTCGGCATAGCTATATTCCACTCATGATAAGTGTCGATTGGAATATGGAAAATGCTATCAACCGTCACCATCTGGAGGATAAGGTTATCTCCTGTGATTTTGAGTACACCGTGATCATATCTATGCATATTTAAGCATCTTTGGCAATCCGGAGTTTCTCAGGCACTACGGTGGTCTATCATCTGTTATCATGCTGCACATCTTTTTTTCAACCCCATATCTGCACAATTCTCCTGGATACGAGGGAATTGCATCTTTTTCGTCTCTGATAGCTCATACCTTAAGCAAAGCTATCATCGTTTCTTTATCCAAGATCTCTTTATCTTTGAAACCGGTGATCCGATCGACAATGTGAACCAGGTGACATCTCTTTTCTTCCGAAGGACCAGATAATCTATTCTTCCAGTGCATCTTCGTCAACACGAACTCGTGCTCTTAAATATTGATCTTTCTAAGAGCGTTGAGCTCAGGAAGTGTTTCGAGCATTTGTTCGTTTCCTCTGCCTCTTGAAACTCGATATTCTGGGAATATCTTGTTAATCCATGGTGGTATATGTTGATAATATGCTTGCCTATTCGATATCAATGGAAGGACATGGAAGATCATCTATGTCTCCTTCTCTCAAGCTTCGTGAACACTGCCTGTGTGCAAAGTTCTCAAAGCGTGAATTCTGGATTTTTGAAGTCACCTATCTCGGCCATGTCCTTCTACTAAATAGAACGCTTCAATTCTGGAATTAGCAAGTTCATTGTTAATTCCATCCTCCATCTTCAGCAATCCGGAGTTGTTCCTTGTTGGCAAGTTATCATCGTCGTTCCGCTAAAGATCTTCCTCAAGACTGCTAAATCTCTCTCTATCATTTCAAGAAGAACATGGAGTTCTTTCACCTCAGTCTCATCAAGTGATCTTTTGAAAACCCTATCGTTCTATCATCTATGCTCAATCCACCGGAGGCCATGAAGTCCTTCCAGATTTTGTATTCCTTCTGTTCCAGTGGGTGCTATCTTTTCTGTAGCTGCTGAATCTTGCAGTTGTTCTCCGTAACTTTTCCTTCATATCTTTCCAGTGGCTTGGTACTTTTGACATGACGACAACATCATCACCCTTATCTATCCTGGATCCGGTGAATCGTTTGCATCAATCTTTGTTTCTAACGGAGGTCCATGAGTTTTTGTCAATACCTTCAGTCTGTTTCCGTAGTGGGTTGCATGGTTTTCTTATTCATGTGCGGAGTAATGCTCTGAGTGCGGGATGGAGTAGCTACCATACCACTACTCTTATCATTCGCTCTTGTACATTGAATTGGCGAACTAATGTGATTTCACTCATTCCACGGAAGTTAGAAGTGGCCTTTATCCCTTGATACCTTTACTTCCGTCCTTGTTTCTCCGGAGTGCTCTCTCGAAGAAAGTAATCAATAATCTCTTGTTGGTGATCTCGCCCTTTCTACACGGAGCAAAATCTTCAACTATCTGATGGAAACAAACGCAAACTCCTTTCGGCTCTCGTCCTTCTACCGGTGCCCTACATCCACAAACAAGATGGAAGGAAACTATCTCTCTCTGTGTTTCTTCAATTCTTTTTCTGTGGTAAAGCCAATTATGGTTGATGCCATCAGACGCAAATATATTGCGTTAGCCTCAAGGCTAAACAAAGCAATAAGTATCTATGCAATAAACTCCAGATCCTCCATCTTCTTTCTTCTCAGGATCCCCGCCATAATCTAGCATCACCTACTTGTCTAGAAGTTATATCCGCGCACCCCAATTGCGTGATCCTTTGGTTCTTACCGGCGCAAGAAGAATCTAATCCGACGATGTCCAACTAAATCTTTCTGTTGATATCAAGGGACTCTATTGTTTGAAGGCAATATTGTTTCCGTACTTCATTTCTCTAATCAGAGAGGAGATACGACGCTATTGTCATAGTGGTTCAAACCTCTCCAATCTAGCTCTTTTTCCTCCGGCGACACAAAGGTTCATCCTCTCTAGTATCGGTAAATCTTTAATCTTAACGGTGTCTTTATTTATCCAGGATACATCATCTTGTCCTTTCTTTCACAAGTGGTTCTTTTCTCTTATCTTGTTTCTTGAGAAAACCGGAGCTATGTCCATCCTATCCTTCTTGTCTCACGACAGTCCTTCATCTCTTCTAACCATTGTTTTGCAAGGTGTAGTGGTCGCATCATTCCGTTGTTTATCAACTTGGGAACATGAGGGTCACCTTCGTTCGAACACCCGTCTCTCCTTGTGTTGTTTTCCTTTTCCTAGGAATCTCGGGGCGAGATTCTTGTTTAGTAGGGGAGAGTTGTAGCATCCCAATTGTCTAACAATTGCAATGCTACTAGCCTAGTCTAGATATATGCTACTTCAAATATATAATTGTTGCATCATAAATATATCATGCTCATGTCATCATGCCACCTTGCATTTGAGCATCATATAAAACCCTTTTTGTTTTGGTTCTCTCTCATATGCATTGTTAATTGTATTTGCCTTTTGATATTGGATTTGGTTCTTGATATATTGTTAAATGCCCAAGTTGAGTTGGGGGCATATCTTTTATTAACTCCACCACCTTTTCTTTCACCACCTTATAATTCCACCATCCAACTAAATATGAGCTTGGCTTTTATTTAAGTTTACCTCTAGCTCATGTGGGTTGGGATGGATCCAATTCTTTTCCACATGCTCTCATCTTGGCATCATTTTGTTTTCACATTATTGATATATGAGAGCCACTTGGCCACCTTTGCATGCCTTGTGAGTGGTACCCTTTTCCCTAGCTCCCACATGGATGATTATGGATTATGCTCATGTTGGGATATTTTTGGGACTATTGAGCATCTAGTGGCACATACACACTAGAAAGTCCCAAATATAATCAAACCTGGTCATCTCCATCTACTCCACATGGGCATCCTTTTAATTCTTTTTGCTTGGCTTCTACTCCAATTTTGGGAATGCATAATATTAATGCCATGTAATAATATTGTTTTCACAAGAACCCACATGGCAATAAATAATTTTGCATGGGCCATGCAAGTACCACCTTTTTGCTTGTCATTTGGATTTTATTTGTTTTGAGTGGAGCATCTCTATCTTCCCCTTATCTTGGCTTGATCTAGTGTGATCTTGCTTAATCGTCACCACCTCTTCTCCTTCCCTTTTCCTTGTCAAATCTTGTGGGAGCTTGGCACATCATGCTTGATCTTGCCCAAAAGTTCACCACTCCATCTCTCTCTCTCTAGCTCTCTCTCTCTAATCTAAACCACCCCCCCTCTCACCTAAACCCTAAGTCCACCACCTCTCTCTCTCTTGGCCTTCCTCCTCTCTCTCTCCTAGCTTGGCCCCACCTGGCCACCTAACCAAACCCTAGCTGGCCACCTAGCTATCCCCCAACCCTAGTACCAACCCTAAACCGAAGCTCCCCCAAACCCTAAACCCGAGACTACCTCCCTCCCTCTCTTTCTCTCCCTGCCTGCCCTGCCCCTAGCCCAAGCCTGCCCCTGTCCTTGGCCTCGCCCTCTGGCCCCACCTGGTAGCCACACCCCCTGCCCTGCCCTGCCCCGAAGAGCACGTGAGGAAGGAGGGAGAAAAGTGGCCGAGCCACCTTTTCCCTCTACCTGCTCCCCACGGCACCCCTCTCCCTCCCTCTGCTTTATCTCCTCCCTCTCCGCCTCACCCAGATTCCCCAGAACTCCCCCTAGGACGCCCTGCTCCCTCCCCTCTCTCCTCCACCACCGTCTACCCCCCCCTCGCCGGAAAACCCTCGGCCTCCACCGCCCTAACTCAAACCAGCCGGCGGCGTGACGCGCTATGTGTCGAGGAAGATCGAGGAGGCTCCCCTGCAACGTCCAGTAGCCGCCAGCGAGAAGGAGGAGTACCGGAACCACCAGGCCGACGCTGCACCGACGAGAAACCCTAGTCTGCTCGGCCCCTGCATCACCGTCGATCGCCTACGCCTCGAGCCGAACCACCGCCACCGACAGCCTCACGGTGAGCATCTCAGTCGCCCTAACATGGTCCGCCTCACAGTAGCCGTCTAGAGCCGCCGATACTTCCGTCGAACGCCGTCTGTGCGCCGGCGTCGCGTCCGTTCACCCTCGCCATAGCGTTGCGTAAGCCCCATCTAGGCCCCGTCCGCCTCCCAGACAACAAGCCCAGGCCACCGTAGTGGCTCCGCCCCGCGCGCAAGCCCTAGGTCCCGCGTTCGAACCCCCACCCCGCTCTGCACCGCGCGCGAGCACCGATCCGTCCGCGAGAAGAAGCACAGTGCGTCGCGACGCTGTTTTGCGTTAAACCCCCTTCTTCTTTTTACTCCTAACCCGCGGTCCAGCTTGGTCCCACCTGTCGGCCTCCCTGTCTTTTTGCAAAAAGGTACCTAGGCTTTAGAAATCCTCAACCCGCGCTCCCTCTCTGTGCCGTGTGGCTGAGCCAGGTCCCTCGCTGGCACGTGGGCCTGCGAGCCCGCCGACCCCACCTGTCGGTCTCTGTGGTTGGCAGCAGCCGCGGTGAGGAAACCCTTCTCTGCCACTGTTTCGCTTAGTCAGCATCTGGCCCACTTGTCTGCGACTTGGGCTAGGTTAGTCTGAGTAACAAAAGTCTGTCTATTTTCTGTTTTATTTTCAAATCTTTTTCAAATTAAATCAAATTCAAATTTATTTCTGTTTTTAAATAACTTTTAAAATACAAATCCAATTAATACAAATAATATATGTTTTCAAATCAGAAAAATATGAGGATTTCAAATATGCAATCCAAAATATATTTTGAACATTTAAAATTCCAAGTTTGTTTAAATTACAATAAATTGCCCTTCCATCTTAATTAATTAATAACTTTTGATTTAAAACTCCAAATTTAACAAATAATATGTCTAAAATGATTAGCTCGACGAGACCTTTCTGTTTATGCAGTCCATGGTTTGATTTGAAGCATGCATCATATAAATATAATGGGTACAGCAACTAAAATGGGAATAAAATGGGGCCAAAACTCAATAAAATGCCTTATTATTGTTTTCCACACCTCACCCATGCCATGCTACTTTATTGCCATGCAACTTGTGCATCATTCATCATGGCATGATTGTTTGCTTGATGCATTATATTCATATGCTTGCGCACTTTATTTATGTTGGCCCTTGTTTGTTTGGCTCTTCTTCGAATAGACGCTGAGCAGGGGATATATCAAGAGAACCAGGAGCACTACCCAGATCCATCCCTTGCTTCAACTGAGCTGCCAGGCAAGCACTACCACATGCTTGCATACATATAGTACCTATTGCCTCTATCTTATTCTTGCATCATTGAGTCGCGATTGCATTAAATTGAATCCCAAGTATTGCATAGCCTTTACTTTTAAACCCCACCGAAGCTTGTTCCTCCATCCCTTGAGCCATTACTACAGGAGTTGTTTGAGCCATGCGAGTCGTAGAACAGCATGAGTAGGGTATGTGAGTGTCTGATGGATAATGAGGTACCTAAACAACTTAACCTGAGTAGTAATGGGATAACTAATGAAAGTGGCATCGGTGAGCCATATTTGCTATTTGGTTTATCAGGCTCACTTGTGTCCCGTAGGACCCCGAGTACTTGATTCATGTTCCTTGAATATTCGCGCTATCCACATCCGGGAGGCTTATGAACCCCCCCTGAGCCAGAGCTTGATTCATTCTTATTTCTTGGGTCCACAAACTAGTTTGAGGATTTATTTACTATCATGTACTTATGCCATGCTTTACTGCTTTATTTAAATTGTGCGAGGTACTGCACACTGTACTGTTTAGGTTCGTGACCCGTTTTCGCTGTATCGACAAGCCCAGTCACACTTTCGGGTTCCCAGTCGTTTACAGCCGGCCACACAAACCTTGAGTCCGTCTCGTAGCCGGCCAGCTTCGTTGCGGGTAGCTTAATGGGGTGGCCCCCTGAAATATTTCTGAATCCTGTAATTGCTTTGTCGTGACTGCCTCGTTGGGTTTTGATTTGGTTTTTCCGAGGCATATCGAGTGTGTGTTGCTATTTGTGCACCCTTGCAGGGTAAAACTTTCTAAAAGCCGTGTCCGCGGTTATGGACGACTTGGAGCACAGTTTCTCGATCATAGACAAGTATAACTAAAGTACCGCTTTTAATCTGACTAGACTAGGTACCTGACTAGTAAATAGTGCCACACTCACGGAATGGATAATAAAACTGCCAACGGATGGGGGTTGTTCGTCCGCTTCCTCGTCGGTAAGCGAGGAGGAGGATGGATCTGTGGATATTACCGTTTAAACTGTTATAACTGTTGTTTTTAATTCACGGACATCCGTCTATCTCTGGTTAGGCGGATGGTTAGCGAGTATCTATAGAACTGTTAGGGTTTATCTTTTGCTGCAATTGCGTCACCCCAGGTTGTGTCCCCTTTAGAGGCATAAAGACTTGCTGAGTACCCCTAGGGTCTCACACGATAAATTATTGGTTCAGATGAACAGGTACACTCGCAAGATGGATACTGGGCGGAAGAGACGGACGATGTGGGAAACGATCATTCGGTGTAGAGATTCCGGGAACGGGGATCCGTGAGATCTGTGGGTGGGATGTGCTTATTTATGGGGCATCTTATGCCGATTTGCTCCTTATCCGTACTCGGGTTTTGTCTTCCGCTTCCGCTTGATACTCTGTTGATTGATGTATGAGGAGATATCCTAAACTATTATATCTATCTAGGATATTTGGATCTTGCCGTATGGCGTTGCTATATTTCCTTTCTTTTTAGATGGAATGGCTCTGATGTATTGTTGTATGGTGGCTTGCATACATACTCACTTGTGTATGTAGTTGATCCCTTCGCCTGCCGATTACGCCGCCCGTTCTTGTCCCGATGTTTGGAAATGGTTGGGACGGCCGAAAGGTCTACCTGTGAGTGGCATTTGGGCCCCACCGTACTATTTCAACCATTTCTGAACATCCAGGCTTGTACTAGGGGCATAATTCACCGAGGTAGTTACAGCACCCCTGTAGGGTAAAACTTTCTGAAAGCCGTGTCCGCGGTTATGGACGACTTGGAGCACAGTTTCTCGATCATAGACAAGCATAACTAAAGTACCGCTTTTAATTTGACTATACTAGGTACCTGACTAGTAAATAGTGCAACACTCATGGAATGGTTAATAAAACTGCCAACGGATGGGGGGGTTGTTCGTCCGCTTCCTCGTCGGTAAGCGAGGAGGAGGATGGATCTGTGGATTTTACCGTTTTAACTGTTATAACTGTTGTTATTAATTCATGGACATCCGTCTATCTCTGGTTAGGCGGATGGTTAGCGAGTTTCTATAGAATTGCTAGGGTTTATCTTTTGCTGCAATTGCGTCACCCCAGGTTGTGTCCCCTTTAGAGGCATAAAGACTTGCTGAGTACCCCTAGGGTCTCACACGATAAATTATTGGTTCAGATGAACAGGTACACCCGCAAGATGGATACTGGGTGGAAGAGACGGACGATGTGGGCAACAATCATTCGGTGTAGAGATTCCGGGAACGGGGATCCGTGAGATCTGTGGGCGGGATCTGCTTATTCATGGGGCATCTTATGCCGATTTGCTTCTTATCCGTACTCGGATTTTGTCTTCCGCTTCCGCTTGATACTCTAATGTTTGATATATGAGGAGATATCCTAAACTATTATATCTATCTAGGATATTTGGATCTTGCCGTATGGCGTTGCTATATTTCCTTTCTTTTTAGATGGAACGGCTCAGATGTACTATTGTATGGTGGCTTGCATACATACTCATTTGTGTATGTAGTTGATCCCTTCGCCTGCCGATTACGCCGCCCGTTCTTGTCCTGATGAATGGAAATGGTTGGGACGGCCGAAAGGTCTACCTGTGAGTGTCATTTGGGCCCCACCGTACTATTTCAACCATTTCTGCTCATCTAGGCTTGTAACTAGGAGCGTAATTCACCGAGGTAGTTACACTACCAAACAACAGGTAATAAGATGTGTCCAAGGCAATATAAGGCTGCAAAGGATATCACACGTACGAAAATTAGAGCATCGCAACACAGATAGGAATAGATCAACAGGAGGAAATAAAAACTATAAAGTAAAATAGTTAGAAAGGGGGAGAATGCTCGCCTGAAAAACATTGCCAAAGGTTCATCCGAAGATTGGGTCGACACTCGCATCAACTCATCGGCCTAATCCGTGAAGAAGCAAAGTGCTAGAAGAAACACCAGATACACCATTTAATACTACGGCAAAAGATCGAGCATGATGCATGTATGATGTATGGCATGGAAAAGATGCGATGCAATTAGGCAATATTAAGCGGAACCGGGGTCCTGACAATTAATTATTAAGTTCATGTTGTTTAGATAACCCCAATTTAAATGTTGCATTAACATGGCAAAAGATAGCACCGGTTCGCTACACAAATTTAAATGGGGCCAATATAAGACTATAAAAGCCCGCATATGGCCTCCATATTGATTATGAGGTGAATCGGAATAATGCCCCCAAGACACATGATATGTGTTCAAGTATGACAAATTTAATATGCAACAAATTTATATCATTTATAAAAAATAGGGTTCTCAGAATAAGGGGCACACTTTAGGATTCGGCGATCTTGGGTTCCGAGGATCGATCTTCGGGGTTTGGTTCTAGGGCCTTGACGTCCGTGAAGGAGATCTTGGAATTCCGATGGATCGATCTTGGACTTCGGTGTCGGCAGTTCATCTAATTCATCCGGTCGATGTCGATCTACACGGTGTACTTGCCCATGTTGATGTTCTTGTCGACCCAAGCCTTGTCGAGCATTGATCTTGGTTTGTGTGTGGGAAACACTCGACACTAACGAGGAAACAACCACGTAGGTGCAAACGTCGAACAGGAACGGAGAGCGCCGGGAAACAAAGGCCTGGACGCACTGGTCTTGGCATGTCTAAACAACTGGCAGGAGCACAACCAAAAGTCCGGGCTGCTAGAGGAACTCCTTGCAGGCACCTGGATGAACACGGTGAAAACAGAGGACGAACTAAGTGTTGCAGAGACGGGCTGATCAGCTTGCTGCGGCTTGGAGTCGTAGAGGTGGAGGCCGATGCGGGCTGCGGGCAAGTGGCTTAGCGCTGCAAGAGGACGGCTCGACGCTGCAGGGGTGGCCGCGCAGGACCGACGGACAGGCGGAGGTTGCAGAGACATGCTGGACGGTCAGAAGGGTGAGCCGAGGATGGCGTAGCGACGTGCAGACGCGGGCGACAACACTCTAGACGGAGGGGCCGGGCTTGGCTCGCACGCGTGGTCGCAAGGTGGAGGGGCACAGCGGCTCAACGGGAGGCCGCTGGGGGAGGTGGAAGCCGACGGCGCAGGAGAGTTTGCAGGGGGAGACGACGGGCTCAACGAGGGCCAGTGCAGGGCAAAGGTGCCGCCGGCGGGGCACATACGACATGGCGAAGGTGAGGAGCAGCAGGGGTACACAGGGCGCGCACGGGAAGCAAGAGGGGCCCTAGCGGTGCACAGAGGTCGTCGGTGGTGCAGAGGATGCTAGCACAACGAAGGGAGGCGGGGGCTCGCGGTAGTTGGCGGAGGTGTCCTGTGCGAGGTGGGGAGGAGGAGGAAATCGCGAGGGGATTGGGGAAGGAGAGACGAGGTGGGGCACGTGCGCAGTCGGGCGAGGTAGGACCTAGTGGGGTGGGCCAGGGGATGGCGGCGGCAGCAAGGGTGAGTGGTGGCGACGGCTTGGGGGAGTATATAGGGTTAGAGTTATGTCTCGGGTAGGGAAACTAGGGTTTGAAGTTAGGGTTTTTATTGGGCTGGAGTTGTAGGTGGCCTGGCCTAATGGCTGGGCTACCTTCTCTGGTCCAAAAAAAATTAAGATTGTTTATTTTAATTTTAAGGATACTTTTGTAAATAATTTTTAGACAAACAAAATATTCGAAAGGACCGAAGTTTTGTATTTTAAATAAAGAGTAAGGGATATTTGTGAAAAAAAATAGGCTTTTAATGAAAATGTTTTCAAATGGTAAAATATGCATGATGCCCTGATGGTGCACAAAGTAGGAACCACAAGCGATTTTCTAGTAGTGGTTTTACCCGGGATGCTACAGTACACATATGAGTATGTGGGAGATGATGATCATGTTGTTGCTCCTTAGTTGTAATTTTGGATATTGGTGGCATAGTGGGATGAAGCGGCCCGGACAAACTTTACATGTCCTTGCACATGAGACATGTTCCACGCTTGACATGCAACTAGTTTGCATAAGTGGCTAGCGGGTGTCTGTCTCTCCTACTATAATCAATATCTATTTTGCAACGAGTTGTCAACAATTTGGTTATCCTCGTTGTGGTTCATGTTCGTAGGTAAGAACGGTTCTATCTTCGAACGCCCTAAGCCACGTAAAACTTGCAATGGATAAATTAGAAGCGTCTAGTTTAGATTGTTGCTGGGCTAGTGTTATGATATGGTGATGTTGTAAGTATAAGTATGAGATGATACTCTTACAACACACATAGAGTGTAAAATCCATAGACCTCGGACCTACACATAAAGGTATGATAGTGATCATACCACGATGCACATGATAGAGATCATATGCGGGAACCATATCATTTCACTAACAAACATGTGATGTTTGATAGCATCTTATATTGCTTGTTTAGCGCTTTGTTAGCATAATAAGATGATCCCTCATTTAAATATCAATATAATAATGTGTTCTTCCTTTAGTATGCATCGATTATGTTTTTTGTCTCTCCAAGACATCACGTGATGATCGGGTGTTCTTGGATACACGCCCATATATCGGGTGTAAAACAGTTACACACGCGAATACTAAGGTTCTAACTTGGCGAGCCTAGCATGTAGAGGCACACAGACCGAAAGGTTAAGCATGAGTCATATAGTAGATATGATGCCCATTTGATGCTCTCCTTTGAAGCTACACTGACTCACATGATGATCGGACTTGGTGTAGTGGATTTGGTTCATGTAATCACCAAAAAGGCACGAGGGATGTCGTTTTTGAGTGGGAGTTCATTCGTAATATGGATTAGTTGAACTCAATCTATCATAAACATAGTCTAAACTTTACAAATTCTGTTGTATACGGCACCACCTGCTTTTAATTTCAATGTGTTCATGGAGAAAGAGAAACTTGCAACGAACGGTAGCAACTTTACCGAATGGGCCATGAATTGAGGATTCTCCTCACTGTTGCACAAAAGCAATGTGCTAGAAGTGCCGCTAGGCCCCCCACCTTTTGAGGATGCCCCTAACAAGGAGAAGAATGTCTATCACAGGAAGACAACAACTTAGTTCATTGCAGCATATTGTATGGGCTAGAGCCGGAACTTCGAAAGCGGTTCGAAAATGGCAGTGCATTTGATACAATCGGTGAGTTGAAAATGATTTTCGACACACATGCTGTTGTAGAGAGCTATAATGCTTCAGAAAAGTTCTTTAGTTGCATGATGGAAGAGCACAGCTCTGTTAGTGAGCATGTACTCAAGATGTCGGGTTACGCCGATAAGCTTGTGTCCTTGGGAATAACTATTCCCATTGACTTAGGCATCAATTGTGTTGCGCATTCTCTGCCACCTAGCTATAAGAGCTTCGTGATGAACTATAATATGCAAGGCATGAAGAAGTCTCTCCCCGAGCTTCTGTCAATTCTTAAAACTGCAGAAGTGGAGATCAAAAAGGAACATCAAGTGTTGACGATCAATAGGAACATTGGTTTCAAGAAAGACAAGAAGGGAAAATGGAAGGGAAGTAAGGGCGGCAAGCCGGTTGCCGTGCCTGAAAAGAAACCCCGAGTTGGACCTAAGTCTGATACCGAGTGCTACTATTGTAAGGGGACTGGCCATTGGAAGCGCAACTGCCCCAAGTACTTGGCAAACAAGAAGGCCGACAAGGCAAACAAAGGTATATATGATATACATGTTATTGATGTGTACTTGACTAGTGCTCGCAGTAGCACCTGGGTATTTGATACCGGTTCAGTTGCAAATATTTGTAACTTGAATCAGGGGTTGTGGAACAAGGGACCGCTAGCAAGGGGTGAGGTCAAGATGCGTGTCGACAATGGATCAAGCGTTGATGTGATCGCTGTCGGAACGCTGCCTCTCCATTTGCCATCGGGATTAGTAATAAACTTGAAGAATTGTTATCTGGTGCCAGCACTAAGCATGAACATTGTATCTGGATCGTGTTTGATGCAAAGTGGTTATTCATTTAAATCCGATAACAATGGTTGTTCCATTTATATGAATGAAATATTTTATGGTCATGCACCAATGATCAATGGTTTATTTCTTTTGGATCTCGATAATAATGTTACATGTATTCACAATGTTGATGCTAAAAGGATTAAACTTAATGATGATATATCCGCATATATGTGGCACTGCCGTCAAGGTCATATTGGCGTTAAACACATGAAGAAGCTCCATTCGGATGGACTTTTGGAATCACTTGATTTTGAATCATTTGATACATGTGAGCCATGCCTTATGGGCAAGATGACTATAACGTCATTTTCCGGTTCAATGGAATGGGCTACAGATTTATTGGAAATCATATATTCTAATGTATGTGGTCCAATGAGTGTGTCGGCGCGAGGTGGGTATCGTTATTTTGTTACTTTCACGGATGATTTGAGTAGATACGGTTATATCTACTTGATGAAACACTAGTCTAGAACATTTGAAAAGTTCAAAGAATTTAAGAATGAAGTGGAAAATCATTGTAATAGAAAGATCAAATTTCTACGGTCCGACCGTGGAGGTGAGTATCTAAGTTACGAGTTTAGCACTCACATGAAAGAGTCTGGAATTGTTTCACAACTCCCACCTGCCGGAACACCATAGCGAAATGGTGTGTTGGAACGTCGTAATCATACTTTATTGGACATGGTTCGATCTATGATGTCTCTGATGGACTTGCCATTGTCATTTTGGGGTTATGCACTAGAAACTGCTGCATTCACTTTAAATCGGGCACCATCTAAATCCGTTGAAAAGACACCGTATGAATTATGGTTTGGAAACAAACCTAAGATGTCATTTCTTAAAGTTTGGGGATGCGATGTTTATGTGAAGAAACTTCAACTGGATAAACTCGAAACCAAAGCGGAAAAATGCGTCTTCATAGGATACCCTAAGGAAACAACTGGGTATTCCTTCTATCACAGATCCGAGGGCAAGGTTTTTGTTGCCAAGAATGGATCCTTTCTAGAGAAAGAGTTTCTCGTGAAAGGTGTGAGTAGTCGGAAGGTAGAAATCGAAGAGGTTATTGAACCTTCTCTTCCAAGTATGGCGAGTAGCGCAGCACCGGAAGTCGTTCTGGAGTTGGCTTCACCAGTTGAAGAAGGAACTAATGATAATGATCATGAAACTCCAAAAGAGAGTACTACCAAACCTTGCAGGTCTAGCAGGACGCATGCAGCTCCCGAGCTGTACGGAAATTCTGTCATGAATTTCATGGTTGATGAAAATGATGACCCTGCAATGTATGAAGAAGCAATGATGAGCCCGGATTCCAACAAATGGTTAGAAGCCATGAAATCCGAGATGGAATCCATGTATGAAAATCAAGTTTGGAACTTGGTGGAATTACCTCACGACCGAAAGGACGTGGAGAACAAATGGATTTTCAAAAGGAAAACTGATGCTGATGGTAATGTGACCGTCTATAAAGCTCGACTTTTCGCAAGGGGTTTCAACAAATTCAAGGAGTTGACTACGATGAGACATTCTCTCCCGTAGCGATGCTAAAGTCAGTTAGGATTATGTTAGCAATTGCTGCATATTTCTATTATGAGATATGGTAGATGGATGTCAAAAACGCGTTTCTCAATGGTAATATTGAAGAAGAGTTGTATATTATACAACAAAAGGGCTTTGTCGATCCTAAGGATGCTAACAAGGTGTGCAAGCTTCAGCGATCCATCTATGGATTGAAGCAAGCATCACGAAGCTGGAATCTCCGCTTTGATGAGGTGATCAAAGAGTTTGGATTTGTCCAAACTTCTGGAGAAGCTTGTATTTACAAGAAAATGAGTGGGGGTAATGTGGCATTTCTAATATTATATGTGGATGACATATTATTGATCGGAAACGATATAGATCTTTTAAATAGTGTCAAAAGTTATCTAAATAGCAAATTTTCAATGAAGGACCTAGGTGAAGCGTCATACATATTAGGCATAAAGATCTATAGAGATAGATCTAGGCGCCTAATAGGGCTATCGCAAAGTACATACCTTGATAAGATTTTAAAGAAGTTTAAAATGGAAGATAGTAAGAAGGGGTTCTTACCTATGACACAAGGCACGACATTGAGTAAGAGTCAAAGTCCGGCTATGGCGGAAGAAAGAGAGAAAATGGACAAAGTCCCCTATGCTTCAGCCATAGGCTCTATAATGTACGCCATGCTATGTACAAGACCGGATGTGGCACATGCTATTAGTTTGACTAGTAGGTACCAATTGGATCCAGGTTCGGAACACTGGAAAGCGGTCAAGAATATCATTAAGTACTTGCGAAGAACTAAGGATATGTTTCTTGTATATGGAGGTGAAGAAGAGCTCGTTGCTAAGTGTTATGTCAACGCTAGCTTTGACACTGATCCGGATGACTCTAAGTCTCGATCCGGATATGTATTTCTCATGAATGGCGGAGCGGTTAGTTGGAGGAGTTCCAAACAACCTATGGTGGCGGGATCAACAACGGAGGCCGAATATGTTGTTGCTTCAGAAGCGGCTCAGGAAGCAGTTTTGATGAAGGATTTCATATCCGAACTAGTTGTGGTTGCAAATGCGTTGGACCCAATGGTGATCTATTGTGACAACAATGGTGCCATTGGCAATGCCAAAGAGCCAAGGTATCACAAGCATTCCAAGAATATTAAGCGCCAGTTTCACTCCATCCGCGAGCATGTCAAGGATGGAGATATAAAGATTTGTAAAGTACATACGGATCTCAATGTAGCGATCCGTTGACTAAAACTCTCCCTAGAGCAAAACATGATCTACACCAGATCTCCATGGGTGTTAGATACATCACTATGTAACTAGATTATTGTCTCTAGTGCAAGTGGGAAACTGAAGGGAATATGCCCTGAGAGGCAATAATAAAGTGTTTATTATGTGTATTCCATGTATATGATAGATATTTATTTTGCATGCTATAATTGTATTAATATGGAAACATTAATACATGTGTGTTTAATAAACAAACACAAAGTTCCTAGTTATGCCTCTCTCATAAACTAGTTCCTTGATTAACAAGATGATCACAGTTTCCTGATCATAGACATTGGATGTTGTTAACAACGAGATCACAACATTAGTGTAATGGTGTGATGAACATTCATCCGAAGTATAGCATTACGATAAAAGTCATTGAGTTTATATTGCTATAAACAACTTACGAAGTGATCCTAATCCTTAGACCATGAGATCATGCCAATCACTAACACCGGAAGAGTTTCTTGTTGACATCAAACGTCACACCGTAACTGGGTGATTATAAAGATGGCTTCAAAGCTACTAAAGTGTTATGTTGAGAATCATGGATCAAGAGTGGAATTTGTTCATACCGATGACGGATAGATATACTTTGGGCCCTCTTGGTGATATCACATTGGTTATCTTGCAAGAAAGTGATTTGATCACTAGAATGTTATATCACGGGAACGAGAAAAGAGTGCATGTCAGTAACGAGATCAAACTAGGTATGGAGATACCGATGATCAAATCTCGGACATGTAATATATCGTGAAACAAAGAGATTAAGATACAAGCGTAAAAGGTTTCGACGATCACAGGAAAGTCATCATTGAATGTGTGGGAGTCGGTATGGATCTTCAGGTCCCGCTACTGATTATTGATCGAATAAGGGTCTCGATCATGTCCGCATTATTCGTGAACTGTAGGGTGACACACATAAGGGACACTGACATCTACTTGGAGCAAATGTTTCATGCCGAAAGAATAAACAAGCGCAAGAATTTATTTCACTAGATACCGAAACAGGTTTTCGGGTGAAATTGCATCAAGTGGTTATGCATGTGAAATAGAATTCTATCAAGGGGTTATATGTGAATGTTTGTCATTAAATTAATTAACAAAATTCTGAATAAATAAAAGAGTTTTATTTAATGAGAGTTTGCATTAAATTTGGTGGAAATTTAATAGCAAGTTTGAGTGGGATTTTGAGTGGAGGGATTTGAATGGATTTTTGTGAGTGGAGTGTCCACCCACATGAATGAAGGAGGGGAGGGGGCAGCCCCATGGCTGGCGGCCACCCCCTTGGGTGCCCCCCTCCTCCTATAAAAGGCACCCCTCTCCTCACTTCTCACTCACACTTCCTCGTGAAGGATCTCTCTCCCCCTCTAGAATTTATCCCCCATGGTCTCGGACTAGCGAGATACATGTTCCCGGTGGCTATTCGGCAAGAAAGGGTTGTGATTCCGCTGCATCGCTGGGGCGAGGAGGCAGAGTTTGCAAGGTGTCTTGTACGTGTGTGCGAGCACGGATGTGCTGCTACTTTGCGGCTCCAGGACTTCCTCTCGATCTTGAGATCGGCAAGAGATCGTCTACAGCAACCACGATTTGAACTCGTTAAGCTTTGTCGGTCTTCAAGGGTATGTTATCTACGGATATACATCCTCCCATTGTTTGTATCTAGTAGATAGATCTTGGTACATAGTTCCCATCGTAGGAAAATTTTTGTTTTCTATGTTGCGAAACCTTCATCCTTCACCTTGATGATGTCCTTGAGGCGGAGCTTGACGGAGTCGCTCGAGAAGTTGTCCTCGGAGATGCGGAGGCTATCCTTCCTCTCATTGGTATGCGCGTGCATCAACTTCAAGTGGTGCTATAGAGGCTGGATCCGCCTGATGAACCAGCACATTGCCAGGTCCAATACGGTTAGACCCGTCTCTACAAACCACTCTATCCACCTTATAGCGCGGGAAGCATCGATGTTAGAGGGAAGGGAGGCCTGGGATCTTCATGTCAAGGCTTTGGCGGCAGCTCCATCGACAAAGTCCGGGTACGTCACTTGTCGGCCAGACAGAGGGATATCTGGGCCATAGAAATACGTCTGTTGCCATTTCTTGCAGGACTCGTGGCCAACAATGTCGGGGAAGCGCCGGCCAGGCCGGATCTTAAAACTAATGGTGCCACAATTCCTAAGCTCTTCCTTGCCGGCTCCGGCTTCACGCTTGACGGTGAAAAAGTATATAAAGAGATATAGCCTAGGCCTAATCCCTAAGTACCCCTCACAAAGCGCCGCGTAGTTGCTAACCGCGAGGATGCTATTGGGGGAGAGGTTCTGAGGCTGTACTCGGTAATGGTTGATGACAGCTAGGAAGAAGTTGGAGATGGGCATGGAGACGCCGTGTACCAGTTGTGCTTTGAGGTACACCTTTTCTCCAGCTTGGGGAGAAGGTGTGACCTCGCTGGCCGGTGCCGCCAGCTAGGCGATCCCCTCCGTCGCAGGAAGGTAGCCCTCGATGATCAGTTCCATAATATCACGGTCCGTAATATACGAAACGCGACAGTCGCCTTTGTGGGAGTCGTACTCCTCCTCTAACAGCTCCATCGCCGCTGAGTTATGGTCACCGTCGGTGGCTTCGATAACCGCGGATCTGGGGATCACAAGACCCTCTGGGGGCACGACGAAGGAGCTTGTCGTCTTTGCCGCGGCATCGCCTGACACCGACATGGAGGGGGCGGAACTACTACTAGCCATGGAGGGATTGCGGTGGTGACTGGGGAAGGTCGAGGGGCTAGGGTTTTTTTCACTGTGCGCGGAGAGCTCGAGGAGGTGCTCGCTGGAGGAAGAAGATGATGCATAGGGGAATGAGGTGAAAAGTAAAATTTCCATTACCTTTATAATTTATAACCTCCGGCAAGATTCGTGCGGAATGATCGAACGGTTGATGCGTGGACGACATGTGCGGGCGCGTGCGCGGAAATTTCGCCACGTTGCCAACCGTCGCCGCCAACGGTTCGTATCACTCGCGCGGAAAAATTAGACATGATTGCATTTTCTACATGTGTAAGTTACGAGGCGTTGCTGACCTATCTCTACGTCGCCCTAGCTGTCACTAGCAGGTGAACCATCACATCGGAAGATTCCGGCATAGAAGGATCCAATCCGGCTATGGAAGAGTACGATAGAAGATTCAGCAATTCTCCGTCTTACAAGTTGAAGAGGAGAATACCTTGCAGGATTCTTTGGGAGGACTACAAGATGTTGCTTGACGATTTGCCGACATCCATTTAGATGGAGCAGGCAATGTGAAGAGGCAAGACGGTGCAAGATCTCGGAGTTCTCCGGGGGCTACTATTGGGGATATGCTAGGTATCCTCATAGCATGTCCTCTATCCGGATAACCCGGGTGTCCCACAGTTGGTAGCATGGCCCTTGGCCTGCTGGGAGGCCCAGTTAGATGGATCCAGAAGGGAGGCCCATTCTAGATAAAGGAAGGCTACGGAGGAGTCACCGACGTACCCGGAGCCTTGGAGTGCAAGACACACTAGACTAGTTATAGGCAGTGTAGGACTCTGTAACCTGTCTGGCTAGGACTTTTCCCTGTAACCCTAGGACCTAGCGACTATATAAGTCGGGCCAATGGGAGCCTTTAGGGCACAACTACACATAACCTCGCATAGCGAATCGATCCCTATAACTCGGTGTGTTGCCATTATAGTGATTTATAGTAGGAGTAGGATTCCACCACCGTCGTGGGATCTGAACCTGGGTAAGTTGTGTTACCTCGTACCCGTCAACCGTCCGCCTTCCCCCACGTCTCTAAATACGCACTGTGAGGACCCCTCCATGGCGTACTCGTCGGCAATACCACGACACCAGTGCCATACTCGCCCCTGCTCTGATGGATGAGAACTTATAGTTCTCTGCACATTGTGGAGCAAGCATAAGGATTTCACCAAACATGATGGAAGAATCGCGAGTTTTGATGTTGATACCGAAAACATTTAATTGGGGTTCTCCCCAATGTGGTCAAATAAATCCCTCGTCGTGACTATATTTCCTAGTTGGATGGACATTTCTTATTAAGTTATCAGACCAAGGGGGCAACAAGGGAGAAAGGTCAGGGGCAATGCAATAAATTTTCTGACTTGCGGAAGAAGTCGTGAGTAAGGATTACCAAGAATGTGGCTATCAACGGGATCACACTCCTTTAGGGAATTGTCAAGTGGGGCGCGGAGTTACTTGAGTTTAGATTGGCTCTAGTGGCACTGCTTGTTCAAGTCAGAAGTTGGCTTCTCTATTCCATCAAGTTGTTTCTTCAGTTTCTCATTCTCGATTGTGAAGGTGGCCTTCTCAGTCTTGAGAGTTCTCCCATGATGATCGATAATGGAGGATTTTTTGACATCCATCTTTCCACCTCCTACATTAGTGACTCCAAGTTCTTCTCTGAGCTCAGCACCTCCTTAGCATTGGACACATATTCTGCAAGATGGATAAAAAAGAAACTATGATAAAAGTGATAGCATGAGTTTATGGAAAAGATGACAAGTATGGATAACATCATACTCTTGTTCTCCCTAATATTCTCCTCAAGATTCAAGATTTTCTTCTTCTCATCCAATGATTTCTTCATGGTGGAGTAAGCTCTCTTAAGCTGGTTGATGTCCGACACCATCCTAAGATTCTTGGCTAACTCATTCTGCATCAGCATTTCTGGATTATTTGTGTCCTTAGGTCACTTTAGAGTTTCTAGCACATAATTTTATGAATTTTTACTAGATTCTCGGGGCCTACAGTATGGAAAACTAAACTTAATTGTAGTTCTCCTAGTTACAAAATTTTCTAGTTTGCACTAAAGGCTAGATGGTTAATCTAACAAAATGTCACTAAGTCTTCTTAGATCACCAAAGCATAAATCCTATGGGATTTCCTCCTTGAAGATCAAGGGCTATAGGGTGATATGTAAATAACTCTATGTGAAATAAAAACTTCTTGTGGCCACGATATTCATGGTGCTGGCATAATTGGTAGAGTTGCTCTAACAGGTAGTGGCTCCAGCCATGATGACATTTGCTGCCTTCATTAGATCTTCTAGCAGGAGCTGGTAGAGTAAGCGGAAGTGTATGTGACAAAGTCAGAGATGGGATGGTTGTTGTCTGTGATTGATGCACAACCTAGTATTCCTTCTGCCTACTTTCCTCCTTCGCTTTTCCTTCATCTGCGGCATCCTTAGCCGAAACTTCAACAGTGTTATCTGGGTTGGTGCTATCCTTGACCACCTCAATGCTTGGAGTAGTGAGTCGAGTGTTAGCGCGTCGAATCCCTCGCTCATATGTTTATGTTCAGTATCCATGGCGAAGGATTTGGATGCACCTTCGGAAGCACCTTGAGGGATGGCGGGAGTTGAAGGGGCTATCATGGGAGAGGACTTGGGTACCACAAAGTCGGGGATATCCTTTGAAGTATGCCTCAAAGTTGTTTTGTTCCTACGTATCACAAAGTTAAATTAACAAGTGCATAAAGGAGTGAAAATTAACTCAGGACCAAAAGGGAAGAAAAATCGGTCGCCTACTTGGTGGGTGACGCCTTGGTTTGCATGGCTCTGGCTTCACTACTTGAAAGAGTATATTTCCTGTTCTCTGCCTTTAACACAACCGTTCGTTTCTTGGAGGTCATGGCCTCCGTATTATTCTTGGTCGCCACAGCTCTAGTAGCGGGAGCTTTCTGCTTACATGGTGCTAGTATGTGATACGTCGGAAACGTATCTATAATTTTTGATGTTCCATACTTGTTTAGTATCTACTTTTCTTTGCTTTGTCTACACTTTGAGGTGTTTTTATATGTTTTCTGGTACTAACCTATTAACAAGATGCCACAGTGCCAGTTGCCTGTTTTCTTATGTTTTTGGTTCCAAAAAGGCAGAAAATCAATATTCTCGGAATTGGACGGGACAAAAGCCAAATTCAATATTTTACCGTGGGGAACACGGAGCCAGAGTACGAGACGGAGGGGAGGCACCACGGGGCCATACCCCCTTGCGCGGCGGGCTAGGGTTAGCCGCGCCTGGGGTGACCACCCTGGCTACCCCCTGCCTCGCCTCTTCGCTTATAAAGACCCCCCGATGCCAAAACCCTATGCAACCCGATCAATATTCCACGAAACGGTCTGTAGCCGCCGCCACCATCATCCCTAGATCGGGGGGATCTGAAGCTCTTCCCAGCACCATGACGGAGGGGAGATCATCCCAGAGGCCTTCTTCTTCATCATGCCAGCCTCCGGTATGAAGCGTGAGTAGTTCCACCTTGGACTACGGGTACATGTAGTATCTAGATGGTTGTATCTCCTCCTTTGTGCTATCATGTTTAGATCTTGTGAGCTCTGTTCATGATCAAGACCATATCTATTTGTAATCATGCATGTTGTGTTTGCGGGGTTCCGATGTATATTGAGATTACTATGTCAGATTGATTAATGTTTTTGTCTTATTGATTATATCATGTCTGTGTAGTTTGTGATCTTGCATTCTCTCCGTTTCTAGTAGCTATCTTGGCCAAGTAGATGCTAGTCACTCCAAGAGGGGGTATTTATGCTCGATAGTGGGCTCATGCCTCTATTTAATCTAAGGGAAGTGATAGAAATCTCTAAGTTTGTAGATGTGCTATTGCCACTAGGGAGAAAACAACGGTCTCTTGTTCATGGAACAAGTGGATTGTTTACGTTACAAACTTTGCTTAAAGCAGTTATCTGTTGCTTGCAACTTAGTACTAGAGGGGGGTCGGATGATAACCTGAAGGTGGATTTCTAGTCATAGATGTAGTTGGATGGAGGACTATGTATCTTGTTGTATTGCCCAATCGAATCTCATAGGATCATGAATGTCTAGTATTGCATTGTTATGCCTTGCTCAGTCCTGTCAATTGTCCTGCTGTAATTTGTTTACCCAGCATGTCATGTTTTTTTACCTAAGGAGAACACCTCTAGTGAACTATGGACCCCGGTCCAATATTTACCATTGATACATCTTCCACTATTCATGTTTACTTTCTGCAAACCACTATTACCTTCCACACCATACAGTTAATCCTTTTTTATAGCAACCGGTGAGATTGAAAACCTCACTATTCGTTGGGGCAAAGTCTTGAGTTTGTGTTGTGCAGGTTTCCAAGTTGCTAGAAACACCTTTGAGACGTTTCCTTCCTCCTACTGGTTTGATAACCTCGGTTTCTTACTAAGGGAAGACTTGTTGTTGTACTATTCACACCTTGCTCTTGGCGTTTCCCAATGAAGCGCTTTCAGGCGCCATCAACAAGTTTGTTGGCGCTATTGCCGGGGAGGCTAAGGACGTATTCACAAGGGGAGTCCTTCACAACCTTTCGCTTTACTTTGTTTTTGTTTCTCTTAGTTCCTGTTCTAGTTGCTGGACTGTTATTGCCTTGATTTGTCATGATTTCTATCAATGGATAGTTTCTTTGAAACTAGTTCATATTAGCAAGGTGGATTCACAGAAGAACAAAAATATGTTTATAAGGAACACCGTTTGTCACAAAAAGGGAAACACTTATGGGAACAAATTGATAAATTGAATACTATTGCTAGAGAGGTGTGCTCTACTTATAATATTACTTATTACTTTGATAAATCTTGTTGCTATAGGAGGTATAAACACCTACCTTTTCAATGTGAGAATAATCATAATGTTACCATATCTTCTTATGTTAAAGGAAATTATGACTTTTATGATGTGGAACAAATTGAAGAATTTATTGCTTTCAAGGGTGCATTTGAACTTGCCAGTTTGCTTGAAAACACTGGTGATGCACCTTATGAATATGAGGTTTATGAGATACTTAAGTTTTTCTTTGATAATTACAAGGAAGAAAATGGCTATATTCTTGAATATTTTAATAGGTGCTTTCCACAAATGGAAGATACTAATGCCTTGCAGGAGCCCATGGAAGAAGAAATTGTTGAAACTAAAAGCTCATTAGATGAAAAAGAGGAGGAGAGTGATGAACAAAAGGCAGAAGAATGTATTAGCTACCCATGCCTACCTTCTAATGAGAGTAACTCTTTATCCCTTACATTATTTCATTGTTCCCCTTGCTTACCAAAGGAGGATGAATGTTATGTTCTTGTGGATTCTTTTGAGATACCTACTATGGATAAAACTTGTGATATTAATTATGCTCCAGTTATCTATGATAATCCTTTTTTTGTGCCTGACTTCGAAATGCATGGTACTAAAGAGTTTTGCTTAGAAAATGTTTATGATAAAGCTCTAGATGATGGTCCTATATTGAATGATCAGTCACCTTATTATAGAATTTTTAAAAGTCGGTTTGAAGGTTTTAATCCCACTATTTTTGAGCGTGATAAAAATTATGTGTTTGTAGATCATGAAAAGCATGCTTTATGTGATAGTTATATTGTTGAGTTTATTCATGAGGCTACTGAAAATTATTGTGAGAGAGGAAATTATGGTTGTAGAAGTTTTCATGGTTCTGAAACACCTCTCTATGGGCTGAAAGTTTTAAAATTACTCTTGTTTTAGCTTCCTATTCTTGTCACTTTGTTCTTTGTGAATTTATTTGTGTACAAGATTCCTATGCATAGGAAGTGGATTAGATTTAAATGTCTTTTGAATTTGCTTCTTGATGCTCTCTTTTACTGTAATTCATATTTCTTATGTGAGCATCTTCTTGAACTATCATGCATAACTTAAAGGTGTTAAAGAAAAGTACTTGTTGGGAGATAACCCAAGAGTTTTATTGAGTCTTGGAAGTTATTACTTCAGTAATTACCTCTCCTTATCCTTTTTGTTTTCTTTTTGTGCCAAGAATGACCTCTAATGAGAGGGAAGTAAGATTTGGGGAGTTGCTGTCCCAAAACAGATTTTTGTGCTCCACCGTAAAAATTTGTGACGAATCTATGTAATTTGGATTGAGCTGATATTTTGCGAATAAATCTCCCAGTATTTTATATATAACTTTCGTTAGTTCAACACATTTTGATTTTAGCAACTGAAGGTCTTCGAAAAAATCGTTTTCTACCTGTTGGTCTGTTTTGATAGATTTCTGCCATTATTTGCATTTGCTTGTTATTGATTCCTTTTTGGGTTCTTTTTGGGAAATTGAGATTTTTGAGGGAATTTCTACAGTAGATTGTGTTTTTAGTGAAAGTTTTGCTGTTCTAAATCTAAAACCAATGGGTCTATTATCTTTTGAATACACCAATGTTGCTAATGAAGATTGTGTGAAGTTTTGTATGAAGGAAACTTTGCAGGTCTAGGGAGAGAATGTGAAAAATAAATAAAGAAAATAAATAATTGTTGAAATTTAGGGTGAAAAGAAACTTTTTGTTTCTAAATGGAAACTTAAAATCCCATCTTGAACAAACTTGAGTAATGTTTGAATCCAACTAAATTCAAATCAAGTGGAATGCTTTTTCATAAAAGCATCTTGAAAATTTAAACACTTGGAAAATAAACCAAAACTCTAAAGCCCTAATGGAGGAAAAATCATTTCAAAGATATCTCTAAGATCATGGATTTGATCCATATAAAATTTGTCAACAAACATTTAGAAATGATCAAGAATGACAAATGGAAATATTATACAACCATAGAAATTGATTTTATTCAATTTGGAACCATAGATAAAATCTTATGAATTTAGGAAATTGAATTTCCAAAGCTAATAAAGCACCTATCTAAAAATCCATACCAAATGGTGAGCAAATAATCCTAAAGATATTTAAAAGGATAAACAAATATTAAATAAGATTTTACAAATTGGAATCACCAAGTTTGGAACTTTAAATAAAAAGATATGGATTTTATAAGACAAAGAAAGAAATAATAAATAAGGAATATTTTTCAAGTCAAATTAAATCTTGGCCTAATCCATAAGAAAATGAAAATAAAGATAATCCAAATAAAATAAATTGATAAAGAATATTCCAATAAAATTTCATAGTATTAAAACCATAATCAAATTTTATTTATTTGAAGACAAATGCTCATTTTAAATGATTAATTAATCATATTAAAAATATATCAAATAATTCAAAGTGAATTATTTAACACCCTATTAAATAGATAAAACCTACTGAAAAGGTTTAGTGAAAATTTGAATTCAAATAAGAGTTGGAATTTTATTTAAAATCTTATTTGAATAAAGGCAAGTTCCCTTTTAAAATAAAATATAAACCATAAAAGAATAAAAGAATTATACCAAAATGGTATTTAAAATACAGGTTTAAAACAGTATTAAAGCATACTGAAAAGTTTGTTAAGATTTGAAAAGAAAAAGAGTTTGAAATTATTTGAATAAAATCAAAACTCAAAATGAAATCAGAAAAGAGAAAAAGTTTCTGAAAGGAAAAAAAAGTCCCACCCATCAAACCCTAGCCCAACAAGCCCAGCAGCCCACCCGGCTCCCCTCTCTCCTACGACTTTTCTCACTCGAACACCTACCCTACTCTCTCACTGACCCACGAACCCCACGCCACGTCGATTGCCCCGTCATCATCCCGTCCACCCGCGGTGACCGCGCCTCCTCCCTGACCGATTCTGGCGAAAATTTCTCAGCATCAATACGCGTTGATGGCCTAGTAATTTCTCCTTGCGATCACGCTCGATAAATCCCCTCTCTCTTCTATCTCTTTCCCCTCAAACCTTGCTGCCAGAGAGCCACCAGGCTGGGTCGATTTTACCTTGCACCGCCGCGAACTCCGACGCACTTCAGCGACGATTCCGGCCATCCACCGTCGCCCCTCGCCCCCTCAACCACACGAGCTTGCTCCCCATATCCCTACGCACCTACCTGTGACACTATCTCACTCGTGCACGGTCCAGAACGTCGGCAACGTCTTCACCAGTGCGCCACCGATGACTCCGCAACTCCGGTGAGCCGTAGAACTCGACTCCGTGCGCGCCTCGACCAGTGAATCATGTCGTTTTGTTCACCTGTGTCTGATGCATCTCCAGGTGCTCGTCAATCAACCACGCGCGATCTACAACCTCGTCTCCTACCGCGACAGAGCGTTCCCGACGTTGTCTTGAACTCCGGTGAGGAATCACCGGTGATTCAGAGCGCCCCTCGACAAGTGACGACAACGTTGAGCATTAGCAACATGCTGCGAACTCGGTGAGCCCCCCTCTATCTTCCTCGCATCCTGCATCATTGGCAACGACACCGCCAGAGCGCGGACCGCCGTCCGCCGCCACTAGCGCCGCTCAATTTTGGTCAGGCCCCTGTGCACCGTTAGATCACGATCGCGCGGCTGCGATAGATTCACTAATCGAAGAGGTATGTTTTGATCTGAACCGTGCGTTTCAGCTTAGATCCAATGCACCAGAGAGGCCGATCCAACCGAACCGGTATCGCCTAGTAGAATCACGCCACGTGGCCAGTCTGTTTTAATAAAAACCAGAAATGATCTATTAGATGTTCAATTTTGTAAAATCTATAACTTTTGATCCACATGTCCAAATTTTTAAAATTTTATATCAATGGAATCAGCAAGACAAGTACTTCCCAACCATGCAGTTTGTTTAGTAAATTGCCTCTGTTAAATTGATTGTTTTGCAGAAACTTGTGTAGGCATATTTTGGACATAAAATTTGTTCTAAAAATATTTTTATGGTAAAACCTTTGACCAATGGATTGTTTTGAACCTAATAGATCATATAAACCAACTTGTGGATTCAAAAACATATTTTGTGAGGCAAAATAATAAATCTTTGATTTAGAACATTTCTAGTCAATTAAAAATGTTGTTTACATGTTAAAAATACTTTTTGGAGAAAATCTTTGGGAAATGATTTGGATTAAACTCTGTGAACCCAAACACCAAGTTTTAGAATTAAAAATGTATTTGGTGAAACCTATAAAGATTATTGCATTGCTAAAGGCATTCTCAACTACATAAAATATTTGATTTGGTTTAAAAATGATTTATAAGTAAAATATTTTGCAAATGATTTTGCCACTTATATAAATGACCAATAGATGTTTTAGAATGTTTATAACCTATTATAAACCACTTTTGTAAATAACAAAATCTTTGGAATGCTTGCATGCATTGCTTTATTTTTTTGTTATTTTATGTGATGTTTGCTTGAATGGTAGAATGAATATTGCTTGCTTGGTTGAATTGTAGTGGAATTTGAAGAGTGTGAATATTGGAAGATCAAGGAGTGAACTTATATTCTCTACCAAAAAGGCAAGTGATGCTGCATACTTTTGTCCCATTATTTTCACTATGCATTAGTGATATTTCTAAGTAGGACTTCCATGGAATTTTTGCTAAGAATAAACTATGCCATGGGAAATCCTAGTAGATGAAACCTTAGTAGAAATTCCTAAGTTAATATTCATACTACTATCATGCTTAGCTTAGCTAGTAGAAAACAAGGGGGATTGTATTCATGCTATAGAATATTTCTAATTCAAGGACTTGTGTTTTGTTTAATAAAACAACTAAGTGAATGAAACACCTGGGTGGAGTGGTTATACAAGGCCCATTTCTATGGTTTACCTTGTGTATCACACTTTTGGATGGCCACCCAGGAACAAAGAGATTTGAGATGTCAAATGTTTAGAAGATGCAAGTGCAGCCACTTGGCATTATGGGCTCTGCCTGGATCATATAGGTTGCAATAACTTAGCCAAATGGACAGTTGGTGGTAGGGGATTGATAGGTTGGAGCGCGTCTATTTTGGTCTAAGGGAAGGCTTCTGAAATATCTTGTCTTCGTGAAACCAAGTCTTGTGGGGAAAGTGCACCACCTCTGAAGAGTGAAAAATCTAAGTACTTAGCCATGTCCCTGGTAAAGGACAATTTAAGCATCAAGACATGGAAGCTATCAAGAATCTCCTCATCCCAATTTTTCTAAGTTAAAATCTTGTGGTTGAACAAGGGTTGAAGGATCACCAATTTCTATTAGGAGATGCCTTGGGTGTTTTTGTCAAGCAAAAACTTAGTGTTTTTCAAATGATAAGGAAAATCTATTTTTAGTAAAGCAAGCCTAAGCTCCACTTAGCCAGATGCATATAGATGATAGACTCCACTATACTACCATAGTATCACTTGCCAATACAATTCAAATGTATTAACCCTTGTGGCTATAACTTATTATGTTGTAGGTTTGTTTGATGTTAGTGAGGTGTGTTGATTAGGATTACAAGTCTACAACCAACATGATTGCCTGTGGCACTTTGAAGATGAAGGACCCCATGCTATAGCTATTTCTGCTGCATTGTAATGAGATAGCCAAATGAGCTATGTAAGATGTAATAAATTATTTTATTCCTGGTTATAAAGTTGTATTATGACCTTTGTTTCTTGATATTACATCTTAACTATGGATGTTAGCTATTGATCCAGGGACTAGCATTGCAATCACAGGGATCCTTACCTTTATAAGGGAGGGATCTTACAGATGGTATCATAGCACTGTGTTCCCTGTAGGATTTGTAAACCTAGGATTGGACAAAACCCCTTAGAAAAATAGGAGTTGAATTTGTTCCAAAACATATTTACAAACAATCTTGTAAACTCTTTCCTCAAGCTTTTGGTTTTGACTCTACATCTCTTCTATCTCAAACTTGATGGATAAAGCCTCCACCATGAGCAAAGACTTCAACATGAGCAAAGGACTTCACCAACTCAAATGACTTCAACTTGACCATCATCAAGGACTTCAACTTTATTTTCACCAAGGACTTCAACTTGGATATCACTAAGGACTACAAGTGAGACAAGAAATATTACCCAAGACTTGAAGACTAAGGAAACACAACTTAGAAGGAACCATCATCACCTTTGAAGTTGTGACCAAGACACAAAATTTCCCCAAGGATACAATGATATCATTCAAGAAGCAACCAAGAAGGATGGAATGATCTCAAGTGAACCATATAGTTGGACCACCATATTAAGTTTAGATCAAACCCACCAACTTATGTGGTGTAGCAAAAATATTTTATTGCCTAAAAATGTGCTTGAAATTTACTGTTTGAGTGGAATGTTTGTTTGTGATTGCTTTCACATTGCTTGTGTGAATTGTGATGTGTGTGATTAGAATTAATTCCTTAGAAATCTTTTGCCTATTCTAATCCCAATCCAACCCAAACATATGACTACCCCAAGAGACTCCAACATCAAGGATGGTGACAACAACAACCACCAAGAGATCAACATGAGAGAACTCATAGTAACCCAAACCCAGTTGAACCAAGTGACAACTCAATTTTGGGCCAACAACAATGATTTAGACCCAACCATGCAAAGGTTTTTGGAAACCCAAACCCAATTGTTGCATAGGATGACAAGTCAAATGATCAACATGGGAGACAACCCTTCCCAAAGAACTTGTGACAACAAGGATGTCAAGGATGATATTATAGAAGGAACTCAAGCTTGCAATATTTGTGGAGACAAGGATCACACTTCCAAAGAGCATGAAGATCAATGCCCTAATTGTGAAGAGAAACATCCAACTAATCAATGCCCCACATCTCAAGCTACTTGTTTCCTATGTGAAGGAAATAATCATGTCCCTATCCAATGCCCCGTCCATTCCATAGTTCAACAAAGGAAACAAGGTGGAGTGCATAAACAGATTGTAAACCCTCAGGAGGGAACAACTTCTACCAAGAAGGGTGAAGACAAAGGAAAATCTCAGCTTGCACCTCCATGCAATACGACTCAATTTGATGGACCAAAGAGGAGACATATGTATTACCAAGGAAGAGATTAAGGAGACCAGGAGAATTTCCCACCTTTGAGGTGAGATATGAAGAGCATGAACTATAAGCACTCCTAGATTTGGAGAAACCCAAGAAGAAGAAGGACAAAATTCAAGTGAAGTGTTGCCATTGCGAAGAGATGGGACACTATGCCAATGAATGTCCAGAGAAGAAGAAAAAGTATAAGGAAATTAGCCAAGTGTGGTGCAACAACTGCAAAGAGCTAGGCCATTATGTGTCAACTTGTCCACAGAAAATACGTGAAGAACTCAATCTTGTCACATGTTACAATTGTGGTGATCAAGGACATTATGCAAGAAATTTTCCAGAAAAGATGAAGCATAAGATAAACAAGCCTATGAAGGATCTCAGCCTTGTCACATGTTTCAAGTGTGGAAATAAAGGACACTATGCAGATGTTTGCCCAGAGAAGTTACATCAAGATTCCAAGCAAGGCAAGATGTAATCTAGTTGGAAAACTTTTAAGGGTGGTAGTACCCTAGTTGCTTTGAGCCAACTTGTAACCCCTATCTTTCCCAAATCTCGGGACGAGATTTATTTTAAGGGTGCTAGCCTGTCACATCCCAAATTTTTCCAAATTTTTTAATGTGAAAAATAAATAAACAAAATAAATAATTGTTGAAATTTAGGGTGAAAAGAAACTTTTTGTTTCTAATTGGAAACTTAAAATCCCATCTTGAACAAACTTGAGTAATGTTTGAATCAAACTAAATTCAAATCAAGTGGAATGCTTTTTCATAAAAGCATCTTGAAAATTTAAACACTTGGAAAATAAACCAAAACTCTAAAACCCTAATGGAGGAAAAATCATTTCAAAGATATCTCTAAGATCATGGATTTGATCCATATAAAATTTGTCAATAAACATTTAGAAATGATAAAGAATGACAAATGGAAATATTATACAACCATAGAAATTGATTTTATTCAATTTGGAACCATAGATAAAATCTTATGAATTTAGGAAATTGAATTTCCAAAGCTAATAAAGCACCTATCTAAAAATCCATACCAAATGGTGAGCAAATAATCCTAAAGAGATTTAAAAGGATAAACAAATATTAAATAAGATTTTACAAATTGGAATCACCAAGTTTGGAACTTTAAATAAAAAGATATGGATTTTATAAGACAAAGAAAGAAATAATAAATAAGGAATATTTTTCAAGTCAAATTAAATCTTGGCCTAATCCATAAGCAAATGAAAATAAAGATAATCCAAATAAAATAAATGGATAAAGAATATTCCAATAAAATTTTATAGTATTAAAACCATAATCAAATTTTATTTATTTGAAGACAAATGCTCATTTTAAATGATTAATTAATCATATTAAAAATATTTCAAATAATTCAAAGTGAATTATTTAACACCCTATTAAATAGATAAAACCTACTGAAAAGGTTTAGTGAAAATTTGAATTCAAATAAGAGTTGGAATTTTATTTAAAATCTTATTTGAATAAAGGCAAGTGCCCTTTTTAAATAAAATATAAACCAAAAAAGAATAAAAGAATTATACCAAAATGGTATTTAAAATACATGTTTAAAACAGTATTAAAGCATACTGAAAAGTTTGATAAGATTTGAAAAGAAAAATAGTTTGAAATTATTTGAATAAAATCAAAATAGAAAATGAAATCAGAAAAGAGAAAAGAGAAAAAGTTTCTGAAAGGAAAAAAAGTCCTAGCCATCAAACCCTAGCCCAACAAGCCCAGCAGCCCACCCGGCTCCCCTCTCTCCTTGGACTTTTCTCACTCGAACACCTACCCTACTCTCTCACTGAACCGCAAACCCCATGCCACGTCGATTGCCCCGTCATCATCCCTTGCACCCGCGGTGACCGCGCCTCCTCCCCGACCGTTTCTGGCAAAAAATTCTCAGCGTCACTACGCGTTGATGGCGCAGTAATTTCTCCTTGTGATCACGCTCGATAAATCCCCTCTCTCTTCTCTGTCTTTCCCCTCAAACCTCGCTGCCAGAGAGCCACCAGGCTACGTCGATTTTACCTTGCACCGCCATGAACTCCGACGCACATCAGCGACGATTCCGGCCAGCCACCGTCGCCCGTCGCCCCCTCAACCACACGAGCTTGCTCCCCATCTCCCTACGCACCTCCCAGTGACACTAGCTCACTCGCGCACGGTCCAGAACGTCGGCAACGTCTTCACCAGTGCGCCACCGACGACCCCGCAACTCCGGCGAGCCCTAGAACACGACTCCGTGCGCGCCTCGACCAGTGAATCATGTCGTTTTGTTCGCCTGTGTCTTATCCATCTCCAGGTGCTCGCCAATCAACCCCGCGTGATCTACAACCTCGTCTCCGATCGCGACAGAGCATGCCCGACACTGTCTTGAACTCCGACGAGGAATCACCGGTGATTCAGAGCGCCCCTCGACAAGTGACGACCACGTTGAGCACTAGCAGCATGCTGAGAACCCGGTGAGCCACCCTCTCTCTTCCTCGCATCCTGCATCATCGGCAACGACACCTCCAGAGCACGCGCCGCCGTCCGCCGCCGCTAGCACCGCTCAGTTTTGGTCAGGCCCCTTAGCACCGTTAGATCACGATCGCGCGGCTACGATAGATTCACTAATCAAAGAGGTATGTTTTGATCTGAACCATGCGTTGTAGCTTAGATCCAACGCACCAGAGAGGCCGATCCAACCGAACCGGTATCGCCCAGTAGAATCACGCCACATGGCCAGTCTGTTTTAATAAAAACCAGAAATGATCTATTAGATGTTCAATTTTGTAAAATCTATAACTTTTGATCCACACGTCCAAATTTTGCAAATTTTATATAAATAGAATCAGCAAGACAAGTACTTCCCAACCATGCACTTTGCAGAAACTTGTGTAGGCATATTTTGGATATAAAATTTGTTCTAAATTTTTTTATGGTAAAACCTTTGACCGATGGATTTTTTTGAACCTACTGACCATATAAACCAACTTGCGGATTCAAAAACATATTTTTTGAGGCAAAAGAATAAAAACTTTGATTTAGATCATTTCTAGTCAATTAAAAATGTTGTTTATATGTTAAAAATATTTTTTGGAGAAAATCTTTGGGAAATGACTTGGATTAAAATATCTGACCCTAAAAACCAAGTTTTAGAATTAAAAATGTATTTGGTGAACCCTATAAAGATTATTGCATTACTAAAGGCATTCTCAACTACATAAAATATTGATTTGGTTTAAAAATGATTTATAAGTAAAATCTTTTGCAAATGATTTTGCCACTTATATAAATGACCAATAGATGTTTTAGAATGTTTATAACCTATTACAAACCACTTTTGTAAATAAAACAATCTTTGGCATGCTTGCATGCATTGCTTTATTTTTTGTTATTTTATGTGATGTTTGCTTGAATGGTAGAATGAATATTGCTTGCTTGGTTGAATTGTAGTGGAATTTGAAGAGTGTGAATATTGCAAGATCAAGGAGTGAACTTATATTCTCTACCAAAAAGGCAAGTGATGCTTCATACTTTTGTCCCATTATTTTCACTATGCATTAGTGATATTTCTAAGTAGGACTTCCATGGAATTTTTGCTAAGTATAAACTATGCCATGGGAAATCCTAGTAGATGAAACCTTAGTAGAAATTCCTAAGTTAATATTCCTACTACTATCATGCTTAGCTTAGCTAGTAGAAAACAAGGGGGATTATATTCATGCTATAGAATATTACTAAGTCAAGGACTTGTGTTTTGTTTAATAAAACAACTAAGTGAATGAAACACCTGAGTGGAGTGGTTATACAAGGCCCATTTCTATGGTTTACCTTGTGTATCACACTTTTGGATGGCCACCCAGGAACAAAGAGATTTGAGATGTCAAATGTTTAGAAGCTGCAAGTGCAGCCACTTGGCATTATGGTCTCTGCCTGGATCATATAGGTTGCAATAACTTAGCCAAATGGATAGTTGGTGGTAGGGGATTGATAGGTTGGAGCGCGTCCATTCTTGTCTAAGGGAAGGCTTCTGAAAGATCTTGTCTTGGTGAAACCAAGTCTTGTGGGGAAAGTGCACCACCTCTACAGAGTGAAAAATCTAAGTACTTAGCCATGTCCCTGGTAAAGGACAATTTGAGCATCAAGACATGGAAGCTATCAAGAATCTCCTCATCCCAATTTTTCTAAGTTAAAATTTTGTGGTTGAACAAGGGTTGAAGGATCACCAATTTCTATTGGGAGATGCCTTGGGTGTTTTTGTCAAGCAAAAACTTAGTGTTTTTCAAATGATAAGGAAAATCTATTTTGAGCAAATCAAGCCTAAGCTCCACTTAGCCAAATGCATATAGATGATATACTCCACTATACTACCATAGTATCACTTGCCAATACAATTCAAATGTATTGACCCTTGTGGCTGTAACTTATTATGTTGCTGGTTTGTTTGATGTTAGTGAGGTGTGTTGATTAGGATTACAAGTCTACAACCAACATGATTCCCTGTGGCACTTTGAAGATGAAGGACCCCATGCTATAGCTATTTCTGCTGCATTGTAATGAGATAGACAAATGAGCAATGTAAGATGTAATAAATTATTTTATTCCTGGTTATAAAGTTGTATTATGACCTTTGTTTCTTGATATTACATCTTAACTGTGGATGCTAGCTATTGATCCAGGGACTAGCATTGCAATCATAGGGATCCTTACCTTTATAAGGGAGGGATCTTACGGATGTAATGAGATGAAGAATGGACAAAAGCTCAAGCTTCAAGATTCCACCCCGTGTCACCCCAATAAATATTCAAGAGGTACAAGCGCCAAAGCTTGGGGATGCCCAAGGCATCCCCTTCTTCATCAATAAAAAGCTCAGGTCTTTCTAGACACTTCGTTTTTATTGTTTCATGCACTGTTGTGTTGTTCTTGGAGCGTCTTAGTTTTTGTTTAGTTTGCTTAGTTTTCTTCAATAAAGTAGTGTAAGACCCCACCTTTATATGGTAAAGGTCCTTGTGATTGCAATGCTAGTCCCTGGATCAAATGCTAGGATCCACAGTTTAATATGAAGTACAGAGATACAAAGGTCGTTATTACATCGTCATTCCAAAGATAACATAGTCTTTTACAACTCAATAGCCAAAGGCTAATACAAGAGTTCATAACATAAGCAAATAAAATAAAGTCCCCATCTTCATGTGCCACAGGCAAGCATGTTGGGTGTAGACTCATAACCCTAATCCTCATTAGAATAACCTGCAACATCATAAGTTACAGCCATAGTAGGTCAATACACTTGGAATTGTAGTTTAGGCTTGCTTTGCTCAAAATAGGGCTTTCCTATCAGTTGAAATCACTAAATTTTTGTTTGACAAACCCCCCCCCCCCCAAGGAACCACCAATACACATTGGTGAACCTTTACCCTTGTTCAACCACAAGTTTTTAACTTAGAAATTGGGGTGAGGAGATCCTTGATAGGTTCAATATCTTGATGCTCAAATTGTCCATTGCCGGGGACACGGCTAAGTACTTAGGTTTTACCCTCTCGAGAGGTGGTGCACTTTCCCCACAAGACTTGACATGCATCGAGACGAGACCTTTCAGAAGCCTTACCTTAGACCACCATGGACGCGTTCCATCCTATAACCCTACCACCAACTGTCCATCTGGCTAAGTTATTGCAACCTATATAATCAAGGAAAAGGCCATATGCCATGTGGTTGCACTAGATGCTTCTCAACACTAAACATATCAAATCCCTTTATTCCTGGGTGGATTTCCACAAGTGAGATTCACAAGGTAAACCATAGACATGGGCCTTGTGTAACCACTCAACATAAACCATCATATCATTCCACCCAGGTGATTCATTCACTTAGTTGTTTTATTAAACAAAACTCAAGTCAAATACTTAGAAATATTTCATAGCATGAATATAATCCACCCTTGTTTGCTAATATCTAGGCTAAGCATGATAACAAAACAAGTATCTTAACTTAGAGAAATATTCTACTAAGACTAAAACTACTAGGATTTCCCAAGGCATAGGATAGTATATAACTTATAAAATTTCCATGCAGCCCTTTTCAAAATATCACTAGTGCATAGTCAAAATAATAGGACAAAATACATGAAGCACCACTTTCCTTGGTAGTAGTTGGGGGAGTAGCAACAATCTTCACAATCATAATCGCCACTAGCACCAAAATCTACACATAAAATAATAGCACCAAATTCACATTCCAATATTCAAGCAAAAGTATTATGAATGCATGCAAATGCAATGAAATGATATTTCTATACTAAACAAGTCAAGTCAAACAGTACTAAAGACAACTATTTATAGTTTAAATAAACTTAAATTTGCTTTAAAAATCATTTTCTAAATAATTTATATAGCCAAATAAGCCCATATTTGAATCTGCAAATATACCTAATTTTACAGAAGCAAAATACAAATTCAAGCCCACAGTAGTGTAGAATTTATTTTTGTCAATCCAATGATATCTTATTTGTATTTTTTGGACAAACGAAACTCAAGATATGAATTTTACTAGTTTGAATCTCTAATAGATATAAAAACAGATTTTAAAATAAAATGAACGAGAGCCGCAGGATTAAAATGAAATCGCACGGGCCAGATCTATCGATACCCCTTTGTTAAGTGATCTAATTAGATCCACTAGATCTATATCTAACATCTATGACACATGCGACCAAAGTCTGGTGGCGCTAATGGGTGCTGGCGGCGACGCTACTAGCGGCGATGGTCCGGTGGTTCTATAGGGGCTATGGGCGGTGCAGCAGCTTACTAGTGTCGCACGATCGCGAGGAAGGTCATGGTGGTTTCGGCTTGGACAGGGGCGTGCTGCTGTGGCCGGAAAATCTCGACGGAATCTTCACTCGCGTCGGGCACGAGTTGGCAGAGACGACTGCGATGCTCTGGATCACCCTAGCGCAAACCAAATGTATCAGTACATGCGCAAGGTTCAGGCGAACAAGTTCGTCTGATTCAGAGGCCAAGGGGCGGCCGCATCTTACCGGGATTTCTCGTCGGAGGTGAGGGTAGCGTCGGGTGCTCGCAGTGCTCGAGGAGTCGATGACCTGGGCCAGTACAGAACGAACCAATGGTCTCAGAGGATGCGTAAGGGGTAGAGGAACAACACCAAATGAACGAGAGGCAAGGGGGCGCTCGAGGCTCACCGGAGATGCTCGGGCAGCGGCGACGCAAGCTCAAATACGGCCAGCCTAGGGGCGCTCTAGTGCTGGTGGTTGAGGGAAATGACCGTGGAGGCGAGGGGGTTAACTAGCTAGCGGGGGCGATGTGATTACTCAGGGAATCAATGGCAATTACTATAACATCCCAGCATTTAGGAACTAACGAAGGGTAGATTTAGGAATCTATGAAATTGCATGCATTCATCTGTAAAAAATGTGGGTAAATTTTTCGCCAAATAAAAACCTAAAGTGATCAAAGTTTCTTTCATGCTTTGAGATTAGGTATAGTCTTGAAGGATGATTGTTATAGACTTTGATATGATCTTTGTGGATGAGTGTGTTTTGGGAAATGAAATTTGAATTTAAAATTGAGTGTTGGATTTATAATGTAGAAGGATTTAGAATTAGGTTTGAGTGATTTGATTTAATCAAGAGTTAACAATTAATAACTCAAACTTTAGATAAAATAAATTAATCAATAAAATGAATATTTATTTTATAACTTTATTCAATAAATGAGTCACAAAATGTAACTTATTATGAAACAAAAGAAGAATCTTTATATATTGAATAAAAGTACAATCTTTATTACAAAAGAATAGAATAAAAATTACAAAGGGATAAAAGAAATATTACAAGTGATTATTATATAAAGAAAAGAAAACCTAAACTAAAGTATTGAATCTTCAAGTCTAGTACCTGAAAATCAAACCCAAACAAAAATAAAGAAAGTTAGGGATTAAAAAATGTTTTACTCTCGGACTTGACCGTGAGTTGCATTGTTCAAGGTTCATCATGGAGGAATTATTTAAGGGGCAAATTTCACCTATATGAAAGAATATATCTTTCATAATTTCAAGTCATAAGCCAAATAAACAGCAAGGAGGGGCAAATTTCACCAAGACAAGTAAACGTAACCAGATAGAAGTAACTTTCATATCCAGAGCATATCCACATGGTGCAGCAGGCACACATGAAGCACACACACCAAACTACATGGTGTGTGCTGTCAGCACAACATCAACAGGCCACACACACAAAACTACACAGCATAGCCATGGGCAAGCCAACCCCACACCATTTCCCTAATCTTACACACCAAGAACACATTCAGCTTAGCAAAGCCAAACCAAATCGCACCAACCAAACTCTGGATCATCTCACCAAGATGGTGACATAAGGAGGGGGGTACATCAGGTGGAGAGCAAGGACAAGATCAAACCACCAGGACCAGGAGGTGGAGAGCTAGATCAAGGACAAGTCCAGGAGCTAGAAGTATCAGGAAAGGCACCAAATCAAGCTAGCCACAAGATCAACAACTTGCAACAACAACACCCAAGTGTGTTGAGCATCATAAAACACCCACATATTATGTTCATCATATTCAAACAGAAAAGCATGTGTTGTTTTACAAATTAAACCTCTCAGTGATAACCCAAGTGGGGTGAACCTATCATAGAGGAAATTTGAAATATAAGGCCAATAGTAAACTCTACAAAATCCACCAGGCCTAGTGATCATCAAAAACTCATTTATATTCCAAAAGGTTATCAAATAGCTTATAAAATTTGGGCACATCTCCTAGTGGAGTAGCACCATAGATTTCATAAACTATATGCATCAACCTTAAGCTAGAATCAAACAAATCATTTTAGCCAACCATGATCCAAGATCCAGTGAACAAACTTGATACTTAAACATATCTATAAGGGTCAGTAGGATAGGAATTTAATTCCTAAGCCTCAGACCAGCATCATAGGCATTGATCTTTAAAAGAAAGAAGCTTACAATTTATCTTTAATAGATATTCAATCTTAAGCACTAACCATAGTAAAGCCCAGTAGTAGAATCATCACTTGTGTGCCATTTTAATGGTTTCACAAGAATAAACTCCAAAACCAAGCCAAACAATTACTTAGCTTTCATAATTAAACCATCAAGCCAATAACAATAATTTTCCTGCAAACAAAAACCAGGAATCATGATCAAGTTTATATGTATAGAGTAGTACTAGAAGAAACTAATTAACCTCAATCTGCACATGAATCCCTAAGCCAACATTTACTGGTGCAATGAATCACCACTGATTTCATAGGTTTCACAGTTACACCATCAACTTAACCAAGCTTTATCACCATTTAGAGGCAAAACTACTGAACCACTAGCATCAGATCAACAATAGCATCATATAATCAAAACATGACAGAAAGCACTGAAGTAAAGTGAGCACAATATTCATTAGGCATCATTACCAGATCAAATCATCATCTTACAAGCACAAAGATGAATGAATCCTAGAACCAGGGAAGAACCCTAGAACCAAGATGAACCCTAATGAGGAATGGCCACTAGTTACACACATATGAACTCAGAGGAGGTAGAGGCACGGGTAATAATCCGAGGACCAACTCACCTGTGGTCCTCGCTGTAGTTTAGAAGAGGAGACAATGGGTCTTCGACGAACACGGCGGCACAGGGAGAACCCCAAGGGGCGCTGTGACCCACACCATGCCGAGGAAGCGACAATCGCCGCACCTGAAGGCGAGGAGCACCACCACAGCACACGGTAGCAGCGGTGGCAACAGCACCAACACAATCACTATTTTCTAGTGCATAGTTGAAAAACATAGGTATAAAATCATGAAGAACCACTTGCCTTGGTAGTTTGGGGAGCAGCAACAATCTTCACAATCACAATCACTATTTTCACCAAAATCTACACATAAAATAATGGCACCAAAATCACATACAAAATATATACAAGCAAAAATATATGAATGCATGCAAAATGCCATGTGATGATTTCCTACACCAAACAAGACAAGTGCACAGTACTGAATCATAAAAAAGTTCAAAACAAGCCAAATAAACTTTATTTGAATAACATAACATTTTTCAAATAATTACTATACACAAATTATGCCTACAAATGTTTCTGTAAAAACAATCATTTTAACAGAGGCAAAACATTAAACACATTGCATAAACAAAAAGGATTTTCTCTCCTCATTCCAATGATCTAAAATTGGTCAAATTTGCACATGGAAATCAAAAGTTATGAATTTTACAAGTTTAAACATCTAATAGATCTAAATTCTGATTTTAAATCAAACCTACAAACACGCGGCGTGTTCTGATTCGTCGATACCGAATCGCATGGATCGACTAACATGGACCGCCAGATCTAACTAAAATCACACGGCCAGATCTGTTCCATACCCCTTCGTTAAGTGATTCTATCAGATTCGTTGGATCTAGATCTAACGGTCCTGGACCATGCGACCAAAGTCTGGCGGCGCTGGCGATGGTGGCACGGTGGTGACGCTCTGTCAGCGATGCTCCGGTGAATACAGGAGGGGCTGGGGTGTGTGGCGTGGCTTAACAGACTCGCACGGTCACGAGGAAGCTCAACGTGGCAGTAGTTTGTCGAGGGGTGCACGAACGCGGCGGCAGGACCTCATCGGAGTTGTGCGCGGCGTCTGGTGCTTTCAGATGGTGTTGTTGCCGACGATGTAGATCGCCCTAGCACGAACCAGTGGGGTTAGGGGATGCACAAATATGTGGCGAACGTGACAGGGTCAGAGAGGAGACAAGGGGCGCTCGATTCATACCGCTATTGCTCGTCGAAGTTGAGCGGCGGCTCTGGTGTTTGCGGGCGTGAACGAAGACGATGACCTGGGTCACGAGCATGCAAACCAGGGGTGTCAGCAGATGGACAAGGATGTGGAGGTCACGCTCGTATGAACCAGAAGCAGAGGGGCGGTGGGAGCTCGCCGTAATCGCTTGCCGGAGTGGCTCGGTACTGCTGCGGTGTAAGCGAGAGTGTGGGCAGCCTGGTGGTGGAGTGGGGGCGCTGAGTGAGGGGAAATGGTTGCAGAGGGGTGGGGGTTAAGTAGGCGGAGCAGGGGCGAGAATCTCACGAGCAATCAACGCCAATTAAGCGCATTTGCGTCGGGGAAGAAATGGCCACGGCGAGCAGGTCTTCAATGCGAGATTGACGACGAACTTGACGTGGCAGTGGGTCCGGGGTGTCAGTGAGTGGGTGTGTGCGAGCACGGGTGGGGAAAGACAGAGAGAGGAGTGGCCCGGGTGGGCTGCTTTGGCTGCTGGGCTGAATACCGGGCGCCAGGCCCAGTTGGGTTTTCAATTTCTTTTTCTTTTTCCAGAATGAATTTCAGGAATCATTTTCAAACAATTCAAAAGCATTTGAAATCCAAACCTTTTCTGGATTTTTGTAAAGTCTAAACTTCATAAAATTAGACATAAAACCTTTCTGTCTCCTTGGGCTTGCTAGGTTTTATTGGGAAAATCAAAATAAACAGAGCCATAGCACTTGATTTGAATATGTTTTGAAGATGGTTTTAAACCCATATTTGTTTTGTAAATTTTTGTCCAAACTCTAACATTCAACCAAAACAACATGAGAGCAAACAAAGCTTGGTTTAAAACAATTATACTCTCATTTGAGAGTGGCATTAGATTAATGCATGCTTACATAAAATAATAGCACTTAGTGCTTCTGTTTTCTTGAAATGGGTTTGATATTTGATCCCTAAATGATATGCATGCATGAATGATATGCAATCTTTGAAAACATGATTTTATGGATTTTACAAATCTAACCCCCTTAAGGTGAATCTCGCCCTCGAGATTCGGGTTGGCTAGAAAATAGGTGAGGGTGGTATTTCCAAAGATCATCTTCTCTTTCCCATGTGGCTTCTTCTTCGGAATGATGGTTTCACTGAACTTTGCAGAATTTGATAGTCTTAGTCTGAGTAACTCTTTCTGCAGTCTCAAGAATCTTGATAGGTTTTTCCTCATAAGTAAGATCACTTTCCAACTGGACTTCCTCCAATGGTATAGTATCCTTCAAAGAAGTCTCTTCCATTTCTGGATGGCATTTCTTTAGCTGACTCACATGAAACACATTGTGAACAGCAGACAATGACTCTGGCAATTCAATCTCATAAGCTACTTCTCCTTTCTGACTAAGAATCTTGAATGGTCCAACATATCTTGGGGCCAATTTTCCTTTGACTCCAAATCTCTTCACTCCACGAAGTGGTGACACTCTAAGATAAGCTCTATCACCCACTTCATAGGTGACTTCTCTACGCTTAGGATCTGCGTAGCTCTTCTATCGGGACTGTGCTATCTTCAATCTGTCCTTAACTAACTTGACTTTCTCTTCAGCCTCTTTGATTAGTTCTGGTACGAACAAACATCTTTCTCCCACACCATTCCATAGAAATGGGGTGGTACACTTCCTCCCATAGAGAAACTCAAATGGTGCCATCTCAATACTGGCTTGATAGCTGTTATTGTAAGAGAATTCTGCGTAAGGCAGACTTTCATCCCAACTGGCTCCATAGTCTAAGGCACATGCCCTCAACATATCTTCAAGAATCTGGTTGGTCCTTTCCGTTTGTCCATCAGTCTAAGGATGAAAAGTAGTGCTGAATTCCAACCTCGTTCCCAACGACTCATGTAGTTGCCTCCAAAAATGAGAAGTGAATTGAGTTCCCCTATCAGACACAATACTCTTGGGTACTCCATGCAGAGATACAATCCTGCTCATGTAGATCTTTGCTAACTTAGCACTTATATAGGTTGTCTTCACGGGTATGAAATGAGCCACTTTAGTTAAGCGATCCACTACTACCCAATAGAGTCATATCCTGACCTGGTCCTTGGCAATCTGGTGATGAAATCCATGCCAATCTTATCCCACTTCCAATCAGGAATAGGTAGTGGTTGTAACAATCCTGCTGGTTTCTGATGTTCCGCTTTCACTCTACTACATACATCACACAAAGCAATATGTTCGGCGATGTCCTTCTTGAGATTATTCCACCAAAATCTTTCTTTCATATCCATGTACATTTTGGTGTTACCTGGATGAATGGAATACGATGAGTTGTGTGCTTCTTGTAGTATCAGTTTCCGAAGCTCCGGATCTTGTGGAACACATATACGTTTTCCATACCATAAAGTACCATGTTCATCTTCATGGAATCCTTTGGCTTTTCCCTTGCCAACCTTTTCCTTAATCTCTTCAATTCCTTATCTGTCTTTTGGGCTTCTTTGATTTTGTCCAACAAAGTGGGTTGAACATCCAATGACATGAGACGTCCTTCAGGCACAATCTCCAATCCGAGATCTCTAAATTGGGCACACAGATCATCTGGCTATTCTCCCTTAGTAAGGTCATTCACAAAAACCTTACGGCTTAGAGCATCCGCTACAACATTTGCTTTACTGGGGTGGTATTGCAAACTCAAATCATAGTCCTTTATGAGTTCTAGCCATCTTCTTTGTCTCATGTTAATTTCTTTCTAGGTGAAGATATACTTCAAACTTTTGTGATCTGTGAACACTTCACATCGCTTTCCCAAAAGATAGTGTCTCCATGTTTTGAATGCATGGACAACAGATGCTAACTCCAAATCATGAGTAGGGTAATTTACTTCATGAGTTTTGAGTTGTCTCGAGGCATAAGCCACAACTTTCCCTTCTTGCATTAGTACTGCACCCAATCCATGATGAGATGCATCACAATACACTTGGAAATCCTTCTCTAAATCTGGCAGACATAAGACTGGTGTTGTCACTAGTCTCTTCTTCAATTCTTGGAAACTGAGTTCACATCCTTCAGACCAAGCAAATTTCTTGTCTTTCTTTAGTAACTCTGTCATTGGCTTAGCTATCTTGGAGAAATTCTCAATGAACCTTCTATAGTATCCTGCCAAGCCAAGGAAACTACGAACCTCTTTCACTGACTTAGGAGATTCCCATTCAGTTACAGCTGAAACTTTAGCAGGATCAACTGCTACACCATATGCTGAATTTGGCATACAACTTATGCTCTCTAAGCTTCTCAAGTATCAAACGCAAATGTCCTTCATGCTCTTATTTGCTCTTGGAGTAGATAAAAATGTTATCGATGAATATGACAACAAACTTGTCAAGAAACTCCATGAACACCTTGTTCATCATATTCATGAAGTAAGCTGGTGCATTGGTCAAACCAAATGGCATCACGGTATATTCATACAATCCATACCTAGTGGTGAAAGTTGTCTTAGGTATGTCTTGTTCTCTTATCTTAAGATGAAAATAACCTGATCGGAGATCAATCTTTGAGAACACACATGCTCCTTCTAACTGATCAAACAAGTCATTGATTCTAGGCAAAGGGTATTTGTTCTTGATAGTCACCTCATTGAGTGAACGGTAATCTATGCATAACCTTTGCCTTCTATCCTTATTTTCCACGAACAACACTGGTCCTCCCCAAGACGAAGAACTTGGTGGAATAAATCCTTTCTACAACTGTTCTCCAAGTTGTTTCTTGAGTTCTTTCAACTCATCAAGTGACATCTTGTACAGTCTCTTTGCTATCGGTCCAGATCCTGGTAGCAAATCAATAAGAAACTCCACATCTCTATCTGGTGGCATTCCCGGCAATTCTTCCAGAAACACATCTGGATATTCACTCACAATTGGAACACTGTCTATGCTAACCCCCTTAAGATAATTTAGCTTACTCCCTTTTGATTCAAAGTTGGTCTTGAATCTGATCCTTTTGTTTTCTGGAGTTGTGAGTGAGACAGTATGGTTGGCACAATCTAGCACTCCCTTGTGCTTAGTCATCCAGTCCATTCCCAAAATGACATCCAATCCTTGGGAGTTTAGGATTATCAGATTAACGGGAAACTTATACTTCCCAAACTCTATGACTAGATCATGACATCCTGAGTTCACTATCATTTCTCCGCCAGGAGAACTTACTTTTATAGGACACCCAATAGTTTCTACCGGTAGTTCATTTCTTTCAACAAATGCTCTTGATATGAATGAATGAGATGCACCAGTATCAAAGAGGACAAATGCTGGAACAGAATTGAGTTTCAACTTACCAGCAACAGCATCAGGTTCCTCATAGATCTCTTCCACATGGATGTGGTTCACTTATCCCTTTTGGAAAGGGTTGGGCTTGTTGGGTCCTTCAACTTTCTTTTCTGGGCATTCATTTGCATAATGCCCCATCTTCTTGCACTTGAAACATTCAACCTGACTAAGATCCTTCTTAATAGGCTGGCTTCCACTACCACTTCCACTGTGGTGGCTCTTATATCCACTCTTGTGATTCTTGTACTTGTCATTGTCATGACTACGGTGGTGCTTGTTGTCATGATGACGGTTGTGGTTGTGGTGCTTGTTGTACTTTCCATACTTGTGGGATCTAGAACTCCCACTATCATCATAATGGGAACGCTTGTGAGACGATCCCGAGCTGTGCTTGTCAGAGTGCTTTCTCTTCCTGCTTTCAACCTGTTTCATCTTGCTCTCCAAAATAGCATCCTTGTCACAAAGAGACTGATAAGTGGGAAGATAAGCCACAGATAGCTGCAGGTTCAGTTCATCGTTCAATCCTTTGAGGAACTTATCCTTCCTCTTAGCATCAGTGTCAACTTCATCCGGTACATAACGCGCCAGATTGTTGAACTCTTCAATATACTCTGCCACGTTGCGGTGGCGCTACTTCAGGTTATGAAATTCCTTCTTCTTCAAACTCATCACTCCGGATGAGATGTGAGCAGTACAGAAACCATCTTCAAAGATAGCCCATGTCACATCCGCACTGGGAGTGGTGATTTGGAAGTTATCCCACCAAGTGGTAGCTGGTCCTTCCAACAAGTGTGCTGCAAATCTGACCTTCTCTTCATCAGTACAGCCAACAGTTACCAAGTCCTTGTTCACAGAGCGTATCCAATCATTGGCCACCATAGGATCAGTAGTTCCTGAGAACTTTGCTGGCCTCAGTCTTAAGAATCTGGTAAGCATGTCAAAACCCGGTGGGTTGTTCTAATTGTTGTTGTTGTTGTTATTATTATCGTTGTTGTTGTTGTTGTTGTTCTGATTCTGTATGAACGTGGTCATCATCTGCATCAGCTGCGTCTAAGCTGTCATCATCTGCTGCATCTCGGGGGTGATATTGTTGTTGTTATTGGGGTTGGGATTGGCACGTCGGGGAGGCATATGTGGTTTTCAATAGAGATAAGAATGAGATACCCATAGATGCTATCATGCACAATACATCACATAAACAATCACCAAACATGCATCATAGTAGTAAAAGTTCAACAACAAAGACAACAAGTTTTGAAAAGTAAACACACCAATAGCAAGACATCCACGTGTTGGGTGGTCATTGCGACTCAATAATCAAAGACATGGTAAATAAAGGTAAATGAGTAGTCATCACTACTCCTCTGCATCAACCTCCTCATCAACAAGTGTAAGACCTGCATTCTCCATAGCGGTCTTGTACTCCTCGACATTGGTGGTCAAGGTCTCTATTTTGGCTTTGAGAGCCCTCTTATGTGAACGAAGTCTCTCAATCACCACCTGCTGATGCTCAAGCTCGAAGTCCTTGGCCTCCAGTTCTGCAGTCATGTCTCGAATCCTCTTGTTCCTATCTTGGACTCTCTTCTCTTGACTGTTGAACTTTCTATCCTGACTCTCAAACTTGGCCTCCATTTCTTTGACTATCTCATCTTGCTCCGCGAAGAGCTTGTCCTTCTCACGAAGCTGCACCTGGAGTTCTTCATTGCTGAGCATGACGTTGGTCCTATCAGTATCTAGGTGCCTAAGAAGAACCTCTAAGTCCTAGAGGTATAGATGAATCGGCTCTACCGTCTCTCTCGAAGTATCCTCGAAGTCGATGGCCTCACCATCCTCATCACGTCTACCGAAGGCGTGGAAGTGAGTACCTCTAATCTCTCGAGAGTGTCTCCCTAGCAAATGTCCAAGCAAATCCTGCATGACTACCTCTAGGCCTCTCTCTCCTTGTCATCATGCATGAGCTTGAAGGTGATGGCCTCCGTGGCTGGCTTAGTCTGGCGTCCTGGCTGAGTAACCTTAAAGCCCCAAAGGTCCTTCCTCTCAAACTTGGTGAGGGGAAGCATCATGATGGTAGGTAGTGGGAGATTGAGCAAACTAGTGAGCTCAATAATATGAGTGCCAAAACGAGTTCCCTTGAACTCTTCAGCCGTGCTAATAGTAACATTAGGCATCTATTTTATAAGATAGAAGAAGTTAGAATCAACACAATTAAAGATAAATCACAAGACAAGGCATCACATGCATATCTTTGGAAATCAAAACACACAAGTCATGGCATACATGAATCCATTACAAACATCCAAGGTTCAACTTATCTTAAACATCATTTGGGAAAATAAAATGAAAGTGTGGTGGTCCAACTAATGAAGTATGTTACAATCCCATCTCACTTGCCAAGTTGGCTAACAGGGCATCCCTAGAGGCAATCTGTCTATCTAGATCACATGACTCCATTGCTAAGTCTATGATGTCCTCCCTTAAGCTTTGGTTGGTAGCCTCTAACTCTTGGGTATGCTTCTTTTCTTCCCTAAGGTCATTATGAGTGTTGAGCATTCTGCACTTGATTCTATCACCAAGATCTTTGATGGCCTTCCAAGCTGCATCCCTTGCTGAATCAAAGAATGTGGTGTGCATCACTGACTTGGTGACCATGCAGAATCCTGATCCCTTGTGGTTGTCTTCCTTGTTTTTATACAAGTGAAGTTGCACCCACAAGTATTCAACTCCTTCATCCATCATAGGAAAACCTTTGTACACAGCTGCACCATGTATTCCCATGGCAACCATGAGGTCCTTGAGAGCCTTGGGGAATTCTGTCTCACATTCCAAAGTCATAGTCATGAGTGGTCCCTTCCTCACGGCTTCGTTGATGGAGTTCATATACAAATAGAGATGAGAAAGAAGATTAGAAAAGTTTACGAGAAGAAAAGACAAGTGTAGAAGTTGTTGAAATTTTTTCCTTAGTGGTTTCCATTCCTAGGGTCATAATCCTACAGGCAACACAGTGCTCTGATACCATCTGTAAGATCCCTGCCATTATAAAGGTAAGGAACCGTGTGATTGCAATGCTAGTCCCTGGATCAATGCTAGCATCCACAGTTTAAGATGAAGTACACAGAAACAAAGGTCATTATTACATATCATTCCAGAGATAAACATAGTCTTTTACAAACTCCATGGCCACAGGCCTAATACAAGAGTTCAAATATATAATAATATAAATAGGTCTTCATCTTCATGTGCCACAGGCAATCATGTTGAGTGTAGACTCATTACCCCTAATCATCATCAGAATAACCTGCAACATCACAAGTTATAGCCACAGTGGGTCAATACATTGGAATAGTATAGGCAAGTGATACCTTAGTAGAATTTTAGTAGTCTAGATACTATATGCATTTTGGCTAAGTGTAGCTTAGGATTGCTTTGCTCAAAATAGATTTTACCTATCATTTGAAAACTCTATGTTTTTATTTGACAAAAAATTTCCCAAGGAATCACCAATAGAAATTGGTGATCCTTCACCCTTGTTCAACCACAAGTTTTACTTAGAAATTGGGATGAGAAGATTCTTGATAGCTTCCATGTCTTGATGCTCAAATTGTCCAATACCAGGGACATGGCTAAGCACTTAGATTCTTCCATCTACAGAGGTTGTGCACTTTCCCCACAAGACTTGATTTTCACCAAGACAGGACCTTTCAGAAGCCTTCCGTTAGACCAAATGGACGCGTTCCAACCTATCATCCCACTACCACCAACTGTCACAATGGCTAAGTTATTGCAACCTATGTGATCCAGGCAGAGCCCATATTGCCATGTGGCTGCACTAGAAGCTTCTTAACATATGGCATCTCAAATCGCTTTGTTCCTGGGTGGCTTTCCACAAGTGAGATACACAAGGTAAACCATAGACATGGGCCTTGTGTAACCACTCAACACAAACCATTCTTTCCATTCCACCCAGGTGTTTCATTCACTTAGTTGTTTTATGAAGCAAAATCACAAGTCCAAAGACTTAGAAATATTTTCTCATAGCATGAATATATAACCACCCTTGGTTGCTACTAGCTAGGCTAAGCATGGCATTGATAAGCATCTTAACTTAGAAATTTCTAGCAATTCTACAACTACTAGGATTTCCCAAGCATAGCATCTAGATGAAAAATATTCATGCAAGTCTAGTAAAATATTTCTAGTGCATAGTTGAAAAACATAGGTATAAAATCATGAAGCACCACTTGCCTTGGTAGTTTGGGGAGTACCAACAATCTTCACAATCACAATCACTATTTGCACCAAAATCTACACATAAAATAATGGCACCAAAATCACATAAAAAATATATACAAGCAAAAATATATGAATGCATGCAAAATGCCATGTGATGATTTCCTGCACCAAACAAGACAAGTGCAAAGTACTGAATCATAAACAAGCCAAATAAACTTTATTTGAATAACATAACATTTTTCAAATAATTACTATACACAAATTATGCCTACAAATGTTTCTGTAAAACAATCATTTTAATAGAAGCAAAACATTAAACACATTGCATAAACAGAAAGGATTTTCTCTTCTGATTCCAATGATATAAAATTGGTCAAATTTGGACTTGGAAATCAAAAGTTATGAGTTTTACAAGTTTAAACATCTAATAGATCTAAATTCTGATTTTAAATCAAACCTACAGACACGCGGCGTGTTCTGATTCGTCGATACCGATTCACGCGGATCGACTAATGTGGACCGTCAGATCTAACTTAAATCACACGGCCAGATCTGTTCCATACCCCTTCGTTAAGTGATTCTATCAGATTCGTTGGATCTAGATCTAACAGTCCTGGACCATGCGACCAAAGTCTAGCGGCGCTGGCGACGGTGGCATGACGGCGACGCTCTGTCAGCGAAACTCTGGCGAATACAGGAGGGGCTGGGGTGTGTGGCGTGGCTTACAGACTCGCACGGTCACGAGGAAGCTCAACATGGCAGTAGTTTGTCGAGGGGCGCACGAACGCGACGGCAGGACCTCGTCGGAGTTGCGCGCAGCGTCGGGTGCTTGCAGATGGTGTTGTTGCCGACGATGTAGATCACCCTAGCACGGACCATTGGGGTGTGGGTAGCCTGGTGGCAGAGTGGGGGCGCTGAGTGAGGGGAAATGGTCGCAGATGGGTGGGGGTTAAGTAGGCGGAGCAGAGGCGAGAATCTCGCGAGCAATCAACGCCAATTAAGCGCATTTGCGTCGGGGAAGAAACGGCCACGGCGAGCAGGTCTTCAGCGCGAGATTGACGACGAACTTGACGTGGCAGTGGGTCCGGGGTGTCAGTGATTGGGTGTGTGCGAGCGCGGGTGTGGAAAGACAAAGAGAGGAGTGGCCCGGGTGGGATGCTTTGGCTGCTGGGCTGAATAGCTGGCGCCAGGCCCTATTGGGTTTTCAGTTTCTTTCTCTTTTTCCAGAATGAATTCCAGGAATCATTTTCAAACAATTCAAAAGCATTTGAAATCCAAACCTTTTTTGGATTTTTGTAAAGTATAAACTTCATAAAATTAGACATAAAACCTTGCTGTCTCCTTGGGCTTGCTAGGTTTTATTGGGAAAATCAAAATAAACAGAGCCATAGCACTTGATTTGAATATGTTTTGAAGATGGTTTTAAAACCATATTTGTTTTGTAAATTTTTGTCCAAACTCTAACATTCAACCAAAACAACATGAGAGCAAACAAAGCTTGGTTTAAAACAATTATACTCTCATTTGAGAGTGGCATTAGATTAATGCATGCTCACATAAAATAATAGCACTTAGTGCTTCTGTTTTCTTGAAATGGGTTTGATATTTGATCCCTAAATGATATGCATGCATGAATGATATGCAATCTTTGAAAACATGATTTTAGGGATGTTACATAGAGGAGCTTGGATTATATCACGATCTACCTATAGGTGAAGGTAGGAGTCACATAGCAGCCTATCATGTTGCTGTTGTGGAGGCGATAGCTAATATCCGGGAGCATAAAGTCAAGGAGTTAGAGGGTAGAACATTTTCTGTGATATCCCATGATTCTATAGACTCGGAGGCCGTACCAGATCATCTTACTTTAGTTAAGAGGCATCCTAAGTTAGCTTCCAAGTTTATGGATAGATATCGAACACTCGTTGCGTCTTTTTATAAGACGCATCAAGTGATTGTTGAAGATAAAAATGACATGTTAGAGGATCTAATTGATCCGTAAAGGAGGAAGCAGTTAGCATTCCAGTTGGAGAAGGAAGCAAGTAGTAGTGCAAAACCTATAAATCCTGAATCTTTTACACCATATCTTATTCACCAAGGCCTGAACCTATATATGATCCTACTATGGATATGAGGTATGCAGTACCACAGGGTTCATAGGATGGTTTTGATTACTTCCTATTGATAATTCTGATGGTTGGAGAATGGGATCATATGAAGGATCTCATGAACACCAAATGTCCATAGATGGTTCTGATAGAAATGTTGGACAATCTAGCTGGATGGGTGCAAGAATTAACCCTAGTAGCAGTAGAAATGCCATGTTCATAGATAATCATGATGAAGAAGAAGATCCTGAGGAGAGAGTGTTTGAATCATCAACATTTTCTCAAAACCTAGGGAATATACATTATCCGGTGTTCAACTATCTTGCCCAAAGGAGCACCTGGGAATCAACAGGTCTGCGTATTCTGTTGACAACTCAAGGAATGAAGCTCAGGAGATGCAAGTGGGAGATAATGTTGAATATGTTTCTGAAGACTTTTCAGCTGAGCTAGAGGGAGTCAATGCACTCAGGTTGAGTAATGACTCAAGTCCTGACACTTCAGATACTGATATGTTCCTTCTGGAAGGCCATTTGTTCCACAAACTGTGCGACGAACATCACGTCATCACGGTTGGACATCAGTCATGTATGATGAGCGTAGTTACTACTAGAAGTAGGAATCTATTTAGAGGTGTCAAGTACCATGTATTGTAATCCAAGAAAAAGGTAGTTAGATAAATAAGGTAGTGTTGTGATTATACCTATATGGTATATGTTGTAATGACTTTGTATTATTATGATATTGTAATGTATAATATGTGTAATGCATATTTGGATTTTTATTTGGATCTTCATTATGTGACTAGTTCTGTGCGTAAAGTCGAGCTCAGAACACATGTGCATGATGTAATTATGAGTATTATCTTTATGTGTAGGACTAGAGGGTCATGTATATGGGTGTATAGACTGAAGTTGAACAGCAGCGGATGGAACGTGAGGCCAAAGAGAAGGCCGATGCACATGCAGCAAATCAGGGAGAATTACCACCACCACCACCAATGAGGCCATTAATGGAGCAGAACTTCATGCAATGAATGCAATTGATGCAAGAGACCTAGAACAAGTTTATGGAGAAGTTGCTGGGACGATCAAATCAAAGAGCACCTGAAGGTGGAGGAGTGAGTCTTTTTGACTTCCAGAATGCAACGCCATTACCTTTTGCATCAGCTCCTGAACCAATGGATGCAGAAGATTGGCTACCAGATACTGAAATAAAGCTAAAACTGTAGGTTGCAATGATGAGGAGAAATTGAGGTATGCAACTCATCTTTTGAATGGACCTGCAGCATCATGGTGGGAGAATCAGTTAGCCATGCAACAGCTAGGAAGGGAATATACCTGGGAAGAGTTTAAACAGAGATTCCATGAATATCATGTTCCGAAGAGTGTTATGGAACTAAAGCGGAGAGAATTTGAGGAGCTGAAGCAGGGATACACTAGTGTTATGAAGTATATCCGGGAGTTTAGTCAATTATCTCGATATGCTGAGGAAGAAATTAATACAGAGGAAAAGAGGAAGAAGCATTTCCTGCATGGATTAAATCTGTTTGTGAGGATGCAATTGAGGTTGGCTAATAAGAAAACTTATCAGCAGTTGCTAGATGCAGCTATTACCTTAGAAGATGATTACAAGAATGTCCAAGAGGATAGAAGGAACAGAGCTAAGAAGGAAACAAAGAGGATACAAGCAAGCAAGCCCAAGCCCAATCTGGAATTTAAACCAAGGAATAGGCCCTATAACAACAACAATTCCAATTAGAGTGCAAATCCAAACATAAAGAATATTATATGCCACAATTGCAAACTCCCAGGGCATATGAGCAGGGATTGCCCGAAACCAGTAATTGTATGCCATGCTTGTGGGCAGAGAGGCCACATAAAACCAAATTGTCCAAGCAAACCACAAGGAGGTTGGCCGATTTGAGATGGAAGGGAAGCCAGTGGAGGAAATGGACATCCCAACAAAGGAGGGAATAATGGCAAGAAGAACAATGGAAAGAGGAACAGACCTACCGGGAAGCTGAACTGTGCAACCCTAGAGGAGGTGGATAATTCGGAGCATGCAGTGATAGGTACGCTCAATATCCTTACCAATCCCGGCAAAGTTCTATTTGATACTGGTGTACCTACTTCATTCATTTCTGAAGAATTCTGTGATATGTTCGGGATTAGAAGGGCAACGTTAGAAAACCTTATGACAGTAGTTACGGTAGGGGGAAATGTGATTGTACGCCACATTAAACAAGATCAATTTATCTCGATCTATGGTTGTACATATTTTGTAGACCTTTATGTTATTCCTTTGAAGGGAATTGCAGTAGTGCTGGGGATGGACTAGATGATGGAACATGGGGCTCAGATAAATTGTGAGGAGAAAACTGCCTCAATCAAAACTCCAAGTGGAGCAAGGATAGTTTATCAAGCAGATAAGCACAGTCATAGCATGGTGGATCCGCAGTTAAACTCAATGAAAGAGGTCAAATTGGAAGATATTCCAGTAGTAAATGAATTTCAAGATGTTTTTCCAGCAGAGCTACCGGGAATGCCACCAGATCGGGAGATAGAGTTCACTATTGATCTCAAGCGCCATATAAGATGGGACCAAAATAATTAAAAGAACTCAAAGAACAAATTGATGAGTTAGACAGAAAGGATTTATTCAGGAAAGTGTATCCCCATGGGGAACACCAGTAATCTTTGTGGATAAAAGGGATGGTGGAAGAAGAATGTGTGGAGACTACAGAAATTTGAACAATGTTACCATAAATAATAAGTATCCTTTACCAAGGATTCAAGATTTGTTTGATCAAGTGAAAGGAGCCAGAGTATTTTCAAAGATCGACCTAAGATCTGGATACCATCAAATAAAAATCAAGCCTGAAGATGTTCCAAAGATAACATTTGTCTCAAGATATGGACACAATGAGTATCTGGTAGTACCATTTGGTTTGACCAATGCACCAGCAATATTCATGAATCTGATGAACAAAATCTTCATGCCATATTTGGATAAGTTCATCATAGTCTTCATTGATGATATTCTGATATATTCCAAGGATAAGGAAGAGCATGCTGATCATTTGAGAATAGCATTCAGACTTTAAGAGAACATAAACTTTATGCTAAGTCTAGTAAGTGTGAATTTTGTCTAGATGAGGTAGAATTCCTTGGCCATGTGATCAGTAAAGATGGAATTGTTGTAAATCCATCTAAAGTTCAATCAGTACTAGAATGGGCTGCACCAACCAATGTGAAACAAATTCGAGGTTTCTTGGGGATGGCTGGTTATTATCGGAGATTCATTGAAGGTTTCTCCAAAATAGCTGGACTAATGACCAAGTTGTTAAGAAAGAATACACCATTCAATTGGGATGAGAAGTGTGAAGCGAGTTTTCAGGAGTTAAAGACCAGGTTAACCACAGCTCCATTCTTAGCCGTTCCAGAAACAGGGAAAGACTTTACAGTATATTGTGATGCATCTAAAGAAGGTTTTGTGTTAATGCAAGATAGTAAAGTGATTGCTTATGGTTCAAGACAACTGAAACCACATGAAGTCAACTATCCAACTCATAATTTAGAGTTAGCAACAGTGGTTTTGCACTGAATGGATGGAGGCATTTTCTTTATGGAGCCAGATGTGAGTTATACACTTCCATAAAAGTCTTAAATATTTCTTCACTAAAAAGGAGTTGAATATGAGATAGAAGCGTTGGTTGGAACCACTGTTGGATTAGGCGGCGCCTAGGCAACGCTTAAGCACGCTTAGGCACTAGGCGGTAGACAAGCGCCTCGCCAAGAGCATAAGTGGAAGTCTAGTCAGGGTAACTAATAAATTTTCTTATCAAGCAAGAAATCATGAATTTTTTGACTTTTTAGCTAGCTAGGCCATATTCCAATGGCGGTCGTTGGTTGTTTACTCATTTACATGCTCTAAATTAATGTATATCACATATAATAACCCATATATACCCTTGATGGTAAAAACTATATGCTCGCCTAGGGCGCTTAAGCGCCGCCTAGGCACTAGGCGAAGGCCAAACGCCTCACCTACGCCTAACGCTTTTTCCAGCCTTGGAACTAATCAAAGATTATGATACTCCAGGAAAAGCAAATGTTGTAGCAGATGCTTTAAGCAGAAAGAGTGTAGATATTCAGCCTAGCAATCGAGAGCTACCAAAAGAGTTACAAATGGACTTGGAAAGATTAGAGCTTCAATTCATTAGAACAGAGGTTCTTGGAGGATTAGCTACTATGCAGGTAGTTGTAGAGTAGGACAGTGATCTCAAGCACGAAATTTCTAGACATCAAACAGAAGATCCTTTCATTGCTGAGGAAATTCAGAGGATATATCAAGGGCAAAAATTAGTTTTTCACCTTGGAGATTATGAGTCTTTGTGGTTCCAAGATCGTCTTTATGTTCCATATGTGACTGAGACTCGATATGTCATACTCAGAGAAGCACATGAAACACCATATTCTATACATCCAGGAAGTACTAAGATGTATATGGATTTGAAAGAATTATTCTAGTGGAATAACATGAATAGGGACATTGCTAAATATGTATCAGAATGCCATACTTGCCAAAGGGTGAACGGTGAACATCAAAGTCCATCAGGACCATTACAACCTTTGGAAATTCCCGAATGGAAGTGGGAGGAAATAGGTATGGACTTCATCACAGGATTTCCCATGACACCTAAACGGAAGGATATGATATGGGTAATTGTGGATAGACTCACTAAAATTGCACATTTTATTCTGGTAAATCACAAAGATAATGCCGAGAAGTTAGTAGAAGTTTACATCAAAGATATAGTAAGTAAGCATGGAGTGCCCAAAAGGATTGTATCCGATAGGGGATCAGTATTTACTTCAGCATTTTGGAAGCAATTACATGAAGCACTTGGTTCAAAGTTAGATTTTAGCCCAGCTTATCATCCAAAGACAGGAGGTCAAACAGAGAGAACGAATCAAATACTAGAAGACATGTTAAGAGCTTGTGCATTAGATTTTGGAGGTTCGTGGGAAGATCATCTACCATTGGCAGAATTTTCCTACAATAATAGCTATCAGAGTAGTCTGAAGGCAGCTCCATATCAGGTTTTGTATGGAAGGAAATGTAGATCACCGATATGTTGGTATGAGCCTGGAAGCAGCAAGGAATTTGCACTAGACTATATCCAGGAAAAACAAGATATCATCGATAAGATCAAGGATAGACTGAAAATGGCTCAGAGTAGGCAGAAAAGTTATGCTGATCAAAGTCGAAGATCATGGCATCCAGAAGTGGGAGACATGGTATATTTTAAATTAAGTCCAATGAAAGGGTTTAAAAGGTTTGGAGTTAAAGGAAAATTGAGTCCAAGATATATCGAGCCATTCAAGATACTGAGTCAGAATAGAACTATAGCTTATGCTTTAGAGTTACCATCAAGGTTGGCTCAAGTTCATAATGTTTTCCATGTTTCACAACTTCGTAAATGTTTGAAAGTTCCGGATGATGCAATCACACACCAAGAGATAGAGTTACAAGTAGACTTGACCTATGTGGACAAACCCTGCAAAATTTTGGAAGAAAACTGGAAAAGGTTGAGAAATAGGGCAATCAAGTATTGCAAGGTACAGTGGGAACATCACCCTGAAAGGGAAGCCACTTGGGAGAAAGAAGAGGATTTAAGAAAATCCTATCCAGAACTATTCAGGTACATCTCACCAAACTTCGGGACGAAGTTTAATTTAAGGGGGGAAGTCTGTAACATCCTAGCATTTAGGAACTAACGATGGGTAGATTTAGGAATCTGTGAAATTGCATGCATTCATCTGTAAAAAATGGGGGTAAATTTTTCGCCAAATAAAAAGCTAAAGTGATCAAAGTTTCTTTCATGCTTTGAGATTAGGTATAGTCTTGAAGGATGATTGTTATAGACTTTGATATGATCTTTGTGGATGAGTGTGTTTTGGGAAATGAAATTTGAATTTAAAATTGAGTGTTGGATTTATAATGTAGAAGGATTTAGAATTAGGTTTGAGTGATTTGATTTAATCAAGAGTTAACAATTAATAACTCAAACTTTAGATAAAATAAATTAATCAATAAAATGAATATTTATTTTATAAGTATTATGAATCTTTACAATAGTAATGAAACAAAAGAAGAATATTTACATATTGAATATAAGTACAATCTTTATTAAAAAGAATAGAATAAAAATTACAATGGGATAAAATAAATATTACAAGTGATTATTCTATAAAGAAAAGAAAACCTAAACTATAAAGAAATAAAGTTAGAGATTAAAAATGTTTTACTCTCAGACTTGACAGTGAGTTGCACTGTTCAAGGTTCATCAGGGAGTAATTATTTAAGGGGAAAATTTCACCTATATGAAAGAATATATCTTTCATAATTTCAAGTCATAAGCCAAATAAATAGCAAGGAGGGGAAAATTTCACCAAGACAAGTAAATGTAACTAGATAGAAGTAACTTTCATATCCAGAACATGTCCACATGGTGCAGCAGGCACACATGCAGCACACACACCAAACTGCATGGTGTGTGTTGTCAGCATAACATCAACATGCCACACACACAAAACTACACAGCACAGCCGTGGGCAAGCTAACCCCACACCATTTCCCTGTTCTTACACACCAAGAACACATTCAGCTTAGCAAAGCCAAACCAAATCACACCAACCAAACTCTGGATCATCTCACCAAGATGGTGACATAAGGAGGGGGTAGATCAGGTGGAGAGCAAGGACAAGATCAAGCCACCAGGACTAGGAGGTGGAGAGCTAGATCAAGGACAAGTCCAGGAGCTGAAAGTATCAGGAAAGGCACCAGATCAAGCTAGCCACAAGATCAACAACTTGCAACAACAACACCCAAGTGTGGTGAGCATCATAAAACATCCACATATTATGTTCATCATATTCAAATAGAAAAGCATGTGTTGTTTTACAAATTAAACCTCTCAGTGATCACCCAAGTGGGGTGAACCTATCATAGAGGAAATTTGAAATATAAGGCCAATAGTAAACTCTACCAAATCCACCAGGATCTCAGACCAGCATCATAGATCCTGGTGATCATCAACAACTCATTTATATTCCAAAATGTTCTCAAATAGCTTATAAAATTTGTGCACATCTCCTAATGGAGTAGCACCATAGATTTCATAAACTATATGCATCAACCTTAAGCTAGAATCAAACAAATCATTTTAGCTAACCAGGATCCAAGATCCAGTGAACAACCTTGATACTTAAGCATATCTATAAGGGCCAGTAGGATAGGAATTTAATTCCTAAGCCTCAGACCAGCATCATAGGCATTGATCTTTAAAAGAAAGAAGCTTATAGTTTATCTTTAACAGATATTCAATCTTAAACACTAACCATAGTAAAGCCCAGTAGTAGAATCATCACTTGTGTGCCATTTGAATGGTGTCACAATAACAAACTCTAAAACCAATCCAAACAATTATTTAGCTTTCATAATTAAACCAGCAAGCCAATAACTATAATTTTCCTGGAAACAATAACCAGGAATCAGGATCAAGTTTATATGTACAGAGTAGTACTGGAAGAAACTAATTAACCTCAATCTGCACATGAATCCCTAAGCCAACATTTACTGGTGCATTGAATCACCACTGATAGTGGAGAGATACACTAAGCATCAACCTAACCAACCAAGTTTCACAGTTACAACATCAGCTTAACCAAGATTTAACACCAATTAGAGGAAACACTACTGAACCACTAGCATCAGATCAACAATAGCATCAGATAATCAAAACATGACAGAAAGCACTGAAGTACAGTGAGCACAATATTCATTAGGCATCATTACCAGATCAAATCATCATCTTACAAGCACAAAGATGAATGAATCCTAGAACCAGGGAAGAACCCTAGAACCAACATGAACCTTAATAAGGAATGGCCACTAGTTACACACATATGAACTTAGTTGAGGTAGAGGCACGGGTAATAATCCTAGGACCAACTCACCTGTGGTCCTCGCTGTAATTTAGAAGAGGAAGTAGAGGGTCGTCGACGAACATGGCGGCACGGGGAGCACCCCAAGGGGGCGCTGCGACCCACACCACGTCGAGGAGGCGACAATCGCCACTCCTGAAGGCGAGGAGCACCACCACAGCACACGGCAGCAGCGGCGGCGCCAGCACCAACGCCACCCCAAACCCCAGGGTTCGGGACGGAGGGCTCTAGGTCCAAAACAAATTAGACAGAAGGGTGGAGCAGGGTCGACAACCGCCCTATGCACCACGGCGGCGACCTGGAAGGTCCACGGCGGCGCGAATCATCGGCGGTGGCATCGCTAACCACGAGGTCGGGGGAGGAGAAAAAGAGAGGTGAGATCAAGAGAGACAAAGAGTGAGTTGCGCTAGTTGGGCCAGAACCCTTTGGGGTGTTGTTTTGACTCTTCCCTATTGGGCCACCAGGGCCCAATAAACCAACACAGGCAACCCATTTACCTAAAGGCCATTTTTAGTAAATAGGAAAAGACGAAAATGCCCCTGAACTTAAATAAATTCTAGAAAATAAAATAAAAATCCAAAAATTATAAATAAAATATTTTTGGATTCACAATAATCCAAACTATCCAAATAAATTAAGAAATAAAATTTTAGACATATAAATTATATTAAGAATTTTGTAATATACATATTCCTTATGGAATTTTACAAAATTATTGAAAGATGAAAAAATAAATAAAAATCACTTTCATTATATATTAATATTGTAGTATTTTAGAAAAAATACTAAACAAATATTTAATATCAATTTTTGGTATTTAATGATAATTCTTAAAGGAACTAGTATGTAAATATAATGAAAAAAAAGGAAATAAAATAAAAGAATACAATATTCAATAATATTAAGAAATTAATATCTATAAATTCTTTATTATTAAAATAATATTTATACCTTAAATAATGGGGGAGAATACACATAAAGCTAAATAATGCATTAAATTACTTTGCATAATCATTTTGCTTCTTTAAATACTGTCCTTACCGGGCAATAATGATGGTTTTGTAGACATAGAAGCTCAAGGTACAGTGCAAGCATCCGACTTCACTACCTTGCAATCACAAGGCAAGTTCATCACTTGCTCATGTCCTTTGAAGAGTCTTTATCAAGTATTTACAAATTGTGTGTTACCATCTATATTCCAGAAAAAGAAAATATTATTTTCTCAAAATAAATAAATCTTAGGTATCATCCTAAGTGATGATATGATGGTGCAATAGAACTTAGGTTTCTAATTGCAATAATGATGAACAATTAGGGATTAATAACCCATGACATCAGTCATTCTAGCGTCGTATATTTCGTGTTAACCATGAGATTTGGAATGGGACGGAGAAGTCAGCCGTATCCTTTTCCTCTTGTATGGAGGCAAGATGACCTTAATGTGACGTTGTGATTCCTTGTGCGGATCCAACATATGGGTGGGCACCCTTACGCCCCACACTTTTGGTGTCTAGATTATCCATGAATGGTGTTTAGGGATATAGTCCATGTAAATGGTACTATTCCGGGCATCACCAGGTCATAGAGTCTTCGGGAACTCATCAGGGTTTTAGCCTGCCCGAAAGGGGTTTTAACAGAGGTGAGCCAGCCCCGAAGGATCATGCAGACATATGAGGTTGCGGAAAGGGCAGTGATTGGCTTGGACCAACTACTGGGCCCCACATCATGGAATTGTGGACTGGAAAGTATGCCCGGTTGTGCAACAAAGAGTTAATCTCTCATGGGAAAGTAACACACCTTTGCAGAGTCTAAGAACTGTAACTTGTTACTCCCTGTTTCAGGAACAAGCTACGAACACAGCAGGAAAGGAACTCCATGAAAGTTCTGGTTAACCTGTGAAGGCTGATTGTCATAGATTTTCATAATAAAAGCTATCTTTGAAGAAAGATTTACGAAAATTGCATCATGCCAAGGACTGATTGTCCGAGGTGGTAGTTAGAGCATCAAACTTCCTACCTTGCATATAATGAATTTGCTGGGTAACGCTGTTACTCATCCTTTCCCTTGAATCCTTGCTTAGACTCTGAGAATCCCGAAGATACTCCAATGTATGCAACAAAAAGCTAGAAGGAGGTCTTCTATGAAGAGCCTAACCTACATGGAGCCGTAGAAGGGGAGGACTAAGATATCGTCTACGGAGGAGAGTTCCAAGTGTCCGAATAATTACTATAGTTCTAGTAGCCACTTGAGCCGAGCAACATGAACAATATATAGAAATAAGTTGTTGAGCTCAATTTGGAGTTTAAGTTTTAAATTCGAAGCTTCCGCCAAAACACTTATATTTTGGTTTGTAAGTTGAATCTTTTGGGAGACTTGAACTTCCAGTATTGTAATAATAATAATGTGTGTATGTTTGTAATATGGACCCGCAATGTTTCTGTTGTACCACTCTGAGGGATGTGATATTTACGGAACAGTGTTCTGTGGATGTCATATCAACGACTATAGGTCACCACAATTTCGCCCAGAATCAACACGATGTTGATGTAGGAAACAGCGGTGGCGACAGGGTCTGCGCGCGAGGTTTAGGGGAGAAGGAGCTGAGCTGGCGCGGGACCACGGGCAATGCGGGGTAGAGTGAGTGTGGGTGAGAGAGAGGGGGAGGGGGAAACGGCCGGGTGGGCTGTTGGACTGGTTCTGGGGCTGGGCCAAAAGTGCAGCGCCTGTTTATTTTTTCCTTTTTCCTTTTGTTTTTCTATTTGGTTTTTCAGGAATCATTTTCAAACCCTTTTCAAACAAGTTTGATTTCAAATTTTCTCTGGATTTTTATACAGTGAACTTTGTACTCAAATGTGTGTCAAACACTTCTGTTTACTCAAATACACTTTGATCATTTGAAAAATAAAATAAAACCATGCCTTAATGATATATAAATAATAGGCATAAAATTGGTTTTATTTCGAGTTTTGATTTGAATTTTTTTGTATAAGTCAAGAATGCTATGAATACATGAATGAAATGCATGGTTTTGTAATTCATGAATTTTGGGAAGTTACAAGTAGTTTGGACCCCCGTTCTCGCTGTGTTGTTTCAAATAAGTTGATTGGTGTTGGAAGGAGTAGAAAGTTCTTGCTTGAATAGTACAAGAGGAGCTTGATTTGACTGTAACTTAGACTTTATCATGTCATGCTATGTGTTGTTTTGACCTTATGCTTAGTGATTATTGCTGTAGCATGACTTGTTCCAAACAATTGGGATTGCTTAGTGTGCCTTGAAGGAATCATGTGTTGTTTTAGCATACAAAAGCATAGTATTGTGGTATTCTCCTTTGATGTTTTATTTGGGTTGACTTAGCACATGCTCACACCACATTATGACTATGAACAAGTCACCATAGCCTCTATCATCATTTAGTCCTTAACTTGTAGTAGCACTTTATGCTTTGATTAGTAATGTTTTGTTGCTCTGCATGATTATGTCCATTATTGCTCTCTTAGTTGGTCGCTCCCAGTCTTTTGCTAGCCTCCACTTGTATGAGTAGCTCTACTCATGCATCCAAATCCCAAGAAACCAAGTTATTCCAAAGTGTCCACTATAAATTCCTATGCATGGTGTGTTACACCATTCCAATTATATTCTTGTTTTCATCTATCTTCCAATTAAAAAGTATTTTGTTATGTGAAAACTTAGTGATTAAAGCTCTCACAAACTTGATGGCACGCTTTATATTTCTTGCCCCTAATAAACTTGAACCATTGTGTCATCTATGTTGTATATGGTTGCACTTATATGTTGGAATTAGCAGAACCATGTTATCATGGGGAACGCTTTCAACATTGCACTTGTACTTTCTACACATTTGATATCATGCTCGTTTGTACATGGATGTCGTCGGTGTGAAATGAAAGGGGATCTTGTAATTCCGTGGAGTTGGGTATGTGTGTTAGAGAAACTCCTGGGCCACTAGACGAAGCTATGCCTAATCATGGTGAAAACTTGCAGCATCACCATAGTGACATCTATGAAGCATTCTTCTTATAAAAAAAGAGATTGAGAAAAAGAGAAAAATATATGAGAAAAGAGGAAAGAGAGAAAAAAGCACCATATTCCCATGGTAAATAAAAAGAATGTTGAGATGCTCATTGTCTGCTTGCCTTGTCATTTTGGTTATGGGATATCTCCTGTACCATGTGCAAGGGGTACCCTGTTGGCGGTTCTCTTTGATACACATGTACTTACTATGACAAGAACTTGCAAGTAACTAAACTTGAGTAGCATGAGGAGCGGCCCTCGTATTAAAGGGACATGAGATTGCCAACTTATACTTTGTCAAGCATATACTACATAGTTCGTTCACTTTAACCTTAACGACTTCAAGATGCTTATGATAGGGGCAATGAGAGTTGAAAGCTAACAAGTAACATAATTTTTGGAAGCTCTTTTTGAGACATGAAATACCTGCTTCCCTTTATGAAGGGCCTTTCTTCCACCATTATATTGAGTCTTCACTTTCTATCCTTAGGCACCAGTTAAGAGAGAATAGTTACCATTCTTAGCTCTATGTGCATTGTCCCAAAACTTATTGATTGATGCATATTGTTGTTATTACTTGTTCTTGTGCTATTTGTATCTAGTCACTCTGATGAACTTTGAAGGTGTCCTATGCAACTATTTGCTACTCCATGAGGGACAAGCTGAATGCCACTATGCCATGTTTTCTATGGTTCAAACAAACAAATGTTTTTCAATGCATGTTATTCATAATCTTTGTTTGTAACCTTTCATGTTGCATGCGTAGTTACTTTGTCTTATTGTTTGAACTCCATCTTCCATGCTCATGTTTAGAGTTCTTTGATCCCAGCTTTCAATGCTTGCAAATGGTTTGATTTTGATTTTGATGGTGCATGTCACCTCAAACATTATTCTTTTTATCACTTACCTACTCGAGGACGAGCAGGAGTTAAGCTTGGGGATGCTTGATACGTCGGAAACGTATCTAAAAATTTTGATGTTCCATGCTTGTTTAGTATCTACTTTGCTTTGCTTTGTCTACACTTTGAGGTCTTTTTATATGTTTTCGAGTACTAAGCTATTAACAAGATGACACAGTGCCAGTTGCCTATTTTCTTCTATTTTTGGTTCCAGAAAGGCAGAAAATCAATATTCTCGTAATTGGACGGGACAAAATCGAAAGTCCATATTTACCGTGGGGAACACAGAGCAGAGTACGAGACAGAGGGGAGGCACCAGGGGGCCACATCCCCTTGCGGCGTGGGCTAGGGTTAGCCACGCCTGGGGGGTGTGACCACCCTGGCCGCCCCTGCCTCGCCTCTTCGCCTAAAAAGACCCCCCCGATGCCAAAACCCCAAGCAACCCGATCAATATTCCACAAAACCATCTATAGCCGCCGCCACCATAATCCCTAGACCAGGGGGATCTGAAGCTTTTCCCGGAACCCTGCCGGACGGGAGATCATCCCGGAGGCCTTCTTGTTCATCATGCCAGCCTTCAGTATGAAGCGTGAGTATTTCCAACTTGGACTACGCGTCCATGTAGTAGCTAGATGGTTGTATCTCCTCCTTTGTGCTATCATGTTTAGATCTTGTGAGCTCCGTTCATGATCAAGATCATATCTATTTGTAATCATGCATGTTGTGTTTGTGGGGATCCAATGGATATTGAGATTACTATGTCAGATTGATTAATGGTTTTGTCTTATTGATTCTATCATGTTTGTGTTGTTTTTGATCTGGCATGCTCTCCGTTTCTAGTAGCTATCTTGGCCAAGTAGATGCTAGTGACTCCAAGAGGGGGTATTTATACTCGATAGTGGGTTCATGCCTCTATTTAATCTAAGGGAAGTGATAGAAATATCTAAGGTTTTAGATGTGTTGTTGCCACTAGGGAGAAAACAACGGTCTCTTGTTCATGGAACAAGTGAATTGTTTACCTTACACACTTTACTTAAAGCAATTATCTGTTGCTTGCAACTTAATACTGGAGGGGTTTGGATGATAACCTAAAGGTGGATTTCTAGTCATAGATGCAGTTGGATGGCAGTCTATGTATCTTGTTGTATTGCCCAATCGAATCTCATAGGATCATGAATGTCTAGTATTGCATTGTTATGCCTTGCTCAGTCCTATTAATTGCCTTGCTGTAATTTGTTTACCCAACATCTCATGTTTGTTTATCTAAGGAGAACACCTCTAGTGAATTATGGACCCCGGTCCAATCTTTACCATTGATACATCTTCCACTGTTCTTGTTTACATTCTGCAAACCACTATTAGCTTCCATACCATACAATTAATCCTTTGTTATAGCAACCAGTGAGATTGACAACATCACTATTCGTTGGGGCAAAGTCTTGAGTTTGTGTTGTGAAGGTTTCCAAGTTTCTAGCAACACCTTTGAGACGTTTTCTTCCTCCTACTGGTTAGATAACCTCGGTTTCTTACTGAGGGAAGACTTGCTGCTGCGCTCTTCACACCTTGCTCTTGGGGTTTCCCGACAAAGCGCTTTATCGAGCCATCAATATGACATCAGTATTGGTGGACTCATCATTCGAAAGGACTCGGACTGAGATATCCTGGCCATTTCCTTCATAAACCCGTGAAGCAAAATTGTCCTCGGGAAGATCTTCGTGCAACAGGTAAATGGATGAAACACCTAACTTCAAATGATGCAGTTCCAAGTCGGAAGAAATGGAGTATAATATAAGATGAGTACTACCTTGGGTCATCTTCTCTTCGTGTATATATCGAGAGTGATCTTGAAACCTTTGGCTATGTCCTTCAGTTTCACCATGTCTTTTAGCCGAAGCTTGAGAGCATCCTTGCACAAATTGTCCCTGCTAATCATGTGCCAGTCCGCACTATCCTCGGCACATTCATGAAGAACACGGAGCATAACTTAAGAAGATGTATCCACCTCTTGAACTTGCAGATGGTAAGGTTGATTCCCTTCAACTTGATATGGATCAGCTTATCTATCCACCAAACAATGCGAGGGGCTTCTGGATCAAATGGGAGGAGACCTTTGTTTCTCCAGCTCAGAAGTTTGATGGAATCATCATCAACGATGTCGGGGAATTTCCACTCTCAGCTAGAGAGTGGGTGTTAGAAACATAGAAGAATGTGGACTTCTAGGTCTTGACCGACTCATGGCCTACGATGTGCGGGTACTTTCTATTGGTTATAATCATAAAAGAAATTGACCCACAAATGACCAAGGAGACACCAGCTACGACTGATTCCTTCATGGAAAATAAGTACTAGAACAAATATATCATAGGGTTAATACCTAGCTAGACTTCGCACAAAGCTACGAATTTAATTAGGCATGTGATGATGTTAGGTGGGATATTGTGGGGCCGCACGCCTAGTTTCTCGACTACCTCTAAGAAGAAGTCGAACACTAGAAGGGATAATCCACATTCTATTTGAGATTTGAAGGATAACTTCTCCCTAGGTCAAGGTCGAGGAGGATACTAACATTCCTACGGTAGCCGCCACTAGGATGACACCGGCAACAGATACCCCTCGGCGTTGAGAGCTTCGGTGTTGCTACCATTGAGCGAGGGGGTGACAAATTCTTCCCGTAGATGCTTGGCAGTGACATCGTCGCCTTAAGCCACATCGTCCGCTTCCTCCTCCATTTTATTGCCACGAAGGTGCCCACAAGGACAGTGATCTCCTACATTGCCGCTTACGGTGCTAGGTTTGTCTCTAGGATACTGGCAATCTCCTCCTCTCTCGCCGGTGTGCTCAGATTTTCTCCCATATCGTCCATTAGGGTGGAGAATGTGAGAGGTAGTGGTAGGGTTCTCAGGCTAGTCGACGGGAAGCTATATCTTAGGAGGAATAAGATGGATTTGGACGTGATGGGGAAGAATGTGGTGTAAAACCTAGACTACCACGGCGGTATTTTATAGGGCTAGGGCATCAGGATTCACGTGAATGTGTACATGGGGCAACTTGTGCGAAGCGTGTGCCAATGTGTCTCCTCCATCACTACTACTTGGTTTCATAATCACCACCATGTTCTAAATTATGTGTGCGGGAAAGTCACAATGATTGCAAAAACTATGTGTTGTCAAAGGCAAAGGAGAGGAAAATAAAGCCAACCAGGCCCAATGCGCAGCCCACCTAGCCCACCCGGGAAACCCCTCACCCCCTCCGTTTCTCACCCCACGTGCGCACCTGCTCACTAACAGCTGGGCCCCACACCCACGACAGCTCAGCGTCGTCAATCTTACGCCAGAGACCGGGCTCTCCTGCCATTTTCCCCCTTTTCAAAGCCGAATTGAAATTCGTTAATTGCCATTGATGGCGTGTGTGATTCCCTCCGCCGCTCTGGATACTTAACAACCTCGGCACCCGCAACATTTCCCCCCACTGACCCACCTCTGAGCGCCACCAGGCTCCCCAAATTTTGTGCTGCTCCGCCACGGTACCGACGAGCTCCGGCGAGCTATCACGGTTATTCCCGTGCTCCTCTTAGCCTCTGGTTCACGCGATTGTGTTTGCCATGTACTTGCGCACCTGTTAATGCCTACCACTTGTCCTATTGTGCCCAAGGTCGTCGTCCCCGTCTTCAACTACGAGCACCCTACGACGAGACGAACTCCGGCGAGCGATTATGTTCATGTCCGTGCGACCCCGCCCCATCAACGACCACGTTGAGCTTCACCTCAACGCCATGACCTTGGTAAGCCCTAGCACCCCCTCTCCTTTCCCCCTAGCCTCGCCGGCGCATCGCCGCCGCAGTGGACATTTGCGCCGCTAGCTTTTGCTCAGAACAACGTGATCCACTAGATCTAGATCCAGTGGTCTAGATTAGATCTGGTAGCAAACAGGTACAGGCAGATCTTGACCACAGGATGCAACTTAGATCCAGCGGCTAGCGTGCGTGATCCACATGAGGTGGTATCGTCCAATCAGAACACAACGCGTGTGTATTTTTGATTTAAAATCCAGATTTTTATCTATTAGTTGTTTAAACTTGTAAATTGCATAACTTTTGTTCTGTAAATCCAAAAATTGCAAATTAGGTGTCTGTGGATTCAGAAAAATGATATATTGGCATATATGGCCTTGTTTTGGCCATTTTCATCTGAAAAAATTGGATTTTATGCATAAGCATTTGTAGGCCTATTTTGACTATAAAAGTTTTTTAGATTATTATTTTAAAGTTTTTTTTTCTTATTTAGACTTCAGAATGCATGCTTTGTCTTTGGTACTGTAGAGTTTGATTTAAAAAGTGTGGAAAATCATCTCACTGCATTTTGCATGCATTCATAATTATTTTTGTGTGTATATTGATTTGTGAATATTTTGTTGTATGAATTGTTTTGTAGATTTTGTGGATTATGGAGAGTGTGATTGTGAGGATTGTACCTATTCCCCTAGCTACCAAGGCAAGTGATAATCCATCTTTTGTCCTATTATTTTACTTATTTCACTAGTGATAGTTTGGTAGGATTTGCATGGTAATTTTTCAAAGTATATGCTATGCTATGGTAGATACTATAGATGATATATTGGTAGTATTTTCTCTATGTTAGGAGACATGATATGCTAGTATGCTTTGCCTAGCTATTAGAATTCAAGGGTGGAAAACTCATGTTATGATATTATGGAAAGATTATGCCTATATGTTTTTGACTAAGAAAACAACTTGTTAATGAATCACCTGGGTGGAATAGGACTAGTATGGTTTGTGTTGAGTGGTTACACAGGGCCCATTTCTATGGTTTACCCTATGTATCACACTTGTGGATGGCCACCCAGGAACAAAGAGATTTGAGATGTTTTGTGTTGAGAAGCTTCTAGTGCAACCACATGGCATATGGGCTGTGCCTTGACCAACTAGGTTGCAAGAACTCAGCCAGATGGACATATAGTTGTAGGGTTGATAGGATGGAACGCGTTCATGGTGGTCTAAGGGATTGCTTCTGAAAAGTCTCATCTCGATGCATGTCGAGTCTTGTGGGGAAAGTGCACCACCTCTCGAGAGGGTAAAACTTAAGTACTTAGCCGTGTCCCCTGTAATGGACAATTTTAAGCATCAAAGACATTGAAATGATCAAGAATCTCCTCATCTCAATTTATCTAAGTTAAAACTTGTGGGTGAACAAGGGTAGAGGTACACCAATGTCTATTGGTGGATCCTTAGAGTTTTTGTAAGGAAAAACTTAGTGTTTTCAACTAGTAGGACAAAACTACTTTGTGCAAAGCCAGCCTAAAACCACACTTACCCAAATTCATTTAGATGATAGTATCTACTATGTAACTATGATATCACTTGCTAATACAATTCCAAAAGTATTTACCCCTTATGGTTGTAACTTATTGTGTTGCAGGTTTCTCTAATGGTGAGTAGGGTTATGAGTCTACACTCAACATGTTTGCCTGTGGCAGAGGAAGATGAAGACTTTATTTATTTACTATGTAATGAGAACGCTATGTGTTATCCTTGGGATAATGAGTTGTAAGAACTATTGTACTCCTAGAATTTCGATGTAATAATGACCTTTGTATTTCTGTACTTCATATTAAACTGTGGGTGCTAGCAATTCGATCTAGAGACTAGCACTGCACTCACAGGGACCTTTACCTTAAAGGATGAGGTCTTACAGATGGCATCAGAGCACTGTGTTGCATGTAGGTTTGTGACCCTAAGATGGATTAGACTAAGGAAACCACTAGGAAAAATGCAACCCCTTTGTAAAATTTCACACTTATCTCTGTTCATATCAAAAATCCTATCCTAATCTTCTTTCTCATCTCTATTTGTTGATGGCCGCCATCAACGAAGCCGTCAATAAGGGGCCACTGATGACCCTGACCCTAGAATATAATGTGAGACGGAGTTTCCCAAGGCACTCAAGAACCTCATGGTTAGCTTGGGGATAAATGGTGAAGCCGTGTAAAAGGGATTTCCAGTGATGGATGAAGGAGAAGAGTATTGATGGGTATAACTCCACTTGTATAAAAACAAGGAGGACAACCACAATGAGTCAGGATTTTGCATGGTCACCAACTCTGAAATGCATATGTCATTCTTTGACTCTGCAAGGAATGCAGCATGGAATGCCATCAAGGAGCTTGGACAAAGACTCAAGTGTAGAATGCTCAACACTCAGAATGACCTTAGAGAGGAGGAGAAGCATACCCAAGACTTAGAGGCCACAATAAAACATCTAAGGGACGATGTCATAGACTTAGCATGGGAGTCTTGTGATCAAGACAAGCAGATTGCCACCAAGGATGCCCAGATAGCTACCTTTACTAGTGAGTGAGAGTTGTGACGTACTCGAATAGTTGGACCACCACACTTGTCGTTTTCTCGCGTTAATAATTTGATCATACCAACCTATGTGGTATGGCAAAAATTAGACTAAGTTATGTTGAACCTTGGTGCTTGTGATTGAATATTGTATGCCATGACTTGTGTGATTAATGATTTGAATGTATGTTTTTGGATTTTGTTTTAATACTTTATGTTTTACTCTTTACTTGTGTTGTTTCTAAATTTTCTCTATCCTATGCAATAGATGCCTAGATTTGTTCTCAGCACCGCCGAGGAGTTCAAGGGAACTCGTTTTGGATCCCGTATCGTGGATCTCGTCAGTGTGCTCAATCTTCCTATCCCTAACATTAAGGGACTTCAGCTTAGGAAGTTTGAGAGGAAGGACCTATGGGGATTTAGAGTCTCTCATCCAGGATGCCAGTCAGAGCCTCCCACTAAGGACATCGCCTTCAAGATACTCCATGATGACAAGGAGAAGGGCCTCGACGTCTCCATGCAGGAGCTTCTTGGACGTCTTTGTGGACGTCACTCCATCGAGCTTCAGGGCCTCTACTTTCATCCCTTTGGGAGACGCACAAGGAGGGAGAGGCTATAGTGTTGGACGAGGCCACTAGGGAGACTATTGAGCCAGTGCACCTCTATCTTCAGGACCTAGAGATCCTTCTTAGGCACCTCGATACTGATAGGACCATCGTCATGCTTAGCAATGACAAGCTACGCGTCCAGTTGAGGGAGAAGGACAAGGCCTTCGAGGAGCAGGAGGAGAGCATCAAGGCGATGGAGACTAGGTTTGAGAAGCAAGGCAAGAGGTTCAAGAACCAAGAAAAGAGAGTGCAAGATAGGAACAATAATATCAATGAGATGAAGGCCGAGATGGAGCTCAAGGATCTTGAGCTAGAGACACAACATGAGCTGATATAGAGGTTGCGTTCACAGAAGAGAGAGCGTCAGGAGAAGGTCGATTCTTTGACCACCAGCGTGGAGGAGTACAAGACAGGCATCGACACAGCAGGACTTACTCTAGTGGAGGAGGAATTCGATATGGAGGAGTAGTGTTGACTACTTAGCTATCTATCCGTCTATCATCATTTTATTTATCGAGTCGCATTGATCATCCAACATGTGGATGACTATGCTAGTGTGTTTACTTTGCAAACTTGTTGTTCGTTTTGAATCCTAATGTTTATCTTGTGCTTGCCGTTTGTGATTGTTGCTATATATTGTATTGTGCATGTTAGGATCTATGTGTTATATTTCATTACTTATACTTATTGAAACCACAGATGCCTCCCCATCGTTCCAATCCCAACAATAACAACAATGGGAATGAGATGTAGCATCTGATGACTGCACAGACTCAGTTGATGCAAATGATGACTCGGTTTATGGCGAATCAGAATCAAAACAACAACAACAACAACAATAATAATAATAATAATAACAACAATAATCAAAACAACCCACTAGCTTTTCATATGCTCACAAGGTTTCTAAGATTGAGGCGTGCTAAGTTTTCTGGAACCACTGATCCCATGGTAGCAAATGATTGGCTATGTTCTGTGAACAAGGACTTAGTCACAGTTGGTTTCACTAATGAGGAGAAAGTCATATTTACAGCACACCTGTTGGAAGGACCAACATCCACTTGGTGGGATAACTTCCAAATCACTACCCCTATCGAAGAAGTGACTTGGGCAATATTTGAGGATTGATTCTGCACTTCTCATATCTCTTCAGGAGTGATGGGGTTGAAGAAGAAAGAATTTCACAACCTTAAACAACGCCATCGCAGTGTTGCAGAATATACTAAGAGTTCAACAATCTGGCACGCTATGCACCGGATGATGTTGACACTGATGCAAAGAGGAAGGAGAAGTTCCTTGAAGGTCTGAATGATGAGATGTTCATGCAACTATCTGTTGCATATGTTCCAACTTATCAATCTCTGTATGACAAAGCTACCATCTTGGAAAGCAAGATGAAGCAAGTGGAGAATAGGAAGAGGAAGCACCATTTTGATAGCATGGATCTGGATCGTCTCACAAGCATTCTTTTGGTGAAGGAAGTGGAGGTTCTGGATCCCACAAACACGGGAATCATAACAACCACCACAACAGTAACCATCACCACGATAGCAATAAACATCATGGACACAACAATGGTGATTATGGCAACAATAAGAGTGGACACAAGAGTCACCATAGTGGAAATGGCAACGGGAATCAGCCAGCTAAGAGGGACATCAATCAGGTTGAATGCTTCAAGTGCAAGAAAACTGGGCACTATGCAAATGAATGCCCAGAAAATAAGACTGATGGAGCCAACAAGCCAAACCCTTTTCAGAAGGGTCATGTGAACCACATCAATGTGGAGGAAATCCAAGAGGAATCTGATGTTGTGGCTGGTAAGTTCAAGATTAATTCCTTTCTAGCACTTATCCTTTTTGATATCGGCGCATCACATTCATTCATATCAAGAGAATTTGTAGACAAAAATAGACTTCCAACTGAAACAATTGGATGTCCTATTAAAGTAAGCTCCCTAGGTGGAGAGATGATAGTAAATTTTGGATGTCATTATCTAGTAATAGAGTTTAGAAAATACAAGTTTCCAGTTAGTATGATAATCCTTGAATCCCAAGGATTGGATGTAATTTTGGGCATGGATTGGATGACCTGTTATGAGGGAGTAATAGACTGTGCCAGAAGAACTGTTACACTCACAACCCCGGATAAGAGACGGATTAGGTTCAAGTCTAACTTTGAACCAAAAGGGAGTAAGCTAAATTCTCTTAAGAGGGTTAGCCTAGACAGTGTACCAGTAGTGAAGGAATATCCTGATGTGTTTCAGAAGGAATTACCAGGAATGCCACTAGATAGAGATGTGGAATTTTTGATTGACTTATTGCCAGGATCTGGACCAATAGCAAAGCGACCCTACAAGATGTTAGTTGATGAGTTAAAAGAGCTCAAGGAACAGCTTGGAGAATAGTTGCAGAAAGGATTTATCCAACCAAGTTATTCGTCTTGGGGTGCACCAGTTTTGTTTGTCGAGAAGAAAGACAGAAGTGAGAGGCTATGCATAGACTATCGATCAATCAATGAGGTGACTATAAAGAACAAGTATCCCTTACCTAGAATCAATGATCTTTTTTATTAGCTAGAAGGATCTTCGATCAGGCCACTTTCAGCTAAAGATTAGAGAATAAGACATACCAAAAACTGCTTTTACCACTAGATATGGATTGTATGATTATACAGTGATGCCATTTGGACTAACAAATGCACCAGCTTATTTCATTAACATGATGAACAAGGTGTTCATGGAGTTTCCTGACAAGGTTGTTGTAGTATTCATCGATGACATATTGATTTACTCCAAGAGCAACGAAGAGCATGAAGAACATTTGCGTTTGATTCTTGAGAAACTTAGGGAGCACAAGTTGTATGCTAAGTTCAGTAAGTGTGAGTTTTGGTTGAATGAAGTTGCATTTCTTGGACATATTGTATTTGGAAATGGTATAGCTGTCTATCCCGCAAAGGTGTCAGCTGTAACCGAGTGGGAATCTCCCAAGTCAGTTAGAGTAGTTCATAGTTTCCTAGGCTTGGTCGGGTACTATAGAAGGTTCATCAAGAATTTTTCGAAAGTAGCTAAGCCAATGACAGAGTTACTGAAGAAAGAAAAGAAGTTTGACTGGACTGAAGGATGTGAAACCAGTTTTCAAGAGTTGAAGAAAAGACTAGTGTCAGCACCGGTTTTATGTCTGCCAGATCTAGAGAAAGATTTCCATGTCTACTTTGATGCATCTCACCGAGGATTGGGTGGAGTATTGATGCAAGAAGGAAAAGTTGTGGCTTATGCCTCAAGACAACTCAAGACTCATGAAGCAAACTATCCTACACATGACTTAGATTTGGCCTCTGTTATCCATGCACTCAAAACATGGAGACACTACCTTTTGGGAAAGCGTTGTGAAGTATTCACGGATCACAAGAGTTTGAAATATATTTTCACTAGAAAGAGATCAACATGAGACAAATAAGGTGGCTATAACTCATCAAGGATTATGACTTGAGTTTCCAATATCATCCCAGTAAAGTGAATGTCGTAGCTGATGCATTAAGACGCAAGGTTTATGTAACTGGCCTAACCAAAGGAGAATTGCCATATGATTTGTGTGCCCAATTTAAAGAACAAAGATTGGAGATAGTGCCTGAAGGATATCTCATGTCATTGGAAGTTCAACCAATATTGTTGGATCAAATCAAAGAAGCCCAAAAGTTGGACAAGGAAATAGAGGAAATTAAGAGTGAAATTAGTAAAGGAAAGGTAAATGGATTCCATGAAGATGAACAAGCAACCTTATGGTATGGAAAGCGTATCTGCATTCCACAAGATCCGGAGCTTCAGAAATTGATTCTGCAGGAAGCACACAATTCACCATATTCTATTCATCCGGGTAACACCAAGATGTACATGGATGTTAAAGGAAGATTTTGGTGGAACAATCTAAAGAAAGATATCGCGGAGCACATTGCTTTGTGTGATGTGTGTAATAGAGTGAAGGCGGAATATCAGAAACCGACAGGGTTATTGCAACCACTACCGATACATAATTGGAAGTGGGATAAAATTGGTATGGATTTTATACGGGACTGCCAACGGACCAGATCTGGATACGATTCTATATGGGTTGTTGTGGATCTCCTAACTAAAGTGGCTCATTTCATACCCGTAAAGACCACCTATACAAGTGCTAAATTAGCCAAGATCTATATGAACAGGATTGTATGTCTACATGGAGTACCTAAGAGTATTGTGTCAAATAGAGGAACTCAATTCACCTCGCATTTTTGGAAACAACTGCATTAGTCATTGGGAACTAGACTAGAATTCAGCATAGCATTTCATCCTCAGACTGATGGACAGACAGAAAGGACCAATCAGATTTTGGAATATATGTTGAGAGCTTGTGCGCTAGACTCTGGATCTAGTTGGGATGAAAGTCTGCCATACGCAGAATTTTCTTATAATAACAGCTATCAATCGAGCATAGATATGGCTCCATTTGAATTCCTTTATGGAGGGAAATGTAATACACCATTATTATGGAATGGAGTAGGAGAAAGAAATTTATTGGGATCAGATCTGATCAGGGAAGACGAAGAGAAAGTCAGAATGGTAAAGGACAAATTAAAGATAGCCCAAATCCGACAAAAGAGTTATGAAGATCCAAAGCGTAGAGTGGTCACCTATGAGGTAGGTGATAGAGCTTATCTTAGAGTCTCACCACTTCGTGGTGTGAAGAGATTTGGAGTCAAAGGGAAATTCGCACCTCGTCATGTAGGACCATTCAAGATTTTGAGCTGTAAAGGAGAAGTAGCCTATGAGTTGGAACTACCAGAATCACTGTCAGTAGTTTAATATGTGTTTCATGTGAGCCAGTTGAAAAAGTGTCATCCAGAGATCGAAGAAACTTCTTTAAAGGACACTATACCATTGGAAGAAGTTCAATTGGAGAGTGATCTCACTTATGAATAGAAACCTATCAAGATTCTCGAGATAGCAGAAAGAGTTACTCGTACTAAGACAATCAAATTCTGCAAAGTACAGTGGAATCATTATACCAAGGAAGAAGCAACTTGGGAAAGAGAAGATGAGCTTCGGAAAGATCACCCTCACCTATTTGCTAGCCAATCCGAATCTCGAGGGCAAGATTCATCTTAAGGGGGTTAGATTTGTAAGACCCCAAATTTCATCAAATTCAAAACCATCTTATTGCATTCATAGCATCATGGCATGTTTACTTTGCACAAAAAATTTCAAAGCTAAAACCCTAGCAAAATCATATTTTATACCCCTTTTATATTACATGTATGGGGCATGGTTTTATTTATTTATATGACCCTAAAATGTTTTGGTGTGATCTGTTGTGTTTGACACACTTTTAAACACTACGATCACATCACAATTTTTTTTTGAAGGTTTGAATTGAATTGGATTTGAATTGCCCATTCAAATCTTAATTGGAAATTAAAAACAAAAAAAGAAAAGCAAAGGAGAGAAAACAATAAAGCCAACCAGCCATTCTGGCCCAGGCCCAATGCATAGCCCACCTAGCCACCCGGGAAACCCCGCACCCCCTCTATTTATCACCCCGCTCTCGCGCACCCGCTCGCTAACAGCTGGGCCCCACACCCACGACAACTCAACGTCGTCAATCTCGCACCAGAGACCGCGCTCTCCTGCCGTTTCTCCCCCTTTCAAAGCCGAATTGAAATCCGTTAATTGCCGTTGATGGCGTGCGTGATTCCCTCCCCTGCTCTGGCTACTTAACACCCTCGGCACCAGCAACATTCCCCCCCCCCCATTCACCCACCTCTAAGAGCCACCAGGCTCCCCAAATTTTGTGCTGCTCCGCCGCGGTACCGACGAGCTTTGGCGAGCTATCGCGGTGAGTCCCGTGCTCCCCTTAGCCTCTGGTTCACCCGATTGTGTTTGCCACGTCCTTGCGCACCTGCTAATTCCTAACACTTGTCCCCTTGTGCCCTAGGTCGTCATCCCCGTCTTCAACTGCGAGCACCCTACGACGAGACAAACTCCGACGAGCGATTATGTTCGTGTCCGTGCGCCCCAGCCCCGTCCACGACCACGTTGAGCTTCAACACGACATCGCGATCTTGGTTATCCCTAGCAACCCCTATCTTGCTCCCTAGCCTCGCCGGCGCGCCACCGTCAGTAGTGTCGCCGCAGCGGCCGTTTGCGCCGCTGGCTTTTGGTCAGAGCAACGTGATCCACTGGATCAAGATCCAGTGGTCTAGATTAGATCTGGTAGCGAATAGGTACGGGCAGATCTGGACCGCAGGATGCAACTTAGATCCAGCGGCTCGCGTGCATGATCCACACAAAGCGGTATCATCTAATCAGAACACTCCGCGTGTCTGTAGTTTTGATTTAAAATCGATATTTTTATCTATTAGTTGTTTAAACTTGTAAATTGCATAACTTTTCTTGTGTAAAGCCAAATTTTTTAAATTAGGTGTCTATGGATTCATAAAAACGAGATCTTTGCATCTATGGCCTTTTTTTGGCCATTTGCTTCTGAAAATTTTGGATTTTATGTAGAAGTATTTGTAGGCCTATTTTGACTATAAAAGTTATTTAGATTATTATTTTAAAGTGGTTTTTGTGTTATTTAGACTTTAGAATGTATGCTTTGTCTTTGGTACTGTAGAGTTTGACTTAAAAAGTGTGGCAAATCATCTCATTGCATTTTGCAAGCATTCATAATTATTTTTGTATGTATATGGATTTGTGAATATTTTGTTGTATGAATTGTTGTGTAGATTTTGTGGATTGTGGAGAGTATGACTGTGAGGATTGTACCTATTTCCCTAGCTACCAAGGCAAGTGATAATCCATCTTTTGTCCTATTATTTTACTTATTGCACTAGTGATATTTTGGTAGGATTTGCATGGTAATTTTTCAAAGTATATGCTATGCTATGGTAGATCCTATAGATGATATATTTGTAGTATTTTCTCTATGTGAGGAGACATAATATGCTAGTATGCTTAGCCTAGCTATTAGAATTAAAGGGTGGAAAATTCATGTTATGATATTATGGAAAGATTATGCCTATATGTTTTTGACTAAGAAAACAACTTGTTAATGAAACACCTGGGTGGAATGGGACTAGTATGGTTTGTGTTGAGTGGTTACACAGGGCCCATGTCTATGGTTTACCCTATGTATCACACTTGTGGATGGCCATTTGATCCAGGACTAGCACTGCAATCACAGCGACATTTACCTTAAAGGGTGAGGTCTTACACCTGGCTCTCTAAACTCATCGTTAGGACCCCCCATAGTGTACTCGTCGGTAATACCATGACACTAGTACTACTTCCCATGCCATGTAAATCTCATATGAGAGACGGGCCGATACTACCATCTGAGTGTGGGACTGCGAGCCCAAGTTTCCCCTTGGACATGTAATATTATCCATAACATGCCCCTTTTCCCAAGTACTATAAATAGAATCCTGATAGCTTAGATGTGGGGTTAGAATTGAATTGAATTGTATTGGCTTACCCTCCACTTTCCTTATGGGGACTTCTCGATAGATCAACATCTTGGAGTTGTACAAGTCCCACCATGTGTTTCGAATATTTTCTATTGTGCACTCTATTGCCTTTGATCTCTCCCTTTAGGTATCTATCAATTCTAATAATCTTCAAAATAGGATTATATCCAATTACTTAGTGATCTTTCCACCATGGATCTCTACCTAGCGACCTCTTCCACCTGGATTCTATCGAGTTGGTGATTCGGGCCAACATGGGAAACCGGAAGTGTTCATGTGCATAATTTTGTATCTTACTTTCATTCTTCGTGTTCTCCGAGTTCATCATGTTCATCACCCTCCTCCTTGTTTCCCCTCTAAATCCGTGAAGATTGGGCCACCCCACGAGGTTAACCCTCATCACAGTGTGGTACCAATGGTGCTGACCTGGGAGGCATCACCTTCGACAAGTTCCACTTTCTTGGTGTCATTGGCTACCTTGAAGGAAGGCTCTAAGTCAGAAATCTACTTCTTCAAAGCTGACATTTTGGAAAAATCCATTTTCTTTTGGATCTCTTTGAACTCTTCTCCATAGAGGACATACTCGGCGAAGGAGGCTTCTCCCAGCTTCCATCGGGAGGAGAGGGAGGAAGGCGATCGAGAGATTGTAGGCGGAAAAGACAATGAGAAAACCACGGTCCAAGAAGGAAGGTGCAGTTCGGACAAATAAAAGCTCTGAAATTGAAAACGCCATAGTTTCCTCATAACAACTCCAAATCAAGAAAATAAGTACTTGTTGGAAATATAATTCCGAGAGATTTCCAACGGGTACCCGCTCTCCAGTTTCATTACAGGATGGGAGCAGAGACCAAAACAAGTCGACAGTCATTTTCTATCGGTTTATAAATAGAATCAATTTAAGTTAGGCAAGTTAGATATATGTTTGGTTTTAGTCCCAACTCTATGTTTTGAACGTCTAGAAGCCTTTATATAGGATTATAAGTCGTGGTTATTAACTTTAGAACACGTTTAAGATAAACCCTATATTCAGATCGTTTTGCTACATCAAAACTCTGAATTATTCAGCCCCAATTCGTATCGATCTGGTGTGTTGGTACTATAATCTTGTGTGATTAATTGTTCTATTGGGAATTATCCAATTGCAAGTTTTTGAGAGTGATATGTTGTTTCCTTGGGAATTTGAAGATTGCAATACCGCGTCCGATCCTGATCAGCGGCTATAAGCACAAGTTTGTAGATTTGCGGATGACCAAAGGGTTGAGAGCTGTTGCATTTGGATGCAGGGATTAGTCGAGAGTTCTCAGATTCATACAAGTTATCTTCATCATCTACATAGCCATCTACCCCAGCTCACCGAGAAGACCGGGCCGCCCCGTATAATCTTGGTATCAGATTTCAGTGTTTACTCGGTGAGCATCCACAAATCCATCCATAGATTAGTTTTTGTTTTCGCTCTATATAGAAAAAGCCACGCAAAAATATTGGGATTCATAGTTTTGCCATAGCCTAGATAGTATTATTTGTGAGTTCTAGTTTCTGATCGTAGTCTTTTTATATAGTCTTTTTTTTATCTGAGTCGTAGATTGTGTCTAGGTTTTGTCTGTTTTTATCGCGTCGTCGAAATCCCTAAAATATTTTTAGACTGTTTATGATCTGTTCATCTTTTCTTGATTTAGAGTTGTATAAGATCTGTACCTTTCCTTCACGTGACACGTACCTAAAAAAACAAGATCGCTACCTTGACACGTACGTGAGTTTCCTTCACGAGCAAGAGAAAAAAAGACCTAGCTATAGCTCTTGGTTGGAATCGATCTAACTTAACCACGTACGTGCGGTTGTGAAAAAAAAATCTCGATCGATACAAGTACATACAGCTTGCTAGCTAAAAAAACCCGCTCGATACAAGTACGTACGCTTTTTTACCGGACAAACTCTCCTTTATATCTGGCCAAGTGCGTGTGAAGCAAAAGAAAAGGAGGTTCGATCCATACCATACCAACTACAGTTTTATGTTTTACTAGGATACATGTCCGTGCGTTGAGAGCTAAAACAATGCTGCATTTTCACAGTCCAGCAGTACTTTATTTTGGTATCATGTATAGCCGTATTTGAAAAAGAAAACTACTAATTTTAAAGTCTCAAAGTTTGATTTTCTGAGTTAAGCCACATCCCAGACAGATCTTCCTCTGCTCCATTTTTAGCTCATGCTTCTCTTCTTAATCTACTCTTTCTACTTTTTTTGTCTGCTTGATCTTGGCCTCCTCTTTCCCGGCTTCTCTTTCTCATATTCTTGTCTTGTAGTAAACTCTAGTTGATCCACCGAACTGAACAAAACACTATTAGGACATGTGAACAAAAGATTAACTACCTTTGATCTGAAATCTGAGACCATAACTCTTGCTGATATGATATACAAATCTCATAGGAAATGGAAACATGAACGATTTAATAAGACGGCCAAGCATCAAGTTGAGCTTATCTTACAGTTCATAAGCTTATTTTTAAAGTTGCTATGAATAAATAAGTTGCATAAAGTCATGCTATTTTGCTTGGTAAATCAGATAATTAGATAAATCACAATAATGTTATCCAATTATTGCCTCATATGCTGTTGTCGACGTAATATACTCCGGTGCAATTTGATTGATACAAAATGCTGCTATCGAAAGATTGTTACATATTAGGCATGGATCCAAATGTACACGTTTTTTCATTGTTTGCCCTTTTTATCACAGATGGTCTTTCCTACATTCACAAACTAATGCTTTATCTGTATCCAAGTATTTAAGTGTGGGAAGCATGACCATTTGATCTTCTCTTTCTCTTAGTTCCATAGGTTCCTGTCCTTGTGCCCACTCAGAATGAGTGATAATTTGGAGCGGAGAAAGTAAAATGTTGTATAGAAGGCATCGACTATAATCTATATTGATTATTATTGAGAATTTACATGTTTGTTCTGATCTAATAATTTAAGAAAAAATATAGGTAATCCAGATTAGACGTTACAACCTTGTAGAATGAAAACAAAAGCATTTAACAGTATAAAGCTTCAGGCACTGACAGAAACCAAATAAAATCCTTTAGGTGCAGCAAAAAAATAGTTATGGTTTAAGCATCCAACCTGAAGTATTCACCAAGGAGGCATGTGTTGGTGTCTCAATCATCACCACCAATGACAACAAGTCCATCCAAACCAAGTATGTTGACTGTGTCTTACAGTTTGCTTGAACTGCACAAGCACCAAATAGAGTTAAAACAAAGATAACATGGTATCAAGTCCAGAAAGGGAAAAGAAGGATCCAATAAACATTTGGCGCACTCAATGTACATTATAGATCATATCAAATCCAGCCTACCGAAAAAGGAAAAAGTTCAAAATGCAGAGTAATTAAGGAACACTATGATTAACAGTACTTTTTTCATGCGGTTTACACACGAGTGACCACATTTGGAAATTTCAGTGAATGTGTGTTCAGCAAAGGTTATGTTGCCATACCTGGTTCCTGTAGGGGTAGACTAAATCAGCATTGAGCTCGACGATCTTGCCCTTAATGTTCATGACCCTAGATGGGCCTCTCTTGAATCCACTAGATGACCCGGTGCGCCACCGACGCTGAGGCCGAAAGCAAGACAATATTGTAGCTATTGGTTTTATCCATATTGTTATCTATGGTTGAGATAAATTGATTTTAGAAACCCCAAAGAGGAAGTAACTCTTAACAACTTGCACCTTCATGCAAGAAATATACATCATAGTCTTTATAGTATGCACTGAGAACACATGAATTCAAGGTAAACTATAAGTGTGTAATCTTAGAATCAGTAAGAACAATCATAAGAGACAACATGTATTCTTGTAAAGAAAAAATATATCACATCTTAATTGGGTTTAAAGGGATACTTCAGCATGTGATTTACAAATGAAGCAAAAACTTCACAAAATTTGATTATTTTATTTCAAACAACATACAAAATGACATGATCATGACACGGAGAGGGAGGTGTACTAAGTTCTACACGAAAAAGAGACAAAAAAACTCCAACAAAGAAGCGAGCAAAGCATGCAGATTCAGGTCTGCCGCCGACTCTAAATTCAGTAATAAATAATTACTAAGCATTGGGATTGCGTCAGAAATTCTATTTCCTTGAAGCCTCTCACATTTTCGCACTAAAATTCCACTCGCATCGAGAACATGGTATCCACCTTTACATCTTGAACATCCATGTTTCTTCACGTTGCTTCGAACAGTCTAACAAAAAGATCATATAGTGATACAAAGCAAAACGTAAAAACTGAGACAAATACTGGATATTTAAATAGAAGGATAATCCTGACAACAGAATGAACCGAACAAGTGAGAAATATTTTTAAAAAATCCCAAAAATTAAACTTAGCTATTTATGCCAATCTAAAGCACAAATACCATCTCTGAACATCAATCATGTGATTTTTTTATCGTTCAAAAAATCACAGAATCTCTTACATATGATAGATTCAAAAATGTAGAGAAAGAGAAATGGAAAAGGTGAGGATGGAACAAGATAAAAGATGATACCTGGAGCAATTTGAAGGAATCAGCAAAAGGTGTCACCGTTGGCATTGCTCATGCAAGAGGAGACGACACTCGTCACGAAGAGAGGTGACATGGCTAGTGTCAGGCTGAATATGCACCGCTCACTGACAAACAAATGGATCAGATGACAAGACTTCTAGCCTTTAACAGCCACATGCTTGGTGGACATTTTAGAAAATGTTACAAGGTGTTGGAAGAATTGGCCTGCCTACTGCGTTAACATATCAATGGCTCATCATCCATTCATTTGTTTCAGCTACATCGTTCTGTTTTGTATTGTGTTTCCACTTTATCTACAAACAAACAACATTTCTTAGATTCTAAAGGCATCACGATATCTCAGAACACTTCGAAACGGTATCCAAAAGCGAATATTTCTGAATGAAATTTGCCCAAAGTTCTGTGCAGGTGTTCCAAAGGAGGCATTACATTTTTTATTATCACCAACCTGTGGCCGTATGTAAAACTATTCTATCATAGAACACAGAAGCCTTGCAACTATAGCATGAGATGATCTCAGGACTGGCTAACAGGGGAAGAGGGCCATCAAAGAGTAGGCTTCAGAAACGGAATTGATTAGAATCATATTTGGTACCAATGGACATGTTCATAAATTATCTAAAAAAACTCGATATAAGTAGACAAGTCATAACATTCAGGAAGCGGTACAGTATTGCCAGGAAAGAAAATGCTTTTGTCAAGATCTTATTGTCTGTGTAGCTCTTTTCAGTAAACTGAAATATTACTCATTTTCACATGTAATTGATACGGTTCATCTTAAATGCAGAAACAACTACAGGACTATGTGTCATAGTAGCTAGAAGATACAAATGTAATATATATCATTTAAAAGTAAAAAAGTAAAACATAAAAGTGGACTTAGAATGGCGTATGGAAGCACCTGATGCACTTGCTACTGAGAATTATAACGACTACACATCAATTAAGCTAAAGAATTCGCCAAGAAAACCTACCACAAGGGACAGAACCTTTGACCGACCAAAATCTATGAATATACCAATGCAGAACGGTTAAAGATCAGAAGAAGATTGTAATCAATTACCATCAACTTATAAACACAAAAACAAAGCTTAGTTTATTAAAAGTTATCCTAGAAGACATGACTAAGTTACTTCCCTTCATCTAAAAATAAAAGTGTAATTAGATAAACATAATAACAAATGAACAACAAACATGAGGCCGATCATCCAACTCATTGAAGGATTCTTAACATCCACCGGCCTATTACCAGGATAATCAGTTGCAAGCATATATGATCAAAAGACACCCGCATCAACAGAAATTTTAGTTCATAATGGTGAGCTCAATGAGAAGGGGAAACTATTATCAATTAAAACTCAAATTGCTGAACTCTCACAACATCAATTATCAATTAAAACTCAAATTGCTGAACTCTCACAACATCAATTATCAATTAAAACTCAAATTGCTGAACTCTCAAAATATCAGCATAATGGAGGATGCAAGAGGCAAAGAAAGAGGATTGAAATACTTTACCTTACCTACCAGACATAGTGGCTTGACCTGGAAGCTCTCTCCCTCTCTCTCTGCACCCCAAGGGGAAACCAGGAAGTAAATAGCAATAAAGCACAAGTTGTCACAACATATAGGTTAATAATGGATCTGTAAGAAAAACACTATTTTTCCACCAAGAGGAATGGTCGTGCATATGCAGGTAATTATGACTATAGGATAATCAAAATACTGAAGTCAAAATATGTTTAATCCATATCCTGCTAGATAATTCTACTCACTATACTCAAATAGATGACAATGCCAACTGAACTGATAATGTCGTGTCATCTATTAGACACGGAGAGGTAATAGGACAAACAAAATCATCTCTTTTCCAACTCCTACCATGGTACAGTAATGACTTATATCCAAAGTATCCGCTTTAATAACCCACACATTCAAAAATCACAACATTGATGGTTTTACGACTAAGAAAAGATCACATATATTTTTAAATGCGTCAAAGATCTTATGCTACATTAGAGTTTAAACAATTAGGTATTATATACCTTTTTTAGTTGGTAGATCTGGAAGTACAGTCAGTTGATTATGAATCCTGAACTATTGCAAAAACTCTCTGTATACCTATTCTGTAACTAGTAGCCATTCTCTAAATGATTACTAATTAATCTACGCTGCATCTACATGTGGTAGATGTTAGCTATTAGCAGGTCCCAAGAAAAAATATTTCTCATCCGTACCAACACCAAAATTATATGAACAATTTAGCATGAACCCTTTCAGGCACTTTACCGTGTAAGGAAAATAAGAATATATCGATCGAGGGGGATGTCAACCAACCAATCAGTATCAATCCTCTCAAACACTCTAGCTTTGCAAGTTTCCTGGAAGGAACAAAGAGGTCATTCTCTGAACCTCCATGCAACCCAAGTACGAAAAAAGCTGTATATCTGGAAGCTAGTATGCTAAAGATAGAAAACTAAATTACTAAATGTACTTGCTACACAATACATAAGTAAAAATCTGGAACAGAAGCACCAGATCTGGGAGCAAAGCAAGCTGTCAGACACTAAAGGATATCTGGATCATGATGGACAAATCTGGACAGGAAACACAAGAGGGGCATGAACAAAGAGAAGAACATGGTATAAGAAACTATGGATTGGAAGTAGAGGCCTCAATTTGCTTTCCATTTATAACTTAGTCACACACCAAATAAAAATAAAAGGAACCAGCACGAGGCACTAACAGAACAAAACATGAAGAAGGAAACTACTTTTAGTTTCAGAAATTTCTTAATTAAATAGCGATACTCATCCTATCCAACATAATGGCCACTCGGGCCTGAACTGAAAATAAGGTCGCTCTCTGATGTGCCCTAGAAAACTGCAATTTGATTTTTAGGCTAGTATTAGTACACAACATAATTCCTTCATTATTCTTCAAGGGATCAGCAAATTCCTATCCAACATATCATACCTATTTCACGCCTATTTCACGCCTTTCAAAGATTTTCACGTATAATTTTCCATATTAAGTAATGGTGTTACCATGTTACTTAAATTCAGCAAATCCAAAAGATAGAGGGAAAATATAGGAGAACTAACCTGGATTGTGCTAGAACTTATCACTTTTCACTTCCTGTAGAAGTTTTTTAATAGATGTGTCATGATATTATGTACTACTCCATATTTAATAAAGCATATTTCTTGGGAACAAGAGACCTCTTGTTAGCAGGTTTCTGATCTTCAGTGTTCTGTCTTGTTACAACTACAGGGAACACCCCCCAAACCTTTGAGGAAAATTAAAAGAAACTAAATCAGAGTAAGAATCTAGAGGCCACACCCCAAACCTTAAGAGGAAAAATAAAAGGAACTAAATTTGAGTAATGAATCAGAAGAAAGAGCTCACGTGGGAAGATGGAAGGAGATGGTGGTGTGCTCCGATTCGGCCACCATCGGTGCCCCACTGCTTGTCCCCGCTACACCCCGCTGCCACTAGCTTCTCAACAACCCAGGCCTCACCGCTACTTTCCCACACATCAGGCTCTCCTGCTTCGCCAGACGGCTGGTGTCCAGGTTAACCTGTGCGAGGATGCGAAACAAAACATAAAATTACCACATAAAATTACCACATAATATTAGTAAGACGTGAACCAGCAGACTAGCAAATCGAACGGTAGGAGGCGTAAAAGGAAGCAGCGATGACTCCAACAAACAGCCATGGGCAATGCTTCATAGGAGGATAGCTAACTGAGGAGTCGAGAAGTCTACTAAGGTTTAAGGGATCAATTTGTAGAATATTAGTACTGAAACTTGGGCATGAGACACAAATGGTTTTGTTGTCAAACAATACAAAAAACTATGTGCCTGATCCCAACTCTAGTATTTAATGCGACGCATAGTGAAACCCCCATTTTAATGAATCTGAATATTATAAGGAAAATAGAAACTTTATACCTTTATTTTTTCAAACATAATCACTTCAGCTAGGGTTTATATGACTAAAATGCCAAGGAAAGAATTATAACTTATTTGTTCTTTTGTAACTCCTGCAGTTGGACCATTATTTAGTCCAAACTGTTCCACTTATCATACAACTACAAAGGGAGAAAATAACAGTGGTGTAATCAATACAGATAAAAGTCAAGAATAACAATTCCTAGAGAGCCAAGAACCGGGTCCAAACCTCAAACCTGAATGATTCTAAATGTAAAAAAATAAAACTTGGATTTATGACAAATAAAGCATTAAGTTCTTCCAAATTTGGTCGTGCATCCACCCCGAGCTACTTTTAATCATGACAAAGAAAACTGAAACTTGAGTCGTGACTTACATCTGATCACCAAATCAAGGCTAACAAAACTGAAACTTAAGTCGTGACTTACATCTTGCAGATGAACTTCCGTGGAGCTTTTTTTCCTCACTTCTTCCAGCAACTGCACGATGATCAGGATAGTCATTTGGATTAATCCAACAAGGGAAAAATTCTGATGGTAATAGGAAACGGAACAACAATGGAGAGGTGAGAAATGTGCATAGAAGAGAGGGTAATGGTGGTTTTTTTCTCATTAGAACATGGTACGATATGTTTTCAGAGTGCACATAGAGCAACAATACATCACATGGAATTTATTTTGACCAAACCATATTCATCTTGACATAATCTGTAATATCTAGTTTCAAATAGGAATGTTCTATGTTAAGCCTTGCCAGGACTATTTACCTTGGTATGTCTGTGCTGTGAGGATAGCAGCTGTTAACTCCTGGGACATGATAGAGCTAAATCCAGCTGCATTTTCCACTCGTCGAGCCAGTCTATATTTGTTCAATCACGTATTTAGAACTGTTTTGATATTGCTCTTCCAATTGCAATGCCACGACCACTGAAAAATGCAAATCAGACCATCAATCAGCAGTCCCTAAACCGTTTAATATAGGCCTGAAATAGGAAAAACTTGAAACAGTGAATTAGACGTGGCTAAAATTGTACTTTAAACCTAAAATTGACAAGCATGAGATCTGGTGACAAGCTAGCAAAATCAGAAATTGCTAAAACCATGAAATAAAAGAGGAAGAGCAAACCTAAAATTATACTTTAAACCTAGGCGGTTGTGGACGACCGATGACCGACGGTGTGCAACACCGGTGCCAGGCACTCCAAGGCGCGACGCCGCCCTCCTCCGTGTGCGCTCCTGCAGCCCGCCACCGCAGCCGTCCCTGTCCGCTCGCCACAGTCCTCTGGGATGCGCTCCCACAGCGCCTCCTCCATCCCGCCACCGCGGCTGTCCCCGTCCGCTCGCCGCAGTGCTGCTGCAGCAGCGCCTCCTACCGGCCGCCACCATGGTCGCCCTGTCCGGCTCCCCATCACGCCACCACTGTAGTCCTTGTCTGCTCGCCGCAGTGCTGCTGCAGCGCCTCCCGCCACCGTGGTCGCCCCGTCCGGATCTCCTCCATCCCGCCACCGTGACTATCCCCATCCGCTAGCCGCAGTGCTGCTGCAGCGCCTCCTACCGGCTGCCACCATGGTCGCCCTGTGTGGCTCCATCTGCTCGCCACTCGAGAAGGCGCCCGTGGAATGGAGCAGAGGAGAGATGGGGAGAGGCGGCTGGGATGGGAGGGGAAGAATGAGGACAGGAGCCCTAGCGGTTTGGTTTGGTCGTCTCTGTCCACGAGGCGAGAAGAGAGCACAACAACGTCTCGGGAAGGCAGAAACGCAATGCAAAAAACCTGCCTTTGTTGTCTCTAACCTACGGCCCCGCACGCATGTGGTCCTAGGATGTCATGGAATCACTCAGAGAAACAGGAAGTAAGAAAAGAACACAACACATCCAACGGCTGCAAACCAAAAGAGGTGTCGGAAGCTTTTATTCATAACCGATCCAACAACGGACGACCACACGCGCGCTGAGGAGCTCTGAGGAGGCGGGTTGCCTAGCAGCCATTATAGGTAAGAATACATGGTGCTACCTTTGCACAATCCTTCAGGTAATCTGAGCATGACAATTGACAATTCAACGGCAAGAAAACTTCAAGAGACCCCCTAGAAACATCACTATCTAACAAGATCTACAAGTGGAAGCACACCGAAGGATATGTCACTTTAACTAACAAATATCATTGTCTTCTAGCGGAGATGAGACTGACATAGTGACACTAACCCATCTGTTATTATAAACTTCAGATCACAATTTAAATTTATCACATCCTCGTTTTAAAACTGAGCTTTTGCAGAAGAGAACTGTTAATACTCCACGCCAGTGAATCAAAAACGGCAGGAGCAGTGCATCAAAAATCTAACGTGAGGCCATGCCCTGTTTGAAGCCTCCAGGCCGTGTTCATTCTACAGTTTGTTGTTTTAGCCTGGTTGCACTCTTTCGGTGCTGTAGGGTTTTGATTTTGCAGCCCAGAGAAAACATATAAAAACTATCTTAAAACTATATTTTGCGCGCAAAAGAGGAAGCCTGCCGGCAACTATTATTTGCTTCGATATGGCAAGATGGGAACATAGAGTATACTGTACATGCGAGCAAAGCCTTTGCAGTTCGCACTTCGTTGGGTCTTCTTTGTTGAACAACGTTTAGATACAATTATAAATCAGCGTTCGTAGTCACCAAAGATGTCGCAAATCACATTGCTCCCGCCAAGAGCCTGGCCGCCAGAATGCATGACGCTGATCTTGAGCGGCTTTGTCGCCACCGGCTCGCCCGAGGGCACCACGGCCGCCGATGGCTAGCCGAAGAGATTGATGAACAGCCTGCAAACAAACAGATCGGACCGTCAAACCAAGTTCAAATCCGCCAACCGGTAAAAATCTACAGGAAGGCCGAGATCCGGAGACGACTGGCAGCACCCGATCCGTCGTGGCGGCGAAGATCTCGGAGGCGCTTTGTGGTGCGGAGATCCGGGGGAGCTGCTTGCCGCGCGTGTTGTGGTCGGTCAAACCGGTGGTGGCGCCAAGTATTGGCGTGGAGCAGAGTCCCATCTCCGCTGATTATGGCAGAGGAGGAACAAAGGCATTTGTGTATGGCGTCGGCCTAGAGGTGCACGTGCTGAGTGCGTCGCAGTTGTTTGGCGGCGACGCGGAGAGGCGGGAACTCCATATGTCGATCAGCATGAAGGCGTGATTGAGGGTGGCGCCGTGTGGAAAGTCCGAGAGCAGGATGGCATTGGGCGAGGAACAGGTAGATGCGCTCAATGTTGACGGGCCGGCAGCTGGTTGTGGGCGAGATTCAGCTGCCAATCGAGACGAAATCGTGGGCATGTGTTAATCCTAGTTAATACCCGAGCGAAACTCACAGTGAGGAAAAACCGACGATGGAGGATGGACAGTGTGCGACGAAGCGGACGGCGTATCGCGAGACGGTTGACAACGGAACACAAGTTTCTTTTTAGACAGTAGAGATTCCGTGCGTGAGTTTTGTGTTTAGACCAGACTCTACCCTCTTTCGCGTGCGCTTGGTTAAGCAAAGGATAATGATACGGTTCACCCGGTGGACTTCCTCTTCCACCCCCTCTCTCTTCTCTACAGTATCTTGAGAGTCTTTCTCGCCAGACCGGGCCGCTCCGATGGCATCTCTGCCGGAATAGCCGGCTGAAGCTGGTCCTGAAGCGGCGCCGGAGTAGCTAGTATTCCTTCCGATCCATATTAATGGACTTTGATTTGTAAAAATTTGGATGAACCTATATACTAAATAGTGTCTAGATTCATTTAAATCTAGAGAAATTTGAGTCAATTAATATGGGCCGGAGGGAGTATTAGGTTTTTACTTTCTGTAGGTTGGCCTTGTGCCATAGTTTGGCTATATGTCGGGAGCTTCACGCTGGATTTCGCTGGCCAAATCCAGGGCATGCTGGTGGTGCTCCTTGCCGTCGCGGCACTCCGATGGGCGGAGCTGGATGCGGCGTCGACGACCTCTACCAGCGGCTCCATAAATAAGGTCTGTGGTCTCCAGGAGCAGAGATTCCTAGACTCGGCTCTGTCTTCTTCCCTGGACGGCCGCGGAGGCGAGGAGAGAAGAAGCTGTGCGCGAGCCCCAGGAGTTGAAGCTTCGCGGAGAAGGGAAGCTGCTGCTGCGACATCAACGAGCTACACCACGGTGGTCCAACGCGGGCCGCCGATCTTCGATGCCAAAGGAAGGCATCTGCTGATGCCATGGGTGTGTCTTCTTAACCTTCAACAACGGAGGCCCCTTCTCGATGGTGCGACGGAGGCACTCTCCGCCCTCTTATTCCCAAGTGGCGATGTCCCCGGTGAGGAAGACGGCGGCCGACGGTGACATGCATCTTAGATCTTGGTGGTGAGGCACAGGGACTTGATGGCGTTTTCAGAAATCTTTCTGAGGTCTCCTGAGTATGTTTCAAGGACCTGTTTTTAATTTTTACTTCTCCAAAGGTCCCTCCTGTAATTTGTACCACTGCCCCGAATTAATGCAGCAACCAGGTCCTTCGGGCCCTTTACTCGTTTTCAAAAAAAAGATACGGTTCACCCGGCCGGGGAATCGCGCGTCACTCGCCCCCGGATCTCTTTGGCTGAAGCGTGTCCTTGCTAGCTCGAGACACACGCGAAGTAAGGCCCACCGGCACCGTTTTATCCCCACACGCGACGCAAGTCTCCCGTTTGATCGTTCTACACCTCCGTTCCCCCAACCAGAATCCATGGCGCACCACCTCCTTACCCTCTCCCGGAGCACCGCCCCTGCTTTTCCCGCAGGCGCACCACCCTGCCCTCCCACACCACATGCCTGTCAAGCTGCTCGCATCCCTTACTGCCTCTTCGAACGCCCGTCTATCTGTTGTGTGCGTGCTGCAAGGCATGCCACCAGGTACTGCTATGGGGAGATGACAGCGAAGCTTCCCGTCGAATGGGAGAGATGCTTCCCATCGGCAGCCTACGGCGCTTCCAGCCACCGGCGAAGTTGTTCTAGGCTCTACTATTGCAAGGGGTAACCAGTGATGCTACCACAACAACAGGAGGATTTGCTACCTGCGGCGCCCGTCGTTGCTACCTCTGGCGCCCGCCGATGCTACATGTGTCGCCTGCCGTTGCTATCTCTGACGCCCGCCGATGCCACCTCTAGCACCCGTCGATGCTACATGTGTGCCCGTCATTGCTACCTCCGACACCGGAGGATGCTACCTGATTCACCCACTGATGCTACATGTATCGCCCGCCGTTGCTACCTCCATCGTCCGCTAATGCTACATGCGGCGCCCATCATTGCTACCTCCAATGCTGGAGGATGCTGCCTAGATCGCTCGCCGATGCTACCACGGGAGCCCGGCGTTGCTACCTGCAACGCCTATCGTTGTTACCACAGGCGCTCGTTGATGCTACCATGGAGCCAAAGTTACAAGCGAGCGACAGTTGGACACAGCGACATCCGTCTTCTCCGGCGATGGTTGTGGCTCACCGAGGAGTGGTCTTGGTGACCAGGTTTGAGAGAGCTATGGGGATAGCTCGGGAATGTGCTGCCAAGCCGTCGCTACTTGCTACTTCTCCAAGCGAGAGTCCGCGATTGCAAAAGGATTTCTTGCCTTCGGCCATAGGTCACAGTGGTTGCAGCCCACGGTAGACCTACGCACGGATACACGATGAGTCTGCCGCCAGCCAGAAGCGAGATTTTCTACCATGAAGTGCGGGCACATTTTGGGGAGAGGAGTTGGTTAAAGGAAACATTGTCCACACTAGTCGAAAGATCTGATGGTTTGGTATTGTTTGATCCGATGGCTGGGCATCCGGGGATCGGGAGATTTGATCTCCCGGGGGACGCTTAGCACGGCCCTTACGCAAAGTGGCACACTCGCCAGACAACAAGCCATCCTAGAGTCTGTTTTGTGTCCAGTCAGTCATTTTTTGTGTTTTTTATACTAAGTTCACATGGAGTTTCTATCTTTATGAGACTTAATAAGCATTTGTTGGTGTTTAAAATTATCCTACGAGATTAGTGTGCGTAGTGCTTTGCGGGCTATTCAGTGTAGCAATATTATGCCTGTTTTGTCGAGACATTGCTAGCGTCTCTCTTTATGCAATACGACATGATCATAACTCCGACATACCTTAATTTCTGAGCTCATTTTCAGATTTTTAATTTCCCCATTTATCTCCACAATGTGTGTTTTCTGTAAGTCTTTTTTTGTACGATCAACACTAAGATTTATGAATTGGTGTTGTTAAGTATCCCAACCAAGCTCCACCATATACCTTGATTTGTCGTGTGATAGTTCTTGTACCTTTGGTATTCGCTTTATCACATCCGTGCACATTTCTGTTTATCCAAGTTGGTAAGCATTTATAATTTACTTTGGAATGGCAAGATACCTCTTTTTTCAGTTTTCAGTGAGTTGTGAGCATTCCACCAACATATTTTTGTGTTTTGTGCACTAATCTACTAACCATGACTTCTCTTAGTATTGATGTGATGCAACAATCGAATGATGCTTACCATGAATATTTAGCTATTGTGATCGGTACGACATATGATCCAATAACAATCAGGTGGCAATTGGAATATTCCGTGACACCCGCAGAATATCAGATCTGGGAATCTGTTCTAGAACATGGTTTTGTGAGATTTCATACCTTCGATAGCAAGTTTAGTGGCCATATAGAATATAGTTTTGCTCACCGGCGTGTGGATGAAAAGGTAGCTCGTTGGTGGAATGATGCAAGGACTGTGTATGGTGTAATAGTTAAAACGTTCATTTGGAAAGATTTCAAGGAATTTCTGTGTTCTAGGTTTTGAACAACTACAAATATTCTATTCTAGAAATTTTGAGAGTGGACGTTAATGAGACACGTGAGGTGTCTACTAACATAATCGTGTATACTCCTAGTATTATATCTTGTGATCTATAGGTTGCTTATGAAGAAAGGGGGGCATCTTTTCTACAACATGTTTCATATGATTGGGCATTGTCACTTGGGGAGGATGTCGGGCATTGTCACTTTGGGAGGATGTTTCGGTGTCTACTACATCTGATGGGAATGTATTGATATAGGTACTAATTTGGAGGTACAACCAACAAGCACAACATCACTACAAGAAAAATTACTGTTTACAACGGACGATTTTCGTGGTTGAAGACACGTTTTTCATGGTTGAAAAGTATCCTACGACGGATGCCCTTCATCGTAAAAGACCTTCAGCCAAGAATGAATCCACCACGGGTTTTTTCCAACCGTGGCGGATCACACCCTTCAGACCTGAAAACTTGTTCCGTCGTAGATCTGTTTATTAGCCTTATTGGTTGCTAACATCATGCAAACTACCACATGGCGAACGGCGTTAACGGCCAGTTACCATCGTTAACTGTCATGAAAACCGTGGTAGAAGCCAAGCCTAGCCAATGCCTGCTAATTATTGAGTGGGACAGCCCATTCGGACAGCCCAATAGGAAGACGACCATTACTGTTTTGTCATGCAATATTTGAAATATGCCCATTTGAAGGAGATATGCCATAGAAGCAAATAATAAAGAGTTTTTATTTGATATATTTCTTGTTCATAATACGTTTCTTACCATGCTATAACTGTATTAATACAAAACGTTAATACATGTGTGGTATGTAAACAACCAGGTCTCTAGTTTCCTCTAGTAGACTAGTTCATTGGGAAAGTGTTGATCTTATGGTTTCGTGATCATGACAATGAGGTCACATCATTGGATAATGATGTGATATACATTTTTACTTAAACGTTCATCATTGATGATAATATGAAGATACCGTGGCTTATATCTTTTGACTGTGAGATAATGAATAGTCAGTGTTTTGGAGGGAAGCGTTAATGACATCAAGCATCAAGCTATCAAAGGATGATCATAAATGTGTCATTAGGTTTCCTGAAGAAATAGGTTGAGGGTTTTATCAAGACCGGGATTTATCAATCCAAGTAACAGATAGATACACATGGCCAACTCGATGACGTTGCATTAATGAAGCTTGCAAGTGTGTGATTGGATCATGAAATGCAACGGCATGGAAACGAGTAAACGAGTTTATCGGTAACGAGATCGAACACAAGTATGGAGATACTTGAGATCAAATCTCGGATGCCCTAGGTATCGTATGACAAAAGGAATAACACTAAGCAGTCGAGGTTCAAGCGATGAGATTAATCATCAAAGCACGGGGATCACTACGGACGTCCAGGTCCTGATGTTGAGCATTTGTACAAGAGAGTCTTGGTCATATCCGTTGCTTCTCCGAGCTGAAGGGTGGCACACTTAAGGGTAGGAACGCTTTCGGATTGAACCAGTATCGAAGGAGAAACGAGAGACAGAAACTAGAAGGGTTCCGAGTATTATCCGATGGTGATCGAAAGAGGTCCGAAAGGAGTTTCGGTGTATGGAATAATTAATATATGTGTTTTATATTAATTGGTTGAATTAATATTAAAACATATTTTGTTATATATTTTAGGGCTTCCTTATTTGCTACTGGTTCGCTTCTAGAAGGGCCCAATAGGGTAGGCACCAAGGGAAAAAGGGGAGAGGGTCCACCGACCAAACCCTATGGTTCCCACCCGCAGGGTGGAGCCCAAGGCCGGCGGCGGAAAGCCCTCCCCTAGGGCAGCGAATTGGAGGTGCCCATCCCCAAACCCTAGGGTTTGCCCTACCCCCTCCCTACTATAAATAGAAGATCCCCTCCCCTCGATTTGCACCCAACAAGTTCTCTCCTCTCTCCCCTAAACCCTAGATATCTCTCCATTATATTAGGTCTAACCGCTTGGTTTATTTGTCCACCTCCGCACTACCATCGTGTGCAGGACTGTCCAGTTTCTTTCTTCTTTCACTGCTCTGCTGGATAAGATCCCGGGAGACATTCCTACACTGTACGTTTGTAGAGCTTCGAGGCGCGACACTTGGGGCACTGTCTTCATCGCTATACTCCTACGTGCGTAAGGCGTGCGTAAGGTCTTCATGGTAATGAAATCCGTTCTTCCTCTCCGTTACTTATGTCTACATAGTATAGATCTTGGTGATCATGTTCGTGTCGGGATTTTTTTTGATTTTTTGTGACAAACCCTTTCAGTGGTATCAGATCCAAATCGATGGGTAGACATGTCATATGTATAGAACGCATAGAAATATGTGGGTGTTGATTCTCTAGTTGCAACCCTCTTTCGTGTTCCTGTCATTTCGCGGGATTGATTGATGAAGCGATCCAAACCGACCTTCCGCGTTAGCTTACGCGAGACTGGTTCCATGCATAACATATGACTTGTTCCGTATAAGTGGCTAGCGGGTGTCTGTCTCTCTCTCAATAGTAGATATGACTTTTATACCGTAGGGCCCTGAAAAGGGAGCGAGGAGGTAACCATTGAATCAATGTTGTGGCTCAACGTTCATAGGTGGGAAAGGGTTCTACCATGATAGCCCTAAATATGCATAAAACTTGCAAAAGGATAAAGTAGAAGCGTCTAACTTTGTTTTGCATGGGAGTATGTCATGACATGGTAATGGTAAGTTTATGAAACGATTGTCCATTGGATCTCTCAATGGATATCAAGGTGCTACAACCATGTCATGGCACCATACTTATGAAGTAACTATTTGTTCATCTTGTTTGGCATAGTATATTAAGTTATATGATGGTAGCTAAATTGGATGATTCCTCTAAAATTCTAATGTTAGTGTTCCCCTTGTGTGTGCACCACCAAGAAATTTCTTCGGTATGAGGCATGCTATGATGATTGGGTGTCAGACATACCTACGTTCGCATACGGTGGGTGTAAGAAAGGTTACACAACAATACACACGAGTTTGAGTTGGCGAGCCTAGCATGTGCAGACATGGTCTCAGAACACAGAGACCGAAAAGTCGAGCATGAGTCACATAGATATGTGATCGACATTAATAATGTTTACCTTTGGAACTATATCATCGGCCGTGACGATCGGGGATGATATAACACTATGGGATCATGTGATCACTAAGAAGATTGGAGGGATGTTCGTCTTGAGTGGAAGCCTCGTTAATTAAAGTTTATAGGTAAAACTTAAAACATGTGCTTAGTATATTATGAACATGGTCTGAACTCTTTGCAAATCCATTATAGATTTCTCGCTGTAAGACCCCACCTTTATAAAGGTAAAGGTCCCTGTGATTGCAATGCTAGTCCCTGGATCAATTGCTAGCATCCACAGTTTAAGATGAGGTACACATAAACAAAGGTCATTATTACATCGTCATTCCAGAGATAACATAGTCTTTTACAACTCCATATCCATAGGCTAGTACAAGAGTTTAACTTAACAATATAAATAAAAGTCTTCATCTTCATGTACCACATGCAAGCATGTTGAGTGTAGACTCATAACCCTAATCCTCATCAGAGTAACCTGCAACATCACAAGTTACAGCCACAGTAGACTCATAGATCGATCAACGTGAGCTGCACGATCTAAATGAAATCGCACGGGCCAGATTCACTCGTACCCCTTCGTTAAGTGATCTAATTCTACATGTTAGATCTAGATCCAACGCTGCTGAGCACACGACCATGGATGGGCGGCGCTAGCGACAGCAGTGTGGCGGCGGCGCTACTGGCGATGGTGTTCTGGCGATTCTAGAGGGGGCTAGGGGCAGTGGTTGGTCTTACCAGCGTCGCACGACTGCGAGGAAGCTCAACGTGGTCGTGGTTGGGGCGGGGGCGTGTTGTAGCGGGGGCTAGAGCTCGTCGGAATTACAGGCGGCGTCGGGTCCTTGCAGACGGAGTTGTTGCCGACGCTCTGGATCTTCCTAGAACAAACCAGAGGCATCAGTAGCTGCGCAAGGACAAGGCGAACCTAGTCGTATGCAAGAGGGGTCAAGGGGTGATCAGTACTTATCGTAATCGATCGCCAGAGTTGAGCGACGGCTTGGTCGTTTGCAGAAATGAACGGGGACGGCGTCCTGGGTCACGAGCAGGCAAACAAATGGTATCAGAAGGTGCACTAGGACATGCTGGTCACACTCGTTTGAAGCAGAGGCACAGGGGCAGTCAGGACTCACCGAAATTTGCTGCCGGAGATGCTCAGTACGGCGGCGGCGCGAGCTTGATTGTGGACAGCCTAGCGGCGCTCTGTGGTTGGTGAGTGAGGGAAAATGAGCGGGGTGGGGAGGTGGTTATGTAGCCAGAGAGAGGGCGGCAATTACGCGCTGCATCAATGGGAATTAAGCGAGGAATCAACATGGCGTCACTGCGAGGAGGAAACGGCAGAGCGGGTCATCGCGCGGTGATTTGGGGACAATGATGCTGACTCGGCATTGGGTCCACTCAACAGAGAGAGGGTTCGCGCGTGAGTGAGAAAGAGTGAGGGGGAGGGGCAGTTTCCCGGGTGGGCTGATGGGATGGCTTGATGGGCCGCGGGTGGGTTGGGTTAGTTAGGTCGCTGGCTTTATTTTTTTCTTCTTTTTCTCTTTTATTTTTCTGTTTTGATTTTCTGGTTTGAATTTGAATATCTATTTCAATTTGAATTTTTCCCAGATTTTGTACTGTGTTTCTTGTGTCCAAGAATGTGTAAAACATATATTTACACTCAAAAATCATTTTCAGTTTGAAAATAATTATAAAACCATGCCTTTAATAAAATAAAGATAATAGGCATAAAGATGGTTTTATATTTGAACTTGTTTTGAGATATTTTATGTGGCTTTGTATTCATCTTCCAATCATCACTGATCAAACCTTAATCATATTTCGAAAGTAAAATATAAACCTTGCCTTACTTTGAATAAAGTAATAGGCAAAATATGGTTTCTTATGTTAAAAATTTATTTGAAAAGATCAAATGTTTATGAATGCATGAATGCTATGCAAACTTTATAAATCATGATTTTTGGGATGTTACAAATCTAACACCCTTAAGGTGAATCTCGCCCTCGAGATTCGGATTGGCTAGAAAATAGGTGAGGGTGGTCTTTCCGAAGATCATCTTCTCTTTCCCATGTTGCTTCTTCTTCGGAATGATGGTTCCACTAAACTTTGCAGAATTTGATAGTCTTTGTCCGTGTAACTCTTTCTGCAGTCTCAAGAATCTTGATAGGTTTTTCCTCATAAGTGAGATCACTTTCCAATTGGACCTCTTCCAAAGGTATAGTATCCTTCAAAGAAGTCTCTTCGATCTCCGGATGTCATTTCTTTAGCTGACTCACATGAAACACATTGTGAACGGAAGACAATGATTCAGGCAATTTAATCTCATATGCTACTTCTCCTTTACGACTTAGAATCTTGAATGGTCCAACATATCTTGGGGCCAATTTTCCTTTGACTCCAAACCTCTTCACTCCATGAAGTGGTGATACTCTAAGATAAGCTCTATCACCCACTTCATAGGTGACTTCCCTACGCTTGGGATCTGCGTAGCTCTTTTGTCGGGACTGTGCTATCTTCAATCTGTCCTTTACCAACTTGACTTTCTCTTTAGCTTCCTTGATTAGTTCTGGCCCGAACAAGTTTCTTTCTCCAACACTATTCCATAGCAATGGTGTAGTACACTTTCTCCTATTGAGAAATTCAAACGGTGCCATCTCTATACTGGCTTGATAGCTGTTGTTGTAAGAGAATTCCGTGTAAGGAATACTTTCATCCCAACTAGCACCATAATCAAGGGCACATGCCCTCAACATATCCTCTAGAATCTGGTTGGTCCTTTCTGTTTGTCCATCAGTCTGGGGATGAAAAGCAGTGCTGAATTCCAATCTCGTTCCCAATGATTCATGCGGTTGCCTCCAAAAATGGGAAGTGAATTGAGTTCCCCTATCAGACACAATACTCTTAGGTACTCCATGTAGACACACAATCCTATTCATATAGATCATGGATCTGCATAGGTGACTTCTCTACGCTTTGGATCCGCGTAGCTCTTCTGTCAGGACTATGCTATTTTCAATCTGTCCTTTACCAATTTAACTTTCTCTTCAGCTTCCTTAATCAGTTCAGTTCTGAACAAATTTCTTTCTCCAACACCACTCCATAGTAGTGGCATAGTACACTTCCTTCCATAGAGGAATTCGAACGGTGCCATCTCAATTCTGGCTTGATAGCTGTTATTGTAAGAGAATTCTGCGTAAGGCAGACTTTCATCCCAACTAGCACCATAGTCTAGGGCACATGCCCTCAACATATCCTCCAAAATCTGATTGGTCCTTTGTGTCTGTCCATCAGTCTAGGGTGAAAAGTTGTGCTGAATTCTAATATCGTTCCCAATGACTCACGCAGTTGTCACCAAAAATGCGAAGTGAACTGAGTTCCTCTATCAGACACAATACTCTTGGGTACTCCATGCAGACATACAATCTTGTTCATATAGATCTTGGCTAAGTTACCACTTGTATAGGTTGTCTTCAGGGGTATGAAATGAGCCACTTTAGTTAGGCGATCAACTACGACCCAAATAGAATCATATCCTGATCTAGTCCTTAGCAGTCCAGTGATGAAATCCATGCAAATCTTGTCCCACTTCCAATTAGGAATATGTAATGGTTGTAACAATCCTGCTGGTTTCTGATGTTCCGCTTTCACTCTGCTACATACATCACACAAAGCAATATGTTCCACGATGTCTTTCTTGAGATTATTCCACCAAAATCTTTCCTTCACATCCATGTACATTTTGGTGTTACCCGGATGATTGGAATATGGTGAGTTGTGTGCTTCCTGTAAAATCAGTTTCCGAAGCTCCGGATCTTGCGGAATACAGATACGTTTTCCATACCATAAAGTACCTTGTTCGTCTTCATGGAATCCTTTGGATTTTCCCTTGCCAATCTTTTCCTTAATCTCTTCAATTTCCTTGTCCATCTTTTGGGTTTCCTTGATCTTGTCCAACAAGGTGGGTTGAACATCCAATGACATGAGATGTCCTTCAGGCACAATCTCCAATCTGAGATCTTTGAATTGGGCACACAGATCATCTGGCAACACTCCTTTAGTAAGGCCATTCACCTAAACCTTACGGCTTAATGCATCTGCTACAACATTTGCTTTACCGGGGTGGTATTGCAAACTCAATTCATAGTCCTCGATGAGTTCTAACCATCTTATTTGTCTCATGTTTATTTCTTTCTGGGTGAAGATATACTTCAAACTTTTGTGATCTGTGAACACTTCACAACGCTTTCCCAAAAGATAATGTCTCCATGTTTTGAGTGCATGGACAACAGAGGCTAACTCCAAATCATGAGTAGGATAATTCACTTCATGAGTTTTGAGTTATCTCGAGGCATATGCCACAACTTTCCCTTCTTGCATCAGAACTGCACCTAATCCTTGGTGAGATGCATCACAATACACTTGAAAATCCTTCTCCAAGTCTAGCAGACATAAGACTGGTGTTGTCACTAGTTTCTTCTTGAACTCTTGGAAACTGAGTTCACATCCTTCAGTCCAATCAAATTTCTTGTCTTTCTTAAGTAACTCCATCATTGGCTTAGCTACCTTTGAGAAATTCTCAATGAATCTTCTATAGTATCCTGCCAAGCCAAGGAAACTACGAACTTCCTTCACTGACTTAGGAGATTCCCACTCAGTTACAGCTGACACTTTTGCGGGATCAACTGCTACACAATCTCCTGATACAATGTTTCCAAGAAATCCGACCTCATTCAACCAGAATTCACACTTGCTGAATTTGGCATACAGTTTATGCTCTCTAAGCTTCTCAAGTATCAATCGTAAATGTCCTTCATGCTCTTCATTGCTCTTTGAGTAGATCAAAATGTCATCGATGAAAACGACAACAAACTTGTCAAGAAACTCCATGAACAACTTGTTCATCATATTCATGAAGTAGGCTGGTGCATTGGTCAAACCAAATGGCATCATGGTGTACTCATACAATCCATACCTAGTGGTGAAAGCAGTCTTAGGTATGTCTTGTTCCCTTATCTTTAGCTGGAAGTAGCCTGATCGGAGATCAATCTTTGAGAACACACGGGCTCCTTCTAGCTGATCAAACAAGTCGTTGATTCTGGGCAAAGGATACTTGTTCTTGATAGTCACCTCATTGAGTGAACGATAATCTATGCATAACCTTTGACTTCTATCTTTCTTTTCCACAAACAAAACTGGTGCTCCCTAAGATGAAGAGCTTGGTTGAATAAATCCTTTCTGCAACTGTTCTCCAAGTTGTTTATTGAGTTCCCTCAACTCATCAACTGACATCTTGTAAGGTCTCTTTGCTATTGGTCCGGATCCTAGCAGCAAGTCAATCAGGAACTCCACATCTCTATCTGGTGGCATTCCCGGCAATTCCTCCGGAAACACATCCAAATATTCTCTCACAATTAGCACACTGTCTATTCTAACCCCCTTAAGAGAATTTAGCTTACTCCCTTTTGATTCAAAGTTAGACTTGAATCTAATCCGTTTCTTATCCGGGGTTGTGAGTGCGACAGTATGGTTGGCACAATCTAGTACTCCTTCATACTTGGTCATCCAATCCATTCCCAAAATAACATCCAATCCTTGGGAATCTAGGATTATCAGACTAACTGGAAACTTACGCTTTCCAAATTCTGTTACTAGATCACGACATCCAAGGCTTACTATCATATCTCCACCGGGAGAACTTACTTTTATAGGACACCCAATATTTTCAGTTGGAAATCCATTTCTATCAACAAATGCTCTTGATATGAATGAATATGATGCACCAGTATAAAAAAGAACAAGTGCTGGAATAGAATTGAGTTTGAACTTATCAGCCACAACATTAGATTCCTCATATATCTCTTCCACATTGATGTGGTTCACTTGTCCCTTCTGAAAAGGTTTGGGCTTGGTGGTTCCTTCAACCTTCTTCTCGGGGCACTCATTTGCATAGTGTCCCATCTTCTTACATTTGAAACACTCAACCTGACTGATATCCCTCTTTGCATGCTGGCTTCCACTACCATTTCCACCTCCACTATGGTGGCTCTTGTGTCCACTCTTGTGGCTCTTATACTTATCATTATCATGACTGCGGTGATGCTTGTTGTCATGATGGCGGCTGTGGTTGTGGTGGTTGTTGTACTTTCCATGTTTGTGGGATCCAGAACACCCACTATCATCATGATGGGAACGCTTGTGAGACGATCTCGAGCTATGCTTATCAAAGCTGTGCTTCCTCTTCCTACTCTCAACCTGTTTCATCTTGTTTTCCAAGATGGTAGCCTTGTCACAAAGTGATTGGTAGGTTGGGACATAGGAAATAGATAGCTGCAGATTCAGTTCATCATTCAGTCCTTCGAGGAATTTCTCCTTCCTCTTGGCATCAGTATGAACTTCATCCGGTGCATAACGCGCCAGATTGTTGAATTCCTCAATATACTCAGCCACGCTGCGGTGACGCTATTTCAGGTTGTGGAACTCCTTCTTCTTCAAATTCATCACTCCGTATGAGATGTGAGATGTACGGAATCCATCCTCAAAGATAGCCCAAGTCACATCCTCAATGGGAGTGGTGATCTGGAAGTTGTCCCACCAGGTTACTTCTGGTCCTTCTAGCAGATGTGCTGCAACCTGACCTTCTCTTCGTCGGTGCAGCCAACAGTCACCAAGTCTTTGTTCACTAAACGTAACCAATCATTGGCCACCATTGGATCAGTGGTTCCCGAGAACTTGGCAGCCCTCAGTCTTAGAAATCTGGTGAGCATGTCAAACCCTGGCGGATTATTCTGGTTGTTATTGTTGTTGTTGTTGTTATTCTGGTTTTGGTTCTGCATGAAGTTTGTCATCATCTGCATCAGTTGAGCTTGTGCTGTCATCAACTGTTGCATCTCGGGAGTGACATTGTTGTTGTTGTTTTGGTTGGGGTTGCACGTCGAGGAGGCATCTGTGGTCTTAATAAGGATAAGAATGAGATACCCATAGATGTTTATCATGCACAATACATCACAATAACCAAGCATCAAAATAACATAGAGTTTAAACGACATAAACAACAAGTTTTGGAAAAATCAAACACACCATAGCAAGCCACCCACATGTTGGATGGTCATTGCGACTCAATAATCAAAGTATGGTAGATGAAAGATAATCGATTAGTCTACACTACTCCTCCGCATCAATCTCCACATCAACAAGGGTAAGACCTGCATTCTCCATGGAGGTCTTGTACTCATCCACACTAACAGTCAAGGCCTCAATCTTGGCCCTAAGAGCCCTCTTCTATGAGCGAAGCCTCTCGATCACTCCCTGCTGATGCTCGAGCTCGAAGTGCTTGGCCTCTAGATCTTCTTTCATCTCCCGGATCTTCTTTTTCCTGTCTTGGACCCTTTTCTCCTGGCTCTTGAACTTCTTGTCCTGGCTTTCAAACTTGGCCACCATTTCCTTGACTATCTCGTCTTGCTCCGCGAAGAGCTTGTCCTTCTCTCGAAGCTAAACCTAGAGCTCGTCATTGCTAAGCATGACGTTGGTCCTATCAGTATCTATGTGTCTAATAAGACCCTCTAGGTCCTGAACGTACAGACGAATCGGCTCCATCGACTCTCTAGCAGCATCCTCGTACTCTATAGCTTCACCCTCCGCGTTGTGTCTCCCGAAGGGGTGAAAGTAAAGACCTCTAAGCTCGGTGGAGTGTCTCCCTACCAGGCGCCCAAGTAACTCCTGCATGACTACATCTAGGCCTTTCTCCTTGTCGTCATGCATCATCTTGAAAGTGATGGTCTCCATGGTTGGCTCTGTCTGGCGTCCCGGCTGGGTGACTCTGAAGCCCCATAGGTCCTTCCTCTCAAACTTGGTGAGTGGGAGTGTCATGCTGCTAGGAAGTGGAAGGTTGAGCACACTAGTGAGCTCAATCAGACGAGTACCAAAATGAGTTCCCTTGAACTCCTCGGCCGTGTTGATAACAACATTAGGCATCTATTTTCATAAGATAGAGAAAAGTTAGAATCAACATCAATAGAGAAAAATCACAAGACAAAATATCACAAGCACATCTTTTTGCAACAAACACACAAGTCATGGCATACACATATCCACTACAAACATCAAAGGTTCAACATAACTTAGACAAATTTTTGGAAGTAAAAACGATAAGTGTGGTGGTCCAACTAACTAAGTTCGATACAACTCTCACTCACTAGACAAAATAGCTATCAGGGCATCTTTATTAGCCATCTATCTATCTTGTTCACAAGATTCCCATATTAAGTCTATGATATCTCCCCTTAGTTGTTGGTTGGTAGTATCTAATTCTTGGGTATGCTTCTTTTCTTCTCTAAGGTCATTTTGGGTGTTGAGCATTCTGCACTTGAGTCTATCACCAAGCTCCTTGATAGCATTCCAAGCTGCATTTGTTGCAGAGTCAAAGAATGTTGTGTGCATTTCTGAGTTGGTGACCATGCAGAATCCTGACTCCTTGTGGTTGTCTTCCTTGTTTTTGTACAAGTGAAGTTGCACCCACCAATACTCTTCTCCTTCATCCATTACAGGGAATCCCTTGTACACAGCTGCACCATGTATCCCCATGGTAACCATAAGGTTCTTGAGTGCCTTGGGAAATTCTGTCTCACACTCCAAAGTCATGGTCATGAGTGGTCCCTTCCTCACGTCTTCGTTGATGGAGTTCATCTACAAATAGAGATGAGAAAGAAGATTAGAAAAGTTTACGAGAAGAAAAAGACAAGTGTGGAAATTTTTCAAAGTGTTGAAATTTTTTCCTTAGTGGTTTGTAATCCAATCCTAGGGTCATAATCCTACAGGCAACACAGTGCTCTGATACCATCTGTAAGACCCCACTTTTATAGAGGTAAAGGTCCCTGTGATTGCAATGCTAGTCCCTGGATCAATTGCTAGCATCGATAGTTTAAGATGAAGTACACAGAAACAAAGGTCATTATTACATCGTCATTCCAGAGATAAGATAGTCTTTTACAAATCCATAGCCATATGCTAGTACAAGAGTTTAACTTAACAATATAAATAAAAGTCTTCATCTTCATGTGCCACAGGCAAGCATGTTGAGTGTAGACTCATAACCCTAATCCTCATCAGAGTAACCTGCAACATCACAAGTTACAGCCACAGTGGGTCAATACATTGGAATAGTATTGGCAAGTGATACCTTAGTACAATAATAGTGTCTAGCTTCTACATGAATTTGGCTAAGTGTAGCTTAGGCTTGCTTTGCTCAAAATAGGTTTTACCTATCAGTTGAAAACACTAAGTTTTTGTTTGGCAAAAACTCTCAAGGAACCACCAATAGACATTGTTGAACCTTTACCCTTGTTCAACCACAAGTTTATAACTTAGAAATTGGGATGAGGAGATTCATGATAGCTTCCATGTCTTGATGCTCAAATTGTCCATTTTCGGGGACAGGGCTAAGTACTTAGATTCTTCCTTCTGCAGAGGTGGTGCACTTTCCCCACAAGACTTGATTTTCACCAAGACAGGACCTTTCAGAAGCCTTCCCTTAGACCAAAATGGACGCGCTCCAAACCTATCACCCTCTACCACCAACTGTCCATTTGGCTAAGTTATTGCAACCTATATGATCCAGGCAGAGCCCATAATGCCATGTGGCTGCACTAGAAGCTTCTTAACATATGGCATCTCAAATCCCTTTGTTCCTGGGTGGCATTCCACAAGTGAGATACACAGGGTAGACCATTATACAATGGGACCTGGTAACCACTCAACCAAAATCCATCCATGCAATTACCATTCCACCCAGGTGTTTCATTCACTTAGTTGTTTTATTAAGCAAAAACACAAGTCAAAGACTTAGCAATATTTTCCATAGCACGTGTATATAAACCACCCTTGGTTGTTACTAGCAAGGCTAAGCATGGTAATAGCAAGTATCTTAACTTAGAGAAAATTCTAACAATTCTACAACTACTAGGATATCCCAAGCATAGCATATAGATACTTAGCAAAAATTAACATGCAAGCCCCACTCAAAATATCACTAATTAGATACAAAATAGTCAAAATATTGGGATAAAAATATGAAGCACCACTTGCCTTGGTAGTTGGGGGAGTAACAACAATCTTCACAGTTACAATCACCACTAGCACCAAAATCTACACATAAAATGATAGCACCAAATTCACATTCCAAATAATCAAAACAAAAATATATGAATGCATGCAAATGCCCTGTGATGATTTTTCTAAACCAATCAAGACAAGTAAAACAGTACTGAGCATTATACTAAACATTTATACACCCAATAAACTTACTTTGGCCTTTAAAACATTTTTCAAATAATTTTTATACACAAAATAGGCCTACAAATGTCTCTGCATAAATTTCTATTTTGACAGAAACAAAATACAAAACTAAGCCCATAGATGTGTAGGATTTTTTTTTATTCCAATGGTATATTATTTGTATTTTTTGGATAAAAAGATCAAAAGTTATTGAAATTACAAGTTTGAATAACTAATAGATTCAAAAACAGAATTTAAATCAAAACCCAGACACATGGGCGTGTTTGATTGGCCCGTACCGGTTCAGCCGGATCGATCAACACGAGCCGCACGATCTAAATGAAATCGCACGGGCCAGATTCACCCGTACCCCTTCGTTAAGTGATCTAATTCTACGTGTTAGATCTAGATCCAACGCTGCTGAGCACACGACCATGGATGGGCGGCGCTAGCAACGGCGGTGCAGCGGCGGCGCTACTGGCGATGGTGTTCTGGCGATTCTAGATGGGGCTAGGGGAAGTGGTTGGTCTTACCAGTGTCGCACGGCTACGAGGAAGCTCAACGTGGTCGTGGTTGGGGCGGGGGCGTGTTGTAGCGGGGGCTAGAGCTCGTCGGAATTACAGGCGGCGTCGGGTCCTTGCAGACGGAGTGGTTGCCGACGCTCTGGATATTCCTAGAACAAACCAGAGGCATCAGTAGCTGCGCAAGGACAAGGCGAACCTAGTCGTATGCAAGAGGGGTCAAGGGGTGATCAGTACTTACCGTAATCAATCGCCGGAGTTGAGTGGCGGCTCGGTAGTTTGCAGAAATGAACGGGGACGGCGTCCTGGGTCACGAGCAGGCAAACAAATGGTATCAGAAGATGCACTAGGACATGCTGGTCACACTCGTTTGAAGGAGAGGCACAGGGGTGGTCAGGACTCACCGGAATTAGCTGCCGGAGATGCTCAGTACCGCGGCGGCGCGAGCTCGATTGTGGACAGCCTAGCGGCTCTCCATGGTTGGTGAGTGAGGGAAAATGAGCGGGGTGGGGAGATGGTTATTACGTGCTGCATCAATGGGAATTAAGCGAGAAATCAACATGGCGTCACTGCGAGGAGGAAACGACGGAGCGGGTCATCGCGTGGTGATTTGGGGACGATGATGCTGACTCGGCATTGGGTCAACTCAACAGAGAGAGAGGGTTCGCGCGTGAGTGAGCAAGAGTGAGGGGGAGGGGGAGTTTCCCGGGTGGGCTGATGGGATGGCTTGCTGGGCCGCGGGTGGGTTGGGTTAGTTAGGTCGTTGGCTTTATTTTTTCTTCCTTTTCTCTTTTATTTTTCTGTTTTGATTTTCTGGTTTGAATTTGAATGTCTATTTCAATTCTATTTCAATTTGATTTTTTCCCAGATTTTGTACTGTGTTTCTTGTGTCCAAGAATGTGTAAAACATCTATTTACACTCAAAAATCATTTTCAGTTTGAAAATAATTATAAAACCATGCCTTTAATAAAATAAAGATAATAGGCATAAAGATGGTTTTATATTTGAACTTGTTTTTAGATATTTTATGTGGCTTTGTATTCATCTTCCAATCATCACTGATCAAACCTTAATCATATTTAGAAAGTAAAATATAAACCTTGCCTTACTTTGAATAAAGTAATAGGAAAAATATGGTTTCTTATGTTAAAAATTTATTTGAAAAGATCAAATGTTCATGAATGCATGAATGCTATGCAAACTTTTATAAATCATGATTTTTGGGATGTTACACTCGCCCACCCACCTTCAACCCTAGCTCATTCCTAGAGAAGGACAAGCTGAAAACCGATGGGACAAACTTCACCGCCTGGCATCGCACCCTAGGGATCCTCCTGACCCCCTACAAGATCAACTATGTCCTAGAGGCAGAACTGCCCACCAAATCCGCAGACACCGCCACTCAGGATGAAAAGAATGTCTAGCAGTCCAAGGCAGATGATGCCTCCCTCATCCATAGTGGAATGCTCTATGCCATGGAGCTAGAGCTTCAAATGCTCTTTGAGAATATGGCTGCATTTGAGATCCTTGAAGATCTCAAAGCCATCTTTACTCCTAAGGATCGGGCAGAGAGGTATGAAGCTTCTAAGCTCTTCTTCTCCACCAGGATGGAAGAGCATAGCAATATAAGTGAGCACTTGGTCAAAATATCTGGCTACGTTCAACTCTTGAACAACCTGGAGTGCAACATCCCGGACGAGCTAGCGATTGATAGGGTGTTGCACTTGTTGCCTCCTAGCTACAAAGCTTTTGTGATAAACCACATCATGCAAGGGATGGTTAAAACCCTTGCTGAGTTGTTCGCCATGCTCAAGACTGCTGAGGTAGAAATCAAGAAGAAGCACATGGTGTTGATGGTCAATAATACCACCAACTTTAAAAAGATAGCAGTAGCTAAGGGCAAGAATCCTAAGAGGGATGGCAAGAAAGTTGCCCGATCCCCTAAGGTCCCAAAACATAAGGTTAGAGTCGTGTGCTACTACTGCAAGGGAGACGGGCACTGGAAGCGAAACTGATACAAGCACCTTGATGGCAAGAAAGCCGGCAAGTTTTCTGCGAAAGGAAAAGGTATATGTGATATACATGTTATTTATGTTTTGCTTAGAAGCACCATGAGTAACACCTGGGTATTTGATACCGTTTTGGTTGCTCATATTTGTAACTCCCAGTAGGAGCTACGGAATAAGCGGTGCCTGGCGAAGCACAAAGTGACGATGCACGTCGGCAACGGATCGGATGTCGATGTCAAAGCCGTCGGCGATTTGTATCTGCGTCTACCTTTGGGATTAATATTAGTTTTGAAAAAGTGCTACTTTGTACCCGCCATGAGCATGAATATTGTTAGTGGATCTTTCTTTTTGCAAGATCATTATTCGTTTAAATCCGGAACAAGTGGTTTTTCTATTTTTATGAATCATGTATTTTATGTTCATACTCATGTATGCAAAGGTTTATTCTTACTAGATCTTGATGATAGTACACACGTCCATAACATTGATGCCAAGCGCTGCAAGCATAATGGAGATAAGACCATGTTTCTATGGCATTGCCGTCTTGGTCATATTGGCGTAAAGCACACGATGAAGCTCCATTCTGATGGACTTCTGGGATCACTAGATTTTGAATCTCTTGATACATGCGAGCCTTGCCTTATGGGAAGGATGACCAGGACACCCTTCTCCGATACTATGGAGCGGGCTACAGATATATGTGGACCAATGAGTGTCTCAACATGCAATGGGTATCATTATTTTGTTACCTTTACTGATGATTTGAGTACATACGGGTATATCTACTTGATGAAGCATAAGTCTAAAACCTTTGAAAAATTCAAGGAATTTCAGAATGAGGTAGAGAATCAACTCAGCAAGAAGATTAAGCATATTCGACCGATCGGGGAGGCGAATACTTGAGTTATGAGTTTGGTATGCACTTGAGGAACTTTGTTATAGTACCACAACTTACGCCAGCCGGAATACCACAACGTAATGGTGTGTCGGAATGATGTAACCGTACTCTATTGGATAGTGTTCGGTCCATGATGTCTTTGACTGATTTGTCTATGTCATTTTGGGGCTATGCATCAGAAACCGCTTCTTTTAGTTTAAACAGAGGACCATCCAAATTCGTGGAGACAACCCCATATGAGATATGGCATGGCAAGAAACCAAAGTTGTCATTCTTGAAGGTTTGGGGATGTGAGGCTTATGTTAAGAAACTACAGCCTGACAAACACGAACTGAAATGGGAGAAATGCATCTTTGTGGGATACCCGAAGGAGACTATTGGGTATACTTTCTACAACTAAGGCGAGGGCAAAATGTTTGTCGCTAAAAACGACATCTTTCTAGAGAAAGAGTTTCTCATGAAAGGAGTTAGTGGAAGAAAGATAGAGATAGATGAGATCATTGACCCTTCTCTACAGGTACCGAGTAGCACAACAGAAACTGTTCCGGAACCTTCCTCTGAAGTGGAAGAAGAAATGAATGAGACAAATCATAACATCGATGCTCCTATGGTTCGGAGATCAACAAGAGCTCATGATGTCCGAGATTGGTACAGTAGCCTTGTGATGGCAACCTTTTTAGATGAACAATATGAACCTAAAACCTACAAAGAAGCAATGGAAAGTGCTGACTCCAAGAAATGGATACAAGCCATGAAATCCAAGATAGGATCCATGCATGAGAACCAAGGCTGGAACTTGGTGGATCTCCCTAAAGGTCGAAAGGCTATGTAGAACAAATGGATCTTTAAGGAGAAGAAAAATGCTGATGGAAATGTGATTGTCCATAAGGCGAGACTTGTTTCAAAGGGTTTTCGACAAGTGGAAGAAATTGACTACAGTGAGACATTCTCTCCTGTAGCAATGTTGAAATCTGTCAGGATTTTACTCACAATTGCTTCATATTATGATTATGAGATATGGCAGATGGATGTAAATACCGCCTTCCTCAATGGTCACATTGAAGAAGAGTTGTATATTGTTGGAGATATGCCCAAGAGGCAATAATAAAAGTAGTTATTATTATACCTTTGTGTTTATGGTAAATGTTTACATTCATGCTATAATTGTATTAACCGGAAACATTAATACTTGTGTGATTTGTAAACTTGTAGGAGTCCCTAGTAAAGCCTCTTTGTAATACTAGCTTGTTGGTTAATAGATGATCAGGTTTCCTGATCATGAACATTGAGATGTTATTAACAACAAGATCATATCATTAGGAGAATGGTGTGATGGACATACTCCTATAGTTGAGCGTAGCATAAGATCAAGGAATTTCAATAGTTCGTTTGCTATAAGCTTTTAGATACATAGTAACCTAAATCCTTTGACCGTGAGGTCATGTTAATCACCATCACTAGATGGATGCTTTGATGGCATGAAACACCACTTAAATACTGGGTTGTTATAAAGGTGGCATTGAGTGTTCGAAAAGTATGGGTTGAGGCACATGGATCAGGAGTGGGATTTATCCATCCATATGACAGATAGATATACTCTGGGCCCTCTCGCTGGAATGTCATCCAATTGGCTTGCAAGCATGTGACTAGCTCACAAGGGATCACATATCACAGGAACGAGTACAGAGTACTTATCGCTAACAAGGTTGAACTTGGTATGAAGAGATACCGACGATCAAATCTCGGATAAATAAAGTATCGCGAGACAAAGGGAAATTCGTATCGTATGTAAATGGTTCATTCGATCACAAAGTAATCGTAGAAATAAGTGGGAGCCATATGAATTTCTAGGTTCCTCTATTGGTTATTGATCGGAGAAGAGTCTCGATCATGTCTACATAATTCACGAACCGTAGGGAGACACACTTAAGGATTCGATGTTGTTTAATAGATATGCAATGTGAGTAAGAAGACGGAATGTTGTTTGGAGTCTTGGATTGTATCCAGGAGATCACGAGGAGATCCGGAATGGTCTGGTGAATAAGATTCATATAAGGAAAGTCCAATTCTGGAGTTGGGGAATGGTTTTGGTGTTTTACCGGAATGTTCTAGAAGGGTATAGAAGGTCCACCGATCCAGAGTGGGAAGGGTACATGGATGTGTCATGCCAAAGTGGAATGGTTGCATCATGTCCTTGGTAACTTGGCTGGGCAATTGGAAGAGAGAAATCAAACTCTAGTTTGAAAGCAAACTCTAGTTTGAAAAAGTCAAACGCCAACATTGATTACCTAGTGGAGGGAGGGAAGGAATCCTACCTAAGGGAGGATTCCTCCCTCTCCTTGACGCTGGCCACACAAGGTGTACTTGGGGGAGGATTCCCCTCCCCTTTCCACCTCCCCACCTATATAAGGAGGGGTAGGGCACCCCCTACCCCTCATCTCTAAACCCTAGGTTGGTTGTTTCCTATAAAAAGTTGACAGCCGATTTAGGGCCTCTAAAAGTAGTCGCCGACTAGAACCTATACTAGCCGCCTACCATCTTTAAAACTCAGTCTCTAAACCCTAGATCACCGAGGCCCTCTTCTAATCCACCATACCCGCTCTGGCTTAGGCGAAGCCCTGCGGTATTTCCCCTCTACTTCCGACACCACGCCTCGTGCTGCCGGAATCGCGAGGAGAGATCTACAACCTCCGCTGCCTGCTGGAACAAGGGAGAGGAAGGTCTGATCGATTACCGAACGTGTGACTGACTGCGGGAGAGCTGCCGGAATGCAGCCGGAAGGATCGTCTACGCGATCTTGAGATCGGAAAGTGAACGACTACATCACCCACGAGAATCGGATCTTGTTAACCACTTTGGAATCTTCAAGTGTTATTACTCTATCTACTCGTTGCTACAATCTATTATATAGATCTTGCCTTGTGTGTGTTCATGTGGTAGAATTTTTTTGTTTTCCATTCTACGAACCCCTTCATATATGATGCAACCAGAGGGGTTTATCGATCGTAAGGATGCTAGAAAGGTATGAAAGAAAGCATCCAAGAGTTGGAACAAACGATCTGATCAAGTGATCAAGAGTTTTGGATTTGTCCAAAATAATCAAGAATCTTGTGTTTATAAGAAAGTAAGTGGGGGCTCAGTGGCATTCCTAGTAGTATATGTGGATGACATACTACTAAATGGGAATGATGAGGATTTATTAGGAAGCATGAAAGAATATCTGAGAAGTCAGTTATGGATGAAGGATCTAGGTGAAGCAACCTATATATTGGGAATTAAGATCTATAGAGATAGATCGAGACGCATTATAGCGTTAAGTAAAAGTACATACATAAACAAGATTTTGAAGAAGTTCAAAATGGAAGACTCCAAAAGGGGGTTTGTGCCTCTTGTGAAAATTGTGAAATTGAGTAAGACTCAATGTCCAACAACAGATGCTGATAGAAAGAAAATGATTAATATCTCCTATGCCTTAGCCATAGGTTCTATCATGTATGCTATGCTATGTACTAGACCCGATGTGTCTTTGGCTCTTAGTTAGACATGTCGTTTCCAAAGTGATCCAGGAGTTGAACATTGGAAAGCTGTAAAGAATATCCTGAAGTATATGAAATGAACTAAGGATATGTTCCTAGTCTTTGGAGGTGATGATGTAGCTCTAAACATAACTAGTTACGTGGATGCGAGGTGGAACACGGACTCCGATGAATCGAAATCTTCGATGGGATTTGTCTTCTTGGTGAATGGTGGCATGGTAACCTAGAGAAACGTGAAACAACCAGTGGTGTCATAGTCTTCAATGGAGTCAGAATACATCGCAATTAACTCTGCGGCGAATGAAGTTGTATGGCTATGGAATTTCGTCATTGAACTAGGATTTGTTCCTAATGCAGATTTCCCTATGTAAGTCTATTGTGACAACATAGGAGCCATAGCAAACACGTAGGAATTAAGAACTCATTCCATAGCCAAGCACATCCAGCTTAGATTCCATGCCATTAGACAAAATGTTGAGAATGGTGAAGTAAAGATTTGAAAAAGTACATATGGATCTGAATGTCACAGATCCACTGACCAAAAATATTCCGCAAACCAAGCATAAGTAACACCAGGATAGTATTGGTGTAAGGCCATTGCCTATTGTAAAACTAGATTAATTTGTACTCTAGTGCAAGTGGGAGACTGAAGGAGATATGCCCTAGAGGAAATAATAAAGAGTTTTTTATTTGGTATTCCTATTGTTGATAATACGTTTCTTACCATGCTATAACTGTATTAATACTAAATGTTAATACATGTGTGGTATGTAAACAACAAGGTCTCTAGTTGCGTCTAGAAGACTAGCTCATTGGGCAAGTGATGATCTTATGATTTCGAGATCATGGTGATAGTGCCGATTGACAATGAGGTCACATCATTGGAGAATGATGTGATATACATTCACCCTAAAGATAATTATAATGAGATCTAGTTACTGAAATGTTCGTCATTGATGATAACATGAAGACACCGTGGCTTACATCCTTTGACTGTGAGATAATGAATAATCACTATTTTAGAGGGAAACATTAATGACATCAAGCATCAAGCTATGAAAGGGTGATCATAAAGGTGTCATTAGTTTTCTTGAAGAAATAGGTTGAGGAGTTTTATCAAGACCAGGATTTGTCAATCCAAGTAATGGGTTGATACACGGGGCCAACTCGGTGACATTGCATTAATGCAGCTTGCAAGCATGTGATTGGATCATGGAATGGAATGACATGGGAGTGAGTAAACGAGTTCATCAGTAATGATATCAAACACAAGTATGGAGATACTTGAGATTAAACCTCGGATGACCTAGGTATCGTATGAAAAAAGAAATAGCACTACATAGTCGAGGTTCAAGCGATGAGATTAATCGTGAGGGCACGAGGATCACTACAGACGTCCAGGTCCTGATGTTTATCATTGATACAAGAGAGTCTTGGTCATGTCCGTTGCTACTCTGAGCCGAAGGGTGGCACACTTAAGGGTAGGAACGCTTTTGGATTGAACCGATATCGAAGGAGAAATGAGAGAGCGATATCGGAAGGGTTCCGGGTATTATTTGATGGTGATCGGAGGAGGTCTGAAAGGAGTTACGGTGTATGGAATACATTAATATATTTGTTTTATGTTAATTGGTTGAATTAATATTAAAACATATTTTATTTTTATATTTTAGGGCTGCCTTATTTGCTATTGGGCCTCTTCTAGAAGGTCCCAATAGTGTAGGCGCCAAGGGATAAAGGGGAGAGGGGCCACCGGCCAAACCCTAGGGTTCCCACCCATGGGGTGGGGCCTAGATTTAGCGGTGGAGGCTTGGGGTGCCCACCCCCCAAGCCCTATGGTTTTCCCTACCTCCTCCCTACTATAAATTGAGGAGCCCCCTCCCCTCTATTTGCACCCAACAACAAGTTCTCTCCTCTCTGCCCTAAAACCTAGAGCTCTCTCCATTAGATTGGATATAGACTCTTGGTTTAGTTCTCCACCTCCGCACTACCGTCGTGTGTAGGACGATCCATTTTGTTTCTTCTTCCGCTGCTCTGATGGATCAGATCCTAGGAGACGTTCCTAGACCATACATGTGTAGAGCTTCGAGGAGCAACACTTGGGGCGCTGTCTTCATTGCTATACGCCTACCTGCGTAAGGCGTGCCACAGTATTCAAGGGTATGTCCTCTGTTCTTCCTCTCCGTTACTTATGTCTACATAGTATAGATCTTGGTGATCGTGTTCGCATAGGGAATTTTTTTCATTTTCTGCTACGAACCCCTTGAATTTGTGCATCCCTCTATTTCCCATAAACTTTTAGACCCATTAATGTTGTTTCCTAAAGAAGGCATGCCTTGGCTCAATACTGTAAATTCGATTAGCGTCCTACGCAAAGTCGGCCCGATAATATTAAGGCATGCGGTCGGCTCGTCACTATTTGTACAGCCCGTCATGGATCGCCCACTAACGACCCTTCTTTGAGAAGGTTCATTAATGTTTTGGACTTCTACTATTCTGGCCCATAAGCGGACTGCTAAGGTTCTGGCATGTTACTGTTCTACCGGATAAGTTTTCCGGTCTGTTACTGTTCTAACCTGGTAAATTTTCCAGCCAGTTACTGTTCTGGCCTATTATAGTTCTAGCCCATTGTTGTCCTGGCCTCTTGCTGTTCTAGCCCATTATTATTTTGGCATGCTACTATTCTGCATTTTTATAGTTTTGCCTTTTTATGGTTCTGGTCCTTTACTGTTCTGGCCTTTTACTATTCGGGCATGTTACTGTTCTGGCATGTTACTATTCTGGCCTGTTAATATTTTGGCATGTTACTATTTTGGTTTGTTACTTTTTTGGCATGTTACTGTTATTAGAGCCTACATGTGGGTCGGCCTGTTATTTTTACAATATTTTACAGTTACGGCCTTTCTAAAGCCCATGCCTATATCATCAAAGGTGTACAAGTGGCGAGCATCTTTTACTGTTACTCGTCGACCCAATACAAGAAGGGACAATAACAATGTGTGATGTTGTTCCCTAATCGACCTGGCTAGCACAGTTATGGTACCGCCTATTATCATGTGTCGATGGCATCAACTAAATGCCTATATTTCCTATGCGATTTATCTAGATATTACATTGTAGAACCCCGGGTAAAACTACTACTAGAAAATCGCTTATTTTTGTGCACCAACATGACCACATGTTCATGTCATCATGCCACATTGCATCTAAGAATCGTCATATCATCATGCATATTATTTGCCAAAAACTATTTTGTAAAAGTCTATCTTTGTTTTCCAAATAAACCCCATCTTTATTTCAAATCAAACCCCCGGAAGCTTACGGATAGTATGTTTGTCTAAAGCTAATTACAAAATCTTTTACCAAAATTAAAACAAACATTTTTATTAAAACAAAATCTTTTACAATAGTTGTTTTGGTCGCGGGAGGTAGCCCGGCCCGAAAGCCAGCCCACCTACCACCCCAATCGGCCCAACCCAAAACCACCGGTCTGACCAAAACCCTAACCTAGAACCACCACAAACCCTAGACCACCTACTCCACACCGGCAGCCGCCACCCCCTGCGGCAACATGCCACACGCACCCGCATGTACACCCTCCCGTCCACCAACCGCACAGCCCGCCTGCACCCCTGGGCCCCACCCCGACGGTTCCACGCTTCCAAACGCGTCGCCCACCCAGCATACCACCTACCGTCGCCCACAATCCCCGCCTTCCTCTCACTCGATCTCGCATAGCCGCCGCCGCCTCCTTTGCTCACAGGCAGGCAGCCACTACGCAGCCTCGTTGGCCTGCTTGTCCTCTGCAAGCCTGCCTCCGACCATGGTGCCGCCACCAGCAGGATGCCCACCTCCTAATCGCCTCTAGATGCTCTTCCCCAAGCTCGCCCTGCCGTACTGCTCGAGCCTAGTGTTAGGGCGTCCCTCCATGATGCCGCGGCCTAACTCGCTGCCACCGCCCTCTACTGGCACCGTCCCTGCGCCAACCTCGCAGTCTCCGTGCCAACACCCGGATTTTTAATCCCAGATGCCTGTTATGCCATACATCGCAATCCCAGGATTACCATTTTTGCGAGACATAACAGAATTGGTAGCATGGTACATCATCCATTACAAACCATAATAGTCTTACAAGTAGTTGATCATGAGATCAAGTCTGAATACAAATCATAGCAGCGGAATAATAGTAGCGTAGTAGAGGATCCATCTTCAGGGTCATAGGCAATACTGACGATGGGAGATGATCCTAGTTATCGTAGGCGTCCTGCTGTCCATCCTCCTCGTACTCTCCTTCGTAGTCTGGCCATGGGAATAGCCAGGGACAAAGCCATGAGTACTTTTAAGTACTCGCAAACTATCACTAAAATAGTAAGACCATTATAGTAGGAATCCTAAGCTCTAGGTTTGTTTGCAATAAGCCAATTTTATTTCATAAGTACTTAGTAGTAAGACCTGACTTTAGTTGTCTAGATTACTTAAGTGGGAACCTAGTTTCATGTCCACATCCTTGTGGAGTCAAATCAGAGTCATACTTCAAGTCACAAGTAATTTTGGAAAATATCTAACAATGGAATAGTATGGCCATCCAACTCTCCATAACCGCAGACATGGCTATGCGAATAGTTTGACACTCTGCAGAGGTGGTATACTTTCACCATGACATTCAATACATCCATCAGGGGTAACCCTGAATCATCATACTTGTTATGCGGATAATCAATCCTAACCTTTCAATTACACACCCTAGTATAGGCACCTCCCCTATGAGTTTGGCCTCCTAGCCATGACCATCTGTCATCCTGGGAACTACGAGGGAACCCATACTAAGACACATAAACTTCCAGTTAAGCACTACCCAAACTCGGGTATTGTGGTTGTACGGTAAAATTGGAATGGTATCGCATCCGAATCCAACCATCAGTTTTTATCAAAGTCAGGTCACATACTTCATTAAGTATCATTTTCAACTCATTGTGTCCATACCACATGTCAAAACATTTCAATAGAATGACTCATAATTCCAAGGTTTTCATAATCATTTGTTCCCATCTATAGTGATCAAGATTTGTTTAGCACTAGCACCTATCAATGAGGGTGTTACTATTTAGGGGTGCTAAACAAGTGTAGCTACCTACATCAAGTTCCAAGCTCTTGATGACCCTTTCCTAATCTTCCACTAATCACCAATTAATTAACTACTTGAACAATTTTGCACAAAGGATAAAAGATAAATCTTGCAGGTAAAGCTTGGGATTGGTATAATCAAAGTGGTATCACAACTGCTTGCAAGTGAGGCTTGCATGGTTTAGCTTAGCTTGACTTGGTTAGTAAGGCGGTCGAAGTTCTCTTCCTCGTCTTCATAGAATTCTTCCTCCTCGTACCCCGGATTGATACTAGCGTCTATAAATCAATACGAGGTACACAATCACCAAACAATACTCTACATCTATTTAACACACAAGGAGTCACACTAGATGATCTAGCATCATCTCTATCATTACAAGAAAAGGGTGACAAAATTTTATTTATTTTATTTAGGAAAAGTAATTTCTACTCATTGAAAAACTATTTAAGATTTAATATTCTCCAATTGCAATACTGTATCATATTGACTCATGTCATCACCCCATATTCCAATTCTTGGGAATGTGATTTAAAGTGGTTGGCCTAATTTGTAAAGTTTAACAATACCAATTAATAATATTTAAGTGACTAGAAATGACTATAAAGACATTCTTTAATTTTGGTCTAGGACTACTGTGTGCAAAATTATATATTTTAACATATTCAGATATGTCATGGCCAAGGTGATTTTTGAGAATTGGAATCAACTCAAAATCAGTTATGGTTGATTTTAGAAAAATGTTTGAAGTGATAAAAGCTACTATTTTGTTATTTTTACTAAGGGTGATATATAATTTCAAACTGTATGAATCAAACGGGAGTGATTATAGATTTTCCTCTACTTTCTAACAAAATTGGATTCATTCAATTTGGTTCAGTGAATCTTCCTGAATTAATTTTCAAAGTTACCTACAGTATGGGATTTTAAAATTAAAACAAAACCTAAGTTTGCGGGAATGCTAATGATATGGCCCAACTACGCGACGCACGCGTGGCGGGCTGCACTGGGGTTGGTCCCACTCGTCAGCGGCTAACCAAACGTGAAGCGGGAACTTAGAATCTAAGCCGCACGTTTAGAGCGCGATCGACGGCTGGGCGTCGTTGTCTCCATCGCACGGGGCGCGCGAGACAGAACCCTAGTGCTATGGCGGGGGTCGTCGGGGGCTTACCAGGGATCCATCTAGGTCCGGCGAGTGGGAAGATGAACAAGTCGACGACAACAGTTCGACTAGTCGTCGTGGCAGCTCCTGGGCGGCTCCTAGCGTCGGCTCCTCTTCTCCACTACAGCGGCGGGCTCCGGTGAAATTTTTCCGAGGTGGTGCTCTCCTTGCTCCAAGGACGGGTCATAGAGGTTGCTGGGTGAGAGGGGAGTAGAATGGTGTGCGTTTTGAGGCCAGAGAAGGGCTTTATTTATACTGCAGCGAAGGGGGCACATCGGCATGGCTCAGGCTCGTCGGCGACGTAGTTACAATGCGCTATCAGCATGGTCAAGGGTGTAGGTCGACGCGGTGCTTCAGGGCGGTGGTCATGTGCACAGTGGCACGACGAGGCGCGTTCTCCATCGTTCTAGAACATATGTGCTCTACAGTGGTACCATCTGCATTCGACATGGCGTACATGGTCACGGTGAGCACGGAGTCAAACGATCATGTCTAGGTGGTCGCGGGAATCACGACAAAATTATTGGCGCAAGGAGGGAGCGAGGCGCGGCATGTGCGCGCGTGATTGCTCGGCGCTCTGGAGTGGCGATCGACATGGTCGGGTGTTAAATGGGCGTGGCTACACTGGCGTCTCCACGGGTGGTCGTTGGTCGTGGCGTGCACATGTAGGGGCGGTGAGGTCAGGGCTACCTCCTAGACATCATGGGCGAGGGTGGCACGGTCTGTGGTAGCGTGTCCGCGTCGGGCTGGCAAGGTGATCTCGGGTACCATTTTGCACGGGTCAAAATGGCGAGTGATAGGAGCTCCATTGCACGGGCTGGTAATAGGTGAGTTAAGGGAACATCGTGGGAGCTCGGTTAGGTCACAAAGATGATCTAAGGATTGATCAAAACAATAGATACTTGTTGAGGTTGTACTATGATCACATGTGTTTGATCAATTGGCCGCACGAACTAAACTTTCATATTTTTAAGTGACTTTTGGTGGGTGTGCTGGTACTAATCTTGGTAGTCTCTGGGTTCAAGGGTTTTCTAAGTGGTGGAGGTTTTAGTGGGTTTCCAAAAAAGACTATCTTGATGCATAAGATATATTCAATTTTGAATTGCCTCTCAAATGGATTTGAAAATGTTTCTGCAAGATTGGAAAGCGCCATTGTGTTTAGTGTTAATTGGTCTAGCAAGGGGAGAAAAAATGGAATTGTTTCTGTTCGAGATCACTTGCTAGAGATGCTCAAAGTGAGCTAATTGCTAACTTATGAAAAAAATGACCATTAGGTTATATGCTTCATATTTTAATTTTTTGTTTTTTCATCTGGTTTGGAAATGACCTAGATGGTATGGTTTTGATCTTTAAACCATTTCTCATCATTTACAATAATCAAACATGGCATTGCAAACATAAAAGCTTTTGTTAACCGTAATTTTGGGTGATTAGAAATTGATATCCTCATTAATATTTTTGAGATGTTACAAACCTTCCCCCTTAAACAGAATCTCATCCCGAGATTCAGGAAAAACTAGGAACTAGAGATTGGGAAACTCAGTCCTCATGTAATATTCGCTTTCCCATGTGGCTTCTTCTTTAGTATGGTCCACTGGATCTTGACAAACTTGACACTCCTGGTTCGGGCAGTCCTGAAAGCTTCTTCCAAAATACGAAACTTGACACTCATGGTGGCTTCTTCTTTATTATGGTTGGTCCACTGGATCTTGAGAAACTTCACACTCCTGGTATCTGCGGCCATCACACAGGCAGTCGTGCCCTAGTCGCCAAAGCTCTATTAGCTGGGTTCTACTGGCCAACCGCAATGAATGACTCCAAGGAGATAGTTCAAGGTGCAACGCCTATCAGAGGTACGCGGACAAGCCACACGCTCCAGGATCCGAACTGAGGCCTATACTAGTGGCATGGCCCATTGCCTAGTGGGCCTCGACATGATTGGCAAATTGCCAAAGTCCTCCCAGGAGGCCACGTCTTCCTCCTGGTCGCAGTCGACAAATTATCCAAGTGGATCGATGCCATGCCCATCACCAACCAAAGCGGCAAAACTGCCATCAAGTTTTTTGAGTCCATCGTCTACATGTTCGGCGTGCCCCATAGCATCATAACGGACAACTGATTGAATTTCATCTCGAAGAAATTCCGAGACTTCTGCGGGTACTGCAGAATCAACATATCATATGCCTCTTTGGTGCACCCGTAGACCAACAGGCAGGTCGAAAAGGCCAACGGTCTCATAGACAACGACATCAAGAAGCACATACTATGCCCACTCGAAAGGTTTGCGGGAGCCTGGTAGACGAGCTACCCTTTGTTCTCTGGAGCCTACGCACAATGCCGAACAACCCAACTGGCTATACGCCCTTCTCCATGGTGCACGGAGCCGAAGTCGTGCTACCTGCTGAGGTACGCCACAATGCCCCCCGGGAGTCGCCTACAGCGAGGCTGAATCATCGGCCGCACTCGAAGATGCCATCGACACGCTCGACAAGGCACGTGACATCTCCACGGGTCGCTCATCGGTGTATCAGCAGAGCCTCCGCAGCTACCACAGCCGTCAGCTGCGCCGAAGGTTCCTCGTTGAAGGCGATCTCTTCCTACGACTCAAGCAAGAAGGGCATAAGAAGCTCGGGTCACCCTGGGAAGGACCCTACATTGTCACTGAAGTCATCCCAGGTGGCACCTACCACCTCATGGACGTCGCATTCGGAGTCGAATACTCCAACCCCTGGAACGTCGCACGACTGCGATGCTTCTACCCCTAGTTACCCTTTACTTTCAATAAGGCTATTCAGCTAGGTTACTCAGCCGAACAATGTACCTCCTCGTTTACAATGAATAAAAGCTAAGTTCCTTGGCCCAAATACCCTTTTCTCCTTGCATTATTTATTGCTAAACACGCTCGTGGGCTGCGCCTCACCTTACGACTTCGTCGACTGACAACAACGCATACAACCTGAGTAGCTGACCACGTCAGGCTAACGAAAAGGATATGCACATTACATAATCACACAACGCACTATGCGCCAACACATACAAACTTTACAAAGGGCATTACAAGCCCACTCGAATAAAAATAGACTTTACATTATCTCCTTTTTCCTTTACAGGACTTAACCACGCTGCAGCAGAACGTTCGTCCGCTCCTCAAACACATCTACAATCTCTTCTGCGTACTGCGCTACAGCTGCGTAATGTGGACGCATATCTCACGCCATGCCATATCGAGGAGGAGGCGGCCCAGACGCTATCTCCGCAAGGTCAACATCACGACGATGTAGTCGAACAAGAGATACGGCTACCTTCATGCCCGCAATCAGCTGAGGGCACATCAGCTCCTTCACGTGACATGCATCTCGAAACTTCCCGAGCAAGCCTAGAAATCTAGAAGGTGCAGAGTCTAAAGGAAACATGGTGGCACAAATGGCCGCAAGCGACGACCTTGCCCGCTTCAATACCCGAAGAACTTGGTGTTTGCGATCTTGCACCGTTGCAAGGACGATCGCTCGATCACGGTCCATCTAGAAAAATCCTCCGGCCTCCAAGTCTTGTTGCATTAGGCAATTCATCCGAATAGCGACGCGATCCTTCTCTTTTTTTGGAAGCATATTTACAACTGCACAAAATATCTTGTGAGCCAACATAAAAATAAGGCGCACTCAAAAAGCATCAGTTTACGAGGACTCCCATTGGAGTTGCTCACCCATCTTCCTAAATTCTTCAATCAAGAACTCTTCCTGGCAATGGCTCGCTCAGCCTTCGACTTCCACACATCCGCATGACTGAGGATGCTAAGGATATCCTTCTCCAAACTTCAGACGCGGTTACGAAGGAAAGGCAACTGCGATGACTCGCTCAACGACGGGCGAGGACCAGGCACAGGAGAAGGTGTGATCATTGGATCCCCACTCGAAGGACCCTAAGGGTGCACAGGCAAACACGAATATCACAAACATTTTTGGCAACAGTTGAAAGATGGATTCATACATGTCCATAAATAAAGCCATTTCACGGCAAAAGTGAGGCTTGTTCATCCAAAAGGTGTTATAGATGCAGCAAAAGAAGAAAGATAGACTAACTACGATAAAGAAGGACCGAAGCGCCAGCTCCTGGAGCATCTTCGGAGACATAGTTCCTACTCTTGGCCACTCGCTACTGCTCTGCCGAATAGTCGGCCAGGAGATCAATGAGATTAGGCCCAAAATGCTTGCAGCGGGAGGTAAAGGTGGCAAAAGCTACCTCAGAGCCATCTGCCGCCGTCGGCATCCTAGACATGACCTAGGCCAGATCCAGCTCCACTCCAGACACCATTGCCAAGGCCAATCCCATGGCAACACCGAATCCCTTCTGCTTGCATTTGTAATCTGTTGGAGCGTCACCTGACAGAGCATCCGCCAGCGAGCTGACGTCCTCAAGGGCAACGCCCTTGGGGTTGACCTCCTTGTAGAAGTGCGTAAGCACTCGATCGCTGCAACAACATCTACCAGAAGATCTCTGTGCTCTATCGTGCTATGGTCAAACGAGACGCCAGAAGCATCTAGCAAGAAAAGAAGGAAAAATTCGAGTGAGGAACAAAAAAAGGCATCCCAAGTTACAGAAGACACAGAAAGGAGACAAGGGCAGCTAACCAGAGATAGCCTTGGCAGCAACCATAAGCTTGTCAGCCATGGTCTTCTCCCGAGTGGCTGCAATGAGTGCGAGCTGCTGGTCATGATCTCCGGCCTCCTTCTGCTGGCTCTCAAGGGCCTCCGCGGCATCCGTTGCCTTCTTCTCCGCATGGCCGAGGCTCTTTTCGAGAGCATTCAGCCTACGGAGAGCAGCATTGTTCTCATCTACAGCATTGAGAAACATTGGATGAATACAAAAACAAACTTGACAGACTCGAAAAATCAGAAACAAGACACCTACGCACCTTGGAGCTGCTTGAGTTCACCTTCCAGAGACAGATGCTGCTGGATAAGAGGTTGGCGCCGCGGACAAAAGGCTGCAAAAAAGACCAGCAGGTCTGATGAGTAAAGGACTCAGGGGCTCCCCCACACAGTGAAAGATCAACACTTACGTGGTCTAGAGTGGACTCCGAGGGTTTACATATAGTCTTATGAGTCACGAGTGCATGAGCCTCCGGCCTCGCGGAGCTCGAATGCTCATTCTCGGAATTGGCCACCATCTTGGGAAACGAAGATGTCGGCTTCGATTTCGCAATCAACTCTTCGATGTCCTCATCAAGGGACTCCTTCGAATAATTACTGCTAGCAATTACCAAATCAACAACAACCTAATACTTAGAACATAAATAAAGTAACAAGACTCAAACAGAATGACTTAAGATGGTATGTCTGACAAATTGAAGACAGGAGGCTCCTTCTCCTCCTTCTTCTTCTTCTTCTTGGCCAACAGCTGTGGGGCCACAATCCAAATGGCATGACAGGAAAAGGTGCATACGACGCACCCTCATCCTTGCCGTGCTGCTCGAGGAAGGACGGACCCTTCGGCATTGGTTGTGTCGCCCCATCTGAGGTTTCGCTCCGGGAAAGCTTTTGGGTCTGCCCTTCGCTCGGCTTGATGGCTTCCATGGTGGGAGACTGCACCGGGGGAAGCTCGGGTTCGAACTCCGCCGCTGTCGGGGATATGATCCCGGGTACCCCAGAGTTGAGGTATCATGTGATTCAACAAAGCCATGAGTAATTTAATAGAGGATGTGAAGATAAAATACATATATGTAAGAGGATGTGATGTATAATATGAATAGGATAAAATGAAAGGAGGAAAAATGCCAACTGGGACGACTTAGGGAAAACTAGGCTGGGTTACTCCCTAACTCGGACCCTTTACTCGGATCCTTGAGTCGGATCCTTGACTTGGATCCTTTACTCGAATTCCTGACTCAGATCCTTGACTCGGATCATTTAATCGAATCCTTGACTCAGATCTTTTACTCGGATTCGTGAATCGGATCCTTGACTCGGATTGGCCAACAGGAGCAATCTAGGCCGAATCTTCTATTCATCCAGAGCACTTGGGCCGAGTTAATTCACCCCAGGTGACCTCGTAGTCATCTCTAGATGCCCTCTCAACCTCTACATCGACATACCACTCACCAGGTCAAGCTCTTCCGTCAGATGCCATTCTTGGGACGCCCCTGGCTTAGACTGGCACCGTTGGTCCAAGATGCTAAGGAATATGCTGGGCATCTCACTAGATGCTAAGGAGTATGCTGGGTATATCAGTAGATGCTAAGGAATATGCTCGGCATCTCAGAAGATGCTAAGGAATATGTCGAAGGGATAAGACTGATGACTCACTAAAGGACAAGGCAAAGGACAAGATGACCTGGCAAGGACCCATTATCCAGCTCATAGGAAGTACTTGTGGGACATACCTTGTCCCCTGGGCTCCCCTTTATAAGGAGCACCAGGGGCATCATTCCCTGAGAGGCCCAGGAGGGATCCTCTCCTCTCCGTTCACGTATGAACACTTCTTCTTCTTCTTCCTCAAGCTCCAAGTAGCAACTAGGGAAACAGCTCAAGGAGCACTTGTAACAATATACAGAAGCAATAAGAGAAGGAGTTCATCATACATCAATGATCTCTGGGGTTCTTCTTGTTCTTTGTATGCGGTCTTCACTTGATCATCCTTCCACGGATTCCTCCAGTGTCCATTGCCCCCAACTTTAGCCTACCCATGGCATATGCCGTGAGACCACCACGACATTAGGCGCCCACCGTGGGGTAGATTAGAGGCGCTGGTTGGGTTTCCATCTGGACAGGAACATCTTCATCAACCTATGCTTCACCATCGAGCAACAACTTCTTCATCTTCTTCCCCAACATACAGAGATCAGGGAGGTTGGCGTACGATCCTTCCTCGTTGACTCAACATGGGTGACTCAACCTCATCACCAAGAGTACTGTAAGTATCAATTGAATCAACAATCATGACTCAGCGAGATGACCCAACCTGGGGACTAGCCAACATACTTGTAGATTCACCCATAGATGGAAAAAGATTCTTAGGGACTCAGTCGTTATTTAACCTGCCATCCCCATGCATAGAATTGTTACTTAGAGAAAAGCATATAATGTATCTCAGATTACTTTTTACCTTAGTTTGACAGGTTAAAATATATCTTGGATTACTGTCTTTATCAGTTTGCCAGGTCATTTTATGACTCGGATCGCTATTCGTGTTGGTTTTCCAAGTTAACTTATATCTTGGATTACTGTTTACCTCAATTTTCCAGGTTAAAATATATCTCGGATTACCGTTTATATCAGTTTGCCAGGTCATCTTATATCTCGGATTTATATCTCAGATCTACATTTCGGATTTCTATTCATGACAGTTTGCCAGCATATCATAGAGTGAAATGATGAGTTGACTTTATATTCATGGAAGTTTGCCAGTATATCATAGTCAAATGATGACTCAGATTTATATCTCGGATTTCTATTCATGGCAGTTTGCCAGCATATCATAGTCAAATGATGACTCGGATTTATATCTCGGATTTCTATTCATGGAAGTTTGCCAGCATATCATAGAATCAAATGATGACTCGGGTTTAAATCTTGGATCTATATCTCGAATCTCTATTCATGGCAGTTTGCCAGCATATCATAGAGTCAAATGATGACTCGGATTTATATCTCAGATTTCTATTCATGGCAGTATGCCAGCATATCATAGTCAAATGATGACTCGGATTTATATCTCGGATCTATATCTCAAATTTCTATTTCATGGTAGTTTGCCAGCATATCATAGTCAAATTGTGACTCGGATTTATATCTCGGATTTCTATTCATGGCAGTTTTCCAGCATATCATAGAGTTAAATGATGACTCGGATTTATATCTCAGATCTATATCTCAGATCTCTATTCATGGCAGTTTGCCATCATAACATAGAGTCAAATGATGACTCGGATTTATATCTCAGATCTATATCTCATAACTCTATTCATGGCAATTTTCCAGCATATATAGAGCCAAATTATGACTCGAATTTATATGTTGGATCCATATCTCGGGTCTCTACTTATGGAAGTTTGCCAGCATATCATAAACTCAAATTATATCTCGGATCGATATCTCGGATCCAGACTTATGACAGTTTGCTAGCATATCCCCAAGTCATACTAAAGCTCAAAATTATAACTTGGATGAGTATCATATAACTCGGATTTGAGACATATGTCAGATTTAAGTCATGTAACTCAGGAGGATAACTTAGATGGATAACTCGGATTAGGACTTATATGTCAAAATTATGATAGGCTGGCCAGATTCAAACACATGAAAACTCACCCAAAAAAGGGTTATATGACTAAGTTCCCGTGAATGCTAGATGTCAAAACTTACCCAAAAGGGTTATATGACCAGTGCCCAAGAAGGCCAAATGTCAAAACTTACCCAAAATGGTTATATGACAAGTGCCAATGAAGGCCAAATGTCAAATATTTTCCATAAGGGTTATATGACGAGTGCCCAAGAAGGCCAAATGTCAAAACTTACCCAAAATGGTTATATGAAAAGTGCCCATGAAGGCCAGATGTCAAAACTTACCTAAAAGGGTTATATGACCAGTGACCAAGAAGGCCAGATATCAAAACTTACCCAAAATGGTTATATGACAAGTGCCCATGAAGGCCAGATGTCAAAACTTACCCAAAAGGGTGATATGACCAGTGCCCAAGAAGGCCAGATGTTAAAACTTACCCGAAATGATTATATGACAAGTGCCCATGAAGGCCAGAGGTCAAAACTTACCCAAAAGGGTTATATGAGAAGTGCCCATGAAGGCCAGATGTCAAAATTTACCCAAAGAGGTTATATGTCAAATGCCCATGAAGGCTATATGTCAAAACTTACCCAAAGAGATAAAATGATGAGTGCCCAAGAAGGAAAGATGTCAAAACTCACCCAGAAAGGGTTATATGAAAAATGCACATGAAGGCTATATGTCATTTACCCAAAGATGTTATATGACAAGTGCCCATGAAGGCCCGGTGTCAGACCTTGAGGTTATATGATGAATGCCCATGAAGGTTGTATGTAATTTTGCCTAATGAAGGGGGTATATCAAATTTTGTGTCACTTAACCTGGAGTTTGAGTCATACCACTCGGATTTAAACATGTATGTCAGAATATGATAGATGGAAAGAGTCAAATTCATATGACTCTGATTTGAGTCATATTACTCGGATTAGGACATGTATGTCAAAATATGACAGTAGGAAAGAGTCAAATTCATATGACTCGGATTTGAGTCATATGACTAGGATTTGGACATGTATGTCAGAATATGACGGACGGAAAGATTCATATGACTCATATTTGGACATGTATGTCAGAATATGACAGACTGAAAGAGTCAAATTTATATGACTCGGATTTGAGTCATATGACTCAGATTTGGACATGTATGTCAGAATATGACAGACGAAAAGAGTCAAATTCATATCACTCGGATTTGAGTCATATGACTCGGATTAGGACATGTATGTCAGAATATGACAAAACAAATTCATATGACTCGGATTTGAGTCATATGACTCGGATTTGGACATGTATGTCAGAATATGACAGACGGAAAGATCAAATTCATATGACTCGGATTTGAGTCATATGACTCGTATTAGGACATGTATGTCAGAATATGACAGACAGAATGAGTCAAATTCATATTACTTGTATTTGAGTCATATGATTTGGATTTGGACATGTATGTCAGAATATGACAAACGAAAAGAGTCAAATTCATATGACTCGGATTTAAGTCATATGATTCGGATTAGGACATGTATGTTAGAATATGACAGACAAAACGAGTCAAATTTAAATGACTCGTATTTGAGTCATATGACTCAGATTAGGACATGTATGTCAAAATATGAAAGATGGAAAGAGTCAAATTCATATGACTCAGATTTGGACATGTATGTTAGAATATGATAGACAGAAAGAGTCAAATTTATATGACTCGTATTTGGGTCACATGACTTGGATTATGAGTCATATGACTCGGATTTGGATCACACCACTCTGGGGATATTATAATATGAAGCCTATGCGCGACTCTATGAGTCCCACATAGCCTCGGGGACTAATGTCGGGGATATGACCCCGGGTACCCCAGAGTCGTGGTATCAAGTGATTCAACAAAGCCATGAGTAATTCAATAGAGGATGTGAAGATAAAATACATATATGTAAGAGGATGTGATGTATAAAATGAATAGGATAAAAGGAAAGGAGGAAAAAGGCCAATTGGGCCGGCTTAGGGAAAACTGGGCTGGGCTACTCCCTGACTCGGACCCTAGACTCAAATCCTTGACTCGAATCCGTGACTCAGATCTCCTTGACTTGGATCCTTTACTCAGATTCGTGAATCGGATCCTTGACTCAGATTGGCCAACAGGAGCAATCCAGGCTGAATCTTCTATTCATCTAGAGCACTTGGGCCGAGTTAATTCACCCCAGGTGACCTCGTATTCATCTCCAGATGCCCTCTCAACCTCTACATCGACATACCACTCGCCAGGTCAAGCTCTTACGTCAGATGCCAGTCTTAGGAAGCCCCTAGCTCAGACTGGCATAGTTGGTCCAAGATGTTATGGAATATGTTGGACATCTCACAAAATGCTAAGGAATATGCTGGGCATCTCAGAAGATGCTAAGGAATATGTTGGGCATCTCATAAGATGCTAAGGAATATGCCGAAGGGATAAGACTGATGACTCACTAAAGGACAAGGCAAAGGACAAGATGACCTGGCAAGGACCCATTATCCAGCTCATAGGCAGTACTTGTGGGACATACCTTGTCCCCTGGGCTCACCTTTATAAGGAGCACCAGGGGGATCGTTCCCAGAGAGGCCTAGGAGGGCTCCTCTCCTCTCAGTTCAAGTATGAACACTTCTTCTTCTTCTTCAAGCTCCAATTAGCAACTAGGGAAACAGCTCAAGGAGCACTTGTAACCAATATATAGAAGAAATAAAAGAAGGAGTTCATCATACATCGATGATCTCTGGGGTTCTTCCCTGTTCTTCGTATGCGGTCTTAACTTCATCACCCCTTCCCGGATTCCTCCAGTGTCCATCGGCCCCAACTTTAGCCTACCCATGGCATATGTCATGAAACCACCACGACAACCGCTTCATGGTCCGGTGCATTGATGCGGGTTAGATCACTATAGAGCTTCGTTGAGATACCCAAAGAGGAAGGTGTGATGAGCACATCAGTAAGTCTTCCCTTAGTTATGAAACCAAGGTTATCGATCTACTAGGAGGAAGTAAACAACTCCAATGTGTTTATAACAACTTTGAACCAGCACAACACAAACTCAAGACTTTGCCCCAACGTACAGTGAGGTTGTCAATCTCACCGGTTTGCTAAAAACAAAGGATTAAACGTATGGTGTTGAAGATAATGGTTGCTTGCAGAAAGTAAACAATAACAATAGGTGATGTAACAATGGTAAAGATTGGACCAGGGTCCACAGTTCACTAGAGGTGTTCTCCTTAAGATAAATAACATAACATGTTGGGTAAATAAATTACACGGGAAAATTGACAGGACTAATCAAAGCATAACAATGAAATACTAGACATTCATGATCCGATGAGATTTGATTGGGCATTACAACAATATACATAAACCACCATCCAACTGCATCTATGACTAGTAATCCACCTTTAGGTTATCATTCGAACCCCCTCTAGTATTAAGTTGCAAAAAACGGATAACTGATTTAAGCAATGTGTGTAAAGTAAACAATACAATTGTTCCATGAAAAAAATATTTTTGTTTTCTCCCTAATAGCAATAGCACATCTACAACCTTAGAGATCTCTGTCACTTCCCCGGATTCAATAGAGGCATGAACCCACTATTGAGCATAAATACTCCCTCTTGGAGTCACCAACATCTACTTGGCTAAGATAGCTACTAGAAACGGAGAGCATGTAAGATCTCAAACAACACAGACATGATAGAATCAATAATCAAGAAGACATGATAGAATCAATAATCAATCTGACATAGTAATGTCAATATCCATCGGATCCCCACAAACACAACATGCATGATTACAAATAGATGATCTTGATCATGAACAGAGCTCACAAGATCTAAACATGATAGCACAAAGGAGGAGAAACAACCATCTAGCTACTGTATGGACCCATAGTCCAAGGGTGAACTACTCAAGCATCATACCGGAGGCTGGCATGGTGATGAAGAAGGCCTCCGGGATGATCTCTTCCATATGGAAGGGTGCAGGGAAGAGCTTCAGATCCCCCCGATCTAGGGACGATGGTGGCGGTGGCTATGGACTGTTTCGTGGAGATCTGATCGTGTCCTTAGGGTTTTGGCACCGGGGGGTTTATATAGGCGAAGAGGATAGGCAGGAGGGCGGCTAGGGGGGTCGCACCCTGCCTAGGCGCGACCTAGGGTGGGCCCGCGTGTGGGGGGTGTGTGGCCACCCTGTGGCTCCCCTCCATCTCTCCTCTGGACTTCGTGTTCTCTTCGGTGAAATATTAACTTTGGCTTTTGTCTCGTACAATTCTGAGAATATTTCCTTACTAGCTTTTCTGAAACCAAAAACAGCAGAAAACAGGCAACTGGCACTACGACATCTTGTTAATAGGTTAGTCCAAGGAAATGTATAAAAATACCTCAAAGTGTAGACAAAGCATAGCAAAGTTGATACTAAACAAGCATGGAACATCAAAAATTATAAATACGTTTACGACGTATCAAGCATCCCCGAGCTTAACTCCTGCTTGTCCTCGAGTAGGTAAGTGATAAAGAATAATTTTTGAGGTGACATGCACCATCACAATCATGATTAAACCATTTGCAAGCATTAAAAGCTGGGATCAAAGTACTCTAAACATGAGCATGAAAGTTGAAGTTCTAACAATAAGACAAAGGAACTATGCTGCAAAATGAAAGGATACAAACAAAGATTCATGAATAACAATGCATTGAGAGACGTTTGTTTGTTTCACATATAGAAAACATAGCATAGTGGCATTCAGCTTGTCCCACATGGAGTAGAAAAAATAAATGCACAGGACACCTTCAAAGTTCATAAGGGTGACTAGATACAAATAGTTCAAGAACAAGCAATATCAACATTATGAATCAATCAATAAGTTTTTGGAAAATGCACATAGAACTAAGATGATAACTATGCTCTCTTAATTGGTGCCTAAAGAGAGAAGGTGGAGACTCAATATAAAAGTGGAAGAAAGGCCCTTCAAAGGGAAGCAGGGATTTCAAGTTTCATCAAGAGCTTCCAAAAACTATGGTACTTGTTAGCTTTCAGCTGTCATTGCCCCTATCATAAGAATCTTAAAGTGATTAAGGTTAAAGTGAACAATTTATGGATTATATGCTTTACAAAGTATAAGTTGGCAATCTCATGTCCCTTGAGTACGAGGGTCGTTCCTCATGCTACTCAACTTTAGTTACCGGTAAGTTCTTGTCACAGTAAGTATATGTGTATCATAGAGAACCGCCAACGGGGTACCCCTTGCCCGATGATATAGGAGCTATCCCATATCAAAATGACAAGGAAACAGACAATGAGCATCTCAGAAATCTTCTTATTTTCCATGGGAAAATGGTGCTTTTTTCTCTTCTTTCCTGTTTTCTCTCTCTCTCTCTTTTATAAGAAGAATGCTTCATAGATTGCTCACTATGGTGATGCTACAAGTTTCCACCATGATTAGGCATGTCTTAGGATAGTGGCCCAGGCATTTCTCTAACACATATACATAACTCCATGGACTTACAAGCTCCCCTTTTATTTCACATCGCCGAAATCCATAAACAAAAGAGCATGATATCAACTGGGTAGATATTTACAGGTGTTGAAAGTGTTCCCCGTGACAGCACGGTTCTGCTAATTCCCAACTTAGAAGTGCAAGCATATACAACATACATGACACAATGAATCAAGTTTATTAGGGGCAAGAAAAATAAAGTGTGCCATCAAATTTGTGTGAGCTTTAATCACTAATTTTCACATAACAAGTTTAATTTGGAAGATAGATAAAACAAGAACATACATGGAATGGTGTAACACACCATGCATAGGATTTTATAGTGGACTCTTTGGAATAACTTGGTTTCTTGGGAGTTGGATGCATGAGTAGAGCTTACTCAATAAAAGTGGAGGCTAGCAAAATACTGGGAGCGACCAACTAAGAGAGCAATAATGACCATAATCATGCAGAGCGAGAAAACATTATCAATCAAAGCATAAAGTGGTACCACAAGTAAAAAACTAAATGATCATAGAGGCTAAGGTGACTGGTTCAAAGTCATAACATGGTGTGAGCATGTGCCAAGTCAACCCAAACAAAGCATCAAAGGAGAATACCACAATACTATGCTTTTGTATGCTAAAACAACGGATGATTCTTTCAAGGCACATTAAGCAATCTCAATTGTTTGGAACAAGTCATGCTATAGCAATAATCACTAATTATATGGTCAAAAAAATATCTAGCATGACATGATAAAGTCTAAGCCATAGTCAAAACAAGCTCCCTTTGTACCATTATAAGCATGGAACTTTCTACTCCTTTCTAACAACAATCAACTTATTTGAAACAACACAGTGAAAGCGGGGGTCCAACTACTTTATTCAAGCAAACTAAGCAAACGAAAACCAAAAATGAAAACTAAGACACTCCAATAACAACACAACAGTGCATGAAACAATAAAAATGAAGTGTCTAGAAATACCTAAGATTTTTATTGATGAAGAAGGGGATGCCTTGGGCATCCCCAAGCTTTGACGCTTGTACCTCTTGGATATTTCTTGGGGTGACACGGGGTGGCATCCCCAAGCTTTAGATTTTTTCCATTCTTCATCTCATTACATCATTCTTCCCTTACACCTGAAAATTTTCCTTCATACAAAACTCCACACAATCTTCATTAGCAACATTAGGGCATTCAAAATTAACAAACATTTTGGTTTTGTTTCAAAACAGAAAAAATTTCATTAAAGACACAAGCTACTAAGCAATTCCTTCAAGAATCTAAATTTACCAAAGAGAACCCAAAAAGAAATCGATAGGAGACAAATGCAAATAATGGCAGAAATCTGTCAAAACAAACTAGTAGGTAAAAACCAATTTTTTTAAAGACCTTCTGTTGCTCAAATCAAAAAGTGTTGAACTAACGGAAGTTAGATAAAAACCTGGGGGTTTTATTGCGAAAATTACAGCTCAATCCGACATACAAATATTTTTCACGAATTTTTACAGTGAAGCACAAAAATCCGCTTCAGGACAGCAACTTCCCCAAATCTTACGTCTCTCTCATTAGAGGTTATTCTTGGCACCAAAATCAAACAAAAAGGATAAGGAGAGGTTATTACAGAAGTAGTAATTTCCAAGACTCAAGAAAAATATTGGGTTATCTCCCAATAAATGCTTTTCTTTAACTCATTTAAGTTAGGCATGATAATTTCGATGATGCTCACATAAGAAATATGAATTGAAGTAAAATAGAGCATCAAGAAGCAAATTCAAAACACATTTAAGTCTAAACCACTTCATATGCATAGGAATCTTGTAAGAAAATAAATCAAAGAAGCACATAGTAACAAGAATGGGTAGATAAAACAAGAGAAACTTCAAAACTTTTAGCACATAGAGAGGTGTTTCAGTAACATGAAATCTTCTACAACCATATTTTACTTTCTCATAATAATTTTCAGTAGCCTCATGAATAAACTCAACAATATAACTATTACATAAAGTATGCTTTTCATGATCTACAAACACATAATTTTTATCAAGATCAAATAGTGGGTTTAAAACCTTCAAACCCACTTTTAACAATTTTATAACAAGATGACTGATCATTTTCAAGAGGTATGGGGTTCCAAGATAAAGTCAAGACCTCTCCAATATCATTTTCAATAGTAGTACTATTAATATTATCAACCAATATAGGACCATCATCTAGATCTTTATCATAAACATTTTCTAAGCAAAACTCTTTAGTACCATGCATTTCGAACTTAGGAACAAATAAAGGATTACCATAAGATTTATCAAAATAGCAAGGATTATCATAGATAACAGGAGAAAAATTGTTATCACAAGTTTTACCCAAAGTAGATATTTCAAAAGGATCCACAGGAACATAACATTCATCCTCCTTTGGTAAGAATGGGGGACAATCAAATAATGTAAGGGATAAAGAGTTACTCTCATTGGAAGGTAGGCATGGGCAGAACCATTATTTCTCCTTTTGTTCATTACTCTCCTCCTCTTTTTCATCTAATGAGCTTCCCGTTTCAACAATTTGTTCTTCCGTAAGCTCCTGCAAGGCATTAGTCTCTTCCGTTTGTGGAAAGCATCTATTAATATATTCAAGAATATAGCCATTTTCTTCCTTGTAATTATCAAAGCAAAATTTAAGTATATCATAAAACTCATATTCATATGGTGAATCATCGGTATTTTCAAGAAAACTAGCAAGTTCAAATGCACCCTTCCAAGCAATAAATTCTTCAATTTGTTCCACATCATAAAATTTATAATTTCCTTTAACATAAAAAGATATGGTAACATTATCATTATACTCACATTGAAAAGGGAGGTGGTTATACCTCCTACAGCAACAAGATTTATCACAGAAATAAGTAACAGTATAAGTAGAGCACACATTTCTAGCAATGGTATTCAATTTATCAATTTGTTCCCATAAGTGTTTCCCTTTTTGTGACAATCGGTGTTCCTTATAATAATATTTTTGTTCTTCCGTGAACCCACCTTGCTAATAAGAACTAGTTTCAAATAAACCAACCATTGATATAAAGCATGAAAAAACAAGGCAATAACAGAACAACAACTATAGTAGGAACTATATTTTTTTGTGTTTTTTATAAGAAAAGGCAAACCAAACGGAAATAATTTTTTTTGTATTTTTTGTCTAAAGAAGCAAGCAAAACTAAGCAAAACAAAAACAAAGTAAAGAGAATGGTTGTCAAAGACTCCCCTTGCAAAGTCGTCCTTAACTCCCCGGCAACGGTGCCAGAAAACGTCTTGATGTGGCTCAGATCACTATAGAGCTTCGTTGGGATACCCCAAGAGGATGGTGTGATGAGAAGAGCAGTAATTCTTCCCTCGGTTATGAAACCAAGGTTATCGAACCAGTAGGAGGAAGGAAACAACTCCAAGGTGTTGCTAACAACTTGGAACCTGCACAAAACAAACTCAAGACTTTGCCCCAACGTACAATGAGGTTGTCAATCTCACCAGTTTGCAGAAAACAAAGGATTAAACATATGGTGTGGAAGGTAATGGTTGCTTGCAGAAATTAAACAGTAATAGTAGATGATGTAACAATGGTAAAAATTGGACCGGGGTCCACAGTTCACTACAGGTGTTCTCCTTGAGATAAATAGCATAACATGCTGTGTAAACAAATTATAGCGGGGCAATTGACAAGACTGAGCAAGGCATAACAATGCAATACTAGACATTCATGATCCTATGAGATTTGATTGGGAATTACAACAATATACATAGACCGCCATCCAACTGCATCTATGACTAGTAATCCACCTTCAGGTTATCATCCAAACCCCCTCTAGTATTAAGTTGCAAGCAACGGATAACTGCTTTAAGCAATGTGTGTAAAGTAACCAATACAATTGTTCCATGAACAAAAGATTGTTGTTTTCTCCCTAGTAGTAATAGCATATCTACAACCTTAGAGATTTCTTTCACTTCCCTAGATTCAATAGAGGCATGAACCCACTATCGAGCATAAATACTCACTCTTGGAGTCACTAGCATCTACTTGGCCAAGATAGCTACTAGAAACGGAGAACATGCAAGATATCAAACAACATAGACATGATAGAATCAATAATCAAGACGACATGATAGAATCAATAATCAATCTGATATAGTAATATCAATATCCATCGGATCCCCGCAAACACAACATGCATGATTACAAATAGATGATCTTGATCATGAACGGAGCTCACAAGATCTAAACATGATAGCACAAAGGAGGAGAAACAACCATCTAGCTACTGTATGGACTCATAGTCCAAGGCTGAACTACTCACGCATCATACCGGAGGCTGGCATGCTGATGAAGAAGGCCTCCGGGATGATCTCTCCCCTCCGACAGGGTGCCGGGAAGAGCTTCATACCCCCCGGTCTAGGTATGATGGTGGCAGTGGCTATAGACTATTTCGTGGAGATCTGATCAGGTCCTTATGGTTTTGGCATCAGGGGGTTTATATAGGCGAAGAGGCGAGGTAGGAGGGCGGCCAGGGGGGCCACACCCTTCCCAGGAGCAGCCTAGGGTGGGCCCACGCGTGGGGGGTGTGTCCACCCTGTGGCTCCCCTCCGTCTCTCCTATGGACTCCTTGTTCTCCAGGGTGAAATATTAACTTTGGCTTTTGTCCCATCCAATTCCGAGAATATTTCCTTACTAGCTTTTCTAAAACCAAAAATAGAAGAAAACAGGCAACTGGCACTGCAGCATCTTGTTAATATCTTAGTCCCAGATAATGTATAAAAATACCTCAAAGTGTAGACAAAGCATAACAAAGTTGATACTAAACAAGCATGGAACATCAAAAATTATAGATACGTTTACAACATATCACACGTCCATGTACTTCTCAGGTAGAGGGGGCATCATCCACCTTGAGATCCTGCAAATCGAAGAAGATGAACAATTATCAGTACCAATATCAAACATCTAGCATTCGAGATAGAGCTAGGCACAACTACAATTTTCACCTAGGGGACAGCCTTCCTGTCACTAAAGGGCGCAGTAAGGACTTCCCCGGGAGATCCTCATTGACTTTGTCCTTCAGCAGAGGCCGGAGAGCCTTATTGAGGTCAACCGAGGACATCTCCTTAGACAACACCCTTGTCGGGTCGTTGGGGCCAGCATAAAGAAACATCGGGTGTGCCCTCGCTTGGAGCGGCTACACCCGACGCTTGAAGAAGGTGCGATGATGTCGACGCTGTTGACCTCCTTGCCAGCCACCAACTTGAGAGCCTCCACCATCTTGTAGAGCTTCTCCACCTTCGCAGATTCACCCTTCAAGATATCATTCCCCCGGGACCTTTTTCGGATAATCTCTTGGTGGGAGTCGAAGGGAGCAAGCCCATAGTGCTGACCGTCCAGTTTAACGTCGCAGATGTAGAACCACTTCCTGCGCCAGTACTGGATGGACTCACAAAGAGAAAAAGAGAAGAACTGGACTATGGAGCGGATAGAGATTCCGCAACCACCTAGTGGATAAACACCACTGGTGCCTGATACGTCGGAAACGTATCTATAATTTTTTATATTCCATGCTTGTTTAGTATCTACTTTGCTTTGCTTTGTCTACTCTTTGAGGTGTTTTATATGTTTCCTGGAACTAACCTATTAACAAGTTGCTAGAGTGCCAGTTTCTTGTTTACTTCTGTTTTTGGTTCCAGATAGGCAAAAAATCAATATTCTCGGAATTGGACGGGACAAAAGCCAAAGTCAATATTTTACCATGGGAAACACAAAGCCATAATACGAGATTGAGGAGGCTCACTAGGGGGCCACACCCCCTGGCCACGCGGGTGGGCCCACCCCGCGCCTGGGGGGGTGCAGCTGCCCTGGTGGCCCCCTGTCTCACCTCTTCGCCTATAAAGTCCCCCCGATGCAGAAACCCTAGACACCGGATCAAAACTCCACGAAACCGTCTGTAGCCGCCTCCACCATCATCCCTAGATCGGGGGGATCTGAAGCACTTCCCAGCACCCTGTCGAAGGGGAGATCATCCTGGAGGCCTTCTTCTTCATCAGGCCATCCTTCGGTATGAAGCGTGAGTAGTTCCACCTTGGACTATGGGTCCATGTAGTATCTAGATGGTTGTATCTACTCCTTGTGCTTTCATGTATAGATCTTGTGAGCTCCGTTCATGATCAAGATCTAATCTATTTGTAATCATGCATGTTGTGTTTGCGGGGATCCGATGGATATTGAGGTTACTATGTTAGATTGATTAATGGTTTTGTCTATTTGATTCTATCATGTCTGTGTTGTTTGTGATCTTGCATGCTCTCCGTTGTTAGTAGCTATCTTGGCCAAGTAGTTACTAGTGACTCCAAGAGGGGGTATTTATGCTCGATAGTGGGTTCATGCCTCTATATTCCAAGGAAGTGACAGAAATCTCTTCGGTGATAGATGTGTTGTTGCCACTAGGGAGAAAACAACGGTCTCTTGTTCATGGAACAAGTGGACTGTTTACCTTACACACTTTGCTTAAAGCAGTTGTCTGTTGCTTGCAACTTAATACTGGAGGGGGTTCGGATGATAACCTGAAAGTGGACTTCTAGTCATAGATGCAGTTGGATGGCGGTCTATGTATATTGTTGTATTGCCAAATCGAATCTCATAGGATCTTTTTGTCTAGTATTGCATTGTTATGCCTTGCTCAGTCCTGTCAATTGCGCTGCTGTAATTTGTTTACCCAGCATGCCATGTTTGTTTATCTAAGGAGAACACCTCTAGTGAACTATGGAGCCCGGTCCAATCTTTACCATTGATACATCTTCCACTGTTACTATTTACTTGCTGCAAACCATCATCACGTTGCTCTTGGGGTTTCCCGACAAAGCGCTCTCAGGTGCCATCAACAAGGCGTCATTTCTGGGGAGGCCAAGGAGTCTTCACAAGGGGAGTCCCCTCAACCTTTCTCTTTACTTTGTTTTCGGTTTTCTTAGTTTTGTTTGCCTCTTTTTTATCAAAAACTCCAAAAAAATTAATTTAGTTTGGTTTGCTTTCTCTTATCAAAAACACAAAAAAGTGGTTATGAACATGAGGTTTATGAGATACTTAAATTTTGCTTTGATAATTACAAGGAAGAAAATGGCTATATTTTAATTGATGCTTTCCACAAATGGAAGAGACTAATGAAGGGAATATGCCTTGAGAGGCAATAATAAATTGGTTATTATGTATATTCCAAGTATATGTTAGATGTTTATTTTTGCATTCTATAATTGTATTAATACGAAAACATTAATACATGTGTGTTTAATAAACAAATAGAAAGTTCCTAGTTATGCTTCTCTCATAAACTATCTCGTTGATTAACACGATGATCAAGGTTTCCTGATCATGGACACTGGATGTTGTTAATAACGAGGTCACAACATTAGTGTAATGGTGTGATGAACATTCATCCAAAGTATAGAATTATGATCAAAGTCATTGAGTTTATATTGCAATAACAACATACGAAGTGATCCTAATCCATAGACCATGAGATCATGTCATTCACTAACACCAGAAGAATAGCTTGATAACATCAAACGTCACACTGTAAAAGGGTGATTATAAAGATGGGTTCAGTACTACTAAAGTGTTATTTTGAGGCCCATGGATCGAGAGTGGAATTTGTTCATCCCGATGACGGATAGATATGATCTGGGCCCTCTCGGTGATGTTACATTGATTAGCTTGCAAGCAAGTGATTTGATCACTAGAATGTTATATCATGGGAACGAGAAAAGATTACATGTCGGTAACGAGATCAAACTAGGTATGGAGATACCGATGATCGACTATCGGACATGTAATATATTGCAAAACAAACGGATTAAGATACTAGCGTAAAAGTTCTCGCGATCACAAGAAAGTCATCGCTGAATGTGTGGGAGTTAGTATGGATCTCTAGGTTCTGCTTCTGATTATTGATCTGAGAGGGGTATCGATCATGTCCGCATTATTCCTGAACCATAGGGTGACACACTTAAGAAACACCGACATCCATTTGGATCAAAAGTTTCATGCCGGAAAGAATAACAAGCGCAGGAATTTATTTCACTAGATACCGAAACGGGTTTTCGGGTGAAATTGCAGAAAGTGTTTTTGCATGTGAAATGAAATACTAGAAAGTGGTTATATGTCAATGTTTGTCATTAAAGTAATTGACAAAATTCTGAATAAATAAAAGGGGTTTTATTTAGTGAGAGTTTGCATTAAATTTGGTGGAAATTTAATGGGAATTTGAGTGGGTTTTTGAGTGGAGGGAATTGAAAGACATTTTTGTGAGTGGAGTGTCCACCCACATAAATGGAGGGAGGGCAAGGGGGTAGCCCCCATGAGCCAGCCATCCCCTTGGGGTGCCCCCTCCTCCTATAAAAGGAGCCCCCTCCCTCTCTCTCACTGACACCTCCTCGTGAAGGATCTCTCTCCCCCTCTAATATTTATCCACCATGGTCTCAGACTAGCGAGATACATGTTCCCGGTGGCTATTCGGCAAGAAAGATTTGTGCTTCCGCTGCATCGCTGGAGCGAGGAGGCGGAGGTTGCTCGGTGCCTCGGACATGTGTGCTAGCACGGATGCACCGCTGATTTGTGGCGCTAGGACTTCCTCTTGTTCTTGAGATCGGCAAGAGATCGTCTACATCAACCATGACTTAAACCTCGTTAAGCTTTGTCGATCTTCAAGGGTATGTTCTCTACGGATGTATATCTTCCCGTTGCTTGTATCTAGTAGATAGATCTTGGTACATAGTTGTTCCCATCGTAGGAAATTTTTTGTTTTCTATGCTGCGAACCCTATAGTGGTATCAGAGCCGGATCTATGCGTAGATGCTTTGCACGGGTAGTACACATATGAGTATGTGTTCAATGATGATCATGTTATTGCTTCTTGTTTGTACTTTGGATATTGGTGGCATAGTGGGATGAAGCGGCCCGGACAAACTTTACATGTCCTCGCACATGAAACCTGTTCCACGCTTGACATGCAACTAGTTTTGCATAAGTGGCTAGCGGGTGTCTGTCTCTCCTACTATAGTCAATATCTAATTTGCAACGAGTTGTCAACAATTTGGTTATCCTTGTTGTGGTTCATGTTCGTAGGTAAGAACGGTTCTATCATCGAAAGCCCTAAGCCACGTGAAACTTGCAATGGATAAATTAGAGGCGTCTAGTTTAGATTGTTGTTGGGCTAGTGTCATGATATGGTGATGCTGTAAGTAGAAGTATGAGTTGATACTCTTACAACACACATAACGTGTAAGTTCCATAGACCTTTGCCTTACACATAGAGGTATGATAGTGATCATACCACGATGCACATGATGGAGATCGAGTGCAAGAACCATATCATTTCACTTATAAACATGTGATGTTTGATTGCATCTTATATTGCTTGTTTGGCGTTTTATTAGCATAATAAGATGATCCCTCATTTAGATATCAAGATAAGAATGTGTTCTTCCTTAAGTATGCATCGATTATGTTTCTTCGCTGCAAGATATCACGTGATGATCGGGTGTTCTTGGATCCACGATCATATTTCGGGTGTGAGATAGTTACACACGCGAATACTATGGTTATTACTTGGCGAGCCTAGCATGTACAGACATGGCCTCAGAACATGGACCGAAAGGTTAAGCATGAGTCATATGGTAGATATGTTGCCCATTTGATGCTCGCCTTTGAAACTACACTGACTCACGTGATGATCGGACTTGGTGTACTGGATTTGGTTCATGTAATCACCAAAAAGACACGAGGGGTGTCATTTTTTAGTGGGAGTTCATTCTTAATTTGGATTAGTTGAACTCAATCTATCACAAACTTAGTCTAGAATTTACAAATTCTGTTGTAGATGGCACCACCTGCTTTTAATTTCAATGTGTTCATGGAGAAAAAGAAACTTGCAATGAACGGTAGCAACTTTACCGAATGGACCATGAATTTGAGGAGACCCTCTCTGCTGCACAAAAGGTATATGTACTAGAAGCGCCGCTAGGCCCCCCACCGTTCGATGATGCCCCTGAAGAGGAGAAGAATGTCTATCAGACTCATTAGGATGACCACAAATTAGTTCATTGCGGCATATTGTATGAGATAGAGCCAGAACTTCGAAAGCGTTTTGAAAACGGAAATGAATTTGATACAATGGGTGAGTTGAAAATGATTTTCGACACACATGCTGTTGTAGATAGCTACAATGCTTCAGAAAATTTCTTTAGCTTCATGATGGAAGAGAACAGCTCCGTAAGTGATCATGTACTCAAGATGTCGGGTTACGCCGATAAGCTTGTGTCCTTGGGAATAATGATTCCATTGACTTAGGCATCCATCGTGTTCTGCAGTTTTTTCCACCTAGCTATAAGACCTTCGTGATGAACTATAATATGCAAGGCATGAAGAAGTCTCTCCCCGAGCTTCTATCAATGCTTAAAACTACAAAAGTGGAGATCAAGAAAGAACATCAAGTGTTGATGATCAATAAGACCACTGGTTTCAAGAAAGACAAGAAGGTAAAACGGAAGGGAAGTAAGGGCAGCAACTCAGTTGTCGTTCCTGAAAAGAAACCCCGAGTTGGCCCTAAGCTGATACCGAGTGCTATTATTGTAAGGGGACTGGCCACTGGAAGCGCAACTGCCCCAAGTATTTGGCAGACAAGAAGGCCGGCAAGGCAAATACAGGTATATATGATATACATGTTATTGATGTGTACTTGACTAGTACTCGCAGTAGCACCTGGGTATTTGATACCGGTTCAGTTGCTAATATTTGTAACTCGAATCAGGGGCTGCGGAACAAGCGACCGCTAGGAAGGGGTGAGGTCAAGATGCGTGTCGGAAATGGATCAAGTGTTGATGTGATTGCCGTCGAAACGCTACCTCTCCACTTACCGTCAGGATTAGTTATAAACTTGAATAATTGTTATCTGGTGCCAGCACTGAGCATGAACATTATATCTGGATGGTGTTTGATGCGAAGTGGTTATTCATTTAAATCCGAGAACAATGGTTGTTCTATTATATGAATTAAATCTTTTATGGTCATGCACCGATGATGAATGGTTTATTTCTGTTGGATCTTGATAATAGTGTTACACATATTCATAATGTTGATGCTAAAAGGATTAAACTTAATGATGATATATCCGCATATATGTGGCACTGCCATCTAGGTCATATTGGTGTTAAACGCATGAAGAAGCTCCATTCGGACGGACTTTTGGAATCACTTGATTTTGAATCATTTGATACATGTGAGCCATGCCTTATGGGCAAGATGAATAGAACGTCGTTTTCTGGTTCAATGGAACGGGCAACAGATTTATTGGAGATCAAACATTCTGATGTATGTGGTCCAATGAGTGTGTCGGCGTGAGGTGGATATCGTTATTTTGTTACTTTCATGGATGATTTGAGTAGATACGGTTAGATCTACTTGATGAAACACAAGTCTGAAACCTTTGAAAAGTTCAAGGAATTTCAGAGTGAAGTGAAAAATCATCGTAATAGAAAGATCAAATTTCTATGGTCTGACCGTGGAGGTGAGTGTCTAAGTTACGAATTTAGCACTCATATGAAACAGTGTGTAATTGTTTCACAACTCACACCTGCCGGAACACCACAACGAAATGGTGTGTCATAACGTCGTAATCGTACTTTATTGGATATGGTTCGATCTATGATGTCTCTGACGGACTTGCCACTGTCATTTTGGGGTTATGCACTAGAAACTGTTGCATCCACTTTAAATCGGGCACCATCTAAATCCATTGAAAAGACACCGTATGAATTGTGGTGTAACATCCCTAAAATCATGTTTTCAAGGATTGCATATCACTCATGCATGCACAAGCATTTGGATCATTTTCTTCAAATAAGATTTCAAAACAGAAGTAAATTGTCGCCTAATATCTTATGTAGGAAAGGCAATGGATTTATTTCTACTCTCCAAAATGTGAATACTTTGTTTCAACCAGAAAAGGTTTGATTATAGGTTTGAATGTTGATTTCAAAGCTTGTTCAAATTTCAAAGAAAAAATCTAAATTCAAAACCATTCATATGCCTATCTATAAATAAATAATTAAGGCATGGTTTTATTTTAATTTCAATGGACCAATGTATTTTTGAGTGAACAAAAAAAATTTATACTCAATTATGTGCATGGTTCACTTTATAAAAATCCAAAGAAAGTTTGACTTCAAACTCATTTCAAAAACATTTGAAAATGAATCCAGAAAATCAAAACAGAAATATAAAAAGGAATAAAGAAATGAAAAAGGGCCAGTGTTGCCAATCTGGCCCAACACTGGATCCAGCCCAACAACCAGCCCACCCGGGGTTTCCATCTCCCTTTGTTTCTTACCCACGCGAGCACCCCCCTCTTGTTGACGCCCCGGACCCACCTCCACGTCACCCCTTCGTCCCCAAATCACGCCCGCGACCAGCTCTGCCGCAGCCGTTTCTTCCCGACGATCTCGCGCTTGATTACGCGTTACTGCAGGCATAACTCCCTCTCTCGCCCCGGCTACTTAAACCCCTCCTCACTCCGCTCCATTCCCCTCACTCACCAACCACAGAGCGCTGCTAGGCTGTCCACAATCGAGCTCGCACCGCCGCTGTCCCGAACCACTCCGGCGAGCCATCACGGTGAGTCCCGAGCACGCCTTGCCTTCTAGTTCACACGACCTGCTTCGTCATCGCCTTGCGCATCTTCTCATGCTTTCAGTTTGTCCTAAATCACCCTAGGTCGTCGCCCCCGTCAACGACTGCAAGTGTCTGAAGCTCAGCTCAACTCCGACGAGCCATTCCGGTGAGCCCCGTGTTCCCCTTGATCTCTCGTTCACGCGGGTGAGTTTGCTTTTGTCTTGCGCATCTGCTAATACTTGCCGCTTGTTCCCTTGCGCACTAGGTTGTCGCCTTCGTCTCTGGTAGGGAACCCGACGCCGCCCGCAGCTCCGACTACCCCTAGCCGCTGCCACAACACGTCCCCGCCCCAACGGCGACCACATTGAGCTTCCTCGTGCACGTGTGAGTCTGGTAAGCAACAGCATCACCCCCAGCCCTCGCTAGAATTGCTGGACCATTGCCGGCAGAGCCGTCACCGCCAATGTGTCCATGAGAGCCGCCGGTATAGTGTCAAGACGATTAGATACACTCGATCTAGATCCAGTGGTCTAGATTAGACGCCAGCCCGAAAGGGTTCGGGCAGATCTGAGCTGCTGGATCTCATTTAGATCTGATGGTGCGCGTGTGTGATCCACACGAAGCGGTACCATCCAATCAGGAAGCGCCGCGTGGCATGTGTTTCGTTTTAAAAATATGAATTAGATCAATTAGATGTTTAAACTTGTTTAATTCATAACTTTTGATTTCCACGTCCAAATTTGACAAATTTTATATCATTGGAATCAGGAGAGAAAAACCTTCCTATTTATACAGTGTGTTTAATGTTTTGCCTCTGTTAGAATGGTTGTTTTTGCAGAAACATTTGTAGGCATAATTTGAGTATAGTAATTATTTGGAAAATGATTTGTTATTCAAATAAAGTTTATTTGGCTTGTTTTGTACTTGTTTATGATTCAGTATTGTGCACTTGTCTTGTTTGGTGTAGAAAATTATCACATGGCATTTTGCATACATTCATGTATTTTTGCTTGTATATATTGTGTATGTGATTTGTTCCATTATTTTATGTGTAGATTTTGGTGCAAATAGTGATTGTGATTGTGAGGATTGTTGCTACTCCCAAAACTACCAAGGCAAGTGGTGCTTCATGATTTTATTCCTATGCTTTTCAACTATGCATTAGAAATATTTTGCTAAGTCTTGCATGAATATTTTGATCTATATATGTTATGCTTGGGAAATCCTAGTAGTTGTAGAATTGCTAGAAATTTCTAAGTTAAGATTCTTATCAATGCCATGCTTAGCCTAGCTAGTAGCAACCAAGGGTGGTTATATGTTCATGCTATGATAAAATATTTCTATGTCTTTGGACTTGTGTTTTGTTTAATAAAACAACTAAGTGAATGAAACACCTAGGTGGAATGGAAGGAATGGTTTGTGTTGAGTGGTTACACAAGGCCCATTTCTATGGTTTACCTTGTGTATCTCACTTGTGGAAAGCCACCCAGGAACAAAGGGTTTTGAGATGCCATATGTTAAGAAGCTTCTAGTGCAGCCACTTGGCAATATGGGCTCTGCCTGGATCACATAGGTTGCAATAACTTAGCCATTTGGACAGTTGGTGGTAGTGGGATGATAGGTTGGAACGTGTCCATTTGGTCAAAGGGAAGGCTTCTGAAAGGTCCTGTCTTGGTGAAAATCAAGTCTTGTGGGGAAAGTGCACAACCTCTGCAGATGGAAGAATCTAAGTACTTAGCCATGTCCCTGGTATTGGACAACTTGAGCATCAAGACATGGAAGCTATCAAGAATCTCCTTGTCCCAATTTCTAAGTAAAAACTTGTGGTTGAACAAGGGTGAAGGTTCACCAATTTCTATTGGTGTTTCCTTGGGAAAATTTTGTCAAAGAAAAACTTAGTGTTTTCAACTAATAGGTAAACCCTATTTTGAGCAAAGCAAGACTAAGCTACACTTAGCCAAAATGCATATAGTATCTAGTCTACCAATATTCTACTAAGGTATCACTTGCCAATACTATTCCAATGTATTGACCCACTGTGGCTGTAACTTGTGATGTTGCAGGTTATTCTGATGGTGATTAGGGGTTATGAGTCTACACTCAACATGCTTGCCTGTGGCACATGAAGATGAAGACTTATTTATCTTATTACATATTTAAACTCTTGTACTAGGCCTGTGGCCATGGAGTTTGTAAAAGACTATGTTTGTCTCTGGAATGACTTGTAATAATGACCTTTGTTTCTGTGTACTTCATCTTAAACTGTGGATGCTAGCATTGATCCAGGGACTAGCATTGCAATCACAGGGATCTTTTCCTTTATAAAGTAGGGATCTTACATGTTGTTTGGAAACAAACCTAAGTTGTCATTTCTTAAAGTTTGGGGATGCGATGTTTATGTGAAGAAACTTCAACCGGATAAACTCGAACCCAAAGCGGAAAAATGCGTCTTCATAGGATACTCTAAGGAAACTATTGGGTATTCCTTCTATCACAGATCCGAGGGAAAGGTTTTTGTTGCCAAGAATGGATCCTTTCTAGAGAAAGAGTTTCTCCCGAAAGGTGTGAGTAGTCGGAAGGTAGAACTTGAAGAGGTTGTAGAACCTTCTCTTCATAGTATGGCGAGTAGCACAGCGTCGGAAGTCGTTCCGGAGTTGGCTTCACCAATTGAAGAGGGAACTAATGATAATGATCATGAAACTCCAAAAGAGAGTACTACCAAACCTCGCAGGTCTAGCAGGACGAGTGCAGCTCCCGAGTTGTACTAAAACCCTGTTATGAATTTCATGGTTGATGAAATTGATGACCCTGCGACGTATGAAGAAGATATGATGAGCCTGGATTCCAACAAATGGTTAGAATCCATGAAATCCGAGATGGAATCCATGTACGAAAACAAAGTTTGGAACTTGGTGGACTTACCTCATGACCGAAAGGCCGTGGAGAAGCAATGGATTTTCAAAAGGAAGCTGATGCTGATGGTAACGTGACCGTCTATAAAGCTCGACTTGTTGCGAAGGGGTTTCGACAAATTCAAGGAGTTGACTATGATGAAACATTCTCTCCCGTAGCGATGCTAATGTTAGTTACAATAATGTTAGGAATTCCTGCATATTTCGATTATGAGATATGGCAGATGGATGTCAAATCCGTGTTCCTCAATGACAATATGGAAGAAGAGTTGTATATGATACAACCAAAGGTTTTTGTCGATCCTAAGGATGCTGACAAGGTATGCAAGCTTCAGCGATCCATCTATGGACTGAAGCAAGCATCTCGGAGTTGGAATCTCCACTTTGATGAGGTGATCAAAGAGTTTGGATTTGTCCAAACTTATGGAGAGGCTTGTATTTACAAGAAAGTGAGTGGGAGCAATGTGGCATTTCTGATATTATATGTGGATGACATATTATTGATCGGAAATGATATAGATCTTTTAAACAGTGTTAAAATTTATCTAAACAACAAATTTTCAATGAAGGACCTAGGTGAAGCGTCATACATATTAGGCATGAAGATCTATAGAGATAGATCTAGGCGCCTAATAGGGCTATCACAAAGTACATACCTTGATAAGATTTTAAAGAAGTTTAAAATGGACGGAAGTAAGAAGGGGTTCTTACCTATGTTGCAAGGCAAGACATTGAGTAAAACTCAAAGTCCGGCTACGGCAGAAGAAAGAGAGATAATGGACAAAGTCCCCTATGCTTCAGCCATAGGCTCTATAATGTACGACATGCTATGTACAAGACCATATGTGGCACATGTTATTAGTTTGACTAGTAGGTACCAATCGAATCCAGGTTCGGAACACTGGATAGCGGTCAAGAATATCCTTAAGTACTTGCGAAGAACTAAGGATATGTTTCTTGTGTACGGAGGTGAAGAAGAGCTCGTCGCTAAGTGTTATGTTGATGCAAGCTTTGACACTGATCCGGATGACTCTAAGTCTCAATCCGGATACGTATTTCTCATGAATAGCGGAGCGGTTAGTTGGAGGAGTTCCAAACAACCCATGGTGGCGGGATCAACAACGGAGGCTGAATATGTTGCTGCTTCGGAAGCATCTCAGGAAGAGGTTTGCATGAAGGAGTTCATATCCGAACTAGGTGTGGTTGCGAGTGCGTTGGACCCAATGGTTATCTATTGTGACAACAATGGTGCCATAGCCAATGCCAAAGAACCAAGGTCTCACTAGAATTCCAAGCATATTAAGCGTCGGTTTCACTCCATCCGCGAGCATGTCAAGGATGGAGATATAAAGATTTGTAAAGTACACACGGATCTCAATGTAGCAGATCCGTTGACTATAACTCTCCCTAGATCAAAACAAGATCAACACCAGAACTCCATGGGTGTTAGATTTATCACTATGTAACTAGATTATTGTCTCTAATGCAAGTGGGAGACTGAAGGGAATATGCCCTGAGAGGCAATAATAAAGTGGTTATTATGTATATTGCAAGTATATGATAGACGTTTATTTTGCATGATATAATTGTATTAATACGGAAACATTAATACATGTGTGTTTAATAAACAAACAGAAAGTTCCTAGTTATGCCTCTCTCATAAACTAGCTCGTAGATTAACAAGATGATTAAGGTTTCCTAATCATGGACATTGGATGTTGTTAATAATGAGGTCACAACATTAGTGTAATGGTGTGATGAACATTAGTGTAATTTTTGATGTTCCATGCTTGTTTAGTATCTACTTTGCTTTGTTTTGTTTACACTTTGAGGTGTTCAAATATGTTTTCTGGAACTAACCTATTAACAAGTTGCCATAGTGCCAGTTGCCTATTTTCTTCTGTTTTTGGTTCCAGAAAGGCAGAAAATCAATATTCTCGGAATTGGACGGGAAAAAAGCCAAATTTAATATTTTACCGTGGGCAACACGAAGCCAAAATACGAGACCGAGGAGGCTTACCAGGGGGCACACCCCCTGGCAGCGCAGATGGGCCCACCCTGCGAGGGGGGGTGCAACAGCCCTGGTGGCCCCCTCCCTCGCCTCTTCGCCTATAAAGTCCCCCCGATGCAGGAACCCTAGACGCCCGATCAAAACTCCATGAAACCGTCTGTAGCCGGTGCCACCATCGTCCCTAGATCGGGGGGATCTGAAGCTCTTCCCGGCACCCTGCCAGAGGGGAGATCATTCCAGAGGCCTTCTTCTTCATCATGCCAGCCTCCGATATGAAGCGTGAGTAGTTCCACCTTGGACTATGGGTCCATTTACTAGCTAGATGGTTGTATCTCCTCCTTGTGCTTTCATGTATAGATCTTGTGAGCTCCGTTCATGATCAAGATCTAATATATTTGTAATAATGCATGTTGTGTTTGCGGGGAACCGATGGATATTGAGGTTACTATGTTAGATTGATTAATGGTTTTGTCTATTTGATTCTATCATGTCTATGTTTTTGGTGATCTTGCATGCTCTCCGTTGTTAGTAGCTATCTTGGCCAAGTAGTTGCTAGTGACTCCAAGAGGGGGTATTTATGCTCGATAGTGGGTTCATGCCTCTATTTTCCAAGGTAAGTGACATAAATATCTTCGGTGGTAGATGTGCTGTTGCCACTAGGGAGAAAACAACGGTCTCTTGTTCATGGAACAAGGGGATTGTTTACCTTACACACTTTGCTTAAAGCAGTTGTCTATTATTTGCAATTTAATACTGGAGGGGGTTCGGATGATAACCTGAAGGTGGACTTCTGGTCATAGATGCAGTTGGATGGCTGTGTATGTATATTGTTGTATTACCCAATAGAATCTCATAGGATCTTTTTGTCTAGTATTGCATTGTTATGCCTTGATCAGTCCTGTCAATTGTCCTGCTATAATTTGTTTACCGAGCATGCCATGTTTGTTTATATAAGGAGAACACCTCTAGTGAACTATGGACCCCAGCCCAATCTTTACCATTGATACATCTTTCACTATTACTGTTTTCTTGTTGCAAACCATCATCACCTTTCTCTTGGGGTTTCCCGAAAAAGCGCTCTCAGGCGCCATCAGTGTCGGATTGCAAAGAGAAGCCCACGAAGAAATTCGTGGGCAGGCAAAGAAAGACCTCTGATAATAAAGGCGTAAAACATAACCCGAAAACCTTCGGGTGGGCGAGGAATTACCTCCAGATCGGGGAGGATGGCGTCATCCTTCTCCTTGGAGATTAGCCCGGCATCACGCAACTTGCACAAATCCGAGTCACGCATATCCGTGCGCTGCCACCCGCCGTCGGTGGTACGACTCGGAGCAGCGGCCTTCTTCCCAGCGCCGACGGCGCTCGACCCCGCTACATCAGAGGATGCCTTCTTCGGCTTGCCCATCTTTGTGCGGTGAATGCGTTGATGAGAGCGAAGGAAAGAGGAAGGAAAATTACGGAGGACGTCCAGTGCGTGATGGGAACAGAGATCTCACGAAATGGTGGCAATGGCGATGAGGTAGAAGCAAATGGCGAAGGGTGAAAAATCACTATTTCCCCATAGTATAAAAGGACGAAGACAACACAGCAGAGCCGTCGATTGGGAAGCCCTAACGCGTGCCTCAGATCTCATCGTCCACGTGTCAGCACCAAACTAAACCGTCGCCAGCACGTCGTCCACTTCAGACGGAAATCGAGGAGACGCTGTAACTTTCGCCATGTTCCGTGTGACTAGTCAAAAGCAAGTGGCACCCGAGGTCGTTTTATCGCATCGTCTCTGTTGCTGTAGACGGTTGAGCTCACCGATCGTTAGCAATGATGTCACCTAAGGAAAGCCAGCAACAGCTCGAAGATTTCGACTGAACATAAAACTACTTACTCGAGTCTACGACTCAACCAACTACTCGGGGGCTACTCCTATCAGAAGCGCTGGCCGCACACCTGAGAAAAATTACAAAGGTAATGTCACCTCGAAAACACATCTTTGAGTCCTACGTCGAGTCTGTGACTCCACTACGGACTCGGGGGCTACTCCCATAGGGAGCGCTCGTCGCGCATTCGAAAAATGTGTCCTTCAGACTAATAATGCAAACTTATGAGAACAACTTAATTAAAGTCTCTGATCGAGTCTACGACTCGAACAGACACTTGGGGGCTACTCCCATAGGGAGCGCTGCTCGCGCATCCTATAAATTATTCGACTGAGATCCCTCGGATCAAATATGACAAAATATTTTGGCAACTTTGCCAAAATTAACGCTAAGTGTGAAGAAGTCTCCTTCGCCACCCGAAACGCCTCCTCTTTGATAAAAAATTCGGATGTTGTGTCTACGACGCAAAGAAAAGTCCTACAGATACCATCTGATGGTATGGCAACACACCCGACTGTGATCTGCTAGTAAATTTCCATGTGAACTGGCATGATAAAAATCCCGACGGACGCATTGGGTACATCATTTGAAATTTTTTGGGATTCGACTCCTATAAGACCTCAACGTCCAGAGTCGAATCACACTAGAATATTTCCGGATTCGAGTCCGGGGACTTGAGTCTGATGAAGATCGTGTTGTTTTGTCCTATGACGGTTAACATGCCCTGATCCGTCGGGTGAGCCAGACACACGCATCAACAGTCCCTATGAACTAAACATTTCTTCCTAAAGATAGGATCAAGTACAACGCACCCGAAAGATTGTGGAGTCTCCAGTCGAATCTGTGATTCGACTAAACACTCGGGGGCTACTAACATGGATATACCCTACAGGTGCACAACATTAGTATACCCGGTCCAGCCCAAGGAAGGCTGTAGGGTTCATAGCATGGAAAACAAAAAATTTCTATCGCATGCACACAAACAAGCCAACATCTATCTACTAGATTGTAGCAACGAGTCGATTAGAATACTCACCCTCAAAGATTCCAAAGTGGTTAACGAGAGCATATTCTCGTGGGTGATGTAGTCGTACACTTACCGATCTCAAGATCATGTAGACGATCCTTCCGGCGCTGCGTTCCGGCAGCGCTTACACAGTCGATCACACGTTCGGTACTCGATGAAGACGTTCCTCTCCCTTGTTCTAGCAGGCAGCGGAGGTTGTAGTTCTCCCCTCGCAATTCCGGCAGCACGACGGCGTGGTGTTGGAAGTAGAGAGAAAATCCTGCAGGGCTTCAATCATTCCACTTATCCCTCATGATCCAATCATTCCACTTATCCATGACACATTCATGTTCCCTTCCCCTTCCGGTCTAGTGAACCTTCTAGACCCTTCTAGAACCTCTCTGATGAAATCATCGGAATCATTCCCAAACTCCGGAATTGGACTTTCCTTATATGAATCTTATTCTCCGGACCATTCCGGATCTCCTCGTGATATTTCGGATCCCATCTGAGACTCCGAACAACATTAGGTCTCCCTACTTACATTCCATATCTACTAAGCAACATCGAATCCTTAAGTGTGTCTCCCTACGGTTCTTGAATTATGCGGACATGACCGAGCCACTTCTCTGATCAATAACCAATAGAGGAATCTGGAAATTCATGTGGCTCCCACATATTTATATGATTACTTTGCGATCGAATGAACCACTTACATACGATACCAATTTCCCTTTGTCTCGCGATAGTTTACTTATCCGAGGTTTGATTGTTGGTATCTCTGCATACCTAGTTTAACCTTGTTACCAATAAGTACTCTTTTCTCGTTCCTATGATATGTGATCCCTTCTGAGCCAGTCACATGCTTGCAAGCTAATTGGGTGACATTCCACCAAGAGGGCCGAGAGTATATCTATCCATCATATGGATGGACAAATCCCACTCTTGATCCATGTGCCTCAACACATACTTTCCGAACACTCAATGCCACCTTTTGTAGAGGTCCCAACCTTTAATAAGGTAGAGATCCCCGTGTTTACAATGCTAGTCCCTGGATCAATAGCTAGCATCCATAGTTAAGATGTAATATCAAGAAACAAATGTCATAATATAACTGTATAACCAGGAATAAAATAATTCATTACATCTTACATAGCTCAGTTGTCTATCTCATTACAATGCAGCAGAATATAACAATAGCATGGGGTCCTTCATCTTCAAAGTGCCACAGGCAAACATGTTGGTTGTAGACTTGTAATATTAATCAACACACTTCACTAACATCAAACAAACCTACAACATAATAAGTTACAGCCACAAGGGTCAATACATTTGAATTGTATTGGCAAGTGATACTATGGTAGTATAGTGGAGTCTAACATCTATATGCATTTGGCTAAGTGGAGCTTAGGCTTGCTTTGATCAAAATAGATTTTCCTTATCATTTGAAAACACTAAGTTTTTTACTTGACAAAATCACCCAAGGCATCTCCCAATAGAAATTGGTGATCCTTCAACCCTTGTTCAACCACAAGATTTTTAACTTAGAAATTGGGATGAGGAGATTCTTGATAGCTTCCATGTCTTGATGCTCAAGTTGTCCAATACCAGGGACATGGCTAAGTACTTAGATTCTTCCATCTACAGAGGTTGTGCACTTTCCCCACAAGACTTGGTTTTCACCAAGACAGGACCTTTCAGAAGCCTTCCCTTAGACCAAATGGATGCATTCCAACCTATCATCCCACTACCACCAATTGTCCAAATGGCTAAGTTATTGCAACCTATGTGATCCAGGCAGAGCCCATATTTCCATGTGGCTGCACTAGAAGCTTCTTAACATTTGGCATCTCAAATCTCTTTGTTCCTGGGTGGCATTCCAGAAGTGAGATACACAAGGTAAACCATAGAAATGGGCCTTGTATAACCACTCAACACAAACCATTCCTTACATTCCACCCAGGTGTTTCATTCACTTAGTTGTTTTATTAAACAAAACACAAGTCCTTGACTTAGAAATATTCCATAGCATGAATATAATCCACCCTTGTTTTCTACTAGCTAAGCTAAGCATGATAGTAGTAGGAATCTTAACTTAGGAAATTTCTACTAAGGTTTCATCTACTAGGATTTCCCATGGCATAGTTTACACTTAGCAAAAATTCCATGCAAGTCCTACTTTAGAAACATCACTAATGCATAGTGAAAATAATGGGACAAAGGTATGAAGCATCACTTGCATTTTTGGTAGAGAATATAGTTCACTCCTTGATATTGCAATATTCACACTTTTCAAAACACTACAATTCAATCAAGCAAGGCACAATTTCAATCTACCATTCAAGCAAACAACACATCAAATAATAGAAACAAAGTAATGCATGAAAGCATGCTAAAGATTGTTTTATTTGGAAAAGTGGTTTCTAATAGGTTATAAACATTCTAAAACACCTATTGGTATTTTTATAAAAGTGGCAAAACTATTTGCAAATCAATATTTTATGTGGTTGAAAATGCCTTTAGCAAAGCAATAATCTTTATAGGGTTCTCAAAATATATTTTTAACTCATAAAACTTTGTGTTTAGAGTCAGAGAGTTTAAACCAAAACATTTCCCAAAGTTTTTCCTCCAAAAAAGTGTTTTCAACAAATAAACAATATTTTTATTTGACTAGAAATGCTTTAATTCAAAGTTTTATTCTCTTGCTTCACAAAATATGTTTTTGAATCTACAAGTTGGTTCCTATGGTTAGTAGGTTCAAAACAAAACATTTGCCAAAGATTTTAACACAAAAATAATTTTAGAAAGAATTTTATATTCAAAACATGCCTACACAAGTTTCTGCAAAAACAACCATTTTTCCAGAATTTTAAAAAAAGTTCATGGTTGGGTAGGGTTTGTCTTGCTGATTCCATTGATATAAAATTTGCAAAATTTGGACGTGTGGATCAAAAGTTATAGATTTTACAAAATTGAACATCTAAAAGGTCAAATTTTCTAATTCAGATCAGACTCTGGCCACGTGGAATGTTTTCATTGGCTCGTACCGCTTCATTCGGATCAGGAAACGTGGACCACATGATCTACTTAACATCGCACGGCACAGATCTGTCTATACCCCTTCGTGTTAGTTTCTATCGCACATGTAGATCCAAATCCAACGGCTCCTGCGAGCTTGACCTAGAATGAGCGGCGCTGGCGGCGGCTGTGCGGCGGCGACGCTCTGGCGGCGAGGTTCCCGACGATGTAGGATGTGAGGAAGAGAGAGAGAGGGGGCTCACCGGGTTCGCAACTTGCTGCTGATGCTCAACGTGCTTGCTGTGTGTCGAGGGGCGCACGGGGTTGACCGTAATTGCTTGCCGGAGAGGTGCCTAGCGTCGGGTGCGGTTAGTCGTCGTCGACGGCGACGCTACGGAGCACGAGAGAGGAAACGGAGGTTGCTGTTAGCTTCGTACGCATGTTGTAGACAAGTGAGCATCAAAAGGAGGGCAAGGGGCGGACAGTACTTACGGAAAGGGTCGCCGGAGTAAATGGGAGACGGTGGCGCGTTCAGTCGAAGTAGTTGCCGACGATAGGGGGCACGCACGAGCGAGGGGAAGGCACTGGCAGGTGCAGAAGATGATGGCGAGCAAGCTCGTGTGCTCTGGAGGCAGTGGGGCTGGCGGTGGTGGCCGGAATTGTGGTCGCAGCTTGTCGGAGCAGAGGGGAGTCTCGTGAAGAATTGTGGCAGCCCTGTGGCAGAGAGGGGACGGAGTATGGGAGGAAAGATAGAGGGGAGGGAGGAAATTAAGTGTGAGTGATCACAACGAGTAATGGCTGCAGCGTTAAGGCGAATTAAGCCCGCGGAATTACAGCCAGAAATGGCGACGAACTGGTCGCGCGCGGTGAGGAAGAAGACTAGAAGGTGGGGTCATTCTGTCAGCGAGAGAGAGAGTTCGGATGGGGTCCAATCGTCAGCGACTTTGCGGGTTCGTTCGCGAGTAGAAGCAGACGGTTCGGGGGAGAGGAGAGAGGGAGTGGGCTAGTTGGGCCAGTGGGCTGGGCTGCTCCTTTTCTATTTTTTTCTTCTCTGTTTCATTTTTCTTTTTCTGTTTCTTTTATTCTGTTTTGATTTTATTCAAATAATTTCAAACCCTTATTCAGTTCAAATCTTTTCAAAATTTTCAATAAGTTTCTATTCTATTCAAACATGTATTTTAAAGATAATTTTGGAACATTTCTTTTATTCCCACATGGTTTAAATATTTATTTAAGATGGACCTTTGTCTTTATTTAAATAGGATTTTAAATATGATTCTAATCCATATTATTTATTCAAATGATTTAACTTTCTGTTTTAAATTCAAATGTTTATAAAACCCCTTTTTGTAAGTTTTATTTATTTAATAGGGTGTTAAATAATTCACTTTAAATTATTTTAATATGTTTTTATTCATCATTTAAATAGGTTATTTCCCTTTATTCAAATAATATCAAATATGGTTTTAATCTCATATAAATTTTGTTTCAAATAATTCTTTGATTCTATTTAAGTTAATTAATTAACTTTTATTCCACTTGGGCAAATTCCAATTTTTATTTTCCTATGATTTATTTGGTCATTCTTATTAGGGAATTTGTCTTAATCCAAATAGAACCAATTCATATGGTTTTATAATATTTCTATTTGTTATTCTTGATCATTTTGAAATGTTTGTTTGACCAATTTTTAAATGGATCAAATCCATAGGCTTTATATAACTTGGAAATGTTTTCCTTCCATTAGGGTTTTAGAGTTTTGGTTTATTTCCCAAGTGTTTAAATTTCCAGATGAATTTATGAAGAATGCATTCCACTTGATTTGAATTTAGTTGGATTCAAACTTTACTCAAGTTTGTTCAAGAGGGGATTTTAAGTTTGCATTTAGAATCAAAAAGTTTGTTTTAACCCTAAATTTCAACAATTATTTATTTTGTTTATTTATTTTTCACATTACAAAATTTGGAAAATTTTGGGATGTGACACCTTTATAACCACCCAGTTACGGTGTGGTTTTTGATGTCATCAAATCATCCTTCCGGTGATGGTGATTACATGATCTCATGGTCGATGGAATTAGGTTACTATGTATCAGAAAGCTTATAGCAAGTGAACTATTTGAAACAACTTGATCTTTATGCTACGCTTATCTATAGGAGCATGTCCATCACACCATTCTCCTAATGATATGATCTTGTTGTTAATAACATCTCAATGTTCATGATCAGGAAACTATGATCATATATTAACCAACAAGCTAGTTTAACAAGAGGCTTTACTAGGGACCCTTTTATGTTTACAAATCACACAAGTATTAATGTTTCCGATTAATACAATTATAGCATGGTATGTAAAAATTTATCATAAACATGAATATATGATAGTAACCTATTTATTATTGCCTCTTGGTATCTCCAACAGTCTCCCACTTGCACTAGAGACAATAATATAGTTTCAAATCATTGTGTATTCAACACCTATGGCTTTCCGGTGTTGTAGTTACACGATTGCTAGTGGTCAACTGATCTTCAGATCCGACTCTTTCAAGTCCGTGTGTAATTGCATGTCTTTGCCTCTCTATGCATCACTCATTCTCTAATGAGATGGCTTTGTATAAATTTGGTCCTTTGGTGAGACATTTGGTTCCTTGGGGTTAAAACATGCTGATAATATTGTCGTACAATATATCTTCATGGTACTATCCCGCTGTGAACCACACCTAGTTTGATAATACACTACTTAACACAAATGCCCTCTTTTGATGCTATAATAGCAGTCATATACTTAGCCTTTTGTTTTAGTATCTATCACAATGTCTTAACTTTGGAACTCATCCAAATCCATTGTGGAACTTACTTTCCATTATATTGTGCCACCCTTAGTTTATATTGAGATAAACTTAATTTGTACTTTGTGACAAAACTAGTATCAATGTAGTACTTTTACAATGAACTAATCATCTATTTGTCACATCTACAAAAATAATATATTCTTAGTTCTTCCAAAAGATCATAAGAATATCCTTACTATCGTCCAATGATCATCTTATGAATAATTCTAGTATATTCTCATAACATTTAGAGCATAGGACATATCTGGATTTGGACATATCACAATATGATTGATATAAATACTCTTTGTGATTTCATACATCAAGTATCAATCTATACTTGAATCTTTGTTTCACTTACCAAGTGTCTATACACTTGAATTTTGATTTAATCCTTTATGTGTGGCAAGAACCTTTCTTGTCATTTCCATATTGAACTCATTCAATATCTCATCTATGTACATTTGGCACAACCATATTAGCGTCTCAATCTATCTATATAGATATTTATGCCAAATATTCAGGTTTTCCCTAAGTCTTTTATCGAGATGAAATTCTTAACATGTGTTAATAAAAGATACATCATTTCCAATCAACAATATTTCTTCCACATAATGTATTAGAAATATGTCTTAGCGCTCCCACTTAATTTCTTGCAAATGCAAGCATCTTCATCGTCTCTGATGAATTAAACTCTTTTAACAGTTTCATCATGGTGAAGGTTTCAACTCCGCGATGCTCACTTCAACCATTCTAGTTTGCATACACTTTTAGCATCCTTTGAATTAACAAAACCCTATGGACTGTGTTATGCACACGTCTTAGGTAACAATTCTATAAGAAGAACTTGTTTGGTTTATTCAACTACCACATAACAAAATTATATGTAGTGGTTGCAACATTATTCCGTCTAGACTAAATATCGCTATGAAAGATAAAATCTTGTCATATTCAACCTTTGAACATTGTTGTGAACTCTTTCCCAACATGTCGACTATTTCATAGATGTGAAACATTCATGTCTATTTCATTTTAGATCCAAATACGACTATAAGGTTTTACACCTTTCCAGAGGGTCTTTAAAGTTCAAAGCTTGATTTCTCGTGTATGGAATTATCACGGATTTTATGGTTCCAAGACATTTGACGGAGTTAGGGCCCATCATCGCTTCTTTGCATGTAGTCGGTTCATTATTGTCAAATAATGATTCAACCCTCAAATCTTGGTATTTGATTGTTTATCCGACCTACTTGGTTCAATAGAACTTAGACTTTCGTGATCACAAGCTTTGAGGCACGTGAGACATGAGCATTGTTGATGCCTCCGGAATACTTTTCAGCGCTGCACAACTTTGCACATATATCTAAGGTTCTTTTATCCTTATCAAAGTTCTATTGTCCTCCCACTTAACTTTTCACAGAAAATTCATTTCTCAAAGAAACTTGACGTTCTAAGTGACAAACATTTTTGTCTTTTGTGTTATGGAGGAATACTCAACGATTATTCGAAATAACATACAAAGATATGTTCATCCGATTTTGCTTGCAAACATCTTTGTTATGCATAGCATACTAATGTTTAAGAAAAGACAACTTGGGTTTCATCCCAAACCATAACTTTATATGGTGTCATTTCAATGGATTATGATGTAGCTCTTTTCAGTGGAAAAACGGTAGTCTCTAAAGCTTTAATCTTTAAAATATAATGGCAGTTTTATAAATTACACCTTTGATTTTACCATGTCAAACAAGGTTTCATTACATATCTCGAACGCTCCATACTCTTATGATGTTTCGGGAAATGCAAATCCACGAAACGATTCCTCAAATCTAAGGTATTATGCTAAACTTGTAACTCAAATATCTTCCTTTATGATCCTATCATAAATTCTTTATTTTCTTGTTACATTGATTTTGCACTTCATCTTGAAAGTTTTTGAACTTTTCAAATGTTTCACACTTCATCCTCATTAAGTAAATATTCGTATATTCAGTCAAATTTCCGGAGAAAGCATATGAAGTTGAAATCCATCGCTCTTGACTACACGTAATGGACTTCATACATCAAATATGTACAAATTCCAATAATCTAGTCGTTTGTTCCCTTTTGGCCTATGAACGGAGTTTTAATTATCTATAGGAAAGTTTCACAAACGTCATTTGATCAAAAATCAAAAGACTCCAAAATTCCATCCACATGGAGTTTCTTCATGTTTTCTTTCCAATATAATTTAAACAGCGATGTCACTTCCTAAGTGATCTTTCAATCAATTTGTCTTTCGACATTTTTAGCACTAGTTTTATGGATGTGATTTCTCCAACGAGATTCGTAAATCATACATCTTTTATGGATTACGGCAATTATATGAACAACCCTTTTGTTCTCATAATACCTGATAAAACAAATCTTGAAGGCAAGCTTTGATTTCAACGAGCAACACAATAACCCTTTATTTGTTCTCGATGAACATCATCACATATTATTTTGCTGGTTACTTAGGCCATTGTAGTTCATAAATTGTGTTGTTTCGTATGACGATTCACACCAAGAAATTCAGTATCTAATACTTAAGAACCACATTATTTAACAAGGAAAGAATACATCCATAACATGTATATCCTCTATATACCTAATCTGAAAAATTCTGGTCTTCTCTTTTCTGCCATATATTTATGAGATTCTCTTTCAGTATTTCCTTTTCTGTTTGAAAGAATTTATCAACATCAATAGTGGAGCCATAAACATGACACATAGTCCAAAGCATGTATAGTTAAATACCAATGTCTTTGGACTTGCACTTTGAAGTAGATCAGCATCATCAAATGTTTGGTGTTCTTTCAAATTCCATTCTATAGTAAACATTTTATCTACATCAAATATGCATCCTTATCATGGAATTATTCATGATCAACATGCTTTAGATTATAAAGGTGAATCGCGAGTATAATATTGTTCTCCAAAACCTTTTGGAGGATTAGGACGACTAGCGTCTCCAACCTTTTAAAAATTCCCATCAAATATGAGAACATAAACTTTGCCATATTATACTCTATCATGTTATAATCAAAAACATCGTTTCAGATATCGCAGTATTCCACATATGATGTTCCTAGATAACCTTGATATTAAAACAATCTTTTGAATATCAAGAATGATGGAGATAAACATTATACTTATATACTAACACTGGAATTGTTACTCTTGATTTAATACCAATTATTAAACTTCACGGAGTAACCGGAACTTACTAAAAGTTTGCAATAGGACTTTTAAACTTTAGATTAACACTTCAAAACAATACGATACCAGTTCATAAAGTAATTAACCATAAATCTATAGTTCTATTATCTCAATTATAAATAAGTGCAAGGTGGTAAACGGATGCCAATGACTACAACAACTATGCAAATTCACTTTGATTTAATTTATGATAAATTGTGTTCAACTTTTAATCATATTGCTGTTGAACTCCCACTCAAAACAATATCCCTCACATTGTTTTAGTGATCACACGAACCAAATTCAGTACACCAAGTCTGATCATCACATGACATGATATAGTTTCAAAGGCGAACAATCATCATGTTCATCATATCATCTATTTGACTCATGCTTTACCTTTCGGTATTCCATGTTCCGAGACCATGTCTGTACATGCTAGGCTCAACAAGATCAAACCTTAGCTTCCGCATGAGCAAATCTGGCTTGCTCCCATTGTATACACTCGTAGAATCTAATACACCCGATCATCACGTGGTGCTTCGAAACAACGAGCTTTGGCAATAGTGCCTACTAAGGACGAACACTCCATAACTTGATATTTTGTGAGAGGGATCATCTTATAATGCTATCGTCGTGAACTAAGCAATACAAGATGCATAAAAGGATTAACATCACATGCAATTCATAATATGTGATATGATATGGATTTTGTTCTTGTGCTTCCGATCTCCATCTTCAAGCACGAACATAATCTCCATCATCACCGGCATGGCGTCAAGGTCAATGGAGCCGCTCCATGGTTGTCGTCAACCAGCATCAACTATTACAACTACTTTGAATAATAGACACGCATGTCTAGAAGAAATTAAAAGACAACCATATGGCTCATGCCGGTTGCCAACTTACAATAAGGAACATTGCATACATCATATATAATCACAATCATGGCCATATCACATCACAGCACACCCCTGCAAAACAAAGTTAGACGCCTCTAATTTTCTTTGCATGTTTTACGTGGTTTGGGGCTTTCATCAAGTGTCGTTCTAACTTACGAACAAGAAAAACAACGTTGATACTAGTATTGTCAATCACCCGTTGTAAATTGAATGTTCACTATGTTGGGAGAAACAGGCACCCGCCAAGCCACTTATGAAATACAAGTTGCATGTCAAGTGTGGAGCAAGTCTCATGAACGATGTCATGTAAGATTAGCCCGGGCCGCTTCATCCCACCATCCCGCAGGATGCAAAGTACACAAGAAGCAATCGACAACAAAAGCATCAACGCCCACAATGACCATTGTGTTCTACTCGTGCAATAGATCTACATATAGACACGGCTCTGATACCACTGTAGGGGTTCGTAGCATGGAAAACAAAAAAATTATATTGCATGCACACAAACAAGCCAAGATCTATCTACTAGATTGTAGCAATGAGTCGATTAGAATAATCACCCTCGAAGATTCCAAAGCGGTTAATGAGAGCAGATTCTCGTGGGTGATGTAGTCGTACACTTGCTGATCTCAAGATCGTGTAGATGATCCTTCTGGCGCTGCGTTCTGGCAGCGCTTCCGCAGTCGGTCACACATTCGGTACTCGATGAAGACCTTCCTCTCCCTTGTTCAAGCAGGAAGCGGAGGTTGTAGTTCTCCCGTCGCGATTTCGGCAGCACTACAGCGTGGTGTCGGAAGTAGAGGGAAAATCCTACAGGGCTTTGCCTAAGACGGAGCAGGTTATGGTGGATCTAGGGTTTCCAACGATCTAGGGTTTAGAGGGACGGAGAGGAGGAGGTGTGGCCGACGGCGCCTAGGGCGGCGGTGGCGTGGCTAGGTGGGGAGGGGCTGGTGTTGTGTGTCTCTTGGGCACCCCTCCCCTCTATTTATGAGAGGGAGGGAAGCTTGGGAGAGGGGAGTTTGAATCCATCCCCAACTCCCTCTCCTTGTTAGCTTATGGTGGAGGGAAAGAAGGATTCTTTCCTTCCTCCACGAGGACACATTGTCCCAGTTTGACTTTTCAAACTTGCCTTTTGACTTTCAATTTGGAGCTTGATTTCTTTCTTGCTAATGCCTAACCAAGTGACATAGAACATGATCCAATCATTCCACTTATCCATGAAACATTCATGTTCCCTTCCCCTTCTGGTCTGGTGAACCTTCTAGACCCTTCTAGAACCTCTCTGATGAAATCATCGGAATCATTCCCGAACTCCGGAATTCGACTTTCCTTATATGAATCTTATTCTCTGGACCATTCCGGATCTCCTCGTGATATCCCAGATCCCAGCCAAGACTTCGAACAACATTTGGTCTCCCTACTTACATTCCATATCTACTAAGCAACATCGAATCCTTAAGTGTGTCTCCCTACGGTTCGTGAATTATGCGAACATGACCGAGACACTTCTCCGATCAATAACCAATAGATGAATCTGGAAATTCATATGGCTCCCACATATTTCTATGATTACTTTGCGATCAAATGAACCACTTACATATGATACCAATTTCCCTTTGTCTCGTGATAGTTTACTTATCCGAGGTTTGATCGTCGGTATCTCTGCATACCTAGTTCAACCTTGTTATAGATAAGTACTCTTTTCTCGTTCCTGTGATATGTGATCCCTTGTGAGCCAGCCACATGCTTGCAAGCTAATTGGATGACATTCCACCGAGAGGGCCCAGAGTATATCTATCCTTCGTATGGATGGACAAATCCCACTCTTAATCCATGTGCCTCAACACATACTTTCCAAACACTCAATGCCACCTTTATAGCCACCAGTTACGGTGTGGTGCTTGATGTCATCAAAGCATCCTTCCGGTGATGGTGATTAGCATGATCTCATGGTCGAAGGAATTAGGTTACTATGTATCAGAAAGATTATAGCAAGTGAACTATTTGAAATGACTTGATCTTTATGCTACTCTTATATATAGGAGTATGTCCATCACACCATTCTCCTAATGATATGATATTGTTGTTAATAACATCTCAATGTTCATGATCAGGAAACCATGATCATATATTAACCAACAAGCTAGTTTAACAAGAGGCTTTACTAGGGACCCTTTTATGTTTACAAATCACACAAGTATTAATGTTTCCGGTTAATACAATTTTAGCATGGTATGTAAACATTTATCATAAGCTTGAAGATATGATAATAACCTCTTTATTATTGCCTCTTGGGCATATCTCCAACAAAGGCCCACACGAGGATTTGCAGCCCAGGAAGTTTTTGGGTGGTCCAAGCCCATGGCAAATTCGAATCCTTGGAGGACAAGTCTAGATTATATAGAATTTAAAAGGGTATCAACCTAATTTGTAACCGACTAGACCTATCCTGGGACCTGGCCTATCTATATAAAGGCCAGGAGGGTACGACGAGAAGGATCTCAACACCTCATACACACACCTCCACGCCAGATTGCATCTGCGCATCCTTGTAACATTCGGTTCCATCGTAATCAACAGCAGACAAGCAGGAGTAGGGTTTTCTCTCCAGGGGCCTGAACCTGGGTAAATCTCGTGTCCCCGTGTTGCTTGCGTGATAACCGTTCCACAACTTCCAGCATCCCCACCTTATCGAGTCGAACCCTCGTCAGGTACCTCATTATTCAAAGACTCTCACAAACCATACACATGCAATTCTACGACTTGAATGTCTCAAACAACTCCTATAGTAATGGCTCATAGGATTGAGGGAACAAGCTTTGGTGGGGTTTAAAATTAAAGCTTCTGCAATACTTGGGATTCAATTTAATTCAGATTGCGACATATGATGCAAGAATAATTTATATGAAATAGGTGCTATATGTAGTGAAATCATGTGGAATTTCTTACCTGGAAGCTCAGTTGCAGAATATGAAGGATCCGAGTAAAACTCATGAGGCTCTTGATACTCTCCTTGCTCGGCGTCTATCCAGATAAAAAAAAACACATGGGGCCAAAGTAAATACATTGCACAATCATATAAATCATATGCACCAAGAAAATGAGGTATTCCATGATGGAATGATACACAATTACATGGTATAACATATAATAGCATGGGTGAGGTTTGGGGTGCAAGAGTAAAGCATTCTATTAAGTTTTTAGTCATGTTTTGCTTGCATAAACCTTGATGGACATTTAATATTTATATGATTCATGCTTCAATTCATATCATGGAAAACATAGTTAGAACAGGCTCGTCGAGCTAATTGATTTAGACAGATCATTTGTCGAAATCGGAGTTATGGACTTACAATTATGCAATTATTAAGAATTGGCTTTTTAGTAGCATTTAATAATTCGAAAATTTTAATTTCCTCAAATGATATTGTAAATAGAATAATTATATTCATCATGTTTTTCTTATTCAAAAACATATATTATTCAAATTTATGAATTTAAATTAATATTAAACTCAAAATATTCAAAAGGGGTCAAAGTCAAAGGTTTGACTAGTTTGAAACAGATTTGAAAACATTAGAATTCAAAGATGGATTCATATTAAAAATTTGAACAAATTTCATATTAAAATTTTACTCTAATTCGAAATATTTAAAAAGTTATTAACAGATTGAATTTAAACATATTATAAAATTATTTTGAATTTCGTTTAAAATTTGGCCCAGACTTTTGTTACTCATTGGCCTCCTACCTACTGCCACTGACGCGTGGGCTATCTGATCCCAGGGGCCACACTCACACAAGCCAGCAGGGGCTCGACACGTGGGTGATCAACTATAAGGGGAGCCATGTTGATGTTTCCAAAAATGTGGGTACCTTTTTATAAAATTGCCTAGACGGTGGTGTGTGAGAGGCTGATAGGTGGGGCTACGGGGTGGACGCTGGATTCACAAAGAAGAAGGTGAGGGGCTGAAGGAAAAAGGGCAATGCGGCACTATTTTTCTTCTCCGGTGCTTATCTGACAAAACTGACAGAAACACATGACACTACAATAAAGGCAGAGCCGCACGAGGTCGATCCGGCGACCTGTGGATCGTGCTGGTGGGATGGAACCAGTGCGGTGCCTGGCGGCTTCTGCTAGGTGGCTTGGCGGGGCTAGACGCGGTTTAGGCATTTGGCTTCGTCCACTTATGATGATGCAACGATAGGACCGACACGGTGGTGTCAAGCGGCATGGCTAGGGCGGCTACAGGCGATGCGACTAGGGTTAGGTGGTGTGGTGCGGTGACACATGCATGACAGCGCTAGCGAGCAAGCACGAGACGAGAAACAGAGGTATTGTGGAAGTGAGACAGAGACGAGCGACGGCACATGGAGCGTGCTCAACAAAACAATTCATCGATTCGGGAAGCGATCAAGGAAAATATGATGTCTGGGAGGTTCCTGGGCTCACTGTGGGGATGTTGGTGGCGGTGGATCATCTTGGCAAGGCGGTGATCGAAGGCAATGCTAGCGCTCTGGAGAACTAGTGTTTAGACTCAGGAATGGCTTGTTCTGCAGGTTACGGTCCTCCTCCTCTAGTTCTCCTTGTGCAAGCGTGGTACAAGGGCGGCGCCAGTCTTCCTCGACTCCTCAGGATCCTCGCCTCCTTCTCTATTACGCCGGACAAGCAACCACCAAAGGTATCGGATATGGTGGAGGGTGGGGGCTAGCAAAGGAGGAAGCTGGGGAAGGGGAGATGGTTCTGGGCGGTGCCCTAGTGGTATGGAATGGCAGAGAGGGGTGGGGAAGGGGACTAGATAAGGACAGGGAGAGGGAAAGCTCCTCGGGTTAGGGTAGAAGCAAAATTAACCATGGTTGCTTTTTTGTTCCTCTATCTCTAGGGGTGGACAGCAGGGGTTGCCAGGGTTAGTTAGGAGTGGACCCGGGTTCTTCTTGGGCAGCAAGAGAGTAAGGGATGTGGGTATAGGTAGGCAGGGAAGGGGTGGCACACGCACATGGGCATGGCTATGCCATGGTGGCCTCGAGTTAGGGTTAGGAGAGGGGTTAGATGGGTAGGTGAGGTGATGATCCTGGTTTGGTTCAAACGAATGAAAGAGGGCTTGGAGTAGATAGGGTTTAGCTAGATGGCAAGGATTGCTAGGTAGATAGGTGGTTTAGTTGGTAGGTTAAATATTTAGGTTTTATTTGAACTTATTTGTCATGGATTGAATTGAAAAACAACTCAAGCAAAACCAAGGAGGAAACATGTGGAAGGGAAAAGATAGATGGTTCATGTGATTTGTTTGATTTGTTTCTCATGAGAGTATTCAAATCCAAAATCTCCATAAACCAAAAGAAAGCAAAATAAGAAGGGGAGGATGGTGAAGTTCTTGCATGAGCCATGCATGTGAATTGAAGGAGACATTATAATTGTCAAAACAATTATGATCCCATATGGTCAAATTAAATCCATGCATGCATTCAAATTTGAACTAAAGACAAGCCAAAGAAAAGAAGCTATATGTTCCATATGGTCCAGAATATAAGCATGCGATAATAAGATGGCCAAGCTTGTGTGTGTGACCCACAAGGTAGCATATAGCCATATCATATCCTTATATGACCAATATTCAAGATCAAAGCATATGGAAGCTAGGAAAAGAGATTTCTATACACATGGCAAGCAAAGGTGGCCATGTGGCTCCACATATCAATATTGTGAAAACAATAAGAAACCATTATGGGAGCATGTGGAATTTATTAGTGGACCCATCTTATTACATATGAGCTAGACAAATGCCAAAAGAAATGCAAGTGCTCATATATAGTTGGGATGGTGGCATTATAAGGTGGTGACAAAGAAAGGTGGTGGAAATCAATAGGAGATATGCCCACAACTCAACTTGGGAATGTAGCAACTTATCAAGAAGAAACTGCAATATATCAAGAGGCATATACAAGTGAGACAATAAATAATTCATATGGGATAAGAACCAAATAGAGGGGTTTTATATGATGCTCAAATGCAAGGGGGCATGGTGACATGAGCATGATATAATGATGATGCGATGAATGACATGTAGGAAGTAGCATTTTATTATGATTGATGTAGCATTATAGATGTTAGACAGATGGGATGCCGCAACTCTCCCCCACTAAAGAAGAATCTTGCCCCGAGATTCTAGGAAGAAGAACAAGACTCAAACAAGGTAGGATACTCTTAATGGAGGTCATCCTCGTGCTCCCAAGTGGCTTCATCAACGGAATGGTGCGACCATTGCACCTTGCAGAATTTTATAGACTTGTTGCGAGTCTTTCATTCTGCGATTTCAAGAAATTTCACGGGGTGCTCATCATAGGAGAGATATTCTTGGAGGTCGATGAGCTTGTGATCCACGGTCCTGCCGGGATCTTTGAAGCACTTCTTGAGCTGAGAGACGTGAAAGTCATCGTGCACCTTGAGTTTTTTCAGGAAGCTCAAGTGCATAAGCCACTTCTCCTCTTCTTCCATGAATTTTGAAGGGACCGATGCATCTAGGCACAAGCTTTCCCTTGATACCAAAACGATGGGTGCCTATCATGGGAGTGATATGAAGGTAAACCAGATCACCAGGAACATACTCCATATCCACATGTTTCCTGTCATAGTTGCTCTTCTGCCGACTCTGAGCAACTTTCAAGTTCTCAAGAATGATAAGAATCTTTTCTTCTTCTTGAGTGACAATGTGAGGGCCAAAGAAATTCCTTTCACCTGTACCTGACCAACCAATTGGAGTATGGCACTTGTAGCCATAGAGAACCTCAAAGGGTTCCATTTTGAGACTTTTCTAGAAGCTATTGTTGTAGGAGAACTTAGCATATGGAAGGCATTCCTCCCATTTCATTCCAAAGGAGATGGCACAAGCACGAAGCATATCTTTGAGGATTTGATTGATTCTTTCCACATGTTCTTGAGACCGAGGGTGATATGTCATGCTGAAATTGAGCTTAGTGCCCAAGCCTTGTTGGAAGCTTTCCTAGAACATGGAGGTAAAGATAGTCCCATGATCTGAGCTGATTTCTAGAGGAACACCATAGAGCAAGACTATCCTGTTAAGGTAGAGCTTGGCCAATTGACTAGTAGAAATAGTCTCCTTGACCGGGAAGAAACGAGACACTTTGGAAAGCGTATTGGTGATAATAAAGATAACATTGCTGCCTTCTTGAGACCTTGGAAAGCCAGTGATGAAGTCCATTTCTACCTTCTCCCATTTCCATTATAGAGGCTTCAAAGGTTGAATTATATCAAACGGTTTTTGATGGATGGCTTTCACTCTACGGTAGACATCGCACTCTGAAACATACTTGGAATAGTCAATTTTCATTCCTGGCCACCAGTGCTGTCTTTTCAGATCCATGTACATCTTTGTGCTGCAAGGGTGGATGGGAAGGACAGAATCATGAGCTTCCTTCAGGACCTCTTGTCTCAAGCCGGGAAGTTTAAGGACAACCATCCTGTGATCATAGAATAAGGTTCCTTGATCATCGAGGTGGTATGCTCCATACTTTAGATCCCGAGACTTTATTGCATCCTCTTTATAGAAGGGATCCTCCATTTGAGCAGAGCGAAACTTTTCTTCCAAGGAGGAGTAGCCACCAAAGTTGCAAGGTAGCCCTTGGCAACAAGGCCGAGATTGAGCTGACGGACTTCCTCACATGACTGAGGTTCAAGCTTCTTCACCTTGAGATTATTCACATAAGCTTTACGACTCGAGGCATCAGCCATCACATTAGCTTTGCCCATAGTGTAGTTGATCGTGAGATCGAAGTTGTTGATTGTTTCAATCCATCTCCTTTGCCAAAGGCTGAGATATGGCTAAGTGAATATATATTTGAGGCTCTTGTGATCCAAAAAGATCTTACATTTGTTGCCCAACAAGTAATGTCTCCATATCTTCAAAGCAAAGACAACTGTTACAAGCTCCAAATCATGAGTGGGATAATTGACTTCATGAGTTTCGAATTGATCAGAACCATATGCAAAGCATGGTGGGACCGTAACCCACAAGTCCCAAGATCGAAACCTGGCTTTGATACCAGATGTAATACCTTGGGCCCTACGCTCTAAATCACAAGCCCGTGTAACCCAAAAGTGCATAAAGTGTCCTACCGAGGAGGCCCAAGGGCCACCCACTTGTAGGTCCTATCTGAGAGCAACATGGCACGGTACCGGCAAACCACCCTATCCACTTCTCGTGGTTATAGCTTCATGTGCGAGAGACCTAGCCGGTTGGATTGCGTGTCAAGCATACCCAAATGAGTATGTATGCCAATGACACACAAGAGTACATCAAAGCCAAACCATCTGAAAGAAATAGAAATATTCAACACCATACGGCAAAATAAAAAATACTAGATAGGTAATAGTATAGGATATCTCCTCATACAACACACATCAGAGTATCAAGAAGAAGCGGAAAAGAAGATACGAGTACGGATAAGAAGCAATCTGGCATAAGATGCTCCGAAATAAGCACATCCTAGCCACGGATCTCAAGGATCTCCATCCCCGAAATCCCTACACCTGACGGTCGTTGCCATCATCATAGGTCTCCTCGACCAAGTAACCTTTCCATGGATATACCTGTCCATCTAAACAATATTTATCATGTGAGACCCTAGGGAGCTTAGCAAGTCTTTATGCATCTAAAGGGAACAACCTGAGGGTGACGCAATTGCAGCGAAAATAAATCCTAGCAGTTCTATAGAGACATGCTATAATATCTGCCTAACCAATGATAAATGAACATTCGTTAAATAAAAAACAATTAATTACCCAACATATATTTATATATATCAACATAAATAAACATCGCTCGCCCACCTCCTCGTTTCCCGAACAAGAAGGAGAAATAACATAGCCGATCCGTTGGCAGTTTTATTAATCATTCCATGAATATTGCACTATTACTAATCAAGTGTTAGTCAATTTAAAAGTGGTACTTTAGTTATGCTTGTCTATGATCGAGAAACTGTGCTCCAAGGCGTCCATAACCGTGAACACGACTTTCAAATATATTTACCCTATAGGGGTGCGCAAATAGAAACACACGCACGATCAACCTTGGAAAAAACTAAATGAAAACCCAACGAGGCATCACGACAAAGCATTCATAAGATTCACATATGATTTTAGGGGGCCACCATGCTAAGCTACCCGCTATGAAGTTGGTGGGATCTGCGATGAACCGAGGGGTTTGCAACCATGGCTATAAACGACTGGGAACCCAAAAGTGTGACTGGGCTTGTCGATACCGTGTAACCATTCCACATTTTTTCCAAAACCAGACAGTAGTAAATGCTCCTCGAGCAACATGAGTAAATAAAGCAGTAAAGAATGGGATAAGTACAGGATAGTAATAACGCTCCAAACTACTTGTGGCCCCAAGAAATTAAATACGACTCAAGCTAAAACTAAGGGGATTCATGGTCCCACATATGGATAGTGCAATAGTCAAGGAACACGAATCAAGTACTCAGGGTACTACGGGACACAAGTGAGCTTAAAGAACCAAATAGCAGATAATTCCCACCAGTGCCTCTTCCATTAGTTATCCCATTACTACTCAATTCAGTTGTTTAGGTACCTCTTTATTCAAATACTCTCACAAACCCTATACATGCAATTCTATGACTTGCATGGCTTAAACAACTCCTTTAGTAATGAATCATAGGATTGAGGAACAAGCTTTGGTGGGGTTTAAAAGTAAAGGTTATACAATACTTGTGATTGAATTTAATTCGGATTGCGACATATGATGCAAGAATAAGATAGATGCAATATATTAAACCTATTTCTTTATTATTAATCCATAAATATATATATATATATAAATGTTGCTAATATTTTTAATATTATCCATTTTAAGTATAATAATATTAGACTTAGTTTTTGCTAGGATGAAATAAAAATAGTCCAAATCCATTCAAATGTACATTGGAAGTTACTTCACACACTCTCACAAGATTTAAGAAGAAGCATAAGTGTGAAAAAAATCTAAAAGGGCAACAAATTCTAAAGAAACCATTCCAATTCCCAAAACCCTAGATCATCGACATTTATTCTAGGGATTCAAGTTTATCAAATTGCATTACATTACTTATGCATAATGGCATCTTGCTTCTTTAAACATTAGTCCTTACCGAACCAATGATGTTGTTTTCTGATATTGGATCTTCTATTGTCTCGAAGATCGTGAGTGCATAATCTTAAAATCAGAAAAGACAAGTTCACACTTGATCGTGTCCTTTTATTATTTTATATCAAGCATTTGCAAATCCAATGTTGTCATCACCTACATTTCAAAAAGGTCAGAAAACGCTATTTTCATAATTATATGATTATGGGTTATTTACAAAATGGTAATAATCTACTATGGAAGTTCTTTGCTAAAGGAAAATATTATCTAGGACTTAAACAACCAATGTCACCAATGATTCGTGTGCCATATAATACGTGTTAACCATGATATTTTGAATGGGATGTATAAGTCAGCTGAATCTTCTTCATTTTGCATGTCAATGGATGCGCAGGCCGCAACTGAACTCCTTGTTGTGTGGTTTAATTTGTAGAAGAGTATACAACATATGGGTGGGATCCATAAACGTCCCATGGTAGTTCTAGCATCTATAATGGTATGTACATTTCATTGCCATAATACATAAGGTGGGCATGTCGTGCACCAAGGGGGCATGTGGGCTCTGCAGGGAATATGCCCTGAGAGGCAATAATAAAGTTGTTATTATAAGTATTCCAAGTATAAGATAGATTTTAATTTTGCATGCTATAATTGTATTAATATGGAAACGTTAATACATGGGTGTTTAATAAACAAATAGAAAGTTCCTAGTTCTGCCTCTCTTATAAACTATCTCGTTGATTAAAATTATGATCAAGGTTTCCTAATCATGGACATTGGATGTTGTTAATAACGAGGTCACAACATTATTGGACTGATGTGATGAACATTCATATGAAGTATAGCATTACGATCAAAGTCATTATGTTTATATTGCTATAACATCATACAAAGTAATCCTAGTCCTTAGACCATGATATCATGTCAATCACTAACACTGGAAGAGTATCTTGATAATATCAAACGTCACACCGTAAGAGGGTGACTATAAAGGTGAGTTTAGTTCTACGAAGGTGTTATGTAGAGGCTCATGCATCAAGAGTGGAATTTGTCTGTCCCAATGACAGATAGATATACTCTAGGCCCTCTTGGTGATATCACATTTGTTAGCGTGCAAGCAAGTGATGTGATCACTAGAATGTTATAGCATGGGAAAAAGAAAAGAGTACCAATGAACGAATCTCGGACATGTAATATATCGCGAGACAAAGGGATTAAGTTACTAGCATAAAAGGTTCTCACGATCACAAGAAGTCATCGTTTAATGTGTGGGAGTCAGTATGGATATCCAGGTCCCTCTTTTGATTATTTATCTGAGAGGCGTCTCGATCATGTCTACATTATTCGTGAACCGTAGGGTAACACACTTAAAATACACCAACACCATTTGGAGCAAATATGTTCTAGACGGAAGAATTACAAAGCGTTGTAATTATTTCAATGGACACCTGAATTGTTTTGGGTGAAATTGTTGAAATTGTTTCTGCATGTGAAATTGAAAAGTAGCAAGGGGTTTTATGTGAATGTTTGTTAATTAATGTAATTGACAAAATTATGAATAAATAAATAAAGGAGTTTTATTTAATGAGAGATTACATTAAATTTGGTGGAAATTTAATGGGAATTTTGAGTGGGATTTTGAGTGGAGAATATTTAGGGACATTTTGTGAGTGGGAGCTCCACTCAGATGAATGGAGGAAAGGGTGGGGGCTGCCCCCATGCGCCGTCCATGGCCTTTGGGGTAACCCCACTCCTCCTATAAAAGGCCCCCCTCTCCCTCTCTCTCACTCACACCTCCTCGTGAAGGATCTCTACCCCCCTCTTGATTTATTCCCCCATGGTCTTCGACTAGCGAGATACATGTTCCCGGTGGCTTTTTGTCTGGAAGGACTTGTTGCTTCCGCTGCATCGCTGGAGCAATGAGGCAGAGGTTGTTCGGTGGCTTGTATCTAGGGATCTTTAGATCGGCAAGCATTCGACTACATCATCCACGAGTACAACCTCATTAAACTTTGTCGGTCTACAATGGTATGTTCTCTATGGATGTATATCCACCCATTGCTTGCATCTAGTAGATAGATCTTGGTTCTTAGTGGTCAAGATACTGGAGACAGTGGAGAGGTTTACCCGTACCAAGACGATCAGATTTTGCAAGGTGCAATGGAGCCACCACACGGTAGAAGAAGCCACTTGGGAGCGAGAGGACGACCTCCGAGAGGACCATCCGCACCTATTTGCTAGCCACGTCGAATCTCGAGGACGAGATTCATTTTAAGGGGGTTAGTCTTGTCATATCCCAAATTTTAGATTTGGCACTGCGTATCATACATGTCATTGCATCATGAGGATCATTGCAAAAAAAATCAGTTTCAAACTTTTTGTCAAAATCCCACTTGCACGCCTTTTCTCACATACACATGATTTCTTGGTTTCTACCTTGCATCAGATAGAAAGTTATATCTTAGTTATTTGCATGGCACAGGTGCGTAGAGGGTTCCAGCACGAATCCGTAGCACTTTGAATTGCCTCCATTGGAGCAACGGATCAAAAGATACATAGAACTGAATTTTCAGAAAAAGTTAAGACAGATTTCAGACAGAAAGGTCAGATAAGAAAAACTCGAGGAAAATTCAGAAAAAGAACGAAGAAAAAAAGGGAAACAGCGCACTCCAGCGCGACGGCCCACCCGGGGTCCGTCGCGCCAGTAGCCAGCCGCGCGCAGCACGCCAGCAGAGAGCGTGGCCCAGACGGCCTAGTCGCCACCATGCGACCCCTTTCTTCCTTCCATTTTCTTTCTGTTTCATTTTGTTCCAACTGGCAGGCGGGCCCCACTCGTCAGCTTCCTCAGGGGGTGTTCGTCTCAGACTCAAAGTACCGACGTGTTCGCGCGAGATTTCTGCGACGAATCCGACCCCCCACCCCCCCCGCGTGGTTGTTGCCCCTCTTAAGTTGGAGCTCTCCCTCTTCGAAAAACCCCGAAAACCACCTCCTAATACGCAGCCATCTACGCGAGATTGCTCTCCGGAGTTGGTTGATGCCGCCGCTGCCATTACCGTCGGTAAGATCTTGAGCTCGCTGCACAGGCCGTCCCCTCTCACTCCGTTGACCCTCCTATCTCCCCCTCGCTCGATAGCATCGCCCTAACCCATTTTCCCCATCTGCAGTGCGCCGAGCATCGTCAAATTGCTTGCCGGAGCCGCTGCATGCCGATCAGCCGCCTCCTGTTGCCGCCTGAGGAAACGAGGGAAGCAGCTGAAGCGCCCCCAGGACCGCTACACCCCGCCGAACCTCGTCGTGCCCGCCGCCACCGCCAGTACCGCCGGAGCTGCTCGCCACAGACGCCGCCAGGACCGCCGCCGCCACCTAGCGATCGCCACCGGTGAGCCCCCAGATGCATTCTCTCCTGAACGTCTGATCTAGCATGGACGCTCCAGATTGGAATAGCCAGCGAAGGGGTACCAGCCAGTAATAGGCTGCCATGTGTCACCGCGCCAGCGCTGACCTGCCGGTCGCGTTGACTGCACAATATAAAGTCTTTTAACAAATTTGGAAATAGAAGAAAATATTTGAAACTTGTAAACTTTGTAGAAATTAATCTAGTGGGCCAAAAATTGCAAATAAGATACAATTGGATTCAGTTTTTCACGTAGAATATTTCTGTTCAATTGTTTCAGACTTCTACAGCAAGGTTTCGCCGTGATTAATTAAATGGTTTAATGGCCTATTTAGAGTAATAAATTCATAGGAAAAGTTTTACCACTCAGAAAATTGTGAATGAGGTGTCCCTGGAAACAGTAGAACAAGTAGAATCTGTTTGTGAATTAAAATGGTAGGCTTTTAGCACTGGAAGCTTCAGAAACAATTAAAAGGCTTTCTGGAGTATTTTAATTATATAAAAAGTTTTGTAAGTCCCTTTTGAGTGATTCCAGTTGGCCCTGGCTCTATTTTAGATTTCCTACACGGTAGTTACTTTTCCAAGATTTTACAAGCTAGTCAATAGCAGTGGATTAATAATTGGGTTATAGCTCCATTTTTTGGCCATTTAAAATTGCATGTGTTGTTTTCAATACTTTAAAAAAAATTCCATGCATGCATACAGTAGGTATACTGAACACGTTTGTAGAATGATATTGAAGCTTTGTTCAACTTGTCATGCATGCACCTTGCATTATTATGGTTGTATATGATTGTTTATGTGTTGCAATTGTGTATCGTGTAGATTGTGATGAGTGCAATGCTTGCTTCTATAAGGACGTACTCTCGACTCCTACCGTCAAGGCAAGTAGTTGCTATTTTGGTCATGAATTTGTCCTACTATTTTCCCTTATGCATTTGTAGTGTATTTTTTGTAGCTACATGTGTAGGTATTACTATGCTATGATATATCCTATGTATTGTGGTAGGGAAGTCCTTTGTAGTTGAGCTCCCGTATGGTAGAAGTGCTTAGCATTGCTGTAGATACGAGGAAGGGATCATTCTTTGGTAAACTAAAGGTTTTGTTCTACTAAAACAACATAATGTCAATGAACTACCTGGGCGGAGTGGCTGGATTGGTCATCGAAGTGTGAATAATGGTGGGGAATGTCGCCCAGGGCACTGAGAAGGATTAGTTGTCTTTATTCCAGTAGCTTACGTGTACAACCGTGTGCCAGTAAGAAATGGGTGGCTGGTTGGACTCAGTAGGTCGTGGTGACCCGAACCCAGCGTAGCCAGAGATGTAGTGAATGGTAGGTTGGGACTAGTGCGAAGTGGGGTTTGGGGATCTACTTCCCGAACGGTATCTTCTTGGACTTTTCCCTATCGTCACACAACATGCGTGTGGTGGTACGAGTTGGGATGTTCAAGTAACATGGGTAAAGTGTACAAACCCCTGTAGGGTGTATAAACTAAGTACTTAGTCGTGTCCCCGGTTACGGACAAATGAGTTGCTTGATAATGATGCTATGACATATTCTCGCTCATCCTTATTTCTTGTTCTCTAAAACTTGATGGGTGAACTTAATGGGTTGTTGTGAATCAAATTGGTTTAATAAAGTAGGACAAAGTGTTTGGAAAATGCAATCTAGCCACAGCTCCACCAGGCAAATAAGCATGTAGTCGCTAGGCTTATTGTCTCCCTATTTAGTGCTACTTGCCATACATTCCATGTATTGACCCTTCGGGGATGCTATGTTTTATGTTGCAAGATATTATGACTCTGAATGATCAGCTAGGTCGCGGTACTTCACTCTGCACTTGTTCCCTTGTGGACAATTTGGAGATTGAAGGAGTTATTTATTTATGTTTGATACTTGAATAAGTTTGAGGTAGCCTTCGAGCTAAGCTATTTTGTAATAAATGTATACTCTGGATCTTCGTTATTTATGATACACGGATAGTTTACTTTGTTATTTATCTTAGTTCTATGTAAGCCAATGAACCGATCTAGGGATTGGCAAGTTGCATAGAATCTATAATTTTTTCTGTACTATAGTGTTACAAAAGTTACCAGAGCCCGTGTGTCGACTGTAGGATCATGACCTAGTTTGGAATAGGAAGCCATAGAATTACTAAATCTTATATTTACTCTGTCTTTCATCTTATGCCTTTCACTCTCGTAAATGTTTATCATTTTCTATTCTCACAATTTCCTCTTTTAATTGATAGATGCGAGAAGTCAGGACTGAGTATGCTGGGATCGAGTCGCCAAGGCCCTTTGCATGACATTTGGGAAAGCTCTCACAGTCATTGGGCTTGCCGCTTCCCATGTTCAAGGGAAGAAGGCTATATACCTATGAATATGGCGAGGATGCCTGGGAAATCACCACTATCATCTTTAGAGACTTTTCTTTGAAAAACCATGTGCATCTGGTCTACACCAAATAGTATTGAACTGGGAGCTTGGAATAAACTTGGCCCTGCATGAAGCCCTGTCATGCTAGTGCCATCTTCATCGACACCTTCTGCCAGAAGACTCCCCTTACTGTGACTACGGAAGGCGTGATGAGAATGAGAACGTTGTGGTTACGCCAGGCAGCAGGAACAACATGCCACCCTGTCGGAGGCACATGGAGGATATGGAGGTGGAGAATGGAGTCCTAGCTCAGAAGGTGATGATGGTAAATGAGATAGCGGATTTTGCCAGCAACGGTCTAGTGGTTCATGGACATGAAATTGATTCCTTACACGACGTTGTGGATGTTCTGGAGCAAGAACTTATTGGCACCGATGCAACCATAGAACAGCTGAATGGAGCCATCCAAGAGAAGGATGAGAGTATAGCATAGCTGAATGAGACCGTCCAGGAGAAGGATCAAGCCATAGAGCAGCTGCAAGGGACTGTCCAAGAGAGGAACCAAGTGGTGATGGAAAGGTATCAGACCATTGTTGATATGGCGGCTCAAATCGCCGCTCTCCAAGCTTAGTTGAATCCACCACCTGAAGATGACAACAATGGAAATGATGACAATGATGATGATGATGACGGAGAGAACAATGATCATGATGATGAGGATGAAGATGATGATCATGAGGATGGATACAACGATGGTGGAGGAGATGAAGCAGTTGACGTTGCAGCAGAGGATGAGGGCGAAGAAGAGGATCCCGAAGAGGTGGATTTTGAGATCTCAAGCGAGGATTCAGGTGAAGTGTATATGCCACCACCATGGATGATCGGTGGAGTGAAGCGTCAACGCATGACTTCAAGGACCTTCTGCAACCTCTTAATGAAGTAGTTAGATATGGCCACCAACTAGTCTTCGTTAGGATATTTCGTTAGATTTAAGCCATTGATCAATGTAAAACTTTGTTGTTGTTAGTTTAAAGTGTTTAGGATGCTCTATTTTGTACTGTAAAGTTCTACGAATATTTGTGCGAATTTCTAAATGATTTATTGTGTACTCTAAAGTTTTGGTTGAATTTCGTGGTTTTCCTGCTGCAGTTTTCTGCTGACCCTGCTGTACTGTATGATTTTTCATGTTTTTTTTGGTAACTGGTAAAAATCTAAAAAAAATTATGTTTGGTGTGAAACTTCCTGTACTATATGTAAAAAAACGGCTAAATTTTCTGACGAGTTTAAGACAGGCAGAAAAATTCGTGAACAGTGCTGGACTGTTCTGGCAGATTTATGTTTTGTGCCTTTGTTGGCATGTTTATGTTTATAATTGTTGCTAATGCCTCTAAAACTATTTCGGTAGCTGTATACTATTAGGATAACCCAATGGAACAATGTTTGCTTTCTAATTTGCTGATGTGATGCTTGTGTGTGGTTGCTTATGCTTGTTTTATTGCTGTATGATCATAATGCATGGGTAGGATTTTATTTTTGTAGATGCTCTTTCTAAACTTACCTGTGTTGAACCACAGATGCCGCCTTTCCATCAACCCAATGAGATGGAGCAGCTGGTGGAAGCCCAGGCGCAGCTAGCACACGTGATGACTCAATTCATGCCTGCCTAGAACAACAATAATAACAATAAGAACAACAACAACAACAACAACAACAACAACAACAACAGGAACAACCAGCCCAAGGTGATGCACTTGCAAGGTTTCTGAGGCTAAGGTCAGCAAAGTTCTCTACTGCACCTGAACCAATGATTTATCTCGACTGGTTGGATTCGGTGAACAAGGAGCTAGTAACTGTTGGATGCACAAATGCTGAAAAGGTGAGGTTTTCTGCTCACCTACTAGAGGGACCAGCTGCTTCTTGGTGGGATACTTTCCAGATTACCCACCCACTGTATACAGTTACCTGGGCCATGTTTGAGGAAGGTTTAAAGACCAACCATGTCTCTTCAGGGGTTCTAAGTATGAAGAGGAAGGAGTTCTGCAATTTGCGTCAGACCAACCGCACTGTGGCAGAATACATAAAGGAGTTCAATAATCTGTCACGTTATGCTCCAGAGGATGTGGACACTAACTCCAAGAGGAGAGAGAGGTTTCTGGATGGTCTCAGTGATGAGCTCTCGGTGCAGTTGTTAGTGGTTTATTGCCCAACATTTTAGGAGCTGAATGATAAGGCTAGAATCCTGGAAGGAAAGCTGCAGCAAGTGGAAAAGCGCAACAGGAATCATAGCAGTCACTCTTCTGGATCACACCACCGTGCTCGCACCTCCAATGATGGAAACTCTGGACACTTTAGGCATGGAGGTGATGACCGCGACCACCGCGAAGGTAATGGACATCACCACGATGGACACAGGAGCAGCAGCCACCATCGTGGAGGGAACGACCGCCACCACAATGGTCACAAGAACTACAATAGCAGCTCTAGGAGGAATAATGGACACAACTATGTGAGCAAGAAGGACCTCAACAACGTGGAGTGCTACAAGTGCAAGAATCTGGGTCACTATGCAAGCACCTGCCCGGAGAAGATTCTAGGAGTTGGACCCAAGATTGGCCCCAACCAGAAGGATAATGTGAACCATGTGGATGTGGAAGAGATCCGTGATGAGTCCGACCTCGTGATTGGTAAGTTCCCAGTCGATTCCCACATTGCACTTGTTTTATTTGATACTGGAGCATCGCATTCATTCGTATCAAGGGTGTTTGCGGATAGACATAAGTTACCCACTGAGGCACTAAAAGGGAAAATTAGAGTGAGCACACCGGGAGGAGAAATGTTAGTAGTGTGGCTTGTCGTGATTTGACCCTGGGAATTGGAGCACATAGTTTTCTAGCACACCTAGTTGTTTTGGAGTCACAGGGACTAGATGTGGTACTAGGTATGGATTGGTTGTCCGCGCAAGATGGCCAAGTGGATTGTGCATGGAAAGCAATTTCACTCAGAAATCCACGGGGCATGATTATTAAGTTTAAATCTTCAGCACGTCTTAGGAGTGACGAGGTAAATTCTCTTAAGGGGGTTAGCATGGAGGCAATACCTCTAGTGAGAGAATACCCCGATGTGTTTCCAGAGGAGCTACCAGGGATGCCACCGGACCGTGATGTGGAGTTTCTTATTGACTTAATGTCGGGGACTGGACCAATAGCCAAGAGGCCATACAAGATGGATGTGGATGAACTGAAGGAGTTGAAGAAGAAATTGAGAGATAAATTGGACAAGGGATTTATTCAGCCCAGCTCGTCGTCATGGGGTGCCTATTCTGTTTGCGGAGAAGACGGACAGTAGCAAGAAGCTGGTAGTGGACTATCGTTTGTTGAATGAAGTATCTATCAAGAATAAATACCCTCTTCCCAATATAAATGATTTGTTTGATCAGTTGGAAGGAGCAAAGGTGTTTTCCAAGATTGATCTGAGATCGGGATATTTTCAACTGAAGATCCAGGAGGATGACATACCAAAAACTGCTTTCACCACCAGGTATGGTTCATATGAGTATATAGTTATTTATTTTGGAATAACGAATGCTCCGGCATATTTCATGACCATGATGAACAGGGTATTCATGGAGTACTTGGAAAAGTTTGTGGTGGTGTTCATGGACGACATATTGATATAATCCAGAAATGATGAGGAGCATGAGAGGCATTTGCGGATGATTATGGAAAAGCTGAGGGAACACAAGCTATATGCAAAGTTCAGCAAATGCAAATTCTGGTTGAACACTGTTAGATTTCTAGGACATGTGGTGTCAGGAGAATGAGTCGCAGTTGATCCAAGCAAGGTATCATCGGTTAAATAATGGGAGGTGCCCAAGAATGTGGGTGATATTCGGAGCTTCTTGGGACTTGCTGGATATTACAGAAGGTTCATAGAGAATTTCTCCAAGATTGCGAAGCCAATGACGGAATTGTTGAAGAAGGAGAAGAAGTTTGAATGAACCAAGGAATGCGTGGCTAGTTCCAGGAACTGAAGTGTTGCCTAGTGACCACACCTATTTTGTGCTTGCCTGATCTATAGAAGGATTTCCAGGTATACTGTGACGCATCTCGACAAGGTCTGGGTAGTGTGTTGATGCAAGATGGAAGAGTGGTGTCATACGCCTCGCGCTAGCTCAAGCACCATGAGAGGAACTATCCCAAACATGATTTGGAATTAGCATCGGTCGTGCATGCACTCAAGGTATGGAGACACTATATGATGGGGAAACATTGCGATGAATTCACGGCCTGTGACACCCCCGGGATCAAGGCTAAACAAATCCCAGACCTTCGTCTGATATAAGCTTAACCTTGAGCTCGAGAATATCCAGTGAAGAATCGGTAACACAACAGTGACCCTACAACACAAAAATTTATTACAGCAAGCTCATAACTGAGCAGAGAACCAAATTATTACAAGCAGAGGTCACTGACCACAAATATCAAACAACGGAAGGAAAATTATGCTATTAAATATAGCAAACTTAAAAAATGTCCTAAGAGGTCTGAAGCATAACGATGATGTCCTAGCCCCTATTCCAGGCTGCCGGCCGGGAACCCCAAGCTACTCGTCGATGTCGATGTAGTACGAAACTGGTCTTCAGGGAACACTTACTCTACCAAAAGTATCAACAAAGCAAGGGTGAGTACAGGGTGTACTCCGCAAGACTTATGGCTAGTGGAGTTGTTTTGCATAAAGCCATCTTTGTTTTTAGAACAAGAGGGAGAAGAAGCTCGTCTAATCAGAGTATTTTAAAAGGGCATAAGAGAGCGACATCTCCAAATATTGATCATCATCTTTTGATATCCACCAACTCATCATCATCTCAACCCTATCTAGGATCACCCCCTCGTACCCATGAGGAAGCATCCTTAAGCACACTTGATCTACCAAGTTTTACGATTAGGTTATAGTTCTCTATGATCTTAGAATCTGGTCACCAAGCGTTCATAACTGTGAACATGGCTTTTCGAAAAGATTATTACTCTGCTGGGGTGTACAACTTTACCCACATGTACTAACCTTCTCTTAATGCCACTAGATAAGCCCTCTTCCTTGGAAGGACGGCAGAGGGTGGTTAGACACGACCTTTACCTTTCTTTCGCCAAGACCATAAGTCACGCAATAAGTATGGTTCCATCGTAACGGGTCAAATCCTGAAGCCGGTACTTAAAGATGTGAGGCGAGGTTGGTTCACCAGGGGCTTCATCGACCCCAAGAAACCCGGTCCAAGCTTCCCTATCTGTTATGAATGCACCTTCACCCGGCAAATCTTTCAAAAGGTTTTCTATGCATATCACGAATGGAAAGCCCGAACTATGTGACTCATGGAATCTACTAGGGAAGTTAGTTGCTCGTGAGGTTTTCCAGGCCCCGTGTGGTTGTATGCTCATCTCGGTTCCAAAGGAAAGAACCCAGGTCCTACTGGTGGTGAGCATGGGACTAGAAAAACCACATCCCACTATGGCCTCCCATACAAACCTTAGCATGTTTAGTCTCATATCACCTCTGATATCATCTCATCATGTTCTCCTGTCATACTAGATTCTCTGCATCTGATACATCATCTGGATGGATCAGACTCAATAGCTATGCATGGCTAAGCAAGACACAGAATAAGCTCTAGCACCACACACAAGCCAAACCTAGTTATGCTAGGAGAAGTGGATCAGGTAATATAAGCTCAAGGGAGTAATGCAACAGATAGGATACTCTAACTATCGATAAAACACCACAGTAGAATCATATGCAACATGGCAAGAATAGAAATGCTTTTGAAATCATAGGATTATATCATGGTGGGGCTATGCTTTCCTTTGCCTGTTGATAGCAAATAAATAGATCTTCGGAAGCCTTGTACTTGACTTGGTTACAGTTGGTCAAGTATTATTCGTCGATCTTCGCTTTTCGATGGTGTTGATCTCAGTCTTCGATCTCGATCTCGATATCGTATTCTACCAGGAAGAACAAAACACCGGAAAGAGAGGGAAACAATCAATACATGGCATCGATGCAATGCTAAAGCAAGTATGATGATATGACAAGTTAAATTGTACTGAATTGAAACCCTAAAACATGCTCGACAATTTGATCAGGGTTCCGAGGGGTACAAACCCTAACTCGGGGTGTATATGAGAGGGGTTACTAAGTTCTTCTAAATAAACTTGTTATGAAAGTTGTTGAACAATGCATGATTATAGCTCTAATAGATAGTTCTCATTTTTCTGATAATTTTGATATATTATTCATATTTTCTGACTTATAAATAATTAGATATAAATTTTACTAGTTTTATATCAATTTATGGAATCAATAAACCAATATAAAACAATTAGTGCGCAAGGCTGACGTCAGCTCAAGACTTTAAAACTTTTACACAGAGGGATGGGCTAGCCCTAGAGACAGACAAGTGGGGCCTGCGACAGGTCAGCGAGCCACGCAGGCAAATGGGATTGGGGCTGGTCTGACTAGGTCAGACCCGTGCGCTGGCGTCACGATGACGTCACATCGGCGGTGACCTCTCGGATCAGCGACGAGGACGGCGCTAGGGTGCGATATGGGACGCGCGGGGTAGCTCATTCGAAACAGCAGAGCAAGGCGATCACGTGGGTGGCTGCGCCGCTGTGTTTTGGTCGCCGAAGGCGTGGCTTCGACGGTGCCCGTTGGCGGCGAGCGGCGGCGCGCGGAGTGGGAGCGCTACAGGCTAATCCAGGAAGCGCGAGAGGTACGGGGAGACTTGGGAGCTCATCACGAAGCAGACCAAGGTGATAGAGAGGCTCGGGGTGGACTGAAGCGGCGGCAATGGCGACGTCGGTGCTCGTTGGTGCTGGGAATAAAAGCCTCGATTCCAGTGATAGGAGACACCCTGGCAAACGATCTTCACTGGAGAGCGAGAGGAAGACAAGGAGAAACTCGTGGAGGGCTCATATGTGCGAGGGGAGGCCGGAGATGGTGGCGCACGGCGGCATAGGTGGCTCGGTTTTAGGCACCTCTACGCGCGAGCGACACAGGGTGAGAGAAAGAGGGAAATGGGGGTGGGGAGAGAGAGCACGGCATTAGCGTTCTTATCCTCGGCTCGGCGGTCGGCGGTGTGCATCGTGGCGTAGAGGAGATCGACGGCCGGCGCACGGACAACAAGCATCTTGTCCACCAACACGAGGAAGAAGGAAAAGAGGAATACGACGAAGGGGTATGGGCCGAGATGGACTGGCTGGGCTGCGGGCTGCTGCACGTAGGCGACAGGAAAAGGGAGAGAAGAGAGAAGGGTGCTGGGCTGCGGCCTGGCTGCTCTCTGGTTTCTTTTTTATTTCCAAACTCTTTTCTTTTTCTGTTTTCAAATTCTGTTTTGTATTTTCCTATTCAAAATTGTTTTGAGTAATTTGAAAATGCCAGAGATATTTATAAAAAATATCGAATTATTTCAGGGGCACTTTTAGTCCAATTGGGCTCCAAACATTTTGGATTTTTCAATTATTTTCAAAACCACTTGAATTGTTTTCAAATAGAGAGAGGGAGAAATTAGGGTTCAGGGTTTGCATTTTATCTCTTAATTCATGCAAATTTTGATATAATGCTCATGAATGTGCAAACAAAACCGTAATTAGAGTTTAACTAAAACTGGGGTGTTACAGCTGTATCCCCTTACGAGAATCTCGACTCGAGATTCCAAAGGTAGGAAAGGAGATAGAGAGAGAAAGAAACAGGGTCACTCTAAAGATAAGAGGGAAACACACTAAATGACACACAAAGTATCTCATGGTCAGCTCATGGATGGATTGTTCAAAACAACTCTGAGATGACAACATGAAACACGTCAAGGTAACGGAGGAAACAAGAGGAGAAGGTTTCAAGTTGTTAGATATATGGTCTTCATAAGGATTGAAACCATGGAACTTACATGAGGTTTTGAAGCTTCTGAAGAAGAAAGCTTCCAACAGAAAGAATATGACCACAGATTTCGATATGAGACCTCTACTAAATGGCTTAAGAAGAGATTTCAGATTAGAGAGATATGAATCAACAAAACCAAGCTATTGAACTACTTTTGAAACAGAGGGGTCACTCATTCATTCAACAGGAGGTTTAAGATAGAGAGGTGTTTTGGGTGGAGAGGACTCATAAGAGGCACAAAGGACATGTAGCAAGAGGAACTTCTGACTACCAAAATCATAGTCACTCTTGAAACATGGTTGAGAAAATGAAGGAAACTCTTTATTCATCTAGGTATATAAAAATCTTTGCCAAATATCATGATATCACTTCTCACCACTAGATGAATTGGTAATAAGATTCATGATGACATGAGAAGAAAGAAACTTCATTCTCAGATTTCAATTACTTGGCACAACAATGATTGCCAACATAAAGGGTCTGGAGGATTGACCGAGAGACATTTAGCAACACTACTTTAAATGTTCTCCTTGATGTTCGAGGAAGCAATCATCAAGTAATGGTCGGACTTCGTAGACAAAGGAAACCATAAGAACAACTCATATGATAAATCATAGAAGATGCCTCGTCAAGAGTAGTTGTTATTGCTGAATCAAGAGAATATGACAAAAGGTCTTTCCGGCTAAGTGTGTCAACCATTACAACAATCTTGCTAGATATATAGAGAGACCTATGTCAAAACCTTGAGGAACACCAACCATCATATTTTCTTGAGATTCAAATTTGGTTAGGTGAAATGATACTTCAGACTGAGCATATCCGAAAAAAAGTTCACAACATTTACCACAAAGATAAAGTTACTAGAGTCTCAAGATATGGACTACAGTGTAAAGCTCCAAAAGACTGAGCTAGGTTATTAGAATCGTGTGTTTAGTAACTTGTCAAAAGACAACGGCATACACATAAAGTACTAACAATATAACACACATGTGTCCTTAGAGAAAAGGAGATAACTCTTCTCGAATCCATGGCGACATCTTTCAACAGTTGCACGTGAACCAGAGAAGGTTACTACTAACATCCAAAACATATACTTCGAGATGACTCGAATACGGTTCTCGAAAGTTTCCAACATCAATGCCAAATGTTCCATATGAATACAATCTAACATGGGGAAAATAAGAGTGTCATTGATGGGCTCAACAACAAACTTATTGATACACTCCGAGAAGATAGACTCATATGTTGCCTGAACAAGGCAAATGTATTGGTCAGACCAAAGGACATGAGGATGTGCTAAAGTGAAACATCACAAGTAGCAACACCATCAAGATAGTCTTTGGAACTGAGTTTGACTTGATGATAACCAAAATCAAATCGAATGTGGGGGATGATAACATATCCACAAAGGAAATACTATCTTTCTTCAACACAAACAAACTAGACATTCCTTTTATAAAGAACGTAGTCGGTTAACATTTTTGTCTTACTACTCTCCAAGTTGTTGTTTAAGCTCAACCAACTAGTTCAAGGGTATCCAGTATGGATCCTTGGAGAAAAGAGCATTTTAGAGAACTAGCTTGCTCAATAACTTGACATCACGGTCATGTGGCAACATGGCGATGCTTCTAGTAAGACAACTAGAATATCACGAACCACCGATATGTCACGTGTTCAAGAGGGAACTTGCTTAGAAAGGCAAGAAGAAACAGTCTCAGAGTCTCGACACAAGCCTAACTCTTTTGACCGAAGAGAGTGTACCAGAATAACGGACATGGTAGCACAATCATTCCTTTACTTAGTGATGGGGTTAACCAATCATGCTAAGAATGACACAAATGTCCTTGGAGTTCAAAACAATAAGAAGTGCTAAGAATCTCAGATGGCCACATTATTACACACACACATCATTCACAAGCGCGAAAGCTCGAGGGAGGGTGGGTAAATATGTGTAGGAACATCACTTCATTAAGGGGTCAGGAAACTCAGCACGACCTCTTAGTATAAAACAGTGTGATACTTTAAGATAGAACAGATGAAAGACAATCAATGCCTTTTGATCTGCAGATTACAACACTTGACCTGGTCCTGGATATGACGAGGTACTAGCGTTTGTTTCTTCTAGACATTCCGAAATGGTTTGTCTATACGGACCACAAGAGTATCTTACATCGTAAAACACTGATGCACATGCACTACTTGGATACCAACTAGTAAACAAAGGTCGGAAGAAAACAAGGGAGAAGGAACATGCTCAGGATAGAATCCCGAGATGTGGATGCATAAGATTAACAATCTTCCGAAAACCAATGCATAGAAAAGGTAAGGTGTAGCAGAGTCACGAGTATAGATGCGAGACTCTCGAGGAGTACTCTTGTCGTGATCTATTTGGTTCCATTAAAGATCATCTTCCATAGCATGTGGTAGGGGAAGTTCTTAGTTGTCACAATTTTATCGCGACAAAGACCACAAGCTTGAAGGCTAGAATTGTAATACCAGCCATCCCTGAGGTAATGTGTGAACATTGCCAACAGGGTTCAAAGGAATGGATCTTGGGTTAAAGATCAGCTTCATGTACAAGATTCACCACACCAAAATCAAGCACAATCCGGGATCTTAGGCTCAAGTCAAAGGGTTAAAACCCAAAGAAAGTAATAACTACTACTTGAGTGACTTAGCGTACACTACAAGATAGCAATCACGGGGTAGCTTCCAAAAGAAGAAACATCTTCTGAAGTACCAAACAAACAAAAAGGAGGCACACGAGGCGAAAGGAAACCTGGAAGCCTAGAATAGAACACTGTGGAATCAACAACTTAATATTGTCGACCCACAAGATAGAGAGATCATGATATAAAGGAACCTCTTAGATGAAACAGAGCAAATGGAAACAAGGAATTCACAACTCACACAACTCTAGAGAACTCAACACTAGGTCAACTAGCTGAGAAACGACACGCCAAGAAGGCACCTACGCTTTGAACGACTAGAAGAGACATCAAAACTTTTCCAGATTCAACACAAGATAAGATGACCGAGAGTTAGAGAAAAACTTGATAAGAAGAAAAAGAAGCATACTTGAGTTTTCGCAAATACTTTTCAGCTTTACAAATAGTTTTCTCAAACACTAGACTCAACTTCGACCAATAGAAGGGTTTTACTACGGTCGGTACTGCTCTGATACCAAAACCTGTGACACCGCCGGGATCAGGGCTAAACAAGTCCCAGACCTCCGTCTGACATAAGCTTAACCTTGAGCTCGAGAATATCCAGTGAATAATCGGTAGCACAACAGTGACCCTATGACACAAAAATTTATTACAGCAAGCTCATAACTGAGCAGAGAACCAAATTATTACAAGCAGAGGTCACTGACCACAAATATCAAATAACGGAAGGCAAATTATGCTATTAAGTATAGCTAACTTAACAAATGGCCTAAGAGGCCTGAAGCATAACGATGACGTCCAAGCCCATAGATTCCAGGCTGTCGGTCGGGAACCCCAAGCTACTCGTCAATGTCGATGTAGTACGAAACTGGTCTTCAGGGAACCCTTGCTCTGCCAAAAGTATCAACAAAGCAAGGGTGAGTATAGGGTGTACTCCGCAGGTGGAGTTGTTTTCCATAAAGCCATCTTTGTTTTTAGAACAAGAGGGAGAAGAAGCTCGTCTAATCAGAGTATTTTAAAAGGGGATAAGAGAGCGACATCTCTGAAATATTGATCATCATCTTTTGATATCCACCAACTCATCATCATGTGAACCCTATCTAGGATCACCCCCTCATACCCATGAGGAAGCATCCTTAAGCACACGCTGATCTACCATGTTTTACGATTAGTTTATAGTTCTCTATGATCTATGAATCTGGTCACCAAGCGTTCATAACCATGAACACGGATTTTATAAAAGATTATTACCCTGCAGGGGTGTACAACTTTACCCACACGTACTAACCTTCTCTTAATGCCACTAGATAAGCCCTCTTCCTTGGAAGGCCAGCAGAGGGTGGTTAGACACGACCTTTACCTTGCTTTCGCCGAGACCATGATTCATGCAATAAGTATGGTTTCGCCGTAATGGGTCAAATCCCCAAGCCGGTACATAAAGATGTGAGGCGAGGTTGGTTCACCAGGGGCTCCAACGACCCCAAGAAACCTGGTCCACGCTGCCCTACCTGTTATGAATGCACCTTCACCCGGCAAATCTTTCAAAAGGTTTTCTATGCATATGTCGAATGGAACGCCCGAACTATGTGACTCATGGAATCTACTAGGCAAGTTAGTTAGTCGAGAGGTTTTCGAGGCCCATTGTGATTGTACGCTCGTCTCGGTTCCAAAGGCAAGAACTTAGGTCCTAGTGGTGGCGAGCATGGGACTAGAAAAACCACATCCCACTGTGGCCTCCCATACAAACCTTAGCATGTTTAATATCATATCACCTCTGATATCATCTCATCATGGTCTCCTGTCATACTAGATTCTCTGCATCTAATACATCATCTGGATGGAGCAGACTCAATAGCTATGCATGGCTAAGCAAGACACATAATAAGCTCTAGCAGCGCACACAAGCCAAACCTAGTTATGCTAGGAGCAGTGGATCAGGTAATATAAGCTCAAGGGAGTAATGCAACACATAGGATACTCTAACTATCGATAAAAGACCATACTAGAATCGTATGCAACATGGCAAAAATAGAAATGCTTTCGAAATCATAGGATTGTGTCATGGTGGGGTTATGCTTGCCTTTGCCTATTGATAGCAGATAAATAGATCTTTGGAAGCTTTGTACTTCACTTGGTTACAGTTGGTCAAGTATTGTTCGTCGATCTTCGCTCTTTAACGGTGTTGATCTCGTTCTTCAATCTCGATCTCGATATCGTATTCTACCGTGAAGAACAAAACACCGGAAAGAGAGGGAAACAATCAACACATGATATCGATGCAATGCTCAAGCAAGTATGATGATATGACAAGTTAAATTGTACTGAATTGAAACCCTAAAACATGGTCGACAATTTAATCGGGGTTTCGAGGGGTACAAACCCTAACTCGGGGAAACTCCGGATGTATATGAGAGGGGTTAATAAGTTCTTCTACATAAACTTGTTATGAAAGTTGTTGAACAATTCATGATTATAGCTCTAATAGACAGTTCTCATTTTTCTGATCATTTTGATATATTATTCATATTTTTCTGACTTATAAATAATTAGATATGAATTTTACAAGATTTATATCAATTTCTGGAATTAATAAACCAATATAAAACAATTACTGGGCAAGGCTGACGTCAGCTCAGGACTTTAAACTTTTTACACAAAGGGCTGGGCTAGCCCTAGAGACAAACAAGTGGTGCATGCGACACGTATGCGAGCCACGCAAGCAAATGGGACTAGGGCTGATTTGACTGGGTCAGAACCGTGCGCTGGCGTCACGATGACGTCACACCGGCGGTGACCTCTCGGATTAGCGACGAGGACAGCTCTAGGGTGCGATCTAGGACGTGCGGGGTAGCTCGTTCGAAATAACAGAGCAAGGCGAGCACGTGGGTGGCTGCGCTGCTGTGTTTTGTTCATAGGAGGCGTGGTTTCGACGGTGCCCAACGGCGGTGAGCGGCAGCGCGCGGCGTGGGAGCACTACGGGCCAATCCAGGAAGCGCGAGAGGTACGGGGAGACTCGGGGTCTCACCACGAAGCAGACGGAGGTGACGGGGAGGCTCGGGGTGGACCAAAGCGGCGGCAATGGCGATGTCGGTGCTCGTCGGTGTCGAGAAGAAAAGCCACGGTTCTAGCAATAGGAGACACCCGTGCAAATGATCTTCACTAGAGAGCGAGAGGAAGACGAGGCGAAACTCGTGGAGGGCCCAGATGTGCGACGGGAGGCCGGAGATAGTGGCGCACGGCGGCATTGGTGGCTAGGTTTTAGGTACCTCTACGCGCGAGCGACACTGGGTGCGAGAAACAGGGAAATGGGGGTGGGGAGAGAGCACGACATTAGCGTTCTTATCCTCGGCTCGGCGGTCGGCGGCGTGCATCATGGCGTAGAGGAGATTGACGGCCGGCGCATGGACAACAATCAGCTTGTCCACCGATGCGAGGAAGAAGGAAAAGAGGAAGACAACGAAGGGGTATGTGCCGAGATGGACTGGCTGGGCCGCGGGCTGCTGCACGCAGGCGACAGGAAAAGGGAGAGAAGAGAGAAGGGTGCTGGGCTGCGGCCTGGCTGCTCTCTTGTTTCTTTTTTATTTCCAAACTCTTTTCTTTTTCTGTTTTCAAATTTTTTTTTGTATTTTCCAATTCAAAACTGTTTGGAGTAATTTGAAAATACCAGAGATATTTATAAAAAATATGAAATTATTTCAGGGGCACTTTTAGTCCAATTGGGCTCCAAACATTTTGAATTTTTCAATTATTTTCAAAACCACTTGAATTGTTTTCAAATAGATAGAGGGAGAAATTAGGGTTTAGGGTTTGCATTTTATCTCTTAATGCATGCAAATTTTGATATGATGCTTATGAATGCGCAAACAAAACCCTAATTAGAGTTTAACTAAAACTGGGGTGTTACACGGACCACAAAAGCTTGAAGTACATATTCACCCAGAAGGAGCTGAACATGAATCAAAGAAGATGTTTGGAACTCATAAAGGATTATGACATGTGTCTGCAATACCACCCAGGAAAGGCAAATGTAGTGTCAGATGCACTAAGCCGCAAGGTTTATGCAAATGGACTAAGTGTGGGAAATTTGCCGAGGGATTTGTGCGAGCAATTCAAGGATCTTAGATTGGAGGTAGTATCCGTGGGATATTTGGCATCAATGGAGGTTAAGCCAATGCTCTAGGAAAAGATTGGAGAAGCTCAGAAGAAGGATAGCGAGTTGGAAGGAATAAAGGAAAACATACCCAAGGGCAAAGTGGAGGGATTTCGCGAGGATGAGCAAGGAACCCTATGGTATGGTGATCGTCTGTGTGTGCCCAACGATCCAAAAATAAGGAAGTTGATTCTCTAGGAAGCCCATGACTCGCCATACTTGATACATCCAAGAAATACCAATATGTATATGGATTTAAAGGAAAGATTCTGGTGGAACAATATGAAGGTAGATATCGCCGAGCATATTGCCTTATGCGATGTGTAGTAGAGTGAAGGCTGAACACCAGAAGCCAGCAGGATTGCTATAGCCATTGCCGGTATCGGATTGGAAGTGGGATAAAGTGGGGATGGATTTTATCATAGGACTACCCAGGACCAGGTCTGGTTATGATTCTATATGGGTAGTGGTGGATCATTTGACCAAGGTGGCTAACTTTATACCTCCGAAGACCACTTATACAAGTGCCAAGCTAGCCAGGATCTATATGAACAGGATTGTGTGTCTGCACGGTGTGCCCAAGAGCATTATGTCTGATAGAGGTACTCAATTCACCTCTCACTTTTGGCGCCAACTACATGAGTCGTTAGGAACCATGTTGGAGTTTAGCACGACATTCCACCCTCAGACAGATGGACAGACAGGGAGGGTGAATCAGATTTTGGAGGATATGTTGAGAGCTTGCGCTCTGGCTCATGGCTCTAGTGTGGATGAGAATTTGCCCTATGTTGAGTTTTCCTACAACAACAGCTACAATTCCAGCATCAAGACATCATCGTTAGATGTGTTGTATTCTAAGAGGTGCAGAACACCATTGCTATGGGATGGTGTAGGTGATTGTCAACTGTTTGGGCCTTATTTGATCAAAGATGTCGAGGAGAAGGTCAGTTTGATACGGGACAGGCTGAAGGTAGCACAATTGAGACAGAAGAGCTACACTGACGCCAAGCGCAAGGAAGTGGTGTATGAGATTGGAGATCGAGCATACGTTAGAGTATCGCCACTCCATGGAATTAAGAGGTTTGGTATCAAGGGTAAGCTGGCACCTCGATTCATAGGACCGTACCAGGTCATAGCACGCAAGGGAGAGGTTGCATATCAGTTGAAGTTGCCAGAGGCTCTGTCCGCTACTCATGACGTGTTCCACGTGTCCCAGCTGAAGAAGTGCCATCTGGAGATGGTGGATACACCATTGAGAGACACTGTTCCACTAGAGGAGGTACATCTGGTGAGTGACTTGACATATAAGGAGAATCCGGTCAAGATACTGGAGACATCGGAGAGGTTTACCCGTACCAAGACGATCATATTTTCCAAGGTGTAATGGAGCCACCACATGGTAGAAGAAGCCACTTGGGAGCCAGAGGACGACCTCCGAGAGGACCATCCACACCTATTTGCTAGACACGTCGAATCTCGAGAACGAGATTCATCTTAAGGGGGTTAGTCTTGTCATATCCCAAATTTTGAGATTTGGTACTGCGTATCATACATGTCATTGCATTATGAGCATCATTGCAAAAAAAAATCAGTTTCAAACTTTTTGTCAAAATCCCACTTGCATGTCTTTTGTCACATATACATGATTGTTTGTTTTCTACCTTGCATCTGCTAGAAAGTTATAGTTTATTTATTTGGAAGGCACAGATGAGTAGATGGTTCCAGCATGAACCCGTAGAACATTAAATCACCTCAATCGGAGCAACGGATCAAAAGATACAGCGAACTGAATTTTCAGTAAAAATTCAGACAGATTTCAGACTGAAAGTTGAGATAAGAAATACCCCAGGAAAATTCAGAAAAAAAAGGAAAAAAGGGAAACAGCACACTCCAGCGTGTCGGCCAGCTCTCGGCCCAGCGTCGGCCCACCCTGGGTCCAGTGCACCAGCAGCCAGCCGTGCGCAGCACGCCAGCAGCGAGCGCGGCCCAGACGGCCCAGTCACCACCACGCGACCCCTTTCTTCCTTCCATTTTCTTTTTGTTTCGTTTTTTTCCAACTGACAAGAGGGACCCACCCGTCAGCTTCCTCAGGTGCGTGTTCGTCCCAGACTCAAACTACTGACGCGTTCACGCGAGATTTCCGCGACGAATCTGAACCTCCCCTCCTCCTGCGCTTGGTTGTTGCCCCTCTTTAGTTCCCTAGCTCTCCCTCTTCGAAAACCCCGAAAAACCACCTCCTAATACACTGCCATCTACGCGAGTTTGCTCGCCAGAGTTGGTTGAAGCCGCCGCCATTACCGAAGGTAAGAGCTTAAGCTCGCTGCACAGGTCGTCCCCTCTCACCCCGTTGACCCTCCTATCTCCCCCTCGCTCAACAGCATCGCCCTAACCCCTTTTCTCCATCTGCAGTGCGCCGGGCATCGTAGAATTACTTGCCGGAGCCGCCGCATGCCGATCAGCCGTCGCTTGCCGCTGCTTAAGGAAACGAGAGAAGCAGTCGAAGCCACCCCCAGGACCGCTGCACCCTTCCGAACCCCGTCGTGCCCGTCGCTGCCAGGACCGCCGCCGCCACCTCTCCATCGCCACCGATGAGCCCTAGATGCATTCTCTCTCGGTGGTCCGATCTAGCGTGGACACTCTAGATTAGAACAGCCAGGGAAGGGGTACCAGCCAGTACCAGGCTGCCATGTGTCACCGCGTCAGCGCTGACCCGCCGATCGCGTGGACCGCACAATATAAATTCTTTTAAGAAATTTGGAAATAGCACAAAATAGTTGAAACTTGTAAAATTCGTAGAAATTAATATACTAGGCTAAAAATTGCAAATAATATATCATTGGATTCAGTTTTTCACGTAGAATATTGCTGTGCACTTCATACTTTTGCAGCAAGGTTTTGCCGTGATTAATTTAATGGTTTAATGGCCTACTTAGAGTAATAAATTCATAGGAAAAGTTTTACCACTCAGAAAATTGCGAATGAGGTGTCCCTAGAATCAGTAGAACAAGTAGCATCTGTTTGTGAATTGAAAAGGTAGCCTTGCAGTACTAGAAGTTTCAGAAACAATTAAATGGCTTTCTAGATTATTTTAATTATATAAAAAGTTCTGTAAGTCCTTTTTGAGTGATTCCAGTTGGCCCTGGATCTATTTTAGATTTTCTACATAGTAATTACTTTTCCAAGATTTTAAAAACTATTCAATAGCAGTGGATTAATAATTGGGTTATAGCTCCATTGTTTGGCCATTTAAAATTGCATGCATTGTTTTCAATACTTTAAAAATGTTTTCCATCAATGTATACAGTAGGTATACTGAACAAGGTTGTAGAATGCTACTGAAGCTTTGTTCAACTTGTCATGCATGCACATTGCATTATTATGGTTGTATTTTATTGTTTATGTGTTGCAATTGTGTACCGTGTAGATTATGACGAGTGCAACGCTTGCTTCTGCGAGGACTGTACTCTCGACTCCTATCGTCAAGGAAAGTAGTTGCTATTTTGGTCATGAATTTGTCCTACTATTTTCCCTTATGCATTTGTAGTGTATTTTTGTAGCTACATGTGTAGTTATTACTATGCTATGTTATATCCTATGTATTGTGGTAGGAAAGTTCTTTGTAGTTGAGCTCCCGTATGGTAGAAGTGCTTAGCATTGTTGTAGATACAAGGAAGAGATCATTCTTTGGTAAAGTAAAGTTTTTGTTCTACTAAAACAACATAATGTCAATGAACTACCTGGGCGGAGTGGCTGGATTGGTCATCGGAGTGTGAATAATGGTGGGGAATGTCGCCCAGGGCACTGAGAAGGATTAGTTGTCTTTATTCTAGTAGATTACATGTGCAACCGTGTACCAGTAAGAAATAGGTGGCTGGTTGGACTCAGTAGGTCGTGGTGACCCGAACCTAGCGTAGCCAGAGATGTAGTGAATGGTAGGTTGGGACCGGTGCGCAGTGGGGTTTGGGGATCTACTTCCTGAACGGTCTCTTCTTGGACTTCTCCCTATCATCACACAATATGCATGTGGTGGTACGAGTTGGGCTGTTCAGGTCACGGGGGTAAAGTATACAAACCCATGTAGGGTGTATAAACTAAGTGCTTAGCCGTGTCCCCGTTAACGGATAAATGAGTTGCTTGATATTGATGCTATGACATATTCTCGCTCATCCTTATTTCTTGTTTTCTATAACTTGATGGGTGAACTTAATGGGTTGTTGTGAATCAAATTGGTTTAATAAAGTAGGACAAAGTATTTGAAAAATGCAAGATAGCCACAGCTCCACCAGCCAAATAAGCATGTAGTCGCTAGGCTTAGTGTCTCCCTATTTAGTGCTACTTTCCATACATTTTATGTTTTGACCCTTCGGGACTGCTACATTTTATGTTGGAGGATATTCCGACTCTGAATGATCAGCTAGGTCGCGGTACTTCACTCTGCACTTGTTCGCTTGTGAGCAATTTGGAGATTGAAGGAGTTATTTATTTATGTTCGATACTTGAATAAGTTTGAGCTAAGCTTTATTGTAATAAATGTATACTTTGGATCTTCGTTATTTATGATACACAGATATTTTACTTTGTTATTCATCTAAGTTCTATGTAAGCCAATGAACCGATCCAGGGATTGGCAAGTTGCATAGAAGCTACAGTCTTTTCAGTGTTGTAGTGTTACAGCATAAGTGGCTAGCGGGTGTCTGTCTCTCCTACTATAGTCAATATCTGATTTACAATGAGTTGTTAATAATTTGGTTATCATCATTATGGTTCCATGTTCATACGTAAGAATGGTTCTATCTTCAAAAGCCCTAAGCCACATAAAACATGCAATAGATAAATTAGAAGCGTCTAGTTTAGATTGTTGCTGGGTAGTCTCATGATATCGTAATTTTTTAAGTAGATGCATAGTTGATACTTGTAACATCCCTAAAATCATGTTTTCAAAGATTGCATATCATACATGCATGCATACAATTTAGGGATCATTTTCCAACTCAATTGATATTATTCTATGTGAAAAACCATTAATCAAATGCCACTCTCAATTGAGAATATAAATGTCTTAAACCAAGCTTTGTTTGTTCTTTGATTGTTTTAGTTGAATTCTAGAGTTTGGACAAAATTTTCCAAACAAATATGGTTTTAAAACCATTTTCAAATCTATATGAAACCATGTGCTAAGGCACTGCTATTTTTAAAAAACTTCAAGGACCATGCTAGTCCAACAAGACAGTATGATTCTATACTCAAAATTATACAAGTTTCACTTTACAAAAATCCAGAAAAGATTTGAATTTAATTGTTTTTGAATTTGATTGAAAATGATTCCTGAAATTCATTATAGAAAAAGAAAAGGAATTAGGAAAACCAACTAGGCCTGGCGCCATCAATCTAGCCCAGCAGCAGACCTAGCCCACTAAGCCCACCCGGGGTTTTCCCCTCTCTCTCTCTCTCTGGCGGCACAGAACTACCCCGCGCTTGCTGACTGGTGGATCCAAGTGCCACGCAAGCATCGTCCCCAGCCACGTGCCCCCACGACCCCGTCGACACGGCCGTTACCTCATCACTGCCGCGATTGATGCAAGCTTAATTATCGTTGTTTCCTCGCGGGATTCTCGCCCCTACTCCGGCTATAAGACCCCCTCCCCTCGCTGCTCATTTCTCCTCACTCAGCGCACCATTTCCTCCACCAGGCTGCGCGCATTCGAGCTCGAAACCCCACAGCACCGATGCACTCCGGCGACCTATTCCGGTGAGTCCCGTGCTCCCCTTCACCTCTCGTTCATACGAGCTTGTCTGCCTTGCCCATGCGCATCTTCTCACACTCTCTATTTGCACTATATCGCCCCAGGTCGTCGTCTTCGTTCACGGCCGCAACCACTAGAGCCGCCGCTCAACTCCGACGAGCAATAGCGGTAAGAAACGAGCGCCCCTTGCCTTCTCCTTGAAACCATCTTGCTCACTGTGACCTTGCGCACCCCCTGATGCATTTTATTCATGCTAGGACGACGCAGAGCCTCGGCAACGTTGACGTCTGCAACCACCCGACGCCGCGTACGACTCCGACGAGCTCCAGCGACCACCTCTGCGCGCCCCTTCGCCAACCAAGCCCACCTTGATCATCAGCAACGTACGGCCAACTCGGTAAGCCACTTCACCCTCTTCCGTGCGACCTAAATCATCGGCACCATCTCTGACAGAGCCGCCGCCACCACTCGCCGCCGCTAGCACCGCCCGTCTGTGGTCGATTGAACCGTGACCGTAGGATCTAGATCTAGCGATTAGGAATAGATCTGTAGCGAAGCGGTACGAACAGATCTGGGCCATGCATGTTAAGTTAAATCCAACGGCCCGTGAGTGTGATCCGGTGCGAATCGGTATCAACCAATCAGGGAGCGCCGTGTGGCCAGTTCTTTGATTTAAAATCTGAATTTAGATCTATTAGATGTTTAAACTTGTAAAATTCATAACTTTTGATTCCCACGTCCAAATTTGACAAATTTTATATCATTGGAATCAGGAGAGAAAATCCTTTCTATTTTGACAAATTTAGATCTATTAGATTTTTTGCCTCTGTTAAAATGATTTTTTTACAGAAACATTTGTAGGCATAATTTGTGTATAGTAATTATTTGAAAAATGTCATGTTATTCAAATAAAGGTTATTTGGCTTGTTTTGGACTTATTTATGATTCAGTATTATGCACTTGTCTTGTTTGGTGTAGGAAATCATCACATGGCATTTTGCATACATCCATATATTTTTGCTTGTATATATTTTGTATGTGATTTTGGTGCTATTATTTTATGTGTAGATTTTGGTGCAAATAGTGATTGTGATTGTGAGGATTGTTGCTACTCTCCAAAATACCAAGGCAAGTGGTGCTTCATGATTTTATTCCTATGTTTTTCAACTATGCACTAGAAATATTTTGCTAGACTTGCATGAATATTTTGATCTATATGCTATGCTTGGGAAATCCTAGTAGTTGTAAAATTGCTAGAAATTTCTAAGTTAAGATGCTTATATATGCCATGCTTAGCCTAGCTAGTAGAAACCAAGGGTGGTTATATATTCATGCTATGATAAAATATTTCTAAGTCTTTGGACTTGTGTTTTTGCTTAATAAAACAATTAAGTGAATGAATCACCTGGGTGGAATGGAAAGAATGGTTTGTGTTGAGTGGTTACACAAGGCCCATTTCTATGGTTTACCTTGTGTATCTCACTTGTGTAAAACCACCCAGGAATAAAGCGATTTGAGATGCCAAATGTTAAGAAGCTTCTAGTGCAGCCACATGGCAATATGGGCTCTGCCTGGATCACATAGGTTGCAATAACTTAGCCATTTGGACAGTTGGTGGTAGTGGGTTGATAGGTTGGAACGCGTCCATTTGGTCTAAGGGAAGGCTTCTGAAAGGTCCTGTCTTGGTGAAAATCAAGTCTTGTGGGGAAAGTGCACAACCTCTGCAGATAGAAGAATCTAAGTACTTAGCCATGTCCCTGGTATTGGACAACTCGAGCATCAAGACATGGAAGCTATCAAGAATCTCCTCATCCCAATTTCTAAGTTAAAACTTGTGGGTGAACAAGGGTGAAGGTTCACCAATTTCTATTGGTGTTTCCTTGTCAAAAAAAACATAGAGTTTTCAACTAATAGGTAAAACCTATCTTGAGCAAAGCAAGCCTAAGCTACACTTAGCCAAAATGCATATAGTATCTAGACTACTAATATACTACTAAGGTATCACTTGCCAATACTATTCCAATGTATTGACCCACTGTGGCTGTAACTTGTGATGTTGCAGGTTATTCTGATGATGATTAGAGGTTATGAGTCTACACTCAACATGCTTGCCTGTGGCACATGAAGATGAAGACTTATTTATCTTATTATATATTTGAACTCTTGTATTAGGCATGTGGCCATGGAGTTTGTAAAAGACTATGTTTGTCTCTGGAATGATATGTAATAATGACCTTTGTTTCTGTGTACTTCATCTTAAACTGTGGATGCTAGCATTGATCCAGGGACTAGCATTGCAATCACAGGGATCCTTACCTTTATAAAGGAAGGTATCTTACAGATGGTATCAGAGCACTGTGTTGCCTGTAGGATTATGACCCTACGATTGGAAACCACTAAGGAAATTTTTTCAACAACTTCCACACTTGTCTTTTCTTCTCGTAAACTTTTATAATCTTCTTTCTCATCTCTATTTGTAGATGAACTCCATCAACGAATCCGTGAGGAAGGGACCACTCATGACTATGACTTCGGAATGTGAGACAGAATTCCCCAAGGCTCTCAGGGACCTCATGGTTACCATGGGAATACATGGTGCAGCTGTGTACAAAGGCATTCCTGTGATGGATGAAGAAGTTGAGTACTGGTGGGTGCAACTTCACTTGTATAAAAGCAAGGAAGACAACCACACGGAGTCATGATTCTGCATGGTCACCAACTCAATGATGCACACCACATTCTTTGATTCAGCAAGGGATGCAGCTTGGAAAGCCATCAAAGAGCTTGGTGATAGAATCAAGTGCAGAATGCTCAACACTCAGAATGACCTTAGGGAAGAAAAGAAGCATACCCAAAAGTTATAGGCTACCAACCAACGTTTAAGAGAAGACATCATAGACTTAGCCATTGAGTCATGTGATCATGATCGACAGATTGCCTCTAGGGATGCCCTGTTAGCCAACTTGGCAAGTGAGATGGGATTGTAACGTACATCGTTAGTTGGACCACCACACTTATCATTTTATTCCCCATATGTTGTTTAAAATAAGTTGAATCTTGGATGCTTGTAATGGTTTTATGTATGCCATGACTTGAATGTTTTGATTGTCCAAGATATGCATGTGATGCCTTGTCTTGTGATTCATCTCTATGTATGTTGATTCTAACTTTTTCTATCTTATAAAATAGATGCCTAATGTTACCATCAGCACGACTGAAGAGTTCAAGGGAACTCGTTTTGGCACTCGTATTATTGAGCTCACTAGTTTGCTCAATCCCCCACTTCCTACCATCATGATGCTTCCCCTCACCAAGTTCGAGAGGAAGGGCCTTTGGGCTTCAAGGTTACTCAGCCAGGACGCCAGACTGAGCCAGCCACGTAGGCCATCACCTTCAAGCTCATGCATGATGACAAGGAGAGAGGCCTAGAAGTAGTCATGCAGGATTTGCTTGGACGTTTGCTAGGGAGACACTCTCGGGAGATTAGAGGTACTCATTTCCACGCCTTCGGTAGACGTGATGAGGATGGTGAGTCCATTGACTTCGAGGATACTGCTAGAGAGACGGCAGAGCCGATTCGTTTATACCTCCAGGACTTAGAGGTTTTTCTTAGGCACCTAGATACTGATAGGACCAACGTCATGCTCAGCAATGACGAACTCCAGGTGCATCTGCGTGAGAAAGACAAGCTCTTCGCGGAGCAAGATGAGATAGTCATAGAAATGGAGGCCAAGTTTGAGAGTCAGGATACAAAGTTCAAGAGTCAAGAGAAGAGAGTCCAAGATAGGAACAAGAGGATTCGAGACATGACTGCAGAACTAGAGGCCAAGGACTTCGAGCTCGAGCATCAACAAGGTGTGATTGAGAGGCTTCGTTCATAGAAGAGGGCTCTCAAAGCCAAAATAGAGACCTTGACCACCAATGTTGAGGACTACAAGACCGTTATGGAGAATGCAGGTCTTACACTTGTTGATGAGGAGGTTGATGCAGAGGAGTAGTGATGACTACTCATTTACCGTTATTTATCATACTTTTGATTATTGAGTCGCAATGACCATCCAACATGTGGATGGCTTGCTATTGGTGTGTTTACTTTTCAAAACATGTTGTCTTTGTTGTTGAACTTTTACTACTGTGATGCATGTTTGGTGATTGTTTATGTGATGTATTGTGCATGTTAGCATCTATGGGTATCTCATTCTTATCTCTATTGAAAACCACAGATGCCTCCCTGACGTGCCAATCCCAACCCTAACAACAACAACATCACCCCTGAGGTGCAGCAGATGATGACAGCTCAGATGCAGCTGATGCAGATGATGACCACGTTTATACAGAACCAGAACAACAACAACAACAACAACACCAACAACAACAATAATAACAACAACAACAATCAGAATAACCCACCGGGTTTTGACATGCTTACCAGGTTCTTAAGACTGAGGCCAGCAAAGTTCTCAGGAACTACTGATCCTATGGTGGCCAATGATTGGCTACGCTTTGTGAACAAGGATTTGGTAACTGTTGGCTGTATTGATGAAGAGAAAGTCAGATTTGCAGCACACTTGTTGGAAGGACCAGCAGCCACATGGTGGGATAACTTCCAGATCACCACTCCCATTGCGGATGTGACATGGTCTATCTTTGAAGATGGTTTCCGTACTGCTCACATATCATCCGGAATGATGAGTTTGAAGAAGAAGGAATTCCATAACCTGAAGAAGCGCCACCGCAGCGTAGCAGAGTATATTGAGGAGTTCAACAATCTGGCGCGCTATGCACCGGATGAAGTTGACACGGATGCTAAGAGGAAGGAGAAGTTCCTTGAAGGATTGAATGATGAATTGAACCTGCAGTTAGTTGTGGCCTATGTACCCACATACCAGTCTCTTTGTGACAAGGCTGCTATTTTGGAGAGCAAAATGAAACAAGTTGAAAGCAGGAAGAGGAAGCACTCTGACAAGCACAACTCGGGATCGTCTCACAAGCGTTCCCATTATGATGACAGTGGGAATTCGGGATTCCACAAGCATGGGAAGTACAACAAGCACCACAACCACAACCGTCATCATGACAACAAGCACCACCGTAGTCATGACAATGACAAGTACAAGAATCACGAAAGTGGATATAAGAGCCACCACAATGGAAGTGGAAGTGGTAGTGGAAGCCAGCCTGTCAAGAAGGATCTTAGTCAGGTTGAGTGTTTCAAGTGCAAGAAGATGGGGCATTATGCAAATGAATTCCCAAAAAAGAAAGTGGAAGGACCCAACAAGCCCAACCCTTTTCAAAAGGGACAGGTGAACCACATCAATGTGGAAGAGATCTATGAGGAACCTGATGCTGTTGCTGGTAAGTTCAAACTCAATTCTGTTCCAGCATTTGTTCTCTTTGATACTGGTGCATCTCATTCATTCATATCAAGAGCATTTGTTGAAAGAAATGAACTACTGGTAGAAACTATTGGGTGTCCTATAAAAGTAAGTTCTCCTGGCAGAGAAATGATAGTGAACTCGGGATGTCATGATCTATTCATAGAGTTTGGGAAGTATAAGTTTCCCGTTAATCTGATAATCCTAAACTCCCAAGGATTGGATGTCATTTTGGGAATGGACTGGATGACTAAGCACAAGGGAGTGCTAGATTGTGCCAACCATACTGTCTCGCTCACAACTCCAGAAAATAAAAGGATTAGATTCAAGACCAACTTTGAATCGAAAAGGAGTAAACTAAATTCTCTTAAGGGGGTTAGCATAGACAGTGTGCCAATTGCGAGTGAATATCCGGATGTGTTTCCGGAAGAATTGCCGGGAATGCCACCAGATAGAGATGTGGAGTTTCTTATTGATTTGCTACCAGGATCTGGACCCATAGAAAAAAGACCGTACAAGATGTCAGTTGAGTTGAAAGAACTCAAGAAGCAACTTGGATAACAGTTGCAGAAAGGATTTATTCAACCAAGTTCTTCATCTTGGGGAGCACCAGTTTTGGTTGTGGAAAAGAAAGATAGAAGTCAAAGGCTATGCATATATTACCGTTCACTCAATGAGGTGACTATCAAGAACAAGTACCCTTTGCCTAGAATCAATGACTTGTTTGATCAGTTAGAAGGAGCCTGTGTGTTCTCAAAGATTGATCTCCAGTCAGGTTATTTCCAACTCAAGATAAGAGAACAAGACATACCTAAGACAACTTTCACCACTAGGTATGGATTGTATGAGTATACCGTGATGCCATTTGGTTTGACCAATGCACTAGCTTACTTCATGAATATGATGAACAAGGTATCCATGGAGTTCCTTGACAAGTTTGTCGTCGTATTCATCGATGACATTTTAGTATACTCCAAGAGCAAAGAAGAGCATGAAGGACATTTGCGTTTGATACTTGATAAACTTAGAGAGCATAAGCTATATGCCAAATTTAGTAAGTGTGAGTTTTGGTTGAATGAAGTTGGATTTCTTGGACACGTTGTGTCAGGAGATGGTGTAGCAGCTGATCCTGCTAAAGTTTCAGCTGTAACTGAATGGGAATCTCCTAAGTCAGTGAAAGAGGTTCGTAGTTTCCTTGGCTTGGAAGGATACTACAGAAGGTTTATCGAGAATTTCTCCAAGGTAGCTAAGCCTATGACAGAGTTGCTAAAGAAAGACAAGAAATTTGCTTGGACTGAGGGATGTGAACTCAGTTTTCAAGAATTGAAGAAGAGACTAGTGACAGCACTAGTCTTATGTCTGCCAGATTTGGAGAATTTTTTCCAGGTGTATTGTGATGCATCTCTTCATGGATTAGGTGCAGTACTTATGCAAGAAGGGAAAGTTGTGGCTTATGCCTCGAGACAACTCAAAAATCATGAGGTAAATTACCCTACTCATGATTTAGAGTTAGCCCCTGTTGTCCATGCACTCAAAACATGGAGACACTATCTTTTGGGAAAGCGATGTGAAGTGTTCACAGATCGCAAAAGTTTGAAGTATATCTTCATCCAGAAAGAAATTAACATGAGACAAAGAAGATGGCTAGAACTCATCAAGGACTATGACGAGTTTGCAATACCACCCCGGTAAAGCAAATGTTGTAGCGGATGCTCTAAGCCGTAAGGTTTTTGTGAATGGCCTTACTAAGGGAGAATTGCCATATGATCTGTGTGCTCAATTTAGAGATCTCAGATTGGAGATTGTGGCTGAAGGACATCTCATGTCATTAGATGTTCAACCCACCTTGTTGGACAAAATCAAAGAAGTCCAAAAGATAGATAGGGAAATTGAGGATATTAAGGAAAAGATTGGCAAGGGAAAAGTCAAAGGATTCCGTGAAGACGAACAGGGTACTTTATGGCATGGAAAACGTATCTGTGTTCCACAAGATCCGGAGCTTCGGAAACTGATATTACAAGAAGAACATAACTCACCGTATTCCATGGATATGAAGGAAAGATTTTGGTGGAATAATCTCAAGAAGGACATCGCCGAACATATTGCGTTGTGTGATGTATGTAGCAGAGTGAAAGCGGAACATCAGAAACCAGCGGGATGGCTACAACCACTACCTATTCCTGATTGGAAGTGGGAAAAGATTGGCATGGATTTCATCACCGGATTGCCAAGGACCAGGTCAGGATATGATTCTATTTGGGTAGTAGTGGATCGCCTAACTAAAGTGGCTCATTTCATACCCGTGAAGACAACCTATACAAGTGCTAAGTTAGCAAAGATCTATATGAGTAGAATTGTATGTCTACATGGAGTACCCAAGAGTATTGTGTCTGATAGGGGAACTCAATTCACTTCTCATTTTTGGAGGCAACTAGATGAGTCATTGGGAACGAGGTTGGAATTTAGCACTGCTTTTCATCCTCAGACTGATGGACAAACAGAAAGGACCAACCAGATTCTTGAAGATATGTTGAGGGCATGTGCCCTAGACTATGGAGCCAGTTGGGATGAAAGTCTGCCTTACGCAGAATTCTCTTACAATAACATCTATCAATCCAGTATTGAAATGGCACCATTTGAGTTTCTCTATGGGAGAAAGTGTACCACCCCATTGCTATGGAATGGTTTAGGAGAAATAAGTTTGTTCGGACCAGAACTAATCAAAGAGGCTGAAGAGAAAGTCAAGCTAGTTAAGGACATATTGAAGATAGCACAGCCCGGAAAAAAGATCTACGCAGATCCTAAGCATAGAGAAGTCACCTATTAAGTGGGTGATAGAGCTTATCTTAGAGTGTCACCACTTCGTGGAGTGAAAAGGTTTGGAGTCAAAGGAAAATTGGCCCCAAAATATGTTGGACCATTCAAGATTCTGAGTCGTAAAGGAGAAGTAGCTTACGAGATTGAATTGCCAGAATCATTGTCTACCGTTCACAATGTGTTTCATGTGAGTCAACTTAAGAAATGTCATCCAGAGATGGAAGAGACTTCTTTGAAGGATACCATACCTATGGAAGAGGTCCAATTAGAGAGTGACCTCACTTATGAAGAAAAACCTATCAAGATTCTTGAGACTGCAGAAAGAGTTACTCAGACTAAGACTATCAAATTCTGCAAGGTTCAGTGGTACCATCATTCCGAAGAAGAAGCCACATGGGAAAGAGAAGATGATCTTAGGAAAGATCACCCTCACCTATTTGCTAGCCAACCCGAATCTCGAGGGCGAGATTCACCTTAAGGGGGTTATATTTGTAACATCCCTAAAATCATGTTTTCAAAGATTGCATATCATACATGCATGCATATAATTTAGGGATCATTTTCCAACTCATTTCAAGAAATAAGAAGCACTCAGTTCTATTATTTTATGTCAGAAACCATTAATCAAATGCCACTCTCAATTGAGAATATAAATGTCTTAAACCAAGCTTTGTTTGTTCTTTGATTGTTTTAGTTGAATGCTAGAGTTTGGACAAAAATTTACAAACAAATATGGTTTTAAAACTATTTTCAAATCTATATCAAACCATGTGCTAAGGCACTGTTATTTTTAAGAATCTTCAGGGACCATGCTAGTCCAACAAGACAGTATGATTCTATACTCAAAATTATACAAGTTTCACTTTACAAAAATCCAGAAAAGATTTGAATTTAATTGCTTTTGAATTTGATTGAAAATGATTCTTGAAATTCATTATAGAAAAAGAAAAGGAATTAAAAAACCAACTGGGCCTGGCGCCACCAATCTAGCCCAGCAGCAGACCTAGCCCACTAAGCCCACCCGGGGTTTTCCCCTATCTCTCTCACGCGACACAGAACTACCCCGCGCTCGCTGACTGGTGGACCCAAGCGCCACACAAGCATCGTCCCCAGCCACGTGCCCCCCACGACCCCGTCGACGCCGCCGTTACCTCATCACTGCCGCGATTTATGCGAGCTTAATTGCCGGCGTTTCCTCGTGAGAATCTCGCCCCTGCTCCGTCTATAAGACCCCCTCCTCTCACTGCCCATTTCCCCTCACTCAGCGCACCATTTCCGCCACCAGGCTGCGCGCATTCGAGCTCGGAACCCCGCGGCACCGACGCACTCCGGCGACCTATTCCGGTGAGTCCCGTGCTCCCCTTCACCTCTCGTTCATACGAACTTGTCTGCCTTTCCCGTGCGCATCTTCTCACACTATCTGTTTGCACTATATCGCCCCAGGTCGTCGTCTTCGTTCACGGCCGCAACCACCCGAGCCGCCGCTCATCTCCAACGAGCAATAGCGGTAAGAAACGAGCGCCCCTTGACTTCTCCTTGAAACCATATTGCTCACTATGACCTTGCGCACCCCCTGATGCATTTTATTCATGCTAGGATGGCGCAGAGCCTCGGCAATGTTGACATCTGCAACCACCCGACGATGCGCACGACTCCGACGAGCTCCAGCGACCACCTCTGCGCGCCCCTTCGCCAACCAAGCCCACCTTGAGCATCAGCAACGTACGGCGAACTAGGTAAGCCAATTCACCCTCTCCTGCGCGACCTAAATCATCGGCTCCGTCTCTGACAGAGCCACCGCCGCCACTCACCGCCGCTAGCGCCGCCCGTCTGTGGTCGATTGAACTGTGACCGTAGGATCTAGATCTAGCGATTAGGAATAGATCTGTAGCGAAGCGGTACGAACAGATCTGGGACGTGCATGTTAAGTTAAATCCAACGGCCCGCGAGTGTGATCCGGTGTGAATCGGTATCAACCAATCAGGGAGCGCTGTGTGGCCAGTTCTTTGATTTAAAATCTGAATTTAGATCTATTAGATGTTTAAACTTGTAAAATTTATAACTTTTGATTCCCACGTCCAAATTTGACAAATTTTATATCATTGGAATCAGGAGACAAAATACTTTCTGTTTATGCAATGTGTTTAATGTTTTGCCTATGTTAAAATGATTGTTTTTACAGAAACATTTGGAGGCATAATTTGTGTATAGTAATTATTTGAAAAATGTTATGTTATTCAAATACAGGTTATTTGGCTTGTTTTGGACTTATTTATGATTAAGTATTGTGCACTTTTCTTGTTTGGTGTAGGAAATCATCACATGGCATTCTGCATACATCCATATATTTTTGCTTGTATATATTTTGTATGCGATTTTGGTGCTATTATTCTATGTGTAGATTTTGGTGCAAATAGTGATTGTGAGGATTGTTGCTACTCTCCAAACTACCAAGGAAAGTGGTGCTTCATGATTTTATTCCTTTGTTTTTCAACTATGCACTAGAAATATTTTGCTAGACTTGCATGAATATTTTGATCTATATGCTATGCTTGGGAAATCCTAGTAGTTGTAAATTTGCTAGAAATTTCTAAGTTAAGTTGCTTATCTATGCCATGCTTAGCCTAGCTAGTAGCAACCAAGGGTGGTTATATATTCATGCTATGATAAAATATTTCTAAGTCTTTGGACTTGTGTTTTTGCTTAATAAAACAATTAAGTGAATGAATCACCTGGGTGGAATGGAAAGAATGGTTTGTGTTGAGTGGTTACACAAGGCCCATTTCTATGGTTTACCTTGTGTATCTCACTTGTGTAAAACCACCCAGGAATAAAGCGATTTGAGATGCCAAATGTTAAGAAGCTTCTAGTGCAGCCACATGGCAATATGGGCTCTGCCTGGATCACATAGGTTGCAATAACTTAGCCATTTGGACAGTTGGTGGTAGTGGGTTGATAGGTTGGAACGCGTCCATTTGGTCTAAGGGAAGGCTTCTGAAAGGTCCTGTCTTGGTGAAAATCAAGTCTTGTGGGGAAAGTGCACAACCTCTGCAGATAGAAGAATCTAAGTACTTAGCCATGTCCCTGGTATTGGACAACTCGAGCATCAAGACATGGAAGCTATCAAGAATCTCCTCATCCCAATTTCTAAGTTAAAACTTGTGGGTGAACAAGGGTGAAGGTTCACCAATTTCTATTGGTGTTTCCTTGTCAAAAAAAACATAGAGTTTTCAACTAATAGGTAAAACCTATCTTGAGCAAAGCAAGCCTAAGCTACACTTAGCCAAAATGCATATAGTATCTAGACTACTAATATACTACTAAGGTATCACTTGCCAATACTATTCCAATGTATTGACCCACTGTGGCTGTAACTTGTGATGTTGCAGGTTATTCTGATGATGATTAGAGGTTATGAGTCTACACTCAACATGCTTGCCTGTGGCACATGAAGATGAAGACTTATTTATCTTATTATATATTTGAACTCTTGTATTAGGCCTGTGGCCATGGAGTTTGTAAAAGACTATGTTTGTCTCTGGAATGATATGTAATAATGACCTTTGTTTCTGTGTACTTCATCTTAAACTGTGGATGCTAGCATTGATCCAGGGACTAGCATTGCAATCACATGGATCCTTACCTTTATAAAGGAAGGCATATTACAAATGGTATCAGAGCACTGTGTTGCCTATAGGATTATGACCCTAGGATTGGAAACCACTAAGGAAAAAATTTCAACAACTTCCACACTTGTCTTTTCTTCTCGTAAACTTTTATAATCTTCTTTCTCATCTCTATTTGTAGATGAACTCCATCAATCAAGCCGTGAGGAAGGGACCACTCATGACTATGACTTCGGAATGTGAGACAGAATTCCCCAAGGCTCTCAAGGACCTCATGGTTACCATGGGAATACATGGTGCAGCTGTGTACAAAGGTTTTCCTGTGATGGATGAAGGAGTTGAGTACTGGTGGGTGCAACTTCACTTGTATAAAAGCAAGGAAGACAACCACACGGAGTCACGATTCTGCATGGTCACCAACTCAGTGATGCACACCATATTCTTTGATTCAGCAAGGGATGCAGCTTGGAAAGCCATCAAAGAGCTTGGTGATAGAATCAAGTGCAGAATGCTCAACACTCAGAATGACCTTAGGGAAGAAAAGAAGCATACCCAAGAGTTAGAGGCTACCAACCAACGTTTAATAGAAGACATCATAGACTTAGCCATTGAGTCATGTGATCAGGATCGACAGATTGCCTCTAGGGATGCCCTGTTAGCCAACTTGGCAAGTGATATGGGATTGTAACGTACTTAGTTAGTTGGAACACCACACTTATCATTTTATTTCCCAAACGTTGTTTAAAATAATTTGAACCTTGGATGCTTGTAATGGTTTTATGTATGCCATGACTTGAATGTTTTGATTGTCAAATATATGCATGTGATGCCTTGTCTTGTGATTCATCTCTATGTATGTTGATTCTAACTTTTTCTATCTTATAAAATAGATGCCTAATGTTACCATCAGCACGACTGAAGAGTTCAAGGGAACTCGTTTTGGAACTCGTATTATTGAGCTCACTAGTTTTCTCAATCTCCCACTTCTTACCATCATGATGCTTCCCCTCGCCAAGTTCAACAGGAAGGACCTTTGGGGCTTCAAGGTTACTCAACCAGGACGCCAGACTGAGCCAGCCACGGAGGCCATCACCTTCAAGATCATGCATGATGACAAGGAGAGAGGCCTAGAAGTAGTCATCAGGATTTGCTTGGATGTTTGCTAGGGAGACACTCTCGGGAGATTAGAGGTACTCATTTCCACGCCTTCGGTAGACGTGATGAGGATGGTGAGGCCATTGACTTCGAGGATACTGCTAGAGAGACGGCAGAGCCGATTCGTCTATACCTCCAGGACTTAGAGGTTCTTCTTAGGCACCTAGATACTGATAGGACCAACGTCATGCTCAGCAATGACGAACTCCAGGTGCAGCTGCGTGAGAAGGACAAGCTCTTCGCGGAGCAAGATGAGATAGTCAAAGAAATGGAGGCCAAGTTTGAGAGTCAGGATAGAAAGTTCAAGAGTCAAGAGAAGAGAGTCCAAGATAGGAACAAGAGGATTCGAGACATGACTGCAGAACTAGAGGCCAAGGATTTCGAGCTCGAGCATCAGCAAGGTGTGATTGAGAGGCTTCGTTCACAGAAGCTTTTTTGGCATTTTAGTAGCATTATAAGATGATCCCTCATTTAGATATCAAGATAAAAATGTGTTCTCCCTTAAGTATGCACCAATTAAGTTTCGATGCTTCAAGACATCACATGATGATCAGATGTACTTCAATCCATGATCATATTTCAAGTGTAAGACAGTTTTACACACGCAAATACTAAGGTTCTTACTTGGCGAGCCTAGCATATATAAACATGGCCTCAGAACACGGACTGAAAGACTAAGCATGAGTAATATATTCGACATGATGCCCATATAGATGCTAGACTTTAAACTACTCTGACTCACGTGATGATCAGACTTGGTGTAGTGGATTTGGTTCATGTAATCACCAAAAAGACATGAGGGATGTTGTTTTTAATTGGAGTTCATTTATAATTTGGATTAGTTGAACTCGGTCTATCATAAACTTACTCTAAACTTTACATATTCTATTGTAGATGGAACCACTTGCTTTTAATTTCAATGTGTTCATGGAGAAAGATAAACTTGCGACGAATGGTAGAAAAGTTACGGACTGGGCCACGAATTTCAGAATTCTCCTCTCTGCTGCACAAAAGCAATATGTGCTAGAAACGCCGCTAGGCCCCCACCACTTGATGATGCCCCTGATGAGGAAAACAAAATCTATTTGACTCGTCAAGAGGACCACAACTTATTTCATTGTGCCATACTATATGGGCTAGATCCAGAACTTTGAAAGCGTTTTGAAAACAGCAATGCCTTTGATACAATGGGTGTACTGAAAATGATTTTTGATACCCATGCTGATGTAGATAGTTATAATTCTTCTGAAAAGTTCTTTACCTGCACGATGGAAGAGAATAGCTCCGTTAGTGAGCACGTACTCAAAATGTCTAGGTACGCCGATAAGCTTGGATCCTTGGAAATAACGATTCCCATTGACATAGGCATGCATTGTGTTCTCCAATCTCTGCCACCTAGCCGCAAGAGCTCCCTGATGAACTATAACATGTAGGGCATGAAGAAGTCTCTCCCCGAGCATCTGTCAATGCTTAAGACTTCATAGGTGGAGATCAAGAAAGAACATCAAGTGTTGATGATCAATAAGACCACTGGTTTCAAGAAAGACAAGAAGGATAAACAGAAAGGAAAGAAGGGCGGCAAATCTGTTGCCACGCCTGAAAAGTAATCCCGAGATGGCCCTAAGTCTGATACCGAGTGCTATTATTGTAAGGGGACTGGCCGTTGGAAGCGCAGCTGTCCCAAGTATTTGGTAGACAATAAGGCCGACAAGGCAAACAAAGGTATATATGATATACATGTTATTGATCTGTACTTGAATAGTACACACAGTAGAACCTGGGTATTTGATACTGGATCAGTTTCTCATATATGTAACTCGAATCAGGGTTGCAGAACAAGCGACCGCTAGCAAGGGGTGAGGTCATGATGTGTGTCGGCAATGGATCAAAAGTTGATGTGATTGCCGTCGGAACGCTGCCTCTCCACTTGTTGTTGGGATTAGTTATAAACCTAAATAATTGTTACTTGGTGCCTGCATTGAGCATGAACATTGTATCCAGATCGTGTTTGATGCGAAGTGGTTATTCATTTAAATCTGAAAACAATGGTTGTTCGATTTATATGAATGATATCTTTTATGGTCATGCACCTTTGATGAATGGTTTATTTCTGTTGGATCTCGATAATAGTGTTACATATATTCATAATGTTGATGCTAGAAGGATTAAACTTGATGATGATATATCTGCATATATAAATCAAACAACCATTGTTTTCATATTGGCGTTAAACGCATGAAGAAACTCTATTCAGATGGACTTTTGGAATCACTTGATTTCGAATCATTTGATACAAGTGAGCCATGCCTTATGGGCAAGATGACTAGAACGCCATTTTCCGGTTCAATGGAACCGGCAACAGATTTATTGGAAATCATACATACTGATGTATGTGGTCCGATGAGTGTGTCGCCACAAGGTGGATATCATTATTTTGTTACTTTCACGAATGATTTGAGTAGATAGGGGTATATATATTTGATGAAACACAAGTCTGAAACCTTTGAAAAGTTCAAGGGATTTCAGAGTAAAGTGAAAAATCATCGTAATAGAAAGATCAATTTTTTGCGGTCCGACCGTGGAGGTGAGTATCTAAGTTAGGTGAGTATCTAAGTTACGAGTTTAGCGCACATATGAAAGAGTGTGGAATAGTCTCTGACTGACTTGCCACTGCCATTTTGGGGTTATGCGCTAGAAACCGCTACATTCACTTTAAATCGGACAACATCTAAATCCGTTTAAAATACATCGTATGAGTTATGGTTTGGAAACAAACCTAAGATATCATTTCTTAAAGTTTGGGGATGCGATGTTTATGTGAAGAAACTTCAGCCTGATAAACTCGAACCCAAAGCGGAAAAATGTGTCTTCATAGGATACCCTAAGGAAACTATTGGGTATTCCTTCTATCACAGATCCGAGGGCAAGGTTTTTGTTGCCGAGAATGGATCCTTTCTAGAGAAAGAGTTTCTCATGAAAGGTGTGTGTAGTCAGAAGGTAGAACTCCAAGAGCTTATTGAACCTTCTCTTCATAAAACGGCAAGTAGCACAGGGCCAGAAATTGTTCCGGAGTTGACTTCACCGAATGAAGAGGGAGCTAATGATAATGACTATGAAACTTTTAAAGAGAATACTACCGAACCTCGCAGGTCAAGCAAGACACGTGCAGCTCTTGAACTATACGGAAATTATGTTTTAAATTTATGGTTGATGAAATAGATGACTCCGCGATGTATGAAGAAGCAATGATGAGCCCGGATTCCAACAAATGGCTAGAATCCATGAAATCCGAGATGGAATCCATGTACGAAAAACCAAGGTTTGGACCTTGGTGGACTTACCTCATGATCTAAAGGCCGTTGAGAACAAATGGATTTTCAAAAGAAAAACTGATGCTGATGGTAATGTAACCATCTATAAAGGTTGACTTGTCGCAAAGGGATTTTGAAAAATTCTAGTAGTTGACTACGATGAGACATTCTCTCCCATAGAGCTGCTAAAGTCAGTTAGGATTATGTTGGCAATTGCTACATATTTTGATTATGAGATATGTCAGATGGATGTCAAAACTATGTTCCTCAATGGAAACATTGAAGAAGATTTGTATATAATACAACCAAATGGTTTTGTCGATCCTAAGGATACTGACAAGGTATGCAAGCTTCGGCGATCAATCTATGTACTGAAGCAAGCATCCCGGAGTTGGAATCTCCGCTTTGATGAGGTGATCAAAGAGTTTGGATTTGTCTAGATTTATGGAGAGGCTTGTATTTACAAAAAAGTGAGTAGGAGCAATGTGTCATTTTTGATATTATATGTGGATGATATATTACTGATTTGAAATGATATAGATCTTTTAAACATTGTTAAGAGTTATCTAAACAGCAAAATTTCCATGAAGTACCTAGGTGAAGCGTCATACATATTAGGCATAAAGATCTATAGAGATAGATAAAGACGCCTGATAGGGCTATCACAGAGTACATACCTTGATAAGATTTTAAAGAAGTTTAAAATGGACGAAAGTAAGAAGGGGTGCTTACCTATGTTGCAAGGCAAGACATTGAGTAAGACTAAAAGTCTAGCTACGACGAAAGAAAGAGAGATAATGGACAATATCCCCAATGCTTCAGCCATAGGCTCTATCATGTATGTGATGCTATGTACAATACCAGATGTAGAACATGCTATTAGTTTGACTAGTAGATACCAATCTGATCTACGTACGGAACACTAGATAGTGGTCAAGAATATCCTTAAGTACTTGAGAAGAACTAAGGAAATGTTTCTCGTTTAAGGAAGTGAAGAAGAGCTCGTCGCTAAATGTTATGTCGACGCTAGCTTCGACACCGATCCGGATGACTCTAAGTTTCAATCCGGATACGTATTTCTCATGGACGGAGCAACAGTTAGTTGGAAAAGTTCCAAACAACCCGTGGTGGCGGGATCAACAATGGAGGCCAAATGTTGCTGCTTCGGAAGAAGCCCAGGAAGCAGTTTGGATGAAGGAGTTCGTAACCGGACTAGGTGTGGTTCCTAGTGCGTTGGACCCAATGGTGATCTATTGTGACAACAATGGAGCCATAGCCAATGTCAAAGAACCAAGGTCTCACAAGAATTCCAAGCATATTAAGCGTCGGTTTCACTCCATCCGCGAACAAGTCAAGAATGGAGATATAAAGATTTGTAAAGTACACACGGATCTCAATGTAGCAGATCAGTTGACTAAAATTCTCCCTAGGGAAAAACATGATCAACACCAGAACTCCATGGGTGTTAGATTTTCTATGTAACTAGATTATTGTTTCTAGTGCAAGTGGGAGACTAAAGGGAATATGCCCTAAGATGCAATAATAAAGTTGTTATCATAAGTATTCCAAGTATATGATAGATGTTTATTTTGCATGCTATAATTGTATTAATACGGAAACGTTAATACAAGTATGTTTAATAAACAAATAGAAAGTTCCTAGTTATCCCTCTCTTATAAACTAGCTCGTTGATTAACAAGATGATCAAGGTTTCCTGATCATGGACATTGGATGTTGTGAATAACGAGGTTACAACATTATTGGAATGGCGTAATGAACATTCATCCAAAGTATAGCATTACGATCAAAGTCATTATGTTTATATTGCTATAACATTATACGAAGTAATCCTAGTCCTTAGACCATGAGATCATGTTAATCACTAACACTGAAAGAGTATCTTGATAACATCAAACGTCACACTTTAACAGGGTGACTATAAAGATGGGTTCAGTGCTACGAAGGTGTTATGTAGAGGCTCATGGATCAAGAGTGGAATTTTTCCAAACTGATGACGGATAGATATACTCTGGGCCCTCTCGATGATATAACATTAGTTATCTTGCAAGCAAGTGATGTGATCACTAGAATGTTATATCATGGGAACGAGAAAAGAGTACATGTCGGTAACGAGATCAAACTAGGTATGGAGATACCAATGATCGAATCTCGGACATGTAATATATCGCGAGACAAAGGGATTAAGTTACTAGCATAAAATGTTCTCACAATCACAAGAAGTCATTGTTGAATGTGTGGGAGTCAGTATGGATCTCCAGGTCCCGCTTCTGATTATTGATCTGAGAGGGGTCTTGATCATGTCTGCATTATTCGCGAACCGTAGGGTGACACACTTAAGAGACACCAACACCATTTGGAGAAAATATGTTCTAGATGAAATAATTACAAAGCGTTGGAATTATTTTAATGGATACCAGAATTGTTTCACGTGAAATTGCTGAAATTTTTTCTACATGTGAAATTGAAAAGGAGCAAGGGGTTTAATGTGAATGTTTGTTAATTAATGTAATTGAAAAAATTCTGAATAAATAAATAAAAGGAGTTTTATTTAATGAGATATTACATTAAAATTGGTGGAAATTTAATGGGAATTTTGAGTGGAGAATATGGACGGACAATTTGTGAGTAGGAGCTCCACTCAAATGAATGGAGGAAGGGGTCGGGGCTTCCCCCATGCGCTGGCCATGGCCTTTGGGGTGACCCCGATCCTCCTATAAAAGGCCCCCCTCTCCCTCTCTCACACTCACACCTTCTCATGAAGGATCTCTATCACTCTCTAGAACTATTACCCCATGGTCTAGGACTAGCGAGATACATGTTCCCGGTGGCTTTTCATCTGGAACGAGTTGCTGCTTCTGCTGCATCGCTAGAGCGAGGAGGCGGAGGTTGTTCGGTGGGTTGAACATGTGTGCGATCACGGATGCGCTGCTGATTTGCGGCGCTGGACTTCTTCTCGATCTTGAGATCGGCAAGCATTCGACTACATCATCCACGAGTACAACCTCATTAAACTTTGTCGTTCTACAAGGGTATGTTCTCTATGGATGTATATACACCTGTTTCTTGTATCTAGTAGATAGATCTTGGTGCTTAGTGGTTCCCATCGTAGGAATTTTTTTGTTTTCTATGTTGCAAACCCAACAGGCTTGCGGAGAAGCGTAGTGATCATCTTGGATCCTTATACCTAGCCTCATACCAAGGAAGTGTGAACGGGTTGGCCGCTCGGATGTGCAACATGGTTAGGGATCTCTCATGGGTAAACTAAGGCACCTCTTCAGAGTGTACAAAACAATGACATGTCACTCCTTGTTACGTTAAGGACCTACGAACGCGGAAGCAAAGGAACTCCATGAAGTTCTGGTAAACCTATGAAGGTTGACAAACATAGTTTTTAAGAATAAAATAAACCTTTGAAGAAATGTTTACGAAAACCTGCATAGCCTGCGACCTTTGGTCTGTGGCTGTTGATAGTGCATCAAACACTCCTTTTTAGTGAACTTGCTGAGTACTCTCATACTCAATCGTACCTTCTTAACCCTTGCTAGATTATGAAGCCAATAAACACGATGTCAACACCAACTTATGCTCAAGGAAATCATCACCGAAAGATCAAGTTCTTCAATGAAGTCAATGGAGTCAACAATTACATCAACTAAAGTAAAGATGAATTGCCTGATTAGATAGGAGTATAATCTCTAGCCCAAGAACCTACTTCTGTAGTGATGGGGATATGCCCACCGGGGTATTACCCAGCAGGACGTTTCCGACTGGCCCAGGAACTGGCGAGTGGGCCTGCAAGACGGCGACTGGATCAAGGCCTAGTATGGATCCAAGCGACTGGGAGCTGAAGGCCCGGGCGAGTAGATAGGCCTAGTCGAGTTAGGTTAAACAATTACCGAAGCCTTAACTGATTCGGTTGAGATAGGCCCGGGCGAGTAGATAGGTACGTTCCATCAGACACCCAAGCGACTCGCCGCCTAGCCGCCGAGCTCGCCCATTGTACCACCATCATAATACAATCTAGTAGGAGTAGGTATTTACCCTCCGGGGGGCCGAACCTGGGTAAAACCTTGTGTCTCCGCCCTCATCTCGCACCGCAGATGGCTGGCCGCCCTTGCCCCTCGTTCTACTACTCGCTGCCGATTGCAGCATCTGCCGTGACCATTCCCACGACAGTGGCGCCCACCGTGGGGCCTGGCCGGTCTGGCCGGTGTTCTGCGGCGAGATCCAATCTGCCCATCAACGAGACGGTCTCCACCGGCCGCATGATAGCAATCGGCGAGATGCTCCAAATCTTGCCGAGCAGATACGTCCCGACGGCGCGACCCGTCACGCACAGCGTGATCCTGCCGGTCGGCACGATCAGCCTCTTCATCGGTCTCATCGACGTCATCGTCTCGGAGGACTCAGCTCGCATCCGCGAGTCGCCACCATGCGATGAGAGCCAGATCCGCACGATCCATCGCCTCGCCTCCGAGTACAACTCGACCCACAGTAACGTGGCCGAAAACTCGGCGGCCGCAGAAGACGCGGCCCTCAACGACGACGCCGACTCGGCGACCCCGGCGTCACTCGCCGGATCCATCACCGCGGCTTCACCCGCGGGCTCCATCACCCAGGTCTCGAACATGGGAGACTTCGAGGATCCCTCCATCCTTGGGATCTTCGACTTCGACTCAGGGTCGGAAAATTCCGCCGACCTCCGCGACGGGACCGGTCGCCACGCCGCGACCTACATGGAGACCGGTACCGATCCGCCAGAGGAACCCTTCTCCACCCCGATCCCTCCTAACGCCATGGCAACGGAGGTCGAGGAACTCCGCCTGAAGCTGGCGGAGGCAGTGCGCAAGGAGCAAGCCGAGCGCGAAAAATTTCGCCTCGAGCAGGTGACGGCGCAGGAGCTATCGCGCTACCACCAGCAGCGAATCAGGTCGCGTCTGAACCCCACCGTCCAGGGGCGCGCCCTGAACTTCGACGACGAAAACGACCTGGCCCACGTGGCCGAGCGCGCGATCTGCGAGAACGCGCCACCAGGAGGAAGCGCCCGGCCCCCGCCAGGGTCAACGGCAATGGGCGCCCCACCTCCACCCAACCGCACACCCCCCAGGGATCAACCGCGGATAGTAGTCTCCTCACGGGAGCGGGACGCGAACGGCCTCCCACTGTTCTCCACCCCGATGGACAACCTCGTGGCGGGCCGAGCAACAGCCGACAACATCACGGCCACCGGCGACGGCGCCCTACAGATCCAGTACGTCAGGGCCCTGCTCGCAAAGGCCGTTGAGCAGCAAAACGCAGGCGCCGACTCGCAGGGTCGAGTGTACTCGCGTTCTTCGGGAAGCAGAGCGGCCTCAAGCGGCTGCCCAATGGCGGCAAACACCCTCAACTGCCCGCCACCAGAGCCGTTGCAGCTCCAACACCGACCCGCGAACGCGGCACTCTCCACCAACGACCCTAGGCTAGCGACCAACTTCGTCGCCGCCAACGGTCAACCCATCGACGCCCGCACCCATATCATCAATAACCAAAGCTGGTGCGCACGCCAGCCCGACGACCTGCGACACACCCTAACCAATCGCAGCGATGGCGAGCCAATGGGGTCGCTAAGTCGACTCAGCCCCAAGTGCTTCGGACCGATGATCCGAGGCGAGAAGTACCCGCCGAACTTCAAGGCGCCGAAGGAGATAGAAAAGTACGACCCTTCGTACGACCCCGTCGTCTGGCTCGATACATACCTCATGGCGATGGGGATCGCAGGCCACACCGACCTGCTAGCCGCCCGTTACCTCCCCCTGATGATGGAAGGGACGTGCAGGCAGTGGATCAACACCCTCCCACAGGATAGTATCGACTCTTGGGAGGAGATGCGCGATGCCTTCGTCAGGCACTTCGAGTGATCCTACACCCGTGCCACCACCATCGAGGACCTGGAGCGATGCGTCCAGGGACCCCGCGAGTCGACCCGCAACTGGGTCCAGCGGTGGCAAGAACTCTGGTACAACGCGGTCGGCATCCACCCGGACACCGCGATCCATTGCTTCAAGACCTCGTGCCGCTACGAGCCTTTGGTCGCCAAGCTCAAGCGACATTCTCGCACACTCGACAACATACCGGACCTCCTCGAGATCGCCAAACGGTACGCGGAGGAAGATCCAAACCAGGAAACCGACGACGAGTCGGGAGGTCAACGCCGCACGAGCGGCAACGACAGCGGACGACGGTCCGACCTACGCTACAGCAACACTCGCCCCACCGGCAAGCGCCGCAGTGACGGGCGAGTCGACTTCGTCCCCAACGCCGGGCACGCACAACGCGAGCCCAAAAGTTTCCGCCGCGACGGAGGACAACGCCGCGACGGTGGCAACTACAAGGCCAAGCCAAGGTTCGACCCCGCGGCCCTCCTTAACCAACCTTGTGCGTTTCATAGCAGGGAAGGGAAGCCCGCAACGCACACGACCGCCGACTGCCACACCCTCAGGGAGATCGAGAAGGCATGGCGAGCACGGGAGGACCCCGACAACGACCCGCCAAACGGCAGAAAATTCGGCAAAGTGGCCGGCTCGCTCCATACCTTCACAGGATTCAACACGAAGCGCAAGAAGAAGGTCATCACCCGCGCCGTCGCCGTCAACGCGGTGGCTCAGGTGGACGTTCCCCAGTTCCTCAACTGGTTGGAGCAGCCCATCACCTGGAGCCGCCAGGACCACTCGCCATGCATCGAGTACCCAGGCCGAGTCGCCCTGGTGGTCAAGCCTAAGGTCGGCGACTACTGGCTCCCCAAGACATTGATGTACGACGGCAGCTCCATCAACATCCTGTACCTGGACACCTTCAGGCGGCTGCGGCTCCCGCAGTCGATGATCGAGACAACCCACACCACGTTCCATGGCATCGTCAAGGTCACGCTGCCCGTCACCTTCGGCACACCAGCAAACTTCCGCACCGAGCGGATCGTCTTCGAGCTGGTACCCTTCGACAGCCCCTACCACTGCATCCTGGGGCGCCAGGCGTTCGCCAAGTTCATGGCAGCGCCCCACTACACGTACAACATGATGAAGCTCCCCGGGCTGTGTGGCGTCATAACCATCAACGGCGACCCCGACATGGCCGCCGAATGCGAGGCCAAAGGAGCAGAAATCGCTAACACCGTCATCGCGGCAGAAACCAACCACGCCGATGAGCTCGCCAAGTATGCGAGCGGGGTCAACAACGACGACCCCACCATACTCAAGAAGCCTAACTCGGAGGGCGCAAACACCTCAACCTTCGAGGCGACGACGCACACCCGCACCGTCGAGCTGGTCCTAGGCGACTACAGCCAAACGGTGACGATCGGGACAGGCATGAGCCCAGCCTAGGAAGGCGCGCTCATCGAGTTCCTCCGTGAGAACAGGGACATCTTCGCATGGAAGCCATCTGACATGCCTGGTGTCCCTAGGGAGCTCGCTGAGCACAAACTAAACGCCGACCCCAAAGTGCGACCCGTCAAACAGTCGCTGCGGCCCTTCAATGAAGAGCGCCGCCGAGCCATCGCCGAGGAGGTGCAGCGTCTACTCGCTGCAGGCTTCATCCGGCCAATCAAGTACTCCAAGTGGCTGGCAAACCCAGTCCTGGTCGAGAAGAAGAACGGGACCTGGAGGATGTGTATCGACTACACAAATTTGAACAGCGCCTGCCCGAAGGAGCAGTTCGTCCTCCCGCGGATCGACCAAATAATCGACTCTACCGCGGGCTCGGAGTCGCTATGTTTCCTCGACGCCTACTCTGGATACAACCAGATCAAAATGGCCATCGAGGACGAGGAGAAGACGGCGTTCATCACGCCATTCGGAGCCTTCTGCTACACCGCCATGACCTTCGGCCTCAAGAATGCCGGAGCGACCTACCAGCGGTGCATGCAAGAGTGCCTCGCGAGCCAAATTGGCCGCAACATCCATGTCTACATCGATGACGTGGTCGTAAAATCCGCTCGCCAGGGCGATCTACTCGCCGACCTGGCGGAAACATTCGCCAACCTGCGAAAATACAAGATAAAGCTTAACCCAGGAAAATGCACCTTCGGTGTACCAGCAGGACAACTACTGGGGTACGTCGTCTCTAAGCGAGGTATTGAGGCGAACCCCACCAAGATCAACACGATCGCCCGACTCGGCAAACCCGAGTGCCTGCGCGACGTCCAGAAGCTGGCCGGGCGAGTAGCGGCTCCCAGTCGCTTCATCCCCCGCCTGGGCTAAAAGGCGATGCCCCTATACCGCCTGATGCGCAAGAACCCCACCTTCCAGTGGGACAAGGAGGCAGACGACGCGCTCCGCGACCTCAAGAAGGTGCTACTCGCCGCACCACTACTCGCCGCCCCTGCCGACAAAGAACCCATGCTGGTCTACGTCGCGGCGTCCGAGCGCGTCGTCAGCGCCGTCATGGTCGTCGAACGGCCGGAAGAAGGAAAGGAGCGCCCAGTACAATGACCGGTGTACTACATCAGCGAGGTCCTCACCGAGTCTCGCCAGCGATACCTGCAGTACCAGAAACTGGTATACGCGGTCTTCAGAGCACAGCGGCGCCTGCCGCACTACTTCCAGGAACACCCAATCACGGTCGTCTCCTCGGCACCATTGCAGGACGTCATCCACAACCGCGAGGCGACCGGGCGGGTCGCCAAGTGGGCCGTCGAGATCGGCGTCCACAACATTAAATATGAGCCACGAAAAGCGATCAAGTCAAGTCGCAAGCTCTAGCAGACTTCATCGCCGACTGGGAAGAGGCCCAGCAGCCAGCGAAGCTGCCATACCTCCATTACTGGAGCCTGCACTTCGACGGCTCCAAGAACGCGGACGGCGCAGGAGCAGGGATCGTGCTGACTTCACCGAAGGGCGACAAGCTCCGCTACGTCCTCTGCCTCGACTTCACCCCCTGCACCAACAACATGGCCGAGTACGAGGCACTACTCCACGGCATGCGGGCCGCCAGGGAGATGAATGTCAACTGCCTACGCTGCTACGGAGACTCCGACCTCGTCGCCGGGCAAGTCGCCGGCACCTGCGACGCCGTTTCCCCCACCATGGCAGCATACCGCCAAGCAGTGGACAAGCTGGGTGGACACTTCACAGGCTACTCTGTCGAGTCGATCGACAGGCGGAAGAACGAGGAGGCCGACGCACTCTCTTGCATTGGGTCGGCTCGACTCGCACCACCCGCCGGGGTCTTCCTGGACACGATCACCAAGCCATCAGTCTCTCCCCCAAGGGAGATCGACATCGGAGTCCCGCTGCAGCTAGAGGCAGCCCTGGTCGCACTCGTCACCGAGCCCGACGACTGGACCAAGCCCTACGTCGCCTACCTGAAGGCCGGCACCTTGCCGGCAGACGAGACGGACGCTCGGATGATCGCACGCCGATGCAAGTCCTACACCATCATCGACGGCGAGCTCCACAAGCGCAGCGTCACCGGCGTGTTCCAACGCTACGTCCAACCCGCCGAAGTACGCAAGATCCTCCACAACATCCACTCCGGCGACTGCGGCCACCACACCGGCGCCCGCTCTCTGGTCACCAAGGCTATGCGGCATGGCTTTTACTGGCCCACCGCACACGCCGATGCCGTCGACATTGTCCAGCGGTGCGCCGGGTGCCAGAAGTACGCCAACCAGACGCACGTGCCGAGCTCAGCGCTCAAGACAATCCCCATCACCTGGCCATTCGCCGTGTGGGGCATGGACATGGTAGGCCCCTTCAAAAAGGCTCCCTCCGGCTACACCCACCTCCTGGTCGCGGTCGACAAATTCACAAATTGGGTGGAGGCCAAACCAGTCCGGAAGTGCGACGGGAAGACCGCCACAAAATTCCTACGCGAGCTCATATATTGCTACGGGTTCCCAAACAGCATCATCACGGACAACGACACCAACTTTGCCAAAGGAGCCATGGCCGTGTTCTGCGAAGAACACCACATCCGGCTCGATCTCGCGTCAGTCGCCCACCCGGAATCCAACGGCCAGGTGGAACGGGCCAATCAAAGCATCCTCCACGGCTTGAAGCCGCGACTCCAAGTACCACTCGAGCGCACCGCCAGGTGCTGGGTCGAGGAGCTACCCTCCGTCATCTGGGGCATCCGCACCTCGGTCAACAGGTCGACAGGATTCCCCCCTTCTTCATGGTGTACGGCGCCGAGGCAGTCATGCCCACCGACCTCGAGCACGACTCGCCGCGGGTCGTCCACTACATGGAGGCTACAAACGAACTCGCCCGCTAGGACGGAGTCGATCAACTCGACGAGGCACGTGACCTCGCTCGATCACGCACCGCCATCTACCAGCAAGGACTCCGCCGCTACCACAGCCGGCGGGTGAAAACTCGCACCTTCCAAGAAGGCGACCTGGTGCTGCGCCTCATCCAGGACAAGAAGGGCATGCACAAGCCTTCCCCTCCGTGGGAGGGACCATTCGCCATCGGGCGCGTACTCGGCAACGATGCCTACTACCTCATCGACGTCCGTGGGGATGGCAAACTCGACGTCAAGCGACCGTGGAATGTAAACCTCCTACGGAAGTTCTATTCCTAGAACTCCACATATGTACCCTCCAGTCGCTATGAAATAAAAGAATTGGTTACCGCAAATCGCGCCTACTCTCCGTGTCTTGTGCCACTCGCACTCGTAATAACAGCGTCAGGCTAACCACAGAAGTCAACCTTTGGTACAGCGACCGGCACGGCCAAGTAGTGCGATGCAAGAGCACTGGGTCACCTCAGGTTTTGCATCGTCCATGAAAAACGCCTACCCAGAGCCCCATTGGAGTCTCCAAGCCCGACTGTCTCTACAAGCCAAGACAACTGCCTTCGCTTCTCACAGCGACCATGATCCTCCGCATCCTCGACATAGCGACTCGAACAGCCAAGTACCACGCTCGGGGACTGACGACCAGTTCAGCGCGAGCGGCTCGGGAAAACGCCAAGTATGAGAGCATGCCCAGGACTCGCCATGCGACTGACCCAACAGGCCAGGCAGGAGTGATGCGCTCAAACTAACGTGCCAAGTCCTCACCCACCCTCGAGTCGCGCCTAGAACAACCAAGTACCACGCTCGGGGACTCGGCCACCCGACCTCGTTCGCGCAAGGGAAAACGGTAAAGTACAGAGCGCTCAAGGGAGTCGCCTTGCGACTAGCTCTCCGAGTCCGGGCGAGTCGACCACAATAACAAAACATTGAAAAACCACAAACACATCACACACGAGGTAAACCGCACAAAAAGGGCGGACGCGCTCGGGGACTCGTTCAACCCTCAATCGGAAAACACATGACAAGTCACAAAACAAACACGATATCTCATTAATAGCATGTCGCAATCATTTCAGAATACAAAATATGCCCAAACGGCAGATCTGCTACTAACGCCCCAGGGCAAACTATTCCATTCCGCAGGCTTCGACGACGACTCGCCAGAACCCTTGCGATTGCGGATGAAGGGAGTGTACGGGTTTGACGGATATGTCGTCAGCTCACCCGCCATCGCCGCACGAAAGGGCTGCTCGACCTTCAAGTCCCGATGCTGCGGCTCGGGGTCGTTGGGCGCGACGACCGTCTCCTGGTAAGGAAGGAGGTCGCCCATCTCCCAGACGCGCTCAGAGTACACTGCGGCGCGACCCGTCAACTTGAGCACCTCTGAGATCACCGTGCCAGTCGATGACGGGTAGCCACTCGTCACGTCGTCCAGATCGAAATCCTCTGGAAAGTGAGCAAGCCCAAGGCTAAGCGCCATCGCCGCTCCGCGCCAGAACGCCGATCGCGTCATAAACTCAACGACCGACGGCGCCTTCTCCAAGTACTTCCACACCTCTATGAGGTCGCTGGGAATCACTTCCGTGGGCGATATCTCCTGGAGGTAGGCTCGGATGCATGTCGCTGACAATATCGCCGAGTCGACGAGCGTGGCCACACATTGGCGCGCGTCGAACGAGCTCGCCTCTTCCGCGCTATCAAGGATGTGACCTGCGAATAGAAGATAATAGTGAGTACGTTGGACATCACAAAAAGGCATATGCAATAGGCAGGGGCAGACACACTCACCAATCAAGGGACGGGAGAGATCCGTGAGGAAGCTCTGAAGAGATGTGTAATCATCCTGAAGCCCAGCAACAAGGGCGTCAGAAACCTTACGTTCTTCCGCGGCGGCCGTAACGGCGGCCTTGGCTCGACCATCCGCCGAACTTGCTTCTTCTTTCGCCTCCCTCAGCTCGCGCTCAAGGTCGGCGATCCGCTCCTCAGCCGAGCTCAATGCCGATTGAGCCGCTGCCAACTCACCCGCTGGGACAAGTCCCTGGCGAGCCTCCTCTGCCTTCGAGGCAACTGCCTGAAGCCCCTTATTCGCCTCTTGGACGGTGGCTAGTTCCTTCTCCGCGCGGTGTTTCGCTGCCAATCGGTCAGCCTACTCACGTTGCAGACCCTGCACACAATTCAAACAGTTAACCAAAGCGAAATCCTAAGTGCCCACCCGCTGAAATTCAGCGAGTGCGCACTCGGGGACTGGCGATAAAACAAAAATCCTAAGTGCCCACCCGCTGAAATTCAGCGAGTACGCACTCGGGGACTGGCGATCAAAAAATCCTAAGTGCCCACCCGCTGAAATTCAGTGAGTGCGCACTCGGGGACTGGACGCGAAAAATAACAACAAGACACTAAAAGAATCAGACCGCTGCAACACACCGGCCTGATCCTCGGGGACTGGACATACCTGGATGGCTGCGCCAAGCATGCCATGAAGTTGTATCGCATCCACGGACGCAAGGAGAGCTGCCGTGTGCCCACAACGCTGCTCGACCTCCACGTCGGCGACCCCAGGTGCATGGCTCGAGGGCAAGGTCCCACTCGCTGTAGCCGCTCTGGCCATGAAGCGCGGGAACGTTGCGATAGAGGCACCGGTGCCAAAGGAGGCCGGCTTAGCCACCCCAGGCGAGGGAGCACCCTCCTTCGTGGGTACGGACGCCTCCGTTGCGGGTTCATCCGGCGCGACCGTCGTGTCGTCGGAGATCGTGACGACATCGTCGCCCTTGGCTTTCTTGGCGCCATCCGCAGAGACGACGACTTCGTCCGCCTTCCTCTTCCGGGAGGGATCCTCTTCGCTGACGACGGGCGGCACCTTAGCCACGGTTGGATGGCCTATTTTCTTCGCTCCGGTCCTACAAATTGATTGCGTGAGCAAGATAATTCAAGTACAATGAAAGACGAAAGAAGGTGAGCAAACTCAGTTAGCGACTGGAATGAAGCGTAGCCCGGTGCGGATGCCGGCCGGCTTCTCCAGTTCGGGGCCCAGTTGGCGACTGAGGCCCATTTCCAAGACGTCGTGCGCCCAAGACACGGATGGTTGCTTCGTCGTCGAGGCTGCGATGGGAGCCTCAGAGACATCTTCAGCGGGAGCTTCCTTGCGAGGTGAAGTCGCCGCGACCGGAGCGGCCCCTAGTCCAGAGACTGGGGCGAATGGCGGAGGTATCGAAGCCAGTGGCACCTCGCTCAGGACAGCGGCCGTGTCCAGCGTGGTTACCATCGGCGGCGCCTCGCCCTTGGCCAGACTGGTGGTGTCGGAGCTGCTCGCCGAGTGCGGCGGGGAGGCCGGTCTCACCGGCTTTGTCTTCTTCTTCGGAGGGGCCTTCACCTCCTTCTCTGTCTTCTTCTTCTTCGACGGAGTAGCTTGGCGGTGCGAGGTGGTCTCCGGGAGTTCGTCATCATCATCATTATGACGCTCAAGGCTTTTACTTGCCTCAAGCTCATGCTGACGCTGCCCTCGGGTCTTGCGAACCAACGGGGTGACCTCCTCCTCGGATTCGTCGTCGTCGCTGTTCTCGTCGCTCTCGGCGTCGCCCTTGGGAGGCGATTCGCCCAGGTCCTGGACGGACGAGCTCGAGTTCTCATCGTCTGAAGGCGGGAGCCATCCTTCCACCACTTGGAATAGCTGCAATGAGTACAAAATGAAATTAGAATGACCACGACTGCATAAACTGCGACTGCGAATGATGCGAGGTCATTTACCGTTGGGGCTGGATGCTTTGCGGTGTAGGGGGCGACCCCAGCCTTTGCGTCCAGGTACACCGCCTGGGTGATCTTCTTCAGTGCTGGGGTGTAGTCCTCGATCTTCCATTCGGCGAGGCAGGATTTCGTCGAGTCCTCCCGGCCCGTGTATTGGTACATGTAGTGGTCGCGCCGAGCCAGAGGGACGAGCCGCCGCCCGAGCCAGCAGTTGTATAAGTTAATTGTCTGGAGGCCTTTCTTCTTCAGACTGCGGATGGTTTGGAGCATTTCGTCCACGACCATCCGCTGGTCGGTGGGGAGCTTGCCGACTTGGAGTCGGCGCGGTTTGGACCGGTTAGCGGAGTATCGTGGGATCGCCGTCTCGCCCTCCGGGGTCGCCTCGGCAATGTAGAACCAAGACTTCTTCCAGTCGCTCGCCGCCTTGGCGGGCAGCATCAAGTCAAAGAACGAAGCCTTCGACTTCAGCTGGAATGTCAGGCCGCCCGCGGCAAGCATTGGGCCGCCTGCTTCCTCGCGGCTGATCCGTCCGTGGAACAGATCTTGCCATAGAGGGAAGTAGGGCCGGCAGCCTAGGTAGCACTCGTAGAACGCCACGAAGATGGCGAGCTGCTCGATGCTGTGTGGACCCAGGTCCGACGGTTGGATCCCGTAGTAGGCGCAGAAGCGCCGGAAGAACATGGACATAGGGAATCCTAGCCCCCGTTCTAGGTGGCTGGTGAAGCAGATAAATTCTCCCTCGCGCGGGTTCGGGGTCACCTCTCCGGCCGCGGGGATGCGCCAACAGCCGGCACGCAGGATCCCGGCCTCCTCGAAGGACGCCAGTTGCGCCCTCGTACACTTAGATCTACCCCAAGGCTCGGTGGAGAGGGCCATGGCGGAAGGATTTGTGGGGGGTCGGAGGATTTTGGGTCGGCTGGATCGCGATGCGAAGGAAGGCGAGAGTGCGTGCAATCGGAGGAAATGGCGAGGAGATGGTTCTCTGATCGCCTGCCATTCCCCTTATGTAGCGGTTGTTACCCGCCAAATCAGGGAGCCATTACTACGCGGTGATTACGCCAAAAGTTACCGTTGGATTACCCCAACGGCTAGTTTGACCACGTTTAATGGTCCAACTTCAGCCACTCGGCTCGCCGACCCAATCACTACGACAGTGACTAAGTGTTTCGCCGACTCGACTCGCCAAAGCTGCGATCAGGATGACTAGTGGTTTCCTTCATATAGGAGCCCGCCGACGATCCGACTGGATGCTTGCTTTGAAGCCGTATACTCCGACTACCAGCAACCACCTGCGCCCAATCAACGACGGCCTCGGGGACTACTGATGGGGATATGCCCACCGGGGTATACCCAGCAGGACGTTTCCGACTGGCCCAGGAAGTGGCGAGTGGGCCTGCAAGACGGCGACTGGATCAAGGCCTGGTATGGATCCAAGCGACTGGGAGCTGAAGGCCCGGGCGAGTAGATATGCCTAGTCGAGTTAGGTTAAATAATTACCGAAGCCTTAACTGATTCGGTTGAGATATGTAAACCCTAGGGGAGGTGAGTCTATATAAACCTCCCTACGGGGCGTGTAGAGGTACGTTCCATCAGACATCCAAGCGACTCGCCGCCTAGCCGCCGAGCTCGCCCATTGTACCACCATCATAATACAATCTAGCAGGAGTAGGTCTTTACCCTCCGGGGGGCGAACCTGGGTAAAACCTTGTGTCTCTGCCCTCATCTCGCACCGCAGATGGCTGGCCGCCCTTGCCCCTCGTTCTACTACTCGCTGCCGATTGCAGCATCTGCCGTGACCATTCCCACGACATGTAGAGCATTGCAGTAACAGCAAATGCAAGCCATATAGTTTAGATACTAGTCTATTAGTATGATATTCATGAGTTGTTATTTCTGGATCTTATTTGTAAGAAGTTGCTTTCTCTCTCTATAACCTAAAGTGTTCTCTAGATCATTTGTAAAGAGTCGAGTTATAACCTATAGTCATGTCTTGGACCTGCTATGTTTCTATTATACCACTCTGAGGGATGTAATACGGGTGGAACGGTGTTTCATTGATGTTATGTCAATGACTATAGTGTACTACATCATGTAGTGGTATGTTGGGTCACCTCAGCTAGTATGAGAGCCTATACTTGGACCTTAGGATTAAAAAACTTTTAGGAGATATGTAGGTTGGATAGTGATTAGAGGAATTCATCTTATCTAAACCATATGATCTTATGACTTGTGATGGGTATCCACTTGAGGATAACCTTGTCACACTTAAGTTGGATGCTTTGCTCATCTTTCGTAGGAGCAGTTATTTATCTTCTCTTGGTAAAGTGCTATTTAGTGTCTTCCGAAGGAGATATAAACCACTAAGATACCTTAGGAAAAACAATTGGTCATACTAGATTAGGATCAAGTTTAGGATATTGTTTGAAATTGTATAAATGGTGTGGACTATCAATAGGATCCATGTTAGGTAAGGGAATCTTATGATTAGTAGAAAATTATAAACAACATAATGAAGACCACTAGAACATGTATTGATTCAATGGGTAGTATATCATGTAGGATTAACTTGAGAATTCTATGTGATGGAATGAAAGTTGCTTAGAATTAATAATGTCATAATAAAAAGAAGAGTCATCATGGTGATATTAGCTATTAAACCAGGATGAATAGGTGAATCATAACAAGATTATTGTGAGATTAGCTCTGAAACCATGATGAGGGTGTAAATATGACAAGTAATTAGTAAATAATATTGGTGTATAAGTAAGAAAAGAACAGTGTAGGACCATGATAGAAGTCATAGATGTCATAAATACCCGATAATCCTTGGTTTTTGATATTAAATAGATTTTTGTTAGTTGCTTGGAGAGATCATGTAAGGTTTTTTTCCTGAATAATGAAAGGTTGGTAATAGTTAGGCATGCCAAAAGAGAAATAATAAGTTCATGTAACAAAATTGAGACCACTTTGCTCAAAAGTATCCTATTGCAATGGAGCAATCTGGGTAAATACTGATACAAATAGTAGTTTGAACCATATGTGCTAAGTATCACAATGTAAACCTATATGAGGTGCCATACACTACACAACTAAGCCTGAATTCTAAAGATGCTATACTCAACTACTATATTACGGGATTAGAAATATTGTGTGTTATATGTAACACATTTGGATTTCTTGGATCTTCTTGATTGACTAGATTTGTACATGAAGTTTGACTTGGTGTGCAAATGCATGTTGTATCATCAAGTTATTACTTGATATTATAGACCTAGATAGAAAAGGGGAATTCGTGTAAGGGAGTGACGAGTTCCAAAGATCAATATAAAGAATTGCTTGGAGAGTGAAGCCAAATATAAGGAGTATCAACACTATTTTGATGGATCGATCAATTCCAAATTATTATTAGTCGGCAACAAGAAGGAATATTAGTGCATAAAAGGTATGGAGCAACTTGAAGTGATGAATCTAGGTTTAATTGTAGTAGGTAATACTGCTAAAGAGTTGATGAAGTAGTAATAACTAGATTCACGGAAGAATCATGAAATGAAAGAAGAAATATTGGAACAAAAATGGTATTCATGTTCTGAAATCTTAGAGAAAATACCAGTAGTAAGTTGAAAACCATAGGGTAATCCATACACCCTAGGATGGTTCACAACTGATATTTTGTTGGTTTAGTTAACCATGTCATCTTGGTATGTGTAGCACCCCGGGTAAAACCACTACTAGAAAATCACTTGGTGTTTGTTTGTTGCATCATCATGATATCATGCTCATGTTCATCATGCCACCTTGCATGGAACATATAATTAATTGTTACACTTGTGTTTCGTTTTTGATATTTGTATTTAAGCTTGCCATTGCTCATATCTATTTTAACCTCCCTCTATTCTATCTCTAGTTGGTGCCATTTGACATGAAACCATAATGTCTAAAATATGTTACTTGAGTCTTGCTATTTTATATTTGTTAGAATGCCCAAATTGAGTTGGGGGCATCATCTCTTCAAGTGTATTTTTCACTAACTTGCCAATCTATCTAGTCCTTATTATCATTTTAAATTGTACCACATAAGACAGATGGGTTCTTTTTATTTTTCCTTATGAATTTAAATCATGCCCATTTGATTTGTGTAGATCTCTACATCTTTTAATCATCTATCCTTGTCCCTATTACATGTGTTATTTATTCTTTCCATTCTACACATGAACATGACACTATATTACCACATACATGCACTAATAGTCTTCTTGCTAATTAATCTACTACCTTGCTTCAATCTCTCTCTTTCTCTTTATTCCTACACATATCCCAGGCCCTTTTCCTTTAAAATTATTTTATTTCCATCTCTTGTGATATTATACTTGTCACATAATGCATCGCCACTCCTTCCTATTTTTATTCTTTGCTTCTCCTAAAATTATAGATAAACATTGCCATCAAAATACATATTTTGAATCAAAAATTACTTTTATTAAAAACCATATTTCTTTTAGTTTTCTTAAATATTTGTATGGTCTAATATATATATATATAACTGCCTCACTTTTCTTATTTTGAAATTAAAACAAAACAATATTTTCTAGCCGTCGTATTATCACAAAAGATTTTTCTTATTTTAGTAAAACTAAAAGTAGAAAAAAAAACTCATCTAAAGTTTTAGCCCAAAACTAGTCCACATAATCTACTTTATAGACTATATAAATAATCTATTTTCTTCCTCTTCTTCCTCCTCAAACCCTAGCCCCAAATCTATCTAAATTTAGAACTGAAATATCCTAAAATTCTCCACCTCACTTGGCGTGCTCCTCTTTTTCTCTGCGGTGGCCGCCGGTTTTTTTTGCTATGAGCGCGACGCCACAGCTAAGCTACGCCTCTTCTTTTCTTCTACCTCAGGCCGTGAGTCTCCACCAGATCCCCATCTTATTGAGAGTATTTTCAAGCCACAAATCCAATTGCTTCCTTTTGCTGGACATGTATAGGTATGTTGCAGCCTAGATTAAATCGATGCACTTCTCAAGCTATTCCAGCTCTACTACATGTGTTCTATAGATCGTTTGGTTCCTGTGCACATTGCGTGCGGAGCGCGCCGTGTGCCTAATACTTCTAATCGCCGACAGTTCCTGGCCTCCCTTTCTCAACGTCATGCCACACGAGCCTCGGCCTCGTTCGTCGCGTGCGCCAACCATCAGGTCGCGAGGCCTGTTCGTGTAAAATTTCCTGCCTCCACCCAGCTGCGCATGTGCCATACATCGCCGGGCCAGCTCCGCGTCAACAGCAGCAAGTCGACTATATCCTTGCCTCGTTCCCAGCGTCAGTATAGAATTTCTAATTGGTTTTCGACGCAGTAGAGAATCGCTTTGTTTTTCTTTTATGAGCGCAGCTATCCCACCCGGGCGTACGCGAGCCGGGCTTATCACAGCCATCGGTTACTTCTGGATCAAAATGCCAGCAAGTTTGTATTTTAGTCCATAGAAAAGTCTAAAACTAGTCTACAGTCCACCTACCGGGAGAGAATAACACCTCATCTCTCGTCACACCGCCTTCCTACCTAATTATACAAGACCACGCGTTGCTGCTGTACCATGGCATGCTCAGTGTATGGATCTTTTTTATTTGGACATGTTTTTTTGTTCTGTATCAAACGGGGTGTATACTACCTTGTATATTGTAATTTCATGAAAACTTCTATGAATCTTGAATGTATCTCTACATTTCCTTTGATAAAATATGAATGATGCATTGTGTATGAATATTGTGTGAATCGTATGTACAAATATTGTGTGAATCTGGTGTACGAATATATGATGGATCTTTACATTTTCTTTGATAAACTGCTCTGAATCTTACTTGGATCATTAAATTTATGATGGGTCTTGTATGGATTTTCTGTCACACTGTAGTGAAATATGTATAGAAATTGTATGAATGTTCTTTGAAAAAAATTATATGAAACCACTATGAATCTTGTATGTATCGTTGAATTTTATATGAAACCACTCTGGTTTGATAATGTATGAAACTTGTATTATCTTAAAAAAATCTTGGAAACTTGTATGAATATTTAATATTTTTGAAAAAAATATTATTTAAAATATTGTTGAAAAATATAATTATGTAAGAAATTATTGTTGAAAAAATTGTTGCAAAATATATGAATCTTGTACGAAACTTCTGAATCTAGGATGAAACAAAGTAAGAGTGTCTAAAAATTGTTAAATAAATAGTATCAAAATAAAAATTATTAAATGAGTTTGTTGACACTTGCTTGAGTAGTGCGTATGAATTTATATTGTATGAATATGTCTAGAATTTTTGTTTCATCTATATGACACTTGTTTGAATCTATAAGAAGGTTTCATAAATATGATGTGGAGAAAATCTGAAATTATATAAAATACATATCTATTGTATGAAACCACTCCGAATCTGGTATGGATCATCGAATTTATCATGATCATGTATGGATTTGGTGTCAAACTTTAGTGAAACAAGTATAGAATTTGTTAGAATATTCTTAAAAAAAATTATATGAATATCTCTTGGCAGAAATAAGTTTGTAAAAACGTGTGAATCTTGTATGAAACTTCTGAATTTAGGATGAAACAAAGTAAGAGTGTCTAAATATTATTAAATAAAAATACAAAAATAAAAATTATCAAATGAGATTGTTGAAAAAACAAATCACGCATGTTTTCATAAAAAGATTCGGATCTTTTGCAAAGTAAAGCAGTAATTACACAAGAAATGTGAAAGATCTGTACTGACAAATAAGAGGGTCCTCCTATCGTGAACTGAATTTGGTGGAGGGGTCTTTTTGCAACTAGCATAAAAGACCGGGAAGAGAATGCTCTGACCATGCACGAATCTTGAACACAGGTTAGACAAGTAGGATAAGCCGGGAACACGTAACCCCAGGCGGTATTGCTTTTTCTTTTCTTTTATGCTGCTGTCGTACTGTTTATTAATTTGTTTTCTATCTGGACTTTGTCTTGATATGTTCAACCGCCCTCATCCTCATCGTATGGCCTTTGTTCTTCCGGATCCGAAGCAGAAATACAGAATTCACCACACTACTATTCATCTCAGCTGGTCACATATAAATACACAGTGGGTGCTTCCCAGATCGTAGGAGCATGGTGCTAATCTACGATCTCATCTAGACTACTTCTATCCTAACGACTAGCTCAGGTAGTTACAGATATACACGATGGTTACAAACGTTACAGAGAATGACAACGGTACATTGACACATTCTGTACATGTCTGTGTCAACACCCCCCGCAGACGGAACATCTGGTGGCAAGATGTTCAGGCTGGACCTGAATTCTTAGAAGACCTGGGACGGAAGCCCCTTCGTAAATATACCTACAAACTGAGACGTTGTTGGCACGTGCAGAATCTTTATTTCACCGAGAGCCACCTTGTCCCGAACAAAATGAAAATCTATTTCGACATGTTTAGTACGCTGATGTTGCACAGGGTTTGACGACAAATATATGGCACTGACATTGTCGCAAAAGACCACCGTCGCGCGGCTTGGTGGATGATGGTGTTCTTGCATCAATTGTCGCAACCAGCAAGATTCGGCAACACAATTGGCAACGCCCCTGTACTCCGCTTCAGCACTTGAACAAGAGACCGTCGCTTGGCGTTTGGATGACCACGACACAAGGTTGCTGCCCAAGAACACACAAAAGCCAAAAGTAGACTTGCGGGTGTCCAGGCACCCCGTCCAGTCGGCATCACTATAGGCAAGAAGGTGGTGTGATGATGAACGATATAGATGCAACCCGAACTGGGAGGTGCCCTGAATATAGCGGAGGATGCGTTTTATGAGCTGGAAGTGGGCAGTCGTGGGGGCATGCATAAAAAGACAGACTTGGTGCACTGCATAAGCGAGGTCAGGGCGTGTTAGGGTGAGGTATTGTAGGGCACGTGCGAGGCTACGGTAGAGTGATGGATCGGTGAAGGGTGTGCCGTTACTAGCCGAGATTTTTGAGGGAGTATCAATCGGTGTGGATATAGGGTTGCAGTTGGACATGTTGGCACGATCAAGTAGCTCTAGGGCATACTGTTGTTGGGAAAGAAACAACCCAGTGGAGGTGCGATGCTCATTTATGCCAAGAAAGTGATGCAAGTCACCCAAATCAGCCATGGAAAACTCTTTGGCTAATGAGGAAATGATGGAGTGGAGTAAGGAAGTGGTGTTGGCGGTTAGGATTATGTCATCTACGTAGAGAAGTAGATATGCGGTGTGGGTGCCAGTTTTGAGAATGAATAGGGATGAGTCACACCGAGATGTCACAAAACCGAGGGAGAGAATGAATGTAGTGAATCGAAGGAACCAGGTGCGGGGTGATTGTTTAAGCCCATAGAGGGACTTGTTGAGGCGACAAACATGAGATGGAAAGTGAGGATCGGCAAAACCTGAGGGTTGATGGCAATAGACGGTTTCTTGAAGATATCCATGCAAGAATGCGTTTTTCACGTCCAATTGGTGGATTGGCCAAGATTGAGAGGTTGCGAGGGCAAGAACCACTCGAATTGTGGCGGGCTTGATGACGGGGCTGAACGTTTCTCCATAGTCCACGCCAACGTATTGGGTAAATTCACGTAGCACCCACCTTGCCATCCGTGTTCATCTTGTGCCGAAAAATCTATTTTCCCATGACCACGGTCACACCTGCAGGACAAGGAACCAAAGACCAAGTTTCATTCCGTAACAGTGCATTAAACTCATCGAGCATCGCTGCGTGCCAATTAGGATCTTTTAGGGCTTGTTTATAGCTGGAGGGGATAGGCGAGATGGCAGAAGTGGAGACAGATAGGTTGATTAAACGACGAGGCATCAAAAAACTTGTTTGGCATGTGGGGGTAGTGGCTGGTGACGTGGCGTGGGCGGAGTGGTGGGAGGTGGGCTCAAGTGGGGCGTGGGAGCGGTGGACGAGGAATATTCGGTGGAGGGGACCATGGGCGATGCGGTGTCGACAGGCGATGATTGACGCACGGACTCAGAGGAAGATCCGATCTAGGGCGATCCCCAGGAAGATGCGGGCAACGTGGGAGGCTGAGGTTGGCTGGGCCGGGAGATGCGGATCCCAGAGTAGATCGGTCCGTGCCCTCCCGGATCGGCTGTGGCTGGAGCTGGTGGAGGTGCCTATGGGACGGACTCTGCAGATACATAGGGAAAAGTGGCTTCGTCGAAAGTAACGTGTCGGGATATGATAACTCGTTGGGTAGTGAGATCAAAGCACCTGTAGCCTTTGTGCTCGCGAGGATAAGCGATGAATATGCAGTGGGAGGAGCGAGGGAGGAGTTTGTTCGTGGTGGTGTCGTACAAATTTGGGTAAGGTTGGATGGTGGCCGTAGAGTTGAAAATGAGGCGTGGCATGGTTAATAACACGGGAGGGGCGAATATTAAGCAAGTGCGTGGCTATGTGGAGGGCTTCAACCCAAAACGAGGGAGTTAGATTTGCTTGGACAAGGAGAGTACGAACAATGTCATTTGTGGTTTGAAGGACTCGTTCATCTTTCCCATTCCGTGAAGAGGTGTGAGGACAAGATAGTCGAAAGGATACGCCATTAGTAGAGAATAAGGACCGCAAATCATAATTAAGAAACTCACCCCGTTATCACTTTGAACACATTTAATAATCACATGGAATTGGGTTTGGACATAGGCAAAGAAGCACTGAAGAACAGAGGTTGTTTCAGATTTGTATCATAGAGGGAAAGTCCATGAGTAGTGTAAGTAATCGTCTAAGACAACCAAATAATAAGCATAACCTGAATGACTTGAAATTGGTGACGTCCACAAGTCACGACACAATCTGAAAAGGGGCCGTGGTGAAACTAGAAGAAGAAGAAAAGGGGAGCCTAGGTTGCTTGCCTAATTGACATGCCTCGCAAATCGGGGAGTGTTTGAGATATGCTATATGGTTATCCTCATAGCATGTTTCTTATCGGGATAACCTGAATGACCCACAGTTGGTAGCATGGCCCATGGCTTGCTGGACGACCCAGTTAGATGGATCCAGAAGGAAGACCTATGCCGGATAAAGAAAGACTACGGAGGAGTCACCGACGTACCCGGAGCCTTGGAGTGCAAGACACGTTAGACTGATTATATACTATGTAGGACTCTGTAACATGTCCAGCTAGAACTTTCCCTATAACCCTAGGACCTGGTGGCTATATAAGCCAGACCTATTGTAATGCCTAAAAAATAGTAAAAATTAGAAATTGATTTTATTTTGTGCTTCATCATGATATTATCATGCATATTTTATCCATAAAATTATTTTATCAAAACATATTTTTGTTTTACCAAATATCCATGTGGTTTTATTAAACCCGTCCCTCGTTCATATTTTAAAATTAAAACAAATAATATTTCTCGCGGCAAAAGCTTTTCTTGTTTTATATAAATAAAATTAGGCTAAAAGCCCGTCTAATGTTTTGGCCCAAAAGCCTCATCTAGTCTACCTTGGACTAGGTAAGTAGTCCATCCCCCTTCGTTCTCCCCAAACCCTAATCCCAAATCTGAGATATATAATTCTCTCTTCTATTTGTCCTCGGTGCCGCGGGCGTGCTCTTGTCCTCTCTGATCTCCCTTCCCCTTTCAATCCATGCCCAATAGAAATCCCCAGCAAATTCCGCTGCCTTATCTTAATCCTTGTGCCAACCATCCAATTTTACCCTGCTGCCCCAATCGATCTCCACTTAAGATTTAAGTCACAAAATCCCCATGTCACAATAGCTCCTTGATTCCTTGCTTGGCCCATTCCCAGCGCCGCATGTACATCGGCCATGTCCTGCGCCTGCGCCAGATGCATCTCTGAAGGTCAAGCTCTTAATATTTCCCATTCATCAATCTACTCGTCAAATTCATAAGCATACGTGATACATGCCCCTATCGATTGAATCAATCCTGCCACTTTTTGTTGGTCGCCGCATGTAATCAGCAACAACAGTAATCACAACATGCGTCCTCGAATCACCCAGGAATCTGGCGACCTGCACCCCTCCAGCTTGGCTTCTTTCCCCTGCAGCGGCTCAGCAGCAGAGCATCACCGCCCGCATGTACTCCACCGCAGGCACGCGACAACGCCGAGCCGTCTCCTTGTCCCTTCGCACACTCCAGCAGCGCCTCGCCACCTGAACTCGTCCCGGCGTACTGTTTTGTCCCGCTTGCCGCAAGCCACTACCGGGTCAACGCCCCAGATGTGACGCTGTCCACCAATAGCAACCAGGCGAGCAGGTGTTTCGACCGTGGCTTGGCACTCAATTAGCCTACTACGACCCCTGGAACCCCAAGATCTTACTAATATGCGTCCATTTGATGACGAACCCTGCCTTCTACTACTCCAACTATAATTCGAAGATGGCATCTCCGTATTTTTGATCCGAGTCGTGTGAGACCCCGACTCACCTTATTTTATAAATGTCATGTATCTTATTGCATATTAAATCATTCATACTCGCATATATATTTATTTGTCTGGGGTACTTTGTCGATTCACCTCATAATTAAATATGGAGCCCATATATGGGCGAATCTAGTCTAATATTGATTCTATTTAATATTGTGTAGTGAACCGATGCCATGTTTTATCTTGTTAAGTGAACATTTAAATTGCGGGATAGATAAATAACTCGAACCATAATATTTATTCTACCTATTTTGCATTTATAGTCTTTACTTTCTTCCTTTGATCTATTGTTATCCTTATTGTCGATGCTATAGTACCGTTCCTTTAATTACCTGCTCCACTATATTGCCTTGGTTATCCTATTTCCTTGTTTGATTATCTAGCTTTGTCCCTGCGAGTCATAGGCATGCTTAGTATCGCTCTCATACAGGTGGAAGATGATACTTGAACATGGTTGGTGATAAGATAATTAATATCATGTCGTTGGTTATGGCTTCACCTAATGATAAGGCCCCGGCAAGGACCACCTTTGGGAACTGCTTGAGCCGACCTAGGACCCGTTCGTTCTACGATACCAGTTCCGAGTTGATCGCGCTAACCAAACGTGGGGCCTCTCGGACCCCCCTCAACTACCGGCGCTATTCGTATATCCAGAGGGTTACAAAATTGGTTTTCCATTTGGTGCATACGCATAATATGTCCTCGGACATGGGTGAGTTGATATGAGTAAGATCCCTCCTTTGTAAAGGAAAAGGATCCCTGTGATTCCAATGCTAGTCCCTGGATCAATGCTAGCATCCACAGTTTAAGATGAAGTACATAGATACAAAGGTCATTATTACAGTCATTCCAGAGATAAACATAGTCTTTACAACTCCAAGGCCACAGGCCTAGTACAAGAGTTTGGAACAAGTAAATAAATAAAAGTCTTCATCTTCATGTGCCACAGGCAAACATGTTGAGTGTAGACTCATGACACCTAATCCTCATCAGAGTAACCTGCAACATCACAAGTTACAGTCACAGCGGGTCAATACATTGGAATAGTATTGGCAAGTGATACCTTAGTATAATTTAGGTGGACTAGATACTACATCCAATTTGGCTAAGTGTAGCTTGGCTTGCTTTCCTCAAAATAGGTTTTGCCTATTAGTTGAAAACACTAAGTTTTTCTTTGTCAAAACTTTTCTCAAGGAACCACCAATAGACATTGAGGTCCTTCACCCTTGTTCACCCACCAGTTTTTACTTAGAAATTGGGATGAGGAGATTCTTGATAGCTTCCATGTCTTGATGCTCAAGTTGTCCATTACCATGGACTTGGCTAAGTACTTAGATTTTTCCATCTGCAGAGGTTGTGCACTTTTCCCACAAGCCTTGATTTTCACCAAGACAGGACCTTTCAGAATCTTTCCCTTAGACCAAATGGACGCGTTCCAACCTATCATCCCACTACCACCAACTGTCCAGATGGCTAAGTTCTAGCAACCTATGTGATCCTGGCAGAGCCCATATTGCCAAGTGGCTGCACTAGAAGCTTCTTAACACTTGGCCTCTAAAAATCTCTTTGTTCCTGGGTGGCTTTCCACAAGTGAGATACACAAGGTTCACCAGTCCCCTGGCCTTGTGTAACCACTCAACACAAACCATTCCTTCCATTCCACCCAGGTATTTTATTAACTTAGTTGTTTTATTAGGCAAAACACAAGTCCAAAGACTTAGAAATATTTTCATCATAGCATGTATATATCACCAACCCTTGTTTGCTACTAGCTAGGCTAAGCATGGCATAGATAATACTTAACTTAGAAATTCTCTAGCAATTCTACAACTACTAGGATTTCCCAACATGGTATATAAGCAAAATAATAACATGCAAGACTTAGCAAAATATTTCTAATGCTTAGTATAAAACATGGGATAAAAATATTCATGAAGTACCACTTGCCTTGGTAGTTTGGAGCGTAGCTACACTCCTCACAATCACAATCACTAGCACCAAAATCTACACAAAGAATCATAGCCACAATCACATACAAAGCATATACAATCAAAAATATATGCATGCATGCAAAATGATATGTGATGATTTTTAAAACTCAACAAAGCAAGTAAACAGTACTGGTTCAATAACAAGTTAAAAACATGCCAAACAACAATTATTTAAACCCTAAATTATTTCCTAAGCATTTCATATACTCAAATTAGCCCTACACAAGTTTCTGCAAATAAAATCATTTTAACAGAAGCAAAACATTAAACACATTGCATATTTAGAAAGAGCTTGCTCTCCTGATTCCAACGGTATAAAATTTGTCAAATTCTAACGTGGGGATCAAAAGTTATAGCCAAAACAAATTTAAATATCTAATAGATTCAAATTCTGTTTTTAAACTCTTACTGCTGCCACGCGTCTTGTTCTAATTGGCCCGTACCGCTTCGCGTAGGATCACGCTTCTGAGTCGTTAGATATACTTAAACCGCATGGCTCAGATCTACTCGTAACGATTCGTTAAGTGATCTAATCCTGTACGCTAGATCCAGATCTGATGGCTCTGGATCAAGCGACCAAAGCTGGGCGGCGCTGGCGGTGGCTACTGGCGGCGACGAGCTCGGCCTACGGCGGCGCGGCGCTACAGGTGGCTAGGGGGTTGTTGGAGACGCTTACCAGAGACGCGACGACGTGCTGATGCTCAACCTGGTGGCGGCTTGGCAAGGGGCGCACGGACACGGTCGCTGGGGCTCGTCGGAGTTGCGGGCGGCGTCTGTCGCTTGCTGTCGAGGTCGTTGTCAAGGTTCTGCATCGTCCTAGCACAAGGTAGAGGGTTTAGGAGAAGCGCAAGTGTCTGTCGAACAAGATGGTACCAAAGGGAAGACAAGGGGCGCTTAGTTCTTACCGCTATTGCTCATCGGAGTCGAGCGGCGGCGCTGGTGGTTGCGGGCGTGAACGAGAACGACGACCTGGGTCACGAGCAGGCAAACCAGGGGTGTTAGAAGATGCACAAGGACATGGCGGTCACGCTCGTTTGAACCAGAGACGGCGGGGCGGTCAGAGCTTACCGGAATCGCATGCCGGAGTTGCTCTGTCTGGGGCGGTGTAGAGGTAATTGTGGGCAGCCTGGGGGCGTAGAGGTGGTGCTTGGTGAGGGGAAATGGCCGCGGTGCAGAGGGGATCTTATAGCCAGAGCGGGGGCGAGGATTGTGTGGCGAATCAATGGCAATTAATCGCGCAGTAATAGCGGCGAGGTAACGGCGGAGCGAGCGGCGCTGGCGCGCGTGATTGACGACGAAGGCGACGTGGTCGCAGGGTCCACTCGTCAGCGGGTTTAAACAGCGAGGGGGTGGGGTCGTGTGGTCAGTGACTCTGGGGGTGTGTCTGCGGGTGAGCGAGAGAAAGAAGGAACCCGGGTGGGCTTAGTGGGCTAGATTAGTAGTTGGGCCAGATAGATAGCGCTGGCCCTTTTCTATTTCTTTTCTCCTTTTCTTTTTCTATTTTGATTTTCTAAAATGTTTTTGAAATCCAAATCAAATGAGTTTGAATTCAAATCTTCCCTAGGTTCTTATACTGTAACCTTGCACTCAAATGTGTGCCTAACACTACTGTCCAAACCAAACATTTTGATCAGAAAAAACTAAAAATAAAACCAAGCCTTTATGATATATATTCAGTAGGCATAATATTGGTTTTATTATTCATTTTGTTTTGAAATTTGTTCGAACTTTTGGTGGTGCCTAAGTTTGAATAAACAAACCTTACTGAATCAAAACAAGTATTCTTCTCATTGGAAGATAGCACTAAGGCTTGAGCAAACCTACATAAAATAATAAGCACAAATTCTTCTGTTTTGAATTGATTTGTTTGAAATGAAATTCATATGCTCATGGATGCATGGATGATATGCATAAGTTTGAAACATGATTTTGAGGATGTTACAAATCTAACCCCCTTAAGGTGAATCTCGCCCTCGAGATTTGGGTTGGCTAGCAAATAGGTGAGGGTGGTCTTTCCGAAGATCATCTTCTCTTTCCCATGTTGCTTCCTCTTCAGAATGATGATTCCACTGCACTTTGCAAAACTTGATAGTATTAATCCGTGTGACTCTTTCTGCAGTCTCAAGAATCTTGATAGGTTTCTCCTCGTAAGTAAGATCACTTTCCAACCGAACCTCTTCCAAAGGTATAGTATCCTTCAAAGAAGTTTCTTCCATTTCTGGATGACATTTCTTAAGCTGACTCACATGAAACACATTATGAACAGCTGACAGAGATTCTGGTAGTTCAATTTCATAGGCAACTTCTCCTTTATGACTCAGAATCTTGAATGGTCCCACATATCTTGGGGCCAATTTTCCTTTGACTCCGAACCTCTTCACTCCACAAAGTGGTGACACTCTAAGATAAGCTCTATCACCGACTTCGTAGGTGACTTCTCTACGCTTAGGATCTGCGTAGCTTTTCTGTCGGGACTGTGCTATCTTCAATCTGTCCTTAACCAACTTGACCTTCTCTTTGGCTTCTTTGATAAGTTCTGGTCCGAATAAACTTCTTTCTCCCACACCATTCCATAGCAATGGGGTGGTACACTTTCTTCCGTAGAGAAACTCAAACGGTGCCATCTCAATGCTGGCTTGATAGCTGTTGTTATACGAAAATTCTGCATAGACTTTCGTCCCAACTGGCTCCATAGTCTAGGGCACAGGCCCTCAACATGTCTTCAAGAATCTGATTAGTTCTTTCTGTCTGTCACTCAGTTTGAGGATGAAAAGCAGTGCTGAATTCCAACCTCGTTCCCAATGACTCATGTAGCTGTCTCCAAAAATGGGATGTGAATTGAGTTCCCCTATCAGACACAATGCTTTTTGGCACTCCATGTAGACATACAATTCTACTCATGTAGATATTAGCCAACTTAGCACTTGTATAGGTTGTCTTCACGGGTATGAAATGAGCCACTTTAGTTAGGCGATCCACTACTACCCAAATAGAATCGTATCCTGACCGGATCCTTGGTAATCCGGTAATGAAATCCATACCAATCTTGTCCCACTTCCAATCAGGAATAGGTAGTGGTTGGAGCAAACCTGCTCGTTTCTGATGTTCCGCTTTCACTCTACTACACACATCACACAAAGCAATATGTTCGGCGATGTGCTTCTTGAGATTATTCCACCTAAATATTTCCTTCATGTCCATGTACATTTTGGTGTTACCCGGATGAATGGAATACGGAGAGTTGTGTGCTTCTTGCAAAATCAGTTTCCGAAGCTCCGGATCTTGTGGAACACAGATACGTTTCCCATGCCATAAAGTACCCTGTTCGTCTTTATGGAACCCTTTGGCTTTTCCTTTGCCAATCTTTTCTTTAATCTCTTCAATTTCTTTATCAATCTTCTGGGCTTCTTTGATCTTGTCCAGCAAAGTGGGTTGAACATCCAAAGACATGAGATGTCCTTCAGGCACAATCTCCAATCTGAGATCTCTAAATTGGGCACACAAATCATCTGGCAATTCTCCTTTGGTAAGGCCATTCACAAAAACCTTACGACTTAAGGCATCCGGTACAACATTTGCTTTATCGGGATGGTATTGCAAACTTAAGTCATAGTCCTTGATGAGTTCTAGCCAATCTTCTTTGTCTCATATTAATTTCATTCTGGGTGAAGATATACTTCAAACTCTTGTGATCTGTGAACACTTCACAACGCTTTCCCAAAAGATAGTGCCTCCATGTTTTGAGTGCATGGACAACAGAGGCTAACTCTAAATCATGAGTAGGATAGTTCACTTCATGAGTTTTGAGTTGTCTCGAGGCATACGCCACTACTTTTCCTTCTTGCATAAGTACTGCACCCAAACCATGATGAGATGCATCACAATACACCTGAAAGTATTTTTCCAAGTCTGGCAAACACAAGACTGGTGCTGTCACAAGTCTCTTCTTTAATTCCTGAAAGCTGAGTTCAAAACCTATAGACCAAGCAAACTTCTTGTCTTTCTTTAGCAATTCCTTCATGGGCTTAGCTACCTTGGAGAAATTTTCAATGAACCTTCTGTAGTAACCTGCTAAGCCAAGGAAACTACGAACTTCTTTCACTGACTTGGGAGATTCCCATTCGGTTATAGCCGAAACCTTAGCAGGATCAACTGCTACACCATCCTTTGTCATAACATGTCCAAGAAAACCAACTTCATTCAACTAGAATTCACACTTGCTGAATTTGGCATAAAGTTTATGCTCTCTTAACTTCTCAAGTATCAAACACAAATGTCCTGCATGCTCTTCTTTGCTCTTGGAGTAGACTAAAATGTCATCGATGAAAATGACAACAAACTTGTCAAGGAATTCCATGAACACCTTGTTCATCATATTCATAAAGTATGCTGGAGCATTGGTCAAACCAAATGGCATCACGGTATACTCATATAATCCATACCTTGTGGTGAAAGTTGTCTTGGGTATGTCTTATTCTCTTATCTTGAGTTGAAAATAGCCTGACCGGAGATCAATCTTTGAGAATACACAAGCTCCTTCTAGCTGATCAAACAAGTCATTGATTCTAGGCAAAGGATATTTGTTCTTGATAGTCACCTCGTTGAGTGAACGGTAATCTATGCATAACCTTTGACTTCTATCTTTCTTCTCCACGAACAAAACTGGGGCTCCCCAAGATGAAAAACTTGGTTGAATAAATCCTTTCTGCAACTGTTCTCCAAGTTGTTTCTTGAGTTCCATCAGTTCATCAACTGACATCTTATATGGTCTCTTTGCTATTGGCCCAGATCCTGGTAGCAAATCTATAAGAAACTCCACATCCCTATCTGGTGGCATTCCCGGCAATTCTTCGGGAAACACATCCGGATACTCACTCACAATTGGCACACTGTCTATGCTAACCCCCTTAATAGAATTTAGCATACTCCTTCTTGCTTCAAAGTTGGTCTTGAATCTGATCCTTTTATTTTCTGGAGTTGTGAGTGAGACAGTATGGTTGGCACAGTCTATCACTCCCTTGTGCTTAGTCATCCAGTCCATTCCCAAAATGACATCCAATCCTTGGGAGTTTAGGATTATTAAGTTAACGGGAAACTTATACTTCCCAAACTCTATGACTAGATCATGACATCCTGAATTCACTATCATTTCTCCACCAGGAGAACTTACTTTTATAGGACACCCAATAGTTTCTACCGGCAGTTCATTTCTTTCAACAAATGCTCTTGATATGAATGAATGAGATGCACCAGTATCAAAGAGAACAAATGCTGGAACAGAATTGAGTTTGAACTTACCAGCAACAGCATCAGGCTCCTCATAGATTTCCTCCACATTGATGTGGTTCACCTGTCCCTTTTGAAAAGGGTTGGGCTTGTTGGGTCCTTCAACTTTCTTCTCTGGGCATTCATTTGCATAATGCCCCATCTTCTTGCACTTGAAGCATTCAACCTGACTTATGTCCTTTTTGACAGGCTGGCTTCCACTTCTACTTCCATTACCACTGTGGTGGCTCTTGTATCCACCCTTGTGGTTCTTGTACTTGTCATTGTCATGACTGCGGTGATGCTTGTTGTCATGACGGTTGTGGTTGTGGTGCTTGTTGAATTTCCCATGCTTGTGGGATCCTGAGCTTCCACTATCATCATAATGGGAACGTTTGTGAGACGATCCCGAGTTGTGCTTGTCTGAGAGCTTTCTCTTCCTGCTTTCAACTTGCTTTATTTTGTTCTCCAAAATAGCAGCCTTGTCACAGAGAGACTGATAAGTGGGAACATAGGCCACAGCCAACTGCAGATTCAGCTCATCATTCAACCCTTCGAGGAACTTTTCCTTCCTCTTAGCATCAGTGTCAACTTCATCCGGTGCATATCGCGCCAGATTGTTGAACTCCTCAATATATTTAGCCACGCTGCGGTGGCGCTGCTTCAGGTTATGAAACTCTTTCTTTTTCAGACTCATCACTCCAGATGAGATATGAGCAGTACGGAAGCCATCTTCAAAGATAGCCCATGTCACATCTTCTATGGGAGTGGTGATCTGGAAGTTATCCCACCAAGTGGCGGCTGGTCCTTCCAGCAAGTGTGCTGCAAATCTGACCTTTTCTGCATCAGTACAGCCCACAGTTACCAAGTCCTTGTTCACAGAGCGTAGCCAATCATTGGCCACCATGGGATCAATCGTTCCTGAGAACTTTGCTGGCCTCAATCTCAAGAACCTGGTAAGCATATCAAAACCCGGTGGGTTGTTGTTGTTGTTGTTGTTATTTTTATTGTTATTGTTGTTGTTGTTTTGGTTCTGGATGAGCGTCGTCATCATTTGCATCAGTTGAGTTTGAGCGGTCATCATTTGCTGCATTTCTGGTGTGATGTTGTTGTTGTTGGGGTTGGGGTTTGCACGACGAGGCATCTGTGGTTGGTTCAATAGAGATAAGAATGAGATACCCAAAGATGCTTTCATGCACAATACATCACATAAACAATCACAAAGCATGCAACATAATGATAAAAGTTCAACAACCAGATAACAAGTTCGTAAAGTAAAACGCACACAAATAGCAAGCCATCCACATGTCGGATGGTCAAATAACAAGTTCCCAATCAACAAGTACGATAATAAATGATAAATGAGTAGTCAACTCTACTCATCGACATCAACCTCCTCCTCGACAAAGGTAAGACCTGCGTTCTCCATCGCGGTCTTGTATTCCTCGACACTGGTGGTCAAGGTCTCTATCTTGGCTTTGAGAGCCCTCTTCTAGGAACGAAGCCTCTCAATCACCGTCTGCTGATGCTCGAGCTCGAAGTCCTTGGACTGCAGTTCTTCAGTCATGTCCTGGATCTTCTTGTTCCTATCCTGGACCCGCTTCTCCTGACTCTTGAACTTTCTGTCCTGGCTCTCGAACTTCGCCTCCATCTCCTTGACTATGTCATCTTGCTCCACGAAGAGCTTGTCCTTCTCACGAAGCTGCACCTGGAGTTCGTCATTGTTGAGCATGACGTTGGTCCTGTCAGTGTCCACATGCCTAATGAGAGACTCCAAGTCCTGGAGGTATAGATGAATCGGCTCTGCTGTGTCCCTCGAATCGTCCTCGAAGTCGATGGAATCTCCATCCTCATCACGTCTACCGAAGACGTGGAAGTGAGTACCTCTAACCTGTCGGGAGTGTCTCCCTAGCAGACGTCCTATCAGATCCTGCATGACTACCTCAAGGCCTCTCTCCTTGTCATCATGCATGAGCTTGAAGATGATGGCCTCCGTGGTAGGCTCTGTCTGGCGTCCGGGCTGGTTGACCTTGAAGCCCCAAAGGTCTTTCCTCTCAAACTTGGTGAGGGGAAGCACCATGATGGCAGGAAGAGGGAGATTGAGCAAAGTAGTAAGCTCAACAATACGAGGACCAAAGCGAGTTCCCTGGAACTCCTCAACAGTGCTGAAGGTAACAGTAGGCATCTATTTATAAGATAGAAAAAGTTAGGACAACACAATTCAAGATAATACACAAGGCAAAACATCACATACATATCCTTGGAAATCCAAACACACAAGTCATGGCATACATGGATTCAGTACAATAACCAAGGTTCAACTTATTTTTAAAGCAACATTTGGAAAATAAGGTGATAAGTGGTGGTCCAACTAACGAAGTACGTTTACAATCCTATCTCACTGGATCTATTGGCTAACACAATGTTTCTAGAAGTAATCAATCTATCTTGCTCACATGACTCCATCACTAAGTCTATAATGTCTCCTCTTAAGGTTTGGTTGGTAGCTTCCAACTCTTGGGTATGTTTCTTCTCTTCCTTTAGATCATTTTGGAGGTTGAGCATTCTGCACTTGACTCTATCACCAAGTTCTTTGATGGTCTTCCAAGCTGCATCCCTTGCTGATTCAAAGAATGTAGTGTGCACCACTGAATTGGTGAACATGCAGAATCCTTTTTCCTGGTGGTTGTCTTCCTTGTTTTTATACAAGTGAAGTTGCACCCACCAGTATTCCACTCCTTCGTCCATCACAGGGAAACCTTTGTACATAGCTACACCTTGTATCTCTAATGCAACCATGAGGTCCCTGAGAGCCTTGGGGAATTCTGTCTCACACTCCAAAGTCATTGTCATGAGTGGTCCTTTCCTTATGGCTTCGTTGATGGAGTTCATCTACAAATAAGATGAGAAAGAAGATTAGAAAAGTTTACGAGAAGAATAGACAAGTGTAGAAGTTGTTGAAATTATTTCCTTATTGGTTTCCAATCCTAGGGTCATAATCCTACAGGCAACACAGTGCTCTGATACCATCTGTAAGATCCCTCCTTTGTAAAGGAAAAGGATCCCTGTGATTGCAATGCTAGTCCCTGGTTCAATGCTAGCATCCACAGTTTAAGATGAAGTACACAGATACAAAGGTCATTATTACAGTCATTCCAGAGATAAGCATAGTCTTTACAACTCCAACGCCACAGGCTAGTACAAGAGTTTGGAATAAGTAAATAAATAAAAGTCTTCATCTTCATGTGCCACAGGCAAACATGTTGAGTGTAGACTCATGACACCTAATCCTCATCAGAGTAACCTGCAACATCACAAGTTACAGCCACAGACGGTCAATACATTGGAATAGTATTGGCAAGTGATACCTTAGTATAATTTAGGTGGACTAGATACTACATTCAATTTGGCTAAGTGTAGCTTGGCTTGCTTTGCTCAAAATAGGTTTTGCCTATTAGTTGAAAACACTAAGTTTTTCTTTGTCAAAACTTTTCTCAAGGAACCACCAATAGACATTGAGGTCCTTCACCCTTGTTCACCCACCAGTTTTTACTTAGAAATTGGGATGAGGAGATTCTTGATAGCTTCCATGTCTTGATGCTCAAGTTGTCCATTACCATGGACTTGGCTAAGTACTTAGATTTTTCCATCTGCAGAGGTTTTGCACTTTCCCCACAAGCCTTGATTTTCACCAAGACAGGACCTTTCAGAAGCTTTCCCTTAGACCAAATTGACGCGTTCCAACCTATCATCCCACTACCACCAACTGTCCAGATGGCTAAGTTCTAGCAACCTATGTGATCCTGGCAGAGCCCATATTGCCAAGTGGCTGCACTAGAAGCTTCTTAATACTTGTCCTCTAAAAATCTCTTTGTTCCTGGGTGGCTTTCCACAAGTGAGGTACACAAGGTTCACCAGTCCCCTGGCCTTGTGTAACCACTCAACACAAACCATTCCTTCCATTCCACCCAGGTGTTTTATTAACTTAGTTGTTTTATTAGGGAAAACATAAGTCCAAAGACTTAGAAATATTTTCATCATAGCATGTATATTTCACCAACCCTTGTTTTCTACTAGCTAGGCTAAGCATGGCATAGATAATACTTAACTTGGAAATTCCCTAGCAATTCTACAACTACTAGGATTTCCCAACATGGTATATAAGTAAAATAATAGCATGCAAGACTTAGCAATATATTTCTAACGCTTAGTATAAAACATGGGATAAAAATATTCATGAAGTACCACTTGCCTTGGTAGTTTGGAGAGTAGCTACACTCCTCACAATCACAATCACTAGCACCAAAATCTACACAAAGAATCATAGCCACAATCACATACAAAGCATATACAATCAAAAATATATGCATACATGCAAAATGATATGTGATGATTTTTAAAACTCAACAAAGCAAGTAAACAGTACTGGTTCAATAACAAGTTAAAAACTTGCCAAACAACAATTATTTAAACCCTAAATTATTTCCTAAACATTTCATATACTCAAATTAGCCCTACACAAGTTTCTGCAAATAAAATCATTTTAACAGAAGCAAAACATTAAACATATTGCATATTTAGAAAGAGCTTGCTCTCCTGATTCCAACGGTATAAAATTTGTCAAATTCTAACATGGGGATCAAAAGTTATAGCCAAAATAATTTAAATATCTAATAGATTCAAATTCTGTTTTTAAACTCTAACTGCTGCCACGCGTCTTGTTCTAATTGGCCCATACCGCTTCACGTAGGATCACGCTTCTGAGCCGTTAGATCTACTTAAACCACACGGCTCAGATCTACTCGTAACGATTCGTTAAGTGATCTAATCCTGTACGCTAGATCCAGATCTGACGGCTCTGGATCAAGCGACCAAAGCTGGGCGGCGCTGGCGGTGGCTACTGGCGGCGGCGAGCTCGACCTACGGCGGCGCGGAGCTAAAGGTGGCTAGGGGGTTGTTGGAGACGCTTACCAGAGACGCGACGACATGCTGATGCTCAACCTGGTGGCGGTTGGCAAGGGGCGCACGGACACGGTCGCTGGGGCTCGTCAGAGTTGCGGGCAGCGTCTGTCGCTTGTTGTCGAGGTCGTTGTCGAGGTTCTGCGTCGTCCTAGCACAAGGTAGAGGGTTTAGGAGATGTGCAAGTGTCTGGCGAACAAGATGGTACCAAAGGGAATGCAAGGGGCGCTTAGTTCTTACCGCTATTGCTCGTCGGAGTCGAGCGGCGGCGCTGGTGGTTGCGGGCGTTAACGAGAACGACGACCTGGGTCACGGGCAGGCAAACCAGGGGTGTTAGCAGATGCACAAGGACATGGCGGTCACGCTCGTTTGAACCAGAGACGGCGGGGCGGTCGGAGCATACCGGAATCGCCTGCCGGAGTTGCTCTGTCTGCGGCGGTGTAGAGGTAATTGCGGGCAGCCCGGGGGCGTAGAGGTGGCGCTTGGCGAGGGGAAATGGCCGCGGTGCAGAGGGGATCTTATAGCCATAGCGGGGGCAAGGATTGCGCGGCGAATCAATGGCAATTAAGCATGCAGTAACAGCGGCGAGGTAACGGCGGAGCGAGCGGCGCTGGCGCGCGTGATTGACGACGAAGGCGACGTGGTCGCAGGGTCCACTGGTCAGCGGGTTTAAACAGCGCGGGGGTGGGGTCGTGTGGTCAGTGACTCTGGGGGTGTGTCTGCGGGTGAGCGAGAGAAAGAAGGACCCCGGGTGGGCTTAGTGGGCTAGATTAGTAGTTGGGCGAGATAGGTAGGGCTGGCCCTTTTCTATTTCTTTTCTCCTTTTCTTTTTCTGTTTTGATTTTTTGAAATGTTTTTCAAATCCAAATCAAATGAGTTTGAATTCAAATCTTCCCTAGGTTCTTATACTGTAACCTTGCACTCAAATGTGTTCCCAACACTACTATCCAAACCAAACATTTTGATCAGAAGAAACTAAAAATAAAACCAAGCCTTTATGATATATATTCAGTAGGCATAATATTGGTTTTATTATTCATTTTGTTTTGAAATTTGTTCAAACTTTTGGTGGTGCCTAAGTTTCAATAAACAAACTTTACTGAATCAAAACAAGTATTCTTCTCATTGGAAGATAGCACTAAGGCTTGAGGAAACCTACATAAAATAATAAGCACAAATGCTTCTGTTTTGAATTGATTTGTTTGAAATGAAATTCATATGCTCATGGATGCATGGATGATATGCATAAGTTTGAAACATGATTTTGAGGATGTTACAATATGTCTTCGGACTTGACGTTTTGGTGGATTGCCATGGCTTGCATACATAAACAGCGGTACTCGGTGGCGGCACCCACGGTGTGTACAAGTTACCCCGCAGGGCCCAATCCACCAGTAGGCGCAAATACTGTGCCTTCCTTGAGAATCGTTGTACCTCTTGGTTGGTTCCCCACAGTAGGTGATTCCTCTGGATATGCGCGTAGTTAAGGGACAGTTCATGTTGTGAGATTCAGATGGCACGCGTAATATGTTGCCTGATGGGTTGAGCATGCGTTTGGGTACAGTAGTTCACCCCTGCAGGGTAAATCTTTTCGAGAAGCCGTGTGTCCACGGTTATGGACGCCTCAGGAGTACAGTGTCATGATTATAGACAATGCCACTAATGTTTTGCCTTTAATATTATGATTAGTAATTAGCCTTATCAACTAAACACCTGCTTAACTAAAATTGCCACCGTGTGTGTTCCGCAAGGGGACTTCCTCGACTGGTCTTCGAGGGGGAAATCTTCGGATGGGTTATGTTTGGTGTTATATTATGCTATCGTGTAGTGCTCTCTTATCTCGCTCTAATAGCCAAAGTTGTAGTGTGTCCCTATAAGTTAGATAGTGCAAGCCTTGCTGCCGCTGAGCCCACCATACCTATGTAGGCGAGGACCGCCGAATTCTAGTCTCGCCGTGTACTGGCCTCAGTACTGACCGTTCTTTTTCTGTTTTCCTTTGCCCTTTGTCGGCACCCTTTCGGCCTGACAGGTATGTGATTGGCGACGTTAGCAAGGTTACCTTTCCGGCTTGGCCTAGGCAGGGTTGGACACCGCTTGGTTATTCTTCAGGACTCTTAGTCCCATTTGGTTCTTGTCTGTACTCGGATACTATCTTGGTTTCTTCTTGAGTTGTATCATCGTGTTGTACCTTTTGTATTCTTGACTCGTTGATCTGTTGTTCTATATATAAGTTCTTGTGGACTCTGTTGTAAACTACTGTGATGTAACTACTTGTATTCAAATCCCACCCACACGAAAGTGTCTGGTGGGTGTCTTTGAATCGCTTCTATGCGGATTTTGGCGGGAAATGCTAAGATCTGCATAGACCCGATTCAGGGGCGTTACAAGTGATATCAGAGCAAATGTTTTACGATACCCCACTGGTCCAGCCTGTAGGTTAACCTTGCCAACGGTCGATGTCTAGTGTCAAAACTATTTTTCTACAAATGCGTTGGATAGATCTAATTAGCTATGATTTTAATCCTTACCTCCATTCTTTCTCCTCTTATCTTTGCGTCTTTTAAATCTGATCTCTTACCTTCTTCAAGTCTAGGATTCTCGTCGTTGGTTTCCCTGTCGTACCTTTAGGGTTTCTCTTCCTTCCTTTTGCAATGGTGGTTCTACATTCGGTTTTCTCTCTATCTGAGCTTCCATCATATGTTTCCGGTGTTGTGCAACCTCTAAGACGACGACCTCTTTATCTCTGGACCTTTTTTCCGAAGCTTTCCAAAATACCGATTGTCAAGATCTTTGGTCTGGATTCTAAGAGTTGGTTGCACGATTCTTCTATTCATGTACAGAGTAATGCTCCGAGTGCGAGATGGAGTCATGACCATACCACTACTCTTATCATTCGCCTTGTACACTGAGTGGTGGAACCATGCAATTTTACTCCTTCCATGGAAGTTAAAGGTGGCCTTATCTTTGAGACCTTTACTTTCGAATTTGCTTCTCCGGAGTGTTCTCTCCAAGAACGTGAGCAACCAACCCTTGTTTGTGGTGTCGACGATTTCAACACGGAGCAAGAATTCTTGTTAGTGGTGTCGCGACCATCACCCAGGTGCAAGAAGATCCGATCATCAAACCTCCTTTCCCCTGGTGTCCTAGCTTGGATCTTGGGACGCGATCCTTGTTAGTGGTGTCGAGTTTTAATGCCCGAAAAATAGTAAAAAAATAGAAATTGATTATTATTTTATATTGTGCATCATCATGACATTATCATGCATATATTATCCGTAAAATTATTTTATCAAACCATATTTTTGTTTTACCAAATATCCACGTGGTTTTATTAAACCTGTCCCTCGTTCATATTTTAAAATTAAAACAAATAATATTTCTCGCGGAAAAAGCTTTTCTTGTTTTATATAAATAAAATTAGGCTAAAAGCCCGTCTAATGTTTTGGCCCAAAAACCTCATCTAGTCTACTTTGGACTAGATAAGTAGTCCATCCCCCTTCGTTCTCCCCAAACCCTAATCCCAAATCTGAGATATATAATTCTCTCTTCTATTTGTCCTCGGTGCCACGGGCGTGCTCTTGTCCTCTCTGATCTCCCTTCCCCTTTCAATCCATGCCCAATAGAAATCCCCAGCAAATTCCGCTGCCTTATCTTAATCCTTGTGCCAACCATCCAATTTTACCCTGCTGCCCCAATCGATCTCCACTTAAGATTTAAGTCACAAAATTACCATGTCACAATAGCTCCTTGATTCCTTGATTGGCCCATTCCCAGCACCGCATGTACATCGGCCATGTCCTGCGCCTGTGCCAGATGCATCTCTGAAGGTCAAGCTCTTAATATTTCCCATTCATCAATCTACTCGTCAAATTCATAAGCATACGTGATACATGCCCCATCGATTGAATTAATGATGCCACTTTTTGTTGGTCGCCGCATGTAATCAGCAACAACAGTAATCATAGCATGCTTCCTCGAATCACCCAGGAATCTGGCGACCTACACCCCTCCAGCTTGGCTCCTTTCCCTAGCAGCGGCTCAGCAGCAGGGCATCATCGCTCGCATGTACTCCACCGCAGGCACGCGACAGCGCCGAGCCGTCTCCTTGTCCCTTCGCGCACTCTAGCAGTGCCTCGCCACCTGAACTCGTCTCGGCGTACTGTTTTCTCCCGCTTGCCACACTGCCGCAAGCCACTACCGTGTCAATGCCCCAGATGCGACGCTGTCCACCAATAGCAACCAGGCGAGCATGTGTTTTGACCGTGGCTTGGCACTCAATTCGCCTACTACGACCCCTGGAACCCCAAGATGTTACTAATATGCGTCCACTTGCTGACGAACCCTGCCTTCTACTACTCCAACTGTAATCCGAAGATGGCGTCTCCGTATTTTTGATCCGAGTCATGTGAGACCCCGACTCACCTTATTTTATAAATGTCTTGTATCTTATTGCATATTAAATCATTCATACTCGCATACATAATTATTTGTCTGGGGTACTTTGTCGATTCACCTCATAATTAAATATGGATCCCATACGCGGGCGAATCAAGTCTAATATTGGTTCCATTTAATATTGTGTAACCGATGCCATGTTTTATCTTGTTAAGTGAACATTTAAATTGCGGGATAGATAAAAAACTCGAATCATAATATTTATTTGTCGGGATTTTGGTTCCGCTTAATATTTCTAAATGGGGCCGCATACTGCCATACCATGCAACATATCATAAACATGCTGGATCTTTCGCCGTATTATTAAATATTGCATCGGGTGTTCTTTCTAGTACTTTGCTTCTTCACCGATTATGACGACGAGTTGATGCGAGATACAACATGCCCTCGGTTCCTCGACTTTGTTCCTCAGGCGAGCATTCTCCTCCTTCTACCTATTTTGCATTTATAGTCTTTACTTCCTTCCTTTGATCTATTGCTATCCTTATTGTCGATGCTATAGTACCGTTCCTTTAATTACCTGCTCCACTATATTGCCTTGGTTATCCTATTGCCTTGTTTGATTAGCTAGCTTTGTCCTTGCGAGTCATAGGCATGCTTAGTATCGCTCTCATATAGGTGGAACATGATACTTGAACATGGTTGGTGATAAGATAATTAATATGATGTCGTTGGTTATGGATTCACCTAATGATAAGGCCCTGGCAGGGACCACCTTTGGGAACTTCTTGAGCCGACCTAGGACCCATTCGTTCTACGATACCAGTTCTGAGTTGATCGCGCTAACCAAACGTGGGGCCTCTGGGACCCCCCCTCAACTACCGGCACTATTCGTATATCCAGAGGGTTACAAAATTGGTTTTCCATTTGGTGCATACGCATAATATGTCCTCGGACATGGGTGAGTTGATATGTCTTCGGACTTGACGTTTTGGTGGATTGCCATGGCTTGCATACATAAACTGCGCTACACCGTGGCGGCACCCATGGTGTGTACAAGTTACCCCGCAGGGCCCGATCCACCAGTAGGCGCAAATGTTGTGCCTTCCTTGAGAATCGTTGTACCTCTTGGTTGGTTCCCCACAGTAGGTGATTCCTCTAGATATGTGCGTAGTTAAGGGACAGTTCTTGTTATGAGATTCGGATGGCACGCGTAATATGTTGCCTGATGGGTTGAGCATGCGTTTGGGTACAGTAGTGCACCCCTGCAGGGTAAATCTTTTCGAGAAGCCGTGTGTCCACGGTTATGGACGCCTCAGGAGTACTGTGTCATGATCATAGACAACGCCACTAATGTTTTTCCTTTAATATTATGATTAGTAATTAGCCTGATCAACTAAACACCTGCTTAACTAAAATTGCCATTGTGTGTGTTCCGCAAGGGGACTTCCTCGACTGGTCTTCGAGGGGGAAATCTTCGGATGGGTTATGTTTGGTGTTATATTATGCTATCGTGTAGTGCTCTCTTATCTCGCTCTAATAGACGAAGTTGTAGTGTGTCCCTATAAGTTAGATAGTGCAAGCCTTGCTGCCGCTGAGCCCACCATACTTATGTAGGTGAGGACCGCCGAATTCTTGTCTCGCCGTGTACTGGCCTCGGTACTAACCGCTCTCTTTCTGTTTTCCTTTGTCCTTTGTCCTTTGTCGGCACCCTTTCGGCTTGACAGGTATGTGATTAGCGACGTTAGCAAGGTTACCCTTCCGGCTTGGCCTGGGAAAGGTTGGACACCGCTTGGATATTCTTCAGGACTCTTAGTCCCATTTGATTCTTGTCTGTACTCGGATACTATCTTGGTTTCTTCTTGAGTTGTATCATCGTGTTGTACCTTTTGTATTCTTAACTCATTGATCTGTTGTTGTATATATAAGTTCTTGTGGACTCTGTTGTAAACTACTGTGATGTAACTACTTGTATTCAAATCCCACCCACACGAAAGTGTCTGGTGGGCGTCTTTGAATCGCTTCTATGAGGATTTGGCGGGAAATGCTAAGATCTGCATAGACCCGATTCGGGGGCGTTACAAGTGGTATCAGAGCAAAGGTTTTACGATACCCCACTGGTGTAGCCTATAGGTTAACCTTGCCAACGGTCGATGTCTAGTGTCAAAACTATTTTGCTACAAATGCGTTGGATAGATCTGATTAGCTCTGATTTTAATCCTTACCTCCATTCTTTCTCCTCTTATCTTTGCGTCTTTTAAATCTGATCTCTTACCTTCTTCAAGTCTAGGATTCTCGTGGTTGGTTTCCCTGTCGTACCTTTAGGGTTTCTCTTCCTTCCTTTTGCAACGGTGGTTCTACATTCGGTTTTTGCTCTATCTGAGCTTCCACCATATGTTTTCGGTGTTGTGCAACCTCTAAGACGACGACCTCTTTATGTCTGGACCTTTTTTAAGAAGCTTTCCAAAATAGCGATTGTCAAGATCTTCGGTCTGGATTCTGAGAGTTGGTTGCACGATTCTTCTATTCATGTATAGAGTAATGCTCCGAGTGCGGGATGGAGTCATGACCATACCACTACTCTTATCATTCGCCTTGTACACTGAGTGGTGGAACCATGCAATTTTACTCCTTCCATGGAAGTTAAAGGTGGCCTTATCTTTGAGACCTTTACTTTCAAATTTGCTTCTCCGGAGTGTTCTCTCCAAGAACGTGAGCAACCAACCCTTGTTTGTGGTGTCGACGATTTAAACACGGAGCAAGAATTCTTGTTAGTGGTGTCACGACCATCACCCTGGTGCAAGAAGATCCGATCATCAAACCTCCTTTCCCCCGGTGTCCTTGCTTGGATCTCGGGACGCGATCCTTGTTAGTGGTGTCGAGTTGTATTGCCCGAAAAATAGTAAAAATTAGAAATTGATTGTTATTTTATTTTGTGCATCATCATGACATTATCATGCATATTTTATCCGTAAAATTATTTTATCAAACCAGATTTTGTTTTACCAAATATCCATGTGGTTTTATTAAACCCGTCCCTCGTTCATATTTTAAAATTAAAACAAATAATATTTCTCGCGGCAAAATATTTTCTTGTTTCATATAAATAAAATTAGGCTAAAAGCCCGTCTAATGTTTTGGCCCAAAAGCCTCATCTAGTCTACTTTGGACTAGATAAGTAGTCCATTCCCCTTCGTTCTCCCCAAACCCTAATCCCAAATCTGAGATATATAATTCTCTCTTCTATTTGTCCTCGGTGCCGCGGGCGTGCTCTTGTCCTCTCTGATCTCCCTTCCCCTTTCAATCCATGCCCAATAGAAATCCCCAGCAAATTCCGCTGCCTTATCTTAATCCTTGTGCCAACCATCCAATTTTACCCTGCTGCCCCAATCGATCTCCACTTAAGATTTAAGTCACAAAATCCCCATGTCACAATAGCTCCTTGATTCCTTGCTTGGCCCATTCCCAGCGCTGCATGTACATCGGCCATGTCCTGCGCCTGCGCCAGATGCATCTCTGGAGGTCAAGCTCTTAATATTTCCCATTCATCAATCTACTCGTCAAATTCATAAGAATACGTGATACATGCCCCCATCGATCGAATCAATCCTGCCACTTTTTGTTGGTCGCCGCATGTAATCAGCAACAACAGTAATCACAGCATGCGTCCTCGAATCACCCAGGAATCTGGCGACCTGTACCCCTCCAGCTTGGCTCCTTTCCCCTGCAGCGGCTCAGCAGCAGAGTATCACCACCCGCATGTACTCCACCACAGGCACGCGATAGCGCCGAGCCGTCTCCTTGTCCCTTCGCGCACTCCAGCAGCGCCTCGCCACCTGAACTCATCCCTGTGTACTGTTTTCTCCCGCTTGCCGCACTGCCGCAAGCCACTACTGGGCCAACGCCCCAGATGCGACGCTGTCCACCAATAGCAACCAGGCGAGCAGGTGTTTCGACCGTGGCTTGGCACTCAATTCACCTACTACGACCCCTGGAACCCCAAGATGTTACTAATATGCGTCCATTTGCTGACGAACCCTGCCTTCTACTACTCCAACTGTAATCCGAAGATGGCGTCTCCGTATTTTTGATCCGAGTCGTGTGAGACCCCGACTCACCTTATTTTATAAATGTCATGTATCTTATTGCATATTAAATCATTCATACTCGCATACATATTTATTTGTCTGGGGTACTTTGTCGATTCACCTCATAATTAAATATGGAGCCCATATACGGGCGAATCTAGTCTAATATTGGTTCCATTTAATATTGTGTAGTGAACCGATGCCATGTTTTATCTTGTTAAGTGAACATTTAAATTGCGGGATAGATAAATAACTCGAATCATAATATTTATTTGTCGGGATTTCGATTCCGCTTAATATTGCTAAATGGGGCCGCATACTGCCATACCATGCATCATATCATAAACATGCTGGATCTTTCGTCGTATTATTAAATATTGCATCGGGAGTTCTTTCTAGTACTTTGCTTCTTCACCGATTAGGATGACGAGTTGATGCGAGATACAACATGCCCTCGGTTCCTCGACTTTGTTCCTCAGGCGAGCATTCTCCTCCTTCTACCTATTTTGCATTTATAGTCTTTACTTCCTTCCTTTGATCTATTGCTATCCTTATTGTCGATGCTATAGTACCGTTCCTTTAATTACCTGCTCCACTATATTGCCTTGGTTATCCTATTGCCTTGTTTGATTAGCTAGCTTTGTCCTTGCGAGTCATAGGCATGCTTAGTATCGCTCTCATATAGGTGGAACATGATACTTGAACATGGTTGGTGATAAGATAATTAATATGATGTCGTTGGTTATGGCTTCACCTAATGATAAGGCCCCGACAGGGACCACCTTTGGGAACTGCTTGAGCCGACCTAGGACCCGTTCGTTCTACGATACCAGTTCTGAGTTGATCGCGCTAACCAAACGTGGGGCCTCTAGGACCCCCCCCCCCTCAACTACCGGCGCTATTCGTATATCCAGAGGGTTACAAAATTGGTTTTCCATTTGGTGCATACGCATAATATGTCCTCGGACATGGGTGAGTTGATATTTCTTCGGACTTGACGTTTTGGTGGATTGCCATGGCTTGCATACATAAACTGCGGTACACGGTGGCGGCACCCACGGTGTGTACAAGTTACCCCGCAGGGCCCGATCCACCAATAGGCGCAAATGTTGTGCCTTCCTTGAGAATTGTTGTCCTCTTGGTTGGTTCCCCACAGTAGGTGATGCCTCTGGATATGCGCGTAGTTAAGGGACAGTTCTTGTTGTGAGATTCGGATGGCATGCGTAATATGTTGCCTGATGGGTTGAGCATGCGTTTGGGTATAGTAGTGCACCCCTGCAGGGTAAATCTTTTCGAGAAGCCGTGTGTCCTCGGTTATGGACGCCTCAGGAGTACAGTTTCATGATCATAGACAACGCCACTAATGTTTTGCCTTTAATATTATGATTAGTAATTAGCCTTATCAACTAAACACCTGCTTAACTAAAATTTCCACCGTGTGTGTTCCGCAAGGGGATTTCCTCGACTGGTCTTCGAGGGGGAAATCTTCGGATGGGTTATGTTTGGTGTTATATTATGCTATCGTGTAGTGCTCTCTTATCTCGCTCTAATAGCCAAAGTTGTAGTGTGTCCCTATAAGTTAGATAGTGCAAGCCTTGCTGCCGCTGAACCCACCATACCTATGTAGGCGAGGACCGCCGAATTCTAGTCTCGCCTTGTACTAGCCTCAGTACTGACCGCTCTCTTTCTGTTTTCCTTTGCCCTTTGTCGACACCCTTTCGGCTTGACAGGTATGTGATTGGCGACGTTAGCAAGGTTACCATTCCGGCTTGGCCTGGGCAGGGTTGGACACCGCTTGGTTATTCTTCAGGACTCTTAGTCCCAATTGGTTCTTTTCTGTACTCGGATACTATCTTGGTTTCTTCTTGAGTTGTATCATCGTGTTGTACCTTTTGTATTCTTGACTCGTTGATCTGTTGTTGTATATATAAGTTCTTGTGGACTCTGTTGTAAACTACTGTGATGTAACTACTTGTATTCAAATCCCACCCACACGAAAGTGTCTGGTGGGCGTCTTTGAATCGCTTCTATGCGGATTTTGGCGGGAAATGCTAAGATCTGCATAGACCCGATTCGGGGGTGTTACACCTATTGGAACCTTTAGGGCACGATTCAACATACACCTCGCACAACGAACCGATCCCTGTAACTTGGCGTATTGCCATTATAGTGATTTATAGCAGGAGTAGGATTCCGCCACCGTCGTGGGATCTGAACCTGGGTAAACTGTGTTAACTCGTACCCGTCAACCGTCCGCCTTACCCCACCTCTCTAAACGCGCACTGTGAGGACCCCTCCATGGCGTACTCGTCAGCAATACCACGACAGTTGGCGCCCACCGTGGGGCAAGAGGCGCTTTAGGCTCTACAGCAGGCGAGGTCCAAGATCTTCGTGGAAATCGGCAAAACTGTAGCCATCAGTCGCATTCTTTTCTCTGGCAATGTCCCGATCGTCCCTCCCAACGATATCTGGGTCCCGGCGAAGACGAACCCTACCCGTTGCTCGATCGTCCCATCAGAGACATCCACCTCTTCATCAGCGAAACCGACTCAGGCACTAGTTCCCTGGAAATCGGAGGAGCATCAAGACCCGCACGAGCTGCCTACGGGCAGGATACGTTCGCGGAAGGATCGATATCGGATCTCTCTTCGGAGTTTGTCGACAAAGATCGGAAAATTTCAAGGCCCACCGAAACTGCCCATGTGCATGATATATTGGTGGAAGATCGCTGCAAGTCCGCCGGCTTCGTCCGTGTGTCTGGACAGCAGATATCCAAGTTTGTCGGAGTGGTGACCATCTTCGATCTGGTGCGTTGCGTGCAGAGAGACAGTGAAAACCCCCGCGATTACCTTGCCAGGTTGCTCCGTATACGGGCCGATCTAGCACATTACCCCAATGATGATGCCATCTATCACTTTGTGGAAGGACTGGACCAAGGTACACTTCTCTGACATACGCTAAGGCGGCAGCAGGCTTCAGGGCGTCTCACCTTCGAAGGCATGGTGAAAACGGTCAACAACTACGCGGAGGCTGAGGAGGCAGCCCAGGTAGTGCTTGCACTCCTTGATAGCGCCCCACCACCTCAGCCACCGCCACCACCGTCTCCGGCCATCGTCGCTCCAGCTGCACCACCGCCTCCGGTCGTCGTCGCAGTAGCTGCACCGCCACCCCCAGTCATCGTCGCTGCTATCGCACCACCACCGCCCATCATCGAGGAAGCCCCGACACCCTTCGACTCCGTGCTTTACGCGCTCTATGCCAACATCCGCACCGACTCAGAAGAGATAGATTTCATCCTGGAGGAGCTATACTCTGCTATGTAGGAGATGGAGGAGGATTACAAACGTGACGAGCAGGCCAACAACGCTGTCACGTCCCGAGAGGTGTTTGTCACCATTGGGACCGCGATGGATGAAGATCAACCCGGACGAGCTTCGCCTATATCGCTGGACAAGGGGAAGGGACCACCTGTTGCTGCCGGCAATGATCGCGCAAAGGTCATGCCCCCTCCGCCTAACCCAGTACAGCAGCCGCAGGAACTCGGTACCGGTCCGAGTAAAAACAACACCGCAAACCCGCCACCTCCGACATCTACGTCTGCTGCTGCCCAGGTCACTCCATCTGATAGAGTGATGTATGGAAATCTCCTAGTCGATCCCATGACCGTGGCTCATATTCGCAATGTAGTCCAGCTTGATGAGAAGCGCCAACAGCTGCTGGAGGAAGCGCAGGCCATCGCGGAGCAAGGCGCAAAGCTGGATCGAGATCTGGCCAACATGTAGAAGTCCATAGAGAAAGCTAGAGCCATGGAGGCCAAGTACATGACTCTGCTCCAGCAGCAGAAGGCTAAGAAAGCTCCGGCTCGCGTCATCAACGATCCTGGTTTACGGCGAAACCTAGGATGGCCTCCCTCGAAGCCGCCACAAGCAAAGCCATACATTGACAGCGAGGGCAGGCAGGTGATGCCCACTCCTCTTCTCAACCTCGCCGTCTCCAAGACCCTTCAGGAGCAGGATAGATCACCCGCAGCTATGGAACAGGTCTATGACCTTGTGGCCAAGGCGGTGAAACAGCAGGAAAAGGCCACCTCTCAGAGGCTTGAGTCTGACCCAGCGTTTTGCCAGTCTAGCCAGCAAAACCGACAAGGGACAGATCTCGTCATGATGTCGGGTCCCAGACAGGTTCGTCAGAACGAAGATGGAGGGATGCGCGCAACTGGAAGGACGCTATGCCCATATCCTCCGACCATGGAGGCAGGGCTCAACCTCGTCGCCCATGTCGACCGCCCCGCTCTCCCCGACATAGCGAAGACCCCAAGGCTCACCGTCTCACGGATATGCCTCCGCCAAGGTAGAGCGGCATCATCATCCACGACAACACGGAGAAAACCCATCATGACGGGGAGCGCAACCAAGGACACAAGAGCAGGTCGCGTCATGACCTTCCGCGTCCGACAAGCAACCATGACAAGCATGAGGCATCGCAAGAGGGTAATAGCAAGAAGGCTAACCCACTGCCACCTCCGCCTCTGTCGCCCCCCAACAGCCACCATGGCGGAGGAGGCCCGCGTCGTTCACGCAGCCCTTCCCCTGGCGGCAAGAAGAAAAGAGCAAGCCCGGAGCCATACTTGGGACCATGTTGCTATGGACCTGTAATACGAACCACAACTTACCCAATGGTTTCCGGATTGACAAGACCATCAAGACCTATGACGGCACCGCCAAACCAGCTACGTGGTTGCAGGATTACGGCAACGCAGTGGAGATCGCCGGGGGTAACCCCAACGTCGCCGTCAAGTACCTCCCGCTGATGCTGGATAGCACGGCCCGACAATGGATTGATGACTTGCCGGAGAAATCTATCTGCAATTTGTTGGACATGCAAGAAGCGTTCACCAAGAACTTCGAGGGTACGTATAAGCGTCCCTGTACTATTGACGGTCTACAGCGGTGCGTGAAGGAGAAAGACGAGTCATGTTGCGCCTACCTCTCTTGCTGGCTGGATATGAAGAATTCCTGCGGAGGAGTGCACGCCCAGACCACCATGGCTGCCTTCATCGATGGGTTGGAGAAAGGTACGTTGCTCCGACAAAAGTTGAAGCGCTTGCAGGACAATCACCGGCTAGATCTCAACCAGATGATCCAGCTAGCTAGTGAGTTCGCAGCTGCCGACGACGATGCTCGCGGCTCCCTTCTAGCAACGGTCGTTCCAACTCAAGCTAGGAGGAACAACAACACCAAGCAGAAGAGCACGCCAGAAGAAAAGAAAACCTCCTACATTGTCAACACCCGGATTTGTAATCCCAGATTCCTGTTATGCCATACATTGCAATCCCAGGATTACCATTTTTGCGAGACATAACAGATTGGATATCACATACATCATCCATTACAAACCATACATAAGGTCTGACACAAATAAAGGATCACATGATCCAGTCTTAATACAATCATAGAAGTGGAATAATGTAATCATAACGATAGTGTAGGCGAGGATCCATCTTCAGTGTCATAGGCAATACTGACGATGGGAGATGATCCTAGTTGTCGTAACCTTCCTGCTGTCCACCTTCCTGATAGTCCTCTTCATAGTCTGTCCACAGAAATAGCCAGGGACAAAGCCATGACTACTCTTTAAGTACTCGCAAACTAATACTAGCAAGTCAAGTCGTTTTTGAGCAGGAAATACTAAGATCTAGGTTGTTTTGCAAAAAGCCAAATTTATCTCTACTGAGTTCAGAAGCAAAGAAAGTTAGTTGAAAGTTTTATAATACCTAAATGGGAACTTGAATTTCATATCACATCCCTATTGTGGTCAAGTCAAGTTACAAATCATTTCACAAGTCATTTTGAAAACATCTGACGATGGAACAGTATGGCCACTCCAACTGTCCATAATCGCGGACGTGGCTATTCGAATAGTTTGACACTCTATATAGGTGGTACACTTTCACCACAATATTCGATACATCCGTCAGGAACAATCCTGAATTCACCATACTCAGTATGCGGATAATCAATCCTAACCTTTCAATTACACGCCCTACTATAGGCACCTCTCCCGTGAGTTTGGCCTCCCAACCATGACCAACTGTCATCTTGGGAACTGCACAGGTGGACAATCTTCACAAGGTAGCCTCAACTCAAACCTTGGCCTAAAGGGAACCCGTACTAAGGTATATAAACTTCCAGTCAATCCCTACCCAATTCTCGGGTATTGTGGTTGTACGGTAAAATTATAATGGTATCGCCTCCAGACAACCATCAGTTTTATAAAGGCGTAAGGCTCATGCCTTATCATTTTCAGCCTCAAAATCACCTGGTGTTCAAGAACACATGTCAAAACATTTTAGTAGAATGACTCATCATTCTAAGGTTTTCATAACCATTTTCACCAAGTATTCCCATCTAAGCTTGATCAAATTTTATGCTTAGCACTAGCATTTGCAAGTGGTGGTAAATACTAATGAGGGGTGGTAAACAAGTGTATCTCATCTAAGTTCAATCTCATACCTTAGGATGACATCAATATTATCTAACTTAGGCCAAGCTTGGTGCTCTTTATGCTACCTTTAAATATCTTTCTAAAATCTATAAGTCACTAAGTAAACTCTAATAGAAAGTTTTGATAAAGAAATAAAATACTAAGCATGGAAATAAAACTTGGGTTGGGTATCGAGTGGTGTAAGGTTGCAAGTAAAACTTGCATGGTTTAACTTAGCTTGCTTAAGATAGTAGCTTGCTAATATATTAGTATAGGCTTGCAAGGATTAGCTTGGTAAGTTGCAAGTGTTAGCTTGCCTTGTGCAGAGCAGTGGTTGAAATTCTCCTCGGCTTCTTTCTCATAGTATTCTCCTTCCTCCTCGTATCCTTGGTCGATACTAGCGTCTATAAATAAATACAAGGTATACAATAACCAAACAATACTTAACTAGTTCTATTTATCACCCAAGGTTTTCACTAGATGATCTAGGATCATCACGAGCATCACAAAGATTAAGGCAGTAGTTTTATTTCCTTTCTTTTAGAAAATTAATTTCTACTCAGTGAAAAACTACTTAAGATTTAATATTCTCCAACTCAAATATGGGATAATGTTGACACATTGCATCACCACTCATTTCAGTACTTGGGAATGTGATTTAAAGTGGTGTCACAATTTAATAAGATTTAACCTTTTTATTTTAATTAATTAAATTGACTAGAAATACCTATGAGGCATTCTTTTATTACTTGACCATTATTTCTGCAAGTAAACATATATATTTTTATATATTCTGAAAGGTCTTGTTAAATGTGATTTTTGAGAGTTGGAATCAACTCAAAAGATTTCATGGTTGAATTTTGAAAAATGTTTGAATGCAGAAAAGCATATGCCTTGTTATTTTTACTATAGGTGATCTACAAATCCAAATGACTTGAATCAGTCGGGCTTGGATTAAGAATTCCAGTACCTTTCTAACAAAATTGGTTTCATGCATTTTGGTTCAGTGAATCGAGCTAGGTTGATTTTTGAATCTAGGTACAAAACTGAGTTTGAAACTAAAAGAATAAACCTAAATTTGAATTAATGGGTCGCGCGGGATGCTAACTGGGCCGGCCCACTGCGCACGCGCGCGCGAGTGAGTTTAAGTGAACGACCCCACCAGTTAGTGAGACAGAGGGGCGCGAAGCGGTATGGGGCGATCTAGGCCGTGCGATCAAACTCTAATTCTACTGCCGTGGTTCATCGTCCACGCCTGAACAGGACGCGGCGAGGTCGAACCCTAGAGCGGCCAGTGAGGGTCTATGGGGCTCACCGGGGCTCCGGCGATGGTCGGCGATGGGGGCGCACGATGAAGTCGACGACGGCGATCCTCCTAGTACTGGTGGCTCCTCTTGGGGCGACTCCAATCAACGGTGCCCTTCTCCTCCAGCAGCGGCATGCTCCGGTGAAATTCCGGCCACCTGGTGCTCGCCTTGCTTCGGGGATGAGTGGGTACGATCAGTGAGGGGTGGGGAGTGAGATGGTGTGAAGAATTCATGCTAGTAAGGCATCTATTTATAGTGCAGCGAGGGGACCGAATGGCGCGGGCAGAGCTCGTCGGTGTCGTCGTTACAGCGAGATGCGGGCATGGGAAAAGGTAGGGGACGGTGCTGTGTTCCCTGGCAAAGCTCAACGGCATGGCTACGCGGCGTGGGGCGGTGCAAGATGGTCAGAACATCTTGGCGCTCTGGGCGGGTCCGACGGGAAAATTCATGGCGCACGGGCTCTCCTGGTCGCGCGACGATGAACGGGCGTGTCTAGGGTGTTCCTGCGGTGGTGGTGATCACGCGTACACACGGCGAGGGCGTGTGTCGCGGGTGATGCTCTGGCGTGCTCTCGGCATGCTCGTAGAGAATCTGGGCGCGCTCGGGTTGTGTGGTCCAGGGGATGGCTGCGCTCGAGGTTTGGACAGGGGGTGGCGATGGATGGTGGTGAGTGTCCTAGACATGGTTGATAGGCTTGGTGCTTCTCCTAGCTTGCTGTGGACTGAGGGGTGGCAAGTCGATCTCGGCATGCTCACCATTGATGGCTAGGGTAAGCTCATAGTGGTGCCAGAGCTTGTTAATTGGGCTAGATGATCTACTAATAGCTTGCTGTGAACCAGAGAGGGAACAAGTTAGGCCAGATTCAATGCTCCTAATAGTGTTTGATGTTTATTGGTTTGGTGATTGCAAGGTGTTTGATGAAATGTCCGAAAGAGATTCAAATTTGAATTTTTGATTCAAACTTGGTGGGTGTGTTAGTTACATACTAGGGAGTCTCTGGTTATTTTGAAAGGTCAAGGGGCACTGGTTTGGTTGGGTTTTGAAAATAGGTGATATTCACATATGTTAAAGATTCAATTTTGAAATGTCCTTTGAATCAATTTGCCAAATGTTTCTGAAAGTTTGAAAGTTGGGCTTGGGTTCACTTTTACTTGGTCTATCAAGGGGTGAAAATAAATGGAAAAGTTTCTTTTCGAATCCCTGGACTAGAAACACTCAAAGTGGTCTAGTGAGCAAGATTGGCAAAAATGACCATTTGCTTTATTTGTTTTGTTTTTTATTTTCTCTTGATTTTTTTCTGGTTGGAAATGTTTTAGATGATGTTGTTTTCATCTTTAAACCATTCCTTGCTATTTAGATCAATCACACAAGTCCATTCATGCATTCATACAATCATCACCTTCACACATGCATTCATATTGATTTGATTAACAAAAGTTTTTGTTAACCCTAATTCTGGTGATTGGGATTTGGTAATCATTGTTCAACATTTTTGGGATGTTACAAACCTTCCCTCCTTAAACAAAATCTCGTCCTGAGATTTGAGAAAAAAGGAAGAAGAAAACTAGGATTTAAAAAGATCGGGAAACTCCGTCTTGATGTGATCTTCTCGCTCCCAGGTAGTTTCGTCTTTAGTGTGGTTACTCCACTGAATCTTGAGAAACTTGATGCTTCGGGTCCTTGTGGTCCTGAAGGCTTCCTCCAAAATAGGGATGGGTATTTCGGGATATATCAGGTTATTGTTGCTCTCTATGGTGTGGTGATCAATGTTCTTGAAAACTTCAGTCTTCTCTGGGACTTCAAGGCATTTGCGAAGTAACGATATATGGAACACATTGTGTACCGCTGACATCTCCTCTGGCAGTTCCAGTTGATATGATACTTATCCTTGAAGATTTGGAATCTTGAACTGTCCGATATATTTGGGGCTAACTTTCCTTTGAGCTGGAAATGCTGCATTCCCTTCAAAGGCGACACTTTGAGATACACAAAATCTCCGATATTGAAAGCGAGGTCTTGACTGGGCAGTCTTGAGGTGCTCATGGATCTTGTGAACTTTCTATTCTGCTTCTTGTAGGATGTCGGGTCCGAAAATCTGACTCTCTCCTACTTCCATACATGAATTCAAATGGGGCCATTTGCAAACACGCTTGATAACTGTTGTTGTAAGAAAATTCTGTGAAAGGTAGACAGTATTCCCATTTAGATCCATACTCTAGCACACATGCTCTCAACATATCTTCGAGTATTTGATTTAATCGCTCTGTTTTCCCATCGGTCTGAGGGTGATACGATGTGTTGAAATCTAGTCGGGTTACCAATCCTTCTTGGACTTTCTTCCAGAATCTCAAGGTAAACTGAGTTCCTCGATCTGACATGATGTTCTTGGGGACTCCGTGCAAACTAACGATTCTAGCGATGTACAACTCCGCTAGCTTCGAGGTCTGGTAGGTGCTCTTGACTGGTAAGAAATGGGCGACTTTGGACAATCTATCAACTATGACCCAAATAGAGTCACTTCCCCTACTAGAAGCAGGCAATCCGGTGATAAAGTCCATTCCAACTGAATCCCATTTCCATTCCGGAATCTGCAGTGGTTGCAACAGTCCTATAGGTCTCTTATGTCCCGCCTTGACTCTCTGGAAAATATGACACTTGGTGATGTAGCTTCCAATTTCTCTCTTCATCTTATGCCACCAAAATTGGTCCTTCAAATCCTTATACACCTTCATTCCTCCGGGGTGGATAGAATAAAGAGTATCATGGGCCTCTTTCAAAATAACTTCCTTCAACTCTGAATCTGCTAGAACTCCTTCGTCTTCCGTGAATCCGGGTACTTTGCCTGTACCGATGCAACGCTTGATTCCATCGATACTAGCATTTTCTTTCTGCGCCTCCTTGATCTGACTAATCAAAGTGGGTTGAAGTTCTATGCTAGCCAAAAATTCTTCACTTACTAATTCCATTCTGAAATCTTCCATCTCCTTGTGCAAACTTGGTTGCTCCTTCAGAATTATGGAGTTCAAGCGGCACGGCAATCTACTAAGGGCATCTGCTACGACATTGGCTTTACAGGGGTGATAGTGAATGTCCAAATCATAGTCCTTGATTAGCTCTATCCATCTTCTCTACCTCATATTCAGCTCCTTCTGAGTGAATATATACTTCAGGCTCTTGTGATCCGAATAAATCTCACAACAGCTTCCCATGAGATAATGTCTCCATGTATTCAGGGCTAGAACTACGGCTGCTAGTTCAAGGTCATGGGTTGGATAGTTCTATTCATGTTTCTTTAGTTATCGGGACAGATAAGATATTACCTTGCCTTCTTGCATCAACACACATCCGAGACCGATCTTGGATGCGTCACAATACACATCAAAAGGCTTCGTGATATCCGGCATGATCAAGATTGGGGCTGAAATCAATCTCCTCTTGAGTTCCTGAAAACTCGCTTCACATTTGTCCGTCCATTCAAACTTCTTGTCCTTCTTCAGCAATTGGGTCATGGATTTGGCGATACTTGAGAATCCTTCTACAAACTTGCGGTAATATCCCGCTAATCTGAGAAATGCACGAACTTGGGTTTTAGTGGTTGGGGATTGCCAATCTTCAACATCCTTCACCTTTGCAGGGTCAACGGCAATTCCTCCAGTTGATACGATATGTCCGAGGAATCCTACCTCCTGTAACCAGAATTCACATTTGCTAAACTTGGCATACAACTAATGCTCCCTAAGGGTTCCAAGGATGGTCCTTAGGTGTAGCTCATGTTCTTCTTCTGATTTGGAATAGATCAGAATATCATCGATGAAAACAACGATAAACTTATCCAGGAAGTCTATAAAAATCTTATTCATGAGGTTCATGAAATAAGTGGGGGAATTGGTTAATCCAAAAGACATGACAGTATACTCGTATAATCCATATCTGGTGGTAAAGGCAGTCTTTGGAATATCCTCTGCACGAATTTTGGGTTGGTGATAACCAGTTATAAGATCAATCTTAGAAAACACCTTGGCACCAGTCAACTGGTCAAACAAGTCTTCTATCTTTGGCAGCGGGTACTTGTTCTTGATGGTGACATCATTCAACTTCCGATAATCCGTACACAAACGGTTACCTCCATCCTTCTTGTCCACAAACAAAATAGGTGATCTCCATGGCGACGCACTTGGTTGGATCAATCCTATTTCTAGCATGGCATCTAGTTGCTTCTTCAGCTCCACTAATTCAGACGGGTTCATACTATATGGTCTCTGGGATACAGGTCCGGTTCAAGGAATTAGTTCAATAATAAACTCGATATCCCAATCTGGGGGCATACCGGGCAAAACATCTGGAAATACATCGGGGTATTCACAGACTACTCTGACTTGGTCAATGGTTGGTTGGGCTAGACTCTTGTTGCATTTTAATTGACGGGGCAAGGCTTCAGATACGTTCTCTACTGATATTCCAGCTATATTGGTCATGGTTATGGCTTTCTTGGCACAGTCGATTAATCCTTTATGTTTGGACATCCAATCCATTCCTAGTACTACTTCCAAACCTTTAGTTCCGAGTACTATTAGATTAGCATAAAAATCTATGCCCTGGATTCGGATAGGCACCGCCTTGCAAATTTGTCTAGCTTTGGTGGTTGAACCAGGTATTTGAACTATCATAACATGCTTCAATTTGGTGGGTTGAATCTTACTAGTGCATGCAAATTCTTCAGTAACAAACGAGTGCGATGCTCCAGAATCAAACAACACTCTGGCAAGTACGGAGTTAACAGAAAACATACCCAACATGACATCTGGCACTTCTTGGGCTTCTTCAGCATGCATGAGAAAGAGACGGCCATTGCGGTTGAGCGAGTTCCCTGGGGAAAACCTCCTTCCGGGCTAAACACGGCGTTGCTGCTGAGCTGGGGCATTTGCATTGGGGGTTGTGTCAATATTCTTTGGGCACTCATTGGAATAGTGACCCTTGGTTCCACATTCATAACAAGTCACCTGAGACTTGTCCTTTGCTGCAACAGACACAACATTGCTTCAGTCCTTGGGGCAGTGTTGGTGTTGTTGCGACATTGTTGTTGTTGAACTTGGGTGGTGTATGGTTGAAATTGATGGGGTTGTCGGGGTTGTTGTTGTGATTTCCTCCGGGCCTTGGGTTTCCACGGTTGGGGTAGGTCGGACGGTTCATCGGGGGTCTGTTGGTTCTTGGGGCAAATCCTGGAGATGGCTGGGGCGATACTTTGGGGTATGATTGTTGGGGTTCGTAGCATGGAAAACAAAAAATGTCTACCGCATACAAACAAACAAGCCAAGATCTATCTACTAGATTTTAGCAACGAGTCGATGGAATACCTCACCCTCGAAGATTCCAAAGTGTTTAATGAGAGCGGATTCTCGTGGCTGATGTAGTCGTACTCTTGCCGATCTCAAGATCGTGTAGACGATCCTTCCGGCGCTGCGTTCCGGCAGCGCTTCCACAGTCGGTCACACGTTCGGTACTCGATGAAGACCTTCCTCTCCTTGTTCCAGCAGGCAGCGGAGGTTGTAGCACTCCCCTCGCGATTCCGGCAGCACGACGGCGTGGTACCGGAAGTAGAAGGGAGATCTCGCAGGGCTTCGCCTTAAGCCAGAGCGAGTATGGTGGACTATGAGAGAGGCCTCGGTGATCTAGGGTTTAGACACACCAAGGAGAGGGAGCTAGGCCGGAGGCTAGGGCAAGGGGATTGCCCCAAGTCGGAGGCTAGGGTTTTCCCTAGGGCGGCGGCAGCTACAGGAGGGCCGGAGGCTAGGGCTAGGGTTTTGGGTGGTGGAGGTGTAGTCTTGGAGGGGCAGCCCTGCCCCTCCTTATATAGGTGGAGGGCGCCGGACAAGGGGAGGGGAGTCCCTCCCCAACTCGGCTTCCAAGGCCGGCTCGTGGAGGGAGAGGAACTCCTCCCCAAGTAGGTTTCCTACTCTCCCTCCACCAAGCAAACTTGCCGTTTGACTTTTCAAATTGGCGTTTGACTTTTCAAACTAGGATTTGATTTATCCCTTTATTTTGCTCAGCGATGACACCTAGTACATGATGCAACCATTCCAACTTGTTATGACACATTCATGTACCCTTCCCCTCCGGAGTGCCGGACCTTCCGGAACCTTCTAGAACATTCCTGATGAAAACACCAGAACCATTCTCCATCCCCGAAACAGGACTTTCCTTATATGAATCTTATTCTCCGGACCATTCCGGATCTCCTCATGATATCCCAGATCCCATCCTAGACTCCGAACAACATTCGGTCTATTACTCATCATTCCATAACTACTCAACAACATCGAATCCTTAAGTGTGTATCCCTACGGTTCGTGAATTATGCGGACATGATCGAGACACTTCTCCGAACAATAACCAATAGAGGAATCTGGAAATTCATATGGCTCCCACATATTTCTACGATTACTTTGCGATCGAATGAACCACTTACATACGATACCAATTTCCCTTTGTCTCACGATAGTTTACTTATCTGAGGTTTTGATTGTCGGTATCTCTGCATACCTAGTTCAACCTCGTTACTGATAAGTACTCTTTTCTCGTTCCCGTGATATGTGATCCCTTGTGAGCCAGTCACATGCTTGCAAGCCAATTGGATGACATTCCACCGAGAGGGCCCAGAGTATATCTATCCGTCATATGGATGGACAAATACCACTCTTGATCCATGTGTCTCAACCAATACTTTCCGAACACTCAATGCCACCTTTATAACCACCCAGTTACGGTGTGGTGTTTGATGTCATCAAAGCATCCTTCCGGTGATGGTAATATGCATGATATCATGGTCGAAGGAATTAGGTTACTATGTATCAGAAAGCATATAGCAATTGAACTATTAAAATGACTTGATATTTATGCTACGCTTATCTATAGGAGTATGTCCATCATACCATTCTCCTAATGATATGATCCTGTTGTTAATAACATCTCAACGTTCATGATAGGGAAACCACAATCATTTATTAACCAACAAGCTAGTATTATAAAGAGGCTTTACTAGGGACTCTAATTTAGTTTACAAATCACACAAGTATCAATGTTTCCTTGTTAATACTATTATAGCATGAATGTAAACATTTATCATAAACACAAAGATATAATAATAACTACATTTATTATTGCCTCTAGGGCATATCTCCAACAATGATGGGTTCCTGGTTGATGCATCATGCAACGCTTGCGGTTCTCATTAGCTTGGTTGATCTTGCCTTCCATCTGAATGACGGAATCCACTAAGGCTTCAATATCAGCGAAGGGGATATTGACTAACACTGTCTGCATTTCATCATGCAGACCATTCAGGAATCTCTCCTTCTTCTTAGCTTCGGTATCTATCTCATCAGGTGCATACCAAGCCAATGACAAAAATTTGTCACGGTACTCCACTACTGTCATTCTCCCTTGCTTTAGTTCCCTGAATTCATCTCCCATCCTCTTGATTAGACCCGATAGCACATGGGTTCTACTGAAATTGATTTTGAACTCTTCCCAAGTCATTATCTGACCTCTAGTCATGGCACGAATGTTGTTCCACCATGCTCTTGCATCTCCGGCAAGATAGTGGGTGGAAAACAGTACCTTATCGTTGGCTTCCACTCCGGCTACTTCTAGGTTGTTCTCCATGGTTTGCAGCCAATCATCTACATCTAGGGGCTCTTCAGACTTAGTGAAAACGGGTGGGTTGGTGTTCTGGAAATTCTTGAGCTTGGACCCATGGTTGTCCTGATTTCCATGGCCTTGATTGTTGTTGGCTATCTGAGCGATGTGCTGGAGGGTGGATAAGTTGGCTTGACGTTCGGCTCTTTCAGCTTCGCGGTCTAAGACCAACATTTGCAAAATTTGCAACATCAGGTCCGGGGATGAACTATTTCCTCCGCGAGGCATCTGAAGATTGAGATAGATCATGAGAAAAGAGGGAAATTCTAAGGTTCAGGGTTTTGATTTGTAAAAAAATTCGAAGTTTGACTCAAATTTTTCTAGCAACATGCTTTTCATTCATTCATTCATAGCACACGATACAAACACACACCACAACAAAGGAAAACATATGGTTTTAAGAACCATTCCGGGAATCTACGATACAGTGGGACCGGATACATCTCACTAACGCTAGTGCTCAAGTTCTACTACTCCTTGGAGTCGGTGTTTTCATCATCCTCCTCCTCATCATCATCAATGAAGGCGAAGTCATCCTCATCGGTGAAGAAGTCCATACCCTGATCCTACAAAAAGTCATCATCATCACTAAGATGGGAGTAGGGCTCTCCACGAAGGTTTTCTCCTGCATTCTCCCTCTCCTCCAGCTGCAAATCCCTCTCGTGGACAATATCATCCAACTCTGTGATCCTCCGGCAAAGATGGGCAATGATGTGCTCCTTCTTTTCGAGCTGACGGCGACGAGACTGGCGATCCTTCACCAGCATGGCAATGGTCTGATCCTTCTTGGTGGCAATGGCGTACTTGTGGTTGGTGTGGGAGCGGGCATTGTCCAACTCCTTTTGACGATCATACATCATGAAGCTGAGGTGGTCCAGTTGAGTCTTCAGCTCATGGTGATATGGTGCCTCCAGTGTGTGTCCCATAGCATCACGCCTTGGGCAGAAATCAAAGAGGGTACCCTTGATCTGATTGATACTCTGCTCACATAGACGGACAAGAGCTTCCTGCATGGCCCTGGCAAGTCCATCGAGCCAGTTATTCTCTCTTAAGGTGAACTGAATTCCCTTTGAGGTGGGGGCTTCAATCTTTCCTTGGAGACTTGCAACAACTAGCCATTGCAACTCCTCTCCTTCCTGATCGTTGAGCTGAGCTCCGAAGAAGTCGGCGTGCGAACGCTCCAGCATCTTCGACAACTGGTCCAAGTCACGCTCAAAGATGAGGTCTCCTCCATTCCCCAATTGATAGAACTTGATATACTTCATGTCCATCTATAAGAATATAGGATGAGTAAATTAGTAGAGTGATCAAGTGTGTTAAATTTTATGTAAGTTTGCAAGAATTTTTTGAGGAACATGAATTTTCATGAAAGGATCTAAGTGATAAGAATGAGAATATGTTTCCATAAATACTCATTTCCTTGGTTTTGAAACTAAGTTTTTGATTCAAACGTCCATTCTAAACTAGGGTCTCCTATGGTCAGGATGGCTCTGATACCAACTTGTCAACACCCTGATTTTTAATCCTAGATGCCTGTTATGCCATACATCACAATCCCGGGATTACCATTTTTGCAAGACATAATAGATTGGATATCACAGTACATCATCCATTACAAACCATACATAAGATCTTACACAAATAAAGGATCTCATGTTCCAGTCTTAATACAATCATAGTAGTGGAATAACGTAATCATAACGATAGCGTAGGCGAGGCTCCATATTCATTGTCACAGGCAATGCTGACGATGGGAGATGATCCTAATTGTCGTAACCTTCCTGCTGTCCATCTTCCTGATAGTCCTCTTCATAGTCTGGCCACGGGAATAGCCTGAGTACTCTTTAAGTACTCGCAAACTAATACTAGCAAGTGAAGTGGTTTTTGAGTGGGAAATACTAAGTTCTAGGTTGTTTTGCAAAAAGCCAGATTTGTCTCTACTGAGTTCAGAAGCAAAGAAAGATAGTTGAAAATTTGATAACACCTAAATGGGAACTTGAATTTCATATCCCAACCCTGTTGTGGTCAAGTCAATTCACAAATTATTTCATAAGTCATTTTGAAAACATATGACGATGGAATAGTATGTCCACTCCAACTGTCCATAACCACGGACGCGGCTATTCGAATAGTTTGACACTCTGCAGAGGTGGTACACTTTCACCACAATATTCGATACATCCGTCAGGAACAATCCTGAATTCACCATACTCAGTATGCGGATAATCAATCCTAACCTTTCAATTACATGCCCTAGTATAGGCACCTCTCCTGTGAGTTTGGCCTCCCAACCATGACCAACTGTCATCTTGGGAACTTCACAGGTGGACAATCTTCACAAGGTAGCCTCAACTCAAACCTTGGCCGCAAGGGAACCCATACCAAGGTATATAAACTTCCAGTCAAGCCCTACCCAATTCTTTGGTATTGTGGTTGTATGGTAAAATTGGAATGGTATCGCATCCAAACAACCATCAGTTTTATAAAGGGGTAAGGCTCATGCCTTATCATTTTCAACATCAAAATCATCTGGTGTTCAAGAACACATGTCAAAACATTTACGTAGAATGACTCATCATTCTAAGGTTTTCATAACCATTTTCACGAAGTATTCCCATCTAAGGTTGATCAAATTTTATGCTTAGCACTAACATCTACAAGTGGAGGTAAATACTAATGAGGGGTGGTAAACAAGTGTATCTTATCTATGGTCAATCTCATGCCTCAGGATGATATGAAGATTATCTAACTTAGGCCAAGTTTTATGATACCTTTAATCTTTCAAAAATCTATAAGTCACTAAGTAAACTCTAATAGAAAGTTTGATAAAGAAATAAAATACTAAGCTTGCAAATAAAACTAGGGTTGGGTATCAAGTGGTCTAAGCTTGCAAGTAAAACTTGCATGGTTTAACTTAGCTTGCTTAAGATAGTAGCTTGCTAAGATATTAGTATAGGCTTGCAAGGATTAGCTTCCTAAGTTGCAAGTGTTAGCTTGCCTTGTGCAGAGCAGTGATTGAAGTTCTCCTCGGCATCTTCTTCATAGTATTCTCCTTCCTCCTCGTATCCTTGGTCAGTACTAGCGTCTATCAATAAATACGAGGTACACAAGCACCAAAAAATACTTAGCTAGTTCTATTTATCACCCAAGGTTTTCACTAGATGATCTAGGATCATCACAAGCATCACAAATATTAAGGAAGTACTTTTATTTCCTTTCTTTTAGAAAAGTAATTTCTACTCATTGAAAAACTACTTAATATTTAATATTCTCCAACTCAAACATGGGATCATGTTGACACATGTCAGCACCACACATTTCAGTACTTGGGAATGTGATTTAAAGTGGTGTCGCAATTTAATAAGGTTTAACCTTTTTATTTTAATTAATTAAAGTGACTAGAAATGCCTATGAGGCATTCTTTTATTACTTGACCATTTTTTCTACAAGTAAACCTATATATTTTTAAATATTCTGAAAGGTCTTGTTAAATGTGATTTTTGAGAGTTGGAATCAACTCAAAAGCTTTGATGGTTGAATTTTGAAAAATGTTTGAATGCAGAAAAGCTTGTGCCTTGTTATCTTTACTATAGGTGATCTAGAAATCCAAATGACTTGAACCAAACGGGCTTGGATTAAGAATTCCAGTACCTTTCCAACAAAATAGGTTTCATGCATTTTGGTTTAGTGAATCGAGCTGGGTTGATTTTTGAATATAGGTATATAAATGAGTTTGAAACTAAAAGAATAAACCTAAATTTGAATTACTGGGTCACGCGGGATGCTAACTGGGCCAACCCACTGCGCACAGCGCGCGCGGGTGAGTTTAAGTGAAACCCCACTAGTCTGTGAGAGAGAGGGGTGCGAAGCGGTATGGGGCGATCTAGGATGTGCGATCAAACTCTAATCCTACGGCTGTGGTTCATCGTCCACGCCTGAACAGGACGCGTCAAGGTCAAACCCTATCACGGCTAGTGGGGATCTACGGGGCCTCATCGGGGCTCCGGCGACGGTTGGCGATGGGGGCGAATGACAAAGTCGACGACGGTGATCCTCCTGGTATCGGTGGCTCCTCCTGGGGTGGATCCAATCAACGACACCCTTCTCCTCCAGCAGCGGCAAGCTCCGGCGAAATTCCGGCCACCTGTTGCTCACCTTGCTCCGGGGATGAGTGGGTATGGTCAGTGAGAGGTGGGGAGTGAGATGGTGTGAGGAATTCTTGCTAGGAAGTCCTCTATTTATAGTGCAGCGAGGGGACCGAATGGCGCGGGCGGAGCTCGTCGGTGTCGTCCTTACAACGGCATGGCTACGCGGCATGGGGCGGTGTGAGATGGTCAGAACGTCTCGGCGCTCTGGGCGGGTCCGACGATAAAATTCATGGCCCACGTCCTATCCTTGTCACGCGACGACAAACGAGCGTGTCTAGGGTGTTCCTAGGGCGGTAGTGATCACGCGTGCACGTGGGTGGCCTGCGGTCTGTGGGCGTGTGTCGCGGGTGATGCTCTGGCGCGCTCTCAGCATGCTCGCAGAGAAGCTGGGTGCGCTCCGGCTGTGTGGTCTAGGGGCTGGCTGCGCTCGAGGCTTGGACAGGGGGAGCCGGTGGACGGTGGTGAGTGTCCCAGACATGGTTGCTAGGCTTGGTGCTTCTCCTAGCTTGCTGTCGACTAAGGGGTGGCAAGTTGAGCTTGGCATTCTCACCATTGATGGCTAGGGCAAGCTCACAGTGGTGCTAGATCTTGTTAATTGGGCTAGATGATCTACTAATAGCTTGTTGTGAACCAGAGAGGGAACAAGTTAGGCCAGATTCAATGCTCCTAATAGTGTTTGATGTTTATTGGTTTGGTGATTGCAAGGTGTTTGATGAAATGGCCGAAAGAGATTCAAATTTGAATTTTTGATTCAAACTTGGTGGGTGTGTTAGTTACATACTAGGGAGTCTCTAGTTAGTTGGAAAGGTCAAGGGGCACTGGTTTGGTTGGGTTTTGAAAATAGGTGATCTTCACATATGTTAAAGATTCAATTTTGAAATATCCTTTGAATCAAGTTGCCAAATGTTTCTGTAAGTTTGAAAGGTATGCTTGGGTTCACTTTTACATGGTATAGCAAGTTGTGAAAAGAAATGGAAAAGTTTCTGTTTGAAATCCTGGACTAGAAACGCTCAAAGTGGTCTAGTGAGCAAGATTGGCAAAAATGACCATTTTCTTTATTTGTTTTGTTTTTGGTTTTCTCTTGATTTGTTTCTGTTTGGAAATGTATCAGATGATGTTGTTTTCATCTTTAAACCATTCCTTGCTATTTAGATCAATCACACAAGTCCATTCATGCATTCATACAATCATCACCTTCACACATGCATTCATATTGATTTGATTAACAAAAGTTTTTATTAACCCTAATTTAGGTGATTGGGATTTGGTAATCAGTGTTCAACATTTTTGGGATGTTAAAGACATGGTCGCCATGACATTTGCAGGATGAGGTGATGGCGGACAGCGTGGCCAAGGACGGGGGGGGGGGGGGGGGGGGGGCTGGTCGTGGGCATCAGCGAGGTAGTGAAACTACCTCGGCACCGCTTCGCGTTCCCCAAACGTACGAGGAGTACTGTAACATCCCAAAACTATTGATCATGATCCTCAAACTCTAATCACTAAATTTAGGGTTAACAAAAACTTTGATGAAATAAAAACCAAATGAATGCATGTGTGTATGTGATGATTTGATGAATGCATGAATGGACTTGTGTCATTAACCTAAATAGCAAGGAATGATTCAAAGATGAAAATAACATCATACAAAACATTTCCAAACGAAAACAAATAAATAGAAAATCAAAAACAAATCAAATAAAGCAAATGGTCATTTTTGCTAATCTTGCTCACTAGGTCACTTTGAGTGTTTCTAGTCCAAGATTTCAAACAGAAACTTTTCCAATTCTTTTCACCCCTTGCAAGACCAAGTAAAAGTGAATCTACCACCTTTCAAACTTGCAGAAACATTTAGCAACCCCATTCAAATGACAATTCAAAACTGAATCTTTAACATATGTGAATATCACACAGTTTCAAAACCCAACCAAACCAGTGCCCCTTGACCAATCCAACTAACCAGATACTCCCTAGTATGTGCCTAGAAAACCCACCAAGTTTGAATCCAAAATTCAAATTTGAATTTCTTTCGGCCATTTCATCAAACACCTTGTCAGCAGCAAACACACAAACACAAAACACTATTAGGAGCAGTGATTTTGGCCAACCTTGTTCCCTCTCTAGCTCACTCTATACTCTCAGTAGATGATCTAGCCCAATTAACAAGCCTTAGCACCACTGTGAGCTTGGCATAGCCATCAATGGTGACCATGCCGAGCTTAACTTGCCACCCACATGTCGACAGCCAGCTAGGAGAAGCACCAAGCCTAGCAAGCATGTCTGGAGCACTGACCACTGTCCACCGCCACTCCTTGTCCAAGCCCCGAGCGCAGCCAGCCCCTGGACCACCCTCCAAGCACGTGCCCAGTCTCTCTGCGTGCGAGCCGAGAGCGCGCCAGTGCACCAACCGCGACACACTCCCATAGACCGTGCGCCGCCCTTGTCGCTTGTGTGCGTGATCGCCAGCACCCCAGCGACCCCGCAGACATGCCCGTTCGGCGCCGCATGGACCGTAGATGCTGTGCGCCATTAAAATCACCGTTAGACCCGCCCAGAGCACCGCGACGTTCCGACCATCTCGCACCGCCCCACGCCTCGCCACCACGCCGTTGAGCTTCGCCAGGGAGCACAACACCGACCCCTATCGCCGCCCATGCTGTTAGCTCTCTGTGCTGTCGACACTGACGAGCTCCACCCGCGCCATTCGGTCCCCTTCAGCCACTATAAAAGGAGACCTCCCCCGCTCGTTTTCTTCACACCAGTTCACTCCCCACCTCTCACTGATACCCCCCACTCACTCTCGGAGAAAGGCAAGCACTAGGTGGCCATAATTTCACCGGAGTTCACCGCTGCAGAGGAGGAGAGGCATCGTCGATTGGAGACGCCCACGGAGGAGCTTCCGGTACCAGGAGAATTGCCGTCGTCGACTTCGTCGTTCGCCCCTATCGCCGACCATCGCCTGAGCCCTGGTGAGCCTCCCACGACCCCCACTGGCCGTGCTAGGGTTCTGTCTCGCCGGCGCTGCCCGACATGGACGATGAACCAGAGCCGTTCGATTAGAGTTAGATCGTGCGGCGTAGATCACCCCGTACCGCTTCGCCACTCGTTGTCTCACTGACGAGTGGGGTCGCTCACTTAACCAGCCCGCGTGTGCGTTTGCGTAGTGGGCCAGCCCAGTTAAACATCCTGCGCGACCCAACGATTCAAACTTAAGTTTATTCATTTAATTTCAAATACAATTATGTACCTAGATTCAAAAATCAACCCAGCTCGATTCACTGAACCAAAATGCATGAAACCAACTTTGTTAGAAAGGTACTGGAATGCTTAATCCAAGCTAGTTGGATTCAAACCATTTAGATTTGTGGATCACCCATGGTAAAAATAAAAAGGCAAAAGCTTTTCTGCATTCAAACATTTTTCAAAATTCAACCATAAGAGATTTTGAGTTGATTCCAACTCTCAAAAATCACATTTAACCATACCTTTCAGAATATATAAAAGTATATAGGTTTACTTACAGAAATAATGATCGAGTAATAAAATAATGCCACATAGGCATTTATAGTCAGTTTAATTAAATAAAATAAAAAGGTTAAACCTTATTAAATTGTGACACCACTTTAAAGCACATTCTCATGTATTGAAATATGTCGTGATGACATGTGTCAACATGATCCCATGTTTGAGTTGGAGAATATTAAATCTTAAAGTATTTTTTCAATGAGTAGAACTTTTCTAAAATAAAATAAATGATACAAGTGCTTTAATCCTTGTAATGTTAGTGATGATGATAGATCATCTAGTGTGAACCTTTGTGTGATGTTTATTAATAGTTAAGTATTGTTTGGTGATTGTGTACCTCGTATTTATTTATAGACGCTAGTACCGACCAAGGATACGAGGAGGAAGGGGGATACTACAAGGAGGAATCCGAGGAGAACTTCAACCACTGCTCTGCACAAGGCAAGCTAACACTTGCAACTTAGAAAGATTATACTGATATATAAGCAAGCCAATACTTGCAAGATACCCCACTAATGCAAGATACTACTTGCTTGTTACTGTGCCAACTATATGCCTTAAGCATATGTGATTATACCCACCTGACACACCATCCTAGTTTTACTTGCAAGCTTAGTATTTTATTTTCCTAAATAAAAGCTTTCTAGCAAAAGTTTACTTAGTGACTTGTAGATTCTAGAAAGATAACTGAAGGTAGCATAAAGAGCATAAAATTTGGCCTAAGTTAGATAATCATGATGTCATCCTAAGGCATGAGATTGAACTTAGTAAATCCCCACTTGTTTATTACCCCTCATTAGTATTTACCCCCACTTGTAGATGCCAGTGCTAAGCATAAAAATTGATCAACTCTAGATGGGAATACTTGGTGAAAATGGTTATGAAAACCTTAGAATGACGAGTCATTCTACTGAAATGTTTTGACATGTGTTTCCGAAACCCATGTGATTTTTGATGATGAAAATGTTAAGGCATGAGCCTTAGCCCTTTACAAAATTGATGGTTGTCTGGATGCGATACCATTCCAATTTTACCGTACAACCACAATACCCGAAATTTGGGTAGGTGCGGTGACCCAGCATACAACTGCATGATGTAGTACACTATAGTCGTTGACATAACACAAATGGAACACCGTTCCATCCGCATTATATCCCTCAGAGTGGTACAACGGAAACATCGTGGGTCCAAGACAACACTTTAGATTACATATAACATATTACCAAAGAACCAGACAACTTCCTCGAACAGTGAGGAATATTATACAGAAAGAACCAGAAAGATCCATTCGGAGTTACTTTAGCAGTACTACTATTAATATATGTATAAGGCTTGAAAGTACTACTATAGTATTGTTCTACAGAAGTAGGTTTTAGATTCTAGGAGTTTTATTTATATTCTACGCTTCAGCTTGTCTTCGATAGATTCCGGTAAGGTCTTCGACTCCGTTGATCTCCCTCAGATATCTTCAACTCTTCAAGTAACTTATTTCCTGGGAACGCCATTGTTTTCTCCGAGATCTAGCAAGGGTTAAGATGATACGTTGAGTACGAGCGTACACAACAAGTTTACTAAAGAGAAGTGTTTGATGCACTATTTACAGCCACAAACCATAGGTCGTAGGCAATGCCAGTTTTCGTAAATATTTCTTCAAAGGTTGATTTTATTCTGAAAAGCTATGTCCATCAGCCTTCACGGGTTTACCAGAACATTCATGGAGTTCCTTTCCCGCAGCGTTCGCAGATCCTTCCCGAAACAGGGAGTAACAAGTTACAGTTCTTACACTCTGCAGAGGTGCATCACTTTACCCATGAGAGATCTTAGCTTTGTTGCACATCCGAGTTATAGGCTCGTTCATACTTCCTTGGTGTGAGGCCCAGACTAAGATCGAAGCCAATCACTGTCCTTCTCCACGACCCCGCATACCCGACGGATTGCACATCAGACCTAGGATAAAACTTGTTTCCATTATCAGTCTAAGGTGTACAACCCTCATAGATACCAGAAGTCGTGGGACGTTGAGGGGTCCCACCCATAACCTGCTAACCCTCTACAAGAGGAGTTGCAACAACATCCCGGTCATCTGTTGGCATGCAAGAGAGAGCCGATCCAGCTGGCTTTCTCTGTCCCATTCCAAATCTCATGGTTAACGCGTAATATACGGCGCAAGAATCACTGGCGACATTGGTTGTTATGTCCTAGATAATATGTTCCTTTACCACCAGAACTTCCATAGAAGGTTATTACCTCATGCTAATTAACCTATAATCATATTATTATGAAAATCATGTTTTCTGACCTTTTTGAAATGCAGGTGATGACAACACTAGATTTGCAAAATACTTTACAGAAAATAATCAAAGGACATGAGCAAGTGTGAAGTTGCCTTTTGTGATTGCAAGATTATTCACTCACGGTCTTCGATATAATAGAAGATCCAATATCTGAAATCATCATCATTGGTCCGATAAGGACTAATGTTTAAAGAAGCAAGATGCCATCATGCATAAATAATGCTATGCTATTTTATAATTCCCAAAGTGAAACCATTAGTATTTTAAATAAGTTGATCTTAGGTATCTTCTTTAAGATTGGGTTTATCTTTAAGTTTATTTCATAAGCGATGGCATTGATAAGGAACTTAAGTGTTAGCAACCCAAAATATACAAGTATGGATATAGTAATGTGATTATGATTAATTTTTATCTGGTGACTAGGATAAGAAGTTCTTGGGTTGAGTTCTTAAGAGCTCAAGGAACTATTATAGACTTGTTTGTGTGAAGTGGCAAAAATAATAACATTTGAAGAAACTAGTATTTAGTTAAGGTTAATTAGTCTTAAGGGTTATTAGGTTTTACTTAGGGTTTGTGAGGGTTACAAATGATGTTGAGTTATCATATTTCAATTGATGATACAAGTGAATAAATTTGACTTTAAAAACATGAATAAACTTCAAATGAGATGTTTATGATTGTTTAGACCAAAGTTAACTATAAAAATAGAAATGAATTTTAAGATATAATGAGTTTTAGAATATCATCTAGTTTTAGGGTTTTGACAAATATGATTATGGATTATCTTTTTTAATTTAAGTAAAAGATGAATTTACAACATGTATATTGTTCATGGGAGCATAATTAGATGATCTTATAAATTTGTTAGAGTTTAGAATCATTTTAAGAGTGATTAAGTGATGAAGATTATTCACCATCTTATACATGAGTGATATATAATATTTTTTAAAGGAGTTTAATTTGAATTTAAGATTTAAAAAATTTAAAGGCTAATAGTTATATTTAAGTTTTATTTTGATTATGGATTTATACTTCATAATTAAATTTAAACAATTTAGTGTTTTTACTAAGAAATGTGAATATTTCTTTCTTTATTAATAATTTTAGAGAATTAACAAAGTGGTTATTTTATTTTAGTAAAATAAGTAAATGAGTTTTATTATCTAATGTTATTTAAATGTTTTAGAATAATATATATAGTATTTTTCTAGTAAAATATATTCATTCAAGATCTTAAAAATGTATTTTATTTATTTTTAAGTCTTACCTTTATTTTTATAAAATTCTTCAAAGGATTAAGTGTCTTTAAATATTTGCTTTATATTTTATTTGTAAAAATCTAAGTTAGTATTTGTATAAAATAGTAGAGTTATTTTTTATACACAAAAATGATTTTTATTTATTTTTAGGAGTTTTTCTTATTTTATGAAATTTTACTCAGGATTTAATGATGTTAATATTTATGTGCTTTTTATTTATTTTAAATAAGTAAAGTTATATTTTTATTAAATAGATCTTATTTTTATGATAAATTTAACATTTTAAATGTATTTTTATGATTTCTCTATAATTTTCTATAGCTAAAAATGTTTAAAGATTATTCTGGTAATTTATTTGTTTTACTTTTATTTCATTTCTTATTCTAATTAACTTGGGTCGTTTGTTTGGGTATATGGGCTGGCCTGGCCCATTTAGGTTGGCCGAGTTTGGGATTATATCCAACCATCTCACCCCTGGCCCCTTTGGTTGTCGGAGCGCAGCCACCTCCTGGCCGACTAGGCCATCCGATTCGATTGGTCAACGGGGCTCTCTGGACCTCGCCCCCAACCCTAATCTAGCGATGCAGCGTGGCATCACCATCGCCGGCCTGGTTGGCTCTAGCCCTGGTCTACTTCTCTGGCGGACACACGCTCCCTTCAGGTTTCTCTCTGGTTTCTCGTTTACCTCGACCATGGCTGTGCATCCTTTGTGTGCTTCTGCTATGAACCCTAACCTCGGTTTATCTTATCGGCGTGGATCCTCTGTTCCCCCATATACCCTGTTGCTGCTCGAGAAAGATCAGGATATCCCCTTTCTCGACCCCAACCTGCTGCTCCCACACTTTTCATTGTGATGTGGTTCTGCAGTAGCTGATGCGATCTGTCCTTCCCCAGATGCCAGAGGGACGGTGCTGCGGCGCAACCATGGCATCGGCTAGGACAATTGTGAGTACACCCCTCCGCTCCAGGTGCTCTGCACCCCCGGTGATTTTTGTTGTGACCGGCCTTCGAGCCGATGAATTTGTTTAGGTGTCGAACACAGTCCTAGGTTCTAGAAATCTTGGTTTTAATCTGTGGTGCTGATTAGATTAATAGTTATCCCCAACATAGGTTATTTGGTGATATCTATAGTATGGAATTGGACTGATTAATACTAGTGTCTTGATTATTCCACTTGCAATTTTTGGAAGATGATCTAAATTTTAGTTGTGCTCTATACTGACCAACTGGTCCAGTATATGTTAAGGTTGAACATATTCTATCTGTTTATAGATGGTTGTGAGTGAGCTATTGATGTTGTGGAACAAACCTGTTTGAGCTACTGCTCTTATAGAACAAATCTGTTTAAGCTACTGTTGTGGTGTGCTGCCTTGAATCAAAATGTGGAGGTGTGCAATGTGCATCTGAATCTTTGATTCAGTTACTCTTGTTCTAAAATATAGAATCATTCTTGGATATTCTTGAATATCTAAGAAAGTGATTTATTATTCTCTTGATGAAGAGCTAATGTTCTAGTTTAGAGACGAGATTAAGGATTTGGTATTCCATTGTTGCTTGCAGATAGAATGGTATATCATCTATGGTTGATCCATATGGAAATGATGATTTTTTTAGAATGATTCCTAATGTGTATACTTAGGAAAATGATTTGAATGCTTAATAAGTGAGGAAGTGATCAAATATGTATACTATCAACATGATAGTCAGTTAATTATAAATGATTCTTAGGATTTGGCTAGGAATATGATTTTATTTTATTTGGGATGATGTGATTGTCTCATTTAGCAAGGCTTGTGCTTAATAGCTACCACTGTGGTTCCTCCATTGGAGTATGCATATTGGTTTCCTATTTACATGAACTGCTGTGACCTTGATTGACTAAAACTTGATAAGATCCTATACCTGGCCTATGATGCAAAGGCTGAGGCCAAACTCTAAATAAGAACAGATACTAAAGTGTGGCTACCAGATTCTCTAGGACGAACTTGCATAGCATCACTATGCAAACTGAGAGGGATCTCTCCTTCTAATCCTCCTAGACAATCTCTAGTTGCAGGTTAGCTGGATTTGGATGAATTTGTAATAAGGCCATTATTATATTTGAACCTGATGGTGAAAATTATGAAAACAGATGTTATATGATCTGGTGGTACTTTCATTTACCTTTTTGCCTTGTGTAGATGATAATTTCTGGATTTGGTTGGATCACACCAATCTATTTGATCTGATGTGGATGATCTGATTCATTTACTGCTTCATGTTCCTGTCCTTCTCCACCTAGTTGCTATACTTCACTTGTTCTTGATCTACTCCTGATGCAACTATGGCCTTTCCTTCTTCTCCTGAGACTAATTCTTGGATGGCTCCAAGGAGCAACCAGAGTTGGTTGATGGTGTTGGTCTAGATCTGTGATCTTGTGGTTGTTTATGTGTGGGCTTGGGAGGTCTAGTCCTAAGAAATGAGATGGGTGTGTGTTGATGTGCTATAGAGAGATATGGATCAGCTCTAGCTGAGCTTCTACGGCTGTGCTCTCCCTTTTATGTGCATTGGCTGCTGATGTGGTGTTGACAGCACACTAGTGCATGCTGGTGAATGAGCAGACTGCTTGCATGTTGTGGTTTGGGGATCAGATCAAGTAAAAGCTCGATATTTCCTGATGTTTTACCTCTTTACCTTCTTATATGGCTTTGGTGAAACTTGCCCCTTTTAGACCCATGATGTTGTGCTGAGGTCATTGGATATAAAAAGAACAGATCCTACACTTGTTCTATTTCTAAACACTCTATGATGAGCTTAAGCATATCATCAGTATGCTAAATCTGAGAGTAAGTTACTACACTAACCCCTTGTTTATTATTTATCTTGCTTGTCTCTTCCTGTTTATTGTTTTATGTTGTAGGGATCAAGAAGAGATGAAGAGATGTTGGAAGTGAAGAAATGTAGTTAGGAAATAGTTTTAGGTTTTATTTTTTATATATATGTGTAATTTCTTTTCTGATTGAATAATATTGAGACATTGTAATTTATATTCTATTTGAAAATTGTAAAAACATTGTACTGTTGTATTTTATTCAATAAAGTTTACTTATTTCCTTCTTATTTTACCATTCATTTGTAAAGACAATGGCATATATATTTTGTTGTAATAAAGAATTCTATTATTTATTTCAATTATGTAATTCTTTTTCTACTTATTTGTTTCCTAACACTTTACTTTTATTTAACTATTGTAAATGATTAGTATAATACTATATGTATAATAATATAAAGAATCCTTTTTATATCATCTTTGTAATCATTTAATTTCAAGTTATGAAATATTTCCATTTCCTATTTGTGAATTTTATAAATTCTTTGGAATTTCATATTCAAATACATGATTGATCAAATCTTCCCTGAAACAAAGAATTCTACAAAGGTCATGTCGAAATCTGTCGCACTTGCTCCGAAGTTTCCTTCAGTACAAGAGAGATCGCGATCCCTCTATAGCTCTTTTTAGTTTTGCGCAAAAATTCCCAGGATTTTCTTATGCATGAATGGAATGCACAAACATGTGTTCTCTCTATTTCCAGGTGCTAATCCTAGGACGTTACAGACTCTCCCCCTTAAAATAAACTTTGTCCTCGAAGTTCGCACCCTCTTACGTTTCCGAAGATAAAATTGACTTCTTCAAATACTAGTGACTCTTTTAAATCCGGGAGGAAGATAATTGTTGTATCTTCATTCAAGCTTTTCCTTGGATCCTCTTATGATTTGAAATGAGCCAACTTCTAATCCCATTTGATGTACAAAATTCTTTTGAATCTAGCGCTTCTGCCCTGATCAGATCCTCTTGAGTGTTTTCATATTAGGACATCTATTCAAAAAGTGTCTATGTTTTTTAGAATGTCTCCTTAAGGTAAGATTTTGGTTTATATTTTTGCTAAATATAGCTTGACTCTAATATTAATCTATTTATGGTATACTTAGTCCTTATGGCTTACGTTTTAAGAATGTTTTGGCTTTCTCCTAAACCTTACTCCGTATATCAACTCTCGATGCTTCATTATTCACTCTCCCCCTTGAGATTTTCTAATGGTCTTTTGAGGAATAGATGGTACACCCACATACTTGGGAAATAGCGGTGCAAATTCTCTAACTCCTTAAGTGCATGTATAAGATAACTTATATCATTTAATAATGCCTTAACTTACCACTTTCTTTGTTGTGGGGTCCACTATTATTGACTTCATTTAGAGTTTCATGCTTCCGTTTTCCTGAAGATGTACCTTCTTCACATACATCCTATTTTGATGGTAATTTGGTGGATGTTATGTCTCTTCCCACTGATGTTCCACAATCCTCCTGATGTTCTGGACAACATGATTTCTTGTGTCCTAGGATTCCACACTTGATACATTTTCCCCAAAATGCTCATGCATTCCTTTCTCCAATTGGCTTAGGCTGAATATTTTGAGTAGATGATAACCCCATTACTGGTTCTATTACTCCTGCTGTTGATCCATGAGTTAAATGTGGTTTTCAGCAGTTCTTTTTCATGTGTCCTGATTCTCCACATTGGTAACATACTATCTTAGGTTTTGGACACTCGTTCAACACGTGGCCGCGAATTCCACAGTTGTGACATATCTTCTCTATTTTGTATGTCATATGTGGATCCGGATAATTCTTCGTCATATGTCCTTGGACCTGACCTGTTGTGGTCTGTTTTTGAATTCTCTTTTTCTTTCCTTCAGGTGCATCAATCTCATCATCTCCTGATATATTTGCACTATCCACCAATTCCTGGAACTCCTTTGCACGCACAATCCTGAGCTGCATCTTCATAACTACTTGTAGTACTTTCATGAACTTCCTTTGTCGTTTCACCTCCCTGTTTACTTTCTCACTAATGTACTTGGATAAACGGTTAAACTCCCATACATGTTTCAGGACTAGAAGATTCATTTTCTCTAAGTCTTCATTCTTCTTCCTTTTCCCATTGTCCCGATGAACAAATTCTTCCCGAAACTTCTTTTTGAACTCAGCCCAGGTATTGACACCTCCTTCCGAGATCACGAACTTGGACTTTTCCCAACACATGGCTGCGGTTCTGGTCAATAGATAAGTTTCATAGCGCACCTTTTCTTCATCCTTGCATCCCACACTTTTAAGCTTACGGGATGTATCCATTAACCAATTCCCCGCCTCCATAGGTTCTTCAAACATGGAAAAACTCTAGGGTTGGTTTCTAAGAATTCCACCAGTTTAACCCTAGGATGTAATTCCTTGAATTGCTTCTCATGCCTAACCTTTAATGTCTCCTGATAAAACTGGTTCTGCCTCTCTGTTTCAACCTTTCTTCCTTCTTCCATACTCCTCATATACTGAAGAACCTCCTCTTTGGTGGTTAAATACGGCTTTTGATTTGATCCTTCCTTCAGAATTGCCTGGTTAGCCTCCTTTTGTGGTATCACCAATATCTCATGAGCCTTCATCTTCCCAATATTAAATGATAATTCGCCTCTCCCTCACGCGAACCCATTTTCCCTTCTAGACATGTACATCAAGTAAGGACTCCATGAAACATCATGCATATGCCCATAAAGTTCAAACTTTATGCATAGACCTAGTCACATAATAAAATCCAATAAAATCCAACAAATCCAAATATTACCTCTAGAAAACATACATCAAAAGCCTGTAGAAATAGTACTTCGAGTAAAACATCTCTAGTACTAAGGCTTTGATGTTATACACTGCAATTTTTTGATACATATAGTGTATGGACTTCTACAGTTATATACCTATTTGTACGGCTCATAATGTTCTTTGTCTCTGAAATTACATCATTTTCCCATTTGCAAAGGGATAACTTTTGGTAAAATTTGATCCGACTCTAGAGATAGTTGGTTAAATCACTCTATAATTGGTTATAACTTAATTATCCTTGGAATTACATACTAAACATCATCCTCAAATTTCTACCCTTTGTTTCTAATCTTAACTTCCCTAAGAACATTTATTATAACAACGAATAATTCTCAAATTTTAACCAGTTTCATAACCTATATAGATCTACTTGTACTACAAGAATACTGCCTTGTCATTCATGCCAGTATGGATTTGGCATATTACATGGGGTTAGATAAGCATAACCCTATTTATTACTCTTGATAAGATTCTATTCTTCATATAATAGCTTTTAGTTAAAAAAACATTAGTTACTTCCCCTACAATAACATGTTGTTTAAGGTTTTGGGGCGTACTCTTCTGGTATTTAACACTAGTATAAAGATAATAACAAAGTTTTACTTCATTTCATGGCTTCTCTTAGTAAGATAACACCATGATTAACTACTCCCTTATGAGGTACTCTGACTTGGTGATATACTACTCTAGTTTAGTTATAGTATGGAATAGTTAGTAGAAGATATATTGCCTACTTATGAAATACTGGATAGGTACTTCCTAAATTAAATAGTAGATAAGTATCATTAATAAGAAAAACCTAAAAATTCCACTAAGGTGTGACAAGGTTATCCTCAAGTGAATATTCATCACTTGTATAAGGAAATATGGTGCAGATAAGATGGCTTCCTATACTCACTATCCAATCTACAGGTTCTACCCATTTACTAGGTTTCCAACCTAAGGTCAAAGCATATGCTCTCATACCAACTGCATTGACCCAACATACCACTTCATGATGTAGTACACTATAGTCGTTGACATAACACCAATGGAACACCGTTCCATACGCATTATATCCCTCAGAGTGGTACAACAGAAACATCGCGGGTCCAAGACAACACTTTAGATTACATATAACATATTACAAAAGATCTAGAGAACTTCCTCAAACAGTGAGGAATATTATACAGAAAGAACCAAAAAGATCCATTCGGAGTTACTTTAGTAGTACTACTATTAATATATGTATAAGGCTTGAAAGTACTACTATAGTTGTTGGATATATGCCCTAGAGGCAATAATAAATGTAGTTATTATTATATCTTTGTGTTTATGATAAATGTTTACATTCATACTATAATAGTATTAACAAGGAAACATTAATACTTGTGTGATTTGTAAACTTAATTTGAAGTCCCTAGTAAAGCATCTATATAATACTAGCTTGTTGGTTAATGGATGATTGTGGTTTCCCTATCATGAACATTGAGATGTTATTAACAGCAAGATCATATCGTTAGGAGAATGATATGATGGACATACTCCTATAGATAAGCATAGCATAAAGATCAAGTCATTTTAATAGTTCAATTGCTATATGCTTTCTGATACATAGTAATCTAATTCCTTCGACCATGAGATCATGCATATCACCTTTACCGGATGGATGCTTTGATGACATCAAACACCACACCGTAACTGGGTGGCTATAAAGGTGGCATTGAGTGTTCGGAAAGTATTGGTTGAAACACATGGATCAAGAGTGGGATTTGTCCATCCATATGACGGATAGATATACTTTGGGCCCTCTCGGTGAAATGTCATCCAATTAGCTTGCAAGCATGTGACTGGCTCACAAGGGATCACATATCACGGGAACGAGAAAAGAGTACTTATCGGTAACGAGGTTGAACTAGGTATGCAGAGATACCGACGATCATAACCTCGGATAAGTAAACTATCGTGAGACAAAGGGAAATTGATATCGTATGTAAATGGTTCATTCGATCACAAAGTAATCGTATAAATATGTGGGAGCCATATGAATTTCTAGATTCCTCTATTGGTTATTGTTCGGAGAAGTGTCTCGATCATGTCCGCATAATTCACGAACCGTAGGGAGACACACTTAAGGATTCGACATTCTTTGAGTAGTTATGGAATGATGAGAAAGAGATCGAATGTTGTTCGGAGTCCCGGATGGGATCCGGGATATCACGAGGAGATCCAGAATGGTCCGGAGAATAAGATTCATATAAGGAAAGTCCCGTTTTGGAGTTGGGGAAAGATTCCGGTGTTTTCATCGGGAATGTTCTAGAATGTTCCGGAATGTCCGGCACTCCGGAGGGGAAGGGTACATGGATGTGTTGTATCAAGTTGGTATGATTGCATCATGTACTAAGTGTCATCGCTGTTCCAAATAAAGGATTAATTCAAATCCTAGTTTGAAAAGTCAAATAGCTAAATTGAAAAGTCAAACGGCTAAATTTGGAAAGTGGAAAAGAGGGAGAAGGGGAAACCGAGTTGGGGAGGGAGTCCCTCCTCCCCAAGCCGGCGCACCACTCAAGCCAAGTTGGGGAGGGACTCCACTCCCTCCCCCTTGCCGCCGGCCCCTCCACCTATATAAGGAGGGACAGGGCTCCCTCCTAGGACACACAAGTCCCTCTCCTCCAAACCCTAGCTTGGCGCCACCACCTCCTGCAGCTGCCGCCGCCTCCTAGGGTTGCCCTAGCCGCCGACTTGGGGTGCCCCAAACCCTAGCCGCCGGCTCTAGCACCTCCTCCTTGGTGTGTCTAAAACCTAGATCGCCGAGGAGCTCTCTCATACGCCACCATACTCGCTCCGGCTTAAGGCGAAGCCCTGCGAGATCTCCCCTCTACTTTCGGTACCACGCCGTTGTGCTGCCGGAATCACGAGGAGAGTGCTACAACCTCCGCTGCCTGCTGGAACAAGGGAGAGGAAGGTCTTCGTCGAGTACCGAACGTGTGACCGACTGCGGGAGCGCTGCCGGAACGCAGCGCCGGAAGGATCGTCTACGCGATCTTGAGATCGGGAAGAGTACGACTACATCACCCACGAGAATCTGCTCTCGTTAAACACTTTGGAATCTTCGAGGGTGAGTTATTCCATCGACTTGTTGCTACAATCTAGTAGATAGATCTTGGCTTGTTTGTTTGTATGCGGTAGAAAAATTTTGTTTTCCATGCTACGAAACCCTACAGTGGTATCAGAGCCATGTCTATATGTAGATCTGTTGCACGAGTAGAACACAATGGTCATTGTGGGCGTTGATTCTTTTATTGTCGATTGCTTCTTGTGTACTTTGCATCTTGCGGGATGTTGGGATGAAGCGGCCCGGGCTAACCTTACATGACATCTTTCATGAGACTTGCTCCACGCTTGACATGCAACTTGTATTGCATAAGTGGCTTTGCGGGTGCCTGTTTCTCCTAGCATAGTTAAGATCCAATTTACAACGGGTGATTAACAATACTAGTATCAATGTTGTGGTTCTTGTTCGTAAGTTAGAACGACACTTATTGAAAGCCCCAAACCACGTAAAACATGCAAAGAAAGTAGAGGCGTCTAAACTTTGTTTTGCAGGGGTGTGCTGTGATGTGATATGGCCATGATTGTGATTATATTTGATGTATGCAATGTTCCTTATTGTAAGTTGGCAACCGGCAGGAGCCATACGGTTGTCTTTAATTTATGTTAAGACCCGCGTGTCTATTCAAAGTAGTTGTAATAGTTGAAGCCGGTGGACGACAACCATGGAGAAGCGTCATTGACCTTGATGCAATGCCGGTGATGATGGAGATCATGTTCGTGCTAGAAGATGGAGATCGGAAGCACAAAGAAGAAAGGCCATATCATATCACATATTATGAATTGCATGTGATGTTAATCCTTTATGCATCTTGTATTGCTTAGTAGACAACGGTAGCATTATAAGATGATCCCTCATGCACATGAATTTCAAGTCATAAAGTGTTCACCCTTAGTTAGCACCGTTGCTAAAGCTTGTTGTTTCGAAGCACCACGTGATGATCGGGTGTGTTAGATTCCGCAAGTGTATACAACGTGAGCAAGCCAGATTTGCTCATGCGGAAACTAAGGTTTGATCTTGACGAGCCTAGCATGTACAGACATGGTCTCGGAACACGGATCACCGAAAGGTAAAGCATGAATCATATAGTAGATATGATGAACATGTCGATTGTTCGCCATTGAAACTATATCAACTCTCGTGATGATCGGTGTTGATGTGGTGGATTTGGTTCGTGTGATCACTAAAACAATGTGAGGGATATTGTTTTGAGTGGGAGTTCACCTAGATTAATTTTAACATTAATTTGAACTCAATTTGTCATAAACTTAGTCTAAACTATTGCAAATATGTTGTAGATCAATGGCAGCCCCTACCATCAATTTTAATGCGTTCCTAGAGAAAGAAAAGTTGAAAAGAATGGAAGCAACTTCGCGGATTGGTTCCGCAATTTGAGGATTGTCCTCACAGCTGGGTGACCCACCTGCAGCTGATGCTTCCGATGAAGTAAAGAATGTTTACCTCACTCGGAAGACTCAGTACTCCACAGTTCAGTGTGCCATCTTGTATGGTTTAGAATCGGTGCTTCAGAAAAGGTTTGAGAATTCAGACCCATATGATATTGTCGAGGATCTCAAATTGATCTTTGAGACTCATGCGGCAATTGAAAGCTATGGGGCTTCTGAAAAGTTCTTTAACTGCAAGATGGAAGAGGGCAGCTCCGTCAGCGAGCATGTGCTTAAGATGTCTGGGCACGCAAACAAACTTCAAAGCTTGGGTATTGTGATTCCCAATACTTTGGGGATTTACCGTGTCCTCCAATCACTACCACCAAGTTACAAGAACTTTGTAATGAACTACAACATGCAAAACATGAACAAGACGTTATCAGAACTCTTTGCCATGTTAAAGTCTGCAGAAGTGGAGATCAAGAAAGAGCACCAAGTGTTGTTGGTCAATAAGACCACCAAATTCAAGAAAGGCAAGTCTAAGCAGAAGGGACACTTCAAGAAGGGTGGTAAGAAAGTTACCACACCGACGAAGAAGACCAATGCTGGACCTAAGCCTGATACTAAGTGCTTTTACTTCAAGGGAGAAGGTCACTGGAAGCGAAATTGCCCAAAGTACTTGGCGGATTTGAAGAACGGCAACATCAAGAAGAAAGGTATATCTGATATACATGTTATTGATGTGTATCTCATTAGTACTCGTAGTAGTGCCTAGGTATTTGATACTGGTTCGGTTGCTCATATTTGTAACTCAAAACAGGTGCTGCAGAATAAACGGAAGCTAGCGAAGAACGAGGTGACGATGCGCGTTGGAAACGGATCAAAGGTTGATGTGATCGCGGTCGGCACGCTACCCCTTCATCTACCATCGGGATTAGTTTTATACTTAAATAATTGTTATTTGGTGCCTGCGTTAAGCATGAACATTATATCAGGATCTTGTTTATTGCGAGACGGTTACTTGTTTAAATCCGAGAATAATGGTTGTTCGATTTATATGAGTAATATGTTTTATGCACATGCACCTTTGATAGATGGTCTATTCTTATTGAATCTCGATAGTGGAAATACACATATTAATAACATTGAGGCTAAACGTTTGAAATCGAGCGATAACTCGACCTATATGTGGCACTGTCGTCTTGGTCACATTGGAGTGAAGCGTATGAAGAAACTCCATTCCGATGGACTTCTTGAATCACTTGATTTCGAATCACTTGAAAGATGCGAAGCATGTCTGATGGGAAAAATGACTAAGACTCCATTTTCTGGTATGATGGAGCGAGCTACGGACTTGTTGGAAATCATACATACCGATGTGTGTGGTCCAATGAGTGTAGCATCGCGCGGTGGTTATCGTTATGTTCTTACCTTCACGGATGACTTGAGTAGATATGGGTATATCTATTTCATGAAACATAAGTCCGAAACTTTCGAGAAGTTTAAGGAATTTCAAAGTGAGGTAGAGAATCAACGTAACAAGAAGATTAAATTTCTACGTTTTGATCGTGGAGGTAAATATCTAAGTTACGAGTTTGGCGAGCATTTGAAGAAATGCGGAATACTTTCGCAGTTGACACCGCCGGGAACACCACAGCGTAATGGTGTGTCCGAACGTCGTAATCGAACTCTCTTAGATATGGTTCGTTCTATGATGTCACTTACAGATTTACCGCTATCATTTTGGGGTTATGCATTAGAAACAGCCGCATTCACTTTAAATAGGGCACCATCTAAATCCGTTGAAACGACACCGTATGAATTATGGTTTGGGAAGAAACCTAGATTGTCGTTCCTTAAAGTTTGGGGATGCGAAGCCTATGTAAAGAAGTTACAGCCGGACAAGCTTGAACCCAAGGCGGAAAAATGCGTCTTCATAGGATACCCGAAGGAAACTATTGGGTATACCTTCTATCATAGATCCGAAGGCAAAATCTTCGTTGCCAAGAATGGATCCTTTCTAGAGAAGGAATTTCTCTCGAAAGAAGTGACTGGAAGGAAAGTAGAACTCGACGAGGTTATCGAACCTTCTCTCGAAATTGTGAGTAGCGCAGCACCGGAAGAAGTTCCTGTGGTGCCTGCACCAATAAGAGAGGAAGCTAATGATGATGATCATGAAACTTCGGTTGAAGTTGCTACAGAGCCTCGCAGGTCAACGAGAACTCGTACAACTCCAGATTGGTATGATCCCGTTATGAGTGTCATGTTGGTGGACAACACCGATGACCCTGAGACATATGAGGAAGCGATGATGAGCCCAGATTCCAATAAATGGCAAGAAGCCATGAAATCCGAGATTGGATCCATGTACGAAAACCAAGTATGGACTTTGGTGGAATTACCGGATGGCCGGAAGACTGTCGAGAACAAATGGATCTTCAAGAAGAAAACAGATGCTGATGGTAATGTGACTGTCTATAAAGATCGACTTGTCGCAAAAGGGTTTCGACAAATTCAAGGAGTTAACTACGATGAGACTTTCTCACCAGTAGCGAAGCTAAAGTCTGTGAGGATAATGTTAGCAATCGCTGCATATTACGATTATGAGATATGGCAGATGGATGTCAAAACAGCATTCCTCAATGGAGACATTGATGAAGAGTTGTATATGATGCAACCCAAAGGTTTTGTCGATTCTAAAGATGCTAACAAGGTATGCAAACTTCAACGGTCCATCTATGGATTGAAGCAAGCATCCCGGAGTTGGAATCAACATTTTGATAAGGTGATCAAAAGTTTTGGTTTTATACAAACTTATGGAGAAGCTTGTATTTACAAGAAAGTGAGTGGGAGCTCTGTAGCATTCTTAATACTATATGTGGATGACATATTATTGATTGGGAATGATGTAGACCTTCTAAATAGTGTCAAGGAATATTTGAATAATAGTTTTTCAATGAAGGATCTTGGCGAAGCAGCTTACATATTAGGCATAAAGATTTATAGAGATAGATCGAAATGCCAAATATCATTGTCACAGAGTACATATTTGGACAAAGTTCTAAAGAGGTTTGGAATGGAAGATAGCAAGAACGGGTTCTTGCCCATGTTGCCCAATACGACCTTGAGTAAAACTCAAAGTCCGACATCGGCAGAAGATAGAGAAAGGATGAGTAAGACTCCCTATGCCTCAGCCATAGGATCTCTAATGTATGCCATGCTATGTACTAGACCTGACATTGCATATGCTATTAGTTTAACTAGCAGATATCAAAGTGATCCGGGAGTGGATCATTGGACTACGGTCAAAAACATCCTTAAGTACTTGAGAAGAACTAAGGATATGGTTCTTTCTTATGGAGGTGATGAACAGCTCGTTGTTAATGGTTACACCGATGCTAGTTGGAACACCGATCCGGATGATTCTAAATCACAATCTGGATACGTATTTATTTTGAATGGTGCAGCAGTTAGCTGGAGGAGTGCAAAGCAAAGCGTTGTGGCGAGATCTTCAACTGAATCGGAATACATGGCTGCTTCGGAGGCTTCACAAGAAGCGATATGGATGAAAGAGTTCATTACAGAGCTGGGTGTGGTTCCTAGTGCGCTGGACCCAATGTCTATCTACTGTGATAACATGGGCGCCATAGCCAATGCGCAAGAACCAAGGTCACACAAGAAGCTGAAGCATATCAAGCTACGTTTTCACGCTATTCGAGAACATATCCAAGATGGGGATATAAAGATTTGCAAAGTACACATAGATCTGAATGTGGCGGATCCGTTGACTAAACCTCTCCCGAGGGCAAAACATGACCAGCACCAAACTGCCATGGGTGTTCGGTATATTACCATGTAATCTAGATTAGATGACTCTAGTGCAAGTGGGAGACTGTTGGAGATATGCCCTAGAGGCAATAATAAATGTAGTTATTATTATATCTTTGTGTTTATGATAAATGTTTACATTCATACTATAATAGTATTAACAAGGAAACATTAATACTTGTGTGATTTGTAAACTTAATTTGAAGTCCCTAGTAAAGCCTCTATATAATACTAGCTTGTTGGGTAATGGATGATTGTGGTTTCCCTATCATGAACATTGAGATGTTATTAACAACAAGATCATATCGCTAGGAGAATGATATGATGGACATACTCCTATAGATAAGCATAGCATAAAGATCAAGTCATTTTAATAGTTCAATTGCTATATGCTTTCTGATACATAGTAATCTAATTCCTTCGACCATGAGATCATGCATATCACCTTTACCAGATGGATGCTTTGATGACATCAAACACCACACCGTAACTGGGTGGCTATAAAGGTGGCATTGAGTGTTCGGAAAGTATTGGTTGAAACACATGGATCAAGAGTGGGATTTGTCCATCCATATGACAGATAGATATACTCTGGGCCCTCTCGGTGAAATGTCATCCAATTAGCTTGCAAGCATGTGACTGGCTCACAAGGGATCACATATCACGGGAACGAGAAAAGAGTACTTATCGGTAACGAGGTTGAACTAGGTATGCAGAGATACCGACGATCATAACCTCGGATAAGTAAACTATCGTGAGACAAAGGGAAATTGATATCGTATGTAAATGGTTCATTCGATCCCAAAGTAATCGTAGAAATATGTGGGAGCCATATGAATTTCCAGATTCCTCTATTGGTTATTGTTCGGAGAAGTGTCTCGATCATGTCCGCATAATTCACGAACCGTAGGGAGACACACTTAAGGATTCGACGTTGTTTGAGTAGTTATGGAATGATGAGAAAGAGACCGAATGTTGTCCGGAGTCCCGGATGGGATCCGGGATATCACGAGGAGATCCGGAATGGTCCGGAGAATAAGATTCATATAAGGAAAGTCCTATTTCGGAGTTGGGGAATGATTCCGGTGTTTTCATCGGGAATGTTCTAGAATGTTCCGGAATGTCCGGCACTCCGGAGGGGAAGGGTACATGGATGTGTTGTATCAAGTTGGTATGATTGCATCATGTACTAATTGTCATCGCTGTTCCAAATAAAGGATTAATTCAAATCCTAGTTTGAAAAGTCAAATAGCTAAATTGAAAAGTCAAACGGCTAAATTTGGAAAGTGGAAAAGAGGGAGAAGGGGAAACCGAGTTGGGGAGGGAGTCCCTCCTCCCCAAGCCGGCGCACCACTCAAGCCGAGTTGGGGAGGGACTCCACTCCCTCCCCCTTGGCTGCCGGCCCCTCCACCTCTATAAGGAGGGGCAGGGCTCCCTCCTAGGACACACAAGTCCCTCTCCTCCAAACCCTAGCTTGGCGCCACCACCTCCTGCAGCTGCCGCCGCCTCCTAGGGTTGCCCTAGCCGCCGACTTGGGGTGCCCCAAACCCTAGCCGCCGGCTCTAACACCTCATCCTTGGTGTGTCTAAAACCTAGATCGCCGAGGAGCTCTCTCATACTCCACCATACTCGCTCCGGCTTAAGGCGAAGCCCTGCGAGATCTCCCCTCTACTTCCGGTACCACGCCGTTGTGCTGCCGGAATCACGAGGACAGTGATACAACCTCCGTTGCCTGCTGGAACAAGGGAGAGGAAGGTCTTCGTCGAGTACCGAACGTGTGACCGACTGCGGGAGCGCTGCCGGAACGCAGCGCCAGAAGGATCGTCTACGCGATCTTGAGATCGGGAAGAGTACGACTACATCACCCACGAGAATCTGCTCTCGTTAAACACTTTGGAATCTTCGAGGGTGAGTTATTCCATCGACTCGTTGCTACAATCTAGTAGATAGATCTTGGCTTGTTTGTTTGTATGCGGTAGAAAAATTTTGTTTTCCATGCTACGAAACCCTACAATAGTATTGTTCTACAGAAGTAGGTTTTAGATTTTAGGAGTTTTATTTATATTCTATGCATTAGCTTGTCTTCGATAGATTCCGGTAAGGTCTTCGATTTCGTTGATCTCCCTCAGATATCTTCAACTCTTCAAGTAACTTATTTCCTGGGAACGCCATTGGTTTCTCCGAGATCTAGCAAGGGTTAAGATGATACGTTGAGTACGAGCGTACTCAGCAAGTTCACCAAAGAGAAGTGTTTGATGCACTATTTACAGCCACAGACCATAGGTCGTAGGCAATGCCAGTTTTCGTAAATATTTCTTCAAAGGTTGATTTTATTCTGAAAAGCTATGTCCATCAGCCTTCATGGGTTTACCAGAAATTTCATGGAGTTCCTTTCCCGCAGCGTTCGCAGCTCCTTCCCGGAACAGGGAGTAACAAGTTACAGTTCTTACACTCTGCAGAGGTGCGTCACTTTACCCATGAGAGATCTTAGCTTTGTTACACATCCCAGTTATAGGCTCGTTCACACTTCCTTGGTGTGAGGCCCAGACTAAGATCGAAGCCAATCACTGTACTTCTCCGCGACCCTGCATACCCGACGGATTGCACATCAGACCTAGGATAAAACTTGTTTCCATTCTCAGTCTAAGGTGTACAACCCTCATAGATACCAGAAGCCGTGGGACGTTGAGGGATCCCACCCATAACCTGCTAACCCTCTACAAGAGGAGTTCCAACAACGGCCCGGTCATCCGTTGGCATGCGGGAGAGAGAGACGATCCAGCTGACTTCTCCGTCCCATTCCAAATCTCATGGTTAACGCGTAATATACGGCGCAAGAATCACTGGAGACATTGGTTGTTAAGTCCTAGATAATATGTTCCTTTACCACCGGAACTTCCATAGAAGGTTATTACCTCATGGTAATTAACATCTAATCATATTATTATGAAAATAGTGTTTTCTGACCTTTTTGAAATGCAGGTGATGACAACACTGGATTTGCAAAATACTTTACAGAAAATAATCAAAGGACATGGGCAAGTGTGAACTTGCCTTTTGTGATTCCAAGATTATGCACTCATGGTCTTGAAGATAATAGAAGATCCAATATCCGAAATCATCATCATTGGTCCGGTAAGGACTAATGTTTAAAGAAGCAAGATGCCATTATGCATAAATAATGCTATGCAATTTTATAATTCCCAAAGTGAAACCCTTAGTATTTTAAATAACTTGATCTTAGGTATCTTCTTTAAGATTGGGTTTATCTTTAAGTTTATTTCATAAGCGATGGCATTGATAAGGAACTTAAGTGTTATCAATCCAAAATATACAAGTACGGATATAGTAATATGATTATGATGAATTGTTATCTGGTGACTAGGATAAGAAGTTCTTGGGTAGAGTTCTTAAGAGCTGAAGGAACTATTATAGACTTGTTTGTGTGAAGTGGAAAAAAGAATAACATTTGAAGAAACTAGTATTTAGTTAAGGTTAATTAGTCTTAAGGGTTATTAGGTTTTACATTAGGGTTTGTGAGGGTTACAAATGATGTTGAGTTATCATATTTCAATTGATGATACAAGTGACTAAAGTTGACTTTAAAAACATGAATAAACTTCAAATGAGATGTTTATGATTGTTTAGACAAAAGTTAACTATATAAATAGAAATGAATTTTAAGATATAATGAGTTTTAGAATATCATCTAGTTTTAGGGTTTTGACAAATATGATTATGGATGATCTTTTTTAATGTAACTAAAACATGAATTTACAACATGTATCTTGTTCATGGGAGCATAATTAGATGATCTTATAAATTTGTTAGAGTTTAGAATCATTTTAAGAGTGATTAAGAGATGAATATTATTCACCATCGTATACATGAGTGATATATAATATTTATTTCAAAGGAGTTTAATTTGAATTTAAGATTTAAAAACATTTAAAGGCTAATAGTTATATTTAAGTTTTATTTTGATTATGGATTTAGACTTAATAATTAAATTTAAAGAATTTAGTGTTTTTTACTAAGAAATGTGAATATTTCTTTCTTAATTAATAATTTTAGAGAATTAACAAAGTGGTTATTTTATTTTAGTAAAATAAGTAAATGAGTTTTATTATCTAATGTTATTTAAATGTTTTAGAATAATATATATAGTAATTTTCTAGTAAAATATATTCATTCAAGATCTTAAAAATGAATTTTATTTATTTTTAAGTCTTACTTTTATTTTTATAAAATTCGTCAAAGAATTAAGTGTCTTCCAATATTTGCTTTATATTTTATTTGTAAAACTCTAAGTTAGTATTTTTATAACATAGTAGAGTTATTTTTTATACACAAAAATGATTTTTATTTATTTTTAGGAGTTTTTCTTATTTTATGAAATTTTACTCATGATTTAATGATGTTAATATTTTTATGCCTTATATTTATTTTAAATAAATAAAGTTATATTTTTATAAATAGATCTTACTTTTATGATAATTTTAACATTTTAAATGTATTTTTATGATTTTTCTATAATTTTCTATAGCTGCAAATGTTTAAAGATTATTTTGGTAATTTATTTGTTTTACTTTTATTTCATTTCTTATTCTAATTAACTTGGGCCATTTTTTGGGTATATGGGCTGGCCTGGACCATTTAGGTTGGCCGAGTTTGGGATTGGGTCCAACCATATCACCCCTGGCCCCTTTCTCCTCGCACCCAGGCACTCCACGCACGCCCCTGACCTTGACCCCGATTCCTCTCACGCGATGCAGCGAGGCGCCGCCGTCTCCTGCTCGATTTCGGCAAGGCAGGATGCTACGATTGCCTCCGTTGGTTATCGGAGCGCCGCCACCTCCTGGCCGACTAGGCCATCCGATTCGATTGGTTAATGGGGCTCTCTGGACCTTGCCCCCAACCCTAATCTGGCGATGCAACGTGGCGTCGCCATCGCTGGCCTGGTTGGCTCCGGCCCTAGTCTACGGCTGCTGGCGGACACACGCTCCCTCCAGGTTTCTCTCTAGTTTCTCGTTTACCTCGACCCTGACTGTGCATCCTTTGTGTGCTTCTACTATGAACCCTATCCTCGGTTTATCTTACCGGGGTGGATCCTCTGTTCCCCCATATCCCCGGTTGCTGCTCGAGGAAGATCAGGATATCCCCTTCCTCGACCCCAACCTGCTGCTCCCACACTTTTGATTGTGATGTGGTTATGCAGTAGCTACTACGATCTAACCTTCCCTAGATGCCAGAGGGACGGTGCTACGGCGCAACCATGGCATCAACTGGGACAACTGTGACTACACCACCCCTCCGCTCCAGGTGCTCGGCACCCTCGGTGATTTTTGTTGTGACCGGCCTTTGAGCCGATGAATTTTTTAGGTGTGGAACACATTCCTAGGTTCTAGAAATCTTGGGTTTAATATGTGGTGCTGATTGGATTAATAGTTATCCCCAACATAGGTTATTTGGTGATATCTACACTGTGGAATTGGAATGATTAATACTAGTGGCTTGATTATTCCACTTGCAATTTTTGGAAGAGGGTCTAAATTTTAGTTGTGCTCTATACTGACCAACTGGTCCAGTATATGTTGAGGTTGAACATATTCTATATGTTTGTAGATGGTTGTGAGTGAGCTATTGATGTTGTCGAACAATCCTGTTTGAGCTACTGCTGTTATAGAACAAATCTGTTTAAGCTACTGTTGTGGTGTGCTGCCTTGAATCAAAATGTGGAGGTGTGCAATGTGCATCTGAATCTTTGATTCAGTTACTTTTGTTCTAAAATATAGAATGATTCTTGGATATTCTTGGATATCTAAGAAAGTGATTTATTATTCTCTTGATGAAGAGCTAATGTTCTAGTTTAGAGACTAGATTAAGGATTTGGTATTCCATTGTTGCTTAATTCTTAATGTGTATACTTAGGAAAATGATTTGAATGCTTCTTAATGTGTATCATCTATGGTTGATCCATATGGAAATGATGATTTTTTTTAGAATGATTCTTAATGTGTATACTTAGGAAAATGATTTGAATGCTTAATAAGTGAGGAAGTGATCAAATATGTATACTATCAACATGATAGTCAATTAATTATAAATGATTCCTAGGATTTTTCTAGGAAGATGATTTTATTTTATTTAGGCTGATGTGACGGTCTCATTTAGCAAAGGCTTATGGTTAATAGCTACCACTGTGGTGCCTCCATTGGAGTGTGCATATTGGTTTCCTATTTACATGAACTACTGTGAGCTTGATTGACTAAAACTTGATAAGATCCTATACCTGGCCCATGATGCAAAGGCTAAGGCCAAACTCTAAATAAGAACATATACTAAAGTGTGGCTACCAGATTCTCTAGGATGAACTTACATAGCATCACTATGCAAACTAAGAGAAATCTCTCCTTCTAATCCTCCTAGACAATCTCTAGTTGCAGGTTAGCTGGATTTGGATGAATTTGTAATAAGGCCAATATTATATTTGAACCTGATGGTGCAAATTATGAAAACAGATGCTATATGATCTGGTGGTACTTTCATTTACCTTGTTTCCTTGTGTAGATGATAATTTCTAGATTTGGTTGGATCACACCAATGTATTTTTGCTAATGTGGATGATCTGATTCATTTACTGCTTCATGTTCCTGTCCTTATCCACCTAGTTGCTATACTTCACTTGTTCTTGATCTACTCCTGATGCAACTATGGCCTTTCCTTCTTCTCCTGAGACTAATTCTTGGATGGCTCCAAGGAGCAACCAGAGTTGGTTGATGGTGTTGGTCTAGATCTGTGATCTTGTGGTTGTTTATGTGTGGGCTTGGGAGCCCTAGTGCTAAGAAATGAGCTGGGTGTGTGTTGATGTGCTATAGAGAGATATGGATCAGCTCTAGCTGAGCTGCTACGGTTGTGCTCTCCCTTTTATGTGCATTGGCTACTACTGTGGTGTTAATAGCACACTAGTGCATGCTGGTGAATGAGCAGCCTGCTTTCATGTTGTGGTTTGGGGATCAGATCAAGTAAAAGCTTGATATTTCCTAATGTTTTACGTCTTTACCTTCTTATCTGGCTTTGGTGAAACTTGCCCCTTTTAGACCCATGATGTTGTGCTGAGGTCATTGGATATAAAAAGAATAGAACCTATACTTGTTCTATTTATAAACACTCTATGATGAGCTTAAACATATCATCAGTATGCTAAATCTGAGAGTAAGTTATTACACTAACCCCTTGTTTACTATTTATCTTGCTTGTATCTTCCTGTTTATTGTTTTATGTTGCACGGATCAAGAAGAGATGAAGATGTTGGAAGTGAAGAAATGTAGTTAGGAAATAGTTTTAGGTTTTCTTCTTTATATATATGTGTAATTTCTTTTATGATTGAATAATATTGAGATATTGTAATTTATATTCTGTTTGAAAATTGTAAAAACATTGTACTTTTGTATTTTATTCAATAAAGTTTACTTATTTCCTTCTTATTTTACAATTCATTTGTAAAGACAATGGCATATATATTTTGTTGTAATAAAGAATTCTGTTATTTATTTCAATTATGTAATTCTTTTTTTCTACTTATTTGTTTCCTAATACTTTACTTTTATTTAACTATTGTAAAAGATCAATATAATACTATATGTATAATAATATAAAGTATCCTTTTTATATCATCTTTGTAATAATTTAATTTCAAGTTATTAAATATTTCCATTTCCTATTTGTGAATTTTATAAATTCTTTTGAATTTCATATTTGAAATTCAAATACATGTTTGAACAAATCTTCCCTTGAAACAAAGAATTCTACAAAGGTCATGTCGAAATCTATCGCACTTGCTCCGAAGTTTCCTTCAGTACAAGAGAGATCCCGATCCCTCTATAGCTCTTTTAGTTTTGCGCGAAAATTCCCCGGATTTTCTTATGCATGAATGCAATGCACAAACATGCGTTCTCTCTATTTCCACGTACTAATCATGGGATGTTACAGTAGGGCTTGACTGGAAATTTATATACCTTAGTATGGGTTCCCTTGCGTCCAAGGTCTGAGTTGAGGCTACCTTGTAAAGATTGTCCACCTGTGCAGTACCCAAGATGAAAATTGGTCATGGTTGGGAGGCCAAACTCACAGGAGAGGTGCCTATACTAGGGCATGTAATTGAAAGGTTAGGATTGATTATCGCATATTGAGTATGGTGAATTGAGGATTGTTCCTAACGGATGTGTTGAATGTTGTGGTGAAAGTGTACAATCTCTACAGAGTGTTAAGCTATTCGAATAGCCGCGTTCGTGGTTATGGACAGTTGGAGTGGCCATACTATTCCCCCTTCAGATGTTTTCAAAATGACTTGTGAAATGATTTGTGACTTTGACTTGACCACAACAGAGTTGTGATAGGAAACTCAAGTTCCCATTTAGGTGTTATAAAACTTTCAACTAGCTTTCGTTGCTTCTAAACTTAGTAGAGGTAAATCTGGCTTTTTGCAAAATAACCCTAGATCTTAGTATATCCTATTCAAAACCACTTGACTTGTTAGTATTAGTTTGCGAATACTTAAAAACTACTCATGGCTTTGTCACTAGCTATTCCCGTGGCCAGACTATGAAGAGGAGTATCAGGAAGATGGACAGCAGGAAGGTTACGACAACTAGGATCATCTCCCATCGTCAGCATTGCCTGTGACCCTGAAGATGGAGCTTCGCCTGTGCTATCGTTACTATTATGTTATTTCGCTTCTTGAATTGTATTAAGAACTAGATCATGAGATCCTTATTTGTGTAAGACTTTATGTATGGTTTGTAATGGATGATGTACTTTGATATCCAATCTGTTATGTCTTGCAAAAATGGTAATCCTGGGATTGCGATGTATGGCATAACAGGCATCTGTGATTAAAAATCCAGGTGTTGACAAGTTCGTATCAGATCGAGGAACTCAGTTTACCTCGAGATTATGGAAGAAAGTCCAAGAAGGTTTGGGAACCCGATTGGATTTCAGCACAGCTTATCACCCTTAGACTGATGGACAAACGAAGCGAGTAAATCAAATACTCGAAGATATGTTGAGAGCATGTGTGCTAGAGTATGGATCTAAATGGGAGGACGGTCTGCCTTTTGCAGAATTTTCATACAACAACAGTTATCAAGCTAGTTTGCAAATGGCCCCATTGAATTCATGTATTGAAGGAAGTGTCGCACCCCTTTGAATTGGTTGGGAGTAGGAGAGAGTCAGATTTCCGGACCCGACATCCTACGAGAAGCAGAAGATAAATTTCACAAGATTCGTGAGCACCTCAAGACCTCTCAGTCAAGACAGAAGAGTTACCCCGACAAGATACGTCGAGACCTCACTTTCAATATCGGAGATTTTGTGTATCTCAAAGTGTCACCTTTGAAGGGAATGCAGCTTTTCCAGCTCAAAGGAAACTTAGCCCCAAATATATCGGACCTTTCAAGATTATGATCCATCGAGGAGAAGTATCGTATCAATTGGAACTGCCAGCGGAGATGTCAGTAGTACACAATGTGTTACATATATCGTTACTTCGCAAATGCCTTGAAGTCCTGGAGAAGACCGAAGTGGTTAAGAACATTGATCACCAGACCATAGAGATCAACGATGACCTGATGTATCCTGAAGTACCCATCCGTATTTTGGAAGAAGCTTTCAGAACCACCAGAACCCGAAGCATCAAATTTCTCAAGATCCAGTGGAGCAACCACAATGAAGAAGAAGCTACCTGGGAGCGAGAAGATCACATCAGGACGGAGTTACCCGATCTCTTTAAATCCTAGGTAATCTTTTTTCTTCCTTTTCAAATCTCGGGACGACATTTTGTTTAAAGAGGGGAGTTTTGTAACATCCCAAAACTATTGATCATGATCCTCAAACTCTAATCACTAAATTTAGGGTTAAGAAAAACTTTGATTAAATAAAAAGCAATTGAATGCATGTGTGTATGTGATGATTTGATGAATGCATGAATGGACTTGTGTGATTAACCTAAATAGCAAGGAATGATTCAAAGATGAAAATAACATCATACAAAACATTTCCAAACAGAAACAAATAAAGAGAAAATCAAAAACAAATCAAATAAAGCAAATGGTCATTTTTGCCAATCTTGCTCACTAGGTCACTTTGAGTGTTTCTAGTCCAAGATTTCAAACAGAAACTTTTCCAATTCTTTTCACCTCTTGCAAGACCAAGTAAAAGTGAAATTAAGACCACCTTTCAAACTGGCAGAAACATTTAGCAACCCCATTCAAATGACAATTCAAAATTGAATCTTTAACATTTGTGAATATCACACATTTTAAAAACCCAACCAAACCAGTGCCCCTTGACCAATCCAACTAACCAGATACTCCCTAGTATGTGCCTAGAAAACCCACAAAATTGAATTTCTTTCGGCCATTTCATCAAACACCTTGTCAGCAGCAAACACACAAACACAAAACACTATTAGGAGCAGTGGTTTTGGCCAACCTTGTTCCCTCTCTAGCTCACTCTATACTCTCAGTAGATGATCTAGCCGAATTAACAAGCCTTAGAACCACTATGAGCTTGGCATATCCATCAATGGTGACCATGTCGAGCCAAACTTCCCGCCCACATGTCGACAGCAAGCTAGGAGAAGCACCAAGCCTAGCAAGCATGTCTGGAGCACTGACCACCGTCCACCGCCACTCCCTGTCCAAGCCCCGACCGCAGCCAGCCCCTGGACAACCCGCCAAGCACGCGCCCAGTCTCTCTGCGTGCGAGCCGAGAGCGCGCCAGTGCCCAACCGTGAAACACACCCACAGACCGCGCGTCTCCCTCGCCACTTGCGTGCGTGATCGCCAGCACCCCAGCAACCCCGCGGACATGCCCGTTCACCGCCGCGCGGACCGTAGAAGCTGTGCGTGATTAAAATCACCGTCGGACCCGCCCAGAGCACCGCGATGTTCCGACCATCTCGCACCGCCCCACGCCTCGCCACCACACCGTTGAGCTTTGCCAGGGAGCGCAGCACCGTCCCCTATCGCCGCCCATGCCGTTAGCTCTCTGTGCCGTCGACACCGACGAGCTCCACCCGTGCCATTCGGTCCCCTTCAGCCACTATAAAAGGAGACATCCCCTACTTGTTTTCTTCACACCAGTTCACTCCCCATCTCTCACTGATACCCCCCACTCACACCCGGAGCAAGGAGAGCACCAAGTGGCTGGAATTTCACCAGAGTTCGACGCTGTAGAGGAGGAGAGGCGACATCGATTGGAGCTGCCCCAGGAGGAGCTGCAGGTACAAGGAGAATTGTCGTCGTTGACTTCATCGTTCGCCCCCATCGCCGACCATCGCCTGAGCCCCGATGAGCCTCCCACGACCGTCACTGGCCACGCTAGGGTTCTGTCTCGCCGGCGCTGCCCAACGTGGACGATGAACCAGAGCCGTTCTAGTAGAGTTAGATCGTGTGGCCTAGATCACCCCATACCACTTCGCCACTTGTTGTCTCACTGACGAGTGGGGTCGCTCACTTAACTAGCCCGTGTGTGCGCTGTGCATAGTGGGCCGGCCCAGTTAAACATCTCGCGCGACCCAACAATTCAAACTTAAGTTTATTCATTTAATTTCAAACACAGTTCTGTACCTAGATTCAAAAATCAACCTAGCTCGATTAACTGAACCAAAATGCATGAAACTAATTTTGTTAGAAAGGTACTGGAATGCTTAATCCAAGCCCGTTGGATACAAACCATTTAGATTTGTGGATCACCCATGCTAAAAATAACAAGGCAGAAGCTTTTCTGCATTCAAACATTTTTCAAAATTCAACCATAAGAGCTTTTGAGTTGATTCCAACTCTCAAAAATCAAATTTAACCATACCTTTCAGAATATATAAAAATATACAGGTTTACTTACGGAAATAATGATCAAGTAATAAAAGAATGCCACATAGGCATTTCTAGTCAGTTTAATTAAATAATATAAAAAGGTTAAACCTTATTAATTTGTGAAACCACTTTAAAGCACATTCTCATGTATTGAAAAATGTGGTGATGACATGTGTCAACATGATCCCATGTTTGAGTTAGAGAATATTAAATCTTAAAGTAGTTTTTCAATGAGTAGAAATTACTTTTCTAACATAAAATAAATGAGACAAGTGCATTAATCCTTGTAATGTTAGTGATGATGATAGATCATCTAGTTTGAACCCTTGTGTGATGTTTAGAAATAGTTAAGTATTGTTTGGTGATTGTGTACCTCGTATTTATTTATAGACGCTAGTACCGACCAAGGATACGAGGAGGAAGGGGGATACTACGAGGAAGAAGCTAACACTTTCAACTTAGCAAGCTTATACTGATATCTTAGCAAGCCAATACTTGCAAGATACCCCACTAATGCAAGCTGCTACTTGCTTGTTACTATGCCAACTATATGCCTTAAGCATATGTGATTATACCCACCTGACACACCATCCTAGTTTTACTTGCAAGCTTAGTATTTTATTTTCCTTAAAAAAAGCTTTCTAGCAAAAGTTTACTTAGTGACTTGTACATTCTAGAAAGATAACTGAAGGTAGCATAAAGAGCATAAAATTTGTCCTAAGTTAGATAATCATGATGTCATGCTAAGGCATGAGATTGAACTTAGTTAATCCCCACTTGTTTATTACCCCTCATTAGTATTTACCCCCACTTGTAGATGCCAGTGCTAAGCATAAAACTTGATCAACTCTAGATGGGAATACTTGGTGAAAATGGTTATGAAAATCTTAGAATGATGAGTCATTCTACTGAAATGTTTTGACATGTGTTTCCGAAACCCAAATGATTTTTGATGATGAAAATGTTAAGGCATGAGCCTTATCCTTTTACAAAACTGATGGTTGTCTGGATGCGATACCATTCCAAATTTATAGTACAACCACAATACCCGAAATTTGGGTAGGGCTTGACTAGAAATTTATATACCTTAGTATGGGTTCCCTTGCGGCCAAGGTCTGACCTGAGGCTAACTTGTGAAGATTGTCCACCTGTGCAGTACCCAAGATGACAGATGGTCATGGTTGGGAGGCCAAACAAACAGGAGAGGTGCAGATACTAGGGCGTGTATTTGAAAGGTTAGGATTGATTATCCGCATACTGAGTATGGTGAATTGAGGATTGTTCCTGATGGATGTATCGAATGTTGTGGTGAAAGTGTACAATCTCTGCAGAGTGTCAAACTATTCGAATAGCCGCGTCCGCGGTTGTGGATAGTTGGAGTGGCCATACTATTCCCCTATCAGATGTTTTCAAAATGTTTTGTGAAATGATTTGTGACTTTGACTTGACCACAACAGAGTTGTGATAGGAAACTCAAGTTCCCACTTAGGTGTTATAAAACTTTCAACTAGCTTTCGTTGCTTCTGAACTTAGTAGAGGTAAATCTGGCTTTTTGCAAAACAACCCAAGATCTTAGTATATCCTATTCAAAACCACTTCACTTGTTAGTATTAGTTTGCGAGTACTTAAAAATTACTCATCGCTTTGTCCCTGGCTATTCCCGTGGCCAGACTATGAAGAGGAGTATCAGGAAGATGGACAACAGGAAGGTTACGACAACTAGGATCATCTCCCATCGTCAGCATTACCTCTGACCCTAAAGATGGAGCTTCGCCTACGCTATCGTTACTATTACGTTATTCCGCTGCTTGAATTGTATTAAGAACTGGATCATGAGATCCTTATTTGTGTAAGACGTTATGTATGGTTTGTAATGGATGTTGTACTGTGATATCCAATCTATTATGTCTCGCAAAAATAGTAATCCTGGGATTGCGGTGTATGGCATAACAGGCATCTGCGATTAAAAATCCGGGTGTTGACAAGTACCATGATATGCAGTGCCTTGTACACCTCAACGCCACTGGCAAAGCCACTCACACCAATCGCCATTGCAAGTTCGTCAACGATCACAAGGAGGACCCGGAGTCCGGCTACAGGCGAAGTTGGAAGAATAGACCGCGAGGCAAGGGCAAGGGGAAGAAGAGAGAAGAGGAGTCCAAGGATTCAAGTGACATGGATGAGGATGTTGACCCTAAGCACGCCGCCAAGAGCGATGGAAAGGGCAAGAACCCCTTCGAAAAGAAGGCAGCCGTTTTCCACACTTTCCTTGTCACCCCCACTGTCCGACAATAGAAGACCTCTATGAGGATATTGATGGCCTCTCTACCCCCAGTTCCCCAGTACCTACGCTAGTCGGAGATTCAATTACTTGGGACAGGAAGGATCACCCAGACCTCATCCCTACGGAGAACCAGTACGCCATGGTCACCAACCCCCTGATTGACGGCAATGAGTTCACTAAATGTATGGTGGATAGTGGAAGCAGCATCAGCATCAACATCATGTACCTGGATACGCTGCACAAGATGAACTTGATGGAGGCCAACCTAAGGCGGACCAGCACCATATTCCACGGCGTAGTTCCTGGTCGGGAGGCTCGGTCCCTTGGGTGCATCACACTTCAGGTTGCTTTTGGCGATGTTAAGAATTACCGCCAAGAACGCATGACCTTCGAGGTGGTCCCCTTCAAGAGTGTGTACCACGTCATATTCAGACGCGACATATTCCACGCCTTCATGGACAAGCCATGCTTTGTCTACAAAAAGCTCAAGATACCTGGACCAAACGGTGTCATCACCGTATCCGGAAGCTTTACCAAGGGAAGAGACTGCGAGATTGGAGAAGCAGACTTTGCAGAAGTTGTCCTCTACAGCGAAGAATTCAAGGAGATCTAGAGCAAGGTCGATGCCACGGATATGTCAGCGTCAAAGACATAGATTTCTAACTCCGCCCCAACATTCAAGGCCGCGATCGAAACCAAGCCAGTGGACCTTGTGGTAGGCTATGCCTCCAAGACCATCGCCATTGGGACGAACCTGGATCCCAAATAGGAAAGCATGCTCATCGAGTTCCTCCGTGAGAATAGGGACATCTTTGCCTGGACACCTGCTGACATGAAAGGTGTACCTAGGGAACTTGCCGAGCACATCTTGAATATTGATCCAAAATGCAAACCGGTGAAACAACCTCTACGACGTTTCGGAGACGAGAAGATATGCACCACAGGCAAGGAGATAGCTAGGTTACTTAAGGCTAGTTTTATCCGAGAAGTCCTTCACACCCGATGGGTGGCCAATCCTGTACTTGTCCCCAAAAAGGGAACCAAAGAATTAAGAATGTGCGTTGATTACACCGGCTTGATCAAATCATGTCCCAAATATCCGTTTGCTTTGCCTCACATTAACCAAGTCATTGACTCCATGGCTGGCTCGGAGCTTTTGTGTTTTCTCAATGCATACTCAGGATACCACCAAATTAAGATGAGGAAGTAGGACCAATTGGCCACTTCGTTCACCACACCCTATGGCACGTTTTGCTATGTCACGATGCCCTTTGGGCTAAAAACACAGGTGCTACGTACCAGCGGACAATGCAGCGTTTCCTACACGATCAAATTGGTCGGAACGTTCACGCCTATGTGGATGATATAGCGGTGATGTCTAAAAATTCAAACGACTTAATCTCTAACTTAAAAGAAACCTTTGATAATCTCCAGAAATACAACATGATGCTTAACAATAAGAAGTGCGTCTTCGGGGTTCCAGCCGGCAAATTGTTGGTTTCATCATTTCCCACCGTGGAATCGAGGTCACCCCGGAAAAAATCAAGGCCATCCTAAACATAAACCGTCTGACATGCTTGAAGGACATACAACGACTGACAGGTTGTGTTGCAGCAGTTAGTCGGTTCGTCAGCTGACTTGGAGAGAAGGACCTGCCGCTATACAAGTTGTTGAAGAAGGCGGATAAATTCACGTGGACGGACGAGGCAGATGCAGCACTAAAGCAGCTAAAGGAGATACTATCCTTGGAGCCTATCCTTACAGCACCCGAGCCTATGGAGCCTATGTTAATCTACATGGCAGCCACCAACCGGGTAATCGGCATAGGCGTCGTGGTAGAGAGGAAAGAACCAGGGCATGAGTACGGAGTTCAGCGACCAGTTTACTATGTAAAAGAGGTCTTGACGGAGTCCAAGCAGCGTTACCCGCACTACCAGAAGATAGCTTATGGAGTGTTCCTTGCTTCTCGGAAGCTAAGGCACTACTTCCAGGAGCACCCTATCACGGTTGTGAGCAAGGCTCCACTTTCTGACATCATCAACAACAACGACGCTACAGGAAGGGTCACGAAGTGGGGCATTGAGCTTGCCACCTTCGAAGTCACCTACAAGAGTCGCGACGCTATCAAGTCACAGGCCTTGGCGGATTTCATCGCATATTGGATGGAGATGCCAGATGCTACCCCTATGTCGGAGCCAGAATACTGGGTGATCACTTTGACGGATCAAAGCTACTCAATGGCTCGGGGGCTGGTGTACTGCTACAATCACCAACTGGGAAAGCTACACTATGTTCTGCAGATCCACTTCGAGGCTACGAACAACTTGGCGGAATATGAAGCACTCATTCACGGACTACGTGTAGCCAAGGATATGGGCATCAAGCGCATAGTTTGCTGTGGAGATTCCGACTTGGTTTCCCAACAGGTGGCTGGCACCTGGAACACGCAGAACCCTTTGATGGAGACATATCGTGATGAAGTGGACGAGATAGCTAAGAGCTTCTTGGTCTACGAAGTCAAGTATGCACCTAGGGAGGAAAACAAGGCGGCTGATCTACTGTCTAAGATTGGATCAGGGCGCAAACAAATTCCGCCTGGCGTTTTTCTGCGACATCTACGGACACCATCCGTGAAGGGAGCAGACATCGACAACCCGGATAGAGTTGACTCTTTTGTTCACACAGTGACAAAGGTCCCTCCGGCTTGGACACAACCGTTCATGGAATATCTCGTACACGGAACTTTGCTCATCGACGAGGTCGAAAGTCGGCACATAGTACGTCGAGCAAAGGGCTATACCATAATCAATGGACAGCTCTACAAAAGAAGCACCGCTGGTGTATACCTAAAGTGTGTTTCCCATCAACAAGGTATTGAAATCCTTCGTGCGATCCATCTCGAAGATTGCGGGTATCACGCCGCTCCTCGATCGTTGGTCTCCAAAGCCTTTCGGCAAGGATTCTACTGGCTGACCGCGAAGGCGGACGCTGACAAGCTAGTTGAGAAATGCATGGAATGCCAGTATTATGCCCAACAACCACATGTTCCAGCTGAAGAATTGCAAACAATACCAATAACTTGGCCATTTGCAGTCTGGGGGCTAGACATGGTTGGTCCATTACTGACGACACCATGTGGGTTTACACATCTGCTAGTAGCAATTGATAAATTCACCAAATTGATAGAATCTAAACCCATTAGAAAGCTTGATGGGGAAACTGCACTTAGATTTATCCGGGATCAAGTGGTGAGATTTGGTCTCCCACATAGCATTATCACCGACAACGGCAGCAACTTGTCACTCGGAGAAGTGGAAGCTTATTGTTGGGAGAAGGGCATCCGACTTGACCTAGCATCTATGGCACACCCATAGTCCAATGGGAAAGTTAAGCGAGCCAATGGATTAATTCTGTAGGGAATCAAGCCATGTCTTGAGGCACCGCTACATAGAGCAGCTGGAGCCTGGGCGGAGGAATTACCATCTATGTTATGGAATTTACGAACTACACTCAACAGATCCACCGGCTACACCCCTTACTTCATGGTATACGGAGTAGAAGCCAGCATGCCTTCCGACATCCTTCACGATTCACCAAGAGTTTCCGCCTACAAAGAAGATGACGTTGAAGAATCCAGACGCCTAGATGTGGACCTTCTCGAGGAAGAGCGCGTCTTGGCATGCCAAAGATTCACCATCTACTAGCAGAAGATACACATCTACCACAGTCGCTGCGTTCGGTATCGCTTGTTTAAAGAGGGGGATCTGGTGCTCCGACTTAAGCAGAAGATGTCGCACAAATTATCCCTGCCATGGGAAGGACCGTTCATCATAAGAAAGGCGCTGCTCAATGGGCTTACTACCTTGTTGACAATCGTGAACTTGAGGATAGACCCAGCAAAGAACATAAGTGTAAGCGATGTGACCCGAATGATGATTACCCGGTGCTTGATCGGCCATGGGACATAGCACAGCCTCGTCCTTTTTACACTTAGCATATTTTTTATCTACTGTGTACCTCTTATATGATCAGTGAAATAAATCTCTCTGGTTCACTCATATCTTTGAGTATTTTACCTCATTTTTAGTGTCCATTTTTTGATCGTATAAAACCTTTATGCGCAAGCTTTGCATTTGCACTTGTGAAAATTCCTCCTACGGGCATTAGCTTAAGTTTTCTGGTCTACACGTTCTTTGTTGTTTTTATGTGGATTCTAGAGTATTGACTTTTGGCACTTGTTGTCGGCGATTTTGTGCTTATGTTTTTTACGGTGCCATTGGGCATCATCACCTGAGAGCATGGTTCCGACTACGAGTCTTCCGACTCATGAAAGTTCAAGCATAAGAACCGAAGTAATGGATAATCTAGCACTTGCTTAAAAAATATTTACATGCTGGAACTAGTACTTGAGTAGCAGGAAATTACAACTATTGTTTTTCCGCCTTAAGTTAACATAGTAGTTTTTCCGCATATACCAAACCAGAGGAAATAAATATTACAAAGTGTTTTTTCATTCCTCTCGCGCAGGAGACTTTGATGTAGCATCGTCGGTAGCAGGAGAGCCATCATCTTTGAGGTCAGCGGTCTTGAGGGACTCAGAGGAGCTCTGGCGGTCGCGGTCAATGATCTCCAGCGGAACGAAGATGTTGGGATCGACCAACTCGGCAACCCTGGTGTCAAGACCCGCGAGCGATGCCCAGATAGCCTTGTGGTCAATCTTCTGACCTTCATCATCTACGTCGGGAAGACCCGAGGTCGGCATTTTTGTAGTGCGCCTTGACCATCGCCAGAGACATCCTTGTGCCAGCCCGGGTACATGAAGCTTTCCAGCTTATGATACGCTCGGGGACTTGACGCAAGATCTCCAAGTACTTCATCACGGAGTCCGCCGCCATGATATTAATATTGAGGTGCTTGGCGATCTCCTTGGCTTACTTGATGGTGAAGGGTTTCGTAGCATAGTAAATCAAAAAAATTCTACGGATGCGAGCGAGAAAGCCAAGATCGAATCTAGGAGATGCAACCAACGAGAGAGATTGATTAGATCTTCATACCCTTGAAGAAATCGCACAGCGGAAACGTTCAACAGAACATGGTTGATGTAGTCGTACTCGCCGCCTCCTCCTCGCGATCCGATCCGATCCTACGCCGCAAGTGGCGGCGCCTCCAAGATATGCACACGTACGGTGCAGCGACGTCTCCTCCTTCCTTGGTCCAGCAAGTATGGTGGAGAGATAGATTGGATCTGCAGCACGACGGCGTGGTGCTTATGGTGGAGAATTTCTGCGGCAGGGCTTCTCCTACACGCAGTCGGGACAGAGAGAGAGGAAGGGCAGCAGTTGGCGGCTAGGGTTGGAGGAGTGGGGGGAGGTTGTGCCCCTGCCCTCCTTATATAGGGGGCTGGCCGGCCCCCTTTGGCCCCTCCTCCAAGCCCTAGGGCGGCGGCCCTAAGGGTGGAGTGGGGGGCAAGGCATCCGCCCCTTCTAGAAGGCTCCCCTAGGGTTTCCCCTAGGGCTGGCCGGCTGGGCCTTAGGGGCCTTGTGCCCCTGGCCCAAATTGGCCAGGGCACTCCCCCTTAGGCCCACGCAGGCCTCCAACAAGTGGGCCCACGTTGGTCCCACTCAGGAACCTTCTAGAACCTTCCGGTACAATACCGATAAACTCCGAAACGATTCCGAAATCCAAAAACTGCTTTCCTTTATATGAATCTTATTCTCCGGACCATTCTGGAACCTCTCGTGATGTCCTGGATCTCATCCGAGACTCCGAACAAAAACTCATAAACCAATCATCCATTCTATCCTAGCGTCGATGCACGTTAAGTGTGTGACCCTATGGGTTCGAGAATATGCAGGCATGATCTTCTATCAATAATCAACAGCGGGATATGGAAACCCATATTGAATCCCACATATTCATCGATGATCATATCAGATGAACCACGATGCCGGGATTCAATTAATCCCATATATGTATTTCCTTCGTCACGCGATATTTTACTTGCCCGAGATTCGATCGTTGGTATCGGCATACCTAGTTCAATCTCGTTCACAGCAAGTACTTTACTCATTCCGTAATCCGATATCACTTTGTGATTAACTCCTTAACCACGTGCTTGCAAGCGGTGTTGATATCGATTACCAAGTGGGCCCGAAGTATATCTCTCCGACTCGGGAGGGACAAATTCCATCACGATACATACAACCCAACAAGTACTTTCCGATCACCTGAGAGACACCTTTATGATCACCCTCACATAGGATGACGTTTGATGACCACAAAGCTTTCTTCCAATACTAGGGAGTTGTATTATCTCATGGTCTAAGGAACACAATACTTGACATAAGAAAAAGCTTCGCAAATATGAACACGATGACACGATCTAATTGCTCTGCTTAATTTGGGTATGTCCATCATATCATTCTCCTAATGACATGATCTCATTATTAATCGACAACTCATGTCTATGGTTAGGAAACCTTAACCATCATTAATCAATGAGCTAGTCCATATAGGCGTACTAGGGACACGGTGTTGTTCATGAACCACACAAGTATCAAAGTTTCTGCTTAATACAATTCTAGCATGGAATATAAACTTTATCATGAACAAGAATTATAATAATAACATCTTTATTATTGCCTCTAGGGCATAATTCCAACAGTCTCCCACTTGCACTAGAGTCAATAATCTAGTTTACATCTGGCAACAATCTAACACCCATGGCATTAAGGTGCTGATCATGTTTTTGCTCGTGGAAGAGGTTTAGTCAACGGATCTACGATATTCAGATTTGTATGTACTTTGCTAATCTTCAGATCTCCATCTGCTATATAATCTCGAATTATATGAAAACGGCGGTTCATGTGCTTGGTCTTTGGATGATATCTTGGTTCCTTAGCCAGTGCTATGGAGCCAGTATTGTCGCACAATATCTCCAATGGGTCCAAGGCACTTGGAACCACACCAAGCTCAGTGATGAAGTTCCTGATCCAAACTCCTTCACTTGACGCTTTTGAAGCAGCCATGTATTCTGCTTCTGTTGTAGATCCCGCAATCACGCTTTGCTTGCAGCTTCTCCAGCTCACAGCTCCACCATTCAAAATATAAACGTATCCTGTCTGAGATTTAGAATCATCCGGGTCGGTGTCGAAACTAGCATCGAAGAAACCTTTTACGACGAGCTGCTCATCACCTCCATAGACCAAGAATATTTCTTTAGTCCTATTTAAATACTTTAGGATGTTCTTTACGGCTGTCCAGTGTTCCACTCCTGGATCACTTTGATATCTGCTCGTCAAACTAAGAGCATTGGACACATCCTGTCTAGTACATAGCATGCCATACATGATAGAACCTATGGCCGAGGCATATGGCACTTTGCTCATAGTATCTCTATCGTTTACCGTAGCTGGACACTGAGCCTTGCTCAATATCTTACCTGACAACATGGGCAATGAACCTTTCTTTGCTTTATCCATTCTGAACCTTTTCAGAACTTTGTCTAGATATGTACTTTGGTTTAAAGCTATTAGGCGTCTTTGTCTATCTCTATATATTTTGATGCCTAATATATAAGTAGCTTCTCCTAGGTCTTTCATTGAAAAACATTTATTCAAATAACTCTTCACATCATTTAGCATACCAATGTCATTTCCAAAAATCAATATGTCATCCACATATAGTACTAAAAATTTCACCGAGCTCCCACTCACTTTCTTGTAGATACAAGCTTCGTAGCAATTTGGAAAAAATCCAAAACTCTTGATCACTTGATCAAAACGAAGGTTCTAACTCCGAGATGCTTGCTTTAGTCCATAAATGGAACGCTGAAGTTTGCACACCTTATTAGCATCCTTAGGATCGATAAAACCTTCGGGCTGCATCATATACAACTCTTCATCAATGTTGCCATTGAGGAACGCAGTCTTGACATCCATCTGCCATATTTCATAAACATGAAATGCAGCAATTGGTAATAAAATCTGAATAGACTTAAACACCGCTACGGGAGAGAAAGTCTCACCGTAGTCAACACCTTGAACTTTCCGAAACCCTTTTGCGACAAGCCGAGCTTTATAGACAGTAACATTACCATCCGCGTTCGTTTTCTTTTTGAAAATCCATTTTCACTCAACGGCCTTACGGTCGCTAGGAGGGTCCACAAAAGTCCATACTTGGTTTTCGCTCATGGATCCCAATTCGGATTTCATGGCCTCTTACCATTTCTCAGAGTCTGGGCTCATCATTGCTTCCTCATAATTCGCAGGTTCACTGTTGTCTAACAACAAGACGGTTGAGACAGGGTTGCCGTACCATTCAGGAGTGGCATGTGCCCTTGTCGACCTGCGAATTTCAGTAGTAGCATCGTTCGAAGTTTCATGATCCTCGTCATTAGCTTCCTCTCTTGTTGGTGCAGACGGCACTGGAACAATTTCAGGTGCTGCGCTACTCTCCAACTTGAGAGAAGGTTCAATAACCTCGTCTAGCTCTACCTTCCTCCCACTCACTTCTTTCGAGAGAAACTCCTTCTCAAGAAAGGATCCGTTATTTGCAACAAACACTTTGCCTTCGGATCTGTGGTAGAAGGTCTACCCAATCGTTTCCTTAGGGTATCCTATGAAGATGCATTTCTCCGCTTTGGGTTCAAGCTTGTCCGGCATCAACTTCTTGACGTAAGCTTCGCATCCCCAAACTTTAAGAAACGGCAACTTAGGTTTAGCACCAAACCATAGTTCATACGGTGTCGTCTCAACGGATTTAGATGGTGCCCTATTTAAAGTGAATGCAGCGGTTTCTAATGCATAACCCCAAAATGATAACGGCAAATCTCTAAGAGACATCATTGATCGCACCATATTTAATAGAGTTCGATCCTGACATTCAGACACACCATTGCACTGTGGTGTTCCGGGTGGCGTGAGTTACAAAACGATTCCGCTTGCTTTAAGATGGGAGAGAAAATCATAACTCAAATATTCACCTCCACGATCGGATCGTAGAAATTAATTTTCTTGTTACGATGGTTTTCCACTTCATTCTGAAATTCTTTCAACTTTTCAAACGTTTCAGATTTATGTTTCATTAAATAGATATACCCATATCTACTTAAGTCATCAGTAAAAGTGAGAAAATAGCGATATCCACCGCGCTTCGAAACACTCATTCGTCCGCATACATCGGTATGTATGATTTACAATAAGTCCGTTGCTCGCTCCATTATACCGGAGAACGGGGTTTTGATCATCTTGCCCATGAGGCACGGCTCGCACGTGTCAAATGATTCAAAATCAAGAGACTCCAAAAGTCCATCAGAATGGAGTTTCTTCATGCGTTTTACACCAATATGACCTAGATGGCAGTGCCATAAATAAGTTGGATTATCACTATCTACTTTGCATCTCTTAGCCTTAATGTTATGGATGTGCGTTTCATTGCTTTCGAGATTCAGAAGAAATAAACCATTCACAACAGGTGCATGACTATAAAATATGTTATTCATATAAATAGAACAACCATTATTCTCCTATTTAAATGAATAACCTTCTTGCAATAAACACGATCCAGATATAATGTTCATGCTCAACGCAGGCACATAATAACACTTATTAAGGTTTAAAACTAATCCCGAAGGTAAAACTAAGGAGAGCATGCCGACGGCCATCACGTCAACTTTTGATCCATTGCCAACACGCATCGTCACCTCACCCCTTGCTAGCCGTCGTCTATTCTGTAGCTCCTGTTTCGAGTTACAAATATTAGCAACTGAACCAATATCATATACCCAGGCACTACAACGAGCGCTAGTAAGGTAAACATCAATAACATGTATATCAAATATACCTTTAATGGTGCCAGCCTTCTTGTCCGCTAAGTACTTTGGACAGTTGCGCTTCCAGTGACCCTTGTCCTTGCAATAGAAGCACTCAGTGTACGGCTTAGGTCCAGACTTGAGCTTCTTCTCAGCAGGGAAACGCGCTTGCTGCTGCCTTTCTTGAAGGATTTCTTTGCACCCTTAGCTTTCTTAAAGCTAGTGGTCTTGTTGACCATCACCACATGATTATCTTTCTTGATATCCACCTCCGCATCTTTCAACTTAGCGAAGAGCTCAGTGATCGTATCAGTGGAACCAATTTGATTGTGAGTAACTACAAAACCTTTGTATCTAGGAGGGAGTGATTGCAGAACTCTGTCAATCTTGAGCTCTTCTGGAATCTTGCAGTCCAGTTGCTCAAGACGTTGAGTGTAGCCTGACATCTTAATGGTGTGCTCACTAACGGAACTCCCTTCCTCCATCTTGCAGTTAAAGAACTTCTCAGAGATCTCATATCTCTCAGAACGGGCCTGAGTCTGAAACATTGTTTTTAGTTCCTCAAGTATCTCAAAGGGCCAGGCGAACTCCTCAAAACGATTTTGAAGTTCCGGTTCCATAGCAAACGACACGGTACTCTTAATTACTCCATAATCATCTTTGTGTGACTGATAAACAGCTTTTTCATCAGCCGGCGAATCAGTAGCAGGGGCATCACCTAGCGCTTTCTCAAGTACATAGTCTTTTTGTCCGCCAGCGAGAACGATTCTCAGATTGCGGAACTAGTTGGTGAAGTTAGACCCATTGTTCTTAAGCTTTTCTTTCTCCGCAAAAACGTTGAAGTTGGACTTAGCCATTTGATCTATAAAATTTTCAAATATAATTTAGACTATGTTCATGATAACTAGTTCAAGTTAATAGAATTACTAAATGAACTCCCACTAAATTCAATATCCCTCAAGTTGTTTAGTGAACACGATCCAAATTCACCACACCTAATCCGATCTTCACGAGAAGAGATGTGGTTTCAATGGTGGACAACAAAGTCTCGATCATATCATTCATATGACTCATGTTTAACCTTTCGGTTCGTGTGTTCCGAGGCCATGTCTGTACATGCTAGGCTCGTCAAGTCAAACCCAAGTATTTCCGTGTGTGCAAAACTGGCTTGCACCCATTGTATGTGAACGTAGAGTTTATAGCACCCGATCATCACGAGGTGCTTGAACACGACGAACTTTCGCAACGGTTCATACATGGGGAGAACACAATTTTTATCTTGATCTTTAAGTGAGGAATCATCTTATAATGCTACTGTCGCGATCTAAGCATAATAAGATACATAAAAGGATAAACATCACATGCATATAATTTTATGTGACATGGTATAGCCAATATCCGCGCAATGATCTCCATCTTATGCGCGCCAGCATGATCTCCATCACTCCACCATGATTGCCTCCACCACGAATAGCAACTACAACTATTGCTAACTACTTAGAGATAAACTAAAGCTATTACATGGTGTATAAGAAGTTGACACGCAGGTCATACACAATTATAAAGACAACCATACGGCTCCTGCCGGTTGTGAACTCATCGACATGCAAGTCATGAAATATTACAAAACATGATCATTGCATACATCTCAATTCATACACATCATGTCTTGGGCCATACCATATCACAAAACACTCCCTGCAAGAACAAGTTAGAAGCCTCTACTTTATTGTTGCATGTTTTACGTGGCTTATGGGAGTAACAAGCTAAGAACGATTCTTACCTACGGAAAGCCACAACGGTGATATTATGGTTGCCAACATCCGTTGTAAATCCCATGACTACTATAGTGAGAGAAACTGGCATCCACCAGCCGCATGTGTGGAACAAGCCACACGCCAAGTGCGGAGCCGGTCTCGCGAACGAGGTCGCGTAAAGTTGTCCTTGACCGCTTCGATCTCACTATGTCGCGTCATAATAAATACAAAACAAGAGGTTTTCAATAGAAAACATCAACTCCCGCAACAAGCATGTTGCGTTCTACTCGTGAAACACATCTACGCATAGATCTAGCTCTGATACCACTGAAGGGTTTCACAGCATAGTAAATCGAAAAAATTCTATGGATGCGAGCGAGAAAGCCAAGATCTAATCTAGGAGATGCAATCAACGAGACAGATTGATGAGATCTTCATATCCTTGAAGAAATCGCACAGCAGAAACGTTCAACAGAACATGGTTGATATAGTCGTACTCGTCGTCTCCTCCTCACGATCTGATCCGATCCTACGCCGCAAGTGGCGGCACCTCCGAGAGATGCACACGTACGGTGCAGTGACGTCTCCTCCTTCCTTGGTCCAGCAAGTATGGTGGAGAGTTAGATTGGATCTGCAGCACGACGGCGTGGTGCTTATGGTGGAGAATTTCTGCGGCAGGGCTTCGCCTACGCGCAGTCGGAAGAGAGAGAGAGAAGAAGGGAAGCAGTTGGCGGCTAGGGTTGGAGGAGTGGGGGGGAGGCTGCGCCCCTGACCTCCTTATATAGGGGTCTGGCCGGCCCCCCTTGCCCCTCCTCCAATCCCTAGGGCGGCGGCACCAAGGGTGGAGTGGGGGGCAAGGCATCCTCTCCTTCTAGAAGGCTCCCCTAGGGCTGGCCGGCTGGGCCTTAGGGGCCCTGTGCCCCTGTCCCAAAGTGGCCAGGGCACTCCCCTTAGGCCCACGTAGGCCTCCGACAAGTGGGCCAACGTTGGTCCCACTTCAGAACCTTCTAGAACGTTCCGGCATAATACCGATAAACTCCGAAACGATTCCAAAATCCAAAAACTACTTTCCTTTATATGAATATTATTCTCCAGACGATTCTGGAACCTCTCGTGATGTCCTGGATCTCATCCGAGACTCTGAAAAAAAACTCATAAACCAATCATCCATTCTATCCTAGCGTCGATGCACGTTAAGTGTGTGACCCTATGGGTTCGAGAATATGCAGACATGATCTTCTATCAATAATCAACAGTGGGATCTAGAAACCCATATTGACTCCCACATATTCATCGATGATCATATCGGATGAACCACGATGCCAGGATTCAATTAATCCCATATATGTATTTCCTTCGTCACGCGATATTTTACTTGCCCGAGATTCGATCGTTGGTATCGGCATACCTAGTTCAATCTCGTTCACAACAAGTACTTTACTCGTTCCATAATCCGATATCACTTTGTGATTAACTCCTTAACCACGTGCTTGCAAGCGGTGTTGATATCGATTACCGAGTGGGCCCGAAGTATATCTCTCCGACTCGGGAGGGACAAATTCCATCTCGATACATACAACCCAACAAGTACTTTCCGATCACCTGAGAGACACCTTTATGATCACCCTCACATAGGATGACGTTTGATGACCTTAAAGCTTTCTTCCGATACGAGGGAGTTGTATTATCTCATGGTCTAAGGAACACAATACTTGACATAAGAAAAAGCTTCGCAAAGATGAACACGATGACACGATCTAATTGCTCTGCTTAATTTGGGTCTGTCCATCATATCATTTTCCTAATGACATGATCTCATTATTAATCGACAACTCATGTCTATGGTTAGGAAACCTTAACCATCATTAATCAATGAGCTAGTCCATAGAGGCGTACTAGGGACACAGTGTTGTTCGTAAACCACACAAGTATCAAAGTTTCTGCTTAATACAATTCTAGCATGGAATATAAACTTTATCATGAACAAGAATTATAATAATAACATCTTTATTATTGCCTCTAGGGCATAATTCCAACTGACGGCGGTGTTGATGAAGTTGCCGGCGAGGACCATGCATTCCTTTGGCGGAGGAGGCGACTTGGTCAAACCAATAGGAGCTGCATTTCCAACAAAGGAGCGCATGAGTTCAGTAACACAAAGTTCAGAGTACTTGGCTTACAGAAGTACAAGACAGAGAATCACTTACCAAAGATGGTCGCCTCGGCTTGCTGGAGCGTCTCTGCCATGGAGTCCCGTTCTTGTAGAAGGATCTTGTATGCTTAAAGATTACGGTGATTTTGCTCATCGGTAGCTCTCTTCTGCACTTTGAGCATCGCAATCTCGTCCTTCAACTCAATGTATCCAGCAACTCAATGTGCTTGGATTCATCAACAATGTCCTTGGCCTTAGTGATGGTTTCTGCAAGTCGGAGAAAGAACAACACACAGTGAGTAGTCAGAGAGTCACGGAACAAGACCAAGCCGGAGCACGAAAACTAAAGGAAAAATAGACTCTTGCTCTTGGTGATTTGTTCCTTCAAGAAGGCAGTTTTACCCATTTTAGCTTCTAACTCTGCGTGCATCTTGTGGAACTTCTCATTGGCGACGCCTCTCTGAGCATTCTCATTCTATAGAAAGAAGATCAAATTAACTTAGTCTACTTGGAGCATCTAGCCGGATAAATATCCACCTAGAGGCTTGGGGGCTACAGTAAGAATTTTTAACTCGGTATAATGCTTAGTCTTTCTTTAAGCATCTAGTCAGAACTAATTGAGTTTCGTCTAGAAGCTTGGGGGCTACAGTACGAGTTTTTAGCTCAGCAATGTGCTTAGTCTTTCTTTAAGCATCTAGTCGGAACTAATACAGTTTTCAACTAGAACCTTGGGGGCTACAGTATTGAATTTTACAAACACTGCGTATGCTACTCTGAAAGTATCTAGTTGGAATAATTCATTCAAACTACATACTTGGGGGCTACAGTGAGAAGTTTTCTAGCTTATTCACTCTTAGAGCATTCAGATGCAAAGACCTATGGTTTTCCATCTAAATCCTCAGGGGCTACAGTGAGATACTCATATGAAATGCAAAAGGAAAATAAAACTTACAAGTGCGATGATCTTGAGATTGGTGGCGCTCTCGACAAATTTCTTGCTGAAGGAAAGGCTATTTCCTCGCAGGATATCAGATTGCCTAAGGAGCTCCTCAAGACCGCAAGTTGGAGAGGTTGGCGCTGCACCAAGAGCCAGAGTTGAGCTACTCAGCATAAGTGTCAGGTAAACTATCTTCGGAAGCTCTGTGGAAGTCCTGGGTGAAGAGCCGCCGCCTTCGAGAGACGCTCCGCCTACCACCATGGCCTTATTGCTACCGATGGCATCCTTAGCCGGAGCTTTATCCATTTTGGAAGCAGTACTTTCTTGTGTCGCCTTCTCGATGGCAATGACGAACACCGCAGAGGCAGCTGGGTCCACTTCCATGGTGGAAGGGCCAGATGCATCCTTAGATGGAGAGCTTGGCGGAGCAGTGGTAGGCTGGACGCTGGGAGTGGTAGGGGTGATGGCGGCAGATGCTTGGTGCGACACATCTCGGTGCAACACATCTCGGTGCAACATGTCTTTAATGTTTTTAGAAGCTCCCGATGTTTTGGAGGTCTTCTTCAAACTCAAACTGGCCTTCTTCCTGAAACATGCAAAGGTGTAAGTACAGGAAAAAGATGAGCAATGGACAATGTCGAAGGAAAAGAGGCTTACACAACAGTGGGTTCTTTGGTAAAAGGGATCCCAGTAATCTTTCTTTTCTCAGCCTCCAGGGCGGCGGTAGTCTTCTTGGAGGCTCCACCCTCCATCTTCTTCTTCTTGCCTCTGTCGGCAGCATCAGAGGTGGAGCTCCTCCACTTTCGCGCCAACGAAACATCGTCGTCAGACACGAAGATGACTTCCTTCATCTTGGGGTCGTAGATTTGGATAGCCATGCTATCCTCCTCTAGAATTTTAATCTGTTAAGGGAAATCCCAAAGTGTTAGATGATAAGTTAATGGCTAGACGGAAGAACTGGAGTATATGTCATACACGGAAAATAAACAGGTACCTCTGGGCACTTTCCCTCCTCGAACATGTCGTAGGCGATTGTAAATCCACGCTTCCTGTCCTTCACTTTGACTATGTCCTTGAGGCAGAGCTTGACGGAGTCACTCAAGAAGTTGTCCTTGGAGATGCGGAGGTTATCCTTCCTCTCCTTATTATATTCATGCATCAGCTTCGAGCGGTGCTGCAGAGGCCAGATCCGCCTGATGAACCAGCACATGGCTAGGTCCAACACGGTCAGACCCGTATCTACGAACCACTCTATCCGCCTTATAGAGTGGGGAGCGTCGTTGTCGGAGGGAAGGGTGGCCTGGGATCTCCATGTCGGGTCTTTGGTGGTGGCTCCATTGACGAAGTCCGGATACGTTTCTTCTTGGCCAGCCAAAGGGATATCTGGGCCATAGAAGTACGTCCGCTCCCAGTTCTTGCAAGATTCATGGCCGACGATGTCGGGGAACCGCCGGCCAGGCCGGATATTAAAACTAATCGTTTCGCAATTCCTGAGCTCGTCCTTGCTCGCTTCGGCTTACCTCTTGATGGTAAAGAAGTAGATGAACAAGTCTAACCTAAGCCTAATCCCTAGGTAACCCTCACAAAGCACCGCATAGTTGCTAAGAGCGAGGATGCTATTTGGGAAAAGGTTCTTAGGTTGAACTCGGTAGTGCTTGAGGACAGCAAGGAAGAAGTCGGAGATGGGGAGGAGATGTTGCGTACTAGTTGATCTTTGAGGTACACCTTCTCTCCGGCTTCAGGAGAAGGGGTGACCTCGCCGGCCGGCGCCGCCCGCCAGACAAGCCCCTCCGTCGTGGGGAGGTAGCCCTCGACGAGCAGCTCCTTGATATCGTTGTTGGTGAATCCGAGCCACGCCACTCCCCTTTATGGGAGTCGCCCTCTTCTTCCAGCATCTCTAGCGCCGCTGGGATATGGTCGCCGCCGGTAGACTCCACTACCGCGGACTTTGGCAGCAACAGACCCTCTAGGGGTACCTGGATGGAGCTCGCCGACTTTGCCCCAGCATCGGCCGATGCCGCCATCGAAGGGTTGGAGCTGCTGGTCGCCATTGAGATGGGAGAAGAGGTGACTGGGAAGATTGGGGAGATTAGGTTTTTTCGCGTGCATGCAGAGGGCTCGAGGAGATGCTCGCAGGAGGAAGATGATGACGCTGGGGGAAAATGAGGTGAAGAGATGAAAATCTGCCACGGTTAAAATTTATAACCCCAGCCTCAAGATTCGTGCAAGGTGATCGAATGGTCGGCGCGTGGACGACGTGTGCGGGCGCGTGCGCGGAAATTTCGCCACGTTCCCAACCGCCGCCGCCAACGGTTCATATCCTTCGCGCGGGGAAAATGGACATGATTGTGTTCTCTGCATGTGTGAGTTACGAGGCACCGTTGACCTATGTCTACGTCGTTCTAGATGACACAGGCAGGTGAACCATCACATAGGAATATTCCGGCATGGACGGATCCAGTCCGGCTACGAGAAGAGTACGAATGAAGATTCAGCATTTCTCCGACTTACAAGTTGAATATGGAGAACATTGCAGGGTTCTTGGGAGCACTACAAGATATTGCTTGACGATTTGCTGACATACATCTAGACAGAGTGTTCAACCTGAAGAGGCAAGACGACGCAAGATCTCGGAGTTCTCTAGGGGCTACTGTTGGGAATATGCTATATGGGTATCCTCATAGCATTTCTCTTATCCGGATAACCCAGGTGGCCCATAGTTGGTAGCATGGCCCATGGCCTGCTGGGCGGCCCAGTTAAATCGATCCAGAATGGAGGCCCATGCCGGATAAAGGAAGGCTACGGAGGAGTCATCGACGTACCCGGAGCCTTGGAGTGCAAGACACGTTATACTGATTGTATACTGTGTAGGACTCTGTAACCTATCGGGCTAGGACTTTCCCTGTAACCCTAGGACCCGGTGGCTCTATAAGCCGTACATATGGGAGCCTTTAGGGCACGATTCAACATACACCTCGCACAGCGAACCGATCCCTATAACTCGGTGTATTGCCATTATAGTGATTTATAGCAGGAGTAGGATTCCGCCACCATCGTGGGATCTGAACCTGGATAAGATGTGTTACCTCATACCTGTCAACCGTCTGCCTTACCCCACCTCTCTAAACACGCACTATGAGGACCCCTCCATGGCGTACTCGTTGGCAATACCACGACATGGAGGAGCCACTAGATTTATTACAAAAGGGCGAAAGCAAAGAGGTAATCTTGGATAGACTATCTCCACTAGGGTGACCGAGGCGGCGGTGCCAAACATCGCGGGTGGTGGAGACGTTGAGGGCAGCAACCGAGCACGCGAGATCGCCGAAGAAAGGGTATAGTTCACCGCTGCTACTGGACTTTAGAATGATTTTCCACGTAGCCAAATCCTTCACAATGAAGCCAAATGGATCAAACTCAATAGAACACGAATTATCTCTTGTGAATTTTCGAACAGAAATCAAATTTTTGATGACAGAGGGAGAGACAAGAACATTGTTTAGGTGGAAGGGACGATTATTGAGGGTGGTGGAGCCGATTGAGGAGATTGGAAGGGAAGATCCATTACCCACAACAATACTACCAAAATTAATTCCTGTAGAGGAATTTAACGAGGTCAAGGTACCTGGGTGGTTGGTGACGTGCGTGGTAGCGCCAGAGTCCATGACCCACTCTAGCACGGGATGGTTGGCGTTGTAGCTTGGCGCGTTATGGAGCATGGCCGAGTAGTCGTACGACTGCGGCAGTGGCGCATAGATGGATGACGATGGCATATCTCCAACGCACGGTGTATCTCCAACAGGATTTGTAAAATACTTTACAGAAAATAATCAAAGGACATGAGCAAGTGTGAACTTGCCTTTTGTGGTTGCAAGATTATGCACTCACGGTCTTCAAGACAATATAAAAGATCCAATATCTGAAATCAGCATCATTGGTCCGGTAAGGACTAATGTTTAAAAAAGCAAGATGCTTTTATGCATAAACAATGTAATGCAAGTTGATAACTTCGAATCCCGAGAATAACGTTGTTTTAGGGTTTGGATACTTGAAAGGGTTTTTCCTTGGAATGGGTTGTCCTTTTAGATTAAGTTTCACACATGTGCTTCTTATTAAGGCTTGTGAGTGTGTGGAAAACAACATGTATTTATACAACAACAAAATACACAGTATGGAATGCTACTCAAGGTTGCTTACATCTTAATTGTTTATCTTCAAGTTTTACTTTACAAGTAATATCACTTATAAAGGATTTAAGTATTAACAATCTTATTATACAAGTATAGTATAAAGTAAGGTGTTTACTATCAATTGATAAGTTGATTGAAGTGGCAAAACGAATAACCTTTGAAGAAAATCTTACTCGACTAAGTAGAAACATTTAAGCTCTTAAGTTAATCTTATGAGGTGTTCTTTCTAGTTATAGTCTTTAAGTTAGAAGGAATTGCCTTTACTGGAATAATGATATTAGTAGTATTTGAGACTTATCTATCTTGGTTTTTAACTGGGTTGGTTTGGAATTAAGATGCTTTATAATTTAACTATAATAGTCCAAAGTTAACTATAAATCATACAATAAAGTTTTTAGCATTATACTTAAAGCTTTGTAACTATAAGTAACTTTAAGAATGTAGATAGACTTAGGGTGTATTACTTATGATACTTGTATCTTGTTCACTTTATATTGTTTCCTTAGAGTTACTTAAGAATGGCATTACTTCTATTGGAGTAGTGATTTATTTACATTATAATGGTATAAAGGGATTTATCTCTCAATAAGGGTGTGGTTTTTTTTAGGGTAAAACAGTAGGGCAAAAAATCCCACTGCAATTTTTATATATCATAGAGTGTTACAAAGAATATTTACAATCTCAATCCACCTCAAAAAGAGGGATAACATTCTAAGCAACTATCTCCTGTCTAAATTATTTTCAATCCAAACTTTGAGGCCCTGATAATACTTCTTCTTAATTCTATACAGGACCCATCTTAATTCCTGAGCTACAATAGCTCTCCATTCCTCAAGCGAAGCATACTTTTTGTTGAAGATTTCATTGTTTCTGCAAATCCAAATGCCCCAAGCTCCAAGTATAAGAATTTCCATTTCAAAAGGGACATTAAGATCTTTTTTAATACTGGCTAAATCTTCAAAAAGATTTTGATCAGCCACTTGGACATGCGAGATTTCAGCCCAGCAGGCTCTTGCAAAAGGGCAGTCCCAAAATAAATGTAGAATGGTTTCTTCACTGATGCAGCCATGGAACACACATTCATAAGATGCCAGAGAAAAACATTTCCTTTTCAGAAGGTTTCTTGTGTTTAGCCTATCAAGCAGTAAGAGCCAGAAGAAGAATTTGTGCTTTTGCTGACAAGAGGATTTCCACAACCAAGAGAAATGTGGTTGTACAGGTTGGCAACCAGATAAGGAACAATAAGCCTCTTTCACCGAAAAATTACTGCCCCAAATGTAACTCCAATTATCAGCTTCCCCCTGCCTGTCAATACTAAGAATTTGCTCAAGACTTTGATATTCCTGGTAAGCTTGCTGTGACAGAGGGAGGAAAAAAATATCCTGAGTATTATCTGTCTGCAGGAACTCACTGACAGAGATGTGTGGGTTTTTTGCATAGGAGAGGAGATGAGGAAGCTTATGTTGAAGACACCTATCATTCCACATATCAGTCCAGAGAAGTGTGGATTTTCCATCTCCCACCAAGCACTTTACAATTCCTTTAAAAATGTCAATCAATTTCATATGAGCTTTCCACCAAAAGGATCCCTCGAGACTTCTTCCAGGGAGTTTACCATTACAGTAATAAGTGTTCCATATAAGGTGAACCCAAGGGATATCCTTGTGATTATAAAATTTATCCAAATTCTTCAAAAGAAGTGCAGAGTTTTGGATATTAAGGTCAAGAACTCCCAATCCTCCCTGGTTCTTGGGTCGACAAACTTTCTTCCATGCTACAAGAGCATTACCTCTAGCTTGAACATCAGATGTTTTCTTTCTCCACAGACATTGCCTCATATATTTAATCAACTGTTCCTTAATAGTGACAGGAAGATCAAAACAGCTCGTGTAATATATGGGAAGGGAAGACAAAATAGATTTAACTAGCTCCAGTTTCCCCCCATAATTAAGAAAATCAGCTATCCCACCCAACCTTCTCTCAACTCTCTGAACAATTGGTAGGAAATGTTCCACTGCAGGTTTATTTAAACTTAGAGGCAAACCAAGGTAGGTGAAAGGCAAAGAGCCAGTGAGGCAAGAAAGAGTATTAGCAAAGTGTCCAAGCCTCTCAAAGTCCATGTTAATTGGCATCATGCTGGATTTGGAGTAATTAACTTTGAGTCCAGTGGAGAGAGCAAAAGTATGAAGAATGGACTTAAGGCACAAAAGTTGCTCAGAATCAGCTTTAAGGATTAATAAAGTGTCATCTGCATACTGAACCACAGGGAAATCAGGACAGAACACATCTTCAGTGGGAAGAGAAAGAAGACCAAGATTCATTGCCTTATTGAGGATACTTTGAAGGAGATCAGCAGCCAAGACAAACAGTAGGGGAGATAAAGGATCCCCCTGTCTAACACCTCTTCTGCAATAAAAAAATTTCCCAGGCACTCCATTTAAAAGCACAGAGGAAGAAGCTGAACCAAAGATCAACTGAATCCAAGAAATCCATTTATCACCAAAACCTTTGGCTTTAAGGATATTCATAATTGCAGAGTTCTCAATTCTGTCAAAAGCCTTTTCAAAGTCAAGCTTAAGAATTAAAATTTCTTCCTTGGACTTGTGACATTGATCAAGGAATTCAAATGCCCAACCTAAACAATCTTGGATAGATCTTTGTTTGAGGAAACCATATTGATTCTTGTGAACAAGCTTAAGGATGACCTTCTGCAGTCTATTAGCCAGAATTTTGGTGATAATCTTAAAGACACTATTGAGCAGATAAATAGGCCTAAAATCAGCAGGAGTCAAAGGAGCTGCAATTTTTGGAATGAGGGTGATAAAAGAGGCATTAATGCTTTCCAAGGAAGTTTTCCCCTCATAGAAATCCACAAGGAGTTGTTTCACATCATCCTTAATAATAGGCCAGCAATGTTTCATGAATTCATTATTAAAACCATCAGGGCCAGGGGATTTATCATTTGGCAGATCTTTAATGACCTCAGACTTATCAGAAGTACCCATTCAGGCTTATCAGAAGTACCCATTCTATCTTTAAAGGAATTCCAAAGGAGATTTGCTTTGCCATCATGATCATAAATCTCAAGATCAGAAACATCCTTTAGCATGGAAATGTAGTTATGCCTAAAGCTTATGGTAGCTCTGGAGTGAAAGAATTTTGTGTTTTCATCACCCAGCTTAACCCATTTGATTTTCCCCCTCTGTTTCCAATAAGTATTTTGATCCTGTAACAAAGAGATTATAAGATTTTTCAGGAGATCCCTGAGATTCCATTCTTGGACAGTAAGGGTTCTCATTTCCTCCATGACATCCAGAAAATCAATGGTGGCATTAACATTACAGATTTGTGATTTCAGGCAAGGCAGATTTTTGGCCCAGATCTTCAGCCCCCTTCTCACATTTTTGAATTTAGCATTGATTTTTTTTGCAGAATCCTGAAAACCCACAGGAATATTCCAGGCATTTTGAACAATAGCTTTAAATTCCTTATGATGCATCCAATGATTTTCAAATCTGAACACCTGGGCTTTGGGAATTACTGTGCCAATGGAAATGACACAAGGAAGATGGTCAGAGGTAGGCTTTGCAAGAGGAGCAACAAAGGTTGAGGGAAAACTCTGAGTCCAGGAAGCAGAAGTAAAAAACCAGTCCAACCTTTCCAAAAGGGGATCTTTTTGCATATTACTCCAAGTGAACTTTCTACCTTTAAGTGGTAACTCTATGAGACCCAAATTATTAGTGGCTTCATTAAAGAGAAGCATACCATTCACATCTCCACCCAATTTGTTTCTATCAGAAGGCTGTCTACAGAAGTTGAAGTCTCCCACAATGAGCCAGTCCAAATTATCAGGCATATCAATGTTTCCAAACCAATCCAAAAATTTAGCCTTTTTTCAGGTAAACATGGCCCATAAATATTGGTAAGGATCCAGGATTCATTGGACAAGAGAGATGTCAAGGTGATGGAGATGGAAAACTCATTGTGGAAGGAAAGATGCCCAGAGAACAGGGAACTATTCCAAATGGTGATCAAACCTCCAGATGCTCCTCTGGAGGGAAGAAATTCAAAATTGGTAAATTTGGGGGGCAGAATTTTTTGATGTAAGAGCTGTCAAAATCCTCTCTCTTAGTTTCTTGAAGACAAATAATGTCACAGCCAGACTCCTCAATTTTATTTCTGAGAGCAATCCATTTTTTTCAGAATTAATTCCCCTGATATTCCAATTCAAGATCTTCCAAATTCTTTTGTTATTCATTAAGAAACCAACAGAAAGTATAGATATGGGGTGATATAAATAATGTAATCACCCAAGAGTGGAAACAACAATCACATAGGCAAAAGGCAATCCATATCAAGGCACCACAGACATATTCCACAACAAGTACCAAACACATGACAAGATCACAAGAACTGATCACATGACAGGGAGTCAACAAGACTCCAGCAAAAGACTTAGTTTGATACATTTAAACACTTAAGAGGAGGGCTTCTTCTTGGCTTGCTGTCCACAGGTTCCAGCAGCCGCAGGTTTCTTCTTGCCACCAATGCCCAAGCTAGAGGAAGCACTTCCTTTAATGCTGCCTTTTGGAGGAGCCTTAACTGCCACTTCATTGGCCTTCCCTTTCTTGAGCAACCTCTTCTGCAGGTCCCCATCCTTAACCTTGCAGAAGGAGGCAGCAAGATTTTTAACCACTTTAGAATTCAGGCAAGGAGGAACAGCATTACAAACCAGACAATCAGCAATTATACAATTTATGTGACTTTTAAAGCCCCCATTCAGCTCAACAATTCTAGGGCTTCTTCTCACCTCAGTGTCAACAAGAGGTTCCTTGCCCTTTCTCTTTCTGGCAGGGGTAGAGGGAGAGCAGGAAGATTTATTAGCTTCAATGCCCAGACAAGAAGGAGCCATCTGGGAAAAGCTCTCATTAGGGATGATGAAAGAAATGGAACTCTCCTCAGCAATGGGTTCTTTAATAATTTCCCATAAAGGAGAAGTAAGGAAGCCCTTGACCCAATTAAACTTCTCAGGGGTAGCAAGCATGAGAGTAATAAAGTTAAACCAACTTACAGGGATATCACACTTGAGAGAGCCCATTGAAGAAGTGTCCTTCTGAATATGGGGAGCAAAATAATTCTCCCAGAGTTCCAAGCCTTGTTGGGAAAATCCTTGCTTAGCAATGTGCACATCAGGAATGGAGACAAAAGTTCTCACCATTCCAACCTGAAGATGAGCCTCATTTGGAGAAAGAAGATGCTGATCCTCCAACATACAATCATCATTATCAGGAGCCACAATACTTGAGTCCATAGGGCTTCCCACCCCCTCCTCAGCATCAGAGTTTGCCTCATCATCATCGGCCAAATAGTTCTGAAAAATATTCTGCAAGCCTTCACCAATGCCAACTCCTTGTGGTTCAACAGCCACACCCTGCTCCTCAGCAGCCTCAGGCTCATTGACAGACTCATCATCATCAGACTCCCAGTCTTGGACAATGATAGCACCTGTAACTCCACTATTAACATCTTGAGGTGGCAGATGTTGATTGTCAACAGGCATATCTTCACCAGGAGCAATGACAGGGCCTTGAACAGGAGCAGCAGCAGCAGCTTCCCAGGGACCCCAACCTTCATTATTACCACCATCAGGGGCAGGATCTTGCACAGGGGCCAACCACTGTCCCCAACCACCCCCAGGAGTAGGTGGGGGAGGGGGAGGAGGTGGAATTTGGGGCCCAAAGACAGGGCCATGAACAGGAACAGGATGTGGGTCCTCATTGTCATCTGGAAGTGGGTCCTCATCAGGTGCCCCCCCCAAGCAAGTCACTTTGCAGCACTTCAACAGAAAAAGTCCATGATTCAGACTCCACCAAGTCACCAATGGTAAACCTTACACTCTTGGGGATGTCGACCAGGTCAGTGACACGAATCTTTCAAGAATCCTACCCTTTTGGGCTGGGTCCCTCTCCCATAACAGAACCTTCCCAATATCAGCAAAGACAGCATTCAGATCCTCCGTATGCCAGTGGTCAAGAGGAGGCCCAACTAGCATCACCCAACACTCGTTATTAAACTGAGCCCTCCTCCAGTTATCTCCCTCATTGTGCTTAACAAAAGAAACATGCACATCTTGAAACAGAATCGGGCTAGCCGCAATGAGCCTATCTCGATCACTCACATGATGAAACTGCACATAAGCAGACCCAAAGGGACAAGCCTGGACATCTCTAAAGTGAACTCTAACCTCATTATTGAGGAAATCAACCAGGACATCACGAATATTCAAGAACGGAACTGGACCATGGGGGAGGGGATTAATGGTAGCAATGGCATACTGTTCATGCGACCTCGACCTCCCAGGCACCACCACCCTTTTGACACGATTCCGCCCAGCCACCTGCATAATCTGGAAGCCATTCGGCAAGAAAGGAGCAGGATCAATCGGGATGTTCGCCATTACGACACTCTTCGCCGGCGACGAGCAAGAGGGGAATGGGGTTTCAGCGGACGGGGGAGTTGAGGAGACAGGGGAAATGGCAGTTGTTTTTTGCAAAGAAGTGGTGAACTCGTGAAAACTGTTGTGAATAAGGGGCCGAGAGTGTGTAACTGCCTGGGCTTTGAACCACCCCTCGTAAGAATTGTTAGGACAAATACATTTTGGGAAAGAGGGGAATTTCAGAAAAGGATGGAGACCAGGCAGTTTAAATGTCGCGCGATTGGCGCCTCCCGAAGACCTGATCGGCGTTACAATCGACTTAATTCCGCCATCAGCGAGCACCTGAGCATAAGATCTGTCTTGAATACCTGATTTGAAATCACCTTTAATATGTTTCGCAGACACAGGCGAAGAAACCGCAGGAGGCGCAGGAAATTTGAGACGCTGGAAAACCGAACCACCTTTACTGGAAGGCCTCAAGGAAGGAGATTTTTTTGGATTTTCTTTTTTGTACGTGACAACTTTCCATTCTCCAGCAGACTCTTTATAGAACTCCCTTTCTTCATGAATCCAGTTTAGCCCCCCATTACCCCAAAGGTTGACATGGATCACAAAAGAAGTACATGAAAACTTTGAAATATTGTAGATTTCAAAACCCACTGCCCTTGAAGCAACCGAGAAACGAAAAGTTCTATCTTGTAGAAGCTTCACCTGGAATTTAGAAGCCTGACCACCAAAACAAGCCTGGAGTGCAAGACCAACCGTATGAAAATCCAACTTAAAATTTGCTCTTCCAAAAGAACAAACCAAATAAAAATGTCTTTTCCTGAAACCACCAATGAAATTAACTTGATGCCTGAATTTATCAAAAATCTTCTTCTCAAAATCCCGCCCTAATGAAAAATCCAGGGCAGGCCGACACGAAGAAACATATTTGGGAGCACACACCGAGGGGAGGTTCTCGGTGAAATCCAGAGATCTAGGCACTAACTTCTCAATATTGGTGGAAAACTTCTTAACCAAAGGGCTAGGCAAAATCTATGCACCGACAACAACCCTCTTCACCTGGAGATCAATAGAAATGCCTGAGGCCACCACCTCACCTTGAATCAAGTATCTAGCATCAATCACAACCTCATTGTGGTTGAGGAGCACCAGCCTTTTGGAACTAGGAAAAAGCATCAGAAATCCTTTAGAAGGCTCAAGATCATCAGTCGGCAAAGAGGAGAAAAGGGCATGCCATTTAAGACCAGTGTCCTCATCTGATCCAGAGATGGTAGGAGATCTACCAAGAAATCCAGATGAGTAAACAATATTATTTACTACTTATGGATTCACTTATAGTGTTTTGATTTGTTTATAAACTTGTGGTTAATATAAAGAATGGTTTTATTTTATTACAATTATTCTTGGAGATTTTATATTAGATAAGGATTCTAAGTATAAATAATTTATACTTATGGTTGAAGGATCATTCAATAAGATTGCATTTAAATGGTGTTAAATCATTTTGACCTCATAATGTTAGTATTTAGGATTAATACTATTTATTACATTTAATTGGTTAATTTAAGAAATATTAACAAAATTTATTTGTCATTTTAAGAATTATTAATTAAAGAAATAGGTTTAAATTCAAGTTATGAAAGTGTTTAACTTTTTATTTAACTCAAAAGTGGAATATCACATTTTTTAACATGTAGGTATTATTTTTGTGATCACTTTGTTATATTACATTTATTTTTGTGATTTATAAATAATAAGATATGATTTTAATAAGGTTTATTACTATATAAATACTTAATAAATAATATATATTTAATTAAGAGGAATAATTATGCATGATTATAGTTTTAAACTCCAATTCTTATTTTTCTAAGATTTTTGGTATTTTATTTAGATTTTAACATTTACTATTATTAAAATATTCATTATCAAAGTATTAAAATTTTATAAAGTATTTATTAAATAATATTTATTTAAATAATTATCATAATAATATTTAATAATAGTTTTAAGTTGTAGATTTTATTTTTCTAAACATTTTCGTATATTATATGTATTTTTCTGATTTATAAAACAAAAGATATTAAATTTACAAGATTTAACCATTTTATTTTATTTCTGGAATATTGAAATTTGAATTTATAATGTTTTAATTATTTCTTAAGTAAACACTAAACTTTTTACACCAGAGCTAACTTACCCAGGGTCCCTGACCCGTGGGCTAGTTGCCACATAGCATACCTCACAGTAGCAGTTGCATTTGTTACCGTTTCTAATCTTACTCCTAGACAATGACAGGTGGGCCATGGCCACGTCAGTGTGACACCCAAGTAGAGAGAAGGACCCACCAATTTGACCAGGCTAGGTCACATGGAGGCATTCAATAGACGCCGGCGGCGGCACTACGGCGCAGGTGACGGTGCAATCCAGCACGAATTTGAATCTACTGATCCTAGGCTACCTAAAAACGGCGGCGCGACATCCTGGTGTAGTGACCTTAGATCAATAAAGATCCTAAGTCCTTGTGATTAACATGCTAGTCCCTAGATCAATAGCTAGCACTCACAACCGATGAATATCATGTAAAACACAAAGTCTTTATTACACGGAGAATCCAGAGTATGAATTTATTACAAATTTGCTTAGCATTAAGCTAGCTCAAATAACAGCAGAAACATAAAAGCAGCTTGAGTCCATCAACGCCCCGGGCTTGTCGAGTGTACACTTGCGATCCCTACGCACCTTTCAATCTTCGGATTTTGCAGATAAGACGTGCAGCCAACAAGTTGGGTCAATACTTTGAATGTATTGGCAAATTACACCAAGGAAAGAAAAGACTATCTCTACATGCAAGGCTAGTTTAGGCTGTAGAGTTCATTTGCTCAAAGCTAGTTTTCTTAAATAGAGAGAAGAAGAGAAGATTTTCCCTACTTTGTAAACATTTGCTTAGATAAAATAGGGTCGAATGGAACACGAGGATATTACTCACCAAGTGTCCAAACAACCAAACACTTGGATATTACTCACCAAGTGACACTTGGATATTACGCACCAAGTTCCCAAAATACCACCCATTGCCGATATTACTCACGCCATGGGGTTTCAAAACTTTGTTTAGAAAAGAGAGAGGAAGATCCTTCAGATGCTCAATGTTGTTCTGTTTCCGTGAACACGGCTGATCGATCAGATTGCAATACTCTCGAGAGTTGGTGCACTTTACCCACAATCCACGATCAAGTCCTTTTACAGACAAGACCATGGCGAGGCTTTCCCTTAGTAGCCCTCTACCTTCTGGATCCAACCGTGCCAAGAACCTCCAAATGTTGGTACCCAGGTGAGGTTTCCCACTAAGTACTAGGCCAAGACAGAGCCCATATGTATTGTGGTTGCACTGGAAGCTTCTGAATTCTGAAACATGGCAGACTTCTTTGATTCCTGGGCGGCCGTCCTCCACAAAAATCTCACTCGTTGTCCCGATAACCATTCCGCCCAGAAGAAAACTTAGTTTTATTTTGAAGTGGATTTGAGAAGAAAAGTTTGCTCAGGAGAGCCTTTATACTTAGAAAAATTCATTGTCGTTCGAACCCACCAACGGTACTTTACATATATATATAGCATAGCAAGCAATACTTAGCAAAACAGGGGAACCTATTAGGAGGGGAAATCCTAAGTATAGAGCTACTCGTGGCATACTACAAAATCATCTCACTTGCAAAATAATACTAAGGAAAAATTCTACTAGAACATCCTACACATGCATACTACAGAATTTTGAAGATCACATGCATAGAATCAAAACCGGGACAAAAGTTATGAACAAGTGGTGTAACTTGCCTTGATCCGAGCAGCACTCTACACAATAGCACTCCTCAGCACACTCCAAACAATAGCCTTAAGTGAATACTATAATAAGGACACGAGTTGTTAGATCAAGAATTGATAGGTTAATAATTGGTGAATCAATAGTGGATTACTCAATATTGATGAACAACAATTATAAGGATAAGGTCCAATAGAGATGATAAATATTGATATGGAAAGAAAGATATATGGTGAATGATCTTAACTTTGGTTTCTTTCCTACTCAATCTCACTAGATAGTTAAAGTTAGTTATTTCCATGATACTGATGGTATAAGTAGATGAGAATACACTATAGTTGTTACATTCTTATTATTTGGGTTATATCATTAACTTGGTACTCATGAGTGATTATAATGAATACTATGATATGATCACCTAAGGATCAAATATAAATTATTAAGTAATGTATTAGGGTTAAGTTTTATTCCATTTGATCTACCCTTAGATCAAATAATGTTTACCCAAAATAAGGTTTTAGCAAAGGTCATATTGAAACTTATCGCAGTCAACTTGATGATCTACTTCAATTCCATCAGGTAGAGAAGCTTCAATCACTTGGACACGTTTTTATTTAAAAGCGCGAAAATTATTCAGATTTTCTATGCATGAATGCAATGCACACATCTTTGTTCAGCTTATTTCTAAGCTCTAATGCTGGGATGTTACATACGGCAACCTAATTGAGGATCCAATCCAACAGAAGTGGGGATCTACAACAGCGACGCTTGGCTCCACGAGCTACTCTCTAGTCGTTACTCATCCATCCCCAAGACCTCCGTTATCACAATCGCAAAATCAATGTCTGAAAATTCAGACTGGCCTATCAATCCTTCAATCGGTAGCACCCACATAGACACATACATAAGCAACAGTCGCAATGGCACCGCGTAGCAACCTCATATATCATGTTGCTCTGCACGAGTGCGCCTCAACTTGTGGGTATGAGCTCCAAGGATCATGACTGTAACATCCCAAAAATATTAAACTTAGATCATCAAAATTAGGGTTAACAAAAACTTTCCCAACTAAAAATATGAAAGCATTCATATCTGTGTGTATTCAAAAATTGGATTCTTTTGAATTGCCATGGTTATGTGTTTCTTTGCTTGTAAAATGATTCTTAGGTGAAATAAACATAATCTAAAATATCCCCAAACTTTTCCCAAAGACAAACAAGTCAAAATGAATAAATTAAGTGAATGGTCACTTTGGCCAAATTAAATCCCATGCCTACTTTGGGTATCTCTAATTTTTAAAACTCAACAGAAACATGTATGGATCTTTGCACCCCTTTTTAGTACTCATAATAAGGTACCAAGGCCCACTTTGTGATCATCCAAAAACATTCAAATGCTAATTTTAAATGATAGTTTAAAATTGAATCTATCTCATATGGGAAGATCCCACTATTTCAAAAACCACTCAAACAAGCTCAATTTTCAAAACCCTAGCACCCACAGAATCCTCAACACATGCCTAGCACACCCAAAAAAATCTTTTCAAAATTCAAAAATAAATTTCTTGTGACCATTTCATCAAACACTTGGAGACAGAAAATCAAATTGGCCAAACTTCACTGTTTTGAGCAGTAATTTGGCTAAGCATTGTTCACCATTGATCAGACTTGTCTCCCCTAGTGCCAACTAGTGCCTTGACCACCCCTAGCCCCTACCCATCGCACCATGCCATGCCAACCTGAAGGAACACTTGCCAGCCGACCATGGCTAGCTAGCCAGAGCAAGCACCAAGCCTAAACACCGTCCACCGCCACCCCCTGTCCAGCGCTTGCACCCTGCCAGCCACTGGACCACACGCCCAAGCCATGCCAAACTTCTTTGAGATCATGCCGAGAGCGCGCCAGAGCGCCACCCTCGACACACACCCACAGACCGCGCGCGGCCCTCGCCGTCAAAACCACCACCACCCTAGCAACCCCGCAGACACGCCCGTTCGCCGCCGCGCGGACCACGCGCGTTGTGCTCCATCAAAACCTCTGTCGGACCCGCTCAGAGCGTCGAAGTGTTCCGACCGATCAACACCGCCCCCACGCCTCGCCACCACGCCGTTGAGCTTCGCCAGGGAACATAGAACCACCCCCTACCATCGCCCACGCCGATAGCTGCCTGTGCCGTCGACCACGACGAGCTCAGCTCGCGCTCGTCGGTCCCCTCTCGCCACTATAAATATAGGCCACCCCCGCTCGATTTATTCACACCAGTTCGTTCCCCTCTCTATCAGAAACATCCCACACCCTTCCCCGGAGCAAGGCGAGCACCAGGTGGCTGGAATTTCACCGGAGTTCGCCGCTCCAGAGGAGGAGAGGCGTCGTCGATTGGAGCCGCCCCAGGAGGAGCTGCCGGTGCCAGGAGAATCGCCATCGTCGACTTCGTCGCCGACCCTCGCCTGAGCCCTGGTGAGCCTCCCATGACCCCCCACTGAGCCGCTAGGCTTCGAGCTCGCCGGTGACGTGTTCATCGTCGACGACGACCCTCAGCCGTTGATCGCCTTCTAATCCAACGAACCACATCGCCCCGTATCGCTTCGCGTGCTATGAGCCACTGACGGGTGGAACCCCCCTGTCAGCTGAGCCCCGCGCTGCGGAGTGACACTGGGCCGACCCATTAACTTTTCTCGCACAGCCCAACCATTTGAATTTAGATTTTTCTTTTTAATTCAAACTCAGATATGTACCTAGTTTCAAAAATCAACCCAGCTCGATTCAGTGAACCAAATTGCATGAAACCAATTTTGTTAGAAAGGTACTGAAATGCTTAATCCAAGCCCGTTGGATTCAAATCATTTGGATCTGTAGATCAACCTTGTTAAAAATAACAAGTCAGAAGCTTTTCTGCATTCAAACATTTTTCAAATTTCAACCATAATAGCTTTTGAGTTGATTCCAACTCTCAAAAATCACATTTGATCATACCTTTTAGAATATATAAAAACATATGGGTTTACTTACAGAAATAATATTCAAGTAATAAAAGAATGCCACATAGGCATTTCTAGTCATTTTAATTATTTAAAATAAAAAGGTTAAACCTTATTAAATTGTGATACCACTTTAAATCACATTCCCATGTACTGAAATATGTGGTGATGACATGTGTCAACATGATCCCATGTTTGAGTTGGAGAATATTAAATCTTAAGTAGTTTTTCAATGAGTAGAAATTACTTTTCTAAAAATAAAATAAATAAGACAAACGCCTTGTAATGTTAAGTGATGATGCTAGATCATATATAGAACACCTTTGTGTGATGATTGAAAATAGTTAAGTATTGTTTGGTGATTGTGTACCTCGTATTTATTTATAGACGCTAGTACTGACCAAGGATACTAGGAGGAAGGAGGATACTAGGAAGAAGAAGCCAAGTAGAACTTCAACCACTGCTCTGCTCAAGACAAGCTTATACTGATACTTATGCAAGCCAATACTTGAAACCTTGCAAGCTAACACTTGCAATTATGAAAGTTAGATAACCTATGCAATGCACTAAGCATGCTTGGATGAACACATTTGATGATACCCAATCCTAGTTTTACTTGTAAGCTTTATTCATTATTCCTTTATCAAATCTTTCTCTTAGAGTTTACTTAAGTGACTTGTAGATACTAGAAACATAATTGAAGTCTGCATAAAGAGCATTAAATTTGGCCTAAGCTAGATAATCTTGATGTCATCCTAAGGCATGAGATTGAACTTAATTAATCACCACCTGTTTACCACCCCTCATTAGTACTTACCCCACTTGTAGATGCTAGTGCTAAGCATAAAACTTGATCAACTTTAGATGCGAATACTTGGTGAAAATGATTATGAAAACCTTGGAATGATGAGTCATTCTACTGAAATGTTTTGACATGTTTTTACGAACACCAGATGATTGTGATGATGAAAATGTTGAGGCATGAGCCTTAGCCCTTTATAAAACTGATGGTTGTCTAGATGCGATACCATTCCAATTTTACCGTACAACCACAATACCCGTAAATTGGGTAGGGCTTGACTGGAAACTTATATACCTTAGTATGGGTTCCCTCACGGCCAAGGTCTGAGCTGAGGCTACCTTGTGAAGATTGTCCACCTGTGCAGTACCCAAGATGACAGTTGGTCATGGTTGGGAGGCCAAACTCATAGGAGAGATGCCTATACTAGGGCGTGTAATCGAAAGGTTAGGATTGATTATCCGCATAGTGAGTATGGTGAATTCAGGATTCCTGACGGATTTATCGAATGTTGTGGTGAAAAGTGTACAATCTCTGCAGAGTGTCAAACTATTCAAATAGTCGCGACCGCGGTTATGGGCATTTGGAGTGGCTATACTGTTCCCCCGTCAGATGTTTTCAAAATGACTTGTGAAATAAATTGAGACTTTAACTTGACCACAACAGGGTTGTGATATGAAATTCAAGTTCCCACTTAGGTGTTATAAAATTTCAACTAGCTTTCTTTCTTCTAAACTTAGTAGAGGTAAATCTGGCTTTTTGCAAAACAACCCTAGAGCTTAGTGTCCTAATACAAAAACCCCCCCTTAACTTGTTAGTATTAGTTTGCGAGTACTTAAAGAGTACTCATGGCTTTGTCCCTGGCTATTCCTGTGGCCATACTATGAAGAGGAGTACCAGGATGACGGACCCCAGGAAGGTTACGACAACTAGGATCATCTCCCATCGTCAGCATTGCCTGTGACCCCGAAGATGGAGCTTCGCCTATGCTACCTTTATTATTATGTTATTCCGCTGCTTGAGTTGTATTAAGAACTGGATCATGAGATCCTTATTTGTGTAAGACCTTATGTATGGTTTGTAATGGATGATGTACTATGATATCGCAAAAATGGTAATCCCGGGATTGCCATGTATGGCATAACAGGCATCTGAGATTAAAAATCCGGGTGTTGACAAGTTGGTATCAGAGCCAACCTGACCATAGGAGACCCTAGTTAGACTGGACGTTTTAATCAAAAACTTAGTTTCAAAACCAAAGGAAGCAAATATTTACGAAAACTTATTCCCATTCGTATCACTTTGTTTCTTTCATAAAAATTCATGTTCCTCAAAAACTCTTACAAAATACATAAAAAATTGACACACTTGATCACTCTACTAACTTACTCATCCTATATTCTTATAGATGGACGTGAAGTACAGCAAGTTTTATCAGTTGGGGAATGGAGGAGACCTCATCTTTGAGCGGGATTTGGACCAACTTTCGGAACTTCTGGAGCGTCCACACCCCGAGTTCTTCGGAGCTCAGCTCAATGATCAAGGAGGAGAAGATCTGTAGTGGCTAATTGTTGCATGTCTCCAAGGAAATATTGAACCTCCCACTGCCGAGTGAATTCAGTTCACCTTAAGAGAGAACAACTGGCTAGATGGACTTGCTAGGGCCATGCAGGAAGCTCTTGCCCGTCTGTGTGGGCAGAGTATCAACCAGATCAAGGGTACCCTCTTTGAGTTTTGTCCAAGGCGTGATGCTATGGGACAACCACTGGAAGCCCCATACCACCACGAGCTGAAGACTCAGTTGGACCACCTTAGCTTCATGATGTATGATCATCAGCAGGAACTAGGCAATGCCCGTGACTACTCCAACCACAAGTTTGCCATCATCAGGACGAAGGATCAGACCATCGCCATGCTAGCGAAGGACCGCAAGTCTCGCCACCGGCAGCTCGACAAGAAGGAGCGCATCATTGCTCATCTTTGCCACCGTATCTCGGATTTGGGGGAGACCATCCACGAGAGAGACATGCAGTTGGAGGAAAGGGAGAATGCCGAAGAAGATCTTCGTGGATACCCCTACTCCTATCTCAGCGACGATGATGATTTTCTGGAGGATCAGGCCATGGACTTCTTCACCGATGAGGATGATTTTTCCTTCATCGATGACGATGAGGATGATGAGGATGACAATTACACTGACTCCGAGGAGTAGTAGCACTTGAGCACTAGCGTAGTGAGTTGTATTCGGTCCCACTGTACTGTAGTTTCCAGAATGGTTCTTAAAAGCATCTATTTTCTTTTTTTGTGGTGTGTGTTTGTATCGTGTGCTATGAATGAATGAATGAATGAAAAGCAAGTTGCTAGAAAATCTGAGTCGAACTTTAAAAACTTTTCAATGTCCCTGGACCTTAGAAATTTCCCTCTTTTCTCATGATCTATCTCAATCTTCAGATGCCTCACGGAGGAAGTGGTTCATCCCCGAACCCGATGTTGCAGATCCTGCAAATGTTGGTTTCTGACCGTGAAGCTGAAAGAGCCGAACGTCAAGCCAACTTAGCCACCCTTCAGCAGATAGCTCAACTGGCCCACAACAATCAAGGCCAAGGAAATCAGGACAACCATGGATCTAAGGTCAAGAATTTCCAGAACACCAACCCACCTGTTTTCACTAAGTCGGAAGAGCCCTTAGACGCAGATGATTGGCTGCAAACCATGGAGAACAACCTAGAAGTCGTCGGAGTGGAAGCTAACGATAAAGTTCTGTTCGCCACCCACTATCTAGCCGGAGATGCAAGAGCATGGTGGAACAGCGTTCGTGCAATGACTGGAGGACAGATGATGACCTGGGAGGAATTCAAGGTCAAGTTCAGCAAAACCCATGTGCCACCGGGTTTGATCAAGAGAATGAGAGATGAGTCCAGAGAACTGAAGCAAGGAAGGATGACCGTAGTGGAATACCGTGACAAATTCTTGTCATTAGCTAGGTATGCCCCGAATGAGATCGACACTGAAGCCAAGAAGAAAGAAATATTCTTGAATGGGCTGCATGGTGAGATGCAGACGGTGTTGGTCAATATCCCCTTTGTTGATATTGAAGCCCTTCTCGACTCTGCCATCCAGATGGAAGGAAAGATCAACCAAGCCAATGAGAACCGCAAGTGTCGCATGATGCATCAGCCAGGAACCCATCATACCCCCAAAGTATCGCCCTAACCCATCTCCAGGATTTGCCCCGAGAAACAACAGATCCCCGATGAACCGTCCGACCTATCCCAACCGTGGAAACCCAAGGTCCGGAGTAAATCACAACAACTCCAGAAACTCTGGCAATTTCAACCGTGCACCACCCAAGTTCAACAACAACAATGCTGCCGCCCACACCAACACTGCCCCGAGGACTGGAAGCAATGTTGTGCCTATTGCAGCAAAGGACAAGTCACAAGTGACTTGTTATGACTGTGGAAATAAGGTTCACTACTCCAATGAGTGCCCCAAGAAGAATGCCGCAGCCCCCAATGCAAATGCCCCAGCTCAGCAGCAGCGTCGTGTTCAGCCCGGAAGAAGGTTTGCCCCAGGGAATTCGCTCAACCACAACGGCCGTCTTTTTCTCATGAATGCTGAAGAAGCCCAGGAAGCGCCAGACGTCGTGCTAGGTATGTTTTCTATTAATTCAGTACTCGCTAGAGTGTTGTTTGATTTTGGTGCATCGCACTCATTTGTCACCGAAGAATTTGCATGCACTAGTAAGATTCAACCAACCAAACTGAAGAATGTTTTGATTGTTCAAATCCCCGGTTCAACCACCAAAGCTAGGCAAATCTACAAAGCCGTCCCTATCCGAATCCATGGCATAGATTTTTATGCTAATCTGATAGTACTCGGAACTAAAGGTTTGGAAGTTGTACTAGGAATGGATTGGATGTCCAAACCTAAAGGATTAATTGACTGTGCCAAGAAAGCCATAACCATGACCAGTACAGCCGGAATATCAGTTGAGCATGTATCTGAAATCTTACCTCGTCAATTCAAGTGCAACAAGAGTATAGCCCAACCTACCATTGACCAAGTCCGGATAGTATGTGAATACCCCGATGTATTTCCAGATGTTTTGCCCGGTATGCCCCCAGATCGGGATATCGAGTTTATCATCGAACTAATCCCCGGAACAAGACCCATAGCCTAGAGGCCATATAGTATGAACCCATCTGAGCTAGCAGAACTGAAGAAGCAACTAGATGCCATGTTGGAAATTGGATTGATTCAACCAAGTGCGGCACCATGGAGATCACCTGTTTTGTTCGTGGACAAGAAAGATGGAGGTAACTGTTTGTGTACGGATTATCGGAAGTTGAATGATGTCACTATCAAGAAGAAGTACCCATTGCCCAAGATAGAAGATTTGTTTGATCAGTTGACCGGTGCCAAAGGGTTTTCTAAGATTGATCTTAGAACCGGCTATCATCAACTCAAGATTCACGCAAAGGATATTCTCAAGACTGCCTTTACCACCAGATATGGATTATAGGAGTATATTGTCATGTCTTTTGGATTAACCAATGCCCCCACTTATTTCATGAACCTCATGAATAAGATTTTTATGGACTTCCTGGATAAGTTTGTCGTTGTTTTCATCGATGACATTCTGATTTATTGCAAATCAGAAGAAGAACATGAGCTACACCTAAGGACCATTCTTGGAACCCTTAGAGAGCATCAGTTGTATGCCATGTTTAGCAAATGTGAATTCTGGTTAGAGGAGGTAGGATTCCTCGGCCACATTGTATCAGCCGGAGGAATTGCCGTTGACCCTGCAAAGGTGAAAGATGTCGAAGATTGGCAAGCCCCAACCAATCAAACCCAAGTTCGTGCATTTCTCGGATTGGCGGGATACTACCGCAAGTTCGTAGAAGGATTCTCGAGTATCGCCAGACCCATGACCCAATTGCTGAAGAAGGACAAGAAGTTGGAATGGACAGACAAATGTGAAGCAAGTTTTCAAAAACTCAAGAGGAGATTGATTTCAGCCCCAATCTTAATCATGTCGGATATCACGAAGCCCTTTGATGTGTATTGTGATGCATCCAAGATCGGTCTCAGATGTGTGCTAATGCAAGAAGGTAAAGTTATATCTTATCTATCTCGACAACTGAAACAACATGAGCAGAACTATCCAACCCATGACCTCGAGCTCGCAGCCGTAGTTTTAGCCCTGAAGACATGGAGGCATTACCTGATGGGAAACCGTTGTGAGATTTATTCGGATCACAAGAGCCTGAAGTATATATTCACTCAGAAGGAGTTGCATATGAGACAGAAAAGATGGATTGAGCTAATCAAGGACTATGATCTGGACATTCACTATCACCCCAGTAAAGAAAACGTGGTAGCAGATGCCCTTAGCAGATTGTCGTGTTGCTTGAACTCCATGATTTTGAAGGAGCAACCAAGCTTGCACAAGGAGAAGGAAGATTTCCGAATGGAATTAGTGAGTGAAGGATTTTTGGCTAGCATAGAACTTCAAACCACTTTGATCAACCAGATCAAGGAGGCGCAGAAAGGAAATGCTAGTATCGATGGAATCAAGCGTTGTATCGGTACAGGCAAAGTACCCGGATTCACCAAAGACGAAGGAGTTCTATGGTACAAAGGACGCCTTTGTGTACCAGCAGATTCTGAGTTGAAAGAAGTTATTCTGAAGGAAGCTCATGATACTCTTTATTCTATCCACCCCGGAGGAACGAAGATGTATCAAGATTTGAAAGAACAATTTTGGTGGCATAAGATGAAGAGAGAAATCGGAAGCTATATCGCCAAGTGTGATATATGTCAGCGAGTCAAGGAGGGACATCAAAGACCCACTGGATTGTTGCAACCATTGCAGATTCCGGAATGGAAATGGGATTCCGTTGGAATGGACTATATCACCGGATTACCTACTTCTAGTAGGGTAAATGACTCTATCTGGGTCATAGTTGACAAATTGTCCAAATTCGCCCATTTCTTACTAGTCAAGACCACATATCAGAGTTAGAAGCTAGCGAAGTTATACATCGCTAGAATCGTCAGTTTGCACGGAGTCCCCAAGAACATCGTATCGGATCGAGGAACACAGTTTACCTCGAGATTCTAGAAGAAAGTCCAAGAAGGTTTAGGAACCCGACTAGATTTCAGCACAACTTATCACCCTCAGACCGACGGAAAAACGGAGCGAGTAAATCAAATACTCGAAGACATGTTGAGAGCATGTGTGTTAGAGTATGGATCTAAATGGGAAGACTATCTGCCATTTCCAGAATTTTCATACAACAACAGTTATCAAGCTAGTTTGAAAATGACCCCATTTGAATTCATGTACGGAAGGAAGTGTCGCACCCCTTTGAACTGGTCAGAAGTAGGAGAGAGTCACATTTTCGGACCCGACATCCTACGAGAAGCAGAAGAGAAGGTTCACAAGATTTGTGAGCACCTCAAGACCGCCCAGTCTAGACAGAAGAGTTATGCTGACAAGAGACGTCGAGACCTCGCCTTCAACATAGGAGATTTTGTGTATCTGAAAGTGTCGCCATTGAAGGGAATGCAGCGTTTCCAACTGAAAGGAAAGTTAGCCCCCAGATATATCGGCCCCTTCAAGATTCTGAACCATCGAGGAGAAGTGTCGTATCAATTGGAACTACCCGAAGAGATGTCAGCCGTGCACAATGTGTTCCATATCTCATTACTTTGCAAGTCCCTCGAAGTTCCAGAGAAGACTGAAGTGTTCAAGAATATTGATCACCGGACCATAGAAATCAACGATGACCTGACCTATCCTGAAGTACCCATCCGTATTTTGGAAGAAGCTTTTAGAACTACCAGAACCCGAAGCATCAAGTTTCTCAAGATTCAATGGAGCAACCACACAGAAGAAGAAGCTACGTGGGAGCACGAAGATCACATCAGGACGGAGTTTCCCGATCTCTTCAACTCCTAGGTAATCTTTTTTCGTCCTTTTTCAAATCTCGGGACGAGATTTTGTTAAAGGGGGGAGGTTTGTAACATCCAAAAATATTAAACTTGGATCATAAAACTCTAATCATCAAAATTAGGGTTAACAAAAACTTTTCCATCTAAAAATATGAAAGCATTCATATGTGTGTGTATTCAAAAATTGGATTCTTTTGAATTGCCATGGTTCTGTGTTTCTTTGCTTGTAAAATTATTCTTAGGTGAAATAAAGATCATCTAAACAATCCCCAAACTTTTCCCAAAGACAAACAACTCAAAATGAATAAATTAAGTGAATGGTCACTTTGGCCAAATTAACTCCCATGCCTACTTTGGCTATCTCTAATTTTCAAAACTCAACATAAACATTTATGGAACTTTGCACCCCTTGTTAGTACTCATAATAAGGTACCAAGGCCCACTTTGTGATCATCCAAAAACATTCAAATGCTAAGTTTAAATGACAGTTTAAAATTGAATCTATCTCATATGGGAAGATCCCACTATTTCAAAAACCACTCAAACAAGCTCAATTTTCAAAACCCAAGCACCCACAGAATCCTCAACACATGCCTATCACACCCACCAAAAATCTTTTTAAAATTCAAAAATAAATTTCTTGCGGCCATTTCATCAAACACTTGGAGACAGAAAATCAAATTGGCCAAACTTCACTGTTTTGAGCAGTAATTTGGCTAAGCATTGTTCACCATTGATCACACTTGTCTCCCCTAGTGCCAACTAGTTCCTTGACCACCCCTAGCCCCTACCCATCGCACCATGCCATGCCAACCCGAAGGAACCCTTGCCAGCCGACCATGGCTAGCTAGCCAAAGCAAGCACCAAGCCTAAACACCATGTCTAGGACGCACGCCACCATCCACTGCCACCCCCTGTCCAGCGCTTGAACCCTGCCAGCCACTGGACCACACGCCCAAGCCATGCCAAACTTCTCTGAGAGCATGCCGAGAGCGCGCCAGAGCGCCACCCTCGACACACGCCCACAGACCGCGCGCCGCCCTCGCCGCGTGCACGCGTGATCACCACCACCCCAGCAACCCCGCAGACATGCCCGTTCGCCGCCGCACGGACCACGTGCGTTGTGCGCCATCAAAACCTCCGTCGGACCCGCTTAGAGTGTTGAAGCGTTCCTAACGATCAGCACTGCCCCACGCCGTGCCACCACGCCGTTGAGCTTCGCCAGGGAACATAGAACCGCCCCGTGCCGTTGCCCACGCCGATAGCTCCCTGTGTCGTCGACCACGACGAGCTCAGCTCGCGCTTGTCGGTCCCCTCTCGCCACTATAAATATAGGACACCCCCTCTCGATTTCTTCACACCAGTTCGTTCCCCTCTCTCTCAGAAACATCCCACACCCTTTCCCGGAGCAAGGCGAGCACCAGGTGGCCAGAATTTCACCGGAGTTCGCCGCTGCAGAGGAGGAGAGGCGCCGTCGATTGGAGCCGCCCTAGGAGGAGCTTTCCGTGCCAGGAGAATCGCTGTCGTCGACTTCGTCGTTCGCCCCCATCGCCGACCCTCGCATGAGCCCCGGTGAGCCTCCCACGACCCCCACTGAGCCTCTAGGGTTCGAGCTCGCCGATGACATGTTCATCGTCGACGACGACCCTCGGCCGTTGATCGCCCTTCTAATCCAACGAACCACATCGCCCCGTACCGCTTCGCGTGCTATGAGCCACTGACGGGTGGAACCACCCTGTCAGCTGAGCCCTGCGCTGCGGAGTGACACTGGGCCGGCCCATTAACCTTTCCCGCGCAGCCCAACCATTTGAATTTAGATTTTTCTATTTTAATTCAAACTTAGTTCTGTACCTGGTTTCAAAAATCAACCCAGCTCTATTCAGTGAACCAAATTGCATGAAACCAATTTTGTTAGAAAGGTACTGAAATTCTTAATCCAATCCCATTAGATTTAAATCATTTGGATCTGTAGATCAACCTTGGTAAAAATAACAAGTCAGAAGCTTTTCTGCATTCAAACATTTTTCAAATTTCAACCATAATAGCTTTTGAGTTGATTCCAACTCTCAAAAATCACATTTGATCATACCTTTCAGAATATATAAAAACATATGGGTTTACTTACAGAAATAATGTTCAAGTAATAAAATAATGCCACATAGGCATTTATAGTCACTTTAATTATTTAAAATAAAAAGGTTAAACCTTATTAAATTGTGATACCTCTTTAAATCATATTCCCATGTACTGAAATATGTGGTGATGACATGTGTCAACATGATCCCATGTTTGAGTTGCAGAATATTAAATCTTAAATAGTTTTTCAGTGTGTAGAAATTACTTTTCTAAAAATAAAATAAATCAGAAAAATGCCTTGTAATGTTAAGTGATGATGCTAGATCATCTATAGAACACCTTTGTGTGATGATTGAAAATAGTTAAGTATTGTTTGGTGATTGTGTACCTCGAATTTATTTATAGACGCTAGTACCGACCAAGGATACGAGGAGGAAGGAGGATACTAGGAAGAAGAAGCCGAGGAGAACTTCAGCCACTGCTCTGCTCAAGGCAAGCTTATACTCATACTTATACAAGCCAATACTTGAACCTTGCAAGCTAACACTTGCAATTATGAAAGTTAGATAACCTATGCAATGCACTAAGCATGCTTGGTTGAACACATTTGATGATACCCAATCCTAGTTTTACTTGCAAGCTTTATACTTTATTCCTTTATCAAAGCTTTCTCTTAGAGTTTACTTAAGTGACATGTAGATACTAGAAAGATAATTGAAGGTTGCATAAAGAGCATTAAATTTGGCCTAAGCTAGATAATCTTGATGTCATCCTAAGGAATGAGACTGAACTTAATTAATCACCACTTGCTTACCACCCCTCATTACTACTTACCCCACTTGTAGATGCTAGTGCTAAGCATAAAACTTTATCAACTTTAGATGGGAATACTTGGTGAAAATGGTTATGAAAACCTTGGAATGATGAGTCATTCTACTGAAATGTTTTGACATGTGTTTCCGAACACCAGATGATTGTGATGATGAAAATGTTGAGGCATGAGCCTTATCCGTTTATAAAACTGATGGTTGTCTGGATGCGATACCATTCCAATTTTATCGTACAATCACAATACCCGAAAATTGGGTAGGGCTTGACTAGAAACTTATATACCTTATCATGGGTTCCTTCACGGCCAAGGTTTGAGCTGAGGCTACCTTGTGAAGATTGTCAACCTGTGCAGTACCCAAGATGACAGTTGGTCATGGTTGGGAGGCCAAACTCACAGGAGAGATGCCTATACTAGGGCGTGTAATCGAAAGGTTAGGATTGATTATCCGCATAATGAGTAATTTGAATTCAGAATTTGTTCCTGACGGATGTATCGAATGTTGTGGTGAAAGTGTACAATCTCTGCAGAGTGTCAAACTATTCGAATAGCCGTGTCCGCGGTTATGGACAGTTGGAGTGGCCATATTGTTCCCCCGTCAGATGTTTTCAAAACGACTTGTAAAATGAATTGAGACTTTGACTTGACCACAACAGGGTTGTGGTATGAAATTCAAGTTCCCACTTAGGTGTTATAAAATTTCAACTAGCTTTCTTTGCTTATAAACTTAGTAGAGGTAAATCTGGCTTTTTGCAAAACAACCCTAGAGCGTAGTGTCCTAATACAAAAACCCCCCTGAACTTGTTAGTATTATTTTGCGAGTACTTAAAGAGTACTCATGGCTTTGTCCCTGGCTATTCCCGTGGCCAGACTATAAAGAGGAGTATCAGGATGATGGACCCCAGGAAGGTTACGACAACTAGGATCATCTCCCATCGTCAGCATTGCCTGTGACCACGAAGCTGGAGTTTCGCCTACGCTACCTTTATTATTACGTTATTCCGCTGCTTGAGTTATATTAAGAACTGGATCATGAGATCCTTATTTTTGTAAGACCTTATGTATGGTTGTAATGGATGATGTACTGTAATATCCAAATCTGTTATGTCTTAGAAAAATGGTAATCCTGGGATTGCGATGTATGACATAACAGGCATTTAGGATTAAAAATCCGAGTGTTGACAATGACGGAGAAGACTGTGGTGATTTTGCATGGGGAGACTTCGCTAAGCACCTGGATGGGACGCGACCAGACCCCAGAGATAGGCTAAAAAACCGCACGCCCGCCTTCCACTTACTCGAGTACAATTCGAGCTGCTTGCGTTGCTCATCGTTTCACCGTTCCGGACTTCCGGCCACATATTAGACACTCGAGGCATGGAGGCGACCCCTTCGTCTAGGAAAAACTACTCATACATCTCAAACCAATGGATTCCAACCAAATAAAAAATCTGATAGTCTGAACGGTGTCCTGAAATCAAACTTCAAATGGAGGCCAGATAATTGACTTCATACCTACAGCACCATCAGTCCCGTGAAGCTCTTGGAAATGTTTATGTACTCCAGAAATAGACATTTCAAGTTTGCTTTATTGAACTATCAATCAGTTCCATACAAGTACAGCTAACAGGTTTTACTTGTTCGTGCTCAGCATCAAGATATTCTCGAACTTTGATATTGGATCGGGGAACTCCACCGATTGCGATCACAGCTCCACACATGTTTTATCATTTTACACCTGAGGAATAGATGACCCCCCATCCTCGTCTAACCTACAGCAGAGCAGCCCGACCGTGCTTTCTCCTAAGGTTTAGTAATTTGTGAATGATAAATAATAATGACCCATATTCAGAGGGTGAATGGAAAATTGCTCGTGCGGGCTACCCAAGAAATACTTTCACTAACCTTGGCAGTTTCCACAAGAATACTTTCACTAACCTTGGCAGATTTTTTTGGAGGGAACACTAACCTTGGCAGGTTAAAAGGGGTGCTCTCGAGAATTGTTTTCCTCAGAAAAACGACCGTACATGAAATGGATGTTGCCGAACGCCATTCTATCATCCATACACTATTTTCTAGAAAATGGCACATCCATACTTCTCTGCCTTTGTCAAGTTCCTGATGTGATGGAAATATATCAGATTACTGAACCAGGATCTAGACCATGTACTCGCGTATCAAAAAAATTGGATCATACCACAAACAGCCCCATCTGAACCTGATAAATAAAACAGAAGAAATCAATGGACAAGACCATGTACTCGTGTATCAAAAAAATTGGATCATACCACGAACAGCCCATCTGAATCTGATAAATGAAACAGAAGAAATCAATGGGCAACATCCAGCATGGAAATCCAAGAGATGTGCGAGGGGAGAGGTGGCGTTAGGAGTACATCGCTGCTCGCACTGTACAAACAGATCTCAAGACCATGGCAGCGACCTGCTTCGTCATGTTCATGGCACACGCTCCAAAACGAGCATCCTTCTCCTCCCCCCTCTCCGCAACCAGCCCTCCGCCAGTCCGCCTCCACTCCCCCGCTCTTTTCCGCCTCCCTCCCCCCCTTCCCTTCCCGTGCGCCACCAGGAAACCGTCTACCGCCCCCTCCTTCCAGTCAGCCGTATGAGGAACAATGGGCCGCGTCGTGGCTCATGGGAGCCTGGCTAGATCGAGACGGGACGGGAGACCAGTGTGGCAGCGCAACCGAGGCGGGGACGTAGCGCGGTGGCGCACGGAAGCAGCGGAGGGTGGGAACGACGCGGTGGCGGATGAGCAGTGGGATCAGTGGGATCAGGCGGAGAAGAACGGACTAACCGTTGGTTTTGACTTGGCGGTGGCGGTACCTGTAGAATCCTCAAAGTTGTAGGGGTAAATTCGTCTAAAAAATTCGGACAGAAATTCCTACGCGACGACCCTAAGAGATAGATAGATAGACTAGCACAAATGCCTACGGACTATTTTCTATTTATTTTATTTTGGTTCACGAAAGAATTTGATTATTAAAATGTGCTTTTGTTGGTTGTAAAAAAATTAGGTAAGTCTTCTTGGTAAGTGGCAAATATATATTAGCAACAATACTCTCTCTCTCTTTCAATTTTTCTCTAGTCAGTACATGCAAAGAATATATGAAGTCTCTCATTTTATATCTCAAATCAGTAGATGCAAACAATTAGATCAATAGATGAAAATCGTTAGTAGTGTCGCTCTCTAGCAGATGGTCTTGCCTAAATAGCAGTATTACCTTTCTCTGTTCTGCTACATCTCCCTCTCTCCACCAGCGGAGCAGCCCGCAAGACATGCTCATAGTGGCACCCTTGTTTCCTTTATCCAAATTAAACTCACTAAGTTGTAGCGCCATTTGTTTTTTATCCATGGCGATTACAAGTCCACTCTCAACAAAAGGCCTAAACATGTTAGCATAATGACACTGCCAGATTATTTACGAATGAATGAAACCATGCAGGTGCAGTCCTAGAGGTGTTCTCAGCGATAGTATCACGAGCCATTGCCATATCCTTCAGATCAGAGTTAAGTTAGCTTGTTGTGTAATCTTTCATTTTTTGGGTCTACAGATTCTGACACTATTGATGTAGCTTGGTAACAAAAGATAGCTTGCTCAAAGTGTACCACCACTAAAAGAAATCAGAACATGAGGTTACGACACGCAACGAAAGGAAAACAGTATTCTCATTTAGCCAAACATGGTGCCCTGCATGCAGCCTGGTTCAGTAGCTAGGAGATGAGGTCCATATGCTCCAGTTCTAAAGCCACTCCCGCCTGGTCACGATCCTTCCCGCCTCGTGCAGCTCCTGCATTGAGTCCGCACTCCAACATGAAGCAGGTCCTCCTGGAACATCTGCACTCTGACCGAGACCCTCTTCACGCACATGCCCATAACATCGCTTAGCTCAATCTCGACGACCAACACCCCGTAGCGGCACACCTCCCTCCTCTCCTGGCGCCGGTGGCATGCCCTCTCTTCTGCCCAGCCATGTGTGTCCATCCGGCTTCCCGCAGGTGTGGCTATGTCGGTTTTCCCTTCCCTCATCTGATGCCCCCGGACTCTGCTGACATGCCCCTCACCGATCTGTCAAGAAGAATCTCCCAACACCTCATCTCTCTCTGTTCTTTGCAAATGCGTTCGGAAAACCCCGAACTCCACGAAATCCTGTAATCATACTGTTAGAAGTTTGTAGCTTGTCTCAAAGATGCAGACCGTGAAAACCATTTAAAAAGGAAAATATCTACATATCCTTTTAGGCTGACCATCTCCTAATTTTGATTTATTTTCTTCCTAACAGACATAAACTAAAGCACCACAAAATTCTAAAAACTGCAGTTCCCTGCCAAAGAAGAAAAGGTTCAGTCTACAAATTAAATTCAGCTATGGACTTCTCAATTTATGAAACAAATCCCATCTATGGACTTATCAATTTACAAAATAAATATAAATAACCAATTAACTGGGGGACTATCTGTGCCTGCTGAACGGAGCAACAGAAACATGGACAAAGCCATCGAGATATTAGCACATAAGTTTCTTCTTTGTAAAAATGAAGAGGTGTGGTGGTATATAATAATCGATGCTTTAGTGTTGAACCATTGATGGACAGTAAAAATATCAATAACTCGTATGTATTACTTGCACACACAATGAAAAATATGAATCAAATTGGACAAATCATGATTACATAAAAATCTACAAAGCCTTTCCAATTGACAAATGATCCTGATCTGCCACCAGATGGAGCCACAGAGTAACACATCATATCCACAAACCGTATCTAGCAATCAGATCCATCGACACGCATACCTAGTCAGCAATAATGCCTAAGCTAAAAAAGTTAGCAATTAGATCCACATGAACCGGCTAATAGTATCACAAGGAAAGAGCAGGTGACCACCGATCGCGTTGGCTCTGCAGCTAACTAATCCGTGGGCGATAGCCAGCACCCTAGTACGGATGGGAGGTCGAGTCGAGGTAGCTATCTAGACGCATAAAGGTAGGAGACGATTCACCTGGGTGACGCCCCGAGGCCAACGACCTCGCCGGGGCCGAAGGCCACGCTGCACGCTTGGCGCCATTTACACATGGAGCAAAGGAATCGATGTCCAGGTCGCCGCGTGAGCTGGAGGGAGCGGCGCCAGAGGTGGAGGAGAGAAAGCTAGAGCCAGCGGGATGGCGATGGCGAGGTCCGGCCGGGCGGCGTCGGACCGCTTTCCAATCCCCGACGCAGCGAGCGCCCGAGATCTAGGCGGCGATGGCGAGGTCCTGACGGGCGGCCGAACCGCTCTCTAATCCCCGACGCGGCGCGCGGACGTCCGCAACACTGACCCGCCTCCTCTACTCTGGCCGCGCTAGGCTCTAAGCTCAGACTTGGCAGTGGCAGGTCAGGTAAATACTCTGAACTTGCAGGGGTAAAATCGGAAAGAAAAAACGGACCGAAAAACAGGCTGACGAACCTAACTCAACGTAAATTACTAAATTGAGATAGAGATAAAGATAGTTTATTTTCAAGCCACGAATCCAATTACTTCCTTTTGCTGGACGTGTGTAGGTATGTTGCAGCCTAGATTAAATCGATGCACTTCTTAAGCTCCTCTCCAGCTCTACTATATATATGGGTACTATAGATCCTTTGTTTCCCGTGCAGGAGCAGCACAAGCGCCGTGTGCCTAATATTTCTAATTGCCGACAGCTCCTGGTCTTCCTTTCTCAACGTCATTTCACACCAGCCTCGGCCACGTTCGTCGCGTGCGACAACCATCAGGTCGCCAGGACTGTACGTGTACAATTTCCCGCCTCCACCCAGCTGCGCATGTTTCGTACATCGCGGGGCCAGCTCCGCGTCAACACCAGCAAGTCGACTCCATCCTTGCCTCGTTCCCAGCGTCAGTACAGAATTTCTACTTGGTTTCCGACGCAGTAGCGAATCGCTCTGTTTTTCTTTTATGTGACACTGTCGTACTGTTTATTAATTGAAAAAGGATACTCTTCCTCTAAAGGAAGGAAACGTCCACGTGTGTGGGGCCCATTGCAACCTCATCTCTTTCCTCTCTCTTCTCTAACGCATCTCTCTCACCTCTCGTCTTTTCCCCTCTCCGTTCACGCCCATGTCATTTTCCATGATCTGCACCCTGCAACACTACCTCCGACTAGTCGTGATTCGTGAGCTCCTATCTTAGCCGAACGGCGACCTCCTACTCCACCAAGTATTGAGCGACTTGCTCGACACCACATCTGTGCTGGAGCTGTGGACCGGCAATGACCGTGAGGCGAGTGTTGCTATGAACCAGAGCTACAAGCCGACGAGCACCGGTGCGGCAGGGCGGTGCTGCCATGCCATCCAAGCGGGATCCAGAGCCATAGCGGGGCTGCCTGCTGATTGGATATCTGGCCGTGGTTCAAATGGATCCCAGCGATTTTCTACAAGCGCCCGATGGCCCGCACGATGGTCCTGCTACAGGCGCCCGAGGAACCTGCTACATGCGCTCCGCAGCGCTGCTACACGTGCCCTGTAGTCGCCCGACGACCCTTCTACACGCGTCTGGCGGTCCTGCTACACGCGCCTGGCAGTGCTACAAGCGCCCGACGGCGCCGCTAGAAGATCCTGGCAGTGTCGCTACAAGCACTCAACGGTGCTGCTACTTGCGCCCGATGGCCCTGCTACAAGACCTCGACGGTGCATCTATGTGCGCCCGACGGACCTCCTACTAGCGCTACAGCTGGCCATGCTGCTACCATAGGCCAGTTGTGGTGTTATGTAAGCGGACGGCGACACTGCAACGATGACGACGGAGAAGCCCGTGTACGAAGGAGGAGCGACACTGGCCGGCTGGCACGTTGGCTAGGTGGATGTGGATGGCCTTTGGGGGTTAGATGATGGAGTGGAGGATGTGGGCCATCACTATTGCCATCGATTTGCTCCAGCAAACAACGGTGACTACTACAGGGCGCGGCACCGCTGCGCACCACCATGACGCCCGTCGTATCCTCCTTTGCCTTCCCCTCCGCGCGAGAAGCTTGTTCCCCTGTTTTTGTTCAGAGGTGCTGCGACGAAACAATTTGGTGATTCAATACAGCAAAAGCGGGGACAGAGGAAGTGAAAGGAGCGATCAGACGGTCCAAATTTATGAAATCCAATGGCTGGGGACCTGGGGGATAGGGGGTTTGATCCCCCGGGGGACGCTCAGCACGCCCCACAATTTGTTTTCTATCTAGACTTTGTCTTGATATGTTCAACCACCCTACCAGAGTCCATCTACGCAGCTGCATCCCGATCCTCATGGTTTGGCCTTTGTTCTGCCGGATCCGATTCCTCGGACACCTCGTCAAATTCTGCTTAGTCACCCGGCATGTGTTCGACGAATTTCCCGCAAGAACTTCAGATCGGCGTCCTGCCATTCCCTACTTCCACTACTTCGACTACTGTTTTTTAACGGAAAAGGGTGCAGACGCACCCTTATATATTGCAGCTCAAAAACATTGTACATCGTGGATTACAAATCCTAGATGTCGAATCGAGTCGATTGCAGTAATCACAGGGCATGCAAGTGTGTTATGAGCTGAGTTCCTACAAGAACTGATAGGCTCGGACCATCATGATCTTTTTGCCTGACGAGCACAGTTATGAGCAACCCCATTGATCTCCCTAGAAATATGAAAGGCGGGGGATAGGGGGTCATGAGCAACCAGGTGATAATGCCGCCTTTGCCAAGTTTAGATTGTTAGTGAAGAAAATCGGCTTTGCAAGCTTCATTGTAGCAGAAAAGTGGGCAGCCAACACCAAGGCATGCGCTTCCGCCTATAATGGGGTAGACACATCCTCTTTGGATGCCATGATGAAAACATTATTTCTGCTACCCTCTTGGAAAGATTCAGCATAGTAAATGCCCACACCGGCAGTGGACAGAGCAGTTCCAGCTTGTTTCCTCCAGGCAGCATCAACATAAATCTTTGGTCCTGCAAAATAAAAATCCGTAGGAACAGATATTCTAGGGTTGTACTTCTGAGCTTCCTTGGATTGGGTTAGCTACTCGGTCTCCAGGTCCCTGAGAAGAGCAAAAGTGTTGATTGGAACATGTTGAGGAGACGTCTTCTTCCTACAAAAGAGTTGATCGTTCCTTGCTTTCCAGAGGCACCAAAGAAAGGTAAACAAAAAATTGAGATTAATGGTTGGGTGATTCTGGTTAAGCAGAGTTGTAATGATCTGTGAAGTGTCCGCTATATTATTCACCAGGCTTTCAGATTTTATAAAGCATGGAGGTAGAAACCAAGCAGCCTTTGCAAAAGGACAAAGAAAGAAGAGGTGAACATCAGTTTAGGAACATTACATCTGCAACAAACCTTTTCAATGTGTGATGAGAACTCTGAGTCCCTATCTCCAGTGGTAAGCGCACCTCTTAGCAACCTCCAAGCAAAAGTCTTTACTCTGGGAATCATCCTTTTGCATTTCCAGACTTCTTTCAGAATTTTCTTTGTTGATTCATGCACTTGTTCTGGTTTTGGCGTACCTGTGTTAAAAAGCCAAGACAAGCAAGCTTTGTATGTGGATTTAGCATTACATTTCCCATTGGCCATGGGTTTCCAACAAATAATATCATCCTCTTCAGAGGGAATGATAAGAGTTCTTTTAATGGCTTGGGCAGTGCAATTGTTGAAAAGGGCTTCAATTAGGTTAATGTTCCAGCTTTTTGTGTTTGGAGACCAAAGTTGGTTAATCCTAGTTTGGTAGATGAAACCTTGTTGCTATATGATGAGGTTATCATAGATATTTTCCCATCCTAAGAACCAAGGAGTACTCCAGATGGAGGAATTGCCATTACAGATTTGGTAATTGGAGTTGGCAGTGAGAAGATGCCTAAATTTTAAAATAGAGGACCAGAAAGCCGATTGGGAGTGTTTCGGTTTGCTCTCCAAATGGAGGAATTAGGAAAGTATTTTTCTCTAAGAACAGTTTGCATGAAAGAGTTTGACTTTTCAGCAATTCTCTAGGCAGCAGAGAGGATCAGTCCCATGTTGGTGGCTTGCAGATTTCTCACACCAAGACCTCCATCAGATTTAGGGGCACAAATGTTTTTCCAGGTAGTAATGCATAGAGATTTTGTGCTAGGTTTAGAGGAAGAGCCTATCCACCAGAAAACTCTAATGATGGCTTGAAGTTTTTTAAGTAATTTCTTGGAGAACATGAGGTTTGACATGTAGTAGATGGGAATGGAGGAAAGAACATATTTTATTAATTCTATCCTAGCAGCATGAGATAGAGAATTAGCCTTGTAAGTGGAAAGTTTGGATTTGAATTTTTGAATAATGAAATTATAAGCCTCACTTCTATTTCTGGCTGGAAGAATGAGAGGCTTGCCCAAATGAGTAAAGTTTTCATCAATGGTAGGGACAGGAAAAATTTGAGTGATATCATTTGAAGTTGAAGGATCTACCCTTTTGCTATAAATAATGCCTGACTTGGACCAGTTAGGAGTCTGACCTGAAGCTGCACAAAATTCCAGAACAATGTATACCTGTTCTTCCTATGTAGTTGCAGCCCCAAAAACCAAGAGATCATAAGAAAAAAGAGGGGAATGTATTGGGGGACACAGGGGGCCCAGGGAGATTCCTTCAAGATTAGCATCAGACAAAGCTTCTGACAGCATGATAGAGAGCTCATTGATTCCTAGAATAAACAAGTAAGGGGATAAAGGGCAACCTTGTCTTATTCCTCTATAGCTGCCAAATTTAGCATTGGTTTGGCCATTGATGATAACTGAAAAAACAGGAGAGGAGATGTAGGTGTGGACCATTTTAATGAAATGACCATGCAAACCTTTACAAGCTAGATCTTTGTAGATAAAGTTCCACTCAATTCTGTCAAAAGCTTTTGCCAAGTCAATGAGCATGAAGTCCTTGGATTTCCAGGAAGACAAGTTGAAGGAGTGAGTAATTTCCTGGGCTATTATTATGATGTCACTAATTCTTTTACCTCCAATAAAAGCTTGTTGGGAAGGGTAAATGTTGTCAGGGAGGTGTGGTTTTAGTATGTTAGCAAGGAATTTAGTAATAATCTTATAAATCACATTGCACATACTAATTGTCCTATATTCAGTAGGGACCATGGGGATAAGTTTCTTAGGAATCAGAGCAATGTTGGTGTCACTAATGTGATGGAGAAGAGTGGTCGTAATAAAGAAATTTCTAACCAGGTTAGTGACATCGTCTCCAATCCAGTCCCAAGTGGCTAAATCGAATTCAACATTAAAACCATCAGGCCTAGGAGAGGCATTACGTTTCATGTCATTTAAAATCTCCCAGATTTCATCTTTTCCAGGAATGGAATAAGTGGCATCATCAGGAATAGGGTCAGTCGTGTGAGTAAAGTTTTCCACATCCTGATTGTTTGAGGAAGTAAAGATGGATCTAAAGTAGGAGACAAAAGTGTTAGCAATCTGATTTGGCATGAAGTGAGTGTCCTTTTGTTCATCCTTTATAGAGAGAATCATATTTCTCCTTTTCCTTTTAGAAATGGCTCTATGGAAAAAAAGTAGTGTTTCTGTCACCATCTTTAACCCAAAGTTTTTTTGCACGTTGCATATTTGCATCATTCATTTTAGTGATAGTTCGTTCATACTTTTCAACCAGACTAGCTTCTTTCTGATGATCCTGCTTATTGAGGGGAAGGGATTGTATCTTTTCAATTTCATTCTCCAAATCCTTAAGCTCCTCCTGCAAAGGTTTTTTCTTCCTGCACCAAACTTTTAATTTGGAGGCAAGATGGTTAGTTTTTTTAGTAAAAGAGGGATTGGAAAAAATTACCCAGCAATTCCTAGCATAGTTCTGAAAGTCCTCCTCTCTAAGCCACCATTTTTCAAATTTGAAAGATTTCCTTGGTTTGCAAAGTTTTCCTTCAGTAGATAGAAGAATTGGTGCATGATCACTAAAAGCATGAATGAGAGGCATGTTATAAACATTGGAAACCGGATACACATAACACCATTCATGATTAACCAGGCATCTGTCCAATCTCTGAAAAGGGGGTTTTGAAGAGAAATGACGATTGGTCCAAGTGTAAGAAGGACCAGTGAAACCAATATCAAACAAACCATAGCTCTTAACAAATGAACGAAAAGAAAACATACGGTTATAATTTACATAAGGAGTGCCTTTGTCTGAGTCATACAGAAGGTCATTCATGTCACCAATACATAGGAAGGGGAGGTTGCTATTATAATACACAAAATGGGAAACCTGCTGCCAGATAATGCTAGTAGTATGGTGGTACGGATCGCCGTATATACAAACAAGGCCAATTTTTTGGTTTTTGTCACGATCCGTGACAAGGGATAATACTAGGTTACTAGATTCCAAGTGCAGAGCAACATCTACTTCATCAGGCCACATCATCCATAATCCCTCAGCTTTCCTTTGAGAAGGCACTACAAGACAGTCATTCATATTAAAACGAGAGCGGATATTAGGAGCAGTGAATTTAGCATTCTTTGTTTTAGAGATGAATGCTACCTGGGGTTTCGTAGCAGCGATCATCCGGGCAAGGTGACACAGTTTAGGACTGGCAAGGGTCCTGCCCACCCCTTGGCAGTTCCATGCTAGGGCCTTCATGGCACCCGTGACGCCTTAGAGGATGGCACTAGTGCCTGATTCGCTGAAGTTTCCTCCTGAGCCAGATGGACTCGTAGATTGTTCGCATTAACTGAAGAAGCTGCTGCAGGTTGAGTCTCACGTCTAGCATCGAGCGGTCCATCGGTGCTAGTAGCATGATAAGGAGAATAGAGAGCCACGTAGGGCTTGCTAAGCTCCTGAGGAGGAGAGAACACTCCCCTGCGAGAATCTGCAGAACCTTCTGAAGTATCCGAGACCGGCAAAAGGGGCCATGGGTCGAAATCGACAGTGTCTCCCCTGACAGAGGCTTCTGATCTGCGAGAAGGAGAAGGAGTGGGGAGCAGAATTCTTCCCAAAGTAGGGTTGCTCCTCCTGCATAGATCATTGCAAGAACCCAGGACAGTGGTGCCTTGAGTATGGATCCAAACGGAACCACCAGGGCCATTAATACTAAGTCCCAGAGAAGGTCCGGGCTGAGCTCCAGCTTGAGGTGGCTGGCCTTCATCCTAGCGAGTCCTTCGTGCATGACTTCGAGCCTTTGGATTGGTGGCGCCCCCATAGGTTGAGCTTGGAGGGGAGAAGCTTGTTGGAGTTCTTCCATGGAAATGTGTACTTGTGATAGTTCGATGTTGATCTCTGGCCTCCAGATCTCCTTGTCTTTCTTGAAAATCAAGCCTGCTCGTCTATTATGGAATGTCAGAGCGGATCTCCTCCGCAGCCCTTCCTCCAGATCCCCATTGCTCCTTGCTGGCGGGGCGGAGGCGTGCCTCCGACCACACCCTCTTCATGTCCTCCAGCAGCTGCCCTACTAGATCCTTTAGCTGGTGCTCTTCTGTAGGACTGGGACCCCCTTTTCTTTGGAGGTGGCTATAATTTTTCGGGATAGGCCGATCTGTCTTGAGGTTGTCTCTTATTGAGTCCTTCTTGGTGGAAACAGTGGGAAAACGGTGACCGGCTGGGGGAAGGGGGAGCAGGGAAACATTACGCATTTCTTGTCCTTCATTGCTGGGTGAGTGTTCTTTCAGAGAGGCAAGCTCCAACTGGTCAGTACTGCTATCTTTCCCTCTAGTGCTCTCTGTATAAGAAGAATGGGGCGTTGGAGAATGCCCTCTAGTACTGCTATCTTTCAGAGAGGCAAGCTCCAACTGGATCAGTATATAAAACTCCCTTCTGATTATCTGGTCCAAGGATAGAAGAGGAATTTTTTTGCAGGCCTTGGCCAGGCTCCATATGCTGGCCCAAAAAGTGTACATTAGTTGCCTGTACATTTTCTTGGCCTGCTTGCCTCAAATGTGCAGCCTCCTCTTCAACAGTGTATGGAAGATTTTCTGCATTTCCCACCCTGTTAACCTGACACTGCGCTTCATTAATTTCCATCTCCATCAACTGACATCCTTGCTGACTATCTTGCACATGTTGAGCTGTATTGCACTCCATCGCCACTCTACCACCCTCCCCTGAATTAACCTCTACACGCGACAGGTTGCATGTATTCTCCTGCACAACATGTATCATCTGCATGTCTTCCTGAGACTGTAATGCGACAGAAGGCCACGTATTCCTGGTAAGAATAGTTCCTTCGTGAAGCTCTGGCTGTTTCTCTTTCCCTTTGACCTAAGTACTGTTCATTACTTTGCAATGCATTCCTCTATTCTTTTCCATTTGCAGCAGCATCACCATTGGGGACAGTTCCTCTAGTTCTTCATCTCTTTCTGAATTAGCAAACACCTTATTGAACATTGAGAGCTCTCTGTTTTGAAATGTAATGAATATTGGATTTTCTTGAGACACTTTTTTGTTTCACTCCTTGGAGAAGCTTTTCCTCACTTATGATCCAGGCTCCATATCTTTGAAATGGGACTTGATCTGGATCCTGGTGAAGCTTGCTGGTTTTTCACAATGCAGTTCCTAAGGTAATAGTTGCCGATGGTGTGAAACATGACTCCACAAAACAAACAAATCCTTCCAATCTTTTCATAATGTAAGTAGGCTATTCCTTCTTGCATTGGTCCCATCTTGGGTTTGATTCTATCTAGAATTGGATTGCAAACAGTGTGTCTGACTACTCCCCAAATGTAATCAGGATGACTGAATAGCATGTTATCCTTTAACTCATGAAATTCAGAAGGTGCCCCTATAATCCTGAGAAATGTTTCTGAGAAAATCTATGGATCTATTTTTCCAAGGGACACCATATATCCTGATCATGACATAAACATATTTGAAACTATATCTTGGCTTTCCATGCTTTTCCATAAAATATTTTTTGCTCTTTCTCATATCCCTCACCTTTTTCATCAACAAAATCAAATAAGAGAACGTCTGGTCCCATCATCCAAGGCTGTTTCTTGAAAACCCACATGAGGGACTCAAAAGATGCAAAGGAGGCTCTGAAAACATACCTATGAACTTGAGTGACATCTCCATAATGTTGTCTCCATGGTTTCCTCATCTGCTACTGGACTGCCGTGAGAGATATGTATCTAGGCAGGCATCTAGTAGCTGCAAGCTTGAAGTATAGACTGTGCTTACTATCTGGAAACTTGTTGCTCTGTTCCCGACCCTGCTTTTCCAACGCCATGGCTTGCATGGATAGCTCCAGAGAAGGGATTTCCGGAGCTTGCAGCACCAGAGGATTATGCGGGGCACTTGGGCTTCCTTCTTGTCGAACATGAGAGATGGGAGTAAGGTCCATCCCTTCCCTAGCAGTAGCTTCCCACTCAGGGAGTCCACTATTGTTGCATGAACTGGTTTGGAGGATTGGATGGTTGGTGGAGATCTGGGGTAGAGGGTCTCGTGGGGGCTTGGGATGGGTGTTGATGAGGATTCATGGTTGAGGCTTGGATTTAGAGTTTAGAGCAAGAGGGTGAGGAGAGGGAGAGGGAGAGGAGAACAACATTACGCCATATGCCACTTTGGGCAGTGCCTTCTCACGTAGTACATTTTATAACTACTAGCCGACTGGGTGGTTCTACTTCGAATACTAGAACATCAAAATAGACCATCACTTATGTTTCTCCAATCCGAATAGTGAGACCCTCACTCTATCTATGTTTTCATAAAATGCTCTATTTTTTGTTGCATTAAATCATTCATACTTATATACATATTATCTCGTGGTTTCGGGTTATATAGTAGTTTCAACTAAATTAAATATGAAGACCATATGCAGGAAAATCTGGTCATATATTGGCACCATTTAAATTTGTGTAGTGAACCAATGATATATTTTCCTTATTAATACAATATTTAAGTTTCGGGGTATATAAACAACATAAACAACCTAATTAATTGTCGGGAACACGGTTCTGCATAATATTGCCTAATTGTATCGCACCTTTACCATGTCATGCATCATACATGCATCATGCCCAATCTTCTTTCATAGTATTAAATAGTGCATCCGATGTTTCTTCTAGTGCTTTGCTTCTTCACGGATTAGGCCGATGCGTTGATGCGAGTGTCGGACCGATCTTTGGATGAATCTTCAGCAATGTTTTTTAGGCGAGCATTCTCCTCCTGTCTACCTATTTTGTTTTATAGTCTTTATTTCCTCCTATTAATATATTGCTATCTATGTTGCGATGCTTTAGATTCTGTACCCGTTATATTCCTTGCAGCCCTATATTGCCATGAACACCTCCTATTACCTGTTGTTTGGTAAATAGTTCGCCTTGCGTGTCGTAGTCGCTTGATCAGGTGCTGCTTCGTGCTGTCAAGTGCCACAGTTGTTGGAAAGTTGTCATATGCTTTATATTGGAGATGATCATGACTCAAATTACAAATTGATATTAAAATTCCGTGCTAGTTATAACTAATGCAGAGGCACCATTGGGCAATAGATGTTATTTGGTTTTTAACCGCCCACTTGTGTCTCGTAGGACCCCGAGTACTTGATACCTGTTCCTTGACTATTCGAACTATCTGCATGTGGGACCATGAATCCCCTTAGCGAGATCTTGAATCTTATCTTATTTCTTGGGGCCACAAACTAGTTTGGCGTTTTATTACTATCTTGTACTTATGCCATTTTTATGCCATGTTTACTGCTTTATTTACTACTGTTGGTCGTGGAAAGTGTTTACTACTGTACTGTTTAGGTAAGCGAAGTGTTTTCGCGGTATCGACAAGCCCATTCACACTTTCGGGTTCCCAGTCGTTTACAACCATTGACGTAAACCTCTAGGTCTATTCCGGAGCCGACCAACTTAGTCGCGGGTAGCTTGGTGGGGTGGCCCCCTGAAATATTATATGAATCTTGTGATTGCTTGCCTCGTTGGGTTTTTTCGAGGTTGATCATGTGTGTGTTGCTATTTGTGCCCCCCTGTATGGTAAAAATTTCTGAAAGCCATGTTCGTGGCTATGGACAACTTGGAGCATAGTATCTCGATCATAGACAACTATAACTAAAGTAGTGCTATAAATTTGACTTTGTAATGAATAGTAATCAGCTTCACGACAACGGAATGGCTAAATAAAAGTACCAAAAACTGCTAGAATTGGGATGTCCCATGCTATATGTATCTGACTAGTAAGTATTGCAACTACAATGGAATGGTTAACTAAAACTGCTGTCAACACCCGGATTTTTAATCCCAGATGCCTGTCATGCCATACATCGCAATCTCAGCATTACCATTTTTGCGGGACATAAACAGATTTGGATATCACAGTACATCATCCATTACAAACCATACTTAAGGTCTTACACAAATAAGGATCTCATGATCCAGTTCTTAATACAACTCAAGCAGCGGAATAACGTAATAATAAGGATAGCGTGGGCAAAGCTCCATCTTCGGGGTCACAGACAATGCTGACGATGGGAGATGATCCTAGTTGTCGTAACCTTCCTGCGGTCCATCCTCCTGGTACTCTTATGCGTAGTCTGGCCACGGGAATATCCAGGGACAAAGCCATGAGTACTCTTTAAGTACTCGCAAACTAATACTAACAAGTTAAGGGGGGGGGGGGTTGTAGTAGGACACTAAGCTCTAGGGTTGTTTTGCAAAAGCCAGATTTACCTCTACTAAGTTCAGAAGAAAGAAAAACTAGTTGATGTTTTATAACACCTAAGTGGGAACTTGAATTTCATATCACAACTCTGTTGTGGTCAAGTCAAAGTCTCACTTCATTTCACAAGTCCTTTTGAAAACATCTGACGGGGGAACAGTATGGCCACTCCAACTGTCCATAACCGCGGACGAGGCTATTCTAATAGTTTGACACTCTGCAGAGATTGTACACTTTTCACCACAACATTCGATACATCCGTCAGGAACAAATCCTGAATTCACCATACTCAGTGTGCGGATAATCAATCCTAACCTTTCGATTACACGCCCTAGTATAGGCACCTCTCCTGTGAGTTTGGCCTCCGAACCATGACCAACTGTCATCTTGGGTACTCCACAGGTGGACAATCTTCACAAGGTAGCCTCAGCTCAGACCTTGGCCGTGAGGGAGCCCATACTAAGGTATATAAGTTTGCAGTCAAGCCCTACCCAATTTTCGGGTATTGTGGTTGTACGGTAAAATTGAAATGGTATCGCATCCAGACAACCATCAGTTTATAAAGGGCTAAGGCTCATGCCTCAACATTTTCATCATCAAAATCATCTGGTGTTTGGAAACACATGTCAAAACATTTCAATAGAATGACTCATCATTCCAAGGTTTTCATAACCATTTTCACCAAGTATTCCCATCTAAAGTTCATCCAGTTTTATGCTTAGCACTAGCATCTACAAGTGGGGTAAGTACTAATGAGGGGTGGTAAACAAGTGGGGATTAATTAAGTTCAATCTCATGCCTTAGGATGACATCAAGAGTATCTAACTTAGGCCAAATTTAATGCTCTTTATGCAACCTTACATTATATTTCTAGTATCTACAATTGACTTAAGTAAACTCTAAGAGAAAGCTTTGATAAGGAAATAAAGTAGAAAGCTTTCAAATAAAACTAGGATTGGGTTATCAAGTGGGTATGATCACATATGCTTAAGGCATATCGTTGGCATGGTAACAAGCAAGTATTTGCTTGCATAGGTATCAGTATAAGCTTGCTAAGTTAATAGCTTGCAAGTATTGGCTTGCCTTGCGCAGAGGAATGGTTGAAGTTCTCCTCGGCTTCTTCTTCGTAGTATCCTCATTCCTCCTTGTATCCTTGGTCGGTACTAGCGTCTATAAATAAATACTAGGTACACAATCACCAAACAATACTTAACTATTTTCAATCATCACACAAAGTTGTTCTATAGATGATCTAGCATCATCACTAAAATTACAAGAATAAAGCATTTGTCTTATTTATTTTAATTTGACAAAAGTAATTTCTACTCATTGAAAAACTAATTAAGATTTAATATTCTCCAACTCAAACATGGGATCATGTTGACACATGTCATCACCATATTTTTTAGTACATGGGAATGTGATTTAAAGTGGTGTCGCAATTTAATAAGGTTTAACCTTTTTATTGTAAATAATTAAAGTGACTAGAAATGCCTATGTGGCATTCTTTTATTACTTGAAAATTATTTCTGTCACTAAACCCATATGTTTTTATATATTCTGAAAGGTATGATCAAATGTGATTTTTGAGAGTTGGAATCAACTCCAAAGCTATTATGGTTGAAATTTGAAAAATGTTTGAATATAGAAAAGCTTCTGACTTGTTATTTTTACCAAGGGTGATCTACAGATCCAAATGACTTGAATCCAACAGGCTTGGATTAAGCATTTCAGTACCTTTCTAACAAAATTGGTTTCATGCAATTTGGTTCACTGAATCGAGCTGGGTTGATTTTTGAAACTAGGTACATATCTGAGTTTGAATTAAAAATAAAAATCTAAATTCAAATGGTTGGGCTGTGCGAGAAAAGTTAATGGGTCGGCCCAGTGTCACTCCGCAGCGCGGGGCTCAGCTGACAGGGGGGTTCCACCCGTCAGTGGCTCATAGCACGCGAAGCGGTACGGGGCGATGTGGTTCGTTGGATTAGAAGGGCGATCAACGGCTGAGTTTGAATTAAAATAGAAAAATCTAAATTCAAACCCTTGGGCTGCGCAATGGGGGTGCATAGGGGGCATATCGGGGCTCCAGCGACGATGGCGAGTCGGGCAAATGAACGAGTGGTCGACGGCGAGATCAGGGATGGTCGAGGCAGCTCCAGGGGTGGTCGAAATCAACGGCTCCCTTCTTCTCTAGAGGCGGCCTGCTCCGGCGCAATTCCGGCGAACTTCTGCTCCTCATGCTCTGGCTAGAGGGTGGAATGATCAGTGAGGTGAGGGGAGTGAAATGGTGTGCTTCAATCTGCTGGGGGTCGCCTACTTTTATAGGCTCGACGGCGAGACCGAGAGGGATGGGCAGGCGACGGTGGCGACACGGCTACGGGCGGCTAGAGGCATGGCTGCGGTTGGCGATCGACAGGCGGTCTCCTGGCGATGCTCTAGAACTTGAATGCGAGCTTAGGGGCGGTGGCAATTGGTCGGGAACGTGCGGTGCTCTACGAGGCAGAGGTGGCAAACTCCACGACAAGCGGTGGGTAAAGGTTACGAGCGATGAAACGAACATGTCTGGTGGTCTCCTGGGACGGTGGGGTGCATGTTGGCGGGCGGCAAGAGATCGAGGTGGTCGTGTTGTGTGGGAATGGCATGTGCACTGGGGTGCGCGTTGGCATGGTCGACAGCGGCGCGGGCGCGGCGTTCCTGGCAGTTCTGGTCTCTGTTCTTGAGCTAGGGCTGGTCGAGAGGGGGCGGTGAGGCATGGGCTACCTCCCAGACAAGGTTGGCTTAGTTCTTCCTCTAGCTTGCTGTCCAAACTGGGGTGACATGGTGAGGCTCGGCCTGCTCACCATTGATGGCATTGGCAAGCTCACAGTGATGCTAGAGGTTAATAACTAAGCTAGATGATCTACTAGATGTTTGTTGTGTGCTAGAGAGGGGACAAGGTTGGCCAAAACACTGCTCAAAATAGTGTTTGTGATTTGTTTGTTTTGAATCTGCAACCTGTTTGATGAAATGGCCACAAGAACTTGAGTTTTGAATTTTGAAAAGATTTTTGGTGGGTGTGATAGGCATGTGTGGAGGATTCTATGGGTGCTTGGGTTTTGAAAATTGAACTTGTTTGAGTGGTTTTCGAGATAATGGGATCTTCCCATATGAGATAGATTCAAATTTAAACTATCATTTAAACTTAGTAATTGAATATTTTTGGATGATCACAATGTGGGCCTTGGTACCTTATTATGAGTACTAACAAGGGGTGCAAAGATCCACAAATGTTTCTGTTGAGTTTTGAAAACTAGGGATAGCCAAAGTAGGCATGAGAGTTAATTTGGCCAAAGTGACCATTCACTTCATTTGTTTACTTTGAGTTGTTTGTCTTTGGGAAAAGTTTGGGGATTGTTTAGATGATGTTTATTTCACATAAGAATCATTTTACAAGCAACGAAACACAGAACCATGGCAATTCAAAAGAATCCAAATTTTAATACACACACATATGAATGCTTTCATATTTTTAGTTGGAAAAGTTTTTGTTAACCCTAAGTTTGATGATCCATGTTTAATATTTTTGGGATGTTAAAAACCTTACCCCCCTTAAACAAAATCTCGTCCCGATATTTAAAAAAGGACGAAAAAAATTACCTAGGATTTGAAGAGATCGGGAAACTCTGTCCTGATGTGATCTTCGTGCTCCGAGGTAGCTTCTTCTTCCGTGTGGTTGCTCCACTAGATATTGAGAAACTTGATGCTTCGGGTTCTGGTAGTTCTGAAAGCTTCTTCCAAAATACGGATGGGTACTTCGGGATAGGTCAGGTCCTTGTTGATCTCTGTGGTCCGGTGATCAATATTCTTGAACACTTCCGTCTTCTTAGGAACTTCGAGGCACTTGCGAAGTAATGAGATATGGAACACATTGTGCACGGCTGACATCTCTACGGGCAGTTCCAATTGATATGACACTTCTCCTAGATGGTTCAGAATCTTGAAGGGTCTGATATATCTGGGGGCTAACTTTCCCTTGAGCTGGAAACGTTGCATTCCTTCCAATTTCGACACTATCAGATAAACAAAATCTCCGATGTTAAAGGCGAGGTCTCGACGTCTCTTAACGGCATAACTCTTCTGTCTTGACTGGGCGGTCTTGAGGTGCTCACGAATCTTGTGAACCTTCTCTTCTGCTTCTTGTAGGATGTCGGGTCCGAAAATCTGACTCTCTCCTAGTTCCAACCAGTTCAAAGGGGTGCGACACTTCCTTCCATACATGAATTCAAATGGGGCCATTTGCAAACTAGCTTGATAAATGTTGTTGTATGAAAATTCTATGAATGGCATACAGTCTTCCCATTTAGATCCATATTCTAACACACATGCTCTCAACATGTCCTCGAGTATTTGATTTACCCACTCCGTTTGTCCGTCGGTCTGAGGGTGATAAGCTATGCTGAAATCTAGTCGGGTTCCTAAACATTCTTGGACTTTCTTCCAGAATCTCGAGGTAAACTGAGTTCCTCGATATGATACAATGTTCTTGGGGACTCCGTGCAAACTGACGATTCTAGCGATGTATAACTCTGCTAGCTTTGAACTCTGATATGTGGTCTTGACTGGTAAGAAATGGGCGACTTTGGACAATCTATCCACTATGACCCAGATAGAGTCATTTCCCCTACTAGAAGTAGGAATCTGATGATAAAGTCCATTCCAACAGAATCCCATTTCCATTCTGAAATCTGCAAGGGTTGCAACAATCCAGCGGGTCTTTGATGTCCCGCCTTGACTCTTTGACATATATCACACTTGGCGATATAGCTCCCGATTTCTCTCTTCATCTTATGCCACCAAAATTGCTCCTTCAAATCTTGATACATCTTCGTTCCTCCGGGGGGTGGATATAATAAAGAGTATCATGAGCTTCCTTCAGAATAACTTCTTTCAACTCAGAATCTGCTGGTACACAAAGGTGTCCTTTGTACCACAGAACTCCTTCTTCGTCTTCGGTAAATCCGGGTACTTTGCCTGTACTGATATGACGCTTGATTCCGTCGATACTAGCATTTCCTTTCTGCGCCTCCTTGATCTGTCTGATCAAAGTGGGTTGAAGTTCTATGCTAGACAAAAGTCCTTCACTCACTAATTCCATTCGAAAATCTTCCATCTCTTTGTGAAGACTTGGTTGCTCCTTCAAAATCATGGAGTTCAAGCGGCACGGCAATCTGCTACCACATTGGCTTTACCGGGGTGATAGTGAATGTCCAGATCATAATCTTTGATTAGCTCAATCCATCTTCTCTGCCTCATATTCAGCTCCTTCTGAGTGAATATATACTTCAGGCTCTTGTGATCCGAATAGATCTCACAACGGTTTCCCATCAAGTAGTGCCTCCATGTCTTTAAGGCTAGAACTACGGCTGCGAGTTCGAGGTCATGGGTTGGATAGTTCTGCTCATGTTGTTTCAGTTGTCGGGATAGATAAGATATAACTTTTCCTTCTTGCATTAGCACACATCCGAGACCGATCTTGGATGCATCACAATACACGTCAAAGGGCTTCGTGATATCCGGCATGATTAAGATTAGGGCTGAAATCAATCTTCTCTTATGTTCTTGAAAACTCGCTTCACATTTGTCTGTCCATTCAAACTTCTTGTCCTTCTTCAGCAATTGGGTCATGGGTCTGGCGATACTCGAGAATCCTTCTACGAACTTGCGGTAGTATCCCGCCAATCCGAGAAAGGCATGAACTTGGGTTTGAGTGGTTGGGGCTTGCCAATCTTAGACATCTTTCACCTTTGCAGGGTCAACGGCAATTCCTCCGGCTGATACAATGTGACCGAGGAATCCTACCTCCTGTAACCAGAATTCACATTTGCTAAACTTGGCATAGAACTGATGCTCTCTAAGGGTTCCAAGAATGGTCCTTAGGTGTAGCTCATGTTCTTCTTCTGACTTGGAATAAATCAGAATGTCATCAATGAAAACAACGATAAACTTATCCAAGAAGTCCATAAAAATCTTATTCATGAGATTCATGAAATAAGCGGGGGCATTGGTTAGTCCAAAAGACATGACAGTATACTCGTATAATCCATATCTGGTGGTAAAGGAAATCTTGGGAATATCCTCTGCGCGAATCTTGAGTTGATGATAGCCAGTTCTAAGATCAATCTTAGAAAACACTTTGGCATCGGTCAACTGATCAAACAAATCTTCTATCTTTGCAATGGGTACTTGTTCTTGATAGTGACATCATTCAACTTCCGATAATCCCTACACAAACGGTTACCTCCATCATTCTTGTCCACAAACAAGACAGGTGATCTCCATGGTGATGCACTTGGTTGAATAAGTCCAATTTCAAGCATGGCATCTAGTTGCTTCTTCAGTTCTGCTAGTTCAGACGGGTTCATACTATATGGTCTCTGGGCTATGGGTCCTGTTCCGGGGATTAGTTCAATGATAAACTCAATATCCCGATATGGGGGTATACCGGGGAAATCATCTGGAAATACGTCGTGGTAGTCACAGACTATCCGGACTTGGTCAATGGTAGGCTGGGCTATACTCTTGTTGCACTTGAATTGACGAGGTAAGGTTTCAGATACATGCTCGACTGATATTCCGGCTGTACTGGTCATGGTTATGGCTTTCTTGGCACAATCAATTAATCCTTTGTGTTTGGACATCCAACCATTCCTAGTACTACTTCCAAACCTTTAGTTCCGAGTACTATCAGATTAGCATAAAAATCTATGCCATGGATTCGGATAGGGATGGCTTTGCAAATTTGCCTAGCTTTGGTGGTTTAACCGGGAATTTGAACAATCATAACATGCTTCAGTTTGGTTGGTTGAATCCTACTAGTATAGGCAAATTCTTCGGTGACAAATGATTGCGATGCAATAGAATCAAACAACACTCGAGCAAGTACTGAATTAACAGAAAACATACCCAGCACGACATTAGGCGCTTCCTGGGCTTCTTCAACATGCATGAGAAAAAGACGGCCGTTGCGGTTGAGCAAATTCGCTTGGGCAAACCTTCTTCCGGGCTGAACACGACGCTGCTGCTGGGCTAGGGCATTTGCATTGGGGGCTGCGGCATTCTTCTTGGGGCACTCATTGGAGTAGTGACCCTTATTTCCACAGTCATAACAAGTCACCTGCGACTTGTCCTTTGCTACAACAAGCACAACATTTCTTCCAGTCCTCGGGGCAGTGCTGGTGTTGGCGGTAGCATTGTTATTGTTGAACTTGGGTGGTGCACGGTTGAAATTGCCAGAGTTGCCGGAGTTGTTGTGATTTCCTCCGGGCCTTGGGTTTCTAAGGTTGGGATAGGTCGGACGGTCCATCGGGGGTCTGTTGGTTCTTGGGGCAAATCCTGGAGATGGGTTGGGGTGATACTTTGGGGTATGATGGGTTCCTGGCTGATGCATCATGTGGCGTTTGCGGTTCTCATTAGCTTGGTTGATCTTTCCTTCCATATGGATGGCAGAGTCGACTAGGGCTTCAATATCAGCAAAGGGGATATTAACCAACACCGTCTGCATCTCATCGTGCAGACCATTCAGGAATCTTTCTTTCTTCTTGGCTTCAGTGTCGATCTCATCCGGGGCATACCTAGCTAATGACAAGAATTTGTCACGGTATTCCACTACGGTCATCCTTCCTTGCTTCAGTTCTCTGAACTCATCTCTCATTCTCTTGATCAAACCCGGTGGCACATGGGTTCTGCTGAACATGACCTTGAATTCCTCCCAGGTCATCATCTGCCCTCCGGTCATTGCACAAACGCTGTTCCACCATGCTCTGGCATCTCCGGCTAGATAATGGGTGGCGAACAGAACTTTCTCATTAGCTTCCACTCCGGCGACTTCCAAGTTGTTCTCCATGGTTTGCAGCCAATCATCTGCGTCTAAGGGCTCTTCCGACTTAGTGAAAACAGGTGGGTTGTTGTTCTGGAAATTCTTGAGCTTAGATCCATGGTTGTCCTGATTTCCTTGGCCTTGATTGTTGTGGGCCAGCTGAGCTATCTGCTGAAGGGTGGTTAAGTTGGCTTGACGTTCGGCTCTTTCAGCTTCACGGTCAGAAACCAACATTTGTAGGATCTGCAACATCGGGTCCGGGGATGAACCACTTCCTCCGCGAGGCATCTGAAGATTGAGATAGATCATGAGAAAAGAGGGAAATTTCTGAGGTTCAGGGACTTTGAAAAAGTTTTTAAAGCTTGACTCAGATTTTTTTAGCAACTTTCTTTTCATTCATTCATTCATAGCACACGATACAACACACACCATAGCAAATGAAAAATAGATGGTTTTAAGAACCATTTTGGAAACTACGATATAGTGGGACCGGATACAACTCACTACGCTAGTGCTCAAGTGCTACTACTCCTCGGAGTCGGTGTAATCGTCATCCTCATCATCCTCATCGTCATTGATGAAGGCGAAATCCTCCTCATCGGGGAAGAAGTCCATGGCCTGATCCTCCAGAAAATCATCATCATCGCTGAGATAGGAGTAGGGGTCTCCACGAAGATCTTCTCCGGCATTCTCCCTTTCCTCCAACTGGATGTCTCTCTCGTGGATGGTCTCCTCCAAATCCGAGATACGGTGGCGAAGACGAGCAATGATGCGGTCCTTCTTGTCGAGCTGACGACGGCGAGACTTGCGATCCTTCGCTAGCATGGCGATGGTCTGATCCTTGGTCCTGATGATGGCGGACTTGTGGTTGGAGTAGTCACGGCCATTGTCTAGTTCTTGCTGACGATCATACATCATGAAGCTAAGGTGGTCCAACTGAGTCTTCAGCTCATGGTGATATGGGGCTTCCAGTGGCTGTCCCATAGCATCACGCCTTGGACAAAACTCAAAGCGGGTACCCTTGATCTAGTTGATACTCTGCCCACACAGACGGGCAAGAGCTTCCTGCATGGCCCTGGCAAGTCCATCGAGCCAGTTGTTCTCTCTTAAGGTGAACTGAATTCCCTCGGTAGTGGGAGGTTCAATCTTTCCTTGGAGACTTGCAACAACTAGCCATTGCTGATCTTCTCCTTCCTGATCATTGAGCTGAGCTCCAAAGAACTCGGGGTGTGGACGTTCCAGAAGTTCTGAAAGCTAGTCCAAATCCCGCTCAAAGATGAGCTATCCTCCATTTCCCAACTGATAAAACTTGCTGTACTTCACGTCCATCTATAAGAATATAGGATGAGTAAGTTAGTAGAGTGATCAAGTGTGTCAAATTTTATGTATTTTGCAAGAGTTTTTGAGGAACATGAATTTTTATGAATGAAACCAAGTGATAAGAATGGGAATAAGTTTTTTTAAATATTTGCTTCCTTTGGTTTTGAAACTAAGTTTTTGATTCAAACGTCCAGTCTAACTAGAGTCTCCTATGGTCAGGATGGCTCTGATACCAACTTGTCAACACCCAGATTTTTAATCCCAGACGCCTGTCATGCCATACATCGCAATCCCAGGATTACCATTTTTGAGAGACATAACATATTTGGATATTGTTGGAATTATGCCCCGAAGGCAATAATAAAGATGTTATTATTATAATTCTTGTTCGTGATAAAGTTTATATTCCATGCTAGAATTGTATTAAGCGGAAACTTTGATACTTGTGTGGTTTATGAATAACACCGTGTCCCTAGTACACCTCTATGGACTAGCTCATTGATTAATGATGGTTAAGGTTTCCTAACCATAGACATGAGTTGTCGATTAATAATGAGATCATGTCATTAGGAGAATGATATGATGGACATACCCAAATTAAGAAGAGCAATTAGATCGTGTCATCATGTTCATCTTTGCGAAGCTTTTTTTCCTATGTCAAGTATTGTATTCCTTAGACCATGAGATAATACAACTCCCTAGTATCGGAAGAAAGCTTTGAGGTCACCAAATGTCATCCTATATGAGGGTGATCATAATGGTGTCTCTCAGGTTATCGGAAAGTACTTGTTGGGTTGTATGTATCGAGATGGAATTTGTCCCTCCCGAGTCAGAGAGGTATACTTCGGGCCCACTCGGTAATCGATGTCAACACCGCTTGCAAGCACGTGGTTAAGGAGTTAATCACAAAATGATATCGGATTACGAAACGAGTAAAATACTTGCTGTGAACGAGATTGAACTAGGTATGCCGATACCAACGAGTGAATCTCGAGAAAGTAAAATATCGCGTGACGAAGGGAATACATATATGGGATTAATTGAATCCTGGCATCGTGGTTCATCCTATATGATCATTGATGAATATGTGGGAGTCAATATGGGTTTCCAGATCCCACTGTTGATTATTGATAGAAGATCATGTCTGCATATTCTTGAACCCGTAGGGTCACACACTTAACGTGCTTCGATTGTCGTGGTATTGCACGGCAGATGCTACTGGGGGTAGCTTACGTAGAGGGAGCAAGGCTACGTAGGAGAATCCAGGAGCGAGATTAGCACACGATGTACCCAGATTCACGTCCCCTCGGTGGAGGATCGATACAGCCTGCTATCAATCCAGTATATGATCATAGATTGGTTTACAATGGAGCCGCCGGAGGCGGTGGGAAGACTAGATCTAATATGACGTGGGAGAGCATATCGTGTGGGGGTGCCCCTGGTGGCTTTATATATGTAGCCAGTTAGGGTTTACAAGTGCTAGTGGGCTTTGTATACAAGTCGTCGTATTGGGCCTCTAGTCGGCGCCAGTCGCCTAGGTCCAGTATGCACCAGTCGCCGTATTCGGCGACTCGACCCGCTCTGGGCTTGGCTTCAGTCGGCTCGATCCAGCTGGCGAATCCGCTTCGTGGGTATACCTGGTATTCCCCCATTAGTAGTCCCCGAGCGCGTTGTCGATTCGATGCAGGCTTGAGGCAGGGCGCGGAGAGTCTTGACGATGGGTCGTAGCGAATCGGCGATGAGCTCCTGAATAGAGAAAAGAACCGTGAAGCGGGAGGCGGTCGGCATGAGCCAGTCGATGATGGCCAGTTGGCGAAAGACGCACGGTGTCGGTGAAGCCGCCAGTTGCGGCGAGTCCTCGAACGTGGATCATGCCGAGTCCCGGAGCGCGCCGAGTGGCAAGGTCGAGCAACCGGTGAGTGGCGAGTCCCCGAGCGCGCCGAGTGGCGAGGTCAAGCAACCGGTGAGTGGCGTTGTCTGTAGTGCGCCGAGTGCCCGAGCGCGTTGAGTACGCGAGGGCGTGTCTACGGTGGCGAGTCCCCGAGCGTGTTGAGTACGCGAGGGCGAGTCCGTGGTGGCGAGTCCCCGAGCGTGTTGAGTATGCGATGGCGAGTGTCCGCAGCGGCGAGTCCCCGAGAGCGTTGAGTACGCGATGGCGAGTGTCTGTGGCGGCAAGTCCCCAAGCGTGGAGAGTACGCGAGTGAAAAGTCCGCGGTGGCGAGTAGACAAGGTCGAGCCGCGGTCGTGGAACCACGCGTACACGCAACATGCCTAGGAGTAGTCCCAGAGGCGACTTGAGGCTCTTTAGAGATGCATATTCTGAAAATAGTAGTGGTTGGTGCCGAGAATGGCGAGTGGCGAGGTCGACCAGCGAGCGCCGAGTTCCCGAGCGCGGCGAGTGACGAGGTCGAGCGACCGACGAGCGTCGAGGCCGAGCAACCGACGGGCGCCGAGTCCCCGAGTGTGGAGAGTGATGAGGTCGAGCGACCGGCGAGCGCCGAGTCCTCGAGCGCGGCGAGCTCTGAGTCCCCGAGCGCGGCGAGCGGCGAGGTCGAGCGACCGGCGAGTGCCGAGTCCCCGAGCGCGGCGACCGGCGAGTGCCGAGTCCCCGAGGGCGGCGAGTGGCGAGGCCGAGCGACTGACGGGCACCGAGTCCCCGAGCGCGACGAGCGGCGAGGCCGAGCGACCGGCGAGTGCCGAGTCCCTGAGCGCGGCGAGCATCGAGACCGAGCGACCGACAGGCACCGAGTCCCCGAGTGCGGCGAGCGGCAAGGTCAAGCGACCGGCGAGGGCCGAGTCTTCGAGCGCGTAGAGTGGCAAGAAAGACACCGTTTTGCTGAGAAGGAGAAAAGATACAATTGCATTAAAGTGTACTTGCATAATATATTGAATAATTGTAAGACGTGCGAACTGTAGACGTTGAAGAAAATGCACTTTTGTTAAATGGATCGATGGGCAGTATGTAAGGTTTATGCGTGTCTTTTCATGAGTAGGCAGACCTCTAGCATCAAACGCTTGCCGGGTAACAGGGACACGATGCCAGACTGTTGAACCCGGAGACAAGGTCGGCCTTTTGGTACCAAGCCTCACTACTTCGACGGACGCGAATAAACAACAGACAAAACTAAAACCGATCCCAAGTATGATTTTGGTCCCTGAAAGGGTCATATGCGACTGCATGGTCGGCTTTGAAGAATGAAAGAAGATGCATATATGTTTTGGACTCATAGCGTACGAGTGTAAAGAAACTTAGCTTTTAACATCGTGAGTCCGCGACGGCGAGTAAACGTGGCGAGTCCGTGAGGACGAATCCGCGATAGGCGAGTCCGCGACTATGGCGAGTCACCGATCATGGCGAGCTCACGAGGGCGAGCTCGCGGTGGCGAATCCCCGAGAGTACGCGAGGGCGAGCTCGCGATGGCGAGTCCCTGAGCGTGGCGAGTATGCAAGGGCGAGCTCGCGATGGCGAGTCCCCGGACGTTGCGAGTACACGAGGGAGAATCCGTGATGACGAGTCGGCGAACAGGGTTGTCTCCATGTCTTTACCGTTCTTGTTGCTGGACTAGGAGGCATCTGGTCGCGCCGTGTACACGCCGATTTCATGTTGTGCAGTACATGTATTGTAAAATAAGGTGCAAAGAATTAGATCAAATAACATATTAATTAATTGATATAATAATACGTGAGGGAGATGGGATCGATGTCGCCTGTCCAAGCCAAAGTAGAGGTACATGGCTGGGTGCTTGACGTTGCTTTGATTAATCCATGATAACGTTGGTTTGTCGTAGTCACACGTGTAGATTGGTCGGGGACGAGTAGTGATGGTCGAGGCTTGCCGGTTGAGTTGGCGAAAAACTCTGGCCGGATGTAGAAGTCGTGCGGCGACGATAGCCGTTTTTTGCCAGAGTCGACGCGCCGAATCGCTGGAGTTGATCCGTCTGGGTATCAGGATGTATGGCGCGCCCCATATTTTGCTTGGCTCCAGGATTCACAACAAGATGCGATCTAAATCTGCATGCATGAAAAATTACTCCAAATAATGCGTGCAAGTGCAAGCAACACACACGTATCGATTAGATTCAAATAAAATAATAATTGATAAAAAGATCAACGATAGAGAGGGGATTAAATTGGGAAATCAGCCATCATACGAAACAACGGTCATACGGAACAGATTTGCGCGCATGCGCGTGTGCCGTACTGGTGGCAGCCTGACCAGATTCGCACGCAACCGATTGGGCATGTATGCATAACAAGCTTTATCAGCGCGCTGCGTCGGACGACGATCGGATGGAGCCAGCTTGATGCAACCTGGCGGTGAGGGATGCTGCCCGGATTATCACGCTCCAAGCACCGCTTGCCCCACGGTGGGCGCTACCTGTCGTGGTATTGCACGGCAGATGCTACTGGGGTAGCTTACGTAGAGGGAGCAAGGCGACGTAGAAGAATCCGAAAGCGAGATTGGCACAAGATGTACCCAGGTTCACGTCCCCTCGGTGGAGGATCGCTACGTCCTGCTATCAATCCAGTATATGATCATAGATTGGTTTTGATGGAGCCGCCAGAGGCGGTGGGAGAGACTAGATCTAATATGACGTGGGAGAGCATATCGTGTGGGGGTGCCCCTGGTGGCTTTATATATGCAGCCAGTTAGGGTTTACAAGTGCTAGTGGGCTTTGTATACAAGTCGTCGTATTGGGCCTCTAGTCGGCGAAGTCGCCTGGGTCCAGTATGCACCAGTCGCCGTATTCGGCGAGTCGACCCGCTCTGGGCTTGGCTTCAGTCGGCTCGATCAAGCTGGCGAATCCGCTTCGTGGGTATACCCCGATTGGTATTCCCCCATCATCGATGCTAGGATAGAATGGATAATTGGTTTATGAGTTTTTGTTCGGAGTCTCGGATGAGACCCAGGACATCACGAGAGGTTCCAGAATGGTCTGGAGAATAAGATTCATATAAAGGAAATCAGTTTTTGGATTTGGGAATCGTTTCGGAGTTTATGGGTATTGTACCGGAAGGTTCTAGAAGGTTCCGGAGTAGGACCAACGTGGGCCCACTTGTCGGAGGCCTGCATGGGCCTAAGGGTAAGTTCCCTGGCCACTTTGGGCCAAGGGCACAAGGCCCCTAAGGCCCAGCCGGCCAGCCCTAGGGGAAACCCTTGGGGGACCTTCTAGAAGAGGGGGGAAGACTTGCCCCCCTCCACCCCTTGGGCCGCCGTCCTAGGGCTTGGAGGAGGGGACAAGGGGGCCCGGCCAGCCCCCTATATAAGGAGGGCAGGGGCGCAGTCTCCCCCCACTACTCCTCCAACCCTAGCCGCCACCTGCTGCCCCTCCACCTCTCTCTCTCTCCCGACTACGCGTAGGCGAAGCCCTGCCGCAGAAACTCTCCACCATAAGCACCACGCCGTCGTGCTGCAGATCCAATCTATCTCTCCACCATACTTGCTGGACCAAGGAAGGGAGGAGACATCGTTGCACCATACGTGTGCATCTCTCGGAGGCGCAGCCACTTGCAGCATAGGATCGGATTGGATCGCGAGGAGGAGACGGCGAGTACAACTACATCAACCACGTTCAGTTGAACGTTTCCGCTGTGCGATTTCTTCAAGGGTATGAAGATATCATCAATCTCTCTCGTTGATTACATCTCCTAGATTAGATCTTGGCTTTCTTGTTAGCATCCATAGAATTTTTTTTGATTTACTATGCTGCGAAACCCTTCAGTAGTATCAGAGCTAGATCTATGCGTAGATGTGTTTCACGAGTAGAACACAACATGCTTATTGCGGGCGTTGATTTTTTCTGCTGCAAACCTCTTGTTGTGTATTTCTTATGGCATGACATAGTGAGATCGAAGCGGTCTAGGCCAACTTTACGCGACCTCGTTCGCGAGACCGGCTCCGCACTTGACGTGTGGCTTGTTCCACACATGCGGCTGGTGGATGCCAGTTTCTCTCACTATTGTAGTCATGTGATTTACAACGAAGTTTGGCAACCATAATATCACCGTTGTGGCTTTCCATAGGTAAGAATCGTTCTTACCTTGTTACTCCCATAAGCCACGTAAAACATGCAACAACAAAGTAGAGGCGTCTAACTTGTTTTTGCAGGGAGTGTTTTGTGATATGGTATGGCCCAAGACATGATGTGTATGAATTGAGATGTATGCAATGATCATGTTTTGTAATATTTCACGACTTGCATGTCGATGAGTTCACAACCGGCAGGAGCCATATGTTTGTCTTTATAATTGTGTATGACCTGCGTGTCAACTTCTTATACGCCATGTAATAGCTTTACTTTATCGCTAAGTAGTTAGCAATAGTTATAGTTGCTATTCATGGTGGATGCAATCATGATGGAGTGATGGAGATCATGCTGGCGTGCATAAGATGGAGATCATTGCGCGAAGATTGGCTATACCATGTCACATAAAATTATATGCATGTGATGTTTATCCTTTTATGTATCTTATTATGCTTAGATCGCGATGATAGCATTATAAGATGATTCCTCACTTAAATATCAAGATAACATTGTGTTCTCCCCATGTATGCACCGTTGCAAAAGTTCATCGTTTTCAAGCACCTCGTGATGAACGGGTGCTATAAACTCTACGTTCACATACAATGGGTGCAAGCCAGTTTTGCACACGCGGAAATACTTGGGTTTGAGTTGACGAGCCTAGCATGTATAGACATGGCCACGAAACACACGAACCGAAAGGTTAAACATGAGTCATATGAATGATATGATCGACACTTTGTTGTCCACCATTGAAACCACATCTCTTCTCGTGAAGATCGGATTAGGTGTGGTGAATTTTGATCGTGTTCACTAAACAACTTGAGGGATGTTGAATTTAGTGGGAGTTCATCTAGTAATTTGATTAAGTCAAGCCCTACCCAATTTTCGGGTATTGTGGTTGTATGGTAAAATTGGAATGGTATCGCATCGAGACAACCATCGGTTTTATAAAGGGCTAAGGCTCATGCATCAACATTTTCATCATCAAAATCATCTGGTGTTCGGAAACACATGTCAAAACATTTCAGTAGAATGACTCATCATTCCAAGGTTTTCATGACCATTTTCACCAAGTATTCCCATCTAAAGTTCATCCAGTTTTATGCTTAGCACTAGCATCTACAAGTGGGGTAAGTACTAATGAGGGGTGGTAAACAAGTGGGGATTAATTAAGTTCAATCTCATGCCTTAGGATGACATCAAGAGTATCTAACTTAGGCCAAATTTAATGCTCTTTATGCAACCTTCCATTATCTTGCTAGAATCTACAATTCACTTAAGTAAACTCTAAAAGAAAGCTTTGATAAAGAAATAAAGTAGAAAGCTTGCAAGTAAAACTAGGATTGGGTTATCAAGTGGGTATGGTCACATATGCTTAAGGCATATCGTTGGCATGGTAACAAGCAAGTATTTGCTTGCATAGGTATCAGTATAAGCTTGCTAAGTTAATAGCTTGCAAGTATTGGATTGCCTTGTGCAGAGCAGTACTTGAAGTTCTCCTCGGCTTCTTCTTCGTAGTATCCTCCTTCCTCCTCGTATCCTTGGTCGGTACTAGCGTCTATAAATAAATACGAGGTACACAATCACCAAACAATACTTAAATATTTTCAATCATCACACAAAGGTGTTCTATAGATGATCTAGCATCATCACTAACATTACAAGAATAAATCATTTGTCTTATTTATTTTAATTTGAGAAAAGTAATTTCTACTCATTGAAAAAGTAATTAAGATTTAATATTCTCCAACTCAAACTTGGGATCATGTTGACACATGTCATCACCATATATTTCAGTACATGGGAATGTGATTTAAAGTGGTGTCACAGTTTAATAAGGTTTAAACTTTTTATTTTAAATAATTAAAGTGACTAGAAATGCCTATGTGGCATTCTTTTATTACTTGAACATTATTTATGTAATTAAACCCATATGTTCTTATATATTCTGAAAGGTATGATCAAATGTGATTTTTGAGAGTTGGAATCAACTCAAAAGCTATTATGGTTGAAATTTGAAAAATGTTTGAATGTAGAAAAGCTTCTGACTTGTTATTTTTACCAAGGGTTATCTACAGATCCAAATGACTTGAATCCAACGGTCTTGGATTAAGCATTTCAGTACCTTTCTAACAAAATTGGTTTCATGCAATTTGGTTCAATGAATCAAGCTGGGTTGATTTTTGAAACTAGGTACAGAACTGAGTTTGAATTAAAATAGAAAAATCTAAATTCAAACGCCTGGGCTGAGCGGGAAAGGTTAATGGGATGGCCCAGTGTCACTCCGCAGAGCGGGGCTTAGCTGACAGGGGGGTTCCACCAGTCAGTGGCTCATAACACGCGAAGCGGTACGGGGCGGTGTGGTTCATTGGATTAGAAGAGATATCAACGGCTGAGGGTCGTCGTCGATGATGAACATGTCACCGGCGAGCTCGAACCCTAGCGGCTCAGTGGTGGTGCATAGGGGGCATACCAGGGCTCCAGCGACGACAGCGAGGCGGGCAAACGAACGAGTGGTCAACGGCGAGCTCAGGGATGGCCGAGGCAACTCCAGGGGTGCTCGAAATCAACGACTCCCTTCTTCTCTAGAGGCGGCCTACTCCGGCGCAATTCCGGCGAACTGCTGCTCCTCGTGCTCCGGCTAGAGGGTGGAATTATCAGTGAGGTGAGGGGAGTGAAATGGTGTGCTTCAATCGGCTGGGGGTCGCCTCCTTTTATAAGCTCGATGGCGAGACCGAGAGGGATGGGCAGGCGACGGTGGCGACACGGCTACGGGAGGCTAGAGGCATGGCTGTGGTTGGCGATCGATGGGTGGTCTCTTGGCGATGCTCTAGAACCATAATGCGAGCTTAGGGGCGGTGGCAATTGGTCGGTAATGTGCGGTGCTCTGCGAGGCAGAGGCGGCAAACTCCGTGGCGAGCGGTGGCTACGGGGTACGGGCGATGAAACGAACATGTCTGGTGGTCTCCTAGGACGGTGGGGTGCATGCTGGCGGGCGGCAAGGGCTCGAGGTGGTTGGGTTGCGTGGGAACGGCACGTGCACTGGGGTGCGCGTCGGCATGGTCGACAGCGGCGCGGGAGCGGCGTTCCTGGCGGTTCTAGTCTCTATTCTTGATCTAGGGCTGGTCGAGAGGGGGCGGTGAGGAATGGGCTACCTCCCAGACAAGGTTGGCACGACTAGTTCTTCCTCTAGCTTGCTGTCCACATTGGGGTGACATGGTGAGGCTCGGCCTGCTCACCATTGATGGCATTGGCAAGCTCACAGTGATGCTAGAGGTTAATAACTAAGCTAGATGATCTGCTAGATGTTTGCTGTGAGCTAGAGAGGGGACAAGGTTAGCCAAAACACTGCTCAAAATAGTGTTTGTGATTTGTTTGATTTGAATCTGCAACCTGTTTGATGAAATGGCCGCAAGAACTTGAGTTTTGAATTTTGAAAAGATTTTTGGTGGGTGTGCTAGGCATGTGTTGAGGATTCTGTGGGTGCTTGGGTTTTGAAAATTGAACTTATTTTAGTGGTTTTTGAGATAATGGGATCTTCCCATATGAGATAGATTCAAATTTAAACTATCATTTAAACTTAGTAATTTAATGTTTTTGGATGATCACAAAGTGGGCCTTGGTACCTTATTATGAGTACTAACAAGGGGTGCAAAGATCCACAAATGTTTCTGTTGAGTTTTGAAAACTAGGGATAGCCAAAGTAGGCATGAGAGTTAATTTGGCCAAACTGACCATTCACTTCATTTGTTTATTTTGAGTTGTTTATCTTTGGGAAAAGTTTGGGGATTGTTTAGATGATGTTTATTTCACCCAAGAATCATTTTACAAGAAAAGAAACACAGAACCATGGCAATTAAAAAGAATCCAAATTTTAATACACACACATATGAATGCTTTCATATTTTTAGTTGGAAAAGTTTTTGTTAACCCTAATTTTGATGATTAGAGTTTGATGATCCATGTTTAATATTTTTGGGATGTTACAACTGCTCACTGCTTATTATACCAGGGTGACTCATGCTATCTACATCTGACTAATAATTGATGCAATTATAATGGAATGAATAAAATTGCCAACTGTGTGAGTTTCCTCAGTAAAACTTCTTCGTTTGGTCTCGAAGGGGAATACCAGGATGGGTATGATTGGTGTTAGTATCAGGATGTAGCCGAATAGGTCTTTCTTATCTCTCTATAATAGCCTAAGTTGTGTCGAGTCTCTATAGGTTGTTTAGTGCATTCTGCCTTGCCGCTTTAGTCCATCATACCTATGTAGGTGAGGACCGTCGAATTATAAGACTCGTCGTGTACTGGCCTCAGTACTGAGCGCTCTCTTTTTTCCTTTTCCCTTTGCTAGAATCGCTTTTGTTTAAGCAGGTCTTGAGATCGACATTATTAGCAGGGTTACCCTTCCGGCTTGGCTTGGGCAGGGTTTCAGACGCCATTAGTTATTCTTCAGGGTTCTTATCCCCCTTTGCATCGTGTCCGTATTCGGACGATGTATCGTTTTCAAGGTGATTTGGATATTTGTACTTTATATATGTATTCTTGACTCATGGAGTCATTGCTGTATATATATGTTCTGTGGGTTCCATCGGGAACTAATGTGTAATGGTATTACTTCATTTTCCACCCGCACGAAAGTGCCTGGTGGACACCTTTGTATTGTTTCTATGCGGGTTTAGCGGGAATCACTAAAACTTGCATAGGGCCGATCTGAGGGTGTTACAGTACGCCATAAAGAGCATAAAAATTAGCCTAAGTTAAGTAATACATAAAGGAGTATGAAATTAAAGTGACCATCTTCCGAGACGCTTCACGAAATCGGGCTTACCAAAGAGAGAATGTACAAAAAGTTAAAAATTAGAAAAATAATATTGGGAGATTCATTTTGGATATCCATGCTCGTGCGGGTATACCGTAAGTTCTTCCTTAAGGACTTAAATTGGTAAATTATAAACTAAATGGAGTCCAACACCCTAATTATAAAGCCAATGGTCACTATACATGCAGTTTTGAGACCATTAGAAATCCCCAAGTGGGATAGTAAATAGTACAATGGAAGTTTTAATATTTGACTTTCCGAGTAAAGGATGGTGAAGAATTAATAGACTATGATGAGATTAAGCCTTATTTTTATAAGGTTATAAGAAGTCATCATTATAAAAGTACTCTCGGAAGTATGACTTTAGGGAAGATTGAGGTTTATAATTTTAGGTAGTAGAGTTAGATCTTAATATGATTAATGAAAAGAGGTGATAAAGGAGTGAAAGGAATGTCAAGTACTTACTAAAGCTTTATATGTTAAAAGATTGAAGGAGATAAAATAGATTAACCATAATAAACTATTTCTAAAGGAAACAACTCTTAAGTTGTTCGTAAAAGGGAATAGAGTATACCAAAGTAGACCTATTTAGAGGAACAAGAAACTTTGATTGGATTGGGTTAAATGAATCCAAACCAATCTCAAGAAGGACCACAAGGAAAAACCATGTTGTAAACAACCCAAATATAGTATTATTATCCAATTATTAATTAATGAAATTTAAAACCCTATTCTAGTAAGACTTCCTAGACATTAATTACTATAGAAGAAGAAGGTCGATGACCAAGTAAATAATTTTTATTAAGATAACTGGTCAGGGAAAAGCACCCAAGAAGATGTTATAATTTAAGGATATTTTAAAAAGACATTCCCCAAGGAGATTATAGTAAAAGGAACTATGGGATAAATTGGAAATGACAGTTGAATATTGTCGAGTATAAAGAGGATCCAAGGAAAGGTCTGGATATGGGATACCACAATTATATCTAATTATGGTCACGAAGGAACTTGAGAAATGTCATGATCAACATAGACAATTTGATCTTTCGGAAAGTAAGAGAGTTCAAACTTCGGGGACTTAGTTTATTTTAAGGGGAAGAGACTATAACATCCTAGCATTAGAGCTTAGAAATAAGCTAAGATCAGGTGCGTGCATTGCATTCATGCATAGAAAATCTGGATAATTTTCGCGCTTGTGAACAAAACTTGTCAAAGTGATTGAAACTTCTCTTAACTTGATGGAACTGAAGTAGATCATCAAGTTAATTGCTATGAGTTTCGATGTTACCTTTGTTAAAACCTTATTTTGGGTAAAGATGATTTGATCTAAGGGTAGATCTGATGGAATAAAAATACATACACAAAACATTACTTAATAATAAATACCAGATCTTCTAGAGATCATATCATGGTATTGAATATAAAAACTCAAGGATACCAAGTTAAGTATATAACTCAAGTAAAAGGAATTTAGTAGCTAAATCTTGATCTGCCTTATTCTTATCTATTCCTACTGTGAGCATCATGGTAATACTTAAACCTAACTCTTTAGTTATATTGAGTAGGAAGGAAACCAACTCAAGACCATTCACCACATATACATATTAACCATATTAATAGATGACATTAGAATTGAACCTTGTTCTAGTGTCTTGAATTATCATTGTTGGTAGATTAATCTTTGACCTATGAATTGTTGACCTTTAGCCCTTGATCTATCATATTGGCTTTTCTAAAGTTGTAAAGTAAATTAATAAGAAAAGGGAAAGAGTTATGGTAGAGTATGCCATCATCATTGGGATGAGATCCTTAGTGGAGAGCAAACCATTTGATGTTGTAGGATTTAAATCACACATGTGTTAACTAGAAGAAGCATTTAAACCTAAGAGTTAAACTTGTAATTAAGAAGTTATAAGAAAGCTAGTAATGATAGAGTATCAAAGAATAATCTTGTTAAGCCAAGTAGGTACAACCATAAGATAACATTCATTAGCAAGACGAACCCCATATAGAGACTAAGTGTAGTACAAGTTGTTACTTAGTTGAGGATAGATATTGAATAGACCATTAGAAGCCTAAGCTTAAAGTTATCAAAGAATAGTGGTCATTATTCTCAAGTAATTTGGGGATAATTGACTAGGTGTTAAAGAGTTGGTATTGGTATACCAAGATGGATGAACTTTAGTTAGTTAAGTCATCTTATCTTGATCATGATGATTCATGCTAATGTATGATGAAGTGAGTTGTATGGAGTAGTTTAAGGCATGGTATTTCAACCAAGCTAATACAAGGGCAATATTGTATTATGGGAAGTAGAACCATACCAGTTCTTGAGGATTAGTACCACTTGTTACATAGTGAGGATGGTAGCCTTGGAAGCCTTGGTAGTAGATGAGAGAAGATTATTAAGGGTGTTGACTATTTTTTTTAGAAATTACCACATGAATGAATTCACCAAAGATAGCCAAGAAATGGAAGTTATATACTAGAGGAAGAATGGAGAATGAGTAGTGAAGAAGTGACATGACCATGTCATCAAATGATGATGGATATGGTGCAGTCAGATGATTGGCTTATTTAGGAAGAAGTGACCTTTATGAATAAGAGGTTAGATTTATACAGAGTATATCTAGGAAAGGAATTCCTTAACTAAGTCCCAAGCTTAATGAAATATTAAAGACAGGAATCCTTGAGAAATATTTAACCAATACTATAATATATCAAGTCATGCTAAGTCCCACGTCTATTTATTCTTCTAAACCGTAAAGCTATGAGTTACTAGGAAATTATCAAGAACATTTTTTTATAAATCATGTGAGAAAGTTAATTTTATATGTTACTATAGTTTTGGATATCATCCATAACTATAAGTACAGATTCCTAAACCCCGATTCTCTAGCAAGATCAAAGAGGATTTATGAGTGTGATGAATCCTCTAGGAATCATAAGAAATACATGGAAATAGAAAACCTCAAAAAATAGCAATTATTGGATGGCATGTGAGTCATATTTATCACCTAATTAATATTTATTACAAATAATTACATGATAAATTCATATCCAAAGTTTAAATCACATAAAATGGTGGCGAGTCACTACATTAAATTCTAAACTTGATTCACACCAATATGTAAAGTGAGATCATCATTATTAGAAATTTAGCAATGATATTTATTTATAAAGCTTTATCACAACTCATACATAAACTATTTATCGTAATAAAACCATTATGTATTTTAATAAGGCCATAGAAATAATTCAAGGATAACTTTAAACATCAAGATATGTGGATATGAATTAGGTGTAACCACAATTTTGATATCTATTAAATTTAAAACCCCATATATATTTGTTAATTGCTATATATTGCAAAATATAAAAGATTCTATGGATATCATTAATCAACATAAGAATTTAAAATACCAATAATCCAAATAGAAATGAGATTTCTATTATGGATTATTCCTTAAATCATAAACAAAACACTAAAACCCAAAATTACTATTGGTTCCTTCTCATGAGAATTTCCTTGATAATTGGAATATAAAAAATAATGAAAAGTACTTAGATTCAAATATCCCAGCAATACTTTTGATCTTCCACAAATTCTCTGAAAAATTGAAAACCTTGTAGAAATCAAATTTGAAAGGAAATTGTAAATATAAAAGAAAACATAAATAGAAAGGAATGAAGAAACGAAAAGAGAACAACCTAATAACACGGCCCATGGCCCAGGAACTTTCTGCGCTACCTATCATCATGTGCATACCCCATAATTCTCTACTCACTCAGACACAACCCAACAATGGCCCGGCCCAAATAAAGCTTCATACACGTTGTCGTTTTCGTCTCCATCGCAGGATCGAGAAAATCATCTCGTTGGAGGTCACAACGCCATACCACGCGCCAAGATGCATGTCGCCGTCGCCAGAGGAGCCCTCATTTCCCTCTCCCTCTTGCTCTTTGATGCCAAGCACAAAGGTCACCAAAACCCTAGCTCCAAATTGTGCATCATCCTAGTGAACCTCACCTCCACTTTCTCGTCGATGGACACCATCGTGTTCCTGATGCTCATCTTGATACTTTGCCCCTACTCCCTTAAGTCAGGGTGGTCTGTATGGCCTTAATCGCCACCTCCATCTTCGACGAGCTCCGCCATCGTCCTCGACGATTCTGATCGGGCCTTGCCTCGTCGAACTCACCTAGAGCACCTCGGTGAGATACTAATCCTCCTAGTACTCTTAGATATGTTGCTTGCCTCTTGAATCATCTATATGCCTTGCAACTGCTACCACCATCGCTCGTCGCTATTGTAACCACTGTTTCGACAACCATAAGGTAGCGACGATTGTATAATCGAGTTTACTGCTTTGCACTGAGTTGAACGCTAGAAACGGTGATTCTTTGTGAGCTTTCTTTCACCGTGCCTTACCGCTGTTTGTGCACATGCCAGCAAGGTGGCATCATGGTGAGGTCACCCCACGTCATCCTTAACCAGGTCAGCATTGCTAATTGAGTCCACCGTTTTTGTGGCAGCTGGTGTGGCTCCTGGCCCACTTGTCTGTGGTTGGGGCTAGACACAGCCCAGTGAAAAACAACTCCCCATGACATGCTTACATAAGCGTGATGTTATTAACCTTTTAAAAATTAGTTTAATAATTTCAAAAAAAGAATAAATCTTATAAAGTCCATATCTTTTGTTTTATAATTAAGAAAAATATGTATTATATATCAAAAATTTCAAAAAAATAAAATATATAATATAAATCTATTATCACACATTGTTATATTACTTAGATAAATATTTATTATTTAGTAAAGATTTTATAACTAATAAAACTTAGAAAATTCATTTTTTAAATAAAAATACAAATAATACATCAAAATTCTTAGAAAAATAACATATACAATATAAAACTATAATAATAAATTATTATATCACCTAAACAAATAATAATTATTATAACTATTTTATAAATTAATAAATCTTAGAAACATCATATCTTATTATTCAAAAATCATAAAAATACATATAATATAGCGAAATGATCACAAAATAATAACAACAAGTTAAAAATATAATATTATAATTTTGAAGTAAATAAAAATTTATACTTTAATAACCTAAATTTAAACCTATTTGTTTTATTATTAATCCATAAAAATATATAAAGGTTGCTAATATTTTAATATTATCCATTTGAAGTCTAATATTAATATTAGACTAGTATGAAATAAAAATACTCTAAAACCATTTAAATGTGTTTTGAAGATTATCATTCACAAATAATTATATACCATTTCCCAAATGAGTACTTGTAGTTATAAAATCATCAACAATAGTATTTTGACTTATTAAACATTCTCACCATCATTTCTTTACAAGAAAGTGTCAACATCCAGATTTTTAATCCCAAATGCCTGTTATGCCATACATCTCAATCCCAGAATTACCATTTTTGTGAAAAATAATAGATTGGTACCATAGTTCATCATCTAGTACAAACCATAATCAAGGTCTTAGTACAATCAAAGAAGCAGAATAATATAATAACGGTAGCGTGGGCGAGGCTCCATCTTCAGGGTCATAGGCAATGCTGACGATGGGAGATGATCCTAGTTGTCGTAGACTTCCTGTTGTTCACCATCATGATAGTCCTCTTCATCGACTAGAAACGGGAATAGCCAAGGACAAACCATCATGAGTACTCTTTAAGTACTCGCAAACTATCACTAACAAGTAAAGTGGTTCAAGTAGGAATCCTCAGCTCTAGGTTGTTTTGCAAAAAGCCAGGTTTATCTCTAGCTGACTTCAGAAGTAAAGAAAACTAGTTTAAGGTTTTATAACACCTGAGTGGGAACTTAGTTTTCATGTTCACAACCCTATTGTGGTCAAGTCAAAGTCATGATTCATTTCACAAGTCATTTTGAAAACATCTGACAATGGAACAGTATGGCCACTAACAACTGTCCATAACCGCGGACGCGGCTATTCGAATAGTTTGACACTATACAGAGGTGGTACACTTTCACCACAAAATTCGATACATCCGTCAGGAACAATCCTGAATTCACCATACTCAGTATGCGGATAATCAATCCTAAACTTTCAATTACACACCCTAGTATAGGCACCTCTCCTATGAGTTTGACCTCCCAAACATGACCATCTGTCATCTTGGGAACTGCACAGGTGGACAATCATCACGAGGTAGCCTCAGCTCAAACCTCGGCCGCAAGGGAACCCATACTAAAGTATATAAACTTGCAGTCAAGCCCTACCCAAATTCGGGTGTTGTGGTTGTACGGTAACATTAGAATGGTATCGCATCCGAACACAACCATCAGTTTTATAAAGGGGCTAAGGCTCATGCCTCAACATTTGAATCATCTGGTGTTCAAGAACACATGTCAAAACATTTCATTAAAATGACTCATCATTCTAAGGTTTTCATAACCATTTTCACCAAGTATTCCCATCTAAAGTGATCAAGTTTTATGCTTAGCACTAGCCACTAAAGTTGGGGGTAAACACTAATGAGGGGTGATAATCAAGTGTGACTTATCTAAGTATAATCTCATCCCTCAGATTGACATCAAGTTGTACCTAACTTATGCCAAGTATTATGCTCTTTATGCTACCTCTACTATCTTTCCAAAACTCACAAGTCACTAAGTAAACATAAATAAAAAGCTTTGATAAAGAAATGAATGAATAAAGCTTGCAAGTAAAACTGGGATTTAGTATGATCAAGTGGTATAAGAAAATATGCCTAATGTATCTTGCAAAGGTCAACTAGTGGTCTTAGGATTGCAAGTAAGACTTGCATGGTTTTAGCTTAGCTTGCCTTGTGCAGTGAAGTGGTTGAAGTTCTCCTCTACTACTTCTTCATAGTAGTCTCCTTCCTCTTCGTATCCTTTGTCGGTACTAGTGTCTATAAATAAACACGAAGTACACAATCACTAAACAATACTTAACTACTTCTATTTAGGACACAAGGGTTTACACTAGATGATCTAGAATCGTCACAATCATCACAAGTATTAAGGCAATAGTCTTATTTATTTTATTTTAGAAAAGTAATTTCTTCTCATTGAAAAACTACTTAAGATTTAATATTCTCCAATTAAAACATGGGGTCATGTTAACACATGTCATCACCACATATTTCAATACTTGGGAACGTGATTTAAAGTGGTGTCACAATTTAATAAGGTTTAACCTTTTTATTTTAATTAATTAAAATGACTAAAAATGCCTATGGGGCATTCTTTTATTACTTTTCCATTATTATTGCAAGTAAACCTAGATATTTTTATATATTCAGAAAGGCCTTATCAAATGTGATTTTTGAGAGTTGGAATCAACTCAAAAGAATTTATTGTTGAATTTTGAAAAAATTTGAATGCAGAAAAGTATCTGCCTTGTTATTTTTACTATTGGTGATCTATAATTTCAAATGTTTTGAATCCAACGGGCTTGGATTAAGAATTTCCATACCTTTCTAACAAAATTGGTTTCATGCTATTTGGTTCAGTAAAACTCTCTGAATTGAATTTTGAATCTACTGCCACAACTAGGTTTGAAACTAAATAGATAAATCTAAATTCAAACTAACTGGGTCGCGCGGGAATTCTAACTAGACCGGCCGACTGCGCATAGACCGCGCGGGCTGGTTAAGTGGTGTCCCCACGCGTGAGTGAGACAGGGGGTGCGAAGGGGTACAGGCTAACTATGACCGTAGGATTAGATCAAGGATCAACGGCTCGTAGCCATCGTCCTCGTCAAACAAAACATGACGGACTCGCACCCTAGCGCGACCAGTGGGGGTCTGTGGCGGCTCACCGGGGCTCAGGCGATGGTCGGCGATGGGGGCGAATGACGAAGTTGACGATGGCGGTTCTCCTGGTACTGGCGGCTCCTCCTGGGTTGGCTCCAATCAACGTCGCCCGTCTCCTCTAGTAGCGACAGGATCTGGCGAAATTCTGGCGATGTTGCGCTCGCCTTGCTCTGGGAAGAAGTGGGAAGGATCAGTGAGAGGTGGGGAGTGAGATGGTGTGAAGAAAACGAGCAGGAAAGGCTCCTTTTATAGGCGAGCGAGGGAGGCCGAGCGGCATGGGTAGTGCTCGTCGGGGTCGGGGTTACAGCGAGCTACGGGCATGGCTGGGGTAGGGGACGATGTGCGGTCTCCTGGCAGTCCTCAACGCCTTGATGGCATGGCAAGGGGCGGTATGGTTCGGTCAGAACACACTGGTGCTGTGAGCGGCACCGATGACATTTTGGACAACGCATAGGCCCTCCTGGTCGCACGACGGCGAACGGGGATGTCTGGTGGTCTCCTGGGAAGGTGGTGATCGCAGGCACGAGCGGCGAAGGCGAGGCGCGGTGAGGTGGCGCCCTCTAGACATGGCAGAGAAAACTAGGCGCATGCGTTCTTGGTGGTCCACTGCTTGTCAATGCTCGAGGGCTTGATTATCCGCATACTGGGTATGGTGAATTCAGAATTGTTCCTGACGGATGTATCAAATATTGTGGGGAAAGTGTACCACCTATGCAGAGTGTCAAACTATTCGAATAGCCGCGTCCGTGGTTATGGACAGTTGGAGTGGTCATACTTTTCCGTCGTCAGATGTTTTAAAAATGACTTGTGAAATGAATCATGACTTTGACTTGACCATAACAGGGCCGTGATATGAAAACTAAGTTCCCACTTAGGTGTTATAAAACCTTATACTAGTTTTCTTTGCTTCTAAACTCAGATAGAGATAAACCTGGCTTTTTGGAAAACAACCTGGAGCTTAGTATTCCAACTTGAACCACTTTACTTGTTAGTGATAGTTTGTGAGTACTTAAAGAGTACTCATGGCTTTGTCCCTGGCTATTCCCGTGGCCATACTATGAAGAGGACTCTCAGGATGATGAACAACAGGAAGTCTTTGATAACTAGGATCATGTCCCATCGTCAGCATTTCCTGTGACCATGAAGATAGAGGCTCGCCCATGATACCGTTATTGTATTATTCCGCTACTTTGATTGTACTAAGACTGGATCATGAGATCCTTTATTTTTAATACCTTTATTATGGTTTGTAATGGATGATGAACTATGGTACCAATCTGTTATGTCTCGCAAAAATGGTAATCTCGGATTGCGATGTATGACATAACAGGCATCCGGGATTAAAAATCCGGGTGTTGACAGTCGCGAAGTAGGGCAGTGATTGTCTTGGATCCCTATAACTGGCCTCGTACCAAGGAAGTGTGAACGGGTTCGCCGCTCGGATGTGCAACATGGTTAAGGATATCTCATGGGTAAAATAATGGACCTCTGTAGAGTGTCAAAAACGGTGACATGTTACTCCTTGTTCCAGAAAGGAGCTAGGAATGCGGAAGGAAAGGAACTCCATGAAGTTCTGGTAAACCTGTTAAGGCTGACGAATATAGCTTTTTAGAATAAAATAAACCTTTGAAGAATTTTTTACGTAAACCTGCATAGCTTACGTCCTTTGTCTATGGCTGTAGATAGTGCATCAAACACTCCTTTTTAGTGAACTTGTTGAGTACGCTCGTACTCAACCATACCTTCTTAACCCTTTCTAGATTCTAAAGCCAATATAGACGATGTCAACACCAACTTATGCTCAAGGAAATTGTCACTGAAAGCTCAAGTTCTTGAATGAAGTCAATGGAGTCAACATATACATGAACTAAAGCAAAGACGAAAGGAAAAGGTTGCGGTGGGCTCCCCTGTAGTAAGCTTAAAAAGACTAAAGTAAAGACGAAGTTCCTGATTAGATAGGAGTATAATCTCTAGCCCAAGAACCTACTTCTGTAGAGCATTGCAATAACAGCCAATGCAAGCCAGATAGTTTAGATACTAGTCTATTAGTATGATATTCATTAGTTGTTATTTCTGGATCTTCTTTGTAATAAGTTGCTTTCACTCTACATAACCTAGAGTGTTCTTTGGATGTTTCATAAAGAGTCGAGTTGTAACCTATAGTCATGTCTCGGACCTGCTATATTTCTGTTGTACCACTCCGAGGGATGTAATACTGGTGGAATGGTGTTTCATTAGTGTTATGTCAACGACTATAGTGTACTACATCATGCAGTGGTATGCTGGGTCACCTCAACTGGTATTAGGGCATATGATTTAGCCTTAGGATTAAAAACCTTTTAGGAGATCTATAGGTTGGATAGTGATTATAGGAATCTAAACCATATGATCTTATGTCTTGTGATGGGTATCCACTTGAGGATAACCTTGTCACACTTAAGTAGGATGCTTTGGTATTATTTTGTAGGAGTAGTTATTTATCTTCTCTTAGTAAAGTGCTATTTAGCGTCTTCCGAATGAGATATAAACCACTAAGATACCTTAGGAAAGCCAATTGGTCATAGTAGACTAGGATCAAGTTTAGGATATAATTTGAAATTTTATAAATGGTGTGGACTATCAATAGGATCCATGTTAGGTACTAGAATATTGTGTGTTATATGTACCACATTTGGATTTCTTGGTTTTTCTTGGATCTTCTTGATTGACTAGATTTGTACATGAAGTTTAACTTGGTGTGCAAATGCATGTTGCATCATCAAGTTACTTGTAGTGACCTTGGATCAATAAGGATCCTAAGTCCCTGTGATTTACATGCTAGTCCCTGGATCAATATCTAGCACTCAAAGTCGATGAATATCATGTAAAACACAAAGTCATTATTACACAGAGAATCCAGAGTATGAATTTATTACAAATTTGCTTAGCCTTAAGCTAGCTCAAATAAACAGCGGAAACATAAAAGCAGCTTGAGTCCATCAATGCCCCGGGCTTGTCGAGTGTAGACTCGTGATCCCTATGCACCTTTCAATCTTCAGATTCTGCACATAAGACGTGCAGCCAACAAGCTGGGTCAATACTTTGAATGTATTGGCAAATTACACCAAGGAAAGAAAAGACTATCTCTACATGCAAGGCTAGTTTAGGCTGTAGAGTTTATTTGCTCAAAGCTAATTTCTCTTAGGTATGGAGAAAAGGATAAAGTTTCCCTACTTTGTAAACTTTTGTTTAAGTAATACATGGTTGAATGGCACACGAGGACATTACTCACCAAGTGTCTAATCAACTAACACTTGGATATTACTCACCAAGTTCCCAAAACCCTCCCAATAGCGATATGACTCACGCCTTGGGTTTTTAGAAAACTTTAAGTTTTGAAAGAGAGAGAGGAAGATCCTTTATAGGATCCATCCTTCAAATGCTCAAAGTTGTTCTGTTTCCATGAACACGGCTGATCGATCAGATTGCAATACTCTCGAGAGTTTGTGCACTTTATCCACAATCCACGATCAAGTCCTTTTACAGTCAAGACCATGGCAAGGCTTTCCCTTAGTAGCCCCTCTAACTTCTGGATCCAACTGTGCCAAGGACCTCCAAATGTTGGTACCCAGGTGAGGTTTCCTACTAAGTACTAGGCCAAGACAGAGCCCATATGTATTGTGGTTGCACTGGAAGCTTCTGAATTCTGAAACATGGCAGACTTCTTTGATTCCTGGGCGACCGTCCTCCAACAAAATCTCACTCGTTGACCCGAAAACCATTCCGCCCAGAAGAAAACTTAGTTTTATTTTGAAGTGGTTTTGAGAAGAAAAGTTTGCTCAAGACGGCCTTTATACTTAGAAGAAATCCATTGTCTTTCGAACCCCCCAACGGTACTTTACATATATATAGCATAGCATGCAATACTTAGCAAAAACAGGGGTAACCTATTAGGAGGGGAAATCCTAAGTATAGAGATACTCATGGCATACTACAAAATCATCGCACTTGCAAAATAATACTAAGGAAAAATTCTACTAGAACATCATACACATGCATACTACATAATTTTGAAGATCACATGCATAGAATCAAAACTGGGACAAAATTATGAACAAGTGGTGTAACTTGGCTTTATCCGAGCAGCACTCTACACAATAGCACTCCTCAGCGCACTCCGAACAATCTAACAAAACACAAACATAGATCTCATCACAACTTGCACAAAATACGCCACAGAGATGATATGCATGCATGCAACATGGTATTTATGCAAGATTTGTTTTCTAAATTTACCAAGGTAGTATAATTGGATTGCAATTGTTTTAGGGATGTTATTAGTATTGATTTCCCACGGGTTTAACAAATTTTGGTCTTATTTCTAATTCTTGGGCTCACTAGTAGATCCAACCATCTAATTATCCCCAAATCAAATCTAATGTTATTAAGCAAGGTTCTATAATTTTGTTAAGTAGGTGTTGTGAAAACAAAGTCATCACAACAAGAATCAACTAAATCAGAGTTTTAATTATTTTTCTATAGATTAAACACTCTAATCTAGAGATTAAATTCTACACCTAAAACCCTACTGTAAACTTGAAATTTTATTGCATATCTGTGTTCTACATAAATTTATGAATCGAATGGTATATTATATGCTAAATTTGGCCAAGTAATTATTTTTCTATGAATTTTGCAAGTTTTGACACAAATCTGCCAATTAAATCTAGCCCTAATCGAGAACGTGCCAAGTGGCAGAAACTGATTGGGCTAGCTAGGCGAAGCGGCGCTGACCATTCAGAAGAAGAACATGAGCTACACCTAAGGACCATTCTTGGGACCCTTAGAGAGCATCAGTTGTATGCCAAGTTTAGCAAATGTGAATTCTGGTTACAAAAAGGTAGGATTCCTTGGCCACATTGTATCAGCCGGAGGAATTGCTGTTGACCTTGCAAAGGTGAAAGATGTCGAAGATTGGCAAGCCCCAACCACTCAAACCCAAGTTTGTGCATTTCTCAGATTGGCGGGATACTACCGCAAGTTCATAGAAGGATTCTCGAGTATCGCCCGACCCATGACCCAATTGCTGAAGAAGGACAAGAAGTTTGAATGGACAGACAAATGTGAAGCAAGTTTTCAAGAACTCAAGAGGAGATTGATTTCAGCCCCAATCTTAATCATGCCGGATATTACGAAGCCCTTCGACGTGTATTGTGATGCATCCAAGATCGGTCTCGGATGTGTGCTAATGCAAGAAGGCAAAGTTATATCTTATCTATCCCGACAATTGAAACAACATGAGCAAAATTACCCAACCCATGACCTCGAACTCGCAGCCGTAGTTCTAGCCCTAAAGACATGGAGGCATTACCTGATGGGAAACCGTTGTGAGATTTATTCGGATCACAAGAGCCTGAAGTATATATTCACTCAGAAGGAGCTGAATATGAGACAGAGAAGATGGATTGAGCTAATCAAGGATTATGACCTGGACATTCACTATCACCCTGGTAAAGCCAATGTGGTAGCAGATGCCCTTAGCAGATTGCCGTGCCGCTTGAACTCCATGATTTTGAAGGAGCAACCAAGCTTGCACAAAGAGATGGAAGATTTTCGAATGGAATTAGTGAGTGAAGAATTTTTTGCTAGCATAGAACTTCAACCCACTTTGATCAGCCAGATCAAAGTGGCGCAGAAAGGAAATGCTAGTATCGACGGAATCAAGCGACGGATCAAAGAGGCGCCAGATCATAGAGGTGCAGAAAGTACCCGGATTCACCGAAGACGAAGAAGGAGTTCTGTGGTACAAAGGACGCATTTGTGTACCCGCAGATTCTAAATTGAAAGAAGTGTTTTTGAAGGAAGCTCATGATACTCTTTATTCTATCCACCCCGGAGGGACTAAGATGTATCAAGATTTGAAAGAGAAATTTTGGTGGCATAAGATGAAGAGAGAAATCGAAAGCTATATCGCCAAGTGTGATATATTTCAGCGAGTCAAGGCAGGACATCAAAGACCCGCTGGATTGTTGCAACCATTGAAGATTCCGGAATGGAAATGGGATTCCGTTGGAATGGACTTTATCACCGGATTGCCTACTTCTAGTAAGGGAAATGACTCTATCTGGGTCATAGTGGACAGATTGTCCAAAGTCGCCCATTTCTTACCCGTCAAGACAACATATCAGAGTTCGAAGCTAGCGGAGTTATACATCGCTAGAATAGTCAGTTTGCATGGAGTCCCCGAGAACATCATATCGGATCGAGGAACTCAGTTTACCTCGAGATTCTGGAAGAAAGTCCAAGAAGGTTTCGGAACCCTCCTAGATTTCAGCACCGCGTATCACCCTTAGACCGATGGACAAACGGAGCGAGTAAACCAAATACTCGAGGATATGTTGAGAGCCTGTGTGTTAGAATATGGATCTAAGTGGGAATACTATCTGCCGTTTGCAGAATTTTCATACAACAATAGTTATCAAGCTAGTTTGCAAATGGCCCCATTTGAATTCATGTATGGAAGGAAGTGCCGCACCCCTTTGAACTGGTCTGAAGTAGGAGAGAGTCAGATATTCGGACCCGACATCCTACGAGAAGCATAAAAGAAGGTTCACAACATTCGTGAGCACCTCAAGACAGCCCAGCTAAGACAAAAGAGTTACGCCGACAAGAGACGTTGAGACCTCGCCTTCAACATAGGAGATTTTGTATATCTTAAAGTGTAGCCATTGAAAGGAATGCAGCGTTTCTAACTGAAAGGAAAGTTAGCCCCCAGATATTATGGACCCATCAAGATTCTGAACCGACGAGGAGAAGTGTCGTATCAATTGGAACTACTAGAAGAGATGTCAGTCGTGCACAATGTGTTCCATATCTCATTACTTCGCAAGTGCCTCGAAGTTCCAGAGAAGACCGAAGTGTTCAAGAATATCGACCACCGGACCATAGATATCAACGATGACCTGACCTATCCTGAAGTACCCATCCGTATTTTGGAAGAAGCTTTCAGAACCAACAGAACCCGAAGCATCAAGTTTCTCAAGATTCAGTGGAGCAACCACACGGAAGAGGAAGCTACCTGGGAGCGTGAAGATCACATCAGGACGGAGTTTCCCGATCTCTTCAAATCCTAGGTAATCTTTTCGTCCTTTTTCAAATCTCGGGACGAGATTTTGTTTAAGGGGGGAAGGTTTGTAACATCCCAAAAATATTAAACTAGAATTAACAAACTCTAATCACCAAAATTAGGGTTAACAAAAACATTTCCAATTAAAATATGAAAGCATTCATATGAGTGTGCATTAAAATTTGGATTCTTTTGAATTGCCATGATTGTGTGTTTCTTTGCTTGGAAAATGATTCTTAGGTGAATTAAACATCATCTAAACAATCCCCACACTTTTCCCAAAGACAAATAAATCAAAACAAACAAAATGACTGAATGGTCACTTTGACCAATTTAACTCCCATGCCTACTTTGGCCGTCTCTAAATTTCAAAACATAACAGAAACTTGTTTGGATCTTTACACCCCTTTATAGTACTCATAACAAAGTACCAAGCCCCACCTTGTGATCATCCAAAAGCATTTGAATGCATAGTTTAAATGACAGTTCAAAACTGAATCTATATCATATGGGAAGATCCCACTTTTTCAAAAACCAATCAAACAAGCTCAACTTTCAAAACCCAAGCATCCATAGACTCACCAGCACATGCCTAGCACACCCACCAAAAATCTTTTCAAAATTCAAAATTTGAATTCATGCGGCCATTTCATCAAACACCTTGCAGATTCAAATCTAACAAATCAAAACACTATAGTGTGCAGTGTTTTGGGCCTAACTTGTTCCCTCTCTGGACACCACTAGCCTTAGTAGATCATCTAACGGCCCTAACTAATCCCTAGCACCACTGTAAGCTTGACAATGTCATCAATGGTGAACAACCGAGAGCACCCATGTCACCCAGTGTGGACAACAAGCTAGAGGAAGAACTAGCCGTGCCAACCTTGTCTGGGAGGTAGCCCATGCCTCACCGCCCCCTCTCGACCAGCCCTGCCTCGCAGACAGCAGCCAGGACCGCCAGGAACATCGCGCCCGTGCCGCTGTCGACCATGCCGACGTGCGCCGCAGAGCACGCGCTGTTCCCATTCAACGAGACTACCTCGAGTCCTCGTTGCCCGCCAACATGCTCCCCACCGTCCCAGGAGACTGACAGACATGCCCATTTCACCGCCCGTGCCCCATAGCCACCGCTCGCCATCGAAGCCGCCGCCTCTGCCGCGCAGAACGTCGAGCGTTCCAGACCGTTTGCCACCGCCCCTACTCGCGCATTAAAGCCTTAGAGCATCGCCAGGAGACCACCGATCGATCGCCACCCTCGGCCACGCCTCTAGAAGCCCGTAGCCATGTCGCCATCGTTGCCTGCCCATCCCGTTCGGTCTTGTCGTCGAGACTTTAAATAGAGGCCTCCCCCGCTCAAACTCTTCACACCATCTCACTCCCCTCTACTCACTTATCATTCCACCTCATTCCCGGAGCAAGGCGAGCAGCGTAGAGTCGGAATTTCACCGGAGCCCGCCGCTGCTGGAGAAGAAGGGAGCCAGCGATTGGAGCCGCCCCAGAAGAAGCTGCCGGTACCAGGAGGTTCGCCGTCGTCGACTTCGTCGTTCGCCCGCCTCGCCGACCCTCGCCTGAGCCCCGGTGAGCCTCCCACGACCCCACCTACCGCGTTAGGGTTCTGTCTCGCCGGCGCTGCCCGACGTGGACGATGAACCTGAGCCGTTGGATTAGAACAAGATCCAACACACCCCGTTGCCCCGTACCGCTTCGCACCCTCACTGATGCATGGGGACAGCAACTTAACCAGCCCGCGTAAGCGCTATGCGTAGCAGGCCGACCCATTTTCTCTTCCTGCGCAGCCCACTAGTTTGAATTTTGATTTTTCCATTTTCATTCAAACACAGTTCTGCACCTAGTTTCAAAAATCAACCCAGCTCGATTCATTGAACCAAATTGAATAAAACCAATTTTTTTAGAAAGGTCTGGAAGTGCTGAATCCAAGCCCGTTGGATTCAAATCATTTGGATCTGTAGATCACCCTTGGTAAAATAACAAGGCAGAATCTTTTCTGCATTCAAACATTTTTCAAAATTCAACCATAAAAGATTTTGAGTTGATTTCAACTCTCAAAAATCACAAGTAACCATACCTTTCAGAATATATAAAAATATATGGGTTTACTTACAGAAATAATGTTCAAGTAATAAAAGAATGCTACATAGGCATTTCTAGTCACTTTATTTAAATAAAATAAAAGGTTAAATCTTATTAAATTGTGACACCACTTTAAATCATATTCCCATGTACTGAAATATGTGGTGATGACATGGAACATGATCCCATGTTTGGTTTGGAGAATATTAAATCTTAAGTAGTTTTTCAATGAGTAGAAATTACTTTTCTAAAAATAAAATCAATAAGCCCAATGCTTTAATCTTGTAATGTTAGTGATGATGCTAGATCATCTATAGAACCATTATGTGTGATGATTGAAAGTAGTTAAGTATTGTTTGGTGATTGTGTACCTCGTATTTATTTATAGACGCTAGTACCGACCAAGGATACGAGGAGGATACTACGAAGAAGAAGCCGTGGAGAACTTCAACCACTGCTCTGCACAAGGCAAACCAATACTTGCAAGCTATTAACTTAGCAAGCTTATACTAATATTGATGCAAGCCTTACTAATCAAGTTGACCTATGCAAGCTAACACTTGCAAGATACTTTAACTATGCAAATAAATACTTGCTTGTTACCAAGCCAACCATATGCCTTAAGCATATATGATTATACCCACTTGATAACCAAATCCTAGTTTTACTTGCAAGCTTTCTACTTTATTTCTTTATCAAAGCTACTACTTAGAGTTTACTTGAGTAAATTGTAGATACTAGAAAGATAATTGAAGGTTGCATAAAGAGCATAAAACTTGGCCTAAGCTAGATAATCGTCATGTCATCCTAAGGCATGAAATTGAACTTAGTTAAACTCCACTAGTTTACCACCCCTCATAAGTACTTAGCCCCATTTGTAGATGCTAGTGCTAAGCATAAAACTTGATCAACTTTAGATGGGAATACTTGGTGGAAAAATGGTTATGAAAACCTTGGAATGATGGATCATTCTATTGAGATTTTTTGACATGTGTTTCCGAACACCAGATGATTTTGGTGATGAAAATGTTAAGGCATGAGCCTTAGCCCTTTATAAAACTGATGGTTGTCTGGATGCGATACCATTCCAATTTTACCGTACAACCACAATACCCGAAGATTGGGTACGGCTTGACTGGAAACTTATGTACCTTAGTATTAGTTCCCTCACGGCCAAGGTCGGAGCTGAGGCTACCTTGTGAAGATTGTGCACATGTGCAGTACCCAAGATGACAACTGGTCATGGTTGGGAGGCCAAACTCACAGGAGAGGTGCTTATACTAGGGCGTGTAATTGAAAGGTTAGGATTGATTATCCGCATACTAAGAATGGTGAATTCAGGATTTGTTCCTGACGGATGTATCAAATGTTGTGGTGAAAGTGTATAATCTCTGCAGAGTGTCAAACTATTCGAATAGCCGCGTCCGCGGTTATCGACAGTTGGAGTGGCCATACTGTTCCCGCGTCAGATGTTTTCAAAATGACTTGTGAAATGAATTGAGAATTTGACTTGACCACAACAGAGTTGTGGCATGAAATACAAGTTTCCACTTAGGTGTTATAAATGTTCAACTAGCTTTCGTTTCTTCTGAACTTAGTAGAGGTAAATCTGGCTTGTTGCAAAACAACCCTAGAGCTTAGTGTCCTACTACAAAAACCCCCTTCACTTGTTAGTATTAGTTTGCGAGTACTTAAAGAGTACTCATGGCTTTGTCCCTGGCTATTCCCATGGCCAGACTATGAAGAGGAGTACCAGGAGGATGGACCCCAGGAAGGTTACGACAACAAGAATCATCTCCCATCGTCAGCATTGCCTGTGACCCCGAAGATGGAGCTTCACACGCTACCGTTATTATTACGTATTCCGCTGCTTGAGTTGTATTAAGAACTGGATCATGAGATCCTTATTTGTGTAAGACCTTATGTATGGTTTGTAATGGATGATATACTGTGGTATCCAATTCTGTTATGTCTCGCAAAAATGGTATTCCTGGGATTGCGATGTATGGCATAACAGGCATCTGAGATTAAAAATCGGGGTGTTGACAGTTATAGAGACAATGGTTACTATATATGCAGTTTTGAGACCATTAGAAATCCCTAAGGGGGAGAGTAAATAGTAAAATGGAAGTACTAAGATTTGACTTCCCAAGTAAATACTAGAGAAGAAGTACTAGACTATGATGAGATTAAGCCTTATTTTTATAATGTTATAAGAATTCATCATTGTAAAAGTACTCCTCGAAGTATGACTCAAGGGAAGATCGAGGTTTATACTTCGAGGTAGTATAGTTAGACCTTAATTTGATTAATGAAAATAAGTGATAAAGGAGTGAAAGGAATGCCAAGTAATTACTAAAGCTTGACAGGGTAAAATATCGAAGGATATAAAATAGATTAACCATAATAAACTAGTTCTAAAGGAAGCAACTCTTAAGTTGTTCTTAAGAAAGAATAGAGAATACCAAAGAAGACGTGTGTAGAGGAACAGGAAAATTTGATTGGATTGGGTTAAATGAATCCAGAACCAATCTCAAGGACCACGAGGACAAACCATATTGTGACCAACCCATATATAGAATTATTATCGAGTTATTAATTAATTAAATTTAAAACCCTATTCTAGTGAGACCTACTAGACCATAATTAGCCTAGAGGAAGAAGGTCGATGATAAAGTAAAGAAGTTTTGTTATGATAGCTAGTTAGGGAAAAGAACCCAAGAAGATGTTCCGGTTTAAGCATATTTTATAAATACATTCCCCAAGGAGATTATATTATGGGATAAATTGGAAACTATAGTTGAATGTTTTCGAGTATAAATAGGATCCAAGGAAAGGTCCGGAAATGGGATACCACAATTATTCCTAATTATGGTCACGAAGGAACTTAAGAGAGTTTGAACTTCGAGGACGAGTTTTATTTTAAGGGGGAGAGACTATAACATCCCAACATTCGAGCTTAGAAATAAGCTGAGATCAGGTGTGTGCATTGCATTCATGCATAAAAAATCTAGATAATTTTCGTGCTTTTGAAAAAAACTTGTCAAAGTGATTGAAGCTTCTCTTAACTTGGTGGAACTGAAGTAGATCATCAAGTTAATTGCGATAAGTTTCAATGTGACCTTTGTTAAAAACTTATTTTGGGTAAATATGATTTGATCTAAGGGTAGATCAAATGGAATAAAACTAAATACACAAAACATTAATTAATTATAAATACCATATCTTCTAGAGATCATATCATATTATTCAATATAACAACTCAAGGATACCAAGTTAAATATTTAACTCCAGTAAAAGGAATTCAATAGCTAAATATTGATATGTCTTATTATTATCTATTCCTACCATGAGCATCATGGTAATACTTAAACCTAAATATTTACTTATATTGAGTAGGAAGGAAACCAAGTCATGACCATTCACCAAATATACTTATTAACCATATTAATAGATGAAATTCTTATTGAACCATGTTCTTGTGTCTTGAATCATCACTATTGGGAGATTAATCTTTGACATAGAAATTGGTGACCTTTATCCCTTGATCTATCATATTGGCTTTTCTAAAGTCCTAAAGTAAATTAATAAGAAATAGGAACTAATTATGGTAGACCGTGCCATCATCATTGGGATGGGATCCTTAGTGGAGATCAAATGGTTTGATGTTGTACGAGATAACTCGCTCCTGAGTTAACTAGAAGAGGCATCTAAACCTAAGAGTTAAACCTCTAATTAAGAAATTAAAAGAAAGCTAGTAATGATAGAGAATCAAAGAATAATATTGTTAAGCAAAGTAGGTATAACCATAAGATAATCTTCATTAGCAAGATAAATCCTATAAAGAGACTAGGTGTAGTACACGTTGTTACTTAGTTGAGGATAGATATTGACCAAAAAATTAGAAGCCTAACCTTAATGTGATCAAAGAATAGTGGTCATTATTCTCAAGTAATTTGGGGATAATGGACTAGGTATTAAAGAGTTGGTATTGGTATACCAAGCTAGGATGAACCTTAGTTAGTTAAGTCATATGAGATTGATCATGATAATTCAAACTAATGTATGATGAATTGTGGAACATGAGTTGTATGGAGTAGTTTAATGCATGGTATTTCAACCAAGCTAATACAAGGGAAATCTTGTATTATGGGAAGTATCACCATACCTCTTCTTGACGATTAGTATCGCTTGATACATAGTGAGGTTGGTAGCCTTGAAAGCCCTGGTAGTAGATGAGAGAAAACTGTTATTAAGGGTGTTGATTAAAGAAGTTAGAAATAACCACATGAATGAATTCACCAAATATATCTAAGAAATGAAAGTTATATACTAGAGGAAGAATCAAGAGTTAGTAGTGAAGACGTTACATGACCATGTCACCAGATGATGATGGATATGGTGGAGTCAGATCATTGGCTTACGTTATCTTGATGAATAAGAGGAGAGATTTATACAAAGTATATCTAGGAAATGAATTCCTTAACTAAGGCCCAAGCTTAATGAAGTATTAAAGAGAGGAATCCTTGAGAAATCCTTAACCAAGAATATATCAAGTCATGCTAAGTCCCATGTCTATTTATTCTTTTAAATCCTAAAGCTATGAGTTACTAGGAAATTATCAAGAACAATTTTTTTATAAATCATGTTAGAAAGTTAATTTTCTATGTTACTATAGTTTTGGATATCATCCATAACTATAAGTACAGATTCCTAAACCCCAGTTCTATAGCAAGATCAAAGAGGATTTATGAGTGTGATGAATCCTCTAGGAATCATAAGAAATACATGGAAATAGAAAACCTCAAAAAAATAGGAATTATCAGATGGCATGTGAGTCATATTTATCACCTAAGTAATATTTATTATCGGATGGCATGTGACCACAATTTTGAGATCTATTAAATTTAAAACCTCATATATATTTGTTAATTGTTATATAATGCAAAATATAAAATATTACATGGATATCATTAATTAACTTAACAATTTAAAATCCCAAGAATCCAAATAGGAATGAGATTGATGTTATGGATAATTCCTTAAATAGTAAACAAAACATTAAGACCCTAAATTACCATTGGTTCCTTCTCATAAGAATTTCCCTAATAATTTGAATTTAGAAAATAATGAAAAGTACTTAAGTTCAAATATCCCAGCAATACTTTTGATGTTCCAAAAATTCTCTAAAAATGTAAAACCTTGTAGAAATAAAATTCGAAAGGAAATTGTAAATAGAAATAGGAAGGAATGAAGAAAAGAAAAAAGAACAGCTTAATAACTCGACCCATGAACAAGAACCTTTTTGCGCTACCTACCGCTGCGTGTGTACCCCGAAATTCTTTGCTCACTCCGCCACATCCCAACACTGGGTCGGCCCAAATACCACTTCGGACACGTTGTCGTCTTCGTCTCCATCGTAGGATCGAGCGAAGCAGCTCGCTTGAGGTTGCACGCGCCAAGATGCACGCCGCCGTCTCCAAAGGAGGATACGAACGCCACGGAGCCTTTCCCTCTTGTCCTCATCCTCATTTCCCTCTCCCTCTCGCTCTGTGATGTCAAGCGCAGAGGTCAATGAAACCCTATCTCTAGATGCTGCACCGTCTCGGGGAATCTTAGATCCACTTTCTCGTCCATGGCCACCATCGTGTTGTTGGTGCTTGTCTCGATCGTTTTCCCCTACTTCCTCAAGCCAAGGTGGTATGTATTGCCTTAATTGCCACCTCCATCTATGACGAGCTCCACCACCATCCTCGATGATTTTGACCGCGCCTTGCCTCGTCGACCTATACTAATCCTCCTAATTCTCTCAGATATGTTGCTCACATATTTAAGCATCTGCGCTCTATGCAACTACCAACACTATTCCGGCGACCATAAGGTAGTGGCGATTGTACCATCGAGTTCACCGCTTCACACTGAGTCGAACACTAGCAACCGTGCTTCTTTGCGCGCTTCCTTTTGTCGTGCCTTGCCTTTGTCTGTGTGCATGCCAGCGAGGTGACGTCATGGTGAGGTCACCCCACGTCATCCTTAACCGGTCAGCATCGCTAACCTGAGTCCACCATTTCTATGGCAACTGATGTGGCTCCTGGCCGACTTGTCTATGACAGGTCCTAGACACAACCAGTGAAAAACACGCCCCACCACACGCTAACGTCAGCGTGCTGTAATTAACCTTTGAAATTTTAGTATAATAATTTTAGAAAAAAATAAATCTTACAAAATCCATACATTCTATTTTATAATTCAAAAAGTATGTATTATTTATAAAACATTACATAAAAATAAAATATACAATCTAAATCTATCATCATACATTTTCATATTACTTAGCTAAATACTTATTATTTAGTAAAGATTCTATAAGTAATAAAACTTGAAAATTCATATTTTAATATTTTAAAATCAAAAAATACAAATTATATCAAAATTCTTAGAAAAATAATATCTACAATCTAAAACTATAATCATAAATTATTATATCACTTAAACAAATATTTATTATTATAATTATTTTATAAAGTAATAAAGTTTAGGAAAATCATATCTTATTATCCAAAAATCATAAAAAGACATATAATATACCATATACATGTATGTGGCCTTTTGTTTGTTAGTATTTTAAAACCAAGCCACATATATTTGTACGGATCCAAATCAACCTATCTCTTACATATGTGATATGGTTTCACCATATTAATACATAATGCATGCATGGATGTAATCTTGCATGGAAAGGCAAACCCTAAAAAGATGCAGCACCCTCACGATTTCCGAGGCATGCTGAGGCTCTGAGGTGACTCGAGGCCAACACATCCGGTACTTGTTGGCTCCACTCCGGCGTTGGTGCCCACCCTCCCTCTGATCCCTCATGGTTTCCCCGGTTGGTAGTTGGAAGGTCTCTTACACAGGGGCTCGTTCTGGGGGTAAGTTTCTCGAAGGCTATTTGGTTCTTTCTTCCTAAGGTTGGCTGGTTTTAATCAATGCCAAGGGTGCTCTTTTGGATGGCAAGAACCTATAAAATAGGGAGAAGATCATGGTTGGATCTGTTGTGAGTTTCCCCTCTCACTTTGCTAGAGCAAATGAGATCTTAGTTTGTTTGAATGGATTTTATGGTAGATCTCCTTCTCCTCATGGATCTAATGAAGATTTATATTTGAAATGGCATGCTCTCTGTTTTTCACAAGATAAGAAATTTCCTGGGTTTTTGATCCTCAATTCTTGTACCAAAAGATTGGTTCTACTTAACCAAAATGAAGTGATTATTGATGCTAGATATCTGCTTCAGGAAGAAAAGATCTTCATAGGAGCATCCTTAGAATTACAAGCGTTGAAGATTAAGGTTGGTGCTCAAATTTTGCCAAAGGTTAAAAAGACTGTTCCTGGAGTTCAAAAGAGTGTTAAGGTTGAAAGGATAGTTGAAGCTGAAAAGGATGTCCCTAACAATTTTTTTCAAAAGATGGTTGATATAACGAAAGAAAAGTTTGTTTCAAACCTATCTAGTCCTATCTCATTGGATTTCAATGTGGAAAAAAGTTTGATCAAGATATTCGTAGAAAGATTGGCCTCCCTATAAATTTTGATCTTGGTTTTCGCAGAAGGGATTTCGTCATGTTTTGCTCACTTGGTAGAGCTGATTTCAAACTTGATGTCCATACTATGAGCATTGCTCTTCGATCTTGTTTTGGAGGATTTGCCTCTATCTTTCAGGTCAGACACTTGCAAGGTAGATCCTTCAGTTTTTTCAGTTGCATCCAGAGTTGTTGGTTTTGAAATTTACAACACCTCTAGATTTTCCAATGAACATTTTGTTATGATCATCAATTTGTGGGGTGAAGGTGGATCAAATTGGCAAGCAGAAAAAAAAGTTCTATCATGAACATGATCATGATTGGAAAGTTGTTTCATACAAGAAAATTCACCTAGAAAATGGTGCATTCAAATGATCGTTCAAAATCTAGCCTTTGGTTATTAACTCGGTCTCTGACCGTTTAAATTTTAATATGTCAAAGGTGGAGTCTCGCCCATGCACGAGGCGACAGGTTGACTCATCGGTTACTGCTAATTATGGGGCTTTTAATACACATTAATTTGCAAAGGCAGTTATTAAGGGAAAATCAAATCAGAGGTATTTCCCTCCTCCTTAATTCGTGCGAAAAATCTGGGGCATTTATTCTGTCGGGACTACTTCCTTTCATGCGCTTCCCCTCTTTCCAAAAATGGGAATGGCCTAATGATTCTTACCTTAATTGGTTCAAGGCCCAGCAACCCACTCCACGATTACAGCCTCGGGTTTTCTCTTGTCTAAAGGATTTCACCATTTCTAGTGAAAGGAAAAAAGCAGAGCACCCCGTGTCCTCAAAACTCCCCGGCCTGTGCAAACCCCAACTTCCCCTGCTCCTGGTCTGACCTCGTCATCACCGGTGGTTCCTGAGGAAATGGCCAATATCCCCGCCGACCTTGTCCCTTTCCTTCCTCATGGCTTCGAGATTATGCAGGTGGAAGGACGAGTTGGCCTTAGAAGGGTGGTGATTCCTCACCGGCAACATCTTCATGAACAGTATGATATAGCCACCATTTTACCCATGCCTCCTGGCCCTATTCCCCTTCAGAATGTTCGCGATGTTCTTCTTGATTTCCTTCAAAATGAAGCTAGAGTTGGGTTTGGGGAGATTCAGGACCGCCCCTTTGGTGCTGCGTATGTGCATTTTACCCATGTCAGTGATAGGGAAAGGTTAATTAGAGGTAGCCCTATTGCTGTAACATCCCAAAAATATTAATCAAGGTTATCAATTCCAATCACCCAAATTTAGGGTTAACAAAAACTTTTGTTAATTCAAATCCATATGAATGCATGTGTGTATGTGATGATTGCATGAATGCTTGAATGGACTTGTGTGATTGTTATGAATGGCAAGGATTGGTTTAAAGATGAAAACAAAATCATCTAAATCATTTCCAAGCAGAATCAAATCAAAGGAAATTCAAAAACAAACAAAATAAGCAAATGGTCATTTTTGCCAATCTTGCTCACTAGACCACTTTGAGTGTTTCTAGTCCAAGATTTCAAACATCAAATCCATTTCTTTTCACCCCTTGCTATACCAAGTGAAAGTGATCCCAAGCCCACCTTGAAAACCCACATAAACATTTGGAAACCTTATTCAAATGACATTTGAAAATTGAATCTAGTTCATATGGAAAGATCACCATTTCTCAAAACCCAACCAAACTAGTGCACCTTGAAAAATCCAAGAAACCAGAGACTACCTAGTATGTGACCATTGCACCCACCAAGTTTCACCAAAAAATTCAAATTTAAATTTCATGCGGCCATTTCATCAAACACTTGGAGACAGAAAATCAAATTGGACAAACTTTACTGTTTTGAGCAGTGATCTTTGCAACCATTGTTGACCATTGATCACACTTGTCTCCCACAGTGCCAACCAATGCCTTGAACACCGCTAGCCCCTACCCAGTGCACCATGCTATGCCAACCCGAGAGAACCCTTGCTAGCTGACCATGGCAAGCTAGCTAGAGCAAGCGCAGAGCCTAGCCACCATGTCTAGGAAGCACGCAACCGTCCACCGCCACCCCCTGTCCAGCCCTCGAGCCATGCTAGTCACTGGACCACCCAGAACGCACGCGCCCATTTCTCTGCGACCATGTCCAGAGCGCGCCAGAGCGCCGCGCCCGACATGCTCGCATAGACCACGCCCCGTATTCGCCGCCCGTGTACGTGATCACCACCATCTCAGGAACCTCCTAGACAACCCCGTTCGCCGCCGCGCGACCCGTAGCCACTATGCGCCATCAAAACCACCGTCGGTGCCGCTCAGAGCATCGAAGCGTTTTGACTGAACCGCACCACCCCACGCCTCGCCATCAAGACGTTGAGCTTCGCCAGGAGACCACGCACCGTCCCCTACCTTTAGCCATGTCATTAGCTCACTGTGAAGCCGACCCCGACGAGCTTAGCCCGCACCCTTCGGTTCCCTCATCGCACTATAAATAGAGGCCTTCTCCGTTCGATTTCTCCACACCATTCCACCCCCACCTCTCACTGATCCTGCCCACTTCTTCCCGGAGCAAGGCGAGCGCAGCATCGCTGGAATTTTGCCGGAGCTTGCCGCTGCTAGAGTAGAAGGGCACCGTCGATTGGAGCCACCCTAGGAGGAGCAACCAGTACCAGGAGGATCACCATCGTCGACTTCATCATTTGCCCCCATCGCCGACCATCGCCTGATCCCCGGTGAGGCGCCACAGACCCCCATTGGCCACGCTAGAGTCCATGCTCATCGCGTTCTGTTCAGTCGTTGACGATGACCCTCATCCGTTGATCTTACATCTAATCCTATAGTTGTAATAGCCCCGTACCCCTTCGCACACCCATGTCTTACTGACTGGTGGGGACAACCACTTAAACCGCCCGCGCACGCTGTGCATAGTGGGCTGGCCCAGTCAACTTTCCCGCGTGACCTAGTTCGTTTGAAATTAGGTTTATCTATTTAATTTCAAACTTATTTCTAGCAGTAGATTAAAAATTCAATCCAGAGAGTTTCACTGAACCAAATTGCATGAAACTAATTTTGTTGGAAAGGTATTGAAATTCTTAGTCCAGGCCCATTGGATTCAAACCGTTTGGAATTATAGATCACCTGTAGTAAAAATAACAATGCAGAGACTTTTATGCATTCAAACATTTTTCAAAATTCAACCATAAAAGATTTTGACTTGATTCCAACTCTCAAAAATCACATTTGATAAGTCCTTTATGAATATACAAAAATATCTAGGTTTACTTATAGAAATAATGGACAATTAATAAAAGAATGCCCCATAGGCATTTCTAGTCACTTTAATTACTTAAAATAAAAAGGTTAAACCTTATTAAATTGTGACACCACTTTAAATCACATTCCTAAGTACTGAAATATGTGGTGATGACATGTGTCAACATGATCTCATGATTTAAATGGAGAATATTAAATCTTAAGTAGTTTTCAACTAGTGCCTTAATCTTTGTGATGATTGTGATGATGCTAAATCATCTAGTGAAAACCCTGGTGTGATAAATAGAATTAGTTAAGTATTGTTTGGTGATTGTGTACCTCGTATTTATTTATAGATGCTAGTACCGACCAAGGATATGAAGAGGAATGAGACTAATATGAGGAAGATGCAGAGGAGAACTTCAACCACTACACTGCACAAGGCAATCTATCTGATGCAAGCTTACACTTGCAATTATGCAAGCCTCACTACACAAGTTAACTTAGCAAGCCATCCTAGCAAGCTAAACCTTGCAACCTTGATTACCCCAAATCCCAGTTTTACTTGCAAGCTTGATTCTTTTATTCCTTTATCAAATCTTTTTAATTATGTTTACCTAGTGACTTGTAAGTTTTGGAAAGATATTAGAGGTAGCATAAAGAGCATAAAACTTGGCCTAAGTTAGATAGATCTTGATGTCATCCTGAGGCATGAGATTGAACTTAGATAAGTTACATTTGTTTACCACCCCTCATTAGTGTTTACCCCCAATTTTAGTGGCTAGTGCTAAGCATAAACCTTGATCACTTTCGATGGGAATAGTTGGTGGAAATGATTATGAAAACCTTAGAATGATGGGTCATTCCAATGAAATGTTTTGACATGTGTTCTTGAAAACCATATGATTTTGGTGATGAAAATGTTGAGGCATGAGCCTTAGCCCTTTATAAAACTGATGGTTGTCTGGATGCGATACCATTCCAATTTTACCGTACAACCGCAATACCCGAATTTGGGTAGGTCTTGACTAGAAGTTTATATACCTTAGTATGGGTTCTCTTGCGGCCGAGGTTTGAGCTGAGGCTACCTCGTGAAGATTGACCGCCTGTGCAGTTCCCAAGATGACACATGGTCATGGTTGGGAGGCCAAACTCATAGGAGAGGTTCCTATACTAGGGCGTGTAATTGAAAGGTTAGGATTGATTATCCGCATACTGAGTATGGTGAATTTAGGATTGTTCCTGACGGATGTATCGAATGTTGTGGTGAAAGTGTACCACCTCTACAGAGTGTCAAACTATTCGAATAGCCGCATCCACGGTTATGGACAGTTGGAGTGGCCATACTGTTCCATCGTCAGATGTTTTCGAAATGACTTGGGAAATGAATCATGACTTGACTTGACCACAACAGGGTTGTGATATGAAAACTCAATTTCCCATTTAGGTGTTATAAAACCTTAAACTAGTTTTCTTTGCTTCTAAACTCAGTTAGCGATAAACCTGGCTTTTTGCAAAATAACCTAGAGCTTAATATTCCTACTCAAACCACTTTACCTCTTAGTGATAGTTTGTGAGTATTTAAAGAGTACTCATGGCTTTGTCCCTGGCTATTCCCGTGGCCATACTATGAAGAGGACTATCAGGAGGAAGGACCGCAGGAAGGTTACGACAACTAGGATCATCTCCCATCATTAGCATTGACTGTGACCATGAAGATGGAGCCTCGCCCATGCTACCGTTATTACCACGTTATTCCGCTTCTTTGAATGTACTAAGACTGGATCATGAGATCCTTTATTTGTTGTAAGACCTTATGTATGGTTTGTAATGGATGATGTACTATGATATCCAATCTGTTATGTCTCGCAAAAATGGTAATCCTAGGATTGCGATGTATGGCATAACAGGCATCTGGGATTAAAAATCCGGGTGTTGACAAGTTAGTATCAGAGCCATCCTGACCATATGAGACCCTAGATTAGCATGGATGCTTGAATCAAAAACTTAGTTTCAAAACAAAAGAAGTGAGGATTTATGAAAACCTATTCTCATTCTTTTCACTTAGATTTTTTCATGAAAATTCATACTCCTCAAACATTCTTGCAAACTTACATAAAATTTGACACACTTTATCACGCTACTAACTTACTCATCCTACATTCTTATAGATGGACGTGAAGTTTAGCAAGTTCTATCAGTTGGGAAATGGAGGAGATCTCATCTTTAAGCGTGACTTGGACCAGCTCCTTGAACTTCTGGAGCGCCCACACCCCGATTTCTTCGGAGCTCAGCTCAACGATCAGGAAGGAGGAGAATTTCAATGGCTGATTGTTGCAAGTATCAGAGGGAAGATTGAAGCCCCCACCTCAGAGGGAGTCTAGTTCACCTTAAGGGAGAACAACTAGCTAGATGGACTTGCCAGGTCCATGCAGGAAGCTCTTGCCCGTCTGTGTGGGAAGAGTATCAACCAGATCAAGGGCACGCGCTTTGAGTTCTATCCGAGGCATGATGTTATGGGACAGCCACTGGAGGCACCATATCACTCGGAGTTGAAGCATCAAGTGGACCACCTAAGCTTCATGATGTACAACCGACAGAAGGAGTTGGACAATGTCCATTCCTACGCCAAACACAACTACGCCATCGCAGTCAAGAAGGACCAGACCATCGCCATGCTGTTGAAGGATCGCTAGTGTCGTCACTGCTAGCTTGACAAAAAGGATCGCATTATTGCTTGCCTTCATCACAAGGTGACAGATTTGGAGGAGACCATCCACGAGAGAGACATGCAGCTTGAGGAGAGGTAGAATGCAGGGGAAGACCTCCGTGGATACCCCTACTCCTATCTCAGTGATGATCATGACTTCTTGGAGGATCAAGCCCTGGACTTCTTCACCGATGAGGATGAATTTGCCTTTATTGATGATGATGATGAAGAAGATGATGATGAGGAAGCCACCGATTCCGAGGAGTAGTAGCACTTGAGCACTAGCATTAGTGAGTTGTATTTGGTCCCACTATATCGTAGTTTCCCAGATTGGTTCTTAAAACCATCTGTTTCTTTGTTGTGGTGTGTGTTTGTATCGTGTGCTATGAATGAATGAAAAGCAAGTTGCTAGAAAAATCTGAGTCAAACTTCAAAAACTAAAAAAAAAACCTGAACCTTAGAAATTTCCCTCTTTTCTCATGACCTATCTCAATCTTCAGATGCCTCGTGGAGGAAGCAGTTCATCCCCGGAGCCCATGTTGCAAATATTGCAAATGTTGGTTTCAGACCGCGAAGCTGATAGAGCCGAACGTCAAGCCAACTTAGCCACCCTCCAACACATAGGTCAGATGGCCAACAACAATCAAGGCTATGGAAACTAGGACAACCATGGATCCAAGCTCAAGAACTTTTAGAACACCAATCCACCCATCTTTAGTAAGTCTGAAGAGCCCCTAGATGCAGATGATTGGCTGCAGACCATGGAGAACAACTTAGAAGTCGCTCTAGTGGAAGCCAACGAGAAATTACTGTTTTCCATCCACTATCTAGCAGGAGATGCAAGAGCTTGGTGGAACAGCGTTCGCGCCATGACTGGAGGACAAATGATGACTTGGGATGAATTCAAGCTCAAGTTTAGCAGAACCCATGTGCCATCGGGTTTGATCAAGAGGATGAGAGATGAATTCAGAGAAATGAAGCAAGGGAAGATGACCGTAGTTGAGTACCGTGACAAATTTCTGTCCTTATCTAGATATGCACCGGATGAGAATGACACTAAAGCCAAGAAGAAGGAGAGATTCTTGAATGGTCTGCATGATGAGATGCAGACAGTGTTAGTCAATATCCCATTTGCTGACATTGAAGCCTTAGTGGATTCTGCCATTTAGATGGAAGGCAACATCAACCAAGCCAATGAGAACCGCAAGCGTCGAATGATGCATCAACTAGGAACCCACCATACCCCAAAGTATCGCCCCAACCCATCTGCAAGATTTGCCGCAAGAAACAATTGACCCCCAATGAACCGTCCAACCTATCCCAACCGTGGAGGAGGAAACCACAACAACAACCCAAGCAACTCCAACAATTTCAATCATGCATCAACCAAGGTCAACAACCCCAACAACACCAATACTTCCCCAAGGACTGGAAGCAATGTTGTGCCTGTTGCAGGAAAGGATAAGTTTTAGGTGACTTGTTATGAATGCGGAACCAAGGGTCACTATTCCAATGAGTGCCCCAAGAAGATTGCAGCAGCCCCCAATGTGAATGCCCCAGCTCAGCAGCAGCGTCGTGTTCATCCTGGAAGGAGATTTGCCCCAGGGAATTCGCTCAACCACAACGGCCGTCTGGGTCTCATGAATGCTGAAGAAGCCTAAGAAGCGCCAGATGTCGTGCTGGGTATGTTTTCTATTAACTCAGTACTTGCAAGAGTGTTGTTTGATTCTGGAGCATCGCACTCGTTTGTTACCGAAGAATTTGCATGCACTAGTAAGATTCAACCAACAAAATTGAAGCATGTTATGATATATCAAATACCTGGTTCAACCACCAAAGCTAGATTAATTTGCAAGGCCGTACCTATCAGAATCCATGGCATAGATTTTTATGCTAATCTAATAGTACTCGGAACCAAAGGTTTGGAAGTAATACTAGGAATGGATTGGATGTCGAAACATAAAGGATTCGACTGTACCAATAAAGCCATAACCATGACCAGTACAGCCGGAATATCAGTAGGGCATGTATCTGAAACCTTGCCCCGTCAATTCAAGTGCAACAATAGTATAGACCAACCAACCATTGACGAAGTCAGAGCAGTCTATGAATACCCAGACGTATTTCCAGATGTTTTGCCCGGTATGCCCCTAGATCGAGATATCGAGTTTATCATTGAACTAATCCCTGGAACCGGACCCATAGCCCAGAGACCTTATAGTATGAACCCATCGGAATTAGTGGAGCTGAAGAAGCAATTGGATTCTATGATGGAGATAGGACTGATTCAACCAAGTGCATTGCCATGGAGATCACCTATCTTGTTTGTGGACAAGAAATATGGAGGTAAACTTTTGTGTACGGATTATTGGAAGCTGAATGATGTCACCATTAAGAACAAGTACCCACTGCCGAAGATAGAGGACCTGTTTGACCAGTTGATCGTTGCCAAAGTGTTTTCTAAGATTGATCTTAGAACTGGTTATCATCAACTCAAGATTCGCAGAGGATATTCCAAAGACTACCTTTACCACCAGATATGAACTGTATGAGTACACTGTCATGTCTTTTGGATTAACCAATGCCCCGGCTTATTTCATGAACCTCATGAATAAGATTTTTATGGACTTCCTGGATAAGTTTGTCGTTGTTTTCATCGATGACGTTCTAATCTATTCTAAATCAGAAGAAGAACATGAGCTACACCTGAGGACCATCCTTGGAACCCTTAGGGAGCATCAATTGTATGCCAAGTTTAGCAAATGTGAATTCTGGTTACAGGAAGTAGGATAACTCGGACATATCGTGTCGGCCGGAGGAATTGCCGTTGACCCTGCCAAGGTCAAGGATGTTGAAGAATGGCAAGCCCCAACCACTCAAACCCAAGTTCGTGCATTTCTCGGATTAGCAGGTTATTACCGCAAGTTTGTAGAAGGATTCTCGAGTATCGCCAGACCCATGACCCAATTGTTGAAGAAAGATAAGAAGTTTGAATGGATGGACAAATGTGAAGCAAGTTTTCAAGAACTCAAGAAGAGATTGATCTCAGCCCCAATCTTGGTCATGTCAGATATCACGAAGCCTTTTGATGTGTATTGTGACGCATCCAAGATCAGTCTCGGATGTGTGCTAATGCAAGAAGGCAAAGTCATATCATATATATTCCAACAACTGAAGAAACATGAGCAAAACTATCCTACCCATGACCTTGAACTAGCAGCTGTAGTTTTAGCCTTGAAGACATGGCGGCATTACCTTATGGGTAACCGTTGTGAAAATTATTCGGATCACAAGAGCCTGAAGTATAATTTCACTCAGAAAGAGCTAAATATGAGGAAAAGGAGATGGATAGAGCTATTCAAGGACTATGATCTGGACATCCACTATCACCCCGGCAAAGCCAATGTGGTAGCAAATGCCCTTAGCAGATTGCCATGTCGCTTGAACTCCATGATTCTGAAGGAGCAACCAAGTTTGCACAAGGATTTGGAAGATTTTAGAATGGAGCTAGCAAGTGAAGGATTTTTGGCTAGCATAGAACTTCAACCCACTTTGATCAGTCAGATCAAGGAGGTGCAGAAAGGAAATGTATCAACGGAATCAAACATCGCACCGGTACAGGCAAAGTACCCGAATTCAACAAAGATGAAGGAGTTTTGTTGTACAAAAGACGTATCTGTGTGCCAGAAGATTCAGAATTGAAACAATCTATTTTGAAAGAAGACCATGATACTCTTTATTCTATCCACCCCGGAGGAAGGAAGATGTATCAGGATTTGAAGGAGCAATTTTGGTGGCATAAGTTGAAGAGAGAAATCGGAAGCTACATAGCCAAGTGTGATATTTGTCAGAGAGTCAAGGCGGGACATCAAAGACCCGCAGGACTGTTGCAACCATTGCAGATTCCAGAATGGAAATGGGATTCAGTTGGAATGGATTTTATCACCGGTTTGCCTACATCTAGTAGCGGAAATGACTCTATTTGGGTCATAGTAGATAGACTGTCCAAAGTCGCCCATTTCTTACCTGTCAAGACCACTTATCAAAGTTAAAAACTAGCAGAGTTGTACATTGCTAGAATCTTCAGTTTGCATGGAGTCCCCAAGAACACTGTATCAGATCGAGGAACCTAGTTTACCTCGAGATTTTGGAAGAAAGTCCAAGAAGGATTGGGAACCCGACTGGATTTAAGCATAACTTATCACCCTCAGACTGATGGACAAACAGAGCGAGTAAATCAAATACTCGAAGATATGTTGAGAGCCTGTGTGTTGGAATATGGATCTAAATAGGAAGATTATCTGCCTTTCGCAGAATTTTCTTACAACAACAGTTATCAAGCTAGTTTGCAAATGGCCCCATTTGAATTCATGTATGGAAGGAAGTGTCGTACCCCTTTGAATTGGTCGGAAGTAGGAGAGAGTCAGATTTTCGGACCCGATTGTTGAGGGGATAACCCCCGGTAGGGTCACAAGGGGTAAAACACAACCCAGCTTGGCTTACGCCGAGTGAAGAAAGGACCAGGACGAGTAAGTACGGCTGGGTAAGAAGATCGTATGTGGCCGACATAGAAACTATGTGGGCTCGTATAGGACAAAGATGTTAACCTTGTAGGAACCAACGAGCCTGAGGAGAGGTCGAGTCAGGTAGGACGCGTGGCACCTTTCCGAGTGAGGTTTAGGAGGGACCATGGTAAAGCGTGGTCAAAAGAGAAGGGTGACGCTGGGTGACACGAAAGGAGCCGGGTGACGCCCAAAGCAAGGGCTGACGTACAAAGTTACTGCGTGACGCCAAAAGGAACAGGAGGCGATGTACCAGAAGACCGTTAGCTATCTAGCTTGATGGACTGGGCCACTAGGCTTAGGGCAAGCCCATGACCTGGCCCACATAGTAGGGAGCAAGATCCAAAAAGTAACCCTAGAACCCAAAGGGGTGTAACCTAGATAGCATCGCCTATATAAGGAGGGGCATAGCTGTAGAAGAAGGAGGTTGGACAATGTAGGGAACTAGTGCACAGAACACTAGTTCATACAACTCAAGGAGCACTTGTAAACCTCTAGCATCAATAAAATTTCTAAGTGTGGAGAGTTCATCTTGTTCTTCATGCATGGCTAGACCGTGCACTCCCTCCCCGGTGACCACAAGCACCCATTCGGCCCCCAACTCAAGCCTACCCATGGCATCTGCCGTCACACCACCACGACAGTTTGCGCCCACCATGGGGCAGAAGCAGGTGCTTGATGGAGTCTTCATCCGGACGGGCAACATCATCGCCAAGACCGGCGAGCACGTCTACTCCGGTCACATCCAGAGGTTTGGAGCGCTCAACTTCGTCAGTGACAATGCGGGATGCTTTGGGACCAAGCCGTTCCCTAGGTGCGGTCGCTTCATCAAGTTCTGCGAGCACCAGGTCTAAGTTGCCGTGCGCGTGGAGCGCGCATATCCGGAGCGCGTTGTTCTGGCGCCGGATCCTCCTGCAGTTCCTGTCACAGGAAAACTTCACCAGCTCATCTCCGTGGAGGTAATGATGACAACCCCAAACCCAGCAGCTTCTCCAGTAGCTCCTGTAGTGAATGAGAATGCTGAGGAAGGAAATCAAGAGGAGACACCGGGGGCTGCAAGAACAGCCAAGGCACCGCTAGAAAAGCCAGAGAACATAGCTAGGAGTAAGAGGGCTAAGGAGCTGCAAGACGCGATAAAAAAGTTGGCAGACCCAATAGCGCAAGCAACTGATCCGGCATGCGTGCAAGCCAAGTTGGAGGAAGCCAGGATAAATGTTCTGGAGAAAGCAAAGGAGTTAGCATAGTTACAAAAATATGTGGATATCATAATCCGAGAGATTAACTCGGCAAATCGAGTAAAGGGCGCAAAGACCCGACTTGATGCAAACAGATTAAGAGGAAGAAACCTCAATGAGGAGATGGCAGATGCAACGTCAAATATAACACCAGAGAACAGCAACGAAACAGCTATGCAGCCGACATTAAATACAGCAGCAACTAACATGCGAGTCGCAGAAGCAGCAATGGCAGAGCTACCCCATTTGACGGGTGAATCGAAGAAAAGACAACAAGAGCGAGTCAATGAATTGGTAAGAGCAGCAGACATGCTGAACGAAGCATACTACAAGGTGAATCCCGTTATAGCAGGGAGGTCACAGCTAGTTCATTCGGCAACTCCTATCCCGGCACGATCAGCAGGTCATACGACATCCTCACCCAGAGCGGCGCTAAGACAGAGAAAATAAAAGAGTGTGTATTCAGGGAGGAACAAGCAAATGATCACTTATGACCCGGCAATGGCTCAGGGAAACCCAGTGCATGCACAAGGAACGAGAAGGAATAATGCCCAGGCGAATGAGAAATAGGAAAATGCAGGACGAGAGAGGCAAGCAGCGTAGAGGAATGACAACGGAGGGCAACATTTTGCGCCTCAACCTAGGCGTGGAGCTCACTCGGCAGCAGGAGGAAATCCAGCGCCAAATAATGCTCCAGCTCAACCCGAAAGAAGATAGCAAAGCGCGGGAAAAGCAGCACAACAACCTGCTGACCCGAACGCAAACAGATACAATGATGGTTACTCGGCGATGGTGAATGACAGGTATGACTTGCCAGATCATGCATATCAAGCATTGGGAGCCAGAATCGAAGGCAGGAACCTTCATCTGGATGATGCAAGGCTGAAGCTTGACCGGATAAAGATGGCAAAGCTGATCGAGTCGCAAGGTCCACAAGGTCGACCATGCTTTGGCCCAAGGATCATGAAGGAGCCACCTGTACTAAATTTCCAGCTAGCTAGAGGAACGAAAACTTACGATGGAAGCACAAAGCCAGAAGACTGGATCATAGATTATGGAACTGCTGTGAAAATCGCGCAGGGAAATTTGAGATGGGCAGTACGATATGTACCGCAAATATTAGAGGGACCAGCACGGGTATGGCTGAACAATTTTCCACCTGGAAGCATCTACAGCTGGATCAATTTTCAGGATGCTTTTGTGAGCAATTTCACAAGCACCTACAAGAGGCCGAATCACCCACAACAGCTAGCAATGTGCAAGGAAAGGCTGAATGAGAAAGATAGAGAGTTCCTCACAAGATGGTGCACAATGCACAACTCTTGCGAAGGGGTAATCGAATCACAGGCAATCGCTTGGTTTGCTCAAGGATGAAGACACGGAAGTGTCTTGTGGCAAATGTTATAGAGGGATATGCCAGCAAGCTTGGTAGAAATAATAAGGATTGCTGACTCGTATGCGTTAGGAGATCCGACTCAGCCTCTGCTCATGTCGGCAGACGGCATGACTGAGACACAGATCTATGATGCTGCCGGGTCACAGAGGCGCCAGGAAAGAACCGGATACAGAAGCAAAAGAAGAGATGAAAGGCCAGACTACATATATGGTTCGACTCAGGTTGCGGCCGTAAGTCAGGATCATCCAGATGCTAGAAGTAGCCAACGTGAAAGGACAAATGGACAACAATAGTGGATACCACAGAATGATGGCAAAAAGCCATATGAACAAAGAAGTATTCTTATGAGATGATGCTGGACCAGCCGTGTAAGTTTCACACGCCTAGTCCGAGTAAGCCAGCAAATCACACAACAAGACAATGCACTTGGTTTCAGAAAGGAGATAGAGTGGATTCGCCGTGTAAGCAGCTACCACCACCTCCCCTCCACTACTCACAAGAGGAAATGCTCAAGCTGTGGGAGCTGATAATAGATATGAAAACAGGCAGCCGAGGTATCATAATCAAGAGAGAAGGGAAGCTGTGCACTAGATGCACAATCCAAGAGGTGACGATTCTCATGTCGGCCACAGAACTAGAAATGAGTACAAAGAACATCACCAGAGCTATGTCGTCTTCGTCACAGAGCCGAATGACAAAAAGAGCCAGCAGGGACGAATGATGGAGGTGAATTCCACAATGCCTGCAATTCCTAACTACAATTATTGGTCTGAACAGGAGATAACCTGGAGCATAAAGGATCATCCCAAGATCATGCCAACCCCAGGAGGTTATGCTCTAGTCTTGGATCCAACTTTCATGGGCCCTGATATTAACGTAAAATTTTCCAAGGTACTTATCCATGATGGCAGTAGTATCAACATCATGTACAAGGATACCATGCTCAAGTTAGGCATTACCATGAACATGCTGGAGCCGACTAAGACAACTTTCCATGGCATCAGGCCAGGACTGTCCTGTGAGCCAATTGTCAAGATCTGGGTCGACGTCTTATTCGGCAACAGAGAAAATTGTCACACTGAAGCCATAGAGTTAGAGGTGGATGACTTGGTCAGCTCATATCATGCCTTAATCGGCAGGCCATCTATGGCAAAGTTTATGGCTACTCTTCACATTGCTTACTTGAAGATGAAGCTGCCAAGCCCATGTGGGGTGATCATAGTTGAAGGAGATTACAAAAGGTCCATTGCTTGTGCATCAGCCGGATCCTCACTGGCCGAGTCACTGGTCATAGCACAGGAAAAGCATCAAATGTTGGAGGTGGTAGCATTGGCCAAAGCAGCACAAATGTCCATGCCGGCACTCACTAATCCGCATGGCAATATGTCATTCCAAGCCACCAAAGAGATCAAGAAAATACAAGTGGATGAGACTTTCCCAAAGCGCACAGTTACCATTGGGGCTGGGTTAACTGACAAATAGGAAAGCGAGCTCACCAGCTTCCTCCGTGAGAATCAGGATATTTTTGCATGGTCCACATAGGATTTGCAAGGAGTTCCGAGGGAGCTGGCTGAGCACTCTCTTCATGTAAGGCCAGATGCCAAGCCGGTGAAGCAACCCCTCCACCGCTTCACCGAAGATAGGAGGAAAGTGATAACTGCCAAGATTGCCAGGCTCTTAGCTGCTAGATTCATCATGGAAGTACTGCACCCGGATTGGTTATCAAATCCAGTCTTGGTCGAGAAGAAAAAGGATGACCCGAATGTGGAAGTGGTGTGGCGCATGTGTATTGATTACACGAACCTCAATAAGGCGTTTACAAAAGATCCATTTCCCCTGCCACGGAACGATCAAGTCATAGATTCTACTGCTGGGTGTGAGTTGTTGTCGTTTATGGAAGCGTACTCTGGATTCCACCATATAAACACTGAATCCAAATGATCAAATAAAGACAGCTTTTATTACCCCGTACGGGGCTTATTGCTATCGTACCATGCCATTCGGATTAAGAAATGCAGGTGCAACATATCAAAGATGCATGCAAAAATGCTTGCAAGATCAATTGGACAAAAATGTTCAAGTATACGTCGATGACATGGTAATAAAAACCAAGCAAAGTCATACTCTAATTGAGGACCTGCGTCAAACATTCGCGAACTTAAGAAGATTCCGGATGAAACTTAACCCGGAAAAATGCACATCTCGTGTCTCGGCGGGCAAGTTACTCGGGTTTCTTGTATCCAGCCGAGGAATTGAGGCTAACCCGACAAAGATCAGGGCCACCAAAAGAATGTAATTGCCAAAAACCCTCAACGATGTCCAAAAGTTCACAGGATGCCTAGCCTCGTTGAGTAGGTTTATTAGTTAGCTAGGTGAAAAAGCCCTACCACTATATCAACTGATGAAAAAATCAGACAAATTCACATGGAGACAGCATGATGATAGCACGTTCAATGAACTAAAGAAAATGTTGGCAACAACACCAATATTAGCATCACCACTATCCAAAGAGCCAATGTTGCTCTATGTCGCTGCAACCAACAGAGTTGTAAGTGCAGTAATAGTGGCAAAGAAGAGGCCAAATAAGTCCAAAGGCCAGTCTATTACTTGAGCGAAGTGCTCTCTATATCAAAGCAGAATTATCCTCATTACCAGAAAATGATATATGGGGTGTATATGGAAGAAAAGAAGCTGAAACATTATTTTCAAGAACACCCAATCCGGGTAATATGCGAGGCACCTATCTCGGATATATTAGGAAGCAAAGATGCCAGTGGCCGAGTCGCAAAATGGGCCATAGAGATAGCACCATATACTCCACAATATGACAGGCGAGATGAAATTAAATCTCAAGCCGTCGCAGATTTCTTCGTAGATTGGATGGAATACGAACCACCACTACCAGATCCGAATTACCGGAAGATGCATTTTGACGGATCCAAGACGAAAATGGTTTTGGGCGTCGGGATAGTGCTCACATCGCCAAATAGGGATCATCTCAAGTATGTCTTACAGATCCATTTTACTGCTTCCAACAATGTTGCCGAATACGAAGCACTTTTCCACGACATCAAAGTGGCCAAAGAGATTGGCAGCAAAAGGATCTTGTGTTTTTGGTGATTCGGATTTGGTGATCCAGCAAGCGTCTGGGCATTAGGACGCGTTGGACGCAAACATGGCACTATATCGTTTCCATGTACAACAAATTTCAGGATACTTTGACGGGTGTGAATTCCACCACGTCCCAAGAGCAGAGAATGAAGCAGCAGATGTACTATCCAAGCTAGGTTCATCTCGGCAAGCAATACCACCAGGAATAGCATTGGAACATCTTAGGAACCCATCGATCAAGCCCTCACCAGAGTCCGAGTCAATATTCATCCCGGCAACACAAGAGTCAGACGTTGTGCCAATGGACATTGACTCAGGGGCAGGTTCGAGTCACTCGAGGACTGATCCGCCGACCTCAGGGGTTGTCGAGTCACACTCGGGGACTCCTCAGGTCATGTCGGCAGAACATATGTCAGCTGAGCCAATGGAAATTGATGGGGAAATAGATCCGACACCGCTGATACCAACATGGGTGCAACCAATATTCAACTACTTAAAAGATGGAACTTTGCCAGATGATGAGATATTGGCAAGGCAAACAGAAAGAAGGGCAAAAGCATACACCATAATCAACAAGGAGATATACAAGATACGTGTGACGAGTGTACTGCAGCGTTGCATAAGTTTAGAGAAAGGACAAGAAATCTTGTTAGATATTCACCAACGAGAATGTGGGCACCATGCATCATCAAGGGCATTGGTGGCCAAGGCATTCCGACATGGGTTTTATTGGCCAAGTGCACTGGAAGAGGCACAAGAGATAGTCAGAAAATGTAACGGTTGCCAGCATTATGCATCCAAGTTACACTTATCAGCGTCTGAATTGAAGACTATACCAATCACTTGGCCATTCGCAGTATGGTGCCTGGATATGGTAGGACCATTCAAGCCAGCAAGGGGAGGCATGACTCATATATTGGTAATGATTGATAAGTTCACCAAATGGATAGAAGTAAAGCCCATAAAAAAATTGGACAACAGAACAACTGTCACAATCTTAAGGGACATAATCCTGAGATATTATTACCCACACAGTGTAATCATAGATAATGGCACAAACTTTGCTGAAGGATCTTTTGCTCGATTCTGCAAAAAAAACCGAATAAGACTCGACGTAGCATCAGTCGCTCATCCAGAATCAAATGGACAAGTTGAACGAGCTAATGGCTTAGTTCTATCCGGGATAAAACCCCGCTTGATGGAACCACTCCAGAGATCACCTGGCTGTTGGATAGAGGAACTACCCTCAGTGCTATGGAGTCTAAGGACAACTCTGAATCGATCAACAGGCTATACGCCAGTTTTCCTTGTGTATGGGGAAGAAGCAGTTTTGCCTGTCGACATAGAGTATGACTCGCCAAGAGTAAGGCAATACTTAGAAGCCGAGGTAAAGAGGCCCGAGAAGATGGAGCTGACTTACTCGAAGAAGCAAGGGAATTGGCACTGTCCAGATCCGCTATATATCAGCAAAATCTATGACGCTATCATAGCCGGAAAGTTCAACCTTGTGTTTTTTGAGAAGGGGATATGGTGCTCAGACTAGTGCAGCGCACAGCTGGAATGCATAAGTTATCACCCCCATGGGAAGGTCCATTCATTGTAAGCAAAGCGTTGCACAATGATTCATATTATCTAATAGATGCTCGTGAAGCACAAAAGAACAAGGCGGACAGAGCATGTGATGATACCAAAAAACCATGGAATGTGGCACTACTTCGCCCCTTCTACACTTAGGAGTAGTGCATTTATCACTCGAACTCTCATATGTCGGACGTTTTTGCCGGCTATGTGCTGATAATAAAATGGTATGACTCGAAAAAACTAACTTGGGGACTGCCCCTTATGTTCATCCTTTCAATTATTTTATGTCGGCTGGCGTAACATCTAAAGCTTATCTCGGAACAAGTAGTGTTTACACGGAAAAAATCAACTCTTCGACTATGTTGTTGTCCGAAAACATGGCTTCATGGCAAGCTGTAGAAGTCCCAACCTTTAATAAGGTAGAGATCCCTGTGTTTACAATGCTAGTCCCTGGATCAATAGCTAGAATCCATAGTTAAGATGTAATATCGAGAAAAAAAGGTCATAATACAACTTTATAACCAGGAATAAAATAATTCATTACATCTTACATAGCTCATTTGGCTATCTCATTACAATGCAGCAGAAATAATTATATAGCATGGATCCCTTCATCTTCGAAGTGCCACGGGCATTCATGTTGGTTGTAGACTTGTAATCCTAATCAACACACTTCACTAACATCAAACAAACCTGTAACATAATAAGTTACAACCACAAGGTCAATACATTTGAATTGTATTGGCAAGTGATACTATGGTAGTATAGTGGTAACTAGCATCTATATGCATTTGGCTAAGTGGAGCTTAGGCTTGCTTTGCTCAAAATAGATTTTCCTTATCATTTGAAAACACTAAGTTTTTGTTTGTCAAAAATCACCCAAGGCATCTACCAATCAAAGATTGAAGATCCTTTAACCCTTGTTCAACCACAAGTTTTTAACTTAGAAATTGGGATGAAAAGATCCTTGATAGCTTCCATGTCGTGATGCTCAAATTTTCCATTGTCGGGGACACGGCTAAGTACTTAGATTTTACTCTCTCGAGAGGTGGTGCACTTTCCCCACAAGACTCGACATGCATCGAGACAAGATCTTTCAGAAGCCTTCCCTTAGACCAAAATGGACGCGTTCCCAAACCTATCATCCCCTACCACCAACCTTCCATTTGGCTAAGTTATTACAACCTATATGATCTAGACAGATCCCATAATGCCAAGTGGCTGCACTTGAAGCTTATAAACATTTGACATCTCAAATCCCTTTGTTCCTGCGTGGCATTCCACAAGTTTGATATACAAGGTTCACCAGTCCCCTGGCCTTGTGTAACCACTCAACAAAAATCCATCCAAGCAATACCATTCCACCCAGGTGATTCATTCACATAGTTATTTTATTAAACAAACACAAGTCCTTGACTTAGAAATATTCCATAGCATGAATATAATCCACCCTTGTTTTCTACTAGCTAAGCTAAGCATGATAGTAGTAGGAATCTTAACTTAGAAAAATTCCACTAAGGTTTCATCTACTAGGATTTCCCATGGCATAGTTTATACTTAGAAAATTCCATGCAAGTCCTACTTAGAAATATCACTAATGCATAGTGAAAATAATAGGACAAAAGTATGAAGCACCACTTGCCTTTTTGGTAGATAATATAAGCTCACTCCTTGATCTTTGCAATAGTCACACTCTTCAAATTTCCCTACAATTCAATCAAGGCACAAATTCAATCTAGCATTCAACAATTCAACACATAGAATAGTAAAAACAAAGGAATGCATGAAAGCATGCCAAAGATTGTTTTATTTCAAAAAGTGGTTTCTAATAGGTTATAAACATTTTAAAACACCTATTGTTCATTTACAAAAGTGGCAAAACCATTTGATATTAAGTTAGTGAAAATGGCCACTTTAAATCATTTTTGTTTTGTTAGAAAGGATTTAATCAAAGTAATAATTTCTACTGTTTGACAAATGTATTTTTCAACACAAATGTTATTGTTTTAAGGTCAAGTGTTTAATATTAAAACCATTTTCGAAAGGTTTTACCTATAAACCATTTTTATACCAAAGCAATATTTTATTCTGTTGGAAATGCCTTTTAGCAAAGCAATAATTTTATAGGGTTCATCAAATATATTTTTAAATCTAAAAACTTGGTGTTTAGGGTCAGAGAGTTTAAATCAAATCATTTTCCAAAGGTTATACTCAAAAAGCATTTTTAAACCATAATCAATATTTTTATTTAACTGGAAATGCTTTTATTCAAATATTTAATTCCTAAGTGTAACCAAGCATACTTTTAAATCTACTAGTTGGTTTGTATGGTCAGTAGGTTCAAAACAATACATTTATAAAAGATTTTACCCTAAAAACATTTCTAGAATAATTTTTATATTCAAATTATGCCTACACAAGTTTCTGCAAAAACAACTAATTTTACAGAAGCAAAATATTAAACAAAGAGCATGGTTGGAAAGGTTTCTTCTTGCTGATTCCACTGATATAAAACTTGCAAAATTTGGACGCGTGGATTAAAAGTTATAGAATTTACAAATTCAAACATCTAATAGAATCAAATCTGTTTTTAAATCAACACACAGGCCACGCGTCACATTTCTACTGGCTTGTACCGGTTCGTGAGGATCGCGCTACGTGGAGCATTAGATCTAATTAGATCTGTGCGTCCTAGATCAAAAGATAACGTCTCGCTTAAGTGTTCTAACTCAACCACTGGATCTGCATCCGACGCCTCACAACGCATTGACCATGATCTGGCGGCGCTGACTGGCGGCGAGCGGCGGCAACGCTCAGATGGTGAAGTTGTCGATGATCTAGGAAGCGAGAAAGGAAGAGGGATGGCTCACCATGATCGCAGTGACGTGGGGAAGCTCGACGTGCTTGTTGCAGACGAAGGGGCGCTCTCATATGCTGGCAATTGCTCGCCGGAGATGGTCCTGGCGGCGGGTGCTCTCTGTTGAAGATGGCGGCGACACTACAGACCGTGCTAAGTCAAAATAAAGGGTGTGTTAGGCACACGTGGGTTATGTTAACAAAATTGGGTCATCAAGAGAGGAGGGGGCGCTCTGGGTTTAACGGGGAAGGTTGCCGGAGTTGGAGCAGGAGGCGGTGGCGCTCAGACGTCGATGTTGCCGAGCCGCTAGGGAACGCGCGGGCGACCTGGGGCTATGGGAAGGTGCGCCTGATGACGGGGATCACGCTAGTAGTTACTAGGAGTGGAGTGTAGCTTGTCGGGGCAGTGGTGGTTTCGGCTTGATTTGAAACATCTTGGAGGCGGAGAGGAGTTGGCGACCAAGGGGAAAGATAGAGGGGAGGGAGGCGGTTAAATGGGATTAATCGCAGGGCGGAATTGCTGCACCATTAAGATGGATTTACTCAGCGAAATTTATGGCAGAAATCCTAAGGAGGGGGAGGAACTGGTCTAAGGGGTGAAGAAGAAAATGACGTGGTTGTGGGGTAACATCGTCAGTCAGAGAGCGAGGGTTTAGTGGGGCCTGATCGTCAGCGTCTGCGTGGGTTTGAGTTAGAGTAGAAAAAACACTTGGGGGAGAGTGGGAGGTGGGTTCGCTGGGCCAGACTGGGCTTGCTGGGCCTGGTCTGTTGGGTTGGGTTGTTTCTTTCTCTCTTTTTTTATTTTGTTTCCTTTTCTTTTTTATTCCAATTTCTGTTTTCAAATTTAAACACCTATTTAAATTCAGATTGTTGTTCAAATCTTTTCCAAACTTTCAATATATTTTAGTTCTGTTATAAATGTGTTTTTAAATACCATATTGGAATAATCCCTTTATTCAATTATGGTTTATTCCTTATTTAAATTAGGAACTTGTTTTTATTCAAATAAGATTTTAATTATATTTTCAAACCCTTATTTGAATTCTAATTTTCACCAAACCTTTTTCAGTAGGTTTTATTTATTTAATAGGGTGTTAAATAATTCATGTTGAATTATTTGAAATATTTTTAATATGATTTATTAATCATTTAAATTGAGCATTTGTCTTCATTCAAATAAAATCCAATAAGGTTTTAAATCCATATAAATTTTTATTCAAATGATTCTTTTATTCCGTTTAAGTTAATTAAATAAATTTTATATCCACCTTGAGAAATTCCACTTTATTATTTTCCCATGATTTAATTAATCATTTCTATTAGGGATTTTGTCTTTATTTAAATAGAATGGAGTTTGGTTAATGCCATATAATTTTATTTGAATATACTTTATCCATTTATTTTATTTGGATTTGGATTATCATTATTCCATTTGCTTATGGATTTAATTTCAATTGTCTTGTAAATATTTTCCTTGGGATTCATTATTTAGTTTAGGCAATTTGTCTTTATTTAAATAACCTTTATCCCTTTCTATTATTCAATAAACCTTTATTTTTTAAGGATTGGGCCAAGATTCAATTTGGCTTTTAAATATTCCTTATTTATTTATTTCTTTCTTTGTCTTATAAAATCCATATCTTTTTATTTTTAGATCCAAAATTGGTGATTCCAATTTGTAGAATTTTATTTAATATTTGTTTATCTTTTTAAATAGTTTTATGATTATTTTGCTCACAATTTGGTATGGACTTTAGATAGGAGCTTTATTAGCTTTGGAAATATTTCCTTTTGCCATATTAAACTTATAAGTTTTTATCCATGGCTCCAAATTAAGTGAAACCAATTTCTATGGTTTTATAATATTTTCATTTATCATTTTGATCATTTATAAATGCTTGTTGCTAAATTTTTATATGGATCAAATCCATAATCTTAGGGAGATCTTTGAAATGATTTTCTTCTATCAGGGTTTTTAGGATTTTGATTTAACTTTGCCAAGTTTTTAAATTTCAAGGTTCATTCATTGATGAATGCATTTCACTTGATTTGGAATTTGTTGGATTCCTTTTTATTCAAAGTTTGTTCAAGATGGGTTTTGATGTTTCTATTTGAAATCAAAAAGTTTCTTTTCCCCCTAAATTTCAACAATTATTTATTTTGTTTATTTATTTTTCACATTTCAAAATTTGGAAAATTTTGGGATGTGACACAAGCAAGAGGAAAAGATGAAGGACGAGTAAACATGAATGCCGGATAAGTAAAAGGAGAAGCACATGTCGACCTTGTGTTTTTAACTAACCCACTGCAGGTTATATCGCATTGTGTGCTGAATGATCCCCGACCAAGTGATCTAAGTTTCATACCCGTTAACTAAATCCTTATTACTTTGAGACTCTAATGTCGAACGCCAAAAAAGGTAGACAAGAGCCAAAGTCAAGGAAAGGTGAAACGACAAAATGAGACTCGGGGACTTGCCCTTTGATGATTCACATTCAAAGTATAACAAGATATTTAAGCCTTATCAAAAGGCTCACAACCAAACATGAGTGCAATGTATATTATATTTTTACCCGGCATACCGGGGATCTCATCAAAGTTCAAGTATTTTCTACTCAGTCTAAGAAGCAGTTGGACTCGGAGGAGCGGTCTTGGAGCTGGGAGTATCGCCCAGAGCATCTGCCGAGTCAGGGGCATCAGCCGTCGAGTCTTCGGGTCGTCCAACTTGGTGTCCTCGCTGTTAACACTCTCCTCGTCGGCAACTTCAGCAAGTGCTTTGCCGACGTCGAGGAAGCTGGTCCCATCGCACCAAGCGTGCACCATAGTGTACTCGATCATGGCGTAGGCTCGCTCCTGGCGTCTCTTGATCAACTCAGGATCATTCAGCCACTTGCCGTCCCCCCTTATGCATGCAATAACATCAAGATTGATGTCCTCGTACCATGAGAGCACGAAGGAAAGGGCCTTGTCAGCTGCAGCTCCGCCAGCCGACTCACGCCACTGATCCAGCCTGTCTTTGGTGTGAAGCAGCCTTTCAACACGGGGCTCGATGAGTTTGGGTGCATCTTCATCCGGCCAGAGCATGCGTAACACATGAATTGCTGATTTGAGAAAGTCCACGCCGCATGACTTGAGGGTCTTGACACGCTCCGACAACGCTTCGAGATGCTCATCATTAGTCACCTCGCCATCAACCGAAGCGCCAGACTCGGCTCTCACTCTCTTCATGTCCCGAATGGAGAACATATTGGCCTCGGGAAAGTTCTCTGCAAGCAAAAGAGGGCATTAGCAAAGTAACAAAGAAAATGAAAAAGTCAGGAACAGAAAGCACACTGCAAAACAGGGTAAGAACTCACTACCGAGAAAAGAGTTGATGGCGCCGAGTTTGCTTTGCCAAGCCTTGGCCTTGGCTTGGAGCGCGTCGAGATCCATGTTAGCCGACTCAACCGCTGACTCGGCCTCCTTGAGCAGCTCCCTGGTTTTCTCGGCGCTGGCGGCATGCTGGCCGTCTATCTCGGCAAGTTCCTCCTTCAGCCCTTTCACCTCAGCTTGATGCTTCTGCTCCATGTCGGCCATCAGCTTTTTCAGCCGGATCACCTCGTCTCGCTCCTTCTGGAGTTCAGATTGGTGCTTCTTTGCTTATTCGAAACAAATTACTCATCAGCAGCAACAGAACTATCTTGATCCATCAGGATAACAAGGCAAGAGAATGGCATGAACACAAAGTAGCACAAGGAGGGCTAAGAACTTACTCTTCATCTCGCTGATCTGCGAGTGGAGCGCGTCGATGGTGGACTGGACAAAAGTTGTGGGCGAAAAGCATGAAAAGTTTAAGGAAATGAAACAAGTAAAGGTGCGCCGAATAAAGATATGGTGAGTAAGACAAATTACCTTGGCCTTGAGTATCGGCTTGCAGCTTCTGGTGAGCAAGTTCGAGCTTGCGATGTTCCAGGATAAGAGCTTGATGCACCTTGGTGCGCTCATTATGCATAAGCTGCGCAAAATAAAAGGACAATGAATAAATGGAAAGTCAAGCTCAAAGCCAGATAAAGAGTGACTCCTATCTTAGAGCTTACAGCCGAATAAGTTTCTCATTAGGCAGTAACCTCGGGGACTAGGGGTCAAAAGTCTAACATGCGAATTTGGCATGAGGAAATAAAAGCTAAGTTATTGCTTAGAGCTTACAGCCGAGTAAGTTCCTCACTCGGCAGTAACCTCAGGGACTAGGTGATATGTATAACAGAAATGCTCAATAACACAAAGAGTAAGAAGGTTATTTACCTCGTTCACTTCATCCGCGCGAGCCATTAAGGTGATGGACTGCTGGGTCATGTCGGAAACGGCCTTGGGTTCCAGCTTCATCTTCTTGCCAGCGCGGGTGCTGACCTCTTGCTCGCCAGCTGCGTTCCACGCCACATCATAAGGCTCAGCGGCACCAAGGCCATTCCCTCTGAGCGTCCGAGTGAGAACTTGCCCTTTCTTCAGGGTAGTTCCCACATTGGTGCGGGTTGCAACATCACTAGTGTGAAGGGTAATAGCTTTACATCCATCACTCGACCCGACATCCGTAGATCCGCTCGATTTACCCGTTGGGACGAGCATTGTTGCTAGTGTCATGGGACGGATCTGAGGAGTGGTGCCCGGAGCACAGACCAGGGTTGTCTGTTTGGTGGAGGTGGTCTTGCCGGATGAGGTGCGAGCCAGACCAGGAGCAGTAGGCCGGGTCTGGTTCTTTGACAGAGGAGGAGAGTGAGCAGGTTTGTTTGGAGATGAAAGGGGAGCCGACTGAGTGGGCTCAGCAGTATTGTTGGCACCAAGATCAGAAAGTTGTTCATGAATGCCAGCTTGTGGGCTGGTGCCAGAGGAACTGGTGGCGAAGGTCTTCTCGATGCCAGCGTTGCCGGCACCAAGATCAGGAAGTTGTTCCTGAGATGTGGCAGATGTGCTGGGCCAAGTCTCCTCCGCCGGGTGCGCCACCGGGTCTGACTGACACTGAGAAGCGTGAGCCTCAGCAGTTGGAGCCTCGACTCGGACGGGCTTCTGCACCATAGAATCAGTTGGAGGAGGCGCAGGCCTTAGCGACGAAGCGATGCTAGGAGCAGCCTGGTTGGCCGACAAAGGCGCAGCGCTGAAAAACAACAAGACACTCATAAGAAAATAGTACCAACGCATAAGAAGGAAAAATGTAATGTAAGCAGACCCCAAAAGCTTACCCGGTGAAAATCGGATCGCACGGTGGGCGATGAGTGACTGCGCGTCTAGCTGCCTTGCGATTCTCCGCCAGCGTGGTTGCAGCAGCAGTAGCCTTGTGCTTCTTAGCCGGCTGAGCACTGGAGGAGGCCCCCCGTCGCTTATTCGGCTTGGCGACAGGGAGTTTGCCGACTCCGCCCACAACAAGAGGTGGAGTGTCATGTACCTGGCCAGCTGCATAAGTAAATGACAGGCTTACTCAAATAAGTTAGAGGGCTAAGGTCACAAGGCAAGTACCTCCAAAATCTTACAATCATCATCATCATCATCGTCGTTGTCAGACCAATCTTGTAAGGGGTTTCGAGGTTGACTCTTACCCGGAGTTGAAGCAGCAACCGCATGCGGAATGGGCATGAAGCACTCCAAGTCATACTCGACTTCGTTAGAGTCTGAGCGGTCCTTGTTGTAAGCGCTAGGAGGGACAGTACTGTCATCAACCTGGTGAACAAGATTCTGCGAAAGACAAACAGAATAAGCATCGAAAACTAGAAAGAGAATAGCCAAACAAGCTAAAGCTGACTCGGTAGCAAAATTTGATTCGAAAACTTACCCAGGGGACAGGCTTGACCCGGCTAAATGGAGGGCAGCTCCAAGCCCAATCATCCCCAAGTTCAGCTTGAAGATTGAGCTTACTCGACGAGCCACAAAATCGTGGGTAAGCTCCTTCGTGGAGTGCCGACTGGGGTCATGCATGCCGCTCATGAAGCACATCTTGTGGCTCCTGGCTTGGATAGGGCTTACCCGACGCGAGATGAAGGTGCACATGAGGTCCGTGTCGGCAAGATGAAAGTTCTCATCCGGCGACAACAACCTCTCCAAGATCACATTGGCCTCATTCACCGCCGTGTCTTGGTCGCGCGGGTCAAGCTAACAGAACTTCTTGCTGGGGACCTCATCCGAGAAAGGGGGAGTCGGATGTAGTTGGTGGTCCCGCTGTTTTTGACATAGAAGAAAGTCCTATGCCATTTCTTGCAAGAGTCAAGGCCAGTAACCCAAGGAAAGATGGAGTCTCTCCTGGGTGTGATGCTAGCTCCACCACACCGAGTCGGTTTCTTCTCGGCTCGGGGAGCGCCAGGCTGGGGAACAACTTGCAACCTAAAACTAAAGTATTTGGCCCACAGAAGAACTGTAGGGCAAATGCCAAAGTAGGCCTCGCAAGCGGACATGAAGCAGGAAAGGGAGCCAATCGCATTGGCAGGAAAATGATGGGTCTGAAGATGTAAGGTGGAAAGAAAGGAAGAAAAGAAACTGCTCATTGGCAGAGCGAAACCTCGCTCGAAATGAGAAAGGAAAACCACCCTCTCATTGGTATCGAGTTTGGGGGAGATCTCACCAACGGGAAGATGGCAGTCAACCTGGAGCGGGATACGCCTAGTGGAGCGAAGCCATTTGAGCTCCTCGGTGGAGACCTCCGAACCCTCCCAGCCGCCACGCTCGCCAGCGGGAACCTCCTGTTCTTTGGCTCCTTCAGCGTCGTCGCGTGCGTCCATGATCTTCCTGGACTCGATCTCCTCCGTCGTTGGAAGAGGCTTGGAAGAACAAGGACCCGTGGTGGAATGAGAAGAGGGAAAGGACAATCGCAAGGCAAGAACAGAAGGCAAGAAGAACCGCAGAGGAGGAAGTTGGATTTCGGAGGTGCAAGGAAGAAGAAGAGGCAATGGGAAACTGAACGGGCGAGGGAAGTTATCATCCACTCACCTCTACTTAAGAGCAGTAAAAACCGCAATCGTGGGATCCCCCTGCGCCATGCGGCCACGGTGTGGCCGTGTACCCAGCCGAGTGCGCCAATCAGCGGGCGCCACGTGACAACAATACACGAAAAATCCCTCGCCACGTCACGAAAGGAAGGACAAGGGGCGCATACCGATGGGACTGCCACAATGATGGGAATAACTGTGCAGCTGTCACTGTGCGGTTAGGGCTTGGAAAATTTTTTAGGCAAGTTACCATGATTACCAGCTGTCAGTGACTGAGGCACGCCAAAAATGACTCGGAATTGGCCAAAATGACTCGGCACGAGGCGAAAACGAGCCAGAGAGTCAAAGAATAGACCCAGAAGCTGTCAGATAGACTCAGCATGGTGCAAGTTTGCACCGAACAGTGCGCCCTAAGCGATAAATAAGGACAAAAAGAGAAGTTCCAATTCCAAAGGAACCTAGAGACGCCTAACAGCAAGAACTGCTAGACCTCACCAGCTTCGGGGGGGATAACCCCTGGTAGGGTCACAAGTGGTAAAACACAGCCCAACTTGGCTTACGCTGAATAAGTACGGCAGGTTAAGAAGATCGTATGCAGCCGACATAGAAACTATGTCGGCCCGTATAGGACAAAGATGTTAACCTTGCAGGAACCAACGAGCCTAGTCTCCCGAGGAGGGGCCGAGTTAGGTAGGACGCGTGTCACCTTTCCGAGTGAGGTTCAGGATGGACCATGGTAAAGCATGGTCAAAATAGAAGGGCGACGCCGGGTGACACGAAAGGAGTCGGGTGACGCCCAAAGAAAGGGCTAACGTACAAAGTTACTGCGTGACGCTAAAAGGAATAGGAGGCAACGTACCAGAAGACCGTTAGCTGTCTAGCTTTATGGACTGGGCCACTTGGCTTGGGCAAGCCCACGACCCGACCCGCATAGTAGGGACCAAGATCCAAACAGTAACCCTAGCACCCAACGGGGTGTAACCTAGCTAGCATTGCCTATATAAGGAGGGGCATAGCTATAGAAGAAGGAGGTTGGACGAAGTAGGGAACTAGTGCACAGAACACTAGTTCATACAGCTCAAGGAGCACTTGTAAAGCTCTAGAATCAATAAAATTTCTAAGTGTGGAGAGTTCATCTTGTTCTTCATGCATGGCTAGACCATGCACTCCCTCCCCGGTGACCACAAGAACCCATTCGGCCCCCAACTCAAGCCTATCCATGGCATCTGCCGTGACACCACCACCACACCGACATCCTACGAGATTCAGAAGAGAAAGTTCACAAGATCCATGAGAACCTCAAGAACACCCAATCCAGACAGAAGAGTTATGCCGACAAGAGATGTCGAGACCTAGCCTTCAATATCGGAGATTTTGTGTATCTCCAAGTATCACATTTGAAAGGAATGCAAATTTTCCAACTCAAAGGAAAGTTAGCCCTCAGATATATCGGACCTTTCAAGATTCTGAATCATCGAGGAGAAGTATCGTATCAATTGGAACTGCCAGAGGAGATGTCTACCGTGCATAATGTGTTCCATATCTCGTTACTTTGCAAATGCTTAGAAGTCCTAGAGAAGACCAAAGTATTCAAGAATATTGATCACCGAACCATAGAGATCAACGATGAACTGACATATCCCGAAGTACCCATCCCTATTTTGGAGGAAGCTTTCAGAACCACCAGGACACGAAGTATCAAGTTTCTCAAGATCTAGTGGATTAACCACACTGAAGAAGAAGCTACCTGGGAACGAGAAGATTACATTAGGACGGAGTTTCAAGATCTCTTTAAATCCTAGTTTTCTTTTTATCAAATCTCGGGACGAGATTTTTTTTAGGAGGGAAGGTTTCTAACATCCCAAAAATATTAATCAAGGTTATCAATTCCAATCACCCAAATTTAGGGTTAACAAAAACTTTTGTTAATTTAAATCCATATGAATGCATGTGTGTATGTGATGATTGCATGAATGCTTGAATGGACTTGTGTGATTGTTATGAATGGAAAGGATTGGTTTAAAGATGAAAACAACATCATCAAAATCATTTCCATGAAGAATCAAATCAAAGGAAATTCAAAAACAAACAAAATAAGCAAATGGTCATTTTTGCCAATCTTGCTCACTAGACCACTTTGAGTGTTTATAGTCCAAGATTTCAAACAGAAACAAATCCATTTCTTTTCACCCCTTGCTAGACAAAGTGAAAGTGAACCCAAGCCCACCTTGCAATCCCACAGAAACATTTGGCAACCTTATTCAAATGACATTTGAAATTTGAATTTAGTTCATATGAGAAGATCACCATTTCTCATAACCCAACCAAACCAATGGACATTGACAAATCCAAGCAACCAGAGACTACCTAGTATGTGACCATTGCACCCACCAATTTTCAACCCAAAATTCAAATTTAAATTTCTTGCGGCTATTTCATCAAACACTTGGAGACAGAAAATCAAATTGGCCAAACTTTACTGTTTTGAGCTGTGATCTTTGTAACCATTGTTCACCATTGATCACACTCGTCTCCCCAGTGTCAACCAATGCCTTGAACACCCCTAGCCCCTACCCAGTGCACAATTCCATGCGAACCTAAGGGAACCCTTGCCACCATGTCAAGGACGCACGCCACCGTCCATCGCCACCCCCTGTCTAGCCCTCGAGCCCTGCTAGCCAATGGACCACCCAGAACATACGCGCCCATTTCTCTGCGACCATGTCCAGAGCACGCCAGAGCGTCGTGCCTGACACGCTCGCACAGACTGTGTCCCGTCTTCGCCGCCCGTGTACCTGATCACAACCGTTCCAGGAACCTACCAGACAACCCCGTTCGCCACCGCGTGACCCGTAGCCACTATGTGCCATCAAAACCACCGTCGGTGCCGCTCAGAGTGTCGATGCGTTCCGACCGAACCGCACCGCCCCACACCTCGCCATCAAGACGTTGAGCTTCGCCAGGAGACCACGCACCATCCCCTACCTTCAGCCATGTCGTTAGCTCACTGTGAAGCCGACCCCGACGAGCTTAGCCCGCACCCTTCGGAATTTCGCCGGAGCTTGCCGCTACTGGAGGAGAAGGGCGCCGTCGATTGGAGCCACCCCAGGAGGAGCCACCAGTATGAGGAGGACCGTCGTCGTCGACTTTGTCGTTTGCCCCCATCGCCGACCATCGCCTGAGCCCCGGTGATCTGCCATAGACCCCCACTGGCCGCGCTAGGGTTCATGCTCATCACGTTCATTTCAGACATAGACCCCCACAGCCGTTGATCTGACATAGACCCCCTCAGCAGGTGATCTGCCATAGACCCCCTCAGCCGTTGATCTTACATCTAATCCTACAGTTGTAATAGCCCTGTAAGCCTTCGAACCCCCTGTCTCGCTGACTGGTGGGGACAACCACTTAAACCGCCCGCGTGCACGCTGTGCGCAGTAGGCCGGCCCAGTTAACTTTCCCGCATGACCCAGTTCGTTTGAAATTAGGTTTATCTATTTAATTTCAAGCTTAGTTCTGGCAGTAGATTCAAAATTCAATCCAGAGAGTTTCACTGAACCAAATTACATGAAACCAATTTCGTTAGAAAGGTATTAAAATTCTTAATCCAAGCCTACTAGATTTAAATCGTTTGGAATTATAGGTCACCTATAGTAAAAATAACAAGGCAGAGTCTTTTCTGCATTCAAACATTTTTCAAAATTCAACCATTAAAGCTTTTGAGTTGATTACAACTCTCAAAAATCACATTTGATAAGACCTTTATGAATATATAAAAATATCTAGGTTTACTTACAGAAATAATAGACAAGTAATAAAAGAATGCCCCATAGGCATTTCTAGTCACTTTAATTACTTAAAATAAAAAGTTTAAACCTTATTAAATTGTTACACCACTTTAAATCACATTCCCAAGTACTGAAATATATGGTGATGACATGTGTCAACATGATCCCATGTTTTAATTAGAGAATATTAAATCTTAAGTAGTTTTCAATGAGTAGAAAGTACTTTTCAAAAATATAATAAATGAAACTAGTGTGTTAATCTTTGTGATTACTGTGATGATGCTAAATCATCTAGTGAAAACCCTAGTGTGATAAATAGAATTATTTAAGTATTGTTTGGTGATTTTGTACCTCGTACTTATTTATAGACGCTAGTACCGACCAAGGATATGAAGAGGAAGGAGACTACTACGAGGAAGAAGCAGAGGAGAACTTCAACCACTTGACTGCACAAGGCAAGCTGTTTGATGCAAGCTTAGACTTGCAATTATGCAAGCCTCACTACACAAGTTAACTTGGCAAGCCATCCTAGCAAGCTAAACCTTGCAACCGTGATTACCCCAAATCCTAGTTTTACTTGCAAGCTTGATTCTTTTATTCCTTTATCAATGCTTTTTAATTATGTTCACCTAGTGACTTGTAAGTTTTGGAAAGATATTAGACGTAGCATAAAGAGCATAAAACTTGGCCTAAGTTAGATAGATCTTGATGTCATCCTGATGCATGAGATTGAACTTAGATAAGTTACACTTGTTTACCACCCCTCATTAGTGTTTACCCCCAATTTTAGTGGCTAGTTCTAAGCATAAAACTTCATCACTTTAGATGGGAATACTTGGTGGAAATGATTATGAAAATCTTAGAATGATGAGTAATTCTAATGAAATGTTTTGACATGTCTTCTTGAACACCAGATGATTTTGATGATGAAAATGTTGAGGCATGAGCCTTAGCCCTATATAAAATTGCTGGTTGTCTGGATGCGATACCATTCCAATTTTACCGTAAAACCACAATACCCGAATTTGGGTAGGGATTGACTAGAAGTTTATATACCTTAGTATGGGTTCCCTTGCGGCCGAGGTTTGAGCTGAGGCTACCTCGTGAAGATTGACCACCTTTGCAGTTCCGAAGATGACAGATGGTCATGGTTGGGAGGCCAAACTCATAGGAGAGGTGTCTATACTAGGGCGTGTAATTGAAAGGTTAGGATTGATTATCCGCATAATGAGTATGGTGAATTCAGGATTGTTCCTGATGGATGTATCAAATGTTGTGGTGAAAGTGTACCACCTCTGCAGAGTGTCAAACTATTAGAATAACCGCATCCGCGGTTATGGATAATTGAGTGGCCATACTGTTCCATCATCAGATGTTTTCAAAATGACTTGTGAAATGAATCATGACTTGACTTGACCACAATAGGGTTGTGATATGAAACTCAAGTTCCCATTTAGGTGTTATAAAACCTTAAACTAGTTTTATTTGCTTCTAAACTTAGTTAGAGATAAACCTGGATTTTTGCAAAACAACCTAGAGCTTAGTATTCCAACTGAAACCACTTTACCTGTTAGTGATACTTTGCGAGTACTTAAAGAGTACTCATGGCTTTGTCCCTGGCTATTCCCATCGCCAGACTATGAAGAGGACTATCAGGAGGAAGGACCGCAGGAAGGTTACAGGAAATAGGATCATCTCCCATCGTCAGCATTGCCTGTGACCATGAAGATGGAGCCTCGCCCACGCTATCGTTATTACTATGTTATTCCGCTCCTTTGAATGTACTAATATTGGATCATGAGATCCTTTATTTGTTGTAAGACCTTATGTATGGTTAGTAATGGATGATGTACTGTGATATCCAATCTGTTATGTCTCGCAAAAATGGTAATCCTGGGATTGCGATGTATGGCATAACGGGCATCTGGGATTAAAAATCCGGGTGTTGACAATAGGTTTCCACGATGTGCATGTCTCTTTTGCTAAGCACAATGAGGGGGTTAACTGGCGTAGAGTCCAGTTTAGTAATGAATGTTGGGTTATGATGGTTGGGGCACCACCTGATCATGAACACTAAATACCTCAATGATGTCAATAGCATTGGAAAAATGCTAATGTTGGAAAGGGATCCTGAGCACAAATGGGAAATTATTGCTAAGGTTAGGGTCACTGATCTGGTAGACATCCCAGAAGTGTCATGTTGACACTTGGTGACAGTGAAGATTCATAAAGTTGGACTTCCTCTATTGAGCTTCTTTTTACCAACTGTCTTGGTGGGGGCCCACCATACGAGGATCCTGCACCTGAGGATGATATTGACCAACATCCAGATCCTGAAAATGGAGCTGCCCCTTTTGTTCCTCCTCCTCCCCCTCCACCTCCCCCACAAGACAATAATGACAATGTTGGTGGTTGGGATCACTAGGTTGTTGAGAATGTGGCCCAAAATGCTCCTGCTGCCCAAATCCTAGATGCTGGGGAGGAACTGCAATTTGACAATCAACACTCTCCACCACATGCCACTCATAGTGGGGTCACTGTTTCCATACCTGAGAAGGCTCATGTTCCTGGTACTGAACTTGGGAATGTATAAGAGGTAAATCATCCCGTGGTTATTCAGCTACAAGATGCTGGGATCGTTCAAGGCCTTATGAATATCCTTCAAGCTTACCTAGATGAATATGAGGATGAACATAACTTTGATGATGATAGAGCTGCTGACAATCATGGTGATCATCTGATGGAGGATGTTGACATGCTTGTCCCATATGAGGCACATCTGCAGATTGGAATGACACTTACTCATTTTATGGCCACCCTAGACTTTCTTGCTGTCAAGCATAGGTTCTCTAAGCAGGTCTTGCATCTGGGACAGATTGTTTGCACTTCATATCATGAATCAGTCCTCCTCACAGGGGTGACAAATTTTGAGAAACCTGTAAGTTGGTTTAACTTCATTACTCTTATGCTTGCCACATTTGAAATTTTTTATTGGATAAAGAGTTTCCTCTCCTGTCCTCTATGGTATATTATCAAGGAACCAATTGCAGATGTGCCTGAATGTGTCACTTAGATTCCTCCAAAATGTATCCAGGCTCCAAATAACAAGGACTATGTGGACTTAACTCCCTCTTCTCCATAAAATAAAAGGAGATGTGTGGGCCTTATTGTTGAATCTGAGGTGAGGTGAATCCCAAGAAATTTTGAGCTTAATGGTGGTTTCAAAAACTATTCTAATTGCTCTGATAATAATTGTCTATCTTGCAATGATGCTCCTCCAAACATCAATACAGAGGTGGTTAAAAATCTTGCTGCTAATTTTTGTAAGGTGGCTGAAGACAACATTGAGAAAAAGATGTAGAAAAAAGCAAGATTGCAGACAAAGCTATAAAGCCACCTGGTGCATTCAAGAAGCCTTCTGGACTTGCTTCAAGCTCTAACCAGGGGGACAAAAAGAAGAAAGAGGATGCTGGGCCCTGTGGGCAGCATGCGAAGAAGAAGCAAAACAAATAAGTGTCTCAATGTATGCAAACCTTAAGTATTTTGTGGTTTCCTTTGGAACTATTTTCCATTGGAAGTGTTATCTATGGTGTCTGAACTTGTGGTCCTCAGATGCTGTGTGGAGGAACTTCTGTCCTTATGACTGTCTTTTTTATCTGTTGAATGGTCTTGTTCTCTGCCTGTATTATGTCATGGATGATATATCATGATTTGATAAACATCAATATCTTTACCCTTCATATAGTTTCCATGGATAGGAAAAGGATATGGAAAATCTTAAACTGGAACTTAAGAGGGATCAATTGAGAGAAAAATGGGTGGCCCTGTGTTTGAAAATTTAGGAATCAGGGTGTGAAATAATATGCCTTCAAGAAAAAATGTGATCTTTTTGACATGGAGTACATTAAAAACTTCTATCCTCAGAAATTTAACAAATTTGCTTTCATTCCATCTATGGGTGCCTCTGGTGGTGCAATCATCACCTGGAATGGAAGCCTCTTCAATGGAGAGTTGGATTTTTAAAATGATTTCTCCATTTCTGTCAAAATTACTTCAAAGATATCCAATGAATCTTGGATTTTGACAAATGTCTATGGTCCATGTCAACCTGAAAAAGCCTTTTTCCTTGACTAGTTCTCCAATATTGATATGCCTGATTGTTGGGGATATACTTTCTGCGTATACCCACAAGACTCACTGACCAGGGTGGCCCACCAACGGGTTAGATCTTTGCTTCATGGGCGTCCCAGTCAGAGAAAGAAGAGGAGGCAGTTCCGGCTACGACAAGGCTTAGAAAAGTTACCGACTTAGGTCTGTAGTATTACTTGTAGTCCAAGATGTATCTAGTTATGGACTCTGTAACGTAGCTGGATAGGTCTCTCCTGTAACCCTAGGTCCCGGTGACTATCTAATTCGGCCCTATGGGAGCCTTTAGGGCACAACCAATATTACTACCACAATCACAACTTGCACAGGAGAACCTCTCTTGTAGTCCGTTGTAACATCCGGCTTACGCCGATATATTACTGGGTCGCAAGCAGGAGTAGGATCCGATCACCCAGTAGGATCTGAACCTGGGTAAACTTGTGCTCACCGCTCCTGGAACATCTGATGTCTCAAACCCCATCTTTACAACGCCACTAGGACCCCCTATGGCATACTTGTCGACAATCCGACGACAGTTGGTTCCTACCATGGAGTTGAAGACCTTTGGAGCTTCATTCCAGGCAGAATCTGCGCGTCCAGGAATCAGCGAAACTATCGCCATTGGTCGCATGGTATATGCCAGTGATGTACCTCTCGTCCTTCTCGAAGAGACCTGGATTCTTGCTTCAAAACCCATGATGACCTACATGATCATGTCTATCGACGATATCGATATTTATCTCGGTTTTGCTGAACCCGCCCAACCCACCCTTGAGGTGATGACCATAGCGGAAGAAAAATCTAGATCTACTTTGTCCGCAGAGGCGGAAGAGTTCAAGATTCTGGAGAAAATCGAACCCACCCAGCCCACTCCTGTAGTGGAAGAAGCGGTGGAAGAAAAATCCGGATCTGATCTATCTGACGAGATCGGATACTCGGACGAACAATACATCCGCTATGGATCCGGCCTTGTCAACGTCATAGCAGAAAAAGAACACTTGAGGAGCAAGATCACAGAGATGATGAGACGCCCCTACATCGATTACAAAGCAACCACCGACATCAAGGAGAACTTCGAGATGGCAGAGGAGGAAACCAAGTTGTACCACTACCTCAAGAACATAAACAAGAAGAAGCACTGTTTCGTGTACCACATAAGCTCTGGATCCGACTCTGTCGATGCTAGAGCCGACAACCATTCAGTCCTAGACGCAATCGAAGAAAACGCCGACTTACCTGGCTCCCCTCAAGAGTCAATAACGTCATAGGAACTTTGAGACTTCGACAAGGAGATGGAGGAGTACGAGCAATAACATGACTCCGAGCCAGCACAAGGTGAGCCATAAAATTCTCCTAGTCCATACGATAGCATGGATGAAAGCTACACCTCGCAGGATGATATGGACACCGGATATTCCTCCGAGGTCCACAAGCCATCCACTAAGAAAAGTACCGATGAAACATTATCCCCCCGTACCAGCCCAAAAGCCGTCTTTGCCACTGGTACGCACGTCAAGGCTGCTGGGCAGTCAAAGAAGAAGAAGAAGAACAAGAATCCTACACCGGCAGAGCCGAATGTCGAAGAAACCAATGAAGAAAATGTTGATGCACAGATCGAGATGGAGAATCAGGATGGAGATCCGATTAATAGCACGCCGATCGACCCTCCTGTGGATGGACACGTCATCACCAAGGGTGTACATGAAATTTATGGAGATGCTCTCACGATTCCAATCCCAACAGCTTCAGATCTTACACCGGAGGCACTGGAGAAAAGGTCTGAGGACCTGGAAAAGCATCTTTTGTTTTTGCTCGAAGAGGCCGCGCGCATCATCAAGATTAGGCAACAGTTAGACAGTGATCCTGCCAAATATCAGTCAAATTTCTAGCGATACCCAAACAAAACAAGGGGAGGTCCGTTTCTTGCCAACAAGAACCTGAATATCCATAAAGATCTATTCGACAGAAGAACCGGAGAGAAGATCTGAGTCTACAACACACCATTGGAAAATTCTTCTACATCTCGAGCCATCCTTGCCAATAATCCGTCTCCACAGCAGGTCCAGCAGTGCGTCGTATTGCTGGACAAATGATTAAAGCAGCAGAAAACGACCGCGTCATTCAGTGGCAAGCTGGCCTCAAAGTCAGAATTTTTCCACACTGGCGCTGACCAGAGAGTTGATGGAAGGCTCCGCAGGCATACAGATCAATGCTATCATCTTTGTGGAGAAGAATAAAACTCAAGAACCGGCTCAAATGGCTACTCTCATCGGCCAGCGCGTGACTAGGCAAGAGTTATTCCGGCTACATCCAAAGACGCCATCAGGGCAATGGTTCCACATCAGGACCATTTTTGACAAAACAACCGCTATAGAGAAGAACCGGAAACACCCCCATGCGAGAAGAGCAAGATCGGAAACACGCCAGTTGAATTTGGTATTGCCAAACACATTCAACCCTACGACGGCGTGGCTCGGCAATATACCTGGCTCTAGGATTTTTTTCCATGCTTGCTGCATCGCCAAAGGAGGAAACAACCTGGTCGCAGTCCGATATCGCCCGCTTATGCCGAGGAAGACGACTCGATCGTGGCTCCATGAACTGCCATAACATTCAATTCATAACTGGTATGATATGAAAAGTGCATTATTTTCAAACTTCGAGGGATCATACATGAGGCCTGCACAGTCGAAGACTTGCAGCGTTGCACACAAAGACCCAAAGAAACCTGTCAGGATTACCTCGAACGCTAGATTGACACAAAGAAGTCCTGTGAGGGAGTAAACGAGCAAACTGCGATAGAAGATTTCATTGCAGGACTCCCAGTCGAACCGTTGCGTCACAGACTGAAGCGTGACCATGTCACAGATTTGGGAGAAATGATAGATATGACAAGCAAATATGCTGATGCCAATGATGATTCAGAAGGGCTGCTAAATATTCTGGCCAATCCCAATGCGGCCAAATAACCAAAACAACAAGCTCAGAAGCGCAAGAACACCTTGGACGAAAAACCGGCTCCGGAGAACGCAGTTGTTAATGCATTGTTTGGATCTTGTGGACGAGGAGGGCACGGAGGCGGCCGGGGTAGAGGCCGTGGAACTTCCCGAATCCAGGGAAGAGGACACCAGCAACCCGGAAGAACCTATACATGAGCCGACATTGCCAATAATCCTTGTGTCCACCACTTGGATAGTAATGGAGGATCTACCCACACAAATGTCGAGTGTGGTTTCAATGAAGACATTAAGAAAGACGAATCCGCTGGCTACAGAGCCAAGCGACAAAAGGAAAATAAAAATTCCGAGAAAGGCAAGGAGCCCAAGGAATATTCTGACATGGAATAAGCGGATGCCGCACAGTACAAGTCGGACGGAAAGAAGGAATTTACGACTAAGAAAGACGCATACGTGTGCTTCCTTGGATCTCAGCCGGCTAAAGACAAGAAGGCGGTTCTCCGTGAGCTCAACGCCACGGTTTCGGCTGTTCCACAATTTCTGGATTGGTCGGACATAACCATCACCATTGATTGCTCAGATCACTCGAGGAAAACACATCGTCAGGTAAAGTACCCTCTGGTCGTCAATCCTCTTACTGATGGCTATGAGTTCTCCAAAACACTCATGGACGGTGGGAGCAGCATTAACATCCTCTACATCGAGATGCTCCACCGCATGAAGCTACATGAGAGCCAGTTGAGTTACAGTAGTGTAACTTTCCATGGCATTGTACCAAGGATACAGGCAGATTCTCTGGGTGAGATTACTCTGGACGTGACATTCGGAACCCGAGACAATACCGGACCAAGCCACTCTCTTTAGAGGTGATACCATTCAAAAGTTCTTACCACGCCATCTTCAGACGTCTAGCTTACTGGGCGTTCATGGCTCGTCCCTGTTACATCTACAATATGATTAAACTTCTAGGTCCAAAGGGCGTAATCACCATCCGAGGAAATCCGAGGAAGGCGTGAGAGTGTGACGAAGGATCTGCTGCATTTCCCAAAGCCGTGCTACACGCCAAAGAGTATTAGGAGATCAAGAAGACCATCAACCCGTCCGAGATGCCTGCTACGAAGAACGAGGTGCTGAAGCCAAGTTTGTAGTTCAAGGCGTCGGAAGAGATGAAGAAAACGTCGGTAAAGGAAGATGATCCCTCCAAGATGACGAACATAGGGGTAGGCTTAGAACTTGCATAGGAAAGTGCACTCGTCGAGTTCCTCAAAGCTAATAGTGATATCTTCGCATGGAAGCCTTCTGACATGACCGGAGTACCTAGGGAACTTGCCGAGCACTCTCTTAATGTGTACCCTGATGCTAAACCCGTCAAACAGTCTTTACGACGGTTTGGTGATGAAAAGCGCACAACGATAGCCAAGGAATTAGCCCAACTAGAGTTAGCGAGATTCATAAGAGAGGTCATCCACACAGATTGGGTGGCAAATTCTGTACTCGACCCTAAAAATGACACCATTGATTTAAGGATGTGTGTTGATTATATCGCTTTGAACAAGGCATGCCCAAAAGAACCATTCCCTTTGCCTAGAATCGATCAAGTTATTGACTCAACGGCAGGGTCAGAATTACTCTGTTTTCTCGTTGCATATTCCGTATATCACCAAATACCGATGAAAGAATCGGATCAAATTAAGACGTCTTTCGTCACTCCTTTCGGAACCTTCTACTACAAAACTATGCCTTTTGTCTTAAAGAACGCAGGGGCTACATATCAACGTACTATGTGTAACATCCCAGCATTTAGGAACCAACGAAGGATAGAAATAGGAATTTGTGCATATGCATGCATTCATCTATAAAACCTGGGTAAATTTTTCGCCAAATAAAAACCTAAAGTGCTCAGAGATTCTTTCACTCTCTAGGTGTGGGAATAGCTCTAGAGAGTGATCGTTATAAATTTTTACATGATCTTTATGAATTGTGTGTTTTGGGGGAAAGAATTTGAATTCAAAATTGAAATTTGAACTTATATTTTAAAGTTAGGATTTGGTATTTTGGAATGAATTCCCAAATGTATTTACGAATATTATTTGATTTAATAAAGAGATAATAAATAGTAATAAGAATTCAATATAAAGAAAATTCAAATGAGAAATAAATCTTTATTCCTTATCTTAATTCCATAAACAATTTACAATAATAAACTCATTCAAGTAATAAAGGTTCGTGACAGTAAAGAAATTACAAAAGGGAAATTAAAATATGAATAAACTATTACAATGTTCTTACAAAAGAATAAAATAAAGATTACAAAAAGAATCTATCTATTTAGGTAATCCTACACTAAATCTTGAGTATCCATATCTTGTACCTACAAAATTCAAAACAAACAAAATGAAAGTAAAAGCTTAATTGTTAGATTTACTCTCAGTGGAGAGCAGTGAAGTGCACTGCTCAGGAATACATCATTGAGTAATTTTTATAGGGGCAAGTTTCACCAATATGAAAGAATTTGTTCTTCCATAATAAATATGCCACAAGTTAGATATTCACAGCAAGTAAGAGGGGCAAGTTTCACCAGGAGAGCAAAAAGTTAAAAGATCAAAAGGTGGGACACCTCACTAATCTGATCCAAAACTGTGTACCAAGCACATAGGCAGCACAATCACCTAAATCCATGGTGTGTGCTGTTAACACAGCAACAATAGCTCACACAAGCAAAAGGAGTAACACAACCATGGGCAGCTTCTAGCAGCTCACTCTTTCATCAAACCAGAAACACACCAAGATTATAAAATCCAAGCAAACCACCAGCCAAACCATACACCAGATCATCCTAGCATCACCAAATTGTGACATAAGGAGGGGGTGGATCAGGTGGATAGCAAGGATAGGTTGTAGGAGCTAGGAGGTGAAGGGCATATCAAGGCCAAGCTTACAGGAACCAGAAGTAGCAAGAGTAGCACCAGGAGGTGAAGGACAAGATCAAGCCAGCAACCAAGATAGTAACATCAGATCATCAGATCAACCACAACAACCAATCAACTGTTGTGGTGAGTATCATAAAACTCTCACATAATCTATTCATCTTATCTAAACAGAAAATCATGTGTTGTTTTATTGTTAACCTCTCAGTAATCACCCACGTGGGGTGAATCTATCATAGAGGTTTTGGAATATAAATGCCATCAATAAATCTACCAAATCATATATTCCAACATGTTTTCATATATCTTATAAATTCTGGGCACATCTCCTAATGGAGTAGCACCTCATATTTCATAAAATCTATGAATCAATATAAAGTTATGAGCAAACCAACCATCTTAGCCAATTAGGATCCAAGATTCAGTAATCAACTATGGTACTTAAACATTTCTATGAGGGACAGCAAGATAGGAACCTAGTTCCTAAGCCTTAGACCAACATCATAGGCATAAATGTTAAAAGAAGCTTTCAACTTATCTTTGGCATTAATTCAATCATAAGCACTAATAGAATTAAGCCTAGTAGTAGAACCTAGACTTGTATGCCATTTTAAGATGGTTTCACAAGAACAGATTCTACAACAAGTAGATTAAGTATCTAGCTTTCATAAATAAAATGACAAACCACTAATCGTCATTTTACTGGAATCAATCACCAGGAATCATTTCCATGTTTATGTATATAGAGCATTACTGTAAGAAATTGAATAACCTCAATCTGCATATGGATATATATATGCTAACATTTAAAGATATAGTGAATAAATCACTGACAAAACCACTGCCAATAATAAGGTCATGACAGTAGTGAGCTTCCAAATCATTAGGATCCACAAACAATAATTCCACAGTAGCACTATCATTTAAACAATATCAAATTACCAACTGGAATTAGTCTGGTAAGCCACTAGCATCACCAAAAACACAATTGTAAATAGTAATCCACAACAAATAACCATTCGCCATCCTCAATTACCATTACTACTAATTTCAATCCATCATTTAAAATTACATAGAGGGATGAGCCCTAGAACCAGGGAAGAACCCTATAAAAAGTATGAACCCTAATTAGGGATGGCCACTAGAGGCAGACAGATGAAATCAAAGGAGACAGAGGACAAAAGGCACATGTGGTAATCAAGACCAAACTCACTAGTGGTCCTCGCTATACAATAGAAGAGGAAGCAGAGGGGTCGACGAGCGCATGGCGACACAGAGAGCACACAAAGGGCGCTGCAACCCGCACCGAGCCGAGGCGGCGGCCACAACAGCGCAGGAGCATGAACATTGCAACCACATCAATGCACGAGCACCTCACAGCACCACGGAGGCATCTGCGGAGGCATCACCAGCACCACCCCAAAACCTAGGGTTCGGGACGGGGCTATCCTAGCTGCAGGAGGGCCCTAGGTCCAAATCGAATTGGACCAAACAATGGAGAGTGGTCGATATCCACATCATGCACTACGCCGATAGCCAGGGCAGACCACGGCAGCGGGAATCGCACGACGACGGCGCCAGTGACCACGGGGTCGAGGAGGAGAAAGGGGTGAGGTCGAGAGAAGGTGAGGCAGAGGACTGGGCCAATAGGGCCAGTAACCCTTCAGGGAGAACTTTTGACTAGGACACTTGGGCCAAGTTAGGCCAAATAAGCCTAATGGGTTGGCCCAAAACCCTAAAAGGAAATTTAATAATTTATAAAAAACCAAAATACCCCTAGAACTCAATAAATTCTAGAAAATAAAATAGAATTCTAAAAAATACAAATAATATATTTTTAGATTCATAATAATCCAACCTTATGGAATTTGGTTAATAATTTTATAATATATATTCCTTATGGAATTTTATAAAATTAAAGAAAACGGATAAAAAAATAAAATATCACTTTGATTATATTTTGTTATTACAGTATTTCAGAAAAATACTAAATAAATATTTAAAGTTACCAAAATAAATTCTCTTTTATTTAAATGCTAATTCTTAAAAGAATTAATAAATAAAACAGTTTATATTAAATAATTTTTTAGCTTTTAACTCAAATAATAATTTATTACAATATAAAATAGAGAATTAATATTTATAAAATATTAAGGTTATTCCTTAAGAAGGAAATTCTTAAGTTGCTATGAGTATTTTAGAAAACTAAAATAATGGGTAAAACACATAAAAAAAGTAAGTCACAAGTAATGCATTACATTACTATGCATGTTCATTTTGCTTCTTTAATTATTGTCCTTACCAGGTAGTAATGATGTTTTGTACACATAGAAGCTCAAGGTCTAGTGCAAGCATCCGACTTCACCATCTTGCAATCACAAGGCAAGTTCATCACTTGCTTATGTCCTTTGAAGAGTCTTTACAAAGTATTTATAAACTGTGTGTTATCATCTATGTTCCAAGGAAAGAAAATATTATTGTCACAAATAAATAAATTGTTGATATCATCCTAAGTGATGATATAGTGGAGCAAAAGAAATTAGGTTCCTATTTGCAACAATGGTAATCACCTAGGAATTTAACAAACCACGACATTAGTGATTCTAGCGCCGTATATAACGCATTAACCATGAGATTTGGAATGGGACGGAGAAGTTAGATATATCCTTTTCCTTTTGTATGGAGGCAAGACGACCTTAATGTCACAATGTGATTCCTTGTGCGGATCCAACATATGGGTGGGAACCCTTAGGCCCCACGTTTTTGGTGTCTAGACTATCTATGAGTGGCTGTCGGAGGTTTAGTCGGACCTATTTGGTACTTGCCAGGGGCATCACCAGCTCATAGAATCTTCGGGAACTCATTAGGGTTTTAGCCTGCCCGTAAGGGGGCTTAACGGAGGTGAGCCAGCCCCGAAGGATCATGCAGACATATGGGGTCATGGAAAGGGAAGTGATTGGCTTGGATCACCTACTGGGCCCCACGTCATGGAATTGTGGATGGGAAAGTACGCCCGATTGGGCAACATGGAGTTGATCTCTCATGGTTAAAGTAACGCACCTCTGCAGAGTGTAAGAATTGTAATTTTTTACTCCCTGTACCGGGAAGGAGCTACAAACACGGAAGGAAAGGAACTCCATGAAAGTTCTGGTAAACCCGTGAAGGCTAATGGGCATAGTTTTTAACAATAAAATCAATCTTTGAAGAAAGATTTACGAAAACTACATAGTGCGAAGGACTTATAGTCCGAGGTGGTAGATAGAGAATCAAACTTTACACCTTGCATATAATGAATTTGCTTGGTAACACTGTTACTCACCTTTTTCCTTTGATCTCCTGCTTAGACTCTGAAGATCCAGAAGATACCCCAATGTATGCAGCCAAAAGCCAAGAGGAGGTCTTCTATGAAGAGCCCGATCTATACGGTGCCTTAGAAGGGGTGGACTACGACGTCGTCTATGGAGGAGAACACCATGAGTCAGAATAATTACCTTAGTACTCATAACCAATTGAGCCGAGCAACATGAACAATATATAATAATTAGTTGTTGAGCTCAATTTGGAGTTGAAGTTGTCACTTTAAAACTTCCACGGAAACACTTTATATTTGCTGTGTAAGTTGAATCTTTTGAAGTCTTGAACTTCTGGTATTGTAATAATAATGTGTGTATGTTTGTAATGTGGACCCGCAATGTTTCTGTTGTACCACTCTAAGGGATGTGATATTTACGAAACAGTGTTCTGTGAATGTCATGTCAACGACTATAGTGTACTACACATGCAATGGTATACTGGGACACCGCAGTTGGTATTAGAGCAAATTTCTTGGACCTTACGTTGGAAACATAGTAAAAGGTATTACATGTAGGAGTGTATAGCAATGATAAAGAATTATCTAAAAGAGTATAATGGGTATTCAAATGAGAATATTCTGTTTTATATTTTAGTGCGATAATTCTTTGTTATGATGCAATATATTATTGATTACTAATAAAATATTTTTGATTATACAGAGTTATGGCACCAAAGTTTCCAAAAACAAACATTGGTAAGGAAAGAGGAGACTCTCGATGATTACCAAGGATCATTCATTGATCAACTTCGTCAACTTTTAAGGATTTTTAGTTGTCCAACTAAAATCCTGGTGAATACCCTAACCTATTATGATGGTCGTATGTTATCCAAGTATCGTCTGAGTCTCAAACTTCCAGAGGAGATTGGACTATATCACGATCTACCTATGGGTGAAGGTAGGAGTCATTTAGCATCATACCATGTTGCTATTGTGGACGCGATAACCAATATCTGGGAGCATAAAGCTAAGGAGTTAGAAGGGAGCATATTTTCTATGATTCCTCATGATTCTATAGACTCGGAGCCAATACCGGATCATCTTACCTTGGTAAAGAAGCATCCTAAGTTAGCTTCCAAGTTCATGGATCGATATCAAACACTTGTTGCATATTTTTATAATACACATCAACTTATAGTTGAAGATAAAAATGACATGTTAGAGGATCTAACTAATCTAGAAAGAAGGAAACAGTTAGCATTCCAGTTGGAGAAAGAAGCAAAGAGTAGTGCAAAACCAATCTTTAAGGATATACCTATAGATCCCAACTTATTTACACCATATCCTTGATCATCCAGACCAGAACCTACCTATGATCCTAGTTTAGATATGACGTATTCTGTATCATGGGCTTGTGAGGAAGGATCTGAATCAGAACTTCCTATCAAGAATTATGATGGATGGAGAATAGGGTCATTTGAGGGATCCCAAGGGAATCAGATGTCAGTAGATGGGTCTGACAGAGATGTTGGAGAATCCAGCTAGATGGGTGCAAGAATCTATCCTAATAATAGTAGTAGAAATACCATATTCGTAGAAAGTCAGGATGAGGAAGAAGATCCTAAGGAGAGAGTGTTTGAATCATCAACACCTTCTCAAAACCCAGGGAATGTACACTATCTAGTGTTTAATTATCTTGCCCAACAGAGCACCTAGGGAGCAGCAGAATCTGCGCATTCTGTTGACAATTCTAGGAATGAAGCTCAAGAGATGCAAGTGGGTGATAATGTTGAACAGGTTTCTGAAGACTTGTCAGCTGAGCTGGATGGAGTCAATGCACTCAGGCTGATTAATGACTCAAGTCCTGATACTTCAGATACTGAGTATGTTCCTTCTGGAAGGCCATTTGTTCCACAAACTATGCGACGGACGTTACGTCATCACGGTTGGACTTCAGGCATGTATGATGAGCGCTGCGGATACTAGAAACAGGTTACTTATTAGGAAGTATCGGGTATTCGTATTGTAATCCGAGAGAATGATGTAGCTAAATAAGTGAGGTAGTGTTTTTAATTTGTTATAGTACCTATATGGTATAGGTTGTAATGACTTTGTATTTACTATGTGGTTTGTAATGTATAATATGTGAAATGCATATTTGGATTTTATTTGGGTTTTGATTTCCATTGTGTGACTAGCTCTGTGCGTAAATTTGTGCTTAGAACACATGTGCATGATGTAATTATGAGTATTCGCTTTATGTGCAGGACTAGGGGGTCATGGAATCGGGTGTAGAAACCGAATCTGAACAGCAGCGCATGGAGCGTCAGGCTAAGGAGAAGTTAGATGGTGATGCTGGAAATCAGGGAGCATTACCACCACCACCAATGAGGCCGCTAATGGAGTAGAACTTTATGTAGTACATGCAAATGATGCAAGAACACCAAAACAAGTTCATGGAAGAGCTGTTAGGACGAGCTAGAAATCAGAGAGCACCTGAAGGAGGAGGAGTGAGTCTTTACGACTTCCAGAATGCAAGGCCATTACCTTTTGCATCACCCCAAGAACCAATGGATGTAGAAGATTGGTTAGCAGATACTGCGAGAAAGTTGAAAACTATAGGTTGCAATGATGAGGAAGAGTTGAGGTATGTAACTCGTCTTTTGACTGGACCTGCAACATCATGGTTGGAAAATCAGTTAGCCATGCAACCGCCAGGAAGAGAGTATACTTGGAAAGAGTTCAAGCAGAGGTTGCATGAGTATCATGTTCCGGAAAGTGTAATGGAGTTGAAGTGTAGGGAGTTTGAGGAGCTTCAGCAAGGTTATACTAGTGTCATGAAGTACATCCAGGAGTTTAGCCAACTGTCTCGTTATGCCGAGGATGAAGTGAGCACTGAAGAGAAGAGGAAGAAGCGTTTTCTGCGAGGGTTAAATCCATTCGTGAAGATGCAGTTGAGGTTGGCCAATAAACAAACTTATCAACAGTTACTGGATGCAGCCATCATTTTGGAAGATGACTATAAGAATGTCCAAGAGGACCGAAGGAAGAGAGCCAAGAAAGAGATGAAGAGGATTCAAGCAAGTAAACCTAAACCCAATCTGGAGTTCAAGCCGAGGAATAGACCCTACAACAACAACAATTCCAACCGGAGTGGAAATCCAACCAGAAGGAATATTATATGCCATAATTGCAAACTTCCAGGGCATATGAGCTGGGATTGCCAGAAACCGATGATAATTTTCCATGATTGTGGCCAGAGGGGTCATATAAAGCCAAATTGTCCAAGCAAACCACAAGGTGGTTGGCCTGTTAAAGGTGGAGGACGAATCAGTGGAGGCAATGGACAACCAAATATAGGAGGAAGCTTTGTCAAAAATAATAATGGCAAGCGGAGCAGGCCTACCGGGAAGCTAAATTGTGCAACCTTGGAGGAGGTGGATAACTCCGAGCATGCAGTGATAGGTACGCTCAATATCCCTACTAATCCCGGAAAAGTTCTATTTGATACCGGTGCAACTAGTCCATTCATTTCTGAAGAATTCTGTGATAAATTCGGGATTAAAAGGGCAGCGTTAGAAAACCCTATGACTGTGGTAACGGCAGGGGAAATGTAGTTGTACGCCAAATTAAATAAGATCAGGTTATCTCGATTTGTGGTTGTACATACTTTGCGGACCTTTATGTGATTCCTTTGAAAGGAATTACAGTAGTGCTGGGTATGGAATGGATGACTGAACATGGGGCTCAGATTAATTGTGAGGATAAAACTATCTCGATCAAGACTCCAAGTGGATCAAGGATAGTTTATCAAGCTGATAAGCACAGTCATATCATGGTGGATGTTCAGTTGAATTCAATGAAGGAGGTCAAGTTGGAGGACATTCCTGTAGTAAATGAGTTTCAGGATGTTTTTCCAGCAGAGTTACCAGGAATGCCACCTGATTGGGAAATAGAATTCACTATTGATCTAATTCCAGGTACAACACCAATTGCTCAAGCACCATACAAGATGGGTCCGAAGGAATTAAAATAACTAAAATAGAAAATTGATGAGTTATCGAGGAAGGTATTCATTCAAGAAAGTGTATCTCCATGGGGAACTCTGGTGATCTTTGTAGATAAAAGAGATGGAGGAAGAAGGATGTGTGGGGACTATAGAAATCTCAACAATGTTACCATCAAGAATAAGTACCAATTACCAAGAATTCAAGATCTGTTTGATCAAGTTAAGGGAGCTGGAGTATTTTCCAAGATTGATCTAAGATCAGATACCACCAGATAAAAATCAAACCGAAAGATGTTCCAAATACATCATTTGTCTCAAGGTATGGACACCATGAGTATCTTATCATACCGTTTGGTTAGACCAATGCACCAGCAATATTCATGAATCTGATGAACAAAATCTTCATGCCGTACTTGGACAAGTTTTTCATAGTGTTTATTGATGATATTCTGATATATTCCAAGGATAAGGAAGAGCATGCTGATCATTTGAGAATAGCATTGCAGATTTTAAGAGAACATAAGCTTTATGCTAAGTTTAGCAAGTGAATTTTGGCTAGATAAGGTAGAATTCCTTGGTCATGTGATCAGTAAGGATGGAATTGCTATAAATCCATCCAAGGTTCAATCAGTATTAGAGTGGAATGCACCAACCAATATGAAACAAATTCGAGGTTTTTTGGGTATGGCTGGTTATTATCGGAGGTTCATTGAAGGTTTCTCCAGGTTAGCTGGACCAATGAAAAAATTGCTAAGAAAGAATACACTATTCATCTGGGATGAGAAGTGTGAAGCAAGATTTCAGGTGCTAAAGATTAGATTAACTACCGCTCCAATTCTAGCAGTTCCTGAAACAGGGAAGGACTATATAGTATATTGTGATGCATCTAAAGAAGGTTTGGGTTGTGTGTTAATGCAAGATCGCAAAGTAATTGATTATAGATCAAGACAACTGAAACCACATGAAGTCAATTATCCAACCCATGATTTGGAATTAGCAGCAGTAGTCTTTGCCTTGAAAGGATGGAGACATTTTATTTATGGAACAAGGTGTGAGTTATATACTAACCATAAGAGTCTCAAATATTTATTTACTCAAAAGGAATTGAATATGAGACAGAAGCGTTGGTTAGAGATAATCAAAGATTATTGATCTGACAATCAATTATACCCCTAGAAAGGCAAATGTTATAACTGATGCTTTAAGTCGAAAGGGCACAGATATTCAGCCTAGCAATCGAGAACTGCCAAAAGAGCTACAGATGGATTTGGAGAGATTGATACTTTAATTCATAAGAACAGAGACTCTTGGAGGAGTAGCTACTATGCAGGTAGTTGTAGAACAGAATAGTGATCTCAGGCACGAAGACATCAAGTTGAAGATCCTTTTATTGCTGAAGAAATTCGAAGAATATCTCAGGGTCAAGCATCAGTTTTTCACTTAGGAGATTTGGGATCTCTATGGTTCCAAGATCGTATTGTGTTCCAGATGTGCCAGAAATTCGTGAAGTGATACTCCGAGAGGCACATGAGACACCATATTCCATTCATCCAGGAAGTACCAAGATGTACATGGATTTGAAAGAATTATTCTGGCAGAATAAATTGAAAAGAGACATTGCAAAATATGTGTCAGAATGCCACACTTGCCAAAGGGTAAAAGCTGAACATCAAAGTCCAGCAGGACCATTACAACCCTTGGAAATTCCCTAATGGAAATGGGAGGAAATTGGTATGGATTTCATCACAGGATTACCCATGACACCAAAACGAAAGATATGATATGGGTAATTGTTGATAGACTCACTAAAAGTGCACATTTTATTCTGGTAAATCAGAAAGATAATGACGAGAAGTTAGCAGAAGTTTACATTAAGTAGATAGTAAGTAAGCACGGAGTGCCCAAGAAGATCATAACTGATAGAGGATATGTGTTTACTTCAGCATTTTGGAAACAATTACATGAAGCACTTGGTTCAAAGCTAGATTTCAGCACAACCTATCATCCAGAATCTGGGGGTTAGACTGAAATAACCAATCAAATATTGGAAGACATGCTTAGGGCTTGTGCATTAGATTTGGGAGGTTTGTGGGAAGATCATCTACCATTGACAGAATTTTCCTACAACAACAGCTATCAGAGTAGTCTCAAAGAAGCTCCATATCAAGTACTCTATGGAAGAAAACTAGATCACAAATATGTTGGTATGACCCCGGTAGTAGCAAATAATTTGCGCGTCAGACTATATCAAGGAAAGGCAAAATATCATCGATTTAATCAAGGATAGATTGAAAATAGCTCAAAGTAGACAGGAAAGTTATGCTGAAGTCAAAGGTCATGGCATCCTGAAGTAGGAGACATGGTATATCTCAAATTAAGCCTAATGAAAGGAGTTAAGAGGTTCGGAGTTAAAGGAAAATTGAGTCCCAGATACATAGGACCATGTACTGAGTCAGAACAGGACCATAGCTTATGCTTTAGAGTTACACCAAGATTGGCTCAAGTTCACGATGTTTTCCATGTGTCACAACACTAGAAATGTCTTAAGGTTCCATATGATGCAATTACACATCAAGAGGTGGAATTAGAAGCAGATCTGACATATGTTGAGAAACCCTGTAAATTCTGGAAGAGAATTGGAAAAGTTTGAGACATAGGGCAATCAAGTACTGAAAAGTACAGTGGGAGCATCACCCCGAGAGAGAAGCCACCTAGGAGAAAGAGGATGACTTAAGAGAAGCCTATCCAGAACTATTCAGGTACACTTCAGCCAACTTTGGGGCGAAGTTTAATTTAAGGGAGGAAGTTCGTAACATCCCAGCATTTAGGAACCAACGAAGGGTAGAAATAGGAATTTGTGCATATGCATGCATTCATCCGTAAAATGCGGGTAAATTTTCCACCAAATAAAAACCTAGAGTTCTCAGAGTTTCTTTCACTCTCTAGGTGTAGGAATAGCTCTGGAGAGTGATCGTTATAAATTTTGACATGATCTTTATGAATTAGTGTGTTTTGGGGGAAAGAATTTGAATTCAAAATTGAAATTGTAACTTATATTTTAAAGTTAGGATTTGGTAATTTGGAATGAATTCCAAAATGATTTAGTAACATTATTTGATTTAATAAAGGGATAATAAATAGTAATAAGAATTCAATATAAAGAAAATTCAAATGAGAAATAAATCTTTATTCCTTATCTTAATTCCATAAACAATTTACAATAATAAACTCATTCAAGTAATAAAGGTTCATTACAGTAAAGAAATTACAAAAGGGAAATTCAAATATGAATAAACTATTACAATGTTCTTAAAAAAGAATATAATAAAGATTACAAAAAGAATCTATCTACTTAGGTAATCCTACACTAAATCCTGACACAGTTGCTTGCCCGACTTGCTGTCCGGCTTGGTCTTACTCTTTAAAACTACTTTAGCACTAAAGCACGAAAATCCAAATATCAGGTGTGCTCTTGAGAGAAAGAAAGGTACAAGGTACTGAAAACAAAAGACAGGGTTCTTACTTTTTAACTACTGGCAGCATTTGGCTACCAGCAGTGATAACAACTTCCTTTTAAACTTCCTGCACCTCATCATCTGTCGCCTCCGGATCGTCTAAGAGATATCCCTCTAGTGGATCTAGATAATACTCGGGGAGTTTCTCGAGCTGACAAAGTCATCGATGAAAATAGAGTCTGAGAAAGAACAGAGAAAGACCAACAAAACGCAAAAGCGGAGTAGAAATATTTGCCGGAGTCAGAGGACGGTTGGACGTGAACTACTTCATGGAAACATCCGGAACTTTTTGTTCCACTCTTTCCTTGATCAAATAGTGCATGAGGGTCTTGTAATCCTTCGCTGGAATCTGGCTCACGGTGACCCGCATCTTGTCCTTCTTGTTGCTGGTGATATGGTGCATGAGGCGGTCTCCATGGTGCTGGAGAGGCTGAATCCGACGCTCAATCCAGCAGTGGATCAAGTCAGATCCACGGATCCCCATGTGTTCATTAGAAATTCAATCCTGCTTTTGGCGAGGATCAAAATATCCGACAGCTCCGGTGCTTCCGCATCCCATGACTTATGGTGGGGGGCGCCGCCGTCAGCGAATGACGGAAGACCTTCCGCCTTTCCAGGAGCCAGAATATTCTTGTGATAAAAGAAGGTTCCGTCCCAGCGTTTGACGGATTCACTAGCGTTAATCCTAGGATAAACAAGGTTTCTCCTAAGGACTAAGCTAAGGGTGCCGGTGGTGTAAGGCACACCGGCGCTAATTGAGTTCTTACGGGTACCGTAGTAGTACCGGAAAAGGGTGAGACTTGGCCTAATGCAAGAAACCCCTCACAGATCTGCGTGAGTTCTAAGTTTGAGCAGAGAGTTGGGAGGGAGGTTATGGAACTACACACCATAATGATTGAGGACCTCGACGAAGAAGTCCGACGGTGGCAGGCTAAGGCCACGGTCGATGTGCATGCCGAACAGCACCCGCTCGCCGTCACACGGGGCGGGAACAACGTGTCCTGAGGCGCTCCGCCACACGCCGGCGATGATGAATCCTTCGTCCTCCATGCCCTGGAGTTTGGCGTCATCCATCACGCTGGGGACCCAGAGGCTCCGCATCTTCTTCTCATCCGCCGCCGACGAACCCGCCGCTGCTCCTGAACCCGAGGCAGACGCCATCGCTCTTGGAGAAGAAGGACTGGTGGGGGAGAGAGATTTTTCCTTGAGGCATGTAGATGGGAATGGCTGTGGAGTGCTCGAGGAGTACAAGGAGACAATGAATGAATCGGTGGAGAGATAAATCTGAGAGAAGGGTTTTCTCCTCTCTTTTATTTGCCTCTACGCCAATATTCGTGCGTTGATACGCACGATTTACGCCACGCGTATAGGAGTGAGGTGGGCAACTTCCTCGCGACTCCTCCTCCCCCTCGATTCTTGCGTGGGCATTGAAACGGTGCTCTGTTCCATAAGGAGAGGACCCACCTACGGTCGTGTTGATGGGACTCCTGTTAGTGACAAGACCTGGTCTAAAAAGTTGTCATCCCGCATGCTGCTGTAAAATCTGGCTCGTATTTCAAACTGAGCAAGGAAAAGACTGAAGACAGAACAAAACATGTCTGACTCAATTGAATCGGAATCCTACACTACTAAATGAATTTTTTGGGAACCCTCCAAGATTCGCAAGACGAAAAACCATCAAGCTAGACGATTTATCCGACTTTGGATCTTGGAGACTCCCGGGGGCTACTGTTGGGGATATACTTTCTAGGTATACCCACAGGACTCGCTAACCAGGGTGGCCCACCAACGGGTTAGACCTTTGCTTCACGGGTGGCCCAGTCAAAGAAAGAGGAGGAGCCAGTTCCGGCTATGACAAGGCCGAGAAGAGTTACCGACTTAGGCCTATAGTACTACTTGTAGTCCAAGTTGTATCTAGTTACCGGCTCTATAACGTAGCCGGGTAGGTCTCTCCTGTAACCCTAGGTCCGGTGACGATATAAACCTTCCTATGGGAGACTTTAGGTCAAAACCAATCTTACTACCACAATCACAACTCGCACGGGTGAACCTCTCTTGTAATCCGTTGTAACATCCGACTTACACCGATATATTAATGGGTTGCTAGCAGGAGTAGGATCCGATCACCGCAGTCGGATCTGAACCTGGGTAAACTTGCGCTCACCACTCCTGGAACATCCGACGTCTCACACCCATCTTTCCAACGCCACTAGGACCCCAATGGAGTACTTGTCTACAATCCGACGACACTGATCACTTGGACTGGTTAATCATAGGGGATTTTAGTTTTATCAGGAAACCATCTGATAGAAATAAAGAAGGAGGATATATAAATAGCATGCTACTATTCAATGAAGCTATCATCAATCTTGGTTTGGTGGAGCTCCCTTTAAAAGGAAGGAAGTTTTCCTGGAGCAATATGCAGAAAGGTCCCCTCCTAGAAAGGCTTGACATTTTTTTTCTTCAACTTCCTAGACAATTCAATACCCATCTTCCTTTGTATACCCTCTGTCAAAACCCACCTCTGATCACACACCTTTTGTTATTTCTTGGCACAAAGATTCCTAAATCTCAAGTTTTTAGATTTGAAAATTATTGGCTCCAACATAGTGAATTCAAACAGATTGTTTAGAATGCTTGGGATATTCTAGTGGGTCACACTAACAGTGATAAAAATATCAATGCTAAGCACCAAAATGTTATAAGTGGATTGAAATTGTGGGCAAAAACATTAACTTGTCTTAAAAGTTTGATTCTCAAGGTAAATGAAACTATTGATCTATTGGATTTAATTGAAGAATTGAGGACACTTAGCATTTTCGAATGGAACTTGATGGATATCCTGAAGAACCATGTTATTACTCTAGTTCAAAATCAGAAAGCCTATTGGAAGCAAAGAGGCAAGATTAAATGGGTGACACTTGTTGATAAAAATACCAAATTTTTCCATGCCAAAACAACTATCAGCTATAGACACAACTACGTTTCTATGCTAAAAGATGAGAACCTTACTGAAATACATGATCATGAAGGGAAAGCACATATTCTTTGGGAAGCTTTTAAAAAAAGGATGGGTTCTTCAGATAAACCTACAATGCATTTTAACCTTTAAGAGGTTTACAAAAATGGCATGGATTCTGAAGCATCTGCAGCCTTGGAAGTTCCTTTCTCAGAGAAATAAATTGAGGATGTCATAAAGGAGCTTCCAAATGATAAATCTCTAGGTCCTAATGAGTTTATTAAATCATGCTGGTCTATTATAGGAAAATATATTATACAGTTGATCCAGGATTTTTACCATGAGAAAATTTCACTTGAGAGCATCAATTCCTCATACATTACTCTAATCCCCAAAGTGGATCCTCCTGTAACTTCTGCTGGCTTCAGACCCATTTCCTTGCTGAATAGTGTGCTTAAAATCATCACTAAGATTCTTGATATAAGACTTCAAAAGATCATCCTTAAGCTTGTTCACAAGAACCAATATGGTTTCCTCAAAAAAGGCCCATACAAGATTGCTTAGGCTGGTCATTTGAATACATGTTTCAATGTCATTAGTCAATGGAAGAAATTGTGATCCTTAGGCTTGATTTTGAAAAGGCCTTTGACAAAATTGAACACTCAAAAATTTTGAGCATTTTGAAGGACAAAGGTTTTGGAGATAAATGGATTAAATGGATCACCATGATTTTTCAATCAGGAACTTCATCTATCCTTTTGAATGGAGTCCCTGGGAAAAATCTACTATAGAAGAGGTGTTAGACAGGGAGATCTACTTTCTCCACTATTGTTTGTCCTGTCAGCTGATTTCCTGCAGACTGTTCTTAACACAACCATGAATAAGGATCTTATTAAACCCCCAGCAGATGCACCACAAGCCCTGATTTCCTAGTTATTCAATATGCTCATGATACTCTGGTGGTTATGAAAGCAAATTCTAAGAAATTGCTCTTTCTAAAAACTATCCTAAACACTTTTGCTTTATCTACTAGCCTCAAAGTTAATACAATATGATACCCATCAACATGGATTCTCAAAGAATACTTCATTTCTCTAGGAATTTTGGTTGCAAGATGCATAGCCTTTCTTTTACCTATATTGGATTGCCTCTTAGTTTGACAAAGCCTTCTTTGGAGTAATTTCTTCCAATAGTTGAGAGAGTACAATCTAAACTGCGAGGGATTGCTGATTTTATGAATTATGGAGGCAAACTACAATTGGTCAAATCTGTATTATCCTCGTTACCACTTTTTCATGAGCTATTTTGATGTTCCCATTTCCATCAAGGAGCAAGTGATCAAATATATGAGGCATTGTCTGTGGAGGAAAAATCTGCTGATGTGCAAGACAAAGGATCATCTCTTGTGGCATGGACAAAAGGTGTGCATACCTAAAAACCTGGGAGGCTTGGGGGTCCTAAATTTGAATATACAAAATAATTGTATACTTCTCAAGAACCTGGACAAATTCTTCAATCATCATGATATTCATTGGGTTCATCTTATTTGGGAGACTTACTACTTAGATGGTAAATTACCAGGATATCAAATGGAAGGATCTTTTTGGAGGAGAGCGCACCTGAAGCTCACTGATGCTTTCAAAGATATGGAAAGGTGTCAGTGTGGAAATGGGAAAACTACTTATCTCTTGGCTGATCTTTGGAGGAATGAATGCCTTCAATTCAAAATGCCTAATCTAATGTCCTATGCAAAGAACACTAAAATCACAGTACATGAAGCAATTCATACTAAATATCTTAAGTATCTTTTTAATCTACCTCTGTCCCAATAGGCTTTCTCTGAATTTGAAATTCTAGAGGACATATGTCAACAATCCTTGATCAGTAGTCAACTGGGTCACTCAGATAAATGGAGATACATTTGGGCTTCTGAAGAGTTTAATGTTAAAAAAGCTTACTCGGTGCTAGCTGGCTCCCAGCCTGCTCCACCTCAATTCACATGGATCTGGTAATCCTCTTGTCAAAATAAACTCAAATTTTTATTCTGGCTATTGCTCTTGGATAGACTTAATATAAGGAATCTTCTGAGAAAGAAAAGTTGTCCTCTTTCTGACTACAATTGTGCAACTTTGAATTGCAACACTGAAGAAACACTTGTCCACCTTTTCTGCTTCTGAATGTTGGGATTATATCTGCCCCCAGAGAGTTCAAGGATTGTCTGTTTTTGAATCCTTCCAAGACATCAAAACAAAATTAAACCTACCTTTTGCCATGGAGATAATGATTCTGACATCTTGGGGAATTTGGATTTGTATAAACCAAAAATCTTTTAAGCTACAAGGCCAGACTTTACAAATTGGAAGGTAATTTTTTCTATAGGAAATGAGATGGGTTAAATATAGAATGAAAAAGAAATAATCCCTTCCATTCAATGATTGGTTCGAGAGACAAGTTCTTTAGGGGGTTTCATCTTGTAACCTTGTAACTTTTAAATTACATTATATTAATAAAGAAAAAAGTTGCAGTGGGGGTATTCCCCCTACTATTTTACCCTCAAAAAATAATCTTGCATGTCTCATGCAAAAGAAACTCTCCACCTTCCACTTTTCCATTTCTTTATTTTTGGTGTGTATGCCAATTCTTGAGCTTGATCTTTTGAAATGGTTTAATTCAAACTAGCCATCCTACCTTTGTTGTGTGGATCTACCCAAAACCCTATCCTGCATGTGTATGTGTGTGCTTATGCCTACACACACCACCACACATACACTCTAGCCTTATTCTTTGGGGTGATCGTGTAGAAGCCTTTTTCTCTCTTTGCTTCTTTTGGAAAAAGCTACTACACCATCACCCAAGCCTTCATCTCCTTTATTGCACCACAAGATGGTCAAGCCAAGCCACCGGCACCACCATGTTCAGCACACATGCCCCTCCCTTGCCCTCTTTAGGCTAAGAACAAGAAAGCAAGAGAAGAGAGACTGTAACATCCCTAAAATCATGATTCCAAAGATTGCATATCATACATGCATGCATATAATTTAGGGATCATTTTCCAACTCATTTCAAGAAAACAGAAGCACTTAGTGATATTATTTTATGTGAGCAAACATTAATCAATTACTACTCTCAATTGAGAGCATAAGTGTTTTAACCAAGTATTGTTTGCTTCCTTGTTGTTTAGATTGAATGTAGAGTTTGAACAAAAATTTACAAAACAAATATGGTTTCAAAACCATCTTCAAAACATTTCCAAATCAAGTGCTATAACATTGTTTATTTTGTTTCTTCAAAGGGACCAGGCAAGTACAGAGAGACCACATGGTTTTATGCCCAAAATTATGATGGTTACACTTTACAAAAAATCCAGAAAAGGTTTGAAGTTCAAATGCCTTTGAATTTGATTGAAAATCATTCCTGAAAATCGATTCAGAAAAAGAAAAAGAGATAAGAAAGAGAAAAGGGCCGGCGCCAGCAATTGAGCCCAGCAATAGACGCATCCCACTAAGCCCACCCGGGTTCCCCCTCTCTCCTCACTCGCAGACGAACCCGCTGAGAGACTGACGCCAGGACCCTACCCCCTCTCCGTTTTATTCGCTGACAGGTAGACCCACTGCCACGTCTAGCTCGTCGTCAATCTCGCGCTGGAGACCTGCTCGCCGTGGCCATTTCTTCCCCGACGCAAATGCGCTTAATTGGCGTTGATTGCTCGCGAGATTCTCGCCCCTGCTCTGCCTACTTAACCCCCACCTCTCTGCGACCATTTCCCCTCACTTAGCACAACCTCTCCGCCACCAGGCTGCCCGCAATCATCCTCACACCGCCGCAGACAGACCTCACTCCGGCGATCGATTCCGGTGAGCCCCGTGCGCCCCTTCCCCTCTGGTTCATACGAGCCACTTCACAGCTTCTTTGCGCACCTTCTGACCCCACTGGTTCGTCCTGTACTGCCCTAGGTCGTCGACTTCGTCCAACGCTGCAAGCCCCCGACGACACTCTCAACTCCGGCGACCAAATTCGGTGAGCCCCTTGTTCCCCTTCGCCTCTGACTCACACGATGATGTTTGCCATCGTCTTGCGTATCACCTGATGCTGTTTGTTCGTGCTAGGGAGACCAGGAGCGTCGCCAACGTCGCCGTCCACCCAAGCCCGACGCCGCCCGCAACTTCGACGAGCTCCAGCGACCAACTCCGTGCGCCCCTTGCCAAACCACCGCCACCTTGAGCATCAGCAACACACTGCGATTCTTGTAAGCCCCTTCCCCCTCTCCCGCGCGACCTAGAACGCCGGCAGCTACTCTGACAGAGGCGCTGCCGCCGCCAGCGCCGCCACTGGATGGTCAAGGTGTTGTGCGCCGTTAGATCTAGATCTTACGGGTAGGATAGAACGCGAGCGAAGCGTTAAGTTTAGATCTGAGCCGTGCGATTAAGTCAGATCCAGCGGCTCAGAAGCATGATCCAACGCGAACCGGTACGCGCCAATCAAATTAAGACGCGTGGCAACAGTTAGATTTAAAAACAGGGTTTGAATCTATTAGAAGTTTGATTTTTTTTGGCTATAACTTTTGATCCCCACGTTAGAATTTGACAAATTTTATATCAATGGAATCAGGAGAACAAGCCCTTTCTAATTATGCAATGTGTTTAATGTTTTGCTTCTGTTAAAATGGTTTTATTTGCAGAAACTTGTGTAGGGCTAATTTGAGTATATGAATTGTTTAAGAATTGTTTTAGGGTTTAATTAAATGTTGTTTGACAAGTTTTTAACTTGTTTATGAACTAGTACTGTACACTTGCTTTGTTGAGTTTTTAAAATCATCACATATCATATTGCATGCATTCATATTTTTTTTTGTTTGTATATGTTTTGTATGTGATTTGTGGCTATGATTCTTTGTGTAGATTTTGGTGCTAGTGATTGTGATTGTGAGGAGTGTAGCTACTCTCCAAAATACCAAGGCAAGTGGTGCTTCATGAATATTTTTTATTCCTATGTTTTCTACTAAGCATTAGAAATATTTTGCTAGTCTTGCATGCTATATTTTGCTTATATGCCATGTTGCGAAATCCTAGTAGTTGTAGAATTGCTAGGAAATTTCTAAGTTAAGATGCTTATCTATGCCATGCTTAGCCTAGCTAGTAGCAACCAAGGGTTGGTGAAATATACATGCTATGATGAAAATATTTCTAAGTCTTTGGACTTGTGTTTTTGCCTAATAAAACAACTAAGTAAATGAAACACCTGGGTGGAATGGAAGGAATGGTTTATGTTGAGTGGTTACACAAGGCCCATTTCTATGGTTTACCTTGTGTATCTCACTTGTGGAAAGCCACCCAGGAACAAAGAGATTTTAGAGGCCAAGTGTTAAAAAGCTTCTAGTGCAGCCACTTGGCAATATGGGCTCTGCCTGGATCACATAGGTTGCTAGAACTTAGCCATTTGGACAGTTGGTGGTAGTGGGATGATAGGCTGGAACGCGTCCATTTGGTCTAAGGGAAGGCTTCTGAAAGGTCCTGTCTTGGTGAAAATCAAGTCTGGTGGGGAAAGTGCACAACCTCTGCAGATGGAAGAATCTAAGCACTTAGCCATGTCCCTGGAAAGGGACAACTTGAGCATCAAGACATGGAAGCTATCATGAATCTTCTCATCCAAATTTCTAAGTAAAACTTGTGGGTAAACAAGGGTGAAGGACCTCAATGTCTATTGGTGGTTCCTTGGGAAAAGTTTTGACAAAGAAAAACTTAGTGTTTTCAACTAATAGGCAAAACCTATTTTGAGCAAAGCAAGCCAAGCTACACTTAGCCAAATTGCATATAGTATCTAGTCCACCTAAATTATACTAAGGTATCACTTTCCAATACTATTCCAATGTATTGACCCACTGTGGCTGTAACTTGTGATATTGCAGGTTACTCTGATGAGGATTAGGAGTCATGAGTCTACACTCAACATGTTTGCCTGTGGCACATGAAGATGAAGACTTTTATTTATTTACTTATTCAAACTCTTGTACTAGGCCTGTGGCCTTGGAGTTGTAAATACTATGTTTGTCTCTGGAATGACTGTAATAATGACCTTTGTTTCTGTGTACTTCATCTTAAACTGTGGATGCTAGCAATGATCCAGGGACTAGCATTGCAATCACAGGGATCCTTTTTCCTTTATAAAGGAGGGATCTTACAGAGACCTACCTGATCCCATGCACCCCTCTCCTCTACTTTTGCAAAAGGCAACCAAAAAACCATGTGACCACCCATCCCTATCTCCCAACCTAATCCACATATCTGGATCGAAATCCACCTCTCAGGGACCCCTCTTCCTCCTCCTTCCTCCCCAAGTCCCCACCATGGCCATGCCCATCCTCTACAAACCCTAGCTCGGCCTTCCTTAGTATATGCTCGAGCTGGTGACCTCCAAGGCTGTACAAGGTGTCCACGAGCCTCTTCTACTTCATATAGTTCGACATGTACCATCCCCCAAAGCCAGAGTTCGCCGAAGACCACTAGACGTCACCATGAAGCGAAATACCAGGAGTGGTCGGACTTCAAGCCCCATCGTCAATTTCCTTCACCTCTACCTGCAGCACCGCACCCACACGCCTCTAGTAAGCTACCCAAACCCCCTGACATGGCTGCTCGTACCCTCTCTTCTAGTAGCTTATCGACGTTTCGTCGAGCAGCCGTCGTGCGCTCCTCAGTAAGCACTCGCCGACCGCACACTGCCTCGCCGCCGGCATCCCGACATGATCGCACGAGCCCGTGGAGCAGCACCATGCTACCTCATGCCTCCTGGGGACTTCCACTGATGCTCTCGTGCCCTAGTTGACCGTCCCAGGTGACGTCGCCGCTGGGGCCTCGGGCAACAGCTTGTTGCTGCAAGTTCCCTAGCCACACCTTTGCTGGAAGCTTGCTTCGCGTGTAGTCAGCCCTAGCCTGATATATTGGTACCACCACGTAGACGTACCTACCCTCTTCAAAACAAGACATAGAACACACGTTTTGGTTCACCGCGGCGGTCAGAATCCTGCCCGCAACTCGAGCCTGCCGCTCGGTTCTCCCGTGAGAAGATTCGGTCGTGAGCTGCAGTTTCCGTTAGAGAAATGCTTCTAGAAGCTAGTCAAGAGCCAACAAACCGTGTAAACATCACCATCACATAGGTAGCCAAGTTGTCTGGTCCTTGACCCGGAGTGGGCCATGACCTGGAGGTCGTGGGGCCACCCTTTTTCTTTTATCCCTATGCGCCGAGCGACCCCACCTGTAAGCCACAACACAGGCAGTAGCCAGTCCAGAACCCGTTGCCCACCTATCGGTGACTATTGCTAGATCCCGCTATGTAGGAAAAACCCAGAGAACCTTTTCTAAACCAAATAAATTTAAGAATATGATTAAAATTCAAATATTTATTATCTTTTAAATGGTTTTGAATTTGAATTCAAACTTAATATGAAATGTAATTCATTTGTGAATGCGAATTCAAATATGTATTCAAATATTTTATGAGTTTGACTCTAACTAGTCAAACATTTGAATTTGACCCTAATTTCAATTGTTTTGATTTAAATATTGTTTTAAATTCATAATTTCAAATAATACAAATGATATATGTTTTTCAATCGGAAAAATGCGAGGAATATGAATATGCTATTTAAAATAAATTTTGGCCATTTAAAATTTTCGAATTATTAAATGCTATTAAATTCCTTTATCTTGTTTAAATCATAACTTTAATTCCGTAACTCGGAATTCTATAAATTATATGTCTAAAACGATAAGCGGGAAGAGACCTTTACAACTACGCATTCCATGATATGAATTAAATATGCATCATATCAATAGTAATGGACCGGCGAGATTTATGCAAGCAGAACTTGACTAAACAAGTAATAAAATGCTTTATTCTTTTACCCCACACCTCACCCATGCCATGCTATGTTATACCATGTAATTGTGTATCATTCCATCATGGAATACCTTTTTTGCTTGTTGCATATGATTTACATGTTTGTGCAATGTATTTATTTGGGCCCCTTGTGTGTTTGGTTTTTATTAGATAAACACCGAGCAAGGGAACTATTAGGAGCCTTAGGAGTATTATTTGGATCCCAATTATTCTGCAACTGAAGTTCTAGACAAGAAAGTCCCCATGATTGAACTACATATAGTACCTATTGCATATGTCTTATTCTTGCATCATGAATTGCGTCACGAATTAAATTGAACCTCATGTACTGCATATCCGTTACTTTTAAACCCCACTGAAGCTTGTTCCTTCAATCCTATGAGACCTTACTACAGGAGTTGTTTGATCCATGCGAGTCATAGAATTTCATGTGTAGGGTTTGAAGATTCTTGGAATAACTAGGTACCTAAACAACTGAATTGAGTAGTAATGGGATGATGAAAGAAAGAGGTACCAGTGGTAAATATCTGTTATTTGATTCTTTATGCTCACTTGTGTCCCATAGGACACCGAGTACTTGATTTATGTTCCTTGACTACCGCACTATCTATATGTGGGACCATGAATCCCCTTAGTCCTAGATTGAGTCACATTTAATTTATTGGGGCCACAAACTAGTTTGATGTTATGTTACTGCTTTATTTACTACTGTAATGTTTAGGATCGCGGCATGATTTTGTGGTATCGATTGGGGACACCCAGTCACACTTTGAGCATAATTTCTTGATCACAGACAACTATAACTAAAGTAACACTTTAATATGACTAAAACTTTAATATTAATAGTGTAATATTCATGGAATGATTAATAAAATTTTCCAACGGATGGGATGTTCTTCCGCCTTCTTGTTCGGTGAACAGGAAGGAGGGCGAGTGATATTTATTTATGTTGATTTATATATGTTGGATAAGTAACTATAGTTTATCTAATGAGCGTAAGTCTATTGTTGGTTAGGCGTATGTTGTAGCGTGCCTCTATAGAACATTTAGGATTTATTGTTGCTGCAATTGCGTCACACTCAGATTGTTCCCTTTAGTTGCATAAAGACTTTCTGAGTCCCTTAGGGTCTCAAACAATAAATATTGTTTAGATGGACATGTATGTGACACCCCCGGGATCAGGGCTAAACAAATCCCAGACCTCCATCTGACATAAGCTTAACCTTGAGCTCGAGAATATCCAATGAAGAATCGGTAACACAGCAGTGACCCTACGACATAAAATTTATTACAGCAAGCTCATAATTGAGAAGAGAACAAAATTATTACAAGCAGAGGTCACTGACCACAAACATCAAACAACGGAAGGCAAATTATGCCATTAAGTATTGCAAACTTAACAAATGGCCTAAGAGGCCTGAAGCATAACGATGATGACCCAGCCCATAGATTCCAGGCTGCCGGCCGAGAACCCCAAGCTACTTGTCGATGTCGATGTAGTACGGAACTCGTCTTCAGGGGACCACTTACTCTACCAAAAGTATCAACAAAGCAAGGGTGAGTACATGGTGTACTCCGCAAGACTTATGGCTGGTGGAGTTGTTTTGCATAAAGCCACTTTTGTTTATAAAACAAGAGGAAGGAGAATCTCGTCTAGCCAGAGTATTTTAAAAAGGGATAAGAGAGCGACGTATCCGAAACATTGATCATCATCATTTGATATCCACTGAATCATCATTATCTGAACTAGGATCACCCCCTCGTACCCATGAGGAAGCATCCTTAAGCACATGTTGATCTACCAAGTTTTACGATTAGGTTAAAGTTCTCTATGATCTTAGAATCTGGTCACCAAGCGTTCATAACCGTGAACATGGCTTTTCGAAAAGATTTAACCCTGCAGGGGTGTACAACTTTACCCACACGTACCAACTGACTCTTAATGCCAAATCTTTAGCCCTCTTCCTTGGAAGGCCGGCAGAGGGTGGTTGGCCACGACCTTTACCTTGCTTTCGTCTAAATCCATGAATCTCCAAGAAAGGGTTCCATCAGCCCATATCTCTATGTCCAAGGATCAGGAGTACTCCCGGAGCCTCCTTCCTCCTTGGTAACGCCCTATATGATGCACCATCTTCAACCCATCCAAATATGCAGATGCCAAATAGCTAACTACAGACTCATGGATCAGACTAGGCATGATAATCAGGCGAGAGGTTCCCAAGCCCCGTGTGGCTGTACGCTCATCTCGGTTCCAAACGCAAGAACTCATGTCCTAGTGGTGGTGAGCATGGGACTAGAAAAACCACATCCCATCGTGGCCTCCCATACAAGCCTTAGCATGTTTAACTCATATCACCTCTGGTATAATCTCATCACGCTCTCCTGCCATACTAGATTCTCTGCATCTGATACATCATCTGGATGGACCAGAACTGACAGCTATGCATGGCTAATCAGACACATATATAAGCTCTAGCAGTGCACACAAGCCAAACCTAGTTATGCTAGGAGCAGTGGATCAGGTAATATAAGCTCAATGAGAGTAATGCAATAGATATGATACTTTATCTATCGATAAAAGACCATAGTAGAATCGTATGCATCATGGCAGGAAATGAATTGCTTTCGAAATTATAGGGTTATATCATGGTGGGGCTATGCTTGCCTTTGCCTGTTGATAGCAGATAAATAGATCTTCGGAAGCCTTGCACTTGACTTGATTATAGTTGGTCAAGTATTCTTCGTCGATCTTCGAACTTCGACGGTGTTGACCTCGGTCTTCGATCTTGATCTCGATATTGTATTCTACCAGGAAGAACCAAACACAAGAAAGAGAGGGAAACAATCAACACATGGCATAGGTGCAATGCTCAAGCAAGGATGATGATATGACAAGTTAAATTGCATTGAAATGTAACCCTAAAGCATTGCTCAACAATTTAATCGGGGTTCTGAGGGGTGAAAACCCTAACTTGGGGAAAACTCCGGAACATATGGGAGGGGTTAATTTGTTCTTCTAATTAAACTTACCATTTAAGTTGTTAAACATTGCATGATTATAGCTTGAAGAGGTAGGTTTCATTTTTCTGAACATTTTGATATATTATTTGTATTTTGCTGACTTATAAATAATTAGATATTGAATTTACAAGTTATATCAATTTTTGGATTTATTTAAACCATTTCTAAAATTATGAAAACAATACTGAAACTTTTAACACCGTAGCATCAGCTAGCCGCAGAGGCTGACAAATGGGCCCTGGGCCACCTCAGCCTCCACGTGGTCAAGTGGGACAAGGGGGGGGGGGGGGGGGGGTTGGGGTGTTTTCACCAAGGCAGTAGCTAGCCGCTGCGGCTGCTAGGTGGGGCCTAGGCCACGTTGGTTGCCACCATGGCGCCACGTCGGCTCACCAGACAGCGCGACAGACAACGGCCGACGACGACACAGGACGGCGCGCGCGACTACAGGGAAGGTCTCGTTCGAATCGGGGCATCCGGCGAGCAGAAAGGTAGCGGAGCCGCTAGTTTAGGGTCACCGGAACAGTAACTATGGTGAGGTTCTGTGGCGGCGCGGTGGTGCTCGGTAGGGTGGCGATTCAGAACGAGAGGGAGGGATTGGGAGGTACTGGGAGGTGAGGGAGCTGACCATGAACACGGTAGTGGGGTCGGCGAAGCTCGGGGAGGACGGAAAACGACGAATTGAAGCGTCGACTGCGGCGGCCGACGGCGGAAACGAGCTTGATTCCGACGATGTGGTGGCTTCCTCGCTTGCGTGGATTCACGGGGATGACGAGGGAGACGAGGAGCTTCTTCAGGGCGTCTCAGCGAAGCGAGGGGAGGTCGGGGACGACGGGGCTCGCCGGTGACTAGGGCAGTTAGGGTTTTGGCTTCTGCGCGTGGAACACAGGGCGAGAGAGAGGGTAAAAGGGGATGGGGAGAGAGAGCGGATCACGGAGATTCTTATCCTTGGCTCGGCGATTGGCGATGGGAATCTTAGCGCAAGGACGATCGACGGCCGACCGCGAGGCATGCAGCAGCTTTCCCACAGGTGCTGAGGAAGAAGAAAAGAGAAGCACACGAAGGGGTATGGGCCGGCCTGGGCTACGGCTGGGCCGAGGGTGCTGCGGGTGTGCGGCAGGCAGAGGGGAGAGGGAAACTGGGCTGCTGGGGTACGGCCCAGGGAGTGCTCTGGCTACTGTTTTTCTTCGCAAAACACTTTTCTATTTCTGCTTTCATTTCCTGTTTGAAATTTCAAGTTCCAATCTGTTTTGAAAGCTTTCAAAAATAACAGAGCATTTTATAAAACATAAGAAATACTTATGAATCCTTGTATTCCATTTGGGCTCCAAATATTTTGATATTTTTTTGAAATGCAAACCATTTTGATTTGTTTTGAGAGAGAGAGGAAACTAGGGTTTAGGGTTTTGTATATTTCTTCAATGCACAATTTAAAATATGATGCTCATGCTATGCACAATCAAAAACCCTAATTAGTAATAACTAAAAACTGGGGTGTTACAGCTCTATCCCCCTTACGAGAATCTCGACCCGAGATTCCAAAGGTAGGAAGAGAGAGAGAGAGAGAGAGAGAGAGAGAGAGAGAGAGAGAGAGATAGAGAGAGAGAGAGAAAGAAACAGGGCCACTCTAAAGGTAAGAGGGAAGAACACTAAACAACACACGGAGTATCTCATGGTCAACTCATGGATGGAGTGTTTAGAAACAACTCTGAGGTGACGACATGAAACACATCAAGGTAACAAAGGAAACAAGAGGAGAAGGTTTCAAGTTGTTAGACGGCTGGTCTTCATAAGAATTAAGACCACGGAACTCACAAAAGAGTTTAAGCTTCTGAAGAGGAAAGCTTCCAACAGAAACAACATGACCACATACTTCGAAAGATGAACCTCTACTAAACGTCTTAAGTAGAGATTTCAGGTTGTAAAGATATGAATCAACAAAACCAAGCTGTTGAACTACTTTTGACACAGAAGGTTCACTCTTTCATTCAATAGAAGGCTTAAGACAGAAAGGTGTTTTGGTGGAGAGGACTCATAAAATCACAAAGAACATGTAGCAAGAGAAACTATTTATTACCAAAATCATAGTCACTCTTTAAACATGATTGAGAAAACGAAGGAAACTCTTTATTCATCTAGATTTATCAAAATCTATGCCAAGATCATGATATTACTTTACACCACTAGGATGAGTAGTTAAGAAGATTCCTGATGACACGAGAAGAAAGAAAGTTCATTCTCAGACTTCAATTACTTGGCACAACAAAATGCTTGCCATCATAAAAGGGTCTGGAGGATCAACCGAGAGACATTTAGCAACACTACTTTAAATGTTCTCCTTGATGTTGGAGAAATCGATCATCAAGTAAAGGTCGGACTTCGGATACAAGGAAACCATAAGCACAACTCCTATAATTAATTATAGAAGAGGCCTCATGAAGAGTGGTTGTTATTGCTGATTCAGGAAAATATGACAAGAGGTCTTTCCGGCTAAGCTTGTGTCAACCATTACATCAATCTTGCCAGATTTACAAACAGACCTATGTTAAAACCTTGAGGAACACCAACCATCATTGCTGCTTGAGATTCAACTTTGGTTAGGTGGACTGATACTTCAGACTCAGCATGTCCGAATAGAAAGTTTGCAACATTTACCGCACAGGTAACGTTACTAGATTCTCAAGACAGGGACTACAATGTCAAGCTCAGAAATACAAGCTAGATTGCTAGACCTATGCATTAGCAATTTGTCGAAGGACAACTGCGCATACATAAAATACTAACAATAAACCACACACCTGTCCTTAGGTAACGGAGATAACTCTTCTCGAATCCAAGACGACATCTTTCAACATTTGCACGTGAACTAGAGAGGTCACTTCTAACATCCAGAACACATACTTCGAGATGACTCGAAGGTGATTCTCAAAAGTTTCCAACATTAGTGCCAAATGTTTCATATGAATCTAGTCTAACATGGAAGGAATAAGGATGTTGTTGATGGGATCAACATCAAATTTATCAAAACACTCCAAGAAGATGGACTCATATGTTGCTTGAACGAGGCAACAATATTGGTCAGATCAAAGGTCATGAAGATGTACTCTAGTGAAACATCTCAAATAGAAACACCATCAAGATAGTCCTTGGAACTGAGTTTGATTTGACGATAACCCAAATCAAATCAAAGGTGGGGGAAAAATAATATATCCACAAAGGAAATTTTATCATTCTTCAGCACAACAAAACTAAACATCCCCTTTAATAAGGAACAAAGTTAGTTAGAACTTTTGTCTTACAACTCTCCAAGTTGTTGTTTAAGGTCAACCAACTAGTTCAGGGGTATCCAATTAAGGATCCTTGGAGATAGGAGCAGTTCACAGAACTTACTTGCTCAAGAACTTGATAACTCGGTCATGTGGCAACCTGGCGATACTTCTAGTAGACATCTAGAATATCATAAACCATCGATATGCCACTTAGTTCAAGAGGTAAACTTGCTTTGTAAGGCAAGGAGACGTAGTCTCGGAGCTTTGGCATGATCCTAACTCTTTGACTAAAGAGAGCGTACCAAAATAGCGGACTTGGTAGCACAATCATCCTTTGCTTAGTGACGGGGTTAACCGATCACGCTAAGAATGACACAAACGTCCTTAGAGTTCAAAACAATAATAATTGCTAAGAATCTCAGATAGTCACATTGTTACGCACACGCATCACTCACGAGCACGAAAGCTCGAGAAAGGGTGGGTAAATATGTGTAAGAGCATCACTTCATTAAGGGTCATGAAACTCAGCACGACCTCTTAGTATGAAAGAGTGTGATACTTCAAGGTAGAACAGATGGAAGACAATCAATGCCTCTTGATCTACGGATTACAACACTTTGACCTAGTCCAAGATACGACGAGGTACTGGAGTTTGATTCTCCTAGACATTCCGACATGGTTTGTCATGACGGATCACAAGAGTTTCTTATATGGAAGTCACCGATGCACATTTACTGCTTGGCTACCAACTAGTAAACAAAGGTCGGAAAACAACAAGGGAAGAAGAACATGCTCAAGATAGAATCCCGAGATGTGGATGCATAAGTTAACAATCTTCCGAAAACCAATGCATAGAAGAGGTAAGGTGTGGAAGAGTCACGGTATAGATGCGAGACTCACGAGGAGTACTTTTGTCGTGATCTATTTGGTTCTATTAAAGAACATTTGCCATAGCATGTGGTAGGGGAAGTCCTTCATTGTCACAATTCAATCGTGACAAAGACCACAAGCTTGAAGGCTAGAATTGATACCAGCCATCCTGAGGTAATGTATGAAAATCAACAACAGAGGTCAAAGAAAGGATCTTAGGTTAAAGGTCAGCTTCATGTACAAGATTCACAACACCAGAGCACAATCGGGGATCTTCGGTTCAAGTCCAAGGGTTAAAACCCGAGAGAGGAATAACTACTACTTGAGTGACATGGCGTACACTGCAAGGTAGTAATCACGAGGTAGCTTCCTAGAGAAGACACAACTTCTGAAGTACCCGAACGAGTGAAAAGGAGGCACACGAGGCGAAAGGAAACCTCGAAGCCTAGAACAGAATATTGTGGAACCAACAATATAATATTGTGGGTCCAAAAGATAGAGAGATCATGATAGAAAGGAATCTCTCATATGAAGCAGAGCAAAGGGGAATAAGGAATTCTTAACACACACAACTCTGGAGAACTCAACACTAGGTCAACTGGCTTACAAACGACATGCCCAGAAGGCACCTAAGTTTTGAAGAACAAGAAGAGATATCAGAACTTTTCCAAAGTCAACACAAGATAATATGACCCAGAGTTAGAGCGAAACTGGATAAGGAGTAAAATAAGCATACTAGAGTTTTCGCAAATACTTTTCATCTTTTAAATAGTTTTCACAAACACTAGACTCAACATCGACCAATAGCAAGGTTTTCCTACGGTCAGTACTGCTCTGATACCAAGACCTGTGACACCCCCGAGATCAGGGCTAAACAAATCCCAGACCTCCGTCTGACATAATCTTAACCTTGAGCTCGAGAATATCCAATGAAGAATCGGTAACGCAGCAGTGACCCTATGACACAAAATTTATTACAGCAAGCTCCTAATTGAGCAGAGAACCAAGTTATTACAAGCAGAGATCACTGACCACAAACATCAAACAACGGAAGGCAAATTATGCCATTAAGTATAGCAAACTTAACAAATGGCCTAAGAGGCCTGAAGCATAACGATGACGACCCAGCCCATAGATTCCAGGCTGCCGGCCGGGAACCCCAAGCTACTCGTCGATGTCGATGTAGTACGGAACTCGTCTTCAGGGGACCACTTACTCTGCCAAAAGTATCAACAAATCAAGGGTGAGTACAGGGTGTACTCCGCAAGACTTATGGCTGGTGGAGTTGTTTTGCATAAAGCCACTTTTGTTTATAAAACAAGAGTGAGGAGAAGCTCGTCTAGTCATAGTATTTTAAAAAGGGATAAGAGAGCGATGTCTCCGAAAGATTGATCATCATCTTTTGATATCCACCGAATCATCATTATCTTAACTAGGATCACCCCCTCGTACCCATGAGGAAGCATCCTTAAGCACACGTTGATCTACCAAGCTTTACGATTATGTTAAAGTTCTCTATGATCCTAGAATCTGGTCACCAAGCGTCCATAACCGTGAACACGGCTTTTCGAAAAGATTTAACCCTACAGGGCTGTACAACTTTACCCACACGTACCAACCGACTCTTAATGCCAGATATTTAGCACTCTTCCTTCGAAGGCCGGCAGAGGGTGGTTGGCCATGACCTTTACCTTGATTTTGTCTAAATCCATGAGTCTCCAAGAAAGGGTTCCATCAGCCCATATCTCCATGTCCAAGGATCAGGAGTACTCCCGGAGCCTCCTTCCTCCTTGGTCACGCCCTATATGATGCACCATCTTCAACCCATCCAAATATGCAGATGCCAAATATCTAACTACGGACTCATGGATAAGACTAGGCAAGTTAATCAGGCGAGAGTTTCCCAAGCCCCGTGTGGATGTACGCTCATCTCGGTTCCAAAGGCAAGAACTCAGGTCCTAGTGGTGGCGAGCATGGGACTAGAAAAACCACATCCCACCGTGGCCTCCCATACAAGCCTTAGCATGTTTAACTCATATCACCTCTGATATCATCTCATCACGTTCTCCTGTCATACTAGATTCTCTGCATCTGATACATCATCTGGATGGACCAGAACTGACAGCTATGCATGGCTAAGCAGACACATATATAAGCTCTAGCAGTGCACACAAGCCAAACCTAGTTATGCTAGGAGCAGTGGATCAGGTAATATAAGCTCAATGAGAGTAATGCAATAGATAGGATACTTTATCTATCGATAAAAGACCACAGTAGAATCGTATGCATCATGGCAGGAAATGAATTGCTTTCGAAATCATAGGGTTATATCATGGTGGGGCTATGCTTTCCTTTGCCTATTGATAGCAGATAAATAGATCTTCGGAAGCCTTGTACTTGACTTGATTATAGTTGGTCAAGTATTGTTTGTCAATCTTCGAACTTCGACGGTGTTGACCTCGTTCTTCGATCTTGATCTTGATATCGTATTCTACCGGGAAGAACCAAACACCGGAAAGAGAGGGAAACAATCAACACATGTCATCGATGCAATGCTCAAGCAAGGATGATGATATGACAAGTTAAATTGCATTGAAATATAACCCTAAGGCATTGCTCAACAATTTAATCGGGGTTCCGAGGGGTGAAAACCCTAACTCGGGGAAAACTCTAGAACATATGGGAGGGGTTAGTTTGTTCTTCTAATTAAACTTACCATTTAAGTTGTTGAACAATGCATGATTATATCTTGAAGAGGTAGGTTTCATTTTTCTAAACATTTTGATATATTATTTGTATTTTTCTGATATATAAATAATTAGATATTGAATTTACTAGTTTATATCAATTTTTGGATTTATTTAAACCATTTTTGAAATTATGAAAACAATACTGAAACTTTTAACACCGTAGCATCAGCTAGCCACAGAGGCTGAAAAATGGGTCCTGGGCCACCTTAGCCTCCACGTGGTCAAGTGGGACAGGGGGGGTTGGCGGTTGGGTTGTTTTCACCAAGGCAGTAGCTAGCCGCTGCGGCTGCCAGGTGGGGCCTGGACCACGTTGGTTGCCACCGTGGCGCCACGTCGGCTCACCGGACAGCGCAGCAGACAATGGCCAGTGATGAGACAGGACGGCGCGCGCGACTAAGGGGAAGGTCTCGTTCGAATCAGGGCATCCAGGTGAGCAGAAAGGCAGTGGAGCCGCTAGTTTAGGGTCACCGGAACAGTAACTGTGGTGAGGTTCTGCAGCAGCGCGCGGTGGTGCTCGGTGGGGTGGCGATTCAGAGCGGGAGGGAGGGATTGAGAGGTACTGGGAGGTGAGGGAGCTCACCATGAACACGGTAGTGGGATCGGCGAAGCTCGGGGAGGACGGACAGCGACGAATTGAAGCGTCGACTGCGGCGGCCGACGGCGAAACGAGCTCGATTCTGACGATGTGGTGGCTTCCTCGCTTGCGTGGATTCACGGGGATGACGAGGGCGACGAGGAGCTTCTTCAGGGCGTCTCAGCGAAGCGAGGGGAGGTCTGGGATGACGAGGCTCGCCGGTGACTGGGGCGGTTAGGGTTTCGGCTTCTGCGCGTGTGGAACACAGGGCGAGAGAGAGGGGGAAATGCGGATGGGGAGAGGGAGGGGATCATGGCGATTCTTATCCTCGGCTCGGCGATCGGCAGCGGGCATCTTAGCGCAAGGACGATCGACGGCCGACGGCGAGGCACACAGCAGCTTGCCCACCGGTGCTGAGGAAGAAGAAAAGAGAAGCACGCAAAGGGGTATGGGCCGGCCTGGGCTGCGACTGGGCCGAGGGTGCTGCGGGTGTGCGGCAGGTAAAGGGGAGAGGAAAACTGGGCTGCTGGGCTGCAGCCCAGGGAGTGCTCTGGCTACTGTTTTTCTTTGCAAAACACTTTTCTATTTCTGTTTTCATTTCCTGTTTGAAATTTCATGTTCCAATCTATTTTGAAAGCTTTCAAAAATGCCAGAGGATTTTATAAAACATAAGAAATACTTATGAACCCTTGTATTCCATTTGGGCTCCAAATATTTTGATATTTTTTTGAAATTCAAACCATTTTGAATTGTTTTGAGAGAGAGGAAACTAGGGTTTAGGGTTTTGTATATTTCTTCAAGGCACAATTTCAAATATGATGCTCATTCTATGCACAATCAAAACCCTAATTAGTAATAACTAAAAACTGGGGTGTTACAATGTATATCCATAGGAAAGTTACTAGGTCGAGGAGACCGATGATGTGGCAACGACCATCAGGTGTAGAGGTTCTGGTGATGGAGATTCTTGAGATTATGTGGGCGGGATGTGCTTATTTTTATGGCATCTTATGCCATTTTGCTTCTTATCCGTACTCGGATCTTGTTTTTTGTTTCCGCTTGATACTCTGATGTGTGATGTATGAGGATGTATCCCGAACTATTATCTCTATATAGGATATTTGAATCTTTTCATATGGCGTTGAATATTTCTATTTCTTTTAGATGGTCTGACTCTGATGTACTATTGTATGTCGCTGACATACGCACTTGTATATGTTTTTTTCACATACCTATCGACTACATAGCTCGCACCTGATACTATGTTCTTGTAAAGTGGGTAGGGTGGTTGGCCGTGCCCTGCTAAGCTTAGACGGGCCTACACATGGGTGGCCTTTGGGCTTCCGCAGTAGCACACTATATTCACTTTGGGTTCATACTGGCTTGTTGCTTAGAGCGTAGTGTTTGAGGTATTACAACTACTATCAGACCCATTCCGCCCTTCAGGGTCTCAGCCAAGATGGTCGTTCTCAGTCTACAAAATATTTTGGTAGTTATGTATATAAGGGAAAAACTAAATGTGAAAGTAGGACCACTTGTTCTTACCCACCCACCCATCCTTTTTTAGTAAGGAAATGTAACGTTTATCAATCCTCTTCTAAAGATTCAAACTAGGATTCACATGTTTGGGGTTTCGGTAGTACCGTAGGACGTGTTAAATCCTTTATATTTCTATTGCATCCAACTTTGCTTCGCAATCTACCTTTGGTTATCAACTGTTGGTACATTCCATATCGATAGACTTTGTGTAAAACCGACGTGATTTATCCGACTCTTTTTGAACCAACACGTTCTTTTTAAGGGTGTTCATCCTTCCTGAATGCTTTCACTGAATGTGGAGTTGCTAATCTCTATCCATTAAGTTGGTTTTCGCATCTATTGGTTTTTTAATGCCGAATGTTTTTCTTTGATACATCCGTGTTTCCACACTACTTTTTAGCCGTGAGTGATACAATTTTCACCTTATTTTGTCGGCATGTCCATGATAACTCGATCATTTTTTACCTACGCTTCATGCTAGAGTTTTTTACTTCATCTTCAAATACTTTTGGGCTAAATACATAACATGTGTCGATCCGATGCTTGTGATTGTAATTTGGTTCTCAGTACAGCTATATGATGCTTATCATGAGTGGAATATGGTAAATGCTACCAATCTAATCCCCTAGATGACCGTGGTTATCTTTTCTGATTTTGAGTTATATCGTGATCATATCTATATCATATTTAAGTATCTTTGGCAATATAGAGTTTCTTAAGGCACTATGGTGGATTATCATCCGTTTATCATGCTTCACATCTTTTTGAACTCACTATCTGCAAGGTTATCTTCATATGAGAGAAGTTTATCCTTTCATCTGTGGTAGCTTTGCTTAAATGTATGATTTATCATCAGTTCTTATATGAAGGGCTGGATAATTTATTCTTTCAATCCATCTTTCGAAACAAAAATTCTTGCTCTTTATGTTGAAATTTCGTGGTGGTATATCTTGACGTTATTCTCGCCTATTCTATATCAATGGCAGAACATGAAGGACATGATATTTTCATCCTATCAAGCTTCGAGAACACTGCATCTGTGTAAAGTTCTCAAAATGTAAATCTCGACTTTTATAGTCACCTATCTCGATCACGTCCTTCTGCTAAAGACATTTCTAAAATTATGGAATCATCAAATCAAGTGTTAATCCTCACCCATCATCAGAGTTTTTCCATGTTTGGCAAGTTATCATCATTGTTCTGCTGAATATTCCTCAAGAAAGCTAAATCTCTCTCAGATATTCTCAAGTACAAGACATTCATTGGTCTTCGATCCCTCAAGAAATCTTTTAAAGCCCTCTCACTTTATCTTCTATCCCCAATCCGAAGGAAGCCATGAAGACTTGCAGATCTTGCGCAATTCTTCTATTATAAGTTTTGGGTGTTTTCCTTAATCTGTCTATTGAATCTGTCATCTGTCTCCTTGATCTTCGTTCATTATTTTCTGACGGCTTGGGGCTTCCAACACGACGACAACATCATCATCTTTATCTGCTTTGGATTCAACGAATCGTTTGCATCAAATCCTCGTTTTCTTATGGATCTTCATGAGTTCTTATCAAGATATTTAGCCAAAAATTTGAGAGTTGGCTTGCATGTCCCGAGATTCCTAGGAAAACAAAAAGACCAAGGAGAGGCGGGTGTTCGGAACGAAGGTGATCCTCATATTCCCAAGATGATTTCTCATCGGATTGGTGTGACCACTACACCTTGCAAAACTTGATAGACTTGTTGCGAGTCTATCATTATGATTCTTGAAAACAAGGGACGTGAACAATTGAAAAATTATGGAGAAACAAGGAAGGTAGGATGGACGTCGCTCAGGTTCTCTCGAGGAACACAATATACGAATAGAACCACTTCTTGAAAGAATCTTGAAAAGACGTTGTATCAAGGATAAAGTTTCCCTTGGTAACCAGAGAGATGGAATAAGGTACTGCGGCCATAGAGGATTCTTAAAAAAGTTGGTAGAAGACGAATCCACAAAAAGGAAGGCAAACTTCGTACTTCAAGCTGAACGATAAGACACATCGATAGGATTACTACTCGGGAGCTGCAAGGTGAAGGTGATTCCTTCTCTCGCTGAAAGAAAGAACGACTTTGGAAAAATTATCAACCCCTATGAAAATAGCATTGGTTATTCCCTTAGATGTAAAGAATGAACTTCTGTAAAACAAAACTACCTTCAAACAATAGAGATTCATGATATCAACGGAAAAGATTAGAATTGAGGACTTCTTAGATTAGCTTCTTATTGTGCCAGTAAGAACCTTAGGATCACACAATTGAGGTGCGTAGATATATCTTCAAGAGAAAGAGGTGATGCTAGTTTATGCTGGAATCCTGAGAAGAAGTTGAATGTTAAATATCTAGATTTGTTGTAGGGATGCCCATTGCTTTCCTTAACCATGAGGTTATTGCGATAGATTTTGTGATTGATGGCATCGACCATAATTGTCTTTACCAAGAGAAAAGTATTTTACAATTGAAGTCAGATATATCTTCCATCCATCTTGTTTTATGATGTCGAGCACTGGTAGAATGAAGAGGACAGAGAAGATTTTGCATTTGTTTCAACCAGATCATTGAGGATTTGTTCTATCTTGAAATAGACGAGACCACCAACAAGAGATTATTGATTATATTCTCTAAGAGAACCCTCCAGAAAAACAAGGACGGAAGTAAAAGTATCAAGAGATAATGGCCACTTCTAACTTTCGTGGAATGAGTGAAATCTCATCAATACACCAACTCAATATACAAGAGAGAATGATAAAAGTAGTGGTATGGTAGCTACTCCATACCGCACACAAAGCATTAATCCATACATGAATAGAAACCTACGTGCGATCATTAAGCATGAATGTAAACAAATCGTTGGTGGGGAAAAACTCATGGACTTGTGGGAGAGGAACACGCTGATGAGTATACACACTGATGATATCCCACTTCCACTCGCACCAAACAGTGGCGATCCAATATCCATTAGAACCTACCCACTGCTTCCCAATATAATTCGGGAACACAACATTGGAGGAGAACCTGTCTAGCGGCGTCATATTCATGTCGCGCCCTTACCCTCGAAGTACTCGTTGCATTAGCATGCTTCTTAGTCGGGTGAGAATGAAGAACACAGGGGAGGTCAAATGGCTGAGAATCATGTAAAGTTGCACTATATTTTGCTGAGTCAATAAGTTGTTTGGACGAACCGACGAGGCTCATGGCAGTGATGACATCGCATCTTGTTATGAGTTCTTCAAGCGGGCCTTCGGTGAACACCTCTAGAACAACTTAGAATCATCACTGTCCTTGCTTGGTCTTGCCATCGCAAGGGAGATATTGGAAGTTGGGATGATGGCTTGATTTGGTTTTCTGGAAAAGAGGGAAGATCGATGGTGGTATGCGGGAAAGGAAGAAGAATAAACACTCTCATACTATACGATGGATATGATCAAAAGAGGCATGGTGGAGGATGGGAACGACGGAGCTTGGCATAGAGGTAGGGGAACGGGGAACTGGGGATAGAGAGTAGTATAGGGGAGGTTGATAAAATGATTAACAGAAGCATGCTCCTCTTCTCTAGTTACCTTCAGATTAGGACGAATGTAGGGGTAGCTGCAGGAGTAACTATTGTGTGATTTCTGGTCAAATTTTTAGGTCCTTGATATAAAATGTACTCCCACCGCCCATGTAAAATTTTAATCTAAAATTGTTAAAATTTAAACGAATTTAAGCTTAGTTGTCAATTAGTATGAACATACTTGGATTTCAAGCCAAAATACCAAGGTCATGGTCATATCTACATCATACTTTATGTGGATGATCCATAGGAATGGTCTATCAAGCAGCTCGACTTGTTAAGGCTTTGGTCGTTAAGGCTCACAATCGTTAAGGCTTGGTTCATTCAACTCATTAAGGATAACAAGAAAAAAGTAAAGCTCATCTCGGTTCGTACTTATTGATAACTAGTAAAATTCTAACCTAAAAGTACGTGGTAAAATCAAAACGAATTTAAGCTTAATTGTCAATGAGTATGAACATTCCTGGATTTCAAGCCGAACGACCAGGATCATGGCCATATGTACATCATACTTCATGTTGATGATCCCATATTCAAGAATTTGCATGCCGACAAACCTAGCCATATTTTGAAAACAATAGAAGAGGAAGTAGTATGAAGAGTATGGCTCGATCAGTTGCTCTCTCGAGAAGGAGCCGAACTCGACTATTTTCCTTGCTTAATAATTTTAGGATCCTTTATGATAAATGTATGGACCTCGATGTAATTTTCCTATTTTTATGTCCTCGATGTAAAACATACTCCCGTCACACGTGTAAAATTTTAACCTAAAAGTAAGTCGAATTCTAAACAAATTTAAGCTTAATTATTAATGAGTATGAACATTCTTGGATTTCAAGGCGAACGTCCAAGGTCATGGCCATATCGACATCATACTTTATATTGATGATCCCATGTCCAAGAATTTTCATGCCGACAAATTTGGCCATATTTTGAAAACAATCAAACATGAAGTAGTATTTAGAAGAGTATGGCTCGATCAGTTGGTCTCTCAAGAAGGACCCGAACCACACTGTTTTCCTTGCTTAATTATTTTAGGGTCATATGTGCTAAATGTATGGACCTAGATGTAATTTCCCCCTTTTAGGTCCTTTATCTAGGATGTATACCCACTGCCCGTGTAAAATTCTAACGTGAAAGTACGTGGTAAAGTCAAAACGAATTTAAGCATATTTGTCAATGAGTAAAAACATTTTTAGATTTTGACTCAAACGACCAGGGTCATGGTCATGTCTCCATCATATTTTGTACTGATGGTCCCAAATCCAAGAATTTGCATGCCGACAAATCTAGCCATATTTTAAAAGACAATCAAAGAGGAAATAGTATGAAGAGTATGGCGCGATCAGCTGCTCTCCCAAGAAGGATCTAAACCCCATTGTTTTCACTGCTTAATTATTTTAGGATCCTTTGTGCTAACTATATGGACCTCATTGTAATTTTCCTATTTTAGGTCATTGATGTAAAATTTACTCCCACCGCCGTGTAAAATTTTAACCTAAAAGTAAGTGTTAATATCTAAAAGAATTTAAGCTTACTTGTCAATGAGTATGAACATTCTTAGATTTCAACCCGAACAACCAAGGTCCTGGCCATTCCTACATACTTTATGCTGATGATCCTGTATCCAAAAATTTGCATCTTGACAAATTTGGCCATATTTTGAAAACAATCAAAGAGGAAGTAGTATCTAGAACAGTATGGCTCGATCAGCTAGTCTGTTGAGAAGGATTTGAACCCGATTTTTTTTGCTTGCTTAATTTTAGGGTACTTTGTGCTAAATGTATAGACCTTGGTATTTGTTTTGTAGGTACTTGATATAAAATGTACTCTCACCACCCATGTAAAATTTTAACCTAAAAGTAAGTTATGGTAAAATATTTTCATGGTAAACAATATTACCACTTGGAGTTTCCCGTGTTGAAAAAAACTAGGAGCAAGAAAGGACCGAGAGGCGAGAGCATAGAGAAGGTAGCGCGAGAGTAGCAAAGAGGAGGATTTGAATGGGGTGCGATGTCAGAGCAAAGCTGATGGGTTCCTAACACGAGGTACATGCTACAGTCATTACTAGTATAGTAGTAAATTTTCATGACCTTTACTATATATGCATGCAAAACAGATTATGTTTTCTCCCTCCTTCACTGCCTCATCACCATCCACACACCTCGGCCGACTGATCTCTCCCTCTTCCACAATGTGGCACTACGCATGTGTGTCGACCGACCTTGTGTTCGCGGCTCTGTGTCTGTGTCTGGTATGTTCGTCAGTTGCGTTGGTGCAAACCATGTTGGACCCTGGCTGCAAAAAGTAGTAGAGTAGCAATTCAAATTTTCCCGGTTTCCAAATTTTCACTTCCTTCCCAAACATCAGGGAGAAAGGATATTCAAAAGATTGACATTCGCGGTACAAGTACTAGTAGTACTACTTAAGTGCTGGACAAGCTGTGTGTTGATACTACCATACGTCCCATCACATTGGATGCACACCATTATGATCTTTTTATATTTTTCCGAGGGACACCACTATGATCTGGCCATCCTTCCTACTCTCAACTACTCCACCTCCATTCGTTCCATTTCACACCCTAGTAAGAGGAAGCATCAAGAACACTCGAAGCAAGCTGGTTCAAAAGTGAGGAGCGCTCTTTTTTCACGAAGCAAGTAGTACTCCCTCCTTCCCAAAAAATTTAAGATGATTTTTCAATATTATGTAAAATTTGAAATATGAGTAAGAGGTAGATTTATCGTAAAGTTCTAAATCTATCTTTTGATAGTAGCCACCAGGCAATCAATGTATAGAAAACCAATGAGATTTTTGAAAGATTCGATTTCTTGCTAAGCATTTGCATGGTGACAATCATGAGTATTCGAAAATTTTGAAAAAATAAATCTGCTTCACAATTTTTCCTAAAGTGTATGAACATTCATAGGCTGCAAGCCAAACAACATAGGTAAATATATGGCCATATATGTACATAATACATAATAATATCTGTAATGTTCCGATATTTGGTAGATGAGTGCATCTTGGCATGGTGAACAATAATGATGCCAATAATATGAGTCTCTAACTATTAGAAACAAAAAAACATTGTAGAATTTTCATAGTAAAAAGAATGTGTTTTCCTTTACACTAAACCAAGTACGTGATAATATCTAAACGAATTTAAGCTTATTTGTCAAAGAGTAGGAACATTCTTGGATTTTAAGCCAAACGAACAAGGTCATAGCCATATCTACATCATACTTTATGTTGATGATCCTATATACTATAATTTGCATGCCAACAAATCTGGTCATGTTTTGAAAACAGTCGAGAGAGGAAGTAACATGAAGAGAATGGCTCGATCATCTGCTCTCTCGAGAATGAGCCGAACCTGACTGTTTTCCTTTCTTAATTATTTCAGGGCCCTTTGTGTTAAATGTATGGACATTCATATAATTTTCCCTATTTTTAGGTCCTTGGCATAAAATATACTCCCAACACCCATGTAAAATTCTAACCTAAAGTAAGTGGTAAGATATAAACGAATTTATGCTTAGTTCTCAACGAGTATGGACATTCTTGGATTCCCAGACGAATGAACAATGTCATGGTCATATCTACATCGGACATTACTTTAATGATCCAATATCCAAGAATTTGCATGCTGAAAAATCTGGCCATATTTTGAAAACAATCAAAGAGGAAGTGGCTTGGAGAGTATGCCTCGATAAGCTACTCTCTCGAGGAGCTGGACCCGGCTGTTTTCCTTGCTTAATTATTTTAGGGTCCTTTATGCTAAATGTATGGATCTCGATGTAATTTTCGATTTTTTAGGTACTTGATGTAAAATTCAAACCCACCAAACGTGTAAAATTTTAACCTAAAATTAACTGTCAAGATCTAAATGAATTTAAGATTTGTTTTAAATGAGTATGAAAATTCTTGGATTTCAAGCCGAACGACCAAGGTCATTGCCATATCTACATCATAATTTATGTTGATGATCCCATATCCACGAATTTGCATGCCGACAAATCTAGCCATATTTTGATAACAATCGAGGAGGAAGTAGCATGAAGAACATGGCTCGATCAACTGCTCTCTCGATAATGAGATGAAGCTGACTGGTTTCCTTGATTAATTATTTTAGGGTCATTTGTGCTAAATTTATGTACCTCGATGTAAGTTTTCCTATTTTTAGGTCCTTGGCGTAAAATACTCCCACCTCCTCTGTCAAATTCTAACCTAAAAGTAAGTGGTAAGCTCTAAACGAATTTAAGCTTAGTCTCAACATGTATGAACACTCTTGTATTTCAAGCCGAATGACCAAGGTCATGGCCATATCTTCATCATATTTTATGTTGATGATCCCATATTCAAGAATTTGCATACCGACAAATCCGGCCATATTTTGAAAACAATCGAAGAGGAAGTGGCATGAATAGTATGGCTCCATCAGCTGCTCTCTAGAGAAGGAGCCGAACTTGACTGTTTACCTTGCTTAATTAATTTAGGGCCCTTTATTCTAAATGTATGGACCTTGGTGTAATTTTACCCTTTTTAGGTCCTTGATGAAAAATTTACTCCCACCACACGAGTAAAATTTTAACATAAAGTAACTAAGTGGTAAAATCTAAACGAATTTAAGATTACTTGTCAATGAGTATGAACATTCTTCGATTTCAAGACGAACGGCCTAGGTCATGGCCATATATACATCGTACTTTATGTTGATGATCCCATATCCAAGAATTTGCATGACGACAAATCTGTCCATATTTTGAAAAAATTGAGAGAGGAAGTAGCATGGATCGATAACTTGCTCTCTCGAGAATGATTCAAACCCGATTGTTTTCCTTGCTTAATTATTTTAGGGTCTTTTGTGATAAATGTATGGACATGGATGTAGTTTACCCTCTTTTTTGGTCCTTGGTGTAAAATGTACTCCCACCACCTTGAAGGGAATATGCCCTAAAGGCAAATAATAAAATGGTTATTATTGTCATATTCCAATAAGTTCGTAATAGTTTCATATTGTGCAATAATTGTATCAAGAGGAAACATTGATATAGGTGTGATATGAAACATAAGTCCCTAGTAGCCTCTATTCATACTAGTTCGTTGGGTAATTGATGATCAAGATTTCCTGATACTGCTAGTTGACAACGATGTCATATCATTAATAAATGATGTGATGGACATTTCCCAAAGATTGTGACATGATCAAGTCACCAAGTTCATCAATGCAATAGTTAGAAACGTATACTCCTCCTTAGACTGTGAGTTCATTTTAACTATTGTCTCTCTAGGCTGCTTCGACTACATTAGACGTCACTCGATGGAACGGTGATTATAAAGGTGTATGATGGGTATCTGGAGGAAAAGGTTCAGGCCTATGAATCAAGACCAGTATTTGTTCACCTAGTGATGGGTAAGATACATTAGGACGACTTGGTGAGATTACATCTATAATGTTGCAACATGTGACTAGGTCACGAGGATGTAATATCGTGGTAACAAGTGAAACAATACCTGATAGTAATGAGATTGAACAAAGTATGTAATAGCAAATGATCAGATCTTGGACAAGTCATATCGAAAAAACAAAGGGAATTGGACTCGACATTTACGGTTCAAATAACACCGTCATCACGGAATGTACAGGGATCGATATGGGCATCCCGGTCCTTATATTGATCATTGATAGAGATCATGTATGTGTGCCTTTCTCGAGCCGTGATGGGATACACTTAAGGGTGCTATGAGATGGAGATCATCCGTAAGTTGTTTATCATAAGAGATCCGAAGCTGGAATTGTACAGCGGAGAGAGATCTGAAGTTGTTTGAAGATAGAAGGGAAAGCAGAAAAGTTCTGTGAGAGAACCGGAATTGTTCAGGGAAGTTCTGAAGTTGTTCGGAGGAAATCGAAGGGGAACTAAAAGATGTTTCGGGGCAAATAGGATTTTTTAATATGTATTTATGTATTAATAAATGTAATTAATATTAAATATAATATTAAAAATATAATTTGAAAGGGTATTCCACTAATGGGCCAAACTTTTCTAGGGCAAAAGGGACCATGAGGGAAAACAAAGGAGGGTAAGGGCCCATGCTCCTAGGGCCGCCCCATCCCTTGGTTGGTAACTAGGGTTAGGGTTTGGGGGTGCCCTAGTTCTGCCCCCTACCCTTGGCCGCCATCCCTTGCCCCCTTGGCTGCCTTAGGGTTTCCTTGCTGGGGGGGTTAGGGTGCCCTCCGCTTCCACTATATAATGGCGCCCCTTCGAGGAGGAGAGACAACACAAATCCCATGAGATGGGAACTCTCCTCCTCCTCTATGCGCCTCCAATCTCTCTCTCTTTCTAGTTGTCTCCACACATTGGCCTGGTCCAGGAATGTTCGTGCAAGGGATGATGCACCTGCATCATGCCATTTAGCTATGGGGATTCCAAGCCGGAGATCTACTTCTGCACTCCCGCCGGGATCGGGGATACGGAGGTCTCATCGTACACCGTATGTGTACGAAGCCACAAGGGGTAACACTTGGGGAACCTTAATGTCGTGAGCCCGCCTGCTGCACGGTGATGGAGCAAGGGGTGACCTGCGAGGAGCTTCGCTGCCTTGAGGTCGGGCTACGAGCACGACTATTTCAACCACATTCCACTGGGAATGTTAACCGCTTTAGGACTACAAGGATATGTATCTGAAACCTTCGGTCATTAATGCATTACTAATAGATAGATCTTGGGCATTAGGGAGATCTGACGTAGGATTTTTTTTGTTTTCTGCACGAGAACCCCAACAGTGGTATCAGAACCGATCTATGCGTAGTGATGTTGTATGACCAGTACGCACATTGTTTGTGCGGGCATTGATCCTATAGTTGTTACCCTCCCACGTGTACTTGTTTATATTGCAGTATTGTTTGAGGAAGAGGACTAAAACGATCTTATGCGTACTCTTACACGAGACTGGTTCCACGCTCGACATACGGCATGTTCCCTATAAGTGGCTAGCGGGTGTTTATATCTCTTTCAATACTTCATATAGCATTTAACGGAGGGCCCCGAAAGGGGTGTAGTAGAGACAACTATATGGATCCATATTGTGGTTGTAAAGTTTGTAGATTAGAAATGGTTCTATTGTGAAAGCCCTAAAAACCATGTAAACTTTCAAAAGATAAAGTAGAGGCATATAACTTTATTTTGCAGGAAGTGCATGTGATTTTATATGGTCTTGCTTGTTATGAATGTAAAGAAGTTTAATTTTATGTTACTAAGTTGTGTAGTAATAGTCATCGTTCCGATGGATGACCTACTGGTGTTGTCGGATTGTCGACAATTATGCCGTAGGGGATCCTGACGACGTTGAGAAGATGGGTTGTGAGCTTTAAGGTGTTCTGGGAGCGGCGAGCACAAGTTTACCCAGGTTCAGATCCGACTGCGGTGATCATATTCTACTCCTGCTAGCAACCCAGTAATATATCTGCGAGAGCCAGATGTTATAGCGTATTATAAGGGAGGTTCGCATGTGCGAGTTGGTTGTGGTTGATCTATGATCTGGTGCTCTAAAGGCTCCCTCAGGTCCAGTTTATATAGTCACCGGGGCCTAGGGTTATAGGAGATACATATCCGGCTACTTTACAGAGTCGGTAACTAGATACAGCTTGGACTACAAGTAATACTACAGGCCTAAGTCGGTAACTCTTCTAGGCCTTGTCGTAGCCGGAAGTGACTCCTCCTCTTTCCCTGACTAGGTCGCTCATGGAGCAAATATCTAACCCGTTGGTGAGAAAATATCGCCTATGGGTATGCCCGAAAAGTATATCCCCAACAACTGGGGGCACCATGGACTTGGCATCAAACCGTAGCAAGATGGAGATCATTCCGGAGCACTTGATGGATATCAAGGCGCAAGAAGGGCCATATCATATCACAATGTACATGTTATGTTGCTACTTGTTTACATCTTATTGTGTGCTTGTATTAGATACTCAATAGTAGCATATTAGATAATATGATCCCTACTAATACAAATATTGTGTTCTCCCATAAGGTGCAAACACCGACAAAGTTCATCGTGATGAAGCCGTCCGTGATGATCGATGGATAGACATGACTATGTTCACATACGTTGTGGGTAACAAGCCATGTATGTGCCACCCAATATACTAAGGTTGAATTGGAGAGACTAGCATGTACAGACATGGCCTCAAAATATTGTGTTCTCCCATAATTCCAATGAAAGTGTTCCCCTTGTGTGTGCACCACCGAGAAAGTTCTCCGTTACGAGGTAGGCCCGACTGTTTTCCTTGCTTAATTATTTTCGGGTCATTTGTGCTAAATGTATGGACATCGTTGTAATTTTCCCCTTTTAGGTCCTTGATATAAAATGTACTCCTACCGCACACGTGTAAAATTCTAACCTAATAGTAAGTGGTAAAATCTAAACGAATTTAAGCTTTGTTATCAATGAGTATGAACATTCTTGGATTTCAAGCCAAGAGACCAAGGTCTTAGCCATATCTACATCATACTTTATGTTGATGATCCCATATCCAAGAATTTTCATGCCGAAAAATCTGGCCGTATTTTGAAAACAATCAAAGAGGAACTAGCATAAAGAGTATGGTTCGATCAGCTTCTCTCTATAGAAGGAAACAAACCCGACTATTTTCATTGCTTAATTATTTTAGGGACCATTGTCTTAAATATATGGACATCGATGTAATTTTCCCCTTTGTATGTTCTTGATGTAAAATTTACTCCCACCGCATGGGTAAATTTTTTACCTAAAATTAATAGGTAAAATCTAAAAGAATTTAAGCTTAGTTGTCAACGAGTATGGACATTTTTGGAATTCAAGCAAAATTATTTCAAGCCATATCCAAGAATTTGCATGCCCCCAAATTTGGCCATATTTTGGAAACAATCGAAGAAGAAGTAGTATGGAGCATATGGCTTAATGAGGTGCTTTCTCGAGAAGGAGCTGACCCGACTGTTTTCCTAGCTTAATTCTATCCATTCTAGCATCTAGAAGATTCTATTAATAGTCTTTAGCACTATGATCACTATGCACATGAAGGGAATATGCCCTGCGAGGCAATAATAAAGTGGTTATTATGTATATTCCAAGTATACGATAGATGTTTATTTTGTATGCTATAATTGTATTAATACATAAATGTTAATACATGTGTTTTTCATAAACAAACAGAAAGTTCCTAGTTATTCCTCTCTTATAAACTAGCTCGTTGATTATCAAGATAATCAAGGTTTCTTGATCATGTACATTGGATGTTGTTAATAACAAGGACACAACATTATTGGAATGGTGTGATGAACATTCATCCAAAGTATAGCATTACGATCAAAGTCATTGAGTTTATATTACTATAACATCATACGAAGTAATCCTAATCCTTAGACCATGAGATCATGTCAATCACTAACACTAGAAGAGTATCTTGATAACATCAAATGTCACACCATAACAAGGTGATTATAAAGATGGTTTCAGTGCTACTAAAGTATTATGTTGAGGACCATGGATAAAGAGTGGAATTTTTTCATCCTAATGACGGATAGATATACTCTAGGCCCTATCGGTGATATCACATTGGTTAGCTTGCAAGCAAGTGATTTGATCACTAGAATGTTATATCACGGGTATGAGAAAAGAGTACATGTCAGTAAAGAGATCACACTAGGTATGAAGATACCGATGATCGAATATTAGACATGTAATATATCACGAGACAAAGGGATTAAGATTCTAGCATAAAAGGTTCTCACGATCACAAGAAAGTCATCGTTGAATGTGAGGGAGTCAGTATGGATCTCCAGGTCCCGCTTTTGATTATTGATCCGAGAGGGGTCTCGATCATGTCTGCATTATTCACGAACCGTAGGGTGACACACTTAAGAGACACCAACACAATTTAGAACAAATAGTTCCATGCTGAAAAGATTAACAAAGCGCAGGAATTTATTTCACTAGACACCGAAACTATTTTCGGGTGAAATTGCTGAAAGTGTTTCTATATGTGAAATAAAATACTAGAAAGGGGTTATATGTGAATGTTTGTCCATTATGGTAATTGACAAAATTCTGAATAAATAAAAGGAGTTTTATTTAAAGAGAGATTGCATTAAATTTGGTGGAAATTTAATGGGAATTTTGAGTGGGCTTTTGACTGGAGAAGTGAAGGGACATTTTTGTGAGTGGATCTTCCACCCACATGAATGGAGGGAGGGAAAGTGGGCGGCCCCATGCGCCGGCCACTCCCTTGGGATTCCCCTTCCTCCTATAAAAGGATCCCCTCTCCCTCTCTCTCACTCACACCTCCTCATGAAGGATCTCTCCCCCCTCTAGTTTATTCCCCTTGGTCTCGGACTAGCGAGATACATGTTCCCGGTGGCTTTTCGGCAAGAAAGACTTGTTGCTTCCATTGCATCACTGGAGCGAGGAGGCGGAGGTTGCTCGGTGGCTCGGATGTGTGTGTGGGCACGGATGATCTGCGAGTTTTGCGGTGCTAGGACTTCCTCTCGATCTTGAGATCAACAAGCGCTTGTCTACATCATCCACAAGAACAACCTCGTTACGCTTTGTCGGTCTTCAAGGGTATGTTCTCTACGGATGTATATCCACCCGTTGCTTGTATCTAGTAGATAGATCTTGGTACATAGTTGTTTCCATCGTAGGAATTTTTTTGTTTTCTATGATGCGAACCCTACAACACAAACCTCAAAACATACTTCTCAATAATTCTAGAATCTTATTCGTCATTTCTCACGTGTGCAAGGCATGTTCCACTTACTAATAACTATAGTGTATAAATAACTTTGAACATCGACCGTTGGATACAGATTGACTAATCCCAATATTAGATTATGTCATGACCAGCATCTACAAGATTCTACTATTATCCTATCACCATGAACACCATGCATAACCAACACAGTTCTCCATCCTTCTACAATCTTCCATGCTTAAAATATACCAACTTACATTTATTAATGCACTTCATCAGGACCTAGCAAGCCTTCCTATATTTTACTCTTATATACTCAAGTTATTCCATTTCTCACCACGCACCAAGGAAGCATGTCCGCATTCACATGGACCCCGCATAGGTTGGGCCCATAAATCCATGCTTATTTTACTCATCTGCCCACCTCCGCATTGCCCAATCCATCCACCATCATGCAGAAAACACACTCATCCTCTCGCCGCCGCCTCCTCTCACCGATGCTTCCCATCCCCACATCCGTCATCTCTAGCGCTGCACAGATCAATCTGATTGTCACCGCTAGACAGACTGCAACCCTGAACAACGAGGTATGATCTTGATCTCTCCCTTGTATAGAAAACATTCACACTTCCTCTTTTTTGTACTGATTCCATTTTTTGTCTCTAAACCGATTTTTTTGGATCTCTATCATTGCCCTATATTTTGTTCTCGATGGTTTAAATCTGCATAAATTCAAATATATTGAGATTTATGTACTCTTTCGAAGTGAATCCTTGACGAAACATGTTGCCTGCTGCTGGGGATATCATTTTGTCACTTGAACTGGTTATAATTCCATGAATTTTAGTGCTATAATAAGTATCTTGAAATGCCATTTATAGGTTCCAATTCAAAGTAAGGTAGAAAATCATGGATGGTTCTAGCGATGATGAGATCTGCTACACTGACTTCTATGTCACTGATATAGATGAGGAAGAACTTGTGGCTATAAGGGGTAAAGTTTTGCGTGTTTTTTCTTTGACCAACAATTACTCTTAATATATAAACAATTTTAGTAGTACAAAACTAGCATCATTGGAGTTCATTGCTATTATGCAGTTCATAGAAAATGTTAATTCACTGAACATCTAAAGCTACCTACCTATTCTACAAGTTTGTAAGTTATGTCATTATAATGTGTATTTTCTCTATCCATTTTTACAACAATAACTGTATGTAATTTTTGAGTTCATTAGTAGTTTTAAGCCATTGAACATGTACGTTAACATTCTCTGCTCTACAAGTTTAGATTTTATGCTATTTTAATTTCACACTGGTTTGTACTAAGCAGCCATAGTAACTGCCTTCTTTTATGTAATTCATCGCAAATTTCATGTCATTGAACTTGTTGGTTTTGCATTCCGTCTGCAACGTATGCCATTATTATTTCTATCTCATTTCAATTAAGCTCCGATAGTAGCTGCCTCCTATTATGTCCTACATTCATTACATAAAAGAAGGACTATACTTTTTAAATTCAAACAATGATGACTTTGACCAGGCACATAGAAAAATATATTAAGGGTTAATTTATGGCATTTGTGACTATGAAAATACATGTCCTGATGTATCGAATGGTATTTTTGGCATGGTAGATGTTCCTGGTATGTTCTACAAACTTGGTGGAATTTTGCGTCGACTGACTTGTGAAAAATTTATATGCCTTAGTTTTTCGTTTTGGATGTAGTATTACATGGGAAGTTTTAAGGCACTTAACATGGTTATCTGCATGCCCTGATCTATAAATTAAAGTTTGTCAATTATAATTTCTGTAGCAGCAGTATCTACCTTATATTATGTACTTCATGGTATTTTAAGTCACTTCACCTATGTGTTTGCATTCCCTGCTATATAAGTTAACGAGGTATACCATTGTAATGTCTATATTGTTTGTCCTAATGTTAATACAGTATCTTCCTGCTCTGTAGATCATGGAAAATTTTATGGCACTTTACGTATTTGTTTGCAATCCTATTTCACAACTTAAACCATTTACCATTGTAATCTCTTCTATTTGTGCTAAGGAGCGACTGTATATGCATTCTATTTTGTTGCCATGACAAACTTTATGTCATTAAAATATTTGTTTATATTCCACCATTCCCTGCTCTACGTTTTCACAACTGATTATACTACATTGTATATCTAGATCTTTGTAAATAACAATAACCACTATCTGATAATATTTCCTTTCATAGGGAACACAGAGAATCGTAGAGTGAATCGCCCCTATAATCTTGTAAGTACCTGCTGCTTTCTATTGCTGAATATGTAGAGGAGCTGAAACCTATATACAGAGGAGCAACAATAAAGTAGATGCATCATATATCTAAGTACTGGATGCGGTGGATGTCTTCAACGAACAAAATAACAACAGGATTTCCTCCAACAGGACCGCACAAAGAGAAATAGTAAGTCAATAAATCTAAATCCCTCGATTATAATTAAATATGCTCACTCGATCATAGTGATGATCTATTCTTTCTATATTTGACTTATGTTCATCAACCAATCAATAAATCTATCTATCTATAAATTAACTAGTCCATGATTAGGTGGTGGTGATTTAATAATATCCATTTTTATGCTATATTTTCTACTATGTAACAAAGAACAAATATAAATATCTCGATTTATAATTCAATTTTCTCACTCAATCATGGTGATGGTCTATTTTTTTCTAGATTTGACTCATCATCAAATCTATCTATCTATACGTTAACTAAAATATTATTAGTTGGTTGTAGTTTAAGTATATCCACTTTATGCTAATTTATATTCTATTATAATATTAGAGATTATATGCACTCTCGAGGTAGTAACATAGTCTAGTGTTATATGTATGAGACTTGTCTAAGTTACGTGGTCTTGGTGGGGAGTGACTTAGACTAGTAAAAATGCATACAAAACTAGTCCAAGTTACTCTACCAACACTAAAGGGGGTCTAGATACATTCGTTTCACAAAATCCATAACATCTTATCTTTTAAAACGGAGGGAGTTCTAGCTAGACTGCTCATAGCGAGGGTTTCATACCTAGTATCATGTAATATATGTTGTCAGCATGGCTACGTCATACAACCGATGATACTCTTGAAATTACTAACCTAGTAAAATATGGTAGTATGTGTAGAGTGTACTTTTTGTTTAATACAAGAAACAATGTTCTCCCTAGATATAAAAAGCATAATTAATCTTTGTATGATACCTAGTTACTATATATATCTAATATAACCATCTTACTATGATCTGAAAGTCTATCGTGCACCTGATGTTTTTGATTGCTGAGTTCATTACCTCACTAGATACTCTACATGTGCACATATAGATTCTATTGCCAATTTGATTCTTTAGTTTTCTCATGATTAAATCAATGTCATGATTTTCTTAACTTAAACAATGGCAATTTCTATGAGAAATACAATGGTTGATTACTAAGAAACCTGATACATTATGCATATATTCCAACTCATGTCTGCTGGATTTCAACTATACATGATTAGATGATCTTGCTAGTTTAATATTAGCCACTAGATGATTCAATTGGTTATGAGTCCTTTGTATTTTTAGTTGACTTGTGATTACAACAATGCGATATTCTTTCGTGGTTCCTATGAACATAATGTGGATAACAGATCTCATATACCTTTACTTGACATTATGTATGTTGGATATCTTTTTTTCAAATAATCTGGAAGTTTGTATGATGCACATGGCGTATCATTTTTTCATTTCCTAGCTACCAACACTATATGGTGCACAAAGTGCTTCTATCAAAATAATGTCACATTCTGCTTAATTTGATCCGCCACTTCATACCAGTCATATATTATTTAAATACTTCATTGACCTTGCAAGGTGCACAATGTATCATTTGCTTGTTTCTCTACTTGGTTTTCTTAGTTCCCTGGTTATATGTACAATGATACTTTCATCAGATGGACATACAAAATCTGTAGGCATTATAAAGAAAGTTCATCCTAATTTTTGGCTGCATCCAACTATTGTGTTGGTAGAAAATGACTCATCTCTTTGTTTCTCTTATTTTTTATATACTGGCCCCAAGATCAAAATATTTGAATGATCTGGCCCCAAGACACACACTTGATCTATTGGTTGTTTTTCTAAGATACTATCATAGTTCGCCGATGAATAAAACAATGCTACCATCTGTGGTTGGAGGTCCAACCATAATTTCTCGAACTGCACTCTGATATAGCTGGTTCGTACTATAGACCATTTCTAAATGCTATTGTTATAATATAGGTTAATGCTTGTTGTCCTAACCAATTCTAAGCAGCTCAAGGAATCCCACTTACCTCTTTTTGTTATATTTTCTATATTTCCATTATGTAGTGATATGATTTGTTTATCAGGGAAAGAGTCTAGTTGCTTGATTCACTACATTCACTGCCATACTAGTTTAGTAAGTCTGCATGAGACACACATGTTCATTTCTTGATTTGTTATATGAGGACAATGCTGATTTTGTCAGTGACTGTGAAATTCAATTCAAAACGATTCACTGAACCAAATTGCATGATTCCAATTTTATTAGAAGAGTATTCAAATTATCTAACCAAGCCCGTTGGGTTCACAACATTTGGAATTATAGATCACCTATAGTAAAAATAACAAGACAGAGACTTTTACACATTCAAACATTTTCCAAAAATCAACCATAAATTCTTTTGAGTTGATTCCAACTCTCAAAAATCACATTTGACAAGATCTATCTAAATATGAAAAAATATTTAGGTTTGCATGCAGTGATCATGGACTAGTACTAAAAGAATGCTCTATAGGCATTTTTAGTCAGTTTAATTATATCAAATAGTAATTTTAAACTTTATAAAATATCACCACCACTTTAAATCACATTCCCAAGTATTATAATATTAAATCTTAAGTATTATCAATGAGTAGAAATTACTTTTCTAAAATAAGAAAGATAAGACTAGGTCTTTATTTCATGTGATGATGCTAGATCATATAGTGTGAACCTTTGTGTGCCAAATAGAGGTAAAAGTATTGTTTGGTGATGGTGTACCTCACATTAATTTATAGACACTAGTACCTACCAAGGCTACGAGGAGGAGGAGTACTACGAAGAAGAAAACTTCAACCACTTCACTACTCAAGGATAGCTAACACTTGCAAGATTCTTAACTATGCAAGCTAGAAGTTTGCATGCTACCTATGCAAACTATCTAATGTAAGATAACTTATGCAAGATGCATTAGGCATGCTTTGGTTATGCAACCTTGATTATACCAATTCCGAGTTTTACTTGCAAGCCTTATTCTTTTATTTTTACCAAAGTTCTTTACTTTTAGTTAGTGCTTTGTGAGTTTTGGAAAAATAGTATAGATAGCATAAAGAGCATAAAACTAGGCCTAAGTAGTTAGAACTAGATGTCATCAAAAGGCATAAAACTAGAGTTGGATTGTTACACCAGATTAGCACCCCTCATTAGTGAATACCCTGAACTTTAGTGGCTAGTGTAAGCATAAAAGTTGATCACTTTAGATGGGAATACTTGGTGAAAATGATTATGAAAACCTTGGAATGAGGATTCATTCTATCAAAATGTTTTGACATGTGCTATGAGCACAAGATGATTTGATGATGAAAATGTTGAGGCATGAGCCTTTGCCCTTTATAAAAACTGATGGTTGGGTTCGGATGCGATACCATTCCAATTTTATCGTACAACCACAATACCTGAATTGGGTAGGGCTTGACTGGAAGTTTATATGTCTTATTATGGGTTCCCTTGCGGAAGAGGTTGAGCTGAGGCTTCCTCGTAATGAATGTCCACTTATGCAGTACCCAAGATGATAGATGGTCATTGTTAGGAGGCCAAACTCATAGGGGAGGTTCCTATACTAGGGTGTGTAATTGAAAGGTTAGGATTGATTATCCGCATACTAAGTATGATGATTCAGGGTTGTCCCTGACAGATGTATCGAATGTTGTGGTGAAAGTGTACAACCTCTGCAGAGTGTCAAACTATTTGAATAGCCACATCCGCAGTCATGGATAGTTCAAGTGGCCATACTGTTCCGTCGTCAGATGTTTTCAAAATGACTTGTGAAATGAACTATAACTTTGACTTGAACACAACAGGGTTGTGAACATGAAAACTAAGTTCCCACTTAGGTGTTGTAGAACATTGAACTAGTTTTCTTTACTTCTAAACTCAGTATGAAATAAACCTGGATTTTTGCAAATAAACCTAGAGATTAGGATTCCTACTCAAACTACTTTACTTATCAGTGATAGTTTGCGAGTACTTAAAGAGTACTCATGGCTTTGTCCCTGGCTATTCCCATGGCCAGACTATCAGGAGAACTACCAAGATGATGGACAACAAGAGGTCTATGACAACTAGGATCATCTCCCATCGTCAGAATTGCCTGGGACCCTGAAGATGAAGCCCCGCTACGTTTAATTTCCACTACGTTGATTGTATTAAGACTAGATCATGAGATCCTTTATTTGTAAGACCTTTATTATTGTATGTAATGGATGATGTATGGTGGTACCAATTCTGTTATGTCTCGCAAAAATGATAATCCTAGGGTTGCGAGGTATGGCATAACATGCATATAGGATTAAAAATACGGGTGTTTACAAGTTGGTATCAGAGCCATCCTGACCATAGGAGACCCTAGTTAGAATGGACGCTTGAATCAAAAACTTAGTTTCAAAACAAAAGAAGTGAGTATTTATGAAAACCTATTCTCATTATTATCACTGAGATTCTTTCAAGAAAATTCATGTTCCTCAAAAATTCTTGCAATCCTACATAAAATTTGACACACTTGATCACCTCACTAACTTACTTATCCTACATTATTATAGATGGAAGTCAAGTATATCAAGTTCTACTAGTTGGGAAACGGGGGAGAACTCATCTTTGAGTGAGATTTAAGCCAACTCTCGGAACTTCTTGAATGCACGCACCCCAAGTTCTACGGGTCACAGCTCAATGATCAGCAAGGAGGAGAAATACAATGGCTGATAGTTGCAGATCTCAGAGGCAAGATGGAGGCAACCACCTTGGAGAAGATCCAATTTAGCTTGTGGGAGAACAACTGGCTAGACGGACTCGATAGGGCTATGCAGGATGCTCTTGCCCATCTGTGTGGGCAAAACATCAACAAAATCAATGGCACTCTCTTTTCTTACTACACAAGGCATGATTCTATGGGACATCCATTGGAGGTGCCAGGCCATTCGGAGCTGAAGCATCAGGTGGATCATCTCGACTTCATGTTGTATGATAGGCAGAAGGAGTTGGACAATGCCTGCGCCTACGCCAACCACAACCATTCCATTGCAGTCAGGAAGGACCAGACCCTCGCCATCCTTGTGAAGGAGCGCAAGTCACTTCACCATCTGCGTGACAAGAAGGATCGACCGCCTTCAGATGACTCGCGGAAATACCGGAGGAAGCAGTTCATCTCAGGATCCAATGTTGCAAATCCTACAAATGTTGGTTGCTGACTGTGAAGCTAGAAGATCTGAACGTCATGCTAATTTAGCCACCCTTCAACAGATAGCTCAGATGGCCCTTAATAATCAAGGCCATGGAAACCAGGATAACCATGGATCCAAGCTCAAGAACTTTCAAAACACCAATCCTCCCATATTTAGTAAGTTTGAAGAACCATTAGATGCTGATTACTGGTTGTAGACCATGGAGAACAACTTAGAAGTCGCAGGAGTAGAGGACAATGGGAAAGTACTATTTGCCACCCATTATCTGGTGCCACCAGGTTTGATTCTACGGATGAGGGATGTATTCAAGGTGCTGAAGCAGGGAAGGATGACTGTGGTAGAGTACCGTGATAGATTTGTGTCTTTGTCTAGGTATGACCTGATGAGATTGGTACTGAAGCCAAGAAGAAGGAGATATTCTTGAATGGTCTGCATGATGAGATGAAGACAGTGCTGGTCAATATTCCCTTCGTAGACCTTGAAGCCTTAGTGGATTCTGCAATCCATATGGAAGGCAAGATCAACCAAGCCAACGAGAATCACCAACATTGAATGATGCATCAACCAGGATCCCACCATACCCCGAAGTATCGCCCCAACCCATCTGCAGGATATGCCTCGAGAAACAATAGACCCCCTTTGTCCCATCAAAACTATCCCAACCATGGAGGAGGAAACCCAAGTCCAGGAGGAAACCACAAAAACAACTCCGACAACTCCAACAATTTCAACCGTGCACCGCCCAAATCCAACAACAACAAAAATACCAACAACAACAATAATGCCCCCAGGACTAGAAGCAATATCGTTCCTATTGCAGGAAGAGACAAGTCTCTAATTACTTGTTTTGAATGCGGAGTCAAGGGTCACTACTCCAACGAGTGCCCCAAGAAGCTTACAGCTGCCACCAATGTGAATGCACCAGCTCAGCAGCAACGCCGTGTTTAGCCTAGAAGGAGATTTGCCCCAGGGAACTCGCTCAACTACAATGGCCGTCTATTTCACATGAATGCTGAAGAAGCTCAGGAAGCGCCAGATGTCGTGTTGGGTATGTTTTCTGTTAACTCAGTACTTGCCAGAGTGTTCTTTGATTCTGGAGCATCGATGTCACATCCCAAAATTTTATAAATTTTGAAATGTGAAAAATAAACAAACAAAATAAATAAATAATGAAATTTAGGGGGAAAAGAAACTTTTTTCTTCTAATTGGAAACATTAAAACATTTTAAACTATTACAAAAAAAATTCCCCAAATAAAGGTACACCTTAAAATAAAAATAGCATTTAATAAAAACCCTAAGATCAAAGCAACAAGATTATCCATATATCTCCTCTACTTCAAAATTATAATTTGCAAGGTTCCCCTTCAAAATCTTTTTTCACAAACTTCTTGTATTTGAAAATCTATTTTTAATCTTGAGGAATGTTCTCAATGAAAAACCATCTATACATCTACACCACTTCAATTACATTTTTCAAACAACCTTTGTTTTGTTTTGAACCAAAAATAAAAGCAAAGAGTCTCGTTTTAAAATAAGCACCATAGCTTATGTGACCTATTTTAAGATTTTATAAAATTATCCTCTCATATTTTCAAACTTTAATTCATGGGTTATCCATGTAAAGTGGAAATAAATCGAATCAAATTCAAATAAGGAAAGAATCCAAGTCATTCCAAATATATTGCCCTGCAACTAGGCCAATATCACACACATGCAATCGTACAATAATTAACTAATTAATAATTGAGAAAACTAAATATTTCCAAATACATCAAATTTATGTCCTAAAAGTTTGCCCAAGAATTTACGAACGCGCAGAAATTTGAATCAACAAATTTGGAGCTCTAAATCAAAAGTTATGAAAGAATTAAGAAATAGGAAAAAAATATAAATCGAAAAAAAGGTGGCCGGCCAGGCTGGCCAAAATGGGTCGGCCCAACCAGGCCGATCGGCCAGGAGGCCACCGCTTACATGAACCAGGGAGCACTGGTCTTATTTCATTTTTATCTATTGGTCTTAAATGAACCTCAATTGCCCTCCTAAATTATACTAAATGCCCCCTAATTGCTCTCCCTCTTTAATCTCTTTTAATCCAGCCCCCACCCCCTCCTATATAAACCCCACTCCATAAAAGTTCACAAGTTTTCAACTCCATAGGAAGATCATAGCCCTATTTTCGTCCAAAATTCTCCCCAGTCTTCTCCTCCCAAATAGACCTTCAAGACAACCTCGGATCGCGGCGCCTTCAACACGAAAGTTGTTCCCCTTGTCAAGACGGTTCCATTCCCGCTGGTTTCACCTCGTTTCGTTCATCAAGCAGAGAGAAACATGCGGTCAAAGATTCAGATATTAGAAGGTATAATCCATTTTACACCCACCTCGTTGCTCCAAATTCAATTTCCTTTGCATAGTAGATAGATCTAGTTGTTATCTAAAACTTTCATGTAGAAATTTTTCCATCCAAACAACTTTTTCTGTAGTCAATTCTGACATCATCATGACATCAACATAGTCAACAGTCCACTCACTCAGCTCGGTCAAAGTCAAATTCAGTCATTTCCGAGTTTGACTTTTCCAGATTTTAGTACGAACTCGTACAATTCATAGAAAAATATTTAGAAGTCCAAAAATTATAAATTTCGTATCCCTGAAAATCTGAGATTCTATAGAATCCATTTATGCAATAATATTACTTATTCTCTATACAAAATTTGATTTATAAATTAAATGGTTTAATTGATCATTTTCACCAGAAAAATTGTAACTTTAGATCTACTAGTCCAAAAGTTATGAATTGGGTATGAAATGAAAGCTATTGAAATCATCTACCCAGATCCACAAAAATACAATACATGTTTTGTACTAGAAATTGAAACATTAATTAATTTGGTATTTTTGAGTCAGTTAAAATCATGTTTTATACAGAACCATTTGTGGAGTATTTTGAGTATAAAAAATTATTGTGTAAATTTTTTTTAAGTGAATACTTTTGCAAATGGTTGAATATTGAACCCTCTATACAGTAAACACCAAAATATAATTTTATTCTAGTATAAATAAGATCGTGGCAATTATTTAGTGAGAACGGTCTTTCCAAGTGTTAGAAAATATTGCTAATTGCTACAATTGCACAAATGGTTGCATTTGTAATCTTGAAAATATAAAATGTTCATAAATCACTTAGTAATGTCCAGAACCTTGTTATAACAATTTGTACAATAAAAATTGCCATCTTGCATGTTTCAATACTTTGCATGATTTTGTGTTGTCATTAGTATTGATCTTGTGATTGTTTAGTCTTGGTTGTTTTGCTTGATAGATTGTGTTGATTGTCAAGTGTGTTATTGCGAAGATTCTACCAACACCACCAACTACTAAGGCAAGTGGAACTATCATCCATGTCCTACTATTTTCATTATACTTAGTTGAATTTTTGTAGTATGCATGATAGGGCTACTATGTTACTATGCTATGCTATGTCCTATCTAGTATATCCTTTAGACTTTACTGAGTGAGAACATCATAAGTGGTAGTATGCTTAGTACTGCTATAGTTTCGGGGTGGAATATCATGTTATAATTATATGAAGTATTGGAAAAATATATGTTTTATATAATAAAACAAGTACTCAATGAATCACCTGGGTGGAATGTGGATACTCAGTTGTGGAAAAGGTGGCAACGAAGGGAACCATATGTATGGCTATCTTTTTCGTGTGTGCACTAGAAGAAAACCACCCAGGGACTTAGAGATTGAACATGTTTCTCGTACAGTGGCTTCCGTGTACAGCCACATGCTAAATGGGCTGTGGCTTAGTCAATTACATAGTGGAAGACCCTTGCATTGGTACCTATTCAGGTTAACAAGAATTGTGAATTGGAGGTATATCCTTACATTGGTGCCTGGTAGACGTGCTAGCACTGTGTATTGCGAGGACTTCTATGGAAAGACTTTGTCACAATCTCGATCTGTCGGTACTCCATTTGGTGTGTACTTATCCAGCGGCCACTGGTGGCGTCAAGACGAGATTGTGTCATGTGGGTAAAGTTCTACAGAAGATCAAATTCTAAGTACTTAGCCAAGTCCCCGGTTACGGACAACTCTGAGCAACTAATGCCTGAACCTATGGAAGATCTCGACATTCCAATTTCTCAAAGTAAAACTTGATGGTTTCAACAAGGGAATAGAAGCACTTGGAGTTTTCCATGGTGTTCAGAAAGTTATTGAAATATCAAAACTATTTTAAAAAATATAGGATAAAACCATATTGCTTTTTGCAAATGAGCCTAAACTCTACTTAGCCAAATATGCATGTATTGTTAGGTTCCAACTTATTTCCACATAGTAGTCACACTTGATAATACAATTCGAATGTATTGACCCTCGTGGCTGTAACTTATCATGTTGCATGATTACTTGATGATAGTGATGTTTGATGAGTAGGGGTTACGAGTCTGCACCCAACATGTTTTCCCGTGGCACATGAAGATGAAGGACTCCATGCTTTACTTTTATTCCGCTTCTTTGTAATTAGATAGCCTATGGCTATGAGATTGTAATAAGTATTTATATTTTGGATCATGCGATGTAATATGACCTTTATATCTTGATATTACATCTTAAACTGTGGGTGCTAGCTATTCGATCCAGGGACTAGCATTGTAATCACTGGGATTTCGAACCAAGCCGGGTTCGGGTCCGCTACAATCGCACTCGTTTGTTACAAAAGAATTTGCATGCACTAGTAAGATTCAACCAACAAAATTGAAGCATGTTATGATAGTTCAAATACCTGGTTCAACCACCATAGCTATACAAATTTGCAAGGACATACCTATCAAAATCCATGGAATAGATTTTGATGCTAATCTAATAGTACTTGGAATCAAAGGATTGGTAGTAGTACTAGGAATGGATTGGAGGTCGAAACATAAAGGATTAATCGACTGTGCCAAGAAAGCCATAACCATGACTAGTACCACTGGAGTATCAGTAGAGCATGTATCTCAGACTTTGCACCGTCAATTCAAGTGCAACAAGAGTCTAGCCCAACCAACCATTGACCAAGTGAGAGTAGTTTGTGAATACCCCGACGTATTCCTAGATTAATTGCCTAATATGCCCCCAGATCGGGATATAGAGTTTATCATTGAACTAATCCCTGGAACTAGACCCGTAGCTCAGAGACCTTATAGTATGAACCCGTCTGAATTAGCGGAATTAAAGAAGCAACTGGATGCTATGATGGAGACAGGTTTGATTCAACCAAGTGCATCGCCATGGAGATCACCTGTTTTGTTTGTGGATAAGAAATATGGAGGTAACCATTTGTGCACGGATTATTAGAAGCTAAATGATGTCACCATTAAGAACAAGTACCCACTACCGAAGATAGAAGATCTATTTGACCAGTTGACCGGTGCCAAAGTTATTTCTAAGATTGATCTTAGAACTGTATCATTAACACAAGATTCGCACAATGGATATTCCAAAGACTACCTTCACCACCAGATATGGATTGTATGAGTACACTGTCATGTATTTTGGATTAACCAATGCTCCCGCTTATTTCATGAACCTCATGAATAAGATTTTTATGAACTTCCTGGATAAGTTTGTCGTTGTTTTTATCGACGATATTTTGATCTATTCGAAATCAGAAGAAGACCATGAGCTACACCTAAGGACCATCCTTGAAACCCTTAGAGAGCATCAGTTGTATGCCAAGTTTAGCAAATGTGAGATCTGGTTAAAGGAAGTAGGATTACTAGGACATATCGTGTCGGCGGGAGGAATTGATGTCGATCCTGCCAAGATTAAGGATGTTGAAGATTGGAAAGCCCCAACCACTCAAACCCAAGTTCGTGTATTTCTTGGATTAGCGGGAAATTACCACAAGTTAGTAGAAGGATTCTCGACCATCGCAAAACCCATGACCCAATTGTTGAAGAAAGATAAGAAGTTTTAATGGACGGACAAATGTGAAGCAAGTTTTCAAGATCTCAAGAAGAGATTGATTTCAGCCCCAATGTTGATTATGCCGGATATCAGGAAGCCTTTTGATGTGTATTGTGATGCATCCAAGATTGGTATCGGATGTGTGTTGATGCAAGAAGGCAAATTCATATCCTATCTATCCCGACAATTGAAGCAACATGATCAGAATTACCCTACCCATGACCTCGAACTAGCAGCCATAGTTTTAGCCTTGTAGACATGGCGACATTACCTCATGGGTAACCGGTGTGAGATTTATTTGGATCACAAGAGTCTGGGGTATATTTTCACCCAAAAGGAGCTAAATATGAGGCAAGGGAGATGGATAGAGTTAATCAAGGACTATGATCTTTACATTCACTATCACCTCGGGCAAATAGAAGATGCTCTTAGCAGATTGTCGTGTCGATTGAACACCATGATAAAATAAGCCCAGGCAAGTTTGCATGAGATGGAAAACTTCAGAATGGAGCTAGTTAGTGAAGGATTTTTGGCTAGTGTAGAACTCTAACCCACTTTGATCAGTCAGATCAAGGAGGCGCAGAAAGGAAACGCTAGTATCGATGGAATCAAACGTCTTATCGGTACATGGAAGGTACCCGGATTTATGGAAGATGAAGAAGGAGTTCTATGGTATAAAGGACGAATCTGTGTGCCCACAGATTCAGAGTTGAAACAATCTATTTTGCAAGAAGCCCATGATACTCTTTACTCCATCCACCCTGGAGGAACCAAGATGTATCAGGATTTGAATGAGCAATTTTGGTGGCACAAGATGAAGAGAGAAGTCGGAAGCTACATAGCCAAGTGTGATATCTTTCAAAGAGTCAAAGCGGGACATTAGCGACCCGCATGACTTTTGCAACTATTGCAGATTCCAGAATGGAAATGAGATTATGTAGGAATGGACTTTATCACCGGTTTTCCTACATCTAGTAGGGCAAATGAATCTATTTGGGCCATAGTGGATAGACTTTCTAAAGTATCTCATTTCTTACCGGTCAAGACCACTTATTAGAGCTCGAAGCTAGTAGAGTTGTACATCGCTAGGATAGTCAGTTTGCATGGAATCCCCGAGAACATTGTGTCGGATCGAGGAACCCAGTTTACCTCGAGATTTTGGAACAAAGTCCAAGAAGGATTAGGAGCCAAACTGGATTTCAGCACAGCTTATCACCCGCGGAATAATGGACAAACGGAGCGAGTAAACCAGATACTCGAAGATATGTTGAGAGGTTGTGTGTTGGAATATGGATGTAATGGGAGGACTATCTCCTTTCGCAGAATTCTCATACAACAATAGTTACCAAGCAATTTTGCAAATGGCCCTATTTGAGTTTATGTATGGAAGCAAGTGCCGCACCCCACTGAATTAGTCGGAAGTAGGAGGGAGTTAGATTTTCGGACCCGACATCCTTAGAGAAGCCGAAGAGAAAGTTCACAAGATCTGTGAGCAGCTTAAGACCACCCAATCCAGACCGAAGAGTTATGCCGACTGTGGCACCCCGGATTTACTGTCCAAGAATGCCCGTTAAGCCTGCAATTCACGTTCCCATGATCAGTGAGCCGTGAGCATAACCGACAAGTATCATTACAACATCCATAATTAACGAATACAAGTACTTACATTTGTGCCATTATGGCGATACAACATCAATAGCGGAAGTCTTCAAATGTAGAGCCCATGTCCTGCCTTAACGTACAGGCAACTGACTGGAAAGGTGGCCTAGCTCGCATAGACGTCAGCATCTCCATCGTGTCTCTCGATCATCTTAAAGTCTGGCCAAGTAAATAGCTAGGGACAATGTCGGTGAGTACTTTGAATGTACTCGCAAACCACCTGAAGATAACATTTACTAAAGGATATGCAGTATGGCTGTGGTAGGATGGCTCCATAAGAGGTTCTTTTGTAAATTAGTTTTAGGAAATAATTCACCATAACTTTTATGGAGTTCCAAAAATTATTTCTTTGGGTGAGAAGGTAGTATTTGGTGGACATATTCAAGAGCAGTTGGAATCACCTCAAGACAATTACCAGAATGCCCTTGGGAAACCCAAAGGCAGTACTTGACTAGAATTGTCTTTTTCATCAGATTTATTTTACAGAAGAATTTTAGTTGATTCCAAGGACATATGTTAGGTACTGATAATACCTTACTATAGAAATTGGAATCCGCCATTTTGGAGTTGCAGAGCTACTGCAGTGATTTTATTAGTGAATACACAATGCACATAAGAGTTTATTTCACTAAAATTCAACAGACACCCATAAAAATATAAGCTACTGGATTATGAAAGATATGGTTATGTGTCTCATCTGAGAGTTGGAATTAGTTCAGAACCTCACATGGTTTGACCTAGAGAAATTTCTAAAGGCAGAAAGGCTCTATTTTTAATATTTTTACCAGGGACAAACTAAGAAGCAAATTAGGATGGGTCTAGTGGTACATGAGATGTATGGTTAGTAACAATTGGATTTGGGTCGATTGGATTAGCAGAACTTTCTGCAGATAAAAACTAGTGAACTAGATATATCTGGGTAGGGGGTTTATCAGAATTAATTTAGACCGGATTTTGGTCCAGATCTGGGTCTGCATGTTAGAGAAAAGGTGCATGCATGTGTAAAAATTTAGATCTTGCAAAAATACAGGGTTTTACTAATTTGTTTGGATTTAAACCAAACTGCTAGTTGCCAGATCTGTGAATTTAAAGAAAAAGGAATTAGATCTGAGGGGCTCTAGGCTAGATCTGGAACAGATGGGCCGCATGGGAGGATATTCGGCCCACGCAGGGTGGCTACATGTGCGAGCATGCTGCAAGAGGGAGGAAGTAAAGCGCCGCGTGGTGGGGGCCCGCTTGTCAGCTAGAGGGAGCGGTCGAAGGGGTATTGAGCTCCCTGGGCCGCAGGATTAGAAGGGGGATCGACGGTCCACGACCATCGTCCTCCTCCTCCCGATGGCTGCGGGGAGAGAAAACCCTAACTTGGGGAGAGGAAGATGTAGGGGAGCTCACCAAGGGCTCGGGGGTGGTAGGGGAGGCTGCGGGGTGACGCGATCGACGACGGCGACTCCGGGGATGGGCGGAACGTGCGGTCTTGACATCGGGGAGGAGCGCAAACGAAGGTGGCCGAAGTGGAGCTTGCCAAAGTTCGCCAGGGAGGCTCCAGGAGCTGCTGCATGTCAAAGAAAAGGGCATGGTTAGCACCAGAGGAGCAAGGGGAGTCCATTTGGGTGACATGCAGAGGGAGAGGAGGGTTGAGGGAGGATATTAGCTCGAGGAGAGTGAGGAGATTGAAGCTTCTCTTCCTCCTTCTTTCGAGAAGGGCAGAGCAAGGGAAAGAGAGGGAAGCTCTGGGAGGTAAGTGGAGGGGAGAGGGGGCAAATGAGGGTAGAGGGGTGCGCTGTGGCCTTATAAAACAAGGAGAGATGGGAAAGGTCTATTAGGACATGAGCAAGATGTTGGCTACTCATTGGGCAAGAGGGGGTGGTGCTGAGGGTGGTGTGGGGCCAGGTGCTCGACCATAGAGTGAGAGGGGGAGTGGTGTAGCCGCTGCCTCTTTATTACAAGGATCTTGGCAAGATATGATCCTTCTCTCTCTCAAGCACATGGGACAAGGGAGGGGTGGTGCTACAGTGGCTTAGGGTACTTTGCACGACCAGGAAGGATGTGTGCTGCTATGGAGGAGTACTTGACAAGATTGGAGCTGGGTTGGTTTTTATTTGAATCAAGTTTGCCTTGGTTTGGCCAAATTGATCAAATGGAGGCTTGTGAAGGAAGTTGATAAATTTGCATTGGACAAGGTGTGGGAATGGTACTGGTAGGTGGAGTAGGTCAAATAATATCTCCATGATTTAAAAGGGATTTTTCTGATGATTATAATCCCATTTAAATGCACTTCTTCAAAAAGTGTTGAAGTAGATTACAGAATCTAAGATGATATTTTTACATTGGGCAAGCTTGGTTTTTGATGTGGTAAGGTCCTAGGTACCATAACACATATTGGAGAATTTTATTGGGATTTATTGAGGTGGGGAAGTATTTTTGGAGAATTATTTCTTTTTTTAGCCATTTAAGAAAATGGGCAAAAATAAATAATAAAGAATCTCAAAAATATTTATTTTTGAGTTGTAAAGATGGTATATGATATGGAGAACTCAATTATTCATTTATTTGGCAAAGTTATTTGAAGAAAAACAAACTTGCCTTTATAGACAAGGATTTTGAGAATTTGGTAAGTAGAGGAAATAAAGTAGTTTAATAATCCAAATAATTATCGGAATTATTTGGGGGATGCTTATATCCAAGTTAGATGTTGTAAACTTGAAATAGGCATCAAGGCCAGCCTTGGTTTTGAAGAAAAAGTGGTGAAAAGGATGGAAACTAGATTCTTGGAGGATCTATGGTTTGGTTATTCTGATGCCATCTAAACAGGGTTGGATTAGGGAGCTCAGAGCTCACCTTAGTACAAGGGTTATATGTATGGATAGACCATGTCATGTAGATAATCATGGAAGCAAGGTTTGGGCTTGGTTGCATTTGGGGTTATCTAGATGAGATGGCAAACTTTGTTGAAAATAAGGCCGCCATAACAGATACATCAGGTGACCTCCTAAACCATGTGGGTGTAGGAAGCACAAGGCTTAAATGTAAACAAGTGTAGTGGGAGTTGATAGGCTATGATTAGTGTATCACAACCAATCAAAGAGTTGGTCAAGGGGAGGTGGCATATAGAGGTGAGCGTCTGCCAAAGTAGGCAAGATGATAAGATTTGCAGAAAAGATTATCACCTTGACTACAAAAACCATCTTTAATGAGTGGTAGATAGACTGGCTTAGCCAAGGGCAAGATTGGGCTTTGGTAGTACTAGAGATGTACTAAAAGATAGTTCAAATGCATTCTCAGGAATGCACAGAGGTTGGAAGAGGTAGGGCTCCAAAGATTGAATCTAGATACAAAATCCAGACTTAGCCATTTTGGTAGATTTGGTGATTTTGACTAGTGTTCAAGAGGGAAACAATTGAGAGGATGGCAGGGGTTTATCATGTCCATCAAGTGGTTGATGTTGAGGTATATATTGGATGTAGGGGATACATGCTTGGATAGGATCTCCAATGATTTGGAAATTATCAGGAGGGATTATCCCTGTGTTGAGCTAATTTGGAGATAAGAGGGTCACTTGAGGGGCTTAGGATAGATCCAGACTTGGAGGCTTGATAGGGATTGCTGATCAAAAGCAAGGATTGGGTCCTAAGGGATGAGCTACTATATTAGCTCACTCTAGTTCCTAAGCAAACAAGTCAGTCAGCAGATCAAGGTAATTCATTAGACAGCAGATCAAGGCAATTCATCAAATAGCAGATCAAGGAAATTCATCAACAAACAGATCAAGGAAATTCATCTAACTACTACTACGGTTACCATCAAGCCTAGCTTGAGGTAAGGATGGGTATGTTGAAAGGGGTTTTGCTTTGAAGTATGATAATTACCATCTTGGTATCTCTACCGAGGTTGAGATGAAAATGTTTTAATAAGGTTTTGGAAAACCTAGGGATAAGGGTAGTTGAAAGTTCTGTCTCGAAAACATAAGGAGATATTATATAGGTCTCCATAGTTTGTCAAAATAAACTAGTAAAGTATTTTGTTGGGTTGAAGTCATCTTAGCTCAGGTTTTTGAAATGCTAGAACATTTGAGAATATGAAAGATGGGCCAAGACATCTCTTTTGCAAAATAGTTTTTGTAAACTAGTGTTGATATGAGGAGTACACAACTAGTACACCAACAGTTGCTTGAGTACAAGCAAACTAGTAAGCACTCAATGAAAGAAAAAGTTTTTGTTCCTCCTGAATTTTGCCTTTTGGACTTTTAATCAAGATCTAGCCTTCAATATCGGAGATTTTGTGTATCTAAACGTATCACCCTTGAAAGGAATGCAATGTTTCCAACTGAAAGGGAAGTTAGCCCCCAGATATATTGGACCCTTCAAGATTTGAATCGCCGAGGATAAGTATCATATCAACTGGAACTGCCGAAGGAGATGTCAGCCATGCATGATGTGTTCCATATCTCGTTACTTCGCAAATGCCTAGAAATACCGAAGAGTACCGAAGTTTTCAAGAATATTGATCACCAAACCATAGATATCAACAAGGACCTAACTTATCGTGAAGTACCCATTCGTATTTTGGAAGAAGCCTTCGGAACTACCAGAACCCGGAGTATCAAGTTTCTCAAGATCTAGTGGAGTAACCATACTAAAAAAGAAGATACTTGGGAGCGAGAAGAGTACATTAGGACTGAGTTTCCAGATCTCCTTATTTCCTAGTTTTCTTTTTCTTAAATCTCGGGACGAGTTTTTTTTAAGGAGGGAAGGTTTGTAACACCTTATTTCCTAGTTTTCTTTTTCTTAAATCTCGGGACGAGATTTTTTTTAAGGAGGGAAGGTTTGTAACACCTTAAAAATATTAAACAAGATTATCAAGTTATAATCACCCAAGTTTAGCTTTAAGAAAAACTTTTATTATTAAAATTAATATGAATGCATGTGTGTCTGATTAATGCATGAATGATTGCATTTGACATGTTTGATTTCTATGAATGATAAGGATTGATTTAAAGATGAAAACAATATCATCTAGGTCAATTCCAAACAAAACAAATCAAAAGGAAATTCAAATAAGAAGGCATATGATCAAATGAACATTTTGACCAAAATCAAGCACTAGCCCACTTAGGGCATCTCTATTAAATGATTTCTAACAGAAACAAATCCAATTCTTTTCTCCCCTTGCTAGACCAAGTAACAATGAACCCAAGCCCACTTTACAAACCAACAGAAACAAATTACAAATCTATTTAAAGGATAATTCAAAATTGAATCAAGTGTATGCATTAAGATCCCCACTTTTCAAAAACCACTCAAATGAATTCACCTTGGCAAACCCAAGCAACCTTAGACAATCAAGCTTGGGACAAATACACTCAGCAAAATTCATCAAAAAATTCAAATGTTGAATTCATGCGGCCATTTCATTAAACACCTGGTGAGCACAGTAACAACTGCCAAACTATTATTGTTCTTGATCAATGCCTTGTCCACCATTTGTCCCCTTTTCACTCCCCTGGTCTCCCCTAGCACCTAGAAACGTAGCCGACCAGCACCCCCTATGCCGTTTGTGCCAGTACCGCGCCACCCGAGCCGTCCTTGCCGGTCGACCATGGGCTACTCGCCACTAGCCGCCCCGCGCCTATACACGATGTCTACGAGACATGCCACCGTCCACCGCCACTCCCTGTCCACCCCTCGATCGCAGCCTAGTCGTGTACCTCCCGAGAAACGCCATGCCCATTTATCTGTTTGGCATGCCGAGAGCACGCGAGAACATCGTATCCGCCTTGCGCGCATGCCGCGCCTCGCCCTCACCGCGTGTAACTGCACTCGCCACGACCCTAGCTACCTCCCAGACATGCCCGTTCGCCACCGCGCGACCAGTAGTCACTATACGCCGTTTCGAACACCGCTGGTTCCAAGCAGAGCACCGACCAGTCCCGACCATCCTCGATCACCCCATGCCGATCCTTTAAGTGTGCGACGACCGCCAGGAAACACCGCACCGTCCTACGCCCTTATCCATGATGTTAGCCCTCTATATCATCGTCACCGATGAGCCCGCACCACCCCCTTGGTCCCCATCGCCGGTGTATAAATAGAGGCCACCCCTGCCTCTATTCTTCACACCATCTCACTCCCCTCTCTCTCAGAACCACCCCTGAACCTTCCCCAGAGCAAGGCGAGCACCAGCCCGCCGTAACTTGGCCAGAGTCCGCCGCTGCAGAGGAGAAGAGGAGCCGTCGATTGGAGCCACCCCAGGAGCCGCCGCGACCATCGTTCAAACCTCCGTCATCGACAACATCGTTCACCCCCATCGCCATCCCTAGCTGGAGCCCAGGTGAGCCACCACGTACCCCCACCGTCGTCGTTAGGGTCCAGTCTTGTCGGAGCTGTATGACGAAGACGACGAACGTCGACCGTAGATCTTAGTCTAATCGCAGGGCCCATATTGAAACATACCATTTCGGTTAGATAGAGCCGCTGATGCATGGGACCCCCCTATCAGCAGCCCGCTATGCCAGCACAGTGCAGTTGGGCCGGCCCATTCCCGTTCCCGCGCGTAGCCCAGTGCTTCAAATAGTCATTTTCCATTTTAGTTAAAACTAGGTTCTGTCAGTGACTTTGAAATTCAATTCAAAACGATTCACTAAACCAAATTGCATGATTCCAATTTTGTTAGAAGGTTATTCAAATTATCAAACAAATCCCGTTGGATTCAAACCATTTGGAACTATAGATCACCTATAGTAAAAATAACAAGACAAAGACTTTTACACATCCAAACATTTTTCAAAAATCAACGATAAATTCTTTTGAGTTGATTCCAATTCTCAAAAAACACATTTGACAAGATCTATCTAAATATGTAAAAATATTTAGGTTTGCATGCAGTGATCATGGATCAGTACTAAAAGAATGCTCTATAGGCATTTCTAGTCACTTTAATTGTATCAAATAGTAATTTTAAACTTTATAAAATATGACCACCACTTTAAATCACATTCCCAAGTATTAGAATATGTGGTGATGACATGTGTCAACATGATCCCATATTTTAATTGGATAATATTAAATCTTAGGTATTATCAATGAGTAAAAATTACTTTTCTAAAATAAGAAAGATAAGACTAGGTATTTATTTCATGTGATGATTGTGATGATGCTAGATCATCTAGTGTGAACCTTTGTGTGCCAAATAGAGGTAGTTAAGTATTGTTTGTTGATTGTGAACCTCGTATTCATTTATATACGCTACTAATGTATTCATTTAACCACTGCACTACTCATGGCAAGCTAACACTTGCAAGTTTCTTAACTATGCAAGCTAGAACTTTGCATGCTACCTATGCAAACTATCTAATGCAAGATAACTTATGCAAGATGCATTAGGAATGCTTTGGTTATGCAACCTCAATTATACCAATTCCGAGTTTTACTTGCAAGCCTTATTCTTTTAATTTTAGTTAGTGCTTTATGAGTTTTGGAAAAATAGTATAGATAGCATAAAGAACATAAAACTAGGCATAAGTAGTTAGAACTAGATGTCATCAAAAGGCATAAAACTAGAGTTGGATAGTTACACCTGATTAGCACCCCTCATTAGTGAATACCCTCAACTTTAGTGGCTAGTGCTAAGCATAAAAGTTGATCACTTTAGATGGTAATACTTGGTGAAAATGATTATGAAAACCATGGAATGAGGATTCATTCTATTGAAATTTTTTGACATGTGTTATGAGCACAAGATGATTTGATGATGAAAATGTTGAGGCATGAGCCTTAGCCCTTTATAAAAACTGATGGTTGGGTTTGGATGCGATACCATTCCAATTTTACCGTACAACCACAATACCTGAATTGGCTAGGGCTTGACTAGAAGTTTATATGTCTTAGTATGGGTTCCCTTGTGGAAGAGGTTGAGCTGAGGCTACCTCGTAATGAATGTCCGCCTATGCAATACCCAAGATGACAGATGGTCATGGTTGGGAGGCCAAACTCAGAGGGGAGGTGCCTATACTAGGGTGTGAAATTGAAAGGTTAGGATTGATTATCCGCATACTAAGTATGATGATTTAGGGTTGTCCCTGACGGATGTATCGAATGTTGTGGTTATAGTGTACATCCTCTGCAGAGTCTCAAACTATTCGAATAGCCGCGTCCATGGTCATGGACAGTTGGAGTGGCCATACTGTTCCGTCGTTAGATGCTTTCAAAATGACTTGTGAAATAAACTATGACTTTGACTTGACCACAACAGGGTTGTGAATATGAAAACTAAGTTCCCACTTATGTGTTGTAGAACATGAAACTAGTTTTCTTTACTTTTGAACTCACTATGAAATAAACCTGGCTTTTTGCAAATAAACCTAGAGCTTATGATTCCTACTCGAACTACTTTACTTATTAGTGATAGTTTGCGAGTAATTAAAGAGTACTCATGGCCAGACTATGAGGAGGACTACAAGGATGATGGACAGCGGAAGGTCTATGACAACTAGTATCATCTCCCATCGTCAGCATTGCCTGTGACCCTGAAGATGAAGCCCTGCTACGTTTAATTTCCACTACGTTGATTATATTAAGACTGGATCGTGAGATCCTTTATTTGTAAGACCTTTATTATGGTTTGTAATGGATGATATACTGTGGTACCAATTCTGTTATGTCTCGTAAAATGATAATCCTAGGATTGCGAGGTATGGCATAACTGGCATCTGGGCTTAAAAATCCGGGTGTTGACAAAAAGGATCCGGAGGATTGACCAAAAGACATTTAGCAACTATACTTTAAACGTTCTCCTTGATGTTCGAGATAATAATAACAATCTTTTGATAATCCTTTAATTAGTCATCAAGTAAAGGTCAGACTTCGGATGCAAAGAAAACCATAAGCTCAACTCCTATAATAAGTCATAGAAGCAGCCTTATGAAGAGTGGTTGTTACTGCTGAATCAAGATACTGTGGCAATAGGTCTTCCGGCTAATTGTATCAACCATTACATCAATCTTACCGGATGTACTGAGAGACCTATGTCAAAACTTTGAGGACGACCAACCATCGTTGCTGCTTAAGATTCAACTTTGCTTAGGTGGAATGATACTTCAGACTCGGCATGTCCGAGTAGAAAGCATGCAACATGTACTATCAAGGTAAAGCTACAAGATTCTCAAGTCATGGACTACAATTTCAAGCTCCAAAAGATGAGCTAGATTGCGGAACCCATATGATAGCAAGTTATCAGACAATAATTGCACCTGCATGAATTATTTGCAATGAAACACAAGTGAATCCTTGTTAGGAAACATTTAGGAGGATATAGAAGCTTTGTTGGACTTCTTATCTTTTCGAGATGTGAAGGTAAAAACCTATCATTTCAAGAATACTTCACTCATGCTTGACCGATTTTAAAATTATTTCTGAGGGGAACAAAGACGACTCTACTCAGATCCATGGCGACATTTTTCAAAATATTGCGCGTGAATCAGAGAAGGTTACTTCTAACATCCAGAACACATACTTCGAGATAACATGAAGATGGTTATCAAAGTTTTACAGTACTTTGCACAATCGTAAATAAAGTAGTAAAGCATGGCAGAAGTACAGGATAGTAATAAAGCCCCAAACTACTTTTTGGTCCCCGGTACAGTACTTTGAAATTAGGTACTAATCGATGGGGGTGCCCACACACCCCACCTGTGGTTAGAGCGCTCGATCTCGGAACAGGTGTCAAGAACTCGGGGTCCTACGGGACACCAGTGAGCGGTTAAATACCAAATATTATCTATTACCCACCGGTGCCTCTGCATTATTTACCTACTTTCAATTTTAGTTATTAAACCGTAATTAAATCCATGATCATCTCCACCATTAAGCATGTGTCAACCACCCAACAATGGTGAAACATCGATGACGCGAAGCAGCACCTGAGCAAGCGACTACGACCCGCAAGGCCAACTATCTACCAAACAACAGGTAATAGGAGGAGTCCATGGCAATATAGAGGCTGCAAGGAATATAACTGGTGCATGAAATCTAAAGCATCGCAACACGGATAGCAATAGATCAACAGGAGGAAATAAAGACTATAAATGTAAAATAGGTAGAAAGGGGGGAATGCTCGCCTGAAAATATTGCCGAAGGTTTATTCGAAGATCAGGGCGACACTCGCATCAACTCATCGGCCTACTCCATAACCCTGCCTAGGCCAAGCCGGAAGGGTAACCCTGCTAACGACGTCGATCTCAAACCTGCTTCAATAAAAGGGGTGCCAACAAAGGGCAAAGGAAAAAGAGAGCGGTCAGTACTGAGGCCAGTACATGGCGAGACTAGAATTCGGCGGTCCTCGCCTACATAGGTATGGTGGACTGAAGTGGCAGCGCAACATGCACTAAACAACCTATAGAGACTCAATACAACTGGCAACTATCAGATTAGGATAAGAAAGGCCTATTTGGATCCAACCTGTAACTATCACCAAGCATACCCATCCTGGTATTTCCCCCTCGAGACCAAACGAGGAAGTCAACCGAGGAACTCACACAGTTGGCAGTTTTATTCATTCTGTAATAGTTGCGGCAATTACTAGTCAGATATAGATAGCATGAGTCATCCTGATATTATAAACAGTGGCCAGTTTTAGTTAACCATTATGTTGTAGTTGCAATACTTACTAGTCAGATACAATTGTAACAGGTGACAACCCAAATCCAGCAGTTGTTGGAACTTTTATTTAGCCATTCCGTTGTAGTGAAGCTGATTACTAGTCATTATAAAGTCAAATTTATATCACTACTTTAGTTATAGTTATCTATGATCGAGAACTGTGCTCCAAGTCGTCCATAACCACGAACACGGCTTCTCAAAAAGATTTAACCCTGCATGTGTGCACCAAAGTTTCCACACTGTCAGATCAGGTAGGTACAAGATCACAAAACATACACCCAACGGTATGTCGATGGGGTTTCAGACACGACGCAAGCACGGGGGGCCACCCCACTAAGCTACCCGCAACGAAGTCGGCCGGTCTTCAAGACAGACCCAGGGTTTGTGTCGACGGCTGTAAATGACTGGGAACCCGAAAGTGTGACTGGGCTTGTCGATACAGCAAAAATGTATCACAGGGTTCCTAAACAGTACAGGCAGTCCACACAATCGTAATTAAAGCAGTAAAGCATCGCATAAGTACAAGATAGTAATAAAGCCCCAAACTACTTTGTGGCCCCCAGTACAGTACTTTGAAATCAGGTACTAATCGATGGGGGTGCCCACACACCCCACCTGTGGTTAGCGCGCTCGATCTCGGAACTGGTGTCAAGAACTCGGGGTCCTACGGGACACCAGTCAGCAGTTAAATACCAAATATTATCTATTACCCACCGGTGCCTCTGCATTATTTACCTACTTTAAATTTTAGTTATTAAACGGTAATTAAATCCATGATCATCTCCACCATTAAGCATGCGTCACCCACCCAACAATGGTGAAACATCGATGACGTGAAGCAGCACCTGAGCAAGCGACTACGACCCGCAAGGCCAACTATCTACCAAACAATAGGTAATAGGAGGTGTCCATGCCAATATAGAGGTTGCAAGGAATATAACTGGTGCACGAAATCTAAAGAATCGCAACACGGATAGCAATAGATCAACAGGAGGAAATAAAGACTATAAATGTAAAATAGGTAGAAAGGGGGGAGAATGCTCGCCTGAAAACATTGCCGAAGGTTTATTCGAAGATCAGGGCGACACTCGCATCAACTCATCGGCCTACTCCATAACCCTTCCTAGGCCAAGCCGGAAGGGTAACCCTGCTAACGACGTCGATCTCAAACCTGCTTCAATAAAAGGGGTGCCAACAAAGGGAAAAGGAAAAAGAGAGCGGTAAGTACTGAGGCCAGTACATGGAGAGACTAGAATTCGGCGGTCCTCGCCTACATAGGTATGGTGGACTGAAGTGGCAGCGCAGCATGCACTAAACAACCTATAGAGACTCAATACAACTGGCAACTATCAGATTAGGATAAGAAAGGGCTATTTGGATCCAACCTGTAACTATCACCAAGTATACCCATCCTGGTATTTCCCCCTCGAGACCAAACGAGGAAGTCAACCGAGGAACTCACACAGTTGGCAGTTTTATTCATTCCGTTATAGTTGCGGCAATTACTAGTCAGATATAGATAGCATGAGTCATCCTGATATTATAAACAATGGCCAGTTTTAGTTAACCATTCTGTTGTAGTTGCAATACTTACTAGTCAGATACAATTGTAACAGGTGACAACCCAAATCCAGTTGTTGTTGGAACTTTTATTTAGCCATTCCGTTGTAGTGAAGTTGATTACTAGTCATTATAAAGTCAAATTTATAGCACTACTTTAGTTATAGTTGTCTATGATCAAGAACTGTGCTCCAAGTCGTCCATAACCGCGGACACGGCTTCTTGAAAAGATTTAGCCCTGCATGTGTGAACCAAAGTTTCCACACGCACCTACACCCTTGTTGCCAGATCAGGTAGGTACAAGATCACAAAACATACACCCAACGGTATGTCGACGGGGTTTCGGACACGACGTTTCCCAGACCCAAAGCAAGCACGGGGGGCCACCCCACTAAGCTACCCGCAACGAAGTCGGCCGGTCTTCGAGATGGACCCAGGGTTTGTGTTGATGGCTGTAAACGACTGGGAACCCGAAAGTGTGACTGAGTTTGTCGATACAGCAAAAACGTTTCACAGGGTTCCTAAACAGTACAGGCAGTCCACGCGCAATCGTAAACAAAGCAGTAAAGCATGGCATAAGTACAGGATAGTAATAAATCCCCAAACTACTTTGTGGCCCCCGGTATAGTACTTTGAAATCAGGTACTAATCGATGGAGGTGCCCACACACCCCACCTGTGGTTAGCGCGCTCGATCTCGGAACAGGTGCCAAGAACTCGGGGTCCTACGGGACACCAGTGAGCGGTTAACAACCAAATATTGTCTATACCCACCGGTGCCTCTGCATTATTTACCTACTTTAAATTTTAGTTATAAAACGGTAATTAAATCCATGATCATATCCACCATTAAGCATGTGTCAACCATCCAACAACGGTGAAACATCGATGACGCGAAGCAGCACCTGAGCAAGCGACGACGACCCGTAAGGCCAACTATCTACCAAACAATAGGTAATAGGAGGTGTCCATGGCAATATAGAGGCTGCAAGTTATATAACAGGTGCACGAAATCTAAAGCATCGCAACACGGATAGCAATAGATCAACAGGAGGAAATAAAGACTATAAATGTAAAATAGGTAGAAAGGGGGGAGAATGCTCGCCTGAAAACATTGCCGAAGGTTTATTCAAAGATCAGGGCGACACTCGCATCAACTCATCAGCCTACTTCGCGAAGAAGCAAAGCACTAGAACAAACACCAGCTGCACTATTTAATACTACGGTAGAAGATCGGGCATGATGCATATGTAATGCGTGACATGGCAAAGATGCGATGCAGTTAGGCAATATTAAGCAGAACCGGGGTCCCGCCAATTAATTAGACGGTTCATGTTGTTTATATACCCCGCAATTTAAATGTTGATTTAACAAGACAAAACATGTCACCGGTTCGCTACACAATTTTAGATGGGACCAATATTAGACTAGAAAAGCCCGCATATGGCCTCCATATTTAATTATGAAGTGAATCGGCATAAGGGCCCCAAACCACATGAAAATATGTGTGCAAGCATGAATACATTTAATATGCAACAAGTTATATATCATTTATAAAAATATGGGTCTCGGAAAAGGGTTCACACATCGAGGATCGAAGATCTTGGAGGCTCGGAGGGGTTCGGGCTCGGCGGGATCGATCTTCGAATCCGTGTCAGCGCACCCGGGGTTTCGACGTATTCGGGTCCATGAAGAAGATCTTGTCATCCGAGATGCAGAACTTGGGTTTTTGACATCAGGTACCATCGGGTATGATATGGTTCTTCGGGTCTGGCTCCTTGCACCAGGCATCGGAAGATCTTGGTGTCGGTAGATCTTGAGAGCGACACAACTCGTCGCGACCGTACTTGGCACATGGTACATGATGTGGCTAATATTGCCGATGGAGAAAAACATGTCTTCGATAGGCCTGGGACACATGGTGCTGATGGTCATGCACCACACAGAGGGTTCAACTGACAGGGAATGAGGCAGAAGGCGACGGAGGATGGCAACTGGGTTCATACGACGAAGATAACGAGGCCACGATAGGGCACTGGGCTCCAACAGGACAGCGACACCGAGGGCTAGCGGGAGGGTCAACGGCGGTGGCGGTCGCGCAGAACTCATGGTCGCGAGCAAGCTCGGGCAGAGGAACAACAAGGAGGAGGGCGCGGCACATCCGGACACGGGGAGGCGCGGAGTCGCTGCTGTGAGCTAGTGGTCGATGCTGGCTTGCGAAGGGGGAGGAAGGGGCGGCCAATGGTGAACAGGGCAGAGGTGGGATGGCCGACGCAAAGGCGGCGTGGTCCACAGGGCGGTGCCGGGCAGGCGGACGCGCTGGCGTCGACAGGGCTCGAAAGGTGGAAACCGGCAGACAGAGGCGAGCCGACGGTGCTGCAGGGTCGAGAGGAACGACGACCTGGGAGAGGCGAGCTTGGGAGGGAGAGGGCAGCGGCCAGGAGGTCAAGAGGAAGGCGGCAGGGTCCGGCGATGCAGGTGGCGAGCGCTGGCCGGAGGTGGAGAAGGTCACGGGTTGCCTCGCGGCGGCGGGGACAGGATGCAGAGGCCGCGTGCGGAGGAGATGAGAGAGGGGGTCGTGGGAAAGAGGACGGGGGTCTCGCGGTGGGTGCGTGCTTGGGTGGGGTCGCGGGATTGGTGGGCCAGGGGCACCACGGGGTAGGAATCATGTACGTGAGGGGGTGTGCCGATTGTGCATGTTGTGTACCATGGGCGTGTGTCACGCGGGCAGCGGGTCGTAGGGAGGGATCAAGCGGGTTTGTGGGGTGTGGTCAGAGTGTGGTGGCGGCCGGGAGGTGGAGTGGAGGGTGGTAGGGTTAGGGTTTGATGTGGGGCTAGGATTAGATTTAGGGTTTAGGGGTTTGACTAGATGGGCGGGGTAGTAGACTGTTGGCTTGTCGGGCTTTTGGCCTGGCAGGCTGGCGGTCTCCCCCGGTCAATAAAAATAGTTGTATTTATTATCTTTCTTAATTTTAAAACAAAACATTTGCAAAAAGGTTTTATACAAATAAAAGATCCGGATGGATCTAGGGTTTCGATTTGAACAAAGAGGGGAGTCTGTAGAAAATAAAGTAGTCTTTTGGGAAATTGTTTTAGGTGAATAAATGCATGATGATGCACATAATAAAAACAACAAAGATTTTCTAGTAGTGGATTTACCCTGGGTGCTACAACTGACCACAAACATCAAACAACAAAATAAAAATTATGCTATTAAGTATAGCAAGCTTAACGAATGGCCTAAGAGGCCTAAAACATAACGATGGTGTCCCATTCCATAGATTCCAGGCTGCCGGACGGGAACCCCAAGATACTCGTCAATGTCGATGACGTAAAGAACTCATCTTCTATGGAATCACTTACTCTGCTGCAAAAGTATCAACGAAGCAAGGGTGAGTATAGGGTGTACTCCGCAAGACTTATGGCTAGTGGAGTTATTTACATAAAGCCATCTTTCTTTGAAAGACAAGAGGGAGAAGATTCTTTTAATAAGAGAGCGGTATCTCCAACTTTGATCATCTTTTGATATGCACTGAATCATCATCAGCTGAACCTACCAACTAGGATCATGTAGCACCCGAGTAAAACCACAACTAGAAAAGCACTGTTGTTTTTATTATGTGCATTATCATGACATTAACATGCATCTGTTTGCCTAAAACTATTTTCTAAAAGACTATTTTTTTTCTAGATATTCACCTCTTCGTTCAAATCCAAACCGCGGATTTGTCCGGATCTTTTATTTATCTAAAACCCTTTTACACATGTTTTGTTTTAAAATAAAGAAAAATAATAAACAATAAATCTATTTTGTATCGAGGTAAGCCGCCACCCGCCAAGCCAAAAAGTCCCAGCTGACAGCAGCCTACCACCCCAGCTAATCCTGGCCCTTGATCCCTAAGACCCAAACCCTAACCTACCAGCTACAACCCACCATCCTATCCCACCCACCGCCGCCGAACACACACAAAAGTTCAACACACGCACTCACACATACAACACAACCAGGAACGACCGCGTCCATCCCTGTGCCCTCTCTCATGTTCCAAGACCGGGCCCCGCCTGGACCCACCACTTCTCCCGTCCCCCTCTCTCTCCCAGGCCGTGTCCTCTCCATGTGACCTGCGTCGCCCGCCTCTCGGCAATCCCTCGTCCGTCGCCCTCCTCCTCGCCTCTTTCCCGTGCTTCCTCTCCAGCCTTCCGCCACCGCCCTTGCTGCGGCCGAGCTGCGTCATCCACCCCAACTCCCCTGCCGTGCTTCGCGCCTCCGGCCCCTTCCTTCCTCGCCGAGCTGCCGTCAGCTCCCGTCTACCGCCGTCCTGCCGTCTGCTACCCCAACGCCTCAAGGTAGCTCGCGGCAGTGGTCTCCACCATGAGCGCGCCTGCTAGGATCACGACGGCCACGCCCTCCTCTTTTTCCGGCCATCGTCTCCGGACCGTCCCCTGTTGAGTTTCGCGGCCCTCCGCCACGTTGTCTACGCCTCCCGCGCGTCCTTGGCCGCCTTCCGAGTCGAGCTGCACCGCCTCCCCTCCTTCTCTCACCGCCGCCTGCCACCCTATCCTGCGAGCTGTGCCCTCCGTGCGCATCTCCATGTCGCCTCACGCCCGCTAGCCTCGCCTCTGCCTCGCAAGCGCGCGCTACCGACGCCTGCAGACATCAGTGATGTCCCTGACGTCCTCCTCGAGCTCACCCTGCTAGTCTTGTTCCGAGTGGCCGCTCAGCGACTCCACGTACGGCGCCCTTGTCCTCCTTTCGGTAACAGACGTATGCCTCTGTTATGCCCTTGTCTGCTAGAGTGGAGATGATCTGGTGGTAGTGGCCATCTAGTGATGATGGAGTGGTGGCTATACTTTTGTACCACCACGAACGGCTACCGTTGCAAAACAGATAAACCATGTCCTCGACCACAACCTGTGGGCAAGTTATTCGAAGACTCTGGGCAGACAAAAACAACAAGTTCGTTGGTTGCAAGATTTACATGGAGCCGAATATTAGTGACACCGACCATATCTCCCGAAGATCGTCTACATGGACTTCAAGATCTCCTTTCCGGATTCCTTGACCAAGGTCGTCAACATTGAACCGAAGACCGCGGAACTCCATGATATCCTTCCTAGAAACCAAACCACTCGGAACGCCAAGTTCTTTTACACAGATTCCGAGACCGAACCCGAGCCCCAAGATCGTCGAACTCTATGTGTGGCACCTATCCGAGACCCTCCTATTTTTATAATAATTAACATTTATATGAATTGTTGCATATCAAATTGTACATGATTGCACATACATCATGTGGTTTGGGGGCATTATGCCGATTCACCTAATAATTAAATATGTTGACCATATGCGCCCATCTAGTCTAATATTGGCTCCATTTAAATTTGTGTAGCGAACCGATGATATAATTTTTTCTTGTTAATACAAAATTTAAATTGTGGGGTATCTAAAAAACTTGAACCATCTAATTAAATGTCGGGACCTCGGTTCAACTTAATATGGCCTAATTACATCGCACATTTGCCATGCCATACATCATACATGCATCATGCCCGGTCTTTTGCCGTAGTATTAAATAGTGCATCCGGTGTTTCTTCTAGTGCTTTGCTTCTTCATGGATTAGGCCGATGAGTTGATGCGAGTGCCGACCAATCTTCGGATGAACCTTCAGTAGTGTTTTCAGGCTAGCATTCTCCCGTTTTCTACCTATTTTATACTTATAGTATTTACTTCCTCCTGTTGATCTATTGCTATCTGTGTGGCGATTCTTTAGATTCTGTACCCCTTTATATACCCCTGCAACCTTTATATTGCCTTGGACACCTCCTATTTCCTGTTGATTGGGTAGACAGTTGGTCTTGCGAGTCGTGGTCACTTGCTTAGGCGCTGCTTCGTGTCGTCGATGTTCCACTGATGTTGGGGGTTGGCATATTCGTAATGGTGGAGATGATCATGGATTTAATTACAATTGAATAACTAATATTGAAAGTAGGTATACTAAATGCAGAGGCACAGAGGGGTAATAGTTGAGATCTATTTGTTATCCCGCCCCCCTGTGTCCATATAGGACCTGAGTTCTTGACACCAGTTCCGAGATGAGCGCGCTAACCACATGTGGGGTGTCTAGGCACCCCTATCGGCTTAGTACCTGATTTCAAAGTACTGTTCTGGGGGCCACAACACTAGTTCGAGCTTTATGCGTTACTACTGTACTTATGCCATGTATGCCATGTATGAGATGTTATTACATGTTGCTCGATGAGCGTTTATTACTGTTGCGTAGGTGCGGCACTCTGTCACGGGAATATTTTGTCTATGACCTCTGCTCCCGTGCAAGTCCACGCAACCTAAGGGTCCATACGTGGAGGATTAGCTATACCTCGCATGGGTAGCTCTTTCGGGTGGCCCCATGTACTTGCTTTGGGTTAGGGAAATCTTCGTGTCCTAGGCCCCGCCGACATACCGATGGAAGTATGTTAATTAATCTGGCAATAAGGGTCGAAGTGCGTGTGGAAACTTCGGTGCACCCCTGCAGGGTTAAATATTTTCGAAAGGCCGTGTCCGCGGTTATGGACGACTTGGAGCACAGTTCTCCATCATAGACAACTATAACTAAAGCTTACTGTTATAATTTGACTTGTATCTGATATGACTAGTAAGTTGGATAACCACCATGGAAAGAATGAATAAAACTGCCAACCGTGTGACTTTCCTCGGCATGACTTCCTTGATTGGTCCATACTCGGATGTTGTATCGTTTTCAAGGTGATTTGGATATTTGTACTGTATATCTGTATTCTTGACTCATGGAGTCGTTGTTATATATATCTGTCCCGTGGGTTCCATTATGGACTATTGTGTAATGATATAACTTCATTTTCCACCCGCACACAATAGCCTGGTGGGCACCTCTGAATCGTTTCTATGCGGGTTTGGCGGGAATCGCTAAAACATGCATAGGGCCGATCCAAGGGTGTTACAGATCACCCCCTCGTACCCATGAGGAAGCATCCTTAATCACATATTGCATTACTTGCCAAGTTTTACGATTAGGTTCAAGTTCTCAATGATCATCACGTTTGTTCCCAAGTCGTCTATAACTGTGGACACGGCTTTTTGAAAAGATTAATACCCTGTAGGGGTGTACAACTTTACCCACACAGACCAACCTACTCTTAATGACACTATAGGTTAGCCCTCTTCCTTGGAAGGCCGGCAGAGGGTGGTTGGACACGACCTTTACCTTGCTTTTGCTGAGACCATGAGTCACGGACTAGGGAGATGCCACCGTAATGGGTCGAATCCCGAAGCCGGTCCCTAATGATGTGTGCAGGGTTCAAGATTACGGAGGCCGTGCCTGACGATGTTTAATCTCATTAATGACCATTGTTATGGACTTGGGTTTTGGAGAAGATGGGGATGCTGGAGATCACAGAACGGTTAGCAAACAAGCAAGACGGGGACACGAAGTTTACCCAGGTTCAGGCCCCCAGAGGGAAAACCCTACTCCTGCTTGTCTGCTCTTGATTACGGTGGAACCGAAGGTTACATGGGTGTGCAGATGCAATTTGGAGTGAGGTGTGTATGAGGTTAGTTGATTGTCCTTCTCGTCGTGCCCTCCTAGCCTTTATATAGATAGGAATGTACCGGGTGTAGGTCGAGTCGGTTATAGATTAGGGTTTTCCCCTTTGAAATTCTATCTACTCTAGTCTTGTTCTCCAAGCATCCGAAGGCGTCATGGGCTTGGGCCACCCGAAACCTCCGCAGGCCGCGTATCTTGTCATGGGAATTCCTTGGGCTGGACTAGGTATGCTGATGTTGTGTACTCGTGAGGTATAACCATGTCAGTGCCTCTCTTGTTCACGGCCACGCTTACCTACCTGTTATGTATGCACCTCCTTCGAGAAGAACCAGAATGTGCATGTCGAATTGAACGCCTGAACTATGTGACTCATGGAATCTACTAGGCAAGTTAGTGGGTCGAGGAGGTTTCTAGGCCCTGGTGTGGCTGTACGCTCATCTTGGTTCAAGAGGCAAGAACTCAAGTCCTAGTAGTGGCAAGTATGGGACTGCAAAAACCACAACCCACCGTGGCCTCCCATACAAGCCTTAGCACGTTTAACTTTCATCTCTGATCATACCACATCATCCTATCATACTAGGTTATTCGTAGATCTGATTCATCAACCAGATGGGCCAGTAGTAACAGCTAAGCATGGCTAAGCACAACAGATATAACAGCTCTAGCAATGCTTCACAAGCCAAACCCTAGTTATGCTAGGAGCAGTGGATCAGGGAATATAGGCTACGAAGGTAACATGCATCAGATAGGATTACTCTATATATCGATAAAAGACTTTAGAATCGCACGCACATGGCAAGAATTGAAATGCTTGAAAACATAGGTTTATATTATGTGCGGGGCTTCGCTTGCCTTTGCCATTTGATACCCAACTATGGATATTCAGGTACATCATCTATAATTGTTCATCAAGGATCCATTTCTTCTCTTCGATGGTGTTGATCTCTAGCTTTGACCTTGATCTTGAATCGTTGCTCACATTTAACTCCGAGTACTAACAGGAAGAAGTAGAAACAACGGAAAGACAGAGAAACAATCAACACATGGTATCGATACAATGCTCAAGCAAAGATGATGATATGAAAATTTGAAGTGTACTAAAATGTAACCCTAGCACATGCTTGTTCATTTAAGTGGTGTCCGAGGGGTGCAAACCCTAATTCATGCGGAACCTCGGAATCACCTATGAGGTGCATTTTGTTCTTCTAATTATACTTGCCATGAGAGTTTCTTAAAAATGCATGATTATGATGCTATGAGATAGATCTCATTTTTCTGATCATTTTGATCTATTATTTCTATTTTTTATAATTTAAAATGAATTAGTTATGAATTTCTCCAATTTTAATTCATTTTAAATCATTTTTGGAATATTATAAAACAATTTACATTTTGGAATTACTTAAACATTTTTATTAATAATTTAACATTTCTGAAAAGATTTATATAAATTACAGAAGGGCCCACATGTCATACAATATCATTTACAAAATAATTATAGAAATTATTATAGAAAACAATAAAAGAAAAGGAAAAATAAATATTGCACAGGCATGACATCATGCTAACGTCAGCCAGGAGCAATCCTTGGAGATCATCGATCGATCCATCGATTTGGAGCTCGTGGGGACGCGCCGTTGGGATCGTTGGTGAGAGGATGTCGCGAGCTACCATAAAGTGGCGGTGCCGCTTGCAGGGGGTCACCGGAGCGACGACAACGAAGAAGATCAGTGGCGGCGACGGCAAGTGGTCGTGGAGAGGATGAACCAGAGCGAGAGGAGGCAAGGGAGAGGGTCCAAGAGGACTAGTGGCTTACCCTAAGCACGATTAAGGGTGCGGTGAGGCCGAATGGAGTCGGGAGCGACGACACGGTCGCCGGGGATCTGCGGCAGAGGCGAAGAGGAGGTTGATGGCAGCGTCGATTGAGGGCACGCCGGCTCAATTCTGTTAGTAGAGTGAAAGAGGAAGACGAGGCAGATCCGATGGTGCCCTTAGCTGGACAAGGGGTGGTCGGAAGAGGCAAGGACAATGACGAACTCCGGCTAGGGTTTCGGTTCATACGTCCTGAGAGCGAGAGAAAAGGGGAAGTGGTGAAGATAGGGTTGCCTAGGGGCGGGGCTAGCTATATAGGCGCAGGGGGCGGCGGCACGAATCGTGGCGCCAGTGAGCGGCGGAGCGGGTGACACAGAGTTGCTTCCGTCATTGGGGAAGACGACGCGAAGGGGTACAGGCCAGGCTGGGCTGAGCTGGGCCGCACATGGGATGTTGTGTACTGTGCGCGGGCGGCAAGGAGGAGGAGAGAATCTGGGCTGCGGCCCAGATTGGATTAGGAGTAGTTTTTATTTACTAAAAGCATTTTTCTATTTCTGTTTTCTGTTATATCTTTGTATATTTCATTTGTAATCTATTTTCAATATTTCCATAATACAAAATCTTTTGTAAACATTTAAAATACTAGAGGGCCCTTATACATTTGGGCTCCGTAGGTTTTGGATTTTCAAAATTTCAAAAGCCATTTTTATTATATTTCCAAGAGAGAGGAAGGATTAGGGTTTAGGGTTTTTCTCTATTTGTTGCTGATGATGAAAGAACAAATCAAATCCTAATTGGTTTATTAAAACTAGGGGTGTTACAAGTAATATCTTTGATGGTCATGCGCCTGAGATGCATTGTATATTATTATTCAATCTCGATAGTAGTAATACACATGTTCATAATATAGATGCTAAACGAATGAAATTGAATGATAATTCCACATATATGTGGCACTACCATATTGGTCACATTGGAGTGAAGCGCATGAAAAAACTCTATTCCGATGGAATTCTTGAATCACTTGATTTTAAATCACTTGAAAGATGAGAAGCATGTCTAATGGGAAAAATGACTAAGACGCCATTCTCTAGAATAACTGAGCGAGCTACGGACTTGTTAGAGATCATACATACCGATGTGTGCGGGCCAATGAGTGTGGCCTCGCATAGTGGATATCGTTATGTTCCTACTTTCACGGATGACTTGAGTAGATATGGGTATATCTACTTTATGAAACATAAGTCCGAAACTTTCGAGAAGTTTAAGGAATTCCAAAGTGAAGTAGAAAATCAACATAACAAGAAGTTCAAGTTTCTACAATCTGATCGTGGTGGTGAGTATCTATGTTACGAGTTTGGCATGCATTTGAAGAAATGTGGAATACTTTCACAATTGACACCACCGGGAACACCACAGCGTAATGGTGTGTCTGAACATTGTAATGGAACTCTCTTATATATGGTTTGGTCTATGATGTCTCTTACAAATTTACCGTTATCATTTTGGGGCTATGAATTAGAAACAACCGCATTCACTTTAAATAGGGAACCATCTAAATTCGTTGAAATGACATCGTATGAATTGTAGTTTGGTAAGAATCCTAAGTTGTCGTTCCTTAAAGTTTGGGGTTGCGAAGCTTATGTAGAAGTTACAGCCCGACAATCTTGAACCCAAAGCGGAGAAATGAATCTTCATAGGATACCCTAAAGAAATAATTGGGTATACCTTCTATCATAGATCCGAAGGCAAAGTTTTCATTGCTACGAATGGATCCTTTCTTGAGAAGGAGTTTCTCTAGAAAGAAGTGACTGGAAGGAAAGTAGAACTCGACGAGGTTGTTGAACCTTCTCTTGGATTTGAGAGTAGCAGAGCACCAGAAGATGTTCATGTGCCGCCTGCACCAATACGAGAGGAAGCTAATGATAATGATCATGAAACTTCGAACAAAGTTACTACTGAACCTCGCTGGTCGACGAGGGTTTGTACCACTCCTGCTTGGTATGACCCTGTTATGTATGTCATGGTGGTCGACAACACAGACGACCCTGTGACATATGAGTGATGAGCCCAGATTCCAAAAAATGGCAATAAGCCATGAAATCCGAGATTGGATCCATGTACGAAAACCAAGTGTGGACTTTGGTCGAATTACTGGATGGCCGCAAGGCTGTCGAGGGAAAATGATTTTTCAAGAAGAAAACAGACACTGATGGTAATGTTACCATCTATAAAGCTCGACTTGTCACAAAATGGTTTCGACAAATTCAAGGAGTTGACTACGATGAGACTTTCTCACCGATAGTGAAGCTAAAGTTTGTGAGGATTTTGTTAGCAATCGCTGCATATTACGATTGTGAGATATGGTAGATGGATGTCAAAACGGCGTTCCTCAATGGTGACATTCAAGAAGAATTGTATATGGTACAACCAAAGGGTTTGTCGATCCTAAAGATGCTAACAAGGTCTGTAAACTTCAACGGTCCTTTTATGGATTGAAGCAAGCATCCCAGAGCTGGAATCAACGTTTTGATAAGGTAATCAAAAAATGGATTTATACAAAATCATGGAGAAGCTTGTATTTACAAGAAAGTGAGTGGGAGCTATGTAGAATTCCTAGTACTATATGTGGATGACATATTGTTGATGGGAATGATATAGAACTTCCTAAAAGTGTCAATGACAATTTGAATAATAGTTTTTCAATAATGGATCTTGGCGAAGATGCATACATTTTAGGCATCACGATCAATAGATATAGATCAAGACGCTTAATAGAGCTATCATAAAGTTCATACTTGGACAAGGTTCTAAAAAAGTTTGGAATATAAGAAAGCAAGAAAGTGTTCTATCCCATGTTGCCCAATATTACCTTGAGTAAAACTCAAAGTCCAGCTACGGCAGAAGATAGAGAGAGGATGAGCAAATCCCCCTATGCCTCAGCCATAGGTTCCATCATCTATTCCATGATGTGTACACGACCAGATATTGCATATGCCATTAGTTTGACTAGCAGATATCAAAGTGATCCAGGATTAGATCACTGGATAGCGGTCAAAAATATCCTAAAGTACTTGAGAAGGACTACTGATATGGTTCTTTCTTATGGAGGTGACGAAGAGCTCGTTGTAAACGGTTACACCGATGCTAGTTGGAACACCGGTCCGGATGACTCTAAGTCATAGTCTGGATATGTATTTACTTTGAATGGTGCAGATGTGAGCGGGAGGAGTGCTAAGCAAAGCATTATGGCGAGATCTTCAACAGATCGGAATACATAGTTGTTTCGGAGGCTTCACAAGAATCGATATGGATGAAGGAGTTCATTACGTAGCTTGGTGTGGTTTCTAGTGCGTTGGACCCGATGGCCATCTATTGTGACAACTTGGGTGCCATAGTCAATGCATAGGATCCAAGGTCACAAAGGAAGTTGAAGCATATCAATGTACGTTTTCATGCTATTCGCGATCATGTCTAAGATTATGACATAAAGATTTACAAAGTACACATAGATCTGATTATGGAAGATCTGTTGACTAAACCTCTCCCTAGGGCAGATCTATTGACATAAAGATTGCAAAGTACACACATATCTAAATGTGGTAGAACGCCATGGGTGTTAGGTATATTACCATGTAATCTAGATTATTGACTCTAGTGAAAGTGGGAGACTGTTGGAGATATACCCAAGAGGCAATAATAAAATTTGTTATTATTATATTTGTGTTTATGATGAATGTTTGCATAACATGCTATAAATGTATTAACCGGAAACATTAATATTGTGTGTTTTGTAAACATAAAAGAGTCCCTAGTAAGCATCTTATTAAGCTATATTGTTCATTAATAGATGATCATGGTTTCCTGATCATGGACATTAATAACAAGATCATTTCATTAGGAGAATGATGTGATGGACAGGCTCATATAGTTAGTGTAGCATAAGATCAAGTCATTTAGACTTTGTTTGCTACAAGCTTTCAAATACATAGTAACCTAATCCTTCAACCATGGGATCATGTTAATCACCATCATCGGATGGATGGTTTGATGACATCAAACACCACTTCATAACTGGGTGGTTACAAAGGTGGCATTAGGTATTCTAAAAGTGTGTGTTGAAGAACATGGATCAAGAGTGAGATTTTTCCATCCATATGACAGATAAATATACTCTAGGCCCTCTCGGTCGAATGTCATCCAATTGGCTTGCAAGCATGTGACTAGGTCCCAAGGGATGTCATATCATGGAATGGTTAAAGAGTACTTATCGGTAAGGAGGTTGAACTAGGTATAGAGATACCGATGATCAAACCTGTAACATCCCAAAAATACTAAACTTGGAACATCAACTAATCATCAAAATTAGGGTTAACAAAAACTTTTCTAAATAAAATTATGAATGCATGCATATGTGTATGCATTGATTTTGAAATTCTTTTAAACCACCTTGTTTGATTGTGTCATTGCTTGTAAAATGTTTCTTAGGTAAAATAAACATCATCTAAAACATTTCCCACACTTTTCCTAAAGACAAGTAAATCAAAACACATATATTAAATGAATGGTCACTTTGACCAATTTAACTCTCATGCCTACTTTGGCTGTCTCAAATTTTCAAAACCTAACAGAAACTTTTCTGGATCTTTGCACCCCTTGAATGTACTCATAACAAAGTATCAAGGCCCACTTTGTGATCATCCAGAAACTTTCAAATGCATAGTTTAAATGACAATTCAAAATTGAATCTTTATCATATGGGAAGATCCCACTTTTTCAAAAACCACTCAAACAAGCTCAACTTTCAAAACCCAAGCATCTGCAGACTCACCAGCACCAATCTAGCAAACCCACCAAAAATATTTTCAAAATTCAAAACTTGATTTCATGTGGCCATTTCATCAAACAGGTTGCAGACACAAATCAAACAAACATCAAACACTATTGTGAGCAGTGATTCTTGCCTAACTGGTTCCCCATTTAGCTCACAACCAGCTCAGTAGATCATCTAGCAAGATTAACCAAGCACTAGCACCACTGTGAGCTTGCCATTGCCATCAATGGTGAACAGCTGAGCACACCCTTGCCAATCCATAGTCGACATCAAGCTAGGAGCAGCAGCAATCCTAGCCAGCATGTCCGGGAGGCAGCCCACCGTCCATCGCCACTCCCTGTCCACTGCTCGAGCCTTGCCAAGCCCTGGACCACGCGCACGAACCGTGCCCAGACCGCCAGAGACCATGCCGAGCGTGCGCCAGAGCACCACCCTCGACCGAAGCCCACAGACCGCGCGCCGCCCTCGCCGCGTGATTACACCATCCCCACCGACCCAGGAGACCGCCAGACATCCCCGCTCGCTGCCCCGTGACGCATAGCCACCACTCGCCGTCGAAGACGCCGCCTCTGCCCCATGCCTCACCGCCCCATGCCTCGAAACCATGTCGTTGAGCATCGGCAAGAGACACCACACCGTCCTCTACCATTTCCCATGCCAATAGCCGCCTGTAACATCGCCCCCGATGAGTTCACCGTGCGCCCCGACGGTCCCCTCGCTCGACTATAAATAGAGGCCACCCCCGCTCGATTTCTTCACACCATCTCACTCCCCTCTCCTCACTGATCGTGCCACACCGTTCTCAGAGCAAGGCGAGCACCACCCCGCCGGAATTTCACCGGAGCCCGCCGCCTCTGGACAAGAAGGGAGCCATCGATTTCGTCCACCCTAGGAGCTGCCGCGACCACCCCTGAGTTCGCCGTCGTCGACTTTGTTGTTCGCCCGCCTCGCCGACCCTCGCCAGTACCCCGGTGAGCCCCCAACACCCCCACTGCCCGCGCTAGGTTTCGTTCTTGTCGGCGTTGTCTCGCGTCGATGATGACTCCCAGCCGTTGGATTAGAATCAGATCGAACGACCCACGTTGTCCCATACCGTTTCGCCCAGCCCCGTGTCACTGACGAGTGGGGACACCCAATTAAGTAGCCCGCGGGAGCACTGCGCTTAGCAGGCCGGCCCGTTAACTTTTCCCGCGCAGCCCAGTTATTCAAATTAAACTTTTTCCATTTCAATTCAAACACACTTCTGTACCCAACTTCAGAAATCATCCCAGATCGATTCAGTGCACTAAATTGAATGAAACCAATTTTGTTGGAAAGGACTGTGAATGCTGAATCCAAGCCCGTTGGATTCAAGTCATTTGGATCTATAGATCACCCATGGTAAAAATAACAAGGCAGAAGCTTTTCTACATTCAAACATTTTTCAAATTTAAACCATAATAGCTTTTGAGTTGATTCCAACTCTCAAAAATCACATTTAACCATACCTTTCAGAATATATAAAAATATATAGGTTTACTTGCAGAAATAATGTTCAAGTAGTAAAAGAATGCTACATAGGCATTTCTAGCCACTTTAATTAATTAGAATAAAAGGGTAAAACCTTATTAAATTGTGACGCCACTTTAAATCACTTTCCCATGGACTAAAATATGTGGTGATGACATGTGTCAACATGATCCCATGTTTGGTTTGGAGATTATTAAATCTTAAGTAGTTTTTCAATGAGTAGAAATTACTTTTCTAAAAATAAAAGGAATTAAATCAAGCCTTAACGTTCTAATTTCGAGATGATGCTAGATCATCTATAGGACCCTTGTGTGTGATGATTGCAAGTAGTTAAGTATTGTTTGGTGATTGTGTACCTCGTATTTATTCATAGACGCTAGTACCGACCAAGGATACGAGGAGGAAGGAGGATACTACGAAGAAGAAGCCGAGGAGAACTTCAACCACTGCTCTACACAAGGCAAGCCTTACTAATCAAGTTGACCTATGCAATCTAACACTTGCAATTTAGCAAGCTTATACTGATTTTGTGCAAGCAAATACTTGCTTGTTACTATTCTTACTATATGCCTTAAGCATATGTGATCATACCCACTTGATAAACCAATCCTAGTTTTATTTGCAAGCTTCTTACTTTATTTCTTTATCAAAGCTTTAACTTAGAGTTGACTTAAGTGACTTGTAGATACTAGAAGGATTCTGAAGGTTGCATAAAGAGCATAAAATTCGGCCTAAGTTAGAAACCTTGATCTCATCCTAAGATATAAGGTTGTACTTAGTTGAAACTCCACTAGTTTACCACCCCTCATTAGTACTACCCCCACCTGTAGATGCTAGTGCTAAGCATAAAACTTGATCAACTTTAGATGGGTTTACTTGGTGGAAAAATGGTTATGAAAACTTTGGAATGATGGATCATTCTATTGAAATGTTTTGGACATGTGTTTCCGAACACTTGATGATTTTGGTGATGAAAATGTTGAGGCATGAGCCTTAGCCCTTTAAAAAAATGATGGTTGTCTGGATGCGATACCATTCCAATTTTATCGTACAACCACAATACCCAAATATTGGGTAGGGCTTGACTGGAAACTTATATACCTTAGTATTAGCTCCCTCAAGGCCAAGGTCTGAGCTGAGGCTACCTTGTGAAGATTGTCCACCTGTGCAGTACCCAAGATGACAGTTGGTCATGGTTGGGAGGCCAAACTCACAGGAGAGGTGCTTATACTAGGGCGTGTAATTGAAAGGTTAGGATTGATTATCCGCATACTGAGTATGGTGAATTCAGGATTTGTTCCTGACGGATTTATCGAATGTTGTGGTGAAAGTGTACAATCTCTGCAGAGTGTCAAACTATTCGAATAGCCGCGTCCGCGGTTATGGACAGTTGGAGTGTCAAACTTTTCAAAATGACTTGTGAAATGAATTGAGACTTTGACTTGACCAGAACAGACTTGTGACATGAGTTACAAGATCCCACTTAGGAGTTATAAAATTGTGACTAGCTTTAGAACTTAGTAGAGATAAATCTGGCTTTTGCAAAACAACCCTAGAGCCTAGTGTCCTATTATCCAAAAATCCCTTTTACCTGTTAGTATTAGTTTGCGAGTACTTAAAGAGTACTTATGGCTTTGTCCCTGGCTATTCCCATGGCCAGACTATGAAGAGGAGTACCTAGAGGATGGACCCCAGGGAGTTTACGACAACTAGGATCATCTCCCATCGTCAGCATTGCCTGTGACCCCGAAGATGGAGCTTCGCCTACGCTACCGTTATTATTACGTATTCCGCTGCTTGAAGTTGTATTAAGAACTGGATCATGAGATCTCTATTGGTGTAAGAACTTATGTATTGTTTGTAATGGATGATGTACTATGGTATCCAATTCTGTTATGTCTCACAAAAATGGTAATCCTGGGATTGCGATGTATGGCATAACAGGCATTTAGGATTGAAAAATCCGGGTGTTGACAAGTTGGTATCAGAGCCATCCTGACCATAGGAGACCCTAGTTAGACTGGGCGCTTAAACCAAAAACTTATTTTCCAAAACCAAAGAAAAACAAATATTTACAAAAAACTATTCTAATTCTTACCCCTTTTATTCTTTCATAAAAATTCATGTTCCTAAAAAACTCTTGCAAAATATATAAAATTTTGACACACTTGATCACTCTGCTAATATACTAATCCTCTATTCTTATAGATGGACGTGAAGTACAACAAGTTTTACCAACTGGGGAATGGAGGAGACCTTATCTTTGAGAGGGATTAGGACTAGCTTTCGGAACTTCTGGAGCGTCCGCACCCCGAGTTCTTCGAAGCTCAGCTCAATGATCAAGGAGGTGAAGATCTGCAGTGGCTAATTGTTGCAAGTCTCCGAGGAAAATTAAACCTCCCACTGCGGAGGGAATTCAGTTACTTGAGGGAAAACAACTGGCTCGATGGACTTGCTAGAGCAATGCAGGAAGCTCTTTCCCGTCTGTGTGGGCAGAGCATCAATCAGATCAAGGGTACTCGCTTTGAGTTTTGACCAAGGCGTGATGCAAATAGACAACCACTGGAAGCCCCATACCACTCCGAGCTGAAGACTCAATTGGACCACCTTAGCTTCATGATGTATGATCGTCAGCATGAGTTGGACAACTGCCGTGACTACTGCAACCATAAGTCTGCCATCATCAAGACAAAGGATCAGACCATCGCCATGCTAGCAAAGGATCGCAAGTCTCGCCGCCGTCAGCTCGACAAGAAGGAGCGCATTATTGCCCGTCTTCGCCACCGCATCTCATCTTTGGAGGAGACCATCCACGAGAGAGACATGCAGTTGGAGGAAAGGGAGAATGGCAGAGAGGATCTTCATGGAGACCCTTACTCCTATCTCAGCGATGACGATGATTTTCTGGAGGATCAGTCCATGGACTTCTTCACCGATGAGGATGATTTCGCCTTCATCGATGATGATGAAGATGATGAAGCCACAGATTCCGACTGTAGTAGCACTTGAGCACTAGCGTAGTGAGTAGTATTCAGTCCCACTGTATCGTAGTTCTCGGAATGGTTCTTAAAACCATCTGTTTTTCCTTATTGTGGTGTGTTGTACTGTGTGCTATGAATGAATGAATGAAAAAGCAAGTTACTAGAAAAATCTGAGTCAAACTTTAAAAACTATTCAAAGACCCAAAACCTTAGAAATTTCCCTCTTTTCTCATGATCTATCTAAATCTTCAGATGCCACGTGGAGGAAGTGGTTCAGCCCCGGACCCGATGTTGCAGATCCTGCAAATGTTGACTTCTGACCACGAAGCTGAAAGAGCGAAACGTTAAGCCAACCTAGCCACTCTGCAACAGATAGCCCAGCTAGCCCACAATAACCAAGGCCATGGAAATCAGGACAACCATGGATCTAAGCTCAAGAATTTCCAGAACACCAACCAACCTGTTTTCACTAAGTCAGAAGAGCCCCTAGACGCCGATGATTGGCTGCAAACCATGGAAAATAACCTAGAAGTCGCCGGAGTGGAAGCCAACGAGAAAGTTCTGTTTGCCACCCACTATCTAGCCGGAGATGCCAGGGCATGGTGAAACAGTGTTCGTGCAATGACCGGAGGCCAGATGATGACCTGGGAGGAATTCAAGGTCAAGTTTAGCAGAACCCATGTACCACCAGGTTTGATCAAGAGAATGAGAGACGAGTTCAGAGAGCTGAAGCAAGGAAGGATGACTGTAGTGGAATACCGTGACAAATTTTTGTCATTAGCTAGGTATGCCCCGTACGAGATAGACACCGAAGCCAAGAAGAAAGAAAGATTCCTGAATGGTCTGCATGACGAGATGCAGACGGTGTTAGTCAATATCCCCTTTGCAGATATTGAAGCCCTTGTCGACTCTGCCATCCAGATGGAAGGAAAGATCAACCAAGCCAATGAGAACCGCAAGCATCGTATGATGCATCAGCCAGGAACCCATCAGACCCCAAAGTACCGCCCCAACCCATCTCCAGGATTTTCCCCAAGAACCAACAGACCCTCGATGAACCGTCCGACCTATCCCAACCTTGGAAACCCTAGACCCGGAGGAAATCACAACAACCCCGGCAACTCTAGCAATTTCACCCGTGCCCCACCCAAGTTCAACACCAACAATGCTACCGCCAACACCAACACTGCCCCGAGGACTGGAAGCAATGATGTGCGTGTCGCAGCCAAGGAAAAGTCGCAAGTGACTTGTTATGACTGTGGAAATAAAGGCCATTATTCCAACGAGTGCCCCACCAAGAAGAATGCTAAAGCCCCCAATGCCAATGCCCCAGCTTAGCAGCAGCGTCGTGTTCAGCCCGGAAGAAGATTTGCCCCAGGGAATTCACTCAACTGCAATGACCGTCTTTTTCTCATGCACGCTGAAGAAGCTCAGGAAGCGCCAGACGTCGTGCTGGGTATGTTTTCTGTTAATTCAGTACTTGCAAGAGTGTTGTTTGATTCTAGTGCATCGCATTCATTTGTCACCGAAGAATTTGCATGCACTAGTAAAATACAACCAACCAAACTGAAGCATGTTATGATTGTTCAAATTCCTGGATCAACCACCAAGGCTAGGCAAATTTGCAAAGCCGTCCCTATCCGAATCCATGGCATAGATTTTTATGCTAATCTGATAGTACTGGGAACTAAAGGTTTGGAAGTAGTACTAGGAATGGATTGGATGTCCAAACGTAAAGGATTGATTGACTGTGCCAAGAAAGCCATCACCATGACCAGTACAACCAGAATATTAGTCGAACATATATCTGAAACCTTACCTCGCCAATTCAAATGCAACAAGAGTATAGCCCAACCTACCATTGACCAAGTCCGGATAGTCTGTGAATACCCTGATGTATTTCCAGATGTTTTGCCCGGTATGCACCCAGATCGGGATATCGAGTTTATCATCGAACTAATCCCTGGAACCGGACCCATAGCCTAGAGACCCTATAGTCTGAACCCGTCAGAGCTCGCAGAACTGAAGAAGAAACTGGATTCCATGTTGGAAATCGGATTGATTCAACCAAGTGCTTCACCATGGAGATCACTTGTCTTGTTTGTGGACAAGAAGGATGGAGGTAACCGTTTGTGTACGGATTATCGGAAGTTGAATGATGTCACCATCAAAACCAAGTACCCCTTGCCCAAGATAGAAGATTTGTTTGATCAGTTGACCGGTGCCAAGGTGTTTTCTAAGATTGATCTTAGAACTGGCTATCATCAACTCAAGATTCGTGCAGAGGATATTCCAAAGACTGCCTTTACCACCAGATATGGATTGTATGAGTATACAATCATGTCTTTCGGATTAACCAATGCCCCCGCTTATTTCATGAACCTCATGAATAAGATTTTTATGGACTTCCTGGATAAGTTTGTCGTTGTTTTCATCGATGACATTCTGATTTATTCCAAATCAGAAGAAGAACATGAGCTACACCTAAGGAACATTCTTGGAACCCTTAGAGAGCATCAATTGTATGCAAAGTTTAGGAAATGTGAATTCTGGTTACAGCAGGTAGGATTCCTCGGTCACATTGTATCAGCCGGAGGAATTGCCGTTGACCCTGCCAAAGTGAAAGATGTAGAAGATTGGCAAGCCCCAGCCACTCAAACCTAAGTTCGTGCTTTTCTCGGATTGGCGGGATATTACCGCAAATTCGTAGAAGGATTCTCTAGTATCGCCAAACCCATGACCCAATTACTGAAGAAGGACAAGAAGTTTGAATGGATAGACAAATGTGAAGCGAGTTTTCAAGAACTCAAGAAGAGATTGATTTCAGCCCCAATTTTGATCATGCCGGATATCACGAAGACTTTCGATGTGTATTGTGACGCATCCAAGATTGGTCTCGGATGTGTGCTAATGCAGGAAGGCAAAGTTATATCTTATCTATCTCGACAATTGAAGCAACATGAGCAAAACTACCCAACCCATGACCTAGAACTCGCCGCCGTAGTTCTAGCCCTGAAGACATGGAGCCATTACCTGATTGGAAACCGTTGTGAGATTTATTCGGATCACAAGAGCCTAAAGTATATATTCACTCAGAAGGAGCTGAATATGAGGCAGAAAATATGGATTGAGATAATCAATGATTATGACCTGGACATTCACTATCACCCTGGTAAAGCCAACGTGGTATCCGATGGCCTTAGCAGATTGTCGTGCCCCTTAAACTCCATGATTTTGAAGGAGCAACCAAGTTTGCACAAGGAGATGGAAGATTTTCGAATGGAATTAGTAAGTGAAGGATTTTTGGGTAGCATAGAACTCCAGCCCACTTTGATCAGTCAGATTAAGGAGGCGCAGAAGGAAAATGCTAGTATCGACGGAATCAAGCGTCGTATCGGTACAGGAAAAGTACCCGGATTCATCGAGGACGAAGAAGGAGTGTTGTGGTACAAAGGACGCCTTTGTGTACCAACAGATTCTGAATTGAAAGAAGTTATTTTGAAGGAGGCTCATGATACTCTTTATTCTATCCATCCCGGAGGAACTAAGATGTATCAAGATTTAAAAGAGCAATTTTGGTGGCATAAGATGAAGAGAGAAATCGGAAGCTATATCGCCAAGTGTGATATATGTCAGCGAGTCAAGGCAGGACATCAAAGACCCGCTGGATTGTTGCAACCCTTGCAGATTCAGGAATGGAAATGGGATTCTGTAGGAATGGACTTTATCACTGGATTACCTACTTCTAGTAGGGGAAATGACTCTATCTAGGTCATAGTGGACAGACTGTCCAAAGTCGCCCATTTCTTGCCCGTCAAGACTACATATCAGAGTTCGAAACTAGCGGAGTTATACATTGCTAGAATCGTCAGTTTACACGGAGTACCTAAGAACATAGTATCAGATCAAGGAACTCAGTTTACCTCGAGATTCTGGAAGAAAGTTCAAGAAGGTTTAGGAACCCGCCTAGATTTCAGTACCGCGTATCACCCTCAGAATGATGGACAAACGGAGCGAGTAAATCAAATACTCGAAGATATGCTGAGAGCATGCGTGTTAGAATATGGATACAAGTGGGAAGACTGTCTGCCGTTCGCAGAATTTTCTTACAACAACAGTTACCAAGCCAGTTTGCAAATGGCCCCATTTGAGTTCATGTATGGAAGGAAGTGTCGCACCCCTTTGAACTGGTCGGAAGTAGGAGAGAGTCAGATTTTCGGACCCGACATCCTACGAGAAGCAGAAGAGAAGGTTCACAAGATTCGTGAGAACCTCAAGACCGCCCAATCCAGACAGAAGAGTTACGCCGACAAGAGACGTAGAGACCTCGCCTTCAACATAGGAGAATATGTTTATCTGAATGTGTCGCCATTGAAGGGAATGCAGCGTTTCCAACTCAAAGGAAAGTTAACCCCCAGATATATCGGACCTTTCCAGATTCTGAACCGTCGAGGAGAAGTATTGTACCAATTGGAACTACCTGAAGAGATGTCAGCAGTGCACAATGTGTTCCATATCTCGTTACTTCGCAAGTGTCTCGAAGTCCCTGAGAAGACCGAAGTATTCAAGAATATCGACCATCGGACCATAGAGATCAACGATGACCTGACCTATCCTGAAGTACCCATCCGCATTTTGGAAGAAGCTTTTCGAACTACCCGAACCCGAAGCATCAAGTTTCTCGAGATTCAGTGGAGCAACCACACAGAAGAGGAAGCTACCTGGGAACGCGAAGATCACATCAGGACGGAGTTTCCCGATCTCTTCAAATCCTAGGTAATCTTTTCGTCCTTTTTCAAATATCGGGACGAGATTTTGTTTAAGGGGGGAAGGTTTGTAACATCCCAAAAATACTAAACTTGGAACATCAAACTCTAATCATCAAAATTAGGGTTAACAAAAACTTTTCTAAATAAAATTATGAATGCATGCATATGTGTATGCATTGATTTTTAAATTCTTTTAAACCACCTTGTTTGATTGTGTCATTGCTTGTAAAATGTTTCTTAGGTAAAATAAACATCATCTAAAACATTTCCCACACTTTTCCTAAAGACAAGTAAATCAAAACACATATATTAAATGAATGGTCACTTTGACCAATTTAACTCTCATGCCTACATTGGCTATCTCAAATTTTCAAAACCTAACAGAAACTTTTCTGGATCTTTGCACCCCTTGAATGTACTCATAACAAAGTATCAAGGCCCACTTTGTGATCATCCAGAAACTTTCAAATGCATAGTTTAAATGACAATTCAAAATTGAATCTTTATCATATGGGAAGATCCCACTTTTTCAAAAACCACTCAAACAAGCTCAACTTTCAAAACCCAAGCATCTGCAGACTCACTAGCACCAATCTAGCAAACCCACCAAAAATCTTTTCAAAATTCAAAACTTGATTTCATGCGGGCATTTCATCAAACAGGTTGCAGACACAAATCAAACAAACATCAAACACTATTGTGAGTAGTGATTCTTGCCTAACTGGTTCCCCATTTAGCTCACAACCAACTCAGTAGATCATCTAGCAAGATTAACCAAGCACTAGCACCACGGTGAGCTTCCCATTGCCATCAATGGTGAACAGCCGAGCACACCCTTGCCACCCCATAGTCGACAGCAAGCTAGGAGCAGCAGCAAGCCTAGCCAGCATGTCTGGGAGGCAGCCCACCGTCCACCGCCACTCCCTGTCCACTGCTCGAGCCTTGCCAAGCCCTGGACCACGCGCACGAACCGCGCCCAGACCGCCAGAGACCATGCCTAGTGCGCCAGAGCACCACCCTCGACTGAAGCCCACAGACCGTGCGCCGCCCTCGCCGCGTGCATACACCATCCCCACCAACCCAGGAGACCGCCAGACATCCCCGTTCGCCGCCCCGTGACGCATAGCCACCACTCGCCATCGAAGACGCCGCCTCTGCCGCGGAGAGCATCGCCCGTTCCAGACCAAGCCGCACCCGCCCCATGCCTCGAAACCATGTCGTTGAGCATCGCCAGGAGACACCACACCGTCCCCTACCCTTGCCCATGCCAATAGCCGCCTGTTACATCGCCCCCGACGAGCTCACCGTGTGCCCCGACGGTCCCCTCGCTCGACTATAAATAGAGGCCACCCCCGCTCGATTTCTTCACACCATCTCACTCCCCTCTCCTCACTGATCATGCCACACCGTTCTCAGAGCAAGGCGAGCACCACCCCGCTGGAATTTCATCGGAGCCCGCCGCCTCTGGACAAGAAGGGAGCCATCGATTTCGTCCACCCCAGGAGCTGCCGCGACCACCCCTGAGTTCGTCGTCATCGACTTTGTCGTTCACCGCCTCGCCGACCCTCGCCAGTATCCCGGTGAGCCCCCAGCACCCCCCACTGGCCGCGCTAGGTTTCGTTCTCGCCGGCGTTGTCTCGCGTCGACGATGACTCCCAGCCGTTGGATTAGAATCAGATCGAACGACCGACGTTGCCCCATACCGCTTCGCCCAGCCCCGTGTCACTGACGAGTGGGGACACCCACTTAAGTAGCCCGTGGGAGCACTACGCTTAACAGGCCGGCCCGTTAACTTTTCCCGCGCAACCCAGTTATTCAAATTAAACTTTTCCCATTTCAATTCAAACACACTTCTGTACCCAACTTCAAAAATCAACCCAGATCGATTCATTGCACCAAATTGAATGAAACCAATTTTGTTGGAAAGGTCTATGAATGCTGAATCCAAGCCCGTTGTATTCAAGTCATTTGGATCTATAGATCACCCATGGTAAATATAACAAGGCAGAAGCTTTTCTGCATTCAAACATTTTTCAAATTTAAACCATAATAGCTTTTGAGTTGATTCTAACTCTCAAAAATCACATTTAACCATACCTTTCAGAATATATAAAAATATATAGGTTTACTTGCAGAAATAATGTTCAAGTAGTAAAAGAATGCTACATAGGCATTTCTAGCCACTTTAATTAATTAGAATAAAAGGGTAAAACCTTATTAAATTGTGACACCACTTTAAATAAATTTCCCATGGACTACAATATGTGGTGATGACATGTGTCAACATGATCCCGTGTTTGGTTTGGAGAATATTAAATCTTAAGTAGTTTTTCAATGAGTAGAAATTACTTTTCTAAAAATAAAAGGAATTAAATCAAGCCTTAACATTGTAATGTTAGAGATGATGCTAGATCATCTATATGACCCTTGTGTGTGATGATTGCAAGTAGTTAAGTATTGTTTGGTGATTGTGTACATCGTATTTATTCATAGAAGCTAGTACCGACCAAGGATACGAGGAGGAAGGAGGATACTACGAAGAAGAAGCCGAGGAGAACTTCAACCACTGCTCTGCACAGGGCAAGCCTTACTAATCAAGTTGACCTATGCAAGCTAACACTTGCAATTTAGCATGCTTATACTGATTTTGTGCAAGCAAATACTTGCTTGTTACTATGCTTACTATATGCCTTAAGCATATGTGATCATACACACTTGATAAACCAATCCTAGTTTTATTTGCAAGCTTCTTACTTTATTTCTTTATCAAAGCTTTAACTTAGAGTTGACTTAAGTGACTTGTAGATACTAGAAGGATTCTGAAGGTTGCATAAAGAGCATAAAATTTGGCCTAAGTTAGAAACCTTGATCTCATCCTAAGATATAAGGTTGTACTTAGTTGAAACTCCACTAGTTTACCACCCCTCATTAGTACTACCCCCACCTGTAGATGCTAGTGCTAAGCATAAAACTTGATCAACTTTACATGGGTTTACTTGGTGGAAAAATGGTTATGAAAACCTTGGAATGATGGATCATTCTATTGAAATGTTTTGGACATGTGTTTCCGAACACTTGATGATTTTGGTGATGAAAATGTTGAGGCATGAGCCTTAGCCCTTTAAAAAAATGATGGTTGTCTGGATGCGATACCATTCCAATTTTATCGTACAACCACAATACCCGAATATTGGGTAGGGCTTGACTCGAAACTTATATACCTTAGTATTAGCTCCCTCACGGCCAAGGTCTGAGCTGAGGCTACCTTGTGAAGATTGTCCACCTATGCAGTACCCAAGATGACAGTTGGTCATGGTTGGGAGGCAAAACTCACAGGAGAGGTGCTTATACTAGGGCGTGTAATTGAAAGGTTAGGATTGATTATCCGCATACTGAGTATGGTGAATTCAGGATTTGTTCCTGACGGATGTATCGAATGTTGTGGTGAAAGTGTACAAACTCTGCAGAGTGTCAAACTATTCGAATAGCCGCGTCCGCGGTTATGGATAGTTGGAGTGGCCATGCTGTTCCCCCGTCAGACTTTTCAAAATGACTTGTGAAATGAATTGAGACTTTGACTTGACCACAACAGAGTTGTGACATGAGTTACAAGATCCCACTTAGGAGTTATAAAATTGTGACTAGCTTTAGAACTTAGTAGAGATAAATCTGGCTTTTGCAAAACAACCCTAGAGCCTAGTGTCCTATTATCCAAAAACCCCTTTTACGTGTTAGTATTAGTTTGCGAGTACTTAAAGAGTACTTATGGCTTTGTCCCTGGCTATTCCCATGGCCAGACTATGAAGAGGAGTACCTGGAGGATGGACCCCAGGGAGGTTACGACAACTAGGATCATCTCCCATCGTCAGCATTGCCTGTGACCCTGAAGATGGAGCTTCACCTATGCTACCGTTATTATTATGTATTCCGCTGCTTGAAGTTGTATTAAGAACTGGATCATGATATCTCTATTGGTGTAAGAACTTATGTATCGTTTGTAATGGATGATGTACTATGGTATCCAATTCTGTTATGTCTTGCGAAAATGGTAATCCTGGGATTGCGATGTATGGCATAACAGGAATCTAGGATTGAAAAATCCGGGTGTTGACAAGTTGGTATTAGATCCATCCTGACCATAGGAGACCCTAGTTAGACTGGACGCTTAAACCAAAAACTTATTTTCCAAAACCAAAGAAAAACAAATATTTACAAAAAACTATTCTAATTCTTATCCCTTTTATTCTTTCATAAAAATTCATGTTCCTCAAAAACTCTTGCAAAATATATAAAATTTTGACACACTTGATCACTCTGCTAATCTACTCATCCTCTATTCTTATAGATGGACGTGAAGTACAGCAAGTTTTACCAACTGGGGAATGGAGGAGACCTTATCTTTGAGAGGGATTTGGACCAGCTTTCGGAACTTCTGGAGCATCTGCACCCCGAGTTCTTCGGAGCTCAGCTCAATGATCAAGGAGGTGAATATCTGCAGTGGCTAATTGTGGCAAGTCTCCGAGGAAAAATTGAACCTCCCACTGTGGAGGGAATTCAGTTTACCTTGAGGGAAAACAACTGGCTCGATGGACTTGCCAGAGCAATGCAGGAAGCTCTTTCCCGTTTGTGTGGGCAGAGCATCAATCAGATCAAGGGTACTCGCTTTGAGTTTTGCCCAAGGCGTGATGCAAATGGACAACCACTGGAAGCCCCATACACCCCAAGCTGAAGACTCAATTGGACCACCTTAGCTTCATGATGTATGATCGTCAGCAGGAGTTGGACAACTGCCGTGACTACTGCAACCACAAGTCTGCCATCATCAAGACAAAGGATCAGACCATCGCCATGCTAGCAAAGGATCGCAAGTCTCGCCGCCGTCAGCTCGACAAGAAGGAGCGCATTATTGCCCGTCTTCGCCACCGCATCTCATCTTTGGAGGAGACCATCCACGAGAGAGACATGTAGTTGGAGGAAAGGGAGAATGACTGAGAGGATCTTCATGGAGTCCCTTACTCCTATCTCAGCGATGACGATGATTTTCTGGAGGATCAGGCCATGGACTTCTTCACCGACGAGGATGATTTCGCCTTCATCGATGATGATGAAGATGATGAAGCCACAAATTCTGAGGAATAGTAGCACTTGAGCACTAGCGTACTGAGTAGTATTCGGTCCCACTGTATCATAGTTCTCAGAATGGTTCTTAAAACCATCTGTTTTTCCTTGTTGTGGTGTGTTGTACTGTGTGCTATGAATGAATGAATGAAAAAACAAGTTACTAGAAAAATCTGAGTCAAACTTTAAAAACTTTTCAAAGACCCAAAACCTTAGAAATTTCCCTCTTTTCTCATGATCGATCTAAATCTTCAGATGCCACGTGGAGGAAGTGGTTCAGCCCCGGACCCGATGTTGTAGATGCTGCAAATGTTGACTTCTGACCACGAAGCTGAAAGAGCGAAACGTCAAGCCAACCGAGCCACTCTGCAACAGATAGCCCAGCTAGCCCACAACAACCAAGGCCACGGAAATCAGGACAACCATGGATCTAAGCTCAAGAATTTCCAGAACACCAACCCACCTATTTTCACTAAGTCAGAAGAGCCCCTAGACGCCGATGATTGGCTGCAAACCATGGAAAATAACCTAGAATTCGCCGGAGTGGAAGCCAACGAGAAAGTTCTGTTTGCCACCCACTATCTAGCCGGAGATGCCAGGGCATGGTGGAACAGTGTTCGCGCAATGACCGGAGGCCAGATGATGACCTGGGAGGAATTCAAGGTCAAGTTTAGCAGAACCCATGTACCACCAGGTTTGATCAAGAGAATGAGAGACGAGTTCAGAGAGCTGAAGCAAGGAAGGATGACTGTAGTGCAATACCGTGACAAATTTTTGTCATTAGCTAGGTATGCCCCGGACGAGATAGACACCGAATCCAAGAAGAAAGAAAGATTCCTGAATGGTCTGCATGACAAGATGCATACGGTGTTAGTCAATATCCCCTTTGCAGATATTGAAGCCCTTGTCGACTCTGCCATCTAGATGGAAGGAAAGATCAACCAAGCCAATGAGAACCGCAAGCGTCGTATGATGCATCAGCCAGGAACCCATCAGACCCGAAAGTACCGCCCTAACCCATCTCCAGGATTTGCCCCAAGAACCAACAGACCCCGGATGAACCGTCCGACCTATCCCAACTGTGGAAACCCTAGACCCGGAGGAAATCACAACAACCCCGGCAACTCTAGCAATTTCACCCGTGCCCCACCCAAGTTCAACACCAACAATGCTACCGCCAACACCAACACTGCCCCGAGGACTGGAAGCAATGTTGTGCCTGTCGCAGCCAAGGACAAGTCGCAAGTGACTTGTTATGACTGTGGAAATAAAGGCCGCTATTCCAACGAGTGCCCCAACAAGAAGAATGCTACATCCCCCAATGCCAATGCCCCAGCTCAGTAGCAGCGTCGTGTTCAGCCCGGAAGCAGGGAATTCGCTCAACCGCAACAGCCCCCAATGCCAATGCTGGATATCACGAAGCCCTTCGATGTGTATTGTGACGCATCCAAGATTGGTCTCGGATGTGTGCTAATGCAGGAAGGCAAAGTTATATCTTATCTATCTCGACAATTGAAGCAACATGAGCAAAACTACCCAACCCATGACCTCGAACTCGCAGCCGTAGTTCTGGCCCTGAAGACATGGAGACATTACCTGATGGGAAACCGTTGTGAGATTTATTCGGATCACAAGAGACTAAAGTATATATTCACTCAGAAGGAGCTGAATATGAGGCGGAGAAGATGGATTGAGCTAATCAAGGATTATGACCTGGACATTCACTATCACCCTGGTAAAGCCAACGTGGTAGCCGATGCCCTTAGCAGATTGCCGTGCCGCTTAAACTCCATTATTTTGAAGGAGCAACCAAGTTTGCACAAGGAGATGGAAGATTTTCGAATGGAATTAGTAAGTGAAGGATTTTTGGCTAGCATAGAACTCCAGCCCACTTTGATCAGTCAGATTAAGGAGGCGCAGAAGGAAAATGCTAGTATCGACGTAATCAAGCGTTGTATCGGTACAAGCAAAGTACCCGAATTAACCGAGGACGAAGAAGGAGTGTTGTGGTACAAAGGACACCTTTGTGTACCAGCAGATTCTGAATTGAAAGAATTTATTTTGAAGGAGGCTCATGATACTCTTTATTCTACCCATCCCGGAGGAACTAAGATGTATCAAGATTTAAAAGAAAATTTTTGGTGGCATAAGATGAAGAGAGAAATCGGAAGCTATATCGCCAAGTGTGATATATGTCAGCGAGTCAAGGCAGGACATCAAAGACCCACTGGATTGTTGCAACCCTTGCAGATTCTGGAATGGAAATGGGATTCTATAGGAATGGACTTTATCACTAGATTACCTACTTCTAGTAGGGGAAATGACTCTATCTGGGTCATAGTGGACAGATTGTCCAAAGTCGCCCATTTCTTGCCCGTCAAGACCACATATCAGAGTTCGAAACTAGTGGAGTTATACATTGCTAGAATCGTCAGTTTGCACGGAGTCCCTAAGAACATAGTATCGGATCGAGGAACTCAGTTTACCTCGAGATTCTGGAAGAAAGTTCAAGAAGGTTTAGGAACCCGCCTAGATTTCAGTACCGCGTATCACCCTCAGACCGATGGACAAACGGAGCGAGTAAATCAAATCCTTGAAGATATGTTGAGAGCATGCGTGTTAGAATATGGATCCAAGTGGGAAGACTGTCTGCCGTTCGCAGAATTTTCTTACAAGAACAGTTACCAAGCCAGTTTGCAAATGGCCCCATTTGAGTTCATGTATGGAAGGAAGTGTCGCACCCCTTTGAACTGGTCGGAAGTAGGAGAGAGTCAGATTTTCGGACCCGACATCCTACGAGAAGCAGAAGAGAAGGTTCACAAGATTCGTGAGCACCTCAAGACCGCCCAATCCAGACAGAAGAGTTACGCCGACAAGAGACGTAGAGACCTCGCCTTCAACATAGGAGAATTTGCTTATCTGAAAGTGTCGCCATTGAAGGGAATGCAGCGTTTCCAACTCAAAGGAAAGTTAGCCCCCAGATATATCGGACCTTTCCAGATTCTGAACCGTCGAGGAGAAGTATCGTACCAATTGGAACTACCTGAAGAGATGTCAGCTGTGCACAATGTGTTCCATATCTCGTTACTTCGCAAGTGTCTCGAAGTCCCCGAGAAGACCGAAGTATTCAAGAATATCGACCATCGGACCATAGAGATCAACGATGACCTGACCTATCCCGAAGTACCCATCCGCATTTTGGAAGAAGTTTTTCGAACTACCCGAACCCGAAGCATCAAGTTTCTCGAGATTCAGTGGAGCAACCACATAGAAGTGAAAGCTACCTGGGAACGTGAAGATCACATCAGGACGGAGTTTCCCGATCTCTTCAAATCCTAGGTAATCTTTTCATCCTTTTTCAAATCTCGGGACAAGATTTTTTTAAGGGGGGAAGGTTTGTAACATCCCAAAAATACTAAACTTGGAACATCAAACTCTAATCATCAAAATTAGGGTTAACAAAAACTTTTCTAAATAAAATTATGAATGCATGCATATGTGTATGCATTGATTTTGAAATTCTTTTAAACCACCTTGTTTGATTGTGTCATTGCTTGTAAAATGTTTCTTAGGTAAAATAAACATCACCTAAAACATTTCCCACACTTTTCCTAAAGACAAGTAAATCAAAACACATATATTAAATGAATGGTCACTTTGACCAATTTAACTCTCATGCCTACTTTGGCTGTCTCAAATTTTCAAAACCTAACAAAAAAAATTCTGGATCTTTACACCCCTTGAATGTACTCATAACAAAGTATCAAGGCCCACTTTGTGATCATCCAGAAACTTTCAAATGCATAGTTTAAATGACAATTCAAAATTGAATCTTTATCATATGGGAAGATCCCACTTTTTCAAAAACCACTCAAACAAGCTCAACTTTCAAAACCCAAGCATCTGCAGACTCACCAGCACCAATCTAGCAAACCCACCAAAAATCTTTTCAAAATTCAAAACTTGATTTCATGCGGCCATTTCATCAAACAGGTTGCAGACACAAATCAAACAAACATCAAACACTATTGTGAGTAGTGATTCTTGCCTAACTGGTTCCCCATTTAGCTCACAACCAGCTCAGTAGATCATCTAGCAAGATTAACCAAGCACTAGCACCACGGTGAGCTTGCCATTGCCATCAATGGTGAACAGCCGAGCACACCCTTGCCACCCCATAGCCGCGCAGAGCATCGCCCGTTCCAGACCAAGCCGCACCGCCCCATGCCTCAAAACCATGTCGTTGAGCATCGCCAGGAGACACCACACCGTCCCCTACCCTTGCCCATGCCAATAGCCGCCTGTAACATCGCCCCCGACGAGCTCACCATGCGCCCCGACGGTCCCCTCGCTCGACTATAAATAGAGGCCACCCCCGCTCGATATCTTCACACCATCTCACTCCCCTCTCCTCACTGATCGTGCCACACTGTTCTTAGAGCAAGGCGAGCACCACCCCGCCGGAATTTCACCGGAGCCCGCCGCCTCTGGACAAGAAGGGAGCCATCGATTTTGTCCACCCAGGAGCTGCCGCGACCACCCCTGAGTTCGCCATCGTCGACTTTGTCATTCGCCCGCCTCGCCGACCCTCGCCAGTACCCGGTGAGCCCCCAGCACCCCCCACTGGCCTCGCTAGGTTTCGTTCTCACCGGCGTTGTCTCGCGTCGACGATGACTCCCAGCCGTTGGATTAGAATCAGATCGAACGACCCACGTTGCCCCATACCGCTTCGCCCAGCCCCGTGTCACTGACGATTGGGGACACCCACTTAAGAATCCCGCGGGAGCACTGCGCTTAGCAGGCCGGCCCGTTAATTTTTCCCGCGCAGACCAGTTATTCAAATTAAACTTTTTCCATTTCAATTCAAACACACTTCTCTACCCAACTTCAAAAATCTACCCAGATCGATTCAGTGCACCAAATTGAATGAAACCAATTTTTTTGGAAAGGCCTGTGAATGCTGAATCCAAGCCCGTTGGATTCAAGTCATTTGGATCAATAGATCACCCATGGTAAAAATAACAAGGCAGAAGCTTTTCTGCATTCAAACATTTTTCAAATTTAAACCATAAAAGCTTTTGAGTTGATTCCAACTCTCAAAAATCACATTTAACCATACCTTTCAGAATATATAAAAATATATAGGTTTACTTGCAGAAATAATGTTCAAGTAGTAAAAGAATGCTACATAGGCATTTCTAGCCACTTTAATTAATTAGAATAAAAGGGTAAAACCTTATTAAATTGTGACACAACTTTAAATCACTTTCCCATGGACTACAATATGTGGTGATGACATGTGTCAACATGATCCCATGTTTGGTTTGGAGAATATTAAATCTTAAGTAGTTTTTCAATGAGTAGAAATTACTTTTCTAAAAATAAAAGGAATTAAATCAAGCCTTAACCTTGTAATGTTAGAGATGATGCTAGATCATCTATAGGACCCTTGTGTGTGATGATTACAAGTAGTTAAGTATTGTTTGGTGATTGTGTACCTCATATTTATTCATAGACGCTAGTACCGACCAAGGATACGAGGAGGAAGGAGGATACTACGAAGAAGAAGCCGAGGAGAACTTCAACCACTGCTCTGCACAAGGCAAGCCTTACTAATAAAGTTGACCTATGCAAGCTAACACTTGCAATTTAGCAAGATTATACTGATTTTGTGCAAGCAAATACTTGCTTGTTACTATGCTTACTATATGCCTTAAGCATATGTGATCATACCCACTTGATAAACCAATCCTAGTTTTATTTGCAAGCTTCTTACTTTATTTCTTTATCAAAGCTTTAACTTAGAGTTGACTTAAGTGACTTGTAGATACTAGAAGGATTCTGAAGGTTGCATAAAGAGCATAAAATTTGGCCTAAGTTAGAAACCTTGATCTCATCCTAAGATATAAGGTTGTACTTAGTTGAAACTCCACTAGTTTACCACCCCTCATTAGTACTACCCCCACCTGTAGATGCTAGTGCTAAGCATAAAACTTGATCAACTTTAGATGGGTTTACTTGGTGGAAAAATGGTTATGAAAACCTTGGAATGATGGATCATTCTATTGAAATGTTTTGGACATGTGTTTCCGAACACTTGATGATTTTGGTGATGAAAATGTTGAGGCATGAGCCTTAGCCCTTTAAAAAAATGATGGTTGTCTGGATGTGATACCATTCCAATTTTATCGTACAACCACAATACTCGAATATTGGGTAGGGCCTGACTGGAAACTTATATACCTTAGTATTAGCTCCCTCACGGCCAAGGTCTGAGATGAGGCTACCTTGTGAAGATTTTCCACCTCTGCAGTACCCAAGATGACAGTTGGTCATGGTTGGGAGGCCAAACTCATAGGAGAGGTGCTTATACTAGGGCGTGTAATTGAAAGGTTAGGATTGATTATCCGCATACTAAGTATGGTGAATTCAGGATTTGTTCCTGACGGATGTATCGAATGTTGTGGTGAAAGTGTACAATCTCTGCAGAGTGTCAAACTATTCGAATAGCCGCGTCCGTGGTTATGGACAGTTGGAGTGGCCATACTGTTCCCCCGTCAGACTTTTCAAAATGACTTGTGAAATGAATTGAGACTTTGACTTGACCACAACAGAGTTGTGACATGAGTTACAAGATCCCACTTAGGAGTTATAAAATTGTGACTATCTTTAGAACTTAGTAGAGATAAATATGGCTTTTGCAAAACAACCCTAGAGCCTAGTGTCCTATTATCCAAAAAACCCTTTTACCTGTTAGTATTAGTTTGTGAGTACTTAAAGAGTACTTATGGCTTTGTCCCTGGCTATTCCCATGGTCAGACTATGAAGAGGAGTATCTGGAGGATGGACCCCAGGGAGGTTACGACAACTAGGATCATCTCCCATCGTCAGCATTGCCTGTGACCCCGAAGATGGAGCTTCACCTACACTACTGTTATTATTACGTATTCCGCTGCTTGAAGTTGTATTAAGAACTGGATCATGAGATCTCTATTGGTGTAAGAACTTATGTATCGTTTGTAATGGATGATGCACTATGGTATCCAATTCTGTTATGTCTCGCAAAAATGGTAATCCTGGGATTGTGATGTATGGCATAATAGGCATCTAGGATTGAAAAATCCGGGTGTTGACAAAACCTCAGATAAGTAAAGTATCGCGTGACAAAAGGAACCAGTATCGTATGTAAATGGTTCAATCTATCAAGATGTCATCGAATAAATGTGTGGGAGCCATATGGATTTCTAGATCCCTCTATTGGTTATTGATCGGAGAGGCGTCTCGATCATTTCTACAGAGTTCACGAAACGTAGGGAGACACACTTAAGGATTTGATGTTGTTTGAGTAGATATGGAATGTGAGTTGGAGACCGAATGTTTCTTGGAGTCTCGGATTGGATCTAGGACATCATGAGGAGATCCAGAATGGTCTGGAGAGTAAGATTCATATAATTAAAGTCAATTTCCAGGGTTTAGGAATGTTTTTAGTGTTTTGACCTGAAGCTTCTAGAATGTTCTGGAAGGTCCACCACCCCGTAGGGGTCACTTGGGATGCGGCATGCCCTAAGGGGCTGGACGCACCAAGCCCTATGCCAACTCGGCCAGGAACTAGGAAGGTAGGGTCAAACCCTAGTTTGAAAACTCTAATCCTAGTTTGAAATGTCAAATCCTAGTTTGGGGAGGAAAGGGAAAACTTGAAAGGCAAGTTTACAACACCCCACTTCCTAGCCTATTTGGGGAAGGAGTCTCCCCTTGCTATCCAAGTTGGGGGAAACTTGGCTAGGGCTTGGAGGCCCTTGGTCGCCGTCCCCTCTCCCATATAAGGAGGGGTAGGGATCCCCCTTGGCACCTCAAGCCTTGGTGCCTACAACCCTAGCCACCGCACCCCTCTCTCCTCCACCGCACTACTCCAACTTAGGAGAAGCCCTGCATAAATCTCTCCTCCTCCACCACCACCACCACATCGTTGTGTTGTTGGGATTCTGATGAGATCTACAACCTCCACTGCCCTGCTGGAACAAGGGAGAGGAAGTCCTTCATCGACTACCGTACATGTCACCGACTGCAGAAGCGCTTCCGAAACGTGCCGCCGGAAGGATCATCAACGCGATCATGAGATATGAAAGTGATCGACTACATAAACCATGAGATCCGAATCTCATTAAACGCTTCAGATCTTCGAGGGTTAGTTCTCTACAATCTCGCTGCATCGACGTGGTAGATTAGATCTTGGTTTTTTGTGTTCCCGTGATAGAATTTTTTTGTTTTCCATGCTACGAACCCTACAAAAATACCATGCTAGAGGTGTATCCTACATCCCCGAAAATGTTTTATCCCTATTGAGTTCAACCATGCCTTCACATAACCTTTTTACTTGCTTACTTTTACTCATTTTAATAACTTTTCTGCAAATAACCAAAAACCTTTCAAACACCCTTTACTTGAGATCATAGGAAGCTTATAAGTATCCTTTGGTAGATAGTGACGAGGGGCATAAATAACTTTACCAATAGCTCTATATGGGTTCGATATATTTACTTCGAAACTAGCTACAATTGGTCTATGCACTTACACTCATCAAGTTATTTTCTCGCATCATAGCAGGGGATCTAAGCACTTTTGGTCTTTGTTCTTAGTTGCTTATTTTACTAATTGTTTTATTAAAGTTGCTTACTAGTTTCAGGTAAGCACCATGACTGCACTCGGACTGATGAATAAGCTCGATGCTACTAAATACCTCGGGAAGTTCCATAGAGGACTAGTTAAGGAATTCCTGAGTGGGAGTGAACCAGAATACGAGGTCAACCCTCGTTTTATCGCTATTATTAAATTCTTCCACCGCTTCCAGGCACATGCATTCATGGAGCTAGAACCAATAGTTCAGATATCTACTCGTCCGGCTCTCGAGCAATTGCGACCGTCCATCCAAAATGAACGTGAAGGATTAGACAATGAATTTTATTTTGGTTGATGGTTGGTTTTATTTCGAGAGATGGTCCATTTGGGGGCCCGGAATGCGGGCATAGAGGCCGAAAGGGAGAGGAAGTTGGCGGTTTGGCAAGAAAGTTGTTTTCGGGTGGCAGCGTGTGGGTGTATAGATGGTACTGGTAGCCCATTTTGTGAGCATTTTTGTTGTTGTACTGCAAGAGTTAGAGAGTATTCTAGTTTTGGTTCCTTACGAGTGGAATCTTTATGTGTTTATTAGTAGAACTAGTATAATACTTGTTCCAAAAGTGCCTGCACGCGGTGATGAATGTAGAAGATCCAAGGATTATTACGTTCATCAAGAGGAGCTCCAAGTATACTCCAGACTGTCTCTATGCTATGACTATTCATTTGATAGGATAGTACAACTCCATGGAGTGCTAGGCTGCCATGAAGGCTAGACCTACTCCAGTCGGTATGATTACAGTCGATTTATTCTAGTATTTTCCTTTGCTCTCCATCCTCTTCCTCTCCATCTTCTTGTTGATTCCCACTAGCCCACCTTAGAACATGCCAACGCCGCCATGCTGCTTTCGGATCATCTCTAGAGCCCAGTTTGATAGCCATAGTAGATTTAGCAGAGATAAAGAAGGAATGCTTGATTTTATTTCATTCCATATTTCTCCTTGCCTCGATCTCCATCCTAATTTCATCTCCAACGTCTTGTCAACTCACATTCCCATTCGCACTCCAATAGAGTCAAGCGCCTATGTCGCCATGCCGCTTTAGGATCAGCTCCACTACCCTGTTTGATAGACTCTTTTTCGTCTTTCTCTTCCAAAAATCAATCAAAACCAAACACCATCGTCCCCCACCTGCTCAAGCTATTCCTCGCGATGGCCCAATTGATCGATAATAATGACACTTCTAGGGTGTTTTCTGATGGTCCCCATGAAGAAGTCTCAACTAGATGCGACGTAATCACCGCCACAAGCCTCATCGACTGCTGCAAACGTTATCTTTACTCAGTAACATATACTGAATCCCTAGGAAAATCTCATCCCATTTGGTCTCCCCTATGTTCTTCACTCTCACCCAACTGAGCTACCACGTGAGTACAATGTCTTCTACTGTGACAATCATAAGATGCAGTTCAATAGGGGCAACAACTATTACAGCAGGGGCAAGCAAAAGCCACAGAAATTTTTCAGCTGGACCTTTTGTGAGCTGACGCTGCCGGACATGTCCTCCTCCGATGTTGTGATGCAAGATTGTGAGGGTAAGAAGTGGGTAGGCGCGAATGGAGATTGGATCACCAATATTGGCCTTGCCTGGAACTGGGAGCTTCTGAATGTGTTTACTCGTTGCCAGATTCCTACACCAGCAATCTTTGATTTTGAGGCCACCCCCGAGGTACTTAAGTTTGTGGCCGCTGGTCATCCAACTAATCTACTAAAGAGACAAGTGCCGAGTTCCCACAGCTTCTAGGAACTTTATGAATTTAACTGTCCTAGCCATCCTCAACACTGTAATTGCCTTCCTTAATGGTCCTCATGGTATGTAGATGTTTCTTGAGAACCAGTTTAGCATGTTTAGCTACTGGAGTGCAATTATCGACAAGGGAGCTGTCTGTGCCATAACTCACATTGGCAATGTTTATGCATGGGATCCTCGGGCATGGGGTAAAATTTCCACACTTAATTTTTTTAGCTTCATCAGTCAAATTTTGCTAAACTGGCCTCTAAATGTTCTTGCATTTCAAGGTCCGGTGCGTCTTCTGGGTCCACCCATTTTTGACAGTAATTGTGGGTATGGTCTTGATTTGTGGTGGTTACCTAGATCTCCTGATGGCGGTAGCCTTATTTTGATCAGTATTGTGGGCGTTAGTGATAGGCAGTATGACACTACTTATGGTGGTTATCCTGTCACTCGAAATGTTGCTTATCATCATGGCCGCACTATTCACACCTATTCTACTTGGTTTTATTCTCGATTGACACAGTAGGTTACTTACACTGAGGCAATGGAGGGGGGGGGGTAACCTTAGAGCAGTTTCTATCTTCCTTGGATTGAACTATCCGACTACTAATCCAGTTGGCGTGGCAGGACTTGGCCCTAGAGATATGACGAGGAGCTACTATGTATACACCTCGCCGCATGCAGTTAGCCTCGATGGATTTAATCCACGTCCTCAAATATGCCGCTTTAGTATGAATGATCAAGATGCCGTTGTTTGGTTCTCAACAAACATTGTATGGAATTGGCGGCAGACTCCGTTGTGGTTCACCCCAAGCTTGGCCAACATGATGGATTGGAACCAGCATAATTAACAGTTCAATGAAGAGGGGCTGAACATAGCGGTCATATGAAATAGGGATTTGCATATCTTGAATTATATCCTTTGTCTGATTTGTATCGCATGGCCTCAGTCGTTAGCTTGTTGTACTCAAACACTCATTTTGCCATAATGTAAGTGCAACGCCTGCAATTTGATCAAACTCCGTTTGTATGCAAGCCATAGTTTTCATTAGTGCGTAACAATTATTCTGCAACTCATTGCGCCTCCACCCTTTTTATTATTTGTTGCACTTTCGTGTTTTAAAAAATGTGAAATAAATCAGGAACTTTGGCTATGTTGTATCGTGTGCATCTACAATACTCGTTTCTATAATATGATCTTATGTGACCTATGTAAAAAAGAAAAAAAAATTGAATGATATCTTGTGTTCATTTGTTAATTTTGTGGTGGCCTTACCATGTAATATTTTGGGCTGGAAATTTATAACGAACTATATACAATATGATCTATGTTCATGATTTATTTCAGATTTTCTGAAAACATGGAAGTGCGACATACAACAACTGGTTGCGGGTGCAACTAGTTGCAAAATGTATTTTTCGTCATGGACATCTCTAGTGGCTTCAAGCGCATGATGCATGCAGGTTCTCACTGGCAAGTGGGGCCGACCTAAAGTGAGCGCACCTGTTAGTAATTCAGAGCCACACAAAGTCATGCACGTTAAATCTGGTGTCCATTTACGTAGTGAGCGCACCTGTTAGTAATTCAGAGCCACACAAAGTCATGCACGTTAAATCTGGTGTCCATTTACGTAGTGAGCGCACCTATTAGTAATTCAGAGCTACAAGGTTGCATATTGGACACATCTAATTCCATGTGTATATATGAACACATGCAACATGCCAAAATTACCATGGAAATACCAGTACTATGAATTTTTTCTAAACCTTTTGTACTGCAGGGAGACCCCCATAACCCTTTATTAATTAACAACAAAAACAGAAACCACAGTCCAACGTACAAAAAAGAAGGAAAAAGAAGAAAGAGGAAAAAAAGTATATATAGAGCTATTTATAGAGATCAGGGCAAACTGTCAATCTGTAATGATAGAGAATGAGATTTCTTAATCCCGTGTTTCAGGAGATTAATATCATAAAAGAATCCAGCCTTCCATCCTCTAAATGTTGGCTTAGTGCTCTTGAATATCCGTCTATTATTTTCCTTCCATATATTCCAACATGCCAGAATTGTAATTTCTATGAAACAGGGTCCTTGAAATGATTTTGTAGCAAAACTGAAACTGTCAAATAGTGCTCACTCTCCAATGAATCTACAAATAATTCCAAATTCTATTACTAAAAGAGTATGTAAAGAATAAGTGTTTCCAATCTTCCTTCACATGTGCAACATAGAGATCACATTCATACGTATCTAGAACCTTCTAGTTCCTTCTATGTAACATATCCTTTGTGTTTATTCTATGATGCATAACCAACCAGACAATGAATTTATGTTTAGACATACACCTACTTTTCCAAATTTTCATGGAAAGTTGATCATTGGGCATAACCGAAAACCACTGTTTATAGTAAGCTCTAGCACTGTAAACACCATTGTTCAATTGACATATCCATTTATCAATATCAGAATTGAGGATGGTCCCATCTAAAATTGTCTATATCTGATTATATTATGTGAAGGCCTCTTCAAAAAAAGGTAAGTGAAAAGCATCATATAAGTTCTTCAAAGAGCATATGTCTTGTACTGATGCCAGTTTGTCCCTAGCCAACGAGAAGAGCTTAGGAACTTCGCTGATATTAATGTATTGTACCACATGTCACTCCAAAATAGCAGACTGAAACCATTACCCACTGTACCTATTGTCATATCTCTCCATTCATCAGCAAAGCTAAATACCCCTCTCCACCAAAATGAACCACATTGGGTGAATGCATGGGGAACAGATTCATGATAATAAGGGTCCATTACCAATTTGATCCATGGCAAGTCAGTATTATTGTAAAACTTGTCCAGGTGTTTGATCAGCAGTGCTTTATTTGAATCTTGAGATCCAATATTCCCAGTCCACCTTTCTCTTTTGGATTACAAATCATATCCAATTAATCTAAAGAATTCACTATTTATTTATTTTTATCCTTCCTCCATAGGCATCTCCTTCTAGATTTAAATTTTTTTTGAATATCTCCCAAAGGAATCACCAAGGTTCACATAAAATATGTTGGTAGGGAAGACAAAACAGAATTAACCAAAATTAGACTGTCCCCATATGACAAGAAGTACACAGTTGCATTCTGGTGTATATATTTTCGGTCCTGTACTACGAATCCTTCATGTAGGAGAACAAGATGAAAGTACACGTGTCTGTGCCGCAACTACTACTACTAGTAGTTCGTCCTCCTATTTTTCGATGAAAATACTATGTTAAAATGAAAGCTATAAAAAAAAACCTCCGGTCAAACTGATGTGACTAGACCATACTGCACCTCTGATACGTAGGAGTAAATCCATGGCGTGCTAGTCTAATATACAATAAAGTCTAGGTGGCGGTGACATTCTCGATGTTGTTGTTGACTAGACAGAGCAAGCAAGTAAAATCTCCTCTAATTTTTCTATTTGCCTCTCCATCTTCTTTCTAGACCCCACTATGCCCACAATCTCCCCCACGCTCTCTATTCTCACACGTTCCTTGCATAACACCCCGCTTCTCCTCCAGGAAACCCCAATTGCACTTGCATCCGCCTACTGTGCCTAAATCCATCTGGTTGTGATGGCCGATTTCAAGATCAGCGGGTAATGAAAGTGGGATCATTGGAATGAACCCCACGTAATGATGCCTTATCCTGCTCATTGGTTCGACGAGCACTATGACATGCTAATGGTAAATCATCCGCATGACATGCTGTATGACGTGGGCCCCTCGACCATCCGAGGCGCACCGCCATCCTGCCCTTCATGCAGGAAACATTCTGGGTGTGCATGAATGGCGACTGGCTCGCCACCGTGGACCCGAGCGGGGTCTGGTGCCTGGCGAACATCTAAACCTAATGATTAATTGACATTCCATCGACGGATACTTGCGACATTGATTGCAAGTCATTACCATTATATAACAGGTACTGCTAATAACCAGCTAGGGTTCCTGTAGTTACCTAAACTCATTTCTATACTCATGCATATTTCAAAAGATTGTTTTTTTGGCAAATCCACAACTATGGAGAAAAGTACAAAAAGTCGTGGGATGGATGTCTTGACCTGTTGAAGATCATAATCTATAGAGTGCCCATAGAAGTTGGTGGTACACAGACTACAAGCTCCTTGCGTTGTTTGATAGTGAAATAGCCTACCTGGAAGGTGGTAGAAAAGTTTGGAGATGTCTGGACCATTCAGGTCATGGAAGATGGCAGTACCATGATGCCATTGAACACGGTGGCCTCATTTTTTGGGTCGCATGTGAAGGATGCACCTACTGCTGGGATCCCACATTGGAAGTTAATTATAGTTACATGATACATTGTAAGTGATTCAATAAAGTTGTTATTTAACAACCTTTTTTATGTTTTACCTTTCATATGACTGAATGAGCACACCCTTTATCTCCTAAAAAATGAATGAACCCTTGCTACTAATGAATTAGTACCAGTAATAAGTCTTTCAAAAATATTGTGTATGATGGCGTCCCTGCACAAGTAATTTTGTTCATTATCAAAATATGAAAAGTATTAACCAATATCTCAAATGCGAGCGAAACACAATGAAGCCGGTTTTCTTTTATTTGTTTGTACTTTTAGGCCCTCCTCGGATTGTAGGAATCACATAGAATTTGTGTAGGACACCAATCTTTTCCTTTGGATTGGTTTAGGATTTTTGTAGGATTTGGATCCTTAGGTTTCTTTATAAATGCGGTTTGATTCAAAAGAGTATAATCCTTAGAAATTCCTTCAAAGGATTTGCACTCTATTTTGGAGGACAATTTCCATCCACTCCCTCTTTGTACAATTCCTTTGGATTTCTTTTGCAATCAAACATTACACTTGATCCAAAATCCTTTAGGTATCTAATCCTATAGGATTCAAGTGGACATGTCTCTATATAAATAAAAATTGGTGTTGCCAGCATTTTTTATCATTCATGTGTTCATGTGATCCAAAGAGTCCCTCATTTTTTAATATAACTAAATGATCGGTCCCTCTTTTGAAACTTACAACAACTGGGAAAGTAAGATAAGCAAGAAATCCGAATATTCTGAATAACAGAATAGGAAATGCAATTACTAATGTCATTAATTTATTGAGTAATATTTTCTTAGGATTTAACTATTCACACTGTTAGCATGAACAATGAAGAATGTTGGTGTTAGAATATGTATGTCAGTAACACACATTTTGTCTCCAATTTGGATGTTGAAGGAAATAAGGAGCCATGGTTTGTAATCACGACACCTATTCTGAATGATCCTCCTGGCATTTGGTTCCTCGTTTGATTAGTGTAGGCCCTAGAAAAATCACTACAAGAAAATCGCTTGTGTTTACTACTTTATGCATCATCATAACGTCATGCATAGTTTTGAACTAAAAGATTTTCACCAAACTCCTATATTTTTTCTAAATAGTCCCCTTCTTTAATTTCAAATTAAAACCCGGTCCTCCAAATACTTTTTTGTCTAAAACTAATTACAAGAATGTTTGTTTGATAAAAATAAATAATCGAAATGGTTTTAGTTGGGGAGGCAGCTGACGGCCAGGCCCAACCGACAGCCACTTAGCACCCTCCTAAATAAACCATAACCCTAACCACCGCAATCCCCACAGGAACCTAACCCAAACCCTCACCTAGCTCTCTGCCACAACCCATCCGTTGCAGCGGTCAGCGCTCGCGCACACTACACCACACCACTCGCACGCTTGGCACACACACAGACACTACCGCACGCACACCTCTCACGCGACCCACACCATGATACACAGTACACACCCAGGAACCCCAACTCGACACGAAACACCCACCAACCCACGTCCCAGCGCCCACCCCGCACTGTCTCTCACACACACGACACCATGCAGGCCCACCCCACGCACCCCTCGCACGAATCAGCTTCTCCCGCACGCGCTTGCAAGCGCTGCCCTCTCTGGCCGCACATGGAACCGCCGCCACTGCCTCCCTCCTTCCTCGTTGCATCCCCGCCCTGCAGCGCCGGATGCCGCCTCTTGATCGTCCGTTGCAGCGTTCTCTGCCTCCTCCACCTTCCCGAGTGCCTCCGTGACCTCTACCCCGCGCCCGCGTCCGAACGATGTCGCCCGCCCTTCTCCAACCCACCTGTAGCACCACCAAGGCTTCGTCTCTACCATCGTGGGCTCCTCTTCGGCACCAGGCATGACCTCCACCTGTGTCGTTGGATTGTCGACAAGTATGCCATAGGGGTCATGAAGGCATTGAGAAGATGGGGTGTGAGTCGTACGGTGTTCCGGGAGCGGTGAGCACAAGTTTACCCAGGTTCAGATCTGACTGCAATGACCGGATACTACTCCTGCTAGCAACCCAGTAATATATCGGCGAGAGCCGGATGTTACACCGGATTACAAGAGAGGTTCGTGTATGCAAATATGGTGTGGCTGATCTATGATCTGGTGCTCTAAATCCTCCCTTAAGTCCGTTTTATATAGTCACCAGGGCCTAAAGTTACAGGAGAGACCTATCTGGATGCATTATAGAGTCGGTAACTAGATACATCTTGGACTACAAGTAATACTACATGCCTAAGTCGGTAACTCTTCTAGGCCTTGTCGTAGCCGGAAGTGACTCCTCCTCTTTCCCTGACTGGGTCGCCCATGGAGCAAATATATAACCTGTTGGTGGGCCACCCTGGTCAGTGAGTCATGTGGGTATACCCGGAAACTATATCCCCAACAACTGGTGGCACCATGGACTTGGCATCAAACCGGTGGCAAGATGGAGATCATGCCGGAGCACTTGATGGAGATCAAGGCGAAAGAAGGACTTAGCATTAAACCCATGAAGCAAAGCTCTAACCCATTGGTGGGAGACCCTGGTCAGCGAGTCCTGTGGGTATACCCGGAAAGTATATCCCCAACAGTATCCCCCGGAAGTTTCCAAGATCCATAGCTAGCTTGATGGTTTATTCGTCTTGATAATATTGAAGGGTTCCCGAAAACTTCATCCAATAGTGTAGAATTTCGAGTCTTATCTGAGTCAGATATGTCTTCTTGACTTCAGTCATTTCCTGCTCATTTCAAAACATGAGCCGGATTTAAACAATGTCGTGTCGTCTGACAACTTTTTCAGACCAGGTCTTGTCACTAACAAACACCCATTCAACACGACCGTTGGTTGGTACGTTCTTTACAGAACAGAACACAATTTCAATGACCGTGCGAGAATCGAGGCGGCGGAGGCATCGCGAGGAAGTCTCCTCTCTCTCATATACACGTGGCACAAATCACGCGGATCAGCATGAATCTTGGCGCGGAGGTTATTAAAATTAGAAATCCCTTTCTCCCAGATTCATTCCTTGTCGTTCTTCATTGCCTCCTCGTACTCCTCGAGCTCTCCGCTTCCTCCCCATCTGCACACCCAAAAACACTTAGCACCACCAGTTCTTGACCCTCTCGGTGAGATGGAAACGCCATCAAGCTCCAGAGCGGCATCGTCAATAGGCATGGCGGCGGCGGACGAGAGGAAGATGCGCGGCCTCTGGGTCCCAAGTGCCATGGACAACGCCGAGCTCCAACCTGTGGAGGATGAGAGATACCTCGTCGTTGGCGTGTGGCGTAGTGGCGCTAGAGATGTCGTTCCCGCGCGATGGCGAGCGAGTCCTCTTCGAAATGCATGTCGACCGCGGCCTTAGCCTTCTACCGTCAGAGTTCTTCACCAAAGTTCTCCATTATTAAGGTGCATCTTAACAACTTCCCCCTAATTCCTTGATCTATATTAGCACTCATGCAGCTCTTAGTGAGGGATTTCTTGGCATTAGGCCAAGTCTTAACCTTTTCCGGTACTACTATGGTACCCGGAAGAACTCCATCAGTGTCGTTGTTCCTTACACCAACGACACTCTTAGCTTAGTCCTTAGGAGAAACGGAATTTATCCTAGGATTAACGCTAGTGAATTAGTAAAGAGATGGGCAGGAACCTTATTATATCATAAGGATATTTCGACTCCGAAAAATGCAGAAGGTCTTCTAGCCTTTGTCGACGATGTTTCTCCCCACCAAGAATCATGGTACGCAGACGCGTTGGAACTTTCTGAAGACTTTATCCTCGCGAAAAGACAGATTGAGTTTTTGATGAAGAACCAGGGGCTCTGCAGATCCGATTTGATCCACTGCTGGCTGGATCGCCGGATTCATCCACTTCAGCATCACAGAGAGCGCCTGATGCACAAGTTCACCAAAGACTAGAAGGACAGCCTAAGAGTTAGTACGAATCGCATCCCTGCGAAGGACTACAAGACCAGATGCAGTTTTTGATCAAGGAGAGGGTGAACAAGAAGATCCCTGAAGTCTCCATGAAGATGTATACATCCAACTGTCCTCTGACTACGGTGAGTTTTTTGACTCTGTCTTTATGCTTTTTCCTTTTCATCTCGTATCTGACTTTATTTTGCACTGATGCTTTTTACAACTTATCAGCTCGAGCAGCTCCCCGAGTCCGAGATGGGCCGTCTTGAGGGCTATCCCTCATGTGACTCGGAAGCAACAGAGGATGATGAGGTGAAGGAAGTTCCTGCCTCTGCTTCCAAGAAGCATAAGGCCCAGGATACTGTTGTTACTGCTGGCGCACAAATGTTGCCAGTGGTTAAAAGGTAATCACCTTGTGATCTTTAGTACTTTGTACATTTTTTCTTTCTGAACCACACCTGACATACATTCTTGTGTGTTTCAGAGATAAGTAAGTTTTGAAGAGTAAGCTTAAGTCGGAAAGCAAGACGGCCAAGCAACTACACCAGCAGAAGCTTGCATTATCTCTGGTAGTGCCTCCCCCAAGTCCTAGAAGCACTCAATCCTCAGCATCGGAGGTTTCTGTCTCTCCTAGTGCTGTTTTTGTCATCCCTGACACTTTGATGACCTCACAAGCCCTAGTTACCATTGGTAGCCAGGCAACTGACAAGGGTGATCCCGTGAAGGGTAATGATCCCATGGTAATGTCGCTAGGTAGGATTAATAAGATGTTCGGTTCTGCTGCCTCCGGCCTGAAGCAAAAGAAGAAGATAGACATTCTCAAACTGGTGCAATCCAGTCTTGAGAAGCAAGTCCTTACTCCAGAGGCAACGAGCCAAGAGACGCAGGACGTCAAGCTGGTGAACCTCCTGGACCAAATTTTGGTCTGGGATAAAAAGATCGAGTCTGGCGAGCTTCCAGCGACGAGCGTTTCTCCCCTATCCCTTGCCGAGAAACTGTTCCACAATACGAAGCTCGGATTTGAAAAGTTGCACCTAGAGCACATTATAAGTTTTCTGATTCTTGTTTGCAGTATTTTATTATCATCTCGTCTAGCCCCCAAGCATAAAGTCGGATAAAAGATCGTAGCATAAGATCCTTGTTGATGCTTATAGGATGCAAAAGAACGATATAGTGTAGCCCCCAAGGCTCGTGCTGGATTTTGACTTTGTTAAAGTTGCAGCCCGGGTATTAGTAACCGTCTGGTGGTATTCTGTCTTTAACTTAGTTACATCTTGCAACCAGAACTTTCTCAAGAACATTTGCAATAAGCGCAAAGAAATTAAGTCTTTGTGTCTTGAGAATTCCAAGATGTAGGTTGAGAAGGATGAGGAGGAAGGTAATATTTTTGACCATTAACCTTAGTGATTTTCATAGTCAAATTGTTTAGCCGATTGATATTTTTTCTTTTGCAGAATTGCTGAGCCAATCCAACAACATGGTGGAGAAGGCCAAAAACTTCAAGGTCTGCCTAATGGAGAATGCTGAACTCCGGGATGAGATTGAGAAGCTTAAAAATGGATTGGAGAAATACGTGTACATCGTCCTGGAGTCAAGCAATATGGCGACCGAGAGGCTCGAGAATCTATTGGCCCTACGTGATAAATAACTTGATGATTTGAGGAAGGATTTTGACAGCCAGAGGGATCTAGCCCAGGCCATAGAAGAAGAACTAAAAAGTCTCCGGGAGGAGCATTCTTAGTGGAACCACTGTGTGCGAGGTGACATTTCCGACTTTACTCTTCCTTTGATTTCTGACTTTTCTTTTAGTCGGATTTTGATTTTTGGTTCTTTCCTAGACCCTCTGCATCTTTCCGACTCCTCTTCCTCTAAACCTCGCCTCGAGTCCATCAAATTGGTCGGAGATGATCTTTTCGACTTCTGACAAACTCTTGAAGAGGCTGGTGAGTCGATTAGACTTTCTAGCTTAAACAAATTTCTCGTGCTCGAGATGAGGGACAGATTGAGGGAGATTTAGAAGCTCATTGAGGATTGTAAGATTTCCTACGCCCGGGCCATTGCACAGTCTGCCCTCACTATGGTGACGAGTCACCATAGTGATATGGAAATCTGGCATGTCACCAAGGGCATCACCGACGAGGACGATGAGGGTAACCCACCAGACATCAAGGCCATCCAAGAATATTGCACGGGTTATGCTTATCGCGTGGTGGATATGAAGAATTACATGATGCCATTGTTTCAATCTATCGATGTGCCTCCTTCACCCGAAGAGCCGGAAGATAGCCTCGTCGAAGATGAAGAAGCTTCTGAGTCTCTAGAGCAAGGTGGTGACAAGTTCGCCTCCAGTGCTCCAAGGTCTCCACCACCACCGCCTGAATTTGCAGCCTTCATTTGTTCTTTAATGATGGGAACTATATTTTGCTTTAAGTGTGCTGGTATCTAAGAACTGATGCTTTACTACTTAGAACCTGTTGTATATATTTTGATGTGTGTGCTCAAAAATTTCTCAAGCACTTTTGTGTTTACACTTTTCATTTTTTCTGGCTCTCTGCCTCGTCCCTTTCATGAGCCGGCTAACCTTTAGCGCGGAAACTCTGTAGAGTCAACGGAGCGCAATTGCTAAACTAGTTTAAACTCGGAAACAGAGCTGGTTTCCAATACCAACAATTCATTACTCGAAAAATGCACGCGTCTAAGCAATCAGATAAAAAACCAAAGTATAAACATGAAATTAGATTTACACCCTAGGGTAACATTTTATATAAATATGCAAAAATCATAACCAGAACGAACATGAGCATAAAGTACTTTCAAGCATCCTGGGATTTTTGAAAACGACATGATCTTTTCGAAATAAGATGGTAAAAAACTTCTGAAAAATAATATATGAGGAAACCAATTCTTTATTTCTCTTTGAACCTGTACATATATGATTACAAGAAAATATAACTAAGAATAGAAGAGACGTAGTTGTGCAATATTATATGGATGGTCTAATTCATCTGGGTCTGTAATACTGCCAGCTCTCTTTCTCTTCTGGGTATCAGGTCTTTCCTTGATTGGTATGATATTAGTTAAATAATATGACCCATTATGTAGAACTCGGCTGATAATAAAAGGTCCTTCTCAAATTGGGGAAAGCTTGTGCTTTCTTTTTTGCACGAGTCGGAGAACCAAATCGCCTTTCCTAAAAAACCTATTTTGCACTCTTTGACTATGATACTTGCGTAACTTCTGCTGATAGGATGTAGATCTCTGCTCAGTAATGACGCGAACTTCTTCAACTAAGTCGAGATCATCTTGTCGAGATACTTCTGCATCTTATTCAATATACGCTTTGACTCTAGGAGACCGATGGATTAAATCACTTGGAACAACTGCTTTTGCACCATAGACCAAGAAGAAAGGAGTGTATCCGGTTGATATGTTAGGAGTTATACACAAGATCCATATCACAGAGGGTAATCCTTCCTCCCAAGCCCCCACGGCACAAAGAAGTGGCGCCTCAAGACGAGGTCAGAGTCCTTGTAAAATGTGACCTTTTTAACTTTTGACTTGTCCATTAGCTTGTGGATGTGTGACTGATACAATATAAAGTCGGATCCCTTGTTCTTTGCAAAATTCGGCTAATTCTCCCATGTAAAAGTTGCTCTCGTTGATAGTAATAATACTATGCGGATAACTGAATCTGATGATCACGTCCTCGATGAACTTTCGGGGTGTGGATCCATCGCAATTTGTTACGGGTTTAGCCTCAATCCATTTGGTAAATTTATCTAGCATCACTAGTAGGTGAGTAAATCCACACTTTGCCATTCGAACTAGTCCTACCATATAAAGCCCCCGAACATCAAATGGCCATGTAATAGGGATTGTTCGCAGCTGATCAGCCAGAACATGTGCTCGACGAACGTATTTTGGCAGCCTCTGCATGTTTTGACTAGTTTCTCGGCATCTGCCTTAGCTGTGAGCCAAAATAAACCATGTCTGAAAGCTTTTGCCATTAAAGATTTGGCTACATCATCCGGACCACACTCGCCTTCATCGATCTCTCGTAAGATTTCCACTCCTTCTAGAGAAATATAGCGCTGGAAAACCCCTACAACTCTCTATTTATAGAGCTCACCATTGATTATCATATAGGATTTTGCTCGTCGAACGATCTTTTGGCAAAGAAATTTGTCTTCGGGTAATTTTCCGTCTATCAGAAAATCCAGATAGGGTTTTGTCCAGCTGGGAATTACAGCCAAAACTGCTACTAAAGATGAGTTGGATTCCGTCGGATAGTCCTCATCAACTCATGTGATAGAGGGAAATTTTAGGTGCTCTAAAAAAGCGCCATCCGGGACTTGTTTCCACATAGATCCTAGTCTTGATAAATCATCTGCTTCCTCATTTTCTTCTTGAGGGATGTGTTGATGTAAGTCCTCAACCTTTAAGGTTAAGGTCCCTGAGATTGCAGTGCTAGTCCCTGGATCGAATTGCTAGCACCCACAGTTTAAGATGAAGTACACAGATACAAAGGTCATTATTACATCGTAATTCTAGGAGTATAATAGTTCTTACAAATCATTAGCCCATGGCTAACACATAGAGTTCTCATTACATAGTAAATAAATAAAGTATTCATCTTCATGTGCCACATGCAAACATGTTGAGTGTAGACTCATAACCCTACTCACCATCAGAGTAACCTGCAACATAATAATTTACAACCACAAGGGGTCCATACATTTGGAATTGTATTGGCAAGTGATAACATAGATAAATAGTAGAGACTATCATCTACATGAATTTGGCTAAGTGTTGTTTCAGGCTGGCTTTCCACAAAGTAGTTTTGTCCTACTAGTTGAAAACACTAAGTTTTTCTTTATAAAAACTCTATGGTACCACCAATAGACATTTGTGAACCTCTACCCTTGTTCACCAACCATTTTTAACTTAGATAAATTGGGATCGATCATTTCAATGTCTTTGATGCTCAAAATGTCCGTTACTAGGGACATGGCTAAGTACTTAGGTTTTACCCACTCGAGAGGTGGTGCACTTTCCCCACAAGACTCGACATGCATCGAGATGAGACTTTTCAGAAGCAATCCCTCAGACCACCATAGATGCGTTCCATCCTATCAACCCTACCACTATCTGTCCATCCGGCTGAGTTCTTGCAACCTAGTTGGTCAAGGCAGAGCCCATATGCCATGTGGTTGCACTAGAAGCTTCTCAACACTAAACATCTCAAATACCTTTGTTCACGGGTGTCCATCCACAAGTGTGATACACAGGGTAAACCATAGACATGGGACCTATGTAACCACTCAACAGAAACCATACTAGTCCCATTCCACCCAGGTGTTTCATTAACAAGTTGTTTTCTTAGTCAAAAACATATAGGCATAATCTTTCCATAATATCATAACATGAATTTTTCACCCTTGAATTCTAACATCTAGGCTAAGCATGCTAGCATAACATCTCTCCTAACATATAGAAAAATACTACCAATATATCATCTATAGGATCTACCATAACATAGCATATACTTTGAAATTTACCATGCAAATCCTACTCAGAATAATACTAGTGCAATAGGAAACATAATGGGCCAAAAATATGAAATATCACTTATAGCTAGGGGAATAAGCATAATCACACTCTCCGCAATCCACAAAATCCACACAATAATTCATACAATAAATAATCACAAATCAATATACACAAGAAAAACAGTTTGTATGCATGCAAAATGCAAAGATATGATTTTCTACGCTTTTAATATAAAACTTTACAGTACTAAAGACAAAACATATAATCTGAAGTCTAAATAACACAAAAACCACCTAAAAATAATATCCTAAATAATTTATATAGTCAAAATAAGCCTACAAATGCTTCTGCATAAAATCCTATTTTTTCAGAAGTAAATAGCCAAAAACAATCCATAGATGCAAAGTTCTCATATTTCTGAATCCATAGACACCTTATTTGTAATTTTTGGATTTATAGAATAAAAGTTATGAATTTTACAAGTTTAAACATCTAATAGATAAAAACTGGATTTTAAATCTAAATCACAGCCACACGGCGTGTTCTGATTGGATGGTACCAGTTCGCGCTAGAATCACGCTTTCCCACCGTCAGATCTAAGCTAAATCCTACGGCTTACATCTAATCGTACACCTTTGCGTCTAGTTCTAATCTCGACCGCTGGATCTAGATCCAGTGGAACCGACTGCTCTAACCAAATGCGAGCGATGCAAATGGCCACCGCGGTGGCGGCGCGGCAGACGGCGATGCTCTGGTGAGTCCAGAGGGCAAGGAAGGGGGCACCGGGGCTTACCATGTCGTAGCATCGAGGCGGTGCTCAAGGTGGTCGCGGATGGGGCTGGGGCGCACGGGCACGGCGGCTATTCCTCGTCAGAATTCGGCTCGTCGTCGGGTGCTCACAGTCGAAGAAGAAGGTGACACTCTGGTGCAAGAGGAGACGAGTGGAAAGTATGATGAGATGCACAAGGACAAGGAGAGCACAACTGCATGAATCTTAGGCCAAGGGGCGCACGGGGCTTACCGCGATGGCTCGTCAGAGCTTGTCGGTACTACGGCGGTGCGAGGGGAAATTAGGGTAGCCTGGCGGCGCTCCGGTGGTGCTGAGTGGAGGGAAATGACGCGGAGAGGGAGGGGGTTAAGTAGCCAGAGCGGGGGAGAGAATTTCTCGGCGAATCAATGGCAATCAAGAGCGCTTGATTCGGGTTTGAATGGGCAGAAACAGCAGCGGCGCGGGTCTCCTACGCATGATTGAAGACGGCAGGGTGACGTGGAGCACGGGGCCACCTGTCAGCGAGTGGGTGCGATGCGCGCGCGTGAGAAACAGAGGGGAGAGGGGGTTTTCCCAGGTGGGCTTGCTGGGCTGCTAAATGGGCCGTGTCTGCTGGCAGGTTCAATTCTATTTTTTGTTCTCCAAATATTTTTCTTTTTCTGTTTTGCTTTTTCAAATGAGATTTCAATCAACAAAACAAGTCCAAATCTTTTCAAACTTTCACCAAAAATTTGTGAGGTGATCCTAGTATTTAAAAGTGTGACAAACACAACAAATCACTCCAAAATATTTTGGAGTCGTAAAAATAGAAATATAACCATGCCCCGTACATGTAATATAAAAGGGGTATAAAATACGGTTTTGCTAGGGTTTTAACTTTGAAATTTTTTGTGCTAAATAAATATGCCATGATGATATCAATGAAATCATGATGTTTTGAATTTGATGAAATTTGGGATATTACAGTTGAACCTCAAAATCCTCGAACGATTTGGATAATTCATTGACAATAGCTTTGTAAGCTGTCATGTGTTTGTTTGCATTGCAGATATCAGATAATTCCTGCATAACTAAATCCGGGTCTCCGTAACACATGAATCTACTTACGCCAATATTTTTGGCCATGCATATTACATGTAACGACACTTCATATTCGGCAATATTATTGGTCGCCATGAAGTGTACCTGTAACATATAGAACAACTTATCTCCTTCGGGTAACTTGAGCACCAAGCCATCCCCCTAGCCCCCTTGTGCTTTTGACCCATCAAAATGCAGGGTCCAAACTTCCGAGTCTGGAGGACTTGTATTTTCTGCCGTCTCTGTCCAATTAGCGAAAAAATCAGGAAGTATCTGGGATTTGAGTGTTGTTTGTTTCTTGTACTCGATGTCAAAAGCTACAAGCTCTATTCTCCACTTTGCAACATGTCCTATGGTGTCACGGTTGTTGATTATATCTCGCAGGGGAGAAGTACTCACCACTGTGATATTGTGCTCTTGAAAGTAATGTCGTAGCTTTCTGGCAGCAAAGAATACTCCATAAGCTAACTTTTAGTAATGTGGATACCGTTGCTTCGACTCTGTTAGGACCTCACTCAGCTAATATGTTGGACGTTGCACCTTATGCTCATGGCCTTCTACCTCGCGCTCCACTGATGTTAGCACACTTACGACTTTGTTTGTCGCTATGATGTAAAGTAACATAGGCTCCTGTGGCTCTAGTGCTATGAGAATTGGTGGATTTGAAAGTAGATCTTTCAAACTTTGTAGGGCCATGTCGGCTTCCTTGGTCCAAACAAATTTTTTGGTTTTCTTCAAGAGTTTGTATAAAGGTGCGGATCTTTCTCCGAGCCGGCTGACAAACTAGCTCACTTCTGCAATGCAACCGGTGAGACATTGCACGTCCTTCAGCCGACTAGGACTGGTAATGTTAAGTATAGCCTTGATTTTGTCCCAGTTCACCTCTATGCCTCTTTCAGACAGGATGAAACCTAACAATTTTCCGGTTGGGATTCCAAAGAAGCACTTCTTCAGATTTAGCATTATATTTTATTTTCATAGGCTAGCAAATGTTTCCTCTAAGTCAGAAATAAGCGTTTCCTTCTTTTTGGACATCATTGCTATATCATCTATGTATACATGGACGTTGCGTCATATTTGGTCGTTAAGGCAATGCTGCATAGTGTGTTGATATGTAGCTCCTGCATTCTTTAAGCCAAAAGGCATAGTTTTGTAGCAGAAGGTTCTGAAAGGTGTGACGAAAGGTGTCTCGACTTGATCTGATTATTTCATCGGTATTTGGTGATATCCGGAATATGCATCGAGAAAACAGAGTAATTCCGACCCTGCCATGGAGTCGATAATTTGATCGATTCTTGGTAGAGGGAACGGATCTTTAGGACAAGCCTTATTCCAGCCAGTATAATCAATGCACATCCTTAAATCAATAGTGTCCTTTTTAGAGACGAGTACATGATTTTCCACCCATTTAGCATGGATGACCTCTGTGATAAATCTGGCTAATTCTATCCAGGCTAATTTCTTAGCTATAGCTTTGCGCTTTTCATCACTAAACCATCGTAAGGCCTATTTGATGGGTTTAGCATCAAGGTACACATTAAGAGAGTGCTCGTAAAGTTCCCTAGGTACTCCGGTTATGTCAGAAGGCTGCGATGCAAAGATATATTTATTAGCTTTGAGGAACACGACGAGCGTGTTTTCCTATGCGCGGTCTAAGCCTACCCCTACATTCGTCATCTTGGAGGGATTGTCTTCTTCGTCTCTTTCAATGGCTTGAACTACAGGCTTGGCTTCAGCACCTCGTTCTTCATAGCGGACATCTCGGACGGGTTAATGGTCTTCTTAATCTCCTGGTACTCCTAGGCATGTAGCACGGCTTTAGCAATGGTAGTAGATCCTTCCTTGCAGTCTCGTGCTTTCTTCATGGTTTACCGGATGGTGATAACACCCTTTGGACCTGGAAGCTTTATCATGTTGTATATGTAGCAGGGCGAGCCATAAACACACAGTAAGCCAGACGCCCGAAGATGGCGTGGTAAGAACTTTTGAACGGTCCCACCTCGAAGGAAAGTGCCTCGGTCCGGTAATTGTCTTGGTTTCCGAATGTCATGTCCACTATGATCTCACCCAGAGAATCCACCTATCTCCCTGGTATAATGCCATGAAAAGTCACGTTACTGTGATTTAACTAGCTTTCGTGTATCTTCATGCGGTGGAGCATCTCAATGTAGAAGATGTTGATGCTGCTACCACCGTCCATGAGAGTTTTAGAGAACTCATAGCTGTCAATGAGATGATTGATGACCAGAGGGTACTTTCCCCAACAATGTGTTTTCCTCGGGTGATCTTTGCGGTCAAAAGTGATGGTTACATCCGACCAATCCAAAACATGGGGGACATCTGGAACCGTGGCGTTGAGCTCATGAAGAACCGCCTTTTGACTTTAGCTGGCTGAGTTCCAAGGAAGCAGACATGTGTCTTTCTTTGTGGGCTAATCCTTCTTTCCATCCGACTTGGGATGTGTGGCATCTGTTTATTCCATGTCAGAATCTTCCTTTGGCTCCATGCCTTTCTTGGAGTTTTTCTTTCCTTTTTTTGCTTGGATCTCTAGCCAGCAGAGTCGTCTTTCTTGATGTCGTCATTGAAACGACACTCAACATTGGTATGGGTAGAACCTCCATTCGCGTCAAGGTGATAAACACAAGGGTTGTTAGCGATGTCGGCCTAGGAATATGATTTTCTGGGTTGTTGATCTTCTCTACCTTGGACTCGAGAAGTTCCACCACCTCATCCCCGGTCACCTTCGTGCCCTGCTTGTCTTCTAGATCCGAACATTGCGTCGAAATCTGCGTTGTTCAAAACCAGTTTATCTTCTGAGTTGTTCTTGCTCTTCTAAGTTTTTTGCTTCTGATGCTTGGCCGCATTCGGATTGTCCAGAATATTTAGCAGTCCATCTCAATCATCATCGGTATCATCATATTTGCTCGCCGTTTATATCATTTCTCCTAGGTCTATGACATGGGAAAGCTTTAGTCTATGATGCAAAAGTCCGACTAGTAGTCTTGCAATGAAAGCTTCAATCATAGTTTGCTCATTTACTCCTTTGCAGGAGTTCGTCGTGTCGATCCAGCATCCGAGGTAATCTCGGCAGGTTTCTTCGGGTCATTGAGTTCAACATTGCAAGTCTCGGACTATGCAGGTCCTCCTGTATGTTCCCTCTAAGTTTGAAAAGAACACACTTTGCATATCATACCAGTTGGGAATCATGTTCTATGGTAGTTCATTGAGCCATGATCGAGTTGTCTTCCGCAACATGAGTGGGAGATATCAAACTGCAACCAGGATGTTTCCTCTTTTGGCAATGCAGCAAGCCTGGAAAAAATCTTGAAGCCAAGTATCTAGCCGAGTTGCACCGTCGTAGGGTTGAATGTGTTTGTCTATGCCGAAGTCAACCGGAAACTTTGTTTGACGGATACGTGGGCCAAAGCATTTGGGTCCCATATACACGTCCTCTTCCTCATACCGCCGTGCTGCAATGTTGGACTCGATGCGATGGCGAGCATCGTTTGGCGAGAGAGACCTACACCTTGGAGACTCGCGACTTCTACGTGGCAGAGTAGGATTCCTGCTTCTCCTTCCACCGTCACTTCCTCCGTCCCTACAGCTTCCATGGATACGATGAGATCCTTCATGGTCGCTATCGGGCGGTGATGGTCTTTGGCGGGTTATTTTTGGCTGAGTGGCACATTCCAGGAGCGTCATTATGCTGACTCCGAGGTTGATTTCGTCATCCCCCATCCCTGATTGATTTAGGACGATCCGGGTCATTTCTTTGTCCGGCGTTGCTAGCTGGACGGCTGGAGGTGGCATCCTTACACTATCTTGTTGTTGCTGGCGGTGCACCTCTAGGTCTTCCCTCTGGTGATTGTTATGCCGACGATGGCCCTGGTGAGGCACCAATGCCCTGATGGCATCTTTAGACACAACCGGAATAACTCGCGACCAGTCCCTCATGGCCCTGCGACTATGACCGTTTGATCTGGCCCTTGAGTATTCTTCCTCCGGAGGACGATGACGTTGATCCGTATCCCTGCGGGGTCTTTCGTCGGCGCTCTGGCCTGCACCAATGTGGAAAAATTCTGACCTTGAGGCCAGCTTGCCACTGAATGACGTGATTGTCTTTTGTTGGTTCAATCCTTTGTCGAGCAAAGCTACACATTGCCGGACTTGTTTTGGAGACGGATTATTGGCGATGATTGCTCGAGCAGCCGCAGCGTTCTCCACTGGCGTCCTGTAGACTCAGATCTTCTATCCGTTTTTATGTTGAATAAATATCTGTGGACATCCGGGTTCCTATTAGCAAGAACCCAGATTTCCCCTTGTCTTGTTTGGAAGCCGCTTGAATTCTGACTGGTACTGGGAAGGATTGATGTCTATCTATTGTCTGAGCTCGACGATGCGGTCAGCCTATGGAGTGAGATCCGAAGCAGTTGGGATTGGTATCATCAGTGCATTTCCGTAGATTTCATGTGCACCCTTGGTGACAACGTCTCCATCCACAGGAGGATCGATCGGTGTGGGATTAACTGGATCTCTGTCCCGATTCTCCATCTCAATTTCTTCGTCAACTTATTCCTCGTTGGCTTCCTCTATCGGCTCTGCCAGTCTCAGGTTCTTGTTCTTCTTCTTCTTGTTTTTTGACCGCCTAGTATCCTTAACACATGTACCAGTGGCAATGACGACTTTCAGTCCGGTACCGGGAGATAAAATTCCATTAGTACTTTCCGTCGTAGTTGGCTTCTGGACCTCGGACGAATCTCTGGTGTCCATATAGTCTTGCGTGGTGTAGTCTTCGTCCATGCTATCATATGGACTCAGAGGGTTCTCCATCTCACCATCCGCTGGTTTGGAGGCGTATTCTTCTTTGTACGCTTCCATCTCCTTCTCGAAGTCTCAGAGTTCCCGCGACGTTAGTGATTCCCGAGGGGAAGTAGGTGAGTCAGTATTTTCTCCGATAGCATCAGGAACTGAATCGTTACCGGCTCTAGCATCGACAGAGTCGGATCAAGAGACCACGTAGCGCACAAACCAATGCATCTTTTTCTTCATGGTTTTGAGGTAGCAACACAGCTGGGTTTCAGCCTTTTCCATCTCAAAGCTCTATTTGATCTCGGTGATTGCTTTGTAATCGATGTAGGGGCGCTTCATCATCTGCTTTATCCTGTGCCTCAAGAGTGTTTTTTCTGCTCCCGCATCAGTAGAACTGGATCCGAAGCGAATATACTCCTCATCCATGTATCCGATCTCAACGGGGAGATCAGATCCGAATTTTTCTTCCACCACTTCTTCCACTATGGGAGTGGGGTAGGTGGGTTCAGGTTTTTTCGGGATCTTGAACCCTTCCGCCTCTACGGACAGAGCAAATCCAGACTTTGCATCCACCATAGTCATCACCTCATGTGTGGGTTGGGCGGGATCAGCAAAGCCGAGATAGATGCCGATCTCCCCTGTAGACATGATTGTGTAGGTCGTCACTGGTTCATTAGCCAGAATCCAGGTTGCATTGAGAAGAACGAGGGTGACATCAATAGTGTAAAACATGCGACCCAAGGCGATTCTTTCGATAATTCCTTCACGTGCAGATTTCGCCCGGAATGAAGCTCCGAAGGTCACATGCCCCACCGTGGGCACCAACTATCGTTGGATTGTCGACAAGTACGCCATAGGGGGTCCTGAAGGCGTTGAGAAGGTGGGGTGTGAGCCGTATGGTGTTCCGGGAGCGGTGAGCACAAGTTTACTTAGGTTCAGATCTAACTATGGTGATCGTATCCTACTCCTGCTAGCATCCAAGTAATATATAGGCGAGAGCCGGATGTTACAGCAGATTATAAGAGAAGTTTGTCTATGCGAGTAGGCTGTGGTTGATCTATGATCTGGTGCTCTAAAGCCTCCCTCGGGTCCGGTTTATATAGTCACCAGGGCCTAGGGTTACAGGAGAGACCTATCTGGCTACGTTATAGAGTCGGTAACAAGTTATAACTTGGACTACAAGTAATACTACAAGCCTAAGTCAGTAACTCTTTTGGGCCTTGTCGTAGCTGGAAGTGACTCCTCCTCTTTCTCTGACTGGGCCGATCATGAAGCAAAGCTCTAACCCATTAGTGGGCCATCATATACCTGAAAAGTATATCCCGAACACCTGGAGCTCCTCCTAACCTCCCCGTAGTGAGATCGAGCCCACTACCTATAGGAAAGCCCCACCGTCATGGTGCTCGTCGTCCTCGGCCTCTACGATGACCCCCAAGTGCAGCACCACCCTATGCCCTCCTCTCCGACCTCAAGGTCGTATCTATGTTCCGCGAGATCCTGCGTGAGATCGTCCATCCCCGCGCCTATGTCCTCCTGGTTGGGTGTTGGCTTTGTGCCATATGAAGTTAATTCTGTTGTTGTTTGCCTCTAGCGCAGGTGGCCATGGTGCTGGTTCTATCTAGAGGATGTGTCTTCAGGCGATTTCTTTTGTTCCCTAGACTCACAATAGTGAGGTAAAGACACGGTATGGTGATTGTGGAAAGATGGTATGATGTCACCGGAAGAATATCAAAGACCCACGAAGATCTGCACTGACTTACCGATTAACATGTACCCGAAGGATTCCGAAAAGGCATACAAGGTCTCCTTCATGGACACAATGACCCAAAGGCTCGAGTTCACCTTCACAGACCAAGAGACCTCGATCTCGTCGAACCCGAGCCCCTCGGAATGCCAATTTCTTCTTCTCGGATCTGAAGGCCGTTGCCCCAAAGATCGATCCCATCGTACCCCCGTGACCTTCGACCCTAATGTGTGACCCCTATGCTAGAGCCCTATTTTTATAATATATAACATCTACCTTGTTGCATCAATTGTATATGCTTGCATACATATTTTTGTGGGTTGGGGTACTTTGTTGATACTCCTCATAATTAATATGGAGGCTATTTGAGGACTATTTTTCCTTATATTTGCTCCATTTAAATTTTTGTAGCGAATCGATGCCATGATTTGCCTTGTTAATACAACATTTAAATTTTGGGGTAACTAAACAACTTGAACCTTCAATTTAATTCTCGGGATCCCGATTCCGCATAATTTTCCTAGTTGCATCACATCATTTCATAAACATGCTAGATATTTTTCCATAGTTTAAATAGTTCATCTGGTGTTTCTTTTAGTGCTTTTCTTCTTCACGGATTAGGATGTTGAGTTGATGCTAGTATCGACAAATTCTTTGGATAATGAATCTTCGGCAATGTTTACCAGGCGAGCATTCTCCCCCTTTCTACCTATTTTTACATTTTATAGTCTTTACTTCCTCCTTTTGATCTATTGCTATCCTTGTTGCAATGCTTAAGTTTTCGTACCAGTTATATTCCTTGCATCCTATATTGCCTTGGTCACTTCCTATTGGCCATTGATTTGGAAGATAGTTGGCCTTGAGAGTCATAGTTTCTTGGTCAAGTTTTGCTTCAAGTCGTCAAGTTCCACCATGGTTGGGGTTGGAACATGTTTAATGTTGGAGATGATCATGGTTCTAATTACAACTTGACAATTAAAATCCTAGGAATAGATATAACTAATGCAGAAGCACTGGTCGGCAATAGTTGAGATCTGCTTGTTAGCCCTCCCACTTGTATCCACCTAGAACCCCGAGTACTTTATGCATGTTCCTTTACTATCGCACAATCTGGAGGTGGGACCATGAACCCCTTATCCTGAGCTTGATTCACATCTTATTTCTTGGGGCCACAAACTAGTTCGGGCCTTTATTACTATCCTATACTTACGCCATGCTTTACTGCTTTATTTACTACTGTTGCTCGAGGAGCGGTTTACTACTGTACTATTTAGGAATGTGGAATGTTTACATGGTATCGACAAGCCTAGTCACACTTTTAGGTTCCTAGTCGTTTACAACAATTGGCACAAACCATGGGTCCGTCTCGGAGCCGGCTAACTTTGTTGCGGGTAGCTTAGTGGGGTGGCCCCCTAAAATAATTTTTGAATCATGTGAATGCTTTGTATTGAGGCCTTATTGCTTTTTATTTGGTTCATCCTGAGGTTGATTGTGCGTGTGTTGCTACTTGTGCACCCCTGCACGGTAAATATTTTCAAAAAGCCGTTTCCGCGGTTATGGAGTACTTGTAGCACAGTATCTCGACCATAGACAACTATAACAAAAGTAGTGCTATAAATTTGACTTTGGCATGACTAGTAATCAGCTTCACTACAATGGAATGGATAAATAAAAGTGCCAACAATTGATCGAAGTGGGGTGTCTCAGGCTATCTATACCTTCCTACTAAATATTGGAACAACAACATATTGGTTAATTAAAAGTTCCAATAACTAATGAAATTGGGATATTTGATGCTACCTATATATGACTAGTAATTGCAGCAACTTTAATGGAATGATAAATAAAATTGCCAAGTGTGTGAGTACATCGGAATGACTTCCTCGTTTGGTCTCAAGGGGGAAATACCAGGAGGGGTATGTTTGGTGTTAGTATCAGATTGGTTCCAAATAGGTATTTCTTGATGCAGCCCGACCTACGGTCGTTGCCACATCAAGGTCTCCAACTTATGCCAAGTCGTCATGGATTCCAAAGGTGAATTCTATCCTCGTTGAGATCCCAGTTCCTACCCTTTTGAATGGTATACTACGTCATACTCCGTCCTATGACTATGATGACTATGATAGGTTCACACCGACAAGTACGGAGACAAGGGAGGAACCCCGAGGACTCACGCCCGACAAGACGGAGGCTTGGAAGAGGAGACGGAAGAAGCTCCAACTGGAATCGACGTCAGCACCGGCGAACCGGTTCCACCGCCGGAATTCCCGGCGACAGCACCGGCGAACCGGGCTCACCGCCGGAAGCCCCGGCGACAGCACCGGTTGACCGGAACCACCGCCAAAAACGCTTATAGAGAGCCTGTTCGGCGAGCGACCGAAATATCCGGCGGCGACCAGAAATTCCGGCACCAGATCCGGCGCCACCAGACTCATCGCCGAAATCCCCTGCCGGCGCGCGGATCTGGGTTTGATTCCCTAGAATATTCCCTTTACTTACCCCGTTGCCTAGTTTATTCCCAAACTACCCCCTTGTTTAGTGGCTGGCCTATAAATAGGGCCCCCACCCCTCATGTATCCCTTAGGCATAGATGATAGACTAAAGACAACCCCCTTGTGTGGAATCTCTAGTTTTGCCTCATCACCTTTACCAAGGGGACCGACTATCGTCACCAACCCCGATTGGACTTTGCATCACGCATCCATCGTTGAACAAGGCCTTGGAGTTCGGTGTCTCGTATCCAAGTTGTCAAGACCCTCCCCAAGGTGTTCTTCCCTCTCTGATGTGGATTTGAGGGAGCATGTTGACCGATCTTTCCTTGCGAGGATTCTATCGGACCGGTTGCCGCCGTTTGGGAGTTTTGTGTGTGTTCATCTTGTTCTTCGCGAGGTGTGTGTTCTCTTTCGCTACCTTCTCCCTTTCCTTCGCTTTCCCATCGATTGGACCACGAGATCCGTGAAGATCGGGCCAACCAAGAGGTTAACCCCTTTATCATCTGGTATCAGTAGCTTTTGGTTGCCACGGATTTCTCATCGATTTGGTATTTTCCCCATAAATTCAAAAATTCCACCAAAAATAGCCCCAATTCGTGTTTTGGATCGATCTATGATTTGAGTGAGTTTTGGTAGGTTTTTATCCATGGATTACTTGCTAAACTTGTTGATCTACCTTCCCCTGTGTTCCCATGGCTTAATTCCTTCATTTGACCCTCTGATCTGAAGTTTTCCATCGAGTTTTTCCGCAGAAAATCGAATTTTCGCATTTCTAAACTCGTTTCGGCGCCAGATCCAGCGAACCGGAGTTCCCTCCGGAAATTCCGGTCAAACCGGACCTACCGCCGGAAATTCGCCGACCTGGTTGCCAACAGTTTCAGCTCCGCACGGTTTTGAGCATAACTTTTGCATTCAAACTCGGATTTTGGTGTTCTTTAGCTCGTTTCGAATAGGAGAAGGAACTCTACATCATCATCCACGTTGTTCATGCTATCTACTCCATCCAAATTCCGTGAGCAAGGTGGAATCCAAAAATAAAGGGTGAAGATCGTCGACGAAAGGTATAAACATTCCGCGACTTCTCCCCACTTGCATTCCTTTGTGAACCCCACTATCTTTGCGAGCAACAGACACCTATTAATACTAGTTCCTCTTATGATTGCTTGGGCTATGCACATTTGATACCTTGTAGATTCCGAGCAAACATTGTGAGCGCTATCTCATATAGCTATCTTGTATAGTTGTTGGCACAAGGAAGAGGCAATTGAAAAAGAAAAAGAAAGAAATAAAAAGAAAAAAAGAAAAAAAATAGAAAAATAAAAATAAAGAGAAAAAGGAATAAACATACATGTTTCTCATAGAGTAGGAAGCGCAAGCTCGATGAACATCATATAGGTGGTACTTATTGTGCATATCTTGTAGCCCACCAATTTTGTGCAATCGAACTAGCGTCTCGCCTTGTACTTGTGTGACACAAGATTATATTCTTCGCTAGGTAATCATTTGTTTCTTAGCTCACCTTCTCCGTCACACAAGTCCCATTTATTCCACCGTGTGTGTTTCCTTGTATATATTTCCTATCTTGTGGATTGACTTGTTTTGCTTTGTGATCATTGTGGTTCTTTACTTGGCATTACAACATCTTGATTTTGGATAGTTCTTGACATGCCACTTTCCATACCTATCCACCATAGGCCTTGTGTGTGTGTGTGTTTTGGTTAGTAGTGGGTTTTGGTGTTCCGCGTGAACTTCACTTTGCTTGGTTTATTGCTCTCAAGTGTGGCCACTTGCACGATACTATCTTCCAAGGTAAAGTAAGGTTTGACGTTGCATCCCCAACACCCTCTACCACTTCCATATACAAAACTTGGTCTTGTGAATCATGTCTAGGGACTCTGGAACCGAGGATGATATCTATGAAGAATCCATGATGATCCACCATGAATACGACTCCACAAGTATAGAGGACATGACGGAGCACAACACCGACAACGGCTCCACATGCTTTGAGGACCCGGAGCACTACACCTACGATGACTCCACATGCATGGAATACATGGAGCATGACATCAACTATGGCTCCTCAAGCATGGAAGACTTGGAGCTCTACATCGACAATGGCTCCTCATGCATAGAGGATATGGAGCACTACACCGACAATCGCTCCACATGCTTGGGTGATATGGAGTACTACACCAGCAATTACTCCCCAAGCATGGACGACTTCGAGTGCGACATCGACGATGCCTCGCCGAGCATGGAGGACACAGAGAACTTCATCAACTTTGATGGCTCCTCCATGAGCCATGAAGAATTCCTCCATCATGTGTAGATGGAAGACTACTACACCATGCAAGAGGAGGCGCATCATCAAGATTCCATGACCTTCAAGGCCAAGCGTGCCACACCAGAGGGCACCACGTACTTCGATGATCCACCTCCAAGGGTACAAGCGCTACCACCTCCAAGGCGTCAAGCGCCACAATCGACAAGGCATCAAGTGCCACCATCTAGATGGCGTCAATCTCCACCATCTTTAAGGCGCCAAGCTCAATCACGTCCAAGGCGCCAAGATCCACCTCCTATCCAAAGAAGAGTGGCGTCCAAACATCATATACATCAAGAGGCGCCAAGAAACAAGAATCTTCATTGACAAACATCCTCTCATGAGCATCGCCACCATAAAGAGGATACAAGACATCGTCAAAGGCATCTTCGCCACAAAGACGAAGAATTTGTGATGAGAACCAACCATAATGCTCAAGCAAGCTCAATAAGGCACAAAAAGCACAAGAAGAGTGCCAAGGCAAATGATCACCATCGTGAGCGTCATGTGGATGACCAAGTGCTTCACCAACATAAACCTTCGGAAAGGCATGCCAACGACCTCCGTCGACACCATCCTAAGGCACCTTCAACTACTAGTTCCACCACCATAATGGCACCAAGATCAAGCCTTCCTCCATGACATCAAGCGTCAATGTCTTCACTTGACTTCCAAGACCTCGTGAACGAGGAAAATAAAGACCTCTACTTCTCCAAGTTGGATAGCATGAGCCTACCTCCAACACTACTACAAGATGGCCACAAGACAGTCGAGCATGGGATTTTCCCTTCTACCATGGAGGCGAGCGATGATGCCCATCTTATGGCATCCAACTTTGGAGACGACAAGGTCAAGAATTGTGAGAATGGGATTTTGCCTTCACAAAGGAGGCACACGGAGTTGATGAAATTGAGCCTATCCCCATATGCTTGAGTGATGATGTGGTACCAATCCCATGTGAGTATGAGAGACACTTAGCCCACTTGAGTGAGAACAAGAGTGAGATGAGTGACTCCACCTTATGTGATATTGAGTGCTTCCACTTGGAGGGCATGAGTGTTACTCCTAGTGACTTGAGAGTGGTAGTTGATAGGTCAAGTGAGACCATTTCGATTTCTAACAACTTACCCTCTACCTCAAGTGTGTTCTCTTGTGTTGTGCTAGGTTCCATGGAGGAAGACATGCCAAACCTTGAAGCATTGATCCCTCAATTGGAGAAGATGTACATGGTGCACGAAGATGATGCTACGCCATGGCTACATCAAGAAAACAAAGTCGTCCATAAGCAGTCCACTACTTCCACAACACCCAATTCATATGAGAGGTATGAACAAGGTAACAATAAGGGTGTTGATGATGCAATGATCCCACTAGTGGACATGATGAATTGTGAGGATATGCATGATATGGATGATACTTGTGACATTATATATGCTTCATCCACATTCACATGTGATGATTTGCCTTCGCATAATATTGATCATGTGGAATTGTTTGATTGTGATATCATTGCCATCAACATTCCATTCTATGCATCTTGTGTGTATCCTCCAATTGCTTTGGACATGCCTTGTCATGCTAGTCATTCAATTTCTCCCGTTGCTTGCTATAAGACGAATGCTTGCTATTTCACTTGTTTTTCTTGCAACAATATTGATTATATGCGTTATAATGAGATGGGCCCCATAGCTTTCTCAGTTTTTGTAGATTTTGATGATTACCGTGATAAGCATGTTCCCCACTTGCATACTCACCATGCATTTATTTCATACTTGATTGACACTAATGGTGATGTGCACAAGAAGAGATACGTCATGATGGATGATGTGTATCTCTACCATGCACACACGTTCTTCCTTTTATGTATGATGTGTGTAGGTACCCGCACGAGAATATCAACCTCAGTTGAGCACGAGTTGACAGAAAGAGCTCTAGAGAGCATCCCACAAGTGAGTTCAAGGTCGAACCCAGCTCTGATACCTTTTGCATGCTTTGCATCTTTCATGTTGACAAATTGCTCTTTCCTATGGTTTGCTTGCAAGCATGTTGATGGTATTATCTCCCCTTATGACAATCATGTTTCTTTGCTATTGGATTTTGATGCTTTATGTGTTGCAACAAAATTGTTGAACAATTTCCACTTCCGATGTTTTGTGTGCAACCATAATGCCATTGAGAGCATGTATTGTCATGCGAGCTTCCAAGAATTTCGTCTTGTTGTTGCAACAAACATAAGGACCACTTGCTCTTTCATTTGGTTTGTTTGCAAACATGTTGTTTTTGCTTCCGCTTGGGATACTCATATTCCCATGATATTTGCTTTCGATGATTTGTGTGTGACATCCAACATGTCGAACAATTTCTCTTTCCAATGATGTTGTTTTGGACATTCTTCCTTGTGTGTTTTTGCCGAATTCTCCAATTCTCGCATCAAGGATGTTGATCAAAATTCTAGTCAAGTTCCTTGAGTGCCACACTAAGACATTATATGGAGTTTTTAAGTTCTCATATTTGGATGATGTTCAACCGATTTCCATCCACTTTGACCTTGCATGTGCATCTCGTTTGCTATATTTGAGTTGTACTAATAGTGTTGTGAACAAGAATGGACATGCCACAAATGACATGCTCCTCTATCACACACAAACATATGTTGCTTGGTCTTTGTTGTATGAAGGTACAAATGCATATACGTCAACCTCTACCAACCATGGGTTGACAAGAAGAATCAAAGAGAGTTACCTATGGCTACCCTTCATCGAGTTATATCTACAAGCTAAGGTGACTTCCTTCTACTTGAGGACTCATGCTATAATCTTCATGAATTGGCTACGCTTTAAGTGTTCCTTTGTTTTGTTGTGACCTTTTTAGGCTTCATGGAAGGTGAAGGAACATTGAAGTGTTGTCAAGTCAATCTTTCCGAGGACGACTATATGGTGAACCCCAGGATCAAGAAGGTCTCTCGACCTCTTCTACTTTGTGATGAGCATGTAGAGTAGAGGACGACTCTTTTTGAAGGGGGGATCTGATGCAGCCCGACCTACGGTCGTTGCCACATCAAGGTCTCCAACTTATGCCAAGTCGTCATGGACTCCAAAGGTGAATTCTATCCTCGTTGAGATCCCACTTCCTACCCTTTTGAATGGTATACTACTTCATACTCCGTCCTATGACTATGATAGGTTCACACCGACAAGTACGGAGACAAGGGAGGAACCCCGAGGACTCACGCCCGACAAGACGGAGGCTTGGAAGAGGAGACAGAAGAAGCTCCAACTGGAATCGGCGTCAGCACCAGCGAACCGGTTCCACCGCCGGAATTCCCGGCGAAAGCACCAGCGAACCAGGCTCACCGACGGAAGCCCCAGCGACAGGACCGGTTGACCAGAACCACCGCCGAAAACGCTTATAGAGAGCCTGTTCGGTGAGCGACCAAAATATCTGGCGGGGACCGGAAATTCTGGCACCAAATCCGGCGCCATCGGACTCATCGCCGGAATCGCCAGCCTGCGCGCGGATCTAGGTTTGATGCCCTAGAATATTCCTTTTACTTACCCCTTTGCCTAGTTTATTCCCAAACTACCCCCTTGTTTAGTGGCTGGCCTATAAATAGATCCCCCACCCCTCATGTATCCCTTAGGCATAGATGATAGACTAAAGACAACCCCCCTTGTGTGGAATCGCTAGTTTTGCCTTATACCCTTTACCAAGGGGACCGACTATCGTCACCAACCTCGATTGGACTTTGCATCACGCATCCATCATTGAACAAGGCCTTGGAGTTCGGTGTCTCGTCTCCAAGTTGTCAAGACCCACCCCAATGTGTTCTTCCCTCTCCGATGTGGATTTGAGGGAGCACGTTGACCGATCTTTCCTTGCAAGGATTCTAACGGACCGGTGGCCGCCATTCGGGAGCAATCGGCCTTGTATCGTGTGAGTTTTTCGTGTGTTCATCGTGTTCTTCGCGAGGTGTGTGTTCGCTTCCACTACCTTCTCCCTTTCCCCTCGCTTTCCCATCGATTTGACCACGAGATACGTGAAGATCGGGCCACCCAAGAGGTTAACCCCTTTATCATTTCTTATCCCTCTCTGATAGCCGATAGCTGTATCGAGTCTCTATAGGTTGTTTAGTTCATGCTTTGTTGTCGCTTCAGTCCACCATACCTATGTAGGTGAGAGCCGCCGAACTCTAAGACTCAGCGTGTACTGGTCTCAGTACTGACCGCTCCCTTTTTCCTTTGCCCTTTGTCGGCAACCCCTTTTGTTATGATAGGTGTGATTTTGACGACATTAGAAAGGTTACCCTTATATCTTGGCCTGGGCAGGGTTATGGACACCATTGGTTATTCTTCAGGGATCTTAGCACAATTTGCATCTTATCCATACTCGGATGTTGTATTGTTTTCAAGGTGATATGGATCTTTGTAATATATATCTGTATTCTTGACTCATTAAGTCATTGTATATATATATATATATGTTTCTGTGGGTTCCATCGTGGACTATTGTGTAATGGTATTACTTCATTTTCCACTTGTACTCAAATGCCTAGTGGGCATCTTTGAATCGTTTCTATGCGGGTTTGGTGGGAATCGCTGAAATCTGCATAGGGCCAATTTGAGGGTGTTACAATCACCTAACGGCGAACGCTTGATGATCATAATTATGACATATGGCATGCGGGTTGACCATGGCGAAGAGGTTGAAGTCATTCCCATATCTCAAAATGGGACTAACCTACGTCCATATCCTACCGCTTGTGTCTATGTTTTTAAACACAATACTAGCTATGCTGGACCTCAATGGATCATCGTTTCGAGGCAGGTTAACATTCTGGGTGACAACTCTCTTGTTCTCGGTCTCAATTATCCAATCACTGACAAGATGATGAAGAAACATGGATGCCAGGCTCCTGACGACACACTGTTCCCATTCAGGAGTAAAACGGTCTATACACAACATACATGAGGTTTCGCGAAATACAATTCCCTCATATTAAACACTACAACCTGCAGGCAACTGAAGGTGATCCTGTGGGAGTTATCAGCCTTCCCAGAGATGGTTGGAACATTACGCATGCAACAATTTTGTTAAGTCCTAGTTTAGGTGTGCTAGGCTCATTGTTCCATCCCTAGACTGAGCCGTGGATCTTTCCGGTGTATCGTTATGTCATATTTTTTTGCATCGTGGTTTAAGAGTTGACTATTAATACACTGGTTTTGTGGCTAGCTTGAATCAGTTTATATGATCCCTGCCATGCTTTTAAAATTAGTATTTACTTCCATGTTGTAATCCATGTAGTAGCGCTTATCTCATAGAGTCAGTTCTGTACTATATTTATCAGTACTATTACTATGCAACTTTGTGTTTTGAGAGGAATATTCATTCTTTCCTCTTAGCAAATAGGAAAAGTAGGTCACCGTGTCTTATAAGGGCAGGAAACAGTCCTTAACTAGGACGTAACTAATCTAGGCTCGGTATGCCAAAGTAGGCCGAGTCGCCTAGGATGATAGACGCAAATGTTAATGCAGATTTTCTATAAAAAAAATGTTTATGCACACTGGTCCTAAAATTTGTTTAAACATACCCCATATTGTCACTGATACATGGCATACTTTTGGCGAGGGGCCGAAACCTTGTGGCACTACCGTGTAATTACTTCTTTAATATGTATCCGTGCTCATTATTCCATAGATCAAATCCCATACCCCCACCACCACACACACACCATCCCATGTACCAAACGCCGATATCATTGCCATGTCGACCCCCTTCAACATCTCGAAAGCATTCTGGCATGGTGATCCCGAGGTCCATCATGATCTTCGGGTTGTGTTTTGTCGATGAATGTTGGCATGTCAGCGCGGGATTGCGAGTATGGCAGGTCAGCCCTCATGTCTACCATGGAAGGGCCCCATCCTGCAATGTCACCGGATAACCTAGAGAAAGCTCTAGAGGATTTCTATGGAATTCGGTCACGTGCTCACTCTTTGAAGTGTGTGCGCCCCTAGCGGATTTTGTGGTTGCATTCTAGAGGGAAACTGATTGTTGTCTTGTGTTCAAGGAATCCCCCATTCTCTTCCTGAGCGTGCAGGTTAGCTTCGCATGGTGGAACCCAGGTTGGGGCGCCTTGGAGTGCTCCGAGTTACCCCTTTTGATGAAGCTAACATTCGAGGCCCTATCGTGACGGGCTTGGGGCCGAGAGATAGTGAAGGAGCTTCTAAACGGCCTCGACGGTGAGATGTTGAAGATTTTTCCTCCAAGAGAGAGTTGGTGTTTATGATGGTTGCATGGTTGAAGGAACCTTCACACGTGCTGAAGGTCGTCGTTGTTGTCTTGCGAGTGCATGAATCAATAATGGCTGATGGCGTGCTGCAGTCGCCATTTGAGAGGGCATGGCCTATGATCATGCATTGCATGCTCATGCATGTTCAACACGTGCTCTGCAATAATACACACAATGGAAGAAGTTATGCTCTTTTTCTTGACATATTCCGTATGTCGCTCGGAACGTTGGAAGGCACAGGACCTTCTCCTAGTGATGGTGGCCATAACTTTTATCGATTAGTGAGTCGGTCTGGGGGTCTGATTCTTCATAATTTCTGGTAAGTCATTTGTTACTGCATTTGATACTGAATTTTCTCCACTGAATGTGAAAGGAACAAGTCAAGCTCTGATGTGCTGACATTGTACTGTGATGTGCTAGTGTATAAACTGGTTGCATTATTATGCTTGAAACTATGAACTAAATGTGCAAATTCTGTCGATTTTTGCATGATGATAATGCCACAAGTTGGCGCTAATTGCGGCATGTATTAATTTGATCATACTGAAGCATACGAGTGATCAGTATAATCTAGTGTTTACCTGAGCTGTCTGAAGCTGGGAAAGTCAAGCCAACTATATCTCTTTCACCTATAGTTCGTATGGCACTATTACATGGTTTTGAGTACATCAAATCGATTGGGTAGATTCAAAGCTATCCAAGCCATCAAATCGAATGGATTTCAAAAGAGGAAAGATTAGAGTTTTAGGTTTTTGCATTTCCTTTTTGGGTTGCGAATTTTTATCTAGCAATGAACATGATGCTCATGACACACAAACAAACCCTAATATAAGATTAACTAAAGCTTGGGTGTTACACAAATCACCTTGATACGATACAACAACCGAGTACGGATAATATGAAAATTAGCCGAAGAGCCCTGAAGAATAACCAATGGTGTCAATAACCCTGCCGAGGCCAAGACGAAAGGGTAACCCTGCTAACAACGTTGATCTCAAACCTGCTAAAATAAAAGATGTGCGGGCAAAGGGAAAATGAAAAAGAGAGCAGTTAGTACTAAGGCCAGTACACACCGATACTTTGTATTCGGCGGCTCTTGCCTACACAGGTATGGTGGCCTGAAGCGGTAGCGCATCATGCACTAAAAAACCTATAGAGACTTGATACAACTGTCGTCTATCAGAGAGAGGTAAGAAATACCTAGGTAAAACCAACCTGATACTACCACCAAACATACACATCCTGGTATTTCCCCCTCGAGACCAAATGAGGAAGTCATTCCGAGGAAACTCACACAGTTGGCGGTTTTATACATTCATTCCATGGTGGTTATCCAACTCAATAATCATATTGGATACAAGTCAAATTATAACAGAAATTCTGCTAGGGGTATAGTTATCTATGATCGAGAAACTATGCTCTAAGTCATCCATAACTGTGAACATGACTTTTCGAAAATATTTAACCCTGCAGGGTGCACCAAAGTTTCCACACGCACTTCAACCCTTGTTGCCAAGTTAATTAACATAGACCCATCGGTATGTCATCGGGGCCTTGGACACGACGCTTTCCCAGACCTAAAGAAAGTACATGGGGGGTCACCCCACTAATCTACCTATAACGAAGTCAGACGAATCTGAAGATGGACCCAAAGGTTGCGAGATCAGACAAGAGATTAGAGGCCATAGGTATAATACTCAACATAATGACCCACATCCTAAACAGTATTGTATTAAATGCTCATTGAGCAACAGATAATAAACATGGCATACATGGAATAACATGGCATTAAAACATCAAACTAGTTTGTGGCCCCAGTATAATACTTTGAAATCAGGTACTCAGCCGATAGGGGTGACCATACACCTCACATGTGGTTAGCGCACTCAGTCTCGAAATAGGTGTCAAGAACTTGGGTCCTAGGTGACATAGGGGGGAGGGATAGTAACCAGATCTCAATTATTACCCTCCTATGAATCCACATTAATTATATCTACTCCCAACATTTAATTAACAAGTTGTAATTATATCCATGATCATCTCCACCATTAAGCATGTTCCAACCCCCAACAATGGTGGAACACCGCCAATGTGAAGAGACACCTAAGAAAGCAACAATGACTCGCAAGGCCGACTATCTACCATAACAATAGGTAATAGGAGGTGTCCGAGGAAATATAAAGGATGCAAGGAATATATATGGTGTACGGAAACTAAAGCATCACAACAAGATAGCAATAGATCAATAGGAGGAAGTAAAGACTATAAAAGAAAAATAGGTAGAAAGAGGGAGAATGCTCGCTTGGTAAACATAGACGAAGATTCATCCAAAGAACGGGCGAAGCTTGCATCAACTCATTGGCCTAATCCGCAAAGAAGCAACGCACTAGAAGAAACATCAGATGCACTATTTAATACTACGACATAAGATTAGGCATGTTGCATGTATGATGCATGATATGGCAAAACTGCGATGCGACTAGGCAATGTTGAGCGGAACCAGAGACTGTAACATCCCAGAAATATTAAACTAGAATTAACAAACTCTAATCACCAAAATTAGGGCTAACAAAAACTTTTCCAATTAAAATATGAAAGCATTAAAATTTGGATTCTTTTTAATTGCCATTGTTGTGTGTATCTTTGCTTGGAAAATGATTCTTAGGTGAATTAAACATCATCTAAACAATCCCCACACTTTTCCCAAAGACAAATAAATCAAAACAAACAAAATAAGGGAATGGTCACTTTGGCCAATTTAACTCCCATGCCTACTTTGGCTGTCTCTAACTTTCAAAACATAACAGAAACTTGTTTGGATCTTTACACCCCTTGATTATAATCATAACAAAGTACCAAAGCCCACCTTGTGATCATCCAAAAACATTTGAGTGCATAGTTTAAAGGACAGTTCAAAATTGAATCTATATCCTATGGGAAGATCCCACTTTTTGAAAAACCACTCAAACAAGCTCAACTTTCAAAACCCAAGCATCCACAGACTCACCAGCACATGCCTAGCACACCCACCAAAAATCTTTTCAAAATTCAAAACTTGAATTCATGCGGCCATTTCATCAAACACCTTGCAGATTCAAATCTAACAAAATCAAAACACTATAGTGTGCAGTGTTTTGGGCCTAACTTGTTCCCTCTCTAGACACCACTAGCCTTAGTAGATCATCTAACGGCTCTAACTAATCCCTAGCACCACTGTAAGCTTGACAATGTCATCAATCGTGAACAACCGAGAGCACCCATGTCACCCCAGTGTGGACATCAGGCTAGAGGAAGAACTAGTCATGCCAACCTTGTCTGGGAGGTAGCCCATGCCTCACCGCCCCCTCTCGACCAGCCCTGCCTCGCAGACAGCAGCCAGAACCGCCAGGAACGCCGCGCCTGTGCTGCTGTCGACCATGCCGACATGCGCCGCAGAGCATGCGCCGTTCCCATTCAACCAGACCACCTCGATCCCTCGCCTCCCGCCAACATGCTCCCCACCGTCCCAGGAGACTGCCAGACATGCCCATTTCACCGCCCGTGCCACGTAGCCACCGCTCACCGTCGAAGACGCCGCCTCTTCCTCGCAGAGCATCGAGTGTTCCAGACCGTTTGCCACCGCCCCTACACGCGCATTAAAGCCATAGAGCATCGCCAGGAGACCACCGATCGATCGCCACCCTCGTCCATGCCGCTAGCCGCCCGTAGCCGTGTCGCCACCGTCATATGCCCATCCCGTTCGGTCTCACCATCGACCCTATAAAAGGAGACGACCCCCAGCCGAATTGAGCACACCATCTCACTCCCCTCTCCTTACTGATCATTCCACCTCGTTCCCGGAGCAAGGAGAGCAGCGCAGCGCCGGAATTTCACCGGAGCCTGCCGCTGCTGGAGAAGAAGGGAGGCAGCGATTGGAGCCGCCCGAGGAGAAGCTGCCGGCACCAGGAGGTTCGCCGTCATCGACTTCATCGTTCGCCCGCCTCGCCGACCCTCGCCTAAGACCCGGTGAGCCCCCAACGACCCCCACCTGCCGCGTTAGGGTTCTGTCTCGCCGGCGCTGCCCGACATGGACGATGAACCAGAGCCGTTGGATTAGAACTAGATCCAACGCACCACGTTGCCCCATACCTCTTTGCACCCCTCCGTCTCACTGACGCGTGGGGACAGTAACTTAAGCATCCCGTGTAAGCGCTATGCGTAGCGGGCCGGCCCATTTTCTCTTCCCGCGCAGCCCAGTAGTTTGAATTTAACTTTTTCCATTTTTATTCAAACACAGTTCTGTACCCAGTTTCAAAAATCAACCCAGCATGATTCAGTGAACCAAATTTAATGAAACCAATTTTGTTAGAAAGGTCTAGAAGTGATGAATCAAGCCCGTTGGATTCAAATCATTTGGATCTGTAGATCACCCTTGGTAAAAATAATAAGGCAGAAGCTTTTCTGCATTCAAACATTTTTCAAATTTAAACCATAATATCTTTTTAGTTCATTCCAACTCTCAAAAATCACAAGTAACCATACCTTTCAGAATATATAAAAATATTTGGGTTTACCTACAGAAATAATGTTCAAGTAATAAAAGGATGCCACATAGGCATTTCCAGTCACTTTATTTAAATGAAATAAAAGGTTAAATCTTATTAAATTGTGACACCACTTTAAATCACATTCCCATGTACTAAAATATGTGGTGATGACATGTGTCAACATGATCCCATGTTTGGTTTGGAGAATATTAAATCTTAAGTAGTTTTTCAATGAGTAGAAATTACTTTTCTAAAAATAAAAGCAATAAGCCAAATGCTTTAATCTTGAAATGTTAGTGATGATGCTAGATCATCTATAGAACCCCTTTGTGTGATGATTGAAAGTAGTTAAGTATTGTTTGGTGATTGTGTACCTCGTATTGATTCATAGACGCTAGTAACGACCAAGGATACGAGGAGGAAGGAGGATACTACGAAGAAGAAGCCGAGGAGAACTTCAACCACTGCTCTGCACAAGGCAAGCTAACACTTACAAGATACTATACTTATGCAAGCCTAATACAACTAGTTGATTAAGCAAGCCTTGCTAATCAAGTTAACCTATGCAATGCACTAAGCATGCTTGGTTAGACACATTTGATGATACCCAATCCTAGTTTTATTTGCAAGCTTTCTACTTTATTTCTTTACCAAAGCTACTACTTAGAGTTTACTTGAGTAAATTTGTAGATACTAGAAAGATAATTGAAGGTTGCATAAAGAGCATAAAACTTGGCCTAAGCTTGATAATCTTCATGTCATCCTAAGGAATGAAATTGAACTTAGTTAAACTCCACTAGTTTACCACCCCTCATTATTACTTACCCCCATTTGTAGATGCTAGTTCTAAGCATAAAACTTGATCAAACTTTAGATGGGAATACTTGGGGGAAAAATGGTTATGAAAACCTTGGAATGATGGATCATTCTATTGAGATGTTTTGACATGTGTTTCCGAACACTAGATCATTTTGGTGATAAAAATTATTAAGTCATGAGCCTTAGACCTTTATAAAACTGATGGTTATCTGGATGCGACACCATTCCAATTTTACCGCACAACCACAATACCCGAAGATTGGGTAGGGCTTGACTGGAAACTTATGTACCTTAGTATTAGTTCCCTCATGGCCAAGGTTTCAGCTGAGGCTACCTTGTGAAGATTGTCCACCTGTGCAATACCCAAGATGACAGTTGGTCATGGTTGGGAGGCCAAACTCACAGGAGAGGTGCTTATACTAGGGCATGTAATTGAATGGTTAGGATTGATTATGCGCATACTGAGTATGGTGAATTCAGGATTTGTTCCTGACGGATGTATCATATGTTGTGGTGAAAGTGTACAATCTCTCCAGAGTGTCAAACTATTCGAATAGCCGCGTCCGCGGCTACCGACAGTTGGAGTGGCCATACTGTTCCCCCGTCAGATGTTTTCAAAATGACTTGTGAAATTAATTGAGACTTTGACTTGACCACAACAGAGTTGTGGCATGACATACAAGTCCCCCCTTAGGTGTTATAAATTTTCAACTAGCTTTCGTAGCTTCTGAACTTAGTAGAGGTAAATTTGGCTTTTTGCAAAACAACCCTAGAGATTAGTGTCCTACTACAAAAACCACCTTCACCTGTTAGTATTAGTTTGTGAGTACTTAAAGAGTACTCATGGCTTTGTCCCTGGCTATTCCCGTGGCCAAAATATGAAGAGGAGTACCAGGAGGATGGACCCCAGGAAGGTTACGACAACTAGGATCATCTCCCATCGTCAGCATTGCCTGTGACCCCGAAGATGGATCTTCGCCTACGCTACTGTTATTATTACGTATTCCGCTGCTTGAGTTGTATTAAGAACTGGATCATGAGATCCTTATTTCTGTAAGACCTTATGTATGGTTTGTAATGGATGATGTACTTGAAGGGTTTCGCGGCATAGTAAATCAAAATTTTCTACGGATGCGAACAGAGGGAAAGCCAAGATCTAATCTAGGAGATGCAAACAACGAGAGATATTGGATTAGATCTTCATACCCTTGAAGATTAACACAGCGGAACGTTCGTCGGAACGTGGGTGATGTAGTCGTACTCGCTTCTCCTCCTCGCGATCCGATCTGATCTAGCACCACAAGTGGCGGTGCCTCCGTGAGATGCACACGTGCAGCACCTCGACGTCTCCTCCTTCCTCAGACCAGAAAGTATGGTGGAGAGACGGATTGGATCTACAACGCGACAGCGTGGTGTATATGCTGGAGTGTTTCTGCAGCAGGGCTTCGCCTACACGCAGTCGGGAGGGAGAGAGAGAGGAGGGCAGCAGGACGGCTAGCTCTTGGAGGGGAAGGTGTAGGGGGGTGGTGCGCCCCCAGCCCTCTTTATATAGAGGGGTGGGCGGCTGCAACCCTATCCCCCTCCCCCAAGAAAAATCGGCGGCCCCAAAGGAGGAAGAGTGGGGGGCAAGGAACCCCCCCCTTCTAGAAGCTCTATCTAGAGTTTAAACCTCTCTCGGCCGGCTGGCCCCTATGGGGCCTTGTGCCCCTGGCCCAATGCGGCCAGGGCACTCCCTCATAGGCCCATGCCCCCTCTCAGAAGGTGGGGCCACGTTGGTCCCCTTCCGGAAGGTTCTACAAGCTTCCGGTACAATACCGATTAACCCGGAACAATTCCGAACTCCAAAAACTGCACTGCCTTATATGAATCTTATTCTCCGGACCATTCCGGAACCTCTCGTGATGTCCCAGATCCCATCCGAGACTCCGAACAAAAACTCATAAACCAATTATCCAATCTATCCTAGCGTCGAGACACGTTAAGTGTGTGACCCTGCGGGTTCGAGAATATGCAGACATGATCTTCTATCAATAATCAACAACGGGGTCTGGAAACCCATATTGACTCCCACACATTCATCGATGATCATATCGGATGAACCACGATGCCAGGATTCAATCAATCCCATATATATATTCCCTTCTTCTCGCGATATTTTACTTGCCCGAGATTCGATCGTTGGTACCGTCATACCTAGTTCAATCTCGTTCACAGCAAGTACTTTACTCGTTCCGTAATCCGATATCACTTTGTGATTAACTCTTTAACCACATGCTTCCAAGCGGTGTTGATATCGATTACCGAGTGGGCCCGAAGTATATCTCTCCGACTTGGGAGGGACAAATCCCATCTCGATACATACAACCCAACAGATACTTTCCGATCACCTGAGAGACACCTTTATGACCACCCTCTCATAGGATGACGTTTGATGACCTCAAAGCTTTCTTCCGATACCAGGGAGTTGTATTATCTCATGGTCTAAGGAATACAATATTTGACATAAGAAAAGATTCACAAAGACGAACACGATGACACGATCTAATTGCTTCGCTTAGTTTGGGTCTGTCCACCATATCATTCTCCCAATGATATGATCTAACTATTAATCGACAACTCATGTCCATGGCTAGGAAACCTTAACCATCATTAATCAATGAGCTAGTCCATAGAGGCATACTAGGGACACGGTGTTGTTCACAAACCACACAAGTATTAAAGTTTCCGCTTAATACAATTCTAGCATGGAATATAAACTATATCAGAACAAGAATTATAATAATAACATCTTTATTATTGCCTCTAGGGCATAATTCCAACAGTCTCCCACTTGCACTAGAGTCAATAATCTAGTTTACATTTGGCAACAATCTCACACCCATGGCACTAAGGTGCTGATCATGTTTTGCACGTGGAAGAGGTTTAGTCAATGGATCTGCGACATTCAGATCTATATGTACTTTGCTAATCTTCAGATCTCCATCTGCTATATAATCTCGGATTATATGAAACTTGCGGTTGATATGCTTGGTCTTTGGATGATATCTTGGTTCCTTAGCGAGTGCTATGGCGCCAGTGTTGTCACACAATATCTCCAGTGGGTCCAATGCACTTAGAACCACGCCAAGCTCAGTGATGAAGTTCCTGATCCAAACTCCTTCACTTGATGCTTCTGCAGCAGCCATGTATTCCGCTTCTACTGTAGATCCCGCGATCACGCTTTGCTTGCAGCTTCTCCAGCTCACAGCTCCTCCATTCAAAATATACACGTATCATGTCTGAGATTTAGAATCATCCTTGTCGGTGTCAAAACTAGCATCGACGTAACCTTTTACGACGAGCTGTTCATCACCCCCATAGACCAAGAACATTTCTTTAGTCCTATTTAGGTACTTTAGGATGTTCTTCACGGTTGTCCAGTGTTCCACTCCTGGATCACTTTGATACCTGCTCGTCAAACTAAGAGCATTGGACACATCCGGTCTAGTACACAGCATGGCATACATGATAGAACCTATGGCCGAGGCATAAGGCACTTTGCTCATAGCTTCCCTATCATTTACCGTAGCTGGACACTGAGCCTTGCTCAATATCTTACCTGACAACATAGGCACTGAACCTTTCTTTGCCTTATCCATTCCGAACCTTTTCGGAACTTTTTCTAGGTATGTACTCTAGCTTAAAGCTATCAGGCGTCTTTGTCTATCTCTATAGATCTTGATGCCCAATATATAAGCAGCTTCACCTAGGTCTTTCATTGAAAAACACTTGTTCAAATAACTCTTCACATCATTAAGCATGTTGATGTCAATTCCAATAATCAATATGTCATCCACATATAGTACCAGAAACGTCACCGAGCTCCCACTCACTTTCTTGTAGATGCAAGCTTCGTAGCAATTTGGAACAAATCCAACGCTCTTGATCACTTGATCAAAACAAAGGTTCCAACTCCGAGATGCTTGCTTCAGTCCATAAATGGAACGCTGAAGTTTGCATACTTTATCAGCATCCTTAGGATCGACAAAACCTTCGGGTTGCATCATATACAACTCTTCATCAATGTTGCCATTGAGGAACGCAGTCTTGACATCCATCTGCCATATTTCATAATCATGAAACGCAACAATTGCTAATAAAATCCGAATGGACTTAAACATCGCTACGGGAGAGAAAGTCTCATCATAGTCAACACCTTGAACTTGTCGAAAACCTTTCGCGACAAGCCGTGCTTTACAGACGGTAACATTACCATCCGCGTCCGTTTTCTTCTTGAAGATCCATTTGGACTCAACGGCCTTTCGGTCGCTATGAGGGTCCACCAAAGTCCATACTTGGTTTTCGCTCATGGATCCCAATTCCGATTTCATGGGTTCTAGCCATTTCTCAGAGTCTGGGCTCATCATCGCTTCCTCATAGTTCGTAGGTTCACTGTCTTCTACTAACAAGACAGTCAAGACAGGGTTGCTGTACCACTCAGGAGGGGCACGCGACCTTGTCGACCTGCGACGTTCAGTAGCAGCATCGTCCGAAGCTTCATGATCCTTGTCATTAGCTTCCTCTATTGTTGGTGCAGGCGGCACTGGAACAATTTCAGGTGCTCCGCTACTCTCCAATTCAAGAGAAGGTTCAGTAACCTCGCCTAGCTCTACTTTCCTCCCACTCACTTCTTTCGAGAGAAACTCCTTCTCAAGAAAGGAACCGTTCTTTGCGACAAACACTTTGCCTTCGGTTCTGTGATAGAAGGTATACCCAATAGTTTCCTTAGGGTATCCTATGAAGACGCATTTCTCCGCTTTGGGTTCGAGCTTGTCCGGCATCAACTTCTTAACGTAAGCTTCGCATCCCCAAACTTTAAGAAACGACAACTTGGGTTTAGCACCAAACCATAGTTCATACGGTGTCGTCTCAACGGATTTAGATGGAGCCCTATTTAAAGTGAATGCAGCGGTTTCTAATGCATAACCCCAAAATGATAACGGCAAATCAGTAAGAGACATCATTGATCGGACCATATCTAATAAGGTTCGATTCCAGCGTTCAGACAAGCCATTGCGCTGTGGTGTTCCGGGTGGCGTGAGTTGCGAAACGATTCCGCTTGCTTTAAGATGCGTGAGAAAATCATAACTCAAATATTCACCTCCACGATCGGATCGTAGAAATTAAATCTTTCTGTTACGATGGTTCTCCACTTCACTCTGAAATTCCTTGAACTTTTCAAACGTTTCAGATTTATGTTTCATTAAATAGATATACCCATATCTACTTAATTCATCGGTAAAAGTGAGAAAGTAGCGATATCCACCGCGCGTCGAAACACTCATCGGTCCGCATACATCGGTATGTATGATTTCCAACAAGTCCGTTGCTCGCTCCATCATACCGGAGAATGGGGTTTTGATCATCTTGCCCATGAGGCATGGTTCACATGTGTCAAATGATTCAAAATCAAGAGAATCCAAAAGTCCATCAGAATGGAGTTTCTTCATGCGCTTTACACCAATATGACCTAGACGACAGTGCCACAAATAAGTAGTATTATCACTATCTACTTTGCATATCTTAGCCTCAATGTTATAGATGTGTGTTTCATCCCTTTCGAGATTTAGAAGAAATAAACCATTCACAATAGGTGCATGCATAAAAGATGTTACTCTTATAAATAGAACAACCATTATTCTCCGATTTAAATGAATAACCGTCTTGCAATAAACAAGATCCAGAAATAATGTTCATGCTCAACGCAGGCACATAATAACATTTATTGAGGTTTAAAACTAATCCCGAAGGTAAAACTAAGGAGAGCGTGCCGACGGCCATCACATCAACTCTTGATCTGTTGCCAACGCGCATCGTCACCTCATCCCTCGCAAGCCGCCGTCTATTCCGTAGCTCCTGTTTCGAGTTACAAATATTAGCAACCGAACCGGTATCAAATACCCAGGCACTACAACGAGGGCTAGTAAGGAAAACATCAATAACATGTATATCAAATATACCTTTGATGGTGCCAGCCTTCTTGTCCGCTAAGTACTTCGGACAGTTGCGCTTCCAGTGACCCTTGTCCTTGCAATAGAAGCACTCAGTGTCCGGCTTAGGAAAAGACTTGAGCTTCTTCTCAGCAGGGGCAGTGCGCTTGCTGCCGCCCTTCTTGAAGGGCTTCTTTGCTCCCTTACCTTTCTTGAAGGTGGGCTTGTTGACCATCAACACATGATTATCCTTTTTGATGTCCACTTCCGCGGCCTTCAGCTTTGCGAAGAGCTCGGTGATCGTATCAGTGGAACCAATCTGATTATGAGTCACTACAAAACTTTTGTAGCTGGGAGGGAGTGATTGCAGAACCCTGTCAATCTTGAGCTCCTCTGGAATCGTGCATTCCAGTTGCTCAAGGCGTTGAGTGTAACCCGTCATCTTAATGGCGTGCTCACTAACGGAACTCCCTTCCTCCATCTTGCAGTTAAAGAATTTCTCAGAGATCTCATATCTCTTAGAACGGGCCTGAGTCTAAAACATGGTTTTCAGCTCTTCGAGAATCTCAAAGGGCCTGGGATAGTCTTCAAAACGATTTTGAAGTTCCGGTTCCATAGCAAACAACATGGTGCTCTTAATCACACCATAATCATCTTTGCACGACTGATAGATAGCTTTCTCATCAGCCGGCGCAGTTGCAGCAGGGGGGTCACCTAACGCTTTCCCAAGGACATAGTCCTTTTGACCGCCAGAGAGAATGATTTTTAGATTGCGGAACCAATTGGTGAAGTTAGACCCATTGTTTCTAAGCTTTTCCTTCTCAGCAAAAACGTTGAAGTTGAAGTTGGACTTAGCCATTTGATCTACAATATTTGCAAGTACAAATTAGACTATGTTCATGATAACTAGTTCAACTTTTAATCAAATTACTAGATGAACTCCCACTAAATTCAACATCCCTCAAGTTGTTTAGTGAACACGATCCAAATTCACCACACCTAATCCGATCATCACGAGAAGAGATGTGGTTTCAATGGTGGACAGCGAAGTGTCGATCATATCATTCATATGACTCATGCTTAACCTTTCGGTTCATGTGTTCCGAGGCCATGTCTGTACATGCTAGGCTCGTCAAGTTAGACCCAAGTATTTCCGCGTGTGCAAAACTGGCTTGCACCCGTTGTATGTGAGCGTAGAGTCTATAGCACCCGATCATCACGTGATGCTTGGACACGATGAACTTTCGCAACGGTGCATACTCGGGGAGAACACAGTTTTTATCTTGATCTTTAAGTGAGGAATCATCTTATAATGCTACCGTCGCGATCTAAGCATGATAAGATACATAAAAGGATAAACATCACATGCATATAACTTTAATGTGACATGGTATAACCAATCTTCGCGCAATGATCTCCATCTTGTGCGTTCCGGCATGATCTCCATCACTCCACCATGATTGCCTTCACCACGAATAGCAACTACAACTATTGCTAACTACTTAGCGATAAAGTGAAACTATTACATGGCGTATAAGAAGTTGACACACAGGTCATACACAATTATAAAGACAACCATATGGCTCCTGCCGGTTGTGTACTCATCGACATGCAAGTCGTGAAACATTACAAAACATGATCATCGCATACATTATACACATCACATCTTGGGCCATACCATATCACAGAAAACACTCCCTGCAAAAACAAGTTAGACGCCTCTACTTTGTTGTTGCATGTTTTACGTGGCTTATGGGAGTAGATGCTAAGAACGATTCTTACCTACGGAAAGCCACAACGGTGATATTATGGTTGCCAAACTCCGGTGTTAATCCCATGACAACTATAGTGAGAGAAACTGACATCCAGCAGCCGCATGTGTGGAACAAGCCACACGTCAAGTGCGGAGCCGGTCTCGCGAACGACGTCGCGTAAGGTTGGCCTGGACAGCTTCAATCTCACTATCCCGCGTCATAAGAAGAACAAACAAGAGGCTTGCAACAGAAAACATCAACGCCCGCAACAACCATGTTGCGTTCTACTCGTGAAACACATCTACGCATAGATCTAGCTCTGATACCACTAAAGGGTTTCGCGGCATAGTAAATCAAAATTTTCTACGGATGCAAACAGAGGGAAAGCCATGATCTAATCTAGGAGATGCAAACAACGAGAGAGATTGGATTAGATCTTCATACCCTTGAAGATTCGCACAGCGGAACGTTCGTCGGAACGTGGGTGATGTAGTCGTACTCGCTTCTCCTCCTCGCGATCCGATCCGATCTAGCACCACAAGTGGCGGTGCCTCCGTGAGATGCACACGTGCAACACCTCAACGTATCCTCCTTCCTCGGACCATCAAGTATGGTGGAGAGACGGATTGGATCTACAACGCGACGGCGCGGTGTATATGGTGGAGAGTTTCTGCAGCAGGGCTTTGCCTACACGCAGTCGGGAGGGAGAGAGAGAGGAGGGCAGCAGGACGGCTAGCTCTTGGAGGGAAAGGTGTAGGGGGGTTGTGCGGCCCCCGCCCTCTTTATATAGAGGGGTGGGCGGCTGCAACCCTAGCCCCCTCCCCCAAGCCAAACTGATGGCCCCAAAGGAGGAAGAGTGGGGGGCAAGGAAACCCCCCCTTCTAGAAGCTCTATCTAGAGTTTAAACCTCTCTTGGCCGGCTGGGCCCTATGGGGCCTTGTGCCCCTGGCCCAATGCGGCCAGGGCACTCCCTCATAGGCCCATGCCCCCTCCCGGAAGGTGGGGCCACGTTGGTCCCCTTCCGGAAGGTTCTAGAAGCTTCCGGTACAATACCGATTAACCCAGAACAATTCCGAACTCCAAAAACTGCACTGCCTTATATGAATCTTCTTCTCCGGACCATTCCGGAACCTCTCGTGATGTCCCGGATCCCATCCGAGACTCCGAACAAAAACTCATAAACCAATTATCCAATCTATCCTAGCGTCGAGACACGTTAAGTGTGTGACCCTGCGGGTTCGAGAATATGCAGACATGATCTTCTATCAATAATCAACAGCGGGGTCTGGAAACCCATATTGACTCCCACACATTCATCGATGATCATATCGGATGAACCACGATGCCAAGATTCAATCAATCCCATATATATTCCCTTCGTCTCGCGATATTTTACTTGCCCGAGATTCGATCGTCGGTACCTGTCATACCTAGTTCAATCTCGTTCACAGCAAGTACTTTACTCGTTCCGTAATCCAATATCACTTTGTGATTAACTCTTTAACCACATGCTTGCAAGAGGTGTTGATATCGAGTACCGAGTGGGCCCGAAGTATATCTCTCCGACTTGGGAGGGACAAATCCCATCTCGATACATACAACCCAACAGATACTTTCCGATCACCTGAGAGACACCTTTATGATCACCCTCTCATATGATGACGTTTGATGACCTCAAAGCTTTCTTTCGATACCAGGGAGTTGTATTATCTCATGGTCTAAGGAATACAATATTTGACATAAGAAAAGCTTCGCAAAGACGAACACGATGACACGATCTAATTTCTTCGCTTAGTTTGGGTATGTCCACCATATCATTCTCCCAATGATATGATCTCATTATTAATCGACAACTCATGTCCATGGCTAGGAAACCTGAACCATCATTAATCAATGAGCTAGTCCATAGAGGCATACTAGGGACACGGTGTTGTTCACAAACCACACAAGTATTAAAGTTTCCGCTTAATACAATTCTAGCATGGAATATAAACTATATCATGAACAAGAATTATAATAATAACATCTTTATTATTGCCTCTAGGGCATAATTCCAACAGTACTATGGTATCCAATTCTGTTATGTCTCGCAAAAATGGTAATCCTGGGATTGCGATATATGGCATAACAGGCATCTAGGATTAAAAATCCGGGTGTTGACAAGTTGGTATCAGAGCCATCCTAACCATAGGTGACCCTAGTTAGACTGGACGTTTGAATCAAAAACTTAGTTTCAAAACCCAAGAAAGCAAATATTTACAAAAAACTTATTCTGATTCTTACCTCTTGGACTCTTTCATAAAAATTCATTCTACTCCAAAAGTATTTCAAATCTTACATCAAATTTTGCACCCTAGATCACTTTTAGTAAAACTTACAACTACGCTAGTGCCCAAACGTAGTGAGTAGTATTCGGTCCCACTGTATGGTAGATTCCAGAATGGTTCTTAAAACCATCAGTTTTTCTTGTTTTGTGGTGTGTGTTGTATCGTGTGCTATGAATGAATGAAAAGCAAGTTGCTAGAAAATCTGAGTCAAACTCTAAAAACTTTTCAAAGCCCCAAAAACATAGAAATTCCCCTCTTTTCTCATGATCTATCTCAATCTTCAGATGCCACACGGAGGAAGTGGTTCATCCCCGGACCCGATGTTGCAAATCCTGGAAATGTTGGTTTCTGACCGCGAAGCCGAAAGAGCCGAACGTCAAGCCAACCTAGCCACCCTTCAACAGATAGCCCATCTAGCCCACAACAACCAAGGCCAAGGAAATTAGTACAACCATGGATCTAAGCTCAAGAATTTCTAGAATACCAACCCGCATGTTTTCACTAAGTCAGAAGAGCCCCTAGATGCCGACGATTGGCTGCAAACCATGGAAAATAACTTGGAAGTCGCCGGAGTGGAAGCTAACGATAAAGTTCTGTTCGCCACCCACTATCTAGTCGGAGATGCCAGAGCATGGTGGAACAGTGTTCGTTCCATGACCGGAGGACAAATGATGACCTGGAAGGAATTCAAGGTCAAGTTCAACAGAACCCATGTGCCACCGGGTTTGATCAATAGGATGAGAGACGAGTTCAGAGAACTGAAGCAAGGAAGGATGACCGTAGTGGAATACCGTGACAAATTCTTGTCATTAGCTAGGTATGCCCCGGATGAGATCGACACCGAAGCCAAGAAGAAAGAGAGATTCTTGAATGGTCTGCACGATGAGATGCAGACTGTGTTAGTCAATATCCCCTTTGTTGATATTGAAGCCCTTGTCGATTCTGCCATCCAGATGGAAGGAAAGATCAACCAAGCCAATGAGAACCGCAAGGGTCGCATGATGCATCAGCCAGGAACCCATCAGACCCCAAAGTATCGCCCTAACCCATCTTCAGGATTTGCCCCAAGAACCAATAGACCCCCGATGAACCGTCCGACCTATCACAACCATGGAAACCCTAGGCCCGGAGGAAATCACAACAACCCCGGCAACTCTAACAAATTCAACCGTGCACCACCCAAGTTTAACAACAACAATGTTGCCGCCAACACCAACACTTCCCCGAGGACTGGAAGCAATGTTGTGCCTGTTGCAGCAAAGGACAAGTCGCAAGTGACTTGTTATGACTGTGGAAATAAGGGTCACTACTCCAACGAGTGCCCCAACAAGAAGAATGCCGCAGCCCCCAATGCCAATACCCCAGCTCAGCAGCGTCGTGTTCAGCCTGGAAGAAGATTTGCCCTAGGGAATTCGCTCAACCGCAACGGCCATCTTTTTCTCATGCATGCTGAAGAAGCTCAGGAAGCACCAGATGTCGTAGTGGCTATGTTTTCTGTTAATTCAGTACTTGCTCAAGTGTTGTTTGATTCTGGTGCATCGCACTCATTTGTCACCGAAGAATTTGCATGCACTAGTAAAATTCAACCAACCAAACTGAAGCATGTTATGATCGTCCAAATTCCCGGTTCAACCACCAAAGCTAGGAAAATTTGCAAAGTTGTCCCTATCCGAATCCATGGCATAGATTTTTATGCTAATCTGATAGTACTCGGAACTAAAGGTTTGGAGGTAGTACTAGGAATGGATTGGATGTCCAAACATAAAGGATTGATTGACTGTGCCAAGAAAGCCATCACCATGACCAGTATAGCCGGAATATCAGTCGAGCATATATCTGAAACCTTACCTCGTCAATTCAAGTGCAACAAGAGTATATCCCAACCCACCATTGACCAAGTCCAGATAGTCTATGAATACCCCGATGTATTTCCAGATGATTTGCCCAGTATTCCCCCAGATTAGGATATCGAGTTTATCATTGAACTAATCCCCGGAACATGACCCATAGCCCAGAGACCCTATAGTATGAACCCATCGGAACTGGCAGAACTAAAGAAGCAACTGGATTCCATGTTGGAAATTGGATTGATTCAACCAAGTGCATCGCCTTGGAGATCACCTGTCTTATTCGTGGACAAAAAGGATGGAGGTAACCGTTTGTGTACGGATTATCGGAAGTTGAATGATGTCACCATCAAGAACAAGTACCCATTGCCCAAGATAGAAGATTTGTTTGATCAGTTGACCGGTGCCAAAGTGTTTTCTAAGATTGATCTTAGAACAGGCTATCATCAACTCAAGATTCGTGCAGAGGATATCCCCAAGACTGCCTTTACCACCCGTTATGGATTATACGAGTACACTGGCATGTCCTTTGGATTAACCAATGCCCCCGCTTATTTCATGAATCTCATGAATAAGATTTTTATGGACTTCCTGGATAAGTTTGTCGTTGTTTTCATTGATGACATTCTGATTTATTCCAAATCAGAAGAAGAACATGAGCTACACCTAAGGACTATTCTTGGAACCCTTAGAGAGCATCAGTTGTATGTCAAGTTTAGCAAATGTGAATTCTGGTTACAAGAAGTAGGATACCTCGGCCACATCATATCAGCCGGAGGAATTGCCGTTGACCCTGCAAATGTGAAAGATGTTGAAGATTGGCAAGCCCCAACCATTCAAACCCAAGTTCGTGCATTTCTCGGATTGGCGGGATATTACCGCAAGTTTGTAGAAGGATTCTCGAGTATCGCCCGACCCATGACCCAATTGCTGAAGAAGGATAAGAAGTTTGAATGGACCGACAAATGTGAAGCGAGTTTTCAAGAACTCAAGAGGAGATTGATTTCAGCCCCAATCTTAATCATGTCGGATATCACGAAGCCATTCTACGTATATTGTGATGCATCCAAGATCGGTCTCGGATGTGTGCTCATGCAAGAAGGCAAGGTTATATCCTATCTATCCCGACAATTGAAACAACATGAGAAAAATTACCCAACCCATGAACTCGAACTCGCAATCGTAGTTCTAGCCCTGAAGACATGGAGGCATTACCTGATGGGAAACTGTTGCGAGATTTATTCGGATCACAAGAGCCTGAAGTATATATTCACTCAGAAGGAGTTGAATATGAGACAGAGTAGATGGATTGAGATAATCAACGATTATGACCTGGACATTCACTATCACCCTGGTAAAGCCAATGTGGTAGCCGATGCCTTAGCAGATTGCCGTGCTGCTTGAACTCCATGATTTTGAAGGAGCAACCAAGCTTGCACAAAGAGATGGAAGATTTTCGAATGGAAGTAGTGAGTGAAGTATTTTTGGCTATCATAGAACTTCAACCCACTTTGATCAGCAAGATCAAAGAGGCGTAGAAAGGAAATGCTAGTATCGATGGAATCAAGCGTCGTATCGGTACAGGAAAAGTACCAGGATTCACCGAAGACGAAGAAGGAGTTCTGTGGTACAAAGGACGCCTTTGTGTTCCCGCAGATTCTGAGTTAAAAGAAGTTATTTTGAAGGAAGCTCATGATACTCTTTATTCTATCCACCCGGAGGGACTAAGATGTATCAATATTTGAAACAGCAATTTTGGTGGCATAAGATGAAGAGAGAAATCGGAAGCTATATCGCCAAGTGTTATATATGTCAGCGAGTCAAGGCAGGACATCAAAGACCCGCTGGATTGTTGCAACCATTGCAGATTCCAGAATGGAAATGGGATTCCGTTGGAATGGACTTTATCACTGGATTTCCTACTTCTAGTAGGGGAAATGAATCTATCGGAGTCATAGTGGACAGATTGTCCAAAGTCGCCCATTTCTTACCCGTCAAGACCACATATCAGAGTTCGAAGCTAGCAGAGTTATACATCGCTAGAATTGTTAGTTTGCATGGAGTCCCCAAAAACATCGTATCTGATCGAGGAACTCAGTTTACCTCGAGATTCTGGAAGAAAGTCCAAGAAGGTTTAGGAACCCGCCTAGATATCAGCATCGCGTATCACCCTCAGACCAACGGACAAACGGAGCGAGTAAATCAAATACTCGAAGATATGCTGAGAGCTTGTTTGTTAGAATATGGATCTAAGTGGGAAGACTATCTGCCGTTTGCAGAATTTTCATACAACAATAGTTTTCAAGCTAGTTTGCAAATGGCCCCATTTGAATTCATGTATGGAAGGAAGTGTCGCACCCCTTTGAACTGGTCGAAAGTAGGAGAGAGTCAGATCTTCGGACCCGACATCCTACGAGAGGCAGAAGAGAAGGTTCACAAGATTCGTGAGCACCTCAAGACCGCCCAGTACAGACAGAAGAGTTACGCCGATAAGAGACGTCGAGACCTCGCCTTCAACATAGGAGATTTTGTATATCTGAAAGTGTTGCCATTGAAAGGAATGCAGCGTTTCCAACTCAAAGGAAAGTTAGCCCCCAGATATATCGGACCCTTCAAGATTCTGAACCGTCAAGGAGAAGTGTCGTATAAATTGGAACTACCAGAAGAGATGTCAGCCGTGCACAATGTGTTCCATATCTCACTACTTCGCAAGTGCCTCGAAGTTCCGGAGAAGACCGAAGTGTTCAAGAATATCGATCACCGGACTATATAGATCAACGATGACCTGACCTATCCCGAAGTACCCATCCGTATTTTGGAAGAAGCTTTTAGAACCACCAGAACCCGAAGCATCAAGTTTCTCAAGATTCAGTGGAGCAACCACACGGAAGAGGAAGCTACCTGGGAGCGCAAAGATCACATCAGGACGGAGTTTCCCGATCTTTTCAAATCCTATGTAATGTTTTCGTCCTTTTTCAAATCTCGGGACGAGATTTTTTTTAAGGGGGGAAGGTTTGTAACATCCAAAAAATATTAAACTAGAATTAACAAACACTAATCACCAAAATTAGGGTTAACAAAAACTTTTCCAATTAAAATATGAAAGCATTCATATGAGTGTGCATTAAAATTTGGATTCTTTTGAATTGCCATCATTGTGTGTATCTTTGCTTGGAAAATGATTCCTAGGTGCATTAAACATCATCTAAACAATTCCCAGACTTTTCCCAAAGACAAATAAATCAAAACAAACAAAATAAGGGAATGGTCACTTTGGCCAATTTAACTCCCATCCCTACTTTGGCTGTCTCTAACTTTCAAAACATAACAGAAACTTGTTTGGATCTTTACACCCCTTGATAGTACTCATAACAAAGTACCAAGGCCCACCTTTTGATCATCCAAAAACATTTGAATGCATAGTTTAAAGGACAGTTCAAAACTGAATCTATATCATATGGGAAGATCCCACTTTTTCAAAAAACACTCAAACAAGCTCAACTTTCAAAACCCAAGCATCCACAGACTCACCAGCAGATGCCTAGCACACCCACCAAAAATATTTTCAAAATTCAAAACTTGAATTCATGCGGCCATTTCATCAAACACCTTGCAGATTCAAATCTAACAAAATCAAAACACTATAGTGTGCAGTGTTTTGGGCCTAACTTGTTCCCTCTCTCGACACCACTAGCCTTAGTAGATCATCTAACGGCCCTAACTAATCCCTAGAACCACTGTAAGCTTGACAATGTCATCAATGGTGAACAGCCGAGAGCACCCATGTCACCCCAGTGTGGACAGCAGGCTAGAGGAAGAACTAGCCATGCCAACCTTGTCTGGGAGGTAGACCATGCCTCACCGCCCCCTATCGACCAGCCCTGCCTCGCAGACAGCAGCCAGAACCGCCAGGAACGCCGCGCCCGTGCCGCTGTCGACCATGCCGACGTGCGCCGCAGAGCACGCGCCTTTCCCATTCAACCAGACCACCTCGAGCCCTCGCCGCCCGCCAGCATGCTCCCCACCATCCCAGGAGACCACTAGACATGCCCATTTCACCGCCCGTGCCCCATAGCCCCCGCTCGCCATCGAAGACGCCGCCTCTACCTCGCCGTTTGCCACCACCCCTACACGCGCATTAAAGCCATAGAGCATCGCCAGGAGACAACCGATCGATCGCCACCCTCGGTCATGCCGCTAGCCGCCCGTAGCCGTGTCGCCACCGTCGTATGCCCATCCCGTTCGGTCTCACCGTCGAGCCTATAAAAGGAGACGACCCCCAGCCGAATTGAGCACACCATCTCACTCCCCTCTCCTTACTGATCATTCCACCTCGTTCCCGGAGCAAGGCGAGCAGCGCAGTGCCGGAATTTCACCGGAGCCCGCCACTGCTGGAGAAGAAGGGAGCGAGCGATTGGAGCCGCCCCAGGAGAAGCTACCAGTACCAGGAGGTTCGCCGTCGTTTACTTCGTCGTTTTCCCGCCTCGCTGACCCTCTCCTGAGCCCCGGTGAGCCCCCAACGACCCCCACCTGCCGCGTAGGGTTCTGTCTCGCCAGCGCTGCCCGACATGGACGATGAACCAGAGCTGTTGGATTAGAACTAGATCCAACGCACCACGTTGCCCCATACCGCTTCGCACCCCTCCGTCTCACTGACGCGTGGGCACAGTAACTTAACCAGCCCGCGTAAGCGCTATGCATAGCAGGCCGGCACATTTTCTCTTCCCGCGCAGCCCACTAGTTTGAATTTAACTTTTTCCATTTTCATTCAAACACAGTTCTGTACCCAGTTTCAAAAATCAACCCAGCTTGATTCAGTGAACCAAATTGAATGAAAATTGTTTGTTAGAAAGGTCTAGAAGTGATGAATCCAAGCCCGTTGGATTCAAATCATTTGGATCTGTAGATCACCCTTGGTAAAAATAATAAGGCAGAAGCTTTTCTGCATTCAAACATTTTTCAAATTCAAACCATAATAGCTTTTGAGTTCATTCCAACTCTCAAAAATCACAAGTAACCATACCTTTCAGAATATATAAAAATATTTGGTTTTACCTACAGAAATAATGTTCAAGTAATAAAAGGATGCCACATAGGCATTTCTAGTCACTTTATTTAAATGAAATAAAAGGTTAAATCTTATTAAATTTTGACACCACTTTAAATCACATTCCCATGTACTAAAATATGTGGTGATGACATGTGTCAACATGATCCCATGTTTGGTTTGGAGAATATTAAATCTTAAGTAGTTTTTCAATGAGTAGAAGTTATTTTTCTAAAAATAAAAGCAATAAGCCAAATGCTTCAATCTTGAAATGTTAGTGATGATGCTAGATCATCTATAGAACCCCTTTGTGTGATGATTGAAAGTAGTTAAGTATTGTTTGGTGATTTTGTACCTCGTATTTATTTATAGATGCTAGTAACGACCAAGGATACGAGGAGGAAGGAGGATACTACGAAGAAGAAGCCGAGGAGAACTTCAACCACTGCTCTGCACAAGGCAAGCTAACACTTGCAAGATACTATACTTATGCAAGCCTAATACTACTAGTTGATTAAGCAAGCCTTGCTAATCAAGTTAACCTATGCAATGCACTAAGCATACTTGGTTAGACACATTTGATGATACCCAATACTAGTTTTACTTGCAAGCTTTCTACTTTATTTCTTTATCAAAGCTACTACTTAGAGTTTACTTGAGTAAATTTGTAGATACTAGAAAGAAAATTGAAGGTTGCAAAAAGAGCATAAAACTTGGCCTAAGCTAGATAATCTTCATGTCATCCTAAGGCATGAAATTGAACTTAGTTAAACTCCACTAGTTTACCACCCCTCATTAGTACTTACCCCCATTTGTAGATTCTAGTGCTAAGCATAAAACTTGATCAAACTTTAGATGGGAATACTTGGTGGAAAAATGGTTATGAAAACCTTGGAATGATGGATCATTCTATTGAGATGTTTTGACATGTGTTTCTGAACACCATATGATTTTGGTGATGAAAATTGTTAAGGCATGAGCCTTAGCCCTTTATAAAACTGATGGTTGTCTGGATGCGATACCATTCCAATTTTACCGTACAACCACAATACCCGAAGATTGGGTAGGGCTTGACTGGAAACTTATGTACCTTAGTATTAGTTCCCTCAGGGCCAAGGTTTGAGCTGAGGCTACCTTGTGAAGATTGTCCACCTGTGCAGTACCCAAGATGACAGTTGGTCATGATTGGGACGCCAAACTCATAAGAGAGGTGCTTATACTAGGGCATGTAATTGAAAGGTTAGGATTGATTATCCGCATACTGAGTATGGTGAATTCAGGATTTGTTCCTAACGGATGTATCAAATGTTGTGTTGAAAGTGTACAATCTCTGCAGAGTGTCAAACTATTCGAATAGCCGCGTCCGCGGTTATGGACAGTTGGAGTGGCCATACTGTTCCCCCGTCAGATGTTTTCAAAATGACTTGTGAAATCAATTGAGACTTTGACTTGACCACAACAGAGTTGTGGCATGAGATACAAGTCCCCCGTTAGGTGTTATAAATTTTCAACTAGCTTTCGTAGCTTCTGAACTTAGTAGAGGTAAATCTGGTTTTTTGCAAAACAACCCTAGATCTTAGTGTCCTACTACGAAAACCCCCTTCACCTGTTAGTATTAGTTTGTGAGTACTTAAAGAGTACTCATGGCTTTGTCCCTGGGTATTCCCGTGGCCAGACTATGAAGAGGAGTACCAGGAGGATGGACCCTAGGAAGGTTACGACAACTAGTATCATCTCCCATCGTCAGCATTGCCTGTGACCCCGAAGATGGATCTTCGCCTACGCTACCGTTATTATTACGTATTCCGCTGCTTGAGTTGTATTAAGAACTGGATCATGAGATCCTTATTTGTGTAAGACCTTATGTATGGTTTGTAATGGATGATGTACTGTGGTATCCAATTCTGTTATGTCTCGCAAAAATGGTAATCCTAGGATTGCGATGTATGGCATAACAGGCATCTAGGATTAAAAATCCGGGTGTTGACTGGGACCCAACAATTAAATATGTGGTTTATGTTGTTTAGATACCCTGCAATTTAAATGTTGTATTAACAAGCCCAATTAAGTCATCGATTCGCTACACAAATCTAATTGGAGCCAATATAATACTAGAATAGCCCGCATATGGTCTCCATATTTAATTTTGGTGAATCATCTAAATACCCCCAAACATCCACAATATGCATGAGAGTATGAATGACTCATATGCAACAAGTCACAATGCCATATTATAAAAAATTAGGGTCTTCGAAAAAAGGGTCACACATAGGGGATCGGCGATCTTGGTGTTCTATGGTCCGAGTTCGGATTAAACTTGTCTCTAATTCGGGAAGTAGATCTTGCATGTCGTCTCGGAATCCCTTAGGCACTTCAAGCGTCGGTGGTCTTCGGGTGGTACCCTCTTTGGTTCGGTTTCTCGCACTTGAAGATCTTAGAGTCCATGATGGCGGTCTCGGCATTTCACCCTCGTGGGCGATGACGAACTTGGATTAGGCACCTGTGGCCTTGTGCGATTCTTCCGGTTCTCGTCTCATTTTGATCTCAACTATGAACAGGATCAAGGCACATCTCCAACTATGAAACAAAGAGATCAAAAGGAGCGTCAATGAAACAACAAACAACACATACGCAAAACGACACTTGGAGTTCATATGGTAGCCACGTACATGGGTCAGAGAGTAGGAACAATGGCAACATGCTCACACCACTGTTGCATATGAAGGCAGCGCCATAGTGTAGGGCCTCCTGACTGCGAGTAGTAGCTCTCAGTGCCCGGTGGCGGTCCAGGAGCGGAGGGAAGGCGTGGTGTCGGTGCGACGACAAGCACGGGATGCGCCAGAGAGGAAACCATGACAGGCGTGCACGGTGACAACATGACAAGCTCGAGAGGGCGACGGTACTCGCAGGGAGGCGGAGAAGAGAGCGGCGGGCGAAGGAAGCAAAAGAGGTGGTGGAGCTTGTCCTTGAGCGAGAGGAGCGGCGCCACGGCTTGAGACGGTTTCTCGCTGAGGTAGTCACGACAGTGTTGGGACGCATGTGGAACTTTGTAGAGGAGGGCGTGCGCACGAGGAAGGAGAGGCCATGGCTGGGCGCGAGGCTCGGGTGTAGAGGAGGTCGCGCGGGATGCTGCAGGTGCACGAGGCGGCGATGCCATGGGGGAAGGTGAGCTCGGGGAAGGGAGGCAGCTCGCGAGGAGCTCCTATAGGCGAGGGAGAGCCCATGCGGGAGGCGGTGAGGCGGAGGACGACAGAGGCGCACTCACGACAACAGTTGGAGAAGTGGCAGCGCGGAAGTGGAGGAAGGGACACGGCATCTGGCTCGCTGATCTTGCAACGGCAAAGAAGTGGCGATGGCCAGGCGACGCGGGATCGAGGCGAGGCTTCGTAGATGGCGGTGAGGTGGTGGAGGTGGCCTCTTGGCGGGTAGGGACGAAGGGGAGAGATGGAGCATGTTGAGAGAGTCATGCGATGGTGACGACAATGTGGAGACGGGGTAGGGCCAAGGGTCACGTGGTGAGTGCAGGGTGAGCAACGCGTGTGGTTCGTGCTGGGGCCAAGGAGGGATTGGGATCGGAGAGAGAGAGAGAGAGAGAGAGAGAGAGAGAGAGAGAGAGAGAGAGACAGAGAGAGAGAGAGAGGTTTTCAGGTATCGGGGCAGGTGGGGCTTGAACGCATGCGTGAGAGGGTTGGGTCTTGGTGAGGGGTAGGTGGAACCAGGGTTTAGGTGTAGCGCGGGATCGATCGGGAGTGACGCTGCCGGCTACACACGCTGTTGCGTGTCGGGTGTGGTGTCGTGTGCGGCGCGGGTAAGTGCAGGTGCGTGCTTCTGTGTCGCGTGTGCTGTGTGCGAGGTGTGGTGCAGCGGCGGGTATGGCTGGTTGGGTTTTAGGGTTAGGGTTAGCATAGGAGTTGGTAGATATAGGGTTTCTAGTGGCTGGGCCTTTTGGGCCTAGCCGGATTCGGTCTAGGTTATACTAGCTGAATGCCCGTACGCTGCTACGGTTCGTTTAATTTTTCTCATTGCATATTAAATATAACAGACGTAAATATATATTTGTGGAAAATGTAACCACATATTATTTAGAAGCACACCTTGTTAAAAATTGTGATCTAAAGACACTAAAAGAATATTTTTGGTGTAGAAAATCCTAAATTCAGGATCTTCTGTCACACGGATTTTCTTGAAAAACAAAGTCATAGGCACGTAAGTTCAGAGCCAGGCCAACTACGCTAATAGCACTCATCCATAAACTGGTGATGAGTACAAATAGCATAAAGAAATGTAACCAACGTTTATCGGAAAAAGCAACACCAAAGATTTGGGACCAATAGCAGTTAGCAATAACCATTGAATACTAAAGATAAATTTAGAAATAGGGTAAAGCGGTCTGTACGTGTAGAAATACAAAAAATCAAGTGCCAAAGATAAATTTAGAAATGATTATATTTAATATGCATAGAAACCAAAAGATGCAACTCCCTGTGCACATCCTTTGCTTGTATAGAACTCGGTTAATTAGTCTTCATCCGACATTTTTGTGTCAGGTCTACGATCGATTAGTACATCATTAAAACAAATATTGAACTAAAATTTTGTTATGTACATATGCAATACGCATGGAAAAAACTGAAAGCTCGAATATAATGAAAAAACATGATCCATGGTCCTCTTTCCACAATGTCATCACGCTTTCTAGTGATTTCTTCCACTGTCATGGGCATGGTTGTTGACTGGAGTTGCAGCGTATATTAGAAGCGTCTATAAAGAACGAGACCCTTTTTTGTGTGTGAATCAGAGCTTCATTCATTAGACAACATCACAATGTTCACGCTGAATACAGGGAGATAAAAACACGGGAACCTGGGAGTTCCAAGCTCAATCCGGTTGCACAACAGACGCATGTTTAGTAGTCAGATGAGCTGCGCAATTTGCCACACGGCTTACATGACATAATTCAAACGAATTGAACTCCCTATAAAGATCAAACAGATGGTCCAGAATTGGTCTGAGTGACCTCCCTATTCTTCATTCTTGACTTCCAAAGCTCAACCAACACAAATCAGTCAGTCTCCAAAATAAGATTGCTAATAGCAGCATCACGGCGGCACATGGGTCTATCAAGAAACGCACTTAACTAAGCATACATGCAAGATAGAAAAACAGGGACAAACAAAGAACAAATTCATGCATATAGATAGGTGGATCCAAGAAAAAGAATCTTCATTAGTTAGCGATCGTCTTAGTTCACATACCAGAAATTTGATCGTTGCGGCCGGCATTGGCGTCACCTATTACGATGTCAAGTCGTTCCTCTTCCAAGACACCATCATAAACCGTGTTAGACTCCTGAACACCGACCCTCTTGTCTGCAGGCCTTCTCCAGCGGGGGCCTAGCCATGGACGTGAGGCCCTCGTGCCTCACCTTGCCAACAGTGTCGCATTCGCGTGTTGCTAGGCGCATTCAGGTGTCACACCCCATGCAGCGACAAACACAGTTGTTTCGTGGATCCTCGTGGGTATCAAGGTAACCATGTATGACAACATGGCTCTACTTATCTCCCTCATGCATGCCAGAGAATACTTGTAAATCACGCGGGTTGCGGAGGCTCTACGTCATCAGATCAAGGTCTCCAACACCTACTCCCTTAGTATCTTAGCTAACAGGTTGCGCCCACCACTCTGGAGCTCGCATTATTGATGCAAATGGGTCTTAACGCATCAATAAAAAATAAGATTTATGGTTAATTTTTTGTGCCATGCACGATTTTATGTTATGATCCAGGAACATTTTTTGTTTCTGAAGTATGTACAAATAATCCAAACTATAACCAAAGGCAAGAAATCAGATAGGTTTCTGAAGTGGTGTTCGTTCCCCTTCTCTGTTTCTCTAGAAGAGCGAAGAGGGAGGCGACAAGCTTTCCGCCATCGACGGCCGGCGAGCCAGGGGGATCTCCTCTCCTCTGTCCGCCGCTCCGGCGGCGGGAGGACGGGAGAGCCCTTCGGCCTCGCGACAGGACTGTAGATAGGATAGGAGTAGCTTTCTTAGGAGCATAGTGGTGGTGGTGGTGGCGGCATCCGGGAAAAATAAGTTGGCGTCAGCTCACTCCCCACCTCGGTGGTGCTCTCTAGGGCAGGCGACGGAGAGCTGGTAGCCTAGTAATGGTAGCCTAGTAGTTCTCGCAGGTCTTCCTGTGTCTCGGCGAGTTAGGGTTTCATGGGCATGGTCGGTGAGGCGGCGGTGCTGGCCATGCCATAGGATTTTGTCCTCTGGACTCACCGCCGTCAGGGCGATGCGTTCTCCTGCTTCGTCTGGGAGTCCTAGAGGTTCGTACAGGAGTATTCGGGGTCATCTTCTTCGTGGAAGGCGACGACAACATGTGCAGATGGATGGTTGGATTGGATTGGGGTTCAACGGATGGTGGCATGCGGCTTTTTCGCGCTTCCTCGGCAGCGGCGATGGAAGGCACCGGAGCCGAGATCCGAGGACTTCGGGGGCGTCCCCCGGCCGACATGTCCCCAACGGCAAGGTCCCGCCAAGGGCGGGCCACATTTGAGGCTCTTAAAGCAGAGGTGTTGCGATGAGGCTTCTCGGAGATGGGCGTTTGGCAACCGTCTTTCTCCTCTCCGACGGCGCTTCGATGCTGGCGGAGGTCGGGAACGGCGACCGATGGTGGTGTCGTGCACAGGACCCGAAAGGACATCGTTCTAAATTTTCTTTTTCTTGGGTTGTTTGTTCTTTTTCTCCAAGACACCTGTTCCTCTGGATCTTTCCAGGATGTAAACGCGTGTGTATGTGTTGCCTGGCTTTATAAATGAACACGTGGTCTACTCTCTCAAAAAAAAAATCGGATGACAGGAGAAACTTACATTGTACTGTGTATATGGCATACTGCAGATTAGCTAGTCCCACACATATAGTTCTATCAGATTGTGCATCGGTAGATTTTGCACACGGAGGATCCAAGCAATGCCTGCATCTATGTACGAACATACCTCCAAGTTTCCCGATCAACCGTTCTTTCTTGATCTATGTACACACATGCCTGCATTGGTAGATTGTACAGGACGCGCTTGCCGGCCACACGGTATGGGAAGGTCGCGCGTGTCCCTTTGCTCCATGTGGTCGTTGCCCTGGGACTCCCAGACAAAGCAGGATGGCTCCCGATGGTGAAGACGGCTGCAGCAATTCCCTGAGCTGGTGTCTCCTGATGATTGCGCTTTCGTGGATTTATTACCGTGGTTGATTTCCCGTTAGTCTGCATTCATCACGGTGACTCCTGTTTGCGTGGGTATTGATTGTTACCGTGATTTTTGTACACTTTCCATGTTTACGAACGAGTGGTTGACCGCTAATTGATTGAATGGTCTTGATTGTCCCAATATTTAATAAAAACGATTTGATGATCCAGATTGCTCCAATGTGGTCACCAACTTTCTTTTAATAGTAAAGATTACTATTATTTATAAAATATTTTCTATTTCTTTTGTTTTGTTTTTGAAACCCATTTTAATATAGTTTTTAGAAAAATATGGAGAAGGACAAATAGAGTTTTATATTTGAATAAGAGGAGAGATAATGTAACAAAAAATAGGGTTTAGCAAAAAAAGTTTCGGGGGCAAAACAAATATATGATGATGCACAAAATATAAACAAATGCGATTTTATAATTTAGGGTTTCCCGGGATGCTACAATTCGACACCACTAACAATGGATCTTGCTTTCGAGATCCGCCTCATGGTACGAGGAAGATGGGCGACAATCTGAATCTTCTCGCTTCATGTAGATCCTCGCGACACGACTAACAAGGATTCTTTCTCCATCTTGAAATCGTCGACACCACCAATAAGAGGTTGTTTCTCTTTTGTCGAGAGAACACTCTGGAAGAACAAAATACGAAGGTAGAGGTCTCAACAGATAAGGCCACCTCTAACTTCCGTAGAATGAGCAAAAAATGCAATAATGAACCAATTCAATGTACAAGCGCGAATGATAAGAGTAGTGGTATGGCCGCGACTCCATCCCGCACTTAAAGCATTACTCTATAAGCAAACAGACAGTGTAACATCCCAAAAATGTTGAACAATGATTACCAAATCCCAATCACCAAAATTAGGGTTAACAAAAACTTTTGTTAACCAAATTGATATGAATGCATGTGTGAAGGTGATGATTGTATCAATGCATGAATGGACTTGTGCGATTGATCTAAATAGCAAGGGATGGTTTAAAGATGAAAACAACATCATCTAAAACATTTCCAAACAGAAACAAATCAAGAGAAAATCAAAAACAAAACAAATAAAGCAAATGGTCATTTTTCCCAATCTTGCTCACTAGGCCACTTTGGGTGTTTCTAGTACAAGATTTCAAACAAAAACTTTTCGATTTCTTTTCACCCCTTGATAGACCAAGTAAAAGTGAATCACAGCCCACCTTTCAAACTTACAGAAACTTTTGGCAACTTGATTAAAAGGACATTTCAATATTGAATCTTTAACATATGTGAAGATCACCTATTTTCCAAACCGAACCAAACCAGTTCCCCTTGACCTTTCCAACTAACCAGAGACTCCCTAGTATGTAACTAACACACCCACCAAGTTTGAATCAAAAATTCAAATTTGAATCTCTTTCGGATATTTCATCAAACACCTTGAAAACACCAAAACCAACAAACATCAAACACTATTAGGAGCAGTGATTTTGGCCAAACTTGTTCCCTCTCTGGTTCACAGCAAGATATTAGTAGATCATCTAGCCCAATTAACAAGCTCTAGCACCACTGTGAGCTTGCCCTAGCCATCAATGGTGAGCATGCTGAGCTCAACTTGCCACTCCTCAGTCGATAGCAAGCTAGGAGAAGCACCAAGCCTAGCAACCATGTCTGGACCCTCACAACCGTCCACCGCCACCCCCTGTCCAAGCCCCAAGCGCAGCCAGCCCCTGGACCACACAGCCTGAGCGCGCCCAACTTCTCTGCGAGCATGCCAAGAGCGCGCCAGAGCATCACCCGCAACACACACCCACAGACCGTGCGCCGCCCTAGCCGCGTGCACGCGTGATCATCACCACCCCAAGAACACCCCAGACATGCCCATTCGTCGCCGCGCGACCAGGAGAGCCCGTGCGCCATGAATTTTCCCGTCAGACCCGCCCAGAGTGCCGAGACATTCAGACCATATCGCACCGCCCCACGCCGTGTAGCCATGCCCTTGAGTTTCGGCAGGGAACACATCACCGTCCCCTACCTTTTCCCATGCCTGTAGCTCCCTGTAACGACGACACCGACGAGCTCCGCCCACGCCATTTGGTCCCCTCGCGGCACTATAAATAGAGGTCTTCCCAGCACGAATTCTTCAGACCATCTCACTCACCACCTCTCACTGTTCATACCCACTCATCCCCGAAGCAAAGCGAGCACCAGGTGGCCGGAATTTCGCCAGAGCTTATCACTGCTGGAGGAGGAGGGCGCCCTTGATTGGAGCCGCCCCAGGAGGAGCCACCAGTACCAGGAGGATCGTCGTCGTCGACATCGTCATTCGCCCCCATCGCTAGAGACCTGGTGAACCCCCATAGACCCCTACTGGCCACGCTAGGATTCGACCTCGCCGCGTCCTCTTCAGGCGTGGACGATGGACCATAGCCGTAGGATTAGAGTTTGATCGCATGGCCTAGATCGCCCACTACCACTTTGCACCCCTCTGTCTCACTGACTGGTGGGGTCGTTCTCTTAAACTCACCCACACACGCGCTGTGCGCAGTGAGCCGGCCCAGTTAGCATCCCGCGCAACCCAGTAATTCAAATTTAGGTTTATTCTTTTAGTTTCTAACTCAGTTCTGTACCTAGATTCAAAAATCAACCCAACTCGATTCACTAAACCAAAATGCATGAAACCAATTTTTTTAGAAAGGTACTGGAATTCTTAATCCAAGCCCGTTTGATTCAAGTCATTTGGATGTGTAGATCACCTATAGTAAAAATAACAAGACATAAGATTTTCTGCATTCAAACATTTTTCAAAATTCAACCATGAAAGCTTTTGAGTTGATTCCAACTCTCCAAAATCACATTTAACAAGACCTTTTAGAATATATAAAAATATATAGGTTTACTTGCGGAAATAATGGTCAAGTAATAAAAGAATGCCTCATAGGTATTTCTAGTCACTTTAATTAATTAAAATAAAAAGGTTAAACCTTATTAAATTGTGACACCACTTTAAATCACATTCCCAAGTACTAAAATGTGTGGTGATGACATGTGTCAACATGATCCCATGTTTGAGTTGGAGAATATTAAATCTTAAGAGTTTTTCAATGAGTAGAAATTACTATTCTAAAAGAAAGGAAATAAAAGTACTGCCTTAATATTTGTGATGCTTGTGATGATCCTAGATCATCTAGTGAAAACCTTTGGTGATAAATAGAACTAGTTAAGTATTTTTTGGTGATTGTGTACCTCGTATTTATTTATAGACGCTAGTACCGACCACGGATACGAGGAGGAAGGAGAATACTACGAGGAAGAAGCCAAAGAGAACTTCAACCACTGCTCTGCACAAGGCAAGCTAACACTTCCAACTTAGCAAGCTAATCCTTGCAAGCCTATACTAATATCTTAGCAAGCTACTATCTTAAGAAAGCTAAGTTAAACCATGCAAGTTTTACTTGCAAGTTTACACCACTTGATACCCAACCCTAGTTTTATTTGCAAGATTAGTATTTTATTTCTTTATCAAAACTTTATATTAGAGTTTACTTAGTGACTTACAGATTTTAGAAAGATATTTAAAGGTAGCATAAAGAGCATAAAACTTGTCCTAAGTTAGATAATCTTGATGTCATCCTGAGGCATGCGATTGAACTTACATAAGATACACTTGTTTACCACCCCTCATTAGTATTTACCTCCACTTGTAGATACTAGTGCCAAGCATAAAATTTGATCAACCTTAGAATGATGAGTCATTATCCTGAAATGTTTTGACATGTGTTCTTGAACACCAGATGATTTTGATGCTGAAAATGATAAGGCATGATCCTTACCCCTTTATAAAACTGATGGTTGTCTGGATGCGATACCATTCCAATTTTACCATACAACCATAATACCCGAGAATTGGTAGGGCTTTACTGGAAGTTTATATACCTTACTATGGGTTCCCTTGCGGCCAAGTTTTGAGCTGAGGCTACCTTGTGAAGATTGTCCACCTGTGCAGTTCCCAAGATGACAGTTGGTCATGGTTGGGAGGCCAAACTTACAGGAGAGGTGCCTATACTAGGGTTGTAATTGAAAGGTTAGGATTGATTATCCGCATACTGAGTATGGTGAATTCATGATTGTTCCTGACGGATGTATCGAATATTGTGGTGAAAGTGTACCACCTCTGCGGAGTGTCAAACTATTCGAATAGCCGTGTCCGTGGTTATGGACAGTTGGAGTGGCCATACTGTTTCGTCGTCACATGTTTTCAAAATGACTTGTGAAATGATTTGTGACTTGACTTGAACACAACAGGGTTGTGATACAAAATTCAAGTTCCCATTTAGGTGTTATAAAACTTTCAACTAGCTTTCTTTGCTTCTGAACTTAGTAGAGATAAATCTAGCTTTTTGCAAAACAACCTAGAGCTTAGTAGTTCCCACACAAAAACCACTTCACTTGCTAGTATTAGTTTGCGAGTACTTAAAGAGTACTCATGGCTTTATCCCTGGCTATTCCCGTGTCCAGACTATGAAGAGGACTATCAGGAAGATGGACAGCAGGAAGGTTATGACAACTAGGATCATCTCCCATCGTCAGCATTGCCTGTGACAATGAAGATGGAGCCTCGCCTACGCTATCGTTGTGATTACGTTATTCCGCTGCTATGATTGTATTAAGACTGGATCATGAGATCCTTTGTTTGTGTAAGACCTTATGTATGGTTTGTAATAGATGATGTACTATGATATCCAATCTGTTATGTCTCGCAAAAATTGGTAATCCTGGGATTGCGATGTATGGCATAACAGGCATCTGGGATTAAAAATCCGGGTGTTGACGGACAGATTATGCAACCAACTCACGAAATTCAGTCTAAAAATCTCGAAAAACGAGGTTTAGAAACAAAGGAGTGATGTAGGCTCTTCATCGGATCTGATGTAGATGATGTCATCGCGTGTTGGAAACACTAGAAGATTCAAAGAAAAAATTTAGTGGATTTTGGTCCACTGAAATGTACAATAGAGAAAAATTCTTCATATAGCATGAACAATGGATGTCGAAGCACCGTTACACGGGGATGGAAGAGAAACCCTGAAGGTAGGACGAAACCCGAACATGAGAATTCCTAGACTCGATGAAAATATAAGAGGGCAGATTCAAAACACGCAAAGGTAAGAGGGGAAGAGCATGGAGGTAAGGAGTAAAAGAAGACTTAACCAGATCTAGACAACCAATTTTGTAAAATAGATTTGACACTCTACAACATACGTTAGCTAGGCTATCCTACAGGCTGGACCAGTGGTGTATCGTAACAGCTGGGCTCTAATACCACTTTGTAACAACCTTGAATCGGTCCTATGCAAGTTTCAGCAATTCCCGCCAAACCCGCATAGAAACGATTCAAAGATGCCCACTAGGATCTTACGTGCGGGTGGAAAACGAATTAATATCATTACACAATAGTCCATGAAGGAACCCACAGAACATATATAGACAACACGAGTCCATCAGTCAAGAATACCGATATACAGTACAAAGATCCAAATCACCTTGAAAACGATCACTACAAGAAAAATTGCCTTTTACAATATAAAATTTTCGTGGTTGAAGGCCCATTTTTCGTGGTTGAAAAGTCTTCTACAACAGATCCCCTTCGTGGTAGAAGCCCCATCACAAATGAATCTACCACGGTTTTTTCGACCGTGGCTGATCATGCCCTTCAGCCACGAAAAGTCGTTCCGTTGTAGATATGTTCGCTAGTTGCGTTGGCTGCTGACGTCATGCAAACTGCCAAGCGGCGAACACCGTTAATGGCCAGTTAGCATCGTTAAATGTGAATGAAACCGTGATAGAAGTCAGGCCTAGCCAAGGACTGATAATTATTAAGCAGCCGACCCATTATGAGAGACCAACAGAAAGACGGCCCATTACTGTTTTGTTCTGCACTATTTGAAATGGGCCCATTTGTGCTGCTAGTTGTGGCTTGTAAACTTTCGGGTCTGTTACTATTTTGTCCTACTAAAGGCCTGCCTAGGCTCACTACTGTAGGGCCTATTAAGGGCATGCGCAATGTCAGCCTGGTATTGTTAAGCTCTGCGGTCGGCCCGACACTGTTCTTACAACCCATAATGGGATGCCCACTAACGGCCTATTTATAGGAGGGCCCATTACTGTTATGGCCCATAAACGGCCTGCTCATGTTCTGCATGTTATTGTTCTAGCCAAGTAAGTCTTTCGGCATGTTACTGTTCTTGTCTATTTCTGTTTTGGCCTGTTACTGTCCTGGCCTTTTGCTATTTTGTTCCGTTACTGTTTTGGCCTCTTACTGTTTTGTCCTGATACTATTTTGGGTTGTTACTATTTTGGCTTGTGCATGTTTTGGCCTGTTATTGTTCTGGCATGTTGTTGTTATGGACTTTCGCCCGTTACTGTTCTGGTAGGTACATTTTAAGGCCTATCGCCGCTTAAGCGGTCTGCCATGATTCTGGCCTTTTGCAGTTTATTGAGCCCATCTGTTTGTCGGCATATCGTATTGTACAATTATTGCACAATTCGTGTTTAAAACAGTCAATTAATAGTTGGCTCACTAATGGCCATGCGAGAATCAGCATATTACATCAACAGAAAAATTCTAAAATTTATTATAGACCAGAATTTCAACAGAAAAAATAATGCATTACATAGACATCGTCGTCAGTCATGATTGGAACAGGGTTTCTACTATGGAGCTTACATTGCCATACAAGTAACAACAAGCTTACCATGGCAGTTGCAAAAGAGATTATCAAGTAGATGGTCAGTACAATCTTGTCAATCTTTCAGTTCCTGTATCTGTTTGCGTGTAATCATGATTATTGCATCTGTTTCATTCGTTTCTTGTATAATTAAATCAATTGTTTCGAGAGCAGCTGTAATACTTCTTTTTGCTAGAAAAACCGTAACAATGGGCTGATGCAAGCAATAACCACTATCACTTCTGCTTTCTGAAATGACCTTAATACTTAACATAGGCGTCCTCACTTCTGCCTCCATAGCTTCATGTGCAGCCTAAAATAAAGAGTACAAGTCAGCATAGCATACCAGCAAACTGACAGCCAACTAACATGTAAAATAATTTTAATGCATCATTGGCCAGTAACAATCAATGATGTGCCTTGTACATCTCTGTACGGAATAACAGGAACAGTCGACGTCTTGGACCGATGCGAGCATGTTGCTGTATCACAGTTGCTCTATGGAACAAACAATACAGATTATTTGCAGGCTGAAACTAAGACATATTAAGTTAGAGCAGCAAAGCAGGCGAAGAAACACTGTGTTTGTTGTCAAAGAATTTCAGAACTAGCATTGTTCTAATATAACAAATCAAACAATCAACATATGTGTCTCATATAGATTAACTAAACTAGTGTGGTAGTGAACATAGTGAACCAAGCTAGACTCTTTCCCTCATAGAAAAATCATATCACTGCGTAATGGAAATATAGAAAATATAACAAAAAGAGGTTCCTAGGATCCCTTGAGTTACTTAGAACTGGTTAAGACAACAAGCATTAACCTATAATATAAAATAGTGTTTATAAATGGTCTATAGTACGATCTAGCCAGATCAGTGTGCATTTTTAGAAATTATCGTTGGACCTCCAACCACAAAAGGTGGCATTGTTTTAATCATTGGCAAACTATGATAGTACCTTAGAAAAACAAGAAACAGATCAAGTATGTGTCTTAAATAGACTACCAACATCATTTCAGAGAAACAAGATATCAACAATTGCTTTTCATTAGCCACATCATTCAAATAGTTTGATCGGCGAGCCAGTATATAAAAAAGAAGAGAGACAAAGAGATGATTCATTTGCCGCTAAAACAATAGTTAAATGCAGCGACAAAATAGCTGAAACCTTCTTTGTAATGCCTAGAACTATTGTATTTACAACTACTGATAGTATCATTATACATATAATCAGGCAACTATGAAAATCGAGTAGACAAACAAGAAAATTATGGCTGGTATGAAGTGGTAGATCAAATTAAGCAGAATGTGACATTCTTTTGATAGAAGCCCTTTGTGCCCATATAGAGTTGGTAGCTAGGAAATGTAGCAATCATACGTAGTGTGCATCATATAAACTTCTATATGAAAAAATAGATATTCAACATATATAATGTCAAGTAAAGGTGTATGATCTATGTTATCCATATTATATCCATAGGAATCACGACAAATTATCGCATTTTTGCAATCACAAGTCAACTAAAATTGCAAAGGACTCATAACTAATTGAACCGTCTGGTGGCTAATATTAAACTAGCAAGATCATCTGATCATGTATAGATGAAATCTAGTAGACATGAGTTAGAACATATGCATAATGTCTCATATTTCTTAGTAATCAACCATTGTATTTCTCACAGATATTGGCATCGTTGAAGTTAAGAAAATCATGACATTGCTTTAATCATGAGCAAACTAAAGAATCAAATTGGCAATAGAATCTATGTATGCATCATGTAGAGTAGCTAGTGAGTTAATGAATTAAGCAATCAAACACCAGGTGCATGATAGACTTCCATAGTAAGATAGTTATAGTACATATATATAGTACCTAGGTATCATACAAAGCTTAATTATGCTTTTTATATCTAGGGAGAACATAGTGTAACACCCTTAGAATCAACTCTATGCAAGTTTCAGCGATTCCCGCCAAACCCGCATAGAAACGATTCAAAGGTGCCCACCAGGCACTTTCGTGCGGGTAGAAAACGAAGTAATACCATTACACAATAGTCCACGATGGAACCCACAGAACAGATATATACAACAATGACTCAAAGAGTCAAGAATATAGATATACAATACAAAGATCCAAATCACCTTTAAAACGATACAGCGTCCGAGTACGGACAAGATGCAAATTTAGCTAAGAGCCCTGAAGAATAACCAGTGGCGTCCATAACCCTGCCCAGGACAGGTTGGAAGGGTAACCCTGCTAATGACGTCGATCTCAAAACCTGCTTAAACAAAAGGGGTGCCGACAAAGGGCAAAGGAGCTGTCAGTACTGAGGTCAGTACACGGCGAGACTATAATTCGGCGGTCCTCGCCTACATAGGTATGGTGGACTGAAGCGGCAGCGCAGCATGCACTAAACAACCTATAGAGACTCAATTCAACTAGAGGCCATGAGATAGGGATAAGAAAGACCTATTTGGATCCAACCTGAAACTATCACCAAGCATACCCATCCTGGTATTTCCACCTCGAGACCAAACGAGGAAGTCAACCGAGGAACTCACACAGTTGGCAGTTTTATTCATTCCGTTGTAGTTGCGGAAATTACTAGTCAGATATAGATAGCATGAGTCATCCTGATAATATAAGCAGTGTGCAGTTTTAGATAACCATTTCATTGTAGTTGCAATACTTACTAGTCAAATACATATACCATGAGACATTCAAAAACCAAGTAGTTGTTGGTACTTTTATTTAGCCATTCCGTTATAGTGAAGCTGGTTACTAGTCATTACAAAGGCAAATTTATAGCACTACTTTAGGTATAGTTGTCTATGATCGAGATACTGTGCTCCAAGTCGTCCATAACCGCGGATACGGCTTTCAGAAAGTTTTACCCTGCAGGGGTGCACAAATAGCAACACACGCATGATCAACCTCGGAAAAACCAAATGAAAACCCAACGAGGCATCACGATAGAACATTCGCAAGATTTATATTTGATTTCAGGGGGCCACCCCACCAAGCTACCCGTGACGAAGTTGGCCTGCTCCGAGACGGACCCAGAGGTTTGTGCCAATGACTATAAACGCTGGGAACCCAAAAGTGTGACTGGGCTTGTCGATACCGCGAAAACGTTCCACATTTGTTCCTAAACAATACAGGCGCTCCACGCGTAATAGTAAATAAGGCAGCAAAACATGGCATAAGTACATGATAGTAATAAAGCCCCAAACTACATTGTGGCCCCAAGGAATTAAATATGACTCAAGCAAGGGTTAGGGGGATTCATGGTCCCACATGCGGATAGTGCGAATATTCAAAGAATAGTATCAAGTACTCGGGGTCCTACGGGATACAAGTAGACGGTTAAAAACCAAATAACATCTATTGCCCACCTGTGCCTTTGCATTATTTACCTACTTTAATTTTAGTTATTAAATGGTAATTAAAGCCATGATTATCTCTAACATTAAACATGCGGCATTACTCCAACAACCGTGAAAAATCGACGGCACGACACATCACCTACACAAGCAACTACGACTCGCAAGGCCGACTATCTACCAAACAACAGGTAATAGGATGTGTCCATGGCAATATAAGGGCGGCGGGGAAGTATAACGGGGTACAAAATCTATAGCATCGCAACAGAGATAGCAATAGATCAACAGGAGGAAATAAAGACTATAAATATAAACTAGGTAGAAAGGGGAGAATGCTCGCCTGAAAACATTGCCGAAGGTTCCTCTGAAGATCAGTCGGCACTCGCATCAACTCAACGGCCTTATCCGCGAAGAAGAAAAACACTAAAAGAAACACCGGATGCAGTACTTAATACTACAACAGAAGATTGGGCATGATGCATGTTTGATATATGACATGGCAAAGATGCGATGCGATTAGGCAATATTAAACGGAACCGGGGTCCCGACAATTATTTAATAGGTTCATGTTGTATAGATACCCTACAATTTAAATATTGTCTTAACAAGAAAAAATATGTCACTAGTTCGCTACACAAATTTAAATGGAGCCAATATAAGATTAGAAAAGAACGCATTTAGTGTCCATATTTAGTTTAGGTGAATCGCCTAAATACCCCAAACAAATATAAGCGAGATGCAAACAGATACGAGGATGGCATATTCATGATCTATGTTTTTTTAGCGAAATTCATATATAACTTTTTCTCAAATGAGCTAAAGATTTAATAGATACAAATAAACAGATTGCAACAATTAAAGAAAAGATAATGGATGATAGGTTCTAATCGTGCGCCGGTTATATACACAGAGAAAGCTAATGGGTCAAACCCACTTAATGTTAAACGGTATAAAGGTTGGATTAAAATAATAAGATGGGATTTTCTTAGGATCGATCAACAGAGACACACGCATAAAACTAGAAGAGTGAGGATTTGATCTCCCGATCATGGCTGCGATGTAGTGCACAAGATGACTGAAAGATCCCACCTTTATAAAGGTAAAGATCCCTGTGATAGCAATGCTAGTCCCTGGATCAATTGCTAGCATTCACAGTTTAAGATGAAGTACACAGAAACAAAGGTCATTATTACATCGTCATTCCAGAGATAACATAGTCTTTTACAACTCCATAGCCATAGGCTAGTACAAGAGTTTAACTTAGCAATAAAAAAAAAGTCTTCATCTTCATGTGCCATAGGCAAGCATGTTGAGTGTAGACTCATAACCCCTAATCATCATCAGAGTAACCTGCAACATCACAAGTTACAGCGACAGTGGGTCAATACATTGGAATAGTATTGGCAAGTGATACCTTAGTAGAATATTAGCATCTAGTTACTACATGAATTTGGCTAAGTGTAGCTTAGGCTTGCTTTGCTCAAAATAGATTTTTACCTATCAGTTGAAAAACACTAAGTTTTTGTTTGATAAAAACTCCCAAGGAACCACCAATAAAAATTGGTGAACCTTCACCCTTGTTCAACCACAAGTTTTAACTTAGAAAATTGGGATGAGGAGATTCTTGATAGCTTCTATGTCTTGATGCTCAAATTGTCCATTACCGGGGACACGGCTAAGTTCTTAGTTTCTTCCTTCTGCAGAGGTGGTGCACTTTCCCCACAAGACTTGATTTTCACCAAGACAGGACCTTTCAGAAGCCTTCCCTTAGACCAAATGGACGCGTTCCAAACTATCACTCACTACCACCAACTGTCCAAATGGTTAAATTATTGCATCCTAAATGATCCAGGCAGAGCCCATAATGCCATGTGGCTGCACTAGAAGCTTCTTAACATATGGAATCTCAAATCCCTTTGTTCCTGTTGGCATTCCACAAGTGAGATACACAAGGTAAACCATAGAAATTGGCCTTGTGTAACCACTCAACACAAACCAATCCCACCATTCCACCCTGGTGTTTCATTCACTTAGTTGTTTTATTAAGCAAAAACATAAGTCAAAGACTTAGCAATATTTTTCCATAGCATGTATATATTCCATCCTTGGTTGCTACTAGCTAGGCTAAGCATGGCAATAGCAAGTATCTTAACTTAGAGAAAACTCTAACAATTCCACAACTACTAGGATTTCCCAAGCATAACATTTAGATACTTAGCAAAAATATACATGCAAGCCCTATACAAAATATTTCTAATGCATAGTCAAAATATTGGGACAAAAATATGAAGCACCACTTGCCTTGGTAGTTGGGGGAGTAGCAACAATCTTCACAATCACCACTAGCACCAAAATCTACACATAAAATGATAGCACCAAATTCATATTTCAAACAATCAAGCAAAAATATATGAATGCATGAAAATTCTATGAGATGATTTTTCCAACTCAAACAAGACAAGTAAAACAGTACTGAACAATCAACTAAAAATTTCCAAACTAACTAAATTTAATTTGGCATTTAAAGCATTTTCCAAATAGTTTTTATATACAAAATATGCTTGCAAATGTCTCTGCAAAAACAACTAAGTTGACAGAAGCAATTTATTAAACAAAGTACATGGTTGGATAGAATTATTTCTCCTGATTCCAATGATATAAAATTTGCAAAATTTGAACGTGTGGATCAAAAGTTATAAATTTTACAAGTTTAAACATCTAATAGATCTAATTTCAGATTTTAAATCTAACCCTAGACACGTGGGCGTGTCTGATTGGCCCGTACCGGTTCGGCCGGATCGATCAACGTGGGCCGTTGGATTTAAGTGGCAGCGCACGGCCAGATCTGCATGTACCGCTTCGTTTAAGTGATCTATTCATGCGTATCAGATCTAGATCTAATGGCTACGACGCATGCGACCAAAGTCTGGCGGCGCTAATGGGTGCTGGAGGCGGCGCTTCTGCCGGCGACGCTCCGGCGATTCCAGAGGGGGCTAAGGTCTATGTAGTGGCTTACTAGACTCGCGAGAACACGATGATGCTCAAGGTGTCGCTGGCGTGGGCGGGGGCGTGCTGTAGTGTCCGTGAGAGCTCGTAGAAAACCTTGCTGGCGTCGGGCACGGGTTGGCGGAGACGAGGGCAACGTTCTAGGTCTCCCTAGGACAAACAAAAAGTATCATTGCGTGCACAAGGATGAGGCGCTCAACATGGTTTGAACCTGAGGTCAAGGGGCGTTCAATTCATACCGCTATTGCTCGTCGGAGTTGAGGGCGGTGTCGGGAGTTTGCGGTGCTCGACGGAGTCGACTACCTGGGGCAGTACAAGTCGAACCAAAGGTGTTAGAATAAGCGTAAGGACAACGGAAACACGATAGTATGGTTTAGCAGGCACGGGGCGGGTGATGCTTACCGGAATACTTCGTCGGAGTTGCTCGGTCAGCGGCGGTGTAAGAGAAATTGTGAGCAGCCTGGTGGCGGAGCGAGCGAGTGGAGTGAGGGGAAATGTGCGGGGTGGGGAGGGGGTTTTGTAGCCGAAGCAGGGGCGGCATTCACGCAGCGAATCAATGGGATTTAAGCAGTGAGTAATCGCTGCGTCACTGCGGTGAGGTAACGGCGGAGCGGGTCACACGCGCGGTGATTGCAGACGATGATGACGGGGCAAGTGGGTCCCAATGGTCAGCGAGGGGGTGTGCGCGGCCGCGGTGAGAAATGGAGAGAGAGGGGAAACCCGGGTGGGTTGCATCTGCTACTGGGCCGAAAGAGTGGCGCCGGCCCTTTTTGATTTCTTTTCCCTTTTTCTTTTTCTGTTTGATTTTCTAGGAATCCTTTTCAAATGATTTTAAAAGAGTTTGAATTCAAACACTTTCTAAATTTTTGTAAAGTGAACCAGGTACATTTTTGTGTATAAAGTATTGTTGTTCACTCAAATTTGCAAAGGTCCATTGATATTTAAAATAAACCTTGCCTTTAATAATCATTTAAATAAGACATGAGAATGGTTTAAATTCATAATTTATTTTGAAAACTTTGATCAAGCCTTGGAAACAACACTTAAATTCATGTTCAAATCCTTACTGATTAAAGTAAGTATTTTCATATTAGAAGGTCGTAATATGGCCATTGCCTTGCTTACATAAAATAATAGATCACAAAGTTTCTGTTTTTTGAAGAAATGAACCTAAGATGATTATGAATGGATGAATGATATGCAATATTTAAAATCATGATTTTAGGATGTTACAACCAACCAGGCTGCGATTTCAGAGCTGATACAATAATTTTTCGCGGCCTTTTGGAATATCCTGAACTTGGACATGACTGACGGGGCTGGCCACCGATGGGAAACAACAAGCGGCAGGCTAACATGTGCGTGCCATGCATGAAGTGTGGCATCGAGAGGTGCACAGAATGTATAAAATGCATGCATGCGCACCGACAAGAAGCCAGCAAATTACGCGGCAGGACGTGCACGAGGACGTAGGACAAGGGATTGAGCTAGGCGAGCAACAGCGTCGACGTGAGTTACTGAAGAAAACTGAAACTCGACGGCACAATCCGTGAATTTCGTCGAACTTCTGACAGAGATATCGAGCAGTTCAGAGCTCTGATTTGAGAACGGTTTGATGAGGGTCAAATCTGGGTATACGAAGTTTAACGGAGCGTGAAGGTATGAGGCTGGGATCCATGGAGGAGATTAGAATCGTCTTGGTTTCAGAAGGCAGAACGAGGGTAAGCGCGCACGCGTACTAAGGATGGTGAGCGGCGCGGCCGGTGGTGGCGCGTGCTCTGGTACACGAGATCGACCGGAAACAAGGTAGGGATGATGCACCGGTGCAATAGGAAATCAGAGGACACGACAGTGTCGAGCAGCAGCGATGGCAGCGGCAGCGGAAGACGACAAACAGCTATGGCTCGTAGTTCTTCGTCTGGTGGCAGCAGCGTTACATGAAGCAAGAGAGAGGAGTTGCTGGGAGGAAAAGGGCCTCACCGAGGGTAAGTAGGACAAGGTGGCCGGGCTTGATGACGTCGTGGCCGGCGACGAGAAGATGGGGCGGACGCGGAAGCTTGTGCGTCCGCGGTTCGGCAAGGACGCGGGTGTGTGCGCTGGCTCCTCTTCCTCGCTCCTGGCACCATACTTCAGCAGCAGATCGACGTGGAGCTCCTTTACCCGAGAACATGGACTCCGGTGACGGGAATCAGCGGCACAGCCAGGTAGACGGCGACGGCCAGCGGCATGGTTATGGTGGGTGTTGCTTGCCGGAAAAGAAGAAGAAGAAGGGAGGGGGGTGGATCTTGATCTGGGGCAGGTGAGATGGGGTGCCGCTTTATGGCAGATAGAGGGAGAAAGCTAGAGAGGTGAAGGAAGAGGGGAACGGGCCAAGCATGTCCATGGGCATGTGCGCACTGGCACAGCTGGCTCGAATATCTGATCAAAGAGAGAAAAAGAAGGGGTGCCTAGCTTCGGGCTGCACTAGGTTGGGGGTGTTCGATTGGAGCATGTGGTAGCTAGTTGGTCCTTGTTAGCCACGGTGTAGATCTTGTGTAGAGTTTTAGGAGAGTATTAGAAGAATAGGCAGATAGATAGGCCAAAACAAGAAAGAGATCAACTGTTCAAATCGAAAAGAGGCTAGAGGATCACAAGATTTGCAAGGAATAGAATCCAGCAGGAATGTAATAAGGAAGATCAAAACAAGAAGTAATATGGATTAAATAGATTAGATGAAGTAAAGAAAGAGGAAGATGATCACAAAATATAAAGATCCACAGAAATCAAATGGGCATGATTTAAATCCATAAGACAAAATAAAAAAGGAGCCCATGTGTCATATGTGGTAGATTTGAATAGGATCATAAGGAGAAGATAGAATGGTGAGTTAGTGATAGAGAGAATTTAAAAGATGATGCCCCCAACTTAATTTGGGCATTTGACAAAATAAACTATAAATATTCAAATAAAAACAACTTAGACATTATGGTTCCATCACACATGGCACCAACTATAATATAATAGAGAGGGCAAAATAGAGGGATGCAAACCAAGGCTCAAATTCAAATATCAAGAACCAAATACAAGTAAGATAATTTAAATGCAACGGTTTAATTATATGTTTCATGCAAGGTGGCATGATGAACATGATAGTGATGCATGATGATGTCATGATGATGCACATGATAAAAACAACCGCGATTTTCTATTAGTGGTTTTACCTGTGGTGCTACACATTGTTGCTTGTGTTAATCAAAAGGTACACTCTATACATACTATTATATTTTACTAGGTTAGTCATTTCGAGAGTACCATCGGTTGTATGACGCAGCCATGCTAACAACATACATGATACTTGCTATGAAACTGTCACTATGAGTAGTCTAGCTAGAACACAACCCATTTCAAAATATAAGATATTATGGCTTTTGTCAAACGAATGTATCTTGACCCCCCTTTAGTGTTGGTAGAGTAACTTTGACTAGTATTGTATGCATTTTTACTAGTATAAGTTAATCCCCACCAAGACGAAGTAACTTAGACAAGTCTCATACATATAACACTAGACTATGTTACTACCTCGAGAGTGCATATAAGATCTTATATTATAATAGAATATAAATTAGCATAAAAGTAGATATACTTCAAACACCATCACCCAATCATGGTCTAGTTAACGTATATATAGATAGATAGATGATCATCAGTCAAATATAGCAAAAATAGATCGCCACCATGATTGAGTGGGAAAATTGAATTATAAATCAAGGGATTTACGTTTGGTCTTTGTGCAGTACCATTAAAGGTCATATTGTTCTAATCATTGACCAACTCATGTGGTGCCAACACTAGACAATGTGGATACCTCCAGGGTTCATACAAACTCTTAAATATAACAGAAAAATACTACAATAGACTATAAATTAGCATAAAAGTGTATATACTTAAATTACAACCACCTAATCATATTCTAGTTAAAGCATAGATAGATAGATTTGATGATGAGTAAAATATAGAAAATAATAGATCATCACCATGATTAAGTGAGATAATTTAATTATAGATCAAGATATGTACATTTCGTCTTTGTTACATAGAAAAAAAAATATCATAATAGTGGATATACTTAAATCACCCCACCTAATCATGGACTACTTAACATATAGATAGATAGATAGACAGATAGATGGATAGATAGATAGATTGGTAGACTGATGCACATAAGTCAAATATAGAATGAATAGATCATCACCATGATCGAGTGAGCACATTGAATTATAATCGGGAGATTTATGTTTTTTTTCCAGTCTTATTTAAGGTCAATCTTGTTCTAATCATTAACCGACTCATGTGGTGCCTCATACAAACAAGCATCTAACACTAAGCATATCTTGGCAAAAACAAGGACTTAATATTTCTCTTTGTGCAGTCCCATTGGAGGACATCATGTTGTCAGTTCGTTCGTTGAAGACATCCACCGCATCTAGTACTTCGATAGATGATGCATCTACTTTATTTTTGCTTCTCTGCATATAGGTTCCATCCACTCATTAACATAAAACAGTTTTGCACTCAGCAATAATAGAAATCAACAGGTACTTACAAGATTGTAGGGACGATTCACTCTATGATTCTTTGTGTTCCTTGTGAGAGGAAATAATATCAGATAGTGGTTTTTGTTATTTACAAAGATCTATATAGATATTATAGTATAATAACTTGTGAGCACATAGAGAAGGGAATGGTATAATATAAACAAACATTTTAATGACATAAACTACAAATATGAAATAGGATTGAACTATTTAACTTGTGAAATAGGATTGAACTATTTAGCACAAACAGGAGAGAAATTACAATGGAAAAATATTTAACTTGTGAAATAAGATTGCAAACAAATATGTAAAGTTCCGTAAAATTTGCCATGACTACAGAGAAGGAAGATATGGTATTAATATTAGGACAAACAAGATAGACATTAAAATGGTATACGGTTTGAACTTATAGAGGAGGGAATGCAAACACATATATGAAGTGACTTAAAATGACATGAACTACAAAATAGAAGGTATATACTGTTGCTACAGCAATTATAATTGAGGAACTTAATTTATAGAGAAGGGCATGCAGATAACCATGTTAAGTTCCTTAAAACTTCCCATCTAATACTACATCTAATCCAAAATCTAAGGCATATAATTTTTTCACAAGTCAGTCAACACAAAATTCAACCTAGTTTGTAGAACATACCAGGAAGATCTACCATGCCAAACCAATACCATTCGATACATCGGGACATGTATTTTAATAGTCACAGATGCCACAAATTAGTTGTTAATACATTTTTCTATCTGCCTAGTCAAAGTCATCATTGTTTGACTTTAAAAAATATAGGCCTTCTTTTACGGAACGAATGTAGTACATAATAGGAGGCAACTACTGTCAGCGCTTAATTGAAATGAGGTAGAAATAATAATGGCATACCTTGAAGTGGGAATACAAAACAAACAAGTTCAATGACATAAAATTTGTGATGAATTACATAAAATAAGGCAGTTAATGTGGTTGCTTAGTACAAACCAGATTGAAATTAAAATAGTATAAATTATGAACTTGTAGAGTAGGGAATGTTAACTGCGGTGACCCAACATACCACTGCTGTGTAGTACACTATAGTTATTGATATGACATTCACAGAACACAGTTCCGTAAATATCACATCCCTTAGAGTGGTACAACATAAACATTGCGGGTCTAAATTACATACATACACACATTATTATTACAATACCAGAAGTTGAAGACTTCAAAACATTCAACTACAAACCAAATATAAAGTGTTTCAGCGGAAGTTTTAAAGTGACAACTTCAACTCTGAATTGAGCTCAACAACTTATTATTATATATTGTTCATGTTGCTCGGCTCAATTGTTTACTACTACTAAGGTAACTAATCTGACTCGTTGCCGCCCACACCATATCTGATCTCGTACTCCACCCCTTCCACACCGCCCGACAGGTCAGGCTCCTCATAGAAGACATCTTCTTGACATTCTGCTACATACATTGGAGTATCTTTTGGATCCTCAGAGTCTAAGCAGGGGATCAAAGGAAAGGGTGAGTAACAACGTTACCCAGCAAGTTCATTATATGCAAGGTGGAAAGTTTGATGCTCTATCTACCACCTCGGACTATAAGTTGTAGAGGTCCCAACTTTTAATAAGGTAGATATCCCTGTGTTTACAATGCTAGTCCCTGGATCAATAGCTAGCATCCACAGTTAAGATGTAATATCAAGAAACAAAGGTCATAGTACAACTTTATAACCAGGAATAAAATAATTCATTACATCTTACATAGCTCATTTGGCTATCTCATTACAATGCAGCAGAAATAACTATAGCATGGAGTCCTTCATCTTCAAAGTGCCACAGGCAATCATGTTGGTTATAGACTTGTAATCCTAATCAACATACTTCACTACATCAAACAAACGTGCAACATAATAAGTTACAGCCACAAGGGTCAATACATTTGAATTGTATTGGCAAGTGATACTATGGTAGTATAGTGGTAACTATCATCTATATGCATTTGGCTAAGTGGAGCTTAGGCTTGCTTTGCTCAAAATAGATTTCCCTTATCTTTTGAAAACACTAAGTTTTTGTTTGTCAAAATCACCCAAGGCATCTCCCAATAGAAATTGGTGATCCTTTAACCCTTGTTCAACCACAAGTTTTTAACTTACAAATTGGGATGAGGAGATTCTTGATAGCTTCCATGTCTTGATGCTCAAATTGTCCATTGCCGGGGACACGGCTAAGTACTTAGATTTTACTCTCTGCAGAGGTGGTGCACTTTCCCCACAAGACTCGACATGCATCGAGACAAGATCTTTCAGAAGCCTTCCCTTAGACCAGAAAGGACGCGCTCCAACCTATCATCCCCTACCACCAACTGTCCATTTGGCTAAATTAGTGCAACCTATATGATCCAGGCAGAGCCCATAATGCCAAGTGGCTGCACTTGAAGCTTCTCAACATTTGACATCTCAAATCTCTTTGTTCCTGGGTGGCATTCCACAAGTGTGATACACAAGGTAAACCATAGAAATGGGCCTCGTGTAACCACTCAACACAAACCAATCCACCATTCCACCTAGGTGTTTCATTCACTTAGTTGTTTTATTAAGCAAAACATAAGTCCTTGACTTAGAAATATTATAGCATGAATATAATCCACCCTTGTTTTCTACTAGCTAAGATAAGCATGATAGTAGTAGGAATCTTAACTAAGGAAAATTCTACTAAGGTTTCATCTACTAGGATTTCCCATGGCATAGTTTATACTTAGCAAAAATTCCATGCAAGTCCTACATAGAAGTAACACTAATGCATAGTGAAAATAATGGGACAAAAGTATGAAGCACCACATGCCTTTTTGGTAGAGAATATAAGATCACTCCTTGACCTTGCAATAGTCACTCTTCAAATTTCACTACAATTCAATCAAGGCACAAATTCAATCTACCACTCAAGCAATTCATCACATAGAATAATAAAAACAAAGCAATGCATGCAAGCATGCCAAAGATTTATTTTATTTGGAAAAGTGGTTTCTAATAGTTTATAAACATTTTAAAACACCTGTTGGTCATTTATAAATGTGGCAAAACCATTTGACATCAAGTTAGTGAAATTGACCACTTTAAATCATTTTTGTTTTGCTAGAATAGATTTAAATCAAAGTAATAATTTCTGGTGTTTGACAAATACATTTTTACACACAAATGTTAGTGTTTTATGGTCAAGTTTTTATTATTAAACCCATTTGCAAAAGGTTTCACCTATAAACCATTTTTATACCAAAGCAATATTTTATGTTGTTGGAAATTCCTTTTAGCAAAGTAATAATTTTATAGGGTTCATCAAATATATTTTTAAATCCTAAAACTTGGTGTTTAGGGTCAGAGAGTTTAAATCAAATAGTTTTCCAAAGGTTTTACTCAAAAAGCATTTTTAAAACATATTCAACATTTTTATTTAGCTAGAAATGCTTTTATTCAAAGATTTATTCTTTAACTTCACAAAATACACTTTTAAATCCATAAGTTGGTTTCTATGGTCAGTAGGTTCAAATCAAACCATTTACCAAAGATTTTACCTTAAAAATATTTCTAGAATAATTTTTATGTTCAAATTATGCCTACACAAGTTTCTTCAAATACAACCAATTTTGCAGAATCAATTTAATAAACAAAGTACAGGGTTGGAAAGTACACTTCTTGTTGATTCCATTGATATACAATTTGCAAAATTTGGACGTGTGAATCAAAAGTTATGCAATTTACAAATTCAATCAACTAATTGAAATGTTTGTGTCTATTTAAACAAAACAATGCCACGTGTCTAATTCTTACTGGCCGAAAACGGTTCGGTTGGATCGAGTGCTGTGATGAGTTGGATTAAAACAGATCGTGCAGCATAGAATCAATCGTACTAGTTCGTTAAGTCATTCTATCCAAGCCATGCGATCAAGATCCAACGGCTGCGGTGCGAGTGACCACGGATGGGCGGCGCTGGCGGCGGTGAGTGGCGGCGGCGCGTTTAGGCGATGGTGTTCCGGCTAATACAGGAAACGAGAGAGGACGTGGGGTGGCTCACCGAGATCGCCGTGGTGAGTTGATGCTCAAGGTAGCAGCTGTTCGTCGAGCGGCGCACAGAGTCGTCGTCAATCTCTCGCCGGAGATGCTCCTGGCGTCGGGCACGCTCGGCCATTGTCGGGGACATTGCTACAGGGCATGCTAGGACAAACGAATGGTCCCGTTAGACGCGTAGGAGAGTGGTGTGTATGGGAGCATCAGTGAGAGGGGGAGGCGCGGTCGGATGTTACCAGTAGAGGTCGCCGAAGTTGGAGCGGTAGGCGGTGGCGCTCAGTCGAAGATGAAGCCGATCTTCTGGGGCGCGCGCTTGCAAGAGGCGAGTGCTGGTAGGTGCGGGAGACACTGGCGATCAAGCTCGCATGGACTAGGGGCCGGGGAGGGTCTGGCTTCGCTGGAATTCGCACGGGAGCTCATCGGCGGCGGTGGGGTTCGAGCGTGTGATTAGAATAGCCTGGGGTGGGTGGTGAGTGAGGGGAAAGAGAGAGGGAAGAGGGGCGATTTAACGTGCGTGATCACTGGGCTGAATTGCCGCGGCATTAAGACGAATTTAAGTCGCGGAATCAAAGATGAAACGGGAGAGAGGAGGAAGAAAGAACTGGTCCGCGATGGGTTGAAGAGATGACTGACAGGTGGGGCTGCTTCGTCAGCGTAAGAGAGAGAGAAAGGGTGGGGTCCAGTCGTCAGTTGCTACACGGGTGTGGTTTCTGGTGGAAAACGATTCGAGGGAGGGAAAAGAGAAGGTGGGCTCGCTGGGCTTAGTGGGCTAGCTGGGTTGGACTGGGTGCTTTCCCTTTTTTTTTCTGTTTCATTTTTCTTTTTCTATTTCTTTTATTCTATTTTGATTTGTTTCAAATGATTTCAAACACCATTTTAATTTAAATATTTACCAAACTTTCAGAAATTTTGTATTCTGTTCAAACATGTATTTTAAAGATAATTTTGGAATATTTCTTTTATTCCCACATGGTTTAATTATTTATTTAAAATGGCCCTTTTGTCTTTATTTAAATTGGATTTTAATATGTTTTCCAACTTTTATTTAAATTCCAAATTTTATCAAATCCTTTCAGTAGGTTTTATTTATTTAAAAAGGTGTGAAATAATTCACTTTGAATTTTTTGAAATATTTTTAATATGATTTATTAATCATTACTATTTGTCTTCAATTAAATAAAATTCGACTATGGTTTTAATACCATATAATTTTATTGGAATAATCTTTATCCTACTCTTTTATTTGGATTATTTTCATTTGTTTATGGATTTGGCCAAGATTTAATTTATCTTTTAAATACTCCTTATTTATTATTTCTTTCTTTATCTTATAAAATCCATATCTTTTTATTTAAAGATCCAAACTTGGTGATTCCAATTTGAAAAATTTAATTAATATTTGTTTATCCTTTTATATCTCTTTAGGATTAATTTGATCACAATTTGGTATGGATTTCAGATAGGAGCTTTAGTATCTTTGAAATTTAATTCCTTTTATCTTAATTAATTCATAAGTTTTTATCTATGGCTCCAAATTAAGTGAAACCAATTTCTATGGTTTTATAATGTTTTTTAATTATCATCCTTGATCATTTATAAATGTTTGTTGACCAGATTTTATATGGATAAAATCCATAGTCTTAGAGTAACCTTGGAATGATTTTCTTCCAGTAGGGTTTTAGGGTTCTGGTTTACTTTTCCAAGTGTTTAAATTTTAAGATTCATTCTTAATGAATGCATTTAACTTGATTTGAATTTTGTTGGAATCCCTTTTGTTCAAAGTTTGTTCAAGATGGGTTTTAATGTTTCCATTTGAAATCAAAAAGTTTCTTTTCACCCTAAATTTCAACAATTATTTATTTTTCACATTTCAAAATTTTGAAAATTTGGGATGTGACATAAGTCCTTGGCACTATGCAGTTTTCGTAATCTTTCTTCAAAGATTGTTTTTATTGTTAAAAACTATGCCCATCAGCCTTCACAGGTTTACCAGAACTTTCATGGATTTCCTTTCCTGCCACGTTCGTAGCTCCTTCCCGGAACACGGAGTAACAAGTTACAATTTTTACACTATGCAGAGGTGCGTTACTTTACCCATGAGAGATCAACTCCTTGTTGCACAACCGGCCGTACTTTTCCGTCCACAATTCCAAGATGTGGGGCCCAGTAGGTGATCCAAGACAATCACTGCCCCCTTCACGACCACGCATGTCTCCTTGGTGTACACCATGCACACCCATTGAATTACGGCATTGGTTAGTACAGACCGATAGATGCCAGAACTATTGTGGGACGTTGAGGGTTCCCACTCATATGCTGCATATCCTCCATGAATTACCAATTAATGCATGCTACGAGGATAACAGCCATGACCTGCATATCTGGCTACATGCAAGAGGAAGAAGATAAAGATGACTTCTCCGTCCCATTCCAAATCTCATGGTTAACGCATGATATACGGAGCTAGAATCACTGATGTCATGGGTTGTTAATTCCTAGGTGGTTATCCTTGTTGGAATTAGAACCCTAAGTTCTTTTCCTCCATTATATCATCACTTAGGATGATATCAACAATTTATTATTTGAGAAAATAATATTTTCTTTCCTTGAAACATAGATGATAACACACAGTTTATAAATACTTTTGTAAAGACTCTTCAAACGACATGGGCAAGCGATGAACTTGCCTTGTGATTGCTTCGATGTCTACAAAACATCATTATTTCCCGGTAAGGACAATATTTAAAGAACCAAAGATGAACATGCATAGTAATGTGATGCATTATTTATTATTTATTTTCTTTATGTGTTTCACCCAATATTTTTGTTTTTCTGGAATATCTTTAGGAACTTAAGAAATTCATCATTAAGGAATAACTTTCATATTTTATAAATATTATTTTCACTATTTTATAATGTAATATATTATTACTAGAGTTAAAATCTAATTTTTATTTAATATTAACTCTTATATTTATTTTCTTAATAATTATTTTTAAGAATTAGCATTTAAATAAAAAAGATTTTATTTTGGTATCTTTAAATATTTATTTAGTATTTTTCTAAAATACTATAATAACCAAATATAATAAAAGGTATTTATATTGATTTTGATGTATTTTCAGAATTTGATAAAATTCCATAAGGAATATATATATTATAAAATCCTTAACCATAAAATCCATTTATTAAAAATGGTTTCAATTTAATTTAATAGGTTATTTTATTATGAGTCTAAAAATATATTGTTTTTATTTTTAAGACTTTTATTTTATTTTCTAGGATTTATTGAGGTCCAGGGGTATTTTAGTCTTTTACTTAATTATTAGAATCCCTGTTAGGGTTTTGGGCCAACCATTGGGCTTTTTGTGCCCATCTTGGCCCATTTGGCTTGGTCAAAGGATCTCCCCGAAGGGGTTCTGGCCTTATCGTCCTAGTCCTCTACCTCACTTTCTCTCGACCTCACCCCTTGTCCTCCTCAACCCCATGGTCGCTGACACCGCCGTCGTGCGATTCCCGCCGCCGTAGACCTCTTTGGCTGCCACCGTGGTGTATGGTGTAGTTGTTGACCTTGCTCCATCGTTTGGTCCAATTCGATTTGGATTTGGAGATCTCATGCGGCCAGGCTAGCCCCGTCCCGAACCCTAGGGTTTGGGGTGGTGCCGGTGACGCCTTCGCCGCTGCCCCCAGTGGTGATTTTGTTGAGGTGGTGGTGTTGCTCGTCTTCAGACGTTGTTGTGGCCATCGCCTCGACTCGGTGCGGGTTGCAGCGCCCCTTGGGTGCTCCCCGAGCCGTCGCGTGCTCGTCGGCCTCTCTGCTTCCTCTTCTAATCTTCAGCAAGGCCTACAGTGAGTTGATTTTATTCCCCCCTTGTGATTGTTTGTTCTATGCCCCTACTTATCTACGCTGTGTGACTCTTCCTTGTATCCCTGATTAGGGTTCATACCTGGTTCTATGGTTCCTCCCTCTATTTAATTGTAAATAATGACCTAGACTAGTAGTGGTGCCTAATGGGGATTGTGATCAATTGCACTTCAGTGCTCACTGTCCTGATTTGATTATCTGATGCTAGTGGCTCTATAGTGTTGATTCCAGTTGATAGCTGAGCTTGGATAAAATGATTGTGTTACTGTGGAATCTATCTGGTGGTGATTTGTGGTTTCATCTACTGCCAGTACATTAGTGTTGACAGTAGAACTGTCAATAATTACTCACTTTATTTATACATGTTGTCTTGTATGGTTATAAACAGACTGAGATTAATCATTTATTTTAATGATACTCTGTATATGTATAGATAAGCTTGATGATGATTTCTAAGGTGTAGTCTCAGGAAAATGATATCCAATGGCTTGCCACTTTATTTGTGATAACTAAGTAATGGTTTTTCTTGGCTTATAGAACATGTTCTTGTGACACCATTTAACTATGGCACACAAGTTGTTGGTTCCCACAATTTGCTTGATTCTGTTGAACTTAGGATTGGATTAGATCAAGGTTAAATGGAAATCTACTTCTTAAACTAATGTGCCTGTGATGTTGGTCTGAGGCATAGGAACTACTTTCCTATCTTGTTGTCCCTTATAGAAATGTTCTGGGATTATAATTGGTCACTAGATCTTGTATCCTCTTGGCTAAGTTGGTTGGGTGCTCACAGATTTATATTGGTTCATAGGATTTGTAGATTCCGAGGTGCTACTCCACTAGGAGATGTGACCAGAATTTATAAGCGATGCTATGTTCATGTTGGAAGATATGAATTGTTTGTTAACTCCAGGATCTATGATGCTGGTTTGAGATCCTTGTTGATTTGGTAAAATTTAAATGTAATTTTTATTTAAAAGATCCTCTATGATGGATTTACCCCACTTGGGTGTTTTCTGAGAGCTCTAGAATAAAACAACACATGAATCTCTATTTAGATAAGATAGATAGATCATGGGAGGGTTTTATAATACTGACCACAACAGTTGAGTTATTGTTGTGGTTGCTGGTTGATATGGTGACTTGATGTTTCTATCTTTGTTGCTGGCCCTATATTGTTCTTCTCCTCCTGGTGCTGCTCCTGTTTCTTCTGGCTCCTGGAAGCTTGGCCTTGATCTTGCGCTTCACCTTCTAGCTCCTGCAACTTGGCCTTGCTGTCCACCTGATCCGCCCCCTCATTATGTCACCATCTGGTGGTACTAGGATGATCTTGTGTGTGGTTTGGCTGGTGATTTAGTTGGCTTTGACAGGCTTGGTGTGCTCGTGGTGTGCTATTTGAGCAGGAGAGAATGAGCTACTGGAAGCTCTTCCATGGCTGAGCTATTCCTTTTGCTTGTGTGGCTGCTGCTGTTGTGTTGACAGCTCTCACCATGCATTTAGGTGAGTGTGCTGCCTGTGTGCTCGGTACACCATTTGGATCAGATCAATGAGGTGTCTATACCTTTTGATCTTTTAACATTTTACTCTCCTGGTGAAACTATCCCCTTTTACATGCTATTGAGTGTTGTGTTCTGGCTTATTGGTTTATGAAAGAACTAATTCTTTCATATTGGTGAAACTTGCCCCTTTTAATAATACTCAATGATGTATCATGACCAGTGCACCTCACTGCTCTCTATTGAGAGTATCCTAGCCACTAATCTTTATTTTCCTTTTTTTTGGTTTTGAATTTTGTTGTAGGTACAAGATCTGGATATGCAAGATTTTAGTATAGGATCAGATAGATAGATATATTTTAATTTTTATTGATTCATTTGTAAAGATTTTGTAATATCTTATTTTATTCTTTATGTAACAATCTTGTAATAGTTTATTATTGAAATTCCATTTGTTGTAATTCCTTTGTTGTGTTGAACCCTTCATTGGTTCAATGAGTTCATTATTGTAAAAGAAAAATGTATATGGAATAAAGATAAGGAATAAAGAGTCATTTTTTATTTGTATTACTTTATATTGAATTCCATTATTTTTTGTTATCTCTAAATTAATAAGATTACTAAATTAATTTATAATTCATATTTAATAATAATTCTTAATCTTTAAATATAAATTCAAATTTCAAATTTGAATTCAAATTCTCCCTTCCAAAACACACTTCTCCGAAAAGATCATGTCAGAATTTATAACGATCACTCCCAATAGCTATCCCTACACATAGAGAGTGAAAGAAACTCTGATCACTTTAGGTTTTTTGTTTGGCAAAAATTTTACCCGCACTTTACAGATGAATGCATGCATATCCACAAATTCCTAAATCTACCCTTCATTGGTTCCTAAATGTTGGGATGTTATAGACTTCCCCCGTTAAATTAAACTTCATCCCGAAGTTTGCTGAAGTGTACCTGAATAGTTCTGGATAGGCTTCTCTTAAGTCATCCTCTTTCTCCCAGGTGGCTTCCCTCTCGGGGTGATGCTCCCACTGTACTTTGCAGTACTTGATTGCCCTGTTTCTCAACCTTTTCCAGTTATCTTCCAGAATTTTACAGGTTTTCTCAACATATGTCAAATGTGCTTGTAATTTCACCTCTTGATGTGTGATTGCATCATCAGGAACCTTAAGACATTTCTAGAGTTGTGACACTTGGAAAACATTGTGAACTTGAGCCAATCTTGGTGGTAGCTCCAAAGCATAAGCTATAGTCTTGTTCTGACTTAGTACTTTGAATGGTCATATATATCTGGGACTCAATTTTACTTTAACTCCACACCTCTTAACTCCTTTCACTGGGCTTACTTTGAGATATACCATATCTCCTACTTCAGGATGCCATGATCTTCGACTTTGATCAACGTAACTTTTATATCTACTTTGAGCTATTTTCAATCTTAATTATATCAATGATATCTTGCTTTCCTTGATATAGTCTGGTGCAAATTCTTTGCTACTACCAGGTTCATACCAACATATTGGTGATCTACATTTCCTTCCATAGAGTACTTGATATGGATCTTCCTTCATACTACGTTGATAGCTGTTGTTGTAGGAAAATTCTGCCAATGGTAGATGATCTTCCCACAAACCTCCAAACTCTAATGCACAAGCCTTAAGCATGTCTTCCAATATTTGATTGGTTCTTTCAGTCTGACCCCCAGCTTATGGATGATAGGATGTGTTGAAATCTAACTTTGAACCAAGTGCTTCATGTAATTGTTTCCAAAATGCTGAAGTAAACACAAATCCTTTATCAGTTACGATCTTCTTGGGCACTCCATTCTTACTTACTATCTCCTTGACATAAACTTCTACTCACTTCTCGACATTATATTTCTGATTTACCGGCATAAAATGTGCACTCTTAGTGAGTCTATCAACAATCACACATATCATATCTTTCCGTTTTGGTGTCATGGGTAATCCTGTGATGAAATCCATACCAATTTCCTCACATTTCCATTCCGGAATTTCCAAAGGTTGTAACGGCCCTGCTGGACTTTGATGTTCAGCTTTTACCCTTTGGCAAGTATGGCATTCTGACACGTATTTTGCAATGTCCCTTTTCATGTTATTCCACCAGAATAATTCTTTCAAATCCATGTACATCTTGGTACTTCCTGGATGAATGTAATATGGTGTCTCATGTGCCTCTTGGAGTATCACTTCACAAATTCTTGACACGTCTGGAACACAAAGACGATCTTGGAACCATAAATATCCATAATCTCCTAAGTGAAAAACTGATGCTTAACTTTGGGATATACTCCAAATTTCTTTAGCAATAAAAGGATCTTCAGCTTGATGTCTAAAAATTTCATGCCTAAGATCGCTATTCTGTTCTGCAACTACCCTCATGGTAGCTAGTCCTCCAAGAGTCTCTGTTCTTATGAATTGAAGTTCCAACCTCTCCAAATCCATCTGTAGCTCTTTTGGTAGTTTTCGATTGCTAGGCTGAATATATGTGCTCTTGCAGCTTAAAGCATCTGCTACAACATTGGCCTTTCCAGGGGTATAATTGATTGTCAGATCATAATCTTTGATTAGCTCTAACCAACTCTTCTGTCTCATATTCAATTCCTTTTAGGTGAAGAAGTATTTGAGACTTTTGTGGTCAGTGTATAACCCACACCTTGCTCCATAGTGAAAATGTATCCATCCTTTCAAGGAAAAGACTACTGCTACTAGTTCCAAATCATGTGTTGGATAATTGACTTCATGTGGTTTCAGTTGTCTTCATACATAAGCAATTACTTTACAATATTGCATTAACACACAACCCAAACCTTCTTTGGATGCATCACAATATACTATATAATCCTTTCCTGTTTCAGGAACTGCTAAAATTGGGGCGGTAGTTAATCTAGTCTTCTATTCCTGAAAGCTTGCTTCACACTTATCATCCCAGATGAATGGTGTGTACTTTCTTAGCAATTTGGTCATTGGTCCAGCTATCTTGGAGAAACCTTCAATGAACCTCCGATAATAACCAGCCATACCCAACAAACCTCGGATTTGCTTCCCATTAGTTGGTGCAGTCCACTCTAATACTGATTGAACTTTGGATGGATTTACAGCAATCCCATCCTTACTAATCACATGACCAAGGAATTCTACTTAATCTAGCCAAAATTCACACTTGCTAAACTTAGCATAAAGCTTATGTTCTCTCAAGATCTGCAATGCTATTCTCAAATGATCAACATGCTCTTCCTTATCCTTTGAATATATCAAAATATCATCAATAAACACTATGACAAACTTGTCCAAGTACGGCATGAAGATTTTGTTCATCAGATTCTTGAATATTGCTAGGGCATTGGTCAAACCAAATGGTATGACAAGATACTCATGGTGTCCATACCTTGAGACAAATGTTGTCTTTGGAACATCTTCCGGTTTGATTTTTATCTGGTGGCATCCTGATCTTAGATCAATCTTGGAAAATACTCCAACTCCCTTAACTTTATCAAACAGATCTTGAATTCTTGGCAATGGGTACTTATTCTTCATGGCAACATTGCTGAGATTTCTATAGTCCCCACACATCCTTCGTCCTCCATATCTTTTATCCACAAAGATCACCGGAGTTCACCATGGAGATACACTTTCTTGAATCCCTTCCTAGCTAACTCATCAATTTTCTCTTTAAGCTCTTTTAATTATTTTGGACCCATCTTGTATGGTGCTTGAGATATTGTTGTTGTACCTGGAATTAGACCAATAGTGAACTCTATCTCCTAATCTGGTGGCATTCCTAGTAATTCTGCTGGAAAAACATCCTAAAACTCATTTACCATAGGAATATCCTCCAACTTGACCTCCTTCATTGAGTTCAACTGAAGATCTACCATGATATGACTGTGGTTAGCTGCCTGATATACTATCCTTGCTCCACTTGGAGTCTTGATTAAGACAGTTTTATCCTTACAATTAATTTGAGTCCAATATTCTGTCATCCAGTCCATACCCAGCACTACTGCAATTCCCTTCAAAGGAATCACATAAAGGTCCGCAAAGTATGTACAACCATAGATCGAGATAACCTGATCTTGTTTAATGTGGCGTACAACTACATTTCCCCCTGCCGTCACCATGGTCATAGGGTTTTCTAACACTGCCCTTCTAATCCCAAATTTATCACAGAATTCTTTATAAATGAATGAAGTAGTTGCACCGGTATCAAATAGAAATTTTCCGGGATTGGTAAGTATATTGAGCATACCTATTACTACATGCTCGAAGTTATCCACCTCCTCCAAGGTTGCACAATTCAGCTTCCCAGTAGGCTTGTTCCTCTTGCCATTCTTGTTCTTGACATAATTTCCTCCTCGATTGGGCTGTCCATTACCTCCACTAGCTTGTCCTCCACCCTTAGTAGGCCAACGACCCAGTGGTTTATTCGGACAATCAGGCTTGATATGACCTTTTTGCCCACAGCCATAACAGATAAGTACTGGGTTTTTGCATTCTCTCTAGAAATGCCCTCGAACTCCATAATTATTGAAAATGACATTCCTTCGAGGATTGGATTAATTTCCATGGTTGTTCTTGTTGTTTTTATTGTAAGTTTTATTCCTGGGTTTGAACTCTAGGTTGGGTTTATGTTTACTCGCTTGAATCCTCTTTGTCTCTTTCTTGGCTCTCTTCCTTCGGTCCTCTTGGACATTCTTATAGTCATCTTCAAAAGTGATGGCTGCATCCAGTAACTGATGAAGTTTGTTTACTGGCCAACCTCAACTGCATCTTCACGAATGGGTTTAACCCCCATAAAAAATGCTTCTTCCTCTTCTTCTCAGTGCTCACTTCATCCTTAGCATAACTAGACAGTTGGCTAAACTCCCGGATGTACTTCATGACACTGGTATAACCTTGCTGAATCTCCTCAAACTTCCTACGCTTCAACTCGATTACACTTTTAGGAACATGGTACTCATGGAACCTGTGTTTGAACTCTTCCCAGGTATACTTTCTCCCTGGCGGTTGCATTGCTAACCGATTCTCCCACCACGATGTTGCAGGTCTAGTCAAAAGATGTGTTGCATACCTCAGATTTTCTTCATCACTTCAACCTACAGTTTTCAACTTCCTCTCAGTATCTGCTAGCCAATCCTCTACATCCATTGGTTCTTGGGCTGATGCAAAAGGTAACGGCCTTGCATTCTAGAAGTCAGAAAGACTCACTCCTCCGCCTTCAGCTGCTCTCTGGTTTCTAGCTCGCCCCAACAACTCCTCCATGAATTTGTTCTAGGACTCTTGCATCATTTGCATATATTGCATAAAATTCTGCTCCACTAGTGGCCGCATTGGTGGTGGTGGTAATGCTCCTTGATTTCCAGCAGATGCATCTGCTTTCTCCTTAGTCTCGCGCTCCATGCACTGCTGTTCAGATTCGGTTTATACACCCGATTCCATGACCCCCTAGTCCTGCAACATAAAGCGAATACTCATAATTACATCATGGACATGTGTTCTGAGCTCAACTTTATGCACAGAACTAGTCACACAATGGAAATCAAAACCCAAATAAAATCCAAATATGCATTTCACATATTATACATTACAAACCCTTTAGTAAATACAACATGATTACAAACCTGTGCCATATAGGTACCATAACACATCAAAAACACTACCTCACTTATTTAACTACATCTTAATCTCGGATTACAATACGCAATACCAACTACTTCATAATAAGTAACATATGCTTTTAGTATCCGCGATGCTCATCATACATGCCCGAAGTCCAACCGTGATGACGTGACGTCTGTCGCATAGTTTGTGGAACAAATGGCCTTCCAAATGGAACATAATTAGTATCTGAAGTATCAGACTTGAGTCATTACTCAGCCTGATTTCATTGACTCCATCCAGCTCAGCTGAAAAGTCTTTAGAAACCTGTTCAACATTATCACCCACTTGCATCTCCTGAGTTTCATTCCTAGAGTTGTCAACAAAATACGCAGATTCCGCTGCCCCCAGGTGCTCTGTTGGGCAAGATAGTTAAACACTGGATAATGTACATTCCCTGGGTTTTGATGATTCAAACACTCTCTCCTCAGGATCTTCTTCCTCGTCCTGACTTTCTACAAATATGGTATTTCGACTACTGTTATTAGGATTGGTTCTCGCACCCGTCCAGCTGGATTGTCCAACATCTCTGTCAGACCCATCTACTGACATCTGATTCCTGGGGGATCCCTCAAATGACCCTATTCTCCATACATCAGAATTCTTGATAGGAAGTTCTAAATCAGATCCTTCCTCAGAAGCCTATGACACGGAATACCTCATATCCAAATTAGGATCATAGATAGGTTCTGATCTGGATGAACAAGGATGTGGTGTAAATGAGTTGGGATCTATAGGTATATCCTTAAATATTGGTTTTGCACTACTCCTTGCTTCATTCTCCAACTGGGATGCTAATTGTTTCCTTCTTTCTAGATCATTTAGATCCTCTAACATTGTAATTTTTATTGATTCATTTGTAAGGATTTTGTAATATCTTATTTTATTCTTTATGTAACAATCTTGTAATAGTTTATTATTGAAATTCCAGTTGTTGTAATTCCTTTGTTGTACTGAACCCTTCATTGGTTCAATGAGTTCATTATTGTAAAAGAAAAATGTATATGGAATAAAGATAAGGAATAAAGAGTCATTTTTTATTTGTATTACTTTATATTGAATTCCATTATTTTTTGTTATCTCTAAATAAATAAGATTACTAAATTAATTTATAATTCATATTTAATAATAATTCTTAATATTTAAATATAAATTAAAATTCTCCCTTCCAAAGGACACTTATCCAAAAAGATCATGTCAGAATTTATAATGACCACTCCCAATAGCTATCCCTACACAGAGAGTGAATGAAACTTTGATCACTTTAGATTTTTTGTTTGGCAAAAAATTTACCTGCATTTTATAGATGAATGCATGCATATGCACAAATTCCTAAATATACCTTTCGTTGGTTCCTAAATGCTGGGATGTTACATTAACCTACATGTTCAGTGGCTTAAAACTACCAATGAACTCCAAAATTACATACAGTTATTGTTGTAGCAACAAACAAACAAAATGCACATTATGATGTCAGAACTTTCCAACTTGTAGAACGAGTAGGCAGCTTTAGATGTTTAGTGTATTAACATTTGTCATGAACTATATAACAACAATGAACTCTAGTGATGCTAGTTTTGTACTACCAAAATTGTTTATATATTAAGAGTAATTGTTGGTCGAAGAAAAAACATGGAAAACAAGGACACCTTATTCCTTAAAATAGAGGGAGTAGTTTAACACATGGATTTAACATAGACTACACCGGATAATAATTAAGCCAGTATTGAGGTAGGAATTTACCACCAATATAGAAATACAGTTCACTGTCGCAGGCTTATACCTACTATATTGAAAGGAACAAGTAGATCTGGGTTACCTAGGTCACGGTGTCGTCTACGCATACATGGCATCTTTATGGGTCACGTCAAGAACGTCGAGTGTGCCCGGTAGTGGTGAGTCACTCTGAAGAAGATAGATCACGGCGGCATTAGTGAAGCAGATATGTGGAGGTTGTTGATGGGTCTGGCTTGCTTGACAGGATGGCCGCTTGAGGAGATCTGTTGTAGTGCATGATGTCATTGGTGAAGCAGATATGTTACAACCTATGTTGGACTCGAGGCTCTCCACAAGAGAGTAGGTGCAGCAGATATGGTGTAGTGGACTGTTGAGCCCGTGAAGTAGATTGAATGCAGCACACACCGGCATAGGTGAAGCAGGTCAGGTACTGTGGACGAGGGAGTCAAGGAACTAGGTTCCATAAGGAGGATGTTGGCAAATCCGGTAGACTGGTGAGGAGTATGTGGTATCAAGGTACGACTTATACGCCGGCGAAGGGTGGCGATGCAGAAGCCGGAGGTGGGATAGGGGGTTTGGGGTGGCGTGTGGGCTGGCGAAGTGCGGCGGGGATGTTATAGTGCGGTGGTGCATGAGGTGCAGGTGAGATAGGGGGTTGGGTAGCATGTAGGTCGGCGAAGTAGGGAGGGGATGTTACGGTGTGATGGTGCAGGAGCTGGAGGTGAGATAGGGGGTTGGGTGGTATGTAGCTTGGCAAAGCGCGGTGGGGATGCTCCTCAAGATGGCGATTTTATACGTGGAGACGGGTACCCGTGGGGATCTACCCGGTATGTAACGGTGATTGGGGACAAGTTCCACCCATGGGTATAATGGGGCGGGTACCCAGTAAGCTCGCGGGGCCGGGATGGAGGGCAAATTTTCCCCATGGAGGCTCCATGGATACCCGGGACCCCACATATCAGTCAAACAGAAGACACATTGTATAGCAAAAAAAACCTCGACCGGCAGCCCTAGACCCGCTCTATCTTTTCCCCTCACGTCACAGCCTCCGCCCCCATTCCCCATTTCCCCCAAGGCCCCAACCCCATCTCGAATTCTCGATAGTAGGCGTAGGAGCAGGCATTGCGGGCAGCAACTCCGGTGCATGTCCACCCCGTCGATCGCTACCCCTTCCCCTCTGGCCTATTCCCCCTCCCATCATTGGTCCTCCTCAAGCACGTCCACCCCGCCAGCCACTACCCCCTCCCGTCCACGGTCCACCCTAGTGAGCGGTGATCAACAACATCGGCAGCTGGTTCCCATCTGGTCCTCCATCCCGTCTGTTCCTCCTCAAGCACGTCCTCCCGGCCGGCCTCCTCTAGTCCTCCTCGAGTTGCTCCTCTCCTCCTCCTCCAGTCCTCCTCGAGCTGATCCATGAGACCACGATGACCGTGACCGGCCACTCAACGTCAACAACGAGCCAAGGCAAGCTTTCAGGACCCATCTACTCATATTTTCCCTATTATTTGGTGATACCAATCCTTGATATAGTTGTAGTGTTAGATATTGCATCAGTGAATTAGTATGGAGCAAGCATGTTGATGCGTGTTACACTAAATTTTGTACTTGTTATGGAGCAAGCATGTACTTGATGTATAGTTAGACTGATATAGACTGGTATAGACTGATTGTAGACTAATATAGCTTCCCTTTTACATTCATATTGTTTATCTATGTAGACTAATTTAGACTGATTAGGCTGATGTAGACTGATATAGCTTCCCTTTTACATTTAGATTTTTAATCTATGTAAACTTCACTAAATAAATTGTTGATGCTTGTCTATTTTAGGATTTCTTGGTTAGATCTACAATGGAATCAAGTCCAACACAATCTGATGCTAGTGCTGCCAATGGAGAGACACCAATCTCAAGTGGAGATCCCACACCAAGCTCTAGTGCTGCCACTGAACCGCAAGATGACACAAGTTGGCTGATGTGAGGAGAAAGCTGAAGTCTAAGGTCTGGGATGAATTTGAGAGGGTTCTTTTAAATGGAAATTGAAAGGCTGAATGTCAATGGTGTCATAATAATCTTGTAGGAGAAACAAAGGATGGAACCTCACATCTGTGCGCTCATTTGGCAACATGTACTGCTAGGCAGACCACAACAGCCTGGAAGCAGGCCAAGCTGAAGTTGACCAAGGGAGAATATGAGAGAGTGAATATGGAGAACTACATATTTGATCAAGAACTTTGCAGGAAAGAACTTGCTTTGATGATCTGTTGTCATGAGTACACACTTTCTATGGTTGATCATGTAGGTTTTAGAAAGATTTGTGCTATGCTATAGCCTTTGTTTAAGGTTGTGAGTAGGAATACCATCAGGAAATATATTATAGAGATGCATGAAGGACAAAAGGATAAGTTGATCAAGTACTTTGCTAATAACTTCAAGAACAGAGTTGTCGTGACTTCGGATATGTGGACTGTTGAACATCAAAGGAGAGGATACATGGCTGTAACAGCCCATTACATTGATGCTTCTTGGAATTTGATGTCATTACTTTTGAGGTACAATACCATTTGTACATTGCTATACTTTTCTCTTGTTGCATGTTTGAATATGGTTTTCTTGTTCATGCTTACTAACCCAATAATTTATAATGTTGTATGTTTGTTTATGTACCAGCACCACATACACCTCAAGTGCATTGTGATGTTCTACATGAAGTTCTTGTATAGTTTGATCTTGAGAGGAAGATATCAACTATTACACTTGATAATTGCACTACCAATGACAAGGTAGTGGACGATATCCTAGATAAGTTAGACTCCTCCTATCTTATGTGTAATATCCCAAAAATCATGATTTATGAAGTTTGCATATCATTCATGCATTCATAAGCATTTGGATCATTTTTCAAATAAGAATTCAAAACAGAAGTAAATTGTTGCCTAATATTTTATGTAGATAAGGCAATGGATTTATTTCTACTATCCAAAATGTGAATGCCTTGTTTCAACCAGAAAAGGTTTGATTATAGTTTTGAATGATGATTCCAAAGCTTGTTCAAAATTTCAAAACAAAAACCTAAATTCAAAAAAACTATTCATATGCCTATTTGGAAATAAATAATTAAGGCATGTTTTTATTTTAATTTCAAAGGGCCAAAGTAATTTTGAGTGAACATCAATGTTTTATACTCAAATATGTGCATGTTTCACTCTACAAAAATCCATAGGGAGTTTGAATTCAAACTCATTTGAAATCATTTGAAAAGGATTCCTAGAAAATCAATTAGAAAAAGAACAAGAGAAAAGAATAAAGAAAAGGTTGGCTCCACCAATCAGGCCCAGCAGCAGAACCAGCCCATTAACCAGCCCACCCGGGACCCCCTCTCCTCTTTGTTTCTCACCCCGCCCGCACACACCCCCTCACTAACGGGTAGGCCCCACTGCACGTCAACCTCGTCGTCAATCTCGCGCTGAAGACCAGCTCGCCGCAGCCATTTCCTCCCCGACGCAAATGCGCTTAATTGGCGTTGATTGCTCGCGAGATTCTCGCCCCCACTCTGGCTACTTAACCCCCGCCCCTCTACGACCATTTCCCCTCACTCAGCACCCCTTCTCTGCCACCAGGCTGCCCGCAATTTCACTTGCATCGCCGCAGTACCGAGCGTCTCCGACGACGAAATTTCGGTGAGCCCGACCGCCCCTGTCCTTTTGGTTTATTCGAGCATGGTCCTTGTGATCTTGTGAAACTCTTGACACTTCTGGTTTGCCTGCCCGTGACCCAGGTCGTCGCCCCCATCCACCTCTGCGAACGACAGAACCACCGCTCAACTCCAGCGAGAGATTTAGGTAAAGTCCAACCGCCCATTGTCTTCTCCCTGACCCTGCCATGTTCGCCTGATCGCTGTGCACGCGCTGATGCTCTTGCCTTGTGTTAGGATGGTCCAGAATGATGCCAACGTCGTCGTCCACCTGAGCCCGACACTTTCCTCGACTCCGACGAGCTCCCACGGCCACAGCAGCTTGCCCCTGCCCACGCCAGCAGCATCTTGAGCTTCCTCGCAGCCTTGCGATGCCGGTAAGCATCGCCACTGCCCCTAGCCCTCGCTAGAATCGCCGGATCGTGACCGGAAGACGCGTTGCCGCCCTTCTGGCCATTTGCGCCGCCGGTTTAGGGTCAAGTCGATTAGATCCACTTGATCTAGATCCAGTGGTCTAGATTAGACACCAGCCCGAAAGGGTACTGGCAGATCCAAGCCGCTGGATCTCATTTAGATCTGACGGTGCATGTGCGTGATCCGCGCAAAGCGGTACCGTCCAATCAGGAAGCGCCACGTGGCTAGGTTTTAGATTTAAAATCTGGAATTTCATCTATTAGATCAAATTTGTAAATTCAATAACTTTTGTTATGTTATCCAAAAAATACAAATAATATACCATTGGAATCACAAAAATAAATCCTACACATCTATGGGCTTAATTTAGTATTTTGTTTCTGTTAACATGGAATTTTATGCAGAGATAGTTGTAGGCATTGTTTTGTGTATAAAAATTATTTGGAAAATGTTTTAAAGGCCAAATTAAGTTTATTTGGTGTATAGTTGTTTTGTTTATTGTTCAGTACTATTTTGCTTGTCTTTTTTAGTTTAGAAAAATCATCACATGGCATTTGAATGCATTCATATATTTTTTCTTGATTATTTGAAATGTGAATTTGGTGATATCATTTTATGTGTAGATTTTGGTGCTAGTGGTGATTGTGACTGTGAGGATTGTTGTTACTCCCCCAACTACCAAGGAAAGTGGTGCTTCATACTTTTGTCCCAATATTTTGACTATTCATTAGAAATATTTTGTATAGGGCTTGCATGATAATTTTGCTAAGTATCTATATGCTATGCTTGGGAAGTCCTAGTAGTTGTAGAATTGTTAGAATTTTCTCTAAGTTAAGATACTTGCTATTGCCATGCTTAGCCTAGCTAGTAGCAACCAAGGGTGGAATATATACATGCTATGGAAAAATATTTCTAAGTCTTTGACTTATGTTTTTGCTTAATAAAACAACTAAGTGAATGAAACACCTGGGTGGAATGGTAATTGCTTGGTGGATTTTTGTTGAGTGGTTACCAGGGCCCATTTTCCTATGGTTTACCCTATGTATCTCACTTGTGGAATGCCCCAGGAACAAAGGGATTGAGATGCCATATATGAAGAAGCTTCTAGTGCAGCCACATGGCATTATGGGCTCTGCGTGGATCATATTGGTTGCAATAACTTAGCCAAATGGACAGTTCGTGGTAGTGGGTGATAGGTTTGGAACACTTCCATTTTGGTCTAAGGGAAGGCTTCTAAAAGGTCCTGTCTTGGTGAAAATCAAGTCTTCTGGGGAAAGTGCACCACCTCTCCAGAAGGAAGAATCTAAGTACTTAGCCGTGTCCCCGGAAATGGACAATTTGAGCATCAAGACATGGAAGCTATCAAGAATCTCCTCATCCCAATTTTCTAAGTTAAAAACTTGTGGTTGAACAAGGGTGAAGGTTCACCAATGTCTATTGGTGGTTCCTTGGGAGTTTTGCCAAACAAAAACTTAGTGTTTTCAACTGATAGGTAAAACCTATTTTGAGCAAAGCAAGCCTAAGCTACACTTAGCCAAATTCATGTAGAAGCTAGATACTATTATTCTACTAAGGTATCACTTGCCAATACTATTCCAATGTATTGACCCACCGTGGCTGTAACTTGTGATGTTGCAGGTTACTCTGATGAGGATTAGGGTTATGAGTCTACACTCAACATGCTTGAATGTGGCACATAAAGATGAAGACTTTTATTTATATTGTTAAGTTAAACTCTTGTACTAGCCTATGGCTATGGAGTTGTAAAATACTATGTTGTCTCTAGAATGACGATGTAATAATGACCTTTGTTTCTGTGTACTTCATCTTAAACTGTGGATGCTAGCAATTGATACATGGACTAGCATTGCAATCACAGGGACCTTTACCTTTATAAAGTTGGGGTCTTACAGATGGTATCAGAGCACTGTGTTGCCTGTAGTATTATGACCCTAGGATTGGATTAGAAACCACTAAGGAAAAACTTCCAACACTTTGAAAAATTTCCACACTTGTCTTTTTTCTTATCAGAAACTTTTCTAATCTTCTTTCTCATCTCAATTTGTAGATGAGCTCCATCAACAAATCCATGAGGAAGGGACCACTCATGACCATGACTTTGGAGTGTGAGACATAATTTCCCAAGGCACTCAAGAACCTTATGGTTACAATGGGGATACATGGTGCAGCTGTTTACAAGGGATTCCCTGTGATGGATGAAGGGGAAGAGTATTGGTGGGTGCAACTTCACTTGTACAAAAACAAGGAAGACAACCACAAGGAGTCATGATTTTGCATGGTCACCAACTCTGAAATGCACACAACATTCTTTGACTCTGCAAGAAATGCAGCTTGGAATGCCATCAATGAGCTTGGTGATAGACTAAAGTGCAGAATGCTCAACACCCAAAATGACCTTAGAGAAGAACAGAAGCATACCCAAGAATTAGAGACTACCAACCAACAACTAAGGGGAGACATCATAGACCTAATATGGGAGTCTTGTGAACAAGATAGACAGATGGCCACTAAGGATGCCCTGATAGCTATTTTGTCTTGTGAGTGAAAGTTGTAGCGTACTTCGTTAGTTGGACCGCCACACTTATCGTTTTTACTTCCAAAAATTGGTGTAAGTTATGTTGAACCTTTGATGTTGTAATGGATTTGTGTATGCCATGACTTGAGTGTTTGTTGCTAAAAGATGTGTTTGTGATATTTTTGTCTTATGAATTTCTCTACTTGTGTTGATTCTAACTTTTCTCTATCTTATAAAAATAGATGCCTAATGTTGTTATCAACACGGACCGAGGAGTTCAAGGGAACTCGTTTTGGTACTCGTCTCATTGAGCTCACTAGTGTGCTCAACCTTCCACTTCCTAGCATCATGACACTTCCACTCACCAAGTTTGAGAGGAAGGACCTATGGGGCTTCAGAGTCACCCAGCCGGCACGCCAGATAGAGCCAACCACAGAGACCATCACTTTCAAGCTGATGCATGACGACAAGGAGAAAGGCCTAGATGTAGTCATGCAGTAGTTACTTGGGCGCCTTGTAGGGAGACACTCCACCGAGCTTAGAGGTCTTTACTTTCACCCCTTCAGGAGACACAACAAGGAGGGTGAGGCTATAGAGTACGCGGATACTGCTAGAGAGACGATGGAGCCGATTCGTCTGTACCTTCAGGACCTAGAGGGTCTTATTAGGCACCTAGATACTGATAGGACCAACGTCATGCTTAGCAATGACGAGCTCCAGGTTCAGCTTCGTGAGAAGGACAAGCTCGTCGCGGAGCAACACGAGATAGTCAAGGAAATGGAGGCCAAGTTTGAAAGCCAGGACAAGAAGTTCAAGAGCCAGGAGAAAAGAGTCCAAGATAGGAACAAGAAGATCCAGGAGATGAAGGAAGAGCTAGAGGCCAAGGACTTCGAGCTTGAGCATCAGCGGCGAGTGATCGAGAGGCTTCGCTCACAGAAGAGGGCTCTTAGGGCCAAGATTGAGGCCTTGACTGCTAGTGTTGATGAGTACAAGACCGCCATGGAGAATGCAGGTCTTACCCTTGTTGACGTGGAGATTGATGCGGAGGAGTAGTGTAGAATACTCGACTATCTTTCATCTACCGTACTTTGATTATTGAGTCGCAATGACCATCCAACATGTGGATGGCTTGCTATGGTGTGTTTGCTTTTTCCAATACTTGTTGTTTATGTCGTTCAAACTCTATGTTATTTTGATGCTTGGTTATTCTGATTGTCTATGTGATGTATTGTGCATGTTAAGCATCTATGTGTATCTCATTCTTATCTTTATTAAAACCATAGATGCCTCCTCGACGTGCCAACCCCAACCAAAACAACAACAACAATGTCACTCCCGAGATGCAGCAGTTCATGAAATCACAGGCACAACTAATGTAGATGATGACCACCTTCATGCAGAACCAGAATCAGAATAACAACAACAGTAATAACAATAACAGCAACAACAACAACAACCAGAGTAATCTGCCAGGATTTGACATGCTCACCAGATTTCTAAGACTAAGGCCTGCAAAGTTCTCGGGAACCACTGATCCAATGGTAGCCAATGAATGGTTACGTTCAGTGAACAAGGACTTAGTGACTGTCGGCTGTACCGTCGAAGAGAAGGTCAGGTTTGCAGCTGTAACATCCCTAAATTCATGATTTCAAAGATTGCATATCATTCATGCATGCATATAGATTTGAGATCAATTTCAAACTCATTTCAAGGAAACAGAAGCACATAGTGCTATCATTTTATGTGAGCAAACTTAAATCAAATGGCCATCCCCATTTGAAAGCTTGAATGTTTTAAACCAAGATTGTTTGTCTTCCTTGTTGAATGGATTGAGTGTGCAATTTGAACCAAACTTTATAAAATGGAAATGGTTACAAAAACCATTTTCAAACATTTGCAAATCAAGTGCAAAGTCCCTGTTATTTTGTTTCTCCAATAATGACCAAGCCCTTTCAAAGTGACCACATGGTTTTATGCCTAGAATTGAGACTGTTGCACACTGCAAAAATGCCAAAAAGATTTGAATTCAAAAAGAGTTTGAATTCATTGGAAAACCATTCCTGAAATTCATCCTGGAAAAAGAAAAGGATTAAAGAAAAGAAAAAGGCCAGGCGCTCCTATTCTAGCCCAGCAGCAGAACCGGCCCAGCTAGCCCACCCGGCCTCCCTCTCTCTCTCGCACGCGCAGACGCACCCACGCAGTCAATGACGCCTGGACCCCACTCCCTCTCTGCTTATTTCGCTGACGAGCGGGCCCCGTCCACGTCATCGTCGTCTTCCCCAAAATCTCGCGCACGAACTCCGCCGCTGCCCGTTGCTGCTTTGATTCCGCGAGGTAAATGGCATTGAATCCTTGGGCGTTTCTTGTTGAGCCTCTGGCTATATAATCAGAATCTCGCGACCATTTCCCCTCAACCAATTCCCCCTCCACGCCACCAGGCTGCCCACAACTCGCTCGACGCCGCCGCTGTTCCGACAACCACGCCGACGAATTCCGGTGAGCTCCGTGTTCCCCTCTGTCCCTGATTCATGCTAACAAGCTCAGCAACTCCTTGCGCACCTACTGACACGCCCTGTTTGTTCTCGCATGGTCTGTAGCTTCGGCAACGACTTCGACCGAGCGCCGCCGTTCTCTGCACGAACTCCGGCGACCTCTCCCCATAAGTACCAGCCGCCCCTTGCCCTCTGTCTGATACGATTAGGATCCCCATCGTCTTGCGCATCTAACGGTGCCTTCCTTTTTACTTAGCGCGACGCAGAACCTCGCCAACGTCGACAGCAGCCGCACCCGACGCGTTCGTGAACTCCGGCGAGGAATCTCCGACGACCCCGTGCGCCCCTTCCCAAGCCATCACCACCTTGAGCTTCAGCACACCACTGCGGTTCTGGTAAGCCTCTTCCCCCACTTCCGTGTGACCTAGAACGCCAGCGCCGCCAGTCGCCGCCGCTAGCGCCGCTCATCTTTGGTCAAGGCATTCAAGAACGTTAGATGTAGATCCTACGGCTGAAATTAGAACTTAAGCGAAGAGGTATGCGCGCATCTGAGCCACCAGATCTGACTTAGATCCTACGGCTCGCAGAGCTCGATCCGTCCGAACCGGTACGGGCCAATAGGAAACAGACGCGTGGCTAGGGATTGAGTTTAAAAACAAATTTGAATCAGATTTAGATCCAATTTTGAAATACCTATAACTTTTGAATTCCACGTTAGATTTTTGCAAATTTTATACCGTTGGAATCAGGGAGACAAGCCCTTTCTGTTTATGCAATGTGTTTAGTGTTTAGCTTCTGTTAAAATGACTTTTTATGCAGAAACTTGTGTAAGACTATTTTGAGTATAGAAATTGTTTAGGAAATTGTTTTGGTGTAAAATAAACATGATTTAGCAAGTTTTTGACTTGATTATGATTCAGTACTATGCACTTGCTTGGTTGGGATTTAGAAATCATAACTTAGCATTTTGCATGCATGCATATATTTATGTTTGTATATGAATTGTGTGTAATTTTGTGCTACCATTTTTGTGTAGACTTGGGTGCTAGTGATTGTGATTGTGAAGAGTGCTACTCTCCCCACTACCAAGGCAAGTGGTACTTCATGAATATTTCCATCCCAATATTTCATACAAGCATTAGAAATATTTTTGCTAAGTCTTGCATGTGTTACTATTTTGCCAAATGCCATGTTGGGAAATCCTAAGTAGTTGTAGAAATGCTAGGAAATTCCTAAGTTAAGTTACTATGCCATGCTTAGCCTGGATAGTAGCAAACAAGGGTTGGTAAAGTATATACATGCTATGATGAAAATATTTCTAAGACTTTGTACTTATGTTTTTCTTAATAAAATAACTAAGTCAATGAATCACCTGGGTGGAAAGGGACTTGATTGGTGGTTTTTGGTTGAGTGGTTACACAAGGCCCATGGACATGGTTTACCTTGTGTATCTCACTTGTGGTATGCCACCCAGGAACAAAGGGATTTTAGAGGCCAAGTGTTGAGAAGCTTATAGTGCAGCCACTTTGCAATATGGGCTCTGCCTAGACCATGGCAATGGACAACTTGAGCATCAAGACATGGAAGCTATCAAGAATCTCATCACTCCAACTTCTAAGTAAAAACTTGTGGGTGAACATGGGTGAAGGACCTCAATGTCTATTGATGGTTTCTTGGGAAAAGTTTTTGACAAAGAAAAACTTAGTGATTTCAACTAATAGGAAAAACCTATTTTGAGCAAAGCAAGCCAAGCTACACTTAGCCAAAATGCATATAGTAATATAGTCCACTTAAAATTTACTAAGGTATCACTTGCCAATACTATTCCAAAGTATTGACCCACTGTGGCTGTAACTTGTGATGTTGCAGGTTACTCCGACGATGATTAGGTGTCATGAGTCTACACTCAACATGTTTGCCTGTGGCACATGAAGATGAAGACTTATGTTTATTTACTTATTCCAAACTCTTTTATTAGGACTGTGGCCTTGAGATGTAAAAGACTATGTTTTATCTCTGGAATGGATGTAATAAATGACCTTTGTATCAGTGTACTTCATCTTAAACTGTGGATGATAGCAATGATCCAGGGACTAGCATTGCAATCACAGGGATCCTTTTCCTTTACAAAGGAGGGATCTTACAGATGGTATCAGAGCATTGTGTTGCCTGTAGGATTATGACCCTAGGATTGGAAACCACTAAGGAAAAAAATTCAACTACTTCTACACTTGTCTATTCTTCTCGTAAACTTTTCTAATCTTCTCATTCTCATCTCTATTTGTAGATGAACTCCATCAATGAAGCCATAAGGAAAGGACCACTCATGACCATGACCTTGGAGTGTGAGACTGAGTTTCCCAAAATTCTCAAGGACCTCATGGTGGCAATGCAAATACATGGTGCAGCTGTGTACAAAGGCTTTCCAGTGATGGATGAAGGGGTTGAGTACTGGTGGGTGCAAATTCACGTGTACAAAAACAAGGAAGACAACCACAAAGAAACAGGATTCTGCATGTACACCAACACTGTGGTGCACACCACATTCTTTGAGTCAGCAAGAGAAGCAGCTTGGAGGACTATCAAAGAACTTAGTGCTAGAGTCAAGTGCAGAATGCTCAACCTCCAAAAAGACTTGATGAAAGAGAAGGAACTTACCCAAGAGTTGGAAGCTAACAACCAAACCTTAAGAGGAGATATTATAGACTTAGTGATGGAATCATGTGAGCAAGATAGGTTGATTGCTTCTAGGAACATTGTGTTAGCTAACAGATCCAGTGAGATAGGATTGTAAACGTACTTCGTTAGTTGGACCACCACATATCACCTTATTTTCCAAAATGATACCTTAAACATGATTGGACCTTGGTTGATGTAATGGATTCATGTATGCATGACTTGTGTGATTTTGCTTTCCAAGGATATGTATGTGGTGTTATGACTTTTGTTTTATCTTGAATTGTGTTGTTCTAACTTTTCTATCTTATAAATAGATGCCTATTACCATGTAACATCCCTAAAATCATAAGTTCAAAGTTTTCATATCACTCATGCATGCATATAGGTTTGAGTTCATTTTCAAACTCATTTTCAGAAAAACAGAAGCATTTGGTGTTATGATTTTATGTGGACAGATTTAAGTCAAATGACCAACACCATTTGAAAGTTTGGAAGTTTAGGAACTTGGTTGCTTGCCTTCATTGTTGAAAAGTTTGTGTGTAGAATTTAGACCAAAGTTTTCAAATTGGAAATAATTCCAAATCCCCTATTTCAAACATTTCCAAACCAAGTGCCTAGTCTCTGTTATTTTGTTCTCCAAGCTTAACCAAGCCTTTGCAAAGCAACCCTATGATTTTATGACTATATTTGAGACTACTGCCCACTGCAAAAATCCCAGAAATTTTTTAATTCAAATTGAACTTGATTTCATTTGAAAATCTATTCAGAAAAATCGAAATAGAAAAGGAAAAGGAATAAACAAAAGGAAAAGGCCGTGCGCCAGGATTCCAGCCCAGTTTCTGAATAGGCCCAGTTAGCCCACCCGGGGGTTTTCTTTCCTCTCTCACGCGCGAGCGCACGCACTCAGTCGCTGACAGCCAGACCCCACCTCCACCTCGCGCACTTCACTGACGAGCGGGCCTTCTCCATGTCAGCATAGTCTTCCCTCTGATTCCACGCACGACCTCTGCTGCTGGCCGTTGCAGCGCTGATCCCGCGAGCTTAATTGACATTGATTCAGCGAGCATTACCTGTCGAGCCTCGGGCTATAAGATCCCCCTTCCTCGCGACCATTTTCCCCCAGTCAATTTTGCCTTCACGCCACCAGGCTGTCCACGACTCGCACGACTCCGCCGCTGTTCCGATGACTGCGCCGGCAAATTCCGGTGAGCCTCGTGTTCCCCTCTGCCTCCCATTCATGCTATCTTGTTCAGTGAGTCTCGGCGCATCTGCTGACACACCCCACTTACATTCGCATGACCCATAGCTCCAGCAACGTCGACGACTGGCCGCCACCATCTTCGGCTTCAACTCCGACGACCTCCAGTGGTAAGTCCAGACCGCCCCAAGCCTTGTCTTTCACACACGCGTTTTCTTCGTGATCTTCTGCATCTGACCACACCCTCCGTTTGCCTCCTAGTGATCGACAACGTCGCCTTCGACCTCGAACAGAACCACCTGTCGCCAGACTCAACTCCGACGAGGAATCATCGCCGTGTCAGCACGCCCCTTCGCAAACCAACGCCACCTTGAGCTTCAGCAGCCTCCGGCGGATCTGGTATGACCCTTCTCCCTCTCGCGGATGACCTGGAATGCTAGCGCCGCCGTAGACCGAGTGCTCCGCTGCTCACTGACGCCGCGTGCCGCCAGGACATGGTCGCATGCTCGAGCACCGTTGGATCTAGATCCAAGCATTAGGATAGATTCACTTATCAGCGAAGAGGTATGCGTTCAGGGCCGTGCGATTTAATTAGATCCTACGGCTGCAGAGCTCGATCCGGTGCGAACCGGTACGCGCCAGTGATACTGCGACACGTGGCTAGAGTTTAAATCAAAAACAGAATTTAAATCAGATTTAGATCCAAACTTCAAACAGCTATAACTTTTGATTGCCACGTTGGAATTTTGCAAACTTTATACCGTTGGATTCAATGGATCAAGGCCTTTCTGATTATGCAAAGTGTTTAACAAATAGTAACTGTTAAAATGACTTGGTATGTAAAAACAAGTTTAGGCCCTTTTTGAGTAAAGTTTTTGTTTAGCAATTGGTTTTGAGGCTAAATAAGTTCAGTTGGCAAACTTTGTGACTTGTTATGTTTCTATACCATGCACTTGCTTGATAGAGATTTCAATATTCATCACTTAGTAGTTCTTGCATGCATTCATATTTTTGATTGTATATAATTGAGTGTAATTGTATGCTATAATTTTTGTGTAGATTTTGCTAGTGACTGTGACTATGAAGAGTGTTACTCACCCCATTACCAAGGCAAGTGATATTTTCATGAATATTCCATTCCTATATTTTATACTAGCATTAGATATTTTTGCTAAGACATGCATGCTACTTTTGTCAAATGATATGATGGGAAATCCTATGTAATTTAGAAGGGTAGGGTTGCTAGGGAATTTTCCCTAAAGTTAAGTTGCCATGCCATGCTTAGCCTAGTTATTAGTAAACAAGGGTTGGTATAATCTATTCATGCTATATTGCCTATATTTCTAAGTCATGAGACTTATGTTTTCTTAATAAAACAACTAAGTCAAATGAACCTCCTGGGTGGAATGGAAGGATTGGTTTATGTTGAGTGGTTACACAAGGCCATGGATTTGGCTTGTGTATCTCACTTGTGGTATGCCACCCAGGCACAAAGGGATTTGGAGGCCAAGTGTTGAGAAAGCTTACAGTGCAACCACTTGGCAAAATGGGCTCTGCCTTGATCATATAGGTAGCTGGAACTTAGTCTCTTGGACAGTTTCCCAAAATTCTCAAGGACCTCATGATGGCAATGGAAGCACATGGTGCAGCTGTGTACAAGGGCTTTCTGGTGATGGATGAAGGAGTGGAGTACTGGTGGGTGCAACTTCACTTGTACAAAAACAAGGAAGACAACCACAAAGAAAGAGGCTTCTGCATGTACACCAACACTGTGATGCACACCACATTCTTTGAGTCAGCCAGAGAAGCAGCTTGGAGGACTATCAAAGAACTTAGTGCTAGAGTCAAGTGCAGGATGCTCAATCTCCAAAAAGACTTAGAGAAAGAGAAAGAACTTACCCAAGAGCTGGAAGCCACCAACCAAGAATTAAGGGGATATATTATAGACTTGGTGATGGAATCATGTGAACAAGATAGGTGGATTCCCTCTAGGAACATTGTGTTAGCCACCAGATCCAGTGAGATAGGATTGTGAGCACATTTCGTTAGTTGGACCACCATCTATCACCTTATTTTCCAAAATGATACCTTAAATAAGTTTGGACCTTGATTGATGTAATGGATTTATGTATTCATGATTTGTGTGATTTTGTGATCCATGGTTGTGTATGAGATATTTGTCCTATTTTAAATTGTGTTGTCCTAACTTTTCTATCTTATAAAATAGATGCCTATTACCATCAGCACCGTTGAGGAGTTCCAGGGTACCTGTTTTTGTTCGCGTATCGTTGAGCTTACCACTTTGCTCAATCTCCCTCTTCCTACCATTATGGTGCACCCACTCACCAAGTTCGAGAGGAAGGACCTCTGGGGCTTCAAGGTGAACCAACCAGGACGCCAGACGGAGCCTACTACGGAGGCCATCGTCTTCAAGCTTATGCACGATGACAGGGAGAGAGGCATGGAGGTCGTCATGCAGGACCTTATAGGACGTCTGCTAGGCCGTCACTCCCGACAGGTTAGGGGCACCCACTTCCACATCTTCGGAAGACGTGATGATGATGGAGAGTCCATCGACTTTGAGGACGACTCGAGGGCCGCAGCAGAGCCGATACGTCTCTATCTCCAGGACTTAGAGTCTCTTATTAGGCACGTGGACACGAACAGGACCAACGTCATGCTCAACAATGACGAGCTCCAGGTGCAGCTTCGCGAGAAGGACAAGCTTTTCGCACAGCAGGACGAGATAGTCAAATAAATGGAGGCGAAGTTCGAGACCCAGGACCGCAAGTTCAAGAGTCAGGAGAAACGCGTCCAGGATAGGAACAAGAGGATCCGGGACATGACCGAGGAACTGAAGTCTAAGGATTTCGAGCTAGAGCAGCAGCAGATGGTTATTGAGAGGCTTCGCTCCCAGAAGAGGGCTCTCAAGACCAAGATCGAGTCCTTGACCACTACCATTGAGGAGAACAAGACCGCGATGGAGAACGCAGGTCTTACTTTTGTCGAGGAGGAGATTGATGCTGATGAGTAGACTTGACTACTCGGTTATCTTTTATTATCGTACTTGTTATTTGTGAACCTATTATTGGACCATCCGACATGTGGATGGCTTGCCACTTGTGTGTTTTACTTTGAGACTTCGTTATCATGATGTTGAGTTTATCCTTGTGTTGCATGCTATGTGTTTGCTTATGTGATGTATTGTGCATGAATCATGTATGGGTATCTCATTCTTATCTCTATTTGAACAAACCACAGATGCCTCCCCGTCGCGCAAACCCCAACCCCAACAACATCACCCCGGAAATGCAACAAATGATGAATGCGCAAACACAGCTTATGCAAATGATGACAACATTCATCCAAAACCAGAATAACAACAACAACAACCCCAACAACAACAACAACAACCCTCCGGGTTTTGATATGCTCACCAGGTTTCTGCGTCTGAGGCCAGCTAAGTTTTCGGGGACGACTGACCCCATGGTGGCCAATGACTGGCTACGTTCTGTGAACAAGGACTTAGTGACCGTGGGCTGCACGGATGTTGAAAAGGTCAGATTCGTAGTGCATTTGTTGGAAGGGCCAGCCGCCACATGGTGGGACAACTTCCAGATCACCACTCCTATTGATGAGGTGACTTGGGCTATCTTTGAAGATGGCTTTCGCACTGCTCATATCTCATCAGGAATGATGAGCCTGAAAAAGAAGGAGTTTCACAACCTAAAGCAGCGCCACCGCAGCGTGGCTGATTATATAGAAGACTTCAACAATCTGGCGCGCTATGCACCGGATGAGGTTGATACAGATGCCAAAAGAAAGGAAAAGTTTCTGGAAGGCTTGAATGATGAGCTGAATCTGCAGCTGTCTGTGGCATATGTTCCAACTTATCAGTCTCTATGTGACAAGGCTGCTATTTTGGAGAGTAAAATGAAGCAAGTCGAGAGTAGGAAGAGAAACACTCCGACAAGCACAGCTCGGGATCGTCTCACAAACGATCTCACTATGATGATAGTGGCAGCTCAGGATCCCACAAGCATGGGAAATTCAACAAGCACCACAACCACAACCGTCATGACAACAAGCATCATCGCAGTCATGACAATGATAAGTACAAGAACCACAAGAGTGGACATAAGGGCCACCACAGTGGAAGTGGAAGTGGAAACCAGCCTAAAAAGGACATCAGTCAGGTTGAATGCTTCAAATGCAAGAAGCTGGGGCATTATGCTAATGAGTGTCCTGAGAAGAAAGTTGAAGGACCTATCAAGCCAAATCCTTTTCAGAAAGGACAGGTTAACCACATCAATGTGGAGGAGGTCTATGAGGAGCCTGATGCCGTTGCTGGTAAGTTCAGACTCAATTCAATTCCAGCATTTGTACTCTTTGATACCAGTGCATCTCATTCATTCATATCAAAAGCATTTGTCGAAAGAAATGAACTACCGGTAGAAACCATTGGGTGCCCTATAAGAGTAAGTTCTCCTGGTGGAGAAATGATAGTAAACTCAGGATGTCATGACTTAGTCATAGAGTTTGGAAAACATAAGTTTCTCGTGAACCTAATAATCCTGAATTCCCAAGGATTGGATGTGATTTTGGGAATGGATTGGATGGCTAAGTATGAGGGAGTACTAGATTGTGCCAATCGTACGGTTACACTCACAACCCCTAAAGGTAAGAGGATAAAATTCAAGTCCAACTTTGAATCTAAAGGAAGTAAGCTGAATTCTCTTAAGGGGGTTAGCATGGACACTGTGCCAATTGTGTGTGAATATCCAGATGTGTTCCCGGAAGAGTTACCGGGAATGCCACCAGATAGAGAGGTGGAGTTTATAATAGATTTGGTACCAGGTTCTGGACCAAGAGCAAAGAGACCTTATAAAATGTCAGTTGACGAATTAAAGGAACTCAAGAAACAACTCGGAGAACAATTGCAGAAAGGATTCATCCAGCCAAGTTCTTCATCTTGGGGAGCTCCAGTTTTATTCGTGGAAAAGAAGGATAGAACACAAAGATTGTGCATTGACTACCAATCTCTCAACGAGGTAACCATCAAGAACAAATATCCTTTGCCAAGAATCAACGACTTGTTTGATCAGCTAGAAGGAGCATGTGTATTCTCAAAGATTGATCTCCGGTCAGGTTATTTTCAACTCAAGATAAGAGAGCAAGACATACCTAAAACAGCATTCACCACCAGGTATGGATTGTATGAGTACACTGTGATGCCTTTTGGTTTAACCAACGCTCCGGCATACTTCATGAATATGATGAACAAGGTGTTCATGGAATTTCTCGACAAGTTTGTTGTCGTTTTCATCGATGACATCTTAGTCTACTCCAAGAGAAAGGAAGAGCATGAATGACATTTATGTTTGATACTTGAAAAGTTAAGAGAGCATAAACTTTATGCCAAATTCAGCAAGTGTGAGTTCTGGTTAGAGGAAGTTGGTTTTCTTGGTCATGTTATGACAAAGGACGGTGTAGCAGTTGATCCTGCTAAAGTTTCAGCTGTAACAGAATGGGAAAATCCCAAGAATGTGAAAGAAGTTCGCAGTTTCCTTGGCTTAGCAGGTTACTACAGAAGGTTCATGCTCATGAAGTATGCTGCCAATGACAGAATTGTTAAAGAAGGACAAGAAATTTGCTTGGTCTAAAGGTTGTGAACTCATCTTTCAAGAATTGAAGAAGAGACTTGTGTCAGCACCAGTTCTGTGCCTGCCAGATTTGGAAAAGGATTTCCAAGTATATTGTGATGCGTCTCATCAAGGTTTGGGAGCCGTACTTATGCAAGGCGGAAAAGTTGTGGATTATGCCTCGAGACAACTCAAAACTCATGAAGTAAACTATCCTACTCACGATTTAGAGTTAGCCGCTGTTGTCCATGCACTCAAAACATGGAGACACTACCTTTTGGGAAAGCGTTGTGAAGTATTCACCAATCACAAAAGTTTGAAGTATATCTTCACCCAGAAGAAAATCAATATGAGACAAAGGAGATGGCTAGAACTTATCAAAGATTACGACTTAAGTTTACAATACCACCCAGGTAAAGCAAATGTTGTAGCAGATGCTCTAAGTCGTAAGGCGTTTGTAAATGGCCTTACCAAAAGTGAATTGCCAGATGACTTGTGTAAGCAATTCAAAGAGCTCAGATTGGAGATTGTGCCAGAAGGACATCTCATGTCTTTGGATGTTCAACCCACTCTGTTGGATAAGATTAAAGAAGCCCAAAAGACGGATAAAGAAATCGAAGAGATTAAGGAAAGGATTAGCCAAGGGAAAGCTAAAAGTTTCCATATAGACGAACAAGGTACTTTATGGCACGGGAAACGTATTTGTGTTCCACAAGACCCGGAGTTGTGGAAACTGATTCTACAGGAAGCTCACAACTCTCCGTATTCTATTCACCCGGGAAACACCAAGATGTACATGGATATGAAAGAAAGATTTTGGTGGAACAATATCAAAAGAGATATTGCCGAACATATTGCTTTGTGTGATGTGTGTAGTAGAGTGAAAGCGGAGCATCAGAAACCAGCAGGTTTGCTTCAACCACTGCCTATTCCTGAATGGAAGTGGGAAAATATCGGTATGGATTTCATTACCGGATTACCAAGAACCAGGTCAGGGTATGATTCTATATGGGTAGTAGTGGATCGCCTAACTAAAGTGGCTCATTTTATACCCGTGAAGACAACTTATACAAGCGCCAAGTTAGCCAAGATCTACATGAGCAGAATTGTATGCCTTCACGGTGTGCCTAAGAGTATTGTGTCTGATAGAGGAACTCAGTTCACTTCTCACTTTTGGAGACAGCTTCATGAATCTTTGGGAACGAGGTTGGAATTCAGCACTGCTTTTCATCCTCAAACAGAAAGGACTAATCAAATTCTTGAAGACATGTTGAGGGCATGTGCTCTAGACTATGGAGCGAGTTGGGATGAAAGTCTGCCTTACGCAGAGTTCTCTTACAATAACAGTTATCAATCTAGTATTGGAATGGCACCATTTGAGTTTCTCTACGGAAGGAAGTGTACCACCCCATTGCTATGGAATGGTGTGGGAGAAAGAAGTTTATTTGGACCTGATCTTATCAAAGACGCCGAAGAGAAAGTCAAAATGGTTAAGGACAGGTTGAAGATAGCACAGTCCCGACAGAAAAGCTACGCGGATTCTAAGCGTAGAGAAGTCACCTACGAAGTTGGGGATAGAGCTTATCTTAGAGTATCACCACTTCGTGGAGTGAAAAGATTTGGAGTCAAAGGAAAGTTGGCACCAAGATATGTTGGGCCATTCAAAATTCTAAGTCGCAAGGGAGAAGTTGCATATGAAGTTGAATTGCCAGAATCTCTGTCAGCTGTCCATAATGTGTTTCATGTAAGTCATCTTAAGAAATGTCACCCAAAGATGGAAGAATCTGCTTTGAAGGATACCATACCTTTGGAAGAAGTTCAACTAGAAAATGACCTCACCTATGAAGAAAAGCCTGTCAAGATTCTTGAGACCGCAGAAAGAGTCACAAGGACAAAAACTATCAAGTTTTGCAAAGTACAATGGAATCATCATTCCGAGGAAGAAGCAACATGGGAAAGAGAAGATGATCTTCGGAAAGACCACCCACACCTATTTTGCTAGCCAATCCGAATCTCGAGGGAGAGATTCACCTTAAGGGGGTTAGAATTGTAACATCCCTAAAATCATAAGTTCAAAGTTTGCATATCACTCATGCATGCATATAGGTTGGAGTTCATTTTCAAACTCATTTTCAGAAAAACAGAAGCATTTGGTGTTATGATTTTATGTGGACAGATTTAAGTCAAATGACCAACACCAGTTGAAAGTTTGGAAGTTTAGGAACTTGGTTGCTTGCCTTCATTGTTGAAAAGTTTGTGTGTAGAATTTAGACCAAAGTTTTCAAATTGGAAATAATTCCAAATCCCCTATTTCAAACATTTCCAAACCAAGTGCCTAGTCTCTGTTATTTTGTTCTCCAAGCTTAACCCAGCCTTTGCAAAGCAACCCTATGATTTTATGACTATATTTGAGACTACTGCCCACTGCAAAAATCCCAGAAAAATTTGAATTCAAATTGAACTTGATTTCATTTGAAAATCTATTCAGAAAAATCGAAATAGAAAAGGAAAAGGAATAAACAAAAGGAAAAGGCCGTGCTCCAGGATTCCAGCCCAGTTTCTGAATAGGCCCAGTTAGCCCACCCGGGGGTTTTCTTTTCCTCTCTCACGCGCGAGCGCACGCACTCAGTCGCTGACAGCCAGACCCCACCTCCACCTCGCGCACTTCACTGACGAGCGGGCCTTCTCCACGTCAGCATCGTCTTCCCTCTGATTCCGCGCATGACTTCCGCCGCTGGCCGTTGCAGCGCTGATCCCGCGAGCTTAATTGACATTGATTCAGCAAGCGTTACCTGTCGAGCCTCGGGATATAAGATCCCCCTTCCTCGCGACCATTTTCCCCCAGTCAATTTTGCCTTCACGCCACCAGGCTGTCCACGACTCGCACGACTCCGCCACTGTTCCGACGACTGCGCCGGCGAATTCCGGTGAGCCTCGTGTTCCCCTCTGCCTCCCATTCATGCTATCTTGTTCAGTGAGTCTCGGCGCATCTACTGACACACCCCACTTACATTCGCATGACCCGTAGCTCCAGCAACGTCGACGACTGGCCGCCACCGTCTTCGGCTTCAACTCCGACGACCTCCAGTGGTAAGTCCAGACCGCCCCAAGCCTTGTCTTTCACACACGCGTTTTCTCCGTGATCTTCTGCATCTGACCACACCCTCCGTTTGCCTCCTAGTGATCGACAACGTCGCCTTCGACCTCGAACAGAACCACCTGTCGCCAGACTCAACTCCGACGAGGAATCATCGCCGTGTCAGCACGCCCCTTCGCAAACCAACGCCGCCTTGAGCTTCAGCAGCCTCCAGCGGATCTGGTATGACCCTTCTCCCTCTCGCGGACGACCTGGAACGCTAGCGCCGCCGTGGACCGAGCGCTCCGCCGCTCACTGACGCCGCGCGCTGCCAGGACATGGTCGCATGCTCGAGCACCGTTGGATCTAGATCCAAGCGTTAGGATAGATTCACTTATCAGCGAAGAGGTATGCGTTCAGGGCCGTGCGATTTAATTAGATCCTACGGCTGCAGAGCTCGATCCGGTGCGAACCGGTACGCGCCAGTGATACTGCGACATGTGGCTAGAGTTTAAATCAAAAACAGAATTTAAATCAGATTTAGATCCAAACTTCAAACAGCTATAACTTTTGATTGCCACGTTGGAATTTTGCAAACTTTATACCGTTGGATTCAGTGGATCAAGGCCTTTCTGATTATGCAAAGTGTTTAACAAATAGTAAATGTTAAATGACTTGGTATGTAAAAACAAGTTTAGGCCCTTTTTGAGTAAAGTTTTTGTTTAGCAATTGGTTTTGAGGCTAAATAAGTTCAGTTGGCAAACTTTGTGACTTGTTATGTTTCTATACCATGCACTTGCTTGATAGAGATTTCAAAATTCATCACTTAGTAGTTCTTGCATGCATGCATTCATATTTTTGATTGTATATAATTGAGTGTAATTGTATGCTATAATTTTTGTGTAGATTTTGCTAGTGACTGTGACTGTGAAGAGTGTTACTCACCCCATTACCAAGGCAAGTGATATTTTCATGAATATTCCATTCCTATATTTTATACTAGCATTAGATATTTTTGCTAAGACATGCATGCTACTTTTGTCAAATGATATGATGGGAAATCCTATGTAATTTAGAAGGGTAGGGTTGCTAGGGAATTTTCCCTAAAGTTAAGTTGCCATGCCATGCTTAGCCTAGCTATTAGTAAACAAGGGTTGGTATAATCTATTCATGCTATATTGCCTATATTTCTAAGTCATGAGACTTATGTTTTCTTAATAAAACAACTAAGTCAAATGAACCTCCTGGGTGGAATGGAAGGATTGGTTTATGTTGAGTGGTTACACAAGGCCATGGATTTGGCTTGTGTATCTCACTTGTGGTATGCCACCCAGGCACAAAGGGATTTGGAGGCCAAGTGTTGAGAAAGCTTACAGTGCAACCACTTGGCAAAATGGGCTCTGCCTTGATCATATAGGTAGCTAGAACTTAGTCTCTTGGACAGTTGGTGGTAGAGGGAATGATAGGTTGGAACGCGTCCATTAGTCTAAGGAAAGGCTTCTGAAAGGTCCTGTCTTGGGAAACCAAGTCTGGTGGGGAAAGTGCACAACCTCTGCAGATGGAAAAACCTAAGTACTTAGCCAAGTCCATGGCAATGGACAATTTGAGCATCAAGACATGGAAGCTACAAGAATCTCATCACTCCAACTTCTAAGTAAAAACTTGTGGGTGAACAAGGGTGAAGGACCTCAATGTCTATTGATGGTTTCTTGGGAAAAGTTTTTGACAAAGAAAAACTTAGTGATTTCAACTAATAGGAAAAACCTATTTTGAGCAAAGCAAGCCAAGCTACACTTAGCCAAAATGCATATAGTAATATAGTCCACTTAAAATTTACTAAGGTATCACTTGCCAATACTATTCCAAAGTATTGACCCACTGTGGCTGTAACTTGTGATGTTGCAGGTTACTCCGACGATGATTAGGTGTCATGAGTCTACACTCAACATGTTTGCCTGTGGCACATGAAGATGAAGACTTATGTTTATTTACTTATTCCAAACTCTTGTATTAGGCCTGTGGCGTTGAGATGTAAAAGACTATGTTTTATCTCTGGAATGGATGTAATAAATGACCTTTGTATCTGTGTACTTCATCTTAAACTGTGGATGCTAGCAATGATCCAGGGACTAGCATTGCAATCACAGGGATCCTTTTCCTTTACAAAGGAGGGGTCTAACATACCATCAGCACTGTTGAGGAGTTCCAGGTTACCCGCTTTGGTCCTCGTATCGTTGAGCTTACCACTTTGCTCAATCTCCCTCTTCCCACCATCATGGTGCATCCACTCACCAAGTTCGAGAGGAAGGATCTCTGGGGCTTCAAGGTGAACCAGCTCGGACGCCAGACAGAGCCTACTACGGAGGCTATCGTCTTCAAGCTTATGCACGATGACAGAGAGAGAGGCATGGAGGTAGTTATGCAGGACCTAATAGGACGTCTGCTAGGACGACACTCCCGACAGGTTAGAGGCACCCACTTCCACGTCTTCGGAAGACGTGATGAGGATGGAGAGTCCATCGACTTCGAGGACGACTCGAGGGACGCAGCAGAGCCGATACGCCTGTACCTCCAGGACTTAGAGTGTCTCATTAGGCACGTGGACACGGACAGGACCAATGTCATGCTCAGTAATGACGAGCTCCAGGTGCAGCTTCGCGAGAAGGACAAGCTCTTCGCGCAGCAGGACGAGATAGTCAAGGAAATGGAGGCGAAGTTCGAGACCCAGGATAGGAAGTTCAAGAGTCAGGAGAAACGTGTCCAGGATAGGAACAAGAAGATCTGGGACATGACTGAAGAACTGCAGTCCAAGGACTTCGAGCTAGAGCAGCAGCAGACGGTGATAGAGAGGCTTCGTTCCTAGAAGAGGGCTCTCAAGGCCAAGATAGAGTCCTTGACCCCATTGAGGAGAACAAGACCGCGATGGAGAACGTAGGTCTTACCTTTGTCGAGGAGGATATTGATGTTGATGAGTAGACTTGACTACTCGTTTATCTTTTATTATCGTACTTGTTATTTGAGAAATTGTTATTGGACCATCCGACATGTGGATGGCTTGCTACTTGTGTGTTTTACTTTGTGAACTTGTTATCTTATTGTTGAACTTTTATCTCTTTGTTGCATGCTTGAGTTTGATTATGTGATGTAATGTGCATGAAAACATTTATGGGTATCTCATTCTTATCTCTATTTGAACAAACCACAGATGCCTCCCCGTCATGCAAACCCCAACCCCAACAACAACAACAACATCACTCCAGAAATGCAGCAAGTGATGACTGCTCAAACACAGCTAATGCAGATGATGACAACATTCATCCAGAACCAAAACAATAACAACAACAACCCCAATAACAACAACAACCCCAATAACAACAACAATAACAACAACAATAACAACAACAACAACAACCCTCCGGGCTTTGATATGCTCACCAGATTCTTGAGGTTGAGGCCAACTAAGTTCTCAGGGACGACTGATCCCATGGTGGCCAATGATTGGCTATGTTCTGTAAACAAGGACTTAGTAACCGTGGGCTGCACAAATGCTAAAAAGGTCAGATTTGCAGCACATCTGCTGGAAGGGCCAGCCGCCACTTGGTGGGACAATTTCCAAATCACCACTCCCATAGATGAGGTGACTTGGGCCATCTTTGAGGATGGTTTTCGCACTGCTCATATCTCATCAGGAATAATGAGCCTGAAAAAGAAAAGAGTTCCACAATCTGAAGCAGCGCCACCGCAGCGTGGCTGAATACATTGAAGAGTTCAACAATCTGGCGCGTTATGCACCGGATGAAGTTGACACGGATGCCAAGAGAAAGGAAAAATTTCTGGAAGGCTTGAATGATGAGCTAAATCTGCAATTGGCTCTGGCATATGTTCCCACTTATCAGTCGCTCTGTGACAAGGCTGCAATATTGGAGAACAAAATGAAGCAAGTTGAGAGTAGAAAGAGAAAGCACTCCGACAAGCACAACTCGGGATCGTCTCACAAACGATCTCACTATGATGACAGTGGAAGCTCAGGATCCCACAAGCATGGGAAATTCAACAAGCACCACAACCACAACCGTCATGACAACAAGCATCATCGTAGTCATGACAATGACAAGTACAAGAACCACAAGAGTGGACATAAGAACCACCACAGTGGTAATGGTAGTGGAAGTGGAAGTCAGCCTGTTAAGAGAGACATCAGTCAGGTTGAATGCTTCAAATGCAAGAAGATGGGACACTATGAAAATGAGTGCCCCAAAAAGAAAGTTGAAGGACCTGTCAAGCCCAATCCTTTCCAGAAAGGACAGGTGAACCACATCAGTGTGGAGGAGGTCTATGAGGAGCCTGACGCTATTGCTGGTAAGTTCAGACTCAATTCTATTCCAGTATTTGTTCTTTTTGATACTGGAGCATCGCATTCATTCATATCAAAAGCATTTGTTGATAGAAATGGGTTTCCAACTGAAAACATTGGGTGTCCAATAAAAGTTAGTTCTGCGGGTGGAGATATGATAGTAAGTCTTGGATGCCGGGATCTAGTAATAGAGTTTGGAAAACATAAATTCCCAGTGAGTTTGATAATCCTAGATTCCCAAGGACTGGACGTAATATTGGAAATGGATTGGATGGCTAAGTATGAAGGAGTACTAGATTGTGCTAATCGTACTGTTGCACTCACAACCCCGGAAAGAAAGCGGATTAAGTTCAAGTCCATCTTTGAATCTAAAGGAAGTAAGCTAAATTCTATTAAGGGGGTTAGCATGGACAGTGTACCAATTGTGAGTGAGTATCCGGATGTATTTCCGGAAGAACTGCCGGGAATGCCACCAGATAGAGATGTGGAATTTCTGATAGATTTGGTACCAGGGTCTGGACCAATAGCAAAGAGACCATATAAAATGTCAGTTGATGAACTGAAAGAACTCAAGAAGCAACTAGGAGAACAGTTTCAGAAAGGATTTATTCAACCAAGTTCTTCATCTTGGGGAGCCCCAGTTTTGTTCGTGGAGAAGAAGGATAGAAGTCAAAGGTTATGCATACATTACCGTTCACTCAACGAGGTAACTATCAAGAACAAATATCCTTTGCCTAGAATCAATGACTTGTTTGATCAACTATAAGGAGCATGTGTGTTCTCAAAAATTGATCTCCGGTCAGGCTACTTTCAACTCAAGATAAGAGAACAAGACATACCTAAAACAGCATTCACCACAAGGTATGGATTGTATGAGTATACCGTAATGCCTTTTGGCTTGACCAATGCTGCAGCATACTTCATGAATATGATGAACAAAGTGTTCATGGAATTCCTTGACAAGTTTGTTGTCGTTTTCATCGATGACATCTTAGTCTACTCCAAGAGCAAAGAAGAGCATGAAGGACATTTGCGTTTGATAGTTGAGAAGTTAAGAGAGCATAAGCTTTATGCCAAATTCAGCAAGTGTGAGTTCTGGTTAGAGGAAGTTGGTTTTCTTGGTCATGTTATGACAAAGGATGGTGTAGCAGTTGATCCTGCTAAGGTTTCAGCTGTGACTGAATGGGAATCTCCCAAGTCCGTGAAAGAAGTTCGTAGTTTCCTTGGCTTAGCAGGTTACTACAGAAGGTTTATTGAGAATTTCTCTAAGGTAGCTAAGCCCATGACTGAATTGTTAAAGAAAGATAAGAAGTTTGCTTAGTCTGAAGGTTGTGAAGTCAGCTTTCAGGAGTTGAAGAAGAGACTTGTGACAGCACCAGTCTTATGTCTGCCAGACTTGGAAAAGGATTTCCAAGTATATTGTGATGCATCTCATGAAGGTTTGGGTGCAGTACTTATGCAAGACGGTAAAGTTGTGGCCTATGCCTCGAGACAACTCAAAACTCATGAGGTGAACTATCCTACTAATGATTTAGAGTTAGCTTCTGTTGTCCATGCACTCAAAACATGGAGACATTATCTTTTGGGAAAGCGTTGTGAAGTGTTCACAGATCACAAAAGTTTGAAGTATATCTTCACCTAGAAGGAAATTAATATGAGACAAAGAAGATGGCTAGAACTTATCAAAGACTATGACTTAAGTTTGCAATACCACCCCGGTAAAGCAAATGTTGTAGCAGATGCTCTAAGTCGTAAGGTATTTGTGAATGGCCTTACCAAAGGAGAATTTCCAGATGATTTGTGTACCCAATTCAGAAAACTCAGATTGGAGATTGTGCCTGAAGGACATCTCATGTCTTTGGATGTTCAACCGACTTTGTTGGACAAGATCAGAGAAGCCCAGAAGACTGATAAGGAAATTGAAGAGATTAAGGAAAAGATTGGCCAGGGAAAAGCCAAAAATTTCCATGAAGACGAACAGGGTACTTTATGGCATGGTAAACGTATCTGTGTTCCACAAGATCCGGGATTGCGGAAACTGATTTTACAGGAAGCACACAACTCTCCGTATTCTATTCACCCGGGTAACACCAAAATGTACATGGACATGAAAGAAAGATTTTGGTGGAACAATCTCAAGAGGGACATCGCCAAACATATTGCTTTGTATGATGTGTGTAGTAGAGTGAAAGCGGAGCATCAGAAACCAGCAGGGTTTCTTCAACCACTACCTATTCCTGATTGGAAGTGGGACAAGATTGGTATGGATTTCATTACCGGATTACCAAGGACCAGATCAGGATATGAATCCATATGGGTAGTAGTGGATCGCCTAACTAAAGTGGCTCATTTTATACCCGTGAAGACAAACTATACAAGTGCTAAGTTAGCCAAAATTTACATGAGTAGAATTGTATGTCTACAGTTATCAAGCCAGCATTGAGATGGCACCGTTTGAGTTTCTCTACGGGAGAAAGTGTACCACCCCATTGTTATGGAATGGTGTGGGGGAAAGAAGTTTATTCGGGCCAGATCTTATCAAAGAAGCCAAAGAGAAGGTCAAATTGGTTAAGGACAGGTTGAAGATAGCATAGTCCCGATAGAAAAGCTACGCAGATCCTAAGCGTAGAGAAGTCACCTACGAAGTTGGTGATAGAGCTTATCTTAGAGTATCACCACTTCGTGGAGTGAAGAGATTCGGAGTCAAAGGAAAGTTGGCACCAAGATATGTTGGGCCATTCAATATTCTAAGTTGCAAAGGAGAAGTTGCCTATGAAATTGAATTGCCAGAATCTCTGTCAGCTGTCCATAATGTGTTTCATGTGAGTCAGCTTAAGAAATGTCACCCAGAAATGGAAGAAACTTCCTTGAAAGATACTATACCTTTGGAGGAAGTGCAACTAGAAAGTGATCTCACTTATGAAGAGAAACCTATCAAAATTCTTGAGACTGCAGAAAGAGTCACAAGGACAAAGACTATCAAGTTTTGCAAAGTGCAATGGAATCATCATTTCGAAGAGGAAGCAACATGGGAAAGAGAAGATGATCTTCGGAAAGACCACCCTCACCTATTTGCTAGCCAATCCGAATCTCGAGGGCGAGATTCACCTTAAGGGGGTTAGATTTGTAACATCCCTAAATTCATGATTTCAAAGATTGCATATCATTCATGCATGCATATAGATTTGAGATCAATTTCAAACTCATTTCAAGAAAACAGAAGCACATAGTGCTATCATTTTATGTGAGCAAACTTAAATCAAATGGCCATCCCCATTTGAAAGCTTGAATGTTTTAAACCAAGATTGTTTGTCTTCCTTGTTGAATGGATTGAGTGTGCAATTTGAACCAAACTTTATAAAATGTAAATGGTTTCAAAAACCATTTTCAAACATTTGCAAATCAAGTGCAAAGTCCCTGTTATTTTGTTTCTCCAATAATGACCAAGCCCTTTCAAAGTGACCACATGGTTTTATGCCTAGAATTGAGACTGTTGCACACTGCAAAAATCCCAAAAAGATTTGAATTAAAAAAGAGTTTGAATTCATTTGAAAACCATTCCTGAAATTCATCCTGGAAAAAGTAAAGGATTAAAGAAAAGCAAAAGGCCAGGCGCTCCTATTCTAGCCCAGCAGCAGAACCTGCCCAGCTAGCCCACCCGGCCTCCCTCTCTCTCTCTCGCACGCGCAGACGCACCCACGCAGTCAATGACGCCTGGACCCCACTCCCTCTCTGCTTATTTCGCTGACGAGCGGGCCCCGTCCACGTCATCATCGTCTTCCCCAAAATCTCGCGCACGAACTCCGCCGCTGCCCGTTGCTGCTTTGATTCCGCGAGGTAAATGGCATTGTATCCTTGGGCGTTTCTTGTTGAGCCTCTGGCTATATAATCCCCACTCTCTCGCGACCATTTCCCCTCAACCAATTCCCCCTCCACGCCACCAGGCTGCCCACAACTCGCTCGACGCCGCCGCTGTTCCGACGACCGCGCCGACGAATTCCGGTGAGCTCCGTGTTCCCCTCTGTCCCTGATTCATGCTAACAAGCTCAGCAACTCCTTGCGCACCTACTAACACGCCCTGTTTGTTCTCGCATGGTCTGTAGCTTCGGCAACGACTTCGACCGAGCGCCGCCGTTCTCTGCACGAACTCCGGCGACCTCTCCCCGTAAGTACCAGTCGCCCCTTGCCCTCTGTCAGATACGATTAGGATCCCCATCGTCTTGCGCATCTAACGGTGCCTTCCTTTTTAGTTAGCGCGACGCAGAACCTCGCCAACGTCGACAGCAGCCGCACCCGACGCGTTCGCGAACTCCGGCGAGGAATCTCCGACGACCCCGTGCGCCCCTTCCCAAGCCATCACCACCTTGAGCTTCAGCACACCACTGCGGTTCTGGTAAGCCTCTTCCCCCACTTCCGCGCGACCTAGAACGCCAGCGCCGCCGCTGACAGACGCGCCGCCGCCAGTCGCCGTCGCTAGCGCCGCTCATCTTTGGTCAAGGCATTCAGGAACGTTAGATGTAGATCCTACGGCTGAAATTAGAACTTAAGTGAAGAGGTATGCGCGCATCTGAGCCACCAGATCTGACTTAGATCCTACGGCTCGCAGAGCTCGATCCGTCCGAACCGGTACGGGCCAATAGGAAACAGACGCGTGGCTATGGTTTGAGTTTAAAAACAAATTTGAATCAGATTTAGATCCAATTTTGAAATAGCTATAACTTTTGAATTCCACGTTATATTTTTGCAAATTTTATACCGTTGGAATCAGGGAGACAAGCCCTTTCTGTTTATGCAATGTGTTTAGTGTTTAGCTTCTGTTAAAATGACTTTTCATGCAGAAACTTGTTTAAGACTATTTTGAGTATAGAAATTGTTTAGGAAATTGTTTTGGTGTAAAATAAACATGATAGCAAGTTTTTGACTTGATTATGATTCAGTACTACGCACTTGCTTGGTTGGGTTTTAGAAATCATCACTTAGCATTTTGCATGCATGCATATATTTATGTTTGTATATGAATTGTGTGTAATTTTGTGCTACCATTTTTGTGTAGACTTGGGTGCTAGTGATTGTGATTGTGAATAGTGCTACTCTCCCCACTACCAAGGCAAGTGGTACTTCATGAATATTTCCATCCCTATATTTCATACAAGCATTAGAAATATTTTTGCTAAGTCTTGCATGTGTTACTATTTTGCCAAATGCCATGTTGGGAAATCCTAAGTAGTTGTAGAAATGCTAGGAAATTCCTAAGTTAAGTTACTATGCCATGCTTAGCCTGGATAGTAGCAAACAAGGGTTGGTAAAGTATATACATGCTATGATGAAAATATTTCTAACTCTTTGGACTTATGTTTTTCTTAATAAAACAACTAAGTCAATGAATCACCTGGGTGGAAAGGGACTGGATTGGTGGTTTTTGGTTGAGTGGTTACACAAGGCCCATGGACATGGTTTACCTTGTGTATCTCACTTGTGGTATGCCACCCAGGAACAAAGGGATTTTAGAGGCCAAGTGTTGAGAAGCTTATAGTGCAGCCACTTGGAAATATGGGCTCTACCTGGACCATAGGTTGCTAGAACTTAGCCATTTGGACAGTTGGTGGTAGTGGGAATGATAGGTTGGAGCGCGTCCATTTGGTCTAAGGAAAGGCTTCTGAAAGGTCCTGTCTTGGGAAACCAAGTCTGGTGGGGAAAGTGCACAACCTCTACAGATGGAAAAATCTAAGTACTTAGCCAAGTCCATGGCAATGGACAACTTGAGCATCAAGACATGGAAGCTATCAAGAATCTCATCACTCCAACTTCTAAGTAAAAACTTGTGGGTGAACAAGGGTGAAGGACCTCAATGTCTATTGATGGTTTCTTGGGAAAAGTTTTTGACAAAGAAAAACTTAGTGATTTCAACTAATAGGAAAAACCTATTTTGAGCAAAGCAAGCCAAGCTACACTTAGCCAAAATGCATATAGTAATATAGTCCACTTAAAATTTACTAAGGTATCACTTGCCAATACTATTCCAAAGTATTGACCCACTGTGGCTGTAACTTGTGATGTTGCAGGTTACTCCGACAATGATTAGGTGTCATGAGTCTACACTCAACATGTTTGCCTGTGGCACATGAAGATGAAGACTTATGTTTATTTACTTATTCCAAACTCTTGTATTAGGCCTGTGGCGTTGAGATGTAAAAGACTATGTTTTATCTCTGGAATGGATGTAATAAATGACCTTTGTATTTGTGTACTTCATCTTAAACTGTGGATGCTAGCAATGATCCAGGGACTAGCATTGCAATCACAGGGATCCTTTTCCTTTACAAAGGAGGGATCTTACAGCAGCACATCTGCTGGAAGGGCCAGCAGCAACCTGGTGGGACAACTTTCAGATCACCACTCCCATTGAGGATGTGACTTGGGCTATCGTTGAGGATGGATTCCGCATAGCTCACATCTCATTCGGAGTGATGAATTTGAAGAAGAAGGAGTTCCATAGTCTGAAGCAGCGTCACCGCACCGTGGTTGAATACATTGAGGAATTCAATAATCTGGCGCGCTATGCACCGGATGAAGTTGATACAGATGCTAAGAGGAAGGAGAAATTCCTAGAAGGACTGAATGATGAGTTGAACATGCAGCTGTCTGTTGCCTATGTCCCAACCTACCAATCACTTTGTGACAAGGCTACCATCTTGGAGAACAAGATGAAACAGGTTGAGAGAAGGAAGAGGAAGCACAACTTTGATAAGCATAGCTCGGGATTGTCTCACAAGCGTTCCCATCATGATGACAGTGGGAGTTCTGGATCACACAAACATGGAAAGTACAACAACCACCACAATCACAACCGCCATCATGACAACAAGCATCACCACAGTCATGATAATGACAAGTACAAGAGCCACAAGAGTGGAAATGGAAGTGGAAGTGGAAGTCAGCCTGCAAAGAGAGATATCAGTCAGGTTGAATGCTTCAAGTGTAAGAAGATGGGGCACTATGCTAATGAGTGCCTAGAAAAGAAAGTCAAAGGTACCAACAAGCCGAATCCCTTCCAAAAGGGACAAGTGAACCACATCAATGTGGAAGAAATATATGAGGAACCTGATGCTGTGGTTGGTAAGTTCAAAGTCAATTATGTTCTAGCACTTGTTCGTTTTGATACTGGCGCATCACATTCATTCATATTAAGAGCATTTGTTGATAGAAATGGACTTCCAGTGGAAACTATTGGGTGTCATATAAAAGTAAGTTCTCCTGGTGGAGAAATGATAGTGAACTCGGGATGTTAAGACCTATTGATAGAATTTGGAAGTATAAGTTTCCCGTTAATTTGATGATCCGAAATTCCCAAGGATTGGATGTCATTTTGGGAATGGATTGGATGACTAAGTACAAGGGAGTGCTAAATTGTGCCAATCATACTGTCACACTCACAACCCCGGATAATAAAAGGATTAGATTCAAGACTAACTTTGAATCGAAAGGGAGTAAGCTAAATTCTCTTAAGGGGTTAGCATAGACAGTGTGGTAATTGTGAGAGAATATCTAGATGTGTTTCCGGAGGAATTGCAGAGAATGCCACCAGATAGAGATGTAGAGTTTTTTATTGACTTGCTACCAGGATCAGGACCAATAGCAAAGAGACCTTACAAGATGTCAGTTGATGAGTTGAAGGAACTCAAGAAACAACTTGGAGAACAGTTGCAAAAAGGATTTATTCAACCAAGTTCTTCATCTTGGGGAGCACCAGTCTTGTTTGTTGAAAAGAAAGATAGAATTCAAAGGTTATGCACAGATTATCGTTCACTCAATGAGGTGACTATCAAGAACAAGTATCCTTAGCCTAGAATCAATGACTTGTTTGATCAGTTAGAAGGAGCCCGAGTGTTCTCAAAGATTGATCTCCGATCAGGCTATTTTTAGCTAAAGATAACAGAACAAGACATACCTAAGACTGCTTTCACCACTAGGTTTGGATTGTATGAGTACACCGTGATGCCATTTGGTTTGACCAATGCACTAGCCTACTTCATGAATATGATGAACAAGGTGTTCATGGAGTTTCTTGACAAGTTTGTTGTCGTTTTCATCGATGACATTTTGATCTACTCCAAGAGCAATGAATAGCATGAAGGACATTTGCGGTTGATACTTGAGAAGCTTAGAGAGCATAAACTATATGCCAAATTCAGGAAGTGTGAATTCTGGTTGAATGAGGTTGGATTTCTTAGACACATTGTGTCAGGAGATGGTGTAGAAGTTGATCCCGCAAAAGTGTCAGCTATAACTAAGTGGGAATCTCCTAAGTCAGTAAAAGAAGTTCGTAGTTTCCTTTGCTTGGCAGGATATTATAGAAGGTTCATTGAGAATTTCTCAAAACTAGCTAAGCCAATGACGGAGTTAATTAAGAAAGACAAGAAATTTGATTGGACTGAAGGATGTGAACTCAGTTTCCAAGAGTTGAAGAAGAGACTAGTGACAACACCAGTCTTATGTCTGCCAGATTTGGAGAAAGATTTCCAAGTGTATTGTGATGCATCCCACCAAGGATTGGGAGCAGTTCTGATGCAAGAAGGGAAAGTTGTGGCTTATGCCTCGAGACAACTCAAAACTCATGAAGTGAATTATCCTACTCATGATTTGGAGTTAGCCTCTATTGTCCATGCACTCAAAACATGGAGACATTATCTTTTGGGAAAGCGATGTGAAGTGTTCACAGATCACAAAGGTTTGAAGTATATCTTCACTCAGAAAGAAATCAATATGAGACAACGAAGATGGCTAGAACTCATCAAGGACTATGACTTGAGTTTGCAATACCACCCCGGTAAAGCAAATGTTGTAGCAGATGCATTAAGCCGTAAGGTTTATGTGAATGGCCTTACTATAGGAGAGTTTCCAGAGGATCTGTGTGCCCAATTCAAAGATCTCAGATTGGAGATAGTGCCTGAGGGACATCTCATGTCATTGGATGTTCAACTCACCTTGTTGGACAAGATAAGGGAAGCCCAAAAGATGGATAAGTAAATTGAAAAGATTAAGGAAAAGATTGGTAAGGGAAAAGCCAAAGGATTCCATGAAGACGAACATGGTACTTTATGGTATGGAAAACGTATTTGAATTCCGCAAGATCCGGAGCTACGGAAACTGATTTTATAGGAAGCACACTACTCACCATATTCCATTCATCCGGGTAACACCAAAATGTACATGGATGTGAAGGAAAGATTTTGGTGGAATAATCTCAAGAAGGACATTGCCGAACATATTGCTTTGTGTGATGTATGTAGTAGAGTGAAAGCGGAACATCAGAAACCAGCAGGATTGTTACAACCACTACCAATTCCTGATTGGAAGTGGGACAAGATTGGCATGGATTTCATCACTGGACTGCCAAGGACTAGATCAGGATATGATTCTATTTGGGTCGTAGTAGATCGCCTAACTAAAGTGGCTCATTTCATACCTGTGAAGACAACCTATACAAGTGCTAAGTTAGCCAAGATCTATATGAATAGAATTGTGTGTCTACATGGAGTACCTAAGAGTATTGTGTCTGATAGGGGAACTCAATTCACTTCCCATTTTTGGAGGCAACTGCATGAGTCATTGGGAACGAGATTGGAATTCAGTACTGCTTTTCATCCCCAGACTGATGGACAGACAGAAAGGACCAACCATATTTTAGAGGATATGTTAAGGGCATGTGCCCTAGACTACGGAGCTAGTTGGGATGAAAGTCTGCCTTACGCGGAATTCTCTTACAACAACAGCTATCAAGCCAGTATTGAGATGGCACCGTTTGAATTTCTCTATGGAAGGAAGTGTACTACAATTACTATGGAATGGTGTTGGAGAAAGAAACTTGTTCGGGCCAGAACTAATCAAGGAAGCTGAAGAGAAAGTCAAATTGGTAAATGTAATGTTCCCAACCTTTAATAGGTGGAGATCCCTGTGTTTGCAATGCTAGTCCCTGGATCAATAGCTAGCCTCCACAGTTAAGATGTAATATCAAGAAACAAAGGTCATAATACAACTTTATAACCAGGAATAACATAATTTATTACATCTTACATAGCTCATTTGGCTATTACATTACATTGCAGCAGAAAATCTATAAGCATGGGGTCCTTCATCTTCAAAGTGCCACAGGCAGACATGTTGGTTGTAGACTTGTAATCCTATTCATCAAACTTCACTAATATCAAACAAACCTGCAACATAAATAAGTTGCATCCACAAGGGTCAATACATTTGGATTGTATTGGCAAGTTTCACTACTATGTAGAAATAAGTGGATCCTATCATTACATGCATATTTGGCTAAGTAGGGTTTAGGCTCATTTGCAGAAAGCAATATAGTTTTATCCTATCTTTCAAAATAGTTTTGATCTTTTGTCAAATCTTTCTGAACTCCTTGGAAAACTCCAAGTGCTTCAAGTCTCTTGTTTTCACTTTCAAGTTTTACTTTTAGAAATTGGAATGTCGAGATCTTCCATAGCTTCAGGCCTTAGTTGCTCAGTATGGTCCATAACCGGGGACACGACTAAGTACTTAGATTTTTGTCTTCTGCAGAAGTTGTACACTTTACCCACATGACACATTATCATCTTGATGCCACCAGTGGCCGCTGGATAAGTACTCACCAAGATGGAGTACTGGCAGATTGAGAATGTGACAAAGTCTTTCCATAGGAGTCTTCCCAATACACAATTCTAGCTTGTCTACCAGGCACCAATGTAGGGTTTCAAGTTCCCTCATTCTAGTGAACCTGAAGATGCCAATGCATGGGTCTTCCACTATGTAGTTGACTAAGACATTGCCCATTTAGCATGTGGCTGTACACGGAAGCCACTGTACGAGAAACATGTTCAATCTCTAAGTCCCTGGGTGGTTTTCTTCTAGTGCACAACAAAAAAGATTGCCATATAAACATGGTTCCTTTTGTTGCCACCTTGTCCGACCTTGAGTATCCTTGTCCACAAAGGTGGTTCATTGAGTACTTGTTTTATTATATAAAACATAAGTCTTTTCAATACTTCATATATTCATAACATGTATCCCATCCCAAATATATAGCTGGGCTAAGCATACTAGAACTACAATGTTTCCACTAAGGAATATATAGGGGTATCCTATTAGGATTTAGCATAGCATAAAATATAGTAAACCTTATCATGCATGTTTCAAAAATCCACTAAGTGAAATGAAAATAATAGGACTTGGATGATAGTGTCACTTGCCTTTTTATGTGGAGAATGTTGGTTCTCTTCTTGATCTTGCTAATATCACACTCTTCTAACTTCACTACAATCAATCAAGCAAACATAGATTCAACTAGCATTCCAACCAATATTCAAACAATTTAACACACATAAAATAAAAGAAACAAGGTCATGCATGCAAGCATGCAAAAGATAGTTTTATTTGCAAAGGTGGTTTCTACTAGGCTCTAAACATTGTAAGGTTCAAAGAGGTCATTTTCTAAAGTGGCAAAACCATTTACAAAAGGGTTTTATCTATAAACCATTTTAAATCAAATCATTATTTTATGTGGTTGAAAATGCTTTTGGTAAAGCAATAATTTTATATTGTTCATCAAATAAGTTGTTAATTCACAAAACTTGGTGTTTAGGGTCATAAGGTTTGAATCAAGTCAATTCCCAAAGGTCTTACTCAAAAATCATTTCCTTATCAAAATCAATGTTCTTATTTGACTAGAAATGAGCTAATTCAATTATTCATTCCTAAACTTCACAAAATACATTTTTAGATCCATAAGTTGGTTCTTAAGGTTAGTAGGTTCACAACAACCCATTTTGCAAAGATTTCAACCCTGAAATCATTTTGGAATAAATTTTATATCCTAAACAAGCATACACAAGTTTCTGCAAAAACAAACATTTTACCAGAAGCTTTTTACTAAAAACATGCATGGTTGCAAAGTGCTTGTTCCACTGATTCCATTGATATAAAATTTGTAAAATTTGGACGTGTAGACCTAAAGTTATGAATTTTACAAAATTTCATATCTAATAGATCATTTTCTGTTTTTAAAACGGAGTCAGTGCCACGCGGCGTGTTTCTACTGGCCGATACCGGTTCGCACGGATTGGCCTCTGTGGATCGTTGGATCAACTTAAAACGAATGGATCAGATGGGCGCGTACCCCTTCGGTTAAGATCTAATCTTATCCTTTGGATCTACATCCTACGGACTACAACGTGTTGACCAAAAGGGGGAAGGGGCTCACCGTGCTCGCCGACGATGCAGGGAGCGGGTAAGAGGGGGAAGGGGCTCACCGTGCTCGCAGGGAGATGGTGAAGCTCAACGTGTGGTCAGCTTGGCAAGGGGCGCTCAGGGACGGCGGCAATTCCTCGCCGGAGTTGCTGCGAGCGGCGGGTGTCTCTGGAGGTCGTCGCTGGCGTCGTTTAGGAGCGCGCTAAGACAAGGTAGAGGCAGGGTTAGGTGCGCACGAGGGTCGCGAGTAAGGGAGCATCATCGGAAGGTGCTGGGGAGGTCGGAGCTTACCAGGGGGAGGTCGCCAGAGAGGAGACAGACGCGGCGGCGCTTAGTTGATGACGAAGCCGACGATTCGTAGCGCGTGCGAGCGAGTGAAGCACACGGGCAAATGCGTTAGGACGTGGGGAGCAGGCTCACGTGCAGAGGGAGGCGAGAGGCGGCGGGGTGTGGCCGGAATTGCTCTGGGACTCTCGTCGGAGCAGTGGCGGAGCAAGAAGAAATCGAGGCAGCCTAGGGGCAGAGAGGGAGAGGTGAGTGAGGGGAAAGAGAGGGAAGGCATGGGCGATTAAATTGGCGTGGTTACTGGGAGGAATCAAGGCTGCAATCAATCGCGAAATCAACGCCGGAGTTACTCGGCTGAAACGGCAGGGCGAGTTCATCGCGGGGAGGAAGAAGGTGACGTGGGCGTGGGGTCGTGATGTCAGTGAGGTGGGGAAAAAGAGAGTGGGACCTCTGCGTCAATGGCTGTGTGGGTTCTTTTCCTGGTGAAAACGTTTCGTGCGTGGGGTATGCCGGGTGGGCTCTTGCTGGGCTTAGTGTGCTGGCCAGTTGGGTTTGGTCTGATTCACTTTTTTTATACTGATTGCCTTTTTCTTTTTCTATTTGATTTTCTGTTTTGAATTTCAATCAAACAATTCAACAACAAATGGATTCAAACTTTTTCTAAACTTTGTATTGATTTTAGTTCTGTTTAACAATACAACTCAATGTCCAAAATAAAATAACAATTTTATCCTTTTAGGATCTATTTAATATTTAAATAAAATAGTCCTTAGTTATTAATTCAAATAGGATTTGATTTATTAAAATCTCCATTTGAAATCTAAATAATACCAAAATCATTTCAGTAGGTTTTATTTGAAAAAGTAAAACACTTGGAAAACTTGTTTAAAATAATTTAACAAGTTTTAATGTTTAATTAAAATGGCAAAGCCTTTACTTTAATAAAATTGGATAATAATAAATCCTTATTATTTTATTTAAATAGACTTTTACTCTTTTTATCAAATAGAAATATTTTATTTCAAAAGCTTGGCCAAGATTTAATTTGGCTCTATAAAATAATCTTTATTTATATTTCTACCTTTGCTTTTGAAAACCAAATCTCTTTTAAAAGATCCAAAAATAGAGATTCCAATTATTAAAACTTTCTTTATTAATTGTTTATCTTTTTAAATCCCTTTAGGATTTATTTGATCAAAGTAGGTTTGAAGGTTTCCATTTGGAATCAAAAAGTTTCTTCTCACCCTGAAAATCAACAAAGTTTTATTTTATTTATTTATTTTTCACATAACAAGATTTGGAAAATCTTGGGATGTGACAGTAAAGGACAGATTGAAGATAGCACAGTCCCGACAAAAGAGCTACGCAGATCCAAAGCATAGAGAAGTCACCTATGAGGTGGGTGATAGAGCATATCTTAGAGTATCACCATTTCGTGGAGTGAAGAGGTTTGGAGTCAAAGGAAAATTGGCCCCAAGATATGTTGGACCATTCAAGATTCTGAGCCGTAAAGGACAAGTAGCATATGAGATTGAATTGCCTGAATCATTGTCTGTTGTTCACAGTGTGTTTCATGTGAGTCAGCTGAAGAAATGCCATCTGGAGATGGAAGAGACTTCTTTGAAGGATACTATACCTTTGGAAGTGGTCCAATTAGAAAGTGATCTCACTTATGAGGAAAAACCTATCAAGATTATGCAAAGTTCAATGGATCCACCATTCCGAAGAAGAAGCAACTTGGGGAAGAGAAGATGATCTTCGGAAAGACCACCCTAACCTATTTGCTAGTCAATCCTAATCTCGAGGGCGAGATTCACCTTAAGGGGGTTAGATTTGTAACATCCCTGTCCACCTCTGCGAACGACATAACCACCGCTCAACTCCGGCGAGCGATTTAGGTAAAGTCCAACCGCCCCTTGTATTCTCCCTGACCCTGCCATGTTCGCCTGATCGCTGTGCACACGCTGATGCTCTTGCTTTGTGTTAGGGTGGTCTAGAACGTCGCCAACATCGCCGTCCACCCGAGCCCGATGCTGTCCTCGACTCCGACGAGCTCTCACAACCACAACAGCTTGCCCCTGTCCACGCCAGCAGCATCTTGAGCATCATCACTGGCAGATGCGTCGCCGCCACTCTGGCCATTTGCGCCGCCAGTTTAGGGTCAAGTTGATTAGATCCACTAGATCTAGATCCAGTGGTGTATATTAGACGCTAGCCGGAAAGGGTACGAGCAGATCCGAGCCGCTAGATCTCATTTAGATCTGACCGTGCGCATGTGCTATCGGGGCGAAGCGGTACCGTCCAATCAGGAAGCGCTGCGTGGTTAGGTTTTAGATTTAAAATCTGGAATTTCATCTATTAGATCAAATTTGTAAATTCAATAACTTTTGTTCTGTTTATCCAAAAAAATACAAATAATATACCATTGGAATCACAAAAAGAAATCCTACACATCTATGGGCTTAGTTTTGTATTTTGTTTCTGTTAAGATGGAAATTTATGCAGAGACATTTGTAGGCATTTTTTGTGTATAAAAATTATTTAGAAAATGTTTTAAAGGCCAAATTAACTTTATTTGGTGTATAGTTGTTTTGTTTATTGTTCAGTACTGTTTTTCTTGTCTTGTTTAGTTTAGAAAAATCATCACATGGCATTTGCATGCATTCATATATTTTTTCTAGATTATTTGAAATGTCAATCTGGTGTTATCATTTTATGTGTAGATTTTGGTGCTAGTGGTGATTGTGACTGTGAGGATTGTTGTTACTCCCCCAACTACCAAGGCAAGTGGTGCTTCATACTTTTGTCCCAATATTTTGACTATGCATTAGAAATATTTTGTATAGGGCTTGCATGATAATTTTGCTAAGTATCGATATGCTATTCTTGGGAAGTCCTAGTAGTTGTAGAATTTTTAGAATTTTCTCTAAGTTAAGATACTTGCTATTGCCATGATTAGCCTAGCTAGTAGCAACCAAGGGTGGAATATATACATGCTATGGAAAAATATTGCTAAGTCTTTGACTTATGTTTTTGCTTAATAAAACAACTAAGTGAATGAAGCACCTGGGTGGAATGGTAATTGCTTGTGGATTTTTGTTGAGTGGTTACTAGGGCCCATTTTCCAATGGTTTACCCTGTGTATCTCACTTGTGGAATGCCACCCAGGAACAAAGGGATTTGAGATGCCATATGTTAAGAAGCTTCAAGTGCAGCCACATGGCATTATGGGCTCTGCCTGGATCATATAGGTTGCAATAACTTAGCCAAATGGACAGTTGGTGGTAGTGGGTGATAGGTTTGGAACGCGTCCATTTTGGTCTAAGGGAAGGCTTCTAAAAGGTCCTGTCATGGTGAAAATCAAGTCTTGTGGTGAAAGTGCACCACCTCTCCAGAAGGAAGAATCTAAGTACTTAGCCATGTCCCCAGAAATGGAAAATTTGAGCATCAAGACATGGAAGCTATCAAGAATCTCCTCATCCCAATTTTCTAAGTTAAAAACTTGTGGTTAAACAAGGGTGAAGGTTCACCAATGTCTATTGGTGGTTCCTTGGGAGTTTTGCCAAACAAAAACTTAGTGTTTTCAACTGATAGGTCAAACCTATTTTGAGCAAAGCAAGCCTAAGCTACACTTGGCCAAATTCATGTAGAAGCTAGATACTATTATTCTACTAAGGTATCACTTGTCAATACTATTCCAATGTATTGACCCACTTTGGCTGTAACTTGTGATGTTGTAGGTTACTCTGATGAGGATTAGGGTTATGAGTCTACACTAAACATGCTTGCCTGTGGCACATGAAGATGAAGACTTTTATTTATATTGTTAAGTTAAACTCTTGTACTAGCCTATGGCTATGGAGTTGTAAAAGACTATGTTGTCTGTGGAATGACGATGTAATAATGACCTTTGTTTCTGTGTACTTCATCTTAAACTGTGGATGCTAGCAATTGATCCAGGGACTAGCATTGCAATCACAGGGACCTTTACCTTTATAAAGGTGGGGTCTTACATTATGCTAGGTGGTAAATTGTTGCATATGAGGTGTTGTGCTCACATTTTAAATCTAATTGTGAAAGATGGGTTTGCTGTTATGGGTGATGGTACTAAGAGGGTGCGTGACAGTGCTGGGTATTGGTCTGCAACTGGAAAAAGACATGAGAAGTTCGAAAAATTTGTCGCTTGATGAACATCGAGTACTCTAGGAGTTTAAATCTTGATTCCAAAACTAGGTGGAACTCCACATACATAATTATTAGTATTTCTATACTATATAGGGATGTTTTTTTTATCGTCTTAGTCTCTGAGAAGAATTTTAATTGTTGTCCAACAACTGTTGATTGGTATTTTTCCATGGAGATGATAGATAGGCTCAAACTATTCTATGAGGTCACTACATTATGGTCAGGAACATGTTATGTTATAGAAAATTTGTTCTTCTGTATGGTTTGTGGTATTCAGTTGGCAATCCGCAAATGGAGTACACCTGATTATGAACTGATGCAAAAAATGTTAGAGGAGATGAAATAAAAGTATGAACTGATGCAACAAATGTCCGAGGAGATGAAAAAGAAGTTTCAGAAGTATTGGACAGATATTCATGGTATGATGTCTATTGCCATTGTTCTTCACCCAAGATACAAACTCCATATGTTGCAGTCTCTATACGGTTCTCTCTATGGACCTGAGGCTGCTAGTGTGGAGGTCGCACGAGTTAGGAATTTGACCCGTGAGATGTTGGTTGAATACCAAGATGCCTCTTCTATAGGTACATCAAATCCTTCTAGTTCATCAAAATCTACTCCTTCATCTTTACGGGATGAAGTCTTTGACATATTTGAATGGTACATGTCTTCACAACCATCTGCTTCATCTTTGTTAGTTCATACTGAGCTAGATTTGTATTTAGAAGAGCCACTTTTCCTAGAACAAATGATTTTGATATCATCAATTGGTGGAAGTTTGGAGAGATAAAATATCCTACTCTACAGCTTATTTCTCATGACATCTTGTCTATTCCATTCACAATGGTAGCATCGGAATCTGCATTCTCTATAAGTGGTAGAATCCTCAGCCCTCACCATAGTAGGCTTGCACCAAAGATGGTTGAAGCTATAATGTGTATGAAAGCTTGTATAATGCTGACATGCTAGGTAATACACTACATTTCATCAATAATTAGACTTGTATGCAAACTTGTTAGATTGATATTTGTTCTTAGGTACTTTACTGCAATATATACCTAAATATGTCAATATGTTGTCGTGTAAATTTACACTGCTCACAATTTCAGGCCAGAACCATTCAACACTCTCTACTGATTTTCAGACTTGTCTTAATGATGAAGACAAGCCAATGGTAAGTTGGCATTCTCAAATCTTAACTATCATCTATTAGTTGGAACTTTCTAAACTATCCTACACTGTTGCTTTGCTATTTTCAGGATGCGGAGTTGTCCACATGCAATAATTACGAGGCTTGTTGCATTGAGATTTATGGAGTCGAGAATGAGGAAAATTGAAGACCGCAAAGAATGCAGTCAACAATTCTTCATTTTATTCATTCTGTCTAGTACCTACCATGTAGAAACTTGAGATTTTTAGTTTGTAATAATCATACCAAGTATTTTCGTTTGTCGATGCTGAGACTTGTTCATTATAACTTGTATTAGACTATGAATCGCTATTGATGGCTGAAACTTGATATTATCAGTTCTATGATACACTACTTATATATGTAGTGTGTGGTTAAATCTGTCAACTTTTGTAGTGTGTGCTTAAATATATTGAAATTGGGTATGTACTGCTAATATACTACTTGCTTTTATTTTCTATTGTTAGTTTCCATGGGGATATCCATGGGGATCGGGTACCCTCTATTAGCGGGGATGGGGCTTGTTTGCCCCCCGTGAACGTTGGCTGGTCTGGCGGTGTCACATCCCAAGATTTTTCAAATCTTGTAATGTGAAAAATAAAATAAACTAAATAAAAATTATTGTTGAAAATCAGGGTGAAAAGAAACTTTTGTTTCTAAATAGAAACTTAAAATCCCATCTTGAACAAACTTTAATTAAAGTTTGAATTCAATAAAATACAAATCAAGAGAAATGCATTCCTCAATGAATGTATCTAGAAATTTAAACACTTGGAAAATAAAACCAAACCCTAAACCCTAATGGAATAAAAATCATTTCCAAGTTATCTCCAAGCCTATGGATTTGATCCATATAAAAATTTGTCAACAAACATTTGCAAATGATCAAGAAAGACAAATAGAAATATTACAAAACTATAGAAATTGATTTCACTTAATTTGGAGCCATAGATAAAATCTTATGATTTTAATAAGATAAGAAAATTGAATTTCCAAAGCCAATAAAGAACCTAGCTAAAAATCCAAACCAAATGGTGAGCAATTAATCCTAAAGAGATTTAAAAGGATAAGCAAATATTAAACAAGATTTTACAAATTGGAATCACCAAGTTTGGATCTCTAAATAAAAGGATATGGATTTTATAAGATGAAGAAATAAATATTAAATAAAGAATATTCAAAGACCAAATCAAATCTTGGCCAAATCCATAAGCAAAAGGAATGAACATAATCGAAATCCAAATAAATTATTGGATAAAGAATTTACAAAATAAAAATAAAATGGCTTTAACCATTCTATGCCTATCTTAATAAAGACAAATCTTTAATTAGAATAATAATATAATTCATGAGAAAATAGTATTTTGGAATTTACCCAAGTGAAACAAAAGTTGTTTAATCAACTTAAATAAAATAAATCTTCCAAATAAACTTTAGGGAATTAAAACTATATTTAATCCCATTGGAATTAAAACAAATACCCAATATTAAATGATTAATGAATCATATTAAATATCCTCCAAATAATTCAAGATGAATTATTTGACACCCTATTAATAAAATAAAAACCTACTAAAAGGATTTGGAAAGTTAAAGATTTTAAATGGAGATTTAAAAATATTATTGAATCTTATTTGATTTAAAAACTAGAGCCTATTTGGAATAATTAAAAGACCTTAAAAAGAATAAATAAATTATTCTAAAATGATTCCAGAATGTTTTACTAATCAATATTTAAATCTTCACAAAATTTGGCAAAGGTTTGAAATCAAATTGAGGTTTGAATTGATTAAACAAAATCAAAACAGAATTAAAGAAAAGGGAAAAGGAAAAACAAATAGAACAAAAAAAAGGTAAAAGACCCAGCCCAACTAGCCTGGCCCAACTAAGCCAGCCCACCTCTCCTTCTCTCCCGCAGAAAAATGGTTCGCACCAAAGAAAGAACCCGCACAGCGTATGACGCGTGGGCCCCATCTCTTCTCTTCCTATCTCACTGTCAAACGGACCCCACTAGACACGTCAGCGTCTTCCTCAGCGCGACCCGTTCCTCCCCTGATTCCTCCCGTTTCTGCCGATTAATTCGTGCGATGAATTCACATCAATGACGCAGTGATTCCTCCCCTAGACCATGCTCTCTTAATCACCAGCATTCCCTCTACGTTTCCCCCTCAGTTCCCCACCTTAGCGCGCCCCCAGGCCGTCCTAATTTCTCTACGAAGCTCCACTGCCCCGACGAGTTCCGGCGTTGATTCCGGCCAGCCTCCTCCGCCCCTCGTCTCCTCGAGCACACGAGCATCTTCCCCAACCTCTGGCGCACCTCACAGTACCTTCCGTTCATCCACGCGTGCTCTACAGCGTCGACAACAACGACGAACAGTAGCGCCACTGTCTGCTTTCTTCTCCGGCGACTCCTCTGGTAAGAACCTGACCACCCCTCTCCTTCTCCTTCACACACGCATCATCGCCATGACCTTGCGCATCTAACTGTGCTTTCCGTTTGCTCCCTCGTGACCCATAGCGCCGCCCTCGACGACAACAGAGCGTGGCTAACGTCAAACGCAACTCCGACGAGCAATTTTCAGCAACCTCGTTCGCCCCTTGCCTTCCCGCTGGTACCTTGAGCTTCGCTGTGACCTCCTGAACCTGGTGAGCATCTCCTTACTCTTCCTTTCTTCCTCTAGCGCCAGCTCCGCCGCTAGCCGAACATCGCCGCCGTGCGCAGCCATCGAGCGCCGCCAGAACTTGGTCAGGGTGATGATGGCCGTTAGATGTCAATCTAATGGATACGATAGATTCACTTAACACCGAAGGGGTACACAACCTACGCCGTGCGATGTCAGTTAGATCCTACGGCCTGCATCGCTTGATCCACGCGAAACGTTTTCGACCAATAGAAATAAGACGCGTGGCCAGTGTGTTGTTTAAAAACCAGAGTTTGATCTATTAGTTTTCCAAATTTGTAAATTGCATAACTTTCAAACCACACGTCCAAATTTTGCAAACTTTATATCATTGGATTCAGAAAAACAAGCCCTAGCCAACCATGCACTTTGTTTAGTAAAAATATTCTGTTAAATTGTTTGTTTTTGCAGAAACTTGTGTATGCATGTTTAGGATATAAAAATTGTTTTAAAATGATTTTGAGGATAAAATCTTTTGCAAATGGTGTGTTTTGAACCTACTGACCATAGGATTTTGCCTATAGAATTTTGCCTTATTAAAAGCATTTCTACACCACATAAAATAATGACTTAGTCTAAAAATGGTTTATGAAGTGAAATCTTTTGCAAATGATTTTGTCACTTTATAAAATAACCATTAGAGGTTTTCAAATGTTTATAACCCATTAGAAACCACTTTACCAAATAAAACAATTTTAGCATGCTTGCATGCATTGTTTTGTTTCTATCATTTTATGTGATGAAATGCTTGTGATGGTAGATTGAAATATTGTTTGCTTGATTGAATTGTAGTGATTGAAGTGTGTGAACATTGCAAAGATCAAGGAGTGAACTTATACCCTCTACCAAAAAGGCAAGTGATGCTTCATACTTTTGTCCCATTATTTTCACTATGCATTAGTGATATTTCTAAGTAAGACTTGCATGGAATTTTGCTAAATGTAAACTATACCATGGGAAATCCTAGTAGATGATACCTTAGTAGAAATTTCCTAAGTTAAGATCCCTACTACTGTCATGCTTAGCTTAGCTAGTAGAAAACAAGGGTGGAATATATATTCATGCTATGGAAAAATTTCTAAGTCTGAGGACTTGTGTTTTTGTTTAATAAAAGAACTAAGTGAATGAATCACCTGGGTGGAATGGAAGGAATGGTTTGTGTTGAGTGGTCATGCAAGTCCAGTATGCTGGGGAAAACTTGGGCATCACCAAGTCCAGTATGCTGGGGAAAACTTGGTGTCTCACTTGTGGATGGCCACCCAGGAACAAAGAGATTTGTGATGTCAAATGTTGAGAAGCTTCAAGTGCAGCCACTTGGCAATATGGGCTCTGCCTGGATCATATAGGTTGCAAGAACTTAGCCAAATGGACAGTTGGTGGTAGGGGTTTGATAGGTTGGAACGCGTCCATTTTGGTCTAAGGGAAGGCTTCTAAAAGATCTTGTCTTGGGAAACTAAGTCTTGTGGGGGAAAGTGCACCACCTCTGCAGAGTGTAAAATCTAAGTACTTAGCCATGTCCCTGGCAAAGGACAATTTGAGCATCAAGACATGGAATCTATCAAGAATCTCATCCTCCAAATTTCTAAGTTAAAAACTTGTGGTTGAACAAGGGTTTAAGGTTCACCAATTTCTATTGGTGGTTCCTTGGGTGATTTTTTGTCAAGCCAAAACTTAGTGTTTTCAAATGATAAGGAAAATCTATTTTGAGCAAAACAAGCCTAAGCTCCACTTAGCCAAATGCATATAGATGATAGACTCCACTATACTACCATAGTATCACTTGCCAATACAATTCAAATGTATTGACCCTTGTGGCTGTAACTTGTTATGTTGCAGGTTTGTTTGATATTAGTGAAGTTATTGATTAGGATTACAAGCCTACAACCAACATGTCTGCCTGTGGCACTTTGAAGATGAAGGACCCCATGCTATTGTAATATTCTGCTGCATTGTAATGAAATAGCCAAATGAGCTATGTAAGATATAATAAAATTATGTTATTCCTGGTTATAAAGTTGTATTATGACCTTTGTTTCTTGATATTACATCTTAACTGTGGATGCTAGCTATTGATCCAGGGACTAGCATTGTAAACACAGGGATCTCTACCTTATTAAAGGTTGGGAAACTCTACAGATGGTATCAGAGCATTGTGTTGCCTGTAGGATTGTAACCCTAGGATTGGAAAAAAACCTTAGAAAAATAGGAGTTGTATTTGTTCAAAACTTATTTACAAACAATCTTGTAAACTCTTTCCTCAACCTTTTTGGTTTTGATTCTACATCTCTTCCTTTTCAAACTTGATGGACAAGACCCCAACATAAGCAAAGACTTCAACTTGAGCAAAGACTTCAACATCACCAGTGACTTCAACTTTAGTTTCAACAAGGAATTCAACTTGGACATCACTAAGGACTACAAATGAGACAAGAAATATTTCTCAAGACTTGAAGACTAAGGGAACACAACTTAGAAGGAATCATCATCACCTATGAAGTTTTATGATCAGAAATTCTCCAAGGATACAATGATCTTGTTCATGAAGAATCAACTAGGAAGAATGGAATGATCTCAAGTGAACCATATAGTTGGACCACCATACTAATGGTTAGTTTAAACCCACCAACTTAATGTGGTGTAGCAAAAATATTTGGTTGCCTAAAAATATGCTTGAAACTTGTTGTTTGAGTGGATTGTTGTTTGTGATTGCTTGCACATTTCTTGTGTGAATTGTGATGTGTGTGATTAGAATTATTCCCTTAGAAATATTTTGCCTATTCTAATCCAAATCCAACCCAAACAGATGACTTCTCCAAGAGACTCCAACATCAAGGATGGTGACAACAACAACCAAGAGAACAACATGAGAGACCAATTGCTTGCAAGAAAAACCTAGTTGAACCAAGTGACAACTCAGTTTTTAGCCAACAACAATAAGTTAGACCCAACCATGCAAAAAGTTTTGGAAACTCAATCCCAATTGTTGCAAGGGTTGGCTACTCAAATGACCAACATGGGAGAAAACTCTTCCCAAGGAGCTTATGACAACAAGGATGACAAAGATGATATCCTAGAAGGAACCCAAGCTTGCAATATTTGTGGAGACAAGGATCATACTTCCAAGGAGCATGGAGATCAATTCCCCAATTGTGAAGAGAAACATCCAATTGACCAATGCCCCACATCCCAAGCTACTTGTTAATTATGTGAAGGAAATAATCATGTCCCGACCCAATGCCCCATCTATTCCATAGTTGAACAAAGGAAACAAGGTGGAGTGCAACAACTGATTGCAGACTATCATGAGAGAGCCAAGTCTACTAAGAAGGATGAAGACAAAGGAAAATCTCAGCTTGTACCTCCCAGCAACATGACTCAATTTAAAGGACCAAAGAGGAGACATATGTATTATCCAAAGAATAATAAAAGGTCAAGGAGACCAGTAGACATTCCTACCTTTGAGATAACATATGAAGAACATGAACTAGAAGCACTCCTAGCTTTGGAGAAACCCAAGAAAAAGAAGGACAAAAGCCATGTGCAATGTGGTCATTGCAAAGAAATGGGACACTATGCCAGTGAATGTCCAGAGAAGCAAAAGTATAAGGAGATTAACCAAGTGTGGTGAAACAACTGCAAAGAGCTAGGCCATTATGTAGCAACTTGCCCACAGAAGATACGTGATGAACTCAATCTTATCACCTGTTACAATTGTGGTAACCAAGGACATTATGCAAGCAACTGTCCAGAAAATATGAAGCACAAGATAAACAAGCCTATGAAGGATCTCAGCCTTGTCACATGTTTCAAGTGTGGAAACAAAGGACACTATGCAGATGTTTGCCTAGAGAGATTTCAAGATCCCAAGCAAACCAAGATGTAATCTAGTTGGAAAATTTTAAGGGTGGTAGTACCCTAGATGCTTTGAGCCAACTTGTAACCCCTAGCCTCCCCAAATCTCGGGACGAGATTTATTTTAAGGGTGGTAGCCTTTCACATCCCAAGGTTTTCCAAATCTTGTAATGTGAAAAATAAAATAAACTAAATAAAAATTATTGTTGAAAATCAGGGTGAAAAGAAACTTTTATTTCTAAATAGAAACTTAAAATCCCATCTTGAACAAACTTTAATCAAAGTTTGAATTCAACAAAATCCAAATCAAGATAAATGCATTCCTCAATGAATGTATCTGGAAATTTAAACACTTGGAAAATAAAACCAAACCCTAAACCCTAATGGAATAAAAATAATTTCCAAGTTATCTCCAAGCCTATGGATTTGATCCATATAAAAATTTGTCAACAAACATTTGCAAATGATCAAGAAAGACAAATAGAAATATTACAAAACCATAGAAATTGATTTCACTTAATTTGGAGCCATAGATAAAATCTTATGATTTTAATAAGATAAGGAAATTGAATTTCCAAAGCCAATAAAGAACCTACCTAAAAATCCAAACCAAATGGTGAGAAATTAATCCTAAAGAGATTTAAAAGGATAAGCAAATATTAAACAAGATTTTACAAATTGGAATCACCAAGTTTGGATCTCTAAATAAAAAGATATGGATTTTATAAGACGAAGAAAGAAATATTAAATAAAGAATATTCAAAGACCAAATCAAATCTTGGCCAAATCCATAAGCAAAAGGAATGAACATAATCCAAATCCAAATAAAATATTAGATAAAGAATTTCCAAAATAAAAATAAAATGGCTTTAACCATTCTATGCCTATCTTAATAAAGACAAATCTTTAATAAGAATAATAATATAATTCATGAGAAAATAGTATTTTGGAATTTACCCAAGTGAAACAAAAGTTGTTTAATCAACTTAAATAAAATAAATCTTCCAAATAAACTTTAGGGAATTAAAACTATATTTAATCCCATTGGAATTAAAACAAATACCCAATCTTAAATGATTAATGAATCATATTAAATATCCTCCAAATAATTCAAGATGAATTATTTGACACCCTATTAATCAAATAAAAACCTACTAAAAGGATTTGGAAAGTTAAAGATTTTAAATGGAGATTTAAAAATATTATTGAATCTTATTTGATTTAAAAACTAGAGCCTATTTGGAATAATTAAAAGACCTTAAAAAGAATAAATAAATTATTCTAAAATGATTCTAGAATGTTTTACTAATCAATATTTAAATCTTCACAAAATTTGGCAAAGGTTTGAAATCAAATTGAGGTTTGAATTGATTAAACAAAATCAAAACAGAATTAAAGAAAAGGGAAAAGGAAAAACAAATAGAACAAAAAAAAGGTAAAAGACCCAGCCCAATTAGCCTGGCCCAACTAAGCCAGCCCACCTCTCCTTCTCTCCCGCAGAAAAATGGTTCGCACCAAAGAAAGAACCCGCACAGCGTATGACGCGTGGGCCCCATCTCTTCTCTTCCTATCTCACTGTCAAACGGACCCCACTAGACACGTCAGCGTCTTCCTCAGCGCGACCCGTTCCTCCCCTGATTCCTCCCGTTTCTGCCGATTAATTCGTGCGATGAATTCACATCAATGACGTAGTGATTCCTCCCCTAGACCATGCTCTCTTAATCACCAGCATTCCCTCTACGTTTCCCCCTCAGTTCCCCACCTTAGCGCGCCCCCAGGCCATCCTAATTTCTCTACGAAGCTCCACTGCCCCGACGAGTTCCGGCGTCGATTCCGGCCAGCCTCCTCCGCCCCTCGTCTCCTCGAGCACACGAGCATCTTCTCCAACCTCTGGCGCACCTCACAGTACCTTCCGTTCATCCGCGCGTGCTCTACAGCGTCGACAACAACGACGAACAGTAGCGCCACTGTCTGCTTTCTTCTCCGGCGACTCCTCTGGTAACAACCTGACCACCCCTCTCCTTCTCCTTCACACACGCATCATCGCCATGACCTTGCACATCTAACCGTGCTTTCCGTTTGCTCCCTCGTGACCCATAGCGCCGCCCTCGACGACAATAGAGCGTGGCTGACGTCAAACGCAACTCCGACGAACAATTTTCAGCAACCTCGTTCGCCCCTTGCCTTCCCGCTGGTACCTTGAGCTTCGCCGTGACCTCCTGAACCTGGTGAGCATCTCCTTACTCTTCCTTGCTTCCTCTAGCGCCAGCTCCGCCGCTAGCCGAACATCACCGCCGTGCGCAGCCGTCGAGCGCCGCCAGAACTTGGTCAGGGTGATGATGGCCGTTAGATGTCGATCTAATGGATACGATAGATTCACTTAACACCGAAGGGGTACACAACCTGCGTCGTGCGATGTTAGTTAGATCCTACGGCCTGCATCGCTTGATCCACGCGAAACGTTTTCGACCAATAGAAATAAGACGCGTGGCCAGTGTGTTGTTTAAAAACCAGAGTTTGATCTATTAGTTTTCCAAATTTGTAAATTGCATAACTTTCAAACCACACGTCCAAATTTTGCAAACTTTATATCATTGGATTCAGAAAAACAAGCCCTAGCCAACCATGCACTTTGTTTAGTAAAAATATTCTGTTAAATTGTTTGTTTTTGCAGAAACTTGTGTATGCATGTTTAGGATATAAAAATTGTTTTAAAATGATTTTGAGGATAAAATCTTTTGCAAATGGTGTGCTTTGAACCTACTGACCATAGGATTTTGCCTATAGAATTTTGCCTTATTAAAAGCATTTCTACACCACATAAAATAATGACTTAGTCTAAAAATGGTTTATGAAGTGAAATCTTTTGCAAATGATTTTGTCACTTTATAAAATAACCATTAGAGGTTTTCAAATGTTTATAACCCATTAGAAACCACTTTACCAAATAAAACAATTTTAGCATGCTTGCATGCATTGTTTTGTTTCTATCATTTTATGTGATGAAATGCTTGTGATGGTAGATTGAAATATTGTTTGCTTGATTGAATTGTAGTGATTGAAGTGTGTGAACATTGCAAAGATCAAGGAGTGAACTTATACCCTCTACCAAAAAGGCAAGTGATGCTTCATACTTTTGTCCCATTATTTTCACTATGCATTAGTGATATTTCTAAGTAAGACTTGCATGGAATTTTGCTAAATGTAAACTATACCATGGGAAATCCTAGTAGATGATACCTTAGTAGAAATTTCCTAAGTTAAGATCCCTACTACTGTCATGCTTAGCTTAGCTAGTAGAAAACAAGGGTGGAATATATATTCATGCTATGGAAAAATTTCTAAGTCTGAGGACTTGTGTTTTTGTTTAATAAAAGAACTAAGTGAATGAATCACCTGGGTGGAATGGAAGGAATGGTTTGTGTTGAGTGGTCATGCAAGTCCAGTATGCTGGGGAAAACTTGGGCATCACCAAGTCCAGTATGCTGGGGAAAACTTGGTGTCTCACTTGTGGATGGCCACCCAGGAACAAAGAGATTTGTGATGTCAAATGTTGAGAAGCTTCAAGTGCAGCCACTTGGCAATATGGGCTCTGCATGGATCATATAGGTTGCAAGAACTTAGCCAAATGGACAGTTGGTGGTAGGGGTTTGATAGGTTGGAACGCGTCCATTTTGGTCTAAGGGAAGGCTTCTAAAAGATCTTGTCTTGGGAAACTAAGTCTTGTGGGGAAAGTGCACCACCTCTGCAGAGTGTAAAATCTAAGTACTTAGCCATGTCCCTGGCAAAGGACAATTTGAGCATCAAGACATGGAATCTATCAAGAATCTCATCCTCCAAATTTCTAAGTTAAAAACTTGTGATTGAACAAGGGTTTAAGGTTCACCAATTTCTATTGGTGGTTCCTTGGGTGATTTTTTGTCAAGCCAAAACTTAGTGTTTTCAAATGATAAGGAAAATCTATTTTGAGCAAAACAAGCCTAAGATCCACTTAGCCAAATGCATATAGATGATAGACTCCACTATACTACCATAGTATCACTTGCCAATACAATTCAAATGTATTGACCCTTGTGGCTGTAACTTGTTATGTTGCAGGTTTGTTTGATATTAGTGAAGTTATTGATTAGGATTACAAGTCTACAACCAACATGTCTGCCTGTGGCACTTTGAAGATGAAGGACCCCATGCTATTGTAATATTCTGCTGCATTGTAATGAAATAGCCAAATGAGCTATGTAAGATATAATAAAATTATGTTATTCCTGGTTATAAAGTTGTATTATGACCTTTGTTTCTTGATATTACATCTAAACTGTGGATGCTAGCTATTGATCCAGGGACTAGCATTGTAAACACAGGGATCTCTACCTTATTAAAGGTTGGGAAACTCTACAGATGGTATCAGAGCATTGTGTTGCCTGTAGGATTGTAACCCTAGGTTTGGAAAAAAAACCTTAGAAAAATAGGAGTTGTATTTGTTCAAAACTTATTTACAAACAATCTTGTAAAATCTTTCCTCAACCTTTTTGGTTTTGATTCTACATCTCTTCCTTTTCAAACTTGATGGACAAGACCCCAACATAAGCAAAGACTTCAACTTGAGCAAAGACTTCAACATCACCAGTGACTTCAATTTTAGTTTCAACAAGGAATTCAACTTGGACATCACTAAGGACTACAAATGAGACAAGAAATATTTCTCAAGACTTGAAGACTAAGGGAACACAACTTAGAAGGAATCATCATCACCTATGAAGTTTTGTGATCAGAAATTCTCCAAGGATACAATGATCTTGTTCATGAAGAATCAACTAGGAAGAATGGAATGATCTCAAGTGAACCATATAGTTGGACCACCATACTAATGGTTAGTTTAAACCCACCAACTTAATGTGGTGTAGCAAAAATATTTGGTTGCCTAAAAATATGCTTGAAACTCGTTGTTTGAGTGGATTGTTGTTTGTGATTGCTTGCACATTTCTTGTGTGAATTGTGATGTGTGTGATTAGAATTATTCCCTTAGAAATATTTTGCCTATTCTAATCCAAATCCAACCCAAACAGATGACTTCTCCAAGAGACTCCAACATCAAGGATGGTGACAACAACAACCAAGAGAACAACATGAGAGACCAATTGCTTGCAAGAAAAACCCAGTTGAACCAAGTGACAACTCAGTTTTTAGCCAACAACAATAAGTTAGACCCAACCATGCAAAAAGTTTTGGAAACTCAATCCCAATTGTTGCAAGGGTTGGCTACTCAAATGACCAACATGGGAGAAAAATCTTCCCAAGGAGCTTATGACAACAAGGATGACAAAGATGATATCCTAGAAGGAACCCAAGCTTGCAATATTTGTGGAGACAAGGATCATACTTCCAAGGAGCATGGAGATCAATTCCCCAATTGTGAAGAGAAACATCCAATTGACCAATGCCCCACATCCCAAGCTACTTGTTAATTATGTGAAGGAAATAATCATGTCCCGACCCAATGCCCCATCTATTCCATAGTTGAACAAAGGAAACAAGGTGGAGTGCAACAACTGATTGCAGACTATCATGAGAGAGCCAAGTCTACTAAGAAGGATGAAGACAAAGGAAAATCTTAGCTTGTACCTCCCAGCAACATGACTCAATTTAAAGGACCAAAGAGGAGACATATGTATTATCCAAAGAATAATAAAAGGTCAAGGAGACCAGTAGACATTCCTACCTTTGAGATAACATATGAAGAACATGAACTAGAAGCACTCCTAGCTTTGGAGAAACCCAAGAAAAAGAAGGACAAAAGCCATGTGCAATGTGGTCATTGCAAAGAAATGGGACACTATGCCAGTGAATGTCCAGAGAAGCAAAAGTATAAGGATATTAACCAAGTGTGGTGAAACAACTGCAAAGAGCTAGGCCATTATGTAGCAACTTGCCCACAGAAGATACGTGATGAACTCAATCTTATCACCTGTTACAATTGTGGTAACCAAGGACATTATGCAAGCAACTGTCCAGAAAATATGAAGCACAAGATAAACAAGCCTATGAAGGATCTCAGCCTTGTCACATGTTTCAAGTGTGGAAACAAAGGACACTATGCAGATGTTTGCCTAGAGAGATTTCAAGATCCCAAGCAAACCAAGATGTAATCTAGTTGGAAAATTTTAAGGGTGGTAGTACCCTAGATGCTTTGAGCCAACTTGTAACCCCTAGCCTCCCCAAATCTCGGGACGAGATTTATTTTAAGGGTGGTAGCCTTTCACATCCCAAGGTTTTCCAAATCTTGTAATGTGAAAAATAAAATAAACTAAATAAAAATTATTGTTGAAAATCAGGGTGAAAAGAAACTTTTGTTTCTAAATAGAAACTTAAAATCCCATCTTGAACAAACTTTAATCAAAGTTTGAATTCAACAAAATCCAAATCAAGATAAATGCATTCCTCAATGAATGTATCTGGAAATTTAAACACTTGGAAAATAAAACCAAACCCTAAACCCTAATGGAATAAAAATAATTTCCAAGTTATCTCCAAGCCTATGGATTTGATCCATATAAAAATTTATCAACAAACATTTGCAAATGATCAAGAAAGACAAATAGAAATATTACAAAACCATAGAAATTGATTTCACTTAATTTGGAGCCATAGATAAAATCTTATGATTTTAATAAGATAAGGAAATTGAATTTCCAAAGCCAATAAAGAACCTACCAAAAAATCCAAACCAAATGGTGAGAAATTAATCCTAAAGAGATTTAAAAGGATAAGCAAATATTAAACAAGATTTTACAAATTGGAATCACCAAGTTTGGATCTCTAAATAAAAAGATATGGATTTTATAAGATGAAGAAAGAAATATTAAATAAAGAATATTCAAAGACCAAATCAAATCTTGGCCAAATCCATAAGCAAAAGGAATGAACATAATCCAAATCCAAATAAAATATTAGATAAAGAATTTCCAAAATAAAAATAAAATGGCTTTAACCATTCTATGCCTATCTTAATAAAGACAAATCTTTAATAAGAATAATAATATAATTCATGAGAAAATAGTATTTTGGAATTTACCCAAGTGAAACAAAAGTTGTTTAATCAACTTAAATAAAATAAATCTTCCAAATAAACTTTAGGGAATTAAAACTATATTTAATCCCATTGGAATTAAAACAAATACCCAATCTTAAATGATTAATGAATCATATTAAATATCCTCCAAATAATTCAAGATGAATTATTTGACACCCTATTAATCAAATAAAAACCTACTGAAAGGATTTGGAAAGTTAAATATTTTAAATGGAGATTTAAAAATATTATTGAATCTTATTTGATTTAAAAACTAGAACCTATTTGGAATAATTAAAAGACCTTAAAAAGAATAAATAAATTATTCTAAACTGATTCCAGAATGTTTTACTAATCAATATTTAAATCTTCACAAAATTTGGCAAAGGTTTGAAATCAAATTGGGGTTTGAATTGATTAAGCAAAATCAAAACAGAATTAAAGAAAAGGGAAAAGGAAAAACAAACAGAACCAAAAAAAAGGTAAAAGACCCAGCCCAACTAGCCTGGCCCAACTAAGCCAGCCCACCTCTCCTTCTCTCCCGCAGAAAAACGGTTCGCACCAAAGAAAGAACCCGCACAGCGTATGACGCGTGGGCCCCATCTCTTCTCTTCCTATCTCACTGTCAAACGGACCCCACTAGACACGTCAGCGTCTTCCTCAGTGCGACCCGTTCCTCCCCTGATTCCTCCCGTTTATGCCGATTAATTCGTGCGATGAATTCACATCAATGACGCAGTGATTCCTCCCCCAGACCATGCTCTCTTAATCGCCAGCATTCCCTCTATATTTCCCCCTCAATTCACACCTTAGCGTGCCCCCAGACCGTCCTAATTTCTCTACGAAGCTCCACTGCCCCGACGAGTTCCGGCGTCGATTCCGGCCAGCCTCCTCCACCTCTCGTCTCCTCGAGCACACGAGCATCTTCCCCAACCTCTGGAGCACACCTCAGTACCTTCCGTTCATCCGCGCGTGCTCTGCAGCGTCGACAACAACGACGAACAGTAGCGCCACCGTCTGCTTTCTTCTCCGGCGACTCCTCTGGTAAGAACCTGACCACCCCTCTCCTTCTCCTTCACGCATGCATCATCGCCATGACCTTGTGCATCTAACCGTGCTTTCCGTTTGCTCCCTCCTCACCCGTAGCGCCGCCCTCGACGACGACAGAGAGTGGCCGACGTCAGACGCAACTCCGACGAGCAATTTTCAGCAACCTCGTGCTCCCCTTGCCTTCCCGTTGGTACCTTGAGCTTCGCCGTGACCTCCTGAACCTGGTGAGCATCTCCTTACTCTTCCTTGCTTCCTCTATCGCCAGCTCCGCCGCTAGCCGAACGTCGCCGCCGCGCACAGCCGTCGAGCGCCGCCAGAACTTGGTCAGGGTGATGATGGCCATTAGATGTCGTTCTAATGGATACGATAGATTCACTTAACACCGAAGGGGTACGCAACCTGCGCCGTGCGATGTCAGTTAGATCCTACGGCCTGCATCGCTTGATCCACACAAAATGTTTTCGACCAATAGAAATAAGACGCGTGGCCAGTGTGTTGTTTAAAAACCAGAGTTTGATCTATTAGTTTTCCAAATTTGTAAATTGCATAACTTTCAAACCACACGTCCAAATTTTGCAAACTTTATATCATTGCATTCAGAAAAACAAGACCTAGCCAACCATGCACTTTTTTTTAGTAAAAAGCTTCTGTTAAATTGTTTGTTTTTGCAGAAACTTGTGTATGCATGTTTAGGATATAAAAATTGTTTTAAAATGATTTTGAGGATAAAATCTTTTGCAAATGGTGTGTTTTGAACCTACTGACCATAGGAAACAAATTGTGGTTTCAAAAATGTATTTTTGTGAAACCTATAGAATTTTGCCTTATTAAAAGCATTTCTACACCACATAAAATAATGACTTAGTCTAAAAATGGTTTATGAAGTGAAATCTTTTGCAAATGATTTTGTCACTTTATAAAATAACCATTAGAGGTTTTCAAATGTTTATAACCCATTAGAAACCACTTTCCCAAATAAAACAATTTTAGCATGCTTGCATGCATTGTTTTGTTTCTATCATTTTATGGGATGAAATGCTTATGATGGTAGATTGAAATATTGTTTGCTTGATTGAATTGTAGTGATTGAAGTGTGTGAACATTGCAAAGATCAAGGAGTGAACTTATACCCTCTACCAAAAAGGCAAGTGATGCTTCATACTTTTGTCCCATTATTTTCACTATGCATTAGTGATATTTCTAAGTAAGACTTGCATGGAATTTTGCTAAGTGTAAACTATACCATGGGAAATCCTAGTAGATGATACCTTAGTAGAAATTTCCTAAGTTAAGATCCCTACTACTGTCATGCTTAGCTTAGCTAGTAGAAAACAAGGGTGGAATATATATTCATGCTATGGAAAAATTTCTAAGTCTAAGGACTTGTGTTTTTGTTTAATAAAACAACTAAGTGAATGAATCACCTGGGTGGAATGGAAGGAATGGTTTGTGTTGAGTGGTCATGCAAGTCTAGTATGCTGGGGAAAACTTGGTGTCTCACTTGTGGATGGCCACCCAGGAACAAAGAGATTTGAGATGTCAAATGTTGAGAAGCTTCAAGTGCAGCCACATGGCAATATGGGCTCTGCCTGGATCATATAGGTTGCAAGAACTTAGCCAAATGGACAGTTGGTGGTAGGGGTTTGATAGGTTGGAACGCGTCCATTTTGGTCTAAGGGAAGGCTTCTGAAAGATCTTGTCTTGGGAAACCAAGTCTTGTGGGGAAAGTGCTCCACCTCTACAGAGTGTAAAATCTAAGTACTTAGCCATGTCCCTGGCAAAGGACAATTTAAGCATCAAGACGTGGAAGCTATCAAGAATCTCATCATCCAAATTTCTAAGTTAAAAACTTGTGGTTGAACAAGGGTTTAAGGTTCACCAATTTCTATTGGTGGTTCCTTGGGTGATTTTTTGTCAAGCAAAAACTTAGTGTTTGCAAATGATAAAGGAAATCTATTTTGAGCAAAGCAAGCCTAAGATCCACTTAGCCAAATGCATATAGATGATAGACTCCACTATACTACCATAGTATCACTTGCCAATACAATTCAAATGTATTGACCCTTGTGGCTGTAACTTGTTATGTTGCAGGTTTGTTTGATATTAGTGAAGTTATTGATTAGGATTACAAGTCTACAACCAACATGTCTGCCTGTGGCACTTTGAAGATGAACGACCCCATGCTATTGTTATATTCTGCTGCATTGTAATGAAATAGCCAAATGAGCTATGTAAGATATAATAAAATTATGTTATTCCTGGTTATAAAGTTGTATTATGACCTTTGTTTCTTGATATTACATCTTAACTGTGGATGCTAGCTATTGATCCAGGGACTAGCATTGTAAACACAGTGATCTCTACCTTATTAAAGGTTGGGAAACTCTACAGGCGGGTACGGGTATTATCGGGGACCGGGGCGGGTATGGTGGCGTGTCCCTCGGTGATCCCTGTCCCCATCGCCATCTTGAGATGCTCTGGTGCGGTGGTGCAGGAGCCGAAAGTCAGATATGGGTAGGGTTTTTCGGAGTACTATGGGGAAATAGCGTCGGTGAAAGGTGGACTACCCAGGTTCGGAGCCGTGGGGACCCGGGGAGAAAATTACGAAAGATACCCACGTCCTAAAATTAGTAGTTAGGCCATTGTCATGGGTAGAAAAGGAATTTCGTATGGCTTAAACTTGGCACGTGACCACTCAAAATATTTCGGTGCAGGTGTGGCGGGAGAATTTGGCGCTCTAAGATTTTGGATTTGGCTATACATTACAAAAGATATAGAAAAATAATATCATATCCTAGGAGTAGCTATAGTCCAAGGATTAGAAAAAATAGTTTACTGTAATGTCATATCCTTTGTAGGTACGGAGTATTTTCGGGCCCATATCTGCACAAATAGGGTCTCTACCTTTGGCTTAATTTTGTACATGCATGTTACCCACTATAAAGGTAGTAACATAAACTAGTAACACTCTGTCATTACCCTTTCCAGTGGATTACTATCTCTTATATGCATGCATGTGATTGGGCTACTAGAAATTGTTTTTTGTCTATACATGTGTGCAACAGTACTAGTCTAACTAATGTACTAGTAGTACCTGAGTACTCCTCATCGGTAACTACAATTAGCGTATGATACTATGCTAAGAGCAAGTATAATAGAGTACAGTGAGTTTTCTATAAAATATTCTAGATGCTAGAATACATAGAAGATCCAATGGTTCAATGTTGGGATTTGCCAGTCCTGATCCAACAGTCAAAGTTCAAAGTTATTCATACACTATGCAGTGGTAAGATTATATAATAGGTAAATCTCAAAAAATTATAAATTTGTTTGACATCTACAGAAGTATGGGCGTATAATGTGTTCTTGTACTTTATGTCATGTAGAAGTCAACGTTTATTAGAAATATCTAATACTTCAAAATTTTGGTAACATGGTCAAGAAAAACGATGAGGGAAGATACTTGAATGATGGAGAAGTGTGTTTTCAGGTTTGTGCATAGCATTCATTGTGCTAAAGACTATTAAAAGTATCTTTTAGATCAAAGAATCAAAAAGAAGATCCAATGGCTAGCAATGTTAGGATTCGCAAGTCTTGATCCAATGCTCAATATTCAAAGATATTCATACACTGCAGTTAACTAGTAAGTTGCACATGTCTTGTACACGTGTGAGAATCATATAATAGAAGTATGACATATCATTTTTTATATAAAATCATAATAGGTGGTAATATATGATGTATTTTGAGTAGAACATAATCTAATGTAAACAGAGAGAGTACTACTACTTCCGTACAAAAATGTACAGTAAGTTGCGTCCCTAAAACTGATCTGTAAATATTCCATAGGAGTACCTGGACAGGGCAGCGGGAAACTGCATACCGTTAGTTTCCACAACCGCTCATGCATGCATCTCCCAATATTCCTAGAGGTTCATTTCATCTTCTCGGTCCCATTCATTTTCTGTAATTTTTCCTCACCTAGCCAGACCTCTGCAAAACAAAAGAAGGCAACAATCACCGTCCATGGCGCTGCCGTTCAACAAGTTGTACCCCTTCCTGGACCCCAACAACACCACCATACTATGGGTGGAATATACCCACAAGCGTCAGTGGTGAACGATTACATCGAGAAAATCCAACAGCTCCTAGAGGAAGCGGATGACAAGATTGTTGGCCTCGACGTCGAGTACACCAACGAGCAAGCATCGATGCAGAAGGCTGCCATCATCCAGCTATGCACTAGTATAAACTCTCTACTTAGAGATGTCAATTTCTCATAGGACTTAGAAGGTTTCTCATTCCGGCTCAAGCACATAGCTTCTAAGAGTGCACCACCTGAGCCAGTTTTTCTTTGCGGCTCTAAGATACACGACCTCAGATGGTGCCAAAACTCAAACGACTCTAACATCTACAACGTAGAGACAGGCAATATTTCTGACTGCTTGCAAGAACTCTTTAACCTTAGACGACCTATACTATAGACCGTCTCGAATAGTGAGGCGACCTGAGTTGGATTCTAACAAAGACCGTCTCTAGAACTAGTGTGCCTTGAAGCGTATTTTTAAATTGACCATATCCAGTGTGTGTAAACCATTTTAAATAGTAGAATTCTAATTCGAACTCGATCATAGCTAACATGACATATAATCATGATTCAGTAGCCAGATAGACAGATTAACTCAAGAACTTATAGCAACTCGATTGCGGCAACATTAGCCAGATAGTTGGCAGAATCGATACAAATTTAGCCATTACACATTAAGGCAGTACATATAAAGTGTAGTCCATAAATAAATCAGAATAACATAATTAGTACTCTCTAACAAACTAGCATTGCATTTATAATGGGTTATCCGGTGGAAGTTGCTGAACCAAAATATGTACCTCTCCATTATCTTTTTCATCAGAGCAAAAAAGGACAATGCTATCTTCAGTCATCGAGTCGTCAAGATTGCATTTGACCTATGGACATCAGAGCAAAAAAGGACAATACTGGCTAGCCCCTATCTTGATCGTAACCATCTTAGGTTCATCAAGGAGATTCTTTAGGTATTTTCTTATGAACTCAGCTCCAAATGTCTAGGAAAGTATAGAGAATTGAAGAATTAGCATGCTTGTGATTACTGGATGTATTTAAATATCACAAGGTAGCTTGTTGTTGATAGCATTATCAAAAATATATCATCTTACCAGCTTGCACTTATTTTTCAAGACAGATGAATAGGGCAACCTATAGATGTAGCACTTGATTTCTAGTGAAAATTCGGGTTCACACCAGTCTAAGAGGAAGTCTACATGAACTTCTTTCAGATACATGTGATATGTCGGAAACATATTTATAATTTTTAATGTTCCATGCTTGTTTTGTATCAACTTTGCTATGTTTTGTCTACACTTTGAGGTATTTTTATACACTTTCTGGAACTAACCTATTGATAAGATGCCACAGTGCCAGTTGCCTGTTTCTGCTGTTTTTGGTTTCAGAAAGATAAAAAATGAATATTCTCGGAATTGGACAGGACAAAAGCCAATGTTCATATTTTTCCCTGAGCGATACGGAAAATTCAAGACGAAACGGAGGAGGACACGAGGGTGGCCACATCCTAGGTGGGCGTGAGCCCACCCTTGGTCGCGCCCACAGGGGGTGTGGGCTCCCTGGCCCTCCACCTACCTTGCCTCCTACTCCTATAAGAAGCCCCCGGGGATAAAACCCTAAAGAATCCATCATACTTCCAGAAAAACCTCTGTAGCACCACCGCCACCGAAAGGGAGATTTGGGGGACAGAAAGTCTCTGTTCTGCACCCTGCCAGGACGGGGAAGTGCCCCCGGAGCCATCTCCATTGATCTCCACCGCCATCTTCATCACCGTTGCTGATTCCCATGATGAGGAGGGAGTAGTTCTTCCTTGAAACTAAGGGCTCTACTGGTAGCTATGTGTTCATCACTCTCTCTATGCATGGTCATATTGTGATCATGAGCTTTGGAATCAAGTAGATCTACCTTGCTACTCAAGTGCTTTAATAGATCTCTTCTCTCCCCATGTGTGTGAAAGTGACAGCATGCACGCCATGGTGGTACTTAGGTTTGATTCTACATAAATACTCTTTGTGCTTTAATAGATCTATGCTTTTCCCCACATGTGTCAAAGTGACAGCGTGCATACCGTGTGTGGCACTTTGGCTAGATTGAATATTTGTTATGAGTTATATTTGGAGTTGGATGTCTCTATGAAATTGTGGTGTTTGTTGGAACCATCTAGCGCTCAAGGTGACAGTGTGGGGTTATCTAGATTGGGGAAGGCGGACTTTGAGGAGTGTTGTTATAGCCCTACCGATGATTAGAGTGTCCAACCGGAGAGTAGTTAAGAGTAGTATCATTAAGAGAAGATAATTATATGAGAGAGTGTTCACTAGTGAAAGTATGATCCCTAGGCCTTGTTTCTAAACATTGAAACACCATTTGCATCTAGATCTATTGCATGTTTGCTTGCTTTAGTCTTTTCCTCACCGTCAAGCTATTTTCTGGCACAGTTACCCACTTGTATTTCACTATCTCTTCGCCGAACTAGTGCACCTATACACCTGACAAGTGTATTGGGTGTGTTGGGAACACAAGAGACTTCTTGTATCTTTATTGCAGGATCGCTTGAGAGGGAATACCTTTGACCACTTCCTCCCCGAGTTCAATAAACCTTGGGTAATCCACTTAAGGGAAACTTGGTGATGTTCTAAAAACCTCTGCACTTGGAGGCCCAACAACTGTCTACAAGAATAGAAGTGCGTAAACATCAAGCTCTTTTCTAGCGTCGTTGCCGAGGAGGTAAGGTAAAAGGTACTCACATACTCTTTGTGTGTGAGTGCTCGAAGTTATTTCCTTTAGATTATGCAATTTTGTATTTTTGTTTCTTATTTTCACTAGTTAGGCTTAATGGAAAACAACAACAAAATTAGAGAGCTTTATAGTATTTATCTTGACTTAGGACATGAAGTGTTTGAAGAGAAAATTAAAAAACCTATGGAACTTTATTGGCATGCTAATAGCAATGTTATTAGTATGAACTATTTGGACACCATTATTGCTAATGCTATGGAAACGTCTAAGCTTGGGGAAGCTAGTTTTTATGAAAATGATCTTTTTAGTCCCCCAGCTTTGGAAGATAGCTATTCTATTGCTTATGATGATATTATACCTCCAACATATGATGATTACAATGATGAATATGATGTTTTCAGTCCACCTACCATTGAGGAGGAAGTTAATTGTGATTATAATATGCCTCCTATATTTGATGATTATGGTGATGAGAATAATAAAGATAGTTATTTTGTTGAATTTGCTCCCTCTACAACTAATAAGAATGACTATGGTTATGTGGAGAGTAATAATTATTTTATGCCTGTGGCTCATGATAAGAATGTTTTATGTGATAGTTATATTGTTAATTTCATTCATGTTGCTACTAAAAGTTATTATGAGAGAGGGAAACATGGTCTTATGTATCTAAACAACATTAAGTTTCCCCTCTTTATGTTGAAAGTCTTGAAGTTGCACTTGTTTTGCTTTCCTATGCTTGTTTCTTTGTGCTTTCATGACTTGTTTCTTTACAAGATTCCTATACATAGGAAGTGGGTTAGCCTTAAATGTGTTTTGAATTTGCTTCTTGATGCTCTCTTTTACTCCAATTTATATTTCTTATGTGAGCATCTTCTCAAACTATCAAGCCTAACTTAAAGGAGTTAAAGAAAAGTACTTGTTGGGAGATAACCCAAGAGTTTAATTGAGTCTTGGAAGTTATTACTTCAGTAATGACCTCTCTGTATTGTAACATCCCAAATTTTACAATAACCGATGTTACTAGAAGCATGCATCATATCATTGCATCATGGCATAACATATAAAAAATTGCATCAGGTTTTTTCCAAAACCCCATAGTCTTATAAAAGTCTAAAAGGGTTAAACAATATCAGTCCACCTAAACCTTTGCAAAAGTGTTATTTTTATAATCTCATTCTAATCCTCTTCTTTTTACAAAATTTTAGAGACCGATTTCACTAATTTTGGAGTCCGTTTGCAAAATTTATTAGATAAATAGTGAAACAGAAAAAAAAAGTATATAAAAAAAAGTGAAGCCTAACCTAGGCGGGCCAGCCGAAGCCAGCCCGCATCTATCTACCGCGCGCACCGCGAGCGGGCAGCGCACAGCGTAGCCGGCACGCAGGCCGGCCCAGCAGGCCGCACCAGCCGTCAGCCCCCCCCGCCTCTCACTGACGAGAGGGCCCCACCTGTCATCCCCGTCCTAGGCGTGTTCGTCGCCAACTCCTCTGCCGACGAAATCCCACCAGATTCTGTTGGATTCAGAGACGAATCCGACCCCTTCCGCACGAAAAACCCCCCTTATAACCCTCCCCATCGAGCCCTGGCTCTTTCCCCCAAAAAACCACAAACCCTAGCCCCGCCTTCATCGCCACCGACGCGCCGCCGGAGCTCCGCCTCGGGAGGTTATCACCGTCATCGATACCGAGCCCTTCCCCCTCTCTTTCTTCCAAAATCGGAACCACTGCTAACTCCTCTGTCTCCCCCTCGTTTTTTCCCTCTCTTTAGCACAGTGAACCGCCGGCAATTGGTCGCCGGAGTCGAGCCGGAGACGGGAGAGAACGGCGGAGCGCCACCGCGGGCAGAGAAGGGGAGGACCGACGCCGACCATACCAGGACAACCGTGAGAAGGAGGGGAACATCGTTGTCCAGCTCGTGCAGCCGGGGGCCAGCCGGAACACCGTCGTCCATCGCCACCGACGCGCCGCCGTCGTCGCCGTCGTTGTCAACGTCACCGCCGGTAAGCCCTCCGTCCCCGGCCGTCGGATCTCGATCCGGCGGTACAGATTGCGTTGACCTAGCGAACCGGTACCGCCCAATCTCGAGTTGCCACGTGGCCGTGCGCGTCAGCACGCACACGCCAGCTCCGCGTCACCCATCTGGAGCCAATCAGGAGCTGCCACTTGGCAAGCTCTTTTAGATCTGTTTGCAGATTTGAAGTAAAACTTGCGAAATTCATATAAAATTGAATTTTTGTCCAAACCTAGCTTGTAATATACCGTTGGATTCCTAATTTTATGTAGAATCCAAATCTGTAATAATATTGCAGGTTTGCTGAAGTGTTTTGGGTGTAGATTTTAATCATTGGATTAGAGGGTTTAATCTATAGAAAAATAATTAAAATTCTATTCTATTTGATTCTTGCTGCTATAGCCTTGCTTCCACAATACCTACTAATCCAAATCTTTAAGCTTTGCTTAAGATCATTAGATCTAGTTTGGGGCTAATTAGATGGTTTGATCTACTTATAATCCTAGGATTTGTTTAGTGACTCTATTAGATCTAAACCCTTGGAAAATAAATCCTAGTGACACCCATACACTATCACAACACAATCTTGCTACCTTGGTCAATTTAACCAACCTTGCATAAACTACCATGTTGCATGCATGCATGTTTTCCTTTGTGTATGCTTTGAACAAGTTGTGATCAGATCTATGTTTGTGATTCGTTAGATTGCTCGGAGTACGCTAAGGAGTGCTATTGTGTAGAGTGCTGCTCAGATCAAGGCAAGTTACACCACTTGTTCATAATTTTGTCCCAGTTTTGATTCTATGCATGTGATCTTCAAAATTCTGTAATATGCATGTGTAGGATAATCTAGTAGAATTTTTCCTTAGTATTATTTTGCAAGTGCGATGATTTTGTAGTATGCCATGAGTAGCTCTATACTTAGGATTTCCATCCTAATAGGTTACCCCTGTTTTTGCTAAGTATTGCTTGCTATGCTATATATACAAAGTACCGTTGGGGGGTTCGAAAGACAAAGAATTTTTCTAAGTATAAAGGCTCTCTAGAGCAAACTTTTCTTCTCAAATCCACTTCAAAATAAAACTAAGTTTTCTTCTGGGCGGAATGGTTGTCGGGTCAACGCGTGTGATTTTGGTGGAGGACGGCCGCCCAGGAATCAAAGAAGTCTGCCATGTTTCAGAATTCAGAAGCTTCCAGTGCAACCACAATACATTATGGGCTCTGTCTTGGCCTAGTACTTAGTGGGAAACCTCACCTGGGTACCAACATTTGGAGGATTCTGGGCACGGTTGGATCCGGAAGGTAGAGGGGCTACTAAGGGAAAACCTCGCCATGGTCTCGTCTGTAAAAGGGCTTGATCGTGGATTGTGGGTAAAGTGCACAAACTCTCGAGAGTATTGCAATCTGATCGATCAGCCGTGTTCACGGTAACAGAACAACAATGAGCGTCTGAAGGATGGAGCCTCTGAAGGATCTTCCTCTCTCTTTTCTAAAACAAAGTTTTGAAAACCCCATGGCGTGCGTAATATCGCTAATGGGTGGGAATTTGGGAACTTGGTGTGTAATATCCAAGTGACGCTTGGTGCGTAATATCCAAGTGTTTGATTGTTTGGACACTTGGTGCGTAATATCCTCGTGTGCCACTCGACCTTATTTTATCAAAGCAAATGTTTATAAAGTAGGGCAATTCCTCTATTCTTCTCTCTACCTAAGGAAAAATTAGCTTTGAGCAAATGAACTCTACAGCCTATACCAGCCTTGCATGTAGAGATATTCTTTTCTCTCCTTGGTGTAATTTGCCAATACATTCAAAGTATTGACCCAACTTGTTGGATGCACGTCTTATGTGCAGAATCCGAAGATTGAAAGGTGCGTAGGGATCGCGGGTCTACACTCAACAAGCCTGGGCGTTGATGGACTCATGCTGTTTTATGTTTCCGCTGCTATTTGAGCTAGCGTAATGCTAAGCAACTTTTGTAATAATTTCATACTCTGGAATCTCCGTGTAATAAAGACTTTGTGTTTTACATGATATTTCATCGACTGTGAGTGCTAGCTATTGATCCAGGGACTAGCATGTTAATCACAGGGACTTAGGATCCTTACCTATCCGAGGTCACTACATGTATCCTTTTTGTTTGCTTTTTGTGCCAAGAATGACCTCTAATGAGAGGGAAGTAAGATTTCGGAAGTTGTTGTCCCGAAACAGATTTCTGTCCTCCATCATAAAAATTCGTGAGGAGTCTCTATAAGTTGGATTGAGCTAAAAATTTACGAATAAATCCCCAGTATGTTAGCAACTTTTTTTAGTTCAACACTTTTTGATTTGAGCAACATAAGGTCTTCAAAAAAATCGGTTTCTACCTGCTGGTCTGTTTTGATAGATTTCTGCCATTATTTGCATTTGCTTCTTATTGATTCCTTTTTGGGTTCTTTTAGGGAAATTGAGCTTTTTGATGGAATTTCTATAGTAGCTTGTGTTTTTAGAGAAAGTTTTTCTGTTTTAAAGCTAAACCCAAAGGTCAATTATCTTTTGAATACACTAATGTTGCTAATGAAAATTGTGTGAAGTTTTGTATGAAGGAAAAATTGCAGGTGTAAAGGAAGAATGATGTAATGAGATGAAGAATGGACAACAGCTCAAGCTTGGGGATGCCACCCCGTGTCACCCCAAGAAACGTTCAAGAGGTACAACCGTCAAAGCTTGAGGATGCCCAAGGCATCCCCTTCTTCATAAATAAAAATCTCAGGTCTTTCTAGACACTTTGTTTTTATTGTTTCATTTACAATTGTGTTGTTCTTGGAGTGTCTTAGTTTTTGTTTTTGGTTTTATTTTGCTTAGTTTGCTTGAGTAAGGTGGTTGATCACAACACTGATACGTCGGAAACGTATCTATAATTTTTGATGCTCCATGCTTGTTTAGTATCTACTTTGCTTTACTTGTCCACACTTTGAGGTGCTTTTTACATGTTTTCTGGTACTAACCTACTAACAAATTGCAACAGTGCCAGTTGGTTGTTTTCTCCTTTTTTTAGAAAAGTTAGTAAATAAATATTCTCGGAATTGGACGGGACAAAGGACAAAGTCAATTACTTTCTGTGGGGAATAAGAAGTAAAAGGAGAGCCTGGGAGGCCGGGCAGAGGGGCCAGACCCACCCCAGGCATGGGTGGGCCCCACCCCGCACCTGGATAGGGTTTGGTCACCCTAGAGGCCGCATCGCTCTCCCCCTTTTCCTATAAGAAGCCCCCAATGCAGAAACCCTGGGTACCTGATTAGAAATCCACGAAACTGTCTGTAACCGCCGCCAGCATCATCCCTAGATCGGGGGGGATCTGAAATTCTTCCCGGCACCCTGCCGGAGGGGAGATCATCCCGAAGGCCTTCTCTCCGGTATGATGCGTGAGTAGTTCCACCTTGGACTATGGGTCCATGTAGTAACTAGATGGTTGTATCTCCTCCTTTGTTCTTTCATGTATAGATCTTGTGAGCTCCATTCATGATCAAGATCTAATCTATTTGTAATCATGCATGTTGGTTTTGCGGGGATCCATTGGATATTGAGATTATTATGTTGGTTTGATTAATGGTTTTGTCTTTATGATTCTATCATGTCTGTGTTGTTTGTGATCTTGCATGCTCTCCGTTGTTAGTATCTATCTTGGCCAAGTAGTTGCTTGTGACTCCAAGAGGGGGTATTTATGCTCAATAGTGGGTTCATGCCTCTATTTTCCAAGGGAAGTGACAGAAATCTCTTCGGTTGTAGATGTGCTGTTGATACTAGGGAAAAAACAACGGTCTCTTGTTCATGGAACATGTGGACTATTTACCTTACACACTTTTCTTAAAGCAGTCGTCTGTTGCATGCAACTTAATACTGGAGGGGCTTCGGATGATAACCTGAAGGTGGACTTCTAGTCATAGATGTAGTTGGATGGCAGTCTATGTATCTTTTTGTATTGCCCAATAAACCTCATAGGATCTTTCTAACTAGTAATTGCATTGTTATGCCTTGCTCAGTTCCTATCAATTGCCCTGCTGTAATTTGTTTACCCTTCATGCCATGTTGTTTATCTAAGGAGAGCACCTCTAGTGAACTATGGACCCCGGTCCAATCTTTACCATTGATACATATTCCACTGTTACTTGTTTACTTGCTGCAAACCATTACCTTCCACACCATACGTTTAATCCTTTGTTACACCAAACCGGTGAACTTGACAATCTCACTGATTCGTTGGGGCAAAGTTTTGAGTTTGTGTTGTGCAGGTCTCCGCGTTGCTTGCAATACCTATGTGATGTTTCCTTCCTCCTTCTAGTTCGATAACCTCGGTCTCTACTGGGGGAAGACTTGTTGCTGTGCTCATCACACCTTGCTCTTGGGGTTTCCAACGATGTTCTCCACGTCAGCACCATCAACAAGTTTTCTGGCGCCGTTGCCGGGGAGGCTAAGGACGTCTTCACAAGGGGAGCCCTTCACTTCCTTTCTCTTTACTTTGTTTTTAGTTTTTTTTGTTTCTTTTTCTTGTTTTTTTGCCTCTTTTCAAAAAAGCCAAAAAATTAGTCTATTTTGGTTTGTTGCATTATTCAAAAACACAAAAAAATTAGTTCCTACTCTAGTTGGTAGTCTGTTATTGCCTTGCTTGGTCATGCTTTCTATAAATGGATGGTTTCTTTGAAACTAGTTATTATTGGCAAGGTGGGTTCACAAAAGAACAAAAGTCTTATTATAAGGAACTCCGTTTGTCACAAAAAGGGAACACTTATGGGAATAAATTGATAAGTTGAATACTATTGCTAGAGACGTGTGCTCTACTTATAATGTTACTTATTGCTTTGATAAATCTTGTTTCTGCAGGAGGTATAAACAACTTCCTTTTCAATGTGAGTATGATGATAATGTTACCGTATACTCTTATGTTAAAGGTAATTATGACTTTTATGATGTGGAACAAATTGAAGAATTTATTGCCTTCAAGGGTGCATTTGAACTTGCTAGTTTGCTTGAAAATACTGATGATGCACCTTATGAACATGAGGCTTATGAGATACTTAAATTTTTCTTTGACAATTACAAGGAAGCAAATGGCTATATTCTTGAATATTTTAATAGGTGTTTTCCACATTTGGAAGAGATTAATGCCTTGCAGGATCCTATTGAAGAAGAAATTGCTGAAACTGAAAGCTCATTAAATGAAAAAGAGGAGGAGAGTGATGGCCAAGAGGAGGAAGAATGGATCTACCCATGTCTACCTTCTAATGAGAGTAACTCTTTATACCTTACATTATTTGATGGTCCCCCATGCTTACCAAAGGAGGATGAATGTTATGTTCGTGTGGATCCTTTTGAAATATCTACTTTGGGTACCTGCGGAGGTTTTAATCCGACTGTTTTTGAGCTTGATAGAAATTATATGTTTGTAGATTATGAAAAGCATGATTTATGTGATAGCTATATTGTTGAGTTTATTCATGATGCTACTGAAAATTATTATGAGAGAGGAAAGTATGATTGTAGAATTTTCCATGGTACTGAAACACCTCTCTATGTGCTGAAAGTTTTGAAGTTACTCTTGTTTTATATTCCTATGCTAGTCACTTTGTTCTTTGTGAATTTATTTGTGTACAATATTCCTATGCATAGGAAGTGGGATAGAATTAAATGTGTTTTGAGTTTTCTTCTTGATGCTCTCTTTGACTTCAATTCATATTTCTTATGTGAGCATCTTCTTCTTGCTTCTTGTGCCTAACTTAATGGCGTTAGAGAAAAGTACTTGTTGAGACATAAGACAAGAGTTTCCTTGAGTCTTGGAAGTTATTACCTCAGTAATGAACTCTCCTTATCCTTTTTTTTTACTTTTTATGCCAAGAATAACCTCTAATGAGAGGGAAGTGAGATTTGGAGAGTTGCTGTCCCGAAACAGATTTCTATCCTCCACCAAAAAAAACCGTGAGGAGGCTCTGTAACTCGGATTGAGCTCAAACTTTATGAATAAATCCCCCAGTATGTTAGATAACTTTCGTTAGTTCAACACTTTTTGATTTGAGCAACAGAAGATGTTCGAAAAATAGGTTTCTACCTGCTTGTCTGTTTTGACAGATTTCTGCCATTATTTGCATTTGCTTCTTATTGATTCCTTTTTGAGTTCTCTTCAGGTAAATTGAGCTTTTTGTAGGAGTTACTACAGTATCTTGTGTTTTTAGTGAAAAGCCTTGCTGTTCCAAAGCTTTGCCAGTGGTCTAATATATTTTGAATAAACTAATGTTGCTAATGAAGTTGTGTGAAGTTTTGTATGAAGAAAAAAAATTAGGTGTAGAGAAAGAATGATGCAATGAGATGAAGAATGGACAAAAGCTCAAGCTTGGGGATGCCAACATGGTGTCACCCCAAGAAATATCCAAGAGGTCCAAGCGTCAAAGCTTGGGGATGCCCAAGGCATCCTCTTCTTCATCAATAAAAAGCTCAGGTCTGTCTAGACACTTCGTTTTTATTATTTCATGCACAGTTGTGTTGTTATTGGAGCATCTTAGTTTTAGTTTGCTTGGATAAGTTTTTTTAGTTTTCTAAAGTATTTTGGACCCCCATTCTGTCTGTGTTCAAGTAAGGTTGCTTGGTGTTTGGAAAGGAGTAGTAAGTTCTTGCTTGAAGTGCAAGAGGAGCTTGCATTGACTGTGACATAGACTTTAGCATGACATGCTAGGTGTTGTTTTAGCATTATGCTTAGTGATTATTGTTGTAGCACGTATTGTTCCAAACAATTGGGATTGCTTAGTGTGCCTTGAAGAAATTATGCGTTGTTTTAGCATGCAAAAGCATATTATTGTGGCATTTTCCTTTGATGTTTTGCTTGGGTTGACTTGGCACATGCTCACACCATGTTATTACTATGACAAGTCACCATTAACCTCTATGATCATTTAGTCCTTTACTTGTAGTACCACTCTTTGCTTTGATTAGTTTGCTTTGTTGCATTGCATGATTTTGGCTATTATTGCTCTCTTACTTGGTTGCTCCCAGTCTTTTGCTAGCCTCCACTTGTGTGATTAAGTTCTACTCATGCCTCCAACTCCCAAGAAACCAAGTTATTCCAAAGTGTCCACTATAAACTCCTATGCATGGTGTGTTACATCATTCCAAGTATATTCTTGTTTTCAACTATCTTCCAATTAAAAACTATTTTGTTATGTGAAAGCTTAGTGATTAAAGCCCTCACGAACTTGATGGCACACTTTATTCTTTGCCCCCTAATAAACTTGAACTATTATGACAACTTTGTTGTATATTCTTGCACTTATAAGTTGGAATTAGCAAAATCGTGATGTCACGGGGAACGTTTTCAACATTGCACTTGTACCTTGTTGTACTCAGTTGATATCATGTTCTTTTGCCTATGGATGTCACCGGTGTGAAATAAAGAGGGAACTTGTAAGTCCATGGAGTTTGTATCCTGTGTTAGAGAAACGTCTGGGCCGCTAGCCTAAGCCATGCCTAATCATGGTGGAAACTTGCAGCATCACCGTAGTGAGCTATCTATGAAGCATCCTCAATAAAAAGCTATGCATATGGTAAATAAAAAGATTGCTGAGATGCTCATTGTCTGCTTGCCTTGTCATTTTTGTTATGGGAAAGCTCCTGTACCATATGCAAGGGGTACCCCATTGGCGGTTCTCAATGATATGCAAATACTTACAATGACAAGAACTTACCTGGACCCAAAGTTGAGTATGAATGAGGTGTGTCCCTCGTATTCAAGGGGCATGAGATTGCCAAATTATACTTCGTCAAGCATATATTCCATCTTTGCCACTTCAAGATGCTTATGATAGGGGCAATGAGGGATGAAATATAACAAGTACCATAATATTTGGAAGCTCTTTTTAAAAATTGTAATCCCTGCTTCCTTTATAAAAAGGCCTTTCTTCCACCAATATTGAGTCTCCACCTTCTACCTTTAGGCACCATTAAGAGAGCATAGTTGTCATTTTGTGTGTAGTGTTCCAAAGCTTATTAATTTATGCATATTGTGTTATTACTTGATCTTGTGCTACTTGTTTCTAGTCACCCTTGTGAACTTTGCAGGTGTCCTATGCATCTATTTGCTACTCTATGAGGGACAAGCTGATTGCCACTATGCTATGTTCTCTGCATGTGAAACAAACAAACATTTTTCAATGCATGTTATTCGTGATCTTTCTTTGTAGCCTGTCATGTTGCATGCATAGTTACTATGTCCTACTGTTTGAACTCCATCTTTCATGCACATGTTTAGAGTTCTTTGATCCCATCTTTCAATACATGCAAATGGTTGGATCTTTGTGAGGGTGCATGTCACCTCAAAAATTATTCTTTTTATCACTTACCTACTCGAGGACGAGCAGTAGTTAAGCTTGAGGATGTTGATATGTCGGAAATTTATCTATAATTTTTGGTGCCCCATGCTTGTTTAGTATCTACTTTGCTTTACTTGTCCACACTTTGAAGTGCTTTTTACATGTTTTCTGGTACTAACCTACTAACAAGTTGCAACAGTGCCAGATGCCTGTTTTTTGCTGTTTTTGGTTTCAGAAAAGTTAGTAAAGAAATATTATCGAAATTGGACGGGACAAAGGACAAAGTAAATTAATTTCCGTGGGGAACAAGAAGTCCAGAGGAGAGCCCGTCAAGCCGGCCAGAGGGGCCAGACCCACCCCAGGCGTGGGTGGGCCCCACCCCGCGCCTGGCTAGGGTTTGGTCACCCTGGCGGCCGCCTCACTCTCCCCCTTTGCCTATAAGAATCCGCTGATGCAGAAACCCTAGGTACCCGATCAGAATACCACGAAACCGTCTGTAGACACCACCACCATCGTCCCTAGATCGAGGGGGATCGGAAGTTCTTCCTGGCACCCTGTCGGAGGGGAGATCATCCCGGATGCCTTCTCTCCGGTATGATGCATGAGTAGTTCCACCTTGGACTATGGGTCCATGTAGTAGCTAGATGGCTGTATCTCCTCCTTTGTGCTTTCATGTATAGATCTTGTGAGCTCCGTTCATGATCAAGATCTAATCTATTTGTAATCATGCGTGTTGTGTTTGCGGGGATCCATTGGATATTGGGATTATTATGTTGGTTTGATTAATGGTTTGTCTTTATGATTCTATCATGTCTGTGTTTTTTGTAATCTTGCATGCTCTCCGTTGTTAGTAGCTATCTTGGCCATGTAGTTGCTAGTGACTCCAAGAGGGGGTATTTATGCTCGATAGTGGGCTCATGCCTCTAGTTTCCAAGGGAAGTGACAGAAATCACTTAGGTTATAGATGTGTTGTTGCTACTAGGGAGAAAACAACGGTCTCTTGTTCATGGAACATGTGGACTGTTTACCTTACACACTTTGCTTAAAGCAGTTGTTTGTTGCTTGTAACTTAATACTGGAGGGGGTTCGGATGATAACCTGAAGGTGGAATTCTAGTCATAGATGCAGTTGGATGGCAGTCTATGTATCTTGTTGTATTGCCCAATCAACCTCATAGGATCTTTCTAACTAGTAATTGCATTCTTATGCCTTGCTCAGTTCCTGTCAATTGCCCTGTTGTAATGTGTTTCCCCTTCATGCCATGTTGTTTATCTGAGGAGAGCACCTCTAGTGAACTATGGACCCCGGTCCAATCTTTACCATTGATACATCTTCCACTATTGCTTGTTTACTTGCTACAAACAATTACCTTCCACACCATACGTTTAATCATTTATTACAGCAAACCGGTGAACTTGACAACCTCACTGATTCATTGGGGCAAAGTTTTGAGTTTGTGTTGTGCAGGTCTCCGCGTTGCTTGCAACACCTATGTGACGTTTCCTTCCTCCTTCTGGTTCGAAAACCTCGGTCTCTACTAAGGGAAGACTTGTTGTTGTTCTCATCACACCTTGCTCTTGGGGTTTCCAACAAAGTGCTCCACGTCAGCACCATCAAGCAAACTTCTTTTGGAGAGAGACACACTTTGTTTTCATTGCCTAGAACACTCTAGTTTTCACTCTTATAGTTCTGTGAGTGTTCTCTTTTGCTAGAACTGTGTTTAGCCTTAGTTTTCTTGTGCTTTCAGCTTAGAACTTTTTAGTTCTTCTTTTTGGATTTGTGAGACTTTCTCACTGATCTTTATTGATTATTATCTTTGTGAGTTGTTTCAAATACGTCGATTGGTGTTGGAAAAGAGTAGAAAGTTTCATGCTTAAGTGGTACAACGGGAGCTTGTTTTGACTGTGACTTAGACTTTAGCATGGCATGCTAGATGTTGTTTTGACCTTATGCTTAGTGATTATTACTGTAGCATGACTTGTTCCAAACAATTGGGATTGCTTAGTGTGCCTTGAAAGAATCAAGCGTTGTTTCAGCATACAAAAGCATAGTATTGTGGTATTCTCCTTTGATGCTTTGTTTGGGTTGACTTGGCACATGCTTACACCATGTTAAGACTATGAACCAGTCACCTCAGCCTCTTTGATCATTTAGTTCTTGACTTGTAGTACCACTTTATGCTTTGATTAGTAATGTTTTGTCGCTCTGCATGATTATGTCCACTATTGCTCTCTTAGTTGGTTGCTCCTAGTCTTTGCTAGCCTCCACTTGTATGAGTAATCTCTACTCATGCTTCCAACTCCCAAGAAACCAAGTTATTCCAAAGTGTCCACTATAAACTCCTATGCATGGTGTGTTACACCATTCCATGTATATTCTTGTTTTCAGCTACCTTCCAGTTAAAAAGTCTCTTTATTATGTGAAAACTTAGTGATTAAAGCCCTCACAAACTTGAGGGCACACTTTATATTCTTTGCCCCTAATAAACTTGAACCATTGTGTCATCTCTGTTGTATATGCTTGCACTTATACATTGGAATTATCAGAACCGTGCTGTCACGGGGAACGTTTTTGACATTGCACTTGTACTTTGTACTCAGTTGATATCATGCTCTTTTGTCTATGGATGTCACCGGTGTGAAATAAAGAGGGAACTTGTAAGTCCATGGAGTTTGTATTTTGTGTTAGAGAAACGCCTGGGCCGCTAGCCTAAGCCATGCCTAATCATGGTGGAAACTTGCAGCATCACCATAGTGAGCTATCTATGAAGCATCCTCAATAAAAAGCTATGCATATAGTAAATAAAAAGATCACTGAGATTCTCATTGTCTACTTGCTTTGTCATTTTGGTTATGGGGTAGCTCATGTACCACGTGCAAGGGGTACCCCATTGGCGGTTCTCTATGATACGCATGTACTTACAATGATAAGAACTTACATGTGACTGAAGTTGAGTAGAATGAGGTGTGGCCCTCGTATTCAAGGGACTTGAGATTTCCATCTTATACTTTGTGAAGCATATACTCCATAGTTTGTTCACCTTAACCTTAACCACTTCAAGATGCTTATGATAGGTGCAATGAGAGCTCAAAGCTAACAAGTACCATAATTTTTGGAATCTCTTTTTGAAACTTGAAATCCCTGCTTCCCTCTATGAAAGGCCTTTCTTCCACCATTATTTGAGTCTCCACCCTCTACTTTTCGGCACCATTAAGAGAGCATAGTTGTCATTCTGTGTGCAGTGTCCCAAAAGTTATTGATTTATGCACATTGTGATATTACTTGTTCATGTGCTACTTGTTTCTAGTCACCATTGTGAACTTTGAAGGTGTCCTATGCATCTATTTGGTACTCCATGAGGGACAAGTTGAATGCCACTATGCTATGTTTTTTGTATGTGAAACAAAAAATGATTTTCAATGCATGTTATTCATGATCTTTGTTTGTAGCCTTTCATGTTGCATGCATAGATACTTTGTCCTATTGTTAGAACTCCATCTTTCATGTACATATTTAGAGTTCTTTGTTCCCAGCTTTCAATGCTTGCAAATGGTTTGATCTTGGTTTTTATGGTGCATGTCACCTAAAAAAATATTCTTTTTATCACTTACCTACTCGAGGACAAGCAGGAGTTAAGCTTGGGGATTCTTGATACGTCAGAAATGTATCTATAATTTTTTATGTTCCATGCTTGTTTTGTATCAACTTTGTTATGTTTTGTCTACACTTTGAGGTATTTTTATACACTTTCTGGAACTAACCTATTAACAAGATGCCATAGTGGCAGTTGCCTGTTTTCTGCTGTTTTTGGTTTCAGAAAGCTAAAAAATGAATATTCTCGGAATTGGACGGCACAAAAGCCAAAGTTCATATTTTCCCTGAGCGATACGGAAAATCGAAAACAAGACAGAGGAGGACACCAGGGTGGCCACACCCTAGGTGGGCACGGGCCCACCCTAGATCGCGCCCACAGGGGGTGTGGGCCCCTGGCCCTCCATCGACCTTGCCTCATGCGCATATAAGAAGCCCCCGGAGAGAAAACCCTAAAGAATCCATCATACTTCTAGAAAAACCTCCGTAGCGCCGCCGCCAGCGAAAGGGAGATTCGAGGGACAGAAAGTCTCTGTTCTGGCACCCAGCCGGGATGGGGAAGTGCCCCCGGAGCCATCTTCATCGATCTCCACCGCCATCTTCATCACCTTTGCTGATTCCCATGATGAGGAGTGAGTAGTCTTCCTCGAGGCTAAGGGCTCTACCGGTAGCTATGTGTTCATCTCTCTCTATGCATGGTCATATTGTGATCATGAGCTTTGTAATCAAGTAGATCTACCTTGCTACTCAAGTGCTTTAATAGATCTCTGCTCTCCCCATGTGTGTGAAAGTGACAGCGTGCATGCCATGGTGGCACTTACATTTGAGTCTACATAAATAATCTTTGTGCTTTAATAGATCTATGCTTTTCCCCACGTGTGTGAAAGTGACAACATGCATACCGTGTGTGGCAATTTGGCTAGATTGAATATTTGTTATGAGTTATAGTTGGATTTGGATGTCTCTATGAAATTGTGGTGTTTGTTGGAACCATCTCGCGCTCAAGGTGACAGTGTGAGGTTATCTAGATTGGGGAAGGCGGACTTTGAGGAGTGCTGTTATAGCCCTACCGATGATTAGAGTGTCCAACCGGAGACTACTTAAGAAAAGTATCATTAAGAGAAGTTATTTATATGAGAGAGTATTCACTAGTGAAAGTATGATCCCTAGGCCTTGTTTCTAAACATTGAAACACCATTTGCATCTAGATCTGTTGCATGTTTGCCTTCTTTATTCTTGACCTCACCGTCAAGCTATTTTCTGGCACCGATACCACTTGTATTTCACTATCTCTTTACCGAACTATCGCACCTATACACCTAACAAGTGTATTGGGTGTGTTAGGGACACAAGAGACTTCTTGTATCTTGATTGCAGGATTTCTTGAGAGGGAATACCTTTGACCACTTCCTCCCTGAGTTCGATAAACCATGGGTAATCCACTTAAGGGAAACTTGCTGCTGTTCTACAAACCTCTGCACTTGGAGGCCCAACAACTGTCTACAAGAATAGAAGTGCGTAGAAATCAACATGTCGTTTCCAAAAAGGCTCTGCTTATCAAAATTAGTGTCCCCCTTGTGTTGAGGACCTGATGCAACAACAAATCAATGTCTACCGTCTAAACTCATACAAAACAGATGACTGCAGTTTTGATGTTCTTTTGATACCTCTAAAATCAATCTTCTCGGTGGGATCTTCATCTCATAAGTGGAATTCAAAAGCACAAAAGATACTGTCATTGCATCGTCAGTGCAGGTTACCACCATAGATACAGAGAGCATCTTAATACAAACAAGATATAGAGAGACCAATGAAGTGAGAATTAAATCTCTATTGCTAGAAGTGACAATTGCAGATTTTGAGATTTATACAAGGGGAAAAGAGTTGGGACAGATGCAGGCCACCTGGGGGAGGCTCTTCAACTGCGCTGTCGGGTATTTGCAGCCCGGTAACCTGGCCTAAACCTTAAAATCGATAAGCAAATTGGCAAATTCCATGGCAAGATTCCTACATCGAAGCTACTGATTTAGGGTTTGGGGGGTTTGGTTTTCACGCATACCTACATGGACGAAGAATAGGTCCTTGGAAGCAAGGGAGAGCGTCCACACCATAGGGGACCAGAGGTGGCGGTGGTGGAGAGGCAGGGGACCGGAGGCGGCGTTGGTGGAGAGGCAAGGGACCGACAGCGGCGGTAGTGGAGAGGCAGGGACCGGCGGCAGCGGTGGACAGTGGTTTGGGCGGGCGGGAAGAAAAAATGTGGCATAGATCTGAAATATTTTTGCAATTTTTTTTAGATATTTTCCGCCAAGTACTAGCCTAAGACGGCTGCAAGTGGAAAATGTCTCTAAGAACATCCGTTCTCCGAATATTTCATATTTTGCCGCCAAGAAGCTAAGACATTCTAAAATTTGAGAATTATTCATAATTTAAAAGTAAAGAAAGTTGTGTATACATGCTTGCTACAATGAAATTGAGTCCCCTGAGACTAAATGAGCTTCATAAATTGAAGACAAAAATTCGTGTAGTACAAACCTTGGATCTTGTACCTTGAAAGCATGATGACTCCTAGTGTTCATGCGCTTGGGGGCAGATCAATAAGTTGCAAGTGTTTTGAGTTTGACTAATTCAAACGTCTAATCACGAAGTGAGATCATTTGGTTTCTTAATTATGAATTTTTCACCAATATAACCATTTTTCATGTATTATTTGAAGCAAGTCTGGTTGAGTGAATATTTGGAAATCCGGATATATTGAGAACTCTAGATTTCATTAATCCTAAGTTTAGACATGCTTGCTATAAATCCTATAGACCTCTTGGAAAAAATTCATTCATATAGAATTCTAAGTGTCATGCCATTCTATTCATGCACTTTTCGTATTCCTATGTCTTACATATTCTTTGAATCAAATAAGCCCTAAGATACAAGTCTAGTTGTTTTTCTTAGGTATTTATAACTCCTATATATGGTGACGTGCTAACATATATACACTCCATTGTGAAAAACCTAAGAGTAAATGAGGTTCATACATCGAAGAAAATATATGGCATAGTACCTAAGTATTGTGTCTTGCTAACCTGAAAGGTATATGACTGACTCGTATAGTGTGTTCATGCACTTGATGCAGAGCAATAAGGTAAGTGTTTTGAATTTGAACACGAACAAATTGAAGGAAATCCATATAATATTTAGGATTCCATCCTTATTAATTCAACCACCAGAGACTAAGGATATAGTAGATCCATGCGGCAGCATGATCCGTAATATATTCGAACATGAGAAAATTGAAGGAGGTCCATATAAAGAAGTAGATTAATATATAAACTAGGTACTTATAATAGTTCAACCACCAGAGAGACTACGGATGTAGATATTGTCTTACATACAACCGGAGGTAATATTTAACTTAAACAAAATATAAGAAGGGGCAGTAGCAGGAGCAGGACATGGAACCGCCTTAGCAGGAGCATGAGCCGACTCAATGTCAACCCGGCCAGTCATGACATATTCCCAGAGGAATTTGATGTAGGTTGCGTGCGGTGCCATGGTCTTCAGCTAGTGTGTTCATCCTTGGCCTTCGGCAATCTCCACCGTGTGCTGCATCATGCTGTTGATGTTCATGTTGATGGCTCTACAATAGAATTGGCAAAACAAATAACCACTATGATGGAATTGCATTATCCCCCACCGTAAGCTCCTCAGCACGTAGCGGCTCTTGTTGTCCCTGGACTACTTGCTAGAGTCCACGTCATTAGAATCATTCTGTTGATTTTTAAGAACATAACTTAGAAGTCATACATATGATTAAATTGTATTACAACTCAAGAATTTACAACATATATGTAATACAATATTAAATTGATAACAAATAGAATGTATCTTAGTAATAGTTTGATCAGTTCATATGTCATTAATGTATCCAAACAAAATGACAAATAATTGGATGGGAATTATATGTAGAACAAAGTCTGGGTCCTCATCAGTTTTTTTTCAGGGATGGCGTGAGCGAACCAAGTACCAATTGCACAACCTATATAGTAGTATTGTTCTTGTACATTGAAATGTAATCCTTCTTATATACACTACGAATGCATGGAACTCTATTGAAATATAATAGTTCATATGAATGTAGAATAAATCTCGGGCCTCATAAGTTTTTTAGAGATGGAGTTAGCGAACCAAAGTACCAATTGCACAACTTATATTATTGATGTACATTATTGCCTCAGGTTCACTAACCCATCCCTAAAAAAACTGACACCATCGATCATATGTGTCTCCCTTGCACTCTTTTGGAGAAAAATTGGATCATTGACCTTATTAAGAAATAGAAACATGATGTACACCATGTAGCATATATATGCATGTTTTGTATTGAAATCAACACTCTAGTAACATATATATGCTATGAAAATGTAAATTTACTAGATGCATGGCAGATGAGCAGATGTAAATTTAATAGATGGAAGATGAGAAGATCTAATCAAATCTCCAAAAAAATCATCCGTTCGAACCATATATATATACTCCCTACATCGAGAAGGCGCGCGACAGAACAAAAGAATCTATAGAGGACCGAACAAATCCGGTGGGGTGAATAGTAAAATCTGCGGCTGTGATGACTAGAGAAGATAGCAAAGTAGTACCTCAGATCTCTCATAGTCAAGCTCCTCCTCAAACTCATCGTTATACTCGATTTCTTTGAAGAGTATTTGTTCGGGGAGGATATCATTGTTGATGATGACAACCGGGTTGCCTCCGACAGCCGGGGCATGTCCCTCAACCAGATCTGCCGATGGCACCGCGATGTTTTCGGCCATCTACTGCTCGACGGCGACCGGGACTAGCTTGACGGATCCCTAAGCATCGAAGGCGCGGCGATGAGCGGTGTGTGTTCCTGGAGAAGCCGCCTTCGCCTGCTCGGCAACGATCGAGCCATCTGTTGTTGTGCCTACAACTGGGTTCACCTTCGTCTCATCTCCATGCGTACACTTCATGGCGCAGCTAAGAGGATGGCGGTGGTGCAAGTGAAGGAGCTTCGGTGCGCGTGGAAGGTGCAGATTGGGTTTTGTGACTAGATAGATTGGGGGAAAATGACACGAGCTCCTAGAAGAAGAAGTCCTAGTGGGTTTATATACGAGTGGACACGTGTGTGGGTGTGGACGCATGTGGGTGGGGTCTAGTGCATGATCTCCACTTTCTACTTGCACTTAACAACATGCGCACGGTACCTAGGGAACATGCAAGACGCAAGTTTTCGAGGCAGGCGGCATAATGGTCCGCCTTAGTAGACCCCTAGAGGCGCTGGATATTTATGATTGCCTGCGGTTGAGTGATCTAGGGAGACTGCTAATAATTGTCATCGTCTTAGGTTGCATCTAGAGGCGTTTTGTTTTAACAAGCGGTTGAGGGGGTAGTCATATTAGAGATGGTGCAGAATAAAAACCTTATAAGGTTAAAGTTAGAGGCGGCCAAAAAATTACGACCGCCTGAGGGTGATGAACACAGCCTGTGGATTGTATTTTTCGGGTAAACTGGCTCTAGGCATAGTCTATAAGTAGCAATTTTGTACTAGTGATGTGTGGGCGCGGATTGCATGGTCTACCAGATCTGCTAGGCCGAAAATTCATGCTCCAAGATAGCAGAGTTCCTCGTGGACCCTAACATTTCCTGTGCAGGCCTCGACATCGGCAAAGATGGTATCAGGCTTAGGCATTCTCTAGCTATAGTGACAAACTTCATGGACATCCAGAAGAGGTGGAAGCCTGCCGGGTCCACGAATGAGAAGGATTCTTTGGATGAATATGATGTGGCTCTCATAGACAACCGTTACAAAGCCATGAAGGAGAAGAAGAAGGATGTGGACCACAAGCAGTGGGAAAACATGCCCTTGACCGAAGAGCAGATCTAGTATGCAAGCCTTGATGCCTAGACGACCTACAAGATATACAGGCGGATAGTGAACTTGGAGAGGGGTCAACAAACTCTTAAAATTTTCAACAAAAAACTAAATAAGAAGGGAAAGGGCAAGCGCAAGAGGAAGCAGACTAAAGAAGAAGACGACAAAGACTCGGAATGGTACACCATGTGATACATTCGAGTATATCTTTGAATTTCAGTCTATCCTTGCATGAGACTCCATACAAGCTAATGCATGTATACACTAGGAGTATATGTGTATAGGAGTAGTATAATGCAAGGGGAAGAGGTAAGAATTAAATGCATGGAATCGCAGCAGTTTCTTTTAATTTCACTTCAAAGTTCTAGGAGTGTAGGTTTAAGCATCATAGCATGCCACCAGACTGCTAGGAAATGCAGGAATTTATTTTAATTTTATATTGGTAGAGACTTTTTTGAGTAATTCATTTATTATACTGCTAAAGGACAGAGGGTTAAATACACACATGAAAAACTAATAGTAGCAGTGTGAACTGGAGTACAAGAGGGAAGACTCATACAAATTGATAATAGTAGTAGAAAAGCAAGATGAATTTTTTATGATTGCCCGAATGTATGTCGAGTATAAGCATACATACCTTCTAGTACTACTAGCAAAAAATCACCATCCCTACTACGGAAAGGATATGATTTCTTTCAACAAAACTACAACTACTACTACTCCACTATTGTACTACTACTAATTAACTACGTACTCCATACATCTTACTATAGTACTCATACTCAGGAGAGTACATCCACCGAAATATCAATCGGAACTTAAGACTTAATGAAAAATACTACTCCATGTATAGTACAGTACTACTACTCAAAAATCCATCCTTCCTCGCATGCCAACGATCTTTCTACAACTAAACTAATTAACAGTAGGTTAACATAGCCACTAAAAGTTGATGTGAATGAATAAAAACACAGCTCCTTTGACGTAGCAGGACTGAGCAGGTAATGCGGCAGCAACTCCAGGTAAGACGTAAGATCCTCAATCGCGATGTCGCCCGGCTTAGTGGAGCTCGATGCCTCGAGATCCACCGTCACGGTGTCATACATTCTTCTGTCGTACGACCATGAGAGCAGCGGTGGGCATTCTGCCCACATCCTCACCCTGTACACCGGTGAGTTGGACAATGCGGGACTAACGCATACCATAGACACGAGCGAGACCATGTCTAGCATGTCAAGCGTTAGGATGAACACGGCTTCGTCCTACTCCCCGACGAGGATGAACCGACAGGACGCCTCGCCCGGCAGCGGTACCGGCTCCTACAACGCTTTGTTGTGACATACTGGATCTTGTCCACTTGGTGAAGGGAATATGCCCGAGAGGCAATAATAAAGTGGTTATTTTCTTATTCCTTATTTATGATAAATGTTTATTTTGTATGCTATAATTGTATTAATACGGAAAACGTTAATACATGTGTGTTTAATGAACAAAAAGAAAGTTCCTAGTTATGCCTCTCTTATAAACTAGCTCGTTGATTAACAAGATGATCAAAGGTTTCCTAATCATGGATGTTGGATGTTGTTAATAACGAGGTTACAACATTGTTGGACTAATGTGATGAACATTCATCCGAAGTATAGCATTATGATCAAGGTCATTGTGTTTATATTGCTATAACATCATATGAAGTAATCTTAGTCATTAGACCATGAGATCATGTCAATCAATAACACCGGAAGAGTATCTTGATAACATCAAACGTCACACCGTAAAAGGGTGAATATAAAGATGGTTTCAGTGCTATGAAGGTATTATGTGGAGGCTCATGGATCAAGAGTGGAATTTGTCCATCCTGATGACAGAGAGATATACTATGGGCCCTCTCGGTGATATCACATTAGTTAGCTTGCAAGCAAGTGATTTTGATAACTAGATTGTTATATCACGAGAACGAGAAAAGAGTACATGTCCATAACGAGATCAAACTAGGTATGAAGATACCGATGATCGAATCTCGCACATGTAATATATCGCGATACAAAGGGATTGATTTACATGCGTATAAGGTTCACACGATCACAGAAGTCATCGTTGAATGTATGGGATTTAGTACGGATCTCCAGGTACCGCTGCTAATTATTGATCGGGGAGGGGTCTCGATCATGTCTACATTATTCGAGAACCGTAGTTGACACGCTTAAGTAATACCGACACCATTTGGAGCAAATAATATTCCATAGAAAGAAAAAGGAAAGCGCAATAATTTATTTCACTAGACACCGGAACAGTTTCAGTTGAAATTGCTGAAAGTGGTTCTGCTTGTGAAAATGTTGTAAGGGGTTTTATGTGAATATTTGTTAATTAGAGTAATTAAATAAATTCTGAATAAATAAATAAAAGAGTTTTATTTAAAGAGAGATTATATTAAATTTTGTGGAAATTTGAGTGGAGAAAATGGAGGGTCACCTTTATGTGAGTGGAGCTTCCACCACATGAATGATGGAGAGGTGGGGACACCCTCTATGGCCAGCGGCCATGCCCCCTTGGGATGCCCCTCCCCTAAATAAGGATCCCCTCCCCTCACTTCTCACTCACACCTCCTAGCAAAGGATCTCTCTCCCCCTTTAGAATTTCCCCATGGTTTCGGATCAGCGAGATACATGTTCCTAGTGGCTTTTTCTGCAACGATTTGTTGCTTCCGCTGCTTCGCTGGAGCGAGGGCGTGGAGGTTGTCAGGGTACCCGGACGTGTGTGCGATCACGGATGCACCACTGCTTTGTGGTGCTGGACTTGATGGTGCTGGACCGGCTGGACCAGATGGACTTCATCAAGATCTTGAGATCGACAAGCGTTCGACTACATTATCCACGAGTACAACCTCGTTAACGCTATTCGGTCTTTGAGGGTATGTATTCTATGGATGTATATCCACTCGTTGCTTGTATCTAGTAGATAGATCTTGGTACATAGTTGTTCCCATCGTAGGAAATTTTTTGTTTTCTATGCTACGAACCCTACAGTGGTATCAGAGCCAGATCTATGCGTAGATGCTTTGCACGGGTAGTACACAAATGAGTATGTGGGTGATGATGATCATGTTATTGCATCTTAGTTGTACTTTGGATATTGGTGGCATAGTGGGATGAAGCGGCCCAGACAAACTTAACATGTCCTCGCACATGAGACCTGTTGCACGCTTGACATGCAACTAGTTGTGCATAAGTGGCTAGAGGTTGTCTGTCTCTCCTACTATAGTAAATATCTAATTTACAACGAGTTGTTGATAATTTGGTTATCCTCTTTGTGGTTCCATGTTCGTAGGTAAGAACTGTCCTACCTTGAAAAGCCCTAAGCCACATAAAACTTGCAATGGATAAATTAGAAGCGTCTAGTTTAGATTGTTGCTGGGCTAGTGTCATGATATAGTGATGTTGTAAGTAAAAGTATAAGTCGATACTATTACAACACACATCACGTGTAAGTTCTATATACCTTGGCCTTACACATAAAGGAATGATGAAGATCATACCACGATGCACATGATAACGATCAAGTGCAAAAACCATATCATTTCACTTTTTCACATGTGATATTTTCTTGCATCTTATATTGCTTGTTTGGCCTTTTATTAGCATTATAAGATGATCCCTTATTTAGATATCAGGATAAAAATGTGTTCTTCATTAAGTATGCACTGACAATGTTTTGCCGCTTCAAGACACCACATGATGATTGGGTGTACTTGAATCCACGAGCATATCTCGGGCGTAAGACAATTTTACATAAGCGAATACTAAGGTTCTTACTTGGAGAGCCTAGCATATGTAGACATGGCCTCGGAACACGGACCGAAAGGTTAAGCATGAGTCATATGTTTGATATGATGACCATTTAGATGCTCGCCTTTGAAACTACACCGACTCACGTGATGATCGGACTTGGTGAAGTGGATTTGGTTCATGTAATCACCAAAAAGATACGAGGGATGTCGTTTTTGAGTGCGAGTTCATTTCTAATTTGGATTAGTAGAACTCAATTTATCATAAATTAAATCAAAGTGAATTTGCATAATTTGTTGTAGACATTGGCATTCGTTCACCATATTATGATTAGTTGTAATTGAGATAATAAAACTATAGAATTCTGGATATTTACTTTACGAACTGGTATCGTGTTGTGTTGAGTGTTAATCTAAAGTTTAATGTCCTATTGCAAACTTTTAGCAAACTTTGTTTACTCCGTGAAATTTGATAATTAGTATCAAATTGAGAGTAACAATTCCAGTGTTAGTATCTAAAGTATCATGTTTGCCTCCATGACTCTTGATTTAAATATCAAGGTTATCTAGGAGCTAAAAGAATTGTTTTAGAAACCATCATGTGTGGCAGATATAACGATATCTAAAACAATGTTTTGGTTGCAATATGATAGAGTATAATATATGTTGTCATATTGGATGAGAATTTGCAAAGGTTGGAGATGCTAGACATCCTAATCATCCAAAAGGGTTTTGGAAAGTAAGGTTATACTCACGATTCGACTTTATAAGCTACATTAGCTTGTTCATGAAAGTTGTCATGATAAGGATGAATAGAAGATGTATGAAAAGTGTTTACTACACTAAAAGATTACTAAACAATGGATTTTGAAAGAACGCCAATCATTTGATGATGGTGATCTACTTCAAAGTGCGAGTCCAAAGGTATTAGTATTTGAATATACACGCTTTGTACTATGTGTCATGTATATGGCGCCACTTTTGATGTTGATAGATTCTTTTAAAAGAAAAGGAAATGCTGAAAGAGAATCTATAAAATATATTTGGTAGAAAAGAAAAGACTAGAAATATCCAGTTTAGGTATATATATGATATACATGTTATGGTTGTATTCTTTGCTTGTTAAACAATGTGATTCTTAAGTATTGAATACCGAATTGGTTGGTATGAAATTTCATACAGAACGACGCAATTAATGAACCATAATGGCCTAAGTAACTAGCAAGAGAATATGTCATGATGTTCATCGAAAACAAGCAAACCGTTATTTGTATTTCTTGTTGACATCAAAGCTTGCCTTAAAGATTTGTTTTAATAATAGTTATTTTAATCAGGTATTTTGAGAACAAAGATTGTTCAAATAATTACCGTATTCCATATAAGATGGATGATTTACAAATCTAGTTGGAGAAATCACAACCATAAAACCTAATGCTAAAATGTCACAAGACAAATGATTGAAAGATCACTGACGAAGTGACATCACCGTTTAAATTATATTGGAAAGAAAACATGAAGAAACTCCATTTTCATGGATTTTTGGAGTCTTTGATTTGATCAAATGACGCTTGTGAGACTTTCCTCGGGATAATTAAAACTTTGTTCAAAGGCCAAAGAAGAACGAATGACTAAATTATTGGAATTTATACATATCGATGTATGTAGTCCATTATGTGTAGTCGTGAGCGATGGATGTCAACTTCATATGGTTTCTCTGGATACTTGAGTGAATATTCACTTAATGATAAAGAAGTATGAAATATTTGAAAATGTTCAAAGACTTTCAAGATGAAGTGGAAAATCTTTGTAACAAGAAAATAAATAATTTATGATTTTATCATAAAGGGATTTATTTGACTTGCAAGTTCAGCAAAACACCTAGATTTGCATCTCCCGAAACACCATAGGAATATGGAGTGGTTGAGAGTTGTAATGAAAACTTGTTTAACATGGTTGGATCAAAGGTATTATTTATAAAACTACCATTATGTTTTAAAAATATTAAAGCTTTAGAGACTATCGCTTTTACACTAAAAAGAGCTCCATCTTGATCCGTTGAAATGACACCATGTAAGTTATGGTTTGGGATAAAACCCAAGTTGTCCTTTCTTAAATTTTGGTCTGCTAAGCATAAGTAAGATGTTTACAACAAAATTCGGATGAGCATGTCTTTGTAGGTTGTTTCAAATAACCATTGGTTATTCCTCCATAACACCAAGGACAAAAGGGTTTGTCGCTTGATATGTGAAGTTTCTTGAAAAAGAAAAATTTCGCAAAAGTTAAGTGGGAGGACAATAGAACTTTGATAAGGTTAACGAACCTTAGATATATGAGCTGAGTTGCCCAGCACTGGAAAATATTCCGGAGGCAGCCACAATGCTCATGGATCACGTGCCTCAAAGGTTTTGGTCACGGAGATCTAAGTTCCTATTGAACCAAGTAGGTCTTGTAAACAATCAAATACTAAGATTTGAGAGTAAATCATTGTTGTTTAACAATGATGAACCGACTACATGAAAATAAGCGATGATGGGCCCTGACTCTGTCAAATTGCTTGAAGCCATAAAATCCGTGATACTTCATACACGAGAAATCAAGTTTTTTGAATTTGAAAGACCCTCCGGAACGGTGTAAAAACATATCGGTCGTATTTGGATCCATAAAGAAACAGACATGGATGTTTCACATCTATGAAATAGTTGACATGTCGTAAATTATTTTACGACAATGATCAAGGAGTTGACTATGGCAAGCTTTGATCTTTGATAAGCGATATTTAGTCTGGACGGATTAAAGTAGCAACCACTACATATAATTTTGGTATATGGTAGCCGAATAAACAAAACAAAGTTCTTCTAATAGAATGGTTACCTAGGACGTGTAAAAGACACCGTCCAAAGGGTTTTGTTATATTCAAAGGATGCTAAAAGGGCATGCAAACTTCAATGGTTGAAGTAAGCACCGCGGAGTTGGAATCTTCACCGTGATGAAAGTATTAAAGGATTTTTCATCAGGAGACGATGAAGATGTTTGCATTTGCAAGAAATTAAGTGGGAGTGTTGAGACATATTTCTAATACATTATGTGGAGGACATCTTGTTGATTGGAAATGATGTATCTTTTATTAACAAAGGTTAAGAATTTCATTTCAATGAAAGACTTAGGAAAAACCCCAATATTTAGCATGAATGTCTACATGGATAGATTGTGACGCTAATATGGTTATGCCAAACATACATATATGAGATATTGAAGGAATTCAATATGGAAACGACGAGAAAAGTTTCTTGTCGCATGGAAAATAATTGAATCAAGATTCAAGTGTATCGACACTTGATAAGTGAAACAAGATTCAAGTGCTTTGACACTTGATGAGTGAAATCACAAGAATGTTCTGATCAATCATACCATGATATGTACACATCCAGATATGTCCTATGCTCTAAGTGTTATGAGCATATACCAGAATGAATCATAAAATGATCATTGGACGATAGTAAGGAAATTCTTATGATCTTTTGGAAGAACTAAGAATATATTTGTGTAGAGGTGATAAACAATCATAGTTGATTGTAAAGCGTTACATTGATACTAGTTTTGTCACAAGATACAAAATTAAGTTTATCTCAATTTAAACTATGGATGACACAGTGAATGGAAAGAAGTTTCCATGAAGGATTTGGATGAATTCCGAAGTTAAGACATTATGACATATACTACAACATAAGGCTAAGAATATGACTACCACAATAGCAGCAAAGGAGGACATTTTTGTCAAGTAGTTTCTTATCAAACTAAGGTGTCGTTCGCAACGGGCTAACACTAAATATATATTGTACGACAATAGTATCGACATGATTTAACCCCAAGGAACTAAAGGTCTCACCAAAAGACCAAATTTATACAATGTCATCTCATTGGAGAATGAGTGATGTGTGAAGACGAAGAGACATGCAAATACACGCGGACTTGAAAGCGTCAGATCCATAGATTATGTTAAACACTTGCAATCGCGTTTATGGAACAACAGAAAGCCATAGGTGTTCAATACGCAAAGTTTTCAAACTAGATTATTGTCTCTAGTGCAAGTGGGAGACTGAAGGGAATATGCCCGAGAGGCAATAATGAAGTGGTTATTATCTTATTCCTTATTTATGATAAATGTTTATTTTGCATGCTATAATTGTATTAATACGGAAAACGTTAATACATGTGTGTTTAATGAACAAAAAGAAAGTTCCTAGTTATGCCTCTCTTATAAACTAACTCGTTGATTAACAAGATGATCAAAGGTTTCCTACACATGGATATTGGATGTTGTGAATAACGAGGTCACTCTATTGTTGGAATGATGTGATGAACATTCATCCAAAGTATAGCATTACGATAAAGGTCATTGTGTTTATATTTCTATAACATCATACGAAGTAATCTTAGTCCTTTGACCATGAGATCATGTCAATCACTAACACCGAAAGAGTATCTTGATAACATGAAACGTCAAACCTTAACATGGTGATTATAAAGATGGCTTAAGTGCTAAGAAGGTAGCTCATGGATCAAGAGTGGAATTTTTCCATCTCGATGATGGAGAGATATACTCTGGGCCCTCTCGGTGATATCACATTAGTTAGCTTGCAAGTAAGTGATTTGATCACTAGAATGTTATGTCACGGGAACGAGAAAATAGTACATGTCGGTAACGAGATCAAACTAGGTATGAATATACCGATGATCGAATCTAAGACATGTAATATATCGCGAGACAAAGGGATTGAGTTACATGCGTATAAGGTTCACACGATCACAAAAGTCACCGTTGAATGTGTGGGAGTTAGTACGGATCTCCAGGTCCCGCTGCTGATTATTGCTCGGAGAGGGGTCTCGATCATGTCTACATTATTTGTGAACCGTAGTGTGACACACTTAAGGGATACCGACACCATTTGGAGCAAATAATATGCCAAAGAAAGAAAAAGGAAATCACAAGAATTTATTTCACTAGACACCTGAACTGTTTCGGTTGAAATTGCTGAAACTTGTTCTGCATGTGAAATTGAAATGTTGTAAGGGGTTTTATGTGAATTTTTATTAATTAGAGTAATTAACAAAATTCTGAATAAATAAATAAAAGGAGTTTTATTTAAAGAGATATTACATTAAATTTGGTGGAAATTTAATGGAAATTTGAGTGGAGAAAATGGAGGGTCACCTTTATGTGAGTGGAGCTTCCACCACATGAATGAGGGAGAGGTGGGTCACCCTCTATGGCTGGTGGCCATGCCCCCTTGGGTTGCCCCCCTCCCCTATATAAGGAGCCCCTCCTCTCACTCTCACTCACACCTCCTCGCGAAGGATCTCTCTCCCCCCTTTTGAATTTCCCCATGATCTCAGATCAGCGAGATACATGTTCCCGGTGGCTTTTTATGGAAGGATTTGTTGCTTCCACTGCTTCGCTGGAGCGAGGGTGCGGAGGTTGTCGGGGTACCCGGACGCGTGTGCGATCACGGATGCACCACTGCTTTGCGGTGCTGGACTTGATGGTGTTGGACCGGCTGGACCAGATATACTTCATCACGATCTTGAGATCGACAAGCGTTCGAGTACATCATCCACGAGTACAACCTCGTTAACGCTATTCGGTCTTCGAGGGTATGTATTCTATAGATGTATATCCACTAGTTGCTTGTATCTAGTAGATAGATCTTGGTACATAGTTGTTCCCATTGTAGGAATTTTTTTGTTTTCTATGCTGCAAACCCTACACTTGGATCGAGTGGAATGCTGCGAGGTGGGCGACGAGCGCCGGTAGTGGGGTAATAAAGTCGCAACATGTCTCCGTGCAAGTGCAGCGGCGGTACGGGCACGTGATTTCGTGCTCGTGGAGTTCATAGTAGGTAAGCAAGAAACTGCATCTTTTATGGGCGCACACGACGCTAGCCGCTGATAGAGTGACGTCCATGGCGGGCTCTGGGTGAATCCGCCGCTAGGGTGCTCACACTTCTGACAGAAGGTGATCTTGCGAACACAGCAGTGGCAGATTAGATGAATATCCACGCACTGGATAAAATAGTTGCACGGACGAACTGACAAAAGAAAATCAATGGATTGTGAGGGAGAAAGGGAGCAGTCTTGTAGACCTGCCGGGGCTTGAGGGGCTAGGTGTAGGAGGAATAGTTGAGCACGGTGGCTTCAAACTACAACATGAGCATTACAAGCATTGCGATTTTGGAGGGGGGAAATGTGTACTCTCTGATCCGGCCTCGAACTATGCCCTTCTTTTTATACCACCACTGATAATCAATGAAGCTCTACCCGATTGCGTTTTCCCTCATGTCCTGGGGTCCTTTTTTGTATACTTTGAGGCCTTATCTTAAAATTGTTGCTTTAGTTGGACAAGATTAGATAGAGGCCTCTTTTTATTTGTGCACCATCCTTTTATTAGTAAGTGGCACGTGCCTTGCAGGTGATACTCACAAATAATAAAGTATGACATATCATAATTATATAAAGTTATGCTCTGTAATATCATAACTGTAGGGCATGTACAACATGTAGATTGTGGTGGAGTCGAGTGAACGAAACCTACCAAGACTATATGAGAGCTACAACCTAATTAATTAGGCCTTGCATGAAACTAAACACATGATATTACCCACTACTATGAAGATAGCAACATGAAGTAGTAACATGTGAAATATACTCTATATGGGAGAGAAGGAAAACATCCATCTAGAGCTCATTTTTCGGTGGAAGCACGAGGCAAACATAAGCAAAGTTGGGCTAGACCAGCATGTTCCCTTACTTTCTCTGTGACATGGCTATGCCCTATGGGTGCCCAATGTTAGCCTACCCAGTCTGGCCTAGCGGAAGCACATGATATGATGTACCCCTGATGGTGAAGCCTAGGAGGATTTCGAGTGCCCAAGCCCAAGAGTAGTGCGATTCCTTGAAGAATACAGCTAAACTCAAGATAGAAATTTAAAGAAAAAACCTAAACTTGTAATCGACTCGACCTACCCCGGGACCTGTCCTATCTATATAAAGTCTAGGAGGGCACGGCGAGGAGGAGTCACCTCCTAACCCTAGCATACACACTGCCAGATTCAATCTATGCACCCCTGTAACCATCAGCATCGCCATTAACCGAGAGCAGACAAACAAGAGTAGGGTTTTGCCTCTAGCGGCCTGACCTAGGTAAACCTCGTGTCCTGTGTTGCTTGTGTATTAGCCGTTCTGTGATCTCCAGCGTCCCCTCCTTCTCCAAAACCCAAGTCCATAACAATGGGCATTGACGAGTCAAACCCTCATCAATTGCTACTGTCTATGGGAACTAGGGATGCTAATGTTGCGGTCGTGACGACCCCATCCACCGTGATCTTTGACTCCTCTATGACGGAGAACCACCTCCTCTTTGGAACCATCGACTTCGCATCCAATCGCCGGTGACCCCCAATACTTCGATTCCTTAGGAGACGGAGTTGACATGATGCTTGGGAGCTTATGCTTCCGGGGGGCCAAGTCATCACCCTTCGCCTCCCTGAGCGGCTGGTGCCTCCGATAATCGCATTTTATTCATGGGTGCCACCAATCAGTGTCCTCAGGGCGCCTCACTAACGTATGATTCAGATGCAGCTGCAACTTCGCGGTTACAGATCTGAAATCTATGGGAGCAATGATCTTCATCATCGCTTCATGTGTGCGTCATCGTCGACGCCCACGTCGACAACGGAGCCAATCCACAGGCTCCTAACACTGCAAACGGAGGTCCTCCTCCGAATACCAATACCAACAGCAATTCTCACTTGAATCCCGACAAGACCACCACTCGCAACCATCACGCCGCCAATGGTGACAAAGCAACTCGACACGAGATCCACCTCAATGAAGCCGAGTGGGAGAGGGTCCGATATGTCGTGCGGGGCAACCCTCTACCGGTGGATGCCTCACACGACATGCTGATGGCTACCACTGGATCCTTGTGAAGGAACACAACCGAAAAGTTCAGAAGCACAAAGAGCTCGAACAACGTCATAAGGTAGCTGACGAATCAAGCGCTTGAGGGGCCATGCTTTCTTCTATCGGCGGGTCCTCCTCAAAGGTCTACGATGGCCACTCCGCCTACAAAAGCCGCTCTCGACTAGAGCGCATGGACCCTAGCACTATACGTGAGGCCACCAAGGCACTCGACATGTCCTTCATGTGAATGGAGTCGTAGGGCAACATGATGCCCAAGACACCGCGGGACATGGTAATAGTAGCTACTACGTACCTGCTCGCTAATCAGCCACTAGTTGGGGATCCATGATCCGCCGTCCATAAATCCGCAATCGCATGACTCAGGCTGGTCGAAGCCGCACTGACCGGAGAAGAGACTCCAGAGCTGAAGAAAAAGGCCGCGGTGAAGTTCACGAGGAACCGCATGCCCTCATCCGATGAAGAGGACCATGACCTGTCATGGCGAGGCCGCAGCCCTCGGCGGAGGAGCCGAAACTACGACGCTCATGATGAACTCACGCAACACAAGATCGACAATTCATGTGCAAAACGCACGTGTTCCACGGAGTCGGGAGTGAGGATACGGAGCTTTATGGCTCCAGATGCTTCAGCCGAGCCACATGGCAGACGCGGATGCCTAAAGGCTTCAAACTCCCATCAGATAATCCAAAGTTCAATGGCCTACAGGTGCCGAAGATCTGGCTGGACGGCCAAATCTCATCAGTCAAACTGCATGGTGGGAGCAAGAATATAGCCATGCAATGCCTTCAGCTACAGCTGAAGGGGCGGCCAGAGCCTGTCTCAACAACCATCGATCTGGGTCCACCGCCGTTGGGAGGACCTAGTTTACAGCTTTATCTGCAACTTCAAGGGCAACTGCAAGAGACGAGCCTCAATCGAAGAGCTGTGTGCAGGCTTCCAGCGGTCCAACGAGTCCATCCACTCCTACGTCCAGCGTTGGTCCATCGTCAAAAACTCCGTCGAGGACATCTCAGAGGAAAGGGAAATCGACGCTTTTAATGGCGGCGTAAGGCATCGCAACATCAAAGAGGAGTTGGGCCACATCAAGCCCAAAACCATCAATCACATGATGGAAATTTCCAACTACTGGGCTGATGGTGAAGATGCCGTCAACCGAACATGTTCAGATGACAAGGACAACCTCGGTCATAAACGCGACCGCCGGGGAAGATAAGAGCGCACGTCTACGACTATTGCAAAGAAATCGACATGGTCGCAGCTGGCTATGCTGATCGCCGTGACGATGGGAACCGCAACAACGGCTACCACAAAAGCAACTACCATGACAACGGGAAGACCACACAGTCATGGCAGCATTGCACTCGCAACAACAAGCCATCTAAAATCGACAAACTGTCTAGTACTTGCAGCATTCACTTCTACATTGACAAAAAGGATGGCAAAAATAAATCTAGCCACCTTATCATGGACTTCCGGGAGTTCCAGAAGCTCCACGAGGGATACGCCCAGTTGTGGCATGATGCATAAAATCAAGGGTTCGGTTCTTCCCTTCGACCCATCGCATATGGCGCCCCACCTCCACCACCCGGTGGACCCGTGTAGCCTGCGGCTGTGCCTTCTTAGAACAACAGAGCAGAGCCTGTAACATCCCAAAAATATTAATCAAGATTATCAAGTTTCAATCACCCAAGTTTAGGGCTAACAAAAAAATTTGTTATTAAAATCAATATGAATGTATGAGTGTTTGTGATGAATGCATGAATGCTTGCCATGACTTCTTTGATTTCTATGAATGGAAAGGATTGGTTTAAAGATGAAAACAAAATCATCTAAATCATTTCCAAGCAGAATCAAATCAATAGAAATTCAAATATAAACAATATGAGCTAATGGTCATTTTGACCAAAGTTAACCACTAGACCACTTTGGGTTTTTCTAGTCCAAGATTTCTAACAGAAACAAATACAATTCTTTCCAATCCTTGCTAGACCAAGTAAAAGTGAACCCAAGCCCACCTTGCAAACCAACAGAAACATTTGGCAACTCTATTCAAATGACATTTCAAAACTGAATCAAGTATAGGAACTAAGATCACCATTTCTCAAAAAACACTCAAACCAGTTCACCTTGACAAACCCAAGCAACCAGACACTACCATGTATGTGACCAATACACTCACCAAATTTCATTCAAAATCTTAAAACTAAGTTTCTTTTGGCCATTTCCTCAAACACCTTCCGAGCACAATTCAAATAAAGCAACAATCACTATGTTGAGCAGTGTCCTTGCGAAACTTGTTCCCTCTACAGCCTCCACAACACCCCTAGTGTATCACCCACCTTGTTTATGCATCCCTAGCCCACTGTATACACGACGATTTCATCAATGGCCACCATGGCTGAGCACATTTGCCACCCCCACCAGCGACAGCACGGATGCAAGACATGTCGGCCTCTCCTACCATGTCTAGCATGTTGCTCGTGCCTTATTGCCCCCTTCAGACCAGCCCTAGCTCAAGGACAGAGAGAGGAGATGCCGGGAGCGCCGTGCCCGATCCGCTGTCGACCATGCCGACATGCACCACAGTTCACGCCTCGTTCCCGCTCGATCCGACCACCTCGAGCTCTCGCCGCCCGCCTACACGATCACCACCGTCCCAGGAGAACAAAAGACATGCCCGTTCCCTCGACCGTGCCCCGTAGCTGCAGGACACCGCGAAATTCGCCATCGGTGCCGTGCAGAGCATCACCCCGTTCCGACCATTGTAGACCTCCATTTACTGAGCCATGATGTCTGTGATGTCGCTAGGTGACCGCCCACCGTCCTAGCCTCCGAACCATGCCACTAGCTCGCTATGTCGTCGCCTCCGTCGACCTCTTCCCATGTCTTGCTCTCCCCCTCGCCCCGCTATAAAAAGGGAGATCCCCCGCACCAATTCTTCACACCATCGCACTCCACACCTCCTCAGCAATGCCTCCAAGCAAACCCAGAGCAAGCCGCTGCCCATAGCTCCCCAATTCCACCGGAGACCACAGCGGCAGGAGCAGAAGGGCGTCGTTGATTTAGGCCACCGCAGGAGAAGCCGCCAGTACCAGGAGAACCGTCGGAGCCGCCTCGTTCTTTTTCCCCCAACGCCGACCCTAGCTGGAGCCCTGGTGAGCCTCACACGACCCCCGTCGCCGCGTTAGGGTTCAGTCTCGCCGGTGCTACCCGATGGAGATGACACACCCCAGCCGTTGATTAGATGCTAATCACACGGTCCAGGTTGCCCTTACAGCTTCGCTTAGCCAGAGTCACTAATGCGTGGGGCCACCACTTAACTCAGCCCGCGCGCTGCGATGTGCACAGTGGGCCGGCCCAGGTAGTTCCCGCGCGACCCAGTTAGTTCAAATTTAGATTTTTCCATTTAGTTCAAACTCTAGATCTGTCCGTAGATTCAAAAATCAATTCAGAGAGATTCACTGAACCAAATTGCATGAAACCAATTTTGTTAGAAATGTATTGAAATTGTTAATCCAATCCCATTGGATTCAAACCATTTGGAATTATAGATCACCTATAGTAAAAATAACAAGGTAAAGACTTTTCTGCATTCAAACATTTTTCGAAAATCAACCATAAATGCTTTTGAGTTGATTCCAACTGTCAAAAAATCACATTTGATAAGACCTTTCTGAATATGTAATAATATCTAGGTTTACTTGTAGTAATAATGGACAAGTATTGAAATAATGCCTCATAGGCATTTCTAGTCACTTTAATTAATTAAAATAATAAGGTTAAACCTTATTAAATTGTGACACCACTTTAAATCACATTACCAACTATTAAAATATGTGGTGATGACATGTGTCAACATGATCCCATATTTTAATTGGAGAATATTAAATCTTAATTAGTTTTAAATGAGTATAAATTACTTTTCCAAAATAAAATAAATAAGACTAAGGCTTTAACTCATGTTATAATTGTGATGATGCTAGATCATCTAGTGTGAACCTTTATGTGCCAAATAGAAGTAGTTAAGTATTGTTTGGTGATTGTGTACCTCGTATTTATTTATAGACGCTAGTAATAACCAAGGATACGAAGAGGAAGGAGACTACTACGAAGAGGAAGCAGAGAAGAACTTCAACCACTACACTAATCAAGGAAAGCCTCACAATACAAGTTAACTTAGCAAGCTACCACTTGCAAGTTTCTTAACCATGCAAGCTAAGCTAAACCATGCAAGTGTTACTTGCAAGCCTAAATCTACCAGATGCCTTAGGCATATTTGGTTATACCACTTTATTATGCCAAATCCCAGTTTTACATACAAGCTTTACTATTTAATTCCTTTATCAAAGCTCCTTGTTACTTCTAGTTAGTATTTAGTGAGTTTTGAAAAGATATTAGAGGTAGCATAAAGAGCATAAAACTTGGCCTAAGTTAGTTAGAACTAGATGTCATACTGATGCATGAGTCTAGACTTGGATAAGTCACACTTGATTAGCACCCCTCATTAGTGATTACCCTCAACCTTAGTTTCTAGTGCTAAACATAAAACTTGATCACTTTATATGGGAATACTTGGTGAAAATGATTGTGAAAACCTTGGAATGATGAGTCATTCTAATGATTTTTTTTACATGTGTTATGAACACCAGATGATTTTGATGATGAAAATGTTGAGGCGCGAGCCTTATCCCTTTATTAAAACTGATGGTTGGGTTCAAATGCGATACCATTCCAATGTTACTATACAACCACAATACCCGAATTTGGGTAGGGCTTGACTGGAAGTTTATATATCTTAGTATGGGTTCCCTTGCGGCCGAGGTTTGAGCTGAGTCTACCTCATGATGAATGTCTACCTGTGCAGTTCCCAAGATGACAGATGGTCATGGTTGGGAGGCCAACCTCATAGGGGAGGTTCCTATACTAGGGTGTGTAATTGAAAGATTAGGATTAATTATCTGCATACTAAGTATGGTGATTCAGGATTGTTGCTGACGGTTGTATCGAATGTTGTGGTGAAAGTGTACCACATCTGGAGAGTGTCAAAGTATTCGAATAGCCGCATCCGTGGTTATGGATAGTTGGAGTGGCCATACTGTTGCGTCGTCAGATGTTTTCAAAATGACTTGTGAAATGATTTATGACTTTGACTTGACCACAACAGGGTTGTGAAAGTGAAAGTTAATTTCCCACTTAGGTGTTGAAAGATATTAAACTAGTTTTCTTTACTGCTAAACTCAGTTAGAAATAAACTTGGCTTTTTGCAAAACAACCTAGAGCTTAGGATTCCTACTTGAACCACGTTACTTGTTAGTGATAGTTTGCGAGTACTTAAAGAGTACTCATGGATTTGTCCCTGGATATTCCTATGGCCAGACTACGAGGAGGACTAGCAGGATGATGGACAGCAGGAAGTCTACAACATCTAGGATCATCTAACATCATCAACATTTCCTGTGACCCTGAAGATGAAGCTTCGACCATGCTACCGTTATTATATTATTCCGTGCGTTGATTGTATTAAGATTGGATCATGAGATACTTTATTTGTAAGACCTTTATGATGATTTTAATGGATGATGAACTATGGTACCAATTTGTTATGTCTCGCGAAAATGGTAATCCTGGGATTGCGATGTATGGCATAACAGGCATGTGGTATTAAAAAAATCCGGGTGTTGACAAGTTGGTATCAGAGCCATCTTGACCATAGGAGACCCTAGTTAGAATGGACGCTTGAATCAAAAAAAATTAATTTCAAACAAAAGAAGTGAGTATTTATGAAAACCTATTCTCATTCTTATTACTTAGACTCTTTCATAAAAATTCATATTCCTCGAAAATTCTTGCAAACTTACATAAAATTTGACACACTTGATCACTATACTAACTTACTCATCATACATTCTTATAGATGGACGTCAAGTATAGCAAGTTCTACCAGTTGGGAAATGCAGGAGAGCTCATCTTTAAGCATGATTTGGACCAACTCTCGGAACTTCTGGAGCACCCGCACCCCGAGTTCTTTGGAGCCCAGCTCAACGATCAGCAAGGAGGATAATTACAGTGGCTGATTGTTGCAAGTCTCAGAGGCAAGATTGAGGCACCCACCTCAGAGGGAATCCAATTCACCTTAAGAGAGAACAACTGGCTAGACGGACTCGCCAGGGATATGCAGGAAGCTCTTGCCCATCTGTGTGGGCAAAGCATCAAACAGATGAAGGGTACTCGCTTCGAGTACTACGCAAGGTGTGATGCTACGGGACAGCCATTTGAATTGACTTCATGCTGTATGACCAGAGCTGAAGCATCAAGTAGATCATCTTGAATTCATGCTGTATGACTGGTAGAAGGAATTGGACAACGCCCGCGCAGACGCCAACGACAACTATGTCATTGTAGTCAAGAAGGACCAGACCCTTGCCATCCTTGCAAGGGAGTGCAAATCATTTCTCCGTACGCGTGACAAGAAATATCGCATCATTGCTTGCCTTCGTCACAAGGTGTAAGATTTGGAGGAGACCATCCATGAGAGGGAGAATGCACGGGAAGATATCCGTGGAGACCCTTACTCCTACCTCAGTGATGATGATGACTTCCTGGAGGACCATGCTATGGACTTCGACACTGATGATGATGACTCTACCGTCATTGATGATGATGATGATGATGAAGCCACCGATTCTGATGAGTAGTCACACTAGATCACTTTAGTTGAACTCACACCTACTCTAGCGATCACTATTTGTGAGTTGTATGCGATCCCATTGTATCGTAGCTTCACAGAATGGTTCTTAAAACCATCTGTTACCTTGTGTGGTGTGTGTTTGTATTGTGTGCTATGAATGAATGAATAAAAAGCAAGTTGCTAGTTGGCAAAACCTGAGTCAAACTTAAAGTTTAAAAACTTTTCAATAACAAACCCATGAACTTAGAAATTTCCCTCTTGTCTCATGATCTATCTCAATCTTTAGATGCCTCGCGGAGGAAGCAGCTCATCCTTGAACCCAATGCTGCAAATCTTGCGAATGTTGGTTTCCGACCGTGAATCCGAAAGAGCCGAACGTCAAGCCAACTTAGACACCCTTCAACACATAGCTCAGATGGCCAATAACAATCAAGGCCATGGAAACCAGGACAACCATGGATCCAAGCTCAAGAACTTTCAGAACACCAATCCACCCATTTTTAGTAAGTCTGAAGAGACATTAGATGTGGATGACTGGCTGCAGACCATGGAGAACAACTTAGAAGTCGCAGGAGTGGAGGCCAGTGAGAAAGTATTGTTTGCCACCCATTATCTGGCAGGAGATGCAAGAGCTTGGTGGAATAGTATTCGCACCATTAATGGAGGACAGATGATGACTTGGGATGAATTCAAACTCAAGTTCAGCCGATCCCATGTGCCACCAGGTTTGATTCTGTGAATGAGGGATGAATTCCAAGAATTGAAGTAAGGGCGGATGACAGTAGTTGAGTACCATGACAAATTTCTGTCATTAGCTAGGTATGCACCAGATGAGATTGACACTGAAGCCAAGAAGAAGGAGAGATTCCTGAAGGTTTGCATGATGAGATGAAGACGGTGTTAGTGAATATCCCGTTTGCTGACATTGAAGCCTTAGTGGATTATGCAATCCAGATGGAAGGCAAGATAAACCAAGCCAATGAGAATCGCAAGCGTCGAATGACGCATCAGCCAGGAACCCACCATACCCCAAAGTATCATCCCAATCCATCTGCAGGATATGCCCCGAGAAACAATAGACCCCGATGACCCGTCCGAACTATCCCAACAATGGAGGAGGAAACCCAAGACCTGGAGGAAGCCACAACAACAACCTCGGCAACTCCAACAATTTCAACCGTGCACCGCCCAAGTTCAACAACAACAACAACAACACCAATACTGCCCCAAGGACTAGAAGCATTGTCGTGCCTGTTGTAGGAAAAGACAAGTCTTAGGTTACTTGTTATGAATGCGGGATAAAGGGTCATTACTCCAACGAGTGCCCCAAGAAGCTTGCAACAACCCCCAATATGAATGCCCCAGCTCAGCAGCAGCGCCGTCTTCATCCTGGAAGGAGATTTGCCCCACGGAATTCGCTCAACCGCAACGGCCGTCTGTTTCACATGAATGCTGAAGAAGCCCAGGAATCGCTAGATGTCGTGCTGGGTATGTTTTCTGTTAACTTAGTACTTGCAAGAGTGTTGTTTTATTCTGAAGCATCGCACTATTTTATTATAGAAGAATTTGCATGCACTAGTAAGATTCAACCAACCAAATTGAAGCATGTTATGATAGTTCAAATACCTGGTTCAACCACCAAAGCTAGACAAATTGGCAAGGTTGTACCTATCAGAACCCATGGAATAGATTTTTATGCTAATCTAATAGTACTTGGAACCAAAAGTTTGGAAGTAGTACTAGGAATGCATTGGATGTCGAAACATAAAGGATTAATCGACTGTGCCAAGAAAGCCATAACCATTACCAGTATCACTGGAGTATCAGTAGAGCATGTATCTGAAACCTTGCCCCGTCAATTCAAGTGCAACAAGAGTCTAGCTCAACCGACCATTGAACAAGTCAGAGTAGTCTGTGAATACCCCGACGTATTCCCAGATGTATTGCCCGGTATGCCCCCGTATCGGGATATCAAGTATATCATTGAACTAATCCCTGGAACTTGACCCATATCTCAGAGACCTTATAGTATGAACCCGTCTAAATTAGTGGAGCTAAAGAAGCAACTGGATGCTATGCTGCAGATAGTATTGATTCAACAAAGTGCGTTGCCATGGAGATCACCTTTCTTTTTTGTGGATAATAAATATGGAGGTAACCGTTTGTGCACGGATTATCGAAAACTAAATGATGTCACCATTAAGAACAAGTACCCACTGCCGAAGATCGAAGACCTATTTGACTAGTTGATCGGTGCCAAAGTGTTTTCTAAGATTGATCTTAGAACTGGTTATCATCAAATCAAGATTCGCGCAGAGGATATTCCAAAGACTGCCTTTACCACCCGCTATGGATTGTATGAGTATACTGTCATGCCTTTTGGATTAACCAATGCCCCCGCTTATTTCATGAACCTAATGAATAAGATTTTTATGAACTTCCTGGATAAGTTTGTCGTTGTTTTCATCGATGACATTCTGATCTATTCAAAATTAGAAGAACATGAGATACACCAAAGGACCATCCTTGAAACCCTTAGGGAGGATCAGTTGTATGCCAAGTTTAGAAAATGTGAGTTCTGGTTACAGGAAGTAGGATTCCTAGGACATACCGTGTCGGCCGGAGGAATTGCTGTCGACCCTGCCAAGGTTAAGGATGTTGAAGAATGGCAAGCCCCAACGAATCAAACCCAAGTTCGTGCATTTCTCGGATTAGCGGGATATCATGACAAGTTTGTATAAGGATTCTCGAGCATCGCAAGACCCATTACCCAATTGTTGAAGAAAGATAAGAAGTTTGAATGGATGGAAAAATATGAAGCAAGTTTTCAAGAGCTCAAGAAGAGATTGATTTCACCCCCAATCTTGATTATGCCAGATATCCAGAAGCCTTTTGATGTGTATTGTGACGCATCCAAGGTTGGTCTCGGATGTGTGTTAATGCAAGAAGGCAAAGCCATATCCTATCTAACTCGACAAATGAAGCAACATGAGCAGAATTACCCTACCCATGACCTTGAACTAGTAGTCGTAGTTTTAGCCTTGAAGACATGGCGGCATTACCTCATGGGTAACCGATGTGAGATTTATTCGGATCACAAGATCCTGAAGTATATTTTGACCTAGAAGGAGCTAAATATGTGGCAAAGGAGATGGATAGAGCTAATCAAGGACTATGACCTTGACATTCACTATCACCCCGGCGAAGCCAATGTGGTAGAATATGCTCTTAGCAGATTGTTGTGTCGATTGAACACCATGATTCTAAAAGAGCAACCAAGTTTGCACAAGGAGTTGGAAGATTTTAGAATGGAGCTAGTAAGTGAAGGATTTTTAGATAGCATAGAAATTCAACCCACTTTGATCAGTCAGATCAAGGAGGCGCATAAAGGAAATGCTAGTCATGACGGAATCAAACGTCGTATCGGTAAAGGGAAGGTACCCAGATTCATGGAAGATGAAGAAGGAGTTTTGTGGTACAAAGGACGTATCTGTGTGCCAGCAGGTTCAGAGTTGAAACAAGCTATTTTGAAAGAAGCACATGATACTCTTTATTCTATCCACCCCGGAGGAATAAAGATGTATCAGGATTTAAAGGAGCAATTTTGGTGGGATAAGATGAAGAGAGAAATCGGAAGCTACATAGCTAAATGTGATATCTGTCAGAGAGTCAAAGCGGAACATGAGAGACCCGCATGACTGTTGCAAACATTGCAGATTCTGGAATGCAAATGGGATTCTGTTGGAATGGATTTTATCACCGGTTTTCCTACATCTATTAGGAGAAATGACTCTATCTGGGTCATAGTGGATAGATTGTCCAAGGTAGCCCATTTCTTACCAGTCAAGACCACTTATCAGAGTTCGAAGCTACAAGAATTGTACATTGCTAGAATAGTCAGTTTGCATTTAGTCCCCAAGAACATTGTGTCGGATCGAGGAACTCAGTTTACCTCGAGATTTTGGAAGAAAGTCCAAGAAGGATTAGGAAAAAGACTGGATTTCAGCACAAATTATCACCCTCAGACTGATGGACACACGTAGCGAGTAAACCAAATACTCAAAGATATGTTGAGAGCTTGTGTGCTAGAATATGGATCAAAATGGGAAGACTATCTGTCTTTCGCAGAATTTTCATACAACAATAGTTACTAAGCCAGTTTACAAATGGCCCCCTTTGAATTTATGTATGGAAGGAAGTGTCGCACCCCTTTGAATTGGTAGGAAGTAGGAGAGATTCAGATTTTCGGACCCGACATCCTACAAGAAGCCGAAGAGAAAGTTGAAAATATCTGTGAGCACCTCAAGACCACCCAGTCTAGACAGAAGAGTTATGCCGACAAGAGACGTCGAGACCTAGCCTTCAATATCGGAGATTTTGTGTATCTCAAAGTATCACCCTTGAAAGGAATGCAACGTTTTCAACTCAAAGGAAAGTTAGCCCCTAGATATATCGGACCCTTCAAGATTTTGAATTGCCGAGGAGAAGTATCATATCAACTGGAACTGCCAGAGGAGATGTCAGCCGTGCATAATGTGTTTCATATCTCGTTACTTCACAAATTCTTGGAAGTCCTGGAGAAGACCGAAGTTTTCAAGAATATTGATCACAGAACCATAAAGATCAACAATGACCTGACATATCCCGAAGTACCCAATCGTATTTTGGAAGAAGCCTTTAGAACCACCAGAACTCGGAGTATCAAGTTTCTCAAGACCAAGTGGAGTAACCACACTGCAGAATAAGCTACCTGGGAGCAATAAGATTACATTAGGACAGAGTTTCCAGATATCTTTAAATCCTAGTTTTCTTTTTCTCAAATCTCGGGACAAGATTTTGTTTAAGGAGGGAAGGTTTGTAACATCCCAAAAATATTAATCAAGATTATCAGGTTTTAATCACCCAAGTTTAGGGCTAACAAAAACTTATTAAAATCAATATGAATGTATGAGTGTTTGTGATAAATGCATGAATGCTTGCCATGACTTGTTTGATTTCTATGAATGGTAAGGATTGGTTTAAAGATGAAAACAACATCATCTAAATCATTTCTAGTTAGAATCAAATCAATAGAAATTCAAATATAAACAATATGTGCTAATGGTCATTTTGACCAAAGTTAACCACTAGACCACTTTGGGTGTTTCTAGTCCAAGATTTTTAACAGAAACAAATCCAATTCTTTTCACCCCTTGCTAGAACAAGTAAAAGTGAACCCAATCCCACCTTGCAAACCAATAGAAACATTTGGCAACTCTATTGAAATGACATTTCAAAACTGAATCAAGTATAGGAACTAAGATCACCATTTCTCAAAAACCACTCAAACTAGTTCACCTTGACAAACCCAAGCAACCAGATACTACCATGTATGTGACCAGTACACTCACAAAATTTCATTCAAAATCTTCAAACTAAGTTTCTTTCGGCCATTTCATCAAACACCTTCTGAGCACAAATCAAATAAAGCAACAAACACTATGTTGAGCAGTGTTCCTGCCAAACTTGTTCCCTCTACAGCCTCCACAACACCCCTAGTATATCACCCAACTTGTCTATGCATCCCTAGCCCACTATATACACGACCATTTCATCAATGGACACCATGGTTGAGCACATTTGCCACGCCCACCGGCGACAGCATGATGCAAGCCACGCCGGCCTCGCCTACCATGTCTAGCACGTTGCCCGTGCCTCACTGCCCCCTTTAGACGAGCCCTAGCTCAAGGACAGAGATAGGAGACACCGGGAACGCCGTGCTCGAGCCGTTGTCGACCATGTCGACATGCACCACAGGTCACGCCTCATTCCCGCTCGACCCGACCACCTCGAGCTCTCGATGCCCTCCTACGTGATCACCACCGTCCTAGGAGACCAAAATACATGCCCGTGCCGTCGACCGTGCCCAGTTGCCGCCGGACGCCGTGAAATTCGTCATCCGTGCCGCGCAGAGCATCGCTCCATTCCGACTGCTACAGAACTCCATTTAATGATCCACGATGTCCGTGATGACCGCCAGGCGACCACCCACCGTCCTAGCCACCGAACCATGCCGCTAGCTCGGTGTGTCGTCGCCTCCGTCGACCTCTACCCATGTCATTCTTCACCCCTCGCCCCGCTATAAAAAGGGAGCTCCCCCGCACCAATTCTTCACACCATCGCACTCCGCACCTCCTCAGCAACGTCTCCAAGCAAGCCGCTGCCCGTAGCTCCCCAATTCCACTGGAGACCGCCGCGGTGGGAAGAGAAGGGCATCGTCGATTTAGGCCACCGCAGGAGAAGCCGCTAGTACCAGGAGAACTGCCGGAGCCGCCTCGTTCTTTTGTCCCCAACATAGACCCTAGTTGGAGCCCTGGTGAGCCTCACATGACCCCCACCGCCGTGTTAGGGTTCAGTCTCGCCGGTGCTGCCCGACGGTGACGACACACCCCAACCGTTAGATTAGATGCTAATCGCATGGTCCAGATTGCCCCTTACCGCTTCACGTAGCCAGAGTCGCTGATGCGTGGGGCCACCACTTAACTCAGCCCGCGTGCTGTGCTGTGCATAGTGGGCCAGCCCAGTTAGTTCTCGCGCGACCCAGTTAGTTCAAATTTAGATTTTTCCATTTAGTTCAAACTCTAGTTCTGTCTGTAGATTCAAAAATCAATTCAGAGAGATTCAGTGAACCAAATTGCATGAAACTAGTTTTGTTAGAAAGGTCTTGAAATTGTAAATCCAAGCCCGTTGAACTCAAAAAAAATTGGAATTATAGATCACCTATAGTAAAAATAACAAGGCAGAGACTTTTCTACATTCAAACATTTTTGAAAAATCAACCAGAAATGCTTTTGAGTTGATTCCAACTCTCAAAAATCACATTTTATAAGACCATTCTGAATACATAAAAATATCTAGGTTTACTTGCAGAAATAATGGAAAAGTATTAAAAGAATGCCTCATAGGCATTTCTAGTCACTTTAATTAATTAAAATAATAAGGTTAAACCTTATTAAATTGTGACACCACTTTAAATCACATTCCCAAGTATTAAAATATGTGGTGATGACATGTGTCACATGATCCCAAATTTTAATTAGAGAGTATTAAATCTTAAGTAGTTTTCAATGAGTAGAAATTACTTTCCTAAAATAAAATAAAAAAGACTAAGGCTTTAACTCATGTGATAATTGTGATGATGCTAGATAATCTAGTGTGAACCTTTGTGTGCCAAATAGAAGTAGTTAAGTATTGTTGGGTGATTGTGTACCTTGTATTTATTTATAGACCCTAGTACCGACCAAGGATACAAAGAGGAAGGAGACTACTACGAAGAGGAAGCAGAGGAGAACTTAAACCAGTACACTAATCAAGGCAAGCCTTGCAATAAAAGTTAACTTAGCAAGCTACCACTTGCAAGTTTCTTCACCATGCAAGCTAAGCTAAACCATGCAAGTATTAGTTGCAAGCCTAAACCTAACAGATGCCTTAGGCATATCTGGATATACCACTTTATTATGCCAAATCCCGGTTTTACTTATAAGCTTTACTATTTTATTCCTTTATCAAAGCTCCTTATTACTTCTAGTTAGTATTTAGTTAGTTTTGGAAACATATTAGAGGTAGCATAAAGAGCATAAAACTTGACCTAAGTTACACTACTAGAGAAAAGGCTATAGGAGACATGCTTATGCGAGGCACATTTAGAAATATGCGCCTCCTATAAAATAGGCGAGGCGCACTTTACGATATGCGCCTCTAGTATAAAAATAGGCGAGGCGCATATGATAAGAATGCGCCTCCTATAATCCTTGTACGGACGGAATCTAGCAGCCCCATATTATGCGAGGCGCATTCCAGTCATATGCGCCTCCTATATATTAGATAGGCGAGGCGCATATGGACAGAATGCGCCTCGCATAATCTGTGTGGGCCCGCGTGTTGGTAGGTGCACGAAATATGTGAGGCGCATATCAGCATATGCGCCTCCTATACTTGAAATATGCGAGGCGCGTTTAGCCGAGTGCGCCTCGAGTATGTCCCTTCGCACCGACACGCCCACGTGCACGCGCAGACGTTTGCCCTTCTTCAAGCCCCTATCCTCCTCCTCCGCCTCTTCCTTCCGCCGCCCCTTCCAGCCCCCGCCACCGCCCCCAAACCCTCCCCACCGCCTCCATCGCCTCCGCCTCCCCCTCCTCTCCCCAACCCCCTCGCCTCCAACTCTCTCGCTCTACCTTTGGCGGATCTGCCTTGCTACCCACATGCCGCCGCCTCCCCCCACCCCACGCCGTCGCCTAGATCCTCACATGTCGCATCCTACGCCACCGCCTGGCCGCCCCATGCTGCCTCGCTTAATCTCCGGCGGTGCCCGAAGATCTGAGAGCAGCGGTACTCCAAGATCAGAATTTTTTGGGCAAGAAACCCGTGGTGCCCCAAGATCTGCGAGTGTAAGTGCTCAATCAATCGACAGTGGGGCTGGATCCATCGACATCGAAGCAGAAGGACGCTGAAGATGAAGGAGAAGGAGGCCACTGAAGTCGGGACGACGCGGCTGGGGTCATGGACGCGGAGCACGGTGAGGAACATGAATTCTGCTCGCATGTCCTTGCTTGAAATGCGTAGCTTTATTTGGAGTGTGTGTGTTGATTCCGGCATCTATACAAACCTCCACTGTTCCAATTTACTTTTGCTGATGATTGTTGGACATATAGTCTACCATGATGGAAAATGCTGAGTACTCTGAATTTTCTGAACTATTCTTAATTTGTCATGATGACAATCTCCACTGTCCCAATTCGAGCCTCTATACAAATCTTCACAATCCAATTTACTTTTGATGATTTCCAGGAGTAGTTGAGACTTAACTGAATTTTCTGAATTATTTTTGCTGGAGTGCAAACATTCTTATGAATTGTTCCTCTGAAGAAAATTTTGCTTGAATTTGTCAGTACTTTGGATAAGGTTTTTCTTGAATTTTGTTTAGTGCTCTGAATTTTGCTGGAGTACAATCTCCATTGTCCTTGCTTAAATTTTGTTCAGTACTCTGAATTTTGCACTAATGAGCTGTTGTGACGGTAGTTTCAGTACCGCTTGCATAGATTATCGATGTATGTCAATATTTTTGTGAGGGACTACGTTCCTTGTGATGGAGTACCGACGGAAATTGTTTGTGATGGAGCACTGCATTTGTTTTTTGCTTGTGCCGAAATTGTTTGAACTGCAATTTGCTTTTGCAGAAATTATCGCCGGAATACTCAGTGACAAAGAGCGAGAGCTGACAACCGAGCACCTTGCCGCCGACCCGGCAAACGAGATCGTCCGTCCCCCCAGCAGACAAGGTCGCCTGCCGCCCCCAGCAGACAAGATCGCCGGCTGCCCCCCAGCAGACGAGATCGCCTACCACCAGCAGGAGTAGAGCGGGAGGGCGGCGATGGTCTGGGCGAGCAGGAGCATAAGGGCGGCGACTCCCTGGGTGAGCAGATCGGGGGCCGAGGTGTTGGGTGAGCTGCCGAGGATCGATACCGAGAGGGATTCCGAGAGGGATCGATTCAATTTTTCCGCGATTCCAGGAGTGATCGATCCAGGCGATGTAGGCGAGCTGGGCGACGCGCGCACTATCCTGGATGGGCCACGATCCCGCGAGACGATCCGAGCTAGGTAAGATCCCGGCGATTCAAAGTTCAAGTTCTGGATACTGGTTCGGACAGTTTGCAGGGGTAATTTTGTACATTGCCACAATTTTTGGTGCTGTATGAAAATCCTAGAACGTCTTATATTACGAAACAGAGGGAGTACTACGGAGAAGCATAAAACAATGACCACAAGGCAAAGGAAATGGTTTCTTTTTGTTCTGTTTTTGACAGAGATGTTCTGGGCTGCGAGGTAAACTTCATACGTACACCCTTCACAATCCTTAACAAAGTTTTCTCTGGATTTGAATTTGTCGGTTCTGTCAAATTTGTACTAAGCTCCTCTTTTCTGTTTTGCACAGAGCATCGCCATGGACAACTTCTATGCTGGTGAGGGTACAGACCACAGTGGGGTTCCAACCAAGATGGTCACACTGAACTGCTCCCTGAACCTCATCTAGGTAGAGCTACATCGTTGGAGTTGTAATGTGATTGTAAACTTGTACTCGAAGGTGTAATTTGATTGTGAACTTGTACTCGGAGGTGTGAACTTGTGGCACAAACACTTGATGTATGAACTTGTATGTCATGATTGATGTGTAATGTATTGTATTCATGTTGGTTCTATTATGCTTTGGCAAATTGCAAGTTTCTGAAAAATTCTGTGCTCTTTATACTGTATTCTGGACTATATTGTATATTTGAATATCTGTATATTATTATTTATAGTGGTCAGTAAAACTTGAATTTCGAAAATATTACCGGAGGCACATATAGGATACTATAGGAGGCGCATATACTATAAATATCTGAGGCGCATTGTAAAACATATGCGAGGCGCATATGATATGCGCCTCCTATAATTCACATATGTGAGGCGCATATTGATATGCGCCTCGCATAATAATATGCGAGGCACATATCGATATGTGCCTCGCATATGTGAAGTATAGGAGGCGCATATCATATGCGCCTCGCATAAAAAATACCCGAGGCTTGAAGCCAGAGGCGCATATGATATGCGTCTCGGATAGGCTTTTAGGTGCGCCTCGCATAGGCTTTTCTCTAGTAGTGTTAGTTAGAACTAGATGTCATACTGATGCATGAGACTAGATTTGGATAAGGCACACTTGATTAGCACCCCTCATTAGTGATTACCCACAACCTTAGTGGCTAGTGCTAATCACTTTAGATGGGAATATTTGGTGAAAATGATTGTGAAAACCTTGGAATGATGAGTCATTCTAATGAAATTTTTTGACATGTGTTATGAAGACCAGATGACTTTGATGATGAAAATGTTGAGGCATGAGCCTTAGCCCTTTATTAAAACTGATGGTTGGGTTCAGATGTGATACCATTCCATTGTTACCGTACAAACACAATACCCAAATTTGGGTAGGGCTTGACTAGAAGTTTATATATCTTAGTATGGGTTCCCTTGCGGCCGAGGTTTGAGATGAGGCTACCTCGTGATGATTATCCACCTGTGCAGTTCCCAAGATGACAGATGGTCATGGTTTGGGGCCAAACTCATAGGGGAGGTGCCTATACTAGGGTGTGTAATTCAAAGGTTAGGATTTATTATCCGCATACTGAGTATGGTGATTCAGGATTGTTCCTGACGAATGTATCGAATGTTGTGGTGAAAGTGTACCACGTCTGCAGAGTGTTAAACTATTCGAATAGCCGCGTTCGCGGGTATGGACAGTTGGAGTGGCCATACTGTTCCGTCATCAGATGTTTTTAAAATGACTTCTGAAATGATTTATGACTTTGACTTGACCACAGCAGGCTTGTGAAAGTGAAAGTTAAGTTCCCACTTAGGTGTTGAAAGATATCAAACTAGTTTTCTTTACTTCTAAACTCAATTAGAAATAAACCTGGCTTTTTGCAAAACAACCTAGAGCTTAGGAATCCTACTTGAACCAAGTTACTTCTTAGTGATAGTTTGCGAGTACTTAAAGAGTACTCATGGCTTTGTCCTTGTCTATTCCTATGGCCAGACTATGAGGAGGACTATCAGGATGATGGACAGCAGGAAGTCTACGACAACTAGGATCATCTCCCATCGTCAGCATTGCCTGTGACCCTGAAGTTGAAGCTTCGACCATGCTACCATTATTATATTATTTTGCTGTGTTTATTGTATTAAGATTGGATCATGAGATCCTTTATTTGTAAGACCTTTATTATGGTTTGTAATGGATGATGAACTATGGTACCAATATGTTATGTCTCCCAAAAGTTGTAATCCTGGGATTGCGATGTATGGAATAACATGCATCTGGGATTAAAAAATACGGGTGTTGACAGAGCAGTACCCATGACCATTCGGTAGCATGATGATACAAAAGGGCCTCCATCCAGCAGGATCCAGAAGAGGATCAGCCGCTAGACAAACCTAGCCGTCACCTCTCCATCGGCCATACCTGAGTACCTCAGTGGCTCGGAGTCCTGTATCACCTTTGACCTCTCTGACCATCCTCGTCAAATTCCTTGCCCAGGCCACTCTACACAGGTGCTTGAGGCACATATTGGCGGGTTCGAGATGAGTCGCATGTTTATGGATGGCGGCCGTGGTATCAATCTTATGTTCGCTAGCACCCTCAAAGCCATGCGGATCCCGCTCTGTAGCCTGGAGGCATCCGACACAACGTTCCATGGCATTATCCCAGGGAAAGGGGTCTACCCCCTAGGCAAGAGATGGCTCAATGTCATCTTCGGCACCCCCAAGAACTTCAGGCATGAGAGCCTCGAGTGAGGTTGTCGATTGACCCTCGCAGTACCACGCCATCCTTGGTCGCGTGGAATTCGCGTGATTCCTGGCGGTACCGCACTACGCGTACCTTCTGCTGAAAATGCCATGACCTAATGGCGTCATCACCATACAATGATCTTCACCAAATTTTATAGTTGCGATAGAGATTTCAATAGAATCTCCTAGTCTTTCGGCATGTAGGAGGAACTCGCAAGGCTAGAGGAGTCAACAGACACTAGCCTTCCTCCTATAACCAAGCAAAATGTTCCTTAGTTGTCCTTCGACTCCACAGTCAACACAAAAGTGCTATATGTCCACCCGATAGACCCCACCAAGATGGCCCTCATCTCCAACAAACTGAGTCCCGCATAGGAAATCGCGCTTGTAGAATTCCTCCGTGAGCACTGTGAAATGTGTATCCAGATGTGCGGTGAGTTAAGAAGTCGATGCGTCGTTTGTCCGAAGGAAGAGCTGAAGCGATTGGCATCAAAGTCAATAGACTCCTCGATTCTTATTTCATAAGGGAGATCAAAGAGAGCCCCTAGGTAGCTAACCCCATCCTGGTCCCCAAGAAGGACACGGGCATCATGCGGATGTGCGTGGACTTTACCGCCCTCAATAAGCACTGTCCAGAGGATCACTACCCATTACCGTGGATCAATCAAATCATCAATTCCACCATGGTATGCGAATGTCACTCATTCCTCGGTGCCTACTCAGGCTACAACTAGATTCGACTGAAAGTAAAGGATCAGGAAAAGACGGTGTTCATTACGCCATTAGGGGTCTTTTGCTACAATGCAATGCCTTTCGGGCTCAAGAACGCAGGTGCAACTTATCAAAGGTGCATGCAGGCCTGCCTGAAGAAACAAATTGGTTGAAACATCCAAGTCTATGTCAACGACATAGCGGTAAAGACCAAGGAGAGCCAAAACTTGATTGATGATCACCACAAGACGTTCAACAACCTTTATCATTATAGGATCAAGTTGAACCTAGAAAAATGCATCTTTGGTGTCCCATCCAGACAATTACTCAGGTAATTCATATCCGAGAGAGGCATTGAGGCCAACCCGAAGAAAATCAAGGCTATACTGGCCATGGAGAAGCCAAAGATCGTCAAAGGAGTCCAGCAACTAGCTGGGCGAATTGCAGCGCTTACCAGGTTCATCAACCGCATGAGCGAAAAGGCTCTTCCCTTCTACCAGCTGCTCCGAAAGTCGGACAAATTCGAGTGGACGACCGAAGCAGATGAAGAACGTGAAGACCTCAAGCATCTTCTCTCCACATCTCCCGTTCTGGTGACACCAAAGGGGAGGGAGCCCTTGTAGTTGTACATCTCCAAAATGCATCGGGTGATCAGCATGACATCGTGGTTGAACGACCCAAGGAGGGCAAAACCCATGGGTTACAATGCCCACTGTACTACCTAAGAGAGGTACTGACACCCACAAAGCGGAGGTACTGCCACTATCAAAAACTAGCCTACAACATATTTATGACCGCGTGTCGACTGTGCCACTAATTCCAAGATCGCGAGATAGTGGTCGTCAATGACACGCCATTGTCACACATCCTCAACAACCCCGAGGCAATGGGGCGAGTTGCCCTCTGGGGAATCGAGCTGTCCCTGCGGGACATCATCTACGAGAGGCAGACTGCCATCAAGTCGCACGTGCTACCAGACTGCCTTGTCCACTAGATGGAGCTGCAGCTTCAGCACACCCTAGACATGTCCCACCTCTGGACAATGCACTTCGATGGATTCAAGCATGGGGAAGGAGCTGGAGCCAGAGTAATCTTGACATCCCCTCAAGGAGACAAGATGAGATATGTGCTGTGGATGAGATTCCGCACATCAAACAACGATGGTGAGTATGAGGCATTGATCCATGGCATGTGGATGGCTAAAGTCTGCAGCACCTCTCGAATGGTCATCTACGGCGACTCCAACCTTGTCGTCCAGCAAACGATGAACCAATGCGATGCTGCCAGCGACAACATGAACGCCTACCACGACCTCTACAACACACTCGAAGGAGACTTTGATGGCTGTGATCTCCAGCATGTCGGCTGAGAAAGCAATGAGGAGGCCAAAAAACTCGCCAATATTGGATCCACCTACGCACCAGTACCACTAGGTGTATTCCTCAAAGAAATGTGGGAGCGCTCCATCAAGCGCAGAAGCTCCAAAGGCACACCAGACGCTGTGGAGAACTCAGGGGCTACACCACCCAAGAAAATGGAGGCACCCATAGAACCAGAGTCTAACATTGAACTGGTAAACCTCTTGCAAGTCCTAGCAACCAAGCAAACATGGGCACAACCATACGTCAAGTACATATTGATGAAGAAATTGCAAGACGGCCCGAAGGATGCGTAGCACATCGCTCACCGCTCCAAGGCCTTCACCGTCACCAACAACGATCTTTACAAGTGAAGCATTACCGGCGTCCTCCAGTGATGTGTCACCAATGGTGATAGAAGGAGTATACTCCTTGACATACATAAAGGTATCTGCGGCCATCATCCTGGCAATCGTTACCTAGTTGCCAAGTCTCTACGAGCTGGCTTCTACTAGCCAACAGTGATGCGTGATGCCAAGGACGTCGTTGAGAAGTGCAACGCCTTCCAACTGTTCGCTGATAAGCCACATGTACAAGGATCGGAGCTATGACCCATACCGCCGGCGTATCCCTTCGCTCAATGGGGAATTGACACGGTTGGAATGCTATAGAGATCTTCTCCTGCAGGCTACGTCTTCCTCTTGTTCGCAATCGACAATTTCACCAAGTGGATCGAGGCCATGCCCATCACTAACCAAACTGGTGCCACCGCTGTCAAGTTCTTCGAGTCCATTGTCTACAGGTTTGGGGTGCCGCATAGCATCAGCACTGACAACGGCACGAACTTCACCTTGAAGAAGTTCCAGGACTTCTGCGATGGCGTCTACATCAACATCACATATGCCTGGGTCGCCCACCCACAGACCAATGGCCAAGTCGAAAAATCCAACGGCCTCGTCTGCAATGGGATCAAGAAACGACTCTTGCATCCTCTCGAACGAGCGGCGGGAGCCCTGGAAGAAGATCTACCCTCCGTCCTATGGAGTTTGCGCACAACGCCAAACAGCGCTACCGGCTATACAACCTTCTTCATGGTGCATAGAGCCAAAGCGATGCTACCTACCGAGGTACGCTACAAGGCCCCATAGGTCGTTTCTTACAGCGAGGCCAAATCAACGGCCGCACTCGAAGACGTCGTCGACCTACTAGACGAGGCACACGACATCGTTGCCACTCATTCAACGGTGTACCAGCAAAACCTCTGCAACTACCATAGCAGACAACTGCGTCAAGGTGCTTCGTTGAAGGAGACCTCGTCCTGCGACTCAAGCAAAAGGGGCACCTGAAGATCAAGTCACCCTGGGAAGGACCCTACATGGTCACTGAAGTAATTCCAGGTGGCGCCTACCGCCTCAAGGACATTGAGTCTAGAGTATCATACTCCAATCCCTAGAACGTCGCACAATTGTGATATTTCTACCATTAGTCGTTTTTAGTTATAATACAGCTTCTCAAGCTAGGATACTTATCCAAACCATGTACTTCCTACTATGCGATGAATAAAAGCTAAGTTCCTTGGCCAATATGTCTTTACCTTATGCAAGTAACATTCATAAAACACACTCGGGGGCTGCGCCTCATCCGACAACTTCTTCGACTCTCACACTACCGCATTCACCTGAGTAGCTGACCATGTCATCAAACCCTTGAAAACTCCAGCCCAGTTGCAGCCCAACTAATAGGCTGGCAAGGGGCAGAGACCGTTAGAGCATTAGGATAACGAAAAGTAGCATGCACATCTACAAGAAAAGCATCACATGCAATACATTATATGCAAGGGCAATAAGCATCCCAATCAAAACTATATAAATTTTACATTGTTCATTACAATACTTGGATTAATGATGACCAATCGCCCAAGCTGAAGCACAATGTTTGTTCTCTCATCAAAGAGATGCACAATATCTTCAACATCACGAGCTACCGCCTCATAGTGCGGGCACATATTCCACGCCATGACATCTGGAGGAATAGGCGACCCTTATACTATGTCTTCCAGATCAATGTCCCGACGGTGCATCCGAACAAGGGCTAGTGTTGCCTTCGCACCAGCAACAAGTTGTTGTTGCACAAGTTCCTTGATGGCATCCATGCTTCGGAATTTCCCCAGCAACCCCATGAAACTGGAGGGGGATGCGTCCAAGGGAAACATGGCAGCCTAGACGGATGCGAATGATGACCTCGCGCGCTTCAATACTTGAAGAACCTGATGGACACGGTACTGCAATGTTGCCACCACGACTGCTCAGTCGTGATACATCCAGAAGAACCCTCCAGCCTCCAAATCCTGTTACGTGAGGCAGTTTAGTTTAATGATGACATGCTCCTTCTCTTCCCATAGAAGAGGATTGTCAACTAAACAGAGAACCAGCTCATAAACCAAAAAGAAAACAAAATTACGGCATCATACAAGCATTTGACTACAACTCACATTGAAGTTGTTCACCGATTTGCCAAAACTCATCAAGGAGATACCTCTCCCTCTTGACAGCACTTTCTGTCTTCGACTTACACACATCCGCGTGGCCATGGATAATGAGGATGTCTTTTTCCAAACTTCGAATGCGGCTGGCAACTACGACGCCTCACCTGACATCGGATGGGTGGTGGCCAAGGGAACTGGCAAAGCCATCGGAGCAACATTCGAAGGGCCCTATGAGGCGCACAAAAACAGGGTATAAGGACAAAGCAATTTGCAACAGCAAAAGAAGAAAGCATGTATTTACATAAGGAACCACTATGGGGAAGCCTCGAATGTCATCCGGTACAAAATATTACATGAACTAAAACAAAGGCATAACAAATCTACAAGGGCAACTAAGAAGCAGAAGGGCCCTGGGGATTCACCACATCCAAAGCAGTTCCAGAATCCATGTCTCGCGTCATGGCCACCCGCTTCTGCTCAGTCACATAATTGTCCAGCAGATCGATGAGGCACAGGTTGTAGCACTTGCAGCGTGAGACGAAGGGGGCGAAGCCTAGCTCATTGTCATCCACCTCCACTGGAATCTTGGAGGTCGCCCGACTCAGGTCTAGCTCTACACCAGACGCCAAGCCAAGGGTGGAACCTGTGCCTTTCTGCGTCTTCTTGTACTCCGCAGGCCCATATCCTCTCAGGTACTTCGCTAGGGAATCGACGTATTCAAGGGACAAACCCTTTGGGAAGATCTCCCGATAGAAGTGGCTGAGGACCTCTTTGGCCTTGGCCAAAGTATCGACAGTGGAGCTGCAATGGTCTTCGACCATAGCAACTGCGTCTGCAAGAAGGTCCCCATGGTCCAAGACATTGCGGTTGAAGGAAACACAAGTGGCATATGCAAATGCGCAAGGACAAGCTCAATTAACAACAAGGAAAGAACACCAAAGTTCAGAGAACAACGGCTTGAAAGATTCAAGTGACTTACTAGACAATGCCTAGGCGGCAGTCATCAGCTGCTCCGCCATCGCCTTCTCCCGCATAGGAGCATCAACTGCAAGCTTCTTTTCACACTCCCTAGCTTCCCTCTTGAAGAGCTCGAGGGCCTCTACAACATCCTTCACTTTGGTCTCCGCCTGGCTGCGACTCTTTCTGAGTGAGTCCAGCTTGTAGAGGGCCTTGTTGTTCTGTTATACAATAAACCATACAAGAAGGTCAAGTACGAACCCCAACACACGCATCCAAAGAACTTAGACCGCAAGATACTTACCCTGGAGCTGCTGAAAACTCGCCTCCAAGGAAAGGTGCTTCTTCCCAAGATGCTGCAAGTCGCGAATGAAGGGCTACACGAGAAAAGCATTAGTCAGTTGGATAAGGGGATCGGGGGCTCATCAGTATTAAACCAATGATACTCATGTGTCCACCCAAAGACTCTAAGGGTTTAGCTTGTGCCTTTTGGGTACTAACCTCATGAGTCTTTGGTCTGGAGGAGTTCGATCCATCATCACTGGAGTTGGCCGCCATCTTCGAGGAGGGCGCAACAGCTTCAGCGCTTGCTGCCTTCGACTCCACGACCATCTCTTCGGTCTTGTCCTTCATGGATTCACCTGTAGAAGACCCTGATATAGCACACCAAGCGAATACATAAAAAGTCCTATCTAAGAAACTAAATGTAGCACAGTCAACAGGTAAAGGTGTCAAACACTCACGGAGGTATGTCAAAGAGATCAAGGAACAACACATGCTTCTGATTTTTGGTCAGTGGCTGAGGAGCTATGGTAAGAAGAGGCACCGCCGGAATCGGGAAAGAGATGCCCCCATCTAGAGCATGCCCCTTCGGGGTTGGTGGTGTTGAAGCATCTGAAGCTTTGCTTCGGGTCCTCTTAACAAAATTCCCGTCGCTGGACTTGAAGGCTTCGTCATCGATAGGCGACTAGGCAACGAGATGGTGGACTCGGAATCCATGTCCCCATCATCCAGTGCCTTCTAGTACTTCTCAGGAAGGGGAGGCGGCAGGTCCTCCACCTTTGGATCCTACACACCCAAAGGACTTCGCATCAAGCCAAAATACAATGGAAGACTAGCAACAGTGTCGGGGGAATAACCCCTGGTAGGATCAAAAGGGGTAAAACATTACCCGTCTTGGCTTAGGACGAGTCAGGAAAACACCAGCCGGGTCTTAACGACTGGGATATGAAGCCCATACAAGGTCGACATAGGAAGTATGTTGGCCCGTACAGGACAAGTAAATTAAACCTGCGGGAAACGACTAGCCGGATCTCACAAGGGGAAGCCGAGTGAGGGAGGACGCGTGGAACCCTTTCCGAGTAAGATCATAGGGGACCACGTTAAAGCAGATTCAAAAGAGAAGGGCGCCGTCGGGTGACAACAAAGGAGCCGGGTGACGCCAATAGCACCAAGTGACGTATAAAGAACTGTATGCCGCCGTAGAGCTGGCATATATGTATGGAAGGACCATTGGCTGTACAGATTTGCTAACTGGGTCAAAGGCCTAGGGTTAGCCCCTTGACCTGGCCCGTGAAATAAAGACAAGATCCAAACAGTAAACCCTAGGGCACAAACTATAACCTAGCTATTCCTGTTGGAGATATCCCTAAGAGGCAATAATAAAGTGGTTATTATCATATCTTCATACTTATGATAAATTTTTACATACCATGCTATAATTGTATTAACCGGAAACATTAATACTTGTGTGATTTGTAAACATAAAAGAGTCCCTAGTAAAGCCTCTTGTTAAACTAGCTTGTTGGTTAATATATGATCATGGTTTCCTGATCATGAACATAGAGATGTTATTAACAACAGGGTCATATCATTAGGAGAATGATGTGATGGACATACTCCTATAGATAAGCGTAGCATAAAGATCAAGTCATTTAATATAGTTCATTTGCTATAAGCTTTCTGATACATAGTAACCTAATTCCTTCAACCATGAGATCATGTTAATTACCATCACCGGAAGGATGCTTTGATGACATCAAACAGCACACCATAACTGGGTGGCTATAAAGGTGGCATTGAGTGTTCGGAAAGTATGGGTTGAGACACATGGATCAAGAGTGGGATTTGTCCATCCATATGACAGATAGATATACTCTGGGCCCTCTCGGTGGAATGTCATCCAATTGGCTTGCAAGCATGTGACTGGTTCACAAAGGATCACATACCGCCGGAACGAGAAAAGAGTACTTATCAGTAACGAGGTTGAACTAGGTATGTAGAGATACCGACGATCAAAACCTCGGATAAGTAAACTATCGTGAGATAAAGGGAAATTGGTATCGTATGTAAGTGGTTCATTCGATCGCAAAGTAATCATAGAAATATGTGGGAGCCATATGAATTTCCAGATTCCTCTATTGGTTATTGACCGGAGAAGTGTCTCGGTCATGTCCGCATAATTCACGAACCGTAGGGAGACACACTTAAGGATTCGATGTTGTTGAGTAGTTATGGAATGATGAGTAAGAGACCGAATGTTGTTAGGAGTCTCGGATGGTATCCGGGATATCACGAGGAGATCTGGAATGGTACGGATAATAAAATTCATATAAGGAAAGTCCTGTTTCGGAGTTCGGGAATGATTCCGGTGTTTTCACCAGGAATGTTCTAGAAGGGTCTGGAAGGTCTGGCACTCCGGAGGGGAAGGGTACATGGTTGTGTCATGACAATGTGGAGTGGTTGCATCATGTACTAGGTCAGTTGGCTGGGAAAAATAAAGAGAAGAAATCAAATCGAAGTTTGAAAGTCAAACGCCAATTTGAAAAAGTCAAATCTCAAGTTTGCTTGGTGGAGGGAGAGTAGGAAACCTACTTGGGGAGGAAGTCCCACTCCCTCCCACCCACCGGCCATGAGGAGGAGTTGGAGGAGGACTCCCTCCTCCCCAAACCGCCTCTCCCCTCCTATATAAGGAGGGGTAGGGCGCCCCCTCTCCCTACACCTCCAAACCCTAGCCTAAGGCGCCACCACCACTACCAAGTGTTGTTGCCGCCACCATCTAGGGATCTTCTCCCAAGTTGCCGAGTTGGGGTATCCCAAACCCTAGCCGCCGGCCACACCTCTCCCCTTGGTGCTTCTAAACCCTAGATCGCCAAGGCCCTCTCTCATACTCCACCATACTCGCTCCGGCTTAAGGCGAAGCCCTGCGATATCTCCCCTCTACTTCCGACACCACGTCGTCATGCTGCCGGAATCACGAGGAGAGTGCTACAACCTCTACTGCCTGCTGGAACAAGGGAGAGGAAGGTCTTCATCGAGTACCGAACGTGTGACCGACTGCGGAAGCGCTGCCGGAACGCAGCGCCGGAAGGATCGTCTACGCGATCTTGAGATCGGAAGTGTACGACTACATCACCCACGAGAATCTTCTCTCGTTAACCGCTTTGGATCTTCGAGGGTTAGTATTCTATCGACTCGTTGCTACAATCTAATAGATATATCTTGGCTTGATCATAGATTAGATCTTGATTGTGTGTTCATGCGGTAGAAATTTTTTGTTTTCCATGCTATGAACCCCTACAGTGGTATCAGAGCCGTGTCTATATGTAGATCTGTTGCACGAGTAGAACACAATGGTCATTGTGGATAGTGGTGCTTTTATTATCAATTGCTTATTGTGTAATTTTCATCTTGTGGTATGGTGGGATGAAGCGGCCCGGGCTAACCTTACATGACATCGTTCATGAGACTTGCTCCACGCTCAACATGCAACTTGTATTGCATAAGTGGCTTTGCGGGTGTCTGTCTCTCCCATCATAGTAAAGATTCAATTTACAACGGGCACTTGATAGTTCAAGCATCAACGTTGTGGTTCTTGTTCGTAAGTTAGAACGACACTTATTGAAAGCCCCAAACCACGTAAAATATGCAAAGAAAAATTAGAGGCGTCTAACTTTGTTTTGCAGGGGTGTGCTGTGATGTGATATGGCCATGATTGTCATTATATATGATGTATGCAATGTTCCTTATTGTAAGTTGGCAACCAACAGGAGCCATATGGTTGTCTTTTAAATTTCGTTAAGACCCGTGTCTATATTCAAAGTAGTTGTAATAGTTGATGCTGGTGGATGACAACCATGAACCGGCGCCATTGACCTTGACGCCATACCGGTGATGATGGAGATCATGTTCGTGCTTGAAGATGGAGATCGGAAGCACAAGGAGAAAGGCCATATCATATCACATATTATGAATTGCATGTGATGTTAATCCTTTTATTCATCTTGTATTGCTTAGTTCATGACGGTAGCATTATAAGATGATCCCTCAAGCACACAATTTCAAGTTTTAAAGTGTTCATCCTTAGTAAGCACCGTTGCTAAAGCTCGTTGTTTCGAAGCATCACGTGATGATCGGGTGTGTTAGATTCTGCGATTGTATACAACGTGAGCAAGCCAGATTTGCTCATGCGTAAGCTAAGGTTTGATCTTGACGAGCCTAGCATGTGCAGACATGGTCTCGGAACACGGATCACCGAAAGGTAAAGCATGAGTCATATAGCAGATATGATGAACATGTTGATTGTTCACCATTGAAGCTACATCAACTCTCGTGATGATCGGTTTTGATGTGGTGGATTTGGTTCGTGTGATCACTAAAACAATGTGAGGGATATTTTTTTGAGTGGGAGTTCAACAACAATATGATTAAAAGTTGAACACTATTTATCATCAATTAAATCAAGGTGAATTTGCATAGTTGTTGTAGTCATTGGCATCCGTTTACCACCTTGAGCTTAGTTTTAATTGAGATGATAGAACTATAGAATTCTGGTTAGTTACTTTACGAACTGGTATCGTATTGTTTTGACGTGTTAATCTACAGTTTAAAAGTCCCATTGCAAACTTTCAGTAAGTTTCGATTAATCCGTGAAGTTTAATAGTTGGTATTAAATCAAGAGTAACAATTCTAGTGTTAGTATATAAGTATCATGTTTATCTCCATGATTCTTGATATTCGAAAGATAGTTTCAATATCAAGGTAATCTAGGAGTTGAAAGAGTTGTTTCAGAAACCATCATGTATGGAAGATATTGCGATATCTAAAATGATGTTTTGGTTACAACATGATAGAGTATAATATGACAAAGTTAATGTTCTCATATTTGATGAGAGTTTACAAAAGGTTGGAGACACTAGTTGTCCTAATCCTCCAAAAGGTTTTGGAGATCAACATTATACTCGCGATTCACCGTTATAAGCTAAAAGTAGCTTGATCATGGATAATTCCATGATAAGGGTGAATATCTGTTGTAGGTAAAATGTTTACTACACCAAGAGATTACTAAAGAATGGAATTTGAAAGAACACCAAACATTTGATGATGGTGATCTACTTCAAAGTGCAAGTCTAAAGACATTGGTATTTAACTATACATGCTTTGGACTATGTGTCATGTATATGGCTCCACTATTGATGTTGATAGATTCTTTCAAACAGAAAAGAAATACTGGAAGAGAATCTCATAAATATATGGCAGAAAAGAAAAGAATAGAATTGTTCAACTTAGGTATATAGAGGATATATGCGTTATGGATGTATTCTTTGCTTGTTAAATAATGTGGTTCTTAAGTATTGGATACTGAATTTTTTGGTATGAATCTTCATACGAAACAACAGAATTCATGAACTACAATGGCCTAAGTAGCTAGCAAAAGAATATGTGATGATGTTCATCGAGAACAAATAAAGGATTATTGTGTTGCTCGTTAAACATCAAAGCTTGCCTTCAAGATTTGTTTTATCAGGTATTATGAGAACAAAAGGGTTGTTCAAATAATTGCTGTAATCCATAAAAGATGGATGATTCGCAAATCTCGTTGGGGAAATCACATCCATAGAAACTAGTGCTAAAAATGTCGAAAGACAAATTGATTGAAAGATCACTTAGGAAGTGACATCACCGTTTAAATTATATTGGAAAGAAAACATGAAGAAACTCCATGTGGATGGAATTTTGGAGTCTTTTTGATTTTGATCAAATGACGCTTGTGAAACTTTCCTGGAGATAATTAAAACTTCGTTCATAGGCCAAAAGGGAACGACTGACTGGCTTATTGGAACTTGTACATATTGTTGTATGAAGTCCATTATATGTAGTCAAGAGCAATGGATTTCAACTTCATATGCTTTCTCCGAAAATTTGAGTGAATATATGAATATTTACTTAATAAGGATGAAGTATGAAACATTTGAAAAGTTCAGAGACTTTCAGGATGAAGTGCAAAATCATTGTAACAAGAATATAAATAGTTTATGATAAGATCATAAAGGAAGATATTTGAGTCACAAGTTTAGCATAATACCTAAGATTTAAGGAATCGTTCCGTGAATTTGCATTTCCCAAAACACCATATGAGTATGGAGCGTTCGAGATATGTAATTAAACCTTGTTTGACATGGTAAGATCAAAGGTGTAATTCATAAAACTGCCATTATATTTTAAAGATTAAAAGCTTTAGAGACTACCGTTTTTCCACTGAAAATAGCTTCATCATAATCCATTGAAATGACACCATATAAAGTTATGGTTTGGGATAAAACCCAAGTTGTCCTTTCTTAAACATTGGTATGCTATGCATAAGAAAGATGTTTGCAACCAAAGTCGGATGAACCTGTCTTTGTATGTTATTTCGAATAACTGTCAAGTATTCCTCCATAACATCGGAGACAAAAGTGCTTGTGACTTAGAACATCAAGTTTCTTTGAGAAGGAATTTTTCGTGAAAAGATAAGTGGGAGGACCATAGAACTTTGATAAGGTTAAAAGAACCTTAGCTTTATGTGCAAAGTTGCGTAGCGCCGAAAATTGTTCCGGAGGCAGCAACAATGCTCATGGCTCACATGCCTCAAAGGTTGTGGTTACGGAGGTCAAAGTTTCTATTGAACCAAATAGGCCGAGTAAACAATCAAATACCAAGATTTGAGGGTTGAATCATTATTTGAGAATAATGAATGGACTACATACAAAGAAGCGATGATGGGCCCTAACTCCATAAAATGGCTTGAAGCCATAAAATCCGTGATAGTTCCATACACGAGAAATCAAGTTTTGAACTTGAAGGACCCTCGAGAAAGGTGTAAGACCTTACAATTGTGTTTGGATCTATAAAGAAATAGACATGGATGTCTCACATCTATGAAATAGTCGACATGTTAGGAAAGAGTTCACAACAATGTTCAAAGGTTGACTATGACAAGATTTTATCTTTCATAGCGATATTTAGTCTAGACGGATTAATGTAGAAACCACTACATATAATTTCGTTATGTCGTAGTTGAATAAGCAAAACAAGTTCTTCTAATAGAATTGTTACCTAGGACATGTGCATAACACGGTCCATAGGGTTTTGTTAATTGAAAGGATGCTAAAAGCATATGCAAACTTCAATTGTTGAAGTAAGCATTACGGAGTTGGAATCTTCACTATGATGAAACTGTTAAAGGAGTTTAAATTCGTCGGAAACGATGAAGATGCTTGCATTTGCAAGAAATTAAGTGGGAGCGCTAAGACATGTTTCTAATACATTATGTGGAAGACATATTGTTGATTGGAAATGATATATCTTTTATTAACACATATTAAGAATTTCATCCCGATGAAAGACTTAGGCAAAACCCAAATATTTGGCATCAATAGACGCTAATATGGTTGTGCCGAAAGTACATAGATGAATGAGTTCAATATAGAAACTACAAGAAAGGTTCTTGTCACACAGAAAGGATTGAATGAGTTCAATATTGATGATATATTCAAGTGTATTGACACTTGGTAAGTGAAACAAAGATTCAAGTATAGATTGGTACTTGATGCATGAAATCACAAAGAGTATTTTATCAATCATGCTGTGATGTGTACAAATCCAGATATGACCTATGCTCTAAATGTTATGAGCATATACCAGAATGATTCATAAGATGATTATTGGACGATAGTAAAGATATTATTATGATCTTTTAAAAGAACTAAGAATATATTATTTTGTAGAAGTGACAAATAGATGGTTAGTTCATTGTAAATGAATTACATTGATACTAGTTTTGTCACGAAGTACAAATTAAGTTTATCTCAATCTAAACTAAGGGTGGCACAATATGATGGAATGTGAGTTCCATAATGAATTTGGATGAGTTCCAAAGTTAAGACATTGTGACAGATACTACAACAAAAGGCTAAGTATATAACTGCTATAGCAGCAAAAGAGGGCATTTGTGTCAAGTAGTTTGTTATCAAACTAGGTGTAGTTCACAGCAGGGATAATACTATGAAGATATATTGTACGACAATATTATCAACATGTTTTAACCCCAAAGAACTAAAGGTCACAACAAAGGACAAAATTTGTACAAAGCCATCTCATTAAAGAATGAGTGATGCGTAGAGACGCAAAGTCATGCAATTACACACGGACCTGGGAGTATCAGATCCGGAGATCAGTTGACCACTAGCAATCGTGTACATACGACACCAGAAAGCCATAGGTGTTGAATACACAAAGGTTTGAAACTAGATTATTGACTCTAGTGCAAGTGGGAGACTGTTGGAGATATGCCCAAGAGGCAATAATAAAGTGGTTATTATCATATCTTCATACTTATGATAAATGTTTACATACCATGCTATAATTGTATTAACCGAAAACATTAATAATTGTGTGATTTGTAAACATAAAAGAGTCTGTAGTAAAGCCTCTTGTTAAACTAGCTTGTTGGTTAATATATGATCATGGTTTCCTGATCATGACCATAGAGATGTTATTAACAACAGGGTCATATCATTAGGAGAATGATGTGGTGGACATACTCCTATAGATAAGCGTAGCATAAAGATCAAGTCATTTAATATAGTTCATTTGCTATAAGCTTTCTGATACATAGTAACCTAATTCCTTCGACCATGAGATCATGTTAATCACTATCACCAGAAGGATGCTTTGATGACATCAAACACCACACCGTAACTGGGTGGCTATAAAGGTGGCATTGAGTGTTCGGAAAGTATGGGTTGAGGCACATGGATCAAGAGTGGGATTTGTCCATCCATATGACGGATAGATATAATCTAGGCCCTCTCGGTGGAATGTCATCCAATTGGCTTGCAAGCATGTGACTGGTTCACAAGGGATCACATACCGCGGGAACGAGAAAAGAGTACTTATCAGTAAAGAGGTTGAACTAGGTATGCCGAGATACCGACGATCAAAACCTCGGATAAGTAAACTATCGTGAGACAAAGGGAAATTGGTATCGTATGTAAGTGGTTCATTCGATCGCAAAGTAATTGTAGAAATATGTGGGAGCCATATGAATTTATAGATTCCTCTATTGGTTATTGATCGGAGAAGTGTCTAGGTCATGTCCGCATAATTCACGAACCGTAGGGAGACACACTTAAGGATTCGATGTTGTTGAGTAGTTATGGAATGATGAGTAAGAGACCGAATATTGTTCGGAGTCTCGGATGGGATCCAGGATATCACGAGGAGATCCGGAATGGTCTGGAGAATAAGATTCATATAAGGAAAGTCCTGTTTGGGAGTTCGGGAATGATTCCGGTGTTTTCACCAGGAATGTTCTAGAAGGGTCAGGAAGGTCCGGCACTCCGGAGGGGAAGGGCACATGGATGTGTCATGACAATGTGGAATGGTTTCATCATGTACTAGGTCACTTGGCTAGGCAAAATAAAGAGAAGAAATCAAATCGAAGTTTGAAAGTCAAACGCCAATTTGAAAAAGTCAAATCTCAAGTTTGCTTGGTGGAGGGAGAGTAGGAAACCTACTTGGGGAGGAAGTCCCACTCCCTCCCACCCACCGGCCATGAGGAGGAGTTGGAGGAGGACTCCCTCCTCCCCAAACCGCCTCTCCCCTCCTATATAAGGAGGGGTAGGGCGCCCCCTCTCCCTACACCTCCAAACCCTAGCCTAAGGCGCCACCACCACCACCAAGTGCTGCTGCCGCCACCACCTAGGGATATTGTCCCAAGTCGCCGAGTTGGGGTATCCCAAACCCTAGCCGCCGGCCACACCTCTCCCCTTGGTGGATCTAAACCCTAGATCGCCAAGGACGTCTCTCATACTCCACCATATTCGCTCCGGATTAAGGCGAAGCCCTGCGAGATCTCTCCTCTACTTCCGACAACACGCCGTCGTGCTGCCGAAATCACGAGGAGAGTGCTACAACCTCCGCTGCCTGCTGGAACAAGGGAGAGGAAGGTGTTCATCGAGTACCGAACGTGTGACCGACTGCAGAAGCGCTGTCAGAACGCAGCGCCGGAAGGATCGTCTACGCGATCTTGAGATCAGAAGTGTACGACTACATTACCCATGAGAATCTTCTCTCGTTAACCGCTTTGGATCTTCGAGGGTTAGTATTCTATTGACTCGTTGCTACAATCTAGTAGATAGATCTTGGCTTGATCAGAGATTAGATCTCGATTGTGTGTTCATGCGGTAGAATTTTTTTGTTTTCCATGCTACGAGCCCCTACAATTCCTTTTGCCTATATAAGGAGGGGCATAGCTAGGGTTTAGGGAGAGACACAACTAGTGCCCCAAGGCTATGCTAAAACAGCTCAAGTAGCACTTCTAAGTTCTAAGGAGAAATAAAATCACAAGTCTTTGATAGTTCATCGTGTTTGTCGTGTGCGGCTACAACCGCGCACACCCTCCCCGGATTCCTCAAGCGTCCATCCGGCCCCCAACTTAAGCCTACCGATGGCATCTGCCGTGACACCACCACGACAGTTGGCGCCCACCGTGGGGCAATCAGTGGAGCTTGCATGAGTTTTCATCCGGACGGGGAACATCATCACTTCAACGGGCGAGCATGTGTACTCAGGCCTCGTCCAGAGGTTTGGTGCGCTCAACTTCGTCAGCGACAATGCAGGCTGCTTCGGGACCAGGTAGTTCCCTAGGGGCGGTCGCTTCATCAAGTTCGGCAAACATCAAGTCTATGTCGCGGTGCACATGGAGCGCGCATATCCGGAGCGAGTAGTCTTGGAGCCAGATTTGCCCGCAGTTCACGCTGCAGGAAAGCTTCACCAGGTCGCTTCTGCTGAGGTAATGATGATTGCACCCGATCCCTCTCGTCCCCCAATGCCTCTAGTAGTCCTAGTGGTAAACAAGGTTTCCTAGGAAGATGATCCGGATGCTAGACCAAGGGTAGCAAGAACAGCAAAGGTACCACTAGAGAGACCGGAGAACATGGTGATGAGTAAGAGAGAAAAAGAGTTGTAGGAAGCGATCGATAAACTGGCAAAACCAGTGGCACCAACTGCTGATCCGGCACGAGCACAAGCTGATTTGGAAGAAACTAGGAAAAAGGTGTTGGAGAGAGCTAAGGAGGTTTCTAGGCTACATCAGTATCTGGAGATTACCCTCCGAGAGTATAACTCGGTGCATCGAGTCAAGGGCGCTAAGACCCGGCTCGACACAGCAAGGATAAGAGGCAGGAACCTCAACGACGAGCTAGAAGCGGATCCCATGTCTAAAATAACTCCAGAGTGTAGCCACGAAACGGCCATACGGCCGACATATAGTACAGCAGCTGCCAACCTGAGAGATGTAGAAGCAGCGATGGCGGAGTTACCTCACTTAACGGGTGAGGCAAATAGAAAACAACATGAAAGGGTAAATGAGATGGTAAGAGTAGAAGGCAAGCTGAATGGAGCATATTATAGGGAAAATCTGGGTATAGCTGGCAGGTTACAGCTCGTTCACTCGGCAACCCCAATCCCGGCCAGGTTTGGTGGACATACAGCCTCCTCTCTAGGAAATGCACTGAAACAAAGATGGGAAAAAAGTGTGGATTCGGGAAAATACAAGAAGATGGTAGCCTATGACCCGACAGTTGCTCAAGGAAATCAAGGTCGTGTCCAACGAACAAGAAAAATGCAGGCCAGGGAAATGAAAACCAAGAGAATGCTGGCCGAGAAAAGCATGTCGGACAGAGAAACGATAATGGAGGACATAACTATGCGCCACAACCTAGGAATGGAACTCACTCGGTAGGTAGAGGAAACCCATCTTCGAATACGCCACCAGCACAGCCAGAAAGGCAACAACAAAGTGCAGGTCGAGCGGCGCAACAACTCGTAGATCAAAACGCAAACAGATACAACGATGGTTACTCGGCCATGATGAATGTCGGGTATGAAATGTCGGATCAGGTGTAGGATGCAATGGGATCTCGGCTAGGGGGCAGAAACCTCCAACCATATGATGCAAGGCTAAAACTTGACCGCATAAAAATGGCAGAACTTGTCGAATCAAAAGGTCCACAGGAGGATGGAAAATCATTCCAAAGAACAGTTTATTACCTGAGCGAAGTGCTCTCTGTGTCAAAATAGAATTACCCCCACTATCAAAAAATGACATATGGGGTGTACTTGGCAGCCAAGAAGCTAAAGCATTATTTTCAAGAACACCCAATCTGGGTTATGCGAGGTACCCCCCATCTCGGACATCTTGGGAAGTAAAGATGCTAACAGTAGAGTGGAAAAATGGGCCATAGAACTAGCACCATATACTCCACAGTACGATAGGTGAGATGCCATTAAATCTCAAGATGTGGAAATGTTTTTCGAGGATTGGATGGTGATGCAATATGAACCGCCATTACTAGACCCGAACGACTTGAAGATGCACTTTGACGGGTCCAAGATGAAAATGGGTCTTGGTGCCGGCATAGTAGTGTATAGTCGTTAATACTTATGTCGGCTGGTGCTGTCACCTAAACTTATCTCAAAATAGTAGTGTATAGTCGTTCAAGGTCAACTCTTCGATTTAGCTGTTGTCCGAAACACGGCTTCATGCAAGCAAGAGAAAAAGACCAAAGACGGGTAAACATGAACAACGGATATGGAAAGGAAAAAACGCGAGCCGGCTCTATGTGTGTATATATATATCTAACCTAGTGCAGGATATGTCGGTTTCTATGTCGAAAGACCTTAGGTCAAGTGTCTAAGTTTCATAACCGCTAACATGACTCTTATGATTTTGAGACTCTAATGTCTAAAGCCAAAAAAGGTAGATAAGAGCCAAAGTCGAGGAATTAAGAAAACGACAAATGAAACTCGGGGACTTGCCCCAAAGTGATTCAGACTTAAGACAAAATATAAGCTTACGCCTTCCCAAAGGCACGACACCAGAAGAACGGCAGTATATGTTACATCTGCACCCAGCACACCAGGGATCTCATAAAAGTTAAGTGTTTTTCTCCATCTTAGGAAACAGCTGGACTCAGAGGGGATTCGATAGACTTGGAACTCGGCGCGTCATTAGGTTCAGCCGAGTTAACTATGTTGGCTGAAGGACCCACATATGACTTGGTCTCTTCACTATCAACATCGCCTTCCTCTACAACTTCTTCAGAAGATTCGGCAGCATCAACAAAACTTGGCCTATCACACCAAGCATGACCTTGGGCGTATTCAACCATTGCATTGGCTTGATCTTGGCGCCTCTTGATGGGCTATGCGTTGTGGGTCCACTTTCCTTCGGATATCATATTCTGCAGCACATCCATGTTGATATGTTCATACCAAGATAGCACAAAGGACAAGGCCTTGTCTACAGCGGCTCGGCCAGCTGACTCGCGCCATTTGTTAAGCTGTTCTTCAGAGAGCAGTAGCCTAGTTGTAAGCGGGTCAATAAGTTGGGGAGGATCTTCATCCGGCCAGAGTGTCCTAAAGACGTGAATGGCGGACTTAAGAAGATCAACCCCACATGACTTGAAGGTGGTCACCCGCTATGAAAGTGCAACAAGGTGCTCGTCAATAGTCACCTTGCCATCTGCAGGCTCACCAAACTCAGACAGGACCTTCTGTCTGGCCCTGAGGGCAAACACGTTGGCTTCTGGGAAGTTTTCTGGATGGAAATAAGAAGTTGTTGGGAACGACAAAAACCAACAGAATGTTGGCCGAGAAAAGCATGTCGGACAGAGAAACGATAATGGAGGCCATAACTATGCGCCACAACCTAGGCGTGGAACTCACTCGGCAGGTAGAGGAAACCCATCTTCGAATCCGCAACCAGCACAGCCAGAAAGGCAGCAACAAAGTGCAGGTCGAGCGGCACAACAACTCGTAGATCAAAACGCAAACAGATACAACGATGGTTACTCGGCCATGATGAATGTCGGGTATGAAATGTCGGATCACGTGTAGGATGCAATGGGATCTCGGCTAGAGGGTAGAAACCTCCAACCATATTATGCAAGGCTAAAACTTGACCGAATAAAAATGGCAGAACTTGTCGAATCAAAAGGTCCGCAGAAGGATGGAAAATTATTCCAAATAACAGTTTATTACCTGAGCGAAGTGCTCTCTGTGTCAAAACAGAATTACCCCTACTATCAAAAAATGACATATGGGGTGTACATGGCAGCCAAGAAGCTAAAACATTATTTTTAAGAACACCTAATCCGGGTAATATGCGAGGTACCCCCCATCTCGGACATCTTGGGAAGTAAAGATGCTAATAGTAGAGTGGAAAAATGGGCCATAGAACTAGCACCATATACTCCACAGTACGATAGGTGAGATGCCATTAAATCTCAAGATGTGGAATTTTTTTTTGAAGATTGGATGGTGATGCAATATGAACCGCCATTACTAGACCCGAACAACTTGAAGATGCACTTTGATGGGTCCAAGATGAAAATGGGTCTTGGTGCCGGCATAGAAGTGTATAGTCGTTAATACTTACGTCGGCTGGCGCAGTCACCTAAACTTATCTCAAAATAGTAGTGTATAGTCGTTCAAGGTCAACTCTTCGATTTAGCTGTTGTCCGAAACATGGCTTCATGGAAAACAAGAGAAAAAGACCAAAGACGGGTAAACATGAACAGCGGATATGGAAAGGAAAAAACGCGTGCCGGCTCTATGTGTGTATATATATATATATCTAACCTAGTGCAGGATATGTCGGTTTCTATGTGGAATGACCTTAGGTCAAGTGTCTAAGTTTCATAACCTCTAACTTGACTCTTATGATTTTGAGACTCTAATGTCGAAAGCCAAAAAAGGTAGACAAGAGCCAAAGTCGAGGAATTAAGAAAACGACAAATGAAACTCGGGGACTATCCCTAAAGTGATTAACGCTTAATACAAAATATAAGCTTACGCCTTCCCAAAGGCACGACACCAGAAGAACCGCAGTATATGTTACATCTGCACCCAGCACACCGGGGATCTCATAAAAGTTAAGTGTTTTCTCCATCTTAGGAAACAGCTGGACTCGAAGGAGATTCGGTAGACTTGGAACTCGGCACGTCATTAGGTTTAGCCGAGTTAACTATGTTGGCTGAAGGACCCACATCTGACTCGGTCTCTTCACTATCAACATCGCCTTCCTCTACAACTTCTTCAGCAGATTCGGCAGCATCAACAAAACTTGGCCTATCACACCAAGCATGACCTTGGGCGTATTCAACCATTGCATAGGCTCGATCTTGGCGCCTCTTGATGGGCTATGCGTTGTGGGTCCACTTGCCTTCGGATCTCTTATTCTGCAGCACATCCATGTTGATATCTTCATACCAAGATAGCACAAAGGACAAGGCCTTGTCTGCAGCGGCTCGGCCAGCTGACTCGCGCCATTTATTAAGCTATTCTTCAGAGAGCAGTAGCCTGGTTGTAAGTGGGTCAATAAGTTGGGGAGGATCTTCATTCGGCTAGAGCGTCCTAAAGACGTGACTTGCGGACTTAAGCAGATCAACCCCACATGACTTCAAGGTGGTCACCCGCTATGAAAGTGCAGCAAGGTGATCGTCAATAGTCACCTTGCCATCTGTCGGCTCACCAAACTCGGACCGGACCTTCTGTATGGCCCTGAGGGCAAACACGTTGGCTTCTGGGAAGTTTTCTGGAAGGAAAGAAGAAATTATTGGAGAACGACAAAAACAGAAATAAGAACAAGATTTTAGTGAAAAGAGTAAGGACCCACTACCGATAAAAGAGTTGATGCGGCCAAGTTTGGATTGCCAAGTTTTCGACTTGGCGCTGACAGCATCGAGGTCTTGATGGGATGCATCCAAAGATGACTCGGCCTCCTTAAGAAGTATGACTATTTTCTCAGCTTTACCTAAAAACTTCTCCTCTTTCTCGGCGAACTCCTGGCGCAATCCCTCAATTTCAGATTTGTGCTTCTGCTCCATATCCATGATATGCTGCTTCAGCCGGGTCACCTCATCTCACTCCTTTTGGAGATCGATCTGGTGCTGCTCTGTTTGTTTGAGCATGGAAACACTATCTCGGAGTGCTCCACCAGTTCCGGCATGGAAACACTATCTCGGAGTTATTCTGCAAGAAAAGTTTCTCGGCTACTCCAAGATATAACAACTTGATGGGAAAAGCTTGAAGATAGGCAGCCATAAAATTTCTAATAAAATACCTCTAGTGTCAGAAATCTGTTTGTGAAGCACCTCCACAGTAGATTGAGCAGTGGCTGCAAAGCAAGAATAACAGGAGAAAGTTAGCCTAATGGGTCAAGTGATTACTCGAGAATAAGCCGACTATGGGGACATAACTTTAGCCTAGACTTCAGAAACAAGATTGCGATGATCGGCAGAAAGCTTCTAGTACTTCCATAGAAGGGTCTGGTGTATCTTGGTGCGCTGATTGTGTGTAAGATGCGAAAAAATATGAATAGAAAAGTTTTAAATTGATCAATATAGTCGACATCCAATCCCGGCAAACAACAAAAAAGGGATGCAACTTAGTTCTGTGCTTACAGCCGAGTAAATGCTTCACTCGGCAGTAACCTCTGGGACTAGGGTTCAATTTTTTCCAACAATTGATTCCAGCAAAACAGTGCATAAGGGATATAACTTAGTTCTGAGCTTACAGTCGAGTAAGTGCCTTACTCGGCAATAACCTCGGGGGCCAGGGGTCAGATTTTTGACACAAGATCCTGGCAAACAGAAGGAAAAGACATGCCCTAACTATAAGTTTATGGCCGAGTAAATGATTTACTCGGCACTAACCTCGGGGACTATGGAATATATACATATAAAAACACTCAGAACATAAAAGAGTGAAATAGTTGCATAGCTCATTCACCCGGTGAACCCGCATCATAATCTCGATGGCTTGCTGACTCATCTCAGACACAGTTTGAGGACCCAGCTGCACTTGTTGCTGACCAGATGCCGAAGGAAGGCTAGAGTTCACATCATGATCACCTGCAGCATTCCACTCAAGCGCAAAAGGCTCAGTTGAACCAAGGTTGTGCCCGCTCAACATCTGAGTAAGAACTTTGCCCTTATTCGAGGCCACTCCAACAGCGGAGCGAGTGGCGGCATGGCTAGCACGCAAAGCTACTGCAGTAGGAGCGTCACTGGATCCAGGTACAACTGCAGATTTATCCAACGAATCCGCCAGAGAGGGTGCCATTGTTGTTGCTGGCTTCTTCTATGGAGCTGTACCTTGGCCAAAACTCTGGGTCTGCTGCTTGGAACCCTGTTGGTTTGACAGAAGCAGTTCGAGTCTGGCGAGCTGGAGGGGGGTGGGTCTGTCTCTTTTGCGCTGGCGGTGGCGGAGTAGGATTCCTTCATTGTTGCTATGGCGGAGATACCGAGTGAGCTGGCTGACTTACTGGTTGAGAAGATGAGGCATACTTTTGTTTCGGGTCATTCACAATGGGGGTTGAAGTAGGGGCAATCTGGGCGGACTCGGCGTCGATGTTGCTGGCGCCGGGTCCCTAGTCTCTATTTCAAGTTGGGCTGCCAGGTTAACTTCGGGCTAAGGCTCGGAAGCCTGAATGGTAGATGTCGAGACCCGAATATCTGTGGCTCGGGATATGCATGAGCAGGAGAGACAGGCTTGGTGATAGCTGACGCCATACAGGTGGCAGACTGATTTGCAGCCATCGTAGGGCTGAGAAGAAAAACTTAAAGCTCGTAAAGTAAGCATTGCAAGAAAGACAAGGAATGGTGGGCAGCGAAAGTTACCCAGAAACGACGGGATTATGTGGCATGCGTCGAGTAAACTTGCGAGTCTGCGAGGTTCCAGCTTCAAGGGTCACGGCGGTAGAAACTCGGCGTTTCTTAGAAGGTTGAGAACCACTGGTGGAGTCCCACGCTGTTTGGTCGACTTGGCAGCGGGAATCTTGCCGCAACCGCCCATGGCAAGAGGAGGAACCTCGTGTACCTGACCGACTACAACTGCAGATGCAAGATTCAATGGGATAAGCAAAGAGCGTAAGGCAAGGATCAAGTACCTCTAAAAATCTGACAGTCATCATCATCATCATCCGGACAATCCCTCAAAGCAATTCGGGTAGGATTCTTACCAGGAGAAGGGGCATCAACAGCGAACGGAATCGGCATGAAGCATTCAGAGTCGAGATCCTCGCCGTCAGCATCAGGGTGATCTTCATAGTAACCAACAGGAGGACGTGCACTGTCATTACCTTGGCCACAAGGTTCTGCAAAAAGCAGATAGAGCGAGATCAACATTTGAACACCGAATAACAGATGTCAAATGAAAGCCGAGTAAGAAATATGTCGGAAAGATCAAGTTACTCGGAATTACCGAGGGGACAAGTTTATCACGACTAAAAGGGGGAAAGCTCCAGACCCAGTCGGCCGCCATAGTCAGCTTGAATATAGAGCTTACTCGGTGAGAAACGGTGTCATTCGGAAGATCAAAAGTTGAGTGGCGAGTGGGATGGTGCAAGCCACTCATGAAACAAATCTTGTGGCACCTGGCTTGAAGGGGGCTAACTTGGAGGCTAATGAAAGTGCGCATTAAGTCCTCCCCAGTCAAGTTAAACCCCTCTTTCAGGTCAAGCAAACTCTCAACAAGGGCATGAGCCTCGTTCTCCATCGGGTACTTATCCCGTGGGTCAAACTTCCAAAAATCTTTGTTGGGCACTTCATCCTTGAAGGGGGGAAGACGAATGAAATCATTGTGCCCAGTGTTCTTGACATAGAAAAAAGTTCTATGCCACTTCTTATAAGAATCCAAACCCGTGACTCGGGGAAAGATGCAAACCCTCCTAGGAGTGATTCTAGAAGCGCCGCACTGGGTGGGTCTTTTCTCATAAGAGGGGTGATGGGGGAATACCAATCGGGGTATACCCATGAAGAGGAATCACCAGCTGGATCGCGAATCCCAGAGCGGGTCGAATCGCCCAATACGGCGATTGGCGTATACTGGACCCAGACCACTGGCGCCGACTAGAGGCCCAAGACGGAGACTCGTATACAAAACCCACCAACACACTTGTAAACCCTAACTGGCTGCATATATAAAGCCACCAGGGGCACCCCTACGGAGGGGGCTCTCCCACATTAGACAAGATCTAGTCTCTCCCTCCGCCTACGGCGGCTCCCATGTAAACCAATCTATGATCATATACTGGATTGACAGCAGGACGTAGCGATCCTCCACCGAGAGGACGTGAACCTGGGTACATCGTGTGCCAATCTCGCTTCCGTATTCTCCTACGTCGCCTTGCTCCCTCTACGTAAGCTACCCCCAGTAGCATCTGTCGTGCAATACCACGACAGTTGGCGCCCACCGTGGGGCTAGCGGTGCTTGGAGGGTGGTAATCCAGGCGAGATCGACAGTTAAATCGAATCCGATCTGGTAGTTTATCCATGTTGTTAGAGATCGACTTCGCATTCACCAAAAGGCGACCGCGTGAGCGCTGATCTCTAGCGGCTAAGGCAATGGTAGCCGATCAATCTGATTTGGTACCAGCCAATGCGCCAAGGAATCTCCGCATGCGTACAGCACAATTGATTCTATTTGCGGCTAATTTAATTCAATCCCACCTCGTGTTGATGAGTCTACCAATTAGTTATTTTGTTTAAAGTTAATCTTGGATGCATGTTGCTCTTATGCACGATCAGATCCATACACCTGATCGGTTTTTAATTTGATTCCCTCTCTCATTAATTATATTGTTAGATGATTATTTAATTTAGACCTGACCCTTACATGCTTTCTTATTGTATGGATGACTGATCCATGGCTGATCGGAGTCGCAGTAGCATGTGCCAGCAAGACGTGATCGGAGCCGTTTCATATCGGTCAAGAAGTACATGCATGCGGCCATGGCTGATCAGGCGGCGAAGGTTCGGTCTGACAGGCTATCGTGATGCCGATCGAAGTGTCGCGACCTCAGCCGAAGAATCGAACAACTTCTCTACTGCAAATCTTTTCGGCTTTTTGCCGTCGTGGCCCCTACAATTCCGCCAGCGAAGACTCGACTACGGGCGATAATTTTCTCCCATTCAATCTTATCTTAAATATTTCATTTGTACACTAATAATATTTTTACTGATTGTGTGTTGATGCATGTATGCGGAGAGGAAGCAAATTGCGCTCTCTTGGTCCGGATGTGTGCGGCGCGCCTAACCGACCATGACGACCACATCCACTCCTTCCGGCTAAACGCCATACTCGGGAACTCGCCGCCGCAAACTCGCCGTCGTGGACCTATCCACGCTTGGGGACTCCCCGTCGCGAACTCGCTGTCGTGGACCTCTCCACGCTTGGGGACTCGTCCGCCGCGGACTCTCCCCTCATGGACGCCGCCCTTGCGGACTCGCCCCTCGCGGTCGCCGCCCTCGCGCGAGTCCCTCGTGGCCTCGTCCATCGCCGACTCTCCATTCTACCGTCTAAACGCCGCGTCGACCCCTGTGTCCGCCGCGTCGACTTTTCCATAGCGCGACCTCCGTCCGCGGCGTCGACCCCGTGTCCGCCGCATCGACTTCGTCATAGCGCGACCTCCGTCCGCTGCGTCGACTCCGTGTCCGCCGCGTCGACTTTTCTGGCTAAAAGCCGTGCGACCCCGTCCGCTACGTCGAATGCGTGCGCCGCACCTGCTATGGGACCTTCATCGTCCGAGTCGCTAGAGAGGGTCGTGTGCCACGCTGCATGGACTCACCACTGGGTTTCTCTTCCCTCCGGGAAAATTCAATTCGCCTTTGTCAACCTTTGATAGAGCGACTCGCAATGGCCAAGTAGTGCGGACGAGGACTCGCAAACCGAGCCTCGGATCGTCCACGAAAAACGCTAATCGAGAGCCATCATTGGAGTCGCCTTGCTCGACTGGCCTTTCGGGCCAAGACAAATGGTTATGCTACACAAATAGCACAATGTCCTCCTCAACCTTAGACACTGCGACTCACACGGCAAAGTACTGCGGATGAGGACTCGCAACCCAAGCCTCGGATCGTCCAGGAAGAACGCCAAGTCGAGAGCCATCTTTGGAGTCGCCATGCGACTGGCCCCCCGGGCCAAGACGAGAGACTCGCTAACAAAACAGCGCAATCAACATCATCCCGGACTGGCAATCATCACGGATTCGCCACACTCGGGGACTCTCCCCTCGCGGACTCGCAATCATCGCAGACTCGACACACTCGGGGACTCTCCCCTCGCAGACTCGCAATAATCGCGGACTCGCCACGTTCGGGGACTCTCCCCTCGCGGACTCGTTGGACCTCGCCACTCGCCGCACTCGGGGACTCGGCGCTAGCCAGTCGCTCGACCTCGCCACTCGCCACGCTCGGGGACTCGGCGCTCGCAGGTCGGTCAACCTCGCCATTCGCCGCGCTCCGAGACTCGACGTTCGCCGGTCGCTCGACTTCGCCACTCGCCGCGCTCAGGGACTCGGCGCTCGCCAGTCGCTCGACCTCGCCACTCGCCGCCTCGGAGACTCGGCGCTCGCCGGTCGCTCGACCTCGCCACTCGCCGCGCTCGGGGACTCGGCGCTCGCCATTCGCTCGACCTCGCCACTCTCCACGCTCGGGGACTCGGCGCTTGCAGGTCGGTCAACCTCGCCACTCGCCGTGCTCGGAGACTCAGCGCTCTCCGGTTGCTCGACCTCGCCACTCGGCGTGCTCGGGGACTCGGCACTCGCCATTCGCTCGACTTCGCCACTCGCCGCGTTCGGGGACTCGGAGCTAGCCAGTCGCTCGACCTCGCCACTCGCCGCGCTCGGAGACTCGGCACTCGCCGGTCGCTCGACCTCGCCACTCGCCGCGCTTGGGGACTCGGCGCTCGCCATTCGCTCGACCTCGCCACTCGCCACGCTTGGGGACTCGGCGCTCGCCGGTCGCTCGACCTAGCCACTCGCCATGCTCGGCAACAACCACTACTATTTTCAGAATATGCATCTCTAAATAGCCTCAAGTCGCCTTTACAAGCCAACTCGAGCCTCGTGGACTACTCCTAGGCAAGCAGCGTGTACGTGTGGTTCCACCACCATGGCTCGCCCTAGTCGACTCGCCCTCGCGTATTTAACACGTTCGGGGACTCGCCACCGCGTACTCAACACGCTCGGGGACTCGCCACCGCGGACTCTCCACTCGCGTACTCTCCACGCTCGTGGACTCGCCACCATGGACTCTCCACTCACGTACTCTCCACGCTCGGGGACTCGCTGCCGCAGACTCTCCCTCGCGTATTCAACACGCTCGGGGACTCGCCGCCGCAGACTCACCCTCGTGTATTCAACACGCTCGTGGACTCGCCACCGCGGACTCGCCCTCGCGTACTCAACACGTTCGGGGACTTGCCACCGCGGACTCGCCCTCGCATACTCAACACGCTCGGGGACTCGGCACCGCGGACTCGACACTCGCCGGTCGCCCGACCTCGCCACTCGCCGCGCTCGGGGATTCGCCGCAACTGGCGGCTTCACCAACACCCTGCGTCTTTCGCCAACCTCCATAAACGATTGGATCATGCCGACCGCCTCCCTCTCCACGGTTCTTTTCTCTGTTCAGGAGCTCATCGCCGATTCGCCACGACCCATCGTCAAGACTCTTTGCGCCCTGCCTCAAGCCCGCGTCGAATCGACAACGCGCCCGGGGACTACCGATGGGGGAATACCAATCGGGGTATACCCATGAAGAGAAATCACCAGCTGGATCGCCAATCCCAGAGCGGGTCGACTCGCCCAATACGGCAACTGGCGTATACTGGACCCAGACGACTAGCGCCAACTAGAGGCCCAAGACGGCGACTCGTATACAAAACCCACCAAAACACTTGTAAACCCTAACTGGCTGCATATATAAAGCCTCCAGGGGCACCCCCACGGAGGGACTCTCCCACATTAGACTAGATCTAGTCTCTCCCTCCGCCTACGGCGGCTCCCATGTAAACCAATCTATGATCATATACTGGATTGACAGCAGGATGTAGCGATCCTCCATCGAGAGGACGTGAACCTGGGTACATCGTGTGCCAATCTCGCTTCCGGATTCTCCTACTTCGCCTTGCTCCCTCTACGTAAGCTACCCCAATTAGCATCTGCCGTGCAATACCACGACAAGGGGACACCAGGATCACGAACTACTTGAATACGACAAGAAAAATACTTGGCCAGAGAAGAACTATGGGCCATAGTCCAAGATAACCTTCGCAGGCAGAGATGAAACAAGACAAAGATCCAATAGCATTGACGGGGAGATGGTGTGTTTGCAGATGAAAAGTCAACAGAAAAGACTTGAAGAAATCACTAACGGGAAGAGCAAAACCAGGCTCGAAGTGGGACAGAAAGACAACACGCTCGTTTCGCTTAGGTTTGGGATAAATCTCACCGACGAGGAGGCCACAACCAATGCTCAGGGGAATGCACCTAGTGGAGCGGAGCCACTCAATCTCCACGATGGTGACCTTCGAGCCTTCCCAGGCACCGCGCTCGCCGGCTGTCTCGTGCTCCTCCACCGCCTCGCCGTCGTCGCGGGCATCCATGTGCTCCAGTGCTTCGGGCGCTTCCTCCGTCGGAAGTGGCCTGGACTGCCAAGGACCTATTGAGGGATCGAAGGAAAAAGAAGGCAGAGGAAAACGCCTGGACGAAGCCATTAATGCAAGCAATAAGAATATCTATGAGGCAGAGGGAGATTGGAACAGCGCAAGGAAGAAGAAGGTTGGGGGGAAACTGAAGGAACATGGCGTTTATTCCCCCACGCCTCTACTTAAGGGGAGGAAAAACCGGAAACGTGGGATCCATGTGTGTTGTGTGGCCAAGATGTGGCCGTGTATGCGTCTGATGGACGCGTCAGAAAGCGCCACATGTGTACAATACACGACTTGGGCCACACCACGTCACGCAGCAAAGGACCCGAGGCGCTGCGCGATGGGACTGCCTAGTGACGGGTGTTACTATGCCACCGTCACTGTGCTGCCAGGATTTGAGACAAATTTGAAGCAACCCGCTATGATTACTATCTTTCAGTGACTAAGGCTAATATTAAAATCCAAAGATGACTCGGAATAGGACAAAGTGACTCGGCTGAGCTTAAGACAATCCCGCTAAGTTAAAAAGAGACTCGGCAGCGCTTTGGCAGACTCGGCAAAGATCGAGATCAGGCCTAATAGGTCATCCTGCATAAAGAATGCAGAAGAAAACGAGAAGTTCCAGATTCATTAAAGGAACCTAGAGACGCCCAACAGCCAAACCTGCTAGGCCTCACCAGCTTCGAAGACTAATTTCGGGGGAATAACCCTAGTTAGGGTCAAAACGGGTAAAACATTACCCAGCTTGGCTTAGGCCGAGTCAGGAAAACACCAGCCGGGTCTTAACGGCTGGGATATGAAGCCCGTACAAGGCCGACATAGGAAGTATGTCGGCCCGTACATGACAAGGAAATTAAACCTGTGGGAAACGACTAGACGGATCTCACAAGGGAAAGCCTAGTGAGGGAGGACGCGTGGAACCCTTTCCGAGTAAGATCAGCACGTTAAAGCAAAGTCAACATAGGGGCGCCGCCGGGTGACAACAAAGGAGCCGGGTAACGCTAAAAGCACCAAGTGACGTATAAAGCACCGTATGACTCCATAGAGATGGCGTATACATACGGAAGGACTGTTGGCTGTACAGCTTTGCTGAATGGGTCAAGGGCCTATGGATGGCCCCTTGACCCGGCCCGTGAAATAAACACAAGATCTAAACAGTAAACCCTATGGCCCAAACTATAAACTAGCTATTCCCGTTGCCTATATAAGGAGGGGCATAGCTAGGGTTTAGGGAGAGACGTAACTAGTGCCCCAAGGCTAGGCTAAAACAACTCAAGGAGCACTTGTAAGTTCTAAGGAGAAATAAAATCAAAAGTATTTGATAGTTCATCGTGTTCTTCGTGTGCGGCTACAACTACGCACACCCTCCCCGGATTCCTCAAGCGTCCATTCGGGCCCCAACTTAATCCTACCCATAGCATCTGCCGTGACACCACCATGATAAACAGCTAAAGGGCACTATGTGAAAATAAAGAATTTACTGAAAGGACTTCATGAAGAGCGCAGTCGACAACTCCGCTGGCAAAGACTCGTCAGACTTGAAGCACGACAGGGGCCTGATGGCTCTGTCGAGGTCCGACGAGTAGAACTCCTCATCCGACACCCTCGTAGGATCCCTAACGCCGGAGTACAAGAACAGCGGGTATGCCCTCGCCTGGAGGGGCTGCACCCGATGCTTGAGGAAGGTGCGGATGATGTTGATGCCGGAGACCTCCCTGCCTCGCACCAACTATAGAGCCTCCGCCTGCTTGTACAACTTCTCCACCACCTCGGTTTCACCCGAAGGAATGTCGTTCGACCACCACCGTGTTGTCATCTGTTACATCCCAAAATTTTCCAAATTTTGAAATGTGAAAAATAACCAAACAAAAGATATAATTGTTGAAATTTAGGGTGAAAATAAACTTTTTGATTGTAAATGGAAACATCAAAACCCTACTTGAACAAATTTGAATAAGAAAGCAACAAACAAATATTCAAAATATCAAATGCATTCATGCATGGAAAGAATCTTTAATTTAAAGCACTTGGAAAAGATAAACCAAAACCCTAAATCTTAATGAAAGAAATCATTTCCAAAATCCCTCTAAGACTATGGATTTTTTCCATATAAAAATTCATCAACAAACATTTCTAAATGATCAAAATTGTAAACAAAAATATTATAAAACCATGAAAATTGATTTCACTCAATTTGGAGCCATGGATAAAAACTTATGAATTTAATAAGATAAAAGAAAATAAATTCCTAAGCTAATAAAGCTCCTAGCTAAAATCCATACCAAATTATGAGCAAATTAATCCTAAAAAAGATTTAAAATGATAAACAAATATTAAATAAAAATATACAAATTGAAATCACCAATTTTGGAACTATAAATAAAAGATATGAATTTATAAGACAAGGAAAGAAATAAATAAATAAGAAATAATTGCAAAGACAATTTAAATCTTGAATTAAATCCATAAGCAAATGGAATAAAAGTTTAATGAATTAAAATAAATAAATAAAATATTATTTTAATAAAATTAAATGGACTTGAACCATATTTAATTTTATTTAAATAAAGACAAATGCCTAATTTAAATAAATAATAAATCATTAGTGAATATTTGAGATATTCTAAAATGGACTTTTAAACACACTAAATAACTAGAATAAAAACCTACTGAAAGTTTGGAGAAGTTTTGAAATCAAATGGAAGTTTAAATCAAATGTTTGAATTAAAAACAAAATTTAGAAATGGAAAAATAAAAAGAATCAGAAGGAAAAAAAGGGAAACGACCCAACCCACCTGCCCCAGCCCAATCTGTCCCAATAGCATAGCCCACCCGGCTCTCACCCTCTCTCCCCCGCGATTCTCTTTCTCACCGCACACCTGACCCACCCCCTCGCTAACAAAGTGGACCCACTTCCACACTATCTCATCGTCCTCACCCGCGAGACCAATTCTTTCCCTTCTCTCCGCCCGTTTCTTGCGATGATTTATTGGCTTCAATTCGATTGACTGCGCCAGTAATTCGCTCCCTCGAACTCGCCTACTTAATCGCCTCCCTCTCCTCTCTCTTTCCCCTCACCTCCTTGCACCTGAGCGCCCGAGGGCTGCTTGAATTGTTGCTCGAACTATCACTGCCTCCGACGAACGGAAACACCAATTTCGGCCAGCCCTGACCACCCCCTTGCCCCTAGCTCATACGAGCTTGATCCCCAACCTCGTGTGCACCTACCAGTGGTCTCCGCTTGCAGCACACCAGAATGTCGGCTCCATCTTCGCCCATGCGCCACCATAGTCTGCCTCGACACCGGCGAGTTCCTGTAAGGGTCCCAACCTTTAATAAGGTAGAGTCCCCTGTGTTTACAATGCTATTCCCTGGATCAATAGCTAGCATCCACAGTTAAGATGTAATCTCAAGAAACAAAGGTCATAATACAACTTGATAACCAGGAATAACATAATTTTATTACATCTTACATAGCTCATTTGGCTATTACATTACATTGCAGCAGAATAACTATAAGCATGGGGTCCTTCATCTTCAAAGTGCCACAGGCAGACATGTTGGTTGTAGACTTTGTAATCCTAATCAACACACTTCACTAAATCAATCAAACCTGCAACATAACAAGTTACAGCCACAAGGGTCAATACATTTGAATTGTATTGGCAAGTGATACTATGGTAGTATAGTGGAGTCTATCATCTATATGCATTTGGCTAAGTGGAGTTGAGGCTTGCATTGCTCAAAATAGATTTTCCTTATCATTTGAAAACACTAAGTTTTTGCTTGACAAAATCATTTCTCCCAATCAAAAGATTGAAGATCCTTTAACCCTTGTTCAACCACAAGTTTTTAACTTTGAAATTTGAATGATGAGATTCTTGATTGCTTCCATGTCTTGATGCTCAAATTGTCCTTTACCAGGGACATGGCTAAGTACTTAGATTTTACACTCTGCAGAGGTGGTGCACTTTCCCCACAAGACTTCCCTTAGACCAAAATGGACGCGCTCCAACCTATCAAACTCTACCACCAACTATCCATATGGCTAAGTTCTTGCAACCTATATGATCCAGGCAGAGCCCATAATGCCAAGTGGCTGCACTTGAAGCTTCTCAACATTTGACATCTCAAATCTCTTTGTTCCTAGGTGGCCATCCACAAGTGAGATACACAAGGTCAACCATAAACATGGGCCTTGTGAACCACTCAACCAAAAACCACCATTCAAGTCCCATTCCACCCAGGTGATTCATTAACTTAGTTGTTTTATTAAACAAAAACACAAGTCCTCAGACTTAGAAATTTTTCCATAGTATGGATATATATTCCACCCTTGTTTTCTATTAGCTAAGCTAAGCTTGATAGTAGTAGGAATCTTAACTTAGGAAAATTTCTACTAAGGTTTCATCTACTAGGTTTTCCTATAGCAAGGTTTATACTTAGCAAAATTCCATGCAAGTTTTACTTAGAAAAATCTCTAATGCATAGTGAAAGTAATGGGACAAAGTATGAAGCATCACTTGCCTTTTTGGTAGAGTATAGGTTAACTCCTTGATCTTTGCAATGTTCACACACTTCAAGTCACTACAAATCAATCAAGCAAACAACACTACTAGGAAACAGGCTGTTAGTGGCGCACCCGAAATGCCCATCTGTGGCGCACTAGCAGTGCGCCACGGGCCTTGCGCTACGGCTATCTCTCAGCCGTGGCGCACTGCCTAGTGCGCCACGGTTGTGTAGACATAGGCGTAGCGCACCTCCTAGTGCGCCACAGAAGTTTGGGATGGTGCGCTACCCCTGGGATCTTCTGTGGCGCACTACCTAGTGCGCCACTAAACTTCCATAGTGCGCTTTAGGTGTAGTGCGCCACAGAAGGTAGACCATGTGCGCCACAGATGTATTTTTTGTTTTTTTTTAATTTCCGAGCCAGATTATATGCAATACAGATTATATACAATATTACAGTAGATATACACACACAGATACAATATATACAATTATATATATAAATACTCAATATGAAAAACAAGATTGAAACAAATACATATAGATAATTCTCATACATGAATACATAGTCTAAGTTACATTGCTTCGATCATGTTACAAAGTAGTAGTTGGTGACATGCGAATACATGTGTCGATCGAACAAGTTAGAGCTCGGAAGCTCGCCTAGACATCTAAACTAGCTAGCTAGACACAAACGCGGGATACATAACCAAAGAAGATAAGCATGATCACCGCCGCGACGAAGGTGTAGGTCTTCATCCGGTTCCTTGTCCTAACTCCCGCTAGATAGCGCGTGTATCTAGCTTCCGCCTCCGCCATATTGTTTTACCCTTTGTATCTATTGCCGCTGAAACGGTGCACCTGTCTCCGGCAGTCTTCCCAATCATCGTAGACTCCGGGAACCCGTCCCTTGTACACGACGTACCACGTCATCTATAAGTTGACAATAATAATTAACCGATTATTGAAAAAAAACATATATAATTAAAGTCGCATATGAAGATACACTTATAGAAAGTACTCCTAAATCAAAAAGACCAAACTCAAAAAGCATGCCTCATATATAACTAGGTTGTTCGACACAGGAATATGCTATGATGGAACTGTCAGCCAAGTAGGATGCATAACACCTGGACCTATGCATAGCACAAGGTGGACAATCCCATCGCAGCACATTCACATATAGTGTGCCACGACATTTCAATCATCGGCATTATTCTCGAAAAAGACCAAAGTAACTCAGAAAGCATGCCTCATATATAACTAGGTTGTTCGACACAGGAATATGCTACGATGGAACTGTTCGCCAAGTAGGATGCACAACACCTGGACCTGTGCATAGCACAAGGCGAACAATCCCATCGCAGCACATTCACATATAGTGTGCCACGACATTTCAATCATCGGCATTATTCTCGAAAAAGACCAAAGTAACTCAAAAAGCAGGCCTCATATATATACATAGGTCGTTGGACACAGGAATATGCTACGATGGAACTGTACGCCAAGTAGGATGCACAACACCTGGACTTGTGCATAGCACAAGGCGTACAATCCCATCGTAGCACATTCACATATATAGTGTGCCACGACATTTCAATCATCGGCATTATTCTCGAAAAAGACCAAAGTAGCTCGAAAAGAATGCCTTATATATAACTAGCTAGGTCGTTGGACACAGGAATATGCTATGACGGAACGGTTAGCCAAGTAGGATGCACAATTCCTGGACTTGTGCATATCACAAGGCTAACTATCCCATCATAGCACATTCACATATATATTGTGCCACGACATTTCAATCATCGGCATATTCTCGAAAAAGACAAAAATAACTCGAAAAGAATGCCTCATATATATACATAGGTCGTTGGACACAGGAATATGCTACGATGGAACGGTGAGCCAAGTAGGATGCACAAGACCTGGACTTGTGCATATCACAAGGCTCACAGTCCCATCGTAGCACATTCACATATATAGTGTGCCACGACTTTCAATCATCGGCATTATTCTCGAAAAAAGAGTAAGGAAAAAAAGAAGGACCAAATTGAGCAAAGGACCAAAGAGTAAGAAAAAAAACCAAGCATTGATTGATATATAATAATAATAAGCAAAATAAGTTCACTTGTCGTCCACACACACACACACAAAGGTCATCTATAGTTTGTAACTACAACTAGGCCAACATCAAGCCTTCTGGCTCGGCTTAGGGAACGATAGGACGCCTTGTCTCGTCATGAACTTCCTATAGTCACCCTGCATCTCTAGGCGATCTTCTATGTCACGGTTATTCGGGATATTTCCTCCGTAGAAGATCCCCCCCGAAGTCATGACATCACGAAAGATGATTGCCCCAAACTGCTGCTAGATGCGATACATCTCTTGTCTAATATCCGAATCATTGATCTTGGCCTTTGCTTCGGCCCACTATTTGAGATGATCTGGCAGCGTAGAATTTTGCTGGTCAAGTAGGAACGCCCTCATGTGATGGAGTGCGTAGTAGGCTTCCTTCTTACTGTTTTCCGGCTGCTTCACGCAGGGGAACTCCGTTACGTGGTTGAAGACGTGCCTGCCGAACTTGACCTTCGTACACACGAAGGTGGTGCCTTCCGTCGAGGCAAAGCCAGTGAGAGCATCATCCAGAACTTCCTTGATCTTATCGTAGTTTTTCTTCTTTTCTAGACTCCTCGAGTCGAAATACGTGGCGTGGGAATGCTTCGGTGATAAGGAGATGAGCGTGCAGTGTTCATCTCTGCGCAAAAAATTCAAATGGAATGTGTTGGAAAAAGAATGATGATGATCTAATAAAGCCAATCGACGGTGGCGAGTGAATAATGACTTACTCGGGAAAGTAAGGCACGAGAATGTATTCCTTTGTCTTGTTCGCCACGAGGATTCTTTTTAGGTACGAGGCCATGATACGTCGTTCGGCGAGGGAACACAAGCAGCCGTCACGCATGTAGTAGGGGTCCACTATAGTGATGCCCGGTGTGTTCTCTCTAATGATCTGCATGGCCAGGCTGAGAGAAAACAGACGGACCATGGTATAGTGCAGCGGGTATAGGTGGAACATATTGAAGATGTCGTCGAACCGCAGGAAGAACAGATCCGCAGGGGCATTGTCGACGAAGCCCAAGCCTGGTGGCACCTTAACCACGAATACCGGGTGCGAGGGATCTTTCTCCGATAGAAGGCGTCTCTCTATCGTCAGCACGCCGTCATGCACACTCTGCAGTTCCGAACTGGCGAGCTTCCGCAAATTCTTAGGTAGCATGGGCTCACCTGCCACATGAATCCTCCACATAATTCCCTCGGGTCTTGGTGGCCCATCCTGAAACCTGATCGGATTCGCAGTTGTTGACGCCACCGGCTGGCTCGAGCTGCTAGATTTTCTTTTCCTGCCCTTTTTTCCTTTTGGAGAGCGGGCAGGCACCACAATCTGAGCACCGGCCACCCTATGTAGTGTGTCAGGGCTTAGAATAAAGGGCCGGTTGGTTGTATCAGCTGGCTCTATAAAGGCGCAAGCTGGAGGCGTCTCCTGAGAACCAAACAGACGCTTGGTGATAGTGGCTTTCTCTGTGGGGCCACCAGCTAGGTCTTCTTCGTTGCCAAACTGAGTGTTGAAGAAGTGATCATTCCAGTCTTCGTCGTCCTCGGCCGGATCCTGCGCCATGTGCATATCATCAACATGATCATCCGACCCACCGCGTGGAGGTGACGGCGAGGGCGGTAAGGGGGCCTTGCCACCGCTTGTCGCTGGCACGACATGCGGTGCTGTTGTCTGTGGCGTGATGGCCCCCGCCGTCCCCAAACGGATCATGCTCTTTGGCCATAGCAAGAATAAGACGAAGCAACTTCTAAGGACAGACGGCTCTTCTTCATCCGCTCCTGGGGGTTAAATGGGAGGTTCCAGGTCATCGCAGCCCCTTAGCACCCGACTAATTTTAACCCTGTGCACGCTATCTGGCATCGTCTTTGAGTCGAACGTGCGCTTCAAGGGTTGAACGATGGTACCCTTGGCAACATCCCTCAGCTCGTTGTTCACGTAGCATAAGAGAGTGCAAGGAACATCCGTCTGCGGAAAACATGTACGGCGTTGTCAGAGCGAGATGCCATAAGAGTAATAGATGGCATGAAAGGCGGTAATTAAAGCAATTTGTTTACCGTGATGGCGTCGAGATCGGCTAATGTCGACGGACCGCATACGGCGACGGGCGTGCAAGAGACGGAAGGGCTGCTTGATGGCACGGTGCTGGCCGCCGGTGTATTCTCCCTACCGACGGGTGCTTGGAGCTCCGGTGCCGCCGCGACGATGGCAGGGGGGCACCAACATGTACTCCGGCACCGCGGTGATGGCAGGGGAAGTCACCAACACTTGCGGCGCTGCGGTGCTAGCGGGCGGAGTCACGAACACGTAGTTCGCCTGATTCGTCGGCGCCGCGTTGTTCGAGTGGCTGCTGACCATGCTTGGAATCGGGCACGGCCCTACTCGACCACCCGCACTCCAATTCGCTATTGACTCCACCAAGGTAGGCAGGAAGGACGTGAGGGTGATTGCCAGGTTGTCTTGGACGATCTGCGGGATTCGTGCCACTTGTGCCTTAAGTTCTTGAACCTCTCGGTTTTCCTCCTCGCTCCTTCCCGACGCTGCCACATGCGTCCTCGGCGGTGGACCAAAATGATCAACCCAATTCTTACCCCCGAGGCCGGCCAGACGGCCAGCCGACGACGGCTTCTTCGTAACCGGCTCTATTTTCTTAGCCCGGTTCATCGCCCTGTTAAAAGGGTTATCCCACCGGGTGGCCGCCGTCGACCCCTGGGATGAGGAACCCTGGGATCCATGACTAGCAACAATTTCCTCCTCCTGCAGAAGAAGTAACAGTGAATCATTTAGATCATCGATTAGATTGCAATCGTGTTGATCTGCGGTAATTAGATTATACTTACCACAATTTCCTCGAATTCCTTCACCGCAGGATCCGCGGTGAGTTGTTTGGTTTTTGGGTCCACATGGTAACGGACCCTGATGAAGTTTCGAACCTGCCCGGGTTCGAATTTAGCAAAGGGGTTTTCTATCCCCTTGGATCTATACTCTTCGTCCTCCTTATTCCATTTGGCCTCCGCAGTTCTTTATCCACCAGATCCGAGATGGTGATGACCTATATTCATCTCCTGCAGCACCTTTCCCCGATTACTATTGGCCAGGGCTCTTTCGGATTCACACCTCTCCTTGAACTCCCGGAACTGATCTTCGGTGATCTACGGGTCAATCTTCTGGATCTCCTCGAGACTTTTGCCTTCTTTATAGATCTTCTTCTTTATCCGGGTTCTCCAGCTGGCCAGGGCGGTGCTCATCTTTGTGAGGGCGGATTTTTTTACTTCATTCCCATGATAATTTGTGTTCTGAGACTTAGCGGGGAACTTGTATCTTGCGTGCAGCTTCTCGAAGAGGAGTGTGCGCAAGTGGCCATTATCTTTATGCCGGAGATTCTCGGTGTTGATCGAGATGGTTGTCCGGGTGATCGCTGCCACTTGCCCACCGTACCCTTTGACGACAAGGGCGGGCTCCAAAGGAACCCCTGATGGGCTCACTTCGGTAATTTCCTCCCTGACCGTGCCAACCGTGTTCGGGCGCCGGTCCTTCGGCTTCTTCTTCTTCTTAGGAGGGTTGCTACCACTCCATGTGCCATCGCCGCCATCAGTGGTTTCATCGTCCGCCGTTCCTTCGGCTTCTTCCTCCGCGTCTTCCATCTCATCATCCTCGCTCTCCTGGGGATGGTATTCTTCATCGTCTTCTAGCCGCTGGGCCGCCTCCCAGAATGTCAATTGTTTATTCGAAGGTCTGAGTTCTCCTTCAGCGCTGATGCGCTTAGAACATCCAGCCTCGTCGTTGTCACACATCTTTGCACTAATAAAAAACAAATAATTGGTTAAATGCACGGAAAAATCCGGCATGACCTTTGATAATTTTCTTAAACTAGGAGTGCCCGATTTCTGCCGAAACGGAAGTTAATCAACATTCCGGCAAAAATCGTGACTCGTTTCATACAAGAACCTGCATACACGACATAATAAAGTAGCTCCTGTATATCACATCAATCAAGAAATACTTCTGCAAATGCTGGACATTCTTGTGTCAGCACTAGCACATTCTTGTGTCTGAATTTAACTTCTGTAGGTACTGGTACTAGCACTAGCACTAGCAAAGTTCGTGTATGAATTTAACTTCTGTAGGTACTGGTACTGGTACTAGCACTAGCACTAGCACTAGGTACTGGTACTAGCACTAGCACTAGTCAGCACTAGCACTAGCACTAGTCAGCACTAGCACTAGGTACTGGCACTAGCACTAGCACTAGCACTGGTACTGGTACTAGCTATAGTTCCAGGAGTTCCAGGGCAAGGTCAAGGAGGAATAACCAGCAACTGCAGACACTAGGGTAGCAGGCAACAACAACACAAGGCAACAACAACACAAGGTAAACCTCCAATCTTTTGATCCAACACTTGATCACATACATGTATATACAATAGTTGTTGGGAAATATCCTCAGTAATCATGCAAGAGACATGGTCTGCACATCATAGGATCTTTAAGAAAAGGGGCAGTAAAATAGCACTTGTTCAAACTTCAGCCTAGGTCTCAGACTGTGCATCACTGACCCAAGTTGATACTTTATAGTTTTTAAACTAGATACCAGCCATTACAAAAAATGGTTTTCTATTGGGCACATCCCAAATTTTGGGTAGCACCTCACTAGAAATTAAGATAAAAATCATCTGTCTATCATTAATCCATCTTATGAAAGTCACCATAAGCCAAATACATTAGTCACTTTCCTAAAAAATTCATTTAGGAGCCAATTTTTTCTCTCTAAGATCATTGCAGCAAATGCTCACAGAGTATTGCTTATATATTTCCAATTCTAGTTTTTGTGTACCATCAGGATAAAATCCTGAATGAAACTTCTTCCACATTTTCCCTTTACTCAAATTCTGTTATAGGAAAGGCAAACAGTCATGCTTGTTAATAATAATTTTGGTTATGCCATTTTATACACAAGCAAGCCACATGAAATATATCAAGCAAACCTCTCCTATGAATACAGGGTATCGATCACTATATCTGGCACAAGAAAACTTGCATAAAAACAGGGTATATATCTGGCACAAGCAAAACAGGGTATATACACTGTATCTGGCACAAGCAAACACTATGCAAATGGAGGCTTCACTGAATCTTGACTGCTAAATAAATTCACTAAATCTACGACACTATGCAAATGGACACTAATTATGATGTTTCAGGAACAACCGAGTATTGACTGCTAACTGAATCTTGAAGCAGAGAGGGAGAGAGGGAGAGAGGGAGAGACAGGGGAGGGAGAGGCTACTGAACCCTAACCATGGTCTGCAGAACCCTAACCATGGCCTGCAGAGAGAGGGGAGAGAGGGAGAGAGAGGGAGAGAGGGAGAGAGGGAGAGAGGGAGAGTGGGAGAGAGGGGAGAGGCGATGCTCACCTCTGACGGGCGGACGACGGGCAGACGACGACGGGCGGACGACGGCGGCCTCCACCTCCTGAGATGCGGCGGCTGCTCCTCCTCGAACACGGGCCTCCTCCTAAGACGCGGGCGGACCTCCTCCTCGGACACGGGCGGACCTCCTCCTCCTCAGACATAGCGGCGGCGGATCGAGAGCGGCGGCGGCGGCGGATCGTACTCGGGCTGAGAGATGGAGAGATGGGGATGAGAGAGGGGGTCGGGCGCCACGTGTGGATAAAGCCACTTAGGCGTAGCGCACTGAGCCATAGTGCGCTACGGATATCTGTAGCGCACTATGGGCTAGTGCGGTACTCCTATCGGCTTCTAACTACTGCATAAGAGAACTACAGCCCCACTAGCTAACAACTATACTAGCCTATCCCACTGGTTCTGCCCACTACTCTATTCTAAACCTGAGAGCACCCAGGTTCGAATCCTGGTGCCCCAATTTTTTGTTTTGATTTTAAAAATACTTTTAAATATTCCAAAAAATGCCCAAAAGTGGTGATATATGCCATAGAAGTTTTATTTTGATTTTAAAATACTTTTAAATATTCCAAAAATGCCCAAAAGTAATAATATTCCAAAAATGCCCAAAAATATGATTTAAAGTATAACTAAATTTCATAATACTTTGTCCATGAATATTACAATCTTTTTCGACCATGCGTTTACAATATTTTTTGAGCTAGCGTTTTACAATCTTTTTTCCCATCTTTGTCGCGGTTGAATAATTTAGCCCCGGCACTTTAATGTTTCTTCTTTCGAACGGGCTACCTTTTTTGGGTAGGGTTGTCCTTTTTCTTCTTGTGATGTATGTTGCTGCATCGTAGTGGTCATCATCTTCAATCTTTGGATCACCGTACTGGTCGAAGTCTTGCTCGTTGGCGACTCCATCCATTCTGATGATGTTTCTTTTTCCTCTCCTCACGACAACACGGCTAGGATTTGTCGGGTCGGTAATGAAAAAACATTGGTCCACTTTGGTAGCCAGTACCCACGGTTTATTTTTCGCGGCCACGTTTGCACTGGCGGCCTTGGATTTGGCTGCTTCGGGTATAACCATGGTTGTGAAATACCGGTCTTCTCTTTCGACGCTCTTTTCCCATCTGACACGGAACATCGGCACCTTTTCTCCACAGTAGTCGAGCTCCCAGATCTCCTCGATTCTTCCGTAGAATATTTCCTTCACGTTGTCATCGGTGTAGAATTCCGACGTTACGCCTGAGTTCTGATAATCACACTTGTTGTCCTTTTCCTCCGTGTAGAATGTGTAGCCGTTGATATCATACGCCTGATAGGTCACCAGGTTTTGCATCGGTCCCTGCGACAAGGTGAATATGATCTTTTCCGTGTCATAAGAATGCGAGCGCGGGGGATTATCAAGGAGCGTCTGCCTAAACCAACGCGTGAAATCTGAGTTGTGCTCTTTGATTATTTCTCCCTGCGTCCTCTGTATGCCCCGGTCACTGTACTTCTTCTCGATTAACCTTTTGTGCTTCTGTACCCAAGGATCGACCAGTTCTAAATGCTGTAGCGCGACGAGGTTTGCTCGATCAAAGTCTGCGTGTCGAAAATCGGAGTCTGCATGCAGTATGCGACGACCCTCTCGGTGACCAGATCCGTCGAGCTTGCCAAGGTGTCTGTTGACGGGAAGACCGACAGGGTTCTCGATGTCTAGATAATTCGTGCAGAAAGAGATGCACTCTTCGGCTAGAAAGCCCTTGGCTATGCTTCCATCTGGACAGGACCTGTTGCGAACGTATCCTTTGATGTGTCCGTTCATCCTTTCGAACGCCATCATGCTGCGGAGGAACATCGGCCCGAGTTGTACGATGTCCTCCACAACATGGACCAGCAGATGCACCATAATGTCGAAGAATGCGGGTGGGAAGTAGACCTCAAGCTCACATAGTATCACCACGATCTCCTCATGTAGCCTTCCGAGCTGATTCAAGCCAATCGACTTCCTAGAGATGACGTCGAAAAACTTGCATAGGCCAAATAACGTTTCACGGACGTGCTCGTCCATTATCCCTCTTAGTGCGACCGGAAGTACCTGCGTCATTAGCATGGCACAGTCGTGAGACTTCATGCCACTGAACCTCTGCTTCGCCTCGTCTAGGTATCTGCTTATCTTGCCCGCGTAGCCGTAAGGAAATTTGACTCCTAGAAGGCACTTGAAAAACTGTTTGATCTCATCCTGGCTTAGAGTGAAGCAAGAAGGAGGGCAGTAATATTCGTTCTTCTTGAACTTTTTACCCTTCTGACGACCTTGTGTCGTCTCCGACTCATGATCATCGTCATCTTCCTGATCATCAGGAGTAGTGCGTCCTCCGTGAAGCTCCTTCCGGATACCCAAGCATATCAGGTCGTGCCTTGCTTTCGGACCATCTTTCGTCCTATCTGGCATGTTGATTATGGTGGCGACCAGACTCTCGCACACGTTTTTTGTGATATGCATGATGTCGAGGCTATGAGGCGTGCGGAGAAACTTCCAGTATGGCAACTCCCAGAAAACAGACCTTGTTTTCCATACCTTCATCAGCGGCTTGTCTTGGTGCTGCCTCTTTTGCTTCTTTCCAGGCTTAGGACAATCTTTCCAGTTTTTCAGCAACTCTTCCACTTCTTCGCTGCTCCTACGCTCTGGGATTCCTCGGGTCTCTGATTTGCCATCGAACAGGTCTCCACGTTTTCTCCATGGATCATTCTTGCCGAGCCACCTCCGGTGTGCCATGAACACGGTTTTCGATGACCCTGGATCTTTCTCTAGTTGGAGATAGCTTGTGTTATCCATGCACCTAACGCATGCGCAGAATCCTTGGATAACCTGCCCCGAGATATACCCGCAACCTGGATAGTCTTGCACCGTAGTGACCAACGCGGCTCTCATAGTGAAATAATGTTGTGCGACGGCGTCGTAAGTATTGGCTCCAGATTCCCATAACGTGGCTAGCTCCTCTTTCAACAGCCCGAGATACAGATTGATGTCGGTACCAGGTTGTTTCGGCCCTTGAATTAGCATACTCATTTGTATGTACTTCTTCTTCATGCACAACCATGGAGGGAGGTTGTACATCCATACAAACACGGGCCAAGTGCTGTGCGTGCTGCTCTGGCTACCGAACGGATTGAGTCCATCGGTGCTCGCACCAAGCCTGATGTTCCTCGAATCTCCACCGAATTCTGGGAATTCGAGGTCCAATGCTTTCCACTGGCTAGCATCTGAAGGGTGCGTCAGCAGCTCATCCTTTTCGGGGTCATCATCATCTCCTAGCTTCTTCCTTTCCGCATGCCATCGCATGAGCTTCGCTTCCTTAGGGTCCGCGAAATAGCGCTGCAGACGAGGAGTGATAGGAAAGTACCATACCACTTTTCGAGGTGCTTTCTTCCCTTTCTTGTATCGACTCACGCCGCACACCGGACATGTGGTTTTCTCCGCGTCCTCGCCCTGATAAATGATGCAATCGTTGATGCATACGTGATATCTAACATGCGGTAGATCGAGAGGACAGACGATTTTCTTGGCATCCTCGATACTAGTTGGACATGTGTTCCCCTCCGGGAGACGATCGTGCCAGAATGCCATCATATCGTCGAAGCTTGTGTCGCTCAATTTGTGCTTTGCCTTCATCTCCATAGCCTTGAGCGTTACATTCAACCGGGTATCATCGGGCCTGCATCCTTCATACAATGGAGTAACCGCGTCTTTCTCAAGTTGCGCAAGCTTGGCTTTCTCTCTAGCGGCAGCCCTGGCATTACTCGTCTGCTTGAGAAGCAGCTCTTGCACATAAGGGTCCCGCACCCAGCCTGACGTTGTTCCATCATCGTCTGCTCCTCCGGCATCTAGATCATCATCATCCCGGTCTGCTTCCGCACCTTCACCTTCTCCAGGAGACTCTTCATCATCTCACCCGTTCTCGCCGTGATGATGATCATCGCCATGTTGGCCACCTTCACCGTCTCCATCATCTACGTCATCACTTATCCAACGAGTGTATCCATCCATGAAACCATGGCGGAGCAGGTGCGCCTGCAGATTCTCGGAATCTGGGTCGATCACCCAGTTGAGTTTGCATCTTCTGCACGGACATCTTATATCTGTCTTGTTATTTCGTATCATGTCGGCCGTCGCACATTTCAAAAATCTAGCCACAATGCCTTCGCTCATTATGCGGACCATTTTTGCCCGCACGGTGTACACGGTACAATTTTGAAGTCTATTAGAACCACATAATGAATGCATGCATGCAATGGTCGATAGAAAATTTTGGCATGACCTATCCTAAAATTAGGACCTTTGCGAAATGCCAAAGTCTTGCCAAAATGGAAATGAATCAACATTTTGGCAAAATAAATGGCAACTTGTTCACATACAAACACAAGAGAGAGAGATCGAGACCGATCCATACACACATGAACATATCATTATCCTCTCCATACGCACATGCATGAGCATCATCGATACTCTCCATATACACACACACATATGACCATCCTCTCCACATACACACATCATGAGCATCGATCATCTACATACATATGAGCACATCATCCATATACACATGAACACATCCTTACATGGACAACTTACCGAGATGAGAGACCGATCGCGAGAAAAGATGGAAAGGAGAGGTGCGCGCGTCGACCGGAGAAGGAGATGAGAGACCGGAGACCTCCTCTATTACTTATGTAACATCCAAAGCAAGTTTTACATGCTAAAAATGGTGAATGGGTGGAGAAATTGAGGTGGGAAGGAGAAGATTCCGACTAGATCTAAGGAGGAAGAAGAAGGGGAAAGTGAAGTGTGGGGTGGTGGATGTGTGGTCACACATGTGCACATAAAGTGCTATCCTAAAAAAATCGACACATCCGTGGCGCACACGGCCCTAGTGCGCCACAGGGAGTAGACACAACTATGGCGCACTAGGCCATGTGCGCCACAGATGTTCCTACTCCCAGTGGCGCACTAGGCCGAGTGTGCCACCGAAGTTTGTGGCCGTTTCACAGCAGAGGGGGGCGTGCGCTTAGGCGTAGCGCACCCCCCCCCCCCATGTGCGCCACAGATGAGACTAACAACCGTGGCGCGCATGACCCTAGTGCGCTACAGATGTTTGGCGTGCGGCCAATAGGCCCCTGGCCCACACACATCTGTGGCGCACTATAGTCATGTGCGCCACGGTTGTTCTAGTTACTAGTAGGTCACTGCCCACAGGTGAGCCACGCCTGTTTTAGCCGTGGGGCACTTCAACCATGTGAGCCACGGATGTGCTGATTACCTATAGCCGTTTTCCTAGTAGTGCAATATTTCAATCTACCATTCAAGCAATTCAACACATAAAATAATAAAACAAAACAACACATGCAAGCATGCACAAGGGTTGTTTTATTTGTAAAAGTGGTTTCTAATGGGTCATAAACATTTTGAAAACACCTATTGGTCATTTTGTAAAGTGGCAAAGTCATTTGCAAAAGGTTTCACTTCTTAAACCATTTTCAAAACAAGGTATCATTTTATGTGGTGTAGAAATGTTTTTACTAAGGCATTAATCTATAGGGTTCACAAAATATGTTTTCAAACCATACAACTTGGTGGTTGGGGTCAGAGATGTTAAAACAAAACATTTCCCAAAAGTTTTCTTCCAAAACTATTTTTAATAAATAAACCATATTTTTATTTGACTAGAAATGGTTTTAAATCAAAGAATCATTCTTTTGTTTCACCAAATACCTTTTTGAATCCACAAAGTGTTTCCTATGGTCAGTAGGTTCAAATCAATCCAATTGCCAAAGATTTTATCCCCAAAAACATTTTGGAACAATTTTTATAATCTAAACAAGCATACAAATGTTTCTGCAAAAACAAACATTTTAACAGAAGCATTTTGCTAAACAAATTGCATGGTTGGCTAGGACTTGTTCCACTGATTCCATTGATATAAAGTTTTCAAATTTTGGACGTGTGGATCAAAAGTTACAAGGGTTTCAATTTTGCAAACAAATCTGATTCAAACTTTGTTTTTAAACAGAACTGGTGACACGCGGCGTTTTCCTATTCGTCGGTACCGGTTCGGGTGGATCGAGTGATGCAGGCCGTTGGATCAAGTTGAATCGCACGGCACTGGCTGCGTACCCTTTCAACGTTAAGTGATTTAATCGCGTCACTTCGACGGCTGCACGCGGTGGCGCTCGACGGCTGCACGCGGCGGCGACGGTCAGACGACGGCGAAACTGGCGATGCAGGAAGCGAGGAAGGGAGGGAGTATGCTCACCGTGTTCACAACATCGTGGGGAAGCTCAAGGTGCGGTCAGTTTGTCGAGGGGCGCTCTGGTCCGATGTGGATTGCTCACCGGAGTCTAGACGGCGTCGGGCGTGCTTCGGTCGATGTTGGGGGCAGGGCTACAAGGCACAGGAGGACGAGACAAGGGGTCTGTTAGACGCGTGAGGGTGAGTAGAACTTGCGTGCATGAACGAGAGGGGAACGGGCAGACGGAAACTACCTGGGGCACTCGCCGGAGTTAAACCAGATGGTGGCGGCGCTCGGAGTCGTCGCTGTCGAGGCTCAGGGGCGCGCGCGAGCGAGCTGGCGATGCGGAAAGGTCCGCCAGGAGATAGGGATCACAGCTGCGTGCTCGAGGAGGTAAAGGGGTGGCGTGGTGCTGCCGGAATCCTCGTCGGAGTGTCGTCGGACAGTGGGTGGTGTCGAGCGAAATTCGGCAGCCTGGGGGCGCACTTGGGGGAGGAGACAGAGGAGAAATGGAAGGGAGACGCTGGCGTTTAAATGGGCGTGGTCGAGTGAGGGATTAATGGAGGCAATAACGCGAATTTACACCGGCTTCAACGGCCAGAAACGGCGAGGAGGCGTTGGAGGCGTGGTCACCGCGAGGTAGAAGATGATGAGCTGGCTGCGTGGGTCCGCTTCGTCAGCGAAGAAGAGGGAGGGGAAGCTGGGTCCAGTAGTCAGCGACTTAGCGGGTGTGAGTTCGAGTGAAAGAAAACGCTTCGGGAGGGGAGAGGGAAATGGGCTGCTGGGCTAGGATGGGCTTAGCTGGGCTGGGTCTTCTTTGCTCTATTTTTTTCTGTTCTGAATCTTTTCTCTTTTTATGTTTGAATTTCCTGATTGAATTTCAAACAAACAAATCAACATTCAAAACAAACCAAACTTCCACCACACTTTGCAATTGAATTTGGTTCTGTTTAACAACATAAACCAAAGTCCCAAAAACAAAAATAATATTTTTATTCTTTTTAGGATCTATTTAATAATTAAATAAAATAGATCTTAATTATTAATTCAAATAGGTTTTGATTTATTTAATAAAATCTCCATTTGAAAACTAAATATTATCAAAATCAAATCAGTAGGTTTTATTTTAGAATATAAGATACTTGGAAAACTTGTTTAAAATAAAATAACATTTTTATTTTAGGGTCCATTAATAATTAAATAAAATGGACCTTAGTTATTAAATCAAATAGGATTTGTTTTATTAAAACCTTTATTTTGAAATCTAAAATAAAACCAAAACACTTCAATAGGTTTTACTTGAGAATATAAAATACTTGGGAAAACTTATTTAAAATAATTTAATAAGTTTTGATGTTTTAATTAAAATGGTAAAACCTTTTTTTTAAAAAAAATTTGGATATTAAATCCTTATTATTTTATTTAAATAAACCTTTACTATTTTTTTTATCAAAACAAAATGTTTTATTTCAAAAGCTTGGCCAAGGTTTAATTTTGGCTCTATAAAATAATCCTTATTTATAAATCTATATTTTCTTTTGAAACCAAATCTTTTTATTAAAAGATTCCAAAATAGTAATTCCAAATATTTTTATTTTCCTTTATTAAATGTTTATCTTTTTAATCCCTTTAGGGTTTTTTTATTTGTTCAAAAATAGGTTTGAAGGTTCCCATTGGAATTCAAAAAGTTTCTTCTCACCCTGAAAATCAACAAAGTTTTATTTTATTCATTTATTTTTCACATTACATGATTTGGAAAATCTTGGGATGTGACAGTTCCCCCGGTGAGTTCTGACCGCCCCTCTCCCTCTCGTTGACGCTCGTACACTCACCATTCTCTTGCGTGTCTAAGCCACCCTCGTCTTGCCATCTCGTGCCTCGTAGCTTCACCTTTGATGATGCCAGAGCGTGCCCGACGCCAGGAGTATCTCCGGCGAACAATCAGCATCGACTCCGTGCGCCCCTTGCCAGCTACGGCCACCTTGAGCACCGCAGCGACCCCGCGAGCATGGTAATGCCCTCCTTTCCTTGCTTTCTATTTTCGCTGGACCACCGCCACTAGAGCAGCTCCACCGCTCATCGCCAGTCAGCGCCGCCCATCTGTGGTCGTTGCACTCTGAGCCGTTAGATGCAGATCCAAAGGACACGATAGAATCACTTAGCGAAGAGGTATGAGTTGATCAGATCCGTGCGATGCCACTTAAATCTAATGGTCCATTTTGCACGATCCACACGAAACGGTATGGACGAACCAGAAACAGACATGTGGCCAGACTCTGGTTTTAAAAACAGAATTTGATCTATTAGATGTTTGAGTTTGAAAAATTCAAAACATTTGATATGTATGTACAAAAATTACAAATTTTATATCAATGGATTCAAAAACATGTAATCTTTGCAACTGTGGCCTTAATTTAGTATTTATGCGTTGTAGGACTATTTTGAGTATAAAAATTGTTTTAAAAATGAATTTTGAGTGAAACCTTTTGCAAATGGTTTGTTTTGAACCCTCTGACCATAAACTCTAACATTTGGATTTAAAAATAAATTTGGCTATCACTAGAAATTATTCCTTAGAATAAAAGAATTTCTAGCCAAACAAAATTGATTTAAAAGGCCTATTTTCTCTAACTTGATTTTAAAAGGTTTTTCCACTTTTATAAATGACCAGTAGGTGTTTTGAAATGTTTATAGCCTTATTAGAAACCACTTTTTAAAATAAAACAACCTTTTGAATGCTTGCATTCATTTCCTTGTTTTTATCATTTTATGTGGTGAATTGTTTGAATGCTAGTTTTGAATTTGTGCCCTGCTTGATTGATTTGTAGTGAACTTTGAAGAGTGTGACAATTGCAAGATCAAGGAGTGAACCTAGATTCTCTACTAAAAAGGCAAGTGGTGCTTCATATATTTTGTCCTATTATTTTGACAATGCATTAGTGATATTTTGAGTAGGAGTTGCATGGAATTTTTCTAAGTATCTATACTATGCTATGCCTTGGGAAACCCTATTAGATGTTGTCTTAGTGGAATTTTTCCCTAAGTTAACATTCTTGCTACCATTATGCTTAGCTTAGCTAATATAAAACAAGGGTGGATTATTCATGCTATGAAATATTTCTAAGTCTATGACTTGTGTTTTTGCTTAATAAAACAACTATATCAATGAATCACCTGGGTGGAATGGTGAGAGTGGTTTTTGTTGAGTGGTTACACAAGGCCCATGTTGATGGCCTACCTTGTGTATCACACTTGTGGAAACCCACCCAGGAACAAAGAGATTTGAGATGTTAAATGTTGAGAAGCTTCTAGTCTAGCCACATGGCATATGGGCTCTGCCTTGATCATATAGGTTGCAATAACTTACCAAGATGGACTTATGGTGGTAGGGGTGATAGGATGGAACACGTCCATTTGGTGAAAGCAAGGTTTCTGAAAGATCTCGTCTTGATGCATGTCTAGTCTTGTGGGAAAAGTGCATCACCTCTCGAGAGGGTAAAACCTAAGTACTTAGCCGTGTCCCCGGAAATGGACAATTTGAGCATCAAGATATTGAAACTATCAATGATCTCCTCATCCCAATTTCTAAGTTAAAAATCTTGTGGTTGAACAAGGGTAAAGGTTAACCAATGTCTATTGGTGGTTCCTTGGGTGTTTTTGACAAACAAAAACTTAGTGTTTTCAACTAATAAGGAAAACCTTATTTTGAGCAAAGCAAGCCTAAACTACACCTAGCCAAATTCATATAGATGTTAGATACTACTAATCTACAATAGTATCACTTGCCAATACAATTCAAATGTATTGACCCTTGTGGCTGTAACTTATTATGTTGCAGGTTTGTTTGATGTTAGTGAAGTTTGTTAAGTAGGGATTACAAGTCTACAACCAACATGATTGCATGTGGCATATGAAGATGAAGGACTCCATGCTATATAGTTATATCTGTTGCATTGTAATAAGATAGCCAAATGATCTATGTAAGATGTAATGAATTATTTTATTCCTGGTTATAAGTTGTAATATGACCTTTGTTTCTTGATATTACATCTTAAACTGTGGATGCTAGCTATTCGATCCAGGGACTAGCATGGAAATCACATGTACCTTTACCTTATAAAGGTGGGGTCTTACAGATGGTATCAGAGCACTGTGTTGCCTATAGTATTGTAACCCTAGGATTGGACAAACCCCTTAGAAAAATAAGAGTTGTATTTGTTCAAGCTTATTTACAGACAATCTTGTAAAATATTTCCTCAACATTTTGTTTTGGTTCTACAACTCTTCTTTTTCAACTTGGTGAACAAAAACTTCAACATGAACAAAACTTTACCATCACCAATGACTTCAACTTTAGTTTCACCAAGGAATTCAACTTGGACATCACTAAGGACTACAAGTGAGACAGGAAATATTACTCAACACTAAGAAACACAACTTAAGAGGAACCATCATCACCTTTAAACTATGTGATCAATATACATGAATTTCTACAAGGATACCATGATCTTGTAACAACTAAGAGGATGGAATGATCTTAGGTGAACCCTATAGTTGGACCACCATACTATTGTTTAGTTTAAATCAATTTATTGATCACACCAACTTATGTGGTGTAGTAAAAATATTTTGTTGCCTAAAATATGCTTGAACAATGTTGTTTGAGTGGAATGTTTGATTGTTATTGCTTGCACATTGCTTTGTCTGAATTGCTGTGTGTGAGTAGAATTCTTACTCTAAAAATATTTTTCCTAATCTAATCCCAATCCAACCCAAACATATGACTTCTTCAAGAGACCACAATATCAAGGATGGTGACAATAACAACCAAGAGATACACATTAGAGAACAACTACTAGCAACCCAAGCCCAGTTGAATCAAGTGACAAGCCAGTTTTTAGCCAACAACATTGAGTTAGACCCAACCATGCTAAAGTTCTTGGAAACCCAATCCCAATTGTTGCAAAGGATGACCAATCAATTGATCAACATGAGAAGCAACCCTTCCCAAAGAGAATGTGACAACAATGATATCAAGGATGATATATAGAAGGAACTCAAGCCTGCAAAATCTATGGAGACATAGGACACACTTACAAAGAGCACATGGACCAATGCCCTAATTGTGAAGAGAAACATCCATCTAGACAATGCCCCACATCTCAAGTTTCTTGTTTCCTATGTGAAGGAAATGATCATGTTCCTATCCAATGCCCCATCTATCATATAGTTCAACAAATGAAACAAGATGGAAAACATCAAATGTTTGGAAACCTCCATGAAGGAACAACTTATACCAAGAATGCTGAAGACAAAGTCAAACCTCAGTTTGCACCTCCATACATTATAACTCACCATGGTGGACAGGAGAGGAAACATGGATGTTATCCAAAGAATCGTTCTAAGAATCGAGGAAGTTTTCCCACCTTTGTGGTGAAGTATGAAGAACGTGAACTAAGATCCCTCCTAGCTTTGGAGAGACCCAAGAAGAAGAAGGATATTAGCCAAGTGATGTGCCACAAATGCAAAGAGCTAGGCCATTATGCATCACATTGTCCAGAAAAGGAGAAAGACAAGACAAGAAAACCTATGAGGGACATCAACCTTGTCACTTGTTTCAAGTGTGGTAACAAATGACACTATGCAAACAACTATCCAAAGAAGTTACATCAAGCTCTCAAGTAAGACAAGATGTAATCTAGTTGAAAATATTTTAAGGGTGGTAGTACCCTAGTTTTCTTGAAGCCAACTTGTAACCTCTAGCCTTCCTGAATCACGGGACGAGATTCCTTTTAAGGGTGTTAGTCTGTCACATCCCAAAATTTTCCAAATTTTGAAACGTGAAAAATAAACAAACAAAATATATAATTGTTGAAATTTAGGGTGAAAAGAAACTTTTTTCTTCTAAATGGAAACATCAAAACCCTACTTGAACAAATTTGAATAAGAAAGCAACAAACAAATATTCAAAAGATCAAATGCATTCATGCATGGAAAGAATCTTGAATTTAAAGCACTTGGAAAAGTTAAACCAAAACCCTAAATCTTAATGAAAGAAATCATTTCCAAGATCCCTCTAAGACTATGATTTGTTCCATATAAAAATTCAGCATCAAACATTTCTAAATAATCAAAATGGTAAACACAAATATTAGAAAACCATGAGAATTGATTTCACTCAATTTGGAGCCATGGATAAAAACTTATGAATTTAATAAGATGAAAGAAAATAAATAACTAAGCTAATAAAGATCCTAGATAAATCCATACCAAATTATGAGCAAATTAATCGTAAAATATATTTAAAAAGATAAACAAATATTAAATAAAAATATACAAATTGGAATCACCAGTTTTGGAACTATAAATAAAAAGATATGAATTTTATAAGACAAGGAAAGAAAGAAATAAAAAAATAAGAAATAATTGCAAAGAAAATTTAAATATTGAATTAAATCCATAAGAAAATGGAGTAAAAGTTTACTGAATTAAAATAAAGAAATAAAATATTATTTGAATAAAATTATATGGACTTGAACCATAGTTAATTTTATTTAAATAAAGACAAATGCCTAATTTAAATAAATAATAAATCATAAGTGAATATTTGAGATATTCTAAAATGGACTTTTAAACACACTAAATAACTAGAATAAAAACCTACTGAAAGTTTGGAAAAGTTTTGAAATCAAATGGAAGTTTAAATAAAATGTTTGAATTAAAGGGAAAAAGAAAAAGAATCAGAAGGAAAAAAAGGGAAATGACCCAACCCACCTACCCCAGCCCAATCTGGCCCAATAGCACATCCCACCCGACTCTCACCCTATCTCCCCCGTGATTCTCTTTCTCACCGCACACCCGACCCACCCCCCTCGCCGATGAAGTGGACCCACTGCCACGCTGTCTCATCGTCCTCACCCGCGAGACCAATTCTTTCCCCTCTCCCCGGCCGTTTCCTGTGATGATTTCTCGGCTTCAATTTGATTGACTGCGCCAGTAATTTGCTCCCTCGACATCACGTACATAATATCCTCCCTCTTCTCTCTCTTTCCCCTCACCTCCCCACACCTGAGCGCCCCAGGGCTGCTCGAATTGTTGCTCAAACTACCACTGCCTCTGACGGACGGCAACGCCAATTCCGGCCAGTCCCGATCACCCCCTTGCCCCTGGCTCACACGATCTTAATACCCAACCTTATGCGCACCTGCCACTGGTCTCCGCTTGCTCGCGTGTGCCCCACAACATCGGCTCCATCTTCGCCCGTGCGCCACCGTAGTCTGCCTCGAGTCCGGCGAGTTCCCCCGGTGAGTTCTGACCGCCCCTCTCTGTATCGTTGACGCTCGTACACTCACTGTTCTCTTACGCATCTAACTCCACCCTCGGCTTGCCTTCTCGTGCCATGTAGCTTCACCTTCGACGACGCCAGAGCATGCCTGACGCCCGGAGCATCTCCGGCGAGCAATCAGCGTCGACCCCGTGCGCCCCTTCACCAGCTACGGCCACCTTGAGCATCGTAGCGACCTCGCGAGCATAGTAACGCCCTCATTTCCATTCCTTGCTTCCTATTTTCACCGGACCACCGCCACCAGAGCACCGCCGCAGCTTGTCGCCAGTTAGCGCTGCCCATCTGTGGTCGTTGCGCTCTGTTCCGTTAGATGCAGATCCAAAGGACACGATAGAATCACTTAGCAAAGAGGTACGCGTTGATAAGATCCATGTGATGCCACTTAAATCTAACGGTCCCTGTAGAACGATCCATATGAAACAGTATGGACCAACCAGAAACAGACACGTGGCCAGACTCTGGTTTTAAAGACAAAATTTGATCTATTAGATGTTTGAGTTTAAAAAATTCATAACTTTTGATCTGTATGTCCAAAAATTACAAATTTTATATCAATGGATTCAGAAAAATGTAAAATTTGCATTTGTGGCCTTATTTTAGTATTTTGGTTCGGAAAATTTAGAGTTTTATGTAGAAACATTTGTAGGACTATTTTAGGTATAAAAATTGTTTTAAAAATGTTTTTTGAGTGAAACCTTTTGCAAATGGTTTGTTTTGAACCCTCTGACCAAAAAAATAACATTTGGATTTAAAAATAAATTTGCCTAACACTATAAATTATTCCTTAGAATAAAAGAATTTCTAGCAAAACAAAAATGATTTAAAAGGCCTATTTTCTCTAACTTGATTTTAAATGGTTTTTCACTTTTATAAATGACCAGTAGGTGTTTTAAAATGGTTATAGCCTTATTAGAAACCACTTTTTAAAATAAAACAACCTTTTGCATGCTTGCATGCATTTCCTTGTTTTTATCATTTATGTGGTGAATTGTTTGAATGCTAGTTTTGAATTTGTGCCCTGCTTGATTGATTTGTAGTGAACTTTGAAGAGTGTGACAATTGCAAGATCAAGGAGTGAACCTAGATTCTCTACTAAAAAGGCAAGTGGTGCTTCATATATTTTGTCATATTATTTTGACCATCCATTAGTGATATTTTGAGTAGGACTTGCATGGATTTTTTCTAAGTATCTATACTATGCTATGCCTTGGGAAACCCTAGTAGATGTTGTCTTAGTGGATTTTTTCCCTAAGTTAAGATTCTTGCTACCATTATGCTTATCTTAGCTAATAGAAAACAAGGGTGGATTATTCATGCTATGAAATATTTCAAAGTCTATGACTTGTGTTTTTGCTTAATAAAACAACTATGTGAATGAATCACCTGGGTGGAATGGTGAGAATGGTTTGTGTTGAGTGGTTATATAAGGCCCATGTTGATGGATTACCTTATGTATCACAATTGTGGAAAACCATGTTGATTTGAGATGTTAAGTTTTGAGAAGCTTCTAGTGCAGCCACATGGTATATGGGCTCTGCCTGGATCATATAGGTTGTAATAACTTAGCCAGATGGACAGATGGTGGTAGGGGTGATAGGATGGAACGCGTCCATTTGGTCTAAGGGAAGGCTTCTGAAAGATCTCGTCTCGATGCATGTCGAGTCTTGTGGGAAAAGTGCACCACCTCTCGAGAGGGTAAAACCTAAGTACTTAGCCGTGTCCCCAGAAATGGACAATTTGAGTGTAACATCCCGATTTTTACTAGTCGATTTTTTTTCTTTTTAAGCAAGGAATGTTAGGTCAAATAAAAAAATGAAATTTTTGTTTGGTGCTGTTTAAATCAAATCCTAATTTTTTTGAGAATTCAGTTGACATATAAAAGAAGGAGATTAATTTCTCAAAGTTGCTGCTATCAATCTTCTTTTAAATTGTAAATTTCATTTTTATTTGGTTCTTTGTTTCTCACGTGCATGCATTGCCCCATGCATGGCTGCACCAACATATCGTGCCTTTAGATGGCCTTCCCCTGTACAATTTAAAACCCAATTATATATTTTTTTTGCTCTCTTTCCTGGCATCACCGAAGCAAGCAGGCCAAGGCCTTTCGTTAGTTTTGATAGTTGAAGGGTCACACCGCTTCATCAGCCCGCTCATCTCAACAAGATAACAGGGACTAAACATTTCAGGCCATCGGGCTCGGACGCACGGGACGCAACCAGCTGCAACGTCGCCTCTCCTTCGTCTCCCCGTACCCATGTAAAGCAGCACACGAACAACGCCTCAACATCCAGACAAGAAACACCATGCATCCATCAACGCTATAAACCGAACCATAAACTACTGCCGTTACTCACCACCAAATATCAAGCCATCAGAGCCTTGGGCTCCTATTCCAGTACACATTTGGAGAGCTCCGCCTGTCGCCGCGGGACGTCGGCAACAACTCCGGCAGCTCCGACGAGGAAGCGACGAGTTGCTAGAAGGAGGAGCTGCTGCGTCACCGGAAGCACAAGGACGTGGGGAGCTGACTCGTGGACTAGAAGGACGAGACACAGATCGCCGGAGACGCACTTCGCCTACGTTCATCCCAGTTCATCATCTTCGTCCGACGATCGCGTCACTCTCGGTGAGCTTCGGTACAAATCCTTTTAACCACAACCTATCCGCACCTATGCCTACCTCCTAGACATGTTTTCCCGCCGTAGTTTTATAGTTTACGGCGGTGCCGGTGAACCAAATGTCGTCCGATGACATGAACAGATTAGACCATCAAGGACATGCCTTTTGACCTTGAGCCCAACCTATGAAACGTGTCAAATAACATTAGGAAGCCAGTAGTATTGTTAGTTGTGAGTAGATTTGTCACTATCAATCTGTTTTAAAAAGTGTTTGATTCAGTACTTTGCTATGCACGCGGTCATGTACGTGTACACACTGTTTGTGCTGATGTTCTGTTTCTGCTAGCTAGTGAGTATGTTTGGTCATCTAGTTTGATTGTAATAGCAGCACAATTTATTAAATATGCTCAAGTGTTTTTGGTTTGGCAGTGTACGAATGACATGTAGTTTTGTATACTAGTGACGTTGTTCATTTAGTTCATTAGAGTAGAATAATCATAGGATTTATTATATTGGCTTGTTACTCATCGTGAATTTCAGCATATAGTTTTTTTTTACACTAGTAGATGTTACAACTCCTAAGTTCAGTAATATTTTATTTAGTTGGTAGCCTGTTATGCTATATTAGTACATTGTGCTTCGGATACATTAGCTTTGGTAGCTGATTATAGAGTCATGTTACTGTGCTTTTATCTAGTCTAGTTCATGTGCTCCCTCATTGCATGTGTGGATCACAGTAGCTTTTGTATGAGTTATATATAATGTATGCTTAATGTATGATCTAGCATTTTATGCGTGTATGGTCAATAGCTTTTTGTGTACCTTTATCACTTGTGTGTTTACTGTATGACTAGCTAGCATATAGTCTATTTGTGCATGACATATTTTTTGCGACGTGGATATTTTAAAGAAACGTATTATTCTTCCTAAACTTATTTTATTAATCGAGAACGGTAGATCGACCCTTATACCGAACCGTCCGAACCTCGCAAGCATATTTGGCTCTTTTTATTGGATTTTTATATTTGGATCTTATCTGTGGTTATTTTGAAATGTGTATTTATCGGTGATTCATCGTTATGACGCGTAGGGAGTGACGGGTTCGAGCAGCATCAAGATTTCAGGGAAGAACATTTTCACGACAACGAAGGCATGCCCCTTACCATGTCTTATCCTAGCTTTATAAAGTGCATTATATTTTATTGTTTTACAAATATATGCTATTTTGGTTACACACATACCTTGATACACCTGTCGCCATACAACACCCTGAGTAGATACTATATAGTAGTCTTATTAGAGTAGAATTGCTTGGCCATGCTCAATAATAAGTAGGATCTTTGATCTCCCCTCTTCGGAGGAATTGGATGACCCTCGGGTCACATACACCCCTTTTTGAAACTTGATGAGCTCGCTAAGCTAGCTGTTGTTGCTTCCTCTACTCTATTCTACTCTGGGTGAAACTTACCGTCTAAACACTGGCGCGGGCGACAGCTGGATCAAAGGAAGGAGCGATTGGCTGCCCTTCACTAGTTGGAGGGGGCAATCTGTCGTCCGTGCCGCATGAGGTCCTAATAAGTCTTGGATTTGAAGATTGTGACCAACCGTACAACCACATGCTATAATGGGCGCTGGCTTGGTCAAGTAAGTTAGTCAGCCTTAGGTGTTAATGTCGCCGTACGGCTGATGAGGTGTCTGCCTGCGGGAGAACCTTCGGCACAAATGGGGGGGACGGTTTGGGGACATACTCTCAGTTCCGTGCGCCATACCCGGTGGGCATGTCATACCTTTGGGGGATCTAACTAAAAGACCTTGTCACAATCCATATACCGGTACACTAATTGGTGTGTATTAAACCAGCGACGGCTGGTGGGCGTCAAGACGGGATTGTGTCGTGTGGTAAAAATGTACAACCTCTACAGAGTTTAAACTATTCGAATAGCCGTGTCCACGGTCATGGACGACACATGAATCTTTCTTGACATACGGGAACCTGTCTTGATACTTCCCTCTTTGCCCCTATCCTTATCCTGGAATCTGTGAACTGTGTGAGTTGTCGTGGACAATCACAATATTGAGAATTACCACATTGATGATAAACATGTTTTCGTCAAAAACCGCTTTCATCAAAACTATTACCATATTGCAAATAAAATTGGCTTTATGCAAAAGAACCATATAACCTCCACATAAAGCCACATGTAGATATTATAGATTTTGCATAAGGGGTATGTTGAGTACGTCATGTACTCATGGCAATACTTTTGTTGATACTTCAGAGTACTATGGAGATGGAGATGACTATGATTACTATGATGACGCTGATGAGTGAGGCCTCGTGGACTACATCGACTGCCTGTGGCTGAGATGGAGTCGCTACGCATTTTATATTTCCGTTGTGTTTCTGGATGTAATAAATGTCACTAGACATTTCACTATGTTTTTATTCAGACTTTGTAATAGTTACTATTTTGTACGCCTGCAATGATATACATTTCGCTGTGTCGTCAACATTGATCTTGGGATTGACGAATAAACACAGGGGGGGTCTGGAAGTTAAGTTCTGGTCCTCACATTGAGCATCAAGATATTGAAGCTATCAAGGATCTCCTTATTCCAATTTCTAAGTTAAAAATCTTGTGGTTGAACAAGGGTAAAGGTTTACCAATGTCTATTTCTGGTTCCTTGGGTGTTTTTGACAAACAAAAACTTATTTTTTTCAACCAATAAGGAAAACCTTATTTTGAGCAAAGCAAGCCTAAACTACACCTATCCAAATTCATATAGATGTTAGATACTACTAATCTACCATAGTATGACTTGCCAAAACAATTCAAATGTATTGACCCTTGTGGCTGTAACTTATTATGTTGCAGGTTTGTTTGATGTTAGTGAAGTTTGTTGAGTAGGGATTATAAGTCTACAACCAACATGATTGTCTGTGGCATATGAAGATGAAGGACTGCATGCTATATAGTTATATCTGTTGCATTGTAATAAGATAGCCAAATGAGTTATGTAATATGTAATGAATTATTTTATTCCTGGTAATAAGTTGTAATATGACCTTTGTTTCTTGATATTACATCTTAAATTGTGGATGCTAGCTATTCGATCCAGGGACTAGCATTGCAATCACAGGTACCTTTACCTTATAAAGGTGGGGCTTACATCATCTAAGGGGCTAGCCCATAATGCTAGTCGTTCATCTTGGAGTCGTGGATATAGAACCATTTGTTCCTCCATCCTCTGACGGATTCGCAGAGGTGGATGTAGAAGTACTGCTGATTGGGGCTGATATATATTCCGCACCCGCCCGGATCGTACACCATGCCTCCGTGGCCAGATTTCCTCCTCAAGCAATACGGTTCTTGAAGAGTCCAAAGTGTGGCGTGATGCCGAGGAAACATTCGCACAGCATGATAAAACACATAATATGCAGACGAGAATTGGGCAAAACTAGTGAAGTTGAAGCCCATAGATAAAAAAAGAAGCCCACGAAGAAATTCGTGGGCAAGAAGAGAAAGGTGTAGAGGTCCCAACCTTTATAAGGTAGAGATCCCTATGTTTACAATGCTAGTCCCTAGATCAATAGGTAGCATCCACAATTTAAGATGTAATATCAAGAAACAAAGGTCATATTACAACTTATAACCAGGAATAAAATAATTCATTACATCTTACATAGCTCATATGGCTATCTCATTACAATGCAGCATATATAACTATATAGCATGGAGTCCTTCATCTTCATATGCCACAGGAATCATGTTGGTTGTAGACATGTAATCCCTACTCAACAAACTTCACTAACATCAAACAAACATGCAACATAATAAGTTACAACCACAAGGGTCAATACATTTGAATTGTATTGGCAAGTGATACTATGGTAGAATAGTGGTATCTAACATCTATATGTATTTGGCTAAGTGTAGCTTTGGCTTGATTTGCTCAAAATAAGGTTTTCCTTATTACTTGAAAAACACTAAGTTTTTGTTTGTCAAAAACATCCAAGGAACCGCCAATAGAAATTGGTGAACCTTTAACCCTTGTTCAACCACAAGATTTTAACTTAGCAATTGGGATGAGGAGATCCTTGATAGCTTCAATGTCTTGATGCTCAAATTGTCCATTTCTGGGGACACGGATAAGTACTTAGGTTTTACCCTCTCGAGAGGTGGTGCACTTTTCCCACAAGACTCGACATGCATCGAGACGAGATCTTTCAGAAGCCTTCCCTTAGACCAAATGGACGCGTTCCATCCTATCACCCCTACCACCATCTGTCCATCTGGCTAAGTTATTACAACCTATATGATCCAGGCAGAGCCCATATACCATGTGGCTGCACTAGAAGCTTCTCAAAACTTAACATCTCAAATCTCTTTGTTCCTCGGTGGTTTTCCACAAGTGTGATACATAAGGTAATCCATCAACATGGGCCTTATATAACCACTCAACACAAACCATTCTCACCATTCCACCCAGGTGATTCATTCACATAGTTGTTTTATTAAGCAAAAACACAAGTCATAGACTTTGAAATATTTCATAGCATGAATAATCCACCCTTGTTTTCTATTAGCTAAGATAAGCATAATGGTAGCAAGAATCTTAACTTAGGGAAAAATTCCACTAAGACAACATCTACTAGGGTTTCCCAAGGCATAGCATAGTATAGATACTTAGAAAAAATCCATGCAAGTCCTACTCAAAATATCACTAATGGATGGTCAAAATAATATGACAAAATATATGAAGCACCACTTGCCTTTTTAGTAGAGAATCTAGGTTCACTCCTTGATCTTGCAATTGTCACACTCTTCAAAGTTCACTACAAATCAATCAAGGCACAAATTCAAACTAGCATTCAAATAATTCACCACATAAACTAATAAAAACAAAGAAATGCATGCTAGCATGCAAAAGATTTTTTTATTGAAAAAGTGGTTTCTAATAAGGCTATAAACATTTCAAAACACCTACTGTTCATTTATAAAAGTGGAAAATCATTTGAAAACAAGTTAGTGAAAATAACCCTTTTAAATCATTTTTGTTTTGCTAGAAATGCTTTTATCCAAAGGAATAATTTCTAGTGTTATCCAAATATGTATTTAAACACAAATGTTAGTTTTAGTGGTCAGAGTGTTTTCAAAAAAAATTCATTTGCAAAAGATTTCACTCAAAAAAATCATTTTTAGAATAATTTTAATACTCAAAATAGTCCTACAAATGTTTCTGCAAAAACACCTAATTTGTTAGAAGCAAAATACTAAACTAAGGCCATAGTTGCAAAGCTTTCATTTTTCTGAATCCATTCATATAAAATTTGTAAATTTTGTCCAAGCAGAACAAAAGTTAAGATTTTTTGCAAGTTTAATCATTCAAATTTATTTTCTGGATTTTTAAACAGATAGTACTGCCACGCGTCTTAATTCTATTGGTTGATACTATTTCGTGAGGATCGTGCTAGACAGGACGCATGATCTAATTTAAATCGCACGGTGCAGATTGATGCGTAACTCTTTGCTAAGCCAATCTATCTTATCTCTTAGATCTACATCAGACGGCTCACAACACATTGCCAGGAACTGGCAATGCTGGCGACAAACGCGCGGTAGAGACGCTCAGTCAGTGGTGGTCCGGCAGATACATGAATCAAGGAAGGAAGAGGAGAGGCTCACCGGGTTCGCCATGGCGTGGGGATGCTCGAGGTGGTCGCCGTAGACCAAGGGGCGCACGCGGTTGCCGCGGATTGCTCACCGGACTTGCCTACTGGCTCGGGCACACACGGTCATCGACAGGGGCGAGGATAGAGAGCATGCTAAGACAAGCCAACGGTGGTGTTAGATGCGTAGGAGATTGGCGATTACAGGAGCATCATTCAGGGGGGAGCGGAGGTCAAGGCTCACCAGGAGATGTCACCAGAGTCGGATCAGAAGGCGGTGGCGCTTAGACTTGGTTGTTGCTAATCCTCTGGGGCACGCGCGGGCGAGTGGGAGGTGCTGGCAGATGCGCACGTTGATGGTGAACATGCTCGTGCGATTCAGGGGCAAGGGGATGGCCGGAGCTAGCCAGAATTGGTGCTGCAGCTCGTTGGAGACAGTGTGGTGTGAGGGGAAAATTAGCACAGCCTGGTGGCTCCGGTGGAATGGGTTCTGAGGGGAAAGAGAGGGGAGAGAGGGGCGATTAGTAGGGTGTGGTCACAGGGAAGGATTGTCATAGCATTTACACGAATTAACGCAGAGGAATCAACATAGGAAACGACAGAGAGAAGAGGGGAGGAACTAGTTGCGCGAGGACGACGATGTGTTGGAAGGGTGGGTCCGGCGCGTCAGTGAGACGGGTGGGGTGATACGCGGTGAGAAAAGAATGGGCAGAGAAGAAGGAGTGGCCCGGGTGGGCTGCTGTTGGGCCTGTTGGGCTGGCAAGTTGGGTCAGGTGTGTTGGTTATGTTCCTTTCTATTTTTTTCTTCTCTGTTTCTTTTTTTCCATTTATATTTCCTATTTTAACTTGATTCAAATGTTTTAAACATCTGTTTGAATTCAAATGTTTATCAAACCTTTTCAGTGGGTTTGTACTGTTTAATAGTGTGTTTAAATAGTCCACCTTGGATTTATTAAAACATTTTATTATGCTTTAATATTTATTTAAATGAGGCTTGCCTTTATTCAAATAAAATTGAATATGGTTTAAACCCTTATAATTTTATTTAAATAAAATTTATTCCTTTCTTTTTATTCAGTAAACTTTTATTCAATTTGCTTATGGATTTGGCCAAGATTTAATTTGACCTTTAAATATTCCTTATTTATTTCTTTCTTTCTTTCTTTCTTTTTCTTATAAAATCCATATCTTTTTATTTATAGCTCCAAATATATTGATTCCACTTTGTATAATTTTATTGAATAATTGTTTATCTTTTTAAATCCTTTTATGATTATTTTTCTCACAATTTGGTATTGATTTTTGTTAGGACCTTTATTAGCTTTGGAAATTATTTACTTTTATCTTATTAAATTCATAAGTTTTTATCCACGGCTCCAAATTAAGTGAAACCAATTTCCATGGTTTTATAATATTTTTTTTACCATTTTGATCATTTAAAAATGTTTGTTGCTGAATTTTTATATGGAACAAATCCATAGTCTTAGAGAGATCTTGGAAATGATTTCTTTCATTAGGTTTTAGGGTTTTGGTTTAACTTTTCCAAGTGTTTAAATTCAAGATTCTTTGTATGCATGAATGCATTTCTTTCTTTGAATATTTGTTTGTTGCTTTCTTATTCCAATTTTGTTCAAGTAGGGTTTTGATGTTTTCATTTAGAAGCAAAAAGTTTCTTTTCACCCTAAATTTCAAAAATTAATACTTTTGTTTATTTATTTTTCACATTTCAAAATTTGGAGAATTTTGGGATGTGACAAAAGGCCTCGAATAACGAAGGCATAAAACATCACCCCAAAATGTTCGGGTGGGTCAAGGATTACCTCCAAACTAGGGGTATCGCCTTTCTCCTGCGGGATCAGATGCGCCTCACGCAGGTGACGCTGATCAAGGTCCCTCATCGTCGACCACCGCCAACCGCCATTGGTGACGCGGCCGGTGGTGGGTTTCTTCGCAGCGCTGACAGCGCTCGTCTCGACGGCAAAAACCTTCTTCGGCTTGCCCATCCTCTTGGTGTGATGCGTTGTATCTGTGCACGAAGGATGACTTAAGGAAATCTCGGAGAATGTCCAGCGCAAGGAGGAGTAGAGGGCTCTAGAAATGGCAAAGGCAAAGAGCAAGAGACGAAGTGAAAACAGACGAAGGGGAAATTTTCTACCAGGGCCCTTTGCAGTATAAAAGTAGGAAGACAATGAAGCGCAACCATTTATCTACCAAACCTAAACACGTGTCTCTCACCCCGTTACACACGTGGCGGTTGCCGCATGAACCATCGCATGCACGCCTCCACTATGCGCAGAAATCAAGGAGATGTAGTGAATTTCGCCTAAACCACGTGTGACTAGTCAAATCCCAGTCGGAATGTGGGACCTACGACCGCCTCATCCCATCAAATTTGTGGTCGCAGACAGTTGAGCTCACCAAGCGTCAGCAATGACGTCATCGATTTCAAAAGCAGATGAAGGCAACGGCTCTAAACTTTCAACTCATAGCAAAGTACTTACTCGAGTCTACCACTCGCCCAAATACTTAGGGGCTACTCCTATCAGGAGCGATGGTCGCGCACCTGAAAAACTGGTACAGTCCCTAAGGCACCCGAAGAAACTTTGACAGACTTTTTTTGATAATATCTTTTATGCTTTGAGTCCTTCATAGAGTCCATGACTCGACTACAGACTCGGGGGTTACTCCCATAGGGAGCGCCGGTTGCACATTCAAAAAAGGCCGGATTAGTACTTTGAGTCCTTCATCAAGTAACTTCAAGAACTTTTGGATCACTATATTGCACAACCAATGACTATAAGTTTCTGCTCGAGTCTACGACTCAAACAGACGCTCGGGGCTAATCCCATAGGGAGTTCTGTTTGCGCACCCTATGAACAAATTGGTTGTGATCCTTTGGATCCTTTATCGTTGGATTGTGGACAAGTACGCCATAGGGGGAACTAGTGGCATTGGAAAGATGGGGTGTGAGACGTCGGATGTTCCAAGAGCGGTGAGCACAAGTTTACCCAGGTTCAGATCCGACTACGGTGATCGGATCCTACTCCTGCTAGCAATCCAGTAATATATCGGCGTGAGCCGGATGATACAGCGGATTACAAGAGAGGTTCGCCTGTGCGAGTTGGTTGTGGTTGTCTATTGAGTTGTTTCCCTAAAGGCTCCCATAGGGCCAGTTTATATAGTCACTGGGGCCTAGGGTTAAAGGGAGAGGCATATCCGGCTACGTTACAGAGTCGGTAACTAGAACAACTTGGACTACAAGGAATACTACAGTCCTAAGTCGGTATCTCTTCTGGGCCTTGGCATAGCCAGAAATGGCTCCTCCTCTTTCTATGACTAGTCCGCCCGTGAAGCAAAGCTCTAACCCGTTGGTGGGCCACCCTGGTCAGCGAGTCCTGTGGGTATACCCAGAAACTATATCCCCAATAGTAGCCACCGGAAGTCTCCATGATCTGAAGTCGGATAAATCGTCTAGTTTGATGGTATCTTTGTCTTGAGAATCTTGAAGGTCCCGAAAACTCCTTTCATTTGATGTAGGATTCCGAGTTAGTTGAGTTGGATATATTCTGCTCTGACCTTGATCTTTTTGTTGCTTTATTTGAAACATAAGCCAAATTTTTCAGCAGCGTGCTGACTGGAAACTTTATAGGTCAGGTCCCATCAGTGACAGGATTCCCATCAGCAACCGATCGTTGGTGGGTCCGTTCCTTATGAAACGGAATGTCGTTTCAATGCCTGCGTGAAAATCGAGGGGGTGGAAGAGTCGTGAGGAAGCTAACTCCTCCCTTTCCTATACGCGTGGCAACAATCGCGCATCTCACCGAACGAATCTTGACACAGAGGTAAATAAGAGGAGAGAAAACCCTTCTTCGTCGATTCATTCATTGCTTCCTCGTACTCCTCGAGCTCTCCGCACCAGTTCCAATCTGCCCATCGTTGAGAAAAAAACTCTCCTTCCCCCACAAGCCCATCTTCCTCCAAGAACTATGGCATCTGCCTCGTCCTCTAGAACAGCGGCGGCGGGTTCATCGGTGGCGGACGAGAAGAAGATGTGGGGTCTGTGGATCCCCAGAGACATGGACACTGTGGATCTCCAAGTCATGGAGGATGAGGGGTTCATCGCTGCCGGCGCGTGGCAGAGGGTTACTGGAAATGCCATCCCCGCGCCAAAAGACGGCGAGAGGGTGCTGTTCAGTACTCACGTCGACCGTGGCCTCAGTTTTCCACCGTTAGACTTCTTCGTCGAAGTCCTCAACCATTACGGTGTGCAACTCCACAATCTTCCTCCCAACTCTCTACTTGAGCTTCATGCTCACGCAGCTCTGTGCAAGGGGTTTCTTGGCATTAGGCCAAGTCTCACCCTTTTCTGGTACTACTATTGTACTCGGAAGAATTCCATCAGTGCTAGTGTGCCTTATGTCACCGGCACTCTTAGCTTAGTCCTTAGGAGGAATCGGATTTATCCTAGGATTAATGTTAGTGAGTCCGTCAAACATTGGGCCAAAACTTTCTTTTATCATAAGGATATTCCGGCTCCGGGTAAAGCGGAAGGTCTTCCGGCATTTGCCAATGGCGCCGCTCTACCACTGTTGGCTGGAGCGTCGGATTTAGCCTCTCTAGCACCACAGAGACCGCCTCATGCACCAAATCACCGGTGACAAAAAGGACAGCATGAAGGTCAGCCCGAATCGGCTCTTGCCGAAGGACTATAGGACCCTCATGCAATACTTGGTCAAGGAAAGAGTGGAACGAAAAGTTCTGGAAGTTTCCATGAAGATGTATACATCCAGTCGTCCTCTGACTCCGGTAAATATTTTGACTCTGCTTTCGCGTTTCGTTGTTTCCCTTGGTTCTTTCTCCGACTCTGGTTTCATCGATGCTTTTCCGATTCTGAGAGCTCAAGAAACTCTCCGAGTCCCAGCTAGCTCCACTAGACGGCTATGCTTCAGATGACCCGGAGGCGACGGAGGATGATGAGGTGCAAGAAGTTGCCGCCTCCGCCTCCAAGAAGCGTAAGGAGAAGGAAGTTGTTGCTGCTAGTAGCCAAGTGCTGCCAGTAGTTAAATAGTAAGCATCTCACCTTTCATTTTTAGTACTCATGTACCTTTATTATCTTTCCAAGGCACACCTAATATTTAGGATTTTTGTGTTCTAGAGTTAAATCATCATTGAAGAGCAAGATTAAGCCGGAAAGCAAGCCACACAAGCAGCTGCGTCAGCAGAAGCTTATTGTTTCTCCGGCTATGCCACCATCGACCCCATCCACTGGTCCATCAGCGCAGGGAGCTTCTACATCCCCTGACGCTGGTAAAACCTCGAAAGCCCTGGTCATCGTTGATGACCAGGAAACTGACAAGGGTGAACCCGAAAAGGGTAATGATCCCATGGTAATGACCACATGTACGGTGACTAAAGTGGTCGACTCAGCTGTTCCTGGCCTCAAGAGGAAGGAGAAAGAAGAGATCCTCAAACTGGCTCAGTCCATTCTTGAGAAACAAATCTTGACCCCAGAAGCAGCGAGCGAAGAGGAGGAAGACGTCAAGATGGTCAGCCTCCTAGACCAAATTTTGGTCCTGGACGCTAAAGTCACATCTGGCAAACTTCCAGCGACGGATGTTCCGTCCCTCACCCTTACCGAGAAGGTGTTTCACAGCACCAAGCTCGGATTTGAAAAGTTGCATCTGGAACACATTGTAAGTTTCCGATTCTTATTTGCATTTATTATCATATCCTCAAGCCCCCAAGCATAAAGTCGGATGAACATCATTGGATCTGGGTTGATGCTTTTAGGTTGCAAAAGAATGATGTAGTGTAGCCCCCAAGGCTCGTGCTGTAATTTTACTTAGTTAAATTTGCAGCCCGAGTCTTAGTAGCCGTCTGACGGTATTCCATCTCTAAACTTACAAAAAATTGCATCTTCCAACCAGGAATTGCTCAAGAATATTTCCAACAAGCGCAAAGAAATCAAAGCTTTGCGCTTTGAAAATTCAAAGTTAAAAGTTGAAAAAGATGAAGTAGAAGGTAAACTTTTCCGGCTTCCTCTTTGTCAGTTAATGTCACATCCCAAGATTTTCCAAATCTTGTAAAGTGAAAAATAAATAAACAAAATAAATTATTGTTGAATTTTAGGGTGAAAAGAAACTTCTGTTTCTAAATGGAAACTTAAAATCCCATCTTGAACAAACTTTGGTAAAAGTTTGAATCCAACAAAAATCCAAATCAGAAGAAATGCACTCCTCAATGAATGTATTTGGAAATTTAAACACTTGGAAAATAAATCCAAACCCTAAAACCTAATCGAATAAAAATCATTTCCAAGTATCTCCAAGCCTATGGATTTGATCCATATAAAATCTTGTCAACAAAACATTTACAAATGATAAATAAAGACAAATAGAAATATTATAAAGCCCTAGAAATTGGTTTCACTTAATTTGGAGCCATAGATAAAATCTTATGAATTTCAATAAGATAAGGAAAAATAATTTCCAAAGCTAATAAAGCACTTATCTAAAATCCATACAAAATGGTGAGCAAATAATCATAAAGATATTTAAAAGGATAAATAAATATTAAACAAGATTTTACAAATTGGAATCACCAAGTTTGGAACTCTAAATAAAAAGATATGAATTTTATAAGATGAAGAAAGCAATATTAAATAAAGAATATTTGAAAGACCAAATGAATCTTGGCCTAATCTATAAGAAAATGGAATGAATATAATCCAAATCCAAATAAAATAAAAGGATAAAGAATTTCCAAAATAAAATAAAACGGCATTAACCATTCTATCCCTATTTTAATAAAGACAAATCTCTAATAAGAATAATTATATAATTCTTGAGAAAATAGTATTTTGGAATTTACCCAAGTGAAATAAAAGTTGTTTAATTGAACTTAATTAATATTAAAGAAATCTTCCAAATAAAATTTATGGATTCAAAACTATATTTAATTCAATTGGAATTAAACAAAAACCCAACTCAAATGATTTATGAATCATATTAAATACTTTCTAAATAATTCAAGATGAATTATTTTGACACCCTATTAAATGAATAAAAACCTACTGAAAGGATTTGGAAAGTTTAAGAATTTAAATGGAGATTTAAAAATATTATTAAATCTTATCTAATTAAAACTAGAGCCTATTTTGAATAATTAAAAGACTTTAAAAAGAATAAATAAATTATTCTTAAATGATTCAGAATGTTTTATTAATCAATATTGAAACCTACTCAATTTTTGGAAAAGGATTGAATTCAAATGAATGTTTGAATTGCTTATTCAAAATCAAAACAGAAAAATCAAAAGAGAAAAAGAAAAACAAATAGAACAAAAAAAAGAACAAGCCAGCCCAACTGTCCACTGGCCCAACTAAGCCCAACCTAGCCCACTGCTCCTCCCCCGCAGAGAAATGCTTCACACCAGATAATCTAACCGCACAGCGTATGACAGATGGACCCCATCTCCCCACTCACTCTTTCGCTAACGCCGGACCCCACTGCCACCTCACCGTCTTCAACCCCGCGACAACCACGCCCCTCATTCCTCCCTGGCCGTTTCTGCCGTTGAAACCTCGCATAAATTCGCAGTAACGCTGCAGTGATTCTGCTCTGCAACCGTGCACTCTTAATCGCCATCCTTCCATCTCTCATTCCCCTCCGTCGCCACACCCTAGCGTGCCCCCAGGCTGCTGAATTTCTCCCTTCACCGCCAATTACTCCGGCGAGCACCACCTCCGATTACGACCACACGTCACCGCCCCTCGCCCCCTTGACCACACGGGCGTGTTCCCCAGACCCCTACGTGTCTCCCAGTAGCCTCCGCTTGCTCGCGCTTGAACGACAGCATCGGCAAGGACAACCACAGAACACCACCGTCGACTACCACCACTCCGGCGAAGTCCCTGGTAAGAATCCGACCGCGCCGCCCCTTCTCTGTGAAACTCCTGCACTCCCTAATCCTCTACGCATCTAATGCCACTGTTATATTACCTTCTCGTGCGCTGTAGCCTCGCCTCCGTCGACGTCTGACCGTACCCGAGCCCGCAAGCTACTCCGGCGAGAGATTGACAGCAACCTCGTGCGCCCCTTGCCTTCCCGCGAGTACCTTGAGCATCACCGTGACCCCGTGAACCCGGTGAGAACATTCTTTTCCTTCCTTGCTTCCTGCAACTGCCGCGGCACCGCTAGCAGACCGCGCCGCCGCCAGCCACCGTCAAGCGCCGCCAGTCTTTGGTCTAGTTGGTCTGAGCCATTGGATTTCGATCGTGTGTATGCGATAGATTGACTAAACGAACCGGTATGCTCGCCTCTGTGCCGCACGATCTAACTTAGATCCAACGCCTCTGAGTGCTTGATCCAACCGAAGCGGTACTGGCGAATTAAAACACGACACGTGGCCTCTGTTTGATTTAAAAACCAGAAACTTATCTAATTGATGTTCCAATTTGAATAATTCATAACTTTTAATCTACACGTCCAAATTTTGCAAAATTTATATCAATGGATTTAGCAAGACAAGCCCTAGCCAACCATACACTTTGTTTAGTAAAAAGCTTCTGTTAAATTGATTGTTTTTGCAAAAACTTGTGTATGCTAGTTTAGAATATAAAAATTGTTCTAAAAAGCTTTTGGGGATAAAATCTTTGGCAAATGGTGTGTTTTAAACCTACTGACCATAGGAAACAAACTGTGGTTTCAAAAATGTATTTGGTGAAACAAAAGAATAAACTTTGGTTTTAAACCATTTCTAGTCAAATAAAAATATGGTTTAATTATCAAAAATGGTTTCGGAAGAAAACCTTTGAGAAATATTTTGGAAATAAACTCTCTGGCCCTAAACATAAGGTTATATGGTTTGAAAACATATTTTGTGAAACCTATAGAATTTTGCCTTATTAAAAGCATTTCTTCACCACATAAAATAATGACTTGATCTAAAAATGGTTTATGAAGTAAAATCTTATACAAATGATTTTTCCACTTTATAAAATGACCATTAGGTGTTTTCAAATGTTTATGAACCATTAGAAACCACTTTTTCAAATAAAACAATCCTTGACATGCTTGCATGCATTGCTTTGTTTTTATCATTTTATGTGATGAAATGCTTGTAATGGTAGATTGAAATATTGTTTGCTTGATTGAATTGTAGTGATTTGAAGTGTGTGAACATTGCAAGATCAAGGAGTGAACCTATACTCTCTACCAAAAGGCAAGTGATGCTTCATACTTTTGTCCCATTATTTTCACTATGCATTAGTGATATTTCTAAGTAAGACTTGCATGGAATTTTGCTAAGTGTAAACTATACCATGGGAAATCCTAGTAGATGATACCTTAGTAGAAATTTCCTAAGTTAAGATCCCTACTACTATCATGCTTAGCTTAGCTAGTAGAAAACAAGGGTGGAATATATATATTCATGCTATGTAAAAATTTCTAAGTCTGAGGACTTGTGTTTTTGTTTAATAAAACAACTGAGTGAATGAATCACCTGGGTGGAATGGAAGGAATGGTTTGTGTTGAGTGGTCATGCAAGTCCAGTATGCTAGGGGAAACTTGGGCATCACCAAGTCCAGTATGTTGGGGAAAACTTGGTGTCTCACTTGTGGATGGCCACCCAGGAACATAGAGATTTGAGATGTCAAATGTTGAGAAGCTTCAAGTGCAACCACATGGCATTATGGGCTCTGCCTGGATCATATAGGTTGCAAGAACTTAGCCAAATGGACAGTTGGTGGTAGGGGTTTTATAGGTTGGAACGCGTCCATTCTGGTCTAAGGGAAGGCTTCTGAAAGATCTTGTCTTGGTGAAACTAGGTCTTGTGGGGAAAGTGCACCACCTCTGCAGAGTGTAAAATCTAAGTACTTAGCCATGTCCCTGGCAAAGGACAATTTGAGCATCAAGACATGGAAGCTATCAAGAATCTCATCATCCCAATTTCTAAGTTAAAAACTTGTGGTTGAACAAGGGATTGAAAGGATCACCAATTTCTATTGGGAGATGCCTTGGGAAAGATTTTTGTCAAGCAAAAACTTAGTGTTTTCAAATGATAAAGAAAATCTATTTTGAGCAAAGCAAGCCTAAGCTCCACTTAGCCAAATGCATATAGATGATAGACTCCACTATACTACCATAGTATCACTTGCCAATACAATTCAAATGTATTGACCCTTGTGGCTGTAACTTGTTATGTTGCAGGTTTGATTGTTATTAGTGAAGTTTAATGATTAGGATTACAAGTCTACAACCAACATGTCTGCCTGTGGCACTTTGAAGATGAAGGACCCCATGCTGTTGCTATATTCTGCTGCACTGTAATAAGATAGCCAAATGAGCTATGTAAGATGTAATATATTATTTTATTCCTGGTTATAAAGTTGTATTATGACCTATGTTTCTTGATATTACATCTTAATTGTGGATGCTAGCTATTGATCCAGGGACTAGCATTGTAAACATAGGGATCTCTACCTTATTAAAGGTTGGGAACCTTACAGTTAAATGTTTTTGTCATAGTAGGATTTTGCGTTATCCGACTGATATTTTTTTATTTGCATAATTGTTGTGCCAATCCAGCAAGATGGTGGAGCAGGCCGAAAAATTCAAAGTCTTGGAGGCAGAGAATACTGAACTCCGGAAAAAGCTTGAGACCCTAACTGTGGAGTCGAAGAAATCCGTAGCTGCAGTTTTGGAATCAAGCAACCATGAGACCGTGAGGCTCGAGAAGCTCCTAGACCTCCGAGATAAAAAATTTACTGATCTCAAGAAGGAGTTTGATATCCAGATGGATTTTGCCAGGGCCTCAGCAAGTGAACTAGACAGACTCCGCAAGGAGCATGCTGAATGGAATCACTCTGTTCTTGGTAAGATTTTCGAATCTTTTATTTGTGTTGTTCATTTTTCGACTTTTGTTTTAGTCGGAATTTTGACTTTTGGTTCTTTCCCAGCCCCCTTGAATCTTTCCGACTCTTCCACTTCCGAACCTCGCGTCGAGCGTATTAAGCTCGCCGGAGATGTCTTGTTTGACTTCCGCCAAACTCTGGAAGAGGATGGCGAAGCCGTCAAGATTTCCGATTTGCACAAAATGCTAGTGCACGAGATGAGGGACAAAGTGAAGGAGATTCCGAAGCTGATTGAGGACTGGAAGATGTCCTACGCTCGGACTACTTCACAAACAGCTCTGACCATGGTGATGAGCCACCATAGCGAGATGGAAATATGGCACGTCACCAAGGGCATTGCCAAGGAGGATGATGAGGGTAACCCAAAAGATATCAAGGCTATCCAAGAATCTTGTGCAGGCTATGCTTGTCGGGTGGCGGAGATGACCAACTACACGACGCCATTCTTCGAATCCGTCGCCGCGCATCCTTCGCCTCAACAGCCAAAAATCAACAATGCTTTCGAGTCTGAGATCAAGGGTGACACGTGTTCCACCTGCTTCATCACCACCGCCTGTAGCATAAACAATTTTTATGCATTATCTTAAACTTATGGAACTGTAATGATGGCTACAATATTTATTTTGTGCTGGTCTGTAAAAACTGATGCTTTTACTATCTTAGCACTTTTGTTTATATATTTTCATGCTTTGTGCTTAAAAGTTTTCTAAAGCACTCTTTTTTATGATTATACTTATCAGTTTATATGGCTCTCTGCCTCGTCCCTTTCATGGGTCGGCCAACTTTTAGCACAGAAACTTTGCCGAGCAACGGAGCGCAATTACTAAACCAGTTTAAACTCGGAAACAAAGTCGGCCTCCAGTACCAACAACTCATTACTCGGAAAATGCCCGCATCTAAGCAATCGGATAAAGAATCAAAGTATAGATAATAATTTAAATTTTGTACCCTAAGGTAATAGTTTTTAGATTGTTCAAAAATCATAACCAGATCAAATATGAGCATAAAGTAATTTCAAGTATTCTGGGATTTTTGGAAAAATTACATGCTCTTTTGGAAATAAGATGGCAAAAATGTCTCAAAAATAACAATATGAGGGAACTAATACTTTATTTCACTTTGAACATGTACATATATGATTACAAGGAAATATAACTAAAAATAGAAGAGACGTAGCTGTGCAATATTCCATGGACGGTCTATTTCATCCGGGTCTGTGCTACCACCAGCTCTCTTCCTTTTCCAAGTATCAGGTCTTTCCTTGACTGCTCTCATGTCGGTTAAATAATATGAACCATTATGCAGAACTCTGCTAACCATAAAATGTCCTTCCCATATTGGGGAAAGTTTGTGTTTCTTTTTTGCACAAGCCGAAGAACTAAATCGCCTTTTTTGAAAGAACGGTTTTGCACTCTCTGACTATGATACTTGCGTAACTTCTGCTGATAGGCTGTAGATCTCTGTTAAGCAACGATGCGTACTTCTTCTATTATATCGAGATCATCTTGCCGAGAAACTTATGCATCTTCTTCGATATACACTTTGACTCGTGGAGCTTGATGGATCAGATCACTCGGAAGAACTGCTTCTGCACCGTAAACCAAGGAGAAAGGAGTATAGCCGGTTGATCTGTTAGAAGTTGTACGTAAGCTCCAAATCACAGACGGTAATTCTTCCGCCCAAGCCCCCGTGGCCTGACGAAGCGGTGCCTCGAGGCGAGGTCGGATTCCTTATAGAATAAGGCGATTAGTTCTTTCGACTTGTCCATTGGCTTGTAGATGTGCGACTGATACAATATCAAGTCAGATCCCTTGTTCTTCGCAGAATTCTGTAAGTTCCCCCATGGAAAAGTTGCTCCCGATTCAGTAATTATACTATACGAATATCCGAATCTGATGATTACGTCCTCGATGAATCTTATGGTTGTGGCTCCATCGCAACTTGTTACGGGTTTAGCCTCAATCCATTTTGTGAATTTATCCACCATCACTAGTAGGTGAGTGAATCCACATTCTGCCTTGCGAAACAGCCCTACCATATCAAGCCACTAGACCGTGAACGGCCATGTAATAGGGATTGTTTGCAGCTGCTCTCCCGGAATGTGTGCCTGATAAGCGTACTTTTGGCACCCCTTGCACGTTTTGACCAGTTTATCGGTGTTTGCCTTAGCTGTAAGCCAAAATAATCCATGTCAAAAAGCTTTTCCCACTAAGGATCTGGCTGCAGCATGGTGACCATAGTCGCCTTCGTGGATTTCTCTTAAGATTTCCACTCATTCTTGCGAAGAAATACATCTCTAAAACACGCCGGAAACACTCTGTTTATAGAGCTCACCATTTATTATAGTGTATGATTTTGCTCGTCGGACAATCTGTCGGCTCAAGACTTTGTCTTTGGGTAATTTTCCATCTATCAGGAAATCTAGATAGGGTTTTGTCCAACTGGGAATTACAGCCAGAACTGCTATTAAAGGTGAGTCGGATAGTCCTCATCAACTCCGACTATGGAGGGGACTCTTAAATGCTCTACAAAATCTCCATCCGGTACTTGTTTCCGTGCAAAGCCTATCCTTGATAGGGCATCTGCTTCCTCATTTTCTGCTCGAGGGATCTGTTGAATCTCAAAACCCTCGAACGATTTGGATAATTCATCCACAACAGCTTTGTATGCTGCCATGTGTTTGTTTGCATTACAAATGTGGGATACAATGCCGAGCAACTAAATCCGAGTCTCCGTAACACATGAATTTTGATATTCCAATGTTTTTGGCCATGCGTATTCCATGTAGCAGTGCTTCGTACTCGGCAATATTATTGGTTGCCGTGAAGTGTATTTGCAACACATAGAACAGCTTATCTCCTTGGGGTGATTTGAGCACCACGACAGCCCCCAAGCATCCTCGTGCTTTTGATCCGTCAAAGGGAAGGGTCCAAAATTCCGAGTCTGGAGGGCCTATATTTTCGTCCGTTTCTGTCCAATCAACAACAAAGTCGGCGAGAATTTGAGACTTGATCACTATACATGGTTTGTACTCAATGTAGAAAGCTGCAAGCTCAATTCCCCACTTTGCGACATGTCTTGTGGCATCGTGGTTGTTGATTATATCTCGCAGAGGAGCCGTGCTCACTACTGTGATCTTGTGCTCTTGAAAATAGTGAGGTAGCTTTATGGATGCAAAGAACACTCCATAGGCTAGCTTTTGATGATGTGGATACCGTTGTTTTGATTCTGTCAGGACCTCACTTAGATAATAAGTTGGCCGCTGCACCTTATGTTCGTGGCCCTCTTCCTCGCGCTCAACTACTGTTACTACACTTAAGACCTTGTTGGTCGCTACGATGTAGAGTAACATAGGTTCCTGAGATTCTGGCGCTGCGAGAACTGGTGGATTTGAAAGAAAATCTTTCAAACTTTGCAGTGCAGTTTCAGCTTCTAGTGTCCAGACAAATTTGTCGGTTTTCTTCAAGAGTTCATACAAAGGTGCGGCTCTTTCACCAAGCCGGCTGACGAACCGACTCACTACTGCAATGCAACCAGTGAGACGATGTACGTCCTTCAAGCGAGTCGGCCTGGTAATGTTTAAGATAGCCTTGATTTTGTCCCGGTTCACCTCGATGCCTCCCTCAGAGACGATGAAATCTAGCAATTTTAAGGCTGGAATTTCAAAGAAACACTTCTTCGGATTTAGCATCATGTTGAACTTTCGTAGACTAGCAAACGTTTCATACAAGTCGGAAATGAAAGTTTCCTTCTTTTTGGACATAACACCTATGTCGTCTACATATACATGGACGTTGCGTCCGATTTGGTCATTGAGACAATATTGCATGGTACGTTGATATGTTGCTCCTGCGTTCTTTAAGCCAAAAGGCATAGTTTTATAGCAGAAGGTTCCGAAAGGAGTGACGAAAGACATCTTAATTTGATCCGACTTTTTCATCGGTATCTGGTGATATCCAGAATATACGTCGAGAAAACAGAGTAATTCTGACCCTGTCGTTGAGTCGATAACTTGATCGATTCTTGGCAAAGGAAATGGATCTTTTGGGCATGTCTTGTTCAAAGCGGTATAATCAACACACATCCTTAAATCAATGGTGTCCTTTTTAGGGACGAGTACAGGATTTGCCACCCAATCTGTATGGATGACCTCTGTTATGAAATCCGCTAGCTCTAAGTGGGCTAATTCCTTGGCTATTTCTTTGCTCTTTTCATCACCAAACTGTCGTAAGGACTGTTTTATGGGTTTAGCGTATGGGTACACATTAAGAGAGTGTTTGGCAAGTTCCCTAGGTACTCTGGTCATGTCAGATGGCCGCCATGCGAAGATATCACTATTAGCTTTGAGGAACTCGACGAGCGTGTTTTCCTATGCATGGCCTAAGCCTACCCCTATGTTCGTCGTCTTGGAGGGATCATCTTCCTTCAGCGACATCTTCTTCGTCTCTTCCGACGCCTTGAACTACAAACTTGGCTTTAGCACCTCATTCTTTGTAGCGGGCATCTCGGACGGATTGATGGTCTTCTTGATCTCCTGGTACTCCTAGGCATGTAGCACGTCTTTGGCGAAGGAAGCATATCCTTCGTCGCATTCTCGCGCCTTCCTCGGATTTCCTCCTATGGTGATTACGCCCTTTGGACATGCAAGTTTAATCATATTGTAGATATAACAGGTACGGGCCATGAACGCCATGTAAGCCGAACGCCCGAAGATGGCGTGGTAAGCACTTTTGAATGGTACCACCTCGAATTAGAGTGGCTCGGTCTGGTAATTTTCTCGGGTTCCGAATGTCACGTCCAGAGTGATCTCACCCAGAGAATTAGCCTGTCTCCCTGGTACAATGCCATGGAAAGTTACACTGTTGTAACTCAACTGGCTCTCGTGTAGCTTCATGTGGTGGAGTGTCTCGATGTAGAGGATATTGATACTGCTCCCACCATCCATGAGTGTTTTTGAGAACTCATAGCCATCAATAAGAGGATTGACGACCAGAGGGTACTCGCCCCGACAATGTGTTTTCCTCGGGTGATCTGAACGATCAAAGGTGATAGTCACCTCTGACCAGTCCAGGAATTGGGGAACAGCCGGAACTATGGCATTGAGCTCACGAAGAACCGCATTTTTGTCCTTAGCTGGTTGGGATCCAAGGAAGCAGACATATGCGTCTTTCTTAGTCGGAAAAGTCTTCTTTCCATCCGACTTGGGCTCTACGGAGGCTTCCGCCTCTTCCATGTTGGAATCTTCCTTGGGATCCTTTCCTTTCTCGGAATTTTTCTTTCCTTTTCATCGCTTGGCTCTGTAGCCATAGGATTCGTCTTTCTTGATGTCGTCATTGAAACGACACTCGGCATTTGTATAGGTAGATCCTCCATTACTATCCAAGTGGTGGACACAAGGATTATTGGCAATGTCAGCCTAGGTATAGGTTCTTCTGGGTTGTTGATCTCCTCTGCCCTGGATTCGGGAAGTTGATCGGCCTCTACCATGACCGCCTCCTGAAGGTAATATGCCCTGAGAGGCAATAATAAAGTGTTTATTATGTGTATTCCAAGTATATGATAGATGTTTATTTTGCATGCTATAATTATATTAATATGGAAACTTTAATACATGTGTGTTTAATAAACAAACAGAAAGTTCCTAGTTATGCCTCTCTCATGAACTAGCTCGTTGATTAACAAGATGATCAAAGTTTCCTGACCATAGACATTGGATGTTGTTAATAACGAGATCACAACATTAGTGTAATGGTGTGATGAACATTCATCCGAAGTATAGCATTACGATCAAAGTCATTGAGTTTATATTGCTATAGTAACTTACAAAGTGATCCTAATCCTTAGACCATGAGATCATGTCAATCACTAACACCAGAAGAGTTTCTTGATAACATCAAATGCCACACCGTAACTGGGTGATTATAAAGATGGATTCAGAACTACTAAAGTGTTATGTTGAGGCCCATGGATCGAGAGTGGAATTTGTTCATCCCGATGACGGATAGATATACTCTGGGCCCTCTCGGTGATATCACATTGATTATCTTGCAAGCAAGTGATTTGATCACTAGAATGTTATATCACGGGAACGAGAAAAGAGTGCATGTCAGTAATGAGATCAAACTAGGTATGGACATACCGATGATCGAATCTCGGACATGTAATATATCGTGAAACAAAGGGATTAAGATACTAGCGTAAAAGGTTCCGACGATCACAGGAAAGTCATCGTTGAATGTGTGGGAGTCAGTATGGGGCTTCAGATCCCGCTTCTGATTATTGATCGTAGAAGTGTCTCAATCATGTCCGCATTATTTGTCAACCGTAGGGTGGCACACTTAAGAGACACCGACATCAAAATAGAGCAAAAGTTTCATGCCGGAAAGAATAACAAGCGCAGGAATTTATTTCACTAGATACCGAAACAGGTTTTCGGGTGAAATTGCAGAAGGTGTTTTTGCATGTGAAATGAAATACTAGCAAGGGGTTATATGTGAATGTTTTTCATTAAAGTAATTGAAAAATTTTTGAATAAATAAAAGGAGTTTTATTTAATGAGAGTTTGCATTAAATTTGGTGGAAATTTAATGGGAATTTGAGTGGGATTTTGAGTGGAGGGAATTGAAAGGATTTTTGTGAGTGGAGTGTCCACCCACATGAATGAGGGGAGGGAAAGGGGGCAGCCCCCATGCGCCGGCCACCCCTTGGGGTCCCCCCTCTCCTATAAAAGGCACCCCTCTCCTCACTTCTCACTCACACCTCCTCGTGAAGGATCTCTCTCCCCCTCTAGAATTTATCCCCCATGGTCTCGGACTAGCGAAATACATGTTCCCGGTGGCTATTCGGCAAGAAAGAGTTGTGCTTTCACTGCATCTCTAGAGCGAGGAGGCGGAGGTTGCTCGGTGTCTTGTACGTGTGTGCGAGCACGGATGTGCTGCTGATTTGCGGCGCTAGGACTTCCTCTCGATCTTGAGATCGGCAAGAGATCGTCTACATCAACCACGAGTTTAACTCGTTAGGCTTTGTCGGTCTTCAAGGGTATGTTCTCTACGGATATACATCCGCCCGCTGTTTGTATCTAGTAGATATATCTTGGTACATAGTTCCCATCATAGGAATTTTTTTGTTTTCTATGCTACGAACCCTACAGTGTTATCAGAGATGGATCTATGCGTAGATGATTTACATGGGTAGTACACATATGAGTATGTGGGCGATGATGATCATGTTGTTGCTTCTTAGTTGTATTTTGGATATTGGTGGCATAGTGCGATGAGACTTGTTCCACGCTTGACATGCAACTAGTTTGCATAAGTGGCTAGCGAGTGTCTGTCTCTTCTACTATAGTCAATATCTAATTTGCAACGAGTTGTCAACAATTTGGTTATCCTCATTGTGCTTCATGTTCGTAGTTAAGAACGGTTCTATCTTCGAAAGCCCTAAGCCACGTAAAACTTGCAATGGATAAATTAGAGGCGTCTAGTTTAGATTGTTGCTGGGCTAGTGTTATGATATGGTGATGTTGGAAGTAGAAGTATGAGATGATACTCTTACAACACACATAACGTGTAAGTTCCATAGACCTTTGCCTTACACATAAAGGTATGATAGTCATCATACCACGGTGCACATGATAGAGATCATATGCGGGAACCATGTCATTTCACTTATAAACATGTGATGTTTGATAGCATCTTATATTGCTTGTTTGGCGTTTTATTAGCATAATAAGATGATCCCTCATTTAAATATCAAGATAAGAATGTTTTCTTCCTTTAGTATGCACCGATTATGTTTTTGTCACTCCTAGACATCACGTGATGATCGGGTGTTCTTGGATCCACGACCATATTTCGGGTGTAAGACAGTTACACACGCGAATACTAAGGTTCTTACTTGGCGAGCCTAGCATGTACAGACATGGCCTCAGAACATGGACCGAAAGGTTAAGCATGAGTCATATAGTACATATGATGCCCATTTGATGCTCGCCTTTGAAGCTACACCGACTCATGTGATGATCGAACTTGGTGTTGTGGATTTGGTTCATGTAATCACCAAAAATGCACGAGGGATGTCGTTTTTGAGTGGGAGTTCATTCGTAATGTGGATTAGTTGAACTCAATATATCATAAACTTAGTCTAAACTTTACAAAAAAAATTGTAGATGGCACCACCTGCTTTTAATTTCAATGTGTTCATGGAGAAAGAGAAACTTGCAACAAATGGTAGCAACTTTATCAAATGGGCCATGAATTTGAGGATTCTCCTCTCTCCTGCACAAAAGCAATATGTTCTAGAAGCGCCGCTAGGCCCCCCACCGTTAGATGATGCCCCTGATGAAGAGAAGAATGTCTATCAGACTCGTCAGGAGGACCACAACTTAGTTCATTGCGGCATATTGTATGGGCTAGAGCCGGAACTTCGAAAGCGTTTCGAAAACGGCAATGAATTTGATATAATGGGTGAGTTGAAAATGATTTTCGACACACATGTTGCTGTAGAGAGCTACAATGCTTCAGAAAATTTATTTAGCTGCATGATGGAAGAGCACAGCTCCGTAAGTGAGCATGTACTCAAGATGTCGGGTTACGCCGATAAGCTTGTGTCCTTGGGAATATCGATTCCCATTGACTTAGGCATCCATCGTGTTTTGTAGTCTCTGCCACCTAGCTATAAGAGCTTCGTGATGAACTATAATATGCAAGGCATGAAGAAGTCTCTCCCCAAGCTTATGTCAATGCTTAAAACTACAGAAGTGGAGATCAAGAAGGAACATCAAGTGTTGATGATCAATAAGAACAATGGTTTCAAGAAAGACAAGAAGTGAAAACGGAAGGGAAGTAAGGGCGGCAAGTCGGTTGCCGTGCCTAAAAAGAAACTCCGAGTTGTACCTAAGTCTGATACCGAGTGCTATTATTGTAAGGGGCCATTGGAAGTGCAACTGCCCCAAGTATTTGGCAGACAAGAAGGCCGACAAGGCAAACAAAGGTATATATGATATACATGTTATTGATGTGTACTTGACTAGTGCTCGCAGTAGCACCTGGTATTTGATACTGGTTCAGTTGCTAATATTTGTAACTTGAATCAGGGGCTATAGAATAAGCGACCGCTAGCAAAGGGAGAGGTCAAGATGCGTGTCGGCAATGGATCAAGCGTTGATGTGATCGCCGTCGAAACGCTGCCTCTCCACTTGCCGTCGGGATTAGTAATAAACTTGAATAATTGTTATCTGGTGCCAACACTAAGCATGAACATTGTATCTGGATCGTGTTTGATGCGAAGTGGTTATTCATTTAAATTCGAGAACAATGGTTGTTCTATTTATATGAATGAAACCTTTTATGGTCATGCACCGATGATGAATGGTTTATTTATATTGGATCTCAATAATAGTGTTACACATATTCATAATGTTGATGCTAAAAGGATTAAAATTAATCATGATATATCTGCATATATGTGGCACTACTGTCTAGGTCATATTGGCGTTAAACGCATGAAGAAGCTCCATTCGGATGGACTTTTGGAATCACTTGATTTTGAATCATTTGATACATGTGAGCCATGCCTTATGGGCAAGATGACTAGAACGCCATTTTCCGGTTCAATGAAACGGGCGATAGATTTATTGGAAATCATACATTCTGATGTATGTGGTCCAATGAGTGTGTCGGCGCGAGGTGGATATCATTATTTTGTTACTTTCACGGATGATTTGAGTAGATACGGTTATATCTACTTGATGAAACACAAGTCTGAAACCTTTGAAAAGTTCAAGGAATTTCAGAATGAAGTGGAAAATCATCGTAATAGAAAGATCAAATTTCTACGGTCCGACCGTGGAGGTGAGTATCTAAGTTGCGAGTTTAGCACTCATATGAAAGAGTGTGGAATTGTTTCAAAACTCACACCTGCTGGAACACCACAGTGAAATGGTGTGTCGGAACGTCGTAATCGTACTTTATTAGGTATGGTTCGATCTATGATGTCTCTCACGGACTTGTTGTTGTCATTTTGGGGTTATGCACTAGAAACTGTTGCATTCACTTTAAATCAGGCACCATCTAAATCCGTTGAAAAGACACCATATGAATTCTGGTTTGGAAACAAACCTAAGCTGTCATTTCTTAAAGTTTGGGGATGCGATGTTTATGTGAAGAAACTTCAACCGGATAAACTCGAACCCAAAGCGGAAAAATGCATCTTCATAGGATACCCTAAGGAAACTATTGGGTATTGCTTCTATCACAGATCTGAGGGCAAGGTTTTTGTTACCAATAATGGATCCTTTCTAGAGAAAGAGTTTCTCGCGAAAGGTGTGAGTAGTCGGAAGGTAGAACTCGAAGAGGTTACTGAACCTTCTCTTCAAAGTATGGCGAGTAGCACAGCGCCGAAAGTCATTCTGTAGTTGGCTTCACCAGTTGAAGAGGGAACTCTGAAAGAGAGTACTACCGAACCTCGCAGGTCTAGTAGGACACGTGCAGCTCCCGAGATGTACGGAAATCCTGTCATGAATTTCATGGTTGATGAAAATGATGACCCTGCGACGTATGAAGAAGTGATGATGAGCCCGAATTCCAACAAATGGTTAGAAGCCATGAAATCCGAGATGGAATCCATGTATGAAAATCAAGTTTGGAACTTGGTGGACTTACCACACGACCGAAAGGCCGTGGAGAATATATGGATTTTCAAAAGAAAAACGGATGCTGATGGTAATGTGACCGTCTATAAAGCTCGAATTTTCATAAAGGGGTTTCGACAAATTCAAGGAGTTGACTACGATGAGACATTCTCTCCCGTAGTGATGCTAAAATTAGTTAGGATTATGTTAGCAATTGCTGCATATTTCGATTATGAGATATGGCAGATGGATGTCAAAACCGCGTTTCTCAATGGTAATATTGAATAATATTTGTATATGATACAACCAAAGGGTTTTGTCAACCCTAAGGATGCTAACAAGGTGTGCAAGCTTTAGCGATCCATCTATGGATTGAAGCAAGCATCACGAAGTTGGAATCTCCACTTTGATGAGGTGATCAAAGAGTTTGGATTTGTCCAAACTTATGGAGAAGCTTGTATTTACAAGAAAGTGAGTGGGAGCAATGTGGCATTTCTGATATTATATGTGGATGACATATTATTGATTGGAAATGATATAGATCTTTTAAACAGTGTTAAAAGTTATCTAAACAGCAAATTTTCAATGGACCTAGGTGAAGCGTCATACATAATAGGCATAAAGATCTATATAGATAGATCTAGGCGCCTAATAGGGCTATCGCAAAGTACATACCTTGATAAGATTTTAAAGAAGTTTAAAATGGACGAAAGTAAGAAGGGGTTCTTACCTATGTTGCAAGGCAGGACATCGAGTAAGACTCAAAGTACGGCTATGGAGGAAGAAAGAGAGATAATGGACAAAGTCCCCTATGCTTCAGCCATAGGCTCTATAATGTACGCCATGCTATGTACAAGACCAGATGTGGCACATGCTATTATTTTGACTAGTAGGTACCAATCGGATCCAGTTCGGAACACTGGATAGCGGTCAAGAATATCCTTAAGTACTTGCAAAGAACTAAGGATATGTTTCTTGTATACGGAGGTGAAGAAGAGCTCGTCGTTAAGTGTTATGTCGATGCTAGCTTTGACACCGATCCGGATGACTCTAAGTCTCAATCCGGATATGTATTTCTCATGAATGGCGGAGCGGTTAGTTGGAGGAGCTCCAAACAACCTGTGGTGGCGGGATCAACAATAGAGGCCGAATATGTTGCTTCTTCGGAAGCAGCTCAGGAAGCGGTTTGGATGAAGGATTTCATATCCGAACTAGGTGTGGTTGCAAGCGCATTGGACCTAGTGGTGATCTATTGTGACAACAATTGTGCCATTGCCAATGGCAAAGAACCAAGGTCTCACAAGTATTCCAGGCATATTAAGCGCCGGTTTCAGTCCATCCATGAACATGTCAAGGCTGGAGATATAAAGATTTGTAAAGTACATACGAATCTCAATGTAGCAGATCCGTTGACTAAAACTCTCCCTAGAGCAAAACATGATCAACACCAGAACTCCATGGGTGTTAGATACATCACTATGTAACTAGATTATTGTCTCTAGTGCAAGTGGGAGACTGAAGGGAATATGTCCTGAGAGGCAATAATAAAGTGTTTATTATGTGTATTCCAAGTATATGATAGATGTTTATTTTGCATGCTATAATTGTATTAATACGGAAACATTAATACATGTGTGTTTAATAAACAAACAGAAAGTTCCTAGTTATGCCTCTCTCATGAACTAGCTCGATGATTAACAAGATGATCAAAGGTTCCTGATCATAGACATTGGATGTTGTTAATAACGAGATCACAACATTAGTGTAATGGTGTGATGAACATTCATCCGAAGTATAGCATTACGATCAAAGTCATTGAGTTTATATTGCTATAGTAACTTACAAAGTGATCCTAATCCTTAGACCATGAGATCATGTCAATCACTAACACCAGAAGAGTTTCTTGATAACATCAAATGCCACACCGTAACTGGGTGATTATAAAGATGGATTCAGAACTACTAAAGTGTTATGTTGAGGCCCATGGATCGAGAGTGGAATTTGTTCATCCCGATGACGGATAGATATACTCTGGGCCCTCTCAGTGATATCACATTGATTAGCTTGCAAGCAAGTGATTTGATCACTAGAATGTTATATCACGGGAACGAGAAAAGAGTGCATGTCAGTAACGAGATCGAACTAGGTATGGAGATACTGATGATCGAATCTTGGATATGTAATATATCATGAAACAAAGGGATTAAGATACTAGCGTAAAAGGTTCCGACGATCACAAGAAAGTCATCTTTGAATGTGTGGGAGTCAGTATGGGTCTCCAGATCCCGCTTATGATTATTGATCGGAGAAGTGTCTCGATAATGTCCACATTATTCGCGAACCATAGGGTGGCACACTTAAGAGACGCCGACATCCAAATATAGCAAAAGTTTCATGCCGGAAAGAATAACAAGCGCAGGAATTTATTTCACTTGATACCGAAACATGTTTTCGGGTGAAATTCCAGAAAGTGTTTTTGCATGTGAAATGAAATACTAGCAAGGGGTTATATGTGAATGTTTGTCATTAAAGTAATTAAAAAAATTCTGAATAAATAAAAGGAGTTTTATTTAATAAGAGTTTGCATTAAATTTGGTGGAAATTTAATGGGAATTTGAGTGGGATTTTGAGTGGAGGGAATTGAAAGGAATTTGTGAGTGGAGTGTCCACCCACATGAATGAGGGGAGTGAAAGGGGGAAGCCCCCATGCGCCGGCCACCCCTTGGGGTCCCCCCTCTCCTATAAAAGGCACCCATCTCCTCACTTCTCACTCACACCTCCTCGTGAAGGATCTCTCTCTCCCTCTAGAATTTATACCCCATTGTCTCGGACTAGCGAGATACATGTTCCCGGTGGCTATTCAGCAAGAAAGAGTTGTGCTTCCGCTGCATCGTTGGAGCGAGGAGGTGGAGGTTGCTCGGTGTCTTGTAAGTGTGTGCGAGCATGGATGCGCTGCTGATTTGAGGCGCTAGGACTTCCTCTTGATCTTGAGATCGGCAAGAGATCGTCTACATCAACCACGAGTTTAACTCGTTATGCTTTGTCGGTCTTCAAGGGTATGTTCTCTACGGATATACATCTGCCCGTTGTTTGTATCTAGTAGATAGATCTTGGTACATAGTTCCTATCGTAGGAAATTTTTTGTTTTCTATGCTGCGAACCCTACACCTCCGCGCCCTCCTCGTCCTCCAGATCTGAATGTTATGTTGACAGCTGCGTTGTCCGGAGCCGTCTTTTTGTCCGAGGTGTTCTTGGGCTTCTAAGTTTGCTTTGGCTGTTGGGTCGCATTGGGATTGGCCGGAATATTTAGCAGCCCTTCTGAATCATCATCGGCGTCATCATACTTGCTTGTCGTCTCTATCATTTCTCCCAAATCTGTGACGTGGTCACGCTTCAGCCTGAGACATAAAGGTCCGACTGGAAGTCCTACAATAAAAGCTTCTATCGCAGTTTGCTCGTGTACTCCTTCGCAGGAGTTCTTCGTATCGATCCATCGTCCGAGGTAATCCCGGCAGGTTTCTCTAGGTCTTTGGGTGCAACGCTACAAGTCTCCGACTATGCAGGGCCTCCTGTATGTTCCCTCGAAGTTTGAAAAGAATGCGCTTTGCTTATCATACCAGTTATGAATTAAATTCTCTGGTAGTTCACTGAGCCATGATCGAGACGTCTTCATCAACATTAGTGGGAGATATCGGACTGCAACCAGGTTATTTCCTCCTTTGGCGATGCAGCAAGCCTGGAAAAAATCTTGGAGCCAAGTATCTGGCCGAGCTGCGCCGTCATAGGGCTGAATGTGCTTGGCGATGCCAAAGTCAACTGGAAATTTTGTCTGACGTATACGTGGACAAAAGCACTTGGTTCCCACATACACATCTTCTTCCTCGTCCCGCCACGCTTCTATGTTTGATTTGATGCGATGGCGAGCGTTGTTTCGCGAGAGTGATCTGCGCCTTGGGGTCTCCCGGCTTCTACGTGGTGGAGTCGGATTACTGCTTCTTCTCTCACCATTGCCGCATCCGCCCCTGCGGCTTCCGTGGCTAGGATGGACCTGGTGGATTATTTTCGGCTGGGTTTCTTGGTGGTGGCGGTGGAGCCTCATTATGCTGACTATGATGCATGTTTCTTTGGGCATCGTCCCTACTAGATTGAGGACAATCTGGATCATCTCTTTGTCCGGCGTTGCCAGCCGGACGGCTTGGTGGTGGCATCCTTAGCCGATCTTGCTCCTCTCGCTGGCGGCGTGTTTCCAGTTCTTCTCTATAGCGATTATTTTGCCGACGATGGTCCTGATGAGGAACCATTGCCCTGATGTCATCTTTGGCCGCAGCCGGAATAACTCTTGCCCAATCACGCGCCGGACGGCGAGAGTGGCTGTTGGAGCCAGTCCTGGAATTTTCTTCTTATCCATGGGAACGATAGCGCTAAGCCGTATCCCTGCGGAGCCTTACGTCAGAGCTTTCGTCGGCGCCATTGTGGCAAAACTCGGATTTTGAGGCCAGCTTGCCACTGAATGACGCGGTCGTCTTCTACTACTTTAATCCTTTGTCCAGCAACACGACGCACTGCTGGACCTGCTATGGAGACGGATTGTTGGCGAGGATGGGTTGGGCTGCAGCAGTGTTTTCCACTGGCGTGTTGTAAACTCGGATCTTCTCTCCATCTTTTACGTCGAATAGGTCTTTTTGGATATCCGGGTTCTTGTTTGCAAGAAATGGACCTGCCCTTGTTTTGTTTGGATGTCGTTTGAAATTTGACTGATATCTGGCAGGATCATTGTCTAACTGTTGTCTCATCTCGACGAGGCGTGTGGCCTCTTCGAGTAGAAACAAGTGGTGCTTTTCTAGGTCCTCAGCCCTTTTCTCCAGCGGCTCCGGCGTAAGATCCGAAGTTGTTTGGATTGGAATTATGAGAGCATCTCCGTAGATTTCGCGTGCACCCTTGATGACAACGTGTCTATCCACAGGAGGATCGATCGGGGTGGGATTAATCGGATCTCCGTCCTGATTCTCCATCTCGATCTCTTCATCAACTTTTTCTTTGTTGGTTTCCTCGACGTCCGGCTCTGCCAGAGATGGATTCTTGTTCTTGTTCTTCTTCTTTGACCGCCCAGTAGCCTTAACATGCGTACCAGTGGCAAAGACGGCTTTCGGTCCGGTACCGGGGGATAAACTTCCGTTGGTACTTTCCGTCATGGTTGGCCCTTAGACCTTGGAGGAGTCTCCGGTGTCCATGTCATCATGCGAAGTGTAGCTTTCATCCATGCTATCATATGGACTAGGAGGAGTTTCCGGCTCACCTGGAGTTTGTCTGGAGACGTGCTACTGCTCGTACTCCTCTATCTCTTTGTCAAAGTCTCGAAGGTCCTGTGACATGATTGACTCTGTTGGGGAGCCAGGTAAGTCGGCATTTTCTTCAATTGCGTCTAGGACCGAGTCGCTACCATCTCCAGCATCGACAGAGTCAGATCCAGTCCTTTTGTGGTACAGGAAACAGTGCTTCTTCTTGTTCATGTTCTTGAAGTAGTGGCACAGCTGGGTTTCCACTCCTCCATCTCAAAGTTCTTCGCGATGTCGGTGATTGCTTCGTAATTGATGTAGGGGCGTTTCATCATCTCCTTCATCATGTGCTTCAAGGGTAGTTTTTCTGCTACGATGTCCGGTATGCCGGAGCCGTAGCGAATATATTCTTCATCCGTGTATCCAATCTCATCTGGGAGATCGGATCTGGATTTTTCTTCCACCTTTTCTTCCACTATAGGGGTGTGATGGGTGGGTTCAATTTTTTCTAGGACCTTGAAATCTTCCGCCTCTACGGACAAAGTAGATCCTGATTTTTCTTCCGCCATGGTCATCACCGCGAGGGTGGGTTGGGCGGGTTCACCAAAACCGAGATAGATATCGATCTTGCCGATTGACATGATTGTGTAGGTCGTCACGGGCCTAGAAGCCGGAATCCAAGTCTCGTCTAGGAGGATGAGAGGGACATCACTGGCGTAGACCACGCGACCCATGGCGATTGTTTTTACGATTCCTGCATGCGTAGATTCCGCCTGGAAGGATGCTCCAAAGGTCACCTGCCCCACGGTGGGCGCCAACTATCGTCAGATTTTCGACAAGTACGCCATAAGGGGTCCTAGTGGCATTGGAAAGATGGGGTGTGAGACGTCAGATGTTCCAAGAGCGGTGAGCACAAGTTTACCCAGGTTCAGATCCGACCGCAGTGATCGGATCCTACTCCTGCTAGCAACCCGGTAATATATTGGCGTGATCCAGATGTTACAGCGGATTACAAGAGAGGTTCGCCCGTGCGAGTTGGTTGTGGTTGTCTATTGAGTTGTTGCCCTAAAGGCTCCCATAGGGCTTATTTATATAGTCACCAGGGCCTAGGGTTACAGGGAGAGTCATATCCGGCCACGGTACAGAGTCGGTAACTAGTACAACTTGGACTATAAGTAATACTACAGGCCTAAGTCGGTAACTCTTCTGGGCCTTGGCATAGCCGGAACTGGCTCCTCCTCTTTCTCTGACTGGGCCTCCCGTGAAGTAAATCTCTAACCCGTTGGTGGGCCACCCTGGTCAGCGAGTCCTGTGGGTATACCCGGAAAGTATATCCCCAACATCCTTTACAGCTACATCAAACATAACCTACAAAACCAATCGACAACTTCGCCCAAAATAATTCTAAGATGGATAATGCCTCCTTATTCACCCGAAACTCCTCCACGGCAATAAACTTTCGGATGTTGTCTCTGTGACACAGAGATAAAATCTGATGGCATGATAACACACCCGAATGTGCTGTACCAATAATATATTGTTCCAACAGGCGCGATGAAAAATCCTTACGAACGTGTTGTGTACATAACTTCAAACACTAGAATTCGACTCCTGTAAGAGCTCCGCGGCCTAAGTCGAATTACACCGGCAATTTTCCAGATTCGATTCTAGGGACTCAAGTATGAGTGCCCGAAGGAAGTTAACTAACACTGATCCACCGGGAGAGTTAGGAACGCATATCAACTATCCCTATGGTCTAATATCTTGACCCGAAACATATTCGAATGAACTCACTCAAAGACTTATGAGTGTCCAGTCGAATCTACGATTTGACTGAACACTCGGGGCTACTGACATGGGTATGCCCTACGGGTGCCCAGTGTTAGCTTACTTGGTCCAACGCAATGGAATCCCATGAGAGGATGTACCCCTGATGGTGAATCCCAGGAGGATTTTCGGTGGCCCAAGCCCAAGAGGAGTGCGATTCCTTGAAGAATACGGCTAAACTCAAGATAGAAATTTAAAGGAAAAACCCTAAACTTGTAACCGACTTGACCTATCCTGGTACCTAGCCTATCTATGTAAAGGCTAGGAAGGAACGACGAGGAAGACTCACCTCATAACCCTAGCATACACACCTCCAAATTCAATATGCGCACCCCTCTAACCTTCGTCTTCGCCATTAATCGAGAGCAGACAAGCAGGAGTAGGTTTTTCCCTCCGGGGGCCTGAACCTGGGTAGACCCTGTTTCCCATGTTGCTTGTCTGTTAGCCATTCCGCGATCTCCAGCGTCCCCTCCTTCTCCGAAACCCAAGTCCATAACAATGGGCATTGATGAGTTGAACCGTCGTCACTCTGCACTGCTACGCATGCACAGTTGTAGTCCATTGTGCCAAAGCTTACATGGGAAGGAAGAGATGAACATTGTGTGAAAGTTGCGATGCTTCCCACCTAAACAAGTGCCATTAAAAGGCATAGAGACACTGAATGCAGAGTGGATCAGAGAAGGCAATGTTGCATTGAAGAGGAGAGAGGGAGGATGTTCACCTTCGTCCAGGTGCCTTTACTCTCATGGAAGACACCAATTAGACATAATTTTGGGTGGAGGAGCACTTTTCTCTGAAACAAGGAAAAAGATTTGCGGTGGAAGGAGCCTTTGCTCGCCTTGCCAGTAGTACGATATCGACTAGGCACCAAAAGCTGAGTACTAATACAAACATGAGTACTAGTAGTTGCTCAGTTCCATAGTTCCATTCAGGAGCAATAGGGGCTAATATAAGTATAGTTGTTTGTCAGGAACCTTCTTGGTTCCTAGAATGCCTCCTGGTCACATAGGAGTAACAAAAGTTCAATGAATTTCATATCAACCTCCAATTAAGCAGAATACCATTAAACACGTTGAGAAGAAATCCATGTGGGCATTCCTTGAACCAGAAGATAGCCATTTCGCGTCCTTGACAACATATCGCCAGATCCTACCAGTAGTGATCACCGCACACCCGTCATCGCCCATGGCAATCACGACTTCTTGATAACCTTTGTACAACTCATTGGTCACATGCAAATTTCTTTCTTCACATAGATGATTCTTCAAGACATTCTGACTGTAATCTAGTGAGAAGCACTGAAACCAGAACAAAACAATTATCCAAACTTTAGAGCTTGTTGACTGGTGCAATAGTAAAAAAGATGCCTACTTGATTCATTGTATGATAGAGAAAATAAATGTAGAATTGCAATGTTTTTGTAATACCTAGGACACTACGCTCTAACCAGCAAGCCAGGATGAACCCAAAGTGCATAAGGTGTCCTACCGAGGAGACAAAAGGGCCACCCACATGTAGGTCCCTTCTGAGCGAAATAGGGAACGATACCGGCCAACCACCCTATCCACTTTGCAAGAACATCGTATCAAGTGCGAGCGGCGTAGTCGATAGGTATGCGAACAAAATATACATAAGTGTGTATGTCAGTGACATACAACAGTACATCAGAGATAGACCATCTAAAATAAATAGAAATATTCAACGCCATACGGCAAGATCCAAATATCCTAAATAGAGATATAGTTTATGATACATCTTCATACATCACACATCAGAGTATTAGGCGGAAGGGGAAAACAATATCTGAGTACGGATAAGAGAAAAATAGGCATAAGATTCCCGGAAAATAAGCACATCCCGCCCACATGATATCAAGAACCTCCATCCCCGGAATCTCTACACCTGATGTTCATTGCCACCATTATCGGTCTCCTCGACCCAGTAGCCTTCCTACGGATATACCTGTCCATCTAAACAATATTTATCGTGTGAGACCCTAGGGGCTCAGCAAGTCTTTATGCATCTAAAGGGAAAAACCTGAGGGTGACGCAATTGAAGTGAAAATAAAGCCTAGCAGTTCTATAGAGACACACTACAACATCCTCTTAACCAATGATCGATGGACGCTCATTCAATAAATAATAATTAATTACACAACATATATATCAACATAAATAAACATCGCTCGCCTACCTCCCCATTTCCCGAACGAGAAGGCAGAAGAATATCCCATATGTTGGCGGTTTTATGAATCATTCCATGAATATTGCACTATTACTAGTCAAGTTTTAGTCATATTAAAAGTGGTACTGTAGTTATGATTGACTATGACTGAGAAACTGTGCTCCAAGTCGTCCATAACTGCAGACACGGCTTTCAAAAAGATTTACCCTGCAAGGGTGCACAAATAGCAACACATGCACGATCAACCTCGGAAAAACCAAATGAAAACCCAATAAGGCATCACGACAGAGCAATCACAAGATTCATAAAAATATTTTAGGGGGTCACCCCACTAAGCTACGCTCTACGAAGTTGTTCGGCTCCAGGAAGGAACAAGGGTGTGTGGAGACGGCTGTAAGAAACTGGGAACCCGAAAGTATGACTGAGCTTGTCGATATAGTGAAAAAGTGGCACGGGGTTCCTAAACAATATAGTAGTAAACGCTCCTCGAGCAATAGTATTAAATAAATCAGTAGGATGGCATAAGTATAGGATAGTAGTAAATCCCCAAACTAGTTTGCGGCCCCAAGAAATAATAAATGATTCATGGTCTGGCTAAGGGGATTTATGATCCCACATGCGGATAGTGCGATAGTCAAGCTACAGGTATCAAGTACTCGGGGACTATGGGACACAAGTGAGCATAAAGAACCAAATAGCAGATATTGCCCACCGGTGCCTCTTTGTTTAGTTATCCTATCACTACTCAATTCAGTTTCTTAGGTACCTCGTTATGCAAAGGCTCTTGAGAAACCCTACACATGTGATTCTACAACTTGCATGGCTCAAACAACTCCTGTAGTAATGGCTCATAGGATTGAGGGAACAAGCTTTAGTGGGGTTTGAAAGAAAAGGCTATGCAGCACTTGGGATTTCAATTTAATTCGGATCGCAACATATGATTCAAGAATAAGATAGATGCAATATGTGCTATATGTAGTGCAAGCATGGGGAATTGCTTGCCTGGAAGCTCAGTTGCAGAATAGGAAGGATCCGGGTAAAACTCCTGAGGCTCCTGATATTCTCCGTGCTCGGCGTCTATCCAGATAAAAAACCAAACACACAAGGGACCGAAATAAATACATTGCATAATTATATAAAGCATATGCAACGAGCAAACAAGATATTACATGATGGAATGATGCATAATTTACATGGTATAATATAGCATGGCATGGGTGAGGTGTGCGGTACAAGAATAAATCATTTTATTAAGTTTTTAGTCATGTTTTTCCACCATAAACCCTACTAGACATTTAATATTTATATGATGCATGCTTCAATTGATATAGTGTAATGCATAGTTAGAACAGACTCATCGCGCTGATCAATATAGACATATCATTTGTCGAAATCGGAGTTACGGAATAAAAGTTGTGAATTTATTATGAAAAAGCATTTATTTGCATTTAAATGATTTCGAAATTTTAAATTTACCAAATGATATTTTAAATATCATATTCATAATCCTCATGTTTTCCTAATACAAATATCATATATTATTTGAAATATTTGAATTTATAGATTAAAAGTTATTAATAAATGCATCTTAAATGGAAAAGGGCAAAATTGTAATTAGTTGGAATAGTTTGGGGCAATTCTGAAATTTATTGAATATGGATATAAATTCACAACTGAAAAAGATTCACTTTTTATTTTTAAAGTTTTTCCAAATTCAAATTATTTCAAAAGATATAAATTTAATTAGATTTAAACATTTTCTGAAATTTTTATAGATTAGAGAAAGGTCCTCGAACTTTTTGTACATAGGCAAACATCTAAAAGTATAATTGGGGCAACCCCTGGCTGGATCCACAGCAATTAGGCATTTTTAGCCATCCGATCAGCTCCTAAGAGAGCATCTTGTCCATCCGTTTACACTAAGTCCCTTTTACCCCTGTAATCAGTGTTTTGCAGTTTTGCACCAGGTACCCACGATTCTTCTGGTAGGTACGCGTGCCTGCCAAAGCTGAGTTCTTTTTGATTCCTGGGAGCTTTCGGGCCCATGTGTCAGCTGAGATGAATTGATTTTGCTACGCATTAACTGGGTACAGGATTAATCGGGGGCAGGCAAAAGGAAAGTTAGTCCCGGTAGAAAACCTACAGCCAATCTCCCTCAGCCACCACCCACCAATCGGCCTCCTCTCCTCCCTAATCACCACCGCCTCCCACTCCCCGATCCATGCACGACCGCTTCGTCTCCTTCCCTCCTGCCCCGCTGGAACCGCCACCACGAGCCAGTCGGAGGCGCAGAGATGGGAGCCGGCGGACAGCCGGAGGTTGGAACGGCAGCAGTAGGGGCGTTGACCGCTGGGATGGAGGAAGTAGGACAGGGGCGGGAGTGCCACCTCGCCAGGACGATGCACACATGTTGGGTGGCGCGGGAGGTCGAGGATGCCGACCGCGGTGGCCACGTGCGCGCTTAATCGCTAGGGCAGCGGGCGGCTATGACCCAGGGGAGCCGACGGCAACGGCGCCAGGAATCGAGGAGGCGGTCGGTGGAAGGCGGGGCCCAGGCTGGGCCGACCGCGGGGTACACGGTTGCGCCGGCAAACAGGGGAGGCCGAGGGGATTTCCATGGCCGTGGTCGATCTCATCACCGGGCTTCTAACTCAGGTATACTGTGGCTCCCCCTCACTGATGTGGTGGTTCCATCCACGCCTGTCCTGCTACTGTCTGTGTGGTTGTTGTAGCTAGATGGCTTCTTCGGCTTACAGGTACACATCCTTTCTTCTATCAGCCTCCTTCATTGTGTGTTTTGATCCAGCTTGATGCTTGGTTGTGTCCATGTGGTTGTCATGTGAATAGCATTTTCTGAATTATACATTTGCATATGCTGCTTAGTTGTATCAAGATTCTACAATTTTATGGCCGCCTCGAAAAATAAATAAGCTAATTGGATCTTGCCATGCACAAGCATTTGGCATTTAGTTTGTATGTTTTATTTTTTTATCTTTTGCTCGCAGGTGGTGTCACCAACAAGTACAGCACCGCCGCTCCAAGATCCTCCTACCAGTCCCAGGGTAATTCAATTTGCTTACTCACTACAATATCATGCACCTAAATCTTTAGGTTGCATTAATCTAGGTATTGTACTGTAATGCATATGTGTCGTTGAAAACTAAAAAGGACTTGACAACAGCGTTTATGTCCTATATCTTTGTTTTGAATTTATTAGTAGAAGTTGGTTCCTTCTTTACTCAAGATTTGCAAGTATATATTTTCTTTGAGCATTTAGTCTCCATATAATGGGATGAAAATATACTAACAAAAGGAACCAATGTAACTTTAGTGACAGAAATTGAAATAGCTAGCTTACTGTCATCCTCCTCCAAGCACGGAGGGCCAGCAATTGGGGATTAAAGTGCGCACGATGGCGATGGCTAGAGAGGCAGGGGAACTGCAGAAATCGCAAGCCGGTAGTCCCCTCCCTTCTTTCTACTTCTATTTCCCTATTTCTGACCTAGTGCTGCCACTAGGCTATTCTTCTCACTCCTAGGTGCTGAACAGGAGAAGCATGGACCGCCGCTGCAGTCCGTCACGACCTTGGTTCCAGCCGACCCGGCGGCTTTTGCACCACTCGCAGGTACCCGAACACCTCTCTTCCTTACTGGTTTCATACATATAAATTCTCTTTTGATTTCATACATAGCTTCTTTTTATTGTTTTTTTAGATTCTTTTTATTCTATGCCTATGAGGTGTCTGATGGAACTACAAGAAGGTGTTTATGCTCAGCATTTTGTTTTCTTCTGAATTTTTCTCACTTCAAAATTGACAAACTCACTCGGAAGGTCAGTAGAATGATGGATGAGTTGTTTTTGTAAACACCATGATTTTTATTCGTTTGATTTGTGCAATGTACCATTAAGTAATAATTGGATGAAAGGATTGTGTGATTCTGGATCGTGGAAAACAATGTCACGTGGTCATTTTACTACTGGACTGTTTGCATCTACTTTGTACTATTGTTGGAAGCTTTTGGATTTTCAGAAAGAGGGTCTTCATAGATTTACATGTCGAACCTTTGCAAACGATTCTGTCAAAAAAATCTTTTATCTTGTGGTATAGTATAACAATGGAAAAAGTGAAGTCTTGATTGAGTAATTACACGCCGATTAGAGCATGTACAATGCAAGGTTCTTAGGAGGGTGCTTAGAAAAATAAACCGGTTTTTTTAGCACCGGTGCTTATTTATACTAGGTAGATGCCTAACTAAGCACCTCTTCTATAGAAATAAGCACCAATGCTTAGCAAAATGATTGGTTTATTTTTGTAAGCACTCCTCTAAGCACCTCCCATTATACATGCTCTTATAGTTCTGCAGTTATTATTTGTGGGCAATTTCTGAATCTGAATATTTTCATAGTTTGGAGTTTGCAAATAACGATGCCGCAACCTAGGTTGTCAAGTATATGGAGGGAACCGAAAAGAATATAATGAAAGATTATAACTATGGAGAGCTTGACATAAACAATGGTCCAAGGATATCTATTCAGAGGTACTCAAATACTGGTTGGTTTCCTTGTTTTCTTTCAGCTGCAAAGACCCTGCTTAAGCATTGATCCTTGAAAAGATCGCATATAGCATATCGCTGTCATTTTAACATGCTTTATTTCTTATGTTTGCCATTTATTAACTTGTGCGCACTTTAAATTAGATTGGGATGGTATACAAAATTATTCAGCACATGGTAGCAAATTGTAGAGCGCTTATTGTTGAAGGTAGCTGCAGAAGTGACATGTGAGTCCTATCTCGAGGTTGGAATCTATGCTTCTCCCCTGGTTCTAGAGGATAGCTCGCAGCAGCGTGGAGCATTTGGCACGGGTTGATTCTTTCCTTTTCGTCTCTTTTCCTCTTTACTTATTTCTTCTATCTATTTTTGGTTTTCTATTGGTTTGCATGTGGGGTGAGATACCTATGGTTTTCTTGGAATTTTTAGTGTTGTTATGGGCTACAGGCTAGGATCACTGAAAACTTTTGTGCTCTGTTTTTTCGTGCAGCACTGATGAGAAGGCACATCTAGGAGGGCTAAGCAATGTAAGTATAGTACTTAAAAGATCTGATGGCGCTACTTCAGAACCTAATCATGTCTCTTTTGGTGCATGTAAACAGATCCAGATAAAAAAGGGATTTTAAGCATTATCCAAATATACATCCGTTTTAAAAAGGTCTGGTTACATGTGTATCACCAATTCAGAGGAGCGTCACTTCTTTCTTGTTTGGGTTACCTTGGCAATGCTTATTTCTGCCATTGATAGTGAAGAAGATTTTCTCCAAGTTACATAGCATACGACTAATGCTTTGTTTCCCAAATGACCAGCACCTCACCTTTATTGTGCTATATTATCTTAATTTAGAGGTAACCTTATTCCTCCCAATTGTCACATATGTTGTTCCCTTGCTGATTCTACCGTGGTCCGCTGATGCTGCCCTCTTTTGATGGCTGACCGCCAAAGGTTATGTTGTTGTCATGAGACTCTAGGAGCTGACCATAGTGTCTCCGGCAAGATGAACCTATAGACATTTGATCGTTTTCCTTTATAGGTTTGTTGCCTACACGTACTGCTAAAAGTGATACACACAGTTTTCTTTTAGTTCATGAGAATATGTAGAACTTTTTGTCATCAATCTGAATCAGTGGTTATGCTCCTCGCATTTTCAAAGCTATATCTATACTGCAACCATTGGAAAAATTCATTATTCAATCAAGGCTCCCATTGATCCCCTTCTCTGACCTTTGAATATCCAGGCTTGACCACGCTTCATTTTGCTTCTCATCTTATGCCAATCAATTCTCATGGTGGTTGATGCATCCAATGCTATGTATTGGTTGCAGTTTGAAGAAGTTAGGATACTTGCCATTACTGGAAACTGTATTAGTGTCCTCCTAGCTGTCCTCTGGCCCTCCTCCGATAAGTTCAATGCATAATAACAAGAAGAGAAATGAACAACCGCCGACTAGGTGTGGCATGTCGGACGGTAGCATCATTTGTGTTCTACAGACAGCTAATGGACAAATGCACAGGTGATATCATCTCTGTTTTTCTAATTTGTTGTTGATTTTTTAACTACAAACGTCCTGGCAGTCACGTTTATTACTGTTTTGGGCTGAAACAAGATTGATTGGAGCTCCATGGTTGTTAATTAATGCAACTATTTCTTAAGATCACCCAGATTTATATCTTCGTCATAAAGTAAATTCAGGCTGTGTGATCTTCTCTTTTGCCTTGTTTGCATTTAGCCAATGTTTTGTCTAACTGTCAGAATTAGTCACATATTGAAGTGCAGTCTTTATATAAGGGGATGACATACTATTCAATGCTACTAGGATTCTATCACCGAACTCTAATTATTGTACATGTTGTCTTATTTTTCAGGCTTGCTCTCATGGCCGCTGACCCTTCAGGGTTCAGTGACACTTTGCTGCTCTACAATCACCTACTTCGGCATATCCAAGTGTAGTGTTCCATGCCTGTGACTATGTAGCAAAGAGAACTTTCGTGTCTCATGATGTTGCTGCTATACATAATTCTTTTTGTACAATCTTTCAGTGCTTCAGATCTGAGGACTAATCTCTGAATATCATCTATTTTAACTGAAAATGCAGGTTAAATCATTCATATTAAAAACCAACAACGCTATGGTTCATATTAAGAATCGTTCACTTGCTACTTGCTTATAATAGATTTTTATAGATGTTTATTTTTCTTTTGTCAATGTGTTTTTTTTGTGTAAATTAAGAGGACCAGTTGCAGTATGAAAATATAGACTTTGCAGCATATCAGCTAATTTTTTTTCCTCACGTCATTTTTCTTCTACATCAGGTTCAGACCAATGATTCACACAATTTGCTTTGGACTAGATCATGTGGCTGTCGTTGTCCATGAGGCTTCTGAACAAACTAAATTTAATGTGTTGTCTCCAAGGTAAGGTACTCTTGGGGTTTCTTCATGTCTCTAAGGCAATGAAAAAGGACCATCCTTGCAGCTCTCAGTACCCCTATCTCGGCCTGCATCAGCGTCGAGGAGGCAGAAGCAAGGGGGATTTTGGCTGGTCTACACCTGGCAGACGAGCTGAAGATTGCTAATCTAAAACTATCGCCAGATAGTGTCCTAGCAGTGAATGCCTCTAACAGCTCCATCCCAAATAAATCTCAAAGCTGGAGCATCTGTAAGGAGATTGCTGAAGCGGGAGGTCCGTTTCCAGTTTGCTCTATTTCTCATAATAGTAGAAAGCTCAATAGTTTGGCACATTCGCTGGCTTGTATTGCTAGCAAGTCAGGTTTGTGTAAACGTTGATCTGCTCCTGTTCCGGCTGATGTAGCTGAACTTGCTTTGCAAGATGTTGTAAACATTGGATATGAGTAATATGAGATTTCAACCCTTATTTTTTTTGCTATAGTTGGTTCATGATTTTGTATATCTAATTTAGTCTACATCACCTGGATGAAAACAAGCCATTGGTTAAGCTAGCCTCCTATTTACATGTGACTCATATTTGGTATCGTTGCCCTAGGCTAATGTCTCATTTTTCATTCTTCACCATCTAAGGTCGCTCAACACCATGAAGGATGAGCTTTCAGCTTCAAAGGTCGACGTACAACACTATTATCATGAGGGCCGGCAATATGGGTCTGACTTTACTAAAAATGATCACTTCCTCGCTTACTATTGTTTGGAACCTGAGTATCATGAAAAGAGCGAGCTTTAGGAACTAATGTATGGCACGGACTGGTAACTTCTGGTTCACAATCTCAGCTTGAGGAAGAGCATCACCAATGCCTTGCAATCCCTCCACCTCCCATGTTCCGTCCTATGGCTATGTGTATTTATATAGTAATTTTATTTGTGCACTTTGCTTTTATTTGGAACCAAATAGTCACTAGTATTCAATGTACTTCCTATTTCTTCTATGTTTATTTTGCAACTGAATACTTGTAGAACTATCATATTTTGTTCTGGAGGTGGTGTTTTGGTTCCCAGGTGCAAATGAACCTATTAAGAAAAATATCGTATTGATCTTTATAAGATGTTGAATTATTGTCGGTCCATAAAACACCTCATGCACAACTAACTACTTATAGAACACATTGTTATTTTTCCATCATTTTTTACGTCATACACAATACAAATCGGTGCAAGATCTACGGGGACGTGCGCCAAGGTGCACCCCACCTTGCAGCGCGGATGGGGAATCGGGCACCGCCTAGGATACTCACGGTTATTTGGGCCACAAGCAGGTTAAGGCCTCAACCGTTGGACCTGACCTGAAAAAAAGGTTTACCCTATTTTGGTTTATATAATACTACTCAAGGTTTAGCCTATAACCCTCAAAAGGATTTATGCTATATTATTTATCATCGCAGCACACAATGTAAATTACCAAAAAAATCACAAGGTCATATGTCAGAGTGCACTCCTAAATCTAACTGGTTTTTTTTTTGTCACGACTTAGTGTTTAGGTTTTAACATTGTTCCCGACAAATTTGTGATCACATCTCATACATTGTTTCTCTTTATAGTTACTTTTCCTACTCGGTTTTTATATCGCAACACATAATATAAATTAACACGAAAATCACGGGGTCGTACGCCAAGACGCACCCCTAAATCTAGTAGCCATAGTCCCTGGGTGAGTCCGCCGTGCTCTCTGGGCGCTGACGAGGTGGGAAGGTGCGAGGTTGCCGAGCGGCATGCAGAGGGATGGCGGGTTGGGAAGCAGAAAACTCAGGGGGCTTTTTTTTTGCACAAATGTCACGGTGGTTGTCTAACGGATATGAGAAACGATTTGTGAAATCAGCTAGCTGAGCTGATCTTCGGAGGACGATTGTGACTAATACATGAAGAATTTTGATATGCCGCAAAAAGAACAGTTGGAGAGTGGACAGCGTACTACAACTTTCGTGTAGGAAGTTTTCCCGGAGGATGCCTGCAGCAACGGGAATCTTGAGGGGAACACAGGCGGAACGCGGGATTCTGCAGGCGCGACACTGCTGTTCTACTTTTGTGCGTGTTGCTGCAGTGCTGTTCGCGGGCACGCGCGGCTGCTTCCTGTGAGTGATGCGATACTGTGAGCAAGATTGCGAACACGTCGCTGGAACATCTCGGCCGTGTGACGGCATGTTAGAAAGAGGAATTATCAGGCTACAACTTTGGTTCAGGATTCGTGAACGGAGATGGATCGTGGGGATGGCTATGTGATGAATAGCAACAACAGAATTGTCGATGGTGCTCTCGCGGCGGCGCACCCGTCGGCGAGGCACTGCGTGAGAGGGAAAAGGGGGATGTCTGGAGAAATCTGGACTTACCAACGGACTACTGGCGTAGAGACCGGGCTCGAGGATGAGTAGATCGGTGTTGAGGCAAAGGTCGCGGCAGCTTCGGTTTCCTCGGTCCACGGTTGCGCAGGGGGATACTCCGGCGAGCTCTAGCTTCGTCTTCCTGTTCTAGTTGACAAAGGAGAGGTAGAGTGCCATGCCAGTTCTCGAGGTTTGTCTTGGAGGACACCAGGTCGTCGTGTAGATAGAGGTAGCCGAGCTAGGTATAAGTCAGTGCGTGGTCATGGATTTTAGCTTGAGAACAAAGGAGGGAAAGAGGTGATGCCTAGGGCGTTCAGATCTCGATATGGGGCGTTCTGGGGTGGCTGGTTAGGTGAGGAGATCAGGGAAGGGGAGAAGGAAGCACATGGTGGTGGGTTTTCTCTTCCCTTGCTTTATTGACCGAGAGGAAAAATGAGAGAGGGGGTAGGGTAGTCTCTCTCTCTCTTGATGCTTTAGCTAGGAGAGGAAGAGGGGACTAGGGAGCGAACGTGGGGTATTGATCTTGGACTTCAAGAAAGAGAGGGAGGGATAGGGTGATGTGGCCATATGTGATCCATAAGGGCATGTCACGGTTTGGCATAGGGTTAGTGGAGAGGGTGGGGTTAGTTTGAATTGAGCCTTTTCAAAGTATCAAGCTCAAAAGATCTTTGAAAACAAACAACCAAAATAAAAGGAAGGGATTGAAGAAGGGAAGGTGGAGGGTTTCTTTTGCATGTGGCATGCAATGGACAAGAACATGAAGGTGAAAGTTTGGCAAGCACATGGTAATAAGGGAATGTTTGGATCAAACCATAGTTAACCATGTGTAAGGGAAAGATCATCCATACTGAATATATGTGGCCAGAGTTTAAATGTTCAAAAGAAAATACAAGGCCACATATAGATGTATGGTAGAGTTGAAGCTAGGTATCAAATTAAGGATGATATGTGACAAGTTAGTAGAAGGAAGGAGAAGTAAAAGATACGTCCTCAACTCTACGTGGTCATTTAACATATATATGAAGATTCAACTACAATATATCAAGAGGCAACTACAATTAATAAAGCAAATGCATTATGAGGAGAAGAACCAATTGACAAGGGTTTTAATATGATGCTCAAATGCAAGGGGGCTTGGTGACACGAGCATGATATAATGATGATGCAATAAATGACATGTATGAAGTAGCATTATCTAGAATACGCAAGTCGCATTACAATTGTTAGACAATTGGGATGCTACAGTTATGCACACTCCAATCCTACGGGGATTTATATGAACCAAAGTTTGTTTGACTCTTATCATCGTAGGACAAACACAGGATTCTGAAAAAATAGGTGTGAGTGGATGTTTGATTTCCTACGAAATCTAGTGTGAAGGAATCCTTAGAAATAATTCCTGTGGGAATCAATCCTACAAATGTAACAACCATCTTGGCAAAATTTCCTATATACAGATTTAATCCTAAAAAATCCGTAGGAAAATCTTTTGAATCAGATGGCTACTTACCATCCTGCCCCCTCCCTTGCCGAGTAAAGAAGAGGTGATCTCGTATACATAGAAATGTATGTCAGGTTCGATCTAGGAGACTTTATTCTCGAGAAAATCCCACCTTCTGTATGATAAACGCACATTATTGCCTTAAACGATGTACCTTTCAAACCAATCTTTCCGCTCATAAGAAGGACCTACATGAAAGAATAATAAATCGTAGAGAGGAGTATATTTCTGTATATCTAATTAATTTCACAATCCAAGTAAAACTTTACCCCTTATAGCCGCAATTTCTTCCTCATCACTATTACTTCCATAAAAGTCATTGTAGCAGATCTCATCATCTATGGAACTATCCATGATTTTCTACCTTGCTTGGAATCGGAACCTATAAATGGTATTGCAAGATACTTATTATAGCACTAAAATGCATGGAACTATTACCAGTTCAAGTAACAAAATGATATCCCCAACATCAAGCAACGTGTTTCATCAAGGATTCACTTCGAATGAGTACATCAATCTCAATATATTGTATTTATGTAGATTTAAACTATCAGGAATGAAATAGAGGGGAATGGAAGAGATCTGAAAATCGGTTTAGAGATAGAAATAGAATCAATACAAAAAAAGAGGAACTACGAATGTTTTATATACAAGGGAGAGATGAAGATCATACCTCGCTGTTCTGGGTCGCAGTAGACCTAGCGGTGACAGGCATATTGATATGAACAGTGCTGAGAGGAGGCGGCGGCGATAGGATGAGTGTCTTTTCTGGATGATGGTGGACGGATTGAGCAATGCGGAGGTGGGAAAATGAGTAAAAAAATAACGGACTTGTGGTTCCAACCTATTTCGGGTCCATGTGAATGCGGTCGTTGCTTCCTCGGTGCATGGTACAAAATGGAATAACTTGAGTATGTAAGAGTAAAATATAGGAAGGTTGGCTAGGTCCTTATGAAGTACACTAAAAAATGTAAGTTGGAATTTAAGCATGGAAGAATCTAGAAGATGGAGAAGTGTGTTTTAATGTTTATGCATGGTGTTCATGGTGCTAGGCTAATAGTAGACTAGTCATGAAATAATCTACTGTTGGGATTAGCCAATTTATACCCAATGTCGATATTTAAAGTTATTTGTACACTATACTTACTAGTAAGTTGCACATGCCTTGCACACGTGAGAAATTACTAAGAAGATTCTAGAATTATTGAGAAGTATGTTTTGAGGTTTGTGCATAGCGATCATTGTGCTAAATACTATTAATAGAATCTTCTAGATGCTAGAATGGATAGAATTAAGATCAGGGGCGGAGCTGGAAGGCCCCCAAGTCCGGTGCTAATGCTTCCTTAGTGTGCTAATTACATCGGCTTTTCCTAATTTTCCTAATTTTAGTCTTGAAAATTAGTAAATATTGGTTACAGTTCAGCTACTAAACCGGTGCTACAACACCTGTAGCACCAGGGGCAGATCCGCCCCTGATTAAGATCCAAAGTAATGTTGAGATTTTCCTGTCTTGATCCAACACGGTCAAAGTTCAAAGTTATTAGTAAACTATATAGTACTAATATTATATAATCGGTAAAGCTCAAAAAATTATAAATTTGATGTATATTTGGTTCTTGTACTTTGTATCATGTAGAAGTCGACTTTTATTAGCTAATATACCTAATACTTGAAAAAATTGGTAACATGGTTTAGAGAAATGTTGGAGAAGATTCTAGAATGATGGAGAAGTGTATTTTGAGGTTTGTGCATAGCATTTAGTGTGTTAAAGACAATCAGTAGTATCTTCTAGCAGATGCTAGTAGAATGGAAAAGAAGATCCGACGGCTGGTATTGTTGGGATTTATGAGTCCTGATCCAACGGTAAATATTCAAAGATATTTGTACAATATATAGTGGTAAGACTAGTAAGTTGCATGTGCCTTGCACGTGAGAATCAGATAATAGAAGTATGACATATCATTTTTTATATAAAATATAATAGGTGAAGATCAAAAAATAGTTATAATTTCGAGGCATCCATAAAGTATCAGGTGTGTATTTGGTTCTTATACTTTGTATCATGTAGAAATCAACCTATTAGTTACCTAATACTCGACATGCTCTATAGAAATAACGAATATGTGATTCTAGAATTATTGAGAAGTGTGTTTTTAAGTTTGTGCATAGTATTCATTATGCTAAAGACTATCAATAGAATCTTCCAGATGCTACAATGGATAGAAGATCCAACTTAATTTTAGCACTGTAGGGATTTGCCAATCTTGATCCAACGGTCAAAGTTTAAAGGTTATTCGTACACTATATAGTGGTAAGATGAGATTATATAATAGGTTAAGCTCAAAAAGTTATAAATTTGAAAGACATCTATGGGTATATATTTGGTTCTTGTAATTTGTTATCATATAAAAATTGACGTAGAAGTCAATGTTTATTAGCTATACCTGATACTTAAAATTTTTAGTAATATTGTCTAGAAAAATGTCTCAGAACATTCTTGAATGATGGAGAAGTGTGTTTTGAGGCTTGTGCATAGAATTTATTATTCTAAATACTAACAATAGAATCTTCTAGATGCTAGAATGTATATACGATCCAATGGTTTGCAATATTGGGATTTGCCAGTCTTGGTCCAATAGTAAAAGTTCAAAGTTATTCTTTCACTATATAGTGGTAAGAAAATATCTTATGTTACCATCTTATTTTATCTTATCTTATCACTATATAGTGACTAATTACTTTCAACTTTGACTGTTGGATCATTCTACAATCTTCTCAAACGTTTCTCTAGACCATGTTACCAAAATTTTCAAGTATTAGTTTAGCTAATAAACATTGACTTCTACATGATACAACATACAAGAACCAAATATACACCCATACTTTAAATATTTCGATCAAAATTATAATTTGTTTAGCTTGAACTATTATATAATCTTACAAAGAACTTGAATCCTACTTCCTCCGTCCAGGAATAACTGACTTGGAATTGTCTATATTTGAATGTATCTAGACGTTAGTTTATAGATACATTCGAATCTAGACAAACCTAAGTCAGTTATTTCTGGATAGAGTTAGTACAATACTCTCGTTGTTTTTTGATGTATTAACCATCTCGGTACCTTAAAGATTAAAATGATGTTTGGAGTTTTTTAAAAGAATCTACCATGCTTACTTGTTATTCAAATTTGACCTAATTTTGATAAATCAATAGAAAGTCGCTTTAGTGGGTGTGGTCTAGGAAGCTTGAAAACTACTAGTAAACATTGTAACCTTTAAGAGAAAATTGTATAACTTTAAGAACAATCTTCCACTTACTCGTAGTTCAAATTTTACCTGATATTGACAAATCGGTTGAAATTAGTTTAAGTGTGTGAAGTTAGCTAGGAATCTTAAGAACTCATAATATTTGCTAATCGTAAGTGAATCATGGTCCAAACTTTGTCTGAAACCGCTTGTGGCATTCCGAGCCATATTCACCATGCTTTCTCCGAAGAAAATAAATTATTCATGCAGAAATGTTTTTTCTAGTTATTGTCTCCAAAACAAATACTAGTGACATACTAAATAAATCATGGGAAAACAATTACGTGTTAAAATTTTATGAAGAAATACGGTGCCTTTGTGAGATTTGTAATGGACCAAACATAAATAGATCATCTGACGGTTTGAAAAAATCTTTGTTGGGTATCTGGTTATGTGAATGAAAGATCAAACCTTATGTACAAATAATTTATGTTCAAAAACAAGTTTATTACAAACAAATAAAAAAATAACAAATTAAATGTTTGATGGACAACTATTTAGGTACTTTGGTACAAAAATTGATGTTTTATCTTAAATGAGTCTCTTACATTTTGGCAAGCAAAATAAGTCTCTTATATTATAAAATGTTTGATGCAACCAAAAAATATTGTCAATAGCTAGTGGAGGGTGGATGATGAGAGGGGCATGTTAAGCCATGCCATGTTGTGCATGTCAAGCCGTGCCATAGCTAGTGTAGGGTGGATGACGAGGCGGGTGGCGGTTGTGTCAAGACCCGGATTTTTAATCCTAGATGCCTATTATGCCATACATCGCAATCCCAGGATTATCATTTTTGTGAGACATAACAGAATTGGATACCATAGTACATCATCCATTACAAACCGTACATAAGTTCTTACACAAATAGGGATCTCATGATCCAGTTCTTAATACAACTTCAAGCAGCGGAATACGTAATAATAATGGTAGCATAGGCGAAGCTCCATCTTCGGGGTCACAGGCAATGCTGACGATGGGAAATGATCCTAGTTGTCGTAACCTTCCTGTGGTCCATCCTCCAGGTACTCTTCTTCATAGTCTGGCCACGGGAATAGCCAGGGCCAAATCCATGAGTACTCTTTAAGTACTCGCAAACTAATACTAACAAGTGAAGGGGGTTTTTGATAATATGACAGTAGGCTCTAGGATTGTTTTGCAAAAGCCAGATTTATCTCTACTAAGCTGAGAAGCAAGAGAAGCTAGTCACATTTTTATAACTCCTAAGTAGGAACTTGTATTTCATATCACAACCTTATTGTGGTCAAGTCAAAATCTCAATTCATTTCACAAGTCATTTTGAAAAGTCTGACGGGGGAATAGTATGGCAACTCCAACTGTCCATAACCACGGACGCGGCTATTCGAATAGTTTGACACTCTGCAGAGATTGTACACTTTCACCACAACATTCGATACATCCATCAAGAACAAATCCTGAATTCACCATACTCAGTATGCGGATAATCAATCCTAACCTTTGAATTACACGCCCTAGTATAAGCACCTCTCCTGTGAGTTTGGCCTCCCAACCATGACCAACTGTCATCTTGGGTACTGCACAGGTGGACAATCTTCACAAGGTAGCCTCAGCTCATACCTTGGCCGTGAGGAAACTAATACTAAGGTATATAAGTTTCCAGTCAAGCCCTACCCAATTCTCGGGTATTGTGGTTGTACGATAAAATTGGAATGGTATCGAATCCAGACAACCGTCAGTTTTATAAAGGGCTAAGGCTCATGCCTCAACATTTTTATCACCAAAATCATCTGGTGTTTGGAAACACATGTCCAAACATTTCAATAGAATGATCCATCATTCCAAGGTTTTCATAACCCTTTTCCACAAGTATTCTCATCTAAAGTTGATCAAGTTTTATGCTTAGCACTAGCATCTACAAGTGGGGGTAAGTACTAATGAGGGGTGGTAAACTAGTAGAGTTTCAACTAAGTTCAATCTTATGCCTTGGGATGATATCAAGATTATCTAGCTTAGACCAAATTTTATGCTCTTTATGCAACCTTCAAATATCTTTCTAGTATCTACAATTCACTTACGTAAACTCTAAGTAATAGCTTTGATAAAGAAATAAAGTATAAAGCTTGTAAGTAAAAACTAGGATTGGTTTATCAAGTGGGTAGGATCGTCTATGCTTAGGGCATATAGTTGGCATGGTGACAAGCAAGTATTGGCTTGCATAGGTAAAGTGTCTTTCAAGTGTTAGCTTGCACATTCAACTAGTAGTATTAGGCTTGCATCAGTGTCAATATAAGCATGCCTTGTGAAGAGCAGTGGTTGAAGTTCTCCTCAGCTTCTTCTTCATAGTATCCTCCTTCCTCCTCGTATCCTTGGTCGGTACTAGCGTCTATGAATAAATACGAGGTACACAATCACCAAACAATACTTAACTACTTGCAATCATCTCACGAAAGGGTCCTATAGATGATCTAGCATCATCACTAACATTACAAGATTTAATCTTGGTTTAATTCCTTTTATTTTTAGAAAAGTAATTTCTACTCATTGAAAAACTACTTAAGATTTAATATTCTCCAAACCAAACATGGGATCATGTTGACACATGTCATCACCACATATTTTAGTCCATGGGGATGTGATTTAAAGTGGTGTCACAATTTAATAAGGTTTAACCTTTTATTTTAATTAAATAAAGTGACTAGAAATGCTTATGTGGCATTCTTTTATTACTTGAACATTATTTCTGTAAGTAAACCTATATATTTTTATATATTCTGAAAGGTATGGTTAAATGTGATTTTTGAGAGTTGGAATCAACTCAAAATCTATTATGGTTTTAATTTGAAAACTGTTTGAATGCAGAAAAGCTTATGCCTTGTTATTTTTACCAAGGATGATCTACAGATCCAAATGACTTGAATCCAACAGGCTTGGATTCAGCATTCCTAGACCTTTCTAACAAAATTGGTTTCATTCAATTTGGTTCACTGAATCGACCTGGGTTGAGTTTTGAAACTGGGTACAGAAGTGTGTTTGAAATAAAATGGAAAAGGTTAAATTCAATAACTGGGCTGTGCGGGAAGTGATACTGGGCCGGCCTGCTAAGCGCAGCGCTTACGCGGGCTGGTTAAGTGGTTGTTCCCATGCGTCAGTGAAACGAGGGGGTGCGAAGCGGTATGGGGCAATGTGGTGCGTCCGATCTGGTTCTAATCCAATGGCTGAGGGTCATCGTCGATGTTGGGCAACGCCGTCGAGACAGAAACCTAGCACGGCTAGTGGGGGTCGTCGGGGGCTCACCGGGGTTCAGGCGAGGATCGGCGACGCGGGCGAACGACGAAGTCGACGACGGCGAACCTCCTGGAACTGGCAGCTTCTCCTGGGGTGGCTCCGTTCGCTGCCCCCTTCTTCTCCAGCAGCGGCAGGCTCCGGCATAATTCCGGTGAAGTGCTTCTCGCCTTGCTCCGGGAATGGGGTGGCACGATCAATGAGGAGAGGTGAGTGAGATGGTGTGCTCAATTCGGCTAGGGGTGGCCTCTATTTATAGTCACGACGACGAGACCGAAAGAGATGGGAAGGCGATGGTGGCGACATGGCTACGGGCGGCTAGAGGCATGGCCAGCGGTGGCGATCGCTTGGTGGTCTCCTGGCGATGCTCTACGGCTTTAATGCGCATGTAGGGGCCGTGCGGTTTGGTCTGGAACGCGCGATGCTCTGCACGGCAGAGGCGGCGTCTTCGACGGTGAGCGGTGGCTGTGCGTCATGGGGCGGCGAACGGGGATGTCTGGCAGTCTCCTGGGTTGGTGGCGATCATGTATGCACGCGGCAAGGGCGGCGCGCGGTCTGTGGGCGTCGGTCGGGTATGGCACTCTGGCGCATGCTCGGCATGGTTGCTGGCGAGGTGGGCGCGGTCTGTGTGTGTGGTCCAGGGGTTAGCAAGGTTCGAGCGTTGGACAGGGAGTGGCGGTGGACGGTGGGATGCCTCCTAGACAAGGTTGGCACGGCTAAATCTCCTCCTAGCTTGCTGTCTCCACTGGGGTGGCATGGTGAGCTTCTGCTGTTCACCATTGATGTCATTGCCTAGCTTACAGTGAGTCTAGTGCTTGGTTTAACTTGCTAGATGATCTATTAAGATGGTTGTGAGCTAGAGAGGGGACAAGTTAGGCTTCAATCACTGCTCACAATAGTGTTTAAGATTTTGATGATTTGTGTCTGCAATGTGTTTGATGAAATGGCCGCAAGAATTCAAGTTTTGAATTTTGAAAAGATTTTTGGTGTGTGTGCTAGGTTGGTGCTGGTGAGTCTGCAGATGCTTGGGTTTTGAAAGTTGAGCTTGTTTGAGTGGTTTTTGAAAAAGTGGGATCTTACCATATGATAAAGATTCAATTTTGAATTGTCATTTAAACTATGCATTTGAATGTTTCTGGATGATCACAAAGTGGCCTTGATACTTTGTTATGAGTACAATAAAGGGGTGCAAAGATCTAGAAAAGTTTCTGTTAAGTTCTGAAAGTTGGGACAGCCAAAGTAGGCATGGGAGTTAAATTGGTCAAAATGACCATTCCCTTATTTTATTTGTTTTGATTTACTTGTATTTGAGAAAAGTTTGGGAATTGTTTAGATGATATTTATTTCACCTAAGCATCCATTTACAAGCAAAGGATCATACAAACAAGTTGGTTCAAAAGAATTCAAAATGAAATGCATACTCACATGCATGCTTTCATATTTTTATTTAGAAGTTTTTGTTAACCCTAAATTTGATGATTAGAGTTTGATGATCCAAGTTTAGTATTTTTCGGATGTTACAGGTCGCCTCTGAGGCACCCCAAAATTATGATTGTTTCCATCGAGTGCGGGAAGCAGAGTCGGCGTTCCGTCCCATCTTCTTACCCTAGTTTTCATCAGCGACATTTGCAACATGCATCGGTATCATCAGCGACATTGATTGTCCCCTCGGTTCGGCTAATCTGCCACATTAATCTAGGATCACCTCCTTCTTATTTATTCTCACTCCTTTCCGATGATCCCAGAGCACCAAAGCATCTACAATCCCCAACTTCCACTAACCATCTCTGTCCCCGCCAGTCATCCATGGCCACCTTCCGGCTGCCGCCCGCCTTACTAGAGCGGAAACAGAATGACATCGCCGCATAGGAGGACAATGCCCTACGCATTTGGGCCTTCTCCCCGCGGAGAACACCATAGAAGCTGGCATGCGCCTTCCTCGACGCCATCTACGGTCGCTGCAAGTACCGTATGTACGGCCTCCACAACACTCTGGACGGGACGTTGATGTTCAAGTTCGTCAACTTCAGGGACGACCGTCTCCTCTACGGCCAGGCCTTCCACTGCGGCTACGAGATGGTGGTGTTCACTGGTGCCAATATCTTCACCAACTACTGGGACCAGTTCCCAAACAGCGGCAACTTCATCCACAGGGTCCTCCCAAAGCTGACGATGGCTCAAGAGGGGCCACCGGATTATCCGAAGGTGCCATTGGGTCAGGAGCCAGCGGTGGCTCTGGAGGTGTCGTTGGTTCTGGTGTCTAAGGAGCTGCTGTTGGCGGCACGAGACTAGGTGCTAGGAGGCGCCGTGCCTGCACTAGTTCAGTAGTGATTCCTATATATGTAAACTTGTTTTGTTATGTTAATGGTTGAATGAAGTTTCTTAAGAGATGATAATCGATGAACCTTAACTAACATAGGGTGTCAAAGGAAATAAAATGCCTCACTAACCACCGGCGGCCACGGCAAGCCCGCATAGAGGCGTAGAAGGCACGCGGGCTCTTGCATGTGAGCGGCGCAAGTAGGCACAATAGGCACGCGGGTAGCGCAACAATTGACAATGTGTGGGAGACGACGGCACAAGCACGCGTGTGTAGTTGCTACGACTCCCTTCGATACAAATTAATTGACTTGGATTTGTCTAGATACGGTGTATTTTGATTTTGGGCTAGCTATCAATCAGATTTTGCCTCGATTAATCCGATTTGTGCCTCGATTCATCTGATTTGGCTTATGTGTATTCCAATTTTGATACAAGATAATCTCTGTTTAGCTGTTAGCTACTCAGTTTAGGACAAAAAAGTTAATTATGAGTAAAAATCTAGACATTCTGTTCCATGTTTTTGTTCCAACTAAGCTTAAATTTGTTTAGGCTTTGTTACTTTTAGGTTAAAATTTTACACGGGTGATGGTAGTACATTTTACATCAAGGACCTAAAAATAGGAAAATTGTATCGAGGTCCATACATTTAGCACAAAGGACCCTGAAATAATTAAGCAATTAAAACAATCGGGTTCGGCTCCTTCTCGAGAGAGCCGCTGATCGAGCCATACTCTTCATACTACTTGCTCTTTAATTGTTTTCAAAATATGGCCAGATTTGTCGGCATGCAAATTCTTGGACATGGAATCATCAACATAAAGTATGATGTAGATATGGACACAACCTTGGTCGTTCGGCTTGAAATCTAAAAATGTTCATACTCATTGACAACTAAGCTTAAACTCGTTTAGATCTTACCTTTTACTTTCATGTTAGAATTTTACACAAGCGATGGGAATATGTTTTATGTCAAAGACCTAAAAATAGGACAAAATTACATCGGGGTCCATACATTTAGGACAAAAGACCCTAAAATAATTAAGTAAGGAAAACAATCGGGTTCGGCTCCTTCTCGAGAGACCAATTGAATCGAGGCATACTCTTCATGCTACTTCCTCTTTGATTATTTTCAAAATATGGCTAGATTTGTCGGCATAAAAATTCTTGAATATGGTATCATCAACATAAAGTATGATGTAGATATGGCCATGACCTTGGTTGTTCGGTTTGAAATCCAAGAATATCCATAATCATTAACAACTAAGCCTAACTTCGTTTAGATTTTACCACTTACTTTTAGGTTAGAATTTTAGATACGCAGTGGGAATACATTTTTCTTCAAAGACCTAAAAGGAAGGTAAATTACATAGAGGTCCATACACTTAGCATAAAGGGCCCTAATATTATTAAGCAAGGAAAACAGTCGGGTTCTGCTCCTTCTCGAGAGAGCAGTTGATCGAGCCATACTCTTCATACTACTTCCTCTCGATTGTTTTCAAAATATGGCCAGATTTGTCGGCATGCAAATTATTGGATATGGGATCATCAACATAAAGTATGATGTTTGATTGTTTTCCAAACAAGGACATAAATTTTTTACATGCAAATTATTAGCAAGATGTTAAATATTTCAAAAAGAACCTTAGTGGTTTTTGATATATTGAATGCTTGATGGGTAATACCGTCAAAAGATATTTTATTTGTAGAACTTTGAGAGCCATATACCACCTACTTTTAGGGTAAATTTTCACCTAACATTGAGAACTAAGCTTAAATTCATTTAAATGGGCAAACTTACCTAGGATGCTTAAGAACTTGTTAAACTTGGTGTAATGGTAAGTGAAACATGGTCCAAACTTTGTCTCAGAAATGGGTTTGTGGTATTCTGAGCCATATTCTTCGTACTTGCTTTAATTGAAAGGAAAACACATTCTTTTTACTATGAGAATTAAGAAATGTTTTTCCCTAAAAGTTGGAAACTCCCATTATTGGCAGCATTATCATTCACCATGCCAAGATGCACCCATCTTCCAAATATCGGAACATTTCCATAAAGTATTATGTACATATATGGCCATATATTTACCTTTGTTGTTCGGATTGAAGCCTAAGAATGTTCATACACTCTAGGGCATATTGAGAAGCAAATTTTTTTTTCAAAAGTTGTGAAGACTTTTGGTTGTCAACATGCAAATTCTTATCAAGAAAACAATCTTTCAAAAATCATGTTGGTGGCTACCATCAAAAGATAGCTATAGAACTTTAAGAGAAATCTACCACTTACTCGTATTTCTAATTTTACATAATATTGGCAAATCGTCTTAAATTCTATGGGAAGGAGGGAGTACTACTACTTGCTTCACGAAAAAAAAGAGCACTCTTCACTTTTGAACCATCTTTCTACGAGTGTTCTTGGTGCTTCCTCTTCTTAGGGTGTGAAATGGAACAAATGGAGGTGGGGTAGTTTGGAGTAGGAAGCATGGCCAGATCATAGTGGTGTCCCTCGCAAAAATAAAAAAATATAATAATGGTGTACATCTAATGCGATGGGACACCCCTTGTCCACCACTTTATGTAGTACTATTAATAGTACTGCGTATGGCGATCTTTGACTATCCCCCCCCGAAATTTACTAGTACTACTCACTGTACTTGGACCTCGTGTGAGGAACTCATCGCAGCTTTGCTCTGACACTGCACCACCTTCAAATCCTCCTCTTCACTACTCTCGCGCTGCCTCCTCTATGCTCTCGGTCCCTTATCGCTCCTAGTTTTTTTCAGTAGGGGGAAACTCCTAGTGGCAATATTGTTTACCATGACAAGATTTTACCACCTCTTACTTTTAGGTTAGAATTTTAAACCGACGGTGGGATTACATTGACCTAAAAAGGAGAAAAATTACATCGAGGTCCATACATTTAGCAAAATAATTCTTGGATATGGGATCACCAACATAAAGTATTATATTGATATGGGCATGACCTTGGTCGCTCAGCTTGAAATCCAAGAATGTTCATACTGACTAACAACTATGCTTAAATTCATTTAGATTTTACCACTTACTTTTAGGTTAAAATTACATCGAGGTCCATACATTTAGCACAAAGGACCCTAAACTAATTAAGCAATGAAAACAGTCGGGTTCGGCTCATTCTCGAGAGAGTAGCTAATCGAGTCGTGCTCTTCATGCTACTTCCTCTCTCGATTGTTTTCAAAATATGGCCAGATTTTTCGGCATGGAAATTCTTTGATATAGGATCATCAACATAAAGTATATTGTAGATATGGCCAAGACCTTGGTCGTTCAGCTTGAAATCCAAGAATATTCATACTCATTGACAACTAAGCTTAAATTCATTTAGATCTTACCACGTATTTGTTTTAATTTAAAGGAAAACACATATTATAACTATGGAAATTCAAAATGTTTTTTTGTTCCTAAAATTTGGAAACTCCCATTATTGCAGCATTATTGTTCACCATGTCAAGATGCACCCATCTACTAAATATCGGATCATTACCATAACGTATTATGTACATATATGGAAATATATTTACCCTTGTTGTTGGACTTGAAGCCTAATAATGATGATACACTATAGGCCATATTGCAAAGCAGATTTATTTTTTCAAAACTTGTGAAGAATCGTGATTGTCAACATACAAATTCTTAGCAAGAAACCGAATATTTCAAAAATCTCGTAGGTTTTCGGTATATTGATTGCCTGGTGTCTACCGTCAAAAGATAGTTGTAGAACTTTAAGAGCAATCTACCACTTACTCATATTTCAAATTTTATATAATATTGGCAAATCGGCAAATTCTTTGGGAAGGAGGGAGTACTACTTGCTTCGTGAAGAAAAAAAGAGGGCTCCTCACTTTCGAACCAGCTTGCTGCGGACGTGTTTGGTGCTTCCTATTACTAGGGTGTGAAATGGAACGAATGGAGGTGGAGTAATTGGGAGTAGGAAGGCTAGGACGTACAGTAGTATCAATGCATCCCTTGTCCACCACTTAATTAGTAGTAGTACTAGTACTAGTACTGCGAATTGCGATATTTTGAATATCCTTCACCCAGATATTTGGGAAGGAAGTAAAAATTTGAAAACCAGATAAATTTGAATTTCTAGTCTACTACGTTTTGCCACGAAGGCCAAAAATGGTTCGCAGCTGATGGACATGCTAGACACAGACATGGAGCCGCCGAAACATGGTTGGTCGATGCACATGCACAACACCATGTTGTGGACGAGGGAGAGATCAGCCAGCCGGGGTGTGTGGATGGTAATGAGGCAGTGAAGGAGGGAGAAAACACAGCATGTTTTGCGCGCATATATAGTAAAGTTCATGCAATTAACTATTGTATTACTACACATTGTACGTCATATATCAGGAACCAATCATCTTTGCTCTAATATTGCACCCCTTCAAATCCTCATCTTCGCTACTCTCGGGCTACCTCCTCTATTCTCTCGCCTCTCGGTCCCTTCTTGCTCCCGGTTTTAGTTCAATATGGGAAACTTTTAGTGGCAATATTGTTTACCATGAAAATATTTTATCACAACTTACTTTTAGGTTAAAATTTTACATGGGTGGTGGAAGTACATTTTACATTAGGGACCTAAAAAAAGAGAAAATTATACCGAAGTCCATACAGTTAGCACAAAGGATCCTAAAATTAAGCAAGGAAAACAGTTTCGGCTCCTTATCGAGAGACCATCTGACCGAGCCATACTCTTCTAAATACAACTTCCTCTTTGATTGTTTTCAAAATAGGGCTAAATTTGTCGGCATGCAAATGCTTGGATATGGACATCAACATAAAGTATGGTGTAGATATGGCCACGGCCTTGGTCGTTTGGCTTGAAATACAAGAATGTTCATACTCACTGAAAACTAAGCTTAAATTCGTTTACAGTTTGACACTTACTTTTAGGTTAAAATTTTACAGGGAGTATATTTTACATTTACATGAAGGACCTAAAAATAGGAAAATTACATCGAATTCCATACATTTAGCAGAAAGGACCCTTGAATAATTAAGCAAAGAAACAATCCGGTTTGGCTCCTTCTCGAGAGAGCAGATGATTGAGCCATACTCTTCATACTACTTCCTCTTTAATTGTTTTCAAAATATGGCCAAATTTGATGGCATGCAAATTCTTGGATATGAGATCATCAATATAAAGTATGATGTAGATATGGCCATGAACTTGGTAGTTTGGCTTGAAATCCATGAATGTTCATACTCGTTAAAAACTAAGCTTAAATTTGTCTAGATCTTACAACGTACTTTTAGGTTATAATTTTACACAGGGTTGGGAGTACGTTTTACGCCAAGGACTTAAAAATATGTAAAATTACATCGAGGTCCATACATTTAGTACAAAGGACCCTAAAGTATTTATCCAAGGAAAACAGTTGTGTTAGGCTCCTCGAGAGATGAGCTAATCGAGCCATATTCTTCTAAATACTACTTCCTCTTCGATTGTTTTCAAAATATAGCCAAATTTGTCGGCATGAAAATTTTTGGACATGGGATCATCAATATAAAGTATGATGTAGATATGTCCATGACCTTGGTAGTTCGGCTTGAAATCAAAGAATGTTCATACTCATTGATAACTAAGCTTAAATTCATTTAGATTTTACCACTTACTTTTTGGATAAAATTTTACACGGGCTGTGAGAGTACATTTTACATCAAGGACCTAAAAATAGGAAAATTACATCAATGTCCATACATTTAGCACAAAGAACCCTAAAATAATTAAGCAAGGAAAACAATCGAGTTTGGCTCCTTCTCAAGAGAGCAGCTGATCGATGCATACTCTTCATACTACTTCCTCTTCGATTGTTTTCAAAATATGGCCAGATTTATCGGCATGCATATTCTTGGATATGGGATCATCAACATAAAGTATGATGTATATATGGCCATGACCCTAGTCGTTCGGCTTGAAATCCAAGAATGTTCATACTCATTGAAAACTAAACTTAAATTCATTTTGACTATACCACATACTTTCACGTTAGAATTTTACATGGGTGGTGGGAGTACATCCTTCATAAAGGACCTAAAAAGAGAAAATTACATCGAGGTCTATACGTTTAGCACAAAGGACCCTAAATTAATTAATCAAGGAAAACAATCAGGTTCGGATCCTTCTCGAGAGACCAGCTGATCGAGCCATACTCTTGTAAATACTACTTCCTCTTCGATTATTTTATAAATATGGATAAATTGGTCGACATGAGAATTCTTAGACATGGTATCGTCGATATAAAGTATGATGTAGATATAGCCATGACCTTAGTTATTTGGCTTGAAATCCAAGAATGTTCATACTCATTGATAACTAATCTTAAATTCATTTAGATTTTACCACTTACTATGAAATTTTAGACGGGCGATAGGAGTACATTTTACATCAAGTACCTAAAAAGGTAAAATTATATCGAGGTCCATACATTTAGCATAAAGGACCCTAAAATAATTAAGGAAGAAAAACAGTCGGGTTCGACTCCTTCTCGAGAGAGCAGCTCATCGAGTCATACTCTTCATTCTTCTTCCTCTCTCGATTGTTCCTAAAAGTTGGAATCTCCCATTATTGGCAGCATTATTGTTCACCACACGAAGATGCACCCATCTACAAAATATTGGAACATTTCCATAAAGTATTATGGCCATATATTTTTTACCCTTGTTATTTGGCTTGAAGCCTAGGAGTGTTCATACACTCTAGGCCATATTGCAAAGAAGATTTATTTTTTCAAAATTTGTGAATACTCATGATTGTCAACATGCAAATGCTTAGCAAGAAATCGAATCTTTCAAAAATATCGTATGTTTTTGGCACATTGGTTGTCTGGTGGCTACCATCCAAAATAGTTGTAGAACTTTAAGACCAATCTACCACTTACTCATATTTCAAATTTAACATAATATTGGTGAATCGGCTTAAATTCTATGGAAAGGAGGGAGTACTACTACTTGCTTCACGAAAAATATCACTCTCACTTTCGAGCCATCTTGTTGTGGGTGTGAAATGGAACAAATAGAGGTGCAGTAGTTGAGAGTAGGAAGGGTAGCCAGATCATAGCGGTGTCCCTCGCAAAAATAAAAAAAGATCATAATGCTGTGAATCCAATGTGAGGGTACACCCCTTGTCGACCATTTTAAGTAGTACCACTACTAGTACTACATATAGCGATCTTTTGACTATCCTTCCCCCCTGAAATTTACTACTACTAGTCACTATACATATACCTCGTGTCAGGAACTCATCACAGCTTTGCTCTAACATCGCACCACCTTCAAATCATCCTCTTTGCGGCTCTCGCACTGCCTCCTCTATGCTCTCGGTCCCTTCTCGCTCTTAGTTGTTTTTCAATAGGGGTAACTCCTAGTGAAAATATTGTTTACCATGACAAGATTTTACCACCACTTACTTTTAGGTTAGAAATTTAAACCGGCGGTGGAGTAAAATTTAGACCAAGGAACTAAAAGGGGAGAAAATTTATATTGAGGTCCATACATTTAACACAAAGGACCATAAAATAATTAGGCAAGGAAAACAGCCGGATTTGGCGACACCTTGAGAGAGCAGCTGATCGAGCCATACTCTTCATACTACTTCCTCTTCGATTGTTTTCAAAATATGGCCAAATTTTCTGGCATGTAGATTCTTGGATATGGGATCATAAACATACAGTATGATATAGATATGGCCATGACCTTGGTCCTTCGACTTGAAATCCAATGTTCATACTCATCAACAACTAAGCTTAAATTCGTTTAGATCTTACCATTTACTCTTAGGTTAGAATTTTATACGGGAGGTGGGAGTACATTTCATGACAATGACCTAAAAATAAGGAAAATTACATTGAGGACCATACATTTAGCAGAAAGGACACTAAAAATTAAGCAAGAAAAATAGTACGGTTCGGATCATTCTCGAGAAGGCAGCCGATTGAGCCATTCTCTTCATGCTACTTCCTCTCTCGATTGTTTTCAAAACATGGACAAATTTGTCTGCATGCAAATTCTTGGATATATGATGATCAACATAATGTATGATATAGATATGGGCATGACCTTGGTTGTTCAGATTGAAATCCAAGAATTTTCATACTCATTGACAACTAAGCTTAAATTCGTTTAGATCTTACCACTTACTTTTAGGTTAGAATTTTACACGTGCGGTGAGATTGCACTTTATATAAAGGACCTAAAAAGGGAAAATTACACTGAGGTTCATACATTTAGCACAAAAGTACATTAAAATAATAAAGGAGGGAAAACAGTAGTATTTGGCTCCTTCTCGAGAGAGCAGTTGATCGAGGCATACTCTTCATGCTACTTCCTCTTTGATTGTTTTCAAAATATGGCTAGATTTGTCGGCATGCAAATTCTTGGGTATCTGATCACCAACATAAAATATGATATTGATATGGCCATGATCTTAGTCGTTCGGCTTGAAATCCAAGAATGTTCATACTCATGAACAATTATGCTTAAATTCGTTTAGATTTTACCACTTACTTTTAGCTTAGAATTTTACACGGGCGATGGGAGTATATTTTTAATCAAGTACCTAACAATATGGAAAATTACATTAAGGTCCATAAATTTAGCACAAAGGACCCTAAAATAATTAAGCAAGGAGAACAGTCGGTTTCGTCTCATTCTCAAGAGAGTAGCTAATTGAGCCATGCTCTTCATGCTACTTCCTCTCTCGACTATTTTCAAAATATGGCCAGATTTTGTCAGCATGGAAATTCTTAGATATGGGATCATCAACATAAAGTATGATGTAGATATGTCCACGACGTTGGTTGTTCGGCTTGAAATCCAAGAATATTCGTACTCATTGATAATGAAGCTTAAATTCGTTTAGATCTTACCATGTACTTTCTTTAATTTAAAGGAAAACACATTCTTTTTACTATAAAAATTCAAAAATGTACTTTTTGTTCCTAAAAGTTGGAAACTCCCATTATTGGCAGCATTATTGTTCTGCATGCCAAGATGCACCCATCTACCAAATATCAGATCATTACCATAAATTATCATGTACATATATGGCAATATATTTACCCTTGTTGCTTGACTTGAAGCCTAAGAATTTTCATACACTATAGTCCATATTGCAAAGAAGATTTATCTTTTCAAATGTTGTGAAGAATCATGATTGTCAACATGCGAATTCTTAGCAAGAAACCAAATCTTTCAAATATCTCGTAGGTTTTCGTACATTGATTGCCTAGAGTCTACCATCAAAAGATAGTTGTAGAAATTTAAGAGCAATCTACCACATACTCGTATTTCAAATTTTACATAATATTGGAAAATAGGCTTAAATTCTTTGGGAAGGAGGGAGTACTACTTGCTTCGTGAATAAACAAAGAGGTCTCCTCACTTTCAAACCAGCTTGCTGCGGGCGTGCTTGGTGCTTCCTCTTCCTAGGGTGTAAAATAGAACGAATGGAGGTGGAGTACTTAGGAGTAGGAAGGCTAGCCAGATCATAGTGCTGTCCCCTACAAAAATAACATAAAAATCATAATGGTGCGTAGTATCAACGCATCCCTTGTCCACCACTTAAGTAGTATGAGTACTAGTACTACTATTGCGAATTGCGATCTTTTGAATATCCTTCCCCTAGATATTTGGGAAGGAAGTAAAAAATTGGAAACCGGAGAAATTTGGATTTCTACTCTACTACGTTTTTCCACCAAAGCCAAAAATGGTTCGCAGCAATGTAGCTGATGAACACGCTAAACACAGACATGTAGCTGCCAAAACATGACTGGTCGATGCATGTCCGCAGCGCCATGTTGTGGACAAGGGAGAGATCAGCCAGCCGGGGTGTATGGATGGTAACGAGGCAGTGAAGGAGGGAGAAAACATAATTTTTTTGCGTGCATATATAGTAAAGTTCATGCAATTAACTATTGTACTACTACGCACTGTACCTCTGTTGGGAATATGCCCTAGAGGCAATCATGTATGATAATGTTTTCCCATTGTATTCATAAAGATATTAAGTTGTCCTTGTATAAACATCTGATATGTATCATTGAATATGTCATTCAGTTATGGAACTATACATTCATGTTGTTTACACTAAATGTCCTTGATCATTGAGGTTATGCTGGACACACAACTTAGACCAATGTGAAAGTCGTCTTTATGACTCGGTTCCACTTGTCATGGGCATGGTGATGCTATTTCGACTGACACAGATTCGGCTAAAGAGTTTAGCGAGTCGGATTGACCCATATTGAGGTACAACGAACAAGTTGTCATTTGTATATCTCAATCAATGCAATCCTTAGACCTGAGGTTATTGCATAGTCTGAGTTGAGGATCACCGACTTAGGTTCTGTCAAACGATGATCTGTAACTGGACAATTATAAAGACAGAGTTTGGGTCGACTAAGAATCAAGATGCGTGATGTGAATAACCTAGATGGGATTTTGCCCCTCCACTTGGAGAGATATTTTCTGGGCCCTCTCGGATGATATGATTCGGAAAGCAGGGCCATGCACGACTCGATTAAGTGTTAACCGAGGCGATTGACTAAGAGTTAGTCATTTGAATCACTTATCTCAGATCGAGAAGAGAGTCGGACTATTTAAGGGATGAAAAATATTTGCCTATAGTCTGACAAGGTATATCGTGAGGCAAAAGAGACTTGGACATAATTCACATTGGAAAGGCAAGTCGTCATGACTCTTTGGTACCTGTGAGTCGGCACGTTCTACTAGGACCGCTACCGACTGGTCGATTGAGAGTTGGACTCCAAACGTGTCCAATTTGCCATCAGCCTGCGAGGTCACACACTTAAGAGTGGGAGAAAGTTTGGATTGGATCTGAACCGGAAATCTGGTTGGGTTGGACCTGAGTGTCATGACCCGGGATCAGGGCTAGACAAATACAAGATCCTCATCTGTTATAAGCCTAACCTAAATCTCGGAGATCACAGGGAATGATCGGTAACATTATAGAACATATAAACCATACATTAATAAGGTAAACTCTTAAGAGAGTTAGAAACCAGTCATACAAGCCAAGGGTCACATACCCATCATTACAACAAACCAACGGAAGCAAATACGTTGTTCTAAAAAACAAACTGAGCAAAGGGCCTAAGAGGCCTTAAACAGAAGTAGCGACCCTTCCATAGATCCTAGGCTGCTACCCGAGAATCCCGACTACTCGTCGACTTCAACGTAGAAACCACCTTCAGTTGGAGTAGCTTCATCTATAGAAAAACATCAACGAAGCAAGGCTGAGTATAGGGTGTACTCCGCATGACTTATGGCTAGTGGAGTTATTTTGCATAAAGCCATCTTTTGTTTTTAAAGAAAGAAGGAAAAGAAGCTCGTCTAGTCAGATCATTTTCAAAGGGGATAAGAAGACTACAACTCTAGCTCATCAAATCATCTTTAATATCCACCAAGTACCATCATCAACTGCACCTCTCTTCTCGGACTACCCCCTCAAATTCCCCGAGGAAGTACTCCGGATCTCACATTAGTTGGCCAAGTTTTATCATTCGGTTATAGTTTTCTATGATTTTTACCCACACATACCAACCGATTCTTAATGCCAAATTATTAGCCCTCTTCCATTGAAGGCCGGAAGAGAGCGGTTGACCATGACCTTTACCTTGCTTTCACCGAGACCATGAGTCACGCACTAGGGAGATGCCGCTGTAATGGGTCAAGTCCCGAAGCCGGTCCCTAATGATGTGCGCAGGGTTCAAGATTACGTATGCCGGACATCTCTTGTTCCCGGCCACACTTACCTACCTATTATGAATGCACCTGCATCACCTCCATCCAAGAACAACCAAGATGCATATGTCAAATGGAAAGCCCGAACTATGTGACTCATGGAATCTCTAGGAAAGTTAGTTGGTCGAGGGGGTTTCCAGGCCCCCATGTGGTTGTACGCTCGTCTTGGTTCAAGAGGCGAGAACATCAGGTCCTAAGGGTGGCAAGTATGGGACTACAAAAACCACGACCCATGTGGCCTCCCATATAATCCTTAGCATGTTTATTATCCATCTTTGATCACATCACCACATCCTACCATACTAGATTCATTCACAACTCCGGTGCATCATCCGAATGATCAACATTGGACTACTAAGCATGGATAAGCTTGACTGAACTGTGGCACTAGCGATGCTTGTAAGCCAAACCCTAGTTAATGTAGGAGTAGTGGATCAGGTATTTAGTTCACAAAGGAAAACATGCATCAGATAGAATTACTCTATCTACTGATAAAAGACTATTGAACCGAATGCATATGGCGAGAATGAAATACTTTGTAAACATAGGATTCATATGTATGAGTGGGGCTTCGCTTGCCTTGTCTGTTGTTGGATTGGTGTTGCTCTTTGGTGGCATTGACTTTAGCCTCGGGTTCGGTTCCTATTCGCGAAGAACCAATAACCGAAAAAGTAAAAGTACCATTCAACACATGGGATGTGCAATGCTCATACAATATGGATGATATGAAAAGTTAGGTACTGTTGAAATGAACCCTAGAACATGCTTGGTCATTTTAAACAGGGTCCGAGAGGTCCAAACACTAGAATAGGGGGATCCTCGAAATCACATGTGGGGTTCAATTGGTTCTTCTAATTAAACTTACCATGAAAGTTGGTTAACAATATATGATTATAGCTTAGTTAGATAGAGCTCATTTTTCTGATCATTTTCGTATATTATTTGTATTTTTCTGATTTAAAATGAAATAGGTATGAATTTATCCAATTTTAATTCATTTTAAATAATTCTTGGAATATTTAAATTATTTTCCAACTTGGGCCCACATGTCATAGATTTAATCATTTCAAAAAACATTTATAGAAAAGAATAAAACCCTGAAAGACAGGGCCACCTGTCAGCATTTTCTTAATTACAAAAAATATTTACTGAAAACAATTAAATAAAAATAAAAAGGTTTACTGCCTCATGTTGATGTCAGCATGACATCAGCAATGGAGAGATCTCAGATCGAGCAAGGATCCATCGATCCAGTGTGTTCCTGGACGCGCGGGTGGGGGCGTTGGAAAGAGGCGACGATGGGGAGTCGATTGGTGGTGGTGTCGCCTGTTCTTGGTCACCGGAGACGGCGGCGCGATGACGGCAAGCGGCGACGACGTCGGGCTCATGCGGGAAAGATGGTATAGAGGGAGAGGAAGACAACGGAGGGGTGCTTGAGCACCAGCGGCTCAACAGGAAGCCGATGGAGGAGTCGTTGGAGCGAGGGGAAGCCGGACGGAGGAGTAATCAACGGTGGCCGGCGTCAGAAGAGATGAGGTCGACGGTGACGATGTTGAGCGCCTGGGCTCGATTCCTTCGGCGAGGAGGCTCAGCTCGACGAGGCGCAGCTCCCAGGGACAACGGCGAGGCTCGGGGCGAACTCCAGCGACGGCGACAAACGACAACTATGGCGGCTAGGGTTCGGTCATTTGGGGAAAAACGGCAGAGTGGGCGAGACGGGGAGAAATGGGTATGGGAGAGAAAGAGAGACGCGAGCGATCTTATCACGTTCTCCAGGGGCGTCGGCGGGCATCGCAACGCGCGAGCGACGATCGACGGTGCCGGCAGCGCCTGCGAGGAGCTTGCCGCTCAGGAGGAAGACGACAGAGACAAGGGCGAAGCGGTATGGAGCCGGGGGTGGGCTGCGGACGGGCCATGCTAGGCCGGCTGCGGAGCGCGTGCGAGCACCGGGGAGGAGAGATGTGAGATGGGCTACGGCCTAGATAGGGTTAGGTTCACTTTTTTTTCTAGAAAATTGTTTTCTTTTTCTATTTTCTGATTTCTCTTTTGTATTTGAATTCAAATTCTATTTTGAATATTTTCAAAATATAGAAACATTTATGAAATAACTGAAAACACTAGGGGCCCTTCTGACAATTTGGGCTCCATTTGTTTTGACAGTTTTTACAATATAAAAACCATTTGAATGGTTTGAGAGGGAACAAAATTAGGATTTTATTTGTGTTTATTTTGATTAAACTAGAGTGCAAGTATAATGCATGCATGCAATGCTCAAACATGTATTTATTAGTATTACACAAAAGGTGGTATGTTACATCTCTACCCCACTTACAAGAATCTCGACTTGAGAATCCTAGGTTTTAGAAAAGAAGGAAGGGTACTCAGATCGAAGACGATCTTCATGTTCCCAGGTTGCTTCTGACTCAGTGTGATGAGACCATTTAACTTTCAGGAACTTGATGGTTTGACGACGAGTGTTGCACTTGGTTTCATCAAGAATACGAACAGGGTATTCCCGGTAGGTTAGATCATCTTGGAGATCCAAAGTTTCATGGTCCACACCACGAATGGAATCTTTGAAGCAACTCTTGAGTTGAGACACATGAAAGACATCATGTACCTCTGGAAAAGTTGAAGGTAGATCCAATTGGTAGGCAAGCTCACCCCGCTTGGAGAGAATGCGAAAGGGACCAACGTAGCGAGGAGGAAATTTGCCTTTTATACCGAATCGATGGACACCCTTCAGAGGAGTGACCCGGAGGTAAACTTGATCACCAACTTCATAATGAACATCAAGATGATGACGATCGTAGTTGGTCTTCTGACGAGATTGATCAGCCTTCAGACGCTCCCGAATTATGTGAACTTGATCTTCTGCTTCTTGGATCATGTCCAGACCAAAGAATTGTCTTTCGCCGGTTTCTGTCTAGTGCAGCGGTGTTCGACATGTTCTCCCATATAGGAATTGGAAAGGTGCCTTGCCCAAACTGGATTGAAAACTGTTATTGTAGGAGAACTCGACAAAAGGAAGACATTTCTCCCAGTTCTTTCCAAAGGATATGACACACGCTTTGAGCATGTCTTCAAGAATTTGATTTACTCTTTCGGTTTGACCATCGGTTTTAGGATGATAAGCTGTGCTGAAGGAGACTTGAGTTCCCATTGCTTGTTGGATACTAGACCATAATTTGGAAGTGTACAAACTTCCACGATCAGATATGATCTTCTTGGGAACACCACGAAGAACGACTATCCGGGATACATATAGCTCTGCTAACTGGCTTGCAGTAATGCTTTCCCGAATAGCAAGGAAGTGAGCAACTTTGGGAACACCACGAAGAACGACTATTTCGTTGGAGGCAACAAACACACATAAAATGATTGCGCAATTCCGTCGGAGGCAACAAATAACACACATAAAATGATAACGCAATTTCGTCGGAGGCAACAAACACACATAAAATGATAGTCCGTCGGAGGTAAACATGCACACATAAAATGATAGCGAAATTTCATTGGAGGCAACAAACACACATAAAATGATAGCGCAATTCCGTGGGAGGCAACAAATAACACACGTAAAATGATAGCACAATTTCGTCGGAGGCAACAAACACACATAAAATGATAGTCCGTTGGAGGTAAACATGCACACATAAAATGATAGCGCAATTTTGTTGGAGGCAACAAACACACATAAAATGATAGCGCAATTCCGTGGGAGGCAACAAATAACACACATAAAATGATAGCGCAATTTCGTTGTAGGCAACAAACACACATAAAATGATAGTCCGTCGGAGGTAAACATGCACACATAAAATGATAGCGCAATTTCGTTGGAGGCAACAAACACACATAAAATGATAGCGCAATTCTGTCGGAGGCAAAAAATAACACACATAAAATGATAGAGCAATTTTGTCGGAGGCAACAAACACACATAAAATGATAGTCTGTCGGAGGTAAACATGCACACATAAAATGATAGCGCAATTTCGTTTGAGGCAACAAAAACACATAAAATGATAGCGCAATTCCGTGGGAGGCAACAAATAACACACATAAAATGATAGCGCAATTTCGTCGGAGGCAACAAACACACATAAAATGATAGTCCGTCGGAGGTAAACATGCACACATAAAATGATAGCGCAATTTCGTTGGAGGCAACAAACACACATAAAATGATAGCGCAATTTCATCGGAGGCAACAAACACACATAAAATGATGGCTAATTAAGTTAGTTGCAAATGATCCGTCGCCTTCGTAGGAGTTTAATGGTATAGTACACACTTACACATAAAATCATTAATAAGTGATACACATAAAATGATGAGTGTTATTTTCTCGACCACACCAAATTCCTACTGTTTCTTCTTTGCACTCTGATTCTTCTTCTTGCCCTTCTGCTTGGTATTTTTTGACTTGACGACCCCGCCAGTCTCATCGTCGAGACTCCTTGCGTACGGAGTTGTTGTAGCTGATGACCTAGGCAATGTGGTCCTTCTTCTTCTTTTTGTGTATTTTGCATTGTTTTCATCGGGTTCTTCCATCATCGGGTCTCCAACGAGTCCGTCAAAGTCTTTCTCGTCGGCGACTCCATCCATTCCGACGAGGGCCCTTTTGCCTCTCCTCACGATGACACGGCTAGGCCTTGCGGGTCGGTAATGAAGAAGCATTGCTCGACGTGCTTAGCCAGCACCCATGGCTCATTTTGTGTGGTGGGTTTCTTGGTCTTGGATTTGTTCGGCATATACATGGTGGTATAATACTCGTCTTCTTTTCTGACATCTGTAGCCCATCTGACACGGAACATCGATAGCTCCTCCCCGACGTAGTCAAGCTCCCAAATTTCCTCGATCCTTCCATAGTATCTTTTCTTCTCTTCACCTGTGTAAGATTCCATCGTCACACCCGAGTTCTGATAGTCGCTTCTTTTGTCTCTCTCCTCCGTGTAGAATGTGTAACCCTTGATGTCGTATGCTTGATAAGTCATGAGGTTTGGCGCGGGCCCGTAAGACAAAGCCACTTTGATTCTGTCCGCGACGCTTGTCATTGGCGGGGGAGTGGCATCAATCTGGTCTTTGAACCAGCATGCGAAAGAGGAGTTGTGCGCTCTCAATACCTCTTCTTCCGTCATCGGCCTGTTAGCATTGTTCGCGATCATGGTTTTATGCTTTTCCACCCAAGGCATGACATCGTCCATGTGCTATAGCGCTACTAAGTGGGCCCTATCAAAGTCGTCTCTCCTTTCACACTGATCCACGTCCATTTCCTTCTTGCCAGTGCGGTGGCCTAGTCCCTCGAACCTGCCGAGGTGCTTCTTCATGGGCAAACCAATCGGATGGGGGTTTTCCTCGTTAAGATAATTCTTATAGAAAGAGACGCACTCCGCGGTGAGAAAGCCCTGGATGATGCTTCCATCCGGATGTGCCTTGTTATGGATGTATCCTTTGATGATTCCGTTCATTCTTTATAATGCCATCATGTTGTGAAGGAACGGAGGCCCGAGATCCTCGATATCGTCCACTATATGCAACAGCAGGTGGACCATGTGTCGAAGAATGTGGGAGGGAAGTACATCTCCATCTCGGATATGATGGTGACGATCTCTTCCTGCAGCCGCCCGAGTTTCTTGACGGTTATCGACTTCCGAGTGATGACGTCAAAGAAGTTACAGAGGCTAGTCAGCGTTGCACGGACGTGCGGTTCCATGATCTCTCAGGTTGCAACCGGAAGTATCTGCGTCATCATGATGTGACAGTCATGAGACTTCATCCCGCTGAAGATTCCTTTCGTCGGGTCCAACCATCTACGTATCAGCCCCGCGTAGCCTAAGGGATACATGGTTCCGAGGAGGCAACCGATCATTTGTTCGATCTCGTTAGGATATAGAGTGAAGCAGGAGGGGCGCGGGGTTTCACTCTTCTTCGACCTTTTTCCCTTAGGATCTTCCGTCTCCTCCTCAACCAGCTGCTTCCCCGCCCTTTTGTGCTTGCGATCGTTTGTCTTCTCCTCAACCATAGAAGAAGACGGGGGGTGAAGCTCTTCTCTGATATTCAGGGCCTTTAGGTCGTGTCTTGCTTTCGACCCGTCTTTGGTCCTATCTGGCATGTTGAGCAGAGTGCGAAGTAAGCTATCGCAAACGTTCTTCGTAATATGCATGACATCAAGGCTATGAGGCGTACCGAGGATCTTCCAGTATGGCAAGTCCCAAAACACGAACCTCCTTTTCTATACCCCCATGAGCGGACCGTGTTCCTTTTCCTTCTTCTTATCTCCTCACTTCCGCTTATGCTTCTTTATCTTACATGACGGAGGGCAGTGTTTCTAGCTTTTCAACAAAGCATCGATCTCCTCGCCGCTGCGCTTCGGCGGAGTGTCACATCCCAAGATTTTCCAAATCTTGTTATGTGAAAAATAAATAAATAAAATAAAACTTTGTTGATTTTCAGGGTGAGAACAAACTTTTTGATTCCAAATGGAAACCTTCAAACCTACTTTGATCAAATAAATCCTAAAGGGATTTAAAAAGATAAACAATTAATAAAGAAAGTTTTAATAATTGGAATCTCTATTTTTGGATCTTTTAAAAGAGATTTGGTTTTCAAAAGCAAAGGTAGAAATATAAATAAAGATTATTTTATAGAGCCAAATTAAATCTTGGCCAAGCTTTTGAAATAAAATATTTCTATTTGATAAAAAGAGTAAAAGTCTATTTAAATAAAATAATGAGGATTTATTATTATCCAATTTTATTAAAGTAAAGGCTTTGCCATTTTAATTAAACATTAAAACTTGTTAAATTATTTTAAACAAGTTTTCCAAGTGTTTTACTTTTTCAAATAAAACCTACTGAAATGATTTTGGTATTATTTAGATTTCAAATGGAGATTTTAATAAATCAAATCCTATTTGAATTAATAACTAAGGACTATTTTATTCAAATATTAAATAGATCCTAAAAGGATAAAATTGTTATTTTATTTTGGACTTTGAGTTATGTTGTTAAACAGAACTAAAATCAATACACAGTTTAGCAAAAGTTTGAATCCATTTGTTGTTGAATTGTTTGATTGAAATTCAAAATAGAAAATCAAATAGAAAAAGAAAAAGGCAATCAGTATAAAAAAAAGTGAATCGGACCAAACCCAACTGGCCAGCCCACTAAGCCCAGCAAGAGCCCACCCGGCATACCCCACGTGCGAAACGTTTTCACCAGGAAAAGAACCCACACAGCCACTGACGCAGAGGTCCCACTCTCTTTTTCCCCACCTCACTGACAGCATGACCCCACGCCCACGTCACCTTCTTCCTCCCCGCGATGAACTCGCCCTGCCGTTGCAGCCGAGTAACTCCGGCATTGATTTCACGATTGATTGCAGCCTTGATTCCTCCCAGTAACCACGCCAATTTAATCGCCCATGCCTTCCCTCTCTTTCCCCTCACTCACCTCTCCCTCTCTGCCCATAGGCTGCCCCGATTTCTTCTTGCTCCGCCACTGCTCCGACGAGCGTCCCAGAGCAATTCCGGCCACACCCCGTCGCCAACCGCCGCTAGCGCTGCTCGCTTTTGGTCAACACATTGTAGTCCGTAGGATGTAGATCCAAAGGATAAGATTAGATCTTAACCGAAGGGGTACGCGCCCATCTGATCCATTCGTTTTAAGTTGATCCAACGATCCACAGAGGCCAATCTGTGCGAACCGGTATCGGCCAGTAGAAACACGCCGCGTGGCACTGACTCTGTTTTAAAAACAGAAAATGATCTATTAGATATGAAATTTTATAAAATTCATAACTTTAGTTCTACACGTCCAAATTTAAATTTTTTATATCAATGGAATCAGTGGAACAAGCACTTTGCAACCATGCACTTTGTTTAGTAAAAAGCTTCTGGTAAAATGTTTGTTTTTGTAGAGACTTGTGTATGCTTGTTTAGGATATAAAATTTATTCCAAAATGATTTTGGGGTTGAAATCTTTGCAAAATGGGTTGTTGTGAACCTACTGACCTTAAGAACCAATTTATGGATTTAAAAATGTATTTTGTGAAGTTTAGGAATGAATAATTGAATTAGCTCATTTCTAGTCAAATAAGAACATTTATTTTGATAAGGAAATGATTTTTGAGTAAGACCTTTGGGAATTGACTTGATTCAAACCTTCTGACCCTAAACACCAAGTTTTGTGGATTAACAACTTATTTGATGAATAATATAAAATTATTGCTTTACCAAAAGCATTTTCAACCACATAAAATAATGATTTGATTTAAAAATAATTTATAGATAAAACCCTTTTGCAAATGGTTTTGCCACTTTAGAAAATGACCTCTTTGAACCTTACAATGTTTAGAGCCTAGTAGAAAACCACCTTTGCAAATAAAACTATCTTTTGCATGCTTGCATGCATGACCTTGTTTATATTATTTTATGTGTGGTAAATTGTTTGAATATTGGTTGGAATGCTAGTTGAATCTATGTTTGCTTGATTGATTGTAGTGAAGTTGGAAGAGTGTGATATTAGCAAGATCAAGAAGAGAACCAACATTCTCCACATAAAAAGGCAAGTGACACTATCATCCAAGTCCTATTATTTTCATTTCACTTAGTGGATTTTTGAAACATGCATGATAAGGTTTACTATATTTTATGCTATGCTAAATCCTAATAGGATACCCCTATATATTCCTTAGTGGAAACATTGTAGTTGTAGTATGCTTAGCCCAGCTATATATTTGGGATGGGATACATGTTATGAATATATGAAGTATTGAAAAGACTTATGTTTTATATAATAAAACAAGTACTCAATGAACCACCTGGGTGGACAAGGATACTCAAGGTTGGACAAGGTGGCAACAAAAGGAACCATGTTTATATGGCAATCTTTTTTGTTGTGCACTAGAAGAAAACCACCCAGGGACTTAGAGATTGAACATGTTTCTCGTATAGTGGCTTCCGTGTACAACCACATGCTAAATGGGCAATGGCTTAGTCAACTACATAGTGGAAGACCCATGCATTGGCATCTTCAGGTTCACTAGAATGAGGGAACTTGAAACCCTACATTGGTGCCTGGTAGACAAGCTAGCATTGTGTATTGGGAAGACTGCTATGGAAAGACTTTGTCACATTCTCAATCTGCCAGTACTCCATCTTGGTGAGTACTTATCCAGCGGCCACTGGTGGCATCAAGATGAGAATGTGTCATGTGGGTAAAGTGTACAACTTCTGCAGAAGACAAAAATCTAAGTACTTAGCTGTGTCCCCGGTTATGGACAATACTGAGCAACTAAGGCCTGAAGCTATGGAAGATCTCGACATTCCAATTTCTAAAAGTAAAACTTGAAAGTGACAACAAGAGACTTGAAGCACTTGGAGTTTTCCAAGGAGTTCAGAAAGATTTGACAAAAGATCAAAACTATTTTGAAAGATAGGATAAAACTATATTGCTTTCTGCAAATGCGCCTAAACCCTACTTAGCCAAATATGCATGTAATGATAGGATCCACTTATTTCTACATAGTAGTGAAACTTGCCAATACAATCCAAATGTATTGACCCTTGTGGCTGCAGCTTATTATGTTGCAGGTTTGTTTGATATTAGTGAAGTTTGATGAATAGGATTACAAGTCTACAACCAACATGTTTGCCTGTGGCACCTTGAAGATGAATGACCCCATGCTTATAGATTTTCTGCTGCAATGTAATGTAATAGCCAAATGAGCTATGTAAGATGTAATAAAGTATGTTATTCCTGGTTATAAAGTTGTATTATGACCTTTGTTTCTTGATATTACATCTTAACTGTGGATGCTAGCTATTGATCCAGGGACTAGCATTGCAAACAAATGGATCTCCACCTTATTAAAGGTTGGGAACCTTACACGGAGGTACTTCGAGCTCATCCTTGCCATTGAACAGATCTCCACGCTTCCTCCACGGGTCATTCTCGGGTAGCCACATCCGAGTCCTCATGTAGATGGTTTTCGAAGACCCAGGATCCTTACCAAGCTGAAGAAATGGCATCCTTTCCATGCACCTCACACAAGCCTTGTGTCCATGGCACACCTGGCACGCGATATATATGTATCCGAGATAGTCCTGCACTGTCGTGATCAACGCTGCTTTCAAACGGAAAGTTTGTTGGAGGTGCGCGTCCCATGTTTCTACCCCTTCATCCCACAAGATGGCTAGCTCCTCCTTCAATAGCTCAAGATAAAGGTTGATATTGCTCCCTGGCTGTGTCGGCCCTTGGATTAGCATGCTCATGTGTATGTACTTTTTCTTCAGGCATAGCCATGGGGGGATTGTACATCCATACAAACACGGGCCAGGTGCTGTGCTTGCTGCTCTGGTTACTGAACGGATTGAGTCTGTCGGTGCTTGCACGTAGTCTGATGTTCCTTGGTTCTTTCCCAAAATCTTCGTACTCATCGTCTAATGCTTTCAACTGGCTTGCATCCGAAGGGTGCTTCAGCACTGGGTTTTCAACCCGCACTGGATCCTTCATCACCGCCTCCTTCCTTTCTGCATGCCAGCGCATGCGCTTCGCTTCCTTGGGGTCCACGAAGTACTGCTGGAGACGGGGCCTGAGCGGAGTACCACACAACTTTTCGAGGAGCTTTTCTCGTCCCTCTCTTGTATCGAGGCTCGCCGCACCTTGGGCACGTGGTCAAGTCCTTGTGTTCGTTCCGATAAATCACACAGTCACTGATGCATGCATGGTATTTTTCATGCGGTAAATCGAGAGGGCATGCCACTTTCTTGGCCTCTTGTAGGCTACCTGCCAGCGTGTTATCTTTAGGTAAGTTCTTCTTCAAGTATCGGAAGAGTTCGTCTGCACTTGCATCGTTCCATCCATATATTGCCTTCATCTCTAGAAGATCGAGAGTTACTCTCAAGCGGGTCTCCTCCGGCCCACGAACTACATTGTACAACGGAGTTCTCGAGTCTACCTCCAGTTGATCCAGCTTAGACTTCCGTCTACCAGCGAATCTGGGGTCATTCGATGCGTTGTCGAGAAGAATTTCTTGAACATGAGGGTCGTGCACGGCCGCGGTTAGCAGGGTATTCCTACTCCCGTCCTCGTCATCTGCATGTTCGTCTTCTTCCCGACGTTGTTCATCACGGCCGTCATCGTTGTGTGCGACATCCCGTTCTTCTCCCTCCTCATCATATTCAATTTCGTGTTGAACGGCATCCTCTTCCTTATTATGGTCAAAGTCATCATCATTATTTTCGTCATCCATCCATGGAGTAGTGTAGCCATCCATGAAACTATACCTGAGGAGGTGCTCATTCACCGTGCGTGACAAGGGGTCAAACAATGACGATAGTTTGCATTTGCGACACAGACATCTTATTTCCAAGCGGTTATTTTGATACATGTCGGCAGTCGCGCGTTCCACGTATCTATCTACCATGCTTTCCTTCATCTCGATGACCATCGTCACCTGCACAATAAGATTCGGCATGAATAGATTAGAACGTTACCGTCACCTCGCTCGGCTGCTTTCATGGAAAAATTTGGCATGACCTTTTCTAAAAATGGTCTCGTCGGAGTGCCAAATTCGCCGAAACGGAATTTAATCGACATTTCGGCAAAACATTGGCAACTCATTGTACATGCACACATATTCCACCGACAAAACAACACAAAAAGGTGCATGCGTGCAACCACGCCAACACCCATGCATTCCACCATATATATTATACCTATTAGTTGAAGCGAGGTCCAAGAGCACCGGTAAAGAGAAGTGAGGGGAGAGCACCGGCCGGTAGAGAGAAAGGTGGTGGGGGAGATGGATCTAGATCTAGATCTTGCTAGTAGGTAGATGTACTAATGCATGCGAGGGGAGAGACATCTCCACAAATATATTAAACTTTGTTGGTTGAATTAGCTAAAATAGGTGGGGAGAAGTGGGGGAATGAGCTAGCAAAGCTTGGGCTTGAGTTTCCAAGAAAGGGGAGCTAGTGGTGAGAGAGAAGGTGTTGCTAGTGGCTGGTTCGTGACCTTGTAATAAGTGCCAGGTTACCACCGGCGAAACAATACCTAAACGCCGGTGGTAGTCCTTTACCACCAGCGGAAATATACAAATCGTCGGTGGTAAAAACACGGCCCGGTGTCCCACCCGTCCCTCCCATGCATCCCCGGCAAGCACTAACAGTTTTTCCGGCTGTATTAGAACCTATCCCCGACGAGCGGGTGTCCTTCCGCCAGTGGTAAGTGGAGGCCCAATATGGGGGCACGAGGGCCACCCTATCCCTGGTGCGTGAGGTGTTCTTGCCGGCGATAATTCTTCTAGCCCCGGAGAGCATGGGCCCTTTCGCTAGCGGTAAGTTGCAGCCCAATCTGGGGGCACGAGGCCCACCCTATCCCTGGCGTGCAGGTGCCCTTTTCTCTGGTGGTAGTTACTCTATCGCCGGCGTGTAGGCTTATTTTCGCCGGTGGTAATGTTATGCAAGCCTGGAAGCTCATACCGCCGGCGAGCGCGGTCCCACTTCGCCGGTGATAAGGTTTGCTGCTATAAGGTTTTCTCTACTAGTGAGAAGATCAGTCATAGGCTTGGCTATCTTGGAGAAGTTCTCAATGAATCGGCGGTAATATCCAGCCATTCCAAGAAAACTTCGGACAATAACACCACTTGCGAACACAACATGGCCAAGGAAGATGAGCTCTTGTAACCAGAACTCACATTTGGAAAACTTGGCGTAGAGACGATGTTCATGAAGTTTAGTCAACACCAAACGCAGATGTTTGGCATGCTCTTCTTCTGTCCTGGAGTAGATTAGAATATCATCAATGTATACCACGATGAACTTTTTGAGATATTCCATGAAGACGGAGTTCATGAGCCTCATAAATGTGGCAGGGGCATTGTTTAACCCGAAGGACATCACTGTATACTCGTAAAGACCATAACAAGTTGTGAATGCTGTCTTTGGGATATCCGCCTTTCTGATCTTGATTTGATGATACCCTGATCTTAAATCCATTTTGGAGAAGACATTGGCACCACTTAATTGATCAAAGAGGTCATTTATCCAAGGAAGAGGGTACTTATTCTTGATTGTCACCGTGTTGAGTGGACAGTAATCAACCACCAATCTTGGAATATTTGTATCCTGCTTATTGACAAAGATTATAGGGCAACCCCAAGAGGACGTGCTAGGTTGGATGTAGCCTAGGCCTTCTAGCTCTTCCAGTTGCTTCTTCAACTCAACCAACTCATGATGTGGCATGCGGTAAGGTCTTTTGGAGATAGGAGCAGTTCCAGGAACTAGCTCTATGACAAACTCCACACTTCGATCAGGTGGCACGCCAGGCAACTCTTCGGGAAAAACATCCGGGAAATCACATACTACATGGACATCTTGGACCTCGAGAGTATGTAGGACATCCATGTCATACAACTCTGAGAAAGGTTTAAGGACTACTGGTGGAGACTTTGAACAATAAGTCCAATATTTTACAATTATACTAGCAGGAGAGGTCACAGTAACTGTTCTAAGTGCACAGTCAATGACGGCTTGATATGTGGTTAACCAGCCCATGCCCAGAATGACATATATGTCAGTTGACTTGAGTGCAATGAGGGAAGTGGGAAACTTATGATATGCTATATCTATCTCAACCCCATGAGTAACCCAGATGGTCTGCCAATGAGACCCAGGAGTACTAATCTCTAGAGGGGAAGACATTGCTTCAAAAGTTATATCATGATCCTGTGCAAACTCTTGTGATATGAAAGTATGTGATGCTCCAGAATCAAACAAGACTGTTGAGAGAATTGAATTGACATGGAGCGTCCCCAGAATGACGTGTGGATCTTTCTGAGCTTCTTCAACAGTGACATGGGTTAGGCGACCACGTCCATCACCCTGAGCTTTATCATTCTTCTTTGCCTACTGATCATTGCATCCGATGGCCCTTAGGGAACACTCGCTTGAGTAGTGACCAGGCTGACCACAGGAGTAGCAGGTAACTCCGGTGTAAGAACCAGCAGGGGAACGAGAATTTTCTCCACCAGTATTTGACTATGGCTGACGAGAAGCATTGCCAGAAGACTTGGGTGCATAAGGAGCATGAGGTACATCACTGTATGGAACAAAAACACGACGCTTCTTATTACCAGAGGAAGAAGCACGAGACATTCTTTCTTAACGCTTCTAAGAGACCTCCATATCCTTCCTTCCATGCTCCAAAGTAAGAGCTAATTGTGCAGTTCCTGGAAAGACTGGAACTTGAAGGGTAGCAACTCATAGAGAAGTGCAGGGTTCAGTCCCTTACAGAATAGCTCTTGCTTATCTTCATCATTGGTCACATCCCTAGTTGCATAACGAGCCAGGCGAGTAAAACACATGCCCATATGTTTCAATATCCCGGCGCCCCTGGGTCAGATCTATAAACTCCCTCCTTTTGAGATCCATGACAGGCTTAGGAATATAAGAGGCACGGAATGCTGCAACAAACTCTTCCAAAGTAACAACATGTCCCTGAGCTTGCAGATTCATAAAACCTTCCCACCAAACACCAGCCTCACCTTCCAGTTGATAGGTGGCGAAGTTGACGTGGTCATATGGACGGACACGGAGAGCACTAAACTTGCGCTCTATGGTGTGAATCCAATCATCAGCTTCAAGGGGCTCCTTGGGGTGAGTGAAGATTGGAGGGAAAGAGCGGATCAAATCTCCAACTGTGACACAGTTGTTAGGACGACGTTCAGTGTTCTGCGCCACACGTTCCAGAAGGCGTTCATTCCTCAGATAGTTGGTCTCAATGTTGTTGAGAACCTTGGCCATTGTGGGAGGTGGCGGAAGTTCCTATTCAGCATTGTTGTTTCCTCGACGGGCAATAGAACCATGAGTACTAGACGACATCCTGAGGAGAAAACAGAAACCATGAGAATGGATTCACTAAGAAGGGTACATCAAAGGATGACATGAACCATGTAGAAAGATCATGGTAGAGGTGAACATGTGGATGAAGATTATATCAATGCATTAAGTATGGCAGTAGAACAAGCATACGAAACGTATACACTACCAACTTAGATACAAACCATAACAATGGAATGCAAGCATGATATGATACCAACAAGTCACAAAAGAATAGAGAGCGAAATTATAGGCATCCTCAGCAAAGTTGAAAAACAATGCTTGAATTGCACAGATTTATCTTGGAAACTCTGAGCCTTGTAACCGAGTATGGAGTACTAGGGAAAACAACCCGTATATCCTAAAAGGTTGAAATAATAGACGAGAAGTGAAAACTTTTCAAAGCAAACGAGATAAGATAACTCAGCAATAGAACAACCTTGGATAAGGAGTAAAAAGAGTCATATTCAGAGTTCTGCAAATAATTTTAGCTTTCAAATAGTTTTCTCAATCTCTAGACTCAACATCGACCAACTAGAAGTGTTTCCGACAGGCAGTCCTGCTCTGACACCAAAATCTATCACGACCCAGGATCAGGGCTAGACAAATACTAGATCCTCATCTGTTATAAGCCTAACCTAAATTCTGGAGCGCACCAGGAATGATCGGTAACATTACAGAACATACAAACCATACATTAAAAAGGTAAACTCTTAAGAGAGTTACAAACTAGTCATACAATCCAAGGGTCACAGACCCATCATTACAACAAACCAACGGAAGAAAACAAGTTGTTCTAAACAACAAACTGAGCAAAGGGACTAAGAGTCCTTAAACAGAAGTAGCAACCCTTCCATAGATCCTAGGCTGCTGCCCGAGAACGCCGACTACTCGTCGACTTCGACGTAGAAACCACCTTTAGTTGGAGTAGCTTCATCTGTAGAAAAACATCAACGAAGCAAGGCTGAGTACAGGGTGTACTCTGCAAGACTTATGGCTAGTGGAGTTATTTTGCATAAAGCCATCTTTTGTTTTTAAAGAAAGAAGGAAAAGAAGCTCTTCTAGTCATGTCATTTTCAAACGGGATAAGAAGACTACAACTCTAGCTCTTTGAATCATCTTCGATATCCACCAAGTACCATCATCAACTGAACCTCTCTTCCCGGACTACCCCCTCAACTTCTCCGAGGAAGTACTCCGGATATCACATTAGTTGGCCAAGTTTTATCATTCGGTTATAGTTTTCTATGATAACAGAATCCGTTCCCAAGTCGTCCATAACCATGGACATGACTTTTCGAAAAGATTATAACCCTGCAGGGGTGCACAACTTTCCCACATGTACTAACCGATTCTTAATGCCAAATTATTAGCCCTCTTCCTTGGAAGGCCGGTAGAGAGTGGTTGACCACGACCTTTACGTTGCTTTCACCGAGACCATGAGTCACGCACTAGGGAGATGCCGCCTTAACAAGTCAAGTCCCGAAGACAGTCCCTAATGATGTGCGCAGGGTTCAAGATTACGGATGCCGGGCATCTCTTGTTCCCGGCCACGCTTACCTACCTGTTATGAATGCACCTCCTTCACCTCCATCCAAGAACAACCAAGATGCTTATGTCGAATGGAAAGCCCGAACTATGTGACTCATGGAATCTACTAGGCAAGTTAGTTGGTCGAGGGGGTTTCCAGGCCCCCATATGGTTATACGCTCGTCTTGGTTCAATAGGCGAGAACATTAGGTCCTAAGGGTGGCAAGTATGGGACTACAAAAACCACAACCCACGTTGCCTCCCATACAAGCCTTAGCATGTTTATTATCCATGTCTGATCACATCACCATATGCTACCATACTAGATTCATTCGCATCTCTTGCGCATTATATGAATGATCAACATTGGACCACTAAGCATGGCTAAGCTTTACTGAACTGTGGGACTAGCGATGCTTGTAAGCCAAACCCTAGTTATGCTAGGAGCAGTGGATCAGGTATTTAGTTCACAAAGGAAAACATGCATCAGATAGGATTACTCTATCTACTAATAAAAGACTGTTGAACCGAATGCATATGGCGAGAATGAAATACTTTGTAAACATAGGATTCATATGTATGAGTGGGGCTTCGCTTGCCTTGTTCGTTGTTGGACTAGTGCTGCTCTTCAGTGGCGTTGACTTCAGCCTCGGGTTCGGTTCCTATTCGCGAAGAACCAATCAGCGGAAAAGGAAAAGCAACATTCAACACATGGCATGTGTAATTCTCATACAATATGGATGATATGACAGTTAGGTAGTGTTGAAATGAACCATAGAACATGCTTGGTCATTTTAAATAGGGTCCGAGAGGTCCAAACACTAGAATAGGGGGATCCTCGAAATCACCTATGGGGTTCAATTGGTTCTTATAATTAAACTTTCCATGAAAGTTGGTTAACAATGTATGATTATAGCTTAGTTAGATAGAGCTCATTTTTATGATCATTTTGGTATATTATTTGTATTTTTTGATTTAAACTGAATTAGTTATGAATTTCTCCAATTTTAATTCATTTTAAATCATTCTTGGAATATTTAAATTATTTTCCAATTTGGGCCCACATGTCATAGATTTAATCATTTCAAAAAAATTACAGAAAAGAATAAAACAATGACAGATAGGGACCACCTACCAGCATTTTCTTATTTACAGAAAATATTTACTGAAAAAATTTAAATAAAAAGAAAAAGGTTTACTGCCTCATGCTGATGTCAGCATGACATCAGCAATGGGGAGCTCTCAGATCGAGCAAGGATCCATCTATCCAGTGTGCGCCTGGATGCGCAGGTGGGGGCGTTGGAAAGAGGCGACGATGGGGAGTCGATTGGTGGTAGAGCCGCCTGTTCTTGGTCACCGGAGACGGCGGCACGACGATGGCAAATGGCAGCGGCGTCGGGATCAAGCGGGGAAGATGATACAGAGGGAGAGGGAGACAACGGAAGGGTGCTTGAGCACCAGCGGCTCACTAGGAAGTCGATGGAGGGCTCATCGAAGCGAGGGGAAGCCAAACGGAGGAGTAATCGATGGTGGCTGGCATCGAAAGAGATGAGGTCGACAGCGACGATGTCGAGCGCCTGGGCTCGATTCCTTTGGCGGGGAGGCTCAGCTTGTGGCACGCCGGATTTACGGTCCGAGAATACCCGTTATGCATACAATTCACGTTCCCATGATCAGTGAGCCGTGAGCATAACCGACTAGTATCATTACAACATCCATATAGTAACGAGTACAAAACTTACAAAGTGGCCATTATGGTGATTACAACACAAGTAGCATAAATCTTCAGCATAGAGCTCATGCCTTAACCTACAGGAAACTGACTGGGAAGACGGCCTAGATTGCATAGACGTCAGGACCTTCGTTCCTTCTTAACATCTGCAATCTGGCCAAGTAAATAGCCAGGGACAATGCCGGTGAGTACTTTGAATGTACTCACAAACTACCTTAGGATAACAATAATAACGGATATGCAATATGGCCGTGGTAGGATGGCTCCAAGAGTGGTTCCTTTATAAACTAGTTTCTCTTGTAGATATAGCATGTCTCTATATCTTTGTTGAAAACTTTTGTAAAACATTTTGGAAAACTTTTTGAAACGTTTTAAGAAAACACTAGGATTGGGTCACCCATTGGTTTCTCCTTCCGGTCATCTCATGACCAAACTCCTTCCTCCATTTTCCCGACCATCCCATGGTCAAAACATTTTCAAGCCATTGCTTTTCCCAAGTCCTTTTTGAAAACAAAACCAGCACCGCTCTACAGCAACCTTCCCAACCGTCCATGACCGTGGACAGGCTATTCGAATAGATTTACACTCTGCAGAGGTTGTACATTTTTCCCACACCATTCGATTACCCGCCCCTGATCTACACTGATCGTGGGTCGAATAACCGGTCAAGACCTTCTGATTGCCCTCTCCGATCCAAGTGCCTACCCTATGAAGTTAATACCCTCAAAACCGGGACGCCCTATATAGTCACAAGCCAACTGGAGCATATTTTGCACCCCGTAGGGTGTGCACTTTCAATGAAGGGTTCGTAGTATCATCTGGCCGCCATTTAGACGGTATTTACGTTCTCCAGGCTGATGTTTCACATGGGCCTTTACACGAGAAAGCCCAGCCTCCGGGGATTTGTTATCCCCCGTAGTAGTTTGAGACACCTATACCGGATCAGACAACTTCCAGCCCAGCCCCATCCCATTCCAGAGTAATGTGGTTGCACGGGTTAGTTGTTCTAGGAAAACTGCAAAGAACCGGGTGCGTTTTTGTAAACATTTTCCCTCCATCCTTGGTCCAACCATTTTGTAAAGCCAAAACCTTTCTCATTTTCCAAACCACTTGATAGGCCAATCCTCACCAACGTTTTCTCATAAAACACTTTTGTAAATCTTTTTCCCGGGGTCTTCCCATCCTACACTTTTGTTTAGGCTAAAACGGGGTCTCCAAGGGGTTATGGTGTCAAACACCATCTACCATACTAAGGATGGTAGGTGTTATACATAAGGGGTTGTACCTAATGGTACTAAGGGGTGATTATTTGGAGGAGCCAAACGTTCCCCACATAATACAATATAGTAAAACAACGCAATTTGCATAAACTGGTGGATAAAACATGGATAGGTAAAATAATAGGACAAGGTATATGAGCAAGATGTCCCTTGACGACGTTAGATAACTAGAATACCAATAATAACCGTAATAAGAATAACCCCGATCCTTCCTTCTTCTCGGCGTCACACAATCGCAACTATCGCCGTTAATAAGCATACATGCAAACAAACAATACTACAATCAATACAAGCATACAAACATCAAACCATACATCCAGTATATCATAGATGCATGATATAGCTCAGTAGGATGTGGGAGGTTTGATTGCAGAGATTTGCAAGGGATTTGGAGGCATTAGGAAACAGGCTCCTTTTGGATTTAGGGTCTAGGAATCTCCTAAGAGAGGGGTTTTTTTCTCAAGGACTTGATCTATATGTTACCACTGTGTAAAAATGATACCATAAGATAGGTATTGATAAAATGAAGACAACAAAAGTGGTTTCACTATTTTATCAATTTCCTAGGATTTATAATGGGTTTTATATTGATTAAAACTCTAGTTTTAGGAAATAATTCACCAGAACTTCTCTGGAGTTCCAAAAATTATTTCCTTGGGTTATTAAGTAGTATTTGATGGAATGAATCAAGAGGAGTTTTAATCACCTCAAAACAATTAACAGATTGCCCTTGAGAAATTCCCAAAATAGTATTGGTTGGGATTTGTCTTTTTCATCAGATTTATTTTACATAAGATTTTTAGTTGATTCCAAGGACACATGCTAGGTACCGAGAGTACCTTTACCCAGAAATTGGAATCAACCTTTTTGGAGTTACATAGCTACTATAAGGATTTTACAAATGAATTAACCATGCACAGAATAGTTAAATTCACCAAATTTCAACAGAGGCTCACAAAAATAGGAGCTACTGGGTTTTGGATGGTATGGTTATGTGTGATCCCTGTGAGTTGGGTTTAGGTCCAAACCTCATTTGGTTTGACCTAGGGAAAATCCTAAAGCAGAAAGTATCTGTTTTTGTTATTTTTGCTATTGGTAATCTAGGAAGCAAGTGACTATGGGACCTGTGGGAATGGAGGGTATGGTTAGTACCTTTCATTTCCAATTAGGTTTACTCCATTTGGACATGTGAAAATTTCTGGAGATATGATTTAGTGATATGGACAGATCTTGATAGAAGCTTTATCGTCTTTATTTTGAACACTATTTTGGTCCAAAACCAAGTCTGTAGGTTTGTGAAGACATACTTGTACCTAAGAAAAATGGGATATGGATATTTTAAGTGGATTTGCATTTTCATTTGGTTTTAAACTAAACTGCCAAAAACAGATCTGAAATTTGTTTAAAGAAAAAGAGAGGAGCTAGGGGGAAACAGGCTGGTTCCTTTACCACAGTGGTCCGTGGGGAGACGTGGCGGCCCAGCCTGGCCGCCCGCACGTGACGGGGTAAGGTTGAACCACGACCGTTCGATCTGGGCAGATCTGACGGCCGTGGTGCTTCTTCCCCGCGAGACAGAAGGAGGGGAGAGGAAACCCTAGCCGGCTCGAGGTAGCACGGTGGCGCGCCAAGGGTCCTCGCCGGCGATGGAGGGATGGCAGGGAGAGGCGGTGGTCGAAGACGAGCCCGGAGAGGGGCGGAAAGGGGTAGGGCTACCTCGGGAGGAGTTTCTCGTTATTGCCCGAGAGGAGCTCGTCGTTGACTCACCGGGGTCACCTCCAGAGACGGTCCTGTACGAGAGGAGGGGTAGGGTTAGACGCAGAGGAGAAAGGGGGTCTCCATGGGGTGACATGCATATGGGGAGGGAGAAGGGGTAGAGCTCGGGTCTCGATTTTCTTTAGAGGGCCGAAGTGCCTTCTCCTCCTTTTCCTAGGTAGTACCAAGGAGGGGAGCAGGGGAGAGAGCTCTGGGGAGGGTAGGTGGGAGTGTGGGGGAGAAATGAGGCCAGAGAGGGGTGCTGGAGTGGGTGGGGGCTTATAAACCGAGGTGGTATGGTCTATGGTAGACCATGCTCATGGGGGAAGCAAGGGAGGGGTGGTGGCGATCCATTGGGTAGTAGGGGTGATGGAGAGAGGTCTCTGGTCATGAGAGGGGCTGCTGTAATGAGAAAAGAAAAGGTATGACATGACCTTGCCTTTGTCTCCCCCTTCAAACAACCATGTGGGACTAGAGGTGGCGCATGCTACAGTGTTCTACGACCAGAAGGGAGTGATGCTGCTTAGGAGACTTACTTGGCATGCTTTGATGAGGTTTGACCTAGATTTAACTCAATCTTGATGGTTTTTGCAAAATGTTGATCAAATGGATGCTTGAAGGAAGTTGAATAAATTGCATTGGCCAAAGTGTGCGAATGGTGCTGGTGTGTGTGTAGAGTAATTGCATAACCCCAGGAATTATTTGGGATTTTTCCAAAGGTTGTAAGTCCACTTAATCTCATTTATTCAAATAGTGCAAAAATAGATTATGAAAGCTACTGTAATATTTTTACATTAGACAAGGTTGGTTTTTGGTGTGAAATGGTGTTGAATACCATTTTACACCTTGCAGAATTTATTTGGAATTTATTGAGATTGAAGTATTTTTAATGAATTATTTGTTGTTTCTGCCAATTAGAAAAAGGGAAAAAAGGAATAATTAAGAATCTCAAAAATATTTATATTTGAGTTTTGAAGATAGGGTATGATATATAGCATTCAATTATGCCTTGGGTTGGCTAAGTGATTTGGAGAAAATCAAACTTGCCTTTATAGATAAGGATTTTGAGAATGTGGTAGATAAAGGAAATTTAATGGTTTAATAATCCAAATAATTGGGGAGAATTATTTGGGGATGCTTATATCCAAGGTGGATAATGTAAGCTTGATGTAGGCATCAAGATCATCCTTGGTTTTGGAGGAAAGTGGTTGAAAGGGTGGAAACTAGATTCGGGGAGGATCTAGGGGTTAGTTATTCTGATGCCACCTAAACAGGGTTGGGTTAGGGAGATCAGAGCTCACCTTGGTACAAGGGGTATATGGATGGATATACCATGTCATATAGATTATCATGGAAGCAAGGGTTAGGCTTGGTGGCATTTGAGGTAATTTAGAAGAGATGGCAAACTTTGTTGAAAATAAGGTTGCCATAGTAGATACATCAGGTAGCCTTCTAAACCATGTGGGTTTAAGAAGCACAAAGCTTCAATGGGAAACAATGGAAGTGGGGGTTGATAGGACATGGTTAGAAGATCATAACCATGTAAAGATTTGGTTAAGTGGAGGTGGCATATAGATGTGAGCTTCTGCCAAAGTAGGCAAGATGATAAGATTTGCAGAAAGGATTATTGTCTTGGCTACAAAACCTTCATGGATGAGTGGGAATTCAATTGGCTTATCTAAGGGAAAGAGTGGGCATTGGTAGTACTAAATATGTACTATAAGATGGTTCAGGTTCATTCTCAATAATGCACATTGGTTGGAAGAGGTAGAGCTCCAAAAATTGAATCTAGATAAGAAATCCAGACTAGCCATTTTGGCAGAATTAGGGTTTTATACTAGAGTACTAGTGTAGATGATTTTGAGAGGATGCTAAGTTCCAAAATCATGATCAAGGAGATCATATTGAAGTGTTAACTAAGTAGATAGGATCCATTCTTAGATTGGGTGTTCACTGAGTTGGAACTATTAGAAGGGATTATCCCTGGGTTGATCTGATTAGGAGGAGAGATGATCACCTTAGTGGCTTAGAATAGATCCAGACTTGGATTCCTGATAGGGGCTTGATGATCACAAGCAAGGATTGGATCCTAAGGGATGAGCTACTAGATTAGCTCACTCTAGTTCCTAAGCAAACAAGACAAGCAGCTGATCAAGGCAATTCATCTTATTACTTATCCATCTTGTACTAGGGTTACCATCAAGCCTAGCTTGAAGTAAGATAAGTACCATCTTGGTATCTCTACGAAGTTTGAGATGAAAAGGTTTTAATAAAGGTTTTTGGAAAACCTAGAATAAGGGTAGTTGAAGGTTCTGTCTTGAAAACATAAGGAGATTATATATAGGTCTCCATAGTTTGTCAAAAGAAACTTAGTGAAGTGTTTGGTGGTGTCAAGGTCATCTTGGCTCAGGTTTTAAAATGCCAGAACATTTGAGAATATGAAAGATGAGCCAAGCCATCTCTTTTGTAAAATAGTTTTTGTAAACTAGTGTTGAGATGAGGAGTATACAACTAATACACAAACAGTTGCTTGAGCACAAGAAAACAGGTAAGCACACAATGCAAGAAAAAGGTTTTGTTCCCCCTGATTTTTGCCCTTTGGACATTTAATCAGGGTTGCTGAAATTGGGATGTTACACAGCTCGACGAGGCGCAGCTCCCAGGGACAACGGCGAGGATCGGGGCGAACTCCAGCGACAGCAACAAACGGCAACTGCGGTGGCTTGGGTTCGGTCATTTGGGGAAAACGATAGAGTGGGCGAGACGGGGAGAAATGGGGATGGGGAGAGAGAGGGGAAGATGCGGGCGATCTCACCACGTTCTCCAGGGGCGGCGGTAGGCATCGCAGCGCGCGAGCGATGATCTACGGTGCCGGCAGCGCCAGCGAGGAGCTTGCTGCTCAGGAGGAAGACGACAGAGACGAGGGTGAAGCGGTATGGGGCCGGGAGTGGGCTGCGGATGGGCTATGCTAGGCCGGCCGCGGAGCGCGCGCGAGCGACAGGGAGGATAGAGGAGAGATGGGATGCGGCCTAGATAGGGTTAGGTTCACTTTTTTTCCAGAAAATTGTTTTCTTTTTCTGATTTCTGATTTATCTTTTGTATTTGAATTCAAATTATGTTTTGAATATTTTGAAATTACAGGAACGCTTATGAAATAACTAAAAACACTAAGGGGTGCTTATGACAATTTGGGCTCCATTTGTTTTGACAGTTTTTAAAATATAAAAGCCATTTGAATGGTTTGAGAGGGAACAAAATTAGGGTTTTATTTTTTCTTATTTTGATTAAACCAGAGTGCGAGTATAATGCATGCATGCAATGCTCAAACATGTATTTATTAATATTACACAAAAGGTGGTATGTTACACTGAGCCGGATTTGGACTGGTTCAGTTAGTTGGACTCACAGTGACTAATATTATATGGGATTTAGTGAATGGGCCACGAGTGAGTGGGGCCCGCGTTTACTCCCTATATATAGTGGGGCACAGAAACCCAAAAGGGTTGATTGGTTAGATCATTCCATGCGTTGGAAACCCTAGCTCCACAGCAGTCTAGTCGTCGTACTGAACCTAGCAGTTCACCGTCGGGCTCCTCCTTGTACGTGTGGATACCAACAGCAGTGTTGTATGATCAGCACCAGGACGATCGGATCAGACCGTGAGGACTGCACTGCATCAACAGACGTGCTTCATCAGTAATTTGCAACCGCACGTCTAGTGGTAAACCTCGTGGCCTTCTACCTCAGCTAGATCTTGGGATTACCACGTTAGAGGAAAAGTTTTGTTTTATCTCTACGTGGCCCTACAGTGGTATCAGAGCGATAGTTTCTAGTTTTAGGCTCGAGATCTCACATATGTGATATGCGGTTGGCTGTAGATTGGATCTATGTGTTGTTTTGGTGGTCGATCCATGAGATATATCGGTTTTGTATGATGTTGACTGGATCAACTTTACTCGGGGTATGGTAGATCTGATTTCCATGATCATGCTGCTGAGGTCGTGGAACGACATACCATTATCGATCGGTTTTCGCCATCGGGGTAGACTGTGACACGTAAATCCCGATGCGGTGATCGAAGACCAAAGGAGTTTGATCGAGTCGGAATAATGGTCAGAATCCATGTTCAGATCATAGATGCGGGACCGACGGCTTCTCCCTGTCATAGAACGTTAGACGTCGTTGCGAGTTTCACAACGCCGGTAGATGTCGAATCCATGCATAACTTGTTTTTGCAGGAAGTTATGAATGGTATGGTTCATGTTCATGTGATGTATGTGTGTAATCCATACGTGATCTATGAATCACGGTTTTCTCAGTCGGTTGGAGCCTAGGTGCTGTCATTTTATTGTATAACGAACCGCGTGTCGGATTCTCTATGTAATTTACTTTACTAAGCTAGTGTAGCTGTTTGGAGAATCCGGATGACATGCAAGCCGATGTACATATCAACGACATGGAGTAAGACAGCAAGTGACAAGAGTTGTCATGAGTCGGATTACAGGCTTTGTGGAGATGGATATCGCCATGAAGAAAGCCATACCATTTCACATTATAATTGATTTATTTTGTGTTGTTGATATGTCTCTGTTTTACCTCTATTAGATAGTCGGTAGAATTTAATCCCTCAAAGAAGGTCTAGTCGGTTTTCCCGCCAGTGTTTGCACCATAACAATTCGTACATTTTTGGTAGTGGGATCATAAAATTGAGGTGCTGCCAATTCTTTTCGACTAGGTGTTTTTGAGTCGGACTGTTACTGCAGAAACACTCGGTAAGCTAGATGGGTCTATCACAATGGTTGTGGGACTCGGGGAAAGTCGGACGGGAGACGGGTTATGTGATGCCACCCGACCAATAGGAGTCATATGAGATACGATTGACAAGGAGTTGTCTACCTAGATCAATTGGTGGCTAGCGGTGATGCTAAAGCTCACTAGCCGACTTGCTTAGCTAGGATCCTGAACCACTAAGTCACCATCGGAGGGGTGTTAGTTCTAGTGGGAGCATAAATATTAAAGTGTTTAATATGCTCTTTTGTGAAAACATGTCTTAAGTGTTTTGCATATTTTTTGTTGTAGATCATGTCACCAAGTAGCAGTCATTCTCGGATATCTGCTTTTTCTTTGAGAACCATCCTTGAGAAGGATAAACTGAACGAAACTAATTTTACCAATTGGTATCGAAATCTGAGAATTGTTCTTAAACAAGAAAAGAAGGACCATGTCCTAGTCAACCCACTTCCAGATGAGCCGAATGAGAATGCGACTGTCGCTGCCACCAATGCCTACTGTCGGGCTAAGGATGAGTCCACGGATATTAGTTTTCTAATTCTTGCTCACATGGAACCGGACTCGCAAAAGCAGTTCAAGAATGTTGAGGCCTGTGATATGATCGAAAGCCTCAAAAGTATGTTCCAGGATCAGGCCAAGACTGAGACGTATCAAGTCTCTCAGGCTTTGCTGAGTTGCAAGATTAAGGATGGTGATCCACTGATTCCGCATGTGATCAAAATGGTTGGTTACGTGCAGTCTCTAGAGAGGCTTGGCTACCCCATTAGCGAAGAGTTCGCTACAGATATAATTCTAAACTCTCTTCCTAGTGCGTATGGACAGTTCATTTCAAACTACCACATGCCTGGTATGGATAAAAAGCTCACTGAATTGCATGGGATGCTTAAGCAGGCAAAGGCGGATCTCAAGAAGGGCGCCAGTAAAGTGTTGATGGTGCAGAATAAGGATAAGTTCAAGAAGAGTTCTTGGACTAAGAAGAAGGCTAAGTTGGGAGGAAAGCAGGCTTAGGACCCGGTCCCAAGCGCTTCCTGAGGTACTAAGCCATCTCCTTCAGCCGGATCCACTTGCTTCTACTGCAAGGAGGATGGCCACTAGAAGAGGAATTGCAGCAAGTACTTAGCAGACAAAGCCAAGAGTGGAGGTATGACTTCCGACTCAAGTACACTTATTTGCAATGTTATAGACATTTATCTTGCTAATGCACCTAATAGTTCTTGGGTATATGATACCGGATCAGTTATTCACATCTGCAACTCGTTGCAGGGACTGGTAAGAACTAGGAGCGTAGCAAGAGGCAAGGTTGATATTCGAGTCGGCAACAAAGCAAGAGTTGCTGCGTTGGAAGTCGGCACGATGCAACTTCATTTACCTTCCGGATTCATTATGGAACTAAATAATTGTTATTATGTTCTAGTGCTCAGTCGAAACATTATTTCTTCTTCATGTTTGATGATGCAAGGGTATGAGTCGAATATCAAGAATAATGGTTGTTCTTTGTATTTGAATGATATGTTTCATGGCTTTCCAATCGTCCAGGATGGGTTATTTATTTTGAATCTTGATGGTGAGTCGGTTTATAACATAAATGTTAAAAGGTTGAAACTAAATGATCTGAATATGACTTACTTTTGGCACTGTCGGCTTGGTCATATAAGTTGGAAACGCATGAAAAAGCTCCATGATGATGGACTCCTAACTTCGTTCGACTTGGATTCATTCGAGACATGCGAATCTTTCCTACTACGCAAAATGACCAAGAAACCTTTTGCAAAGAGTTGTGAAAGGGCGTACGACTTGTTGGGACTAGTACATAGTGATGTATGTGGACCAATCAACACGAAAGCCAGAGGTGGTTATGAATACTTCATTACCTTCACTGATGACTTGAGTCGATATGGATATATCTACTTGATGAAACATAAGTCGTAAGCCTTTGAAAAGTTCAAAGAGTTCTAGAATTAAGTACATAATCAACTTGGCAAGAAAATAAAATTTCTTCGATCGGATCGAGGAGGCGAGTACATGATCCATGAGTTTGATGACCATCTGAAAAGCTGTGGAATAGTTCCTCAACTTACTCCGCCAGGAACGCCGCAAAGGAACAGTGTTTCGGAAAATCGAAATCAGACCTTGTTGGACATGGTACGATCAATGATGAGTCAGACAGATCTGTCTTTATCATTTTGAGGTTATTGTTTAGAAACAGTAGCGTTCGGACTAAACAAAGTACCATCAAAGTCGGTAGAGAAGACACCGCATGAGATGTGGACAGGCAAAAAACCGAGTTTGTCTTTTCTTAAGATTTGGGGTTGTGAATCATTTGTCAAGCGACTTTAGTCGGACAAGCTTACGACCAAGTCGGATAAGTGTATTTTCGTGGGGTATCCGAGGGAAATATTGGGTTTTACTTCTACAACCGAGAAGAGGGCAAAGTGTTTGCCGCTCGGAACGGTGTCTTCCTTGAGAAAGAGTTTCTCAGACGGGGAGTCAGTGGGAGTACGGTGCAGCTCGAAGAAATTCGAGAGGAACCAGCTAGTAGCGAGTCGGCAAAAACCTTGGAGGTTGAGCCGGTCGTGGTGGCTGATCCGGCAGCGACACCTGTACTACGAAGATCGGAAATATTACGAAGTATTCGTGATGTATTTCTGTTAGACAGTGATGAGCCGGGAAATTCTTCAGAAGCGATGGTGGGATCTGATTCTGAGTCATGTCTTGGAGCCATGAGATCCGAGTTAAAGTCCATGCATGAAAATCAAGTTTGGAACTTGGTTGATCTGTTAGACGGTGCAAGACCCGTCGAGTGCAAATGGGTCTTTAAGAGGAAAACTAATATGGATGGAAATGTTTCTGTCTATAAAGCATGTCTTGTTGTGAAGGGGTTCTGACAAGTTCAAGGAGTTGATTACGACGAGACTTTCTCGCCCGTAGCGATGCTTAAATCGGTTCGGATCATGTTAGCTCTAGCATCCTATTTCGACTATGAGATATGGCATATGGATGTCAAAACAGCTTTCCTTAACGGAAATTTAATCGTGGACATGTATATGATACAGCCGAGAGTTTTGTGGATCCGGCTAATGTTGACCATGTGTGCAAACTTAAGAAATCCATTTATGGGTTGAAGCAAGAATCTCGGAGTTGGAATATTCGCTTTGATGAGGTAGTCAAATCGTTTGGCTTCATCAAGAGTGATCATGATTATTGTTTATATAAGAATTTTAGTGGGAGCAAAGAAAACTTTCTAATCTTATATGTGGATGACATATTACTGATTGGAAATGATATCCAAATGTTTCAAGAAACCAAGGATTCACTGGAAAAGATTTTCTCAACGAAAGACTTGGGTGAGGCAACATACATCCTCGGAATCCGGATCTATAGAGATATATCAAGACGGCTCATTGGATTGAGTCAGAGTACTTATTTGCACAAAATGTTGAAGAAGTTCAACATGGAATCGTCTAAGAAGGGGTTCTTACCGATGTCTCATGGTGTAAAACTTAGCAAGACTCAGTGTCCTTCAACAATTGACGAGCGAAGTCGGATGAGTGCGATTCCGTATGCTTCCGCAGTCAGATCCATCATGTATGCCATGATTTGTACTAGGCCGGATGTTTCATATGCTCTAAGTGTTGTGAGAAGATACCAGGCTGATCCTGGAGAAATCCACTGGACAGCGGCTAAAAATATCCTAAAGTACTTGAGAAGGACTAAGGATATGTTCTTGGTTTATGGTGGTGAAGATGAACTCAGTGTAAAGGGTTACACGGATGCGACTTATCTTACCGACTCTGATGATTCTCGTTCGCAATCCGGGTATGTGTTTGTAATAAACAAAGGTGTTCTGAGCTGGAAGAGTTCCAAACAAGAGACTCTGTCTGCATGTACAATAGAGGCTGAGTATATTGCCGCCTCGGAGGCAGCAAAGGAAGTTGTTTGGATGAGGAATTTCCTCATGGATCTTGGTTTGGTTCAGGGCTTATCCAATATCTTAGACGTGTATTGTCACAACAATGGTGCTATTGCACAAGCCAAGGAACCTAGCCAACACCAGAAGAACAAGCACATACTCATGCGGTACCACCTGATTCGCTAGTTCGTGGATCAAGGTGATATCAAGTTATGCAAGGTACACACGGATGCAAATATTGCGGATTTGTTGACAAAGCCGTTACCACAGCCGAAGCATGAGGCGCACCTAAGAGACATGGGCATTAGATGCTTAGACATGTGATGTCGGAAGATTGACTCTAGTGCAAGTGGGAGACTATTGGGAATATGCCCTAGAGGCAATCATGTATGATGATGTTTTACCATTGTATTCATAAAGATATTAAGTTGTCCTTGTATAAACATCTGATGTGTATCATTGAATATGTGATTCGGTTGTGGAACTATACATTCATTTTGTTTGTACAAAATGTCCTTGGTCATTGAGGTTGTGCTGGACACACAACTTAGACCAATGTGAAAGTCGGCTTGATGACTCGGTTCCACTTGTCATGGTCATGGTGATGCTATTCCGACTTACACAGATTCAGCTAAAGAGTTTAGCGAGTCGGATTGACCCATATTGAGGTACAGTGAACAAGTTTTCATTTGTATATCTCAATCAATGTAATCCTTAGACCTGAGGTTGTTGCAGAGTCCGAGTTGAGGATACCCGACTTAGGTTCTTTCAAACGTTGATCCATAACTGGCCAGTTATAAAGGCAGAGTTTGGGTCGACTGAGAATCAAGCTGCGATGTGAATAACCAACATGGGATTTTGCCCCTCCACTTGGAGAGATATTCTCTAGGCCCTCTCGGATGATATTATTCGGAAATCATGGCCATGCACGACTCAGTTAAGTATTAACCAAGGCGATCAACTAAGATTTAGTCAGATGAATCACTTATCTCGGATCGAGAAGAGAGTCAGACTATTTAAGGGATGACAAATATTCGCCTATAGTCTGATGAGGTATATCGTGAGGAAAAAGGGACTCAAACGTAAGTCACATTGGAAAGGAAAGTTGCCATGACTCTTTGGTACTTTGGAGTCAGCACGTTCTACTAGAAGCCGCTACCGAATGATCGATTGAGAGTCGGACTCCAATCATGTCCAAGTTGCTATGAGCCTGCGGGGTCACACACATAAGAGCGGGAGCAAGTTTAGATTGTATCTGAATCGAAAATCTGGTTGGGTTGGACCTGAGCCGGATTTGTACTGAGTCAGTGAATCGGACTCACGGTGACTAATATTATAATGGGCTTTAGTGAATGGGCCACGAGTGAGTGGGGCCCATGTTTACTCCCTATCTATAGTGGGGCGCAGAAACCCAGAAGGGTTGATCGGTTAGGTTATTCTATGCGTTGGAAACTCTAGCTCCACAACAGTCCAGCTGCCGTACTGAACCTAGCAGTTCATCACCGTCGCTCCTCCTTGTATGTGTGGATACAAGCAGCGGTGATGTACGATCAGCACCAGGACGATCGGATCAGACCGTGAGGACTGCACTACATCAATAGACGTGCTTCATCAGTAATCCGCAACCGCGAGTCTAGTGGTAAACCTTGTGGCCTTCTACCTCAGCTAGATCTTGGGATTACCACGTTAGAGGAAAAAGTTTTGTTTTATCTCTACGTGGCACTACAACCTCGTGTCAGGAACCCATCATCTTTGCTCTAACATTGCACCGCCTTCAAATCCTCCTCTTCGCTGCTCTCGGGCTACCTCCTCTATCCTCTCGCCTATCGGTCCCTTCTTGCTCCCAGTTTTTTTAATAGGGGAAACTCCTAGTGGTAATATTGTTTACCATGACAACATTTTACCACAACTTACTTTTAGATTAAAATTTTACACGGGTGGTGGAAGTACATTTTACATTAGGGACCTAAAAAAGAGAAAATTATACTGAGGTCCATACAGTTAGCACAAAGGACCCTAAAATTAAGCAAGGAAAATAGTTAGTTTTGCCTCCTTATTGAGAGACCATCTGACCGATCCATACTCTTCTAAATACAACTTCCTCTTCGATTGTTTTCAAAATAGGGCCAAATTTGTCGGCATGCAAGAATTTCCAAGATATAGATATGGCCACGGCCTTGGTCGCTTGGCTTGAAATCCAAGAATTTCCATACTCACTAACAAATGAGCTTAAATTCGTTTAGAGTTTGACACTTACTTTTATGTTAAAATTTTACACGGGCGATGGGAGTACACTTTACACGAAGGACCTAAAAATAGGAAAATTACATTGAGTTCCATACATTTAGCACAAAGGATCCTAGAATAATGAAGCAAGGAAAACAATCGGGTTTGGCTCCTTCTTGAGAGAGAAGATGATCGAGCCATACTATTCATACTACCACCTCTTTGATTGTTTTCGAAATATGGCTAGATTTGTCGGAATTAAAATACTTCGATATGGGATCATCAACATAAAGTATGATGTTGATATGTCCATGAACTTGGTCATTCGGCTTGAAATCCAAGAATGTTCATATTCATTGAAAACTAAACTTAAATTTGTTTAGATCTTACAACGTACTTTCAGGTTAGATTTTTACACGAGACGTGGGAGTACGTTTTATGCCAAGGACCTAAAAATAGGTAAAATTACATCGAGGTCCATACATTTAGTACAAAGGACCCTAATGTAATTAAGCAAGGAAAATAGTCGTGTTTGGCTCCTCGAGAGACCAGCTAATCGAGCCATACTCTTCTAAATACTACTTCTTATTTGATTCTTTTCAAAATATAGCCAAATTTGTCAGCATGAAAAGTCTTGGACATGATCATTAATATAAAGTATGATGTAGATATGTCCATGACCTTGGTCGTTCGGCTTGATATCAAAAAATGTTCATACTCATTGATAACTAAGCTTAAATTCATATAGATTTTACCACTTACTTTTAGGTTAAAATTTTACATGGACGGTGGGAGTACATTTTACATCAAGGACCTAAAAAATAGGAAAATTACATCGATGTCCATACATTTAGCACAAAAGACCCTAAAATAATTAAGAAAGGAAAACAATCGAGTTTGCCTCCTTCTCGAGAGAGCAGCTGATCGAGCCATACTCTTTATACTACTTCATCTTCGATTGTTTACAAAATATGGCCAGATTTCTTGGCATGCATATTCTTGTATATGGGATCATCAACATAAAATATGATTTAGATATGGCCATGAACCTGGTCGTTCGGCTTGAAATCCAAGAATGTTTATACTCATTCCCGTTAGAATTTTACACGAGAGGTGGGAGTACATCCTACATAAAGGACCTAAAGAGGGGAAATTACATTTAGCACAAAGGACACTAAATTAATTAAGCAAGGAAAACAATCGGGTTTGGCTCCTTCTCGAGAGACCAGCTGATCGAGTCATACTCTTGTAAATACTAATTCCTCTTCGATTGTTTTTAAAATATGGCCAAATTTGTCGACATGAGAACTCTTAGACATGGGATCGTCGATATAAAGTAGGGATTTCTATTTCCGTGCCCTTGGTTCCTTAGTTGTACTCACTTTTTCCCAGCCGCTTAGCTTTTCCTCACTTTTGCCCATCTCCTATTATGGAACTCTTGCACGGTCTGAAACTCGGTGTCCGTCAGCATTGCCGTTAGATGCTGACAAGTGGGGCCGCATTAAGTTGGGTCCAGTAGTGGACCCTCGCCGTTACGTGCTGAAAACTGGGGTTGCGGTCTGTCAGGTCCCGTAGTGGACCCTTGCCATTACATGCTCATAAGTGGGGCTGTGTTTAGTTGGTTCCCGTAGTGGACACCTATCTCCACTTATCCAGATCAGCATGGGACCCATATATTATCCACGCGATCATCGGACCCACAGCTTATCCATGTGAGCCAGCCCCGTGATCGTGCCCATGTCGTTGGCTCCCCTTTCTTCTTCTTCTCCGGCGACGGTGGCCCTTTGTCGAGCTTCACTTTGGCCTCCCGTTCGGCCTGGCCGCAGTATGGTGCCGTCCTGTTGACCTGTACGATGGATGACAATGGAAACCATGCGGAGAGAAGGTTAGATCTCGCACCAAAATGGCAACCGGGGCACTTGTTGTGGAGAATGCGACCGGCGAGCCATTCCGATGATTTAATTGGTTTATCGAGTTAATGTCTCGGCTGCAATCAAGTGAAAGAGTGTTTATAATTAAAAATTTGGGACATGGATGTATAATAAATAATAAAATGGCACAACTCTTGAACACTTTCAAATTAAAAAATTAAACAACTCTTAATTTACAAGAGTGTTTATAAATGACACAACTCTTTTACAATTTCAAATTAAAAAAAGTATACGACTCTTAATGTAAAAGAGATGTAAAAGTGTTTATAATTGACACAACTCTTTAACACTTTCAAAGTAAAAAATATTATAGAACCCTTAATGTAAAAGAGTGTTTATAATTGACACAACTCTTTAACACTTTCAAATTTAATAAAACTATACAACTCTTAATGTAAAAGAGTGTTTATAATTGACACAACTCTTGAACACTTTGAAATTGAAAAAATTATACAACTCTTAATGTAAAAGAGTGTTTATAATTGTCACTACTCTTGAACACTTTCAAATTAAAAAATATACAACTCTTAATGTAAAAGAGTGTTTATAATTGACACTACTCTTGAACACTTTCAAATTAAAAAAATCATACAAACTTAATGTAAAAGAGTGTTTATAATTGACACAACTCTTGAACACTTTCAAATTGAAAAATCATACAACTCTTAATGTAAAAGAGTGTTTATAATTGACACTACTCTTGAACACTTTCAAATTAAAATAATATATAACTCTTAATGTAAAAGAGTGTTTATAATTGACAGAACTCTTGAGCACTTTCAAATTAAAAAAATATAACTCTTAATATAAAAGAGTGTTTACCATTTTTATAGTGTGAAAAGTGATCCCTAAACTTGCGTATATGAAAATTATAAACATTTGAACACTGTGAAATCGCACTTAATACGTGATAATGATGTGCTAATAAAATCTTGAGAGATTATCATCGTCATATAATGTAATGCATAAACTTCCATATGGCAAAAATTATACACCTTTGAACTCTTTGAAATCGCACTTAGGGCATGATAATGTTGTGCTAATAAAATCCTAATCATTTATCATTTTCATGGAGTGAAATATAATGCAAAAGTTATACACCTTTGAACACTTTCCCTTCAAATTTTATTCAAAATCATTTGTTTATGGAGTTAAATCATCGGTGGCCGCCGACAGATACAGGGGTTATCCTGTCCGCTAGATCATAGAGGATCAAACAAAGGATCAACGGTTGGTGGGTACAATCCGCGTGACAACTTTCTCGACCAATCAAAGCATAGCAGCCAAGATGAGCATAGGTGTGAGAGTTTGTGAATAAGAGGGAGGGGAAAACTGGGTAGAACTTAAAAACCAAAGGCAAAACTGAGTAGAACTTTAAAACCAAGGGAAAAACTGAGTAGAACTTTAAAACCAAGGGCAAAAATGACAAGGGGGTTCAAATGGAAAGCAGAAAGAGATTTAAAAAATGGAAAATGCTTCTTTTATACAATAAAATACATATTGGCATACATCAAACTATTTGCAATTCAAATATATATCAGTTTGACAATTATTGCCTCATTCAGAAAAATTATGTTTTGGGAAGAGGCTTGAGTAGAAAGCCATGAACCTTCATAGATAGTAGGTGATTTGAGAAGTGGTGATTTAGGTTAAAACTTGATTTATATACATTTCTTATGGTGGAAGGTCACATAATAAGACTCCCTGGGTAGATGCCACTATGTTTTGATGTTTTTGAATTTGTTGTGCATAAAATGACTCAATTAGCCAGCTAAAACCCATTTTTTGACTCTATGTTGACCAGCCACCAGAGGGGTAAAAGTGAGTATATTGTACACGGTAGTGTTAGTACTAGAGAGCAAAACTGAGTACAACCAAACTGTGAGTGCTGCACTCGAGGGTATAACTGAGCACAACTAAGTGGCCAAGGTTAGACACGAGGGGGGAAAACGTGATGCACGGTACGCATGTCGTGGTGCATGGGGCGGTAGCGGACGTGTGTGCCCATGCACGGTGTAGTAGCGCACGCGGTTACACGGCACACGGTGGTGCAATGAAACGTCTCCTCCCTTCACCTTTATAGAGGCCTCCTCACTCTCACTCATCACTCACTCGCTCACTCACTCACACAACCATATCCACTATCCCATCACCTTCTGCAAACCCCCAAGAAAACCCCAACCACGCCGGTGATGGAGAAGAACGGCGTGGTGGCCATCGTCGCCTCCAAGGCGGCCGACGAGGAGGCCCCCGTCAATGTGCAGGCCCCCGTAGAGGCATTGAAGGCAGCCGCCATCCCCTTCTAGACCCATGTCCCCACTTCCACCATAGCCGCCGGCGAGGAGGCCCCCGACCCCGTATAGGCCCCCGCCATTATCCTGTAGATCCCACACGGCTGGGACCCCTACAGGGACAATAATTACATCAGGCCAGAGAACCCCTTCGACACCATCTTAGCCGACCCATGGTCGGAGGTAACTAGGGTTTTCTCCCCTTCCTTTGTTCTTCCCCATTCCCATTGTTGGATGCTAGATCATGTGTTATTAGGGCTCGGTTGTTCATATTTTCAATCGTTGGATGCTAGGTATTTTTATAGTAGCTAATCCTCTTGTGTTAGATCGCCTATTTCGATGAATGCCCCTAGTTGGGATCAGTACTAGCACCGATATGTAGTTGGGATCAGTACTAGCACCGATCTGTAGTTGGGATTAGTACTAGCACCGATCTGTAGTTGGGACCAGTATTCGATTTGGTTTGAGATTTGGGGATTGGGGAATAATCAGGGGATATCAATCGGTTAATTTATGCAATTAATCAATCCCGATAATCATGGTATCTCAATCATATATTTTTTGCATGCTAATGTTTTTTTGTAATAGGTGGATAGCAGCGACGTCTACAGCGATGACGGGTCCACGGACACCAAGACTCATCAGGTGCTAAGAAAGCTGAAGTCTGGCCAGTTCAACGACTTCTTCGCTGGCGACGTCTACAGGTGCCCCTTCTGCACCAGGGGCCTCGCCACCGACTTCAACTCCCTCCTGAGGCATGCCAAGGACGTGAAGACCTACGGCCTATCAAAGAACCTCAACGCCTTCAGAGCCAAGCACCAGGCGCTAGGTTTTCACCTCCGCAACCTCTATAAGGTGGCCATCGAGGAGGGTCGCATGCCCCCGATCAAGCCCAAGGTGCCCAAGGTCAAGGGACTAGGTAGAAGGAAGTGGAGGAAGCGCTAGAGGGAGGAGACGGAGGCCCTCCTAGCGGAGTCCATGAGGGGACACTAATCTTGTGCTGGTGCTGCTGCTATAAAGCAGCTTATTTTGTTTTGTTGTCTATGTTGAACTTGTAAGCTGCTGCTGCTGCTGAGCAGCCAAATTCTCAAACCTGGTTTAAGTACTGTACTATATAATCCTTTATTAGTTGCTTTATCTACATATGCTCTGTTTAAATACATATTTATGGTGCTGGTTAGATTTGCTGCCATATTGTGAAAATACGAGGGACAAAAGGAACCATGAATGAAGAGAGAAACTGCTCTAGGTTCGCTGCCTTTTTGGGCAAAAATAACAACTATTGGCGACATAAAGGGGAAAAGGCGCTCTTAAAAAGTCCAATCATAAAAATAACAAAAAATAAATATTCCAGTTTAGGCGACATGGCGCACGTAACTACCAAATGCGCCCCACATGGTCCCACACCACATCCTCCAAAACACGTTCCCAACAAGCTGGCCCCACGCAGTCAAAATGGGGGGTCCTACTACGGGACCCGACTGAACGTGGTCCCACCTATCAGCACGTAACGGGTATCCTACTTGTCAGCACGTAACGGCAAGGGTCCACTACGGGACCCATCTAATTGCGGCCCCACTTGTCAGCATGTAATAGCGAGGGTCCACTAACGATACTCGACGAAGAGCGAGCTTTAGACCAATGTGAGAGTTTCAGACAAGGAGCAGGGCAAAAGTGAGGAAAAGCTAAGCGGCTAGGGAAAAATGAGTACATCTAATGAACAAGGGGCATGGAAATAGAAATCCCTATAAAGTATGATGTAGATATGGCAATGACCTTGGTTGTGTTTGGCTTGAAATCCAAGAATGTTCATACTCATTGACAACAAAGCTTAAATTCATTTAGATTTTACCACATACTTTTAGTTGAAAATTTTACACGGGCGACAGGGGTACATTTTACATCAAGGACCTAAAAAAGTAAAATTACATCGAGGTCCATACATTTAGCACAAAGGACCCTAAACTAATTAAGGAAGTAAAACAATCGGGTTTGACTCCTTCTTGAGAGAGTAGTTCATTGAGTTATACTCTTCATTCTACTTCCTCTCTCAACTATCCCTAAAAGTTGGAAACTCCCATTATTGGTAGCATTATTGTTCACCATGCCAAGATGCACCCATCTAAAAAATATCGGAACATTTCCATAAAATATTATGTACATATATGGCCATATATTTACCCTTGTTATTTCTCTTGAAGCCTAAGAATGTTCATACACTCGAGGCCACATTGCAAAGCAGATTTATTTTTCCAAAATTTGTGAACACATATGATTCTCAACATGCAAATGCTTAGCAAGAAATTTAATCTTTCAAAAATCTAGTAGGTTTTTGTTACATTGATTGCCTGGTGGCTACCATCAAAAATAGTTGTAGAACTTTAAGAGCAATCTACCACTTACACATATTTCAAATTTTACATAATATTGGCGAATCGGCTTAAATTCTATGGGAAGGAGGGAGTACTACTACTTGCTTCGTGAAAAAAGAGCACTCCTCACTTTCGAACCAGCTTGCTACGGGTGTGAAATGGAACGAATAGAGTTTGAGTAGGCGGGAGTAGGAAGGCTAGCCAGATCATAGTGGTGTTCCCTGCAAAAATTAAAAAATATCACAATGGTGTGCATCCAATGTGATGGTACACCCCTTGTCCACCACTTTAAGTAGTACCACTACTAGTACTACATATAGCGATCTTTTGACTATCCTTCCTCCCTGAAATTTACTAGTACTACTCATTGTACATGTACCTCGTGTCAGGAACTCATCGCAGCTTTGCTCTGACATCCCACCACCTTAAAATCCTCCTCTTCGCTGCTCTCGCACTGCCTCCTCTATGCTCTTGGTCCCTTCTCGCTCCTAGTTGATTTTCAATAGGGGAAACCCCTAGTGGAAATATTGTTTACCATGATAAGATTTTACCACCACTTACTTTTAGGTTAGAATTTTATACCAGCAGTGGGAGTACATTTTACACCAAGGATCTAAAAAGGAAGAAAATTTAAATCGAGGTCCATACATTTAGCACAAAGGACCATAAAATAATTAAGCAAGGAAAACAGTCGGATTTGGTTCCATATCGAGAGAGCAGCTGATCGAGCCATTCTCTTCATACTACTTCCTCTTTGATTGTTTTCAAAATATGGTCAAATTTGCCGGCATACAGATTCTCGGATATGGGATCATCAACATAAAGTATGATGTAGATATGGCCGTGATCTTGGTCGTTCGGCTTGAAATCCAATAATATTCATACTCATCAACAACTAAGCTTAAATTCGTTTAGATCTTACAACTTACTTTCAGGTTAGAATTTTACACGGCTGGTGGGAGTACATTTTATGCCAATGACCTAAAAATAAGTAAAATTGCATTGAGGTCCATAAATTTATCACAAAGGACAGTAAAAAAATTAAGAAAGGAAAACAGTCGGGTTCGGATCATTCTCAAGAGGGAAGCTGATTAAGCCATGCTCTACATGCTACTTCCTCTCTCGATTGGTTTCAAACATGTCCAGATTTGTTGGCATGCAAATTCTTGGATATATGATCAACATAATGTGTGATGTAGATATGTCCATGACCTGGATTATTCAGATTGAAATCCAAGAATGTTCATACTCATTGACAACTAAGCTTAAATTCGTTTAGATATTATCACTTACTTTTAGGTTAGAATTTTACACGTGCGGTGGGATTGCACTTTACATCAAGGACCTAAAAAAGGTAAAATTACATCGAGGTCCATACATTTAGCAGAAAAGTACATTAAAATAATTAAGGAGGGAAAATAGTAGTGTTTGGCTCCTTCTGGAGAGAGCGGTTGATCGAGGCATACTCTTCATGTTACTTCCTCTTTGATTTTTTTCAAAATATGTCCAGATTTGTTGCACGCAAATTCTTGGGTATTGGATCACCAACATAAAGTATGATGTTGATATGGCCATGATCTTGGTCGTTCAGCTTGGAATCCAAGAATGTTCATACTCATTAACAACTATGCTTAAATTCATTTAGATTTTACCACTTACTTTTAGCTTGGAATTTTACACGGGCGGTGGGAGTATATTTTTCATCAAGGACCTAAAAAGATGGAAAATTACATCAAAGTCCATACATTTAGCACAAAGGACCCTAAAGTAATTAAGCAAGGAGAAGAGTCGGCTTTGGCTCATTCTCGAGAGAGCAGCTGATCGAGCCATGCTCTTCATGCTACTTCCTATCTCGATTTTTTCAAAATATGGCTATATTTTTTTGGCATGCAAATTCTAAGATATGGGATCATCAACATAATGTATGATGTAGATATGGCCTTGACCTTGGTCGTTCGGCTTGAAATCCAAGAATGTTCATACTCATTGATAGTTCAGCTTAAATTTGTTTAGATCTTACCATGTACTTTCTTTAATTTAAAGGAAAAAATTCTTTTTACTATGAAAATTCAAAAATGTACTTTTTGTTCCTAAAAGTTGGAAACTCCCATTATTGGCAGCATTATTGTTTTGCATGCCAAGATGCACCCTTCTATCAAATATCAGATCATTATCATAAAGTATTATGTACATATATGGCAATATATTTACCCATGTTATTGTGGTATTGCCAACGAGTACGCCATGGAGGGGTCCTTACAGAGCGTGTTTAGAGAGGTGGGGGAGGTGGCAAGTTGGCGGGTGCGAGGTAACACAACTTATCTAGGTTCAGGTCCCACGACGGTGGCAGAACCCTACTCTTGCTATAAATCACTATAAGGGCAATACGCCAAGTTATAGGGATTGGTTTGCTGTGCCAGGTGTGTAAATCGATGCCCTAAAGGCTCCCAAAGGTCCGTCTTATGAAGTCTCCAGAAGCTAGGGTTACAGGGAAAAGTCCTAGCTGGACAGGTTACAGAGTCCTCTACACAGATACTAACTAGTCTTTGTGTCTTGCACTCCAAGGCTTCAGGTCAGTTGGTGACTACATTGTAGCTTTCCTTTATCCTGCATGGGTTTCCCTTCAGGATCCGTCTAACTAGGCCGCCCATCAGTCCATGGGCCTTTCTACCATCTATGGGCATGCAATGGTGATACCCATTTAGCATATCCCCATCAGTATCCCCCGGAGAACTCCGAGATCTTGCGTCGTCCTGCCTCTTCAATTTGAATGCTCTGTCTAGGTGATGTCGGCAATTCGTCAATCAGTACCTTGTAGTCCTACAAATAACCCTACAACATTCTCCATCTTCAACACGTAAGTCGGAGAATCACTGAGTCTTCCACCTTATAATTTTGCCAATATCCGCAAGGAACTTGAAGCTAAAAAGGGTAAAACTGTCTTTTTGAAGGAACAGATCACCGACAACAACAGTCTGTTTCTTTTTAGTTTCCTTCTCAAATTGGTCTTGTACCTTCATCTTTCGACTAATCATTATGCTTTGTTATTTCTTCGATTTGCAGAAGTTGTTTCTAATGCCAAGGACATTATCGAGCAATCCAAGCATATCCAAGAGCTCGAAAGTGAAAACAAGATTGTGAACCAGGACAGAGCTGATACCCTGAAGATGCATGAAGAGGCATTGGCGGGCATGCAGGAATATGCTAACACGGAGATGAACCGCCTTAAAGAAGACATCGCGATCCTCAAGGAGCAGAAGAAGGCTACCGACGAGCAGAATACTCACAACCATGAGGCATACAAGACTCTCCGAAAGGATCGGGACTCCTTGGCAGAGGTTCTCCAGCAAGACAAGAGCAGCATCTTTGGTAAGCTTCCTCCATCCTCCATTTCTGTAGGTCGGGTACTTTAAACTGATTTTTTGAACTCACGCTCTCAATTTATTTGTCAGAAATGCAGCTCCCATTGGCCTAGCCAACCTAGGTGAAAGAGATCCTCTACCAAAATAGTGCATGGTTCTTGCCGCCAACTTCATCAACACTGCTATAGCCCAGGCCAAAGAGATTGCCAAGCCCCTGGACATCAACATCAAGGCGGTGGACTCTATCATGAAGTAATCGGAAATCCTCCATCGAGACCCTAAGCGTATCATAAGCTGGAAAGCTTCTTGTACCCGGGATGGCGCTAGGATGGCCTTGGCCATAGTCAAAGCTCATTATGATGATGCCGACATCGACATGGTCACCGCTGGTCTCCCCGACATGGATGAGGACGGGCAGAAAATCGACAACGGTGCAATCTGGTCCTCCCTCGCTGGCTATGATACCAGGGTCGCCCAGTTAGTTAAGGCAAACATCTTTGTGCCTTTAGAGGCAAACAACTTAAGCTAACGCTAGTAGGCGGAATTTTCACAGGTGCAATTGCAAAGCTTATGCATAAATGGTTTTACATGATCCAGAAATGAACACTAAAGGAGGATAAAGACCCAGGCATATGAGTGAACCAAAAGATTATTTCATTGATCATATAATAGGTACATAGTAGATAATAAAATATGTTAAGTGTAAAAGGAACGTAGATGTGCTATGTTCCATGGCCGATAAAGCTCTGTGTATTCATCATCCGGGTCACATTGCTTACACTTATGATCCTCATTTGTCATATCTTTCAACTCACGATTATCAATGAGGTAATACGAACCATTGAGTAGCGCCTTCCTTATGATGAACAGTCCTTCCCATGGCGGGGATAATTTGTGTGACTTTTTCTGCTTAAGTCGGTGCACTAGATCCCCTTCTTTAAATGAGAAATGCCAAACACGGTGACTATGGTAGCTGCATAGCTTCTACTGGTAGATGGCGGTCTGGCATGCCAGCACGCATTCCTTCTCTAGTAGGTCCACATCTAAGCGTCTGGATTCTTTAGCGTCATACTCATCATAGATGGCAAATCTTGGTAAATCATGGAGGATGTCAGAAGGTAGGACTGCTTCTGCTCCATATACCATGAATAAAAAGGTATAGGAGGTAGATCTGTTGGGAGTAGTTCTTAAACTCCACAAGACAGATGGCAATTCCTCCACCCAGACTCTAGCTTCTTTATGTATCGGTGCTTCTAGACGTGGCTTTATTCCCTGCAAAATTAGTCCATTGGCCCGTTCAACTTGACCGTTATATTGTGGGTGAGCCACAGATGCTAGGTCAAGGCGACTGCCTTCTCGTGACAATATGCCTCTACTTATCCAAGTGACAAGTTTCTCAATTGTCGGTGATGATGCTATGTTGGAGACCAAATCTCACCACTAGATCCTAGATAAACGTAAGGGCAGTTGCCCCATCGATATTTCTAATAGGTTTATCTTCTATCCATTTCGTGAATTTGTCAACTGCTACAAGCAGATTCCTAAACCCACAAGGTGCTATCTGCAGCGGCCCAACCATGTCAAGCCCCTAGAATGCGAATGACCAAGTTATAGGTATAGTTAGCAATTCTTCAACTAGTACATGTGGCCACTGATACGTCCATTTTGCATCACTATTCTATATCATAATCTAATGTTATTCATTGATATATTTCATATTAAGAGGTGATACTTATGTCATCTATTTTTGCATGTTGGAGGACTTTTGGAGGATGAACTGCCGGAGTCGGGATTCTGATGGAAAAAGCGGTCTCTAGATGAAATATTCGCAAAGATCAGAAAAATCCAGAAAATATATGGAAAATCCTATTTTTCCAGAAGACGAAGGAAGCCATAAGGGGAAGCGAAGATGGGCCACAGGGGGGCCACACCACCACCTAGCGCGGGGCCCCTGGGCCACGCCACCAGGGGTGTGGCCACCCTGGCCCACCTCTGGCGTCGCCCCTTCGCCTATAACATCCCCCTGACACCCTAAAACTCAGGGAGCGACCACAGAAAGATTCCGCCACCTCTGCGGGGCGAAAACTATATAGAGAGAGAGAAACAGCTCTCTAGCAGGCAGAATTCTGCCGGGGAAATTCCTTCCCGGATAGGGCAAATCGTCGCCATCAACACCGTCATCAAGCTAGACTTCATTGGGATCATTATCATCCTCACCATCATCTTCACCAGCACCGTCACCACCACTCCATCCCGTTGTAACAATTGGGTTGAATCTTGCATAGTTCTTAGGGGAAACTTTCTCAGTGTTGATTACTTTTGTAGTTGATGCTATTGAGTGGAACCATTGAATTATTGTCTATGTTCATATTGTTACTTATCATTATATCATCTCTGATCTTGATCCATACGATGTCTCATGAGTAGTTCGTTTAGTTCTTGAGGACATGGGAGAAGTCATGTTGTTAGTAGTGGAATTGTGTTGAGAAATATTCAATGGTTTGATATTTAAGTTGTGGTGTTATTCTTCTAGTGGTGTCATGTGAACATCGACTACATGATACTTCACCATTATGGGCCTAGGGGAATGCATTGTGTATTTGGCTACTAATTGTGGGGTGGCTAGAGTGACAGAAACCTGAACCCCCATTAGGAAACCTTTGCACAAGGGAGTGTAGGATCTTATAGTTTAATGCTATGGTTAGGTTTTTATCTTAATTAATTTCTTGTAGTTTCGGATGATTGCAAGGGGTTTAATCACAAGTATGTATTAGTCCAACTAAGGTCGGTACATTAGCATAGGTTCACCCACACAACATTTATCCAACCAAAGAAGATTAATCAACTATATGAAGCGAATGCACTTGACAGTATTCCCATGTGTCCTCGAGAACGTTTGGTCCTCATAAGTAATACAACTGGCTTGTCCTTTGCTGAAGAAAGGATTGAGCCACTTGTTGCAATTATTATTATTGTCTTTATTTACTTGCACTTTGTTTCTTTGCATTATCAAAAGACCCTAAAAATCCGTCTGCTAAGTATTTACAGAGAATTCCTGATCCAAACCACTTGTCAACACCTTCTTCTCCTTGATGGGATCGACACTCCTATTTATAGAAAGTACTACGATACACCCCCTATACTTGTGGGTCATCAATACTATTTTCTAGCGCCATTGCCGAGGAGTGAAGCGCTATTGAAGAGTGGAACTGATAAAGGAAATTTCTACTGTGAGTATTGCTTTTATTTCTGTTTGCTACTTTGTTTCCAATATGGATAACCCACTTGGTTTCCTCTTTGGGAAAGCTACTACCGCTGCTAGGGTAGTAGATGAACCACCTCTTGATAAAATAGATCCTTTTAAGATACCTACAAAAATTGTTGATTGTGTTATGGATAACTATTATTTTAGAGATGGAACTGTCAATCTTGGTGATCATTTGCTTTTTATCCATGAATTATGAAGGTTATTTAAGTGTGCAGGTATCACGACGGAACAAGTTAAGAAAAGTTACTCTCTATATCATTGAAAGGAAGAGCTGAAGGATGGTATAAGCTGCTGAAGAATGGACAATCTATGGAATGGGAGGAAATTGTACCTCTCTTTTATTCCAAATTCTATCCTCCTAGTGAGATTCATAAAGACCGGAATCAAATATATAATTTTTGGCCTCGTGATGGAGAGAGTACAGCCCAAGCTTGGGGGAGATTGAAGTAACTAATGCTTAAATGTCCTATTCATGAGCTCCCTAATAACATTATTATTAATAATTTTTATGCAAGGATTTATCTTCATGATAAAGATTTATTAGATGCTTCTTGTGTTGGATCATTCACACATATAAAAGAAGAAGCTAAATGGGATCTTCTAGACCTTATTCAAGAAAATACTAAACCATGGGAGAATGACAAAGGAAGAAAGTCAGGTATAAATTAGGATTATGAATGCATTAAATCTTTTATGGGAACTCATGACTTTCATAATATTAATACTAAGTATGGTCTTGATTCTCAAGTTTTTTGTTTTAAGGCATTTGCCTCTTATATTGAAATTCCCAAAAAGGAGTGGAACAAGTACCTTGCGCCTCATAAAGATATTGTTAATCTTATTCCTGCTAGAAATACTGAAGTCTATATTGTTGATCATATTTTCCTAAACCTTATATTGATAGAAGACCTTTTCCTTCTAAGGTAAAGGAACATTCTATTATAGCTAATGTGGTTAGAAAACGTACAAAGAAAGCTGTAGAACCTGATGAACAAATAAATATTGAACCTGTAGTAGCCATTGTGAAAGACCTTTTCACTAAAAATGTAGAAGATGGGCACATTATCTTTTGTGAAGATGCTTCTAACATTGTTTCACATCCTAGTAAAACTAGGAGAGCTAGTGTTCATGTGCTTTCTGTAAGGATTGGTGATCATTGATATTATGGTTTGTGTGATATTGGTGCAAGTTCTAGTTCTATTCATTATGAGTTTTACAAAGAAATTATGCATGAGATTGGTGCTTGTGAACTTGAAGATATTGATGTGGTTATTCACCTTTCCAATCGAAAGACCGTCTGTCCAATTGGTATTGTAAGAGATGTGGAAGTTCTTTGCGGTAAGATTAAATATCCTGTTGATTTTATAGTGCTTGGTAAGGAAGCTAGTAAAACTTGTCCTATCATTTTTGGTAGACCTTTCTTGAGCACTTTTGGAGCTATTATAGATTGTAAGAAGGAGAAAATTTGAACTAAATTTGATGGAGAATCTTATGAGTTTAAATTTTCCAAATTTGCTAAAACTCCTTATGAAAATGAATTGCCTAATGAGGATTTTAGAGTTGAACAACTATCTTCTATTTCTCTTGCTCCTAGCAATGCTTTGCAGCAATATATGGAAGATCATGAAAGTGAGGTCTTCATGGAAGAAAGAAATGAGATTGACGACATTTTCCTTTGTCAACCTGAGATGCTTAAGCATAACCTACCTGTGGAAGATTTGGATACCACACAACCACCTAAAGGGGATCTTGTCTTTGATTTAAAACCTCTACCTGATGATCTTAAATATGCTTATCTAGATTATAAGAAAATATATCATGTTATTATAAGTTCTAAACTTTCAGGAAAGGAAGAGGAAATATTATTGGAAGTATTAAAGAAACACCAAGGAGATATGGTTATACTCTTGACGATTTAAAAGGGATTTCTCGTACTATATGTCAGCATGCTATTAATATAGAAACTGATGCAAAGCCTGTTGTTGAACATCAAAGCCATTTAAATCCCTAGATGAAGGAAGTGGTAATAAATGAGGTATTAAAACTTCTTGATGCTGGTATTATTTTTCCTATTGCTAATAGTAATTGGGTTAGTCGTGTTCATTGTGTCCCTAAGAAAGGATGAATTACTGTTGTGCCTAATGAAAATAATGAGCTTATACATCAAAGAGTAGTAGTTGGTTATCGGATGTGCATTGATTTTAGGAAGGTGAATAAGTCACTAAGAAAGATCATTGTCCTTTGCCTTTTATTGATCAAATGCTAGAAAGTTTGTCTAAGAATACTCATTTTTGTTTTCTTGATAGTTACTCTGTGTTTCCTAAAATTTCTATTAAAGCGCAAGACAAAGAGAAAACTACTTTTACGTGTCCTTATGGAACTTATGCATATAGGTGTATGCCTTTTGGTTTATGTAATGCTCCTGCTACTTTTTAGAGATGTATGTCTTCTATCTTTCATGGGTTTTGTGAAGAAATTGTGGAAGTATTCATGGACGATTTTTCCATCTATGGAACCTCCTTTGATAATTGTTTGCACAACCTTGACAAAGTTTTGCAGATATGTGAAGAAACTAATCTTGTTCTTAATTGGGATAAATTCCACTTCATGGTTAATGAAGGAATTGTTCCTGGACATAAATTTTTTGAAAGAGGCATTGAAGTTGACAGAGCCAAAGTTGAAGCAATTGAGAAAATGCACTGTCCTAGAGATGTTAAAGGTATTCGTAGTATCCTTGGTCATGCTGGTTTCTATAGAAGGTTTATTAAATATTTCTCCAAAATTTTAAAAACCCCTTACTAATCTTCTCCAAAAAGATGTACCTTTTATTTTTGATGATGATTGTAAGGAAACTTTTGAAACTCTAAAGAAAGCTTAACTACTGCTCCTATTGTCCAACCGCCTGATTGGAATTTACGCTTTGAAATTATGTGTGATGCTAGTGATTTTGCTGTAGGTGTTGTTCTTGGGCAACGAATAGATAAAAAATTGAATGTTATTCATTATGCTAGTAAGACTCTTGATGTTGCTCAAAAGAATTATGCTACTTCTCAAAAAGAGTACTTAGCTGTAATCTTTGCTTGTGATAAGTTTAGAGCTTATATTGTTGATTCAAAGGTTACCATTCATACTGATAATGCTTCTATTAAGTACCTTATGACAAAGAAAGATGCTAAGCCTAGGCCTATTAGATGGGTGTTGCTTTTACAAGAGTTCGATCTACATATTGTAGATAGAAAAGGTGCTAAAAATCCTATTACTGATAATTTATCTCGATTGGAAAAAAATTCTTTTGACCCTATGCATGTTAATGATAGTTTTCCAAATGAACAGTTACCTGCAATAAAGGTAAGCTCGCGAGAGAATCCTTGGTATGCTGATTATGCTAGCTTTATTGTTTCCAAGTATTTGCCTCCAACCTTTATAGCCCAGCAAAGAAGGAAATTCTTTTATGATATAAGGCATTATTTTTGGGATGACCCACATTTATATAAAGAAGCAGTGGATGGTATTATGTGAAGATGTGTTCCAGAATATGAACAACAAGAGATATTGAGAAAATGTCATGGTAGTGCTTATGGAGGACATCATGCTCGAGATAGAACCACATAAAAGGTTTTACAATCAGGTTTTTATTTGCCTACTCTTTTTAAAGATGCAAGAAAGTTTATTTTATCATGTGATGAATGTCAAAGAGTTGGCAACATTTCTAGACGCAATGAAATTCCTATGAATTATTCTCTTGTTATTGAACCATTTGATTGTTTGGGATTCTATTCCTCCTTCAAAAGGGTATACTCATATTCTTGTTGCTATTTATTATGTTACTAAGTGGTATAAGTCATACCTACAAAAATTTCTGATGGTGAGACCTCTTTAAAAATGCTTAAAGATGTTATTTTTCCTATGTTTGGTGTGCCTAGATATCTTATGAATGATGGAGGTTCTCATTTTATTCATGGTGGTTTTTGGAATACCCTTGCTAAATATGATGTTAATCATAGAATTGCTTCAGCTTATCATCCTCAAAACAGTGGGCAGGTAGAAATTTCGAATAGAGAAATTAAATCTATCTTGCAAAAGACTGTTAATAGATCTAGAAAAAATTGGGCTAAAAAGTTGAATGATGCTTTATGGGCTTATATAACTGCTTATAAAAATCCTATGGGAATGTCTCCTTATAAAATGGTTTATGGGAAAGCTTGTCGCTTTCCTTTAGAATTAGAACACAAAGCTTATTGGGCAGTAAAAGAACTAAATTGAGATTTTAAACTTGCTGGTAAGAAAAGATTGCTTGAATTGAGTTCTTTAGACGAGTGGAGAAGTGAAGCTGATGAAAATGCTAGACTCTTTAAAGAAAAAGTTAAAAGATGGCATGATAGGAAGATTCTTAAGAGAGAGTTTCATGTTGGTGAGAAAGTTCTATTGTATAGGTCTCGTCTCAAATTTTTTGCAGGAAAACTACTCTCAAAATGGGAAGGACCTTTTGTTATTGAGGAGGTGTATCGTTCAGGTGCTATAAAAATTTATTATTTAAGAGACAACACTACACAAGTGGTGAATGGTCAAAGGCTCAAACATTATATTTCTAGAGATTATTATAATGAATATGTTGATATTATTCAAATGGTGACTCTCGAAGAATTTATTAAAGACCAAATTTAGGAACCTGCAGAGCCCGTTTTTGAATAGGTAATAGTTCTGGTAAGAAAAGGTTCGCGAAAAACTTGTCAATATATATTTTTGCAGTTTTTATTCCATACAAAAGATAATGAGACGAAATAGGGAAGGAAACTGAGCCCGGGTGGCCCACAGTACCTCGTGGCACGGGCCCACCTAGACGCGCCACCAGGGAGTGTGACCACCCCGGAGCCCGTCTCCGTCCCGTTTTTGCCCAGCACCTTCCATATGTCGTAGAACTGCGTAATATATAATCCCCCGGATCCCCCGAGGTTCGTATATCATGTTCTCGTCATGTTTTTGCTTCGATCTGTCATGTTCAAATGTCATTCCAGGGTCTGTTCTTGGAGGACTATGAGCTGCGACATCGGCGCAAGCTCATCCGCGATCTTGAGCAAGGAACTTTCATTGGATGGGCAGAGGAAGAAAGGATCACAGCTAGGTGCGAAGAGATGGATCAGAGCATCAAGGAGGAAGTAAAGAACATGACAGCAGGCATGGAAGGAAAAATTGCTGCAGGATCAAGGGCAACAAACCGTACTCTCATAGGGGCAATTAACACTGGACGTGCTTTTTCTCATAATATGCAGGGGATGATGACCTCAGTTCCAGATCTTGGTTCATGCCCTGTGGCAGTGGAAGCCCTTTGAGCCACTGATGAGTTTTGTGATAAGTACCGAGTCCTGAGGAGAAAGGTGTATATACTTCAAGAGGATAATAACAGGCTTCGCAAGATGTTGGAGGACCTCCTCACTGCAATCATGGGAACACCACCACCACCGAAGGAGTAATTCGTCATCAGGTTTTGGCATCCCCTTGGTTTGTTCCAAGCTTTGGGGAGTGCCGCGGTATCACATCATTATCTTTTATCTTTTTACCTTTTTAGTAGAGTCATATCATGAATAGAGAAGTTATCATATAGGATGGTTTGCATTGTGGAAGTATCTCTCCTCTAGTTGGTTATCTATGTATCCCTTGGTGTGAGTGCCTTTATGGAATATTAATGAGAAGTTTCATCTTTACTTTTTGCACATCTTATCTTAGTTTGCAAACTCTGTTATATGATTGATCTTGTTCATTAGTATTGGTATCACTTTGGGAGCATCAAGTAAATTTAAATTGGTTTTGGCAAACCTAGCTCTGGTCAGTAGCAACACTTTTTGAGGTTTGAAAGGAAAGGAGAAAAACACTTATAGGTATTTTATATTATTTTCTTTCTTTCTTGATTGGCTCATAAGCTTAGTATTATTTAGTTAAGATCTTTTGTGTTGTCAAGGAAGATTGCATGATTATTTCTATCACTTGTATGTTTGATTGTTTCCTTTAACCCTTATTCTTGGTACCAAGCCTTTCTAGCCAAAAACCTGTACTCGGAGGGAATGCTTCTCGTGCATCCAATCCTTGAACCAAAACCTATGTCATTTGTGTCCACCATATCTACCTATTAGCATTATTGCCATTCCAAGTAAATTCTCGAGGTTTATCTATCTTTCAAATTAAAAATGCTTTTGTTATGTGAAAACTGGTTAGTAAAGCTCTCACGAACTTGATGGCACACTTTATTTTATTGCCCTTAATAAACTTGAACCATTGTGTCATCTATGTTGTATATGCTTGCACTTATAAGATGGGAATTAGCAGAACCATGATGTCATGGGGAACGCTTTCAACACCTATAAATATATACCTAGTTGATATCATGATCTATTGTTTGTGGATGTCGGTGGTGTGAAATAAAAGGGGAGCTTGTAAGTCCATGAAGTTATGTATATGTGTTAGATAAACGCCTGGGCGGCTAGCCTAAGCCATGCCTAATCATGGTGGAAACTTGCAGCATCACCATAGTGAGCAATCTATGAAGCATCCTCAGAAAAAATATGTAGAAAAAAAGAGAAGATAAAAAAATATGCACCCTTCTCATGGTAAATAAAGGATCGCTGAGATGCTCACTGTCTGTTGCCTTGTCATTTTGATATGGGATAGCTCCTGTGTCATGGTGCAAGGGGTACCCCGCTGGCGGTTCTCTATGATACACATATACTTAAAATGACAAGAACTTGGTTGTAACTAAAGTTGAGTAGCATGAGGAACGGCCCTCGTACTCAAGGGACATGAGATTGCCAACTTATGATTTTTCAAGCATATACTCCATATTTGTTCACTTTAACCTTAATCAGATCAAGATGCTTATGATAGGGGCAATGAGAGCTCAAATCTAGTAAATACCATAATCTTTTGGAAGCTCTTTATGATACTTTAAATCCATGCTTCCCTCTACGAAGGGCCTTTATTTTACTTCTTAGTTGATTTAGTAAACCTATTCCTTAATTTCTCCAACAAGCATTTGAGTTGTTCTGATTCAATCATTCATATGATGATTTATTCAATCATGTTTATTATCTTCCTTGTTTTGCACATTGCTATTATCTGAATGAATATTACATTGAAAGCTATCGTTGTGAAAAGCCATTTATGTTTGAGGAAAAGGTCCCTGTTATAAAATTCATTACAAAAGCTTTGCTTGAAAACCAAGTATGATTTGTCAACTGTTCTCTGACCAAGAACAAAGTTTGCCATTACCAATTATGATTGTCTTTATGCATCTCTATTGTGACTCCCATACTCGTTGCAAGTTAAGTTATATAATGGTGAGTTGTTTTCTATTATGATTTGTGTATTGGTGAATGTGATGCTTCTTGTCCGTATTATTTTTATCGACACTTCACTCCATAAACATGTGGTCATGTTTACTGAGCTCAGTTTTCGCTTGGGGACAAGCGAGGTCTAAGCTTGGGGGATTTTATACATCCATTTTGTATCACTATTATATATCATAATCTACTATTATGCATTGATATATTTCATATTAAGAGGGAAACTCATGTTATTTCATCTATTTTTACAAGTTGGATGACTTTTGGAGGATGAACTGTCGGAGTCAGGATTCTGATGGAAAAAGCGGTCTCTAGATGAAATATTCGCAAAGATCAGAAAAATCCAGAAAATATATGGAAAATCCTATTTTTCTAGAAGACGAAGGAAGCCAGAAGGGGAAGCGGAGATGGGCCACAGGGGGCCCACACCACCACCTAGCATGGGCTCCCTTGGCCACGCCACCAGGGGTGTGGCCACCGTAGCCCACCTCTGGCATCGCCCCTTCGCCTATAACATCCCCCCCGAAACCCTAATACTCAGGGAGCAACCACAGAAATATTTTGCCACCTCTGCGAGGCGAAAACTACAGAGAGAGAAAGAGCTCTCTGGCTGGCAGAATTCTGCCGGGGAAATTCCTTCTCGGATAGGGGAGATCGTCGCCATCAACACCATCATCAAGCTAGACTTCATCGGGGTCATCATCATCCTCACCATTATCTCCACCAGCACAGTCACCACCACTCCATCCCGTTTTAACAATTGGGTTGAATCTTGCATAGTTCTTAGGGGAAACTTTCTCAGTGTTGATTACTTTTGTAGTTGATGCTATTGAGTGGAACCATTAAATTATTGTTTATGTTCAGATTATTACTGATCATTATATCATTTGTGATCTTGATCCATATGATGTCTCATGAGTAGTTTGTTTAGTTCTTGAGGACATGGGAGAAGTCATGTTGTTAGTAGTGGAATTGTGTTCAGAAATATTCAATGGTTTGATAGTTAAGTTGTGGTGTTATTCTTATAGTGGTGTCTTGTGAACGTCGACTACATGATACTTCACCATTTATGGGCCTAGGGGAATACATTGTGTATTTGGATACTAATTGTGGGGTTGCCGGAGTGACAGAAACCTGAACCCCCGTTAGGAAACCTTTGCACAAGGGAATGTAGGATCTCAGAGTCTAATGTTGTGGTTAGGTTTTTATCTTAATTACTTTCTTATAGTTGCAGATGCTTGCAAGGGGTTTAATCACAAGTATGTATTAGTCCAAGTAAGGTCGGTACATTACCATAGGTTCACCCACACAACACTTATCCAACCAAAGAAGATTAATCAACTATATGAAGCAAAAGCACTTGACAGTATTCCCATGTGTCCTCGAGAACGATAGGTCCTCATAAGTAATACAACCGGCTTGTCCTTTGTTGAAGACAGGATTGGGCCACTTGTTGCAATTATTATTCTTATCTTTATTTACTTGCACTTTATTTGTTTACATTATCAAAAAACCCTAAAAATCCGTTTGCTAAGTATTTACAAAGAATTACTGATCCAAACCACTTGTCAACACTTTCTACTCCTCGTTGGGATCGACACTCTTATTTATCAAAAGTACTACTATACACCCCCTATACTTGTGGGTCATCAGCTGCTGTGCGTAATATTGACACCCAATACATGTTTAGACCAGCTTGTCCGCGTCCTCCTTCGCGGTCAGCTAGTAGAATCCTTGTCGGAAGGCTTTGGAGACCAACGATCGGGGAGCGGCATGATGCCCGCAATCTTTGAGATGGATCTCGTGAAGGATACCATACCTTGCTGCTGGGAAACGCACTTTAGGAATGCACCTGTAGTGCTTCTTTTGTAGAGATGCCCATTTATTATGGTATATCCCTTTGCTCGACGTACTATTTGCCGAATTTTGACTTCATCGATGGGCAAAGTTTCGTCTTTGAGGTAATCCATGAACAGTTTTATCCAAGCCGGAGGGACAATTGGTAATGCATTAATAAATGAGTCAACTCTATCCAGGTTCTCGGGGTCTGCTCCCTTCATGGATGGAGTCCGTAGATGCTCTAGAAAAACGCCTGGCGGAATTGGTTTGCGAGTAGATCCAAGCTTTCACAGCAGATCTGTCGCCTCATTTTCCTCCCTTTTGACGTACTTGCCTTTGTAGCCTTCAAAGCACTTGGCTATCTCGCCTACTTCATCTTGATATGCCGCCATCATAGGGTTCCACGTGTTCTAGATGCCATCCACCTTCTGGGCAACCAAGTCAGAATCTCCACAGGAAACTATGCACTTGATGCCAATATCCTTGGCAACGTGAAGTCTGTGAATGAGTGCTTCATATTCCGCCATGTTATTTGTAGCCTCGAAGTGGATTTGCAGGACATACTGTAGCTTTTCTCCTATTGGTGATTGTAATAATACACCAGACCTCGAGCCATTGAGTAGCTTTGATCCGTCAAAGTGCATTACCCAATACTCTGGTTCTGACATAGGAATATCATCTGGCAGCTCCGTCCAATCTGCAATAAAATCTACCAAAGCTTGTGACTTGATAGTGTCGCATCTTTTGTAGGTGATTTCGAAGGCGGCAAGCTTAATGCCCCACTTTTCCACTCTTCCTGTAGAGTCGATGTTGTTGATGATGTCGGACAGTGGAGCCTTGATCACTACTGTGATTGGATGCTCCTGGAAGTAATGCCTTAGCTTCCGAGAAGCAAGGAAAACTCCATAAGCTAGCTTCTAGTAGTGCGGGTAACGCTTCTTGGACTCCGTCAAGACCTCGCTTACATAGTAAACTGGTTGTTGTACTCTGTACTCATGCGTTCATTCCTTCTGCTCCACCATGACGATGATGATGATAACCCGGTTAGTGGCCGCCATGTAGATCAACATAGGCTCCATTGACTCAGGTGCTGCAAGTATAGTTGCAGAAGAAAGTATCCTTTTCAGCTCCTTAAGCGCAACATCTGCCTCGTCTGTCCATATGAATATGTCCGCCTTCTTCAATAACTTGTATAGCGGCAGGGTCTTCTCTCGAAGTCGGCTGACGAGCCGGCTTTCTACTGCAACATAGCCTGTGAGCCGTTGGATGTCCTTTAGGCATGTTGGACGATTGATGTTGAGGATGGCCTTGATTTTCTCCGGGTTGACCTTGATTACATGTTGGGAAATGATGAAGCCCAACAATTTGTCGGCTAGAAACCCAAAGACACACTTCTTAGGGTTAAGCATCATGTTGTACTTTTGGAGGTTGTCAAAGGTTTCCTTCAAGTCGTTTATTAGGTCATTTGATTTCTTTGACATCACCATGATATCATCCACGTAAGCGTGAATGTTCCAACCAATTTGTTCGTGGAGGCAACGTTGCATTATCCTGTTGTACGTAGCACATGCGTTTTTCAACGTCCATAAGGTGTGGTGAACAAAGTGTCCAATTGGTCCGACTTTCGCATATTGATCTGGTGGTATCCTGAGTATGCATCTAGAAAACACAGAAGTTCCGAGCCAGCCTTCGAGTCAATGACTTGGTCAATGTGAGGAAAAGCAAACGGATCCTATGGACACACTTTGTTCAAGACGGTGTAATCAACACACATTCTTAATTCTTTGGTTCCCTTTTTGGGCACAAGTACAGGACTGTCCACCCATCGGGTGTGAGAACTTCTCGAATAAAACTAGCCTTTAGTAACCTAGCTATCTCCTTGTCAATGGCACGTCTCTTCTCGTCCCTAAAGCATCGTAGAGGTTGTTTCATCGGTTTGCATTTAGGATTGATGTTTAAGATGTGCTTGGCAAGTTCCCTAGGTACACCTTTCATGTCGGCAGGTTGCCATGCAAATATGTCCCTATTCTCATGGAGGAACTTGATGAGCACGCTTTCCTATTTGGGATACAGGTTCGTGCCAATGGCGGTGATCCTAGAGGCATCGCTGATATGTCGTAAACGTATCTATAATTTTTGATGTTCCATGCTTGTTTAGTATACACTTTTCTATGCTTTGTCTACACTTTGAGGTATTTTTATACATTTTCTGGGACTAACCTATTAACAAGGTTTCAGAAAAGCTAGTAAGGAAATATCTCGGAATTGGACGGGACAAAAGCCAAAGTCAATATTTCACTGAGGAGAACACAGAGACCGAAGGGTAACCGGAGGGGAGCCACAGGGTGGCCACCCCCCCCCCCCATGCACGGGCCCACCCTGGTCCATGCCTGGGCAGTGTGTGGGCCCCCTGGCCACCCTCCTGCCTCGCCTCTTCGCCTATATAACCCCCCCTGATGCCAAAACCCTAAGCACCCAATCAGATCTCCATGAAACATTCTGTAGCAGCCACCACCATCGTCCCTAGATTGGGGGGATCTTAAGCTCTTCACGGCACCCTGCCAGAGGGGAGAGAACATCCCAGAGGCCTTCTTCATCACCATGCCATCCTCTAGTATTTTCAACACCCGTATCTTTAATCCCGGATACCTATTATGCCATACATCGCAATCCCAGGATTACCATTTTTGTGAGACATAACAAATTGGATATCACATTACATCATCCATTACCGACGATACATATGGTCTTACACAATTAAGGATCACATGATCCAGTCTTAATACAATTCAAGCAGCGGAATAACGTAATAGTAATGATAGCGCAGGCGAAGCTCCATCTTCATGGTCACAGGTAATGCTGACGATGGGAGATGATCCTAGTTGTCATAACCTTCCTGTGGTCCATATTCCTGATAATCCTCTTCATAGTTTGGCCACGGGAATAGCCAGGGACAAAGACATGAGTACCTTTTTAAGTACTCGCAAACTAATACTAACAAGTGAAGTGGTTTTGGAATAGGAAGTACTAAGCTCTAGGGTTATTTTCCAAAAAGCCAGATTTACCTCTACTGAGTTCAGAAGCAAAGAAAACTAGTTGAAAGTTTTATAACACCTAAGTGGGAACTTGAGTTTCATATCACAACTCTGTTGTGGTCAAGTCAAGTCATAAATCATTTCATAAGTCATTTTGAAAACATCTGATGACAGAATAGTATGTCCACTCCAACTGTCCATAACCACGGACGTGGCTATTCGAATAGTTTGACACTCTGCAGAGGTGGTACACTTTCACCACAACATTCAATACATCCGTCAGAAACAATCCTGAAGTCACCATACTCAGTATGCGGATAATCAATCCTAACCTTTCAATTACACGCCCTAGTATAGGCACCTCTCATGTGAGTTTGGCCTCCCAACCATGACCAACTGTCATCTTGGGAACTGCACAGGTGGACAATCTTCACAAGGTAGCCTCAGCTCAAACCTTGGCCACAAGGGAACCCATACTAAGGTATATAAATTTCCAGTCAAGCCCTACCCAAATTTCAGGTATTGTGGTTGTACGGTAAAATTGGAATGGTATCGCATCCAGACAACTATCAAGAACACATGGCAAAATATTTCAATAGAATCACTCATCATTCCAAGGTTTTTCATAATCAATTTCACCAAGTATCCCCATCTAAAGTTGATCAAGTTTTATGCTTAGCACTAGCATCTACAGGTGGGGGTAAATACTAATGGGGGTGATAAGCAATTGGATCTTATCTAAGTTCAATCTCATGCCTTAGGATGACATCAAGATTTATCTAACTTATGCCAAGTTGTATGCTCTTTATGCTACCTTTAAATATCTTTGTGAAATCTACAAGTCACTAAGTAAATTCTAAGATAAAGCTTTAATAAAGAAATAAAGTATTAAGCTTGCAAGTAAAACTAGGAGGGTGTGTCATCAAGGTGTAAGCTTGCTAGGTAAACTTATATAGTAAGGCTTGCAAGATTGCAAGTATAGGCTTGAATAGGTAACAATGGAAGTAGTAGCTTGCTCAGTTAATATCTTGCCTTGTGCAAAGCAGTGGTTGAAGTTCTCCTCGGCTTCTTCCTCGTAGTATCCTCCTTCCTCCACGTATCCTTGGTCGGTACTAGCATCTATAAATAAATATGAGGTACACAATCACCACACAATTCTTAACTACTCTATTTAGCACACAAAGGTTCACACTAGATGATCTAGCCTTATCACTATTATCACAAAGATTAATGCACTTGTCTTATATTTTATTTTAGAAGAGTAATTTCTACTCATTGAAAAACTATTTAAGATTTAATATTCTCCAACTCAAACATGGGATCATGTTGACACATTTCATAACCACATATCTTAGTACTTGGGAATGTGATTTAAAGTGGTGTCACAATTTTATAAGGTTTAACCTTTTTATTTTAATTAAATAAAATGACTAGAATGGCCTATGAGGCATTCTTTTATTACTTGATCATCATTTCTGCAAGTAACCCTATATATTTTTATATATTCTGAAAGGTATGGTTAAATGTGATTTTTCAGAGTTGGAATCAACTCAAAAGCTTTTATGGTTGAATATTGAAAAATGTTTGAATGCAAAAAAGCTTCTGCCTTGTTATTTTTACCATGGGTGATGTACAACTCCAATTGGTTTGAATCCAACGGGCTTGGATTAAGCACTCCAGTACCTTTCTAAAAAAATTGGTTTCTTGCATATTGGTTCAGTGAATCGAGCTAGGTTGATTTTTGAATCTAGGTACAAAACTGATTTTGAAACTAAATGAATAAACCTATGTTTGAATTATTGGGTCGCGCGGAAGGTTTAACTGGGCCAGCCCACTACGCACAGTGCGCGCACGGGCTGGTTAAGTGAACGACCCCACTCATCAGTGAGACAGCAAGTGGTGAAGGCGTACGGGGTGATCTAGGCCGTGCGATCTAGTTCTAATCCTACGGTTGTGGTTGATCATCCACGCCTGAGCAGGACGCGGCGAGGCTGAACCATAGCGCGGCCAGTGGGGGTTGACAGGGGCTCACCGGGGATCTGGCGATGCTTGGCGATCGGGGCGAATGACGTAGTCGACGACCGCGATCCTGCTGGTACCGACGGCTCCTCCTGGGGCGGCTCCAATCGATGGCGCCTCTCCTCCTCTGCAGCGGTGAACTCCGGTGCAATTCCGGCCACCTGGTGCTCGCCTTGCTCCGAGAGTGAGTGGGTGTTATCAGTGAGAGGTGGGGAGTGAGATGGTGTGCTCAAATCAAACGGGGGAGGCCTCCTTTTATAGTGCCTGAAGGGACCGACGGGCGCGGGTGGAGATCGTCGTGGTCATCGGCACAGCATGCTAATGGCATGGGCGACGATAGGGGGTGGTGCGTTGCCTCCTGGCGAAGCTCAACGGCTTGATGGCGAGGCGTGGGGCGGTGAGGAATGGTCGGAATGTCGCGGCGCTCTGGGAGGGTCCGATGGGAAGTTAAATGGCGCACAGCGTCCATGGTCCACGCGGCGGCGAACGGGGTTGTCTGGCGGGTTGTTGGGGTGTTGGTGATCACGCACGCAAGCGGCGAGTGCGGCGCGTGGTCTGTGGGCTCGTGTCGCTGATGGTGCACTGGCGCGCTCTCGGCACGCACGCAGAGAAGCTGGGGACGAGCTTGTCGTGTGGTCTAGTGGCTGGCATGGCTCGGGGCTTAGACAGGGGGTGGCGGTGGACGGTGCTGCGTGTCCCAGACAAGGTTGGCGAGGCTAGAGCTTCTCCTAGCTCACTGGCGACATCGGGGTGGCAAAGGTGCTCTCGGCATGGTCACCATTGATGGCTATGCATGCTCACAGTGGTGCTAAGGCTAGTTAGATTAGTTTGATCATCTACTGAGAGTGTATAGTGAGCTAGAGAGGGAACAAGGTTGGCCAAAATTACTGCTACTAATAGTGTTTGATGTTTGTTTGTTTGCTTCTGACAAGGTGTTTGATGAAATGGCCGAAAGAAATTCAACTTTGCATTTTGGAATCAAACTTGGTGGGTTTGTTAATTACATACTAGGGAGTCTCTGGTTAGTTGGATTGGTCAAGGGGCACTGGTTTGGTTGGGTTTTGAAAAGGTGTGATCTTCACATATGTTATAGATTCAATTTTCAATTGTCATTTGAATGGGGTTTCCAAATGTTCCTGCAAGTTTGAAAGGTGAGCTTTGATTCACTTTTACTTGGTCTTGCAAGGGGTGAAAAGAAATGGAAAAGTTTCTATTTGAAATCTTGGACTAGAAACACTCAAAGTGACCTAGTGAGCAAGATTGGCAAAAATGACCATTTGCTTTATTTTATTTTTTGTTTTTGATTTTCTCTTGATTTGTTTCTGCTTGGAAATGTTTTAGATGATGTTATTTTTCATGTTTAAACCATTCCTTGCTATTTAGGTTAATCACACAAGTCCACTCATGCATTCATACAATCATCACATACACACATGCATTCATTTGGTTTTTATTTAATCAAAGTTTTTGTTAACCCTAATTTTAGTGATTAGAAATTGATAATCATGATCAATATTTTTGGGATGTTACAAGTATGAAGCATGAGTAGTTCACCCTTCGACTATGGGTCCATACAATAGCTAGATGGTTGTTTCTCCTCCTTTTTGCTATCATGTTTAGGTCTTGTGAGCTCCGTTCAAGATCAAGATCATCTATTTGTAAGCATGCATGTTGTGTCTGCGGGGATCCGATGGATATTTATATTACTATGTCAGATTGATTATTGATTCTATCATGTCTTCTTCATTATTGATTCTATCTTGTCTGTGTTGTCTGAGATCTTGCATGCTCTCTGTTTCTAGTAGCTATCTTGGCCAAGTAGATGCTAGTGACTCCAAGAGGGAGTATTTATGCTCGATAGTGGGTTCATGCCTCTATTGAATCTGGGGAAGTGACAGAAATCTCTAAGGTTGTAGATGTGTTGTTGCTACTAGGGAGAAAACAACAATATTTTGTTCATGGAAAAATTGTATTGTTTACTTTACACACATTGCTTAAAGCAGTTATCTGTTGCTTGCAACTTAATACTGGAGGGGGTTCGGATGATAACCTGAAGGTGGATTACTAGTCATAGATGCAGTTGGAAGGAAGTCTATGTATATTGTTGTATTGCCCAATCAAATCTCATAGGATCATGAGTTTGTGTTGTGCAGGTTCCAAGTTGTTAGCAACACCTTGGAGTTGTTTCCTTGCTCCTACTGGTTTGATAACCTTGGTTTCATAACTGAGGGAAGACTTACTACTGTTCTCATCACACCTTCCTCTTGGGGTATCCCAATAAAGCTCCAGTGATCTGAGCCACATCAAGACGTTTTCTGGCGTTGTTGCGGGGGAGTTAAGGACGGATTCACAAGGGGAGTTCATCACAAACATTTTGTTTACTTTGTTTTCGTTTTGATTAGTTTCTGTTGCTTTGTTTTGCTTGCTTCTTTTTATCAAAAATTACAAAAAAATTAGTTTCGTTTGGTTTGCTTTTTCTTATCAAAAACACAAAAAATTAGCCCCTAATCTAGCTACTGCTGCTGTTGGCTTGCTCCACTTTTGCAAAAACGAATTCTGCTGAGAACACCAAGTTGTGTGACTTCACTAGCACAAACAACAGTGATTTCCTGAGTACACCTATTGCTCCACCTGCTCCTGATGCTACCTTTTATAAAATTAAGCCTGCTTTGTTGAATCTTATGATGAAAGAGCAATTTTCTAGTGCTAGTTCTGATGATGCTGCCCACCTTAATAACTTTGTGAGATGCAAAAATATAAGGATGTAGATGGAAATATTATTAAGCTCAAATTGTTTCCTTTCTACTTGAGAGGAAAAGCTAAAGAATGGTTGCTATCCTTGCCTAGAAATAGTATTGATTCTTGGATTAAGTGCAAAGATGCTTTTATTGGAAAATACTATCCTCCTGCTAAGATTATATCTATGAGAAGTGAAATAATGAAATTTAAACAACTTGATAATGAACATGTTGCTCAAGCTTTTGAAAGAATGAAATCTTTGGTAAAGAATTGTCCCACTCATGGATTGACTGCTTGGATGATTATCCAAACTTTTTATGTAGGGTTAAATTTCTCTTCAAGAAATTTGTTGGATTCTGCTGCTGGAGGTTCCTTTGTGACCATTACTTTGTGTGCTGCAAGAAAGCTCCTTGATAATATGATGGTTAACTATTCTGAATGGCACACTGAGAGAGATCCACATGGTAAGAAGGTAAATTCTATTGAAGAAACCTCCTCTTTGAGTGATAAAATTGATGTTAGCATGGCTATGCTTGTTAATGGAAAAGCTCATATTGATCCAAATAATGTTCCTTTAGCCTCTTTGGTTGCTCAAGAAGAACAAGTTGATGTGAACTTCATTAGAAATAACAATTTCAACAACAATTCGTATAGGAATAATTTTGTTAACAATAATTGTAGGCCTTATCCTCCCAATAATGGTATTAATTATGGAAATTCCTACAACAATAATAGAAGTGCTCCCTCTGAACGTGAAGTAATGCTTAAACACTTTATTAGTTAACAAACTACTTTCAACAAGACTATGGAGGAAAAGCTTTTGAATGTTGAGAAAAATATTTCATCTTTGTCTGAAGCATAATCCTCTTTGATTAATAAAATGGCTGCTAAACCCGAAACCTTGGAAAGTACCATTGCTGCTACTCATGCCATACAAGTTACTATTGATGAAAATGTTAGATTGTTAGCTAAATTACATGCTAAGTGGGAAAGAGAAGCTGAAGTTGCTAGAAACAATAGTGTTTATACTATTACCACCGCTAATATGGATGCTAGAAAACCACAAGAAGTCCCCATTTCTCCTACAATAATGCCTAAACCCAATAAGTCTACTACTTGTGATCCTAAGTTTGATTTTGATCTTAATGGTTTCAATATCTCTGAAGTGATTATGTTCCTACAAAAGATTGCTAGAAGTCCTAATTCTAGTGATATGAATATGGCTTTCATCAAACACATTGGAGATGCCCTCATTAAAATTAAGGTAGAAAAGTTGAAACACAAAGCTTCTATTCCTCGGAAATTAGAAGATGTTGGGAACCCATCATTAATATGCAAGTGAATGACTTTGATCTCAATGCTTCATGTGACCTTGGTTCTAGTGTCTCTATTATTCCTAGAAAGATTTATGAAATGCTTGATTTGCCACCTTTGGAAGATTGCTATTTTGATGTCCCACTTGATGATAATGTTAAAAAGAAACTCATGGGGAATGTTAATGATGTTCTTATTATGGTTAACAATGCCTATGTCACTGTTGATTTCTATGTTTTGGATGTTGAATGCAATGCTTCTTGTCCTATCACTTTGGGAAGACCTTTTCTTAGAACTGTTGGTGCAATCATTGATATGAAAGAAGGAACCATTAAATATCAATTTCCATTCAAGAAAGGTATTGAACACTTCCCTACGAGGAGAAATAAGTTACCTTTTGCTCCTCCTTTTAAAGCAAAATTTGATGTCAATGCTTCTTCATTTGAAAACATTTGATTCTTGCTTCTTGTGCCTAACTTAAAGGCGTTAAAGAAAAGTACTTCTTGAGAGATAACCCAATAGTTTTCTTGAGTCTTGGAAGTTATTACTTCTATAATAACTTTTCCTTATCTTTTTTATTTGATTTTTTTGCCAAGAATAATCTCAATTGAGAGGGGAGTAAGATTTGGGGAAGTGTTGTCCCGAAACAGATTTTTGTGCTTCACGGTAAACATTCGTGAAGAATATCTATTTGTCGGATTGAGCTGTAATTTTCTGAATAAATCCCCCGAGTTGTGAGCTAACTTTAGTTATCTCAACACGTTTTTATTTGAGCAACAGAAGGTCTTCGAAAAAATCAGTTTTTACATGCTGGTCTGTTTTGACAGATTTATGCCATTATTTGCATTTGCCTCTTTATTGATTTCCTTTTGAGTTTTCTTTGGTAAGTTGAGCTTTTTGATGGAATTTCTACATTATCTTGTTCCTTCAATGAAATTTTTTCTGTTTTAAAACTAAACCCCAAAGGTTTATTATCTTTTTAATGCACTAATGTTGCTAATGAAGATTGTGTGAAGTTTTGTATGAAGGAAAATTTTCAGGTGTAAGGAAATAATGATGTAATGAGATGAAGAATGTACAAAAGCTCAAGCTTGGGGATGCCACCCCGTGTCACCCCAAGAAATATTCTAGAGGTACAAGCGTCAAAGCTTGGGGACGCCCAAGGCATTCCCTTCTTCATCAATAAAAATCTCAGGTCTTTCTAGACACTTCGTTTTTATTATTTCATGCACTGTTGTGTTGTTCTTGGAGCGTCTTAGTTTTCGTTTTTGGTTTTGGTTTTCTTAGTTTTCTTGAATAAAGTAGTTGGACCCCCGCTTTCGTTGTGTTGTTTCAAATAAGTTGATTGTTGTTCGAAAGGAGTAGAAAGTTTCTTCCTTATAGTGGTACAAAGGGAGCTTGTTTTGACTGTGGCTTAGACTCGATCATGTCATGCTAGATGTTGTTTTGACCTTATTATTAGTGATTATTGGTGTAGCATGACTTGTTCCAAACAATTGAGATTGCTTAATATGCCTTGAAAGAATCATGCGTTGTTTTAGCATACAAAAGCATAATATTGTGGTATTCTCCTTTGATGCTTTGTTTGAGTTGACTTGGCACATGCTCACACCATGTTATGACTATGAACCAGTCACCTTAGCCTCTATGATCATTTAGTTTTTGACTTGTGATACCACTTTATGCTTTGATTGATAATGTTTTGTCGCTCTGCATGATTATGGCCATTATTGCTCTCTTAGTTGGTCGCTCCCAGTCTTTTGCTAGCCTCCACTTGTATTAAGTAAGCTCTACTCATGCATCCAACTCCCAAGAAACCAGGTTATTCCAAAGTGTCCACTATAAATTCCTATGCATGGTGTGTTACACCATTCCAAGTATATTCTTGTTTTACATATCTTCCAAATTAATCTTGTTATGTGAAAATTAGTGATTAAAACTCTCACAAACTTGATGGCACACTTTATTTTTCTTGCCCCTAATAAAGTTGAACCATTGTGTCATCTATGTTGTATATTCTTGCACTTATAAGTTAGGAATTAGCAGAACCGTGCTGTCATGGGGAACGCTTTCAACACCTGTAAATATCTACTCAGTTGATATCATGCTCTTTAGTTTATGGATGTCGGCGGTTTGAAATACAAGGGGAGCTTGTAAGTCCATTGAGTTATGTATATGTGTTAGAGAAATGCCTGGGCCGCTAGCCTAAGCCATGCCTAATCATGGTGGAAACTTGCAGCATCACCATAGTGAGCAATCTATAAAGCATTCTTCTTATAAAAAAAGAGAGATAGAAAAGAGGAAAGAAGAGAAAAAAGCACCATTTTCCCATGGTAAATAAGAAGATTTCTGATATGCTCATTGTCTGTTGCCTTGTCATTTTGATATGGGATAGCTCCTGTATCATGGGGCAAGGGGTACCCATTGGCGGTTCTCTATGATACACATGTACTTACTATGACAAGAACTTACCGATAACTAAAGTTAAGTAGCATGAGGAACGGCCTTCGTACTCAAGGGACATGAGATTGCCAACTTATACTTTGTCAAGCATATACTCCATATTTTGTTCACTTTAACTCTAATCAATTCAAGATGCTTATGATAGGGGCAATGAGAGCTGAAATCTAACAAGTACCATAATTTTTGGAAGATCTTTATGAAACTTGAAATCCATGCTTCCCTTTGAAGGGCCTTTCTTCCACTTTTATATTGAGTGTCCACCTTCTATCCTTAGGCACCAATTAAGAGAGCATAGTTGTCATTCCTAGTTCTATGCATTGTCCCAAAACTTATTGATTGGTTTATAATGTTGATATTGCTTGTTCTTGAACTATTTGTATCTAGTCATCCTTATGAACTTTTAAGGTGTCCTATGCATTTATGTTTTGCTCCTCCACGAGGGACAAGCTAAATGCCACTATGCTATGTTTTCTATATGTGAAACAAACAAACAAACGTCTCTCAGTGCATTGTTATTCATGAATCTTTGTTTGTATCCTTTCATGTTGCGGCATAGTTGCTTTGTCTTATTGTTAGAACTTCATCTTTCATGCTCATGTTTAGAGTACTTTGATCCCAGCTTTCAATGCTTGCAAATGGTTTGATCATGATTGTGATGGTGCATGTCACCTAAAAAATTATTCTTTTTATCACTTACCTACTCGAGGATGAGCAGGAGTTAAGCTTGGGGATGCTTGATACGTCGTAAATGTATCTATAATTTTTGATGTTCCATGCTTGTTTAGTATCCACTTTGCTATGCTTTGTCTACACTTTGAGGTATTTTTATACATTTTCTGGGACTAACCTATTAACAAGATGCCACAGTGCCAGTTGCCTGTTTTCTGCTGTTTTTTGTTTCAGAAAAGCTAGTAAGGAAATATTCTCGGAATTGTACGGGACAAAAGCCAAAGTCAATATTTCACTGAGGAGAACATAGAGAACGAAGGGCTACCAGAGGGGAGCCACAGGGTGGCCACCCCCCATGCACGGGCCCACCCTGGGCCATGCCTGGGCAGGGTGTGGGCCCCCTGGCCGCCCTCCTGCCTCGCTTCTTCTCCTATATAAACCCCCTGACGCCAAAAACCTAAGCACCCGATCAGATATCCAGGAAACAGTCTATCGCCGCCGCCACCATCGTCCCTAGATTGGGGGGATCTGAAGCTCTTCTCGGGACCCTGCCGGAGGGGAGAGATCATCCCAGAGGCCTTCTTCATCACCATGCCAGCCTCCGGTATGATGCGTGAGTAGTTCAACCTTGGACTATGGGTCCATACAGTATCTAGATGGTTGTTTATCCTCCTTTGTGTTGTCATGTTTAGATCTTGTGAGCTCCTTTCATGATCAATATCATCTATTTGTAATCATGCATGTTGTGTTTGCGGGGATCCGATGGATATTGAGATTACTATGTCAGATTGATTATTGATTCTATCATGTCTTCTTGATTATTGATTCTATCATGTTCGTGTTGTTTGAGATCTTGCATGCTCTCCATTTCTAGTAGCTATCTTGGCCAAGTAGATGCTAGTGACTCCAAGAGGGAGTATTTATGCTCGATAGTGGGTTCATGCCTCTACTGAATCTGGGGAAGTGATAGAAATCTCTAAGGTTGTAGATGTGTTGTTGCTACTAGGGAGAAAACAACAATCTTTTGTTCATGGAACAATTGTATTGTTTACTTTACACACATTACTTAAAGTAGTTATCCGTTGCTTGCAACTTAATACTGGAGGGGGTTCGGATGATAACCTGAAGGTGGATTACTAGTCATAGATGCAGTTGGATGCCGGTCTATGTATATTGTTGTACTGCCCAATCAAAGCTCATAGGATCATGAATGTCTAGTATTGCATTGTTATGCCTTGCTCAGTCCTATCAATTGCCCCGCTGTAATTTGTTTACCCGACATGTTATGTTGTTTATCTTAAGGAGAACACCTCTAGTGAACTGTGGACCCCGGTCCAATCTTTACCATTGATACTTCATCTACTGTTACTGTTTAATTTCTGGAAGAAACCATTACCTTCCATACCATACGTTTAATCCTTTGTTTTCAGCAAACCGGTGAGATTGACAACTTCACTGTACGTTGGGGCAAAGTTTTGAGTTTGTGTTGTGAAGGTTCCAAGTTGTTAGAAACACCTTGGAGTTCTTTCCTTGCTCCTACTAGTTCGATAACATTGGTTTCATAACTGAGGGAAGACTTACTGCTATGCTCATCACACATTCCTCTTGGGGTATCCCAACGAAGCTCTACACTGATCTACCGCATTAATCGCCTACCATAAATTCCACCATCTTGGTCTCGATGGAGGCCTTGAAGGCGGGATCGGAGTAAGAAATTTGCTTCTTTGATGCCGGCATCTCTGAGGCATCGTCCTGGCGCTGGATCTCCTTGAATTGTTCGTCATAGAGGACGACTTCAGCAAAGGTTGCATCTCCAATTTCACAGTCCCTTGCCTTTGCAAAACATACGGCAACGGTGATGACACTGCTTGGTACGTATATCCTGAGATTTTGTAGAAAAAGCATGGTTCGTCAATGAAGTAGTTGAAGATGTCACGTACAAATATTACATGGTACACGCTCTTGAAGGGGGCCAGTTCAAAGGTCATGCGCTCTTGGCGGTAATTGTTGACATCACCAAAGGCGACCGGAAGGGTGATGCACCCACGGGACCAAGCTTCCAGGCCAGGAACTACTCCATGAAACATAGTTTTGGTCTTCCTTAGGTTAGTCTCCGTCAAGTTTATCTTGTGAAGTGTATCCAAGTACATGATGTTGATGTTGCTTCCACTATCCACAAGGCACTTGGTGAACTCATTGTCGTCAATCAGGGGGTTGATGACCATGGCATACTGGTTCTCTGTTGGAACAAGGTCGGGGTGATCCGTCATGTCCCATGTGATTGGAACTTCTAACTAGTGTAGGTAATGGGGAACTAGGGGTAGGGTGTCCATCAGTATCCTCAGTGAGGTTTTGTGTGCCTGGATAGTTGGGGTGCCAAGGAATGTGTGGTAGACTGGGGCCTTCTTCTCGAAAGGATTCTTGCATTTGCCATCGCCCTTGTCAGCATGCTTGGGGTCCACGTCCTCGTCCATGTCGCATGAATCCTTGGACTCCTCTTCCTTCTTATTCCCTTTTCCCTTTCCCTGCGGTTGGTTCTTCCGGCTTCGCTTGTAACCGGACTCTGGGTCTTCCTTGAGATCGTTGACAAACTTGCATTGGCGGCTGATGTGAGTGGCTTTTCCATTGCCATCAAGGTGTACGAAACACGGCATATCGCGGTACTCCTTGTACGTCTGGAGAACGCGGCGCACTGCCAAGGTAGTTTCAATACCGCCCTGCTGCCCACAACCAGCCCCCAGCCTCAGCCACGCTGTCCACCATCGCCTCTTCCCGCGAACGTCATGGAGACCATGTCAAAAGTTGGCTTTTCTTCTGGAAGATTCTTTTGCTTATTGTTATTGTTCCTCTTGGCTTGGGTTGGTATAGATAATGCCAGCAAGGAGACGTGAGCATCATCGGCGGTGGCCACGAACTCACTAGCCAAGGAGATCATCAGACTGAGGTCGAGCTTGTGATTATCCTGCAGGCGCTTTAACTTATGTCGGAGCAAGCTACCCTTTTCCAAGACATTGATGAAGGCGGCCATAGCGGTCTTATCATGCACTCCCATGCATGAATTTTTCATATCCAGCCAGCAGGAGAGGTAAGCTCGAGATGACTCATCCTTTTCCTGGATGCACCACTGCAGATTGCCTACCGTGCATGGACACTTGTACGTACCGTAAAAGTTTTTGGTGAATGATTTAGGCATGTCCAACCAGTTGCATATGGACTTCTACGGCAAGTCATCGATCCATTGGCGGGCGGTGCCCATAAACATCAGTGGGAGGTACTTGATGGCGTGATTGGGGTTTTGCCCTGCAATCTCCACCGCCTCTCCATAATGCTGCAACCACGTAGCCGGTCGGGCAGTGCCGTCATAGGACTTGATCTTCTTGTCAATCAGAAAACCCTTGTGGTAAGTTGTTGCATGTATCATAGGGCCAAAACAACATGGTCCCAAGTTTTGTCCTTCTCGGGGTATCCTGTCCAAAAATGAACGTACATCATATGGGTCCGGGTTTCCTTTGTTCTTGTTGCTGCCATGGGGAGGGCTGCGCGAGCGACGCTGTCCTCCTCGTCCATGTGATTGTTGGGTGGTGACAGTGTCGGAGGTGGCGGTGGGTTATCCTTCTTGCTGTTCCCACCCTGCGACCCCTCACGCCTGTCACAGATGCTTGCCGGACATGGAGGGTCATGATGTGACTTGCTCCTATGCACGTGGTTGCCACTGCGCTCTCCATCATGCTGAGGCTGCTCCACATTGTCGCAAATGACGATGCCGCCTTGGGGGCGTCTAGGTGGAGGCACTCTCATGTGGTGGTGATCTTTTGGGTCTCCATGATGTCGGGAATGTCGAGGCGGTGGGTGATGACTGCAAGTGCACATATCGGATGTAGGTAGTTTCGAACTAAAGATATCTATCCATAGGGAAAAGGAGTCTGAAGTCTAAGAATTCTTGAAATAAATACTAAAAATAGAATTGATAAATAAAGTTCTAAGTGACAAGATAAAATGCGAGTATTGCTTAAAAAAGTGTTTTTGGGTTTTTGGAATAATAGAGTAATGAGTAAAGTAAAAAAACAGTAGAAAATAAGTATCTTGTATGTAAAAGAGATTTGAAACTTCAGTGGGAAAAAGCATTCTGAAGGATTAGAGGATACACCACTATCATTATAAAGGGCTAAGGTAAAGATTATCATCATGAACATTCTCAACTATGTATGTGTGGGAGGAACTCTGTATTTGGATAAAGAGGCAGCAACCACTTCTCAAATCATCCTCATAACCACAGAAGACAACAATAAACATCAATTGAATTACTGCGCTATTAAGGGACATAATCCCACAGGACATATCCCATGGCATGGATAGTGTTTTGTGAGTTTCCTCGGTTCCCAAGTTGACACGTAACGGGTGCCAACAGATTTATAGTCACTATAAGTGCTAACATCCCTCCATCTACGAACAAGTAGTTCCCTACACCAAGTCCCCACAAGAGGCAAATATTGGAGAGGTCGACTTCTCCCAACATCAAGATGAAGACAATATAACGCATGGTCACAGCGATGAATATCATAATAAACTTTATCTTACTTCAATCTCATGCTAGGGTTTCTCCATCTCCCCAAGAACTAATGATCTACTCAAACATGGAGGCAAACAGCATCATGGAAATGGTAATGGAAACGATTATTGATGAATAGTACTTGTATAAATCCACAACTAGTGCAAGAATTACAACAAGATCTAGATGGGATGGATGGAGGTGATGGTGGTGATGAAGATGCAGCGGTTGATGAGGATGGAGATCGATTCCTTGGCCTCCCAGATCTACGTAGGGCGAAGATGGATCCCTAGGGCAAGTTCCCCCTCCATATGCCTTACGGAGGTTAGGTTTCAGTGATTTTTGGGTGTTCTATATGTCGTCTCTCCGAACCAGTTTCACAGGGTGAAACTATTTGAGGAGGCAGAGGCGGCACCAACTATACGGTGGCAACTATATGGCGGCGGCCCGTATAGTTGGTCGTTAACCTCTTTGTATCCTCTAATTGCTTTGGGTTTTCTTCTGGTATTATTAATATTTCCCAAATAAGCAATTTACGTAGTTTTTGGCTCCTATTCTCTCCAGTACAACTGCTCCAAGAATTGTGTCCTTTCGATCCATCATGTGATCTGATCCTAGTGAAAATAAACATCAAAAGTGTGTGCGAACACCGTAAAATACCAAAATCCTACATCTACAATGCAAAATAATAATCTAAACAATGATGTAAATATGCACTCATCAACTTCCCAAGCTTAGACTCTTGCTCATCCCGAGCAAGTTTAGCTTAATGGATGTTATCCTCATATTCATGAAGCTGAGTCGATAAAATAAATGAGGCACTTGCAGCATGTGTTTATCATAAAGTGTATATAAATGAGTTCATGAATAGTACCTTACCCAAACCATCCGAATAATATTAGCAGGCTTCCACACCTTAGCAATTAACAGTTCATAAAAGATTATTCTCAACATGATGTAAAAGTATATGGTTCAACCGAATGAGTTAGTGAGGTAGTCCCAGGTGTTTTAGGATTAACATATTCACTTGGGATTTAAAATCAAAAACATCTCTTTGTCTTACTACAATATGATGGTATATGCCTACTTGCTCTTTGCACATTCGCTCTTTTTCTTCATCTTTCTTTTTCTTCTTTTTCTATATATATTTCTGCCCACACTTTTGTTTAAGTGATGTGCAAAGAAGATAGCCATATATTCCACTTCATGTATGCATTTCATAGTTTAACGATCTCAATTAACAAATTATGAATATATATGAAGCATTTTTATTACTTGAGTATTCTACCTCAACTTGTTCTCACTCTATTTGATAGCACTTATAATTTATCCTTTGTTCAAGGTTTTTTTTCTTTTTCATCTTAAGAAATTAGATAATCTCTCCTTTTTGTAAATCAAACCATTGACCTACAATATATTGATCAAATTATCTTTAAATGTTCCGTTAATACCAATGGTGTGGAAGACTAATATTGCTAACATCAAGTGCAAGTAAAATCATACTCAAGCCATTCATATATCCAATAAGATAAACTCAAACTCAATAATGCTCCATATATTATAATAAAACTCAGAATTTCATAAGAGGGATCGACTATTCCTGAAGGGAATCTAATGATGCAAACTTTATTTATGATCTCAAACTAATACAAAACTAGAATAAAATTAAAAACTTGTAAGGTAGATTACAAGGTCTTAAAGATCTCCCCAAGATTGGAATCAAGCCAGGCGGGATCAAATAATCCCTCGCGATTATTTGATACCATATTTATTTGAAGTTCACTGTGGCGCCATGGCACGTGGTATCTTCTCTTCATGGGCTAGCCTAAGGTGGAGTGATTGATTGATGACCTCCAGTTCTTTAATGCGTAGCTTGTAGTGAAGATTATTCTTCTCCATCACTTTCACTTGCTCTTTAATGATCTCATTGTTGTTTTGGAGTGTTTTTATCGCCTTGAGACTCATGGTCAAGCCTGCTTTGGTGGTTTTCTTGATATCTTCATCAAGTTTATCAAGATAAACTTGTAGCCACCAGAGATGTCTGCGCGTCCCGGCGCCTCCTTGTTTATCTCTTCAATCTTCAACTCGGGAGACTTCAACTCCTTCTTTTGGCGTTATTTTTCATCATCAAATAACTCGAAAGGGGTTTTCTTGATCTCCTTGCCTTGCTCTCCATTGCTTCTGATCTCCATGGGAACTCCTCCCCTTGGCCTCTTGGATCTTGACGGCTCTGTGTTGTGTGTTCCCTTGTATGAACAAGAGGTAGATTTGTTCCTAGTGATTTGTGATTAGAAATAGGCACAGTAGGGCAGCATATAAGAGGGGTCAGAGGTCAATAAAACTCGCGAGAAACACCAAATTGTTGTCCAAGAAAACAATCCAAACCGACTAGAAAAATAAATCGCGAATTTGGAGGAATCTTGCGCCGTAACGACCAACTATACGGTCGCAGCCCGTATAGTTCCAGCCATATAGTTGGTTCCGGGCAGGTAATTCCAAATATTTCAAGCCTAGGTTGGTTAGGTTACCAACTAAGAACCGACAAAAATGTTTTTTAATGAATAACGAAAACGGGTAGACGATACTGAAGTTTTGACGACCAACTATACGGCGGGAGAATTTTCTCTAGCCATATAGTTGCGGCCGTATAGATACCGCACCTCGAAAATTCTTTTGCAAAGGGGATACAGAAGCTTTGATGACCAACTATACGGCGGGAGATTTTTTCTCCTCCCGTATTGTTGTGTCCATATAGATGCTACAGCCCGAAATTATTTTGCGAGGGGGATACAGAATGTTTGATGACCAACTATACGGTGGGAGAGTTTTATCCGGCCATATAGTTACAGAAACCCCTTAAAAACTTTAGAAAAACAAGAGTAATTCAAAGGAAAAAATTCTAATAGTAGAAACTATGAAAACAAAGCACTTATTAAAGTTAGAAAGCTTGCGTTCCACTTACCGTTCATTTAGTCGGGAGTGACAAGCTCCTCCAACAACAAGGACTTCTTCTTCTTGGGAGGATTTTCCCTTTCCTCATATAGTATTTCTTGAAAACATAAATCACTGGGATTAAAACCCCTCTCAATAAGATCGATGTCTTGCTGGGTAAATGTAGATGATGCATCTACTACCTTTGCTTATTGTCTCTGCATAATCTGCAACTCAAATTCTTGAAGTAAAAGGATCCAATGGATCAGTCTTGGCTTATGAAACTTCCCCTTGAGGAGTTCTTTTAAACCATCACAATCCGTATGAACTCTTACTTTTGCATCAACAATATAAGAATTAAACTTATCACAAGATAAAAATCAGCAAAGAGTTATCTTTCTTCCTTAGGATAATTCTTCTGAGCACTATTGAGAGTTCTACTAGCATGATGTATTATATTAAATCTGTGACCTATGTGTTGTCCCAGAGTTACTCCTACAGCATCATCACTAGCTTCACATATTAAATCAGAAGTCATATCCCATATAGGTGGTTTAATGATGGGAGCACAAGATAAAGCATATTTAAGTTTATCAAAGGCAATAAGGCATTTATCATCAAAATTGAATCTTACTCCCTTTTGCAATATATTAGTCAAAGGTTTATAAATCTTAGAAAAAATCCTAATGAACCTTATATAAAAGCCTACATGACCAATAAAACTTCTTATACCTTTTATTTCCCTTGGTTGTGGCATTCTTTCTATTGCTTCAACTTTATCCCTATCTACTTCAATACCCTTACATGATACTTTATGTCCAAGGACTATGCCTTCTTTGACCATAAAATGGCACTTCTCCCAGTTTAAGAAAAGATTAGTTTCTTCGCAACACTGCAAGATTCTATTGAGATTATCCAAGCAACTAGTAAACGAAGTTCCATGGACATAAAAATCATCCATAAATATTTCCATTATCAGGTCTATAAAATCTGCAAATATAGTAGTCATGCATCTTTGGAAAGTAGCTGGAGCATTACATAAACCAAAAGGAATACGGTGATAACCATGTAATCCATAAGGGCTAATGAAAGTTGTTTTAAGTTGGTCATCAGGATGAACAGCTATTTGGGAAAAACCAGAATATCCGTCCAAGTAACAAAAATGAGTGTGGTTTGCTAACCTCTCTAAAGTTTGATATATGAACGGTAAAGGATAGTGATCTTTCCTTGTTTCCTTATTCAATTTCCTGAAATCTATGCACATCCTTTGTCTAACAACAGTTGTAGTAGGTATCAATTCATTGTTTTCATTTGGAACAACAGCAAAGCCGCCTTTCTTAGGAAAACAATGAACAGGACTTACCCATTCACTTTCTTTTACAGGATGGATTATACCTGCATCAAGTAGGCGTACTATTTCTTATCTTAACACTTCCTTCATTTCAGGTTTAGTCTTCTATTAAATTCTACAACTGGTTTTGCACCGTCTTCCATGAATATCCGATGGGAGGCTATCATGGGACTGATACCCTTCAAGTCATCCATTGAGTGCCCAAAGGCCTTGCGGTGCTCCTTTAGTACCTTCATGAGTTCTTCTTCTTCCCCTGAAAGTTTAGCACTAATAATAATAGGGAATTTATTAGTATCATCTAAGAATCTATACTTAAGATTACCTAGTAGAGTTTTTAATTATGGTTGTGGTAATTCTTCAATGGGAAATGAATCAAATTCACTTTCTAGTTCTTCTAAAGTTCTATCCTCCATAATTATTTCTTCACAATTTGGATCTTCATTTATTTCTTCGTTTTGGTTATTTAAGAAAAGAATTGCCATCTCTTCGATAGTCTTCTCTTTCTCTTCTTCTTGTATATGTAGAGATTTGTCTTTAAATTTGGAAAATTGGAATTCCTTTTCCGCTTTCCCAAGCTTAAGGGATACAATCTCCTTTTTGAAATCAACTGTTGCACCTATATCACTCAAAAAGTTTTTTCCAAATATGATTGGGCAAAGAGTGTCAATTGGCATATCAACAACTACAAAATCAATAGGGAAATTTTTATTGCCAATTATGAAAGTTGCATCTTCAACTACTCCCACTGGAATTCGAAGATTTTTATTGGCTAACATGATTGTCATATTAGTATTTTCTATTGAACCGGTGCTATTTCCTCTTTTATTTCTAAATAAAAATCATAAGATATAACAATAACTTTGGTGCCAAGATCACATAAACCGTAATGCGAGGTTTCTTTAAATATGCAAGGAAGAATAGGCTTACCCACATATTTTACCTTAATTTTACCTTCAACCAATATAGAAGTCTCTTCATAAAGTTCAACTATGTTACAATGTGCATACACAGCCATTATTGCTTCCTTGGTTACCTCTTCATCTTTGGTTTCATCTAGATGTTCTTCAATTATTGGCACACTTTACTCTTCTTTCTCCTCTTGTATTTCCTTGACCTGTTCATATTCCAAAATATGCTTATGTGAAGTGTTAGGAAAAGGTATCTCATACATTGGTTCTAGGGAGGCCAATGTTGTTTTATCTTCTCTTTTCTTCTTAGGTTCAGGTGGTAGATCATACTTGACCGAACCCTCTTTTGGAGATTCGATGTGTTCTATAAAAGCTTTAACAACTTGCAACACAAGATCTGAATCTAAATAAAGCTCTTTAGATAATTCATTAACATGGCCTTTTTTATTATAGTCATGAATACATTCATGATCTATTTCTGTGCCTCCTCACTTCCTAGACCAAAATTCCATGAAACTCTATGATCGGGAATTCTATTAAGTAAATCCCAAGCTTTAGTTATAGGTAAATCCCTAAAAGCTCCTCTCCCGCAAAAGTCTAGTTCAATTTTATTAGGTTCAATTAAACAGCCATAAAAGATATGCAATAAATACCATTCAGGTAAATCATGATGAGGACATTTTCTAAGTAAATCTTTAAATCTTATATAAGATATTTATAGTCCTTCATTGGGACGGTTCCTCCAAGTCATTATAAGATGCCTGATTCCAAAAGATTTTGATAATGGATAATATTTAGATAGAAATTCACAAGCTAAATTATCACAAGTAGTAGTGGCTTCTAAGGGTAGAGATCTATACCATGAGAGAGATGTACTTGTCAAAGTTTGACTAAAAAGTTTAACCCTTACCTCATCGGCGGTATACCCCGTTAATTGGAACATGCCACATATATCTTTGAAACATGCAATATGCTCATATGGATTAGGATCTTCTTCATCTCTAGTAAAAAAATTCTTGTGTAAAATACCAAGTAGTATAAGATTTATTTCAAACTCCCTTGTCTTCTCATTGGAGTTATCTCTTTTATAAATATCATAGGGCTTCCCAAAGTGGTTGAGTGGGTTAGCACTAGTCATATGCTCAAAATCCATCATGTTGGTGGAAACCTGTAACTCGAAACAAAACTTAACAAAACCAAAGTAAATAAGCAAAAACTAAAAGACCTACAACGCTTAGCTCCCCGACAACGGAGCCAGAAAATAGCTTGATGACTAGGAATAGCTAGTTTCGAAATAAAGATATGGATCCCACAGGGAGCAGGAGCCTGAAGACTAGGAATTCTTGAAATAAATACTAAAAATAGAATTGCTAAATAAAGTTCTAAGTGACAAGATAAAATGCGATTATTGCTTAAAATGGTGTTTTGGGTTTTTGGTATAAGAGAGTAATGAGTAAAGTAAACAACACTGAATACAGAAAATAAGTATCGCGTATGTAAAAGAGATTTGAAACTTCAGTGGGAAAAGTGTTCTCAGGGATTAGCGGATACACCACTAGCATTATAAAATGCTAAGGTAAAGATTATCATCATGAACATTATCAACTATGTATATGTGGGAGGAACTCCGTATTTGGAAAAATAGGCAGCGACCACTGCTCAAATCATCCCCATAACCACAACAGACAGCAATCAACATCAATTGAATTACTGCGCTATTAAGGGACATAATCCCGCAGGACGTATCGCATGGCATGGATAGTGTTTTGTGAGTTTCCTCGGTTCCCAAGTTGATATGTAAGGAGTGCCAACAACTTTATAGTCACTTTAAGTGCTAACATCCCCATGTCTACCAATAAGTAGTTCCCTACATCAAGTCCCCACAAGGGAAAATATTGGAGAGGTCGACTTCTCCCAACATCAAGATGTAGACAATCTAACACATGGTCATAGCAATGAATATCATAATAAACATTATCTTATTTCAATCTCATGCTAGGGTTTCTCCATATCCCCAAGAACTAATGATCTACTCAGACATGAAGGCAAACAGCATCATGGACTTGGTAATGGAAACGATTATCGATGAATAGTAATTGTATAAATCCACAACTAGTGCAAGAATTACAACAACATATAGATGGGATGGATGGAGGTGATGGTGGTGGTGATGAAGATGTAGTGATTGATGAAGATGGAGATAGATGCCTTGGACTCTCGGATCTGCGTAGGGCAAAGATGGATCCCTAGGGCAAGTTCCTCCTCTACATGCCTTCCGAGGGTTAGGTTTTGGCGATTTCTAGGTGTTCTGTATGTCATCTCTCTGAACCAGTTGCACGGGGTGAAACTATTTGAGGAGGCGGAGGCGGCACCAACTATATGGCGGTGGCATGTATAGTTGGTCGTTAACATATCTGTATCCTCCAATTGCTTCGGGTTTTCTTCTTGTATAATATTTCCCAAATAAGAAATTTACGTCGTTTTTGGCTCCTTTTCTCTCCAGTACAACTTATCCAAGAATTGTGTCCTTTGGATCCATCATCTGATCTGATCCTGGTGAAAATAAACATAAAAAGTGCGTGCGAACGCCGTAAAATACAAAAATTCTACATCTACAATGCAAAATAATAATCTAAAACATGATGCAAATATGCACTCATCAGTGGGGGAAAACGACGAGGTTGAGCCTTTCCTCCATGGCCAGAGGATATGGGGATAGCGTCAGTCCTGTTGCGTGCATCTCTTCGTCTTTATTCTAAGGAACCCGTTTGAGATCCGACATCATGAGGATATCTTGCCCTGTGATGTTTAGGAGCGCTAGACTGACAATATGCCGGGTCAGACTCCAGCCTCTAGGAGGTGGCCTTCTCCTGCTGTTTGATAGCCTTGGCGACGAGGTCATAGACCTGATCCACAGCTGCGGTTGATCTATCCTGCTCCACTAGAGTCTTGGTGACGGATGAGGGCGGGTGTGGGCATGACTTGCTTTCCATCCTTGCCAATGTATGGCTTAGCTTGTGCCGGCTTCGAAGGAGCCCACCCCAAGTTGCGTCGTACGCCGGGATCGTTGATGATGTGAGTTGGAGCTTTCTTGTTCTTCTGCTGCTTGAGCAAATTCTTGTACTTGGTCTCCATGGCTTTGGCCGCTCGATTGGTTTTTGTGCCTTGGCCAGATCTCGATTTAGCTTTGCGCCTTGCTCCGCGATGGCCTGTGCCTCCTCCAGTAGCTGCTGGCGTTTCTCATTGAGCTGGACAATATTCCGAATATGATCCACGGTCATGGGCTCGATGATAAAATTGCCATACATCACTCTATCAGCCGGAGTGGTTTGGGCGGCCGCAGATGTGGATAGTGGTGGTGGCAGATTTGCAGGATTAGCATTGCTTGGCCCGGTGGCGAGTTCCTATGTCCGTTGAGCTGGAATATCTGGAGGGGGCATGGAATTTTCCTGGCCATCGTTAGTGTAGTCGGGTGGTCCCTTCCCGGTATCCCGCGGCTTAGGCGGAGCTGCTCCAGTTTGATCTTCTTCTAAGACACTCCCGATGGCGATTAGCACCTGATGGGAAGTGACGAGCTTGTCGGCTCGCTCCTTGTGGTTGATATCCTCCTCCATATCCTTCATGGTAGTGTCGACCTCTTCTGGGATGATGTCAATATCCTCTGAGTATATGCTAATGTCAGCGTAAAGTGCGTCCAAAACGGAGTCAGGGGAAGTGGGAGATTATTCGATGGCGGCGGACGATGTTGAGCAAGCGGGACCATTGGGCCGCGGCGGCGATGGCCCGGGTAAGGCGATGGGACCAGCCTAGGCCACTTCATCGGCAGCAAAACTATTAACAATGTTAACCATCTGCTCGAAAGTGAGGGTCCTAGTGGCATGTTGCCTCCTGAGCGCACGCCGGAGAAGTGTGTCGCGCGTGATCCCTTTGACGAAGTGGTAGATTGGATCATTGCTTGGATAGCCCTCTAAGTCATCCCATATTAGGAGCCATCTGCCGAGGTAATCTTGGGGTCTTTTACCTTCTCTCTGAATGCAACGGGCTAGATCGAAGATCGTCACAATCCAACAAAGTGTGATCGCAGCTTTCCAGATGCACGGGAAAACTTGGTGGATTTGCATTTGTCTTCCACCATTATATGCTGCACAGGGGCGGTTTGGGTGAGCCTTGAATATTCCCGATCTAAGCTGGCAAACTCCGTATAGAGATTTAGCTTTGATCCTTCCGCGAGCGTGTCCTTCCTGGAGGCGGTCTGTGCTGGCCTTGACGATCCTCCGACTTCCCGAGAACTAGCGCCCGAGTTGTCTTCACCGATGAAGAAGTGGATGTCCCTGATTGGGACGATCGAGCAGTGGGTGCGGTTCGTCTTCAACGGCATACAGAATTCGTCAGGAGGGACAATCAGAACATTGTCGGAGAAAAGTACATGACCAATGGCTACGGTTTCGCCGATTCCTGCGAAGATCTTGGACCTCGCCTGTTGTAGAGCTTGAAGCGCCTCTTGACCCACAGTGGGCGCCAACTGTGGTATTGCCGGAGAGTACGCCATGGAGGCGTCCTCACATAGCATGTTTAGAGAGGTGGGGGAAGGTGGAAAGTTTGTGGGTACGAGGTAACACAGCTTACCTAGGTTCAGGTCCCACGACGGTGGCGAAACCCTACTCCTGCTACAAATTACTATAAGGGCAATACGCCGAGTTACAGAGATTGGTTCGCTTTGCGAGGTGTGTAAGTCGATGCCCTAAAGGATCCTAGAGGTTCGGCTTATAAAGGCGCAATAACCTAGTGTTACAGGTAAAAGTCCTAGCCGGACAAGTTACAGAGTCCTAGACAGATACTAACTAGTCTTCATTTATTGCACTCCAAGGATCCGGGTCGATCGGTGACTACACCATAGCCTTTCTTTATCCAGCATGGGCCTCCCTTCTGATCCATCTATCTAGGTCACCCAGCAGGCCATGGGCCTTGCTACCAACTATGGGCCACCCGGGTTAGTCGGGTGAGAGACATGCAATGGTGATACCCATTTAGCATATCCCCAAGACTTGTTGTTCGACTTGAAGACTAAGAATGTTCATACACTGTAAGACATATTGCAAAGAAAAAATATTTTTTTCAAAAGTTGTGAAGACTAGTGATTGTCAACATGCAAATGCTTAGCAAGAAAGTGAATCTTTCAAATATATCGTAGGTTTTCGGTACATTGATTTCCCGGTGGCTACCGTCAAAATATAGTTGTATAACTTTAAGAGCAATATACCACTTACTCGCATTTTAAATTTTACATAATATTGGAAAATCGGCTTAACTTCTTTGGAAGGAGGGAGTACTACTTGCTTTTCACAAATAAAAAAAAGGGCTCCTCACTTTTGAACCATCTTTTTGCGGGCGTTCTTGGTGCTTCCTCTTCCTAGGGTGTGAAATGGAACGAATGGAGGTGGAGTATTTGGGAGTAGGAAGGCTAGCCAGATCATTGTGGTGTCCCCCGCAAAAATAAAAAATCATAATTGTGTGCATCTAAATCCAATGCGATGGGACATACGGTAGTATCAACGCATCCCTTGTCCACCACTTAAGTAGTAGTACTACTAGTACTAGTACTGAAAATGGAGATCTTTTGAATATCCTTCCCCCTGGATTTTTGGGAAGGAAGTGAAAATTTGGAAACCAGGGAAATTTGAATTGCTACTCTACCAATTTTTGCCGCCAAGGCCCAAAATGGTTTGCACCAACACGACTAACGAACATGCCAGACACAGACACAGAGCCGCCGACACAATGTTGGTCAACGCATGTGCGCAACGCCACGTTGTGGACAAGGGAGTGATCAGCCAGCCAGGATGTGTGGATGGTGATGAGACAGTGAAGGAGGGAGAAAACACAATTTGTTTCGCGTGCATATATAGTAAAAGTCATGAAATTTACTATTGTACTACTACTCACTATACCTCATGTCAGGAACCGATCATCTTTGCTCTGACATCGCACTGCCTTCAAATCCTCCTCTTCGCTCCTCTTGGGCCAGCTCCTCTATGCTCTCGCCTCTCGGTCCCTTCTTTCTCCTAGTTTTTTCAATAGGGGAAACTCCTAGTGGCAATATTGTTTACCATGAAAAGGTTTTACCACAACTTACATTGAGGTTAAAATTTTACAAGTGTGATGGGAGTACATTTTACATCAAGGACCTAAAAAAGATAAAATCATATCAAGGTCCATACGTTTAGAACCAAGGACCCTAAAATTAAGAAAGGAAAACATACGGGTTAGGTTCCTCGAGAGGCCAGCTGATCAAACCATACTCTTCTAAATACTACTTTCTCTTCGATTGTTTTCAAAATATGGCCAAATTTGTCGACATGCAAATTATTCGATATGGGATCATCACAATAAAGTATGACGTAGATATGGCAACGACCTTGGTCATTCAGCTTGAAATCCAAGAATGTTCATACTCATTGAAAACTAAGCTTAAATTCATTTACATTTTGACACTTACTTTTAGGTTAAAATTTTACACGGGCGGTTGGAGTACATTTTACATCAAGGACCTAAGAAATAGGAAAGTTACATCAAGGTACATACATTTAGCACAAAGCGCCCTAGAATAATTAAGCAAGGAAAACAATCGGGTTCGACTACTTCTCAAGAGAGCAGCTGATCGAGCCATACTCTTCATACTACTTCCTCTTTGATTGTTTTCAAAATATAGACAGATTTGTAAGCATGCAAATTCTTTGATATGCCATCATCAACATAAAGTATGATGTAGTTATGGCCATGACCTTGGTAGTTCGTCTTGAAATCCAAGAATGTTCATACTCGTTGACAACTAAGTTTAGATTCGTTTAGATCTTACCATGTACTTTCAGGTTAGAATTTTACACGGGCATTAGGAGTATGTTTTACGCCAAGGACCTAAAAGAGTGAAAATTACATCTAGGTACATACATTTAGCACAAAGGACCATAAAATAATTAAGCAAGGAAAACACTCGGGTTTGGCTCCTCGAGAGACCAGTTGATTGAGCCATACTCTTCTAAATACTACTTCATCTTTGATTGTTTCCAAATATGGCCAAATTTGTCGGCATGACAATTCTTGGACATGGTATCATCAATATAAAGTATGGTGTATATATGGTTATGACCTTGGTCGTTCATATTGAAATAAAAGAATTTTCATACTCATTGACAATTAAGCTTAAACTCATTTAGATTTTATCGGTTACTTTTAGGTTAAAATTTTACACGAGCGATGGGATTACATTTTTCATCAAGGACCTAAAAAATAGGAAAATTACATCTAGGTCCATACATTTAGCACAAAGGACCCTAAAATAATTAAGCAAGGAAAACAATCGGGTTCGGCTCCTTCTCGAGAGAGTAGATGATTCGAGCCATACTATCCATACTACTTCCTCTTCGATTGTTTTTAAAAATATGGTCAGCTTTGTCGGCATGAAAATTCTTGGACATGGGATCATCTATATAAAGTATGATGTAGATATGGCTATGACCTTGGTCATTTGGATTGAAATAGAATAATGTTCATACTCATTGACAACTAAGCTTAAATTCATTTAGATTTTACCACATTCTTTTAGGTTAGAATTTTACACGGGCGATGGGAGAACATTTTACATCAAGGACCTAAAAATAGGAAAACTGCATCGAAGTCCATACATTTTGCACAAAGGACCCTAAAATAATTAAGCAAGGAAAACAATTGGGTTCAGTTCCTTCTCGAGAGAGCAGCTAAACAAGCCATACTCTTCATACTACTTCCTCTTCGATTGGTTTTAAAACTATGGCCAGATTTGTCAGTATGCATATTCTTGGATATGGGATCAGCAACATGAAGTATGATGTAGATATGTCCATGACCCTGGTCATTCGGCTTGAAATCCAAGAATGTTTATACTTATTGACAAATAAACTTAAATTCGTTTTGACTTTACCACATACTTTCATGTTAGAATTTTACACGGACGATGGGAGTACATCCTACATAAAGGACCTAAAAAGGGAAAATTACATCAAGGTTTATACATTTAGCACCAAGGACCCTAAATTAATTAATCAAGGAAAACAGTCGGCTTCATCTCCTTCTCGAGAGATCAGATGATCGAGCCATACTCTTCTAAATACTACTTCCTCTTCAATTGTTTTCAAAATATGGCCAAATTTGTTAGCATGAAAATTCTTGGACATGGGATCATCAATATAAAGTATGATGTAGATATGGCCATGACCTTGGTCGTTCGGCTTCAAGTCCAAGAATGTTTATACTCATTGACAACTAAGCTTAAATTTATTAGATTTTACAACTTACTATTAGGTTAAATTTTACATGGGCGACAGGAGTACATTTTACACCTAGGACCTAAAAATAAGAAAATTACATCGAGGTCCATACATTTAGAACAAAGGACTTTAAAATAATTAAGCAAGGAAAATAGTCAGGTTCGCCTCCTCGAGAGAGCAGATGATCGAGCCATACTCTTCATACTACTTCCTCTTTGATTGTTTTCAAAAGATGGCCAGATTTGTGAGCATGCAAATTCTTGGATATGGGATCATCAACATAAATTATGATATAGATATGGCCATGCCACTGGTCGTTCGGCTTGAATTCCAAGAATTTTCATACTCATTGACAACTAAGATTAATTTCATTTCAATTTTACCACGTACTTTTAGGTTATAATTTTACTAGTTGGCAATGAGTATGAACCGAACCGGGCTTTAATTTTTGCTCATTATCCTTAACGAGTTGAATTATCAGAGCCTTAATGAGCTGAGCCTTAACGAGTCGAGATTTGCTCGATAGTCTAACCCTATGGATCTTACACATAAAGTATGATGTAGATATGACCATGACCTTGGTATTTCATCTTGAAATCCAAGGATGTTCATACTCATTGACAACTAAGCTTAAATTCATTTAAATTGTAAAACTTTTAGATTAAAATTTTACACGGACGCTGGGAGTATATTTTACATCAAGGACCTAAAAATTTGACATGAAATTATACAAGAGTTACTCCTGCAGCTACCCCTGCATCTCTGAAGGGAACTAGCGAAGAGGAGCATCCGTTCGTTAATCATTTTATGCAACCTCCCCTATAATACTCTCCATCCCTAGTTCCCCATTCCCCTACATACGCCAAGCGTCGCCTTCCCCTCCTTCACCATGCCGCTTTCTGATCCTGTCCACCGCATAGTATGAGAGTTTTTGTGCTCCTTCCTATCCCGCTTATCATCATGGATCTTCCCTCTTATCCATAAACCATATCAAGCCATCGTCCCAACTTTCAGTAGCTCCCTTGCGATGGAAGGACCGAGAAGGGACAGTGATGATTTTGATCTGTTCCAGGAGGTTTTTACCGAATGCCCGCTTGAAGAACTCATAACGAGATGCAGCGTCATCACCGCCGCAAGCCTCACCGGTTCCTCTAAACATCTTCTTGACTCAGCAAAATATAGTGCAACTTTACATGGTTCTCAGCCGTTTGGAATCCCATGTGTTCTTCATTCTCACCCGACTAAGAAACCATGGGAATGCAATGAGTACTTTGAGGGAAAGGGCACGACGTGCAAGCTGACCCCGCTGGACAGTTTCTCCTCTGACGCTGTGTTCTCTAATTGTATGGGTAAGCAGTGGGTAGGTGCCAATGGAGATTGGCCCTCCACTATTAGGTGCGAGTGGAAGAGGGAGCTTGTCAATGTGTATACTCATCAACGCGTTCATATCCCACAATTCCATGAGTTTGTACCCACCAACGATCCGTTTACGTTCATGCATAATGATCACACCATTCTCCTCCATAAGATTGCTATTTTCCGAGCTCCCACACCCACTGTGGATTATTTATATTTCTCTATTGTCACTATCTTCGACTACTCAATTGCTACCCTTGATGGCGATGAGTATACATGGACAGTTCTTGACAACCAGTTCCGGTACTATTTCAGATACAGCAATGCAGTTATCCACAAGGGTCTGGTGTTTGCAGCCACAGATAGTGGAAGTGTTTATGTATGGAATCGTCTATATTTTGGTAAGTTTGATCCACACTTGTTGTAATCACTAGTTTCAGTTTTATGATTGTAAACTAGTTTTGCTGATTTGGCCGTCATTTCTTTTTCAAGGTCCTAATGTGCTCCCGACACCACCTAGTGCGCATCTCGGGGAGGGAAACCTTGATGACATTGATGATGAGGACTACGAACATGGTTTATGGTTCTTAGCAATATCTCCAGATGAATCTCGCCTTCTTCTAATCCATACTGAGGGCGTAACTAATGAGGAGTTTTATGGCGGTACTTATTATGGCCATGGCAATCCTGTTGCTGGTCATAGTGTTGATTGTTGTGGTCGCACTTTTGGCACCTATGCTACTGGGTTTGGCTGCAAGGTGTACTCAACAGACACTGCTTACTTGTTTCCACCTAAGTCATGGATACCGATCGCTGACTTGGGAGCATATTCCCTTTCCCTTGGATTGAACTATCCCATTAACATTGCAATGGGCGGTGCAGATGTTGCCCCAGGATATCTGACGAGAAGCAACTGTGTCTACACCTTCCACCAGGCAATAGGACTTGGATATACATTGTTTCCTAAAATATGTTGCTTCAGTCTAAATACTGAAGAAGCAGCTATTGGTTTCTCAACTAACATTGTAGGGAAATCTCCGGAGACTCCATTATGGTTCATCCCGAGCTTCGCCAATTATCGGGATTGGAACCTAGCTACCGTAAGTACTCGTAATACTATGTAATAGGATAATTCAGTTGGTATCATCCCTATTGAACTATTTTGGCTGCAAAGTAGTACTAGGTCTTGTACTTCGGAGTATTTTGTACTATATACTGATACTTGTTTAGATCAACGGAAGGATATGGTACTGCTTTGCCTTTTTTCTAGCGTTGCTATTACTAAAGTATTTTATAGAACTAATACGGATATACTGGTACTTGTTTATATCAAGTGCAGATGGTATTTCTTTTCTTTTGTAACTTGGCCTTGTCATAAACTCATAATCTCGACGAGGCTTGCGAATTTTGAGTTGCCTATGGAGGTCACACACACAGGTATTGATGTGAGAAGGAGGTATGCACACAAAAGCAGACTGACTGTTAGTTTTGCTTGCTCCAATAATCGAGTGTTCGGAGAAAAGGAGAAACTGAATCGGTCACTTTGAAATGCTGATAAGTCTGTCAAGTGTCGCTTAATATGAACTGGGAATATGTCGATATTTTTCTTTCTTATTTTGTACTTATGAATCTTTCAAATGCTAGTAAATTTGTCAAATGTTTTGTTTCTATTACTAAAGTATTTTTAGAAATAATAGTGATGTACTAATACTTATTTAGATCAAGCGCAGTAGATGGTCGTACTCTTCTTTTGAAACAGCATGGCCAAAATATGGTCTCTCTTTCCTTTTGAATTATGGCCTTGCTACATCTATTGAATTTCAATGTCTGCATTGTTAAATCTATAAATTCTTTGGTCATTATCTATATTGCTCAATCGGTCACTTTGAAATGTTGTTGAATCTATCAAGTGACACTGATTATGTAATGGGAATTTGTTGATATTTTTATGTTTATTCCACACCACCGAATATTTCAAATGCTAGTGAATCTGTCAAAAGTTCTATCATTTTTATTACTAAAGTATTTTGTAGAACAAGTATTGATGTAATTGTACATGTTTAGATCAAGGGCATTAGATGGCCAGTCTTGATTTTCTTTTGAAATATGGCCTTGTCACAATCTAGATGAGGCTTGGGCATTTTGGTTGCATATATGTTGGTCATATATGCATTGATGTAAGAATGAGGTATGCACAGAAAAGCAGTCTTGATCGTCAGTTTTGCATATATGTTTGTATTGCTGAATCGGCCACTTTGAAATGTTGCTGAACATGTTAAATGTGGCTGATTACAAAATGGGAATCTATCGATGTTTTTCTTTCTTATTCTGTACTACTTAATCTTTCAAATATTAGTAAGAATAGTAGTTCCTAGCTTAAGGTAGTTCTGAGTATGTTGTAAGGAGTTCTTCCTCTGCTATTCTATCTTGCAGTAATAACCATGTACTGGTACTTGTTCATATCAACCTATCGAGTGCATAATATGGTCTCGCTTTTCTTTTGAATCAGGCCTTGCTACATCTATTGAATTTGAGTGTGTGCATTGTTGAATATATCAATTCTTTTGGTTATTGTCTACGTACTGCTAGTCGGTCAGTTTGTGATGGTGCTGAATCTGTCAAGTCCTGCTGAATATGAACTTTGAATCTGTCGACATTTTTTCAATCTTATTCTATACTAATGAATCTGTCAAATGTTCTGTCGTTACTACTAGTACAATTTTTTTACAACTAACTGTGATGTAATTGGAGTACTTGTTTCGATCAAGTGCAGCGGATTATATTGCTTTTCTTTTGAAACTTAGCATTTTCACAATTTTCTAGATGTGTCTTGGGAATTTTCGGTTGCATATAGGGGTCACACAGGCATTGACATAAGGAGGGGGTATTCACAGAGAAGCAGGCTTGAACGTCATTTTTGCTTGCTCTAATGATCGAATCTGTTCGGAGAACAGGGAAAACTGATCATGCGCCAAGGTTTTTTGACATGGAGCAAGAACCGAATCTCTCTGTACTGCTATTGAATCTCAAGAAGGAAATGTTGGGTTCGCAGCATAGAAAACAATTTTTTCCTCTGATGGGAACTATAAACTCCATGATCCATCTATCTAGATACAATCAATGGGTGGATATACATCGAGAATACATACCCTTAAAGACCGACAAAGCTTTAAGAGTATGGACTCGTTGGTGATGTAGTCGATCTCTTGTTGATCTCAAGATCATGTGGAAGTCTGGCAGCACCGCAACTCAGTGGAGAATCCGTGATCGCACACACGTCTGGGACCCCGACAACCTCCACGACCTCGCTCCAGCAGTGCAGCGGAAGCAGCAAATCCTCGCTCTACAAAAATCCACTAGAAACATGTATCTCGCTAAGTCGAGACCATGGGGGAATAGTACTAGAGGGGAGAGAGATCCTTCACGAGGAGGTGCGAGTGAGAGGGAGGGAGAGGGGAGCCTTTTATAGGAGGAGGGGCACCCAAGTCCATGGCCGGCGGCCAAGGTGGCTCCCTACCCCTTCCTCCATTCATGTGAGTGGAGCTCCCACTCACAAAATGACTCTCCATTTCCTCCACTCAAAATCCATTAAATTTCCACCAAATTTAATGTAATCTCTCTTTAAATAAAAATATTTTATTTATTTATTCAGAATTTTTTCAATTACATTAATTAACAAAAATTCACATAAAACCCCTTACTAATTTTCAATTTCACATGCAGAACCAAGTTTAGCAATTTCACCAAAAATAATGGTTCCAGCGCTTTGATATTATTTTTCTGGCAACTCATTTGCTCCAAATGGTGTTGATATCAAGTGTGTCACCCTACGATTCGCAAATAATGCAGACATGATCGAGACCCCTCTCCGATCAATAATCAGCAGCAGGACCTGGAGATACGTACTGACTCCTACACATTCAACGATGACTTCTTGTGATTGTGATAACCTTGACATTGCAACTAAATCATTTTGTCTCACGATAATTTACATGTCCGAGATTCGATCATCGGTATCCCCATACCTAGTTTGATCTCTTTACTGACATGTACTCTTTTCTCGTTCCCGTGATATAACATTCTAGTGATCTCCATCACTTGCTTGAAGGCTATATCAATGTGATATCACCGATAGGGCCCAGAGTATATCTCTCCGTCATTTGGATGGACAAATCTCACTCTTGATCCATGAGACTCTACATAAAATTATTGGAGTATTTTCTAGTGACCTCTGATCAAGTAAGATCCTAAGTCCCTGTGATTAACATGCTAGTCCCTGGATCAATAGCTAGCACTCACAGTCGATGAAATATCATGTAAAACACAAGTCTTTATTACATGAATCGAATAATCCAGAGTTTATATTATTACAACAGAAGCGATATAAATACAACTTGGAGTCCCATCAATGCCACAGGCAGGTTGAGTGAAGACCCGCGATCCTAGCGCACCTTTCAACGATCTCCGAAATTCTGCATATAAAACGTGCAGCCAACAAGTTGGGTCAATACTTTGAATGTATTGGCAAATTACACCAAGGAAGGAAAGACTAACTCTACATGCCAGGCTAGTTTAGGCTTTGGAGTTCATTTGCATAAAGCTAATTTTCTTAAGTAGAGAGAAGAAGAGAGGATTGTCCTACTTTGTAAACATTTGCTTAGATAAAATAAGGTCGAGTGGCACACGAGGATATTACGCACCAAGTGTCCAAACAACCAAACACTTGGATATTACGCACCAAGCGTCACTTGGATATTACACACCAAGTTCCCAAAATCCCACCCATTAGCGATATTACGCACGCCATTGGGTTTCAAAACTTTGTTTTAGAAAAGAGAGAGGAAGATCCTTCAGAGGATCCATCCTTCAGACGCTCATTGTTGTTCTGTTACCGTGAACACGGCTAATCGATCAGATTGCAATACTCTCGAGAGTTTGTGCACTTTACCCACAATCCACGATCAAGTCCTTTAACAGACAAGACCATGGCGAGGCTTTCCCTTAGCAGCCCCTCTACCTTCCGGATCCAACCGTGCCAAGAACCTCCAAATGTTGGTACCCAGGTGAGGTTTCCCACTAAGTACTAGGCCAAGACAAAGCCCATAATGTATTGTGGTTGCACTGGAAGCTTCTGAATTCATAAACATGGCAGACTTCTTTGATTCCTAGGCGGCCGTCCTCCACCAAAATGTCACTCGTTGTCCCGACAACCATTTCGCCCAGAAGAAAACTTAGTTTTATTTTGAAGTGGATTTGAGAAGAAAAGTTTGCTCTAGAGAGCCTTTATACTTAGAAAAATTCTTTGTCTTTCGAACCCCCCAACGGTACTTTGTATATATAGCATAGCAAGCAATACTTAGTAAAAACAGGGGTAACCTATTAGGATGGGAAATCCTAAGTATAAAGCTACTCATGGCATACTACAAAATCATCGCACTAGCAAAATAATACTAAGGAAAAATTCTACTAGATCATCCTACACAAGCATACTACAGAATTTTGAAGATCACATGCATAGAATCAAAACTGGGACAAAATTATGAACAAGTGGTGTAACTTGCCTTATGTTGATAATATGGGTGTTGATTGTATTTCTTCACAGCAATCGCACTCTCCGAACAATCTAATACGAGGACAAGGTAGTTCCAATCAAAACAATTGCAAACATAGCAAACACAACAAGGATGATCGAAAACATGCATGATGATTTAACATGACACAATGGTTATAATTAGTTTTATGAACATTAATATATCATATGATGCATGTATGAGTTCATTTAATGCAATAGGGTACTTGTTATTAATGATTACTTGCCAATATAAGGGTTTTGATAGTTCTATTGTAACACATGTTCTAACTGTAGAATTAAATTTGTTTCTTATGTTTACTGGATAGAGGACGTTAATACGAACCAGTAGGCGTTGGATTCACCCTAATCGGAGTTATAGATATTTTTATATGATTTAAATAGTGTTTAATGGGTTTTAAATGATTCATACAGTTTCTCTTGCCTAAAAATCAAACTAAAATTACATCTGAAATCTCCACGGAATTGTAATTTCAGGGACATATTATTTGTAATTTTCTGAATAGTATTTATTTTCTTATGAATTTATTACTCTAAATAAGCCATTAAACCATTTTTTTAATTGCTGCGAAACCTTATACTATTTTACTGAACCATTTGCAGATTGATGATCTACATGGAACCAGCTTTCTATCGGTATATTATTTATATTTTTGTGACAAGCAATTAATTTACTATGAATTTAATGATTTATAAAGCCATTAAAACTAATTAAATTGCTACGGGTTAAATAATCTGCAAAGGCTAGATCCAACCAGATATTCTTAAAGTACATTACATTAGCTTCAATTTGATATATTATTCATATTTCTCGGAGTTACAGATAATTTCTTATGAATTTATTAACGTAAAAGACCATTAAAACTAATTAAATTACTGCAGTAACCACGTACAGTAAAAGTTGGATCTATTCGGATAAGATGATTGTACGTGAAATTATCTTCAATTTGATATATTATACGCAATTTTTGGACGTGGTATGAATTTCTAATGAATTTTACAAGTTAGATCTATAATATGCAATTTTAAATTCGAACGGAATATTCCAGGGAATATTCCGCTGACTGGACAGGTTGACTTTGCATGCTGACTGGGACTAGATGTTGACCTTACGTTGATGTGGAGTTGATGATGAAGATGACCAGAATGACGACATGGCACACACCGGTTTGATTGGATCTCGACCGTCTGGATAGGATCCGGTGGCTAGAAGAAGAGATTGACCCGATTTTGGCTCAGAATAGACAAGAAATAGATCTGTGTTAGAGAGACAAATCCGTAGGTCAAATTGAAAAACTCAGAACATGAAAGTTGTGGAGAATCATTATTCCTACCTTCTCACCAAAGAAATTTGGATTTGAAGAAACGAGCGCGAGTAGATCTTGGATTTACACCGTAAGATCTGAAATATTGCGATGCGGAATTCTCCGGCTGTGGTGGATGAAAAGAGGTGAGGTTTGTCGGGATTGAAAGATTTCGATGATTCCTACAACTTTCGTTTTTCGACCGAAGGAAAACGACGAAGTCTAGATGGGTTAAAAAGCAAAATAAGATTCGGGCATATGTAGATTCGGGATTTCGAGAATAGAAACTCGTAGAGCCGTGGCTCCACGAGTTTATATGGAGGTTTAGGATGGTTTAGAGATAGGCCTTGGAGTAGAGAACAAGTAGAAACAAACGGAAGTCGATTCGGAGTTGTAGATAAAAAGTTATAGCAGTTTGAGTAGAGATAGGTTTAACAAAACAGATTTTGCACGCTTTTTGGAGCAACCCGATCGATCCCGTGGCCTGCCCGGCTGGCTCGGTCCGGCCGGACTGGGTGGGCCGGCCCGTTTTTTTCTTATACTTGTTTCCCTCATATCTTTTGCATACGAACTTCAAATGACATGATTCTTGTTTCTAAATTTTTCTAAAATCAAATAGATTATTATAGGATCAAATTTATAATATTTTTACTAGTTTGGAAGTAGTGGATTTATAAATCCTTGTATATTTCATTTTATTTATATCTTTATGTGTTTGTATTTGTTCCATAACTTTTTCATACTAGCTCCAAATGAGCTCAATTTTGTTTCTAAAATTTAGTAATATTAATTGGATCCTTTTCGGCTATAATTTAGCAATAATCGCTGTCTTAGCAATAGTGGGTTTTAAAAAGACAATTTAGTTACCCTTAGGAACATTTGGGCGAATCAACTATAGAATTTAGATACCAGGATTTGGATTCAGTTTGTGAGAACTTTGCATGGATGTAATGAAATGCTTATGAATGCTTCATGATTTTCATTTTGAAATCTTGCACACCAATTCTACAATCCATAATCAATCCATGCCCTTTTTTCCTATATGGCTACTTAGGTCTTAACAAAAGAATATAAGATTTTGAATGCATGGTTGAGAGGATTTTCTATTCAAAAAGGTTCTTCTCTTTGAGAATTTTCGACATAGTCAAACAACCAATCAAACTTATTTATTTATTTCACATTCCAAAATTAGGAGAATTTTGGGATGTGACAGACTACCACCCTTAAAAGAAATCTCGTCCCAAGATTTGGGAAGGCTAGAAAGAAAGAAAGGTTCGGGATCCTTTAGGATGCTACCACCCTTAAAAGAAATTGACTAGGTCACTTCTCGAGGATTCACTTAGCTCAGATTGGTTCTCCTTTAGACTTTTATTGGCACAATGTCTCTAGCACATTCTAAACATCATGATTGATAGTTTCCGAGACAGCACTTCTTAAACTAGCAAAACTCTCATGGTGGGCAAATAGGGAATGTTTACTTCACGGTGCCCATAATTCACGGTTGGGATTCATCCTTACCGTACATCCTATGCTTAGCAATGGATGCTTTTAGAAGGGTGTAACAATATACCATTCTAGGGTTTAGGATCAACGTCGACTCTCTTCTAAGGTTGAAAAGGGCACTCAAGATTCGCAAAGCCAACAGTACAAGAGCGAATAATAAGAGTAGTAGGAATGGTGATCAATCCATCCTGCACCCAAATCATTACCCTGTATGAGGATAGGTGAATCATGTTTTTCTATCACTCGGGCATTCTTACTTGCCTTGAAGAATGTTTCCATGGGAACGAACTAATGCTCTATGTATACTCCCATGTATTCAATCAACAAAGCTACTACTAAAACTAAGCTATCGATACTTCAACTTTCAGGTTGGGTAATCTACTACATAACATCATGTGCAACACTTCATACTTCCACATCCTTTTTTTTCTATTAGGTGGAGCATTCCCTTCCTAAATGCATTGTTTTGTCAAACCTTACACCTAACACATCATTATATCTCCAAGGGTTCAAGATAGGAAAGGATAGATTCTATAGGAAAGAAACGACTAAGAAAATAATCCTACCCATAACTATATGAAGCAATCAATGTCACAAACAAGGAAACAATCATAAGAAATCAACACACAAGCAAGCACCTATATAATAACATTACATGTGTATAAACTTAGTAGTATATAATCACAAAATAGTTTGAAAGCACTGGGAACAAAACTAGAGTAAAATAGAGCAACATATAAGCAATAAACAAAATCTGTCAAAACGGTACAGCAGACTTTACGAATTTTTCTGACCGACTTAAAATCGTCACGAATTTTAGCCAATGTTTGTGCATGTACTACAGGTAATTACGCTCCAAATCCTATTTTTGTAGATTTTTTTGAGTTACCAATAAAATATGTAAAATCGCGCGGTACAACAGGTCAGGCAGAAAACTGCAGCAGTAATCCACGAATTTCAATCAATTCACACCATTAAAATAATTTTAAAACCACACGAAAGTTCCAGCAACTTTAGAGTTTCAAAACAACAGATCCTAAACAAGGCATCACACGATATGATTCAGTACAAACCAGCAAGCAACCTATATTGTCATACCACATAAGTTGGTAAAAACAATATGCTAACACGATAGCGATGATCTCTTAAAGAGATAAAATATGGTGGTCCAGACCTAACCAAACTTGATGAGATGTTTATTTATGTCATACTATTTGTTCTTTTACTTAGCTAACTCTCATATAGGTATCATAAGAATGGACAACTACAAATTTGAACAATAAGAGGTTATAGAAAAGATAGACAAGAAATATAAGAACATCTAATAAGTATAAAATATGATAGTTCTCCTAATAGAGGTCTTCTATTGCTATTACCATCGTTGTTTTTATCCTTTCTAGCTACATTCACATGTTTTGGACAATTATCAGCATAATGCCTAGGATTGTGACACTGGAAGCATAGGACTTTTGCTTAGATCCTTCCTCCTTTTTGGCAAGGACATCCCGTCTTGTGGTTCTTCATGCTCTACCTCAAAATTTGGAAGCCTTGATCGTTTCCTTGAGCCAGTTTGGGGAAAATGGGAATTCCTTTCATATGTCGAGTATTGCAAAGTGATGACTTTGGGTGCGGTGTCTACAGTCTTGAATCCATCCCTTGTATTTGTCGTGTCCTCGCGGAGATTCATGAGGTCTTGGCGCATTCCGTCTCTGACTTGTTGATTCAGTTGATGTACCATCGGGTAGAGGTGCATTGAGCGGGGTTGATTGGTCCCCTTCGCACAGGAAGAATGTAACTTGAGACGTGGGACATTCTTCTGATGGGTGCCTTCCTTCACAGTAGGGGCGCTGATCATGATGCTCCTTGGTGATATGCCCTATTTCTCCATAGATCGTGCAAGCTAAATGTTTCGGGACTTCAACTTCTTGGATTTTTGGTATACGAGACGAGATTGAAGTAGAACCACTTTAAATTCTTCCTAAGATATCACCCCTTGATGATCATCAATGGTGTGTTGCATATCCCACCAAGTTGAGGCGTCGTCCTTTAGGAATTGGGTGGCATAATGAAGCATTCTGTTGACTTCAATGTTGGCATCCTTCATTCTTTCTTCAACCTGGAGCATCCACTTCTTTGCATCGGCGTGGCTCTTACGCTTGGTGGAGTTGAGTTCCTTGTCCTCCTTATTGATATGGTCCATCCGTCGAGTTGACCAAGGTTTAGAGTAGGAACGAATGGAGTATGGAAGAAGAAGAATAACCCATACAAGAAATTTTATTTAGAAAACAGGTTTTCATTAGCTAAGGTAATAAATCATACAAGATAGCAAACAATTTGTCGCATCTATATTTAGCGAAATCTTATTCGGGTTTGGTTCCTAATAGGTCACTTGGAATCTTCGAGGCTTCGAGTCTCCAAAAGTCTTCGTGCTCTTGATAGTCTTCGTGTTCTTCATAATCTTCAATCTTTCGAGTTCTTTAGTTAATAACATTGACTTAAGGCCTTTGAAGTCTTTAATCCTGTATCATCAGTCTTGGAACATCTTTCATGGAGGTCTTCAAAAGTCCCGACTTAATCAAAACATTGAGATGATCTTCTTTGAAAAGGTAATCTTGAGAAAAGTTTCTTCTTGAAGTGTGTAGTGGTCATATTCTAATGTTGAAAGGAAGAGACTTAAGAAATTTTAAAACCCCAAAGGTAGATGATGAGAAGTATGAGAGTTTTCTGAAATAACTTAGAAAATATTTGTCCTAAGGTTTTTCCATGTCTAGGGTCACGATCTACAGCCAACTTATGCTCTGATACCATCTCTAGTGACCTCGGATCAAGTAAGATCCTAAGTCCCTGTGATTAACATGCTAGTCCCTGGATCAATAGCTAGCACTCACAGTCGATGAAATATCATGTAAAACACAAGTCTTTATTACATGAATCGAATAATCCAGAGTTTACATTATTACAACAGAAGCGATATAAATACAAATTGGAGTCCCATCAATGCCACAGGCAGGTTGAGTGAAGACCCGTGATCCTAGCGCACCTTTCAACGATCTCCGAAATTCTGCACATAAAACGTGCAGCCAACAAGTTGGGTCAATACTTTGAATGTATTGGCAAATTACACCAAGGAAGGAAAGACTAACTCTACAAGCCAGGCTAGTTTAGGCTTTGGAGTTCATTTGCATAAAGCTAATTTTCTTAAGTAGAGAGAAGAAGAGAGGATTTTCCTACTTTGTAAACATTTGCTTAGATAAAATAAGGTCGAGTGGCACACGAGGATATTACGCACCAAGTGTCCAAACAACCAAACACTTGGATATTACGCACCAAGCGTCACTTGGATATTACACACCAAGTTCCCAAAATCCCACCCATTAGCGATATTACGCACGCCATGGGGTTTCAAAACTTTGTTTTAGAAAAGAGAGAGGAAGATCCTTCAGAGGCTCCATCCTTCAGGCGCTCATTGTTGTTCTGTTACCGTGAACACGACTGATCGATCAGATTTAAATTCTCTCGAGAGTTTGTGCACTTTACCCACAATCCATGATCAAGTCCTTTAACAGACAAGACCATGTCGAGGCTTTCTCTTAGTAGCCCCTCTACCTTCCGGATCCAACCGTGCCAAGAACCTCCAAATGTTGGTACCCAGGTGAGGTTTCCCACTAAGTACTAGGCCAAGACAGAGCCCATAATGTATTGTGGTTGCACTGGAAGCTTCTGAATTCTGAAACATGGCAGACTTCTTTGATTCCTGGGCGGCCGTCCTCCACCAAAATCTCACTCGTTGTCCCGACAACCATTCCGCCCAGAAGAAAACTTAGTTTTATTTTGAAGTGGATTTGAGAAGAAAATTTTGCTCTAGAGAGCCTTTATACTTAGAAAAATTCTTTGTCTTTCGAACCCCCCAACGGTACTTTGTATATATAGCATAGCAAGCAATACTTAGTAAAAACAGGGGTAACCTATTAGGATGGGAAATCCTAAGTATAGAGCTACTCATGGCATACTACAAAATCATCGCACTTGCAAAATAATACTAAGGAAAAATTCTACTAGATCATCCTACACATGCATAGTACAGAATTTTGAAGATCACATGCATAGAATCAAAACTGGGACAAAATTATGAAGAAGTGGTGTAACTTGCCTTATGTTGATAATATGGGTGTTGATTGTATTTCTTCGCAGCAATCACACTCTCCGAACAATCTAATACGAGGACAAGGTAGTTCCAATCAAAACAATTGCAAACATAGCAAACACAACAAGGATGATCGAAAACATGCATGATGATTTAACATGACACAATGGTTATAATTAGTTTTATGAACATTAATATATCATATGATGCATGTATGAGTTCATTTAATGCAATAGGGTACTTGTTATTAATGATTACTTGCCAATATAAGGGTTTTGATAGTTCTGTTGTAACGCCTGTTCTAACTATAGAATTAAATTTGTTTCTTGGGTTTACTGGATAGAGGACGTTAATACGAACCAGTAGGCGTTGGATTCACCCTAATCGGAGTTATAGATCTTTTTGTATGATTTAAATAGTGTTTAATGGGTTTTAAATGATTCATACAGTTTTTGTTGCCTAAAAATCAAACTAAAATTATATCTGTAATCTCCACGGAATTGTGATTTCAGGGACATATTATTTGTAATTTTCTGAATAGTATTTATTTTCTTATGAATTTATTACTCTAAATAAGCCATTAAACCATTTTTTTAATTGCTGCGAAACCTTATAGTATTTTACTGAACCATTTGCAGATTAATGATCTACATGGAACCAGCTTTCTATCGGTATATTATTTATATTTTTGTGACAAGCAATTAATTTACTATGAATTTAATGATCTGCAAAGGCTAGATCCAACCAGATATTCTTAAAGTATATTACAGTAGCTTCAATTTGATATATTATTCATATTTTTCGGAGTTACAGATAATTTCTTATGAATTTATTAACCTAAAAGACCATTAAAACTAATTAAATTACTGCAGTAACCACGTACAGTAAAAGTTGGATCTATTCTAATAAGATGATTCTACGTGAAATTATCTTCAATTTGATATATTATACGCAATTTTTGGACGTGGTATGAATTTCTAATGAATTTTACAAGTTAGATCTATAATATGCAATTTTAAATTCGAACGGAATATTCCAGGGAATATTCCGCTGACCGGACAGGTTGGCTTTGCATGCTGACTTGGACTAGATGTTGACCTTACGTTGATGTGGTGTTGATGATGAAGATGACCGGGATGACGACATGGCACGCACCGGTTTGATTGGATCTCGACCGTCTGGATAGGATCCGGTGGCTAGAAGAAGAGATTGACCCGATTTTGGCTCAGAATAGACAAAAAATAGATCTATGTTAGACAAACAAATCCGTAGGTCAAATTGAAAAACTCAGAACATGAAAGTTGTGGGGAATCATTATTCCTACCTTCTCACCAAAGGAATTTGGATTTGAAGAAACGAGCGCGAGTAGATCTTGGATTTACACCATAAGATCTGAAATATTGCGATCCGAAATTCTCCGGCTGTGGTGGATGAAAAGAGGTGAGGTTTGTCGGGATTTAAAGATTTCGACGATTCCTATAACTTTCGTTTTTTGACCGAAGGCAAACGACGAAGTCTAGATGGGTAAAAAAGCGAAATAAGATTCGGACATATGTAGATTCGGGATTTTGAGAATAGAAACTCATACAGCCGTGGCTCCACGAGTTTATATGAAGGTTTAGGATGGTTTAGAGATAGGCCTTGGAGTAGAGAACAAGTAGAAACAAACGGAAGTCGATTCGAAGTTGTAGATAAAAAGTTATAGCAGTTTGAGTAGAAATAGGTTTAACAAAACAGATTTTGCACGCTTTTGGAGCAACCTGATCGATCCCGTACGCGTGGCCTGCCCGGCTGGCTTGGTCCGGTCGGACCGGGTGGGCCGGCCCATTTTTTTCTTTTTTTTCTTTTTTTTATACTTGTTTCCCTCATATCTTTTGCATACGAACTCCAAATGACATGATTCTTGTTTCTAAATTTTTCTAAAATCAAATAGATCATTATAGGATCAAATTTGTAATCTTTTTACTAGTTTGGAAGTAGTGGGTTTATAAATCCTTGTATATTTCATTTTATTTATATCTTTATGTGTTTGTATTTGTTCCATAACTTTTTCATACTAGCTCCAAATGAGCTCAATTTTGTTTCTAAAATTTTGTAATATTAATTGGATCCTTTTAGGCTATAATTTAGCAATAATCGCTGTCTTAGCAATAATGGGTTTTAAAAAGTCAATTTAGTTACCCTTACGAACATTTGGGCGAATCAACTATAGAATTTAGATACCAGGATTTGGATTCAGTTTGTGAGAACTTTGCATGGATGTACTGAAATGCTTATGAATGCTTCATGATTTTCATTTTGAAATCTTGCACACCAATTCTACAATCCATAATCAATCCATGCCCTTTTTGCCTATATGGCTACTTAGGTCTTAACAAAAGAATATAAGATTTTGAATTCATGGTTGAGAGGATTTTCTATTCAAAAAGGTTCTTCTCTTTGAGAATTTTCGACATAGTCAAACAATCAATCAAACTTATTTATTTATTTCACATTCCAAAATTAGGAGAATTTTGGGATGTGACATATTTAAACCCACCTTTATAGTCACCCTGTTATGGTGTGACGTTTGATGTTATCAAGCTACTCGTCATATGTTAATGATTGACATGATCTCATGGTCTAAGGACTAAAGTGTTGGGTTCACAGCATAGAAAACAAAAAAAATCCTACGATGGGAACAACTAAGAACCAAGATCTATCTACTAGATATAAGCAACGGGTGGATATACATCCATAGAATACATACCCTCGAAGAACGAATAGCGTTAGTGAGGTTGTACTCATGGATGATGTAGTCAAACGATTACCGATCTCAAGATCGAGAAGAAGTCCATCCAGTCCAGCACCATCTAGTCCAGCACCACAAAGGAGTGGTGCATCCATGATCGCACAGATGTTCGGGTATCCCGACAACCTCCGTGCCCTCGCTCTAGCAAAGCAGCGAAAGCAACAAATCCTTCCAAAAAAACAACCAGGAACATGTATCTCGTTGATCGGAGACCGTGGGGAAATTCTAAAGGAGGGAGAGAGATCCTTCACGAGAAGGTGCGTTGAGTAGTGACCTCGGATCAAGTAAGATCCTAAGTCCCTGTGATTAACATGCTAGTCCCTGGATCAATAGCTAGCACTCACAGTCGATGAAATATCATGTAAAACACAAGTCTTTATTACATGAATCGAATAATTCAGAGTTTACATTATTACAACAGAAGCGATATAAATACAACTTGGAGTCCCATCAATGCCACAGGCAGGTTGAGTGAAGACCCGCGATCCTAGAGCACCTTTCAACGATCTCCAAAATTCTGCACATGAAACGTGCAGCCAACAAGTTGGGTCAATACTTTGAATGTATTAGCAAATTACACCAAGGAAGGAAAGACTAACTCTACATGCAAGGCTAGTTTAGGCTTTGGAGTTCATTTGCATAAAGCTAATTTTCTCTAAGTATGGAGAAAAGAGAGGGAGAGTTTTACCCTACTTTGTAAACATTTGCTTAGATAAAATAGGGTCGAATGGCACACGAGGATATTACGCACCAAGTGTCCAAACAACCAAACACTTGGATATTACGCACCAAGCGTCACTTGGATATTACACACCAAGTTCCCAAATTCCCACCCATTAGCGATATTACGCACGCCATGGGGTTTCAAAACTTTGTTTTAGAAAAGAGAGAGGAAGATCCTTCAGAGGCTCCATCCTTCAGACGCTCATTGTTGTTCTGTTACCGTGAACACGGCTGATCGATCAGATTGCAATACTCTCAAGAGTTTGTGCACATTACCCACAATCCATGATCAAGTCCTTTTACAGACAAGACCATGGCGAGGCTTTCCCTTAGTAGCCCCTCTACCTTCCGGATCCAACCGTGCCAAGAACCTCCAAATGTTGGTACCCAGGTGAGGTTTCCCACTAAGTACTAGGCCAAGACAGAGCCCATAATGTATTGTGGTTGCACTGGAAGCTTCTGAATTCTGAAACATAGCAGACTTCTTTGATTCCTGGGTGGCCGTCCTCCACCAAAATCACACTCGTTGACCCGACAACCATTCCGCCCAGAAGAAAACTTAGTTTTATTTTGAAGTGGATTTGAGAAGAAAGTTTGCTCTAGAGAGCCTTTATACTTAGAAAATTCTTTGTCTTTCGAACCCCCCAACGGTACTTTGTATATATAGCATAGCAAGCAATACTTAGCAAAAACAGGGGTAACCTATTAGGAGTGGAAAAATCCTAAGTATAGAGCACCTCATGGCATACTACAAAAGCATCGCACTTGCAAAATAATACTAAGGGGAAAATCTACTAGAACATCCTACACATGCATACTACAGAATTTTGAAGATCACATGCATAGAATCAAAACTGGGACAAAATTATGAACAAGTGGTGTAACTTGCCTTATGTTGATAATATGGGTGTTGATTGTATTTCTCCGCAGCAATCGCACTCTCCGAACAATCTAATACGAGGACAAGGTAGTTCCAATCAAAACAATTGCAAACATAGCAAACACAACAAGGATGATCGAAAACATGCATGATGATTTAACATGACACAATGGTTATAATTAGTTTTATGAACATTAATATATCATATGATGCATGTATGAGTTCATTCAATGCAATAGGGTACTTGTTATTAATGATTACTTGCCAATATAAGGGTTTTGATAGTTCTGTTGTAACGCCTGTTCTAACTGTAGAATTAAATTTGTTTCTTGGGTTTACTGGATAGAGGACGTTAATACGAACCAGTAGGCGTTGGATTCACCCTAATCGGAGTTATAGATCTTTTAGTATGATTTAAATAGTGTTTAATGGGTTTTAAATGATTCATACAGTTTCTGTTGCCTAAAAATCAAACTAAAATTATATCTGTAATCTCCACGGAATTGTGATTTCAGGGACATATTATTTGTAATTTTCTGAATAGTATTTATTTTCTTATGAATTTATTACTCTAAATAAGCCATTAAAGCATTTATTTAATTGCTGCGAAACCTTATAGTATTTTACTGAACCATTTGCAGATTGATTATATAGATGGAACCAGCTTTCTATTGGTATATTATTTATATTTTTGTGACAAGCAATTAATTTACTATGAATTTAATGATTTATAAAGCCATTAAAACTAATTAAATTTCTACGGGTTAAATAATCTGCAAAGGCTTGATCCAATAAGATATTCTTAAAGTACATTACAGTAGCTTCAATTTGATATATTATTCATATTTTTCGGAGTTACAGATAATTTCTTATGAATTTATTAACCTAAAAGACCATTAAAACTAATAAAATTACTGCAGTAACCACGTATCGTAAAAGTTGGATCTATTCTGATAAGATGATTCTACGTGAAATTATCTTCAATTTGATATATTATACGCAATTTTTGGATGTAGTATGAATTTCTAATGAATTTTACAATTTAGATCTATAATATACAATTTTAAATTCGAACGGAATATTCCAGGGAATATTTCGCTGACTGGATAGGTTGACTTTGCATGCTGACTGGGATTAGATGTTGACCTTACGTTGATGTGGTGTTGATGATGAAGATGACCGGGATGACGACATGGCACGCACCGGTTTGATTGGATCTCGACCGTCTGGATAGGATCCGGTGGCTAGAAGAAGAGATTGACCTGATTTTGGCTTAGAATAGACAAGAAACAGATCTGTGTTAGAGAGACAAATCCGTAGGTCAAATCGAAAAACTCAGAACATGAAAGTTGTGGGGAATCATTATTCCTACCTTCTCACCAAAGGAATTTGGATTTGAAGAAACGAGCGCGAGTAGATGTTGGATTTACCCCGTAAGATCTGAAATATTACGATACGAAATTCTCCGGCTGTGGTGGATGAAAATAGGTGAGGTTTGTTGGGATTGAAAGATTTCGGCGATTCCTACAACTTTCGTTTTTTGACCGAAGGCAAACGACGAAGTCTAGATGGGTTAAAACATGAAATAAGATTCGGGAATATGTAGATTCAGGATTTCGAAAATAGAAACTCGTACAGCCGTGGCTCCACGAGTTTATATGGAGATTTAGGATGGTGTAGAGATAGGCCTTGGAGTAGGGAACAAGTAGAAACAAACGGAAGTCTATTCGTAGTTGTAGATAAAAAGTTATAGCAGTTTGAGTAGAGATAGGTTTAACAAAACAGATTTTGCACGCTTTTTGAAGCAAACCGATCGATCCCGTACGTGTGGCCTGCCCGGCTGGCTCGGTCCAGACGGACCGGGTGGGCCGGCCCGTTTTTTTTTTCTTTTTTTTTATACTTGTTTCCCTCATATCTTTTGCATACGAACTCCAAATGACATGATTCTTGTTTCTAAATTTTTCTAAAATCGAATAGATTATTATAGGATCAAATTTATAATCTTTTTACTAGTTTGGAAGTAGTGGATTTATAAATCCTTGTATATTTTATTTTATTTATATCTTTATGTGTTTGTATTTGTTCCATAACTTTTTCATACTAGCTCCAAATGAGCTCAATTTTGTTTCTAAAATTTTGTAATATTAATTGGATCCTTTTAGGATATAATTTAGCAATAATCGCTGTCTTAGCAATAGTGGGTTTTAAAAAGTCAATTTAATTACCCTTAGGAACATTTGGGCGAATCAACTATAGGATTTTAGATACCAGGATTTGGATTCAGTTTGTGAGAACTTTGCATGGATGAAATGCTTATGAATCCTTCATGATTTTCATTTTGAAATCTTGCACACCAATTCTACAATCCATAATCAATCCATGCCCTTTTTCCTATATGGCTACTTAGGTCTTAACAAAAGAATATAAGATTTTGAATTCATGGTTGAGAGGATTTTTCTATTCAAAAAGTTTCTTCTCCTTGAGAATTTTCAACATAGTCAAACAATCAATCAAACTTATTTATTTATTTCACATTCCAAAATTAGGAGAATTTTGGGATGTGACAGACTACCACCCTTAAAAGAAATCTCGTCCCGATATTTGGGAAGGCTAGAAAGAAAGAAAGGTTCGGGATCCATTAGGATGCTACCACCCTTAAAAGAAAATTGACTAGGTCACTTCTCGAGGATTCACTTAGCTCAGATTGGTTCTCTTTTAGACTTTTATTGGCACAATGTCTCTAGCACATTCTAAACATCATGATTGATAGTTTTCGACAAAGCACTTCTTAAACTAGAAAAACTCTCATGGTGGGCAAATAGGGAATGTTTACTTCACGGTGCCCATAATTCACGGTTGGGATTCATCCTTACCGTACATCCTATGCTTAGCAATGGATGCTTTTAGAAGGGTGTAACAATATACCATTCTAGGGTTTAGGCTCAACGTCGACTCTCTGCTAAGGTTGAAAAGGGCACTCAAGATTCACAAAGCCAACAGTACAAGAGCGAATAATAGGAGTAGTAGGAATGGTGATCAATCCATCCTGCACCCAAATCATTACCCTGTATGAGGATAGGTGAATCACGTTTTTCTATCACTCGGGCATTCTCACTTGCCTTCAAGAATGTTTCCATGGGCACGAACTAATGCTCTATGTATACTCCCATGTATTCAATCAACAAAGCTACTACTAAAACTAAGCTATCGATACTTCAACTTTCAGGTTGGGTAATCTACTACATAACATCATGTGCAACATTTCATACTTCGACATCCTATTTCCATTAGGTGAAGCATTTTCTTTCCTAAATGCATTATGTTGTTAAACCTTCCACTTAACACATAATTATATCTCCAAGGGTTCAAGATAGGAAAGAATAGGTTCTATAGGAGAGAAACGACTAAGAAAATAATCCTACCCATAACTATATGAAGCAATCAATGTTACAAACAAGGAAGCAATCATAGGCGATCAACACACAAGCAAGCACCTATATAATAACATTACATGTGTATAAACTTAGTAGTATATAACCACAAAATAGTTTGAAAGCATTGGGAACAATACTAGAGTAAAATAGAGCAACATATAAGCAATAAACAAAATCTGTCAAAACGGTACAGCAGACTTCACGATTTTTTCTGACTGACTTAAACTTGTCACGAATTTTTAGCCAATTTTTGTGCATTTACTAAAGGTAATTACGCTCCAGATCCTATTTTTGTAGATTTTTCTGAGTTACCAATAAAATATGTAAAATCGCGCGGTACAACAGGTCAGGCAGAAAACTGCAGCAGTAATCCACGAATTTCAATCAATTCACACCATTAAAATAATTTTAAAACCACACTAAAAACTCCAGCAACTTTAGAGTTTAAAAACAACAGATCCTAAACAAGGCATCACACAAAATAGCTCAATACAACCAAGCAAACAACCTATATTGTCATACCACATAAGTTGGTAAGAACAATATGCTAACACGATAGCAATGATCTCCTAAAGAGATAAAATATGGTGGTCCAGACCTAAACAAACTTGATGAGATGTTTATTCATGTCATACTATTTATTATTTTACTTAGCTAACTCTCATATAGGTATCATAAGAATGGACAACTACAAATTTGAACAAGAATAGGTTATAGAAAAGATAGACAAGAAATATAAGAACATCTAATAAGTATAAAATATGATAGTTCTCCTAATAGAGGTCTTCTATTGCTATTACCATCGTCGTTTTTATCCTTTCGAGCTACATTCACATGTTTTGGACAATTATCAGCATAATGCCCAGGATTGTGACACTGGAAGCATAGGACTTTTGCTTAGATCCTTCCTCCTTTTTGGCAAGGACATCTCGTCTTGTGGTTCTTCATTCTCTACCTCAACATTTGGAAGCCTTGATCGTTTCCTTGAGCCAGTTTGGGGAAAATGGGCATTCCTTTCATATGTCGAGTATTGCGAAGTGATGACTTTGGGTGCGGTGTCTACAGTCTTGAATCCATCCCTTGTATTTGTCGTGTCCTCGCGGAGATTCATGAGGTCTTGGCGCATTCCGTCTCTGACTTGTTGATTCAGTTGATGTACCATCGGGTAGAGGTGCATTGAGCGGGGTTGATTGGTCCCCTTCGCACAGGAAGAATGTAACTTGAGACGTGGGACATTCTTCTGATGGGTGCCTTCCTTCACAGTAGGGGCGCTGATCATGATGCTCCTTGGTGATATGCCCTATTTCTCCATAGATCGTGCAAGCTAAATGTTTCGGGACTTCAACTTCTTGGATTTTTGGTATACGAGACGAGATTGAAGTAGAACCACTTTAAATTCTTCCTAAGATATCACCCCTTGATGATCATCAATGGTGTGTTGCATATCCCACCAAGTTGAGGCGTCGTCCTTTAGGAATTGGGTGGCATAATGAAGCATTCTGTTGACTTCAATGTTGGCATCCTTCATTCTTTCTTCAACCTGGAGCATCCACTTCTTTGCATCGGCGTGGCTCTTACGCTTGGTGGAGTTGAGTTCCTTGTCCTCCTTATTGATATGGTCCATCCGTCGAGTTGACCAAGGTTTAGAGTAGGAACGAATGGAGTATGGAAGAAGAAGAATAACCCATACAAGAAATTTTATTTAGAAAACAGGTTTTCATTAGCTAAGGTAATAAATCATACAAGATAGCAAACAATTTGTCGCATCTATATTTAGCGAAATCTTATTCGGGTTTGGTTCCTAATAGGTCACTTGGAATCTTCGAGGCTTCGAGTCTCCAAAAGTCTTCGTGCTCTTGATAGTCTTCGTGTTCTTCATAATCTTCAATCTTTCGAGTTCTTTAGTTAATAACATTGACTTAAGGCCTTTGAAGTCTTTAATCTTGTATCATCAGTCTTGGAACATCTTTCATGGAGGTCTTCAAAAGTCCCGACTTAATCAAAACATTGAGATGATCTTCTTTGAAAAGGTAATCTTGAGAAAAGTTTCTTCTTGAAGTGTGTAGTGGTCATTTTCTAATGTTGAAAAGAAGAGACTTAAATTTTAAAAGCCCAAAGGTAGATGATGAGAAGTATGAGAGTTTTCTGAAATAACTTAGAAAATATTTGTCCTAACGTTTTTCCATCTCTAGGGTCACGATCTACAGGCAACTTATGCTCTGATACCATCTGTAGTGACCTCGGATCAAGTAAGATCCTAAGTCCCTATGATTAACATGCTAGTCCCTGGATCAATAGATAGCACTCACAATCGATGAAATATCATGTAAAACACAAGTCTTCATTACATGAATCGAATAATCCAGAGTTTACATTATTACAACAGAAGCGATATAGATACAACTTGGAGTCCCATCAATGCCACAGGCAGGTTGAGTGAAGACCCGCGATCCTAGCGCACCTTTCAACGATCTCCAAAATTCTGCACATGAAACGTGCAGCCAACAAGTTGGGTCAATACTTTGAATGTATTGGCAAATTACACCAAGGAAGGAAAGACTAACTCTACATGCAAGGCTAGTTTAGGCTTTGGAGTTCATTTGCATAAAGCTAATTTTCTCTAAGTATGGAGAAAAGAGAGGGAGAGTTTTACCCTACTTTGTAAACATTTGCTTAGATAAAATAGGGTCGAATGGCACACGAGGATATTACGCACCAAGTGTCCAAACAACCAAACACTTGGATATTACGCACCAAGCGTCACTTGGATATTACACACCAAGTTCCCAAATTCCCACCCATTAGCGATATTACGCACGTCATGTGGTTTCAAAACTTTGTTTTAGAAAAGAGAGAGGAAGATCCTTCAGAGGCTCCATCCTTCAGACGCTCATTGTTGTTCTGTTACCGTGAACACGGCTGATCGATCAGATTGCAATACTCTCAAGAGTTTGTGCACTTTACCCACAATCCATGATCAAGTCCTTTTACAGACAAGACCATGGCGAGGCTTTCCCTTAGTAGCCCCTCTACCTTCTGGATCCAACCGTGCCAAGAACCTCCAAATGTTGGTACCCAGGTGAGGTTTCCCACTAAGTACTAGGCCAAGACAGAGCCCATAATGTATTGTGGTTGCACTGGAAGCTTCTGAATTCTGAAACATGGCAGACTTCTTTGATTCCTGGGCGGCCGTCCTCCACCAAAATCACACTCGTTGACCCGACAACCATTCCGCCCAGAAGAAAACTTAGTTTTATTTTGAAGTGGATTTGAGAAGAAAGTTTGCTCTAGAGAGCCTTTATACTTAGAAAATTCTTTGTCTTTCGAACCCCCCAACGGTACTTTGTATATATAGCATAGCAAGCAATACTTAGCAAAAACAGGGGTAACCTATTAGGAGTGGAAAAATCCTAAGTATAGAGCTACTCATGGCATACTACAAAATCATCGCACTTGCAAAATAATACTAAGGGGAAAATCTACTAGAACATCCTACACATGCATACTACAGAATTTTGAAGATCACATGCATAGAATCAAAACTGGGACAAAATTATGAACAAGTGGTGTAACTTGCCTTATGTTGATAATATGGGTGTTGATTGTATTTCTCCGCAGCAATCGCACTCTCCGAACAATCTAATACGAGGACAAGGTAGTTCCAATCAAAACAATTACAAACATAGCAAACACAACAAGGACGATCGAAAACATGCATGATGATTTAACATGACACAATGGTTATAATTAGTTTTATGAACATTAATATATCATATGATGCATGTATGAGTTCATTCAATGCAATAGGGTACTTGTTATTAATGATTACTTGCCAATATAAGGGTTTTGATAGTTCTGTTGTAACGCCTGTTCTAACTATAGAATTAAATTTGTTTCTTGGGTTTACTGGATAGAGGACGTTAATACGAACCAGTAGGTGTTGGATTCACCCTAATCGGAGTTATAGATCTTTTTGTATGATTTAAATAGTGTTTAATAGGTTTTAAATGATTCATACAGTTTCTGTTTCCTAAAAATATATCTGTAATCTCCACGGAATTGTGATTTCAGGGACATATTATTTGTAATTTTCTGAATAGTATTTATTTTCTTATGAATTTATTACTCTAAATAAGCCATTAAACCATTTATTTAATTTCTGCGAAACCTTATAGTATTTTACTGAACCATTTGCAGATTGATTATCTACATGGAACCAGCTTTCTATTGGTATATTATTTATATTTTTGTGACTAGCAATTAATTTACTATGAATTTAATGATTTATAAAGCCATTAAAACTAATTAAATTGCTACGGGTTAAATAATCTGCAAAGGCTAGATCCAACCATATATTCTTAAAGTACATTACAGTAGCTTCAATTTGATATATTATTCATATTTTTCGGAGTTACAGATAATTTCTTATGAATTTATTAACCTAAAAGACCATTAAAACTAATTAAATTACTACAGTAACCATGTACAGTAAAAGTTAGATCTATTTTGATAAGATGATTCTACGTGAAATTATCTTCAATTTAATATATTATACGCAATTTTTGGACGTATTATGAATTTCTAATGAATTTTACAAGTTAGATCTATAATATGCAATTTTAAATTCGAAAGGAATATTCTAGGGAATATTCCGTTGACTGGACAGGTTGACTTTGCATGCTGACTGAGATTAGATGTTGACCTTACGTTGATGGGGTGTTGATGATGAAGATGACCGGGATGACGACATGGCACGCACCGGTTTGATTGGATCTCGACCGTCTGGATAGGATCCGGTGGCTAGAAGAAGAGATTGACCCGATTTTGGCTCAGAATAGACAAGAAACAGATCTGTGTTAGAGATACAAATCCGTAGGTCAAATCGAAAAACTCAGAACATGAAAGTTGTGGGGAATCATTATTCCTACCTTCTCACCAAAGAAATTTGGATTTGAAGAAACGAGCGCGAGTAGATCTTGGATTTACACCGTAAGATCTGAAATATTGCGATACGAAATTCTCCGGCTGTGGTGGATGAAAAGAGGTGAGGTTTGTCGGGATTGAAAGATTTCGACGATTCCTACAACTTTCGTTTTTTTACCGAAGGCAAACGACGAAGTCTAGATGGGTTAAAAAGCGAAATAAGATTCGGAAATATGTAGATTCGGGATTTCGAGAATAGAAACTCGTACAGCCGTGGCTCTACGAGTTTATATGGAGATTTAGGATGGTGTAGAGATAGGCCTTGGAGTAGAGAACAAGTAGAAACAAACGGAAGTCGATTCGGAGTTGTAGATAAAAAGTTATAGCAGTTTGAGTAGAGATAGGTTTAACAAAACAGATTTTGCACGCTTTTTGAAGCAAACCGATCGATCCCGTACGCGTGGCCTGCCCGGCTGGCTCGGTCCGGTCGGACCGGGTGGGCCGGCCTGTTTTTTTTTTAATACTTATTTCCCTCATATCTTTTGCATACGAACTCCAAATGACATGATTCTTGTTTCTAAATTTTTCTAAAATCGAATAGATCATTATAGGATCAAATTTGTAATTTTTTTACTAGTTTGGAAGTAGTGGATTTATAAATCCTTATATATTTTATTTTATTTATATCTTTATGTGTTTGTATTTGTTCCATAACTTTTTCATACTAGCTCCAAATGAGCTCAATTTTGTTTCTAAAATTTTGTAATATTAATTGGATCCCTTTAGGCTATAATTTAGCAATAATCGCTGTCTTAGCAATAGTGGGTTTTAAAAAGTCAATTTAATTACCCTTAGGAACATTTGGGCGAATCAACTATAGGATTTTAGATACCAGGATTTGGATCAGTTTGTGAGAACTTTGCATGGATGAAATGCTTATGAATGCTTCATGATTTTCATTTTGAAATCTTGCACACCAATTCTACAATCCATAATCAATCCATGCCCTTTTGCCTATATGGCTACTTAGGTCTTAACAAAAGAATATAAGATTTTGAATTCATGGTTGAGAGGATTTTTCTATTCAAAAAGTTTCTTCTCTTTGAGAATTTTCAACATAGTCAAACAATCAATCAAACTTATTTATTTATTTCACATTCCAAAATTAGGAGAATTTTGGGATGTGACATGTTGTGAGAGGAGGAGAGGGGGCCTTTTATAGGGAGAGGGGAGGCAGCCAAGGGCATGGCTTCCAGCCATGGTGGCTGCCCCCACCTCTTCCACATTCATGTGGGTGGAGATCCCACTCAAAATGAAATGCCTCCACTCACATAAACATGCCTCCACTCAAAAATCCACTCACGTGCATTAAATTTCCACCAAATTTAATGCAAGATCTCATTTAAATAAAACTATTTTATTTATTTATTCAAAATTTTGTTAAATACTTTAATTAACAAACATTCACATAAAACCCCATACAACATTTCAATTTCACATGCAGAACCAGTTTCAGCAATTTCAACAGAAACAATTCCGGTGTATAGTGAAATAAATTAATGCACTTTATTTTTATTTCTCTAGCATATTATTCTTCGAATGGTGTCGGTATCCCTTAAGTGTTTCACCCTACGGTTCGCGAATAATACAGACATGATCGATACCCCTCTTCAATCAATAATCAGCAGCGGGACCTAGAGATCCGTATTGACTCCCACACATTCAATGATGACTTCTTTGATCGTGTGAATCGTATACGCATGTAACTCAAACCCTTTGTCTCGCGATATATTACATGTCCGATATTCGATCATTGGTATCTTCATACCTAGTTTGATCTTGTTATTGACCTATACTCTTTTCTTGTTCCCGTGATATAACATTCTAGTGATCAAATACTTGCTTGTAAGCTAATTAATGTGATATCACCGAGACGGTCCAGAGTATATCTATCCGTCATCGGGATGGAAAAATTCCACTCTTGATTCATGAGCCTCAACATAACACCTTCGTAGCACTGAACCCATGTTTATAGTCACCCTGTTACAGTATGACGTTTGATGTCATCAAGATACTCTTATAGTGTTAGTGATTGACATGATCTCATGGTATAATGTCAGGATTACTTCATATGATGTTATATCAATATAAACACAATGACTTTGATCAGAATGCTATACTTCGGATGAATGTTCATCACATCATTCAAACAATGTTGTGACCTCGTTATTAACGACATCCAATGTCCATTATCAGGAAACCTTGATCATCTTGTTAATCAACGAGCTAGTTTATAAGAGAGGCATAACTAGGGAATTTCTATTTGTTTATTAAACACACATGTATTAATGTTTCCGTATTAATACAATTACAGCATGCAAAATAAACATTTATCATAAACAAGGAATAAGATAATAACCACTTTATTATTGCCTCTCGGGCATGTTCCCTTTAGTCTCCCACTTGCACTTGATCCAATAATCTAGTTTGAAAACTTTGCATATTGAACATCTATGGCTTTATAGTGTTGCATATACGTGGTTTCTAGTGGTTAACATAATCTTTGGATCTGACACTTTCAGGTCCGTGTGTATTTTCATGTCTTTGCATCTTCACACATCACTCATTCTCTAATGAGATGGCATTGTATAAATTTGGTATTTTGGTGAGACCTTTAGTTCCTTGGGGTTAAATCATGTCGATACTATTGTTGTACTATATATCTTTAGTGTTAGCCCATTGTAAACCATACCTTAGTTTTATAACAAACTACTTGACACAAATGCCCTCCTTTGCTGCTACTATAGCAATCACATACTTAGCCTTTTGTTGTAGTATCCGTCACAATGTATTAACTTTGGAATTCATCCAAATCCGTCATGGAAACTTCTTTCCATTTCATTGTGCCACCCATAGTTTATATTGAGATAAACTCAATTTGTATCTTATGACAAAACTAGTATCATTTTTCAATGAACTATTTGTCTCTTATACAAATAGAATATATTCTTAATTCTTCCAAAATATTATAAGAATATCCTTACTATCGTCCAATGATCATCTTATGATTCATTCTGGTATATGCTCATAACACTTAGATCATAGGACATATTTGGATGTGTACATATCACGGTATGATTGATAAAAACATTCTTGTGATTTCACTCATCTAGTGTCAAAGTACTTGAATCTTGTTTCACTTATCAAGTGTTAATACACTTGAGTCTTGATTCAATTATTGATTTCGAGAGGATCTTTCATGTTCAAAGCTTGATTTATCGTGTATGGAACTATCATGGATTTTATGGCTTCAAGCCATTTGACGTAGTCAAGGCCCATCATCGCTTCTTTGCATGTAGTCAGTTCATCATTGTCAAACAACAATGATTTACTCTCAAATCTTAGCATTTGATTGTTTATCCGACCTACCTGGTTCAATAGGAACTTAGACCTCCGTGACCACAATCTTTGAGGCACATAAGCTATGAGCATTATGGATGCCTCCGGAACGATTTCTGGCGCTGCGCAACTCAGCACATTTAGCTAAGGTTCATCAACCTTATCAAAGTTCTATTGTCCTCCCATTTAACTTCTACGAAAAAATCCTTTTTCAAGAAACTTCACGTTTCAAGCGACAAACTCTTTTGTCCTCGGTGTGATGGAGGAATACCCAACGGTTATTCAAAATAACCTACAAATACATGCTCATTCGACTTTGGTTGTAAAACATCTTACTTATGCTTAGCATACCAAAATTTAAGAAAGGACAACTTGGGTTTTACCCCAAACCATAACTTATATGGTGTCATTTCAACGGATCAAGATGGAGCTCTTTTCAGTGAAAAAGCGGTAGTCTCTAATGCTTTAATCTTTTAAAATATAATGGAAGTTTTATAAATGACACCTTTGATTTTTACCATGTCAAACAAGGTTTCATTACATATCTCAAACACTCCATATTCCTATGGTGTTTCGGGAGATGCAAATATAGGTGTTTTGCTAAACTGGCAACTCAAATAAATCCCTTTATGATCAAATCATAAATTATTTATTTTCTTGTTACAATGATTTTCCACTTCATCTTGAAAGTCTTTGAACATTTTCAAATATTTCATACTTCTTCCTCATTAAGTGAATATTCAATCAAATTTCCGGAGAAAGCATATGTGAAAGAGCATTTTCCTATCCCTCTGATTTTGATGTTTGATAACAACACACTTATCCGTTTAACCGTGTGCTAAGTGTATCACAGGTTTGATAAGGGGTGGAACAAATATTGGCATATCAATACACTTTGAGAAAAACCATTGTGCCAACCAGTAGTACCGGAACTATGACCGGTACTACCGCTTGACACCGGTACTACCGGTTCCAGTATCGTTTGGCACCGGGCAAAACTGATAAGGGTGTGTTCTAGTCAGTACCACCTGGTACCACGGAGCGGCACTACCGGTCCAACCGGTAGTACCGCTTGCGACAAGCGGTACTACCGCTTGACACGGTCGTACCGCTCGGCTGTACCGGGCCATTCTGATGAACATCCACTCCTCCCCGTTTTGGCCAGTATCAAGCGGTACTTGGTACCGGTACTACCGCCCAGACCGGTAGTACCGTGTCATACGACCGGTACTACCGCTTGGGGGTAGTACCGCAAGGGTGATACCGCCCAAATCTGAAGCCGGCTAGACGAACTGAAGCATCTCTGGTACCTGGTCCGGTACTTGACCGGTAGTACCGCTTGCAAGCGGTACTACCGCTTGAGGACCGGTACTACCGGTGCATTAATGACTCCAACGGCCATATTTCGTGGAGGGGTATAAAGACCCCTCCACCTACCTTGGGACAAAGTGCTCAGCTCATTTAAGTCAAAGACCACCATTGGAGTCCATTGGAGCCACCCAATCTTCAAGATCTCCTCATTCCACCACCCAAAGTCCTTGATCTTTGGGGAATCGAAGGAGGAGGCCCCGATCTACTACTTCACCAAAAGAGATCTTCATTTCCCCCTCATTTCATTGAGGGCCCCTTTGCTCTAGTGTTTTCTTGGAAACCCTAGTTCTTGTTTTGGTTCTTACAAGCTTGTCTTTGATTGCTTTGACAACTTGCTTGTATTTGGGAGCCTCCGATTAGGTTGTGGATGTGTGCCCCAAACTTGTAACGGTGTAGGCTTCCACCTTGAAGGTTGCCGATATAGTGGAAGGTGAATGGATCGCGTTGGGGTGAGATTCATCGGAGAACAACGGAGGCCTCTCGTGGCGTTGGTGGTTTGAAACCACCCCCTCTCCAAACGTAGACGTACTTCCCCTCAAAAGGAAGGAACTACGGGAAACAAATCCTTGTGTCTCCGCGTCCACTTTTCTGTTACTTCTATCCTTTACCGCACCTTACTTACTTGTTACTACTTTGTGTTGTGGTAGCCGTTGCATAATTGTCATATAGGTAAATTCACCGTAGTTGCATTATCTAGAGAATTTACCTTATTGTCAAACCTTAATTTGAAAAAGAAGAAAATTTGAAGTAGCACCTATTCACCCCCCCCCTATAGGTGCCCATACGATCCTTTCAATTGGTATCAGAGCCTCGGCTCTTTATTCGGGCTTTACCGCCTAAGAGAATATGGGTAGCAACAAAGGGGATGGTGGTAGTGAGCCGACACCGGTGACCATGGAAGATCTCAAAAACTTGGAAACAAGATTGAGATCTTCCTTGGTCAACGAAGTCAAGAAGATGCTCAAGCAACTTATTAAAGACAAAGAAAGCTCATCACCCCCATCTCCTCAAGAGGATCAACCATCCATTTTACCTAAAGGGAATACATCGGTATCCCCCGAGGGTATGGTGGTGGGGGGTAAACTTGACAACATTAATTCCTCCACACACAATGATGGTGGGAAGGGTGAGCACCGTGACTCATGGTACTCTCCCGACCCTCCAATCCCTCACCCTCATGTATACAATAGAGGTAACCCACCTAAGCTTGAAGAATCTGCTACTTTTGCTCAATGGCAATCACTAATGAGGACTCATATGCGCAGCTCTTGCATTGAACTATGGAACATCATCGAGCATGGACTCTTTATTGGGGATCCAAACAACTTGACAAGAAGAGAGATTGTTAATAGTCAACTCAATGCCACTGCTTTGCATATGATTCAACAAGGTTTGGGGACAAAGGATTATCCACACATTGAGCACTTTAGCATTGCCAAGGAAGCTTGGGATGCTCTCACTGTGTTGTTTATTGGAAATGAGAGTATGAGGAGGAACCGATATGATGCTCTAAGCAATGAAGCCGAAGGCTTCTAATGAAAGAAGGTGAAGATCATGAAGACATGTACCGAAGGCTCAAGACCACCGCCACTGCTTTTAGGAATGTGGGTGCCTCACATGTGGATGATGGATGGATAAAAAGGAAATATGTGAGTGCACTCATGCCTTTTGAGCCCACCGACTTGAAGAGCCTACAAGGAAGACACAACTACCATCTCATGACCTCAAATGAAGTTATGCAAGAGATGGATGCTTTCAAGGTTTCTGCCAAGAATGCCAAAGATGCCCGTGCTCGTGCCCTTGGTATGAGCAATGTTTTCAATGTTGCTTTGAAGGCCAAAGTTGTGGACCATGGGGATGAAGATTATAGTGATGAAGGGCTTTCCATGGACCATCCCGATGAAGTCAAGATTGCTCATGGTCAATATATGGCTTTCTATGCAAAGAACTTTTGGAAGAACCCCGCCAAGGCCAAGATTGAATGGAACGGAGAAGCAATCCAAATGGGAAAAGAGAGAATACCACAAGGTTGAGAACTTGCTTCAATTGTGGTGACAGATACCACTTTGTGGCTAGTTGCCCCTATGAGAAGAGAGAAGATCATGGTGGTAAGCTTGTGTTGAAGAAGACTCTCAAGGGACCGTACAACAAACCTTTCATCAAAAAGAATCCCATCAACAAGAAGCCGGGAGAAATTGTCTTGATCACTCATGAAGAGTACTCCTCCGACAATGAAGATGACGAAGAGGAAACTTCTCATGGTGTGGCTGCTCTTGCCACCACCTCTACTCCGGCATTCTCACTCTTCGATTCTCCAAATGAGAACTCTTCCACCAAGAACGCCACTTGCCTTATGGCAAGAGGAACGGAGGTATCCTCATCATCCCGCTCTACTCACTTAGATAATGATGAAATTGATGATGAGATGTCTCTTGATGTTAAAAAGGAATTAATTGCCTTTGATGAGTTTATGACTAACCTAGAAGGTGATGCTAAGCTACATTTTGGAAACATCTTAGATCAACTATCACATACTCAAGAGCTTCTAGATGTAAGATGTAAACTTGGGCATGAACATATGATTGAGCTAGAGGCTTTAAACAATGCTCTAGAAGAAGAACAAGAAACTAGGTTGTCACTTGAATTAAAACTTGAAGGGCTTGATGAGGCAAATGACATTATTGTTAACAAACTCATCAAAGAGCGTGATCATGCTATTGCTAAATACAAAAGGGCTAAAAAGGACAAAGTTGAGTTTGGTGTGGTTCATGAAAAACTTGCCGAGGACTTTAGTTTGCTTAACAAGGCTCACAAGGCCTTGGAGAGTGAACTCTTGTCACTCACAAAGTCCCATGAAACACTTCAAAATCAATTGGCCAATATTCCTTCACCTAGTAACTTCATTCCATCTAGTAGCACAACTATTCTTAAAGAGAATGCTAGGTTGAAGGGGGAGCTTGCTAAGGCCACATTTCCACAAGGCAACAAGTTCATTGATATTATTTTGAGCAAGCAAAGGCGTAGTGGTGATAAAGGGGGCATTGGTTTTGTTTCCAAAACCAAGAAGAAGAACAATAAGAATAAGAAGGACAAGCCCGCACAAGAGACCAACAAGACCATTATGGAAAGTAAGACCACAAGTGGTAAAACTATGTCTCATGATGATTTTGCAGGAAGTGCTAACCCTCACTATGTTCTAATGCGTGATTATTATGGTGATGTGTATGCACAATATGTTGGCCCTTATGATGGTTATATTGCTTGGTCTATTTGGGTTCCCAAGACCCTTGTTGCTAACAAAAGAGGACCCATTGAAAAATGGGTACCTAAAAACTAGCTTGATCTTTTGTAGACTTATGCTTCCGGAGGGTCAAAGTGGGTGCTTGATAGTGGTTGCACAAGTCATATGACCGGAAGCTCATCTATTGTCAAGGACTTAAATCCAAATGATGATCAAATCACCGTGACATATGACGACAAGTCAAAGTCTAAGGTAATGGGTTTCGGCAAGGTAGTGGTGGCTCACGACATTACACTCATGAACGTCATGCTTGTTGAGACCCTTGGATACAATTTACTTTTAGCCCGTGCTCTTGGAAAGATGGGCTTTGCCGTCTTTGTTGATGATGATATTGTGGTCCTCATGTGGTGCAAGTCTCTCAAGGTCGCTTTCGTTGGGTACGTCGAACATGACTTGTATGTGGTGGACTTTTCGTGGCAAGCCACTGCAGGTCCGATGTGCTTATTCAGAAAGGCCGATGTGGGTTGGTTATGGCACCGCTAACTAGCCCATGTCAATATGATAACTTTGCAAAGTCTCCATAAAGAGGGCCATATTGTGGGACTAAAAGAAAATGTTTCCTTTGCCAAAGATCGTGTTTGCAGGGCATGTGTTCTAGGGAAGATGCATGACGCTCCTCACAAGCCCAAGAACCAAATCAAGTCTAACAAGATCTTGGAACTCCTCCATGTGGACCTATTTGGCCCTCCATCACATGCAAGTCTTGGTGGGAAGAAATATTGTTTGGTGATTCTTGACGATTTTTCAAGATACTCTTAGGTCTATTTCTTCAAGTTGAAGAGTGAGACACAAAAGACTTTTATCGACTTCATCAACTTGGTTCAACGGCAATACAATGTTCCCGTATTGATTATAAGAAGTGACAACGGCACCGAGTTCAAGAACTACACCTTGAATGATTTCCTTTGTGATGAGGGGATTAAACATCAATATTCCGCTGCATACACCCCTCAACAAAATGGTGTGGCCGAAAGGAAGAACTGGACTATTATTGAGATGGCTAGGACCATGTTGGCGGAGTTTAAATCTCCATACAACTTTTGGGCCGAAGCCATCTCCACCGCTTGCCATGCTTCAAACCGACTCTACCTCCGCAAGAAAATCAACAAGACTCCATATGAGATACTTACCGGTAACAAGCCCAACATATCTTATTTCCGGGTGTTCGGTTGTAAGTGTTTCTACCTCATCAAAGGTGTTCCTTTGTCTAAATTCGAGTCTAAAGCATTAGAGGGTATTTTTGTTGGATATGGTCTCGAATCTCACACGTATAGAATCTATGACAAGCTCTACAGAGCCGTCATAGAATCTTGTAGTGTGACCTTCGAAGAATATGATGGTCCCCAAGGGGGGTGTGTTGATGCTTGTGATGCAGATGATGAAATGCCTCAGGATGCCATAGGAAGAATGGGTGTGGGATATATCCGCCCCGTTGAGGAACCCCTTATGGCGGATCGAGAAGAACTATGCTCCACTCGAGTGGAGCCCTCATCTTCACAATCTCAACATGCTCCATCCACCGAAGAGGACATTGACTCAAGCCAAAGACAAGATGTGGACCCTCAACATAGTGATCAATGTGTGAACTCTATTCAAAGGGAGCTTGGTCCATTCGATGGGTTGTCAAGTCGTGCCAAGTCAATTTGTCAAGGAAGATCCATCCAAACTGTTTTGAGACAAGCTCAAATTGATGCTAGAAGAGCACTTGATCAAGACCAAGGTCAATCCTTGCCTCCTGATGTAGAGGATGATTCTAATAATGATCAAGGTCAAGATGATGGTCAAGACGAGGATCAAAATGATGAAGAGGGTCCTCCAAGAAACAATGCGGAGATCCACGCTCGTCGTGAAGCTAGAAAGGAAAGAATGTTGGAAATAAGAGACCACACCCTCCAAAATGTTGTTGGAGATCTAAGGAAAGGTATTTCCACAAGAGCACAATTGAAGAGGTTCAGTGAACACCAAGCACACATCTCCATGATTGAACCAAAGAAAGTGTGGGAAGCTCTTGAAGATTCGGATTGGTTAGAAGCTATGCACAAAGAGCTCAACAACTTTGAGAGAAACAAAGTGTGGAAGTTAGTTTAGAAGCCAAAGGATTGCCGCAATGTTATTGGAACAAAGTGGATATTCAAGAACAAGAAAGATGAGCATGGAATTATAGTAAGGAACAAGGCTAGATTGGTTGCACAAGGGTATTCTCAAATTGAAGGCATTGATTATGGAGAGACTTATGCACCCGTGGCTCGCCTTGAGTCCATCCGTATCCTTCTTGCTTATGCGGCACATCATAACTTTAAGTTGCAACAAATGGATGTAGAAAGTGCATTCCTTTATGGTCCTTTAAATGAATTGGTATATGTTAAGCAACCCCCGGGATTTGAGGACCCCAACTTCCCAAACCATGTCTACAAACTTGATAAGGCGCTCTATGGGCTCAAGCAAGCCCCACGCACGTGGTATGAGCACCTTAGAGAGTTATTGTTTAACCGTGGCTTTGAGGTTGGGAAAATCGATCCCACTCTTTTTACTAAGAGGGTCAATGGGGAGCTTTTTGTATGCCAAATATATGTTGATGATATTATCTTTGGCTCATCTAACAAATCTTTTAATGATGAATTCTCAAAGATTATGACTAGTAGGTTCCGGATGTCTTTGATGGGGGAGTTGAAAGTATTTCTTGGCTTTGAGATCAAGCAAGTTAGAGGAGGAACATTCTTCAACCAAGCCAAGTGTAAAAGGTCCCAACCTCCAATAAGGTAGAGATCCCTGTGTTTACAATGCTAGTCCCTGGATCAATAGATAGCATCCACAGTTAAGATGTAATATCAAGAAACAAAGGTCATAATACAACTTTATAACCAGGAATAAAATAATTTATTACATCTTACATAGCTCATTTGGCTATCTCATTACAATGCAGCAGAATATAACAATAGCATGGGGTCCTTCATCTTCAAAGTGCCACAGGCAGACATGTTGGTTGTAGACTTGTAATCCTAATCAATAAACTTCTCTAACATCAAACAAACCTGCAACATAATAAGTTACAGCCACAAGGGTCAATACATTTGAATTGTATTGGCAAGTGATACTATGGTAGTATAGTGGAGTTTATCAACTATATGCATTTGGCTAAGTGGAGCTTAGGCTTGCATTGCTCAAATTAGATTTTTCTTATCATTTGAAAACACTAAGTTTTTGCTTGACAAAAATCACCCAAGGCATCTCCCAATAGAAATTGCTGATCCTTAAACCCTTGTTCAACCACAAGTTTTACTTAGAAATTGGGATGAGGAAATTCTTGATAGCTTCCATGTCTTGATGCTCAAATTGTCCAATACCAAGTACATGGCTAAGTACTTAGATTCTTCCATCTGCAGAGGTGGTGCACTTTCCCCACAAGACTTGGTTTCACTAAGACAAGATCTTTCGGAAGCCTTCCCTTAGACCAGAATGGACGCGTTCCAACCTATCATTCCCCTACCACCAACTGTCCATTTGGCTAAGTTATTGCAACCTATATGATCCAGGCAGAGCCCATAATGCCAAGTGGCTGCACTTGAAGCTTCTCAACATTTGACATCTCAAATCTCTTTGTTCCTGGGTGGCCATCCATAAGTAAGATACACAAGGTAAACCATAGAAATGGGCCTTGTGAACCACTCAACACAAACCATTCCTTCCATTCCACCCAGGTGATTCATTCACTTAGTTGTTTTATTAAACAAAACACAAGTCCTTGACTTAGAATATTCCATAGTATGAATATATATTCCACCCTTGTTTTCTACTAGCTAAGCTAAGCATGATAGTAGTAGGAATCTTAACTTAGGAGAATTCTACTAAGGTTTCATCTACTAGGATTTCCCATGGCATAGTTTACACTTAGCAAAATTCCATGCAAGTCCTACTTAGAAATATCACTAATGCATAGTGAAAATAATGGGACAAAAGTATGAAGAATCACTTGCCTTTTTGGTAGAGAATATAAGTTCACTCCTTGTCTTTGCAATGATCACACTCTTCATATCACTACAATTCAATCAAGCAAGGGCACAATTTCAATCTACCATTCAAGCAAAATCACATAAATTAATAGAATCAAAACAATGCATGCAAGCATGCCAAACTTTGTTTTATTTACAAAAGTGGTTTATAATAGGTTATAAACATTCTAAAACACTTATTGGTCATTTTATAAAGAGGCAAAACTATTTGCAAAAGATTTTACCTATAAACCATTTTTAAACCAAATCATTATTTTATGTGGTTGAAAATGCCTTTAGCAAAGTAATAATTTTTTATAGGGTTCACAAAATACATTTTCAAATCATAAAATTTGGTGTTTGGGGTCAGAGAGTTTAAATCAAAATATTTCTCAAAGTTTTTCCTCCAAAATCATTTCTAAACCGTAATCAACATTTTTATTGGGCTAGAAATGTTTTTAAATCAAAGATTCATTCTTTTGCTTCACCAAATACATTTTTTAAACCACCAATTGATTTCTATGGTCAGTAGGTTAAAAACAAACCATTTTCCCAAGATTTTATCCCCAAAATAATTTTAGAATGAATTTTATATGCTAAACATGCCTACACAAGTTTCTGCAAAAACAATCATTTTATCAGAAGCAATTCACTAAACAAAGGGCATGGTGAGAAAGTACTTGTCTTTCTGATTCCATTGATATAAAATTTGCAAAATTTGGACGTGTGGTTTGAAAGTTATGAATTTTGCAAGTTTACTAATACAATAGATCAAATTCTGTTTTTAAATCAACACACTGGCCACGCATCACGATTCTATTCGCCCATACCGGTTCGTGCGGATCGTTTATTCTGGTGCGTTGGATCTAAGTAACATCGCACGACTCATAGGCACTACTTACCCTTTCGTTTACGTTCTATCGCAACCCTCTGATCAAGATCCTACGGTTTACAACAGCTTGGCCACAGATGGGCGGCGCTGGGCGACAGCGAGCGGCGGCGCGGTCAAACGGCAGCGGAGCTGGCGAAAAAGGAAGCAAGGGAGGTAGAGGGGTAGCTCACCGAGATCGCTGTGGCATGGGGATGCTCAACCTTCTCGCGTTGGTCGAAGGGGCGCACGGGTGTAGTCGGAATTCCTCGCCGGAGTTCTCTCTGGCGATGGTTGCTCTCTGTCGGAGACGGTGGTGAAGCTTCGGTGCACGCCAGAGGGAGAGGAGGGTATGGTTAGATGCGCAAGGACGTAGCGAGGATGCGTGCGTGAAAAAGAAAGAGAGGGGTGGTCATTACCAACCAGAGAAGTGTCGCCGGAGTGGAAGCAGACGGTGGCGCGCTCAGTGGTCGTCGTTGCCGAGGTTCTGTGGCGCGCGGGGGCGAGCTGATGCCACTGGGAGATGCGCATGGAAGAGGGGAGCAGGCTCGCGTGGTCTAGGAGGTGAGGCGCAGCTTGGGTTCGCCGGAATCGGCCGGAGAAGCCGTCGGAGACAGAGGCGATGCCGCAAGCAATACAAGTAGCCTAGGGGCTATGGTGGTGTGATGATTGGGAGGAAAGGAAGAAGAGAGCATGGAGATTAATACTGCATGGTCACGGCGAGGATTAAACGCGGCATTAAGGAGAATTCAAGCAGAGGAATTAGTGCAGCAACAACAGCGGCGTTGGGGGAAGAAGGGGTCGTCGCGGGGTAGGAGAGAAAGCTGACAGGTGGGACATCGTTGTCAGTGAGAGAGAGAGAGGGGCGTGGGATCCACTGCTCAGTGACCTTGCGGGTTCTATTTTGAGTGTATACGTTTCACTGCGGGGGCGAGCAAGTGGGCTGCTGATGGGCTTAGTGGGCTGGGGTGGCTAGATCATATTTTTTTGTACTGTTTTGTTTTTCTTTTTCTATTCTTATTATTCTGTTTTGATTTTGATTAATCAATTTAAACCTCCATTTGAATTCAAACTTCTCTCAAACCTTGAGTAGATTTTAATACTGATTAATAATACATTCTGAAATCATTTTTAGAATAAATATCTTATTCTTTTTAGGGTCTTTTAATCATTTAAAATTGGCCCTAGTATTAATTAAATAAGATTTATTAATATTTTTCAATCTCCATTCGAATTCAAATCACCACCAAACTTTGGGTGAATTTTAATTATGTTTATCAACATATTTCAAAGTTCAAAATAAGATAATTCTTTTAGGATCTAGTAATAATTAAATAAATAGACCATAGTCTTTAATTCAAATAGGTTTTAATTTATTTTAAAACTCTTTTTGAAATCTAAATAATATCAAAATCTTTTCAGTTGGTTTCTTTTGAAAAACTAAAACACTTGGAAATCTTATTTAAAATAAATTAACAAGTTTTAGTGTTTATTTAAAATGGAAAAGCCTTTACTTTAATAAAAATGGATATTAATAAATCCTCATTATTTTATTTAAATAAACCTTTAGTCTTTTTATCATCAAATAGAAATATTTTATTTCAAAATCTTGGCCAAGATTTAATTTGGCTCTTTAAAATAATACTCATTTATATTTCTACTTATGCTTATCAGAACCATATCTTTTTATTTAAAGATCCAAAAATAGTGATTTCAACTATTATAACTTTATTTATTAATTGTTTATCTTTTTAATCCTTTTAGGATTATTTGTTCACCATTTGTTATGGATTTTAGATAAGTGCTTTATTAGTTTGGAAATTACTTTTCCTTATCTTATTATATTCATAAGATTTTATCTATGGCTCCAAATTAAGTGAAACCAATTACTATGGTTTTATAATATTTCCATTTGTCATTCTTGATCATTTTGAAATGTTTGCTTGACAAATTTTTATATGGATCAAATCCATGGTCTTAGAGATAACTTGAAATTGATTTTCTTCTATTATGGTTTTAGAGTTTTGGTTTATTTCTCAAGTTTTTAAATTTCAAGATGCATTTATGAAGAATGAAATCCACTTGATTTGAATTTTAGTTGGATTCAAACATTAACCAAAGTTTGTTCAAGATGGGATTTTAATTCCATTTAAAAACAAAAGTTTCTTTTCCCCCTAAATTTCAACAATTATTTATTTTGTTTATTTATTTTTCACATAACAAGATTTGGAAAATCTTGGGATGTGACACCAAGTATACTCAAGATATGCTCAAGAGATTCAAAATGCGAGATTTGAATGGAGCTCCTACTCCCATGGCTACAAAGACTCATCTAGAACAAAATCCAAATGGTAAAGACGTGGATCAAAAGGTATACCGGTCTATGATTGGTTCTTTGCTTTACCTTTTTGCATCTAGACCCGATATTGTGTTGAGTGTAGGTGTGTGTGCAAGATAACAAGCGGATCCTAAGGAAAGCCATTTAATGGCGGTCAATATAATCTTTCGATATTTAGTTCATACCCCATTTTATGGTCTTTGGTATCCTCGAGGCTCAACATTTGCTCTTTGTGGATACACGGATTCGGATTGGGCGGGTGACAAGGATGATAAAAAATCAACATCCGGGGCTTGCCAATTCCTTGGTAGGTCCTTGGTATGTTGGTCTTCTAAGAAGCAAAATTGTATATCTCTCTCCACCGCCGAAGCAGAGTATGTTGCTTCCGCTAGTGCTTGCACTCAATTGCTATGGATGAGGCAAACTTTAAAGGAATACGGTGTCCATTGTGACAAAGTGCCTCTTCTATGTGACAATGAAAGTGCCATCAAAATTGCATACAACCCGGTGGATCACACAAGGACAAAGCATATTGATATTCGTCACCACTTCATTAGAGATCATGTTGCTCGAGGTGATATTGATCTATCATATGTTTCTACCAAATATCAACTTGCCGATATCTTCACGAAGCCACTTGATGAAGCAAGGTTTTGCTACTTGAGGAATGAACTAAATATCGTAGATTCAAGGAGCTTGACTTGACTATCTTGCACTCTCACCTAATACTCGACCCATATTTGGTTTAGGTGTAGGCATGGACATAGGGAGAGTGCGGTCCTAATTGATTGGACCATCCCTCCCCCCATTATGCGCAAAGTAAACAAAATCATTCCTCTTAATATCATTTTGTGATATGTGAGCTTAATGATGAGTTTCGGTAATGGACCCAAGATATATCTTCGTGGTGCCAAGCCAAGTATACTCAAATATGGTGGCCTAGGCCACCGCCCCCTCTCAATCGAGAGGTTGATGTGCATACTCGTGTTTGTCATCTTTGATTTGATTTTTACTCATGATTGTCATCTTGTGAATTGCCTTCATCATTCTTAGTCTCATGCACTCTAGTTTAGTTTTGAACCTCTTTTTCCTCGATTTTTAGAGTGCATGTGCTTCCCAGCTCACTTGTCTTAACCCAAGCCTCCTTACTCCCTCACGAAAACCCTCTCTCTATCTGCACAAGAATCACCTTTGTTTCCTGGCATTTGGAATCAGATGGGACAGGTACTACCGGATGTGGGAGCGGTACTACCGGACCTGGGTAGTTCCCAGGTCATCTCCTGGAAGAACTGCTCCAAGAACGGTACTACCGCCCACATGTCCGGTACTACCGGTCACCCGTACTACCGGTTGGCGAACCGGTACTACCGCTTACGAGCGGTACTACCGCTTCAGCAACCGGTACTACCGGTCGGCGTTTTCCTGGTATATATTGGACGCGCGTGGGGAGGCACCCCTCAGTGCCTCATTCATCCCCATGCCCCCCACTCATACCCGTGCCGCCGCCGGAGATCTTGAAGCCGTCGGAGCCCTACCATGCCCTCCTCTTCCCGGATCCCCCTTGGATTCGGCCTCTTGGCGGGATCCCACCTCTTTCCACCGCCATGGATCCCGGTACAACCGCCCTTTCTCTCTCCATTTGGTTTTCTCCTTAGATCTAGGTTTTGGCTTAGATTTGTGGAGAAATTGACATATTGAAAGGTTGTACTGCCATATGCTTCCCTTATTACCGAGAAGAATCATCTATTTATAGTTTAATGCCGTCAATTTGGTCCGTTTCCATCAGATCTGACGAACTTGTGCCGCTCAACCGGTAGTACCGGAACTTTTTCCGGTACTACCGCTTGCAAGCGGTACTACCGGTCGTCAGGTCCGGTAGTACCGGCCCAAACTGACCGCCTTTTTCTGCTTCATATTTGATTCTCTCGTTTTCTCCTTGATTCTTGTGCCCTTACCCCCTTGCTATCCTCCCTCGTGATTTCACAGATGCAGGTGGTTCTCGGGGTGCACGCAAGCGTTCCAAGACTAGCCGTGAGATTGTTGAGGAAGAGACGGAGTCTGAGGAAGAGGTTATGCCACAGCCAAGACACCGTTCCAAGTTGCCTGCCACTCGAGGTGGTCTTGGGGGTCGTGAAGGGGTTACCAAGCGCTCTGCTGGGCATGGCAGCGCCCCTCCCTATCGCCCCCCCCCCTTCCACTGGGCGTACCAAAAGTCTCAGCTCTAGGCCATCTGGGCCAAGGAAACTGTTAGACATCTCTGAGTCAGAGTTTAGGGCTCTTCGGATTGAAAATGCATACTCCCGCAACCAGAGCGAGGCCAGGGAAGATAGTCTCTTGTATGATGATTTCCAAGAGTGTGTTTATCATGAGGTTATTTTGACCAATATCCAGATGGTGGTGCCTCAGCAGTGGATTGACATGGGGCACATTGACAAGAATCTTGACTACTTTGCTGAAGCTAAGGAAATCTGATCTCACCTTGGCTTGTTCCCCATTATGGAGTTCCAGTATGGCTATGATCCCCTCCTTATTTGCCAGTTTTATGCCACTGCACATTTCCACATTGTCCGCACTCGGAAGATTACCTGGATGACTCAAGGTGCTGTCAAGGAAGCTACACTTGTGGAGTTTGCTGCAATCCTGGGGTATGAAGATTGCGGCCGGGACGTTCCTTGTGGTTTTTGCTGTCACATGCGGGATCATCCCTCCAAAAAGGATGTCCTTACACCTTTGTATATTCGGGGCTGTGGGATTGCTGGCAAGATCAAGGATCTTCTCCCCACATATGACATTCTCCATCGTATTTTCCGTGAGACTGTTGCTCCTCGTGCGGGCAACAAGGATGAGATACATGGGTTCTCTGTGGACTTTCTATTCAACACCTTCCTCAACCGAGACTCAGGCACTCCTCTTGATGTGCAGACTTCATATGGAATGAGATGGTTGCTGCTGCACACTCTCGGAGGGTTCTGCCATTTGCTCCTTATATTATGGCCCTCATTGTGTCAAAGTGCCCCGTCATTGCTAGAACACTGTCCACTCGCTCTCTCATTGTGCACAGGCCAAAGGCACTCAAGATCAAGACACATGCTAAACCTCGCGTTGCGGCGGGTGAGGAAGAAGAGGATGACTCTGAGGATGCTGAAAATGGGCATGACACTGACTATGTTGCCTCCCGTCGCAAGAATGCTAAGCCCTCTTGGGCCAAAAGTATGGAGGTCAAGCTCAAGAAGATCTTTTGCTTCCAGGTTGACAACCAGAAGCGCATGTATGAGGTGCATGTGTATGCCAAGAAAGCCAGTGCTCGGCAGAAGGACATGATGGCTGCTCAGGGTTTGACCGTCTTCGAGGGGTCCGAGACCAACATCACTCCAGAAGATCAGTGGATCTCTCAGCACAGCATTTGGGACGATGATGTCTCTTCCTTGCACCGCTCCCCACCCCCTTACGAGGAGGACCTTGAGGATGAGGAGAAGGAGGAGGAGGAGTGACCGTTGGGATGGTAGTCTTGCACTTGTCCCTTTTTGGCGTCTTGATGCCAAAGGGGGAGAAGTTGCACTTTAGGCACGGGTGTTGCATGGGAAGTAACAAGCTCATTCTTATCTTGATCCTTTTATTGCTTGTGAACTTCGATTTCCCTCTAGTTATGTATGAGACTATGTTTTTATGTGTGAGACTATGTGGTTATGTCTTGGATCCATCTTATGAGACTAAGTGGTTTATTTCATTGGATCAATCTTGTGATGATATGCGTTATCGATTGTCTATATATTTCTCATCACATGTTATTATGCAAAGGTATGATTTCAAATGCCAGTATCATTATTTGTGCACCCATGTTGGGTTTGTAAAATAGAGGGGGAGGTTTGTCTCTACACATCTAGGGGGAGCCCCGTCTCTATTTTAAAAATCTCGCATGCTTCCTATTTAAATCATCTTGCAAAAGTGTATTATCATCAAACACCAAAAAGGGGGAGATTGAAAGAGCATTTTCCTATCCCTCTGATTTTGATGTTTGATAACAACACACTTATCCGTTTAACCGTGTGCTAAGTGTATCACAGGTTTGATAAGGGGTGGCACAAATATTGGCATATCAATACACTTTGCGAAAAACCATTGTGCCAACCGGTAGTACCGGAACTACGACCGGTACTACCGCTTGACACCGGTACTACCGGTTCCAGTACCGTTTGGCACCGGGCAAAACTGATAAGGTTGTGTTCTAGTCAGTACCACCCGGTACCACGGAGCGGCACTACCGGTCCAACCGGTAGTACCGCTTGCGACAAGCGGTACTACCGCTTGACACGGTCGTACCGCTCAGCTGTACCGGGCCGTTCTAATGAACATCCACTCCTCTCCGTTTTGGCCAGTATCAAGCGGTACTTGGTACCGGTACTACCGCCCAGACGGTAGTACCGTGTCATACGACCGGTACTACCTCTTGGGGGTAGTACCGCAAGGGTGATACCGCCCAAATCTGAAGCCGGCTAGACGAACTGAAGCATCTCTGGTACCTGGTCCGGTACTTGACCGGTAGTACCGCTTGCAAGCGGTACTACCGCTTGAGGACCGGTACTACCGGTGCATTAATGACTCCAACGGCCATATTTTGTGGAGGGGTATAAATACCCCTCCACCTACCTTGGGACAAAGTGCTCAGCTCATTTAAGTCAAAGACCACCATTGGAGTCCATTGGAGCCATCCAATCTTCAAGATCTCCTCATTCCACCACCCAAAGTCCTTGATCTTTGGGGAATCGAAGGAGGAGGCCCCGATCTACTACTTCACCAAAAGAGATCTTCATTTCCCCTTCATTTCATTGAGGGCCCCTTTGCTCTAGTGTTTTCTTGGAAACCCTAGTTCTTGTTTTGGTTCTTACAAGCTTGTCTTTGATTGCTTTGACAGCTTGCTTGTATTTGGGAGCCTTCGATTAGGTTGTGGATGTGTGCCCCAAACTTGTAACGGTGCCGGCTTCCACCTTGAAGGTTGCCGATATAGTGGAAGGTGAATCGATCCCGTTGGGGTGAGATTCATCGGAGAACAAGGGGGGCCTCTCGTGGCGTTGGTGGTTTGAAACCACCCCCTCTCCAAACGTAGACGTACTTCCCCTCAAAAGGAAGGAACTACGGGAAACAAATCCTTGTGTCTCCGCGTCCACTTTTCGTTTACTTCTATCCTTTACCGCACCTTACTTACTTGTTACTACTTTGTGTTGTGGTAGCCGTTGCATAATTGTCATATAGGTAAATTCACCGTAGTTGCATTATCTAGAGAATTTACCTTATTGTCAAACCTTAATTTGAAAAAAAATAAAATTTGAAGTATCACCTATTCACCCCCCCCCCTCTAGGTGCCCATACGATCCTTTCAATATGAAGTTGAAATCCATCGCTTACGACTACACATAATGGACTACATACATCAACATGTATAAATTCCAATAATTTAGTCATCCGTTCTTCTTTGGCGTTTGAACGAAGTTTTAATTATCCCAAGGAAAGTCTCACAAGCGTTATTTGATCAAATCAAAGACTCCAAAAATCCATTAACATGGAGTTTTTTCATGTTTTTCTTTCCAATATAATTTAAACGGCGATGTCACTTTGTAAGTGATCTTTCAATCATTTGTCTTGCGACATTTTAGCATTAGGTTTTATATATGTGATTTCTCCAACTAGATTTGTAAATCATCAATCTTATATGGAATACATTAATTATTTGAACAATCTTTGTTCTCATAATACCTGATTTAAATAACAATTATTCAAACAACACTTGAAGGCAATCTTTGATGTCAATGAGAAATACAAACAATTGTTTGTTTGTTTTTGATGAACATCATCACATATTCTCTTGCTAGTTACTTAGGCCATTGTAGTTCATGAATTGTGTTGTTTTGTATGATATTTCATACCAACCAATTCGGTATCCAATACCCAAGAACCACATTGTTTAACAAGAAAAGAATACATCCATAACATGTATATCATCTATATACCTAAACTGGATATTTCCAGACTTTCATTTTCTGTCAAATATTTTATATATTCTCTTTCAGCATTTCCTTTTCCTTTTAAAATAATCTATCAACATCAACGGTGGCGCCATATACATGACACATAGACCAAAGCGTGTATAGTAAAATACTAGTACCTTTGGACTTGCACTTCGAAGTAGATCACCATCAGCAAATGTTTCGCGTTCTTCCAAAAAACCATTATTTAGTAATCTTTTAGTGTAGTAAACACTTTACCTGCATCTTCTATTCATCCTTATCATGACAACTTTCATGATCAAGCTAATGTAGCTTATAAAGGCGAATCATGAGTATAATGTTACTTTTCAAAACCTTTTTGGATGATTAGGATGTCTAGCATCTCCAACCTTTGCAAATTCTCAACCAATATGAGAACATATATTATACTCTATCATATTGCAACCAAAAACATTGTTTCAGATATCATTATATCTGCCACACATGATGGTTTCTGAAACAATTATTTGAGCTCCTAGATAACCTTGATATTTAAAAACAATCAAGAATTATGGAGGCAAACATGATACTTTAGATACTAACACTGCAATTGTTACTCTCGATTTAATAGTAATTATTAAATTTCATGGAGTAAACAGAGTTTGCTGAAAGTTTACAATAGGACTTTAAACTTTAGATTGACACTCAACACAATATGATACCAGTTCGTAAATTAAATATCCAGAACTCTATAGTTGTATTATCTCAATTACAACTAATCATAAGGTGGCTAACGAATGCCAATGACTACAACAAATTATGCAAATTCACTTTGATTTAATTTATGATAAATTGAGTTATAATAATCCAAATTAGAAATGAACTCCCACTCAAAAATGACATCCCTAGTGTCTTTTTGGTGATTACATGAACCAAATCCACTACACCAAGTCCGGACATCACGTGAGTCGGTGTAGCTTCAAAGGCAAGCATATATATGGGCATCATATCAAACATATGACTCATGCTAAACCTTTCGGTCCGTGTTCCGAGGCCATGTCTGTATATGCTAGGCTCGCGAAGTAAGAACCTTAGTATTGTCTTACACCTGATGTATGTTCGTGGATTCAAATACACCCGATCATCACGTGATGTCTTGAAGCGGTGGAACATAGTCGGTGCATACATAAGGGAAAACACATTTTTATCTTGATATCTAAATGAGGGATCATCTTATAATGCTAATAAAACGCCAAACAAGCAATATAAGATGCTAACAAACAGCATATGCTACAGTGATATGATATGGTTCTTGCACTTGATCTCTACCTTATGCATCGTGGAATGATCTTTATCATTCCTATATGTGTAAGGCCAAGGTCTATGTAACTTACACTTTGTCATATTATAATTTTAAATAGTATCAATCCATACTACAAATTATAACACTACCATATCATAGGACTTGCCGAGCAAAACCAAAAACTAGACGCCTCAAATTTATCTTTTGCATGTTTTACGTGGCTGAGGGCTTTCGGAGATAAAACCGTTCTTACCTACGAACAAGGAACCACAACAATGATAATCAAATTATTGGCAACTCGTTGTAAATCAGATATCGACTATAGTAGGAGAGATAGACACTCGCAAGCCACTTATGCAAAACTAGTTGCATGTCAAGTGTGGAACAGGTCTCATGTGCGAGGACATGTAAATTTTGTCCGGGCCGCTTCATCCCACTATGCCACCAATATCCAAAGTACAAGGAAGAAACAATAACATGACCATCAGTGCCCACATACTCATATGTGTACTACCCGTACAAAGCATCTACGCATAGATCTGGCTCTGATACCACTAGGTTCGCAGCATAGAAAACAAAAAAATTCCTACGACGGGAACAACTAAGTACCAAGATCTATCTAATAGATACAAGCAACGGTCGGATATACATCCATAGAATACATACCCTCGAAGACCGAATAATGTCATCGAGGTTATACTCGTGGATGATGTAGTCGAACGCTTGCCGATCTCAAAATCGAGAAGAAGTCCATCCGGTCCAGCAGCATCTAGTCTAGCACCGCAAAGCAGTGGTGCATCCATGATCACACACACGTTCGGGTATCCCGACAACCTCCGCACCCTCGCTCCAATGAAGCAGCAGAAGCAACAAATCCTTCCATAAAAAGCCACCGGGAACATGTATCTCGCTGATCCGAGACCATGGGGAAATTCTAAAGGAGGGAGAGAGATCCTTCGCGAGGAGGTGTGTTGTGAGAGTAGGAGAGGGGGGCCTTTTATAGGGAGAGGGGAGGAAGCCAAGGGGCATGGTGCCCATCCATAGTGGATGCCCCCACCTCTTCCACATTCATGTGGGTGGAGCTTCCACTCAAAATGAAAAACCTCCACTCACATAAACATGCCTCCACTCAAAAATCCACTCACATGCATTAAATTTCCACCAAATTTAATGCAAGATCTCATTTAAATAAAACTCTTTTATTTATTTATTCAGAATTTTGTTAATTACTTTAATTAAAAAACATTCATATAAAACCCCTTAGAACATTTCAATTTCACATGCATAACCAGTTTCAGCAATTTCAACCAAAACAATTCCGGTGTATAGTGAAATAAATTCATGCGCTTTCTTTTTCTTTCTCTAGCATACTATTTGCTCCGAATGGTGTCGGTATCCCTTAAGTGTGTCACCCTATGGTTCGCGAATAATGAAGACATGATAGAGACCCCTCTCTGATCAATAATTAGCAACGGGACCTAGAGATCCGTACTGACTCCCACACATTCAACGATGACTTCTGTGATCGTGTGAACCTTATACGCACGTAACTCAATCCCTTTTTCTGGCGATATATTACATGTCCGAGATTCGATCATTGGTATCTTCATACCTAGTTTGATCTCGTTACGACATGTACTCTTTTCTCGTTCCCGTGATATAACATTCTAGTGATCAAATCACTTGCTTGCAAGCTAATTAATGTGATATCACCGAGAGGGCCCAGAGTATATCTATCCATCATCGGGATTGACAAATTCCACTCTTGATGCATGAACCTCAACATAACACCTTCGTAGCACTGAACCCATCTTTATAGTCACCCTGTTATGGTGTGACATGATGTTATCAAGATACTCTTCTAGTGTTAGTGATTGACATGATCTCATGGTCTAAGGATTAGGATTACTTTGTATGATGTTATAGAAATATAAACACAATGACTTTGATCGTAATGCTATACTTCGGATGAATGTTCATAACATCATTCCAACAATGTTGTGACCTTGCTATTAATGACATCCAATATCCATGATCAGGAAACCTTTGATCATCTTGTTAATAAACGAGCTAATTTATAAGAGAGGCATAAATAGGAACTTTTTATTTGTTTATTAAACACACATGTATTAACATTTCCGTATTAATACAATTATAGCATGCAAAATAAACATTTATCATAAACAAGGAATAAGATAAGAACCACTTTATTATTGCCTCTCGGGCATATTCTCTTCATAAAGTCACTTGTAATGATGTTATAGTAATTTAAACATAATGACTTTGATCGTATTACTATACTTCAGATGAATGTTCATCACATCATTCCAACAATGTTGTGACCTTGTTATTAATGACATCCAATGTCCATGATCAGGAAACCTTTGATCATCTTGTTAATCAACGAGCTAGTTTATAAGAGAGGCATAACTAGGAACTTTCTATTTTTTATTAAACACACATGTATTAACGTTTCCGTATTAATACAATTATAGCATGCAAAATAAACATTTATCATAAACAAGGAATAAGATAATAACCACTTTATTATTTCCTCTCAGGCATATTCCCTTTAGTCTCCCACTTGCACTAGAGCCAATAATCTAGTTTGAAAACTTTGTTATGGTGTGACATTTGATGTTATCAAGCTACTCTTCATATGTTAGTGATTGACATGATCTCATGGTCTAACGACTAAAGTCACTTGTAATGATGTTATAGTAATTTAAACATAATTACTTTGATCGTATTACTATACTTTGAATGAATGTTCATCACATCATTCCACCAATGTTGTGACCTTGTTATTAACATCCAATGTCCATGATCAGGAAACCTTGATCATCATGTTAATCAACAAGATAGTTTATATGAGAGGCATAACTAGGAATACTTTATTTGTTTATTAAACACACATGTATTAACGTTTCCTATTAATACAATTATAGCATGTAAAATAAACATCTATCATATACATGGAATACAATAATAACAACTTTATTATTGCCTCTCGAGCATATTCCCTTCAGTCTCCCACTTGCACTAGAGACAATAATCTAGTTTACATTGTGATAAATCTAACACCCATGGAGTTTTGGTGTTGATCATGTTTCTCTCTCGGGATAGTTTTAGTCAACGGATCTACCACATTCAGATCCATGTGTACTTTACAAACCTTTTGTAAGATCCCTCCTTTATAAAGGAAAAGGATCCCTGTGATTGCAATGCTAGTCCCTGGATCAATGCTAGCATCCACAGTTTAAGATGAAGTACACAGAAACAAAGGTCATTATTATAGTCATTCCAGAGACAACATAGTCTTTACAACTCCAAGGCCACAGGCCTAGTACAAGAGTTTAAATAAGTAAATAGATAAAAGTCTTCATCTTCATGTGCCACAGGCAAACATGTTGAGTGTAGACTCATGACTCCTAATCCTCATCAGAGTAACCTGCAACATCACAAGTTACAGCCATAGTGGGTCAATACATTGGAATAGTATTGGCAAGTGATACCTTTGTATAATTTAGGTGGACTAGATACTATATGCAATTTGGCTAAGTGTAGCTTGGCTTGCTTTGCTCAAAATAGGTTTTGCCTATTAGTTGAAAACACTAAGTTTTTCATTGTCAAAACTTTTCCCAAGGAACCACCAATAGACATTGGGGTCCTTCACCCTTGTTCACCCACAAGTTTTTACTTAGAAATTGGGATGAGGAGATTCTTGATAGCTTCCATGTCTTGATGCTCAAGTTGTCCTTTTCCAGGGACATGGCTAAGTACTTAGATTCTTTCATCTGCAGAGGTTGTGCACTTTCCCCACCAGACTTGATTTTCACCAAGACATGACCTTTCAGAAGCCTTCCCTTGGACCAAATGGACGCGTTCCAACCTATCATCCCAATACCACCAACTGTCCAAATGGCTAAGTTCTAGCAACCTATGTGATCCAGGCAGAGCCCATATTGCCAAGTGGCTGCACTAGAAGCTTCTTAACATTTGGCTCTAAAATCTCTTTGTTCCTGGGTGGCTTTCCACAAGTGAGATACACAAGGTAAACCATAGAAATGGGCCTTGTGTAACCACTCAACATAAACCATTCCTTCCATTCCACCCAGGTGTTTCATTTACTTAGTTGTTTTATTAGGCAAAACACAAGTCCAAAGACTTAGAAATATTTTTATCATAGCATGTATATTTCACCAACCCTTGGTTGCTACTAGCTAGGCTAAGCATGGCATAGAATAGCATCTTAACTTAGAAATTTCCTAGCAATTCTACAACTACTAGGGTTTCCCAACATGGCATATAAGCAAAATATAACATGCAAGTCTAGCAAAATATTTCTAATGCTTAGTAGAAAACATAGGGATAAAAATATCATGAAGCACCACTTGCCTTGGTAGTTTGGAGAGTAGCTACACTCCTCACAATCACAATCACTATTGGCACCAAAATCTACACATAAAATCATAGCAACAATCACATACAAAATATATACAAACGAAAATATATGAATGCATGCAATATGATATGTGATGGTTTTTAAAACTCAACAAAGCAAGTGTACAGTACTGGTTCATAAACAAGTTTAAAACTTGCCAAACAACATTTATTTAAACCTTAAAACATTTCTTAAACAATTCATATACTCAAAATATTCCTACACATTTTTCTGCAAATAAAACCATTTTAACAGAAGCAAAACATTAAACACATTGCATATTTAGAAAGGGCTTGTTCTCCTGATTCTATTGATATAAAATTCATCAAATTTGGACGTGGGGATCAAAAGTTATAGCTAAAACAATTTCAAACCACTAATAGATTCAAATCCTGTTTTTAAATCTAATCTCTAGCCACGCGTCATAACCTGATTGGCGCGTACCGGTTTGCGTCGGATCACGCTTCTGAGCCGCTGGATCAAACTTAATCGCGCGGCTCAGATTGAATTGTACTGCTTCGTCTAGGTTCTATTGTATCCGCACGATCTAGATCTAACGGGGCTCAGCACTTGACCATCCAGTGGCGGCGCTGGCGGCGGCGACAGGCGGTGACGCCTCTGTCAGAACTGCCACCGGTGTTCTAGGTTGCGCGGGAGAGGGGGAAGGGGCTTACCGATCTCGCCGTGCGATGCTGATGCTCAAGGTGGCGATGGCTGGTCAAGGGGCGCGCTGTAGTGGCCGAGGGAGCTCGTCGGAGTTGCTGGCGGCGTCAGATGCTTGCTGTCGAAGACGTTGCCGAGGCTCTGCGTCGACCTAGCACAAGCCAAATGGTTTAGGAGATGCGCAAGGACCTGGCGACCAAGACAGTACCAAAGGGGAGGCAAGGGGCGGTCTCATTTTACCTGAATCGCACGTCGGAGTCGAGCGGCGGCTCAGGTGCTCGCGGGTGAGAACGAAGACGTCGCTCTGGATCATGAGAAAGCAAACAGAGGCCATCAGTAAACGCGCAAGGTCGTGCTGGTCATGATGGTTTGAACTAGAGGCTGGGAGGCGGTCAGTGCTCACCGAGATTCGTCGCCGGAGTGCGTCTATCTGCGGCGGCGCGAGGGCGATTGCGGGCAGCCTGGTGGCGGAGAGGTGGCGCTAGGTGAGGGGAAATGGCTGCGGTGCAGATGGGGTTATATAGGCAGAAGGGGAGCGGCAATTAAGCGCAGAATCAATGGCAATTAAGCCCGCAGTGACTGCGGCGAGGTAACGGCGGAGCGAGCGTCGCGGCCGCGCGTGATTGACGACGACGACGACGTGGTCGCAGGGTCCACTTGTCAGCGAATAAAACAGAGAGAAGGTGGGGTCGTGTGGTCAGTGACCTGGTGGGTTCGTCTGCGAGTGAGAGAGAGAGAGGGAACCCGGGTGGGCTTAGTGGGCTGAAACCGTTGTTGGGCTAGTTAGGTGGCGCTGGCCTTTTTTCCATTTCTTTTCTCCTTTTCTTTTTCTGTTTTTATTTTCTAAAATGATTTTCAATTCCAAATCAAATGAGTTTGAATTCAAATCTTCTCTAGGTTTTTATTCAGCAAACCTTGCACTCAAATGTGTGTCAAACACTACTGTTTAAACAAAACACTTGATCAAATGAAAAATAAAAATAAAACCAAGCCTTTATGTGATATATACAATAGGCATAATATTGGTTTTATTTACTCCTTTTGTTTTGAAAACTTTTCTCAAGCTTTTGAAGGTGCCTAAGTTTGAATTCAAACCTTATTGAACAAAACAAGGTACTCTTCTCATTGGAAGATAGCATTAAGTCTAGAGCAAACTTACATGAAATAATAAGCATATATGCTTCTGTTTTGAAATGATTTGCTTGAAATGAAATTCATATGATCATGGATGCATGGATGATATGCATGAGTTTGAAACATGATTTTAGGGATGTTACACCTTTATATCTCCATCCTTGACATGCTCGCAGATGGAGTGAAACCGGCGCTTGATATACTTAGAATTCTTGTGAGACCTTGGTTCCTTGGCATTGGCTATGGCTCCATTGTTTTCACAATAGATCACCATTGGGTCCAATGCGCTAGGAACCACACCCAGTTCCGTTATGAACTCCTTCATCTAAACTTCTTCATGTGCTGCTTCCGAAGTAGCAACATATTCCGCCTCCGTTGTTGATCCCGCCACCACGGGTTGTTTGGAGCTCCTCCAACTAACTGATGCTCCATTCATGAGAAATACGTATCCGGATTGAGACTTAGAGTCATCTGGGTGGGTGTCGAAGCTAGGGTCGACATAACACTTAGCGACGAGCTCTTATTCACCTCCATACATGAGAAACATATCCTTAGTCCTTCTTAAGTACTTAAGGATATTCTTGACCACTATCCAGTGTTCCGTACCTGGATCAGATTGGTATATGCTAGTCAAACTAATAACATGTGCCACATCCAGTCTTGTACATAGAATGGCATACATTATAGAGCCTATGGCCGAGGCATAGGGGATTCTATCCATTGTCTCTCTTTCTTCTACCATAGCCGGAATTTGAGTCTTACTCAATGTCTTGCCTTGCAACATAGGTAAGTACCCTTTCTTACTTCCATCCATTTTAAACTTCTTTAAAGTCTTATCAAGCTATTTACTGTGTGATAGCCCCATTAGACGTCTTGATCTATCCATGTAGATCTTGGTGCCTAATATATATGATGCTTCACCAAGGTCCTTCATCCAAAATTTGTTGTTTAGATAACTTTTAACCTTATTTAGATCTATATCATTTCCAATCAACAATATGTCATCCACATATAATATTAGAAATGCCACAGAGCTCATACTCACTTTCTTGTAAATACAAGCTTCTCTGTAGGTTTGGACAAATCTGAACCCCTTGATCACTTCATCAAAGCGGAAATTCCAACTCTGGGATGCTTGCTTCAGTCCATAGATGGAACGCTGAAGTTTGCATACCTTGATAGCATCCTTAGGATCGACAAAACCCTTTGGTTTTACCATATACAACTCTTCCTCAATATTACCATTGAGGAACGTGGTTTTGACATCCATCTGCCAAATTTCATAATCAAAAAATGTAGAAATTGCTAACATAATCCTAACTGACTTTAGCATCGCTAAGAGAGAGAATGTCTTATCGTAGTCAACTCGTTGAATTTGTAGAAACCCCTTTGTAACAAGTCGAGCTTTATAGATGGTCATGTTACCATCAGCATCAATTTTCTTCTTGAAAATCCATTTATTCTCAACGGCCTTTTGGTCGTGAGGTAAGTCCACCAAGGCCAAACCTGGTTTTTGTACATGGATTCCATCTTGGAATGCATGGCTTATAGCCATTTGTTGGAATTTGGGCTCATCATTGCTTCTTCATACGTTGCGGGGTTATCATTTCCATCAACCATGAAATTCATGACAGGATTTCTATATAGTTCTGGAGATGCACGTGTCCTGCTTGACCTACGAGGTTCGGTAGTATCCTCTTTCGGAGTTTCATGATATTTATCATTATTTCCTTCTTCATTCAGTGAAATCAACTCCAGAACAATTTTCGGTGCTACGCTACTTGCCGTTTCATGAAGAGAAGGTTCAATAACCTCTTTGAGTTCTACCTTCCGACTACTCACACCTTTCACGCGAAACTATTTCTCTAAAAACCTTGCCCTTGGATCTATGATAGAATGAATACCCAATTGTTTCTTTAGGGTATCCTATGAAGACGTATTTTTCCGCTTTGGTTTTGATTTTATCCGGCTAAAGTTTCTTCACATAAACATCGCATCCCCAAACTTTAAGAAATGACAACTTAGGTTTGTTTCCAAACCATAATTCATACGGTGTCGTTTCAAATGATTTAGATGGTGCCCTATTTAAAGTGAATGCAGCGGTTTATAGTGCATAACCCCAAAAAGAAATTGGCAAGTCAGATAGAGACATCATATATTGAACCATATCTAATAAGGTACGATTACGACGCTCCGATACACCATTATGTTGTGGTGTTCCGACAGGCCTGAGTTGTGAACACACTCTCATATGTGTGCCACATCGTAACTTAGATATTAACCCACACCATCTGATCGTAGAAATTTAATCTTTCTATTATGATGATTTTCCACTTCATTCTGAAATTCCTTGAACTGTTCAAAGGTTTTAGATTTGTGTTTCATCAAATAGATATACCTATATCTACTCAAATCATCTATGAAAGTAAAAAAATAATGATATCCACCTTGCACTGACACACTCATCAGACCACATACATCGATATGTATGATTTCCAATAAATCTATCGCCCACTCCATTGTACCGAAAAACGGGGTTCTAGTCATCTTGCCAATAAGGCATGGTTCACATGTATCAAGTGATTCAAGAGTCCATCATAATGGAGTTTCTTCATGCATTTTACGCCAATATAACCTAGAAGACAGTGCCACAGATATGGATATATCATCATCAAGTTTAATCCTTTTGGCATCTATATTACGCATATACATATCACTATTATCAAGATTCAAAAGAAATAAACCATTCATCACAGGCGCATGACCATAAAAGATATTATTATTATAAATCGAACAACCATTGTTTTCCAATTTAGAGGAATAACCATCTTGCAATAAACATGATCCTGATACAATGTTCATGCTCAACGCAGGCACCAAATAACATTTATTTAGGTTTAAAACTAATCCCGATGGCAGATGGAGAGGTAGCGTTCTGATGGAGATCACATCAAATTTTGATCCATTGTCGACACGCATGTGGACCTCACCCTTTGCTAGCAGTCACTTGTTCCGCAGCCCCTGTTTCGAGTTACATATATTATCAACCAAATCAGTATCAAATACCCAGGTGCTACTACGAGTACTAGTCAAGTACACATCAATAACATGTATATCATATATACCTTTGTTCATCTTGACGGCCTTCTTGTTAGCCAAATACTTGGAGCAATTGCGCTTGCAATGGACAGTCCCCTTACAATAGTAGCACTCGATATCAGACTTAGGGACATCTCGGGTCTTCTTATCAGGTACAGATACAGATTTACCGCCCCTTTTGAAGTTACCCTTCTTGTCCTTCTTGAAACCAGTGTTCTTATTGATCATCAACACTTGATGTTCTTTCTTGATCTCCAGATAAGCAGTCTTATGCATTGACAGAAGCTCGGGGAGAGTCTTCTTCATGCCATGCATGTTATAGTACATCATGAAGCTCTTGTATCTTGGTGGCAGAGATTGGAGAACCTGATGTATGCCTAAGTCAATGGGAATCGTTATTCCCAAGGAAACAAGCTTATTGGTGTACCCAGAAATTTTGAGTACGTGCTCACTAACTGAGTTGTTCTCCTCCATCATGTAGCTAAAGAACTTATCTGAAGCATCATGAGTCTCCTTAGAAGCATGGGTATCAATAATCATTTTCAATTCACCCATGGTATCAAAAGCATTGCCATTCTCAAAACGCTTTCAGAGTTATGGCTCTAGCCCATACAATATGCCTCAATGAACCATAGTGTGGTCCTCCTGATGACTCAAGTAAACAATCTTTACTTCATCGGGAGCATCATCAAGTGGTAGGGGGCCTAGCGGCGCTTCTAGCACATATTGCTTTTGTGCAGCAGTGAGGAGAATCCTCAAATTCATGGCCCAGTTGGTAAAGTTGCTACCATTTGTTGCAAGTTTCTCTTTATCCATGAACACATTAAAATTAAAAGCAGGTGGTGCCATCTACAACGGAATTTTCAAAGTTTATTTTAGACTAAGTTTATGATAGATTTAAGTTCAGATAATCCAAACTATAAATGAACTCCCACTCAAAAACATCCCTCATGTATTTTTAGTGATTACATGAACCAAATCCACTACAAAAAGACCTATCATCACATGAGTTGTTGTAGTTTTAAAGGTGAGCATCACGATGATCATCATATCAACCATATGACTCATGCTTTAATTTTTGGTTCATGTTCCGAGGCCATGTATGTACATGCTAGTCTCGCCAAGTAAGAACCTAGTATTCGCGTGTGTAAAATTGTCTTACACCCATTGTATGTGAACGTTGAGTCAATCACACCCGATCATCACGTGGTATCTCAAAACGATGAACTTTTCAACGGTGCATACTAAAGGAAGAACACATTATTATCTTGATATTTAAATGAGGGATCATCTTATAATTCTACTAAAGCACCAAACAAGCAATATAAGATGCATACAAACATCATATGCTAAAAGGGATATGATATGGTTCTTGCACTTGATCATTATCTTGTGCATCGTGGTATGATATTTATCCTATACGTGTAATGTCAAGGTCTATGGAACTTACACTTTAGCATATTATAATTTCCAATAGTATCGATCCATACTACAAATTATATGTAGAGGTCCCAACCTGATAAGGTGGAGGTCCCTGTGTTTATAGTGCTAGTCCATGGATCGATTAGCTAGCACCCACAATTTAAGATGTAATATCAAGAAACAAAGGTCATATTACAACTCATAACCAGGAATAAAAATAGTTCATTACACCTTACATAGCTCATATGGCTATCTTATTACAACGCAGCAGATACAACTATAATGCATGGAGTCCTTCATCTTCATTTGCCACAGGCAATCATGTTGGTTGTAGACTTGTAATCCCTACTCAACAAACTTCACTAGCAACAAACAAACCTGCAACATAATAAGTTATAGCCACAAGGGTCAATACATTTGAATTGTATTGGCAAGTGATATCATATTGATATGGAGAATCTATCATCTACATGAATATATGGCTAAGTGGAGTTTTAGCTGGCCTTTGCATAAAATAAGTTTTCCCTATCCTTTGAAAATAGTTTTTCTCTTTTCAAAACATTTCACCACACATGGCACACTAGATACACACCAGGTGCATCCCTTGCTCACCCAACAAGTTTTAACTTAGAGAAATTGGGATGAGTAGATCCTTGATCATTTTAATGTATTTGATGCTCAAAATGTCCATTATCGGGGACACGGCTAAGTACTTAGGTTTTACCCTCTCGAGAGGTGGTGCACTTTTCCCATAAGATTCGACATGCATCGAGACGAGACGTTTTAGAAACAATCCCTCAGATCAGCACAGACGCGTTCCATCCTATCATGTCAACACCTGGATTTTTCAATCCTAGATGCTTGTTATGCCATACATCGCAATCCCAGGATTACCATTTTTGCGAGACATAACAGAATTGGATACCATAGTACATCATCCATTACAAACGATACATAAGTTCTTAGACAAATAGGGATCTCCTGATCCAGTTCTTAATACAACTTCAAGCAGCGGAATACGTAATAATAACGGTAGCGTAGGCGAAGCTCCATCTTCGGGTTCACAGGCAATGCTGACGATGGAAGATGATCCTAGTTGTCGTAACCTCCCTGGGGCCCATCCTCCAGGTACTCCTCTTCATAGTCTGGCCATGGGAATAGCCAGGGACAAAGCCATAAGTACTCTTTAAGTACTCGCAAGCTAATACTAACAGGTAAAGGTTTTTTTTTGGATAATAGGACACTAGGCTCTAGGGTTGTTTTGCAAAAGCCAGATTTATCTCTACTAAGTTCCGAAGCTAGTCACAATTTTATAACTCCTAGGTGGGATCTTGTAACTCATGTCACAACTCTGTTGTGGTCAAGTCAAGGTCTCAATTCATTTCACAAGTCATTTTGAGAAGTCTGACGGGGGAACAGTATGGCCACTCCAACTATCCATAACCACGGACGCGGCTATTCGAATAGTTAGACACTCTGCAGAGATTGTACACTTTCACCACAACATTCGATACATCCGTCAGGAACAAATCCTGAATTCACCATACTCAGTATGCGGATAATATATCCTAACCTTTCAATTACACGCCCTAGTATAAGCACCTCTCCTATGAGTTTGGCCTCCCAACCATGTCCAACTATCATCTTGGGTACTGCACAGGTGGACAATCTTCACAAGGTAGCCTCAGCTCAGACCTTGGCCGTGAGGGAGCTAATACTAAGGTATATAAATTTCCAGTCAAGCCCTACCCAATATTCGGGTATTGTGGTTATACGATAAAATTGGAATGGTATCGCATCCAGACAACCATCAGTTTTATAAAGGGTTAAGGCTCATGCCTCAATATTTTCATCACCAAAATCATCAAGTGTGAAACACATGTCCAAAACATTTCAATAGAATGATCCATCATTCCAAGGTTTTCATAACCATTTTTCCACCAAGTAAACCCATCTAAAGTTGATCAAGTTTTATGCTTAGCACTAGCATCTACAAGTGGGGGTAGTACTAATGAGGGGTGGTAAACTAGTGGAGTTTCAACTAAGTACAACCTTATATCTTAGGATGATATCAAGGTTTCTAACTTAGGCCAAATTTATGCTCTTTATGCAACCTTAAGAATCTTTCTAGTATCTACAAGTCACTTAAGTCAACTCTAAGTTAAAGCTTTGATAAAGAAATAAAGTAAGAAGCTTGCAAATAAAACTAGGATTGGTTTATCAAGTGGGTATAATCACATATGCTTAAGGCATATAGTAGGCGTAGTAACAAGCAAGTAATTGCTTGCACCAAATCAGTATAAGCTTGCTAAATTGCAAGTGTTAGCTTGCATAGGTAAACTTGACTAGTAAGGCTTGCCTTGTGCAGAGCAGTGGTTGAAGTTCTCCTCGGCTTCTTCTTCGTAGAATCCTCCTTCCTCCTCGTATCCTTGGTCGGTACTAGCGTCTATGAATAAATACGAGGTACACAATCACCAAACAATACTTAACTACTTGCAATCATCACACACAAGGGTCCTATAAATGATCTAGCATCATCTCTAACATTACAAGGTTAAGGCTTGATTTAATTCCTTTTATTTTTAGAAAAGTAATTTCTACTCATTGAAAAACTACTTAAGATTTAATATTCTCCAAACCAAACATGGGATCATGTTGACACATGTCATCACCACATATTGTAGTCCATGGGAAAGTGATTTAAAGTGGTGTCAGAATTTAATAAGGTTTTACCCTTTTATTCTAATTAATTAAAGTGGCTAGAAATGCCTATGTAGCATTCTTTTATTACTTGAACATTATTTCTGCAAGTAAACCTATATATTTTTATATATTCTGAAATGTATGGTTAAATGTGATTTTTGAGAGTTGGAATCAACTCAAAAGCTATTATGGTTTAAATTTGAAAAAAGTTTGAATGCAGAAAAGCTTCTGCCTTGTTATTTTTACTAAGGATGATCTATAGATCCAAATGACTTGAATCCAACGGGCTTGGATTCAGCATTCAGAGGCCTTTCCAAAAAAATTGTTTTCATTCAAATTGGTGCACTGAATCGATCTGGGTTGAATTTTGAAGTTGGGTACAGAAGTGAGTTTGAATTGAAATGGAAAAAGTTTAATTCAAATAACTGGGCTGCGTGGGAAAAGTTACTGGGCCGGCCTGCTAAGCGCAGTGCTCCCGCGGATGCTTAAGTGGGTGTCCCCACTCGTCAGTGACACGGGGCTGGGCGAAGCGGTATGGGGCAACGTGGGTCGTTCGATCTGATTCTAATCCAACGGCTGGGAGTCATCGTCGACGCGAGAGAACGCCGGCGAGAACGAAACCTAGCGCGGCCAGTGGGGGGTGCTGGGGGCTCACCGGGGTACTGGCGAGGGTCGGCGAGGCGGGCGAATGACGAAGTCAACGATGACGAACTCAGGGGTGGTCGCGGCAGCTCCTGGGGTGGACGAAATCGATGGCTCCCTTCTTCTCCAGAGGCGGCGGGCTCCGGTGAAATTCCGGCAGGGTGGTGCTCGCCTTGCTCTGAGAACGGTGTGGCACGATCAGTGAGGAGAGGGGAGTGAGATGGTGTGAAGAAATCGAGCGGGGGTGGCCTCTATTTATAGTCGAGCGAGGGGACCGTCGGGGCGCACGGTGAACTCGTCGGGGGCGATGTTACAGGCGGCTATTGGCATGGGCAAGGGTAGGGGACGGTGTGGTGTCTCCTGGCGATGCTCAACGACATGGTTTTGAGGCATGGGGCGGTGCAGCTTGGTCTGGAACGGGCGATGCTCTGTGCGGCAGAGGCGGCGTCTTCGACGGCGAGTGGTGGCTATGCGTCACGAGGCGGCGAACGGGGATGTCTAGCGGTCTCCTGGGTCGGTGGGGATTGTGTATGCACACGGCGAGGGCGGCGCGCGGTCTGTGGGCTTCGGTCGAGGGTGGTGCTCTGGCGCACGCTCAGCATGGTCTCTGGCGGTCTGGGCGCGGTTCATGCGCGTGGTCCAGGGCTTGGCAACGCTCGCGGTTGGGACGGTGAGTGGCGGTGGACGGTGGGATGCCTCCCAGACATGCTGGCTAGGCTTGCTGCTACTCCTAGCTTGCTGTCGACTATGGGGTGGCAAGGGTGTGCTCGGCTGTTCACCATTGATGGCAATGGCAAGCTCACAGTGGTGCTAGTGCTTGGTTAATCTTGCTAGATGATCTAATGAGCTGGTTGTGAGCTAAATGGGGAACCAGTTAGGCAAGAATCACTGCTCACAATAGTGTTTGATGTTTGTTTGATTTGTGTCTGCAACCTGTTTGATGAAATGGCCGCATGAAATCAAGTTTTGAATTTTGAAAAGATATTTGGTGGGTTTGCTAGATTGGTGCTGGTGAGTCTGCAGATGCTTGGGTTTTGAAAGTTGAGCTTGTTTGAGTGGTTTTTGAAAAAGTGGGATCTTCCCATATGATAAAGATTCAATTTTGAATTGTCATTTAAACTATGGATTTGAAAGTTTCTGGATGATCACAAAGTGGGCCTTGATACTTTGTTATGAGTACATTCAAGGGGTGCAAAGATCCAGAAAGGTTTCTGTTAGATTTTGAAAGTTTGAGACAGCCAAAGTAGGCATGAGAGTTAAATTGGTCAAAGTGACCATTCATTTAATATATGTGTTTTGATTTACTTGTCTTTAGGAAAAGTGTGGGAAATGTTTTAGATGATGTTTATTTTACCTAAGAAACATTTTACAAGCAATGACACAATCAAACAAGGTGGTTTAAAAGAATTTCAAAATCAATGCATACACATGAATGCATTCATAATTTTATTTAGAAAATTTTTTGTTAACCCTAATTTTGATGATTAGAGTTTGATGTTCCAAGTTTAGTATTTTTGGGATGTTACATATCATCACTACCACCAACTGTCTGTCAGTCTGAGTTATTGCAACCTAGTTGGTCAAGGCGGAGCCCATATGCCATGTGGTTGCACTGGAAGCTTCACAACACAAAACATCTCAAATCTCTTTGTTCCTGGGTGTCCATCCATAAGTGAGATACACCTAGGTGAACCATAGAAATGGTCCCTGGGTAACCAATCAACACAAACCATTCTTCCCATTCCACCCAGGTGATTCATTCACATAGTTGTTTTATTAATCAAAAACATAGTCATAGACTTTTCATAATATCATAGTATGAATATTCCACCCTTGTATTCTAATAGCTAGGCTAAGCATACTAACATAACTTTTCTCTCGACTTAGTAAGATTCCTACCAAGATATATTCTACAGGATCTACTATAGCATAGCAATATATAAAAATAGTCCTATCATGCATACTACAAAAATATCACTAATGCAATATTGAAAAGATAGGACTTTTGATGACCAAAGTATCACTTGCCTTTTTAGTAGAGAATCTAGGTACTCTCCTTGATCTTGCAATTGTCACACTCCTCAAAGTTCACTACAATACATTCAAGCAAAGCACACATTAAAAACTAGCACTCAAACAATTCACAACACAAAACAATAAAAACAAAGAAATGCATGCAAGCATGCAAAAGGTTGTTTTATTGAAAAGGTGGTTTCTAACAAGGCTCTAAACATTTCAAAACACCTACTGGTCTTTTATAAAAGTGGGAATTCATTTAAAATCAACTTAGTGAAAATAGGCCTTTTAAATCATTTTTGTTTTGCTAGAAATGCTTTTATTCAAAGTAATAATTTCTAGTGTTAACAAAATATATTTTTAAATTCAAATGTTAGTGTTTATGGTCAGAAGGTTCAAAACAAAACCATTTGCAAAAGGATTTACTCAAAAATAATTTTTAAAACAATTTTTATACTCAAAATAGTCCTATTAATTTTTCTGCATAAAACCTACTTTTTGAGACGCGAATGACCAAACCAGGGCCATAAGTGCAAAGTACACATTTTTCTGAATCTATAGACACCAAATTTTCAATTTGTGGACATACAGATCAAAAGTTATGATTTTTGCAAGTTTAAACACTTAGTAGAACAAAATCTGAATTTAAACAGAATAGTCACGTGGCCTGTTCTAATTGGCTAGTACCGGTTCGCGTGGATCAGCACTGTGAGCCACTAGATCTAAGTTAGATCGTACGGGTCAGATTGGTTGATACCCCTTCGATTAGTGATCTAATCTAAAGCATTAGATCTAGATCTAACGGACCTAGACGAAGCGACCAACAACGAGCGGTGATGGTGGCGAGCTGTAGTGGTGGCGCGTCTGTCGACGACGGTCCAGCGATGCCATGGGGCAAGGGAGGGGGCATAGTGGCTTACCAGGTTCGCAGTGACATGACGATGCTCAACGTGGACGTGGGCGAGGCCGGGGCGCACGGGTGTGATGGCGATTCCGCGCCGGAGTTACTGCCACCATCGGGTGCATGCAGTCATCATCAGGGGCGAGCCTACAGAGCATGAGAGGGCATGATGGGAGTGTCAGTGTGTGCACGAGAGGATGGTGAGAAGGGTCATATGAATTAGAGGGCAAGGGTCACACGGTGCTCACCGTATTTTGTCACCAGAGCTGCGGGGTCGTCGGCGGCATGCAGGCGATGATGGAGCCAAGCCTCCAGGGCACGCGCGAGCACACGGGAAGCGTCGGTAGGTGCGTATGTGGTTGGAGAGCAAGATTGTGTGAGCTAGGGCAAAAAAGGGGTCGGAGCTCGTCGGTGGCCACGTCGGTGTGAGCTAAATTTCGAGCAGCCTGGTGGCTCGCTGGCGACGGGGTTTGAGGGGAAACAAAGAGGAGGGGAGGAGGTTAAGAGGACGAGGTCGGGGGAGTGATTAACTCGTGTTGTTAAGCAAATTCAATCAAATTGAATCGGGGAGGGAAACGGTCAAAAGGGGAAGGGCGAGTTCAGCGCGCGGGGTTGACGACGCTGAGGTGGCAGGCGGGTCCAAGCAGTCAGGGAGGGTGCGGGTGTGGTGCACGGTGAGAAAGATCTGCGGGGGAGAGAGGGAGAGTGGCCCGGGTGAGCTGCTGCTGGGCCTAGGGTGTTGGGCTGGCTGGGCAGGTTAGCTGGGTTGGGTTCGTTTCTTCTTTTCTTTTCAAAAAATTTTCTTTTTCTTTTTCCGTTTTCTGTTTTTGCTCAAATCAATTGATTTAAACCTCTTTTGAATTCAAATCTTTTCAAACCATTTCAGTAGCTTTTATACCATTTATGAGTTGATTAATTAGCCCACTTTGGAAATTTCAAATATTTTTCTCATGATTTAGTATTCATTTAGGTGAGGCATTTTGTCTTTATTTAAATAAAATTGAATATGGTTCATAAACCCATATGATTTTATTTAAATAATATTTTATTCATTTATTTTTATTTAAATTACATTTCTTCCATTTACCTGTGGATTTTAATCATGATTTAAATTGTCTTTGAAATAATTCTTATTTATTTATTTCTTTATTTGTCTTATAAAATCCATATCTTTTTATTTATGGTTCCAAAATTGGTGATTCCAATTTGTATAATTTTATTTAATATTTATTTATCTTTTTTTAATCCTTTTAGGATTACTTTGTTCACAATTTGGTGTTGATTTTAGTTAGGAGATTTATTAGCCTTAGGAATACTTTCTTTTATCTCATTAAAATCATAAATTTTTATCCATGGCTCCAAATGGAGTTAAATCAACTCCCATGTTTTTTTGTAATATTTTTGTTTATGATTTTTATCATTTAGAAATGTTTGTTGCTAAATTTTTATATGGAACAAGGCCATAGTCTTGGAGTGATCTTGGAGATGATTTCTTTCATTAGGGTTTAGAGTTTTGGTTCAACCTTTCCAAGTTCTTTAAATTCAAGATACATTCCATGTAGGGATGCATTTGACTTGTTTGAAAATTTGTTTGTTGCCTTTTCATTAAAATTTTGTTCAAGTAGGGTTTTGGAAATTCCATTTAGAAGCAAAAAAGTTTCTTTTCACCCTAAATTTCAACATTTGTTTCTTTTGTTTGTTTATTTTTCACATTTAAAAATTTGGAAATTTTGGGGTGTGACATTATAATACTACCATATCATAGTACTTGCCCGGCAAAACCAAAAAACTAGACGCCTCTAATGTATCTTTTGCATGTTTTATGTGGTTGAGGGCTTTCAAAGATAGAACCATTCTTACCTACGAACATGGAATTACAACAATGATAATCAAATTATTGAAAACTTGTTGTAGACTAGATGTTGACTATGGTAGGAGAGATAGACACCCACATGCCACTTATGCAAACCTAGTTGCATGTCAAGCATGGAACAGGGCTCATGTGCGAGGAATGTAAAGTTTGTCTGGGCTGCTTCATCCCACTATGCCACCAATATCCAAAATACGCATAAGAAGCAATAACATGACCATCAGCGCCCACATAAACATATGTGTACTAACCGTGTAGAGTATATATGCATAGCTCTGATACCACTGTTGGGTTCGCAGCATAGAAAATAAAAAAATTCCTACGATGGGAACTGTATATGCCACGATCCATCTATCTTGATACAATCAACAGGTAGATATAATCTAGAATACATACCCTTAAATACCTACAAAGCTTTACGAGTATGGACTCGTTGGTGATGTAGTCGATCTCTTATCGATCTTAAGATTGTGTGGAAGTCTGGCAGCACCGCAACTCAGTGGAGCATCTGTGATCGCATACACGTCCGGGACCCCGACAACCTCCACGACCTCGCTCCAGCAGTGCAGCGGAAGCAGCAAATCCTCGCTCCATAAAAAGCCACCGGGAACATGTATCTCGCTAAGTCGAGACCATGGGGGAATAGTACTAGAGGGGGAGAAAGATCCTTCACAAGGAGGTGTGAGTGAGAGCGGGAGGGGAGCCTTTTATAGGAGGAGGGGGCACCCAAGGGCCATGGCCGGTGGCCAAGTTGGCTTCCCCCACCCCTTCCTCCATTCATGTGAATGGAGCTCCCACTTACAAAATAACTCTCCATTTCCTCCACTCAAAATCCCACTCAAAATCCATTAAATTTCCACCAAATTTAATGTAATCTCACTTTCAATAATACTTTTTTTATTTTTTTATTCAGAATTTTGTCAATTATATTAATTAACAAACATTCACATAAAACCCCTTGCAACTTTTTGATTTCACATGTAGAACCAATTTCTGCAATTTCACCCAAAACAATTCCGGTGTCCATTGAAATAATTCCAGCGCTTCGATATTTTTTTTGGAAACTCATTTGCTCCAAATGGTGTCGATATCTATTAAGTGTGTCACCCTATAGTTCGCAAATAATGCAGACATGATCGAGAGCAATCTTCGATCAATAATTAGCAGCGGGACCTGGAGATCCATAGTGACTCCTACACATTCAACGATAACTTATTGTGATCGTGCGAACCTTGAGATTGCAACTAAATCCTTTTGTCTCGCAATATTTTACATGCCCGAGATTCGATCATCTGTATCCTCATACATAATTTGATCTCGTTACTAACATGTACTCTTTTCTTGTTCCCGTGATATAACATTCTAATGATCTCCATCACTTTCTTGCAAGCTGTATCAATGCGATATCACCGAGAGGGCCAGAGTATATCTCTCCGTCATTTGGATGGACAAATCCCACTCTTGATCCATGAGCCTCTACATAACATTATCGTATTATCTGAACCCACCTTTATAGTCACCATGTTATGGTGTGACGTTTGATGTTATCAAGCTACTCTTCATATGTTAGTGATTGACATGATCTCATGGTCTAAGGACTAAAGTCACTTGTAATGATGTTATATTAATTTAAACTAATAACTTTGATCGTATTACTATACTTCAGATGAATGTTCATCACATCATTCCAACATGTTGTGACCTCGTTATTAACAACATTTAATGTCCATGATCAGGAAACCTTGATTATCATGTTAATCAACGAGCTAGCTCATATGAGAGGCATAACTAGGAACACTTTATTTGTTTATTAAACACACATGTATTAATGTTTTATATTAATACAATTATAGCATGTAAAATAAACATCTCTCATATACTTGGAATACGATAATAACAACTTTATTATTGCCTCTCGGGCATGTTCCCTTCTGAAAAGCTACTAAATCTCTCAATTGTTCTGTCCTTCTATTACTAAAGCATTTTGTGGAACTCATACTGATGTACTGGTACTTGTTTAAATCAAGGGCAGTAGATAGTCTTGCTTTTCTTTTGAAATATTGCCTTATCACAATCTATATGAGACTTGGGTATTTTGGGTTGCATACGGGTACTCAAAGCAGACTTGATCGTTAGTTTTGCATGCTCCAATGGTCGGGTGTGTTTGGATAAAAGGGCAAACTAATCGCGTGATAAGGTTTTTATAGCTGAAACAAGAACCAGTTCTCTCTGTACTGCTATTTTATTTTCGTGTCTCTATTGCTGAATCACTCACTTTTAAAAGTTGTTGAATTGGTTAAGTGCTTCTGAATATGAACTGCAAATCTGTCGATAATTCTTCTATATTATTCTCTACTACTAAATTTTACACGAATATCCGCCAAAATGAATTATCGTTCTTTCCCCCTTCCTCTCTGAGTTCTTTGTTTCGAATCCGGCTAAGCCACAGCACAATGCAATTTTTATATACCTTGAGAAGGAATCTAGCCCATTTGGCCCCTCTTTATCCTAGAACATTTAAATTCGTCCTTTTAGGGGTCAGGGGACTGGTGAGCACAGTCCAGTGAATTTTGAGAAAGGAGCCCATGCACCATAGCATATATAGTATAACCCATATAGAGCAGCACATGCACAATATCCAAACTCTTTTTAATTCAGCCTTTTTGGCATTGCCCCCTACCTATCAAAATAAAATAAAAACTCTGTCAGCCCATGTTTTTAAGGAACTACTCCATTTTGTGGCATTTTATAAATTGACATGCCAGGAGCGCTCCCCACTCCCCAAAAAAGATTCGCCTACCTATATTTTCATGTAGAAACTACTGCATATGTAGTAGTTTTTAGTTGAGCTGCTAGGAGCGCCGCCTTATTATATGAAGGGAGATAAACATAGATAAAGAAAGTCTTTTAAGGAGACAAATTCATGAGTTATAGAAGTACCATTTAGCGGTTGTGTTGTATAATCTGTGTCTTCTGCAGTGGCAAGGCACGCAGTTAATAGCTGCAAGGTCTCGATTTCAAATCCTAGTCAATTTACTCTATTATTATAGAGTCACTTTTTTTACTCTAAGGATGACATCTGGGACACAGATAAACTGTTGCTGCATCTAGCAATGTTGCCATTGTCAAAACGGCAGACTCGACCCGAAAAAAGTCCAACATACACATGTTTCTATCAAAATAGATGCTGACACCTGGAACCCGGCATAGACACGTTTCCTACACAAAGGAGGCTGACATGTGGGACCCAGCAAAGGACCAAGGTCAAGATAGTGGTCGTGGAAATTTCAATTATTATATATATACTAAGGCTAACATGTGGGACCCAGCAATAGAGTATATAGATTAACATTTTTTGTACTCTAAGGATGATACTTGGGACCCATATAAACTGTTGCTGCATCTAGCAATGTTGCCAGGGTCAGAACGGCGGAATCCACCACAAAAAATAGTCCAACATACACACATTTCTTTCAAATAGAGGCTGACATCTGGGATCCAGCATAGACATGTTTCCTGTATAGAGTTTGCTGACATCTGGGACCTAACAATGAACCAAGGTCAAAACAACCGAGGCAGCCGAAAAAAAGCCCATCATAGCATATTTCATTTATAGAGAGGCTGACATGTGGGACCCACCAGTGAGACCTTATACAGGTGCTACATCGACCAACATGGCCAGTTCGAATAATATGCACATGTTTCTTTTAATGAGATGCTGACATGTGGGACCCAGCAGCGTGAGCAAACGACAGATTCGCCGAGCAGTGCTATCTACTTTGGAACAGGGTAGTGCTAGAGAAGAAAAAATTCAATTATATACACATGATTCTTCTGATGTGAGGCTGACATAGGGGACCCACCAGCCTACATAAACGGATGATGCAGCGAGCAATGCTATCAAGTTAACACGGAGGCACGAGCCAAGTAAAAAAACCATCATGCACATGTTTCTTCTAATGTGAGGATGACATGTGGGGCCTGATACGTCCATTTGCATCACTATTCTATATCATAATTTACTGCTATTCATTGATATATTTCATATTAAGAGGTGTTCCTTATGTTGTTTCATCTATTTTTGCATGTTGGGTGACTTTTGGAGGATGAACCGCCGGAGTCAGGATTCTAATGGAAAAAAGCGGTGTTTAGATGCAATTTTCATGAAGATCAGAAAATTCTAGAAAATATATGGAAAATTATATTTTTCCAGAAGACGAAGGATGCCAGAAGGGGAGGCAAAGATGGGCCACATGGGGCACATCCCCCCATGCACGGGCCACCCTCGGCCGCGCCACCAGGGGTGTGGCCACCCTGGCCCACCTCCTGCTCTGCCCTTTCGCATATATCTTCTCCTCGAAACCCTAATACACGGAGAGGGACCACAAAAAGATTCCGCCGCCTCTGCGGGGCGAAACTAGAGAGAGAGAGAGAGAGAGAGAGAGAGAGAGAGAGAGAGAGAGAGAGAGAGAGAGAGAGAGAGAGAGAGAGAGAGAGAGAGAGAGAGAGAGAGCTCTGGCAGACAGATTTCTGCCGGGGAAATTCCTTCCCGGAGAGGGGAAATCGTCGCCATCAACACCGTCATCAAGCTAGACTTCATCGGGATCATCATCATCATCCTCACCACCAATATCTACCAGCACCATCATCACCACTACATCCTTCTGTAACAATTGTGTTGAATCTTGCATAGTTCTTAGGGGAAACTTTCCCGGTGTTGATTACTTTTGTATTTGATGCTTGTGAGTCGAACCATTGAATTATTGTTTATGTTCAGATTGTTATTCATCATCATATCATCTCTGATATTGATCTATATGATGTCCTGTGAGTAGTTCGTTTAGTTCTTGAGGAGATGGGAGTAGTCATGTTGTTAGTAGTGGAATTGTGTTGAGGTATTATTCAATGGTTGTTATTTAAGTTGTGGTGCTATTCTTCTAGTGGTGTCATGTGAATGTCGACTACATGATACTTCACCATTTATGGGCCTAGGGGAATGCATTGTGTATTTGGATACTAATCGTGGGGTTGTCGGAGTAACAGAAACCTGAACCCCTGTTAGGAAACCTTTGCACAAGGGAGTGTAGGATCTCAGAGTTTAATGATGTCGTTGGGTTTTTATCATAATTACTTTCTTGTGGTTGCGGATGCTTGCAAGGGGTTTAATCACAAGTATGTATTAGTCCTAGTAAGGTTGGTACATTAGCACAGGTTCACCCACACAACACTTATCAAACCAAAAAAAATTAATCAACTATATGAAACGAAAGCACGTGACAATATTCTCATGTGTCCTCGAGAACATTTGGTCCTCATAAGTAATACAACCGGCTTGTCCTTTGCTAAGAAAGGATCGGGCCACTTGCTGGAATTATTTGTTGTCTTTATTTACTTGCACTTTATTTCTTTGCTTTATCAAAAAACCCTAAAATCTGTTTGCTAAGTATTTACAGAGAATTCTTGCTCCAAACCACTAGTCAACACCTTCTGCTCCTCATTGGGATTGACACTCCTATTTATCAAAAGTACTACGATACACCCCTATACTTGAGGGTCATCAATACTATTTTTTGGCGTCGTTGCTAGGGAGTGAAGCGCTATTGAAGGGTGGAACTATTAATGGAAACTTCTACTATGAGTATTGATTTTTATTTTTGTTTGTTACTTTGTTTCCAATATGGATAACCCACTTGGTTTCCTATTTTGGAAAGCTACTACCACTGCGAGGGTTGTAGATGAACCACCACTTGCTGAGATAGATCCTTTTAAGATACCTACAAGAACTCTTGATCGTGTTATGGATAATTATTATTTTGGGGATGGAACTGTCCATCCTGGTGATCACTTTCTTTTTATCCATGAATTATGTGGGTTGTTTAAGTGTGCAGGTATCACAACTGAGCAAATTAAGAAAAATTTACTCTTTATATCATTGAAAGGAAGAGATGAAGAATGGTATTAGTCGCTAAAGAATGGACAATCTATGGAATGGGAGGAAATTGTACCTCTCTTTTATTCTAAATTCTATCCCCCAGTGAGATTCATAAGGATAGGAACCAAATATATAACTTTTGGCCTCGTGATGGAGAGAGTACAACCCAAGATTGGGGGATATTGAAGTTACTAATGCTTAACTGTCCTATTCATGAACTCCCTAATAATATTATTATCAATAACTTTTATTCAAGGCTTTATCTTCATGATAAAGATTTACTAGATGCTTCTTATGTTGGATCATTCACACTATGAAGGAAGAAGCTAAATGGGATCTTCTAGACCGTATTCAAGAGAATACTGAAGCATGGGAGAATGACAAAGGAAGAAAGTCAGGTATAAATTATGATTATGAATGCATTAAATCTTTTATGGGAACTGATGACTTTCATGATATCAGTACTGAGTATGGTCTTAATTCTCATGTTGAAAATGAATTGCCTAATGAGGATTTCAGGGTTGAACAACTTGCTTCTATCGATCCAGTTTATGACCTTAGACCTCTTTTTGATGATTGTAAGTATGCTCATTCTGATGATAAATTTGTTACTTGTGATAGTTATATTGTAAACTTTATTCATAGTGCTATTGAAAGTTATTATGAGAGAGGGAAACATGGTTTTATGCATCTCAATAATATTAAGTTTCCCCGCTTTATGTTGAAAGCTTTGAACTTGCACTTATTTTGTCTTCCTATGCTAGTAGCCTTTTGTTTCAATAATTTGTTTCCTTATGAAACTCCCTTGCATAGGAAGTGGGTTAGACTCAAATATGTTGGATATTTGCTTCTTGATGCTCTCTTTTACTTCAAATTCATATCTCCTATGAGAGCATCATTGAAATTAGCATGCACATCTTAATGGCTATAAAGAAAGAGCTTTTGGGAGACAACCCATTTTAGTTTGCTTTCGGGTTTTTGTTTCTTTGAGTCCTGGAAGTTATTACCTCTGTAATAACCGCTCCTTACTATTTTTGTTTGGTTTTTGTGTCAAGATCAACCTCTTTTGAGAAGTAGAGGAGTTGTGAGAAGTTGTTGTCCTAAGAAGGATTTTTGTGCAACAATGTAAAAATTCGTGAAAAATCTCAGTAGGTCGGATGGAGCTGTAATTTTGTATGCTTGTACCCCAAGTTGTTATCCAACTTTCATTAGTTTTGCACTTTTTGATTTAAGCAACAGAAGATTTTCAAAAAATCAATCTTTACCTGCTGGTCTGTTTTGACAGATTTCTACCATCATTTGCATTTTCCTCTTAAATCGATTTATTTTCAGATTCTTTTTGGGCTTTTGAAAGGAGTTGCTATAGTAGCTTATGTTTTGTTGGATTTTAGTTGAAATTTGAACCCAAAGGTTCTTTGTTTTTGCATACACTAATGTTGCTATTGAAGATTGTGTGGAGCTTTGTGTGAAAGGAACTTTCAAGTGTTGGAGAGAAGGAATCTGTAGAGTCCGTTGATGGCGCCTGAGAGCGCTTTGTCGGGAAACCCCAAGAGCAAGGTGTGAAGCAGCACAGCAGCAAGTCTTCCCTTAGTAAGAAACCAAGTTTATCGAACCAGTAGGAGGAAGGAAACATCTCAAAGGTGTTGCAAGCAACGTGGAAACCTGCACAACACAAACTCAAGACTTTGGCCCAACTAACAGTGAGGTTGTCAATCTCGCCGATTGTGGTAACAAAGGATTACCTGTATGGTGTGGAAGGTGATGATGGTTTGCAGCAAGTAAACAGTAACAGTGGAAGATGTATCAATGGTAAAGATTGGACCGGGGTCCAAAGTTCACTAGAGGTGTTCTCCTTAGATAAACAAACATGGCATGCTGGGTAAACAAATTACAGCAGGGCAATTGATAGGACTGATCAAGGCATAACAATGCAGTACTAGACACAAATATCCTATGATATTCGATTGGGCAATACAATAATATACATAAACCTCCATCCAACTGCATCTATGACTAGAATTCCACCTTCAGGTTATCATCCGAACCCCCTCTGGTATTAAGTTGCAAGCAACAAACAACTGCTTTAAGCAAAGTGTGTAAGGTAAACAATCCACTTGTTCCATGAACTAGAGACCGTTTTTTCTCCCTAGTGGCAACAGCACATCTACCACCGAAGAGATTTCTGTCACTTCCCTTGGTAAATAGAGGCATGAACCCACTACCGAGCATAAATACCCCCTCCTGGAGTCACTAGCAACTACTTGGCCAAGATAGCTACTAACAACGGAGAGCATGCAAGATCACAAACAACACAGACATGATAGAATCAAATAGACCAAACCATTGATCAATCTGACATAATAACCTCAATATCCATTGGATCCCCGCAAACACAACATGCATGATTACAAATAGATTAGATCTTGATCATGAATGGAGCTCACAAGATCTAGACATGAAAGAACAAGGAGGAGATACAACCATCTAGCTACTACATGGACCCGTAGTCCATGGTGGAACTACTTATGTTTCATACCGAAGGCTGGCATGATGAATAAGAAGGCCTCTGGGATGATCTCCCCTCTGGCAGGGTGTCGGGAAGAGCTTCAGATCCCCCCGTTCTAGGGACGATGGTGGTGGCGGCTACAGACTGTTTCGTGGAGTTTTGATCGGGTGCCTAGGGTTTTGGCATCGGGGGGAATTTATAGGCGAAGAGGCGAGGCAGGGGGGCCACCAGGGCGGCTGCACCCCACCCCCCAGGCGCGGGGTGGGCCCACCCGCACGACCAGGGGGTGTGGCCCCCTGTAGAGCCTCCTCTTTCTCGTATTCTGGCTTCGTGTTGCCCACGGTAAAATATTGACTTTGGCTTTTGTCCCGTCCAATTCCGAGAATATTGATTTTCTGCCTTTCTGGAACCAAAAACAGAAGAAAACAGGCAACTAGCACCGTGGAAACTTGTTAATAGGTTAGTTCCAGAAAACATATAAAAACACACAAAGTGTAGACAAAGCAAAGCAAAGTAGATACTAAACAAGCATGGAACATCAAAAATTATAGCTACATTTCCGACGTATCGAGCATCCCCAAGCTTAACTCCTGCTCGTCCTCGAGTAGGTAAGTGATAAAAGAATAATTTTTGAGGTGACATGCACCATCAAAACCAAGATCAAACCATTTGCAAGCATTGAAAGCTGGGATCAAAGAACTCTAAACATGTGCATGAAAGATGGAGTTCTAACAATAGGACATAGTAACTATGCATGCAACATGAAAGGCTACAAACAAAGATCATGGATAACATGCCTTGAAAAACATTTGTTTGTTTCACATACAGAAAACATGGCATAGTGGCATTCATCTTGTCTCTCATAGAGTAGCAAATAAATGCATAGGACACCTTCAAAGTTCATAAGAGTGACTAGATACAAATAGCACAAGAACAAGCAATATCAACAATATGCATGAATCAATAAGTTTTGGGACACTGCACATAGAACTAAGAATGACAACTATGCTCTCTTAATGGTGCCTAAAGGTAGAAGGTGGAGACTCAATATAATAGTGGAAGAAAGGACCTTCATAAAGGGAATCAGGGATTTCAAGTCTCAAAAAGAGTTTCCAAAAATTATGGTACTTGTTAGCTTTCAGCCCTCATTGCCCCTATCATAAGCATCTTGAAGTGATTAAGGTTAAAGTGAACAAACTATGGAGTATATGCTTGACAAAGTATAAGTTGGCAATCTCATGTCCCTTGTATATGAGGGACACACCTCATGCTACTCAACTTCAGTCATCTGTAAGTTCTTATCATAGTAAGTACATGTGTATCATAGAGAACCGCCAACGGGGTACCCCTTGCACATGGTACAGGAGCTATCCCATAACCAAAATGACAAGGCAAGCAGACAATCAGCATCTCAGCGATCTTTTTATTTACTATGTGCTTAGCTTTTTATTGAGGATGCTTCACAGAATGCTCATTATGGTGATGCTGCAAGTTTCCACCATGATTAGGCATGGCTTAGGCTAGCGGCAGAGGCGTTTCTCTAACACAAAATACATAACTTCATGGACTTACAAGCTCCCTCTTTATTTCACACCGGCGACATCCATAGACAAAAGAGCATGATATCAACTATGTAAAAAGTACAAGTGCAATGTTGAAAACATTCCCCATGATAGCATGGTTATGTTAATTCCAACGTATAAGTGCAAGCATATATAACATAGATGACATAATGGTTCAATTTATTAGGGCAAGGAATATAAAGTGTGCCATCAAGTTTGTGAGGGCTTTAATCGCTAAGTTTTCACATAAAAAAATACTTTTTTAATTGGAAGATAGTTGAAAACAAGAATATACTTGGAATGGTGTAACACACCATGCATAGGAATTTATAGTGGACACTTTGGAATAACTTGGTTTCTTGGGAGTTGGAAGCATGAGTAGATCTTACTCATACAAGTGGAGGCTAGCAAAAGACTGGGAGCAACCAACTAAGAGAGCAATAAAAGCCATAATCATGCAGAGCGATAAAACATTAGTAATCAAAGCATAGAGTGGTACTACAAGTCAAGGACTAAATGATCATAGAGGCTATGGTGACTTTTTCATAGTCATAACATGGTGTGAGAATGTGCCAAGTCAACCTAAACAAAACATCAAAGGAGAATACCACAATACTATGCTTTTGTATGCTAAAATAACGCATAATTCTTTCAAGGCACACTAAGCAATCCCAATTGTTTGGAACAAGTCATGCTATAGCAATAATCACTAAGCATAAGGTCAAAACAACACCTAGCATGTCATGCTAAAGTATAAGTCACAGTCAATGCAAGCTCCTCTTGCACTTTCAAGCAAGAACTTTCTACTCCTTTCCAACACCAATCAACTTATTTGAAACAACATAGCGAGAACAGGGGTCCAAACTACTTTATTCAATCAAACTAAACAGACTAAGAAAACCAAACAAAAACTAAGATGCTCCAAGAACAACACAACAGTGCATGAAACAATAAAAATGAAGTGTCTAGAAAGACCTGAGCTTTTTATTGATGAAGATGGGGATGACTTGGGCATACCCAAGCTTTGACGCTTGTACCTCTTGGATATTTCTTGGGATGACACTGGGGTGGCATCCCTAATATTGAGCTTTTTTCATTATTCATCTCATTACATCATTCTCTCTCTACAGCTGAAATTTTCCCTTCATACAAAACTTCACACAATCTTCATTAGCAACATTAGTGTATTCAAAAGATAATAGACCCTTAGGCTTAGCTTTAGAACAGCAAAACTTTTCACTAAAAACACAAGATACTGTAGCAACACCTTCAAAAATATCAATTTCCCAAAAAGAACCCAAAAAGGAATCAATAAGAAGCAAATGCAAATAATGGCAGAAATCTATCAAACAGACCAGCAGGTAGAAACTGATTTTTTTGGAAATATTATATTGCTCAAATCAAAAAGTGTTAAACTAATGAAAGTTATCTAACATACTGGGGGATTTACCCGTAAATTTTCAGCTCAATCCGACTTACATAGACTCCTCACGAATTTTTATGGTGGAGGATAGAAATCTGTTTCGGGACAGCAACTCCACAAATATTACTTCCTCTCATTAGAGGTCATTCTTGGCACAAAAACCAAACAAAAAAAGATAAGGAGAGGTCATTAATGAAGTAATAACTTCCAAGACTCAATTAAACTCTTGGGTTATCTCCCAACAAGTACTTTTCTTTAACGCCTTTAAGTTAGGCACAAGAAGCAAGAAATCAAGTATTTTCAAATGAGGAAGCATTAACATCAATACTTGCAAAATCTTCAACTATGAAAGGTATCTCATCCAAATGAGTTTTGGAGGATCCCTTCTCATCTCTCTTTGGTTTACTACTTTCATCAAAAGGAATTTCTAGAACAACCCAAACAAAATTCTTTTTAAAGGCCTCGTGCATCCCAACAAGCTTAAAGGGTATGGGTATCTTAAATTCCTCTCTAGGCCTAGTTTTATCAGAAGTACCCACAACATCTACACATGAGCCTAGCATATTGAAACGCTCAAAGACCTTTTTGGCTGCCTTAGCAACATCATGGAACTCTTTGAGAAAATTTTCAAGAATAAATTCTCTCTTTTCAGCATTATTTTCTTATTTTAGTTTTAGGAACAAAATTTGCATCATGGGGTTAAGGCTAACAAACCTAGAATCCAACATATGAACTAAAGAAGCTGCAGCAATTTCATAATTAGGATCAAGTTCTGCTATAGATCTATCCTCAATATCCTCATGTTTGCTAACATGATTGAAGAATTCTTCAATATTTTATTTCCAAATTATAGAGACACTACCTATCGAAAGGTCCTTCAGGGTGAACTTGGGGAACAACAGGTTATCATTTGAACCCCGCCCAGTATTAATTTGCAAGCAACAGACAACTGTTTTAAGCAAAGTGTGTAAGGTAAACAATCCACTTGTTCCATGAACAAGAGACCATTGTTTTCTCCCTAGTGGCAATAGCACATCTACCACCGAAGAGATTTCTGTCACTTCCCTTGGTAAATAGAGGCATGAACCCACTATCGAGAATAAATACCCCTATTGGAGTCACTAGCAACTACTTGGCCAAGCTAGCTACTAACAACAGAGAGCATGCAAGATCACAAACAACACAGACATGATAGAATCAAATAGACAAAACCATTAATCAATCTGACATAGTAATCTCAATATCCATCGGATCCCCGCAAACACTGCATGCATGATTACAAATAGATTAGATCTTGATCATGAATGGAGCTCACAAGATCTAGACATGAAAGCACAAGGAGGAGATACAACCATCTAGCTACTACATGGACCCGTAGTCCAAGGTGGAACTACTCACGCTTCATACCGGAGGCTGGCATGATGAAGAAGAAGGCCTCCGGGATGATCTCCCCTCCAGCAAGGGCCGGGAAGAGCTTCAGATTCCCCCCCCCCCCCCTGATCTAGGGATGATGGTGGCGGCGTCTACAGACGGTTTCGTGGAGTTTTGATTGGGTGCCTAGGGTTTTGGCATGGGGGGACATTATAGGCAAAGAGGCGAGGTAGGGGCACCAGGGCGGCTGCACCCCCTAGGCGCGGGGTGGGCCCACCCGCGCGGCCAGGGGTGTGGCCCCTAGTGAGCCTCCTTCGTCTCGTATTCTGGTTTTGTGTTGCCCATGGTAAAATATTGACTTTGGCTTTTGTCCTGTCCAATTCCGAGAATATTGATTTTATGCCTTTCTAGAACCAAAAATAGAAGAAAATAGGCAACTGGCACTATGCCAACTTGTTAATAGGTTAGTTCTAGAAAACATATAAAAACACCTCAAAGTGTAGACAAAGCAAAGCAAAGTAGATACTAAATAAGCATGGAACATCAAAAATTATAGATATGTTTCCGACGTATCATTCGTTTCCGAATAGGCAAAAGTGCTGAAAACAAAAGGTTCACGAAAAACTTTTCTCTTTATATTTTTGCAGTTTTTATTCCATATGGAAGGTAACAAGACGAAACAGGGAAGTAAACGGAGCCCGGGTGGGCCACACCACCCAGTGGCGCGGTCCCCCCTGGCCGCGCCACTAGGGGGTGAGACCACCCCGGAATCCGTCTCTGTCCCATTTTCACCCAGTACCTCCATTATGTCGTAAAACTTCGTAATATATAAGCACCCAGTGAGATGGATATGCCCTACGGGTACCCGATGTTAGCCTACCTGGTCCATCCCGACGGAAGGCCCACTCGACGGCCTGACAGTGTCCATGACACCTATGACGTTTCGGCTGCTATGAAGCCCATATGGACACGGATTCCCAAGTGCACAAGACAAGGAAATCTCAATATTAGAGTTTGAATAAAACTTGTAACCTACTCGTATCGGTACCTGAGACCTAGCCTCCCCCATATATAAAGGCTAGGAGGGTCCAACGAGGAGGGCACGATACAATAGAATAGACCACAACAGACCTACAGATCTATCAACTCACCTCATACACACACATCACGCCATATTGCATCTGCGCACCCCTGTACTTTTGGTTCCACCGTAATCAAGAGCAAACAAGCAGGAGTAGGGTTTTCCCTTCGGGGGCCTGAACCTGGGTAAATCCCGTGTCCCCGTGTTGCTTGTCTGTTAGCCGTTCCACGACTTCTAGCATCCCCATCTTCTCCAAAACCCAATTCCATAAAAATGGGCATTGACGAGATCGAACCTCGTCAATTGGCACCATCTATGGGAAACGGGGACGCTGATCATGTGGTCATGAAGGTTCCATCCGGAGCGATCTACAATTCATCAGCAATGGAGAGTCACCTACTCTTTGATGCCTTAGACTTCACCGCCCACTCGCCGGCCACCCTGAAGGATTTCGAGTCCGTCGGCGACGGGCTCGAGATGCTGTTCGGGAGCTTCTGCTTCCAGGTAGGGCAGACCAGCACCCTTCGCCTCCCAGAGCAGGTGCCACCACCATCCATAAGGCCCTCTTCATGGGTCCCACCCATCGGCGCGTTGCACGCGTCGACGCTGACAGACGACTCGTATGACAGCAGCAGCTGCAACTCTGATCTTTGTGGCCCCCCGTCGGATGAAGGAACCTACGATTCCGGATCCGAAAGCTGTGGCAGCAACAACCCACTCCGTGAGTGCTACCTATGCGCCGCCATCATCAACAGCGAAGTGGACCCACCTCCGGGTTCGAGCGCACAGCAAACACCCAATCCCCCTCCCAATCCGCAAACTGGGAATGGAGGAAACGGGGGAGATCGGCCTAACAAAGCCAACGAAGGTGACAGTCACGCCTACAACCAGATCAGCCTCAACGAGGAAGGCTAGCGCCAAGCACGCGAGGCCGTGGCAGGCAACATAATCCTACCTGTGAATGCCTCCCGAGATCTATTGATGGCCTACCACCTTCTCCTGATTGATGAGAACAACCGGCAGGTGAAGCTGAGGGAGGATCTTGACAAGCATAAGAATGCAGCTGCAGAATCAAGCGCGCGGCGAGCTACGCTCTCCACCGCTGAAAGCTCCAGTTCGCATGGCAACAACGCCAACAAGTATTGCTCCCGCATGGAGCGCATGGACCCCTCCGCGTGACGCGAGGTCACCAGGGCCCTCAACACATCCTTCATGATGATGGACTCGCACGGCAACGTCATGCCGAAAATGCCGTAGGCTGCGATCATGGCGGCCACTACCTATCTCGCGTCTCATCCGCCTCTGTTGGGCGACCCGAAGAGCGCCATGTACAAGTCCGCGCTAGCAGGCCTCGGACTCGTTAGAGCTGCGCTCCACGACGAAACTCCTGCGGAACCGAAGAAAAAAGTTGCGGTCAAGTTCACCTGAAGCCCTACACCCTCATCCGAGGAGGACGAGCACGGCCTGCCCCGGCGCCGCAGCAGCAACTATGACACTCGCAATGAGCTCACCCAACGCAATATCGACAAGGCACGTGCTAAACACGCGTGCTCAACTGAGTCCGAAGAGGAGGATGACGTAGAGCTGTGCGGAGCCAGATGCTTCAGCAGATCCGTTTGACGAACGCGGATGCCGAAAAATTTCAAGCTCCCTTCGGACTATCCGAAGTTTGATGGCACACCGGAGCCAAAGCCTTGGCTTGATGATCACCTGTCGTTGGTCAAGATCCACGGCGGAAACAAGAACACCGCCTTACAATGCCTTCAGCTGCAGCTGACAGGTGCGGCTAGGGTCCGGCTCAGCAGCCTATCCTACGGCTCCATCCGAAGCTGGGAATAGCTGGCATACAGCTTCATCCGCAACTTCAAGGCCACCAGCAAGAGGCCCGCCTCAATCGAGGAGCTGTGGGCCTGCACCCAATGGACAAACGAGTCCATCCGCTCGTACATACTCCTTTGGTCCCATATCAAGAACTCCGCCGAGAACATCTCCGAAGAAAGAGCAATTGACGCCTTCAAGGATGGTGCCAGGCGCCCAGATTTCAAGAAGGAGCTTGGGCGCGGCAAGCCCAAGACACTCGACCACCTCATGGACATCGCCAACCGATGGGAAGATGGCGAGTATTCTGTCAACCGAGCGCATTCGGCTGACGAAGACGACTACGGCCGCAGGCATGAACGACGCAGCAAGAGAAGATCACGCGTCTACGACGACCGCGATGGAGTCGACATGCTTGTGGATAGATACGCCGATCGATGCGACGACGGCAACCGCAACAACGGATACTGCAGCAATAACTACCACGACGGCGGATAACCCACGCAAACGTGGGTCGCAACCGCGATGACCAGCCTTCGGTATATGACAAGCTTTCTGGTCCCTGCACCATCCACTTCTACATCGACAAACAAGATGGTAAGAAGAAGACCAGCCACATGCTCAAGGACTGTCAAGAATTCCAGAAGCTCAGCGAGGGATTCACCCAAATGCAGCGCCAGATCGTGAACCCTAGACTCGGACCCACACCCGCACCAGGTGACATCGCCCACGGAGCTCCTCCACCACCACCAGGCGCACCGTCACAACCGTCGGTCGCACCAGCGCCAAATAACGGTGTAGGTGGGTACCCACCACCAAAAGGATCCCTGATGATCCAGAAGGGGCGCCCAACCAATAGGGTGCAGAAGAAGATCACCCGCCAAGTCAGCCTGGCCGTGACCTGTAACATCCCAGTATTAGAGCTTAGAAATAAGCTGAACCCAGATGTGTGCATTGCATTCATGCATAAAAAATCCGAATAATTTTCGCGCTTTTGAACAAAACTTGTTGAAGTGATTGAAGCTTCTCTCAACTTGATGGAATTGAAGTAGATCATCAAGTTGACTGCGATAAGTTTCAGCATGACCTTTCCTAAAACCTTATTTGGGTAAACATGATTTGATCTAAGGGTAAATCAAATATAATAAAATTAAACCATTACACATTGATTAATGATTGTAATTATATCCCTAGGTGATCACATCCTAGTATCCATTACAACAACTCATGAATACCAAGTTAAGACTACAACTCAAGTAATAAGAATGTAATAACTAATCCTGACCTATCTTATTCTTATCTATTCTACCATGATAAACATGGTAACACTTCACCCTAAATCTTTAGTGAGGAAGGAAACTAAGCCAAGACCATTCACCCCATATCTTTCTTTCCATATCAATCTTTATCATTCATATTGGAATCATATTCTAATATCTGTTGTTCATCCATGTTGAGTAATCAACTATTGATTCACCAAGTCTTAACCAATTAATTCTTGACCTAGCAACTCGTGTCCTTATCATAGCATTCACTTAAAGTCCTTTAGAGAAAGAGGTAAGAAGAGGTATGTGGTAATGCTAGATTTAAATATCATCTATAGGATGGGAGTGTTGGAAGAGAATTAAATCAATAGGATTATTGATGGAGTTAACTCACTCCTGAAATGATAGAAAAGTATTTGAGGTAAAGATTACAAAGATGAATATTGAAGATAGTTAGTAGGAGTAATCATATGGGATCAGGTATGTATAGTCAATAGATCATATCTCTTAGTTCAATAGAGATAAACAGAAGATAATTATAATACAACTGTAATGTTATATGAATGAAAGCCTTGATTAGCCAACTGGAAACCTAAACCATATAGGATCAGAGGATTATAATGATCATGATTTAGTCACCAAGATTGAATGCTTATATCATGTATAAGCGACATTGGTGGGTAGAACATGATTGAATCCTAGTATAGATATGTTATTCTAGGTTAGCCATGACAAATCACCATGATATGATGTAAAGTTTGTATATAAGATACTAAAGTGAAGTAGATATAAGATAGTATGACTAAGTTAAAGCTAGGGTAGCATGGAGTTATTGAAGTAGTGTTATTCCTCTTAAAGGATAGTAAGCTTTTGAGGAAAGTAGGATTTAATATATATATCTAATTATAAATGAATCTATTAGAGTTAATGTTGGTGATGGATGATTAAGGAAGGGTATGAATAGAGTTAGAAGTAACCACCTGTTGGATGGGAAATTATCAGCAGTAGAGTAGTTGATATAACCAAGTATGGATAGGTGAAGATTATGAAAAGCTTTAGTGTCAAGCTCATTGGATTTATCAATGGGTTTAGAAGAATAAAAGGTGGATAAGAATATTCTTGTGTAGCAAAGCTCATCATGTTAACACCTGATGAGGGACATGGAGAAGTAGTATATCTAGGAAAGGAATTCCTTAATCAAAAGTCCAGAATTATGAATTATGGAAGATAGAAATTCTTAGGAAACACTAAACCTAAATCTATGATCAAGCTTAACATTCATCTCATCTGTTGGATAAATCATTCTATCTTCACAATGCTTTATAGGAATATTTTCCTATAGCAAATCACTTAAGCACATCTCTGTCATTTCCAATTATCATAACCATATGTGTTTAGGAGTTATTTTTATCAATTCTTTTCCATAAGATATTTCAGATAATAACTTTCTATTTTAAAAGGTGATATCATTAAAGATTACAAACATAAAGACAATATGTTTAGCTATTAATATTTACTCATATCAACAAAAGAATATAAGTATAGTAAGAACCCAAAACCCTAGGGTAAGCATTTTCAATTCAAACCTTAACTCCTATATTAGTTGTAATTAAATGTATACATGGTTATTTCCTAAAATTATGAGAATAATATTAACCATATTAATTCCCTAGAACTCTATTTATCATACAAAAATGAAAGATCACCACATAAAAATTCATTTAATAATATAAGTCAATGAGAATCAAATTCCATAAGTTAAAAGAAATGCATTCTTTAATAAGTTTATGATTATAGATAAATTGAAAATTCATAACAAAAGCTCTTACAAATACTAAAAATAACGAAATACTATATTATAAATACATGGTTTATTCTAGACAGAAAATAAAGAAATATTACATTATTGAATAAAAGTTCACAAAATGATTTTAAATAACTTTATTATTGCTGCTTGTATTCAGAAAAGAATTTCCATAAATAAAATTCAAAATAATTGCTTAAATAAAAAGCTAGAAAAGAAAACAGAATATGGAAAATTTAAAAGAAAAGGAAGAGGAACAGGTCAGCCCAGTTCCTAGTCATGGCCCATTTTATTTCTTCTTTATCTACTGCCCATGTGTAGGCTATTTCGGCCCATTAGCAAGCCCAGCTTGTTCCCACAGTGACTGACGGGTGGGACCGAAGAAGGACTGCGGGTTAAGTTGGAAATTATGCAAGGGGGTTATCCGCAAAAAGACCTCCGTCGTCTTCCTCGTCTACTGGAAGCTGCTCGGTGGCAGTGGCTGATGCCTTCCATCACCGCCGTGCCCTGCGATGCTCGCCGCCGACGCTCGGGGTGGGTATAAGATTGCCACCGCGACGTCTCTGCTCGTCCTCATCCTTATTTCCCCCTCTGAAACCCTCTCTCTCATTCTTCTTCTGAACTGAAACCCTAGCTCCAAGATGCGATCGATTGCCGGTGTTCTGAGCTCTCCCATCCTCCGTTGATCAAGAAACCATCCTTGCCTTGTCCTTCTGAGCCTCTTGGTCAAAGGAATCGAAGTGGGGCGGCGAGAATCGACGCCACGAGGTCATCTTCCCGAAGTCCTGCCACCGTGGTCCTCGTCGATTTCGACCACCTCCGGTCATGCCATGCACTCCACCGCAATCCTGGTGAGCCACTGGTTCTTCCAGTACATTTGATTCTCTGTATTTCGCTCTAGTTCGCTTCCACCACAAGCACCCGACACCGCCGCCGTTGTTCATCGTCGTTGCCCAACTTCCGGCGACCATTAGCTAGCAGCACCGCTACTGTTAGGTTCCCCGTCGTGCCCTCTTTCCGATAAGCATAACCACTACCCCGCGCGCGCACCAAATCACAAGATCAACCATCGATCTGAGAGGATCAGCTCCGGTGACGTCATGCTAGCATCATCCCATGCCTAGTTAGCCAGTTTGACTTAGTCTTTGCACGAGTGGCTGATGACGTGGCCACAGCCCCACTAGTCAGTGACTAGGGTTAGGTATGGGTGCGGTATAAAAGGTTCTTTGTCTGTTTTGCAAATTGCTAAAACAATATTAATCCAAATATAAATATTCCAATAATTGAAATAAAGTAATTAAATCTTGTAAATTTAGTATCTTTTGCTTTCTAATTCAGAAAATATGTTTAATATATGAAAAAATTTAGAAAAATAAAATCTATAACATTAAATAATTATAAAACATTATTATGTTAACAATTTAAATAATTATTGTTTGATAAAGATTTTATAAGTATTAATACTTTGAAAATTCATATTTTAATATTGGTAAATGTTAAAAATATAAATAAAATACCAAAAATCTTAGAAAAATAAGAACTATAATTTAAAACTATAATCATGCATTATTATTTCACTTAACTAAATATTTATTATTTATTAAGCATTTATTAAGTAATAAACCTTATAAAAATCATATCTTACTATTTTTAAATCACAAAAATAAATATAATATACCAAAATGATCACAAAGATCATACCTACATGTTAAAAATATAACATAACATTTATAAATTAAATAAAAATCTAGTACCCTAATAACTTGAAGTTAAACCTATTTCCTTAGTTAATAATTCATAAAAGAGTAAACAAAAATTACTAATATTTATAAAATTAGTAAATTGAGTCCAATAAATAATATTAGTCTCAAAAATATTGACAATATGATATCATAATGGTTCAAAACATTATAAATACAATTTTATTGAATTATTTTTCAACCATAAGTGTAGGTTATTTTCTAAAAGGATCCTTATCCAATATAAAATCTCCAAGAATGATTGTGACTAAATTAAATCTTTTGCATTACTTTAACCACAAGTTTATCAATATACCAAAACACCATAGTGAATTCATAAAGAGTTAAATAATATTATTACCTTTATTATAAATTATAACCATTCATTCATAAAAAGAAAATTGATTCTATTCCATTATAAAATCAAGAAAACCACTACACCAAGTAAAAGTATAACCATTCTTAAGTAACCTAAAGGAAACATTATAAAGTACACAAGGTACAAATATCATAAGTATTACACCTTAAATACATCCATGTTTTTTTTTAAGTTAACTTTAGTCTTCAAGACTTTAAATGTAAGGATAAAGTCTTGGTTATGTGTTTTATAGTTAACTTTGGTCTATTATAATTAAGTTATAAAGCATCTTAAGTCCAAACTATTCAAGCATAAACAACATCGATCACATTTGATTAAACCATAAAGATTGTTTAAACCTTAATAAAGAAGTCTTTTCTTCAAAAGTTATTCGTTTTGCCACTTCAGTTAACATATGACAAATTAATCAGGATCCCATTACCTTATCCTTTCCTTGTATACTTAGGATTGTTAACACTTAAGTTCCTTATAAATTCCATTAATTGCAAGGTAAAACCTGAAGATAAGATAAATCTTATATAAGCATTCCTTGAATAGCGTACCTCAATGGTATATCTTATTGTTGTACCCCATTATGTTTACATGATGTTTCACACACACTCACAAGCCTTAATAAGAAGCACAAGTGTGAAACTTATCTAAAAGGACAACACATTCTAAAGAATCCATTTCTAGTTTCCAAACCCTAGATCAACGTTGTCCCCGGGATTCGAGTTTATCAAATTGCATTACATTACTTATGCATAAGAGCATCTTGCTTCTTTAAACATTAGTCCTTACCGGACCAATGATGTTGATTTCAGATATTGGATCTCATATTGTCTTGAAGACCATGGGTGCATAATCTTGCAATCACAAAAGGCAAGTTCACACTTGCTCATGTCCTTTGGTTATTTTATGTAAAGTATCTTATAAATCGAGTGTTGTCATCACCTGCATTTGAAAAAGGTCCGAAAACACTATTTTCATAATAATGTGATTATAGGTTATTTACCATGAGGTAATAACCTACTATGAAAGTTCCGGTGGTATGGGAACATATTATCTAGGACTTAACAACCAATGTCGCCAGTGATTCTTGCGCCATATATCACGCGTTAACCATGAGATTTGGAATGGGACGAAGAAGTCAGTTGTATCTTCTTCCTCTTGCATGTAGCCGGATGTGCAGGTCGTGGCTGTTATCACTTGTAGCATGCATATTAATTGGTAATTCATAGAGGATATGCAGCATATGTGTGGGAACCCTCAACGTCCCACGATAGTTCTGGCATCTAATGGTCTGTATAAACCATTGCCGTAATTCAATGTGTGGGCATGGTGTACACCAAGGAGGCATGCCAGGTCACGAAGGGGGCAGTGATTGGCTTGGATCATCTTCTGGGCCCCACATCATGGAATTGTGGACGGGAATAAGTTGCCCGGTTGTACAATAATGAGTTGATCTCTCATGGGTAAAGTAACGCACCTCTGCAGAGTGTAAGAACTGTAACTTGTTACTCCCTGTTCCGGGAAGGAGCTGCGAACGCTGCGGGAAAGGAACTCCATGAAATTTCTAGTAAACCCATGAAGGCTGACGGACATAGCTTTTCAGAATAAAAGCAACCTTTGAAGAAATGTTTATGAAAACCTGCATTGCCTATGACCTATGGTCTGTGGCTATAGATATAGTGCATCAAACACTCCTTTTCTAGTGAACTTGCTGAGTATGCTCGTACTCAACGTATCTTCTTAACCCTTGCTAGATTCTGAAGCCAGTACAGACAACATCTACATCAAGTTATGCTCCAGGAATCATCATCCAAAGCTAAAGCTCTTTAACAAAGACAAGGAAGTCAACATACACATCAACTCAAGTGAAGACGAAGTTACTGATTAGATAGGAATATACTCTCTAGCCAAAGAACCTATTTCTGTAGTGTATTGCTATAGCAGCAATGCCAACCCCTTAGTTAAAATACTAGTCTTAATAGTATAATAGTTTTTGCGTTGTTTATCTGTGATTCTTCTTTGTAAGAAGTTTTTTCTCTCTCTTTAACCTAGAGTGTTCTCTGGATCTTGTGTATAGAGTGAGTTGTAACCTTTAGCCATGTATTGGACATGCTGTGTTTCTGTTGTACCACTCTGAGGGATGTAATACTAGTGAACGGTGTTTCATTGGTGTTATGTCAACGACTATAGTGTACTACATCATGCAGTGGTATGCTGGGTCACCGCATGACCTCTCCACCATCCATACCTGAGTACCTCAGCGGCTCAGAGTCCTGCATCATGATCGATTGTTCGGATCACCCACGCTAGGTACCTCGCCCAAGTCATGTTGCCCTGGTGCTCGAGGAGTAGATCGTCGGATTCAAGATAAGCCGTGTCTTCATGGACGGTGGCAGCGGCATCAACCTGATGTTCGCCAGCACACTTGCAGTGATGTGGATCCCGCTGTGCAGCCTGGAGCAGTCAGATACGACGTTCCACGGCATAGTCCTAGGGAAGGGCATATACCCCCTAGGCAAGATATGGCTCCATGTCATCTTTGGCCAGCCCAAAAACTTCAGGCGCGAGCGGCTAGAGTTCGAAGTGGTGGAATGGCCATCATAGTACCACGCCATCCTCGAGCATGTAGCATTCGCAAGATTCTTGGCAGTACCGCACTACGCGTACCTGCTACTGAAGATGCCAGGACCTAGGGGCATCATCACCATCCAAGGAAGCTTCACCAGGTCCGATCACTGCGACAGAGACTTCAACAGAATCTCCCAGTCGTTCGGCATGCAGGAGGAGCTCATGAGGCTCAGAGAGGTGACGGACAACGGGGCACCCCCAGTCGCCAGGAAAAACGCACCCGATATGTCATTCGACTCCACAGTCAATATGAAGAAGGTGCATGTCCACCCAACGGACGCCTCCAAGACGGCGTTGATAGACAACGACCTCAGTCCCGCATAGGAAATCACGCCCGTCGAATTCCTCCGTGAGTGCTAGGAAATTTTCGCCTGGTGTCCTGCGGACATGACAGGAGTTCCTAGAGAATTCGCCGAGCATGCACTCAATGTATTTCCGGATGTGAAGCCAGTCAAGTAGTCGATCTGACGACTGTCCAAACTAAGATCCGAAGCCGTTCGAAGCAAAGTCAACAGACTGCTCGATGCCAACTTCATTAGGGAAATCAAGGAGAGCGAGTGGTTGGGCAACACCGTGCTGATCCCCAAAAAGGACACGGACATCCTGCGGATATGTGTGGACTTCACATCGCTCAACAAGCACTATCCCAAGGACCACTTTTCTCTGCTGTGGATCGATCAAATCATTGATTTGACTGCAGGATGCGAGAAACTCTCCTTCCTTGATGCCTACTCAGGCTACAACCAGATTCGGTTAAAGATCGAAGATTAGAAGAAAACGGTGTTCATCACGCCGTTCGGAGTGTTCTGCTACAACACCATGCCCCTCGGGCTGAAGAATGCAGGTGCCACATACCAGAGGTGCATGCAGGCGTGCCTGAAAAACCAGATCGGTCGCAACATCCAAGTCTATGTCGACGACATAGTAATCAAGACCATGGAGGCGAAGATGTTGATCGATGATCTCCGTGGGATGTTTGATAACCTGGATCATTACAAGATCAAGCTAAACCCATACAAGTGCGCCTTCGGCGTCCTGTCTGGCCTGTTACTCGGCTACTTCATATCCCAACGGGGGATCGAAGAAAATCTGAAGAAAATCAGGGCCATACTGGCCATGGAGAAGTCGAAGAACCTCAAAGGCGTCCAGAAGCTAGCTAGGCGGATCGCGGCGTTGAGCAGATTCATCAGTCGAATGGGCGAAAAGGCAATACCCTTTTATCAGCTGCTGCACAAGACGGACAAGTTCGAGTGGACACCCGAAGCGCACAATGTGTTCGAAGACCTCAAGCGGCTGCTCTCCACATCACCTGTCTTGGTCACGCCGAAGGAACGGGATATGTTACTGCTATACATCACAGCCACACATCAGGTGGTCAGCACCGTACTCGTGGTCGAATGACCCAAAGATAGCAAGACCCACGGGGTCCAACACCCAATCTACTACCTCAGCGAGGTACTGACCGCGACAAAGCAGAGGTACCCTCACTACCAGAAGCTCGCCTACGGAGTATTCATGACGGCTCGTGGGCTGAGCCACTACTTCCAGGAGCATCAGATTATGGTCGTCAACAACGCCCGCTATCAACCATCCTGAACAACCCCGAAGCCACAGGGCGCGTAGCCTTGTGGGGCATCGAATTGTCCCCTCTAGACATAGTCTACGAGCGGCGCAAAGCCATCAAATCTCAGGTCCTCCCTGACTTCCTCATCGAATGGATAGAACTCCAGCTATCGGATACTCCGAACATGTCATAGTCCTAGACGATGCACTTTGACGGCTCCAAGCGCGAGACCAGAGCCGGGGCTGTTGTCATACTGACGTCCCCTCAAGGCGAAAAGATGAAGTACATCCTTGGATGAAATCCCGCGACAAGCCAAACGCATCGAGTCCATCCACCTCGGCAATAACTATCAATAAAGCTAAGTTTCCCTCTACTTAGAGCTTATTCCTTTTTAACTCGCACTCGAAACACTCGGAGGCTGCACCCTCTTCGAGTAACCTAATGTGCCATCGGCTCCACGCACTCGAGCACCTCATACGCGACAGCCCGAGTAGCTGATTCTGCCTAATTGTCGAATCCTTGAACTCTGAGTGCCTCGGCAAGGTACTGAGACTAAGGGTAATCAGGCTAACGAAAAGGCCTAGCAAACAGTGCAAAAGTGTTGACTCGATTGACACCAGAATTTTACTTTACAAGACGACAGGCAACTATTATTTACAAGATACAAGTACTTCACAATTCTTTATGTTTTCTACAACTTACAAGGACGTTGAATGCACCGAGCTATTCTATCGGGTACTCCAACAGGAGTCGATGGAACAACTGGCTACGTCATAAACTCAAGACCCGAGTCGAGTCACTCCTCGGATAGTTGCATATCTTGATGCTAAAAAGATGTGACGCTGGTCGCGAATCCGACAGAAGCAACGGCGTCGACTTCATCCACAACGTCGAGTCCTTCCGGCTAAATCTCGCGCGACTCCACTATGTCGACTCTTGGCTCCTTATGCGTGAGACACTGACTCAATGCACTTCCGGGTCAGTGGTTTCTCCTTGCATGAGTCTCCACTCGAGTCTGTAACTCGACTAGACACTCGGGGGCTACTCCTATCAGGAGCGCTGGTCGCGCACCAGATGTACTTCCAGGTCAACGGTACGCCCACGATATTGCCGACTAGAACTGCATGATACAAGACTCGAGTCTCTGCCCGAGTCTACGAACCCGCCAGACACTCAGGGGGTACTCCAAACTGGAGCGCTGGTCACGTACATAGAAGATCTTCGAGTGGCACGCTTCGATTCCTCACTTGAATCAACGATTTGACTGAGGAATCGGGAGCTACTCCCATAGGGAGCACTGGTCGTGCATTCGAAAAAGTGCCAACATCAATGGAATTCGCAAGATCATCTGAAGAACTTCCGGATCGCCATAACACGCAACCGATGACTATAAGTTTATGCTCGAGTCTACGAATCGAACAGACACTCGGGGGCTACTCCCATAGGGAGCGCTGGTCGCGCACCCTATAGTCAATTGTGTTGACTATGTCCATAAAGTTGGCTCCTTTACAACAATCGAACAAATTGAGATGACCCAATGAACTTTTGAGTGAAGTTTTTCACACTCGACACAACTTTTGGCTTCGACATCCAAATGCAAGGTTCAAGACAACTAAGTATCCACCAGAATCTATGTTTCCGATGGACACTCAGGGGGATACTGACATGGATATGCCCTATGGGTACCCGATGTTATCCTACCTGGTCTAGCCCGACGGAAAGCCCACTCGACGGCCTGACAGGGTCCATGATGCCTATGATGTTTCGGCTGCTATGAAGCCCATACGGACACGGATTCCCAAGCGCACAAGACAAGGAAATCTCAATATTAGAGTTTGAATACAACTTGTAACCTAATCGTATCGGTACCTGAGACCTAGCCTCCCCCATATATAAAGGCTAGAAGGGTCCAACGAGGAGGGCATGATACAATAGACTAGACCACAACAGATCTACAAATCTACCAACTCACCTCATACACACACCTCACGCCAGATTGCATCTGCGCACCCTCTAACTTTTGGTTCCGCCATAATCAAGAGCAGACAAGCAGGAGTAGGGTTTTCCCTCTGGGGGCCTAAACCTGGGTAAATCATGTGTCCCCGTGTTGCTTGTCTATTAACCGTTCCGCGACTTCTAGCATCCCCATCTTCTCCAAAACCCAAGTCCATAACAATGGGCATTGACGAGATCGAACCTCGTCACCCGGATCCCCTGAGGTTCGTATATCTTGTCCTCGTCGTGTTTTTGTTTCGATATGTTTCTGTCAGGCAGATTCTCAGTTTTGGAGCCACAATTTCTTCTCCTGGATCACCTGAGGAGGATTCCTCCGCGGACATCATCAACCAGTACATGTATGAGTTCAAGATTCACCCCAAGGAGTTGTTACTCAAGGATGGGAAGGTACAGATAAAAGAAGTTCAGGGCCCTAAAGGAGAAGGCAGTCTGGAAGATAGGATGGAAGCATTGGAGCAGGAAGTTTTTAGGTACAAGATGATGGAGGAACGCGAAGTGGATGTCATCCATAAGATAAGTTCAGAACTCATCGCCGAGCACAAGAGGGAGACTGTTGAGCTTCGAGATGAAATCCTCTCACTCCGTCAGACCACCAACCAATTACAAGCACAGCTCTACGACATGAAAAATCAAAACTGTGACTATGAGGCTAGGTTTAAACGCATAAGTTCTACTGCTAGTTTTAGGATATTTGAAACCAAGACATCCTTTGTGGATGGGGATCCTTTACCTTTGAATTCTGACAATGACAAGGGAACACCACCACTGAAGGAGTAATTCGTCATCATGTTTTGGCATCCCCTTGGTTTGTTCCAAGCTTGGGGAAGTGTCGTAGTATCACATCATTATCTTTCATCTTTTTACCTTTTTAGTAGAGGCATATCCTGAATAGAGACTTTATCATATAGGATGGTTTGCATTGTGGAAATATCTCTCCTTTAGTTGGTTATCTATGTATCCCTTGGTGTGAGTGCCTTTATGGAATATTAATGAGAAGTTTCATCTTATACTTTTTGCACATCTTATTTTAGTTTGCAATCTCTATTATATGATTGATCATGTTGATTAGTATTGGTATCACTTTAGGAGCATCAAGTAAATCTAAATTGGTTTTGGCAAACCGAGCTCTGGTCAAGTAGCAATACTTTTTGAGGTTTGAAAGGAAAAGAGAAAATCACTTATAGGAATTTTATATCATTCTCCTTCTTTCTTGATTGGATCATAAGCTTAGTATTCTTTAGTTAAGATCTTTTGTGTTTTCAAGGAAGATTGCATGTTTGTCTTTATCACTTGTATGTTTGCTTGTTTCTTTCAACTCTTTTGCTTGCTACCCAGCCTTGCTAGCCAAAAACCTGTACTGAGAGGGAATACTTCTCGTGCATCCAATACTTTAAACTTAAACCCTTGTCATTTCTGTCCACCATATCTACCTATTAGCATTATTTCTATTCCAAGTAAATTCTTGAGTTTCATCTATCTTTCAAAATAAAAATTCTTTTGGTATGTGAAAACTAGTTAGTAAAGCTCTCACGAACTTGATGGCACACCTTATTTTCTTTCCCTTAATAAACTTGAACCATTGTGTCATCTATATTGTATATGCTTGCACCTATAAGTTAGGAATTAGCAGAACCGTGATGTCACGGGGAACGCTTTCAACACCTGTAAATATCTACCCCGTTAATATCATGATCTTTTGTTTGCAGATGTCGATGGTGTGAAATAAAAGGGGACCTTGTAAGTCCATGGAGTTATGTATATGTGTTAGAGAAACGTATGGGCCTCTATCCTAAGCCATGCCTAATCATGGTGGAAACTTGCAGCATCACCATAGTGAGCAATCTATGAAGCATCCTCAGAAAAAAAAAGATACAGAAAAAAAGAGAAAAATATTTGCACCATTATCATGGTAAATAAAAGGATCCCTAAGATGCTCACTGTTTGTTGCCTTATCATTTTGATATGGGGTAGCTCCTGTGTCATGGGGCAAGGGTTACCCCGTTGGCGGTTCTCCATGATACACATATATTTACAATGACAAGAACTTACCGGTAAATAAAGTTGAGTAGCATGAGGAGCAGCCCTCGTACTCAAGGGACAAGAGATTGCCAACTTATATTTCAACAAGCATATACTCCATCTTTGTTCACTTTAACCTTAATCACCTCAAGATTCTTATGATATGGGCAATGAGAGCTCAAACCTAGTAAGTACCACAATCTTTTGAAAGCTCTTTATGAAACTTGAAATCCCTGCTTCCCTCTGTGAAGGGCCTTTGTTTTACTTCTTAGTTGAGTCAGTAAACCTATTCCTTTCTATCTCCAGCAAGCATTTGAGTTGTTGTGTTTCAATCATTCATATGATGATTTATTCAATCATGTTTCTTGTCTTCCTTGTTTTGCACATTGTTCTTATCTAATTGAGTATTACTTTGAAAGCCATCATTGTGAAAATCCTTTTATGTTTGAGCAAAAAGGACATGAAGATGAACATTCTTAGCTAGGGCCGATCCTCGCTAAACTTGGACGTCTGAAGAAACATGATATTGTGAGTCTAAAAATTATTTTTTCCAAAAAATCATGGGCATTGGATCATGTACCTGTAGTTCAAATCTGACCCACTTCCTATCGATTTGGCAGGAATTTGTATTTTTCACGAGGGATGGACGGAAAGGTTTGAGATACCCCGGTTGGAACACGGTTCATGTAAAAAATTGTGTTGTACCATTTTGAAACTTTCATTTAGTGGTTGCTTCACAAAATGCCCTGTTCTTGGCGCGCGAAAAATGGAAAATGACTTTTCTGTGTGACGGAAAGGAAAACTTCCACCTGCAAACATTGTTTGCCATTCCAAGATGCACATGCATACACAATATAGGCACATTATCACAAACTTTGCCACGATTCTAGCCATAAGATTGTTCTTTCGGCCTGAAAGCCATGAAACCTCAGACATGATAGGTCATTTCTGAGAATGTTTTTTCGATATGCAATAAATATATACCAAGTTTAATATTTTTCCTTGCAACTATGTCACATAATATGACACCACAGAAAGGATTTACATTGTTCGCACCATTTTTAAATATTTTTTATGCTTGTTTCAAACTATGGTCAAAACAGCCGGCATTAAGTTTCTTATCTCGGGGCTGAGCTTCGCTAAACTTGCGTTGGATCTCTGAAGAAACATGGTATATTTGAGTATAAAAGTGATTTTTTCAAAAAAAAAATCATGAGCCAGATCATGTACATGTAGTTCAAATCTCACCCACTTCCTGCCGATTCGGCAGAAATTTTTCTTTTTCACGAGGGATGAACGAAAAGGTTTGAGATACCCTGGTTGGAACACTGTGCATGTAAGGTGGTATAGTATTTTAAAAAATCGGGTTTTACCATTTTGAAACATTTATGTGGTGGTTGCTTCATAAAATGTCCCATTCTTGGCGCTTGGAAAATGGAAAATTGTCTTTTTCACCAAGGGTCAATGGAAAGGTTTGAGATTCCCCGGTTAAGACATTGTCCATGTAAGGTGGTCTAGTATTTTTGAAAAATGGGGTGGTAGCATTTTGGATTGACCATTTGGTGTTGCTTCACAAAACGCCCCGATTTTGGCACTCGGAAAATAGAAAATGGTTTTTCCATGCGACGAAAAGGAAAAATTCCTTCTGCAACATTATTATTCATCCCAAGATGCACATGTGTGCACATTATGGGCATATTATCACAAACTATATCGCGATTCTAGCCATAATATTGGTCGTTTGACCTAAAAGCCATGAAACCTCAAACATGATAGCTCATTTCTGTGAAGGTTTTTTCGGGATGCAATCAATATACGAACTTTGGTATTTTTCTTTGTAACTATGTCACATAATATGACACCACATGAAGGATTTCAATTGTTCAAACCATTTTTTAATTTCTTATGCATGTTTCAAACTATGGTCAAAACGACGGGCGTGAAGATTCTTAGCTAGGGCCTGATACTCGCTAAACTATGGTCAAACATTTTTCATCTTGTCAGTTTTATAGTTCTGTTTCATGAATATCATACTTTCTATGTCCTCAAGCTAGGACTCGATGAAGTAGGATTTCAATTATATCAATGTTCTATCTTGATTGTTCATGACTGCCTTTTTTCTCTTATGCTATTTATGTACCTCAAGCACTGCATTTCTTATTTTCCAGGGGGTATACTTGGTTCACAAGGTTTACTCTCTACTATTACCGTCATGCTCAATGTCAACGGCCTCCTATGACCAGAAGTTGTACTTCACCATCGAATCCCCCTTCACACCGGTCTCTTAAATGTTGTTTGTAATTCATTCATTTAAATGCTACTCTTTACTGTCTAGATCTTCTACTATCTTGCAGTGATGCAACCTATATTTCTGTATAGGTGGCAAGGGGAAGAGCTGCTATTATAGGGTCCAGCGGTACTGCAATATTTTTCTTTTATATCATTGTTTACTTGCATGGTACATATTTCTGCTAGTAGAACATCATATTTTTTTCTGGTAGATGAGTGTAGAATTTATATCTGAGATATATGGCCTCAAGTTAGATATATCATATATGATTGAGACCTCAAGTAAATGGTTTGAATGAATTCAATTATAAATGGTATCTCATTTTTACAATTGGTTGCTAGGTTGATTTGTTGTATTTAAGGTATGTCTTTCATTGAGACTAATAGTTAGGTTGTTTCTCATTTACAGGAGCTACAGGCTAAGAAATTGCAAGTTATTGAAGCCGTGAAGTGTAATCAGCAATGAGTAGCCACTTCGTGTAATACTTGGGCATATCTGGTTGGAGTAGACTCTAAAAATTGTAATAGGCTAATTTTAGGACTTGTAATAGTTAGGTATATATGGGTCATAGTATACTCTAAAACTTGTAATAGCCTAGTTACATGTGTTCTGGATATGTCTCAAATATTTATTATGTACGTGATCTCTAACTTGTGAAGCCCATGAATGAAACAAGTATGCCATTTTGAACACTTCTGACGTGTTGGGCTATTCTCTCAAATGAATCTGACAAACCTATCTAACTAGTGGGACCAGGTCCTAAAAAAGACAAATGTGAATTTAAATGGACTGTAAATATCCTAGGGCTCATACAATACAAAGGCTGAAATGTCTCTTTTGGCCCATGTAGCTGATGAGAACTAGCAAACAAAAATCATAAACAAGTTGAATTGTTGGGCTTGGCCCGTATAAATGGAAGAAGTGAACTGGGCTGATTCCCTGCCACATCGGATCCGCCACGTAGGATCTGACCTAGCCTGAGTAGATGTCCCGTGACGATTTCGGATCATCATAATGGTTATGTCGATCCAATATCGTCATAGACGGTTATAACGATTTCACAAAAAACATCGTTGTGTGATACTGGCGCTCAATTTTTTATGATCTACTTTTCGTCATAAGATCGTCATATACTGTAGAAAATCACCTGGTATCAACAGATTACTTGTAGTGTATTGTCTGGGTTGGTCATAATGACCTGGTGGACAATTGTGGGCTATTCTACAAGCTGCTCGTTGGTGAATTCAGCCTCGTATTCCTTCATCATGGCATAATATTCCTCAAAGTTGGTGGGTTTACTTTTGCAATCCATATCTCCAGTCTCGGGACTAAGCATCTCAAAAATAGATTCAAATTCGCGTTCAACATCCTAGGAGCCAGACACTAAACAAGAACGTATGTAGCCAACGAAGTGACACCTTTGCTTCTCTAACACCTAGGAAACTCAGGCTGATCTAGACTGGTCTTCCATCATTATCTCCTACCCTAGGGTGGTTTGAGTGGGCCTTGTTCTATCGAGATGTAAATCGGAAAACTCTTTAGAGAGATCCTGCTCAGATTGATCTTCCAAAATCGTCTTCAACCCGAAGGCAGTCTATGTGGGCCTTGACATCATGTCAGCTTCCTAGGTTAGATCCCAAACCGGTTTTGCTAATGAAGATGTGAATACCACCAAAGGAGATAATGGTGTAGCGGGCGATGTTCTCCCTAGTCGGAGTCCAGAGGTGATCGTCAGGGACGATGGGGACATTGTCGGCATAGAGGACACGTCCGATGGATACGGTGTCACCGATGCCTGTGAAGGCGGATCCCTCCTGGATACGCGCTCCAAGCGCTCATTGTCCTATGGTGGGCACAAACTGTGGTGGTAGTGCCGACAAGTCCGCCGTAAGGGGGTCCTCACGTAGAGTTTAGAGAGGTGGGGATAAAGGAGGTGAGTTTACGAGACGGGCATCTTACAAAGGTTCATATCTCACAGCAGTGGCGACATTCAACTGCTATAAATCACTATGTCAGCAATATGTCGGGTTATAGAGATTGTCACTTTCGTTGTATGCGAGTTGCGCGTAAAAACTTATCCTAAAGGATTCCGTAGGCCGGCTTATAAAGGTGCCGGACCTATGGTTATCGGGAAAGTCCTTGTCGGACAGGTTAAGTCCACACTAATACAACTAGTTTTTTGTCTTACACCAAGGCTCTAGCTTTACGTATGTCAGGAATTTGTAGTCTTCCCATATCGGTGGGTCACCCGGGTTATCCGGAATGAGGTTATGTTATGGTGTTACCTATTATGTATATCCTCAACACTGGATGGTTTGGTGAGGCATACAGGTTTATGATGATGTGCGATAGGTGAGAGGTCGTTGATTCTGTATTTTATTTATAAGGTTGTGTTGATTAATATAAAAAGGGTTGTGTGCTCACCTCCATTTTGGAAAAAAAATATGGTACTTTCATTCATGTAATATGCTACTTCAGACCTGCAATTTTCATTCCCTCCAGGCCTATTCAGATTATTCTTATTCAACCTATTCAGATTAACAGAACAATTTTGTTGTTATCTTTTGGAGCATATTTTTTTACTTGCACGAGTGGCTAATGACTAATCTCTTAGTGTATTTGAGATTACTAATCTCTCAGAGTATTTGAGATTACAGATTGGGAACACTGTTAGAGTATTAGGCATATACAGTTGTTATGATAGTTTAGATAGAGTTAGGATCTGCTTACATACAATCCTAACTTAACTTGTACTCTAATATGATCTCGTGTATGCCTATATGTACTTGCCCATGAGACTCAATAATACATCCATCATATTCCACCAAACTCATACTCTTTTATGGTATCAGCCTAACCGGTCCAAACCCTAGCCGCACGCTTCTGCAGCGCCGCCCCTAGGGGATCGATCTCCATGATCTCCGCCCGAGGCCGCGCGATCCGTCGCAAGGTTCGCCCGCTGATCTATGATCGGCTGCCCCGGTGAGTCTTTTCCGATCTCTAGATCGGTTTTTCTCTCCATCGGTAATTTCGTCGGTCTTCTTTTTGGTTTACTGATCATAGATCGGATTGAGTCGCCCGCCGCCGTTGTCATCACCGCGCCTCTACTCCGACCAACGACATTGACGATCTACCTCGGTCGGCTGCTACGCCTTCCTCGGTAGGCTGCTGCGGCCGTCCTCCTCTCGGATCGTCTTCGTCGTTATCTCCCGGGACTCCACCGGTAACACCGCCATCATCTCTGATCTACGCGTCATCCATGCTATGGCGCATATAGCGCACCATCAGTCTGATCAACCATGCTATGGCGCATACATGCGCCTACCACCGATCGAGCTACGGGCAGCCGCTGCGTCGCCCCTTCGGGCCACAGCGTTGCCACCTTGGTCCTTGCCAACTGACTGTAAACGCGTCTCACAAGAGTGTACGCGCTGGTGGCTCCAGCTCCTGCATCAACTCATGCCATGCAGCTATGCCACCCCCTCAGGTCATAGCATCGATGCACGTGGTCTACATCGCCGTTCCCACGCAACGACGTCCCATGCTATCTCCGCGCTACCTGTCACGGTGTGGGTCGCCTACGTCCGTGTATGGTCTTCATCGAGTACCGCTGCTGCGCCTCTCTAGGCGTCCAGCATGACCACTCTGGGTCGCCGCTGGTTTCGCCGTCTTCTACATCTTCGTCCACAACAACCTCGTCGCCATCGTCATCTTGTCCCCTACGACACTGGCGCACAGGTTCATGATGGTCCCTGCCCTTGCGTTCCCGGTATTGGCAACACCAGTGCGTGTCTTCGTCCCCGAGCCTGGCAAACTCAGATCGGTGCTTCGTCTTTGTCTACCTTGACAAAGTCTTCTTCGGTATCGACAATTTTCTCTACGACTGCCTTGACCGCGTCATCGACAAGTTCTTCTTTGCATACTCAGTTCTGGCAAAACCGGAGTGTGCGTTCTTCCCGATGTGTGCCTAGTTCTAGAAAAACTATGGCCACACCTCGCCCTCGACGGCTTGGACTGCATCGACTCTTGGCAAGACTCCGTGGACCCTCAGCAAGCATCCTCGGCAAGCCTCCGCGAACCCTCAACGCATCTCCGTCATCCTCCTCGAGCACTTTGTGCATGCGGCTACCTCGACACCGGCATCCCTGACCACGACATCGACCATGGCAACGGCTACCCCAACCTTGGCATCGCCTCACGCTCTCAGCTCCCTCGTCATCGGCTACCACCTCGCTTGAGCATCATCAGCTTCCTCTACAATCCAAGCATTCTCGCCGCGACACATCGTCTACGACACTCCCGCTGCTACTGTGGGGGATATCAGTCTACTAGATTCTACTTTGGTTTCTCTCCAGTCTGACCGTCCACGACGTTTCTGTTGTTCACGACGCTACCGCTAAAACTGCGGGAGAGTATTAGAGTATTAGGCATATACGGTTGTTATGATAGTTTAGATAGAGTTAGGATCTGTTTGCGTACAATCCTATTTTTTAAAATCCACTATAAAAGCCAGCAAGCCGCCTCATTAAAACCTTCCAGTCCCCATAGGTACCCTGGTAAGGAAAAGAGTGAGTCTAAAACTTCTGTGCCTGGTAAGTACAAGAAGCATTACATCATATCAGAGGAAACCAGCTCCCTAACACAATCCGGAGCATCATGACTAAGAGAGACACCAAAACCAGCCTTACCAAGCTGCGCTAACACATGCGTAACACTATTATTTGCGCGGTCCACTTTAGACACACGGATATCTCGATAAATACTCAGTAATTCACGGCCTTCTAGGATCAGGGCCCAACTGCTCGAATTCTCAGGGGTATCCATAGTGAGGGCCTGGACCGCTCGGAGACAATCGCTTTCAACTATAGCCGGCCACCGACGTAGATCGATCAGATGTTTTAAACCTGCTAGGCATGCTAGGACTTCTGCTTCCTCAGTGCTGGCACAGTTCAAGTGAAACTTCGATTCTGAGAGCACAACATTTCCTTGATGATCCCGGATAACAACACCAATGTAACTACCTCGGTGAATTACGCTCCTAGTTCAAGCCTCGATGAACAGAAATGGTTGAAATAGTATGGTGGGGCCCAAATGCCACTCACAGGTAGACCTTTCGGCCGTCCCAACCATTTCCAAACATCGGGACAAGAACGGGCGGCGTAATCGGCAGGCGAAGGGATCAAATACGTACACAAATGAGTATGTATGCAAGCCACCATACAACAGTACATCAGAGCCATTCCATCTAAAAAGAAAGGAAATATAGCAACGCCATACGGCAAGATCCAAATGCCCTAGATAGATATAATAGTTTAGGATATCTCCTCATACATCAATCAACAGAGTATCAAGCGGAAGCGGAAGACAAAATCCGAGTACGGATAAGAAGCAAATCGGCATAAGATGCCCCATAAATAAGCAGATCCCGCCCACAGATCTCACGGATCCCCGTTCCCGGAATCTCTACACCGAATGATCGTTGCCCACATCGTCCGTCTCTTCCACCCAGTATCCATCTTGCGAGTGTACCTGTTCATCTGAACCAAATAATTTATCGTGTGAGACCCTAGGGGTACTCAGCAAGTCTTTATGCCTCTAAAGGGGACACAACCTGGGGTGACGCAATTGCAGCAAAAGATAAACCCTAGCAATTCTATAGATACTCGCTACCCATCTGCCTAACCAGGGATAGACGAATGTCCGTGAATTAATATCAACAGTTATAACGGTAATCTTAACAGATCCATCCTCCTCCTCGCTTACCGACGAGGAAGCGGACGAACAACCCCCCCCCCCATTCGTTGGCAGTTTTATTAACCATTCCATGAGTGTTGTACTATTTACTAGTCAGGTACCTAGTCTAGTCAAATTAAAAGCGGTACTTTAGTTATGCTTGTCTATGATCGAGAAACTGTGCTCCAAGTCGTCCATAACCGCGGACACGGCTTTCAGAAAGTTTTACCCTGCAGGGGTGCACAAATAGCAACACACACTCGATATGCCTCGGAAAAACCAAATCAAAACCCAACGAGGCAGTCACGACAAAGCAATTACAGGATTCAGAAATATTTCAGGGGGCCACCCCATTAAGCTACCCGCAACGAAGCTGGCCGGCTACGAGACGGACTCAAGGTTTGTGTGGCCGGCTGTAAACGACTGGGAACCCGAAAGTGTGACTGGGCTTATCGATACAGCGAAAACGGGTCACGGACCTAAACAGTACAGTGTGCAGTGCCTCGCACAATTTAAATAAGCAGTAAAGCATGGCATAAGTACAGGATAGTAAATAAAACCTCAAACTAGTTTGTGGCCCCAAGAAATAAGAATGAATCAAGCTTTGGCTCAGGGGGGTTCATAAGCCTCCCGGATGTGGATAGCGCGAATATTCAAGGAACAGGAATCAAGTACTCGGGGTCCTACGGGACACAAGTGAGCCTGAAAAACCAAATAGCGAATATGGCTCACCGATGCCACTTTCATTAGTTATCCCATTACTACTCAGGTTAAGTTGTTTAGGTACCTCGTTATCCATCAGACACTCACATACCCTACACATGCTGTTCTACGACTCGCATGGCTCAAACAACTCCTGTAGTAATGGCTCATGGGATGGAGGAACAAGCTTCGGTGGGGTTTAAAAGTAAAGGCTATGCAGTACTTGGGATTCAATTTAATGCAATCGCGACTCAATGATGCAGGAATAAGATAGAGGCAATAGGTACTATATGTATGCAAGCATGTGGTAGTGCTTGCCTGGCAGCTCAGTTGAAGCAAGGGTTGGATCTGGGTAGTGCTCCTGGTTCTCTTGATATATCCCCTGCTCAGCGTCTATTCGAAGAAGAACCAAACAAACAAGGCCAACATAAATAACGTGCACAAGCATATGATTAAAATGCATCAAGCAAACAATCATGCCATGATGTATGATGCACAATTTGCATGGCATTAACGTAGCATGGCACGGGTGAGGTGTGGAATACAATAATAAAGCATTTAATTGAGTTTTGGCCCCATTTTATTTCCATTTTAGTTGCTGTACTCTTTATATTTATATGATGCATGCTGCAAATCAAGCCAAGGAATGCATAAACAGAAAGGTCTCGTCGAGCTAATCGTTTTAGACATATCATTTGTTAAATTTGGACTTATAAAACAAAAGTTATTAATTTATTGAGTCAAAAGGGCAATTTATTGTAATTTTAATAAACTTGGAATTTTAAATGTTCAAAATATATTTTGAATGGCATATTTGCATTCCTCACATTTTTCTGATTTGAAAACATATATTATTTGTATTAATTGGATTCATATTTTAAAAGTTATATTAAAACAGAAATAAAATTGAATTTGAATAATTAGAAAAAGATTTGAATTTAAAACAGATTTGCAGAATTACTTTTGTTACTCAGGTTTAGCCAGACACAGACGCTGACGGGTGGGCCGCTCTGCTGATTGGGACTTCACAGCGCAGAAAACTTTTTACACCGCAGCTGCTGCCAGACACAGAGGCCGACAGGTGGGGCTAGCGGCCACGGGGTCCACGCGACAGAAGCGAGCGGGGCAGGCGCTGACGGATGGGGCCAAGGTGGAGCGCGGGTTGATGGGTACGAAAGGCCAGGGGGTTTTCGGGAAGATGGCCACGGTGGCTGTCTGGTGGGGCCTGCGGACCGCGGGTTGATCAGAAAAAGGACGGAGGGCTAAACTGCAAAACGACCACAGCCGTACTGTGGATCTTCTTTCTCTGCCTCGCGTGACCGATCGATGCGCGTCTGGCGCGGGCGCGGCGCGCGGGACTCGATCCTGGGACCTAGGGCTCGCGCGCGGAGGCGGAGCCACTGCGCTGGCCTGGGCTTGGTGTCAGGGAGGGTCGGCGCGGCCTAGATAGGGTGTTTGCGACTTGGGAGCGAGCAGAAACGAACGCGACGCCGGCGCACAGAGGCCGTTCGACGCTTTGACCGGCGAGCACAGGCGACGGCAGCGAGGCGGATCATGTCTAGGGGGTACAGGGACTCACCGAGAGTGTGTCGGCGTGGACGGATCGAGCAGAGGAGCAGTGGATCGGCGTCGAGGCAAACGTACTGGCGGCTAGGGTTTGCGTCGGTGCGGCGCTGGTTCTGGTGGCTCTGGTCCGTCTCCTCCTCGTCGCCGGGCTCAGGGTGAAGCAGAGGAGCCTCCTGGTACTCCTCGACCACTCCACAGACTGCTTGCGCGTCTGGATCAACGGGGTGCGGTGGAGGCCGACGGTGGTGTAGCCGGCGATGGTATGGCGGTGGTGAGGGACGGCAGGGAGAGGGGAGCATCCTGGGGTGGATCTGGGGATGGTCTGGCGAGGCAGAGAGGTGTCGTGTGGTGGTAGATAGGGACGGGAGAGGGAGGTGGTACCGTGGGCGCGGGGTAGATGGGAAAAGGTGGCTCGGTGCCACCTTTCCTCCTCCTTGCTCACGTGCACGGCAGGGCCAGACCAGGGCAGGAGCATGGGGGCTTACAGGTGGGCCCAGGGGCGAGGCCAAGGAGGCAGGGGCAGGTTCGGGCTGGGGGGCCCTAGGGCAGAGAGAGAGAGCTAGGGAGAGAGAGGTGAGGCTCGGGTTGGGCTAGGTTTGGAGCTAGGGTAGGGTTTGGGGTAGCTAGGGTTGGGGTGGTCAGGTGGGGCGAGCTGGGTGGGGCCAACTAGGTGAGAGAGAGAGGCCGAGAGAGAGAGAGGTAGGTTTAGGGTTTGGTTTAGATTAGGTGTAGATTAGGGTTTAGCTAGGATGGAATATGGGGGTATGGGTTTAGAGAGAGGGGTATGGTGAAAAAGGTGGTAGGGTTTAGGATAGATGAGGGAGTGTGAGATGGTTTCTCTTTTTGGCAAGCTCAAGTAAGAACAAGGTCAAACCAAGCTAGACCAAAAAGAGGGAGAGGTGGTGATATGGGTTTAAGCAAGATCAACTAAGGTCAAGCCAAAAGGAAGGATAGAGGTAGAGAGAGATGATGTTCCACTCAAGATTCAACTAAAAACCAAAAGACAAGCAAAAGGTGGTACTTGCATGGCCCATGCAAAATATTTATTGCCATGTTGATTCTTGTGAAAACACTATTATTACATGGCATTATTATTATGCATTCCCAAAAATTGGAACAAAGCCAAGCAAAAAGGATTAAAAGGATGCCCCATGTGGAGTAGATGGAGATGACCATGTTTGAATAGAAATGGGACTTGCTAGTGTGTATGTGCCACTAGATGCTCAATAGTCCCAAAAATATCCCAACATGAGCATAAGCCATAATAATCCATGTGGAAGCTAGGAAAAAGTGTTCCATTCACAAGGCATGCAAAGGTGGCCATGTGGCTCTCTTATATCAATAATGTGAAAACAACATGATGCCAAGATGAGAGCATGTGGAAAAGAATTGGATCCATCCCAACCCACATGAGCTAGAGGTAATCTCAAATAAAATGCAAAGCTCATATTTCAGTTGGATGGTGGAATTATAAGGTGGTGAAGGAAAGGTGGTGGAGTTAACAAGAGATATGCCCCCAACTCAACTTGGGCATTAAACAATATATCAAGAACCAAATACAATATCAAGAAGCAAATACAATTAACAATGCATATGAGATAAGAACCAAATCAAAAGGGGTTTTATATGATGCTCAAATGCAAGGAGGCATGATGACATGAGCATGATATAATGATGATGCAACAATTATATATTTGAAGTAGCCATTATATTACTAGACCAAGTAGCATTACAATTGTTAGACAATTGGGATGCTACAACTCTCCCCCACTAAACAGGAATCTCGCCCCGAGATTCTAGGATGAAGAAGAAGACACAAAGAGGGTAGGATACTTGGCACGGAGATCATCTTCACGTTCCCAAGTGGCTTCATCAACGGAATGGTGCGACCACTGCACCTTGCAGAACTTGATGGACTTGTTGTGAGTCCTTCTTTCTGCGACTTCAAGGATTTTTGTGGGGTGTTCTTGATAAGACAGGTCTTCTTGGAGATTGATCAGCTCATGGTCCACGGTCCTGCCGGGATCCTTGAAGCACTTCTTGAGCTGAGAGATGTGGAAAACATCATGGACTTTGAGTTTTTCCGGGAGCTCAAGAGCATAAGCAACTTCTCCTCTTCTTCCACGAATTTTGAAAGGACCGATGTATCTAGGAGCCAGCTTTCCTTTGATACCAAAGCGGTGCGTGCCTCTCATGGGAGTGACACGAAGGTAAACGAGATCACCAGGGACATACTCCATGTCCGTGTGCTTCCTGTCATAATTGCTCTTCTGGCGACTTTGAGCAATCCTCAGATTTTCAAGAATGATGTGAACCTTCTCCTCCACTTGAGTCACAATGTCAGGGTCAAACAAGATCCTTTCACCTGCACCCGACCAACCAATCGGAGTTCTGCATTTGCGACCATAGAGAGCCTCAAATGGTGCCATCTTCAGACTTTTTTGGAAGCTATTGTTGTAAGAGAACTCAGCATAAGGAAGACATTCTTCCCACTTCATGCCAAAAGAGATGACACAAGCACGAAGCATATCCTCCAGAATCTGATTGATCCTTTCAACTTGTCCTTGCGACTGAGGGTGGTAAGCTGTGCTGAAGTTCAACTTTGTTCCCAAAGCATTTTGGAAACTCTCCCAGAACTTGGAAGTGAAGATGCTTCCACGGTCTAAACTGATCTCAAGCGGAACCCCATATAGAGAGACAATTCTGTTGATATAGAGCTCAGCCAACTGAATTGCAGAAATGGTTTCCTTGACGGGGAAGAAGTGAGCTACTTTAGAAAGCCTGTCAATGACAACAAAGATTGCATTGTTGCCCTTCTGTGATCTCGGAAAACCAGTGATGAAGTCCATCTCTACTTTCTCCCATTTCCATTCCGGGGGTTTCAATGGTTGTAGAAGACCGGAAGGTTTCTGATGGACAGCTTTCACTCTGCGGCAGACATCACACTCCGAGACATACTTGGCACAATACCTTTTCAAACCAGGCCACCAATATTGTGTTTTCAAGTCCATGTACATCTTTGTGCTGCCAGGGTGGATAGAAAGAACAGAATCATGCGCCTCCTTGAGAACTTGCTCTCTCAAACCCGGGTAGTTCGGAACAAACATCCGGTGTTCAAAGAAAAGCGTGCCTTGATCATCGACGTGGAAGGACTCATACTTCGGAAGCTGAAGCCTAGAGATGATCTTTCTGGTGTGCGGATCACCAAGCTGAGAAGAGCGAACCTTTTCTTCCAAGAGAGGGGTTGCTAGAAGGTTCAGGAGATACCCTTGTTCCACAATTTCAAGGTTGAGCTGATTAAAGGATACAATTTACTAAGATGATATTAAAATATCAACGAAGTTCAAAGCACCTAGAAGATATTAAGCATATCGCACACGACTGAAAAGGAGTGTGGTACACAGATATATCAAAGAAAAATTTTCCACAAATTTCGGCATTAAAATACCAATAGATGCGCAAAAACACTTAACGAATCAAGATTAGTGACTCTACCAATTCAATATACAAGAGCGAATGATAAGAGTAGTGGTATGGTCGCGACTCCATCCCGCACTCAAATCATTACTCCGCACATGAATAAGTAAAACACATATCCCAACATCTTCTTCTCACTATGAACCTAAAGATTAGAGACTACGGAAACGAACACCCCAAACAAGATGACGTCGGATAACAAAGAGTAAGACAGATCGCGTCGGTTTACAACGAATCAGATAGATCGCGTCGGTTTGCAAAATCCTGTCGGTATGGAATGTACCAACAGTTGATAACCAAAAGGTCGATAAAGATAACAACTTGGATGCAACAGATAGACAAAGAGTTACACACACACACACACAACCTATGGTACTACGGAATCCTAGAACACGTGAATCCTAGTTTGAATTTTAAGAAGAGGTTAGAAAACGTTACACTTCCTTACCAGAAAAGGGTGGGTGGGTGGGTAAGGACAAAAGTGGAAGCAGTCCTACTCTCGCGTGTTGTTTTTCCCTAGTATACATAACTACCAAAAATATTTGCTAGACAGACAACGACCATTTGGCTGAGACCCTGAAGGGCGGGATGGCTCTGATACCAATTGTAACTACCTCGGTGAATTACGCTCCTAGTTCAAGCCTGGATGAACAGAAATGGTTGAAATAGTACGGTGGGGCCCAAATGCCACCCACAGGTAGACCTTTCGGCCGTCCCAACCATTTCCAAACATCGGGACAAGAACGGGCGGCGTAATCGGCAGGCGAAGGGATCAACTACATACACAAATGAGTATGTATGCAAGCCACCATACAACAGTACATCAGAGCCATTCCATCTAAAAAGAAAGGAAATATAGCAACGCCATACGGCAAGATCCAAATGTCCTAGATAGATATAATAGTTTAGGATATCTCCTCATACATCAATCAACAGAGTATCAAGCGGAAGCGGAAGACAAAATCCGAGTACGGATAAGAAGCAAATCGGCATAAAATGCCCCATAAATAAGCAGATCCCGCCCACAGATCTCACGGATCCCCGTTTCCGGAATCTCTACACCGAATGATCGTTGCCCACATCGTCCGTCTCTTCCACCCAGTATCCATATTGCGAGTGTACCTGTTCATCTGAACCAAATAATTTATCGTGTGAGACCCTAGGGGTACTCAGCAAGTCTTTATGCCTCTAAAGGGGACACAACCTGGGGTGACGCAATTGCAGCAAAAGATAAACCCTAGCAATTCTATAGATACTCGCTACCCATCCACCTAACCAGGGATAGACGAATGTCCGTGAATTAATATCAACAGTTATAACGGTAATCTTAACAGATCCATCCTCCTCCTCGCTTACCGACGAGGAAGCGGACGAACAACCCCCCCCCCCCCCCCCCATTCGTTGGCAGTTTTATTAACCATTCCATGAGTGTTGTACTATTTACTAGTCAGGTACCTAGTCTAGTCAAATTAAAAGCGGTACTTTAGTTATGCTTGTCTATGATCGAGAAACTGTGCTCCAAGTCGTCCATAACCGCGGACACGGCTTTCAGAAAGTTTTACCCTGCAGGGGTGCACAAATAGCAACACACACTCGATATGCCTCGGAAAAACCAAATCAAAACCCAACGAGGCAGTCACGACAAAGCAATTACAGGATTCAGAAATATTTCAGGGGGCCACCCCATTAAGCTACCCGCAACGAAGCTGGCCGGCTACGAGACGGACTCAAGGTTTGTGTGGCCGGCTGTAAACGACTGGGAACCCGAAAGTGTGACTGGGCTTGTCGATACAGCGAAAACAGGTCACGGACCTAAACAGTACAGTGTGCAGTACCTCGCACAATTTAAATAAGCAGTAAAGCATGGCATAAGTACAGAATAGTAAATAAAACCTCAAACTAGTTTGTGGCCCCAAGAAATAAGAATGAATCAAGCTTTGGCTCAGGGGGGTTCATAAGCCTCCCGGATGTGGATAGCGCGAATATTCAAGGAACAGGAATCAAGTACTCGGGGTCCTACGGGACACAAGTGAGCCTGAAAAACCAAATAGCGAATATGGCTCACCGATGCCACTTTCATTAGTTATCCCATTACTACTCAGGTTAAGTTGTTTAGGTACCTCGTTATCCATCAGACACTTACATACCCTACACATGCTGTTCTACGACTCGCATGGCTCAAACAACTCCTGTAGTAATGGCTCATGGGATGGAGGAACAAGCTTCGGTGGGGTTTAAAAGTAAAGGCTATGCAGTACTTGGAATTCAATTTAATGCAATCGCGACTCAATGATGCAAGAATAAGATAGAGGCAATAGGTACTATATATATGCAAGCATGTGGTAGTGCTTGCCTGGCAGCTCAGTTGAAGCAAGGGTTGGATCTGGGTAGTGCTCCTGGTTCTCTTGATATATCCCCTGCTCAGCGTCTATTCGAAGAAGAACCAAACAAACAAGGCCAACATAAATAACGTGCACAAGCATATGATTAAAATGCATCAAGCAAACAATCATGCCATGATGTATGATGCACAATTTGCATGGCATTAACGTAGCATGGCATGGGTGAGGTGTGGAATACAATAATAAAGCATTTAATTGAGTTTTGTCCCCATTTTATTTCCATTTTAGTTGCTGTACTCTTTATATTTATATGATGCATGCTGCAAATCAAGCCAAGGAATGCATAAACAGAAAGGTCTCGTCGAGCTAATCGTTTTAGACATATCATTTGTTAAATTTGGACTTATAAAACAAAAGTTATTAATTTATTGAGTCAAAAAGGCAATTTATTGTAATGTAAATAAACTTAGAATTTTAAATGTTCAAAATATATTTTGAATGGCATATTTGCATTCCTCACATTTTTCTGATTTGAAAACATATATTATTTGTATTAATTGGATTCATATTTTAAAAGTTATATTAAAACAGAAATAAAATTGAATTTGAATAATTAGAAAAAGATTTGAATTTAAAACAGATTTGCAGAACTACTTTTGTTACTCAGGTTTAGCCAGACACAGACGCTGACGGGTGGGCCGCTCTGCTGACTGGGACTTCACAGCGCAGAAAGCTTTTTACACCGCAGCTGCTGCCAGACACAGAGGCCGACAGGTGGGGCTAGCGGCCACGGGGTCCACGCGACAGAAGCGAGCGGGGCAGGCGCTGACGGATGGGGCCAAGGTGGAGCGCGGGTTGATGGGTACGAAAGGCCAGGGGGTTTTCGGGAAGATGGCTACGGTGGCTGTCTGGTGGGGCCTGCGGACCGCGGGTTGATCAGAAAAAGGACGGAGGGCTAAACTGCAAAACGACCACAGCCGTACTGTGGATCTTCTTTCTCTGCCTCGCGTGACCGATCGATGCGCGTCTGGCGCGGGCGCGGCGCGCGGGACTCGATCCTGGGACCTAGGGCTCGCGCGCGGAGGCGGAGCCACTGCGCTGGCCTGGGCTTGGTGTCAGGGAGGGTCGGCGCGGCCTAGATAGGGTGTTTGCGACTTGGGAGCGAGCAGAAACGAACGCGACGCCGGCGCACAGAGGCCGTTCGACGCTTTGACCGGCGAGCACAGGCGACGGCAGCGAGGCGGATCATGTCTAGGGGGTACAGGGACTCACCGAGAGTGTGTCGGCGTGGACGGATCGAGCAGAGGAGCAGTGGATCAGCGTCGAGGCAGACGTACTGGCGGCTAGGGTTTGCGTCGGTGCGGCGCTGGTTCTGGTGGCTCCGGTCTGTCTCCTCCTCGTCGCCGGGCTCAGGGTGAAGCAGAGGAGCCTCCTGGTACTCCTCGACCACTCCACAGACTGCTTGCGCGTCTGGATCGACGGGGTGCGGTGGAGGCCGACGGTGGTGTAGCCGGCGATGGTATGGCGGTGGTGAGGGACGGCAGGGAGAGGGGAGCGTCCTGGGGTGGATCTGGGGATGGTCTGGCGAGGCAGAGAGGTGCCGTGTGGTGGTAGATAGGGACGGGAGAGGGAGGTGGTACCGTGGGCGCGGGGTAGATGGGAAAAGGTGGCTCGGTGCCACCTTTCCTCCTCCTTGCTCACGTGCACGGCAGGGCCAGACCAGGGCAGGAGCATGGGGGCTTACAGGTGGGCCCAGGGCGAGGCCAAGGAGGCAGGGGCAGGTTCGGGCTGGGGGGCCCTAGGGCAGAGAGAGAGAGCTAGGGAGAGAGAGGTGAGGCTCGGGTTGGGCTAGGTTTGGAGCTAGGGTAGGGTTTGGGGTAGCTAGGGTTGGGGTGGTCAGGTGGGGCGAGCTAGGTGGGGCCAGCTAGGTGAGAGAGAGAGGCCGAGAGAGAGAGAGGTAGGTTTAGGGTTTGGTTTAGATTAGGTGTAGATTAGGGTTTAGCTAGGATGGAATATGGGGGTATGGGTCTGGAACACGAACAATTTTTCGCCCGCCTCCCTACAGATCGGATCACGGGAAAGATTCCAAACCACCTTCGTCTTGCCAAATAGCGCATCCGCACTGAAAGACATGGTAGTATGAACCTTCGCCACAGCCAGCCATCGCGCCGCCATTTGGTATTCCTTAGCCTTTTCTGCGCCAACCACCACCTCTTCAAGTTCATCATCCCGCAGATCAAGATGCTTGAGAAGATCATCAATCTTGGGTTCTTTATCCGTCGCTGCCCCGGAGGAGCTCCCAAGATCGCCCACAGACATGGTGCGGCATAGCACCCCAAGAGTCCGGGGAGAGGAGGAGAGCGGAACATTGGGTTTTTTGGTGTAGGTTTTGGATGGGGGAAAGAGTAAACAAGTTTTGGAGTGGATCGGGAATAAAAATTGAGTGGAAACAAGATCGATCTCACGGGCCGACGTGGAATCACCCCGAAGCAGAGGAACCCTAACGAGAGGGTAGATTTTAGAGGAAGCATTATGCTTTGTACGACATAGGGTACCTTTGTTCCTTTAATACGTACAATCCTAATTTGACTTGTACTCCAAGATAATCCCAATCCCCTGTACACCTATATATACTCCACATGAGGCTCGATAATACATCCATCATATTCCACCAAACTCATACTCTTTCAAACACAGCTTGCATCAACAGTATCTCCATACACATCCATATGACACATTACTGTCAGGCATAATATACATCAATAACCCAGTAACGATTCTCCTAATAAAAGAATCAACCAATCAAGCTCTGCGATAAAACAGATTGCAGTTCAATTAGCAGTAAAAGAACACAATCAGCTGGAAGGTTTATGACCATATTCCTACAACAGATTTGGAAGAAGAAAACACTGATGCATAAGTAGGAAAAAATTCTACCCACAAGTGGAATTCTTCAGCCAATAATGATACGGGGTATTAATACTATGGTAGAAGAATATTATCTAAGCACCGTGTCGATCTGTATGGCCTTCAAATCCATTGATCCACATCGGTATCAGGTGATAATCTCTGTGATACATCGCATATACAAGGAGAGCCACAGGCCAACTGATACAAGGAGAGCCACAGGCCAACTGACACTGTTTAGTGGAGGTGTCCGTTGCCATTGTGTTTGACAGACTCCGTTGATCCATATTGGCCGTTCTGTTTGCAGGGGTCAGCTGATCCATATCCGCGGTGGCCGTTTTGCTTGATGGAGTCAGCTGATCCGTATCCGTTAGGATTCTTGCTAGCCCAGTTCCACTGGTCCCTACACATCTCGTCGATGCCATATTTCGCTCTGGAGGAAGACAGCATAAATGACATAGAAAGTAAGAAAGGTACCGTGACCTATGACATAATTATCCGTCGATGTAAGACCTACTTCCAGTTCAGGTCCCTCTCTGCTTTGGCAGTGGAGGAAAACAAAATCTCTGCGTCGCCAGGGCGTCTTGGGCCAATGATCAGAGGAATTTTCTAGAAAAGTAACAAAATAAATATCTATAAGGGGTAACAGAAGAAACAAATAAATGTAAAGCTGGTTCGAGGAAGTATTTTGTAGTAATTAAAAAGCTGGTTCCTGAATGAAAAACATAGGGAATCTCATCTAGGATCAGGAACTTGTTACTCCCACAAGTCAATATATTGTGACAGTAAATTATGAACATCTAGTGTGTCACCTAATTTTTCATATGTGTGAACTTGATTAGAAAAATACCCTGGCCCGTGTCATACAGAAGTATGGTGTCTTCAAACAAAATACACCTAGCTAGTGGAATACCTAGTTACAACACCACAAAATGTTTTTCCGATATAAGTATCGATCAAATCTGGCAATACCTTCCCAGAAGCCTTCTCAAAGGCATGAACTATCTCCAACACTGATGTTCCTTTTCCAGTTCCAAGATTGTATGCTTCACATCCTGCAATTTGTATAAAAAACTTAAGGCATGATTTAAATAGATAACAGATACAACACTAATGATTAAAATATACTATGCCACGAGAAGTACAAGAACTTAAAATGATTTGGCCAGATAGAACTCAATGGCCAAAATAAACAAAACACTTTCTACATCTGGCAACAACACAATTGAAATATTGTGCAGAAATCTGAGGTCAAGTATGAATTGTGACCTATGCTAGAATTTCCGAAAAGCTTCTGCAATGCAGCGATGTGTCCATCAGCAAGGTCAACGACATGGATGTAATCTCGAACCTGCAAATTGTGCAAAGTGTAGTTAAAGATAGAACACCTCCACAATACACGTAAACCACAGTTGTTAGTTGCCACAACAACATGCTCAAATATCTTCATCTCCCAAAATTATTAACATAAACAACAATGGAAATAAGAAGCCATCAATAAATAGAAGCGAGCCTAGCTCAACTGGTTGAGGGAGTGGATGTACAAACCCAACACCTGGGTTCAAATCCTCACCGACATGAATTTAGGTTCTTATTTATACTTTAGGACCAAGCTTTCCTGGTACTCATGCAATTTATCTAGAGGACCAGGCTTGGTGTTTAACCAAGATTAAAAATCCTAATAGTCATGCTTAATGGCTCTGTGCATCACTAATTGGAGCAGAAGCCGTGGAAGTGAAATTCTCCCCCAAATTTTAAGCTCTCTTTCCATTAGGGCCCTGCATATCTCCTGACCCCCTCCCGCACCTGACCCCTACCAGATCTAGAGCCCTTGCGCGATTGGGATACTCTGGTCCTCCATGGCAGCGCAGCTTGACGGCGCGCCGAGGCGTGGCCTCCGGAGCGGTTGGGCTCGGGCTTGTGGCCGCCGTTCTCCGTTACCCCCACCAGCCGACGGAGGACACCGGCAGGGGAGGACCCTAGCAGATCGTTCTAGCCAGCATCTCCCTGAGATCCGTTTGTACCGCAAGATTGAGCAACTGGCCTAGATCGCCACCGAGCCATGGCGGACCGCGGTCTCGCCGCCGGTCATCAAAATGCCTACGTGGCTCATATGATGGCCATTGGCATCTACAGGGTCCACTTGCGCCGAAATCATCCATGGGACGGACGGAGGTGGGCTTGTAAAGGAGAATTGAGGATCAGAGGACCTACATGCTCATTGAGTGAGGTCTGCAACATTCTGATGGTGACATGGACCAAGAGAGATGGGGTGAAGACGTATGTGTGCCAAGTAACCAGATTTTTGCAGCTTTAGCAGCGGTCCCTGCCAGGTGGTGGTGATTATCTAACTTCCTTGTTGTCGGTGCTCTGGAGTTTCATGTCTCGGTATCCAGGGTGAAAATCCTAGGTATGACCTTCATGGTGGTATCTGGCAATGGTGGCTACAGAGTCATTCCCTGGTTGAAGGCATTGTCTGGAGTTGGGACCTCCTCCAGGGTGAAAACCCAGGATCTGATCATGCTGGTCAGCCCGTACGATGACGGTGTTTGTGCACCGTTTCCTTCTTTAAGGCATCATTTTTGGAGAAGCTTCCTTGGAGTTGAGGTGCCGTCCACACTGGTGGTGCTGTTGCTGTTGCGAGTCTCTGCTTGCTTCGGCAGGGTCTTTGCATTTTCTTTTTCTTCTTTTTTTGCTTTTTGTCTGTGTGTATCCTAGTCGTGCAGAGGCCGGGTGTGGATTCTATAGGTTGTATCATCTAAGCTGTTTAAGCCTAATAAAAGCACCCTTTATCTAAAAAAAACAGAAGCATGTATTGAAAAGATCACGAAGAGCGCACATACATAAAAGGTGCTTGGGTATAATATATGTTCTACTAGAAGGTTGCCTTCCAAATTTCCAATAACTGAATGGGTGGGTTTCAAGGACAAGCTTGCATTCAATGCATGCTTGGAACTTAAGTAGTTTGGCACATGATTCAGGTAAAGCTTATTTATGGGTTGCATACTTGTTTACAACTAAAAGCATGCGCTAACAGATCTTGAAAAAGCAACGCTATGGATAAATAAAATTACATCAGGTGTAAATGACAAACTGTACATACAGCATGACAAGAACAATTACCCCAGTTCCATCTGTTGTTGCATAGTCATTCCCCAATATTGTCAGAGCTGGCCTCCTGCCAACTGCAACTTGCTGAACATAGGGCATAAGATTATTGGGAATTCCACATGGGTCTTCGCCAAGGTATCCACTCGGATGAGCCCCAACAGGATTGAAATACCTAAGTAGAACGATCTTCCATTCAGGATCTGTATGGTAGATATCACGGCAAATATCTTCAACAACAAGCTGAAATCCATTTGTTAAATTTTTTTGTCAGATTGGAGATCTTATGAGCATACAAGATTCAGACAGAAATAAAAATTACATGCCTCAGACCTTGGTTTTGCCATATGGATTGTTTGGAGTCAGAGGAAACTCTTCTGTGCATGGTGAGTTCATGGGTGATCCATAAACTGCAGCTGATGATGAGAACACCAACTACAACATTTGAAGACATACAAAAAAAAGAAGTATATCATGTCACTGCCATGACTAGTGAACTAACAAATTCAAAACTGTGCTGACATATTTTCAATTCAAAGCAATAGTAACCAATTAGATCTTTCTGCAAACTGCAAACTGCTACATATTCAAAGTTAAGGCGACATACAGCGGCCAGTGGGTGCCAAAAATCAATATTACCTCCATTCCGTAAAAGAAGGCGTATAATTTTTTCCTGAAGTCAAACGATGTAAAATTTCACCAAGCTTATAGAAAAATCTATTGAGAATTATGATACTATATAGATATAATATGAAAATGCATGTCATGATGTATCAAATGACATTGGTTTTCCATGGTAGATGTTGATAGTTTTTTCTATAAACTTGGTCAAAGTTTACGGCGTTTGACTTTAAAAAAATTTATACACCGAACGGAGGTAGTAGTAACAAAAGAGTTGGATGGACCAGATGGTCCAAGCAGGGTTGATTAGAAACAGGTTTCAGTGCAGATTAAATTGAGTAACAAGGAAACATGCAACGACAAAAGCCATGAGATTATTTTATAATGAGAAACGACCAGGTATCCTGTCCGCCAAACTGACCGACTGATTTTGCTAGTGAGAAATGACAAGTACCCTGTCCATGTTCATTATATCCACAAAAATCCTATCCCCAATGAGCCCAAAGAAATGCCCAAACTGCTGAACTTGCATTCAGAGTAACTGAACACTGGCCAGTGCACACAACACGCCTTCCTCAAATAGAAATAATTATAAAGATGCATCACTCTGTAATCAGAGTCAATAATAGCGCATGAAAGTTCCGGTTGAATCTTCTATCCACGTTTCCCCAATTCTTTCTGGCCGTGGGATGGACGATGAGGAGGACACGAGCGACATCGCCACGGAGCCTGGCTCTCCCGAGGAGGCGGGCCCCGCGGCCCGGGATTCCCTTGCGCGGGCATGTCGTGCGCCCTTTCCTGCCCCACGTTGCTGGACATTTGGCCGCGTTCGCAGTCAGGGCCCGTTGTCAGCGGACACGGGCGGGAGCACGCTCCGTGAGAGGCGTTAGGAGACAGGCGCTCCGCACCTGCCGGGTCGTGGGGCCCGTCAAAGGCCAATGTGGCAGCGTGAATACAGCTCTACGCCATGCCTCACCTATGCAGGTGCTATCGTAGCTTCTCGCGACGACGCCCGGCCTATAAATAGCCTCTCCGGTTCCTTTCTACTTGCCATTGTTCTTCCCTCCTCTTTTCCTCTCTCCACGTTATACTGCTCGGTTTCGTGCTCATCAACCAGAACCGTGCTCATCAACCAGAACCTGCGTCTCCGCGAGGTCGCCAATGCGCAGGAGCTGACGTCCAGCTCCGGCACTCACCAGTCCGGACCGGTGCGTGCCAGACGTACACGTGGAGAGTGGCGGACCTGCTGCTCTACCAGACTTCTCTCCCGCCAGGACTCCCGGCGATGGAGATGTTGCAGGCGGTGATTTTTTTTTCATTTTCTTTGCCTTTTTTAGTTGTTGTACTAGGTTTCTCTTTTACCTTGCTAGCCGCTTGGCTTTTTTCTGCTTTGTTTTTCTCTACGATCGTCTCTTCGGCTCTGTAATCTCAGCACCGTCACTTTCCTGGACCACGCTCTTCCCTCGTGCTTGCCTGCTCCAGACCGTCCTCTCCAGGTCTGGGGCAGGCATATGCGCGTGATCCTAAGGTCTTCTCTTCTCCGTGCGGACCGCTCTGTTGCGTTTGTTTTTTGTTTTTGTTGTAACTGTATCCGTAGCGTCTCTACCGTATTGCGCTGTAAATGTAATCGTAGGGTGTGTGACCTGTAAATTTTTTATTTGATGTACCACGTGCAATGTAAATCTGTTCTCTGAGAACGAATTGATGCAAAGGATATTTATACTACTTTTATTGTATCACGTCTGATATGAAACAGTTCTCGGATGATAAAAGCATACAAAGAGAAGCATTTCTTACCACGTTTGTCGCGTACTGTGTATTTATTTACCGCCTGCATTTTTTGTGACCTCTGCGCCGAAGTATCGTGTGATGTATGCTTCTTTATTGTTACATGACTTTTGTATTCGAGCTCTAAGAAAAGCGCGTATTCGAGACCAGTCATGCCAAAAAGTTGCGTTGGGACTTACTGGTTTTGCCTCTGCCTCCTTATTTCTTCTTTGTGCTTTCATCACGTGCAATTATCTTTATAGTGTTTGGTGGTTCGTATATCTGCGACACAATCTTTAGACGTGGGTGCTGGCTGTTAGGTTGACCTCTCCTGATCGAGCCCAACGGCTCGGTCGAACCCCTGGATCCCGCGCCCTGATCAGGGGCACCCAACCAAGTCATGGTTGGTGGGCCACTATGGCAGCGCTATATAAAGACAGGTGGGGCCCAGGGCACACGTTACGAGGTTCGTCGCGGCCGCCGCTTCCCCCACGTGCAACCCTAACCGATCTAGGTTTGCGCTGAGCCACAGGAAGCTCTACCACCACCACCACCTCTCACCCACGCATACGCCATCGACCCCATGGCCAACGCCGATGGTTCATCGAGCCAGGGAGAAGGTTTGTCTCCCCAATCTCTCTCTCTCTCTCTCTCATTCAACCTCTAGTACCAATATTTGTTCAACAGCACAAGCATCTATCTATCGATCTAGAGCTGGTAAACATAACAATGGTATCAGAGCCACCGCTCTATAGATCGTCTTCGAGTAGAAAAGCCAAAGAAAAAAAGAAACCCTAACCCTAAACAGGGCACAGTGCGCCGCCCACCTGGCCGCGCCGTTCCTCTCGATCTAGATGGGTATCCTAAGGAAACATCTAGAAGAAGAACAAACCCCATCTGGGGCGAAGAAAAGCAAAAGGAAAGGTCCCCTGTTTTGTCCCCAAATCCCCGAACCCGAATCAAAATCGAACAGAAAGATCAAAGAAAAGGGTCACAGTCCGCCGCCGTGTGCCGACAAAGGGCACCACCGCTGCACCGCTTGACGGTGGTGCGCCCACCCTTGGGTGGACGCGCAGCCGGCAAGGGGGGCAGGGGGGCTCCGCCAAGGTTCCTCTCAATCTCGTTGTGAAGGGGTACGGTGGGTGAAGGGGAAAGAGAAAGAGGCAGAGGGGAGTGGCCAGGAGGGGCTCGTCGCCGGCCAAGAGCCGGGCGGCGCTGCCTCCACGCTGAGACGTGGCCGCGCCACCAGAGAGCATCTGCATGCGCGGGGAGAGAGGGAGTAACACAATGGGCTAGGGCTTTCCAGGGGCCAGCGACTGTGGTCGTTTTGACCTAGCAACCAGCGCGGGCAGCCGACGGATCGCATCTGCCGCATCTGACGGCCGAGATGGGAGCGGCGTGCCGGTGGCTCCTGCCACGCAGACCGTGGGCCATAGCTGGGCCGCGAGCGTGCAAGCAATGCAACGAACAGGCAAGCGCGGTGGCCGTGTGGGGGCCGTGCAGGCATGGGCCGCGCGGGCGACGCGCAGTGCTAGGCGCGCAGAGAGGCTATGGGCCATTTATTACCGCCCAGTGCTGCACAATGACAGTTTTCTATTTACAGAAGCCTTTTTAGGCATTTTTTGCATCATTGATGAATTTTTGCACAGTTTTTTCTATTCAAAGTTATCCAACGAATTTTTGTTCAGAAAATGGAAAAGTAAGAGTAAAAGTTTCTGTAAAGTTTAAAGTTTAATGAATTGTATTCATTTCTTCTGCTGCAAATAGTTAAAAGGGCTCTTTTAAAATTTAATAAAGATAAAAATGAGTATTAAATTTTATGAGAGCATATTAAAGTGTTTATTCTGGTTATGTTCATGTTATTTTTCTAACCAACGTTGCAAATAGCATGATCATGATTAGTAATTTTGATTAAAGTTATGTTCTTTTGATTCTATGTTCTGCCCAACGGTGATATAGAATTATTTGCATGAACATATGTATGTCTTAATTTTGACCAACATTAGATTAATACATGCAATTGTTATTGTTCTCACTTCTTTGTGGTTTCAGGAGAGTACTACTTGATGAGCTGCATCAAGGATGTCCCCACACTAAGAGGTGACAATTACTCCAAGTGAAGAAAGAAAGTGGATTTGGCGTTCATTGCGCTGAGGTGGATTGGGTTCTTGAGACCAAGCCTCCCACCAAGCCAACAGAGCCAATCCGAGCTGATGCAGATGACGATGTTGCATGGGAGAAAAAGAAAAGGGACTATGCTCCACTGGAGATGTCCTACACTTTAGAGAACAAAAAGTGGCAAACAGCCAATAAAAAGTGTATGGCATTTATAAAAGACACAATTGAGCAGGCCATTGCCAGCTCAATCACAGGGTGTGCTTCCGTTGCGGAGTACTTAGAAAAGATAAAAGATCCAGTTCAGTGGCTCTTCAATGACATATGCAACCCAGCTGCTTCAGCAGCTGGTGACAGAAAAGTACACAGGAGGTGGACATGGCATCAGGAAGCACATCCTCCAAATGAGCAACATGGCTACCAAGTTGAAGCCAATGGATGCTGATCTAGAGCTAAAGCCTGCACTCCTTGTCCACCTGGTCATGGTGTCACTGCCTCAACAGTTTGACAACTTTATTGTCAATTACAATATGGCCTCAGAAAAGTGGGACATTGAAAAGACCATTGCCATGTGTGTGCAAGAAGAGGAGAGGCTCAAAGCCCAGAATGGTGGTTCCTTGAACTTTGTGAAGGACAACAAGAAAAGGAACTTCACTCAAAGCAACCAAGGTTCCCCTTCAAAGCCACATGGTAAAGTTCCCATGCACTATCAGCATCAGCACAGGCCTGCTCTCCCAGTGAACAAAGATGCTTGTCTCCACTGCGGCAAGAAAGGGCATTTCAAGAAAGATTGCCTTGTTTTCCTAAAGGAACTAAGGAAAGGGATTCCATTCGACGCGGACTACGAAAAGAAGCAAAGGATGCGTTGAAGTCGCAAATAGTCCAAGCGGACGTTGAGGCTGTTGGCAACATCTCCTTGGAGCTTGCTGATGGATCGACAATCATGTTTACAGATGTCCTTTATGTTCCTTCTTTACACAAAAATTTAATAAGTGTATCGCGTTTGGACAAAGTAAACTATGAGTGTCATTTTGGACATGGCCAGTGTGCCATTTGGTATAATAAAGATTGTGTGGGTGTTGCTTTCCTTCACAATGAGCTTTATCTGTTATCCACTCATGAAAAAGTATATTTTGTGTGTAATGTGAATGAGCATGTTTCCGCGTCGGATAAAGATCTAAAGAAAAGAAAGAGAACTCAAGACTCATCAAAATTATGGCACTATTGTTTAGGCCATATTTCGAGGGGGGGAACAGAAAGACTAGTTAAAAACGATATTCTTCCTCCATTAGAGTTCTCCGATATAGAGCAATGCATCGATTGCATTAAAGAAAAGTATATAAAGCAAATCAAAAAGGGTGCAAAAGGAAGCACCAAAACACTAGAAATTATTCACACCGACATACGTGGACCGTTTCCAGTGAAAAGTGTGGATGGTTATGACTCGTTCATAACATTCACAGATGATTACTCCCGTTATGGTTATATTTATCCAATTAAAAAAAGATCGGAAGCGTTGAATAAATTTAAGATATTCAAAGCTGAAGTAGAGAATCAGCACAGCAAAACAATAAAGATAGTAAGGTATGACCGTGGAGGGGAGCACTACGGTCGACACACCCCATATGGCCAAGTCCCTAGACCTTTTACAAGGTTCTTGCAGGAGACTGGCATAGTGGCCCAGTATTCGATGTCGGGCGAGCCTCAGCAAAATGGAGTAGCTGAAAGGCGCAACCGTACCCTTATGGATATGGTGCGCAGCATGATGGATATGGGATTGTGGATGGAGGCGTTAAAAACCACCATTCATATTCTCAATAGAGTACCAAGCAAGTCTATGCCCAAAACACCGTATGAGTTGTGGACAGGAAGAGTTCCCTCGCTACAGCACCTAAGGGTGTGGGGGAGCCCGGCTAAGGCTAAAGTATTTAATACAAATATTGCAAAACTTGACCCTAAAACAGTCGGTTGTCATTTCATTGGCTATCCTAAAAAGTCAAAAGGTTTTCGTTTCTACTGTCCAGACAGATACACAAAGTTGTAGAAACAAGACATGTTGTCTTCTTAGAAGATGAAATGATGAGGGGGAGCATGGTAGCTCAGAAAATTCATCTTGAGGAGAAGAGGGTGCATGCACCTAATCTGATGATTCAGGAGCCATTCTTCTCGCTACCCGTTGTTCCTGCATCGGCAACCCTAGAGGATGTGGTGCAAGCACCTGTTGCAACTCCACCCATGACAACAATGAGTGAGGATCCGGAGCCTGTCCGTCAGGAGCCGACTGAACCCACTCTTGAGCATGAAAGGGAGCAGTAACAGCCACCTCTAGAAGATACGCCATATGTTGAGACACATGATGAGCGAGTTCATGAGGCCCCTAGAAGGTCTCAAAGAGTTAAAAGATCAATACTTCCTAAAGAGTATAAAGTTCATAACACAGAAAAAGTTCAAATGGAGAATGATCCCACTTCATTTGAAGAAGCCATGACCTCACTCATCGAAATGGCTAGAGGCCATGGAAGATGAGACGAGGTCGATGAGTTCCAACGAAGTTTGGGACTTAGAGGAAATTCCCAAAGGAGCCAAAACAGTAGGCTCTAAATGGATCTACAAAATAAAGTATGACTTTAGAGGGAATGTGGAGAAATACAAAGCATGACTTATGGCAAAAGGATTTACACAGAGAAGGAGTATATTACAATGAGACTTTTTCTCCAGTCTCATGTAAGGATTCCTTCAAAATCATAATGGCACTAGATGCATATTTTTATTTAAAGCTGCATCAAATGGATGTAAAGACGGTATTTCTAAACGGGAATTTAGAAGAAAGAGTCTACATGAAATAACCCAAGGATTTTGTCATGGAAGGCAAGGAAAACATGGGATGCCGCCTAAGGAAATCCATTTATGGATTAAAGCAAGCTTCAAGACAGTGGTATCTAAAGTTTAATGAGACCATTAAGAAATTTGGATTTAAATAAAATGGTGAGGACAATTGCGTTTACGCAAAGTTCAAAAGTAGGAGATATATTTTCCTAATTTTGTATGTGGATGATATCTTGCTTGCTAGCAGCGATGGCAGTCTACTACTAGAAACAAAGTTCTTGTCCTCAAACTTCGATATGAAAGATCTTGATGAAGCTTCATATGTTTTGGGCATAGAAATTCACCGAGATAGAACAAATGGGGTTCTAGGACTGTCGCAAAAGGCATACCTAGAGAAGATTCTAAATAAATATAGTATGCATGCGTGCAATACCACACCTGCTCCTATAGTCAAAGGCGACAGCTTTGGGAAATTTCAATGTCCCAAGAGTCAATATGAGATCAATCAAATGAAAGCAGTACCATATGCTTCGGCCGTTGGAAGCTTACAGTATGCACAAGTGTGCACTCGCCCTGTCTTAGCTTTTATCATCGGGGTACTCGATAGATATCAAGAGAATGCAGGCATAGAGCACTGAAAGATGGTAAAGAAAGCTTTGCGTTATGCGCAAGGCACAAAATACCTCATGCTAACATATAGAAGATCTGATTCCCTAAAGATAAGAGGGTATTCAGACGCTGATTTTGCGGGAGACAGAGATGATAGAAAATTCACGACAAGATACATCTTCACTCTCGCAGGAGGGGCTATTTCATGGAGAAGCTCCAAACAGTCAATAGTTGCAGAATTTGTAGCATGTTATGAGGCCACGGGGAGGCGATATGGTTAAAGAAATTATACTCGACTTGAAAGTGGTAGATTGCATTGACAAGCACTAAAGATGTACTGTGACAACGAGGAGCCCGCAGTATTTTATGCTCACAACAACAAGTCGAGTAATGCTTACAAGCCAATAGAGATAAAGTATTATGTTATGAAAGATAAGATTCAAGATCACACTATAAGACTCGAGCATACAAGGACAAAGGATATGCTTGCGGATCCGCTAACGAAAGGCTTACCACCCAATGTGTTCAAAGAGCACTTATCCGGCCTGGGTTTAAGGGAAAGCCTATGATTCCTGGATCATAAGAGGCCCAAAGGAGAAACAGTTTTTTGTTTCAAAATGGAGAGGTATGTTGTAGCTGTCTGATTCTATCGGCAATTGAGCTGTGACGATGAAACATGCTCTATGTACCGAACCGTAATGAAACGAGTAAAGTAAAAAAGTAAAAATTAAAGTCAAGATCAAGGGAGAGAATGTTAGGTTGACCTCTCCCGATCGAGCCCAACGGCTCGGTCAAACCCCTAGATTCCGCGCCCTGATCAGGGACGTCCAACCAAGTCATGGTTGGTGGGCCCCTGTGGCAGTGCTATATAAAGACATGTGTGGGCCGAGGCACACGTTACGAGGTTCGTCGCGGCCGCCGCTCCGCCCACGTACAACCCTAACCGATCTAGGTTTGCGTTGAGCCACGGGAAGCTCTACCACCACCACCTCTCACCCACGCATACACCATAGACCCCATGGCCAATGCCGATGGTTCATCGAGCTAGGGAGAAGGTCTCTCTCTCTCTCTCTCTCAACCTCTAGTACCAATATTTGTTCAACAGTCTACCGTATCGATCTAGAGTTGGTAAACATAACACTGGCCAGGCCTGAACAGATAACAGCAGTGTTCGTATTTCTGCTTCACAGCCACGCTTCAAGTTCATGGCGCGACTGTCAAGCGTACGGCTCAAACTAAGTCAAAGCTGGTCAAGCGCGTATTCGCGTTCGACGATGTGACTGTTACGGACTTTTTCGTGTAAACATGTGCAATCCTGCGCAGAAGACCTGCGACCCGTGAATTTACAAAAGACGCGGGCTAAAGATGTCTCTACGACCATGTTATCGCTCCGAGTTGTCAGCCGCGCCATAGGGGGCGTGAAGAGAAGTCTACTATCTTCTATTGACATAAAAATTCAAACAAAGATATCTTAACATAGTGTACCATTTACTAAGGAGCTCTAGTAAATTAGTCATCAATGCACATTGTACAACAAAATCTAGAGAATGAATAAAATGACCTAATAACTTTTGTTTAATCAAAAACAGCTTATCATACATATTCAGATAAATTCTGCAATAAAAACACTGTTAAAGTGATGTGACTTGTTGGAGTATATTCCATCGTACAAAGCTCAAAAGATAATACCTTTTTACATCCATGGGAAGACATAACTTCCAGAAGATTTACTGTGCCATTAACATTGTTATCATAATAAAGCAATGGCTTCTGCACACTTTCACCCACAGCTTTTAGTCCAGCAAAGTGAACAACAGCATCAAATCTGAAAAATCAAGGATTCTTGACAATAAAGAGCAAGTAATGACGATGATCGTGCCTTTGGACGTAACGAAAGTATCCATATGAAGTAAAGATACTATAACTACCAACCAGTATGCTTTACCTTGTTGAAGCAAAAACATTTTCCAGTGCTTCCTTATCACGAAGATCAATCTGCGAAAGCACAAAAGGTAGTAACATTGGTATGTTGCATTAATGTGCACGACCTTAACAGCAAGTACCATTTGTTGCATAATCACATAACATCAAACCAAACTCTCAAACATGGCAACAGCAACCATAAACTGATGAACAGAGCATCTACCACCAAATAAGCAATATGATTCCAATTATCTCATTTTTGATTGATTGGAACACAAACAACAATGAGGGCAGGACTGAATGAGAGCATGGATAACTGCACCTATAGAGCCTCTACTCCAAGTTCATCCAAAGATACAGAATGGATCGACAAGGTACAGTATATGGGACTGCTTCAATGTCCAGCAAATGAAACATTTGTGAATCTTGAAGAAAACGTAGTTATTAATTGCTATGAGAAAATCTCTACCTATGATACTTAGGTTGATTCGCACGATTGTTGTTTAGTTTCAAACCTGATCTTATCAATGCCCCACAAAGGGTTTCAGATGTGCTTACTTACCATGAAGGGAGAAAGCCAGATATTTGTCTTTAGCAGACTTATAAGATTAACGAAGGGATGACCTTTAAGAGAATCATGACATCTTCTAAAAAAGCCAGAGGCATCTAGATTTTTATTAATTAAAAAGAAAGGTATTAGATGGCCAGTAGTCCCCTTATTAAAATTAGCTAACCATTCTAATTGTGACAATGAGGACAGAAAATCAATCAGAAGTACTCTAAAATAAATGCCAATCATGAAAAGCTGGTAGTGCCACCAAGGAAAAATTGAATAAGCCGGTCTCAAACGATGGTATCATACAGGAGTTCCAATCTGACTATTGCGATGCAAGTATGTCCAATCTTCCACCAATCCGTTCCTGCAGCTAACTATAACATTTGATAACTGCAACTCAAACTCACGGCGCGCCTAATCAATTAACTAAAGCTAACATGCTTCATAATTTCCCGATCAAACTCCGGGGCGAAGACATCTGAAGTTAAGCAAGATGTTTTTTTAATCGAATAGGGTTAACCATGATGTTTGATATGAACTACACAAATCATTGACGCCAAAGGTTTTGTGCATCAGAAACCTGTTAAATTTGAAGCAACCAAAAAGTCCAAACCTGGACAATTTGTGAGGCAAAAGTTCGCAGCCCTTGTGTTTCTGAATAACTAAACCCAATTCACAACAGTATCAAAACTTTCGGGCAAAACAGAAGGAAAATAAGCCAATTATTACCGTTACAAACAAAATGCAAACTCTTTGTAATACGACGAATGCAACAATTCTCTATAGGTAACCCCACCAAAATACCCTGCGTAGTAGTAAAACCAAAAATCCATATGAACTGCAAATGTGGCATACGCTCAAGACACCAGACCAGCATGCTAGAGGTTTTTATCCAATATAAGTATCTCCACATTTGACGGCACTGACTCGCCAATAAGCGTCGTGTTATTAAACAGAGAAAACAGAAAGGAGGTCCCAAAACCGTAGTCCCTGGACACGCCGCGGAGATCTAGGTGCATCCAGATGCACCACATTGTGCGGAGAAAGGGATTCACCCGAGTAGTAGGTCAGGCTAGTGTGTTCCCCTCACCTTGTGGAAGGATAGGTTCCGCGAGTGGTCCCCGGCGAGCGCGGCGACGCGGCGGACGGCGAGCTCGGATGAATTGTTAAGGTTGTCGACGACAACGGCGCGGAAGCCCGCGAGCAGCAGCTGCAGCACGGCGTGGCTGCCGATGTACCCGGCCCCTCCCGTGACCAGCACTGTCTTCGCCGCCGCTGCCCCCGGCACCGTCTTCTCCACCGCCATCAGCAGCAGCCACACGAAGCTTCTTCTACCTCCTCACCCACAGACTACCACCACCTCCTCGGCCTCCTCGACGAGAGCGCGCGCCGCGCGGATCTGGTCGGACGGGAGGACGCCTGGAGGAGGCTCGCGGGTTTCGAAATGGGGAAGCGAATGGGGAAGGAGACGAGGCGTGCGAGCGAAGCACCACTATGTATGAGCTGTGTTGCGTGCTAGCTAGAGGGCAGGGCAGCACGACGGCGTGGGGCCCACGATGCAGAGGGTGCGGCTGCGGTGGCGCCGCTGGATTTTGTCGGTCTCGACGTATGGGTTCGTGGCTGGTCACCTGCCGCGGGTCGTGTTCGCGCCATTGGAGGGGCCTGCCGGCCGGGTCCGTATCGCCTTTTGTACTGTTGCTGGCCGGTGTCGTTTGCGCGCTCGAGGACCCAATTGCTAATAACTGCTTGGGCTGGTTAGCGTTTTGAGTTAAATACGGTAATCACTTCTTGTACTTGTCCGTCAAGCTTGATTATCGTTAATTTGTCGATTTAGTCCAAAATTAGGATGGCTAGCGAATTGGAGCCGACGTGGACAACACGTGGGATAGAAATTTGCAAGAAAACCCTCTTGCATCGTGAATAATAATTTATAGGCATGTAATATTACAACTTCTCCCTCACTTGCTCTCCATTATCCAGCACCCCCTGGCGTTACAGTTTCTACTCTGCTCTGTAGTGTTCGAGGGAGGGAAACAGGGACGGCGAGAGAGGCGACTAGGGTGGCGATCGACCCACGGGGAGGAGCTGCGAAGGTTGGAGGAGGGGAGCCATCGTCGAGGCTATGCCGGAGATCGAGTTGTTCGCGGCGGCGATGGCCCCCATCCGCCGCCATGAAGGGAGATCTTCCACCCTGTTTCAGTAAGTTTGGCCTCATCTAGAATCATCTGCCCCCGATTCTTGTCTAGAAAATCCTATCTAGATGATATTATCACAAAATAATGAACATATACATAACATGTGCGTGCAATTTAGTACGAATCCTGATTTTTGGGAAAATAAAGTAAGGGTTTTTCGAGGTTTTTGGACTACGAATCCTCATTTTTCATTGTTTGTTTTAGGTGGAAACTACATCCTATTCACTATTATGCTGTTCCATGGGGGATTTTTTTTGTTGGGGATCGTCAGAACCAAGGCTATATTGATGGTAAATCTACTTGGTTTCATTACTATGATGTGGGTTCTTTGACACTTTCTGTGCTGAATGACATTGTCGAAGAACTGGGTTATGAAGTTGGAGGCAGGGTGAAGCTATACTGATACTTTCCTGGAAAGATGATAGGTGACAATGGTGCTCTTCGATGCATCTGGCAGGAGCATGACATTGCAGCAATTGCTGACAGTGTGTAGTCTGGCAACAATTTTGTGGTCATTTACATTGACCATGATGAAACTCTGGGTGTATTTGATCTTGATGATGTAGCATCTGCAGAGCTCCCTGATGTTATCCTCGGTCCACATAATAGGACTAGTGGGGAAGTGTATGATGTGTCAATTGATATTGTTGATGTAGCTGCTGAAGTGAAGATGAATTTCAGAGACACAATGCCCATTGATGTTGATGCTGCTCCAGTGAAAAGATCAACTAGAAGCAGTGCTCTCATAGTAGTTGATGATGAAAATAGTGAAGCTGAGACAGCTACAGAAGATGTGGACTATGTGCCAGAGATTATTGACAGTGATAATGACATTTCTGGGGGTTAATGATGACCTGCTTGAGGACCAGCTCATGGCAGAGGAAAAGAAGAAATGCAAAAGTGTGGAAATTGGATTGAAGGAGGAAGGGAAGCAAATTAAGAAAGATTCAGAAGAAGAAGAGCATCTACATGAACCAGACTCAGATGATGATGTTATGAATTACAACTTTCATGCATTTGGTGAAGAAGACATGGAAGATCCCACACTTAGAATTAAACAGTCTTTTCCCACTATTGACATTCCGAGGAAAGCAATAAAAGAGTATAGCTGCAAGCAAAGATATAAAATTAAGATGCCCAAAAATGATAAGACAAGGATAGTAGCTATTTGTATTGGAAATTTTGAGGAAAAGAATAAAGCTCCTTGTACTTGGAAGTTGAGGGCATCTTATGATTGCAGAGCCAAGTGTGTGGTTGTTAAGGAATTGATAGCACAACACACTTGCTCGAGGAAGTGGAAAGTGCCAGCATTACTTCTACTTTTCTTGCTGAGAAGTACCTTGAAAGTTTTAGGGCAGATGATAATGTGACTATGAAGAACTTTTCAACAACAGTAAGAAAATATTGGAACATGACACCATCTAGAGCTCAACTAGGACGGGCTAAGAGGGAAGCATTGCAGAAGATACATGGGTATGATGTACAATAGTACAATCATTTATGGGATTATGCAGCAGAATTGAGAAGATCCAACCCAGGAAGCTCATTCTTTCTAAATGTTGATGAGAGTGGGAGATATGACAGTTGCTACTTCTCATTTGATGCAAGTAAAAGGGGATTTCTAGCAGGATGTGGACCAGCTATTTCTCTAGATGGTGCTCATCTGAAAACTAAATTTGGTTGAATATTATTAATAGCTATAGGTGTGGACCCAAATAATTGCATTTTTCCAGTGGCTTTTGCAATTGTTGAGGTGGAAGACACAAACACTCGAAAATGGTTTTTATCTACTTTGAAAGAAGATCTTTCTATTGTGAATACAGCTTCTTGGAAAATAATGTCTGATAAACAAAAAGTAAGTTTGTTTAATGTACTGTTAATGCTAGAACAATATTTTTAATGCTTATTGGACAATAATGTCTGACAATGATGTTATTCATATATGTTGTAGGGATTAATAAATGTTGTTAATTGTCATTTTCCTGACTTAGAACATAGGTTCTGTGTCAGGCACATGTACCAAAATTTCAGAGAAAAGTTCGAAGGGGAACTTTTGAAGCAGCAAGTGTGAAAATGTGCTAGGAGTACACAAGTTTTTCAATGGCAGGAAGCTATGGAAGAGATGAGAGCACTAAATAGTGAAGCACATGCATGGTTAGAGGAGCTAGACCCTAAAACATGGGTTAGAGATTTTCAGTCAGAAGTGCCAAAATGTTAGAGATTTTCAGTCAGAAGTGCCAGAATGTGATATTCTTCTCAATAATATTTGTGAAGTTTTTAATAAGTGAGTACACATTCTTCTTTCTGTCATTATTTTCCTATTACACTTTTGTATTTTCCATCACCTTAATATTGCATTGCTTCTTATATATATCCTTGAAGCAAGGGAGTTTCCTGTTATTAACATGATTGAGAAGGTCAAACGGCAAATTACTGTCAGGCAACACAACAAGAGATAGGAAGTATTGAATTGGGAAACTGGATTATGTCCTAAGATTATGAAAAATTGTCAAAGAATGTTGAATTTTCTGGAATTTGTGAGGTTGTACCATCAGATGCAGGCATCTTTGATGTCACATACAAAGAAAGGCACTACATGGTTAACTTGCAGAAAAAGTCATGTGCTTGTAGAAGGTGGGACATGAGTGGTATCCCCTATAACCATGCCATTGCATGCTTTAGACATGAGAACATCCTACCAGAAGAAATGGTTCATCCATGTTACTCAATTGCCTAGTTCAGAGCAGCATATAGACACATTATTTATCCTTGCAGGGATAGAAGTGAGTGGCCTAAGGTGAATGTAAGGATACTTCTGCCACCAAAGTATGAAAAGAAGGTTGGTAGACCACCAAAGAATAGAAGGAATCAACCTAAGGAGATTGAAGGGCCAAATGGGGTGAAGAAGTTGTCTAGGCATGGCAGGATTATGCATTTCTCTCACTATGGAGGCAACAATCATAATAAAGGTGGTTGTTACTACTATAAGAATGGAATTGAACCAAAGATGAAGGAAGGCACCAGAATTGGTGTTCAACGGGCTGATGTGCAATCATCAGTGCATATTGACATAGAAGATGTGGAATCAGTTATGGATCACAACATAGTTGAGCCAACCACAATGCCATATGATAGTGTTATTGCAAGTCTCATAAATGAGGTAATGTTACCATCTTTTCAATTTAATTGTCTACAATCATAAATCTTTTCAATTTAATTGTCTACACTCATAAATCTTTTCAATTTTACTAGTCACAAAGTCAATAATCACAAACTATAGAGCCTCAACATCCTCTTCCAGAGTGCCAATTCATTGCAAGTCAAGTGGATTTGACCACATAGAGGCCAATGCCACCATCTCAAGCACATTGCTGAAGCAGCTAGAGTTGCAAAGCTAAAATCTGATGCAAATAGGAAAGAGGCCGAGCAACTAAAGAAGCTACACGGTGCTCGAGAGAGGGCACAAGCAGCAGAACATAAGAAGAAAGCATTGGCTAAGAAGAGGGCACAAGAAGCAGAAGAAAAGAAGAAATCACTGGTTGCAAAAGAGGGATCAAGAAGCAGAGCTAAAGAAGCAAGCATTGGCAGAGAAGTGAGCACAAGCTGATGAACAGAGGAAGATTTCTGCAGAACAGAAGAGAAAAGTTGCTACTGAGAAGAAAACACAAGCAGAGGAGGCTAGGAAGAAAGCACTGGCTGAGAAGAGGAAACTAGTAGAGGAAGCCAAGAAGCAATCAAGATCACATATCAATAAAAGGCTAGTAGATAGTGATATCACAAGGCCTACCAATAAAGTTTCCATGTTTGATGAGTTTAGGGATCCTCCAAGATCCAAGGGAATGTCAGATGATTAGATCACTATCCATCTATGTAATGCTCAGTCATTTTGCTGTTTGAACCTTGCCAAGATCACTATCTATCTATGTACGGGTATGTTCCTTTTGTTCTTTAAACCATGTTATGTTTCAACCATGTATGGTCTATCTATCTATGCAATTAAATTTCAGTGAATTTTCAGTGATTTTTCTAGTAAATGTATGTGGTGGTACTTTAACAATAACACAATAATTTCACATATAAAATGGCACAAATCACAGTAACATTCCATTCATTAGGACACAACACCATTGTGACATAATTATTATATTGCTCACTAATGCCTAACAAGGTGCATGATCTGAAGTACAAACACAAGGCCTAACAGATAGCAAATCATCTTTAATACTCCTAACATATCCTTCCCTACATCAAGAACAAACACAATCAACATACAAATCTTCTCTGAATCTTATGCACCTTTTGAATTTTCTCCTTTTTCTTCGTATTTGATCTTTGGCTGCTGCATTTTCACATACTCATTCAGAGGAGGCAACGCACCATTGTCCACCAAAAAATCTTCATATTCATTAGACCACCTCCAGAAATTACAACCTCCAGGCAACCTTGTGATTAGGACACTTGTAGAATTCTCTGTTTAGGTTGCCATGGATGTTGGTCTGCGTGGTGTACTTCTTCACGAATCAGATGCAACATCCATCGCACCTGACAATGGGAAGCTCCCTCTTGGGCACACGGTATCCCTTCCTCGAGATCGAGCTCGAACCACCTGAGTCGCTCGCCATGCTTGAACCAGGCACGGGCGCCGCTCGCCGGAGGAGGTCGTGACAGAGAAAGGGGACTGTACGAACTAGGGTTAAGGATTGGGAGAAGGGCCTACATATATGTGATTAATAACAAACTGGGGGTTATTGCATAATATAACTAGTGGGAGATTAACCTACCCCGTCACATAATGTCACGGGAGGGCGTTAGTGCAAAATTAGCATCCATGTGTCGTCCACATAAACGCTAATTCGTTAGCAATCCTAACTTTGGACTAAATCGTGTCAAATCATCAAGTTCCCGGCAACGATTCTGTAAAACAACAGTACGAGGACTAAATCGAGTCTGACGAACAAGTACAAGGAATAGCATTTTCTAGCCCTTTTTTACTGGTCGTCAACCATGATGAATGATGACCCACAAGTATAGGGGGTGTATCCCACAAGTATAGGGGTGTATCGTAGTACTTTTGATAAATAGGAGTGTCGATCCCAACGAGGAGCATGTAGCACCCCGGGTAAAACCAGTACTAGAAAATCGCGGTTGTTTGTATGTTGCGCATCCTCATGACATCATCATGCATGTGTTTGACTAAACCTATTCTCCAAAAGCCTATATTGTTTTCTAATTATCCCCTTCTCTATTTCAAATTAAAATCTCGGTCTTTTCCGAATATTTTGTTTGGTCTAAAATTATTTATAAAAGGCCTCATAAATAAAACAGGAAAATATTAAATATAAATATTTAGTCCGGAAAAGACAGCCGTAGGCTAGGCCCAAAAGGCCCAACCGGTAGCCACCTACCACCCCACCATTGCAAACCCTAACCTATCTGGAAACCCTAGCTAATCCTATTCCCGTCCTATCTCCCCATCTCCTCTTCATTCCGCCGCTGGCGCGTGTTTGTTTTTCTTTTACCCTGTTGTCTGACGTCCCGTCCATGTAGGAGCAGAAAGCTTCATACGAGCATGTATATGTTCTTGATTAACCGCCGTGCCATTTCCTTCTCTTGTCCCCTATTTGTGTTGTTTAAATCAATTCCCTTTAGTTTTCTAATTGATCCACACCAGCGGACGAGCAGCGTGCGAGTACCATCGGTCGCCGCCTCTTCTCCTGGTTATTTGGGCTGCCTGCTTTTCTCCCGCCCCCTGTAATCCCGGCCACGCATGCCAACAGCAACAGCAAATCCACCATAGCAAATCCATAGCTCTTTGGAATTCTCGCAGCCGACAACTACGGCCGATATTCTCTTAAGCCGAGGTGTTGCCGCTCCGTTGTTTTCTACCCACAAATAACGTCCAGATTCTGTTTTGTTTTTGCCTACAGCTTGCACCAATTCATCGCGGGCAGAGAAGTTCCACCAGATCCCCTGCCTCGGTCCTTGTTCCCTACACGCGCACACATACGGCCGGCCGAGCCGCTCTGTTTTTCTTGTGCAACTTCAATCGGCAGCAGCCAGCTTCCGATTCTGTTTATGGCTGTCTCGTTCGCAAGGTGTTCGATAAAACAATCCCGAGAGATTTAATTGTGGGTTCTCCTTTTCTGTGTTTATTCCGGGCACTTTGACTACTTTGGCTGTATCTATATTTTCCGCTACTTCGACCACATTCCGAAGACCGTGGAACACCAAGCTCTTCCTCCCGGAGTCCGAAGACCGAACTCAAACCCCTCCGAACACCAAGATCATCGATCCAATGTGTGACCCCAAACCCGAGCCTTTATTTTATTAAACGCTATATACACTTGCTGCATATTAAATTGTCATGCTTGCATACAAATTGTGGGGTTTGGGGCATTATGCCGATTCACCTTATAATTAAATATGGAGACCATATGCGGATAAATCTAGTCTAATATTGACCCCATTTAAATTTGTGTAGCGAACCGATGATATAATTTGCCTTGTTAAGACAACATTTAAATTGTGGGGTATCTAAATAACTTGAACCACTTAAATAATTGTCGGGACTCCGGCTCCGCTTAATATTGACTAATTGCATTGCATCCTTGCCATGCCATATATCATACATGCATCATGCCCGATCTTTTGTCGTAGTATTAAGTAGTACACCCGGTGTTTGTTCTAGTGCTTTTCTTCTTCACGGATTAGGCCGATGAGTTGATGCGAGTGTCGACCCGATCTCCGGATAAATCTTCGGCATTGTTTTCAGGCGAGCATTCTCCCCCTTTCTACCTATCTTATTTTTATAGTCTTTATTTCCTCATGTTGATCTATTGCTATCTGTATTGCAATGCTCTAGTTTTCGTACCCATGATATCCCTTGCAGCCACTATATTGCCATGGACAGCTCCAATTACCTGTTGTTTGATAGATAGTCGGCCTTGCGAGTCGCAGTCGCTTGTGTTGTGTGGTTTCGCGTTGTCGATGTTCCATAGTTGTTGGAGTAATGCCTCATGTTTAATGTTGGAGATGATCATGGCTTTAATTACTGTTTAATAACTAAAATTGAAGTAAGTAAATAATGCAGAGGCACAGGTGGGCAATAGATGTTATTTGGTTTTTAACCGTCCACTTGTGTCCCGTAGGACCCCGAGTACTTGATACCTGTTCCTTGAATATTCGCACTATCCGATGCGGGCCCATGAATCCCCTTAGCATGAGCTTGAGTCATATCTTATTTCTTGGGGCCACAAAGTAGTTTGGGGCTTTATTACTATCCTGTACTTATGCCATGCTTTACTGCTTTATTTACTATTGCGCGTGGAGTGCCTGTACTATTTTGGAACCCCGTGCCACGTTTTCGCGGTATCGACAAACCCAGTCACACTTTCGGGTTCCCAGTCGTTTACAGCCGTCGTCACAAACCTCTAGGCCCGTCTCGGAGCCGGCCAACTTCGTAGCGGGTAGTTTGGTGGGGTGGCCCCCTGAAATATTATATGAATCTTGCGATTTCTTTTCGTGATGCCTCATTGGGTTTTTATTTGGTTTTTCCGAGGTTGATCGTGAGTGTGTTGCTATTTCTGCCCCCTGCAGGGTAAAACTTTCTGAAAGCCGTGTCCGCGGTTATGGATGACTTGTAGCACAGTATCTCGATCATAGACAACTATAACTAAAGTAGTGCTATAAATCTGACTTTATAATGACTAGTAACTAGCTTCACTATAATGGAATGGCTAAATAAAAGTGCCAACAATTGCTGGTTTGGGTTGTTGCCTGTTACCATTGTACCTGACTAGTAAGTATTGCAACTACAACGGAATGGCTAAATAAAAGTACCAACAACTGTTGGGTTTTGGGATGCCTCATGCCATATGTATCTGACTAGTAAGTACTACAACTACAACGGAATGGTTAACTAAAACTGCCCACTGCTTATTATATCAGGATGACTCATGCTATCTATAACTGACTAGTAATTGCCGTCACTATAACGAAATGAATAAAACTGCCAACTGTGTGAGTTCCTCGGTTGACTTCCTCGTTTGGTCTCGAGGGGGAAATACCAGGATGGGTATGCTTGGTGATAGTTTCAGGTTGGATCCGAATAGGTATCCCTTACCCCTATCTGATAGCCGCCAGCTGTATCGAGTCTCTATAGGTTGTTTAGTGCATGCTGCGCTGCCGCTTCAGTCCACCATACCTATGTAGGCGAGGACCGCCGAATTCTAGTCTCGCCGTGTACTGGCCTCAGTACTGACCGCTCTCTTTTTCCTTTGCCTTTGTCGGCACCCCTTTTGTTAAGCAGGTTTTGAGATTGACGTCGTTAGCAGGGTTACCCTTCCGGCTTGGCCTGGACAGGGTTATGGACGCCATTGATTATTCTTCAGGGCTCTTAGCCCCATTTGCATCTTGTCCGTAGTCGGACGTTGTATCGTTTTCAAGGTGATTTGGATCTTTGTATGGTATATCTGTATTCTTGACTCTTTGAGTCATTGTTGTATATATCTGCTCTGTGGGTTGCATCATGGACTATTGTCTAATGGTATTACTTCGTTTTCCACCCGCACGAAAGTGCCTGGTGGGCACCTTTGAATCGTTTCTATGCGGGTTTGGCGGGAATCGCTGAAACTTGCATAGGGTCGATTCTGAGGGTGTTACAGAGCAGAAGGTGCTGAATAGTGGTAAGGAGCAGGAAATCCTTGTGAATACTTAGCAAACGGATTTTTAGTGGTTTTCTGATAAGGCAACAAAACAAAGAGAAAGTAACAAAGGTAACGAACAAATGGAGCAAGTGGCCCAATCCTTTCTTATCAAAGGACAAGCTGGTGGAAATACTTATAAGGAACAAACGTTCTCGAGGACACATGGGAATTCTGTCAAGTGCTTTCGCTTCAAATAGCTGAATATTCTTCGCTGGTGTTGTAAGTGTTGTGTGGGTGAACCTGTGCTAATGTACCGACCGTACTTGGACTAATACATACTTGTGATTAAACCCCCTGCAAACATCAGTAACTACAGGAAAGTAATTAAGATATAAATCTAACCACAGCCTTAAACTCTGAGATCCTACGCTCCCTTGTGCAAAGATGTCCTAACGGGGGTTCAGGTTTCTGTCACTTCAGCAACCCCACAATTATTATCCAAATACACAATGCATTCCCCTAGGCCCATAAATAGGTGAAGTATCATGTAGTCGACGTTCACATGACACCACTAGAAGAATAGCACCACAACTTAAATACTAAACCATTGAATAATAACTCAACACAAATTCACTACTAACAGCATGACTTCTTCCATGTCCTCAAGAACTAAACGAACTAGTCACGAAACATCATATGGATCAAGATCAAAGATGATATGGTAATGGATAACAATCTGAACATAAACAATAATCCAATGGTTCCACTCACAAGCATCAAATACAATAGTAATCAACACCGGAAAAGTTTTCCCTAAGAACTAAAGCAATATCCAACACAATTGTTACAGCGGGACGGAGTGATGATGATGGTGCTGGTGGAGATGGTGGTGTGGATGATGATGATCCCGATGAAGCCTAGTTTGATGATGGTGTTGATGGCGACGGTCTCCCCTCTCCGGGAAGGAATTCCCCCGACAGAAATCTGATTGCTGGAGAGATCTTTCTCTCTCGGTGTTTTCCGCCCCCAAAGGCGGTGGAAATCTATCTGTGGTCGCTCCCCTAGGCTTAGGGTTCTGTAGGGAAGATATAGGCAAAGGGGCGGAGTCGGAGGCCGGGAAGGTGGGCCACACCTGCCCTAGGCGCGGCCCAGGGTGGGATCGCGCCTAGGGGGTGTGGGCCCCCTGCGGCCCCTCTTCGCTCCTCCTTCTGGCTTCCTTCGTCTTTCTGGTAAAATAATACGTTTCCATATTTTTCTGGTATTTTTCTGATCTTCGCAAAATTGCACCGAAACGCATTCTTTTCCATCAGAATCCAGACTCCGGCAGTCCATTCTCCAAGAGTCATCCAACATGCATAAACAGATGAAAAGCCATAAGTAATACCTCATAATAAGACAAATATCAATGAATAGAGGTAAATTATGATATAGAAAGGTGATGCAAATTGGGGGTATCAACTCCCCCAAGCTTAGACTTCGCTTGTACCCAAGCAAATACTGAGCTCAGTAAACATGTCCACAGGTTTATGGAGTGAAGTGTCGATAAAAGAATACGAACAAGAAGCATCACACTTACCATTGCACAACTCATAGAAGAAAGTAACTCACCATTATATAACTTAGCTTGCAACCAAGTACAATAGTCAAAATTGAGATGCATAAAGATAAATCATAATTGGATTCGGCAAACTTATTCTTCGTTAGAGAACACCTGGCAAATAGTTTCACAATAGCTTTTTGTAGAAGTTTCAAAACAGGAGCATTCTTTGCTCAAAAAGGTTTTTCAGAAGTGAAGGCTTTCAAAGTAATACTCAATAGATAAGAGTTTTGTGCAAACAAGGAAGATAAAGAACATGATTGAATAAATCACCATATGAATGCTTGAAACACAACAACTCAAATGCTTGCTGGAGATAGAGAGGAAGTAGGTTTACTGACTCAACTTGGAAGTGGGAGAAAGGTCCTTTTATAGAGGGAAGCATGGATTACAAGTCATAAAGAGCTTCCAAAAGATTATGGTACTTACTAGATTTGAGCCCTCATTGCCCCTATCATAGGCATCTTGAGATGATTAAGGTTAAAGTGCACAAAGATGGAGTATATGCTTGATGAAAGATAAGTTGGCAATCTCATGTCCCTTGAATATGAGGGTCACTCCTCATGCTACTCAACTTTGGTCACAAGTAAGTTCTTATCATTGTAAGTATTTTCATATTATTGAGAACCGCCAATGGGGTACCCCTTGCACATGGTACATGAGCTTTCCCATAACCAAAATGACAAGGCAAGCAGACAATGAACATCTCAGCGATCTTTTTATTTACTATGTGCATAGCTTTTTATTGAGGATGCTTCATAGATAGATCACTATGGTGTTGATGCAAGTTTCCACCATGATTAGGCATGGCTTAGGCTAGCGGCCCAGGCATTTCTCTAACACAGGATACAAACTCCATGGACTTACAAGTTCCCTATTTATTTCACACCGGTGACATCCATAGACAAAAGAGCACGATATCAACTGAGTACAAAGTACATGTGCAATGTTGAAAACGTTCCTCGTGACAGCACGGTTCTGCTAATCCCAACGTATAGATGCAAGCATATACAACTTCGATGGCACAATGGTTTAGGTCTATTAGGGGCAAGAAAATAAGGTGTGCCATCAAGTTCTTGAGAGCTTTACTAACTAGTTTTCACATAACAAAATACTTTTTAATTCGAAAGATAGATGAAGCTTGAGAATTTTCTTGGAATAGCAACAATGCTACTAGGTAGATATGGTGGACACAAGTGGCAAAGGTTTTGGTTCAAAGGGATTGGAAACATGAGAAGTATGCCTTCTCAAAACATGTTTTTGGCTAGCAAGGCTGGAAAGCAAGCAAGAGAATTGAAAGAAAGAAGCAAACATACAAGTAATAAAGCCAAACATGCAAATCTTCCTTGTAGACACAAAAGATCTTAAATAAAGAATACTAAGCTTATGAGCCAACAAGAAAGAAAACAAATGATACAAAATACCCGTAAGCCTTTTTTCTCCTTTTTTTATTTCCAACCTCAAAAAGTATTGCTACTGACCAGAACTCGAGTTTGCTAAAACCAATTTAGATCCACTTGATTCTCCCAAAGTGATGCCAATACTGATCAACAAGATCCATCATATAATAGAGATTGCAAACTAAAATAAGAAGTGCAAAAAGTAAAAGATGAGACTTCTCATTAATATTCTAGTAAAGGCACTCACACCAAGGGATACATAGATAATCAACTAAAGGAGAGATACTTCCACATGCAAACCAAACTATAAGATAACCTCTCTACCAAAGATATAAATCCACTAAAAAGGTAAAAGATAAAAGATAATGGTGGTGATACCGCGACACTCCCCCAAGCTTGGAACAAGCCAAGGGGATGCCAAACCTGATGATGAATTACTCCTTCGATGGTGGTGGTGTTTCCCCCTTGTTTAGGATAAGAAAACCCTCCAGCATCTTACGGAGCTTGTTGTTCTCCTTTTGAAGTTCATCCACCTTCATCCTCAAAGCACGGTATCTTTCACAAAACTCATTAGTGGTTCGAAGGGCTTCCGCTGCCTCGGGGCAGTATCTGAAGTCTGGACCAAATGCTATGATTCCCTGCATGTGACGAGAAAAATCATCCACAGTGTTAGCTGCTTCTACAAAAGTAGGTTTCCTTCCCCTTGTTCCTACGGCGGTTTGTTCTTCCAACTTTATCTCCACGGGCTTCTTGCCTTTGTCGTTGGCGGAGGCCATGGTGCTCTAAACTTGAGAAGATTTCCTGACAGAAATAGATCGAAATGAAAACACGATGAGAACACGATGCACGAACCTTGGGGGATCCGAGGGATTATATATAATTAAAGATGTTATTATTATAATTCTTGTTTATGATAAGTTTATATTCCATGCTAGAATTGTATTAAGCGGAAACATTAATACTTGTGTGGTTTGTGAACAACACCGTGTCCCTAGTACGCCTCTATGGACTAGCTCATTGATCAATGATGGTTAAGGTTTCCTAACCATAGACATGAGTTGTCAATTGATAATGAGATCATATCATTGGGAGAATGATATGGTGGACAGACCCAAACTAAGCGTAGCAATTAGATCGTGTCATCGTGTTCGTCTTTGCGAAGCTTTTCTTATGTCAAATATTGTATTCCTTAGACCATGAGATAATGCAACTCCCTGGTATCGGAAGAAAGCTTTGAGGTCATCAAACGTCATCCTATGAGAGGGTGATCATAAAGGTGTCTCTCAGGTGATCGGAAAGTATCTGTTGGGTTGTATGTATCGAGATGGGATTTGTCCCTCCCAAGTCGGAGAGATATACTTCGGGCCCACTCGGTAATCGATATCAACACCGCTTGCAAGCATGTGGTTAAGGAGTTAATCACAAAGTGATATCGGATTACGGAACGAGTAAAGTACTTGCTGTGAACGAGATTGAACTAGGTATGACGATACCGACGATCGAATCTCGGGCAAGTAAAATATCGCGAGACGAAGGGAATATATATATGGGATTGATTGAATCCTGGCATCGTGGTTCATCCGATATGATCATCGATGAATGTGTGGGAGTCAATATGGGTGCCCAGACCCCGCTATTGATTATTGATAGAAGATCATGTCTGCATATTCTCGAACCCGCAGGGTCACACACTTAACGTGTCTCGACGCTAGGATAGATTAGATAATTGGTTTATGAATTTTTGTTCGGAGTCTCGGATGGGATCCGGGATATCACGAGAGGTTCCGGAATGGTCCGGAGAATAAGATTCATATAAGGCAGTGCAGTTTTTGGAGTTCGGAATTGTTCCGGATTAATCGGTATTGTACCGGAAGCTTCTAGAACCTTCCGGAAGGGGACCAACGTGGCCCCACCTTCCGGGAGGGGGCATGGGCCTATGAGGGAGTGTCCTGGCCGCATTGGGCCAGGGGCACAAGGCCCCATAGGGCCCAGCCGATTCTAGATAGATTTAACTCGTTTAAATCTAGAGATAGAATTTCTAGATAAGGGAAAGTTTAAATCGTTTAAACTGGAGATAGAACCCTATCCCCCCACTCCTCCTTATCCCTTGGACGCCGACCCAAGGCTTGGAGGAGGGGCTAGGGCTGGCCGCCCCTCGCCCTCTATATATAGAGGGCTAGGGCGCCCCTCCTCCATACACCTTCCTCCAAACCCAGTTGCCCTGCTGCCCTTCCTCTCTCCCTCCCGACTGTTTGTAGGCGAAGCCCTGCGGCAGAAATTCTCCACCATATACACCACGCCGTCGTGCTGTAGATCCAATCTATCTCTCCACCATACTTGCTGGTCCGAGGAAGGAGGAGACGTCGAGGTGCCGCATGTGTGCATCTCACGGAGGCACCGCCACTTGTGGTGCTAGATCGGATCGGATCGCGAGGAGGAGAAGCGAGTACGACTACATCACCCACGTTCCGACGAACGTTCCGCTGTGCGAATCTTCAAGGGTATGAAGATCTAATCCAATCTCTCTCGTTGTTTGCATCTCCTAGATTAGATCTTGGCTTTCCCTCTGTTCGCTTCCGTAGAAAATTTTGATTTACTATGCTGCGAAACCCTTCAACAACGATTTTAGATCTAGGTTCCAATTCGATCAATCATATTGATCTTCGCATGATTCAACAAGATTTATGTGTCACTGTCTACCCCGATGGCGGAAACCGACCGGTAGGGGTAAGTCGTTCGACTACCTCAGAATCACGATCACGGAAAGCAAGATCATAGATCAATCCTGAACCACCGCAATATAAACAATCACATCATTCATATAAATCTGCATATCACCATATGCAAACATCCCGAACCTATAACTGAACAGCATCGGCTCTGATACCACTGAAGGGATACGAGTAGGCTACACTAGCGCAAATCAAAATTTTCTACTGCGTAAATCAGGATTACTGTTGTCATAGATCACGAAATTACCACTAGATGCAGAGTTGCGGAACTTGATAAAGCGCGTCGAGGCAGTGTAGATGATCTACATCTCCTCCTCGTTCTCGTCCCACAAGTAGCTCCCCTTGCGCGGCTCGTCCAAGCGCTACAGATGCAGCACCTCTGAGGTATCCACACGTACAGGGTGGAAGTGTCAGACGCCGAACTGCTAGGTCCGCGCGTGCAACACAGGCATGAGGAGTGGCGGCTGGGTGGAATGGTCTAACCCTGGTCAGCTCGCCCCACCCTCTCTTATATAGGCGTCCCTAGTGGGTTGTACATTAGCAGCCCATTAGTAGCCTAAGACTGGTCTAATTCGGATTCAATCCTCATTAGGCTTCTAGCCCCTTAAGTGTGTGACCCTATAGGTTCATATACGTACAGACATGACACAAATACACTTATTCTGTCAATAGTTGGTAGCGGCCTCTAGCAAGACGTGCCAACTCCTAAACGCGTACAAAGATCATATCGGACAAACCATCACAAGGTTTAGTACATGTCTTTCCCTTTGCCTCACGATATTTGGTCTAGCTCCAAGCTGACCTCCCTTTCTCGATATTGTGATTCAGAATCCCTTTACTAGGTTAACTCTTAACCATATGTAGCACGACCATGCATTTCTGAATCCGATCACTCGAGGGGCCCAGAGATATCTCTCTCAAGTATAGAGGGGCAAATCCCATCCTGATTGACCATGCCTTGCAGCATGTTTTAGGACAAACCCGAAAGCTACCTTTATAACTACCCAGTTACGGAGCAGCGTTTGATAGCCCCAAAGTAGGTCGATCCACATCTCAAGTACATGCGACAATCTCAGGTCTAAGGACAAAACGTACACGATGTATAGAGAAAGAGCTGCAACTAATTGTCAGTCTCAAGTTGGGTCAGTCTAACCCCATGTTCATAACATGTATCCATATCATTGGTTTGACATCTCCATGTCTATGACTTGCGAAACATAGTCATCAACCAATCGATGTGCTAGTCTAATATTCACGTGTGTCCTCACATGAACTTCGACTAGGGACAACTCTTAAAAAACCATACAAGTATAGAGTTTCACAAATAATTCACATAATTGCCTATCAATACAAGTTGCGTGATATGGATATTCAAGGAACATTACAATAACTCATGGATACATAAGAAATATAATCATCTGTATGATTGCCTCTAGGGCATATTTTCTTCAGGGCAGGTGGGCCACACCTGCCCTAGGAACGACCCAAGGTGGGCCTGCGCCTAGGGGGGTGTGGGCCCCCTGCGGCCTCTCTTCGCTCCTCCTTCTGGCTTTCTCCGTCTTCTGGTAAAATAATATGTTTCCATATTTTTCTGGTATTTTTCTGATCTTCGCGAAATTGCACCGAAATGCCTTCTTTTCCATCAGAATCCAGACTCCGGCAGTCCATCCTCCAAGAATCATCCAACATGCATAAACAGATGAAAATCCATAAGTAATACCTCATAATAAGACAAATATCAATGAATAGAGGTAAATTTTTATATAGAAAGGTGATGCAAATTGGGCGTATCAATGAATGCACATGGTGGCATCATTCTGATAACGACAGAAAGCCACAACACTGACCTATTTCTATTCGACGAGTGCGCCTCCCACCACCGTTGGCGTGCCCCGCCCTCCATCCCTGTCGGCGTGTGTCGCCCTCCCATCGCGCCGCCCGGCTTCTCTGGAATCGCCCTTGACGGGGATGAGTGAGCCCACACCCTGGCGTCATGCGCGGCCCTGATCTGTAGCAATGTCTTCAGACCAAAGCCCCTGTCACTTTCGTCCATGTGTAGCAACATCGACGACCACCATCAACCTTATTCTCGACCCCCAGCGAGGATGCAACCATATCCCTGCGACCTGGAGCTTGAAAACTTAACATCAGCAACCTACCCCGCCTCGTCTTTAGGTGAACACATGCCCGGTGCTTGGGTAATATACAAGAAAATTCGATTTGTTGTAGCAGATGCATCTGCATCATGCCTTTTAATCAGTGAAAGCTATGTGTGCTTTCTGTTTGTTCTGATATCTGCATCAGGTCTAGCCTGCATTGTTGGTTTGACTCAGTTTGCTGTTACTTTTATTAAAATTAAATCTTTGTACTTCCTTTGTTCTAAAATAAGTGACTTGAGTTTGTCTAGATTAGCATGTATCTAGTATTGTTTTAGTGTGAGATGCATCCGATTTTAGACAAATTGTAACATCCCATAAATATTAATTAGGGTTATCAAATTCCAATCACCCAAATTTAGGGTTAACAAAAACTTTTGTGAATTAAAATCCATATGAATGCATGTGTGTATGTGATGAATGCATGAATGCTTGTATGGACTTGTGTGATTGTTATGAATGGCAAGGATTGGTTTAAAGATGAAAACAACATCATCTAAATAATTTCCAAGCAGAATCAAATCATTAGAAATTCAAAAACAAACCAAATAAGCAAATGGTCATTTTTTTGCCAATCTTGTTCACTAGACCACTTTGAGTGTTTCTAGTCCAAGATTTCTAATAGAAACAAATCCAATTATTTTCATCCCTTGCTAGACCAAGTAAAAGTGAACCCAAGCCCACCTTGCAAACCCACAGAAAAATTTGGCAACCCCATTCAAATGACATTTAAAAATTGAATCTAGTTCATAAGGTAAGATCACCATTTGTCAAAACCCAACCAAACCAGTTCACCTTGACAAATCTAAACAACCAGAGACCACCTAGTATGTGCCTAGTACACTCATCAAGTTTCATCCAAGAATTCAAATATGAATTTCTTGTGGCCATTTCATCAAACACGTGGAGAGACAAACCAAATTCTGCTGAACTTCACTGTTTTGAGCAGTAATCCTTTCAAACATTGTTCCCCATTGATCACCCTTGTCTCCCCCAGTAACAACCAGTGCATTAAACCAACTTAGACCCCTACCAATGCACCATGCCGTGCATGCCCGAGCCAACCCTGGCCAGCCGATCATGGCAAGCTAGAACCAGCCATCGCCGCGCCTAGCCACCATTTCCAGGAAGCACGCCACCGTCCACCGCCACCCCCTGTCCAACCCTCGAGCCTTGACAAGCAGTGGACCACCAAGAACCCACGCGCCCAGTTTGTCTCTGCCATGTCCAGAGCGCGCCAGCTCGCCGCGCTCGACACACTCGCACAGACCGCGTCTCGCCTTCGCCGCCCGTGCCTGCGATCACCATCATCCTAGGAGACCACCATACATCGCCGTTATCCGTCGCGCGACCAAGAGCGCCTGTGCATCGTCAAAAACGTTGTTGGTGCCGCTCAGAGCACCAGCGTGTTCCGACCAAACCGCACCTCCCCTTGCCGCGCCATCAAGCCGTTGAGGACCGCCAAGAGATCACGCACCACCCCCTAGCCTCAGCCATGCCGTTAGCTCGCTGTAACCCTGACCCCGACGAGCACTGCCTATGCCGCTCGGCCTCTCTCTCTCTCTCTCTCGACTATAAAAGGAGGCCTATCCCGCTTGTTTTCTTCACACCAGTTCACTCCCCACCTCTCACTGATCCTTCCAACCTCTTCTCGGAGCAAGGCGAGCTCTCCCTCGCCGGAATTTCACCGGAGCCTGCCGCTGCTGGAAGAGAAGGGCGCCGTCGATTGGAGCCACCCTAGGAGGAGCCGCCAGTACCAGGAGAACCGTCGTCATCGACTTTGTCGTTCGCCCCCATCGCTGAGCATCGCCTCAGCCCCGGTGAGCCGCCCTAGACCCCCACTGGCCGTGCTAGGGTTCGACCCCGTCGTGTTCTGTTCGACGAGGACGATTGCCGTGAGCCGTTGATCCTTAGTCTAATCGTATGTTCGTAGTTAGCCTGTACCCCTTCGCACCCCCTGTCTCACTAACGCGTGGGGGCACCACTTAACCAGCCCGCGCGCGCTGTGCGCAGTGGGCCGACCTAGTTAGAATTCCCGCATGACCTAGTAGTTTGAATTTAGATTTATCCATTTAGTTTCAAACCTAGTTCTGGTAGTAGATTCAAAAATCAATTCAGAGAGTTTTACTGAACCAAATTGCATGAAACCAATTTTGTTAGAAATGTACGTAAATTCTTAATCCAAGCTCGTTGGATTCAAACCATTTGAAATTATAGATCACTATAGTAAAAATAACAAGGCAGCAACTTTTCTGCATTCAAACATTTTTCAAAATTCAACCATAAATGCTTTTGAGTTGATTCCAACTCTCAAAAATCACATTTGATAAGACCTTTTTGAATATATAAAAATATCTAGGTTTACTTGCAGTAATAATGGACAAGTAATAAAAGAATGCCCCATAAGCATTTCTAGTCACTTTAATTAATTATAATAAAAAGGTTAAACCATATTAAATTGTGACACCACTTTAAATCACATTCCCAAGTATTGAAATATGTGGTGATGACATGTGTCAACATGATCTCATGTTTTAATTGGAGAATATTAAATCTTAAGTAGTTTTTCAATGAGTATAAATTACTTTTCTAAAATAAAATAAATAAAACCTTTGCCTTAATTCTTGTGATGGTTGTGATGATGCTAGCTCATCTAGTGTGAGCCTTTGTGTGCTAAATAGAGGTAGTTAAGTATTGTTTGGTGATTGTGTACGTTGTATTTATTTATAGATGCTAGTACCGACCAAGGATACGAAGAGGAAGGAGACTACTACTATGAAGAAGTAGAGGAGAACTTCAACCACTGCACTACACAAGGCAAGACTCACAATACAAGTTAACTTAGCAAGCTATCTAAGCAAGCTAGAACTTTGCAAGTTAACACTTGCATGATAACTATGCAAACTAGATGCCTTAGGCATATGTGATTATACCCTTTGATTACACCAAATCCCAATTTTACTTGCAATCTTGATTATTTTATTTCTTTATCAAAGCTCTTTATTTATGTTTACTTAGTGACTCATGAATTTTGGAAAGATATTAGAGGTAGCATAAAGAGCATAAAACTTGGCCTAAGTTAGATAGAATTAGATGTCATCCTGAGGCATGAGATTATACTTAGATAAGTCACACTTGATTATCACCCCTCATTAGTGATTACCCCCAACTTTAGTGGCTGGTGCTAAGCATAAAACTTGATCATTTAGATGTGAATACTTGGTGAAAATGGTTATGAAAACCTTAGAATGATGAGTCATTCTAATGAAATGTTTTGACATGTGTTATTGAACACCAGATGATTTGATGATGAAAATGTTGAGGCATGAGCCTTAGACCTGTATAAAACTGATGGTTGTGTTCGGATGCGATACCATTCCAATTTACCGTACAACCACAATACCCTGAATTGTCTAGGGATTGACTGGAAGTTTATATACCTTAGTATGGGTTCTCTTGCGGCCGAGGTTTGAGCTGAGGCTACCTTATGATGATTGTCCACCTGTGCAGTTCCCAAGATGACAGATGGTCATGGTTGGGAGGCCAAACTCATAGGAGAGGTGCCTATACTAGGGTGTGTAATTTAAAGGTTAGGATTGATTATCCGCATACTGAGTATGGTGAATTCAGGATTGTTCCTGACGGATGTATCGAATATTGTGGTGAAAGTGTACCACCTCTATAGAGTGTCAAATTATTCGAATAGCCGCGTCCGCGGTTATGGATAGTTGGAGTGGCCATACTGTTCCGTCGTCAGATGTTTTCAAAATGACTTGTGAAATGAATCATGACTTTGACGTGACCACAACAGGGTTGTGAAAGTGAAAGATAAGTTCCCACTTAGGTGTTATAAAATATTAAACTAGTTTTATTTACTTCTGAACTCAGCTAGAGATAAACCTCACTTTTTGCAAAACAACCTAGAGCTTATGATTCCTACTTGAAACCACTTTACTTGTTAGTTATAGTTTGCGAGGACTTAAAGAGTACTCATGGCTTTGTCCCTAGCCATTCCCGTGGCCAGACTATGAGGAGGACTATCAGGATGATGGACCGCAGGAAGTCTACGACAACTAGGATCATCTCCCATCGTCAGCATTGCATGTGACCATGAAGATGGAGCTTCGCCCACGCTACCGTTATTATATTATTCCACTGCGTTGATTGTACTAAGACTGGATCATGAGATCCTTTATTTGTAATACCTTTATTATGGTTTGTAATGGATGATGAACTCTCGTCCCAATCTGTTATGTCTCGAAAAAATGGTAAACCTGGGATTGCGATGTATGGCACAACATGCATCTTGGTTTAAAAATCCGGGTGTTGACAAGTTGGTATCAGAGCCATCCTGACCATAGGAGACCCTAGTTTAGAATGGACGCTTGAATCAAAAACTTAGTTTCAAAACAAAAGAAGTGAGTACTTATGAAAACCTATTCTCATTCTTACCACTTAGATTCTTTCATGAAAATTCATGTTCCTCAAAAATTCTTGCAAACTTACATAAAATTTGACACACTTGATCACTCTACTAACTTACTCATCCTACATTCTTATAGATGGACGTGAAGTATATCAAGTTCTATCAGTTAGGTAATGGAGGAGATCTCATCTTTGAGCGAGATTTGGACCAACTCTCGGAACTTTTGGAGCGCCCGCACCCCAAGTTCTTCGGAGCCCAGCTCAACAATCAAGAAGGAGGAGAATTGTAATGGCTGATCGTTGCAAGTCTCAGAGGGAAGATTGAAGCCCCCACCTCAGAGGGAGTCCAGTTCACCTTAAGAGAGAACAACTGGCTAGATGGACTCGCCAGGGCCATGCAGGAAGCTCTTGCACGTCTGTGTGGGGAAAGAATCAATCATATCAAGGGCACGTGCTTTGAGTATTACCCAAGGCGTGATGCTATGGGACAACCACTGGAGGCACCATATCACCCGGAGTTGAAGCATCAAGTGGACCATCTCAGCTTCATGATGTATGACTGGCAGAAGGAGTTGGAAGATGCCCGCTCCTACGCCAACCACAACTACGCTATCGCAGGTAAGAAGGACCAGACCATTGCCATGATTGTGAAGGATTGCCAGTCTCATCGCTGTTAGCTTGACAAGAAGGATCACATTATTGCCCGCCTTCGTCATAGGGTGACAAACTTGGAGGAGACCATCAATGAGTGGGACATGCAGCTTGAGGAGAGGGAGAATGCAAGGGAAGATATCCGTGGAGACCCCTACTCCTACCTTAGTGATGATGATGACTTCCTGGAGGATCAAGCCATGGACTTCTTCACCGATGACGATGACTCCTCCTTCATTGATGATGATGATGAGGAAGCCACCGATTCCGAGGAGTAGTAGCACTTGAGCACTAGCGTTAGTGAAGTTGTATCTAGTCCCATTGTATCGTAGTTTCACAGAATGGTTCTTAAAACCATCCGTTTCCTTGTTGTGGTGTGTGTTTGTATTGTGTGCTATGAATGAATGAAAAGCAAGTTGCTAGAAAAATCTGAGTCAAAGTTTAAAAACTTTTCAAAAACAAACCCCTGAACCTTAGAAATTCCCCTCTTTTCTCATGATCTATCTCAATCTTCAGATGCCTCGTGGAGGAAGCAGTTCATCCTCGGACCCAATGTTGCAAATCTTGTAAATGTTGGTTTCGGACCGCGAAGCTGAAAGAGCCGAACGTCAAGCCAACTTAGCCACCCTCCAACACATAGCTCAGATGGCCAACAACAATCAAGGCCATGGAAACCAGGACAACCATGGACCCAATCTCAAGAACTTTCAGAACACCAATCCACCCATTTTTAGTAAGTCTGAAGAGCCAGTAGATGCGCATGACTAGCTGCAGACCATGGAGAACAACTTAGAAGTCGCAGGAGTGGAGGCCAATGAGAAAGTACTGTTTGCCACCCACTATCTGGCAGGAGATGCAAGAGCTTGGTGGAACAGCGTTCGCGCCATGAATGGAGGACAAATGATGACTTGGGATTAATTCAAACTCAAGTTCAGCCGAACCCATGTGCCACCGGGTTTAATCAAGAGGATGAGAGATGAATTAAGAGAATTGAAGCAAGGGAGGATGCTGGTAGTTGAGTACCGTGACAAATTTCTGTCATTATCTAGGTATGCACCCTGATGGCGCCCAGTACTTGTCGTGGGACACTTCGTTGGAAACCCCAAAGAGCAAGATATGAAGCAGCACAGCAGCAAGTTTCCCTCAGTAAGAAATCGAGGTTATCGAACCAGTAGGAGGAAGGAAACGTCACACAGGTGTAGCTAGCAACGCGGAGACCTGCACAACACAAACTCAAGAGTTTGCCCCAACGAACCAGTGAGGTTGTCAAGCTCACCGGTTTGCTGTAACAAAGGATTAAACGTATGGTGTGGAAGGTAATGGTTTGCAGCAAGTAAACAAGTAACAGTGGAATATGTATCAATGGTAAAGATTGGACTGGGGTCCATAGTTCACTAGAGGTGCTCTCCTTAAATAAACAACATGGCATGAAGGGTAAACAAATTACAGCATGGTAATTGACTGGAACTGAGCAAGGCATAACAATGCAATTACTAGCTAGAACACACAATCAAGATCTAATCTATGATCAAGCCAAGATCTATCTACTAGATTGTAGCAACGAGTCGATATAATACTAACCCTTGAAGATCCAAAGCGGTTAACGAGAGCAGATTCTCGTGGGTGATGTAGTCGTACACTTCCGATCTCAAGATCACGTAGACGATCCTTCCGGCGCTGCGTTCCGTCAGCGCTTCCGCAGTCGTCACACGTTCGGTACTCGGTGAAGACCTTCCTCTCCCTTGTTCCAGCAGGCAGCGGAGGTTGTAGCACTCTCCTCGCGATTCCGGCAGCACGACGGCGTGGTACCGGAAGTAGAGGGGAGATCTCGCAGGGCTTCGCCTTAAGCCGGAGCGAGTATGGTGGACTATGAGAGAGGTCTTGGCGATCTAGGGTTTAGAGGCACCAAGGTGAGAGGGCTAGGTCAGCGGCTAGGGCAAGGGGAGGCCCCCAACTCGGCGGCTAGGCAAACCCTAGGGGTGGCGGCGGCTGCAGGAGGGCCGGCGGCTAGGGCTAGGGTTTAGAGGACAGAGGTGTGTGTCTAGAGGGGCACCCTGCCCCTCCTTTTATAGGTGGGAGAGCGCCGGCCAGGGGAGGAGAGTCCTCCCCCAAGTCGGCCTCCTTGGCCGGCGGGTGGAGGGAGAGAAACTCCTCCCCAAGTAGGTTTCCTACTCTCCCTCCACCAAGCAAAACTGCCGTTTGACTTTTCAAATTGGCGTTTGACTTTTCAAACTAGGATTTGATTTATTCCTTTATTTTGCTCAGCGATGACACCTAGTACATGATGCAACCATTCCAACTTGTTATGACACATACATGTACCCTTCCCCTCCGGACTGCCGGACCTTTCAGACCCTTCTAGAACATTCCCGATGAAAACACCGGAATCATTCTCCAACTCCGAAACAGGACTTTCCTTATATGAATCTTATTCTCCGGACCATTCCGGATCTCCTCGTGATATCCCGGATCCCATCCGAGACTCCGAACAATATTCGGTCTCTTACTCATCATTCCATAACTACTCAACACCATCAAATCCTTAAGTGTGTCTCCCTACGGTTCGTGAATTATGCGGACATGACCGAGACACTTCTCCGATCAATAACCAATAGAGGAATCTGGAAATTCATATGGCTCCCACATATTTCTATGATTACTTTGAGATCTAATGAACCACTTACATATGATACCAATTTCCCTTTGTCTCACGATAGTTTACTTATCCGAGGTTTTGATCGTCGGTATCTATGCATACCTAGTTCAACCTCGTTACCGATAAGTACTCTTTTCTCATTCCCGTGATATGTGATCCCTTGTGAGCCAGTCACATGCTTGCAAGCTAATTGGATGACATTCCACCGAGAGGGCCCAGAGTATATCTATCCGTCATATGGATGGACAAATCCCACTCTTGATCCATGTGCCTCAACCCATACTTTCCGAACACTCAATGCCACCTTTATAGCCACCCAGTTACGGTGTGGTGTTTGATGTCATCAAAGCATCCTTATGGTGATGGTGATTAACATGATCTAATGGTCGAAGGAATTAGGTTACTATGTATCAGAAAGCTTATATCAAATGAACTATATTAAATGACTTGATCTTTATGCTATGCTTAACTATAGGAGTATGTCCATCACATCATTCTCCTAATGATATGACCCTATTGTTAATAACATCTCTATGTTCATGATCAGGAAACCATGATCATATATTAACCAACAAGCTAGTTTAACAAGAGGCTTTACTAGGGACTCTTTTATGTTTACAAATCACACAAGTATTAATGTTTCCTGTTAATACAATTATAGCATGGTATGTAAACATTTATCATAAGTATGAAGATATGATAATAACCACTTTATTATTGCCTCTTGGGCATATCTACAACAGTCTCCCATTTGCACTAGAGTCAATAATCTAGTTTCAAACCTTTGTGTATTCAACACCTATGGCTTTCCGGTGTTGTATGTACACGATTGCTAGTGGTCAACTGATCTCCGGATCTGACACTTCCAGGTCCGTGTGTAATTGCATGTCTTTGCGTCTCTACGCATCACTCATTCTATAATGAGATGGCTTTGTATAAATTTGGTCCTTTGGTGAGACCTTTAGTTCTTTGGGGTTAAAACATGTTGATAATATTGTCATATAATATATCTTCATAGTATTATCCCGCTGTGAACTACACCTAGTTTGATAACAAACTACTTGACACAAATACCCTCTTTAGCTGCTATAATAGCAGTCATATACTTAGCCTTTTGTTGTAGTATCTGTCACAATGTCTTAACTTTGGAACTCATCCAAATCCATTATGGAACTTACTTTCAATTATATTGTGCCACCCTTAGTTTAGATTGAGATAAACTTAATTTGTACTTTGTGACAAAACTAGTATCAATGTAGTACTTTTACAATGAACTAACCATCTATTTGCCACTTCTACAAAATAATATATTCTTAGTTCTTTTACAAGATCATAAGAATATCCTTATTATCGTCCAATGATCAAATGATGAATCATTCTGGTATATGCTCATAACATTTAGAGCATAGGAAATATCTGGATTTGTACATTTCACAGTATGATTGATATAAATACTCTTTGTGATTTCAATCATAAAGTATCAATCTATACTTGAATCTTTGTTTCACTTACCAAATGTCAATACACTTGAATATATCATCAATATTGAACTCATTCAATCCTTTCTGTGCGACAAGAACCTTTCTTGTAGTTTCTATATTGAACTCATTCAATATATCATCTATGTACTTTCGGCACAACCATATTAGTGTCTCAATCTATCTATATAGATATTGATGCCAAATATTTGGGTTTTGCCTAAATCTTTCATCGGGATGAAATTCTTAACATGTGTTAATAAAAGATACATCATTTCCAATCAACAATATGTCTTCCACATAATGTATTAGAAACATGTCTTAGCGCTCCCACTTAATTTCTTGCAAATGCAAGCATCTTCATCGTCTCCGACGAATTTAAACTCCTTTAACAGTTTCATCATAGTGAAGATTCCAACTCCTCAATGCTTACTTCAACAATTGAAGTTTGTATATGCTTTTAGCATCCTTTGAATTAACAAAACCCTATGGACCGCATATCAAAAAAAAAACCTATGGACCGTGTTATGCACATGTCCTAGGTAACAATTCTATTAGAAGAACTTGTTTTGCTTATTCAACTACCACATAACAAAATTATATGTAGTGGTTGCTACATTAATCCGTCTAGACTAAATATCGCTCTGAAAGATCAAATCTTGTCATAGTCAACCTTTGAACATTGTTGTGAACTCTTTCCCAACATGTCGACTATTTCATAGATGTGCAACATACATGTCTATTTCTTTATAGATCCAAACACAACTGTAAGGTCTTACACCTTTCTCGAGGGTCCTTCAAGTTCAAAACTTGATTTCTCGTGTATGGAACTATCACAGATTTTATGGCTTCAAGCCATTTTACGGAGTCAGGTCCCATCATCGCTTCTTTGCATGTAGTCCGTTCATTATTCTCAAATAATGATTCAACCCTGAAATCTTGGTATTTGATTGTTTACTCGACCTACTTGGTTCAATAGAAACTTTGACCTCCGTAACCACAACCTTTGAGGCACGTGTGCCATGAGCATTGTTGCTGCCTCCAGAACACTTTTCGGCGCTGTGCAACTTTGCACATATAGCTAAGGTTCTTTTAACCTTATCAAAGTTCTATTGTCCTCCCACTTATCTTTTCATGAAAAATTCCTTCTCAAAGAAACTTGACGTTCTAAGTGACAAACACTTTTGTCTCCGATGTTATGGAGGAATACTTAATAGTTATTCGAAATAACATACAAAGACAGGTTCATCCGATTTTGGTTGCAAACATCTTTCTTATGCATAGTATACCAATGTTTAAGAAAGGACAACTTGGGTTTTATCCCAAACCATAACTTTATATGGTGTCATTTCAACGGATTATGATGGAGCTCTTTTCAGTGGAAAAATGGTAGTCTCTAGAGCTTTTAATCTTTAAAATATAATGACAGTTTTATAAATTACACCTTTGATCTTACCATGTCAAACAAGGTTTAATTACATATCTCGAACGCCCCATACTCTTATGGTGTTTCGGGACATGCAAATCCACGGAACGATTCCTTAAATCTTAGGTATTATGCTAAACTTGTAACTCAAATATCTTCCTTTATGAACTTATCATAAACTATTTATATTCTTGTTACAATGATTTTGCACTTCATCTTGAAAGTCTATGAACTTTTCAAATGTTTCATACTTCATCCTTATTAGGTAAATATTCATATATTCACTCAAATTTTCGGAGAAAGCATATGAAGTTGAAATCCATCGCTCTTGACTACACATAATGGACTTCGTACAACAATATGTACAAGTTCCAATAAGCTAGTCATTCGTTCCCTTTTGGCCTATGAACGAAGTTTTAATTATCTCTAGGAAAGTTTCACAAGCGTCATTTGATCAAAAATCAAAAGACTCCAAAATTCCATCCACATGGAGTTTCTTCATGTTTTCTTTCCAATATAATTTAAACGGCGGTGTCACTTCCTAAGTGATCTTTCAATCAATTTGTCTTTCGACATTTTTAGCACTAGTTTTATGGATGTGATTTCTCCAACGAGATTTGTGAATCATCCATCTTTTATGGATTACGGCAATTATTTGAACAACCCTTTTGTTCTCATAATACCTGATAAAACAAATCTTGAAGGCAAGCTTTGATGTTTAACAAGAAGCACAATAACCCTTTATTTGTTCTCGATGAACATGATCACATATTCTTTTGCTAGTTACTTAGGCCATTGTAGTTCATGAATTGTGTTGTTTCGTATGACTATTCACACCAACAAATTCAGTATCAAATACTTAAGAACCACATTGTTTAATAAGCAAAGAATATAGCCATAACATGTATATCATCTATATACTTAAGCTGAACAATTCTAGTCTTTTCTTTTCTGCCATATATTTATGAGATTCTCTTTCAGTATTTCCTTTTCTGTTTGGAAGAATCTATCAACATCAATAGTGGAGCCATATACATGACACATAGTCCAAAGCATGTATAGTAAAATACCAATGTCTTTGGACTTGCACTTTGAAGTAGATCACCATCATCAAATATTTGGTGTTCTTTCAAATTCCTTTCTTTAGTAATCTCTTGGTGTAGTAAACATTTTACCTACACCAAATATTCACCCTTATCATGGAATTATCCATGATCAAGCTACATTTAGCTTATAACGATGAATCGTGAGTATAATGTTGCTCTCCAAAACCTTTTGGTGGATTAGGACAACTAGTGTCTCCAACCTTTTGCAAATTCTCATAAAATATGAGAACATGACCTTTGCCATATTATACTCTATCATGTTGCAACCAAAACTTCATTTCAGATATCACAATATCTTCCACACATCATGGTTTCTGAAACAACTCTTTCAGATCCTAGATAACCTTGATATTAAGACAATCCTTTGAATATCAAGAATCATGGAGACAAACATGATACTCATACACTAACACTTGGAATTGTCACTCTTGATTTAATACCAATTATTAAACTTCATGGAGTAACCGGAACTTACTAAAAGTTTGCAATAGGACTTTTAAACTTTAGATTAACACTTCAAAACAATACGATACCAGTTCGTAAAGTAACTAACCAGAATTCTATAGTTCTATCATCTCAATTAAAACTAAGCGCAAGGTGGTAAACGGATGCCAATGACTACAACAACTATGCAAATTCACTTTGATTTAATTTATGATAAATAGTGTTCAACTTTTAATCATATTGCCGTTGAACTCCCACTCAAAACAATATCCCTCACATTGTTTTAGTGATCACACGAACCAAATCCACCACATCAAAACCGATCATCACGAGAGTTGATGTAGCTTCAATGGCGAACAATCAACATGTTCATCATATCTACTATATGACTCATGCTTTACCTTTTGGTGATCCGTGTTCCGAGACCATGTCTGTACATGCTAGGCTCGTCAAGATCAAACGTTAGCTTCTGCATGAGCAAATCTGGCTTGCTCACGTTGTATACACTCGCAGAATCTAACACACCCGATCATCACGTGGTGCTTCGAAACAACGAGCTTTAGAAACGGTGCTTACTAAGGATGAACACTTTAAAACTTGAAATTGTGTGCTTGAGGGATCATCTTATAATGCTACCATTGTGAACTAAGCAATACAAGATTCATAAAAGGATTAACATCACATGCAATTCATAATATGTGATATGATTTGGCCTTTCTTCTTGTGCTTCCGATCTCCATCTTCAAGCACGAACATGATCTCCATCATCACCGGTGTGGCGTCAAGGTCAATGGCGCCGCTTCATGGTTGTCTTCCACCAGCATCAACTATTACAACTATCTTGAATAATAGTCACGCAGGACTTAACGGATTTAAAAGACAACCATATGGCTCCTGCCGGTTGCCGACTCACAATAAGGAACATTGCATACATCATATATAATCACAATCATGGCCATATCACATCACATCACACCCCTGCAAAACATAGTTAGACGCCTCTAATTTTCTTTGCATGTTTTACGTGGTTTGGGGCTTTCAATAAGTGTCGTTCTAACTTACGAACAAGAACCACAACATTGATACTAGTATTGTCAATCACCCGTTGTAAATTGAATCTTAACTATGTTGGGAGAAACAGGCACCTGCAAAGCCACTTATGCAATACAAGTTGCATGTCAAGCATGGAGCAAGTCTCATGAACGATGTCATGTAAGGTTAGCCCGGGCCGCTTCATCCCACCATCCCGCAAGATGCAAAGTACACAAGAAGCAATCGACAACAAAAGCATCAACGCCCACAATGACCATTGTGTTCTACTCGTGCAACAGATCTACATATAGACACGGCTCTGATACCACTATAGGGGTTCGTAGCATGGAAAACAAAAAATTTCTACCGCATGAACACACAATCAAGATCTAATCTATGATCAAGCCAAGATCTATCTACTAGATTGTAGCAACGAGTCGATAGAATACTAACCCTCGAAGATCCAAAGCGGTTAACGAGAGCAGATTCTCGTGGGTGATGTAGTCGTACACTTCCGATCTCAAGATCGCGTAGACGATCCTTCCGGCGCTGCGTTCCGGCAACGCTTCCGCAGTCGGTCACATGTTCGGTACTCGATGAAGACCTTCCTCTCCCTTGTTCCAGCAAGCAGCGGAGGTTGTAGCACTCTCCTCGCGATTCCGGCAGCACGACGGCGTGGTACCGGAAGTAGAGGGGTGATCTCGCAGGGCTTCGCCTTAAGCCGAAGGGAGTATGGTGTACTATGAGAGGCCTTGGCGATCTAGGGTTTAGAGGCACCAAGGTGAGAGGGCTAGGCCAGTGGCTAGGGCAAGGGGAGGGCCCTAACTCGGCGGCTAGGCAAACCCTAGGGGCGGCGGCGGCTGCAGGAGGGCCGGCGGCTAGGGCTAGGGTTTAGAGGAGAGAGGTGTGTGTCTAGAGGGGCACCCCTGCCCCTCCTTTTATAGGTGGGAGGGCGCCGGCCAGGGGAGGAGAGTCCCCCCCCATGTCGTCCTCCTTGGCCGGCGGGTGGAGGGAGAGGAACTCCTCCCCAAGTAGGTTTCCTACTCTCCCTCCACCAAGCAAAACTGCCGTTTGACTTTTCAAATTGGCGTTTGACTTTTCAAACTAGGATTTGATTTATCCCTTTATTTTGCTCAGCGATGACACCTAGTACATGATGCAACCATTCCAACTTGTTATGTCACATACATGTACCCTTCCCCTCCGGAGTGCCGGACCTTCCGGACCCTTCTAGAACATTCCCGATGAAAACACCGGAATCATTCTCCAACTCCGAAAGAGGACTTTCCTTATATGAATCTTATTCTCCGGACCATTCCGGATCTCCTCGTGATATCCCGGATCCCATCCGAGACTCCGAACAATATTCGGTCTCTTACTCATCATTCCATAACTACTCAACAACATCGAATCCTTAAGTGTGTCTCCCTACGGTTCGTGAATTATGCGGACATGACCGAGACACTTCTCCGATCAATAACCAATAGAGGAATCTGGAAATTCATATGGCTCCCACATATTTCTACGATTACTTTCGATCGAATGAACCACTTACATACGATACCAATTTCCCTTTGTCTCATGATAGTTTACTTATCCGAGGTTTTGATCATCGGTATCTCTGCATACCTAGTTCAACCTTGTTACCGATAAGTACTCTTTTCTCGTTCCCGTGATATGTGATCCCTTGAGAGCCAGTCACATGCTTGCAAGCTAATTGGATGACATTCCAACGAGAGGGCCCAGAGTATATTTATCTGTCATATGGACGGACAAATCCCACTCTTGATCCATGTGCCTCAACCCATGCTTTCGAACACTCAATGCCACCCAGTTACGGTGTGGTGTTTGATGTAATCAAAGCATCCTTCTAGTGATGGTGATTAACATGATCTCATGGTCGAAGGAATTAGGTTATTATGTATCAGAAAGCTTATAGCAAATGAACTATATTAAATGACTTGATCTTTATGCTATGCTTAACTATAGGAGTATGTCCATCACATCATTCTCCTAATGATATGACCCTGTTGTTAATAACATCTCTATGTTCATGATCAGGAAACCATGATCATATATTAACCAACAAGCTAGTTTAACAAGAGGCTTTACTAGGGACTCTTTATGTTTACAAATCACACAAGTATTAATGTTTCCTGTTAATACAATTATAGCATGGTATGTAAACATTTATCATAAGTATGAAGATATGATAATAACCACTTTATTATTGCCTCTTGGTCATATCTCCAACATAGGACACCTGCAAAGTTCACAAGGTTGACTAGAAAAAAATAGCACAAGAACAAGTAAAAACACAATATGCATCAATTAATAAGCTTTGGAACACTGCACACATAATGACAACTCTGCTCTCTTAATGGTGCCTAAAGGTAGAAGGTGGAGACTCAATAATGGTGGAAGAAAGGCCTTTTTGTAAAGGAAGCAGTGATTACAAGTTTCAAAAAGAGCTTCCAAAAATTATGGTACTTGTTAGCTTTCAGCCCTCATTGCCCCTATCATAGGCATCTTGAGATGATTAAGGTTAAAGTGCACAAAGATGGAGTATATGCTTGACGAAATATAAGTTGGCAATCTCATGTCCCTTGAATATGAGGGTCACTCCTCATGCTACTCAACTTTGGTCACAGGTAAGTTATTATCATTGTAAGTATTTGCATATCATTGAGAACCGCCAATGGGGTACCCCTTGCACATGGTACATGAGCTTTCCCATCACCAAAATGACAAGGCAAACAAACAATGAACATCTCAGCGATCTTTTTATTTACTATGTGCATAGATTTTTATTGAGGATGCTTCATAGATAGATCACTATGGTGTTGATGCAAGTTTCCACCATGATTAGGCATGGCTTAGGCTAGCGGCCCAGGCGTTTCTCTAACACAGGATACAAACTCCATGGACTTACAAGTTCCCTATTTATTTCACACTGGTGACATCCATAGACAAAAGAACATGATATCAACTGAGTACAACAAGGTACAAGAGCAATGTTGAAAACGTTCCCGTGATAGCACGGTTCTGCTAACTCCAATTTATAAGTGCAAGCATATACAACAAAGTTGTCACAATGGTTCAATTTTATTAGGGGCAAAGAATGAAGTGTGTCATCAAGTTCGTGAGGGCTTTAATAACTAAGTTTTCACATAACAAAATAGTTTTTAATTGGAATATAGTTGAAAACAAGAATATACTTGGAATGGTGTAACACACCATGCATAGGAATTTATAGTGGAAACTTTGGAATAACTTGGTTCTTGGGAGTTGGAAGCATGAGTAGAACTTACTCATATAAGTGGAGGCTAGCAAAAGACTGCGAGCAACCAACTAAGAGAGCAATAATGGCCAAAATCATGCAATGCAACAAAGCAAACTAATCAAAGAAAAGAGTGGTACTACAAGTCAAGTACTAAATGATCATAGAGGCTAATGGTGACTTGTCATAGTCATAACATGGTGTGAGCATGTGCCAAGTCAACGCAAGCAAAACATCAAAGGAGAATACCACAATACTATGCTTTTGCATGCTAAAACAACGCATAATTTCTTCAAGGCACACTAGCAATCCCAATTGTTTGGAACAAGACATGCTACAACAATAATCACTAAGAATAATGCTAAAACAACACCTAGCATGTCATGCTAAAGTCTAAGTCACAGTCAATGCAAGCTCCTCTTGCACTTCAAGCAAGAACTTACTACTCCTTTCCAAACGCCAAGCAACCTTACTTTCAAAATAACACAACGAGAACGGGGGTCCAATCTACTTTAGAAAACTAAACAAACTAAGCAAAGCAAACGAAAACTAAGACTCTCCAAGAACAACACAACTGTGCATGAAACAATAAAAACGAAGTGTCTAGACAGACCTGAGCTTTTTATTGATGAACAAGGGGATGCCTTGGGCATCCCCAAGATTTGACGCTTGTACCTCTTGGATATTTATTGGGGTTAAACCATGGTGGCATCCCCAAGCTTGAGCTTTTGTACATTCTTTATCTCATTGCATCATTCTTTCTCTACACCTAAAAATTTTCCTTCATACAAAACTTCACACAATCTTCATTAGCAACATTAGTTTATTCAAAAGGTATTAGACCACTGGCAAAGCTTTGGAACAACAAGGCTTTTCACTAAAAACACAAGCTACTGTAGTAACTCCATCAAAAATCTCAATTTACCTGAAGAGAACTCAAAAAGGAATCAATAAGAAGCAAATGCAAATAATGGCAGAAATCTGTCAAAACAGACCAGCAGGTAGAAACCAATTTTTTCGAACATATTCTGTTTCTAAAATCAAAAAGTGTTGAACTAACTAAAGTTATCTAACATACTGGGGGATTTATTCGTAAATATTAAGCTCAATCCGAGTTACATAGCCTCCTCACAATATTTTTTGGTGGAGGACAGAAATTTGTTTCGGGACAGCAACTCCCCAAATCTTACTTCCCTCTCATTAGAGGTCATTCTTGGCACAAAAAGCAAACAAAAAGGATAAGGAGAGGTCATTACAGAAGTAATAACTTCCAAGACTCAAGGAAACTCTTGGGTTATCTCCCAACAAGTACTTTTCTTTAACGCCTTTAAGTTAGGCACAAGAAGCAAGAAGAATCAAGTATTTTCAAATGAGGAAGCATTAACATCAAATCTTGCTTTCAAAGGAGGAGCAAAAAGCAACTTCTCTCTCCTCATAGGGAAGTGTTCAATACCTTTCTTGAATGGAAAATGATATTTAATGGTGCCTTCTTTCATATCAATGAGAGCACCAACTATTCTAAGAAAAGGTCTTTCCAAAGCAATATGACAAGAAGCATTGTATTCAACATCCAAAACATAGAAATCAACAGGGACATAAGCATTGTTTACCATGATGAGAACATCATTAATACTCCCCATGAGTTTCTTCTTAGCATTATCATTGAGTGGGACATTCAGATAACAATCTTCCAATGGTGGCAAATCAAGCATTTCATAAATCTTCCTAGGCATAATAGAGACACTAGAACCAAGATCACATGAAGCTTTGAGATCAAAGTCATTCACTTGCATATTAATAATGGGTTCCCAACTATCTTCTACTTTCCTAGGAATAGAAGCTTTATGTTTTAGCTTCTCTTCCTTAATCTTAACAAGAGCATCTGTAATGTGTTTGGTAAAGGCAACATGCATATCACTAGCATCAGGACTTCTAGCAAGCTTTTGCAAGAACATAATCACTTCAGAAATATTGCAACCATCAATATCAAAGTCAAACTTAGCATCACTAGTGGTAGGAATAGTAGGAGGAGGAATAGGGGCTACTTGTGGTTTAGTGGTGATAGTGCACACACTATTGTTTCTATCAATTTCAGCTTCCCTTTCCCACTTAGCATGAAGTTGAGCTAACAGCCTAACATTTTCATCAATAGTAACTTGTATGGCATGAGCAGTAGCAAAGGTGTTTTCCATAGTTTCAGGTTTAGCAGCCATTTTATTAACCAAGGAAGTTTGAGCTTCAAACAAAGAGGATATATTTTTCTCAACAGTTAAAAGCTTTTCCTCTATAATCTTATGGAAAGTGTTTTGTTTACTAATAAAGTCTTTGAGCATGACTTCAAGTTCAAAGGGGGCACTTCTAGCATTATTATAAGATCTTCCATAGGAATCGCCATTATTAGGAGGATAAGGCCTATAATTGTTGTTGCTACCAAAATTATTCCTATATGCATTGTTTTTGAAATTGTTGTTTCTAATGAAGTTCACATCAACTTGCTCTTCTTGAGCAACCAAAGAGGCTAAGGGAACACTATTAGGATCTAGAGGAGCTTTCCCATTAATAAGCATAGCCATAATAACATCAATCTTTTCACTCAAAGAGGAAGTTTCCTCAACAGAATTTACCTTCTTACCATGTGGAGCTCTCTCAACATGCCATTCAGAGTAGTTAACCATCATATTATCAAGGATCCTTGTTGCAGCACCCAAAGTGAGTCCCATAAAGGTACCTCCAGTAGCAGAATCCAACATGTTTCTTGAGGAGAAGTTCAAACCTGCATAAAAAGTCTGGATAATCATCCAAGCACTGAGTCCATGAGTAGGGCAATTTTTAACCAAGGATTTCATTCTTTCCCAAGCTGGAGCAACATGTTCACTATCAAGCTGTTTAAATTTCATAATATCACTTCTCATAGATATAATCTTGGCAGGAGTATAGTATTTCCAATAAAAGCATCTTTGCACTTAGTCCAAGAATCAATACTATTTTTAGGCAAAGAAAGCAACCATTCTTTAGCTTTTCCCCTCAAGGAGAAAGGAAAAAAGCTTGATCTTAATAATATCTCCATCTATATCCTTATACTTTTGCATCTCACAAAGTTCAAGAAAGCTATTAAGATGGGCAGCAGGATCATCAGAACTAGCACCAGAAAATTGCTCTCTCATCACTGATGGCGCCCAATACTTGTCGTGGAACGCTTCGTTGGAAACCCCAAGAGCAAGGTATGAAGCAGCACATCAGCAAGTTTCCCTCAGTAAGAAACCGAGGTTATCGAACCAGTAGGAGGAAGGAAAAGTCACACAGGTGTTGCTGGCAACGTGGAGACCTGCACAACACAAACTCAAGACTTTGCCCCAACGAATCAGTGAGGTTTTCAAGCTCACCGGTTTGCTGTAACAAAGGATTAAATGTATGGTGTGGAAGGTAATGGTTTGCAGCAAGTAAACAAGTAACAATGGAAGATATATCAATCGTAAAGATTGGACCGGGGTCCATAGTTCACTAGAGGTGCTCTCCTTAAATAAACAACACGGCGTGAAGGGTAAACAAATTACAGTGGGGCAATTGACAGGAACTGAGCAAGGCATAACAATGCAATTACTAGCTAGAAAGATCCTATGAAGTTGATTGGGCAATACAATAATATACATAGACCGTAATCCAACTGCATCTATGACTAGAAGTCCTCCTTCAGGTTATCATCCGACCCCCCTCCAGTATTAAGTTGCAAGAAACAGAAAACTGCTTTAAGCAAAGTGTGTAAGGTAAACAGTCCACATGTTCCATGAACAAGAGACCGTTGTTTTCTCCCTAGTAGAAATAGCACATCTACAACCGAAGAGATTTCTGTCACTTCCCTTGGAAACTAGAGGCATGAACCCACTATCGAGCATAAATACTCCCTCTTGGAGTCACTAGCAATTACTTGGCCAAGATAACCACTAGCAACGGAGAGCATGCAAGATCACAAACAACACATACATGATAGAATCATAAAGATAAAACCAACATAATAATCTGAATATCCATCGAATCCCCGCAAACACAACATGCATGATTACAAATAGGTTAGATCTTGATCATGAACGGAGCTCACAAGATCTATACATGAAAGCATAAATGAGGAGATACAACCATCTAGATACTACATGGACCCATAGTCCAAGGTGGAACTACTCAAAAATTATACCGGAGAGAAGGCCTCCGGGATGATCTCCCCTCCGGCAAGGTGCCGGGAAGAACTTCAGATCCCCCCGATCTAGGGACTATGGTGGCGGCGGCTACAGACGGTTTCGTGGATTTCTGATTGGGTATCGATTGTTTCTGCATCAGGGGCTTTTTATAGGCGAAGGGGCGAGTCCGGGAGGCGACCAGGGCCGCCAAACCCTAGCCAGGCGCAGCCCCACCTGCCCCCGCGCCTGGGGTGGGTCTGGCCCCCTGGCCAGCCCCTCCGGCTCTACTCTGGACTTCTTGTTCCCCACGGAAAATAATTGACTTTGACGTTTGTCCCGTCCAATTTCGAGAATATTTCTTTACTAACTTTTCTGAAACCAAAAACAGCAGAAAACAGGTATCTGGCACTGTTTCAACTTGTTAATAGGTTAGTAGCAGAAAACATGTAAAAAGCACCTCAAAGTGTAGACAAGTAAAGCAAAGTAGATACTAAACAAGCATGGAGCATCAAAAATTATAGATACGTTTCCAACGTATCAGCATCCCCAAGCTTGACTCCTGCTCGTCCTTGAGTAGGTAAGTGATAAAAGAATAATATTTGAGGTGACATGCACCCTCACAATAAAGATCCAACCATTTGCAAACATTGAAAGCTGGGATCAAAGAACTCTAAACATGTGCATGAAAGATGGAGTTGTAACAATAGGACATAGTAACTATGCATGCAACATGACAAGCTACAAACAAAGTCATGAATAATATGCATTGAAAAACGTTTGTTTGTTTCACATGCAGAAAACATAGCATAGTGGCAATCAGCTTGTCCCTCATAGAGTAGCAATATAATGCATAGGACACCTGCAAAGTTCACAAGGTTAACTAGAAACAAATAGCACAAGAACAAGTAAAAACACAATATGCATCAATTAATAAGCTTTGTAACACTGCACACAGAATGACAACTATGCTCTCTTAATGGTGCCTAAAGGTAGAAGGTGGAGACTCAAATAATGGTGGGAGAAAGGCCTTTTTGTAAAGGAAGCAGGGATTACAAGTTTCAAAAAGAGCTTCCAAAAATTATGGTATTTATTAGCTTTCAGCCCTCATTGCCCCTATCGTAAGCATCTTGAAGTGGTTAAGGTTAAAGTGGCAAAGCTGGAGTATATGCTTGACAAAGTATAAGTTGGCAATCTCAAGTACCTTGACTATGAGGGCTACACCTCATGGATACTCAACTTAGGGCCCAGGAAAGTTCTTGTCACTGTAAGTATTTGCATATCATTGAGAACCGCCAACGTGGTACCCCTTGCACATGGTACAAGAGCTTTCCCATAACCAAAATGACAGGGCAATCAGACAATGAGCATCTCAGCAATTCTTCTTATGTACCATGGGAATATGGTACCTTTTTCTCTCTTTCCTCTTTTCTCAATGTGTCTCTTTTTTATAAGAAGAATGCTTCATAGATGTCACTATGGTGATGCTGCAAGTTTCCACCATGATTAGGCATGGCTTAGGCTAGCGGCCTAGGCGTTTCTCTAACATAGAATACAAACTCTATGGACTTACAAGTTCCCACTTCATTTCACACTGGTAACATCCATAGACAACAGAGCATGATATCAACGGAGTACAAAAAGTACAACTGCAATGTTGAAAACGTTCCCCGTGACAACACGGTTCTACTAATTCCAACTTATAAGTGCAAGCATATACAACAAAGTTGCCTCAATGGTTCAAGTTTATTAGGGGTAAATAATAAAATGTGCCATCAAGTTCATGAGGGCTTTAATCACTAAGTTTTCACATAACAAAATAGTTTTTAATTGGAAGATAGTTGAAAACAAGAATATACTTGGAATGGTGTAACACACCATGCATAGGAGTTTATATTGGACACTTTGGAATAACTTGGTTTCTTGGGAGTTGGAGGCATGAGTAGATCTTACTCATACAAGTGGAGGCTAGCAAAATACTGGGAGCAACCAACTAAGGGAGCAATAATGGCCATAATTATGCAATGCAACAAAGCAAACTAATCAAAGCAAAGAGTGGTACTACAAGTCAAGGACTAAATGATCATAGAGGATAATGGTGAATTGTCATAGTCATAACATGGTGTGAGCATCTCCCAAGTCAACCCAAGCAAAACATCAAAGGAGAATACCACAATACTATGCTTTTGCATGCTAAAACAACGCACAATTTCTTCAAGGCACACTAAGCAATCCCAATTGTTTGGAACAAGACATGCTACAGCAATAATCACTAAGCATAATGCTAAAACAACACCTAGCATGTCATGCTAAAGTCTAAATCACAGTCAATGCAAGCTCGTCTTGCACTTCAAGCAAGAACTTACTACTCCTTTCCAAACACCAAGCAAACTTATTTGCAAAACAACACAACGAGAGCGGGGGTCCAAACTACTATATAAAACTAAACAAACTAAGCAAAGCAAATGAAAACTAAGACGCTCCAAGAACAACACAACTGTGCATGAAACAATAAAAGTGAAGTGTCTAGACAGACCTGAGCTTTTTATTGATGAAGAAGGGGATGCCTTGGGCATCCCCAAGATTTGACGCTTGTACTTCTTGGATATTTATTGGGGTTACACCATGGTGGCATCCCCAAGCTCGAGCTTTTGTCCATTCTTCATCTCATTGCATCATTCTCTCTCTACACCTAAAATTTTTCCTTCATACAAAACTTCACACAATCTTCAACATTAGCTTATTCAAAAGATATTAGACCACTGGCAAAGCTTTGGAACAGCAAGGCTTTTCACTAAAAACACAAGCTACTGAAGTAACTCCTTCAAAGAAACTCAATTTACCTGAAGAGAGTTCAAAAAGGAATCAATAAGAAGCAAATGCAAATAATGGCAGAAATCTGTCAAAACAGACCAGGAGGTAGAAACGGATATTTTCGAACATCTTATGTTGCTCAAATCAAAAGGTGTTGAACTAACGAAAGTTATCCAACATACTGAGGGATTTATTAGTAAATTTTGTGCTCAATCCGAGTTACAGAGCCTCCTCACGAATTTTTTTGGTGGAGGACAGAAATCTGTTTCGGGACAACAACTCCCCAAATCTTAGTTCCCTCTCATTAGAGGTCATTCTTGGCACAAAAAACAAACAAAAAGGATAAGGAGAGGTCATTACAATAGTAATAACTTCCAATACTCAAGGAAACTCTTGGGTTATCTCCCAACAAGTACTTTTCTTTAACGCCTTTAAGTTAGGCATGATAGCTTGAGAAGATGCTCACATAAGAATTATGAATTGAAGTCAAAGAGAACATCAAGAAGCAAATTCAAAACACATTTAATTCTAACCCACTTCCTATGCATAGGAATCTTGTAAAGAAACAAGTCATGAAAGCACAAAGCAACAAGCATAGGAAAACAAAACAAGTGCAACTTCAAGATTTTCAACATAAAGAGGGGAAACTTAATATTGTTGAGATACATAAGACCATGTTTCCCTCTCTCATAATAACTTTCAGTAGCATCATGAATAAAATAAACAATATAACTATCACATAAAGCATGCTTTTCATGATCTACAAACACATGATTTTTATCAAGCTAAAAAATAGTGGGATTAAAACCTTCAAACCCACTCTTAACAATTTTATAACAAGAAGACGGATCATTCAATATAGGATCATCATCTAGAGCTTTATCATAAACATTTTCTAATCAAAACTCCTTAGTACCATGCATTTTGAAGTTAGGCACAAATATAGTATTATCATAGATAACAGGAGCATAACTATCATCACAAGTTTTACCCATAGCAGATATTTCAAAAGAATCCACAGGAACATAACCTTCATCCTCCTTTGGTAAACAAGGGGGACAATCAAATAATGCAAGGCATAAAGAGTTACTCTCATTAGAAGGTAGGCATGGGTTGATAATCCATTCTTCCTCCTTTTGTTCATCACTCTCCACCTCTTTTTCATCTAATGAGCTTCCAGTTTCAACAATTTCTTCTTCCATAGGCTCTTGCAAGGCATTAATCCCTTCCAAATGTGGAAAGAACCTATTAAAATATTCAAGAATATAGCCATTTGCTTCCTTGTCATTATCAAAGCAAAATTTTAGTATCTCATAAACCTCATGTTCATAAGGTGCATCATCAGTATTTTCAAGCAAACTAGCAAGTTAAAATGCACCCTTGAAAGCAATAAATTCTTCAATTTGTTCCACATCATAAAAGTCATAATTTCCCTTAACATAAGAAGATATGGTTACATTATCATTATGCGCACATTGAAAAGGCAGGTGTTTATACCTCCTATAGCAACAAGACTTATCAAAGCAATAAGTAAAATTATAGGTAGAGCACACGTCTCTAGCAATAGTATTCAAATTATCAATTTGTTCCCACAAGTGTTTCCCTTTTTGTGACAAACGGTGTTCCTTATAATAATACTTTTGTTCTTCCTTGAACCCACCTTGCCAATAAGAACTAGTTTCAAAGAAACCATCCATTGATAGAAAGCATGATTAAGCAAGGCAACATACCAACAACTAGAGTAGGAACTAATTTTTTTTGTGTTTTTGAATAAAGAAAGCAAACCAAACTAGACTATTTTTTGGGTTTTTTGAAAAGAGGCAAACAAACCAAGCAAAAGAAACAAAGCAAACTAAAAACAAAGTAAAGAGAAAGGAAGTGAAGGACTCCCCAAGTGAAGACGTCCTTAGCCTCCCTGGCAACAGCGCTAGAAATTAGCTGGCGCTTGACGGGGAGGAAGAAGTTTGATGGACTTTTAGTTCCCCGGCAACGGCGCCAGGAATTAGCTTGATGGCGCCCAATACTTGTTGTGGAACGCTTCATTGTAAACCCCAAGATCAAGGTATGAAGAAGCACAACAACAAGTTTCCCTCAGTAAGAAATCAAGGTTATCGAACCAGTAGGAGGAAGGAAACGTCACACATGTGTTGCTGGCAACGTGGAGACTTGCACAACACAAATTCAAGACTTTGCCCTAACGAACCGGTGAGGTTGTCAAGCTCACCGGTTTGCTGTAACAAAGGATTAAACGTATGGTGTGGAAGATAATGGTTTCAGCAAGTAAACAAGTAACAGTGGAAGATATATCAATGGTAAAGATTGGACCGGGGTCCATAGTTCACTAGAGGTGCTCTCCTTAAATAAACAACATGGCATGAAGGGTAAACAAATTACAGCGGGGCAATTAACAGGAACTGAGCAAGGCATAACAATTCAATTACTAGCCATAAAGATCTTATGAAGTTGATTGGGCAATACAACAATATACATAGACCGTAATTTAACTGCATCTATGACTAGAAGTCCACCTTCAGGTTATCATCCGAACCCCCTGAAGTATTAAGTTGGAAGCAACAGACAACTGCTTTAAGCAAAGTGTGTAAGGTAAATAGTCCACATATTCCATGAACAAGAGACTGTTGTTTTATCCCTAGTAGCAACAACACATCTACAGCCGAAGAGTTTTCTGTCACTTCCCTTGGAAACTAGAGGCATGAACCCACTATCGAGCATAAATACTCCCTCTTGGAGTCACTAGCAACTACTTGGCCAAGATAACCACTAGCAACGGAGAGGATGCAAGATCACAAACAACACATACATGATAGAATCATAAAGATAAAACCATTAATGAAACCAACATAATAATCTCAATATCCATCGGCCCCCCGCAAACACAACATGCATGATTACAAATAGATTAGATCTTGATCATGAACGGAGCTCACAAGATCTATACATGAAAGCACAAAGGAGGAGATACAACCATCTAGCTACTACATGGACCCATAGTCCAAGGTGGAACTACTCACAAATCATACCGGAGAGAAGGCCTCCGGGATGATCTCCCCTCTGGCAGGGTGCCGAGAAGAACTTCAGATCCCCCCGATCTAGGGACGATGGTGGCGGCGGCTACAGACGGTTTTGTGGATTTCTAATCGGGTACTAAGAGTTTCTGCATCGAGGGCTTCTTATAGGCGAAGGGGCGAGTCCAGGAGGCGACCAGGGCCGCCAAACCCTAGCCAGGCACGGACCCACCTGCCCCCGCTCCTGGGGTGGGTCTGGCCCCTGGCTATCCCCTCTGGCTCTCCTCTGGACTTCTTGTTCCCCACAGAAAGTAATTGACTTTGACGTTTTTCCTGTCCAATTCCGAGAATATTTCTTTACTAACTTTTCTGAAACAAAAAACAGCAGAAAACAGGCATCTGGCACTATTGCAACTTGTTAATAGGTTAGTACCAGAAAACATGTAAAAAGCACCTCAAAGTGTATACTAGTAAAGCAAAGTAGATACTAAACAAGCATGGAGCATCAAAAATTATAGATAGGTTTCCAACGTATCAATCACAAGATTCAATAGGCAGACTTAATTTCATAAAAGGTAGCATCAGGAGCAGGTGGAGCAATAGGAGTGCTTAGGAAATCATTGTTGTTGGTGCTAGTGAAGTTACATAACTTGGTGTTCTCAGCAGAGTTCATTTTCGCAAAGGTGGGCAAGCCAAAAACAGCAGCAGTCAGAGTAGGAAATAAATTTTTTTGTGTTTTTGAATAAAGAAAGCAAACCAAACTAGACTATTTTTTTGGGTTTTTTGAAAAGAGGCAAACAAACCAAGCAAAAGAAACAAAGCAAACTAAAAACAAAGTAAAGAGAAAGGAAGTGAAGGACTCCCCTAGTGAAGACGTCCTTAGCCTCCCTGGCAATGGCGCCAGAAAATAGCTTGATGTCGCCCAGTACTTGTTGTGGGACGCTCCGTTGGAAACCCCAAGAGCAAGGTATGAAGCAGCACAGAAGCAAGTTTCCCTCAGTAAGAAACCGAGGTTATCGAACCAATAGGAGGAAGTAAATGTCACACAAGTGTTGCTAGCAACGCGGAGACCTGCACAACACAAATTCAAGACTTTGCCCCAACCTATCAGTGAAGTTGTCAAGCTCACCGGTTTGTTGTAACAAAGGATTAAACGTATGGTGTGGAAGGTAATGTTTGCAGCAAGTAAACAAGTAATAGTGGAATATGTATCAATGGTAAAGATTGGACCGGGGTTCATAGTTCACTAGAGGTGCTCTCCTTAAATAAACAACATGGCATGAAGGGTAAACAAATTATAGCGGGGCAATTGACAGGAACTGAGCAAGGCATAATAATGAAATTACTTGCCAGAAAGATCCTATGAGGTTGATTGAGCAATAAAATAATATACATAGACCGCCATCCAACTGCATCTATGACTAGAAGTCCACCTTCAGGTTATCATCCGAACCCCCTCCAGTATTAAGTTGCAAGCAACAGACAACTGCTTTAAGCAAAGTGTGTAAGGTAAACAGTCCACATGTTCCATGAACAAGAGATCGTGGTTTCTCCCTAGTGGCAACAACACATCTACAACTGAAGAGATTTCTGTCACTTCCCTTGGAAACTAGAGGCATGAACCCACTATCGAGCATAAATACCCCCTCTTAGAGTCACTAGCAACTACTTGGCCAAGATAGCTACTAACAACGGAGAGCATGCAATATCACAAACAACATAGATATGGTAGTATCATCAAGACAAAACCATTAATCAAACCAGCATAATAATCTCAATATCCATCGGATCCCCGCAAACACAACATGCATGATTACAAATAGATTAGATCTTGATCATGAACGGAGCTCACAAGATCTATACATGAAAGAACAAAGGAGGAGATACAACCATCTAGCTACTACATGGACCCATAGTCCAAGGTGGAACTACTCACGCATCATACCGGAGAGAAGGCCTCCGGGATGATCTCCCCTCCGGCATGGTGCCGGGAAGAACTTCAGATCCCCCGATCTAGGGACGATGGTGGCCGCGGCTACAAAAGGTTTCGTGGATTTCTGATCGGGTAATCAGGGTTTCTGCATCGGGGGCTTCTTATAGGCGAAGGGGGAGACCGAGGCGGCCGCTAGGGCAGGCAAACCCTAGCCAGGCGTGGGGTAGGGCCCACCCGCACCTAGGGTGGGTCTGGCCCCCCTGGCCGGCCCCTTGGGCTCTCCTTTGGACTTCTTGTTCTCCACGGAAAGTAATTGACTTTGTCCTTTGTCCCTTCCAATTCCGAGAATATTTCTTCACTAACTTTTCTGAAACCAAAACATCAGAAAACAGGCATCTGGCACTGTTGCAACTTGTTAATAGGTTAGTACCAGAAAACATGTAAAAAGCACCTCAAAGTGTAGACAAGCAAAGCAAAGTAGATACAAAACAAGCATGGAGCATCAAAAATTTTAGATATGTTTCAAACGTATCACACCCGATGAGATTGACACTGAAGCCAAGAAGAAGGAGAGATTCTTGAATGATCTACATGATGAGATGCAGACAGTGTTAGTCAATATTCCGTTTGCTGACATTGAAGCCTTAGTGGATTCTTCCATTCAGATGGAAGGCAAGATCAACCAAGCCAATGAGAATCGCAAGCGCCGAATGATGCATCAACCAGGAACCCACCATACCCCGAAGTATTGCCCCAACCCGTCGATAGGATTTGCCCCAAGAAACAATAGACCCCTGATGAACCGTCCGAACTATCCCAACCGTGGAGGAGGAAACCCAAGGCCTGTAGGAAACCACAACAACAACCCCGGATACACCAACAACTTCAACCGTGCACCGCCCAAAGTCAACAACCCCACCAACACCAATACTGCCCCAAGGACTGGAAGCAATGTTGTGCCTGTTGCAGGAAAGGACAAGTCTCAGGTGACTTGTTATGAATGTGGAACTAAGGGTCACTTTTCCAATGAGTGCCTAATGCGGTCATATATACTACTATTGATAATTTTGTGAAGGCTACAAGGTACGTTGTTCCCGCTAGGCATCGAGAGAGAGAAGTACGACCTATTCCAGTCCTTAACACCAAGAAGGATGCATCAAATTTCACTCAGGTGATTGTAGGTTTAGAACCTGTTCAAATTAAGCCCATGGACAAGGTTGAGCCATGGTTCAAAACTCCAAGTCACTACCTGATAATTGGATTAATTAAAATCCAATACGTTTCTATTATGCATCAGACCTAGCTACTTGAGGAGTTCAACGCATATGGACCTTGCTATTTGATTCGAGAAAACCAAACAAGGGGCGCATCCATATTCTAATTAGTTTCCTTTTCCTTAGTAGGGTATTTAGGAAAGAGTCCAAGGCCATGTTGCCTTTCTATCAGGTGTTTGTGCCTTTTCTTTCTACGTGTACGACTAGAGTATTTGCGCGTCGGTATTTTGGACCTTTTATATTCCTACGCCTCAGGTATCTAGGGCAGACAATATTTTGGAGTTGAGAAATATACAGAAAAATGCCATTTTTGTGCGGCGGCCAATCTGGTGTCCGAGTTGATGATTCCATCGAGAATCTGTGTCTTGGCGAGTAAATTGGAGTCGATTGCTCCTAGTTTGCTGCCGGTTCTGTCAACCATCCACGTTGCTTCTGGCAAGGGTGCGCGTGTTGTTTTGATTAGGTTTGCATCTGCTAAAGCTAAGTCTGTTGTTTTCTTGCTTGCTTGTACTCTGTGGAATTTATTACTGCTGCTACCACGTGAGATCACTTCTGGAAGCTAGCTACAAGGTCACGTATATTCTACTTGAGTTCTGGTTTGCATCGCATAGCTGTTGGAAAATTCACTCTTGACTATTATTGTACTGTGAAAATTCTAAAAAAATTCTTGCGGCGTCGATTTCAGTTGCATGCCGTATCATCTTGGTATCAGAGCATCAGTTTGGGGATGACAAGTGGTGCTAAATAGTAAGTTTGTTCCCAGTTTTCCCCAAAGTGTCTTTCAGAAATAACTCATAAACTTCACATCACGGTCAGAAACAATCATCTTTGGTACTCCATATAAGCGGATGATGTCCCTGAAAAACAGATTAGCAACATGCGGCACATCGTCGCTTTTATGGCAGGCAATAAAATGTGCCATCTTAGAAAATCGATCAACTACCACAAAAACTGAATCATGTCCTCTCCTAGTTCTAGGTAGTCTTAACACATAATCCATGCTTATCTTACCATGGTGTAGTAGGACAGGAAGAGGAGTATACAAACCGTGAGGCTTTAGTTTTGATTTTGACTTGTTGCAAGTAATGCAACGCTCCACAAATCTGTCCACATCACGCCTCATCTTAGGCCAATAAAAATGATCAGTGAGCATGAGCAAAGTCTTCTCTCGTCCAAAGTGACCCATTAAACCACCGACATGTGATACCTGCAACAATAGCAAACACACGGACAATTCTAGAACACATAGTTTGTTAGCTCGAAACAAAAAGCCATCATGTATATGGTATTTTTCCCATGCTTTCCCATCAGTACACAAACCATATGGTGCTATAAAATCATGATCGGTAGCATATAAAGCACGTAAACTCTCTAAACCAGGAACCTTTACATCCAAGTGTGTCAACAACATAGTTTTCCTAGATAGAGCATCAGCAACAACATTATATTTACCCTTCTTATGCTTAATGAGTTATGGGAAAGACTCAATGAATTCAACCCACTTAGCAAGACGTCTATGCAAGTTGGATTGAGCTTTTAAATATTTCAAAGCCTCATGATCAGAATGTATGATAAATTATTTTGGCCACAAATGTTGCCAAACCTCAAGAACTCTAACAAGTGCATACAATTCTTTGTCATAAACAGGATAATTTAACCGTGCACCACTCAATTTCTCAGAAAAATATGCAATTAGTTTACCCTCTTGCATGAGCACACCTACGACGATGAGGATATCTCTAGTCCTTTACCATTATCTCCCAATGATGATGATGATGTTCCTGCACAAGACAAGTCCAATGAAATTAGAATTGGACCAATTACAAGGGCACGTGCAAAGCTACTAGGCCAACAGGTGAATTCACTCTTAATTGAATCTGATATTTTAATTGATGAGAACTTTATACTGCCTAAGTCTATGCATCTTTGTATGATCAGGTTTGTTGATAACACAAGCGTTGCACGTAGAGAAGGAGAGTTGCAACAAGAAGAACAAACACTGATTTCCAATATCAGCAAGTGCGCAGGGGAGGAGAGGGAGGCGGGCGCACTAGGAAACAATGAGGAAATCATGTATGATCAAGAGAGGGATGATGAGCACCAAGAAATACATGTTTGAGGTGTTCCACGATGTTTGGCCTGCGTGCCAATTAGGACGAACCCATCTATGGGTTGGTATGTATCAGTTTGAGTCAAACCGAGTCAGTTTGGGCCAAGTTATGACTGTTTTTAGCCCTTTATGAGGGAGGACGCCCCAGCCCTCATATTATACCCCAGCAGCCATCGCAATTAGGGTTAGACCACGTTTAGATTAAACCAATACTTGTTTCGTTGAACTGCTGCAAGCATTTATCTGAAATTATATGTTCCTCTTTGATTCGATCAGGAATATCTACCATACCTCCACTTTGATTCGATCTGGAGTTTGCTACTGAAAGTTTTCGTGTTTTCTGCTGTTCCATTGGGAATTGGTAGATTGCAAACCGCTTCGTGGTCAGTGGCTACGTGCGCAAGTGTGTGAAGTTGCGGATACCATCTGGGTTGAGATCTGTTGCATTGGCAGCGAGGAAACAGCCGGTGATTCACAACATCCCACAAGTTATCTCCATTACATCCACCATCATCTATGACGTGCTCAACGACAAGATCGAGCCACCCCTTATCATCTTGGTATCAGATTCTCAGGTTTACTCGGTGAGCAATTTATCCCCATAGATTATTTGTTTTAGTCCTATATAGAAAAAGCCACACAAAAATATTAGGGTTCATAGTGTGTTGCCATAGCCTAGATGACACTGTTCGTGAGTTCTAGTTGCTGATCGTAGTTTTTTGTGTAGCCTTTCTTTTAAATCTGAGTCGTAGTTTTTGTCTAGATTTCGCCTCAGTTTGTCGCATAGTCGGAGTTTTAGACTGTTTCTGGACTGTTCGTCGTGTTCTATTAGATTTGTCTATCATCTTAGATCTATTAGATTTTGTCTATTAGACTGTTTCTTGACATATAATCTTCCTTGTTTTACCAGAGTTGTAGATCCGATCGTGTCAAAGAAAAAAAACTGTTTACTTCAATCTGTACGTGAGCCTCTCAGGTGAAAGCAAAGCAAAAAAAAAATTCTCGCGGCCGCTCCTCTCGCTCGACCTCAGACAAGTCTGTGCTCTTCCGTCAAACCTGAGCGAGCCAGCCAGAAAAAAACATGCTTCTACCAGACCACAGAAACTCGACCTCAGACAAGTCTGTGCTCTTCCGTCAAACCTAAGCGAGCCAGCCAGAAAAAAAAACATGCTCCTACCAGACCACAGACAATTCTGTGGTTGTACGAGCTTTTCTCAGCCCTGCCGCGGCAAGATTTATGGCCGTTTTTCTGCCGTGGCAGAGACCAGTTTTAGGTCAATTTTTTTTATTTTTTCTTATTTTTTTACTGAGTCCACATAGCATTCCTATCTTTGTGAGCCTTAGTAAGTCTTTTTTGGTGTCTAGAACTATCCAATGAGACTAGCGTACTTAGTGCTCTTCGGGCTGCTTATTTTAGCAATCTGGTGCCCGTTTTGTTGAGTAATTGCTAGCGTCTCTCCTTGTGCAATGAAACACGAGCATTACTCCGAGATACCTCAATTTTCAGCTCCTTTTCAGAGTTGCAATTTCCCCATTTATCTCCATTGTGTGTGTTTCCCTGGGTCTTTGTCATACGGTCCACACTAGGATTTATGAATTGGTGTTGTTAGGTATCCATACCAAGCTCCACTATATACCCCTGGTTGTCATGTGATAATATTTCCCTCGGTATTCGCTTCGTCACATCCGTGCATGCTCTGCTCATACAAGTTGGTAAGCTACCCTAATTCACTTTGGAACGGTAAGATATATTGTTTTTTTTCAGTTTCGCGTGAGTTGTGAGAGTTTTCCACCATACACCTATTTTTGTTTGCACTAACATACTAATCATGTCTGAGAGTGCTAATGTGCAGATGAAAAAGATCCTAATGCCGTGGTGCATTGGAATGAGTATGAATCCTTGCGTGATCACTTGACACGTCATATAGATGTTGCTATTACCAATATCCACGAAGATGTGTGCTGTTGATTTGGAACTTAAAGAGGCAAAAGAAACAGCCGTCACCACTCAAGACACCATGACTGCAATTCAGTGTTCTATCACTGATTTAACACGAGCTGTGACTACGATGCAATCCACTATTGATCTTCAGCACAATCAGCAACCAATTGCCGAGGAGGAAGAGGGTGATGCAAGTATTCATGGTGACAATCATGGACATTTTGATGATGATGCAGCTGCTCCTGCTGCACATCCTGCAGGCCGTGGCAATGGAGGCCGTGGCAATGGAGGACGAGGTGGTGCTATACCTCATGTCCGTGGTTTTGCTCCTTACGATGCACGTTATAATTTTGCTAATCCTGAGGTTTAGTAAGAGGATGGGCTAGGGAAACCAAAATTTGTTTTTCGGAGACATCGTCCACTTACATGGAGTACCAAAGACGATTGTTTCTGACCGTGATGTGAAGTTTATGAGTTATTTCTGAAAGATACTTTGGGAAAAACTGGGAACAAAGTTATTATTCAGCACCACTTGTCATCCCCAAACTGATGGTCAAACGTATATTTTGTGGTGGTCGACGTTGATGGCCTCCACGAGCATCAGACAGATCATCATCAAAGTGTCCTTGGTTGCGTGCTGGTGACCTGGACTGTCGGGGTGCTGCATCCCTTGCCTCTAGACGACGAACAACCGCGGTCAACCGATTAAGGCTCTCTGTCACCACTCGCGAACTATCATCTCGTTGGTGATCACTAGTTGTCAAGCGCACATTAAGCCTGTCCTCGACACCTGTAATATTTGTAGACAAATTGTCAACCTTTGTGCGAAGCTTTTTATTGGCACTTTTGATCGACATCAGGTGGATACGTAGATCTTCTGTTACTTCTGGACCCAAAGGAATTTCCGCTCCATCATCCAAATTAGAATCACTATGCTGCGACATCTTGACACACACAAGATCAAACTAGTAATGGCCGAGATAAAAAAAATTTCACCATGAACAACCTTGCTCTGAATACCAAGATGATACGACGTGCAACAGAAATCGACGCCGCAAGAATTTTTTCAGACTTTTCATAGTACAATAATAGTCAAGAGTGAAATTTCCAACAGCTATGCGATGCAAACCAGAACTCAAGTAGAATATACGTGACCTTTTAGCTAGCTTTCAGAAGTGATCTCACGTGGTAGCAGCAGTAATAAATTCCACTGAGTACAAGCAAGCAAGAAAACAGCAGACTTAGATTTAGCAGATGCAAACCTAATCAAAACAACACGCGCACCCTTGCCGGAAGCAACGTGGATGGTTGGCAGAACCAGCAGCAAACTAGGAGCAATCGACTCCAATTTACTCGCCAAGACACAGATTCTCGATGGAATCATCAACTCGGACACCAGATTGGCCGCCGCACAAACATGGCATTTTTCTGTATATTTCTCAACTCCAAAATATTGTCTGCCCTAGATACCTGAGGCGTAGGAATATAAAAGGTCCAAAATACCGACGCGCAAATACTCTAGTCGTACACGTAGAAAGAAAAGGCACAAACACCTGATAGAAAGGCAACATGGCCTTGGACTCTTTCCTAAATACCCTACTAAGGAAAAGGAAACTAATTAGAATATGGATGCGCCCCTTGTTTGGTTTTCTCGAATCAAATAGAAAGGTCCATATGCGTTGAACTCCTCAAGTAGCTAGGTCTGATGCATAATAGAAACGTATTGGATTTTAATTAATCCAATTATCAGGTAGTGACTTGGAGTTTTGAACCATGGCTCAACCTTGTCCATGGGCTTAATTTGAACAGGTTCTAAACCTACAATCACCTGAGTGAAATTTGATGCATCCTTCTTGGTGTTAAGGACTGGAATAGGTCGTACTTCTCTCTCTCGATGCCTAGCCGGAACAACGTACCTTGTAGCCTTCACAAAATTATCAATAGTAGTATATATGACCGCATTAGGCACTCATTGGAAAAGTGACCCTTAGTTCCACATTCATAACAAGTCACCTGAGACTTGTCCTTTCCTGCAACAGGCACAACATTGCTTCCAGTCCTTGGGGCAGTATTGGTGTTGGTGGGGTTGTTGACTTTGGGCGGTGCACGGTTGAAGTTGTTGGTGTGTCCGGGGTTGTTGTTGTGGTTTCCTACAGGCCTTGGGTTTCCTCCTCCACGGTTGGGATAGTTCGGACGGTTCATCAGGGGTCTATTGTTTCTTGGGGCAAATCCTATCGACGGGTTGGGGCAATACTTCGGGGTATGGTGGGTTCCTGGTTGATGCATCATTCGGCGCTTGCGATTCTCATTGGCTTGGTTGATCTTGCCTTCCATCTGAATGGAAGAATCCACTAAGGCCTTGGACTCTTTCCTAAATACCCTACTAAGGAAAAGGAAACTAATTAGAATATGGATGCGTCCCTTGTTTGGCTTTCTCGAATCAAATAGCAAGGTCCATATGCATTGAACTCCTCAAGCAGCTAGGTCTGATGCATAATAGAAACATATTGGATTTTAGTTGATCCAATTATAAGGTAGTGACTTGGAGTTCTGAACCGTGGCTCAACCTTGTCCATGGACGTAATCTGAATAGGTACTGAGCCTACAATCACCTGAGTGAAATTTGATGCATCCTTCTTGGTCTTAATGACTGAAATAGGTTGTACTTCTCTCTCTCGACGCCCAGCCGGAACAACGTATCTTGTAGCCTTCACAGAATTATCAATAGTAGTATATATGACCGCATCAGTGCCCCAAGAAGCTTGCAACAGCCCCCAATGTGAATGCCCTAGCTCAGCAGCAGCGTCGTGTTCAGCCTGGAAGAAGATTTGTCCGAGAGAATTCGCTCAACCACAACGGCCGTCTGTTTTATATAAATGCTAAAGAACTCCAAGAAGCGCCAGATGTCGTGCTGGGTATGCTTTATGTTAACTCAGTACTTGCAAGAGTGTTGTTTGATTTTAGAGCATCGCACTCGTTTGTTACAGAAGAATTTTCATGCACTAGTAAGATTTAACCAACCAAATTGAAGCATGTTATGATAGTTCAAATACCTGGTTCAACCACCAAAGCTAGACAAATTTGCAAGGCCGTACCTATCAGAATCCATGGCATAGATTTTTATGCTAATCTAATAGTACTTGGAACTAAAGGTTTGGAAATAGTACTAGGAATGTATTGGACGTCGAAACATAGAGGATTAATCGACTGTGCCAAGAAAGCCATAACCATGACCAGTATCACTAGAGTATCAGTAGAGCATGTATCTGAAACCTTGCCCCGTCAATTCAAGTGCAACAAGAGTCTAGCCCAACCAACCATTGACCAAGTCTGAGTAGTCTATGAATACCCCGACGTATTTTCAGATGTTTTGCCCGGTATGCCCCTAGATCGGGATATCGAGTTTATCATTGAACTAATCCCTAGAACCGAACCCATATCTTAGATATCTTATAGTATGAACCCATCTGAATTAGTGGAGCTGAAGAATCAACTGGATGCTATGTTGGATATATGATTGATTCAACCAAGTGTGTCGCCATGGAGATCACCTGTCTTGTTTGTGGACAAGAAAGATGGAGGTAACCGTTTGTGTACGGATTATCGAAAGCTGAATAATGTCACCATCAAGAACAAGTACCCAGTACCGAAGATAGAAGATCTGTTTGACCAGTTGACCGGTGCCAAAGTGTTTTCTAAGATTGATCTTAGAACTGGTTATCATCAACTCAAGATTCACGTAGAGGATATTCCAAAGACTTCTTTCACCACCAGATATGGACTGTATGAGTACATTGTCATGTCTTTTGGATTAACCAATGCCCCCGCTTATTTCATGAACCTCATGAATAAGATTTTTATGGATTTCCTGGATAAGTTTGTCATTGTTTTCATCGATGACATTCTGATCTATTCCAAATCAGAAGAAGAAAATGATCTACACCTGAGGACCATCCTTGGAACCCTTAGGGAGCATCAGTTGTATGCTAAGTTTAACAAATGTGAATTCTGGTTACAGGAAGTAGGATTCCTCGGACATATTGTGTCAGCCGGAGGAATTGCTGTTGACCCTGCCAAGGTTAAGGATATTGAATAATGGCAAGCCCCGACCACTCAAACCCAAGTTCGTGCATTTCTCGGATTAGCGGGATATTACAGCAAGTTCGTAGAAGGATTCTCGAGAATCGCAAGACCCATGACCCAATTGTTGAAGAAAGATAAGAAGTTTGAATGGACGGATAAATGTGAAGCAAGTTTTCAAGAGCTTAAGAAGAGATTGATCTCAGCCCCAATCTTGATCATGCCGGATATCACGAAGCCTTTTGATGTGTATTGTGGCACATCCAAGATCAGTCTCGGATGTGTGTTAATGCAAGAAGGTAAGGTCATATCTTATCTATCCCGACAACTGAAGCAGCATGAGAAGAATTATCCTACCCATGACCTTGAACTAGCAGCCGTAGTTTTATCCTTGAAGACATGTCGGCATTACCTTATGGGTAACCGTGTGAGATTTATTTAGATCACAACAACCTAAAGTATATTTTTACTCAGAAGGAGCTGAATATGAGGCAAAGGAGATGGATAGGGCTAATCAAGGACTATGATCTTGACATTCACTATCACCCCGACAAAGCCAATGTGGTAGCAGATGCCCTTAGCAGATTGCCGTGTCGCTTGAACTCCATGATTCTGAAGGAGCAACCAAGTTTGCACAAAGAGTTGGAAGATTTCAGAATGGAGCTAGTAAGTGAAGGATTTTTGGCTAGCATAGAACTTCAACCCACTTTGATCAGTCAGATCAAGGAGGCGCAGAAAGGAAATACTAGTATCGATGAAATCAAACGTTGTATCGGTACATGGAAAGTACCCGGATTCACCGAAGATGAAGGAGTTTTGTGGTACAAAGGACGTATCTGTGTGCCAGCAGATTCAGAATTGAAGCAAGCTATTTTGAAAGAAGCCCATGATACTCTTTATTATATCCACCCTAGAGGAACGAAGATGTATCAGGATTTGAAGGAGCAATTTTGGTGGCATAAGATGAAAAGATAAATCGGAAGCTATATAGCCAAGTGTGATATTTGTCAGAGAGTTAAGGCAGGACATTAGAGACCCGCAGGACTGTTGCAACCATTGTAGATTCCGGAATGGAAATGGTATTCCGTCGGAATGGATTTTATCACCGGTTTGCCTACATCTAGTAGGGGAAATGACTCTATTTGGGTCATAGTAGATAGACTGTTCAAAGTCGCCCATTTCTTACCAGTCAAGACCACCTATCAGAGTTTGAAGCTAGCAGAGTTGTACATTGCTAGAATAGTCAGTTTGGATGGAGTCCCCAAGAACATCATGTCAGATCGAGGAACTCAGTTTTCCTCGAGATTTTGGAAGAAAGTCAAAGAAGGATTAGGAACCCGACTGGATTTTAGCACATCTTATCACACTCAGACTGATGGATAAACAGAGTGAGTAAATCAGATACTCGAAGATATGCTTGTGTGTTAGAATATGGATCTAAATGGGAAGACTGTCTGCCGTTCGCAGAATTTTCATACAACAACAGTTATCAAGCCAGTTTACAAATGGCCCCATTTGAATTCATGTATGGAAGGAAGTGGCATACCCCTTTGAATTGGTCGGAAGTAGGAGAGAGTCAGATTTTTGGAACCGACATCCTACGAGAAGCCGAAGAGAAAGTTCACAAGATCCGTGAGCACCTCAAGACCGCCCAATCCAGACAGAAGAGTTATGCCGACAAGAGACGTCGAGACCTAGCCTTCAATATCGGAGATTTTGTGTATCTCAAGGTGTCACCTTTGAAAGGAATGCAACGTTTCTAGCTCAAAGGAAAGTTAGCCCCCAGATATATCGGACCTTTCAAGATTCTGAATCATTGAGGAGAAGTATCATATCAACTGGAACTGCCAGAGGAGATGTCAGCCGTGCATAATGTGTTTCATATTTCGTTACTTCGCAAATGCCTAGAAGTCCCGGAAAAGACCGAAGTTTTCAAGAATATTGATCATAGAACCATAGAGATCAACGATGACCTGACATATCCCGAAGTACCCATTCGTATTTTGGAGGAAGCTTTCAGAACCACCAGGACCCAGAGTATCAAGTTTCTCAAGATCCAGTGGAGTGACCACACTGAAGAAGAAGCTACCTGGGAGCAAGAAGACTACATTAGGATGGAGTTTCCAGATCTCTTTAAATCGTAGTTTTCTTTTTCTCAAATCTCGGGACGAGATTTTGTTTAAGGAGGGAAGTTTGTAACATCCCAAAAATATTAATCAAGGTTATCAAATTCAATCACCCAAATTTAGGGTTAACAAAAACTTTTGTGAATTAAAATCCATATGAATGCATGTGTGTATGTGATGAATGCATGAATGATTGTATGGATTTGTGTGATTGTTATGAATGGCAAGAATTGGTTTAAAGATGAAAAAAACATCATCTAAATCATTTCCAAGCAGAATCAAATCATTAGAAATTCAAAAACAAACCAAATAAGCCAATGGTCATTTTTGCCAATCTTGTTCACTAGACCACTTTGAGTGTTTCTAGTCCAAGATTTCTAACAGAAATAAATCCAATTCTTTTCACCCCTTGCTAGACCAAGTAAAAGTGAACCCAACTCCACCTTGCAAACCCACAGAAACATTTGACAACCCCATTCAAATGACATTTAAAAATTGAATCTAGTTCATATGGTAAGATCACCATTTCTCAAAATCCAACCAAACCAGTTCACCTTGACAAATCCAAAAAACCAGAGACCACCTAGTATGTGCCCAGTACACTCACCAAGTTTTATCCAAAAATTCAAATATGAATTTCTTGCAGCCAATTCATCAAACACCTAGAGACACAAACCAAATTCTGCCAAACTTCACTGTTTTGAGTAGTAATCCTTTCAAACATTGTTCCCATTGATCACCCTTGTCCCCCAGTAACAACCAGTGCATTAAACCAACTTAGACCCCTACCAATGCACCATGCAGTGCATGCCCAAGCCAACCCTAGCCAGACGACCATGGCAAGCTAGAACCAGCCATCGCCGCGCCTAGCCACCATGTCCAGGAAGCACGCCACCGTCCACCACCACCCCCTGTCCAGCCCTCGAGCCTTGACAAGCAGTGGACCACCAATAACACATGCGCCCAATTTTTCTCTGCCATGTCTAGAGCGTCAGCTCGCCGCACTCGACACGCTCGCACAGACCGCGCCTCGCCTTCGCCGCCCGTGCCTGCGATCACCACCGTCCCAGGAGACCACCAGACATCCCCGTTCGCCACCGCGCGACCAGGAGCGCCTGTGCATCGTCAAAAACATTATCATTGCCGCTCAGAGCACCAGCGCGTTTCGACCAAACCACAATGCCCCTTGCCGCGCCATCAATCCATTGAGGACCGCCAGGAGACCGTGCACCGCCCCCTAGCCTCATCCATGCCGTTAGCTCGCTGTAACCCCGACCGCGACGAGCACTGCCCATGACGCTCAGCCTCTCTCGCTCGCCTATAAAAGGAGGCCTCCCCCGCTCGTTTTGTTCACACCAGTTCACTCCCCACCTCTCACTGATCCTTCCAACGTCTTCCTGGAGCAAGGCGAGCTCTCTGTAAGAGGTCCCAACCTTTAATAAGGTAGAGATCCCTGTGTTTACAATGCTAGTCCCTGGATCAATAGTTAGCATCCATAGTTAAGATGTAATATCAAGAAACAAAGGTCATAATACAACTTTATAACCAGGAATAAAATAATTCATTACATCTTACATAGCTCATTTGGCTATCTCATTACAATGCAACAGAAAATAACTATAGCATGGAGTCATTCATCTTCAAAGTGCCACATGCAATCATGTTGGTTGTAGACTTGTAATCCTAATCAACACACTTCACTAACATCAAACAAACCTGCAACATAATAAGTTACAACCACAAGGGTCAATACATTTGAATTGTATTGGCAAGTGATACTATGGTAGTATAGTGGTAACTATCATATATATGCATTTGGTTAAGTGGAGCTTAGGCTTGCTTTGCTCAAAGTAGATTTTCCTTATCATTTGAAAACATTAAGTTTTTGTTTGGAAAAAATCACCCAAGGCATCTCCCAATAGAAATTGGTGATCCTTCAATCCTTGTTCAACCACAAGTTATTAATTTAGAAATTGGGATGAGGAGATTCTTGATAGATTTCATGTCTTGATGCTCAAATTGTCCATTGCCGGGGAGATGGCTAAGTACTTAGATTTTACTCTCTCGAGAGGTGGTGCACTTTCCCCACAAGACTCGACATGCATCGACAAGATCTTTCAGAAGCCTTCCCTTAGACCAGAATGGACGCGCTCCAAACCTATCATCCCCTACCACCAACTGTCCATTTGGCTAAGTTATTGCAACCTATATGACCCAGGCAGAGCCCATAATGCCATGTGGCTGCACTAGAAGCTTATTAACATTTGGCATCTCAAATCCCTTTGTTCCTGGGTGGCATTCCACAAGTGAGATACATAGGGTAGACCATTGGAAAATGGGCCCTGGTAACCACTCAACCAAAAACCACCAAGCAATTACCAATCCACTCAGGTGTTTTATTCACTTAGTTGTTTTATTAAGCAAAAACATAAGTCAAAGACTTAGCAATATTTTTCCATAGCATGTATATATTCCACCCTTGGTTGCTACTAGCTAGGCTAAGCATGGCAATAGCAAGTCTTAGAGAAAATTCTAACAATTCTACAACTACTAGGATTTCCCAAGCATAGCATATAGATACTTAGCAAAAATTATCATGCAAGCCCTATACAAAATATTTCTAATTTGATAAATTTTTAACTCACTTTGATAAATTTCCATTTATTACTTTCTCATGATTTAATTAATCATTTCTATTAGGAATTTTATCTTTATCCATATATAATTTTAGAATATGGTTTAATGCCATATAATTTTATTGGAATAATATTTATCCTATTGTTTTATTTGGATTATCTTTATTTCATTTGCTTATGGATTTGGCCAAGATTTAATTTGGCTTTTGAATACTCCTTATTTATTATTTCTTTCTTTATATTATAAAATCCATATCTTTTTATTTAAAGATCCAAACTTGGTGATTCCAATTTGCATAATTTTATTTGATATTTGTTTATCCTTTTATATCTCTTTAGGATTAATTTGATCACAATTTGGTATGGATTTCAGATAGGAGCTTTATTAGCTTTGAAATTTAATTTCTTTATATTGCTAAATTCATAAGATTTTATCTAAGGTTCCAAATTGAATGAAATCGATTACTATGGTTTTATTTATTTATCATTCTTGATCATTTATAAATGTTTGTTGACCAAATTTTATATGGATCAAATCCATAGTCTTTGAGATATCTTGGAAATAATTTATTCCATTTAGGGTTTTAGAGTTTGGTTTATTTTCCAAGTGTTTAAATTTCAAGATTCATTCTTTGATGAATGTATTTCACTTGCTTTGAATTTTGTTGGTTTCCCTTTTATTCAAAGTTTGTTCAAGATGGGTTTTTAAGTTTCCATTTAGAAATAAAAAGTTTCTTTTCACCCTAAATTTCAATAATTATTTATTTTGTTTATTTATTTTTCACATTTCAAAATTTGGAAAATTTTGGGATGTGACACTCTCCCTCATGAGAATTTCGCCAGAGTCTACCGCTGCTAGAGGAGAAGGGCGTCGTCGATTGGAGACTCCCCAGGAGGAGCCGCCAGTACCAGGAGAACTGCCGTCTTCGACTTCGTCGTTTGCCCCCATCGCCGACCATCGCCTGAGCCCTGGTGAACCCCTCAGACCCTCACTGGCCGTGAGCCGTTGATTCTTAGTCTAACCTACAATCGTAGTTAACTCGTACCCCTTTGCACCCTCTGTCTCACTAACACATGGGGGCACCACTTAACCAGCCCGCGCGCGCTATGCGCAGTGGGCCAGCCTAGTTAGAATTCCCGCGTGACCCAGTAGTTTGAATTTAGATTTATCCATTTAGTTTCAGACCTAGTTCTGGCCGTAGATTCAAAAATCAATTCAGAGGGTTTTACTGAACCAAATTGCATGAAACCAATTTTGTTAGAAAGGTATGGAAATTCTTAATCCAAGCCCATTGGATTTAAACCATTTGAAATTATAGATCACATATAGTAAAAATAACAAGGCAGAGACTTTTATGCATTCAAACATTTTTCAAAATTCAACCATAAATGCTTTTGAGTTGATTCCAACTCTCAAAAATCACATTTGATAAGACCTTTCTGAATATATAAAAATATCTAGGTTTACTTGAAGTAATAATGGAAAAGTAATAAAAGAATGCCCCATAGACATTTCTAGTCACTTTAATTAATTAAAATAAAAAGGTTAAACCTGATTAAATTGTGACACCACTTTAAATCACATTCCCAAGTATTAAAATATGTGGTGATGACATGTGTCAACATGATCTCATATTTTAATTGGAGAATATTAAATCTTAAGTAGTTTTTCAATGAGTATAAATTACTTTTCTAAAATAAAATAAATAAAACCTTTGCCTTAATTATTGTGATGATTGTGATGATGGTAGATCATCTAGTGTGAGCCTTTGTGTGCTAAATAGAAGTAGTTAAGTATTGTTTGGTGATTGTGTACTTCGTATTTATTTATAGACGCTAGTACCGACCAAGGATACAAAGAGGAAGGAGACTACTATGAACAAGAAGCAGAGAAGAACTTCAACCACTGCACTGCCTCGCAATACAAGTTAACTTAGCAAGCTATCTAAGAAATCTAGAACTTTGCAAGTTAACACTTGTATGATAACTATGCAAACTAGATGCCTTAGGCATATGTGATTATACCCCTTTGATTACACCAAATCCCAGTTTTACTTGCAAGCTTGATTATTTTATTTATTTATCAAAGCTTTTATTTATGTTTACTTAGTGACTTGTGAATTTTGTAAAGATATTAGAGGTAGCATAAAGAGCATAAAACTTGGACTAAGTTAGATAGAATTAGATGTTATCCTGAGGCATGAGATTATACTTAGATAAGTCACACTTGATTATCACCCCTGATTAGTGATTACCCCCAACTTTAGTGGCTAGTGCTAAGCATAAAACTTGATCACTTTAGATGAGAATACTTTGTGAAATTGGTTATGAAAACCTTAGAATGATGAGTCATTCTAATGAAATGTTTTGACATGTGTTATTGAACACCAGATGATTTGATGATGAAAATGTTGAGGCATGAGCCTTAGCCCTTTATAAAACTGATGGTTGTGTTCGGATGCGATACTATTCCAATTTTACCGTACAACCACAATACCCGAAATTGGGTAGGGCTTGACTGCAAGTTTATATACCTTAGTATGGGTTCCCTTGTGGCCGAGGTTTGAGCTGAGGCTACCTCATGATGATTGTCCACCTATGCAGTTCCCAAGATGACAGATGGTCATGGTTGGGAGGCCAAACTCATAGGAGAGGTGCCTAAACTAGGGTGTGTAATTGAAAGGTTAGGATTGATTATCCGCATTACTGAGTATGGTGAATTCAGGATTGTTCCTGACAGATGTATTGAATATTGTGGTGAAAGTGTACCACCTCTGCAGGGTGTCAAACTATTCGAATAGCCGCGTCAGCGGTTATGGACAGTTGGAGAGGCCATACTGTTCCGTCGTCAGATGTTTTCAAAATAACTTATGAATTAATCATGCCTTTGACGTAACCACAACAGGGTTGTGAAAGTGAAAACTAAGTTCCCACTTAGGTGTTATAAAACATTAAACTAGTTTTCTTTACTTCTGAACTCAGCTAGAGATAAACCTGGCTTTTTGCAAAACAACATAGAGCTTAGGATTCCTACTTGAAACCACTTTACTTGTTAATGATAGTTTGCGAGTACTTAAAGAGTACTCATGGCTTGTCCCTGGCTATTCCCGTGGCTAGACTATAAGGAGGACTATCAGGATGATGGACTACAGGAAGTCTACGACAACTAGGATCATCTCTCATCGTCAGCATTGCCTGTGACCATGAAAATAGAGCTTTGCCCATGCTACCGTTATTATATTATTCCGCTGCATTGATTATACTAAGACTGGATCATGAGATCCTTTATTTGTAATACCTTTATTATGGTTTGTAATGGATGATGAACTATGGTACCAATCTGTTATGTCTCGCAAAAATAGTAATCCTGGGATTGCGATGTATGGCATAACATGTATCTGGGATTAAAAATCCAGGTGTTGACACAAATGCAAGTCACTTATTTTGGGACAGAGCGATTATTTTACTTGGCCTTATGTAGAAATAATGGATTGTTATTTTGGACAAATACGGAATCAGAATGAATGCTTGTCTACTATTCTAGTATTGCTCACTAGCTGAAATTTTTGAAGCATGAATGCTTTTTCATCTAATAAATTGGTACTTTAAGATAATGAGATTTTACATGCAAAAATAAAATAGGGTATAAGATGTTTGAACCGTGGAGCATCTTGGTATCTCATCTTTATGAGATTGTTCTACTGCCGTTGTCAGCCCCGCCGTTCCAATCAGCCGCCTTCATGGGTATCTGTTCAAGTCACGCCGCCATCCAGCCATCCTTGTGTCCGGACCTCATGGCCATTGACGCATGGACTGGCGCCATCATTATAGCTCATCATCGTGAAGACGTCTATAGCTACGCGCATGTAGTCAGGATTTTGCAGGTATGTACTACTGCAGCTACATAACCAAGATTAGATTATTACAGGATCTAGCTACCAATCTGTCCGATCTTTGAGCACCAATCAACACTTGTTTCTAAAATATTTTGAGGTTGCTTGGCCTACAGTAGTACTGGATAGCTGCAAACGCATAGAATAATTTCTTTTCTAAAACCATGTTGGATTTTTTACTGTCATCTAAAGTAACTTAACTATGCACATACTTTTGTCTTAGGTATATGTCAAGTTGGTTTAACCAGAATGCCCTAGTTACATTATGATCTTAACTAAGTTGATTAGACCAACATGCTTAAGTTGATTCTGTGACCTAATCAATTGGCTTTTTTACCACATGACTAAGTTGATTTTTAGAACTACCTAAGTAGGTAGGATTTTTTACCATTATTGAAAGTAACTTGATTATGCATATTTTTTGTTGTCTTATGCATATGTCAAGTTGCTTCAACCAAAATGCCCAAGTTGCATTCTAAACTTTACTAAGTTGTTTACACAAACATGCTTAAGTTGGTTCCATCGGCCTAATCAATTGTTTTTTACCACATGACTAAGTTGCTTTTTTCAAACTATCCAACTAGGTAGGATTTTTATCATCATCTAAAGTAACTTTATTATGCACATTTTATTGTCTTAGGTATATCTCAAGATGCTCTCACCAGAATGTCCAAGTTGCATTCTAAACTCCACTAACTTGATTACACCAACATGCTTAAGTTGGCCCCATGCTTTAGTTGATTTTCTCTTCTAATTTATCTTGATGTTTAGCAACATCGTTTATGTTGCATTCTGATTTGAGTTGAGTTGTTTGTTTCAGCATCACTAAGTTGTGTATTGAATATGCCAAAGTTGCCTTCCATAACATGTTTTTTAGTTTGATGTCCATCGTATACTTTTACTTTGATGTTTTAACAACATCCTTAAGTTGCATAATGATTTTTTGAGTTGTTTGTTTAAATTTCCTTAACTTTTGAGTTACAACCAAATAGATCGAAGTAGTATACTGAGTATAGTTAAGTTACTTTTATTATCTACCTAATTTAGCGAAAGCAACTTGTAGATCACCACGAGCAAGGAATATGTTAGAAGGAGCAACTAACACCTTCTAGGTTGCTTGTTTTGATAACTTGCAATTTTTCATGCACTAAGGTGTAGTTACTAGATTGTCTAGTTAATTTTTGGGTGCAGGTAACTTGCAGTTTATCAAGATCTACATTGTTGCGGATTACCTAATCATCTTTTGGGTGCAGGCAAGTTTTACTTTGTCATGCACTAAGTTGAAGTTATCAGATTACCTAGTCGCTTCTTGATGTTGATGAGTTGCACGTTGTCATGCACTTTGTGTATAGTTGTTTGTGATATTTTTATCGTCATGCAAGTTGATCAATTTCATATCAATTAAGTTTCCTACTAGAATATGTTTGCCTAGCTATGAGCCTCGAAACAAACATGTTAAAAGCATCCTACAAATTAATTTGCACTATTATATCTAAATATGGCGTATTTTAAAGCTAATTATGTGCAATGTTAATACTAAGTTGCCTACTCGCAAATGTGTATGTTCTTTGAACCACGAGCCTCTATAAAATCTTGTTTGATAGTTATCCATTTTAAACATAGACATATTTTTCAAGTTCGCTACAAATTATCATCAATTCTTTTTTCACAACCGGAACATACTCATCCATAAACATTCGTCTTGCTGGCCTGTTGAAGAACTTAGGCAAAGTTTGGTAGGCAAGTTAGCAAATCTGACTTAACTTTTGACACTTTGGCAATTTCATACGAGCAAGGAAATAATTTTAATTGCCGAATAGATGTACGATTTCTTTAAACTGTTTTTTTACTAGGTGGCAGAACACAAACAAGGCAATCAACAAGCAATATTATTTCTACACAAAAAATAACTTCTAATTTAATGTTAGTACTAAGTGTTCTTGGTTTGGTTTCTTGCACGAGGTTGTCAAACTCGGGTGAAAAAATAAAGCATCAAATTGTGAAAGTATGTACAACAAGATCTAATATGTGGAGTAAACTTTCAGTTTTCAAGATGCCCTATGTGATGTTTTTGGCAATAATTTGCCTATTTTTGTCTAGGAGTAGTATGGCAAGCTTCCCAGTAAAAAAATAGGAAACTAAGACTGAATTGCGTAGTTGTATTTTCTACCATCGCATTTTTTCTATTGTTCTATGCACCCATGCTTATATTTCCCTTTTTAGGACCTGTGCATGACATGTAATGGAAATCATGGAAATCGGGTAGACAGGGGACACCGCCACACCGGATTGGGCTCACGTGAGTCATAGAGATGCAGGGGAGTCTAATCAGGATGCTTTTAATTTCCTCAAATAGAATTATACGGGATGGGACATCCATATACGGCGCGGGATGGATCGCACAAACCAGCCCCAGGAGGCTCCCTAGGCACGTCCTTTTTTTAAAAGAAAACTAGTTGCTGAATTTTGTCTTATAATCTATAAAAATGTCTAAAAGTTGTACTCCCTTCATCCATAAAAAGGATGTCGCAGCCCTCCCTCCCACCAGTTCATTTGATTTTTTGCAAAATCCTCCATAATAAAGGTAGAGCGTTTGAAATTTGGGCTTCCAATTCAAAATTCAAAGACAAATCTTGTCGATTGAGGTCTCTCCTCCTACCTGCCTCCAGCCGGAGCTCGTGGACGCGCAGGAGGTCCCAGTCGCCCGCATCGCCGATGCGCAGGAGGTCCCGGGCACCCGCATCGTTGACGCGCAGGAGGTCCCGGACACCCGGATCGCCGGCGAGCAGACGCTCGCGGCCGCCGTGCAGGGAGGCGTGCGGGAGCTCGAGGCCACCGACAGGGAGGAGCTCGCGGTCGCTTGCATCGCCAATGCGTAGACGTCTGCGGCCGCCCGCTTCGCCGACGCACAGGAGGTCGCGGATGCCCGCATCGCCGACGCGCAGGCGCTCGCGACCGTCGTGCAGGGAGGCGTGCAGGAAATCGCGGCCGCCAGACAGGGAGGAGCTCGCTGCTTCCTCTAACCCACGTTGTTGTTCTGCCCGCCCTCCGTAGCTCGTCACCATCCGTCGCCGCTTCGCCGAGGAAGGAAGGTCATCGACAAGGAGGTAATCCCCTTATTCTTCTGGGACGAGGATGAGGTGGAGCTCGTCACCATCGCCGCCGCGGCTAGAGGAAGTTGCGCCCTGCCACACCGCGGCCAATATCTCGTCATCATACTCCTCGCTGTGGTATGGCTTCCGATGTCAACTGAGTTGTATGTGTATGTTGTCAGCATGTCAATTTTCTTATGAGAGATTTGGTGAGAGCATCAATAGAAGAATCAACTTTATTTTTAGAATTTCTGTAATGTAGACACAACTTCAAAATTTCAAAATTGAGCATTTTACACGTTTTTTCTCTAATTGTCCGCAAACTAGAACTGCAAATTATAAGCTAACTGAAAATTATTTAGTTACTGTACTCACTACTCAGTATGGTCGGACACAGTAATTTTCAATGTAGATAAACACTGATTTTTCACTAAGCAGTGCAAGTCACTACACAGAAAATGATTTAGCATATTGAATACTGTGGCTGGCATCTTGAATGAGCAATATTAGTGATATGGGATCCTTTGTAGGATTAACCCTAGGGTGGCCCGATCTTCACGGATTTGAGGAGGGGAGTAAGGGGAAACATGATGAACACGATGAACACAACACAGATGCAAGGTAAAGATACAAATGCAAGAAAGCACACCTGATTCGATTTGCTCCTGTTGGTTCGAACAACCATCCAATAGAATCATCGGCGAGAGATCATGAGGTAGAATCACCAAAGCAGAGATCGACAAGCGGATGATAGAATCCAAATAATAGGAGAGGGTAGAAACCAAGTAGAATCCTAGAGGGAGAGACCCAGCGCTACTAGAATCCTTGACAAGGAGAGACCAAACACTTGAGGAGGGTCTTGACGACTTGGAGACAAACACTAAACTCCAAGGCCTTGTACAACTCGTAGATTACCTATAGAGAGGGGTTCCCATCTAGGGTTAGGCACAAGCCTTCATTCATCTTCAACTCTAGGGTTTTAAGGAGGGAGTGGGGGCATATATATAGGCCAGCCACGAGCTAGGGGTGTTTTAGGCATAAAAGGGGAGTTTAGGGCGTTACATGGGCCAGGTTCAAATCAAGGCGCGCATGCCTGTTTTGCTTACACCAGAGACTCCGGGGTCGAGGGGTCGAAGACTCCGGTCGGGGCTTCGGTCTCCGGGGTAGTATCCGGGGCGTCATATCGAGACTTTCAGGCGATTTCCCGGAGTCCTTGGGGTGCCAGGCTGGAGACTCCGGGGTCTAGGGCAGAGACTCTAGTCCTCTCCTAGCAGCTTCTTCTTCCTTCGCTTCGAGGCCTCTTGCTTGGGGGTGTCGTTGGATTGTCGACAAGTACGCCATATGGGGTCCTAGTGGCGTTGGAAAGATGGGGTGTGAGACGTCGGATGTTCCAGGAGCGGTGAGCACAAGTTTACCCAGGTTTTGATCCTACTGCGGTGATCGGATCCTAGTCCTGCTAGCAACCCAGTAATATATCGGCGTAAGCCGGATGTTACAGCGGATTACAAGAGAGGTTTGCCTATGCGAGTTGGTTGTGGTTGTCTATTGAGTTGTTGTGTTATGCCCTAAAGGCTCCCATATGGCCGGTTTATATATTCACCGGGGCCTAGGGTTACAGGAGAGACCTATCCGGCCACGTTACAGAGTCGGTAGCTATGTACAACTTGGACTACAAGTAATACTATATGCCTAAGTCGGTAACTCTTCTGGGCGTTGTCGTAGCCAGAACTGGCTCCTCCTCTTTCTCTGACTGGGCCGCTCGTGAAGCAAAGCTCTAACCCGTTGGTGGGCCACCCTAGTTAGCGAGTCCTGTGGATATATACGGAAAGTATATCCCCAATAGTAGCCCCCGGAAGTCTCCAAGATCTGAAGTCGGATAAATCGTCTAGCTTGATGGTTTCTTCGTCTTGAGAATCTTGAAGGGTTCTCAAAAACTTCTTTCATTAATGTAGGATTCCGAGTCAATCGAGTCGGATATATCTTGCTCTGACCTTAGTCTTTTCCCTGCCTGGTTTGAAACATAAGACGGATTTTACAGCGACGTGCTGACTGACAACTTTAAAGGCCAGGTCTTGTCTCTGATAGGATTTCTATCAGCATGACCATTGGTGGGTCCATTCCTTACGGAACAGAAGAGTCGCGAGGAAGCTAACTCCCCCTCTCCTATACCCGTGGCAATAATCGCGCGACGCAGAGACAAATAAAGAGGGGAGAAAACCCTTCCTCTCAGATTCATCTCTTCATTGATTCATTCATTGCTTCCTCATACTCCTCGAGCTCTCCGCACCAGTTCCCATCTACGCACCGTTGAGAAAAAATCTCTCCTTCCCCCACCAGCGCTTCTTCCTCCAAGATCTATGGCTCTGCCTCGTTCTCAGGAGCGGTGGCGGTTCGTCGGTGGCGGAAGAGAAGAAAATGCGGGGTCTTTGGATCCCCAGCTCCATGGATAACGTGGAGCTCCAAGTCATGGAGGATGAAGGGTTCATCATTGCCAGTGCATGGTGGAGCGCCTCAGGACACGCCATCCCCGCGCCGTTCGACGGCGAGAGGGTGCTATTCGGCACTCATGTCGACCGCAGCCTCAACTTGCCACCGTCGGACTTCCTCGTCAAGGTCCTCAATCACTACAGTGTGCAACTCCATAACCTTCCTCCCAACTCCCTGCTTGAGCTTAGTACTCACGGAGCTTTGTGCGAGGGGTTTCTTGGCATTAGGCCAAGTCTCACTCTTTTCCGGTACTATTATGGTACTCGGAAGAATTCCATCAGTGCCGGTGTGCCTTATGTCACCGACACTCTTGGCTTAGTCCTTAGGAGGACTCGGATTTATCCTAGGATTAATGCTAGTGAATCCGTCAAACGCTAGGCCGGAACTTTCTTCTACCATAAGGATATTCCGGCTCTAGGAAAGGCGGAAGGTCTTCCGGCGTTCATCAATGGCGCCGCTCCCCACCAAGATTCGTGGGACGCGGAGGCGCCGGAGCTGTCCGATATTTTGATCCTTGCCAAGAGGCGGATTGAGTATTTGATGAAGAATGAGGGACTCCGTGGATCCAATTTGATCCACTGCTGGCTGGAGCGCCGGATCCAGCCTCTCCAACACCACGGAGACCGCCTCATGCACCAAGTCACCGACGACAAGAAGGACAACATGAAGATCAGCCCGAGCCTTCTTTCGATGAAGGACTACAAGACCCTCATGCAATATTTGATCAAGGAAAGAGTGGAACGGAAAGTTCCGAAGGTTTCCATGCAGATGTATACGTCGAATCGTCCTCTGACTCCGGTAAATATTTCGACTCCACTTTCGCGTCTTGTCGCCCTTTTCTGTTCTTTCTCCGACTCTATTTTCATCGATGATTTTTGACTTTTGTCAGCTCGAGAAACTCTCCGAGTCCGAGCTAGATACACTAGAGGGCTATGATTCAGACGACCCGGAGGCGATGGAGGATGATGAGGTGCAGGAAGTTGCCGCCCCCGCCTCCAAGAAGCGTAAGGCGAAGGAAGTTGTTGCTGCTGGTAGCCAAGTGCTGCCAGTAGTTAAAAAGTGAGCACCTCACCTTTCATTTTTAGTACTCCTGTACCTTTATTTCTTTCCAGAGCACACCTAAATTTTAGCATTTTTGTGTTCTAGAGCTAAATCAGTGTTGAAGATCAAAATAAAGCCGGGCAATAATATGCGTCAGCAGAAGCATGTTACCTCCCCCACTATGCCGCCGTCGACTCGATCCACTACTCCGTCAGCGCATGGAGCTTCTGCATCCCCTGATGCTGGCAAGATCGAAAGCCCTGGTCATCGTTGATGACCAGGCAACTAACAAGGGTGAACCCGTCAAGGGAAATGATCCCATGGTGATGAACACATGAACGGTGGATAAGGTGGTTGACTCTGCTGTCCCTGGCCTCAAAAGGAAAAAGAAGGAAGAGATTCTCAGGCTGGCTCAATCCAGTCTTGAGAAGCAAACCTTGACTCCAGAGGCAGCGAGCCAAGAGGAGGAAGATGCCAAGATGGTTAGCCTTCTGGACCAAATTTTGGCCCGGGATGCTAAAATCGCATCTAGCGAACTTCCAGCGACGGATGTTCTGTCCCTCAGCCTTACCGAGAAGGTGTTTCACAACACCAAACTCGGATTTGAAAAGATGCACCTGGAACACATTGTAAGTTTCCGATCCTTATTTGCATTTATTATCATATCCTCTATCCCCCAAGCATAAAGTCGGATAAACATCGCTGGATCCGAGTTGATGCTTTTAGGTTGCAAAAGATCGATGTAGTGTAGCCCCAAGGCTCGTGCTGTAATTTTACTTAGTTCAATTTGCAGCTCGAGTCTTATTAGTCGTCTGACGGTATTCCGTCTCTATAGTTATAGAAAATTGCATCTTCCAACCAGGAATTGCTCAAGAATATTTCCAATAAGCGCAAAGAAATCAAAGCTTTGCGCCTTGAAAATTCGAAGTTAAAAATTGAGAAAGATGAAGCAGAAGGTAAACTTTTCCGGCTTCCTCTTTATCAGTTATTTGTTTTGTCATAGTCGAAGTTGCTTTGTCCGACTGATATTTTTGTCTTTGCAGAATTGTTATGTCAATCCAGTAAGATGGTGGAGCAGGCCGAAAACTTCAAGGTCTTGGAGATAGAAAATGCTGAACTCCGGGACAAGCTTGAGAATCTAACTGTGGAATCGGAGAAATCCGTAGCCGCAGTCTTGGAATCAAGCAATCACGAGACCGTGAGGCTTGAGAAGCTCCTAGCCCTCCGAGATAAAGAACTTGCTGATCTCAAGAAGGACTTTGATATCCAGAGGGATCTTTCCCAGGCCTCAGCTAGTGAACTAGACAGCCTCCGCAAGGAGCATGCTGAAAGGAATCACTTTGTGCTTGGTAATATTTCTGAATCTTTTTACTTTGTGTTGTTAATTTTTCGACTTTCGTTTTCGGAATTTTGACTTTTTGGTTCTTTCCCAGCCCCCCTGAATCTTTCCGACTCTTCCACTTCTGAACCTCGCCTTGAGCGCATTAAGCTCGTCGGAGATGTCTTATTCGACTTCGACCAAACTCTAAAAGAGGCTGGTGAGGCCGTCAAGCTTTAGGACTTGCACACAATGTCAGTGCTTGAGGTGAGGGACAAAGTTAAGGAGATTCCAAAGTTGATCAAGGACTGGAAGATCTCCTACACTCGGACTGCTGCGCAAACAGCTCTGACCATGGTGATGAGCCACCATAGCGAGATGGAAATCTGTCACGTCACCAAGGGCATTGCCGAGGAGGAGGATGAGGGTAACCCACAGGACATCAAGGCCATCCAAGAATCTTGTGCAGGTTACGCTTGTCGGGTGGTGGATATGACCAACTACACGACGCCATTCTTCGAATCCGTCGCTGCTCCTCCCTCGCCCCAAGAGCCAGAAGCTAGCAATGCTTCCGAGTCTGAGATCGAGGGTGACACTGCTGTTGACTCCAATGCTCCACCTGCTTCATCACCACCGCCTGCAGCATAAACAATTTCTATGCATTATATTAAACTTATGGCAATGTAATGATGGATATAACGTTTATTTTGTGTTGGTCTATAAAAACTAATGCTTTTACTATTTTAGCACATTTGCTTATATATTTTTATGCATTGTTCTTGAAATTTTTTCTTGAAGCACTTTTTTTATGCCTATACTTATCGGTTTATCTGGCTCTCTGCCTCGTCTCTTTCATGGGTCGGCCAACCTTTAGCACGGAAACTTTGCCGAGCAACGGAGCGCAATTGCTAAACCAGTTTAAACTAGGAAACAAAGCCGGCTTCCAGTACCAACAACTCATTACTCGGAAAATGCCCGTGTCTAAGAAATTAGATAAAGAATCAACGTATAGACAATAATTTAAACTTTGTACCCTAAGGTAATTTTTTTAGATTATTCAAAAATCGTAACCAGAACGAACATGAGCATAAAGTACTTTCAAGCATTCTAGGATTTTTGAAAAAATTACATGTTCTTTTTGGAAATAAGATGGCAAAAACGTCTCAAAGATAACAATGTGACGAAACCAATACTTTATTTCACTTTGAACATGTACATATATGATTACAAGGAAATATAACTAAGAATAGAAGGGACGTAGCTATGCAATATTCCATGGACGGTCTATTTCATCCGGGTCTGTGCTGCCACCAGCTCTCTTCCTCTTTCGAGTATCAGGTCTTTCCTTGACTGGTCTCATGTCAGTTAAATAATATGACCCATTATGCAGGACTCTGCTAACCATAAAAGGTCCTTCCAAATTGGGGAAAGCTTGTGCTTTCTTTTTTGCACAAGTCAGAGAACCAAATCGTATTTTCTAAAAGAACGGTTTTGCACTCCATGACTATGATACTTGCGCAACTTTTGCTGATAGGCTGTAGATCTCTGCTCAGCAATGATGCGTACTTCTTCGATTATATCGAGATCATCTTGCTGAGAAACTTCTGCATCTTCTTCTATATACGCTTTAACTCGTGGAGCCTGATGAATCAGATCAATTGGAAGAACTGCTTCTGCACCGTAGACCAAGAAGAAAGGAGTATAGCCGGTTGACCTGTTAGGAGTTGTACGTAAGCTCCATATTACAGACGGTAATTCTTCCGCCCAAGCCCCCGCAGCCCGACGAAGCGATGCCTCGAGACGTGGTCGGATTCCTTGCAGAATAAGGCCATTAGTTCTTTCGACTTGTCCATTGGCTTGTGGATGTGCGACTGATGCAATATCAAGTCAGATCTGCTCTTTGCAGAATTCGGCTAGTTCATCCATGGAAAAGTTGCTCCCGTTGTCAGAAATTATACTATGCGGATATACGAATCTTATGATTACGTCCTCGACGAATCTTCTGGTTGTGGCTCCATCGCAAATTGTTACGGGTTTAGCCTCAATCCATTTTATAAATTTATCCACCATCACTAGTAGGTGAGTAAATCCACATTTCGCCGTGCGAAACAGACCTACCATATGAATCCCCCAGACCGCGAATGGCCATGTAATAGGGATTGTTCGTAGCTGTTCAACTGGAACATGTGCCTGATGAGCGTAATTTTGGCAGCCCTTGCACGTTTTGACTAGTTTGTCGGCATATGCCTTAGCTGTAAGCCAAAAGAATCCGTGTCGAAAAGCTTTTGCCACTAAGGATATGGCTGCAGCATGGTGACCACACTTGCCTTCGTGGATTTCTCTTAAGATTTCCACTCCTTCTTCTGAAGAAATACATCTCTGAAACACGCCAGAAACACTCTGTTTATATAGCTCACTGTTTATTATAGTGTAGGATTTTGCTCGTCGGACAATCTGCCGGCTCAAGACTTCGTCTTCGGGTAGTTTTCCGTCTATCAGGAAATCCATATAGGGTATTGTCCAGCTAGGAATTATAGCCAGAACTGCTATTAAAGGTGAGTCAGATTTCGTCGAATAGTCGTCATCAACTCCAACTATGCAGGGGACCCTTAAATGCTCTAAAAAATCTCCATCCGGTACTTGTTTCCATGCAGAGCCTATTCTTGATAGTGCATCTGCTTCCTTATTTTCTGCTCGAGGGATGTGTTGAACCTCAAAACCCTCGAACGATTTGGATAGTTCATCCACGACAGCCTTGTATGCTGCCATGTGCTTGTTTGCGTTGCAGATATCAGATACTTTCTAAGAAACTAAATCTGAGTCTCCGTAACACATGAGTCTTGAAATGCCAATGTTTTTGGCCATGTGTATTCCATTGCAGTGCTTCGTACTCGGCAATATTATTGGTTGCCATGAATTGTATTTGCAATACATAGAACAACTTATCTCCTTGGGGTGATTTGAGCACCACGCAAGCCCCTGAGCCTCCTCATGCTTTTGATCCGTCGAAGTGAAGGGTCCAAAATTCCGAGTCTAGAGGGCCTGTGTTTTCTGCCATTTCTGTCCAATCAACAACAAAGTCGGCGAGAATTTGGGACTTGATTGCTGTACGTGGTTTGTACTTAATGTCAAAAGCTGCAAGCTCTATTCCCCACTTTGCGACATGTCCTGTGGCATCGCGGTTATTGATTATATCTTGCAGAGGAGCTGTGCTCACTACTGTGATCTTGTGCTCTTGAAAATAATGTCGTAGCTTTCTGGATGCAAAGAACACTCCATAGGCTAGCTTTTGATGATGTGGATACCGTTGCTTTGATTCTGTTAGGACCTCACTTAGATAATAAGTTGGCTATTACACCTTATGCTCGTGGCCTTCTTCCTCACGCTCAACTACTGTTACCACGCTTATGACCTTGTTGGTCGCTATAATGTACAGTAACATAGGTTCCCGAGGTTCTAGCATTGCGAGAACTGGTGGGTTTGAAAACAGATCTTTCAAACTTTGCAGGGCAGTTTCAACTTCTGGGGTCCTGACAAATTTGTCGGTTTTCTTCAAGAGTTTGTACAAAGGTGCGGCTCTTTGTCACATCCCAAGATTTTCCAAATCTTGTAATGTGAAAAATAAATGAATAAAATAAAACTTTGTTTGATTTTCAGGGCCAGAAGAAACTTTTTGAATCCAATTGGAAACCTTCAAACCAAGTTGGATCAAATAAATCCTAAAGGGATTTAAAAAGATAAACATTTGATAAAGGAAAATAAAATATTTTGGAAATACTATTTTGGATCTTTTAAATAAAAGGATTTGGTTTTCAAATGAAATAGAAGTTTTACGAATAAGGATTATTTTATAGAGCCAAATTAAACCTTGGCCAAGCTTATGAAATAAAATGCTTTGTTTTGATAAAAATAGTAAAGGTTTATTTTAAATAAATTAATAAGGATTTAATATCCAAGTTTTATAAATAAAGGTTTTACTATTTTAATTAACCATCAAAAATTATTTATTTATTTAAAATAAGTTTTCCAAGTATTTTATATTCCCACATAAAACCTACTATTTTGGTTTGAAAATAATTAGATTTCAAAAAGAGTATTTAAATAAAAACAAAGCCTATTTGATTTAATAACAACGGTCTATTTATTTAATTAATAATGGACCCTATAATAAAAATTATTATTTTAGATTTGGAATTTTGGTTTATGTTACTGAACAGAACCAAATCCAAAGTTACAAAGTGTGGTGAAAGTTTGAATGGATTTGGATGACGTTTGTTTGTTTGGATTCAAAATCAGAAATTAGAAATAGAAAAAGAAAAAGCTATACAGGAAGAAAAAAATGGTTTTGGTCGACCCAACCCAGCAGCCCAACAAGGCCCAGAACCAGCCCAGCTCCCCCTCCCCGAAGAAAAACGTTTCACACTCAGTTTCTAACCCGAACAGACGCTGACTGGTGGCCCTCTTCTTCCTCTCATTCCTCGCTGACAGCAGGGACCCACGCAGCCAGCTCACTCCTCCTTCTTCCTCGCGACGACCACGCCGGCCGTTTCTGCCAGTGATTCCGCAGCTTCAATTCACCTTAATGCGGCCACCATTACTCGCTGTGACCACGCCCATTTAAACGCCAGCGTCTCTCCTCCATTTCCCCTCTGTCTCCTCCCCTAAGCACGCCCCAGGCTATCGAATTTGGCTCGACACTCTCACTGCTCCGACGACCCTCCTTGTTGATTCCGGCCAAGTCTCACCACCCCGTGCCTCCCCGAGCACACGAGCAGACTCCCCACTCCCAGGCGCATCTTCCTGTACCCTCAGTTCAACCGCGGGCGCCCCTGAGCATCGACTTCGACGACCTCTGAACGCCACCGCGTCTGTCTTCAACTCCGGCAAGTACCCAGGTAGTTTCCGACCGCCCCTTTCCCTCTCGTTCACGCACACACCTACACCGTGTCCTACTGCATCTGACCATGCCCTTGTCCTGCCTTAGGGCGATCTGCAGCGTCGCCACGACAACAACCAGAACCGCCTGACGAAGTTCCCCACTCCGGCGAGCGATTACTCCTATGACCGAGCGCCCCTTGACCCAAGAAGACCACGTTGAGCTTCCCCAATCCTCTGCGATCTCGGTGAGCATCTCCCCTGCTCCTCTCGCTTCCTGTTCTCGCTGATACGCCGTAGCCAGAGCACCGCCGCCGCGCGCCACCGTCGTCGCGCCGCCAGTTCTTGGCCAGGCATTAGCAGCCGTCCAATCCAGATCCGAGGCACGCGATTGATTGACTTATCGAAGGGGTAAGATAGATCCTGTGCCGCACGATTCCCTTTTAATCCAACGGCCTACATCACGCGATCCACCCGAACTGGTACCAGCGAATAGCGTTGCGACACGTGGCCTGTTCTTATTTAAAACAGAAGTTTGAAATCTGATTTAGGTGTGATTTTGAAAACCCTATAACTTTTGATCCACACGTCCAAAATTTACAAATTTGATATCATTGGAATCAGTGGAACAAGCCCTAGCCAACCATGCAATTGGTTTAGTAAATAGTATCTGTTAGATTGTTTGTTTTTGCAGAAACTTTTGTATGCTTGTTTAGATTAGAAAAATGATTCAAAAATGTTTTTGAGGTTGAAACCTTGGCAAATTAGTTTTTGATGAACTTACTGACCCTAGGAACCAACCCATAGAGTTAAAAATGAATTTGATAAAATTTAGGATGGATTAATTGATTTAGCCCATTTCTAACCAAATAAAAATATTGGTTTTATTATGAAAATGTTTTTGGAGTAAAAAAACTTTGGGAAAATGTTTTGGATCAAACCTACTAACCCTAAACACCAAGTTTTGAGAAACAACAACTTATTTGGTGAACAACCTAGAGTTGTTGCTTTGATAAAAATATTTTCCACCACATAAAATAATGAATGGATTTAAAAATGGTTTATGGATAAAACCCTTTTGCAAATGACTTTGCCACTTTGGAAAAATGACCATTTTGAACCTTACCAAGTTTAGAAGCCTAGTGGAGACCATCTTTGCAAATAAAACAACCCCTTGCATGCTTACATGCATAACTTAGATCCCATTGTTTTATGTGTGTGAAATGTTTGATTGATTATTGGTTTGGAATGTTTGTTGATATTGTGTTTACTTGATTGATTGTAGTGAAGTTAGAAAAGTGTGAGACTAGCAAGATCAAGGAGTGAACCAACATTCCCTACCAAAAGAAAGGCAAGTTACACTATCATCTAAAGTCCTACTATTTTCATTATACTTAGTGGATTTTGAAACATGCATGAAAATAATTTTATACTTATGCTATGCTAAACCCTAATAGGATACCCTATACATTCCTTAGTGAAAACAATGTAGTTGTTACATGCTTAGCCATGCTATATTTTGAAAAGAGATACATGTTGAGATTTTATGAAGTTGAGAAAAGGACTTGTGATTTTATATAATAAAACAAGGACTCAATGAACCACCTGGGTGGCCAAGGATACTTTAAGTTTTTGGAGAAGGTGGCAACAAAAGGAACCATGTCTATGGCAATCTCTTTGTGTTGTGCTCCAAAGGAAAACCACCCAGGAAACTTAGAGATTGAACATGTTTCTCCAATTGTGGCTTTCGTGTGCAACCACATGCTATTATGGCTCTGGCTTAGTCAACTACATTGGGAAGACCCATACATTGTCTTCAGTTTACTGGACATGGGGACCTGGAGTCCTACATGGGTGCTGAAGACAAGCTAGCAATGGTGTATGGGAGGACCCTCTGGAAAGACTTCGTCACATTCTCAATCTGCCGGTACTCCATCTTGGTGAGCACTAATCCAGTGGCCACTGGTGGCAAAAAGATGGGATTGTGACATGTGGGTAAAGTGTACTACTTCTGCAGAAGATAATAAAATCTAAGTACTTAGCCATGTCCCCGGTTATGGACAATACTGAGCAACTAAAGTTTGAAGCTATGGGAAATCTTGACATTCTAATTTCTAAAAGAAAACTTATAAAACTTGATGCACTTGGGGGTACCAAGGAGCTCAAGAGAATTTGATAAAACTTTATGCACTTGGGGGTACCAAGGAGCTCAAGAGATTTTGATGAAACTTGATGCACTTGGGGTTACCAAGGAGCTCAAGGGATTTTTGACAAGGACTTGAACACTTGGGAATTTTACCAAGGAGTTCAAGGGGTTTTGAAAAGAGATTTGACAAAGGACCAAAACCATTTTTAAAAGATAGGATAAATTATTGCTTCTGCAAATGAGCCTCAAACCCTACTTAGCCAAATTGCATGTAATGATAGGATCCACTTATATTCTACATAGTAGTGAAACTTGCTAATACAATTCAAATGTATTGACCCTTGTGGCTGTAACTTGTAATGTTGCAGGTTTGATTGATTTTAGTGAAGATTGATTGATTAGGATTACAAAGTCTACAACCAACATGTCTGCCTGTGGCTCTTTGAAGATGAAGTACCCCATGATTATAGATATTCCGCTGCAATGTATTGTAATAGCCAAATGAGCTATGTAAAGATGTAATAAAATTATGTTATTCCTGGTTATAAAGTTATATTATGACCTTTGTTTCTTGATATTACATCTTAACTGTGGATGCTAGCTATTGATCCAGGGACTAGCATTGTAAACACAGGGGACACCACCTTATGTTAATAAAGGTTGGGACACTCCCTCTACACTCTTTCGCCGAGCCGGCTGACGAACCGACTCACCGCTGCAATGCAACCAGTGAGGCGATGTACGTCCTTCAGGCGAGTCGGCCTGGTAATGTTTAAGATAGCCTTGATTTTATCCCGGTTCACCTCTATGCCTCTCTCAGAGATGATGAAACCTAACAATTTTCCGGCTGGAATTCCAAAGAAACACTTCTTCGGATTTAGCATCATTTTAAATTTACGTAGACTAGCAAACATTTCATCCAAGTCAGAAATTAAAGTTTCCTTCTTTTTGTACATAACTTGCGGTAAACCAGCATACCACTACATGTGTAGTACACTATAGTCGTTGACATGATATCCACAGAACACCGTTCCGTAAATATCACATCCCTCGGAGTGGTACAACAGAAACATTGCGGGTCCATATTACAAAAATACACACATTATTATTATTATTACAATACCGGAAGTTCAAGACTTCCAAAAGATTCAACTTAAAAACCAAATTATAAAGTGTTTTAGCAGAATTTAAAAGTAGCAACTCCGACTTGGAGTTGCGCTCAGCAGCTTATTCTATAGAGTTCATGCTGCTCGGCTCCGTTGGTTACTACTAACTAGGGATACTTAGTTAGACTCGTTATCATCGACACCATAGCAGATTTCGTAATCCACTCCTTCAACACCTCTGGACAGATCGTGTTCCTCATAAAACACATCTTCTTGACATTCGGCTGCATATATTGGCACGTCTTCGGGATCCTCAGAGTCTAAGCAAGGGATCAAAGGAAAGAATGAGTAACAACACGACCCAACAAGTTCATTATATGCAAGGTGGGAAGTTTGATGCTCCAATTACCACCTCGGATTATAAATCCTTGGCACTATGCAATTTTTGTAAATCTTTCTTCAAAGATTGATTTTAGTCTGAAAAACTATGACAATTAGCCTTCACGGGTTGACCAGAACTTTCATGGAGTTCCTTTCCTGCCGCGTTCGCAGCTCCTTCCCGGAACAGGGAGTAACAAGTTACAAGTCTTACACTCTGCATAGGTGCGTTACTTTACCCATGAGAGATCAACTCTTTGTTGCACAACCGGGCGTACTTTCCCGTCCACAATTCCATGATGAGGGGCCCAGTAGTTGTTCCAAGCCAATCACTGCCCCCTTCGCGACCTCGCATGCCTCCTTGGTGTACACCATGCCCACATAATGAATTACGGCAATGGTTTGTACAAACCGTTAGATGCCAGAACTATCGTGGGACGATGAGGGTTCCCACCCATATGCTGCATATCCTCTACGAATTACCAATTAATATGCACGCTACAAGGATAACAGCCACGACCTGCACATCCGGCTTCATGCAAGAGGAAGAAGATACAGCTGACTTATTTGTCCCTTTTCAAATCTCATGGCTAACGTATAATATACGACACTAGAATCACTGATATAAGGGGTTATTAAGTCCCTACTTGATCGTCATTGTTGCAAATAGAACCCTAAGTTCTATTGCTCCATTATATCACCACTTAGGGTGATATCTATGATTTCTTTATTTGTGAAAATAATATTTTCTTTCTTTTATAGCATATATGATAACACACAATTTGCAAATACTTTGATAAAGACTCTTCAAAGGACATGAGCAAGTGATGAACTTGCCTTGTGATGGAAAGGTAGTGAAGTCTGATGCTTGCACTGGACCTTGAGCTTCTGTGTCTACAAAAACATCATTATTGCCCGGTAAGGACAATATTTAAAGAAGCAAAATGATTATGCAATGATGTAATGCATCATTTGACTTGATATACATTTACCCTATTATTATAAAAGTTCTTTTTAATAATAGAGGATTTATATATTTTTTAATATTTATAACATATATGGAATTATTTTATTTTATTTTCCTTTTATTTGAATTTTATTGATTTAATAATTTCTTTAGGAATTATCAATTAAACATTAAAAATTGTTATTAAATATTTATTTAGTATTTTTCAAAAATACTACAATATTAATATATAATGAAAGTGATTTTTATTTATTTTTATCATCTTTCATTAATTTTGTAAGATTCCATAAAGAATATAAAAATTAAAAAATTCTTAATAAAATTTAAATGTCTAATTTTTTATATATTACTTTATTTGGATAGTGTAGATTATTGTGAATCCAAAAATATTTTGTTTATAATTTTTGGACTTTTACTTTATTTTCTAGGATTTATTAAGTTTAGGGTATTTTGGTCTTTTCCTATTTATTAGAATAGGCCTTAAAAGATTTCTGGGCTGGCTTAATCTTATTGGGCCCTAGTGGCCCATTAGACATAGTCAAAATCGCCACCCCAAAGGGTCTGGCCCAACTCAGCCCACTCCCCTGCTGCCTCTCTCCCTCGATCTCATTCCTCTCCTCCTCTGACCTCGACCCCGTGGTCGGTGATGTCGCCGCCGGCGACTCCCACCGTCGTGGACCGTTCTGGTCGCCGCCGTGGTGCGGTAGGAGGTTCTCGACTACGCCCATCCTTTCTATCCAATTAGATTTGAGTATGGGGCTCTCCTGCGACGGATCAATGCCATTCCGAACCCTAGGGTTTGGGGGTTGGCGTGGATCCTGGTGCTGCCGCTGCCGTTGTGCGTCCTGGTGATGCTCCTCGCCTCTATGCGTGTTCATGGTCGCTGTCGTGGTGTCGTATGGGTTGCAGAACCCCTCCCGGGGTGCTCCTCGTGCCGCCATGGACGTCGGCCACCTCTGCTTCCTCTTCTAGTCTTCAGCGAGGACCTTTGGTCAGTTCTGTTCCTCTCCCCTAGTGCTCTCTGTGCTTGCTGATCCTATGCAAGATGTCGGCAGTGACCTCTCTGGTTACTTTCTTGTCTTGATTAAGATGATTTATTCCATTTAGGGTTCTTATCCTGTGGTTGATCATATACTGGATGGATTAGATCATGTCTGGATGGTCTGTAAGCATGCTAAATGGTTATTAGCCTGAGGCTTGTTGCTTGAGATGAACTATAATGGTTCTGGTGGCTTATTAGATTTTATGCTTGGTTTGCATATGATTCAGATGGTATAGTTGCTTTGCAATCCATGCTTGGTAAAGTCAGTGGCTTGATAACTTCCACTGCCATTTCTTGGTTTATGATCATGGTTATGGTGTGATGAAACCTCTGTCTTAGTGCTGTTGGCTTGAGAATTTATGTGATCTCAAACAGTGAAGATTAACATAGGAATATCCTAATTATGATTCCTGTATTAATAGGAAATGATTAGTAAGTTAATTGATTGAATCTGTGATGATTAAATGTTTATCCTGATTCATGTAGAATTGTTCTTGTGACACCATCTTGGTATGGCACACAAGATTGATTCTATTCCATTGATTGGGTTGGTTTAAGCTTAAGACAAGCTTGACTTTGAAAATAAACAGATATGTTATTTTCTAAAATACCTAAGACCAATGATGTTGGTCTGAGGCTTAGGGCTTTCGGCCTTATCTAGTTGATTCATATAGATAGTCCTGGTAGTGGTACCAGCTATTGTTTTTTGAATCAAAGCTTGGAAAAAATGATAGTAGGCTTGATCATTATATGGATCCAAAAGATTAGCTTCTCAGGTGCTACCCTTATCTTAGGGATGTGCCTAGAATCTAAATCTTAGCTATATTTGTGTTTGAATTGAAATATATAGCTTGACAACCAAATCAATGATGTTGTTCTGAGTTTTGGTAGGATCCTTGTACTTTGCTGTTTGCTTTTAGAGTTTAAAATCTCAAGGATGGATTCACCTCACTTGGGTGTTTTCTGAGAGTTTGTTTCATAAAACAACACATGCTTCTGTCTAGATAATATGATTTGATCATGTGAGGGTTTTATGATTCTCACCGTAAAAACTGATGATTATGGAGTTGGGTGATGATCTTGATCTGGTTTTGCTGAACTCCTGTGCTGGACCTTGAGCTAGCCTGCTCCTCCTAGCTCCTGGACTTGGTCTTGCTGTCCACCTGATCCTTCTCCCTCCTTATGTCAGCATCATGGTGATGAGATCTTAGCTTTGGTTGGTTTGGTTGCTGGCTGTTGTGCTTGGTTAGCTGCTCGCTGTTCTTGTGTGTAAGCAGTGAAGAGATACACTAGTGCCTCTCCACGGCTGTGCTGATGGTTTTGTGAGTTTAGGCTTTGCTGTGAAGCTGACAGCACACCACATGCATTTAGTTGTGTGTCCTGCTTGTGTGCTTGCTATGCACTTGTGGATATGCTTTGGACTTGAAAGTTACTTTGATCAGATTACTTTTACCTGGCTGGTGAACTTGCCCCTCCTTGCTGTCAATTTGACCCCCTTTTGGCTTAAAATTTATGAAAGATAAATTCTTTCATATTGGTGAAAATTGCCCCTTTTATAATTTCTCAATGATGAACTTGTTCAGTGCACCTCACTGACATGTCTGAGAGAAAAACAATTCTAACTCTAACCTTATTATTGTTTTATTAGTGTTTGTCTTGCAGGTACAGATTTGAAGATGAAGATTTTAGTTTAGGTTTTCTTTATAGAATAGTTAGTGTAATCTTCTTATTCTTTTGTAATTTTCATTTTATTATTTTGTAATCTTCATTTTATTCTTCTGTAATAAAGATTATATTATTAATAAAGAAATATTCTTATTCTTTATTTATTTGCTATTGTGAAGTTGTTGAATAATTTCAATAAGTTATATTTTGTAACTTATTTATTGAATGAAAACATGAAATAAGTTTTCATATTCTTAATTGTTTTCTTTAGATAAAGTTTGAGTTAAAATAATTAACTCTTATTTTAATCAAGATTCAAATCTTATTCCCAATTCATTTGAATTATAATTCAAACACTCAAGTTTAAAATTCAAACTCATTTTCCAAAACACACAATTCCTCAGAGATCATATCAAAGTCTATAGCAATCATCCTTTAAGACTAAACCTAATCTTAAAGTATGAAAGAAACCTTGATCACTTAAGGTTTTTTATTTGGCAAAAATTTTACCCACATTTTTACAGATGAATGCATGCAACATTCCAAATTACTAAATCTACCCTTTGTTAGTTCCTAAATGCTGGGATGTTACAGACTTCCCCCCTTAAATTAATCTTCGTCCCGAAGTTTGTGGAGATGTACCTAAATAGTTCTGGATAGGCTTTTCTTAAATCCTCTTCTTTCTCCCATGTGGCTTCCCTTTCAGGGTGATGTTACCACTGTACCTTGCAATATTTGATTGCTCTGTTCCTTAATATTTTCCATTTTTCTTCCAGAATCTTACAGGGCTTTTCAATATAGGTCAGGTCTGCTTGTAGTTCTATCTCCTGGTGTGTGATTGCATCATCCGGAATTTTCAAACATTCGCGAAGTTGTGACACATGGAAAACATTATGCACTTGAGCTAATCTTGATGGTAACTCTAAAGCATAAGCTATAGTTATGTTTTGACTCAATATCTTGAATGGTCCGATGTATCTTGGACTCAATTTTCCTTTAACTCCGAACCTTTTCACCCCTTTCATTGGACTTACTTTCAAATAGACCATATCTCCTACTTCTGGATGCCATGATCTTCGACTTTGATCCGCATAACTTTTCTGCCTGCTCTGGTCTATTTTCAGTCTATCCCTGATCTTATCAATGATATCTTGTCTTTCCTTATATAATCTGGCGCAAATTCTTTGCTGCTTCCAGGCTCATACCAACATATTGGTGATCTAGACTTCCTTCCATACAAAACTTGGTATGGGGCTGCCTTTAGACTACTCTGATAGCTATTGTTATAAGAAAATTCTGCCAATGGTAGATGATCTTCCCATGTTCCTCCAAAATCTAGTGCATAAGCTCTTAACATGTCTTCTAGTATTTGATTTGTTCTTTCAGTTTGACCTACTGTCTCAGGATGATATGCTGTGCTGAAATCTAACTTTGAACCAAGTGCTTCATGCAACGCTTCCAAAATGCTGAAGTAAAGACTGATCCCCTATCAGTTACGATCTTTTTGGGTATTCCATGCTTACTTACTATCTCTTTGACATATACTTCAACTAACTTCTCGGCATTATCTTTTTGATTCACTGGAATAAAATGTGCACTCTTAGTGAGTTTGTCCACAATTACCCATATCATATCCTTCCTTTTTGGTGTCATGGGAAATTCTATGATGAAGTCCATACCTATTTCCTCCCACTTCCATTCAGGAATTTCCAAGGGTTGTAATGGTCCTGCTGGACTTTGATGTTCAGCTTTCACCCTTTGGCAAGTATGGCATTCAGATACATATTTAGCAATATCTCTTTTCATGTTATTCCACCAGAATAGTTCTTTCAAATCCATATACATCTTAGTACTCCCTGGATGTATAGAATATGGTGTTTCACGTGCTTCTCTGAGTATGACATCTCTAATCTCAGTCACATCTGGAACACATAGACGGTCTTGGAACCATAAATATTCATAATCTCCAAGGCGAAAAACTGATTTTTGCCCTTGAGATATCCTCCGAATTTCCTCAGCAATAAAAGGATCTTCTGCTTGATGTCTAAAAATTTCTTATTTAAGATCACTGTCCTGGTCTGCAACTACCTGCATAGTAGCTAATCCTCCAAGAACCTCTGTTCTAATGAATTGAAGTCCTAATCTTTCCAAGTTCATTTGTAACTCTTTTGGTAACTCCCGATTACTAGGCTGAATATCTGCACTCTTTCTGCTTATCAGCTACAACATTAGCTTTTCTAGGAGTATAGTTGATTGTTAAATAATAATCCTTGATTAGTTCCAACCAATGCTTCTGTCTCATATTCAATTCCTTTTGAGTGAAGAAATATTTGAGACTTTTATGGTCAGTGTATAACTCACATCTGGCTCCATAAAGAAAATGTCTCCATCCTTTCAGCGCAAAAACTACTACTGCTAACTCTAAATCATGAGTTGGATAGTTGACTTCATGTGGTTTCAGTTGTCTTGAACCATAAGCAATCACTTTCCAATCTTGCATTAATACACAACCCAAACCTTCTTTAGACGCATCACAGTATACGGTGAAGTCCTTCCCTGTTTTAGGAACTGCTAAGATTGGAGTTGTGGTTAACCTAGTCTTCAACTCTTGAAAACTTGCTTCACATTTCTCATTCCACTTGAATGGTGTATTCTTCCTTAATAATTTGGTCATTGGTCCGGCTATTTTGGAGAAACCTTCAATGAATCTCCGATAATAACTAGCCATTCCTAAGAAACCTCGAATTTGCTTCACATTGGTCGGTGCAGTCCACTCTAGTACTGACTGAACTTTAGATGGATTCACAGCAATTCCATCTTTATTGATCACATGACCGAGGAATTCTACCTCATCAAGCCAAAGTTCACACTTACAGAACTTAGCATAAAGTTTGTGTTCTCTTAAAGTCTACAATGCTATTTTCAAATGATCGGCATGCTCTTCCTTATCCTTGGAATATATCAGAATATCATCAATAAAAACTATGACGAACTTGTCCAAATTGTAGGGTTCGCAGCATAGAAAATAAAAATTTTCCTACGATGGGAACAACTATGTACCAAGATCTGTCTACTAGATACAAACAACGGGAAGATGTATATCCGTAGAGAACATACCCTTGAAGACCGGCAAAGCTTAACGAGTCCAAACTCGTGGTTGATGTAGACGATCTCTTGCCGATCTCAAGATCGAGAGGAAGTCCTAGCGCCGCAAAAAAGCAGCGCATCCGTGATCGCACACACGTTTGAGGCACCGAGCAACCTCCGCCTCCTCGCTCCAGCGATGCAGCGGAAGCACAACTCTTTCTTGCCGAATAGCCACCGGGAACATGTATCTCGCTAGTCCGAGACCATGGGGGATAAATTCTAGAGGGGGAGAGAGATCCTTCACGAGGAGGTGTGAGTGAGAAGTGATAGGAGGGGCTCCTTATATAGGGGAGGGGGCAGCCCAAGGGGGCATGGCCGCCGGCCATGGAGGGTGCCCCCACCTCTCCCTCATTCATGTGGGTGGACACTCCACTCACAAAATGGCCCTTCAATTTTCTCCACTCAAAAACCCACTCAAATTCCCATTAAATTTCCACCAAATTTAATGCAAACTCTCATTAAATAAAACTCTTTTATTTTATTCAGAATTTTGTCAATTACTTTAATGACAAACATTCACAAATAACCCCTTACTAGAATTCTATTTCACATGCATAACCACTTTATGCAATTTCACCCGAAAACCTGTTTCGGTATCTAGTGAAATAAATTCCTATGCTTGTTCATTCTTTCGGCATGAAACTTTTGCTCCAATTGGATGTCGGTGTCTCTTAAGTGTGTCACCCTACGGTTCGTGAATAATGCGGACATGATCGAGACCCCTCTCAGATCAATAATCAGAAGCGGGATCTGGAGACCCATACTGACTCCCACACATTCAACTATGACTTTCTTGTGATCGTCGGAACCTTTTACGCTAGTATCTTAATCCCTTTGTTTCACGATATATTACATGTCCGAGATTCGATCATCGGTATCTCCATACCTAGTTTGATCTCGTTACTGACATGCACTCTTTTCTCGTTCCCGTGATATAACATTCTAGTGATCAAATCACTTGCTTGCAAGCTAATCAATGTGATATCACCGAGAGGGCCCAGAGTATATCTATCCGTCATCGGGATGAACAAATTCCACTCTCGATCCATGGGCCTCAACATAACACTTTATTAGTTCTGAATCCATCTTTATAATCACCCTGTTACGGTGTGACGTTTGATGTTATCAAGAAACTCTTCCGGTGTTAGTGATTGGCATGATCTCATGGTCTAAGGATTAGGATCACTTCGTAAGTTGTTATAGCAATATAAACTCCATGACTTTGATCATAATGCTATACTTCGGATGAATGTTCATCACACCATTACACTAATGTTGTGACCCCGTTATTAACAACATCCAATGTCCATGATCAGGAAACCTTGATCATCTTGTTAATCAACGAGCTAGTTTATGAGAGAGGCATAACTAGGAACTTTCTGTTTGTTTATTAAACACACATGTATTAACGTTTCCGTATTAATACAATTATAGCATATAAAATAAACATTTATCATAAACAAGGAATACGATAATAACCACTTTATTATTGCCTCTCGGGCATATTCCCTTCAGTCTCCCACTTGCACTAGAGACAATAATCTAGTTTGAAAACTTTGCGTATTGAACACCTATGGCTTTCTGGTGTTCCATATACGCAATTGCAAGTGGTTAACATAATCTACGGATCTGACGCTTCAGGTCCGTGTGTATTTGCATGTATTTGCGTCTCCACGCATCACTCATTCTCCAATGAGATGGCATTGTATAAATTTGGTCTTTTGGTGAGACCTTTAGTTCCTTGGGGTTAAACCATGTCGATACTATTGTCGTACAATATATCTTTAGTGTTAGCCCATTGCGAACAACACCTTAGTTTGATAACAAACTACTTGACACAAATTCCCTCCTTTGCTGCTACTATAGCAGTCATATACTTAGCCTTTTGTTGTAGTATTCGTCACAATGTCTTAACTTTGGAATATATCCAAATCCATCATGAAAACTCCTTTCCATTTCATTGTGCCACTCATAGTTTAAATTGAGATAAACTTAATTTGTATCTTGCGACAAAACTAGTGTCAATGTAACGCTTTACAATGAACTATATGTAATTGTTTGTCACCTCTACACAAATATATTCTTAGTTCTTCCAAAAGATCATAAGAATATTCTCACTATCGTCCAATGATCATTTTATGATTCATTCTGGTATATGCTCATAACACTTAGAGCATAGGACATATCTGGATGTGTACATATCATGGTATGATTGATCAAAACATTCTCGTGATTTCACTCATCAAGTGTCAAAGCACTTGAATCTTGTTTCACTTATCAAGTGTCGATACACTTGAATCTTGATTCAATTCCTTTCCATGCGACAAGAACCGTTTCTTGTCATTTCTATATTGAACTCCTTCAATATCTCATATATGTACGTTTGGCCCAACCATATTAGCGTCACCGTCTATCCACTATAGACATTCATGCTAAATATTCGGGTTTTGCCTAAGTCTTTCATCAAAATGAAATCCTTAACCTTTGTCAATAAAATATACATCATTTCTAATCAACAAGATGTCCTTCACATAATGTATTAGAAATATGTCTCAGCGCTCCCACTTAATTTCTTGCAAATGCAAGCATCTTCATCGTCTCCTGATGAAAAACTCTTTTTTCATCACGGTGAAGATTCCAACTCCGCGATGCTTACTTCAACAATTGAAGTTTGCATGCCCCTTTTTAGCATCCTTTGAATTAACAAAACCCTTTGGATCGTGTCATGTACACGTCCTAGGTAACCATTCTATTAGAAGAACTTTGTTTTGTTTATTCATCTACCATATAACAAATTATATGTAGTGGTTGCTACTTTAATCTGTCCAGACTAAATATCGCTATGAAAGATCAAATCTTGTCATAGTCAACTCCTTGAACATTGTCATAAAATACTTTACGACATGTCGACTATTTCATAGATGTGAAACATCCATGTCTGTTTCTTTATAGATCCAAATACGACCGATAGGTTTTTACACCTTTTCGGAGGGTCTTCCAAGTTCAAAACTTGGTTTCTCGTGTATGGAACTATCACAGATTTTATGGCTTCAAGCCATTTGATGGAGTCAGGGCCCATCATCGCTTCTTTGCATATAGTCGGTTCATCATTGTCAAACAATAATGATTTACTCTCAAATCTAAGTATTTGATTGTTTATCCGACCTACTTGGTTCAATAAGAACTTAGATCACCGTGACCCCAACCTTTGAGGCACATAAGCTATGAGCATTATGGCAGCCTTCGGAATGATTTCCGGCGTTGCGCAACTCAGCACATTTAGCTAAGGTTCGTTAACCTTATCAAAGTTCTATTGTCCTCCCACTTAACTTTTACGAAAAATTCCTTCTCCAAGAAACTTCACATTTCAAGCGACAAACCCTTTTGTCCTTGGTGTTATGGAGGAATAACCAATTGTTATTCGAAATAACCTACAAAGACATGCTCATCCGACTTCGGTTGTAAACATCTTACTTATGTTTAGCATACCAAAATTTAAGAAATGACAACTTGGGTTTTACCCCAAACCATAACTTCCATGGTGTCATTTCAACGGATCAAGATGGAGCTCTTTTCAGTGTAAAAGCGGAAGTCTCTAAAGCTTTAATCTTTTAAAACATAATGGCAGTTTTATAAATAACACCTTTGATCCAACCATGTCAAACAAGGTTTCATTACAAATCTCAAACACTCCATACTCCTATGGTGTTTCGGGAGATGTAAATCTAGGTGTTTTGCTAAACTTGCAACTCAAATAAATCCCTTTATGATAAAATCATAATTCATTTATTTTCTTGTTACACTTGTAACTCAAATAAATCCCTTATGATAAAATCATAAACCATTTATTTTCTTGTTACAATGATTTTCACTTCATCTTGAAAGTCTTTGAAACGTTTTTCAAATATTTCATACTTCTTTCTCATTAAGTGAACATTCACTCAAATTTCCGGAGAAAGCATATGAAGTTGAAACCCATCGCTTACGACTATAAATAATGGACTACATACATCGATATGTATAAATTCCAATATTTTAGTCGTTCGTTCTTCTTTGGCCTTTGAACGAAGTTTTTAATTATCCCGAGGAAAGTCTCACAAGCGTCACTTGATCAAATCAAAGACTCCAAAAATCCATGAAAATGGAGATTCTTCATGTTTTCTTTCCAATATAATTTAAACAGCGATGTCACTTCGTAAGTGATTTTTCAATCATTTGTCTTGCGACATTTTAGCATTAGGTTTTATGGATGTGATTTCTCCAACTAGATTTGTAAATCATCCATCTTATATGGAATACGGTAATTATTTGAACAACCTTTGTTCTCATAATACCTGATTTAAATAACAATTATTAAAACAAATCTTGAAGTCAAGCTTTGATGTCAACGAGAAATACAAACAATAGTTTGTCTGTTTTTGATGAACATCATCACATATTCTCTTGCTAGTTACTTAGGCCATTGTGGTTCATGAATTGCGTTGTTCCGTATGAAATTTCATACCAACCAATTCGGTATCCAATACCTAAGAACCACATTGTTTAACAAGCAAAGAATACAACCATAACATGTATATCATATATATACCTAAATTGGATATTTCCAATCTTTTCTTTTCTGCCAAGTATATTTTATAGATTCTCTTTCATGGCCTTTGAACGAAGTTTTTAATTATCCCGAGGAAAGTCTCACAAGCGTCACTTGATCAAATCAAAGACTCCAAAAATCCATGAAAATGGAGATTCTTCATGTTTTCTTTCCAATATAATTTAAACAGCGATGTCACATCGTAAGTGATTTTTCAATCATTTGTCTTGCGACATTTTAGCATTAGGTTTTATGGATGTGATTTCTCCAACTAGATTTGTAAATCATCCATCTTATATGGAATACGGTAATTATTTGAACAACCTTTGTTCTCATAATACCTGATTTAAATAACAATTATTAAAACAAATCTTGAAGTCAAGCTTTGATGTCAACGAGCAATACAAACAACAGTTTGTTTGTTTTTGATGAACATCATCATATATTATCTTGCTAGTTACTTAGGCCATTGTGGTTCATGAATTGCGTTGTTCCGTATGAAATTTCATACCAACCAATTCGGTATCCAATACCTAAGAACCACATTGTTTAACAAGCAAAGAATACAACCATAACATGTATATCATATATATACCTAAATTGGATATTTCCAATCTTTTCTTTTCTGCCAAGTATATTTTATAGATTCTCTTTCAGCATTTCCTTTTCCTTTTTAAAAGAATCTATCAACATCAAAAGTGGCGCCATATACATGACACATAGTCCAAAGCGTGTATATTCAAATAATAATGCCTTTGGACTTGCACTTTGAAGTAGATCACCATCATCAAAATGATCGGTATTCTTTCAAAATCCATTCTTTAGTAATCTTTTAGTGTAGTAAACACTTTACATACATCTTCTATTCATCCTTATCATGACGACTTTCATGATCAAGCTACTGTAGCTTATAAAGGCGAATCGTGAGTATAACATTACTTTCCAAAACCGTTTTGGATGATTAGGATGTCTAGCATATCCAACCTTCATAAATTCTCATCCAATATGAGAACATATATTATACTCTATCATATTGCAACCAAAACATTGTTTCAGATATCGTTATATCTGCCACACATGATGGTTTCTGAAACAATTCTTTCAGCTCCTAGATAATCTTGATATTTAAATCAAGAATCATGGAGGCAAATATGATACTTAAGATACTAACACTGGAATTGTTACTCTCGATTTAATACCAACTATTAAATTTCACGGAGTAAATAGAGTTTGCTGAAAGTTTGCAATAGGACTTTAAACTTTAGATTGACACTCAACTCAATACTATACCAGTTCGTAAAGTATATATCCAGAATTCTATAGTTCTATTATCTCAATTACAACTATGCATAAGGTGGTGAACGAATGCCAATGACTACAAAAAATTATGCAAATTCACTTTGATTTAATTTATGATAAATTGAGTTCTACTAATCCAAATTAGAAATGAACTCCCACTCAAAAACGACATCCCTCGTGTCTTTTTGGTGATTACATAAACCAAATCCACTACACCAAGTCCGATCATCACGTGAGTCGGCGTAGCTTCAAAGGCGAGCATCCATATGGTCATCATATCAAAACATATGACTCATGCTTAACCTTTAGGTCCGTGTTCTGAGGCCATGTCTGTACATTCTAGGCTCGCCAAGTAAGAACCTTAGTATTCGCGTGTGTAACTGTCTTACACCCGAGATATGCTCGTGGATTCAAGTACACCCGATCATCATGTGATGCCTTGAAGCGACGAAACATTGTTGGTGCATACTTAAGGAACAACACATTCTTATCTTGATATCTAAATGAGGGATCATCCTATTATGCTAATAAAACGCCAAACAAGCAATATAAGATGTAATAAACATCACATGTTTATTAGTGAAATGATATGGTTCCCGCATATGATCTCTATCATGTGCATCGTGGTATGATCACTATCATACCTTTATGTGTAAGGCCAAGGTCTATGGAACTTACACGCTATGTGTGTTGTAAGAGTATCATCTCATACTTCTACTTACAATATCACCATATCATAACACTAGCCCAACAACAATCTAAACTAGACGCCTCTAATTTATCCATTGCAAATTTTACGTGGCTTAGGGCTTTCGTAGATAGAACCATTCTTACCTACGAACATGAACCACAACAAGGATAACCAAATTATTGACAACTCGTTGCAAATTAGATATTGGCTATAGTAGGAGAGACAGACACCCGCTAGCCACTTATGCAAACTAGTCTCATGTGCGAGGAACAGGTCTCATGTGCGAGGACATGTAAAGTTTGTCCGGGCCGCTTCATCCCACTATGCCACCAATATCCAAAGTACAACTAAGAAGCAATAAAATGATCATCATCGCCCACATACTCATATGTGTACTACCCGTGCAAAGCATCAACGCATAGATCCGGCTCTGATACCACTGTAGGGTTCGCAGCATAGAAAACAAAAATTTTCCTACGATGGGAACAACTATGTACCAAGATCTGTCTACTAGATACAAACAACGGGCGGATGTATATCCGTAGAGAACATACCCTTGAAGACCGACAAAGCTTAACGAGTCCAAACTCATGGTTGATGTAGACGATCTCTTGCCGATCTCAAGATCGAGAGGAAGTCCTAGCGCCGCAAAAAAGCAGCGCATCCGTGCTCGCACACATGTTCGAGGCACCGAGCAACCTCCGCCTCCTCGCTCCAGCGATGCAGCGGAAGCACAACTCTTTCTTGCCGAATAGCCACCGGGAACATGTATCTCGCTAGTCCGAGACCATGGGGGATAAATTCTAGAGGGGGAGAGAGATCCTTCACGAGGAGGTGTGAGTGAGAAGTGAGAGGAGGGGCTCCTTATATAGGGGAGGGGGGCAACCCAAGGGGGCTTGGCCGCCGGCCATGGAGGGTGCCCCCACCTCTCCCTCATTCATGTGGGTGGACACTCCACTCACAAAATGGCCCTTCAATTTTCTCCACTCAAAAACCCACTCAAATTCCCATTAAATTTCCACCAAATTTAATGCAAACTCTCATTAAATAAAACTCTTTTATTTTATTCAGAATTTTGTCAATTACTTTAATGACAAACATTCACAAATAACCCCTTTCTAGAATTCTATTTCACATGCATAACCACTTTATGCAATTTCACCCGAAAACCTGTTTCGGTATCTAGTGAAATAAATTCCTGCGCTTGTTCATTCTTTCGGCATGAAACTTTTGCTCCAATTGGATGTCGGTGTCTCTTAAGTGTGTCACCCTACGGTTTGTGAATAACGCGGACATGATCGAGACCCCTCTCAGATCAATAATCAGAAGCGGGATCTGGAGACCCATACTGACTCCCACACATTCAACGATGACTTTCTTGTGATCGTCGGAACCTTTTACGCTAGTATCTTAATCCGTTTGTTTCACGATATATTACATGTCTGAGATTCGATCATCGGTATCTCCATACCTAGTTTGATATCGTTACTGACATGCACTCTTTTCTCGTTCCCGTGATATAACATTCTAGTGATCAAATCACTTGCTTGCAAGCTAATCAATGTGATATCACCGAGAGGGCCCAGAGTATATCTATCCGTCATCGGGATGAACAAATTCCACTCTCGATCCATGGGCCTCAACATAACACTTTATTAGTTCTGAATCCATCTTTATAATCACCCTGTTACGGTGTGACGTTTGATGTTATCAAGAAACTCTTCCGGTGTTAGTGATTGGCATGATCTCATGGTCTAAGGATTAGGATCACTTCATAAGTTGTTATAGGAATATAAACTCAATGACTTTGATCGTAATGCTATACTTCGGATGAATGTTCATCACACCATTACACTAATGTTGTGACCCCGTTATTAACAACATCCAATGTCCATGATCAGGAAACCTTGATCATCTTGTTAATCAACGAGCTAGTTTATGAGAGAGGCATAACTAGGAACTTTCTGTTTGTTTATTAAACACACATGTATTAACGTTTCCGTATTAATACAATTATAACATGTAAAATAAACATTTATCATAAACAAGGAATACGATAATAACCACTTTATTATTGCCTCTCGGGCATATTCCCTTCACAAATATGGCGCGAAGATCTTGTTCATCAGATTCATGAATATTGCCGGTGCATTGGTCAAACCAAATGGTACTACCAGATACTCATGGTGTCCATATCTTGAGACAATTGCTGTCTTTGGAACATCTTCAGGTTTGATTTTTATTTGATGGTATCCAGATCTTAAATCGATCTTTGAAAATACCCCAGCTCCTTTCACTTGATCAAGCAAATCTTGAATTCTTGGTAAAGGATACTTATTCTTGATAGTAACGTTGTTTAGGTTTCTATAATCAACACACATCCGTCTTCCACCATCTCTCTTATCCACAAAGATTACTAGTGTTCCCCATGGAGATACACTTTCCTGGATAAATCCTTTTCTGGCTAACTCATCAATTTGCTCCTTGAGTTCTTTTAACTCTTTGGGTGCCATTTTATATGGTGCTTGAGCTATTGGTGTTGTACCAGGAATTAGGTCAATAGTAAACTCTATCTCCCGGTCTGGTGGCATTCCTGGTAGCTCTGCTGGAAAAACATCTTGAAATTCATTTACTATAGGAATATCTTCCAATTTGACCTCTTTCATGAGTTCAACTATAGATCCACCATGATATGACTGTGCTTATCTGCTTGGTAAACTATCCTTGCTCCACTTGGAGTTTTGATTGAGACAGTTTTCTCCTCACAATTTATCCGAGCTCCGTGTTCCATCATCCAATCCATTCCCAGCACTACTGCAATTCCCTTCAAAGGAATCACATAAAGGTCTACAAAATATGTACAACCACAGATCGAGATAACCTGATATTGTTTTATGTGGCGTACAATCACATTCCCTCCTGCCATAACTACTGTCATAAGACTTTCTAACGTTGCCCTTCTAATCCCGAACTTATCACAAAATTCTTCAGAAATGAATGAAGTAGTTGCACCAGTATCAAATAGAACTTTGCCGGGATTGGTAAGGATATTGAGCGTACCTATCACTACAGGCTCCGAATTATCCACCTCCTTGAGGGTTGCATAGTTCAGTTTCCCGGTAGGTCGGTTCCTCTTGCCATTGTTGTTCTTGCCATTATTTCCTCCTTTATTGGGCTGTCCATTTCCTCCACTGGCTTGTCCTCCTCCCTTGGTAGGCCAACCTCCTGGTGGTTTGCTCGGACAATCGGGCTTGATATGCCCCTTATGACCACAACCATAACAAATCACTACAGGCTTTTTGCATTCCCTCTGGAAATGCCCTGGAATTCCACAATTTTTACAAATAACATTCCTTCTCGGATTGGATTGATTCCACCACTGCCCTTGTTATTGTTATTGTTATTGTTGCCATAATTCCTATTCCGAGGTTTGAACTCCAGATTTGGTTTAGGTTTGCTTGCCTGAATCCTCTTGGTTTCCTTCTTGGCTCTCTTCCTCCGGTCCTCTTGGACATTCTTATAATCATCTTCAAAAGTAATGTTGCATCCAACAACTACTGATAAGTTTGCTTATTGGCTAACCTTAACTGCATCTTCACAAATGGATTTAATCCATGCAGGAAATGCTTCTTCCGCTTCTCTTCAGTGTTGACATCCTCCTCAGCATAGCGAGACAGTTGACTACAGTCCCGAATGTACTTCATGACACTAGTATATCCTTGCTGAAGCTCCTCAAATTCTCTCTTCTTCAACTCCATAACACTTTCCGGAACATGGTATTCACGAAATCTCTGCTTGAACTCTTCCTAGGTAAACTCCCTTCCTGGTTGTTGCATGGTCAACTGATTTTCCCACCATGATGTTGCAGGTCCAGTCAGAAGAAGAGTTTCATACCTCAATTTCTCCTCATCATTGCAACCTACAGTTTTCAGCTTCCTTTCAGTATCTTCTAGCCAATCTTCTGCATCCATTGGTTCAGGAGCTGATGCAAAAGGTAATGGTCTTGCATTCTGGAAATCAGATAAACTCACTCCTCCACCTTCAGGTGCCCTCTGATTTGCTCGCCCCAGCAACTCTTCCATAAACTTGTTCTGGGTCTCTTGCATCATTTGCATGCATTGCATAAAGTTCTGCTCCATTAACGACCTCATTGGTGGTGGAAATGCTCCTTGATTTGCTGCATCAGCATCGGCCTTCTCCTTGGCCTCTCGCTCCATCCGCTGCTGCTCAGTTTCCATTTCTACACCTGTATCCATGACCCTCTAGTCCTGCAACATAAAGCGAATACTCATAATTACATCATGCACATGTGTTCTGACCTCGACTTTACGCATAGAACTAGTCACACAATGAAGATCCAAAGAAAATCCAAATGTGCATTTCACATATGATACATACTATCATAATAATATAAAGTCATTACAACATATACCATATAGGTATAGTCACAAAACTACCTTATTCATCTCACTATCTTATTTCTAGGAGTACAATACTCGGTACTTGGTATTACTAACTAATTGCCTCCTTCTAGTAGTAACTACGTTCATCGTACATGCCTGATGTCCAACCGTGATGACGTGTTGTTCGTCGCACAGTTTGTGGAACATATGGCCTTCTAGAAGTAACATACTCTGTATCTGAAGTGTTAGGACTTGAGTCATTACTCAACCTGAGCGCATTGACTCCCTCCAGCTCAGCTGAAAAGTCTTTAGAAACATATTCAATATTATCTCCAGCCTGCATCTCCTGAGCTTCATTTCTTGAGTTGTCAACAGGATACGCAGATCCTACTGCTTCCCAGGTGCTCTCTTGGGAAAGATAATTAAACACTGGATAATGTATATTCCCTGGGTTTTGAGAAGATGTTGATGATTCAAACACTCTCTCCTCAGGATCTTCTTCTTCATCCTGATTATCTATTGACATGGTATTTCTACTACTATTATTAGGGTTCATCCTTGCACCCATCCAACTAGATTGTCCAACATTCCTGTCAGAACCATCTGTGGACATCTGGTGTTCATGAGATCCATTATATGATCCCATTCTCCAACCATCCGAATTCTCAATAGGAAGTTCTGAGTCAAAACCATCCTCTGAGCCCTGTGGTACTGCATACCTCATATCCATAGTAGGATCATGTATAGGTTTAGGTCTTGGTGAATAAGGATATGGTATAAAAGATTCATGATCTATAGGCATATCCTTAAAGATAGGTGTTGTACTACCACTTGCTTCCTTCTCTAACTGGAATGCTAACTGCTTCCTCCTTTATGGATCAGTTAGATCCTCTAACATATCATTTTTGTCTTCAACAATAATTTGATGGGTCTTATAAAAAGACGCAACGAGTGTTCGATATCTATCCATAAACATGGAAGCTAACTTAGGATGCATCTTAACCAAAGTAAGATGATCCGGTATAGGTTCCGAGTCTATAGAATCATGAGGTATCACAGAGAATGTGCTACCTTCTAACTCCTTGGTTTTCTGCTCCCGGATATTAGCTACCGCTTCCACAACAACAACATGATATGCAGCTAAATGACTCCTACCTTCTCCTATAGGTAGATCGTGATATAATCCAAGCTTCTCTGGAAGTTGGATACTCACATGATACTTGGATAACATCCGACCATCAAGGTAAGTGATAGTGTTCACTAGAATTCTAGTTGGACAACTAAAGAGCTTTAAAAGTTGACGAAGTTGGTCTGTGAATGATCCTTGATAATCCTCAAGAGTCTCCTCTTTCCTTACCAAAGTCTATTTTGGAAACTTTGGTGCCATATCTCTGTATATCAGAAAAATAATTTTGATTAGTACCCAGTGATATATTGTATCATAACAAAGAATTATCGCACTACAATATATAACGGAATATTCTCATTTGAATACCCATTATATTACTTTTAGAGAATTATTTATCGTTACTAAATTTTCCTATAGGTAATACCCTTTACTAGGTTTCCAACCTAAGGTCAAAGCAATTTGCTCTAATACCAACTACGGTGACCCAGCATACCACTTCATGTGTAGTACACTATAGTCGTCGACATGACATCCACAGAACATCGTTTCTTAAATATCACATCCCTCAGAGTGGTACAACAGAAACATTGCGGGTCCATATTACAAAAATACACACATTATTATTATTACAATACCGGAAGTTCAAGACTTCCAAAATATTCAACTTACAAACCAAATTATAAAGTGTTTCAGCGGAATTTAAAAGTAGCAGATCCGACTAGGAGTTGAGCTCAGCAGCTTATTCTATAGAGTTCATGCTGCTTGGCTCCGTTGGTTACTACTAACCAGGGATACTTAGTTAGACTCGTTATCATCGACACCGTAGCGGATTTCGTAATCCACTCCTTCAACACCTCCGGACAGATCGAGTTCCTCGTAAAACACATCTTCTTGACATTCAGCTGCATACATTGGCACGTCTTTGGGATCCTCAGAGTCTAAGCAAGGGATCAAAGGAAAGAATGAACAACAGCGTTACCCAACAAGTTCATTATATGCAAGGTGGGAAGTTTGATGCTCTAACTACCACCTCGGATTATAAATCCTTGGCACTATGCAATTTTGTAAATCTTTCTTAAAAGATTGATTTTAGTCTAAAAAACTATGACAATCAGCCTTCACAGGTTGACCAGAACTTTTATGGAGTTCCTTTCCTGCCGCGTTCGCAGCTCCTTACCGGAATAGGGAGTAACAAGTTACAACTCTTACACTCTAAAGAGGTGTGTTACTTTACCCATGAGAGATTAACTTTGTTGCACAACCGGGCGTACTTTCCCGTGCACAATTCCATGATGTGGGGCCCAGTAGTTGGTCCAAGCCAATCACTTCCCCCTTCGTGACCTCGCATGCCTCCTTGGTGTACACCATGCCCACATAATGAATTACGACAATGGTTTGTACAAACCGTTAGATGCCAGAACTATCATTGGACGATGAGGGTTCCCACCCATATGCTGCATATCCTCTATGAATTACCAATTAATATGCACACTACGAGGATAACAACCACGACTTGCACATCTGGCTTCATGCGAGAGGAATAAGATACAACTGACTTCTCTGTCCCATTCCAAATCTCATGGCTAACGCGTAATATACGATGCTAGAATCACCGATGTCAGGGGTTATTAAGTCCCTACTTGATCATCATTGTTGCAAATACAACCCTAAGTTCTATTGCTCCATTATATCACCACTTAGGATGATATCTATGATTTCTTTATTTGTGAAAATAATATTTTCTTTCTTTTATAGCATATATGATAACACACAATTTGCAAATACTTTGATAAAGACTCTTTAAAGGACATGAGCAAGTGATGAACTTGCCTTGTGATGGCAAGGTTGTGAAGTCTGATGCTTGCACTGGACCTTGAGCTTTTATGTCTACAAAAACATCATTATTGCCCGGTAAGGACAATATTTAAATAAGCCAAATGATTATGCAATGATGTAATGCATCATTTAACTTGATATACATTTACCCTATTATTATAAAAGTTCTTTTTAATAATAAAGGATTTATAAATATTTTTTTAATATTTATAACATATATTGAATAATTTTATTTTATTTTCCTTTTATTTGATTTAATAATTTCTTTAGGAATTATCAATTAAACATTAAAAATTGTTATTAAATATTTATTTAGTATTTTTCAAAAATACTACAATATTAATATATAATGAAAGTGATTTTTATTTATTTTTATCATCTTTCATTAATTTTGTAAAATTCCATAAGGAATATAAAAATTACAAAATTCTTAATAAAATTTAAATGTCTAAAATTTTTATATATTATTTTATTTGGATAGTGTAGATTATTGTGAATCCAAAAATATTTTGTTTATAATTTTTGGACTTTTATTTTATTTTCTAGGATTTAATTAAGTTCAGGGTATTTTGGTCTTTTCCTATTTATTAGAATATGCCTTAAAAGATTTCTGGGCTGGCTTAATCTTATTGGGCCCTAGTGGCCCATTAGACATAGTCAAAATCGCCACCCTGAAGGGTCTGGCCCAACTCAGCCCACTCCCCTGCTGCCTCTCTCCCTCGAGCTCATTCCTCTCCTCCTCTGACCTCGACCCCGTGGTCGGTGATGTCGCCACCGGCGATTCCCGCCATCGTGGACCGTTCTGGTCGCCGCCGTGGTGCGGTAGGAGGTTGTCGACTATGCCCATCCTTTCTATCCAATTAGATTTGAGTATGGGGCTCTCCTGTGATGGATCGATGCCGTCCCGAACCCTAGGGTTTGGGGGTTGGCGTGGATCCTGGTGATGCTCCTCGCCTCTATGCGTGTTCATGGTCGCTGCCGTGGCGTCGTATGGGTTGCAGCGCCCCTCCTGGGGTGCTCCCCATGCCGCCATGGACGTCGGCCACCTCTGCTTCCTCTTCTAGTCTTCAGCGAGGACCTTTGGTGAGTTCTGTTCCTCTCCCCTAGTGCTCTCTGTGCTTGCTGATCCTATGCTAGATGTTGGCAGTGACCTCTCTGGTTACTATCTTGTCCTGATTAAGATGATTTATTCCATTTAGGGTTCTTATCCCGTGGTTGATCATATACTGGATGAATTAGATCATGTATGGATGGTCTGTAAGCATGCTAAATGGTTATTAGCCTTAGGCTTGTTGCTTGAGATGAACTATAATGGTTGTGGTGGATTATTAGATGATTTTTATGCTTGGTTTGCATATGATTCAGATGGTATAGTTGCTTTGGAATCCATGCTTGGTAAAGTCAGTGGCTTGATAACTTCCACTGCCATTTCTTGGTTTATGATCATGGTTATGGTGTGATGAAACCTCTGTCTTAGTGCTGTTGGCTTGAGAATTTATGTGTGATTTGAGATCATCATCATGGTCTCAAACAGTGAATATTAACATAGGAATATCCTAATTATGATTCCTGTATTAACAGGAAAATGATTTGTAAGTTAATAGATTGAATCCGTGATGATTAAATGTTTATCCTGATTCATGTAGAATTGTTCTTGTGACACCATCTTGGTATGGCACACAAGGTTGATTCTAATCCATTGATTGGGTTGGTTTAAGCTTAAGACAAGCTTGACTTTGAAAGATAAACAGATATGTTCTTTTCTAAAATCCCTAAGACCAATGAGGTTGGTCTGAGGCTTAGGGCTTTAGGCCTTATCTAGTTTATTCATATAGATAGTCCTGGTAGTGGTACCAGCTATTGTTTCTTGAATCAAAGCTTGGAAAAAATGATAGTAGGCTTGATCATTATATGGATCCAAAAGATTAGCTTCTAAGGTGTTACCCTTATCTTAGGGATGTGCCTAGAATCTAAATCTTAGCTATATTTGTGTTTGAATTGAAATATATAGCTTGACAACCAAATCAATGATGTTGTTCTGAGTTTTGGTTGGATCCTTGTACTTTGCTCTTTGCTTTTAGAGTTTAAAATCTCAAGGATGGATTCACCCCACTTGGGTGTTTTCTGAGAGTTTGTTTCATAAAACAACACATTCTTCTGTCTAGATAATATGATTTGATCATGTGAGGGTTTTATGATTCTCACCATAAAAACTGATGATTATGGAGTTGGGTGATGATCTTGATCTGGTTTTGCTGAACTCCTGTGCTTGACCTTGAGCTAGCCTGCTCCTCCTAGCTCCTGGACTTGATCTTGCTATCCACCTAATCCTTCCCCCTCCTTATGTCACCATCCTTGTGATGAGATCTTAGCTTTGGTTGGTTTGGTTGCTGGCTGTTGTGCTTGGTTAGCTGTTGGTTAAGCAGTGAAGAGATACACTAGTGCCTCTCCACGGCTGTGCTGATGGTTTTGTGAGTTTGGGCTGTGCTATGAAGCTGACAGCACACCACATGCATTTAGTTGTGTGTCCTGCTTGTGTGCTTGCTTTGCACTTGTGGATATCCTTTGGACTTGAAAGTTACTTTGATCAGATTACTTGTACCTGTCTGGTGAACTTGCCCCTCGTTGCTGTCAATTTGACCCCCTTTTGGCTTAAATTTTATGAAAGATAAATTCTTTCATATTGTGAAACTTGCCCCTATTATAATTTCTCAATGATGAACTTGTTCAGTGCACCTCACTGACATGTCTGAGAGAAAAACAATTCTAACTCTAACCTTATTATTGTTTTATTAGTGTTTGTCTTGCAGGTACAGATTTGAAAATGAAGATTTTAGTTTAGGTTTTCTTTATAGAATAGTTAATGTAATATTCTTATTCTTTTGTAATTTTCATTTTATTATTTTGTAATCTTCATTTTATTCTTCTGTAATAAAGATTAATTATTATTCATTTAGAAATATTCTTATTTTTTTATTTATTTGCTATTGTGAAGTTATATTTTTGTAACTTATTTATTGAATGAAAACATGAAATAAGTTTTCATATTTTTAATTGTTTTCTTTAGATAAAGTTTGAGATAAAATAATTAACTCTTATTTTAATCAAGATTCAAATCTTATTCCCAATTCATTTGAATTATAATTCAAACACTCAAGTTTAAAATTCAAACTCATTTTCCAAAACACACAATTCCTCAGAGATCATATCAAAGTCTATAGCAATCATCCTTTAAGACTAAACCTAATCTTAAAGTATGAAAGAAACCTTGATCACTTAAGGTTTTTTATTTGGCGAAAATTTTACCCACATTTTTACAGATGAATGCATGCAACATTCCAAATTCCTAAATCTACCCTTCGTTAGTTCCTAAATGCTGGGATGTTACATAACTACTATGTCGTCTACGTATACATGGACGTTGCGTCCGATTTGGTCATTGAGACAACGTTGCATGGTATGTTGATATGTTGCTCCTGCGTCCTTAAAGAAAAAGGCATAGTTTTATAGCAGAAGGTTCCAAAAGGAGTGACGAAAGATGTCTTAATTTGATCCGACTTTTTCATCGGTATTTGGCGATATCCGGAATATGCTCGAGAAAACAGAGTAATTCCGACCTTGCCATTGAGTCGATGACTTGATCGATTCTTGGCAAAGGAAATGGATCTTTTGGGCATGACTTGTTGAAAGCGGTATAATCAACACACATCCTTAAATCAATGGTGTCCTTTTTAGGGACGAGTACAGGATTTGACACCCAACCTGTATGGATGACCTCTGTTATGAAATCCGCTAACTCTAGGTGGGATAATTCCCTGGCTATTGCTTTGCGCTTTTCATCACCAAAGCATCGTAAGGACTATTTGACGGGTTTAGCGTCTAGATACACATTAAGAGAGTGCTCGGCAAGTTCCCTAGGTACTCCGGTCATGTCAGATGGCTGCCATGCGAAGATATCACTATTAGCTTGGAGGAAATCGACGAGCGCGCTTTCCTATGCGTGGCCTAAGCCTACACCTATGTTCGTCGTCTTGGAGGGATCATCTTCCTTCAGTGACGTCTTCTTCGCCTCTTTCGACGCCTTGAATTGCAAAATTGGCTTTAGCGCCTCGTTCTTCGTGGTGGGCATCTCTGACGGATTGATGGTCTTCTTGATCTCCTCGTATTCCTAGGCATGTAGCACGTCTTCGGCGAAGGCATCAGATCCTTTGTCACACTCTCGCACCTTCCTCGGATTTCATCGTACGGTGATTACGCCCGTTGGACCTGGAAGTTTAATCATGTTGTAGATGTAACAAGGACGGGCCATGAAAGCCCAGTAAGCCGGACATCCGAAGATGGTGTGGTAAGCACTTCTGAACGGTACCACCTCGAAAGAGAGTGGCTTGGTCCGATAATTGTCTCGGGTTCAGAATGTCACGTTCAGAGTAATCTCACCCAGAGAATCCGCCTGTCTCCCTGGTACAATTCCATGGAAAGTTACACTGCTGTAACTCAGCTAGCTCTCATGTAGTTTAATGCGATGGAGTGTCTCAATGTAGAGGATGTTGATACTGCTCCCACCGTCCATGAGTGTTTTAGAGAACTCATAACCATCAATAAGAGGATTGACGACCAGAGGGTACTTTCCCTGACGATGTGTTTTCCTCGGGTGATCTGAACGATCAAAGGTGATGGTTACCTTTGACCAGTCCAGGAACTGTGGGACAGCCGGAACCGTGGCGTTGAGCTCACGAAGAACCGCCTTTTTGTCTTTAGCTGTTTGGGATCCAAGGAAGCAGACGTATGCGTCTTTCTTAGTCGGAAAATATTTCTTTCCATCTGTCTTGGGTTCTGTGGCGGCTTCCGCCTCTTCCATGTCAGAATCTTCCTTGGGCTCCTTTCCTTTCTCGAAAATTTTCTTTCCTTTTCGTCGCTTGACTCTATAGCCAGCGGATTCGTCTTTCTTGATGTTGTCATTGAAACGACACTCGGCATTTGTGTGGGTAGATCCTCCGTTACTATCCAAGTGGTAGACACAAGGATTATTGGAAATGTCGGCCCGGGTATAGGTTCTTCCGGGTTGTTGATCTCCTCTACCCTGGATTCGGGAAGTTCTTCGGCCTCTACCATGGCCACCTCCGCGCCCTCCTTGTCCTATAGATCCGAACGTTGCGTTGACAGCTATGTTGTCCGGAGCTGGCTTTTCGTCCGAGGTGTTCTTGCACTTCTGAGTTTGCTTTGGCTGTTTGGCCGCATTGGGATTGGCCAGAATATTTAGCAGCCCTTCTGAATCATCATTGGCTCAGCATATTTGATTGCCGTCTCTATCATTTCTCCCGAATCTATGAGATGGTCATGCTTCATCCTGTGACGTAAAAGTCCGACTAGAAGTCCTGCAATAAAAGCTTCTATCACAGTTTGCTCGTTTACTCCTTCGTAGGAGTTCTTCGTATTGATCCAACGTTCGAGGTAATCTCGGCAGGTTTCTCCGGGTCTTTGGGTGCAACGCTGCATGTCTCCGACTATGCAGGGCCTCCTATATGTTCCCTCGAAGTTTGAAAAGAACGCACTTTTCATATCATACCAGTTATGAATTGAATTCTCTTGGAGTTCATTGAGCCATCATCTAGCCGTCTTCCTCAGCATCAGTGGGAGATATCATCGAGCCGTATACGTGGACCAAAGCACTTGGGTCCCACGTACACATCTTCTTCTTCGTACCGCCGCACTTCTATGTTTGATTCGATGCGATGGCAAGCGTTGTTTGGTGAGAGAGATCTGCGCCTTGGAGGCTCGCGGATTCTGCGCGGTGGAGTCGGATTTCTGCTTCTCCTCTCGCCATTGCCGCCTCCGCCCCTGCGGCTCCCACGGTTATGACGTGATCCTTCATGGTCGCTGCTAGGAGGCGATGGTGGCCCTGGTGGATTATTTTCGGCTGGGTTTCTTGGTGGTGGCGGTGGAGCCTCGTTGTGCTGACTCTGATGCCTATTTCTTAGGGCACCGTCCCTACTTGATTCAGGATGATCCGGATCATCTCTTCGTCCGGCGTTGCCAGCTGGACGGCTTGGTGGTGGCATCCTTAGCCGATCTTGTTCCTCTCGCTGGCGGCGTGTTTCCGGGTCTTCTCTGTAGCGGTTGTTTTACCGATGATGGTCCTGATGAGGAACCATTGCCCTGATGGCATCTTCAGACGCAGCCGGAATAACTCTTGCACAATCACGTGCCGGCCTGCGAGAGTGGCCGATTGAGCTGGTTCTTGAATTCTCTTCTTCTCCACGGGGGCGATAACATTGAGTCGTATCCTTGTGAAGCCTTATGTCAGCGCTTTGGTCGGTGCCAGTGTGGCAAAACTCGGATTTTGAGGCCAGCTTTCCACTATATGACGCGGCCGTCTTTTGCTGCTTTAATCCTTTGTCCAGCAATGCGACACATTGCTGGACCTGCTGTGGAGACGGATTGTTTGCAAGGATAGCTCGAGCTGTAGCAGCATTTTCCACCGGCGTGCTGTAGACTCGGATCTTCTCTCCATCTTTTCCATCGAATAGATCTTTGTGGATATCTGGATTCTTGTTAGCAAGAAACGGACCTCCCCTTGTTTTGTTTGGATGTCGCTTAAAATCTGACTGATATCTGGCAGGATCACTGTCTAACTGCTATCGCATCTCGACAAGGCGCGTGACCTCTTCAAGTAGAAACAAGCGGTGCTTTTCTAGGTCCTCAGCCCTTTTCTCCAGCGCCTCCGGCATAAGATCCGAAGCCGTTAGGATTGGAATTGTGAGAGCATATCCGTAAATTTCACGTGCACCGTTGGTGACAACGTGTCCATCCACAGGAGGATCGATCAGGGTGGGATTAATCGGATCTCCGTCCTGATTCTCCATCTCGATCTCTTCATCAACTTTTCCTTTGTTGGTTTCCTCGACGTCCGGTTCTACCAGAGTCGGATTCTTCTTCTTCTTCTTCTTCTTCTTCTTCTTCTTCTTCTTCTTCTTCTTCTTCTTCTTCTTCTTCTTCTTCTTCTTCTTCTTTGACCGCCTAGTAGCCTTAACGTGCGTACCCGTGGCAAAGACGGATTTTGGTTCGGTACCGAGGGATAAACTTCCGTCGGTACTTTCCATCATGGTTGGTTTGTGGACCTCGAAGGAATCTCCGGTGTCCATGTCATCCTGTGAGGTGTAGCTTTCATCCATGCTATCGTATGGACTAGGAGGAGTTTCCGGCTCACCTTGCGCTTTCTTGGAGACGTGATCTTGCTCGTACTCCTCTATTTCTTTGTCGAAGTCTCTAAGTTCCTGCAACGTGAATGACTCCGCTGGGGATCCAGGTAAGTCGGCATTTTCTTCGATTGTGTCTAGCACCGAGTCGCTACCAGCTCCAGCGTCGACAAAGTCGGATCTAGTGCTTATATGGTATACGAAACAATGCTTCTTCTTGTTCATGTTCTTGAGGTATTTGTATAACTTGGTTTTCGCTTCGACGTCAGCAAAGCTAGATCCATAGCAGATGTATTCCTCGTCTATGTATCCGATCTCGCTGGAGAGATCAAATATGGATTCTTCTTCCACCTCTTCTTCCACTACAGGAGTGGATTGGGTGGGTTTGATTTTCTCTGGGACCCAAAACTCTTCCGCTTCTGCGGACAAAGTAGATCCGGATTTTTCTTCTGCCATGGTCATCACCTCAAGGGTGGGTTGGGCGGGTTCAACGAAACCGAGAGAGATATCAATCTCACCGATTGACATGATCGTGTAGGCCGTCACGGGTTTTGAAGCCGTAATCCAAGTCTCATCAAGAAGGATGAGAGGGACATCACTGGCGTAGACCATGCGACCCATGGCGATTATTTTGCCGATTCCTGCACGCACAGATTCTGCCTGGAACGATGCTCCGAAGGTCACCTGCCCCATGATGGGCGCCAACTGTCATCGGATTGTCGACAAGTACGCCATAGGGGGTCCTAGTGGCGTTGGAAAGATTGGGTGTGAGACGTCGGATGTTCCAGGAGCGGTGAGCACAAGTTTATCAAGGTTCAGATCCGATTGTAGTGATCGAATCCTACTCATGCTAGCAACCCAGTAATATATTGGCATAAGCCGTATGTTACATCGGATTACAAGAGAGGTTCGCCTGTGTGAGTCGGTTGTGGTTGTCTATTGAGTTGTTGCGTTATGCCCTAAAGGATCCCATAGGGCCGGTTTATATGGTCACCGGGGCCTAAGGTTACAGGAGAGACCTATCCGGCTACGTTATAGAGTCGGTAACTATGTACAACTTGGACTACAAGTAATACTACATGCCTAAGTCGGTAACTCTTCTAGGCCTTGTCGTAGCCGGAACTGGCTCCTCCTCTTTCTCTGACTGGGCCGCCCGTGAAGCAAAGCTCTAACTCGTTGGTGGGCCACCCTGGTTAGCGAGTCTTGTGGGTATATCCGGAAAGTATGTCCCCAACAGGGGGTCTTGGTTCATGGGGACTTCTTGTCGTATCCTGTTGGTGTCATGGTCAAGGACCTAGTCATATCATAGTCATTTGTCTCAAGTAGGATCCCATTCACATGATAACCAAGGGAGGGCAAGATATGGAATGAATTCACCTTTGTGGGAATGGTTGATGTAGCATGATGTGTACCAATGGTGAATGCCATGTGTTGGGATGCATCATCTCCCCCCGCTTGAAAACGAGTCATTCTTGACGAAGTTCCTTCATCATGTAAGGAGAGAGATGTACCCATGGTCTTATGCTTGCATGTGGTTGGATCTCTGGCATTGTAGCCTTGGTAAAGGTTATTGAAGAGCTTGAGGTTGAGCTTGTCATCAAGTTGTGGTTGGATATCTTATAGTGTGTTCCTTGTAGGTGGTGGTCTATGTTGGGTACCCTATAAAACAGACAACAAAGAGAGATAATTGTATGATGGATTGTTAGTGTGGGTCACACTAAAATCACTCTTTTCACTTTTGGTGGCATGTGACGCGACACCCATGATTTTTCCACTCCTTTGAGGCTTGTGGCACCCACTCACGTGATCGTGGTTCACTCTCGCACCACTCATATCACAAGGGTCCTTAGCTTGTTTTATCTTGGGAAACGACGTCATGTTGGAAGCAATAACTTGGCTTGGCGTCATAGGAGTATTGTCATTCCACTTGAAATAATATTGGTTGGAGGTACCATCATGTATCACACCCTTATTGTATTGCCATGATATTCCAAGAAGCATGTGACACACGATCATTGTCACGACATCACACTCGACGGTGTCTTGATAGGGGACAATCTTGAAGGAGATGTTAACCTTGTGTTTGATCTTGAGGGCACCATTCTCATCAAGCCATTTGACATGATATGGATTAGGGTGCTCCATGTATGGAAACTTGAGTTTCTTACAAATTTCGATGCTCGCAAGGTTGTGACAACTTCCGCCATCGATGATTACCTTGATGGACTTGCCCACAATTCTGGATCGTGTTTGGAATAGGTTGATATGTTCGTCCTCTCTTGGAATGGAGCAGTTTGTCAAGACTTGGGCGATGACAAGTGAAGGAATTGGATCATGCTCACATATGAGTGTGTCCTCATATTTCATAGTAGTTTCCTTTGTGATAGAGGCTTGAGTCAAAGCTTCATATTCTTCTTCACTAACAGAGTAGGTTGTGCCATTCTCATCCGTTAGCATAACTCTTGTGTTGATGCACTCATAAGACTTGTGGCCTTTTCCTCCACACTTGTAGCAGACGACTTGACTATCCATTGTTATGTTGGAGGAGGATGCTATAGGGTTCTTGGTTTTCTTGGAGGAGCTTGGTGCTTAGTTTGTTGTCTTGGAGGAGGCATTCACATTGATTGAAGCGTAGTACGCCCTTTTCTTCTCATAATAATTTTCCTTTTGCAAGTGGCCCTCGACCTTGGTGGCTTGGTGAAGGAGGTCCACTAGAGTCTTGTAAGGTTGGAAATCGACTATTTTGCGTATTGGGCAGCTCAATCCATTGAGGAAACGTGTTATTGTTTTCTCCTCGAGCTCTCATCATAGTCATCTCCATTTCCTTGTAAAACTCTTCAATTTTCTGCGTGCCTTGCTTCAAGTTTTGTAGCTTGTCAAAGAGGTCTTGACAATAGTGCTCGGGAACAAACCTTGCATACATCACCTGCTTCATCTCCATCCAAGTGGTAACCGGTGGTTCTTCTAGCTTCTCACGGTTTCTTTGATACTCTTCCCACCAAACATTGGCGTAGTCCTCAAACTCAAGATATGTCATTGCCACTTTCTTCTCTTCGGAATAATTGTGGACTCGGAAGATCTTATCAAGTTTGAGTTCCCATTCGAGATATGCATCGTCATTCTCTTCTCCTTTGAACTTGGGCATAACGAAATTAAGGTTTCCAAACTTGGCATCGTCACGCTCATGATAGTTGGGTCACCGTTCTTGGCGCAAACTTGCTTCACTTGGTGGGTGTGGAGGGGAGGAGGGGGAGCTTAATTGCCTAGCGGTGGCGGTGGAGGAGCTTGATGATGCTCGAAGTCCCTTCTCCGCGTTTGCAGGTCATCATTTTCATTCATAGCTTGTTGGTGTGCTGGTGTTGAGTGTTGAATATATTTGTACGTGTATAGGTTAGGGTTTTGTATATTGTACCTGTAGTGTCTCTCTCCCCATGTATTCCCCGGGAGACTAGACCCGGTCATACCTCTGTACCTATATATGTGCCCCGTGCACGATCAATCAAATCATCGATGCACCAAACAGTCTCTAACATGGTATCAGACACCGTATCGGTCCCTAACCCTAGCTTCCGTCCCACCTAGCCGCCGCCCCGGGCTCCTACCCTGCCGTCGCCGCCTCTTGGCCGCCGTCGCCGCCACAGCCCCCGCCGCCGCTACCCTCTGCCGCCGCCGCCACTTGGCCACCGTCGCCACAGCATCCCCCGCCACCGCTGCCCTTCCATGCAGCCGCCGCGCCCTACCCTCCCTTCTCTCCACCATGTCGTCGACACCAGCCTCCTCCCGCACCAATCCCTTTGCTGGACCTGATCCCGCCGTCATCCGCGAGATCAAGATCTGGGAACGAGTTCCTGTGACCCTCGACGCCTCCAACGCCTCCTACCACCCTTGGAAGACCTACTTCGCTCTCCTTTTCCGCGAGGAGAATCTCCTGGATCATGTCAACGGCTCCACCGACTCGCGCGTCATGGCGGCTGATCCCGAGTGGACCACGATCGACGCCATGCTCATCAGGTGGTTCTTCACCAGCATCTCACGAGATTTGTTCCACACCGTCGTCACCTACGACGATGATGCCACAGCCGTGTGGGTCAAGCTGAACGCCTTCTTCACCGACAACAAACTTCAGCGGTCCGTCTTCTTTCAGCAAGAGTTCTTCGCCTGCCATCAGGACGACAAGACCATTTAGGAGTATACTCGTCGTCTCAAGCAGTTGGCGGACGACCTCCGCGACATCGGCCAACCCATCGGTGATGATTTCCTCCTCAGCACGCTCACCGCCAACCTCAATGAGGATTTCGGCCATGCTGCCAGCAACCTCTCCTTGATGTCGGATCCCTCCTTCCCCAAGTTCGTGGCGTACTTGAAGCTGGAGGAATGCCGGATGCGCGGGGTCAAGCAGCGTGCGCAGCATCAAGCCCTCGCCGCCGGGACATCACGTGGCGCACCACCGTCCAATGCCCGCCCGCCCCCCGGCCACCGTTGCAGCCCACCCCGCCAGGGTTCTACGCTGCACCTCCCGCCGCTCCCCAACAGCAGCAGCAGGGTGGACGCCATGGCAACTGCCGCAGATGTCGCAAGCAGCCACAGCAGCAGGCCACCGAGGACGGCCAGGCACCCAGGGGGTCCGCGCCCGCCCCAGCCCACCCCTCCCTGGACGTACGGCACCAATCCATGGACCAGCGTTGTCCATGCTTACTCCATGACGGTGCCTCGGGCACCCGCACCGAGCCTCTGCAGGGCGCATCCGTCAAGCCACTAGGTCTACTTCGCCGCGAGTGCCGCGGCATCCCCAGGCGCCTCCTACCCGGCCTTCGGCGCTGCGCCCCATGGTGCCTCCTACCCAGCCTACTTCACACCGCCGACAGCTACTGGCCCTACAGCCGCGCCACCATCTGGTGGGTACCCACCCCAGGTGCCGCCCCCGTGGGATCTAGCACTCCTCGCCACGCTACACTCGGTGCCGTCTCCCAGCAACTATGGAGGCGGCGGTGACTGGAACATGGACACGGGCGCCACCGCCCACATGACATATCATCCCGGTAACCTTGCGTCTTCCACTCCTGTTCAAACTTCTACTCGCATCACCGTCGGTGACGGTTCCTCCTTACCCATTACTCATGTCGGTCATAGGTCTTTTCCTTCCACATCCACTCCCATTACCATGTCTAATGTTCTTGTCTCTCCTAATTTAGTCAAAAACCTTGTTTCTATTCGCCGTCTTACTCGTGAGAATCCCATTACTGTTCAATTTGATGCTGTTGGTTTTTCTGTGAAGGACGCCCGTACACGGATGGTTCTCCACCGATGTGATAGACCCGACGAGCTCTACCCGGTGCACCCTCCTGCCACCACCACCACCACTCGTCCAGCCGCCTTCGCCGCTAGCGTCGACCTTTGGCATGCTCGTCTCGGCCATCCCAACTCCACCGTTTTGCATCAGATTCTCCAGAGTTTTTCATTCACTTGTAATAAAGCTGAACACCATACTTGTGAGGCCTGCCGTCTCGGCAAGCACGTGCGTCTTCCTTTTAGCGAGTCTACCACTATTTCCAATTTTCCTTTTTAGTTGTTGCATAGTGATGTTTGGACGTCTCCGGTTGCTAGCAACACGGGTTACATATATTATTTGGTGATTTTGGATGATTTTACTCACTATGTGTGGACATTTCCCCTTCGTCGCAAGTCCGACGCTCTCGTCACTCTCACCGATTTTTATTCCTATGTCTAAACTCAATTTGGCCGTCCCATTCTCGCCCTTCAAACTGACAATGGAAAAGAGTTTGATAACGCTGCTGACCGTATTTCGCCTCACTTTCCCTTACACGTCCCAACAAAATGGCCGTGCTGAGCGCGTCATTCACACTCTTAATGACTATGTCCGCACGTTGCTTTTCCACTCCAACGTTCCTCCTAGGTTCTGGCCGGACACACTCGCCACCGCCACTCTTCTCCTTAACATCCGCCCTTGTCGTCCTCGCTGGAATTATACTCCTCACCAGCTCCTCTTCGGTGTCCCTTCCTCCTACGACGGTCTCCGGATTTTTGGGTGTCTTTGTTATCCTAGCACCGTGTCCACCACCTCTCATAAACTCGCTCCACGTTCGGTTCCTTGTGTCTTCCTCGGTTACCCCTCTAACACCAAAGGTTACAGGTGCTATGATCCCGTGTCCCACCGTGTGTATACTTCACGACACGTTTACTTTGATGAGCTGGGTTTTCCATTTCAGCAGGCACCTACTACATCAGCGCCCTCGAGCAGTGATGCGGCCCTGGCTGCACCCCCACCACCTGCGGCCCCAGCTACGCCCGCGCCTTCCATGGCCCCGGCTACGCTCGCGCCCACCGTGGTTCCGGCTGCACCCCCCGCGCCCTCGGAGTCCTCGGCACCTCCTGCCTCGCCGGCATGCCCGGCTACGTCGGCCGTAGCCGCACCCCTCACCGGTGCAGTCACACGCGCTCGGACCGGGACTCGGCGTCCCAACCCGCGCTACACCGACCCCGTGTACAACTACGCTGCGGCTACCTCGACTCCGTCTCCACTACCCTCTTTCGCTCGTGCCGCCCTTCGGGATCCGAACTGGCTTGCCGCTATGCGAGAGGAGTTCGACGCCCTCCAGCGCAATCGTACATGGCAGCTCGTACCGCGACCCCCAACGCCAATGTTATCATTGGCAAGTGGGTCTTTCGGCACAAGACACGCCTGGACAGTTCTCTCGAGTGCCATAAGGCGCGTTGGGTGGTACGCGGCTTTCGTCAGCGAGCAGGCGTGGACTTCACCGACACCTTCGCCCCGGTTGTCAAACCGGGCATGATTCACACCGTTCTCTAGCTCGTCGGTTCACCAGCTCGATGACTCCAATGCTTTCTTGCATGGACATCTCATCGAGCAGGTGTTCTGCCAGCAGCCCACCGTCTTCGTCGACAGCGCCTTCCCCGACCATGTGTGCCTGCTCTCCCATTCGCTCTATGGGTTAAAGAAGGCGCCTCGCGCTTGGTACCAGCGGATGGCAGGCTTCCTTCAGCAGCAGGGGTTCCAGTCCACTCGGTCCGATGGCTCCCTGTTCGTGTCCCACCAGGGTGCTTCCACCACGTACCTCCTCCTGTACGTCGATGACATCATCCTGACTGCTTCCTCCACGGCTCTCCTGCAGCAGATTACGGCTCAGCTCAGTGCTGAGTTCGCCCTCAAGGACTTGGGGGCCCTTCACTACTTCCTCGGCATCGAGGTCGTCCGCCGCGACACTGGCTTCTTCCTGCATTAGCAGAAGTACGCGCATGAGGTTCTGGAGTGCACAGGCATGCTTAATTGCTCCCCTGCCACTACACCTGTCGACATGAAGGCCAAGGTATCCGCCGTTGAGGGCTCTGTGGCGTCTGATGCTGCCTTCTATCGCTCCATCATCGGGGCCCTACAGTACCTCACACTGATGTGGCCGGACCTACAGTATGCTGTCTAGCAGGTGTATCTTCATATGCATGCTCCGCGTGACACCCACTAGACTCTGGTGAAACGGATTCTCTGGTACATCCGTGGCACCATGTCCATGGGGCTCACCCTGACGACCTCTCCTGACACCAGCCTCGTCGCCTACTCCGACGCCGACTGGGCTGGGTGTCCCGACACCAGACGCTCCACCTCCGGATACTGCGTCTACCTCGGCCCCTCCCTGATCTCGTGGTCGTCTAAGTGACAACCCACGGTTTCACATTCGAGCGCCGAGGCGGAGTACAGGGCTGTGGCTAACGCCGTGGATGAGTGCTCCTGGCTCCAACAGCTACTACAAGAGTTACTATGCGAGGTTCCCAAGGCCACGATTGTTTACTGTGACAATGTCTCTGCGGTATACCTTTCGACTAACCCTGTTCATCATCGCCGGACAAAGCATATCGAGCTCGACATTCACTTCGTACGGGAGCACCTTGCCCTTGGTCGTGTCCGAGTTCTACACGTACCCACCGATCAGCAGTTCCCCGATGTGATGATGAAGGGCCTTCCTACTTCGCCCTTCGAAGGTTTTCGGTCCAGTCTATGCGTCACCGGCGACGCTTCGACTGCGGGGGGTGTTGAATATATTTGTACGTGTATAGGTTAGGGTTTTGTATATTGTACCTGTAGTGTCTCTCTCCCCATGTATTCCCTGGGAGAGTATACCCGGTCATACCCCTGTACCTATATATGTGCCCCGTGCACGATCAATCAAATCATGGATGCACCAAACAGTCTCTAATATTGAGCATGACGATTGTTGGTTCTATCTTGGCGAGCATCCACATCATCGTCACTTGTATCCCATGCCGGTGCTTTATTGTGTTGAAGGGGCACATGGTGGTCATGAGGAGGGTGGTGACGCATATCATGTCGGAGTTCTTCACCATGATGTTCTTGGTCTTGTTGCGATTGTACTTCGATGATTGCTTGTTGTGGTGGTGTAACATGCTCTTGGTGTTGTTGATGAGGTTGAGGAGCATGTGGATCCACCGCTGGAGCATGACGATGACGAGCTTGTTCGTTTCCATTATGGTGATGGGGTTCTCCACGACAGGAGTTGGACCTTGAAGACTCGCCATATCGACCTGAGGAACATGTGCGGGATGAACATGGCGAGCTTGAGCGATGACCATGTCGATTGCCAAGGTTGGCAATAGCTTGGTGAAGATCTTGGAATTGAGCGTGATGCTTCGCTTGGAATTGCCGGTCATGGTACTCAAACTCTTGGAAAGTATCATCGAGACGGTGCTCAAGTCTCTCAAATTGGGTATTGAACTCTTGGCGTTGCGCCCATAAGTTGTGGCGCTTGGCAAACCCGTCTTAGTTATTGAAGTTGTTATCTCCAATAGCTCCACTTGCCCTAGACATTGTGCACAATCACACGTGATAGAGAGGTCATATTGGTGGAATGGTATTTTCTACCTTGCCTTGCCGATTCAAAAATTGGAAAGATTGTTCTTGCCGAGAGCAAAGCGAATAGCGGATACACAAGACACACACACAAAGGCCTATGGTCGAAGGTTAGGAAGGTGGATAGCAAATGGAACAACCAAATGAAAAGGTTATTGTCAACAGTGGGTAAAATCCAACAAGAACACAAAGTCAAAGGAAAAGTTCAAAAGGGGTGACGAGAACCTACGACTATACACACACGATGGATATTAATGGAGTTAGCACGACTATGGAAAATGAGAAACGAACAAAAATGGTCCTAGCAAAGACTAAAGCTCGGTGTCATGCCAACACAAGGAGATCCATAGTCCATTTGCCAAAAGATTGAGAAGCAACGGATTTGCATGCTTGCCTTGATCTTGCTCACACTCTTGCTTAGAAGCTTTGGACTCTCTTTTGTATTGGTACCTCTCTTTTTATTTTGCCTTTTCTCCTTTTTTGATATATATCTTTCTTTCTATGCTATAGAATCAACCTTTTGCTTTTGCTTATGCACTATCACTATGCAAAAGCAAGTGCACAATGCTTCGGCAAACACAAAATGTGCTACTCTCGATAGGTTAGATAACACACAAAGGAAGAAATGGGGTTGTCAAGAGTGGTGTAAGTTATACCTTTTGGTTATGTTGAACTTGCAACCGTTGGTGTAGGGGAATGTTTCGAGGTCTGCGGTGTCGATGTCGAGCGCGAGACGTTATTGTGGAAGTTTTGTTAGATTACAGACACACACAAGGAACACAAACACACATAGGAAAATAGTCGAAAAACAAATAGTGGTGAAAAATATATACAGGGCCAGAGACTCCGGGGTCTCGGGGTGGAGACTCGAGGGGGGGGGGACTCCGGGGTGGTGGGCCAGATACTGCGGTATCGGGGACAGCAGGACGAACATCTTGTGTTCTTGAGCAGAAATTCAGCCCTTTCAACCTCAAATCTGAAAAAATCGACCAAATTGGGCTAGGAAACGTAGGGATAAGGTAGAACAACTCCAAATAAAAGTTTCTATTGGACCAAAACAACAATATACTCACCAAAACAAGATCTTGATCCAAAAGCAATTTGGGGTAATATTTTTGGTAGTTCTGAATTTATGGTGGAAATCAATGAACAAAGTCAAATCTGTGGAAACCAAAAGCTGCTGATTCCAGTTGATATGGGATCCCTTGTAGGATTGACCCTAGGGTAGCCCGATCTTAATAGATTTGAGGCGGTGAGTGAGGGGAAACACAATGAATATGATGAACGCAACACAAATGCAAGGTAAAGATACAAACGCACGCAAACACACCCGATTCGATTTGCTCCCGTTGGTTCAAACAACCAATCCAATAGAATCCTCAGTGAGAGACCATGAGGTAGAATCTATAGGGTTTGTAGCATGGAAAACAAAAAAAATCTATCGCGGGAACACACAAAGCCAAGATCTAATCTACGAGATTGGTGCAACGAGTTTATAGAGAACTAACCCTCATAGATCCAAAGTGTTTAATGAGATCGGATTCTCGTGGTTGATGTAGTCGATCACTTGCCGATCTCAAGATCGTGTAGACCATCCATCCGGCACCACGTTCCGACAATGCTTCCTTAGTCGGTCACACGTATGGTAGTCGATGAATACCTTCCTCTCCCTTTTTCTAGCAGGCAGCAGAGGTAGTATATCTCCCCGGAATCCCAACAGCAGGATGGTGTAGTGGTGGTGGTGGAGGAGAGATTTCTGTAGGCCTCCGCCTAAGCTAGAGCAGGACGGTGGATGAGAAAAAAGAGGGGGCGACGAACAGGGTTAGGCACCAAGGGCAAGAGGTTCAAGGGGGTGTGCCCCCACCCCTCCTTATATAGGTGGGGAGGGGCGGCCAAGGGTGTTCCCAGCCCTAGCTGAGTCCCTCCCCAACCCAGCCTCCAAAGGGAGAGGTTGAAACCTTTTATACCTAGACTTCCCTCATACCAAAAACTAGAGTTTGACTTTCCAAACTAGGATTTGACTATTCAAACTAGGGTTTGACCCTTCTACTAGTCTTGGCCAAATTGGCACTTTAGGGTTTGGTGTGGACAGCCTCTAGGGCATGTCACATCCCAAGTGACCCCTCCCAGAGTGGTGGACCTTCCAGAACATTCTAGAAGGTTCTGGTCAAAACATCGAAAACATTTCCAAACCTCGGAAAACCACTTTCCTTATATGAATCTTTTTCTTTGGACCATTATGGATCTCCTCATGATATCCTGGATCCAATCTGAGACTCTGAACAACATTCGGTCTCCAACTCACATTCCATATCTACTTTAAACAACATCGAATCCTTAAGTATGTCTCCCTACGGTTCGTGAACTATGCATACATGAACGAGACACCTCTCCGATTAATAACCATTAGTGGGATGTAGAAATCCATAATGGCTCCCACATATTTCTACGATGAGTTCATGACCGAATGACCATTTGCATACGATACGGATTCCCTTTGTCTCGTGATACTTTACTTATCCGAGGTTTGATCGTCGGTATCTTTAAAACTAGTTCAACCTCGTTACTGATAAGTACTCTTTAATCAACCTAGTTCAAGCCAATTGTATGACATTCCACCGAGAGGGCCCAGAATATATCTATCCATCATATGGACGGACAAATCACACTCTTGATCCATGTGCTTCAACACATACTTTCAGAATACCTAATGCCACCTTTATAACCACCTAGTTACGAAGTGGTGTTTGATGTCATCAAAGTATCCATCCGATGATGGTGATTAACATGATCTCATGGTCGAAGGATTAGGTTACTATGTATTTAAAAGCTTTGTAGCAAACGCACTTTAATGACCTAATCTTATGCTATGCTTACTATAGGAGTGTGTCCATCACATCATTCCCCTAATGACATGATCTTGTTATTAATAACATCTAATGTCCATGATCAGGAAACCATGATCATCTATTAATCAACAAGCTAGTTTAACAAGAGGCTTACTAGGGACTCTTTTATGTTTACAAAACACACAAGTATTACTGTTTCCGGTTAATACAATTATAGCATGGGATGTAAACATTTATCATAAACATGAAGATATGATAATAGCCACTTTATTATTGCCTCTTGGGTATATTTCCAATAGTCTCCCACTTTCACTAGAGTCAATAATCTAGTTTAGAAAAAACTTGTGCATTCAACACTTATGGCTTTCTGGTGTTGTATATACACTATTGCTAGAGGTAAACATAATCTTCGGATCTAACACTTCCAGGCCCATGTGTATTTGCATGTCTTTGCGTCTCTACGCATCAATCATTCTTCAATGAGATGACATTGTATAAATTTGGTCCTTTGGTGAGACCTTTAGTTGCTTGGGGTTAAAACATGTTGATACAATTGTCGTACAATATATCTTCATAGTACTAGCCCGCTGTGAACCACACCTAGTTTGATAAGAAATTACTTGACATAAATGCCCTCTTTTGCTGCTACAATGAACTCATATACTTAGCCTTTTGTTGTAGTATCTGTCACAATGTCTTAACTTTGGAACTCATCCAAATCTGTTATGGAACTTTCTTTCCATTACATTGTGCCACCCATAGTTTAAATTGATATAAACTTAATATGTATCTCGTGACAAAACTAGTATCAATGTAATACTTTACAATGAACTATCTATGTATTTGTGACCTCTACATAAATAACATATTCTTTGTTATTCTAAAGATCATAAGAATATCCTTACTATCGTCCAATGATCAGCTTATGAGTCATTCTGGTATATGCTCATAACATTTAGAGCATATGACATATCTGGATGTGTACATATCACGGTATGATTAATCAAAATATTCCCGTGATTTCACTCACCAAGTGTCAAGAACACTTGGGATCTTATCTCACTTACCAAGTGTCAATACACTTGATTCTTGATTCAATCCTTCCTGTGTGACAAGAACCTTTCTTATAGTTTCTATATTAAACTATTTCAATATCTCATCTATGTACTCTCGGCACAGCCATATTAGCGTCTCAATCTATCCATATAGACATTGATATCTAATACTACCTCCGATCTAAATAAGTGTCGCCATTTTGAACTAGAGCTAGTTCAAAACCGTGACACTTATGTAGGATCGGAAGGAGTATTTGGGTTTTGCCTAAGTTTTTCATCAAAATGAAATTCTTAACACGTGTCAATAAAAGATACATTATTTCCAATCAACAATATGTCTTTCACATAATGTATTAGAACTATTTCTTAGGGCTCCCACTTAATTTCTTCCAAATGCAAGCATCTTCATTGTCTCCGATGAAATTAAACCTTTCAACAGTTTCATCATGGTGAAGATTCCAACTCCGTGATGCTTACTTCAACCATTGAAGTTTAGATGCGCTGTTAGCATCCTTTGAATTAACAAAACCCTTTGGATCGTGTCATGTACACCTAGGTGACCATTATATTAAAAGAACTTGTTTTGTTTGTTCAACTATCATATACCAAATTATATGCAGCGGTTTCTACATTAATCTGTCCAGATTAAATATCGCTATGAAAGATCAAATCTTGTCATAGTCAACTTCTTGAACGTTTTCATAAACTCTTTACCGACATGCCGATTATTTTATAGATGTGAAACATCCATGTCTATTTATAGATCCAAATACGACCGATAGGTCTTACGACTTTCCGGAGAGTCTTCCAAGTTCAAAGCTTGATTTCTCGTGTATGGAACTATTACGGATTCTATGGCTCCAAGCCATTTGACGGAGTCAGGGCTCATCATCGCTTCTTTGCATACATTCAGTTCATCATTGTCAAACAACAATGATTTACTCTCAAATCCTAGTATTTGATTGTTTACCTGAACTACTTTGTTCAATAGGAACTTAGACCTTCGTGACCACAACCATTGAGGCACGTGAGCCATGAGCATTGATGCCGCCTTCGGGACACTTTCCGGTGCTGCGCAACTCAGCACACACAGCTAAGGTTCAATAACATTATCAAAGTTCTATTGTCCTCCCACTTAACTTTTCACGAAATATTCCTTCTCAAGAAAATTGACATTCTAAGAAACAAACTCTTTTGTCTTTGGTGTTATGGATGAACACCTAACAGTTATTCGAAATAACATACAAAGACATGCTCATCCGACTTTGGTTCTAAACATTTTACTTATGCCTAGCATACCAAAATTTAAGAAAGGACAACTTGGGTTTTATCCCAATCCGTAACTTTATATGGTGTCATTTCAACATATCAGGATGGTGCTCTTTTTTAGTGTAAAAGCAGTAGTCACTAAAGCTTTAATCTTTAAAATACTATGGCAGTTTTATAACTGACACCTTTGATTTCACCATGTCAAACAAGGTTTCATTACATATCTCGAACACTCCATATTCCTATGGTGTTTCGGGAAATGCAAATCCATGTAACGATTCATCAAACCTTAGGTGTTATGCTAAACTTATAACTTAAATATCTTCCTTTATGATCCAATCATAAACTCTTTATTTTATTTGTTACAATGATTTTCCACTTCATCATGAAAGTCTTTGAACATTTTCAAATATTTCACACTTTTTCCTCATTAAGTAAATATACACATATATTCACTCAAATTTCCGGAGAAATCATATGAAGTTGAAATCCATCGCTCACGACTACACATAATGGACTACATATATCAATATGTACAAATTCCAATAAGTTAGTCTTTCGTTCTTCTTTGGCCTTTGAACAAAGTTTCAATTATCTCCAGGAAAGTCTCAAAAGCGTCATTTGATCAAAATCATAACACTCCAAAATTCCATCAGTATGAATTTTCTTCATGTTTTCTTTCCAATAAATTTAAATGGCGATGTCACTTCATAAGTGATCTTTCAATCATTTGTCTTACGACATTTTTATCATTTAGTTTTTATGGATGTGATTTCTCGAACCAGATTTGTAAATTATCCATCTTATATGGAATACGGAAATTATGTGAACAACCTTATGTTCTCATCATACCTGATCATAATAACAATTATTGAAACAAATATTGAAGGTAAGCTTTGATGTCAACGAGAAACACAACAACACTTTCTTTGTTTTCTGATGACCATCATCACATACTCTCTTGCTGGTTACTTATACCATTACAGTTTATGAATTGTGTTGTCCTGCATGACATTTCATACCAACCAATTCGGTATCCAATACCCAAGAACCACATTGTTTAACAAGCAAAGCATACAACCATAACATGTATATCATCTATATACTTATGCTGGACAATTCCAGTCTTTTATTTTCTGCCAAATATTTCCGAGATTCTCTTTCAGCATTTCCTTTTCCTTTTAAAAGAATCTATCAATATCAATAGTTCTGAAATACACATGACACATAGTCCAAAGCGTGTATAGTCAAATACTAATATCTTTGTACTTGCGCTTTGAAGTAGATCACCATCATCAAATGTTTGGCGTTCTTTCAAAATCCATTCTTTAGTAATCTTTTAGTGTAGTAAACATTTTACCTACATATTTTATTCATCCTCATCATGACAATTTTCATGATCAAGCTACTCTAGCTTATAACATCGAATCGCGAGTATAATGTGGCTCTCCAAAACCTTTTGGAGGATTAGGACATCTAGCATATCCAACCTTCGCAAATTCTCATCAAATATGAGAACATAAATTTTGCGATATTATACTCTATCATGTTGCAACCAAAACATTATTTCAGATATCGCAATATCTTCCACACATGATGGTTTCAGAAACATTTCTTTTAGCTCCTAGATCACCCTGATACTAAATCAACCTTTTGAATATCAAGGATCATGGAGGTAAACATGATACTTAGATACTAACACTGGAATTGTTACTCTCGCTTTAATACTAATTATTAAACTTCACAGAGTAAATGGAGTTTGCTGAAAGTTTGCAACATGACTTTTAAACTTTAGATTAACACTCAAAACAATACGATACCAGTTTGTAAATTAACTATCCAGAATTCTGTAGTTCTACTATCTCAACTAAAACTAAATGTAAGATGGTAAACGGATGCCAATGACAACAACAACTATGAAAATTCACTTTGATTTAATTTATGATAAATTGTGTTCAACTTTAATCATATTTTATTTGAACTCCCACTCAAAACAACATCCCTCAAGTCGTTTTGGTGATTACACGAACCAAATCCACTACACCAAGTCTGATCATCACGAGAGATGATGTAGCTTCAAAGGCGAACAATCAACATGTTCATCATATCATCCATATGACTCATGCTTTACCTTTCGGTATTCCGTATTCCAAGACCATGTATGTACATGCTAGGCTCGTCAAGGCTAACCTTAGTATCCGCATGTGCAAATCTGGCTCACACCCGTTGTATGCACACGTAGTATCTATCACACCTGATCATCACGTGATGCTTCAAAACGACGAGTCTTAGCAACAGTGCCTACTAAGGAGGAACACTTTATTACTTGATATTTAGTGAGAGGGATCATCTTATAATGCTATCGTCGCAATCTAAGCAATACAAGATGCATAAAAAGGATTAACATCACATGCAATTCATAATATGTGATATGATATGGCCTTTATTCTTGTGCCTTTGATCTCCATCTCCAAAGCACGAACATGATCTGCATCATCACCGGCGTGGCATCAAGGTCAATGGTGCCGCTTCATGGTTGTCCTCCACCAACTGCAACTATTACAACTAATTGATGAATACACACATGATGGGGATATGCCGAGTGGGGTATACCCAGCAGGACGTTTCCTACTAGCCCATACAACCCGCGAGTGGGCCTTTAGGACGGCGACTGGATTACGACCTAACAAGGAGCCAGGCGACTGGAAGCTGGAGGCCCAGAAGCATAGCTAGGCCCAGTCAGATTAGGTCAAGCACACTCCGAGTCCTTATCCAACTCGGTTGTAGATCTGTAAACCCTAGCGAGGTCACCCTATATAAACCTCCCTAGGGTACGCATAGAACTCACGTTCCATCATACACCCCCAGCGACTCGCCTCCTAGCCACTGAGCTCGCCCTTGTACTCTCTCATCAATACAATCTAGCAGGAGTAGGTCTTTACCCTCTAGGGGGCCAAACCTGGGTAAAACCCTGTGTCTTTGCCCTCATCTCACACCGCAAATGGCTGGCCGCCCTTGCCCCTCGTTCTACTACTCACTGCCGATTGCAGCATCTGCCGTGGCCATTCCCACAATAGTGGCACCACCGTGGGGCCTGGCCGGTCATGCCTGTGTTCTGCGGCGAGATCCAACTTGCCGATCAACCAGACGATCTCCACCGGCCGCATGATCGCCATCAGTGATATCCTCCAGATCTTGCCGAGCAGCTATGTCCCGGCGGCACCCATCACGCACAGCGTGATCATGCCAGTCGCACGACCAGCCTCTTCGTCGGCTTCACCGATGTCATCGTCTCGAAGGACTCGACTCACATCCACGAGTCGCCACCGCGCGATCGACTCACTAAGACTCAGGTCCGCACCATCCACCGTCTCGCCTCCGAGTATGGCTCGGCCAGCAGCAACGTTGCCGAAACCAGCATGGCCACGGACGATGCGGCCCTCAACGACGACGCCGACTCGGCGACCCCGACGTCAATCGCCGGATCCATTGTCGCCGCGTCACCCACGGGATCCACCACCCAAGTCTCCAACATGGGGGACTTCAAGGATCCTTCCATCCTCGGGATCTTCGACTCCGACTCCGGGTCGGAGAACTCCGGCGACCTCCAGCCGGATTGGGTCGCTTCGTTTCGACCTACATGGCGAGTGGAACGAGCGCCCCGCCAGACACTTTCTCTATGCTGATCCCGTCGACCGCGACGGTGACGGAGGTCGAGGAACTTCACCTGTGACTGGAGGAGGCGGTCCGCAAGGAACAAGCTGAGCGCGATTTTTTTCCTCGAGCAAGCGACGGCATAGGATCTCTCTCTCTACCATCAGCGCCGTGTTAGGTCGCGCCTGAACGCCATCGTTCAGGGCCACGCCCTGAATTTTGACGACGAGAATGACCCGGCCCGCATGGCCGAACGCGTGGTCTACGAGAACGCGCCACCAGGAGGAAGTGCCCGGCCACCACTAGGCACAACAGCGAACGGCGCTCCACCACTGCCACCCGGTCACGTGCCCCCTCATGACCCACCATGGATCATGATCTCCCCGCAAGAGCGGGATGCGAAAGGCCTCCCGCTGTTCTCCACTATGATGGACAATGTCACCACAAGTCGAGCCGCGGTCGCCAACATTAATGTGACCGGGGAAGGCGCACTGCAGATCTAGTATGCTAAGGCCTTACTCGCCAAGGCCATCCAGTAACAAACCGCGGGAGACGACTCGCGGGGGCGCATGTACTCCCGATCGTCAGGAAGTAGGGCGGCCTCGAGCGGCCGCCCAATGATGACAAATACTCACAACTGCACACCACCTGAGCCCCTGCAGATCCAACCACGACCCGCGCACGTGGCACTCTCCAACAACGACCCACGACCGACAAACAACATGGCCGCTGCCAATGGGCAGCCAGTCGACGCGCGGACCCACATCATCAACAACCAAAGCTGGCGCGCACGCCATCTCGACGACTTGAGGCACACCCTCACGAACCGCCGCAACGGCGAACCAAGGGGCTCGCTCAGCCGAGTCGGCCCCCAGTGCTTCGGACCAATGAGCCGCAACGGCGAACCAAGCGCCAAAAGAGATCGATAAGTATGATCCCTCGTACGACCCGTCCGTATGGCTGGACACATATCTCATGGCGATGGGAATCACCGGCCACACCGACCTACTCGCCACCCGCTACCTCCCCCTGATGATGGAGGGAGCAATCCGAAAATGGGTCAATTCCCTCCCCACGAACATCATAGATTCCTTGGAGGATATGCGCGACACCTTCGTCAGACACTTCAAGGGTTCCTACACCTGCGCCACCACCTTCGGGGACCTAGATTGATACGTCCAGGGACCCCGCGAGTCGATCCGCAACTGGCAGGATCTATGGTTCAATGCGGCTAGCATCCACCTAGACACGGCGATACACTGCTTCAAGACCTCGTGCCGCTATGAGCCCTTGGTCGCCAAGCTCAAGCAGGTGTACAAGACACTTGACAACCTCCCAGACCTCCTCGAGATCGCGAAGCGGTACGTGGAGGAGGACCCAAACCAAGAAACCGACGACGAGTCGGGTGGAAACCGCCGCCCAAGCGGCCACGACAGCGGGAGGCGACCTGAGCTACGCTACAGCAACACTCGCCTCATCGGCAAGTGCCACGGTGACGGGCGAGTCGAATTCGTCGCCAATGCCGGCTACGTGCCATGCGAGCCCAAGAGCTTCCGCCGCGATGGAGGCCAACACCACAACAGCGGAAATTACAACGCGAGGCCAAAATTCGACCCCGTAGCTCTCCTTAACCATCCCGGTGTGTTCCACAGCAGAAAGGGGAAGCCCGCCACGCACATGACAGCCGACTGCCACTCCCTGAGGGAGATTGAGAAGGCACGGCGCGCATGGGAAGACCCCAACAACCATCCGCCAAACGGTGGGGCATTCGGCAATGAGACCGGCTCGCTCCACACCTTCAAGCTGGTGCCCTTCAACAACCCCTACCATTGTGTCCTAGGGCGGCAAGCGTTTGCCAAGTTCTTGGCGGCGCCACACTATGCGTACAACGCGATGAAGCTGCCAGGGCGTGCGGTATCATCACCATCCACGGCGACCCCGATATGGTCGCGGAGTGCGAGGCAAAGGGCACCGAGCTCGCCGACGCCGTCATCACCGCAGAAGACAACCACGCGGAGGAGCTCGCCAAGTACACGAGCGGGGTCGACAATGACGACCCCACAATACTCAAGAAGCCCAACTCGGAGAATGGCGGCTTGACCGCATTCGAGGCAACCACGCACACGCGCTCCGTCGAACTGGTCCCAGGCGACTCCAGCCAGATAGTGATGATAGGGACAGGCATGAGCCCAGCATAGGAAGGCGCGCTCATCGAGTTCGTACGTGAGAATCGCGACATATAATCGTATGGAAGCCATCTGGCATGCCTGGTGTCCCGAGGAACTCGCTGAGCACAAACTCAACGCCGACCCCAAAGCGTGACCCATCAAGCAGTCGTTGTGGCCCTTCAATGAAGAGCGCCGCCAAGCAATCACCGAGGAGGTGCAGCGCCTCTCATTGCAGGATTCATACGGCCAATCAAATACTCCAAGGGGCTGGAAAACCCAGTCCTGGTCGAGAAGAAGAACGGGACCTGGAGAATGTGTATCGATTACACAAACCTCAACAGTGCCTGCCCAAAGGAGCAGTTCGTCCTCCCGCAGATCAATCAAATCATCGACTCGACCGCGGGCTCGGAGTCGCTGTGTTTCCTTGATGCCTACTCAGGCTACAACCAGATCAAATGGCAGTCGAGGACGAGGAGAAGACGACATTCATCACGCCATTCGAAGCATTCTGCTACACCATCATGACATTCGACCTCAAGAACGCCGGAGCGACCTACCAGAGGTGCATGCATGAGTGCCTTGCGAGCCAAATTGGCCTCAACATCCACGTCTATAGCAACGACATGGTGGTGAAGTCCACTCGCCAGGGCGATCTACTCGCCGACCTGGCCGAAACCTTCGCAAATATGCGGAGGTACAAGATCAAACTCAACCCAGGAAAGTGCACCTTTGGTGTACCTACTGGACAGCTGCTGGGGTACGTAGTCTCCAAATGAGGCATCGAGGCGAACCCCACCAAGATCAACACGATCGCCCGGCTCGGCAAACCCGAATTCCTGCACGACGTCCAGAAGTTGGCCGGGCGAGTCGTGGCTCTCAGTCGCTTCATTCCCCGGCTAGGCGAGAAGGCAATGCCTCTCTACGCCTAATGCACATGTTCCAATGGGACAAGGAGGCAGACCACACGCTCCATGCACTCAAGGAAGTGCTACTCGCGGCCCCGCTACTCGCCGCCCCCGTCGACAAGGAGCCCATGATCGTCTACGTCGCGGCTTCCGAACGAGTCGTCAGCGCCGTCATGGTCGTCGAATGACCAGAAGAAGGCAAGAAGCACCCGGTGCAGCGACCGGTCTACTACATCAATGAAGTCCTCACCGAGTCGCGATAGCGCTACCCGCAGTACCAGAAGTGGGTATATGCGGTCTTCAGAGCCCAGCGGCAATTGCCGCACTACTTTTAGGAGCACTCGATCACGGTCGTATCCTCAGCTCCGTTACAGGATATCATCCGCAATCGCGAGGCGACTGGATTAGTCGCCAAGTGGGCCATCGAGATTGGGGTCCACAACATCAGATACGAGCCCCGCAAGGCAATCAAGTCGCAGGCCCTAACAGACTTCCTCGCCGACTGGGAGGAGGCGGAGCAGCTAGAGAAGCTGCCGTACCTCCACTACCGGTCGCTACACTTCGACGGGTCGAAGAACGCAAATGGCGCAGGGGCAGGGATCGTCCTCACATCCCCCAAGGGCGACAAGCTTCTCTACGTCCTATACCTCGACTTCACCCCCCGCACCAACAACATGGCCGAGTATGACGCCCTCCTTCACGGCATGCGAGCAGCCAAGGAGATGAACATCAACCGTCTGCGCTGCTACGGTGACTTCGACCTCGTCGCCGCACAAGTTGCCGGCACCTACAACGCCATCTCCCCCACCATGGCGGCATACCGCCAAGCAGTGGACCAGCTGGGAGGCCACTTTGCCGGCTACTCTGTAGAGTTGATCGACCGGTGCAATAACGAAGAGGCCGACACCCTCTCTCACATCGGGTCGGCTCGCCACACGCCACCCGCCGGCGTCTTCCTCGACACCATCTCCAAGCCATCCGTCTCTCCCCCGAGGGAGATCGACATCGGAATACCGCTGCATCCAGAATTAGCACTAGTCGCCATGATCGTGGAGCCAAGCGACTGGACCCGCCATACGTCGCCTACCTGGAGGGAGGGACCCTACTCGTAGACGAGACGGAGGCCCACATGATAGTGCGCCGCTGCAAGTCCTTCTTCATCATCAACGGTGAACTCCACAAGCGCAGCGTGACTGGCGTGTTCCAACGCTACATACAACCCGCGGAAGGTCGCAAGATCCTCCAATACATCCACGCCGGCGACTGCGGCCACCACGCTGGTGCCTGGTCTCTGGTCGCTAAGGCCATACGATATGGCTTCTATTGGCTCACCACACACGCCGACGCAGTCGACATCGTCCAACGCTGCGCCGGGTGTCAGAAGTACGCCAACCAGACCCACGTACCAAGCTCGGCGCTCAAGACCATCCCCATCACCTAGCCATTCTCCTTGTGGGGCATGGACATGGTAGGCCCCTTCAAGAAGGACCCCTCTGGCTACACCCACCTCCTAGTCACAGTCGACAAATTCACAAAGTGGGTGGAGGCCAAGCCAGTCCGCAAGTGCAACAGGAAGACCACCACCAAGTTCCTACGCGAGCTCATATATCGCTACGGGTTCCCGCATAGCATCATCACGGACAACGGCACCAAATTCGCCAAGGGGGCCATGGTGGAATTCTGCGAGGAGCAACACATTCGGCTCGACCTCGCCTCTGTCGTCCACCCGGAGTCCAACAGCCAGGCGGAACAGGCTAACCAGATCACCCTCCACGGCCTGAAGCTGTGACTACAGGTCCCCCTTGAGCGAACTCCGGGTTGCTAGGTTGAAGAACTCCCCTCCGTCATCTGGGGCATCCACACCTCCATCAATAGGTCGACTGGGTTCACCCCCTTCTTCATGGTGTACGGTGCTGAAGCCGTCATGCCGACAGACCTCGAGCATGACTCGCCTCGGGTCGTCAAATATGCGGAGTCCGACAACGAACTCGCACGCCAAGACGGAGTCGACCAGCTCGACGAGGCATGCGACCTAGCGCTCCCCTGCATCGTCATCTACCAGCAAGGACTCCGCCGCTACCATAGCCGCCGAGTCCGAACCCGCACCTTCTAGGAAGGCGACCTGGTCTTGCGACTGATCCATGACAAGAAGGGCATGCACAAGCTCTCTCCCCCATGGGAGGGACCATTCGCCATAGGGTGAGTCCTGGGCAATGACGCCTACTATATTATCGACTTCCGAGGCGACAGACAGCTCGACGTAAAACGACCATGGAATGCAAACCTCCTAAGGAAGTTCTACACCTAGAACTCCACTCCCCCGATATGAAATAAAGAAGATCGATTCGCACAAATTGTGTCCACTCTCCATATCTTGTGCCACTCGCACTCATAAAAATAGCATTACGCTAACCGCGGAAGTCAACCCTTGGTTACACGACCGACATGGCTAAGTAGTGCGATACAAGGGCACCGATAAATTTCGGGCCTTGTACCGTCCACGAAAACACCAACCCGGAGCCCCATCGGAGTCGCCTCGCTCGACTGGCTTTCCGGGACAAGACGACCGCATTCGCTTCCCACAGTGACCCAGTCCTCCACATCCTTGTTGCAGCGACTCGAACGGTCATGTACCACGCTCGGGGACCGACGCCAGTCCAAACTCACGTGGCTAGGGAAAACACCAAGTATCAGAGCACGTCCTGGACTCGCCACGCGACTGATTCTCTGAGTCAGGTGGAGCGACTAGAACGGCTAAGTACCACGCTCGGGGACTCGTCCAACCGACCCCGTTCACGTCCGGGAAAATGGCTAAGTATAGAGCACCCCTTGGGGTCGCCTTGCGACTGGCTTTCCAAGCAACGGCGAGTCGACCTAAACCAACTAACAGTATAACAACAAGAATTCACACAAATAAATGTGGTAAACCCCACAAAAGGGCGGACGCGCTCGGGGACCCGCACAACCCAACAAATCACAGTCAAAACAAAACTGACAAAAGCATTCATGCATTTCTTCCAGCAACAAAATCTATTTTCTTACAAGGGTAGGCATACTTTCCTTTACAACTAACGCCAATCGGCAAACTGTTCTACTTCGCAGGCTGCTCCACCGTGGATGAAGGGAACCCAAGGGTTCGACGGATACGTCATCAGGGTGCCCGCCATTGCCGATCGGAACGGCTGCTCCACCTTGAAGTCGCGATTCACCGTCTCAGCGTCGTTTGGGGCGACGATCGTCTCCTGATACGGCATGAAGTTGCCCATCGCCAGGACCTGATCGGAGTAGACCGCTGCCCGGTGATCCGCTTCAGCACTTCGGAGATCACGACCGAGTCCGTCGTCGAAGGGTACCCGCTGGAGACATCGTCAAGGTCGAAGTCGTCAGGAAAGTGCGCGAGCCCAAGGCTCAGCGCAGCTGCAGCCCCACAACGGAAAGCTAACCGCGATATGAACTCCACAACCGCTGGAGCCCTCTCCAGATAGCGCCAGACTTCGGTGAGCTCGCTGGGGATCACCTCCGTCGGCAAGATTTCCTGAAGATAAGCGCGAATGCAAGTCGCCGACAGAGTGGCAGAGTCCACCAGCATGGTGACACACTGCCACGCAACGTACGACTACGCCTCGGCCTCGTCGTCAAGAATCTTCCCTGTGAAGCATAAGCAGTTCACATCAGATGGGTGCAAAAACGCAAAGGCGACTTGCATGCTCGGGGACTCGCCAGACCAAACACACGAATGACAAAGAACTCACCAATCAAGGAATGGAAGCACCCCGTAATGAAGTCCTGAAGACTTGACAAGTCCGTCTGCAGCCCCACGATGCGAGCATCCGACACCTTTTGCTCTTCGGCTGCGGTAGCAACAACCGCCTTGGCTCTCTCGTCCACCGAGGTCGCCTCTGCTTTCGCCGCCTTGAGATCCCGCTCCAGATCGACCACTCGCTTCTCTGCGGCAGTCAACGATGACTGGGCAGTCGCCAATTCGCTCGCAGGGACCAAACTCTCACGAGCCTTGTCCACCGCGGCCGCATGACCCTCTACATCAACACAAGCATGAGTACAAAATCAGGAAAGAACATTCGTGGAGAAGGGCATCTCAAGCTCTTACCAGCAGCTGCTTGCAGTTGTTCGTTCACCTCCCGCAGAGAGCGGAATTCGTTCTCCAGACGATCCTTGGCGGCCAATTGCTCCGCTGACTCGTGCTGGAGGCCCTACACAGAAAGGGAAAACGTCAACCAAACATTACAAAATTTCCTAAGTGTCTAGCCGCTGAAATTCAGCGACTAGCCACTTGGGGACTGGAGATCAAAAAAGCAGTAAGAATCTACCCGCTGAAATTCAGCGACCAAATCCTCGGGGACTGGACATACGTGGATGGCCGCACCCAGCATGCTGTTCAGCTCGACCGCATCCACCGACGGGAGCACGAGAGGTGTGCGCCCACGACGCTGCTCGACCTCCGAGCCCAAAACTTCGGGCACCTGGTCCGACACACTCGCGGTGGAGTCCCTCACCATAAAGCGAGGGAAGGTCGCCACCGCTGCTCCCGTAGCACTCGTCGATGGGGCCATTGCCCCGACCAATGCCGCAGCTTTCACTTGCTGCGACCCCGCGTCCATTACGGCCTTCACGGCCGCATCCACTCTAGCCGGAGCCTCACTAGGGGCGTCGACTGATTCGCCAGAGATCGAGATGACCTTGTCGCCCTTTGCTTTCTTCGCGCCCTTAGCAGGCACCTCGACCTCGTCAACCTTCATCTCTTCGAGGGATCGCCCTCTGCCCCTACGGTACCCGCTGGAACCTTAGCCACCAAGGGGTGACCGAATTTCTTCACGCCAGTCCTGCAAAACGACATCATCAACAAGCTCACCAGACCACTACAAGCCAGTCGTTCAAAGGAATACACCAAAAACACTTACTTGGCGACTCGGATAAAATTAGGCCGGTGCGGGCCGGCTACTCCAACTCTGGCCCAAAGTTCCGGCTGAGGCCCGTCTCGAATAGGCTTGGATCCCACGACACGGAGGCCTTCTTCGAGGATGAGGCCGCGGCAGGAAGATCCTCGGCGGTCGACACGGGTGCCTCCCATGGTGGCGATGCTCCCGCGGGTGGAGCAGCCCCGAGCCCGGTGACTGCGGAGAAGGGTGGTGGCAGCGACACCAACGACACTTCATCTTCTACCATGGCCGCATCAGCTGCCGCAGCCGCCCGTGCCGGTGCGCTAGCCCAGGCCTCATTAGCCGTGCTGGTCACTTCGGAGTACTCGCATACCGAGGCGGCGACAGCACTTTGGCCGGCCCCTTCTTCCTCTGCGGCAACTTATTCTTCGACGGCGTGGCCACGCGCTGAGAAGTGTGTTCGAGGGCCTCGCCTTCACCCCCCTCATGAGCCTTGAGGCTCTTGCTGGCCTCGAGCTCGCCCTGCCGTTGCCCGTGGGTCTTCCGAACAACGGGTGCGGCGACCTCCATGGCCTCGTCATCACCATCGTCGTCATCATCATCGTCGTAGCCTCTGACATTGCCATTGTCAGAGGAGGACTCGCTCTCGTCCTAAACGGACTCGCTCGAGTTTCGGTGGAAGCCAACCTTCCACCACTTGGAACAACTACACAAATGAAACACGATCAGTAAAGCCGCGACTGCAGTTCTGTGACTGCGAAATGGACAAGGAATAGTGGATTCATCGGTGGCGCCTTGAGTTTCATGGTATACGGGGGAATCCCGGTCCTCTGGTCGAGATATTCCGCGTCGGTGATCTTCTTTAGCACGATGGCATAGTCGTCGGCGCTCCACTCGGCGGTGCAGGACTTGGTCATGTCATCCTTGCCCGTGTACTCGTACATCCAATGTGCGCGGCTGGCCAGAGGCACCAGCCGCCGCTCGAGCCAGCAGTTGTACAAGTTAATGGTTTGAAGGCCCTTCTTCTTCAGCTGACGGATCATCGTCAACATTTCGTCGACCACCATCCGCTGGTCGAGCGGGATTTTGGCGAATTGGAGCCGACGCGGTTCGGGCTGGTCGACTCGCTCACGTAGAACCAATGTTTCTTACATTTGTTCGCCACCTTCTTCGGCAACATGAGGTCGAGGAAGGAGGCCTTGGACTTCAGCTGGAAGGTGAGGCTGCCTGCAGCTAGCATTGGACCTCCTGCCCCTTCGCGTCTGACCCGCCCGTGGAATAGTTTCTGCCACAGGGGAACTACGGGCGGCAGCCTAGATAGTACTCGCAAAACGCCACGAAAATGGCGAGATGCTCGATGCTGTCCGGCCCCAGATCTGACGGCTAGATGCCGTAGTATGCGCATAAGCGACAGAAGAAGATCGAGGTGGGGAAGCCGAGCCCCCTCTCCAAGTGGCTGGTGAAGCAGATGAATTCCCCGGCGCGCGGATCCGGTATCACCTCTCCGGCCGTGGGGACTCACCATCTCCCGGCGTGGAGGATTCCTGCATCCTCAAAGGATTTAAACAGCGTCTTGGTGCACTTGGATCTTCTCCACGGATCTGTTGGAGGTGCCATCGATCGGAGGATCTGGGATCACGGGGTCGCTCTGGATCGCTCTGGGTCGCTACGGAGGAATGGAATATTGGGAGACACACGAGGTCGGAAGAAGTGTGGGAATGATCGCCCTTCACCCGTCACTCTCCTTATATAGCAGTTGGTACCCGCCATTTTTGGGCAGCCATTACGGCGCAATGATTACACCGATATTACCGTTGGATTACCCAACGGCTAGTTTGACCAAGATTGATGGTCCAACTTCGTATATTGACTCGGCAGCCGCCGTGATTCAACTTCACGCCGACCCACTCGCCATGGCTGCGATTCGACTGATCGCCGTTATTGCGACTGAGGAAACACGCCGAAGACTATTTCTTTCATTGGAGTCCGCCGCCGATTTGACTGGGCGTCCAAATTGGACCCGAATACTCCGACTGCCAAAGAACACTTGTGATGAATCAACGACGGCCTCGGGTACTACTGATGGGGATATGCCGAGTGGGGTATACCCAGCAGGACGTTTCCTACTGGCCCATACAGCCCACGAGTGGGCCTGCAGGACGACGACTGTATTACGACCTAACAAGGGGCCAGGCGACTGGAAGCTGGAGGCCTAGAAGCATAGCTAGGCCTAGTCGGATTAGGTCAAGCACCCTCCGAGTCCTTATCCAACTCGGTTGTATATTTGTAAACCCTAGCAAGGTGACCCTATATAAACCTCCCTAGGGTACGCATAGAACTCACGTTCCATCATACACCCCCAGCGACTCGTCGCCTAGCCTTCGAGCATGCCCTTGTACTCTCTCATCAATACAATCTAGTAGGAGTAGGTCTTTACCCTCCGGGGGCCGAACCTGGGTAAAACCCCGTGTCTTTGCCCTCATCTCGCACCGCAGATGGCTGGCCGCCCTTGACCCTCGTTCTACTACTCGCTGCCGATTGTAGCATCTGCCGTGACCATTCCCACGACAACACACATGTCTTAACAAAATTTAAAGATAATCATAAGGCTCCTGCCAGTTGCCAACTTACAATAAGGATCATTTCATACATCATATATAATCACAATCACATCATGGCCATATCACATCACAACACAAGCCTTGCAAAAACAAGTTAGATGCCTCTAATTTTATTTGCATGTTTTACGTGGCTGGGGCTTTCGAATAAGAACCGTTCTAACTTATGAACATGAACCACACCGTTGATACAATTATTATCAAGTCCTTGTTGTAAATTTAATCTTCACTATGGTGGGAGAGACAAACACCCGCAAATCCACTTGTGCAAAGCAAGTTGCACGTTGAGCGTGGAGCAAGTCTCATGTACGATGACATGTCGAGTTAGCCCGGGCTGCTCCATCCCACCATGTTGCAAGATGGAAAGTACACGAAAAGCAAGCGATAACAAAAGAATCAACGCCCACAAAACCATTGTGTTCTACTCGTGCAATAGATCTACGCATAGACACGGCTCTGATACCACTGTAGGGTTCGTAGCATGGAAAACAAAAAAATTCTATCAAGGGAACACACAAAAGCCAAGTCCTAATCTACAAGATCGGTGCAACGAGTTTGTAGAGAACTAACCCTCATAGATCCAAAGTGTTTAACGAGATCGGATTCTCGTGGTTGATGTAGTCGATCACTTGACGATCTCAAGATCGTGTAGACGATCATTCCGACACCACATTACGGTAGCTCTTCCACAGTCGGTCACACGTACGGTAGTCGATGCAGACCTTCCTCTCCCTTGTTCCAGTAGGCAGTGAAGGGAGTAGATCTCCTCGGAATTCCAACAACACGATGGTGTGGTGGTGGAGGAGGAGAGATTTCTGCAGGGCTTCACCTAAGCCAGAGCAGGACAATGGACGAGAGAGAAGAGGGGGCAGCAGCCAGGGTTAGGCGCCAAGGGCAAGAGGTGCAAGGGGGGGGTGCACCCCCACCCCTCCTTATATAGGTGGGGGGGCCAAGTGTGTTCCCAGCCCTAGTTGAGTCCCTCCCCAACTCGGCCTCCAAAGGGAAAGTTTGAAACCTTTTCAACCTGGACTTCCCTCTTACAAAAAACTAGAGTTTGACTTTTCAAACTAGTATTTGACTTTTCAAACTAGTATTTGACTATTCAAACTAGGGTTTGACCCTTCTACTAGTATTGGCCGAATTGGCACTTTAGGGTTTGGTGTGGCTAGCCCCTAGGGCATGCCACATCCAACTGACCCCTCCCGTAGTGGTGGACCTTCCAGAACATTCTAGAAGGTTCTGGTCAAAACACCGAAAACATTTCTGAACCCTGGAAAACCGCTTTCCTTTTATGAATCTTATTCTCCGGACCATTCTAGATCTCCTCTTGATGTCCTGGATCCAATCAGAGACTCTGAATAACATTCGGTCTCCAACTCACATTCCATATCCACTTTAAACAACATCGAATCCTTAAGTGCGTCTCCCTATGATTCGTGAACTATGTAGACATGAACGAGACACCTCTCCGATTAATAACCATTAGTGGGAGCTAGAAATCCATAATGGATCCCACATATTTCTATGATGAATTCGTGATCGAATGAACCATTTGCATAGCATACCGATTCCCATTGTCTCGTGATACTTTACTTATCCGAGGTTTGATCGTTGGTATCTCTATACCTAGTTCAACCTTGTTGCTAATAAGTACTCTTTACTCATTCCGTGATATTACATCCCTTGTGACCTAGTCACATGCTTTCAAGCCAATTGGATGACATTCCACCAAGAGGTCTTAGAGTATATATATCCGTCATATGGATGGACAAATCCCACTCTTTATCCATGCGCTTCAACACATCTTTCAGAATACCTAATGCCAGCTTTATAACCACCCAGTTACGAAGTGGTGTCTGATGTCATCAAAGTATCAATCCGATGATGGTGATTAACATGATCTCATCGTCGAAGGATTAGGTTACTATGTATTTAAAAGCTTTGTAGCAAACAAACTTTAATGACCTGATCTTATGCTATGCTTACTATAGGAGTGTGTCCATCACATCATTCTCCTAATGACATGATCTTGTTATTAATAACATCTAATGTCCATGATCATATATTAATCAACAAGCTAGTTTAACAAGAGGCTTACTAGGGACTATTTTATGTTTACAAAACACACAAGTATTAATTTTTACAGTTAATACAATTATAGCATGGGATGTAAACATTTATCATAAACATGAAGATATGATAATAACCACTTTATTATTGCCTCTTGGGCATATCTCCAACAGAATCACCAAAGGAGAGATATACAAGCGGATGATTGAATCCAAATCATAGGAGAGAGAGAGGGAGTAGAAACCAAGTAGAATCCCAAAGGGAGAGACCTAGCACTACTAGAATCCTTGACAAGGAGAGACCAAACACTTGAGGAGGGTCTTGATGACTTGGAGACGAACAACAAACTCCAAGGCCTTGTACAACTCATAAATTACCTACAAAGAGGGGTTCCCATCTAGGGTTAGGCACAAGCCTTCATTCATCTTCAACTCTAGGGTTTCAAGGAGGGAGTGGGGGCATATATATAGGCCAACCATGAGCTAGGGTATTTTAGGCATAAAAGGGGAGTTTAGGGCGTTACATGGGCCAGGCCCAACTCAAGGCGCATAGGCATGTTTGCTTGCACTGGAGTCTCCGGGGTCGAGGGGTCGGAGATTCAGGGGTGGACGAAGACTCTAGACGAGGATTTGGTTTTCGGGGTAGTATTTGGGGCAACATACAGAGACTTACAGGAGATGGTTCAGAGTCTTGTGCGGAGTCCTTGGGGTGCTAGGACGTAGACTCCGGGGTCCAGAGGCGGAGACTCCGGTCCTCTCCTAGCAGCTTCTTCTTCCTTCGCTTCCAGTCCTCTTCCTTGGGGTTCTTGGTTCCTGGGGTCTTCTTGTCGTCTCCTGTTGGTGTCATGGTCAAGGAACTAGTCATATCATAGGAATTTGTCTCAAGTAGGATCCCATTCACATGATAACCAAGGGAGGGAGAGATATGGAATGAATTCACCTTTGTGGGAATGGTTATGTAGCATGATGTGGACCAATGGTGAATGCCATGTGTTGCGATGCATCAGTAAGTTTCAATTTCAGATACTCCTTAGCTTATGTAAACTGAATGTCAAACTTTGGACTAGATCAAAATTACAAATATGTCTATCTTGTGTAAACTAAACTGAATCAAGCATAACATTAATGTGTAATATTTCTTGTGTAAACTAAACAGAAAAAGAAACTAATATGGACATGTATCTGTGGCAAGTAGAAAAATGAACTAACTAACCATATGATTGCATGTTTCTTTGTGCTTGTATTAGTGATTGCCTATAATAGAAAATGTTGAACCAAGAAAGCATTTACTAAAATTAATGAGATGCATTTACTAAAATTCATTATTTACTTTGAAATTTAGACAAGCTACTCATATGCATTATTTATGTTGCATAATAAGATACCATCCATTCACGACAATGCTGAAACTTGATAAGGAAATAGTGCTCTCCAATGTGTAAGTTTAAATTATCCCTGACCTACAAGGACGAATTAATAATGTCAATGATATTTAAACTTCTCTTTGCACAACTATATGATAAAACAAATTAAAGATGAAACACAACTATGTAAGCTGGTTTCAAAGAGGAAGGCGCTACCACATAGAGCATTGGATCTGTGAAAATATAACAGGATGCGTCAAAAGGACATCTTATCTGAACCTTTGGTACATGGTAAATTTATTATGCTTGACTCATCTAGTGTATTCTTGTTCTCAAAACAAACAATGTCATGCTCCCAATCTTGTTATTTTTACAGGAATGTGTACTGCCCTACATAATACCTACAAGATACCTCTAGAAGTTGTGATACGTCCAGAACGTATCTACTTTCTCAAACACTTTTGCTATTATTTCTCCTCTAAACTTGTGTGATTTGGATACAACTAACACGGACTGACGCTGTTTTCAGAAGAATTACCTTGGTGTCTTGCTTTTGTGTAGAAAATCAACTATCAGGAAAAATCCCGAAAAATATGCCAAAAATTATATTTTACCAGAAGACCCACGGAGCCAGAAGACGAGACGGAGAAGGTGCCTGGGGGGCCCACACCCCTGCCAGGCGTGGGCCCACCTCTGGCCGTGCCTAGGGGGTGCAGCCACCCATGCACCCCCTCGGCCTCCCTCTGCGCCTATAAGTTGCCTCTCGACCTAAAAATCGAGGGGGTTCGATAGTTTTCCAGAAAGAGTTCCGCTCCGCCGCCGCCACCAGAAACCAAGATTCGGATCCAGAAACTCCGTTTTGGCATCCTGCTAGGACGAGGAATTTGGAGAGGATCATTGCCATCGTCATCACCAACGCATCTCCATCAACCATCGATGTTTCCCTCATCCATGAGTGAGTAATCCCTCGATGTAGGCTTGGGGATGGTAGGGATTGAATGAGTTCTATCATGTAATCGAATAAGATCTCTTAGGGCATAGTGCCTAGTATCTTTATTAGTGCTATTTGACTTTGTTGCAACTTGTTGTGCTTAATTCTTGTCACTAGGGGCCGAGTGCCATGATCTTAGATCTGAACTTATTATTGAATCATTATGATAGTATTGTTTGTGATCTTATCTGCAAGTTGTACACATATCATTGTCTGGATCCAAAGGCCCCGAAGTGACAATAATTGGGACAACCGAAAGGGATGGTTGTGGTGTGAGGATCACATATGTTCATGGAGTGTTAATGCTTTTCTCCGGTGCTCTATTAATTGCCAGTAGTTCCCTAGAGGCCCCGCTGCCACGGGCTGGCTGGACAGAAGATGATGTGAAAGTTCTCATTGCGAGCACGTATGACTATATTTGGAGCACATGCCTAGGATTGTTTAGTACTTGGATGCTTGTTATTATTCATCTGCAATGCCCTAGATCTTGAACTTACATGTTTAGACTTGTCCATGCAATGCCCTTCCATCCATCCCTATGCCTACCACACTCGAATCCCACTGTTACCGTTACTGTTACTATTGCTCTTGTTTTACTGTTGTTGTTGCTTTGCTGTTGCTACTACAAACTGTTGCTACTGATAAACTTCTGTGAGCAAGAACTATTTCCAGGTGCAGCTGAATTGACAACTCAGTTGTTAAGGCTTGCAAGTATTCTTTGGCTCCCCTTGTGTCGAATCAATGAATTGGGTAATACTACCCGCGAAGATTGTTGCGATCCCCTACACTTGTGGGTCATCAAGCTGCTGCTCTCGGTTTGAACGAGATTCCTCAAGATTTTGCTGCCCAAGAAGCTGTTGCTCCTGATTAGGATGCGCAAGAAGCTATCGCTCTCCACTTGAATGAGATTCCTCAAGATTTTGTTGTCCAAGAAGCCGTTTCTCCTGATTTGGATGCCCAAGAAGCTATCGCTCCTGACTTGAACGAGATTCCTCAATATTTTTGTGCCCAAGAAGCTGTTGCTCCTGATTTGGATGCCCAAGAAGTTGTCATTCTTGACTTGAACAAGATCCTTGAAGATTTTGATTCCCAAGAAGATGCTCCCGATTTGGATGCTCAAGAAGCTGTCTCTTTAAACTTGAATGAGATTCCTCAAGATTTTGATGCCCAAGAAGATGTTGCTTCCAATTTGGATGCTCAAGAATAAGATGCTCAAGATGCTGGTCATCCAAAACCAGAACTGACGAATGAGCAAAGGTTTGGTGTATATTTTGCGTTGGAAGTAATTAAGAGTAGAGATGGAGGAATAGAAACAACATACAAGTAGATCATTGCATTTATGCTGAATACAAGTGTCCGAACTATTAAAATAATATGGGCCAAAGCCTAGGGATAGATTGAACGAAACAAAGAAGTTAATGTTTCAAATAAGAAGAAGGGCAATGTTGGCTGAAAAAAGAAAGAACTATATCTGTCGTGGGTGGTGACAATACCACTCAATAAAAGGAAGACCATTCGAGGTTTAGCAATAACATTGGATGTGAGCCACTCAACCTTACACCTTAGGTTCCAGTTGGGAGACCTAACACGACACAACAGCCGGTTGAAGCCTTCGATTACTCCAACAAACAAGCTCAGGATACTGGTGTTCTGCATCCCGATGCTCGACGAGGACCAGTTGACAACTCCTAGTCCTTTCTTCAAGAAAATGGACAATATTGTCCACATTTATGAATAATGGTTCTATATGACAAAGGAAAATAAAAATTACTACCTACTTCCCAATGAACCTTTGACCATTCCACATAGTGCAAAATAAGAACAACATTGGTAAGGTGATGTTCTTGATAGCTGTGGCGAATCCAAGGTATGGTGAAGTTGGAGAGGTCACATTCAATGGAAAGATTGGTACTTGGGCCTTTGTTCAAGAGACACTAGCTCAAAAGGACAATAAACAGATATAAAGGAACACTTGAATTGAAACTGGTGATAGTTACACGTGAAGTTATGAGGGAGTATCTCTGCCAGAAAGTAATTCTAGCATTCCAAGAACGGTGGCCCGATGAGTATGTAGGAAGAACAATCTATATGCAGCAAGACAAAACAAAACCTCATCTCCTCCCCGGTGATGAGGTTTTTTGACGGGTAGTAGCCAAGACAGATCTGGACATTGAGTTGATACAACAACCTCTAAATAGTCCGGACATGAATTTCCTGACTTGTGTTTCTCTATATCGCTCCAGTCACTCACTGGTAATAGAGCACCGACAAGTATCAAAGAACTGATAGAGAATGTAGAGGAAGAATATCAGAACTATGATGTCGAGAAGCTGGCTCGAAGCTTCATAACGCTACAGTACTGTATGGCTGAGGTTATGAAGGTAGGAGGAGAAATATGCTATGACCCCCCGCACAACAAGAAGGAACACCAACAATCATAGTGTAGGCTACTAGACACTATATCTATCACCACAAAGCTACTTGCACAAACCAAAGCCCTTATAGAAAAGGGAGAGGTAGAGAACAAAAATACTCACCAGCAATAGTAGCAGCAACATGAAAATGAAGTGAAAACACAATTCTCTTCTTTATTTCAAAATGAAAACATGTAAATCTATCCAGGGAGTAGTGTGTTAGAGTTTAGAGTATCATAAACAAAAATAGAACCAAAAAGTTCAGTGTCATGGAGCTTGTCATCCCATTGCTACTACTCTTGGAGTATTAAATGTTACATACTAGATCATTTTCTGAATGAGCTACAGTACATAGATTACTCCATATTTCTAAATAAGTAAATGTTACTATTAAATTTGGAAAAGAAAGTTGGAATTACATAGAACCATGAATATATAAATTGCTGTAGTAGGCTAGAATGCAAAATATACTGCACATGCTGCTTTGTAGAGATCCAGAGAAGAAATGCAATTTTGTACTAAGTTGAAATTTCAAGTACAAGCTCTGAAGGCAAACCTGGTCAATTTTATTTGCATGGAGGAGTAAAAGAACATGAGCAGATTAAAGGGATTCCTCAAGCCATCAGCAGCATCCTTTGTATTGTACCTTTAAATGAAATAAGGTTACTTATCATCACGGCAAGTGATGAAGGATCTCCTGATATCTTGTTTGTCATATCAACATTGGTTTCCATAGGTTCTTGAGTCTGTCTTTGTAACTGAAAGTACAGAACATCATGAAAGGATAGATCGAAAATATTTGACCACTCTTATATTCCATATCATACACCTTCTCTACTGTCCTGCTCCCAGAATACATGCAAATGATCAAGACAATATCAAATGTTTCCCGCAGTACACTGCTAACTTGACAAAACAACTTGTTCCAACATGAAGAAAAAACATGAGTATATCGCAATAACAAAGTAGTATCGTATTCAATCAACTTGTTTCATACATGGAGTACCTAATAATTTTCATGAGTTTTCCCCTTTGAAAGTAAAATTTGTGTTGTACTTTGCACTAATAAACTGCCCAACCATTACTATTATCTATGTGATAGGTAAATGCTAGAGCAAGTAACCTTTGAAGTCATGTGGTATGGTTTGTTTGGCCACTTGACCACATCTTTGCAGCGGTATACACAATCTCCACATATATCCTTGTGATATCTTCCTTATATGTTAGATACTTTTAAAGCTATAAGAGAATCAAGATAATCCTTGAGGTGGTTCATGATATACTAACTCAGCGGAAATTGTTTATGTTCTACTTTTAGATAGAACATCTCAGGGTCTAACTCTTATGTTGCTAGAAAAATCATCAAATTAATAGAGAAACATTTCTAGAAAAATCGTCAAATTATTTCTAAAGTTTGTATGCTAAATAGAGCTACCAATTCTTATGCTGTAACATAAAACCAAAAAACTAATAAGATTCAACATCATCATAACCAGAAGAAACCATTTTGATGAAACTAACAACTCGGACATATGACCTTGCACTTTTTAGCTTGTGTGATTTGAAATGGCAAGCAAGGAAGGCTTGGAGCGATTCACTAGGCTGAGTAGAGGAGAGACTGCACCTGTAGGTGGAGGACTATACCGGCAGCACTGGCAGATGCCATGGAACCCCTCCTGCAACCCCACTCCCATTGAGGCAAGAAAAGTATGTGCCTTGGATCGAAATCGACGGGATCTACAGTGGGATCGAAATTGAAGGGATCATCAACCTGTGGGGGGAGCAAGGTGGTGTCTTGAACAAAAAATCTGACCTTGGGTGAAGCAGCAGCATGGAGCGGGGAGGGCCCAACGGGAAGCGGTGGAGTGGGGCGGGTTGAGGAGGGGAGAAGTAGCGTCCGGGAAGCGACAGCGTGGGGTGGGTGGGGGAGCAGCAGCGTGGGCGGGGAGGGGAGTAGCGTCGTGGGGTGGCGAGGCGCTAGCAGAGCGAGCAGTGAGGAAGGAAGACGATCGCATGGACCTTAGGTTTCGTTGGGAATTCTCCAAGGAGGTTTTTGCAAATTTACCCGTCTGACATCCTTTTATGGACAGAGGGAGTATGATGTTTCAAAAGCTAAAATCAAAAGCACCTAATTAGGTGTTTTTTTGGCTTATAAGACAAAAGCTACAAGCCATAAATAATTCCAACCAAATAGCTCCAAAAATATCAAGCTATACGCCATGAGAGAACTGTTGCCCATGATATTATCCTATAAAATTTTGGAAGAGTTTTTAAAGATGTGTTTGGTTGCTGTCGTAATGGCTTTTACAAAAAAATATGTTTGGTTGCTCGCATTGTTTTCATATTTTTGGGATTTGGGCCTACATGCATGGAGAAATATCTTGATCCTGTTTTTGCAGACCGATTGGTTGCCCACATTTAGGACGCATTTGGTAGCCCATAGAACTTTTCTCCCTATCCAGATAGTGCCTAGGTGGGAAGTGACAGATTGAAACAACCTATGGGGCAATATTTGTAGCCCGTTTGGTAACATGCGTACAATTTCTCTGCATCAGTAGAGAGACAAGGCTCATGTGTTTGGTTTTTTGTAAACAACAACGTGTTTGGCAGTCTGTAGCTGATCTGTTGTGGTTACCTTGCATATTGGTTTGGTGAGCCTACCCAACACTTCAAGAAGTTCATAACACTGCTTAGCAGTTCATCCCTACCATTTCATCATAAGCAGGTCAAAATTGGAGGGGTTACTATATATCATATCCGACCAAGTTTTATCGAGCCCTAGCTAATGAAGGGGATGTTTAACCACCACCCAAAATATACAAGTTCTTCTTGAAGGAGTCCATCACCAACATCACTCAATAATACTGTAAGGTAAGCAGTAGGCCTAAATGTAGTTCTTGGGCATCCTATTCTGTAGCACCTCGGTAAACCACTACTAGAAAATCACTTGTTGTTTTTATTTTGTGCATCATCATGAACATCAAGCCACCTTGCATGGTTGAAAGATTAATTGCATTGTCGTTTGAATTGCATTGCATTTGCATCTTGTTCATTTTATCTTATATTGTTGATTGTCATATAACCATATGTGTTTTGTTTCCTCCTATCTCCATCCCTCTATTTTGGTTTCTATAAAGGGTCCCTTCTTATTTAATGGTAGGTGCCACTATTTTCAAATAGAAATGTTTTGGATTAATCCCATCTCTATTTTGTTTGCCAATATTTATCTATTCTTGTACCATGCCCAAATTGGTACGTGGGCATATCCTTTCTATTATTCTACTCCCTCGTGTCTTCATTTACGTACTAAAAATCCTCTATTTAAATTCCCTAAAAAATATTCAAAAGAATTCAAAAGCTTTGAAAAAGGATTTTAAAAGGAAAAGCTAAAGAAAGGACAAAGGTTTAGAGCAAATAATATTTTCTTGAGTGAACCACATACAAGTAGTATTCCGGGCCCAACCTCCTTTCTTCCTCCCCATCACTTCAACCTAGCCGAACACCATGTCCCTGTTTATCTTCGTTATGAAGGAGAGAGGAATCCAAGCACGAGCTTGGCATGCTCCTATACGAACCTTCCTGCCCCACATGTTCCCCCTTCCACATATCCCCTTCCTTCTTCTACATATGGATCAGATCGATACCCCCACACAACCCTAGCTACTCCCTTTGCATCCCCTTCTCCTTCCCTTGTTTTCCCAAACCACTAAACCACAAACGAGCACATCATCTAAAGATCGTCACCAAGACGATGCTACAATCGCGTCCGAGATGAGCTGAACACCAGAATGGAGCCGCCACATCATCCTATTCCTCCTCGCTGAAGAATGAAAGATGGACTCCTCCGAATTTCCACTCCAACGTTTAGTTCTTCCATGTGTCATCCATCCTTGCTACCAGAATTCACCGCCTCCACGGCTTCACCATCCACACCAACCACACCATCAGGTAGAGGGTGAGCTTACCTTCCTATCCCCCTCTTTTTCATCTTGTCCACGCCCATCTTTTTCCTGGCCGCTGATCTCCCGTGTGTGCCGTGATGGATGCCATGATCGCAAGTTCTAGGCGAAGTGCTGCTGCCACTGCTTGGCTTCCCTCTTGGGAAAGTTCATGCCCAACTGTGCTTCTGCAACCTGACGACGCCCAGGTCACTACAGCTGACGACACCACCTCCCCCCGCTCTTCTCGGCACTGTCCTCTATCAGTTGTCGCTCCCTGTTCATGTGCTGCAGCAGTTCGTCAGGTAAACACTACAAACCCGAGGTATCTACTTCATGTTTAGATGATCTTCCTCCTTGTTCAGCGATCAAACACTAGCCCGTTGGATATCCCCTCATGAAATTATCCATAAGATCCCAGGTTCCAATGCTAGTTCAGCGGATTATGGAAGCCCCCTTTTCATCTTTATCTATTTTTGCTATTCGGAACCTATCCATCAGTTTGTCATTTAAGCCTTGAATCCCGAAGGATATTGTTCTTAAAGGGAAGCTCCCCTTTTGTATCACCAACTGATCAATATCCCACTAGATTATTTTTCCATTTCATAGAGATATGGTCTTGAGTTCAAATCCCCATAACCACCTTATTTTGGTTCCCTTTTATTTCCTGTTTTCCCCTGCTCTGTTGGTTTAAATTCAGTGCGCCACCTCTATGATCATTGACTCCAATCTTGCACATTGTTTAGCTCTCTTAAGTTCCTTCCAAAAAAATAAGTATTACATAACAAAATGCTCTAAAAATTGAACTCTACCTGAATATGGTATCTCCATGCACTATAACAACATTTAAATCTCATGATTAGTTCAAATCAAATCTTATGTCGCTACAATCTAGTACATAGATCCTGGCTTGTGTGTGTTCATGTGGTAGATTTTTTTGTTTTCCATGCTACTAACCCCTACAGTGGTATCAGAGCCGTGTCTATATGTAGATCTGTTGTACGAGTAGAACACAATGGTCATTGTGGGAGGTGGTGATGTTATTATAAATTGATTCTTGTGTACTTTGCATCTTGCAGGATGGTGGGATGAAGCGGCCTGGGCTAAGCTTACATGGCATTGTTCATGTGACTTGATCCACGCTCCACATGCAACTTGTATTGCATAACTGGCTTTGCGGGTGTCTGTCTCTACCATCATAGTGAAGATTCAATTTACAATGGGCACTTGATAATTCTTACATCAATGTTGTGGTTCTTGTTCGTAAGTAAGAATGGTACTTATTGAAAGCCCCAAACCACGTAAAATATGCAAAGAAAATTAGAGGCGTCTAACTTTGTTTTGTAGGGGTGTTCTATGATGTGATATGGCCATGATTGTGATTATATATGATGTATGCATGATCCTTATTGTAAGTCGGCAACCGACAGGAGCCTTATGGTTATCTTTTAATTTCGTTAAGACCTACGTGTCTATTATTCAAAGTAGTTGTAATAGTTTATGCTGGTGGTAGACAACCATGGAGTGGTGCCATTGACTTTTACGCCACGCCAGCGATGATGGAGATCATGTTCGTGCTTGAAGATGGAGATCGGAAGCACAAGAAGAAATGCCATATCATATCAGATATTATGAATTGCATGTGATCTTAATCCTTTTATGCATCTTGTATTTCTTAGATCGCGACATTAACATTATAAGATGATCCCTCTCACAAAATATCAAGTAATAAAGTGTTCATCCTTAGTTAGCACTGTTGCAAGACTCGTTGTATTGAAGCACCACGTGATGATCGAGTGTATTCGATTCAACATGTGCATACAATGGGAGCAAGCCAGATTTGCTCATGCGGAATCTAAGGTTAATCTTGACGAGCCTATCATGTACAGACATGGTCTCGGAACACGGATCACCGAAATGTAAAGAATGAGTCATATAGTATATATTATGAACATGTTGATTGTTCGCCTTTGAAACTACATCATCTCTCGTGATAATCGGACTTAATGTAGTGGATTTGGTTGTTGTGATCACTAAAACAATGTGAGGGATATTGTTTTGAGTGGGAGTTGTAACACCCCAGTTTTGATTAACCATAGATTAGGTTTTGTTTGTGCATCATCCTCTAAAAATGCAACCAAGAAAATAAAATGGAAACCCTAGTTTCCCTCTCTCCCTCTATTTGAAAAGCATTCAAAAGGGTTTTGAATATTTTTAAAAGATCCATAAATTTTGGAGCCCAAATGGATTACAAGGGCTCATAAATATTTTACATATTTTATAAAAGCCTCTTATGTTTTAAAAGTAACCAAAACAGATTTGGAATTCAAATTGCAAAGAGAGAAATCAAAACAGAAATTGAAAAAGATTCTACAGAAAAAAATGAAGCCTGAACCCTCCCAGGCCGGCCTAGATCCTCTTGCTCTCTCCCTGCAACCTTCCCCGCAGCTCAGTCCAGCCCACCATCGGCCAATTCCCAGCCCACCTGTGGCCCGTACCCCTTCGCTCATGTTCGCTGTCGTCTTCCTCGACAACGACGAAGCAGCTCGGTGTCCCGAGCACCGTTGTCGATCCTCGCCGCCTTCATCCCGCCGTCCGCCAAGCTCCAGGAGGTGGATAAGAGCGTCGCGACCTCCCCTCTCGTCCTTATCTTCTTCCTCTATTTCCAGCGACCCCTCTCTCTCGTTTCCATCGTAGACCCGAAAGCCTAGCCGCAGGTGCCGCGCTGCCCCGCCGTTGCCTTGCTCCCATCGACCAGACGAGGACACTGTTGAACTCGCCTCGCCCTGCTAAGCATCCTCGTAGGAGGAATCGACCTCGCGCGTCGTGAATCCTCACCGTCAACCTTGTCTCTTCCGATGCCGGCCACCGTCAATTCCCCGCCATCTGGTCGCTCTTCTGGTGAGCTCCTGCACCTGCCAGTGCCCTCCGTTCGCCCTCTCCCCCTCTGTATCATCGTCGCTGTGACCACCTGTGAGCATCGCCGCTGGCCATCGATGTTGTCGTCGCCCCAGTGACCAAATCCGGGCGGCGCTGCCACCTTTCTGCTCCTCGCGGTCGTCCGCGTCGAACACATGCAACCACACAGTCCCACTCGCTCGCTAGTGTCATCCCCACTGCCGTCTGCAAGGTTTGCCATCGAGCCGACGTGGTGCCCGTGTGGCGTCGACGTGGCGCCCGCGTAGCAGCCACGTGTGCACTAACCCCGCTCTGCCAGCGTAGCCGTGACCTGGCCATAGGGCCCAGTCGTCGGTGACTGTGGCTAGCCTCTTCCCCAGTGAAAAATGTCCACTTTCCCTTGCTGATGTCACCCTTGTGTCATGCTGACGCAATAAAAGGTTTTAATAGTTTCTAAAATTGGTATAATATTGTAAATTCAATAACTGTTAATCTGTAATTTAGAAAAATACAAATAATATATCAAAATGTTCAGAAAAATGAGAACTATATAATTACACCATAATCATGCATTGTTCAACAACTTTCATGACAAGTATAATTAGAAGAACATAGTAACACTCTCATATACATCCGGAGTTTCCCCGAGTTAGGGTTTTTACCCCTCGGAACCCCGATTAAATGATAGATCATGTTTTAGGGTTTCAATTCAATGCAATTCAACTTGTCATATCATCATTATTTTTTGAGCATTGCATCGATGCCATGTGTTGATTGTTTCCCCTCTCTTTCCGGTGTTTGGTTCTTCCCGGTAGAATACGAGATCGAGATCGAGATCGAAGCCAGAGATCAAAACTGTTGAAGATCGAAGATCGACGAACAATACTTGACCAACTATAATCGAGTCAAGTACAAGGCTACCGAAGATCTGCTTATTGTTTATCAATAGGAAAAGGCAAGCATAGTCCCACCATGATATAACTCTATGATTTCGAAAGCATTTCAATTCCTACCATGATGCATACGATTCTACTTTGGTCTTTTATCGATAGATAGAGTATCCTATCTATTGCATACTCCCTTTGATCTTATATTACCTGATCCACTGCTCCTAGCATAACTAGTTTTGGCTTGTGTGCACTGCTAGAGCTTACATTTGTGTCCTGCTTAGCCATGCATAGCTGTTGAGTCTGGTCCATCCAGATGATGTATCAGATGCAGAGAATCTAGTATGACAGGAGAACATGATGAGATGAGATCAGTGATATGAGATTAAACATGCTAAAGCTTGTATGGGAGGCCACAGTGGGATGTGGTTTTTCTAGTCCCATGCTCGCCACTCTTAGGATCCTAGGTTCTTACCTCTTGAACCAAGACGAGTGTACAACCACACGGGGTAAATGGGGACCCCATGATTGACTAACTTGCCTAGTAGATTCCATGAGTAACATAGTTCGAGCATTCCATTCGACATATGCATAGAAAATCTTTTGAAAGATTTGCCGGGTGAAGTTGGTGCATTCATAATAGGTAGGTAAGCGTGGCCGGGGTTGCTTGGGGTCGATGGAGCCCCTGGTGAACCAACATCTTTAATTACCGACTTCGGGATTTGAGCCGTTACGGCGGAACCATACTTATTGCGTGATTCATGGTCTCGGCGAAAGCAAGGTAAAGGTCGTGTCCAACCACACCCTCTGTCAGCACACCAAGGAAGTGTGTCAAGTGGCAATAAGAGTCGGTTGGTATGTGTGGGTAAAGTTGTACACCCCTGCAGGGTAATAATCTTTTGGAAAGCCGTGTCCACGGTTATGTACGACTTTGGAACGGATGGGAGATCATAGAGAACATGAACCTAATCGTAAAACTTGGTAACTAATGTTTGTTAAGGATACTTCCTCATGGGTACGAGGGGGTGATCCTAGTTGGAAGATGATGATGATTCGGCGGATATCAAAATATGATGATCAATATTTCAGAGATGTCGCTCTCTTATCTCCTTCTAAAATACTCTGACTAGACAAGCTTCTTCTCTCTCTTGTTTTATAAACAAAAGATGGCTTTATGCAAAACAACTCCACCAGCCATAAGTCTTGCGTAGTACACCCTGTACTCACCCTTGCTTTGTTGATAATTTTGGCAGAGTAAGTGTTCTCTTGAAGATTAGTTTGGTACTACAGCGACATCGACGAGTAGCTTGGGGTTCCCGGCCGGCAGCCTGGAATCTATGGGTTGGGACATCATCGTTATGCTTCAGGCCTCTTAGGACATTTGTTAAGTTTGCTATACTTAATAGCATAATTAGCCTTCCGTTGTTTGATATTTGTGGTCAGTGACCTCTGCTTGTAATAATTTGGTTCTCTGCTCAGTTATGATCTTGTTATAATAAATTTGGTGTCATAGGGTCACTATTGTGTTACCAATTCTTCACTGGATATTCTCGAGCTCAAGGTTAAGCTTATGTCATATGGAGGTCTGGGATTTGTTTAGACCTGATCCCGGGGGTGTCACAGTTCTTGGTATCAGAGCAGTACCAACCGTAGTAAAACCTTGCTATTGGACGATGTTGAGTCTAGTGTTTGAGAAAACTATTTTCAAAGATGAAAAGTATTTGCGAAAACTCTAGTATGCTTCTTTTACTTCTTATCCAGGTTCGCTCTAACTCTGGGTTATCTTATCTGGTGTTGATTTTGGAAAAGTTTTGATATCTCCTCTATTCTTTCAAAATCTTAGGTGCCTTCTGGGCATGTCGTTTCTCAACCAGTTGACCTAGTGTTGAATTCTCTAGAGTTGTGTGTGTTGTGAATTCCTTGATAACCCTTGCTTTGCTTCATCTAAGAGATTCCTCTCCATCATGATATCTCTATCTTTTGGACCCACAATATTATATTGTTCGATCTTCGGTGTTATGTTCTAGGCTTCGAGGTTTCCTTTCACCTCGCGTGCCTCCTTTTTATCGTTTGGGTACTTCAGAAGTCTTATCTTCTTTTGGAAGCTACCTCGGGATTACTATCTTGCAGTGTACATTGTGTCACTCAAGTAGTAGTTACTTCTTTCTTTGGGTTTTAACCCTTGGACTTGAACCTAAGATTCCCGATTGTGCTGGATTCTGGTGTTTTGAATCTTGTACATCAAGCTGATCTTTAACCCAAGATCCAATCCTTTGACCCTATCGTTAATGTTCACACATTACCTCAGGATGGCTGGTAATACCATTCTAGCCTTCAAGCTTGTGGTCTTTGTCGCGACTGAGTTGTGACAATTAAGGACTTCCCTGTCAACACCCGAATTTTTAATCCTAGATGCCTGTTATGCCATACATCGCAATACCAGGAATACCATTTTTGTGAGACATAACAGAATTAGATACCACAGTATATCATCCATTACAAACCATACATAAGGTCTTACAGAAATAAGGATCTCATGATCCAGTTCTTAATACAACTCAAGCAGCGGGATACGTAATAATAACGTAGCGTGGGTGAAGCTCCATCTTCGGGGTCATAGGCAATGCTGACGATGGGAGATGATCCTAGTTGTCGTAACCTTCCTGGGGTCTATCCTCCTGGTACTCCTGTTCATAGTCTGGCCACGGGAATAGCCAGTGACAAAGCCATGAGTACTCTTTAAGTACTCACAAACTAGTGCTAACAAGTGAAGGGGGTTTTTGTAGTAGGACACTAAGATCTAGGGTTGTTTTGCAAAAAGCCAGATTTACCTCTACTAAGTTCAGAAGAAACGAAAGCTAGTTGAAAGTTTATAACACCTAAGGGGGAACTTGTATCTCATGCCACAACTCTGTTGTGGTCAAGTCAAAGTCTCAATTCATTTCACAAGTCATTTTGAAAACATCTGGCGGGGGAACAGTGTGGCCACTCCAACTGTCCATAATCGTGGATGCGGCTATTCGAATAGTTTGACACTCTACAGAGATTGTACACTTTCACCACAACATTTGATACATCCGCCAGGAACAAATCCTGAATTCACCATACTCAGTATGCGGATAATCAATCCTAACCTTTCAATTACACGCCCTAGTATAAGAACCTCTCCTGTGAGTTTGGCCTCCCAACCATGACCAACTGTCATCTTGGGTACTGCACATGTGGACAATCTTCACAAGGTAGCCTCAACTCCAACCTTGGCCGTGAGGGAACTAATACTAAGGTACATAAGTTTCCGGTCAAGCCCTACCCAATCTTCGGGTATTGTGGTTGTACGGAAAATTTGGAATGGTATCGCATCTAGACAACCATCAGTTTTATAAAGGGCTAAGGCTCATGCCTTAACATTTTCATTACCAAAATCATCTTGTGTTCGGAAACACATGTCAAAACATCTCAATAGAATGATCCATCATTCCAAGGTTTTCATAACCATTTTTCCACCAAGTATTCCCATCTAAAGTTGATCAAGTTTTATGCTTAGCACTAGCATCTACAAATGGGGGTAAGTACTAATGAGGGGTGGTAAACTAGTGGAGTTTAACTAAGTTCAATTTCATGCCTTAGGATGACATGAAGATTATCTAGCTTAGGCCAGGTTTTATGCTCTTTATGCAACCTTCAATTATCTTTCTAGTATCTACAATTTACTCAAGTAAACTCTAAGTAGTAGCTTTGATAAAGAAATAAAGTAGAAAGCTTGCAAGTAAAAATAGGATTGGGTTATCAAGTGGGTATAATCATATATGCTTAAGGCATATGGTTGGCTTGGTAACAAGCAAGTATTTGTTTGCATAGGTAAAGTATCTTGCAAGTGTTAGCTTGCATAGGTCAACTTCATTAGTAAGGCTTGCATAAGTACAATATCTTGCAAGTGTTAGCTTGACTTGTGCAGAGCAGTGGTTGAAGTTCTCCTCGGCTTCTTCTTCGTAGTATCCTCCTTCCTCCTCGTATCCTTGGTCGGTACTAGCGTCTATGAATAAATACGAGGTACACAATCACCAAACAATACTTAGCTACTTTCAATCATCAAACACAATGGTTCTATAGATGATCTAGCATCATCACTAACATTACAAGATTAAAGCATTTGGCTTATTGATTTTATTTTTAGAAAAGTAATTTCTACTCAGTGAAAAACTACTTAAGATTTAATATTCTCCAAACCAAACATGGGATCATGTTGACACATGTCATCACCACATATTTCAGTACATGGGAATGCGATTTAAAGTGGTGTCACAATTTAATAAGACTTAACCTTTTATTTCATTTAAATAAAGTGACTAGAAATGTCTATGTGGCGACATGGCTACGGGCTGCTAGAGGCGTGGCCAAGGGTGGCGATCGATCGGTGGTCTCCTGGCGATGCTCTATGGCTTTAATGCGCGTGTAGGGGCGGTGGCAAACGGTCTGGAACACTCGATTCTCTGCGAGGCAGAGACGGCGTCTTCGACGGCGAGCGGTGGCTACGGGGCACGGGCGGTGAAATGGGCATGTCTGGCGGTCTCCTGGGACGGTGGGGCGCATGTTGGCGGGCAGCGAGGGCTCGAGGTGGTCTGGTTGAATGGGAACGGCGTGTGCTCTGCGGCGCACGTCGGCATGGTCGACAGCGGCACGGGCGCGGCGTTCCTGGCGGTCCTGGCTGCTGTCTGCGAGGCAAGGCTGGTCGAGAGGGGGCGGTGAGGCATGGGCTACCTCCCAGACAAGGTTGGCACGGCTAGTTCTTCCTCTAGGCTGCTGTCCACACTGGGGTGACATGGGTGCTCTCGGACTATTCACCATTGATGGCATTGTCAAGATTACAGTGGTGATAGGGATTAGTTAGGGTCGTTACATGATCTACTAAGGCTAGTGGTGTCCAGAGAGGGAACAAGTTAGGCCCAAAACACTGCACACTATAGTGTTTAGATTTTGTTAGATTTGAATCTGCAAGGTGTTTGATGAAATGGCCGCATGAATTCAAGTTTTGAATTTTGAAAAGTTTTTTGGTGGGTGTGCTAGGCATGTGCTGGTGAGTCTGTGGATGCTTGGGTTTTGAAAGTTGAGCTTGTTTGAGTGGTTTTTGAAAAAGTGGGATCTTCCCATATGATATAGATTCAGTTTTGAACTGTCATTTAAACTATGCATTCAAATGCTTTTGGATGATCACAAGGTGGGCCTTGGTACTTTGTTATGAGTACTATCAAGGGGTGTAAAGATCCAAACAAGTTTCTGTTAGGTTTTGAAAGTTAGAGATAGCTAAAGTAGGCATGGGAGTTAAATTGGTCAAAGTGACCATTCACTCATTTTGTTTGTTTTGATTTATTTGTCTTTGGGAAAAGTGTGGGGATTGTTTAGATGATGTTTAATTCACCTAAGAATCATTTTCCAAGCAAATAAACACACAATCATGGAAATTCAAAAGAATCCAAATTTTAATGCATAGACATATGAATGCTTTCATATTTTAATTGGAAAAGTTTTTGTTAACCCTAATTTTAGTGATTAGAGTTTGTTAATTCTAGTTTAATATTTTTGGGATGTTACATTCCCCTACCACTAGCCATGGCAGATGTTCTTTAATGGAACCAAATAGATCACGACAAGAGTACTCCTCGAGATTCTCGCATCCATATTCGTGAATATGCCACACCTTACCATTCCGTGCATTAGTTTTCGGAAGATTGTTGACTTATGCATCCACATCTCGGGATTCTATCCTGAGCATGTTTCTTTTCCCTTTGTTGTTTTCCGACCTTTGTCTACCAGTTGGTAGCCAAGTAGTAAATGTGCATCGGTGTCTTCCGAAGCAAGATACTCTTGTGGTCCATCATGACAAACCATTTCGGGATGTCAGGAGAAACAAACTCCTATACCTCGTCATTTCTAGGACCAGGTCAAAGTATTGTAATCCGCAGATCAAGAGGCATTGATTGTCTTCCATCTGTTCTACCTTAAATTATCACACTCATCTATACTAATAGGTCGTGTTAAGTTTCATGACCCCTTAATGAAGTGATTCTCTTACACATATTTACCCACCCTTTCTCGAGCTTTCGTGCTCGTGAGTGATGCGTGTGCGTAATAATGTGGACATCTAAGATTCTTAGCAATTTTCATTGTTTTGAACTCTAAGGACATTGAGTCATTCTCAGCGTGATTGGTTAACCCTATCATTAAGCGAAGAATGATTGTGCTACCAAGTCCTCTACTCTGGTGCACTCTCCTTAGTAAAAGAGTTAGGCTTGTGCCGAAACTCTGATACTATGTATCCTTGCTTAATAAGCAAGTTTTCTCTCGAACTAAGTGACATATCGGTAGTTCGTGATATTCTAGATGTATACTAGAAGTATCGCCATGTTGCCACATGACCGAGTTATCAAGTTCTTGAGGAAGCAAGTTCTCCGAACTGCACCTTTCTCCAAGAATCCATACTGGATACCCCTGAACTAGTTGGTTGAGCTTAAACAACAACTTGGAGAGTTGTAATACAAAACTTGTAACTGACTATGTTACTTCTTAAAGGGATATCTAGTTTCGTTCGTGCTGAAGAAAGATAGTATCTCCTTCATGGATATGTTATCTCCCCCATCATTGATTTGATTTGGGTTATCGTCAAATCAAACTCCGTTCAAAGGATTATCTTGATGATGTTTCTACTTGTGATGTTTCACTTGAGTACATCTTCATGACCTTTGGTCTGACCAATATTGTTGCCTCATTCAAGCAACATACGAGTCCATATTCTTGGAGTATTTTGATAAGTTTGTTGTTGAGCCCATCAATGACATCCTTATCTTCTCCATGCTAGATTTGATTCATATGGAACAAACAACATTAATGTTGGAAACTTTCGAGAACTATCTTCGAGTCATCTCTAAGTATGTGTTCTGGAGGTTAGAAGTAACCTTCTCTGGTTCACGTGCAATTGTTGAAAGATGTCGTCGTGGATTCGAGTAGAGTTATCTTCCTTTTCTTAAGGACACATGTGTGTTCTATTGTCAGTACCTTATGTGTGTGCAGTTGTCTCCCAACAAGTGTTAAATACATGGGTATAGCAATCTAGCTCGTCCTTTGGAGCTTTACACTGTAGTCCATATCTTGAGAATCTAGTAACTTTACCTTTGCGGTAAATATTGCAAACTTTCTATTCGGACATGCTGAGTCTGAAGTATCATATCACCTAACCAAATCTTAATCTCAAGCAGATACGATGGTTTGTGTTCCTCAAGGTTTTAACATAGGTCTCTTTGTAAATTCGGTAATATTGATGTAATGGTTGACATACTTAGCCGAAAAGACCCTTTGTCATATCCCTTGATTCAGCAATAACAACTACTCCTCATGAGACTTCTTCTACATTTCATTACAGGAGTTGTTCTCATGGTTTCCTTTGTCTATGAAGTCTGATCTTTATTTGATGATTGATTTCTTGAACATCAAGGAGAACATTTAAAGTGTTGTTGCTAAATGTCTCTCGGTCGATCCTCCAGACCCTTTATGTTGGCAAGAGTCTGGTTGTGCCAAAAATTAAAGTCTGAGAATGAAGTTTCTTTTTCTTGTGTCATCAGGAATCTTCTTAACTATTCATATTAGTGGTGCAAAGTGATATCATGATCTATGGCAAAGATTTGATAAACCTAGATGAATAAAGAGTTTCCTTCATTTTCTTTTTCATGTTTTAAGAGTGACTACGATTTTAGTAATCAAACATTTCTCTTGTTACGCATTCCTTGCGACTCTTATGAGTCCTCTCCACCAAAACACCTTTCTGTCTTGGCCTTCTGTTGAATGAAAAAGTGACTCTTCTGTTTCAAAAGTAGTTCAACAGCTTGGTTTTGTTGATCCATATCTCTGTAACCTAAAATCTCTACTTAAGCTATTTAGTAGAGGTTCATTTCTTGAAGTCTGTTGTTATGTTCTTTCTGTTGGAAGATTTCTTCTTTAGAAGTTTCAAAACTCTTATGTAAGCTCCATGGTCTCAACCCTTATGAAGACCATCTATCTAACAACTTGAAACCTTCTCCTCTTGTTCCCTCCGTTACCTTGACGTGTTTCATGTTTGTCATCTCAGAGTTGTTTTTAAACACTCCATCCATGAGTTGACCATGAGATACTATGTGTGTCGTTTAGTGTGTTTTCCTCTTGTCTTTAAAGTGGCCCTGTTTCTTTCTCTCTCTGTTTCTCTTCCTACCTTTGGAATCTCGGGTCGAGATTCTCGTAAGGGGGATAGAGCTGTAACACCCTAGTTTTGATTAACCATAGATTAGGTTTTGTTTGTACATCATGAGCATCATCCTCTAAAAATGCAACCAAGAAAATAAAATGAAAACCCTAGTTTCCCTCTCTCCCTCTATTTGAAAAGCATTCAAAAGGGTTTTGAATATTTTTAAAAGTTCCAAAAATTTTGGAGCCCAAATGGATTACAAGGGCTCATAAATATTTTACATATTTTATAAAAGCCTCTTATGTTTTAAAAGTAACAAAAACATATTTGGAATTCGAATTGCAAAGAGAGAAATCAAAATAGAAATTGAAAAAGATTCTGCAGAAAAAATGAAGCAGAACCCTCCCAGGCCGGCCCAGATCCTCTTCCTCTCTCCCTGCAACCTTCCCCGCGGCTCAGTCCAGCCCACCATCAGCCCATTCCCAGCCCACCTGTGGCCCGTACCCCTTCGCTCATGTTAGATGTCGTCTTCCTTGATGACGACGAAGCAGCTCGGTGTCCCGAGCGTCGCCGTCGATCCTCGCCGCCTTCATCCTGCCGTCTGCCGAGCTCCAGGAGGTGGATAAGAGCGCGGCGACCTCCCCTCTCGTCCTTATCCTCATCCTCTCTTTCCAGCGACCCCTCTCTCTTGTTTCCATCGCAGACCCGAAATCCTAGCCACAGGGGCCGCGCTTCCCCGCCATTTCCGTGCTCCCCTCGACCAGACGAGGACGCTGTTGGACTCGCCTTGCCCTGTTGAGCATCCTCGTAGGAGGAAACGACCTCGCGCGCCATGAATCCTCGCCGTCGACCTCGTCTCTTCCGATGCCGACCACCATCAATTCCCCGCCGTTTGGATTCCTCCAGCCTCCCCGACCTCGCCTTCGCTCTTCTGGTGAGCTCCTGCACCTGCCAGTGCCCTCTGTTCGCCCTCTCCCCCTCTGTATCGTCGACGTTGTGACCACCTGTGAGCGCCGCCGCTGGCCATCGACGTTGCCGTCGCCCCGGTGACCAAATCCGGGCGGTGCTGCCACCTTTCTGCTCCTCGCGGTCGTCCACGTCGAACGCATGCAACCACACAGTCCCGCTCGCTCGGTAGTGTCATCCCTGCCGCCGTCTGCAAGGTTTTCCGCGAGCCGACGTGGCGCCCGTGTGGCGTCGACGTGGCGCCCGCGTAGCAGCCACGTGTGCACTAACCCCACTCTACCAGCGTAGCTGTTACCTAGCCATAGGGCCCAGTGGTCAGTGATTGTGGCTAGCCTCTGCCCTAGTGAAAAATGTCCACTTTCCCTTGCTGATGTCAGCCTTGTGTCATGCTCACGCAATAAAAGGTTTTAATAATTTCTGAAATTGGTATAATATTGTAAATTCAATAACTTTTAATCTGTAATTCAGAAAAATACAAATAATATATCAAAATATTCAAAAAAATGAGAACTATCTAATTAAACCATATATACAAAATAATTCCTAAGTGAGGTAAAAAGATAGAGGGCAAAACTATAAAGTCATATAAATTAGTCTGACTCTATTTGAAGCTTCAGATAAAATGATATGAAATTTATAAAATATAGAAAGAGAAATAAAGTCAAGTTAAGGCAATGACTAAAAATAAAATAAAAGTACTCTTAAATGAATGATTATGATAAGAATAAAATTATAAAGCTAAGGAAATTGGTTTGAACCTTTTTGGAGTCTTAAGTCAAAAGATATGGTTTTTATAAAATTATAAAGTTATAGACAATAATTAAACTAGGAGTACATACCATGCTTAATTTTTTTAAAATAAATTATACTTTATTAAAAAATATCCCAAATACTCTAATTATAATAAACTATCAAATTATATTTTATATAAATTATCTAAAAATATTTGATATAAATTTGAATTAATTTGAATAGACAAAATGAAGACTACAAGAGAAATAAAAAAAACACAAAAACGATTTGAAAAAAAAAGAACCGACCTACCTGGGCCGACCCAAGCAGGCACAGCCCAGCTCTCCTTTCACTATTTTTTCTCCTTGTTATTTTCTTTTGGGCCTCTTTCCTTTTTCTTAGCCCATCTAGACACGAGCGCTCGCTCGAGCTCGTCTTCTTCTTGGAGAAGAGCAAGTACATGGATGTACCTATGACCGCCTCTCCCTCTCCTCTCTCACATAAATTCAATGATCGTTTCTTCTTGACTTTAAAACGAAAAACGTCTAGAATTAATTGGAGGTTCCATTCAGGCCATTAATTTCTTAATTTAGTGCCTTAATATCTCAAATCGACACTGTGAACCGAATGTCAAATTGCGACATACGTCTCCCGATCTCCCTCTCTAGAGCATATCAAGACGAACCGAAAGGTCCAGCGCGTACCTCTAGTCCTCCTCCTTCACTTTCGTTCCTACAATTTCTCGAGAGGAGCTCTACATGAACCATGCCAAGATTATCCTAAAAACGTAGTTCATCGTCAGATCTTGTCGTCCTCGGTGAGTCTCTTGTCGATTCCTTCTACCATAAGACTAGTCTTGTTGTTGCCTACCTCCAGGACATGATTGTGCATCTTCTTGTTGTAGTTGGCCGCGCCGCCCGACGTCACGCGTCGCTCCATCCGTGGCTTGTCGCACCATTGAGGACGAACGACCTCAAAAATCACGTCCAGTAGCACCGCCTCGATGTCCTCTACGCCATCCACATCTTCTTCTACTCCGGATACGTCCCTAGCAACGAGAAACGGCAACGTCAAGCCCGTGCCCGCAAATCCGGCGAACTTCTCCGGCGAGCTTTTCCGGTGAGCCATCTTGAACCATTAGATCTTCATCTAAAGGTCATCATAGATCACTTAAACGAAGGGGTATCCTCCAATTAGAATCTTCCAAGTGTCATATCTATTCCTATTTTCGGGTTTTTAGACATAAGAACATAGAAAACTTGTAAAAATCATATCTTTAGTTCTGTATATCCATATTTAGCAAATAATATGTCTATGGATTCACAAAAACGAGTAGAACACAGTGGAGCCGTAATTCGATATTTTTGAGTCTGTTAAAATCACGTTTTATACAGAACCATTTGTGAAGTATTTTGAGTATAAAAATTGTTGTGTAAATTATTTTTAAGTGAATCCTTTTGCAAATGGTTGTATATTAAACCCTCTGTATAGTCAAACCAAAATATAATTTTATTCTATTATAAATAATACCGTGCAATTATTTAATGAGAATGGACTTTCCAACTGTTAGAAAATGTTGCTAATTGCTACAATTACACAAATGGTTGCATTTGTAATCTTGAAAATATAAAATATTCATCAATCACTTAGTAATGTTCAGAACCTTGTTATAATAATTTTTACAATAAAAATTGCCGTCTTGCATGTTTCCATACTTTGCATGATTTTTTATGTTGTCATTAGTATTGATCTTGTGATTGTTTTGTCTTGGTTGTTTTGCTTGATAGATTGTGTTGATTGTATGGTGTGTTATTGCGAAGAGTGTACCAACACCACCAACTACTAAGGCAAGTGACACTATCATCCATGTCCTACTATTTTCATTACACTTAGAGGATTTTTGTAGTATGCATGATAGGACTACTATATTAGTATGCTATGCTTTGTCCTATTAGGAAACCATTTATATCTTCCTTAGTGAAAACATCATAGTTGTAGTATGCTTAGCCCAGCTATATAATTGGGGTGGAATATCATGTTATGAATATATGAAGTGTTGGGAAAATATATGTTTAATATAATAAAACAAGTACTCAATGAACCACCTGGGTGGAATGAGGATACTCAATTTTGGACAATGTGGCAACAAAGGGAACCATGTTTATATGGCTATCTTTTTGTATGTGCACTAGAAGAAAACCACCCAGGAACTTAGAGATTGAACATGTTTCTCGTACAGTGGCTTCCGTGTAGAGTCACATGCTAAATGGGCTCTGGCTTAGTCAACTAGATAGTGGAAGACCCTTGCATTGGCACCTACTCAGGTTAACCGGATTCATGTATTGGAAATTTATCCTTACATTGGTTCCTAGTAGACAAGCTAGCATCATGTATTGGGAGGACTTCTATGGAAAGACTTTGTCACATTCTCGATCTGCCAGTACTCCATTTGGTGTGTACTTATCCAGCGGCCACTGGTGGCGACAAGACGAAATTGTGTCATGTGGGTGAAGTGTACAACTTCTGCAGAATATCAAATTCTAAGTACTTAGCCGTGTCCCCGGTTATGGACAATTCTGAGAAACTAAGGCCTGAAGCTATGGAAGTTCTCGACATTCCAATTTCTCAAAGTAAAACTTGATGGTGTCAACAAGGGATTAGAAGCACTTGAAGTTTTCCAAGAAGTTCAGAAAGATTGTCAAAAGATCAAAACTATTTTGAAAAGATAGGATAAAACAATATTGCTTTCTGCAAATGAGCCTAGACCCTACTTAGCAAAATATGCATGTATTGATAGGATCCACTTATTTATACATAGTAGTGAAACCTGCCAATACAATTCAAATGTATTAACCCTTGTGGCTGCAACTTATTATGTTGCAGGTTTGTTTGATGTTAGTGAAGTGTGTTGATTAGGATTACAAGTCTACAACCAAGATGATTGCCTGTCGCACTTTGAAGATGAAGGACTCCATGCTATATAGATATTCTGCTGCATTGTAATGTGATAGCCAAATGAGCTATGTAAGATGTAATGAATTATTTTATTCCTGGTTATAAAGTTGTATTATGACCTTTGTTTCTTGATATTGCATCTTAACTGTGGATGCTAGCTATTGATCCAGGGACTAGCATTGTAAACACAGGGATCTCTACCTTCTTAAAGGTTGGGACCTCTACACTTTCCTTGTGTAGTGCAGTGGTTGAAGTTCTCCTCGGCTTCTTCCTCGTAGTATCCTCCTTCCTCTTCGTACGGTACTAGCATCTATAAATAAATACGAGGTACACAATCACCAAACAATACTTAACTAGTTCTGTTTATCACACCAAGGTATTCACTAGATGATCTAGCATCATCACTATTATCACAAAGATTAAGGCAAAGGTTCTATTTATTTTCTTTTATAAAAGTAATTTCTACTCATTAAAAAACTACTTCAGATTTAATATTCTCCAACTAAAACATGGGATCATGTTGACACATGTCATCACCACATATTTCAGTACTTGGGAATGTGATTTAAAGTGGTGTCACAATTTAATAAGGTTTAATATTTTTATTTTAATTAAATAAAGTGACTAGAAATGCCTATGAGTCATTCTTTTATTACTGTCCATTATTTCTACAAGTAAACCTAGATATTTTTATATATTCAGAAAGGTCTTATCAAATGTGATTTTTGAGAGTTGGAATCAACTCAAAAGTATCTATGGATGAATTTTAAAAAATGTTTGAATGCAGAAAAGTCTTTGCCTTGTTATTTTTACTATAGGTGATCTACAATTCCAAATGATTTGAATCTAACGGGATTGGATTAAGAATTTCAGTACCTTTCTAGCAAAATTAGTTTCATGCAATTTGGTTCAGTGAATCTCTCCGGATTGATTTTTGAATCTAGAGACATAACTAAGTTTGAAACGAAATTGAATTACTGGGTCACGCGGGAGTGTTAACTGGGCCAGCCCACTGCGCACAGCGTGCGTGGGCAGTTTAAGTGATTGTCCCCACCAGTCAGCAAGACATGAGGGTGCAAAGGGTACGGGGTGATTAGGGCCGTAGGATTAGAAGCTAGATCTACGGCTGAGGTTCATCATCCACGTCTGAACAGAACGCGGCGAGGTCGAACCCTAGCGCGGCTAGTGGGGGTCAGTGGGGGCTCACCGGGGCTCCGGCAATGGTCGGCAATGGGGGACAATGACGAAGTCAATGACGGCGATCCTGCTGGTACCGGTGGCTCCTCCTGCGGCGGTTCCAATCAACGGTGCCCTTCTCCTCCAGCAGCGGCAAGCCCCAGCGAAATTCCATCCACCTGGTGCTCGTCTTGCTCCTGGGATGAGGTGGGGTGGTTCTGAGAGAGAGGGGAGTGATATGGTGTGCTGAAATTGAACAGAGAAGGCCTCTATTTATAGTGCAACGAGAGGACAAAAGGGTGCGGGTGGAGATCATCGTGGCCATCTGCACAGCGAGCTAACGACATTGCTGGAGGTAGGACAGTGTGCCGCCTCCTGGCAAAGCTCAATGGCATGGTGGAAAGGCATGGGGCGGTGCAATGCAGTCGGAACACTTCGATGCTCTGGGCAGCTCCGATGCAAGTTTTCATGGCACAAAATGTCTATGGTCTACGCGGCGGCGAACGCGCATGTCTGGGCGGTTCCCTGGGCGGTGGTGATCACGTATGCGAGCGGTGAGGGCGGGGCACGGTCTGTGCGAGCGTGTCGAGCGCGGCGCTCTGGCGCGCTCTCGGCATGGTCGCAGAGAGACTGGGTGTGCTCGTTCTGTGTGGTGTAGTGGCTGGCTTGGCTCGGGCGTTGGACATGGGGTGGCGATAGACAGTGGAGTGCCTGCTAGACAAGGTTGGCAAGGCTAGTGAGGCCTCTATCTTGCTGTCGATACTAGGGTGGCAATTAGGCCTCGGGCATGGTCACCATTGATGGCATTGTCACGTTTAGAGTGAGCTACGGCTGGTTAAATAAGGTAGATGATCTACTGAGAGTGTAGTGTGAGCTAGAGAGGGAACAAGTTAGGCACAAACACTACTCACTATAGTGTTTGATGTTTTATTTGATTTGTGATCAGAAGGTGTTTGATGAAATGGCTGCAAGAGATTTGAATTTGAATTTTTTAATGAAAATTGGTGGGTGTACTAGTCACATACTAGGTAGTCTATGGTTGCTTGGTTTTATCAAGGTGCACTGGTTTGGTTGGGTTTTGAGAAATGGTGATCTTCACATATGATATAGATTCAATTTTGAATTGTCATTTGAATCAATTTGCCAAATGTTTCTATGGGTTTGAAAGGTGGGCTTGGGTTCACTTTCACTTGGTCTAGCAAGGGGTGAAAAGAATTCGAATTGTTTCTGTTTGAAATCTTGGACTAAAAACACCCAAAGTGGTCTAGTGAGCAAGATTGGCAAAAATGACCATTAGCTTATTTTCTTTGTTTTTACTTTCTATTGATTTGATTCTGCTTGGAATTGATTTATATCATGTTGTGTTCATCTTTAAACCATTCCTTGCTATTCACAACAATCACACAAGTCCATTCATGCATTCATACATTCAACACATACACACATGCATTCATATGATTTTAATTAACAAAAGTTTTTGTTAACCCTAATTTTGGTGATTGGAATTTGATAACCTTGATTAATATTTTTGGGATGTTACAAACCTTCCCTCCTTAAACAAAATATCGTCCCGAGATTTGAGAGAAAAGAAAACTAGGATTTAAAGAGATCGGGAAACTCCGTCCTAATGTAATTTTCTCGCTCCCAGGTAGCTTCTTCTTCAGTATGGTTACTCCACTGAATATTGAGAAACTTGATGCTTCAGGTCCGGGTGGTTCTGAAATCTTCCTCCAAAATACGGATGGGTACTTCAGGATACATCAGGTCATCGTTGATCTATATGGTTCGGTGATCAATATTCTTGAACACTTCAGTCTTCTCCGGGACTTCTAGGCATTTGCGAAGTAACGATATATGGAACACATTATGTACGGCTGACATCTCCTCTGGCACTTCCAGTTGATATGATACTTCTCCTCGACGATTAAAAATCTTGAAGGGCCCGATATATCTGGGGGATAACTTTCCTTTGAGTTGAAAACGTTGCATTCCCTTCAAAGGTGACACCTTGAGATACACAAAATCTCCGATATTGAAGGCGAGGTATCGACATCTCTTGTCGGCATAACTCTTCTGTCTGGATTGGGCGGTCTTGAGGTGCTCACGGATCTTGTGAACTTTCTCTTCCGCTTCTCGTAGGATGTGGATCCAAAAATATGACTCTCTCCTACTTCCGACCAATTCAAAGGGGTACGACACTTCCTTCCGTACATGAATTCAAATGGGGCCATTTGCAAACTGGCTTGATAACTGTTGTTGGACAAAAATTCTGCGAAAGGCAGACAGTCTTCCCATTTTGATCCATATTCTAGCACACAGGATCTCAACATATCTTCGAGTATTTGATTTACTCGCTTCGTTTGTCCATCTGTCCGAGGGTGATAAGTTGTGCTAAAGTCCAGTCGAGGTCCTAATCCTTCTTGGACTTTCTTCCAAAATCTCGAGGTAAACTAAGTTCCTCGTTCCGACACAATGTTATTGGGGACTCCATGCAAACTAACGATTCTAGCGATGTACAACTCTACTAGCTTCGAACTCTGGTAGGTGGTCTTGACTGGTAAGAAATAGGCTACCTTGGACAACTATTAACTATGACCCAAATAGAGTCATTTCCCCTACTAGATGTAGGCAAACCGGTAATAAAATCCATTTCCACGGAATCCCATGTCCATTCCGGAATCTGCAATGGTTGCAACAGTCCTGCGGGTCTCTGATGTCCCGCCTTGACTCTCTGACAAATATCACACTTGGCTATGTAGCTTCTGATTTCTCTCTTCATCTTGTGCCACCAAAATTGCTCCTTTAAATCCTGATACATCTTCGTTCCTCCGGGGTGGATGGAATAGAGAGTATCATGGGCTTCTTTCAAAATAGCTTGCTTCAACTCTAAGTCTGTTGGCACACAGATACATCCTTTGTACCACAAAACTCCTTCTTCATCCTCGGTGAATCCGGGTACCTTTCCTGTACTGATATGACGTTTCATTCCATTGATACTAGCATTTCCTTTCTGTGCCTCCTTGATCTGACTGATCAAAGTGGGTTGAAGTTCTATGCTAGCCAAAAATCCTTCACTTACTAGCTCCATTCTGAAATCTTCCAACTCTTTGTGCAAACTTGGTTGATCCTTCAGAATCATGGAGTTCAAGCGATACGGCAATCTGCTAAGGGCATCTTCTACCACATTGGCTTTGCCGGGGTGATAGTGAATGTCAAGATCATAGTCCTTGATTAGCTCTATCCATCTCCTTTGCCTCATATTTAGATCCTGCGTGAAAATATACTTCAGGCTCTTGTGATCTGAATAAATCTCACAACGGTATCCCATAAGGTAATGCCGCCATGTCTTCAGGGCTAGAACTACAGCTGCTAGTTCAAGGTCATGGGTAGGATAATTCTGCTCATGTTGTTTCAGTTTTCGGGATAGATAAGATATTACTTTGCCTTCTTGCATAAACACACATCCGAGACCAATCTTGGATGCGTCACAATATACATCAAAAGGCTTTGAGATATCTGGCATGGTCAAGATTGGGGCTGAAATTAATCTCTTCTTGAGTTCTTGAAAACTTGCTTCACATTTATCCATCCATTCAAACTTCTTGTCCTACGAACTTGCGGTAATATTCCGCTAATCTGAGAAATGCACAAACTTGGGTTTGAGTGGTTGGGTCTTGCCATGCTTCAACATCCTTAACCTTGGTGGGGTCAACGGCAATTCCTCCGGCTGATACAGTATGTCTGAGGAATCCTACCTCCTATAACCAGAATTCACATTTGCTAAACTTGGCATATAGATGATGATCTCTAAGGGTTCCAAGGATGGTCCTTAGGTGTAGCTCATGTTCTTCTTCTGATTTGGAATAGATCGGAATGTCATCAATGAAAACAACAAACTTAACTAGGAAGTGCATAAAAATCTTATTCATGAGGTTCATGAAATAAGCGGGGGCATTGGTTAATCCAAAAGACATGACCGTGTACTAATACAGTCCATATCTGGTGGTAAAGGAAGTATTTGGAATATCCTCTACGCGAATCTTGAGTTGATGATAACCAGTTCTAAGATCAATCTTAGAAAACACTTTGGCACCGGTCACCTGGTCAAACAGGTCTTCTATCTTCGGTAGAGGGTAATTGTTCTTGATGGTGACGTCATTCGGCTTCCGATAATCCGTACACAAACGGTTACCTCTATCTTTCTTGTCCGCAAACAAGACAGGTGATCTCCATGGCGACGCACTTGGTTGAACCAGTCCTATCTCCAGCATAGCATCTAGTTTCTTCTTCAGCTCCACTAGCTCAGACGGGTTCATACTATAAGGTCTCTGGGCTATTGGTCCGGTTCCAGGGATTAGTTCAATGATAAACTCGATATCCCGATCTGAGGGCATACCGGGCAAAACATCTGGGAATACATCGGGGTATTCACAGACTACTCTGACTTGGTCAATGGTGGGTTGGGGTAGACTCTTGTTGCACTTGAATTGACGGGGCAAGGTTTCAGATACATGCTCTACTGATATTCCGGCTGTACTGGTCATGGTTATGGCTTTCTTGGCACAGTCGATTAATCCTTTATGTTTCGACATCCAATCCATTCCTAGTACTACTTCCAAACCTTTAGTTCCAAGTACTATTAGATTAGCATAAAAATCTATGCCATAGATTCGAATAGGTACGACCTTGCAAATTTGTCTAGCTTTGGTGGTTGAGCCAGGTATTTGAACTATCATAACATGCTTCAATTTTGTTGGTTGAATCTTACTAGTGCATGCAAATTCTTCTGTAACAAATGAGTGCGATGCTCTAGAATCAAACAACACTCTTGCAAGTACCGAGTTAACATAAAACATACCCAGCACGACATCTGGCGCTTCTTGGGCTTCTTCAGCATTCATGGGAAATAGACGACCATTGCGGTTGAGCGAATTTCCTGGGGCAAATCTTCTTCTAGGCTGAACACGCTGTTGCTGCTGAGCTGGGGCATTCACATTGGGGGCTGCTGGAATCTTCTTGGGGCACTCATTTGTAAGACCCCACCTTTATAAGGTAAAGGATCCCTGTGATTGCAGTGCTAGTCCCTGGATCAAATGCTAGCATCAACAGTTTAAGATGAAGTACATAGATACAAAGGTCTTTATTACATCGTCATTCCAGAGAAAACATAGTCTTTTACAGCTCCATATCCAAAGGCTAGTACAAGAGTCCATAACATAAGTAAATAATGTATAGTCTTCATCTTCATGTTCCACAGGCAAGCATGTTGAGTGTAGACTCATAACCCTAATCCTCATCAGAGTAACCTGCAACATCATAAGTTACAGCCATAGTGGGTCAATACATTTGGAATTGTATTGGCAAGATATACCATAGTAGAATAGTAGTATCTAACATCTATATGAATTTGGCTAAGTGTAGCTTAGGCTTGCTTTGCTCAAAATAGATTTTTCCTATCAGTTGAAAACACTAAGTTTTTGTTTGACAAAAACTCCCAAGGACCACCAATAGACATTGGTCAACCTTCAACCCTTGTTCCACCACAATTTTTTAACTTAGAAATTGGGATGAGGAGATCCTCGATAGCTTCAATGTCTTGATGCTCAAATTGTCCATTGCCGGGGACACGGCTAAGTACTTAGGTTTTTCCTTCTCGAGAGGTGGTGCACTTCCCCACAAGACTCTACATGCATCGAGACGAGATTTTTCAGAAGCCTTCCCTTAGACCAAATGGACGCATCCCATCCTATCACCCTACCACCATCTGTCCAGCTGGATAAGTTATTGCAACCTATATGATCAAGGGAGAGCCCATATGCCATGTGGTTGCACTAGAAGTTCTAAACACTAAGTATCTCAAATCCCTTTGTTCCTGGGTGGCTTTCCACAAGTGTGATACAGAAGGTAGCCATAAACATGGGCCTTGTGTAACCACTCAACATAACCCAATCATACCATTCCACCTAGGTGATTCATTCACTTAGTTGTTTTATTAAGCAAAACATCACTCAAAGACTTAGCAAAATTTCCATAGCATGTATATAAACAACCATTGTTTGCTACTAGCTAGGCTAAGCATGATAACATAACCAATATCTTAACTTAGATAAAATTCTACCAAGACTACAACTACTAGGATTTCCCATGGCATAACATATAGATACTTAGCAAAATTTCATGCAAGCCCTATACCAAATATCACTTGTGCATAGTAAAAAATTATAGGAAAAGTACATGAAGCACCACTTGCCTTGGTAGTTGGGGGAGTAGCAACAATCCTCATAATCACAATCACCACTAGCACCAAAAGCTACACATAAAATGATAGAACGAAATTTACATTCAAAATAATCAAGGAAAAATATATGAATGCATGCAAATGCAATGAAATGAATTTCTACACTGATACAATAAAAAACAGTAATGTTAACAAAACCATCTAATTATATTCTAAATAAACTTAAATTTGCTTTAAAATCATTTTCCAAATAATTTATATAGCCAAAATAGGCCTATATTTGGTTTTGCAAATAAACCCAATTTTACAGGAGCAAATTACAAATTCAAGCCCACAATAGTGTAGGATTTATTTTTATGATTCCAATGGTATATTATTTGCAAAATTTGAGCAAACAAAACTAAAGATATAAATTTTACAAGTTTGAATCTCTAATAGATATGAAAACAGATTTTAAATCAAAATCCCAGACACGTGGCTGTGTCTGATTGGTCGATACCGCTTCGCGCCGATTGGACAAAGTGGAGCGTTGGATCTAAGTGACCCTGTACAGCTCTCTTAAGTGATCTAACTTAGCCACTGGATCTGGATCTAACGACTCACAACGATTTGACCACTAACTGACGGTGTTGGCGACGGATGCGTGGTGGCGCTCTGCCAACAGCGTTCCGGCGGTTCTAGGAAGCAAAGGAGAGGGTGCGGGGCATTACCAGAGCCCTGTGGCGAGGGGGTACTCGAGGTGGTCTCCGTTGGCCAAGGGGCGCACGAGGTCGCTAGGAATTTCTCGCCGGAGATGCTACTGGCGACGGTGTGTGTTTGGGCGTCGTCGACGGTGAAGCTACAAGGCACGGGAAGGCAAGACAAAGACGGCGTTAGATGCGTACTGGAACAGTGAGTGTGCGAGCGTGAACCAGAAGGAAGGGGAAGGGCTAGGTTTACCAGCAGAAGTATCCAGAGTAGAGCTTGTCGTCGGGCGCGCACGGTTTGTCGATGAAGACGACACTACAAGCCACCAAAAAGAAGCCCGCAAGCAACGTTAGATGCGCTGGAGTGTGGCGAACATGCTAGCAAGAACTAGAGGGCGATGGGCGGGGAGTTATCACCGAAATCGGTCGTCAGAGAGGTTCAGTACCACGGCGAAGTAAGCGTCAATACGGCCAGCCTGGGGGCACTCGAGCGTGTTTGAGTGAGGGGAAATGCTGCGGGGGCAGGGGTGTTAAGTAGCCAGAGAGGGGGAGTTAGTTACGCTCACCATCAACATCAATTACTCGCGACATCAACGGCAGGTAACAACCGCGACAGTGCTGGTCTCGCGCGAGGTTTGGGGAAGAAGATGAGGTGGCAGTGGGGGCCACTGTCAGCGAGAGGGGTAAGGCGAGTGCAGGTGAGAGAGAGGGGAGAGGGGAAAACAGCCGGGTGGGCTTGTTGGGCCTGTTCTGGAGTTGGGCCGAATAGGTAGCACTGGCCTTTTTCTTATTCTTTTCTTTTTTCTTTTTCTATTTGGATTTTCAGGAATCATTTTCAAACCCAATTCAAATGAGTTTGAATTAAAATTTTCTTTGGATTTTTAAACAGTGAACCTTGTTCTCCAATGTGTGTCAAACACAACTATCTATTCAAATACACTTTGATGCTTTGAAAAATAAAATAAAATCATGCCTTAAGGATATATATAATAGGCATATAATTGGTTTTATTGGAATTTTGATTTGAAAATATTTGTGCAAGCCAAGAATGCTATGAATGCATGAATGAAATGCAAGATTTTGTAAATCATGAATTTTGGGATGTTACAAATCTAACCCCCTTAAGATGAATCTCGTCCTCGAGATTCAGATTGGCTAGAAAATAGGTGAGGGTGATCTTTCTGAAGGTCATCTTCCCTTTCCCAAGTTGCTTCCTCTTCGGAATGATGGTTCCACTGAACTTTGCAGAATTTGATAATCTTGGTACAAGTAATTATTTCTGCAGTCTCAAGAATCTTGATAGGTTTCTCCACATAGGTGAGATCACTCTCCAACTGAACCTCTTCCAAAGGTATAATATCATTCAAAGAAGTTTCTTCCATCTACGGATGGCATTTCTTCAACTGACTCACATGAAATACATTGTGAACTGCAGACAGTGATTTAGGTAATTCAATCTCGTAAGCCACTTCTCCTTTGCGACTTAGGATTTTGAATGGTCCAACATATCTTGGTGACAACTTTCCTTTGATCCCAAGTCTCTTCACACCATGGAGTGGTGAGACTCTAAGATAGGCTCTATCACCTACCTCATAGGTGATCTCCCTACGCTTTGGATCCGCGTAGCTCTTCTGTCGAGACTATGCTATCTTAAATCTATCCCTTACTAATATGACTTTCTCTTTAGCTTCCTTAATCAGTTCTGGTCCGAACAAATTTCTTTCTCCCACACAACTCCATAGCAATGGCGTAGTACACTTCCTTCCATAGAGAAATTCAAACGGTGCCATCACAATGTTGGCTTGGTAGCTGTTATTGTAAGAGAATTCTGTGTAAGGCATACTTTCATCCCAACTAGCACCATAGTCTAGGGCACATGCCCTAAACATATCCTCCAAAATATGATTGGTCCTTTCTGTCTATCCATCAGTCTGGGTGTGAAAAGATGTACTGAACTCTAGTGTGGTTCCCAATGACTCATGCACTTGTCGCCAAAAATGGGAAGTGAACTCAGTCCCTCTATCAGACACAATACTCTTAAGTACTCCATGCAGACATAAAATTCTATTCATATAGATTTTGGCTAACTTGGCACTTGTATATGTTGTCTTTACGGGTATAAAATGAAACACTTTAGTTAGGCGATCCACAACAACCCTGTAGAGGTCCCAGCCTGATAAGGTAGAGATCCTTGTGTTTACAATGCTAGTCCCTGGATCAATAGCTAGCATCCACAATTTAAGATGTAATATCAAGAAACAAAGGTCATAATACAACTTTATAACCAGGAATAAAATAATTCATTACATCTTACATAGCTCATTTTGCTATCTCATTACAATGCAGCAAATATAACTAAGTAGCATGGAGTCCTTCATCTTCAATGTGCCACAGTCAATCATGTTGGTTGTAGACTTGTAATCCTATTCAACACACTTCACTAACATCAAACAAACCTGCAACATAATAAGTTACAGCCACAAGGGTCAATACATTTGAATTGTATTGGCAAGTGATACTATGGTAGAGTAGTGGTATCTATCATCTATATGCATTTGGCTAAGTGGAGCTTAGGCTTTCTTTGCTCAAAATATATTTTCCTTATCATTTGGAAACACTAAGTTTTTGTTTGTCAAAATCACCCAAGGCATCTACCAATAGAAATTTGTGATCCTTTAACCCTTGTTCAACCACAAGCTTTTAACTTAGAAATTGGGATGAGGAGATCCTTGATAGCTTCCATGTCTTGATGCTCAGATTGTGCATTGCCAGTGACATGGCTATGTACTTAGATTTTACTCTCTCGAGAGGTGGTGCACTTTCCCCACAAGACTCGACATGCATCGAGACAAGATCTTTCAGAAGCCTTCCCTTAGACCAAATGGACGCGCTCCATCCTATCACCCCTACCACTAACTGTCCATCTGGCTAAGTTATTGCAACCTATATGATCCAGGCAGAGCCCATAATGCCATGTGGCTGCACTTGAAGCTTATCAACATTTGACATCTCAAATCTCTTTGTTCCTAGGTGGCTTTCCACAAGTGAGATAAACTAGGGTAGGCCATAAATATGGGGCCCTGTGTAACCACTCAACGTAATCCATTCACACCATTCCACCAAGGTGATTCATTCACACAATTGTTTTATTAATCCAAACACAAGTCATTGACTTAGAAATATTTCATAGCATGAATATAATCCACCCTTGTTTTCTACTAGCTAGGCTAAGCATAATAGTAGCAAGAATCTTAACTTAGGGAAAATTCTACTAAGGCATCATCTACTACGATTAACCAAAGTATAGCATACTTAGTAAAATTCCATACAAGTCCTACTCAAAAATATCACTAATCATAGTAAAAATAATAGTAAAAAATGTATGAAGCACCACTTGCATTTTGGTAGAGAATATAGGTTCACTCCTTGATCTTGAAATGGTCACACTCTTCAAAGTTCACTACAATTCAATCAAGCAAGCACATATTCAAACTAGCATTCAAACAATTCATCACATAAAATAATAAAAACAAAACAATGCATGAAAGCATGCAAAAGATTGTTTTATTGGAAAAGTGGTTTCTAATAAGTCTATAAACATTTTAAAACACCTATTGGTCATTTATAAAAGTGGCAAAACCATTTGAAATCAATTTAGTGAAAATGGGCCATTTAAATCATTTTTTTTGTTTTGCTAGAAATGATTTAAATCAAAGTAATAATTTCTAGCGTTTGTTAAATATATTTTTAAACACAAATGTTAGTTTGTATAGTCAAGTTGTTTAAATCAAATCCATTTTCAAAAGGTTTCACTCAAAAAACATTTTTAAATCAAAGCAAAAAAATTATTTTGCTAGAAATGTTTTTATTCAAAGGAATACTTCCTTAGTGTCACAAGATATACTTTTAAATCTAAAAGTTGGTTTTTATGGTTAGTAGGTTCAAAACAAACCATTTACAAAAGATTTTACCCTAAAATCATTTTTAGAATAAGTTTTATACACAAAATAATCCTAGAAATGTTTCTTCAAAAACACCCTATTTTTCAGAAGCAAAACAGTAAACTAATGGCATGGTTGCAAAGTTCACATTTTTCTGAGTCCATTGATATAACATTTGTAAACTTTGGCCAAGCAGAACAATAATTATGGATTTTATAAAATCATACATCTAATAGAAAAGTTTCTGTTTTTAGAACAAAATACAGGCCATGTGTCTTAATATTATTGGACGATACTGGTTCGTCTGGATCGACTGATGTGGTGCGTTGGATCTAACTTAAATCGCATGGCACACCGCACACGATACCCCTTCGTTTGAAATCTAATTGTAACCAAGCGATCAAGATCTAACGGTCTACAACGATTCGACCATGGACTGGTGGCGCATGGCGGCGTGGCTCTGCCAGCGGTGGTCCGGTGCAACCAGGAAGCAAGGGAGAGGGAGGAGGGAATTACCATGTTCGCCGTGACGTGCAGAAGCTCGAGGTGGTCATCATAGACCAAGGGGCGCACGGTGACATCGGGGATTGCTCGCCGGAGTCCTCTCTGTCGTCGGGTTCATTCTGGTTTCGATGTTGGCGAGGCCATGGACCACGCTAAGGCAAAAAATGGTGCTGTTAGATGCACAATACGATGGCGAGTGCACGAGTGTCATCCAACAAGATAGGGGGACGGAACCTACCGGGAGTGGTCGTCGGAGTCGAAGCCGAAAGCAGCGGCACTCAGACAAAGACGAAGCCGAGATTCTAGGACGCGCGCATGCAAGCGGTGAGTGCTGGTAGGTGCGGTAGACGCGAGCAAGTAAGCTTGCGGGTTCCAGGGGCAGTGGGTGTGACAATGTTGGCTGGGATTGGGGTTGGAGTTCGCCGGAGCAGCGATGGTGTGGGCAGCAATTCCTGCAGCCTGGTGGCTCTCTGGCTCCAGCGTCTCAGGGGAAAGGTAGGGAAGAGGGAGGTGATTAAGAAGGGCGTGGTCGCAGGGCGAATTTTTAGAGAAATCAACGCGAATTAAAGCGCGAATTCATCGCTGTAAATAACCGGGATTAGGGGAAGGGGTCAGTGGTTGAAGACGATGATGAGATGGCCAGGTGGGGTCACGTGGTCAGTGGGCGAATGGGTATGCGCATGGATGAGAAAGGAAGCTCGTGGGGAGAGAGAGGTGGGCTGGGAGTTGGGCCTGATTGGGCTAGGTTATGCTGGGTAGGTTAGTTGGGCTTCCTTTTCTTATTTTTTTCTTTCTGAATCTTTTTCTTTTTCTGATTTCATTTTCTGTTTTCATTTTGTTCAAATAATTCATACACCCATTTGAATTCAAATTCTTCTCAATACTTTTCAGTACTTTAATACTGTTTATTGTTGTGTTTGAAATTCCATTTTTAGAATATCTCAAATATTCTTTTATGGTTTAGTATTTATTTAAATTAGACATTTTGTCTTTATTTAAATAAGGGTTTAAATATGTTTTCAAACTTCTATTTGAATTCCAATTTTTACCAAACCTTTTTCATTAGGTTTTATTTATTCATTAGTGTGTTAAATAATTCACTTTGAATTATTTTAATATGATTTAATATTTATTTAAATTGGGCATTTGTCTTTATTCAAAACAAATATGGTTCAAGTCCGTATAAGTTTTTATTCAAATAATCTTTATTCCTTTATTTAATTTGGATTATCTTTATTCCATTTGCTTATGGATTTAATTCAAGTTTCAAATTGTCTTCTAAATAATTTCTTGGAATTTATTATTTAGTTTAGCCAATTTGTCTTTATTTAAATAAAATTTGAATATGGTTCAATCCATATGATTTTATTTAAATAATCTTTTACTCCTTTTTATTATTCAATAATCTTTCATTTGTTTATGGATTTGGCCAAGATTTTATTTGTCTTTTAAATACTCCTTATTTATTTATTTATTTATTTCTTTATCTTATAAAATCCATATCTTTTTATTTATAGATCCAAAATTGGTGATTCCAATTTGTATAATTTTATTTAATATTTGCTTATCCTTTAATTCCCTTTAGGATTAATTTTCTCACAATTTGGCATGGATTTGGTTAGGAGCTTTATTAGCTTTGGAAATTATTTCCCTTTAACTTATTAAATTCATTAGTTTTTATCCATGGCTCCAAATTAAATGAAACCAATTTCTATGCTTTATAATATTTTTGGTTTATCATTTTTGATCATTTATAAATGTTTGTTGCTGGATCAAATCCATGTTCTTAGAGAGATCTTGTAAATGATTTTCTTCCATTAGGGTTTTGGGGTTTTGGTTTATTTTCCCAAGTGTTTAAATTTCAAGATACATTCAATGATGAATGCATTTCACTTGATTGAAATTTTTGTTTGGATTCCATTTTCATTCAAATTTGTTCAAGAAGGGTTTTGATGTTTCTATTTAGAAGCAAAAAGTTTCTTTTCACCCTAAATTTCAACAATTATTTCTTTTGTTTATTTATTTTTCACATTTCAATATTTGGAAAATTTTGGGATGTGACAGGCTACCACCCTTAAAAGAAATCTCGTCTCGAGATTTGGGAAGGCTAGAGGTTACTAGTTGGCTTCAAGACAACTAGGGTACTACCACCCTTAAAAGATTTCTAACTAGATTACATCTTGGCTTACTTGGGATCTTGATGTAACTTCTCTGGACAGTTGTTTGCATAATATCCTTTGTCTCCACACTTGAAACATGTGATAAGGTTGAGATCTTCACATATATTATCTTGACAATATGATACATAATGGCCTAGCTCTTTGCAGTTATTGCACATCACTCGGCTAATATCCTTCTTCTTCTTTGGCATCACTATTTCTTGTCTGTTTCCTTGACTCTTCTTATTTTCTGGGCATTCATTGGCATAGTGTCCCATCTCTTTGCAATTGTAACATTGCACTTGGCTATTGTCCTTTTTTCTGGGGTTGGGACATTTCTTCTTTTTGGGTCTCTCCAAAGCTAGGAGTTCTTGTAGTTCATGTTCTTCATATTTCACCACAAAGGTGGGAAATCTTTCTCTCTTCTTGGGGAAGTCACTAGAGACGTGACCTTCTTCTCCACAAGAGTAGCAACACTTTGTGGTTACTTTGGGTGTGGCTTTATGAGGCATGGTCCTGACTTTGTTTTTATCCTTCTTGGTAGAAGTTGTTCCCTCATGGAGGTTTCCAAACATTTGATGCATTCCATCTTGTTTCATTTGTTGAACTATGGGATATATGGGGCATTGGATAGGGACATGATCATTTCCTTCACATGGGAAACAAGTAACTTGAAATGTGGGGCATTATTTAGTTGGATGTTTCACTTCACAATTAGGGCATTGATCCACATGCTCTTTATAGGTGTGTTCCATGTCTCCACAAATATTGCAAGCTTGAGTTTCTCCTATAATATCATCCTTGATATCATTGTTGTCACAATCTCCTTGGGAAAGGTTGCTTCTCATATTGATCATTTGATTTGTCATCCTTTGCAACAATTGATATTGGATTTCCAAAAACTTTTGTATGGTTGGGTCTAACTCATTATTGTTGGCTAAAAACTGAGTTCTCACTTGATTCAACTGGGCTTGGGTTGCTAGAAGTTGTTATCTCATGTGCATCTCTTGGTTGTTGTTATCACCATTCTTGATGTTGGAGTCCCTTGGAGTAGTCATCTCTTTGGGTTGGATTGGGATTAGAATAGGCAAAAGATTTCTATAGGAAGAATTCTACTCACACACAACAATTCACACAAGCAATGTGGAAGCAATCACAATCAAGCATTCCACTCAAACAACAAGTTTCAAGCATATTTTTAGGCAACAAAATATTTTTCTTACACCACATGAGTTGGTGTGATCAATATATGATCTAAATTAAACACTAGTATGGTGGTCCAACTATGGTTATCACTTGAGATCAATCCATTCTTCTTAGTTGTTTCTTCTTGAATGATATCATGGTTTCCTTGGAAAAATTCTTGCATCTTGGTCACAAAATTTCAAAGGTGATGATGGTTCCTTCTAGGTTGTGTTTCCTTAGTCTTCAAGTCTTGAGTAATAATCTTGTCTCACTTGTAGTCCTTAGTGATGTCCAAGTTGAAGTCCTTGATGAAACTAAAGTTGAAGTCATTGGTGATGTTGAAGTCCTTGCTCATGGTGAAGTTTTGTCCAACAAGTTGAAAAGGAAGAGATCTAGAATCAAAACCAAAAAGGTTGAGGAAAGAGTTTACAAGATTGTTTGTTAATAAGTTTGGAACAAATATAACTCCTATTTTTCTAAGGTTTTTTTTCCAATCCTAGGGTTACAATCCTACAGGCAACACAGTGCTCTGATACCATCTGTAGAGGTCCCAAACTGATAAGGTAGAGATCCCTGTGTTTACAATGCTAGTCCCTGGATCAATAGCTAGCATCCACAGTTTAAGATGTAATATCAAGAAACAAAGGTCACAATACAACTTTATAACCAGGAACAAAATAATTCATTACATCTTACATAGCTCATTTGGCTATCTCATTACAATGCATCAAATATAACTAAGTAGCATGGAGTCCTTCATCTTCAATGTTCCACAGGTAATCATGTTGGTTGTAGACTTGTAATCCTATTCAGCACACTTCACTAACATCAAACAAACCTACAACATAATAAGTTACAGCCACAAGGGTGAATACATTTGAATTGTATTGGCAAGTGATAGAATGGTAGAGTAGTGATATCTATCATCTATATGCATTTGGCTAAGTGGAGCTTAGGCCTGCTTTGCTCAAAATAAATTTTCATTATCATTTGGAAACACTAAGTTTTTGTTTGTCAAAATCACGCAAGGCATCTACCAATAGAAATTTGTGATCCTTTAACCCTTGTTCAACCACAAGCTTTTAACTTAGAAATTGGGATGAGGAGATCCTTGATAGCTTCCATGTCTTGATGCTCAAATTGTCCATTGCCAGTGACATGGCTAAGTACTTAGATTTTACTCTCTCGAGAGGTGGTGCACTTTCCCCACAAGACTCGACATGCATCAAGACAAGACATTTCAGAAGCCTTCCCTTAGACCAAATGGACGCGCTCCATCCTATCACCCCTACCACCAACTGTCCATCTGGCTAAGTTATTGCAACCTATATGATCCAGGCAGAGCCCATAATGCCATGTGGCTGCACTTGAAGCTTCTCAACATTTGACATATCAAATCTCTTTGTTCCTAGGTGGCTTTCCACAAGTGAGATAAACTAGGGTAGGCCATAAATATGGGGCCCTGTGTAACCACTCAACGTAATCCATTCACACCATTCCACCAAGGTGATTCATTCAGATAGTTGTTTTATTAATCCAAACACAAGTCATTGACTTAGAAATATTTCATAGCATGAATATAATCCACCCTTGTTTTCTACTAGCTAGGCTAAGCATAATAGTAGCAAGAATATTAACTTAGGGAAAATTCTACTAAGTCATCATCTACTACGATTAACCAAAGTATAGCATACTTAGTAAAATTCCATGCAAGTCCTACTCAAAAATATCACTAATCATAGTAAAAATAACAGGGAAAAATGTATGAAGCACCACTTGCATTTTGGTAGAGAATATAGGTTCACTCCTTGATCTTGAAATGGTCACACTCTTCAAAGTTCACTACAATTCAATCAAGCAAGCACATATTCAAACTAGCATTCAAACAATTCATCACATAAAATAATAAAAACAAAACAATGCATGAAAGGATGCAAAAGATTGTTTTATTGGAAAAGTGGTTTCTAATAAGTCTATAAACATTTTAAAACACCTATTGGTCATTTATAAAAGTGGCAAAACCATTTGAAATCAAGTTAGTGAAAATGGGCCATTTAAATCATTTTTTTGTTTTACTAGAAATGATTTAAATCAAAGTAATAATTTCTAGTGTTTGTCAAATATATTTTTAAACACAAATGTTAGTTTTTATGGTCAAGTTGTTTAAATCAAATCCATTTTCAAAAGGTTTCACTCAAAAACCATTTTTAAATCAAAGCAACATTTTTTTGCTAGAAATGTTTTTATTCAAAGGAATAATTCCTTAGTGTTAGAAGATATACTTTTAAATCTAAAACTTGTTTTTTATGGTCATTAGGTTCAAAACAAACCATTTACAAAATATTTTACCCGAAAATCATTTTTAGAATAAATTTTATACACAAAATAAGCCTAGCAATGTTTCTGCAAAAACACCCTATTTTTCAGAAGCAAAACACTAAACTAATGGCATGCTTGCAAAGTTCACATTTTTCTGAATCCATTGTTATAAAATTTGTAAAATTTGGCCAAGCAAAACAATAGTTATGGATTTTAGAAAATCATAAATCTAATACTACCTCCGATCGTAAATAAGTGTCGCCATTTTGAACTACAGTTAGTTCAAAACCGTGACACTTATTTAGGATCAGACGGAGTAGAAAAGATTCTGTTTTTAAAACAAAATACAGGCCATGTGTCTTAATATTATTGGTGGATCGACTGATGCAGTGCGTTGGATCTAACTTAAATCGCACGGCACACAGCACATGATACCCCTTCGTTTAAAATCTAATCCTAACCAAGCGATCAAGATCTAACGGGCTCCAGCGATTCGCCATGGAGTAGCGGCGTGTGGCGACGGCGAGCGGCGGCATGGCTCTTCCATCGGTGGTCCAGTGCAACCAGGAAGCAAGGGAGAGGGAGGAGGGCATTACCAGGTTCGCCATGACGTGCTGAAGCTCGAGGCAGTCGTCATAGACCAAGGGGAGCACGGTGACGTCGGGGATTGCTCGCCGGAGTCGTCTCTGTCGTCGGGTTCGTTCTGGTGTTGACGTTGGCGAGCCTACGGACCACGCTAAGGCAAACAAATGGTGATGTTAGATGCGCAATACGATGGAGAGTGCACGAGTGTCATCCAGCGTGATAGGGGGGACGGAACCTATCGAGAGTGGTCGTCGGAGTTGAAGCCGATAGCGGCGGCGCTCAGCCGAAGACGAAGCCGAGCTTCTGGGATGCGCACATGCAAGCGGTAAGTGCTGGTAGGTGTTGTAGATGCTGGCGAGTAATCTCGCGGGTTCCGGGGGCAGTGGGGGTGACGGTGTTAGCCGGGATTAGGGTTGGAGTTTGCCGGAGCAGCGATGGTGTGGGCAACAATTCCTGTAGCCTGGTGGCTCTCTGGCCACAGTGTCTGAGGGGAAAGGTAGGGAAGAGGGAGGTGATTAAGTAGGGCGTGGTCGCAGGGCGAATTATTAGCAAAATCAATGTGAACTGAAGCGTGAATTCATCGCTAGAAACGGCCGGGATTAGGGGGAACGAGTTAGTGGTTGAAGACGATGATAAGCTGGCCAGGCGGGGTCACGCGATCAGTGGGCGAATGGGTGCGCGTGGGTGATAAAGGAAGCTCGCGGGGAGAGAGAGGTGGGCTGGGAGTTGGGCCTGATTGGGCTAGGTTAGGCTGGGTAGGTTAGTTGAGCTGCCTTTTCTTATTTTTTCTGTCTGAATCTTTTTCTTTTTATGATTTCATTTTCTGTTTTCATTTTGTTCAAATAATTCAAACACCCATTTGAATTCAAATTCTTCTCAATGTTTTTCAGTAGTTTAATACTGTTTATTGTTGTGTTTGAAATTCCATTTTTAGAATATTCCAAATATTCTTTTATGTTTTAGTATTTATTTAAATTAGACATTTTGTCTTTATTTAAATAAGGGTTTAAATATGTTTTCAAACTTCTATTTGAATTCCAATTTTTACCTTTTTCATTAGGTTTTATTTATTCATTACTATGTTAAATAATTCACTTTGAATTATTTTAATATGATTTAAAAATTATTTAAATTGGGAATTTGTCTTTATTCAAAGCAAATATGGTTCAAGTCCATATAAGTTTTTATTCAAATAATCTTTATTCCTTTATTTAATTTGGATTATCTTTATTCCATTTGCTTATGGATTTAATTCAAGTTTCAAATTGTGTTATAAATAATTTCTTGGGATTTATTATTTAGTTTAAGAAATTTGTCTTTATTTAAATAAAATTTGAATATGGCTTAATCCATATGATTTTATTTAAATAATCTTTTACTCCTTTTTATTATTCAATAATATTTCATTTTTTTATGGATTTGGCCAAGATTTTATTTGTCTTTATTTATGATTTATTTCTTTATCTTATAAAATCCATATCTTTTTATTTATAGATCCAAAATTGGTGATTCGAATTTGTATATTTTTCTTTAATATTTGTTTAATCTTTTAATTCCCTTTAGGATTAATTTGCTCGCAATTTGGCATGGATTTGGTTAGGAGATTTATTAGCTTTGGAAATTATTTCTCTTTAACTTATTAAATTCATTAGTTTTTATCCATGGCTCCAAATTAAATGAAACCAATTTCTATGGTTTTATGATATTTTTGGTTTATCATTTTTGATCATTTATAAATGTTTATTGCTGGATCAAATCCATGTTCTTAGAGAGATCTTGGAAATGATTTTCTTCCATTAGGGTTTTGGTTTATTTTCCCAAGTGTTTAAATTTCAAGATACATTCAATGATGAATGCATTTCACTTGATTGAAATTTTTGTTTGGATTCCCTTTTCATTCAAATTTGTTCAAGAAGGGTTTTGATGTTTCTATTTAGAAGCAAAAAGTTTCTTTTCACCCTAAATTTCAACAATTATTTCTTTTGTTTCTTTATTTTTAACATTTCAAAATTTGGAAAATTTTGGGATGTGACACACCCATATGGAATCATATCCAGATCTGGTCCTTGGCAATCCGGTGATGAAGTCCATACCAATCTTGTCCCACTTCCAATCAGGAATAGGTAGTGGTTGCAATAATCCTGCCGGTTTCTGATGTTCCTCTTTCACTCGACTACACACATCACACAAGGCAATATGTTCCGCAATATCCTTCTTGAGATTATTACACCAAAATCTTTCTTTCACATCCATGTACATTTTGGTGTTACCTGGATGGATGGAATATGGCGAGTTGTGTTCTTCTTGCAGAATCAGTTTCCAAAGCTCCGGATCTTGCGGAATGCAGATACGTTTCCATACCATAAAGTACCATGTTCGTCTTCATGGAATCCTTTAGCTTTCCCTTTGCTAAATTTTCCTTTAATCTCTTCAATTTCCTTGTCCAACTTTTGAGCTTCTTTGATCTTGTCCAACAATGTGGGTTGAACATCCAATGACATGAGATGTCCTTCAGGAACTATCTCCAATATGAGATCTTTGAATTGGGCACACAGATCATCTGGCAATTCTCCCTTAGTAAGGCCATTCACATAAACCTTACGGCTTAAAGCATTTTCTACAACATTTGCTTTACTGGGATGGTATTGCAAACTCAAGTTATAGTCCTTGATGAGCTCAAGCCATCTTCTTTGTCTCTTATTGATTTCCTTCTGAGTGAAGATATATTTCAGACTCTTGTGATCTGTGAACACTTCACATCGTTTTACTAAAAGATAATGTCTCCATGTTTTGAGTGCATGGACAACAGAGGCTAACTCTAAGTCATGAGTAGGATAATTCACTTCATGAGTTTTGAGTTGTCTCGAGGCATAAGCCACAACTTTACCTTCTTGCATCAAAACTCCACCTAATCCTTAGTGAGATGCATCACAATAAACTTGGAAATCCTTCTCCAAATCTGGCAGACATAATATCGGTGCTGTCACTAGTCTCTTTTTGAATTCCTGTAATCTGACTTCACAACCTTCAGTCCAGTCAAACTTCTTGTCTTTATTAAGTAACTCCGTCATTGGCTTAGCTACCTTTGAGAAATTCTCAATGAACCTTCTATAGTATCCTACAAAGCCAAGGAATCTACAAACTTCATTCACTAACTTGGGATATTCCCACTCTGTTACAGCTGACACCTTTGCGGGATCGACGGCTATACCATCTCCTGACACAATATGTCCGAGAAATCCAACTTCACTCAACCAGAATTCACACTTACTAAACTTGTCATATAGTTTGTGCTCCCTAAGTTTCTCAAGTATCAAACGCAAATTCTCTTCATGTTCTTCTTTGCTTTTGGAATATATCAAAATGTCATCGATGAATATGACAACAAACTTGTCAAGAAATTCCATGAACACCTTGTTCATCATATTCATGAAATAGGCTGGTGCATTTTTCAAACGAAATGGCATCATGGTGTACTCATACAAACCATACCTAGTGGTGAAAGTAGTCTTAGGTATGTCTTGCTCTCTAATCTTTAGCTGAAAGTAGCCTGATCAGAGATCAATCTTCGAGAACACACGGGCTCCTTCTAGCTAATCAAATAGATTGTTGATTCTAGGCAAAGGATATTTGTTTTTGATAGTCACCTCATTGAGTGACCGATAGTCTATGCATAACCTTTGACTTCTATCCTTCTTCTCAACAAACAGAACTGGTGCACCCCAAGATGAAGAACTTGGTTGAATAAATCCTTTCTGCAGCTGTTCTCCAAGATGTTTCTTGAGTTCTTTCAACTCATCAACTGACATCTTGTAGGACCTATTTGCTATTGGTCCTGATCCTGGCAGTAATTCAATCAGAAACTCTACATCTTTATCTGGTGGCATTCCAGGCAATTCCTCTGGAAACACATCCGGATACTCCCTCACAATTAGCACATTGTCTATGCTAACCCCCTTAAGAGAATTTAGCTTACTCCCTTTAGATTCAAAGTTAGACTTGAACCTAATCTATTTCTTATCCGGGGTTGTGAGTGTGACAGTACGATTGGCACAATCTAGTACTCCTTCATACTTAGTCATCCAATCCATTCCCAAAATTACATCCAATCCTTGGGAATCTAGGATTATCAAACTAACTGGAAACTTATACTTTCCAAACTCTATTACTAGATCATGGCATCCAAAGTTCACTATCATCTCTCCATCGGGAGAGCTTACTTTTATAGGACACCCAATAGTTTCAGTTGGAAATCCATTTTTATCAACAAATGCTCTTGATATGAATGAATGCGATGCACCAGTATCAAAAAGAACAAGTGCTAGAAAAGAATTGAGCTTGAACTTACCAGCCACAGCATTCGACTCTTCATATATTTCTTCCACATTGATGTGGTTCACTTGTCCCTTCTGGAAAGGGTTGGGATTGTTGGCTCCTTCAACTTTATTTTCTGCGCATTCATTTGCATAGTTACCCATATTCTTACACTTGAAACACTCAACCTGACTGAGGTCTTTCTTTGTAGACTGACTCCCATTACTAGTTCCACTGTGGTGGCTCTTGTGTCCACTCTTGTGGTCCTTATACTTGTCATTATCATGACTGCGATGGTGCTTGTTGTCATGATGACGGTTGTGGTTGTGGTGGCTGTTATACTTCCCATGCTTGTGGAATCCAGAACCTCCACTATCATCATTATGGGAATGCTTATGAGACGATCCCGAGTTGTGCTTATCAAAGTTATGCTTCCTCTTCCTGCCCTTAACCTGTTTCATATTGTTTTCCAAGATGGTGGCCTTGTCACAAAGTGATTGATATGTTGGGACATAAGCAACAGATAGCTGTAGGTTCAATTCATCATTCAATCCTTCGAGGAACTTCTCCATCCTCTTGGCATCAGTATCAATCTCATCCGGTGCATAGCATGCCAGATTGTTGAACTCCTCAATCCACTCAGCAACACTACGGTGACGCTGTTTCAGATTGTGGAACTCTTTATTCTTTGGGTTCATCACTCCCGATGATATGTGGTCAGTGCGGAAACCATCCTCAAAGATAGCCCATGTCACATCCTCAAGGGGAGTGGTGATCTGAAAGTTATCCCACTAGGTTGCTGCTGGTCCTTCGAGAAGATGTGTTGCGAATCTGACATTTTCCTCGTCAGTGCAGCCCACAGTGACTAAGTCCTTGTTCACGGAACATAACCAGTCATTGGCTACCATTGGATCAGTTGTTCCTGAGAACTTGGTTGGCCTCAACCTCAAAAATCTGGTAAGCATGTCAAATGCTGGTGGATTGTTGTTGTTTTTGTTGTTGTTATTCGGATTATGATTTTGAATGAACTGAGTCATCATCTGCATCAGTTGAGCTTGATCTGTCATCAACTGCTGCATATCGAAGGTGACGTTATTGTTGTTGTTTGGGTTGGGGTTGGCACGACATGAAGGCATCTGTGGTTTCAATGAGGATAAGTAATGAGATATAACTCATAGATGCTTAACATGCACAATACACCACATAACAACAATCACAATAAGTAATCACAAGAGATAACATAGAGTTTGAACAATGTAAACAACAAGTTTTGGAAAAAGTGAACACACAATAGCAAGCCATCCACATGTTAGATGGTCATTGCAACTCAATAATCAAAGTATGATAGATAAAAGATAATCGAGTAGTCTACACTACTCCTCCATGTCGACCTCCACGTCAACAATGTAAGTCCGGCTATCTCCATGGCTATCTTGTACTCCTCGACACTAGTGGTCAAGGCCTCGACCTTCGCACGAAGAGCTCTCTTCTCTGAGCGCAGCCTCTCAATCACTCCCTGCTAGGTATCGAGTTCGAAGTCCTTGGCCTCTATCTCGGCCTTCATGTCCTTGATCTTCTTATTTCTGTCTTGGACTCTCTTCTCCCAATTCTTGAACTTCTTGTCCTGGCTCTCGAATCTGGCCTCCATTTCCTTGACGATCTCGTCTTGCTCCGCGAAGAGCTTGTCCTTCTCCCTCAACTGAACCTGGAGCTCGTCATTGCTAAGCATGACGTTGGTCCTATCGGTGTTGAGGTGTCTAATAAGGCCCTCGAGGTCCTGGAGATATAGACGAACTGGATCAATTGTCTCTCTAGTAGCGCCCTCATACACCAATGCCTCTCCCTCCTCGTCACGTCTCCCGAACAGGTGGAAGTAGAGGCCTCTAAGCTCGGTGGCGTGGCGTCCGCAGAGGCGTCCGAGTAGCTCCTTCGTGACTACATCTAGACCCTTCTCCTTGTCATCGTGCATCAACTTGAAGGAAATCTCCTCCGTGAGTGGCTCCGTCTGGCGTCCTGGCTGTGTGACTCTAAAGCCCCAAAGGTCCTTCCTATAAAACTTGGTGAGCTGGAGTGCCTTGATACTAGGAAGTGGGAGGTTGAGCACACTAGTAAACTGCACGATGCGTGAACCAAAACGAGTTCCATTGAACTCCTCGGCAGTGCTAATCACAAAGCTAGGCAGCTAATGTAAGATAGAGAAATATTAGAACAACACAAGTAAGACAAAAACAAGACAGAAAAATGAAAGCAAAAAGCATACATCACATAAAACATACAAGTCATGGCATACAAAGTCCACCACAAATACTAAGGTTCAAACATAACTTAGATAAATTTTGCGAGAAAACAACAAGTGTGGTGGTCCAACTAACGGAGTACGTTACAATTCTCACTCATATGCTAAGTCTATGATATCTTCCCTTAGACGTTTTATGGCGGTCTCTAAGTCTTGGGTATACTTCTTCTCCTCTTCAAGGTCATTTTTAGTGTTGAGCATTCTACACTTGACTCTTTCACCAAGCTCCTTGATAACATTCCAAGCTGCATTTCTTGCTGAGTCAAAGAATGTTGTATACATTTCTGAGTTGGTGCCCATGTAGAATCCTGACTCTTTGTGGTTGTCTCCCTTCTTTTTGTATAAGTGAAGTTGCACCCACCAATATTCTTCTCCTTCATCCATTACTGGGAATCCTTTGTACACGGCCTCACCATGTATCCCCAAGCTAACCATAAGGGTTTTGAGTGCTTTGGGAAACTCCGTCTCACATTCTAAAGTCATGGTCATGAGTGGTCCCTTCTTGACGGCTTCGTTGATGGTGGCCATATACAAATAGAGATGACGAAGAAGATTAGTAAAGGTTTACTAGAAGAAAAGACAAGTGTGGAATTTGCAAAGAGTTGCATTTTTCCTTAGTGGTTTTCTTAGTCTAATCCAACCTAGGGTCATAATCCTACAGGCAACACGATGCTCTGATACCATCTGTAAGACCCCTCATTTATAAGTTAAAGGATCCTTGTGATTGCAATGCTAGTCCCTGGATCAAATGCTAGCATCCACAGTTTAAGATGAAGTACACAGATACAAAGGTCTTTATTACATCGTCATTCTAGAGAAAACATAGTATTTTACAACTCCATAGCCAAAGGCTAGTACAGAGTCCATAACATAAGTAAATAATGTAAAGTCATCACCTTCATGTGCCACAGGCAAGCATGTTGAGTGTAGACTCATAACCCTAATCCTCATCAGAGTAACCTGCAACATCATAAGTTACAGCCACAGTGGGTCAATACGTTTCGAATTGTATTGACAAGTGATACCATAGTAGAATAGTAGTATCTAACATCTATATGAATTTGGCTAAGTGTAGCTTAGGCTTGCTTTGCTCAAAATAGATTTTTCTTATCAGTTGAAAACACTAAGTTTTTGTTTGACAAAAACTCCCAAGGAACCACCAATAGACATTGGTGAACCTTCAACCCTTGTTCAACCACAAGTTGTTAACTTAGAAATTGGGATGAGGAGATCCTTGATAGCTTCAATGTCTTGATGCTCAAATTGTCCGTTGCCGGGGACACGACTAAGTACTTAGGTTTTTCCTTCTCGAGAGGTGGTGCACTTTCCCCACAAGACATGACATGCATAGAGACGAGATCTTTCAGAAGCCTTCCCTTAGACCAAATGGACGCGTTCCATCCTATCACCCTACCACCATCTGTCCATATGGCTAAGTTATTGCAACATATATGATCAAGGCAGATCCCATATGCCATGTGGTTGCACTAGAAGCTTCTAAACACTAAGTATCTCAAATCACTTTGTTCCTGGGTGGATTTCCACAAGTGTGATACACAAGATAGACCATAGACATGGGCCTTGTGTAACCACTCAACATAACCAATCATACCATTCCACCCAGGTGATTCATTCACTTAGTTTTTTTATTAATCAAAACATAAGTCAAAGACTTAACAAAATTTCCCTAGAATGTATATAAACCACCCTTGTTTGATACTAGCTAGGCTAAGCATGATAACATAACCAGTATCTTAACTTAGAGAAAATTCTACCAAGACTACAACTACTAGGATTTCCCATGGCATAGCATATAGATACTTAGCAAAATTTCATGCAAGCCCTATACAAAATATCACTAGTGCATAATCAAAAATTATAGGACAAATACATGAAGCACCACTTGCCTTGGTAGTTGGGGGAGTAGCAACAATCCTCACAATCACAATCACCACTAGCACCAAAATCTACACATAAAATGATAGCACCAAATTTACATTCAAAATAATCAAGAAAAAATATATGAATGCATGAAAATGCAATAAAATGAATTTCTACACTAATCCAATCAAACCAAATAGTAATTATAACAAAAACATCTAATTACATTCTAAATAAACTTAAATTTGCTTTAAAATCATTTTCCAAATAATTTATATAGCCAAAATAGGTCTATATTTGATTATGCAAATAAACCCAATTTGACAGAAGCAAATTACAAATTCAATCCCATAATAGTGTAGGATTTATTTTTCTCATTCCAATGGTATATTATTTGCAAAAATTGGCCAAACAGAACTAAAGATATGAATTTTACAAGTTTGAATCTCTAATAGATATAAAAACAGATTTTAAATCAAAATCCAAGACACGTGGTTGTGTCTGATTGGTTGATACCGCTTCGCGTGGATCGGCCAACGTGCAGCGTTGGATCTAAGTAACCCTGTACAGCTCAGATCAAACAAAAATGATTCGCTTAAGTGATCTAACTTAGCTACTGGATCTGGATCTAACGGCTCACAGCGATTTGACCACTAACTAGCGGCGCTGGCGACGGATGCGCGGCGGCTGCGCTCTGCCAATGGTGTTCCGGCGGTTCTAGGAAGCAAAGGAGAGGGTGCGGGGCATTAGCGGAGTCGTTGTGGCGAGGGGGTGCTCGCAGTGGTCTCCGTTGGCCAAGAGGCGCCCGAGGTCGCTGGGAATTTCTCGCTGGAGATGCTACTAGCGACGGTGTGTGTTCGGGCGTCGTCGACGGTGAAGCTACTAGGCACGGGAAGGCAATAGAAAGATGGCGTTAGACGCGTACTAGAACGGTGAGTGTGCGAGCCTGACCCAGAAGGAAGGGGAAGGGCTAGGTTTACCAGGAGAAGTCGCCGGAGTAGAGCTTGTCGTCGGGCACACGCGGTCGTCGACGAAGACAGCGCTACAAGCCACCAAAAAGAAGCCCGCAAGCAACGTTAGATGCGCGGGAGTGTGGCGAACATGCTATCAAGAACTAGAGGGCGAGGGGCAGGGAGTTATCACCGGAATCGGTCGTCGGAGAGGTTCGGTACCGCGGCAAAGTAAGCGTCAATACGGCCAGCCTGGGGGCGCTCGAGCATGTTTGAGTGAGGGGAAATGCTGCGGGGGCAGGGGGTGTTAAGTAGCCAGAGAGGGGGAGTGAGTTACGCTCGCCATCAATGGCAATTACTCGCGACATCAACGGGAGGAAACGGCCACGGCGGTGCTGGTCTCGCGCGAGGTTTGGGGAAGAAGACGAGGTGGAAGTGGGGGCCACTATCAGCCGGGTGAGAGAGAGGGGAGAGGGGAAAACAGCCGGGTGGGCTTGCTGGGCCTGTTCTGGAGTTGGGACGAGTAGGTAGCACTGGCCTTTTTCTTTTTCTTTTCTCTTTTTCTTTTTCTATTTGGATTTTCAGGAATCATGTTCAAACCCAATTCAAATGAGTTTGAATTAAAAATTTCTCTGGATTGTTAAATAGTGAACTTGTGCTCCAACGTGTGTCAAACACCACTGTCTATTCAAATACACTTTGATGCTTTGAAAAATAAAATAAAATCATGCCTTAAGGATATATATACAATAGGCATATAATATGTTTTATTTGAATTTTGATTTGAAATTTTTTGTGCAAGCCAAGAATGCTATGAATGCATGAATGAAATGCAAGCTTTTGTAAATCATGAATTTTGGGATGTTACATCATTGGAATAGTGATCTTTGGTTCCACATTCATAACAGGTCACATGAGACTTGTCCTTGACTGCAAGAGGCACACCATTGCTTTCAGTTCTCGGGACAGTATTGGTGTTGGTGGAGACATTGTTGTTGTTGAACTTGGCAGTGCACGGTTGAAATTATTGGAGTTGCCGGGGTTGTTGTTGTGGTTTCCTACGGGCCTTGTGTTTCCATGGTTGGGATAGGTCGGACGGGTCATCGGGGGTCAATTGTTTCTAGGGGAAAATCCTAGAGACGGGTTGGGGCGATACTTTGGGGTATGGTGGGTTCTTGGTTGATGCATCATTCTACGCTTGCAGTTCTCATTGGCTTGGTTGATCTTGCCTTCAATCTAAATGGCTGAATCCACTAAGGCTTCAATGTCAGCAAATGGAATGTTGACTAACACTGTCTACATCTCATCATGCAGACCATTCAAGAATCTCTCCTTCTTGGCTTCAGTGTCAATCTCATCCGGTGCATACCTAGCCAGTGACAAAAATTTGTCACGGTACTCAACTACTGTCATCCTCCCTTTCTTAAGTTCTCTGAATTCATCTCTCATCCTCTTGATCAAACCCGGTGGCACATGGGTTCGGCTGAACTTTAGGTTGAATTCATCCCAAGTCATCATTTGTCCTCCATTCATGGCATGAACGCTGTTCCACCAAGCTCTTGCATCTCCTGCCAGATAGAGGGTGGCAAACAGAACTTTCTCGTTGGCTTCCACTCCGGCAACTTATAAGTTGTTCTCCATGGTTTGCAGCCAATCATCTGCATCTAGGGTGTAAGGTTCCCAACCTTTAATAAGGTAGAGATCCCTGTGTTTATAATGCTAGTACCTGGATCAATAGCTAGCATCCACAGTTAAGATGTAATATCAAGAAACAAAGGTCATAATACAACTTTATAACCAGGAATAACATAATTTATTACATCTTACATAGCTCATTTGGCTATCTCATTACAATGCAGCAGAATATAACAATAGCATGGGGTCCTTCATCTTCAAAGTGCCACAGGCAGACATGTTGGTTTTAGACTTGTAATCCTAATCATTAAACTTCACTAATATCAATCAAACCTGCAACATAACAAGTTACAGCCACAAGGGTCAATACATTTGAATTGTATTGGCAAGTGATACTATGGTAGTATAGTGGAGTCTATCATCTATATGCATTTGGCTAAGTGGAGCTTAGGCTTGCTTTGCTCAAAATAGATTTTTCCTTAACATTTGAAAACACTAAGTTTTTGCTTGATAAAAATCACCCAAGGAACTACCAATAGAAATTGGTGAACCTTAAACCCTTGTTCAACCACAAGTTTTTAACTTAGAATTTTGGATGATGAGATTCTTGATAGCTTCCATGTCTTGATGCTCAAATTGTCCTTTGCCAGGGACATGGCTAAGTACTTAGATTTTACACTCTGCAGAGGTGGTGCACTTTCCCCACAATACTTGGTTTCCCAAGACAAGATCTTTCAGAAGCCTTCCCTTAGACCAAAATGGACGCTCTCCAACCTATCAATCCCCTACCACCAACTGTCCATTTGGCTGTTATTGCAACCTATATGATCCAGGCAGAGCCCATAATGCCAAGTGGTTGCACTTGAAGCTTCTCAACATTTGACATATCAAATCTCTTTGTTCCAGGGTGGCCATCCACAAGTGAGACACCAAGTTTTCCACAGCATACTGGACTTGGTGATGCCCAAGTTTTCCCCAACATACTGGACTTGCATGACCACTCAACACAAACCATTCCTTCCATTCCACCCAGGTGATTCATTCACTTAGTTGTTTTATTAAACAAAACACAAGTCCTCAGACTTAGAAATTTTTCCATAGTATGAATGTATATTCCACCCTTGTTTTCTATTAGCTAAGGTAAGCATGATAGTAGTAGGAATCTTAACTTATGAAATTTTCTCTAAGGTTTCATCTACTAGGATTTCCCATAGCATGGTTTATACTTAGCAAAAACTCCATGCAAGTTTTACTTAGAATTATCACTAATGCATAGTGAAAATAATGGGACAAAAGTATGAAGCATCACTTGCCTTTTTGGTAGAGAGTATAAGTTCACTTCCTTGTTCTTTGCAATGTTCACTCACTTCAAATCACTACAATTCAATCAAGCAAACAATAATTCAATCTACCAATCAAGCAATTCATCTCATAAAATGATAAAATCAAAGCAATGCATGCAAGCATGTCAAGGATTGTTTTATTTGAAAAAGTGGTTTTTTAATGGTTCATAAACATTTGAAAACACCTAATGGTCATTTTATAAAGTGGCAAAATCATTTGTATAAAATTTTACTTCATAAACCATTTTTAGATCAAGTCATTATTTTATGTGGCGAAGAAATGATTTTAATAAGGAAAAATTCTATAGGTTTCACAAATATGTTTTCAAACAATATAACCTTGTGTTTAGGGTCAAAGAGTTTATTTCCAAAACATTTTCCAAAGGCTTTCCTCCAAAATCATTTCTAACAATTAAACCACATTTTTATTTGACTAGAAATGGTTTAAATCCAAAGTTTATTCTTTTGTTTCACCAAATACATTTTTGAAACCACAATTTGATTCCTATGGTCAATAGGTTCAAAACACACCATTTGCCAAAGATTTTATCCTCAAATTCATTTTGAACTAAATTTTATAACCTAAACAAGCATACATAAGTTTCTGCAAAAACAAACATTTTACCAGAAGCTTTTTACTAAACAAAGTGCATGGTTGGCTAGGGCTTGTTTTTCTGAATCCATTGATATAAAGTTTGCAAAATTTGGACGTGTGGATTAAAAGTTATAGATTTTACAAAATCTTACTTCTAATAGATCAAATCTGTTACGTGGCACCACGTGGCACTTTCCTATTCCTGCGTACCGTTTCACGCGGATCGGTCGCTGTGAGGCGTCAGATCTAAGTTAGATCGAGCGGCACAGATTGCATACCCTTTCGGCGTTAAGTGATTCTATTGCATCCTTACGATCTGCATCCAACGGCTAGCGACGATCTGACCAAACTCTGGCAGCGCTCAGCGGCCGCGCGCGGTGGCGACGCTCGGCTAGCGGCGGAGCTGGCGATAGAGGAAGCAAGGAAGAAGAAGAGATGGCTCACCGTGATCGCCGTGGCATGGGGAAGCTCAAGGTACTCGCGGTTGGTCAAGGGGCGCACTAGGGTTGCAGGAATTCCTCGTCGGAGTTGCGTCTGAAAACGGCCACGCTCTGTCGTCGTCGAGGGCGGCGCTATGGGTCACGAAGAAACAAACGGAGGACACGATTAGCTTCATACGCAAGTCGCGGACATGCGTGTATCAAAGGGAGGGCAAGGGGGGTCTGGTCTCACCGGTAGGGTTCGTCGGAGCGGAGGCAGACGGTGGCGCTGCACTGGCGGTGATGTTGTCGAGCTTGCAGAGCACGCGCGGGTGAGCTGGCGATACGGGAAGGTCCGCCAGGAGATGGGGATCATGGCTGTGTGCTCGAGGAGACAAGGGGCAGCAGGGTCCGGCCGGAATCGACGCCGGAACTCGTCGGGGCAGTGGAGCTTCATAGAGGAAATAGGACGGCCTAGGGGCGTAGAGGGGACGGCGCCTGGGGGGAAGATAGAGGGGGCATGGGCGTTTAAGTGTGCGTGATCTCAGTGAGTAATGGATGCAGCGTTAAGGCGAATTAAGCCCGCGGAATCATGGCCAGAAACGACGACGAGGGAAGGAAGAAGGGGTCGTCGCGGGTGGGAAGAAGGTGACGTGGGCGTGGGGTCGTCTGGCAGCGAGAGAGAGAAGGGTGTGGTGGGGTCCTCGCGTCATACGCTGTGTGGGTAGGATATTTGGTCTGAAGCGTTTTTCTTCGGGAGAGGAGCAGTGGGCTGGCTGGGCTTAGTTGGGCCAGGCTAGTTGGGCTGGGTCCTTTACATTTTTTTATTCTGTTTGTTTTTCTTTTTCTCTTTTGATTTTTCTGTTTTGATTTTGAATAAGCAATTCAAACATCCATTTGACTTCAAACCTTTGCCAAAATTTGTGTAGGTTTAAATATTTATTAGTAGCACAATCTGATGTAAATTTTGGGAATATATTTTATTCTTTTTGGGGTCTTTTTAATTAATAAAAAGTTCCCTTGTTTTAAATCAAATAGGATTTAATAATGTTTTTAATTTCCATTTGACTTCTAAATTCTTCCAAAACCTTTCAGTAAGTTTTGTTTACTTAAAAGGGTGTCAAATAATTCATCTTGAATTATTTGGAAAAGTTTTTAATAAGATTTATTAATCATTTAAAATTTGGGTTTGTCTTTATTCTAATAGGATTTGGTTTATGCCATTTATTTTATTTTGGAAATTCTTCATCCTTTTATTTTATTTTATTTGGATTTGGATTATATTCATTCCATTTGCTTATTGGTTTAGGCCATGATTTATTTGGTCTTTCAAATATTCTTTACTTTAATATTTCTTCCTTTATCTTATAAAATCCTTATCTTTTTATTTAGAGATCCAAACTTGGTGATTCCAATTTATAAACCTTGTTTAATATTTATTTATCCTTTTAAATATAATAAGGATTATTTGCTCACAATTTGGTATGGATTTTAGATAAGTGCTTTATTAGCTTTGGGAATTCAATTCCTTTATCTTACTAAATTCATAAGATTTTATCTATGGTTCCAAGTTAAGTGAAACCAATTTATATGATTTTATAATATTTCTGTTTGTCTTTCTTGATCATTTGTGAATGTTTGTTGACAAATTTTTAGATGGATCAAATCCATAGGCTTGGAGATACTTGGAAATGATTTTTATTCCATTAGGGTTTAGAGTTTGGATTTATTTCCCAAGGGTTTAAATTTCCAGATACATTCATTGAGGAATGCATTTCTCTTGATTTGGATTTTTGTTGGATTCAAACTTTTTATCATAGTTTGTTCAAGATGGGATTTTAAGTTTCCTTTTAGAAACAAAAGTTTCTTTTCACCCTGATTTTCAACAATAATTTATTTTGTTTATTTTATTTTTCACATTACAAGATTTGGAAAATCTTGGGATGTGATAGGCTACCACCCTTAAAATAAATCTCGTCCCGAGATTTGGGGAGGCTAGGGGTTACAAGTTGGCTCAAAGCATCTAGGGTACTATCACCCTTAAAAATTTTCCAACTAGATTACATATTAGCCTTCTTGGGATCCTGTTGAAATCTTTCTGGACAAACATCTGCATAGTGTCCTTTGTTTCCACACTTGAAACATGTGACAAGGCTGAGATCCTTCATAGGCTTGTTTATCTTGTGCTTCATCTTTTCTGGACAGTTGCTTGCATAATGTCCTTGGTCACCACAATTGTAACATGTGATCAGATTGAGTTCTTCACGTATCTTCTGTGGACAAGTTGCTACATAATGGCCTAGCTCTTTGCAGTTGTTGCACCACACTTGGCTAATCTCCTTATACTTCTGCTTCTCTGGACATTCACTGGCATTGTGTCCCATTTCTTTGCAATGACCACATTGCACATGGCTTTTGTCCTTCTTTTTCTTAGGTTTCCCCAAAGCTAGGAGTGCTTCTAGTTCATGTTCTTCATATGTTATCTCATAGGTAGGAATGTCTACTGGTCTCCTTGACCTTCTATTACTCCTTGGATAATACATATGTCTCCTTTTTGGTCCTTTAAATTGGGTCATGTTGCTGGGAGGTACAAGCTGAGATTTTCCTTTGTCTTCATCCTTCTTGGTAGACTTGGCTCTCTCATGGTAGTCTGCAATCAGTTGTTGCACTCCACCTTGTTTCCTTTGTTCAACTATGGAATAGATGGGGCATTGGATAGGGACATGATTGTTTCCTTCACATAGGTAACAAGTAGCTTGGGATGTGGGGCATTGGTTAGCTGGATGTTTCTCTTCACAGTTGGGGCATTGATTAGCTGGATGTTTCTCTTCACATTTGGGGCATTGATCCCCATGCTCCTTGGAAGTGTGATCCTTGTCTCCACAAATATTGCAAGCTTGGGTTCCTTATAGAATAACATCTTTGTCATTCTTGTTTTCATAAGCTCCTTGGGAAGAGTTTTCTCCCATGTTGATCATTTGAGTAGCCAACCCTTGCAACAATTGGGATTGAGTTTTCAAAATTTCTTGCATGGTTGGGTCTATCTCATTGTTGTTGGCTAAAAACTGAGTTGTCACTTGGTTCAACTGGGTTTGTCTGGCAAGCAGTTGGTCTCTCATGTGGTTCTCTTGGTTGTTGTTGTTGTCACCATCCTTGATGTTGGAGTCTCTTGGAGAAGTCATCTGTTTGGGTTGGATTTGTATTAGAATAGGCAAAATATCTCTAAGGGAATAATTCAAATCACTCACATCACAATTCACTCAAGCAATGTGCAAGCAATCACTACCAAGCATTCTACTCAAACAACAAGTTTCAAGCATATTTTTAAGCAACCAAAAATATTTTTGTTACACCACATAAGTTGGTGGGTTTGTCTTAAACTAAATATGGTGGTCTATCTATATGGTTCACTTGTGATCTTTCCATCCTTCTTGGTTGATTCCTCTTGAACAAGATGTTTGTATCCTTAGAGAATTTCTTGCATCTTGATCTCAAACTTCAAGGTGATGATGGTTCCTTCTAAGTTGTGTTTCCTTAGTCTTCAAGTCTTGAGTAACATTTCTTGTCTCACTTGTAGTCCTTAGTGATATCCAAGATTGATGTCCTTGGTGGAAATGTTGAAGTGTTGAAGTCATTAGAGTTGAAGAGGTTGAAGTCATTAGAGTTGAAGATGTTGAAGTCATTAGAGTTAATGAAGTCCTTTGCACATGGTGAAGTCTTTGGCCAAGGGAAGGGCTTTGTCCATCAAGTTTGAAATAGAAGAGATGTAGAATCAAAACCAAAATGGTTGAGGAAAGAGTTTACAAGATTGTTTGTAAATAAGTTTTGGAACAAATACGACTCCTATTTTTCTAAGGGGTTTTGTCCAATCCTAGGGTTACAAATCCTACAGGCAACACAATGCTCTGATACCATCTGTAAGGTTCCCAACCTTTAATAAGGTAGAGATCCCTGTGTTTACAATGCTAGTCCCTGGATCAATAGCTAGCATCCACAGTTAAGATGTAATATCAAGAAACAAAGGTCATAATACAACTTTATAACCAGGAATAACATAATTTATTACATCTTACATAGCTCATTTGGCTATCTCATTACAATGCAGCAGAATATAACAATAGCATGGGGTCCTTCATCTTCAAAGTGCCACAGGCAGACATGTTGGTTTTAGACTTGTAATCCTAATCATTAAACTTCACTAATATCAATCAAACCTGCAACATAACAAGTTACAGCCACAAGGGTCAATACATTTGAATTGTATTGGCAAGTGATACTATGGTAGTATAGTGGAGTCTATCATCTATATGCATTTGGCTAAGTGGAGCTTAGGCTTGCTTTGCTCAAAATAGATTTTTCCTTAACATTTGAAAACACTAAGTTTTTGCTTGATAAAAATCACCCAAGGAACTACCAATAGAAATTGGTGAACCTTAAACCCTTGTTCAACCACAAGTTTTTAACTTAGAATTTTGGATGATGAGATTCTTGATAGCTTCCATGTCTTGATGCTCAAATTGTCCTTTGCCAGGGACATGGCTAAGTACTTAGATTTTACACTCTGCAGAGGTGGTGCACTTTCCCCACAATACTTGGTTTCCCAAGACAAGATCTTTCAGAAGCCTTCCCTTAGACCAAAATGGACGCGCTCCAACCTATCAATCCCCTACCACCAACTGTCCATTTGGCTGTTATTGCAACCTATATGATCCAGGCAGAGCCCATAATGCCAAGTGGTTGCACTTGAAGCTTCTCAACATTTGACATATCAAATCTCTTTGTTCCAGGGTGGCCATCCACAAGTGAGACACCAAGTTTTCCACAGCATACTGGACTTGGTGATGCCCAAGTTTTCCCCAACATACTGGACTTGCATGACCACTCAACACAAACCATTCCTTCCATTCCACCCAGGTGATTCATTCACTTAGTTGTTTTATTAAACAAAACACAAGTCCTCAGACTTAGAAATTTTTCCATAGTATGAATGTATATTCCACCCTCGTTTTCTATTAGCTAAGCTAAGCATGATAGTAGTAGGAATCTTAACTTAGGAAATTTTCTCTAAGGTTTCATCTACTAGGATTTCCCATAGCATGGTTTATACTTAGCAAAAATTCCATGCAAGTTTTACTTAGAATTATCACTAATGCATAGTGAAAATAATGGGACAAAAGTATGAAGCATCACTTGCCTTTTTGGTAGAGAGTATAAGTTCACTTCCTTGTTCTTTGCAATGTTCACTCACTTCAAATCACTACAATTCAATCAAGCAAACAATAATTCAATCTACCAATCAAGAAATTCATCTCATAAAATGATAAAATCAAAGCAATGCATGCAAGCATGTCGAGGATTGTTTTATTTGAAAAATTGGTTTTTTAATGGTTCATAAACATTTGAAAACACCTAATGGTCATTTTATAAAGTGGCAAAATCATTTGTATAAAATTTTACTTCATAAACCATTTTTAGATCAAGTCATTATTTTATGTGGTGAAGAAATGATTTTAATAAGGCAAAATTCTATAGGTTTCATAAAATATGTTTTCAAACCATATAACCTTGTGTTTAGGGTCAGAGAGTTTATTTCCAAAACATTTTCCAAAGGCTTTCCTCCAACATCATTTTTAACAATTAAACCACATTTTTATTTGACTAGAAATGGTTTAATTCCAAAGTTTATTCTTTTGTTTCACCAAATACATTTTTGAAACCAAAATTTAATTCCTATAGTCCGTAGGTTCAAAACACACCATTTGCCAAAGATTTTATCCTCAAATTCATTTTGAACTAAATTTTATAACCTAAACAAGCATACATAAGTTTCTGCAAAAACAAACATTTTACCAGAAGCTTTTCACTAAAAAAAGTGCATGGTTGTCTAGGTCTTGTTTTTCTGAATCCATTGATATAAAGTTTGCAAAATTTGGACGTGTGGATTAAAAGTTATAGATTTTACAAAACCTAACTTCTAATAGATCAAATCTGTTTTAATTCAAACAAGCAGAGCCACGTGGCGCTTTCCTATTCGTGCGTACCATTTCGCGCAGATCGGTCGCTGTGAGGCGTCAGATCTAAGTTAGATCGAGCGGCACAGATTGCATACCCTTACGGCGTTAAGTGATTCTATTGCATCCTTACGATCTGCATCCAACGGCTAGCGATGATCTGACTAAACTCTGGTGGCGCTCAGCGGCAGCGCGCGGCGGCGACGCTCGGCTAGTAGCAGAGCTGGCGATAGAGGAAGCAAGGAAGAAGAAGAGATGGCTCACCATGACCGTCGTGGCGTGGGGAAGCTCAAGGTACTCGCGGTTGGTCAAGGGGCGCACTAGGGTTGCAGGAATTCCTCGTCGGAGTTGCGTCTGAAAACGGCCACGCTCTGTCGTCGTCGAGGGCGGCGCTACGGGTCACGAAGAAACAAACGGAGGACACGGTTAGCTTCGTACGCAAGTCGCGGACATGCGTGTATCAAAAGGAGGGCAAGGGGGGTCTGGTCTCACCGGTAGGGTTCGTCGGAGCGGAGGCAGACGGTGGCGCTGCACTGGCGGTGACGTTGTCGAGCTTGCAGAGCACGCGCGGGTGAGCTGGCGATACGGGAAGGTCCGCCAGGAGATGGGGATCACGGCTGTGTGCTCGAGGAGGCAAGGGGCGGCAGGGTCCGGCCGGAATCGACGTCGGAACTCGTCGGGGCAGTGGAGCTTCGTAGAGGAATTAGGACGGCCTGGGGGCGTAGAGGGGACGGCGCCTGGGGGGAAAGATAGAGGGGGCATGGGCGTTTAAGTGTGCGTGATCTCAGCGAGTAATGGCTGTAGCGTTAAGGCGAGTTAAGCCCACGGAATCATGGCCAGAAACGGCGACGAGGGAAGGAAGAAGGGGTCGTCGCGGGTGGGAAGAAGGTGACGTGGGCGTGGGGTCATCTGGAGCGAGAGAGAGAAGGGTGTGGTGGGGTCCTCGCGTCATATGTTGTGCGGGTAGGATATTTGGTCTGAAGCGTTTTTCTGCGGGAGAGGAGCAGTGGGCTGGCTGGGCTTAGTTGGGCCAGGCTAGTTGGGCTGGGTCCTTTACATTCTTTTTATTCTGTTTGTTTTTCTTTTTCTCTTTTGATTTTTCCGTTTTGATTTTGAATAAGCAATTCAAACATCCATTTGACTTCAAACCTTTGCCAAAATTTGTGTAGGTTTAAATATTGATTAGTAGCACAATCTGATGTAAATTTTGGGAATATATTTTATTCTTTTTGGGGTCTTTTTAATTAATAAAAAGGGCCCTTGTTTTAAATCAAATAGGATTCAATAATGTTTTTAATTTCCATTTGACTTCTAAATTCTTCCAAAACCTTTGAATAAGTTTTGTTTACTTAAAAGGGTGTCAAATAATTCATCTTGAATTATTTGGAAAAGTTTTTAATAAGATTTATTAATCATTTAAAATTTGGGTTTGTCTTTATTCTAATAGTATTTGGTTTATGCCATTTATTTTATTTTGGAAATTCTTTATCCTTTTATTTTATTTGGATTTGGATTATATTCATTCCATTTGCTTATTGGTTTAGGCCAAGATTTATTTGGTCTTTCAAATATTCTTTACTTTAATATTTCTTTCTTTATCTTATAAAATCCTTATCTTTTTATTTAGAGATCCAAACTTGGTGATTCCAATTTATAATCCTTGTTTAATATTTATTTATCCTTTTAAATATAATTAGGATTATTTGCTCACCATTTGGTATGGATTTTAGATAAGTGCTTTATTAGCTTTGGGAATTCAATTCCTTTATCTTATTAAATTCATAAGATTTTATCTATGGTTCCAAATTAAGTGAAACAAATTTATATGATTTTATAATATTTCTGTTTGTCTTTCTTGATCATTTCTGAATGTTTGTTGACAAATTTTTAGATGGATCAAATCGATAGGCTTGGAGATACTTGGAAATGATTTTTATTCCATTAGGGTTTAGAGTTTGGATTTAATTCCCAAGGGTTTAAATTTCCAGATACATTCATTGAGGAATGCATTTCTCTTGATTTGGATTTTTGTTGGATTCAAACTTTTTATCATAGTTTGTTCAAGATGGGATTTTAATTTTCCTTTTAGAAACAAAAGTTTCTTTTCACCCTGATTTTCAACAATAATTTATTTTGTTTATTTTATTTTTCACATTACAAGATTTGGAAAATCTTGGGATGTGACATAGGGGCTCTTCAGACTTAGTAAAGATAGGTGGATTGGTGTTCTGAAAGTTCTTGAGCTTTGATCTATGGTTGTCCTGATTTCCATGGCCTTGGTTGTTGTTGGCCATCTGAGATATGTGTTGGAGGGTGGCTAAGTTGGCTTGACATTCGGCTGTTTCACCTTCGCGGTCAAAAACCAACATTTGTAAGATATGCAACATCGGGTCCGGGGATGAAGTGGTCCCTCCGTGAGGCATCTGAAGATTGAGATAAATCATGAGACAAGAGAGAAATTTCTAAGGTTCGGGGTTTTGTTTTTGATAAGTTTTTGAAATTTGACTCAGATGTTTCTAGAAACTTGCTTTTCATTCATTCATTCATTCATAGCATACGATACAAACACACACCACACCAAGGAAGAACAGATGGTTTTAAGAACCATTCTGTAAAACTACGATACAGTGGGACCGGATACAACTCACTAACGCTATTGCTCAAGTGCTACTACTCCTCAGAGTCGGTGTCTTCATCATCCTCATCATCATCATCAATGAAGGCGAAGTCATCTTCATCAGTGAAGAAGTCCATGGTTTGATCCTCCAGAAAGTCATCATCATCACTGAGGTAAGAGCAGGGGTCTCCATGAATGTCCTCCCCTGCATTCTCCCTCTCCTCAAGCTGCATGTCCCTCTCGTGGATGGTCTCCTCCATGTCTGTGATCCTCTGACGAAGGCGAGGAATGATGCGCTCCTTCTTGTCAAGCTGACGACGACGAGACTTGCGATCCTTCACCAACATGGCGATGCTCTAGTCCTTCTTGACTGAGATGGAGTAGTTGTGGTTGGCGTAGGAGTAGGCATTGTCCAACTCCTTCTGCCGGTCATACATCATGAAGCTGAGGTGGTCCACTTGATGCTTCAGATCTGGGTGACGTGGCACCTCCAGTGGCTGTCCCATAATATCACGCCTCGGATAGAACTCAAAGTGGGTGCCCTTGATCTGATTGATACTCTGCCCACAAAGACAGGCAAGAGCTTCCTGCATGGCCCTAGCAAGTCCATCTAGCCAGTTTTTTTCTCTTAAGGTGAACTGGACTCCCTCTGAGGTTGGGGCTTCAATCTTCCGTCGGAGACTTGCAACAATCAGCCATTGCAATTCTCCTCCTTCCTGCTTGTTGAGCTGAGCTATGAAGAACTCGGGGTGCGGGCGCTCTAGAAGTTCTGAAAGTTGGTCCAAGTCACGCTCAAAGATGAGATATCCTCCATTCCCCAACTGATAGAACTTGCTATACTTCACGTCCATCTAAAAGAATATAGGATGAGTAAGTTAGTAGAGTGATCAAGTGTGTCAATTTTTATGTAAGTTTGCAAGAATTTTTGAAGAACATGAATTTTCATGAAAGAATCTAAGTGGTAAGAATGAAGATAAGTTTTCATAATTACTCACTTCATTTGTTTTGAAACTAAGTTTTTGATTCAAGTGTCCATTCTCACTAGGGTATCCTATGGTCAGGATGGCTCTGATACCAACTTGTCAACACCCGGATTTTTAATCCTAGATGCATGTTATGCCATACATAGCAATCCCAGGATTACCATTTTTGCGAGACATAACATATTGGATATCACAGTATATCATCCATTACAAACCATACATAAAATCTTACGACAAAATAAATGATCTCATGATCTAGTCTTAATACAATCAATCAGCGGAATAATATAATAACGATAGCGAGGGAGAAGATCCATCTTCATGGTCACAGGCAATGCTGACGATGGGACATGATCCTAGTTGTCATAACCTTCCTATGGTCCATCCTCCTGATAGTCCTCTTCATAGTCTAGCCACAGGAATAGCCAGGGACAAAGCCATGAGTACTCTTCAAGTACTCGCAAACGAATACTAACAAGTGAAGTGGTTTGAGTAGGAATACTAGGCTCTAGGTTGTTTTGCAAAAATCCAGGTTTAACTTAAATGAGTTCAGAAGCAAAGAAAGCTAGTTGAAAGTTTTATTAAACCTAAGTGGGAACTTAGTTTTCACTTTCACAACCCTGTTGTGGTCAAGTCAAAGTCATGATTCATTTCACAAGCAATTTTGAAAACATCTGACGACGGAACAGTATGGACACTCCACCTGTCCATAACCACGGACGCGGCTATTTGAATTGTTTGACACTCTGCAAAGGTGGTACACTTTCACCACAATATTTGATACATCCGCCAGGAACAATCCTGAATTCACCATACTCAGTATGCGGATAATCAATCCTAACCTTTCAATTACACGCCCTAGTATAGGCACCTCTCCTATGAGTTTGGCCTCCCAACCATGACCAACTGTCATCTTGGTAACTGCACAGGCGGATAATCTTCACAAGGTAGCCTCAGCTCAAACCTTTTGCCACAAGGGAACCCATACTAAGGTATATAAACTTCCAATCAAGCGCTACCCAAATTTCGGGTATTGTGGTTGTACGGTAAAATTGGAATGGTATCACATCCAAACAACCATCAGTTTTATAAAGGGCTAAGGCTCATGCCTCAACTTTTTCATCATCAAAATCATCTGGTGTTCAAGAACACATGTCAAAATGTTTAATTAGAATGATTCATCATTATAAGGTTTTCATAATGATTTTCACCAAGTATTCCCATCTAAAGTGGTCAAGTTTTTATGCTTAGCACTAGCATCTACAAGTGGGGGTAAACACTAGTGGGGGGTGGTAATCAAGTGTGAATGATCTAGGTTCAATCTCATGCCTCAGGATGACATCAAGATTTATCTAAATTAGGCCAAATTTTATGATCTTTATGCTACCTTTAAAAGTCTTTCTAAAATCTACAAATAACTAAGTAAAACACAAGTAAAACCTTTGATAAAGAAATAAAATAACTAAGCTTGCAAGTAAAACTAGGACTGGGTATCATCAATTGGTATAATCAAGGCATGCCTAATGCATTGCATAGATTATATTGTAGGTTAAGCTTGCAAGTATGACTTGCATGGTTTAGCTTAGCTTGCTAGGATATCTTGCCTTGTGCAGTGTAGTGGTTGAAGTTCTCCTCAGCTTCTTCCTCGTAGTATTTTCCTTCCTCTTCGTATCCTTGCTCGGTACTAGCGTCTATAAATAAATACGAGCTACACAATCACCAAAAAATACTTAACTAGTTATGTTTATCACACCAAGGTCTTCACTAGATGATCTAGAATCATGACTATTATCACAAAGATTAAGGCAAAGGTTCTATTTATTTTCTTTTAGAAAAGTAATTTCTACTCATAAAAAAATACTTAAGATTTAATATTCACCGAAATGTTCTAGAAGGGTCTAGAAGGTCCACCGATCTGGAAGGGGAAGGGTACATGGATGTTTCATGACAAAGTGGAATGATTGCATCATGTATTAGGTCACGTGGCTGGACACTTGGAAGAGAGAAATCAAACTCTAGTTTGAAAGTCAACAAGCCAGTTTGAAAAAGTCAAACTGGAACATTGGTTTTCAAGTGGAGGGAGGGAAGGAATCCTACCTAAGGGAGGATTCGTCCGTCTCCCTTGCGCCGGCCACATGAAGTGGAATTGGGCGAGGAGTCACTCCCCCTTGGTGCCTTCCCACCTATAGAAGGAGGGGTAGGGCGCCCCTACCCCTCAAAAACAAACCCTATCTTGGCCACCCCCTCTCTAAACCGTCGCCACCTAGGGGATCTCCTCTAGTCGCCAACTTGGGGGCTAAGCCCTAGCCCCTAGCCACCGGCCACACCACCCCCTCGGTGCCCCCTAAATCCTATATCGCCGAGGACCTCTTCTACTCCACCATACTCGCTCCGGCTTAGGCGAAGCCCTCCGTGATTTCCCCTCTAAACTCCGACACCACATCGTCATGCTGCCGGAACCGCGAGGAGAGATCTACAACCTCCGCTGCCTGCTGGAACAAGGGAGAGGAAGGTCTTCATCGAGTACCAAACGTGTGAACAACTGCGGGAGAGCTGCCGGAACACGACGCCAGAAGGATCATCTACGATCTTGAGATCGGCAAGTGAACGACAACATCACCCATGAGAATCCGCTCTTGTTAACCGCTTTGGAATCTTTTAGGGTGAGTACTCTATCGACTCATTGCTACAATCTAGTAGATAGATCTTGGCTTTTGTGTGTTCAAGCGGTAGATTTTTTTTTCCATGATACGAACCCCTACACGAAATAGTGGTCGTGGCAATTCTATTATTATATATGGATCAACACTATTTGTACTCTAAGGATTGTAACAACCCTAGTTTTATTAAATGATAATTAGTGCATTCATGAGCATCATTTCATTTAAAAATGAACTCAAGAAATAATCACAAAACTCTAAACCTAATTTCCTCCCTTTTGAAATCAATTCAAATGGCTTTTGAATTTTGAAAACCTCAAAATGTTTGGAGAATAAATAGTATAAAGGGCTCCTTAGTGTTTTCATATGTTTTATAAAAGTATCTTGTATTTTGAATCAGATAAAAAACAGAAAAGAAATTGAAATACAAAGAGGAAATACAAATAGAATTAGAAAAGAGTTTCAGAAAATAAAAACAGTCTCTAACCCTAACTGGGTCGAGCCCAACTCCTCTCTCCTTTGTCTCTGTTGCCCAGCACAGCTGCCAGCAATCCTTCTGCACCTTTGCTGCGGCCCAAGAGCAGCCCATCTGGCCCGTCTGCAGCCTAGCTTGGCCCGCGTAACCCTTTGATCCTTCTGTCATGTCTGTCGTCTTCATCGCCGATGATGGAGCACCTATGTGGCGCCGCCTCCGTCGTCGCTCGCGCCAGGATACTCGCCCACACCGCGATTTGTGCTATCGACGCTTTCGCCGTCTACAAGAACACCTACGCCGCTGAGACGAACCCTAGTTTTCTTTCCTCCTCATGCACCCTCTCTGTCTGAACCCTAGATCGCCAGACCTTGCCATCCCTGCCTCCTCTGGCCGCCCCGGGCCGAACCGAGACCACCGTCGAGCTCCCCGTGATGTCCTCGGTCGCCTCACGGAAGCAATTGAAGCCGCGCACCCTGAATCAAGCTCGATGTGCTCGCCTGTCCGAAGTCCGGCCGCCATCAATTCGCTGCCGTCCATCTTCCCCTCGCTCCACCGACCTCGCCACCGTGCTCCTGGTGAGCAGCTGGTCCTCGTGGACCCTCTCCCTTGCTCCCTCTCGCTCTCTAGCCCCCTCCCTATCAACCACCTGTCTCTGCCACCGCTCACAGCCGTCGCGCTCCCCTCTCCGGTGACCTCCCGCAAGCGGCGCCACCACTTTCTGGTTGCCTGCGTCGCCCTCTCTCGAACGCCCCCAGCCCAGCTCGCTCCCGTGCCCCCAATTGCCAGTACCACCATTGATCTGAGGATCAAGCTCCATGGCTGACGTCAGCATTGCGTCATGCTGATGCAGTATTTCTTTTCTTTTAATGTTTTCTGTAATTGTTTTTAGTAAATAGTAAATACCTGATATGTGGGTCCACCCTGTAAGTGTAATAAGTATTTTCAGAAATGTTTCTGATTAATAAAAATGTTTAAGTAATTCTAAAATGTAAATTATTTATAATATTCCAAAAATGATTTAGAATGAAAAAAAATTGGGAAAAATCATAACTAATTCATTTTAAATCAGAAAAATACAAATAATATATTAAGATGTTCAGAAAAATGAGCTCTATATATTTAAGCTATCACCTTGCATTTCTAGACAAATTACATGATAAGTTTAATTAAAACAACAAAACAACCCCTCTCATATGCCTCCGGGGTTTTCCCGAATTAGGGTTTGTACCCCTCGGCACCCCGACTAAGTTGTCAAGCATGCCTTAGGGGTTCATTTCAATACAAATTAACTTGTCCTACCATCATCCTTGATTGAACATCGCATCGATGTCATGTGTTGATTGTTTCCTTTATTTCCGGTATTTGGTTCTTCTCCGGTAGAACACGATAACGAAATCAAGATCGAAGATCAAGGTCAACACCATCGAAGGTCGAGATCAACACCGTCAAAGCTCGAAGACCAATACTTGACCAACTGTAATCAAGTAATGTACCCGGTGTTCGAAGATCTGCTTATTGGTTATCAACATGCAAAGTCAAGAGAAGCCCCACACATGATATAATCCTATGTTTTCTAGCATTTCAATTCTTGCCATGTGCATACGATTCCAAAGTCTTTTATCGATAGATAGAATAATCCTATCTTATGCATGTTACCTTTGAAACCTATATTCCCTGATCCACTGCTCCTAGCATAACTAGGGTTTGAGCTTGTGAAGCGTTGCTAGAGCTATTCTATCTGTTGTGCTTAGCCATGCTTAGATGTTCCACTGGTCCAATCGGTTGATGAATCAGAGATGCGAATGAACCTAGTTTGATGGGATGACGTGGTAAGATCAAATATGAAAGTTAAACATGCGAAGGTTTGTATGGGAGGCCACGGTGGGTTGTGGTTTTTGCAGTCCCATACTTGCCACTTCTAGGACCTGAGTTCTTGCCTATGGACCAAGACGAGCGTACAAACACACGGGGGCCTGGAAACCCCCTCGACCAACTAACTTGCCGAGTAGATTTCACGAGTCACATAGTTTGGGCTTTCCATTCGACATACGCATCTTGGATGTTCTTGAATGGAGGTGAAGGAGGTGCATTCATATTGGTAGGTAAGCGTGGCCGGGAACAAGAGATGCCCGGCATCCGTAATCTTGAACCCTACGCACATCATTAGGGACTGGCTTCGGGACTCGACCCGTTACGGCGGCATCTCCCTAGTGCGTGACTCATGGTCTTTGCGAAAGCAAGGTAAAGGTCGTGGTCAACCACTCTCTGCCGGCCTTCCAAGGAAGAGGGCTTATAGCTTGGCATTAAGAATCGGTTGGTACGTGTGGGTAAAGTTGTACACCCCTGCAGGGTTAAATCTTTTCAAAAAGCCGTGTCCATGGTTATGGACGACTTGGAAACCAGATTCAAAGATCATAGAGAACTTGAACCTAATCGTAAAACTTGGCAAGTTGATCAATGTGTGCTTAAGGATGCTTCCTCATGGGTACGAGGGGGTGATCCTAGATAGGTTCAGCTGATGATGATTCGGTGGACATCAAAAGATGATCAAAGTTGGAGATACCGCTCTCTTATCCCCTCTCAAAATTATCTGATTAGTCGAGATTCTTCTCCCACTCGTTTTACATAACAAAGATGACTTTATGCAAAATAACTCCACCAACCATAAGTCTTGCGGAGTACACCTTGTACTCACCCTTGTTTCGTTGATACTTTTAAAGCTGAGTAAGTGTTACCATAGAAGATGAGTTCTTTACGGCATCGACATCGACGAGTAGTTCGGAGTTCCCAGTCGGCAGTCTGGGATCTATGGACTGGACGTCATCGTTATGCTTCAGGCCTCTTAGGCCATTTGTTAATCTTGCTATACTTAATAACATAACTTGCCTTCCGTTGTTTGATGTTTGTGGTCAGTGACCTATGCTTGTAATATTTTGGTTCTTTGCTCTGTTATGAGCTTGCTGTAATAATTTTTGTGTCATAGGGTCACTGTTGTGTTATCAATTCTCCCTCTATACGCTTTCGAGATTTAGGTTAGGCTTATGTTCAGAAGGAGGTCTAGGATTTGTCTAGCCCTAATCCTGGGGTGTCACAAGGATGATACCTGGAACCCAGGTAAACTTCTACTGCATCTAGCAATGTTCCCAAGGTCAGAACGTAAGGGTCGACCCAAAAAAATAGTCCAACATACACACATTTATTTCAAATGGAGGCTGACATCTAGGACCCAGCATAGACACGTTTCCTGCATAGAGGTTGCTGACATCTAGGACCCAACAATGGACCAATATCACAACAACGAAGGCGGCCAAAAAAATTCCATCATAGCATGTTTCATTTACAGAGAGGCTGACATGTGGGACCCACCAGAGAGACCTTATATAGGTGCTTCATCAAGCAACGTTGCCAGTTCGAATAAGGGAGGCGCGAGCGAGAAAAAAGTCCAACATGCACATGTTTCTTCTAATGAGATGCTGACATGTGGGACCCCACAACATGACCAAACGGCAAATTCATCGAGCAACGCTATCTAGTTCAGAATAGGGTAGCGCTAGATAAGAAAAAATTCCATCATATACACATGATTCTTCTAATGTGAGGCTGACATTGAGGACCCACCATCCTGAATAAACGGCTGATGCAACAAGCAACGCTATCAAGTTAACATGGAGGCAGGACTGAGGGCAAAAATTCTATTATACACACGTTTCTTCTAATGAGAGGATGACATGTGGGGCGCAGATACATGATTAAATGGTAGATGCATCTGGTAGCGCTATAAAGTTCGTAACAGGGTAGCACGAGCGAAGGAAAAAATTCCATCATACACACGATTCTTCTAATGAGCGGATGATATGTGGGACCTAGTAGCGTGACTAAATGACAAATAGATCGAGCAACATTATCGAGTTCGAATCAGTGAGGCATGAGCCAAGGAAAAATCCATCATACACACATTTATTTTTATGTGAGGATGACATGTGGGACCCAACATCATGATTAAACGGCAGGTGCATCGAGCAACGCTATCATGTTCGAAATAGGGAAGGAAAAAAATTCCATCATAAACATGATCTTTCTAACGAGAGGTTGACATGTGGGACCCAACAGCCTGACTAAATGGAAGACGCATCAAACAACATTATCATGTTCAAATCAGGGAGGCGACCGAAAAGTATGGTCTGCTAGAGTCACTGACGTCCAGGACCCGCACGCCTAAAAAGACTTCAGCGAGTCAACATTGCACGAGGAACTGAAAATCTTGCTTCTGTGATGCGCCCATCGAGCTTCGTCAATGTTTTTACCGGTTTCATTATTGTAGAGGGGCGCGAAACTGAAAAAAAAATTCTATCAGCCACGGTCGTGCCGAGAAATTCGTCGCGGAAGACGCACCTTCTACGACGATCGTTAGGCCAAGTCAATCAGTGACTTAAAATCCTTAAGATTACAATCAGTGAAAGTATATAGTACATGATGCCAGAGATCAAATAATAGGGCATCATAGATATCAGTACTGAGCAAGTCATGGCTTCAAGTTCATCTAAACATATGGAGGTACCATTAGAAGCAGAGGGAATCCTAAAACAGGGGCCAAACCAACGATGACCCAGCATACCACTTCATGATGTAGTACACTATATTCGTTGACATAACACCAATGAAACACCGTTCACTAGTATTACATCCCTCAGAGTGGTACAACAGAAACACAACATGTCCAAGACATGACTATATGTTACAACTCGACTCTTTACAAAAGATCTAGGTAACACTCTAGATTAAAGAGAGAGAAAGAAACTTCTTACAAAGAAGAATTAGAAAACAATCAACTCATAACTATTATGCAAATAAGATTAGCATCTAACTAATTGGCATGTATTACTGCTATTGTAATACTCTACAGAAGTAGGTTCTATGGCTAGAGATTATATTTCTATCTAATCAGCAACTTCGTTTTCACTTTAGTTGATGTATATGTTGACTTTCTTTACTTCATTAAAGAGCTTGAGCTTTTGATAATGATTCCTGGAGCATACCTTGATGTAGACGTCATCTGTATTGGCTTCAGAATGTAGCAAGGGTTAAGAAGATACGTTGAGTATGAGCGTACTCAGCAAGTTCACCAGAAAAGGATTGATTGATGCACTATATCTATAGCCATAGACCATAGGTTGTAGGCAATGCAGTTTTTCATAAACATTTCTTCAAAGGTTGCTTTTATTATGAAAAGCTATGTCCTTCAGCCTTCATAGGTTTACTAGAACTTTCGTGGAGTTCCTTTCCTGTCGCGTGCGTAGCTCCTTCCCGGAATAGGGAGTAACAAGTTACAGTTCTTACACTCTACAGAGGTGCGTCACTTTACCCATGAGAGACCTTAGGCTTTGTTGCACGGCCGGGAGTATATTCTCATTCAAACTTCCTTGGTTTGAGACCCAACCTAAGATCCAAGACAATTACTGCCTTCTCCACGACCCCGCATGTCTCCTTGGTGTATGCCATGCCCACATATTGAATTACGGTAATAGGCAATACAAACCGTTCAGATGCCAGAACTATCGTGGGACATTGAGGGTTCCCACCCATATGCTGCATATCTCCTACGAATTACCAATTAATGCACGCTATGGAGATAACAGCCACGACCCGCACATCCGGCTCCATGCGAGAGGGAAAAGATACAGCTGACTTCTCCATCCCATTCCAAATCTCATGGTCAACGCGTAATATACGACGCAAGAATCGTTGGCGACTTTGGTTGTTAAGTCCTAGGTGATATAGTCCTATGCAGTGGTATACCAACTGCCAGACTTAATAGATTAGCTAATCACCCAGGATCAGTAACCAATAGTTTACATTATTACCAATAGTGTTTTCTGACCTTTTTGAAATGCAGGTGATGACAACACTGGATTTGCAAAATACTTTACAGAAAATAATCAAAGGTCATGAGCAAGTGTGAAATTGCCTTTGTGATTGCAAGATTATGCACTCATGGTCTTTGAGACAATAGAAGATCCAATATCTGAAATTATCATCATTGGTCCGGTAAGGACTGATGGCGCCCAATACTTGTCGTGGAACGCTTTGTTGGAAACCCCAAGAGCAAGGTATGAAGCAGCACAGCAGTAAGTTTCCCTCAGTAAGAAACCGAGGTTATCGAACCAGTAGGAGGAAGGAAACGTCACACAGGTGTTGCTGGCAACGTGGAGACCTGCACAACACAAACTCAAGACTTTACCCCAACGAATCAGTGAGGTTTTCAAGCTCACCAGTTTGCTGTAACAAAGGATTAAATGTATGGTGTGGAAGGTAATGGTTTGCAGCAAGTAAACAAGTAACAATGGAAGATATATCAATGGTAAAGATTGGACCGGGGTCCATAGTTCACTAGAGGTGATCTCCTTAAATAAACAACATGGCGTGAAGGGTAAACAAATTATAGTGGGGCAATTGACAGGAACTGAGCAAGGCATAACAATGCAATTACTAGCTAGAAAGATCCTATGAAGTTGATTGGGCAATACAATAATACACATAGACCGTAATCCAACTGCATCTATGACTAGAAGTCCTCCTTCAGGTTATCATCCGAACCCCCTCCAGTATTAAGTTGCAAGAAACAGAAAACTGCTTTAAGCAAAGTGTGTAAGGTAAATAGTCCACATGTTCCATGAACAAGAGACCGTTGTTTTATCCATAGTAGCAATAGCACATCTGGAACTACTCACAGATCATACCGGAGAGAAGGCCTCTGGGATGATCTCCCCTCCGGTAGGGTGCTGGGAATAACTTCAGATCCCCCCGATCTAGGGACGATGGTGGCGGCGGCTACAGACGGTTTCGTGGATTTTTGATCGGGTACTGAGAGTTTCTGCATCGGGGGCTTCTTATAGGCGAAGGGGCGAGTCCAGGAGGCGACCAGGGCTGCCAAACCCTAGCCAGGCGCGGGTCCACCTGACCCCGTGCCTGGGGTGGGTCTGGCCCCCTTGGCCAGCCCCTTTGGCTCTCCACTGGACTTCTTGTTCCCCACGGAAAGTAATTGACTTTGACGTTTGTCCCGTCCAATTCCGAGAATATTTCTTTACTAACTTTTCAGAAACCAAAAATAGCAGAAAACAGGCATCTGGCACTATTGCAACTTGTTAATAGGTTAGTACCATAAAACATGTCAAAATCACCTCAAAGTGTAGACAAGTAAAGAAAAGTAGATACTAAACAAGCATGGAGCATAAAAAATTATAGATATGTTTCCAACGTATCAGCATCCCCAAGCTTAACTCCTGCTCGTCCTCGAGTAGTTAAGTGATAAACAGAATAATTTTTGAGGTGACATGCACCATCACAATAAAGATTCAACGATTTGCAAACATTGAAAGCTGGGATCAAAGAACTCTAAACATGTGCATGAAGGATGGAGTTCTAACACTAGGACATAGTAATTATGCATGCAACATGGCAAGCTACAAACAAAGATCATGAATAATATGCATTAAAAAATGTTTGTTTGTTTCACATGCAGAAAACATAGCATAGTGGCAATCAGCTTGTCCCTCATAGGGTAGCAATATAATGCATAGGACACCTGCAAAGTTCACAAGGGTGAATAGAAAAAATAGCACAAGAACAAGTAATAACACAATATGCATCAATTAATAAGCTTTGGAACACTGCACACAGAATGACAACTATGCTCTCTTAATGGTGCCTAAAGGTAGAAGGTGGAGACTCAAATAATGGTGGGAGAAAGGCCTTTTTGTAAAGGAAGCAGGGATTACAAGTTCCTCAAAAGAGCTTCCAAAAATTATGGTACTTATTAGCTTTCAGCCCTCATTGCCCCTATCATAAACATCTTGAAGTGGTTAAGGTTAAAGTGGCAAAGATGGAGTATATTCTTGATAAAGTATAAGTTGGCAATCTCAAGTCCCTTGACTATGAGGGCTACACCTCATGGATACTCCACTTAGGGCCCATGCAAGTTCTTGTGACTTTAAGTATTTTCATATCATTGAGAACCGCCAACGGGGTACCCCTTGCACATGGTACAAGAGCTTTCCCATAACCAAAATGACAAGGCAAGCAGACAATGAGCATCTCAACAATTCTCTTATGTACCATGGGAATATGGTGCCTTTTTCTCTCTTTCCTCTTTTCTCAATGTGTCTCTCTATTTTTTTATAAAAATAATGCTTCATATATATCACTATGGTGATGCTGCAAGTTTCCACCATGATTAGACATGGCTTACACTAGCGGCCTAGGTGTTTCTCTAATACAGAATACAAACTCCATGGACTTACAAGTTCCCACTTCATTTCACACCGGTAACATCCATAGACAAAAGAGCATGATATCAACGGAGTACAAAAAGTACAAGTGCAATGTTGAAAACGTTCCCCGTGACAGCACAGTTCTACTAATTCCAAATTATAAGTGCAAGCATATACAACAAAGTTGCCTCAATGGTTCAAGTTTATTAGGGGCAAAGAATAAATTGTGCCATCAAGTTCGTGAGGGCTTTAATCACTAAGTTTTCACATAACAAAATAGTTTTTAATTGGAAGATAGTTGAAAACAAGAATATACTTGAAATAGTGTAACACACCATGCATAGGAGTTTATAGTGGACACTTTGGAATAACTTGGTTTCTTGGGAGTTGGAGGCATGAGTAGAACTTGCTCATACAAGTGGAGGCTAGCAAAAGACTGGGAGCAACCAACTAAGAGAGCAATAATGGCCATAATTATGCAATGCAACAAAGCAAACTAATCAAAGCAAAGAGTGGTACTACAAGTCAAGGACTAAATGATCATAGAGTCTAATGGTGACTTGTCATAGTCATAACATGGTGTGAGCATGTGCCAAGTCAACCCAAGCAAAACATCAAAGGAGAATACCACAATACTATGCTTTTGCATGTTAAAACAACGCATAATTTATTCAAGGCACACTAAGTAATCCCAATTGTTTGGAACAAGACATGCTACAGCAATAATCACTAAGCATAATGCTAAAACAACACCTAGCAAGTCATGCTAAAGTCTAAGTCACAGTCAATGCAATCTCCTCTTGCACTTCAAGCAAGAACTTACTACTCCTTTCCAAACACCAAGCAAACTTATTTGTAAAACAACACAACGAGAACGGGGGTCCAAACTACTAAAGAAAACTAAACAAACTAAGAAAATCAAACAAAAACTAAGATGCTCCAAGAACAACACAACTGTGCATGAAACAATAAAAGTGAAGTGTCTAGACAGACCTAAGATTTTTATTAATGAAGAAGGGGATGCCTTGGGCATCCCCAAGCTTTGAGGCTTGTACCTCTTGGATATTTCTTAGGGTGACACCTTAGTGGCATCCCCAATCTTGAGATTTTTTCCATTCTTCATCTCATTGCATCATTCTCTCTCTACACCTGAAATTTTTCCTTCATACAAAACTTCACATAATCTTCATTAGCAACATTAGCTTATTCAAAAGATATTAGACCACTGGCAAAGCTTTGGAACAGCAAGGCTTTTCACTAAAAACACAAGCTACTGAAGTAACTCCTTCAAAGAAACTCAATTTACCTGAAGAGAGCTCAAAAAGGAATCAATAAGAAGCAAATGCAAATAATGGCAGAAATCTGTCAAAACAGACCAGCAGGTAGAAACAAATTTTTTCAAACATCTTCTATTGCTCAAATCAAAACGTGTTGAACTAACGAAAGTTAGCCAACATACTGGGGGATTTATTCGTAAATTTTTAGGTCAATATGAGTTACAGAGTCTCCTCACGAATATTTTTGGTGGAGGATAGAAATCTGTTTCGGGATAGCAACTCCCCAAATCTTAGTTCTCTCTCATCAGAGGACATTCCTGGCACAAAAACCAAACAAAAAGGATAAGGAGAGGTCATTACAGTAGTAATAACTTCTAAGACTCAAGGAAACTCTTGGGTTATCTCCCAACAAGTACTTTTCTTTAACGCCTTTAAGTTAGGCACAAGAAGCAAGAAGAATCAAGTATTTTCAAATGAGAAAGCATTAACATTCATACTTGCAAATTCTTAAACTATGAAAGGTATCTCATCCAAATGGGTTTTGGAGGATCCTTTCTCATCTCTCTTTGGTCTATACCTTCATCAAAAAGATTTTCAGGGGCAATCCAATCGAAGTTATTTTCAAAGGCTTCATCCATTCCAACAAGCTTATAGGGTATGGGTATATTGAATTCCTCTCTAGGCTTAGTTTTATCAGAAATACCCACAACATCTACACTTGAACCTAGCATATTGAAACATTCAAAAATCTTTTTGGCCTCCCTAGCAACGTCATGGAATTCTTTTGATAAAGTTTCAAGGATGAATTCCCTTTTTCAACATTCTTCTCTTCTTTTAGTTTTAGGAATAAGAATTGCATGAAGGGGTTAAGGCTAACAAACCTAGCCTCCAACATATGAACTAAAGAAGCTGCAGCAATCTCATAATTAGGAGCAAGTTCAGCTATAGATTTATCCTCAATATCGTCATGCTTGCTAACATAATTAAAGAATTCTTCAATATTATATTTCCCAATTATGGAGCCACTACCTATTGCAAGATTTTTCAGAGAAAACTTGGGGAACAACATGGTGAGATAGAGAAAGGGACTAATTTTTTTGTGTTTTTGAATAAAGCAAGAAAACCAAACTAGACTAATTTTTTTGGGTTTTTTGAAAAGAGGCAAACAAAACCAAGCAAAAGAAACAAAGAAAACTAAAAACAAAGTAAATAGAAAGGAATTGAAGGACTCCCCTAGTGAAGATGTCCTTAGCCTCCCCGGCAACAGCGCCAGAAATTAGCTGGCGCTTGACAGGGAGGAAAAAGTTTGATGGCCTTTTAGTTCCCCGGCAACGGCGCCAGAAATTAGCTTGATGGCGCCCAATAATTGTCGTGGAACGCTTCGTTGAAAACCCCAAGAGCAAGGTATGAAGCAGCACAGCAGCAAGTTTCCCTTAGTAAGACAAAGAAGAAATGGCTCTCCTGTCCACCCACCTCCACCTTCCTCTCTCCCTCCCCACCATGCACGGCGGCCATGGCCTTCTTTAAGGTGATCTTCTCCCTTGGATCTCCCTCTCTCTTTGTGCTCTTTGGTCATCATGGATTTGATCTCTTGGGACTTTTCCCATGGCCAAAGAGTGGCGCAGCAGGTACGTCATCATTTTCACTCTTCGGTGCATCCTGTTCCAGGCTCCTCCTCCTCGGAATTCTTCCTGGTAGCTCAGTTCTTGGATTTTTCTTTCCCCCTATCAACTGGAAATGTGGCGTTGGCGTTGGAATCTTGTCTTGGTGGATCTGCAAGTCGGTTCAAGGTGTGCATGTTAAATGAAAGGTGTTTTAGATTTTCAGTGGCATCAAATAGAGGATTGGTCATTTTATCCATGCCTTGGAATTCTATAAATGTGCTGATTTTCACTGTCTCTTCTAGCTATTTAATGGGAAAAGGCCACTTGTTTCCACGGTTTTTGATCGTCTAGATTTTAATGATTAATGGGATGAGGAGAAGGGTCGAGCTAGATCAACCCCCTTTTATCTTTGGAATATACCTGTAAATTTGAAAGGAGGGTCTCCTATTAGATCATTGGCTATTAGACCTAATTTTGAGCTTCTCAGATCTTCGGCTCATAATCAGGTTGAGGTTACTAATTCTTTTAAGGATCATATCAAGACTGGCAGTTTCGAATTTACGCTGGGATCCGATTTTTCTTTGAAACGTTTGAGCCAGAAGAATGTGTCAACCTTTTCAAACTCCTTACCGTTACATTTTGGGAAAGGTAATATTCAAACTTTCTTCTCTCATGAGACTTTCTAGTTCAAGCATATTCATGATCTTATCCAAGCGGGATACTCGCCTTCAGGAATTGTCTGGTATGTTAAGCTCTTTCAAACTGCATGCAACCATTGTTTATCTTTCAATCATTCAGATGTGCATTGCAAAAGTCAGATGAGATGTTTGGGCTGCCTACAGTTGGGCCATGTTAAAAGGAACTGTTCTCGTGTCAATAAAAATAAGATTTGGCAGTTGAAAGTTAGTCCGCAAAAGGGTTCTATCCTTTCTATGTCTAGCCCCATGAAATCTCAAACTGAGTTTCCCCGTGATTGCACTACTGCTTCTCTTTTCTGCATTAGGTGTCTGGCAGTGTCTCCCATGTAAATTTTGGAGGCATAAAGAGTTTGTTGAGCAATAGATTGTTTGTTGTAATCCTTCTGAAGCATTAACTGGTCACCCTTTGGTCGATGCCTATTCTCGTCCAAACCAGAAACTCTCTCTTGCTTGTGCCATGGCCAACTACCATTGCAATCCTCTCTCCATTCTGCCCCATGGTCTCTCCATTGATCATGGTCCACCGGGCCGCAGGGTGTGAAGTGATATGGCCCTTAGCGCAGATGCTCCTCTAAATCATGATCCATATGCTATTGCAGAAACAGATGTGCAAGTGCCGATTCAGCAGCGCTACCATGCAAGGATTCAGCTTCGTCGCCGTTTGAATTGTCAAGGCTTTCAGGTTTTCCGTATGGAAGATTATCCTATAGGTTTAGGCCTGTTCAGCTTTAACACTTCTATGATCAGAGATGCTGTTGTTGGTAGATCTTATAATATTGATGGATGGATTGGCATTACCTTTGTTAAGCATGATCATGGCCTAAATATGAGGGTAGATGCTCTAGGTGAGGAAAAGTGGGTTATGATTTTAAACTTTCCACTTGACTATCAGACTGAGTATTGGATTGAAAAGGTTGTGTCTCTGTTTGGAAAATTGTTGATGTGGTTTAATAACTCTGGGGAGGATCATGCTTGTATTTTGGTTAAAGTTTGGATCATGAATGATGCACTTGTTCCTAAGATTCTTGTAATGCGTCAGATGGGAGGCCATCGTAGATCTTGGACTGCACCTGTTTACTTGTTCCGTAGTGATCAATGGACGGCACATATGCATGTGATTCCTGAAGATACTGAAGATGACCCACCTATGAATGGTGACCCTCACCCTTATTTCGGGACTCATACATCGGCTGAGCAACATTTTTAGAGCCGATTGCAGGGATGGCTTCAGCAACATGGCTATATTGGTAATAATGGTGCCAACAATGGCACTGCTGGTGGGCAGAACAGAGCTGTTGGTCACTCTGTTGGACAACTCGGAGTTGCTGGTTCTGGGCTCAGGAACCAAAGATCTGGGAGGGATAGTTCTGAGAGGGTTGTTGAAGCTCCATTAAACATCATGCCAAACAGGGGACATGTGAACTATCAGGCCATTCTTCGTGAGCAAGGAGTTTCCTTTTCGGATGGAGTTCACGCACCTCTTAACAGTTTATCTGATAGCCCCTTTGCTGCTTGGAATGATATGATGTCTGACTTCAGTGATAGTTCTACTGAAACTCTGTAGATAATTGCTTCTGATGGGGATCTTGCTGAATCTTCTGCTCAAGGTGCTGCTATAGCTTTGAGTGTGAACAATACATATGATTTGCATGATGAGGAAATTCCCCCATCCTTCACTATTGCAAGATGTGTTTTGATCAACTAGGAGCTACCAAATCTGTTCATTGGTGCTTCGTCACTGTTTGGGCCTATGTTTCCACCTGCACATCTCATCAAAACTTTCCTCTCTGGTGGAACACTTTCAGTCTGTGATAAGCAGGATACTTTCTCTATCATGGATAGAAGAGTGGCTAGGAAATTATGCTTTGAGGACTCACCTAGTCCTATTTCAAATTTTCTTTCTGGGTCAGTGCAGACTGTGGAGATCACTGAGATTCATGGGGAGTCTCCAGGGGGCAGGGTTCAGAGGATTGGAAAGTCAAAGAAATGGAAAGGGAATACACCTACTCAGGTATCTGCTGTCAGAAGAAGTCCTAGGAACAATATTTATAATCGGTTTAAGGTTGACATGCCCACAGATTCAAGGAAGAGGAAGTCTAAGGTGAAGGAGAGAGTGATTCCTTCTGTTTTGGTGGAGACTTTCAGCTCTGATAGTTCTGATGTTTCTGAAGTGTCTAATTCAGCCTCCCCAATTCCACCACCTACTCCTATATCAGTGCTGCAGCAGATTGGAACCATCATTTCTGGGATTCCTCCAAAAGAGCTGGAGCAGGACAAACTGGAAAAAGAAGAAGTCTGATGTTGGATGCTATGAGTCTAAAATCTAGCTCTTTTAAGCTTTTAGCTTTTCATTTGTTTTCAGTCTGTTTTTATTATTATGTCCTGGATCTTTTCCTTCTTGTGTGGCTGGCAGTGTCACACCTTGTTAGTTTAATAATTCTATCATGAACTCTACATTTAGACAGTGGCATGTCCTCTGTTGGAATGTAAGAGGCATAAACTCGGATGGCAAACATAATTCTTTGCGTTCCCATATTAATTCCTCTGGCTGCTCCATAATTTGTTTGCAAGAGACTAAGAGAGAACATTTTGATCATTCTTATATTAGAAAATTTTGTCCAAGACATTTTGATAAGTTTGCTTACTTCCCTTCTGAAGGAAATTTATGGGGGTCTCATTGTATTTGGAATAGTGCAATTTTCAGAGGGGAGGTTGTAGAAAATATTTGTTGGGCAACTACAATTAAATTCCACTCAACCCATTCTAGTTCTGCTTGGTTCCTAGTTAACATTTATGGTCCATGTACTGGTGAGAAAAGAGTTCTATTTGTTCAATGGTTATATGAGTTGAATATTGCTGATTTAGAAGAGTGGCTTCTTATTGGGGACTACTACTTTTATAGATCACCTACTGACATAAATAGATATGGGGGGAACATTGAGGATATGTTTACTTTCAATGATATAATTAGAGTGCAAAACTTGGTGGACTTACCTTTACAAGGTTCACCTTTTACTTGGAGAAATATGCAACTGCAACCTTTACTTGAAAGGTTAGACTAGTTTCTAACCTCAAATCACTGGACTACTTCCTTTCCCAGCACTACTGTTAAGGCCCTGGTCAGACCAGTTTCTGATCATGTTCCATGTCTTGTGTCTATCCAAATTGCAATACCTAGAAGCAAATTATTTAGATTTGAAAATTTCTGGATCAACCACCCTGGTTTTAAAGAAACTATTTCAGCAACTTGGCAACTGCCAGTGAGGAGTTCCAATGTTGCATCAGTATTAAATGCAAAATTTAAAAATGTTAGTAGAGCTTTAAAGACATGGAGTAAATCTATCTCTAAATTAGCATTGCTCATTGATAATTGCCAAAAAGTTCTTCAACAGTTGGATGATTTGGAGCAGATTAGGCCCCTCACCAGACCTGAATGGAATTTTAGGATTATTGTTAAAAATCATATTGCTAGATTGAAAGCTTATCAGCAATAGTACTGGAAAAAGAGATGTACTAAGAGATGGATTAAATATGGAGATGAAAATACTAAGTTTTTCCATCAACTAGCTACTGAAAGACACATGAGAAATGATATTTCCACACTTACTTTGTCATATGGCTCTATTGTTGAGGATCATGATGCAAAGGCTCTAGCTCTTTTTCAGTCCTACAAAAATAGAATGGGTATCTCTGAGCACTGCATTATGAGGTTTGATCTGCAAGCATTGTTCAATACTAGGGGAGATCTTGAATCTATTTCTAGACCATTTACAAAGAGTGAGATTGATAAGGTTGTTTCTAAATTACCTATTGATAAGGCACCTGGACCTGATGGTTTTAATGGCTGCTTTATTAAAACTTGTTGGGATATTGTGGCTCCTGACTTTTATAATCCGTGCCAGTCCTTTTCTGAAGGAAACACTTTATTGGACAGTATAAATAGTTCCTTGATTACTTTAATTCCCAAGAAACCTTCTCCTGCTTCAATCAATGACTACAGGACAATCTCTCTTCTGAACATATCTTTGAAGATACTAACTAAACTACTGGCAGACAGATTGCAGGCTTGGATTCTGAAAGTGGTTACTGTTAATCAGTATGGATTCATTAGGGGAAGGACTATTCAAGATTGTCTTGCTTGGGCCTTTGAATTTATTTATCAATGTCAAGCTTCTGAAATTGGATTTTGAAAAGGCATTTGACATGATTGAGCATGACACCATTTTGGATATTCTTAAGTTTATGGGTTTTGGGGATTTATGGTTAAAATGGATTAAACGAGTTCTATCTTCTAGACATTCCTCTATCCTTTTAAATGGAGTACCAGGTGCTTCTTTCCATTTCAAGAGAGGAGTGAGATAGGGGGACCCACTATCCCCTCCTCTTTTTGTTGCTGTAGCTCAACTCTTACAAGCAGTAATTAACAAGGAGCTTCAAGAAGGAAGGCTTCATCTACCTATACCTTATGGAAACTCTTTCCCTGTTATCCAATATGCAGATGATACTATCTTAGTGATGCAGGCTTCTGCATCTGAGGTTGCTCACTTAAAAGGCATTTTGTTGGATTATGCAACCTCTACTGGTCTTAAAATTAATTTTTAGAAATCCATTCTCATTCCTATAAATATTTCTTCCCAGAAAGCTCAAGAACTTGCTAGTATTATGGGATGTAATGTTGCATCTATTCCTTTCACCTATTTTGGCCTCCCTATGGGTACTACAAAACCCTCAGTCACTGATCTCATGCCTTTGGTTGACAGGATTGAAAGAAAAGTGACTACTTCCACATTACTTCTTTCTCATGCAGGAAAATTGCGTATGCAAATGCCATATTGACCTCTATTGCTACCTACTCTATGTGTTCTATTGACCTTAATCCAAAGATTATTCATTATGTGGACAAACTAAGAAGGAGATGTATTTGGAGAAAAAATATAGAGGAGAGAGTTAAATGTTTATCTTTAGTTGCTTGGGACATGGTTTGTAAACCTAAAAAGAAAGGTGGTTTAGGGGTTTTAAATATAAAAATTCAGAATCAAGCTCTACTGATGAAATTCTTAGAAAAGTTCTACAATAGACAAGATATTCCTTGGGTTCAATTGATCTGGGGTACCTACTACCAAAATGTGGTTCCACATTCAGCAAATTCATGTGGCTCATTTTGGTGGAGAGAAGTGATGAAAATATCTCACATCTTTAGAGGAGTTGCCTCTTGTACTGTTGGACAGGGTAACTCTGTCCTGTTTTGGAAAGATGAATGGAATGGAAATATTATACAGGAAAAGTATCCTCGGTTATTTTCTTTTGCTCAAGATTCTGACATTTCAGTCTTGGAATATTTTGATACAATGAATTTGGCAGATCTTTTTTATCTACCTCTTTTAGCTGAAGCATTCTCTGAATACCAGCAGCTGCAGGACACAAACTCTGTTGATGTGCTTTCTACTGATAATGATGTGTGGAAGTTTGCTTGGGGATCAAAATATTCTTCAACTCAATTCTATAGTTTCTGTCATCGTTTGATTACTCCCCCTAAACCTTTTTTATGGATCTGGAAATTTAAAGTCTGGCCAAAGTTAAAGGTATTTGCCTGGTTATTATTGTCAGACAGATTGAACACTAGAAACTTGTTGAAGAGAAGGAATTTTAAAATTGGTCAAAATTTTATGTGTCCTCTTTGCAATACTGGTCAAGAAGAAACTAGAGAGCACCTTTTATTCTCTTGTCATTTTAGTCTGGATTGCTGGGCAAATCTGAATATTCAGTGGAATAGTAATCTTGATCTTTTCAGCAAACTTTCTCAGGCTAAGGCTAATTTTCAAGATCAATTATTCTGTGAGATTTTCATCATTACTGCTTGGGATATTTGGAAGGAAAGAAACAATCTAATCTTTGAGGGATTTACTCAGTCAATTGGGTCTTGGAAGGCCAGAGTTAAATCTAATCTACAGTTGCTTAGGTTCAGGGTTAGCCAAAACCTGGAACAAAGTGTAAATTTATTTATAGATAGGCTTTAGTATTCTCCATTGGAATTTGGTGTTTTCACACCACACACATGTAAATATTTGTTTATTAATTTAATGCAGTAGTAGGAGCCTCTCCTACTGTTTTCTGGTCAAAAAAAGTTTCCCTCAGTAAGAAACCGAGGTTATCAAACCAGTAGGAGGAAGGAAACGTCACACATGTGTTGCTGGCAACATGGAGACCTGCACAACACAAACTCAAGACTTTGCCCCAACGAATCAGTGAGGTTGTCAAGCTCACCGGTTTGCTGTAAGAAAGGATTAAATGTATGGTGTGGAAGGTAATGGTTTGTAGCAAGTAAACAATTAACAGTGGAAGATATATCAATGGTAAAGATTGGACCGGGGTCCATAGTTCACTAGAGGTGCTCTCCTTAAATAAACAACATGGCATGAAGGGTAAACAAATTACAACAGGGAAATTGACAGGAACTAAGCAAGACATAACAATGCAATTACTAGCTAGAAAGATCCTATGAAGTTGATTGGGCAATACAACAATATACATAGACCATAATCCAACTGCATCTATGACTAGAAGTCCACCTTCAGGTTATCATCCGAACCCCCTCCAGTATTAAGTTGCAAGCAACAGACAATTGCTTTAAGAAAAGTGTGTAAGGTAAATAGTCCACATGTTCCAAGAACAAGAGACCGTTGTTTTATCCCTAGTAGCAACAGCTCATCTACAACTGAAGAGATTTATGTCACTTCCCTTGGAAACTAGAGGCATGAACCCACTATCGAGCATAAATACTCCCTCTTGGAGTCACTAGTAACTACTTGGCCAAGATAACCACTAGCAACGGAGAGCATGCAAGATCACAAACAAACACAAACATGATAGAATCATAAAGATAGAAACATTAATCAAACCAACATAATAATCTCAATATCCATCGGATCCCCGCAAACACAACATGCATGATTACAAATAGATTAGATCTTGATCATGAACGGAGCTCACAAGATCTATACATGAAAGCACAAAGGAGGAGATACAACCATCTAGATACTACATGGACCCATAGTCCAAGGTGGAACTACTCACAAATCATATCAGAGAGAAGGCCTCCGAGATGATCTCCCCTCCGGCAGGGTGCCAGGAAGAACTTTAGATCCCCCCTGATCTAGGGACAATGGTGGCAGCGGCTACAAACGGTTTCATGGATTTCTGATCGGGTACTGAGAGTTTCTGCATCAGGGGCTTCTTATAGGCGAAGGGGCGAGTTCGGGAGGCGACCAGGGCCGTCAAACACTAGCCAGGCACGGGTCCACCTGACCCCGCGCCTGGGGTGGGTCTGGCCCCCCTGGCCAACCCCTCTGGCTCTCCTCTGGACTTCTTGTTCCCCACGGAAAGTAATTGACTTTGACGTTTGTCTCGTCCAATTCCGAGAATATTTCTTTACTAACTTTTCTGAAACCAAAAATAGCAGAAAACAAGCATCTGGCACTGTTGCAACTTGTTAATAGGTTAGTATCAGAAAACATGTAAAAAGCACCTCAAAGTGTAGACAAGTAAAGAAAAGTAGATACTAAACAAGCATGGAGCATCAAAAATTATAGATACATTTCCAACGTATCAAGGACTGATGTTTAAAGAAGCAATATGTTGTTATGCATAAGTAATGCTATGCACTTTGTAAAGCTCCCGAAGTGAAATCCCAATAGTCTAAGTGAATTGAATTTAGGTGATTTATTTAATAGTTGGTTTATCATCAACTTTTACTTTACAAGCCACTGTATTTATAAGGAACTTAAGTGTTAACAATTCCAAATATATAAGGAAAGTATAAAGTAGTGTGATTAAGATTAATTATCATCTAGGGATTATGATAATAATCCTTGGGTTGAGTTATTAATAGTTGAAGGAACTATTATAGATTTGTTGTTTGAAGTGGCTAAAAGAATAACATTTGAAGAAAAGATTTCTTTTCTAAGGTTTAAAAAATCTTTATTATTAATAGAATGTGATTACTGTCTTTTAATGTTTGATCGATTAGTTTGGACTTTGAGATGATTTATGTCTTAATTTAAATAGACCAAAGTTAACTAGAAAAACATAAGTAGTTTATTATACATGATGTTTATAAGCTTTGAGACTAAAGTTAACTTTAAATGGGTAAATAAACTTAAGGTGTAATATGTTTTAATTATTCCCAAGTTTTAAATTTATGATATGTATGATTAAGGTGTGGAATTATTCACTTTATATTTAAGGGAAAGGTTAGATTTAAATGCGTTTTTGCTATTATGAAAAATAATATGTAACTATGCAATGGAAATATAATTTGGATGATCTTATTAAAATGTTAAGGTTTGAAATCATGTTTAAGAATGGTCAAGAGGTAAATAGAACTTTTATTATGTTGTTTAAAATTTTCCTTAAAATCGTTGGTTTAGTTTCAATTTATGAAGTTGAAAGAGTTTTATAAAGTTAATAAATTGCACTTAATTTTTTATTATAGATTCAAATTACAGCTTGGGGAATTAGTATCCAGATATAGAAGAGTTAAGGTTTAGTACTAAATTGTGATTATTTCTTATTTAAGAAATGTTTCTAAAGAGTTTATAAAATAGTTATTTTCTAGAATAGATAAAGATTATTATTTTAAAATCATAAAGATCTTTGGAATAATATATTTTGCATTTTTTGTAATAAACTATGTTTATTCAAGATTTCAAAAATGATTTTTATTTATTTTTAAACATTATTTGTATTTTAATAAAATTACCCAAAGGATTCAATTTTTTTAAATATTTTCTTCAAGTTTTATTTGTACCAAAAATAAGTTAGTATTTTATAAAATAGTAGACTTATTTTTATATGCAAAAATGATTTTTATGCATTTTTAGAGTATATTTTATTTCATTAAGGAATTTAATTGTGTTAAATTAAGTTGTATTTTATTTAACTTAAATTAGTAAAGTTGTATTTTTATTAGGGAGATTTTATTTTTGTGATCATGTTGATAAACCATATGTATTTTTCTATATTTTTTCTAGGGTTCAAAATTTTTAGAGGGCATTTTAGTAATTTGATTTACCCATTTATTTATCTGGGTTGGACTAGACCACCGGGTCCGGTCCATTCGATCGGTTGACCCCAACCCTATCTTCTCCCTCGCCGCTCGCCTCCTCCCAGGCGATGCACATGGCGCCACCCACCTCTAGCTCGATTCCGTCGAACGCCGGCCATTTGGACTGCCGCCGCCGGCTGTTGAGGCTCCGCTGCCTCCTGGCCCTCCGATTTGATTTGGCCTCGAGGCCCAATCGAGCTCGCCCCCTTCCCATTTCTGGCGCTAGGGTTTCAGTGATGTTCCGCCCTGGTGGTAGCATGTCGCTGAGGGACGTGATGGGGTTTTAATGGCGTGGATGTTGTCGCCGGTCATGGCTTGATGGAGGCGCAGCACTGTCAAGCCCCTGTGTCGCCGTGCCGTGGCTCCCGTCGCCACCTCAGTTGCCTCTGCTTCCTCTTCTTCAAGCTCTAAGTGATGACCACTGTGAGTGTTTTTCGTCATTCCCCTCTCTCTGCTCCTCACTAGATTTCTCTCTATGGTGATGGAGTTATCCTGAGTAGCATCGAGGCTCTGTTCTAGGTTTCCTATACTTATATAAATTACTTGTGATTTATGATTTGATTGGATTTGGGTTATTAAATCCTTTTATTTCCATTTATACAAGAGGTTTGATCTTGTTACAAATTGATGCACTTTAGTAAGGTTACTGGCCGTGGTTAGTCTAGTGGCTCATATCTTGTGACTTCTAGGATGTGGTTGGATTAGAGTGATTGATGCTTTAGTCCTAATAGTTGTAGTGTTATTTTAGCTACTGCTGTTATGGAACAAGCCTATTGTGGCTGCCTTGAATCAAAATGTGAAAGTGTGCAGTGTGCACCTGAATCTTTGATTCTGTTACTTTTGTTCTAAAATATAGAATGATTCTTGGATATTTTTTAATATCTAAGAAAGTGATTTATTATCCTACTTGATGAAGAACTAATGTTCTAGTTTAAAGACTAGATTAAGGATTTGGTAGAAGTGAGTGAGTGATTGTGCCTGAGGTGCAATTCCAATTCTTTTGGATTTTGCCCAGCAATCCTTCATGCTTGCTGGTTTGTGCAAAGATGATTTGTATGCTTTTATGGCTTTGGTATGGATGGTATAAGTGTGCTATAGCCCCTGCCTATGATGCAAAGGCTGAGGCTGTAAACACATGTTAGCTTATGTATGTGCTTCCTGTACTGCAGGACAATAACAGTAATGAACTTGTGGTGGATTTTTACATGATTTCTAAGATTGAAATGATTCCTAGATTGGTTACTAGGAAGATGATCTGAGAGAAGTTGATAATTCTGATGATTCTTGTAATCAAATGATGTCATTTAGTTATGCAAGATTTTGTTGCACAAGAACATAGACTGTTGTTGCCCTTTTGTTAGCTCTAGGATGATTCTGGAGTAGCACTACTACCCAGTCTGAGAACTCTCTCTCCCACAAAACTCCATGCTCAGAAATAAAAGGACAAGAACAGATACTATGCATGATTAGTGGTATAGTAACCTGTCGTGGTTGCTGAAGCTTGACTGTAATTTGTGGTTGCTTGTTGATCTTGTGAAACTGCTGATATGGATCTGCTCCCCTGGATATTGCCCTTGGCCTGATCCTCCTATGGTTGCTGCTAGCCTTCTCCTTCTTCTTGTGAGTCTGGATAACTCAACTAGCTACCCATGATTGGATGATTTGGTAGGGAAGTGTGCTCTTGCTGTTCTTGTGAAGAACTGATAATAACAAGTGATGTTCTTGGTATTGTTTGTGGGATAGTAGAAAAACTATGGTTCCTTTCTTGGGCAAGCTGTGATCTGGAAGTGGTGAGATGATGAAGTGTTGTAGATGGCTTGCTTGCTATGACTTGGGACAAAAAGAACTCTCTTGTGTACTCCATGTGAAGTGCAAGATGTGATGACATCAAACATACATGCAGTGATGTGTGAGCTGCATGCCTAATTGTTTGCTCTGTTGTGGATCAAATCAAAGGAAACCTGATATTTCTCCTGGAATTACCATTTTCCTTTACTATTCTGGTGAAACTTGCCTCTCTCCTTACTTTGGTGAAATTTGCCCCAAGCCAATGATGCTGTGTTGAGGCCACTATTTGATTAAGAATAGATGCTATGATTTGGCCCACTTTTAATACATACTCGATGATGAATTCCGGCTCTAGCACCTCTAGGCCAAATCTGAGGGTACAACTAATAAACTAACCCCCTGTTTATGATTTATTTTGTTTGTTTGTTTCTTTTGTAGAGACAAAGATAGTGAAGGTATAAGAAATGAAGAAAATCGATAGGACTAGTTTTCTTTTTAGGATTCCTTTTTTTATTCATGATATTTTTATTTTTTTTTGTAGACTGTAAAACATTGTACCCTTAATAATAAAGTTCAAATTTTCTTCCTTTCTATAATTTGGATCCTGTAATATTTATATCTTATTTATAAATATGAATTCCATTCTTATTTATGGTTGTAATTTATTTACCATTTCTATTTCAATTTCCAGTTTCTTTATCTCATATTATTCTTATGGTAATTATTCTATGAAATTGTAAAGACATTGTTACATTATTTATATGATAATAAAGTAAATGTTTTCTCCATTATTGAAAATTGGAATTTTTACATATTTATATCTTGTGTGTAATTACTAATTCAACTCTTATTTTATTTTTCTTCTTATTATTTTATCATAATATTATTTTCCATTTGAATAAATGTAAAACTTTGTAATATTTGTTCTAATTACTTTATTATCATCTATCTATTATAAGATCATATTACTTTATTCAAGAAGTTCCATTTCTAATAAATATTTAAATATCCTCGGATTAAATATGTGTTCTTTTATAAATTCATTTGAATTCAAATGTGAAACTCAAATTCATGATTGGACATCTTTCCCCTTAAATAAAGAATTCTACAAAGGTCATGTCAAAATCTATCGCACCTGCCCTCATGTTTCCATCAGAACAAGAGAGATCTCGATCCCTCTATTGCTCTTTAGTTTTCCGCGAAAATTCTTCGGATTTTTTGATGCATGAATGCAATGCGCACACATGTGTCCTCTCTAATTCTAGGTGCTAATCCTAGGATGTTACAAAACCCTTATTAGGATTACAACTATACTAAAGTGAGGAATCCAGAGAGAGATAGAGAGAGATAGAGAGAAGAGAGAGAGAGGGGAAGAACTCACCTATAGTCCTCGCTAGGTTCTAGAATAGGAAGTAGAGCCAGCGGCAATCACGACATGGCGGCATGGTGGACGCCGAAGAAACTACATCGTGCCGAGCAGCGCCAGCAGCTGCAGTAGCCCGAGGAAGGCGACACGGGCGAGCACCAACCTGCTAGACCACTAGGGGAGCACCATGAGAGCGCCGAAGCACGACACCGCAAGGGGAGCCGCAACCCTAGCCACTATAGTGAGGGGACGGTGCGGCCAGGCGAGAGCTCGCGGGGCAATTCAATGCGGATTGGGTTAGTAAGCGCAATGGATTGGGTCGGTTGACTGACCCAGTGGATTGTGGAGTAGGTTATCCCAACCCATTGGGCTGAGCCAGGGCTGGGTCGGCCCAAGGGCTGGGCCCAAGTTTAAAATGAGGACAATTGTTTAAATTGTAAAAATCCAAAATATACCCCTAAGAGTATTCGGGATCTAGAAAAATAAAGAAAAATCTAAAAAATACAAGTAATATTTCTAAATGTTCATAAAAACATAAAATATCCAATAAAAATATTAAATTGTATTTTAGGATGATTAAACTTAATTTGATTATTTAAAAGAAATGATTACTTTATGGAATTTTCTAAAAATAAGGATAATACTTAAAAATAAATAAAACTCATTTTTAAGATCTTAAATAAATACTTCGTGTCAAAAATATACTAAATAGTTGAATTCCAAAGATCTTAGGATTTTTAAATTTATAGACTTCAAGTATATATTATTTTTAAAAATTATTTGTTTTATCAAGTGTTAAATTCTTAAAAGTTATCTTTGAAGTTTAAAGAAATAAATAAAACACTTAAAGGGGATTTCAAATTAAAATAAATTATTGCATGATATTAATATGCATAATTCATTATTGCTTCTTTATATATTGTCCTTACTAGGCAATAATGGTCTGTTTGTAGAAATAAGAGCTCAGGGTCAGGTGGAAGCATCACACTTCACTATCTTGCAGTCACAAGGCAAGTTCATCACTTTCTCATGTCCTTTGATGTGCTTTCCAAAGTATTTGCAACTTGTGTGTTATCACCTATGTTCCCAAAGGAGTCAAAAAAGAATATTTTCAAAATAATATGAAATATTAATTATCATTTTAAGTGGTGGTAAGCTATTATATTTAGCAATGGAATATAGGATTTCATATGCAGTGGAGTCTACCAGATAGGAATTAATAACCCATGACATCAATGATTCTAGCGCCATATATTACGCGTTAACCATGAGATTTGGAACGAGACTCTTCGTCTGCTGGATCTTCTTCCTTTCATGTGTCAACGTATCTGCAGGTTCTGGCTAAACTATTTGTAGTGTGTTTTAATTTATAGAGGATTATACAGCATATGGGTGGGATCCCTCAACATCCCACAGTAGTTCTAGCATCTATAATGGTTTGCATGTTTCATTGTCATAATACATAAGGTGGGCATGGCGTACACCAAGGGGCATGTGGGGTTGCGAAGAAGGGTAGTGGTCGATATCGATCATCTTTTAGGATCTGGATCATGGAATTGTGGACGACAAAGTATGCATGTTTGTGCAACAAGGATTTGATCTCTCATGGGTAAAGCAATGCACCTCACAGACTGTAAGCATTGTGACATGTTACTCCATGTTCCAAGAAGGGGCTACAACCACGCCAGGAAAGGAACTCCATGAATTTCTGGTCAACCTATGAAGACTGATGGGCATAGTTTTTATAATAAATCAATCTTTGAAGAAACATTTATGAAAACTTCATAACACCTAAGACTTATAGTCTAGGGTGGTATCTATAGCATAAAACTTCTCACCTTGCATATAATGAACGTGCTGGGTAACATTGCTACTCGCTCTTTCCTTTGACCGCCTGCTTAGACTCTAAAGACCAGGAAGATATTCAGATGTACGCCAACGAGTGCCAGGATGATGTCTTCTACGAGGAGCCAGATCTGTCAGGAGGAGTGGAAGAAGTGGATTACGAGATCCGTTATGGAGCTGATGGCAATGAGTCAAAGTAGTTTACATAGTAGTACTTAGTACTTGAGTTGGGCCGAGCAGCATAAACTCTATATAATAAGCTGTTCAGCTCACGTTATGTTAATTAATTTGGATCTTTTCATACTTCCGCTAGAACACCTTACGTAAGATGTTCACTAGTTGTAATTTTTAAGAACTCAAGTATCAGATCTTTTGGTATTATAATAATAGTAATGCGTTTATGTTTGTAATTTGGACCTGTAATGCTTATGTTGTACCATTCTAAGGGATGTAATATTTATGGAACGGTGTTTTATAAATATTATTTCAACAACTTGTGTACTATAACATGCATTGGTGTGCTGGGTCACCGCAAGTGGTTTCCTACTATACTATTTAGAATTGCAGCACGATTATTCTATTTGGACAAGCTCAGTCACACTTTCGAGTTTGCAGTCTTTCTCAACCATTCTCGCAAACCCCTCAGTCCATTGTGGAGCTCGGCCGACTTCATCGCAGGCATCTTAATTGGGGTGGTATCCGAATTCATTTTTGAATCTTGAGAATGTTTTGTCGTGATGCCTCTTTACTTTCATTTGGTTTTTCTAGAGGTTGAGCGTGCATGTGTTGCTATTTGTGCATCCCTATAGGGTAAATCTTTTCGAAAATCCGTGTTTGTGGTTATCAACTACTTGGAGCATAGTATCTCGACCATAGACAACTCAAATTAAAGTACCATGTTCAACTTGACTAAATCTGCCTAGTAAATAATGAAATTCTCATGGAATGTTTAATAAAATTGCCAACGGGTCGGATATTATTTTCTCATTATTATTTGGTAAGTGATGTGTGGATATGATATGTTTACTTATTGTTATCTATAACTGTTGGTTTTGATTATCATTCTCCCGTCTATATCTAGTTACACAGATGTTATAGCGTGTCTCTATAGAATTTTTTTAGATGTTTATTTTTTGCTGCAATTATTTCAGCCAAGGTCATCCCTTTAGATGCATAAAGACTTGTTGATAACCTTAGGGTATCAAACTTGGAATTTGTCAGATTGTCAGGCTTATTCGTATGGTGGTTACTACGTTGACGAAGCCGATGATCGGCAATGCCCCCTAGAGTAGAGATTCCTGGATTTATAATTTCGAGACATGTGGGTATGGGGTTTGCTTTTTTCATGGCATATTATGCCCATTTGTATCTTAATTCGTACTCGGATTTGTGCTTTCGCTTGATGTTTGAGGATGTAATGCTTAAATATTATTACTATTATCTATATATTTCGATCTTGTTGTAATGGTGTTGCAATATATTTCTATTTTTTTCTAGATGGAATTTATCTGATATACTCTTGTATGATGTTGCCATACATACTCATGTGTGTACGCTTGACTCACAACTCTACCGGACATGTTTATCACACTTGAAGCTATAACCTTGAATGTGGATGAGATTATTGCCCTGTACTGTTTCCTTCCGTTGCGGCATGCTTGTGGATGGTCTAACAGCCTTCACGAGAGTACGTCTTGCATCCACATCTGGGTTATATCGGCTTGTGGTTTAGGAACATGCGGTCCTGGGGTTATAATATGGATTGGAAGCTTCCAATCGGTGGAGCAGGTGGCGTGGGTGTATGGTGTGGAGAATCTCAATGCCACGGGTCGGGCTGCGGCGTTTTCAATGTCCATGCCTAGGGTTCAGCGGCCAGGTGCCGGACCTAGAGTCAGTCGGTCGGCACCTAGTCTCTGACCGCAAGGCCCACTTGAAGGGAATATGTCCTGAGAGGCAATATAAAGTGGTTATTATGTATATTCCATGTATATGATAGATGTTTATTTTGCATGCTATAATTGTATTAACACGGAAACGTTAATACATGTGTGTTTAATAAACAAATAGAAAGTTCATAGTTACGCTTCTTGATACGCCCAATTTGCATCACCATTCTATATCATAATTTACCTCTATTCATTGATATTTGTCTTATTATGAGGTATTACTTATGGATTTTCATCTGTTTATGCATGTTGGATGATTCCTGGAGGATGGACTGCCGGAGTCTGGATTCTGATGGAAAATAAGGCGTTTTGATGCAATTTCACGAAGATCATAAAAATACCAGAAAAAAATGGAAACATATTTTTTTACCAGAAGATGAAGGAAGCCAGAAGGAGGGACGGAGATGGGCCTTAGGGGGCCCACACCCCCTTGGCACGGGCCCACCTGATCCCGTGCCTAGGGTAGGTGTGGCCCACCTGCCCGGCCTCCGATTCCGCCCCTTCGCCTATATCTTCCCTACGGAACCCTAACACCATGGGAGCGACCACAGATAGATTTCCGCTGCCTCTAGGGGGCAGAAAACACCAAGAGAGAAAGATCTCTCCGGCAGATAGATTTCTGCCGGGGGAATTCCTTCCCGAAGAGGGGAGACCGTCGACATCAACACCGTCACCAAGCTAGGCTTCATCAGGATCATCATCATCCACACCATCATCTCCACCAGCACCATCATCACCACTCCGTACCTTTGTAACAATTGTGTTGGATATTGCTTTAGTTCTTAGGGGAAACTTTCCCGGTGTTGATTACTATTGTAGTTGATGCTTGTGAGTGGAACCATTGGATTATTGTTTATGTTCAAATTGTTATCCATTATCATATCATCTTTGATCTTGATCCATATGATGTCTTGTGAGTAGTTCGTTTAGTTCTTGAGGACATGGGAGAAGTCATGTTGTTAGTAGTGAATCTGTGATGAGTTATTATTCAATGGTTTAGTATTTAAGTTGTGGTGCTATTCTTCTAGTGGTGTAATGTGAACGTCGACTACATGATACTTCACCATTTATGGGCCTAGGGGAATGCATTGTGTATTTGGCTATTAATTGTGGGGTTGCTGGAGTGACAGAAACCTTAACCCTGTTAGGACACCTTTGCACAAGGGAGTGTAGGATCTCAGAGTTTAAGGCTGTGGTTAGATTTATATCTTAATTACTTTCCTATAGTTACGGATGTTTGCAGTGGATTTAATCACAAGTATGTATTAGTCCTAGGAAGGGCAGTATGTTAGCACAGGTTCACCCACACAACACTAACAAACACCAGCGAAGAGTACTCAGCTATTTGAAGCGAAAGCACTTGACAGAATTCCCATGTGTCCTTGAGAACGTTTGGTCCTTATAAGTATTTCCACCGGCTTGTCCTTTGCTAAGAAAGGATTGGGCCACTTGCTCTGTTTGTTCGTTACTTCTGTTACTTGCACTTTGTTTCGTTGCCTTGTCAGAAAAGCACTAAAAATCCGTTTGCTAAGTATTCACAGGGATTTCCTGCTCCATACCACTGTTCAACACCTTCTGCTCCTTGTTGAGATCGACACTCCTATTTATAGAAAGTACTACGATACACCACCTATACTTGTGGGTCATCAAGACTATTTTCTGGCACCGTTGCCGGGGAGTGAAGCACTATTGAAGAGTGGAACTGGTAAGGGAAGCTTTTACTGTGAGTATTTCTCTTGTTACTGCTTGTTACTTTGTTTCCAATATGGATAACCCACTTGGTTTTCTGTTTGGGAAAACTACTACCACTGCTAGGGTAGTAGATGAACCACCTCCTGTTGAGATAGATACTTTTAGGATACCTACAAGTATTATTAATCGTGTTATGGATAATTATTATTTTGGGGATGGAACTGTCCATCCTGGCGATCACTTGGTTTTTATCCATGAATTATGCGGGTTGTTTAAGTGTGCAGGTATCACAACTCAACAGGTGAAGAAGAAGTTACTCTCCATATCCTTGAAAGGGAGAGCTGAAGAATGGTATAAGCTGCTGAAGAATGGACAATCCATGGAATGGGAGGAGATGTCATCTCTCTTTTAGTCTAAATTTTATCCTCCTAGTGAGATCCATAAGGATAGAAATCTTATATATAACTTTTGGCCTCTTGATGGAGAGAGTACAACTCAAGCTTGGGGGAGACTGAAGTTACTAATGCTTAAATGTCCTATTCATGAACTCCCTAACAATATTATTCTCAATAACTTTTATGCTAGGCTTTCTCTTCATGATAAAGATTTACTAGATGCTTCTTGTGCTGGATCATTCACACGTATGAAGCAACAAGCTAAATGGGATCTTCTAGACTATAGTAAAGAGAACACTGAAGCTTGGGAGAATGACAAAGGAAGAAAGTCAGGTATAAACTATGATTATGAATGCATTAAATCTTTTATGGGAACTGATAGCTTCCATGATACTAGCAATAAGTTTGGTCTTGATCCTCAAGTTCTTGCGAAATGTTTTAATGCTTTTGCCTCTTATACTGAGATTCCCAAGAAAGAGTGGGACAAGTACCATGCTCCTTATAAAGACATTGTTACCCACGTTCCTGCCAGTATAGAGGTTTGTACTATTGATCCTATTTTGCCTGAACCTTATGTTGAGAAGATCCTTTTCCCCCCAAGTTAAGGGAACACTCTATTATGTATAATGTGGTTAGCAAAAGCGCACAGAAAACTATAGGGTCTGATGAGCTTATTGATATCGAGCCTATGGTAGCTATTGTGAAAGATCTTGTCACTAGAAATATAGAGGATGAGCATACTGTCTTCTGTGAAGACGCTTCTAATATTATTTCTCATCCTAAGAAAGTTAGAAAAGCTAGTGTCTCTGTTCTTTCTGTTAAAATTGGTAGTCATAGCTATTATGGTTTATGTGATATTGGTGCTAGTTCTAGTGCTATTCCTTATGAGCTTTACAGGGAAATTATGCATGAGATTGGTCCTTGTGAGCTGGAGGACATTGATGTGGTCATTCACCTTGCTAACAGAGAGCAAGTTTGCCCCATTGGCATTGTAAGAGATGTGGAGGTCCTTTGTGGTAAGATTAAATATCCTGCTGATTTTCTAGTACTTGGTAAAGAAGCTAGTAAAACCTATCCTATTATCTTTGGTAGACCCTTTATGAACACTTGTGGGGCTATCATAGATTGTAGGAAGGAAAAAGTTTTGACCAAGTTTGCTGGAGAGTCTTATGAGTTTAATTTTTCCAAATTTGCCAAAACTCCTTATGAAAATGAATTGCCTGATGAGGATTTCAGGGTCGGACAACTTTCTGCTATTTCTCTTGCTCCTAACAATGCCTTGCAGTAGTTCATGGAAGAACATGAAAGTGATGCCTTCATGAAGGAAAGAAATTATATTGATGAGGTTTTCGTTCATTAGCCTGAGTTACTTAAGCACAATTTACCTATGGAAGATTTGGGGACCACACTACCACCTAAAGGGGACCCTGTTTTCGAATTAAAACCTTTAACTGATGATCATAAATATGCTTATCTTGATGAAAAAATATATATCCTGTTATTATTAGTTCTAAACTTTTAGTAAAGGAAGAAGAAAGGTTATTAGAGATATTGAATAAACACCGAGGAGCTATGGGCTATACTCTTGATGATTTAAAGGGGATTTCTCCTACTATATGTCAGCATGCTATTAATATAGAGCCTAATGCAAAACCAGTTGTTGAGAACCAACGACGTCTAAATCCTAAGATGAAGGATGTGGTAAGAAATGAGGTACTAAAACTCCTTGATGCTGGTATTATTTATCCTATTGCTGATAGTAAATGGGTTAGCCCTATTCATTGTGTTCCCAAGAAAGGGGGAATAATTGTTGTGCCTAATGAGGATAATGAGCTTATACCCCAAAGAGTAGTGGTGGGGTATATAATGTGCATTGATTTTAGAAAGATTAATAAATTTACTAAGAAATATCATTATCCTTTGCCCTTTATTGATCAGATGCTTGAGAGGTTGTCCAAAAAGACTCACTTTTGCTTTCTTGATGGTTATTATGGGTTTTCTCAAATTGTTGTGAAAGCACATGACCAAGAGAAAACCACCTTCACTTGTCCTTATGGTACTTATGCTTATAGGCGTATGCCTTTTGGTTTATGTAATGCTCCTGCTACCTTTAGAGATGTATGCCTGCTATTTTTCATCGTTTTTGTGAAGAAATTGTGGAGGTTTTCATGGACGATTTTTCCGTCTATGGAACTTCTTTTGATAACTGTTTGCACAACATTGACAAAGTTTTGCAGAGATGTGAGGAAACCAACCTTGTTCTTAATTGGGAGAAATTCCATTTCATGGTTAATGACGGGATTGAGGCATTAAAGTTGACAGGGCCAAAATTGAAGGAATTGAGAAGATGCCTTGTCATAGAGATATCAAAGGTATTCGTAGTATCCTTGGTCATGCTGGTTTCTATAGGGGGTTTATTAAAGATTTCTCCAAAATTTCAAAGCCCCTTACTAATCTTCTTCAAAAATATGTACCTTTTGTTTTTGATGATGATTGTAAGGAAGCTTTTGAAACTTTGAAGAAAGCTTTGACAACTGCTCCTATAGTCCAACCACCTGATTGGAGTTTACCTTTTGAAATTATGTGTGATGCTAGTGACTTTGCTGTGGGTGCTGTCCTTGGACAACGTGTTGACAAGAAGTTGAATGTTATTCATTATGCTAGCAAGACTCTGGATGCTGCTCAAAAGAATTATGCTACTACTGAAAAAGAGTTCTTAGGTGTAATCTTTGCTTCTGATAAGTTTAGACCTTATATTGTTAATTCTAAGGTTACGATTCATACTGATCATGCAGCTATTAAGTACCTTATGACAAATAAGGACGCTAAGCCTAGGCTTATAAGGTGGGTGTTGCTTTTGCAAGAGTTTGATCTGCATATTATGGATAGGAAAGGTGCTGATAATCCTGTTGCTGATAATTTATCTCGTTTGGAAAACATTTCTTTTGACCCCTTGCCTATTAATGATAGTTTTCAAAATGAGCAGTTAGCTGCAATAAGGGTAAGTCCACATGAGAGTCCTTGGTATGATGATTATGCTAACTTTATTGTTTCCAAGTATTTGCCTCCAACCTTTATAGCCCAGCAAAGAAGGAAATTCTTTTATGATCTAAGGCATTACTTTTGGGATGATACACACTTATATAAAGAAGGAGTAGATGGCATTATGCGAATATGTGTTCCAGAATTTGAACAATAAGAGATATTGAGAAAATGTCATGGCAGTGCTTATGGAGGACATCATGTTGGATATAGGACAACACAAAAGGTTTTACAATCTGGATTTTATTGGCCTACCCTTTTTAAAGATGCAAGGAAGTTTGTCTTATCATGTGATGAATGCCAACGAGTAGGTAACATCTCTAGACGCAATGAAATGCCTATGAATTATTTCCTTGTTATTGAACCTTTTGATTGTTGGGGATTTGACTTTATGGGGCCTTTTCCTCCTTTAAAAGGGTATACACATATTCTTATTGTTGTTGACTATGTTACAAAGTGGGTAGAAGCCATACCTACAAACAGTGCAAATGGTAAGACCTCTTTGAAAATGCTCAAGGATGTTATTTTTCCTAGGTTCGGTGTGCCTAGATATCTCATCACTGATGGAGGCTCTCATTTCATTCATGGGGATTTTAGAAAAACTCTCGCTAAGTATGATGTAAACCACAGAATAGCTTCAGCCTATCACCCCCAAACTAGTGGGCAAGTAGAACTTTACAATAGGGAAATCAAATCTATCTTGTAGAATACTGTCAATAGATCTAGCAAAAATTGGGCTAAAAAGTTGAATGACGCTTTGTGGGCTTATAGAACTGCTTATAAAAACCCTATGGGGATGTCTCCTTACAAAGTGGTCTACGGGAAGGCTTGTCACCTGCCTTTAGAATTAGAACACAAAGCTTATTGGCAGTGAAAGAGGTGAATAGAGACTTTAGACTTGCTGGTGAGAAAAGACCGCTCGACTTAAGTAATCTAGATGAGTGGAGAGGTGAAGCTTACGAAAATGCTAGGCTCTTTAAGGAAAAAGTAAAAGATGGCATTATAGGAGAATTCTCAAAAGGGAGTTCCATGTTGGTGAGAAAGTTCTTTTGTATAGGTCACGTCTCAGATTTTTTGCAGGGAAACTACTCTCCAAATGGGAAGGACCTTTTGTTATCCAGGAAGTGTACCGTTCAGGTGCCATCAAAATATCTTCTCTAAAAGATGACACAACACAGTTGTGAATAGTCAAAGACTAAAACATTATATTTCTAGAGATTCGTATAATGAAGAAGTTGATGTTATTCAAATGAAAACTCTAGAAGAACTTATCAGAAGCCAAACACCAGAAACTGCAGAGTTCGTCCTTGAATAGGTAAAAGTGGTGAAAACAGAAGGTTCGTGAAACCCCAAACTTTTTATATTTTTGATGTTTTTAATACATAAGGGAAGTTACGAGACGAAACTGAAGAGAAAATAGAGCCCGGGGTGGACAAACCCACCCCAGGCGCGGGCCCAGCCTGGTCGTGACTGGAGGGGGTTTTCCGCCCTCGAACTCCATCTCTGCTTTGTTTCCATGTCAAAACCTTCCTTATGCATTGAAACTTCATAATATATAATCCCCCGAGGTTCGTGCATTGTATTCTCGTCGTGTTTTTGTTTTGATCTGTTTCTATTAGGAAATCTTCTCAAGTTTAGAGCGTCATGGCCTCCGCCAACGACAAAGGCAAGGAGCCCGAGAAAGAAGAACCTCAAGTTCCCAAGGAGGAGGAGATTCTGGTAGGTTATGAAGGAGATATGGAGGAGGACAAGCAACCGGACACCCGCGCAAGCGTCACAAGCATTGGTTTGGTGGCACAACCTACCCAGCTTAGAAGGACAACACGGATGTCTACAGGAGGGAAACCTCCACGTCTCTTCTACAATCCACGGTCATCTCCTCCACGTAACAAGAGACCCTTCCATACACTTAAACATGAATATGAATATCAACATGTGCCAAATGGGGATTTTCCCTCGGTTTGGGATATGCGTCATTCTAACAATGCAGAGAAGGATCATGCTAAGGATGAAGAGTGGGGAAAGAATAACAAGAGCTTGGATTCTCGGACTGACATGATTATGAACCGGATATAGCAAAAATCGGAGCTAATCCGTACTCTTAGTTTTGAGTTCGAGGAGTTGAAGAAACTTATTGAAGATCTTATCAAGATAACACCATCACCACTGAAGGAGTAATTCTTCATCAGGTTTGGCATCCCCTTGGATTGTTCCAAGCTTGGGGGAGTGTCGCGGTATCACCACCATTATCTTTTATCTTTTACCTTTTTAGTGGATTCATATCTGTGGTAGAGAGGGTTATCTTATAGTTTGGTTTGCATGTGGAAGTATCTCTCCTTTAGTTGATTATCTATGTATCCCTTGGCGTGAGTGCCTTTATTGAATATTAATGAGAAGTCTCATCTTTTACTTGTTGCACTTCTTATTTTTAGTTTTCAATCTCTGTTATATGATGGATCTTGTTGTTCAGTATTGGCACCACTTTGGGATCATCAAGTGGATCTATATTGGTTTTGGCAAACCGAGTTCTGTTCAGTGGCATTAATTTGAAAGAAAAAGAAAGAAAGAAAAAAGCTTACATGTATTTGTTATCATTTCTTTTCTCTCTTGTTGGCTCATAAGCTTAGTACTCTTTATTTAAGGTTCTTTTGTGTCTTCAAGGAAGATTGCATGTTTGGCTTTATTACTTGTATGTTTTCTTGTTTCTTTCAACTCTCTTGCTTGCTACCCAACCTTGCTAGCCAAAAACCTGTTTGAGAAGGTATACTTCTCATGTTTCCAAAATCCTTTGAACCCAGAACTTTTGCCACTTGTGTCCACCATATCTACCTAGTAGCTTTTGCTATTCCTAGCAAATTCTCAAGCTTCATCTAACTTTTGAATTAAAAAGTATTTTGTTATGTGAAAACTAGTTAGTAAAGCTCTCACTAACTTGATGGCACACTTATTTACTTGCCCCTAATAAAATTGAACCATTGAGGACATCGAAGTTGTATATGCTTGCATCTATACGTTGGGATTAGCAGAACCGTGCTGTCACGGGGAACGTTTTCAACATTGCACTTGTACCTTGTCGTACATAGTTGATATCGTGCTCTTTTGTCTGTGGATGTTACCGGTGTGAAATGAAGTGGGAACTTGTAAGTCCATGGAGTTTGTATTCTGTGTTAGAGAAACTCCTGGGCCGCTAGCCTAAGCCATGCTTAATCATGGTGGAAACTTGTAGCATCACCATAGTTAGTCATCTATGAAGCATCCTCAATAAAAAGCTATATGCATTGTAAATAAAAAGATTGCTGAGATGCCCATTGTCTGCTTGCCTTGTAATCTTGGTTATGGGAAAGATCTTGGACCATGTGTAAGGGGTACCCCATTGGTGGTTCTCAATTATATGCAAATACTTACAGTGACAATAACTTGCCTGGGCCCTAAGTTGAGTATCCATGAGGAGTGTCCCTCATATTCAAGGGACATGAGATTGCCAACTTATATTTCATCAAGCATATACTCCATCTTTGTTCACTTTAACCTTAACCATCTCAAGATGCTTATGATAGGGGCAACGAGGCCTCAAATCTAGTAAGTACCATAATCTTTTGGAACCTCTTTATGACTTGTAATCCCTGCTACCCTCTAAGAAGGTACCTTTCTTCCACTTCCAAAGTTGAGTCAGTAAACCTACTTCCTCTCCATCTCCAGCAAGCTTTTGAGTTGTTGTGTTTCAAGCATTCATATGGTAATTTATTCAATCATGTTCTTTATCTTCCTTGTTTGCACAAAACTCTTATCTATTGAGTATTAATTTGAAAGCCTTCACTTGTGAAAAACCTTTTTGAGCAAACAGTGCTCCTATTTTGAAACTTCTACAAAAAGCTTTTGTAAAACTGTTTGCCAGGTGTTCTCTGACCAAGAACAAGTTTGCCAATTCCAATTATGACTTATCTTTATGCATCTCTATTGTGACTGATGTACTTGGTTGCAAGCTAAGTTATATAATGGTGAGTTGCTTTCTTTTATGAGTTGTGCAATGGCAAGTGTGATGCTTCTTGTTCGTATTCTTTTATCGACACTTCAAATCATAAACCCGTGGAAATTTTTACTGAGCTCAGTATTCGCTTGGGGACAAGCGAAGTCTAAGCTTGGGGGAGTTGATACGCCGAATTTGCATCATAATTTACCTCTATTCATTGATATTTGTCTTATTATGAGGTATTACTTATGGCTTTTCATCTGTTTATGCATGTTGGATGATTCCTGGAGGATGGACTGCCGGAGTCTGGATTCTGATGGAAAAGAAGGCGTTTTGATGCAATTCACGAAGATCAGAAAAATACCAGAAAAAAATGGGAACATATTATTTTACCAGAAGACGAAGGAAGCCAGAAGGAGGGACGGAGATGGGCCTTAGAGGACCCACACCCCCTAGGTGCGGGCCCACATGACCCCGCGCCTAGGGCAGGTGTGGCCCACCTGCCCGGCCTCCGACTCCGCCCCTTCGCCTATATCTTCCCTACGGAACCCTAACACCAGGGGAGCGACCACAGATAGATTTCCGCCGCCTCTCGGGGGCGGAAAACACCGAGAGAGAAAGATCTCTTCGGCAGACATATTTCTTAGGGGATCTCTCCAGCAGAAAGATCTCTCCGACAGAAAGATCTCTCCCACTAGGCTTCATCGGGATCATTATGATCATCCACACCATCATCTCCACCAGCACCATCATCACCACTCCGTCCCGCTATAACAATTGTGTTGGATATTACTTTAGTTCTTAGGGGAAACTTTCCCGGTGTTGATTACTATTGTAGTTGATGCTTGTGAGTGGAACCATTGGATTATTGTTTATGTTCAGATTGTTATCCATTATCATATCATCTTTGATCTTGATCCATATGATGTCTTGTGAGTAGTTCGTTTAGTTCTTGAGGACATGGGAGAAGTCATGTTGTTAGTAGTGAATCTGTGATGAGTTATTATTCAATGGTTTAGTATTTAAGTTGTGGTGATATTCTTCTAGTGGTGTCATGTGAACATTGACTACATGATACTTCACCATTTATGGGCCTAGGGGAATGCATTGTGTATTTGGCTACTAATCGTGGGGTTGCTAGAGTGACAGAAACCTGAACCCCCGTTAGGACACCTTTGCACAAGGAGTGTAGGATCTCAGAGTTTGAGGCTGTGGTTAGATTTATATCTTATTTACTTTCATGTACTTACAGATGTTTGCAGGGGGTTTAATCAGAAGTATGTATTAGTCCTTGGAAGGGCGGTATGTTAGCATAGTTTCACCCACACAACACTTACAAACAACAGCGAAGAGTACTCAGCTATTTGAAGCGAAAGCACTTGATAGAATTCCCATGTGTCCTCGAGAACGTTTGGTCCTTATAAGTATTTCCACCGGCTTGTCCTTTGCTAAGAAAGGATTAGGCCACTTGCTTTGTTTGTTCGTTACTTCTGTTACTTGCTCTTTGTTTCGTTGCCTTGTCAGAAAACCACTAAAAATCCGTTTGCTAAGTATTCACAGGGATTCCCTCCTCCATACCACTGTTCAGCACGTTCTGCTCCTCGTTGGGATAGACACTCCTATTTATCGAAAGTACTATGATACACCCCCTATACTTGTGGGTCATCACCTCTCTTATAAACTAGCTCATTGATTAACAAGATGATCAACGTTTCCTGATCATGGACATTGGATGTTGTTAATAACGAGGTCACAACATTATTGGAATGGTGTGATGAACATTCATCCGAAGTATAGAATTACGATCAAAGTCATTGAGTTTATATTTCCATAACATCGTACAAAGTGATCCTAATCCTTAGACCATGAGATCATGACAATCACTAACACTGGAAGAGTATCTTAATAACATCAAACGTCACACCATAACAGGGTGATTATAAATATGGGTTCAGTACTACTAAAGTGATATGTTGATGCCCATGGATCGAGAGTGGAATTTGTTCATCCCGATGACAGTTAGATATGCTATGGGCCCTCTCGGTGATATCATATTGATTAGCTTGCAAGCAAGTGATTTGATCACTAGAATGTTATATCGCGGGAACGAGAAAAGAGTACATGTCAGTAACGAGATCAAACTAGGTATGGATATACCGATGATCGAATCTCAGACATGTAATATATCGCAAGACAAAGGGATTAGGATACTAGCGTAAAAGGTTCTCACGATCACAAGAAAGTCATCGTTGAATGTGTGGGAGTCAGTATGGATCATAGGTCCCGCTTCTGATTATTGATCTGAGAGGGGTCTCGATCATGTACACATTATTCGCGAACTGTAGGGTGACACACTTAAGAGAGACCAACGCCATTTGGAGCAAATAATTTCATGCTGAAAAGAATAACAAGCGCAGGAATTTATTTCCCTAGATACCGAAACTGTTTTCGGGTGAAATTGCAGAAAGTGTTTCTGCTTGTGAAATGAAATACTAGAAAGAGATTATATGTGAATGTTTTTCATTAAAGTAATTGAAAAAATTCTGAATAAATAAAAGGAGTTTATTTAAAGAGAGTTTGCATTAAATTTGGTGGAAATTTAATGGGAATTTGAGTGGGATTTTTTGAGTGGAGAATTGAAGGGGCATTTTGTGAGTGGAGCTTCCACCCACATGAATGAGGGAGAGGTGGGGGCTCCCTCCATGGCCGGCGGCCATGCCCCCTTGGGCTGCCCCCTTCCCTATATAAGGAGCCCCTCCTCTCACTTCTCACTCACACCTCCACGTGAAGGATCTTCCCCTCTAGTTTATCCCCATGGTCTCAGACTAGAGAGATACATGTGCCCGGTGGCTTTTCGGCAAGAAAGAGTTGTGTTTCCGCTGCATCGCTGGAGCAAGGAGGCGGAGGTTGCTTGGTGCCTCGGACGTGTGTGCGAGCACAGATGCGCCGCTGATTTGCGGCGCTAAGACTTCCTCTCGATCTTGAGATCGGCAAGAGTTCGTCTACATCAACCACGAGTTCAACCTCCTTAATCTTTGTCGGTCTTCAAGGGTATGTTCTCTACAGATGTATATCCGCCCGTTGCTTGTATCTAGTAGATAGATCTTGGTACATAGTTGTTCCCATCGTAGGAAATTTTTTGTTTTCTATGCTACGAACCCTAAAGTGGTATCTGAGACGGATCTATGCGTAGATGCTTTGCACGGGTAGTACACATATGTATATGTGGGCGATGATGATCATGTTATTGCTTCTTAGTTGTACTTTGTATATTGGTGGAATAGTGGGATGAGGCGTCCCGGACAAACTTTACATGTTCTCGCACATGAGACATGTTCCACGCTTGACATGCAACTAGTTTTGCATAAGTGGCTAGCCAATGTCTGTCTCTCCTACTATAGTCAATATATAATTTGGAACGAGTTGTCAACAATTTGGTTATCCTTGTTGTGGTTCATGTTCATAGGTAAGAATGGTTCTATCTTCGAAAGCCCTAAGCCACATAAAACTTGCAATGGATAAATTAGAAGCATCTAGTTTAGATTGTTGTTGGGCTAGTGTCATGATATGGTGATGTTGTAAATAAAAGTATAGGTAGATACTCTTACAACAGACATAACTTGTAAGTTCCATAGACCTTGGCCTTACACATAAAGGAATAATGAGGATCATACCATGATGCACAGGATGGAGATAAAGTGCAAGAACCATATCATTTCACTTATTCACATGTGATGTTTGTTGCATTTTATATTGATTGTTTGGCGTTTTATTAGCATAATAAGATGATCCCTCATTTAGATATCAAGATAAAAATGTGTTCTCCCTTAAGTATGCACCGATTATGTTTCGTCGCTCCAAGACATCACGTGATGATCGGGTGTTCTTGGATCCACAATCATATTTCGGGTGTAAGACAGTTTACACACGCGAATACTAAGGTTCTTACTTGGCGAGCCTAACATGTATAGACATGGCCTCGGAACATGGACCGAAAGATTAAACATGAGTCATATGAAAGATATGATGCCCATTTGATGCTCGCCTTTGAAGCTACACCGACTCACGTGATGATCGGACTTGGTGTAGTGGATTTGGTTCATGTAATCACCAAAAAGGCATGAGGGATGTCATTTTTGAGTGGGAGTTCATTCTTAATTTTGATTAGTTGAACTCAATCTATCATAAACTTAGTCTAAACTTTACAAATTCTGTTGTAGATGGCACCACCTGCTTTTAATTTCAATGTGTTCATGGAGAAAGAGAAACTTGCAACGAACGGTAGCAACTTTACCGACTGGGCCATGAATTTGATGATTCTCCTCACTGCTGCACAAAAGAAATATGTGCTAGAAGCGCCGCTAGGCCTCCCACCGTTCGATGATGCCCCTGACGAGGAAAATAACGTCTATCAGACTCGTTAGGAGGACCACAACTTAGTTCATTGCAACATATTGTATGGGATAGAGCTAGAACTTCGAAAGCGTTTCGAAAACAACAATACTTTTGATACAATGGGTGAGTTGAAAATGATTTTCAACACCCATGCTATTGTAGAGAGTTATAATGCTTCAGAAAAGTTCTTTAGCTGCATGATGGAAGAGAACAACTCCGTAAGTGAGCATGTACTCAAGATGTCGGGTTACGTCGATAATCTTGTGTCCTTGGGAATAAAGATTCACATTGACTTAGGCAAACATCGTGTTCTCCAGTCTTTGCCACCTAGCTATAAGAGCTCCGTGATGAACTATAACATGCAAGTCATGAAGAAGTCTCTCCCCGAGCTTTTGTCAATGCTTAAAACTGCAGAAGTGGAGATCAAGAAGGAACATCAAGTGTTGATGATCAATAAGACCACTGGTTTCAAGAAAGACAAGAAGGGTAAACAGAAGGGAAAGAAGGGCGGCGACCGCTTGCCGTACCTGAAAAGAAACCCCGAGTTGGCCCTAAGTCTGATACCGAGTGCTATTATTGCAAGGGGACTGGCCACTAGAAGCGCAACTGTCCCAAGTATTTGGCAGACAAGAAGGCCGGCAAGGCAAATAAAGGTATATATGATATACATGTTATTGATGTGTACTTGACTAGTACTCGCAGTAGCACCTGGGTATTTGATACCGGTTCAGTTGCTAATATTTGTAACTCGAATCAGGGGCTGCGGAACAAGCGACCTCTAGGAAGGGGTGAGGTCAAGATGCGTGTCGGCAATGGATCAAGCATTGATGTGATCGCCGTCGGAACGCTAGCTATCCACTTACCATCGGGATTCGTTATAAACTTGAATAATTGTTTTATGGTGCTAGCACTGAGCATGAACATTGTATCTGGATCATGTTTGATGCGCAGTGGTTATTCATTTAAATCTGAAAACAATGGTTGTTCGATTTATATGAATGATATCTTTTATGGTCATGCACCGATGATGAATGGTTTATTTCTATTGGATCTCGATAATAGTGTTACACATATTCATAATGTTGACGCTAAAAGGATTAAACTTAATGATGATATATCCGCATATATGTGGCACTACCGTCTATGTCATATTGGCATTAAATGCATGAAGAAGCTCCATTCGGATGGACTTTTGGAATCACCTGATTTCGAATCATTTGATACATGTGAGCCATGCTGTCGTCGGATTGTCGACAAGTACGCCATAGGGGGTCCTAGTATAGTTGGAAGGATGGGGAGTGAGATGTCGGATGTTCTAGGAGAGGTGAGCACAAGTTTACCCAGGTTCAGATCTGACTGTGGTGATCGGATCCTACTTCTGCTAGCAACCCAGTAATATATCGGCGTAAGCCGGATGTTATAGCAGATTACAAGAGAGGTTCACCTGTGCGAGTTGATTGTGGTGGTTGTTGCGTTATGACCTAAAGGCTCCCATAGGGCCGGTTTATATAGTCACCGGGGCCTAGGGTTGCAGGAGAGACCTATCCGGCTACGTTACATAGTCGGTAACTATGTACAGCTTGGACTACAAGTAATACTACAGGCCTAAGTCGGTAACTCTTCTGGGCCATGTCGTAGCCGGAACTGGCTCCTCGTCTTTCTCTAACTGGGCCACCCGTGAAGCAAAGATCTAACCCGTTGGTCGACCACCCTGGTCAGCGAGTCCTGTGGGTATACCCGGAAAGTATATCCCCAACAGTAGCCCCCGGAAGTCTCCAAGATCCAAAGTCGGATAAATCGTCTAGCTTGATGGTTTCTTCGTCTTGAGAATCTAGAAGGGTTCCCGAAAACTTCATTCTGTAATGTAGGATTCCGAGTCAATTGATTCGGATATGATTTGCTCTGACCTTAGTCTTTTCCCTTCTTGGTTTCAAACATAAGCCGGATTTTTCAACGGCGTGCGGACTGATAACTTTTCAGACCACGTCCTGTCTCTGATAGGAGTCCTATCAGCACGACCGTTGGTGGGTCCATTTCTTACGGAATAGAACGTCGTTTCAATGCCTGCACGAAAATTGAGGGGGCGGAAGACTCGCGAGGAAGCTAACTCCCCCTCTCCTATACGCATGGCGATAGTTGCGTGTGTTATCACACGAATCTTGACACAGAGATAAATAAAAGAGGGGAGAAAACCCTTTCTCTCAGATTCACCTCTCCATCGATTCATTCATTGCCTCCTCATACTCCTCGAGCGCTCCGCACCAGTTCCCATCTATGCACAGTGAGAAAAAATCTCTCCTTCCCCCACCAGTCCTTTTCCTCCAAGATCCATGGCATCTGCCTCGACCTTAGTGGTGGCGGCGGGTTCGTCAGCGGCGGAAAAGAGGAAGATGCGGGGCCTCTGGATCCCCAGCGCCATGGACAACACGGAACTCCAAGTCATGGAGGACGAAGGATTCATCGTTGCCGGTGCTTGGCGGAGCGCCTCAGGACATGTCTTGCCCCCCCCCCCCCCACGCGACAGCGAGAGGATGCTGTTCGGCACTCACGTCGACCGCGGCCTCATCTTGCCACCGTCAGACTTCCTCATCGAGGTCCTCAACTACTACGGTGTGCAACTTAATAATCTTCCTCCCAACTCTCTGCTCGATCTTAGCACTCATGCAACTTTGTGCGAGGGGTTTCTAGATATTATGCCAAGTCTCACCCTTTTTCGGTACTACTATGTTACTCGGAAGAATTCCACTAGCACCGGTGTACCTTACATCACCGGCACTCTTAGCTTACTCCTTAGGAGAAACCGAGTTTATCCTAGGATTAACGCTAGTGAATCCGTCAAACACTGGGCCGGAACTTTCGTTTATCATAAGGATATTCCGGCTCCTGGAAAGGCGGAAGGTCTTCCGATGTTTGTCGACAGCGCCGCTCCCCACCAGAATTCATGGGACGCGGAAGCGCCGGTGCTGTCGGATATCTTGATCCTCGCCAAAAGGTGGATTGAGTTTCTGATCAAGCATGAGGGCCTCTGTGGATCCGACTTGATCCACTCCTGGTTGGAGCGCCGGATTCAGCCTCTCCAGCATCATGGAGATCGCCTCATGCACCAGATCACGAGCGACAAGAAGGACAGCATGCCGGTCAGTTCGAGCCGGATTCCGGTGAAGGACTACAAGACCCTCATGCAATATTTGATCAAGGAAATAGTGGAACAAAAAGTTCCGGAAGTTTCCATGAAGATGTATACGACCAACTGTCCTTTGACTCCGGTAAATATTTCGACTCTGCTTTTGCATTTTTTCATTCTTTTTCTGTTCTTTCTCTGACTCTATTTTCATCGATGCTTTTCGACTTTGTTAGCTCGATAAACTTTCCGAGTCTTAGTTAGCTCCACTAGAGGGCTATCCTTCAGACGATCCGGAGGCGACGGAGGATGATGAGGTGCAAGAAGTTGCCGCCCCCGCCTCCAATAAGCGCAAGACGAAAGAAGTTGTTGTTACTGATGGTAGCCAAGTGCTGCTAGTAGTTAAAAAGTAAGCACCTTATCTTTTATTTTCAGTACTTTTGTACCTTTATTTCTTTCTGGAGCACACATGATATTTAGGATTTCTATGTTCTAGAGCTAAATCAGCATTGAAGAGCAATACCAAGCATGACATCAAGCCGGGCAAACAGATGCGTCAGCAAAAGCTTGTTATCTCCCCCGCTGTGCCGCCATCAATTCCATCCAGTACTCCATCAGCACAGGGAGCTTCTGCCTCTTCTGATGCTGGCAATGCCTTGAAAGCCCTGGTCACTGTTGATGACCAGGCAACTAACAAGTGTGAAACCGTCAAGGGTAATGATCCCATGGTAATATCTACAGGAACAATGGATAAAGTGGCCGTCTTCGCTGTTTCTGGCCTAAAGAGTAAAGAGAAAGAAGAGATGCTCAGACTGGCTCAATCCAGTCTTGAGAAGCAAACCTTGACCGTAGAGGCAGCGAGCCAACATGAGGAGGACGTCAAACTGGTTAGCCTCCTGGACCAAATTTTGGTCCGTGATGCTACAGTCGCATCTGGCGAGCTTCCAGCGACGGATGTTCCTTCCCTCACCCTTACTGGAAAGGTGTTTCACAGCACCAAGCTCGGATTTGAAAAGTTGCACCTGGAACACATTGTAAGTTTCCAATTCTTATTTTCATTTATTATCATATCCTCTAGCCCCCAAGCATAAAGTCAGATATACATCGTTGAATCCGAGTTGATGCTTTTAGGTTGCAAAAGAACGATGTAGTGTATCCCACAAGGCTCGTGCTGTAATTTTACTTAGTTAAATTTGCAGCTCGAGTCTTAGTAGCTGTCTGATGGTATTCTATCTCTAAACTTACAAAAATTGCATCTTCCAACCAGGAATTGCTCAAGAACATTAGTAATAAACGCAAAAAAATCAAGGCTTTGCACTTTGAGAATTCAAAGTTGAAAGATGAGAAAGATGAAGCAGAAGGTAAACTTTTCCGACTTCCTCTTTGTCAATTATCTTTTTTGTCATAGTCAAACTTGTTTTTTCCGACTGATATTTTTTCCGTTGCAGAACTGTTGTGCCAGTCCAGCAAGATGGTGGAGCAAGCCGAGAACTTCAAGGTCTTGGCCGTAGAGAATGCTGAGCTTTGGGACAAGCTGGAGAAGCTAACTATAGAATCGGAGAAATCCGTAGTTGTTGTCCTGGAGTCAAGAAATCACGAGACCGTGAGGCTCGAGAAGCTCATAGCCCTCCGAGACAAGGAACTAGCTGATCTCAAGAAGGACTTCGATATTCAGAGGGATCTTGCCCAGTCCACAACCAGTGAACTGAACAGCCTCCGCAAGGAGCATGCACAATGGAATCACTCTGTGCTAGGTAAGATTTCCAAATCTTACTTTTTTGTTGATTTTCAACTTTCTTTTCAGTCTAATTTTGACTTTTTGGTTCTTTACCATCCTCCCTGAATCTTTCTGACTCTCCTACCTCTGAACCTCGCCTCGAGCGCATTAAGCTCATCGGATATATCTTGTACGACTTCCTCCAAACTCTTGAAGAGGCTGGCGAGTCCGTCAAGCTTTCCGACTTTCACGCAATGTCAGTACATGAGGTGAGGGACAAGGTCAAGGAGATTCCTAAGCTTATCGAAGACTAGAAGATCTCCTATGCTCGGACTGCTGCTCAAACTGCTCTTACCATGGTGATGAGCCACCATAGTGAGATGGAAATCTGGCACCCCACCAAGGGTATTGCCGAGAAGGATGATGAGGGTAACCCGCAAACATCAAGACCATCCAAGATTCTTGTGCACGTTATGCTTGTCGTGTGGCGGAGATGACCAGCTATACTACGCCATTCTTCGAATCTGTCGCCGTGCCTCCCTCGCCCAAAGAGCCAGAAGCCAGTATTGCTTTCGAGTCTGAGACAGAGGGCGACAATGTTGTTGACTCCAGCGCTCCACCTGCTACATCACCACCACCTGATTCTACATCATAGATAATTTTATGCATTATTCTGAACTCATGGCAATGTAATGATGAAAACAATGTTTTTTATTTTGTGCTGGCCTTGTAAAAACTAATGCTTTTACTATCATATCACTTTTGCTTATATATTTTTTATGCATGTGTTTGAAAATTTCTGAAGCACTTTTGTGTTTTTATGCCTATACTTGTCGTTTTATCTGGCTCTCTTCTCGTCCCTTCCATGGGTCGGCCAACCTTTAGCACAGAAACTTTGCCGACCAACAACTCATTACTCGGAAAATGCCCGCGTCTAAGCAATCAGATAAAAACCATAGTATAGATAATAAATTAAACTTTGTACCCTAAGATAACATTTTTAGATATTCAAAAATCGTAACCAAAACGAACATGAGCATAAAGTACTTTCAAGCATTCTGGTATTTTTTGAAAAAATGACATGCTCTTTTTTGGAAATAAGATGGCAAAAACTTCTCAAAGATAAGATATGAGGAAACCAACACTTTATTTCACTTTCAACATGTACATATATGATTACAAGGAAATATAACTAAGAATATAAGCGACGTAGCTGTGCAATATTCCATAGACGGTCTATTTCATCCGGGTCTATGCTGCCACCAGCTCTCTTTCTCTTCTGAGTATCAGGTCTTTCCTTGACTGGTCTCATGTCGGTTAAATAATATGACTCGTTATGCAGAACTCTGCTAACCATAAAAGGTCCTTCCCAAATTGGGGAAAGTTTGTGCTCTCTCTTTTTCACAAGTCGGAGAACCAAATCGCCTTTTCTGAAAGAACGGTTTTGCACTCTCTGACTATGATACTTGTGCAACTTCTGCTGATAGGCTGTAGATCTCTGCTCAGCAACGATGTGTACTTCTTCGATTATATCGAGATCATCTTGTCAAGAAACTTCTGCATCTTCTTCGATATACGCTTTGACTCGTGGAGCCTGATGAATCAGATCACTTGGAAGAACTGCCTCTACACCATAGAACAAGAAGAAAGGAGTATAGTCGGTTGATCTGTTAGGAGTTGTACGAAAGCTCCATATCAAAGACGGTAATTCTTCTGCCCAAGCCCCCACGGCCCAACGAAGCGGTGCCTCAAGGCGAGGTCAGATTCCTTGTAAAATAAGGCATTAGTTCTTTCGACTTGTCCATTAGCTTGTGGATGTGCGACGGATGCAATATCATGTCTGATCCCTTGTTCTTCACAGAATTCGGCAAGTTCTCCCATGGAAAAATTGCTCCCATTGTCAGTAATTATTCTGTGTGAATATCCGAATCGGATGATTACGTCCTCGACAAACTTTCTGGCTGTGGCTCCATTGAAACTAGTTATGGGTTTAGCCTCAATCCATTTTGTAAATTTATCCACCATCACTAGTAGGTGGGTAAATCCACTTTTTGCCGTGCGAAACGGCCCTACCATATCAAGCATCCAGACTGTAAACGGACATGTAATAGGGATTGTTCGCAGTTGTTCAGCCGAAACATGTGCCTGATGAGCGTACTTTTGGCAGCCTCTGCACGTTTGACCAGTTTATCGGCATCTGCCTTAGCTGTAAGCCAAAATAATCCGTGTCGAAAAGCTTTTTCCACTAAGGATCTAGATGCAGCATGATGACCACACTCGCGTTCGTGGATTTCTCTTAAGATTTCCACTCCTTCTTATAAAGAAATACATCGCTGAAACATGCCATAAACACTCTGTTTATAGAGATCACCATTTATTGTAGTGTAAGCTTTTGCTCATCGGACAATCTGCCGGCTCAGGACTTCGTCTTCGGGTAGTTTTCCGTCTATCAGGAAATCTAGATAGGGTTTTGTCTAGCTGGGAATTACAACCACAACTGCTATTAAAGGTGAGTCGGATTTCGTCGGATAGTCCTCATCAACTCCAACTATGGAGGGGACCCTTAAATGCTCTAAAAAAACACCATCAGGTACTTGTTTCCGCTCAGATCCTATTCTTGATAGAGCATTTGCTTCCTCATTTCTGGTCAAGGGATGTGTTGAACCTCAAAACCCTCGAACGATTTAGATAGTTCATCCACGACATTTTTGTATGCTTCCATGTTCTTGTTTGCGTTGCAGATATCGAATACTTGCTGAGCAACTAAATTCGAGTCTCCGTAATACATGAGTCTTGATATGCCAATGTTTCTGTCCATGCGTATTCCATGTAGCAATGCTTCATACTTGGCAATATTATTGGTTGCTGTGAAGTGTATTTGCAACACATAGAACAACTTATCTCCTTGGGGTGATTTGAGCACCATGCCAGCTCTCGAGCCTTCTCGTGCTTTTGATCCATCAAAGTGAAGGGTCCAAAATTCCGAGTCTGGAGGGCCTGTGTTTTCTGCCGTTTCTATCCAATCAACAACAAAGTCGGTAAGTATTTGGGACTTGATTGCTGTACGTGGTTTGTACTCAATGTCGAAAGCTGCAAGCTCTATTTCCCACTTTGTGACACGTCCTGTGGCATCGCAGTTATTGATTATATCTCGCAGGGGAGCGGTGCTCATCACTGTGATCTTGTGCTCTTGAAAATAGTGGCGTAGCTTTCTAGATGCAAAGAACACTCCATAGGCTAGCTTTTGATGGTGTGGATACCGTTGTTTTGATTTTGTCAGGACCTCACTCAGATAATAAGTTGGCCACTACACCTGATGCTCGGGGCCTTCTTTCTCGTGCTCAACTACTATTACCACACTTATGACCTTATTGGTCACTGCAATGTAAAGTAACATAGGTTCCTGAGGTTCTGGCGCTGCGAGAACTGGTGGGTTTGAAAGTAGATCTTTCAAACTTTGCAGGAAAGTTTTGGCTTCCTGAGTCCAGACAAATTTGTCGGATTTCTTCAAGAGCTTGTATAAAGGTGCGGCTCTTTCACCGAGCCGGCTGATGAACCGGCTCACCGCTGCAATGCAACCAGTGAGACGTTGTACGTCTATCAGGCAAGTCGTCCTGGTAATGTTTAGGATAGCCTTTATTTTGTCCTGGTTCACCTTTATGCCTCTCTCAGAGACGATGAAACCTAAAAATTTTCTGGCTGGAATTCCATAGTAACACTTCTTCGGATTTAGCATCATATTGAATTTCCGTAGACTAGCAAATGTTTCATCCAAGTCGGAAATTAGAGTTTCCTTCTTTTTGGACATAACTGCTATGTTGTCTATGTATACATGGGCGTTGCATCCGATTTGATCATTGAGACAACGTTGCATAGTACGTTGATATGGTGCTCCTGTGTTCTTTAAGCCAAAAGGCATAGTTTTGTAGCAGAAGGTTCTAAAAGGAGTGACGAAAGACATCTTAATTTGATCCGACTTTTTTATCCGTATTTGGTGATATCCGAAATATTCGTCGAGAAAACAGAGTAGTTCCGACCCTGGCGTTGAGTCGATAACTTGATCGATTCTTGATAAAGGATACAGATCTTTTGGGCATGCCTTGTTCAAAGTGGTACAATCAACACACATTCTTAAATCAATGGTGTCTTTTTTAGGGACGAGTATAGGATTTGCCACCCAATCTGTATGGATGACCTCTATAATAAAATCCGCTAATTCTAGGCAGGCCAATTCCTTGGCTATTGCTTTGCGCTTTTCCTCACCAAACCGTCGTAAGGACTGTTTGACGGGTTTAGCGTCAGGGTACACATTTAGAGAGTGCTCGGCAAGTTCCCTAGGTACTCCGGTCATGTCAGATGGCTGCCATGCGAAGATATCACTATTAGCTTTGAGGAACTCGACGAGTACGCTTTCCTATGCGTGGCCTAAGCCTACCCCTATGTTCGTCGTCTTGGAGGGATCATCTTCCTTCAGTGATGTTTTCTTCGTCTCTTCTGACGCCTTGAACTGCAAACTTGGCATCAGCACCTCGTTCTTCATAGTGGGCATCTCGGACAGATTGATGGTCTTCTTGATCTCCTGGGCATGCAGAACGGCTTCAGCGAAGGCAGCAGATCCTTCGTCGCACTCTCGCTCCTTCCTCGGATTTCCCCGTACGGTGATTACACCCTTTGGAACTGGAAGGTTGATCATGTTGTAGATGTAACAGGGACGAGCCATGAATGCCCAGTAAGCCGGACATCCGAAGATGGCGTGGTAAGCACTTTTGAATGGTACCACCTCAAAAGAGAGTGGCTTGGTCCGGTAATTATCTCGGGTTCCGAATGTCACGTATAGAGTAATCTCACCCAGAGTATCCGCCTATCTCCCTGGTACAATGACATGGAAAGTTACACTACTGTAACTCAACTAGCTCTCGTGTAGCTTCATGCGATGGAGTGTCTCAATGTAGAGGATGTTAATACTGCTTCCACCGTCCATGAGTGTTTTAGAGAACTCATAGCCATCAATAAGAGGATTGACGACCAGAGTGTACTTTCCCCAACAATGTGTTTTCCTCGGGTAATCTGAATGACCAAAGGTGATGGTTACCTTTGACCAGTCTAGGAACTGTGGAACCGCCGGAACCGTGGCATTGAGCTCACGAAGACCCGTCTTTTTGTCCTTGGCAGGTTGGGATCCAAGGAAGCAGACGTATGCGTATTTCTTAGTCGGAAAAGTCTTCTTTCCATCCGACTTAGGCTCTGCAACAGCTTCCGCTTCTTCCACGTCGGAATCTTCCTTGGGCTCCTTTACTTTCTCGGAATTTTTCTTTCCTTTTCATCGCTTGGTCCTATAGCTAGCGGATTCGTATTTCTTTATGTCGTCATTGAAACTACACTCGGCATTTGTGTGGGTATATCCTCCATTACTATCCAAGTGGTGGACACAGGGATTATCGGGAATGTCGGCCAAGGTATAGGTTCTTCTGGGTTGCTGATCTCCTCTGCCCTGGATTCAGGAAGTTCCACGTCCTCTACCCTGGCCGCCTCCGTGCCCTCCTCGTCCTCTAGATCTGAACGTTGTGTTAACAGCTGCGTTATCCGGAGCCGGCTTTTCATCCAAGGTGTTCTTGCTCTTCTGAGTTTGTTTTGGCTGTTTGGCCGCATTGGGATTGGCCAGAATATTTAGCAGCCCTTCTGAATCATCGTCGGCGTCAGCATATTTGCTTGACGTTTCTATCATTTCTCCCAAATTTGTGATGTGATCACGCTTTAGTCTGTAATGTAAAAGTCCAACTGGAAGGCCTGCAATAAAAGCTTCTATCGCAGTTTGCTCGTTTACTCCTTCGCAGGAGTTCTTCGTGTCAATCCAGCATTCGAGGTAATCCCGGCAGGTTTCTTCGGGTCTTAGTGTGCAACACTGCAAGTCTTCGACTGTGCAGGGCCTCCTGTATGTTCCCTCGAAGTTTGAAAAGAACGCACTTTGCATATCATACTAGTTGTGAATTGAATTCTCTGGCAGTTCATTGAGCCATGATCGAGCCGTCTTCCTCAGCATGAGCGGGAGATATCCGACTGCAACCAGGCTGTTTCCTCCTTTGGCGATGCAGCAGGCCTGGAAGAAATCCTGGAGCCAGGTATCTGGCCGAGCTACGCCGTCGTAGGGCTGAATGTGTTTGGCAATCCCAAAGTCAACCGGAAATTTGGTCTAACGTATGCATGGTCCAAAGCACTTGGGTCCCACATACACGTCTTCTTCCTCGTACCGCCGCGCTTCTATGTTTGATTCAATGCGATGGCGAGCATCGTTTGGCGATAGAGATCTACGCCTTGGAGGCTCACGGCTTCTGCGCGGTGGAGTCGGATTTCTGCTTCTCCTCTCACCATTGCCGCCTCCGCCCCTACGGTTTCCATGGCTACGTCGGGATCCTTCATGGTCGCTCCTAGGAGGTGATGGTGGCCCTGTTGGATTATTTTCGGCTGGGTTACGCGGTGATGGCGGTGGAGCCTCATTGTGCAGACTCTGATGCCTGTTTCTTCGGGCACCGTCCCTACTTGATTCAGGACGATCCGGGTAATCTCTTCGTCCGGCATTACCAGCCGGACGGCTCGGTGTTGCCATCCTTAGCCGTTCTTGCTCCTCTAGCTGGCGGCATGTTTCCGGGTCTTCTCTATAGCGGTTGTTTTGCCGATGATGGTCCTGATGAGGAACCATTGCCCTGATGGCATCTTCGGACAAAGCCGGAATAACTCTTGCCCAGTCACGTGTCGGTCGGCGAGAGTGGCCGTTTGAGCCGGTTCTTGAATTCTCTTCTTATCCACGGGGACGATAGCGTTGAGTCCTATCCCTACGGAGCCTTACGTTAGCGCTTTGGTCAGCGCTAGTGTGGCAAAACTCGGATTTTGAGGCCAGCTTGCCACTAAATGACGCGGCCATTTTCTGCTGCTTTAATCCTTTGTCTAGCAACGCAACACACTCCTAGACCTGCTGCGGAGACGGATTGTTGGCGAGAATGGCTCGAGCTGCAGCAGCGTTTTCCAACGGCGTGCTGTAGACTCGGATCTTCTATCCATCTTTTCTGTCGAATAGATATTTGTGGATATCCGGGTTCTTGTTAGCAAGAAACAGACCTCCCCTTGTCTTGTTTGGATGTCGCTTGAAATCTAGCTGATATTTGGCCGGATCACTGTCTAAATGCTGCCTCATCTCGACGATGTGCACGGCCTCTTCGAGCAGAAACATACGGTGCTTTTCCAGGTCCTCAGCCCTTTTCTCCAGCGCATCCAGTGTGAGATTCGAAGCCGTTGGGATTGGAATTGTGAGAGCATCTCCATAAATTTCACGTGCACCCTTGGTGACAATGTGTACATCCACAGGAGGGTCGATCGGGGTGGTATTAATCGGATCTCCGTCCTGATTCTCCATCTCGATCTCTTCATCAACTTTTTCTTCGTTGGTTTCCTCGACGTCTGGCTCTGTCGGTGTCGGATTTTTGTTCTTATTCTTCTTCTTTGACCGCCTAGTAGCCTTAACGTGTGTACCAGTGGCAAAGACGGCCTTTGGTCCGGTACCGGGGGATAAACTTCTGTCGGTACTTTCCGTCATGGTTGACTTATGGACCTCGGAGGAATCTCCGGTATCCATATCATCCTGCGAGGTGTAGCTTTCATCCATGCTAACATATGAACTAGGAGAATTTTCCGGCTCACCTTGCGTGTTTGGAGACATGCTCTTGTTCATACTCCTCCATCTCTTTGTCGAAGTCTCGAAGTTGCCGCGACGTGATTGATGTTGGGCCACGTAGAGATAAAACAAAACTTTTTCCTCTAGCGTGGTGATCCCAAGATCTAGTTGAGGTAGAAGGTCACGAGGATTACTGATGTAGCGCGTCAGTTGATGTAGTGCAGTCCTTACAATCCGATCATCCTGGTGCTGATCGTACATCACCTCTGTTGGTATCCACACGTACAAGGAGGAGCACCAGCGGCGAACTTCTAGGTTCGTTACGACGGAAACTGCTGTGGAGCTAGGGTTTCCAACACATGGAATGACCTAATCGATCAACGATTAACCCTTCTGGGTTATTGTGCTCCACTATATATAGGGAGTGAACGTGGGCTCAACTCACGTGGCCCATTCACTAAAGCCCATATAAAACCAGTCACCGTGAGTCCGACTAACTGACTTAGTCCAAATCCGGCTTGTGTCTAACCCAACCAGATTTCCGGTTCAGATCCAATCCGAACTTCTTCCCGCTCTTAAGTGTGTGACCCTGCAGGCTCTTGCCTACTGGGACACTATTGGAGTCCGACTCTCAATCGATTAGTCGGTAGCGGCTCCTAGCAGAACGTGCTGACTCCCAAGTATCAAAGAGTCATGACGACTTGCCTTTCCAATGCGACTTGCGGCTGAGTCCCTTTTGCCTCACGATATACCTTGTCAGACGATAGGAGAATATTTGTCATCCCTTAAATAGTCCGATTCTCTTCTCGATCTGAGATAAGTGATTCACCCGACTAACTCTTAGTCGATCGCCTCGGTTAACACTTAACCGAGTCGTGCATGGCCATGATTTCCGAATCATATCATCCGAGAGCGCCCAGAGAGTATCTCTCCAAGTGGAGGGGCAAAATCCTGTCTTGGTTATTCACATCACGCAGCTTGATTCTCAGTCGACCCGAACTCTGCCTTTATAACTGCATATTTACGGATCAGCGTTTGACAGAACCTAAGTCCGTGATCCTCAACTCGGATTATGCAATAACTTCAGGTCTAAGTATTACATTTGAGATATACAAATGAAAACTTGTTTGTTGTACCTCAATATGGGTCAATCCGACTCGCTAAACTCTTTAGCCGAATCTGTGTAAGTTGGAATGGCATCACCATGCCCATGACAACTGGAACCGAGTCATCAAGCCGACTTTCACATTGGTCTAGGTTGTGTGTCCAGCACAACCTCGATGACCAAGGATATTTAGTATAAACAACATGAATGTATAGTTCCACAACCGAATCACATATTCAATGATATACATCAGATGCTCATACAAGGACAACTTAATAACTTCATGAATACAATGGGAAATATCATCATACATGATTGCCTCTAGGGAATATTCCTAACAATTGACTCCTGAGGGGAGCTAGGTGACTCAGCGTTTTATTCGATTGCGTCTAGGACCGAATCGCTACCAGCTCCAGCATCGACAGAGTCGAATCCAGTGCTTATGTGGTGCACGAAACAATGCTTCTTCTTGTTCATGTTCTTGAAGTAGTGGCAAAGCTGGGTTTCCACCTCCTCCATCTCAAAGTTCTCCTTGATGTCGGCGATTGCTTCGTAATTGATGTAGGGGTGTTTCATCATCTCCTTTATCCTGTGCTTCAAGGGTAGTTTTTCTGCTATGATGTCTGGTATGACAGCGCTGTAGCGGATGTATTCCTCAACCATGTATCCGATCTCATCAGGGAGATCAGATCTGGATTTTTCTTCCACTACGGGAGTGGGTTGGGTGGGTTTGATTTTCTCCATGACCTTGAACTCTTTCGCCTCTGCGGACAAAGTAGATCTGGATTTTTCTTCCGCCATGGTCATCACCTTAAGGGTGGGTTGGGCAGGTTCAGCAAAACCGAGATAGATATCGATCTCGCTGATGGACATGATCATGTAGGACATCACGGGTTTCGAAGCCGGAATCCAGGTCTCGTCGAGAAGGACGAGAGGGACATCACTGGCATAGACCACAAAACCCATGGTGATTGTTTCTCCGATTCCTGCACGCACAGATTCCGCCTAGAACGATGCTCCAAAGGTCACCTGCCCCACGGTGGGCGCCAACTGTCGTCAGATTTTCGACAAGTACGCCATAGGGGGTAATAGTGGCGTTGGAAGGATGGGGTGTGAGACGTCGGATGTTCCAGGAGCGGTGATCACAAGTTTACCCAGGTTCAGATCCGACTGCGGTGATCGGATCCTACTGCTGCTAGCAACCTAGTAATATATCGGCGTAAGCCGGATGTTACAGCGGATTACAAGAGAAGTTCTCCTGTGCGAGTTGATTGTGGTGGTTGTTGCGTTACGCCCTAAAGGATCCCATAGGGCCGATTTATATAGTCACCGGGGCCTAGGGTTACAAGAGAGACCTATCCGGCTATGTTACAGAGTCGGTAAATATGTACATCTTGGACTACAAGTAATGCTAAAGGCCTAAGTCGGTAACTCTTCTGGTCCTTGTAGTAGCCGAAACTGGCTCCTCTTTCTTTGACTGGGCCACCCGTGAAGCAAAAATCTAACCCGTTGGTGGGCCACCCCCGTCAGCGAGTCCTATGGGTATACTCGGAAAGTATATCCCCAACACATGCCTTACAGGCAAGATGACTAGAACGCCATTTTCTGGTTCAATGGAACGGGTGACAGATTTATTGGAAATCATACACTCTGGCGTGTGTGGTCCCATGAGTGTGTCGGCGTGGGTTGGATATCGTTATTTTGTTACTTTCACGGATGATTTGAGTAGATATGGTTATATCTACTTGATGAAACACAAGTCTGAAACCTTTGAGAAATTCAAGGAGTTTCAGAGTGAAGTGGAATATCATCGTAATAGAAAGATCAAATTTTTACGGTGTGACCGTGGAGGTGAGTATCTAAGTTATGAGTTTAGCACACATATGAAAGAGTGTGGAATAGTTTCACAACTCACACCTGACGGAACACCACAGAAAAATGGTGTGTCGGAACATCGTAATCGTACTTTACTAGATATGGTTTGATCTATGATGTCTCTGACGGACTTGCCACTGTCATTTTGGGGTTATGCACTAGAAACTGCTGCATTCACTTTAAATCGGGCACCATCTAAATCCGTTGAAAAGACACCGTATGAATTGTGGTTTAGAAACAAACCTAAGCTGTCATTTCTTAAAGTTTAGGGATGTGATGTTTATGTGAAGAAACTTCAACCGGATAAACTTGAGCCCAAAGCGCAAAAATGCGTCTTCATAGGATACCCTAAGGAAACTATTGGGTATTATTTCTATCATAGATCCGAAGGCAAGGTTTTCGTTGCCAAGAATGGATCCTTTCAAGAGAAAGAGTTTCTCGCAAAAGGTGTATGTAGTCGGAAGGTAGAACTTGAAGAGGTTGTAAAACCTTCTCTTCATAATATGGCGAGTAGCGCAGCGCAAGAAGTCGTTCCGGAGTTGACTTCACAAAATGAAGAGGGAACTAATGATAATGATCATGAAGCTCCAAAAGAGAATACTACCAAACCTCGTAGGTCGAGCAGGACGTGTGCAGTTCCCGAGCTGTACGAAAATCCTGTTATGAATTTCATGGTCGATGAAATTGATGACCCTGCGACGTATGATGAAGCGATGATGACCCCGGATTCCAACAAATGGTTAGAATCCATGAAATACGAGATGGAATCCATATATGAAAACTAGGTTTGGACCTTGGTGGACTTACCTCACGACCAAAAGGCCGTGGAGAATAAATGGATTTTCAAAAGGAAAACTGATGCTGATGGTAATGTAACCGTCTATAAAGCTCGACTTGTCGCAAAGGGGTTTTGACAAATTCAAGGAGTTGACTACGATGAGACATTCTCTCCCATAGCGATGCTAAAGTCAGTTAGGATTATGTTAGTAATTCCTGCATACTTCGACTATGAGATATGGTAGATGAAGGTCAAAACTGTGTTCCTCAATGGCAACATTGAAGAAGAGTTGTATATGGTACAACCAAAGGGTTTTGTCGATCCTAAGGATGCTGACAAGGTATGCAAGCTTCAGCGATCCATCTATGGACTGAAGCAAGCATCCCGGAGTTGGAGTCTCTGCTTTGATGAGGTGATCAAAGAGTTTGGATTTATCCAAACTTATGGAGAGGCTTGTATTTACAAGAAAGTGATTGGGAGCAATGTGGCATTTCTGATATTATATGTGGATGACATATTATTGATCAGAAATGATATAGATCTTTTAAACAGTTTTAGAAGTTATCTAAACAGCAAATTTTCAATGAAGGACCTAGGTGAAGCGTCATACATAATAGGCATAAAGATCTATAGGGATAGATCTAGGCGCCTAATAGGGCTATCACAAATTACATACCTTGATAAGATTTTAAAGAAGTTTAAAATGGACCAAAGTAAGAAGGGGTTCTTACCTATGTTGCAAGGCAAGACATTGAGTAAGACTCAAAGTCCGGCTACGGCGGAATAAAGAGAGATAGTGGACAAAGTCCCCTATGCTTCAGTCATAGGCTCTATAATGTACGCCATGATATGTACAAGACCGGATGTGGCACATCTATTAGTTTGACTAGTAGATACCAATCTGATATAGGGTCAAAACACTGGATAGCGGTCAAGAATATCCTTAAGTACTTGAGAAGAACTAAGGATATGTTTCTTATGTCCAGAGGTGAAGAAGAGCTTGTCGCTAAGTGTTATGTCAATGCTAGCTTTGACATCGATCCGGATGACTCTAAGTTTCAATCCGGATACGTATTTCTCATGAATGGTGGAGGGGTTAGTTGGAGGAGTTCCAAACAAACCGTGGTGGCGGGATCAACAACGGAGGCCGAATATGTTGCTGCTTCGGAAGTGGCTCGGGAAGCAGTTTGGATGAAAGAGTTCATAACCGAACTAAGTGTGGTTGCGAGGGCGTTGGATCCAATGGTGATCTATTTTGACAACAATGGTGCCATAGCCAATGCCAAAGAACCAAGGTCTCACAAGAATTCCAAACATATTAAGCGCCGGTTTCACTCCATCCGCGAGCATGTCAAGGATGGAGATATAAAGATTTGTGAAGTACACATGGATCTCAATGTAGCAGATCCGTTGGCTAAAACTCTCCCTAGAGCAAAACATGATAAACACCAGAACTCCATGGGTGTTAGATTTATCACTATGTAACTAGATTATTGTCTCTAGTGAAAGTGGGAGACTGAAGGGAATATGCCCTGGGAGGCAATAATAAAGTGGTTGTTATGTGTATTCCAAGTATATGATATAAGTTTATTTTGCATGCTATAATTGTATTAATACGGAAACGTTAATACATGTGTGTTTAATAAACAAACAGAAAGTTCCTAGTTATGCCTCTCTTATAAACTAGCCCGTTGATTAACAAGATGATCAAGGTTTCCTGATCATGGACATTGGATTTTTTTATAACGAGGTCACAACATTATTGGAATGGTGTGATGAACATTCATCCGAAGTATAGCATTACGATCGAAGTCATTGAGTTTATATTGCTATAACATCATACGAAGTGATCCTAATCCTTAGACCATGAGATCATATGAATCACTAACACTGGAAGAGTTTCTTGATAACATCAAACGTCACACCGTAACAGGGTGATTATAAAGATGGGTTCAGTACTACTAAAGTGTTATGTTGAGGCCCATGGATCGAGAGTGAAATTTGTTCATCCCGATGACGGATAGATATGCTCTAGGCCCTCTCGGTGATATCACATTGATTAGCTTGCAATCAAGTGATTTGATCACTAGAATGTTATATCACGTGAACGAGAAAAGAGTACATGTTAGTAACGAGATTAAACTAGGTATGGAGATACCGATGATCGAATCTCTGACATGTAATATATCGCGAGACAAAGGGATTAAGATACTAGCGTAAAAGGTTCTCACGATCACAAGAAAGTCATCGTTGAATGTGTGGGAGTCCGTATGGATCTCTATGTCCCGCTTCTGATTATTGATCTGAGAGGGGTCTCGATCATGTCCGCATTATTCGCGAACCGTAGGGTGACACACTTAAGATACACCGACACCATTTGGCGCAAATAGTTTCATTCTGAAAAGAATAACAAGCGCAGGGATTTATTTCACTAGATACCGAAACTATTTTCTGGTGAAATTACAGAAAGTGTTTCTGCATGTGAAATGAAATACTAGCAAGGGGTTATATGTGAATGTTTGTCATTAAAGTAATTGACAAAATTATAAATAAATAAAAGGAGTTTTATTTAAAGAGAGTTTGCATTAAATTTGGTGGAAATTTAATGGGAATTTGAGTGGGATTTTTTGAGTGGAGAATTGAAGGGGCATTTTGTGAGTGGAGCTTCCACCCACAAGAATGAGGGAGAGGTGGGGGCACCCTCAATGGCCGGTAGCCATGCCCCCTTGGGCTGCCCTCTCCCCTATATAAGGAGCCCCTCATATCACTTCTCACTCACACCTCCTCGTGAAGGATCTCTCACCCCCTCTAGTTTATCCCCCATGGTCTCGGACTAGCGAGATACATGTTCCCGGTGGCTTTTCTGCAAGAGAGAGTTGTGCTTCCGCTGCATTGCTGGAGCGAGGAGTCAGAGGTTGCTTGGTGCCTCGGACGAGTGTGCGAGCACGGATGCGCCGCTGATTTGCGGCGCTAGGACTTCCTCTCAATCTTGAGATCGGCAAGAATTCGTCGACATCAACCACGAGTTCAACCTCATTAAGCTTTGTCGGTCTTCAAGAGTATGTTCTCTACGGATGTATATCCACCCGTTGCTTGTATCTAGTAGATAGATCTTGGTACATAGTTTTTCCCATCGTAGAAAACTTTTTGTTTTCTATGCTGCAAACCCTATACCGCTATGGTATCTAGGAAGAGTGTCGCGACACGTCGATGGTGGAGTAGCTCGCGGAGGCCAACCCGGAGCTCATTGAGGAGGAGCGACACCATCTCGAGGAATATGCTGTAGCAAAGAGGATGGCAGACGTGGGGTCAAAGAAGGATCTTGCTGATGATGCGGACCCATTGATAGTGCCAATGAAGATGAATGGGGAGGTCGCCGACAATGATGTGGGGCCAACGGTTACCAAACTCGACAGTGATCCTCCTCCTACGACTAGGACGAGGATTAGGTTTGGTTTAGTTAAATTCAGTGAAATTTGAAATACTTTTGGTTGTAGTTTGTATATATTTAGTGAAATGAACTAGTGTGTGTCAAATTCGATTGAAATCATGTCAATTTCGGTGTAATCGAGGATTTTTATCAGGGTTTGGCTCTTCTAAATTTTGAGGATAAGTTGAGACAAGATTTTATTTATGGGGTAAATATAGTCTTAAAATATAGGGATCGATTTTAGTCCTCTAGGATCGCTTATACATGCCTTCGTAGGAGGAGGAATAATCCACGGAAGATGGAATGGTCGACCTGACGCATGCGAGGCAATAGCACTGGTGGTACAAATAGTTGTCTGGAAGGTGCAAAATTATACAACTAGTTGCAAAATGTGGTGAAGTGGTATACGAACTGATGCGTCCCATACAAAATTGTTCCAAATAAACCTGGTACTGTCACGTGGCTATGCATTTTGTAGTAAAGTCCTTACACGAATTTTTGTATGCACGTATTTGTCCTCAATGTTGTCTTCCATGTAGGTTCCACCTGTCAGCAAGTAAAATTGGGGAAAGCTAGGATTTAAACAAGCAACCATTGCTGCCCAATGCGGACATAAACCACTAGAGTTAGACCATCTTAAGATGAAAAATCGACCATCTATCCTTTTTAAAGTGCGTCGCATGATGATGCAGCTTATTCAAGAAAGAGCTCGAGCATGTGATGCAATCCAGCAAATACAAATCAAGTATGAGTGTCGTATGTCAAATACAGTTTCAAATGTTGTATTGACACAAAATCGTACCAATCAATTAGATTTTTATTTTTTCTCTAGTTTGAATTTCCTTCTTATATAAATATTCCATGATGAATCAGTTGTTCCGGCGAGACCTTACTAAAAACCGCAACATGTTCGGAGTGTGTGTCAATGGCATGACACACATGGTCACCCTCATCCCGGTGATGCCCCTCACTGTAGAGTGTCGAGAGTGGACGATTGTCACATACCAGATTTTTGAATGGGAAAAACTTCATAGGATTAATGTACATTGCATCATGGCTTCTTGCAAAATTTTCTAATTCAAAACCATTTGTCAAAATTCATACGTGGATTCTCCTAATTGCATCTATGCGGTGACCCAACATACCACTGCATGATGTAGTACACTATAGTTATTGACATAACACCAATGAAACACCGTTCACTAGTATTACATTCCTCAGAGTAGTACAACAGAAACATAGCAGGTCCAAGACATGACTATGGGTTACAACTCAACTCTTTACACAAGATCCAGAGAACACTCTAGGTTAAAGAGAGAGAAAGAATCTTCTTACAAAGAAGAATCAGAAATAAACAACTATCATACTATTAATATTAGTATTTTAACTAATGGTCAGGCATTGCTGCTATTGCAATACACTATATAAATAGGTTCTATGGCTAGAGATTATATTCCTATCTGGTCAGAAACTTCGTCTTCACTTGAGTTGATGTATATGTTGACTTCCTTAATATTTATTGGAGAGCTCGAGATTTTGATGATGATTCCTGGAGTATAACTTGATGTAGACATCGTCTAATCTGGCTTTAGAACCTAGAAAGGGTTAAGAAGATACTTTGAGTACGAGCGTACTCAGCAAGTCCACTAGAAAAGGAGTGTTTTATGCACTATAGCTACAGCCACAGACCATAGGTCGTAGGCAATGGAAGTTTTCATAAACATTTCTTCAAAGGTTGCTTTTATTCTGAAAAGCTATGTCCGTCATCCTTCACGGGTTTACCAGAACCTTCATGGGGTTCCTTTCCTGCCGCGTTCGCAGCTTCTTTCCGGAACAGGGAGTAACAAGTTACAGTTCTTACACTCTGCAGAGGTGCGTCACTTTACCCATGAGAGATCTTAGCTTTGTTGCACATCCGGGCCGCGAACCCGTTCACACTTCCTGGGTGTGAGGCCCAGACTAAGACCCAAGCCAATCATTGCCTTCTCCGCGACCCCGTATATCTCCTTGGTGTACGCCATCCCACCTATTGAATTACGGCAATGGCAGTACAGACCGTTCCGATGCCGAAACTATCGTGGGACGTTGAGGGCTCCCACCCATATGCTGCATATCCTCTACGAATTACCATAAATAATATGCACTCTACGAGTGATAACAGCCACGACCCGCACATCCAGCTCCATGCGAGAGGGAAAAGATACAGCTGACTTCTTTGTCCCATTCCAAATCTCATGGTCAACGCGTATATACGGTGCAAGAATCACTGGCGACATTGATTGTTAATTCCTAGATAATATGTTCCTTTACCACCGGAACTCTTATTGTAGGTTATTAACTCACGGTAAATAACCTATATTCATATTATTATGAAAATAGTGTTTTCTGACCTTTTTCAAATGCAGGTGATGACAATACTGGATTTGTAAAATACTTTACAGAAAATAATCAAAGGACATGAGCAAGTGTGAACTTGCCATTTGTGATTTTAAGATTATGCACTCACGGTCTTCAAGACAATATAAGATCCAATAGCGGAAATCTGCATCATTGGTCCGGTAAGGACTAATGTTTAAAGAAGCAAGATGCTTGTATGCATAAGTAATGTAATGCAAGTTGATAAACACAAATCCCGAAAATAACGTTGTTCTAGGGTTTGGATACGGGAAAGGGTTTCCTTGGGATGTGTTGCCCTTTTAGATTAAGTTTCATACATGTGCTTCTTATTAAGGCTTGTGAGTGTGTGGAAAACAACATGTATTTATACAACAATAAAATACACAGTATGGAATGCTACATAAGGTTGCTTACATCTTAATTGTTTATCTTCAAGTTTTACTTTACAAGTAATGTCACTTATAAATAACTTAAGTATTAACAATCTTATTATACAAGTAAAGTATAAAGTAAAGTGATTGTGATTAGTTGTTATTTGTTTTTTTCTGAAGTGGCAAAACGAATAACTTTTGAAGAAAATCTTACTCAATTTGGCAGAAGCATTTAAGCTTTTAAGTTAATCTTATGAGGTGTTCTTTCTAGTTCTAGTTTTTAAGTCGGAAAGAATTGCCTTTACTAGAATAATGAAATTAGTAGTATTTGAGACTTATCTATCTTGGTTTTTAACTTGGTTGGTTTGGTAATAAGATACTTTTATAAATTAATTATAACAGACCAGAGTTAACTATAAAGTATATATTAAAGTCTTTAGCATTATTTAAAGTATTATAGACTAAAGTTAACTTTAAAGACATAGATGGACTTAAGGGATTATGCTTATAATACTTGTATCTTGTTCACTTTATATTGTTTCCTTAGAGTTACTTAAGAATGGCATTACTTCTATTGAAGTAGTGATTTCTTTACATTATAATGGTATAAAGGGATTTATCTCCCCATAAGGGTGCGGTTAAGGTTTATGAATAAGTAAACAATATTATTTATTACTTATGAACTCACTTATAGTGTTTTGATTTTTTTATAAACTTGTGGTTACAATGAAGGAACAAATTTTATCTCTTTACAAATTATTCTTGGAGATTTTTATTAGATAAGAATTCTTTTATAAAATAATTTATACTTATGTTTGAAAGATAATTTAATAAAATTGTATTTAAAGTGTGCTAAATCATTTTGGCTTCACACAACAGTATTTAATACTAATACTTTTTATTAGACTCAATTCATTAATTTAAGAAATATTAACAAATTTTATTTGACATAATATGAATTATTAACTAAAGAAATAGGTTTAAATTCAAGTTATGAAGGTGGTTAACTTTTTATTTAACTCAAAAGTGGAATACCACATTTTTAACATGTAGGTATTATTTTTGTGATCATTTTGGTATATTAAATTTATTTTTGTGGTTTATAAATAATAAGATATTATTTTAATAAGGTTTATAACTTTATAGATACTTCATAAATAATAAATGTTTAATTAAGAGGAATAATAATGCATGATTATAGTTTTAAACTCTAATTCTTATTTTTCTAAGATTTTTGGTATTTTATTTTGATTTTTAACATTTACCATTATTAAAATATTAATTATCAAAGTTTTATTATTTATAAAACTTTTATTAAATAATATTTATTTAAATAATCATCATATTAATATTTGATAATGCTATTAAGTTGTAGATTTTATTTTTCTGAAAATTTTCATATATTAAACATATTTTTCTGAATTTTAAAACAAAAGTTATTGATTTTATAAGATTGAATCATTTTATTTAATTTCTTGAATTAATAAACTAAATAGTTTATGATGTAATGCTGATGTCAGCGTGGGGTGAAAGGTTTTTCTCACTAGGTCGATTCTTACCCCTAGTCGCTGACCGGTGGGACCTTTGCCATGTCATTTCTATTGGTTTTTATTTATTACAGAATCATTACTGAGAAGAAATAACTCAGAAAGAAAATTTAAATATGACATCACCATGACATCATGGTGACATAATCAATGGGGATCCTCACAGTAGCCTTCGATTCTACGGATTTGCTGGTTATGCGAGTTGGTGCTAGGGCCTATCGAGAAGAGGACGTCGCGGTGAACCTTATAGTGGCGGCGCCGCTCGATTTAGGTCGCCGGAACAGTGGTGGCAACAATGGCTAATGGCGGCGGTGGCTGATGTTCGTCGGGGGAACAAACGAGGAAGCAAGGAGGAACTTGAGAGGGTGCGTGAGCACCGGTAGCTCACCGTGAAGCTGTAGGGCGCGATAGCATGACCGGAGGAAGTCCGTGGTGGTGGCGATTGACGATGAATGGCGGCGTCTGGCGGTGGAGATGAGGTGTCGATTGGGTCGACCGAGGGCTCCCCAGCTTGCGTGAGTAGGGGAAAACAACGGAGAAGATCACAGCGCGTCTGATAGCCACCTCCACGTATCAAGGGGTGATCGGAGATGGTAGAGAAGATGATCTCCGACGAAGTAGGGTTCGGTGTTCAAGCGAGAGAGGAAGAAAGAGCAGTGGAGTGGCGTGCTAGGGTTTCTTGTCGGCATCCAGGGATACTTGTAGACGACCGGAAGAGGTGGCGCGGATCTTGGCGCTCGCCGGGGCGACGAGGGTGCGGCCACCGAACTACTTGCAGCATCGGAAGGTTGGCGTCGTCGCGAGGAAGACGACGAACAGACCCCGCGAAGAGGTACGGGCTATTCGTGGGCTGCAACTGGGCCAAATGGATGTGTTCGGCTGCTCGCGGCGACGAGCAAGAGAGAGAGGAAAGGGGCCATGGGCCAGGAGCTGATTCCTCAATTTTTTTCTCTTTATTAGTATTTCCTTTTCGATTTCTATTATCTGTTTTGTATTTTACTTTCATATTTTTATATTACTAAATTTTTTGAATATCTCCCATAGAAATTTATCAGCTAAGTAATTGCATCAATTACTAAAATGTGTTCAGTATTATTTGTGAAATTTTATTACATAATGTGATATTTTCTTTATATATATTCTTTTCTATAACATTGTTTTCACTTTTATGAGAAGTAATTAAGTTTTAAAATGTTTAATGATATTCATAGGGTTTATTTATATGTATTTAATCTGTAACACTACGGTTCTGAAAAGATCGTAGCTTCTATGTGACATGCCAATTCCTGGATCAGTTCATTGGCTCACAATAGAATAAAGATGAATAACATAGCAAAATATCCGTGTATCATAAATAACGAAGATCTAGAGTATCATTATTACAAATAAGGCTTAGCTCAAGGCTAGCTCAATTTACTCAAGTAGCAACATAAACAAAATAAATCCTCCATTCTTCAAATTGCCCACAAGTGAACAAGTGCCGAGTGGAGTACCGTGGCCTAAATCGATCACTCAGAATCGGAATATCCTGCAACATCAAACGTAGTAGCCCCGAAGGGTCAATACATGGAATATATGGCAAGTAGAGCTATTAAAGGAGAAAATAGTGCTAACATCTACATGCATATTTGGCAAGTGGAGCCGTGGCTAGCTTGCATTTGCAAATACTTTTGTCCTACTTTCATAAAACAGTTTTTGATTTTCTTTAAAGAGATCCCAATTAAGTTAGCCCATCAACATTAAAAAAATTAGGAAATTAGAATTAGCGAGGAACATGTCATGTAACCAATATCAAGCAACTCAGATGTCTATAACCGGGGACACGGCTAATCGATTAGTATATACACCCTGTAGGGGTTAATACACTTTACCCATGTGACTTGGCCAACCCAGCTCGTACCACCACTCTCATATTGGGTGATGATAGGGAGAAGTCCAAGAAGGGACTGTTCGGGAAGTAGCTCCCCAAACCCGAAACGCACCGGTCCAACCTACCAAAATTCTACATATCTGGATACGTGGGTTCGAGTTAACACAACCTACTGAGTCCAACCAACCGCCCATTTCAATATTGGCACATGGTTGTACACGTAAGCTACAAAATAAAGAAGCCAATCATTTTCTCTTGATACCTAGGTGCCTTTCCGCAATGATACCACCAAAAATTATCAATCCCATCACACCCAGGAGATTCATTGATTAAGTTGTTTTTAGTTTTCGCAAACCAACACATTTAGAAACAACTTCAGTGATGTAACCCAGCCCTCGTTCATCATAGCATGGCTAAGCACATTACCAACGGTGGTTCATCTACAGGGAAGACCCTACCACATAATAGGACATAGCATAGCGATAGTAATATCCTACACATGTATCTACAAAATACACGACAATGCATTAAAATAGTAAGACAACATCATGAACAAGGTAGCATCTACTTGCCTTGGCTGTAGCGGTCGAACGAACAATCCACACACGAGCAAGCGTTGCACCCGTCACAATCTACACGATACAATTGCAATCACATAAGCAAAACATACACATCCATATACAAACAATGACAATGAAGGATGCATGCATGACAAGTTGAACATTGCTACAGTAGTTTCATATATTCTTATTCAGTATACCTACTGTATGTATGCATGGAAAATATTTTAAGTGCATGGAAAACAAAGCATGCAATTTTAAATGCCCAAACAATTGAACTAGAACCCAATTATTTAGCCACTGATAATAAACTGTTTGTAAAATCTTGGAAAAATATCCACTGTGTAGGCAACCTAAAATAGAACCAGTATCAATTGGAATTACTCAAAAAGGATTTATATAATTCCCTGAGTAATTATAATACTCCAGTAAGCCTTTATATAGATTCTGCAAATTCCAATACTATAAGTTTACCTTTTTAATTCACCGTAAGATTCCTCTTGTTCTACTGATTCTAGGGACATCTTATTTGTAATTTTTGGAGTTGCAGAACTTTTTTTATGAATTTAATACTCTAAAAAGAACATTAACTCATTTAATTAACCACGACAAAACATTGCTGCAAAAGCATAAAACAACTGTACAACAATATTCTACGTGAGACACTGAATCCATGCATATTTTATTTGTAATTTTTTGGCCCAGTAGATTATTTTCTATGAATTTTACAAGTTTCATCTAAAATCTGCCAAAATAAATCGAATTAAAATTAAATAGTCAAACTTGACCGTTTGACTACGACGAAGTGGAGCTGACGTGGCGTTGACCAGTCAGCGCCCTGCGCTGGCTAGTCAATGGTCCATCTGGACCATTGGATGCCAATCTAACGGCTGAGGAAGGGCGTGTGTGGGTGCTCATCGGGGCTGACGGGGAGAGGCGGCGGTGGCGGCTCGGGCGGTGAGGTCGGCGGCGGCGCAGGCGTCTCCGGCGACGGCGGTTGGCGGGACGGCGCTCGGGGTGAGGCGCGGGGCTTGTCGAGGTGGTGGCGACGGGCGGCGCGGTCGAGGGCGACGGCGGCGGGCGGCTGGAGCGCGAGTGGCGGTGGCGCGCTCCGACGAGCAATTCCCAGCGGTGGCGGGCTCTGCAGAGGGGGAAGAAGAGGCGGGGCGAGTCAGTCGGGCGAGGCGAGGCTCGCAGGGGCAAAAGGAGGGCACGGGGTGGCAGCCCTTTACCTCGTCCGCGAGGTCGGCGGCGGCGATGGCGATGTCGGCAGCGGCGTAGCTCGGAATAGCCAGGTACGAGGCGGGGGCGAAAAGGAGGGGTGGCGGCGCGCGATACTTTAAGTGGGGCTCTCGACGCGGAGTCGGTTTGGACTCCGAGAGATATGTGGCGACAGGCGACGTGCTCCAGGCGGACTCGGCGACGGCGTGCACTGACAGGTGGGCCCCACCTGGCGGTGGCGGGCGGTGGCTGACAGGCAGGTCCCGCTCGTCAGCGGGCTGGCGACGCGGCAGCGGTGCATTATCCGTCGTGCGCGCTGCGGGCAGCTGCAGCGGACTGGTAGGCCCCGGCTGGGCCGCGGCCGGGCTGGCTGCGCCGGCGCCTCCTTTTCTCTTTTTTTATTTTATTTTCCCTTTTCCCTGGTGTATTTTCTTAACTGAATTTCTGAGAGAAACTGTCTATTATAAGATAAAAATTCAGATTGCCATAACTTTTGCTACGAAGCTCCGATTGAGGCGATTCAAAGTGCTACGGGTTCGTGACGGAACAATTTACGCACGTGTGCCATCAAAAGAACCAAAATATACTGTTTTTAACAGAAGCATGGTAAAACCGAGCATTCAAGTGTAAGTGTCAAAATGCAATTGCAAGTGAATGGTTTTGCCAAAACTTTTTCAAACTGAATTTCTGCAATGATCATGATGCAATGAGATTTGTGCTATGCAGTACCAAATCTAAAATTCGGGGATGTGATAAGACTAACCCCCTTAAGATGAATCTCGTCCCCGAGATTCGGCGTGGCTAGGAAATAGGTGTGGGCGGTCCTCTCGGATGTCATCCTCACGCTCCCAAGTGGCATCCTCTTTGGTGTGGTGGCTCCATTGCACGTTGCAAAACCTGATCGTCTTGGTATGGGTAATCCTCTCCGCTGTCTCCAGAATCTTGACCGGCTTCTCCTCATAGGTCAAGTCATTCTCAAGCTGAACCTCCTCTAGTGGCACAGTGTCTCTCAATGGTGTATCCACCATCTACGGATGGCACTTCTTCAGCTGGGACACGTGGAACACATTGTGGACAGCGGACAGAGCCTCTAGCAACTCCAACTGATAAGCAACCTCTCCTTTGCGTGCTAAGACCCGATATGGTCCAATAAACCGAGGTGCCAGCTTATCCTTGATTCCAAATCTCTTAATCCCACACAGTGGTGATACCCTGAGGTATGCTCTAGCACCTATCTCATACACCACTTCCTTGCGCTTGGCGTCAGCGTAGCTCTGCTGCCTTGATTGTGCTACCTTCAGCCTGTCCCTAATCAAAGCGACCTTCTCCTCGGCTTCCTTGATCAAATCAGGTCCAAATAGCTGACGTTCTCCTACTCCATCCCATAGCAATGGTGTCTGGCATCTCTTCCCATATAGTACATCAAACGGCAATGTCTTGATGCTGGTTTGGTAGCTTTTGTTGTAGGAAAACTCAGCATATGGCAAATTCTCATCCCAACTAGAACCATGAGCCAAAGCGCAAGCTCTCAACATATCCTCTAAAATCCGATTTACCCTCTCGGTCTGTCCATCGGTCTGAGGGTGGAACGCTGTGCTAAACTCCAACCTAGTTCCCAATGACTCGTGCAGCTGGAGCCAAAAGTGTGATGTAAATTGGGTGACTCTATCTGATACAATGCTCTTGGGAACTCCATGTAGGCACACAATTCTGTCCATATAAATCTTGGCCAATCTTGCACTCATGTAGGTTGTCTTTACTGGTATAAAGTGGGCTACCTTGGTCAAATGGTCGACCACTACCCAAATAGAGTCGTATCCTGACCTGGTCCTGGGCAATCATGTGATAAAATCCATTCCCACTCTATCCCACTTCCAATCCGGCATGGGCAATGGCTGGAGCAATCCTACTGGCTTCTGGTGTTTCGCCTTCACTCGACTGCAAACATCACATAAGGCAATATGCTCGGCGATGTCTCCCTTCATGTTTTTCCACCAAAATCTGTCCTTTAGATCCATACACATCTTCGTATTGCCCGGATGTATGGAATACGGTGAGTCATGAGCTTCCTGCAGAATCAGCTTCCTTATCTCTGGATCATTGGGAACGCACAAACGATCTCCATACCACAAGGTTCCTTGCTCATCCTTGCGGAATTCTTTTGCTCTATCCTCCTTCATCTTTTCCTTTATTTCTTCCATCTCCTTGTATCCTACTTGAGCCTTCCTGATCCTGTCCTGTAGCGTTGGTTGGATTTCCATTGCTGCCAAATATCCTTCTGACACTACCTCCAGTCTAAGGTCCTTGAATTGTTTGCACAAATCCTCGGGCAATTCCCCAACAGTCAATCCATTGGCATAGACCTTCCGGCTTAGAGCATCTGCTACTACATTGGCTTTTCCTGGGTGGTATTACAAATTCATATCATAATCCTTGATAAGCTCCAACCATCTCCTTTGCCTCATGTTCAGTTCCTTCTGTGTAAATATGTACTTCAGGCTCTTGTGGTCGGTGTACACATCGCAGTGTTTTCCCATTAGGTTGTGCCTCCATACTTTGAGCGCATGCACAACCGATGCTAATTCCAAGTCATGCGTGGGATAATTCCTCTCATGGTGTTTAAGTTGTCGCGAGGCATAGGACACCACTCTCCCATCTTGCATCAGCACACTTCCAAGTCCCTGTCGAGAGGCATCACAGTACACTTAGAAATCCTTCTAAAGATCAGGTAAACACAGAACAGGTACGGTCACTAGTCGATGCTTCAGTTCCTGGAAGCTGGCTTCACACGCATCTATCCACTCAAACTTCCTCTCCTTCTTCAGAAGTTCCGTCATCGGCTTAGCAATCTTGGAGAAATTTTCAATGAACCTCCTGTAATATCCAGCAAGTCCCAAAAAGCTCCGAATATCGCCCACATTCTTGGGTGCTTCCCACTCAGTTACTGCAGTCAATTTGCTTGGATCAACAATGACTCCTTCTCCTGACACCACGTGTCCAAGAAACCCAATAGTGTTAAGCCAGAATTCACACTTGCTGAATTTGGCATATAGCTTGTGTTCCCTCAGCTTCTCCATAATCAGTCGCAGATGTCTCTCATGCTCAGCATCATCCTTGGAATATATCAGTATGTCATCGATGAACACAACCACGAACTTGTCCAAGTACTCCATGAATACCTTGTTCATCATGGTCATGATATATGCCGGAGCATTCGTTAGTCCAAAAGACATAACCGTGTATTCATATAAACCATACCTAGTAGTGAAAGCAGTTTTTGGTATGTCCTCCTCCTGGATCTTCAATTGGAAATAACCCAATCGCAGATCAATTTTGCTAAACACCTTTGCTCCTTCCAGTTGATCAAAAAAATCATTTATGTTCGGTAGGGGGTATTTGTTCTTGATGGTCACTTCATTCAGCGAGCGATAGTCCACCACTAACCTCTTGCTGCTGTCCTTCTTATCCACAAATAGAACAGGTGCTCCCCATGACGATAAACTAGGCTGAATGAATCCCTTGTCCAACTGCTCCTTTAGTTGTTTCTTTAATTCCTTCAGCTCATCCACATCCATCTTATAAGGTCTCTTTGCTATAGGTCCTGTTCCCGGCATCAGATCAATGAGAAACTCCACATCCCTATCAGGTGGCATCCCTGGTTGCTCTTCCGGAAACACGTCGGGGTAATCCTTTATCACAGGCATAGTATCCATGCTAACCCCCTTAAGATAACTCAGCTTACACCATCCCGGTCGCACAGACGACTTGAACCTAATCCTCTTACCATCCGGGGTTTTGAGCGAAACCGCTCGCTGTGCACAATCTATGTGTCCCCCATGCATAGACATCCAATCCATGCCCAATATTACATCTAAACCTTGTGATTCCAATATGTAACATCCCAAAAATACTAATCTTGGAACATAACACTCTAATCATCAAGATTGGGGTTAACAAAAACTTTTCTAATTAAAATTATGAATGCATGCATATGTGTATGCATTGATTTTGAAATTCTTTTAAACCACCTTGTTTGATTGTGTCATTGCTTGTAAAATGTTTCTTAGGTGAAATAAACATCATCTAAAACATTTCCCACACTTTTCCTAAAGACAAGTAAATCAAAACACATATATTAAATGAATGGTCACTTTGACCAATTTAACTCTCATGCCTACATTGGCTGTCTCAAATTTTCAAAACCTAACAGAAACTTTTCTGGATCTTTGCACCCCTTGAATGTACTCATAACAAAGTATCAAGGCCCACTTTGTGATCATCCAGAAACTTTCAAATGCATAGTTTAAATGACAATTCAAAATTGAATCTTTATCATATGGGAAGATCCCACTTTTTCAAAAACCACTCAAACAAGCTCAACTTTCAAAACCCAAGCATCTGCAGACTCACCAGCACCAATCTAGCAAACCCACCAAAAATATTTTCAAAATTCAAAACATGATTTCATGCGGCCATTTCATCAAACAGGTTGCAGACACAAATCAAACAAACATCAAACACTATTGTGAGCAGTGATTCTTGCCTAACTGGTTCCCCATTTAGCTCACAACCAGCTCAGTAGATCATCTAGCAAGATTGACCAAGCACTAGCACCACTGTGAGCTTGCCATTTCCATCAATGGTGAACAGCCGAGCACACTCTTGCCACCCCATAGTCGACAGCAAGCTAGGAGCAGCAGCAAGCCTAGCCAGCATGTCTGGGAGGCAGCCCACCGTCCACCGCCACTTCCTGTCCACTGCTCGAGCCTTGCCAAGCCCTGGACCACGCGCACGAACCGCGCCCAGACCGCCAGAGACCATGCCGAGCGTGCGCCAGAGGACCACGCTCGACCGAAGCCCACAGACTGCACGCCGCCCTCGCCGCGTGCATACACTACCCCAACCGACCCAAGAGACCGCCAGACATCCCCGTTCGCCGCCCCGTGACGCATAGCCACCACTCGCCGTCGAAGACGCCGCCTCTGCCGCATAGAGCATCGCCCGTTCCAGACCAAGCCGCACCGCCCCATGCCTCGAAACCATGTCGTTGAGCATCGCCAGGAGACACCACACCTCCCCGACCCTTGCCCATGCCAATAGCCGCCTGTAACATCACCCCCGACGAGCTCACTGTGCGTCCCGACGGTCCCCTCGCTCGACTATAAATAGAGGCCACCCCCGCTCGATTTCTTCACACCATCTCACTCCCCTCTCCTCACTGATCGTGCCACACCGTTCTCAGAGCAAGGCGAGCACCACCCCGCCAGAATTTCACCGGAGCCCGCCGCCTCTGGAGAAGAAGGGACCCATCGATTTCGTCCACCCTAGGAGCTGCCGCGACCACCCCTGAGTTCTTCGTCATTCACCCGCCTCGCCGACCCTCGCCAGTACCCCGGTGAGCCCCCAGCACCCCCTACTGGCCGTGCTAGGTTTCGTTCTCGCCGGCGTTGTCTCGCGTCGATGATGACTCCCAGCCGTTGGATTAGAATCAGATCGAACGACCCACGTTGCCCCATACCGCTTCGCCCAACCCCGTGTCACTAACGAGTGGGGACACCCACTTAAGCAGCCCGCGGGAGCACTGCGCTTAGCAAGCCGGCCAGTTAACTTTTCCCGCAACCCAGTTATTCAAATTAAACTTTTTCCATTTCAATTCAAACACACTTCTGTATCCAACTTCAAAAATCAACCCAGATCGATTCAGTGCACCAAATTGAATGAAACCAATTTTGTTGGAAAGGTCTGTGAATGCCGAATCCAAGCCTGTTGGATTCAAGTCATTTGGATCTATAGATCACCCATGGTAAAAATAACAAGGCAGAAGATTTTCTACATTCAAACATTTTTAAAATTTAAACCATAATAGCTTTTGAGTTTATTCCAACTCTCAAAAATCACATTTAACCATACCTTTCAGAATATATAAAAATATATAGGTTTACTTGCAGAAATAATGGTCAAGTAGTAAAAGAATGCTACATAGGCATTTCCATCCACTTTAATTAATTAGAAAAAAGGGTAAAACCTTATTAAATTGTGACACCATTTTAAATCACATTCCCATGGACTACAATATGTGGTGATGACATGTGTCAACATGATCCCATGTTTGGTTTGGAATATTAAATCTTAAGTAGTTTTTCAACGAGTAGAAATTACTTTTCTAAAAATAAAAGGAATTAAATCAAGCCTTAACCTTGTAAGGTTAGAGATGATGCTAGATCATCTATAGGACCCTTGTGTGTGATGATTGCAAGTAGTTAAGTATTGTTTGGTGATTGTGTACCTCGTATTTATTCATAGACGCTAGTACCAACCAAGGATACGAGGAGGAAGGAGGATACTACGAAGAAGAAGCCGAGGAGAACTTCAATCACTGCTCTGCACAAGGCAAGCCTTACTAATCAAGTTGACCTATGCAAGCTAACACTTGCAATTTAGCAAGCTTATACTGATTTTGTGCAAGAAAATACTTGCTTGTTACTATGCCTACTATATGCCTTAAGCATATGTGGTCATACCCACTTGATAAACCAATCCTAGTTTTATTTGCAAGCTTCTTACTTTATTTTTTTATCAAAGCTTTAACTTAGAGTTGACTTAAGTGACTTGTAGATACTGGAAAGATTCTGAAGGTTGCATAAAGAGCATAAAATTTGGCCTAAGTTAGAAACCTTGATCTCATCCTAAGATATAAGGTTGTACTTAGTTGAAACTCCACTAGTTTACCACCCCTCATTAGTACTACCCCCACCTGTAGATGCTAGTGCTAAGCATAAAACTTGATCAACTTTAGATGGGAATACTTGGTGGAAAACTGGTTATGAAAACCTTGGAATGATGGATCATTCTATTGAAATGTTTTGGACATGTGTTTCCGAACACTTGATGATTTTGGTGATGAAAATGTTGAGGCATGAGCCTTAGCCCTTTAAAAAAACTGATGGTTGTCTGGATGCGATACCATTCCAATTTTATCGTACAACCACAATACCCGAATATTGGTAGCGCTTGACTGGAAACTTATATACCTTAGTATTAGCTCCCTCACGGCCAAGGTCTGAGCTGAGGCTACCTTGTGAAGATTGTCCACCTGTGCAGTACCCAAGATGACAGTTGGTCATGGTTGGGAGGCCAAACTCACAGGAGAGGTGCTTATACTAGGGCGTGTAATTGAAAGGTTAGGATTGATTATCCGCATACTGAGTATGGTGAATTCAGGATTTGTTCCTGACGGATGTATCGAATGTTGTGGTGAAAGTGTACAATCTCTGCAGAGTGTCAAACTATTCGAATAGCCGCATCCGCGGTTATGGACAGTTGGAGTGGCCATACTGTTCCCCCGTCAGACTTTTTAAAATGACTTGCGAAATGAATTGAGACCTTGACTTGACCACAACAGAGTTGTGACATGAGTTACAAGATCCCACTTAGGAGTTATAAAATTGTGACTAGCTTTAGAACTTATTAGAGATAAATCTGGCTTTTGCAAAACAACCCTAGAGCCTAGTGTCCTATTATCCAAAAACCCCTTTACCTATTAGTATTAGTCTGCGAGTACTTAAAGAGTACTTATGGCTTTGTCCCTGGCTATTCCCATGGCCAGACTATGAAGAGGAGTACCTGGAGGATGGACCCTAGGGAGGTTACGACAACTAGGATCATCTCCCATCGTCAGCATTGCCTGTGACCCCGAAGATGGAGCTTCGCCTATGCTACCGTTATTATTACGTATTCCGCTGCTTGAACTTGTATTAAGAACTGGATCATGAGATCCCTATTTGTGTAAGAACTTATGTATCGTTTGTAATGGATGATGTACTATGGTATCCAATTCTGTTATGTCTCGCAAAAATGGTAATCCTGGGATTGTGATGTATGGCATAACAGGCATCTAGGATTGAAAAATCCGGGTGTTGACACAATACTACTAGATGTGCAATGAAATTGTGTGATCCAATTCTCACAGTTAAGTCGCGGCATCCCGCGCTAGCTATCATATCCCCTCCAGGTGAGCTCACTCTAATAGACCCTTTTAGAGACTCCGTAGGTAACTTGTACTTAACCACAAATGCCCTCGATATAAATGAATGCGATGCACTAGTATCGAAAAGTATAAGTGCAGGGTGAGTGTTGATTGGAAACTTACTAACCACAAGCTCAGGCTCATCTGGGATCCCCTCCACATTCATGTGGTTCACTGTGGCCTTCTGGTTTTTGCTTGGCTTTAGTCCCTTCTTCTCTAGGCAATTATCTGCATAATGTCCCTTCTGGCTGCACTTGAAGCATGTCACCTCACTCAGGTCCTTATTCACAAAGTTGCGATCACGGTTGCGGTCATGCCCACTGTGTCCTCCTGAATGGTGAGTGTGTCCTCCCTTGTGGCTGTGGCGGTTGCTCTTGAGGCTATCATGGCGATGTCCATCGCCTCCATGGTTGTGGCGGTCATGGCTTCCATGGTGCCCATGGTGACTTCCCCCATGCTTGGAGTATCCATCATAAGAAGTGCGTGACTTGTGGTGAGAGCCAGAGTGGTGATTGTTGCTCCTTCTCTTGCGGTTTTCCACCTTCTTGTGCTTTCCCTCCAACATTCTGGCCTTGTCCATAAGCTCCTGGAAAGTGGGACAATAGACCACTAGCAGCTGTACTGAAAGCTCGTCGCTGAGGCCATCTAGGAACCTCTCTCTCCTTTTGGCATCAGTGTCAACATCCTCAGGTGCATAACGAGACAGGTTGTTGAACTCCTCAATAGATTCAGCCACGGTGCGGTTGGTTTGGCGCAAGTTGCGAAATTCCTTCCTCTTCAGGCTCAGAACTCCTGAAGATACGTGGTTGGTCCTAAAACCTTGTTCAAACATTGCCCAAGTCACAGTGTCCAGAGGGTGGGTGATCTGAAAAGTGTCCCACCACGAAGCGGTTGGTCCCTCCAGTAGGTGAGCAGCAAATCTCACCTTCTCAGCATCTGTGCACCCAACAGTTACCAGATCCTTATTCACTGAACGCAACCAGTCGAGAGCAACCATCGGCTCCGTTGTAGTAGAGAACTTCGCTGGCCTTAGCCTCAGGAACCTTGTAAGTGCATCTCCCTGAGGCTGGTTGTTCCCATTGTTGTTGTTGTTGTTGTTGTTCTGAGCTTCCATGAACTGGGTCATCACTTGGGTCAGCTATGCCTGAGCCGCCATGATCTGCTCCAACTCAGTAGGTTGACGCCAGGGAGGCATCTGCGGTTAAGCACAGGTAAGCTTAGAAAGAATCGATTACGAAAACAGGATTCTATCCATGCATTATGATTAAACAACAACAAAGCAATCACAGAAAATCTCAAGCAAGCAGCACATCAGCAAACAAACGATCCAGCAACGTCCCAGGGGTTATCCTAGCAGTATATATCTACTGAAATAGTTTTAGAAGCATTGGCAACAGTTATCAACACTAATTGGCCAACAAAGCATTAAAACAGGAATCTGCCAGAACAGTCCAGCAGTGTTCACGAATTTTTCTACCTGACTTAGACTCGTCAGGAATTTTTTCTGATTTTTGTGTATACATTAAAGAGTGTTTAGAACCAACCCTATTTGTTTCAGATTTTCCCATCTACCAATAAAAGATGAAAAATAGTGCAGTACAGCTGTGTCAGTAGAAAACTGAATCAGGAAAAACTCAGATATCAATAACAACTTGTCATAACTCTTCTATAAAATCCGTACAAATAATCCTGGGACATTGGAGTACACATAGGAGAAACTAAACCCTCTTAAACTAACAGTAATTAAGTTTTACATTGATCGAGACTTAAACTAACGATTTTACCTAACGAAGATGAATTGGTGGGCATCTATCTACTTCATGAAGAGGTTGCAGTAGGTCCTCGCAGTCATGCGTTGGCGCTTCTGTCCACGAACCAACCATTGCGGTGGAGTATACACCTCTCCTGAGTCATCACTTGAAACTTCAAATTCCACCTCTTTTGGATCCTCCTCTTCTTCTTCATTCTCTATTGCAGCTGCAACAGCTTCATCTCCTCCACCATCATCATCTCCATCCTCGTCCTCATCATCATCATCGTTCCCACTGTCATCATCATCATTGTTGCCATCATCTCCATTGTTGTCATTAGGGGGTGGATTCAACTGTGCTTGGAGAGCGGCAATATAGGCTGCCATATCTTCAATAGTCTGGTCCCTTTCCTGGACGGTCCCTTGCAGTTGTTGTATGGTCTGATTGTCTTCCTGCACGGTTCCATTAAGTTGTGCTATGGTTGCATCCCTGCCTATCAGTGCATTGTTCCGAACATCCATAGCTTCATGCAAGGTCTCTATCTCCTGTCCCTGGACCACCATACCGTTGCTGGCGAAATCTGCTATCTCCTTTACCATCATCACTTTCTCAGCTAGAGATCCATTCTCCCTTTCCATATCCTCTATGTGCCTCCGACGGGGAGGCATATTGTTCCTGTCGCCCGGGGTAACCACAACGTTCCCATTCTCATCACGCCTTCCATAGTCATGGTAGGGTGAGTCTTCTGGCAGCAGGTGTCGGACAAGATGGCACTGGCGTGACAGGGCTTCATGCAGGGCCATGTTTATTCCAAGTCCCCAGTTGCAGTATGTCTTGGTGTAGACTAGATGCACAGGGTTTGGCAATGCGGCATCCCTGAAGATAAAAGTGGTGATCTCCCAGGCATCCTCGCCATATCCATAGGTGTACAGCCTTCTTCCCTTGAACATGGGCAGTGGAAATCCCAATGACTGCGAGAGCTGTGCCAACTGTCTTGCAAAGGGCCTTGGTGATTCCATCGTTGCATACTCAGTCCTGACTTCTCCCATCTATCAATTAAAAGAGTAAAGTGTGAGAATAGCATATGGTAAAGATTTACGAGAGTGAAAGGCAAGATGAAAGACAGAGTTAATATAAGCTTTAATATTTCTATGGCTTCCTAATCCAAACCTAGGACACAATCCTACAGTCAACACACGGGCTCTAATACCATCTTGTAACACTACGGTTCTGAAAAGACTGTAGCTTCTATGAGAAATGCCAATCCCTGGATCGGTTCATTGGCTCACAATAGAATAAAGATGAATAACATAGCAAAATATCCGTGTATCATAAATAACGAAGATCCAGAGTATAATTATTACAAATAAGGCTTAGCTCAAGGCTAGCTCAATTTAATCAAGTAGCAACATAAATAAAATAAATCCTACATTCTTCAAATTGCCCACAAGTGAACAAGTGCCAAGTGGAGTACCATGGCCTAAATCAATCACTCAGAATCGGAATATCCTGCAACATGAAATGTAGCAGCCCCGAAGGGTCAATACATGGAATGTATGGCAAGTAGAGCTATTAAAGGAGACAATAGTGCTAACATCTACATGCATATTTGGCAAGTGGATCCGTGGCTAGCTTGCATTTGCAAATACCTTTGTCCTACTTTCATAAACATTTTTTGATTTTCTTTGAAAAGATCCCAATTAAGTTAATCCATCAACATTAAAGCAATTAGGAAATTAGAATGGGCGAGAAACATGTCATGGAACCAATAACAAGCAACTCAGATGTCCATAACCGAGGACACGGCTAATCAATTAGTTTATACACCCTGCAGGGGTTAGTACACTTTACCCATGTGACTTGGCCAGCCTAGCTCGTACCACCAATCTCATATTGGGTGATGATAGGGAGAAGTCCAAGAAGGGACCGTTCGGGAAGTAGCTCCCCAAAACCGACACACACCGGTCCAACCTACCAAAATTCTACATCTCTGGATACGTGGGTTTGAGTTACCACAACCTACTGAGTCCAACCAACTGCCCATTTCATTATTGGCACATGGTTGTACACGTAAGCTAGAAAATAAAGAAGCCAATCATTTTCTCTTAATACATGGGTGCCTTTCCGCAATGATACCACCAAAAATTATCAATCTCAACACACCCAGGAGATTCATTGATTAAGTTGTTTTTAGTTTCTGCAAACCAACACATTTAGAAACAACTTCAGTGATGTAACCCAGCCCTCGTTCATCATAGCATGGCTAAGGACATCTACAAATGGTGGTTCATCTATAGGGAAGACCCTACCACATAATAGGACATAGCATAGCGATAATAATATCCTACACATGCATCTACAAAATACACGACAATGCATTGAAAATAGTAGGACAACATCATGAACAAGGTAGCATCTACTTGCCTTGGCTATAGCGGTCGAACAAACAATCCACACACGAGCAAGCGTTGCACTTGTCATAATCTACACGATACAATTGCAATCACATGAGCAAACCATACACATCCATATACAAACAATGACAATGCAAGATGCATGCATGACAAGTTGAACATTGCTACAGTACTTTCATATATTCTTATTCAGTATACCTATTGTATGTATGCATGGAAAATATTTAAATTGCATGGAAAACAAAGCATGCAATTTTAAATGCCCAAATAATTGAGCTAGAACCCAATTATTTAGCCACTGCTAATAAACTGTTTGTAAAATCTTGGAAAAATATCCACTGTGTAGGCAACCTAAAATAGAACCAGTACCAATTGGAATTACTCAAAAAGAATTATATAATTCCCTAAGTAATTATAATACTCCAGTAAGCCTTTATATAGATTCTGCAAATTCCAATACTGTAAGTCTACCTTTTTAATTCACTATATGATTCCATTTGTTCTACTGATTCCAGGGACATCTTATTTTCAATTTTTGGAGTTGCAGAACTTTTTTTATGAATTTAATACTCTAAAAAGAACATTAACTCATTTAATTAACCACGACAAAACCTTGCTGCAAAAGCATAAAACAACTGTACAGCAATATTGTACGTGAGACACTGAATCCATACATATTTTATTTGTAATTTTTTGGCCCAGTAGATTATTTTCTATGAATTTTACAAGTTCCGTCTAAAATCTACCAAAATAAATCAAATTAAAATTAAATAGTCAAACTGGACCGTTTGACTACGCCAACGTGGCGTTGACCAGTCAGCGCCCTGGGCTAACTAGTCAATGGTCCATCTGGACCATTGGATGCATATCGAACGGCTGAGGAACGGCGTGTGTGGGTGCTCACCGGGGCTGACGGGGAGAGGCGGCGGTGGAGGCTCGGGCAGTGAGATCAGCAGCGGTGCAGGCGTCTCCGGCGATGGCGGATGGTGGGACGGCGCTCGGGGTGAGGCAGCGGGGCTTGTCGAGGTGGCGGCGATGCGCGACGCGGTCGAGGGCAACGGCGGCGGGCGGCTGGAGCGCGGGTGGCAGTGGCGCGCTCCGGCGAGCAATTCTCGGCGGCGGCGGGCTCTACAGAGGGGGAACAAGAGGCGGGGTAAGTCAGTCGGGCGAGGCGAGGCTCGCAGGGGCAAAAGGAGGGCGCGGGGCGGCGGCCCTTTACCTCGTCCGCGAGGTCGGCGGCGGCGATGGCGATATCGGCGGCGGCGGAGATCGGAACAGACATGTACGAGGTGGGGTGAAAAGGAGGGGTCACCTCGCGCGATACTTGTAGTGGGGCTCTCGACGGGGAGTCGGTTTGGACTCTGAGAGATACGCGGCGACGGGCGACGTGCTCCAGGCGGACTCGGTGGCAGCGCGCGCTGACAGGTGGGCCCACCTGGCGGTGGCGGGCGGTGGCTGACGGGCGGGTCCCGCTCCTTAGCGGGCTGGCGAGGCGGCGGCGGCGCATTATCCGCCACGCGCGCTGCTGCTGCGGACTGGCAGGCCCCAGCTGGGCCGTGGCCGGGCTGGCTACGCCGGCGTCCCCTTTTCTCTCTTTTTTTTGATTTTCTTTTCCCTTTTCCCTGGTGTATTTTCTTAACTGAATTTCTGACAGAAACTGTCTATTATAAGATAAAAATTTAGATTGCCATAACTTTTGCTACGAAGCTCTCTGATTGAGGTGATTCAAAGTGACGGATGGGTTTGTGACGGAACCCTTTACGCACCTGTGCCATCCAAACATACTGTTTTTAACAGAAGCATGGTAAAACCGAACATTCAAGTGTAGGTGTCAAAATGCAATTGCAAGTGAATAGTTTTGCCAAAACTTTTTCAAACTGAATTTTTGCAATGATGATCATGATGCAATGACATGTGTTCCATACAGTACCAAATCTAAAATTCGGGATGTGACATAATCACATAGTATAGGATAGAATGGTTTATAATATTGGATCCCCACTTATTCCATGCTCATATGGGATGAGTGGTTAGAGAAATGAATTAAATATTTTGTCTTATGATTATATATAGCATATTTATGAGATGTTGACGAGAAAACTTAGTAACAAGTTTAGAATTCTGAATTGTACTTACTCACCCTAGGGTTTAAGGTACTTACTATACTTATTTTCTTTTGTTGATGTGAATAAAGATTAACGGTTAATCATATTGTCTTTATGTTTATGATCTTTAATAACATCACCATTACAAGTAAAATAGTGGAATTGTTTTCTAGGATAACTTATGAGAAACAATTAATGAAGATGGTTCCTAAGCACCGATGATGATGATGGTTGAAAGATGATAGAGATGTGCTCAGGTGATTTGATATAATAAATATTTTTATGAAGCTTTATGTAAATAAGATGATAGATCAATTAGATGAAATGGATAATATGTTTGGTAAAGATCTAGGGTCTAATGTTTACCAAGAATTCCTATATTCTATACTTCATAATTCTAGAATTCTAATTAAGGAATTCCTTTCCTAGATATATTACTTCTCTATATCCATCATCATGTGTTAACATGATGAGCTTTGATTCACAAGAATATTCTTATCCACCTTTATTCTTCTAAAGCCATTTATAAATCCAATGAGCTTGTCTTACACTAAACCTTTTCCTAGTCTTCTTATATTCTTCCTTAATCACCCACCACTAATACTATCACAGTAGATGATTAAATCAAATTCTACTCTCCTTAAGTGTTTAGTATTTCCCAAGAGAAAACTACTACTTCTATAATCCAATGTTATTTTAACATCATTTTATTCATACTATCTTGTCTCTTCTTAACTCTAGTATCTAACATTACAACCTCACATTACATTAATGTAACTTCTAATGACTAATCTAGGATAATAAATCTATACTATGGTTCAATCATGTTTTATCCACCAATGTCAATTATACTTGGTATAAGCATTCAATATTGGTGAGTAAGGCATGATCATTATGATCCTTTGATCCTTTATGGTTCAGGTTTCCAGATGACTAAACAAGGCTTCTTCAATACAACACTATAGTTGTATTCTAATTATCTTTTGTTTAGCTCTATTGGATTAAGAGATATAATTCATTGACTATACCTACTTGATCCAATAGGACTACTCCTGGTAACTATCTTTAGACTTCATCCTTGTAATCTTCTTTGTTACCATAATGATTTGATTTCCTCCAATTACTCCCATCCTATAGATGAAATCTAAAACTAGCATCTCTATTTATCTCTTCTTACTTCTTTCTTTATAAGCCTTAGGTGAATGCTATAATAAGCACAAGAGTTGATAGGTCAAGAATTGATAGGTTAAGAATTGGTGAATCAATAGTTGACTTCTCAATATTGATGAACAACAATTATAAAGATAGGATTCAATAGAGATGAAAAAGATTGATATGGAAAGAAATATATATGGTGCATGATCTTAACTTTGGTTTCTTTCCTACTCAATCTCACTAGAGAGTTAAAGTTAGGTATTTCCATGATACACATGGTATAAGTAGATAAGATTAAGATATAGTTGTTACATTCTTATTGTCTGTGTTATATCCTTAAATTGGTACTCATGAGTGACTATAATGAATACTATGATATGATCACCTAAGGATCAAATATAAAACATTAAGTAATGTATTAGGGTTTAATTTTATTACATTTGATCTACCCTTAGATCAAATCATATTTACCCAAAATAAGGTTTTAGCAAAGGTCATATTGAAACTTATCGCAGTCAACTTGATGATCTACTTCAATTCCATCAATTTAAGAGAAGCTTCAATCACTTCGACGAGTTTTTATTTAAAAGCACGAAAATTATTCAGATTTTCTATGCATGAATGCAATGCACACATCTGTGTTCAGCTTATTTCTAAGCTCTAATGCTGGGATGTTATAGACTCTCCCCCTTAAGTTTTATACTCCTTTAGGTCTTACTTAGCTTAGGCCAAATTTTATGCTCTTTATGCAAATTTTAAGATGATCTGGGTAACTATGTCAACCAACACCGGCTATGGTCAAGATACCAACTGTGGATCAAATACTAGTTATGGATCAAATACCAGCTGCGGATAATTGCCATCTACGAACCATCCTATGGTGTATGTATTATCCTATGGTTTCTAACATTCTTATGGCACTCTCTCTGAGTTGTCAGAGCTTGAATACCATTTTGGTTCCAAAACTTCTTATTTGCACTTATTCATGATACTTCCATGAACTTGGTACAACTACTTTATTCACTTCTTAGCAAATTACCTACTTTAAATGAAATTTAAGTTTATTACTCCTTGTTGCTCCAAGTATTTCTATAATAATCTTCCTTCTTATTGCTATTTAGCAATTATCAAACTTAATTCAACCTTCAACTTGTTTTGATACACCTTACACTTGGCTTCATTCATCATGTAAATCTTCATCTTGGTCTTTGGAACTCATCACTCCCTTACACGAATTCCCATTCCTATCTAGGTCTATAACATCCAGTAATAACTGGATGTTGCAACATGCATTTGCACACAAAGTCAAACTTCATGTACAGATCTAGTCAATCAAGAAGATACAAGAAAAACAAATAAATCCAAATGTGGTACATATAACACACAATATTCTAAGCCCAGAATATAGTAGTTGAGTATAATATCTCTAGAATTCCGGCTTAGTTGTGTAGTATATGACACCTCCTCGTATAGTTTTTCATTGTGATACTTAGCACATAGGGTCAAACTATTCTTTATCTCAATATTTACCCAAATTGCTCAACTGCAACAGGATAATCTTAAACAAAGTGGTCTCTAATTTGGTTTTGACTAAACTTTTGTCTCACCTCTGGAATTACTAGCTATAACCAACCTTCCTTTATTGGTAAACTATCCTCACATAATTACTCCAAAAGACTAATCAGATTCTATTTGCTAACTTAAACCAAATATTATTGGGAATTTCTAGCACCTATGACTTTTATCATAGTTCTATCATGTTATTTTCTTACTCTACCTAAAGATAATTACTAATTCGTTATCATAATTATACTATCATCATGGTTTCGGAGCTAATCTCACCATGATCTTACTATGTTTTACCTGTACATTATGATTTAAGAGTTAATCTAGCCATGATGACTTTATTTCTCATGACTCTATCATTCAGTATTATCATGATTTCACTTCATCACGTGAAATTATCAAGTGAATCCCACATGATTACTACTCACTACATCCACATTGATCCTAATGATATTCATCATGTTGTCTTTGGTTATCCGCTGATACTAAGATTTTACTGTTCTTACATAAATTATGGAATTAGGCTACACCATTATGACTACTTCAATTGATGTCTTACACTTTCCTACAGTATCTTGGTGGTTTATGTCTCCCTCGGAAGACACTAAAGAGCACTATACTTGAGAAAAGATAAAATAATTACTAGTAAGAAAGAATGACTTAAGCATTTGACTTAGGTGTGACAAGATTATCCTCAAGTGGATACCCATCACAAGTCATAAGAATATTTGGTTTAGATAAGATGGCTCCTATAGTCACTATCCAACCTACAGATCTTCCTAAAAGGGTTTTAATCCTAGGGTCAAAGCATATGCTCTGATACCAACTGCGGTGACCCAGCATACAACTGCATGATGTAGTACACTATAGTCGTTGACATAACACAAATGAAACACCGTTCACTAGTATTACATCCCTCGGAGTAGTACAACGGAAACATAGCAGGTCCAAGACATGACTATGGGTTACAACTCAACTCTTTACACAAGATCCAGAGAACACTCTAGGTTAAAGAGAGAGAAAGAATCTTCTTACAAAGAAGAATCAGAAATAAACAACTCAACAACTATCATACTATTAAGATTAGTATTTTAACTAATGGTCAGGCATTGCTGCTATTGCAATACACTATAGAAATAGGTTCTATGGCTAGAGATTATATTCCTATCTAGTTAGAAACTTCGTCTTCACTTGAGTTTATGTATATGCTGACTTCCTTAATCTTTATTGAAGAGCTCGAGCTTTTGCTAATGATTCCTGGAGCATAACTTGATGTAGCCGTCGTCTAATTTGGCTTTAGAACCTAGCAAGGGTTAAGAAGATACTTTGAGTACGAGCGTACTCAGCAAGTCCACTAGAAAAGGAGTGTTTGATGCACTATAGCTATAGTCACAGACCATAGGTCGTAGGCAATGGAAGTTTTCATAAACATTTCTTCAAAGGTTTCTTTTATTCTGAAAAGCTATGTCCGTCAGCCTTCACGGGTTTACCAGAACCTTCATGGGGTTCATTTCCCGCCGCGTTCGCAGCTCCTTCCCGGAACAGGGAGTAACAAGTTACAGTTCTTACACTCTGTAGAGGTGCATCACTTTACCCATGAGAGATCTTAGCTTTGTTGCACATCCGGGCCGCGAACCCGTTCACACTTCATTGGTGTGAGGCCCAGACTAAGTCCCAAGCCAATCACTGCCTTCTCCGCGACCGCGCATGTCTCCTTGGTGTACGCCAGCCCACCTATTGAATTACGGCAATGGCAGTACAGACCGTTCAGATGCCGGAACTATTGTGGGACGTTGAGGGCTCCCACCCATATGATGCATATCCTCTATAAATTACCATAAATAATATACACGCTACGAGTGATAACAGCCACGACCGGCACATCCAGCTCCTTGCGAGAGGGAAAAGATATAGCTGACTTCTTCGTCCCATTCCAAATCTCATGGTCAATGCGTAATATACGGCACAAGAATCACTGGCGACATTGGTTGTTAATTCCTAGATAATATGTTCCTTTACCACCGGAACTCTTATAGTAGGTTATTACCTCATGGTAAATAACCTATATTCATATTATTATGAAAATAGTGTTTTCTGACCTTTTTCAAATGCAGGTGATGATAATACTGGATTTGTAAAATACTTTACATAAAATAATCAAAGGACATGAGAAAGTGTGAACTTGCCTTTTGTGATTGCAAGATTATGCACTCACGGTCTTCAAGACAATATAAGATCCAATAGCGGAAATTTGCATCATTACCGGACTAATGTTTAAAGAAGCAAGATGCTTTTATGCATAAGTAATGTAAGGCCTATCGAGAATAGGACGTCGCGGTGAACCTTATAGTGGCGGAGCCGTTCCATTTAGGTCGCCGGAACAGTGGTCGCGACGATGGATAATGGCGGCGATGGCTGATGTTCGTCAGGAGAACAAATAAGGAAGCAAGGAGGAACTTGAGAGGGTGCGTGAGCACCGGTAGCTCACCGCGAAGCTGTAGGGCGCGATAGCGTGACCGGAGGAAGTCCATGGTGGCGGTGATTGACGATGAACAGCGGCGTCTGGCGGTGGAGATGAGGTGTCGATTGTGTCGACTGAGGGCTCCCCGGCTTGCGTGAGTAGGGGCAAACGACGGACAAGATCACAGCGCGTCTGATAGACACCTCCACGTATCAAGGGGTGATCGGAGATGGTAGAGAAGATGATCTCCGACGAACTAGAGTTCGGTGTTCAAGCGAGAGAGGAAGAAAGAGCAGTGGAGTGGCGTGCTAGGGTTTCTTGTCGACGTCCAGGGATACTTGTAGACGACCAAAAATGGTGGAGCGGATCTTGGCGCTCGCCGGCGACGAGGGTGTGGCCACCGAGCTGCTTGCAGCATCGGAAGGTCGGCGTCGTCGCGAGGAAGACGACGAACAGACCCCGCAAAGAGGTACGGGCCGTTCGTGGGCTGCAACTGGGCCAGATGGCTGTCTTCAACTGCTCGTGGCGACGAGTAAGAGAGAGAGGAAACGGGCCATGGGCCAGGAGCTGATTCCTCAATTTTTTCTCTTTAGTAGTTTTTCCTTTTCGATTTCTATTATCTGTTTTGTATTTTACTTTCAGATTTTTATATTACTCAATTGTTTGAATATCTCCCATAGAAATTTATCAGCTAAGTAATTGCAGCAATTACTAAAATGTATTCAGTATTATTTGTGAACTTTTATTACATAATGTGATATTTTCTTTATATATATTCTTTTCTATAACATTGTTTTCACTTTTATGAGAAGTAATTAAGTTTTAAAATGTTTAATAATATTCATAGGGTTTATTTATATGTATTTAATCACCTAGTATAGGATAGAATGGTTTATAATATTGGATCCCCACTTATTCCATGCTCATATGGGATGAGTGGTTAGAGAAATGAATTAAAGATTTTGTCTTATGATTATATATAGCATATTTATGAGATGTTGATGAGAAAACTTATTAACAAATTTATAATTCTGAATTGTACTTACTCACCCTAGGGTTTAAGGTACTTACTATACTTATTTTCTTTTGTTGATGTGAATAAAGATTAATGGTTAATCATATTGTCTTTATGTTTGTGATCTTTAATAACATCACCATTCCAAGTAACATAGAGGAATTGTTTTCTAGGATAACTTATGAGAAACTATTAATAAAGATGGTTCCTAAGCACCTATGATGATGGTTGAAAGATGACAGAGATGTTCTCAGGTGATTTGATATAATAAATATTTTTATGAAGATTTATGTAAATAAGATGATAAATCAATTAGATGAAATGGATAATATGTTTGGTAAAGATCTAGGGTCTAATGTTTACCAAGAATTCCTATATTCTATACTTCATAATTCCGAACTTCTAATTAAGGAATTCCTTTCCTAGATATATTACTTCTCTATATCCATCATCATGTGTTAACATGATGAGCTTTGATTCACAAGAATATTCTTATCCACCTTTATTCTTCTAAAGCCATTTATAAATCCAATGAGCTTGTCTTACACTAAAGCTTTTCCTAATCTTCTTATATTCTTCCTTAATCACCCACCACTAATACTATGCCAGTAGATGTTTAAATCAAATTCTACTCTCCTTAAGTGTTTAGTATTTCCCAGGAGAAAACAACTACTTCTATAATCCAATGTTATTTTAACATCATCTTATTCATACTATCTTGTCTCTTCTTAACTCCAGTATCTAACATTACAACCTCACATTATATTAATGTGACTTGTAATGACTAATCTAGGATAATAAATCTATACTATGGTTAAATCATGTTTTATCCACCAATGTCACTTATACTTGGTATAAGCATTCAATATTGGTGAGTAAGGCATGATCATTATGATCCTTTGATCCTTTATGGTTTAGGTTTCCAGTTGACTAAACAAGGCTTCTTCAATACAACACTACAGTTGTATTCTAATTATCTTTTGTTTAGCTCTATTGGATTAAGAGATATAATTCATTTACTATACCTACTTGATTCCATAGGACTACTCATGGTAACTATCTTTAGACTTCATCCTTTTAATCTTCTTTGTTACCATAATGATTTGATTTGCTCCAATTACTCCCATCCTATAGATGAAATCTAAAACTAGCATCTCTATTTATCTCTTCTTACTTCTTTCTTTATAAGCCTTAGGTGAATGCTATAATAAGCACAAGAGTTGATAGGTCAAGAATTGATAGGTTAAGAATGGGTGAATCAATAGTTGACTTCTCAATATTGATGATCAACAAATATAAAGATAGGATTCAATAGAGATGATAAATATTGATATGGAAAGAAAGATATATGGTGAATGATATTAACTTTGGTTTCTTTCCTACTCAATCTCACTAGAGAGTTAAAGTTAGGTATTTCCATGATACACATGGTATAAGTAGATAAGATTAAGATATAGTTGTTACATTCTTATTGTTTGTGTTATATCCTTAAATTGGTACTCATGAGTGATTATAATGAATACTATGATATGATCACCTAAGGATCAAATATAAATCATTAAGTAATGTATTAGGGTTTAATTTTATTACATTTGATCTACCCTTAGATCAAATCATGTTTACCCAAAATAAGGTTTTAGCAAAGGTCATATTGAAACTTATCGCAGTCAACTTGATGATCTACTTCAATTCCATCAAGTTAAGAGAAGCATCAATCACTTCGACAAGTTTTTATTTAAAAGCGCGAAAATTATTCAGATTTTCTATGCATGAATGCAATGCACACATCTGTGTTCAGCTTATTTCTAAGCTCTAATGTTGGGATGTTACAATCTATTAGGGTTTCTTTGAAAAATTATGTTTGAACCTTCTGAATGGACAAGGTTATATTCCCTACTAGTCCCAATTCATATTTTGAATAAAATTTCTTAAACTGGTTTGAAGTCAATTGGAGTTAATATGAAAAAGATATGCAAGGAATGAGAAATAGAAAAGGACTAAAAGAAAAGAAAATGTCACATCCCAAAATTTTCTAAATTTTGGAATGTGAAATAATTAAAATAAGTTTGATTGTTTGTTTGACTTTGTTGAAAATTTTCAAAGAAAAGAAACTTTTTGAATAGAAAATCCTCTCAACCTTGATTTAAAAACCCTATATTCTTTTGTTATGACCTAAGTAGCCATATAGGCAAAAGGGGCATGGATTGATTCTAGACTATAGAATTAGTGTGCAAGATTTCAAAATTCAAAATCATGAAGCATGCATGAACATCATTGCATATATACCCTGAGAAGGAAATAGTATTGCCCAAAAGAAATTCAAAAACCCCAAATGGGATTTTCCCATTCTAAGTGCAACCTAAGAGCTATGGTTTTGTCCATAGTAAAAGTTGAGCAAGGGTAAATCCAAAATGGCATACTTTGATAGAGGATTTTTTTAGAAAACCATAGAGATTTATTTGAGTCCATTTAGAGCTAAAATGCAAAAGTTATGTTTAATATAAGAACTAATAATGATGTTCTATTGTTGATACGTCGGAAATGTATCTATAATTTTTGATGCTCCATCCTTGTTTAGTATTTACTTTGATTTACTTTGTCTACACTTTGCGGTGTTTTTATATCTTTTCTGGAACTAACCTATTAACAAGTTGCTACAATGCCAGTTGCCTTTTTTTTCTGTTTTTGGTTCTAGAAAGGCGGAAAATCAATATTCTTGGAATTGGATGGGACAAAAGCCAAAGTCTATATTTTACCGTCAGTGACACAAAGTCCAGAGGGGAGAAAGAGAGGCGAACCAGGGCCGCCACACCCCCCTAGGCCCGGGTGGGCCCACCCCGCACCTGGGTAGGCTGTGGGCCCCTAGCCGCCTCCTAGACTCGCCTCCTTGCCTATAAGAAGCCCCCGATGCAGAAACCCTAGGCACCCGATCAAAACTCCACCTAACCTTCTGTAGCCACCGCCACTATCGTCCCTAGATCGGGGGATCTGAAGTTCTTCCCGACACCCTACTGCAGGGGATCTAATTCGTTGGGGCAAAGTCTTGAGTTTGTGTTGTGCAGGTCTCTGTGTTGCTTGCAACACCTGTGTGACGTTTCCTTCCTCTTGCTGGCTCGATAACCTTGGTTTCTTACTGAGGGAAAACTTGTTGCTGTGCTGCTTCACACCTTTCTCTTGGGGTTCCCAACGAAGCGCTCCTACATCAACTCAGCGCTGCATCAAGTCTTTCTCGCGCCGTTGCCGTGAGGCTAAGGATGTCTTCACAAGGGGAGTCCTCCACTTACTTTCTCTTTACTTTGTTTTTAGTTTGCTTAGTTTATTTTGCTTGGTTTTGTTTTCCTCTTTCCAAAAAGTCCAAAAAAAATTAGTTTAGTTTGGTTTGCTTTCTTTATTCAAAAACACAAAAAATTAGTTCCTGCTCTAGCTGCTGCTGCTGCTGTTTTTGGCTTGCCGACCTTTGCCAAAATGAACTCCGCTGAGAACACCAAGTTGTGTGACTTAACTAGCACAAACAATAATGATTTCCTTAGCACTCCTATTGCTCCACCTGCTCCTGATGCTACCTTTTATGAAATTAAGCCTACTTTGTTAAATATTTTGATGAGAGAGCAATTTTCTGGTGCTAGTTCTGATGATGATGCTGCCCATCTCAATAAGGATGTAGATGGAGATATTATTAAGCTTAAGTTGTTTCCTTTCTCCTTGAGATGAAAAGCTAAAGAATGGTTGCTATCCTTGCCTAGAAATAGTATTGATTCTTGGACTAAGTGCAAAGATGCTTTTATTGGAAAGTATTATCCTCCTGCTAAGATTATATCTATGAGAAGTGACATTATGAAATTTAAACAACTTGATAATGAACATGTTCCTCAAGCTTGGGAAAGAATGAAGTCTTTGGTTAAGAATTGTCCCACTCATGGACTCACTGCTTGGATGATTATCCAGACTTTTTATGCAGGGTTGAACTTCTCTTCAAGAAACTTGTTGGATTCAGCTATTGGAGGTACCTTTATGGGCCACACTTTGGGTGCTGCAACAAATCTCCTTGACAATATGATGGTTCATTACTCTAAATGTCATACTGAGAGAGCTCCACATGGTAAAAAGGTAAATTATGTTGAAGAAACCTCCTCTTTGAGTGATAATATTGATGTTATTATGGCTATGCTTATTAATGGGAAAGCTCCTCTAGATCCTATAGTGTTCCCTTAGCCTCTTTGGTTGCTCAAGAAGAGCAAGTTGATGTGAACTTAATTAGAAACAACAATTTCAACAACAATGCCTATAGGAACAATTTTGGTGGTAACAATAATTATAGGCCTTATCCTCCTAATAATGGCAATACCTATGGAAACCCCCTCAACAATGCTAGAAGTGCCCCCTCTGAACTTGAAGTCATGCTCAAAGACTTTATTAGTAAACAAACCACTTTCAACAAGACTATAGAGGAAAAGCGTTTGAATGTTGAGAAAAATATATCCTCTTTATCTGAAGCACAGTCCTCCTTGATTAATAAAATGGCTCCTAAACCTGAAACCATGGAAAGTACCTTTGCTGATACTCATGCCATAAAAGTTACTATTGATGAAAATGTTAGACTATTAGCCCAACTTCATGGTAAGTAGGAAAGGGAAGCTGAAATTGATAGAAACAATAGTGTGTGCACCATCACTAGAATGGATACTAGTAAACCACAAGAAGTCCCTATTCCTCCTCCTAAGCCTATTGAGTCTACTACTAGTGATGCTAAGTTTGATTTTGATATAGATGGTTGCAATATTTCTGAAGTGATTATGTTCTTGCAAGAGCTTGATAGAAGTCCTGATGCTAGTGATATGCATGTTTCTTTCACTAAACACATTACAGATGCCCTTGTGAAAATTAAGGAAGAGAAGCTAAAACATAAAGCTTCTATTCCTAGGAAAGTAGAAGATAGTTGGGAACCCATTATTAATATGCAAGTGAATGACTTTGATCTCAAAGCTTCATGTGATCTTGGTTCAAGTGTCTCTATTATGCCTAGAAAGATTTATGAAATGCTTGATTTGCCACGTTTGGAAGATTGCTATTTGGATGTCCCACTCAATGATAATGTTAAAAAAACGCATGGGGAGTATTAATGATGTTCTCATTATGGTTAACAATGCTTATTTCCCTGTGGATTTCTATGTTTTGGATGTTGAATACAATGCTTCTTGTCCTATTACATTGGGAAGACATTTTCTTAGAACTGTTGGTGCCATCATTGATATGAAAGAAGGCACCATTAAGTATTATTTTCCATTCAATAAAGGTATTGAACACTTACCTATGAGGAGAGAGAAGTTGCTTTTTGCTCCTCCTTTGAAAGCAAGGTTTGATGTTAATGCTTCTTCATTTGAAAATACTTGATTCTTCTTGCTTCTTGTGCCTAACTTAAAGGAATTAAAAAAAGTACTTGTTGGGAGATAACCCAAGAATGACTTGGAAGTTATTACTTCAGTAATGACCTCTCCTTATACTTTTTGTTTGCTTTTTGTGCCAAGAATGACATCTATTGAGAGGGAAGTAAGATTTCGGAAGTTGCTGTCCCGAAACAGATTTCTGTTCTCCATCATAAAAATTCGTGAGGAGTCTTTGTAACTCCGATTGAGCTGAAAAGTAATGAATAAATCCCCCAGTATGTTAGCTAACTTTTGTTAGATCAACACTTTTTGATTTGAGCAACAGAAGATTTTCGAAAAAATAGGTTTCTAACTGCTGGTCTGTTTTGACAGATATCGGCAATTATTTGCATTTGCTTCTTATTGATTCCTTTTTGAATTCTATTTTGGGGAATTGAGATTTTTGAAGGAGTTGCTACACTAGCTTGTGTTTTTAGTGAAAAGTCTTGCTATTCTAAAGATTTGCCTAAAGGTTTATTATCTTTTAAATACACTAATGTTGCTAATGAAGATTGTATGAAGTTTTATATGAAGGAAAAAATTTCAGGTGTAGAGAAAGAATGATGTAATGATATAAAGAATGGACAAAAGCTCAAGATTGGGGATGCCACCCCAGTGTCACCCCAAGAAATATCCAAGAGGTAAAAGCGTCAAAGCTTGGGGATGCCCAAGACATCCCCTTCTTCATCAATAAAAAGCTCAGGTCTGTCTTAACACTTCGTTTTTATTGTTTCATGCACAAGTTGTGTTGTTCTTGGAGCGTCTTAGTTTTTGTTTGGTTTCATTTGTTGTTTAGTTTGCTTGAGTAAAGTAGTTTGGACCCCCGTTCTCATTGTGTTGTTTCAAATAAGTTGCTTGGTGTTGGAAAGGAGTAGGAAGTTCCTGCTTGAAAGTGCAAGAGGAGCTTGCATTGACTGTAACTTAGACTTTAGCATGACATGCTAGGTGTTGTTTTGACCTTATTTATAGTGATTATTGCTGTAACATGTCGTGTTCCAAACAATTGAGATTTCTTAGTGTGGCTTGAAATAATTATGCGTTGTTCCAAAAAGCATAGTATTATGGTATTCTGTCACATCCTAGATTTTTGAAATTGGAAGTTGAATAGGATTCATGGCATTGCATCATAAGCATCATGCAAAAATTTCAATTCCAAAACTATTTGGTGGTTTTATATTTCAAAATGCCCCTTTGTTCCTATAAAGGAATTATACAAGGTTGCGTAAGACCACTATTTTAAGCTAGGAAAATTATTGCTAAATAAGATCCTATTTGGATCCCCTGATTTTTAGAAAAATCTAGACACAAAAATCATCTCAGTTGGAGTTTATAAGAAAAAGTTATAAATGAAATAAGAAGTAGAAAAAGAATAAAAAAACAGAAGAAAAAAAACCTAGCCTACCCAGCGAGCCACCCGGCCCAGCCCACCTAGCACGCCGCCCTACCTATTACCCGCCCCCACACGCGCAAGGCACGCAGCACAGCTGCAGCCCGCCAGCGGCCGAGCGAACACAGCAGCACGTGGCCCATCTCCCTATCCCGCTGACTGCAGGGACCCACCGTCGTCTCCCACCTCTGGACGAACACCGAACCAGAAACCGATTCCCCGCCGATCGCGCCCGTTCAGTTCGATTCGTTTGCCCCTCTGGCACGCCATCCATCCCTATAAACCCCACCGCATCGTTCCCCATTGTTTTTTTGCTGATTTGAAACCCTAGAGCCGCTCGGAGCTCGCCCGATTCCACCGCTGCCGTCTGCCGTTCTGCGAGTTTTGGAGCTCGAGGTCGCCGACGAGGTAGTCTCCCCCTGACCCTCCTATTCCCCTCTTTATCTTCCGCTCGTTCAACCGCTTTGTCTCACCACGTCTTCCCCTTCTGCAGATACCCAGAGACACAGCACCGCCTCGCCGGAGTTCTACCGCCGCGGAACACCTCCATCTGTCACTCACAGCCGCCCCAGGAAGCAAAGCACGACGCCGTGGCCACCTTCTAGATCGCCGTCATCACGCGCTTCTCGTCCGCCACCTCCCCTCACCGGAGCAACGCCAGAACCGCCGCCCGCATCGTCGTCCGAAGTCACCGCCGCCGCCACGTCGCTGTCGACGATCAGGTGAGGAGAAGATGAGCCCTGACCGTCCGATCTAAAACGAACACGCTAGATTAGACTGAACCCACGAAGGGGTAGCGTCCACTCGCGTCCTGCCATGTGGCACGCCGCGTCACAGCCGCTTCAGCGCTGACCCGTCCAGTCGCGTTGACTGCGCAGTAAATATTTTAATGATTTTGGAAATTGCAGAAAATAGCTAAAACTTATTAAATTCGTAGAAATTAATATACTGGGCCAAAATTTGCAAATAAAATACCAATAGATTCAGATTTTCACATAGAATATTTCTGTGTAATTTTTTCAGACTTTTGCGGCAAGGTTTTTCCGTGATTAAATAAATGGTTTAATGGCCTATTTGGAGTAATAAAATCATAGGAAAAGATTTATCACTCAGAAAATTACAAATGAGGTGTCCCTGGAATCAGTAGAACAAGTAGTTTCGGTTTGTGAATTAAAAAGGTAGACTAACTATACTGGAAGTTGCAGAAACAATTAAAAAGCTTTATGGAGTATTTTAATTGTATAAAAATTTCTGTAAATCCTTTTGAGTGATTCCAGTTGGTACTGGTTCTATTTTAGGTTGCATACACAGTAGTTATTTTTCCAAGATTTTACAAACTAGTTGACAGCAGTGGTTTAATAATTGGACTAGAGTTTCATTAATTGGCCATTTAAAATTGCATGTTTTTCTTTCCAAGCTTATAAATGTTTTCAATGCACGCATACAGTAGGTATGCAGAACAAAGGTTATAGGATGCTGCTGAAGCCTTGTTCAACTTGTCATGCATGCATCTTGCATTGTTATGTTTGAATATGATTGTTTATGTGTTGCAATTGTGTATCGCGTAGATTATGATGAGTGCAACGCTTGCTTCTGGGAAGACTGTACTCTCGACTCCTACCGTCAAGGCAAGTAGTTGCTATTTTGATCATGAATTTGTCCTACTATTTTCCCTTGTGCATTGTATTGTATTTTTTGTAGCTACATGTGTAGGTATTACTATGCTATGCTATGTCCTATGTATTATGGTAGGGAAATCCTTTATAGTTGAGCTCCCGTATGATAGCACTACTAGGAAAAACATTACCAGTGGCGCACCAAATTGGAATTTTGTGGCGCATAAGGTTGTCGCCACTAAATCCTCGCCACTAAAATTTGAATTCTGTGGCGCATATGCCATATGCGCCACAGAATTCTGTCCCAGATTCTGTGGCGCATATGGCATATGCTCCACAGAATCCTTTTTTTCAAAATTTCAAAATTTTCAGAATCTGATACAAATACAGGTATATTACAAGAAATACACAGAAAAGCTGCACACAGCAGTACAAATATTTCAGTTCATATATAATACATCAACAAGCACAAATATTCACAAGTGTTCATCAATCATATATTAGAATCGAATAAGTGTACAAGTACATTTCACAAGTGTTCATCTCACTCACATAACTTAATTACAACCGTGTGATGTTGTCACCACCTACTACCTTAGGACAGAATGTAGTACACCGTAACCGCGATGCCGGTGAGGAGGAGCGGCACCAAGATCTTCATCCGGTTCTTCTTCCATACATGTCTCCTCCACTTGGACACCGCCTTCTCTCTAATTAGTGAGTAGACGCATTACCAGAATCCTTAAGCACTGTCCTACAAGCAGAAATTCCTAATGAGGTATCATAAAATCAACATATGCTGCCATCTAGAAGTAAATAGCTGCACTATGTGAAGTTGTGTATATCATCAACACTGCATTAACGACTTCAAGCTCTCTAGGAGGCGAGGCCTTCGACAGCAATCATATATAACTTGGTACACTGATGCAAACGGATGCCAGAACAGGTGCTCGCTAAATGTAACGTCCGCGCAGAGTTATTCGCATACAGTGTTGTTGTGTTCACTACCAATCTGGCACTTGGGTAGCACCACATTATTGGTAAGATATTGAAAATTTTGGCATCATCTTTGAACCTTCCAACCCAACACTAGCAAATATACTTGACAACTTTATGATGGTCGCAAAATGCTTCTATATGTAAACATACATTTCAAAGTATGCATGTCTGATTATTCCTTCTCGGTCTTTCTTAAAATAAATCAATAGGGAAATTAATAAGGTTTGGTTAATTTTCTTTCCACGCGATCCCTCCTCTGGATCGAATTCCATTATCATGGTGTCAAGACGAATAAGGTTTAGTTAATACTGCCACTGCCAAATGGCAACAAGAGCAGAGCACCGATAAAAACGACAACAGTCTTGACTTTTTCTTAGGTATAATCTCGGTTATTTAAAGCGTTTGATGAAAGCCACCTACCCGGAACACATTGATGAGGGGCAGGACGAGGATGTCGGGGTTGTTAACCCGTACGCCGGCGGCGGACTCCCGCAGGACGAGTCGCTCCAGCGACCACCGCAACGGCAGCAAAGAGAGCGTGGCGTTGGTGGCGAGGTAGGTAGGCCAGGTGAGCCTGACGCAGTTGAAGCCCATCTCCGCAACGCGCTCCGCGATGTCCCCCACGCCGCGCCGGGATAGGCCCTCCGTCTCCACGGGCTCCAGGTGCGATGCCTAGTTCGCGCACGCCATCTTCAAGCGATGCCCGTCCGCGCCCACCACCCACCATGACGAGGTAGATAGCGGCAGTGCCGAGAGCGAGACCGAGGCGGCCCGCACGGACGCTAGGAGGCGAGAGGCAGCAGGCGTTACCAAGAGATGGGGAAGTCGAGGGCAGAGGGGAGGCGGACGGCGACAGGCGCCAGGCGTGGCCGGAGCAGGTCCTTCGATGGCGCGTGGATGCAGACGAGGATGAGGGTAGTGGTGGCGGCGCCTGGCGGCGGTGGTGAGGGCTCGGAAGGTGGGGTCCGGCAGCGCGAGGAGAGCCTGGCGCGGCGACGGTCGTCTGTGGAAGGTGAGGTCAAATACGAAGGGGAGGGCGGCGCTCGAAAGCAGAGGATCAAGGGGGGGCGAGCGGTTGCTGGCGACAGGGATTCGTGAGAGAGGGCTCGGTCTTCGGAGGTGGGGCCAGGGGTGTGGGGATGGAGTGGTGGGGTGTGGCGTGTGGCATGTGTACCGGCCGGTGGGTTAGGTGCACAGCGTGCGTTGAGTGCGTGTGTGTTGAGTGGCTATGCGCGTGTGGGGTGGTGGGGCGATTTTGCTAGTTAGGGTTAGGGTTTTGTTTTAGGTTTTAGGTTTATTATTTTAATAAAATACTATTTTTGTTTTCTTTTAAATATTTTTAGCTAGTTGGAGGTGGGAAGAAGGGAAAGGGTGGTGGTAGGTAGGAGGGGATGCCAATTTTTTTTAGATCTATTTCGCATATTCTATGGCGCATATGGCAAATGCTCCATAGAATGTAAAAATTGTGTGGCGCATATAGCCACACAAAGTGAGAATTCTGTGGGCCATATAGTCATATGCGCCATAGAATTTTGGCCTGCCCATGTGCTGGGTTAGGCCCATATGGGGCCCACATGAATTTTGTGGCGCATATGGCTATATGCGCCACAGAATTATCACTTTCTGTGGCGCATATAGCTATATGCGCCACAGAATTGCAAGAATTCTGTGGATCATTTGCTATATGCGCCACAGAATTAATTTTAGTGGAGCATTTTTCCTATATGCGCCACAGAATTAAAATCTACCTATAATCGTTTTCCTAGTAGTGTAGATGTGCTTAGCATTGCTGTAGATACGAGGAAGGGATCATGCTTTGGTAAAGGTTTTGTTCTACTAAAACAACATAATGTCAATGAACTACCTGGGCGGAGTGGCTAGATTAGTCATCGGAGTGTGAATAACGGTGAGGAATGCCCCCCAGGGCACTTAGAAGGATTATTTGTCTTTATTCCAGTAGCTTACGTGTGCAACCATATGCCAGTGAGAATGGGTGGCTAGTTGGACTCAGTAGGTCGTGGTGAACCGAACCCAGCATAGCTAGAGATGTAGTGAATGGTAGGTTGGGACCGGTGCGTAGTGGGGTTTGGGGATCTACTTCCCGAACAATCTCTTCTTGGGATGAGTGAGAATATGTCAGTGAGCAACCATGTGCAACCATGTGCCAGTGAGAATGGATGGCTGGTTGGACTCAGAAGGTCGTGGTGACCCGAACCCAGCGTAGCCAGAGATGTACTGAATGGTAGGTTGGGACCGGTGCACAGTGGGGTTTGGGGATCTACTTCCCAAAAGATCTCTTATTGGGATTCTCCCTATCATCACACAATATGAGTGTAGTGGTACGAGCTGGGCTGTCCAAGTCACATGGGTAAAGTGTACAAACCCCTGCAGGGTGTATAAACTAAGTGCTTAGTCCTATCCCCGGTTACAGACAAATGAGTTGGTTGATATTGATACTATGACATATTCTCGCTCATCCTTATTTCTTGATTTCTAAAACTTGATGGGTGAACATAATGGGTTGTTGTGAATCAAATTGGTTTAATAAAGTAGGACAAAGTGTTTGAAAAATGCAAGCTAGCCACAACTCCACCAGCCAAATAAGTATGTAGTTGTTAGGTCTATTGTCTCCCTATTTAGTGTTACTTGCCATACATTCCATATATTGACCCTTCGGGGCTGCTACGTTTTATGTTGCAGGCTATTATTTCGATTCTGAGTGATCGAATAGGTCACGATACTCCACTCAATGTTTGTTCGCTTGTGGGCAATTGAAGATGGAGTCTACTATATATTTATGCTTCCGTTTTCTATTGAACTTTTAAGCTAGCATGTGTGCTAAGCATTATTGTAATAATTGCAAATTCTGGATCAATTCGTTATTTATGATGCACTGTTAAATTCTTTGGTATTCATATGTACTGTGTGTGTCAGTGAACCGATCTAGAGATTGACACTATACACATGAACTTGGCGTAATCAGGCGAGGGTGTTACAGGATGGTATCAGAGCAGTGCATTGACTATAGGATCGTGACCTAGCAATGGAATAGGAAAGCCTTATGAAAATTATAAAACCTATTTGGTTCTATCTATTCTCTTCTTACACTTTTGTCTAGTATCATCTTATCAATTCAATTCTCATGCTCTTCTCTTTTAAAATATAGAATAAAGGCTCTCTCTAGCAATGAACTCATAATTTTGTACTTATTAGGTTCTTGTAATCCTTCATCTAACTTTTATAATCTCATCTTGTTCAAAAATTTTGATGACCACTTGTGCAAGAAAGTGCAAGATTAAAGAATAGTTAGATGATGACCACCATATAGTTTGATATGATCTCGTTTAGATACATCAATCGATTGTTGTAAGAACTTGTTTGAAAGTTGATTTATTTTAATTATGTTGTGTTATTTGATACCTTAAAGTTTCAGAATATTTTTGTGAGATTTCATAATATTTTAATGAAGGTTTTGATTATAAATTCGTGATATCTTCGCTGCAGTTTTCTGCTGAACCCTCTGTACTGTACGATTTTTCATCTTTTTTTGGTAACTGGGGAAAATCTGCAAAAATAGGGTTTGGTGGGAAACTTCCTGTACAATATGTATAAAAATTGGCTAATATTCCTGATAAGTTTAAGGTGCCAAGAAAAATTCGTGAACACTGCTGTAGTTTCATAACAGATTTTGTCCATTGCCTTTTGTGATTGTAGGTTCACCGCCCCAAATGATATTAATCAATGGAAACCAATTTTGTGGATGGTATGCCATAAAAAAAACTTCTGGAACATAAATGAAACTATTTTGGCTTGAGTGTTGTTTGCAATGATTGTTTGCTTGTGTGCCAATTGTTTGCTTCATATAGATATGGGTAGTATTACTTCTCTAGTCTTTCTATCTATAACTTACCTATGTTGTCCCAACAGATGCCGCCCTGCCGCCAACCCACTGAGATGGAACAACTGATAGCAGAACAGGCACAGCTACCTCAGGTGATGACACAATTCATGGTTGCCCAGAACAACAACAACAACAACAACAATAACAAGAACAACAACAACAACAACAACAACAACAACACCAACACCAACAGCAACAGCAAGAGCAACAACAACAACAACAACAGCAACAACAACAACCAGCCATAGGAGGATGCTCTCACTAGGTTTTGGAAACTGAGGCCAACTAAGTTCTCCACTGCACCTGAACCTATGATTGCTCTTGACTGGTTACGCTCGGTGAACAAAGACTTAGTGAATGTTGGATGCACTGATGCTGAGAAGGTGAGGTTTGCTACTCACCTACTAGAGGGACCGACTGCTTCTTGGTGGGATACTTTTCAGATCACCCACCCACTGGACACTGTTACTTGGGCCATGTTTGAAGAAGGATTCAAGACCAACCATGTCTCTTCAAGAGTTCTGAGTCTGAAGAGGAAGGAGTTTTGCAACTTGCGTCAAACCAATCGCACAGTGGCAAATACATAGAGGAGCTCAAAAATCTATCACGCTATGCCCCTGAGGATGTTGACACTGACTCCAAGAGGAGAGAGAGGTTTTTGGATGGTCTCAGTGATGAGCTCTCGGTGCAGTTGTTAGTGGTTTATTGTCCAACATTTCAGGAGCTGATGGATAAGGCTAGAATCCTTGAAGGGAAGCACAAGCAAGTGGAATGACACAAGAGGAAGTACAATGATCACAATTTAGGATCACACCATAAGCATACCTACCATGATGGTAATGGGAATTCTGGACATCACAAGCATGGTGGCAATGGACACAACCACAATGGAGGCAATGGCTATCACCACAATGGAAATCGAGATCTTAGGACTGTGGAATGCTTCAAGTGCAAGAAGATGGGACATTATGCTGAGAACTGCCCGAAGAAGAAGATTGAAGCTGGAGCCAAACCAGATTCACCCCCGAAGGCAACTGTGAACCATGTGAGCATGGGCACTCAACAAGCCATGCAGTGTGACTAGTAAGTTCCCGCTAATTCATGCATCACGCTCGTAATATTTCAATGCTGGTGCATCACATTATTCATATTGAGGCATTCATGGATAAGAATAGTTACATATGGAGTTACTTAGAGGATCTGTTGAAGAGAGCACACTAGAAAGGATTGATAGCTAAAAAAATATTCCACAGTTGAGTATTAGATGTTGGAGATGCCAAGTTTAGTTTTCTTAAGGGGGTTAGCCTCGACAACAACACCCATAAACTTTCTAGCCATTCAGAATCTCGGGACGAGATTCATCTTAAGGGGGTTAGTCTGTCACATCCTAGATTTTTGAAATTGGAAGTTGAATAGGATTAATGGCAGTGCATCATAAGCATCATGCAAAAATTTCAATTCCAAAACTATTTGGTGGTTTTATATTTCAAAATGCCCCTTTGTTCCTATAAAGGAATTATACACGGTTGAGTAAGACCACTATTTTAAGCTAGGCAAATTATTGCTAAATAAGATCCTATTTGGATCCCTGATTTTTAGAAAAATCTGGACACAAAAATCATCTCAGTTGGTTGTTATAAGAAAAAGTTATAAATGAAATAATAAGTAGAAAAAGAATAAAAAAAGAAAAAAAAGAAACCTAGCCTACCCAGCGAGCCACCCCGTCCTAGCCCACCTAGCGCGCCGCCCTACCTACTGCCCGGCCCCGCACGCGCGCAGCGCGCAGCACAGCCGCAACCCGCCTTTGTTACAGCAAACCGGTAAGCTTGACAACCTCACTGATTCGTTAGGGCAAAGTCTTGAGTTTGTGATGTGCATGTCTCCGCGTTGCTTGCAACACCTGTGTGATGTTTCCTTCCTCCTACTGATTCGATAACCTTGGTTTCTTACTGATGGAAAACTTGCTGCTGTGCTGATTCACACCTTGCTCTTGGGGTTCCCAACAAAGCGCTCCTACATCAACTCAGCGCTGCATCAATTGTCCAAACTAATGGTTGGTAAATTAGAATTGGACAATAAATAATATAGTTAATATCCTACAAAGATCATTGTGACTTTACAAATTTATAGGAATTTAAATAGTTCAATTTGGAGTTCTAAATCAAAATATACAAAATAAAACAGAAACTGAAAAACAATAAAGAAAAAAAAGAGAACACAACAAGCCAGACGCAGCAGCCTAGCCCACCTAGCCTAGCGCACGCACGCGCGCAGCAGCGAGCCATCGAGCGCGGCCCGCCACCAACAACCCGCTTTTTGCCTCCCCTCTCGCTGACAGGTGGGGACCACCTGTCCTTCATCCTCCTTTGACTGGGAGAACAAAATCGATACGAGTTCCCCGTATCAGATGATTTCTTCGTTCCCCATCTATGCAAATCTCCATATAAATACTCCCTCTATTTCCCAGGCAATTTTTTGTAATTTCGCAAACCCTAGCTCCCGCGTCGGAACCTTCCGATCTCACCGGCGCCAGCTTTCCCATATCAAGCTCGTATCCATCGAATTGGTCACCCCCTCGCCATTCTGTCCTTCTAATCCTCGTTCCATTGTATATCTTAATCTCCTTACACTGTTTCCCCATCCGCAGAGCCATAATCCACCGTCGATTTGACGCCGGAGAATCACCGGAGATTCTCCGCCCCAGCGACCAATCACCGTTGTTCCATGAAGCGGTAGGCATTGCTGAGCAAACTTTCGTTATCATCATCTCCCTCCGCAGCTCGTGGTCGCCTTCACCGTCGCCAGGAACCACCAGGACCACCGCCACCGCCACTTCCCGATCCGCGCCACCTTCATATGCATCGTCACCACCGCCATCGATGCCAGGAACCAAACGTCCCAGATCGCTTCAAGCCGAGCCAAGCCGCGGAGCCGAGCCCGAGCGTGGACTTGGGCCTAGCCATGTCGAGTCGCCTCCTCAACGTCATCAGATCATGATCCAACGGCAGCAAACATGTCACTTAAGTGAAGAGGTATCTACCGTGTAATCTAGACACGTGGCGTCTGACCATGTAATTTGAATGATTACTATTAAAAATTAATAGAAATTGTATTAAACTTGTAAAACTCATAGGAAAATATTTACTAGTCCAAAAATAGAAAATTATATACCGATGGAAAGCTAACTTAATGTAGATTATGAATATATAGGTTGTTCAGACAATTACTGTAAGGTTTTGCCGTAATTATTTAAATGGATTAATTGTCCTTTTGGAGTAATAAACTCATAAGAAATCAAACAATGTTCAGAAAATTGAAAATAATATATCATTGAATTCAGAAAATTGTGAAGCATATTAACATGCCTTTATATCCAAATTTTACAATACATATTTATGGTAGTTATTTAAATGATTTAATGGCCAAATTGGAGTAAAAAAATCATAGTAAATTATTTATAGATCCGAAAATGACAAATAATATGTCTATGGAATCCTTGGTTCATGTAGAACATTAATCTGGCATTAGATATAATTTTGTCGAAGAAAATAATTTAAATGATTTAAAACCATCTAGATAGTATTTTAATTGCAGAAAATTAACGAGAACATCAAAATTAGTGAAACAAATTGGCATTGTTTTGTATTGATAATATCTATCCAAAGAAATTCCGTTCCAAATTATTTGGTACAGTTAAAATAGAAATTCATGCAGAAATCTATAAACCCATTGCAATATTGTTTTAATCATAAGAAACGATCTATAATTCCTTTTTAGGTGATTCAAATTGCTACTATCTCTAAATTGCATTACCTATCCAGTAGCATTTAGTTCATAATTTAATACGACAGAAATATCATTAGTTGAATTGAAGAGAGATAAACCCTAGTAAACCAATATAGCTTTAATAATAAATGCTTTAGTGCATTAAATGACATTACACATGCATCATATAATCTAATAATGTTTAGAACACTAAATTCAACCATTGTTACCTATTAAATTGTTATACATGCATTTTTTCATCATTGATTTCTTGTATTGTTGCACTGTTGCATGTTTGCAATGTTTTGAATGGTGTGTTTGTTGTGCTTGCTTCAAACGTTAGAATGCGAGGAGTGCAACTACTATGCTTGCAAGTATTGCAATTATGACGAGTGCAACCATTATATCTATGAGGATTGTAAGGACTATCAGAACGACTACAACAAAAGGCAAGTGGTGCTATCTTGGTCATAAACTTCCTACTGTTTTCCTATGCATTGTAGATATTTTTGTAGAATTGCATATATAGTAATTGATGTGTATAAGCTATGCTATGTCCCATACTATACTTCTTGGTATTCCTTGTTTATGATCCATCGTATTGGTAGATTGCTTAGCTATGCTATAAACGAGGATGGAATTACATCATGATGAACTATGTTTTGAAGGCAATTGTTTTGTGAAAACCAAAACAACTTAATTAATAAATCACCTGGGTGTGATAGGATTGATATTTTATGGATGGTTTTAATATGAAAAGGCACCCAGGCTTCAGAGGAATGTTTAGTATCTTTGTTTGGTAGCTTTTGTGTGCAACCATGTGCCAGTAAGAAATGGGTGGCTGGCTGGACTTAGTAGGTTGTGGCGACTCGAACCCTACATAGCCAAAGATGTAGAATAGGGTAGGTTGGTATGGTGTGTGGATGGGTTTGAGAAGCTCTTCCCGAAATTTCTCGTCTTGGACTTCTCCCTATCATTACACAATATGAGTGTGGTGGTCCGAGCTTGGTTGGCTAGGTCACATGGGTAAAGTGTACAAACCCCTGCAGGGTGTCTAAACTAAGTACTTAGCCGTTGATACGCCGAATTTGCCTCACCTTTCTATATCATAATTTACCTCTATTCATTGATATTTGTCTTATTATGAGGTATTACTTATGGATTTTCATCTGTTTATGCATGTTGGATGATTCCTGGAGGATGGACCGCCGGAGTCTGGATTCTGATGGAAAAGACGGCGTTTCGGTGCAATTTCGCGAAGATCATAAAAATACCAGAAAAATATGGAAACATATTATTTTACCTGAAGACAGAGGAAGCCATAAGGAGGAGCAAAGGGGGGCCTCAGGGGGCCCACAACCCCCTAGGCACGGTCCCACCTGACCCCGCGCCTAGGGTGGGTTTGGCCCACCTGTTTTGCCTTCGAATCTGCCCCTTCGCCTATATCTTCCCTACAGAACCCTAACACCAGGGGAGCAACCACAGATAGACTTCTGCCGCCTCTGGGAGGTGGAAAACACCGAGAGAGAAAGATCTCTCCGATAGACAGATTTCTGCCGGGGGAATTCCTTCCTCGAGAGGGGAGACCCTTGCCATCAACATCTTCATCAAGCTAGGCTTCATCAGGATCATCATCATCATCCACACCATCATGTCCACCAGCACCATCATCACCATTCCGTCCCGCTGTAACAATTGTGTTGGATATTGCTTAGTTCATTAGGGGAAACTTTCCCGGTGTTAATTACTATTGTAGTTGATGCTTGTGAGTGGAACCATTGGATTATTGTTTATGTTCATATTGTTATCCATTATCATATCATCTTTGATCTTGATCCATATGATGTCTTGTGAGTAGTTCGTTTAGTTCCTGAGGACATGCGAGAAGTCATGTTGTTAGTAGTGAATCTATGATGAGTTATTATTCAATGGTTTAGTATTTAAGTTGTGGTGCCATTCTTCTAGTGGTGTCATGTGAACGTCGACTACATGATACTTCACCATTTATAGGCCTACGTGAATGCATTGTGCATTTGGCTACTAATCGTGGGGTTGCCGGAGTGACAGAAACTTCAACCCCCGTTAGGACACCTTTGCACAAGGGAGCGTAGGATCTCAGAGTTTAAGGGTGTGGTTAGATTTATATCTTAATTACTTTCCTGTAGTTACAGATGTTTGCAGGGGGTTTAATCACAAGTATGTATTAGTCCTAGGAAGGGCAGTACTTTAGCACAGGTTCACCCACACAACACTTACACACACCAAAGAAGAGTACTCGGCTATTTGCAGCAAAAGCACTTGACAGAATTCCCATGTGTCCTCGAGAACGTTGGGTCCTTATAAGTATTTCCACTGGCTTGTCCTTTGATAAGAAAGGATTGGGCCACTTGCTCCGTTTGTTCGTTACTTCTATTACTTGCTCTTTGTTTTGTTGCCTTGTTAGAAAACCACTAAAAATCCGTTTGTTAAGTATTCACAGGGATTTCCTGCTCCATACCACTGTTCAGCACTTTCTTCTCCTCGTTGGGATCGACACTTCTATTTATCGAAAAATACTATGATACACCCCCTATACTTGTGGGTCATCAAGACTATTTTCTGGCGCCGTTGCCGAGGATTGAAGCGCTATTGAATAGTGGAACTGGTAAGGGAACTTTTACTATGAGTATTTCCTTTTGTTACTGTTTGTTTCTTTGTTTCCAATATGGATAACCCACTTGGTTTTCTGTTTGGGGAAACTACTACCACTGAAAGGGTAGCAGATAAACCACCACCTGTTGAGATAGATCCTTTTAAGATACCTGCGAGTATTGTTAATCGTGTCATGGATAATTATTACTTTGGGGATGGAACTGTCCATCCTGGTGATCACTTTCTTTATATCCATGAATTATGCGGATTGTTTAAGTGTGCAGGTATCACAACTGAATAGGTGAAGAAGAAGTTACTCTCCATATCCTTGAAAGGGAGAGCTGAGGCATGGTATAAGCTGCTTAAGAAAGGACAATCCATGGAATGGGAGGAGATGGCATCTCTCTTTTACTCTAAATTTTATCCTCCCAGTGAAATCCAAAAGGATAGAAGTCTTATATATAATTGTTGGCCTCTTGATGGATAGAGTACAACTCAAACTTGGGGGAGACTGAAGTTATTAATGCTTAAATTTCCTATTGATGAACTCCCTAACAATATTATTCTCAATAACTTTTATGCTAGGCTTTCTCTTCAGGGTAAAGGTTTACTAGATGCTTCTTGTGCTGGATCATTCACAAGTACGAAGGAAGAAGTTAAATGGGATATCTTGGACCGTATTCAAGATAACACTAAAGCTTGGGAGAATGACAAAGGAAGGAAGTCAGGTATCACTACAAGGAATCTGCTGATACATGACCCTCCGTTTTCGTCACTTAATCGTCATTTTCTACAATATATGCTGATCTTATGACGAAAACATATCATCAAAAACTGAGCATCAGTAATTGCATACAATGACGTTTTTTGTGAAATAGTCATAACCGTCTATGACGATATTGGATCGTCATAACCGTTATGACCATCCAATATCGTCATGGGGTATCTAGCCAGGCCAGGTCAGATCCTACGTGGCCAATCCGACGTGGCAAAATTATGACGAAACGGGAACGTCGTAGTGCAAATTCAGCCCAATCCAATGCGGTGACTTATTTGGGCCGAGCCCAATAACTATGGCGTTTTTTTCTTAGTCCAGGAATTTTATAGTACGTTTCATTTTGGGCCTTGGCCTATTTACTATCCATTTGTTTAGGCCTTGGCATATTCAAAGTCTAATTATTTTAGGCTTGCCATCAGCCTTTTTACCTTTTACAATCGGATACTTTGCTCCACAATTAGTCATTGGGATGGCCTTTTTAAAGCCCAACACAATTCAGATTACATTCATTTGGGCTGTACATGCAAGTAACGTTTGAAGCTTAGGAATTTCTAGATAAATAATTAATCAATTTTCATTGACAAAATGATACAGACCACATTTCAAAATGAACTAACCAAATTTTCAAATAAACAGACCAGAAGATCAAATGACCAAACAATCACTCCTCGTACATTACATCAAAACAAAAAAATTAATGCATACAACCAACAAGCCCACTGCCCAGCACCTCCCGGTCACCAATGATCCATCATAGTGCCCAACACCTCACTGGCTTCCTCCACTCCACCTGGGGTGTCACTGCTCTCCCAGCAACTCACCTAGGTGTGTTCTGCTACAGCTTGACCTACACCAACCACAAATAAACACCCCATATCAGACTACCAACAGCAAGCGTAGATCATCCAATATCATTTAGCTTCAAGTAAAGAACAACATGATCAAACAGTGAAAACACAAACTATTCTAGGTCGGATACAACAAATATACTACTAGACCATTTGAGCTCATGGTAAGGATCAACAAATGTTCTCTTCACGGTCAGATACAACAAGTATTTATGAGGACTAGAACAACAGTAGACTCAATAGTAATGCATTGCATCATGTCCCATCGTCAACCAAGTAAAAAGGAGAACATGATATACTGAAGACTTATCTAATACATCGGAGGATAGCAGCAGCAGGTTGGCTTCAACGTCGCGGAGGTAGCGCATCTGGATGAACATGTCGTCCTTCTGATGCACCTCCGACCATCGTCGGACACGGGCTTTCATGTGGCATGCTTCAATAACCTGTATAATGACATGAGCAACTTTTTTTACTAATTTGTTTTTCACCACAACCAATATATCTGAGCATAATAAGGAGCTATAAAGTTGCACAAATAGGAAAATGATAAAATCTAATAAGTTAAGATGTTATTATTCAAGTTCTCCATCAACTAGAAAACATCACAACCTATACTACTATGCTACTTTTTTCAATCATAGGGAGATGATGTGGGCATTTCAAGATAACTAAATACCAGCATAACCAAATGGCACAAGTAATATACAGCATAATTCCAGAACTGAACCAAATTCTAGCCTTTCAGGTGTGCTTCATCTACAACACAACCCTATTTTGCATACAAAGTCATATAGATGAACAACACACATAATATAACCTACACAAAAATTATTGAGGCACCTGGACCTAGTGCTAATACAATCAGATCATGGCATTGTTTACTTGGAGATTGCAACACAATGGCATGCGCAATACATTGAGGAATCTAGTGTTAATACAAAATAAGATGCAGAATAGGTTTATTAAGTAATCTGTAAATGCATATCAGCATGCATATATGTCCAGTTATCAAGTTTTAAAAGAATATGAATGATTACTTGATATATCTTCGCCCGTTGAACATGATATTGTCCTACACTAAATTCTTGACACAACCAGGCAACCAAATCAAACAAGGGCTACAAAACCAATAACCTTGCTAGGATACAGCATTCTACTCTATCAATTAGGACTACACACATGAATCGATAAAACATGATGGCCACCACAGCTAGCAGTATTATGATAGAGCATAATGAAGGGAACCACACAATAGGAAACTAGGACAACTACAGTGAGGGAGTGGGAGACTGTGATGATAAGTTGATAACCATGAACGGAAAACACCTAGTCACCTACCATGTATTACCAGGGAGCTTAATGGGAAATCAAATCACACACTTACAGAATTCAGAGAGGCAATCAGGATTGATGCAACAGATGGACAAGGTAGAGGATGCAGGGAGGAAATAACACTGGCATCGGAGGCATGTAACTACTCACCATGAGCATCTCGGGCTCGAGTAGGAAGTCCTAAAATCCGGTGTTATGGATCCGATGTATCCCTTCTTGGACACCTCAACCTCCAACTCCTCCACGGTTATTGATTCATCACATCTCACCATCGCATCTAGGGGCAGCTGTAGAGAGACAGAGGGAGATCGATAGAGAGGCCTCAAGAGAGAGAGAGAGGTAGTGTGGGATAGCATGAATCGTGGTTGAGGGAAGCCAGGGAGTTACCTTGATGTGACCGAACTTCGCCGAATCTCATCGTCCTTCTTCCCATCATCAAGCACCTTGCCAGATCTTCCCGAACTTCGCCATCACTGACCCAGCCGGGGTCCTCCCCACTAGTCGCCGCCAGATCTCTGCACTAGTTGCCACGCAGTCGATGTGGGCAGGTCGGATCGACGGAGCACCCTGCACGGATGCACACGCGTGCCGGCGAGCCAACGCACCACGACACCGTGGCTTGTTGAGGGCCGCCACCGATCTGGTCTGGTTGGGAGAGAATGTGGTGCGGGGTCGGATTAGGGTGGAGGCGGTGCATCTGGGTTGCAGGGTAGGCCTTGGCCTTTGCTGTGGCAGGAGAGGACGAGACTATGGCCTTGGTTGTGGCAGGGGAGAATGAGACCGTGGTGGTAAGGGCGGGGAGTGGCGGTAAGGGCGAGGTGAGGAGGAGGAGGAGGAGATCCCGATCTGGAAGACGAGCAAAGTGGCGGTGGGGTGCTGGGAGGGAGGGAGGTATGTCAGGGTAGGGTTAGGTTTAGGGCTGGAAACCTGGGAACCACACGAGGTGTAGTGGGTTTCTGGTCGTTGGATCAGTGTCGTGGACGTCTCAGATCGTTTGTCTAGGGCTGATCTGTGGGTAGGCCAGTCCTCCCTCCTGATTGGCTGGATTTGGGTGTTTATTTTCCAAGTGCAAAAACAGATTGTTCCATTAAATATCTACCAAATGAATTTTGCAAAATGCCACCATTCTATTTTTCAAAAATACTAGACCAACTTATATGGATAATGTCCCAATTGGGGTATCTCAAACCTTTTCTTCCACCACTGGCGAAAAAGAAAAATTCCTGCCGAATCGGTAGGAAGTGGGTCCGATTTGAACTACAGGTACATGATCCGATGCCCATTTTTTTTACAAAAAATGAGTTTTAGACTCACAATATCATGTTTCTTCAGAGATCCAATGCAATTTTTGCGAGGATCGTCCCCTAGCTAAGAACCTTCATGACCGCCGTTTTGACCATAGTTTGAAACAGGCATAAAAATTCAAAAACGGTCCGATCAACGCAAATACTTCGCGTGGTGTCTTATTATGTGACATAGTTGCAAGTAAAAATACCAAACTTGGTAAATTGAGTATGTCTCGAAAAAATCTTCACAAAATGACCTATTGTTTCATTGCTTTCGGGTCAAATGACCAATGTTATGGCTAGAATCAGGGCATAGTTTGTGATAATACACCCGTATCGTTCACACATGTGCATCATGGGATGGCGAACAATGTTGCAGGAGGAAGTTTTCCATTTGGTCGCACGGAAAAACCATTTTCCGAGTGCAAAAAACGGGCCGTTTTATGAAGCAACCACCAAATGAAAGTTTCAAAATGCTACCATCCCATTTTTCAAAAATAATAGGACACCTTACATTGACAAATATCCCAACCAGGGTCTTTCAAACCTTTGTCCACCCCTGGCAAAAAAGACAAATTCCTGCCGAATTGGTAGGAAGTGGGTCCGATTTGAACTACAGGTACATGATCAGATGCCCATTATTTTTTGAAAAAATGAGTTTTAGACTCACAATATCATGTTTCTTCAGAGATCCCATGCAATTTTTGCGAGGATCGTCCCCTAGCTAAGAACCTTCATGACCGCCGTTTTGACCATAGTTTGAAACAGGCATGAAAAATTCAAAAACGGTTCGATCAACGCAAATCCTTCGCGTGGTGTTTTATTATGTGACATAGTTGCAAGGAAAAATACCAACCTTGGTAAATTGAGTATGTCTCGAAAAAACCTTCACAAAATGACCTATCATGTTCGAGGTTTCATGGCTTTCGGGTCAAATGACCAATGTTATGGCTAGAATCAGGGCATAGTTTGTGATAATACACCCGTATAGTGCACACATGTGCATCATGGGATGGCGAACAATGTTGCAGGAGGAAGTTTTCCATTTCGTCGCACGGAAAAACCATTTTCCATTTTCTGAGCACAAAAAACGGGTCGTTTTGTGAAGCAACCACCAAATGAAAGTTTCAAAATGCTACCATCCAATTTTTCAAAAATAATAGGACACCTTACATTGACAAATGTCCCAATCAGGGTCTCTCAAACCTTTTCTTCCACCCCTGGCGAAAAAGACAAATTCTTGCCGAATCGGTAGGAAGTGGGTTCGATTTGAACTACAGGTACATGATTCGATGCCCATTATTTTTAGAAAAAAATGAGTTTTAGACTCACAATATCATGTTTCTTCAGAGATCCAATGCAATTTTTGCGAGGATCGTCCCCAAGCTAAGAACCTTCATGACCGCCGTTTTGACCATAGTTTGAAACAGGCATAAAAAATTCAAAAACGGTCCGATCAACGCAAATCCTTCGCTGGCGTATTATTATGTGACATAGTTGCAAGTAAAAATACCAAACTTGGTAAATTGAGTATGTCTCAAAAAACCTTCACAAAATGACCTATTGTTTCATTGCTTTCGGGTCAAATGACCAATGTTATGGCTAGAATCAGGGCATAGTTTGAGATAATACACCCGTATTGTGCACACATGTGCATCATGGGATGGCAAACAATGTTGCAGGAGGAAGTTTTCCATTTGGTCACACGGAAAAACCATTTTCCATTTTCCGAGCGCAAAAACGGGCCGTTTTGTGAAGCAACCACCAAATGAAAGTTTCAAAATGCTACCATCCCATTTTTCAAAAATAATAGGACACCTTACATTGACAAATATCCCAACCAGGGTCTCTCAAACCTTTCTGTCCACCCCTGGCGAAAAAGAAAAATTCCTGCGGAATCGGTAGGATGTGGGTCCGATTTGAACTACAGGTACATGATCCGATGCCCATTATTTTTAGAAATAATGAGTTTTAGACTCACAATATCATGTTTCTTCAGAGATCCAATGCAATTTTTGCGAGTATCGTCCCCTAGCTAAGAACCTTCATGACCGCCGTTTTGACCATAGTTTGAAACATGCATAAAAAATTGAAAAATGGTCCGATCAACACAAATCCTTCGCGTGGTGTCTTATTATGTAACATAGTTGCAAGGAAAAATACCAAACTTGGTAAATTGAGTATGTCTCGAAAAAACCTTCACAAAATGACCTATCATGTTCGAGGATTCATGGCTTTCGGGTCAAATGACCAATGTTATGGCTAGAATCAGGGCATAGTTGTGATAATACACCCGTATAGTGCACACATGTGCATCATGGGATGGTGAACAATGTTGCAGGAGGAAGTTTTCCATTTCGTCGCACGGAAAAACCATTTTCTATTTTCCGAGCGCAAAAAACGGGTCGTTTTGTTAAGCAACCACCAAATGAAAGTTTCAAAATGCTACCATCCCATTTTTCAAAAATAATAGGACACCTTACATTGCCAAATGTCCCAACAAGGGTCTCTCAAACATTTTTGTCCACCCCTGGGGAAAAAGACAAATTCCTGCCAAATCGGTAGGAAGTGGGTCCGATTTGAACTACAGGTACATGATCTGATGCCCATTATTTTTTGAAAAAATGAGTTTTAGACTCACAATATCATGTTTCTTCAGAGATCCAATGCAATTTTTTCGAGGATCGTCCCCTAGCTAAGAACCTTCATGACCTCTGTTTTGACCATAGTTTGAAATAGGCATAGTTTGAAAAGGGCAGGAAGTATGGTCAATTAATGATGCAAAACATGTTGAAAATATGTCATTTAGACATATTATTTGTTGAATTCCGATTTACGGATTAAAAATAATGAATTATGGAAGATTTAAGTAATTTATAAATATTTAAAAAAAGATTTGGAATTTTAGTTATTCATAATTAATTATAGATATAATCTTCATATTTTTCTGATCAATTTATATATAAAAAACATTTTTTTTAACTTACCAATAAAAAGATATGAATTATGCCATATAAAAGATTTTTCTAGAATTGTAAAACAAAATAGATAAAAACAGAAACTTTTCTCACCTAGAGAGAGCGAGCCAGTGACAATGACGGGTGGGCCATGGGACGCTGACTGGACATTGGTGTGGTTGGGTGTTTTGTACCGGTGTGAATCTAGACTGGCTCAATGGCATGTGGTCCTCGTTTAGAAAAGTTTAAAGAAAAAACTAAACGTGAGGAGAATAGAAGGACATGTTCCATTTAGGCCCAGGCCCAACAGAAGAGATTCAGTTTATTAAGGTCTGACGCGTGGTTTTCTACAAGAACGAGCCTGTGGCCTATCGGCGTGGGAGTGACCCGGAGGTCGCGGGTTCGATCCCCCAAGGGGACGTATTTTTATGGCATTTCACAAAGTGAGGTGGGGCCTGCCTGTCAGTTCGCTGGTGGGGTTAACTCGTCAGGGTGCGGGTGGGGCCTGCCTGTCAGTTCGCTGGTGGGGTTAACTCGTCAGGATGCGGGTGGGGCCAGCCTGTTAGTTCGGTGGTGGGGCCAACTCGTCAGCTCGGTGGTGGGGCCTGCCTGTCAGCCTGGTTGTAAAAAATATTTATAATAGATAAATATTAACACGTGGATAAACCACTTATGCACAAAATGACATGTAGACATGACACATATGTCCAATTGCTGATGTGGCCGACTAGTAATATTAATAAATATGAATTTAGACATTACGACAATTTAAATTGGTCATAATAGGCTACAAGTAAGATCCTAAGACGTATTGTGCAGACCATGACGATTTCATCTGATAGAATTACGACGATTTCGACACAAAACGTCATAATTATACATGGTTTTACCTCTCTAAATGGAATATGACCATCTTGTACGAAATCATCATAGATTTATGATGATTTAATTTTGCGTCACTACGAGAAGGTAACAAGTGAACACATTTCTTATAGTGTATAAACTATGATTATGAATGTATAAAATCTTTTATGGAAACTGATAACTTCCGTGATATTAGCAATAAGTTTGGCCTTGATCCTCAAGTTCTTTCGGAATGTTTTAATGCTTTTGCCTCTTATATTGAGATTCCCAAGAAAGAGTGGGACAAGTACCATGCTACTTATAAAGACGTTGTTACCCACGTTCCTGCTAGTGTAGAGGTTTGTACTTTTGATTCTATTTTTCCCGAACCTTATGTTGAGAAGATCCCTTTTCCCTCCAAGGTAAGGGAACACTCTATTTTGGCTAATGTGGTTAGCAAAAGCGCAAAGAAAACTGTAGGTTCCAATGAGATTATTGATATCGAGCCTGTGGTAGCTACTGTGAAAGAACTTGTCACTAGAAATATAGCGGATGAGTACATTGTCTTTTGTGAGGACGCTACTAATACTGTTTCTCATCCTAAGAAAGTTAGAAAAGCTAGTGTTCCCGTGCTCTCTGTTAAAATTGGTGATCATTGCTATTATGGTTTATGTGATATTGGTGCTAGTTCTAGTGCTATTCCTTATGAGCTTTACAGGGAAATTATGCATGAGATTGGTCCTTGTGAGCTTGAAGACATTGATGTGGTTATTCACCTTTCCAATAGAGAGCAAGTTTGCCCCATTGGTATTGTAAGAGATGTGGAGGTCCTTTGTGGTAAGATCAAAATATCCTGCTGATTTTCTAGTACTTGGTAAAGAAGCTAGTAAAACCTATCCTATCATCTTTGGTAGACCCTTCCTTAATACTTGTGGGGCCATCATAGATTGTAGGAAGGAAAATTTTTTGACTAAGGTTGCTGGAGAATCTTATGAGTTTAATTTTTCCAAATTTGCCAAATGTCCTTATGAAAATGAATTACCTGATGAGGATTTCAAGGTTGAACAACTGTCTGCTATTTCTCTTGCTCCTAACAATTCTTTGCAGCAGTTCATGTAAGATCATGAAAGTGATGCCTTTATGAAGGAAAGAAATGATATTGATGAGGTTTTCCTTCGTCAGCCTGAGTTACTTAAGCATAATTTACCTTTGGAAGATTTGGGTACCACACTACCACCCAAAAGGGATCCTGTTTTCAAATTAAAACCTTTACCTCATGATCTTAAATATGTTTATCTTGATGATAAGAAGATATATCATGTTATTATTAGTTCTAAACTTTCAGGGACGGAAGAAGAAAGGCTATTGGAATTATTGAAGAAGCACCGAGGAGCTATGGGTTATACTCTTGATGATTTAAAAGGAATTTCTCCCACTATATGTCAGCATGCTATTAATATTGAGACTGATGCAAAACCAGTTGTTGAGCACCAGCGCCGTCTAAATCCTAAAATGAAGGAAGTGGTAAGAAATGAGGTATTAAAACTCCTTGATGGTGGTATTATTATCCTATTGCTGATAGTCAATGGGTTAGCCCCATTCATTATGTTCCCAAGAAAGGGGGAATTACTGTTGTGCCTAATGAGGATAATGAGCTTATACCCTAGAGAGTAGTGGTTGGGTATAGAATGTGCATTGATTTTATAAAGATTAATAAATTTACTAAGAAAGATCATTATCCTTTGCCCTTTATTGATCAAATGCTTGAAAGGCTATCCAAAAAGACTCGCTTTTGCTTTCTTGATGGTTATTCTGGGTTTTCTCAAATCGTTGTGAAAGCACAGGACCAGGAGAAACCACTTTCACTTGTCCTTATGGTACTTATGCTTATAGGTGTATGCCTTTTGGTTTATGTAATGCTCCTGCTACATTTCAGAGATGTATGTCTGCTATCTTTCATGGTTTTTGTGAAGAAATTGTAGAGGTTTTCATGGACGATTTTTCCGTCTATGGAACTTCTTTTGATAACTGTTTGCACAACCTTGATAAAGTTTTGCAGAGATGTGAGGAAACCAACCTTGTTCTTAACTGGGAGAAATGTCATTTCATGGTTAATGAGGGAATTTTTCTTGGACATAAGATCTCTAAAAGAGGCATTGAAGTTGATAGAGCCAAAGTTGAAGCAATTGAGAAGATGCCTTGTCTATCAAAGGTATTCGTAGTATCCTTGGTCATGCTGGTTTCTATAGGAGATTTATTAAAGATTTCTCTAAAATTTCAAAGCCCCTTCCTAATCTTCTTCAAAAAGATGTACCTTTTGTTTTTGATGATGATTGTAAGGAAGCCTTTGAAACCTTGAAGAAAGCTTTAACAACTGCTCCTATAGTCCAACCACCTGATTGTAGTTTACCTTTTGAAATCATGTGTGATGCTAGTGACTTTGTTGTGGGTTCTGTCCTTGGACAACATGTTGACAAGAAGTTGAATGTTATTCATTATGCTAGCAAGACTCTAGATGCTGCTCAAAAGAATTATGCTACTACTGAAAAAGAGTTCTTAGCTGTAATATTTGCTTGTGATAAGTTTAGACCTTATATTATTGATTCTAAGGTTACTATTCATACTGACCATGCAGCTATTAAGTACCTTATGACAACGCTAAGCCTAGGCTTATAAGGTGGGTGTTGCTTTTGCAAGAGTTTGATCTGCATATTGTGGATTGGAAAGGTGCTGATAATCCTGTTGCTGATAATTTATCTCGTTTGGAAAAAAATTCTTTTGACCCTTTACCTGTTAATGATAATTTTCCAAATGAGCAGTTAGCTCCAATAAGGGTAAGTCCACATGAGAATCCTTGGTATGCTGATTATGCTAACTTTATTGTTTCCAAGTATTTGCCTCCAACCTTTACCACCCACCAAAGAAGGAAATTCTTCTATGATCTAAAGCATTACTTTTGGGATGACCCATACCTATATAAGGAAGGAGTAGATGGCATTATGAGGAGATGTGTTCCAGAATTTGAACAACAAGAGATATTGAGAAAATGTCATGGCTGTGTTTATGGAGGACATCATGCTGAGGATATGACTGCACATAAGGTTTTAAAATCTGGATTTTATTGGCCTACTCTTTTTAAAGATGCAAGGAAGTTTATCTTATCCTGTGATGAATGCCAACGAGTAGGTAACATCTCTAGACACAATGAAATGCCTATGAATTATTCTCTTGTTATTGATCCTTTTGATTGTTGGGGATTTGACTTTATGGGGCCTTTTCCTCCTCAAAAGGGTATACTCATATTCTTGTTGCTGTTGATTATGTTACAAAGTGGGTAGAAGCCATACCTACGAGCAGTGCTGATGGTAAGACCTCTTTGAAAATGGTCAAAGATGTCATTTTTCCTAGGTTCGGTGTACCTAGATATCTCATGACTGATGGAGGCTCCCATTTTATTCATGGGGGTTTTAGAAAAACTCTCGCTAAGTATGATGTAAACCACAGAATAGCCTCATCTTATCACCCCCAAACTAGTAGGCAAGTAGAACTTTCCAATAGGGAAATTAAATCTATCTTGCAGAAGACTGTCAATAGGTCTAGGAAAAATTGGGCTAAAAAGTTGAATGACGCTTTGTGGGCTTATGGAACTGCTTATAAAAATCCTATGGTTATGTCTCCTTATAAAATGGTCTATGGGAAAGCTTGTCACTTGCCTTTAGAATTAGAACATAAAGCTTATTGGGCAGTGAAAGAGACTTGCTGGTGAGAAAAGACTGCTCGATTTAAGTAATCTAGATGAGTGGAGAGGGGAAGATTATGAAAATGCTAGGGTCTTTAAGGAAAAAGTAAAAAGATGGCATGATAGGAGAATTCTCAAAAGGGAGATCCATGTTGGTGAGAAAGTTCTTTTGTATAGGTCTTGCCTCAGATTTTTTGCAGGGAAACTACTCTCCAAATGGGAAGGACCTTTTGTTATCAAGGAAGTGTACCGTTCAGGTTCCATCAAAATCTCTTCTCTGAAAGATGACACAACACAGGTGGTTAATGGTCAAAGACTAAAACATTATATTTCTAGAAATTCTTACAATGAAGAAGTGGATCTCATTCAAATGGTGACTCCAGAATAATTTATCAAGAACCAAACACCAGAAACTGAAGAGTTCTTCAAATAGGTAAAGAGTGGTGAAAACAGAAGGTTTGCGAATCTCCAATCTTTTTATATTTTTTATGTTCTTAATACATAAGGGAAGTTACGAGACGAAACTGAAGAGGAAATGGAGCCCCGGGTGGACAAACCCACCCCAGGCGCGGGCCCAGCCTTGTCGCGCCTGAGGGGGTGTTCCACCCCTAAACTCCGTCTCCACTTCGTTTTGATGTCAAAACCTTCCTTATGTATTGATTCTTCATAATATATAACCCCCGGATCCCCCGATGTTCGTGCATCATGTTCTTGTTGTGTTTTCGTTTCAATTTGTTTATGTCAGGAAACCTTCTCGAGTTTTGAGCACCATGGCCTTCGCCAACACAAAGGCAAGAAGCCCGTGGAGATAGAATTGGAAGAACACCACCACAGAAGGAGTGAATTGTCATCAGGTTTGGCATCCCCTTGGCTTGTCACAAGCTTGGGGGAGTGCCGCTGTATTAATGCAAGCTACTGAAAACTAGATGCATAATAAAACAATAGGAGATTCATGATAGTGACACTTGCCTTAGTTGTAGTAATCGTTTACACAGTCGTCGCAATCACAATAATCAGACTCCGGGCAATCTATTGCGCAAAACAATAATTGCAATCAATCATACAGTAGAGCAACACAACAAAACAATATGCATGCATTTTATAAAAGAGAAACAAGATCAAAAGCTTTCCATAAACATTTTCCATTAAACAAATAGGCTTTTAATAGGCATTATAGGAATCTCAAAACTTTCAGTATGAAACAGTTTCAGAAAATTATGAGAACCATTCTACTGGATAGGTAATGTTCATAGGTTTCATTTTCCACTGGTTTCACCCTAAAATGATTTATAGATTAAAAGTTATAGCCAAAATACCAATTTACTAGATTTAATCATAGATAATTATTTTTTACTATAACAAATTCCACTAATGCTAAAGTGACGTATATTACAATTTTCTGAATCCATAGGCACCAAATTTGCCAATTTTGGAGTTGTGGATATTTTCCTAAGAATTATTTACCATACAATAGATTTAAATAATCCAGAAAATATGCATTGGTCAAAGTACTCATATGGTGATTTATATGGTGATTTATTCAATGGTGTGTTTCAAGCATTCATATGGTGATTTATTCAATCATGTTCTTCATCTTATTTGTTTGCACAAAACTCTTATCTATTGAGTATTACTTTGAAAGCCTTCACTTGTGAAAAACCTTTTTGAGCAAAGAGTGCTCCTGTTTTGAAACTTCTACAAAAAGCTTTTGTGAAACTGTTTATCAGGTCCAATTATGATTTATCTTTATGTATCTCTATTGTGACTGCTGTACTTGGTTGCAAGCTAAGTTATATAATGGTGAGTTGCTTTCTTCTATGAGTTGTGCAAGGGTAAGTGTGATGCTTCTTGTCCGTATTCTTTTTATCGACACTTCACTCCATAAACCTATGGACATGTTTACTAAGCTCAGTATTCGCTTGGGGACAAGGGAAGTCTAAGCTTGGGGGAGTTGGTACGCCCAATTTGCATCACCTTTCTATATAATAATTTACCTCTATTTATTGATATTTGTCTTATTATGAGGTATTACTTATGGATTTTCATCTGTTTATGCATGTTGGATGATTCCTGGAGGATGGAATGCCGGAGTCTGGATTCTGACGGAAAAGACAGCGTTTCGGTGCAATTTTGCGAAGATCAGAAAAATACCAGAAAAATATGGAAACATATTATTTTACCGGAAGACGAAGGAAGCCAGAAGGAGGAGCGAAGGGGGGCCTCAGGGGGCCCACACCCCCTAGGCACGGGTCCACCTGACCCCACGCCTAGGGTGGGTTTGGACCACCTGTTCGGCCTCCGACTCCGCCCCTTCGCCTATATCTTCCCTACGGAACCCTAACACCAGGGGAGCGACCATAGATAGACTTCCGCCGCCTCTGGGAGGCGGAAAACACCGAGAGAGAAAGATCTCTCCGGCAAATAGATTTCTGCCGGGGGAATTCCTTCCCGGAGAGGGGAGACCGTTGCCATCAACACCGTCATAAAGCTAGGCTTCATCGGGATCATCATCATCCACACCATCATCTCCACCAGCACCATCATCACCACTCCGTCCTGCTATAACAATTGTGTTGGATATTGCTTAGTTCATTAGGGGAACCTTTCCCGATGTTAATTACTTTTGTAGTTGATGCTTGTGAGTGGAACCATTGGATTATTGTTTATGTTCAGATTGTTATTGTAACATCCCAAAAATATAACACAAGGATCATCAAACTCTAATCACTAAAATTAGGGTTAACAAAAACATTGATTAATTAAAATCATATGAATGCTTGTGTGAATGAAATGATTTGAAAAATGCATGAATGGACTTGTGTGATTAACCTAAATAGCAAGAAGTAGTTTAAAGATTAAAATAACATCATATAAAACATTTCCATGCAGAAACAAATCAAAAGAAAATGAAAAACAAAGCAAATAAATCAAATGGTCATTTTTGCCAATCTTGCTCACTAGGTCACTTTGAGTGCTTCTAGTACAAGATTTCAAACAGAAACTTTCCCAATTCTTTTCACCCCTTGATAGAACTAGTAAAAGTGAATCAAGGCCCAGCTTTCAAACTTGCAGAAACATTTGGCAACCCCATTCAAATCACAATTCAAAATTGAATGTTATTCATATGTGAAGATCATCCATTTTCAAAACCCAACCAAACCAATGCCCCTTGACTAATCCAACTAACCAGATACCCCTGGCATGTGCCTAGAAAACCCACAAAGTTTGAATCCAAAATTCAAATTTAAAGTTCTTGCGGCCATTTCATCAAACACCTTGCAGATTCAAATCAAACAAACATCAAACAATATAGTGTGCACTAAAATTGGCCTAACTTGTTCCCTTTCTGGTTGCAACTAGCCCTTAATAGATCATCTAGCCTCTTTAACAATCTTTAGCACCACTGTGAGCTTGCCATTTCCATCAATGGTGAGCATGCCGAGAGCAGCATTGCCACCCCATGGTCGACAGCAAGCTACGAGCAACACTAAGCCTAGCCAGCATGTCTAGAAAGCACCCCACCATCCAGTACCACTCTTTGTCCTAGCCCCGAGAAATGACAGCCCCTGGACCACACGGCACGACCATGACAAACCTCTCTGCGCGCGATCCGAGAGGGCGCTAGTGCGCCATGCTCGACCAGCACCCAAAGACCGCGTGCCGCCCTTGCCGCTTGCAGGGATGATCACGAGCACCCCAGCAACCCCGCAGACAGGCCCGTTCGCCGCCACGCGGACCACACGAGCTGTGCGACATTAAAATCACCGTCGGACCCGCTCAGAGCACCGCGACGTTCCGACCGATCAGCACCGCCCCATGCCGCAAGACCACGCTATTGAGCTTGCCAGGGAGCACAGCACCGTCCCCTACCGTCGCCCATGCCAGTAGCTGCCTGTGCCGTCGACCGCGACGAGCTCAGCCCACGCCCGTTGGTCCCCTTCCGCCACTATAAATAGATGCCTCCACCGCTCATTTTCGCCCCACCAGTTCAACTCCCCTCTCACCCAGAATTACCCCACCTCACTCCCGGAGCAAGGCAAGCAGCGCATTGCCGGAATTTTTGCCGGAGCCCGCCGCTGCTAGAGAAGAAGGGAGCCGTCGATTGGAGCCGCCCCAGGAGGAGCTTTCGGTACCAGGAGAACCGCCATCGTCGACTTCGTCGTTCGCCCCCATCGCCGACCCTCGCTTGAGCCCCGGTGAGCCTCCCACGACCCCCACCTGTCGCGCTAGGGTTCTGTCTCGCCGGCGCTCCCGACGTGGACGATGAACCGTAGTCGTTTGATTAGAGTTAGATCGTGCGGTTCACACTGCCCCATACCACGTCGCCCCTCCCCGTCTCACTGACGCATGCGGACAGTCACTTAACCAGCCCGCGTACGCGCTGTGTGTTGTGGGCCGGCCCAGTAAAACATCCCGCGCGACCCAACAATTCAAATTAAGCTTTATTAATTTAATTTCAAACACAGTTCTATATCCAGATTCAAAAATCAACCCATCTCGATTCACTGAACCAAAATGCATGAAACCAATTTTATTATAAACGTACTGAAATGCTTAATCCAAGCCCGTTGGATTCAAACCATTTATATTTGTGGATCAACCATGGTAAAAATAATAAGGCAGCAGATTTTCTACATTCAAACATTTTTCAAAATTCAACCATTAAAGCTTTTGAGTTGATTCCAACTCTCAAAAATCACATTTGATCATACCTTTCAGAATATATAAAAAATATGGGTTTACTTACAGATATAATGTTCAAATAATAAAAGAATGCCCCATAGGCATTTCTAGTCACTTTATTTAATTAAAATAAAAAGGTTAAACCTTATTAAATTGTGACACCACTTTAAATCACAGTCCCATGTACTGAAATATGTGGTGATGACATGTTTCAACATGATCCCATGTTTGAGTTGGAGAATATTAAATCTTAAGTAGTTTTTCAATGAGTAGAAATTACTTTTCTAAAAGTAAAACAATTAAGGCAAGTGCTTAAATCTTGTAATATTAGTGATGATGCTAGATCATCTAGTGTGAACCATTGTGTGATGATTGGAAATAGTTAAGTATTGTTTGGTGATTGTGTACCTCGTATTTATTTATAGACGCTAGTACCGACCAAGGATACGAGGAGGAAGGAGGATACTACGAGGAAGAAGCCGAGGAGAACTTCAACCACTCCTCTGCTCAAGGCAAGCTTATACTGATAGTTATGCAAGCCAATACTTGAAACCTTGCAATCTAACCCTTGCAACTTATGCAAGCTAATACTTGCTTGTTTCCATGACAACTATATGCCTTAAGCATATGTGATCATACCCACTTGATAACCCAATCCTAGTTTTACTTGCAAGCTTTATACTTTATTTCATTATCAAAGCTTTCTCTTAGAGTTTACATAGTGAATTGTAGATACTAGAAGAATATTGGAAGGTAGCATAAAGAGCATAAAATTTGGCCTAAGTTAGATAATCTTGATGTCATCCTAAGGCATGAGATTGAACCTAGCAAATCACCAATTGTTTACCACCCCTCATCAGTATTTACCACCACTTGTAGATGCTAGTGCTTAACATAAAACTTGATCAACTTTAGATGGGAATACTTGGTGAAAATGGTTATGCAAACCTTAGAATGATGAGTCATTCTACTGAAATGTTTTGACATGTGTTTCTGAACACCAGATGATTTTGATGATGAAAATGTTGAGGCATGAGCCTTAGCCCTTTATAAAAATGATGGTTGTCTGGATGCGATACCATTCCAATTTTATCATACAACCACAATACCCGAAATTTGGGTAGGGCTTGACTGGAAATTTATATACCTTAGTATGGGTTCCCTCGCGGCCAAGGTCTGAGCTGAGGCTACCTTGTGAAGATTGTCCACCTGTGCAGTACCCAAGATGACAAGTTGGTCATGGTTGGGAGGCCAAACTCACAGGAGAGGTGCCTATACTAGGGCGTGTAACTGAATGGTTAGGATTGATTATCCGCATACTGAGTATGGTGAATTCAGGATTTGTTCCTGACGGATGTATCGAATGTTGTGGTGAAAGTGTACAATCTCTGCAGAGTGTCAAACTATTCGAATAGCCGCGTCCGCGGTTATGGACAGTTGGAGTGGCCATATTGTTCTCCCGTCAGATGTTTTACAAATGATTTGTGAAATGAATTGTGACTTTGACTTGACCACAACAGAGTTGTGATACGAAATTCAAGTTCCCACCTAGGTGTTATAAAATTTTCAACTAAATTTCTTGCTTCTGAACTTAGTAGAGATAAATCTGGCTTTTTGCAAAACAACCCTAGAGCTTAGTATATCCTTTTCAGAACCACTTCACTTGTTAGTATTAGTTTGCGAGTACTTAGAGAGTACTCATGGCTTTGTCCCTGGCTATTCCTGTTGCCAGAATATGAAGAGGAGTACTAGGATGATGGACTGCAGGAAGGTTACAACAACTAGGATCATCTCCCATCATCAGCATTGCCTATGACCCTGAAGATGGAGCTTCGCCCACGGTATCGTTATCTTTACATTATTTCGCTGGTTGAATTGTATTAAGAACTGGATCATGAGATCCTTATTTGTGTAAGACCTTATGTATGGTTTGTAATGGATGATGTACTGTGATATCCAAATCTGTTATGTCTCGCAAAAATGGTAATCCTGGGATTGCGATGTATGGCATAACAGGCATCTGGGATTAAAAATCTGGGTGTTGACAAGTTGATATCAGAGCCATCCTGACCATAGGAGACCCTAGTTAGAATGGACGTTTGAATCAAAAACCTAGTTTCAAAACCAAAGGAAGTGAGTATTTACCAAAAACTTATTCTCATTCATATCACTTGGATTCTTTCATGAAAATTCATGTTCCTCAAAAATTCTTGCAAACTTACATAAAATTTGACACACTTGATCAATCTACTAACTTACTCATCCTATATTCTTATAGATGGATGTGAAGTACATCAAGTTTTATCAGTTAGGGAATGAAGGAGACCTCATTTTTGAGCGTGACTTGGACCAGCTTTCAGAACTTCTGGAGCGTCCGCACCCCGAGTTCTTCGGAGCTCAGCTCAATGATCAGGAAGGAGAATACCTGCAGTGGCTAGTTGTTGCAAGTCTCCGAGGAAAGATTGAACCTCCCACTGCAGAAGGAATTCAGTTCACCTTAAGAGAGAACAACTGGCTCGATGGACTGGCCAGGGCAATGCAGGAAGCTCTTGCCCGTCTGTGTGGGCAGAGTATCAATCAGATCAAGGGTACCCGTTTTGAGTTCTACCCAAGGGGTGATGTTATGGGACAGTCACTAGAGGCCCCATACCACCCTGAGCTGAAGTGTCCGTTGGACCACCTCAGATTCATGATGTATGACCGTCAGAAGAAGTTGGACAATGCCCGTGCCTACGCCAACCACAAGTACGCGATCACCAAGAAGAAGGATCAGACCCTTGCCATGCTAGTGAAGGATTTCAAGTCTCGTCGCCGTCATCTCGACAAAAAGGAGCGAATCATTGCCCGTCTTCGCCACCGGATCACGGATTTGGAGGAGACCATCCACGAGAGAAACATGCAGTTGGAAGAAAGGGAGAATGCCGGAGAAGACCTTCGAGGAGACCCCTACTCCTATCTCAGTGATGATGATGACTTTCTGGAGTATCAGGCCATGGACTTCTTCACCGCTGAGGATGACTTCGCCTTCATTGATGATGAGGACACTAACTCCGAGGAGTAGTAGCACTTGAGCACTAGCGTTAGTGAATTGTAGTCGGTCCCACTGTATCGTAGTTTCCCAGAATGGTTCTTAAAAACATCTGTTTTCCTTTGTTGTGGTGTGTGTTTGTATCGTGTGCTATGAATGAATGAAAAGCAAGTTACTAGAAAAATCTGAGTCAAACTTTAAAAACTTTTCAAAGCTCTGAATCTTAGATTAGTTCCGACCCTACCATTGAGTCGATAACTTGATCGATTCTTGATAAAGGATACGGATATTTTTGGCATGCCTTGTTCAAAGCGGTATAATCAACACACATTCTTAAATCAATGGTGTCCTTTTTAGGGACGAGTATAGGATTTGCCACCCAATCTGTATGGATGACCTCTATTATAAAATCCGCTAATTCTAGGCGGGCTAATTCCTTGGCTATTGCTTTGCACTTCTCCTCACCAAACCATCGTAAGGACTGTTTGACGGGTTTAGCGTTAGGGTACACATTTAGAGAGTGCTCGGCAAGTTCCCTAGGTACTCCGGTCATGTCAGATGCCTGCCATGCGAAGATATCACTATTAGCTTTGAGGAACTCAACGAGCGTGCTTTCCTATGCGTGGCCTAAGCCTACCCTATGTTCGTCGTCTTGGAGGGATCATCTTCCTTCAGCGATGTTTTCTTCGTCTCTTCTGTCGCCTTGAACTGCAAACTTGGCTTCAGCACCTCGTTCTTCGTAGTGGGCATCTCGGATGGATTGACGATCTTCTTGATCTCCTGGGCGTGCAGAACGGCTTCGGCGAAGGAAGCAGATCCTTCGTCGCACTCTTGCGCCTTCCTCGGATTTCCCCGTATGGTGATTACGCCCTTTGGAACTGGAAGTTTGATCATGTTGTAGATGTAACAGGGACGAGCCATGAACGCCCAGTAAGCCGGACGTCCGAAGATGGCGTGGTAAGAACTTTTGAATGGTACCACCTCAAAAGCGACTGGCTTGGTCCGGTAATTGTCTCGGGTTCCGAATGTCACGTATAGAGTAATCTCACCCAGAGAATCCGCCTGTCTCCCTGGTACAATGCCATGGAAAGTTACACTGTTGTAACTCAACTGGCTCTCGTGTAGCTTCATGCGGTGGAGCGTCTCAATGTAGAGGATGTTAATACTGCTTCCATCGTCCATGTGTGTTTTAGAGAACTCATAGCCATCAATAAGAGGATTGACGACCAAAGGGTACTTTCCCCGACGATGTGTTTTCCTCGAGTAATCTGAATGATCAAAGGTAATGGTTACCTCTGACCAGTCCAGGAACTGTGGAACAGCCGGAACCGTGGCATTGAGCTCACGAAGACCCGCCTTTTTGTCCTTAGCAGGTTGGAAAATTCTTAGTCGGAAAATTCTTCTTTCCATCCAACTTAGGCTCTGCAGCAGCTTCCGCTTCTTCCATGTCGGAATCTTCCTTGGGCTCCTTTACTTTCTCGGAATTTCTCTTTCCTTTTCGTCGCTTGGCACTGTAGCCAAGTGGTGGACACAGGGATTATTGGCAATGTCGGCCCAGGAATAGGTTCTTCCGGGTTGCTCATCTCCTCTGCCCTGGATTCGGGAAGTTCCACGGCCTCTACCCTGGCCGCCTCCGCACCCTCCTCGTCCTCCAGATCTGAATGTTGCATTAACAGCTGCGTTATCTGGAGCCGGCTTTTCATCCGAGCTGTTCTTGCTCTCCTGAGTTTGTTTTGGCTATTTAGCCGCATTGGGACTGGCCAGAATATTTAGCAGCCCTTCTGAATCATCGTCGGCGTCAGCATATTTTCTTTTCGTTTCTATCATTTCGCCCAAATCTGTGATGTGGTCACGCTTTAGTCTGTAACATAAAAGTCCGACTAGAAGTCCTGCAATAAAAGTTTCTATCGCAGTTTGCTCGTTTACTCCTTCGCAGGAGTTCTTCGTGTCAATCCAACAACAACAACAACAACAACAACCAGCCCTAGTTGGATGCTCTCACCAGGTTTCTGAAACTGAGACCAGCTAAGTTCTCCACTGCACCTAAACTAGCCAAAATAAGCATGTAGTTGTTAGGTCTATTGTCTCCCTATTTAGTACTACTTGCCATACATTCCATGTATTGACCCTTCGGGGCTGCTACGTTTTATGTTGCATGTTATTATCCCGATTCTGAGTGATCGAATAGGTCGCGGTACTCCACTCAATGTTTGTTCGCTTGTGGGCAATTGAAGATGGAGTCTACTATATATTTATGCTTCCGTTTGCTATTGAAATTTTAAGCTAGCCTGCGTGCTAAGAATTATTGTAATAATTGCAAATTCTAGATCAATTCGTTATTTATGATGCACTGTTAAATTCTTTGGTATTCATCTGTACTGTGTGTCAGTGAACCGATCTAGGGATTGGCATTATACATATGAACTCAGCCTTATCAGGCGAGGGTGTTACAGGATGGTATCAGAGCAGTGCATTGACTGAAGGATCGTGACCTAGCAATGGAATAGGAAAGCCTTATGAAAATTATAAAACCTATTTGGTTCTATCTATTCTCTTCTTACACTTCTGTCTAGTATCATCTTATCAATTCAATTCTCATGCTCTTATCTTTTAAGATATAGAATAAAGGCTCTCTCTAGCAATGAACTCATAATTTTGTACTTATTAGGTTCTTGTAATCCTTCATCTTACTTTTCTAATCTCATCTTGTTCAAACTTGTTGATGACCACTTGTGCAAGAAAGTGCAAGATTAAAGAATAATTAGATGATGACCACCATATAGTTTGATATGATCTCGTTTAGATATAGCAATTGATTGTTGTAAGAACTTGTTTGAAAGTTGATTTATTTTGATTATGTTGTGTTATTTGATACCTTAAAGTTCCAGCATATTTTTGTGAGATTTCATAATATGTTAATGAAGGTTTTGATTAGAAATTCGTGATATCTTCGCTGCAGTTTTCTGCTGAACCCGCTGTACTGTACGATTTTTCATATTTTTTTGGTAACTGGGAAAAATCTGACAAAAAAGGGTTTGGTGGGAACCTTCCTGTGCTATGTGTACAAAAATTTCCTAAAATTCCTGATAAGTTTAAGGTTCCCATAAAAATTCGTGAACACTGTTGTAGTTTCAGAACAGATTTTGTCCATTGCCTTTTGTGATTGTAGGTTCACCCCCCCAAATTATATTAATCAATGGAAACCAATTTTGTGGATGGTATGCCACTAAAACAAAACTTTTGAAACTTAAATGAAACTATTTTGGCTTGAGTGTTGTTTGCAATGATTGTTTGCTTGTGTGCAAAATGTTTGCTTCATATAGATATGGGTAGTATTACTTCTCTAGTCTTTCTATCTCTAACTTACCTATGTTGTCCCAACAGATGCCGCCCCGCCGCCAACCCACTGAGATGGAACAACTGATAGCAGCACATGCACAGCTAGCTCAGGTGATGACACAATTCATGACTGCCCACAACAACAACAACAACAACAACAACAACAACAACAACATCAACAACAACGACAGCAACAACAGCAGCAACAACAGCAGTAACAACAACAGCAAAACAACAGCAGCAACAACAACAGCAACAACAGCAGCAGCAGGAACAACAACAACAACAACAACAACAAAAAACCAACAACAACAACATGAGGATGTTCTCACCAGGTTTCTAAAACTGAGTCCAACTAAGTTCTCCACTTCACCTGAACCTATGATTGCTCTTGACTGGTTGCCCTCGGTGAACAAAGACTTAGTGAATGTTGGATGCACTAATGCTGAGAAGGTGAGGTTTGCTGCTCACCTACTAGAGGGACCAGCTGCTTCTTGGTGGGATACTTTTCAGATCACCCACCCACTGGACACTGTTACTTGGGCCATGTTTGAAGAAGGATTCAAGACCAACCATGTATCTTCAAGAGTTCCGAGTCTAAAGAGCAAGGAGTTTTGCAACTTGCGTCAAACCAATCGCATAGTGGCAAAATACATAGAGGAGTTCAAAAATCTATCATGATATGCCCCTGAGGATGTTGACACTGACTCCAAGAGGAGAGAGAGGTTTCTGGATGGTCTCAGTGATGAGCTCTCGGTGCAGTTGTTAGTGGTTTATTTTCCAACATTTCAGGAGCTGATGGATAAGGCTAGAATCCTTGAAGGGAACCACAAGCAAGTGGAATGATGCAAGAGGTAGTACAATGATCACAATTCAGGATCACACCATAAGTGTACTACCATGATGGTAATGGGAATTCTAGACATCACAAGCATGGTGGCAATGGACACAACCACAATGGAGGCAATGGCTATCACCGCAATAGAAATCGAGATTCATCTTAAGGGGGTTAGTCTGTCACATCCTAGATTTTTGAAATTGGAAGTTCAATAGGATTCATGGCATTGCATCATAAGCATCATGCAAAAATTTCAATTCCAAAACTATTTGGTGGTTTTATATTTCAAAATGCCCCTTTATTCCTATAAAGGAATTATACACGGTTGAGTAAGACCACTATTTTAAGCTAGGCAAATTATTGCTAAATAAGATCCTATTTGGATCCCCTGATTTTTAGAAAAATCTGGACACAAAAATCATCTCAGTTGGTGTTTATAAGAAAAAGTTATAAATGAAATAAGAAGTAGAAAAAGAATAAAAAACAAAAGAAGAAAAAAATGAAACCTAGCCTACCCAGTGAGCTACCCCGGCCCAGCCCACCTAGCGCGCCGCCCTACCTACTGCCCGCCCCCGCAAGCGCACAGCGCGCAACACAGCTGCAACCCGCGAGCGGCCAAGCGAACACAGCAGCACGCAGCCCGTATCCCCGTCCCGCTGACTACGGGGACTCACTGTCGTCTCCCACCTCTGGACGAACACCGAACCAGAAACCGAATCCCCACCGATCTCGCCCGTTCAGTTCGATTCGGTTGCTCCTCTAGCACGCCATCCATCCCTATAAATCCCACCGCATCCTTCCCCATTGTTTTTTCACTGATTTGAAACCCTAGAGCCGCCTGGAGCTCGCCCGATTCCGCTGCCACCATCTGCCGTTCTGCGAGTTTTGGAGCTCGCGCTCGCCGACGAGGCAGTCTCCCCCTGACCCTCCTATTCCCCTCTTTCTCTTTCGCTCGTTCGACCGCTTCGTCTCACCCCGACTTCCCCTTCTGAAGATACCCAGAGACACAACACCGCCTCGCCGGAGTTCTACCGCCGCGGAACACCTCCATCCTTCACTCACAGCCGCCCCAGGAAGCAAAGCACGATGCTGTGGCCACCGTCTAGATCACCGTTGTCACGCGCTTCTCGTCCACCACCTCTCCTCGCTGGAGCAACACCGGAACCGCCGCCCGCATCACCGCCCGAAGCCACCACCGCCGCCATGTCGTTGTCGATGATCAGGTGAGGAGAAGATGAGCCCTGGCCGTCCGATCTAAAACGAATGCACCAGATTAGACTGAACCCATGAAGGGGTGTCGTCCACTCGCGTCCTTCCGCGTGGCACGCCACGTCAAAGCCGCGTCAGCGCAGACCCGTCCAGTGGCGTTGACTGCGCAGTAAATATTTTAATGATTTTGGAAATTGCAGAAAATTGCTGAAATTTGTTAAATTCATAGAAATTAATATACCGGGTCTAAATTTGCAAATAAGATACCAATGGATTCAGATTTTCACGTAGAATATTGCTGTACAATTGTTTTAGACTTTTGCAGCAACTTTTTGACATGATTAAATAAATGGTTTAATGGCCTATTTGGAGTAATAAAATCATAGGAAAATATTTAACACTCAGAAAATTACAAATGATATGTCCCTGGAATCAGTAGAACAAGTAGTTTCGGTTTGTGAATTAAAAAGGTAGCCTTACTGTACTAGAAGTTGCACAAACAATTAAAAGACTTTATAGAGTATTTTAATTGTATAAAAAGTTCTGTAAATCCTTTTTGAGTGATTCCAGTTGGTATTGGTTCTATTTTAGGATGCCTACACAGTAGTTATTTTTCCAAGATTTTACAAACTAGTTGACAGCAGTGGTTTAATAATTGGACTAGAGCTCCATTAATTGTCCATTTAAAATTGCATGTTTTGCTTTCCAAGCATATAAATGTTTTCCTTGCATGCATACAGTACGTATACTGAACAAGAGGTTATAGGATGCTACTGAAGCCTTGTTCAACTTGTCGTGCATGCATCTTGCATTGTTATGTGTTGCAATTGTGTATCATGTAGATTGTGACGAGTGCAACGCTTGCTTCTGTGAGGACTGTACTCTCGACTCCTACGTCGAGGCAAGTAATTGCTATTTTGATCATGAATTTGTCCTACTATTTTCCTTTGTGCATTGTAGTGTATTTTTTGTAGCTACATGTGTAGGTATTACTATGCTATGCTATGTCCCATGTATTGTGGTAGGGAAATCCTTTGTTGTTGAGCTCTCGTATGATAGATTTCCTTAGCATTGTTGTAGATACGAGGAAGGGATCATGTTTTGGTAAAGTAAAGTTTTTGTTCTACTAAAACAACATAATGTCAATGAACTACCTGGGCGGAGTGGCTAGATTAGTCATCAGAGTGTGAATAACGATGGGGAATGCCGGCCACGGCACTGAGAAGGATTATTTGTCTTTATTTCAGTAGCTTACGTGTGCAACCATGTGCCAGTGAGAATGGGTGGCTGGTTGGACTCAGTAGGTCGTGGTGACCCGAACCCAGCGTAGCCAGAGATGTAGTGAATGGTAGGTTGGGACCGGTGCGCAGTGGGGTTTGGGTACCTACTTCCCGAACGGTCTCTTCTTGGGCTTATCCCTATCATCACACAATATGAGGGTGGTGGTACGAGCTGGACTGTCCAAGTCACATGGGTAAAGTATACAAACCCCTATAGGGTGTATAAACTAAGTGCTTAGCTGTGTCCCCGATTACGGACAAATGAGTTGCTTGATATTGATACTATAACATATTCTCGCTCATCCTTATTTCTTGATTTTTAAAACTTGATGGGTTAACATAATGGGTTGTTGTGAATCAAATTGGTTTAATAAAGTAGGACAAAGTGTTTAAAAAATGCAAGCTAGCCACAGCTCCACCAGCCAAATAATCATGTAGTTGTTAGGTCTATTGTCTCCCTATGTAGTGCTACTTTCCATACATTCCATGTATTGACCCTTCGGGGCTGCTATGTTTTATGTTGCAGGTTATTATTCCGATTCTGAGTGATCGAATAGGTCGCGGTACTCCACTCAATGTTTGTTCGCTTGTGGGCAATTGAAGATGAAGTCTACTATATATTTATGCTTTCGTTTGCTATTGAACTTTTGAGCTAGCCTGCGTGCTAAACATTATTGTAATAATTGCAAATTCTGGATCAATTCGTTATTTATGATGCACTGTTAAATTCTTTGGTATTCATCTATACTGTGTGTGTCAGTGAACCCATCCAGGGATTGGCACTATACACATGAACTCAGCCTTATCAAGCGAGGGTATTACATATTCTCCTTTGATGCTTTTTTTGGGTTGACTTGGCACATGCTCACACCATGTTATGACTATTAACAAGTCATCATAGCCTCTATGATCATTTAGTCCTTGACTTGTAGTACCACTCTATGCTTTGATTAGTAATGGTTTGTTTCTCTACATGATTATGGCCATTATTGCTCTCTTAGTTGGTTTCTCCCAGTTTTTTGCTAGCCTCCACTTGTATGAGTAAGTTCTACTCATGCTTCCAACTCCCAAGAAACCAAGTTATTCCAAAGTGTCCACTATAAATTCCTATGCATAGTGTGTTACAACATTCCTAGTATATTCTTGTTTTCATTTATCTTCCAATTAAAAAATATTTTGTTATGTGAAAACTTAGTGATTAAATCCCTCACGAACTTGAATGGACACTTTTTTTTCTTTGCCCCTAATAAACTTGAACCATTGTGTCGTCTATGTTGTATATGCTTGCACTTATACATTGGAATTAGCAGAACCATGTTGTCATGGGGAACGTTTTCAACATTGCACGTGTACTTTGTACTCAGTTGATATCATGCTCTTTTGTCTATGGATGTCACCACTGTGAAATAAAGAGGGAACTTGTAAGTCCATGGAGTATGTATTGTGTGTTAGAGAAACGCCTAAGCCGCTAGCCTAAGCCATGCCTAATCATGGTGGAAACTTGCAGCATCATCATAGTGAGCTATCTATGAAGCATTCTCAATAAAAAGCTATGCATCTAGTAAATAAAAAGATCGCTAAGATGCTCATTGTCTGCTTGCTTTGTCATTTTGGTTATGGGATAGCTCCTGTGCAAGGGGTACCCCGTTGGCGGTTCTGTATGATACGCATGTACTTACAATGACAAGAACTTAAAGGTGACTGAAGTTAAGTAGCATGAGGTGTGGCCCTCGTATTCAAGGGACTTGAGTTTGCCAACTTATAACTTTGTCAAGCATATACTCCATAGTTTATTCACTTTAACCTTAACCACTTCAAGATGCTTATGATAGGGGCAATGAGGGCTGAAAGCTAACAAGTACCATAATTTTTGGAAGCTCTTTTTGAAACTTGAAATTCCTGCTTCCCTTTGTGAAGGGCCTTTCTTCCACTATTATTTGAGTCTCCACCTTCTAGTTTTAGGCACCACTAAGAGAGCATAGGTGCCATTCTGTGTGCAGTGTCCCAAAACTTATTGATTGATGCATATTGTGATATTATTTGTTCTTGTGCAACTTGTTTCTAGTCACCCTTGTGAACTTTGAAGGTGTCCTATGCATCTATTTGCTACTCTATGAGGGACAAGCTGATTGCCACTATGCCATGTTTTCAGTATGTGAAAGAAACAAACATTTTTCAATGCATGTTATTCATGATCTTCGTCTGTAGCCTTTCATGTTGCATACATAGTTACTATGTCCTATTGTTAAAGCTCCATCTTTCATGCACATGTTTAGAGTTCTTTGATCCCAGCGGTCAATGCTTGAAAATTGTTTGATCTTGGTTTTGGTGGTGCATGTCACCTCAAAAATTATTCTTTTATCACTTACCTACTCGAGGACGAGCAGGAGTTAAGCTTGGGGATGCTTGATACGTCGGAAACATATCTATAATTTTTTGATGCTCCATGCTTGTTTAGTATATACTTTGCTTTGTCTACACTTTGAGGTGTTTTTATATCTTTTCTGGAACTAACCTATTAACAAGTTGCCACAGTGCCAGTTGCCTGTTTTGTTCTGTTTTTGGTTCCAAAAAGGCAGAAAATCAATATTCTCATAATTGGACGGGACAAAAGCCAAAGTCAATATTTTACTGGTGGCGACACGAAGTCCAGAGGGGAGACGGAGAGGCGAACCAGGGCCGCCACACCCCCCCTAGGCGTGGGTGGGCCCACCCCGCGCCTAGGTAGGGAGTGGTCCCCCTGGCCGCCTAACAACCTCGCTCTTCGCCTATAAGAAGCCCCCGATACAGAAACCCTAGGCACCCGATAAAAACTCTTCGAAACCTTTTGTAGCCGCCGCCACCGTCGTCCCTAGATCGGGGGGATATGAAGTTCTTCCCGGTACCCTACCAGAGGGGAGATCATCCCGGATGCCTTCTTCTCCGGTATGATGCGTGAGTATTTCCACCTTGGACTATGGGTCCATGTAATAGCTAGATGGTTGTATCTCCTCCTTGTGCTTTCATGTATAGATCTTGTGAGCTCCGTTCATGATCAAGATCTAATATATTTATAATCATGCATGTTGTGTTTGCGGGGATCCGATGGATGTTGAGATTACTATGTTAGATTGATTAATGGTTTTGTCTATTTGATACTATAATGTCTGTGTTTTTTGTGATCTTCCATGCTCTCCATTGTTAGTAGCTATGTTGGCCGAGTAGTTGCTAGTGACTCCAAGAGGGGGTATTTATGCTCGATAGTGGATTCATGCCTCTAGTTTGCAAGGGAAGTGACAGAAATCTCTTCGGTTGTAGATGTGCTGTTGCCACTAGGGAGAAAACAACGGTCTCTTGTTCATGGAACAAGTAGATTGTTAAGCTTACACACTTTGCATAAAGTAGATGTCTGTTGCTTGCAACTTAATACTGGAAGGGGTTCGGATGATAACCTGAAGGTGGACTTCTAGTCATAGATGCAGTTGGATGGCGGTCTATGTATATTGTTATATTGCCCAATCGAATCTCATAGGATCTTTTTGTATGGTATTGCATTGTTATGCCTTGCTCAGTTTCTGTCAATTGCCCTGCTGTAATTTGTTTACCCTTCATGCCATGTTGTTTATCTAAGGAGAGCACCTCTAGTGAACTATGGACCCCGGTCCAATCTTTACCATTGATACATCTTCCACTGTTACATTTTTACTTGGTGCAAACCATAACCTTCCACACCATACGTTTAATCCTTTGTTACAGCAAACCGGTGACCTCGACAACCTCACTGAATCGTTGGGGAAAAGTCTTGAGTTTATATTGTGCAGGTCTCCGCATTTCTTGCAACACCTATGTGACGTTTCCTTCCTCCTACTGGTTCGATAACCTTGGTTTCTTACTGAAGGAAAACTTGCTGCTGTCCTGCTTCACACCTTGCTCTTGGGGTTCCCAACAAAGCGCTCCTAAATCAACTCAGCGCTGCATCAATTGTCCAAACTAATGGTTGGTAAATTAGAATTGGACAATAAATAATATAGTTAATATCCTACAAAGATCATTGTGACTTTACAAATTTATAGGAATTTAAATGGTTTAATTTGGAGTTATAAATCAACATATACAAAAGAAAGCACAAACTGAAAAACAATAAAGAAAAAAAAGAGAACACAACAAGCCAGACGCAGCAGCCTAGCCCACCTAGCCTAGCGCATGCACGCACGCAACAGCGAGCCATCGAGCACGGCCCGCCAGCAACAACCCGCTTTTTTCCTCCCCTCTCGCTGATAGGTGGGGACCACCCGGCCTTCATCCTCCTTTGACTGGGAGAACAAAATCGATACAAGTTTCCCGTATCAGATGATTTCTTCATTCCCCATCTATGCAAATCGCCATATAAATACTCCCTCTATTTCCCAGGCAATTTTTTGTAATTTCGCAAACCCTAGCCCCCGTGTCGGAACCTTCCGATCTCACCGCCGCCAGCTTTCCCATATCAAGCTCGTATCCATCGAATTGGTCACCCCCTCGCCATTATCTCCTTCTAATCCTCGTTCCATTGTATCTCTTAATCTCCTTACACTGTTTCCCCATCCGAAGAGCCACAATCCACCGTCAATTTGACGCCGGAGCATCACTGGAGATTCTCTGCCCCAGCCACCAATCGCCACTGTTCCATGAAGCGGTAGTGATTGCTGAGCGAACTTTCGTGATCGCCATATCCCACCGCAGCTCGTGGTCGCCTTAACCGTCGCCAGGAACCACCAGGACCACCGCCACCGCCACTTCCCCAGCCACGCCACCTTCATATGCATCGTCACCGCCGCCATCGATGCCTAGGTCAACACGCAGCGTTCGATCGGAACCAAACGTCCCAGATCGCTTCAAGCCGCGCCAAGCTGTGGAGCTGAGCCCGAGCCTGGACTTGGGCCTAGCCACATCGAGCCGCCTCCTCAACGTCATCAGATCATGATCCAACGGCAGCAAACGTGTCACTTAAGTGAAGAGGTATCTACCAGTGAAATCTAGCCATGTGGCGTCTGACCATGTAATTTGAATGATTACTATTAAAAAGTAACAGAAATTGTATTAAACTTGTAAAACTCATAGGAAAATATTTACTGGTCCAAAAATAGAAAATTATATACCGATGGAAAGCTAACTTAATGTAGATTATGAATATACAGGTTGTTCAGACAATTACTGTAAGGTGTTGCCGTAATTATTTAAATGGATTAATTGTCCTTTTGGAGTAATAAACTCATAAGAAATTAAACAATGTTCACAAAATTGAAATTAATATATCACTAAATTCAGAAAATTGTGAAGCATATTAACATGCCTTTATATCAAACTTTTACACTACATATTTACTGTAGTTATTTAAATGATTTAATGGCCAAATTGGAGTAAACAAATCATAGTAAATTATTTATAGATCCTAAAATGACAAATAATATGTCTATGGAATCCTTGGTTCATGTAGAACATTAATCTGGCATTAGATATAATTTTTGTCGAAAAAAATAATTTAAATGATTTAAAACCATCTAGATAGTATTTTAATTGCAGAAAATTAACTAGAACTTCAAAATTAGTGAAACAAATTGGTATTGTTTTGTATTGATAATATCTATCCAAAGAAATTATGTTCCAAATTATTTGGTATAGTTAAAATAGAAATTCATGCAGAAATCTATAAACCCATTGCAATATTATTTTAATCATAAGAAACGATCTATAATTCCTTTTTAGGTGATTCAAATTGCTACTGTCTCTAAATTGCATTACCTATCCAGTAGCATTTAGTTCACAATTTAATATGACAGAAATATCATTAGTTGAATTAAAGAGAGATAAACCCTAGTAAACCAATATAGATTTAATAATAAATGCTTTAGTGCATTAAATGAATTTACACATGCATCACATAATCTAATAATGTTCAGAATACTCAATGCAACCATTGTTACCTATTAAATTGTTATACATGCATTTTTCATCATTGATTTCTTATATTGTTGCACTGTTGCATATTTGCAATGTTTTGAATGGTGTGTTTGTTGTGCTTGCTTCAAATGTTAGATTGCGAGGAGTGCAACTACTATGATTGCAAGTATTGCAATTATGACGAGTGCAACCATTATATCTATGAGGATTGTGAGAACTATCTGAACGACTACAACAAAAGGCAAGTGGTGCTATCTTGGTCATAAACTTCCTACTGTTTTCCTATGCATTGTAGATGTTTTTGTATAATTGCATATATAGGAATTGATGTGTATAAGCTATGCTATGTCCCATACTATACTTCCTGGTATTCCTTGTTTATGAGCCATCGTATTGGTAGATTGCTTAGCTATGCTATAAACGAGGATGGAATTACATCATGATGAACTATGTTTTGAAGGCAATTGTTTTTTGAAAACCAAAACAACATAATTAATAAATCACCTAGGTGTGATGGGATTGATATTTTATGGATGGTTTTAATGCGGAAAGGCACCCAGGCTTCATAGGAATGTTTAGTATCTTTCTTTGGTAGCTTTTGTGTGCAACCATGTGCCAGTAAAAAATGGGTGGCTGGCTGGACTTAGTAGGTTCTGGCGACTCAAACCCTACATAGCGAGAGAAGTAGAATAGGGTAGGTTGGTACAGTGCGTGGATGGGTTTGAGAAGCTCTTCCCGAATTGTCTCGTCTTGGACTTCTCCCTATCATTACACAATATGAGTGTGGTGGTTCGAGCTTGGTTGGCCAGGTCACATGGGTAAAGTGTACAAACCCCTGCAGGGTGTCTAAACTAAGTACTTAGCCGTTGATACGCCCAATTTGCATCACCTTTCTATATCATAATTTACCTCTATTCATTGATATTTGTCTTATTATGAGGTATTACTTATGGATTTTCATTTGTTTATGCATGTTGGATGATTCCTGGAGGATGGACTGCCGGAGTCTGGATTCTGATGGAAAAGACGGCGTTTCAGTGCAATTTCACGAAGATTAGAAAAATACCAGAAAAATATGGAAACATATTATTTTACCGGAAGACGGAGGAAGCCAGAAGGAGGAGCAAAGGGGGCCTCAGGGGGACCACACCCCCGAGGCACGGGCCCACCTGACCCCGCGCCTAGGGTGGGTTTGGCCCACCTGTTTGGCCTTCGACTCCGCCCCTTCTCCTATATCTTCCCTACGGAACCCTAACACCAGGGGAGAGACCACAAATAGACTTCCATCGCCTCTGGGAGGCGGAAAACACCGAGAGAGAAAGATCTCTCCGACAGACAGATTTCTGCCAGGGGAATTCCTTCCTGGAGAGGGGAGACCGTCGCCATCAACATCGTCATCAAGCTAGGGTTCATCGGGATCATCATCATCCACACCATCATCTCCACCAGCACCATCATCACCACTCCGTCCTGCTGTAACAATTGTGTTGGATATTTCTTAGTTCATTAGGGGAAACTTTCCCGGTGTTAATTACTATTGTAGTTGATGCTTGTGAGTGGAACCATTGGATTATTGTTTATTATCCATTATCATATCATCTTTGATATTGATCCATATGATGTCTTGTGAGTAGTTTGTTTAGTTCTTGAGGACAATGGAGAAGTCATGTTGTCAGTAGTGAATCTGTGATGAGTTATTATTCAATGGTTTAGTATTTAAGTTGTGGTGCTATTATTCTAGTGGTGTCATGTGAACGTCGACTACATGATACTTCACCATTTATGGGCCTAGGGGAATGCATTGTGTATTTGGCTACTAATCGTGGGCTTGTCGGAGTGACAGAAACTTGAACCCCCGTTAGGACACCTTTGCACAAGGGAGCGTAGGATCTCAGAGTTTAAGGCTATGGTTAGATTTATATCTTAATTACTTTCCTGTAGTTATGGATGTTTGCAGGGGTTTAATGAAAAGTATGTATTAGTCCTAGGAAGGGAAGTATGTTAGCACAGGTTCACCCACACAACACTTACAAACACCAAAGAGAGTACTCAGCTATTTGCAGCGAAAGCACTTGACAGAATTCCCATGTGTCCTCGAGAACGTTTCGTCCTTATAAGTATTTCCACCGGCTTGTCCTTTGATAAGAAAGGATTGGGCCACTTGCTCCGTTTGTTCGTTACTTCTATTACTTGCTCTTTGTTTTTTTGCCTTGTTGGAAAACCACTAAAAATACGTTTGCTAAGTATTCATAGCGATTCCCTTCTCCATACCACTGTTCAGCACTTTCTGCTCCTCGTTGGGATCGACACTCCTATTTATCGAAAGTACTACGATACACCCCCTATACTTGTCGGTCATCAAGACTATTTTCTGGCATCGTTGCCGGGGAGTGAAGCGCTATTTGAAAGTGGAACTGGTAAGGGAGCTTTTACTTTGAGTATTTCCTTTTGTTACTGTTTGTTTCTTTGTTTCCAATATGGATAACCCACTTGGTTTTCTGTTTGGGAAAACTACTACCACTGAAAGGGTAGTAGATAAACCACCACCTGTTGAGATATATCCTTTTAAGATACCTGCGAGTATTATTAATCGTGTCATGGATAATTATTACTTTGGGGATGGAACTGTCCAACCTGGTGATCACTTTCTTTATATCCATGAATTATGCGGGTTGTTTAAGTGTGCAGGTATCACAAATGAATAGGTGAAGAAGAAGTTACTCTCCATATCCTTGAAAGGGAGAGCTGAGGCATGGTATAAGCTGCTTATGAAAGGACAATCCATGGAATGGGAGGAGATGGCATCTCTCTTTTACTCTAAATTTTATCCTCCCAGTGAAATCCAAAAGGATAGAAGTCTTATATATAATTTTTGGCCTCTTGATGGAGATAGTACAACTCAAGCTTGGGGGAGAATGAAGTTATTAATGCTTAAATGTCCTATTCATGAACTCCCTAACAATATTATTCTCAATAACTTTTATGCTAGGCTTTCTCTTCAGGATAAAGGTTTACTAGATGCTTCTTGTGCTGGATCATTCACAAGTATGAAGGAAGAATTTAAATGGGATCTCTTGGACCGTATTCAAGATAACACTAAAGCTTGGGAGAATGACAAAGGAAGGAAGTCAGGTATAAACTATGATTATGAATGTATTAAATCTTTTATGGGAACTAATAACTTCCGTGATATTAGCAATAAGTTTGGCCTTGATCCTCAATTTCTTTCGGAATGTTTTAATGCTTTTGCCTCTTATATTGAGATTCCCAAGAAACAGTGGGACAAGTACTATGCTCCTTATAAAGATGTTGTTACCCACGTTCCTGCTAGTGTAGAGGTTTGTACTTTTGATCCTATTTTGCCTAAACCTTATGTTGAGAAGATCCCTTTTCCCTCCAAGGTAAGGGAACACTCCATTTTGGCTAATGTGGTTAGCAAAAGCTCAAAGAAAACTGTAGGTTCCATTGAGCTTATTGATATTGAGCCTGTGGTAGCTATTGTGAAAGAACTTGTCACTAGAAATATAGAGGATGAGTACATTGTCTTTTGTGAGGACGCTACTAATATTGTTTATCATCCTAAGAAAGTGAGAAAAGATAGTGTTCCCGTGCTCTCTGTTAAAATTGGTGATCATTGCTATTATGATTTATGTGATATTGGTGCTAGTTCTAGTGCTATTCCTTATGAGCTTTACTGGGAAATTATGCATGAGATTGGTCCTTGTGAGCTTGAAGACATTGATGTGGTTATTCACCTTTCCAAGAGAGCAAGTTTGCCCCATTGGTATTGTAAGAGATGTGGAGGTCCTTTGTGGTAAGATCAAAATATCCTGCTGATTTTCTAGTACTTGGTAAAGAAGCTAGTAAAACCTATCCTATCATCTTTGGTAGAACCTTCCTTAATACTTGTGGGGCCATCATAGATTATAGGAAGGAAAAAGTTTTGACTAAGTTTGCTGGAGAATCTTATGAGTTTAATTTTTCCAAATCTGCCAAATCTCCTTATGAAAATGAATTACCTGATGAGGATTTCAACGTTGAACAACTGTCTGCTATTTCTCTTGCTCCTAACAATGCTTTACAGCAGTTCATGGAAGATCATGAAAGTGATGCCTTTATGAAGGAAATAAATGATATTTATGAGGTTTTTCTTCGTCAGCCTGAGTTACTTAAGCATAATTTACCTTTGGAAGATTTGGGTACCACACTACCACCCAAAAGGGATCCTGTTTTTGAATTAAAACCTTTACCTCATGATCTTAAATATGTTTATCTTGATGATAAGAAGATATATCTTGTTATTATTAGTTCTAAACTTTCAGGGACGGAAGAAGAAAGGCTATTGGAATTATTGAAGAAGCACCGAGGAGCTCTGGGTTATACTCTTGATGATTTAAAAGGAATTTCTCCCACTATATGTCAGTATGCTATTAATATTGAGCCTGATGCAAAACCAGTTGTTGAGCACCAGCGCCGTCTAAATCCTAAAATGAAGGAAGTGGTAAGAAATGAGGTATTAAAACTCCTTGATGGTGGTATTATTATCCTATTGCTGATAGTCAATGGGTTAGCCCCGTTCATTGTGTTCCCAAGAAAGGGGGAATTACTGTTGTGCCTAATGAGGATAATGAGCTTATACCCCAGAGAGTAGTGGATGGGTATAGAATATGCATTGATTTTATAAAGATTAATAAATTTACTAAGAAAGATCATTATCCTTTGCCCTTTATTGATCAAATGCTTGAAAGGCTGTCCAAAAAGACTCACTTTTGCTTTATTGATGGTTATCCTGGGTTTTCTCAAATCGCTGTGAAAGCACAGGACCAGGAGAAACCACTTTCACTTGTCCTTATGGTACTTATGCTTATAAGTGTATGCCTTTTGGTTTATGTAATGCTCCTGCTACCTTTCAGAGATGTATGTCTGCTATCTTTCATGGTTTTTGTGAACAAATTGTAGAGGTTTTCATGGACAATTTTTCCGTCTATGGAACTTCTTTTGATAACTGTTTGCACAACCTTGATAAAGTTTTGCAGAGATGTGAGGAAACCAACCTTGTTCTTAACTGGGAGAAATGTCATTTCATGGTAAATGAGGGAATTTTTCTTGGACATAAGATCTCTGAAAGAGGCATTGAAGTTGACAGAGCCAAAGTTGAAGCAATTGAGAAGATGCCTTGTCCTAGGGATATCAAAGGTATTCGTAGTATCCTTGGTCATGCTGGTTTCTATAGGAGATTTATTAAAGATTTCTCCAAAATTTCAAAGCCCCTTACTAATCTTCTTCAAAAAGATGTACCTTTTGTTTTTGATGATGATTGTAAGGAAGCCTTTGAAACCTTGAAGAAAGCTTTAACAACTGCTCCTATAGTCCAACCACCTCATTGTAGTTTACCTTTTGAAATCATGTGTGATGCTAGTGACTTTGTTGTGGGTGTTGTCCTTGGACAACGTGTTGACAAGAAGTTGAATGTTATTCATTATGTTAGCAAGACTCTAGATGCTGCTCAAAAGAATTGTGCTACTACTGCAAAAGAGTTCTTAGCTGTAATCTTTGCTTGTGATAAGTTTAGACCTTATATTGTTGATTCTAAGGTTACTATTCATACCGACCATGCAGCTTAAGTACCTTATGACAACGCTAAGCCTAGGCTTATAAGGTGGGTGTTGCTTTTGCAAGAGTTTGATCTGCATATTGTGGATAGGAAAGGTGCTGATAACCCTGTTGCTGATAATTTATCTCGTTTGGAAAAAAATTCTTTTGACCCTTTACCTGTTAATGATAATTTTCCAAATGAGCAGTGAGCTGCAATAAGGGTAAGTCCACATGAGAATCATTGGTATGCTGATGATGCTAACTTTATGGTTTCCAAGTATTTGCCTCCAACCTTTACAACCCAGCAAAGAAGGAAATTCTTCTATGATCTAAGGCATTACTTTTGGGATGACCCACACCTATATAAGGAAGGAGTAGATGACATTATGTGGAGATGTGTTCCAGAATTTGAACAACAAGAGATATTGAGAAAATTTAATGGCAGTGCTTATGGAGGACATCATGCTGGGGATAGAACTCCACAAAAGGTTTTACAATCTGGATTTTAGAACTGCTTATAAAAATCCTAGGCTCTCTTTTACTCTAAATTTTATCCTCCCAGAGAAAATTTCATGACGCTTTGTTGGCTTATAGAACTGCTTATAAAAATCCTATGGGGATGTCTCCTTACAAAATGGTCTATGGGAAAGCTTGTCACTTGCCTTTAGAATTAGAACATAAAGCTTATTGGGTAGTGAAAGAGTTTAATAGAGATTTTAGACTTGCTGGTGAGAAAAGACTGCTCGATTTAAGTAATCTAGATGAGTGGAGATGGGAAGCTTATGAAAATGCTAGGCTCTTGAAGGAAAAATTAAAATGATGGCATGATAGGAGAATTCTCAAAAGGGAGTTCCATGTTGGTGAGAAAGTTCTTTTGTATAGGTATCGCCTCAGATTTTTTGCAGGTAAACTACTCTCCAAATGGGAAGGACCTTTTGTTATCAAGGAAGTGTACTGTTAAGGTGCCATCAAAATCTCTTCTCTTAAAGATGACACAACACAGGTGGTTAATGGTCAAATACTAAAACACTATATTTCTGGAGATTCTTACAATGAATAAGTGGATGTCATTCAAATGGTGACTCTAGAAGAATTTATCAAGAACCAAACACCAGAAACTACAGAGTTCGTCTTCAAATAGGTAAAGAGTGGTGAAAACAAAAGGTTTGTGAATCTCTAATCTTTTTATATTTTTGATATTTTTAATACATAAGGGAAGTTACGAGATGAAACTGAAGAGGAAACGGAGCCCGGGGTGGACAAACCCACCCCAGGCGCGGGCCCAGCCTTGCCGCGCCTGAGGGGGGTGTTCCACCCATAGACTTCGTCTCCACTTCATTTCCATGTCAAAACCTTCCTTATGTATTGATTCTTCATAATATATAACCCTCCGGATCCCCAAGGTTCAAGCATCATGTTCTCGTCGTGTTTTCGTTTCAATCTGTTTCTATTAGGAAACCTTCTCGAGTTTAGAGCACCATGGCCTTCACCAACACAAAGGCAAGAAGCCCGTGGAGATAGAATTGGAAGAACACCATCACAGAAGGAGTGAATCGTCATCAGGTTTGTCATCCCCTTGGCTTGTCCCAAGCTTGGGGAGTGTCGCGGTATTACCACCATTATCTTTCATATTTTACCTTTTTAGTGGATTCATATCTGTGGTAGAAAAGTTATCTTATAGTTTGGTTTGCATATGGAAGTATCTCTCCTTTAGTTGATTATTGAAGCGATCCAACCCGTTAAGAATTGGATCCTGTGTTTATAGAGCCAGTCCGTTGGATCGATTAGCTAGCACACACATTTTCAATGAATAAAAGAGTATCAATGCATCACATTATTACAACGATTGATCCAAGAATATAAATATTACAAAGTTGCTTAGCTCACAACTAGCTCAAATAACATAGTTCAACAAATAAACAATAGATAAAGGCTCCATCACGCCATAGGCAACACGCTGAGTGGAGATTCGCAACCTGAACGAAAACCTTACTTGTTGTCGAAATAACCTACAACATAAAAAGTTGTAGTCACGAATGGTCAATACATTTGAATTGTATTGGCAAGATGTCACTGTTATGTGGACACAATTGACAACCTGTCATATACATGCACACTTTGGCTAGTGGAGTTTAGGCTATTTGCATAAAGCAGCATTTTCTCCTACCTTTTCAAATAAAGTTTTAGTTCTTCAAAAATAATTACGAACAACTCGATTCACTCGAGAGCTCCTAAAACTATGGACACATTGAGTCACTCAATTGCTCCTATAACCCATTAAGTTCACCCATCAAGTTTTATTAGAGAAATTGGAATTAATGAGACTTTTCAACTGCGTCAAGAGAAGTTACTCATAATTGTCCATTACCGGGGACACGGCTAAGTACTTAGTTCATAAACCATCTGTAGAGGCTAGTACACTTTACCCACAAGACCCGATCAACCCCTTTTGAGAGAAGACCAGGACGAGACCTTTGGGAAACAGAATCATGAGCCTAACTCCGGACCGTACTATCCTATCAACACCTACATTTGCTAGCCACGGTAGGACATGATCCCATCACTTACTCAGTAAAGCCAGAGCCCATATGACATGTGGTTGTACATGGAAGTTACTAATCAAGACCGTCTATTATCTCTCTGAAGCCTAGGTGGCAATCCCCACCAAAATCCACACTCGATGACCCAATCAATGCCATTCCACCAACGTGACTCATTGATTAATTGGTTTTCATTTAAGCAAAGCATAATTCTGCTCATACACATATGTATCATGAAAACCACCCACGCAACTAATAGCATGGCTAAGCATCTATAGTATGATGGCTATCAAGGAATCAACTGGGGTCTATGACAATTCTATTGGGGACTCACACCATAGCATAGCATATATAATATAAAACATTTCCTTCAATGCAAGCTAATGAAAACTAGATGCATAATAAAACAATAGGAGATTCATGATAGTGACACTTGCCTTAGTTGTAGTAATCGTTCTCACAGTCTTCACAATCACAATAATTGCACTCCGGACAATCTATCGCGCAAAACAATAATAGAGCAAAACAACAAAACAGTATGCATGCATTTTAGAAAAGATAAACAAGATCAAAAGCTTTCCATAAACAGTTTCCATTAAACAAATAGGCTTTTAATAGGCATTATAGGAATCTGAAAACTTTTAGTACAAAATATTTTCAGAAACCTATGAGAACCATTCTACTGGATAGGTAATGTTCATAGCTTACATTTGCCACTGGTTTCACCCTAAAATGATTTATAGATTAGAAGTTATATCCAAAATACCAATTTAATGGATTTAATCATAGATAATTATTTTGTACTGTAACAAATTCAACTAATACTACATTGACGTATATTACAATTTTCCGAATCCATAGACACCAAATTTGCCAATTTTGGAGTTGTGGATATTTTCCTATGAATTATTTACCATACAATAGATTTAAATAATCCAGAAAATATGCATTGTTCAAAGTACTAATTTTATTGCACGATAATATTCTACACATTATTATGAATCCAGGGATATATCATATGTAATTTTCTGATCAATATTCAATTTTCTGTGAATTTTACAAATCTTCTTATTAATCTGCCTATTTAAATTGAGAATACCCAGTCAGCAGACACGTTTTCTACGCGGCGCGCTGTGATTTGATGTGCGGCTGACCAGGCGCTGACTCAGGGCATGCTGACGCGGCAGGCCAAGTGGCGCGCTATGAGTGGCTTGTACCACTTCGCCCAGGGATCTAATCCTAGGCGTCGGTTCCTGATCGAACGGCTCTGGTGCAGAGCTTGAGAGCTCACCGACGAGGTGGAGGACAGCGGTGGCAGACGGTGGTGGCGGGTGCAGGTGGTGGCGCTGGGAGGTGCTCCGATGACCCTTGGTGGCTTTGAGGACACCCACGAGAAGCGGACGACGATGTTGAGACCCCTGGTGGCCTCTGTTTCGTCCTTCTCTTCCTGTGCATACGGTGATGCGTGGTCGACGGCGTACGATCGCTGCAGACTCCGGCGAACAATTGGAGAGGATATGGCGAACTATGGAGGGGGATAAGAGGTCACTAAGGCGTGGTATCTATCTGGCATTCAAATAGGGGAAAAGGGGAGGCGCGGGAACCTCGGAATCAAGCTCGTACTGAGGCTTCCTTGGTGGCGGCGGACGGCGAGATTGGAAGAACTCCATGGCGGCGCTAGGGTTTCCAAGAGATCAAAAAATCGGAACGAGGTGGAGGAGGAGGAGGGGTATTTATTGGGGAGGGTGGGGTTAGGATGCAGGGGAGGCTCGGGATTGAGCCGAATCGGTGAAGACTGCGGTGATGGTTGTCTCCGAGTCGGGCTCACCTCCATAACATGATGACAAGGGGGCCCCACTCGTCAGCAGAAAAAAAAGAGAAAAAGGGGAGAGAGGGGTGTGGGCTACTGTGGCTTTCCGGTTGGCCCGCTGATGTTGCGGTTGTTGTGCGCGCGGGTGGAAGAATAGGTAGGTGGGACGGCCGGGCTGGTCCGGGTAGAGTAGGTTAGTTAGGTTTTTTTTGTTTTATTCTTTTTCTTCTACTGATTTCTTTTGTATAATTTGATTTAGACTCCAAAAGATCTCAAACCAGTTTCAGAAATTTTCTAAAATTCAAAATAACTTTTTAGGACTACTAGATATATTCCTGTCCATTCAAAATATTCAAACAATAGGTTTGTTTAGAAGCCCTAATAGATGCATAAAGGGTTTTCAAATAGGGTTTTTCACCAAAGGTTTTGAATTTGGAATTTTTGCAAGATGCCACGATGCAATGCACATGAGATATATGAACCATCCCCATTCTAAAATCTGGGATGTTACAGACTAACCCCCTTAAGATGAATCTCGTCCTGAGATTCGAAATGGATAGCAAATAGGTTCTAGTGGTGTTCTCGAAGATTGTATTTCTAGAATCCATATGGCTTCTATTTATGTGGGTACATCATCAAGCTAACCCCCTTAAGAGAACTGAACTTGCATCTCCAAACATCTAAGACTTAATTGTGGCATCTTGTACTAGCTATCAATTTCTTATCCAATGAATTAACTTTAACATATCCTCTAAGTAACTCCATATGTGACGAATATCATCCATGGATTCCTTGATATGAATGAATGTGATGCACCAGTATTGAAAAGTTATGAGTGCGTTGCATAAATTAACCAGAAGATTACCAGTCACAGAGCATGGTTTATTGAGTCCTCCCTTCATGTTCATGTGGTTCACAGTTGCCTTCTTAGTTGAGTTTGACTTGGTTCCATGTTCTGGACAACTATAGGCATAGTGTCCCAACTTCCTGCACTTGTAGCATTCCACATTGCTGAGATCTTTATTTCTATTATGTTGATGGCCATTGCTACCTTTGTTGTGGCCATTACCATTGTGGCCATTAGCTCCATTGTTTTGGTCATCAGAATTGTCATTGCCATCATGGAAGGTACGTTTATGATATGATCCTGAGTTGTGATTGCCATTGGCCTTCCTCTTGCGTCGTTCCACTTGCTTGTGCTTTCCTGCCAAGATCCGAGCCTTATCCATCAGCTCCTGAAATGTTGGGCAATAAAATCCTAACAGCTGCACCGAGAGCTCATCACTAAGACCATCCAGGAACCTCTCTCTCTCTCCTTTTGGCGTCCGTGTCAACGTCCTCTGGAGCATAACGTGACAGATTATTGAACTCCTCTATGTATTCCGCCACAGTGCGATTGGTTTGGCGCAAATTGCGGAAATCCTCCCTCTTCGGACTCAGAACCCTTGAAGAGACATGGTTGGTCTTGAATCCATCTTCAAACATGGCCCAAGTAACAGTGTCTAGCGGGTGGGTGATTTGGAAGGTATCCCACCAAGAAGCAGCTGGTCCCTCCAGTAGGTGAGCAGCAAATCTCACCTTCTCAGCATCAGTGCATCCAATAGTCACTAAGTCTTTGTTCACCGAGCGCAACCAGTCAAGAGCAATCATAGGTTCAGGTGCAGTGGAGAACTTAGCTTGCCTAAGTTTTAGAAACCTAGTGAGAGCATCCTCCTGGGGCTGGTTGTTCCCGTTGTTGTTGTTGTTGTTGTTGTTGTTGTTGTTGTTGTTGTTGTTGTTGTTGTTGTTGTTGTTATTGTTGTTGTTCTGGGCAACCATGAATTGAGTCATCACCTGTACTAGCTATGGCTGGGCTGCTATCAGCTTCTTCATCTCAGTGGGTTGACAGCGAGGGGGCATCTGTTTGGGACAACATAGATAAGTTATAGATAGAAGGGACTAGAGAAAGTAGTAGTACCCATAACTATATGAAGCAATCAGTGACACAAACAAGCAAACCATCAGAAGCAATAAACACACAAGCAACCACTTGCATAACAACATTACATGGGTCTAATCTAGCAGTATATAACCACAAAATAATTTGAATATGTTGGGGATAGTACTAGAGCAAAATAGAGCAACATATAAGCAATACATAAAATCTATCAAAACGGTACAACATGTTTGACGAATTTTTCTGACCGACTTAAACACGTCAGAAATTTTAGCCAATTTTTGTTCTTATATTACAGGAAGTTTTGTCATCAAACCTTATTTTTCAGATTTTTCCCAGTTAACAAAAAAACATGAAAAATCACGCGGTACAACAGGTTCAGCGGAAAACTGCAGCAATATCACGAATTTCAATCAACTCGCACCAATAAACTAATCTAAAAACCTCGCGAAAATTTCAGAAACTTTAGAGTTCAAAACTAACTGACCCTAACAAGGCATCACACAAAATAACTCAATACAACCAAGCAAGCAACCTATATTTTCATACCACATAAGTTGGTAAGATCAATATGCTAACACGATAGTGATGATCTCCTAAAGACATAAATATGGTGGACCAAAACTAACAAAACTTAGTAAGACATTCCTTCATGTCATTCTATTTCTTATTCTACTTGTAGGACAACTCTCGTATAGGTACCAAATAAATGGACAACTATAAATTTTGAACAAGAAGAGGTTCTAGAAAAGATAGACAAGGAATATAAGAACTCTAATAAGTACAAAATATGATAGTTCTCCTAATAGAGGTCTCCTATTTCTAATCCATTTCTAAGGTCACGAACCTACAGTCAACGCAATGCTCTGATACCATCTGAAGCGATCCAACCCGTTAAGAATTGGATCCTGTGTTTACAGTGCTAGTCCCTTGGATCGATTAGCTAGCACACATAGTTTCGATGAATAAAAGAGTATCAATGCGTCACATTATTACAACGATCGATCCAAGAATATAAATATTACAAAGTTGCTTAGCTCACAGCTAGCTCAAATAACATAGTTCAACAAATAAACAATAGATAAAGGCTCCATCACACCACAGGAAACACGTTGAGTGGAGATTCGCAACCTAAACGAAGACCTTACTTGTCGTCGAAATAACCTGCAACATAAAAGGTTGCATCCACGAATGGTCAATACATTTGAATTGTATTGGCAAGATGTCACTGTTATGTGGACACAATTGGCAACCTTCCATATACATGCACACTTTGGCTAGTGGAGTTTAGGCTATTTGCATAAAACAGCATTTTCTCCTACCTTTTCAAATAAAGTTTTAGTTCTTCAAAAATAACTAAGAACAGCTCGAGTCACTCGAGAGCTCCTAATACTATGGACACATTGAGTCACTCAAGTGCTCCTATAACCCATTAAGTTCACCCATCAAGTTTTATTAGAGAAATTGGAATTAATGAGACTTTTCAACTGCGTCAAGAGAAGTTACTCATAATTGTCCATTACCGGGGACACGGCTAAGTACGTAGTTCATAAACCATCTGCAGAGGCTAGTAAACTTTACCCACAAGACCCGATCAACCCCTTTTGAGAGAAGACCAGGATAAGACCTTTGGGAAACAAAATCATGAGCCTAACTCTAGACCGTACCATCCTAACAACACCTACGTCTGCTAGCCACGGTAGGACATGATCCCATCACTTACTCAGTCAAGCCAGAGCCCATATGACATGTGGTTGTACATGGAAGTTACTAATCAAGACCGTCTATTATCTCTCTGAAGCCTGGGTGGCAATCCCCACCACAATCCACACTCAGTGACCCAATCAATGCCATTCCACCTAGGTGATTCATTGATTAAGTGATTTTCATTTAAGCAAAATATAATTCTTCTCATACACATATGTATCATGAAAACCACCCACGCAACTAATAGCATTGCTAAGCATCTACAATATGATGGCTATGAAGGAATCAACTGGGGCCTAAAAAAATTCTACTGGGTACTAAAACCATAGCCTAGCATATATAATATAAAAAATTTCCTTTAATGCAAGCTACTGAAAACTATATGCATAATAAAACAATATGAGATTCATGATAGTGACACTTGCCTCAGTTGTAGTAATCGTTTACACAGTCGTCGCAATCACAATAATCTCACTCCGGACAATCTATCGTGCAAAACAATAATTACAATCAATCATACAGTAGAGCAACACAACAAAACAGTATGCATGCATTTAGAAAAGAGAAACAAGATCAAAAGCTTTCCATAAACATTTTCCATTAAACAAATAGGCTTTTAATAGGTATTATAGGAATCTGCAAACTTTCAGTACAAAATATTTTCAGAAAATTAGGACAACCATTCTACTGGATAGGTAATGTTCATAGCTTTCATTTGCCACTGATTTCACCCTAAAATGATTTATAGATTAAAAGTTATAGCCAAAATACCAACTTAATGGATTTAATCATAGATAATTATTTTGTACTGTAACAAATTCAACTAATACTACAGTGACGTATATTACAACTTTCTGAATCCATAGACACCAAATTTTCCAATTTTGGAGTTGTGGATATTTTCCTATGAATTATTTACCATATAAGAGATTTAAATAATACAGAAAATATGCATTGGTCAAAGTACGAATTTTATTGCATGATAATATTCTACACATTATTCTGAATCCAGGTATATATCATATGTAATTTTCTTATCAATATTCAATTTTCTGTGAATTTTACAAATCTTCTTATTAATCTGCCTATTTAAATTGAGAATACCTAGTCAGTAGACGCGTTTGCCACACGGCGCGCTGTGATTGGATGCGCGGCTGACCAGGCGCTGACTCAGGGTGTGCTGACGCGGAAGGCCAATTGGCACGCCGTGAGTGGCCTGTACTGCTTCGCCCTGGGATCTAATCCTGGGCGTCGATTACTGATCGAACGGCTCTGGTGCAGAGCTTGAGAGCTCACCGACGAGGTGGAGGACATCGGTGGCGGGTGCAGGCGGTGGCACTGGAAGGTGCTCCGGTGACCCTTGGTGGAGTTGACGACACCCACGAGAAGCGGATGACGACGTTGAGACCCCTGATGGCCTCTGTTTCGTCCTTCTCTTCCTGTGCAGACGGTGATGCACGGTCGACGGCGTACGATCGCTGCAGACTCCGGCGAACAATTGGAGAGGATATGGTGAATTGTGGAGGGTGATAAGAGGTCAGGGAGGCGTGGTATCTATCGGGCATTCAAATAGGGGAAAAGGGGAGGCGCGGGAACCTCGGAATCGAGCTCGTACTAAGGCTTCCTTGGCGGCGGCGGACGGTGATATTGGAAGAACTCCATGGCGGCGCTAGGGTTTCCAAGAGATCGAAAAATCGGAACGAGGTGGAGGAGGATGGGTATTTATCGGGGAGGGTGGGGTTAGGATGCAGGGGAGGCTCGGGATCAAGCCAAATCGGCGAAGACTGCGGCGACGGTTGTCTCCGAGTCGGGCTGACCTCCATGACCGGGAAGACAAGGGGCCCCACTCGTCAGCAGAAAAAAAAGAGAAAAGGGGGAGAGCGGGGTGTGGGCTGCTGCGGGTTTCCGGTTGGGCCGCTGATACTGCGGTTGTTGTGCGCGCGGATGGGAGAATATGTAGGTGGGTCGGCCAGGCTGGTCCGGGTAGAGTAGGTTAGTTAGGTTTTTTTGTTTTATTCTTTTTCTTTTACTAATTTGTTTTGTATAATTTGATTTAGAACTCCAAAAGATCTCAAATCAGTTTCAGAAATTTTCTAAAATTCAAAATAATTTTTTGGACTACTAGGGAATATATTCCTGTCCATTCAAAATATTCAAACAATAGGTTTGTTTAGAAACCCTAATAGATGCATAAAGAATTTTCAAATAGGGTTTTTCACCAAAGGTTTGAATTTGGAATTTTTGCAAGATGCCACGATGCAATGCACATGAGATATATGAACCATCCCCATTCTAAAATCTGGGATGTTACAATTATATGAGTATCCCTTGGTGTGAGTGCCTTTATTGGAATATTAATGAGAAGTCTCATCTTTACTTTTTGCACTTCTTATTTTTAGTTTGCAATCTCTATTATATGATGATCTTGTTATTCAGTATTGCCACCACTTTGGGATCATCAAGTGGATCTAAATTGGTTTTGGCAAACCGTTTTCTGGTCAGTGGCATTAGTTTGAAAGAAAAGAAAGAAAGAAAAAAATCTTGCATGTATCTGGTATCATTTGTTTTCTTTCTTGTTGGCTCATAAGATTAGTATTCTTTATTTAAGATCCGTTTGTGTCTTCAAGGAAGATTGCATGTTTGGCTCTATTACTTGTATGTTTGCTTGGTTCTTTCAACTCTCTTGCTTGCTATACAGCCTTGCTAGGCAAAAACCTGTTTTGAGAAGGCATACTTCTCATGTTTCCAAAACCCTTTGAACCAAAAACTTTTGCCACTTGTGTCCACCATATCTACCTAATAACTTTTGCCCAAAACCCTTTGAATTAAAAAGTATTTTGTTATGTGAAAACTAGTTAGTAAAGCTCTCACGAACTTGATGGCACACTTATTTACTTGCCCCTAATAAAATTGAACCATTGAGGACATCGAAGTTGTATATGCTTGCATCTATAAGTTGGGATTAGCAGAACCGTGCTGTCACGGGGAACATTTTCAACATTGCACTTGTACCTTGTCGTACATAGTTGATATCATGCTCTTTTGTCTATGGATGTTACCGGTGTGAAATGAAGTGGGAACTTGTAAGTCCATGGAGTTTGTACTCTGTGTTAGAGAAACGCCTGGGCCGCTAGCCTAAGCCATGCTCAATCATGGTGGAAACTTGTAGCATCACCATAGTGAGTCATCTATGAAGCATCCTCAATAAAAAGCTATATGCATTGTAAATAAAAAGATTGCTGAGATGCCCATTGTCTGCTTGTCTTGTCATTTTGGTTATGGGAAAGCTCCTGTACCATGTGCAAGGGGTACCCCGTTGGCGGTTCTCAATGATATGCAAATACTTAAAGTGACAAGAACTTGCCTGGTCCCTAAGTTGAGTATCCATGAGGAGTGGCCCTCATATTCAAGGGACATGAGATTGCCAACTTATATTTCGTCAAGCATATACTCCATCTTTGTTCACTTTAACCTTAACCATCTCAAGATGCTTATGATAGGGGCAATGAGGGCTCAAAGCTAGTAAGTATCATAATCTTTTGGAAGCTCTTTATGACTTGTAATCCCTGCTACCCTCTAAGAAGGGACCTTTCTCCTAGTTACCAGTTTGAGTCAGTAAACCTATTTCCTCTCTATCTCTAGCAAGCATTTGAGTTGTTGTGTTTCAAGCATTCATATGGTGATTTATTCAATCATGTTCTTCATCTTATTTGTTTGCACAAAACTCTTATCTATTGAGTATTACTTTGAAAGCCTTCACTTGTGAAAAACCTTTTTGAGCAAAGAGTGCTCATGTTTTGAAAGTTCTACAAAAAGATTTTGTGAAACTATTTATTAGGTGTTCCCTGACCAAGAACAAGTTTTCCAATTCCAATTATGATTTATCTTTATGTATCTCTATTATGATTGATGTACTTGGTTGCAAGCTAAGTTATATAATGGTGAGTTACTTTCTTCTATGAGTTGTGCAAGGGTAAGTGTGATGCTTCTTGTCCGTATTCTTTTTATCGACACTTCACTCCATAAACCTGTGGACATGTTTACTGAGCTCAGTATTCGCTTGGGGACAAGCGAAGTCTAAGCTTGGGGGAGTTGATACGCCCAATTTGCATCACCTTTCTATATCATAATTTACCTCCATTCATTGATATTTGTCTTATTATGAGGTATTACTTATGGATTTTCATCTGTTTATGCATGTTGGATGATTCCTGGAGGATGGACTGCCGGAGTCTGGATTATGATGGAAAAAACGGCGTCTCGATGCAATTTCGCGAAGATCAGAAAAATACCAGAAAAATATGGAAACATATTATTTTACCAGAAGACGAAGGAAGCGAGAAGGAGGAGAGAAGGGGGGCCTCAGGGGGACCACACCCCCTATGCGCGGGTCCACCTGACCCCGCGCCTAGGGTGGGTTTGGCCCACCTGTTCGGCCTCCGACTCCGCCCCTTCGCCTATATCTTCCCTACGGAACCCTAACACCAGGGGAGCGACCACAGATAGACTTCCGCCGTCTCTGGGAGGCGGAAAACACCGAGAGAGAAAGATCTCTCTAGCAGACAGATTTCTGCCGAAGGAATTCCGTCCTGGAGAGGGGAGACCGTCGCCATCAACACCGTCATCAATCTAGGATTCATCGGGATCATCATCATCCACACCATAATATCCACCAGCACCATCATCACCACTCCGTCCTGCTGTAACAATTGTGTTGGGTATTGCTTAGTTCATTAGGAGAAACTTTCCCGGTGTTAATTACTTTTGTAGTTGATGCTTGTGAGTGGAACCATTAGATTATTGTTTATGTTTAGATTGTTATTGTAACTTCCCAAAAATATAACACAAGGATCATCAAACTCTAATCACTAAAATTAGGGTTAACAAAAACTTTGATTAATTAAAATCATATGAATGCATGTGTGAATGAAATGATTTGAAAAATGCATGAATGGACTTGTGTGATTAACCTAAATATCAAGAAATATTTTAAAGATGAAAATAACATCATATAAAACATTTCCATGCAGAAACAAATCAAAAGAAAATAAAAAACAAAGCAAATTGTCATTTTTGCCAATCTTGCTCACTAGGTCACTTTGAGTGCTTCTAGTACAAGATTTCAAACATAAACTTTCCCAATTCTTTTCACCCCTTGATAGAACTAGTAAAATTGAATCAAATACCACCTTTCAAACTTGCAGAAACATTTGGCAACCCCATTCAAATCACAATTCAAAATTGAATGTTATTCATATGTGAAGATCATCCATTTTCAAAACCCAACCAAACCAATGCCCCTTGACTAATCCAACTAACCAGATACCCCCTAGCATGTGCCTAGAAAACCCACAAAGTTTGAATCCAAAATTCAAATTTAAAGTTCTTGCGGCCATTTCATCAAACACCTGGCAGATTCAAATCGAACGAACATCAAACACTATAGTGTGCAGTAAAATTGGCCTAACTTGTTCCCTTTCTGGTTGCAACTAGCCCTTAGTAGATCATCTAGCCTCTTTAACAATCTTTAGCACCACTGTGAGCTTGCCATTGCCATCAATGGTGAGCATGCCGAGAGCACCATTGCCACCCTATGGTCGACAGCAAGCTACGAGCAAAACTAAGCCTAGCCAGCAAGTCTAGAAAGCACCCCACCGTCCATCGCCACTCTCTGTCCCAGCCCCGAGAAATGCCAGCCCCTGGACCACACGACACGACCATGCCAAACCTCTCTGCGCGAGTCGAGAGCGCGCCAGTGCTCCATGCTCGACCAGCACCCACAGACCGCGCGCCGCCCTCGCCGCTTGCAGGGATCATCACCAGCACCCCAGCAACCCCGCAGACATGCCCGTTCGCCGCCACACAGACCACACGCGCTGTGTGACATTAAAATTGCCATCATGCCCACTCAGAGCACCGCGACATTCCGACCGATCAGCATCGCCCCATGCCACAAGACCACGCCGTTGAGCTTTGCCAGGGAGCACAGCACCGTCCCCTACCGGCGCCCATGCCAGTAGCTTCCTGTGCCGTCGACCACGACGAGCTCAGCCCGCGCCCGTTGGTGCCCTTCCGTCAATATAAATAGAGGCCTCCACCGCTCGTTTTCGCCACACCAGCTCCCCTCTCACCCAGAATCACCCCACCTCACTCCCGGAGCAAGGTGAGCAGCGCATCGCCGGAATTTGGCTAGAGCCCACCGATGTTGGAGAAGAAGAGAGTCGTCGATTGGAGCCTCCCAGGAGGAGCTGCCGGTACGAGGAGAACCGCCGTCGTCGACTTCGTCGTTCGCCCCCATCACTGACCATCGCCTGAGCCCCGGTGAGCCTGCCACGACCCCCACCTGCCGCGCTATGGTTCTGTCTCGCCGGCGCTGCCTAACGTGGACGATGAACCATATCCGTTCGATTAGAGTTAGATCGTGCGGTTCACACTGCCTCGTACTGCTTTGCCCCTCCCCGTCTCACTGACGCGTGGGGACAATCACTTAACCAGCCCGCGTACGCGTTGTGTGTAGTGGGCCGGCCCAGTAAAACATCCCGCGCGACCCAACAATTCAAATTAAGCTTTATTCATTTAATTTCAAACACAGTTCTGTATCCAGATTCAAAAATCAACCCAGCTCGATTCACTGAACCAAAATGCATGAAACCAATTTTGTTAGAAACGCACTGAAATGCTTAATCCAAGCCCATTGGATTCAAACCATTTATATTTGTGGATCAACCATGGTAAAAATAACAACGCACAAGCTTTTCTGCATTCAAACATTTTTCAAAATTCAACCATAAAAGCTTTTGAGTTGATTCCAACTCTCAAAAATCACATTTGATCATACCTTTCAGAAAACATAAAAACATATGGGTTTACTTACAGAGATAATGTTCAAGTAATAAAAGAATGCCCCATAGGCATTTCTAGTCACTTTATTTAATTAAAATAAAAAGGTTAAACCTTATTAAATTGTGACACCACTTTAAATCATATTCCCATGTACTGAAATATGTGGTGATGACATGTGTCAACATGATCCCATGTTTGAGTTGGAGAATATTAAATCTTAAGTAGTTTTTCAATGAGTAAAACAAATAAGGCAAGTGCTTAAATCTTGTAATATTAGTGATGATGCTAGATCATCTAGTGTGAACCATTGTGTGATGATTGGAAATAGTTAAGTATTGTTTGGTGATTGTGTACCTCGTATTTATTTTTAGACGCTAGTACCGACCAAAGATATGGGGAGGAAGGAGGATACTACGAGGAAGAAGCCGAGGAGAACTTGAACCACTGCTCTGCTCAAGGCAAGCTTATACTGATAGTTATGCAAGCCAATACTTGAAACCTTGAAAGCTAACCCTTGCAACTTATGGAAGCTAATACTTTCTTGTTACCATGACAACTATATGCCTTAAGCATATGTTATCATACCAACTTGATAACCCAATCCTAGTTTTACTTTCAAGCTTTATACTTTATTTCTTTATCAAAGCTTTCTCTTAGAGTTTACATAGTGAATTGTAGATACTAGAAGAATATTGGAAGGTAGCATAAAGAGCATAAAATTTGGCCTAAGTTAGATAATCTTGATGTCATCCTAAGGCATGAGATTGAACCTAGCAAATCACCACTTATTTACCACCCCTCATTAGTATTTACCACCACTTGTAGATGCTAGTTCTAAGTATAAAACTTGATCAACTTTAGATGGGAATACTTGGTGAAAATGGTTATGAAAACCTTAGAATGATGAGTCATTCTACTGAAATGTTTTGACATGTGTTTCTAAACACCAGATGATTTTGATGATGAAAATGTTGAGGCATGAGCCTTAGCCCTTTATAAAACTGATGGTTGTCTGGATGTGATACCATTCTAATTTTATCGTACAACCACAATACCCGAAATTTTGGTAGGGCTTGACTGGAAATTTATATACCTTAGTATGGGTTCCCTCGTGGCCAAGGTCTGAGCTGAGGCTACCTTGTGAAGATTGTGCACCTGTGCAGTACCCAAGATGATAGTTGGTCATGGTTGGGAGGCCAAACTCACAGGAGAGGTGCCTATACTAGAGCGTGTAACTGAAAGGTTAGGATTGATTATCCGCATACTGAGTATGGTGAATTCAGGATTGTTCCTGACGGATGTATCGAATGCTGTGATGAAAGTATACAATATCTGCAGAGTCTCAAACTATTCGAATAGCCGCGTTCGCGGTTATGGACAGTTGGAGTGGCCATACTGTTCCCCCGTCAGATGTTTTCAAAATGACTTATGAAATTATTTGTGACTTTGAATTGACCACAACAGAGTTGTGACATGAAATTCAAGTTCCCACTTAAGTGTTATAAAACTTTCAACTAGTTTCCTTTGCTTCTGAACTGAGTAGAGGTAAATCTGGCTTTTTGCAAAACAACCCTAGAGCTTAGTATATCCTTTTCAAAACCACTTCACTTGTTAGTATTAGTTTGTGAGTACTTAAAGAGTACTCATGGCTTTGTCCCTGGCTATTCCCATGGCCAGACTATGAAGAGGAGTACAAGGATGATGGACCGCAGGAAGGTTACGACAACTAGGATCATCTCCCATCGTCAGCATTGCCTGTGACCCTGAAGATGGAGCTTCGCCAATGCTATCGTTATCTTTACGTCATTCCGCTGCTTGAATTGTATTAAGAACTAGATCATGAGTTCCTTATTTGTGTAAGACCTTATGTATGGTTTGTAATGGATGATGTACTGTGATATCCAAATCTGTTATGTCTCGCAAAAATGGTAATCCTGGGATTGCGATGTATGGCATAACAGGCATCTGGGATTAAAAATCCGGGTGTTGACATCTATTCATTATCATATCATCTTTGATCTTGATCTATATGATGTATTGTGAGTAGTTCGTTTAGTTCTTGAGGACACGGGAGAAGTCATGTTGTTAGTAGTGAATCTGTGATGAGTTATTATTCAATGGTTTAGTAGATAAGTTGTGGTGCTATTCTTCTAGTGGTGTCATGTGAACGTCGACTACATGATACTTCACCATTTGTGGGTATAGAGGAATGCATTGTGTATTTGGTTACTAATCGTGGGGTTGTCGGAGTGACAGAAACCTGAACCGCCGTTAGGACACCTTTGCACAAGGGAGCGTAGGATCTCAGAGTTTAAGGCTGTGGTTAGATTTATATCTTAATTACTTTCCTGTAGTTACGGATGTTTGCAGGGGGTTTAATCACAAGTATGTATTAGTCCTAGGAAGGGCAGTATGTTAGCACATGTTCACCCATACAACACTTACAAACACCAAAGAAGAGTACTCGGCTATTTGCAGCGAAAGCACTTGACAGAATTCCCATGTGTCCTCGAGAACGTTTGGTCCTTATAAGTATTTCCACCGGCTTGTACTTTGCTAAGAAAGGAGTGGGCCACTTGCTCCGTTTGTTCGTTAATTCTATTAGTTGCTCTTTGTTTTGTTGCCTTGTTAGAAAACAACTAAAAATCCGTTTGCTAAGTATTCACAGGGATTTCCTGCTCCATACCACTGTTCAGCACCTTCTGCTCCTCGTTGGGATTGACCCTCCTATTTATCGAAAGTATTACGATACACCCCTATACTTGTGGTCATCAGCCGTGTCCGCGGTTATGGATAATTTGAGAGACCTAATACTGATGCTATGACATATTTCTCACTCATCCCAATTTCTCAATTACTTAAAACTTGTTGGGTGAAGTTAATTGGGTAGGAGCACCTGGGAGGGAACCAGAGTGTCCTATTTATCATATTGGAAAACTACTTTGTCATAATTGTTAGGATAAAACTATTGCTTTATGCAAATGAGTCTGAACTCCACCTAGCCAAATAAGCATGTACTTGAAAGATATGTAGTTAACCACTTTAGCCTACTTGTCATACACTCCATGTTTTGACCCTTTGGGGAAGCTATGTTTTTATGTTGCAGGTTGTATTCTTTCCAAGTGATCGTTCATAGGTCGTGAGATTCCACTCAACAATTGTTCGACTGTGGCTCATTTGAAGCATGGAGATCTGCGTTGTATTGGTTTCCGCCGTAATATAATGTAAATTCTGGATCATATTCATTGTATTTATGATGCATAGTTATATTTGGTATCATTTTGTACTGTGTGTGCCAGTGAAACGATCCAGGGATTGGTACTATACACATGAACTCAGCCTTATCAGTGAGGGTGTTACAGAAAAAATCCTGAACTAACCTACCGCCCTAGCGTGCAAGCAGCCAGCGGACACACCCCACCCGCAGCCCAGCAGCAGCGTGCGCAGCCCATCCGCCCTCCTCTCTCACTGAGCAGCGGGTCCTACCCCGACCTTCTTCCACCTCGCCCCGGGAGTCCATCCCGAGCATGCTGCAACCGCCCCTGAGAAATCGGGCCGAATCTCGTCCGATTTTATGCCATCTCGCACGCCTCCTCGCCCATATAAACCCTCCGCTCTCCTCCTCTTGTTTTTTCTGAAGTTTTGAAACCCTTGCCCCTCATCGCTCCTCACCCATTAGACGTCTTCGCCGCCACCAGCGACCACTGGAGTGACGACCGCATCGACCCTCGATGCTGCGCGCCGTCATGTTCACCATCGCTGTTAGCGACTCCTGGGTTGCCTAGCACCATCCGATGCATCTCCTATGTCCAAGATCTTCTCTAGCTGAGCCGCGTTGAGCCCTAGCCTTGGTCAAGCTGAAGCTGAGCCGAAGCCACGAGCCGTTCCTTAGGAGCCCTTTGATCTCAATCTGACGGTGCTGACACAAACACATAAACAAAAAGGTATCTGCCAATAAGATTGTGCCACGTCACCGCCACGTCCCAGTTTAATTTAAGATAATGAAAAATGGACAGAAAATCATTAACTCTTGTATAATTCATATAAAATAATTTATAATTCCAAATTCAACAAATAATATATCCATAGATTGAGAAAAATATGTAGAATATTATTATGACATTGGATCTGAATTGTACGGTATGTGTCTACCATAATAATTTAAATAGTTAAATGGACACTTTAGACTAAATAAATCATAGTAAATAATATACTGATCCAAAAAATAGCAAATAATATACCGATGGAAAGCTAATTTCATGTAGAATACTTTTATGCAATTGGTTCAGGAAATTATTCTAAGGTTTTGCCATAATTATTTAAATGGATTAATGGTCATTTTGGATTAAAAAATTAATAAGAAAATAAATACTATTCAGAAAAATATAAATAATATGTCTGTGGAATCCCTGATTCATGTAGAACATTAATCCGGCATTGGATATAAATTTTGTCAAAGAAAAAATTTTATACGAATTAAACCCTTCTAACTAGTATTTAAATTACAGAAAATTAACCAGAACTCCAAAATTTATGAAACCAATTGCCACTATTCCCTTTTGATAATATCTATCCAAATAAATTGCATGTCAAATTATTTGTTACTGTTAAACAGAAATTCTTGCAAAAAGCTTTAATCCCATTGCAATAGTATTATAATCATAAGAAAATATATATAACTCCTTTTTAGGTGATTCAAATTGCTATTGTCTCTAAATTTTATTACCTATCTAGTAGCATTTAGTTCACAATTTAATACGGCAGAAACATCACTAGTTCAATTAAAGTGATATAAACCATATTAAATCGATAAAACTTTAGTAATAAAAGCTTTAGTGCATTAAATGGCTTTCCACATGCATCATGTGATCTCATAATATTTAGAGAAATAAATACAACCATTGTGACTTATTAAATATTCATGCAAGCATTTTGTTCATCATTGTTTTGTTGTATTGTTGCACTATTGCATGTTCGCAATGTTCTAAATGGTGTGTTATTGTGCTTTATTTAAACATTAGATTGTGAGGAGTGCAACTATTGTGAGCGCAACTACTATGATTGCAGGTATTGTGGTTATGATGAGTGCAACCATTATATCTATGAGGATTGTAAGGATTATCTGAACGACTACAACTAAAGTCAATTGGTGCTATCTTGGTCATAAATGTTCTATTGTTTCCTATGCATTATAGATGTTTTGTAGAATTGCATGTATAGGAATTGATGTGTATATACCATGTTATATCCCATATTATTCGCTAGTTATCTTTTTTATAAGCCATCGTATTGGTAGATTGCTTAGCCATGTTATTCTATATAGGGATGGTATTGCACTATGTTATGATAGTGTATATGTTTTGCTCAAACTAAAACAAAATAATGTTAATGAACCACGTGGGCGGAATGGTTTGAGTGTCATCAGAGTAAAGAATTATGGTGGGAAATGCTGCCCAGGGTATTGTGAAAGGATTGGTTTCTTTGTTTACAACCATGTGCCAGTAAGAAATGGGTGGTTGGCTGGACTTAGTAGGTTGTGGTGACTCGAACCCTACGTAGGCAGAGATGTAGAATAGTGCAGGTTGGTATGGTGCCTGGATGGGTTTGGTAAGCTCTTCCCGAATTGTCTCGTCTTGGACTTCTCCCTATCATCACACAATATGAGTGTGATGTTTGAGCTGGGTTGGCCAGGTCACATGGATAAAGTGTACAAACCCCTGCAGGGTGTGTATAAACTAAGTACTTAGCCGTGTCACCAGTTATGGACAATTTGAATGACCTAATACTGATGCTATGACATATTTTTCACTCATTCCAATTTCTGAATTACTTAAATTTTTTTGGGTGAACCTAATTGGGTACGAGCACCTGGGAGTGAACCAGAGTATCCTATTTATCATATTGGAAAACTACTTTGATACAATGTTAGAATACAACTATTGCTTTATGCAAATGAGCATGAACTTTACTTAGCGAAATAAGAATATAGTTGATAGGTCTGTTGTTAACCATTTTAGCCTACTTGCCATACATTCAATGTATTGACCATTTGTGGCTGCAATGTTTTATGTTGCATGTTATATCGTATCTGAGTGATCGTTCATAGGTTATGAGACTCCACTCAATAATTTTTCGCCTGTGTCACATTTGAATGATGGATATCTACCTTGTACTTGCTTTTCGCTGTAATATAATGTAAATTCTGTATCATATTCGTTGTATTTATGATGCACGGTTATATTTAGTATCATTTTGTACTGTGTATGCTAGTAAACCGATTCAGGGATTGACACTATACACATAAACTCAGCCTTATCAGACGAGGTTGTTAGAGCATGTCTAATAGACCCCTTAAAAGGGCGAAACCCGTATAATAACCGCCGGAATACGGGTTTCGGCTCTACTCGGTCGTCTAGCATACCCCGTAAAAACGGCCCCCGCTCCGATTTTTGCTGTTTTTGATTACGGGGCGGGTCTTCGCCCCCTACTTGTGCGGGGTGGGAGCGGGGATAGAGGGCCAAACCAGTATCCTATTTCTGAAACCGCGCGCGGACATTTCAGTTCCCCCACCTGTTTCCCCCGCGCGCCGCCGCAGCCACCCGCGCGCCGTCGCTGGAATCCGTCAGATCTGCGCCCCTCCGCCGCCCGCCGAGCTGCGTCGACGCCCGCCGCACCTCCGTCGCACCCTTGCCGAAGATCCGCGCGCGCCGTCGCACCCCCGCCGCGGTCTTCTCCGCCGTTTTCGCCGGTGAGTATTCCTCCGCGTTCTTCTTTGTTCTCGCCGGTAAAATGGACGTGTTTGATGTATGCTTCACCGTGGTAGATGGCTTCGGAGGATGTGCACATGGCGGATTTGGACGCGACATCGACCGATTGGTCCTCGTCGGATTCTGAAGATTCGGACCTCGACGAGGTGCTCAACGACGACGAGACGGAGATGTTGCTGCTCCTGTTCGGCATGAAGCACATGGAGGACCGCGCCAAGCTGCTGGATCAGCGGAAAGGATCCGTGATGGGGCGTATGTGCATTCCACGGAACCATGCACTCGGCCATGAATAGCTGATGCAAGATTATTTTGCCGAGGTACCGACCTATCCTCCCCGCCTCTTCAGTAGAAGGTACCGAATGCGTAGGACTTTGTTCGAGAGAATAGTAAGAGATTTAGAGGCTAATTGCGATTATTTCAAGCAAAGAAGAAATGCTGCCCAATTCATGGGATTTAGCCCATATCAGAAAATATCTGCCGCAATGAGGGTGATTGCATACGGTATACCGTCAGATTATACCGATGAATACCTTCGCATTGGTGTATAAACAACCACGGATTGCGTGCGTATGTTTGCCAAGATGGTGATCAAGTTGTATGGAGAGACGTATCTCCGAGCTCCAAATGAGGAAGATACAAAAAGGCTCATGGAGATCAATGAAAGGAGGGGTGGCCGGGGATGCTTGGTAGTTTGGATTGCATGCATTGGACATGGAAAAAGTGTCCAAAAGTATGGCATGGAATGTATTGTGGCAAAAGCCGTGATGCTACCATTGTTCTTGAAGATGTGGCCTCTCAAGACTTATGCATTTGCATGCTTTTTTTGGACTGCCGGGGACACTCAACGACATCAACATCTTGAATAGATCCCCTTTGTTTGCAAGACTAGTTAGGGGTGAATCACCAACTTATAACTACAAAGTTATGAATAATGAGTACACCATGGGGTACTATCTCACAGATGATATTTACCCTAACTATGCAACCCTTGTCAAGTCCATAAAAGAGAAAAAGGACAAGGCTTTGACAAGAAAGGAAGCTTGCTTCACCAAAAATCAAGAGGCATGCCGCAAGGATATTGAGAGAGCTTTTGGTGTCTTGCAAGCAAAGTTTGCAATTGTCCGGGGTCCTGCAAGGTTTTGGGACAAGGAAAATCTTGTTGATATCATGACATGTTGTGTTATTCTTCACAACATGATCATTGAAGATGAAAGAGGTTTGAACTTGCCATGTTTCTATGACAATGTTGGCACCCGAGTGCAGCCCGAGAGGAACCCTGATCGGATTGAAGCTTTTCTTGCAGCTCATCGAGGCATTGAAAATGCCGAGACTCATCACTAGCTCACCCAAGATCTGATTGATCACCATTGGCAGTTGCATGACCAATGAGTTATTACATTTATTTTCTATTGTTGTATGTGTGAAACATTCATTTCCTATTGTTGTATGTGTGAAACATTTGTTATTTGTTTCATTCTTTCATTAGAATATTTGTTGACATTTCCGAAAAACATTATTGTAATAATTATGACGATTATTGTGTGATGTAAAACATTTATTTTATGTGAATGTTGTGTTGGTTCTAATATTCAATTTGTCAAAAAACCCTGTTTTGAGGGGTTAAAAACTCGACCGAGCTAGCAGACCCCGTATCCCCACCTTTACGGGGTGGAGATACGGGGTCTGCTAGCTCGAACGAGTTTTCGGTCGGCAAAAAATAAATACAGGGCCCTCTACTCGTGTTTTAAGGGGCGAAAAAATACGGGACCTGCTAGACATGCTCTTACAATGATCAAACTTTAGCTCGCCGCACCATATCCGGCATCTCGAAGGTGACCATCGCACAACTTAAACATCCTCCGTGTTGTTCCTAGCATTAGTGTGCATGGAGGCGACCCTTCGGACAACTACCAACACGACTTCTGAGCATGTTGTTCATGCCATCGTGGCGGTATGACGGCGAAGTTCGGCTCCTGGTCACCAACAGCCGTGTGTCATATCTCCGAGTACGAGGCCATGAATCTCGATAAGGATGACCAGGTCTAGTGCTTCCTTCATGTGACTGTAGACCTCCGCATGCATAGGGAGTTTGACGTCGCGACAAAGCTCGCCGTTGACGGCCAGGAGCTGCACCATGGTCTAATTCACGACCTTCCCCCGCGATATGTACCCTCTCCCTTCACGCCGTGCCCATCATCTTGAAGAATATATAAGAACGAGAATGGTGGACGTCGCGGCAGCAGGCACCTATGCATGTTGTAGTGGTAATCCGTAATAAATTACTTGTTGAAAATCCAGCACCCGGCCACTATGGGTACAAAATATCTTTTTCTAGAAATCCAAAAATCTAAAATTAAATACACACTAAAATATACACAGTTTGAAAGTACGACATAAATTTTAGGAAAAATACATTGCATTTTGGAAAATATAAAATGACAATTTGCCGACAGAAGAAATACCCTTTTCACCTTTGTATAGAGTTAGAAATTTTTATTTTTTCTGTAATCCAAAATAAAACAAGTTTTTTCTACGGAAACTTGTTAGGACTATTGGAACAATATACATGTATCTCTGAAATAAATTTTATATTTTTTCTCAAAACATACATGCGCCCCGCTTTATACATAAAATACAAACGGGTTCCGCACACAGCTGACCGGAGAAAAAGAAAAGGAAAAATAGCGTGTTCTTTTGGGGCCTCAGCATAACACAACTCAAAAGAAAAATACACGTAATTACAAATTTCAAATTAAAACAATTTTATGATTTTTTGAAACCTCTAATTACAAATTTCAAATTAAAGACACCTGTCATGAATCATTTGAGCCGCAATAGCCAGTTCGTATGCAGTAGTAAGGTTGTGTGTGTGCAAGATATACTTATGTATATAAAATTCGTGTACACTTAAGAGTAATCGTAATGTGATCTGATCTCTAGTTGTTTTGGCTACCATGTAGACCTACTAATTCGTGAGTTCAAATCCTAGTTGTTTAGAAATTTTAATAATTATTTCAATCACGCACTGACAGGTGAGACCTACACGTAAACATGCTAAGACCATGTGTGTATAAGAAACGTGCAAGGACTTCACTTAAAAAATATATAGCCATGTGTCAGCACTAGGTTTATTTGGACTAATTTTGCATGGAGTGCACAAGTTTGTGTACCAATCCACCTATTTTATAACTAATTGTATGATTTTCTATTTTTGGTATAACTATTTGTAGCACCGGTGCTATTGCCTCGTTGGATGCATCAGACAAGTTCGTAAACTGTTTTTAGTCGAGGTGGATTTGGACACGAGAGCAACAGTCACCACGAGATTTCCGACATACTTGGCGTTTAGCACATATACATTCTTATCAGGTGATGTATGGGGTGACGTCAATTCACAGAGGTGTGTGTTAGTTAGGCCATGGCTACGTCACTGCTATTCTCCCTTTCACAAATATAAAATATTTTAACATTGTAAAATAAATATATCAAAACGATATTTCAATACATAGATTCATTTAAAACATCTATGAATCTATATATTGAATGATGTGTACATACATTCGATTCATAAATTAAAATGTGTTATAGTTTTAAACAAGGAAGTATGCATACTTCAACTCCAGTAATTAGGTCAGCGACTTCCAAAGGATTTCACAAACGCAGAGTATGGAAACTAACAAAAGAATACGGGGCAGGTTTTGGCATGTATCCCAAACTATTTAAATGTCGAAATTTTAGCCATGTCACAATAAAAAAACTAGACGAAACAAACTACTCTCTCATGTTATAAAAATGGGCTAAACTAAATAGGTTCATATATATTTCAGATTTTTTCTAAATCTCAAAGTCATATTTGTGGCAGCTCCCATGTGTTTGGGCTCATGCTTGGGGCAGCTCACATGAAAGTAGAGTGGGAGCTAAAATTTAGTCCACATGGCAAGTTGAAGAAAAATTGCACCATCTTATAAGGTGGAGTGTTGTACCACTTTGTAAGTAAGTGACAATAAGAGAGCTATAGACGCGCTCCTCCGATGACGCCGCCGCTGCACGCATCGTCCGCACGCCACTGGTTGCGTCAATCTCGCCTAGTCGAGATTTATTTTGCTGCTTAAAAAAATAGTGAGGTTCTGACAGACGTGTCAATAGTCAACCTATTCGGGTCGATCCCAGATCGTAGGCTACTATAACCGATCCGAGCATACACAACATGGACTCGGCTCATGTTCGTCTCCTTTAGGGTTTCCTGAGCTGCTCTATATAAAGTCCTATGCGGCTACCTCCACAGTACACCAAAAACCAATCTAGGGTTTTGCCTCCTATCTGATTACGCGCTATCGTAGTTTACTCTATCCCGCTTGCCGGCGTGCACCGGCGGATGAGAGAGAAGGTGATAGGCCAAAGGTGTCCGATCTTTTGATGAGATGGTGATAATCGATTTGGTGGAGTTCGGGCTTGACAAGCCGACTACACGTGCGAGCACGAGCGCCAATGCAATCGCTAGGCCAATCTCCTGGAGGTTACCGATCCTGCGGGAACACGATCAGCCAGACCAGCGAGGGTCTTAATTCCTACCTAAAATTGAGAACAAGTAAGAACTAATATTGCAATCAAGATATTACGGATTAAGAGGAAAGCTTTATTGAAAAGGTGGGATCATGTATAGGTGCGAAGTACAAGAGGCCTCTGCGACGCTCGAGCCTTGGCGAAGTTTGCTATGATGGCTAACTTAATGTCTAAACAAAATACGAGTCTATGGTGACGGCTAAGGCGAGTATTTAAGGAGGAAAAGATAGGATTTCGGCCAGCCATGGAAGTGGTGGCCGAATCCAACCATAGAAGTCCTTTTCTCCTCAAATACGGACTCTAAAAAGTAGCTATTTAAAATCCTGCGAAAATTACATAGGCCTGGCCCAAAATAAAGGTGTCGGAGCACCATATTAAGCTATGGACGAATTCGTGAAGTATTAATCTTGAATATTCGTTCAAGCCTTCTTTCTTCATTATGGTGGCCTCAAAGTTCTGAAATCTTCATCTGTGGCCTTCTCTTGGATCATCGCATGTTTGCTGCCATCTCCATGCATGGCCATTCTCCAATGCTTGTCCCTCTCATCCATGCTTGGTCCATCATTCCTAAGAGTAAGAAATACATCTGATTTAGACAACATCATATTCTCATGTATGTGAGGAATAGTTCCAAAAAACGAAAGTACCTGATAGTTAAGTTGTTTGGCACGAGATCTTGTGATAGGTCCTTGTATGTGTGTAGCTGTAGGTACAATGATTGTATCAATAGAAGGGATGTCCACATCATGCTCTCCTTCTTGAATTGAAGTCGTCCTCGACGCAATCTCATCTTCCTCACCAAAGTAAGTCTTCAAATCTTCAATGTTAAACGTAGGACTAACCGTACCAAAATCTGTAGGCAACTCAAGTTTATATGCATTATCGTTTATTTTCTCTAACACGGCAGCACGCGGCATTAACTTAGACTTGCGTAAATCAGGAAAATGATCTTTAAGCAAATGTAACCAAACAAGATCTCCAACATCAAACACAACATGCTTTCTCCCTTTATCCCCAGCAAGTTTATACTTAGCACTCATGTGTTCAATGTTATCTTTAGTAGTCTTATACAAGTTTAATATCATTTCAGCGCGTTGTGTAGCATCCAAATTATTTTGCACCAAAGAAGGTAAAGACAATAAATCAATAGGTGCACGAGGAACAAAACCATACACGATCTCAAATGGGCACATCTTTGTGGTAGAATGCAGCGAACGATTATAAGCAAATTCTATATGAGGTAAACACTCTTCCCACAATTTTAAGTTCTTCAAAACAGCCCGCAACAGAGTAGACAAAGTTCTATTTACTACTTCAGTTTGTCCATCAGTTTGGGGATGACATGTAGTACTAAACAGCAATTTAGTCCCCAACTTAGCCCATAAACATCTCCAAAAGTGGCTAAGAAATTTAGTATCACGATCAGAAACAATAGTATTTGGCACACCATGCAAACGAACAATTTCACGAAAGAACAAATCAGCAATATGCGCAACATCATCCATTTTATGACAAGGAATAAAGTGTGCCATCTTAGAAAACCGATCCACAACAACAAAAATACTATCCCTCCCCTTTTGTGTTCGTGGCAATCCCAAAACAAATTCCATAGAAATATCCTCCCAAGGAACACTGGGAACAGGAAGAGGCATATATAAACCATGTGGATTAAGGTGAGACTTAGCATTTTGACAAGTAGTGCAGCGTACCACAAATCTCTCAACATCTCGATGCATACGTGGCCAAAAGAAGTGTGCAGCAAGAACATTCTCCGTTTTCTTGACACCAAAGTGTCCCATCAATCCTCCTCCATGCGCCTCCTGTAACAACAAAAGAAGAACAGAACTATCCGGAATGCATAGTTTGTTAGCACAGAACACAAATCCATCATTGAAGACGAACTTGTTCCATGTTCTACCATCTCTACAATTCTACAACACATCTTTAAATTCAGCATCATGCACATATTGTTCCTTAATAGTTTCTAATCCAAATATTTTGAAGTCAAGTTGAGATAACAAAGTATAACGGTGCGACAAAGCATCAGCAATAATATTATCTTTACCCTTTTTGTGTTTGATAACATAAGGAAAAGACTCGATAAATTTAACCCACTTTGCATGACGACGATTCAACTTAGCTTCACTACGAATATGCTTCAAAGATTCATGATCAGAATGTATAACAAATTCTTTAGGCCATAGATAATGTTGCCAAGTTTCTAATGTCCGAACCAACGCATATAATTCTTTATCATAAGTAGAATAGTTCAGACTAGCCCCACTCAATTTCTCACTAAAATATGCAACAGGTTTTCCCTCTTGTAATAATACCCCTCCCAAACCAATTCCACTAGCATCACATTCAAGCTCAAAAGTCTTAGTAAAATCAGGAAGTTGGAGTAAGGGAGCATGTGTTAGCTTATCTTTCAATATGACTAAGGCCTGTTGTTATGCATCGCCCCAAACAAAGGGCACATCCTTCTTGGTAAGTTCATTCAGCGGCGCGGCAATTGATCCAAAGTCTTTGGCAAAGCGCCTATAAAAACCAGCGAGGCCAAGAAAACTCCTCACTTGTGTGACCGTCTTGGGCTGTGGCTAATTCTCAATAGCTTCAATCTTGGCTGGATCCACTTAAATACCCTATGATGTAACAACATAGCCAAGAAACGCAACTCGATTGGTGCAAAAGGTGCACTTCTCAAGGTTACCAAACAAACGTCCATCACGTAAAGCATTGAAAACAACACGTAAATGGTCAAAATGATCCTCTAAAGATTTTCTATAAATCATAATATCATCAAAGTAGACTACCACAAAACGTCTAATGAAAAGACGTAAAACTTCGTTCATTAATCTCATGAAAGTGCTGGGTGCATTAGTTAAACCAAACGGTATCACTAACCACTCATATAAACTGAACTTAGTTTTAAATGCTGCTTTCCATTCATCTTCTAATTTCATACGAATATGGTGGTAACCACTACGCAAATCAACTTTAGAAAACATGGTAGAGCCACTCAATTCATCAAGCATGTCATCTAAACGTGGAATATGATGACGATATCAAATAGTAATATTATTGATAGCTCTACAATCAGTACACATGCGCGAAGAACCATCTTTCTTAGGTACCAAAATAATAGAAACAGCACAGGGGCTAAGGGACTCACGAATATGATCTCTGTCGAGTAGTTCCTGAATTTGGCGTTGTATCTCATTTGTCTCGTCTGGATTGGTTCTATATGGCGCGCGGTTGGGCAACGTAGCACCAGGAATTAGATCAATTTGGTGCTCAATTCCTCTAATAGGAGGTAGTCCTGGTGGCAGCTCAGCGGGAAAGACGTCCTCATATTCCTGCAAAAGGTTAGCAATATTGGGTGGCAAAGAAGGAGGCATATCCTCAAATGAAAACAAAACCTCTTTGCAAATAATTGCATAACATTGAGTATTGTTTACATCTAGTTCAGCAATATCAATTTTATTTGCAAGCATACATGGACTCTTCAAACGAATTTCAGTAGCATGTGATCAGATTTAGTGTTCTTTGGTGGTACAAAATCTGCAGCAACAATCTGATTTTCACTTTTATTTTTCTCCTCAATTTTAGCTCTACTAGCTCTAGCAAGATCATCTTTTAAAATCTGTTCGGGAGTCATAGGTTTTAGACCAATTTTCTTTCCATCATGCATAAGAGAATAGTGATTAGTTTTTCCATTATGAATAGATTCTCTATCAAATTGCCATGGTCTACCAAGTAACAAAGAACAAGCTTGCATAGGTACAACATCACAATCAACAAAATCAGAATATGTACCAATAGTAAAATGCACGCGTACCGTTCTTGTTACCTTGATCTTGCGAGAACTCTCAAACCATTGGATGTAATATGAATGTGTGTGTTGTCTTGTTGGAAGTGCAAGCTTCTCTACCATGTCAACACTAGCCAGATTGTTACAGCTCCCTCCATCAATGATGATCCGTATAGCTCTTTCCTTGACAACACCACGTGTTTGGAACAGGTTGTGGCATTGATCTTTCTCAGATTTTCTAAATTGCACACTCAACACACTTTGTGTAATTAAGCTCTCGTATTGATCAGCAGCTGTAGCTCCCATTACCTCTTTCTCTTCATCAGAATCACACTTGTCTCCATCTCGAGCAGAAATAATGGCTAATGTATCTTCATCAAAGTCACTCGCTGAATCGTATTGACCATCATCACGCACCATCATAACACGTTGTGTTGTGCACTGTCTCTCAATATGACCAAAACCCCAGCACTTGCGCCATTGTATATCCTTTGTTTTACCCGTGGAAGCCATAGAGGATGCGCTACGAGCAGGAGTATTGGATGACGATGGAGGAGCAGCTGGAAATCTTGTGGTGGCCTTGGATGTGGTAGTAGCTGGTGGCGAATCACGAGAAAGAGGTGTTGATTGTCGGGATGTCCAAGTGGATGTGCGACTTGCAAAATTATTAGTCCTCCTCCATGGTGTTTGGCGATCCTACACTTCATGTTCAGCTTTGCAAGTAAGATGAAACAAACGAGTGATAGAATTATATTCCTTATAATCTAATATGTGCTGAATGTCCTTGTATAATCCACCAGAAAAACGTGCAAGCATTTGTTCAGTAGATTCAAGAAGACCACACCGAACCATCCCGGTTTGCAATTCCTGATAATACTCTTCTACAGAATTTTTCCCTTGCTCTAAACGTGTCAGATTCTTTAGTAAATCACGTTGATAAGTGGGAGGTACAAAACGAATACGCATAGCAGTTTTAAAGCAGTCCAAGTACTAGGAATAGTAGTAGGATTTAAACGACATTACTCAGACCACCAAAGGGAAGCAAATTTAGTAAATTCACATGTAGCAGCACTAACACGCATATTATCAGGATATTTTAAACATGCAAAACGTTGTTCTAATAGTAGTAAGATATGCATCAGGATTATATTTACCCTCAAAAGATGGAATATTTAATTTAAGCTTTGCAACATGATCATCATCACGTACCGGTGGTCGAGCGTTGCGGTAGTAATGTCGGGGACGGCCAACAGGTACCTGTGGAGGTTGTTCAACCTCCTCGTCAAACAGATCGTCGTCATCGTGGTCGTAGTAGTACCCGTCGTTTGTCCCCAATGTCGCAGCAGCAGCCGTGGCAGAAGTCTAAGGTGCGTCAGCTGCAGCGGTAGCCGCCTGAGGTGCGGCGGCAGCCGAACCAGCAGTCCGACCGGTGATCGGAATGCGCCGTGCGCCATACCGAGGTGCCAATGGGGCGGGTGCGGGTGCGGGTGCCGGCAATCTGGCCAAAACCTCCTTGAACCGAGCGTCAAGCTTGTCGTTGAAGGATTTCTCGAGCCTATCGATCTTGTCCATGGAGTTGGTGAGCTTAGTGTCAAACTCCCCTAGGCGTGCATCCACATCTTCAGCGCGACCGACCAAGATCTCAGAGAAGTGGGCATGTAGTTCTTGGTTCGTCATTGTGGCAGGGTTCCGCGAAGTATCTATCATGGTTAGTCCTTTAAAAGCACAGGTATATACTACGGAAATATGGTGGAAGGCACGCGTAATCCGTCAAGCAATATACCAAGCTCTTACAAGTTCTTACCAAACAGCAGGAAAAGGCGATGTGGAACCGCGAGGATCAGTGGGTCCAGAGATTGAACCGAGCGATTACCGAGAGTCGAGACACCGCACGTGGAGAATATCTGTGGAGCTCTGGGAAGGCTTAGCAAAGCGATTAGCAATTATCAAAACAACAATGCAAAAGTTGAAAGAATGCTCAACGACGGTACTGTGCTGGTCCTAGGCTAGACCGTACTAGAGACGCGAGACTAGATCACCAACGATGTCACCACGCGACACAACAAGCAAAGTATGATGATATGGCACCCTGAAAAGCGAACCGAGATGTTGAAAATCACTATGATGGCGAGTGTCTAGAACTGATCTACGGGGTCTAAAAATATGTTTGTCCCAAATTTTTTTTTCAAAATTTTTGTATTTTGCTCCGGAAAGCATGCAGGCGCCAAAAAAATATCGCTACAACGGCCGATGGAGAAAAGTGATCCCAGAGCCAAAAACTAGTATAGCCAGAAAAAAATTTCGGAGGCGGTTCTAGACTTACGACGGAACTTTTAGCTCGACACAGAATTTAGCTAAACACGGAAACAACAAGGAAGGAAAGTAAAAAGAAAACTAGGAAACAATAACTTAACTCGGACTCGTGCCATGGCAGGAAAGGTGATCGGATCCGTGTCACGGTAGGAAGGTGGTGGCGGAGTTTTAGGGTTTATGGTGGCTGGGTGTATGGCGGCAGAATATGGTGGCGGTGATCTGTGAGGGTGGCGGTGACTACTGTGATCAGAACTCGGAACTCTAAGGGACGAGACACTAAGACCAGCAACTCGACGCGATGATACAGACACAAATTCAACAATACAAAAACTGAAAAGATAATGCGAGGCCTAGATTGGTGGTGGGATGGATCTAAACTCTAACTGTGTTTTTGGATTTTTCGTGGGTTATAGGTAAAAACAGATCTAATCTACGAAAGCGGTAAAATCTCACCGAGCAACCTGAAATCTGATACCACTTGATAGGGCAAAGGTGTCCGATCTTTCGATGAGATGGTGATAATCGATTTGGTGGAGTTCGGGCTTGACGATCCGACTACACGTGCGAGCACGAGCGCCAATGCAATCGCTAGGCCAATCTCCTAGAGGTTACCGATCCTGCGGGAACACGATCAGCCTGACCAGCGAGGGTCTTAATTCCTACCTGAAATCAAGAACAAGTAAGAACTAATATTGCAATCAAGATATTGCGGATTAAGAGGAAAGCTTTATTGAAAAGGTGGGATCCTGTATAGGTGCAAAGTACAAGAGGCCTCTGGGACGCTAGAGCCTTGGTGAAGTTGCTATGATGGCTAACTTAATGTCTAAACAAAATCTGAGTCTATGGTGACGGCTAAGGCGAGTATCTAAGGAGGAAAAGGTAGGGTTTCGGCCAGCCATGGAAGTGGTGGCCGAATTCAACCCTAGAAGTCCTTTTCTCCTCAAATACGGACTCTAAAAAGTAGCTATTTAAAATCCTGCGAAAATTACATGGGCCTGGCCCAAAATAAAGGTGTCGCAGCACCATATTAAGCTATGGACGAATTCATGAAGTACTAATATTGAATATTTCGTCCAAGCCTTCTTTCTTTATTATGGTGGCCTCAAAGTTCTGAAATGTTCATCCGTGGCCTTCTCTTGGATCATCACATGCTTGCTGGCATCTCTATGCATGGCCATGCTCCAATGCTTGTCCCTCTCATCCATGCTTGGTCCATCATTCCTAAGAGTAAGAAATACATCTGATTTAGGCAGCATCATATTCTCATGTATGTGAGGAATAGTTCCAAGAAACGAAAGTACCTGATAGTTAAGTTGTTTGGCACGAGATCTTGTGATAGGTCCTTGTATGTGTGTAGCTGTAGGTACAACGGTTGTATCAATAGAAGGGATGTCCACATCAGCAGGTCTCCAGAACCACTCGTTTTTGCGGTCCTATATAGGAGAGGACGAATAAGGTTTTTGGAAAGCACTCCATACGAATGCTCAAGTCCGTCATCATGGCGTGTCTTCCTGGGCGATTCGACTGGCTATGGCAATCATTGCACCAACGAGGACTTTATCGGCAACCGACAGGTACGTATACTATGATCTGATTTGTTGCTATAGTATCGTTCTTATTGTGTATGCACTGCTACTTATCATGTTGATTGATACATCTAGTATGTTAAAGGTTTACGTGATTGTAGTTGTTGCTAGCATAATTTATATTCTGGAACTAATTGTGGAACTATGCCTAATAATCCAAAAATACAAAAACCTTATTATAGAAAATTTCCTGAGTTAAACATGGGGCACTTGACCGATGCAATGAAGCCGGAGAAGTTTACCGGTGTTCATTTTGGGAGGTGCCAGTATAAGAGCAGTATGTGGCTACAAGCTCTCAAAGTATTCCAGGCTAGTGAGGATTTACCTGAAGGAACTACATCTAACGAGGTTCAGAACAAGTTAAAGGAAACCAATCTTGCCTTTGTGGGATGCGTTGAGTGTTCTTAATAACAAGTTGTTTGATGTGTACATGCACATCAAAGATGGAAAAGAGCTATGGGACGCACTGAATGCTAAGTTCGGTGTAGAAGATGCTGGAAGTGAGCTGTACATCATCGATAACTTTCATGATTACTAGATGGTTAACAATTGTTCTATAGTCGAACAAGCTCATCAGATACAGTGCTTTACCAAGGAGTTTGAAATCCTTAAGTGTATCTTACCCGACAAGTTTGTGGCTGGGTGCATTATTTCAAAGTTGTCTTGTTCATGAAGGAACTTAGCCACAACTCTCAAGCATAAGAGACAAGAGATGTCGGTTGAAAATCTGATAGCATCTTTTGATGTTGAGAAGAAGGCTTGGGCTAAGGATACTGCTGAGAAAGGAGGCGAGGGTCAATCTAGCGCCAATATGGTGTAGAAGAAGACCTTCGGCAAGAATAAAGGGAACTATAAACCCTCCTTCAACAAGCCTGAAAAGACTACAACCTTCAAGAAGAAGAATCCGAAATAGGCCGATCTAGGTTTCTATACCTATGGAGAGCTCGGACACTTTTTCAAGGACTGCCCAAAAGCGGGAAGACTGTCAACGTCGTGACTGCTAGTAACATTGATGGGTATGTTAATTTATTTACTGTTCTTTCCGTATTTCAGTCACCATGTTGGTAGATTGATACGGGTGCTAATGTTCATGTGTGTGCTGACATCTCTATGTTCACTTCTTCTCAGGTCGGTCAGTATTTTTCATTCCTAATGGGTAATAGATCACATGCTTGTGCTCATGGTGTTGGCACGGTGGCTCTGAAGTTTACTTCTAAAAAAATCGTGCAGCTAAGGAACGTGCAGCATGTCCCTAGTATGAACAAGCATCTCGTTAGTGGCTCAATTCTATGAATAGATGGGTTTAAGGTTGTTTTAGAGTATAATAAAGTCGTTTTTTTAGAAACATGGACAATTTATTGGTAAAGGTTATGAGTTTAGAGGCTTGTTCTGATTTTCACTTTCAGAGTTTTGTAATAAATTCGTGAATCATATCTGTGGAGGTGTTAATGATGATATCAGTGTTTGGCATTCTCGTTTATGTCATATTAATTTTGGTTTGATGTCTAGAATGTCTAGTATGAGTTTAATTTTGAATTTAACTATTGCCAAAGGTTCTAAGTGCCATATTTGTGTGCAATCAAAGCAACCTCGAAAGCCTCACAAGGCTGCCGAGGAAAGAAACTTGGAACCTCTAGAACTCATACATTCTGACCTATGCAAGATAAATGGTGTGTTGACAAAAAGTGGAGAGAGATATTTCATGACATTGATAGATGATGCTACTAAATTCTTCTATGTTTACTTGTTGCAAACTAAATATGAGGCTTTAGACCACTTTAAAATTTATAAGTCCGAATTTTAAAATCAACTAGATAGAAAGACCAGGTGTCATAGGTCGAATCGTGGTGGTGAGTATTTTCCCAAAATATTTGACGAATTATGTGAGGAACACGGCATTATTCATGAGAGGACGCTTCCCTATTCGTCCCAATCAAATAGGGTTGTTGGGAGGAAAAACCGCACGCTGACTGATCGGTGAATTCCATGTTAGCCACTTATGCGTTATCAAAGGCATGGCGGGGGAGGCTTTCTTGACTTCATGTCATGTCCTGAATAGAGTTCCTAACAAGAACAAAGAAAATACCCCTTATGAGTGGGGTAGGACAAAACCATAACTTTCGTATTTGCGCACTTGGGGTGTTTAGCCGGAGGTTAACATACCGATTCCCAAGAAATACAAGCCCGGACCTAAGACATTAGATTGTATCTTCCTAGGATATGCTCCACGGAGTGTAGGCTATAGATTTCTAGTGGTTAAATCTGAGGTACCTGATATGCATGTTGATACTATAATAGAATCTCGTGATGCAACGTTGTTTAAGAATAAGTTTTCTATGAAAGATATGCATAGCATTGATATAATTTCTTCCGAAATACTTCCTGAATCTAGTGCATCTATTGAGAATTCTAAACAACCACATGAGGAAGTCCTTGAGAAGGATGATGATGAACCTCCCATGGGGAGTAACAGACATAGGATTGCAAAATCCTTTGGTAATGATTTTATTGTGTACCTTGTGGACGATACTCCTAAATCCATTGTTGAGCCATATGCATCTCCTGATGCAGATGATTGGAAAGAAGTTATCCAAAATGAGATGGACTCGATTCTTTCTAATGGAACTTGGGAATTATTGCAGGGGTTCGTAGCATGGAAAACAAAAAAATCTACCACATGCACACAAACAAGCCAAGATCTATCTACTAGATTGTAGCAACGAGTCGATTAGAGTACTCACCCTCGAAGATTCCAAAGCGGTTAACGAGAGCAGATTCTCATGGGTGATGTAGTCGTACACTTGATGATCTCAAGATCGCGTAGACGATCCTTCTGGCGCTGCGTTCCGGCAGCGCTTCCGCAGTCGGTCACACGTTCAGTACTCGATAAAGACCTTCCTCTCCCTTGTTCCACTAGGCAACAGAGGTTGTAGTTCTCCCCTCGCGATTCCGGCAGCACGACGGCGTGGTGTCGGAAATAGAGGGAAGATCCTGCAGGGCTTCGCCTAAGACGGAGCAGGTTATGGTGGATTTAGGGTTTCCGGCGATCTAGGTTTTAGAGAGCCGGACAGGAGGAGGCGTGGCCGGCGGTAGCTAGGGCAGCGACGACGAGCCTGCGACGGCGCAAGGCGGCGACGTGGCGGCGGCGGCACAATGGCTAGGTGGGCAGGGGCTGGTGTTGTGTGTCCTGGCACCCCCTCCCCTCTATTTATGAGAGGGAGGGCAACTTGGGAGAGGGTAGTTTGAATCCTTCCCCAACTCCCTCTCCTAGTTGGCTTGTGGTGCAAGGAAAGAAGGATTCTTTCCTTCCTCCACCAGGATATATTGTCCCAGTTTGACTTTTCAAACTTGCCTTTTGACTTTCAATTTGGAGATTAATTTATTTATTGCAAATGCCCAACCAAGTAACCTAGGACATGATTCAATCATTCCACTTATTCATGACACATTAATGTACCCTTCCCCTTCCAGTCCGGTGAATCTTCTAGACCCTTCTAGAACCTCTCCGATGGAATCATCGGAATCATTCCCGAACTCCAGAATTGGACTTTCCTTATATGAACCTTATTCTCCGGACAATTCCAGATCTCCTCATGATATCCTGGATCCCATCCGAGACTCTGAACAACATTCGGTCTCCCTACTTACATTCCATATCTACTAAACAACATCGAATCCTTAAGTGTGCCTCCCTATGGTTCATGAATTATGCGGACATGACCGAGACTCTTCTCCGATAAATAACCAATAGAGGAATCTGGAAATTTATATGGCTCCCACATATTTCTACGATTACGTTGTGATCAAATGAACCACTTACATACGATACCAATTTCCCTTTATCTCGTGATAGTTTACTTATCTGAGGTCTGATCGTCGGTATCTCTTCATACCTAGTTCAAACTCATTACTGATAAGTACTCTTTTCTTGTTCCTTTGATATGTGATCCCTTGTGAGCCAGTCACATGCTTGCAAGCTAATTGGATGACATTCCACCGAGAGGGCCCAGAGTATATCTATCTATCTATCATATGGATGGACAAATCCCACTCTTGATCCGTGTGCCTCAACACACACTTTCCGAATACTCAATGCCACTTTTATAACCACCAGTTACGGTGTGGTGTTTGATGTCATCAAAGCATCCTTCCAGTAATGGTGATTAGCATGATCTCATGGTCGAAGGAATTAGGTTACTATGTATCAGAAAGCTTATAGCAAACGAACTATTGAAATGACTTGATCTATATGATACGCTTATCTATATGAGTATGTCCATCACATGATTCTCATAATGATATGATCTTATTGTTAATACATCTCAATATTCATGATCGGGAAAACCACGATCATCCATCAACCAACAAGCTATTATTACAAAGATGCTTTACCGGAGACTCTAATTTAGTTTACAAATCACACAAGTATTAATGTTTTCGGTTAATACTATTATAGTATGAATGTAAACATTTATCATAAACACAAAGATATAATAATAACTACTTTTATTATTGCCTCTAGGGCATATCTCCAATAGTCTCCCACTTGCACTAGAGTCAACTAATCTAGATTACATGGTAATATACCGAACAGCCATGGCAGTTTTGTGCTAGTCATGTTTTGCCCTCGGGAGAGGTTTAGTCAACGGATCCGCCACATTCAAGTATGTGTGTACTTTGCAAATCTTTATGTCACCATCTTGGACATGCTCTCGAATAGCGTGAAAACGTAGCTTGATATGCTTCAGCTTCTTGTGTGACCTTGGTTCTTGCGCATTGTCTATAGAACCCATGTTATCACAGTAGATATACATTGGGTCCAGCGCACTTGGAACCACACCGAGCTCTATAATGAAATCCTTCATCCATATCGCCTCTTGTGAAGCCTCCGAAGTAGCTATGTATTCCTATTCAGTTGAAGATCTCGCCACAACGCTTTGCTTTGCACTCCTCCAGCTAACTGCTGCACCATTCAAAGTAAATACGTATCCAGATTGAGATTTAGAATCATCCGGATCGGTGTGCCAACTAGCATTGGTGTAACCATTAACAATGAGTTGTTCATCACCTCCATAAGAAAGAACCATATCCTTAGTTCTTCTCAAGTACATAAGGATGTTTTTGACCACTGTCCAATGATCCACTCCTGGATCACTTTGATATCTGCTAGTTAAACTAACAGCATATGCAATGTCGGGTCTAGTACATAGCATGGCATACATGATAGATTCTATGGCCGAGGCATAGGGAGTCTTACTCATCCTTTCTCTATCTTCTGCCGTAGAAGGACTTTGAGTTTTACTCAAGGTCGTATTGGGCAACATGTGCAAGAACCCTTTCTTGCTATCTTCCATTCCAAAACTCTTTATAACTTTGTCCAAATATGTACTCTGTGACAATGATATTAGGCGTCTCGATCTTTCTCTATAAATCTTTATGCCTAATATGTAAGCTGCTTCGCCAAGATCTTTCATTGAAAAACTATTATTCAAATAATCATTGACACTATTAAGAAGGTCTACATCATTCCCAATCAACAATATGTCATCCACATATAGTACTAGGAATGTTACAGAGCTCCCACTCACTTTCTTGTAAATACAAGCTTCTCCATAAGTTTGTTTAAAACCAAAAAATTTGATTACCTTATCAAAACGTTGATCCCAACTTCTGGATGCTTGCTTCAATCCATATATGGACCGTTGAAGTTTGCATACCTTGTTAGCATCTTTAGGATCGACAAAACCTTTGGGTTGTACCATATACAACTCGTCATCAATGTCTCCATTGAGGAACGCCGTTTTGACATCCATCTGCCATATATCATAATATACAGCGATTGCTAACAAAATCCTCACAGACTTTAGCTTCGCTACCGGTGAGAAAGTCTCATCGTAGTCAACCCCTTGAATTTGTTGAAAACCTTTTGTGACAAGTCGAGCTTTATAGATAGTAACAATTACCATCAACATCTGTTTTCTTCTTGAAAATCCATTTGTTCTCGACAGCCTTCCGGCCATCCGGTAAGTCCACCAAAGTCCATACTTGGTTTTCGTACATGGATCCAATCTGAGATTTCATGGCTTCTTGCCATTTATTGGAATTTGGGCTCATCATCGCTTCCTCATATGTCGCAGGGTTGTCATTGTTGTCTACCAACATGACACTCATAACGGGATCATACCAATCGGGAGTGGTACGAGTTTTACGTTGACGCAAGGTTTCGTAGTAACTTCAACCGAAGTTTCATGATCAACATCATTAGCTTCCTCTCTTATTGGCGTAGGCTCCACATGAACTACTTCCGGTGATGAGCTACTCTCAAATCCGAGAGAAGTTTTGACAACCTCGTCGAGTTCTACTTTCCTTCCAGTCACTTCTTTCGAGAGAAAGTCATTCTCTAGAAAGGATCCATTCTTAGCAATAAAGATTTTGCCTTCGGATCTATGATAGAAAGTATATGAAGTAGTTTCCTGTGGGTATCCTATGAAGGCGCATTTTTCCGCTTTGGGTTCAAGCTCGTCGGGCTGTCACTTCTTTACATAAGCTTCGCAACCCCAAAATTTAAGGAACGACAATTTAGGTTTCTTCCCAAACCATAATTCATACGGTGTCGCTTCAACGGATTTAGATGGTGCCCTATTTATAGTGAATATGGCTGTTTCTAATGCATAACCCTAAAATGATAGCGGTAAATCTGTAAGTGACATCATAGAACGAACCATATCTAAGAGAGTTCGATTACGACGTTCAGACACACCATTATGTTGTGGTGTCCCCGGCGGTGTCAATTGTGAAAGTATTCCGCATTTCTTCAAATGCCCGCCAAACTCGTAACTAAGATATTCACCTCCATGACTAGATCGTAGAAACTTAATCTTCTTGTTTCGTTGATTCTCTATTTCACTTTGAAATTCCTTAAACCTCTAGAAAGTTTTGGACTTATGTTTCATGAAATAGATATACCCATATCTACTCAAGTCATACGTGAAAGTAAGAACATAACGATAACCACCATGCAATGCTACTCATTGGACCACACGCATTGGTATGTATGATTTCCAATATGTCCTTAGCTCGCTCCATCATACCAGAAAATGGAGTCTTAGTCATTTTACCCATGAGACATGCTTCGCATCTTTCAAGTGATTCGAAATCAAGTGATTCAAGAATTCCATCGAAATGGAGTTTCTTCATACACTTCACTCCAATGTGACCAAGACGATAGTGCCACATAAGGTTGAGTTATCGCTCAATTTCAAACGTTTAGCTTCAATGTTATTAATATGTGTATTACTACAATCGAGATTCAACAAGAATAGACCATCTATCAAAGGTGCATGTGCATAAAACATATTACTCATATATATCGAACAACAATTATTCTTGTACTTAAACAAGTAACCGTATCGCAATAAACATGATCCGGATATAATGTTCATGCTCAACACAGGCACCAAATAACAATTATTTAAGTATAAAACTAATCCCGATGGTAGATGAATAGTTAGCATGCCGACCGCGATCACATCAACCTTTGATCCATTTCCAATGCGCATCGTCACCTCATTCTTCGCTTGTTTCCGTCTATTATGCAGCACCTGTTTCGAGTTACAAATATGAGCAACCGAACCGGTATCAAATACCCAGGCACTACTATGACTACTAGTGAGATACACATCAATAACATGTATATCGGATATACCTTTCTTCTTGATGTTTCCGTTCTTCAAATCCACCAAGTACTTAGGGCAATTCCGCTTCCAATGACCTTCTCCCTTGCAGTAAAAGAACTCAGTATCAGGCTTAGGCCCAGCCTTGGTCTTCTTCACCGGTGCGGTAACTTTCTTACCGCCCTTCTTAAAGTTTCACTTGTCCTTAGACTTGCCTTGCTTCTTGAATTTGGTGGTCTTATTGACCATCAACACTTGGTTATCTTTCTTTATCTCCACTTCTGCAGACTTTAACATGGAGAAGAATTTGGGCAACGACTTATCCCTGTTTTGCATATTGTAGTTCATCACAAAGTTCTTGTAACTTGGTGGTAGTGATTGGAGGACGCGGTGAATCCCCAAAGCATTATGAATCACTATACCCAAGCTTTGGAGCTTACTTGCGTGCCCAGACATCTTAAGCACATGCTCACTGACGGAGCTGTCCTCTTCCATCTTGCAGTTAAAGAACTTTTCAGAAGCCTCATAACTCTCAACTGCCGCGTGAGCCTCAAATATCATTTTGAGTTCACGTACAATATCATGTGGGTCATGGTTCTCAAACATTTTTTGAAGCTCCGATTCCAAACAATACAAGATATCACACTGAACTGTGGAGTACTGATTCTTCTAAGCGAGAAAAACATTCTTTACCTCATCGGTGGCATCAGCTATAGGTGGGTCACACAGCGGTGCATCCAGCACATAGGTCAAATTACCAGCATTAAGGACAATCCTCAAGTTTCGGAACCAATCCGTGAAGTTGCTTCCATTGTTTTTCAACTTTTCTTTCTCTAGGAATGCATTAAAATTGATGGTAGGGGGCGCCATTGATCTACAACATATTTGCAATTTTTAGACTAAGTTTATGACAAACCGAGTTCTAATTAATAGTTAAATTAATCTAGGTGAACTCCCACTCAAAACAATATCCCTCACATTGTTTTAGTGATCACATGAACCAAATCCACCACATCAAAACCGATCATTCACGAGAGATGATGTAGCTTCAATGGCGAACAATCAACATGTTCATCATATCTACTATATGACTCATGCTTTACCTTTCGGTGATCCATGTTCCGAGACCATGTCTGTACATGCTAGGCTCGTGAAGATCAAACCTTAGCTTCCGCATGAGCAAATCTGTCGTGCTCCCGTTGTATACACTCGCAGAATCTAACACACCCGATCATCAAGTGGTGCTTCAAAACAACGAGATTTAGCAACAGTGCCTACTAAGGACGAACACTTAATAACTTGATATTTTGTGAGAGGGATCATCTTATAATGCTACCGTCGCGAACTAAGCAATACAAGATGCATAAAAGGATTAACATCACATGCAATTCAAAATATGTGATATGATATGGCCTTTCTTCTTATGCTTCCGATCTCCATCTTTAAGCATAAACATGATCTCCATCATCACCGGCATGGCGTGAAGTCAATGGCACCGCTCCATGGTTGTCGTCCACCAGCATCAACTATTAAAACTACTTTGAATAATAGACACACAGGTCTTAACAAAATTAAAAGACAACCATAAGGCTCCTGCCGGTTGCCGACTTACAATAAGGAACATTGAATACATCATATAATCACAATCATGGCCATATCATATCACAGCACACCCCTGCAAAAAAAGTTATACGCCTCTAATTTTCTTTGCATGTTTTACGTGGTTTGGGGCTTTCAATAAGTGTCATTTTAACTTATGAACAAGAACCACAATGTTGATACTAGTATTGTCAATCACCCTTTGTAAATTGAATCTTCACTATGTTGGGAGAAATAGGCACCCGCAAAGCCACTTATCCAATACAAGTTGCATGTCAAGCGTGGAGAAAGTCTCATGAACGATGTCATGTAAGGTTAGCCCGAGCCGCTTCATCCCACCATCCTGTAAGATGCAAAGTACACAAGAAGCAATCGACAACAAAAGCATCAACGCCCACAATGACCACTGTGTTCTACTCGTGCAACAGATATACATATAGACACGGCTCTGATACCACTACAGGGGTTCGTAGCAGCGAAAACAAAAAATTACTACCGCATGCACACAAACAAGCCAAGATCTATCTACTATATTTTAGCAATGAGTCGATTAGAGTACTCACCCTCGAATATTCCAAAGCGGTTAACGAGAGCATATTCTCGTGGGTGATGTAGTCGTACACTTGTCGATCTCAAGATCGCGTAGGCGATCCTTCCGGCGCTGCGTTCCGGCAGCTCTTACGCAGTCGATCACACGTTCGGTACTTGATGAAGACCTTCCTCTCCCTTGTTCCAGTAGGCAACGCAGGTTGTAGTTCTCCCCTCGTGATTCCGGCAGCACGACGGTGTGGCGTCGGAAGTAGAGGGAAGATCCTGCAGGGCTTCACCTAAGCGGGAGCAGGTTATCGTGGATCTAGGGTTTCCGACGATCTATGGTTTAGAGGGCCGGAGAGGATGAGGCGTGGCTGGCGGCGGCGGCGCTGGGGGGCGGCGGCGCGACGGCTAGGTGGGGAGGGGCTGGTGTTGTGTGTCCTTGGGGCACCCCTCCCGTCTATTTATGAGAGGGAGGGCATCTTGGGAGAGGGGAGTTTGAATCCTTCCCCAACTCCCTCTCCTAGTTGGCTTGTGGTGGAGGGAAAGAAGAATTCTTTCCTTCCTCCACCAGGATATATTGTCCCAGTTTGACTTTTCAAACTTGCCTTTTGACTTTCATTTTTGAGCTTAATTTATTTCTTGCAAATGCCCAACCAAGTGACCTAGGACATGATTCAATCATTCCACTTATTCATGACACATTCATGTACCCTTCCCCTTCCGGTCTGGTGAATCTTCTAGACCCTTCTAGAACCTCTCCAATGAAATCATTGGAAACATTCCCGAACTCCGGAATTGGACTTTCCTTATATGAATCTTATTATCTGGGCCATTCCGGATCTCCTCGTGATATCCAGGATCCCATCCGAGAATCCGAACAACATTCGGTCTCCCTACTTACATTCCATATCTACTAAACAACATCGAATCCTTAAGTGTGTCTCCCTACGGTTCGTGAATTATGCAGACATGAACAAGACTCTTCTCCGATCAATAACCAATAGAGGAATCTGGAAATTCATATGGCTCCCACATATTTATATGATTACTTTATGATCGAATGAACCACTTACATACGATACCAATGTCCCTTTGTCTCGCAAGAGTTTACTTATCCGAGGTATGATCGTCGGTATCTCTGCATACCTAGTTCAACCTCGTTACTGATAAGTACTCTTTTATTGTTGCCGTAATATGTGATCCCTTGTGAGCCAGTCACGTGCTTGCAAGCTAATTGGATGATATTCCACCGAGAGGGCCCAAAGTATATCTATCTGTCATATGGATGGACAAATCCCACTCTTGATCCATGTGCCTCAACACACACTTTCCGAATACTCAATGCCACTTTTATAGCCACCAGTTATGGTGTGGTGTTTGATGTCATCAAAGCATCCTTCCAGTAATGGTGATTAGCATGATCTCATGGTCGAAGGAATTAGGTTACTATGTATTAGAAAGCTTATAGCAAACGCACTATTGAAATGACTTGATCTTTATGCTACGCTTATCTATAGGAGTATGTCCATCACACCATTCTCCTAATGATATGATCTTGTTGTTAATAAAATCTCAATGTTCATTATCGGGAAAACCACGATCATCCATCAACCAACAAGCTAGTATTTCAAAGAGGCTTTACCAGGGACTCTAATTTAGTTTACAAATCACACAAGTATTAATGTTTCCGGTTAATACTATTATAGCATGAATGTCAACATTTCTCATAAACACAAAGATATAATAATAACTACTTTTATTATTGCCTGTAGGGCATATCTCCAACAATTATCAGAACAACCCTATGGTTGTAAACCTGTGGGCTGTAAGTGGGTGTTCAAGAAGAAGCTAAGGCCTGATGGTACTATTGAGAAGTATAAGGCCAAACTTTTAGCAAAAGTCTACACACAAAAATAAGGTGAAGATTACTTTAACACCTATTCACCCACTAGGCTGACCACCTTTCAAGTACTACTTTCCCTGGCTACCTCTTATGGTCTTCTCGTTTATCAAATGGACATGAAGACTAAAAGGATACATATGCCACCTAGAGGGGGTGAATAGACGGTTTATAACTTTTCCGAGAGTGGCTCAACAAAGGCAGAATTAAACTAGCGTTTACTTTGTTAAGGACAAAACCTTGAACAACTAGTGTTCACCTATGTGCACCAACAACTTATGCTAAGAAACAAAAGCAAATATGTGATATCAAGATATATACTTCAAGCACGAAGGCTATCATAAAGTAAGGTGCATAAGTAAGAGCTCAGACATAGAGATAACCAAGACACACAGAGACGACGATATTTTACCGAGTTCCTCCCAACATGGAGTACGCCTCGTTTACAGAGGGGGTGGTATCAAACCACCAACGCCACAAGAGGCCTCCATTTTTCTCCTGTGAATCTCACCCCAACGGGATCGATCCACACTTCCACTATTGGTGCACTTGTCGGTGGCAATCTGGAACCTCTCACAAGGTTGGGGCACTTCTCCACAACTCAATTGGAGGCTCCCAATAAACAAGATTAGGGAAAGCTCCACAACTTAATTGGAGGTCCCAAGTAATATAAAAACCTGCAAAACAACCAAACCGACTAGGGTTCCAAGAACCCAAGAGTAAAAAGCTTCTCAACTTTCACCCAATCGAATCCTCACCGAGAACTCAAACCGATGCACCAAATGCAATGGCAAGACACAAGAAGTGCATAAATCCTTCTCTCCCAAATTCAAACAAAGCTACAAAAGCTTATGGGGGAATAAGAGAGGAAGAATAATGGAGGACATTCACAAAAGACTCCAAGATCTAGATCCAAAGATGTTCCCCTCACTTAGAGGAGAGATTGATTGGTGGGGTTGTAAATCTAGATATCCTCTTTCAAATCCCTCATGAATATGCAAGAATAATAGGAGGGATTGAGGGGAAGCAAGCTCAAGAAGGTCAACAATGGAGGGTAACACTTGCAAGAATGGTTGGGGAAACATTGGGGAAGAATTCCCCTTAAATAGGTCCCCCCAAAATCCAACCGTTTCAGCCCAAAAACGCGATTTCTGGTACTACCAGAATTTCCCGACACTACCGGACATTCCCTGGGGTTCCTGGGGCGCCAAACGCATTTTTCTCTATGCGCCCCGATACCAAGGGACCTCTGGTACTATCGGATTCTGGTTCGGTACTACCGATCATCCTAGAACGAAAACGACCATAACTTTTGCATCCGGACTCCGATTTCGATGATATTGGGCTCGTTTCGAAGAGTACAACAAGCTCTACAAGATCATGCAAAGAAACATCATATTCCATCAAGGGAGGATAGATCAAATGATGAAAGGTTTAACCTCCCACACAAAGACGAACCGGTAAAACCTCCAACATCGAAAACGTAATAGAAAATGCATATGAAATCCGTTTTCGATGAACTAGAGCTTGTCACTGAGATTAACACATTCTCTAAATCCTCACATGAGTAAGAACCAAATAATGGAAGGTTTTACCTATCACTAAAATACAAACCAGTAAAACCTCCAATATCTAAAACACAATAGAGAATGCATATGAAATCCGTTTTCAATGAACTAGAGCTTGTTATGAATATTACAACAAGCTCTAGAACCTCAAATGGATAAGATAGAAATAACAACCAAAAAAGGATGATGCTAAGTATGCCAAGGTTTGAGCTCTCTTCGAAAGATATGATTGAGTTACTCACTTGAGAGACCCTCTTGATAGTACGGTTATCTATCCTATAAACCGGTCTCCCCAACTGACACCACGAGACTGGTAAGAAAGAAACCCTATCAAGATTATACATTTTCCTTGCGCATATTCCACTTGATCTTGATGTAGACGATCTTGTAGGGGTTCGTAGCATGGAAAACAAAAAAAATTCATTGCATGAACACACACAAGCCAAGATCTAATCTACTAGATCGGTGCAACGAGTTGATAGAGTACTAACCCTTGAAGATTCCAAAGTGGTTAACGAGATCGGATTCTCGTAGGTGATGTAGTCATCCACTTGCCGATATCAAGATCGCCTAGACGATCCTTTCGGCGCCGTGTCCCGGTAGCGCTCCCGTAGTCAGTCACACGTTCGGTACTCGATGAAGACCTTCCTCTTCCTTGTTCCAGCAAGAAGCAAGGTTGTAGATATCTCCTCGCGATTCCAGCAGCACGATGGCGTGGTGGTGGATGTAGTGGGGAAATCCCGCTGTGCTTTGCCTAAGCCGGAGCAGGTATGGTGGATTAGAGAGAGATCCTTAGAGCTTATAGTTTAGACGCTGAGGGAGAAGGGCAGCTGGCGGATAGGGTTTAGGCTAGATGGAAGCAGCGATTTAGAGGAGATCTAGGGCGCCGACAGCAGGAGGGGCGGAGGCCTAGGGTTTCTGGGTGTGGGGCAAGGAGGCTCACCCTCCCCTCTATTTATGAGAGGGAGAGGCGGTTTGGGGGGAGGGGAGTCCTCCCCCAACTCCACCTTGTGGCTAGAGGCAAGGGAGGGAAGGAATCCATCCCTAAGTAGGATTCCTTTCCTCCCTCCACTAGGCTACCATGTTGGGATTTGAATTTTTCAAATTGGCATTTAACTTTCAAACTAGAGTTTGATTTCTCTCTTCCCATTGCCTATCCAAGTGACCTAGGATATGATGCAACCATTCCACTTTGGTATGACACATCCATGTGCCCTTCCCACTCCGGAGTGATAGACCTTCTAGACCCTTCTAGAACATTCCGATGAAAATTCCTGAACTCCGAAATTGGACTTTCCTTCTATGAATCTTATTCTTCGGACCATTTCGGATCTCCTCGTGATGCCCCGGATCCAATACAAGACTCTGAACAACATTCAGTGTCTGTACTCACATTCCATATCTACTAAACAATATCGAATCCTTAAGTGTGTCTCCCTACGGTTCGTGAATTATGTATATATGATTGAGACTCTTCTCCGATCAATAACCAATAGAGGAATCTGGAAATTCATTTGGCTCCCACATATTTCTATGATTACTTCATGATTGAATGAACCATTTACATATGATACCAATTTCTGTTTGTCTCGTGATACTTTACTTATCCGAGGTTTGATCGTTGGTATCTCTGCATACCTAGTTCAACCTCGTTACCGATAAGTACTCTTTACTACATCCTGTGATATGTGATCCCTCGTGAGCCAGTCACTTGCAAGCCAATTAGATGACATTCCACCGAGAGGGCCTAGAGTATATCTATCTGTCATATGGATGGACAAATCCCACTCCTGATCCATGTGCCTCAACACATACTTTCTGAATACTCAATGCCACCTTTATAACCACCCAGTTACAAAGTGGTGTTTGATGTCATCAAAGCATCCATTGGGTGATGGTGATTAGCATGATCTCATGGTCGAAGGATTTAGGTTACTATGTATTTGAAAGCTTATAGCAAGTAAACTATTTTAAATGACTTGATCTTATGCTACGCTTAACTATAGGAGTATGTCCATCACATCATTCTCCTAATGATATGACCTTGTTGTTAATAACATCTCAATGTTCATGATCAGGAAACCATGATCATCAATTAACCAACAAGCTAGTTTAACAAGAGGCTTTACTAGGGACTCTTTTATGTTTACAAATCACACAAGTATTAATGTTTCTGATTAATACAATTGTAGCATGGGATGTAAACATTTATCATAAACATACAGATATGATAATAACCACTTTATTATTGCCTCTTGGGCATATCTCCAACAGTTTCCCACTTGAACTAGAGACAATAATCTAGTTTCAAACCTTTGTGCATTCAACACCTATGGCTTTCCGGTGTTGTATATACACTATTGCTAGTGGTTAACTGATCTTCGGATTTGAGACTTTCAGGTCCATGTGTAATTGCATGTCTTTGCGTCTCTACGCATCACTCATTCTCTAATGAGATGGCATTGTATAAAGTTGGTCCTTTGGTGAGACCTTTAGTTCCTTTGGGATTAAACTATGTTGATAATTGTTGCACAATATATCTTCATAGTACTAGCCCGTTGTGAACCACACCTAGTTTGATAAAAAACTATTTGACTCAAATTGCCCTCTTTTGCTGCTATAATAACAGTCATATATTTAGCCTTTTGTTGTAGTATTTGTCACAATGTCTTAACTTTGTAACTCATCCAATTCCATTATGGAATCTCTTTTCCATTACATTGTGACACCCATAGTTTAAATTGAGATAAACTTAATTTGTACTTTGTGACAAAACAAGTATCAATGTAATACTTTACAATGAACTAACTATCTATTTGTCACATCTACAAAAACAACATACTCTTAGTTCTTCCAAAAGATCATAAGAATAGCCTTACTATTGTCCAATGATCATCTTTATGAATCACTCTGGTATATGATCATAACATTTAGTGTATAGGACATATTTGGATGTGTAGATATCACAGTATGATTGAAAAATACTCTTTGTGATTTCATACAACAAGTATCAAGAATACACGAATCTCTGTTTCACTTACCAAGTGTCGATACACTTGAATTTCGATTCAATCCTTTCTATGTGACAAGAACCTTTCTTGTCATTTCCACATTGAACTCATTCAATATATCATCTATGTACATTTTGCACAACCATATTAGCGTATCAATCTATCCATATAGATATTGATGCCAAATATTTGGGTTTTGCCTAAGTCTTTCATCAAAATGAAATTCTTAACCTATGTCAATAAAACATACATCATTTCCAATCAATAATTATGTCTTTCACATAATGCATTAGAAATATGTGTTAGCACTCCCACTTAATTTCTTGTAAATGCAAGAATCTTCATCGTCTCTGATGAAATATAAACCTTTTAACAGTTTCATCATGGTGAAGATTCTAAGTCCACAATGCTTACTTCAACCATTGAAGTATGCATGCTCTTTTAGCATCCTTTGAATCAACAAAACCCTTTGGATCGTGTCATGTACACGTCCTAGGTAACCATTCTATTAGAAGAACTTGTTTTGTTTATTCAACTACCACATAACAAAATTATACATAGTGGTTGCTACATTAATCCGTCTAGACTAAATATCGCTATGAAAGATCAAATCTTGTCATAATGAACTGCTTGAACATTGTCGTGAACTCTTTCTCGACATGTCGAATATTTCATAGATGTGAAACATCCATGTATATTTCTTTATAGATCCGAATACGACCGCAAGGTCTTACACCTTTCCAGAGGGTCTTCTAAGTTCAAAGATTGATTTCTCATGCATGGAACGATCAAGGATTTTATGGCTTCAGACCATCTGACGGAGTCAGGGCCAATCATTGCTTCTTTGCATATAGTCAGTTCATCATTGTCAAACAACAATGACTAACTCTCAGACCTAAGTATTTGATTATTTACCTAACCTACTTGGTTCAATAGGAACTTAGACCTCCGTGACCACAACCTTTGAGGCACGTGAGTCATGAGCAATGTTGCTGCCTCCGGAACACTTTCCGGTGTTGCGAAACTTTGATGATATAGCTAAGGTTCTTTTAACCTTTATCAAACTTCTATTGTCCGCCCACTTAACTTTTCACGAAAAATTCCTTCTCAAAGATACTTAATGTTCTAAGTGCAAACACTTTTGTCTTTGGTGTTATGGAGGAATATTCAATGGTTATTCGAAAAAACCTACAAAGACATGCTCATCCCACTTTGGTTGTAAATATCTTACTTATGCCTGGCATACCAAAGTTTAAGAAAGGATAACTTGGGTTTTACCCTAAACCATAACTTTATATGGTGTCATTTCAACGGATGATGATGGATCTCTTTTCACTAAAAAAGCGATAGTCTCTAAAGCTTTAATCTTTAAAATATAATGACAGTTTTATAAATTACACCTTTGATCTTACCATGTCAAACAAGGTTTCTTTACATATCTCGAACGCTCCATACTACTATGGTGTTTTCGGGAAACATAAATCTATGGAAAGATTCCTCAAATCTTAGATGTTTTGCTAAACTTGTAACTCAAATATTCCTTTATGATCCTATCATAAATTCTTTATTTTCTTGTTACAATGATTTTCCACTTCATCTTGAAAGTCTTCGAACCTTTTCAAATGTTTCACACTTCATCCTATGTAACATCCCCAATTTCATCGAAGGAAAAACCATGTATTGCATTCATATCATCATAGCATATTTGTCTTGCACAAAAATTTTCAAAACAAAACCCTAAATAAAACCATATTTAACCCCTCTTTATATATTACATATGAGGCATGGTTTTATTTTTATTTTCAAAAGACCAAAGTGTTTTTGAGTGGATAGATGAGTTTGACACACTTTTGAGTGCTAGGATCACAGTACAAAATTGTGGAAAAGGTTTGAATACAAACAAGTTTGAATTAGGGTTTCAAATTCATTCCTGAAAATCAAAACAGAAAAGAAAAGGGGAAAAATAAATAAAACCTGCATTGCCAAACTGGCATAGACCCACATTCAGCCTAGCAAGCCCACCCGGGAAACCCTCCCCTCTCTCTTTTCTCACCCGCATCAACCAAACCCTGCACTCGTTGACTACTAGGCCCACTGCCACCTCACCTTCGTCCCCAAAATCCCGCGCCTGCGCGACGATCGCGCCGCTGCCGTTTCCTCTGCTGTCACTTCCGATTGATTCGAGCATAATTCCCCTCCCCGCTCCGGCTACATAAACCCCTCTCCCTTTGCAACATTTCCCCCAACACTGCAAGCACGAAGCGCCACCAGGCTGGTTGAATTTTGCCTCACACCGTCCCAGCACCGAGCAGCTCCGGCGAGCCATTCTGGTAAACCTCGTGCATCCGTCGGCCTCTCGTTCACGCAGTTGTGCTCGCCTTGTTCTTGCGCACCTCCTGATACTTGCCATTCCTCTTCTCTTGCACCAGAGCACCATCTTCGTCTTCGACCGTGAAGATCTGTCGCATAGCCGAACTCCGGTGAGCCACTCAGGTGAGCACCGTGTTCTCCTCTGCCTCTAATTCAAATGAGCACGTTCGCCTGCATCTTGCGCATCTTCTAACACCTACCGTTTTACCAATCATGCCCAAGGTCATCGCCCCCTTCGTCGTTTGCAAGCAACCGTAGCGCGGCCGAACTCCGACAAGCTCCCATGGCCGCAACAGCACGCCCCTGTCCAAACCACGACCACCTCGAGGTTCCTCGCACCCACGCGACACTGGTAATAATCGGCACCACCCCTAACCCTCTATGTATTCGCCGGAAAGTCACGGCAGAAGCGCCGCCGCCAGCGCCATCAGCGCCGCTAGGTTTTGGTCGCTTGATCCAGAAGCGTTAGATCTAGATCCTGCGGCGTAGAAGAGATCACTTACCGAACCATTTTGTTTAGATTTGGTGCGTTGGATCTGACTTGATCCAACAACGCGGAAGGGTGAACTTGAGCGAAACGGTATCAGCCAATCAGGCACTGCCGCGTGTCTGCCTGTTTGATTTAAAATCTGTTTTTGAATCTATTAGTTGATTTATCTTGTAAAATTCATAACTTTAGTTTTGTTTGTCCAAATTTTGCAAATAATATATCATTGGATTCAAAAAAAGAATCCCTACACTTCTGTAGCCTTGTTTTAGTATTTTGCTTCTGGAAAATAGGATTATTTGAAGAACCAATTATAGGCTTATTTTGACTATATAAAATGTTTAGAAAATTGTTTTAGAGTAAAACTTGTTTTATTTGAACCTTAGAAAGTTTTCTTTGTGTTCAGTACTGTTTGGTTTGACTTGTTTAGTGTACAAAATCATTTCATTGCATTTGCATGCATTCATATATATTTTTGTTTGAATATTTGAATGTGATTTTGGTGTTATGATTTTACGTGTAGATTTTGGTGATTGTGATTGTGAGGACTGTTGCTACTCTCCCAACTACCAAGGCAAGTGGTGCTTCATATATTTTGTCCGATTATTTTGACTATGCCTGAGTAATATTTTGAGTAGGACTTGCATGGAGAATTTTTCTAAGTATATGCTATGCTATGCCTTGGGAAATCCTAGTAGTTGTAGTCTTAGTACATTTACCCTAAGTTAAGAAAACTTGTCATGTTATCATGCTTAGCCTAGCTAGTAGAAACAAGGGTGGAATATTCATGCTATGAAATTTTTCTAAGCGTATGACTTGTGTTTTGATTAATAAAACAACTATGAGAATGAATCACCTGGGTGGAATGGTATGATTGGTTTATGTTGAGTGGTTACACAAGGCCCATGTCTATGGTTTACCTTGTGTATCACACTTGTGGATTGCTATCCAGGAACAAAGGGATTTGAGATATTTAGTGTTGAGAAGCTTCTAGTGCAACCACATGGCATATGGGCTCTGCCTTGACCAAATAGGTTGCAAGAACTTAGCCAGATGGACAGGTGGTGGTAGGGTGATAGGATGGAACGTGTCCATGGTGGTTTAAGGGAATGCTTCTGAAAAGTCTCGTCTCGATGCATGTCGAGTCTTGTGGGAAAATTGCACCACCTCTCGAGAGGGTAAAATCTAAGTACTTAACTGTGTCCCCGGCAACGGACAATTTGAGCATCAAATACATTTAAGCAATCAAGGATCTCCTCATCCCAATTTCTAAGTTAAAAACTTGTGGTTGAACAAGGTTAAAGGTTCACCAATGTCTATTGGTGGTTCCTTGGGTGTATTTGACAAACAAAAACTTAGTGTTTTCAACTAATAAGGAAAACCTTATTTTGAGCAAAGCAAGCCTAATCTACACTTAGCCAAATTCATATAGATGTTAGATACTACTATTCTACTATGGTATCACTTGCCAATACAATTCCAAATGTATTGACCCACTGTGGCTATAACTTGTGATGTTACAGGTTACTCTGATGGAGATTAGGGTTGTGAGTCTACACTCAACATGTTTGCTTGTGGCACATGAAGATGAAGACTTATAGTTATTTCCTTTATGTTATGAACTCTATGTACTAGCCTTGGGCTATTGAGTTGTAAAGACTATGTTATCTCTGGAGTGATGATGTAAGAACGACCTTTGTATCTTTGTACTTCATCTTAAACTGCGGATGCTAGCATTTGAACCAGGGACTAGCATTGCAATCAAAGGGGACTTTACCTTTAAAAGGTGGGGTCTTACATCCTCATTAAGTAAATATTCATATATTCACTAAAATTTCCGGAGGAAGCATATGAAGTGGAAATCCATTGCTCTTGACTACACATAATGGGATTCATACATTTATATGTACAAGTTCCAACAAGCTAGTCATTCATTTCCTTTTTGGCCTATGAACGGAGTTTTAATTATCTCTAGGAAAGTTTCACAAGCGTCATTTGATCAAAAATCAAAAGACTCCAAAATCCATCAATCATGGAGTTTCTTCATGTTTTCTTTTCAATATAATTTAAACGGCGATGTCACTTCTGAAGTGACCTTTCAATCAATTGTCTTCCAACATTTTTAGCACTAGTTTAATGGATGTGATTTATCCAACTAGACTTGTACATCATCCATCTATTATGGAATATGGATATTATTTGAACAACCTTTTGTTCTCATAATACTTGATTAAAAAAATATTGAAGGCAAGCTTTAATGTCAATGCAAAACACATCTTTATCTGTTCTTAATGAACATCATCACATATTATCTTGCTAGTTACTTGGTCCATTTTAGTTCATGAATTGTGATATTTCATATGATAATTCACACCAACAAATTCAGTATCCAATACTTAAGAACCACATTGTTTAACAAGCAAGGAATACAGCCATAACACGTATATCATCTATATACCTAAGCTGAACAATTCTAGTCTTTTCTTTTCTGCCAAATATTTCTTAGATTTCTCTTTCAGCATTTCCTTTTCCTTTAAAATAATCTATCAACAACAACAGTGGCGCCATACACATGACACTTAATCCAAAGCGTGTATAGTCAAATACTAATGACATTGGAGTCAAATACTAATGCCATTAGACTTGCACTTTGAAGTAGATCACCATCATCAAATACTTGGTGTTCTTTCAAATTCCATTATTTAGTAATGTTTTAGCGTAGTAAACATTTTACCTACATCTTATATTCATCCTTGTCATGAAAATTTCCATGATTAAGCTACTTTATCTTATAATGGTGAATCGTGAGTATAATGTTGCTCTCCAAAACCTTTTGGAGGATTAGGACGACTAGCGTCTCCAACCTTTTGCAAATTCTCATCAAATATGAGAACATAAATTTTGCCATATTATACTCTCTCATGTTGTAACCAAAACACAGATTCAGATATCGCAATATCTTCCACACACGATGGTTTCTAAAACAATACTTTCAGCTCCTAGATAACCTTGATATTAAAACAATCTTTTGAATATCAAGAATCATGGAGACAAAAATCGTACTTATATACTAACACTAGAATTGTTACTCTTGATTTAATACCAGTTATTAAACTTCATGGAGTAAACGGAGTTTGCTGAAAGTTTCCAATAGGACTTTTAAACTTTACATTAACACTCAAAACAATGTGATACCAGTTTGTAAAGTAAGTGTCCAGAATTCTATAGTTCTATTATCTCAATTATAAATAAGCGTAAAGTGGTGAACGGATGCCAATGACTACAACAACTATGCAAATTCACTTTGATTAAATTTATGATAAATAGTGTTTAATTTTTAATCTTATTACTATTTAACTTCCACTCAAAACAATATCCCTCACATAGTTTTAGTGATCACACGAACCAAATACACTACACCAATTCCTATCATCACGAGAGATGATGTAGCTTCAAAGGCGAACAATCAACATGTTCATCATATTATCTATATGACTCATGCTTTACCTTTCGGTATTCCGTGTTCCGATACCATGTCTGTATATGCTAGACTCGTCAAGGTTAACCTTACTATACACATGAGAAAATCTGGCTTTCTCCCATTGTATGCACACGTACAATCTATCACACCCGATCATCACGTGGTGCTTCAAAACGAAGAGTGTTAGCAATGGCGCCTACTAAGGACGAACACTTTATTACATGATATTAAGTGTGAGAGGGATCCTCATATAATTCTACCATCGTGATCTAAGAAATACAAGATGCATAAAAAGGATTAACATTACATGCAATTCATAATATGTGATATGATATGGCCTTTCATCTTGTGCCTTCGATATGCATCTCCAAGCACAAACATGATCTCCATCATCACCGGCGTGGCGTCAAGGTCAATGGCGCCGCTCCATGGTTGTCTTCCACCAGCATCAACTATTACAACTACTTTGAATAACAGACACGCAGGTCATAACGAAATTAAAAGACAACCATAAGGCTCCTGCCAGTTGCCAACTTACAATAAGGATCATTGCATACATCATATATAATCACAATCATGGCCATATCACATCACAACACAAGCCCTGCAAAAACAAGTTAGACGCATCTAATATTTATTTGCATGTTTTCGTGGCTGGGGCTTTCAAATAAGAACTGTTATAACTTATGAACATGAACCACAATGTTGATACAAGTAGTTTCAAGTTCCCGTTGTAAATTGAATCTTCACTATGGTGGGAGAGACAGACACCTGCAAAGGCACTTATGCAATAGTAGTTGCATGTCGAGCGTGGAGCAAGTCTCATGAACAATGTCATGTAAGGTTAGACTGGGGCGCTTCATCCCACTATCGCGCAAGATGCATAGTACTCAAAAAGAAATTGACAACAAAAGCATCAACGCCCACAATAACCATTGTGTTCTACTCGTGCAACAGATCTATGCATAGACACGACTCTGATTTCACTGTAGGGGTTCGTATCATGGAAAACAAAAAAATTCTATCGCATGAACATACACAAGCCAAGATCTAATCTACTAGATCGGTGCAATGAGTTGATAGAGTACTAACCCTCAAATATTCCAAAGAGGTTAACAAGATCAGATTCTCATGGGTGATGTAGTCGTTCACTTGCCGATCTCAAGATCGTGTAGATGATCCTTCCGGCGCCGCGTTCTGGCAGCGCTCCCGCAGTCGGTCACACGTTCGGTACTCGATGAAGACTTTCCTCTCCCTTGTTCCTGCAGGCAGCAGAGGTTGTAGATCTCTCCTCACGATTCCAGCAGCACAACGGCATGGTGGTGGAAGTAGAGTGGCAATCCCAGAGCGGGTATGGTGCAGTAGAGAGAGAGCCTTGGGGCTTAGAGTTTAGACGCCAAGGGAGAAGGGAAACTGACAGCTAGGGTTTAGGCTAGACGGCGGCGGTATTTAGAGGAGAGCTAGGGCGCCGGCAGTAGGAGGGGCGGCGGCCTTGGGTTTTTGGGTGTGGGGCAAGGGGGCGCCCCCTCCCCTCTATTTATGAGAGGGAGATGCGGTTTGGGGGGAGGGGAGTCCTCCCCAACTCCTCCTTGAGGCCAGCGGGAAGGGAGAGAAGGAATCCATCCCTAAGTGGGATTCCTTTCCTCCCTCCACTAGGCAACCATGTTGGGATTTGACTTTTCTAAATTGGCGTTTGACTTTCAAACTAGAGTGTGATTTCTCTCTTCCCATTGCCCAGCCAAGTGACCTAGGACATGATACAACCATTACACTTTGGTATGACACATACATGTACCCTTCCCACTCTAGAATGATGGACCTTCTAGACCCTTCTAGAATATTCCGGTGAAAACACCGAAACCATTCCTGAACTCTAGAATGGGACTTTCCTTATATGAATCTTATTCTGCGGACCATTCTGGATCTCCTCTTGATGTCTCAGATCCAATCCGAGACTCCGAACAACATTCGGTATCTATACTCACATTCCATATCTACTAAACAACATTGAATCCTTAAGTGTGTCTCCCTATAGTTCGTGAATTATCCATACATGATCGAGAATCTTCTCCGATCAATAACCAATAGAGGAATCTAGAAATTCATATGGCTCCCACATATTTCTATGATTACTTCGTGATTGAACGAACCATTTACATACGATACCAATTTCCCTTTGTCTCGCGATACTTTACTTATCCGAGGTTGGATCGTTCGTATCTCTGCATACCTAGTTCAACCTCATTACCGATAAGTATTCTTAACTTGTTCTTGTGATATGTGATCAGTTTTGAGCCAGTCACATGCTTGCATGCCAATTGTATGACATTCCACCGAGAGGGCCCAGAGTATATCTATTCGTCATTGACGAGGGTTCGACTCGTCAATGCCCATTCTTATGGACTTGGGTTTTGGAGTAGATGGTGATGCTGGAAGTCACGAGACGGTTAACAGGCAAGCAACACGGGGACATGAGGTTTACCCAGGTTCAGGCCCCTGGAGGGAAAACCCTACTCCTGCTTGTCTGTTTTTTTATTATGGTGGAACCGAAAGTTACAGGGGTGCGCAGATGCAATCTGGCGTGAAGTGTGCGTATGAGGTGAAGAGATCCTCCTCGCCATGCCCTCCTGCCTTTATATAGATAGGCCAGGTCCCGGGGGTAGGTCGAGTCGGTTACAGGTTAGGGTTTAACCCTTTGAAATGCTATCTACAGCTAGACGTGTCCTTCAAGAAGTCAAACTTGTAACGGGCTTGGGTCACCCGAAATATTCTTGGACAACAAGTCTTCACGTGGGTCTTCCCTGGGCTAGACCGGGTATACCAATGTGGGGCACCCGTAGGGTATATCCATGTGCGTAGCCCCCGAGTGTTCAGTCAAATCGTAGATTCGTTTGGAGACTCTATAATATTTCGGGTGCCTCTCACTCGAACATGTCTTTTGAATAAGCATGTTAGTACATAGGGATTGTTGATACGTGCGACCGACTTTCCTGATGAATTGATACATCCAATTTGCATCACCATTCTATATCATAATATGCCTCTATTCATTGATATATGTCTTATTATGAGGTATTACTTATGTCTTTTCCACTGTTTTTTGCATGTTGGATGATTCTTCGAGGATGAACTGCCGGAGTCTGGATTCTGATAGAAAAAGAGGTTTTTTTATGCAATTTCGCGAAGATCAGAAAAATACCAGAAAAATATGGGAAAATTATATTTTCCCGGAAGACGAAGGAAGCCAGAAGGGGAGGCGTAGAAGGGCCACAGGGGGCCCACACCCCCACTAGGCGCCGGTCCCCCTGGGCCGCGCCTAGGGCAGGTGTGGCCCACCTGCTTGGCTCCCGACTCCGCCCTCTCGCCTATATCTTCCTTACGGAACCCTAAAACCAGGGGAGCGACCACAGATAGGTTTCCGCGTCCTCTCCGAGGCAGAAAACACCGAGAGATAAATATCTCTCCGGTAGATAGATTTCTGTCAGGGAAAATCCTTCCCGGAGAGGGTAAATCATCGCCATCAACACCGTCATCAAGCTAGGGTTCATTGGGATCATCATCATCATCCACACCATCATCTTCACTAGCACCATCATGACCACTCCATCCCGCTGTAACAATCATTTTGGATCTTGCATTAGTTCTTAGGGGAAACTTTCCCGGTGTTAATTACTATTGTAGTTGATGCTTGTGAGTGGAGCCATTGGATTATTGTTTATGTTCAGATTGTTATCCATTACCATATCATCTTTTATCTTGATCCATATGATGTCTTGTGAGTAGTTCATTTAGTTCTTGAGGACATGGGAGAAATCATGTTGTTAGTAGTGGATTTGTGTTGAGTTATTATTTAATGGTTTAGTATTTAAGTTGTCGTGCTATTCTTCTAGTGGTGTCATGTGAACGTCGAGTACATGATACTTCACCATTTATGGGCCTAGGAGAATGCATTGTGTATTTGTCTACTAATCGTGGGGTTGCCGGCGTGAAAGAAACCTAAACCCCCGTTAGGACACCATTGCATAAGGGAGCATAGGATCTCAGAGTTTAAGGATGTGGTTAGGTTTATATCTTAATTACTTTCCTGTAGTTGCGGATGCTTGTAGAGGGTTTAATCACAAGTATGTATTATTCCAAGTAAGGTCGGTACATTAGCATAGGTTCACCCACACAACACTTACAACACCAAAGAAGATTACTCAGCTATTTGAAGCGAAAGAACTTGACGGAATTCCCATGTGTCCTCGAGAACGTTTGGTCCTTATAAGTATTTCCACCGGCTTGTCCTTTGCCAAGAAAGGATTGGGCCAGTTGCTGCGTTTGTTCTTTGTCTTTGTTACTTGCACTTTGTTTTGTTTCCTTATCAGAAAACCACTAAAAATCTGTTTGCTAAGTATTTACAGAGAGTTCCTGCTCCATACCACTAGTCAGTACCTTCCGCTCCTCGTTGGGATTGACACTCCTATTTATCGAAAGTACTACGATACACCCCCTATACTTGTGGGTCATCAAGTCTATTTTCTGGCGTCGTTGTTGGGGAGTGAAGCGCTATTGAAGAGTGGAACTGGTAAAGGAAACTTCTACTGTGAGTATTGCTTTTCGTTACTGCTTGTTACTCTGTTTCCAATATGGATAACCCACTTGGTTTTCTGTTTGGGAAAACTACTACCACTTTTAGGGTAGTAGATGAACCACCATCAATTGAGATAGATCCTTTTAAGATACCTACAAGTATTGTTGATCGTGTTATGGATAATTATTATTTTGGGGATGGAACTGTCCACCCTGGTGATCACTTGATTTATCCATGAATTATGCAGGTTATTTAAGTGTGCAGGTATCACAACTGAACATTTGAACAATAAGTTACTCTCTATATCCTTGAAAGAGAGGGCTGAAGAATGGTATAAGCTGCTGAAGAATGGACAATCATGGAATGGGAGGAAATGGCTTCTCTCTTTTATTCTAAATTCTATCCTCCGAGTGAAATTCATAAGGATAGAAATCTGATATATAACTTTTGGCCTCGTGATGGAGAGAGTACAGCTCAAGCTTGGGGGAGATTGAAGTTACTAATGCTTAAATGTCCTATTCATGAACACCATAACAATATTATTATCAATAACTTTTATGCAAGGCTTTCTCTTCATGATAAATATTTACTAGATGCTTCTTGTGCTGGATCATTCACACGTATGAAGGAATAAGCTAAATGGGATCGACTAGACCGTATTCAAGAGAACACTGAAGCTTGGGAGAATGACAAAGGAAGAAAGTCAGGTATAAACTATGATTATGAATGCATAAAATCTTTTATCGGAACTGATGACTTCCATGATATTAGCAGTGAGTTTGGTCTTGATTCCCAGAGTATTGCCAACTATTTAAAGTCTTTGCCTCTTATATAGAAATTCCCAAAAATAAGTGGAAGAAGTACCATGCTCCTTATAAAGATGTTGTTAGTCATGTTCCTTTTAGAAGCACTGAAGTTTGTACTACTAATCATATTGTGCCTGAACCTTATGTTGAGAAAATACCTTTCCTAGCTAAGGTAAAGGAGTACTCTATGATAATTAGTGCGAATAACAAAGGTACTAAGAGAACTATGGAGCCTGATGAGCAATTGAATATTGAACCTGTGGTAGCTATTATGAAAGACCCTGTCACTAGAAATATAGAGGATGAGAACATTGTCCTCTGTGAAGACGCTTCTAATATTTTCTCTCATCCTAGTAAGGCTAGAAAAGCTAGTGTTCTTTTGCTTTCTGTTAAAATTGGTGATCATTGCCACTATGGTTTATGTGATATTGGTGCTAGTTCTAGGCTATTCCTTATGAGATTTACAGGGAAATTATGCATGGGATTGGTCCTTGTGAGCTTGAAGACATTGATGTGGTTATTCACCTTGCAAATAAGGAAACCATTTGCCCCATTGGTATTATAAGAGATGTGGAGGTTTTCTGTGGTAAGATTAAATATCCTGCTGATTTTCTAGTGCTTAATTCAGCAGCTAGCAAAACTTGTCCTATCATTTTTGGTAGACCTTTATTGAACACTTGTGTAGCTATTATAGATTGTAAGAAGGAGAAAGTTTTAACTAAGTTTGATGGAAATTCTTATGAGTTTAACTTTTCCAAATTTTCTAAAGCTCCTTGTGAAAATAGCTTGCCTAATAAAGGTTTTAGCATGGAACAACTTGCTTCTATTGATCCAGTTTATGACCTTGCACCTCTTTTTGGTGACTGTAAGTATGCTAATTCTAATGATAAAGTTGTTTCTAGTGATAGTTATATTGTCAAGTTTATTCAAAGTGCTACTGAAAGTTATTATGAGAGAGGGAAACACGGTTTTCTGCATCTCAATAATGTTAAGTTTCCCCGTTTTATGTTGAAAGCTTTGAAGTTGCATTCATTTTGTCTTCCTATGCTAGTGGCTTTTTGCTTCAACAATTCATTTTCTCATGATACCCCCATGCATAGGAAGTGGGTTAGACTCAAATGTGTTGGTTATTTTCTTCTAGATGCTCTCTTTCACTTCAAATATTTATCTCCTTTGTGAGCATCTTTGAAAGTTTCAAGCCTAACTTAAAGGCATAAAAGAAAAGTACTTATTGGGAGATAACCCAAGACTTTGGTTGAGTCTTGGAAGTTATTACCTCTGTAATAACTACTACTTATCCTTTTTGTTTTGGTTTTTGTGTCAAGTTCAACTACTTTTGAGAAGTGGAGGAGTTGTGAAAAGTGGCCGTCCTGGGACAGATTTTTTTGTTGCATTGTAAAAATTCGTGAGGGAGCTCAGTACGTCAGATGGAGCTGCATTTTTCTGAGATTGTTCTCCAAGTTGTTACCCAACTTCCATTAGTTCTGCACTTTTTTATTTGAGCAACAAAAGGTTTTCGAAAAAAATCAATCTTTACCTGCTGGTCTGTTTTTACAGATTTTTGCTATCATTTGCATTTGCCTCTTAGAGAAGCCTTTGTTTTGATGGATTCCATTTGAAGTGTGAACCTAAAGGTTTATTGTTTTTCCTGACACTAATGTTGCCCTTGAAGTTTGTGTTTTACCTCGTGAAGAAAGGATTTTCCAGGAGAAGAAGGAAAGGAATCTCTAGAGTCCGACTTTGAATAGGTAAAAGTGGTGAAAATAGACGGTTCGTTAAAACCCAATCTTTTTATATTTTTGATGTTTTTATAATATAAGGAAAGTTATGAGATAGAATAGAGGAGGAAACGGAGGACGGGGTGGCCAAACCCACCCCAGGCGTGGCCCCATCTGGATGTGCCTGGAGGGGGTGTGACCCCCTGAGCTCCGCCTCGGCCTCGTTTTCGTACCAGCACCTTCCTTATGCATTGAAACTTCATAATATATAAACCCCCGGATCCCCCGACGTTCATGTATCGTGTTCTTGTCATGTTTTCGTTTCGATCTATTTCTGTCAGGAAATCTTCTCAAGTTTAGAGCACCATGGTCTCCGTCAAAGACAAAGGCAAGAAGCCCGAGGAAGATGATCCTCAAAACCCCAAGGAGGAGGATATTTTGGTTGGGGATGAAGAATACATAGAGGAGGACAAGCAACCAGACACCTGCGCCACCGTCGCAAGTATTGGAGTGGTGGCAAAACCTACCAAGCTTAGGAGGACAGCACGGATGTATACAGGAGTGAAACCGCCACGTCATATCCTCGCTCCACGGTCACCTCCTCCACGTACCAAGAATCCTTTCCATACTCTTATACATGAGCAATAATACCAACATGTGCCCAAGGGGAACTTGCCCTCGATTTGGGATCTTCCTTGCTCTAACCATGCAGGGAAGGAACACACAAAGAAGGAAGAGTGGGGAAAGAATAGCAAGGACTGGGACTCTCGGTCCGATATGATCATGAACCGTATTGAGCAAAATTTGGAGTTGATTCGTACTCTGACCATTGAGATTGAAGATTTGAGGAAACTGATTTAGGAGCGTATCAAGAGAAGACCACCAACGCCGAAGGAGTAATTCGTCATCAGGTTTGGCATCCCCTTGGCGTGTTCCAAGCTTGGGTGAGTGTCGCGGTATCACCATCCTTATCTTTTATATTTTACCTTTTTAGTGGATTCATATCTTTGGTAGATATGTTATCTTATAGTTTGTTTTGCATGTGGAAGTATCTCTCCTTTAGTTGGTTCTCTATGTATCCCTTGGTGTGAGTGCCTTAAAGGAATATTAATGAGAAGTTCCATCCTTTACTTTTTGCACTTCTTATTTTAGTTTGCAATCTCTATTATATGATTGATCTTGTTGATCAGTATTGGCATCACTTTGAGAGCATCAAGTATATCTAAATTGGTTTTGGCAAACCGAGCTCTGGTTAATAGCAACACTTTTTGAGGTTTGAAAGGAAAAGAGAAAAAGCTTACAGGTATTTTGTATCATTTATTTTCTTTCTTGTTGGCTCATAAGCTTAGTATTCTTTATTTAAGATCTTTTATGTATTCAAGGAAGATTGCATGTTTGGCTTTATCACTTGTAGGTTTGCTTGCTTCTTTTAACTCTTTTGCTTGCTACCCAGCCTTGCTAGCCAAAAACCTATTTTGAGAAGGCATACTTCTCATGCTTCCAACCCCTTTGAACCAAAACATGTGCCATTTGTGTCCACCATATCTACCTATTAGCATTTGCTATTCCAAGCAAATTCTCAAGCTTCATCTAAATTTCGAATTAAAAACTATTTTGTTATGTGAAAACTAGTTAGTAAAGCTCTCACGAACTTGATGGCACACCTTATTTCCTTGCCCCTAATAGACTTGAACCATTGTGTCATCGAAGTTGTAGATCCTTGCATCTATACGTTGGAATTCGCAGAACCGTGTTGTCACGTGTAACGCTTTCAACATTGCACCTGTACGTAGTACACAGTTGATATCATGCTCTTTTGTTTGCGGATGTCGACGGTGTGAAAAAAAGAGGGAACTTGTAAGTCCATGGAGTATGTATTTGGTGTTAGATAAACACCTGGGCCACTAGCCTAAGCCATGCCTAATCATGGTGGAAACTTGCAGCATCACCATTGTGAGCATTCTGTGAAGCATCCTCAATAAAAAGCTTAGTAAATAAAAAGATTGTTGAGATGCTCATTTTATGCTTGCCTTGTCATTTTGGTTATGGGATATCTCCTGTACCATGCGCAAGGGGTACCCCATTGGCGGTTCTTTATGATACACATGTACTTACAATGACAAGAACTTACCGGTGACCAAAGTTGAGTAGCATGAGGAGCGGCCCTCGTACTCAAGGGACATGAGATTGCCAACTTATATTTCGTCAAGCATATACTCCATCTTTATGCACTTTAACCTTAATAATCTCAAGATTCCTATGATAGGGGCAATGAGGGCTCAACGCTAGTAAGTACCATAATCTTTTCGAAGCTCTTTATGACTTGGAATCCCTGCTACCCTCTATGAAGGGACCTTTCTTCTATTTTCTAAGTTGAGTCAGTAAACCTACTTCCTATCTATCTCCAGCAAGCATTTAAGTTGTTGTGTTTCAAGCATTCATATTGTGATTTATTCAATCATGTTCTTTATCTTCCTTGTTTGCACAAGACTCTTATATATTGAGTATTACTTAGAAAGCCTTCATTGAAAAACCATTTTGAGCAAAGAGTGCTCCTGTTTTAAAACTTCTTCAAAAGATTTTTGTGAAACTGTTTGCCAGTTGTTCTCTGACCAAGAACAGAGTTTTCCAATTCAAATTATGATTTATCCTTATGAATCTCTATTGTGACTCCTATACTTGTTGCAAGCTAAGTTATATAATGGTGAGTTGCTTTCTTCTATGAGCTGTGTAATGGTAAGTGTGATACTTCTTGTCCGTATTCTTTTATCAACACTTCACTCCATAAACCTGTGGACATGTTTACCGAGCTCAGTTTTTGCTTGGGGACAAGCGAAGGTCTAAGCTTGGGGGGATTTGATACGTCCAATTTGCATCACCATTCTATATCATAATCTGCCTCTATTCATTGATATATTTCTTATTATGAGGTATTACTTATTTCTTTTCCACTGTTTTTGCATGTTGGATAATTCTTGGAGGATGGAGTGCCGGAGTCTGGATTCTGATGGAAAAAGAGGTGTTTTGATGCAATTTCGCGAAGATCAGAAAAATACCAGAAAAATATGGGAAAATTATATTTTCCCGGAAGACGAAGGAAGTTAGAAGGGGAGGCATAGAAGGGCCACAGGGGCCCACACCCCCTAGGCGTGGGTCCCCCCTGGGCCACGCCTAGGGAAGGTGTGGCCCGCCTGCTTGGCTCCCGACTCAGCCCTCTCGCCTATATCTTCCTTACGGAACCCTAACACTAGGGGAGCGACCACAGATAGATTTCCGCCGCCTCTGTGGGGCGAAAAACACCGAGAGAGAAAGATCTCTCCGGCAGATAGATTTCCACCGGGGAAAATCCTTCCCGGAGAGGGGAGATCGTCCCCATCAACACCGTCATCAAGGTAGGATTCATCGGGATCATCATCATCCACACCATCATCTTCACCAGCACCATCATCACCACTCCGTCCCGCTATAACAATCGTTTTGGATCTTGCATTACTTCTTAGGGGAAACTTTCCCGGTGTTAATTACTATTGTAGTTGATGCTTGTGAGTAGAACCATTGGATTATTATTTATGTTCAGATTTTTATCTATTACCATATCATCTTTGATATTTATCCATATTATGTCCTGTGAGTAGTTCGTTTAATTCTTGAGGACATGGGAGAAGTGATGTTGTTAGTAGTGGATTTGTGTTGAGTTATTATTCAATGGTTTAGTATTTATGTTGTGGTGCTATTCTTCTAGTGGTGTCATGTGAACGTCGACTACATGATACTTCACCATTTATGGGCCTAAGGGAATGCATTGTGTATTTGGCTACTAATCTTGGGGTTGCCGGGGTGACAGAAACCTGAACCCCTGTTAGGACACCTTGCATAAGGGAGCATAGGATCTCAGAGTTTAAGGCTGTGGTTAGGTTTATATCTTAATTACATTCCTGTAGTTGCGGATGCTTGTAGGGGTTTTAATCATAAGTATGTATTAGTCCAAGTAAGTTCAGTACATTAGCACAGGTTCACCCACACAACACTTACAACACCAAAGAAGTGTACTCAGCTATTTGAAGAGAAAGCACTTGACGGAATTCCCATGTGTCCTTGAGAAAGTTTGGTCCTTATAAGTATTTCCACCGGCTTGTCCTTTGCCAAGAAAGGATTGGGCCACTTGCTGCTTTTGTTCTTTGTCTTTGTTACTTGCACGTTGTTTTGTTGCCTTATCAGAAAACCACTAAAAATCCGTTTGCTAAGTATTTACAGAGTTCCTGCTCCATACCACTAGTCAACACCTTCTACTCCTCGTTGGGATCGACACACCTATTTATCGAAAGTACTATGATACACCCCCTATACTTGTGGGTCATCACGGATAAGGGTCGGTTAACTTTCATAGGACAAAACAACACGATCTTCTTGAGACTCGAGTCCCCGGACTCGAATCTGGAACAAATGCTGGTGTAATTCGAATCAGGCCGTTGAGGTCTTAGAGGAGTCGAATTCCAGTGAATTTTAAGTGTTATACCCAACGGCGTCTGTCAGGATTTTCATCGTGCCTATTGACACGGGAGTTTACTGGCAGAGCGTAGTATGGTGTGTTACCAGGCCATCAGATGATATATGTAGGGCTTATCTTTGCATCATAGATGCAACATCCGAAGTTTTATCACCGTGGAGGTGTTTCGGGTGACCAAGGAGGCTGCTTCTCACTTGGCGTTAATTAGGGAAAAGTTTCCAAAAAGAATTTTATTGTACTTGATCCGAAGGATCTCATTAGAATAGTTCATAGGGTGCGCAACCAGCGCTCCCTAAGGGAGAGTAGGCCCCGAGTGTCCGTTCAAGTCGTAGACTCAAGTGGAAACTTTAGTTCATTCATTTGAGGATGCTTCAATTATCTGTCCAAAGGACGCATTTTTCCAAATGCGCGACCAGCGCTCCCTATGGGAGTAGCCCCCGAGTCCGTAGTGGAGTCGCAGACTCGACGTAGGACTCGGAGATATTTTCGTGGTGACGTTACCATTGTAATTTATCAGGTGCGTGGCCAGCGCTTCTGATAGGATTAGCCCCCGAGTAGTTGGTTGAGTCGTAGACTCGAGTAAGTACTTTATGTCCAGTCGAAATCTTCGAGCCGTTGCTAGCTTTGCTTTGATGACGTCATTGCCGATGATTGGTAAGCTCAACCATCTGCGGCAGTAGAGACAATGCGATGGGACGATCGTGGGTCCCACAATCTGACTGGAATTTGACTAGTCACGCGTAATCGTGGCAAAAATTATGGCATCTCCTCGATTTCCGTGCATAGTGGACGGCGTGCTTGGGACGGTTCAGTTTGGTGTTAACACGTGGACGGTGAGATCTAGGGCACGCGTTAGGTCTTCTGCATCCACGGTTCTGCTTCATCGTCCTCGCCTTTTTATACCATGGGGAAAATTAGAGGAGTTTTACCCCTTCGTCATTTGCTTCGGTCTTCCACTATTGCTGCCATTTCTTAAGTTCTTGCGCACTGGACATCCTCCGTGTCTTCCCTTCCCCCTTTCTTCACTCGCACCTCCACGCTCGCCGCTCCTTGATGAGGAAGCCGAAGAGAAGCTCATCTGCCGTAGCGGGATCGAACGCCACCGGCGCCGCCAATAAGGTTGCTGCTCCGAGCCGGACCACCGATGGCGGGTGGCGGCGCACGGAGATGAGTAAGTCAGACTTGCGCAAATTGCGTGAGGCCGGCTTGATTTTGAAGACCAAGGACGACGCCATCCTGTCATATCAAGAGGTAATCCCGCGCCCACCCGAAGGGTTCCGGGTTATGTTCTTTGCGTTTGTCATCAGTGGTCTTTCTTTGCCCGCCTACGAATTTCTTCGTGGGCTCCTTTTTCTAGATGGGATTCAGCTTCATCATCTGTCTCTCAGTTCTCTTCTCCACATCGCATGCTTCATTACCCTATGCGAGTGCTGGCTCGGTATCGAGCCTCACTTTGGCCTCTTCCATAGACTCTACTCCGTCAAGAGGCAATCTGGCACCGGTGGTGTTTATCCATTGGGAGGCTGCAGGATTTCCATCCGCTCCTCTGTCCAGTTTTTCTCTTTTTACCTTTGCGAGTCCGTCCAATAGGGCAGAGGAAGTGGTTTTATATCCGCGACGTCAAGATGGACGGTCAACATTATGGGCTCGCTCCCTTTGACTCCAACCAGAAGATCATTCAAAAGCGTTCGTGGTCGAACGACATTTTGAGGGTGAATCCAAGGTGGAGACACTCTACTAGCGGGTGGAGCCCTTCATCTGGTGCCAGGCAAAGAGGTCAACGGTGTCGACATCATTCGCACCTTCCTCAAGCATGGTGCAGCCGCTCCAAGCGAGGGCGCAACCAATGTTCTTATATGCTGGCGCCAGTGACCCTACAAGGGTTTTGTTGGAGATGTCTTCGGTGACCTTGATAGGGCGGTTCAGCCTCTGCTGAAGCACAAGGCCAACGAGGATCTTCCGGGGAAGTCCTTGACTCCTCCTTTCAGTGCCAATAAAGCAGTCCCTCAGGTGAAACCTGTAGTTGAGCGTAACGCTTTTCGAGTGCTTGTTGTTTGTTATTAATACTTATCTCGTTTCATCTTTTGTCTTCAATTTGCAGGGATACAAGGTAGCGGGAATGATGCCCCTTATACCTAAAAAGTACACGGCTGTACCGGACAATGAGGAGGCGGAGTCTAATTCTGAACTCCCTCCTACGCAGTCGCCTTACTTGGAAGCCCTCGAGCCTAGCAAAAGGCGCACTCGAAAGAGATCCTGGAGCGAAACTTTGGATGGAGTGACACTGCCAACGCCGAACGGGCCCTCCTTCCTTGAGCATCATGGCGGTGATGAGGGTGCGACCTCCTCCCCCATTGTGGTTGTGCCTGTTCGGGTGATGGCCCCGCAGCCGCCAGCCAAGAATAAGAATAATAAGGAGAAGAAGGAGGCTCTTGTCTTCAACCTGTCAAACATACCATCATAAGTTGCTCTGATCGAGTCTTGTTACTTTGTTGATATGCTAAGTATTAGCTTGTTGTTGATTTGGTTCCTCGTAAGTGCTAGTAGCAATCATTCGGAGGACTCCCTCGATGAGGAGCCCGAAGAAATGTTCGCGGAATCAAAGCCTGCTTTTTCGTTCCCCAAGATGGTGGGCAACTCTGACAATGATCATTCGAGCTCCCTGCGGCAAGGGTCTCATGCACTCATCGCTCGGAAGATGCAAACGAAACCTTCGGAGTTCACAACTGACCATGCAAGTGCTATTATTTTTTTGCGTGTGGGAGCCCCCGAGCCCTTTATTCATCAGGTGTGTTGTTTTCTTCATAGCCCTTTGTCTGTGACGCCAATCGCTTGATCCAACATCATCTATCGTTGGAGGGAGAACTCAAGCAGCTTCGAGGTGCATAGGTTTCTTCTTGTTCGATTGCAAGTACTTGACATAATATTTTCTTGTGTTCATATTTTCGTTGCCCAATCCTGTAGATGAGAACAACGATGCCCTCTGCAAGCTGAATGCACTCGAAAAGAGTCTTGGCAAAGCGGAGAAGGAGGCAAAGGATGCTGTAGAGGCCCTCCAGCGTCAATAGAAGGAGGCTGAAGACCTTGAGCAGCAGATCGCAGCCGTCACGATGACGCGGGAGAAAGCCATGGCTGAAAAGCTTATGGATTCTGCCAAAGCGATATCTGGTAAGCCACCATGCTCTTCCTTTGAGTGTTTAGATGCTTTGAGTGCTGTCTTTGCCCATATCCTAAAGGTTTTGCCGTTTTTCCTTACAGATGCTTCTGGTGTTACGTTTGATCATGGCACCTTGGAGCACGGGGATCCTCTGGCGGATGCTTCCGCAGCGATCAAAGATCGTTGCACCTCTGCCGTGGACTCGCTTGACAGGGCCAAGAAGGTCCTCGCCCGCTTCTACAAGGAGATCAACCCGAAGGGTGTTGCCCTTGAGGACATTGACTCCCTCGCGGATGCTCCCATGAAGTACAAGCGGGAGCAGAAAGGGGTTAGCGCTGCGATGGGGATGGCGAGGGCGATGGAGTCCGGCGCTTAGCTGGATCTGGCGTCGGTCACGTCCAGGATGCCAATGTCGGCGGATGGCTCTGAGGTATCGTTTGCTTCCTTCGCCTCCCACTGCAAGCATTTTGGGCCTAAGCTGATAGATCTTCTGGCCAACTACTCGCTAGAGTAGTAGCGAGTGGCTGAGTCTAGGCAGTTTGGATCTGAAGCTGCTCCGGGTGGTGACGCTTAGGTCCTTCTGCCTTGTAGCTTGTTTAGCTTTCTTTCGCTTTTGCATATGTAACACCTTTGGGCTAAACAAGTGTCACTCTGCCACGTAGTGGCTTTATTTGTGTATATATGAATGCATCTTTTGACTGTTGTCAAATGTTGTTATTTGGATGTTTGCTTGTGCACCCTTAGGGTCCTTTGAGTGCGGATCCGGTGGTTACACCTTCTCCCGCACCTGGCAGTCGTCTATCCTTGAGCGAGTCGTCACAGTTTCCGTTTTTGCGAGACCGCATACAAAGCTTGTAGAAGGATGTCCTTAGCATCTGTGGCCATGCGGACGTGTGGAAGTCCAAGGCTGAGCGAGCCATTGCCAGGGAAGAGTTTCTTCTTGAGGAGTTTCGGCAGGTTGGCGAGAAACTTCAATGTAAGTCATTTTGATCCTTTGTCCCTTCGACTGCGCCAGTGATTTTCGAGTCATCTTACTTATTGTATTGCGCAGTTGTGAATCTTCTTCTGAAGGAAGAAAAAGAGCGCGTGGAAATTTGAATGAATTGCTTGACACAACAAGAACTCGAGGCCGGCGGCTTCTTCTAGATGGACCGTGATCGAGCGATTGTCCTTGCGACTGTGCAAGATTGTGTCCATTAGGTACTTTGGGTGCTGAAGAGAGCGAGGTCATTACTCGCGGCGATGTGGGGCACTATCTTCCCTTTAGACTCTGCACCTTCTAGCTTTCTCGGCTTGCTTGGAAAGTTTTGAGATGCATGTCACGTGAAGGAGTTGGTGCGCCATCAACTAGTGGCGGGCGTGAAGGCAACCCTTTCTCTTGTTCGACTTCATTATTGTGATGTCAATCTTGCGGAGATAGCGGCTGGGCCACCTCCTCCTCCAGATGGTATGGCATGGGATATACGCCCACAATACGCGGCGGTGGTGCAATACGCTGAAGAAATTGTAGATGTGTTTGAGGAGCGGACAAACGTTCTGCTCCAACATAGTTGAGTCCTGTAAATGGAAAATACAATGATGTAAAGTCTGTATATTTTAGAGTGGACTTGTAATGCCCTTGTAAAGTTGTATGTATTGGCATGTAGTGTGTTGTTTGATTATATAGTATGCATGTTCTTTCTGTTAGCGTGACGTGGTCAGCTACTCGGGTTATATGCGTTGTTGTCAATCGACGAAGTCGTGTGGTGAGGCGCAGCCCCCGAGTGTGTTTTAGCGATAAATAATATAAGGGAGAAAGATTTGGTCTAAGGAACTTAGCTTTTATTCATCGTAGTGTAGGAGGTACAGTGTTCGGCTAAATAGCCTGGCTAAATATCCTTATTGAAAGTAAAAGACAACTAGGGGTAGAAGTGTCACAGTTTTGCAACGTTCCAGGGGTTGGAGTATTCGACTCTTGATTCGACGTCCATGAGCCGGTAGGCGCCACCTGGGATGACTTCACTGAGGATGTAGGGTCCTTCCTAGGGTGACTCAAGCTTCTTGTGCCCTTCCTTCTTGAGACGCAGAACGAGGTCTCCTTCGACGAAGGACCTTGGATGTAGCCGACGGCTATGGTAGTTGCGGAGGCTCTACTGATACACCGCTGAGCGAGCCGCGGCAATGTCGCGTGCTTCATCCAGTGTGTCAACGGCGTCTTCGAGTGCGTCCACTGATTCGGCTTCGCTGTATGCGACCACCCACATGGCTTTGAAGTGTACCTTGGCACGTAACATGGCTTTAGCTCCGTGCACCATGAAGAAGGGCATGTAGCTAGTTGAGCTTTTTGGCATTGTGCATAGGATCCATAGAATGGAGGGTAGCTTGTCTGCCCAGGCACCCGCAAGACTTTCGAGTGGGCGTAGCAGACACTTCTTGATGTCGTTACCGATGAGGTCGTTGGCCTTTTTGACCTGACCATTGGTCTGCGGATGCGACACGGAGGCGTAGGTGAGATTGATCCCGAGCTCTACGCAGAAGCCTCGGAACTCCTTTGAGGTGAAGTTCGAGTTGTTGTCTGTTATGATGCTATGGGGTACTCCGAACCTATAGACAATGGACTCGAAAAACTTGATGGTGGTGGCGCCACTTTGGTTAGTAACAGTCATGGCCTCGATCCACTTCGAGAATTTGTCGACTGCTACCAGGAGGAAGACATGCCCTCCTAGCGAGGACTTTGGCAGTTTGCCGATCATGTCGAGCCCCCATTGGGCGAAAGGCTAGGCCACTGGAATCGGTCGTAGCCCTAATCCTGGCGCGTGTGGTTTGTCCATGTACCTCTGACAGGCATTGCACCTCTGGACTATTTCCTTGGCGTCGTTCATTGTCGTTGGCCAGTAGAAGTCAGCTCATAGAGCTTTGGCGACCAGAGCGCGGCTGCCTGCTTGGTGGCTGCAGATACCCTCATGGATGTCTAGGAGGATCCTTTTGCCATCGCTGTTGGTGACACATCATTAGAGCACACCCGACATTCTACGCTTTTACAACTCGCCATTAATGATGGTGAAGGCCTTTGATCGGCGATATATGCGTTGGGCGTCTGTCGGGTCCTCAGGTAGCTGCTTGCTTATCAGGTAGCGGAGGTATGGTTGGGTCCATGTTTGCTCGACCTCCATGACCTGAATAAGGCTTACCATCTCGACCTCCATGTCAAGATTTTTGGGTCCATCTTGTCCTTCGGGTGGCACATCCCCCGAGTATTCTACGGCTTGGACTATTCCCTTTGGAAAGTTCCGCTTGATGGAGGGCATGCAACTTTGTTCAAGGAACACACCTGGTGGCACTCAGGCGCAGGTGGAGCCAATGTTGGTGAGCTTGTCGGCCTCTTCGTTGCTTTCCATACCAACATGCCAAAGTTCGCAGCCATCAATGTCCCCTTCGAGTGAGTTGTAGAGCGCATGGTATGCGATCATGTTGGTACTATGGGCGTCACACTCGTTCATCGTCTGCTTGACGACAATGTTGGAGTCACCGTAGATGACGAGGCATGTGGCACCGCACACCTTGGCCATCCTCATGCAGTGAATGAGTGCCTCGTATTTGGCCTCGTGGTTTGATGCGCAGAACTTCGTGCGAAGGACATACCTCATCTTGTCCCCTTGAGGGGACGTTAGTATTATGCCGGCTCCTACTCCGGCCTCGCGCTTAGAGCCATTGAAGTGCATTGTCCAGGACTACGACATGTCTGGGGTGTCGGTAGCTGGAGTTCCATCCAGTGGACTAGGTGTTGGGATATACTTTCCAGGTATACCCACAGGACTCACTGACCAGGGTGGCCCACCAACGGGTTAGAGCTTTGCTTCACGGGCGGCCCAGTCAGAGAAAGAAGAGGAGCCAGTTCCGGCTACGACATGGCCCAGAAGAGTTACCGACTTAGGCATGTAGTATTACTTGTAGTCCAAGCCGGATCTAGTTACCGACTATGTAACGTAGTCGGATAGATCTCTCCTGTAACCTTGGTCCTGGTATCTATATAAACTAACACTATGGGATCCTTTAGGGCATAACCAATCTTACTACCACAATCACAAATCGCACAGGCGAACCTCTCTTGTAATCTGCTATAACATCCGGCTTACACTGATATATTACCTGGTTGCTAGCAGGAGTAGGATCCTATCACCACAGTCGGATCTGAACCTGGGTAAACTTGTGCTCACCGTTCCTCGAACATCCGACGTGTCACACCCCCTCTTTCCAATGCCACTAGGACCCCCTATGGCGTACTTGTTGACAATCCAATGACAGTTGGCGCCCACCGTGGGGCTGGTGACCTTTGGAGCTTCATTCCAGGCGGAATCTGTGCAGGCAGGAATCAGCAAAACTATCGCCATGGGTCGCATGGTCTATGCCAGTGAAGTCCCTCTCGTTCTTCTCGACGAGACCTGGATTCCGGCTAGAAAACCAGTGGCGACCTACATGATCATGTCTATCGGCGAGATCGATATTTATCTCGGCTTCACTGAACCCGCCCAACCCACCCTTGAGATGATGACCATGGCGGAAGAAAAATACGGATCTACTTTATCCGCAGAGGCGGAAGAGTTCAAGATCCCGAAGAAAATCGAACCCACCTAGCCCACTCCTATAGTGGAAGAAGCGGTGGAAGAATAATCCGGATCTAATCTCCCTGACGAGATCGGATACATGGACGAAGAATATATCCACTATGGATCCGGCCCTGCCGATGTCGCAGCAGGAAAAGCACTCTTGATGAGCAAGATAAAGAAGATGATGAGATGCCCCTACATCGATTATGAAGCAATCATCGATATCAAGGAAAGCTTTGAGATGGAGGAGGCGGAAACCCAACTGTGCCACTACCTCAAGAACATGAACAAGAAGAGGCACTATTTCGTGTACCATATAAGCTCTGAATCCGACACAGTCGATGCTAGAGCCGGCAGAGATTCAGTCCTCGACGCAATCGAAGAAAATGCCGACTTACCTGGCACCCCTCAGGAGTCAATAACATCGCAGGAACTTCGAGACTTCGACAAAGAGATGGAGGAGTACGATCAAGAGCACGCCTCCAAACCAACGCAAGGTCAGCCGAAAAATTCTCCTAGTACATATGATAGCATGGATGAAAGCTACATCTTGTAGGACGACATGGATACGGAGATTCTTCCGAGGTCCACAAGCCAACCACGACGGAAACTACCGACGGAAGGTTATCCCCCGGTACTAGACCAAAAGCCATCTTTGCCTCCGGTACGCACATTAAGGCTACTGGGTGGTCAAAGAAGAACAAGAGGAACAATAATCCGACACCGGCAGAGCCGGACATCAAAGAAACCAACAAAGAAAAAGTTGACGAAGAGATCGAGATGGAGAATCAGGATGGAGATCGACCCTCCTGTGGATGGATACGTCGCCACCAAGGGTGCACGTGAAATTTACAGAGATGCTCTCACGATTCCAATCCCAATGGCTTCGGATCTTACACCGGAGGCGCTGGATAAAAGGGCTGAGGACCTAGAGAAGCATCGTCTGTTTTTGCTCGAAGAGGCCGCGGGCATCGTCGAGATTAAACAACGGTTAGATAGTGATTCTGCCAAATATCAGTCAGATTTCAAGCAACACCCAAACAAAACAATAGGAGTTCTGTTTCTTGCCAACAAGAACCCGGATATCCACAAAGACCTATTTGATGGAAAAACCGGATAGAAGATTGGAGTCTACAACACGCCCTTTGAAAACGCTGCTGCAGCTCGAGCTATCCTCACCAGTAATCCGTCTCCATAGCAGGTCCAGCAGTGTGTTGCGTTGCTAGACAAATGATTAAAGCGGTAGAAAACGGCCACGTCATTCAGTGGCAAGCTGGCCTCAAAGTCGGAATTTTGCAACACTGGTGCCGACCAAGCATTGATGGAAGACTCCACAGGGATACGAATCAACGCTATCATCCTCGTGGAGAAGAAGAGAATTCAACTAGCGGCTCAAACGGCCACTCTCGCAGGCCGACGCGTGACTAGGCAAGAGTTATTCCGGCTACGTCCGAAGATGCCATCAGGGCAATGGTTCCTCATCAGGTCCATCATCGGCAAAACAACCGCTATAGAGAAGACCCGGATGTGCGCCGCTAGCGAGAGCAAAATCGGATAAGGATGCCACCACCGAGTTGTCCGGCTGGTAACGCTGGACGAAGAGATGATCGAGATCATACTGAATCAAGTAGGACAGATCCCGAAGAAATCAGCATCGGAGTCAGCATAATGAGGATGCACCACCACTACGTAACCCAGCCGGAAATAATCCACCAGGGCCACCCTCGCCCCTAGGCAGTGACCATGAAGGATCCCGATGTAGCCATGGAAGCCGCAGGGGCGGTGGCGGCAATGGTGAGAGGAGAAGCAGAAATCCGACTTCGCCGCGTAGAAGTCATGAGCCTCCGAGGCATAGATCTCTCTCGCCAAACGGCGCTCGCCATCGCATTGAGTAAAACATAGAGGCGCGGCGGTACGAGGAAGAAGATGTGTACGTACAAGGAAGAAGATGGCGTGGCTCAGCCAGATACCTGGCTCCAGGATTTTTCCAGGTCTGCTGCATTGCCAAAGGAGAAAACAGCCTGGTCGCAGTCCGATATGTCCCTCTTATGCTAAGGAAGACGGCTCGATCATGGCTCAATGAGGTGCCAGAGAATTCAATTCATAACTGGTATCATATGCAAAGTGTGTTCTTTTCAAACTTTGAGGGAACATACAGGAGGACATGCACAGTCGGGGACTTGCAGCGTTGCACGCAAAGAACCGGAGAAACTTGTCAGAATTACCTCGATTGCTGGATTGACACGAAGAACTCCTGTGAAGGAGTACACGAGGAAACTGCGATAGAAGCTTTCATTGAAGGACTCCCAGTCGGACTTTTGCGTCACAGACTAAAGCGTGACCACGTCACAGATTTGGGAGAGATGATAGAGACGGCTAGCAAATATGCTGACGCCGATGATGATTCAGAAGGGCTACTAAATATTATGGCCAATCCCAACGCGACCAAACAACCAAAACAACAAGCTCAGAAGCGCAAGAATACCTCGGACGATAAACTGGCACCGGACAACACAACTGTCAATGCAACGTTCGGATCTGGAGGACGCAAAGGCGGCTGAGGTAGAGGTCGTGGAACTTCCCGAATATATGGCAGAGGAGAACAGCAACCCAGAAGAACCTATACCTGGGCCGACATTGCCAATAATCCCTATGTCCACCACTTGGATAGTAACGGAGGATCTACCCATATAAATGCCGAGTGTCGTTTCAATGACGACATCAAGAAAGACAAACCCGTAGGCTACAGAGCCAAGCGACAAAAAGGAAAGAAAAATTCCAAGAAAGGCAAGGAGCCCAAGGAAGATTCCGACATGGAAGAAGAGGATGCCGCACAGCCCAAGTCGGATGGAAAGAAGGAATTTCTGACTAAAAAGACGCATACATCTGCTTCCTTGGAACTCAGCCGGCGAAATACAAGAAGGAGGTTCTCCGTGAGCTCAATGCCACGGTTTTGGCTATTCTACAGTTTCTGGATTGGTCGGACATAACCATCACCTTTGATCGCTCGGACCACCCGAGGAAAACACATCGTCGGGTAAAATACCTTCTGGTTGTCAATACTCTTATTGATGGCAAGGAGTTTTCTAAAACACTCATGGATGGTGGAAGCAACATTAACATCCTCTACATCGAGACGCTCCACCGCATGAAGCTACACAAGAGCCAGTTGATTTACAGCAACGTAACTTTCCATGGCATTGTACAAGGGAGATAGGCAGATTCTCTGGGTGAGATTACTCTGGACGTGACATTCAGAACCTGAGATAATTACCGGATCGAGCCACTCTCTTTTAAGGTGGTACCATTCAAAAGTGCTAACCACGCCATCTTCGGACGTCCGGCTTACTGGGCGTTCATGGCTCGTGTCAACACCCGGATTTTTAATCCCAGATGCCTATTATGCCATACCTCGTAATCCTAGGATTACCATTTTTGTGAGACATAACAGATTGGTACCATAGTTTATCATCCATTACAAACCATAATAAGGGCCTTACAAATAAAGGATCACATGATCTAGTCTTAATACAATCAATGCAGCGGAATAATATAATAACGGTAGCATGGGCGAAGCTCCATCTTCAGGGTCACAGGCAATGCTGACGACGGGAGATGATCCTAGTTGTCATAGACTTCCTGATGTCCATCATCCTCATCGTCCTCCTCATAGTCTGTCCATAGGAATAGCCAGGGACAAAGCCATGAGTACTCTTTTAGTACTCGCAAACTATCACTAACGAGTAAAGTGGTTCAAGTAGGAATCCTAAGCTCTAGGTTGTTTTGCAAAAATCCAGGTTTATCTCTAACTGTGTTTAGAAGTAAACAAAACTTGTTTAATATTTTATAACACCTAAGTGGGAACTTAGTTTTCATGTTTTCACAAGTCATCTTGAAAACATCTGATGACGGAACAGTATGGCCACTCCAACTGTCCATAACCGCGGACACGGCTATTCGAATAGTTAGACAGTCTGCAGAGATTGTACACTTTCACCACAACATTCGATACATCTATCAGGAACAATCCTGATTCACCATACTCAGTATGTGGATAATCAATCCTAACCATTCAATTACACACCCAAGTATAGGAACCTCCCTTATGAGTTTGGCCTCCCAACCATGACCATATGTCATCTTGAGAACTGCACAGGTGGACAATCATAACAAGGTAGCGTGAGCTCAAACCTCTTCCGCAAGGGAACCCATACTAAGATATATAAATTTCCAGTCAAGCCCTACCCAAATTCGGGTATTGTGGTTGTACGGTAAAATTGGAATGGTATCGCATCCGAACCCAACCACCAGTTTTATAAAGGGGCTAAGGCTCATTCCTCGACATTTTCATCATCAAATCATCTGGTGTTCATAACACATGTCAAAACATTTCATTAGAATGACTCATCATTCTAAGGTTTTCATAATCATTTTCACCAAGTATTCCCATATAAACTGATCAAGTTTTATGCTTAGCACTAGCCACTAAAGTTGGGGGTAAACACTAATGAGGGGTGCTAATCAAGTGTGGTTTAGCCAAATCTAATCTCATGCCTCAGTATGACATCTAGTTCTAACTAATTTAGGCCAAGTTTTATGCTCTTTATGCTACCTATAATATCTTTCCAAAACTTACTAAATACTAGCTAGAAGTAATAAAGAGCTTTGATAAAGGAATAAAAAGTATAAATAAAGCTCGCAAGTAAAACTGGGATTTGGTATAATAAAGTGGTATAACCTAATATGCCTAAGGCATCTGGTAAAGTTTAGGCTTGCAAGTAAAACTTGCATGGTTTATCTTATCTTGCATGGTTAAGAAACTTGCAAGTGGTATCTTGCCTTGATTAGTGCAGTGGTTGAAGTTCTCCTCAGCTTCTTCTTCGTAGTAGTCTCCTTCCTCTTCGTATCCTTGGTCGGTACTAGCGTCTATAAATAAATACGAGGTACACAATCACGAAACAATACTTAACTACTTCTATTTGGCACACAAAGGTTCACACTAGATGATCTAGCATCATCCTAATCATCACAAGGATTAAAGCCTTAATCTTATTTATTTTATTTTGGAGAAGTAATTTCTACTCATTGAAAACTACTTAAGATTTAATATTCTCTAATTAAAATATGGGCTCATGTTGACACATGTCATCACCACATATTTTAATACTTGGGATTGTGATTTAAAGTGGTGTCACAATTTAATAAGGTTTAACATTATTATTTTAATTAATTAGTGTGATTAGAAATGCCTATGGGGCATTCTTTTAATACTTGTCCATTATTACTACAAGTAAACCTAGATCTTTTTACATGTTCAGAAAGGTCCGGTCAAATGTGAGTTTTGAGAGTTGGAATCAACTGAAAAGCATTTATGGTTGATTTTTGAAAAATGTTTGAATGTAGAAAAGTCTCTGCCTTGTTATTTTTACTATAGATGATCTATATTATTCAAATGGTTTGAATCCAACGGGCTTGGATTAAAAATTCTAATACCTTTCTAAGAAAATTATTTTCATGCAATTTGGTTCAGTGAATCTCTCTAAATTGATTTGTGAATCAACAGACAGAACTAGTGTTTGAACTAAATTAGAAAAATCTATATTTGAATCTACTGGGTCGCGGGGAACTAACTGGGCCGGCCCACTGCGCACAGGGGCAGTATGCGGGCTGACTTAAGTGATGGCCCCACGCGTCAGTGACTTTGGCTATGTGAAGCGGTAAGTGGCAATCTGGACCGTGCGATTAGAATCTAATCTAACGGCCGAGGCTCATCATCGACGACAAACAGCTCCGGCGAGGTTTAAACCCTAACGCGGCGGTGGGGGTCATGTGAGGCTCACCAGGGCTCCATCTGGGGTCGATGTTGGGGGCAAACAACGTTGTCGACGACGGTGGTTTTAACGGTGGTCGCGGCAGCTCCTGGGACGGCTCCAATCAACGGATCCTCTTCTCCTCCTCCGCGGTAGATTCCAGTGAAATTCCGGCGATGTTGAGCTCGCCTTACTCTGGGGAGAGGTGTGGGAGTTGTTGGGAATATGCCCTAGAGGCAATCATGTATGATGATATTTCCCATTGTATTCATAAAGATATTAAGTTGTCCTTGTATAAACATCTAATGTGTATCATTGAATATGTGATTTGGTTGTGGAACTATACATTCATGTTGTTTGTACTTAATATCCTTGGTCATTGAGGTTGTGCTGGACACAAAACTTATACCAATGTGAAAGTTGGCTTGATGAATCGGTTCCACTTGTCATGGGCATGGAGATGCTATTCCAACTTTCACAGATTCGGCTAAAGAGTTTAGCGAGTCGGATTGACCCATATTGAGGTACAACGAACAAGTTGTCATTTGTATATCTCAATCAATGTAATCCTTAGACCTGAGGTTATTGCATAATCCTAGTTGAGGATCACCGACTTAGGTTCTGTCAAACACTTATCCGTAACTGGGAAGTTATAAAGGTAGAGTTCGGGTTGACTGAGAATCAAGCTGCGTGATGTGAATAACCAAGATGGGATTTTGCCCGTCCACTTGGAGAGATATTCTCTGGGCCCTCTCGTGAGATCTGATTCGGAAAGCATGGCCATGCACGACTCGGTTAAGTGTTAACTGAGGCGATCGATTAAGAGTTAGTCGGGTGAATTACTTATCTCGGATCGAGAAGAGAGTTGGACTATTTAAGGGATGACAAGTATTCGCCTATAGTCTCACAAGGTATATCGTGAGGCAAAAAGGGACTCGGACGTAAGTCGCATTGGAAAGGCAAGTCGTCATGACTCTTTGGTACTTGGGAGTCGGCACGTTCTGCTAGGAGCCGCTACCGACTGATCGATTGAGAGTCGGACTCCAATCGTGTCCAAGTAGCCATGAGCCTGCTGGGTCACACACTTAAGAGCGGGAGCAAGTTTGGATTGGATCTGAACCTGTAATCTGATTGGGTTGGACCTAAACCGGATTAGGACTAAGTTAGTGAGTTGGACTCATGGTGACTAATATTATATGGGCTTTAGTGAATGGGCCATGCAAGCTGATACCACATTCACTCCCTATATATAGTGGAGCACCGTAACCCAGAAAGGTTAATCGTTGTTCGGTTAGGTCATTCCATGTGTTGGAAATCCTAGCTCCACAGCAGTCCTGCTGCCATAATGAATCTAGCAGTTCGCCGCCGGCGCTCCTCCTTGTACGTGTGGATACCAGCAGAGGTGTTGTGCGATCAGCACCAGGACGATCGGATCGTGAGGACTGCACTGCATCAACTGACACGCTACATCAGTAATCCGCAACTACGTGTCTAGTGGTAAACCTCGTGGCCTTCTACCTCAGCTAGATCTTGGGATCACCACGTTTGAGGAAAAAGTTTTTTTTATCTCTGCGTGGCCCAACAGTGGTATCAGAGCGATAGCTTCTGGTTTTAGGCTCGAGATCTTGCATATGTGATATGCGGTTGGCTGTAGATGAGATCTATGTGCTGTTTGGTGGTCGATCTATAAGATAGATCGGTTTTGTACGAAGTTGATTGGATCAACTGTACTCGGGGAATGCTAGATCTGATTTCCGTGATCATACTGCTGAGGTCGTGGAACGACATACCCCTACCGGTCGGCTTCCGCCATCGGTGTAGACTGTGATACGTAAATCCAGAAGCAGTGATCGAAGATCAAAGAGTTTGATCGAATCGGAATGTTGGTCGGAATCCATGTTCGGATCATAGATGAGATCTACTAGGGACCGCCGGCTTCGCCCTGTCGTAGCGCCTTAGATGTCATTGCGAGTTTCACAACGCCGGTAGATATTGTATCTATGCATAACTTGTTCTTGCAGGAAGTTGTGAATGGTATGGTTCATATGCATGTGATGTTTGTGTGTAATCCATATGTGATCTGCGAATCACGGTTTTTTTCAGCCGGCTGAAGCCTAGGTGCTATCATTTTATTGTATAAACGACCTGCGTGTCAGATTCTCTATGTAATGTATTTTACTTATCTAGTGTAGTTGTTTGGAGAATCCGGATGGCATGCAAGGTGATGTACATGTCAGTGACATGGGGTAAGATGGCAAGTGACAAGAGTTGGCACGAGTCGGATTACAGGCTTTGTGGAGATGGAGATCGCCATGAAGGGAGCCATACCATTTCACATTATAATTGCTTTATTTTTGTGTTATTGTTATGTCTCTGTTTTACCTCTATTAGATAGTCGGTAAAAATTAAATCCCTCAAAGAAGGTCTAGTCGGTTTTCTAGCCAGTTTCTGCACCATCACAAGTCGGACATTTTTGGTAGTGGGCTCATAAAATTGAGGTTCTGCCAATTCTTTCCAAATAGGTGGGTTCGGAAACACTCAGTAAGCTAGACGGGTCTATCACAACGGTTGTGGGGCTCGGGGAAAAGTCGGATGGGAGCCGGGGCATGTGATGCCACCCGTCCAACAGGAGTCGTATGAGATATGATTGACAAGGAGTTGTCTACCTAGATCACTTGGCGTCTAGCAGTGAAGCTAAAGCTCACTAGCCGACTTGCTTATTTAGGATCCTGAATCACTAAGCAACCATCGGAGAGGTGTTGGTTCTAGTGGGAGCATAAAATATTAAAATATTTAATATGGTTGCACTTTTATGAATACATGTCTTAAGTGTTTCGCATATTTTCTATTGTAGATCATGGCACCAAGTAGCAGTCACTCTCAGATATCCGGTTTTGCGCTGAGAACTATCCTTGAGAAAGATAAACTGAACGACACTAATTTTACCAACTGGTATCGAAATCTGAGAATTATTCTAAAACAATAAAAGAAGGACCATGTCCTAGACAACCCACTTCCAGATGAGCTGAATGAGAATGCGACTGTCGCTGCCACCAATGCCTACCGTCGGGCTAAGGATGAGTCCACGGATATTAGATGTCTTATGCTTGCTCACATGGAACCGGACTTGCAAAATCAGTTTGAGAATGTTGAGGCGTACGATATGATCGAAAGCCTCAAAAGTATGTTCCAGACTCAGGCGAAGACTGAGAGATATCATGTCTCTCAGGCTTTGCTGAGTTGCATGCTTAAGGATGGTGATCCACTGAGTCCGCATGTGATCAAAATGGTTGGTTACGTGCAGTCTCTGGAGAGGCTTGGCTACCCTATTAGCGAAGAGTTCGCTACGGATATAATTCTGAACTCTCTTCCTAGTGCATATGGGAAGTTCATTTCGAACTACCACATGCATGGTATGGATAAGAAGCTCACTGAATTGCATGGGATGCTCAAGCAGGCAAAGGAAAATCTCAAGAAGGGCGCCAGTCAAGTGTTGATGGTGCAGAATAAGGCTAAGTTCAAGAAGGGTTCTTGGACTAATAAGAAGGCTAAGTCAGGAGGAAAGCAGGCTCAGGACCTGGTCCCAAGCACTTACTCAGGGACTAGCCATCTCCTTGAGCCGGATCCACTTGCTTCTATTGCAAGGCGGATGGCCACTGGAAGAGGAACTGCAGCAAGTACTTGGCCGACAAAGCCAAGAGTGGAGGTATGACTTCCGACTCAGGTACACTTGTTTGCAATGTTATAGACATATATCTTGCTGATGCACCTAATAGTTCTTGGGTATATGATACCGGATCAGTTATTCACATCTGCAACTCGTTGCAGGGACTGGTAAGAACTAGGAGCGTAGCAAGAGGCGAGGTTGATATTCGAGTCGGCAACAAAGCAAGAGTTGCTGCGTTGGAAGTCGGCACGATGCAACTTCATTTACCTTCCGGATTCATTATGGAACTGAATAATTGTTATTATGTTCCAGTGCTCAGTCGAAACATTATTTCTGCTTCATGTTTGATGAGGCAAGGCTATGAGTCGAATATCAATAATAATGGTTGTTCTTTGTATTTGAATGATATGTTTCATGGCTTTGCACCCTTCCAGGATGGGTTATTTATTTTGAATCTTGATGGTGAGTCGGTTTATAACATAAATGTTAAAACGTTGAAACCAAATGATCTGAATATGACTTACTTTTGGCACTGTCGGCTTGGTCATATAAGTTTGAAACACATGAATAATCTCCATGATGATGGACTCCTAACTTCGTTCGACTTGGAGTCGTTCGAGACATGCGAATCTTGCCTACTAGGCAAAATGACCAAGGCACCTTTTGCAAAGAGTTGCGAAAGGGCGTCTGACTTGTTGGGACTAGTACATAGTGATGTATGTGGACCAATGAGCACAACAGCCAGGGGTGGTTATGAGTACTTCATTACCTTCACTGATGATTTGAGTAGGTATGGATATATCTACTTGATGAAACATAAGTCGGAAGCCTTTGAAAAGTTCAAAGAATTCCAGAATGAAGCACAAAATCAACTCGGCAAGAAAATAAAGTTTCTTCAATCGGACCGAGGAGGCGAGTACATGAGCCATGAGTTTGATGACCCTCTGAAAAGTTGTGGAATAGTTCCTCAACTTACTCCGCCAGGAATGCCACAAAGGAATGGTGTTTCGGAGACGCTGAATCGGACCTTGTTGGACATGGTATGGTCAATGATGAGTTGGACAGATCTGCCTTTATCTTTTTGGGGTTATTGTCTAGAAACAGCGGCGTTCACACTAAACAGAGTACCATCAAAATCGGTAGAGAAGACACCGCATGAGATGTGGACAGGCAAAAGGCCGAGTTTGTATTTTCTTAAGATTTGGGATTGTGAAGCATTCGTCAAGCGACTTCAGTCGGACAAGCTTATAGCCAAGTCGGATAAGTGTATTTTCGTGGGGAATCCGAGGGAAACCTTGGGTTACTACTTCTACAACCGAGAAGAGGGCAAAGTGTTTGTCGCTCGGAACGGTGTCTTCCTTGAGAAAGAGTTTCTCAGTCGGGGAGTAAGTGGGAGAACGGTGCAGCTCAAAAAAATTCGAGAGGAACCGGCTAGTAGCGAGTCGGCAAAAACCTTGGAGGTTGAGCTGGTCGTGGTAGCTGAGCCGGCAGCAGCACCTATACTACGAAGATCGGCGAGATTACGAAGTGTTCGTGATGTGTTACTGTTAGACAGTGATGAGCCGGCAAATTATTCGGAAACGATGGTGGGATCTGATTTCAAGTCATGTCTTGGAGCCCTGAGATCCGAGTTAAAGTCCATGGATGAAAATCAAGTTTGGAACTTGGTTGATCTACCAGACGGTGCAAGACCCGTCGAGTGCAAATGGGTCTTTAAGAAGAAAACTGATATGGATGGAAATGTTTCCGTCCATAAAGCACGTCTTGTCACAAAGGGGTTCCGACAAGTTCAAGGAGTTGATTACGACGAGACTTTCTCGCCCGTAGCGATGCTTAAATCAGTTCGGATCATGTTAGCTATAGCAGCCTATTTCGACTATGAGATATGGCAGATGGATGTCAAAACGGCTTTCCTTAACGGAAATTTAACCGAGCACGTGTATATGATACAGCCCGAGGGTTTTGTCGATCCGACTAATGCTGACAAGGTATGTAAACTTCAGAAATCCATTTATGGGTTGAAGCAAGCATCTCGGAGTTGGAATATTCGCTTTGATGAGGTAGTCAAATCGTTTGGCTTCATCAAGAGTGATCATGATTCTTGTTTATACAAGAAGTTTACTGGGAGCAAATTAAACTTTCTAGTCTTATATGTGGGTGACATATTACTGATTGGAAATGATGTCCAGATGTTGCAAGAAACCAAGGAATCATTGGAAAGGAGTTTCTCAATGAAAGACTTGGGTGAGGCAACATACATCCTCGGAATCCGAATCTATAGAGATAGATCAAGGCGGCTCATTGGATTGAGTCAGAGTACTTATTTGGACAAAGTGTTGAAGAAGTTCAACATGGAATCGTCTAAGAAAGGGTTCTTACCGATGTCCCATGGTGTAAAACTTCGCAAGACTCAGTGTCCTTCGACAACTGATGAGCGAAGTCGGATGAGTGCGATTCCGTATGCTTCTGCAGTCGGATCCATCATGTACGCCATGATTTGTACTAGGCTGGATGTTTCATATGCTCTAAGTATTGTGAGCAGATACCAGGCTGATCCTGGAGAAATCCATTGGACAGCGGCTAAAAATATCCTAAAGTACTTGAGAAGGACTAAGGATATGTTTTTGGTTTATGGTGGTGAAGATGAACTCAGTGTAAAGGGTTACACGGATGCGAGTTATCTTACCGACTCTGATGATTCTCGTTCGCAATCTGGATACGTGTTTATTATAAATGGAGGTGCTGTGAGCTGGAAGAGTTCCAAGCAAGAGACTGTGTCTGCATCTGCAATAGAGGCTGAGTATATTGCCGCCTCAGAGGCAGCTAAGGAGGCTGTTTGGATGAGGAATTTCCTCATGGATCTTGGTGTGGTTCAGGGCTCGTCCAATCCGTTAGACGTGTATTGTGACAACAATGGTGCTACTGATCAAGCCAAGGAACCTAGACAACACCAGAAAAACAAGCACATACTCATGCGGTACCACCTGATCCGCCAGTTCGTGGATTAGGGTGATATCAAGTTATACAAGGTACACACGGATGAAAATATTGCGGATCCACTGACAAAGACGTTACCACAGCCGAAGCATGAGGCACACCTGAGAGCCATGGGCATTACATGCTTAGACATGTGATGTCGGAAGATTGACTCTAGTGCAAGTGGGAGACTGTTGGGAATATGCCCTAGAGGCAATCATGTATAATGATATTTCCCATTGTATTCATAAATATATTAAGTTGTCCTTGTATAAACATCTAATGTGTATCATTGAATATGTGATTTGTTTGTGGAACTGTACATTCATGTTGTTTGTACTAAATATCCTTGGTCATTGAGGTTGTGCTAGACACACAACTTAGACCAATGTGAAAGTTGACTTGATGACTCGGTTCCACTTGTCATGGGCATGGAGATGCTATTCCAACTTACACAGATTCGGCTAAAGAGTTTAGCGAGTCGGATATACCCATATTCAGGTACAACGAACAAGTTGTCATTTGTATATCTCAATCAATGTAATCCTTAGACCTGAGGTTATTGCATAATCCGATTTGAGGATCACCTACTTAGGTTCTATCAAACGCTTATCCGTAACTGGGAAGTTATAAAGGCAGAGTTCGGGTCAACTGAGAATCAAGCTGCGTGATGTGAATAACCAAGATGGGATTTTGCCCCTCCACTTGGAGAGATATTCTCTGGGCCCTCTCGTGAGATCTGATTCAGAAAGCATGGCCATGCACGACTCGGTTAAGTGTTAACCGAGGCGATCGGTTAAGAGTTAGTCAGGTGAATCACTTATCTTGGGTCGAGAAGAGAGTTGGACTATTTAAGGGATGACAAGTATTCGCCTATAGTCTGACAAGGTATATCGTGAGGCAAAAAGGGACTCGGACGTAAGTCGCATTGGAAAGGCAAGTCGTGATGACTCTTTGGTACTTGGGAGTCGGCACGTTCTGCTAGGAGCCGATACCGACTGATCGATTGAGAGTCGGACTCCAATCGTGTCCAAGTAGCCATGAGCCTGCTGGGTCACACACTTAAGAGTGGGAGCAAGTTCGGATTGGATCTGAACCTGTAATCTGGTTGGGTTGGACCTAAACCGGATTAGGACTGAGTTAGTGAGTTGGACTCACGGTGACTAATATTATATGGGCTTTAGTAAATGGGCCGCACGAGCTGATCCCACATTCACTCCCTATATATAGTGGAGCACCGTAACCCAGAAAGATTAATCGTTGTTCGGTTTGGTCATTCCATGTGTTGGAAACCCTAGCTCCATAGCAGTCATGCCGCTGTAACAAATCTAGCAGTTCGCCGTCGGCGCTCCTCCTTGTACGTGTGGATACCAGCAGAGGTGATGTGCGATCAGCACCAGGACGATCGGATCATGAGGACTGCACTTCATCAACTAATGCGCTACATCAGTAATCCGCAACTGCGCGTCTAGTAGTAAACCTCGTGGCCTTCTACCACAGCTAGATCTTGGGATCACCACGTTAGAGGAAAAAGTTCTGTTTTATCTCTGCGTGGCCCAACAGGAGGTTCTGTGAGAGGTGAGGAGTGAGATGGTGTGGAGAATTGAGGCTGGGGAGGCCTCCTTTTATAGCCGAGAGAGAGGCAGTGCGGCATGGGCGGAGCTCAACGGGGTTGACGGTACAGTGAGCTAAAGGCATGACAGAGGGTGTAGGCTGGTGCGCGGTCTCCTAGCGATGCTCAAGGACGTAATGGCGCGGCAAGGGGCTGTCGGGGTTGGACGGAACGGGCTGGTGCTCTGGGAGGCAACGACGGTGGTTTTGACGACGCACGGGTGCTACGGGTCGCGCGGCGGAGAATGGGGATGTCTGGGGGTTTGCTGGTGTCGTGGTGATTGTAGGCACGGGTGGCGAAGGCGAGGCGCGGCGTGTGCAAGGGTGTCGGGCGCGGCGCTCTTGCGTGCTCTTGGCATGGCGTGGAGACAAAGGGCACGACATGTTCTCTGTGGTCCAGGGCCTGGCTGCGTGCGAGGGCTGGACATGGGGTGGCGATGGATGGTCAGCTGCCTCTTGGACATGGTGGCTAGGCGCGGCAATGGCTCCTGCTAGCTAGCCATGGTCGGCTGGCAAAGGGAAGCTCGGGTTGGCATGGCACTGGTGCAATGGTAGCTGGCTAGGTTGTTCAATGCAGGTGTGCTCACTGGGGGGGACAAGGATGAGAAAAGGGAGACAATAATTGGACAAAGCTTTGATCACAAAAAGTGATAGTTAGGAAGGTTTTACTATGCTCACCAAGTGTTTTATGAAATGGCCGAAAGAATTTTAGTTTGAACTTTTTGGATGAATTTTGGTGAGTGTACTGGTCACATACTTGGAAGTATCTGGTTTCTTGGGTTTATCAAGGTGAACTGGTTTGAGTGGTTTTTAAGAAATGGTGATCTTAGTACCTACACTTGATTCAAATTTGAATTTTCATTTGAATAGATTTGAAATCTGTTTCTATTGGTTTGCAAAGTGGGCTTGGGTTCACTTTTACTTGGTCTAGCAAGGGGTGAAAAGAATTGGATTTGTTTATGTTAGAAAACTTGGACTAGAAACACTCAAAGTGGTCTAGTGGTTAACTTTGGTCAAAATGACCATTAGCTCGTATTGTTTATATTTGAATTCTTATTGATTTGATTCTGCTTGGACATGATTTATATGATGTTGTTTTCATTTTTAAACCAATCCTTGCCATTCATAGGAATCAAACAAGTCATTGCAAGCATTCGTGCATTCATCACATACACACATGCATTCATATTAATTTTAATTAACAAAAGTTTTTGTTAACCCTAAACATGGGTGATTAGAACTTGATAATCTTGATTAATATTTTTGGGGTGTTACAAACCTTACCTCCCTAAAAAAATCTCATCCCGAGATTTGAGAGGAAGAAAACTAGGATTTAAAGAGATCTGGAAACTTAGTCCTAATGTAATCTTCTCGCTCCTAGAGCTTCTTCTTCAGTGTGGTTACTCCACTGGATCTTGAGAAACTTGATACTTCGGGTTCTGGTGGTTCTAAAGGCTTACTCCAAAATACAAATGGGTACTTCGGGATATGTTAGGTCATCGTTGATCTCTATGGTTCTGTGATCAATATTCTTGAAAACTTTGGTCTTCTCCGGGACTTCTAGGCATTTGCGTAGTAACGAGATATGAAACACATTATGCACGGCTGACATTTCCTCCGACAGTTCCAGTTGATATGAAACTTATCCTCGGCGATTCAAAATCTTGAAGGGTCCGATATATCTGGGAGCTAACTTCCCTTTGAGATGAAAACATTGCATTCCTTTCAAGGGTGATACTTTCAGATACACAAAATCTCCGATATTGAAGGCTAGGTCTCGACATCTCTTGTCGGCATAACTCTTCTGTCTGGATTGGGCGGTCTTAAGGTGCTCACGAATCTTCTGAACTTTCTCTTCGGCTTCTCGTAGGATGTCTGGTCCGAAAATCTGACTCTCTCCTACTTCCGACCAATTCAAAGGGGTATGACACTTCCTTCCATACATGAATTCAAATGGGGCCATTTGCAAACTGGCTTGATAACTGTTGTTGTATGAGAATTCTGCGAAAGGCTGACAGTATTCCCATTTTGATCGATATTCCAACACACAAGCTCTCAACATATCTTCGAGTATTTGATTTACTCCCTTTGTTTATCCATCAGTCTAAGGGTGATAAGATGTGCTGAAATCTAGTCTTGTTCCTAATCCTTCTTGGATTTTCTTCCAAAATCTCGAGGTAAACTGAGTTCCTTGATCCAACACAATGTTCTTGGGGATTCCATGCAAACTGACTATCCTAGCAATGTACAACTCTGCTAGCTTCAAACTCTGATAAGTGGTCTTGAAAGCTAAGAAATGAGCGACTTTGGACAGTCTATCCACTATGACCCAGATAGAGTCATTTCCCCTACTAGATGTAGGCAAACCGGTGAAAAAATCCATTCCTACAGAATCCCATTTCCATTCTGTAATCTGCAATGGTTGCAATAGTCCTGTGGGTCTCTGATGTCCCGCTTTGACTCTCTGACAGATATCACATTTGGCTATGTAGCTTCCGATTTATCTCTTCATCTTATGCCACCAAAATTGGTCCTTCAAATCCTGATACATATTCGTTCCTCCGGGGTGGATAGAATAAAGAGTATCATGGGCTTCTTTCAAAATAGCTTGGTTCAACTCTGAATTTGCTGGTACACAGATACGTCCTTTGTGCCACAAAAATCCTTCTTAATCTTCGGTGAATCCGGGTACCTTTCCTGTACCGATACGACATTTGATTCCGTTGATACTAGCATTTCCTTTCTACGCCTCCTTGATCTGACTGATCAAAGTGGGTTTAAGTTCTATGCTAGCCAAAAATCCTTCACTTACTAGCTCCATTCTGAAATCTTCCAACTCCTTATGCAAACTTCATTGCTCTTTCAGAATCATGGTGTTCAAACGACATAGCAATCTGCTAAGAGCATCTGCTACTACATTGGTTTTGCCGGGGTGATAGTGAATGTCAAGATCATAGTCTTTGATTAGCTCTATACATCTCATTTGCCTCATATTCAGCTCCTTCTGGGGTGAAAATATACTTCAGGCTCTTGTGATCAGAATAAATCTCACAGCAGTTACCCATGAGGTAATGTCGCCATGTCTTCAAGGCTAAAACTACGGCTGCTAGTTCGAGGTCATGGGTAGGGTAATTCTGCTCATGTTGCTTCAGTTGTCGAGATAAATAGGATATGACTTTGCCTTCTTGCAATAGCACACATCCGAGACCAATCTTGGATGCATCACAAAACACATCAAAAGGCTTCGTAATATCCAGCATGATCAAGATTGGGGCTGAGATCAATCTCTTCTTGAGTTCTCCAAAGCTTTCTTCACATTTGTCCGTCCATTCAAACTTCTTATCTTTCTTCAACAATTGGTTCATGGGTCTTGCGATGCTCGAGAATCCTTCTACGAACTTGCGGTAATATCCCACTAATCCGAGAAATGCACGAACTTGTTTTTGAGTGGTTGGGGCTTGCTATTCTTCAACATCCTTAACCTTGGCGGGGTCGACATCAATTCCTCCTGCCGACACGATATGTCCGAGGAATCCTACTTCCTTTAACCAGAACTCACATTTGCTAAACTTGGCATACAACTGATGCTCCCTAAGGGTTTCAAGTATGGTACTTAGGTGTAGCTCATGTTCTTCTTCTAATTTGGAATAGATTAGAATGTCATCGATGAAAACAAAGACAAACTTATCCAGGAAGTTCATAAAAATCTTATTCATGAGGTTCATGAAATAAGCGGGGGCATTGATTAATCCAAAAGGCATGACAGTGTACTCATACAGTCCATATCTGGTGGTAAAGGCAGTCTTTGGAATATCCTCTGCATGAATCTTGAGTTGATGATAACCAGTTCTAAGATCAATCTTAGAAAACACTTTGGCACCGGTCAACTGGTCAAACAGATCTTTTATCTTTGGCAGTGGGTACTTTTTCTTAATGGTGACATCATTGAGCTTCCGATAATACATACACAATCGGTTACCTCCATCTTTCTTATCCACAAACAAAACAGGTGATCTCCATGGCCACGCACTTGGTTGAATCAGTCCTATCTCCATCATAGCATCCAGTTGCTTCTTCAGCTCCACTAATTCAGACGGGTTCATACTATAAGGTCGCTGAGCTATGGGTCCAGTTCCAGGGATTAATTCAATGATAAACTCGATATCCCGATATGGGAGCATACCAGGTAATACATCTGGGAATACGTCGGGGTTTTCACAGACTACTCTGACTTGGTCAATGGTTGGTTGGGCTAGACTCTTGTTGCACTTGAATTTATGGGGAAAGGTTTTAGATACATGCTCTACTGATACTCCAGTGGTACTAGTCATGGTTATGGCTTTCTTAGCACAGTCGATTAATCCTTTATGTTTAGACATCCAGTCCATTCCTAGTACTACTTCCAAACCTTTGGTTCCAAGTACTCGCTCCGACCCATATTAGGTGACTTGGATTTGTCAAAATTTAGATGAACTAATATACTAAATAGTGTCTAGATTCATTCAAGTCTAGAAAAATTTGAGTCAACTAATATGGGTCGGAGGGAGTACTATTAGATTAGCATAAAAATGTATTCCATGGATTCTGATAGGTATAGCCTTGCAAATTTGTCTAGCTTTGGTGGTTTACCACTTGTATTTGTCAAAATTTAGATGAACTAATATACTAAATAGTGTCTAGATTCATTCAAGTCTAGACAAATTTGAGTCAACTATATGGGTCGGAGGGAGTACTATTAGATTAGCATAAAAATCTATTCCATGGATTCTGATAGGTATAGCCTTGCAAATTTGTCTACCTTTCGTGGTTGACCCAGGTATTTGAACTATCATAACATGCTTCAATTTTGTTGGTTGAATCTTACTAGTGCATGCAAATTCTTCTGTAACAAACGAGTGTGATGCTCCAGAATCAAACAACACTCTTTCAAGTACTGGGTTAATATAAAACATACCCAGCACGACATCTGGCGCTTCCTGGGCTTCTTCAGCATTCATGTGAAACAGACGGCCGCTACGGTTGAGCGAATTCCCTAAGGAAAATCTCCTTCCAGGCTGAACACGGTGCTACTCCTGAGCTAGGGCATTCACATTGGTAGATGCTGCAAGCTTCTTGGGGCACTCATTGGAGTAGTGACCCTTGGTTCCACATTCATAACAAGTAACCTGAGACTTGTCTGTTCCTGCAATAGGCACATCATTGCTTCTAGTTCTTGGGGCATTATTGTTCTTATTGGCGATGTTGTTGTTGTTGAACTTGGGCGGTGCACGGTTGAGATTGTTGGACTTGCTGGGTTTGTTGTTGTGGTTTCCTCCGGGCCTTGGGTTTCCTCCCTCATGGTTGGGATAGTTCGAACAGGTCATTGGGGGTCTATTGTTTCTTGGGGCATATCATATATATGGGTTGGTGTGGAACCCCGGATTTACGGTCCGAGAATACCCGTTATGCATACAATTCACGTTCCCATGATCAGTGAGCCATGAGCATAACCGACCAGTTATCATTACATCATCCCAAAAGTAACGATTACAAAACTTACAAAGTGGCCATTATGGTAGTTACAACACAAGTAGCGGAAGTCTTCAAGCGCAGAGCCCATGTCCTGCCTTAACCTACATGCAACTGACTGCGAAGATGTCCTAGCTCGGATAGACGTCAGCACCTTCGTCACTTCTTATGATTTGCAATCTGGCCAAGTAAATAGCCAGGGGCAATGCCGGTGAGTACTTTGAATGTACTCGCAAACCACCGAGAGAAGGTAATAAGATAATGCATATTTGGCTGTGGCGAGATAGCTCTACACTATTGTTGTTTCTGAAAAAGTCTAACAATGGCATCTCTATATCTTTGTTGAAAAACGTTTTTGGAAAATATGCCTCCTTTTAGGAAAATCCGGATATCCGGATATCCCCATATCCTTGTTAAAAACCTTGAAAACAGTTTTATAGTAAAACCCTTTTTAAACATTTTCGACCATCTCTGGTTAAAACCAAAGTTATTCTTATCTTTCCTCATGTCCAAGTCACATCCTTTTTATTCATCTCAACATATCCGAAGGGTACTCCTAGCAATCACCTTTCCAACAGTCCTTGACCGTGGACACGGCTATTCGAATAGATTAGACTCTACAGAGTTTGTGCACTTTACCCACAACAATCAATACATCCGCCGGGATACAACCACAGCCTGCTACACACGGTACATGGGGGTTCCTATAATCAAACCTAACATTTCATTTGTCCATCCCTAGCAAAGGCGGCTTTTCCTTCTGGGTTGTTCTCTCCGGCACGAGTATGTGGCATGATAGCCATAGTCCTCCCTCCCGTACAAGCCTATTCCCCAAAACATAGTTTGGCATATAGTAATTTGACTCAACTTCCTTCCATACTTACCAAAAATTCATACCGTCCGCGAGAGACCCAATTGTTGCACCCGTACCTTGTCCACGACAGTCCGAATTTTAGGGGATTTCTCCCCTTTAGCGAGTACGAGCAGCCCAGGCTTAGTTCATCATCCATTACAAACCATAATAAAGGTCTTACAAATAAAGGATCACATGATCCAGTCTTAATACAATCAATGCAGCAAAATAATATAATAACGGTAGCATGGGCAAAGCTCCATCTTCAGGATCATGCAATGCTGACGATGGGAGATGATCCTAGTTGTCCTAGACTTCCTGCTGTCCACCACCCTGATAGTCCTCCTCATAGTCTGGCCATAGGAATAGCCAGGGACAAAGCCGTGAGTACTCTTTAAGTACTCGCAAACTATCACTAATGAGTAAAGTGGTTCAAGTAGGAATCCTAAGATCTAGGTTATTTTGCAAAAATCCAGGTTTATCTCTAACTGAGTTTAGAAGTAAAGAAAAGTAGTTTAATGTTTTATAACACCTAAGTGGGAACTTAGTTTTCATGTTCACAACCCTATTGTGGTCATGTAAAAGTCAAAGTTCATTTCACAAGTCATTTTGAAAACATCTGACGATGGAACAGTATGGCCACTCCAACTGTCCATAACCACGGACGCGGATATTCGAATAGTTTGACACTCTGCAGAGATTATACACTTTCACCACAACATTCGATACATCCGTCAGGAACAATCCTGATTCACCATACTTAGTATGCGGATAATCAATCCTAACCTTTCAATTACACATCCTAGTATAGGCACCTCCCCTATGAGTTTGGCCTCCCAATCATGACCATCTGTCATCTTGGGAACTGCATAGGTGGACAATCATAATGAGGTATCCTTAGCTCAAACCTCTTCCGCAAGGGAACCCATACTAATATGTATAAACTTCCAGTCAAGCCCTACCCAAATTCGGGTATTGTGGTTGTACGGTAAAATTGGAATGGTATCGCATCCGAACCCAACCATCTGTTTTATAAAGGGGCAAGGCTCATTCCTCAACATTTTCATCATCAAATCATCTGGTGTTCATAACACATGTCAAAACATTTCATTAGAATGACTCATTATTCTAAGGTTTTCATAATCATTTTCACCAAGTATTCCCATCTAAAGTGATCAAGTTTTATGCTTAGAACTAGCCACTAAAGTTGGGGGTAAACACTAATGAGGGGTGCTAATCAAGTGTTGGTTTAGCCAAATCTAATCTCATGCCTCAGTATGACATCTAGTTCTAACTAACTTAGGCCAAGTTTTTTGCTCTTTATGCTACCTGTAATATCTTTCCAGAACTTACTAAATACTAACTAGAAGTAATAAAGAGCTTTGATAAAGGAATAAAAAGTATAAATAAAGCTCGCAAGTAAAACTAGGATTTGGTATAATAAAGTGGTATAACCTAATATGCCTAAGGCATCTAGTAGGTTTAGGCTTGCAAGTAAAACTTGCATGGTTTATCTTAGCTTGCATGGTTAAGAAACTAAGTGGTAAACACTAAGTGGTAGCTTGCCTTGATTAGTGCAGTGGTTGAAGTTCTCCTCTGCTTCTTCTTCGTAGTAGTTTCCTTCCACTTTGTATACTTGGCCGGTACAAGCGTCTATAAATAAATACGAGGTACATGTAACAACCCAAGTTTGTGATATATGTAATTAGTACTTAAAGCATTACATGCATGTGTTTAAATCATCAAAGTAATGCATGTGAGCAAGTGTTGAATAAAAGCAAACCCAAAACCTACCTTTTCTTCCTGTATTTGAAATACATTCAAATAGTTTTGATATTTCGAAAACCCAAAATTTGTGGAGCCCAAAGAGTATGGAGGGCCCCTATGTGTTTCAAACAATATTTTAAAAAATTCTTGTATTTTTGAATTATACAAAACAGAAAAGGAATTGAAATACAAAAAGAAAATACAAATCAGAAAAGAAAAACAGTTTTAGTTTTAAAAAATGCAGCAGCAGCTGATGAGCCGTGGACCATCTCTTCTCTTCCCTCTCCCTGCCACCACGTGCCGCAGCCAGCAGCCCAGCTTGGCCCACCCGGGGCCCAGGAGCCGGCCCATACTGCTTCGGCCCTGTCCTTCGTCGTCTTCGCTGCCGATGCTGGAGCCGAAGCTCCTGCAATGTCCATGCCGTCGTCGCCCGATTCTCGCCACGAATGGCAGCGCCCCGCCGCCCTCTAGAGGAGATAAGACCGCCCCATGACGTGCTCCTCTTCCCCTCGACCTCTCACTCTCCCCAAGTGCATCCCTCTTTCCCTCTTCCCCAGCGAGGCTGAACCCTAGCCCGCTATGGCCTCGAGCTAGATCTAGATCCCGGTCTCTCCTCGCCCACCTCGAGCTCCGCCTCGCTTCACTCTACCTCCCTGCAAAAGGAATCGAAGAGGGGCACCGCTAGTTGTCGCCATCGACGTCTTCTTCCCCAACCCCGACGTCCACCGCCGCTTACATCGCCATCGGCCCTGACCTCTTGTGGCCTCGCCCTCACCACAGACGCCCTCATGGTGAGCCCGCGGTCATCCTAGACCCCTCCTTTCCCCCTCTAGCGCTCTGTGTCGCGCCCACGTCATAGACCCGTGAGCACCGCCGCCGCTCGCCGTCGTTGATCAAACTCCGGTGACCTATTCCTAGTGGCGCCGCCACCCACATGCTCGCCTTGCTCTACTGATTCGAACGCACCCGCTCACATGTCCAGGCATGCCCTGGTTTTCCGCCGGCGACCATTGTCTAGTGGCTCCGCCGTGCGTGAGGTGGCACTGACACAGCGCGTGCGTGGCCTGCTGATGTGGCCCTAGGCCCAGTAGTCAGTCACTGTGTGTAGCTTCTTATGCAGTGTAAAAAGTATATGTTTGATCTGCTGATGTCAGCATGAGGCAGTAAATCCTTTCCTTTTTATTTAAATGTTTTTAGTAAATATTTTCTGTAATAAGAAAATGCTGATAGGTGGGCGATGTCTGTCAGGGTTTTATTCTTTTTGTAAATTATTTCTGAAATTAATAAAAGTCTGACATGTGGGCCCAAGTTGGAGAATAATTTAAATATTCCAAAAATGATTTAAAATGAATTAAAATTGGATAAATTCATAACTAGTTCATTCTAAATCAGAAAAACACAAATAATATATCAAAATGTTCAGAAAATTAAGAGCTATCTGTTTAAGCAATCATCATACATTGTCAAGCAAATTTAAACCCTAGTTTAGTTGGAAGAACATCGACACCCCCTCATATACATGTGGGTTCGACGATGCACCTTCCCTAGGGTATTCCGAACCCTCTTAAATCGATGTTGCACTTAGGGTTAATGCATAGTCCCTAATTTGACATGTTATACATATTGTTTATGCATTGCATTATGCCATGTATTGATTTCCGCCTTTCTTTCCAGTATTGGTTCTTCGCGATAAGATCCGAGCCTAAGGCTGAAGTCAACAACACCGAAGATCCATACCTGTCTACTGACGGATAAGGCAAGCGTACCCTCTCATTCTGAACCTACTTTTATAAAGTATATTACTTTCTCTCTATGATGCACATGATTCCAATGTGGCCTTTGGCAGTAGGCAGTGTTACCTATCTGCTGCATATTTTCCCCTCTTGTAGCCTTATACTCCCGATCCACTACTCCTAGCATACCTAGGTCTGGCATTTGAGCGTTTCTAGAGCTACTGTGTCCGACAACTTAGCCATGCATAGTAACAACGTCTAATCCGTCTGAATGATGAATCAGAGATGCCGGAGAATCTAGAAAGGTAGGATGTGTAGGTATCATCGATAGAGATAAATAAATATGCTAAGGCTTGTATGGGAGGCCACATTGGGTGTGGTTTTTGTAGTCCCATGCTCGCCACCATTAGGAACTAATTTCTTGCCTTTGGAACCAAGATGAGCGTACAGCCACACGCGTCCTAGACAACCCCTCGACTAACTTTGCCTAGTAGATTCCATGAGTCACATAGTTTGGGCTTTCCATTTGGCATATGCATTGAAAACGTTTTTGAAAGACGAGGTGAAGGAGGTGCATCATAACAGGTAGGGAAGCGTGGCCATGGTTACTTGGGGTTGATGGATCCCCTGGTGAACCAACCTCGCCTCACATCTCTGGGGACCGGCTTCGGGAATTGACCCGTTACGGCGGAACCATACTTAGGGCGTGACTCATGGTCACGTAAAAAGCAAGGTAAAGGTCGTGGTCAACCACCCTCTGCCGGCCATCCAAGGAAGAGGGCTAATAATTTGGCATTAAGAGTCGATTGGTACGTGTGGGTAAAGTTGTACACCCTTGCAGGGTTAAATCTTTTCGAAAAGCCATGTTCACGGTTATGAACGCTTGGCGACCGGACTTAAGATCATAGAGAACATTAACCACTATAAAACTCGTTGATCCATGTGTGCTTAAGGATGCTTCCTATGGGTCGAGGGGGTGATCCTAGATAGGAGGTTCTGATGAAGCTGGTGATCGTCAAGTTATGCTGAACAAGATGAAGAAGTCGTTATCTTATCCCTTTAAAAAGATTTTGAGTAGACAAGCCTCTTCTCTCTCTTGTTTACAAATAAAGATTGCTTTACGCAAAAGAAAATCCAGAGAAAGCCTTTCTAGCAAGAGCATGTAGATACTAGGTTATCTAAGTCTTGCGAGGTACATTCTCGTACTCAGCCTTGCGCCATTGTTGTTTTTCTACAGATGATCTAGTTTCGACTGAAGGTGGCTTCTACGTTGACATCGACGAGTAGTTGGGAGTTCTATGTAGAAGCCTGAGGACTATGGGATGGACGCCGCTTCTGTTTAATGCCTCTTAGGCCCTTTGTTAAGTTGTTGTGTAGAACAACATAATTTTCTTTTGCTGTGTGATGTAATGTTGGGTTAATGACCTATGGTTTGTAATAACTCTAATATCGCACTCTGTTAAGAGTTTAAACTTATGTTGTTGAATCCCTGAGTTCTGTAATGTTACCGAATCATACTGTGATCTTCCGTGCTTAGAGTTAAGATTATCTTAGATGGTGATCTGAGGTTAGTTTAACCGTAATCCTGGGGGTGCAACAGGTTTTGGTATCAGAGAAGGACTGCATGTAGGAAACCCTTTTATTGGTCGATGTTGAGTCTAGAAGTTGACAAAACTATTTGAAAGTTAAAAATTATTTGGAGAAACTCTGACTAGGATTCTTTTTACTCCATCTCTGGTGTGTTTCTGATGCTGGAGTTCTTCTTACCATTTTTGGTTTGAAAAGGTTTTCATTCCTTATCTCATATCTCAAAACTTTTAGGATCGTGGTCTTGAGGTTGTTTTTCTAAAATACTCCGTACTTGGTTGCTATTCTCAGAGTTCCAAGATATCTCAGTTTTGCTTGCTGTGTAACATCTTAGCATTCCATTGTCATAGTTTGTAAGTCATCTAGCTAGTGTATACATTAGTATGATTTGATACTACCATGTATCAAGTACTCTTTGTTCATCTTTCCATCTTGTTCCTTTGAATCCCTTGTCTAACTCTTTTTGTTCTTTCAGGATAGGTGACACCTCTCATGCCCGTATCCATGCTCATGCTCGTGGTGCTGCAAATGAGGGTGAATCTTCCAACCTTCCTCCACCGCCATCCATGGTTCAAAACATGGCCATGTACGAAACCAACCGTGTTGACAACATGAGGATCCTTGAAAGGATTGAGCGCAACACTGCTCAACGCCAGAACAATCAAGTGGGTATCAAGGACTTCACACGTCTCACTCCGCCAGTTTTCAGCTATTCCACTGAGCCACTTGATGCGGACTACTGGCTTCACACTATGGAGCACAAACTTCAGGTTGGTCATGTTTCTCAAGCTGATTGGGTGACTTTTGCTGCCTATCATCTAGAGGGAGCAGCTAGCTCCTGGTGGGAATTTTTTTGGCAATGCAAGAAGCTCAACATGTTGTTACATGGAAAGAGTTCACTGAAGCCTTCCGAGCTTACCATATTCCAGAGGGTCTGATGGATCAGAAGAGGGAGGAGTTCCTGAAGCTTAAGCAGGGCACTGGTTCCGTGTGTGATTACTAGTGCCACTTTAATCGTCTTGCCTGCTATGCTACCGAAGAGGTCTCCACTGATGCTAAGAAGAAAGCTCTATTCCGCAAGGGACTGGATCCTGAGGTTCGCCGTGATATACATCTCATGGACTTTGGTAACTTACAAGGTCTTGTCAACAAGGCCATGAAGGCCGAGAGTGGAAAAGTGGAGTATGAAGAAACCCGTAAGCATCCTCAGGAGGGGTACAACAAGGCTAGTTCTAGCAATAAGAAGCGCCATGTCTTCGTGCCTTACAGTGTTGTGCCACGTGCTCCTTACACCTCAAGATTTTTTGGATATGCTCCTCGTCCAAATGTTACTCCAAACATTGCTGGTGGATCAAACTACCCCTCTGCTGGCAATGCATCAGGTTTTATATGTTTCAACTGTCGCCAGCCCGGCCACTATGCAAAGGAGTGTCCTCAAAAGAATGCTGCTGAGAAGGCACCACCACCAAAGAAGAATGATAAGTACCAAGGTTCTAGAAGAGGTCGCCTGAACCATATTTCCGTTGAGGATGCTCAGGAAGATCCAAGCATCATCATGGGTACGCTTCATATCAATCAAATTCCAGCTAAAATTTTGTTTGATTCTGGAGCTTCGCATTCATTCCCGTCACAATCTTTTGCTCAAATGCATGGGATAAGTTTTGAGGGGTTATCCATTCCTCTATGGGTTCAATCTCCTAGTTCTAGTTGGCGTTCCACCTTGGTTAGTCATGGGAATCTAATCGAAGTTGCATTTCAACTTTTCCCCACTTCTTTGATTGCCCTCAAGTCAACTGACATTGACATCATTTTGGGCATGGACTGGTTGACCTGCTATCAAGCTATCCTGGATTGTACAACCAAGTCTGTGACTCTAACTAGTCCTGCTGGCATAACAGTCAAGTATTGGACCGTAGGGTCACTGTCTCCTTCAGCTGTCTCTATTCTTGAAGCAGAGTTGTATGCTGTTGAAGTTCTACCTCCACTGGAGATTCAAGATGTTTTTGTGGTATGTGAATTTCCGGATGTCTTTCCCGCGGAGTTGCCTGGCATGCCACCTGATCGAAGTGTGGAGTTTGTCATAGAGTTAGCTCCTGGAACTGCTCCTAACTCTAAAAGACCCTATCGTATTCCTCCTCATGAGCTTGTGGAGTTGAAGAAGCAATTAGAGGAGTTAGAAGGAAAAGGATACATTCACCCCAGCACATCTTCTTAGGGATGCCCTACCATCTTTGTTAAGAAGCGGGATACCAATATACCATGTATGGTTGTGGACTATCGCCCACTCAATGTTGTGACCATCAAGAATAAATATCCTCTCCCTAGGATAAACGATCTCTTTGATCAGTTAAGTGGTGGTACTGTTTTTTCCAAGATGGATTTGAGATCAGGGTATCACCAGATAAAGATCCGTAAGGAAGATATTCCAAAGACTGCTTTCACTACTCATTATGATCTTTACGAGTATACAATCATGTCCTTTGGTCTTACCAATGCTCCAGCCACTTTTATGTGGCTCATGAACTCTGTCTTCATGGAGTATCGTGACAAGTTCATCGTGGTCTACATCGATGATATTCTGGTCTATTCCAAAACTGAAGAAGAGCACGCTGAACATCTTCGTTTGGTGTTGACAAAACTCTGAGAACATCATCTCTATGCTAAGTTTTCCAAATGTGATTTTTGGTTACACGAGCTTGTATTCCTTGGTCATGTTGTTTCCGCCCAAGGGGTTGTTGTTATTCTAGATAAGGTCCAAACTATCCTCGACTGGGAGTCTCCTAACTCCGTCAAGGATGTTCGTAGTTTTCTCGGGATGGCTGGTTATTACCATCAATTTATTGAGAACTTCTCCAGGATTGCAAAGCCGATGATTGATCTTCTTAAGAAGGATGAGAAGTTTGAATGGTCTGATAAGGCTGAATAAAGCTTCAAGATGTTGAAAACCAAGTTAACAACTGCTCTGGTACTGGTTCTCCCAGACACTAGAAAAGACTTTTTCGTCTTCTGCGATGCTTCTCACCAAGGTCTTGGATGTGTGTTGATGCAATATGGGCATGTGGTGGCTTACGCCTCCCGTGAGCTAAAACCACACGAGAACAACTACCAAACTCATGATATTGAGCTTGCAGCTATTGTTCATGCTCTTAAGCAATGGCGACATTACCTTCTCGGTAGCCATTGCGAGTTATACTGGGATCATCAGAGTCTGAACTATCTTTTCACACAACCTGATCTGAATCTCAGGCAAAGAAGATGGTTGGAAATCATCAAGGACTATGATTTGGGTCTCAACTATCAACCTAGAAAAGCCAATGTCGTTGCTGATGCGCTAAGTTGTAAGTCTTATTACAACAATCTGATGATCAAACAATCTAAACCTTCTCTTCATGAGGAATTTGCTCGATTGAATCTTGAAGTAGTTCCTCGTGGATTCCTTTCCACCCTTGAAGTGAAATCTTCCATAGAGTATGAAATCAAGCTTGCTCAGAAATATGATTCTAAGATTGCTGAGATAAAAAGGAACATTGCTAGCGGAGTTGCTAAATGTTTCTCAATTGATGATCTAGGAGTAGTTTACTTTGGTACCCGTCTGGTAGTGCCAAAGAGTGTTGGGCCACACAGAGATAAAACAAAACTTTTCCTTCTAACATGGTGATCCCAAGATCTAGCTGAGGTAGAAGGCCACGAGGTTTACCACTAGATGCACAGTTGCGGATTACTGATGAAGAGCGTTAGTTGATGCAGTGCAGTCCTTTGTGATCCGATCGTCATGGTGCTGATCGTACAGCACCTCTGCTGGTATCCACACGTACAAGGAGGAGCACCGGCGGCGAACTGCTAGGTTCGATACGACGGTAGAACTGCTGTGGAGCTAGGGTTTCCAACACATGGAATGACCTAACTGAACAACGATTAACCTTTCTGGGTTACGGTGCTCCACTATATATAGGGAATGAACGTGGGCTCCACTCTCGTGGCCCATTCACTAAAGCCCATATAACACTAGTCACCACGAGTCCGACTCACTGACTCAGTCCTAATCCGGCTCGAGTCCAACCCGACCAGATTTACGGTTCGGATCCAATCCGAACTTGCTCCCGCTCTTAAGTGTGTGACCCGGCAGGCTATTGGTTACTCGGACATGATTGGAGTCCGACTCACAATCGATCAGTCGGCAACGGCTCCTAGCAGAACGTGTCGACTCCCAAGTACCAATGAGTCATGACGACTTGCCTTTCCAATGCGACTTACGTCTGAGTCCCATTTTGCCTCATGATATGCCTTGTCAGACTATATGCGAATATTTGTCATCCCTTAAAATAGTCCGACTCTCTTCTCGATCCGAGATAAGTGATTCACCTGACTAACTCTTAGTCGATTGCCTCGGTTAACACTTAACCGAGTCGTGCATGCCCATGCTTTCCGAATCATATCATCCGAGAGGGCCCAGAGAATATCTCTCCGAGTGGGGGGGCAAAATCCCATATTGGTTATTCACATCACGTAGCTTGATTCTCAGTCGACCCGAACTATGCCTTTATAACTTTCTAGTTACGGATCATCGTTTGACAGAACCTAAGTCGGTGATCCTCAACTTGGACTATCCAATAACCTCAGGTCTAAGGATTACATTGATTGAGATATACAAATGACAACTTGTTCGTTGTACCTCAATATGGGTCAATCCAAATCGCTAAACTCTTTAGCCGAATCTGTGTAAGTCGGAATGGCATATCCATGCCCATGACAAATGGAACCGAGTCATCAAGCCGGATTTCACATTGGTCTAAGTTGTGTGTCCGGCACAACCTCGATGACCAAGGATATTTAGTAAAAACAACATGAATGTATAGTTCCACAACCGAATCACATATTCAATGATACACATCAGATGTTTATACAAGGACAACTTAATATCTTTATGAATACAATGGGAAAACATCATCATACATGATTGCCTCTAGGGCATATTCCCAACAAAGAGAACAAAGTTGAGGGAGTTAATCCTGTGAGAAGCTCATGAATCACCACTTCCTATCCACCCTGGAGGTACCAAGATGTATCGGGATCTTCATCAAAAATTCTGGTGGTCTGGTATGAAGAAGGACATCGCTCGTTTTGTTGCTGAATGTGACATTCGCCGTCGCATCAAAGCTAAGCACCAAAGACCCGCTGGTCTCCTGCAACCACATAGAATCCCTGAATGGAAATGGGATGAAGTTGGTATGGATTTCATTACTGGTCTTCCTAAGACTCAAAAGGGAAATGATGCCATCTGGGTAATCATTGACTATCTGTCCAAGGTTGCTCACTTCCTACCTGTTCGCGAGAGTATTAATGCTAGTCAGTTAGCAGATCTATATATCTCCCGAATAGTTGTCCTTCATGGGATCCCAAAGAAAATCGTCTCTAACCGAGGGAGTTTGTTCACCTCAAGGTTCTGGACAAGTTTCCAAACTACTATGGGAACTTGCCTCTCCTTCAGTACTGCTTATCATCCTAGTATCGGTGGCCAGACTGAAAGAGTGAATCAAATCCTTGAAGACATGCTTAGAGAGTGTGTCATATCTTTTGGAAAGGATTGGGAGAATTGCCTTCCTTTTGCTGAATTCTCCTACAACAATAGTTATCAGTCTAGTATAGAAATGGCACCTTTCCAGTTCTTATATGGAAGAACCTGTCGTACTCCTTTGAACTGGTCAGAAACCGGCGGAAGAAAGTTCTTTGGACCGGATATGATCCAGGAAGCAGAAGATCAAGTTCGTATTATTCGAGATCGTTTGAAAACTGCTCAGTCGCGCCAGAAAAGATATCATGATCGTCACCATCAACATGTTGAATATGAAGTTGGTGATCAGGCTTATATGCGGGTCACCCCTTTAAAGGGTGTCCATCGTTTCAGCATCAAAGGCAAACTGGCTCTTCTCTATGTTGGTCGTTTTCGTGTTCTGTCCAGTCAAGGTAAACTCGCATACAAATTGGAGTTCCCTGCCAACTTCCCTGAGGTACATGACGTCTTCCATGTGTCTCAACTCAAGCGTTGCTTCAAAGATCATGTTCGTGGTGTTGATCACCAAAGTCTTGATCTCCAGAAGGATCTGACTTATCGTGACTATCCTCTTCGCATCCTTGATGAAACCGAGCGCAAGACTCGTCGTCAAAACACCAAGTTCCTGAAAATTTAGTTGTCTCATCACTCTGAGGACGAAGCAACCTGGAAACGAGAAGATCGTCTTTGATCTGAGTACCCAGCCTTATTTTCTAAAACTTAGGAATCTCGGAACGAGATTCTTGTAAGGGGGTAGATCTATAACAACCCAAGTTTGTGATATATGTAATTAGTACTTAAAGCATTGCATGCATGTGTTTAAATCATCAAAGTAATGCATGTGAGCAAGTGTTGAATAAAAGCAAACCCTAAACCTACCTTTTCTTCCTCTATTTGAAATACATTCAAATAGTTTTGATATTTCGAAAACCCAAAATTTGTGGAGCCCAAACAGTATGGAGGGCCCCGATGTGTTTCAAACAATATTTTAAAAACTTCTTGTATTTTTGAATTATATGAAACAGAAAAGGAATTGAAATACAAACAAAAAATACAAATCATAAAAGAAAAACAGTTTTAGTTTAAAAAAATGCAGCAATAGACGATGGGCCGTGGCCCATCTCTTCTCTTCCCTCTCCCTGCCACCGCGTGCCGCATCCAGCAGCCTAGCTTGGCCCACCCAGGGACCAAGAGCCGGCCCATACTGCTTCGCCCCTGTCCTTCGTCGTCTTTGCTGCTGACGATGGAGCTGAAGCTCCTGCGTGTCCATGCCGCCGTCACCCGATCCTCGCCACGAATCGCAGCGCCCTGCCGCCCTCTGGAGGAGATAAGACCAACCCGTGACGTACTCCTCTTCCCCTCGACCTCTCACTCTCCCCCAGTGCATCCCTCTTTCTCTCTTCCCCAGCGAGGCTGAACCCTAGCCCGCCATGGCCTCGAGCTAGATCTCGCTCCCGGTCTCCCCTCGCCCATCCGAGACCACCTCGAGCTCCGCCTCGCTTTACTCTACCTCCCCGCAAAAGGAATCGAAGAGGGGCGCCGGCAGTCGTCGTGATCAACGTCTTCTTCCACCTACCCCGACGTCCACCGCCACTGACATCGTCATCGGCCCTGACCTCCACCGGTCTTGCCGTCACCAAATACAAACTTAGGGTGAGCCCGCGGTCATCCTAGAACCCTCCTTTCCCCTCCAGCGCTCTGTGCCGCGCCCGCCCCATGACGTGCTCCTCTTCCCCTCGACCTGTCACTCTCCCCAAGTGCATCCCTCTTTCCCTCTTCCCCAGCGAGGCCGAACCCTAGCCCGCTATGGCCTCGAGATAGAGCTAGCTCCCGGTCTCCCCTCACCCACCTCGAGCTCCGCCTCGCTTCACTCTACCTCCCTGCAAAAGGAATCGAAGAGGGGCGCCGCTAGTCGTTGCCATCGACGTCTTCTTCCCCAACCCCGACGTCCACCGCCGCTTACATCGCCATCGGCCCTGACCTCTTGTGGCCTCGCCGTCACCACATACACCCTCATGGTGAGCCAGCGGTCATCCTAGACCCCTCCTTTCCCCTCTAGCGCTCTGTGTCGCGCCCGCGTCATAGACCCGTGAGCACCGCCGCCGCCCACCGTCGTTGACCAAACTCCGGTGACCTATTCCTAGTGGCACCGCCACCCACGTGCTCGCCTCGCTCTACTGATTCGAATGCACCCTCTCGCGTGTCCAGGCATGCCCTGGTTCGCCGCCGGCGACCACCGTCTGGTGGCTCAGCCGTGTGTGAGGTGGCACTAACGCAGCGCGTCCGTGGCCTGCTGATGTGGCCCTGGGCCCAACAGTCAGTCACTGTGTGTAGCTTCTTCTGCGGTGTAAAAAGTATCCGTTTGATCTACTGACGTCGGCATGAGGCAGTAAATCCTTTCCATTTTATTTAAATGTCTTCAGTAAATATTTTCTGTAATAAGAAAATGTTGACAGGTGGGCCCTGTCTGTCAGGGTTTTATTATTTTTGTAAATTATTTCTGAAATTAATAAAAGTCTGACATGTGGGCCCAACTTGGAAAATAATTAAAATATTCCAAAAATGAATTAAAATTGGAGAAATTCATAACTAATTCATTCTAAATTAGAAAAACACAAATAATATATCAAAATGTTCAGAAAATTAAGAGCTATCTATTTAAGCAAGCATCATACATTGTCAAGCAACTTTAAACCCTAGTTTAGTTGAAAGAGCATCGACACCCCCTCATATACATGTGGGTTCGACGATGCACCTTCGTCAGGGTATTCCGAACCCTCTTAAATCGATGTTGCACTTAGAGTTAATGCGTAGTCCCTAATCTGACATGTCATACATATTGTTAGCCCATTGCATTATGCCATGTCTTGATTGCCGCCTTTCTTGCCGGTATTGGTTCTTCGCGATAGGATCCGAGCCCGAGGCTGAAGTCAACAACACCGAAGATCCATACTTGTCTACTGCAGAAAATCCACTATCAAGAAAAGTCCCGGAAAATATGCCAAAAATTATATTTCACTAGAAGATCCACGGAGCTAGAAGACGAAACTGAGTGGAGGCTTGGGAGGCCAACACCCCTGTCAGGCGCGGGTGGGCCCTGCCCCGCGCCTAGGGGGGTGCGGCCACCCCAGGCACCTCGAGGCTCCCTCTGCGCCTATAAGTTGCCCCTTGACCTAAAAACTGAGGGGGGTTCGACGCTTTTCTAGAAAGAGTTACGCTCCGCCGCCACCATCAGAAACCAAGATTCGGATCCAGAAACTCCATTCTGGCACCCTGCCGGGACGGGGAATTTGGAGAGGATCATCGCCATAGTCATCACCAACACCTCTCCATCAACCATCGATGTTTCTTTCATCCATGAGTGAGTAATCCCCTGCTGTAGGCTATGGGGATGGTAGGGGTTGGATGAGTTCTATCATGTAATCGAATGAGATTGTTAGGGCATAGTGCCTAGTATCTCTATTATTGCTATTTGACTTTGTTGCAATTTGTTGTGCTTAATGCTTGTCACTAGGGCCCGAGTGCCATGATCTCAGATTTGAACTTATTATTGAATCATTATGATAGTATTGTTTGTGATCTTATCTGCAAGTTGTGTACACATATCATTGTCTGAATCGAAAGGCCCCAAAGTAACAATAATTGGGACAACCGGAGGGGATGGCTGTGATGTGAGGATCACATGTGTTCACAGAGTGTTAATGCTTTGCTCCGGTGCTCTATTAAAAGGAGCACCTTAAATGCCAGTAGTTCCCTAGAGGCTCTGCTGCCACGGGCTGGCTGGACAGAAGATGTTGTGCAAGTTCTCATTGCGAGCACGTATGACTATATATGGCGCACATGCCTAGAATTGTTTAGTACTTGGATGCTTGTTATTATTTATCTGCAATGCCCTAGATCTTGAAGTTACATGTTTAGACTCGTCCATGAAATGCCCGTCCATCCATCCCTATGCCTACCGCACTCGAATCCCACTGTTTACTGTTACTGTTACTATTGCTCTTGTTCTACTTCTACTGTTGCTTTGTTGTTGCTACTACAAATTGTTTCTACTGATAAACTTCTGTGAGCAAGAACTATTTATAGGTGCAGCGGAATTGACAACTCAGTTGTTAAGGCTTGCTATTATTCTTTGGCTCCCCTTGTGTTGAATCAATAAATTGGGTAATACTACCCGCAAAGACTGTTGCGTTCACTTAGGTAATACTACACTTGTGGATCAGCAAGACTATTTTATGGCACCGTTGCCGGGGAGCATAGCTTTATTTGTAAGTTCACTTAGGTCTATTATTGTTCACTGCTACTCCTTTCATCATGGGTAAGTCTCGTGATGGAAAGTTCCCTATTTTACCATCCACTACAAGAAGAGGTACATTCCTGAACACCTCTGCTTCTCTTGATTCATCGTCTGTTATAAGTAAGCTTGTTACACCATCACCACATACTCATTCTACACAGACTGCTACTATTGCTGAATCTGAAACTGCTTTTGATGCTCATGATGTTACTTCTACTATGCTTGATGTGAGTGGTTCATTAGGTCCTTTTCTAGATGCTACTATGGCTAGTCTAGGAAATACCAAAACTCCTAGTGAAGACACTGTTACACCTGTTAGCTCACCTGAGTCTAGAGAGAGTTATGATATTAATGATGGTTACATTGAGTTCACTGATGAATTTGTTCAAGAGTGCCGAAACACACATGGTACTAGTGCTATTAAGAGTCTCTTTCCTAGATGCACCATTATTCCTAAGTTGTCCTCTGATCCTAAGTTTGCCACCTCTCCCATAGATATTAAAGATAAAGATTATGATTTCTCTATTGATTTATCCTATTTAGATATTGTTGAGAAAGAACCTTTCTGTGGGACTGAAAATGAGAGTGTTGTGGCTCATATGAATGAGCTTTCTACTATGAGTGCTTTGTTCTCTGATGATTTTGAAATGCGCAAGTACTTTGTTACTAAGATCTTCCCTTTTTCACTAAAAGGAGAAGCTAGGGCTTGGTTCAATAGATTACCTCCTGTTTCCATTGATAGCCCTGATTGCTTGATTTCTTCTTTCTTCCAGAAATATTTTCTTCCCAGTGCTAGACATGCTGCTTTGTAGAGACTTTTTGATTTTAAACATGGAGAATAAGAGAAATTTCCTAATTCATGGACAAGGTTATGTGCATTGATTCATGTACATCCTAGATGTCCATTACCTAAAAATGAGCTTCTTGATATTTATTATAATGGATTAACTGATGATTCTTGGACATACCTAGATAGCTTTGCTGATTGTGTTTTTAGGAAAAGAACTCCTATAGATGCTGAAGAACTAATGACTAAGATAAGAAAGAATTATGATGATTGGACTTCAACTAAGCTAAATACAACTAAGCCTATTACTCCTGAACCAGTTGTGCCAGCACCAATTTCAACACCAACACCAAAGAAGAGGGGAGTTATTGCATTAAATGATGAAGTGATGAAGGAAGCTAAGAAGTGTCTAAAGGAGAAAGGTATTAGAGCTGAAGATGTGAAGAATCTACCTCCTTTAGAAGAATTATGCAAACCAATTCCCCACTCATCTACTATTGAAGTACACTCTCTCCACTTTAATGAAGGTGATATTCCTTATGTTAAGCCTCATGATCAATGCTTAGAGGAACTTGACACATTTATTGTTAAACAAGGTAATTTTAATAAACAAGTTCAGAATCATTTATTGGAAAACTCTAGAGCTATCAATGAGTTGAAAGATATTGTGGAAAGAACTTCTAATGGTATTAAAATGCTTTGCAAACACTTTCAAATGTTTCAAACCCAACTTGATAAACTTGCTAAGGTACAAAAGGATATGCTAGTTAATGCCTCAGGAGATGAACATGCTTATGGAATTAGAACTAGGAGTGGTATAGCTACTCAAGATCCTTTATATCCTGAAGGACACCCTACAAGAATTGAGCCGGATTCTCAACAAGGTGAAAGTAGTGGTAGTCCTCATAAGAGAAAGAAAAAGAAACATAAGGTAGTTGAGGAACCCCTTGAACCTGCTCTAGATCCTAATAGTATATTTGTCTCTGATGCTAAAACTGAGAGTGGTAATGATAAAAATGATGCTCCTGATAAGGAGGAAGGTGCGAAAGAACCTGAGAAGCACACTAAGAACACTAGGTACACAAAGGAAGATTTTATTGCTAAGAAACATGGTAGTGAGAGAGAACCTTGGGTACACAAACCTATGCCTTTTCCAGGTAAGAAACACAAGTTAAAGGAGAAAGAACACTACAACAAGTTTTGTGAGTGGATGAAACCTTTATTTTTGCAAATTCCTTTGACTGATGCTATTAAGTTTCCTCCTTATTCAAAGTATACGAAGGATATTGTCTCTAATAAAAGGAAGATTCCTAATGAGGACATTTCTACTTTGCTTGCTAATTACTCCTTCAATGGTAAGGTTCCAAAGAAACTTGGTGATCCAAGTATACCAACTATTCCTTGCTCTATTAAGAATAATTATGTTAGAACTGCTTTATGTGATTTGGGAGCCGGAGTTAGTGTTATGCCTTTTTCTCTCTACAAGAGACTCCATCTAGAAAAGTTGATACCAACTGATATATCTTTGCAAATGGCTGATTCAACTACTATTGATGTTGGTATATGTGAGGATGTTCCTGTTCAAGTGGCTTATAATTGCTTGGTTCTGACTGATTTTGTTTTGCTTGAGATGCCTGAAGATGATAATATGTCTATTATTCTTGGGAGACCTTTTCTTAATACTGCAGGTGCTGTTATTAATTGCAATCAAGGGAAAGTAACATTCAATATTAATGACAAAGAGTATACTATCTATTTCCCCAAGAAGGTTGCTAAAATCTATTGCATGAATTCCATTGAAAATATTGAGAGCATCAAGGTTGGAGAAATATATTGTCCCATTCCACAAGAAAATTTTGAAACTATTATGATTAGGACCATTGCTATCACGTTTGAGGTAACATGATCACTTTGTGGAATACAAAGTTTTTTTTCATATAAGATTGTTTTGATAACAAGACTTGATCAACCTTGTTAACAAAAGGATTTTAATGAACAAAATAGTGTTTCCACTGTGGTTATACTTGCTTTCTTTTACTTTTCTCCTTCCTAGTCTTTGCTCTTTCTTTTGTTAGCTTTAGTTTGGCTAGTTGTTTGCTTGTTAGAGTGTCTTAGAACTTCTGTAGTTTGGCTTTTGGTTTGCTTTTGCTTCTTATGAAAAAACTGTTTCTGTGAGAAAATCAATTTTCATACACTGAAAATTGGCCAAAAATAAATTTTCCCGAAAAATCCTAGAAAATTCAAAATAAGTTTTTCCTCGAAAAAAGGGGCAGAGGGACACCTGGAGTGACCTAGGGGCCACCCTAGGCACCCACACCCCAGGTAGGCGCGGCCTGCCCATGGGTGGAACCTAGGGGCGGTCTGGCCCACCTAGGCCCCTCCAAGGTGCCTCCTCACAGCCATCTTCTTTCTCTCACCCAAAAACACCGGAAAACTTGCTCAAGCTCGAGTTCTTGCTGTTCTTTCTCACGATTTTCGATCTCCTTGCTCAGCCCATATTTGCTGATGATTTTTGGAGGAATTGCTCTTGGTATGTGCCTCCTCCACTTGTCCAATTAGATTTGTGATTGGTAGATTGTATCTTGAGTATTTTGCTGCTATCGGTGACAGGTTGTGTGAGCTTGCATGCTTGTTCTATGCTTAGATATTTCATTTTGATGCATGTGTATCCCTCTAGCAAGTTCCCTATAGTTGTTGCTCATTATTTATCAACATGGAAATCACTTGGTTTGAGTTTGTCTAAAAATTTCAGCAAGGAAGATGAGTGCTTATCCACTGAATCAATATGACTTGATGGTACCTAAGCCAATGAAAGTTCATCGTGAGGAAGGATTCTTCCCTTCCATATATCCATGCTAGGAATTTATGAGAACCATGGGAATCCTCCAAGATTTCCAAACTATGATTACCAATGCAGGGTTGGAACACTTTGTTGAAGGTGAACCCTTTTAGTATGTTAAGATAACCATGGAATTTGTGTAGGACTTCCGGTTTACTTGGTCTACATCTAATCCCATGGTCCATTACAAAATATATAATATACCTGTCGACCTGCCTTTTGTTGATTTCTCTGCAGTAATTAGAGTACCTTAGTGGGGATCTTGTGAGACGATCAAGGAGAGGCCCAAGTCGCTTATGGATTTATATGCTGAGATTTGCCAAGGTTTCGACTTCTCAAGGGAAAGTGGTAAAATTTGGAACATTCAGTTCCCAGCCATTAGATATTTTTCCTATTTCATTACCAAGTATTTTCTTGCTAGAAAGATTGCTAGAAAGTTATCTTCTTTTGATCTAGCTTTTATCACAGATGCTTTGAATAGGAATAGATCTTATAGCCTGGGTGCTTTGATAGCTCACCACCAACCGCGAGAAGGGTGGAATCTGTGGAGGTCTCATTGCTTCTAGGTTGCTAGCTTTCCATGGTTTAGAGCCACACCATTCAGATTATCGGTTCCCCATAGAGTGGCTTGATCTTGCTGCCATGAAGGCGCACCACTTTGTCACTAATGGCTCTATCCTTGAGAACTTGGTTGATAAAATGTTGTTTATTGACGGGGAAGAGAGAGATCCCTCTTCCCCAAACCACTTTGTTCAGTATTTCTCAGGGACCTTTGTCACGCTCCAAGGAGGAGATGGATGACAAGTTGCGCTCTCTTACCTTCCATGGACACTATCAGGAGGAAGCGCCCTCATATGACCCCGTTGTACACTACACAGTGGAGTCCTCGAGCTCGTACCAGGACGAGAGAGCCTCCTCGTCATACTACAGAGGTGCACCTACTTGGGCACCATGGGATTGAGCCCCACTTAGGCCAAAATCCTAAGCTTGGGGGAGGTATACCGACATCACATTCATATATATATCATGTTCGGTCGGTTCTTTGTATATCCATTGTTTCACGTTCTTTTTGGTTTTTGTTGCTGCTTTCCTAAAACAAAAAATACTAACAATATTTTTGTTGCTTCTCTTGGTTTGTTTCTTTGTTTCTTTGCTTTGGTTTATCTAAAAATAAAAATCCAAAAATATTTTGCTTTGTTTGGTTTGTTTTTGCTTTGTTGGCTTGTTTGAAAAATCGAAAACACCAAAAATATTTGTTATTTTTCTTTGGTTTTGTGAGTTCTTTGCAGGGTTCAGCCGTCCTTAGTGGATTTTGGTTTCATGTTATTATTCAAGTCACACAAGTGAAGGGCAATAATGAAGATTAAGACAAGTCGAGGTGTGGTAAGAGGCTGGTAATGAACTCTATTTGTTTTCATTTTTGTACATATACTCATCATTGTGAGCATGCTTAGTCTGTTCATTGTAAGGCGTATGTTACTGATGGATGCTTAGTAGTTCTTGCTTGTCTATGATTAGCTCCAGCTTGCTAATAGTTTGTAGCATGTTATATGAACGTTTGCTTCCATTGTTTTATTCATATTTTGGTATGATATTGTGGTATCCTCCTCTAGAAGTTTCATGTGAATCGACTTGGCACATGCTCACGCATGCATATGACTAAACAATAGTCAGTAAGCCTCGATGATTTATTTTATCTCAGAGTTCTAGTATCACTTTCATGCCATAATTAGTCATGTTTTGTTCCAAGCATGATTATGACAGTTATTGCTCTCTCGTTTGTCGCTCCCTCTCTATTGCTAGCCTTCACCTGTACGGAGTATGAGCTCTACCTATGTTTCCAACTCCCCAAAACCAATATTGCCATTGTGTCCACCATACCTACTTATTAGCATTGTTTATTATTTTAGTGCATATTTAATATGCCTTGTTTTCTTCCAAATAAAATGTTTGTCTGTTTTGAGAAAGTTAGTTAGTAAAGCTCTCACGAACTTGATGGCACACTTTATTCCTTGGACTTAATAATCCTGAACCATTGTGATCTGTCCATGAAAGTTATATGCTTGCAAATTATATGTTGGGAGTCAGCAGAACCGTGCTGTCACGGGGAACGCTTTCAACACTTTCTGGATATCCTATCCAGTTGATACTTTGCTCTTTTGTTTGCGGATGTCGACGGTGTGAAATAAAAGGGGATCTTGTGAGTTCATGGAGTCTATACATTGTGTTAGAGAAACGCCTGGACCGCTAGCCTAAGCCATGCCTAATCATGGTGGAAACTTGTAGCCTCACCATAATGAGCATTCTATGAAGCATCCTCAATAAAAATCTATGCACATAGTAAATAAAAAGATCGCTGAGATGCTCATTGTCTACTTTCCTTGTCATTTTGATCACGGGATAGCTCCTGTATCATGTGCAAGGGGTACCCCATTGGCGGTTCTATATGATATGCATGTATGCACAATGACAAGAACTTGCAGGTAACCCAGGTTGAGTAGCATGCGTAACGGCCCTCGTACTCAAGGGACTTAGGATTTCCAGTTTATGATCTGTCAAGCATATAACTCAGATTGGACCTCACTTTCACCTTAACCACATGAAGATGCCTATGATAGGGGCAATGAGAGCTCAAATCTAGTGAGTACCTTCCTTTCAGCGTTTGGAAGCCTTTCAAACTTTTCAAAACCTTTTCACTTCCATGTTGAGTCACCACTTATTCTCTTAGCAGCTTCTTGAGAGCATAGTTGTCATTCTTATGTTTGTTCCAAAACTTGGTTAATTATGTCATGACTTTGATTCTTGTACCTCTGATATCTTTACTTCTAGTCTTCACTTGAACTTCAGAGGTGCCTTGGCATTTATATTGTGCTCTACAAACAAAGTCAATCGAGATACCACTCTATCATACCTTATTATGAGCATTGCAATGTTGCTTATGTTTATGTTTCATGCTACTTATTATTATTGAGTTGGTTTCTCTTCATATCTTGCAATCACTATTGAGTAGACTTAGTTGCATACTTCTTATTATAATGGTTTAAGCATCTACTCATGTGATGAGAATATATACATCATATGAAGCAAATGTGTTCGTGAAAGTTCTTTTATCGCACTCAGTTTTCAACTGAATTGCTTGAGGACAAGCAATAAGCTAAGCTTGGGGGGAGCTGATATGTCCAAAACGTATCTACTTTACCAAACACTTTTGCTATTGTTTTTCCTCTAAATTTGTGTGATTTGGATAAAACTAACACGACTAACGCTGTATTCAACAGAATTACCTTAGTGTCTAGTTTTTGTGTACAAAATTGACTATCAGGAAAAATCCCGGAAAATATGCCAAAAATTATATTTCACCAGAAGATCCACGGAGACAGAAGATGAAACTGAGTGGAGGCCTGGGGGGCCCACACCCCTGCCAGGTGCGGCCACCCCAGGCACCCCCTCGGGCTCCCTCTGCGCCTATAAGTTGCCCCTTGACCTAAAAACCAAGGGGGGGGCGATGTTTTTCTAGAAAGAGTTCCACTCCGCCGCCACCATCAGAAACCAAGATTCGGATCCAGAAACTCCGTTCTGGCACCCTGCCGGGACAGGGAATTTGGAGAGGATAATCGCCATCATCATCACCAATGCCTCTCCATCAACCATCGATGTTTCCCTCATCCATGAGAGAGTAATCCCCCGCTATAGGCTATGGGGATGGTAGGGATTGGATGAGTTCTATCATGTAATCGAATAAGATTGTTAGGGCATAGTGCCTAGTATCTCTATTAGTGCTATTTGAATTCGTTGCAACTTGTTGTGCTTAATTCTTGTCACTAGGGCCCGAGTTCCATGATCTCAGATCTGAACTTATTATTGAATCATTATGATATTATTTTTTGTGATCTTATCTGCAAGTTGTGTACACATATCATTGTCCGGATCCAAAGGCCCCGAAATGACAATAATTTGGACAACCGGAGGGGATGGATGTGATGTGAGGATCACATGTGTTCACGGAGTGTTAATGCTTTGCTCCGGTGCTCTATTAAAAGGAGCACCTTAATTGCCAGTAGTTCCCTAGAGGCCCCGCTGCCACGGGCTGGCTGGACAGAAGATGTTGTGCAAGTTCTCATTGCCAGCACGTATGACTATATATGGAGCAATGCCTAGGATTTTCTAGTACTTGGATGCTTGTTATTGTTTATCTGCAATGCCCTAGATCTTCAAGTTACATGTTTAGAATCGTCCATGCAACGCCCCTCCATCCATCCCTATGCCTACCGCACTCGAATCCCACTGTTTACTGTGACTATTAATATTTCTCTTGTTCTACTGCTACTGTTGCTTTGCTGTTGCTACTACAAACTGTTGCTACTGATAAACTTCTGTGAGCAACAACTATTTCCAGGTGCAGCTGAATTGACAACTCAGTTGTTAAGGCTTGCAAGTATTCTTTGTCTCCCCTTGTGTCGAATCAATAAATTGGGTTATACTACCCGCGAAGACTGTTGCGATCCCCTACACTTGTGGGTCATCAAGGTATCATCGATGGAGATAAATAAATATGCTAAGGCTTGTATGGGAGGCCACATTGGGTGTGGTTTTTGTAGTCCCATGCTCGCCACCATTAGGAACTGAGTTCTTGCCTTTGGAACCAAGACAAGCGTACAGCCACACGGGGCCTGGACAACCCCTCGACTAACTAACTTTCCTAGTAGATTCCATGAGTCACATAGTTCGGGCTTTCCACTTGGCATACACATTGAAAACTTTTTCGAAAGAGAAGGTGAAGAAGGTGCATCATAACAGGTAGGGAAGCATGACCGCGGTTGCTTGGGGTCGATGGAACCCCTAGTGAACTAACCTCGCCTCACATCTCTGGGGACCGGCTTCGGGACTTGACCCGTTATGGCGGAACCATCCTTAGGGACTGACTCATGGTCTCGGTGAAAGCAAGGTAAAGGTCATGGTCAACCACCCTCTGCCGGCCTTCCAAGGAAGAGGGCTAATAATTTGGCATTAAGAGTCGGTTGGTATGTGTGGGTAAAGTTGTACACCCCTGCAGGCGAAAAGCCGTGTTCACGGTTATGAACGCTTGGCGACCGGACTTAAGATCATAGAGAATGTTAACCACTATAAAACTTGTTGATCCATGTGTGCTTAAGGATGGTTCCTCTGGGTCGAGGGGGTGATCCTAGATAGGAGATTCTGATGAAGCTGGTGATCGTCAAGTTATGCTGAACAAGATGAAGAAGGCGTTATCTTATCCCTTTAAAAACATTCTGAGTATACGAGCCTCTTCTCTCTCTTGTTTACAAATAAAGATTGCTTTACGCAAAAGAAAATCCAGAGAAAGCCTTTCTAGCAAGAGCATGTAGAATTGTAGATACTAGGTTATCTAAGTCATGTGGGGTACATTCTCGTACTCAGCCTTGCGCCATTGTTGTTTTTCTACAGATGATCTAGTTGCGACTGAAGGTGGCTTCTACGTTTACATCGACGAGTAGTTGGGAGTCCCAGGTAGCAGCCTGAGGACTATGGGATGGACGTTGCTTCTGTTTAAGGCCTCTTAGGACCTTTGCTAAGTTGTTGTGTAGAACAACATAATTTTCTTTCGCTGTGTGATGTAATGTTGGGTCTATGACCTCTGGTTTATAATAACTCTAATATCGTACTCTGATAAGAGTTTAAACTTATGCTGTTGAATCCCTGAGTTCTGTAATGTTACTAAATCATACTGTGATCTTCCGTGCTTATAGTTGAGCTTATCTTAGATGGTGATCTGAGGTTAGTTTAACCCTAATTTCGGGGCATGCTACAGTACACAACTTCTATTTAGCACACAAAGGTTCATACTAGATGATCTAGCATCATCCTAATCATCACAAGGATTAAAGCCTTAATTTTATTTATATTATTTTGGAAAAGTAATTTCTACTCATTGAAAACTACTTAAGATTTAATATTCTCCAATGAAAATATGGGATCATGTTGACACATTTCATAAGCACATATTTTAATACTTGGGAATGTGATTTAAAGTGGTGTCACAATTTAATAAGGTTTAGCATTATTATTTTAATTAATTAAAGTGATTAGAAATGCCTATGGGGCATTCTTTTAATACTTGTCCATTCTTACTGCAAGTAAACTTAGATATTTTTACATATTCAGAAAGGTCTGGTCAAATGTGATTTTTGAGAGTTGGAATCAACTCAAAAGCATTTATGGTTGATTTTTAAAAAATGTTTGAATGCAGAAAAGTCTCTGCCTTATTATTTTTACCATAGATGATCTACAATTTCAAATGGTTTGAATCCAACGGGCTTGGATTAAAAATTCCAATACCTTTAAAAAAATAGTTTCATGCAATTTGGTTTAGTGAATCTCTCTGAATTGATTTTTTGAATCAACTGACAAAACTAGTGTTTGAAATAAATTAGAAAAATCTATATTTGAATCTACTGGGTTGCGCGGGAACAAACTGGGCCGGCCCACTGCACACAGCATAGCGCGCGGGCCGACTTAAGTGATGGCCCCACGCGTTAGTGACTCTGTCTACGCGAAGCGGTAAGTGGCAATCTTGACCGTGCGATTAGAATCTAATCTAACGCCCGAGGCTCATTGTCAGGACGAATAGCTCCGGCGAGGTTTAATCCCTAACGCGGCGGTGGGGGTCGTATGAGGCTCACCAGGGATCCAGCTAGGGTCGGTGTTAGGGGCGAACGACGTTGTCAATGACGGTGGTTAGAATGGTGGTCGCGGCGGCTCCAATCAACGGCTCCTCTTCTCTTCCTCCGCGACAGACTCCGGTGAAATTTCGGCGATGCTGAGCTCGCCTTGCTCCGGGGAGAGGTGTGGGAGGTTCTGTGAGAGGTGGGGAGTGAGATGGTGTGGTGAATTGAGGCTGGGGAGGCCTCCTTTTATAGCCGAGCGAGAGAGGCACTACGGCATGGGTGGAGCTCGACGGGGTTAATGGTACAGCGATCTAAAGGCATGGCGGAGGGTGTAGGCTGGTGTGCGGTCTCCTGGCGATGCTCAAGGACGTAATGGTGCGGCAAGGGGCGGTCGGGGTTGGTCAGAACGGGCTGGTTCTCTGGGCGGCATCGACGGTGGTTTTAACGACGCACGAGTGCTACGGGTCGCGTGGCGGCGAACGGGGATGTCTAGGGGGTTGCTGGTGTCATGGTGATTGCAGGCACAGGCGGAGAAGGCGAGGCGCGGCATGTGCGAGCGTGTCGGCCGTGGCGCTCTGGCGTGCTCTCGGCATGGCGCGGAGATAAAGGGTGTGGCATGTTCTCTATGGTCCAGGGCCTGGCTACGTGCGAGGGCTGTAGAGGGGGTGGCGATGGACGGTCAGCTGCCTCCTGGACATGGTGGCTAGGCACGGCGATGGCTCCTGCTATCTAGCCATGGTCGGCTGGCAAGGGGAAGCTCGGATTGGCATGTCACTGGTGCAATGGTAGCTGGCTAGGTTGTTCAATGTAGGTGTGCTCACTGGGGGGACAAGGGTGAGCAAAGGGAGACAAGAATTGGACAAAGCTTTGATCATAAATAGTGATAGTTAGGCAGGTTTTACTGTGCTCACCAAGTGTTTGATGAAATGGCCGTAAGAATTTTAGTTTGAACTTTTTGGATGAATTTTGGTGAGTATACTGGTCACATACTTGGAAGTATCTGGTTTCTTGGGTTTGTCAAGGTGAACTGGTTTGAGTGGTTTTTGAGAAATGGTGATCTTAGTACCTACACTTGATTCAAATTTGAATTGTCATTGAATAGATTTGTAATCTATTTCTGTTGGTTTGCAAAGTGGGATCGGGTTCAATTTTACTTGTTCTAGCAAGGGGTGAAAAGAATTGGATTTGTTTATGTTAGAAAACTTGGACTATAAACACTCAAAGTGGTCTAGTGGTTAACTTTGGTCAAAATGACCATTATCTCATATTGTTTATATTTGAATTCTTCTTGATTTGATTATGCTTGGACATGATTTAGATGATGTTGTTTTCATCTTTAAACCAATCCTTGCCATTCATAGCAATCAAACAAGTCATTGAAAGCATTCATGTATTCATCACATACACACATGCATTCATATTAATTTTAATTAACAAAAGTTTTTGTTAACCCTAAACTTGGGTGATTAGAACTTGATAATCTTGATTAATATTTTTGGGTTGTTACATCTTGTTCCTGTTACATCTATAATATGATTAAACTTCCAGGTCCAAAGGGCGTCATCACCATGTGGGGAAATCCGAGGAAGGCGCGAGAGTGCGACGAAGGATCTGCTGCCTTTGCCGAAGCTGTATTGCACGCCTAGGAGTACCAGGAGATCAAGAAGACCATCAACATGTCCGAGATACCCACTATGAAGAATGAGGTGCTGAAGCCAAGCATACAGTTCAAGGCATTGGAAGAGACGAAGAAAACGTCACTTAAGGAATATGATCCCTCCAAGAGGACGAACATAGGGGTAGGCTTAGACCTCGCATAGGAAAACAGGCTCGTTGAGTTCCTCAAAGCTAATAGTGACATCTTCGCATGGCAGCCTTCTAACATGACCGGAGTATCTAGGGAACTTGCCGAGCACTCTCTTAATGTGTACCCTGACGCTAAACCCGTCAAACAATCCTTATAACGGTTTGGTGATGAAATGCGCAAAGCAATAGCCAAGGAATTAGCCCGACTAGAATTAGCCAGATCCATACAGAGGTCATCCACACAGACTGGGTGGCAAATCCTGTACTCGTCCCTAAAAAGGACACTATTGATTTAAGGATGTGTGTTAATTATACCGCTTTGAACAAGGCATGCCCAAAAGACCCATTCCCTTTGCCAATAATCGACCAAGTTATCGACTCAATGGCAGGATCGGAATTACTCTGTTTTCTCGACGCATATTCCGGATATCACCAAATACCGATGAAAGAGTCGGATCAAATTAAGACGACTGTCGTCACTCCTTTTGGAACCTTCTTCTACAAAACTATGTATTTTGGCTTAAAGAACGCAGGTGCAACGTATCAACATACTATGCAATGTTGTCTATGTTGGGGATATACTTTCCTGGTATACCCACAGGACTCGCTGACCAGGGTGGCCCAATAATGGGTTATAGCTTTGCTTCACGAGCGGCCCAGTCAGAGAAAGAGGAGGAGCTAGTTCCGACTATGACAAGGCCCAGAAGAGTTACCGACTTAGGCCTATAGTATTACTTGTAGTCCAAGTTGTACATAGTTACCGACTCTGTAACGTAGCCGGAGAGGTCGCTCCTTGTAATCCTAGGCCTCGGTCACTATATAAACCGGACCTATGGGAGCCTATAGGGCAACCAACCCAACAACCACAACCATCAACTCGCACAGGCGAACCTCTCTTATAATCCATTGTAACATACGGCTTACGCCAAGATATTACTGGGTTGCTAGCAGGAGTAGGATCCGATCACCGCAGTCGGATCTAAACCTGGGTAAACTTGTGCTCACCTCTCCTAGAACATCCGACGTCTCACACCCCATCCTTCCAATGCCACTAGGATCCACTATGGCGTACTTGTAGACAATCCGACGCTAGTTGGCGCCCACCGTGGGGCAGGTGACCTTTGGACCATCGTTCCAGGCAGAATCTGCGCGTGCAGGAATCGGCAAAACAATCGCCATGGGTCACGTGGTCTACGCCAGTGATGTCCCTCTCATCCTCCTCGATGAGACTTGGATTCCGGACTCGAAACCCGTGACGACCTACACAATCATGTCAATCGCTGAGATCGATATTTATCTCGGTTTCACTGATCCCGCCCAACCCACCCTAGAGGTGATGACTATGGCGGGAAAAAAATCAGGATCTACTTTGTCCGTAGAGGCGGAAGAGTTCAGGGTCTCAGAGAAAATCAAACCCACCCAGCCCACTCCCGTAGTGGAAGAAAAGGTGGAAGAAGAAGTCAGATCCAATCTCTCCAGCGAGATCGGATACACGGACGAGGAGTACATTCTCTATGGATCCAGATTTGCTGACGTCGAAGCGGAAACCAAGTTATACAAATACCTCAAGAACATGAACAAGAAGAAGCACTGTTTCGTGTACCACATAAGCACTGGATCCGACTTTGTCGATGTTGGAGCTAGTATGACTCGGTCCTAGACGCAATCGAAGAAAACGCTGACTTACCTGGTTCCCCAGCGGAGTCAATCACGTCGCAGGAACTTCGAGACTTCGACAAAGAGATAGAGGAGTACGAGCAAGAGCACGTCTCCAGACAAACGCCAGGTGAGCCGGAAACTCCTCCTAGTCCATATGATAGCATGGATGAAAGCTACACCTCACAGGATGACATGGACACCGGAGATTCCTCTGAGGTCTACAAGCCAACCATGAAGGAAAGTACCGACGGAAGTTTATCCCCTGGTACCAGACCAAAAGCCGTCTTTGCCACTGGTACGCACGTTAAGGCTACTGGGCGGTCAAAGAAGAATAAGAAGAACAAGAACAAGAATCTGACATCGGTAGAGCCGGACATGGAGGAAACCAACAAAGAAAAAGTTGTTGAAGAGATCGAGATGGAGAATCAGGATGGAGATCCGATTAATCCCACCTCGATCGATCGTCATGTGGATGGACACGTTGTCACCAAGGGTGCACGTGAAATTTACGGATATGCTCTCACAATTCCAATCCCAACGGCTTCGGATCTTACGCCGCAGGCGCTGGAGAAAAGGGCTAAGGAGCTGGAAAAGCATCGCCTATTTCTGCTTGAAGAGGCCGCGCGCCTCGTCGAGATGAGACAGCAGTTAGAAAGTGATCCTTCTAGATATCAGTCAGATTTGAAGCAACATCCAAACAAAACAACGGGAGCTCCGTTTCTTGCAAAAAAGAATCCAGATATCCATAAAGATCTATTTGACGAAAAAGATGGAGAGAAGACCCGAGTCTATAGCATGCCGGTCGAAAACGCTGTTGCAGCTCGGGCTATCATCACCAACAATCCGTCTCCACAGCACGTCCAGCAGTGTGTTGCGTTGCTAGACAAAGTATTAAAGCAGCAGAAGACGGCCGCGTCATTTAGTGGCAAGCTGGCCTCAAAATCCGAGTTTTGCCACACTGGCGCTGACCAAAGCATTGACGTAAGGCTCCGCAGGGATACGACTCAGCGCCATCAAACCCGTGGAGAAGAAGAAAATTCCAGGACCGGCTCCAATAGCCACTCCCGCCGGCCAGCACGTGACTGGGCAAGAGTTATTCTGGCTGCGCTACGCCATCAGGGCAATGGTTCCCCATCAGGACCATCGTCGGCAAAACAATCGCTATAGAGAAGGCCCGGAAACACACCGCCAGCGAGAGGAGCAAGATCGGCTAAGGATGCCACCACCGAGCCGTCCAGCTGGCAATTCGGATCATCCTGGATCTAGTAGGGACGGTGCCCGAAGAAACAGGCATCGGAGTCAGCATAATGAGGCTCCACCGCCAACACCAAGAAACCTAGTCGGAAATAATCCACCAGGGCCACCATCGCCTCCCAGCAGCGACCATGAAGGATCACGTCGTATCCACGGAAGCCGTAGGGGCGGAGGCGGCAATGGTGAGAGAAGAAGCAGAAATCCAACTCCACCGCGCAAAAGCTGCGAGCCTCCAAGGCGCAGATCTCTCTCGCCAAACGATGATCACCATTGCATCGAATCAAACATAGAAGCATGGTAGTACGAGGAAGAGGATGTGTTTGTGGGACCCAAGTGCTTTGGTCCACGTATACGTCAGACAAAATTTCTGGTTGACTTTGGCATTGCCAAGCATATTCAGCCCTATGACGGTGCAGCTCAGCTAGATACTTGGCTCTAGGATTTTTTTCCAGGCTTGCTGCATTGCCAAAGGAGGAAACAGCCTGGTTGCAGTCCGATATCTCCCACTGATGTTGAGGAAGACGGCTCGATCATTGCTCAATGAACTGCCAGAGAATTCAATTCATAACTGGTATGATATGCAAAGTGCGTTCTTTTCAAACTTCGAGGGAACATACAGGAGGCCCTGCACAGTCGGAGACTTGCAGCGTTGCACCCAAAGACCCGGAGAAACTTGCTGGGATTACCTCGGACGCTGGATCGATACGAAGAACTTCTGCGAAGGAGTAAACAAGCAAACTGCGATAGAAGCTTTTATTGCAGGACTTCCAGTCGGACTTTTACGTCACAGGCTGAAGCATGACCACGTCACAGATTTGGGAGAAATTATAGAGACAGCAAGCAAATACGCTGATGCTGATGATGATTCAAAAGGGCTGCTAAATATTCTGGCCAATCCCAATGCGGCCAAACAGCCAAAGCAAACTCAGAAGCACAAGAACACCTCGGACGAAAAGCCGGCTCCGGACAATGCAATTGTCAACGCAACGTTCGGATCTGGAGGACGAGGAGGGCACGGCGGAGGCCGTGGTAGAGGCCGAGGAACTTCCCGAATCCAGGGCAGAGGAGACCAACAACCCGGAAGAACCTATACCTGGGCTGACATTGACAATAATGCCTGTGTCCACCACTTGGATAGTAACGTAGGATCTACCCATACAAATGTCAAGTGTCATTTCAATGATGACATCAAGAAAGACGAATCCACTGGCTACAGAGCCAAGCGACGAAAAGGAAAGAAAAATTCCGAGAAAGGAAAGGAGCCCAAGGAATATTCCGACATGGAAGAGGCGGAAGTCTCCATAGAGCCCAAGCCAGATGGAAAGAAAACTTTTCCAACTAAGATAGACGCATACGTCTGCTTCCTTGGATCCCAACCAACTAAGGACAAAAAGGCGGTTCTTCGTGAGCTCAATGCCACAGTTCCGGCTGTCCCCTAATTCCTAGACTGGTCAGAAGTGACAATCGCCTTTGATCGTTCAGATCACCCGAGGAAAACACATCGCCGACGAATGTACCCTCTGGTCGTCAATCCTCTTATTGATGGATATGAGTTCTCAAAAACACTCATGGACGGTCGGAGCAGTATCAACATCCTCTACATGGAGACGCTCCACCGCATGAAGCTACACGAAAGCCAGTTGAGTTATAGTAGTGTAACTTTCCATGGCATTATACTAGGAAGACAGGAAAATTCTCTGGGTGAGATTACTCTGGACATGACATTCGGAACCTGAGATAATTACCGGACCGAGCCACTCTCCTTTGAGGTGGTACCGTTCAAAAGTGCTTACCACGCCATCTTCGGACGTCTGGCTTACTGGGCGTTCATGGCCCGTCCTTGTTACATCTACACCATGATTAAACTTCCAGGTCCAAAGGACGTAATCACCGTACGAGGAAATCTGAGGAAGGTGCGAGAGTGCGACGAAGAATCTGCTGCCTTTGCCGAAGCCGTGCTACACGCCCAGGAGTACTAGGAGATCAAGAAGACCATCAATCCGTCTGAGATGCCCGCTATGAAGAACGAGGTGCTAAAGCCAAGTTTGCAGTTCAAGGCGTCAGAAGAGACGAAGAAGATGTCGCTGAAGGAAGATGATCCCTCCAAGACGACGAACATAGGGGTAGGCTTAGGCCACGCATAGGAAAGCGCGCTCGTTGAGTTCCTCAAAGCTAATAGTGAAATCTCACATGGCAGCCATCTGACATGACCGGAGTACCTAGGGAACTTGCCAAGCACTCTCTTAATGTGTACACAGATGCTAAACCCGTCAAATAGTACTTACAACGGTTTGGTGATGAAAAGCGCGAAGAAATAGCCAAGGAATTAGCCCGCTTAGAGCTAGCGGATTTCATAACAGAGGTCATCCATACAGATTAGGTGGCAAATCCTGTACTCGTCCCTAAAAAGGACACCATTGATTTAAGGATGTGTGTTGATTATACCGCTTTGAACAAGGCATGCCCAAAAGATCCGTTTCCTTTGCCAAGAATCGATCAAGTTATAAACTCAACGACAGGGTCAGAATTACTCTGTTTCCTCGACACATATTCCGGATATCACTAAATACTGATGAAAGAATCGGGTCAAATTAAGACGTCTTTCGTCACTCCTTCGGAACCTTCTTCTACAAAACTGTGTGCCTTTTGGCTTAAAGAACGCAGGAGCAACATATCAACGCACCATGCAACGTTGTCTCACCGATCAAATCGGCTGCAACGTCCATGTATACGTAGACGATATAGCAGTTATGTCCAAAAAGAAGGAAACTTTAGTTTCTGACTTGGATGAAACGTTTGCTAGTCTACGAAAATTCAACATGATGCTAAATTTGAAGAAGTGTTTCTTTGGAATTCCAGCCGGAAAATTGTTAGGTTTCATCGTCTCCGAGGGAGGCATAGAGGTGAACCGTGACAAAATCAAGGCTATTCTAGACATTACCAGGCCGACTTGCTTGAAGGACGTACAGTGCCTCACTGGTTGCATTGTAGCGGTGAGTCGGTTCGTTAGCCGGCTCGGTGAAAGAGCCGCACCTTTACACAAACTCTTGAAGAAAACCGACAAATTTGTCTGGACCCCAGAAGATGAAACTACACTGCAATGTTTGAAAGATCTGCTTTCAAATCTACCAGTTCTCGCAGCGCCAGAAACTCAGGAACCTATTTACTCTACATTGCAGCGACCAACAAGGTCATAAGCGTGGTAACAGTAGTTGAGCGCGAGGAAGAAGGCCACAAGCATAAGGTGCAGCGTCCAACTTATTATCTAACTGAGGTCCTGATAGAATCAAAGCAACGGTATCCACATCATCAAAATCTAGCATATGGAATGTTCTTTGCATATAGAAAGCTACGTCACTATTTTCAAGAGCACAAGATCACTGTAGTGAGCACAGCTCCTCTGCGAGATATAATCAACAACCGCAACGCCATAGGACGTGTCGCAGAGTGGGAAATAGAGCTTGCAGCTTTCAACATTGAGTACAAACCACGTACAACAATCAATTCCCAAATTATCATCAACTTTGTCGTTGATTCGACAAAAACGGCAAAAAACTCAGGCCCTCCAGACTCGAAATTTTGGACCCTTCACTTTGAAGGATCAAAAGCACGAGGAGGCTCGGGGGCTGGCGTGGTACTCAAATCACCCCAAGGAGACAAGTTGTTCTATGTGTTTCAAATACACTTCACGGCAACCAATAATATTGTCGAGTACGAAGCACTGCTACATGGAATACGCAGGGCCAAAAACATTGGCCTATCAAGATTCATGTGTTACGGAGACTCGGATTTAGTTGCTCAGCAAGTATCCGATATATGCAATGCAACCAAGCACATGGCAGCATACAAAGCTGTTGTGGATGAACTATCTAAATCGTTCAAGGGCTTTGAGGTTCAACACATCCCTCGAGCAGAAAATGAGGAAGCAGACGCACTATCAAGGATAGGCTCTGCGCAGAAACAAGTACCGGATGGAGATTTTCTATATCATTTAAGGGTCCCTCCATAGTCGGAGTTGATGAGGAATATTCGACGAAATCCGACTCACCTTTAATAGCAATTCTGGCTATAATTCCCAACTGGACAAAACCCTATCTGGATTTCCTGATAGATGGAAAACTACCCTAAGATGAAGTCTTGAGCCGGCAGATTGTCCGACGAGCAAAAGCCTACAATATAATAAATGGTGAGCTCTATAAACAAAGTGTTTCTGGCGTGTTTTAGAGATGTATTTCTTTGGAAGAAGGAGTGGAAATCTTGAGAGAAATCCACAAAGGCGAGTGCGGTCACAATGCTGCAGCCAGATCCTTAGTGGCAAAAGATTTTCGACACGGATTCTTTTGGCTTACAGCTAAGGCAGATGCCGATAAACTGGTCAAAAGATGCAAGGGCTTCCAAAAGTATGCTCATCAGGCACACGTTCCGGCTGAACAGCTGCGAACAATCCCTATTACATGGCCATTCGCGGTTTGGGGGCTTGATATGGTAGGGCCGCTTCGCACGGCAAAATGTGGATTCACTCACTTACTAGTGATGGTGGATAAATTCAAAAAATGGATTGAGGCTAAACCCGTAGCAAGTTGCGATGGAGCCATAGCCAGAAGATTCGTCGAGGACATAATCATCAGATTTGGATATCCGCATAGTATAATTACTGACAACGGGAGCAACTTTTCTAATCTCAGACTCGGAAGCGTTGCTGATTTCTAGCTCTTGAGGCGAAGGAGGCGCGATGACGGATTTGAAGAATGGCGTCGTGTAGTTGGTCATCTCCGCCACCCGACAAGCATAACCTGCACAAGATTCTTGGATGGCCTTGATATCTTGCTTGTTACCCTCATCCTCCTCCTCGGCAATGCCCTTGGTAACGTGCCAGATTTCCATCTCGCTACGGTGGCTCATCACCATGGTTAGAGCTGTTTGCGCAGCAGTCCGAGTGTAGGAGATCTTACAGTCCTCAATCAACTTCGGAATCTCCTTAACTTTTCCCCTGACCTCATGCATTGATATTGTGTGCAAGTCGGAAATCTTGACGGCTTCGCCAGCCTCTTCTAGAGTTTGGCGGAAGTCGAACAAGACATCTCCGACGAGCTTAATGCGCTTGAGGCGAGGTTCAGAAGTGGAAGAGTCGGAAAGATTCAGGGGGGCTGGGAAAGAACCAAAAAGTCAAATTCCGGCGAAAACGAAATTCGAAAAATGAACAACACAAAAAATATTTAGAAATCTTACCAAGCACGGAGTGATTCCATTCAGCATGCTCCTTGCGTAGGCTATCTAGTTCACTTGCAGAGGCCTGGGCAAGATCCTTATGGATATCAAAATCCTTCCTGATGTCAGCAAGTTCCTTATCTTGGAGAGCTAGGAGCTTCTCGAGCCTCACGGTCTCGTGGTTGCTTGACTCCAAGACAGCGGCTACAGATTTCTCCGATTCCCCAGTTAGCGTCTCAAGCTTTTCCTGGAGTTCAATATTTTCTTCTTGTAAGACCTTGAAGTTTTCTGCCTGCTCCACCATCTTGCTGGATTGGCATAACAATTCTGCAAAGACAAAAATATTAGTCGGATAAAGCAAATTCGACTATGACAAAACACTTAATTGACAAAGAGGAAGCCGGAAAAATTTACCTTCTACTTCATCTTTTTCAACATTCAACTTTGAATTCTCAAAGTGCAAAGCTTTGATTTCTTTGCGCTTACTGGAAATATTCTTGAGCAATCCCTGGTTGGAAGATGCAACTTTCTGTAAGTTTAGAGACGGAATACCATCAGATGACTACTAAGACCCGGGCTGCAAATTTAACTAAGTAAAATTATAGCACGAGCCTTGGGGGCTACAGTACATCGTTCTTTTGCAACCTAAAAGCATCAACCAGGATCCAGAAATGTTTATCCAACTTTATGCTTGGGGGATAGAGGATATGATAATAAGTGCAAATAAGAATCGGAAACTTACAATGTGTTCCAGGTGCAACTTTTCAAATCCGAGCTTGGTGTTGTGAAACACCTTCTTGGTAAGGGTGAGGGACGGAACATCTGTCGCTGGAAGTTTGCCAGATGCGATTTTAGCATCCCGGACAAAAATTTGGTCTAGGAGGCTGACCAGCTTGACGTCTTCCTCCTCTTGGCTCGCTACTTCTATGGACAAGACTTGCTTCTCAAGACTGGACTGAGCCAGTTTGAGGATCTCTTCTTTCTCCTTCCTCTTGAGGCCAGGAGCAGTAGAGTCGACCACCTTAGCCACTGTACCGGTGGTCATTACCATGGGATCATTACCCTTTATGGGTTCATCCTTGTTAGTTGCTTGGTCATCAACGGTGACCAGGGCTTTCGTGATCTTGCCAGTGTCAGGGGATGTAGAAGCTCCCTGCGAGATGAGTAGTGGATGGGGTCGACGGTGGCACAGCAGGGGAAATTACAAGCTTCTGTTAACGCATTTGTTTGCCCGGCTTGCTGTTCTGCTTTATCTTGCTCTTCAATGATGATTTAACTCTAGGACACAAAAATCCTAAATATTAGGTGTGCTCTGGAAACAAATAAAGGTACATGAGTACTAAAAATGAAAGGTGAGGTGCTTACTTTTTAACTACTGGCAGCACTTGGCTACTAGCATTGACAACTTCCTTCACCTTACGCTTCTTGGAGGCGGAGGCGGCAACTTCTTGCACCTCATCATCCTCCGTCGCCTCTGGGTCGTCTGGGGCATAGCCCTCTAGTGGAGCTAGCTGGGACTCGGAGAGTTTCTCGAGCTGACAGAGTCGGAAAAGCATCGATGAAAAAAGAGTCGGAGAGAGAACCGAAGAAAACAACGAAACGCGAAAGCAAACTCGAAATATTTACCGGAGTTAGAGGACGGTTGGACGTATACATCTTCATGGAAACTTCCGGAACTTTCCGTTCCACTCTTTCCTTGACCAAATATTGCATGAGGATCCTGTAGTCCTTCGGCGAAAGCCGGTTCGGGCTGATCTTCATGTTGTCCTTCTTATCGCCGGTGATTTGGTGCATGAGGCGATCTCCTTGGTACTGGAGAGGCTGAATCTGTTGCTCCAGCCAGCAGTGGATCAAGTCGGATCCACGAAGCCCCTCATGCATCATCAAAAATTCGATCCGCCTCTTGGCAAGGATCAAAACATCCGACAGCTTCGGCGCTTCCGCGTCCCATGAATCTTGGTGGGGAGCGGCACCATTGGTAAAATTCGGAAGACCTTCCGCCTTACCCGGGGCCAGAATATCCTGATGGTAAAAGAAAGTTCCGGCCCAGCGTTTGACGGACTCACTTGCGTTAATCCTAGGATAAACCCGATTCCTCCTAAAGACTAAGCTAAGAGTGCTGGTGACATAAGGCACACCAGCACTGATGGAATTCTTCCGAGTACCATAGTAGTACCGGAAAAGGGTGAGACTTGGCCTAATGCCAAGAAACCCCTCGCACAGAGCTGCGTGAGCACTAAGCTCAAGCAGAGAGTTGGGAGGAAGATTTTGGAGTTGCACATCGTAATGGTCGAGGACCTCGACGAAGAAGTCTGGTGGTGGTAGGCTCAGGCCATGGTCGACGTGAGTTTTGAACAGCACCCTCTCGCCATCTTTCGGCATGGGGATGGCGTGTCCTGTAGCGCTCTGCCACACGCCGGCAACGATGAACCCCTCATCCTCCATGACTTGGAGCTCCACAGTATCCATGGAGATGGGGATCCAAAGACCCCGCATCTTCTTCTCATCCGCCGTCGACGAACCCGCCGCCGCCACTCTTGAGGACGAGGAAGATGCCATATTTCATGGAGGAAGAAGGGATGGTGGGGGAAGGAGAAATTTTTTCTCGGCTGTGTGTAGATTGGAACTGGTGCGGAAAGTTCAAGGAGTACGAGGAAGCAATGAATGAATCGACAGAGAGATGAATCTGAGAAGAAGGGTTTCTTCTCCTCTTTGTTTGTCTCTATGTCAAGATTCGTGCGGTGAAACGCGCGATTATCGCCACACGTATAGGAGAGGGTGAGTTAGCTTCCTCGCGACTCTTCCGCCCCCTAGATTTTCGCGCATGCATTGAAACGGTGTTCTGTTCCGTAAGGAACGGACCCACCAATGGTCGTGCTGATGGAAATCCTATCAGTGATGGGACCTGGCCTGTAAAGTTGTCAGTCAGCACGCCGGTGTAAAATCCGGCTTATGTTTCAAATCAAGCAGGGAAAAGATTAAGGTCAGAGCATAATATATCCGACTCAACTGATTAGGAATCCTACATCAATGAAAGAAGTTTTCGGGAATCCTTCAAGATTCTCAATACGAAGAAACCATCAAGCTAGACGATTTATCTGACTTCAGATCTTGGAGACTTCTGGGGGCTACTGTTGGGGATATAATTTCCGGGTATACCCACAGGACCCGCAGACCAGGGTGGCCCACTAACGGGTTAGAGCTTTGCTTCACGGGCGGCCCAGTCAGAGAAAGAGGAGGAGCTAGTTCTGGCTACGACAAGGCCCAGAAGAGTTACTGACTTAGGCATGTAGTATCACTCGTAGTCCAAGTTGTACAGAGTTACCGACTCTGTAACGTAGCCAGATAGGTCTCTCCCTATAAACCTAGGCCCCGGTGACTATATAAACTGGCCCTATGGGACCCTTTAGGGAAACCAACACAACAAGAACCACACCAATCAACTCGCACAGGTGAACCTCTCTTGTAATCCAGTGTAACATCCGGCTTACGCCGATATATTACTGGGTTGCTAGCAGGAGTAGGATCCGATCACCGCAGTCGGATCTGAACCTGGGTAAACTTGTGCTCACCGCTCCTGGAACATCCGACGTCTCACACCCCATCCTTCCAATGCTACTAGGACCCCCTATGGCGTACTTGTCGACAATCCGAGGACAGTCTAAACGATCAAATCGGACGTAACGTCCATGTATACGTAGATGACATAGCAGTTATGTCCAAAAATAGGGGAACTTTAATTTCCAACTTGGAGGAAACATTTTCTAGTCTATGAAAATTGAACATGATGATAAATCCGAAGAAGTGTTTCTTTGGAATTCCAGCCAGAAATTGTTAGGTTTCTTCGTCTCAGAGCGAGGCATAGAGGTGAACCGGGACAAAATCAAGGCTATACTCAATATTACCAGGCTAACTCGCTTGAAGGACATGCAACGTCTCACTGGTTGTATTGCAGTAGTGAGTCAGTTTGTCAGCCGGCTCGGCGAAAGAGCCAGACCTTTATACAAACTCTTAAAGAAAACCAACAAATTTGTCTAGACCCAGGAAGCCGATACTGCCCTGCGAAGTTTGAAAGACCCACTTTCAAACCCACCAATTCTCGCAGTGCCAGAACCTCAGGAGCCTATGTTATTATAAATTGCAGCGACCAACAATGTCATAAGTGTGGTAACAGTAGTGGAGTGCAAGGAACAAGGCCACGAGCATAAGGTGCAGCTTCCAACTTATTACCTAAGTGATATTCTGACAGAGTCGAAATAACGGTATCCACACCACCAAAATCTAGCCTATGGAGCATTCTTTGCATCTAGAAAGCTACGCCAGTATTTTCAAGAGCATAAGATCATAGTGGTGAGCATCGCTCCCCTGCGAGATATAATCAATAATCATGACGCCACAAGATGTGTCGCGAAGTGGGGAATAGAGCTTGCAGCTTTCGACATTGAGTATAAGCCGCGCACAGCAATCAAGTCCCAAATACTTGCCGACTTTGTTGTTGACTGGACAGAGACGGCAGAAAATACAAGTCCTCCAGACTCGGAATTTTGGAACCTTCACTTTGACGGATCAAAAGCACGAGGAGGCTCGGGGCTGGCATGGTGCTCAAATCACCCCAAGTAGATAAGCTATTCTATGTGTTACAGCTAAGGCGGATGCCGATAAACTGGTCAAACGTGCAAAGGCTACCAAAAATACGCCCATCAGGCACATGTTCCGGCTGAGCAGCTGCGAACAATCCATATTACATGGCCATTTGCGGTCTGGGGGCTTGATATGGTAGGGCCGTTTCATATGGCAAAATGTGGATTTACTCACCACTAGTGATAGTGGATAAATTTACAAAATGGATTGAGGCTAAACCCGTAACTAGCTGCGATGGATCCATAGCCAGAAAGTTTGTGGAGGACGTGATCATCCGATTCGGATATCCGCACAGTATAATTACTGACAACGGGAGCAATTTTTTCATGGGAGAACTTGCCGAATTCTGCGAAAAACAAGGGATCCGACTCAATATTGCATCAGTCGCGCATCCACAAGCTAATGGACAAGTCGAAAGAGCTAATGGTCTTATTTTACAAGGACTCCGACCTCGTCTCAAGGCACCGCTTCGTCGTGCCGCGGGGGCTTGGGCGGAAGAATTACCGTCTATGATATGGAGCTTACGTACAACTTCTAACAGATCAACCGGATACACTCATTTCTTTTTGGTCTACGGTGCAGAAGCAGTTCTTCCAAGTGATCTAATTCATCAGTATTCACGAGTCAAAACGTATATTGAAGAAGATGCAGAAGTTTATCGACAAGATGATCTCGATATAATCAAAGAATTGCGTGTCGTTGCTGAGCAGAGATCTATAGCCTATCAGCAGAAGTTACATAAGTATCATAGTCAGAGAGTACAAAACCATTGTTTCAGGAAAGGCGATTTGGTTCTTCGACTTGTGCAAAAAAGAAAGCACAAACTTTCCCCGATTGGAGAAGGACCTTTAATGATTAGTAGAGTTCTGCATAATGGGTCATATTATTTAACCAATATGAGACCAGTCAAGGAAATACCAGATACTCAGAAAAGAAAGAGAGCTGGCGATAGTACAGATCCGGATGAGATAGACCGTCCATGGAATATTCCATAGCTCTTCCCTTCTATTTTTTGCTATATTTCTTTGTAATCATATATGTACATGTTCAATGTGAAATAAAGTTTTGGTTTCCTCATGAATTATATTTGAGAAGTTTTTTTCCATCTTAGTTCCAAAGAGCATGTCATTTTCAAAAATCCCAGAATGCTTGAAAGTACTTTATGCTCATCTTCGTTCTGGTTACGATTTTTGAATATCTAAAAATGTTACCTTAGGGTAAAAAATTCAATTTATTGTTTATACTTTGGTTTTTTATCTGATTGCTTAGACGCGGGTATCTTCCGAGTAATGAATTGTTGGTACTAGAAGTTGACTTTGTTTCCGAGTTTAAACTAGTTTAGCAATTGAGCTTCGTTGCTCGGTAAAGTTTCCATGATAAAGGTTGGCCGGCTCATGAAAGGGACGAGGCCGAGAGCTAGATAAAACGACAAGTATAAGCATAAAAACTAGTGCTACAGAAATTTTCAAGCACACACATAAAATATAAGCAAACAAAAGTGAAACGATAGTAAAAGCATTAGTTTTTATAGACCAGCACAATCAAAATAATTGTTTCAATCATTACATTGCCCAAAGTTCAGAATAATGCATATAAATTGTTTATGATGTAGACTTAGGTGGTGGTGATGAAGAGTGTGGAGCGCTAGAGTCGACAACATTATCGCCCTGAACCTCGGACTCGGTAGCTGCTTCAGCGAGGCTGTCTTCTGGCTCTTGAGGCGAGGGAGGCACACCGACGGATTCGAAGAATGGCGTCGTGTAATTGGTCATCTCTGCCACACGTCAGGCGTAACCTGCACAGGAATCTTGGATTGCCTTGATGTCCTGCGGGTTACCCTCATCGTCCTCCTCGGCAATACCTTTGGTGACATGCCAGATTTCCATCTCACTGTGGTGGCTCATCACCATGGTAAGAGAAGTTTGTGCAGCAGTCCAAGCGTAGGAGATCTTCCAGTCCTCGATAAGCTTCGGAATCTTCTTGGCCTTGTTCCTCACCTCTTGCACTGACATCTTGTGCAAGTCAAAAAGTTTGATCGACTCACCAGCCTCTTCAAGAGTCTTGCGGAAGTCGAACACAATATCTCCGACGAGCTTGATGTGCTCAAGGCAAGGTTCGGAGGTAGGAGAGTCGGAAAGGTTCTGGGGGGCTGGGAAAGAACCAAAAATCAAAGTTTGTGTAACATCCCGAAAATATAACACAAGGATCATCAAACTGTAATCACTAAAATTAGGGTTAACAAAAACTTTGATTAATTTAAAATCATATGAATGCATGTGTGAATGAGATCATTTGATAAATGCATGAATGAACTTGTGTGATTAACCTAAATAGAAAGAAATGGTTTAAAGATGAAAATAACATCATATAAAATATTTCTATGCAGAAACAAAACAAGAGAGAATCAAAAACAAATAAAATAAAGCAAATGGTCATTTTTGCCAATCTTGCTCACTAGGTCACTTTGAGTGTTTCTAGTTCAAGATTTCAAACAGAAACTTTTCCAACTCTTTTCACCCCTTGCTAGAACAAGTAAAATTAAATCAAAGCCCACCTTTCAAACTTGCAGAAACATTTGGCAACCTCATTCAAATCACAATTCAAAATTGAATCTTTATCATTGTGAAGGTAACACATTTTAAAACCCAACCAAACCAGTGCCCCTTGACTAATCCAACTAACCAGACACTCCCTAGTATGTGCCTAACCAACCCACCAAGTTTGAATCCAAATTTCAAATTTAAAGTTCTTGCAGCCATTTCATCAAACACCGTGGAGATACAAATCAAACAAACATCAAACACTATAGTGTGCAGTAAAATTGGCCTAACTTGTTCCCTCTATAGCTCACTCTACACTCTCAGTAGATGATCAAAGTAATCTATCTAGCTTTAGCACAACTGTGAGCAATCCTAGCCATTAATGTCAAGCATGCCGAGAGCACCATTGCCACCCCATTGTCGCCAGCGAGCTAGAGGCTGCACTAGCCTCGCCAACCTTGTCTGGGACATGCAGCACCTTCCACCGCCACCCATTGTCCCAGACCCGAGCAATGCCAGCCCCTGGACCACACGACACGCCCATGCCAAACCTCTATGCGACCATGCCGAGAGCGCGCCAGAGCGCCCCGCTCGACCAGCACCCACAGACCACGCGCCGCCCTCGCCGCTTGCAGGGATGATCAGCAGCACCCCAGCATCCCGTCCGACATGCCCGTTCGCCACCGCGTGGACTACGCGTGCTGTGCGACATTAAAACCGCTGTCGGACCCACCCAGAGAATCAGCGTGTTCCGACCAATCAGCATTGGCCCACGCCTCGCCACCACGCCGTTGAGCTTCGCCAGGGAGCACATCACCGCCCCCTATCGTTGCCCATGCCAGTAGCCCTCTGTGTCGTCGACCACGACGAGCTCAGCCCGCGCCCGTCGGTCCCCTTCCGCCACTATAAATACAGGCCTCCACCGCTCGTTTTCGCCACACCAGTTCACTCCCCTCTCACCCAGAACCAGCCCACCTCACTCTCGGAGCAAGGCAAGCAGCGCATCGCCGAAATTTGGCCGGAGCCCGCCGCTGCCGAAAAAGAAGGGAGCCGTCGATTGGAGCCGCCCCAGGAGAAGATGTCGGTACCAGGAGAACCGCCGTCATCTACTTCGTCGTTCGCCCCCGTCGCCGACCCTCGCCTGAGCCCTGGTGAGCCTCCCACGACCCCCACCTGCCTCTCTAGGGTTCTGTCTCGCTGGCGCTGCCCGACGTGGACGATGAATCGTAGCCGTTCGATTAGAGTTAGATCATGCGGTTCGCATTGCCCTATACTGCTTCGCCCCTCCCTGTCTCACTAACGCGTGGGTACAGCCACTTAACCAGCCCGCGTATGCGCTGTGTGTAGTGTGCCGGCCCATTAAAACATTCCGCGCGACCCAGCAATTCAAATTAAGCTTTATTCATTTAATTTCAAACATAGTTATGTACCTAGATTCAAAAATCAACCCAGCTCGATTCACTAAACCAAAATGCATGAAACCAATTTTGTTAGAAAGGTACTGAAATGCTTAATCCAAGCCTGTTGGATTCAAACCATTTGGAGTTCTATATCAACCATGGTAAAAATAACAAGGCAGAAGCTTTTCTGCACTCAAACATTTTTCAAAATGCAACCATAAAAGCTTTTGAGTTGATTCCAACTCTCAAAGTTCACATTTGATCATACCTTTCAGAATATATAAAAACATATGCGTTTACTTGCAGAAATAATGTTCAAATAATAAAAGAATGCCACATTTATAGGCATTTCTAGTCACTTTATTTATTTAAAATAAAAAGGTTAAACCTTATTAAATTGTGACACCACTTTAAATCACATTCTCATGGACTGAAATATGTGGTGATGACATGTGTCAACATTATGCCATGTTTGACTTGGAGGATATTAAATCTTAAATAGTTTTTCAATGAGTAGAAATTACTTTTCTCAAATAAAATAAATAAGACAAGTGCTTTAATCCTTGTGATAATAGTGATGATGCTAGATCATCTAGTGTGACTTTTTGTGTGATGATTAAAAATAGTTAAGTATTGTTTGGTGATTGTGTACCTCACATTTATTTATAGACGCTAGTACGATACGAGGAGGAAGGAGGATACTACGAGGAAGAATCCGAGGAGAACTTCAACCACTGCTCTGCTCAAGGCAAGCTATTAACTTACCAAGCTAACCCTTGCAAAATTATGAAAGCCAATACATGCTTGTTACTATGCCAACTATATGCCTTAAGCATATGTGATCATACCCACTTGATAACCCAATCCTAGTTTTACTTGCAAGCTTAATCCTTTATTTTCTTTATCAAAGCTTTCTCTTAGAGTTTACATGGTGACTTGTAGATTCTAGAAAGATAACTAAAGGTAGCCTAAAGAGCATAAAATTTGGCCTAAGTTAGATAATCTTTATGTCATCCTAAGGCATGAGATTGAACTTAGCAAATCCCACTTGTTTATCACCCCTCATTAGTATTTACCACCACTTGTAGATGCTAGTGCTAAGTATAAAACTTGATCAACTTTAGATGGGAATACTTGGTGAAAATGGTTATGAAAACCTTAGAATGATGAGTCATTCTACTTAAATGTTTTGACATGTGTTTCCGAACACCAGATGATTTTGATGATGAAAATGTTGAGGGATGAGCCTTAGCCCTTTATAAAACTGATGGTTGTCTGGATGCAATACCATTCCAATTTTATCGTATAACCACAATACCCGAAATTTGGGTAGGGCTTGACTAGATATTTATATACCTTAGTATGGGTTCCCTCGTGGCCAAGGTCTAAGCTGAGGCTGCCTTGTGAAGATTGTCCACCTGTGTAGTACCCAAGATGACAGTTGGTCATGGTTGGGAGGCCAAACTCACAGGAGAGGTTCCTATACTAGGGCATGTAATTGAAAGTTTAGGATTGATTATCCGCATACTGAGTATGGTGAATTCAGGATTGTTCCTGACGGATGTATCGAATGTTGTGGTGAAAGTGTACAATCTCTGCAGAGTGTCAAACTATTCGAATAGCCGCGTCCATGGTTATGGACAGTTGGAGTGGCCATATTGTTCCCCTGTCAGATGTTTTCAAAATGACTTGTGAAATGAATTATGACTTTGACTTGACCACAACAGAGTTGTGATATGAAATTCAAATTCCCACTTAGGTGTTATAAAACTTTCAACTAGTTTTTCTTTGCTTCTGAACTTAGTAGAGGTAAATCTGGCTTTTTGCAAAACAACCTTAGAGCTTAGTATCCTACTACAAAAGCCCCCTTAACTTGTTAGTATTAGTTTGCGAGTACTTAAAGAGTACTCATGGTTTGGTCCCTGGCTATTCCCGTGGCCAGACTATGAAGAGGAGTATCAGGATGACGGACCGCAGGAAGGTTATGACAACTAGGATCATCTCCCATCGTCAGCATTGTCTGTGACCCTTAAGATGGATCTTCGCCTCTGCTATCATTACCATTACGTTATTCCTCTGCTTGAGTTGTATTAAGAACTGGATCATGAGATCCTTATTTGTGTAAGAACTTATGTATGGTTTGTAACGGATGATGTACTGTGATATCCAAATCTGTTATGTCTTGCAAAAATGGTAATCCTGGGATTGCGATGTATGGCATAACAGGCATCTGGGATTAAAAATCCGGGTGTTGACAAGTTGGTATCAGAGCCATCCTAACCATAGGAGACCCTAGTTAGAATGGACGTTTGAATCAAAAACTTAGTTTCAAAACCAAAGGAAGTGAGTATTTACAAAAACTTATTCTCATTCTTTTCACTTGGATTCTTTCATCAAAATTTCATGTTCCTCAAAAATTCTTGCAAAATACATAAAATTTGACACACTTGATCACTCTACTAACTTACTCATCCTATATTCTTATAGATGGACGTGAAGTACAACAAGTTATATCAGTTGGGGAATGGAGGAGACCTCATATTTGAGCGTGACTTGGACCAGCTTTCGGAACTCCTGGAGCATCCGCACCCCGAGTTCTTTGGAGCTCAACTCAATGATCAGGAAGGAGAAGATCTGCAGTGGCTAGTTGTTGCAAGTCTCCGAGGTAAGATTGAACCTCCCACTACAGAGGGAATTCAGTTCACCTTAAGAGAAAACAACTGGCTCGATGGACTGGCCAGGGCAATGCAGGAAGCTCTTGCACGTCTGTGTGGGTAGAGTATCAATCAGATCAAGGGTACCCGTTTTGAGTTCTATCCAAGGCGTGATGGTATGGGACAGCCACTGGAGGCCCCATACCACCCCGAGCTGAAGAGTCAATTGGACCACCTCAGCTTCATGATGTATGGCCGTCAGAAGGAGTTGGACAATGCCCGTGCCTACGCCAACCACAAGTACGCCATCACCAAGAAGAAGGATCAGACCCTCGCCATGCTATCAAGGATCGCAAGTCTCATCGCCGTCAGCTCGACAAGAAGGAGCGCATCATTGCCTGTCTTCGCCACCAGATCACGGATTTGGAGGAGACCATCCACGAGAGAGACATGCAGATGGAGGAAAGGGAGAATGTCGGAGAAGACCTTCGTGGACACCTCTACTCCTATCTCAGCGATGATGATGACTTTCTGGAGGATCAGGCCATGGACTTCTTCATCGATGAGGATGATTTCGCCTTCATCGATGATGATGATGATGAGTACACTGACTCCGAGGAGTAGTAGCACTTGAGCACTAACGTTAGTGAAATGTATTTGGTCCCACTGTATCGTAGCTTCACAGAATGGTTCTTAAAACCATCTGTTTTTCTTTGTTGTGGTGTGTGTTGTATTGTGTGCTATGAATGAATGAAAACCAAGTTGCTAGCAAAATCTGAGTCACACCTTAACAACTTTAAAAACTTTTCAACAACCACTGAACCTTAGAAATTTCCCTCTTTTCTCATGATCTATCTCAATATTCAGATGCCTCCCGGAAGAAGCAACTCAGCACCGGACCCGATATTGCAACTCTTGCAAATGATCGTTTCGGACCGGGAAGCCGAAAGAGTCGAACATCAAGACAACCTATCCACCCTTCAACAGATAGCCCAGATGGCCAACAACAATCAAGGCCATGGAAATCAGGACAACCATGGATCTAAGCTCAAAAATTTCCAGAACACCAATCCACCTGTTTTCACTAAGTCAGAAGAACCCCTAGATGCAGATGATTGGCTCCAAACAATGGAGAACAATCTGGAAGTCGTAGGAGTGGAAGCTAACGAGAAAGTTCTGTTCGCCACCCACTATCTAGCCGGAGATGTAAGAGCATGGTGGAACAGCGTTCGTGCAATGACCGGAGGTCAGATGATGACTTGGGAGGAATTCAAGGTCAAGTTCAGCAGAACCCATGTGCCACCTGGTTTGATGAAAAGGATGAGAGATGAATTTAGAGAACTGGAGCAAGGAAGGATGACAGTAGTGGAATACCGTGACAAATTCTTGTCATTAGCTAGGTATGCCCCGGATGAGATCGACACTAAAGCCAAGAAGAAAGAGAGATTCCTGAATGGTCTGCACGATGAGATGCAGACAGTGTTAGTCAATATCCCCTTTGCTAATATTGAATACCTAGTCGACTCTGCCATCCAGATGGAAGGAAATATCAACCAAGCAAATGAGAACCACAAGCGTCGCATGATGCATCAACCAGGAACCCACCAGACACCAAAGTATCACCCCCAACCCATCTCCGGGATTTGCCCCAAGAAACAATAGACCCCCTATGAACCGTCCGACATATCCCAACCTTGGAAACCCAAGGCCCGGAGGAAACCAAAACAACCCCGGCAACTCTAGCAATTTCAACCGTGCCGCACCCAAGTTCAACAACAACAATTCCTCAACCAACACCGACACTGCCCCAAGGACCGGAAGCAATGTTGTGCCTGTTGCAGCAAAGGACAAGTCGCAAGTGATTTGTTATGAATGTGGAACCAAGGGTCATTATTCCAATGAGTGCCCCAAGAAGATTGCCGCAGCCCCCAATGCAAATGCCCTAGCTCAGCAGCAGCGTCGTGTTCAGCCCGGAAGAAGGTTTGCCCCAGGGAATTCGCTCAACCGCAATGACCGTTTTTTTCTCATGCATGCTGAAGAAGCCCAGGAAGCGCCAGATGTCGTGATGGGTATGTTTTCTATTAACTCAGTACTTGCAAGAGTGTTGTTTGATTCTGGAGCATCGAACTCATTTTTCACTGAAGAATTTGCATGCACTAGTAAGATTCAACCAACCAAATTGAAGCATGTTATGATTGTTCAAATACCCGGTTCAACCACCAAACCTAGGCAAATTTGCAAAGCCGTCCCTATCTGAATCCATGGCATAGATTTTTATGCTAATCTAATAGTACTCAGAACTAAAGGTTTGGAAGTAGTACTAGGAATGGATTGGATGTCCAAACACAAAGGATTAATTGACTATGCCAAGAAAGCCATAACCATGACCAGTATAGCCGGAATATCAGTCGAGCATGTATCTGAAACCTTGCCTCATCAATTCAAGTGCAACAAGAGCATAGCCCAACCTACATTGAACAAGTCCAGATAGTCTGTGAATACCCGGATGTATTTCCAGATGTTTTGCCCGGTATGCCCCTAGATCAAGATATAGAGTTTATCATTGAACTAATCCCTGGAACCGGACCCATCGCCTAGAGACCATATAGTATGAACCCGTCAGAACTAGCAGAACTGAAGAAGCAACTGGATGCCATGCTGGAAATTGGATTGATTCAACCAAGTGCGTCACCATGGAGATCACCTGTCTTGTTTGTGGGCAAGAAAGATGGAGGTAACCGTCTGTGTATGAATTATCAGAAGTTGAATGATGTCACCATCAAGAACAAGTACCTGTTGCCGAAGATAAAAGACCTGTTTGACCAGTTGACTAGTGCTAAAGTGTTTTCTAAGATTGATCTTAGAACTGGCTATCATCAACTCAAGATTCGCGCAGAGGATATTCCAAAGACTGCCTTTACTACCAGATATGTATTATACGAGTATATTGTCATGTCTTTTGGATTGACTAATGCCCCCGCTTATTTCATGAATCTCATGAATAAGATTTTTATGGACTTCCTGGATAAGTTTGTCATTGTTTTCATCGATGACATTCTGATTTTTTTCCAAATCAGAAGAAGAACATGAGCTACACCTAAGGACCATTCTTGGAACCCTTAGAGAGCATCAGTTGTATGCCAAGTTTAGCAAATGTGAATTCTAGTTACAGGAGGTAGGATTCCTTGGCCATATTGTATCAGCCGGAGGAATTGCAGTTGACCCTGCGAAGGTGAAAGATGTCGAAGATTGGCATGCCCCAACCACTCAAACCCAAGTTCATGCATTTCTCGGATTAGTGGGATACTACCGCAAGTTCATAGAAGGATTATCGAGTATTGCCGGACCCATGACTCAATTGCTGAAGAAGGACAAGAAGTTTGAATGGACGGACAAATGTGAAGCGAGTTTTCAAGAACTCAAGAGAAGATTGATTTCAGCCCCAATTTTGATCATGCCGGATATCACGAAGCCCTTTGACGTGTATTGTGACGCATCCAAGATCGGCCTCGGATGTGTGCTAATGCAAGAAGGCAATGTTATATCTTATCTATCCCAACAACTGAAGCAGCATGAACAGAACTACCCAACCCATGACCTCGAACTCGCAGCCGTAGTTCTCGCCCTGAAGACATGGAGGCATTACCTCATGGGAAACCACTATAAGATTTATTAGTGTGAAGTATATATTCACTCAGAAGGAGCTGAATATGAGACAGAGAAGATGGATTGAGCTAATCAAGGACTATGATCTGGACATTCACTATCACCCCGGTAAAGCCAATGTGGTAGCAGATGCCCTTAGCAGATTGTTGTGCCGCTTGAACTCCATGATTCTAAAGGAGCAACCAAGTTTGCACAAACAGATGGAAGATTTCAGAATGGAATTGGTAAGTGAAGGATTTTTGGCTAGCATAGAACTTCAACCCACTTTGATCAGCCAGATCAAAGAGGCACAGAAAGGAAATGCTAGTATCAACGGATCAAGCGTTGTATCGGTACAGGCAAAGTACCCGGATTCGCCGAAGACGAAGAAGGAGTTCTGTGGTACAAAGGACGCCTTTGTGTACCAGAAGATTCGGAATTGAAAGAAGTGATTTTGAAAGGGGCCCATGATACTCTTTATTCTATCCACCCCAGAGGAACAAAGATGTATCAGGATTTGAAGGAACAATTTTGGTGGCATAAGATGAAGAGAGAAATCGGAAGCTATATCGCCAAGTGTGATATATGTCAGAGAGTCAAGGTGGGACATCAAAGACCCGCTGGACTGTTGCAACCTCTATAGATTCCGGAATAGAAATGGGATTCAGTTGGAATGGACTTTATCACCGGATTGCCTACTTCTAGTAGGGCAAATGATTCTATTTGGTTCATAGTAGATCGATTGTCCAAAGTCGCCCATTTCTTACTAGTTAAGACCACATACCAGAGTTTGAAGCTAGCGGAGTTATACATCGCTAGAATCGTCAGTTTGCACGAAGTCCCCAAGAACATCATATCGGATCGAGGAACCCAGTTTACCTCGAGATTCTGGAAGAAAGTACAAGAAGGTTTAGGAACCCGAATAGATTTCAGCACAGCTTATCACCCTCAGACCGATGGACAAACGGAGCGAGTAAATCAAATACTCAAAGATATGTTGAGAGCATGTGTGCTAGAGTATGGATCTAAATGGGAAGACTGTCTGCCTTTCGTAGAATTTTCTTACAACAACAGTTGCCAAGCTAGTTTGCAAATGGACCCATTTGAATTCATGTATGGAAGGAAGTGTCGCACCCCTTTGAACTGGTCGTAAGTAGGAGAGAGTCAGATTTTCGGACCTGACATCCTACGAGAAGCAGAAGAGAAGGTTCACAAGATTCGTGAGCACCTCAAGACCGCCCAGTCAAGACAGAAGAGTTACACCGACAAGAGACATCGAGACCTCGCTTTTAATATCGGAGATTTTGTGTACCTTAAAGTGTCGCTGTTGAAAGGAATGCAGCGTTTCCAGCTGAAAGGAAAGTTAGCCCCCAGATATATCGGACCCTTCAAGATTCTGAATCGTCGAGGAGAAGTATCATACCAATTGGAAATGCCAGAAGAAATGTCAGCAGTGCACAATGTGTTCCATATATTGTTACTTCGCGAATGCCTTGAAGTTCTGGAGAAGACCGAAGTTTTCAAGAACATTGATCACCGGACCATAGAGATCAACGATGACCTGACCTATTTTGGAAGAAGCTTTCAGAACCACCAGGACCTGAATCATCAAGTTTCTAACTGAGCAAGGAAAATACTAAAGTCGGAACAAAACATATCCGACTCAATTGACTCGGAATCCTACACTGTTAAATGAAGTTTTCGGGAACCCTTCAAGATTCTCAAGACGAAAAAACCATCAAGATAGACGATTTATACGACTTTGGATCTTAGAGACTTCCGAGGGCTACTATTGGGGATATACTTTTCGGGTATACCCACAGGACTCGTTGACCAGGGTGGCCCACCAACGGGTTAGAGCTTTGCTTCACGGGCGGCCTAGTCAGAGAAAGAGGAGGATCCAATTCCGGCTACAACATGGCCCAGAAGAGTTACCGACTTAGGCATGTAGTATTACTTGTAGTCCAAGCTGTATCTAGTTGCCGACTATGTAACGTAGACGGATAGGTCTCTCCTGTAACCCTAGGTCCTGGTATCTATATAAACCAGCCCTATGGGAGCCTTTAGGGCAAAACCAATCTTACTACCACAATCACAACACGCACAGGCGAACCTCTCTTGTAATCCGCTGTAACATCTGGCTTACACTGATATATTACTGGGTTGCTAGCAGGAGTAGGATCCGATCACCGCAGTTGGATCTGAACCTGGATAAACTTGTGCTCACCATTCCTGGAACATCCGACGTCTCACACCCCCTCTTTCCAACGCCACTAGGACCCCCTATGGTGTACTTGTTGACAATCCGACGACACGAGGAAGTCAGGGAGCACCTAGGACTTGATGGCGGTACGCCGCTCGTAGATGATGTCTCTAGGAGACGGCTCGATGCCCCACAAACCTACTCGCCCCATAGCTTCGAGGTTATTCAGGATGTTCGATAGTGGGGCATCATTGATGACCACGATCTGGTGCTCCTAGAATGTAGTGGCTCAACCGACACGTCGTCATGAATAAGCCGTAGGCGAGCTTCTAGTAATGGGGTACCTCTGCTTTGTCGGGGTCAGTACCTCGCTAAGGTAGTAGATGGGGCGTTGGACCCTCTAAGTCTTGACGTCTTCGGGTCATTCAACCATGAGTGTTGTGCTGACCACCTGATGCGTGGCTGCTATGTATAGCAGAATTGGCTCTCTCCTTTGGCTTGACCAAAATAGTTGATGTGGAGAGCAGGCGTTTGAGGTCCTCAAATGCTTCGTCTACTTCGGCCATCCACTTGAATTTGTCAGCCATGCGCAGCAGCTGATAAAAGGGCAGGGCCTTTTCGCCCATGCGGCTGATGAACCTGCTGAGCGCCGTGATTTGCCCAACCAGCTGCTGGACTCCCTTGATATTATTAGGTTTCTCCATGGCTAGTATATCCCTGATTTTCTTTGGGTTTTCCTCGATGCCACGCTGAGAGATGAAGTACCCGAGTAATTGCGTAGACTGGACGCCAAAGGCGCACTTGTCTGGGTTCAGCCTGATCTTGTAGCGATCAAGGTTGTCGAATATTTCATGGAGCTCGTCGATGAGCGTCCTGGCCTCCTTGGTATTGATCACTATGTCTTCGACATAGACCTGAACATTGCAACCAATATGGTTCTTCAAACATACCTGCAGGCATCTCTAGGAAGTGGCGCATGCATTCTTCATCCTGAAAGGCATTATGTTGTAGCAGAATACCCCGAATGGCGTGATGAACATCATTTCTCCTGATCTTCGGTGTTCAGCCGAATTTGATTGTAGCCTGAGTAGGCGTCGAGGAAGGAGAGTTTCTCGCATCCTGCATTGGATTCGATGATTTGATCGATCCGTGTGACATGGATATACCCCACGGGTACATGACATTGGTATACCTGGTCCGGTCCAATGAAGGCCCACGTCAAGATACGTGGCCCATGAAGACTTCGGGTGGCCCAATCCCATGACATTTTCGACTCCTTGGAGGACAAATCTAGATTAGATAGAATTTCAAAGGGTACTAACCCTAATCTGTAACCGACTCGACCTAAGCCCAGGACCTGCCTATGTATATAAAGGCCAGGAGGGTACGGAGAGAAGGATCTTCTTCCACCTTCGCATACACACCCCACGCCAGATTGCATCTGCGCACCCCTATAACTTTCGGTTCCGTCGTAATCAAGAGCAGACAAGCAGGAGTAGGGTTTTCCCTCTGGGGGCCTAAACCTGGGTAAATCTCGTTTCCCGCGTTTCTTGCATGTTAACCGCTCCATGATCTCCAGCATCCCCATCTTCTCCAAAACCCAAGTCCATAACAATGGGCATTGACGAGAGCGAACATCGTCAAATGGCGCTGTCTGTGGGAACTAGGGACGCTGATTGTGCGGTCGTGACGGTTCCATCTGGAGCGATCTAAAACTCATCAGCGATGGAGAGTCACCTCCTCGTCGGAACCTTTGACTTCACCGCCCACTCACCAGCCACCTGAGGGATTTCGAGTCTGTCGGCGATGGACTCGAGATGCTGTTCAGGAGCTTCTGCTTTCAGGTGAGGCAGACCGGCACTCTCCGCCTTCCAGAGCGGGTGCCACCACCATCCATCAGGCCCGCTTCGTGGGTCCCACCTATCGGCGCATTACACGCATCAACGCTGATAGACGAGTCAGACGATAGCGGCAGCTGCAACTCAGATCTATGCGGCCCTCCCTCAGATGACGGAACCTACGGTTCCAGATCCGAAAGTTGTGGCAGCAGCGATCCAATCCGCGACGCTACCTATGCGCCGTCATCATCCAAAATGAAATGGAACTGCCACTAGGTTCGACTGCACCCAACCCGCCTCTTAACCCACAAGCTGGGAACAGAGGAAATGGGGGACATGCGCCTAACAGGCCCAACGAAGGCGACCCTCATGCCTACCACAAGATCAACCTCAACGAGGAAGGTTGGCGCCAAGAATGCGAAGCTGTGGCAGGCAACATCATCCTACCCGTGAATGCTTCACGGGATCTATTGATGGCCTATCACCTCCTCCTCATCGACGAGCATAATTGGCAGGTGAAGCTGATGGAGGAGCTTGACAAGCGTAAGAAGGCAGCTTTAGAATCCAGCGTGCGGCAAGCTGCGCTCTCCGCCGCTGGCGGATCCAGTTCACATGACAACCACGCCAACAAGCACCGCTCCCGCATGGAGCACATGGACCCCGCCACGCGACGCCAAGTCACTAGGGCCCTCAACACGTCCTTCATGACGATGGACGCAAACGGCAACGTCATGCCAAAAACACCACAGGTTGCGATCATGGCAGCCACCACCTACCTCGCGTCCCACCCGCCTCCGGTAGGCAACCTGAAAAGTGTCATGCACAAGTCCGCGCTAGCAGGCCTCGGACACGTCGGAGCTGCGCTCCACAACGAAGCTCCCACGGAGCCAACAAAAAAAGCTACGATCAGATTCACCCGCAGCCCTACACCCTCATCTGAGGAGGACGAGCATGATCTGCCCCGACGTCGTAAGAGCCCATGGCTCCGCGGCAGCGACTACGACGCTCAAAATGATCTCACCCAGCGCAAGATCGACAAGGCACATGCTAAACGCGTGTGTTCAACTGAATCCGACGAGGAAGACGACTGTTGGGGATATTCTATATGGGTATCCTCATAGCATGTCTCCTATCCGGATATCCGAGGTGGCCCACAGTTGGTAGCATGGCCCATGGCCTACTGGGCGGCCTAGTTAGATGGATCCAGAAGGGAGGCCCATGCCGGATAAAGGAAGGCTAAGGAGGAGTCACCGACGTACCCGGAGCCTTGGAGTGCAAGACACGCTAGACTAGTTGTAAGCACTGTAGGACTCTGTAACCTGTCCGGCTAGGACTTTTCCTTGTAACCCTAGGACCTGACGACTATATAAGTCGGGCCTATGGGAGCCTTTAGGGCAGACAACCTTAGACAACCTTATACAACCTAGTGTCAGCTACGATGCACCTCACATAACGAACCAATCCCTGTAACTCGGCGTATTGCCCTTATAGTGATTTATAGCAGGAGGAGGATTCCGCTACCGTCGTGGGATCTGAACCTGGGTAAGCTGTGTTACCTCATACCCGTCAACCGTCCGCTTTCCCCCACGTCTCTAAACACGCACTGTAAGGACCCCTCCATGGCGTACTCGTCGGCAATACCACGACAGTTGGCGCCCACCGTGGGGCAAGAGGCGCTTCAGGCTCTTCAGCAGGCGAGGACCAAGATCTTCGCGGGAATTGGCAAAACCGTAGCCATCGGTCGTGTTCTTTTCTCTGGCAATGTTCCGATCGTCCCTCCCGACGAGTTTTGGATCCCGGCGAAGATGAACCCTACGCGGTGCTCGATCGTCCCCATTGGAGATATCCACCTCTTCATCGGCGAAACCGACTCGGGCACTAGTTCCCTGGGAGTCGGAGGAGCATCAAGACCCGCACGGACCGCCTACGAGTAGGATACGTTCGCGGAAGGGTCGATGTCAGATCTCTCCTTGGATTTTGCCAGCAAATATCGAAAAAATTCAAGGCCCACCCAAACCGCCCATGTGCAGGATATAACGGTGGAAGACCACTGCAAGTCCACCGGCTTCGTCCGCGCGTCTGGACAGCAGAGATCCAAGTTCGTCGGCATGGTTACCATCTTTGATATGGCGTGTTGCGTTTAGAGAGAGGGCGAAAAACCCCGCGATTACCTTGCCAGGTGGCTCCGTATACGAGCCGATCTGGCGCACTACACCAATGATGATGCCATGTATCACTTTGTGGAAGGACTGGACCAAGGTACGATTCTCCGGCATTCTCTAAGGAGGCAGCAGGCTTCGGGACGTCTCACCTTTGAAAGCATGGTGAACACCGTCAAAAACTACGCGGAGGCCTAGGAGGCAGCTCAGACAGCGCTTGCGCTCATTGACGGAGCCCCTCCGATTCAGCCACCTCCACCACCGCCTGCCGCCACCATCGTCACAGCTGCACCACCGCCTCCAGTCATCGTCGATGTTGTTGCACCTCCACCCCCCCACCCCCGTCATCGAGGAAGCCTCGGCACCCTCCGACTCTGTGATTGACGCGCTTTCCGCCGACTTCAGTGCAGATTCGGGGGAGATATATTTCAGCTCGGAGGAGCTAGACTCTGCCATGCAGGAGATGGAGGAGGAGTACACATGCGACGAACATGCCAACAACACCGTCACGTCTCGATAGGTGTTCGTCACCATTGGGACGGCGATGGATGAAGATCACACGGAAGAGCTCCGCCTATAGCACTGGACAAGGGGAAGGGGCCACCTGTTGTCACCTACAATGATCGCGCAAAGGATATGGCCCCTCCTCCTAACCCAGTGCAACAGCCACAGGAACTCGGCACCTGGCCGAGCAACAACAACACCGCAAACCCGCCGCCTCCGGCATCTACGTCTGCTGCTGCCCAAGTTACTCCAGCTGATAGAGTGATGTACGGAAATCTCCTCGTCGATCCTATTACCGTGGCTCATATTCGCAATGTAGTCCAGCTTGACGAGAAGCGCTAGCAGCTGCTGGAGGAGGCGCGGGCCATCGCGGAGGATGGCGCAAAGCTATATCGAGATCTGGCAAACACGCAGAAATCCATAGAGAAAGCTAGAGCAATGGAGGCCGAGTACAACACTCTATTGCGGTAGCAGAAGGCCAAGAAAGCTTCGGCTCGCATCATCAATGATCCTGGTGTGTGGGGAAACCTAGGATGGGCTCCCCCGAAGCCATCACAAGCCAAGCCATACATTGACAGTGAAGGCAGGCAGGTGATGCCCACTCCTCTCCTCAACCACGCTGTCGCCACGACCCTACTGGAGCAGGATAGATCACCTGAAGCGGTGGACCAGGTCTATGACCTAGTGGCCAAGGTGGTGAAACAACAGGAAAAAGCCACCTCTCATAGGCTCGAGTCTGACCCAGCGTTTTGTCAGTCTAGACAGCACAAGCCGCCAAGGGACATATCTCCTCTTGATGTCGGGTCTCAGACGGGTTCGTCAGACCAAAGACAGAGGGATGCGTGCAACAGGAAGGATGCTATCCCCATATCCTCCGACCATGGAGGTAAGGCCCAACCTCGTCGCCCATTTCCATCGCCCCGCTCACCTCGACATCGCGAAGAAACCAAGGCTCACCGTTGTACGGATATGCCTCTACCAAGGCAGAGCGGCATCGTCATCCGCGACAACACGGAGCAGACCTATCATGACGGGGAGCGCAACCAAGGACACAGGAGCAGGTCGCGCCATGACCCTCTGCATTTTACAAGCAACCGCGACAAGCGTGAGGCATCGCAGGCGGGAAACAGCAAGAAAGCTAACCCACTGCCACCTCCGCCTCTATCGCCACCTAGCATCCACTATGGAGGAGGAGGCCCGCATCATTCACGTAGCCCATCCCCTGATGGCAAGAAGAAGAAAAGAAGCCCAGAGACATACGATGCACGTTTGCATCTGGACAATATCCACGAGGCCCGGGAAGGACCATACCTAGGACCACGTTGCTTTGGACCTGTAATACGGTCTGCACCTTACCCCAAAGGTTTCCGGATTGACAAGACCATCAAGTCCTATGACGGCACCGCCAAGCCAGCTACATGGTTGCAGGACTACGGCAACACGGTGGAGATCGCCGGGTGTAATCCCAACGTCATCGCCAAGTACCTCCCGTTGATTTTGGCAGGCACGGCCCGTCAATGGATTGATGACTCGCCAGAAATATCCATCTGCAATTGGTTGGACATGCAAAAAGAGTTCACCAAGAACTTCGAGGGTACATACAAGCGTCCATGCACTGTTGGCGATCTAGAGAGGTGCGTGCAAGAGAAAGACGAGACATCTCGCGCCTACCTCTCCCGCTGGCTGGATATGAAGAATTCCTGCGCAGGAGTGCACGCCCAGACCGCCATGGCCGCCTTCATCGACGGGTTGGAAAGCGCCTGCAGGACAATCACCAGCCAGATGATTCAGTTGGCCAGTGAGTTCGCGGCTGCCGACGATGATGCTCGCAGCTCTCTGCCGGCAACGCATGTTCCAACTCAAGCTCGGAGGAATAGCAGCACAAAGGGGAAATCCGGACCAGAAGAAAAGCAAACCCCCGACATGGCCGCTATGACTTTTGCCGGACGAGGTGATGGCGGACAGTGTGGCCGAGGGCGGGGAGCTAGCCGTGGGCAGCAGCGAGGAAGTGAAACTACCTCGGCAACGCTCCGTGTTCCCCAAACCTACGAGGAGTACCGCGATATGCCGTGGGACATACACCTCGATGCCAACGGCAAGACCACCCACACCAATCGCCACTGCAAGTTCGTCAACGACCTCAAGGAGGACCCGGAGTCCGACTACAAACGAAGCCGGAAGAACAGACCGCGAGGAAAGGGCAAGGGGAAGAAGGAGGAGGAGTCCAAGGATGCAAGTGACATGGACGAGGATGTTGACCCCAAGCACGCCGCCAAGAGCGACGGCAGGGGCAAGAACCCCTTCGAGAAGAAGGTGGCAGTTTTCCACACTTTCCTTGGCACCCCCACCGTCCGACAACAGAAGACCTCTTTGAGGATACTGATGAACACTCTACCCCCAGTTACCTAGTTCTTGCGCTGGTTGGAGATTCCAATTACTTGGGACAGGAAGGATCACCCAGACCTCATCCCTACGGAGAACCAATACGCCATCAACATCATGTACCTGGATACACTGCAGAAGATGAACTTGACGGAGGCAAACCTAAGGTGGACAAACACCATCTTCCACGGCATAGTTCCTGGTCGGGAGGCTCGGTCCCTTGGGTGCATCACACTTCAGGTTGCTTTTGGTGATGTTAATAATTACCGCCAAGAACGCATGACCTTTGAGGTGGTCCCCTTCAAGAGCGTGTACCACGTCATATTCGGCCGCGACATATTCCACACCTTCATGGCCAAGATATGCTTCGTCTACAAAAAACTCAAGATACCCAGACCAAACGGTGTCATCACCGTATCTGGATGCTTTACCAAAGCAAGGGACTGCGAGATTGGAGAAGCATCCTACGCAGAAGCTGTCCTCTACAGCGAAGAATTCAAAGAGATCCAGAGCAAGGTCGATGCCTCAGAGATGCCTACGTCGAAGAAACAGATTTCTGACTCCACCCCAGCATTCAAGGCCGCCATCGAAACCAAGCCGGTGGAACTTGTGGTAGGTGATGCCTCCAAGACCACCGCCATTGGGACGAACCTGGACCCTAAATAGGAAAGCGCACTCGTCGAGTTCCTTCGTGAGAATAGGGACATCTTTGCCTGGCAACCTACCGACATGAAAGGTGTACCTAGGGAACTTGCCGAGCACAGCTTGAATATTGATCCAAAATGTAAACCAGTGAAACAACCTCTACGATGCTTTGGAGATGAGAAGAGAAACGCCATAGGCAAAGAGATAGCTAGGTTACTTAAGGCTAGTTTTATCCGAGAAGTCCTTCACACCCAATGGGTGGCCAATCCTGTACTTGTCCCCAAAAAGGGGACCAAAGAATTAAGAATGCGCATTGATTACACCGGCTTGAACAAGGCATGTCCCAAAGATCTGTTTGCTTTGCCTCGCATTGACCAAGTCATTGACTCGACGGCTAGCTCGTAGCTCTTGTGTTTTCTCGATGCATACTCAGGATACCACCAGATCAAGATGAGGAAGTCGAACCAATTGGCTACTTCATTCACTACACCCTACGGCACGTTTTGCTATGTCATGATGCCCTTTGGGCTGAAAAACGCAGGTGCTACGTACCAGCGGATAATGCAACGTTGCCTGCACGACCAAATTGGTCGGAACGTTCATGTTTATGTAGACGATATAGCGGTGATGTCTAAAAAACAAAAGACTTAATCTCCGACTTAAAAGAAACCTTTGATAATCTCTAGAAATACAACATGATGCTCAACCCTAAGAAGTGTGTCTTCGGGGTTCCAGCCGGCAAATTGTTGGGCTTCATCGTTTCCCAGCGTGGAATCGAGGTCAACCCGGAGAAAATCAAGGCCATCTTAAACATAAACCGTCCAACATGCCTAAAGGACATACACCGGCTAACAGGTTGTGTTGTAGCAGTTAGTTGGTTCGTCAGCCGACTTGGAGAGAAGGCTCTGCCGCTGTACAAGTTCCTGAAGAAAGCGGACAAATTCACGTGGACGGATGAAGCAGATGCAGCATTGAAGTAGATCAAGGAGATTCTTTCCTCAGCGCCTATCCTTGCAGCGCCTGAGCCTGGAGAGCCCGTGTTAATTTACATGGCGGCCACCAACCGGGTAATCAGCATCGTCGTCGTGGTAGAGCGGAAGGAACCAGGGCATGAGTACGGAGTTCAACGACCAGTTTACTATGTAAGCAAGGTCTTGACGGAGTCCAAGCAGCATTATCCACACTACCAAAAGATAGCTTATGGAGTATTCCTTGCTTCTCGGAAGTTGAGGCACTATTTCCAGGAGTACCCCATCATAGTGGTGAGCAAGACTCCATTGTCCGACATTATCAACAACAGCGACGCTACAGGAAGGGTCGCAAAGTGGAGCATTGAACTTGCCGCCTTCGAGATCACCTACAAGAGACGCGACGCTATCAAGTTGTAACATCCCAAAAATCATGTTTCAAAAACTCATTCATATCATCTTTGCATCATTCATTCATATAGGGTTTTTTTCTCAAAATCATTTAGAGACAGAAGTTTGATCTATGATTTCATGTGGGCAATTTATCTCAATTGGCCATCACCCTTTGGGATTTGTTTGTCCATGATCTTGTTTGCTTGCCTCCATGATTGGAAAGATTAGGAGTAGCATTTAAACCCAAGATTCCAAATTTAGAAATAGTTTCAAAACCCTATTTCAAATATTTGCAACTAGAGCAAATCTCTGTTTATTTTGAAACCCAAGCTTGACCAAGCCTTTGCAAGGTAACCACTAGGATATTTGATTGTTTGTGAACCCACAGAACCCTGCAAAAATCCCCAAAGCAGTTTGACATTCAAAAGGATTTGAATTCATATCAAATTCTATTCAGAAAATGGAATTAGAAAAAGAAAAGGCTTAAACAATGGAAAAGGGCCACGCGGCCAGAATCTGGCCCAGCAGCGGATCAAGCCCAGCAAGCCCACCCAGGGATCTCCTTTTCCTTCTCACACGCGCGAGCACACACAAACAGACGCTGACAGGCCGACCCCACCTTCACCCTGCACACTTCGCTGACGAGCGGGCCTGGTCCACGTCGACCTCGTCTTCCCCAGACCGCGCCTGCGACCACGTCGCTGCAGCAGTGATGGCCGGTAATGGCGCGGCGTAAATGGGCATTTATCCTCGAGCGTTTCCTGTCGATTCCCCGGCTATAAGACCCTCTCTGCCCCGCGATCTTTTTCCCCCAAACACCCCGCTCACTCCGCCACCAGGCTGTCCTCAATCAGCTTTGCACCACCGCAGACAGAGCCTCTCCGGCGATCGATTCCGGTGAGCCTAGTGTTCCCCTCTGCCTCTCGTTCTTACAATCTGACTCAGCGTGTCTTTGCGCACCTCCTGACCTCACTAGTCCGTCTTGTACTGCCCCAGGTCGCCGGTTCCACTTGACACCGCGAGCACCGACGGCGACATCAACTCCGACGAGTTTTCCCGGTAGCTACAGACCGCCCCTCGCCTTCCCGTTCATGCTCACTACTTCGCCTTGACTCTGTGAATCTAACCGTGTCCTCGCCTTGCCTTGGGGTGATCCACAGCAACGTCCACGACGACCACCCGACGCAACCGCCGCCCACAGCAACTCCGGCGAGCAATCTAGGACAGCCCCGAGCGCCCCTTGACCAACCGCGAGTACGACGAGCTTCGCCGTGACCCCCTGAGCCCGGTGAGCTACTCCTCCTTCTCCCTCGCCGTCTGCATCATCGGCAACGTCATCGACCGACAGTTCCGCCGCCGGTAGCCGCCGCTCCGCCGCCAGTTCTTGGCCAGGGAAATAGCAGCCGTTAGATCTGTATCGTAGCGCTAGGATAGATCCACTTAACCCCGAAGCGGTACGCGATCTGAGCCGCCAGATTTCATTTAGATCCTACGGCTATGGAGATCGATCCAGTGCGAAACTGTACGGGCGAATAAGAACATGACGCGTGGCTAGGTTAGATCTGAAAATAGAATTTAAAACCAGAAATTTGATCCAAATTCAAATGCCTATATCTTTTGAATTCCACGTTGGAATTTTGCAAACTTTATACCGTTGGATTCAGAAAAACAAGACCTTTCTGCCTATCCAATTTGTTTAGCAAATAGTAACCATTAGATGTGCTTAAATTACAGAAACTTGTTTGAGGCCTTTTTGAGTATAGATTTAGTTTAGTATTTTATTTTAGGGCTAAATAAGTTGTCTTGGCTATTTTGTGACTTGTTTAGTTTCTGTATTCATGCACTTGCTTGGTTGAGTTTTTCAAAAATCATCACTTGGTAGATTCATGCATGCATGCATTCATACTATTTCTTGTTTGTATATATTTGTGTGTAATTGTGTGCTACCACTTTGTGTGTAGATTTTGCTAGTGATTGTGATTGTGACGAGTGTTACTCTCCACACTACCAAGGCAAGTGATATCTTCATGAATATTCCATACCTATATTTTATACTTGCATTAGATATATTTTGTTAGGACTTGCATGCTACTTTTGTCAATTGATGATGGGAAATCCTATTTAGAATAGAATGCTAGAGATGCTAGGAAATTCCCTAAGGATAAGTTGCCATGCCATGCTTAGCCTAGCTACTAGAAAACAAGGGTGGTTTATATATTCACACTATGGAAAAATATTCTAAGTCTTTGGACTTGTGTTTTATTTAACAAAACAACTAAGTTAATGAATCACCTGGGTGGAATGGATGAAATGGTTATGTTGAGTGGTTACACAAGGCCAGGGGTACTGGTGAACCTTGTGTATCTCACTTGTGGATGGCCACCCAGGAAACAAAGAGATTTGAGATGTCAAATGTTGAGAAGCTTCAAGTGCAACCACTTGGCATTATGGGCTCTGCCATGATCTTAGGATGCTAGAACTTAGTCTCTTGGACAGAGGGTGGTAGATGGGTTGATAGGTTGGAACGCGTCCATTTGACTAAGGAAAGGCTACTGAAGGATCATGTCTTGGGAAACCAAGGCTTGTGGGGAAAGTGCACCACCTCTATAGAGTGTAAAACCTAAGTACTTAGCCATGTCCCTGGTAAAGGACAATTTGAGCATCAAGACATGGAAACTTCAAGAATCTCATCACTCCAATTTCAAAATAAAACTTGTGGGTGAATAAGGGTTAAAAGGATCTTCAGTCTTGGATTGGTAGATGCCCTGAGTGGATCTTCAGTCTTTGATTGGTAGATACCTTGGGATAGTTTTGCCAAACAAAACTTAGTGTTTTCAAAAGTTAAGGAAAAATCTATTTTGAGCAATGCAAGCCTAAGCTCCACCAGCCAAATGCATATAGAATTGTAGTCCACTTAAAATATACTAAGGTATCACTTGCCAATACTATTCCAAAGTATTGACCCTCTGTGGCTGTAACTTATGATGTTGCAGGTTACTCTGATGATGAATAGGAGTCATGAGTCTACACTCAACATGCTTGCCTGTGGCACATGAAGATGAAGACTTATGTTTATTTACATATTCCATAAAACTCTTGTATTAGGCCTTTGGCCATGAGTTGTAAAAGACTATGTTTTATCTCTGGAATGACTGTAATAAACAACCTTTGTATCTGTGTACTTCATCTTAAACTGTGGATGCTAGCATTGATCCAGGGACTAGCATTGCAATCACAGGGATCTTTTCCTTTACAAAGGAGGGATCTTACACAAGTCATAAGCCTTGGCAGATTTTATCGCAGATTGGACGGAGATGCTAGATGCTACCCCAATGCCGGAGCCAGAATACTAGGTGATGCACTTTGACGGATCAAAGCTGCTCAACGGCTCGGGGGCTGGTGTACTGCTACAGTCACCAACTGGGGACAAGCAACACTACGTTCTGCAGATCCACTTCGAGGCTACGAACAACATGGCGGAGTATGAAGCACTCATTCACGGATTACGCATAGCCAAGGATATTGGCATCAAGCGCATAGTTTGTTATGGAGATTCCGACTTGGTTGCCCAGCAGGAGGTTGGCACCTGGAACACGCGGAACCCTATGATGGCGGCATATCGAGACGAAGTGGACGAGATAGCCAAGAGCTTCTTGGGCTACGAGGTCAAGTATGTACCTACGGAGCAAAATAAGGCGGCTGATCTGCTATCTAAGCTTGGATCAGGGCGCAAACGAATTCCACCTGGAGTTTTCTTGGAGAATCTACGGACACCATATGTGAAGGGTGCAGACATCGACAACCTGGACAGAGTTGACTCTTTCGTTCACATGGTGATGAAGGTCCCTCCGGTTTGGACAAAATTGTTCATGGACTATCTCGAACACGGAACTTTGCCTGATGACAAGGTCGAAAGACGGAAAATAGTACATCGAGCAAAGGGATATTCCATAATCAATGGATAGCTCTACAAAAGAAACACTACTGGTGTGCGGTGACCCAGCATACCACTGCATGTGTAGTACACTATAGTCGTTGACATGACATCCACATAACACCGTCCCGTAAATATCATATCCTTTAGAGTGGTACAAAAGAAACATTGCGGGTCCATACTACAAACATACACACATTATTATTATTACAATACCAGAAGTTCAAGACTTCAAAAGATTCAACTTACGAACCAAAATATAAGTGTTTCAGCGAAAGCTTCAAATTTAAAACTTAAAATCTAGATTGAGCTCAACAACTTATTGCTATATATTGTTCATGTTGCTCGGCTCAAGTGGCTCCTAGAACTATAGTAATTATTCAGACTCTTCGTACTCTCCTCCGTAGACGATATCATAGTCCTCCCCTTCTACGGCTCCATACAAGTTGGGCTCTTCATAGAAGACCTCCTCTTGGCTCTCAGTTGCATACATTGGAGTCTCTTCGGGATCCTTAGAGTCTAAGCAAGGATTCAAAGGAAAGGATGAGTAACAGCGTTACCCATCAAGTTCATTATATGCAAGGTGGGAAGTTTGATGCCTTATCTACCACCACGGACTATCAGTCCTTGGTACTATGCAGTTTTTGTAAATCTTTCTTCAAAGATTGATTTTATTATGAAAATCTATGACCATCAGCCTTCACAGGTTGACCAGAACTTTCATGGAGTTCCTTTCCTGCCACGTTCGTAGCTCCTTCCCGGAACAGGGAGTAACAAGTTACAGTTCTTACACTCTGCAGAGGTGCGTTACTTTACCCATGAGAGATCAGCTTCCTTGTGGCACAACCGGGCGTACTTTCATGTCCACAATTCCATGATGTGGGGCCCAGTAGTTGGTCCAAGCCAATCACTGCCCTCTCTGTGACCTCATATATCTGCACAATCCTTCGAGGTTGGATCACCTCCGTTAAGCCCCCTTTCGAGCAGGCTAAAACCCTGATGAGTTCCCGAAGACTCTATGACCTGGTGATGCCCGGAATAGTACCATTAAATGGACTATATCCCTAAACACCATTCATAGATAATCTAGACACCAAAAGTGTGGGGTGTAAGGGTGCCCACCCATATGTTGGATCCGCACAAGGAATCATAACGTCACGTTAAGGTCGTCTTGCCTCCATACGAGAGGAAAAGGATACAGCTGACTTCTCCGTCCCATTCCAAATCTCATGGCTAACGCGTAATATACGATGCTAGAATCACTGATGTTATGGGTTATTAATCCCTAATTGTTCATCATTATTGCAAATAGAAACCTAAGTTCTATTGCTCCATCATATAATCACTTAGGATGATACCTAAGATTTATTTATTTTGAGAAAATAATATTTTCTTTCACTGGAATATAGATGATAACACACAATTTGCGAATACATTGATAAAGACTCTTCAAATGACATGAGGAAGTGATGAACTTGCCTTGTGATTACAAGGTAGTGAAGTCTGAAGCGTGCACTGGACCTTGAACTTCTATGTCTACAAAAACATCATTATTGCCCGATAAGGACAATATTTAAAGAAATAAGATGATTATGCAAATTAATGTAATGCATCATTTAGTTTTGTGTGTATTCTCCCCCATTATTTAAATTATAAAAATTATTTTCATAAGCAAAGAATTTATAAATATTAATTATTAATATTCATTGGATATTGTATTACTTATTTTCTTTTATTTTATTTGAATTTTAATCATTTAATAATTCCTTTGAGAATTATCATTTTTATTTTATATAAATTATTTGTTTAGTATTTTTATAAAATAATACAATATTGGTATATAATAAAAGTGATTTTTATTTATTTTTATAATCTTTTTTTAATTTTATAAAATTCCATAAGGAATATATATTATAAAATTCTTGATAAAAATTATATGACTCAAATTTTATTTCTTATTTTATTTAGAGAGATTGGATTATTGTGAATCCAAAAGTATTTTATTTATAATTTTTGGATTTTATTTTATTTTCTAGAATTTATTTAAATTTAGGGGCATTTTGGTCTTTTCTTAATTATTTAAATTTGCTTTAGGTGATTGGGCTGGCTGTGTTGGGCTTATTGGGCCGTTTTAGCCCAATTGGGCAAAACCAACTTGGCTCCCCGAAGGGTCCTGGCCCTCCCAGCCCATTCTCTCTGTCTCTCCTTCGCTCTCATCTCCCCTCTCCCTCGACCCCGTGGGGTTCTGGCGCCGCCGCTAGTGATGCCCGCCGTCGTGGCCCTCCCTGGCCACTGTCGTGGTGCAGGGCGAGGTTGGAGACTACGCTCGTCCATCTGGTCCAATTCGATTTGATTTCGGAGCTCCCCTGTGGCCAGGTTCACCCTGGTACCGAACCCTAGGGTTTGGGTTGAGTGATGCCACTGCCTCTACAGACCCTCATGTGATGGTGTGCGGTGTTCGTGTGCTGTTGTGGCTGTCGCCATGGCTAGTGCGGGTTGCAGCGCCCTCTGGGTGCTCCCCGTGCCGCCGCGAGCATTTCGGCCCTTCTTCTTCCTCTTCAATTCATCAGCGAGGACCCCGGGTAAGTTGCGCCTCTATGAATCTTAGTTCATCCTATCACCATGAATCTCTCTGTGTGTATCTAGTGGCTACCCTTGCCTAGTGCATGTGTTCTGATTAGGGTTCATATCCTAATTACGATTATTGTTCTGATTAGGGTTCATATCCCTCTGTTGATCATATCTATGATGATTTGGATCTAGTGGTGATAATCCTTGAGCATGATGAATGGTTGTTTCATGTGTATTATTATTTGTAGTTGGCTTTGGTCATGTTACTGGCTTGTCAGACTTATTCCAGTGGTAATTTACTATGATCCAATGTTAGTGTTTCTATGAAATCCCTACTTGGAAATGTTGTTGATATGAGAACTTTCTACTATCAAGAGTTTTATACTGATAGTAGTTCTGTCAGTAATTTCTTACTGCATTTATAATGGTTGGCTTGTATGAGAATATACAAACTGAATATATAATCATTACATGTTAATGATTTTTTGTAGATGTATAGATGAGTTTGATTATGATTCCTGGCATTTGGTTTCAGGAATATGATGTTTAGTGGATTGCCCCTTTTTATTTGTGAAATATAAGTAAAGATTGGGATTAGCTTATTAGAACCTGTCCTTGTGATATCATTATAAAATGGCACACAAGTGATTGGGTCCTATTCCTAAGCTTAGTTCTAACAGTGCTTGTGATTAATACTGGCAAAGATAAAATGAAAGCTTTTTTTAATTCTCCTGCCTATGATGTTGGTCTGAGGCATAGGAACTAGTTTCCTAATGGTTGTCCCTGATAGAAATATTCTGGTAGAATTACCAGCTTCTAATTCTTGAAGCATAGTTGGAAAACAATGGGTGTGGTCAGGTTTTTGCATGAATCCATAGGATTTATGGATACTGAGGTGCTACTCTTTTAAGAGATGTGCCCAGATTTCATAATCTTGCCTTTGGCTATATTGAAATATAGGATTTGGCTTTTGTAACCAGGATCAATGATGTTAGATTGAGATCCTAGTTATACTGGTATGTTGATCTTGTGATTATGACTTTAATTTTTTAAAAACGTTCTAGGATGGATTCATCCCACATGGATGAATACTGAGAGGTTGGATATAAAACAACACATGATTCATTGATATGATAAATAGATCATGTGATGGTTTTATATACTCACCACAACTATGGTTGTTGTTGTGGTTGTAACTTGTTGATCTGGTGGCCTGATCTTGTTGCTTTCCCTACTGCTTACAGCTCCTAGAACTTGTCCTTGATCTTGATATCCACCTTCTAGTTCCTGGTAGCTTGGTCTTGACCTTGCTGTCCACCTATTCCACCCCCTCCTTATGTCACCATCTTGGTGAGTTCTGAGAGGATCTAGTTTGTGGTTTAGTTTGGCTGTGGCTAGGCTGCTGATGTTTGATGTGTATGAACAAGAATATGAGGTTGTGGTGCTTTCCCACGGCTGTGCTGAGCAGTTTTACTTGTGTGGGCAGCTGTTGATGTGTTGACAGCACACACCATGCATTTAGGTGTGTGTGCTTCTTGTGTGCCTGCTGCACCCTTGTGGATATGCTCAGGGAATGAAAGTTATCTTTTTATCTGTTTACCACTTCACTGCTTGGTGAAACTTGCCCCTCTCTCTGATTGAAATTATTTGACTTGTGGCTTATGGATGATGAAAGATTAAATTCTTTCATTTTGGTGAAACTTGCCCCTCAGATTTACTCAGTGATGTAAAGTTGAACAGTGCATCCCACTATCACTACTGAGAGTAAAAGAAATATATTAACCCTCATTTTCTTTCTTTTTGTTTGTTCTTTATTTTGCAGGTACAAGACTTGAAGATTCAAGATTTAGATTAGGTTTTGCTTTTTCTTTATAGAATAATTCCCTTGTAATATTTATTTTATTCTTTGTAAATAAAATGTACTTAGATGAATATGGATGTAATTCTACTCTATAAAGATTCTTTATTAGTTTTGTAATTTTCATTTTGTAACTATTGATGAGTTGGTTAAATGAAATGTATATTCATTATTTAATTTTCAATATTATCTAAATATTTTGGTTCCTATGTATTGTTTCTTTATAAGTTACATTTTGTAACTTATCCATTGATTAAATATATGAAATAAATATTCATTTACTCTATTATGTTATATTATTTAAAGTTTCAATTACTAATTGTTAACTCTTGATTAAATCAAATTACTCAAACATAGTTCTAATTTATTTTAAATTGTGAAATCTAACACTCAAGTTTAAATTCAAATTTCATTTCCCAAAACTCACTAATCCAGAAAGATCATATCAAAGTTTATAACGATCATTCTCCAAGTCTATTCCTAATCTTAAAGAGTGAAAGAAACTTTGATCACTTTAGGTTTTTATTTGGCAAAAAATTTACCTACATTTTTGACAGATGAATGCATGCAATTGCACAGATTCCTAAATCTACCCTTCGTTGGTTCCTAAATGCTGGGATGTTACAGACTTCCCCCCTTAAATTAAACTCCGTCCCAAAGTTTGTTGAAGTATACCTGAATAGTTCTAGATAGGCTTTCCTTAAATCGTCTTGTTTCTCCCAGGTAGCTTCTCTTTCTGGATGATGTTCCCACTGTACCTTGCAATAATTGATGGCCCTGTTTCTCAACCTTTTCCAATTTTCTTCCAAAATTTTACAGGGTTTTTCAACATAGGTCAGGTCTGCTTGTAATTCTATCTCTTGGTGTGTGATTGCATCATCCGGAACTTTCAAACATTTATGGAGTTCTGACACATGGAAAACATTATGAACTTGAGCAAATTTTGAGGGTAACTCTAAAGCATAAGCTATAGTACTGTTTTGACTCAGTATCTTGAATGGCCCGATATATATCTTGGACTCAATTTTGCTTTAACTCTGAACCTTTTAACTCCTTTCATTGGACTTAACTTCAAATATATCATGTCTCCTACTTCAGGATGCCATGATCTTCGACTTTGATCAGCATAACTTTTCTGCCTACTTTGAGATATTTTTAGTCTATCATTGATCTTATCAATGATATATTGTTTTTCCTTGATATAGTCTGGCGCAAAATTCCTTGCTGCTTCCAGGCTCATACCAACATATTGGTGATCTACATTTCCTTCCATACAGAACCTGATATGGAGCTGCCTTTAGACTACTCTGATAGCTATTATTGTAGGAAAATTTTGCTAATGGTAGATGGTCTTCCCATGTACTTCCAAAATCTAATGGACAAGCCCTTAACATGTCTTGTAGTATTTGATTTGTTCTTTTTGTTTGACCCCCTGTCTCTGGATGATAATCTGTGCTAAAATCTAACTTTGAACCAAGTGCTTCATGTAATTGCTTCCAAAATGCTGAAGTAAACACTGATCCCCTATCAGTAACAATCTTTTTGGGCACTCCGTGCTTACTTACTATCTCTTTGATGTAAACTTCTACTAACTTCTCGGCATTATCCTTCTGATTTACTGGAATAAAATGTGCATTTTTAGTGAGTCTATCCACAATCACCCATATCATATCCTTCTGTTTAGGTGTCATGGGCAATCCTGTGATGAAATCCATACCTATTTCCTCCCACTTCCATTCTGGAATTTCCAAGGGTTGCAATGGTCATGCTGGACTTTGATGTTCAGCCTTCACCCTTTGGCAAGTATGGCATTCTGATACATATTTAGCAATGTCACTTTTCATGTTATTCCACTAGAATAATTCTTTCAGATACATGTACATCTTAGTACTTCCTAGATGTATAGAATATGGTGTTTCATGTGCTTCCCTAAGTATGACTTCACGAATCTCAGTCACATCTGGAACACAAAGACGGACTTGAAACCACAAAGACTCATAATCTCCAAGGTGAAAAACTGATGTTTGCCCTTGAGATATCCTCCGAATTCCCTCAGTAATGAAAGGATCTTCTCCTTGATGTCTAAAACTTTCGTGCTTAAGATCACTGTCTTGCTCTACAACTACCTGCATAGTAGCTAATCCTCCAAGAACCTTTGTTCTAATGAATTGAAGCTCTAATCTTTCCAAGTCCATCTATAACTCTTTTGGTAGCTCCTGATTGCTAGGTTGAATATCCGCACTTTTACGACTTAAAGCATCTGCTACAACATTTGCTTTTCCTGGAGTATAGTTGATTGTTAAATCATAATCTTTGATTAGTTCCAACCAACGCTTCTGTCTCATATTCAATTCCTTTTGAGTGAAGAAATATTTAAGACTTTTATGGTCAGTGTATAACTCACATCTGGCTCCATAAAGAAAATGCATCCATCCTTTCAGCGCAAAGACTACTGCTGCTAACTCTAAATCATGAGTTGGATAGTTGACTTCATGTGGTTTCAGTTTTCTTGAACCATAAGCAATTACCTTCCCATCTTGCATTAGCACACAACCCAGATCTTCGTTAGATGCATCACAGTATACTGTAAAGTCTTTCCCTGTTTCTGGAACTGCTAAAATTGGAGCTGTAGTTAACCTAGTCTTCAACTCCCGAAAACTTGCTTCACACTTCTCATCCCAATTGAATGGTGTATTCTTTCTTAACAATTTGGTCATTGGTCCAGCTATTTTGGAGAAACCTTCAATGAATCTCCGATAATAACCAGCCATCCCCAAGAAACCTCGAATTTGTTTCACATTGGTTGGTGCAGTCCATTCTAGTACTGATTGAACTTTGGATGGATTTACAGCAATTCCATCTTTACTGATCACATGACCGAGGAATTCTACCTCATCTAACCAGAATTCACACTTACTGAACTTAGCATAAAGCTTATGTTCTCTTAGGGTTTGCAATGCTATTCTCAAATGATCTGCATGCTCTTCCTTATCCTTTGAATAGATCAGAATATCATCAATAAAGACTATGACGAACTTATCCAAATATGGCATGAAGATTTTGTTCATCAGATTCATAAATATTGCTGGTGCGTTGGTTAAACCAAATGGTACCACCAGATACTCATGGTGTCCATACCTTGAGACAAATGTTGTCTTTGGAACATCCTCGGGTTTATTTTTATCTGATGGTATCCATATCTTAGATCGATCTTAGAAAATACTCCATCTCATTTCACTTGATCAAACAGATCTTGAATTCTCGGTAAAGGTACTTATTCTTTATGGTAACATTATTCAGATTTATGTAGTCTCCACACATCCTTCTACCACCATCCCTTTTATCCACAAAGATTACTGGTGTTCCCCATGGGGATACACTTTCCTGGATAAATCCTTTTCCGGCTAACTCATCAATTTGCTCTTTGAGTTCTTTTAATTCTTTTGGTCCCATCTTATATGGTGCTTGAGCTATTGGTGATGTACCTAGAATTAGATCAATAGTGAACTCTATCTCCCGATCTGGTGGCATTCCAGGTAGCTCTGCTGGAAAAACATCTTGAAACTCATTTACTATAGGAATATCTTCCAATTTGACCTCTTTCATTGAGTTCAACTGCAGATCCACTATAACACCACGGTTCTGAAAAGACCGTGGCTTCTATGTGACATGACAATCCCTGGATCGATTCATTGGCCCACAATAGAATAAGATGAATAACATAGCAAAATATCCGTGTATCATAAATAACGAAGATCCAGAGTACCATTATTACAATAAAAGCTTAGCTCAAGGCTAGCTCAAAATATTCAAGTAGCAACATAAATAAAGCAATCCTCCATTCTTCAAATTGCCCACAAGTGAACAAGTGCCGAGTGGAGTACCGTGGCCTAAATCGATTACTCAGAATCGGAATATCCTGCAACATGAAACGTAGCAGCCCCGAAGGGTAATATTTTGAGCTAGCCTTGAGCTAAGCTTTTATTGTAATAATGGTACTCTGGATCTTCGTTATTTATGATACACGGATATTTTGCTATGTTATTCATCTTATTCTATTGTGGGCCAATGAACCGATCCAGGGATTGGCATGTCACATAGAAGCCACGGTCTTTTCAGAACCGTGGTGTTACAAGATGGTATCAGAGCCCGTGTGTCGACTGTAGGATCGTGACCTAGGTTTGGATTAGGAAGCCATAGAATTATTAAAGCTTATATTAACTCTGTCTTTCATCTTATGCCTTTCACTCTCATAAATTCTTACCATATGCTCTTCTCACACTTTCCTCTTTTAATTGATAGATGGGAGAAGTCAGGACTGAGTATGCAACCATGGAGTCACCAAGGCCCTTTGCAAGACAGTTAGCACAGCTCTCGCAGTCATTGGGATTGCCACTGCCCATGTTCAAGGGAAGAAGGCCTAACACCTATGGATATGGCGAGGATGCATGGGAGATCACCACTTTCATCTTCAGGGATGCCGCCTTGCCAAACCCTGTGCATCTGATCTACACCAAGACATACTACAACTGGGGACTTGGAATAAACTTGGCCTTGCATGAAGCCCTGTCTTGCCAGTGCCATCTTGTCTGACACCTACTGCCAGCAGATTCACCCTACCGTGACTACGGGAGGCGTGATGAAGATGGGAACATTGTGGTTACGCCGGGCGACAGGAACAACATGTCGCCCCGTCGGAGGCACATAGAGGACATGGAAAGGGAGAATGGAGCTCTAGCTGAGAAAGTGATGATGGTAAAGGAGATTGCAGATTTTGCCAGCAATGGTATGGTGGTCCAGGGACAGGAGATAGACACCTTGCATGAAGCTGTGGATGTTCTAAAGAATGCCTTGGTAGGCAGGGATGCAACCATAGCACAGCTTGATGGGACCGTGCATGAAAAAAATCAGACCATACAACAGCTGCAAGGTATCGTCCAGGAAAGGGACCAGACTATTGAAGATATGGCAGCCCAGATTGCCGCTCTCCAAGCACAGCTGAATCCACCCTCTGATGATGACAATGGAGATGATGGCAACAATGATGATGATGATGACAGTGGGAATGACGATGATGATGAGGACGAGGATGATGATGATGGAGACGATGATGGTGGAGGAGATGAAGTTGTTGCAGCTGCAGTAGAGAATGAAGAAGAAGAGGAGGATCCAGAAGAGGTGGAGTTTGAGATTTCTAGTGATGACACAGGAGAGGTGTATACTCCGCCGCCATGGTTGTATCGTGGACAGAAGCGCAAACGCATGAGTGCAAGGACCTACCGCAACCTCTTCAAGAAGTAGATAGAAGTCCACCAATTAGTCTTTGTTAGGTAAAATCGTTAGGATTAGTCTCGATCGATGTAAAACTTAATTACTGTTAGTTTAAGAGTGGTTAGTTGCTCATATGTGTACTCGATATCCCAGGATTATTTGTGCGAATTTTATGGAAGAGTTATGGCAAGTTTGGTTAATATCTGAGTTATTCATGTTGCAGTTTTTCTGCTGACACAGCAGTACTGTACGAATTTTCATATTTTAGTGGTATCTGGGAAAAATCTGAAAAAAATAGGGTTGGTTCGAAACTCTCTGTACTGTATGCACAAACATCAGCAAAAATTCCTAACGAGTTTAAGACAGGTAGAAAAATTCGTGAACACTGCTGGACTGTTCTGTAGATTGCCGTTTTTAATGCTTTGTTGATCTATTATGTAGATAACTATTGCCAACTCTTCTAAAAACTATTTAGGTATCTACTGCTAGGATAACCCCTGGGATGTTGTTGGATCATTGTTTGCTAATGTGTTGCTTGCTTGAGATTGTCTGTGATTGTTTTGTTGTTGTTTGGTCATAATGCATGGGTAAAATCCTGTTTTCGTAATCGCATCTTTCTAAACTTACCTGTGCTGAACCGCAGATGCCTCCCCGCCGTCAACCCACTGAGTTGGATCAGCTCATGGCAGCTTAGGCACAGCTGACCCAAGTTATGACCCAGTTAATGGAAGCTCAGAACAACAACAACAACAACAACAATGGGAACAACCAGCCTCAGGGAGATGCTCTCACTAGGTTTCTGAGGCTAAGGCCAGCTAAGTTCTCTACTGCAACGGAGCTGATGGTTGCTCTCGACTGGTTGCGTTCAGTCAACAAGGATCTGGTAACTGTTGGGTGCACAGATGCTGAGAAGGTGAGATTTGCCGCTCACCTACTGGAGGGACCAGCCGCTTCGTGGTGGGACACTTTTCAGATCACCCACCCACCGGACACTGTGACTTGGGCAATGTTTGAGGAAGGGTTCAGGACCAACCACGTGTCTTCAGGAGTTCTGAGCCTGAAGAGGAAGGAATTTCGCAACTTGCGCCAAACCAACCGCACCGTGGCTGAGTATATCGAGGAGTTCAACAACTTGTCTCGTTATGCACCAGAGGATGTTGACACTGATGCGAAGAGGAGGGAGAGATTCATGGATGGCCTCAGTGATGAGCTTTCAGTGCAGCTGCTGGTGGTTTACTGTCCCACTTTCCAGGAGCTTATGGACAAGGCCAGGATCTTAGAAGGGAAGCACAAGCAGGTAGAAAGCCGCAAGAGAAAGAGCAACAATCACCACTCTGGTTCTCACCACAAGTCTCGCACTTCTTATGATGGATACTCCAAGCATGGAGGGAGTGACCATGGGCACCATGGGAGCCATGACCGCCACAACCATGGAGGCGATGGACATCGCCATGATAGCCACAAGAGCAACCGCCACAGCCACAAGGGAGGACACACTCACCATTCTGGAGGACACAGTGGACAGGACCGCAACCGTGATCGCAGCTTTGTGAAGAAGGATCTGAGTGAGGTGACATGCTTCAAGTGTGGCCAGAAGGGACATTATGCAGATAACTGTCCGGAGAAGAAAGGACTGAAGCCAACCAACAACCAGAAGGCCACAGTGAACCACATGAATGTGGAGGAGATCCCTGATGAGCCTCATCTTGTGATTGGTAAGTTTCCAATCAACACTCACCTTGCACTTATACTTTTCGATACTGGTGCATCGCATTCATTCATATCAAGCGCCTTTGTGGATAAGTATAAGTTACCTACGGAGTCTATGAAAGAGTATATTAGAGTAAGCTCACCTGGAGGAGATATGATAGCTAGCGCGGGATGCCGCGACTTAACTGTGAGGATTGGAGCACACAATTTTATTGCACATCTGGTAGTTTTGGAATCACAAGGTCTAGATGTAATACTGAGCATGGATTGGATGTCTATGCATGGGGGACACATAGATTGTGCACAGCGAGCTGTTTCACTCAAAACCCCGGATGGTAAGAGAATTAGGTTCAAGTCAGCTGTGCGACCGGGAAGGTGTAAACTAAATTCTCTTAAGGGGGTTAGCTTGGATACCGTGCCTGTGATTAAGGATTACCCCGACGTGTTCCCGGAAGAGCTGCCATGGATGCCACCTGATAGGGATGTGGAGTTTCTCATCGATCTGATGCCGGGAACAGGACCTATAGCAAAGAGACCGTACAAGATGGATGTGGATGAGCTGAAGGAATTGAAGAAACAGCTAAAAGAGCAGTTGGACAAGGGATTCATTCAGCCTAGCTCGTCATCATGGGGTGCACCTGTTCTGTTTGTGGAGAAGAAAGACAGCAGCAAGAGATTAGTGGTGGACTATCGCTCGCTGAATGAAGTGACCATCAAGAACAAATACCCCCTTCCGAACATAAATGATTTGTTTGATCAACTGGAAGGAGCAAAGGTGTTTAGCAAAATTGATCTGCGATCGGGTTATTTCCAATTGAAGATCCGGGAGGAGGACATACCAAAAACCGCCTTCACTACTAGGTATGGTTTATATGAGTATACAGTTATGTCTTTTGGACTAACGAATGCTCCGGCATATTTCATGACCATTATGAACAAGGTATTCATGGAGTACTTGGACAAGTTCGTGGTTGTGTTTATTGATGACATACTGATATATCCCAAGGATGATGTTGAGCATGAGAAACACCTGCGACTGATTATGGAGAAGCTGAGGGAACACAAGCTGTATGCCAAATTCAGCAAGTGCGAGTTCTGGCTTAACACTGTTGGATTTCTTGGACACGTGGTGTCAGGTGAAGGAGTCGCTGTTGATCCAAGCAAAGTGACTGCAGTGACTGAGTGGGAAGCGCCCAAGAATGTGGGTGATATTCGTAGCTTTTTGGGACTTGCTGGATATTACAGGAGGTTCATTGAAAACTTCTCGAAGATTGCTAAGCCAATGACAGAACTTCTGAAGAAGGAGAGGAAGGTTGAATGGACGGATGCGTGTGAAGCCAGTTTTTAGGAACTGAAGCATCGACTAGTGACCGCACATGTTCTGTGTTTACCAGATCTTCAGAAGGATTTCCAAGTGTACTGTGATGCTTCTCGGCAGGGACTTGGGAGTGTGCTGATGCAAGATGGGAGAGTGGTGTCATATGCCTCGCGTTAACTTAAACACCATGAGAGGAATTATCCCACACATGACTTGGAATTAGCATCAGTTGTGCATGCACTCAAAGTATGGAGGCACTACTTAATGGGGAAACACTGTGATGTGTACACCGAGCACAAGAGCCTGAAGTACATATTTACACAGAAAGAACTCAACATGAGACAAAGGAGATGATTGGAACTTATCAAGGATTATGATATGAATCTGCAATACCACCCAGGAAAGGCCAATTTAGTGGCAGATGCTCTGAGCCGGAAGGTCTATGCCAATGGATTGACAATTGGGGAATTGCCCGAGGATTTGTGCAAGCAATTCAAGGACCTTAGACTAGAGATAGTGTCTGAAGGATATTTGGCAGCAATGGAAGTCCAACCAACGCTGCAGGACAGGATCAGGAAGGCTCAAGTAGGAGACAAGGAGATGGATGAAATAAAGGAAAAGATGAAGGAGGATCGGGCAAAAGAATTCCGCGAGGATGAGCAAGGAACCTTGTGGTATGGAGGTCGTTTGTGCGTTCCTAACGATTCGGAGATAAGGAAGTTGATTCTGCAGGAAGCTCATGACTCGCCGTATTCCATACATCCGGGCAATACGAAGATGTATATGGACCTAAAGGACAGATTTTAGTTGAGAAACATGAAGGGAGACATCGCTGAGCATATCGCCATATGTGATGTATGTAGCCGAGTGAAGGCGGAACACCAGAAGCCAGCAGGACTACTGCAGCCATTGCCCATGCCGGATTGGAAGTGGGATAGAGTGGGAATGGATTTTATCATAGGATTGCCCAGGACCAGGTCAGGATATGACTCCATTTGGGTAGTGGTCGACCATTTGACCAAGGTAGCCCACTTTATACCGGTGAAGACGACCTACACGAGTGCAAAGTTGGCCAAGAATTATATGGACATGATTGTGTGCCTACATGGAGTTCCTAAGAGTATTGTATCTGATAGAGGCACCCAGTTTACCTCACACTTTTGGCGCCAGCTGCACAAGTCATTGGGGACTAGATTGGAGTTTAGCACAGCATTCCACCCACAGACTGATGGACAAACCGAGAGGGTAAATCAGATTTTGGAGGATATGCTGAGAGCTTGCGCTTTGTCTCATGGTTCTAGTTGGGATGAGAATTTGCCGTATGCTGAATTTTCCTACAACAACAGCTATCAAACCAGCATCAAGACGTCACCGTTTGATGTGTTGTACGGGAAACGGTGCCGGACACCATTGCTATGGGATGGAGTAGGAGAACGTCAGTTGTTTGGACCTGATTTGATCAAGGACGCTGAGGAGAAGGTCGCCTTGATTAGGGATAGGCTGAAGGTAGCACAATCAAGGCAGAATAGCTACGCTGACGCCAAGCGCAAGGAAGTGTTGTATGATGTAGGTGATATAGCATATCTCAGAGTGTCGCCGTTGCGTGGAATTAAGAGATTTGGAATCAAGGGTAAGCTGGCACCTCGGTTTATTGGACCATATCGGGTCTTAGCATGCAAAGGAGAGGTTGCTTTTCAGTTGGAGTTGCCAGAGGCTCTGTCCGCTGTCCACAATGTGTTCCACGTGTCCCAGCTAAAGAAGTGCCATCCGGAGATGGTGGATACACCATTGAGAGACACTGTGCCACTAGAGGAGGTTCAGCTTGAGAATGACTTGACCTATGAGGAGAAGCCGGTCAAGATTCTGGAGACAGCGGAGAGGATTACCCGTACCAAGACGATCAGGTTTTGCAAGGTGCAATGGAGCCACCACACCGAAGAGGAAGCCACTTGGGAGCGTGAGGATGACATCCGCGAAGACCACCCACACCTATTTGCTAGCCGCGCCAAATCTCGGGGACGAGATTCATCTTAAGGGGGTTAGTCTTGTCACATCCCAACATTCCCAAATTCTAGATTTGGTATTGCACTGCATCATGATCATCATTCACTTGCAATGACATTTTGCATTCATGAAATTATTTGAGTTGCAAAACACTATTTTAAAACCCTATTTGGAATCACTGAGATGAACCTACAAGGGAATGTACTAGGACTTGTATTTTCCACTTTTTAGAAACTAGCGGAAAGGATACAAAAGGGTCCTAGGTTGATCTTATGAATTTTAGAAAAATTTAGAAAGAAATTTCAACTCGTTTGGAATCCGTATGGAAAAGATCTAATAGAAATACTAAAACAGAAAAGATTAAAAGAAAATAAAAAAACAGCAGCGAGCCGGCCTGCCGTGGCCCAGGCCCAGCCCGCGCAGCAGCCCGCAGCAGCAGCGCGCCCGCGCGGCGTGCACTAAGCGTCGCCCACTTCCCCCTGTGCCATTGCCATGTGGGCCCCGCCCGTCAGCGCCTCGCCGCCGACCGTGTTCTTCACAGACTCAACGACCCGGCGCAAAATTCGTGAGATTTTCCCGTCAAATCCGAACCGACCCCAAGTGTTTGTTGCCCCCTATTAATCCCTAGGTTTTCCTCTTCAAAATCCCCCAAGAGCCACCCCCTAAGACGCCTCTAATCTTCGACGATTGCTCGCCGGAGTTCCCCATCGCCGCCGCCGATTTCGAGCTCGGTGAGCTTCGCCGCCACCACGCCTCGCCCTCTCTCTCGCCCTGCGAGCTCGCCGCCGCCTTCCCCTGACCGCTCCCCCCTCCTCTCTCCCACGTAGGTCCCCACCGACGTCGTCGCCCGCGCCACCCGATGCCGCCACCTCCAGCCGGCTACCGCGCTCGGCCTCGCCACCGCACCGAGCATGCCCCCGCGTCGACGACCTCGACCCCCACGCCCTGATGCCGTACGCCGCCCCACCGCCTCCAGGGACCCCGCCGCCACCGCACCGACCACACCGTCGCCGCCGACGACCGCGCAGGTGAGCATGCCAGCCGCAGCCGTCCGATCGGGGATGAACGGCCAGATGGCCGTGGACCAGCGCATGGACCATTTGACCGGTCAGCTCCCGTGCCACATCAGCATGGACTAGTCAACTGGCCTTGTCTGTTTAAATTAAATCAATTTAATCGGCAGAAATTGAGTAAAACTTGCAAAATTCATATCTTTTTTTGAGGGTAATAATAGTAGGAAAGGCTCCTACTTCCTCATTTTCATTAATAGTGGGTCAGAGTCTATAAAGTTACATATTTACATAGAGACAGAGGGGGGAAGTCTCTAAAAAGTCAGAACAGATAAGTCTAGGATTACAAGAAGAATTACAAACTATGAATAATGCTCTTGATAAGTGGATGTAACTCCTCTTTTGTCCTATGAATCAGCAGTGACAGATCAGCAGCTAATCTTGACTTCCAAGCCTGAACTGAGGGTTGTATGTTATTAAACCAGAGATTGTTTCTCTCTTTCCAGATGTTCCAAGAGCCCAGCAAGGTGATTTCCATAAATAGTTTTTTATTCCAGCTCTTTTTTCCTTGCTCAATGATGTGAAGTCTAGAGTTGGTCATAGACCAAAATATGTTAATTGAGCTCCAGCAAGCTTGGCTAAATGGGCAATGAAAAAGCAAATGTTCAATTGTTTCCTCAGTATTGTGATTACACATAAAACAATCATATCCAGTCCCCAGTGCATAATGTCTTCTTCTTAACATGTTTCTTGTATTCAATCTGTCAGACAGAAATAGCCACCCAAAGAACTTCACTTTTGCAGTGCACTTCGATTTCCACAGCCATTTAAAGGATATGTGTGGATTAATATTTCTAAAATTGTATTGGTAATATTTGCTGGAAGTGTATTCTTTGGCCCCCCAAACATAGCTCCAAGTGTCATGTGAATGTTCTCTTAGTTCAATTTCTCTACAGCTGTTTTGAATGTCTCTCAATTCAGTTAGTGCCTCAGGTGATAAAGGGAGATAGAAAAGTTGTGTCAAACTATCAGCTATAAGAAACTCCTGAGTAGGGATATCTTCCTTCCTAGCATAGGAATAGATGGTTGGGTGACTCTCTTCTAAGATAGTTGCAGACCATTGATCCTTCCAAAAAAGTGTGGTAGCCCCATTACCAATAGAGCTTTTAGCTATTCCTCTGAATAAATGTGAAAGTCTAGAAACATCTCTCCACCAGAAAGAGCCACAAGGTCCAGAAGCATGAGGAACATTGTTGCTATAATATGCATTCCATACTAGGGAGACCCATGGTGTGTCATCCTTATTATAGAATTTATGCAGGAATTTAAGCAGAAGGCCTTCATTCTGAATTCTAAGGTTGAGAATGCCAACACCTCCTCTGCATTTTGGCCTGCAAATCATATCCCAAGCAGCTAGAGAACTGCATTTTTCACCCTCTTCAGTTTTCTTGTTCCACAAACAGTGTCTCTAAATTTTTTCTATATGCCCCACTATCTTATCTGGCAATTTGATTGCACACATGGTGAAAGTTGCAATTGAGGCCAGTAAAGAATTAATCACAGTAACTCTCCCACTGTAAGACATCATCATGAATGAAGCAGAAACCTTTCTTTCAACTCTGTCAATCAGTGGCATAAGATCATAAACGGTGGGTTTGGTGGTGCCAAGAGGAAGCCCCAAATAAGTGAAAGGCATTTTGGCAATTGCACATCCCAAAATATCTGCAATTTCCTGAGAATAGTTACCAGGCAGATTTATTGGTATTAGGTTTGACTTATGAAAATTAATTTGTAAACCAGTAGAAACAGCATAATTCTGAAGAATCCCTTTCATTATCTGTATTTGATCTTTGTCTGCTTGCATTATAATCAAAGTGTCATCTGCATATTGAACCACTGGAAAATCCTATCCAAAATCAGGGGAGAAAGGGGCCCTGAGTATGTTTTCTCTGAATGCCTTATTGATTGCAGATTGTAGTAAATCAGCAGCAAGCACAAAAATAAGGGGGGCAGAGGGTCTCCTTGTCTAACTCCTCTTTTGCAATGAAATTTCCTTCCAGGTACTCCATTGAGCAAAACAGCTGACTTTCCAGTACCAAAAATAATTTCAATCCATTTCAGCCACTTATCATCAAAACCCATCTGCTTCATAATTTTCATCATAGCCATATGATCAATGGTATCAAAAGCTTTGGCAAAGTCCAGCTTGAGTAAAATAATCTCTTTCTTAGAAGCTTCACATTGATACAGGAATTCAAATGCCCAAGCAAGGCAATCCTGAATGTTTCTGCCTTTTAAAAAACCATATTGATTTCTATGAATAATCTTCAATATAACCTTTTGTAGCCTATTAGCCAAGATTTTTGTTATAAGCTTCAGAACACAATTAAGTAGAGTTATTGGCCTGAAATCATTGATAGATTCAGGTGAACCTATTTTTGGAATGAGTGTAATATGACCCATATTTATACTTTCTAGATTCAGATCTCCTTCATAGAATTGAAAACGTAAAGAGTAAATGTCCTCCTTGATGATGTGCCAACAACTTTTTAAGAAAAGACCATTAAAACCATCAGGACCTGGGGCTTTATTGTAGGGGTTCGTAGCATGGAAAACAAAAAATTTCTACCGCATGCAAACAAACAAGCCAAGATCTATCTACTAGATTGTAGCAACGAGTCGATAGAGGAACTCACCCTCGAAGATTCCAAAGCGGTTAACGAGAGCAGATTCTCGTGGGTGATGTAGTCGTACTCTTGCCGATCTCAAGATCGCGTAGACGATCCTTCCGGCGCTGCGTTCCGGCAGCGCTCCCGCAGTCGGTCACACATTCGATACTCGACAAAGACCTTCCTCTCCCTTGTTCCAACAGGCAGCGGAGGTTGTAGCACTCTCCTCGTGATTCCGGCGGCATGACAGCGTGGTACCGGAAGTAGAGGGGAGATCTCGCAGGGCTTCACCTTAAGCCGGAGCGAGTATGGTGGATTATGAGAGAGCCCTCGGTGTTCTAGGGTTTAGACACACCAAGGAGGGGGTGCTAGGGCCGGCGGCTAGGGCTTGGAGGTGCCCAAGTCGTTGGCTAGGGAAGAAACCCTAGGTGGCGGCTATGGTCGGCGGCGGCTAGGGTTAGCTTTAGAGGGGGCAATCTTGTGTGCTAGGAGGGGAGCCCTGCCCCTCCTCTTATAGGAGGGAGGCGCCGGCCAAGGGGAGGGGAATCCCTCCCCAACTCGGATCCCAAGTGGGCCGGTGGTGGAGGAGGGACTCCTCCCCAACTCGGTTTCCTCCTCTTTCTCCACTTCCCAAAAATAGCCGTTTGACTTTCAAACTTGGCGTTTGACTTTTCAAACAAGGATTTAATTAATCCCTCTATTTTGTTCAGAGATGACACTTAGTACATGATGCAATCATACCAACTTAATATAACACATCCATGTACCCTTCCCCTCCGGAGTGTCGGACATTCCGAAACCTTCTAGAACATTTCCGATGAAAACACCGGAACCATTCTCCAAATCCGAAAAAGGACTTTCCTTATATGAATCTTATTCTCCGGACCATTCCGGATCTCCTCGTGATATCCAGGATCCCATCCGAGACTCCGAACAACATTCGGTCTCTTACTCATCATTCCATAACTACTCAACAACATCGAATCCTTAAGTGTGTCTCCCTACGGTTCGTGAATTATGCGGACATGATCGAGACACTTCTCCGATCAATAACCAATAGAGGAATCTGGAAATTCATATGGCTCCCACATATTTCTACGATTACTTTGCGATCGAATGAACCACTTACATATGATACCAATTCCCTTTGTCTCACGATAGTTTACTTATCCGAGGTTATGATCGTCGGTATCTCTGCATACCTAGTTCAACCTCGTTACTGATAAGTACTCTTTTCTCATTCCCGTGATATGTGATCCCTTGTGAGCCAGTCACATGCTTGCAAGCTAATTGGATGACATTTCACCGAGAGGGCCCAGAGTATATCTATCCGTCATATGGATGGACAAATCCCACTCTTGATCCATGTGTTGCAACCAATACTTTCCGAACACTCAATGCCACCTTTATAGCCACCCAGTTACAGTGTGGTGTTTGATGTCATAAAAGCATCCATCCGGTAAAGGTGATATGCATGATCTCATGGTCGAAGGAATTAGGTTACTATGTATCAGAAAGCATATAGCAATTGAACTATTTAAAATGACTTGATCTTTATGCTACGCTTATCTATAGGAGAATGTCCATCACATCATTCTCCTAATGATATGACCCTGTTGTTAATAACATCTCTATGTTCATGATCAGGAAACCATGATCATATATTAACCAACAAGCTAGTTTAACAAGAGGCTTTACTAGGGACTCTTTTATGTTTACAAATCACACAAGTATTAATGTTTCCTTTTAATACAATTATAGCATGGTATGTAAACATTTATCATAAGTATGAAGATATGATAATAACCTACTTTATTATTGCCTCTTGGGCATATTTCCAACAGTCTCCCACTTGCACTAGAGTCAATAATCTAGTTTCAAAACCTTTGTGTATTCAACACCTATGGCTTTCTGGTGTTGTATGTACACGATTGCTAGTGGTCAACTGATCTCCGGATCTGACACTTCCAGGTCCGTGTGTAATTGCATGTCTTTGCGTCTCTACGCATCACTCATTCTCTAATGAGATGGCTTTGTATAATTTTGGTCCTTTGGTGAGACCTTTAGTTCTTTGGGGTTAAAACATGTTGATAATATTGTCGTACAATATATCTCCATAGTATTATCCCGCTATGAACTACACCTAGTTTGACAACAAACTACTTGACACAAATGCCCTCTTTAGCTGCTATTATAGCAGTCATATACTTAGCCTTTTGTTGTAGTATCTGTCACAATGTCTTAACTTTGGAACTCATCCAAATCCATTATGGAACTTACTTTCCATTATATTGTGCCACCCTTAGTTTAGATTGAGATAAACTTAATTTGTACTTTGTGACAAAACTAGTATCAATGTAGTACTTTTACAATGAACTAACCATCTATTTGTCACTTCTACAAATAATATACTCTTAGTTCTTCCAAAAGATCATAAGAATATCCTTACTATTGTCCAATGATCAACTTATGAATCATTCTGGTATATGCTCATAACATTTAGAGTATAGGACATATCTGGATTTGTACATATCACAGTATGATTGATATAAATATTCTTTGTGATTTCATACATCAAGTATCAATCTATACTTGAATCTTTGTTTCACTTACCCAGTGTCAATACACTTGAATATATCATCAATATTGAACTCATTCAATCCTTTCTGTGTGACAAGAACCTTTCTTGTAGTTTCTATATTGAACTCATTCAATACATCATCTATGTACTTTCGGCACAACCATATTAGCGTCTATTGATGCCAAATATTTGGGTTTTGCCTAAGTCTTTCATCGGGATGAAATTCTTAATATGTGTTAATAAAAGATACATCATTTCCAATCAACAATATGTCCTCCACATAATGTATTAGAAATATGTCTTAGCGCTCCCACTTAATTTCTTGCAAATGCAAGCATCTTCATCGTCTCTGATGAAATTAAACTCTTTTAGCAGTTTCATCATAGTGAAGATTCCAACTCCGCAATGCTTATTTCAACCATTGAAGTTTGCATATGCATTTAGCATCCTTTGAATTGACAAAACCCTTTGGACCGTGTCATGCACACGTCCTAGGTAACCCTTCTATTAGAAGAACTTGTTTTGTTTATCCAACTACCACATAACAAAATTATATGTCGTGATTGCTACATTAATCCATCTAGACTAAATATCGCTTAATGAAAGATCAGATCTTGTCATAGTCAACTCTTTGAACATTGTTGTGAACTCTTTCCCAACATGTCGACTATTTCATAGATGCAAAACATCCATGTCTATTTCTTTATAGATCCAAACACAACTGTAAGGTCTTACACCTTTCTCGAGGGTCCTTCAAGTTCAAAACTTGATTTCTCGTGTATGGAACTATCACGGATTTTATGGCTTCAAGCCATTTTACGGAGTCAGGGCCCATCATCGCTTCTTTGCATGTAGTCGGATCATTATTGTCAAATAATGATTTAACTCTCAAATCTTGGTATTTGATTGTTTACCTGACCTACTTGGTTTAATAGGAACTTAGATCTCCGTGACCACAACCTTTGAGGCACGTGAGCCATGAGCATTGTCGCTTCCTCCGGAACACTTTTCGGCGCTGCGCAACTCTGCACATATAGCTAAGGTTCTTTTAACCTTATCAAAGTTCTATTGTCCTCCCACTTAACTTTTCACGAAAAAATCCTTCTTAAAGAAACTTGACGTTCTAAACGACAATCATTTTTGTCTTCGATGTTATGGAGGAACAGTTATTCGAAATAACATACAAAGATAGGTTCATCCGACTTTGGTTGCAAACATCTTTCTTATGCATAGCATACCAATGTTTAAGAAAGGACAACTTGGGTTTTATCCCAAACCATAACTTTATATGGTGTCATTTCAACGGATTATGATGGAGCTCTTTTCAGTGGAAAAACGGTAGTCTCTAAAGCTTTTAATCTTTAAAATATAATGGCAGTTTTATTAATTACACCTTTGATCTTACCATGTCAAACAAGGTTTTAATTACATATCTCGAACGCTCCATACTCTTATGGTGTTTCGGGAAATGTAAATCCACGGAACGATTCCTTAAATCTTAGGTATTATGCTAAACTTGTAACTCAAATATCTTCCTTTATGATCTTATCATAAACTATTTATATTCTTGTTACAATGATTTTGCACTTCATCTTGAAAATCTTTGAACTTTTCAAATGTTTCATACTTCATCCTTATTAAGTAAATATTCATATATTCACTCATATTTTCGGAGAAAGCATATGAAGTTGAAATCCATCGCTCTTGACTACACATAATAGACTTCGTACAACAATATGTACAACTTCCAATAAGCTAGTCATTCGTTCCCTTTTGGCCTATGAACGAAGTTTTAATTATCTCTAGAAAGGTTTCACAAGCATCATTTGATCAAAATCAAAAGACTCCAAAATTCCATCCACATGGAGTTTCTTCATGTTTTCTTTCCAATATAATTTAAACGGCGATGTCACTTCCGAAGTGATCTTTCAATCAATTTGTCTTTCGACATTTTTAGCACTAGTTTTATGGATGTGATTTCTCCAACGAGATTTGTGAATCATCCATCTTTTATGGATTACGGAAATTATTTGAACAACCCTTTTGTTCTCATAATACTTGATAAAACAAATCCTGAAGGCAACCTTTGATGTTTAACGAGCAACACAATAACCCTTTATTTGTTCTCGATGAACATCATCACATATTCTTTTGCTAGTTACTTAGGCCATTGTAGTTCAGGAATTGTGTTGTTTCGTATGACGATTCATACCAACAAATTCAGTATCAAATACTTAGGAACCACATTGTTTAATAAGCAAAGAATATAGCCATAACATGTATATCATCTATATACTTAAACTGAACAATTATAGTCTTTTCTTTTCTGCCATATATTTATGAGATTCTCTTTCAGTATTTCCTTTTCTGTTTGAAAGAATCTATCAACATCAACAGTGGAGTCATACATATGACACATAGTCCAAAGCGTGTATAATTAAATACCAATGTCTTTGGACTTACACTTTGAAGTAGATCACCATCATCAAATGTTTGGTGTACTTTCAAATTCCATTCTTTAGTAATCTCTTGGTGTGGTAAATATATTACCTACATCAAATATTCACCCTTATCATGGAATTATTCATGATCAAGCTACTTTAGCTTATAACGGTGAATCGCGAGTATAATGTTGCTCTCCAAAACCTTTTGGAGGATTAGGACAACTAGTGTCTCCAACCTTTTGCAAATTCTCATCAAATATGAGAACATGACTTTTTCCATATTATACTCTATCATGTTGCAACCAAAACTTCGTTTTAGATATCACAATATCTTCCACACATCATGGTTTCTGAAACAACTCTTTCAGATCCTAGATAACCTTGATATTAGGACAATCCTTTGAATATCAAGAATCATGGAGACAAACATGATACTCATACACTAACACTTGGAATTGTCACTCTTGATTTAATACTAATTATTAAACTTCATGGAGTAACCAGAACTTACTGAAAGTTTGCAATAGGACTTTTAAACTTTAGATTAACACTTCAAAACAATACGATACCAGTTCGTAAAGTAACTAACCAGAATTCTATAGTTCTATCATCTCAATTATAACTAAGCGCAAGGTGGTAAACGGATGCCAATGACTACAACAATTATGCAAATTCACTTTGATTTAATTTATGATAAATAGTGTTCAACTTTTAATCACATTGCCATTGAACTCCCACTCAAAACAATATCCCTCACATTGTTTTAGTGATCACACGAACCAAATCCACCACATCAAAACCGATCATCACGAGAGTTGATGTGGCTTCAATGGCGAACAATCAACATGTTCATCATATCTACTATATGACTCATGCTTTACCTTTCGGTGATCCGTGTTCCGAGACCATGTATGTACATGCTAGGCTCGTCAAGATCAACCTTAGCTTCCGCATGAGCAAATCTGGCTTGCTCACGTTGTATACACTCGCAGAATCTAACACGCCCGATCATCACGTGGTGCTTCGAAACAACGAGCTTTAGCAACGGTGCTTACTAAGGATGAACACTTTAAAACTTGAAATTGTGTGCTTGAGGGATCATCTTATAATGCTACCGTCGTAAACTAAGCAATACAAGATGCATAAAAGGATTAACATCACATGCAATTCATAATATGTGATATGATATGGCCTTTCTTCTTTGTGCTTCCGATCTCCATCTTCAAGAACGAACATGATCTCCATCATCACCGGCATTGCATCAAGGTCAATGACGCCGCTCCATGGTTGTCGTCCACCAACTTCAACTATTACAACTACTTTGAATAGACACGCGGGTCTTAACATAATTTAAAGACAACCATATGGCTCCTGCCGGTTGCCAACTTACAATAAGGAACATTGCATACATCAAATATAATCACAATCATGGCCATATCACATCACAGCACACCCCTGCAAAACAAAGTTAGATGCCTCTAATTTTCTTTGCATGTTTTACGTGGTTTGGGGCTTTCAATAAGTGTCGTTCTAACTTACGAACAAGAACCACAACATTGATACTAGTATTGTCAATCACCCGTTGTAAATTGAATCTTAACTATGTTGGGAGAAACAGGCACCCGCAAAGCCACTTATGCAATACAAGTTGCATGTCAAGCGTGGAGCAAGTCTCATGAACGATGTCATGTAAGGTTAGCCCGGGCCGCTTCATCCCACCATCCCGCAAGATGCAAAGTACACAAGAAGCAATGACAACAAAAGCATCAACGCCCACAATGACCATTGTGTTCTACTCGTGCAATAGATCTACATATAGACACGGCTCTGATACCACTGTAGGGGTTCGTAGCATGGAAAACAAAAAAATTTTATCGCATCCAAACAAACAAGCCAAGATCTATCTACTAGATTGTAGCAACGAGTCGATAGAGGAACTCACCCTCGAAGATTCCAAAGCGGTTAACGAGAGCAGATTCTCGTGGGTGATGTAGTCGTACTCTTGCCGATCTCAAGATCGCGTAGACGATCCTTCCGGCGCTGCGTTTCGGCAGCGCTCCCGCAGTCGGTCACACATTCGGTACTCGACGAAGACCTTCCTCTCCCTTGTTCCAGTTGGCAGCGGAGGTTGTAGCACTCTCCTCGCGATTCCGGCAGCACGACGGCGTGGTACCGGAAGTAGAGGGGAGATCTCGCAGGGCTTCACCTTAAGCCGGAGCGAGTATGGTGGATTATGAGAGAGCCCTCGGTGTTCTAGGGTTTAGACACACCAAGGAGGGGGTGCTAGGGCCGGCGGCTAGGGCTTGGAGGTGCCCAAGTCGTTCGCTAGGGAAGAAACCCTAGGCGGCGGCTATGGTGGGCGGCGGCGGCTAGGGTTAGGTTTAGAGGGGGCAATCTTGTGTGCTAGGAGGGGAGCCCTGCCCCTCCTCTTATAGGAGGGAGGCGCCGGCCAAGGGGAGGGGAATCCCTCCCCAACTCGGATCCCAAGTGGGCCGGCGGTGGAGGAGGGACTCCTCCCCAACTCGGTTTCCTTCTCTTTCTACACTTCCCAAAAATAGCCGTTTGACTTTCAAACTTGGCGTTTGACTTTTCAAACAAGGATTTCATTAATCCCTCTATTTTGTTCAGCGATGACACTTAGTACATGATGCAATCATACCAACTTAATATAACACATCCATGTACCCTTCCCCTCCGGAGTGCCGGACATTCCGGAACCTTCTAGAACATTTCCGATGAAAACACCGGAACCATTCTCCAACTCCGAAACAGGACTTTCCTTATATGAATCTTATTCTCCGGACCATTCCGGATCTCCTTGTGATATCCCGGATCCGATCCGAGACTCCGAACAACATTCGGTCTCTTACTCATCATTCCATAACTACTCAACAACATCGAATCCTTAAGTGTGTCTCCCTACGGTTCATGAATTATGCGGACATGATCGAGACACTTCTCCGATCAATAACCAATAGAGGAATCTGGAAATTCATATGGCTCCCACATATTTCTACGATTACTTTGCGATCGAATGAACCACTTACATATGATACCAATTTCCCTTTGTCTCACGATAGTTTACTTATCCGAGGTTATGATCGTCGGTATCTCTGCATACCTAGTTCAACCTCGTTACTGATAAGTACTCTTTTCTCGTTCCCGTGATATGTGATCCCTTGTGAGCCAGTCACATGCTTGCAAGCTAATTGGATGACATTTCACCGAGAGGGCCCAGAGTATATCTATCCGTCAAATGGATGGACAAATCCCACTCTTGATCCATGTGTTTCAATGCCACCTTTATAGCCACCCAGTTACAGTGTGGTGTTTGATGTCATAAAAGCATCCATCCGGTAAAGGTGATATGCATGATCTCATGGTCGAAGGAATTAGGTTACTATGTATCAGAAAGCATATAGCAATTGAACTATTTAAAATGACTTGATCTTTATGCTACGCTTATCTATAGGAGAATGTCCATCACATCATTCTCCTAATGATATGACCCTGTTGTTAATAACATCTCTATGTTCATGATCAGGAAACCATGATCATATATTAACCAACAAGCTAGTTTAACAAGATGCTTTACTAGGGACTCTTTTATGTTTACAAATCACACAAGTATTAATGTTTCCTTTTAATACAATTATAGCATGGTATGTAAACATTTATCATAAGTATGAAGATATGATAATAACCTACTTTATTATTGCCTCTTGGGCATATCTCCAACATTTATCACTTGGCATCTCTTTCACCACCTTATCAATTTCCTCTCTGGTAAATGGTATGGATAGAACCTCAAGGCCCTCAGTTGGAGTAATCAGATGTTGAAGATTAAAAGCATCTCAGGCTGTGTAGATGTGCCCAATCTTTCTTTATAGGCTTGATAAATAGCATTTTCTTTATCAGCATGCTCAATAACAAAAGAACCATCTGAGAGTTTGAGGGAGGCAATATTGTTCTTTCTATATCTTTCAGTAGCAAAATTATGAAAGAATTTTGTGTTTTCATCTCCAATAAGCATTTTGGTATTGTAAGAGTCTTACTAGGTGAGCTTTTAGAATTCTTCTGAAATTTGCTTCTTGACAGAATAAAGGCCTTTTGTCCTCCAGATTATCAAGTTCAGAGAGAACTTTATTGGTATTGTCAATACAAGTAGACAACTTTGAGATTGATTTACTCCAAAATTTCAACTCATATCTCAGCTTTTTTAGCTTTGCATTCAGATTTGCAGCACTGTTAGATTTGTGAGTTGGCTTGCACCAACATTTTGCAACCACTTCCAGAAATCCAGGATGGGCAACCCAAAAGTTTTCAAATCTAAAAATCCTACTACCAGGGATCTTAGTCTGAATAGAGACAACATAGGGAGTGTGATCAGAGGTTGGTTTGCCTTGTGTGGAAACAACTGTGTTAGGAAAACTAGTTGTCCAGTGAATGGAGGTGAAAAACCAATCAAGTTGCTCCAACAGAGGATCTTGTTGCATGTTACTCCAAGTATATTTTCTTCCTTTAATTGGCAATTCAGTGAGATGTTGTTCTCTAATGAAGTCATTGAAGATGAGCATGTCATTAGCATTCCCCCCAAGTTTATTCCTATTTGTAGGGGACCTAATAAAATTAAAGTCCCCCATTAGGATCCAGTCTTCATCATCAGGAATATGCACCTCAAACATCCATTCAATAAATTTCTCCCTCAATTCACCATTACAAGGGCCATAGATGTTAATTAAAGTCCAAGACTGCCCAGAATGTGTTGAAGTGAAATGAACAGAGAGAGCAAACTTTTCACAATGCATAACCATTCCAGAAAAAACTGAACTATTCCATATAATAATGAGGCCACCAGAAGCCCCCACAGAAGGCACAAAGACAAACTCATCAAATTTTGCTGGACAACAGGATTTAATAAATTGCAGATCAAAATCCTCCTTCTTTGTTTCTTGAAGGCAAATAACTGAACATCCACTTACTTTAATAGCATTCATTAAGGCTAATTGTTTTTCTCTAGCATTAATCCCTCTGATGTTCCATCGCAAAATAACCCATTGTTTAAGTAGTGACATTATTACAACTCAAAAGTAAAGAAACCAAAGTAGAAATAGACAGGCACTAGGCACTGTCAGCATCTTCCTTCTCCCGCCAGCCTTCCATGAGCTTCAGAGGAGTGAGGTCTTCCTGAGGACCCCACAAAGAGATATTCCAATAGATTGGAGCACTCGGATTGGTGTTGCAAGGAGAGTCCTATCAGAAATCATATCAACCTGACCTTTATTTATCTAGGCAGTGTCTTCTGTGACTTCAACAGCCTTCACCTCTGGAATCTTCCTTTGTTTCACTTTGGATTTAGTTGTCTTGGAATCACAAATGATTTTAGGCTTAAAGCCCCTGTATCTGGTAGACCTTGAGCTTCTTCTGACTTGAGTAGTAGAGATAGGTGTCCCAAAGGAAATCACATCATTATCATCAAACTCAGAAATCTTCCTTTTGGTGCCAGCTTGAGTAAAATCAGGATACCCCAAAGCTCTATTATAGATCAGTTCCTGCTTCTTCCTTGAATTGAGCAATAACACCCATTCATCCACCAACTCAAACTGCATACACTTTGACATAGGAAGAGTGAAAGAAAGGAGCTTGGCATTGTCCATAGCAAAGTTAGGAAAGCAAAACTCCTTAAATGCAGATTTAGCAAAGTTCCTTGTCATCCAGATTTTAGAACTGACATCCAAGAGATGGTCCTCAACCAAAGCAAAGTTGATGGATAAAGTGGTATCAACCTGCATCAAATCTGAACCAGAGGAATTTCCATCAGAAACATCAGAAATACTCTCATGCCAAGCTTGCATAGGACTGTCCTGGACATTGGTGGCAGGGGGTGGCACACCATCCTGAAAAGAAACCCCCTGTGCACCTAGGATCTGCTGAAAGTTGATCAATGGAGGGTTGGGAACAACTACAACATCCTCCACAACTGGTGCAACAATATTTTCATCTTGTGCAACATTATTATCAAAAAGTGCAGCAATGACCTGAGCAGGAAAAAAAGGTCCAGGTTGATGAAACAGAGCATCATTGTTCATTCCTCCAGCATTTCCTCCATGGGCATGTCCTCCTCCAGGCATCTGATTCTGCTGATTCCAATTGTTAAGCTGTTGTTGGTATAGTTGTTTAGCAGATAAGCCTTCACCATGCATGGGATGGGGATTGCCATCCTCAGGTTCAGGGTCTTCAGGAGGTGGCAGAATTTCAGGCAAATGAGCATTCCAGTCAGCACACCTGAGTAAGATAACATGAACAGTCCAGGAATGCCTTGCCCCTCCAAGCTGGTGAATAACCAAACTTTTGGGAACAAACTTAGGATGAACAATCCATACCTTGACTAAAATAGATTTATCATCCCCTCTTGGGTTATGCCACATGGACAACAGACCAAAATGTTGAACAGCAGTATGAATATAGTGGCTAGTCTGATAGTCAAGGGGAAAAGCTAAAAATTGTATCCATGTTTCCCTGCCAAAAGCAGAAAGACGCATATTTCTAGCTTCATTGTGTTTCACAAATGTGACAGTGGTAATATCATCAATCTCAAAGGTAGTTCCAACTGTAGCATCCGCAATCAGGGTTTCAGTCATAGTAAAAATTCCAAGTCCTAAGGGATGATCATCAAAGCGACTGGCAAACAACTGTGACTCATTGAGAAGATTCATCACTTGAATCCTATAATCTTCTCTAAGCTGAATCGGAATAAATCTGTTGGTCTCAGCAATTACCTTTCGGTCATGCTGCAGAGGAGCCTCAGCAGGAACCACCATGTGTGACCTCACCAAGCGTTCAACTGGCCCTGGATCAATAGTCAAGCCATTGGGGAGGAAAGCTAAAGGATTCACAGGAAAGTTGGCCATTGTCGAGGAAAGGTGAGAAACTTTGGAGGTCGGCGGAGAAGGAGATGAAGCGGCAGGAGAGGGAGGGGGTGAAACTCCAGGTGAAAAAACTGGCTGCTTCTTAACTACCCAGATATTCCGACCAGAAATATCGGCCTTATTGTTAAAATTCATATCTTTAGATCTACTGGGCCAAAAATTACAAATAAAATATGTGTAGATTCAGTAACTCACGTAGAATCTTGCTGTACATTTGTTTTACACTTTTACAGCAAGGTTTTGTCCTGAATGATTAAATGAGTTAATGCCCTTTTTAGAGTAATAAATTCATAAGATAAGTTCTATAACTCCAAAAATTGCAAATAAGATGTCCGTGGAATCAGTAGAACAAGGGGAATCTCAAAGTGAATTAAAAAGTTAGGCTTATAGTAATGTATTTTGCAGAATCTATTTAAAGGCTTACTGTAGTATTTTAATTACTCAGGGAGTTATATAAATCCTTTTTGAGAAATTCCAATTTGTAATGTTTCTATTTGGAGTTGCCTACACAGTAGAATGTTTCCAAGATTTTACAAACAGTAGGTTAGCAGTGGCGAATTATTTAGCTTCTAGCTCCATTATTTGAGCATTATAAATTGCATGCCTTGTTTTCTTTGCACTAAAAATAATTTCCATGCATGCATACAGTAGTTATACTGAATAAGATTATGTGATGCTGCTGTAGCGTCATTCCACTTGTCATGCATGCATCATGCATCATCTTTGTTTGCATAAGATTGTGGATGGTTTGTTTATGATTGCAATTGTATTGTATTGTGTAGATTGTGACGAGTGCACCGCTTGCTCGTGTGTGGATTGTTCTTCCGACCACTACAGCCAAGGCAAGTAGATGCTACTTTGTTCATGATGTTATCCTACTATTTTCAATGCATTGTCGTGTATTTTGTAGATGCATGTGTAGGATAATACTATCGCTATGCTATGTCCTATTATGTGGTAGGATTTTCCCTGTAGATGAACCACCATTGGTAGATGTGCTTAGCCATGCTACGATGAACGAGGGCTGGGTTACATCACTAAAAGTTGTTTCTAAATGTCTTGGTTTGTGAAAACTAAAACAACTTAATCAATGAATCTCCTGGGTGTGATGGGATTGATAATTTTTGGTGGTATCATTGCGGAAAGGCACCCAGGTATCAAGACAAAATGATTGGCTTCTTTATTTTGTGGCTTACGTGTACAACCATGTGCCAATAATGAAATGGGCAGTTGGTTGGACTCAGTAGGTTGTGGTAACTCGAACCCGCGTATCCAGAGATGTAGAATTTTGGTAGGTTGGACCGGTGCGCGTCGGGATTAGGGAGCTACTTCCCGAACGGTCTCTTCTTTGACTTCTCCCTATCATCACCCAAAATGAGAGTGATGGTACGAGCTGGGCTGGCCAAGTCACATGGGTAAAGTGTACTAACCCCTGCAGGGTGTATAATCTAATCGATTAGCCGTGTCCCCGGTTATGGACGTCTGAGTTGCTTGATATTGATTCCATGACATGTTTCTCGCTCATTCCAATTTCTTAATTGCTTTAATGATGTTGGGTTAACTTAATTGGGATCTTTCAAAGAAAAATCAAAAACTGTTTATGAAAGTAGGACAAAGGTATTTGCAAATGCAAGCTAGTCATAGCTCCACTTGCCAAATATGCATGTAGATGTTAGCACTATTGTATCCTTTAATAGCTCTACTTCCCATACATTCCATGTATTGACCCTTCGGGGCTGCTACGTTTCATGTTGTAGGATATTCCGATTCTGAGTAATCGATTTAGGCCACGGTACTCCACTCGTCACTTGTTCACTTGTGGGCAATTTGAAGAATGGAGGATTGCTTTATTTATGTTGCTACTTGAATATTTTGAGCTAGCCTTGAGCTAAGCTTTTATTGTAATAATGGTACTCTGGATCTTCGTTATTTATGATACACGGATATTTTGCTATGTTATTCATCTTATTCTATTATGGGCCAATGAACCGATCCAGGGATTGGCATGTCACATAGAAGACACGGTCTTTTCAGAACCGTGGTGTTACATCCACCATGATATGACTGTGCTTATCTACTTGGTAAACTATCCTTGCTCCACTTGGAGTTTTTATTGAGACATTTTTCTCCTCACAGTTTATCTGAGCCCCATGTTCCATGATCCAGTCCATCCCCATCACTACTGCAATTCCCTTCAAAGGAATCACATAAAGGTCCACAAAGTATGTACAACCACAGATCGAGATAACCTGATCTTGTTTAATGTGGCGTACAATCACATTTCCCCCTGCCATCACTACGATCATAGGGTTTTCTAATGTTGCCCTTCTAATCCCGAACTTATCATAGAATTCTTCAGAAATGAACGAAGTAGTTGCACCAGTATCAAATAGAACTTTGCCGGGATTGGTAAGGATATTGAGCGTACCTATCACTACTTGCTCCGAGTTATCCACCTCCTCTAGGGTTGCACAGTTTAGCTTCCCGGTAGGTTTGTTCCTCTTGCCATTATTGTTCTTGCCATTATTCCCTCCTTTATTTGGCTGCCCATAGCCTCCACTAGCTTGCCTTCCATCTCTAACTGGCCATCCTCCTTGTGGTTTGCTTGGACAATTTGGCTTTATGTGACCTCTCTGACCACAAGCATGGCACACAATTACTGGTTTCGGGCAATCCCTGCTCATATGCCCTGGGAGTTTGCAATTGTGGCATATAATATTCTTTACGTTTAGATTTGCACTCCGATTAGAATTATTGTTGTTATAGGGTTTATTCCTTGGTTTGAATTCCAGATTAGGCTTGGGTTTACTTGCATGTATCCTTTTGGTTTCCTTCTTAGCTCTCTTCCTTTTATCCTCTTGGACATTCTTGTAGTCATCTTCGAAAGTGATCGCTGCATCCAGCAACTGCTGATAAGTATGCTTATTAGCCAACCTTAACTGCATCCTCACAAATGGATTTAATCCTCGCAGGAAACGCTTCTTCCTCTTTTCCTCCGTATTAACTTCTTCCTCCACATATCGGGACAGTTGACTAAACTCCCGAATATACTTCATAACACTAGTATATACCTGCTACAGCTCCTCAAATTCTCTCCACTTCAACTACATAACACTCTCCGGAACATGATATTCACGGAATCTCTGTTTGAACTCTACCCAAGTGTACTCCCTTCCTGGCTGTTGCATGGCTAACTTATTCTCCCACCATGATGTTGCAGGTCTAGTCAGAAGATGAGTTGCATACCTCAATTTCTCCTCATGATTGGAACCTACAGTCTTCAACTTTCTTTCTGTATCTGCTAGCCAATCTTCTGCATCCATTGGTTCAGGGGCTGATGCAAAAGGTAACGGCCTTGCATTCTTGATGGGGATATGCCTACCGGGGTATACCCAGCAGAACGTTTCCGACTGGCCCAGGAACTGGCGAGTGGGCCTGCAAGACGGCGACTGGATCAAGGCCCGGTGTGGATCCAAGCGACTGGAAGCTGAAGGCCCAGGCGAGTAGATAGGCCCAGTCGGGTTAGGTTAAACGATTACCGAAGCCTTAACTGATTCGGTTGAGATATGTAAACCCTAGGGAGGTAAGTCTATATAAACCTCCCTACAGGGCGTGTAGAGATACGTTCCATCATACACCCAAGCGACTTGCCGCATAGTCGTCGAGCTCGCCCATTGTACCACCATCATAATACAATCTAGCAGGAGTAGGTCTTTACCCTCCGGGGGGCCGAACCTGGGTAAAACCTTGTGTCTCCGCCCTAATCTCGCACCGCAGATGGCTGGCCGCCCTTGCCCCTTGTTCTACTACTCGCTGCCGATTGCAGCATCTGCCGTGACCATTCCCACGATAGTGGCGCCCACCGTGGGGCCTGGCCGGTCTGGCCGGTGTTCTGCGGCGAGATCCAATCTGCCCATCAACGAGACGGTCGCCACCGGCCGCATGATAGCGATCGGCGAGATGCTCCAAATCTTGTCGAGCAGCTACGTCCCGGCGACGCGACCCGTCACGCACAGCATGATCTTGCCGGTCGGCACGATCAGCCTCTTCGTCGGCCTCACCGACGTCATCATCTCGGAGGATTCGGCTCGCATCCGCGAGTCGCCGCCGCGCGATCGGCTCTCCGAGAGCCAGGTCCGCACGATCCATCGCCTCGCCTCCGAGTACAACTCGGCTCACAGCAACGTGGCCGAAAACTCCGCGGCCGCGGAAGACGCGGCCCTCAACGACGATGCCGACTCGGCGACCCCGGGGTCACTCGCCGGATCCATCACCGCGGCTTCACCCGCGGGCTCCATCACCCAGGTCTCTAACGTGGGAGACTTCGAGGATCCCTCCATCCTTGGGATCTTCGACTTCGACTTTGGGTCGGAAAATTCTGCCGACCTCCGTGACGGGACCGGTCGCCACGCCGCGACCTACATGGCGACCGGCACCGATCCGCTGGAGGATCCCTTCTCCACCCCGATCCCTCCTAATGCCACGGCAACGGAGGTCGAGGAACTCCGCCTGAAGCTGGCGGAGGCAGTCCGCAAGGAACAAGCCGAGCGCGAAAAATTTCGCCTCGAGCAGGTGATGGCGCAGGAGCTGTCGCGCTACCACCAGCAGCGAATCAGGTCGCGCCTGAACCCCACCGTCCAGGGGCGTGCCCTGAACTTCGACGACGAAAACGAACCGGCCCACGCGGCCGAGCGCGCGATCTGCAAGAACGCGCCACCAGGAGGAAGCCCCCGGCCCCCGCCAGGGTCAACGGCGATGGGCGCCCCACCTCCACCCAACCGCACACCCCCCAGGGATCAGCCGTGGATAGTAGTCTCCTCACGGGAGCGAGACGCGAATGGCCTCCCACTGTTCTCCACCCTGATGGACAACCTCGTGGCGGGCCGAGCAGCAGCCGAAAACATAACGGCCACCGGCGACGGCGCCCTACAGATCCAGTATGTCAGGGCCCTCCTCGCAAAGGCCGTCGAGCAGCAAAACGTAGGCGCCGACTCGCAGGGTCGAGTGTACTCGCGTTCTTCGGGAAGCAGAGCAGCCTCAAGTGGCCGCCCAATGGTGGCAAACACCCTCAACTGCCCGCCACCAGAGCCATTGCAACTCCAACACCGACACGCGGCACTCTCCACCAACGACCCTAGGCCAGCGACCAACTTTGTCGCCGCCAATGATCAACCCATCGACGCCCGCACCCACATCATCAACAACCAAAGCTGGCGCGCACGCCAGCCCGACGACCAGCGACACACCCTAACCAATCGCCACGACGGCGAGCCGATGGGGTCGCTAAGTCGACTCGGCCCCAAGTGCTTCGGACCGATGATCCGAGGCGAGAAGTACCCGCCGAACTTCAAGGCGCCGAAGGAGATAGAAAAGTACGACCCTTCGTACGACCCCTCCATGTGGCTCGATACATACCTCATGGCGATGGGGATCGCAGGCCACACCGACCTTCTAGCCGCCTGTTACCTCCCCTTGATGATGGAGGGGACGTGCAGACAGTGGATCAACACCCTCCCCCAGGATAGTATCGACTCCTGGGAGGAGATGCGCGACGACTTCGTTAGGCACTTCGAGTGCTCCTACACCCGCGCCACCACCATCGAGGACCTGGAGCGATGCGTCCAGGGACCCCGCGAGTCGACCCGCAACTGGGTCCAGCGGTGGCAAGAACTCTGGTACAACGCGGTCGGCATCCACCCGGACACCGCGATCCATTGCTTCAAGACCTCGTGCCGCTACGAGCCCTTGGTCGCCAAGCACAAGCGACATTCTCGCACACTCGACAACATACCGGACCTCCTCGAGATCGCCAAATGGTACGCGGAGGAAGATCCAAACCAGGAAACCGACGACGAGTCGGGAGGCCAACGCCGCACGAGCGGCAACGACAACGGACGACAGTCTGACCTACGCTACAGCAACACTCGCCTCACTAGCAAGCGCCGCAGTGACGGGCGAGTCGACTTCGTCGCCAACGCTGGGCATGCACAACGCGAGCCCAAAAGCTTCCGCCGCGACGGAGGACAACGCCGCGACGGCGGCAACTACAAGGCCAAGCCAAGGTTCGAACCGTGGCCCTCCTTAACCAACCTTGTGCGTTTCATAGCAGGGAAGGGAAACCCGCAACACACACGACCGTCGACTGCCACACCCTCAGAGAGATTGAGAAGGCACGACGAGCACGGGAGGACCCCGACAACAACCCGCCAAATGGCGGAAAATTCGGCAACATGGCCGGCTCGCTCCATACCTTCACAGGCTTCAACACGAAGCGCGAGAAGAAGGTCATCACCCGCGCCGTCGCCATCAACGCGGTGGCCCAGGTGGACGTTCCCTAGTTCCTCAACTGGTCGGAGCAGCCCATCACCTGGAGCCGCCAGGACCACTCACCACGCATCGAGTACCCAGGCTGAGTCGCCCTGGTGGTCAAGCCTAAGGTGGGCGACTACTGGCTCCCCAAGACATTGATGGACAGCGGCAGATCCATCAACATCCTGTACCTGGACACCTTCAGGCGGCTGCGGCTCCCGCAGTCGATGATCGAGACGACCCACACCACGTTCCACGGCATCGTCCCCGGTTAGAAGGCGTACCCGATCGGCAAGGTCACGCTGCCAGTCACCTTCGGCACACCAGCAAACTTCCGCACCGAGCGGATCGTCTTCGAGATGGTACCCTTCGACAGCCCCTACCACTGCGTCCTGGGGCGCCAGGCATTTGCCAAGTTCATGGCAGTGCCCCACTACGTGTACAATGCGATGAAGCTCCCCGGGCCGTGCGGCGTCATAACCATCAACGGCGACCCCGACATGGCCGCCGAGTGCGAGTCCAAAGGAGCAGAACTCGCCGACGCCGTCATAGCGGCAGAGACCAACCATGCCGATGAGCTCGCCAAGTACGCGAGCGGGGTCAACAACGACGACCCCACCATACTCAAGAAGCCCAACTCGGAGGGCGCAAACACCTCAGCCTTCGAGGCAACGACGCACACCCACACCGTCGAGATGGTCCCAGGCGACTCCAGCCAGACGGTGACGATCGGGACGGGAATGAGCCCAGCCTAGGAAGGCGCGCTCATCGAGTTCCTCCGTGAGAACAGGGACATCTTCGCATGGAAGCCCTCTGACATGCCCGGTGTTCCTAGGGAGCTCGCTGAGCACAAACTAAATGCCGACCCCAAAGTGCGACCCGTCAAGCAGTCGCTGCGGCCCTTCAATGAAGAGCGCCGCCGAGCTATCGCCGAGGAAGTACAGCGTCTACTCGCTGCAGGCTTCATCCGGCCAATTAAATACTCCAGGTGGCTGGCAAACCCAGTCTTGGTCGAGAAGAAGAACGGGACCTGGAGGATGTGTATCGACTACACAAACTTGAACAGCGCCTGCCCGAAGGAGCAGTTCGTCCTCCCACGGATCGACCAAATAATCGACTCCACCGCAGGCTCGGAGTCGCTATGTTTCCTCGACGCCTACTCTGGATACAACCAGATCAAAATGGCTGTCGAGGACGAGGAGAAGACGGCGTTCATCACGCCAGTCGGAGCCTTCTGCTACACCGCCATGACCTTCGGCCTCAAGAACGCTGGGGGGACCTACCAGCGGTGCATGCAAGAGTGCCTCGCGAGCCAAATTGGCCGCAACATCCACGTCTACATCGACGACGTGGTCGTAAAATCCGCTCGCCAGGGTGATCTACTCGCCGACCTGGCGGAAAAATCGCCAACTTGCGGAAATACAAGATAAAGCTTAATCCAGGCAAATGCACCTTCGGTGTACCAGCAGGACAACTACTGGGGTACATCGTCTCCAAGCGAGGGATCGAGGCGAACCCCACCAAGATCGACACGATCGCCCGACTCGGCAAACCCGAGTGCCTTCTCAACGTCCAGAAGCTGGCCGGGCGAGTAGCGGCTCTCAGTCGCTTCATCCCTCACCTGGGCGAAAAGGCGATGCCCCTATACCGCCTGATGCGCAAGAACCCCACCTTCCAGTGGGACAAGGAGGCGGACGACGCGCTCCGCCACCTCAAGAAGGTGCTACTCGCCGCACCACTACTCGCCGCCCCCGCCGACAAAGAACCCATGCTGGTCTACGTCGCGGCTTTCGAGCGCGTCGTCAGCGCCGTCATGGTCGTCGAACGGCCGGAGGAAGGAAAGGAGCGCCCAGTACAGCGACCGGTGTACTACATCAGCGAGGTCCTCACCGAGTCGCGCCAGCGATACCCGCAGTACCAGAAACTGGTATACACGGTCTTTAGAGCACAGCGGCGCCTGCCGCACTACTTCCAGGAGCACCCAATCACGGCCGTCTCCTCAACACCGTTGCAGGACATCATCCGCAACCGCGAGGCGACCGGGCGAGTCGCCAAGTGGGCCGTCGAGATCGGCGTCCACAACATCAAATACGATCCACGAAAAGCGATCAAGTCGCAGGCTCTAGCGGACTTCATCGCCGACTGGGAAGAGGCCCAGCAGCCAAAAAAGCTGCCATACCTCCATTACTGGAGCCTGCACTTCGACGGCTCCAAGAACGCGGACAGCGCAGGAGCATGGATTGTGCTGACTTCACCGAAGGGCGACAAGCTCCGCTACGTCCTCTGCCTCGACTTCACCCCCTGCACCAACAACATGGCCAAGTACGAGGCACTACTCCACGGCATGCGAGCTGCCAAGGAGATGAACATCAACCGGCAATGCTGCTACGGAGACTCCGACCTCGTCGATGGGCAAGTCGCTGGCACCTGCGACGCCGTCTCCCCCACCATGGCGGCATATCGCCAAGCAGTGGACAAGCTGGGCGGACACTTCGCGGGCTACTCCGTCGAGTGTATTGACAGGCGGAAGAACGAGGAGGCCGACGCACTCTCTCGCATTGGGTCGGCTCGACTCGCACCACCCGCCGGTGTCTTCCTCGACACGATCACCAAGCCATCAGTCTCTCCCCCAAGGGAGATCGACATCGGAGTCCCGCTGCAGCCAGAGGCAGCCCTGGTCGCACTCGTCACCGAGCCAGACGATTGGACCAAGCCCTACGTCGCCTACCTGGAGGCCGGCACCTTGCCGTCACACGAGACGGACGCCCGGATGATCGCACGCCGATGCAAATCCTTCACCATCATCGACGGCGAGCTCCACAAGCGCAGCGTCACCGGCGTGTTCCAACGCTGCGTCCAACCCACCGAAGGACGCAAGATCCTCCACGACATCCACTCTGGCGACTGCGGCCACCATGCCGGTGCCCGCTCTCTGGTCGCCAAGGCCATGCGGCATGGCTTCTACTGGCCCATCGCACACGCCGATGCCGTCGACATTGTCCAGCGGTGTGCCGGCTGCCAGAAGTACGCCAACCAGACGCATGTGCCGAGCTCCGCGCTCAAGACAATCCCCATCACCTGGCCATTCTCCGTGTGGGGTATGGACATGGTAGGCCCCTTCAAAAAGGCTCCCTCTGGCTACACCCACCTCCTGGTCGCGGTCGACAAATTCACAAAGTGGGTGGAGGCCAAACCAGTCCGGAAATGCGACGGGAAGACCGCCACTAAATTCCTACGCGAGCTCATATATCGCTACGGGTTCCCAAACAGAATCATCACGGACAACAGCACCAATTTCGCCAAAGGAGCCATGGCCGAGTTCTGCGAGGAACACCACATCCGGCTCGACCTCGCGTCAGTCGCCCACCCGGAATCCAACGGCCAGGCGGAACGGGCCAACCAGAGCATCCTCCATGGCCTGAAACCGCGGCTCCAAGTACCACTCGAGCGCACCGCCGGGTGCTGGGTCGAGGAGCTACCCTCTGTCATCTAGGGCATCCGCACCTCGGTCAACAGGTCAACAGGGTTCACCCCCTTCTTCATGGTGTACGGCGCCGAGGCAGTCATGCCCACCAACCTCGAGCACGACTCGCCACGAGTCGTCCACTACACGGAGGCTGCGAACGAACTCGCCCGCCAGGATGGAGTCGATCAACTTGACGAGGCACGTGACCTCGCTCGATCACGCATCGCCATCTACCAACAAGGACTCCGCCGCTATCACAGCCGGCGGGTGAAAACTCGCACCTTCCAAGAAGGCGACCTGGTGCTACGCCTCATCCAGGACAAGAAGGGCATGCACAAGCTTTCCCCTCCGTGGGAGGGACCATTCGCCATCGGACGAGTACTCGGCAACGACGCCTACTACCTCATCGACGTCCGCGGGGACGGCAAACTCGACGTCAAGCGACCGTGGAATGTAAACCTCCTACGGAAGTTCTACTCCTAGAACCCCACATATGTACCCTCCAGTCGCTATGAAATAAAAATAATTGGTTACCGCAAATTGCGCCTACTCTCCGTGTCTTGTGCCACTCGCACTCGTAATAACAGCGTCAAGCTAACTGCAGAAGTCAACCTTTGGTACAGCGATCGGCACGGCCAAGTAGTGCGTTACAAGGGCACTGGGTCACCTCAGGTCTTGCAACGTCCACGAAAAACGCCTACCCGGAGCCCCATTGGAGTCGCCTAGCCCGACTGGCTCTACGAGCCAAGACAACTGCCTTCGCTTCTCACAGCGACCATGATCCTCCGCATCCTCGACATAGCGACTCGAACGGCCAAGTACCACGCTCGGGGACTGACGACCAGTTCAACGCGAGCGGCTAGGGAAAACACCAAGTATGAGAGCATGCCCAGGACTCTCCATGCGACTGACCCAACGGGCCAGGCAGGAGTGACGCGCTCAAATTAACGCGCCAAGTCCTCACCCACCCTCGAGTCGCGCCTAGAACAACCAAGTACCACGCTCGGGGACTCGGCCACCTGACCTCGTTCGCGCAAGGGAAAACGGTGAAGTACAGAACACTCAAGGGAGTCACCTTGCGACTGGCTCTCCGAGTCCGGGCGAGTCGACCACAATAACAAAACATTCAAAAACCACAAACACATAACAAACGAGGTAAAGCCCATAAAAAGGGCGGACGCGCTCGGGGACTCGTTCAACCCTCAATCGAAAAACACACGACAAATCACAAAACAACATGATATCTCATTAATAGCATGTTGCAATCGTCACAAAATACAAAATATGCCCAAACGGCAGAACTGCTACTAATGCCCCAGGGCAAACTATTCTACTCCGCAGGCTTCGAAGATGACTCGCCAGCACCCTTGCGATTGCGAATGAAGGGCGTGTACGGGTTTGAAGGGTACGTCGTCAGCTCACCCGCCATCGCCGCACGGAAGGGTTGCTTGACCTTGAAGTCCCGGTGCTGCGGCTCGGGGTCGTTAGGTGCAACGACCATCTCCTGGTAAGGAAGGAGGTCGCCCATCGCCCAGACCCGCTCGGAGTACACTGCGGCGCGGTCCGTCAACTTGAGTACCTCAGAGATCTCCACCGAGCCAGTCGACGACGGGTAGCCACTCGTCACGTCGTCCAGGTCAAAGTCCTCCGGGAAGTGGGCGAGCCCAAGGCTAAGCGCCATCGCTGCTCCACGTCGGAATGCCAATCGCGTCATAAACTCGACGACCGACGGCGCCTTCTCCAAGTACCGCCACACCTCGACGTGGTCGCTGGGAATTACTTCCGTGGGCGACATCTCCTGGAGGTAGGCCCGGATGCATGTCGCCGACAACGTCGCCGAGTCGATGAGCGTGGCCACACATTGCCGCGCGTCGAACGAGCTCGCCTCTTCCGCGCTATCAAGGATACGACCTGCGGATAGAAGATAACAGTGAGTACATCGGATATTACAAAAAGGCACATGCAACAGGCAGGGGCAGACACACTCACCAATCAAGGGACGGGAGAGATCCGTGATGAAGCTCTAAAGAGAAGTGTAATCATCCTGAAGCCCAGCAACAAGGGCGTCAGAAACTTTACGTTCTTCCGCGGCGGCTGTAACGGCAGCCTTGGCTCGACCATCCGTCGAACTCGCTTCCTCTTTCGCCTCCCTCAGCTCGCGCTCGAGGTCGGCGATCCGCTTCTCAGCCGAGCTCAACGCCGATTGAGCCGCTGCCAACTCACTCGCTGGGACAAGTCCCTGGCGGGCCTCCTCTGCCTTCACGGCAATTTCCTGAAGCCCCTTATTCGCCTCTTGGACGGTGGCCAGTTCCTTCTCTGTGCGGCGTTTCGCAGCAAGACGGTTCGCTGACTCACGTTGCAGACCCTGCACACAATTCAAACAGTTAACCAAAGCGGAATCCAAAGTGCCCACCCGCTGAAATTCAGCGAGTGCGCACTCGGGGACTGGCAATCAAAAAATCCTAAGTGCCCACCCTCTGAAATTCAGCGAGTGCGCACTCGGGGACTGGCAATCAAAAAATCCTAAGTGCCCACCCGCTGAAATTCAGCGCGTGCGCACTCGGGGACTGGCAATCAAAAAATCCTAAGTGCCCACCCGCTGAAATTCAGCGAGTGCGCACTCGGGGACTGGACGCGAAAAATAAAAACAAGACACTAAAAGAATCAGACCGCTGCAACACACCGGCCTGATCCTCGGGGACTGGACATACCTGGATGGCTGCGCCAAGCATGCCATGAAGTTGTATCGCATCCATGGACGCGAGGAGAGCCGGCGAGTGCCCGCGACGCTGCTCGACCTCCGTATCGGCGACCCCAGGCGCATGGCTCGAGGGCGAGGTACCACTCGCTATAGCCGCTTTGGCCATGAAGCGATGGAGGCACCGGCACCAAGGGAGGCCGGCTCGGCTGCCCCAGGCGAGGGAGCACCCTCCTTGGCGGGTAAGGCCGCCTCCGCTACGGGTTCACTCGGCGCGATCGCCGTGTCGTCGGATACCGTGACGACTTCATCGCCCTTGGCCTTCTTGGCGCTATCCGCGGGGACGAAGACCTCGTCTGCCTTCCTCTTCCGGGAGGGATCTTCCTCGCTGATGACGGGTGGCACCTTAGCCACGGTCGGATGGCCTATCTTCTTCGCTCCGGTCCTACAAATCGATCGCGTGAGCAAGATAATCCAAGTACAATGATAGACAAAAGTAGGTAAGCAAACTCACTTGGCGACTGGAATGAAGTGTAGCCCCGTGCGGATGCCGGCTGGCTTCTCCAGTTCGGGGCCCAGTCGGCGACTGAGGCCCATCTCCAGGATTTCGCGTGCCCAAGACACGGACGGTTTCTTCGTTGCCGAGGCTGCGGCCGGAGCCTCCGAAACATCTTAGGCAGGAGCACCCTTGGGCGGCGAAGCTACCGTGACTGGAGCGGTCCCCGACCCAGAGATGGGGGCGAACGGCGGAGGCATCGAGGCCAGAGGCACCTCGTTCAGGACGGTGGTGATATCCAGCACCATCTCCACCTGTGGGGCTTCGCCCCCGGCCAGGCTGGTGGCGTCAGAGCTGCTTGGCGAGTGAGGCGGAGACGCCTGTTTCGCTGGCTTCGTCTTCTTCTTTGGAGGGGCCTTAACCTCCTTCTCCTTCTTCTTCTTCTTCGATAGAGTGGCCTCGCGACGCGAGGTGTGCTCGGGGAGCTCGTCGTCATCATCGTCATGACGCTCGAGGCTTCTGCTCGCCTCAAGCTCACGCTGCCGCTGCCCGCACGTTTTCTGGACCAGCGGGGCGACCTCTTCTTCGGATTCGTCGTCGTCGCCACTCCCGTCGCTCTCTACGCCTCCCCTCGCTGGAGGCGATTCGCCCACCTCCCGGACGGACGAACTCGAATTCTCATCATCCGCGGGCGGAAGCCACCCTTCAACTACTTGAAATAGCTGCAATAGGCATAAACAACATCAGAATGACCGCGACTGCATTTAACTGCGACTGCGAATGACGAAAGGATGACTTACCGTTGGGGCTGGATGCTTCGCGGTGTAGGGGGCGACCCTGGCCTTCGCGTCGAGGTACATCGCATGGGTGATCTTCTTCAGCGCCAGGAGGTAATCCTCGAGTTTCCATTCGTCGAGGCAGGACTTCGTCGAGTCCTCCCGGCCCGCGTACTCATACATATAGTGGTCGCGGCGGGCCAGGGGGACGAGTCGCCGCTCGAGCCAACAGCTGTATAAATTGATGGGCAGGAGACCCCTCTTCTTCAGGCCACGAATGGTCTGAAGCATTTCGTCCACGACCATTCGCTGGTCTGTTGGAAGCTTGCCGACTTGAAGTCGGCGTGGTTCAGGCCGGTCGGCGGAGTATCTTGGGATCGCCACCTCGTCGTCTGGAGTCGCCTCGGTGACGTAGAACCAAGAGTTCTTCCATTGGCTCGCCGCCTTGGCGGGTAGCATCAGATCGAAGAAGGAAGCCTTCGATTTTAGCTGGAACGTCAGGCCACCCGCGGCGAGCATTGGGCCACCCGCTTCCTCGCGACTGATCCGCCCGTGGAATAGATCTTGCCACAGGGGGAAGTAGGGCCTGCAGCCCAGGTAGCACTCGCAGAACGCCACGAAAATGCTCGATGATGTGCGGGCCCAGATCCGACGGTTGGATCCCGTAGAAGGCGCAGAAGCGCCGGAAGAAGAGAGATGTTGGGAATCCCAGCCCCCGCTCTAGGTGGCTGGTGAAGCAGATGAACTCTCCCTCACGCGGGTTCGGGGTCACCTCTCCGGCTGCAGGGATGCGCCACCTGCCGGCGCGCAGGATCCCGGCCTCCTCGAAGGACGCCAGTTGCGCCCTCGTACACTTAGATCTACCCCAAGGCTCGGTGGAGGGGGCCATTGGCGGAAGGATTCGTGGGGGGTTGGAGGATTTCGGGTAGGCTGGATCGCGATGCGGAGGAAGGCGAAAGTGCACGCAATCGGAGGAAATGACGAGGAGGTGGTTCTCCGGTCGCCTGCCATTCCCCTTATATAGCGGTTGTTACCCGCCAAATCAGGGAGTCGTTACTACGCGGTGATTACGCCAAAAGTTACCGTTGGATTACCCCAACGGCTAGTTTGACCATGTTTAATGGTCCAACTTCAGCCACTCGGCTCGCCGACCCGATCACTACGACAGTGACTGAGCATTTCGCCGACTCGACTCGCCAAAGCTGCGATCAAAATGACTAGCGTTTTCCTTTATTCAGGAGCCCGCCGACAATTCGACTGGATGTCTGCTTTGAAGCCATATACTCTGACTGCTAGCAACCACTTGCGCCCAATCAACGACGGCCTCGGGGACTACTGATGGGGATATGCCTACCGGGGTATACCCAGCAGGACGTTTCCGAGTGGCCCCGGAACTGGCGAGTGGGCCTGCAAGACGGCGACTGGATCAAGGCCCGGTGTGGATCCAAGCAACTGGAAGCTGAAGGCCCAGGCGAGTAGATAGGCCCAGTCGGGTTAGGTTAAACGATTACCGAAGCCTTAACTGATTCGGTTGAGATATGTAAACCCTAGGGAGGTAAGTCTATATAAACCTCCCTACAGGGCGTGTAGAGATACGTTCCATCATACACCCAAGTGACTCACCGCCTAGTCGTCGAGCTCGCCCATTGTACCACCATCATAATACAATCTAGCAGGAGTAGGTCTTTACCCTCCGGGGGGGCGAACCTGGGTAAAACCTTGTGTCTCCGCCCTCATCTCGCACCGCAGATGGCTGGCCGCCATTGCCCCTCGTTCTACTACTCGCTGCCGATTGCAGCATCTGCCGTGACCATTCCCACGACAATTCTGGAAGTCAGAAAGACTCACTGCTCCACCTTCGGTGCTCTCTGATTTGCTCGTCCTAGCAACTCCTACATGAACTTGTTCTGGGTCTCTTGCATCATTTGCATACATGCATAAAGTTCTGATCCATTAACGGCCTCATTGGTGGTGGTGGTAATGTTCCCTGATTTGCTGCATCTGCATCGGCCTTCTCCTTGGCCTCATGTTACATCCGCTGCTGCTCAGATTCGGTCTCTACACCCATATCCATGACCCCCTAGTCCTGCAACATAAAGCGAATACTCATAATTACATCATGCACATGTGTTCTGAGCTCGACTTTACGCATAGAACTAGTCACACAATGAAAATCCAAATAAAACTCAAATATGCATTTCACATATTATACATTACAATATCTTAATAATACAAAGTCATTACAACATATACCATATAGGTATAATCACAACACTACCTCGTTATCTAACTACCTTATTTTCTTGGATTACAATACATAGTACTCGATACTTCTTACTAAGCCGCCTTCTTTTAGTAATAACTACGCTCATCATACATGCCTGATGTCCAACCGTGATGACGTGACGTTCGTCGCACAGTTTGTGGAACAGATGGCCTTCCAGAAGGAACATACTCAGTATCTGAAGTGTCAGGACTTGAGTCATTACTCAACATGAGCGCATTGACTCCCTCCAGCTCAGCTAAAAAGTCTTTAGAAACATGCTCAACATTATCACCCACTTGCATCACCTGAGCTTCATTCCTTGAGTCGTCAACAGAATACACAGATCATGCTGCTCCCCAGGTGCTCTGTTGGGCAAAATAGTTAAACACAGGATAATGTATATTCCCTGGGTTTTGAGAAGGTGTTGATGATTCAAACACTCTCTCCTTAGGATCTTCTTCTTCATCCTGATTATTTATGAACATGGCATTTCTACTACTGTTACTAGGGTTAATTCTTGCACCCATCTAGCTAGATTGTCCAACATTTCTATTAGAACTATCTATGGACTTCTGGTGTTCCTGAGATCCTTCAGATGATCCCATCCTCCAACCATCAGAATTCTCAAAAGGAAGTTCTGAATCAGAACCGTCCTCTGAACCCTGTGGTACTGCATACCTCGTATCCATAGTAGGATCATATATAGGTAGAGGCCTTGGTGAATAAGGATATGGTGTAAAAGATTCAGGATCTATAGGTATATCCTTAAAGATAGGTTTTGCACTACTACTTGCTTCCTTCTCCAACTGGAATGCTAACTGCTTCCTCCTTTCCAGATCAGTTAGATCCTCTAAAATGTCATTTTTATCTTCGACAATCACTTGATGTGTCTTATAAAAAGACGCAACGAGTGTTCGGTATCTATCCATAAACTTGGAAGCTAACTTAGGATGCTTCTTAACTAAAGTAAGATGATATGGTACAGGCTCTGATTCTATGGAATTGAGGAATTACAGAGAATGTGCTACCTTCTAACTCATTGGCTTTATGCTCACGGATATTAGCTATCGGCTCCACAACAACAACATGATATGCTGCTAAATGACTCCTACCCTCACCTATAGGTAGATCATGATATAATCCAAGCTCCTCTGGGAGTTGGATACTCACATGATACTTGGATAACATTTGACCATCATAATAGGTTATGGTGTTCACTGGAATTCTAGTTGGAAAACTAAAAATCTTTAAGAGCTGACGAAGTTGGTCTGTGAATGATCTTTGATAATCATTAAGAGTCTCCTCTTTCCTTACCAAAGTCTATTTTGAAAACTTTGGTGTCATAGCTCTTTATATGTAGAGGTCCCAACCTGATAAGGTAGAGATCCCTGTGTTTACAATGCTAGTCCCTGGATCAATAGCTAGCATCCACATTTTAAGATGTAATATCAAGAAACAAAGGTCATAATACAACTTTATAACCAGGAATAAAATAACTATTTACATCTTACATAGCTCATTTGGATATCTTTTCACAATGCAGCAAAAATAACTATATAGCATGGAGTCCTTTATCTTCAAAATGCCACAGGCAATCATGTTGGTTGTAGACTTTTAATCCTATTCAACACACTTCACTACCATCAAACAAACCTGCAACATAATAAGTTATAGCCACAAGGGTCAATACATTTGAATTGTATTGGCAAGTTTCACTACTATGTGGAAATAAGTTGGAACCTATCAATATATGCATATTTGGCTAAGTAGGGTTTAGGCTCATTTGCAGAAAGCAATATGGGTTTATCCTATCTTTTCAAAATAGTTTTGGTCTTTTAACAATCTTTCTGAACTCCTTGGCAAACTCCAAGTGCTTCTAATCCCTTGTTGACACCATCAATTTTTACATTGAGAAATTGGAATGTCGACATCTTCCATAACTTCAGGCCTTAGTTGCTCAGAGTTGTCCATAATTGGGGACACGGCTAAGTACTTAGAATTTGATCTTCTGCAGAAGTTGTACACTTTACCCACATGACACAATCTCGTCTTGACTCCACCAGTCGCTGCTGGATAAGTACACACCAAATGGAGTATCGGCAGATCAAGAATGTGACAAAGTCTTTCCATAGAAGTCCTCCCAAGACATAATGCTAGCACGTCTACCAGCCACCAATGTAAGGATATATTTCCAATACATAATTCTAGTTAACCTGAATAGGTACCAATGCAAGGGTCTTCCACTATGTAATTAACTAAGCCAGAGCCCATTTAGCATGTGGCTGTACACGGAAGCCACTGTACGAGAAACATGTTCAATATCTAAGTCCCTGGGTGGTATTCTTCTAGTGCACACACGAAAAAGATAGCCATTTGTATATGGTTCCCTTCGTTGCCACCTTATCCACAATTGAGTATCCACATTCCACCCAGGTGATTCATTGAGTACTTGTTTTATTATATAAAACATATATTTTTCCAACACTTCATATAATCATAACATGGTATTCCACCCCAAGTCTATAGCAGGGCTAAGAATACTACAACTATGATGTTTCCACTAAGGAAGATATAAAGGATATCCTAATAGGACATAGCAGAGCACAGTAACATAGTAGCCCTATCATGCATACTACAAAAATTCCACCAAGTGTATTGAAAATAGTAGGACATGGATGATAGTGCCACTTGCCTTTTTAGTATATAATATAGGTTCACTCCTTGATCTTGCAATAGTCACACTCTTCAAAGTTCACTACAATTCAATCAAGCAAGCAAATATTCAAACTAGCATTCAAACAATTCATCACATAAAATAAAGAAACAAAATAATGCATGCAAGCATGCAAAAGATTGTTTTATTTTGAAAGGTGGTTTCTAATAGGATATAAACATTTTAAAACACCTATTGGTCATTTATAAAAGTGGCAAAGCCATTTAAAATCAAGTTAGTGAAAAATGGGCCATTTAAATCATTTTTGTTTTGTTAGAAATGATTTAACTCAAAGTAATATTTTGTAGTGTTTAGCCAAATATATTTTTAAACACAAATGTTAGTGTTTATGGTCAAAGTGTTTGAAAAAATCCATTTTCAAAAGGTTTCACTCAAAAATCATTTTTAAATCAAGCACCATTTTTATTTTACTAGATAAGCTTTTTATTCAAAGGAATAATTCCTTAGAGTCACAAAATATATTTTTAAATCCAAAAGTTGATTCTTATGGTCAGATAGTTCAAAACAAAACATTTGCAAAAGATTTTACCCTAAAATAAATTTTACAATAAATTTTATATTCAAAAAAGACCTAATAATGTTTCTGCAAAAACATCTACTTTTATAGAAGCAAAACACTAAATAAAGGGCATGGGTGCAAAGGTTTCATTTTTCTAAATCTAGTGATATAAAATTTGTAAATTTTGGACGTGTAGATTAAAAGTTATGAATTTTTCAAATATAAACATCTAATAGATCTATTTTCTGTTTTAAACAACAGGCAGGGCCACGTGGCTGTTTCTTATTCGCTGGTACCGGTTCGCACGGATCACGCTCTGTGGACCGCATGATCTTATTTGAATCGCATGGTACAGAGGCAAACTTACCCCTTCGTTTAAGATTCTATCGTGACCACTAGATAAACATCTAACGGCTCAGGGCACTGTGACCAAGTACTGGCGGTGCTGGGGCAACAGCGAGCGGCGGCACGCTCTGTTCGCGGTGGTTCCGCCAAAACAGGAAGCGAGGGAGAAGATGAGGTTTCTCATCAAGTTTGTAGTGACGAGAGGATGCTCGAGGTGGTTGCAGTGGACGAAGTGGCGCACGAGGCTTCGGTGCATGCTAAGATAAACCAGAGGTGCTGTTAGACGCAGGTGAGAGAGGCGAGCATGTGAGTATCAACCAGAGAGGAGGGGACGGCCTAGGGTTACCGAGGAAGGTCGTCGGAGTCGACGCAGTGGGCGGCGGCACTCTGTCGAAGACGTTTCCGAGTATCTGGGGCATGCGCGGCCAAGTGGAAGCTACTAGCGGATGCGCAAGACGATGGGGAGTGTTCTCGTGGAGGCTAAGGGCAGTGGGGAGGGTCCACATCGCCGGAATTTGATGGGGAGCTCGTCAGAGACAGTGTAGGTTTCGAGCAAAATCAGAGCAGCCCTGGGGCAGAGAGAGGATGGCGAGTGAGGGGAAAGATAGAGGGGATAGGGTCGCTTATGAGGGCGTGATTACGGGGCGGAGTTAGCGCAGGATTAAGATGAATTTTAAGCGGGGATTAAACGGCAGTAAAAGCCGGGGAAGAACAGGTCGTGGGGGTGGGTGAGGACGACGATGACCTGGCGGTGGGGCCGGTTAGTCAGAGAGGTGAGGGTTTCGTGCGGGGTCATTTTGTCAGTGACTGAGAGGGTATGGGCGAGAGTGAGAAAGGGGCTCACGGGGAGATGGAGGTGGGCTGCTAGTTGGTCCAGATGGGCCTGTTGGCTGGGTAGGTTAGTTTGCTGCTTCTTTTCTTATTTATTTTCTTCTTCTGTTTTCTTTTCTTTTTCTTTTTCAATTTTGTGTTTTGAATTTATTCAAATGATTCAAATACTTGTTTGAATTCAAACTTTTCCCATCTTTCAGTATGTTTTAATATTGTTTTAACAATGTATTTTAGAATCCATTTTTGAATATTTTTTCTATTCTTTTATGGTTTATTATCTATTTAGAATAGACACTTGTCTTTATTTAAGTATGATTTAAATATGTTTCCAATCCATATTATTTTATTTAAATGTTTTAAACTTTTATTTGAATTCCAATTTTTGTCAAACCTTTTCCAGTAGGTTTTATTTATTCATTAGTGTAAATAATATATTTTAATATGATTTAATATTCATTTAAATTGGGCATTTGTATTTATTCAAATAAAATTTAATATGGTTTTAAAATCATATATATTTTATTCAAATAATTCTTGTTTTCCTTTTAGTTTAATTAGATAACTTTTTAATACACTTTGGGAAATTTCCATTTATTATTTTCTCATGATTTAATTAATCATTTACATTAGGGATTTTATCTTTATTCAAATATAATTAGAATATGGTTTAATCCCGTATACTTTAATTTGATTATTATTTATCCCTTTATTTTATTTGGATTTGGACTATCTTTATTCCATTTACTTATGGATTTAATTCAAGATTTAAACTGTCTTCTAAATAATTTTCTTGGAATTTATTATTTATTTAGTTTAGGCAATTTGTCTTTATTTAAATAAAATTGGATATTGTTCAATCCTTACTTTAATAATCTTTACCCCTTTTTATTATTCAATAAATTTCATTTGTTTGACCAAGATTTAATTTGGCTTTTAAATATTCCTTATTTATTTATTTCTTTCTTTATCTTATAAATTCCATATCTTTTTATTTATAGATCCAAAATTGGTGATTCCAATTTGTATAATTTTATTTAATATTTGTTTATCCTTTAAAATCTCTTTAGGATTATTTTGCTCACAATTTGGTATGGATTTTCCTTTATTAGCTTTGGAATTTATTTCCTTTTATCTTATTATATTCATAAGTTTTTATCCATGGTTCAAAATTGAGTGAAACCACTTTCTATGGTTTTATAATATATCATTTTTTATCATTTATAAATGTTTGTTGCTGAATTTTTATATGGATCAAATCCATAGTCTTAGAGAGATCTTGGAAATGATTTTCTTCCACTTGGGTTTTGGGATTTTGATTTAACTTTTCCAAGTGTTTAAATTTCAAGATACATTCATTGATGAATGCATTTCACTTGATTGAAATTTTGTTGGATTTCCTTTTATTCAATTTTTTTTCAAGAAGGGTTTTGATGTTTCCATTTAGAAGCAAAAAGTTTCTTTTCACCCTAAATTTCAACAATTATTTCTTTTGTTTATTTATTTTTTCACATTTCAAAATTTAGAAAATTTTGGGGTGTGACAGGCTACCACCCTTAATAGAAATATCGTCCCGAGATTTGGGAAGGCTAGAGGTTACAAGTTGGCTTTAAGACAACTAAGGTACTACCACCCTTAAAAAGGAAATTTTGTAGGGTTGCATTGATGGTTCACCCGACTATGGGTTCAATAATTGATATTCAAACATGGGATCCTTATATGACTCAACTGAGTTAGCTTAATCTTGCCATCCACATCATCTAATTCTTCAAGGGTTCCATACATGTTGATGTGGTTCACATGTCCTTTCTGGGCCACATTGGAATCGCTTCCATTAAAGTTTCTAGCATCCTTATTCTTTTTGTTCTCAGGACAGTCTGATGCATAGTGTCCAAGTTGCTGACAATTATAGCACTACAACTGGCTAATATCCTTCTTCATGGAATTGCCATGTTGGTTCTGACCAAGGTCATCTCCATTGTTAGTATCATTCCCATTATTATTACAACTTCCATTATTGTTGTGGTGATTCTTGTGATGATGATGTGTGTGTCCATTTCCTTCATGCTGATGTGGTCCAGAATCTCCATTGCTCTTTTTTAATGAACGCTTCTTTTGTGATGATACTGAGTGATACTTGTCAAGACTATGCTTCCTCTTTCTGTTCTCAACTTGCTTCATCTTGTTTTCCAAGATGGTGGCTTTGTCACAGAGTGATTGATAAGTTGGAACATAGGCAACAGAAAGCTACAGGTTCAACTCATCATTAAGTCCTTCGAGGAATTTCTCTTTCCTATTAGAATCAGTATCCACTTCATCCGGTGCATAGCACGCCAGATGGTTGAACTCCTCGATGTACTTAGCCACACTATGGTGACGCTGTTTCAGGTTGTGGAACTCCTTTTTCTTCAAGTTCATCACTCCGGATGAAATGTGAGTTGTACGGAAACCATCCTCAAAAATAGCCCAAGTCACATCCTCAAGGGGAGTGGTGATCTGAAAGTTGTCCCACCAGGTTGCTACTGGTCGTTCGAGCAGATGTGCTACAAACCTGACTTTTTCCTCGTCGGTGCAGCCAACAGTCATTAAGTCCTTGTTCACCGAACGTAACCAGTAATGGCTACCATTGGATCAGTGGTTCCGAAGAACTTTGTAGGCCTCAGTTTCAGAAATCTGGTGAGCATGTCGAATGCTGGAGGATTGTTTTGAGTGTTGTTGTTGTTATTGTTGTTCTAATTCTGATTTTTCACAAACTATGTCAGCATCTGCATCAGTTGAGCTTGAGCTGTCATCAACTCCTGCATCTTGGGAGCGATGTTGTTATTGTTGTTTTGGTTGGGGTTGGCACGACGGGGAGGCATCTGTTGGTTTAATAGGGATAAGTAATGATAGATAGATCTAAAGAAGTCCTAACACACAACCACAAACAATCAAGTTCAATCAAACAAGCAACAAGCAACTAATCACTTAACAACTTATGAGTTTAACTCACGAGTCGAAGGAAACAACAAGTTTTCTTGAAACAATCAACCTAGTATAGTCATACCTCATAGGTCAGTATGATCCATACACTAACATGATATCAATGTCTTAGGTAGTTGGTAGGCAATCTAATGTCTCTTGGTTCTCACTTGTAGTCCTTAGTGATGTCCAAGTTGAAGTCCTTGGTGAAACTTAAGTTGAAGTCATTGGTGTTGGTGAAGTCTTTGCTCATGGTGGAGGCTTTGTCCATCAAGTTGAAAAGGAAGAGATGTAGAATCAAAACCTACGAGGTTGAGGAAAGAGTTTACAAGATTGTTTGTAATAAGTTTTGGAATAAATACAACTCCTATTTTTCTAAGGGGTTTTGTCCAATCCTAGGGTTACAATCCTACAGGCAACACAGTGCTCTGATACCATCTGTAGAGGTCCCAACCTAATAAGGTAGAGATCCATGTGTTTACAATGCTAGTCCCTAGATCAATAGCTAGCATCCACAGTTTAAGATGTAATATCAAGAAACAAAGGTCATAATACAACTTTATAACCAGGAGTAAAATAATTCTTTACATCTTACATAGCTTATTTGGCTATCTTTTCACAATGCAGCCGAAATAACTATATAGCATGGAGTCCTTTATCTTCAAAATTCCATAGGCAATCATGTTGGTTGTAGACTTGTAATCCTATTCAACACACTTCACTAACATCAAACAAACCTACAACATAATAAGTTACAGCCACAAGGGTCAATACATTTGAATTGTATTGGCAAGTTTCACTACTATGTGGAAATAATTTTGAACCTATCAATATATGCATATTTGGCTAAGTAGGGTTTAGGCTCACTTGCAAAAAGAAATATGGTTTTATCCTATCTTTCAACATAGTTTTGATCTTTTAACAATATTTCTGAACTCCAAGTGCTTCTAATCCCTTGTTGACACCATCAAGTTTTACTTTGAGAAATTGGAATGTCGAGATCTTCCGTAGCTTCAGGCCTTAGTTGCTCAGAGTTGTCCGTAACCGGGGACACGGCTAAGTACTTAGAATTTGATCTTCTCAAGAAGTTGTAAACTTTACCCACATGACACAATCTCATCTTGACGCCACCAGTGGCCGCTGGATAAGTACACACCAAATGAAGTACCGGCAGATCGAGAATGTTACAAAGTCTTTCCATAGAAGTCCTCCCAAGACATAATGCTAGCACGCCTACCAGGCACCAATGTAAAGGATATATTTCCAATACATAATTCTAGTTAACCTGAATAGGTACCAATGCAAGGGTCTTCCACTATGTAATTGACTAAGCCATAGCCCATTTAGCATGTGGCTGTACACGGAAGCCACTATACGAGAAACATGTTCAATCTCTAAGTCCTTGGGTGGCATTCTTCTAGTGCACACACGAAAAAGATAGCCATTTGTATATGGTTCCCTTCGTTGCCACCTTATCCACAATTGAGTATCCACATTCCACCCAGGTGATTCATTGAGTACTTGTTTTATTATATAAAACATATATTTTTCCAACACTTCATATAATCATAACATGGTATTCCACCCCAAGTCTATAGCAGGGCTAAGCATACTACAACTATGATGTTTCCACTAAGGAAGATATACAGGATATCCTAATAAGACATAGCATAGCATAGTAACATAGTAGCCCTATCATGCATACTACAAAAATTCCTCAAAGTGTATTGAAAATAGTAGGACATGGATGATAGTGCCACTTGCCTTTTTAGTAGAGAATATAGGTTCACTCCTTGATCTTGCGATAGTCACACTCTTCAAAGTTCACTACAATTCAATCAAGCAAGCAAATATTCAAACTAGCATTCAAACAATTCATCACATAAAATAAAGAAACAAAACAATGCATGCAAACATGCAAAAGATTGTTTTATTTGGAAAGGTGGTTTCTAATAGGCTATAAACATTTTAAAACACCTAGTGGTCATTTATAAAAGTGGCAAAGCCATTTAAAATCAAGTTAGTGAAAAATGGGCTATTTAAATAATTTTTGTTTTGTTAGAAATGATTTAACTCAAAGTAATATTTTGTAGTGTTTAGCCAAATATATTTTTAAACACAAATGTTATTTTTTATGGTCAAAGTGTTTAAAAAAAATCCATTTTCAAAAGGTTTCACTCAAAAATCATTTTTAAATCAAGTACCATTTTTATTTTACTAGATAAGCCGTTTATTCAAAGGAATAATTTCTTAGTTCCACAAAATATATTTTTAAATCCAAAAGTTGATTATTATGGTCAGTGGGTTCAAAACAAAACATTTGCAAAAGATTTTACCCTAAAATCAATTTTAGAATAAATTTTATATTCAAAATAGACCTAATAATGTTTCTGAAAAAACATCTACTTTTACAGAAGCAAAACACTAAACAAAGGGCAAGGTTGCAAAGGTTTCATTTTTTGAATGCAGTGATATAAAATTTGTAAATTTTGGACGTGTAGATTAAAAATTATGAATTTTTCAAATCTAAACATCTAATAGATCTATTTTATGTTTTAAACAACAGGCGGGGCCATGTGGCTGTTTCTTATTAGCTGGTACCGATTCGCACGGATCGCGCTTTGTGAACCGCGGGATCTTATTTGAATCGCATGGTACAGATGCAAACTTTCCCCTTCGTTTAAGATTATATAGTGACCACTAGATCAACATCTAACGTCTCGGGGCGCTGTGACCAAGTATAGGCGGCGTTGGGGCAACGGCGAGCGGCGGCGCGCTCTGTTCATGGTGGTTCCGGCCAAAACAGGAAGCGAGGGAGAAGATGAGGTTGATCACCGAGTTCGCAATGACGAGAGGATGCTTGAGGTGGTTGCAGTGGACGAAGGGGCGCACGAGGATGACGTGAATCGGTGGTGCTCTGTCAAAGACGTTGCCGAGTCTCTGGGCATGCTCGGCCAAGTGGAAGCTACTGGCGGATGCACAAGATGATGGGGAGTGTTCTCGTGGAGGCTAGGGGCAGTGGGGAGGGTCAACGTCGCCTGAATTTTACGGGGAGCTTGTCAGAGACAGTGTAGGTTTCGAGCAAAATCAGAGCAGCCCTGGGGCAGAGAGAGGATGGTGGGTGAGGGGAAAGATAGAGGGGACAGGGGTGCTTATGACGGCGTGATTACGGGCCAGAGTTAGCGCGGCATTAAGACGAACTTTTAGCGGGTATTAAACGGTAGTAACATCCGGGGAAGAACAGGTCATGGGGGTGGGTGAGGACAACGATGACCTGGCGGTGGGGCCGGTTAGTCAGAGAGGTGAGGGTTTCGTGTGGGGTCGTTTTGTCTGTGACTCAGAGGGTATGGATGAGAGTGAGAAAGGGGCTCACGGGGAGATGGAGGTGGGCTGCTAGTTGGGCCAGATGGGCTTGATGGCTGGGTAGGTTAGTGCGCTGCTTCTTTCTTATTTTTTTCTTCGTCTGTTTTCTTTTCTTTTTCTGTTTCAATTTTCTGTTTTGAATTTATTCAAATGATTCAAATACTTGGTTGAATTCAAACTTTTCCCATCTTTTAGTAAGTTTTAATATTGTTTTAACAATGTATTTTAGAATCCATTTTTGAATATTTCTTATATTCTTTTATGGTTTATTATCTATTTAGAATAGGCACTTGTCTTTATTTAAATATGATTTAAATATGTTTCCAACCCATATTATTTTATTTAAATGTTTTAAACTTTTATTTGAATTCCAATTTTTGTCAAACCTTTTCCAGTAGGTTTTATTTATTCATTAGTGTAAATAATATATCTTAATATGATTTAATATTTATTTAAATTGGGCATTTGTCTTTATTCAAATAAAATCCAATATGGTTTATTCAAATAATTCTTTTATTCCTTTTAAGTTAATTCGATAACTTTTTAATCCACTTTGGGAAATTTCCATTTATTATTTTCTCATGATTGAATTAATCATTTACATTAGGGATTTTATCTTTATTCAAATATAATTAGAATATGGTTTAATCCCGTATAATTTTATTTTATTATTCTTTATCCCTTTATTTTATTTGGATTTGGATTATCTTTATTCCATTTTCTTATGGATTTAATTCAAGATTTAAATTGTCTTCTAAATAATTTTCTTGGAATTTATTATTTATTTAGTTTAGGCAATTTGTCTTTATTTAAATAAAATTGGATATTGTTCAATCCTTACTTTAATAATCTTTACCCCTTTTATTATTCAATAAATTTCATTTGTTTGACCAAGATTTAATTTGTCTTTTACATATTCCTTATTTAATTATTTCTTTCTTTATCTTATAAAATCCATATCTTTTTATTTATAGATCCAAAATTGGTGATTCCAATTTGTATAATTTTATTTAATATTTGTTTATACTTTAAAATCTCTTTAGGATTATTTCTCACAATTTGGTATGGATTTTAGATAGCAGCTTTATTAGCTTTGGAAATTATTTCCTTTTATCTTATTATATTCATAAGTTTTTATCCATGGTTCCAAATTGAGTGAAACCAATTTCTATGGTTTTGTAATATTTTTATTTATCATTTTTGTTCATTTATAAATGTTTGTTGCTGAATTTTTATATGGATCAAATCCATAGTCTTAGAGAGATCTTGGAAATGATTTTCTTCCACTAGGGTTTTTGGGATTTTGATTTAAATTTTCCAAGTGTTTAAATTTCAAGATACATTCATTGATGAATGCATTTCACTTGATTGAAATTTTGTTGGATTTACTTTTATTCAAATTTTGTTCAAGAAGGGTTTTGATGTTTCCATTCAGAAGCAAAAAGTTTCTTTTCACCCTAAATTTCAACAATTATTTCTTTTGTTTAATTATTTTTTTCACATTTCACAATTTAGAAAATTTTGGGATGTGATAGTATATAAGAAACATATTTTTATTAGTAACCAATAATATATTACATCATAAGAAATAATTATCGCACTAAAACATATAACAGAATATTCTCATTTGAATACCCATTATATTTATTTTAGAGAATTCTTTATCGTTGCTACACACTCCTACAGGTAATACCCTTTACTAGGTTTCCAACCTAAGGTCAAAGCAATTTGCTTTGATACCAACTGCGGTGACCCAGCATACCACTGCATGTGTAGTACACTATAGTCGTTGACATGACATCCACAGAACACCGTCCCGTAAATATCATATCCCTCAGAGTGTTACAACAGAAACATTGTGGGTCCATATTACAAACATACACACATTATTATTATTACAATACCGGAAGTTCAAGACTTCAAAAGATTCAACTTACAAACCAAAATATAAGTGTTTCAGCGGAAGTTTCAAATTTAAAACTTAAACTCCAGATTGAGCTCAACAACTTATTGTTATATATTGTTCATGTTGCTCGGCTCAAGTGGCTCGTAGAACTATAGTAATTATCCGGAATCTTGGTACTCTCATCCGTAGACGATATCGTTGTCCTCCCCTTCTACGGCTCTATACAAGTTGGGCTCTTCATAGAAGACCTCCTCTTGGCTCTCAGTTGCATACATTGGAGTCTCTTCGGGATCCTCAGAGTCTAAGAAAGGATTCAAAGGAAAGGTTGAGTAACAGCGTTACCCAGCAAGTTCATTATATGCAAGGTGGGAAGTTTGATGCCTTATCTACCACCTCGGACTATTAGTCCTTGGTACTATGCAGTTTTTGTAAATCTTTCTTCAAAGATTGATTTTATTATGAAAATCTATGACCATCTGCCTTCACAGGTTAACCAGAACTTTCATGAAGTTCCTTTCCTGCCGCGTTCATAGCTCCTTCCCGGAACAGGGAGTAACAAGTTATAGTTCTTACACTCTGCAGAGGTGCATAACTTTACCCATGAGAGATCAGTTTCCTTGTTGCACAATCGGGCGTACTTTCCCGTCCACAATTCCATGATGTGGGGCCCAGTAGTTGGTCCAAGCCAATCACTGCCCTCTCTGCGACCTCATATGTCTACACGATCCTTCGGGGCCGGCTCGCCCCTATTAAGCCCCCTTTCGGGCAGGCTAAAACCCTGATGAGTTCCCGAAGACTCCATGACCTGGTGATGCCCCGAATAGTACCATTAAATGGACTATATCCCTACACACCATTCATAGACAATCTAGACACCAAAATTGTGGGGTGTAAGGGTGTCCACCCATATGTTGCATCCGCACAAGGAATCACAATGCCACGTTAAGGTCGTCTTACCTCCATACGAGAGGAAAAGGATACAGCTGACTTCTCCGTCCCATTCCAAATCACTGATGTCATGGGTTATTAATCACTAATTGTTCATCATTATTGAAAATAGAAACCTAAGTTCTATTGCTCCATCATATCATCACTTAGGATGATACCTAAGATTTATTTATTTTGAGAAAATAATATTTTCTTTCATTGGAATATAGATGATAACACACAATTTGCAAATACATTGATAAAGACTCTTCAAAGGACATGAGCAAGTGATGAACTTGCCTTGTGATTGCAAGGTAGTGAAGTCTGATGCTTGCACTGGACCTTGAACTTCTATGTCTACAAAAACATCATTATTACCCGGTAAGGACAATATTTAAATAAACAAGATGATTATGCAAAGTAATTTAATGCATCATTTAGTTTTGTGTGTACTCTCCCCCATTATTTAAAATATAAAAATTCTTTTCATAAGCAAAGAATTTATAAATATTAATTATTAATATTTATTGGATATTGTATTACTTATTTTCTTTTATTTTATTTGAATTTTAATCATTTAATAATTCCTTTAAGAATTATCATTTTTATTTTATATAAATTATTTTTTTAGTATTTTTCTAAAATACTAAAATATTGGTATATAATAAAATGTGATTTTTATTTATTTTTATCATATTTTTTTAATTTAATAAAATTCCATAAGGAATATATATATTATAAAATTCTTGATAAAAATTATATGCCTAAAATTTTATTTCTTATTTTATTTAGATAGATTGGATTATTGTGAATCTGAAAATATTTGATTTATAATTTTTGGATTTTTATTTTATTTTCTATAATTTATTTAAATTCATGGGCATTTTGGTCTTTTCTTAATTTAAATTTGCTTTAGGTGATTGGGCTGGCTGTGTTGGGCTTATTGGGCCGTTTTGGCCCAATTGGGCAGAATCAACTTTGCTCCCCGAAGGGTCCTGGCCCTCCTAGCCCATTCTCTCTGTCTCTCCTTCGTTCTCATCTCCCCTCTCCCTCGACCGCGTGGGGTTCTGGCGCCGCCGCTGGCGATGCCCGTCATCGTGGCCCTCCCTGGCCACTGTCGTGGTGCAGGGCGAGATTGGCGACTACGCTCGTCCATCTGGTCCAATTCGAATTGATTACAGAGTTCCCCTGTGGCCAGGTTCACCCCGTTCCCGAACCCTAGGGTTTGGGTTGAGTGCTGCCACCGCCGCTACGGACCCTCCTGTGATGGTGTGCGGTGTTCGTGTGCTGCTGTAGCCGCCGCCATGGTTGGGGCAGGTTGCAGCACCCTCTAGGTGCTCCCCGTGCCGCCGCGAGCATGTCGTCCCTTCTTCTTCCTCTTCAATTCATCAACGAGGACCCTGGGTAAGTTGTGCCTCTGTGGATCTTAGTTCATCCTATCACCATGAATCTCTTTGTGTGTATCTAGTGGCTACCCTTGTCTAGTGCATGTGTTCTGATTAGGGTTCATATCCTAATTAGGGTTCTTGTTCTGATTAGGGTTCATATCCCTCTGTTGATCATATCTATGATGATTTGGATCTAGTGGTGATAATCCTTGAGCATGATGAATGGCTGTTTGCTGCAGATTATTATTTGTAGTTGGCTTTGGTGATGCTAGTGGCTTGTTAGACTTATTCCAGTGGTAATTTACTATGATCCAATGTTAGTGTTTCTATGAAATCCTTACTTGGAAATGTTGTTGATCTGAGAACTTTCTACTGTCAAGAGGTTTATACTGACAGTAGTTCTATCAGTAATTGCTTACTGCATTTATAATGGTTGGCTTGTATGAGAATATACAGACTGAATATAATCATTACATGTTAATTATTTTCTATAGATGTATAGATGAGTTTGATTATGATTCCTGGCATTTGGTTTCAGGAAGATGATGTTTAGTGGCTTGCCCCTTTTTATTTGTGAAATATAAGTAAAGATTAGGATTAGCTTACTAGAACCTATCCTTGTGATATCATTATAAAATGGCACACATTTGATTGGGTCCTATTCCTAAGCTTAGTTCTGACAGTGCTTGTGATTAATACTGGCAAAGATAAAATGAAAGCTTCTTTTAATTCTCTTGCCTATGATGTTGGTCTGAGGCATAGGAACTAGTTTCCTAATGGCTGTCCCTGATAGAAATATTCTGGTAGAATTACCAGCTGCTAATTCTTGAAGCATAGTTGGAAAACAATGGGTGTGCTAAGGTTTTTGCATGAATCCATAGGATTTATGGATACTGAGGTGCTACTCTTTTAAGAGATGTGCCCAGATTTCATAATCTTGCCTTTGGCTATATTGAAATATAGGATTTGGATTTTGTAACCAGGATTGGTGATGTTGGTCTAAGATCCTGGTTATACTGGTATGTTGATCTTGTGATTATGACTTTAATTTTTTTTAAACCTTCTAGGATGGATTCATCCCACTTGGATGAATACTGAGAGGTTGGATATAAAACAATACATGATTCATTGATATGATAAACAGATCATGTGATGGTTTTATATACTCACCACAACTATGGTTGCTATTGTGGTTGTAACTTGTTGATCTGGTGGCCTGATCTTGTTGTTGTCCCTACTGCTTACAGCTCCTAGAACTTGTCCTTGATATTTCTATCCACCTTCTGGTTTCTGTAGCTTGGTCTTGACCTTGCTGTCCACCTGATCCACCGCCTCCTTATGTCACCATCTTGGTGAGTTTTGAGAGGATCTAGTTTGTGGTTTAGTTTGGTTGTGGCTAGGCTGCTGATGTTTGATGTGTATGAACAAGAAGATGAAGTTGTGGTGCTTGCCCACGGCTATGCTGAGAAGTTTTACTTGTGTGGGCAGCTGTTGATGTGTTGACAGCACACACCATGCATTTAGGTGTGTTTGCTGCTTGTGTGCTTGATGCACCCTTGTGGCTATGCTCAGGGAATGAAAGTTATCTATTTATCTGTTTACCACTTTACTGCTTGGTGAAACTTGCCCCTCTCTCTGATTGAAATTATTTGACTTGTGGATTATGGATGATGAAAGATTAAATTCTTTCATATTGGTGAAAATTTCCCCTCAGATTTACTCAGTGATGTAAAGTTGAACAGTGCATCCCATTGTCACTACTGGGAGTAAAACAAATATCTTAACCCTCATTTTCTTTCTTTTTGTTTGTTCTTTATTTTGCAGGTACAAGACTTGAAGATTCAAGATTTATATTAGGTTCTCCTTTTTCTTTATAGAATAATTCCCTTGTAATATTTATTTTATTCTTTGTAAATAAAATGTACTTAGATGAATATGGATGTAATTCTACTCTATAAAGATTATTTATTAGTTTTGTAATTTTCATTTTGTAAATATTGATGAGTTGGTTAAATGAAATGTATATTCATTATTTAATGGTCAATATTATATAAATATTTTGGTTCTTATGTATCGTTTCTTTATAGGTTACATTTTGTAACATATCCATTTATTAAATATATGAAATAAATATTCATTTACTCTATTATGTTATATTATTTAAAGTTTGAATTACTAATTGTTAACTCTTGATTAAATCAAATTACTCAAACATAGTTCTAATTTCTTTTAAATTGTAAAATCCAACACTCAATTTTAAATTCAAATTTCATTTCCCAAAACTCACTAATCCAGAAAGATCATATCAAAGTTTATAACGATCATTCTCCAAGGCTATTCCTAATCTTAAAGAGTGAAAGAAACTTTGATCACTTTAGGTTTTTATTTGGCGAAAAATTTACCCAAATTTTTGACAGATGAATGCATGCAATTGCACGGATTCCTAAATCTACCCTTCGTTGGTTCCTAAATGCTGGGATGTTACATGGTGTATACCTTAAGTGTGTTTCCCAGCAAGAAGGTATTGAAATCCTACGCGAAATCCATCTCGGAGATTGCGGGCATCACGCCGCTCCTCGATCATTGGTTGCTAAAGCCTTCCAGCAAGGATTCTACTGGCTGACCGCGAAGGCGGACGCCAACAAGCTGGTTGAGACATGCATGGGATGCCAGTACTATGCCCGACAACCACATGTTCCTGCTAAAGAATTGCGAACAATACCAATAACTTGGTCGTTCGTAGTCTGGGGGCTAGACATGGTTGGTCCGTTACAGACGACACCATGTGGGTTTACGCATCTGCTAGTAGCAGTTGATAAATTCACAAAATGGATAGAAGCTAAACCCATTAGAAAGCTTGATGGGGCAACTGCCCTCGGGTTTGTTCGGGATCTAGTGGTGAGATTTGGTCTCCCACATAGAATTATCACCGACAATGGCAGCAACTTGTCACTCGGAGAAGTGGAAGCTTATTGTTGGGAGAAGGGCATCCGACTTGACCTTGCATCTGTGGCACATCCACAGTCCAATGGTCAGGTTGAGCGAGCCAGTGGATTAATTCTGCAGTGAATCAAGCCACGTCTTGAGGCACCGCTACATAGAGCAGCTGGAGCCTGGGCGGAAGAATTGCCATCTGTGATGTGGAGTTTACGAACTACACCCAACAAATCCACCGGCTACACCCCTTACTTCATGGTATATGGAGCAGAAGCCATCCTGCCTTCCGACATCCTTCACGATTCACCAAGAGTTGCCACCTATGATGAAGATGACGCTGAAGAATCCAGACGCCTAGATGTGGACCTTCTCGAGGAGGAGCGTGTTTTGGCATGCCAAAGATCCACCATCTACCAGCAGAAGCTACGCAGCTACCATAGTCGCCGCGTCCGGCATCGCTCGTTTAAAGAGGGGATTGTGTGCTTCGACTTAAGCAGAAGAAGCCACACAAATTATCCCCGCCATGGGAAGGACCGTTCATCATAAGCAAGGCGCTGCTCAATGGGTCTTACTACCTCATTGACAATCGTGAACTGAAGGATAGACCCAACAAGGATCATAAGCGTAAGCGACGTGACCCGGATGATGACTACCCGGAGATTGATCGGCCATGGAACATAGCACAGCTACGTCCTTTCTACACTTAGCATTTTTTATATATTTTGTACCTCTTATATGATCAATGAAATAAAGCTCTCTGGTTCACTCATATTTCTGAGTCTTTTACCTCCTTTAGTGTTCATTTTTGGATCGTATATAACCTTTATGCACAAGCTTTGCGATTGCACTTGTGAAAATTCCGCCTACAGGCGTTAGCTTAAGTTTTCTGGTCTACACGTTCTTTGTTGTTTTTATGTGGATTCTAGAGTAGTGACTTTTGGCACTTATTTTCGGCGATTTTGTGTTAGGTTCTTGACGGTGCCATTGGGAATCACCGCATGAGCGCGTAGTTCCGACAACTAGTCTTCCGACTCACGAAAAGTCAAGCATAAAAACCAAAGTAATGGATAAGCCAGCACTTTCTTAAAAAATATATACATGCTGGAACCAGTTCTTGAGTAGCAGGAAATAACAACCATTGTTTTTCGCCTTAAGTTAACACATAGTTTTTTCCGCATACACATTATAGAGGAAACAAATATTACATAATTGTTTTTCATTCCTCTGGTGCAGGCGACTTGGACGAAACGTCATCAGCAGCAGGAGAGTCACCCTCCTCGAAGTCGGCAGTGTTGAGGGACTCGGAGGAGCTTTGGTTGCCACCGTTAATGGTTTTCATGGGCACAAATACGTTAGGGTCGACCAACTCGGCAACTCTGGTGTAAAAACCTGCGAGCGATGCCAAGATAGCCTCGTGATCTATCTTTTGGCCTTCGTCGTCTACGTCGGGGATACCGGAGGTCACCGTGTCGATGTCGGCATCTTTGTAGTGTGCCTTGACCATTGAAAGTGCCATCCTTGCGCCGGCCCGTGTACACGAAGCTTCCCAGTTTGAGATACGCTCGGGGGCTAGGCGCAGGATCTCTGATAACTTCGCCACAGAGTCCACCGCCTTGATGTTAATCTGGAGGGGCTTGGCTATCTCCTTGGTCTGCTTGATGGCGGTGTTGATAAAGTTGCCGGCAAGGACCATGCATTCCTTTGGCGGAGGAGGAAACTGGGTTAACCCCATAGGAGCTGCAAATTTCCTACAAAGGAACGCATGAGTTCAATAACACAAAAAGTTCAGAGTATCTAGCTTACAGAAGTACAAGATGGAGAATCACTTAAGATGCTAATCTCAGCATGCTGAAGAGTTTCCGCCATGGAGTCCCATTCTTGTCGGAGGATCCTGTACGCGCCTAGATCGCGCTGATTTTGCTCATTGGCAGCTTTCTTCTGATCTTTCAGGATCACGATTTCCTCCTTCAAGCTGTTCATCTCCTCGTTGGCGGAGTCCTACAGGACTTTCATGGAGTCCTCGTGCATCTTCATCATATCCTTCCTCTCCTGCTTGAGGATCTTTTTTTTGCTATCCAGTTGTTGAATATGCTTGGATTGCTCAACAATATCCTTAGCCTTGGAAATGTCTTCTGCAAGTCGAAGAAAGAACAGTGCACAGTGAGTAATCGGAGAATGTTGGCACAAGACCAAGTCAGAATACGAAAAAGAAAGGAAAAAACAGATGCTTGCTCTTGGTGATTTGTTCCTTCAAGTAGGCAGATTTACCCTTTTCGGCTTCCAAGTCCGAGCGCATCTTCTGGTACTTCTCGTTGGCCACGCCCCTCCGAGCATTCTCATTCTATGGAAAGGAAAAGTTTAACGTTGTTTAGTCTACTTGGAGCATCTAGCCAGATAAATATCCACCTAGAGGCTTGGGGGCTACAGTGAGAGTTTTTAACTTAGCAATATGCTTGGTCTTTCTTTAAGCATCTAGTCAGAATTGATTCAGTTTTCAACTAGAAGCTTGGGAGCTATAGTATAAAGTTTTAACTCAGTCATATGCTTAGTCTTTCTTTAAGCACCTACTCAGAACTAATTCAGTTACAACTAGATGCTTGGGAGCTACAGTATTGAAATTTATAAACACTGTGTATGCTACTCTGAAAGCATCTAGTCGGAATAATTTATTCAAACTATATGCTTGGGGGGCTACAGTGAGAAGTTTTCTAGCTTAGTCACTCTTAGAGCATTCAGATGCAAAGACCTATGGTTTTCTGTCTAAATCCTCGGGGGATACAGTGGGATACTCATATGAAATGCAAAAGGAAAATAAAACTTACAAGTGCGATAATCTTGAGGTTTGTAGAACTCTTAGCAAGCAACTTGCCGAAGGATAAACTGTTTCCCTGCAAGATTTCTGCTTGCCGGAGAAGCTCCTCAAGACCGAATGTTGGAGATGTCGGTGTCGCACCGGGAACCACATCGGAGCTACCCGGCGTAAGTACCGGGTAGACTATCTTCGGGAACTCTATGGCTTTCTTGGGTGCGGAGGCGCCGCCTTCGGCAGACGTACCACTCTCCACCACCGCCTTACCGCTATCGATGGCATCCTTAGCCGGAGCTTCAGCCATTTGGGCTGCGGCACTTTCTTGCGTCGCTTGTTCGCCGACAACGGCAAGCTCCACGGAGGCACCTGAGTCCACTTCCATGGCGGAAGGGCCAGATGCATCTTTGGCCTGTGAGCTTGTCGGAGCGGGCGTAGGCTGGACACTAGGAGTGACAGGGGCGATGGCGGGAGTTGCATGGGGAGAAACGTCACGATGCAACATATCCTTAATGTTTCTAGAAGCCCCCAAAGTTTTGGAGGTCTTCTTCAAACTGGTAGTGGCCTTCTTCCTGAAACGTGCGAAAAGTATAAGTACAAGAATAATACGAGCAATGGACAATGTCGGAGAGAAAGAAGCTTACACAAGAGGGGGTGCTTTGGCAAAGGGGATCCCGGTAACCTTTCTTTTCTCCGCCTCCAGGGCGGAGGTAGTCTTCTAGGAGGCTCCACCCTCCGTCTTCTTCTTCTTGCCTCCGTCGGCAGCGTCAGAGGTGGAGCTCTTCCGCTTTCGCCCCAACGGGACATCGTCGTCGGACATGATGGTGACTTCCTTCATATTTGGGTCATAGATTTGGATAGCCATGCTATCCTCCTCTAGACTGCTAAGCTGTTAAGTGAAATCCCAACGTGTTAGATGAGATGGATATGGTTAGACGGAAGAACTGGAGTATATGTCATACATGGAAAATAAACATCATACCTTTGGGCACGTGCCGTCAACGAACATGTTAGGTGATGGTGAAGCCTCGCATCCTATCCTTCACCTTGATGATGTCCTTGAGGCGAAGCTTGACGGAGTCACTCGAGAAATTGTTCTCGGAGATGCGGAGGCTATCCTTCCTATCCTTGGTGTACTCATGCATCAGCTTCGAGAGGTGCTGCAGAGGCTGGATCCGCCTGACGAACCAGCACATGTCCAGGTCCAATCTGGTCAGACCCGTCTCTACGAACCACTCTATCCGCCTTATAGCACGGGAAGCATTGATGTCAGAGGGAAGGGAGGCCTGGGATCTCCATGTTGAAGCTTCGGCGGCGGCTCCATCGACGAAGTCCGGGTACGTCGCTTCTCAGCCAGCCAGAGGGATATCTGGGCCATAGAAGTACATCTGTTGCCAGTTCTTACAGGACTCATGTCCGACGATGTCGGGGAACCGCCGGCCAGGCCGGATCTTAAAACTAATAGTGTCACAGTTCCTGAGCTCGTGCTTGCCGGCTCTGGCTTCCCGCTTGACGGTGAAAAGGTATATAAAGAGATCTAGCCTAGGCCTAATCCCTAAGTAAACCTCGCAAAGCGCCGCGTAGTTGCTAAGCGTGAGGATGCTATTGGGGGAGAGGTTCTGAGGTTGTACTCGGTAATGGTTAAGGACAGCTAGGAAGAAATTGGAGATGGGCAGGGAGACGCCACGTACCAGTTGGGCTTTGAGGTACACCTTCTCTCCGGCTTGGGCAGGGAGACACCGCGTACCATCTAGGAGTGACCACGCCGGCCGGCGCCGCCCGCCAGGCGAGCCCCTCCGTCGTAGGGAGGTAGCCCTTGATGATTAGCTCCTTGATGTTGCGGTCCGTGATATCTGAACCACGCCAGTTGCCCTTGTGGGAGTCGTATTCCTCCTCTAGCAGCTCCAGCACCGCTGGGTTATGGTCGCCGCCGGTGGTTTTGACCACCGCGGATTTGGGGATCACCAGGCCCTCTGGGAGCACGATGATGGTGCTCGTCGGCTTCACCGGGGCATCGCCTGTCACTGCCATGGAAGGGACGGAACTGCTGCTGGCCATTGGGGAGGATGAGGTGGTGGCTGAGCGGCTAGGGTTTTTCGCTATGGTGCGGAGAGCTCGAGGAGGCGCTCGCTGGAGGAAGAAGACGATGCAGAGGAGAATGAGGTGAAAAGTAAAATTTCCACCGCTATTACAATTTATAACCTCTAGCGTCAAGATTCGTGCAAGACGATCGAATGGTTGACGCGTGGACGCGTGTGCGGAAGTGTGTGCGGAAATTTCACCACGTTGCCAACCGTCACCGCCAACGGTTCATATCGCTCGCGCAGGAAAAACAGACATGATTGCGTTCTCTGCATGTGTGAGTTACGAGGCGTTGCTGACCTACGTCTACGTCATCATAGATGTCACTAGCAAGTGAACCATCACACTGGAATATTCCGGCATGGACGGATCCAGTCCGGCTATGGAAGAGTACGATAGAAGATTCAGCAATTCTCCGACTTACAAGTTGAAGACAAAGAAAACCTTGCAGGGTTCTTTGGGAGGACTACAAGATATTGCTTGACGATTTGCCGACATCCATCTAGACGGAGCATTCAACGTGAAGAGGCAAGACGGCGAAAGATCTCGGAGTTCTCCGGGGTCTACTGTTGGGGATATGCTATATGGGTATCCTCATAGCATGTCTCCTATCCGGATAACCCGGGTGACCCACAGTTGGTAGCATGGCCCATGGCCTGCTGGGCGGCCCAGTTAGATGGATCCAGAAGGAGGCCCATGCTGGATAAAAGAAGGATATAGAGGAGTCACCGACGTACCCGGAGCCTTGGAGTGCAAGACATGCTAGACTAGTTGTAAGCAGTGTAGGAATCTATAACCTGTCCGGCTAGGACTTTTCCCTATAACCCTAGGACCTGTCGGGCCTATGGGATCCTTTAGCGCAGACAACCTTAGAAAACCTAGTGTCGACTATGACGCACCTCGCACAGCGCACCAATCCCTGTAACTCGCCGTATTGCCCTTATAGTGATTTATAGCAGGAGTAGGATTCCGCTACCGTCATGGGATCTGAACCTGGGTAAGTTGTGTTACCTCGTACCCGTCAACCGTCCGCCTTCCCACACGTCTCTAAACACACACTGTGAGGACCCCTCCATGGAGTACTCGTCGGCAATACCACGACAACGACGGAGAGCTATGCGGAACCAGATGCTTCAGTAGATCCGTCGGGTGAACGTGGATGCCGAAAAATTTCAAGATCCCTTCGGACACTTTGAAGTTTGATGGTACGCAGGACCCAAAGGCCTGGCACAGCGACCACCTTTCATCTGTCAAGCTGCACGGTGGAAACAGGAACACTGCCTTACAATGTCTTCAGCTGCAGCTGACAGGCGCAGCTAGGATCTGGCTCAGCAGCCTGTCCTCCGGCTCCATCCGAAGCTGGGAGGAGCTGGCATACAGCTTCATCCGTAACTTCAAGGGCACCAGCAAGAGGCCAGCATCGATCGAGGAACTGCGAGCCTGCACCCAACGTACCAGCGAGTCCATCCGCTCGTACATACTACGCTGGTCCCATATCAAAAATTCCACTGCACATATCTCCGAAGAAAGGAAAATCGACGCCTTCAAGGATGGTGTCAAGCGCCCAGACTTCAAGGAAGAACTTGGGCATGTCAAGCCCAAGACGCTCGACCACCTCATGGACATCGCCAACCGATGGGCAGATGGCGAGGATTCTGTCCACCGAACGCATTCGGATGACGAGGATGACTACGGCTATAGGCGAGAATGCCGCAGAAAAATAAGATCTTGTGTCTACGACGATCGCGACTGAGTCAACATGGTCGTGGCTAGATACACCGACCGACGCAACGACAGAAACCATAGCAGCGGATACCGTGGAGGAAACTATCATGACGGAGGATGTCCCACACAGATGTGGCAACGTCGCAGCCGTGACAACGAGCCTTTGGCATACGACAAATTGTCTGGTCCTTGCACCATCCACTTCTACATCGACAAATAGGACGGCAAGAAGAAGGCCAGCCACATGCTCAAGGATTGCCGCGAGTTCTAGAAGCTCAGCGAGGGTATCTCCCAAATGCGGCGCCAGATCATGAACCCTGGATTTGGGCCTGCACCTATACCAGGTGACATCGCCCACGGGGCTCCTCCACTACCACCTGCTGGATCGTCGAATCCAGCGATCGCACCAGCACCAAATAACAGTGCGGGCGGATACCCGCCACCAAAAGGGTCCCTGATGATCCAGAAGGGGCACCCAACTAACAGGGTGTAGAAGAAAATCACCCGCCAAGTTAGCCTGGCCATGACCTCTCCACCAACCATACCTGAGTACCTCAGTGGTTCGGAGAACTTCATCACGTTTGATCGTTCGGATCACCCACGCCAGATCCCTCGCCCAGGTAATGCTACACTGGTGCTCGAGGCACATATCGGGGGGGTCGATATGAGCCGCGTCTTCATGGACGGCGGCAGCGGCATCAACCTGATGTTTGCCAGCACACTCGCGGCAATGCAGATCCCGCTGTGCAGCCTGGAACAATCAGACACAATGTTCCATGGCATAGTCCCAGGGAAGGGCATATACCCTCTAGGAAAGATATGGCTCGACGTCATCTTCGGCCAGCCCGAAAACTTCAGGCACGAGCGGCTAGAGTTTGAAGTGGTGGGCTGGCCATCACAGTACCACGCCATCCTCGGGCGTGTGGCATTCGCACAATTCCTGGCCGTACCGCACTATGTGTACATGCTACTGAAGATGCCAGGACCCAGGGGAGTCATCACCGTCCAGGGAAGCTTCACCCGATCCAACCACTTCGACAGAGACTTCAACAGAATCTCCTAGTCGTTCGGCACGCAGGAGGAGCTCATGGGGCTCAGAGACGTGACAGACAACGGGGCACCCCCAGTCACCAGGAAAACACACCTGATATGTCATTCGACTCCACGGTCGACACAAAGAAGGTGTGGTTCCACCCGACGGACACCTCCAAGACGGCGTTGATCACCAATGACCTTAGTCCCGCATAGGAAAGCGCGCTCGTCGAATTCCTCTGTGAGCGCTGGGAAATTTTTGCCTGGTGTCTTGCGGACATGCCAGGAGTTCCTAGGGAATTCGCCGAGCACGCACTCAATGTGTTCCCTGACGGGAAGCCATTCAAGCAGTCGATCTAAAAACTGTCCGAACCAAGATCTGAAGCGGTTGGAATCAAAGTCAACAGACTGCTTGATGCCAACTTCATCTGGGAAATCAAGGAGAGCGAGTGGCTAGCCAACACTGTGCTAGTCCCTAAAAAGGACACGGACATCTTGCGGATGTGCGTGGTATTCACATTGCTCAACAAGTACTATCCCAAGGACCACTTCCCTTTACCGCGGATCGATCAAATCATCGATTCGACTACAGGATGCGAGAAACTCTCCTTCCTCGACGCCTACTCAGGCTACAACCAGATTCGGCTGAAGGTCGAAGATCAGGAGAAAACGGCATTCATTACGCCGTTCGGAGTGTTCTGATACAACACCACGCCCTTCGGGCTAAAGAATGCAGGTGCCACGTATCAGAGGTGCATGCAAGCGTGCCTGAAAAACCATATTGGTCACTGATGACGGCCACATTATTGACGTGGAGCGCTTTGTTGGAAACCCCAAGAGCAAGGTGTGAAGAGCACAGCAACAAGTCTTCCCTCAGTAAGAAACCGAGGTTATTGAACCAGTAGGAGGAAGGAAACGTCTCAAAGTTGTTGCAAGCAACATGGAAACCTGCACAACAAAAACTCAAGACTTTGCCCCAACGAACAGTGAGGTTGTCAAGCACACCGGTTTGCTATAACAAAGGATTAACTGTATGGTGTGGAAGGTGATGGTGGTTTGCAACAAGTAAATAGTAACAGTGGAAGATGTATCAATGGTAAAGATTGGACCGGGATCCATAGTTCACTAGAGCTGCTCTCCTTAGATAAACAAACATGGCATGCAGGGTAAACAAATTACACCAGGGCAATTGATAGGACTGAGCAAGGCATAACAATGCAATACTAGACAAAAAGATCCTATGAGATTTGATTGGGCAATACAACAATATACATAGACCGCCATCCAACTGCATCTATGACTAGAAGTCCACCTTCAAGTTATCATCCGAACTCCCTCCAGTATTAAGTTGCAAGCAACAGACAACTGCTTTAAGCAAAGTGTGTAAGGTAAACAATCCACTTGTTCCATGAACAAGAGACCGTTCTTTTCTCCCTAGTGGTAACAACACATCTACAACCGAAGAGATTTCTGTCACTTCCCTTGGAAACTAGAGGTGTGAACCCACTATTGAGCATAAATACCCCCTCTTGGAGTCACTAGCAACTACTTGGCCAAGATAGCTACTAACAACGGAGATCATGAAAGATCACAAACAACACAGACATGATAGAATCAAATAGATAAACCCACTAATCAATCTAACATAGTAATCTCAATATTCATCGGATCCCCGCAAACACAACATGCATGATTACAAATAGATTCGATCTTGATCATGAACGGAGCTCACAAGATATATACATGAAATCACAAGGAGGAGATACAACCATCTCGCTACTACATGGACCCGTAGTCCAAGGTGGAACTAGTCACGCTTCATACCGGAGGCTGGCATGATGAAGAAGAAGGCCTCCGGGATGATCTCCCCTCCGGCAGGGTGCCGGGAAGAGCTTCAGATCCCCCCCCCCCCGATCTAGGGACAATGGTGGCGATGGCTACAGAAGGTTTCGTGGAATATTGATCGGGTCCTACGGTTTCTGCATCGGGGGCTTCTTATAGGCGAAGAGGCAAGCCAGGGGGCACCAGGGCGGCTGCACCACACCCCCCCAGGTGTGGGGTGGACCCACCCGCGCGGCCAGGGGTTGTGGCCCCCTGGTGAGTCTCCTCAGTCTCGTACTCCGGCTTCGTGTTGCCCACGGTAAAATATTGACTTTGGCTTTTGTCCCGTCCAATTCCGAGAATATTGATTTTCTGCCTTTCTGGAACCAAAAACAGGAGAAAACAGGCAACCAGCACTGTGGCAACTTGTTAATAGGTTAGTTCCAGAAAACATATAAAAACACCTCAAAGTGTAGACAAAGCAAAGCAAAGTAGATAGTAAACAAGCATGGAGCATCAAAAATTATAGATATGTTTCCGACGTATCAAGCATCGCCAAGCTTAACTACTGCTCATCCTCGAGTAGGTAAGTGATAAAATAATAATTTTTGAGGTGACATGCACCATCAAAACCAAGATCAAACCATTTACAAGCATTGAAAGCTGGGATCAAAGAACTCTAAACATGTGCATGAAATATGGAGTTCTAACAATAGGACAAGGTAACTATGCATGCAACATGAAATGCTACAAACAAAGATCATGAATAGCATGCATTGAAAAATGTTTGTTTGTTTCACATACAGAAAACATGGCATAGTGGCATTCAATTTGTCACTCATAGAGTAGCAAATAGATGCATAGGACAACTTCAAAGTTCATTAAGAGTGACTAGATACAAATAGCACAAGAACAAGTAATATCAACAGTATGCATCAATCAATATGTTTTGGGACACTGCACACAGAATGGCAACTATGCTCTCTTAATGGTGCCTAAAGGTAGAAGGTGGAGACTCAATCTAATAGTGGAAGAAGGGCTCTTCATAAAGGGAAGCAGGGATTTCAAGTTTCAAAAAGAGCTTCCAAAAATTATGGTACTTGTTAGCTTTCAGCCCTCATTGCCCCTATCATAAGCATCACTATGGAGTATATGCTTGACAAAGTATAAGTTGGCAATCTCATGTCCCTTGAATACGAGGGCCACACCTCATGCTACTCAACTTCAGTCACCTGTAAGTTCTTGTCATAGTAAGTACATGTGTATCATAGAGAACCGCCAACGGGGTACCCCTTGCACATGGTACAGGAGCTATCCCATAACCAAAATGACAAGGCAAGCAGACAATGAGCATCTCATTGATCTTTTTATTTACTATATGCATAGATTTTTATTGAGGATGCTTCACAGAATGCTCATTATGGTGATGCTGCAAGTTTCCACCATGATTAGGCATGGCTTAGGCTAGCGGCCTAGGCGTTTCTCTAACACAAAATACATAACTCCATGGACGTACAATCTCCCTCTTTATTTCACACGGGCGACATCCATAGACAAAAGAGCATGATATCAATTGTGTACAAAGTACAAGTGCAATGTTAAAAACATTCCCCGTGACAGCATGGTTCTGCTAATTCCAACATATAAGTGCAAGGATATACAACTTAGATGACACAATGGTTCAAGTTTATTAGGGGCAAAGAATATAAAGTGTGCCATCAAGTTTGTGAGGGCTTTAATCACTACGTTTTCATATAACAAAATACTTTTTAATTGGAAGATAGCTGAAAACAAGAATATACTTGGAATGGTGTAACACACAATGCATGGGAGTTTATAGTGGACACTTTGGAATAACTTGGTTTCTTGGGAGTTGGAAGCATGAGTAGAGCTTACTCATACAAGTGGAGGCTAGAAAAATACTAGGAGCAACCAACTAAGAGAGAAATATGGCCATAATCATGCAGAGCAACAAAACATTACTAATCAAAGCATAGAGTGGTACTACAAGTCAAGAACTAAATGATCATAGAGGCTATGGTGACTTGTTCATAGTCATAACATGGTGTGAGCATGTGCCAAGTCAACCCAAACAAAGCATCAAAGGAGAATACCACAATACTATGCTTTTGCATGCTAAAACAATGCATGATTCTTTCAAGGCACACTAAGCAATCCCAATTGTTTGGAACAAGACATTCTACAGCAATAATCAATAATCATAAGGTCAAAACAACACCTAGAATATCATTCTAAAGTCTAAGTCACGGTCAATGCAAGCTCCTCTTGCACTTTCAAGCAAGAACTTTCTAGTCCTTTCCAACACCAATCAACTTATTTGAAACAACACAGCGAGAACGGGGGTCCAAACTACTTTATTCAAGCAAACTAAACAAACTAAGCAAAGCAAACGAAACTAAGACAATCCAAGAACAACACAACAGTGCACGAAACAATAAAAATGAAGTGTCTAGAAAGACCTGAGCTTTTTATTGATGAAGAAGGGGATGCCTTGGGCACCCCCAAGCTTTGATGCTTGTACCTCTTTGATATTTCCTGGGGTGAAACCGGGGTGGCCTCCCAAATCTTGACCTTTTGTCCATTCTTTATCTCATTATATCATTCTTTCTCTACACCTGAAATTCTTCCTTCATACAAAACTCCACACAATCTTCATTAGCAACATTAGTGTATTCAAAAGATAATAGACCTTTGGGTTTACCTTTGGAACAAAAAACGTTTCACTAAAAACACAAGCTACTGTAGCAACTCCTTCAAAAATCTCAATTTCCCAAAAATAACCCAAAAAGGAACCAATAAGAAGCAAATGCAAATAATGGCAGAAATCTGTCGAAACAGACCAGTAGGTAGAAACCGATTTTTTAGAAAATCTTATGTTGCTCAAATCAAAACGTGTTGAACTAACGAAATTTAGCTAACATACTGGGAAATTTATTCGTAAATTGTCAGCTCAATCCGACTTACAGAGACTACTCACGAATATTTATGGTGGAGGACAGAAATCTGTTTCGGGACAGCAACTCCCCAAATCTTACTTTCCTCTCATTAGAGGTCATTCCTGGCACAAAAAGCAAAAATGGATAATTAGAGGTCATTACTGAAGTAATAACTTCCAAGACTCAAGGAAACTCTTGGGTTATCTCCCAACAAGTACTTGCAAGAAATCAAGTATTTTCAAATGAAGAAGCATTAACATCAAACCTTGCTTTCAAAGGAGGAGAAAAAATCAATTTCTCTCTCCTCATAGGAAAGTGTTCAATACCTTTCTTGAATGGAAATTAATATTTAATGGTGCCTTCTTTCATATCAATGATGGCACCAACAGTTCTAAGAAAAGGTCTTCCCAAAGTAATAAGACAAGAAGCATTGTATTCAACATCCAAAAACATAGAAATCAACAGGGACATAAGCATTGTTAACCATAATAAGAACATCATTAACTCTCCCCATGAGTTTCTTCTTAGCAGTATCATCAAGTGGGACATCCAAATAGCAATCTTCCAAAGGTGGCAAATCAAGCATTTCATAAATCTTCCTATGCATAATAGAGACACTAGAACCAAGATCACATGAAGCTTTGGGATCAAAGTCATTCACTTGCACATTAATAATGGGTTCCCAACTATCTTCTATTTTCCTAGGAATAGAAGCTTTGTGTTTTAACTTCTCTTCCTTAATCTTAACAAGAGCATCCGTAATGTGTTTCGTGAAAGAAACATGCATATCACTAGCATCGGGACTTCTAGCATGTTTTTGCAGGAACAAAATCACTTTAGAAATATTGCAACCATCTATATCAAAATCAAACTTAGCATCCCTATTAGTAGACTCATTGGCCTTAGGCATTGTAGGAGGAGGAATAGGGACTTCTTGTGGTTTAGTGGTGATGGTGCACACACTATTGTTTCTATCAATTTCAGCTTCCCTTTCCCACTTAGCATGAAGTTGGGCTAACAATCTAACATTTTCATCAATAGTAACTTGAATGCCATGAGTAGAAGCAAAGGTACTTTTCATGGTTTCAGGTTTAGCAGCCATTTTATTAATCAAGGAGGACTGTGCTTGAGACAAAGAGGAAATATTTTCTCAATAGTTAAGAGTTTTTCCTCCACAGTCTTGTCGAAAGCGGTTTGTTTACTAATAAAGTCTTTGAGCATAACTTCAAGTTTAGAGGAGGCACTTCTATCATTTTTGTAGGAATTTCCATTATTAGGAGGATAAGGTCTATAATTGTTGTTGCTACCAAAATTATTCCTATAGGCATTGTTGTTGAAATTATTGTTTCTAATGAAGTTCACATCAACTTGCTCTTCTTGAGCAACCAAAGAGGCTAAGGGAACATTGTTTGGATCTAAAGGAGCTTTCCCATTAACAAGCATAGCCATAATAACATCAATCTTATCACTTAAAGAGGAGGTTTCTTCAAAAGAATTTACCTTCTTACCATGTGGAGCTCTCTCAGTGTGCCATTCAGAGTAATTAACCATCATATTATCAAGGAGTTTTGTTGCAGCACCCAAAGTGATGCCCATAAAGGTACGTCCGGCAGCTGAATCCAACAGTTTTCTTGAAGAGAAGTTCAAATCTACATAAAAAGTCTGGATAATCATCCAAGCAGTGAGTCCATGAGTGGGACAATTCTTAACCAAAGATGTCATTCTTTCCCAATCTTGAGCAACATGTTCATTATCAAGTTGTTTAAATTTCATAATATCACTTCTCATTGATATAATCTTAGCAGGAGAATAGTACTTTCCAATAAAATCATCCTTGCACTTAATCCAAGAATTAATACTATTTCTAGGCAAGGATAGCAACCATTCTTTAGCTTTTCCTCTCAAGGAGAAAGGAAACAGCTTGAGCTTAATAATATCTCTATCTACATCCTTATACTTTTGCATTTCACAAAGTTCAACAAAGCTATTGAGATGGGCAGCAGCATCATCAGAACTAGCACCAGAAAATTGCTCTCTCATCACAAGATTCAACAAAGCAGGCTTAATTTCATAAAAGGTAGAATCAGGAGCAGGTGGAGAAATAGGAGTGCTAAGGAAATCATTGTTGTTGGTGCTAGTGAAGTCAAACAACTTGGTGTTCTCAGCAAAGTTCATTTTGGCAAAGTGGAGCAAGCCAAAAACAGCAGCAGTAGCTAGAGCAGGAACTAATTTTTTTGTGTTTCTAATAAGAGAAAGTAAAATAAACTAGACTAATTTTTTTGGAGTTTTTTATAAAAATAGAGAAACAAAACCAAGCAAAAGAAACTAAGTAGACCAAAAACAAAGTAAAGATAAATGTTGAGGAGGACTCCCCTTGTGAAGATGACCTTAGCCACCCCGGCAACGGCGCCAGAAAAGCTTGATGACGGCCACACTATTGACGTGGAGCGCTTTGTTGGAAACCCCAAGAGCAAGGTGTGAAGAGCACAACAGCAAGTCTTCCCTCAGTAAGAAACCGAGGTTATCGAACCAGTAGGAGGAAGGAAACGTCTCAAAGGTGTTGCAAGCAACGTGGAAACCTGCACAACACAAACTCAAGACTTTGCCCCAACGAACAGTGAGGTTGTCAAGCTCACTGGTTTTCTGTAACAAAGGATTAACTATATGGTGTGGAAGGTGATGGTGGTTTGCAGCAAGTAAACAATAGCAGTGGAATATGTATCAATGGTAAAGATTAGACTGGGGTCCATAGTTCACTAGAGGTTCTCTCCTTAGATAAACAAACATGGCATGCAGGGTAAACAAATTACAGCAGGGCAATTGACAGGACTGAGCAAGGCATAACAATGCAAAAGTAGACAAAAAGATCCTATGAGATTTGATTGGGCAATATAACAATATACATAGACCGCCATCCAACTGCATCTATGACTAGAAGTCCACCTTCAGGTTATCATCCGAACCCCCTCCAGTATTAAGTTGCAAGCAACAGACAACTGCTTTAAGCAAAGTGTGTAAGGTAAACAATCCACTTGTTCCATGAACAACAGACCGTTGTTTTCTCCCTCGTGGCAACAGCACATCTACAACCGAAGAGATTTCTGTCAATTCCCTTGGAAACTAGAGGCATGAACCCACTATCGAGCATAAATACCCCCTCTTGGAGTCACTAGCAACTACTTGGCCAAGATAGCTACTAACAACGGAGAGCATGCAAGATCACAGACAACACATACATGATAGAATCAAATAGACAAAACCATTAATCAATCTGACATAGTAATCTCAATATCCATCGGATCCTCACAAACACAACATGCATGATTACAAATAGATTAGATCTTGATCATGAATGGAGCTCACAAGATCTATACATGAAAGCACAAGGAGGAGATACAACAATCTAGATACTACATGGACACGTAGTCCAAGGTGGAACTACTCACGCATCATACCGGAGGCTGGCATGATGAAGAAGGACTCTGGGATGATCTCCCCTCCGGCAGGGTGCCGGGAAGAGCTTCAGATCCCACCCTATCTAGGGACAATGGTGGCGGCGGCTATAGAAGGTTTCATGGAATATTTATCGGGTCCTAGGGTTTCTGCATCGGGGGCTTCTGATAGGCGAAGGGGCGAGGCAGGGGGCCACCAGGGCGGCTGCACCCCCCCCCCCCCAGGCGCAGGGTGGGCCCACCCAATTCGGCCAGGGGGTGTGGCCCCCTGGTGAGTCTCCTCCGTCTCGTACTCTGGCTTCGTGTTGCCCACGGTAAAATATTGACTTTGGCTTTTGTCCCGTCCAATTCCGAGAATATTGATTTTCTGCCTTTCTGAACCAAAAACAGGAGAAAACAGGCAACCAGCACTGTGGCAACTTGTTAATAGGTTAGTTCCAGAAATAATATAAAAACACCTCAAAGTGTAGACAAAGCAAAGCAAAGTAGATAGTAAACAAGCATGGAGCATCAAAAATTATAGATATGTTTCCAACGTATCAAGCATCGCCAAGCTTAACTACTGCTTGTCCTCGAGTAGGTAAGTGATAAAAGAATAATTTTTGAGGTGACATGCACCATCAAAACCAAGATCAAACCATTTGCAAGCATTAAAAGCTGGGATCAAAGAACTCTAAACATGTGCATGAAAGATGGAGTTCTAACAATAGGACAAGGTAACTATGCATGCAACATGAAATGCTACAAACAAAGATCATGAATAGCATGCATTGAAAAATGTTTGTAGCATCAAAAATTATAGATGCGTTTCCGACGTATCAGTCACAACATCCAAGTCTATGTCGATGACATAGTAATTAAAACCAGGGATGCCAAGACGCTGATCAACGATCTCCGCGAGACATTCAATAACATTTATCACTACAAGATCAAGCTAAACCCAGAAAAGTGCGCCTTCGGCATCCCATCGGGCTAGCTACTCGGCTACTTCATCTCCTAGCGGGGGATTGAGGCAAATCCGAAGAAAATCAGGGCCATACTGGCCATGGAGAAGCCGAAGAACCTTAAAGGTGTCCAGCAGCTGGCCGGGCGCATTGCGACATTGAGCAGATTCATCAGCCGCATGGGCGAGAAGGCCCTACCCTTTTACCAGCTGGTGCGCAAGGCGGACAAGTTCGAGTGGACACCCGGAGCAGATGACGCATTCGAGGACCTCAAACGGTTGCTCTCCACCTCACCTGTCCTGGTCACGCCAAAGGAGGGAGAGCCTTTGCTGCTATACATTGCAGCTACGCACCAGGTGGCAAGCACCGTACTCGTGGTCGAATGACCCGAAGATGGCAAGACCCACGGGGTCCAACACCCAATCTACTACCTCAGTGAGGTACTAACCCCAACAAAGCAGAGGTACCCTCACTACCAGAAGCTCGCCTACGGCGTATTCATGACGGCTCGTCGGCTGAGCCAATACTTCCAAGAGCATCAGATCATGGTCGTCAACGACACCCCACTGTCCAACATCCTGAACAACCCCAAAGCCATGGGATGCGTAGCCCTATGGGGCATCGAGCTGTCTCCTCTAGACATAGTCTACGAGCGGCGCAAGGCCATCATATCTCAGGTCCTCCCTGACTTTCTCGTCCACTGGATGGAACTCCGGTTGTCGGACACTCCGAACATGATGCAATCATGGACGATGCACTTCGACGGCTCCAAGCGCGAGGCTGGAGCAGGGGCCAGCGTCATACTGACATCCCCTCAAGGCGACAAGATGAAATATGTCCTTCGGATGAAATTTCGCGCCTCCAACAATGAGGCCGAATATGAGGCCCTTATCCACGGCATGAAGATGGCCAAGATCTGCGGCACAACGTGCCTCTTCATCTACGGTGACTCGAACCTTGTCGTCCAGTAGATGATGAACGAGTAAAACGCTCATAGCTCCAACATGATTGCATACCGCGTGCTCTACAACTCACTCGAAGGGGACTTTGATGGCTGTGAGCTTCGGCACATCGGAAGGGAAAGCAACGAAGAGGCCGATAGACTCGCCAACATTGGCTCCACGTATGCACGGGTGCCACCAGGTGTGTTCCTCAAACAAATCTGCTCACCCTCTATCAAGAGAAAATTTCCAAAGGGTTTAACCGAAGAAGCAGAGCACTCGGGCGCTGCGCCACCCGAAGGACAGGAGGGACCCGAAAATCTCGACACCGAGGCCGAGCTGGTCAGCCTGATGCAGGTCATGGCTGAAAGGATCGTATGGGCACCTAGAGGGGGGGTGAATAGGTGCTACTTCAATTTCTTCTTTTTCAAATTAAGGTTTGACAATAAGGTAAATTCTCTAGATAATGCAACTAAGGTGAATTTACCTATATGACAAATATGCAAGAGCTAACACAACACAAAGTAGTGACAAGTAAGTACGGTGCGGTAAAGGATAGAAGTAACCGAAAAGTGGACGCGGAGACACAAGGATTTGTTACCCATAGTTCCTTCCTTTTGAGGGGAAGTACGTCTATGTTTGGAGAGGGGGTGGTTTCAAACCACCAACGCCACGAGAGGCCTCCCTTGTTCTCCGATAAATCTCACCCCAACAGGATCGATTCACCTTCCACTATATCGGCAACCTTCAAGGTGGAAGCCGGCACCGTTACAAGTTTGGGGCACACATCCACAACTTAATCGGAGGCTCCCAAATACAAGTAAGCTGTCAAAGCAATCAAAGACAAGCTTGTAAGAAAAAAAACAAGAACTAGGGTTTCCAACAAAACACTAGAGCAAAGGGGCCCTCAATGAAATGAGGGGGAAATGAAGATCTCTTTTGGTGAAGTAGTAGATCAGGGCCTCCTCCTTCGATTCCCCAAAGATCAAGGACTTTGGGTGGTTGGATGAGGAGATCTTGAAGATTTGAGTGGCTCCAATGGACTCCAATGGTGGGCAATGACTTTAATGTGCTGAGCACTTTGTCCCAAGGTAGGTGGAGGGGTATTTATACCCCTCCACAAAATCTGACCGTTGATGCATTTATTGCAGCGGTAGTACCGGAAGTTCAAGCGGTACTACCGGAGAACTCCGGTACTACCGGACCTGGTACCGGACCACCCTTTTTCAAACTGCATCAAGTCCTGCCCCCAGCGGTACTACTATTGCTACTACCTGAAAGCGGTAGTACCGCTTGAGGCAACCGGTACTACCGGACCTGGAGAAATCAGCAGTTTTCCATACGAAAAACTCTCTGTCACGCCAGGTAGTAAAATGCGGTACTACCGCATTTTGCTACCGGCGCAGACAGAAGCCTTTTTGCAACGTACAAAAAGTCTCTGTCACGTCAGGTAGTAAAATGCGGTACTACCGCATTTTGCTACCGGCGCAGACAGAAGTTTTTTGCAACGTTCAAAAAGGCTCTGTCCTGAGCGGTACTAAAATACGGCACTACCGCATTTTAGTACCGGAGCAGGCAGAAGCTTTGGACAAGCTGTAAAAAAGCTTTTGTCGCGCTAGGTACTAAAATGCGGTACCACCGCTTTTTAGTACCTCGCACGGCAGGGACTTTTTGACAGTTAGTCACTGGCTTCTGTCTGGTCCGGTAGCAAAAAGCGGTACTACCGCTTTTTGGTACCGCGCCAGGCAGACAGTTTTTGAATGTTTGCAGACCTTTTTAATGTACCTGCGACACACTTAGCAAATCATTAGTCCGATATGTGTGTTGTTAACAAACACCAAAATCACTAGGGATAGCAAATGCTCTTTCAATCTCCCCCTTTTGGTGTTTGATGACAACACACATTTTGCAGGGAAATCTATTGATGACAAGATGTAGATGGGGCTCCCCCTAGATATGTAGAAACAAGCCCCATACATTCTAACAAGCTACCTGGGAGTAGAATTCGCACATAGAGGACATACCTTTGCTAAATAACATGTGATGACCAATATTGATTAGGAATGAGGAATGTCGTCACATAGTATGGATCCAAACAAGAATAGGCATATTACACACAAGATAGATCCATATGATAACCACATAGTCTTAACATACATAGAACAAATAGTTAGTTCACACATAGTAAGTCACACATAATAAGAGGCAACCAAATAAAGTTCGCAAGCAAATAAAATAAAAGGCAAGAACGAGCTTGTGACTTTCCCTCGCAAATCACCCGCATACCTAATGTGCAACTTCTCCCCCTTTGGCATCAAGACGCCAAAAGGGGACAAGATCAACACTAACTCCCCGGAGATCACTCATCATCATCATCAACAAAGTCGTCCCATGCATCACCATGAGGTGGAGGGGCACGGAAGGAGGAGGTGGCATCATCTTCCCAGTTGTTGTGCTTGGAGATCCATTGGTCTTCTGGGGTAATGTTGTTCTCGGAGCCCTTGGAAGTAGTCAATCCTTGAGCCTCCATCATTTCCTTCTGACGAGCACATGCCTTCTTGGCATAGACATGGGCCTCGTACAGGCGTTTCTGATTGTCCACTTGAAAGCAGAATAGCTTCTTGAGTTTGTCCTCAAACCTCTTGGCCCAAGATGGCTGAGCGGTCTTGTGACGAGAGACCACAAAAGCAGCACCCTGTGGTGCATCAGCAGCATCACCTGAGTCCTCCTCAACCGGGTTCCCATCCTCATCAACAATCTGACCATCCGCATTGCGTGGTTTGAGATGGGTCTTGATCAGCAGATTCTTGTGGCGGTGAGTGGCAAGACGAAGGTTAGGCAAGTCACGGGCAATCACAGGGCACTTGCTAATGATGAGAGCCATGATGTATGGAGCAAAAGGAGGCACCCTCCTCTGAAAAGTGGCGCAGACCATCTCATTCCAGATAACATCCATCACATCCATAGGTAGGCCAGAGTCACGGTGGTGCTAGGTGGCCATCATAATATCCACCATGAAAGCATGTATCTCATCAACATTCCCAGCACGAGGGGCGATGGTCTCGCGAAAGATGCGGTGCAAGATGTCATAAGTAGGAAGGAGCCCTTTGATCTTTCCAGGGATTCCGCGCCCCCGGATGTACAGTGGGGAAAGCATATCTTTATTCATGGGATGATCATTGTCGTGGCACCGAAAGCCAACGGGAACATCCTTGCCACGGTCTTCGTACCCGAGGATAGCCCCAAACTCAGCCAATGTTGCTTGCTTGACAGCCCCCTCGGTCATCCAAGTGAGAGTCCTAGTATCATTCTTGGCAAAGTGAACGGTTGCATAGAACTGAGCAATGAGCATTGGATCATAGTTGCACCGGAACTCCATAATGGGAAGCAAGCCAATGTTGTTGCAAATGTCAAGGGCCTCACCAAAGTAGTCTAGATTCTTCCTCACATGATTCATCTCGATCCATTTTTGAGGAACCACAATTTTGTCATCTTTCATGAGAATCTCATGGAACACCCGCTCCTGAAAGTCCGTGTAGAAGAGGTTGTTTTCACGAGCATAAGAGCAAGCTGCCCCATATGGACTGACCACCCGCAGAGCATGAAATTCTGTCTCAGATATATCAGACAACAGCTTTGGCCCAGATGGCCCGGAACTTTGACTCTTGCGAGGACCTGAAGGAGGAGGAGGTGGAGGAGCTTTACCACGACCAGCACTTTGCTTGACCCCCCCACCCCGACAACCACGAGTTGGTTGCAGTTTCAGACGTGCACTAGGTTGGGGCATGACCTCCTCTTCAGACTCATTCTCAGATTCTGACTCATAGTCCTCGATCTCATAGTGAGCTTTGGAGCGATTGCGCGATCCCCGGGAACCCCCTGCACCTGTGAAACAACGAGGGAGATAGCATAGGGGTAAGGGCACAAGAACCTGGGGCAAACAGAGGATGGAGCTTAGTGTTTTAAAAAAAATTGCTGCCAGTACTGGGGCGGTAGTACCGGACCTGCACTAGCGGTAGTACCGCCGAGCGGTAGTACCGGAAAAAGATTCCCGGTACTACCGGCCCGCGACTACAGTGCAGATCTGAACTAGAGATCCAAGTACGGGCAATAAATTTGTTGTAAAACACGATTTCCATCAGACCAAGTGATAGATCTGGTAAATAGCACACGATACAACCTCAAGAATGCGAGTTTTAACCAAGAATCGAAGTTACTCTAGATTCAATGGAGAAAACAAGTAAGAAGATGAGGAGGGCGGTAGTACCGGTGTCCATGACGGTGGGGAAGAGAGAGGAGCCCGCAGGGAGGCCGAATCCGGTGTGGATCCGGGAGAGGGAGGGAAGGGCGGGCTTCCTCCGGCGTCGTCTTGCTCTGGTGGTGGCGCTGGTGAGGAGTGGAGACAAGGGATGAATGAGGCACTGAGGGGTGCCTCTCCCCGTCTCCAGTCTTAACCGACGTGCACAAGCGGTAGTACCGGTTCCACGGGCGGTAGTACCGTTGAGCGGTAGTACCGGAGGTACAGGCCGGTAGTACCGCACCTGGGAAGTTTTCAGGCAGGAACCTGGAAACTTAACCAGGGGCGGTAGTACCGCTGGTAACGTCCGGTAGTACCGTTAGGCGGTAGTACCGCATATGAGATCTGGTAGTACCGTTACCATCAGGACAGAGAGCCAAGATACAGAAAAATGGAAGGTTCTTGTGCAGAGTAGATGGGTTTTGTTGGGGGATAAGGGTGGCATGGGTTTAGAGAGACACGCGGATATGGGCCAATGCACTCAAATAAAAAACACTAAAAACATATGGAGACCCAAATATGAGTGCATGACCAAAAGAATCAACACCAACTAGAGGATGACAAACATGAGTAAGAACCAATTTAACAAGTGACAAACACGAGTAAGCACATCAACCTCTCTATTGAGAGGGGGCGGTGGCCTAGGACACCATACTTGAGTATACTCGGCTTGGCACCACGAAGATATATCTTGGGTCCATTACCGAAAATCATCATTGAGCTCACATATCACAAAATGATATTAAGAGGAATGATTTTGTTTACTTTGCGCATAATGGGGGGAGGGATAGTCCAATCAATTAGGACCGCACTCCCCCTATGTCCATGCCTACACCTAAACCTAACATGGGTCGAGTATTAGGTGATAGTGCAAGATAATCAAGTCAAACTCCTTGAATCTACGATCTTTAGTTCATTCCTCAAGTAGCAAAACCTTGCTTCATCAAGTGGCTTCGTGAAGATATCGGCAAGTTGATCTTTGGTTGGTACATAGGAAATGTAGGGTTTCGTAGCATGGAAAACAAAAAAATTCTACCGCATACAAACAAACAAGCCAAGATCTATCTACTAGATTGTAGCAACGAGTCGATAGAATAACTCACCCTCGAAGATTCCAAGTGTTTAACGAGAGCGGATTCTCGTGGGTGATGTAGTCGTACTCTTCCCGGTCTCAAGATCGCGTAGACGATCCTTCCGGCGCTGCGTTCCGGCAGCGCTCCCGTAGTCGTACACACGTTCGGTACTCGACGAAGACCTTCCTCTCCCTTGTTCCAGCAGGCAGCGGAGGTTGTAGCACTCTCCTCGCGATTCCGGCAGCACAACGGCGTGGTACCGGAAGTAGAGGGGAGATCTCGCAGGGCTTCGCCTTAAGCCGGAGCGAGTATGGTGGAGTATGAGAGAGTCCCTCGACGATCTAGGGTTTAGACACGCCGAGGAGGAAGCTTGGCCGGCGGCTAGGGTTGCTAGGCGGCGGCAGCTTGGCCTAGGTCGGCGGCGGCGGCAGTGGAGGTGGCGGCGCCGGCGGCTAGGGTTTGGAGGAGAGGATCTTGTGTGCTAGGAGGGAGCCCTGCCCCTCCTTATATAGGTGGAGGCGCCGGCCGGCCAAGGGGAGGGAGAGGAGTCCCTCCCCAACTCGGCTTGGAGGGTGCGCCGCCGGTTGGAGGAGGGAACTCCTCTCCAACTCGGTTTCCCACTCCTCCTCTTTTCCTCTTTCCAAATTTAGCCGTTTGACTTTTCAAACTACCTGTTTGACTTTTCAAACTAGGATTTGAATTAATCCTTTATTTGGTTCGGCGATGACACTTAGTATATGATGCAATCATACCAACTTGATACAACACATTCATGTACCCTTCCCCTCCGGAGTGCCGGACATTCCGGAACATTCTAGAACATTCCCGATGAAAACACCGGAACCATTCCCCAACTCCGAAACGGGACTTTCCTTATATGAATCTTATTCTCCGGACCATTCCGGATCTCCTCGTGATATCCCGGATCCCATCCGGGACTCCGAACAACATTCGGTCTCTTTCTCATCATTCCATAACTACTCAAAACAACGTCGAATCCTTAAGTGTGTCTCCCTACGGTTCGTGAATTATGCAGACATGATCGAGACACTTCTCCGAACAATAACCAATAGAGGAATCTGGAAATTCATATGGCTCCCACATATTTATACGATTACTTTGCGATCGAATGAACCACTTACATACGATATCAATTTCCCTTTGTCTCACGATAGTTTACTTATCCGAGGTTATGATCGTCGGTATCTCTGCATACCTAGTTCAACCTCGTTACCGATAAGTACTCTTTTCTCGTTCCCGTGATATGTGATCCCTTGTGAGCTAGTCACATGCTTGCAAGCTAATTGGATGACATTTCACCGAGAGGGCCCAGAGTATATCTATCCGTCATATGGATGGACAAATCCCACTCTTGATCCATGTGTTTCAACCAATACTTTCCGAACACTCAATGCCACCTTTATAGCCACCCAGTTACGGTGTGGTGTTTGATGTCATCAAAGCATCCATCCGGTAAAGGTGATATGCATGATCTCATGGTCGAAGGAATTAGATTACTATGTATCAGAAAGCATATAGCAATTGAACTATTAAAATGACTTGATCTTTATGCTACGCTTATCTATAGGAGTATGTCCATCATATCATTCTCCTAACGATATGATCTTGTTGTTAATAACATCTCAATGTTCATGATAGGGAAACCACAATCATCCATTAACCAACAAGCTAGTATTATATAGAGGCTTTACTAGGGACTTCAAATTAAGTTCACAAATCACACAAGTATTAATGTTTCCTTGTTAATACTATTATAGCATGAATGTAAACATTTATCATAAACACAAAGATATAATAATAACTACTTTTATTATTGCCTCTAGGGCATATCTCCAACAATCTCCCACTTGCACTAGAGTCATCTAATCTAGATTACATGGTAATATACCGAACACCCATGGCAGTTTGGTGCTGGTCATGTTTTGCCCTCGGGAGAGGTTTAGTCAACGGATCCGCCACATTCAGATATGTGTGTACTTTGCAAATCTTTATATCCCCATCTTGGATATGTTCTCGAATAGCGTGAAAACGTAACTTGATGTGCTTCAGCTTCTTGTGTGACCTTGGTTCTTGCGCATTGGCTATGGTGCCCATGTTATCACAGTAGATAGACATTGGGTCCAGCGCACTAGGAACCACACCCAGCTCTGTAATGAACTCTTTCATCCATATCGCTTCTTGTGATGCCTCCGAAGCAGCCATGTATTCCGATTCAGTTGAAGATCTCGCCACAACGCTTTGCTTTGCACTCCTCCAGCTAACTGCTGCACCATTCAAAATAAATACGTATCCAGATTGTGATTTAGAATCATCCGGATCGGTGTTCCAACTAGCATCAGTGTAACCATTAACAACGAGTTGTTCATCACCTCCATAAGAAAGAACCATATCCTTAGTTCTTCTCAAGTACTTAAGGATGTTTTTGACCGCTGTCCAATGATCCACTCCTGGATCACTTTGATATCTGCTAGTTAAACTAACAGCATATGCAATGTCGGGTCTAGTACATAGCATGGCATACATTAGAGATCCTATGGCTGAGGCATAGGGAGTCTTACTCATCCTTTCTCTATCTTCTGCCAATGTCGGACTTTGAGTTTTACTCAAGGTCGTATTGGGCAACATGGGCAAGAACCCTTTCTTGCTATCTTCCATTCCAAACCTCTTTAGAACTTTGTCCAAATATGTACTTTGTGACAATGATATTTGGCGTTTCGATCTATCTCTATAAATCTTTATGCCTAATATGTAAGCTGCTTCGCCAAGATCCTTCATTGAAAAAATATTATTCAAATATTCCTTGACACTATTAAGAAGGTCTACATCATTCCCAATCAACAATATGTCATCTACATATAGTATTAAGAATGCTACAGAGCTCCCACTCACTTTCTTGTAAATACAAGCTTCTCCATAAGTTTGTATAAAACCAAAACTTTTGATCACCTTATCAAAACGTTGATTCCAACTTCGGGATGCTTGCTTCAATCCATAGATGGACCGTTGAAGTTTCCATACCTTGTTAGCATCTTTAGGATCAACAAAACCTTTGGGTTGCATCATATACAACTCTTCATCAATGTCTCCATTGAGGAATGCTGTTTTGACATCCATCTGCCATATCTCATAATTGTAATATGCAGCGATTGCTAACATAATCCTCACAGACTTTAGCTTCGCTACTGGTGAGAAAGTCTCATCGTAGTCAACTCCTTGAATTTGTCAAAACCCTTTTGCGACAAGTCGAGCTTTATAGACAGTAACATTACCATCAGCATCTGTTTTCTTCTTGAAGATCCATTTGTTCTCGACAGCCTTCCGGCCATCTGGTAAGTCCACCAAAGTCCACACTTGGTTTTCGTACATGGATCCAATCTCGGATTTCATGGCTTCTTGCCATTTATTGGAATCTGGGCTCATCATCGCTTCCTCATATGTCTCAGGGTCATCGGTGTTGTCCACCAACATGACACTCATAACGGGATCATACCAATCTGGAGTGGTACGAGTTCTCGTTGACCTGCGAGGCTCTGTAGTAACTTCGACCGAAGTTTCATGATCATCATCATTAGCTTCCTCTCTAATTGGTGTAGGCACCACAGGAACTTCTTCCGGCGCTGCGCTACTCGCAATTTCGAGAGAAGGTTCGACAACCTCGTCAAGTTCTACTTTCCTTCCAGTCACTTCTTTCGAGAGAAATTCCTTCTCTAGAAAGGATCCATTCTTGGCAACGAAGATTTTGCCTTCGGATCTATGATAGAAGGTATACCCAATAGTTTCCTTCGGGTATCCTATGAAGACGCATTTTTCCGCTTTGGGTTCAAGCTTGTCCGGCTGTAACTTCTTTACATAGGCTTCGCATCCCCAAACTTTAAGGAACGACAATCTAGGTTTCTTCCCAAACCATAATTCATACGGTGTCATTTCTACGGATTTAGATGGTGCCCTATTTAAAGTGAATGCGGCTGTTTCTAATGCATAACCCCAAAATGATAGCGGTAAATCTGTAAGTGACATCATAGAACGAACCATATCTAAGAGAGTTCGATTACGACGTTCGGACACACCATTACGTTGTGGTGTTCCCGGCGGTGTCAATTGTGAAAGTATTCCGCATTTCTTCAAATGCTCGCCAAACTCGTAACTTAGATATTCACCTCCATGATCAGAACATAGAAATTTAATCTTCTTGTTACGTTGATTCTCTACCTCACTTTGAAATTCCTTAAACTTCTCGAAAGTTTCGGACTTATGTTTCATGAAATAGATATACCCATATCTACTCAAGTCATCCGTGAAGGTAAGAACATAACGATAACCACCGCGCGATGCTACACTCATTGGACCACACACATCGGTATGTATGATTTCCAATAAGTCCGTAGCTCGCTCCATCATACCAGAAAATGGAGTCTTAGTCATTTTACCCATCAGACATGCTTCGCATCTATCAAGTGATTCAAGAAGTCCATCGGAATGGAGTTTCTTCATACGCTTCACTCCAATGTGACCAAGACGATAGTGCCACATATAGGTCGAGTTATCGCTCGATTTCAAACGTTTAGCCTCAATGTTATTAATATGTGTATTTCCACTATCGAGATTCAACAAGAATAGACCATCTATCAAAGGTGCATGTGCATAAAACATATTACTCATATAAATCGAACAACCATTATTCTCAGACTTAAACAAGTAACCGTATCGCAATAAACAAGATCCCGATATAATGTTCATGCTTAAAGCAGGCACCAAATAACAATTATTTAAGTATAAAACTAATCCCGATGGTAGATGAAGGGGTAGCGTGCCGACCGCGATCACATCAACCTTTGATCCGTTTCCCACGCGCATCGTCACCTCGTTCTTCGCTAGCTTCCGTTTATTCTGCAGCACTTGTTTCGAGTTACAAATATGAGCAACCGAACCAGTATCAAATACCCAGGCACTACTACGAGTACTAGTGAGATACACATCAATAACATGTATATCAGATATACCTTTCTTCTTGATGTTGCCGTTCTTCAAATCCGCCAAGTACTTTGGGCAATTCCGCTTCCAGTGACCTTCTCCCTTGCAGTAAAAGCACTCAGTATCAGGCTTAGGTCCAGCCTTGGTCTTCTTCGTAGGCGTGGCAACTTTCTTACCACCCTTCTTGAAGTGTCCCTTCTGCTTAGACTTGCCTTTCTTGAATTTGGTGGTCTTATTGTCCAACAACACTTGGTGCTCTTTCTTGATCTCCACTTCTGCAGACTTCAACATGGCAAAGAGTTCTGGCAACGTCTTGTTCATGTTTTGCATGTTGTAGTTCATCACAAAGTTCTTGTAACTTGGTGGTAGTGATTGGAGGACACGGTAAATCCCCAAAGCATTAGGAATCACAATACCCAAGCTTTGAAGTTTGTTTGCGTGCCCAGACATCTTAAGCACATGCTCGCTGATGGAGCTGCCCTCTTCCATCTTGCAGTTAAAGAACTTTTCAGAAGCCTCATAGCTTTCAATTGCCGCATGAGTCTCAAAGATCAATTTGAGATCCTCGACAATATCATATGGGTCTGAATTCTCAAACCTTTTCTGAAGCTCTGATTCTAAACCATACAAGATAGCACACTGAACTGTGGAGTACTGAGTCTTCCGAGTGAGGTAAACATTCTTTACTTCATCGGCAGCATCAGCTGCAAGTGGGTCACCCAGCGGTGCATCCAGCACATAGGTCAAATTACCAGCTGTGAGGACAATCCTCAAATTGCGGAAACAATCCGCGAAGTTGCTTCCATTGTTTTTCAACTTTTCTTTCTCTAGGAACGCATTAAAATTGATGGTAGGGGCTGCCATTGATCTACAACATATTTGCAATAGTTTAGACTAAGTTTATGACAAATTGAGTTCAAATTAATAAAATTAATCTAGGTGAACTCCCACTCAAAACAATATCCCTCACATTGTTTTAGTGATCACACGAACCAAATCCACCACATCAACACCGATCATCACGAGAGTTGATATAGTTTCAATGGAAAACAATCGACATGTTCATCATATCTACTATATGATTCATGCTTTACCTTTCGGTGATCCGTGTTCCGAGACCATGTCTGTACATGCTAGGCTCGTCAAGATCAAACCTTAGTTTCCGCATGAGCAAATCTGGCTTGCTCACGTTGTATGCACTTGCAGAATCTAACACACCCGATCATCACGTGGTGCTTCGAAACAACAAGCTTTAGCAACGGTGCTAACTAAGGGTGAACACTTTATGACTTGAAATTCATGTGCATGAGGGATCATCTTATAATGCTACCGTTGTCTACTAAGCAATACAAGATGCATAAAGGATTAACATCACATGCAATTCATAATATGTGATATGATATGGCCTTTCTTCTTTGTGCTTCCGATCTCCATCTTCTAGCACGAACATGATCTCCATCATCACCGGCATTGCATCAAGGTCAATGACGCTTCTCCATGGTTGTCGTCCACCGGCTTCAACTATTACAACTACTTTGAATAGACACGCGGGTCGTAACAGAAATTAAAGACAACCATATGGCTCCTGCCGGTTGCCAACTTACAATAAGGAACATTGCATACATCAAATATAATCACAATCATGGCCATATCACATCACAGCACACCCCTGCAAAACAAAGTTAGACGCCTCTACTTTCTTTGCATGTTTTACGTGGTTTAGGGCTTTCAATAAGTGTCATTCTAACTTACGAACATGAACCACAACATTGATACTAGTATTGTTAATCACCCGTTGTAAATTGGATCTTAACTATGCTAGGAGAAACAGGCACCCGCAAAGCCACTTATGCAATACAAGTTGCATGTCAAGCGTGGAGCAAGTCTCATGAACGATGTCATGTAAGGTTAGCCCGGGCCGCTTCATCCCAACATACCGCAAGATGCAAAGTACACAAGAAGCAATCGACAATAAAAGCATCAACGCCCACAATGACCATTGTGTTCTACTCGTGCAACATATCTACATATAGACACGGCTCTGATACCACTGTAGGGTTTCGTAGCATGGAAAACAAAAAATTTCTACCGCATACAAACAAACAAGCCAAGATCTATCTACTAGATTGTAGCAACGAGTCGATAGAATAACTCACCCTCGAAGATTCCAAGTGTTTAACGAGAGCGGATTCTCGTGGGTGATGTAGTCGTACTCTTCCCGATCTCAAGATCGCGTAGACGATCCTTCCGGCGCTGCGTTCCGGCAGCGCTCCCGTAGTCGTACACACGTTCGGTACTCGACGAAGACCTTCCTCTCCCTTGTTCCAGCAGGCAACGGAGGTTGTAGCACTCTCCTCGCGATTCCGGCAGCACAACGGCGTGGTACCGGAAGTAGAGGGGAGATCTCGCAGGGCTTCGCCTTAAGCCGGAGCGAGTATGGTGGAGTATGAGAGAGTCCCTCGACGATCTAGGGTTTAGACACACCAAGGAGGAAGCTTGGCCGGCGGCTAGGGTTGCTAGGCAGCGGCGGCGGCTTGGCCTAGGTCGGCGGCAGCGGCAGTGGAGGTGGCGGCGCCGGCGGCTAGGGTTTGGAGGAGAGGATCTTGTGTGCTAGGAGGGAGCCCTGCCCCTCCTTATATAGGTGGAGGGGCCGGCCGGCCAAGGGGAGGGAGAGGAGTCCCTCCCCAACTCGGCTTGGAGGGTGCGCCGCCGGTTGGAGGAGGGAACTTCTCTCCAACTCGGTTTCCCACTCCTCCTCTTTTCCTCTTTCCAAATTTAGCCGTTTGACTTTTCAAACTACCTGTTTGACTTTTCAAACTAGGATTTGAATTAATCCTTTATTTGGTTCGGCGATGACACTTAGTATATGATGCAATCATACCAACTTGATACAACACATTCATGTACCCTTCCCCTCCGGAGTGCCGGACATTCCGGAACATTCTAGAACATTCCCGATGAAAACACCGGAACCATTCCCCAACTCCGAAACGGGACTTTCCTTATATGAATCTTATTCTCCGGACCATTCCGGATCTCCTCGTGATATCCCGGATCCCATCCGGGACTCCGAACAACATTCGGTCTCTTTCTCATCATTCCATAACTACTCAAAACAACGTCGAATCCTTAAGTGTGTCTCCCTACGGTTCGTGAATTATGCAGACATGATCGAGACACTTCTCCGAACAATAACCAATAGAGGAATCTGGAAATTCATATGGCTCCCACATATTTATACGATTACTTTGCGATCGAATGAACCACTTACATACGATATCAATTTCCCTTTGTCTCACGATAGTTTACTTATCCGAGGTTATGATCGTCGGTATCTCTGCATACCTAGTTCAACCTCGTTACCGATAAGTACTCTTTTCTCGTTCCCGTGATATGTGATCCCTTGTGAGCCAGTCACATGCTTGCAAGCTAATTGGATGACATTTCACCGAGAGGGCCCAGAGTATATCTATCCGTCATATGGATGGACAAATCCCACTCTTGATCCATGTGTTTCAACCAATACTTTCCGAACACTCAATGCCACCTTTATAGCCACCCAGTTACGGTGTGGTGTTTGATGTCATCAAAGCATCCATCCGGTAAAGGTGATATGCATGATCTCATGGTCGAAGGAATTAGATTACTATGTATCAGAAAGCATATAGCAATTGAACTATTAAAATGACTTGATCTTTATGCTACGCTTATCTATAGGAGTATGTCCATCATATCATTCTCCTAACGATATGATCTTGTTGTTAATAACATCTCAATGTTCATGATAGGGAAACCACAATCATCCATTAACCAACAAGCTAGTATTATATAGAGGCTTTACTAGGGACTTCAAATTAAGTTCACAAATCACACAAGTATTAATGTTTCCTTGTTAATACTATTATAGCATGAATGTAAACATTTATCATAAACACAAAGATATAATAATAACTACTTTTATTATTGCCTCTAGGGCATATCTCCAACAATCTCCCACTTGCACTAGAGTCATCTAATCTAGATTACATGGTAATATACCGAACACCCATGGCAGTTTGGTGCTGGTCATGTTTTGCCCTCGGGAGAGGTTTAGTCAACGGATCCGCCACATTCAGATATGTGTGTACTTTGCAAATCTTTATATCCCCATCTTGGATATGTTCTCGAATAGCGTGAAAACGTAGCTTGATGTGCTTCAGCTTCTTGTGTGACCTTGGTTCTTGCGCATTGGCTATGGTGCCCATGTTATCACAGTAGATAGACATTGGGTCCAGCGCACTAGGAACCACACCCAGCTCTGTAATGAACTCTTTCATCCATATCGCTTCTTGTGATGCCTCCGAAGCAGCCATGTATTCCGATTCAGTTGAAGATCTCGCCACAACGCTTTGCTTTGCACTCCTCCAGCTAACTGCTGCACCATTCAAAATAAATACGTATCCAGATTGTGATTTAGAATCATCCGGATCGGTGTTCCAACTAGCATCGGTGTAACCATTAACAACGAGTTGTTCATCACCTCCATAAGAAAGAACCATATCCTTAGTTCTTCTCAAGTACTTAAGGATGTTTTTGACCGCTGTCCAATGATCCACTCCTGGATCACTTTGATATCTGCTAGTTAAACTAACAGCATATGCAATGTCGGGTCTAGTACATAGCATGGCATACATTAGAGATCCTATGGTTGAGGCATAGGGAGTCTTACTCATCCTTTCTCTATCTTCTGCCGATGTCGGACTTTGAGTTTTACTCAAGGTCGTATTGGGCAACATGGGCAAGAACCCTTTCTTGCTATCTTCCATTCCAAACCTCTTTAGAACTTTGTCCAAATATGTACTTTGTGACAATGATATTTGGCGTTTCGATCTATCTCTATAAATCTTTATGCCTAATATGTAAGCTGCTTCGCCAAGATCCTTCATTGAAAAACTATTATTCAAATATTCCTTGACACTATTAAGAAGGTCTACATCATTCCCAATCAACAATATGTCATCTACATATAGTATTAAGAATGCTACAGAGCTCCCACTCACTTTCTTGTAAATACAAGCTTCTCCATAAGTTTGTATAAAACCAAAACTTTTGATCACCTTATCAAAACGTTGATTCCAACTTCGGGATGCTTGCTTCAATCCATAGATGGACCGTTGAAGTTTGCATACCTTGTTAGCATCTTTAGGATCAACAAAACCTTTGGGTTGCATCATATACAACTCTTCATCAATGTCTCCATTGAGGAATGCTGTTTTGACATCCATCTGCCATATCTCATAATTGTAATATGCAGCGATTGCTAACATAATCCTCACAGACTTTAGCTTCGCTACTGGTGAGAAAGTCTCATCGTAGTCAACTCCTTGAATTTGTCAAAACCCTTTTGCGACAAGTCGAGCTTTATAGACAGTAACATTACCATCAGCATCTGTTTTCTTCTTGAAGATCCATTTGTTCTCGACAGCCTTCTGGCCATCTGGTAAGTCCACCAAAGTCCACACTTGGTTTTCGTACATGGATCCAATCTCGGATTTCATGGCTTCTTGCCATTTATTGGAATCTGGGCTCATCATCGCTTCCTCATATGTCTCAGGGTCATCGGTGTTGTCCACCAACATGACACTCATAACGGGATCATACCAATCTGGAGTGGTACGAGTTCTCGTTGACCTGCGAGGCTCTGTAGTAACTTCGACCGAAGTTTCATGATCATCATCATTAGATTCCTCTCTAATTGGTGTAGGCACCACAGGAACTTCTTCCGGCGCTGCGCTACTCGCAATTTCGAGAGAAGGTTCGACAACCTCGTCAAGTTCTACTTTCCTTCCAGTCACTTCTTTCGAGAGAAATTCCTTCTCTACAAAGGATCCATTCTTGGCAACGAAGATTTTGCCTTCGGATCTATGATAGAAGGTATACCCAATAGTTTCCTTCGGGTATCCTATGAAGACGCATTTTTCCTCTTTGGGTTCAAGCTTGTCCGGCTGTAACTTCTTTACATAGGCTTCGCATCCCCAAACTTTAAGGAACGACAATCTAGGTTTCTTCCCAAACCATAATTCATACGGTGTCATTTCTACGGATTTAGATGGTGCCCTATTTAAAGTGAATGCGGCTGTTTCTAATGCATAACCCCAAAATGATAGCGGTAAATCTGTAAGTGACATCATAGAACGAACCATATCTAAGAGAGTTCGATTACGACGTTCGGACACACCATTACGTTGTGGTGTTCCCGGCGGTGTCAATTGTGAAAGTATTCCGCATTTCTTCAAATGCTCGCCAAACTCGTAACTTAGATATTCACCTCCACGATCAGAACGTAGAAATTTAATCTTCTTGTTACGTTGATTCTCTACCTCACTTTGAAATTCCTTAAACTTCTCGAAAGTTTCGGACTTATGTTTCATGAAATAGATATACCCATATCTACTCAAGTCATCCGTGAAGGTAAGAACATAACGATAACCACCGCGCGATGCTACACTCATTGGACCACACACATCGGTATGTATGATTTCCAATAAGTCCGTAGCTCGCTCCATCATACCAGAAAATGGAGTCTTAGTCATTTTACCCATCAGACATGCTTCGCATCTATCAAGTGATTCGAAATCAAGTGATTCAAGAAGTCCATCGGAATGGAGTTTCTTCATACGCTTCACTCCAATGTGACCAAGACGATAGTGCCACATATAGGTCGAGTTATCGCTCGATTTCAAACGTTTAGCCTCAATGTTATTAATATGTGTATTTCCACTATCGAGATTCAACAAGAATAGACCATCTATCAAAGGTGCATGTGCATAAAACATATTACTCATATAAATCGAACAACCATTATTCTCAGACTTAAACAAGTAACCGTATCGCAATAAACAAGATCCCGATATAATGTTCATGCTTAACGCAGGCACCAAATAACAATTATTTAAGTATAAAACTAATCCCGATGGTAGATGAAGGGGTAGCGTGCCGACCGCGATCACATCAACCTTTGATCCGTTTCCCACGCGCATCGTCACCTCGTTCTTCGCTAGCTTCCGTTTATTCTGCAGCACCTGTTTCGAGTTACAAATATGAGCAACCGAACCAGTATCAAATACCCAGGCACTACTACGAGTACTAGTGAGATACACATCAATAACATGTATATCAGATATACCTTTCTTCTTGATGTTGCCGTTCTTCAAATCCGCCAAGTACTTTGGGCAATTCCGCTTCCAGTGACCTTCTCCCTTGCAGTAAAAGCACTCAGTATCAGGCTTAGGTCCAGCCTTGGTCTTCTTCGTAGGCGTGGCAACTTTCTTACCACCCTTCTTGAAGTGTCCCTTCTGCTTAGACTTGCCTTTCTTGAATTTGGTGGTCTTATTGACCAACAACACTTGGTGCTCTTTCTTGATCTCCACTTCTGCAGACTTCAACATGGCAAAGAGTTCTGGCAACGTCTTGTTCATGTTTTGCATGTTGTAGTTCATCACAAAGTTCTTGTAACTTGGTGGTAGTGATTGGAGGACACGGTAAATCCCCAAAGCATTAGGAATCACAATACCCAAGCTTTGAAGTTTGTTTGCGTGCCCAGACATCTTAAGCACATGCTCGCTGATGGAGCTGCCCTCTTCCATCTTGCAGTTAAAGAACTTTTCAGAAGCCTCATAGCTTTCAATTGCCGCATGAGTCTCAAAGATCAATTTGAGATCCTCGACAATATCATATGGGTCTGAATTCTCAAACCTTTTCTGAAGCTCCGATTCTAAACCATACAAGATAGCACACTGAACTGTGGAGTACTGAGTCTTCCGAGTGAGGTAAACATTCTTTACTTCATCGGCAGCATCAGCTGCATGTGGGTCACCCAGCGGTGCATCCAGCACATAGGTCAAATTACCAGCTGTGAGGACAATCCTCAAATTGCGGAAACAATCCGCGAAGTTGCTTCCATTGTTTTTCAACTTTTCTTTCTCTAGGAACGCATTAAAATTGATGGTAGGGGCTGCCATTGATCTACAACATATTTGCAATAGTTTAGACTAAGTTTATGACAAATTGAGTTCAAATTAATAAAATTAATCTAGGTGAACTCCCACTCAAAACAATATCCCTCACATTGTTTTAGTGATCACACGAACCAAATCCACCACATCAACACCGATCATCACGAGAGTTGATATAGTTTCAATGGAAAACAATCGACATGTTCATCATATCTACTATATGATTCATGCTTTACCTTTCGGTGATCCGTGTTCCGAGACCATGTCTGTACATGCTAGGCTCGTCAAGATCAAACCTTAGTTTCCGCATGAGCAAATCTGGCTTGCTCACGTTGTATGCACTTGCAGAATCTAACACACCCGATCATCACGTGGTGCTTCGAAACAACAAGCTTTAGCAACGGTGCTAACTAAGGGTGAACACTTTATGACTTGAAATTCATGTGCATGAGGGATCATCTTATAATGCTACCGTTGTCTACTAAGCAATACAAGATGCATAAAGGATTAACATCACATGCAATTCATAATATGTGATATGATATGGCCTTTCTTCTTTGTGCTTCCGATCTCCATCTTCTAGCACGAACATGATCTCCATCATCACCGGCATTGCATCAAGGTCAATGACGCTTCTCCATGGTTGTCGTCCACCGGCTTCAACTATTACAACTACTTTGAATAGACACGCGGGTCGTAACAGAAATTAAAGACAACCATATGGCTCCTGCCGGTTGCCAACTTACAATAAGGAACATTGCATACATCAAATATAATCACAATCATGGCCATATCACATCACAGCACACCCCTGCAAAACAAAGTTAGACGCCTCTACTTTCTTTGCATGTTTTACGTGGTTTAGGGCTTTCAATAAGTGTCATTCTAACTTACGAACATGAACCACAACATTGATACTAGTATTGTTAATCACCCGTTGTAAATTGGATCTTAACTATGCTAGGAGAAACAGGCACCCGCAAAGCCACTTATGCAATACAAGTTGCATGTCAAGCGTGGAGCAAGTCTCATGAACGATGTCATGTAAGGTTAGCCCGGGCCGCTTCATCCCAACATACCGCAAGATGCAAAGTACACAAGAAGCAATCGACAATAAAAGCATCAACGCCCACAATGACCATTGTGTTCTACTCGTGCAACATATCTACATATAGACACGGCTCTGATACCACTGTAGGGTTTCGTAGCATGGAAAACAAAAAATTTCTACCGCATACAAACAAACAAGCCAAGATCTATCTACTAGATTGTAGCAACGAGTCGATAGAATAACTCACCCTCGAAGATTCCAAGTGTTTAACGAGAGCGGATTCTCGTGGGTGATGTAGTCGTACTCTTCCCGATCTCAAGATCGCGTAGACGATCCTTCCGGCGCTGCGTTCCGGCAGCGCTCCCGTAGTCGTACACACGTTCGGTACTCGACGAAGACCTTCCTCTCCCTTGTTCCAGCAGGCAGCGGAGGTTGTAGCACTCTCCTCGCGATTCCGGCAGCACAACGGCGTGGTACCGGAAGTAGAGGGGAGATCTCGCAGGGCTTCGCCTTAAGCCGGAGCGAGTATGGTGGAGTATGAGAGAGTCCCTCGACTATCTAGGGTTTAGACACACCAAGGAGGAAGCTTGGCCGGCGGCTAGGGTTGCTAGGCAGCGGCGGCGGCTTGGCCTAGGTCGGCGGCAGCGGCAGTGGAGGTGGCGGCGCCGGCGGCTAGGGTTTGGAGGAGAGGATCTTGTGTGCTAGGAGGGAGCCCTGCCCCTCCTTATATAGGTGGAGGGGCCGGCCGGCCAAGGGGAGGGAGAGGAGTCCCTCCCCAACTCGTCTTGGAGGGTGCGCCGCCGGTTGGAGGAGGGAACTCCTCTCCAACTCGGTTTCCCACTCCTCCTCTTTTCCTCTTTCCAAATTTAGCCGTTTGACTTTTCAAACTACCTGTTTGACTTTTCAAACTAGGATTTGAATTAATCCTTTATTTGGTTCGGCGATGACACTTAGTATATGATGCAATCATACCAACTTGATACAACACATTCATGTACCCTTCCCCTCCGGAGTGCCGGACATTCCGGAACATTCTAGAACATTCCCGATGAAAACACCGGAACCATTCCCCAACTCCGAAACGGGACTTTCCTTATATGAATCTTATTCTCCGGACCATTCCGGATCTCCTCGTGATATCCCGGATCCCATCCGGGACTCCGAACAACATTCGGTCTCTTTCTCATCATTCCATAACTACTCAAAACAACGTCGAATCCTTAAGTGTGTCTCCCTACGGTTCGTGAATTATGCAGACATGATCGAGACACTTCTCCGAACAATAACCAATAGAGGAATCTGGAAATTCATATGGCTCCCACATATTTATACGATTACTTTGCGATCGAATGAACCACTTACATACGATATCAATTTCCCTTTGTCTCACGATAGTTTACTTATCCGAGGTTATGATCGTCGGTATCTCTGCATACCTAGTTCAACCTCGTTACCGATAAGTACTCTTTTCTCGTTCCCGTGATATGTGATCCCTTGTGAGCCAGTCACATGCTTGCAAGCTAATTGGATGACATTTCACCGAGAGGGCCCAGAGTATATCTATCCGTCATATGGATGGACAAATCCCACTCTTGATCCATGTGTTTCAACCAATACTTTCCGAACACTCAATGCCACCTTTATAGCCACCCAGTTACGGTGTGGTGTTTGATGTCATCAAAGCATCCATCCGGTAAAGGTGATATGCATGATCTCATGGTCGAAGGAATTAGATTACTATGTATCAGAAAGCATATAGCAATTGAACTATTAAAATGACTTGATCTTTATGCTACGCTTATCTATAGGAGTATGTCCATCATATCATTCTCCTAACGATATGATCTTGTTGTTAATAACATCTCAATGTTCATGATAGGGAAACCACAATCATCCATTAACCAACAAGCTAGTATTATATAGAGGCTTTACTAGGGACTTCAAATTAAGTTCACAAATCACACAAGTATTAATGTTTCCTTGTTAATACTATTATAGCATGAATGTAAACATTTATCATAAACACAAAGATATAATAATAACTACTTTTATTATTGCCTCTAGGGCATATCTCCAACAGGATAGATCAATATCACCTCTAGCAACATGATCTCTAATGAAGTGATGTCGAATCTCAATATGCTTTGTCCTTGTGTGATCCACCGGGTTATATGCAATTTTGATGGCATTTTCATTGTCACATAGAAGAGGCACTTTGTCACAATGGACACTGTATTCCTTTAAAGTTTGCCTCATCCATAGCAATTGGGTGCAAGCACTAGCAGCAGCAACATACTCGGCTTCGGCGGTGGAGAGAGATATACAAATTTGCTTCTTAGAAGACCAACATACCAAGGACCTACCAAGGAATTGGCAAGCCCCGGATGTTGATTTTCTATCATCCTTGTCTCCCGCCCAATCCGAATCCGTGTAACCACAAAGAGCGAATGTTGAGCCTTGAGGATACCAAAGACCATAAAATGGGGTATGAACTAAATATCGAAAGATTCTCTTGACCGCCATTAAATGGCTTTCCTTAGGGGCCGCTTGATATCTTGCGCACACACCTACACTCAACACAATATCGGGTCTATATGCACAAAGGTAAAGCAAAGAACCAATCATAGACCGGTATACCTTTTGATCCACATCTTTACCATTTGGATTTTGTTCTAGATGAGTCTTTGTTGCCATGGGAGTTGGGGCTCCATTCAAATATTGCATTTTGAATATCTTGAGCATATCTTGAGTATACTTGGCTTGATTGAAGAATGTTCCTCCTCTAACTTGCTTGATCTCAAAGCCAAGGAATACTTTCAACTCCCCCATCAAGGACATCCGGAACCTACTAGTCATAAGCTTTGAGAATTCATCATTGAAAGCTTTGTTAGATGAGCCAAAGATAATATCATCAACATATATTTGGCATACAAAAAGCTCACCATTAACCCTCTTAGTAAAAAGAGTGGGATCGATTTTCCCAACCTCAAAGCCACGGTCAAACAATAACTCTCTAAGGTGCTCATACCACGTGCGTGGGGCTTGCTTGAGCCCATAGAGCGCCTTATCAAGTTTGTAGACATGGTTTGGGAAGTTGGGATCCTCAAATCCCGGGGGTTGCTTAACATATACCAATTCATTTAAGGGACCATAAAGGAATGCACTTTCAACATCCATTTGTTGCAACTTAAAGTTATGATGTGCCTCATAAGCAAGAAGGATACGAATGGACTCAAGGCGAGCCACGGGTGCATAAGTCTCTCCATAATCAATGCCTTCAATTTGAGAATAACCTTGTGCAACCAATCTAGCCTTGTTCCTTACTATAATCCCATGCTAATCTTGCTTGTTCTTGAATATCCACTTTGTTCCAATAACATTGCGGCAATCTTTTGGTTTCTCAACTAACTTCCACACTTTGTTTCTCTCAAAGTTGTTGAGCTCTTTGTGCATAGCTTCTAACCAATCCGAATCTTCAAGAGCTTCCCACACTTTCTTTGGTTCAATCATGGAAATGTGAGCTTGATGTTCACTGAACCTCTTCAATTGTGCTCTTGTGTAAATTCCTTTCCTTAGATCTCCAACAACATTTTGGAGGGTGTGGTCCCTTATTTCCAACATTCTTTCCTTTCTAGCTTCGCGACGAGCGTGGATCTCCTCATTATTTCTTGGAGGACCCTCTTCATCATTTTGATCCTCGTCTTGACCATTAACTTGACCTTAATCATCATTGGATTCATCCTCTACACTGGGAGTCAAGGGTTGACCTTGGTCTTGATCAAGTGCTCTTCTAGCATCAATTTGAGCCCGTCTCAAAATAGTTTGGATGGATCTTCCTTGACAAATTTACTTGGCACCACTTGACAACCCATCGAATGGACCAAGATCCCTTTGACTAGAGTTAACACATTGATCACTATGTTGAGGGTCCACATCTTGTCTTTGGCTTGAGTCAATGTCCTCTTCGGTAGATGTAGCATGTTGAGGTTGTGAAGATGAGGGCTCCACTCGAGTGGAGCATAGTTCTTCTCGATCCGCCATAAGGGGTTCCTCAATGGGGCGGATATAACCCACACCCATTCTTCCTATGGAATCCTGAGGCATTTCATCATCTGCATCACAAGCATCAACACGCCCCCCTTGGGGACCATCATATTCTTCGAAGGTCACACTACAAGATTCTATGACGGCTCCGGAGAGCTTGTCATAGATTCTATAAGTGTGAGATTCGAGACCATAGCCAACAAAAATACCCTCTAATGCTTTAGACTCGAATTTAGACAAACGAACACCTTTGATGAGATAGAAACACTTACAACCGAACACCCAGAAATAAGATATGTTGGGATTGTTACCGGTAAGTATTTCATATGGAGTCTTGTTGATTTTCTTGCGGAGGTAGAGCCGGTTTGAAGCATGGCAAGCGGTGGAGACGGCTTCGGCCCAGAAGTTGTATGGAGATATAAACTCCGCCAACATGGTCCTAGCCATCTCAATAAGAGTCCGGTTCTTCCTTTCGGCCACACCATTTTGTTGAGGGGTGTATGCAGCGGAATATTGATGTTTAATCCCCTCATCACTAAGAAAATCATTCAAGGTGTAGTTCTTGAACTCGGTGCCATTGTCACTTCTTATAATCAACACGGGAACATTGTGTTGCCGTTGAACCAAGTTGATGAAGTCGATAAAAGTCCTTTGAGTTTCACTCTTCAACTTGAAGAAATAAACCCAAGAGTATCTTGAGAAGTCGTCAACAATCACCAAACAATATTTCTTCCCACCAAGACTTGCATGAGATGGAGGACCAAATAGGTCCACATGAAGGAGTTCCAAGATCTTGTTAGACTTGATTTGGTTCGTGGGCTTATGAGGAGCGTCATGCATCTTCCCTAGAACACATGCCCTGCAAACACGATCTTTGGCAAAGGAAACATTTTCTTTTAGTCCAACAATATGGCCCTCTTTATGGAGACTTTGCAAAGTTCTCATATTGACATGGGCTAGTCGGCGGTGCCATAGCCAACCCACATCGGCCTTTCCGTATAAGCACATCGGACCTGCAGTGGCTTGCCCCGAAAAGTCCACCACATACAAGTCATTTTCGATGTACCCAACGAAAGCGGCCTTGAGAGGCTTGCTCCACATGAGGACCACAATATCATCATCAATAAAGACGGCAAAGCCCATCTTTCCAAGAGCACGGACAGAAAGTAAATTGTATCCAAGGGTTTCAACAAGCATGACGTTCACGAGTGTAATGTCGTGAGCCACCACTACCTTGCCGAAACCCATTACCTTAGACTTTGACTTCTCGGCATATGTGACGGTGATTTGATCTTCATTTGACACCAAGTCCTTGACGATAGACGATCTTCTGGTCATATGACTTGTGCAACCACTATCGATCACCCATTTTTACCCTCCGGAAGCATAAGTCTACAAAAGATCAAGCTAGTTTTTAGGTACCCATTTTTCAATGGGTCCTCTTTTGTTAGCAACAAGGGTCTTGGGAACCCAAATAGACCAAGCAATATAACCATCATGAGGGCCAACATATTGTGCATACACATCACCATAATAATCACGCATTAGAACATAGTGAGGGTTAGCACTTCCCGCAAAATCATCATGAGACATAGTTTTACCATTTGTGGTCTTACTCTCCACAATGGTCGTGTTGGTCTCTTGTGCGGGCTTGCCCTTCTTCTTCTTGTTGTACTTTTTCTTTGTTTTGGAGACAAAACCAATGCCCCCTTTATCACCACTACGCCTTTGCTTGCTCAAAAGATCATCAATAGACTTGTTGCCTTGTGGAAATGTGGCCTTAGCAAGCTCCCCCTTTAACCTAGCATTCTCTTCAAGGATAGTTGTGCTACTAGATGGAATGAAGTTACTAGGTGAAGGAATATTGGCCAATTGAGATTGAAGCATTTGATGGGACTTTGTGAGAGACCAGAGTTCGCTCTCCAAGGCTTTGTGGGCCTTGTTAAGCAAGCTAAAGTCCTCGGCAAGTTTTTCATGAACCACACCAAACTCAACCTTGTCCTTTTTAGCTCTTTTGTATTTAGCAATAGCATGATCACGCTCTTTGATGAGTTTGTTAACAATAATGTCATTAGCCTCATCAAGCCCTTCAAGTTTTAATTCAAGTGACAACCTAGTTTCTTGTTCTTCTTCTAGAGCATTGTTTAGGGCCTCTAGCTCAATCATATGTTCATGCCCAAGTTTACATCTTACATCTAGAAGCTCTTGAGTATGTGATAGTTGATCTAAGATGTTTCCAAAATGTAGCTTAGCATCACCTTCTAGGTTAGTCATAAACTCATCAAAGGCAATTAATTCCTTTTTAACATCAAGTGACATCTCATCATCAATTTCATCATTTTCTAACTGAGTAGAGCGGGATGATGAAGATACCTCCGTTCCTCTTGCCATAAGGCAAGTGGCGTTCTTGGTGGAGGAGTTCTCATTTGGAGAATCGAAGAGTGAGAATGTCGAAGTAGATGTGGTGGCAAGAGCAGCCACACCATGAGAAGTTTCCTCTTCGTCATCTTCATCATCTTCATTGTCGGAGGAGTACTCTTCATGAGTGATCAAGACAATTTCTCCCGGCTTCTTGTTGATGGGATTCCTTTTGATGAAGGGTTTCTTGTAAGGTTCCTTGAGAGTCTTCTTCAACACAAGCTTGCCACCATTATCTTCTCTCTTATCATAGGGGCAGCTTGCCACAAAGTGATAGCGGTCACCACAATTGAAGCAAGTTCTCAACCTAGTGGTATTCTCTCTTTTCCCATTTGGATTGCTTCTTCATTGCATTTCCATCTTGGCCTTGGCGGGGTTCTTCCAAAAGTTCTTTGCATAGAAAGCCATATATTGACTATGAGCAATCTTGACGTCATCGGGATGGTCCAAGGAGAGGCCTTCATCACTATCATCTTCATCTTCAAGGTCTGCAACTTTGGCCTTCAAAGAAACATTGACCACATTGCTCATACCGAGAGCACGAGCACGGGCATCTTTGGCATTCTTGGCGGAGACCTTGAAAGCGGCCATCTCTTGCATAACTTCATTTGAGGTCATGAGATGATAGTTGTGTCTTCCTTGTAAGCTCTTCAAGTCGGTGGGCTCAAAAGGCATGAGTGCACTCACATATTTCCTTTTTATCCATGCATCATCCACATGTGAGGCACCCACATTTCTAAAAGCGGTGGCGGTGGTCTTGAGCCTTCGATACATGTCTTCGTGGTCTTAACCTTCTTTCATGTAGAAACCTTCGGCTTCATTGCTTAGAGCATCATATTTGTTCCTCCTCATACTCTCATTTCCAACAAACAACACAGTGAGAGCATCCCAAGCTTCCTTGGCAATGCTAAAGTGCTCAATGTGTGGGTAATCCTTTGTTCCCAATCCTTGTTGAATCATATGCAAAGCAGTGGCATTGAGTTGACTATTGACAACCTCTCTTCTTGTCAAGTTGTTTGGATCCCCAATAAAGAGTCCATGCTCGATGATGTTCCATAGTTCAATGCAAGAGCTGCGCATATGAGTTCTCATTAGTGATTGCCATTGAGCAAAAGTAGCAGACTCTTCTAGCTTAGGTGGGTCACCTCTATTGTACACATGAGGGTGAGGGATGGGAGGATCGGGAGAGTACCAAGAATCACGGTGCTCACCCTTCCCCCCATCAAGTCGTGTGGAGGAATTAGCATTGTCTAGTTTGTCCCCTACCACCATACCCTCGGGGGATACCGGAGTATTCCCTTTAGGTACAACGGATGGTAGTTCCTCTTGAGGAGATGGGGGTGATGAGCCATCTTTGTCTTTAAGAAGTTGCTCAAGCATATTCCTGACTTCGTTGACCAAGGAAGAGCTCAATCTTGTTTCCAAGTTTCTGAGATCTTCCATGGTCACCGGGGTCGACTCACTACAACCATCCCCTTCTTGGCTACCCATATCTCTTAGGCGGTAAAGCCCGAATAAAGAGCCGAGGCTCTCATACCAATTGAAAGGATCATATGGGCACCTAGAGGGGGGTGAATAGGTGCTACTTCAAATTTTCTTCTTTTTCAAATTAAGGTTTGACAATAAGGTAAATTTTGTAGATAATGCAACTAAGGTGAATTTACCTATATGACAAATATGCAAGAGCTAACACAACACAAAGTAGTGACAAGTAAGTACGGTGCGGTAAGGATAGAAGTAACCGAAAAGTGGACGCGGAGACACAAGGATTTGTTTCCCGTAGTTCCTTCCTTTTGAGGGGAAGTACATCTACGTTTAGAGAGGGGGTGGTTTCAAACCACCAACGCCACGAGAGGCCTCCCTTGTTCTCCGATGAATCTCACCCCAACGGGATCGATTCACCTTCCACTATATCGGCAACCTTCAAGGTGGAAGCCGGCACCGTTACAAGTTTGGGGCACACATCCACAACTTAATCGGAGGCTCCCAAATACAAGAAAGCTGTCAAAGCAATCAAAGACAAGCTTGTAAGAACAAAAACAAGAACTAGGGTTTCCAACAAAACACTAGAGCAAAGGGGCCCTCAATGAAATGAGGGGGAAATGAAGATCTCTTTTGGTGAAGTAGTAGATCGGGGCCTCCTCCTTCGATTCCCCAAAGATCAAGGACTTTGGGTGGTTGGATGAGGAGATCTTGAAGATTTGAGTGGCTCCAATGGACTCCAATGGTGGGCAATGACTTTAATGTGCTGAGCACTTTGTCCCAAGGTAGGTGTAGGGGTATTTATACCCCTCCACAAAATCTGACCGTTGATGCATTTATTGCAGCGGTAGTACCGGAAGTTCAAGCGGTACTACCGGAGAACTCCTGTACTACCGGACCTGGTACCGGACCACCCTTTTTCAAACTGCATCAAGTCCTGCCCCTAGCGGTACTACTATTGCTGCTACCTGAAAGCGGTAGTACCGCTTGAGGCAACCGGTACTACCGGACCTGGAGAAATCAGCAGTTTTCCATACGAAAAAATCTCTGTCACGCCAGGTAGTAAAATGCGGTACTACCGCATTTTGCTACCGGCACAGACAGAAGCCTTTTTGCAACGTACAAAAAGTCTCTGTCACGTCAGGTAGTAAAATGCGGTACTACCGCATTTTTCTACCGGCGCAGACAGAAGCTTTTTGCAATGTTCAAAAAGGCTCTATCCTGAGCGGTACTAAAATGCGGTACTACCGCATTTTAGTACCGGAGCAGGCAGAAGCTTTGGAAAAGCTGTAAAAAAGCTTCTGTCGCGCTAGGTACTAAAATGCGGTACCACCACTTTTTAGTACCTGGCACGGAAGGGACTTCTTGACAGTTAGTCACTGGCTTCTGTCTGGTCCGGTAGCAAAAAGCGGTACAACCGCTTTTTGGTACCACGCCAGGCAGACAGTTTTTGAATGTTTGCAGACCTTTTTAATGTACCTGCGACACACTTAGCAAATCATTAGTCTGATATGTGTGTTGTTAACAAACACCAAAATCACTAGGGATAGCAAATGCTCTTTCAATGGCGGTTGAAGAGACATGGATGTAGCCATACCTTCGGTACCTGATAAACAATGAACTGCCCGATGACCCGACAGATGCCTGGCACATATCTCGCCGATCAAAAGCCTTCACCATAATAAACGGCGAGTTGTACAAGTGCAACATTTCGGGTGTGCTCCAATGGTGCGTCACCATCGGTGATGGCAAAAGCATCCTCCAGGACATCCACGAGGGTATCTGCGGCCACCACGCAGGCACTCGCGCCCTAGTCGCCAAAGCTCTACGAGCTATGTTCTATTGGCCAACCGCCATGAACGACGCCAAGGACATCGTCCAAAGGTGCAACACCTGTCAGAGATACGCGGACAAGCCGCACGCACCAGGATCTAAGTTGAGGCCCATACCGTTGTCCTGGCCCTTCGCCCAATGGGACCTTGACATGATCGGCAAACTGCCAAAGTCCTCGCCAGGAGGCCACGTCTTCCTCCTAGTCGCAGTCAACAAATTCACCAAGTGGATCAAGGCCATGCCCGTCACCAACCAAAGCAGCAAAACTGCAGTCAAGTTTTTCGAATCCATTGTCTACATATTTGGCGTGCCTCACAGCATCATCATGGACAACGGCTCAAACTTCATCTCGAAGGAATTTCAAGCCTTCTGTGGGAACCTCGGCATCAACATATCCTACGCCTCAGTGGCGCACCCGCAGACCAACGGACAGGTCGAGAAAGCCAACGGCCTCATAGGCAACGGCATCAAAAAGCGCCTGATGTGCCCACTCAAAAGGCTTGCGGGGGCCTGGGTAGATGATCTACCCTCTGTTCTTTGGAGCTTGCGTACAACGTCAAACAGCTCAACCGACTACACGCCCTTATTCATGGTGCACAGAGTCGAAGCCGTGCTGCCTGCCGAGGTACGCCACAAGGCCCCACGGGTCATCGCCTACAGCAAAGCCGAATCATCGGCTGCATTCGAAGACGCCGTCGACACACTCGACGAGGCACGTGACATCGTCGCGGCTCGCTCAGCGGTCTACCAGCAGAGCCTTTGCAACTATCATAGCCGCCGGCTGTGCCCAAGGTCCTTCGTCGAAGGAGACCTCGTCCTGCGACTCAAGCAAGAACGTCCCAAAAAGCTCGAGTCACCCTGGGAAGGACCCTACATCGTCACCGAAGTCATCCCAGGAGGCGCCTACCGCCTCATGGACGTCGCATCAGGAGTCAAATACTCCAACCCCTGGAACGTCGCGCAACTGCGACGCTTCTACCCGTAGTTACCCTTTACTTTCAATAAGGCTACTCAGCCGAACAATGTACTTCCTCGTTCGCTATGAATAGAAGCTAAGTTCCTTGGCCCAAATATCTTTTTCTTTACATTACTTCTAGCTAAACACGCTCGGGGGCTACGCCTCACCCGACGACTATGTCAACTGAAAAAAAACGCATACAACCCAAGTAGCTGACCACGTCAGGCTAACGAAAGGGACATGCAAACTACAGAGCACCACGTGCCAATATACACATAACACTTTACAAAGGGCGCTATGAGCCCACTCGAATAAATACAAATTTTACATTAAGTTTTTTCTTTACATGATCTACCTATTCTGGAGCATTACATTCGCCAGCTATTCGAACAGATCTGCAATCTCCCCAGCATGTTGTGCCACTGCCGCATAATGTGGGCGCATGTCCCATAGACTGCCATCTGGTCGAAGGGGCGGCCCAGTCGCCATCTCCACAAGATTGACATCACAGCGATACAACCAAACGAGCGACAAGGCAGCCTTCACCCCAGCAATCAGCTGATGCCGCACCAACTCTTTGACGTGGCCTACATTCCGAAATTTCGCAAGAAGGCCCCAAAAGGTGGAAGTGAAGGAAATATGCCCTAGAGGCAATCATAGAGATGATTATATTTCATATGTATCCATGAGTTATTGTAATGTTCCTTGAATATCCATATCAGGCAACTTGTATTGATTGGCAATTATGTGAATTGTTTTTGAAACTCTTTACTTGTATGGTTATTTAAGAGTTGTCCCTAGTCGGAGTTCATGTGAGGACACACATGAATATTAGACTAGCACATCGATTGGTTGATGACTATGTTTCGCAAGTCATATACATGGAGATGTCAAACCAATGATGTGGACACATGTTATGAACATGGGGTTGGACTGACCCAACCTAAGATTGGCAATTAGTTGTAGCTCTCTCTCTCTAAACATCGTGTATGTTTTGTCCTTAGACCTAAGATTGTCGCATGTACTTGAGATGTGGATCGACCTACTTTGGGGCTATCAAATGTTGCACCGTAACAGGGTAGTTATAAAGGTAGCTTTCGGGTTTGTCCTGAAGCATGCTGCAAGGCATGGTCAATCAAGATGGGATTTGCCCCTCTCTACTTGAGAGAGATATCTCTGGGGCCCTCGAGTGATCGGATCCAGAAATGCATGGCCGTCCTACCTATGGTTAAGAGTTAACCTAGTAAAGGGATTCCGAATCACGGTACCGAGAAAGGGAGGTCATCTTGGAGCTAGACCAAATATCGTGAGGCAAAGGGAAAGACATGTACTAAACCTTGTGATGGTTCGTCCGATATGATCTTTGTATGCGTTTAGGAGTTGGCACGTCTTGCTAGAGGCCGCTACCAACTATTGACAGAATAAGTGTATTTGTGTCATGTCTATGCGCATATGAACCTATAGGGTCACACACTTAAGGGGCTGGAAGCCTAATGAGGATTGGATCCGAATTAGACCAGGCTTAGGCTACTAATGGGCTGCTAATGTAGAAGCCCACTAGAGACGCCTATATAAGAGAGGGTGGGGCGAGCTGACCAGGGTTAGACCTGAGATCATTCCCAGCCGCCACTCCTCACGCCTGTGTTGCACGCGCGGACCTAGCAGTCCGACGTCTGGCGCTTCCACCCTGTACGTGTGGATACCTCGGAGGCGCTGCACCTGTAGCGCTTGGACGAGCCACGCAAGGGGAGCTGCTCGTGGGACGAGGAAAAGGAGGAGACGTGGAACGTCTGCACTTCCTCGACGCGCTTCATCAATTCCGCAACTGCGCGTCTAGTGGTAATCCCGTGATCTATGACAACAGTAATCCTGGTATACGTGGTAGAAAATTTTTGATTTGTGCTAGCGTAGCCTACCCGTATCCCTTCAGTGGTATTAGAGCCGATGTTGTTCAGTTATAGTTTCGGGATGTTTGCATATGGTGATATGCAGATTGATATGAATGATGTGATCGTTTATATGGCGGTGGTTCAGGATTGATCTATGATCTTGCTTTCTGTGATCGTAATTCTGAGGTTGTCGAACGACTTACCCCTATCGGTCGGTTTCCACCATCGGGTAGACAGTGGCACATAAATCCTGTTGAATCACGCGAAGATCAATATGATTGATCGAATCAGAACATAGATCTAAAATCGATGTACCGTGATCAAAGGAGTTTGATTGAATCGGGACGGGAGTCGGTTTATGGTAAATTTGATTTGCCGATCAAAATCCTTGAAGAAAATTGTGAAGATACCGCGAGGGGCGCTGCCCCTTCGAACCCCGCAGGGGGAGACCCCCTAGACCCCCCTTAATCGTAGCCCCTTTTGTATCTCGTTAAGGTAACTAGGTGCTGCAATGTCACATGATCCGGTAGAATGCGATTCTATGCATAACTTGTTTTTGCAGGATGTATGTGATCAGTATGTCCCATATGCGTATGTGATGCATGTATGAAATGTATCATGACCTGCGTGTCGTGAGTAGGGCAACACGAATGGAGCCATGTGTGTTGTCAATTATTGTAATGGCCTGCGTGCCAACTTGTGATGATCCCAATACTATGTAATTTTGATTACTAGCTATTAGGAGTAATAGCTTGTATTAGTTCTTGGAGGACTCATCACTTGGAGGATGGCTCACATGGAACATGAAGATGGAGATCATCATGGTGGACAGGTTCTATGGCGATGGAGATCACCATGAGAAAATGGGCCATACTGTGTCACATCTATGTGAATGTTATTCTTATGCGTTTTACTACTATGCATGCTTAGATGATAGAAGTAGAACGATCCCTCACAAAGTTTAAGTTAAACCATGCCCTCCCAACCAAACCTTGCACCATCCTATGCCCTGTACAATCGTTGGTGGGCCTATGAAATTAGGGTGCCGCGGTTTTCCTTGGCTGAATGGGTTTGTATCGGATACCTACACGCATAAGGGTTGGTGAACTTGACAAGGTCATATTAACAGTTAAGGACCTTGGGGCATAAAGGTTGGGCGCCTTGTTTTGACATAGAGATGTCACCCAACAACAAGAGTCATATGTGATATGATTAGCAAGTGTTGCTTACCGATTTACCTTGTCTTCTAGCAGTGATGCTAAAGCTCACTAGCCGACTTGTTAATTGTGGATCTTGAATCACTTAGTATCAATAGAGGGATATTGATTTAAGTGGGAGTATATGCTATTAAATTGTTTAATATGTTTTACTCTTTCTTGGTTACATGGCTTAGTATTTTGCATGTTTTCTTTTGTAGATCAATGGCACCAAACACTACATCACCTTTTTCTTTGCGTTCGATTCTTGACAAAGATAAACTTAATGGAACAAACTATTCGGACTGGGTCCGTAACCTGAGAATTGTTCTCAGGTCTGATAAAAAGGAAATGGTTCTGGATACCCCAATCCCCGATGAACCTGTTGATAATGCATCTGCTGCCCTAAAGAACGCCTACAAGAGAGCATGTGATGATTCTCTTGAGGTTAGCTGCCTTATGCTTGCATGCATGGAACCTGAACTCCAAAAGAAGTTTGAGGATCAGGATGCCTACGATATGATCGTTGCGCTTAAGGACATGTTCCAAGATCAGGCAAGGGCTGAGAGGTACAATGTTGCCAAGTCCTTTGTCGAATGCAAGCTAGTAGAGGGAGCAGTTGTAGGCCCCCATGTGATCAAAATGGTTGGTTACAGTCAGACTTTGGAAAAGCTTGGTTTTCCACTAGGCCAAGAGTTGGCCACTGACTTCATTTTGGCGTCTCTTCCATCCAGCTATGGGCAGTTCATTTCGAACTACCATATGCATGGGGTGGAGAAGGGCCTTAATGAATTATGTGGGATGCTTAAAACAGCAGAAAGTGACATGAAGAAGTGTGCAGGGCATAGCCATGTGATGGTTGTGCAGAACAAGCCTAGCTTCAAGAAAAAGGGTACTTCTTGGAAGAAGAAGGGCAAGTCTAAGGATACGATCCCTAAGTCTGCACCCAAGCAAAAGGCTGGACCTGTAGAAGACACTGAGCACTTCTTTTGTCATGAACATGGCCACTGGAAGAGAAACTACAGCAAGTACCAGGCTTCTTTGAAGAAGAGTGGAAGTAAGAGTACTTCCAACTCAGGTACGCTTGTTGTAAATGTTGTGGACATTCTTCTCGCTGATTCCTATGTTAACTCTTGGGTATTTGATACCGAATCGGTTGCTCATATTTGCAATTCGATGCAGGGGCTAATAAGGACTAGAGAAGTGCAGAAAGGAGAAGTGGATTTTCGCGTCGGAAATAAAGCAAGGGTTGCTGCATTGTTCGTCGGCATCATGCAACTTCACCTTCCGTCAGGATTTATTATGGAGTTGAATAATTGTTATTACATTCCAAGTATGGGTCGAAACATTTTATCACCTTCATGTTTGATGAAGGATGGATATTCATTTGCGAGTATAAACAATGGTTGTGTAATCTCTAAGAATGATATGTTTATGGCTAATGCTCCCATTGTGAATGGGTTATTTATTTTAAATCTTGATGATGCATCTGTTTACAATGTTAGTGCTAAAAGGCTTCGGCCTAATGATTTGAGTCCTACCTATTTATGGCATTGTCGTTTGGGGCATATAAGTGAAAAGCGCATGAAGAAGCTCCATGGTGATGGTCTTCTAACTTCGTTTGATTTTGAATCATACGAGACATGTCAGGCTTGTTTACTTGGAAAGATGACCAAGTCACCTTTTTCGGGTTTACCCGAGAGAGCGACAGACTTGTTGGAACTCATACATACAGATGTATGTGGGCCAATGAGCACGACAGCCAGAGGAGGATATCACTACTTCATTACTTTCACTGATGATTTCAGTAGATATGGTTATGTCTACTTGATGAGGCATAAGTCTGAAACTTTTGAAAAGTTCAAAGAGTTTCAGAGTGAAGTAGAGAATCAACGTGGCAAGAAAATAAAGGCCTTGCGATCTGATCGTGGAGGTGAATATGTGAGTCACGAGTTTAGCGATCATCTTAAGAGTTGCGGAATTGTTCCACAACTTACGCCACCTGGAACACCTCAAAGGAACAGGATCTCCGAACGGCATAATCGAACTTTGTTGGACATGGTTCGATCTATGATGAGCCAGTCGGATTTAGCATTGTCATTTTGGGGTTACGCTCTAGAAACGGCAGCTTTCACACTTAATAGGGTACCATCTAAATCCGTAGTTAAGACACCATATGAGATGTGGACTGGAAAGAATCCCAGTTTGTCTTTTCTAAAGATTTGGGGTTGTGATGCATTTGTCGAGCGACTTCAGTCAGACAAGCTAACACCCAAATCGGACAAGTGAATTTTCGTGGGATATCCGAGGGAAACTTTAGGGTATTACTTCTACAACCGTGAGGAGGGCAAAGTGTTTGTCGCTCGTAGCGGTGTTTTCCTAGAGAAAGAGTTTCTCACAAAGGGAACAAGTGGAAGGTTGGTGCGACTTGAAGAAGTTCAAGAAGAGCCAATTGGGGATGCTTCTATGAGTGATGCTATTGTAGCAGAACAAGTTGAGGAACCCGTGGCAACAGAAGCACCACAACCACGAAGGTCGGCGAGGCTCCGCGAAGCGCGGGAATTATTATTGTTAGACAATGATGAGCCTGCGACCTATGCAGAAGCGATGGTGGACCCAGACTCTGAGAAATGGCTGATTGCCATGAGATCCGAGATAGAGTCCATGGGAGACAATCAAGTTTGGAACTTGGTTGACCTGCCTGATGGTTTTAAAGCCATCGAGTTCAAATGGATCTATAAGAAGAAGATTGATATGGATGGAAATGTTCACATCCATAAAGCTCGACTTGTTGCAAAAGGTTTTCGACAAGTTCAAGGAGTTGACTACGACGAGACTTTCTCGCTCGTAGCGATGCTTAAATCTATACGGATAATTCTAGCTATTGATGCACATTTCGACTATAAATATGGCAGATGGATGTCAAGACGGCTTTCCTAAATGGAATCCTAACTGAGGACGTGTATATGATGCAGCCCGAAGGTTTTGTCGATCCAAACAATGCTAGAAAGGTATGCAAACTTCTGAAGTCCATTTATGGGCTGAAGCAAGCATCTCGGAGTTGGAATATTCGATTTGATGAAGTTGTAAAGGAGTTTGGATTCATCAAAAACGAATAAGAACCTTGTGTTTACAAGAAGGAAAGTGGGAGAGCGCTGGTATTTCTAATCTTATATGTAGATGACATATTGCTGATTGGAAATGACATTCCTATGCTCGAGTCTGTTAAGACCTCATTGAAAAATAGTTTTTCGATGAAGGACTTGGGAGAAGCGGCATATATTCTGGGCATCAAGATCTATAGAGATAGATCAAGGAGGCTAATTGGATTAAGCCAGAGTACATACATTGACAAAGTGTTGAAACGGTTCAGCATGGAAGAGGCTAAGAAGGGGTTCTTGCCCATGTCTCATGGCATAAAACTCAGCAAGACTCAGTGTCCTTCGACTACTGATGAGCGTGAGCGCATGAGTAGGGTTCCATATGCTTCGGCTATTGGATCCATCATGTATGCAATGATTTGTACTCGCCCAGATCTTTCCTATGCTCTAAGTGTTACGAGCAGATACCAGGCTGATCTAGGTGAAGGTCACTGGACAGCGGTAAAGAACATCCTTAAGTACTTAAAAAGGACTAAGGATGTGTTCCTAGTTTATGGAGGTGAGGATGAACTCAGTGTAAAGGGTTACACAGATGCGAGTTACCTTAACGACTCAGATGATTCGAAATCGCAATCAGGTTATGTGTTTGTCATGAATGGTGGTGTTGTGAGCTGGAAAAGTTCCAAGCAAGATACGGTGACTTCCTCTTCAACAGAAGCTGAATATATTGCTGCCTTGGAGGCCGTAAAGGAAGATGTTTGGATTAGTAATTTCCTAATCGCTCTCGGTGTGGTTCAGGGCGCGTCCAATCCCTTGGATGTTTATTGTGACAACAATGGTGCTATTGCACAAGCCAAGGAACCTAGACAGCACCAGAAGAACAAACATATTCGCATGCGTTACCATCAGATTCGAGAGTTCGTTGAGGATGGTAGTGTCATGATATGCAAAATACATACGGACTCAAATGTTGCTGATCCCTTGACTAAGCCTCTCCCGCAGCCCGCGCATGAGGCGCACACAAGAGCAATTGGTATTAGATACATTTTAGATTGACTCTAGTGCAAGTGGGAGATTGAAGGAAATATGCCCTAGAGGCAATCATAGAGATGATTATATTTCATATGTATCCATGAGTTATTGTAATGTTCCTTGAATATCCATATCAGGCAACTTGTATTGATTGGCAATTATGTGAATTGTTTTTGAAACTCTTTACTTGTATGGTTATTTAAGAGTTGTCCCTAGTCGGAGTTCATGTGAGGACACACATGAATATTAGACTAGCACATCGATTGGTTAATGACTATGTTTCGCAAGTCATAGACATGGAGATGTCAAACCAATGATGTGGACACATGTTATAAACATGGGGTTGGACTGACCCAACCTGAGACTGGCAATTAGTTGTAGCTCTCTCTCTACACATCGTGTACGTTTTGTCCTTAGACCTGAGATTGTCGCATGTACTTGAGATGTGGATCGACCTACTTTGGGGCTATCAAACGTTGCACCGTAATAGGGTAGTTATAAAGGTAGCTTTCGGGTTTGTCCTGAAGCATGCTGCAAGGCATGGTCAATCAAGATGGGATTTGCCCCTCTCTACTTGAGAGAGATATCTCTGGGCCCCTCGAGTGATCGGATCCAGAAATGCATGGCCGTACTACCTATGGTTAAGAGTTAACCTAGTAAAGGGATTCCGAATCACGGTATCGAGAAAGGGAGGTCAGCTTGGAGCTAGACCAAATATCGTGAGGCAAAGGGAAAGACATGTACTAAACCTTGTGATGGTTTGTCCGATATGATCTTTGTATGCGTTTAGGAGTTGGCACGTCTTGCTAGAGGCCGCTACCAACTATTGACAGAATAAGTGTATTCGTGTCATGTCTATGCGCATATGAACCTATAGGGTCACACACTTAAGGGGCTGGAAGCCTAATAAGGATTGGATCCGAATTAGACCAGGCTTAGGCTACTAATGGGCTGCTAATGTAGAATCCCACTAGAGACGCCTATATAAGAGAGGGTGGGGCGAGCTGACCAGGGTTAGACCTGAGATCATTCCCAGCCGCCACTCCTCACGCCTGTGTTGCACGCGCGAACCTAGTAGTCCGACGTCTGACGCTTCCACCCTGTACGTGTGGATACCTCAGAGGCGCTGCATCTATAGCGTTTGGATGAGCCACGCAAGGGGAGCTTCTCGTGGGACGAGGAAAAGGAGGAGACGTGGAACGTCTGCACTGCCTCGACGCGCTTCATCAATTCCGCAACTGCGCGTCTAGTGGTAATCCCGTGATCTATGACAACAGTAATCCTGGTATACGTGGTAGAAATTTTTTGATTTGCGCTAGTGTAGCCTACCCGTATCCCTTCAGGAAGGTGCAGCATCCAAGGGGAACATGACGAACCAAATGGCTGCTAGAGAAGTCCTCGCCTGCCTAAGGACCTGAAGAACCTGGTGCACGCGATCTTGCACTGCCGCAAGGACAATGGCCCGATCATGGTCCATCCAGAAGAAGCCACCAGCCTCCAAGTCCTGTTGCGTCAGACAGTTCATCCGAATTGCAACACGCTCCTTCTCTTCCCTCGGAACGATATTAACATCTGCACCAAGCACGGAATAAGATGGCATACAAATAAGGTGCACCCGAAAATAACATCGGCTATCAAAGACTTACATTGAAGTTGCTCCCCCATCTGCGTCAACTCCCCAAGAAAGAACTCCTCCCTGGCCATGGATCGCTCAGCTTTGGACTTACACACATCCGTGTGGCCTCGAATACTAAGGATGTCCTTCTCCAAGCTGCGGACACGATCGCGAAGAAAAGCCAACTACGACACATCATCCAAAGATGGTCGCGGCTCAGTAGCAGTCGGAGTGACAACAGGAACCTCACCCGAAGGACCCTAAAGGCAAATAAATCAAGCATGAACATCACAAGAATTTCTGACAATAGCTCAAAAGATAAACTTATATACATCAATAAAGCTAACTCATGGCATAGTTGGGCTTGTTCATCAGCAAAAAGTTACAGAAGGAAGCAAAAGAGGAAACTACATCATCTATATTACAAAGGCCTACGCTCCCGCATCCGGGGTGGCCTTAGAGCCAGACTGCCTGCTCTTGACCTCCTGCTACTGCTTCGCCACGTAGTCTGCCAAGAGATCGATGAGCTTAGGACCATAGCGCTTATAGCGAGAGGCAAAGAGGGCGAAAGCTACCTCCGAGCCATCCGCGGTCGTCAGCATCCAGGGCATGATTTGCGGCAAGTCCAGCTCCGCTCCAGACGCCATCGCCATGGCCAACCCCATAGAGGCGCCAAGGCCCTTCTGCTTGCGCTTGTATTCCGGCGAGGCCTCCTCTGACAGAGCATCCGCCAAGGCGTCGACATCATCAAGGACAACGCCCTTGGGGATGACCTCCTTGTAGAAGCGCGCAAGCAATTTCCTAGATTTCTCCAAGGAGCCAGCGGTGATGGTGCAGCGATCTTTGACCGCAGCAGCAGCATCACCCAAAACATCTCCATGCTCCAGCGCATCATGATCAAACATGATGCCTGAAGCATCTGAAATAAACAAGGAAGAAAAACTCGAATGAGAAAGGACAAGCCACAGTCGAAAGAACACAACACCCAAACAAGGCAAAAGAGACTCACCAAAAATAGCTTTGGTTGCAGTCATAAGCTTATCATCCATCTCCTTCTCACGGGCGGCTGTTGTGGCCATGAGCTGCTGCTCGTGATCCGCAGCCTCCCTCTGCAGGCGCTCCTTGGCTTTAGCAGCATCTGCTGCCCTCTTCTCCGCCTTGACGAGGCTCTTTTCAAGAGCGTTCAGCCTTCGGAGCGCATCATTATTTTCATCTGCAACATGAAACAATACAAGAAAAAACTTGGAGCAGACGAACAAAAACCAGGGTACAAATTTATGTACCTTGAAGCTGCTGCAGGTTATCCTCCAGCTCTAGATGCTGTTGAATAAGGAGATTGGCGCCGTGCACAAAGGGCTATGTAAGAAATAAAATCACAAGTTAGTAAATAAAGGGCTCGAGGGATCCCCCCTCAAACCGAAAAGATCAACAAGTCAAAAAGAAAAGGGCCCGGGGGCTCCCCCCATTGAGTACGCAACGTAACACTTACGTGTTCAGGTGTGGACTCCGAAGGTTTGCGAGCTACCTTCTGAGTCACGACTGCCCGAGCTTCTCGCTTAGAGGAGTTCGGGCCATCATACTCAGAGTCGGCCACCACCTGGGGAATACAAGCCGTCAGCTTCGATTCCGCCATAACTTCTTGAGTGTCCCTGCCAAGGGATTCCTCCGAAGAGTTGGTGCAAGCAACAATCATATTAGCAACACATCGTGACTGCAAAGACAAACAATAAGAAAAGGCCCAGATGAAGAAACTTACAACTCGATGTCCGATAAGTTGAAGACGGGAGCCGCCTTCTGCTTCTTCTTCTTGGCCGGCGGCTACGGAGCCACCGCTCGAAGAGGCATGACAGGAAAAGGTGAAAACGATGGACCATCATCCTCACCATGCTGCGCGAGGAATGGCGGACCTCTTGGAGTTGGAGGGGTAGACACATCCGAAGACTCGCTCCGGGTGCGCTTTCGGGTCCGCCCTTCACTCGCCTCGGGAGCATCTATGGTAGGCGACTGCGCTGGGGGAAGTTCAGACTCGGAATCCACAACTTCGTTGCCCGGCGCAACTAGAAACTTCTTAGGCAGAGGGGGAATAATCCCAGCCACCTTGAGTTCCTGCAAAACAAAGAAGTAAAAGAACATGATTAGTGACACTAATCATAAGAAAATAGCACTCGAAAAAAGCACAACTCGCATGACACAAATCTCCACCTGAGGAACTGCATTTGCAGCACTAAAGGGGCGGTCAAAGATTTCCCTGGGAGGTCCTCATCGACCTTGTTCTTCAATAGAGGCCGAAGGGCTCTATCAAGATCCCCGTTGAACAACTCCTCGGATGAGACCCTCGTCAGGTCGTTGCGGCCTGCATAGAGAAACATCGGATGCGCCCTCGCTTGGAGCGGCTGCACCCGACACTTGAGGAAGGTGCGGATGATGTCCACACCATTGAACTCTTTCCCAGCCACCATCTGGAGCGCCTCCACGCGATGGTAGAGCTCCTCCACCTCCGTTGTTTCACCCTCCAAGACGTGGTTCTTCCACGACCTCTTCGGGACGATCTTCTGCGTGGAGTCGAAAGGAGCAAGACCATATTCTTGTCCGTCCAATTTGGCATCACAGATGTAAAACCATTTCCTCCGCCAATACTGGACGGACTCGCACATGGAAAAATAGAAGAAGAGGATAGAAGATCGGATGGAGACGATGCAGCCACCGAGCGGATAGACTCCGCCGGTGCCAAACTGCCTCTTCACAGAACAGAGCTTCCAGAAGAGGCCAAAGTGCGGCTCGATACAGATCCAGCACTCGGAAAGAGTAATGAAGCAGGTGATATGGAGAAGAGAATTGGGAGACAAATGATGCAATTGAATCTCGTAAAAGAAGAGGAGTCCACGAAGAAAATCGTGAACAGGAAGAGAGAGACCACGGATGACAAAGGCGTAAAACATGACCTGAAACCCTTCGGATGGGCGCGGGGTTACCTCATCGCTGGGGAGGATGGCGTCCTCCTTGTTCTAGGGAATTAGCCCAGAATCGGGCAGCTTGCGTAAGTCCCCGTCACGCATCTCCGTGTGCTTCCACCCGCCATCAGTGGCACGGGCCGTTGTGGCGATCTTCTTGCCGCCGTCGGTGGCGGTCGACCCAGCTCCGGCAGCGGTCTTCTTCGTCTTGCCCATCTCGTAGCGGCGACTATGGCGGTGTGCGCGTAAGAAGGAAGAGGGAAAATAGCGAAGAATATCCAGAGCATAGTGAAGGGAAATGAAGCTTGCGAAAATGGAGGCAATGGAGATGGAAAATTGACACAGGGTAAAATAAAACTATTGTTTACCCACAGTATAAAAGGACGAAGACGACGCACATGAGAAGTTGACTAGTCACGCACAGACTTGGCGAAAATTATGGCGTATCCTCGGTTTCCATGCATAGTGGATGGCGTGCCGTCGACGGTTCAGTGTAGTGTTGACACGTGTAGGGGTTTAGGGTTTAGGGTTAGAGGTGCGCGCTAGAGCTTCTGGATCAACGGCTGGAAGTTTTCGGCTGATCAATCAAGTACTTACTCGAATCTACAATTCAAGAAACTACTCGGGGGCTAATCCTATCAGGAGCACTGGCCGAGCACCTGAGAAATGACTAAGGTAACTACACCTCGCAAATATCTTCGAGTCCTACGTCGAGTATGTGACTCTACTATGGACTCGAGGGCTACTCCCATAGGGAGGATTGGTTGAGCATCAGAAAAAATTGTGTCCTTCGGACCTAAGCTGAAAACGAATCAATTAAAGTCTCTACTCGAGTCTACGACTCAAATAGATACTCGAGGGATACTCCCATAGGGAACGCTAGCCGCGCACCCTATGAATTCTTCGACTGCGATCCTTCGAATCAAATATGACAAAATCTTTTTGGCAACTTTGCCCAAACCAACGCTAAGTGAGAAGAATTCTCCTTGGCCACCCTAAACACCTCCCTGGTGATAAAATTTCGGATGTCGTGTCTGCGACGCAAATATAAGCCCTACAGATATCATCTGATGGCCTGGTAACGCACCTGACTGCGCTCTGCCAGTAAATTTCCGTGTCAACAGGCACGATGAAAATCCCGACGGACGCGTTGGGTATATCACTTAAAATCACTGGTATTCGACTCCTATAAGTCCACAACGGCCTGAGTCAAATCACACCAACAATCATTCCGAATTTGAGTCCGGGGACTCGAGTTTGATGAAGATCGTGTTGTTTTGTCCTATGACAGTTAACTGGCCCTGATCCGTCGGGTGAGCTAGGCACATGCATCAACAATCCCTATGAACTAAAACATTTCTCTTTAAAATAAACAAGTTCCACTGCACCCAAAATATTAAAGAGTCCTCGGCCGATACTACGATTCGACTAAACACTCGGGGCTACTGACATGGAAATACCCCACGTGTAAACGACATTGGTATACCTGGTCCGGTCCAAGGAAGGCCCACGTCAAGACACGCGGCCCATGAAGACTTCGGGTGGCCTAAGCCCATGACATTTTCGACTCCTTGGAGGACAAGTCTAGATTATATAGAATTTCAAAGGGTACTAACCCTAATTTGTAACCGACTCAACCTAAGCCCGGGACCTGCCTATCTATATAAAGGCTAGGAGGGTACGGAGAGAAGGATCTTCTTCCACCATCGCATACACACCTCACGCCAGATTGCATCTGTGCACCCCTGTAACTTTCGGTCCACCGTAATCAAGAGTAGACAAGCAAGAGTAGGGTTTTCCCTCCAGGGGCCTGAACCTAGGTAAATCTCATGTCCCACATTGCTTGTCTGTTAACCGTTCCGTGATCTCCAGCATCCCCATCTTCTCCAAAACCCAAGTCCATCACAATGGGCATTGACGAGAGCGAACCTCGTCACCATGGGAGAGGAAAGTGGTCCTTGGGACAATGCTTGTTAAGCAATGTGAAGTCCACACACATCCGCGGGATGTCTGTGTCCTTCTTGGGGACCAGCACGGGGTTGTCCAGCCACTCGCTTTCCTTGATCTCCCTGATGAAGTTAGCATGGAGGAGTCTGTTGACTTCGATGACAACAGCTTTAGCTCTTGGCTTGAACAGACGACGCATCGACTGCTTGACTAGCTTCGCATCTGGAAACACATTGAGTGTGTGCTCGGTGGATTCCCTGGGAACTCCTGGCATGTCTGCAGGACACCAGGCAAAAATTTCCCAGTGCTCACGGAGGAATTCGATGAGCGTGCTTTCCTATGTGGGGCTCAGGTTATTGGCGATTAACGCCATCTTGGAGGCGTCCGTCGGGTGAACTTGCACCTTCTTAGTGTTTACTATTGCGGTGACCCAGCATACCACTTCATGTGTAGTACACTATAGTCGTTGACATGACACCCACAGAACACTGTTCCGTAAATATCACATCCCTCAGAGTGGTACAACGGAAACATTGCGGGTCCATATTACAAATATTCACACATTATTATTACAATACCAAAAGTTCAAGACTTCAAAAGGTTTCAACTTGCAAAACAAAATATAAAGTGTTTCAGCGGAATTTAAAAGTAGCAACTCCGACTAGGAGTTGAGCTCAGCAGCTTATTCTATAGAGTTCATGCTTCTCGGCTCCATTAGTTACTACTAACTAGGATACTTAGTTGGACTCATTATCGTCAACACCATAGCGGATTTCGTAATACACTCCTTCAACACCTCCTGACAGGTCACGTTCCTCATAGAACACATCTTCTTGACATTCAGCTGCATACATTGGCACGTCTTCGGGATCCTCAGAGTCTAAGCAAGGGATCAAAGAAAAGGATGAGTAACAGCATTACCCAACAAGTTCATTATATGCAAGGTGGGAAGTTTGATGCTCTAACTACCACCTTGGATTATAAATCCTTGGCACTATGCAGTTTTTATAAATCTTTCTTCAAAGATTTATTTTATTAAGAAATTCTATGACCATCAGCCTTCACAGGTTGACCAGAACTTTCATGGAGTTCCTTTCATGCCGCGTTCGTAGCTCCTTCTCGAAACAGGGAGTAACAAGTTACAATTCTTACACTCTGCAGAGGTGCGTTACTTTACCCATGATAGATCAACTCCTTGTTGCACAATCAGGCGTACTTTCCCGTCCACAATTCCATGATGTGGGGCCCAGTAGTTGGTCCAAGCCAATCACTGCCCCCTTTGCGACCTCGCATGCCTCCTTGGTGTACACCATGTCCACATAATGAATTACGACAATGGTTTGTACAAACTGTTAGATGCCAGAACTATCGTGGGACGATGAGGGTTCCCGCCCATATGCTGCATATCCTCTACGAATTACCAATTAATATGCACGCTACAAGGATAACAGCCACGACCTGCACATCCGGCTTCATGCGAGAGGAAGAAGATACAGCTGACTTCTCCGTCCCATTCCAAATCTCATGGCTAACGCGTAATATACGGCGCTAGAATCACTAATGTCAGGGGTTATTAAGTCCCTAATTGATCATCATTATTGCAATTAGATCCCTAAGTTCTATTGCTCCATTATATCATCACTTAGGATGATATCTAAGATTTCATTAATTGTGAAAATAATATTTTATTTCTTTGGAGTATATATGATAACACACAATTTGCAAATACTTTGATAAAGACTCTTCAAAGGATATAAGCAAGTGATGAACTTGCCTTATGATGGCAAGGTAGTGAAGTCTGATGCTTACACTGGACCTTGAGCTTCTATGTCTACAAAAACATCATTATTGCCCAGTAAGGACAATATTTAAAGAAGCAAAATGTTTATGCAAAGTAATGTAATGCATCTTTTAACTTCATATGCATTCTCCCCATTATTATAAAAATTCATTTTAATAATAAAGGATTTCTAAATATTAATTTTTTAATATTTATAATAGAATATTGTATTCTTTTATTTTATTTCCCTTTTATTTGAATTTAATTGATTTAATAATTCCTTTAAGAATTATCACTTAAATATCAAAAATTGTTATTAAATATTTGTTTAGTATTTTTTCTAAAATACTACAATATTAATATATCATGAAAGTGATTTTTATTTATTTTTATCATCTTTCAATAATTTTGTAAAACTCCATACGGAATATATAAATTACAAAATTCTTAATATAATTTATATGTCTAAAATTTTATCTATTAATTTATTTGGATAGTTTGGATTATTGTGAATCCAAAAATATTTTATTTATAATTTTTGGACTTTTATTTTATTTTCTAGAGTTTATTTAAGTTCAGGGGCATTTTGGTCTTTTCCTATTTATTAAAAACGGATTCTAAATGATTTGGGCTGGCCTTTTGGGTTTATTAGGCCCTTGTGGCCCAGTAGGGCAAAGACAAAACAGCACCCCGAAGGGTTTTCGGCCCACCCAGCACAACACTCCCTGTCTCTCACTCGAGCTCACCTCTCTCCTTCTCCTTCCCCGACCCCGTGGTTGGTGGTGTCGTCGCTGGTGATTCGCGCCGTTGTGGTCCACCCTAGGTGCCGCCATGGTGCAGGAAGAGGTTCTTGACCCCGCTCTTCCCTCTTGTCCAACTGGATTTGGACTTATCTTTTGAAAACACTAAGTTTTTGTTTGTCAAAAAGTCACCAAAGGAACCACCAATATAAATTGGTGAACCTTCACCCTTGTTCAACCACAAGTTTTAACTTAGAAATTGGGATGAGGAGATTCTTGATAGCTTCCATGTCTTGATGCTCAAATTGTCCATTGCCAGGGACACGGCTAAGTACTTAGATTTTACACTCTGCAGAGGTGGTGCACTTTCCCCACAAGACTCGACATGCATCGAGACAAGATCTTTCAGAAGCCTTCCCTTAGACCAGAATGGACGTGCTCCAACCTATCATCCCCTACCACCAACTTTCCATTTGGCTAAGTTATTGCAACCTATATGATCCAAGCAGAGCCCGTAATTCCAAGTGGCTGCACTCAAAGCTTCTCAACATTTGACATCTCAAAAATCTTTGTTCCTGGGTGGCATTCAACAAGTGAGATACCAAGTTTTCCCCAGTATACTGGACTTGGTGATGCCCAAGTTTTCCCCAGTATACTGGACTTGTGTAACCACTCAACACAAACCTTTCTTTCCATTCCACCCAGTTGATTCATTCACTTAGTTGTTTTATTGAACAAAACACAAATCCTTGACTTAGAAATATTCCATAGCATGAATATAATCCACCCTTGTTTTCTACTAGCTAGGCTAAGCATGATAGTAGTAGGGATCTTAACTTAGGAAAATTCTACTAAGGTTTCATCTACTAGGATTTCCCATGGCATAGTTTATACTTAGCAAAAATTCCATGAAAGTCCTACTTAGAAATATCACTAATGCATAGTGAAAATAATGGGACAAAGTATGAAGCATCACTTGCCTTTTTGGTAGAGAATATAAGTTCACTCCTTGATCTTGCAATAATCACACTCTTCAAATTTCACTACAATTCAATCAAGGCACAAATTCAATCTACCATTCAAGCAATTTATCACATAGAATAATAAAAACAAAGCAACGCATGCAAACATGCCAAAGATTGTTTTATTTGAAAAAGTGGTTTCTAATAGGTTGTAACATTTGAAAACACCTATTGGTCATTTATAAAAGTGGTGAACCATTTGATATTAAGTTAGTGCAAAATGGACACTTTAAATCATTTTTGTTTTGTTAGAAATGATTTAAATCAAAGCAATACTTTCTAGTGTTTGACAAATATATTTTTAAACACAAATGTTAGTGTTTTATGGTCAAGTGTTTATTATTAAAACCATTTGCAAAAGGTTTTACTTATAAACCATTTTTATACCAAAGTAATATTTTATGTTGTTGAAAATGCTTTTTAGCAAAGTAATAATTTATAGGGTTCATCAAATATATTTCTAAATCTCAAAACTTGGTGTTTAGGGTCAGAAAGTTTAAATCAAATCATTTTCCAAAGTTTTTCTCAAAAAATCATTTTCAAACCATAATCAATATTTTTATTTGGCTGGAAATGCTTTTATTCAAAGATTTATTACTTAGCATCTCAAAATATGTTTTAAAAACCAAAAGTTGGTTTCTATGGTCAGTAGGTTCAAATCAAACCATTTACCCAAGATTTTATCCTAAAAACATTTCTAGAATAAATTTTATATTCAAATTATGCCAACACAAGTTTCTGCAAATACAACCAACTTTCCAGAAGAAATTCATTAAACAAAGTGCATGGTTGGAAACTACTTGTTTTGCTGATTCCATTGATATAAAATTTGCAAAATTTGGACGTGTGGATTTAAAGTTATGCAATTTACAAATTCACACATCTGATAGAAAAGTTTCTGGTTTTTAAATCAAACTCTACGCCACGTGGTGTGTTCTGATTCGCCCATACCGATTCGTTAGGATCAAGCAATGTGGACCGCGGGATTAAAAGGTGATCGTGTGGCACAGAAGCAATGTACCCTTTCGCTTTAAGTGAATCTAATGCAGCCACAAGATTTACATCCAACGGCTCACAGCGCATTGACCACTAATTGGCGGCGCTGGCGGCGGCGAGTGGCGGCGGCGCGGTCAGACGGTGGGGTTGTTGGTGATTCAGGAAGCAAGATAGGGAGAGAGGTAGCTCACCGAGGTTGCCGCGAAGTGCTGATGCTCAAGGTGGTCTCTGTCGATGGAGGGGCGCACGGTGCTGGCTCGAATCGCTCGCCGGAGTTCGTGAAACCTTCGGGTTCGTCTGTTCATCGTCGGAGGCGAGGATGGAGGATGAGCTAAGAAAAACGTAAGCCTCCGTTAGGTTCGCAATAGCGAGGCGGGCATGAGACTGATCACGAGGGGGAGAGGGGCGGTCAGGATTACCAGGGGGAGGTCGACGGAGCGGAGGCAGATGGTGGCAATGCTCAAACATGGTCGTTGCCGAGCATATGGGGCATGCGCGGGCAAGTGGGGGGTACTGGGAGGTTCGTAGGACGATGGAGAACACGTTCGTATGGTCGAGGGGCGAGGGAAGGTGGGGAGCGGACGGAATCATCGTCGGAGTCCGTCGGAGTCTAAGAGCTTTCGAGACGAATTCAGGGCGGCCTGGGGGCGGAGGGGAGATGGTGTCTGGGGGAAAAGCTAGAGGGGGTGTGGGTGTTTAAAGGATCGTGGTCGCAGGGAGTAAAGGTTGCGTCATTGTCGCATATTGAATCGAGTTTTAAACGGCAGAAAAGGTCGGCGAGGGCGTGGTCACCGCGGGGGGGTGAGGAAGACGACTGACGAGTGGGGCCGGCTAGTCAGAGAGAGAGGTAAAGGAAAGGTGGGGGCCAGCGGTCAGTGAGGGGGCGGGTTCGTTCTCTGGTGAGAAAATGCTTCGCGAGAGGAGGAATGAAATGGGCTCGATGGGCCTGGACTGGGCTAGGTTAGCTGGGCTGGGTCCTTTCCATTTTTTTTGTTTTGTTACATTTTTCTTTTTCCATTTTCATTTCTGTTTTGAATTTGTTTAAACAACATAAACAACCATTTGAATTTAAACATTTGCCAAACTTTGAGTATATTTTAATACTATTTATTAACATATTCTAAAGTCCAATTTAGAATGTTTCTTTTATTCTTTTAGGGTCCATTATTTATTTAAAAATAGACATTTGTCTTTATTTCAAAAAGGATTTAAATATGTTTTAGAACTCTATTTGAATTCTAAATTTTACCAAACCTTTTTCAGTAGGTTTTATTTATACAAAATAATTTCTCTTTGAATTATTATTTAAAATACTTTAATATGTTTTAATGTTCATTTAAATTGGGAAATGTCTTTACCTAAATGAAATTTGGATATTAATAAATCCTTATGATTTTTATTTAAATAATCCTTCACTCTTTTTATTAAACTAAAATCTTTCATTTTATTTGCTTGGCCAAGTTTTAATTTGGCCTTTTAAAATAGTCCTTATTTATTTCTTCCTTTGTTTTATAAAATCCATATCTTTTTATTTAAAGATCCAAAAATGGTTATTCCAACTTTTATAATTTTATTTAATATTTGTTTATGTTTTTAAATCCCTTTAGGATTCTATTTGTTCAAAATAGGTTTTGTTGTTTCCATTTGGAATCAAAAAGTTTCTTTTCACCCTAAATTTCAACAGTTATTAATTTTGTTTATTTATTTTTCACATTTCAAAATTTGGAAAATTTTGGGATGTGACAGGCTACCACCCTTAAAAGAAATCTCGTCCCGAGATTTGGGAAGGCTAGAGGTTACAAGTTGGCTCAAAGCAACTAGGGTACTACCACCCTTAAAAATTTCCAACTAGATTACATCTTGGCTTGCTTAGGGTTTTGATGAATCTTTTCTGGGCAAACATCTACATAGTGTCCTTTGTTTCCACACTTGAAACATGTGACAAGGCTAAGATCTCTCATAGGCTTGTTTGTCTTGTACTTCATCTTTTCTGGACAATTGCTTGCATAATGTCCTTGGTTACCACAATTGTAACATGTGACAAGGTTGAGTTCTTCACGTATCTTCTGTGGACAAGTTGATATATAATGGCCTAGCTCTTTGCAGTTGTTGCACCATACTTGGCTAATTTCCTTATACTTCTTCTTCTTCTCTGGACATTCATTGGCATAGTGTCCCATCTCTTTCCATGTGTAACATTGCTCTTGGGTAATATCCTTCTTGCTAGGGTTGGGGCATTTCTTCTTCTTCTTGGGTTTCTCCAAAGCTAGGAGTTCTTCTAGTTCATGCTCTTCATATCTCACCTCAAAGGTGGGAAAGTCTCCTTGTTTCCTTAATCGTTTCCTTGGATAATACATATGTTTATTCTTTTATCCATCAATGGGAGTCATAGTGCATGGAGGTGCAAGCTGAGATTTTCCTTTGTCTTCATCCTTCTTGGTAGAAGTTGTTTCCTCATGGGGGTTTACAAACTATTGATGCACTCCACCTTGCTTCCTTTGTTGAACTATGGAATAGATGGGGCATTGGATAGGGACATGATTATTTCCTTCACATAGGAAGCATGTAGCTTGAGATGTGAGGCATTGATTAGTTGGATGTTTCTCTTCACAGTTAGGGCATTGATCTTCATGATCTTTGGAAGTGTGATCCATGTCTCCACAAATATTGCAAGCTTGGGTTCCTTCTATAACATCATCCTTGACAACATTGTTGTCACAAACTCCATAGGAAAGGTTGTCTCCCATGTTGATCATTTGATTTGTCATCCTTTGCAACAATTGGGTTTGGGTTTCCATAAACCTTTGCATGGTTGGGTATAACTCATTGTTGTTGGCCCAAAATTGACTGGTTAGTTGGTTTAACTGGGTTTGGGTTACTATGAGTTCTCTCATGTGCACCTCTTGGTTGTTGTTGTCACCATTCTTGATGTTTGAGTTTCTTGGGGAAGTCATCTGTTTGGGTTGGATTGGGATTAGAATAGGCAAAGATTTCTAAGGAAATAATTCTAATCACACACATCACAATTTACACAAGAAATGTGCAAGCAATCACAAACAAACATTCCAATTAAACAACAAAGTTTCAAGCACATTTTTAGGCAACAAAATATTTTCTGATACACTACATAAGTTGGTGGGTTTGATCTAAATTAAATATGGTGGTCCAACTATATGGTTCACTTGAGATCATTCCATTCTTCTTTGTTGTTTCTTCTTGAATGAGATCATGGTTTCCTTGGGAAAATTCTTGTGTCTTGGTCACAAACTTCAAAGGTGATGATGGTTCCTTCTAAGTTGTGTTTCCTTATTCTTCAAGTCTTGAGAAACATTCTTGTCTCACTTGTAGTCCTTAGTGATGTCCAAGTTGAAGTCCTTGGTAAAAATAAAGTTGAAGTCTTTGATGAGGTTGAAGTTGAAGTCATTTGAGTTGGTGAAGTCCTTTGCTCAAGTTGGTGTCTTTGCTCATGGTGGAGGCTTTGTCCATCAAGTTTGAAATAGAAGAGATGTAGAATCAAACCCAAAAAGGTTGAGGAAAGAGTTTACAAGATTGTTTGTAAATAAGTTTTGGAACGAATACAACTCCTATTTTTTAAGGGGTTTTGTCCAATCCTAGGGTTACAATCCTACAGGCAACACAGTGCTCTGATACCATCTGTAGAGGTCCCAACCTTTAATAAGGTAGATATCCCTGTGTTTACAATGCTAGTCCCTGGATCAATAGCTAGCATCCACAGTTAAGATGTAATATCAAGAAACAAAGGTCATAATACAACTTTATAACCAGGAATAAAATAATTCATTACATCTTACATAGCTCATTTGGCTATCTTATTACAATTCAGCATAAATAACTATAGCATGGAGCCCTTCATCTTCAAAGTGCCACAGGCAATCATGTTGGTTGTAGACTTGTAATCCTAATCAACACACTTCACTAACATCAAACAAACCTGCAACATAATAAGTTACAGCCACAAGGGTCAATACATTTGAATTGTATTGGCAAGTGATACTATGGTGGTATAGTGGTATCTATCATCTATATGCATTTGGCTAAGTGGAGCTTAGGCTTGCTTTGCTCAAAATAGATTTTCCTTATCTTTTCAAAACACTAAGTTTTTGTTTGTCAAAAAATCACCCAAGGAACCACCAATAAAAATTGGTGAACCTTCACCCTTGTTCAACCACAAGTTTTAACTTAGAAATTGGGATGAGGATATTCTTGATAGCTTCCATGTCTTGATGCTCAAATTGTCCATTGTCGGGGACATGGCTAAGTACTTAGATTTTACACTCTGCAGAGGTGGTGCACTTTCCCCACAAGACTCGACATGCATCGAGACAAGATCTTTCAGAAGCCTTCCCTTAGACCAGAATGGACGCGCTCCAACCTATCATCCCCTACCACCAACTGTCCATTTGGATAAGTTATTGCAACCTATATGATCCAGGCAGAGCCCATAATGCCAAGTGGCTACACTTGAAGCTTCTCAACATTTGACATCTCAAATCTCTTTGTTCCTGGGTGGCATTCCACAAGTGAGATACCAAGTTTTCCCCAGTATACTGGACTTGGTGATGCCCAAGTTTTCCCTAGTATACTGGACTTATGTAACCACTCAACACAAACCTTTCTTTCCATTCCACCCAGTTTATTCATTCACTTAGTTGTTCTATTAAACAAAACACAAGTCCTTGACATAGAAATATTCTATAGCATGAATATAATCCACCCTTGTTTTCTACTAGCTAGGCTAAGCATGATAGTAGTAGGGATCTTAACTTAGGAAAATTCTACTAAGGTTTCATCTACTAGTATTTCCCATGGCATAGTTTATACTTAGCAAAAATTCCATGCAAGTCCTACTTAGAAATATCACTAATGCATAGTGAAAATAATGGGACAAAGTATGAAGCATCACTTGCCTTTTTGGTAGAGAATATAAGTTCACTCCTTGATCTTGCAATAATCACACTCTTCAAATTTCACTACAATTCAATCAAGGCACAAATTCAATCTACCATTCAAGCAATTTATCACATAGAATAATAAAAACAAAGCAACGCATGCAAACATGCCAAAGATTGTTTTATTTGAAAAAGTGGTTTCTAATAGGTTGTAAAATTTGAAAACACCTATTGGTCATTTATAAAAGTGGTGAACCATTTGATATTAAGTTAGTGAAAAATGGACACTTTAAATCATTTTTGTTTTGTTAGAAATGATTTAAATCAAAGCAATACTTTCTAGTGTTTGACAAATATATTTTTAAACACAAATGTTAGTGTTTTATGGTCAAGTGTTTATTATTAAAACCATTTGCAAAAGGTTTTACTTATAAACCATTTTTATACCAAACTAATATTTTATGTTGTTTAGCAAAGTAATAATTTATAGGGTTCATCAAATATATTTCTAAATCTCAAAACTTGGTGTTTAGGGTCAGAAAGTTTAAATCAAATCATTTTCTAAAGGTTTTTCTCAAAAAATCATTTTCAAACCATAATCAATATTTATATTTGGCTAGAAATGCTTTTATTCAAAGATTTATTCCTTAGCATCTCAAAATATGTTTTTAAAACCAAAAGTTGGTTTCTATGGTCAGTAGGTTCAAATCAAACCATTTACCCGAGATTTTATCCTAAAAACATTTTTAGAATAAATTTTATATTCAAATTATGCCTACACAAGTTTCTGCAAATACAACCAATTTTCCAGAAGCAATTCATTAAACAAAGTGCATGGTTGGAAAGTACTTGTTCTGCTGATTCCATTGATATAAAATTTGCAAAATTTGGACGTGTGGATTTAAAGTTATGCAATTTACAAATTCACACCTCTAATAGAAAAGTTTCTGGTTTTTAAATCAAACTCGAGGCCACGTGGTGTGTTCTGATTCGCCCATACCAATTCGTTCGGATCAAGCAATGTGGACCGCAGGATTAAAAGGTGATCGTGTGGCACAGAAGCAACGTACCCTTTCGTTTTAAGTGAATCTAATGCAACCACAAGATTTACATCCAACGGCTCACAGCGCATTGACCACTAACTGGCGGCGTTGGCGACGGCGCGGTCATACGGTGGGGTCGCCGGCGATTCAGGAATCAAGAGAGGGAGAGAGGTAGCTCATCGAGGTCGCCGCGAAGTGCTGATGCTCAAGGTGGTCTCTGTCGATGGAGGGGCGCATGGTGCTGGCTCGAATCGCTCGCCAGAGTTCGTGAAACCGTCGGGTTCGTCTGTTCGTCGTCGGAGACGAGGATGGAGGATGCGCTAAGACAAACAGAAGGTTCTGTTAGGTTCGCAATAGCGAGGCGGGCATGAGAGTGATCACGAGGGGGAGAGGGGCGGTCAGGATTACCGGGGGTGGTCGACGGAGCGGAGGCAGACGGCAGCGATGCTCAGACGTGGTCGTTGCCGAGCATATGGGGGGCGCGCGGGCAAGTAGGGGGTACTGGGAGGTTCGCAGGACGATGGGGAACACGCTCGTGTGGTCGAGGGGGCGAGGGGAGGCAGGGAGCGGTCGGAATCGTCGTCGGAGTCCGTTGGAGTCTGAGAGCTTTCGAGACGAATTCAGGGCGGCCTGGGGGCGGAGAGGAGATGGTTTCTGGGGGAAAAGCTAGAGGGGGTGTGGGCGTTTAAAGGAGCGTGGTCACAGGGAGTAAAGGTTGTGTCATTGTCGCGTATTGAATCGAGTTTTAAACGGCAGAAACGGCCAGCGAGGGCGTGGTCACCGCGGGGGGTGAGGAAGACGACTGCCGAGTGGGGCTAGCTAGTCAGCAAGAGAGGGAAAGGAAAGGTGGGGGCCAGCGGTCAGTGAGGGGGCGGGTTCGTTCTGTGGTGAGAAAACGCTTCGCGAGAGGGGGAATGAAATGGGCTCGCTGGGCCTGGACTGGGCTAGGTTAGCTGGGCTGGGTCCTTTCCATTTTTTTTGTTCTGTTACAGTTTTCTTTTCCCATTTTCATTTCTGTTTTGAATTTGTTTAAACAATACAAACAACCATTTGAATTTAAACCTTTGCTAAACTTTGAGTATATTTTAATACTGTTTATTAACATATTCTAAAGTCCAATTTAGAATATTTCTTTTATTCTTTTAGGGTCCATTATTTATTTAAAAATAGATATTTGTCTTTATTTCAAAAAGGATTTAAATATGTTTTAGAACTCTATTTGAATTCTAAATTTTACCAAACCTTTTTCAGTAGGTTTTATTTATACAAAATAATTTCTCTTTGAATTATTATTTAAAATACTTTAATATGTTTTAATGTTTATTTAAATTGGGAAATGTCTTTACCTAAATGAAATTTGGATATTAATAAATCCTTATGATTTTTATTTAAATAACCCTTCACTCTTTTTATTAAACTAAAATCTTTCATTTTATTTGCTTGGCCAAGTTTTAATTTGGCCTTTTAAAATAGTCTTTATTTATTTCTTCCTTTGTTTTATAAAATGATTAAAATCCATATCTTTTTATTTAAAGATCTAAAAATAGTGATTTCAAATTTTATAATTTTATTTAATATTTGTTTATCTTTTTAAATCCCTTTAGGATTCTATTTGTTCAAAATAGGTTTTGTTGTTTCCATTTGGAATCAAAAAGTTTCTTTTTACCTCAAATTTTAACAATTATTAATTTTATTTATTTATTTTTCACATTTTAAAATTTGGAAAATTTTGAGATGTGACATACACCATCCTACACTTGCCTCGGTCTCGATGCACTTGCGTACCTTGTCGTGTCCAGAGACGTGTTTCGTTTTGTTAATTCTGTGCGTTGTTTCCTGCACGCATGTCCGAGAAGGAACCAAGCCAGGATGCGTTCATCGTCGTGTGGCCCTCCAATTCGTGTGCTCCAGTCTCCTCGATCGGTCAACACCAGACTTTCACGATCTATCTACAAGTATTTGTTCTACTCCCTCCGTTTAGAAATATAAGATGTTTTAGGTTTGTGAAGGAGATGTATCTAGACATGTTTTAGTGTATAGGTTCAAATGAATCTAGACACTAAAAGAGGTCTAGATACATCTAATTCACAAATCTAAAATATCTTATATTTCCAAACGGAGGGAGTATGACACAAGACCATCGGTAAAAGATGTCAAGGACCTGGACCGAGAACCTTGAATCCTCGGACACACACGCTAAGACCTTCGTCACGAAACCGCAAGATCCACTTCCGCATCCGAAGACCCCGAAGATCGATCCTGGCGAGCCCGAACCTAAACCCTCATTGAACCCCGAACCTCCTAAGTTCGCTGAACCCCAAAGTGTGACCCTTTTCCAAGACCCCTATTTTTATAATATATGATATCTATTTGTTGCATTTAGTTGAACATGTTTGCACTCATATCATGTGGTTTGGCACTATGCCAATTCACCTCATAATTAAATATGGAGGACATATGCAGGCGAATCTAGTCTAGTATTAGCTCCATTTAAATTTGTGTAGCAAACTATTTCCATGTTTTGCCTTGTAAGCCACATTTAAAATATGGGGTATCTAAACAACATAAACCTATTAATTAATTGTCGGGACCCCGGTTTCGTTTATGCCATGTCATACATCATACATGCATCATGCTCGATCTTCTGTCGTAGTATTAAATAGTGCATCCAGTTTTTGTTCTAGTGCTTTGCTCCTTCACGGATTAGGCCGATGAGTTGATGCGAGTGTAGACCGATCTTCGGATGAACCTTCGGCAATGTTTTTCAGACCAGCATTCTCTCCCTTTCTACCTATTTTACATTTATAGTATTTACTTCCTCCTATTGATCTATTGATATCTGCATTGCGATTCTTTAGATTCTGTACCCCTTTATATATCCCTGCAGCCTTTATATTGCCTTGGACACCACCTGTTGCATGTTGTTTGGATAGACAGTTGGCCTTGCGAGTCGTAGACGCTTACTCATGTGCTGTTTCGCGTCGTCGATGTTCTACTAATGATGGGGGTTGGCATATTTATAAAGGTGGAGATGATTGTGGTTTTAATCACAACTGGTTAATTAAATATTAAAATTGATATAACTAATAAAGAGGCACCAGTGGGTAATAGTTGAGATTTGGTTGTTAACCGCCCACTTGTTTCCCCTAGGACCTGAGTTCTTGACACCTATTCCGAGATGAGCGTGCTAACCACATGTGGGGTGTCTGGGCACCCCTATCGGCTTAGTACCTGATTTCAAAGTACTATTCTGGGGCCACAACACTAGTTCGGGCTTTATGCGTTACTACTATACTTATGTCATGTATGAGATGTTTATTACATGTTGCTCGATGAGCGTTTATTACTGTTGCGTAGGTGCGGTACTCCGTCACGGGAATATTTTGTCTATCACCTCTTCTCCCATGCAGGTCCACGCAACCTTAGGGTCCATACGAGGAGGATTAGCTATACCTCGTATGCGTAGCTCTTTTGGGTGGCCTCCATGTACTTGCTTTGGGTCAGGGAAAGCGTCGTGTCCTAGGCCCCGCCGACATACCAATGGAAGTATGTTAATTGATCTAGCAACAAGGGTCAAAGTGCGTGTGGAAACTTTGGTGCACCCCTACAGGGTTAAATCTTTTCGAAATGTCGTGTCCACGGTTATGGACGACTTGGAGCATAATATCATAGTATCTCAATCGTAAACAACTATAACTAAAGTTTACTGTTATAATTTGACTTGTATCCGATATGACTAATAAGTTGGATAATCACCATTATAAGGAATGAATAAAATTGCCAACCGTGTGAGTTTCCTCAGCATGACTTCCTCGTTTGGTCCCGAGGGGGAAATACCAGGATGGGTATGTTTGGTGGTAATGTCAGGTTGGATCCGAATAGGTTTTTCTCATCTCTCTCTGATAGCCGACATATGTATTGAGTCTCTATAGGTTGTTTAGCGCATGCTCCGCTGCCGCTTCATTCTACCATACCTATGTAGGCGAGGACCACTGACCGCTCTCTTGTTTTCCTTTGCCCTTTATCGGCGCCCCTTTTGTTTAGAAGGTTTGAGATCGACGTCGTTAGCAGGGTTACCCTTCCGGCTTGGCCTGGGCAGGATTATGGACACCATTGGTTATTCTTCAGGGCTCTTGGAACAATTTGCATCTTGTCCGTACTTGGACGTTGTACCGTTTCAAGGTGATTTGGATCTTTGTACTGTATATCTGTATTCTTGACTCATGGAGTCGTTGTTATTTATATATATATATATATATATATATATATGTTCTGTGGGTTCCATCGTGAACTAATGTGTAATAATATTACTTCGTTTTCCACCCGCACAAAAGTGCTTCGTGGGCACCTTTAAATCGTTTCTATGCGGGCTTGATGAAAATTGCTAAAACTCGCGTATGGCCGATCCAATGGTGTTATAGCATACACCGGTGGACGGGAGAATAGGTCTCCGGAACCACTCGTCTTTACAATCATGTATGGGAGAGGGTGAATAAGGTTTTTGGAAAGCGCTCTCCACGACTGCTCAAGTTCGTTATCACGGCGCGTCTTCCTAATCAATCTCCTGGTCCGCGAGCGACTCGTTTTCAACCGTCTTCTTCGATAGGCTACGGCAACCGCTGCACCAACGATGACTTCATCGGCAACCGATCAGTATATATACACGTGATTCTAGTTATTTCGTATGCACAACCGCTGCTCATTTTGATTGACACATCTAGCATGTTTGAGGTTCATGTGATTATAATTTTTGCTGTCATGATTTATATTCTCAAATTAATTGTGAAAATTATGCCAAAATAATCCAACACCTCCGTCCGTTTCGGTTTAAGTCTACTTCTATGTTGCTAAATTGAGCAACTTAGTATAAAATATATATTACAAAAATATATCAGCAAAAACTTTAAACTTCGTATTTTTTCAGTGATATATTTTTTTGTATTATATAAATCAAACTAATAACTTAGATATACGGGCAACAACTTGTAAACCAAAATGGAGAGTAGTACTTCCTCCGTTTCTAAATAGATGTCTAAGATTTGTCAATGAATTTAAACACTATTTATATATAGATTTATTTAAATTTTAATAAACTTGAAACATCTATTTTGAGACAGAGGGAGTACTAGCAATGCTGCGTCTATTAACGTCCTGAAGTAGGCTCACATTTAAAACACTTGTTTACGAGAGAACCGGAAGACAATTACAAGTCACCCACGTCAGACTCATAACACACTGGGAATGGAAATAGCATTGTCACGTTTTTTATAAAGAATTTTTTCATAATATAAACCACAAATTTTGTACAGTAAGAAATTTTATGGTAGGAGTTGTATGTTCTTTCATAAAAAATAAATATTGTTTTACCAACTCCTTTTGTCCAAGTACACGTATACTCCCTCCGTTTGAAAATATAAGATGTTTTAGATTTGTGATGAAAATATAAGATGTTTTAGATTTGTGAAGCTAATGTACTGTATTTAGTTTAGTAACTCCTTTTGTCCAAGTACACGTATACTCCCTCCGTTTGAAAATATAAGATGTTTTAGATTTGTGCAGCTAATGTACTGTATTAGTTTAGTGTAAACACACTGCTCAAAGGGCTGAGTGGACTTCAGTTAACTGCTTTCCCATCCCACGAAACAGCTGTGTGATACGGCAAGCCAGGTTTGCCGGATCAGTGATAAATCAGGTTCTCTAACGAGAAAATGTCTCCAGAGTAAAATGGTCAAACAAGGCACGATGAAAATTGGGAGCGTTCAAACATGGATAAGAAAATGTAAACAGATATACGGGTAAAGACACACCTTTGGAGTCCTAACAGTTTGCTCAGTATTTTCTACAAACCTATTCTTGCTCTCAATATGAAGGTACATCTAGTGTTGTATCCGGAAACTTCAACAAACCCTTTACAGATAACTAATGGTGTAAGACTTCAGGAGTTAAAAATGAAGAGAATGTGATTTTCACGCAGACTAGTAACGAGAAGGACGTCACCATCTTGTGTTGTTTACCATCACGCAATGATTCAAGGCAAGGTGGACCAGGCTCCTGCATTAACTGCTTCCAGATTTGAGTGTATTACTGAGCCTGCAGCAACAATAACCAGCCAGTATCAGATTTGGAGTTGCTCGTTACTCAAGTTCACAGCGTTTAAGGAATTCGTAAGACAGCTGCCAACTGGTTAGATGATAGGATACTATTATTATAAAGTATGGATAGTAACAAGAGAAAACAGATCCTGATGTTAGATGATAGTCATTATCCATGTCTTACCAGATTGTTTGTTGGGCATAGGCATCTTTATAACATCATTCTAGAAAAGAAAGTTCAACAGAACTTACCAGTCCAAGCCTTCAAAAAGGCCCTCCCCTTTTATGGCAGAGGTTTTGAAAATTGACCATTGGCGGCTCTTAATCTTGTGAAGTTCTAATGACTCCGTTATGGCAGCATCATCCAGTGCACCTGGAAGGTCCTGAATAAGAATATACAACATCCCAAGATTGAATAAGGTAAGATACAAAACACCAAACAGGATAGAAGTAACCTTCGGGTCTACAAAAACTTATATTCATCTTGATGCATTCATTCCCATTAAAACATGTGTTCAAGTGTCATGGTTTGCCCCCATGACAAATTATCGATGATAGATAAAGTAAGCATTCATGGAAACTCATAAGAAGGCGGATGTCTTGTTAGTAGACAAAAGAGCCAAAAATGTATAATAGCACAAATGAGAAGATACTGTAGGTATGGTGCAAATAAAAAATTATTACTCCCTCTGTATTAAAATAGATGTCTCAGGTTTGTCAAGATTTGAATGAACCTATACACTTATACACTAAATAGTGTATAGATTCATCCAAATTTTGAAAGATCTGAGACATCTATTTTGAGACAGGGGGAGTAGAACTTCATATTTAAACAGTTGCCATGTCCAAGTAATTATATCAATCTGAGAACAGTAAACAAAACTGAAAATGGTTTGCTTCTTCACCTGTTTATTTGCATATACAAGGACAACCGCACCTTTCAGCTCATCCTCCTGCCAAGTACAGTGCGCACAATCAGGAATCATATTCTATTGGTGACCAAACAGATAAATTATCTCGAGAAATTATTCAAATCCTGATTAGTCAGTTATTAATACATCTGGCCAACAGGACCCTGTTACTGAAGAACGAAGTTGCGTATGTAAGTTGATTGTGTGGCATCACACGTTACCAAGTTTTTCATCTGTAGTTGCTACTTACAGTGTAGTAATTGATGTCAAAATCATCAGATTGAGCAAACAGGAGGAAAGTTCAGTGAAATCAAGCAAAATAATCCTCTAACCACAGCAGTGGATTTGCTTAACCTGTTAACATCTGTCAAATATCTACTAAATGACTTCAAAACATTTAAAAGGTCATGTGCTGTCATAGTACTATTAGTATTAATAATGATGTTATTTTGTGAGAAATAACTGAATCTTCTACTACCAATGTGCATAGCAGAAATGCATATTAAATGCACGTTCACTTTGCATACCTCGAGGATGGAATGAAATTCTTCCTTTGCAGTTACCAGCCTATCAGTATCACTTGAATCAACAACATATATTATAGCCTGGGTGTTTGGAAAATAGCATCTCCAGTATGGCCTATAAACAATAACAAGAAAATTAATAAAAATGATAGAATTTGTAAACGACTGTGACAGGCCTAAACTAGGCATTTCTCGTTCTGATAGTAAACAGATGCAGCAAAAATATCAGAATTTACTTAGGTCAAGCTGTACATCATGCCCACTAGTCTCTGTTAGATTTACAGTTTTACAGAGTTCTTGAAAGTGGCCTGGTTTAAGATTTAAGGTTCAAAAGATTAGATTTTTCAGTGTATAGAACCCAAAGGAGCAAATGCCAAAACAACCAACATGCTCAACAGGTGAACAAAGGTTGATCAGATCAACTACAGTACAGCAACTAGAGTTAAAACTTCCGGTGTCAAAAGCAGTAGAGGAACATAGTTTTAACTTATATCCATAGGGTCTTCTACGATCCAGGATTTAAAATAGAAAATACTACTGCAACATCATGATTTAGGTTCTAGAGACCAAAAATGTGGTAACCCTAACATAAGCACCTATACTAGAATGTATGATAAAAAGGGTATAATTGCTGAATGGATATATGTTGAATATAAAATAATGATGTCACGTGGAAGATTTTGGATTTGAATAATGATCGAAAAGAGAATGTACCTGATGCTTGTTTGACCACCTGTTGAGAATAAAATTCATGTTAAAAATTAAAGATGGGTATTCTGAAATACCAGGGAAGAACATAACATAACATACTAGCTAGCAAGGCAGAAATTACAGCATTAGCAAAAAATGGAGGAACACCCGCTTTTCTGTAGAAAGAATAATATCTATCCTAAACTGGCAATCAGAAGAAAATCTCACCACGACTTAAACGTTCACTCAAGATGCATCACCAGTGAACAACTTAGAGTCGTATATTTCATGAAGATTAGACGCAAGTGCTTGAAATTTGGATAATCGCCCACATAAGCAGAAGTTTACAATCATAATAGCATGCACTAGATTTGCATTCTCATTCCAAACTCCAAAGTGTAGATCTCATGTTACAATGATAACAAGGAGATAATTCAAGTCACAAGCTTGAAAATATAATTTGAGCTTTTAGTGATATTAAACTTTGAAGTTAGCGTTCCATGGTGTACTATAAATTTTTCAAAATTCACAACAGGCCTTGGTCCCGCTCGTATTTGCCTCTACTAAAAAAGAATGAATCGGTATGCAATTTGACTCGCAGATGGCATAGGGGAAAAACCGTCCAAATATTGTCGTACGGAAATTTTGAGGCGACAAAAACCACCTCAATGATAATTATAGTAGGGATGGTGCCATGGTGTACTATAAATTTTTCAATATTCACAACAGGCCTTAGTAGGGATGGTGCTTATAAAAAACGGATGAATGGCTATGTATTTTCTTTGTAGAAAATACAGTTTCAAAAATCAAATCCCCAATTACATTAATGTTTGCAATTCTTCTTGGTCATATACTAGAGTCACGAGATATAACAATGATGGATCCCTCGATCACTTCCCAATGTACCAACATGCAGAGCAAAGCTTTTATCAATACGGAAAGTTATTCAAGAAACGGATAAAAAGTTACTTTGATTTGCACAGTATACTGGCAATAAAAGAGAATAAGTTGATAAAGGTAGAGTACCAATACTCAATAGAGTCATGCTAGGCACAGGACACAGATTATATGTTTTGCTTCAAAATCCATATTTGCTGATAAGAGAAGTTCCACAAGGCACCTCCAAGGTGATATTCAAAAACAGAGACCACATTGGCAACACGCAACAAATCATCCAGCTTTACTTGATGTTCTTCACATATGTGAAGCCGACCATTAATGTTGGTATGTCAATCCTAACGAACTTCAACTCGTGTGGTTTGATCAGTGTTAGTTCTGGCTATGATTTATACCAGGAGTGGGCTTTGGGGTGATATGTCAGTGTGATTCGTTAATTCGGATGCCAGCATTCAAACGAAGAGCGAGGACACACGTGTCACTCACCGAGGTCCCAGACTTGGAATTTGATGTTGTTGTACTGCACCGTCTCCACATTGAACCCGATCGCTGCAGCCAGACAACACACAGACACAACACCACATCACGTCAAATCTATGCTCGACCCATACCCATCAACAGAAATGCAGAAACGAGTTAGGAATCAGAACAGGAAACGCACTTGGAATCGTGGAGACAACCTCCCCCATCTGCAGCCGATCTGCGAGACACACCACAGGTATCAGAATTCAGAAACCCCGACAAACAGAACCACAGATCCGAGGCGGAACCGCGGGAGAATAGGCAGGGAAGGTGGTCGGGATCGCTTACAGAGGATGGTCGTCTTGCCGGCATTGTCGAGGCCGAGGACGAGGATGCGGGCCTCGCGGTTTCCGAACACCGACGAGAAGAGCCGCGTGAACACGATGCCCATGGCGGCGCGGCCCGACCCACGCGGCGGAGGGGCGCGAGCTAGGGTTTGGTCGGGGGCGTAGCCCTGGTGGGGGTTGTTGAGATCTGGGATGGAAGGGGTAGGGAGATCTGGGGCAAGTGAGCTGGGCGCCGAGTTCCGAACACGAAGACGACTAGTATCTCCCAGGCTTCTTCTGCCAACCAATTGGGGAGATATACTCCCTCCATCGCCCATAATTTTGCATGTAAATCAAACTTTATAAAGTTTAATTAAAAATAAACAAATAATATGAATGTGTATGAAATAAAATGTATATATTATGAAAATATGTTTTAAGTTAATTTTAATAATATTAATTTGGAATTGTATAAGTCTGTAGTTGTATTAAACTACTTGGTCAAATATTATATAGTTTGCTCTAATAAAATCTTATATGCAACTAAAATTAGGATAGAGAGAGTAATTATTTAAGGATTTGGAGGGGCTCACAAATGTTTGGTATAGTGGGGTTAGGGAATGTTCCAAATTGAATTTGTGGAACTAATTCATACAGTACTCATAACGTTTTCCTTACCACGACATTTTACCTTTGAAATAAGAGATATATATACTTTAGTTTCACAATTTGTATCAATAGAGGCGTTTGAGTCCCATATCTTGCAAATCGGGCCTGACTAGTCCCACAACTTGCAACCCATAAGCATTTTAGTCCAATTCAATTGGATTTTAGAAGTTTAACCGATTTTGACCTAGGAAACATGTCCAAACTCATTTGGGAGCAGTCACGTGGCATGGCATTTTTTTAAAACATGTGTATTGGTACTGTCTGATAGGCAGCCCCAGCTATCATTGGTTGTTGTATAAAAAAAGTTAAATGCATTGGAGAGATTTGATCTCATGACCTGTCGCACTAAAGAAATACAAACACATCAATACAGCACTAGGGCAAACTTACAATTTGAACGCTACTTTGTTATACGTTACTTTCAGGCTACTGCGTGCTAACTCACGTACAACCTAGCGAAGCTTGATTGACCGAATGTATACATCCAGTGTTGGGGATATACTTTCCGGGTATACTCACAGGACTCACTGAACAGGGTGGCCCATTGGAGCTTTGCTTCATGGGCGGTCCAGTCAGAGAAAGAGGAGTCACTTCCGGCTACGACAAGGCCTAGAAGAGTTACCGACTTAGACATGTAGTATTATTTGTAGTCCAAGCTGTATCTAGTTATCGACTTTATAACATAGCCGGATAGGTCTCTCCTGTAACCCTAGGTCCCGGTGACTATATAAATCAGCCCTATAGGAGCCTTTAGGGCACCAGATCATAGATCAACCACAACATACTCGCATAGGCAAACCTCTTTTGTAATCCACTATAACATCCGGCTTTCACCGATATATTACTGGGTTGCTAGCAGGAGTAGGATCCGATCACCGAAGTCGGATTTGAACCTGGGTAAACTTGTGCTCACCGCTCCTGGAACCTCTGACGTCTCACACCCCATCTTCTCAACGCCGTCAGGACCCCCTATGGCGTACTTGTCGACAATCCAACGATAGTTGGCGCCCACCGTGGGGCGGGTGACTTTCGGAGCTTCGTTCCAGGCGGAATCTACGCGTGCAGGAATCAACGAAACAATCGCCATGGGTCATGTGGTCTACGCCAGTGATGTCCCTCTCGTCCTTCTCGATGAGACCTGGATTTCGGCTAAGGAGCCCGTGACCTACAAAATCATGTCCATCGGCGAGATCAACGTCTACCTCGGCTTCACTGAACCTGCCCAACCCACCCTTGAGGTGATGACCAAAGCAAAAGAAAAATCCGGATCTGCTCTGTCCGCAGAGGCGGAGGAGTTTAAGATCCCGGAAAAACCTAAACCCACTCAGCCCGCTCTTGTAGTGGAAGAAGTGGTGGAAGAAAAATCTGGATCTGGTCTCCATGTTGAGATCGGATACACGGATGAGGAATATATTCGCTTCGGAACCGGTTCTGCCGATGCCGGAGCAAAAAAACACTCTTGAGGCATAGGATAAAGCAGATGATGAAGCGCCCCTACATCGGTTACAAAGCAATCGCCGAGATCAAGCAGAACTTTGAGATGGCAGAGGCGGAAACCCAGTTGTGTCGCTACCTTCAGACCATGAACATGAAGAAGCATTGCTTCATATACCACGTAAGCTCTGGATCTGACTATGTCGATGCTAGAGCCGAAAACGATTCAGTTCTTGACGCAATCGAAGAAAGTGCCGACTTACCTAATTCCCCCAGGAGTCAATAACGTCGCGGGAACTTCAAGACTTTGAGAAGGAGATGGAGGCATACGAAGAAGAATACGCCTCAAAACCAGCGCAAGGTGAGCCGAATACCCCATCCGAGTCCATACGATAGCATGGACAACGGTTACACCTCGCAAGATGACATGGACACCGGAGATTCATCTGAGGTCCAGAAGCCAACTACTACGGAAAGTACCGACGGAAGTTTATCTCTCGGTACCGGACCGAAAGTCGCCTTTGCCACCAGTGCACACGTTAAGTCTACTGGGCGGTCAAAGAAAAAGAAGAAGAACAAGAATCCGACACTAGTAGAGCCGGAGGTCGAGGAAACCAATGAAGAAAAGGTTGACGAAGAGATCGAGATGGAGAATCGGGACGGAGATCCGATTAATCCCACACCGATTGACCCTCCTGTGGATGGACACGTTGTCACCAAGGGTGCATGTGAAATTTACAGAGTCGCTCTCACGATACCAATCCCAACTGCTTCGGATCTTACTCCGGATGCGCTATAGAAAAGGGCTAAAGACCTGGAAAAACACCGTTTGTTTTTGCTCGAGGAGGTTGCGCCTCGTCGAGCTCAGACAGCAGTTAGATAGCAATCTTGCCCAGTACCAGTCAGAATTCAAGCGACTACCAAACAAGACAAGGGGAGGTCCGGTTCTTACTAATAGGAACCCGGATGTCCACGGAGACTTATTCGACGGTAAATATAGAGAGAAGATCTGAGTTTACAGCATGCCATTGGAGAACGCTACAGCTGCTCGGGCTATCCTCTCCAATAATCCGTCTCTAGAGCAGGTCCGACAATGCATAGCGTTGCTAGACAAAGGATTAAAATAGCAGAAGACGGCTGCGTCATTCAGTGGCAAGCTGGCCTCAAAGTCGGAATTTTGCCACACTAGCACAGACCAAAGCACTGATGAAAGACCCCGCAGGGATACGGATCAACGCTATCGTCCCCGGGGAGAAGAAGAAAATTCAAGGACCGGATCAAATGGTCATCATCGCAGGCCCGCGCGCGACTGGTCGAGAGTTATTCTGGCTGCGTCTGAAGATGCCATCAGGGCATTGGTGCCTCATCAGGGCCATCATCGGCAGAACAATTGCCACAGAGAAGACCCGGAGGTGTGCCACCAGCAAGAACAGGATCGGCTAAGAATGCCACCCCCAAGCCATCCGGCTGGTAACAGCGGGCAAAGAGATGATTCGGACCGTCCTAAATCAAGTAGGGACGGGGCCCAAAGAAACCAACCTCAGAGCCAGCATAATTAGGCTCCACCACCACCATCGCGTAATCTAGCCGGAAATAACCCACAAGGACCACCATCGCCTCCGGAGAGCGACCATGAGGGATCTCATCGTAGCCATGGAAGCCGCAGAGGCGGAGGTGGTAATGGTGAGAGAAGAAGCAGGAATCCGACTACGCCGCGCAGAAGCTGCGAGCCTCCAAGGCGCAGATCTCTCTCGCCAAACGATGCTCGTCAATGCATTGAGTTAAACCTCGTTGCGCGGCAGTACAAGGAAGAAGACGTATACGTTGGACCTAAATGCTTTGGCCCGCGCATCCGTTGAACCAAATTTCCGGTTGATTTTGGTATTGCCAAGCACATTTAGCCCTACGACAGCGCAGCTTGGCCAGATACTTGGCTTTAAGATTTTTTTAGGCTTGCTGCATCGCCAAAGGAGGAAACAGCCTGGTTGTAGTCTGATATCTCCCACTTATGTTGCGGAAGGCGGCTCGATCATGGCTCAATGAGCTACCAGAGAATTCAATTCATAACTAGTATGATATGCAAAGTGCGTTCTTTTCAAACTTTGAGGGAACATACAGGAGGCCCTGCACAGTTGGAGACTTGCAGCGTTGCACTCAGAGGCCCGGAGAAACCTGCCGGGGGTACCTCGGAAGCTGGATCGACACAAAAAACTCCTGTGAGGGAGTAAATAAACAAACTGCGATTGAAGCCTTCATTGCAGGACTCCCAGTCGGACTTTTGCGTCACAGACTAAAGCGTGACCGTGTCACAAATTCGGGAGAGATGATAGAACGGCGAGAAAATATGCCGACGCCGATGATAATTCAGAAGGACTGCTGAATATTCTGGCCAATCCAAATGCGGCCAAGCAGCAAAAGCAACAAACTCAGAAGCGCAAGAACACCTCAAAATATAAACTGGCTTCGGACAATGCAACAGCTAACACAATGTTCAGATCCGGAGGACGAGGAGGGCACGAAGGAGGCCGGAGACGAGGCCGTGGAACTTCCCGAATCCAGGGCAGAGGAGATCAGCAACCCGGAAGAACCTATACCTCGGCTGACATTGCCAACAACCCATGCGTTTATCACCTAGATAGTAACGGAGGCTCTACCCACACAAATGTCGAGTATCGTTTCAATGACGACATCAAAAAAGATGAATTTGCTGGCTATAGGGCCAAGCGACGAAAAGGAAAGAAAAATTCTGAGAAAGGCAAGGAGCCCAAGGAAGATTTCGACATGGAAGAAGCGGACGCCGCACGGCCCAAGTCGGATGGAAAGAAGGACTATCCCACAAAGAAAGACACATACGTCTGCTTCCTTGGAACTCAGCCGGCTAAGGTCAAGAAGGCGATTCTCCATGAGCTCAATGCCACGGTTCTGGCTGTCCCCCAATTCCTGGATTCGTCGGATGTAACCATCACCTTTGACAGCTCAGATCACCCAAGGAAAGCACATCATTAGGGAAAGTACCCTCTGGCGTCAATCCTCTTATTGATGGCTATTGTTTCTCTAAAACTCTCATGGACAGTGGCAGCGGCATCAACATCCTCTAAATCGAGACGCTCCACCGCATGAAGATCCATGAGAGCCAGTTGAGTTACAACACTGTAACTTTTCATGGCATTGTACTGGGGAGACAGGCGGATTCTCTGGGTGAGATTACACTGTACGTGACATTCGAAACCCGAGATAACTATTGGACCGAGCCACTCTCTTTCGAGGTGTCGTCAGATTGTCGACTAGTACTCCATAGGGGGTCCTGATGGCGTTGAGAAGATGGGGTGTGAGACATCGGAGGTTCCGAGAACAATGAGCACAAGTTTACCCAGGTTCAGATCCGACTGCGATGATCGGATCCTACTCCTGCTAGCAACCCAGTAATATATCGACGAGAGTTGGATGTTACAACAGATTACAAGAGAGGTTTGCCTATGCGAATAGGTTGTGGTTGACCTATGATCTGGTGCCCTAAAGGCTCCCATAGGGACGTTTTATATAGTCATCGGGACTTAGGGTTACAGGAGAGACCTATTTGGCTATGTTACAGAGTCGATGAATACATACAGCTTGGACTACAAGTAATACTACATGCCTAAGTCGGTAACTCTTCTGGGCCTTGTCGTAGCCGGAAGTGGCTCCTCCTCTTTCTCTGACTAGGCCACCCGTTAAGCAAAGCTCTAACCCATTGGTGGGCCACCCTGGTTAGTGAGTCATGTGGGTATACCCGGAAAGTATATCCCCAACAGTAGCCCCCGGAAGTCTCCAAGATCCAAAGTCGAATAAATCGTCTAGCTTGATGGTTTCTTCGTCTTGAGAATCTTGAAGGGTTCCCGAAAACTTCTTTCAATAATGTAGGATTCCAAGTCATCTGAGTCGGATATGTTTCCTTTTGACTTTAGTATTTTCCTTGCTCGATTCAAAACTTGAGCCGATGGAGCTCCCACGTCCCCCTACCCTCCTACCGCCATCTAGCCTAAATCACCGGCGATCTCTGTCCTCGGTGCCCTTCCTCCACTTCTGCTCCGATCATCTTCTTCCCCTTCTCCTTAGATACATTCTCATATCGATTGTGATCGCTTGATCCCTTTGTCCACTTTCCCTTATTAGATTTCCTAGGTTTTGTTCTGATGGAGGGTCTCCTTCATTGGGATTTCAGTCCTGGCCTTGCTATCGAAAAGGAAGTGCGTTGGCGCTTTGGATCTACGGTGCATTTTGAGCCATCTCGAGGTTCAAAGGAGTTCTTTCTGGTTGTCTCGTTTTCATCTACGACATTCCCTCTTACTGAGGAATCTGTTGGACTAGCTCTTCAATGCTGTTTGGGTGGATCATGTTCTAGTTTTAGAGTTTTTCAGCTCAGTGATCGACGCTTTCGCTTCTCCCTGGCTTCAAACAAGGTGGGCCATTTTATCTATGACCTCAAAGATCGTATTTGGCCAGATTTTGTTTGCCACTTTTCTCTGTTCAGAGGTGTTCATCCCCTGGTCACATGCTTTCCTAAAGATCCTGTATTCAAGATGGACTCTGAAATTGTTGAGGTTTCCCAGCATGGTTCTTTGAATTGGAATCCCGTGCTCAATTTTTTACAAGATAGTGCTACCAAGGATTCTTCTTTGCCGAGGGAGCTAAATGTTCTGAAGGACAGTGGAGTTCAACGTTGCACAAAGCCCTCTTCTCTGTAGAATCAAAATATTATCAAATTTGGAGTGTTTGAAGGATCTGTTAATTTCTCTGAATCACACGTGCCTGTCAATTTTTTTGCTGGTGAATTGTTCAAAACAAGGTATTTTGTTAGGGGTGACCCCTTGGGGTGGCCTGATCTTTCACGAATTCCGTGGGGAATCGAGGGGAAAAGCGGTGGAAAGAGGGAGAGGATGAAATCCACGAACACACACGCAAAGGACTCGATGAACACACACTCGAAAACACGATACAAGCCGATGACTCACGTCGGTGGCAACTGGTCCAACACAATCCCTAGGATCGGTGTTGGGAGAAGCTCTCCCTCCACGACCAACAACGGGGGCGAGGAGCTTGGTGAGATCTTGACTACTTAGGCACGAGACACCGAGATCCCAAGGACTTGTACAACTTGAACGCACGAGGCAAAATCCAAGAGGTTGTGGATAATTTGGTGCTCCTTGTCAAGGAGCATGAGACAAATAGTTGATAGATCCTCAAATGGGTGTCTTCAACTACAATTATCCAAGTCTAGGGTTTACAATAGAGGGGTGGGGCTTTATATAGGCCAGCCACTTAAACAGGGGTAGTTTAGGTATAAAACTGGAAGTTGGGGCGAATCTGGGGGTTACATGGGCCAGGCCCAAAAGGCTTTAACATGCCTGGCGTCGAGCAGTCCGGAGACTCCGGTGTCAGGTCCGGAGACTTCGGTCTAGGCCGGAGACTCCGGTCAATCTCCAGACTCGTCTCCGGAGGGGGCATCAGACTGCCCCGGGCTGGTTTCCTGGGGCCGGACCGAAGGATGGTCCGGAGACTCCGGTGTACAGGACCGGAGACTCCGGTGTGCAGAGCTCTAGCAACGTCTTCTCCTGGTCCTTCTCCCTTGGGATCTTGGTGTGGTGATGTTGCTTCATAACTGAGGATACATAACGTAGTTGCATGAAGTAGCATGCCATCCAAAGGTAGACCAAAATCACATGAGGAAAGGAGCGAGTTAACCTTAGCTTGTAGGAGCTTGGCTCGGGCGCGAGTCATTGGTCCACTTGGGGGACTAGGTGTTGTAGATGGAGGTGCGTCCGTAGGACGGGCTACATCAGCTCCCCCCTTGGGAAAGAGTCGTCCTCGACTCTTCATGGTTGACATTTGGATTCTCTCCATGGTATAGAGAGAGGTCCTTGACGTTGAACGTATTGCTCACTAGGTACTTTGAGGTTGGTATGTCGATGACGTATGCATTGTTGTTGATTCTTTTGAGGACCTTGAAGGGGCCATCTCCCCTTGGTTTGAGCTTGGAGTCACGATCATTGGGGAAGCGGTCTTTGCTCAAGTGTATCCACACAAGGTCGCCTTCTTCGAAGATTAGCTCCTTCTTGTTCTTGTTCAGCCTTGATGCTTGGCGAAGTACTTGTTGCTCGACCGTAGCTCTTATGTCTTCATGGAGTTTCTTCATTGTTTGGGCACGCTTGTCAACGTCCATATTGGAGCGTTCATGAAGGGGAAGGGGGAGGATATCAAGCGCGGTGAGAGGTTCGAATCCATAGACGATCATGAACGGGCTCCTCATGGTGGTGGAGTGTTTGGCGCGGTTGTAGGCGAACTCGGCATGAGGAATACATTCCTCCCAATCTTTAAGGTTCTTCTTTATCAACACACGTGTGCCAAGGCTTCGATTGACGACCTCGGTTTGTCCATCGGTTTGAGGATGCGAGGCGGACGAGAAGAGGAGCTTGATGCCGAGCTTGGCCATGAGTGTCTTCCAGAAGTAGCTCATGAATTTGACGTCGCGGTCGGAGACGATTGTTCTTGGTACACCGTGTAACCGAATTATTTCCCTAAAAAACAAATTTGCTACATGTGAAGCATCATCGGTCTTATGGCACGGAATGAAGTGTGCCATTTTGGAAAAACGATCCACTACTACAAATATAGAATCATGTCCATGTTTAGATCTAGGTAATCCTAACACAAAGTCCATCCTAATGTCCGACCAAGGTGCATGAGGAATAGGTAATGGCATATAAAGACCAAAAGGGTTGGACTTGGACTTAGCTTGGACACAAGTAGTGCATCGTTGGACGTGGCGCTCCACGTCGCGCTTCATGTTTGGCCAATAGTAGTGAGTGGAGAGCATGTCATATGTCTTGTCATGGCCAAAGTGGCCCATAAGCCCTCCACCATGGGACTCTTGAAGCAGCAAAATTTGGAGAGACGACTTCAGAATGCAAAGTTTGTTTTGTTTGAAAATAAAACCCTTATGCAAATAGAAATCATCAACCCCTTTGTCTATTGAACACTTTGAAAAAATTGAACCAAAGAATGGGTCGGACGCGTACAAAGATTTGATGTCATCAAGACCCAAGACATTTACTTCGAGTCTCGTAAGAAGGTTTGTGTTTTTGCGAGACAAGGCATCCGCTACCACATTTTCTTTGCCCTTCTTGTACTTGACAATGTAAGGAAAAGATTCCATGAACTCAACCCATTTGGCGTGCCGTTTACTCAAATTGGCTTGGCCCTTAGGATATTTCAACGACTCATGGTCGGAATGGATGATACATTCTTTGGGCCAAAGGTAGTGTTGCCACACTTGAAGGACACGAACCAAGGCAAAAAGCTCTTTGTCATAAATTGGATAGTTAAGGCGTGCGCCATCAAGTTTCTCACTATGGTATGCAATAGGACGCCCATTTTGCATAAGGACGCCTCCAATGCCAATTCCACTAGCGTCACACTCAATCTCAAAGGTTTTTGTGAAATCCGGTAATGCAAGAAGTGGTGCTTCGGTGAGCCTCTTTTTGAGCTCATCAAAAGCCTTTTGTTGTGCTTTTCCCCAAACGAATGTGACATTTTTCTTGGTCAATTCGTTGAGGGGGCAAGCAATGGTAGAAAAGTCTTTCACAAAGCGACGGTAAAAGCCAGCCAACCCATGAAAACTACGAAGTTCACTAACATTGGTAGGTATGAGCCAATCTCGTATGTCCGTAACCTTTGAGACATCAACTTCAATGCCATTAGAAGACACAACAAAACCAAGGAAAATGAGTTTGTATTTTGCAAAAGTGCACTTTGGGAGATTAGCATAAAGCTTTTCATGACGAAGGATTTGAAGGACCTCCTTAACATGAGTAACATGCTCCTCTATTGACTCGCTATAGACAAGGATGTCATCAAAGTAAACAACGACACTCTTCCCAATGAGAGATCTCAAAATATGGTTCATGAGGCGCATGAAGGTAGATGGGGCATTTGATAAGCCAAAGGGCATAACCAACCATTCATAGAGACCAAGTTTGGTCTTGAAGGCGGTTTTCCACTCATCACCCTTAGCCATGTGTATTTGATGGTAACCCCTACAAAGATCAATTTTCGAAAATATCGTGGCTCCACACAACTCATCAAGCATGTCATCAAGACGCGGTATAGGATGTCGATAACGCACGGTGATAGCATTAATTGGATGACAGTCCATGCATAACCGCAGCGTATCATCCGTCTTTGGAACTAGAATCACGGGTACCGCGCTTGGGCTAGTGCTTACTTGGATCAAACCTTTGGAGAAGAGGTGGTTGATTTTACGTTCTATCTCCTTTGTCTCTTCCGGGTTCGTGCGATACGCGGCGCGGTTTGGAAGTGGAGCGCCGGGTATGAGGTCGATGCGGTGCTCGATTCCGCGAAGAGGGGGTAGTCCATGAGGAAGCTCTTCGGGAAATACATCTTGGAATTCCTGCAAAATATCCATCAAAGAAGGAGGAATATTTGTCAAGTCATTAGTTCCTTGCGCTAGTCCCTTGCATACAAGGACATAGTGCAAGATGGATGGGTTGTTCCGCACTTCTCTCATCTCACTTTTGGTGGCAAGAAGAACACTCTTAGTTTTTCCACTCGAGTTTGGCTTGTGGCTCTCACTCACTATAGTGTGGTTCTCTCGCTCACCGCTCTTCTCACAAGGTGGATTTGTGCTTTGCGCCCTCACTAAAGCCTTTGCATTGTCCGCAATTATTTGGCTAGGAGTCATTGGTTGCAAAACACAAGTCTTGTCAAGCCATTTGAAGGTATAAGTGTTGGTGTGACCATTATGCAAGGCACGCTTGTCATATTGCCATGGCCTACCGAGCAACATATGGCAAACCGTCATTGGAACCACATCACACTCCACCGTGTCTTTGTATGGTCCAATTGAGAAGGTTACCAAAACGGTGTGCTTGATCTTGACGGACCCTTGGTCACTTAGCCATTGTATATGGTATGGATTCTTGTGTGGGTGGAGGGTGAGGTTGAGCTTCTCACATAATTCCATGCTTGCAAGATTATGGCAACTCCCTCCATCAATGACAACCTTGATGGACTTCCCATTGATACCGGCACGAGTTTGAAAGATGTTTGATCTTTGGTCTTCATTCTCATGGATTTTAATAGTTAAGACCCTTGTGATGACAAGCGATAGACTTGCGTCATGTTCACACACAAGTAGGTCTTGGTCATCTTCCAAATGTTGCCGTGCCATTGCTTCCTTGACCCTTGCATCAAACTCATCTTCACTCAAGTATTCTTCATCGCCATTGTCGTGGATGAACAAAACTTTCTTGTTTCCACATGCGGACGACTTGTGTACTTTGCCTCCACACTTGTAGCATTCACCATTGAATGGTTGTTCATCCTTTGTGTATTTGCCACTTGGGGGCGGTTTTCCTTGAGGAAGTGTTGGCTTGAAGGGAAGCTTGGTGGTACTTGATGAGCTTACACTTGGTGTTGTGGGAGTAGTGGTTGGCGCTTTCTTGTATGTGAAGTACGTCTTTGGCTTATTGTACTTGATGTCCTCTTGCACTTGACGCTCGGCTTTTGATGCTATGTGTACCAACTCAACCATGTTGTTGTACTTTTCGAACTCGGTGATGCGCTTGATTGGATGGTTCAAGCCATTGAGGAAACGTGCCATTGTTTGTTCATCACGCTCTTCAATGTTGGCACGGATCATGTTGAGCTCCATTTGCTTGAAGTACTCTTCCACGGTCTTTGTCCCTTACTAAGCGTTTGGAGCTTGTTGAAAAGGTCACGCGTGTAGTGCGAAGGAACAAAGCGGGATCTCATATGAGCCTTCATATCTTGCCAAGTTGAGATTGGAGGCTCTTCTTTTGCTTCACGAGAGAGCTGGACTTGTTCCCACCAAAGGTTTGCATAATCATCAAACTCGAGGGACGCCATGGCCATCATCTTCTCATTGCTATAGTTGTGCATGCGGAAGATCTTGTCAACCTTGAGTTCCCATGAGAGATATTCTTCGGGTTCATTGGAACGGGTGAACTTGGGCATGGTGAACTTGAGCTTGCCGAAAGTTTCTTCTTCATTGCGGTTCCGGTGTCGGCGGTTTCCATGGTTGTGGCGGCCATCTTCATCATCCGAGCTCTCATGTCTTGCTTGGTGATGGTTGTGTTGCCCTTGCGGTTGTTGAGGTGCCTCGTTTGGTGGAGGAACTTCGTTTTGACGACAATCTTGGGGAGCTTTCTCGTGTTGTTGGCGAGGTTGATGGCGAGGAGGAGGCTGTTGGTCCTCATGAAGAGCTTGGGGAGCTTGCTCTTGTGCTTGTCGTGGTTGAGGACGATGGGCATTGTCTTGCGCCATGTGGCGAGGATGACGTCGAGCCGCATGCGCAATGGGCTGCTCCCTTTCTTCTCGATGTGGAGGAGGTTCGTCATGATGATCATGTTGTCGGCATTGACGTTCATGTCGATGATGACGCCTTGGTGGATCTTCGAGTGCTTCATGCCTACGGCGATCTTGTTCGTCCACTTCGGATGCTTCACTTGGTGTTGAAGGAACATGTTGTTGGCGATGGGCTTGGTGGTCCACGTGAGGTTGCTCTTGTTGAATCACAAGTGCCCTTTGTTGAGGACGGTTCGCTTCACGTCTTGGAGGTCTTGCGGAGAGGTCACCATCATATCTTGATGTCGCGGCGTGTCGCGGAGATGGTACCACTTGCGAAGAGCTCATGGAGTGAAGGACGGGTCCATCTTGGTGCCTTGAAGCGTGACAGCGAGGAGCGCTTGATTCACTTGAGGAGTGTCGTGACGAGCTTGAGTCGCGAGATCGTGGCCTTGCTAGACCATCAATGAGGCGTTCAAGCTTCTCATCCGTTGAGGCGAGGGCACGAGCAAGAGCTTCATTTTGATGGCCGAGGTTGTGTTGCATGGCATGCATTTGTCTTCGGACTTCTTCAAAGCGGTTGTCGATGTTCTTGAATTCCACTCGGGCTTCACTGAATTGTTCGTCTTGGCGCCGCTCAAGGGCTTCACACCGGTAGTTGAATTCTCCTCGATCCTTCCAATGGTCCCATCTTGTCATGTATTGTGTGTCGCCCTCCAGAGGTGGTGGTGGTTGGGACGGCTCGCCATTCTTGTCCATGATGCAAAGCCGACAAAGGTTGTATATGGAGGAGCAATGTGGAGAGTTAGACTTTTACCTCACCTTGGAGATTGTATCAAACCAATTGCCACACAAGAGAGCTAAAAGCTTGCAAAGTGAAATCGCCAAGAGACTCACACACAAGGAACTACACTCTCAAAAGATTTTGGTGGGAAGGAGGGTGGAAAGCCAAAGAACCAAACAAATGAAAAGGATAGCCAAAAGTGGAGAAGATCCAACAAAACTCAAGTCAAAAGGAAATGGTCAACTCAAAAGGTGACGAGAACCTACGACTACACACACGCTTGGAGAAAAATGGGGTTAGCACGACTATGGAAGTGAGCACAAAAGGGCCTAACGAAGACTACGCTCGGTTGTCGTGCCAACTCAAGGAGAGACCATAACTCGTTTGCCAAAAGAGGGTAAGCAACGGATTTGTGCACTTGCCTTGGCCCGCTTTTTCCTCTCTTTTTTGCTTACAAGATTGATACTCTCTTTGTCTTGGGAGACTATGTATCTTTCTATTTTTCTTCTTTTTTTATTCTTTTTTATTTTTCTCCCTTTCTATGCTACTATGTTAACTTTTGTATTTGCCCTCACACTCTCACTTTCCAATGGCAAGTGAACAATGCTTAGACAAACACAAAATGAGTTGCTCTCATAGGATAGGTACACACAAAGGAAGATATGGCTACAAGGGTTGACACAAGTTATACCTTAGTTGTTGATGATGATCTTGTGTCGATGGAGCGGGGAAGAGTTTGGGGTCCATGGTGTCGAAGAGCGCGGGCGATGTTGCGGAAGCTATCTGTTAATTGGTGACACGCACACGGAACACAAACAACAAGTGGACAAATTAGCCAATGCAGAAAAGAGGAAAAGTCAAAACTGGCGTCCAGGGCCGGAGACTCCGGTGCATAGGGCCGGAGACTCCGGTGTGGAAGATATGCTCGTGTTCTTGAGCGAAAATTCACGCCTAGAGTCCTCAAATCCGCGAAAATTTGGCCAAAATTGGGCTATGAAACACAGGCAAAAGCTGGACCAACACCTTAGACAAGATTTGGTTGGATCAAAACCACAAATAACACTCCAAAATGATAGATCGATCCAAAGGCAAATTGGGGCTGTTTTGGGAATTTTTGAATTTATGGTGGGGAGAAGAAAAATTGAGGGGAAATTCGTGATCAACCTTGCTCTTGATACCAATATGTTAGGGGTGACCCCTTGGGGTGGCCCGATCTTTCACGGATTCCGTGGGGAATCGAGGGGAAAAGCGGTGGAAAGAGGGAGAGGATGAAATCCACGAACACACACGCGAAGGACTCGATGAACACACACTCGAAAACACGATACAAGCCGATGACTCACGCCAGTGGCAACCGGTCCAACACAATCCCTAGGATCGGTGTTGGGCGAAGCTCTCCCTCCACGACCAACAACAGGGGCGAGGAGCTTGGTGAGATCTTGACTACTTGGGCACGAGACACCGAGATCCCAAGGACTTGTACAACTTGAACGCACGAGGCAAAATCCAAGAGGTTGTGGATAATTTGGTGCTCCTTGTCAAGGAGCATGAGACAAATAGTTGATAGATCCTCAAAGGGGTGTCTTCAACTACAATTATCCAAGTCTAGGGTTTACAATAGAGGGGTGGGGCTTTATATAGGCCAACCACTTAAACATGGGTAGTTTAGGTATAAAACTGGAAGTTGGGGCAAATCTGGGGGTTACATGGGCCAGGCCCAAAAGGCTTTAACATGCGTGGCGTCGAGCAGTCCGGAGACTCTGGTGTCGGGTCCGGAGACTCCGGTCTGGGCCGGAGACTCCGGTCAATCTCCGGACCCGTCTCCGGAGGGGGCATCAGACTGTCCCAGGCTGGTTTCCTGGGGCCGGACCGGAGGATGGTCCGAAGACTCCGGTGTACAGGACCGGAGACTCCGGTGTACACCGGAGACTCCGGTGTGCAGAGCTCCAGCATCGTCTTCTCCTGGTCCTTCTCCCTTGGGGTCTTGGTGTGGTGATGTTGCTTCATAGCTGAGGATACATAATGTAGTTGCATGAAGTAGCAATCTATCCAAAGGTAGACCAAAATCACATGAGGAAAGGAGCGAGTTAACCTTAGCTTGTAGGAGCTTGGCTCGGGCCCGAGTCATTGGTCCACTTGGGGGACTAGGTGTTGTAGTTGGAGGTGTGTCCGTAGGACGGGCTGCATCATATTTCGATTCTATCCCTAGATCCACTTTTTTGAATATCCTTGATCTTAGGCATGCCGGTTATTGCGATCTTGAAATTGCGAGTGTTGTTACACTAAAATTTGTCCCGCCCAACGACTTCATTTCAAAAAATTGAACTTGTGCTCGAGATGCTGGAATTATGATCATCTGGCCCATCATCAAAAAGGGAGAAAGTGTTTGGTCTATCAGCCCAGCTATCCTATGACTTGGGCCTGGAAAAAAGTTACTTGTCCTAGTTGCGGTGTGGTGGGATATTCTGGTCCAAACTGTTCAGCAAGGAAAATCTGGAAAAAAAGAAGACTCTAACTGGTTAATGAGTGATTTGATCAAACCAATTAATGATAATTTATCTAAGTCGAAACTGTTTCCTTCATTATCTACTAAATGCTGGGTTGTTAAACGACATCCCCTAGGTCTGCAGGTGTTGGTTCCTAAACAAACAGAGCTTGCCTCTTCGTCTCCCTTGCAACTTGCAACAGTAAACCCTCCTGGTGGCGCTTCTACGATTGCTTCTAGCCTCGGCATGGCCACATTTCCTGTCAACCCTCTGGCCTTCCTCCGGGAGGGCATGTCTATTAACCATGGCCCGGTGAATCGCAAGGTGAGAACTGATCTGGTGGTGACTGCTGAGCCTCCTTTACATCATGCCAAAGTTACCATTGCAGAAACAAACAGATTTATCCCTATCCATCTGCATGAGAAGATGAGAATAACCCTTAGAGGCCTTCTGATTGAAGCTGGTCACATAGTTCATGCTTTTGCTGATCATCCTTTTGGATTAGGGTCCTATACTTTCAGAGATGTGCTTACTGCATACACTGTTGTGGGTTTAACTTTTGTAATTGATGACATCACTACAATGACCTTTGTTAAGCATGATAGGTCCAAGAATATGAGATTGACTAGTTTTGGTAGAGCAATCTGGGTGATGTTTCTGGGTTTCCCCTTAGATTATCAGGTTGACTCTTATATCTGCAGTGCTATTGAAGACTTTGGTTTACTTCTTAATTGGTATAACCCCAATGCCAATGACCAATATGTGCTTGTTAAGGTTAAAATTGTGGACCCCAAATTTGTCCCAAAAACTCTGGTTATGCATCAGCTTGGTGGTGAAAGGTTGAGTTGGGTTGTTCCTGCGGTGATGTTGAGAAGTGCTGATTGGAATGCACATATTCACAATGTGCCTCCACCTCCTGAAGATCCTGCCAACAATGACCCCCATCCACTCTTTGGGGAAGGACTTACTGCTGAGCAGATATTTCAGCAGCAAGTTGCAATCTGGCTGCAGAACAATATGCAGCAGGGTCAAGCTCAGGGAAAAAATAATCATGGTGCTGGTCAAGCTATGGCAGCTAATTTGCAATTCCAGGCAGGTGGAAATCAGATGCATGTGCAAATTAATCCTTAGAATGTGCCTTTGATTAATCCTCAGATTGTTGATGCACCTTTGATTAATTTCTAGGCTGTTCTGAGAGAACAGGGTGTGAGCTTTGAGGCTGGAGTGGATCCACCTTTTGGGAATGTTGTTGATAGTCCAATGCAAGCATGACATGATCAGGTGATGGAGGAAAGTGTTGCAGTCTCTCCTGTTAATAGAAGGTTGTCCTTTGATTTACTTATGGTGACTATTCTTTGCTACCAATGCTAATGCTCTTGCACAATTCTCTGTGGCTAAAAAGGTCTACAAAAATTCTTTCCATCCAAGTATTGATTTGGAGAATAAAAACTTTTTTCTCAGTCCTACAAGCTGCCTGCTAGTGTGTCCTTTGAGTTATTTGTGGAGCCTTTTCAGATGTGGGAGAAAAAGAAAAAATAAGATTACTGAAGGTTGGAGGACCATGGAATTTTAGGATATGCTTAAATTGTGTGTTCATGAGAAGGGAGATGTTTCTGTGTTTCCCTCTAAGTCTGATGAGAACTTCCTTGACAATTCTTTTGGTGACTCTCTGTCTGTCATCAGTATTGATAATTCTGTGGAGTTGGGGCAGAAAAGAAAACATGGCATTGTCAATATGATGGAGTCAGGCACCCTTGTATGTACTGATCAAGTTAGAAGGAGTGCTAAATCAACTAGGTTCAGAGGCTTCAAACCCAGGAACATATCTGATACCAAACAAACTGCCTCTAAAGTGAAGGACATTATTATCCTTGAAGTGAAGGATAAACAGAAGTCCAAGAAAGGGTCTGTTTCTATGAAAGATGATGTTGTTCCACCTGTCACTCCTGTTCCCATGTTGCAAGCAATTGGAATCAATATTTGTGGAGTGCCCCCTCTCAAGTCACATCTTTGATGCTGCTGCAGGCTCCTCAGGAAGAGGAGGTCTCTGAAGACTAGAAGACTCTTCAGATCTGCTATTTTTGTTATCTTTAATGCACCCCTTTAAGTATTGGTTTGTTTTATGTTGGAATATTAGAGGACTTAATGCTAGACCTAAGCAGTTAGCTCTGCATAATTCCATTGTGTCCAATGGTTGTTCAGTTGTGTGCTTGCAAGAAACTAAGAAAGACTTCTTTGATATTTCCTTTATTAAAGAATGTTGTCCTGCTAGCTTTGATGAATTTGTGTATGTGCCCTCTGATGGTGCTTCTGGTGGTTTGATAATCATTTGGAAGAGTTCAATGTTCTCTGGCCTAGTTATGCATTATACTAAATTTGCTTTATCTGTTGACTTTACTTCTACTCAATCTTCTCGGTCTTGGACCCTGATCAATATTTATGGCCCCTGTGGGGGAACTGATAGAGAAGATTTTATTGCATGGCTTTTTGATTTGAAAATCCGAGATGATGAAGACTGGATCTTACTAGGGGATTTTAATTTTATTAGATCTCCTTCAAATAGAAACAAGTTTGGTGGAAATGCAATGGACATGATGCTTTTCAACAATTTTATCAGAGAGCAACATTTAACTGAGATCCCTATTAAGGGAAGAAGATACACTTGGAGTAATATGCAAGAACAACCTTTATTAGAATAGCTGGATTGGTTTTTTACTTCCATGCATTGGACTCTTTCCTACCCCAGTACCATGGTTACCCCACAAAGCAAACCTTCTTCTGACCATGTTCATCTGGTCTTGTCCATGCAAACTTCCATACCAGCTGCTAAAATTTTCAGGTTTGAAAAGTTCTGGGTTGCTCACTAGGGATTTAATGAGATGGTGGCTCAAAGTTGGAATAAGCCAACCTATAAGATGAATAGTGCTGCTAATCTTAATGCCAAATTCAAAAGGTTGAGATATGATATTAAGAAGTGGAGCAAGTCAATTTCAAAACTCTCTATATGCATTGAAAACACAAATAAAGCTCTTTTAGAGCTAGATAATATTGAGGATCATAGGGGGTTATCTATTCCTGAAACTAACTTCAGGAACATTTTAAAAGCTCATCTGATTAAACTTCTTGAGTATCAGAGACAGTATTGGAAAAAAAGATGTACAATTAGATGGACAAAGTTTGGTGATGAAAACTCTAAGCTTTTTCAAGTTTTTGCTACTAAGAGGTATAGGAGAAACTCAATTTCTCATCTAAACTTACCTGATGGGACAGATGTGACTGATCGTACTGGTAAAGAAAAAATTATTTTTGAAACTTTTAAGGCAAGGCTGGGCACAAAGAATAATCCTCAAATGAGATTTAACTTAGATCATCTGATTCAACCTATTCCTGGCCTTAAGGAACTGTCTGCTCCTTTTACTACAAATGAAAATGATGAGGTTATTAAATCTATGCCTATAGACAAGGCACCAGGGCCTGATGGTTTTAATGGGAAATTCCTTAAGAGTTGCTGGAAAATTGTTAAACATGATATCTATGAACTATGTTTTGATTTCTTTGAAGGGAAACTGGACCTTGAGAGTATCAACATGGGCTTCATTATTCTCATCCCTAAGGTTGTTGTTCCACTGTCTGTGAATGATTACAGGCCCATTACTCTTCTTAATTGTTGCCTTAAGATTATTACTAAGTTATTAGCCAATAGATTGCAGAAAGTAGTCTTGAAGATTGTTCACAAAAATTAGTATGGCTTTCTCAAGGGCAGGAATATTCAGGATTGCTTAGCATGGGCCTTTGAGTACTTGTTTCAGTGTGAATCCTCTAAGAAAGAAATTGTTCTGTTGAAGCTGGACTTTGCTTAAGCTTTTGACACCATTGAGCATGGTGCCATGCTGAAAATAATGAAACAAATGGGCTTTGATGAAAGATGGCCATCTTGGATGTCACTACTATTTGACTCTGGTAAATCATCTGTTTTGCTGAATGGTACTCCTGGCAGGCAGTTTCATTGTCTTAGGGGAGTTAGACAGGGAGATCCCTTGTCACCCTTGATCTTTGTACTTGATGCAGATCTACTCCAATCAGCAATTAACAACACTTTCAAAGATAATATCTTAAAAGCCCCTTTCTCTACTGATTATGATATGGATTACCCTGTTGTGCAATATGCAGATGATACTCTAATCATACTCCCTGCTTGCTCTCTTTAACTAAGTGCTATGAAAAAAATTCTGGAGGATTATGCCTTATCCACTGGTGTCAATATCAACTTCACCAAGTCAATGATGATCCCTAATAATTTAAATAATGAATCTGGTCAGAGATTAGCTAATTCTTTTGGATGTACTGTGGGGAAAATGCCATTCACTTATCTGGGGCTACCTGTAGGTACAACCAAACATACTATTATGGAACTGATGCCTCTTGTGGACAAAATAGAAAGGAAAATGTCTGCCTCTTTCTTAATGATGACTTATAGTGGAAGAGTAACTGTTATAAATTCCTTATTAACTTCCATTGCTATGTTCTCTATGTGCTCTATGCATATTCCATCCAAGATAATGGAACATATAGAAAAAATTCTGAAACACTGTCTTTGGAACAAGAAAACCGAGGAAGGAGAAAAATGCAGTTCTCTGATTGCTTGGGATAAAGTTTGTAGACCAAAAGATAAAGGTGGTGTTGGGGTCTTGAATTTAAAAACTCAGAATGAGGCACTGCTCTTAATTTTTTTGCACAAGTTCTATAATAATGAGGATACACCCTGGGTTAGTCTTGTGTGGAATGCTTATTATCTGAACACGATCCCCCATGCAATGGATCCCTGTGGATATTTTTGGTGGAAGGATGTCTGTAAGATTTCTCCGATTTATAGAGGAATTACTAGATGTGAGATTGACAATGGTACTACAATGCTATTTTGGAAAGACAATTGGCTTAATGAGCCAGCTTCAGCAATGTTCCCTAAATCTTTTTCTTCTTGTTTGAATGAGGATGTGTCTGTGCAAGAATTTTTATCTGCCACACGCCTGTCACAAACTTCCACTTACCTATTTCCCCAGAGGATAAACAGGAGGTCAGAGATCTACAGTAACTTGCTTCTGATCTGGATTTTGGGAATCACAGAACTGATGCATGGAACTACACTTGGGGTAAAGAGTACAAAGCTAAGCTATACTATAATTTCTATTTCAGGAACATTGTGGTGCATGAAGCATTTAAATGGATATGGAAATCAAGATCCATCCCAAAGATAAAATTCTTTTGCTGGCTTTTGTTTTCTGACAGATTAAACACTAGAAACATGTTGAAATGGAAACAACAAATTCTTAACTCGGGATATAACTGTATACTCTGCCAAGACAATGTGGAGGAAACAGTGGAACCTCTTTTCTTTCACTGCAGTTTGAGTAGGAGATTTTGGTCATTGCTAAATGTTCCATGGGATCAGCTTGGGGATCGTTTGGACATTATTGCTGAATCAAAAAGAAGAGACAACAGACCGATGTTCTTGGAAGTTTTTATGTATGCTGCATGGAGTATTTGGAAAGAAAGAAATAATCTCTATTTCAATGGCATTATACCTGAAGTTATTTCCTGGAAGAATAGGTTCAAAACTGACTTTGGGCTACTGATATATAGAACAAAGGACTCTCTACATCCTGTCATCTCTGCTATTTTAGCCTCTTTGTAATCTACCCTATTTTACTTGTTTATGGCTGCTAATACTAGATTACACCTGTAAGCTGTTGTAAATTCCTTCTGCCCCTTCAATGGGGCTTTATTAATATAGTTCGAGAGGTAGTAGGTCCCACTGGGATCCTACTGTCATAATTTCTAAAAAAAACTTGAGCCGGATTTTAAACAGGGGCATGATGTCTGACAACTTTTCAGACCAGGTCTTGTCACTGACAAGGGTCCCATCAGCACGACCATTGGTTGGACCGTATTTTATGGAACAGAACACCGTTTCAATGCCCGCGGGAGAATCGAGGGGGCGGAGGAGTCGCGAGTAAGCTACCTCCCTCTCTCCTATACGCGTGGTGCAAATCGCATGGTTTGAACGCGAATATTGGGGCAAAAGTTATTATGAGAGAAGAAATCCCTTTCTCCTAGATTCATTCCTTGCCGCTTCATTCATATTATTCTCGTACTCCTCGAGCGCTCCGCAGCTATTCCCATCCACACACCAAAAAACCTCCTAGCGCCACCACTTTCTGGTCTACTCCGGCAAGATGGAGGCGCCATCTAGCTCGGGTGCGGCGGTGGCAGGCATGACGACGGCGGACGAGAAGAATATGCGGGGCCTCTGAGTCCCGAGCGTCATGGACAACGCCGAGCTCCAGGTCATGGAGGACGAGGGCTACCTCGTCGCCGGCACGTGGCGGAGCGCTGCTGGAGATGTCGTTCCCGCCCCGCTCGACGACGAGCGAGTTCTATTCGGCACGCATGTCGACCGCGGTCTCAGTCTCCCATCGTCGGATTTCTTCATCAAAGTCCTCCAATACTACGGTGTTCAACTTCATAACCTCCCCCTAACTCCTTGCTTGAGCTTAGCGCTCATGCAGCTCTTAGCGAGGGGTTTCTTGGCATTAAGCCAAATCTTACTCTTTTCTGGTACTACTATGGTACCCAGAAGAACTCTATCAGTGTCGGTGTTCCTTACACCACCGACACTCTCAGCCTAGTCCTTAGGAGAAATTGAGTCTACCCTAGGATTAACGCTAGCGAGTCATTTAAAAGGTGTGTCAGAACCTTCTTCTACAACAAGGATATTCCGTTTCCTGAAAAGGCGGAAGGTCTTCCAGCCTTCGTCGACGGTGCTGTTCCCCACCAGGAATCATGGGCCGCGGAGGCGCCGGAACTTTCTGATGTCTTGATCCTCGCCAAAAGGCGGATCGAGTTCCTTATGAAGCACAAGGTCCTCCGTGGATCCGACTTGATCCACTGTTGGCTGGATCGCCGGATCCAGCCTCTACAATATCATGAAGATCGCCTCATGCACACGGTCACCGAAGACCAGAAAGACAGCCTGAGGTTCAGTCCAAAATGCATTACTGCGAAGGACTACAAGACCCGGATGCAATTTTGATCAAGGAGAGGGTAGAGAGAAGACTCCTCGAAGTCTCCATGAAGATGTTCACATTTGACCGTCCCCTGACCTGGTAAATATTTCGACTTTTCTCTTGCATTTTGTCGCTCTTTTCTGTCCTTTCCTCTGACTCTATTTTTACCGATGCTTTTTTTGATTTATTAGCTCAAGAAGCTCCCCAAGTCAGATCGTCTAGAGGGCTATCTTTCAGACGATTCGGAGGTGACAGAGGATGACGAGGTACGGGAAGTTCCTGCCTCTGCTGCCAAGAAGCGCAAGGCCAAGTATATTGTTGTTACTGCTGGCACCCAAGTGTTTCTAGTAGTTAAAAGGTAAGCACCTTGTCAATCTTGTAGTACTTTGTACATTTCTTTCTTTCCGAAGCACACCTGATGTTTGGCTTTATGTGTTTCAGAGCTAAAACTATTTTGAAGAGCAAGCTGAAGCCAGAAAGCAAGCCAGGAAAGCAACTGTGCCAACAGAAGCTTGTCGTTTCTCTTGTTATGCCTCCTCCAACTCCCAGCAGTACTTAGACATCAGCACCGGAATCTTCTGCCTCTCCCAATGCTGGTTCTGCCATCCCCGACGCCAGCACCACCTCGAAAGCCCTGGTTACCGTTAGTAGCCAGGCAACTGACAAGGGTGAACCCGTCAAGGGTAATGATCCCATGGTGATATCAATAGGGGAGGTAGATAAAATGGCCTGCTCCGCTGCCTTCGGCCTGAAGCGGAAGAAGAAGGAAGAAATTCTCAAGCTGGCTCAGTCCATTCTTGAGAAACAAACCCACACTCTGGAGGCAGCGAGCCAAGAGACGGAGGACGTGAAGCTAGTGAATCTCCTGGACCAAGTTTTGGTCCGGGATGCAAAAATAGAGTCTGGCAAGCTCCTAGTAACAGATGTTCCCTCCCTCTCACTTGCCGAGAAAGTGTTTCACAACACGAAACTCGGATTCGAGAAGCTGCATTTGGAACATATTTTAAGTTTTCTGAATCTTATTTGCAGAATATATTGTCATATCCTCTATCCCCCAAGCATAAAGTCGGATAAACATCATAGTATTAAATCTGAGTTGATGCTTATAGGATGTAAAAGAACGATATAGTGTAGCCCCCAAGGCTCATGTTGTATTTTGACTTGGTTAAAGTTGTAGCCTGATACCTTCGATCTAGATTATGGACATAGTATAGCTCTTTTTCCCTAGTAGACCTAGGTTTATCGAATCCTCGGGAAGCAGAAAGCAAAGTGAGATTACTTAAATGGACCTTCGAGAGTTTTTAGAAGTCCTATTGCATTTTCACCGAACCAAGAGTTTGCGATCTTGTTGTTGTTGACAATGGAGAGAGAGGGCCTAGGGTCTTTGGTTTTCACCAGTAGCTATGCAAAACATCTGATGGGAATAATAGATAATAATAAAAAAGTATACATGTCATTATTAGAGCAAGATAATTATATGTGAGCAGTGCATCCATAATTGTTTCCGCCTCCGCAACCGCTTATATCAATAACCTACTAGTCTTATCCATAGAAGAAAGAGAACTAATGATATGCATCATGATGTCACTGTTAATCCCAAGTAAATTCCTCACATACATCTGTACTACCCTTTCTGTCACTTGGGTTCGTATCCTGCAGATCAGTCATTACTCACACTCCATTTACCTGGATCAATCCTCGGGGTCTTGGGTACCTGACAAATCCTTAGATTGATGCAAGAGAGGGTACTACAATCATCATGTCATACAAACTAATACATGATCCCATCTATGATAAATAACATGCACAAAAAGCTACATGGCTAGGCCTACTCACACATAGAGATGAAATTGACAATCATAAACATTGTAATAGAGATCATAAGGTTGATAGCAAATATTCTTACAATGTTGCCAATTGGAGATGAGATCTACTATTACAAGTGGTGGAAGATGGCTATGGTGGTGGAGAAGGGTTTAGAGGTTTATATCTAGATCTATTCCTCTGACATGGTGGCTTCTGGTGCCAGGGAGAGTTGAGGTCGAAAAAGAAGTGTTGTTTCCCGGCGCCAAAGCATCTTTATACAGGGGTCCCTGCACAAAATTTGTTCTGTTTGACCTAATGAAGTCGGTGCAAACTATACAGCGACAACTATACGGTGGCGGCCCGTATAGTTGGTCGTTAAGCTTGCAGTAATAACTTCACAGCTCCTGGTTTCTTTGACGTGTTGGAAATCTCATATCTTTGGCATTTATGTAGTGATTCCCATCATCATACGTCATTATCTGCGCAGGGAAAAATAACAAGAAAGGATTGCATACCCATTTGATCATTAGGCATTAGTGGCAGGTTTTAGAGAGATATTTCATCAAATATATGAATAATATCTAGTTTAAATGCGGACATGGATGGCTATATTTCATAGCCATCAACCTCCCCAAGCTTAAACTTGATTGTCTCAAGCAATAAAACCAAAATCAAAAGGGAACTTAACACTTAAACTGAAATAATGGGATGATGATCTTACTCATGATTGGTAGTCTCATGTTTCCTCCATTTTATAAATATGAAAAACTTCAGCATAGATAGAGTAATGGCAAACACATCATACGGGTTCATGAATCCTTATAGCGCAGCAAAATTATTGTAAGCATGGATGATTCAAAAGAGTAAACTTTATTCCATGTCATGTAATCAACTCATAAGCTTGCATTTGAACAATAAAGTGTAATCATGTATAATTAAGAGTGTGAGAGTTTGTCATGAAAATCATATACACTAAAGTATCTCAATTATCCCACATCAATAAATCAAGACTTTTCGAGCACTACTTTTCTATTCATTGTCCTTCAAGAATTTTAGTTCTTAAGTAATTGAGAGCATGCAAAAAAAATTCATTAGTTTATCGGGTTGAGATGGACACTCGTGGAATCACTAAGGTTTTTGTTCCTTTTGCATAATGATTACTCATATCAGCCAAAAGATTGATTCCATCATGTTACAGCTACCCGGGAGTGCCAAGAATCTTACCTGTTATAGCATTGCTGCTACATATGTTTAATCAACTCATAGACGAAATCTAGGAGTTTCCTCCATAAAAATCATTCGTAGGCTAGCAGAGTTGTTGGCATCCCATGAAGTTTGACATGCATAAAGCTATATCATTCTGATGATTTATAAGTCAAACTTTGGCATGCTCACAAAAACTGCTAAACATTAATTCAATTGAATAAATCTTTTCAAAGAGAGCTATCAAGTCTATCATTATTTTCTATGGTGTTGAGTGTCTCTAGGAATAAGCTTTCAAGACTAAACACTATAACACCCAAGTCTTCAATTGTAAGACTTTTTCTTATTTTAATTGTTTAGAAAAAATTTAGGCAAGACATGGTTAACTACAGGAGCTGGAACAAAACATACTCAATTAAATACCCATGCAAACAAAATTTTACTACAATATAGAGACTCACTCCACTGATATAACATCTCAACATTACTACTAACTAGCATGGGTTTCTCAAACTTCAAAAGTCGAGAGTCATAAGGCATACCTCTCATGTTTGGTTACACTTCTCTCTTCCCTTTTTATTTGTTTCTTGGAAACTCGAAGTCAATCACTCTCCTGCAAATTAACGAGAACTTCGAGACAAAAAGAAAAAGAGAGAGAAAATAATGATAAATGGAGAAATCTTTTTATGGTTTTTGAGAAGGAGAATTAAAGAATAGAAAATTGGCGGCAAAGCTTGGTTTGAAAATATTAAACAAAATAAAATAACTAGGATAAAATGTTGGGGAAACCAACACGAGTGCTTATAAACTCAAATAAAAGCATAACCTCTAAAAATAAGATAAAGCAAAATAAAATAAATGGAAAACCTCCCCAAGCTTAGGCTTTTGCAAGCCCTTCAAATAATTGTGGTGGGGGAAAATAGTTGTAACTCCAATCCGGAAATTGAGTTGAGAGGTGACTTGTTGTTTCTCGAAAGTTAAGGGCGAGATTATGCATTCTCTCCATAGTTCCTCCAAGTTCTTGGAAATCTTGATATGTTGCAAACTGGTTTGGTGTCTGTTGCTCTTGATGAGGGACTTCTTTATCCTCCTCTTGGTCCTCATCCTCTTCCAGAATCTCCTCCTCGGGTTGGTGTTGCTCAACCTGCAAGTCATAAAGCACACGTTCTTCCTTGATAGAGAAAAGACCATTAGGTAGAGGAGCAGGGTAGATACGCCCAGCTCCAGCAATATGCAGATAATAAACACCACCTCTCCTAGTGAGCATTCCACAAGCCCTCAAAGTAGAGAAACCAACATGTCGCTCACCTAGTACTGGTTGTAACTCACCTAGGTCAATGCCTAGAACATTGGCGAGCATGGTGATGACGCCTCCACAAGTGATTGGTCCTTGGCTTTGGTTGGATTGGTACTCCAAGTAGCGCAAAAGAATTGCGCCCAAGTGAAGTGACAAGTTGTCATAGTTGAGAGCAACTTTTGTGAGGACTAAGATGTCCTCCTCATTGAGTCTTGTGAACTCATTACACGCCTGCAAGGTGTTAGCAATAACATAGAACAAATAGCGAATAGCAGGATGTTTAACATTTTTCCCTTTACTGACTCTAGAAGTAAAGCTCATTTTATTATAACAATATTCAGGGAAGGTTCCATGTCGGTAAAATCTGCGCGTAGAGCATTAGGATGATTGTTGGGTAAACTAAAACAACTACACCATTCATCAAGTGATAGAGAATAATTATTGTTCATGAGTCGGAAAGAAATTCTATCCTCCCCATGCCATGTCTTAACGGTTCTTTGCAAAGAACTAAGAAATTCGATGGTTAACCGGCGATAGGTTGGTGTATCATGAAATACAAAGTTTTGCAGGCCAACTCTATTGCAAAGTAAATTAAAGTCATTAGAAATACCGAGTTGGTTCAAAGTGACGGGGCAAGCCCACTTGGTTGCCTTGACTTCTCGGTTTTTGATCGTATCAAAACGATCACGGTGGGATTCGTTATTGAATCAAATCCCATGTGTTCCTAAGATGCAGCCTGAGAAGAACTGGTGGCGACAAGAGCACATGTCTGGCTCCTCGTGTTCATCTTCTAAAAATAAATAAGAAAGATAATTATAAAACTTTTTGATCCAACAGTAATAGTCATATCATAATCCTCATCATAGCACACTAACGAATCTCCTCATCATAATAATCTAGGCAAGATAATCATGGCAAATAGTTCAAAACAAGTCTCACCCTAGATTGATAATAACAATAGACCAGAGATGAATTCACGAAAAGTAATTGGAGGATCGAAGGAGAAACATACTTTAGATCACTTGTGTGCGAGGAAATCGAACGAAATTGAGTAGGTGTGAAGATCCCTTGAGGTTTTAAAAGAGTTTGGAGGTAGAAGAGAGAAAAAGGATTGATATTTTGATGTTTTGGGTACCTCCCCGTGCGTTTAAGTGGTCGGACGCAACTATACGACGGCAACTATACGACCGAAACACTTTGTTTCTGCCATATAGTTGGTCTGACTGTAAAATTTTAGGGTTTCTAGGGTTTCTTTCCTGATGGCTGTAACTATATGGTGGCAACTATACAGCTGGAACTTTTGTTCCCGCCGTATAGTTGGTCGTCAAACCTTCTGTATCCTGAGTTGAAAAACTGTCGATGGGTAACATAACTATACGGCCGGAACTATACAGCTGGAACTTTTGTTCCCGCCGTATAGTTGGTCGTTAACCTTTATTTACATATCAAAAAAATTCTATTTCTTCGAGGATTACTTTTTAGACTAAAACTTAGCGAAACACCTTGTTTTGACAGAAAAATGTCAGGCTAAAATTTTGACCAACTATGGCATATAAAATAGGAATTTTTAGTACCGATGAATCTCTCTTTTCTCACTAGAGTTTTCTAGCACTCTTTATTCTATATAAAACTTAAAAACTTAACTCAAAAATTTATTTCTCATGGGTTGCCCATGCAACGCTCTTTTATGGTCAATAGCTTGACCTTGATATTACTCACTTAGGACATATGAGTGGAACACCCACTCCAAAGTAATTGGCCTTCAAAGTGATAGCCTCCTTATCATCTTGCCTGGCTTTCTTTTTCCTAGGAAAATGATTAACAAAAGGATTCCGCGAAAGCAATTGGAGCTTCATGTTGTGCGGTGACCCAGCATACCACTGCATGGTGTAGTACACTATAGTCGTTGATATAACACCAATGGAACACCGTTCCATCCGCATTATATCCCTAAGAGTGGTACAACAGAAACATCGTGGGTCCAAGACAACACTTTATATTACATATAGCATATTACAAAAGATCCAGAGAGCTTCCTCGGACAGTGAGGAATATTATATAGAAAGAACCAGAAAGATCCACTCGGAGTTACTTTAGAAGTACTACTATTAATATATGTATAAGGCTTGAAAGTACTACTATAGTATTGTTCTATAGAAGTAGGTTCTAGATTCTAGGAGTTTTATTTCTATTCTACGCTTCAGCTTGTCTTCGATAGATTCCGGTAAGGTCTTCGACTCCGTTGGTCTCCCTTAGATATATTCAACTCTTCAAGTGACTTATTTCCTGGAAACGTCATTGGTTTCTCCGAGATCTAGCAATGGTTAAGAAGATACGTTGAGTACGAGCGTAGTCAGCAAATTCACTAAAGATGAGTGTTTGATGTACTATCTACAGCCACAGACCATAGGTCGTAGGAAATGCAAGTTTTCGTAAACATTTCTTCAAAGGTTGATTTTATTCTAAAAATCTATGACCATTAGCCTTCACGGGTTTATCAGAACTTTCATGGAGTTCCTTTCCCGCAGCGTTCGCAGCTCCTTCCCGGAACAGGGAGTAACAAGTTACAGTTCTTACACTCTGCAGAGGTGCGTTGCTTTACCCATGAGAGATCTTAGCTTTGTTGCACATCCGAGTTATAATCTCATTCACACTTCCTTGGTATGAGGCCCATACTAAGATCCAAGCCAATCATTGTCCTTCTCCGCGACCCCGCATATACCACAACTGTTGGATGTCCAAACTCAAGGTAGACTTTTCCCCATATAAAATGGCTATACCTTAGTTGGATACACACAACAACCATTAACACTAGATATCTGTCTTTTGTAAGCCCAAATCCATGGTAGACTTCCCCTGTATAAAACAACTATACCCACGATCTACAACTTACAAATGCCCAGAACAGTGTCCAATGCATGCGAAAAGGGAGCCGATCCAGCTGACTTCTCCGTCCCATTCCAAATCTCATGGTTAACGCGTAATATACAGCGCAAGAATCACCGGTGACATTGGTTGTTAAGTCCTAGATAATATGTTCCTTTACCACCGTAACTTTCATAGTAGATTATTACCTCATGGTAAATAACCTATAATCATATTATTATGAAAATAGTGTTTTCTGATCTTTTTCAAATGCAGGTGATGACAACACTGGATTTGCAAAATACTTTACAGAAAATAATCAAAGGACATGAGCAAGTGTGAACTTGCCTTGTGTGATTGCAAGATTATGCACTCACTGTCTTCGAGATAATAGAAGATCCAATATCTGGAATCAACATCATTGGTCCGGTAAGGACTAATGTTTAAAGAAGCAGGATGCCATTATGCATAAGTAATGCTATGCAATTTTATAATTCCCAAAGTGAAACCCTTAGTATTTTGAATAAGTTGATCTTAGGTATCTTCTTTAAGATTGGGTTTATCTTTAAGTTTATTTCATAAGAAATGACATTGATAAGGAACTTAAGTGTTAACAATCCAAAATATACCAATACTGATAGAATAATGTGATTATGATTAATTGTTATCTGGTGATTGGGATGAAAAGTCATTGAGTTGAGTTGTTAAGAGCTGAAGGAACTAATATAGACTTGTTTGTGTGAAGTGGCAAAAAGAATAACATTTGAAGAAACTAGTATTTAGTTAAAGTTAATTGGTCTTAAGGTTTATTAGGTTTTACATTAGGGTTTGTGAGGGTTACACATGATGTTGAGTTATCATATTTCAATTAATGATACAGGTGACTAAAGTTAACTTTAAAACATGAATAAACTTCAAATGAGATGTTTATAATTGTTTAGACCAAAGTTAACTATAAAAATTGAAGTGAATTTTAAGATATAATGAGTTTTAGAATATCATCTAGTTTTAGGATTTTGACAAATATGATTATGAATGATCGTTTTTAATGTAAGTGAAAGATGGTTTAATAATATGCAATTTATTAATGGAAGCATAATTAGATGATGTTATAAATTTATTAGAGTTTAGAGTTATTTTTAAGAGTGGTTAAAAAATGGGGATTATTCACCATCTTATACATGAGTGATATGTAATATTTATTTAAAAGGAGTTTAATTTGAATTTAAGATCTTAAAACATTTAAAGGCTAATAGTTATATTAAATTTTTATTTTGATTATGGATTTAGATTTAATAATTAAACTTTAAAGGTTTTGTGTTTAATAAGAAAATGTGATTATTTCTTACTTAAGAAATAATTTTAAGAATTAACAAAGTGGTTATTTTATTTGAGTAAAATAAGTAATGAATTTAATTTATCTTAAAATGAATATTATACATAGTATTTTTCTAATGGAATATACTTATTAAATATCTTAAAAATGAATTTTATTTATTTTTAAGTATTACCTTTATTTTAATAAAATTTCTTTAAAGAATTAAGTGTCTTTAAATATTAGATTTATATTTTATTTGTAAAAACTCTGAGTTAGTATTTTTATAAAATAGTAGAGTTATTTTTATACACAAAAATTGATTTTTATTTATTTTTAGGATTTTTCCTTATTTAATGAAATTTCACTTAAGTTTTAATAGTGTTTAATCTTTATTTGCATTTTATTAACTTAAATAAGTGAAGTTATATTTTTCTTAGGTGGATTTTATTTTTGTGATAATTTTAATATATTAAATATATTTTTATGATTTTTCTATAATTTTCTATAGCTGAAAATGTTTAAAGGTTATTTTGGTAATTTATTTATTTTTATTTTATTTTATTTCTTATTTTATTTTGAAATGGGCCTAGTACCCAACATTGGGCTAAATTAGCCCAGCAGAGGGGGTACTGGATCGGTCAAACTGACCCAGCCCGCACTCGCCTCATCCCCCCGAAGCCTCTCTCCTCCACTCGATCTCTCTCTCTCGTGTTCCTGGGTACTGCCACCGTCGCCTTCCATTGCTCCTCTGGCCACCACCGGCCGCATCCGCTAATACGACCAGATCGTCGCTTCCTCCACCGACTCCCTGTGCTATGCCGCTGCTCTCTCTCTGCTTCTCCCGCCCGACTGAAACCCTAATCCCCTCCTAGGGCTTGGTCCGCCGGAGCGCATCACCCTGTACCAGAGTTCTGGCCACCTCCCCCAATCGAGCGAGCCTTATCGTCGTCCCTGCTGAGTTTTTTCCACACGGCCTCGACACCCGTGTGTTCTGAATTGAGCCCTGTGTCAACCACCTGGCCTCGGCCTTCCCATGGTGATGTGGTGCTACTGCTACTGTCTAAGGCCAAGGTTGGCTATGGTCTCCTGATGCTCTCTATTGACCTGGGTTTCACCTTCCTTAACTCGACGCTGGTGGGAAGATGCGTCGGCGCAACCCCAGTGTCCCTTGTTCCTGAAAACCGCAGGACGGCGCGGATGGTGCAACCCTGGCAGCAGGTGCTTCCGCTGATTCGTGGATGGTGTTGGACAGGAGCGATTCTATGGCTTCATCAACCCTACGCTCTAGGTGCTCGGCACCCTCGGTGAGTTATATTCTTTTTGTGACCAGCTTTCGTGCTAATGATGGGCTGATGATAGCACCGAGTGGTATTTGATTAAGATTCAGAGAACTGAAGCTTGATGTGCTTCCCTTCTAGTTATAGATAACACATATGTGGCTATTGCAAGAGAAATCAGTGATGACATATCTGCTTGAATATTGGTGGCTTGTAGTGTTGTTTGAGCTACTGCTGTTATGGAACAAACCTTTTGGGATTTGATATTGAACTTGAGTTATTCATGCTCCTAGTTGGGTGCTATGTATAAGCAGATTGCAGTAATTTGCCTTGAGCTGTGAGATTTGTTGTAGTATGAGCTGCCTTGAATCAAAATATGATGATGATCAGTGTGTAACTGAATCTTTGATTCAGTTACATTTGTTTTAAAATATAAAATGATTCTTAGATATTTTTGAATATCTAAGAAAATGATTTATTATCAAACTTGATGAAGGGTTGATGTTCTAGTTTAAAGACTAGATTGAGAGTTTGGTGGAAGTGAGTTTGGGATTGTGCCTGAGGTGCAATTCCAATTCTTTTGGATTTGTGCCCAGCAATCCTTCATGCTTGTTGGTTTGTGCAAAGATGATTTGTATGCTTTTATGGCTTTGGTATGATTAGTATAAGTGTGCTATAGCCCCTGCCTATGATGCAAAGACTAAAACCTAGGCTTGGGATGATTAAGGATTAATGATATTTTCTTTGGTTGTGATCTTACTACTGTGGTGCCTCACCTGGGAGTGTGCACAGTGGTATGATCATAGTGTGTATGACCTGATGCCCTTGCGCCTGCCAACTCTCTATGACCTGTTTCAATCAAGTTTGACTACCAACTCTCTATGATGACTCAACATAGCATTACTATGTGGATATGAGAGAAATCTATCCTCACAACCCATGGTTGTGAAGGATGTCGTTGCTAGTTGCCTGATTTCTGGACATGATCTATTTGTTGGCTTTGACTGCTTGACTAGCTAAAAAGAGACTCATGTGTGGCTGCCAATGATGCATGGTCCGAGGCTGATTATGTTAGTATATACAAATAGATGCTTGAATGGTTTTTCCTAGCTCAATGATGATACTGGTGTAGCATTTATACACCAGTCTGAGAGCCTCAGATTTCCCCCACTAAAACTTATGCTCTAAAAGATGAAATGAGCATGTGATATTACTATTATAAGTTGGTAACCTGATATGCAGAGTAGATCAGCTTGACTTGGTGAGGTTGTGGATAATCTGTAGCTGCTCTTGATCTACTGCTGTTGTTGTCTTGCCCTTGTGATGGATCTTGATGGTATCATGTCCATTCTGCTGGATATTATTCTTGCTTTGGTACATATGGCCTTGATTTCTCCTTGTCCTAGCTCTAGGATGGCTCCTGGGAGCAACCAGAGCTATGGTGTGATGGTTTGGTCTAGATTTGTGATCTTGTGGTGATGAGCAAGAATGGATGTTGTTCCTGGTGATGAACTATTGATATGATGGTAGTTCTAGACTAGGTAAAATGTGTGGAGATATTCTGACCAACCTAGTTTATCTGCTACGGCTGTGTTCTCCCCTTTGTACCTTTTGTGATGCCCTTGTTGCTTGACAGCACAACTGCTAGCTGATGTGCTGCCAGCCCAGGTTCATTGTCTCACTAGGAAGATATTTTGTTGTGGATCAGCTCAGTTGAATTGGTATTATCAGAAGTTGAGCTATATTTTTGGATGTTGAAAAGTGGATTCTTAGATAGCCAATGATGGTGTCCTGAGGCAAAAATACTTATATGAACAGATACTACAATCTGGTGAAACTTGCCCCTTTCTAACATCTAGCTCAATGATGAATTAGACATAATATTTCTATGTCAAATCTGAGAGCAAAACTCTAACCCACTAATCATTCTTTCATTCTACTTTTGTTTTGTTTTCTTTTTTCTTGTGTTTGCAGAAATGAAAAGAAGAAAGAAAATGCTAGATGATGAAGGGATAAAGGAACAGTAACATAGGAATTTATTAGTATCAAATATTGTGATTTTTATTCTGTTTGAATATTGTAAAAAACATTGTACTGTTGTAATTTATTCAATAAAGTTTACTTATTTCATTTTTCTTTTACAATTCTTTTGTAAAGACAATGTCATATATATATATTGTTGTAATAAAGAATTCTGTTATTTATTTCAGTAATGTAATTCCTTTTTTTCCTGCTTATTTGATTCCTGATACTTTTCTTTTATTCAATTTTTGTAAAAGATCAATGTAATACTATATGTTTATATATATTAATAAGGAAATATTTTTATAACACTTTTGTAATCATTTCAATTCAAGTTATTCAATGTTTCTAATTTCCATTTGTGAATTTTATAAATTCATTTGAATTTCATATTTGAAATTCAAATACATGTTTAAACAACTTTTCCCCTAAACAAGGAATTCTACAAAGGTCATGTCGAAATCTATCGCACTTGCTCCGAAGTTTCCTTCAGTACAAGAGAGATCCCGATCCTTCTGTAGCTCTTTTAGTTTTGCGCGAAAATTCCCCGGATTTTCTTATGCATGAATGCAATGCACAAACCTATGTCCTTTCTATTTCTAGGTGCTAATCCTGGGATGTTACATGTTCCCTTCATGCAAATTGAGTAAAGCCTTAATAGTTCTTAAGAAAGGACAACCAAATATGATAGGAGCAGTAGCATCTTCAGGCATGTCAACAATAAAAAAATCAATAAGAGCAGGACAACCTTTAATGTATACTAAAATATTTTCTTTAATGCCTACTGCTTGTTTATAAGTAGAATCTGCTAGATGTAATTTTAGTTCGGCGATTTCAAAAGATCCAAGATTTAACTTGTTAAAAAAGACTCTTTGGAATTGTTGAAACACTTGCACCTAGATCACAGAGTGCAGCCATTTCATTAGTCCAAATTTTAATGTTAATAGTAGGCTCAAATATATCATCTAGCTTAACATGCAATTTTTCAGCATTTTTCTTATATTCTTCTTGTAGCTCACGTACCTTTATTGGTACCTGAGTTTATACATGGCTTCCTCATTTCCTTCACTTACCGGAATCTTGACATTGATACTTTTTACAAGATCTCCAACTATGTAGTTTGGTGAAGGAGCATTGCTATAATCAGGTTCTTTGGGCTCCTCCCTTTGGATTCTTATCATCTTGAGGTCTTCTACTGGAATGGGCTCAGCTTTTCCTACAAATTTAGCTAGAATGAGAGTTTGACTCTTGGTTATCTTACCTAGCTGTGCCTCAACAATCCTTGTTCTTTCTTGGAGGGCCCGCAAATCATTTCTCAAACTAACAGCTTGGTTAGATAATTTACCAAGCATAGCATCATGATTCTTCATAAGTTTGACTAGGATATTGTTTTGCTCATTTTGTGAGTCCATAAAAGATTTAAGAGTTTATTGGAGACTACTATTATTTGATGCCATATTATTATTGGAGTTACCTGCTGGAATAGAATAATGTTTCTAGAAATTAGGATTGTAGTTTTTTTCCAAGCAGGGTTATAATCATTACGAGCTATGAAGTCTACTTCTTCAATAGTTGGTTCGGGAGTAGCTCTTACCGGGGTTTCCTTACCTTTAACGGCTAATATGAGCTCATCCAACTTACCATTGAGTTCTTCATTCTCTTGAGGTATGAAGAAGTTCACCTTGTTTGTGTTTGATCTTTCTACATGCCATTGGGCATGGTTGTCTTGCATATTGTCTAGCAGCTGCTTTGCTTCGGTAATTTGCTTGCCCATAAATGTTCCTCTAGCTGAAGTATCTAGCATCGACTTAGAAACAGGGTTAAGAACATTATAAAATAAATGGAGAATTAACCAATCTTCCATCCCATGTCTGGGATAGTTTCTCATGCATTCTTTCATTCTTTCCTATGCAAGCACTAGTGGCTCACGCTCTTCCTGTCTAAAACCAGTAATATTAGATCTGAGTTGCATAGTCTTTGCAGGTGGAAAGAATTTAGTCATAAATAAAGAGGTATATTCCACCCATGATGCAATAGTATTTCTAGGCAAAGATAACAACCATTCTTTTACTCTTCCTCTTAGAGAGAAAGGAAATAAACGCAATTTGACCGTGTCGGGGTCAACAACTTTAATGAACATCATATCACATATTCCAGTGAAAGTATTTAAGTGCATACCTGCATCTTCTACAACAGAGCCTCCAAATTGATTCCGTTGAACCAAACTTCAATAGTGGGGCTTAATTTCATAGTCTTCAGCAACAATTGTAGGCTGAGTAATAGGAGTATGCAAATAATCATTGTTAGGAGTTGCAAACTCCCCAAGCTTCTTTTCAGCCATACTTCCTATATTTTTGTATTTTCTTAAACAAGTACTAATGATGGTAAAACAAGAAATAAAAGACTAACTATTTTTTTTGGTTTTCAAATAAGAACTGAAAGCAAACTAACAAAATTAAAAACGAGAATTAAAAACTGGCAAGGTTCCTACTAACCTCACCAGGGTAGCTATTGCTTCCCCGGCAACGGTGCCAGAAAAAGGGTTGATACCTTCGATCCGGATTACAGATGTAATATAGCTCTTTTTCCCTAGTAGACCTAGGTTTATCGAATCCTCGGGAAGTAGAAAACAAAGTGAGATTACATAAACGGACCTTCGAGAGTTTTTAGAATTCCTATTGTGTTTTCACCGGACCAAGAGTTTGCGATCTTGCTTTTGTTGTTGACAATGGAGAGAGAGAGGGCCTAGGGTCTTCGGTTTTCACCAGTAGCTATGCAAAACATCTTATGGGAATAATAGATAATAATAAAGTATACATGTCATTGTTAGAGGAAGACAATTATATGTGGGCAGTGCATCCATAATTGTTATCGCCTCCGCAACCGCTTATATCAATAACCTACTAGTCTCATCCATAGAAGAAAGAGAACTAATGATATGCATCATGATGTCAACGTTAATCCCAAGTAAATTCCTCACATACAGTTGTACTACCCTTTCTGTCACTGGGGTTCCTATCCTTAAGATCAGTCATTACTCACACTCCCTTTACCTGGATCAATCCTCGGGGGTCTTGGGTACCTGACAAGTCCTTAGATTGAGGCAAGAGAGGGTACTACAATCATCATGTCATACAAACTAATACATGATCTCATCTATGATAAATAACATGCACAAAAAGCTACATGGCTAGGCGGAAGCCCTTAGCCCAAGGAGAATTACTCACACATAGAGATGAAATCGACAATCATAAACATTGTAATAGAGATCATAAGATTGATAGCAAATAGTCTTATAGTGTCACCAATTGGGGATGAGATCTACTATTACAAGTGGTGGAAGATGGCTATGGTGGTGGAGAAGGGTTTAGAGGTTTAGATCTATATCTATTCCTCCGGCGTGGCGGCTTATGGTGGAAGGGAGAGTTGAGGTCGAAAAGAAGCGTTGTTTCCCGTCGACCAAAGCCTCTTTATATAGGGGTCCCTTCACGAAAGTTGTTCTATTTTACCTAATAAAGTCGATGCAAACTATACAACGGCAACTATACGACGGCGGCCCATATAGTTGGCCATTAAGCTTGCAGTAATAACTTCACGGCTCCTGGTTTCTTTGTCGTGTTGGAAATCTCGTACCTTTGGCATTTATGTAGTGATTCCCATCATCATACGTCATTATCTGCACAGGGAAAAATAGCACGAAAGGATTGCATACCCCTTTGATCATTAGGCATTAGTGGAAGTTTTTAGAGAGATATTTCATCAAATATATGAATAATATCTAGTTTAAATGCGGATGTGGATGGCTATATTTCAAAGCCATCACAACCCGAGTCTTAGAAGCCGTCTGACGGTATTCCATCTTTAAACATACAAAAAATTGCATCTTCCAACCAGGAATTGCTTAAGAATATTTGCAACAAGAGCAAGGATATTAAGACACTGTGCCTTGAAAATTCCAAGTTGAAGATGGAGAAAGATGAGGCAGAAGGTAATCTTTTCCGACTCCTTTTTTCATTAGTGATTTCCATAGTCAAACTGTTCAGCCGACTGATAATGTTTCCTTTGTAGAATTGATGTGTGAATCCAGCAAGATGGTGGAGGAGGCCGAGAACTTCAAGGTCTTAAAATGGAGAATGCTGAACTCCGAGACGAGCTAGAGAAGCTAAAGGTCGAATCGGAGAAATCCATGAGCGCCCTCCTGGAATCAAGCAACATGGAGACCGTGAGGCTCAAGAGGCTGTTGGCCCTCCGAGATAAACAACTAGATGATCTTAAGAAGGACTTCGAGAGCCAGAGAGATCTAGCCCAGGCCATAGAAGCAGATACAAAGAGTCTCCGAGAGGAGCATGCTTAGTGGAACCACTACGTACTTGGTAAGATTTCTGACTTTCACTCTTCCCTTGATTTTTCGACTTTCTTTGAGTCAGTTTTGATTTCTGGTTCTTTCCCAGATCCTCTTCACCTTTCCGACTCCCCTTCCTCTGAACCCCTCCTCAAGTGCATAAAACTTGTCGGAGATGTTCTTTTTGACTTCCGCCAGACTCTTGTAGAGGATGGCGAGTCGGTCAGACTTTCCGACTTGCACAAAATGCCAGTGCACAAGGTGAGGGATAGAGCCAAGGAGATTCTGAAGCTCATCAAAGACTGGAAGATTTCCTATGCTCATACTGCTGCATAGACCGCCCTCACCATGGTGATGAGCCACCATAGTGACATGGAGATCTGGCACGTCACCAAGGGCACCGCCGACGAGGACGATGAGAGTAACCCGCAAGACATCAAGGCCATTCAAGAATCTTGTGCGGGCTATGCTTGTCGCATGGCGGAGATGACGAACTACATGACGCCATTCTTCCAATCCGTCGTTGTGCCTCCTTCACCCCAAGATCTGGAAGACAGCTTTATTGAAGGAGCTTCCGAGTCTCAAGATCAAGGTGACGACGATGTCGACTCCAGTGCTCCAAGGTCTCCATCACCACCGCCTGAATCTGCATCATAAATATCTTGATGCATTTTTCTGAACTTTTCATTGGGCATGTAATGTGTGGAACAATATTTTCTTTAAGTGCGTGCTGGTCTGTTAGAACTGATGCTTTACTACTTAGCACTTATTGTATATATTTTATGCGTGTGCCTGAAAAATTTCTTAAGAACTCTTTTGTGTTTACACTTATTGTTTTATCTGGCTCTCTGCCTCGTCCCTTTCATGAGCCGGCCAACCTTTAGCATGGAAACTTTGCCGAGCAACGGAGCTCAATTGCTAAACCTGTTTAAACTCGGAAACAAAGACGGCTTCCAGTACCAACAATTCATTAGTCGGAAAATGCCCGCGTCTAAGCAATCAGATAAAAAGTATAAACAACAAATTAGATTTATACCCTAAGGTAACATTTTTTAGATGTTCAAAAATCATAACCAGAATGAACATGAGCATAAAATACTTTCAAGCATTCTGAGATTTTTAAAAACTACATGCTCTTTTTGGAAATAAGATGGCAAAAACTTCTCAAGAATAACATATGAGGAAACCAATACTTTATTTCACTTTGAACATGTACATATATGATTATATGATTATAAGGAAATATAACTAAGAATAGAAGGGACGTAGTTGTGCAATGCTCCATGGACGGTCTATTTCATCCAGGTCTGTACTACCGCCAACTCTCTTTCTCTTCTGAGTATCCGGTCTTTCCTTGATTGGTCTCATATCGGTTAATATGATCCATTATGCAGAACTCGACTAATCATAAAAGGTCCTTCTCAAATCGGGAAAAGTTTATGCTTTCTATTTTGCACAAGTCAGAGAACCAAACCGCCCTTCCTGAAAGAACGGTTTTGCACTCTCTGAGTATGATACTTGCACAACTTCTGCTAATAGGCTGTAGATTTCTGCTCAGCAACGACGCGAACTTCTTTGACTATGTCGAGATCATCTTGTCGAGAAACTTCTGCATCTTCTTTGATATACGCTTTGACTCGAGGAGACTGGTGAATTAGATCACTTGGAAGAACTACTTCTGCACCGTAGACCAAGAAGAAAGGAGTGTATCCGATTGATCTGTTGGGAGTTGTACGTAAGCTCCATATCACAGACGGTAATTCCTCCTCCTAAGCCCCTGCGGCACGATGAAGTGGTGCCTCAAGACGAGGTCGGAGTCCTTGCAAAATAAGACTGTTAGCTCTTTTGACTTTCCCATTAGCATGTGGATGCGCAACTGATACAATATCAAGTCGGATCCCTTGCTCCTCATAAAATTCGGCAAGTTCTCCCATGGAAAAGTTGCTCCCCTTGTTAGTAATTATACTGCGCGGATACCCGAATCGGATGATCACGTCTTCGACGAACTTTCTGATTGTGGCTCCATCGCAACTTGTTACGGGTTTGGCCATAATCCATTTTGTAAATTTATCCATCATCACTAGTAGGTGAGTAAATCCACATTTTTCCATGCAAACCGGCCCTACCATATCAATCCCCCAGACTGCAAATGGCCATATAATAGGGATTGTTCGCTACTGATTAGCCAGAGCGTGTGCCTGACAGGCGTACTTTTGGCAGCCTTTGCACGTTTTGACTAGTTTATCGGCATTCACCTTAGCTGTAAGCGAAAAGAATCTGTGTCTAAAAGCTTTTGCCACTAAAGACTTGGCTGCAGCGTGGTGACTATACTCTCCTTCGTGGATTTCTTGTAAGATTTCCACTCCTTCCTCCGAAGAAATACAGTGCTGAAAAACCCCAGAAACACTCCGCTTATAGAGCTCACCATTTATTATCGTATAGGCTTTTGCTTGTCGGACGATCTGCCGGCTCAGAACTTCGTCTTCGGGTAATTTTTCGTCTATCAGGAAATCCAGATAGGGTTTTATCCAGCTGGGAATTACAGCCAGAACTGCTATTAGAAGTGAGTCGTATTTTGTCGGATAGTCCTCATCAACTCCTATGATAGAGGGAACTTTTAGGTGCTCTAGAAAAGCGCCATCCGAGACTTGTTTCCGCGTAGAACCTATCCTTGATAGGCATCTGCTTCCTCATTTTCTGCTCGAGGGATGTGTTGAACCTCAAAACCCTCAAACAATTTAGATAATTCATCCACAACAGCTTTGTAAGCTGCCATGTGCTTGTTTGTATTGCAGATACTGGATACTTGCTGAGCAACTAAATCCGAGTCTTCATAACACATGAGTCTTGTTACACCAATATTTTTGGCCATTCATATTCCATGTAACAATGCTTCATGCTCGGAAATATTATTGGTTACCGTGAAGTGTATTTGTAACATATAGAACAACTTGTCTCCGTGGGTTATTTGAGCACCACGCCAGCCCCCGAGCCTCCTCATGCTTTTGACCCGTCAAAATGTAGGGTCCAAAATTCCAAGTCTGGAGGACCTGTATTTTCTGCCATATCTGTCCAATCAGCGACGAAATCGACAAGTATTTGGGATTTGATTGTTTTTCATGGCTTGTACTCGATGTCAAAAGCTGCAAGCTCTATTCCCCAATTTGCGACACGTCTTGTGGCGTCGCAATTGTTGATTATATCGAGCAGTACTCACCACTGTGATCTTGTGTTCTTGAAAGTAGTGTCGTAGCTTTATGGAGGCGAAGAACACTCCATAGGCTAGCTTTTGATGGTGTGGATACCGTTGTTTCGACTCTGTCAGGACGTCACTCAGGTAGTATGTTGGACGCTGTGCCTTATGCTCATAGCCTTCTTCCTTGCGCTCCACTGATTTTACCACATTTATGACTTTGTTAGTTGCTGCGATGTAAAGTAACATAGCCTCCCAAGGATTTGGTTCTGCGAGAATTGATGGGTTCAGAAGTATATCTTTCAAACTTTGAAGAGCAGCATCGACTTCCTGGGTCCAGACAAATTTGTCGGTTTTTTCAAGAGTTTGTATAGAGGCGCGACTCTTTCTCCGAGTAGGCTGACGAACCGACTCACTGTCCTTCAGGCGAGTCGGCCTGGTAATGTTGATCATAGCCTTAATTTTGTACCGGTTCACCTCTATGGCTCTTTCAGAAATGATGAAACCTAAAAAATTTCCGGCTGGAATTCCAAAAAAACACTTCTTCAGATTTTGCACTATGTTAAATTTTCGTAGACTAGCAAATGTTTCCTCTAAGTTGGAAATAAGTGTTTCCTTATTTTTGGACATCACTACTAAATCATCTACATATGCATGAACATTGCGTCTAAATTGATCGTTAAGACAACGCTGCATTGTGCATTGATATGTAGCTCCTGCATTTTTAAGCCAAAAGGCATAGTTTTGTAACAGAAGGTTTCGAAAGCTATGACGAAAGACGTCTTTAGTTGATCCAATTCTTTCATCGGTATTTGGTGATATCCAGAATATGCATCTAGAAAACAGAGTAATTCCGACCCTGCCGTTGGGTCGATAACTTGATCGATTCTAGGCAAAGGAAACGGATCTTTAGGGCAAGCCTTGTTAAAGGAAGAGTAGTCAATGCACATCCTTAAATCAATAGTGTCCCTTTTAGGGACGAGTACAGGATTTGCCACCCATTCAGCATGGATGACCTCTACGATAAATCCGGCTAATTCTAGTCGAGATAATTCCTTAGCTATTGCTTTGCATGTTTCATCACCAAACTGTCGTAAGGACTGTTTGATGGGTTTAGCGTCAGGATACACATTAAGAGAGTGATCGGCAAGTTCCCTAGGTACTCTAGTCATGTCAGAAGGCTGCCATGCTAAGATATCACTATTAGATTTGAGGAACTCGACGAGCATGCTTTCCTATGCGCGGTCTAAGCCTACCCCTACGTTCGTCGTCTTGGAAGGATCGTCTTCCTTCAGCGACATCTTTTTCGTCTCTTCCGACACCTTGAACTGCATGCTTGGTTTCAGCACCTCATTCTTCGTAGTATTCATCTCGGACGGATCAATGGTCTTCTTGACCTCCTGGTACTCCTGGACATGCAACACAGCTTTAGCAAAGGCAGCAGATCCTTCATCGCATTCTCGCGCTTTCTTCGGATTTCCCCGGATGGTGATGACACCCTTTGGACCTGAAAGTTTTATCATGTTGTAAATGTAAGCCTTTATTTTGTCAAAATAAAGCTTTCGGTTTGCATACAACTACATTAATATAGAATGGCCATCTCTTTAAGAGCATCGCTTTTGCCTTTTCTAGCTTCTGCACTAAGTGATTAAGAGCATCTTCACTCGTTGGCCTATTCTCAGACCGAAATCTGAATCAAAATATGGCCAGACGAAACACGTTTTTGGTTTGGGAACGGCGAGTTTCCCACTTGCGTTCCGAGTCCGACTTTCCAGGACGTTTTTTTGCCCAAATTCGGCTCAAATTCGCCATTTTCTACATAGTTCGGTATAATATGAATACAGAGCAATGTTCGGCATAAATTTAAACATAGTTCGGCGTAAATTAAAATAGTTTGGCATATAATAACAATACAACATATTTCGGGCTAGTGCGGCCAGTTCATGCTCGGCATCTACGTGTTGCTTCTGTGTATCCATAGGTGCTCAACCAGATCATCCTGTAGTTATTAATGCACTACGAATCTTGGATCTCCTGACACATGGTGATGAAGGCAGCCCAGGTTGGAGGCACCTGGTGATCAGGCTCGATAAGAGGTCCATGTCTATAGTATGACTCGTTTTGTTTGACCAAACTCACTGGATCCTTCCTCTCATCCTCAATGATCATGTTGTGCAAAATCACACAACAATTTATCACTTCTCACATCTGATCTTTCGATCAGGTCATAGTAGGGAACCGGACAACTGTAAACCTCTGTTGGAGCACATCAAGTGACCGATCCACGTCCTTCCTTCAAGCTTCCTGTTCCTTGGCAAACTGAGCATGTTTGGGGAGGATTAGGTTTGAGATAGTCTTCACAAATGTTGGACATCTTGAATAGATGCCATCTGCAAGATAGTATCCCTTGTTGTAGTGGTGTCTGTTGATCTCAAAGTCCACAGGGGGAGCATCACCCTCAACAAGCTTGGCAAAGACATTTAAGGAGTTGAGGACGTTGATGTCATTGTTGGATCCTGCCATGCCAAAGGAGTGCCAGATCCAAAGATCATGTGTAGCAACTGCCTCGAGTATCACAGTGCAACCTCCTTTGTGGCCTTTGTACATTCCCTGCCATGCAAATGGATAGTTCTTTCAATGTCAATGCATGCAGTCTATGCTTCCAAGCATCCCAGGAAATCATCTACTTTTATTGACTGCGAGGATCCGAGCAGTGTCTTCAGCAGTGGGTGTTCTCAAGTACTGTTTACCAAACACTACAATCAATGCCCTGCAGAACCTGTACAAGCAATCGATGGCGGTGGACTAGGCCATGCGGAGATAGTCATTGACACTGTCACCCGGCGCTCCATATGCAAGCAACCTCATCGCCATTATGCACTTCTGTAGTGAGGAAAACCCAACCATGCTGGTGCAGTCCTTCTTGCACACGAAATAGGGGTCGAACTCCCGGATGGCATGCACAATCTCGAGGAAGAGCTTTCGGCTCATCCCGAAATGACGTCGAAACACGACCTCTTCATGCAATGGCTCATCGGCGAAGTAGTCGGCGTACAACATGCAGTAGCCCTCCATCCTCTGTCTTGACTTGTACTTCCGGCGACCCTTCGCCGAACCTCCACGCTTCGGCGTTGCCATCTGCACGTATAGCCGGGCGAGGGATATGCGGATCTTTATGCGCTCTGCATCTTTGGCGGCAGCAGCGTTCTCCTCCTCCAACAACACGGCGAATATATCCTCATCGTCGGAGTCCATGGCCGAACCGGCAAAACGCCGAACACTTGGCGGGCGAGGTGGTGGGAGCTCACAGCGAAGCCGAGCTACGGCGAAGTTTGGGCGGCGAAAGATGGCCTAGGCTGAGGGAAAAGGGGCGGCGACTGCGGCGTGCCTATCTGGAGGCGGCGACTGCGGCGAGGTTTGCCAGCGAAGTCATGGTGGCAAAGGTATCTGGGGAGCTCTACGCCGCATTCTAGGCAAGTGGGTGTGGGGAATGAAACTGCCTCGCCGACAAGGTTGGCCCACGCCTGTTTTTCGCTTCGTCCGTGTTATCAGGGCGTTCCCAGCAACCCAGAAATGGCCTGAAAGTCCGGACAAAACTTGTCCTAAATCCGGATAAAACCGAGATTATAAAAATGCGATTAGGCAATGCGAGTGGATATGCTGTAAGTCCCGTCTTCACATTTTCTGTTTGATGCACACTGTATCGTGTAGAGAACCACTTTTTTTTTCTTCTTATTAATCATCTTCTTCCCGAGGACTGCCCGCGATCGGTATGAATAGGATAGCACCACCTCGCTTGCTCCAGGTGCGCTGCTCGCCTGCACCGCTTCCATTTGTTGCTTACTTGCGCTGGTCGCTTGCACCACGCCGCTTGCCGGAATTGATCCGTATCCAGATGATTCGCTGAAAATTGGTACAGAGTTGGCTAGAATCTGAGCAGGGTGACATGATCTTCGACCACAATTTTGCCAAAGCAGCGAGGAATCGGAATCGACAATCGGAGGCATGTTAAAAATAAAAATATGTTGCAGACTGTTGGTTATATTGGCTAAGACAACAATTCAATAAGACGTTGTACGGACGGCGGCGTGGCGGATGAGACGGTTGAGAAATTAATGGTTAGGATGACTAATTGTCTTTCCACACGGTACATATAGAGTGTGTTTGGTTGCTCAATCTAATATTTTTTATCACTTGATCCTGGATGCTGCGTGGGGCGGCGAGATTTGGATCAACTTCGACACTTTATTTAGTAGCCCACATCCTGCCTAAAGCCCCTACCGATTGTTTGTCTGGAGCAAAAAGAGGCAACGAGTGTTTATGTTTAACTAACATGCTTTCTTTCTTAATCCCCTCTATATATCCACCCGTGTCTCTAGATGAAAAAGATGTTACTCAATGTTATGATTTCATTCCCGCAAACGACTTGTAATTTATGTCGTGTTTCTTTTTAGAGCTTCTTTGGACAATTTTTTTCAAATTCGTCACACACAGTCCATCATTTGAAATTTTCTTTAAAGAAAAGGTTTAATTCATCATTTCACATGATTGTTGTAAGTTTTCTCTTTTAACATTTCTGTATGAGTAGATCTAGATCAACGTATAGTATATTAGAATAGTTTAGATCTACTCGTTTATGTATATCAAAATAAAAAACTTACAATACGAAAGTTTCGTAAACTGGTGAGGCGAAGATACGTCTCAAAGGAAATTTTGTATACGATGAATTTAACAAAATTTGTTCACAAAATGTATACATATGAACATGAAACATACCACTAAAAAGTTAAGAAAACTAGGAAGTATTTGTGGCAATGGAACCACAGCGTCGATTCATATATTTTTATGTACAACTTATTTTGAATTAATTCATTTTTATATAGACCATAAGGGATTATGTTAACCATGTTAGACAAGAAATGTTAAAGTGTGAGGTTCATAAGGGAGAAGAATTTGCACACCTAGGGTCTAGATTTTGGTGTTTTTAGAAGGCTGCTTTAAATCTCATGCGGTGCAAAGAAATCAATGCGACCTAAAAAATATATATGGGCTTATTTCTTTCGACGCCATGCAATAAACGGGAATACGGCCTTGCCGGATTGTGTTTTGGGGGCACCACAAATATATTTATGGGCCAGGCCTTTTATAAAATATGCTAGCTCGGAAAAATCATGATAAGCTGTAAAATGGTCTGACTTTTACTGGTCAGGCCTATTTAGAGTATCAGTTAGAGTTGTTCTTAGACATCACAAAGGTATAAAAATGGAGAGGAAATAAACGAACCGAGTGGTGTCATATTTGCTTACAAGTCTAGATATATGCAATTTTTGACAAAAATGAGACATCGTTTTTAAGGAAGGAGGAAGTACATTTTTTGAAAGAAGAAATAAATATAAGACCGAGCTATTAGAGATATGTTTGTGTTGTAATCAGTTTGTACCTCTCTATGTCGGTTGGCCTAAACCCTAGATTAGTTTGGCCTATATATGTACTCTTTAATCCCCACATATCAATACAAGTTATTATTCTCTCCAAATATCATGGTATTAGACGCCTAGATTTTCCACACCCTGGCATGGCTCCGCCGCCCACCCCTCTTCCGCCGCCGTCTGGACTCCTCTTCTCCACGGCAGAATTCCACGCCGCCGGTGCCCCTACTTCCCCCTCTTCTCTACCCCAAACCCTAGTTCCTATTACCACCTCCGGCGCCACCACCACCATCCACCATGTCGTTCGCCGACACCATCAACGACATCTCTCCCTTCATACCCATCACCCTAGATCTCTCTGCCCACAACTACTATCACTGGCGCCACCTCTTCAAAGTTCATCCGGGGCGATGCAATCTTCTCGCACACGTCACCACAGACTGCGTTACCTGACACGACGATCCACAATGGGTCAAAGACGATCTCGCGATCATCCAGTGGATCTACACACGCGTCTCCACCGAGATCTTCAACCTCGTCTTCCGCAACGCTTCATCAGTCGCCGCCCTATGGGATGCCCTTCATCACCTTTTCCAGGACAACATCGATGCCCGCGTGAACAACCTCAACATCGATCTTTGCAATATCGTACAAGGCGCCTCTCCTGTCGGCGTCTACTTCAACGCCTCTCCTCCATTGCTGACAAACTTCACGAGCTTGGTGACCCCATTGAAGAACGGTAGCTCATCAACATCCTTCTCGTCGGGCTCAGCAAGGACATCGACAAGCAGGCCTCCTTTATACCTATGATGTGGCCTCGTCCCACCCTTGCGGAGGTTCACTCCATACTGCAGAGTGTAGATCGTGCCCTCTAGAGCTGGGAATCGCGCCCCTAGGTCTTCATCGCCCGCCCCTGCCATGACACACCTCCCTCAGCCGATTCATATAATATGATAATGGACGTGAATTTGATAACACTAAAAATCATGATTTCGTTCTCTCCCACGATATTCTACTTTGGTTCTCTTGTCCCTACACCTACCAACAAAATGGTAAAGCTGAACGTTCCCTTCAGTCCAGCACTGATATTCTACGCACCTTACTTATTCAGGCCTACCTTCCTTCCTCCTTTTGGGTAGAAGCTCTAAACGTTGACACCTTCCTAATTAACATTCTTCCTACTAAAACGTGTCCCCTTTATACACCATACCAATCTCTCTTTCTCCATCCTCTGACTACTCTATGTTACGTGTCTTCGGCTGTTTATGTTTTCCAAATATTACCTCCACCACCCCTCAGAAACTTGCACCTCGCTCCCTCCCATGTATTCACCTCGGCCTCTCTAGCAATCCCAAAGGTTATAGGTGCTTCGATCCATCCTTTGGTCGTGTTTTCACCTCTCGTTATGTCATATTTGATGAAACTACTTTCCCTTATACTATTGCTAATATTGCCAAACAAACCACTACACCAAGTCCTACCCAGCACCGTGCCCCACCACCCATCCTATCATCACTGCCGCGCGCTCTGCCGCGGCAGAGAACTCGCCGGATTTTCCTGCCACGATAGAGTTTACGCCCGTTTTTCCTGCCGTGGCTGCGGATTCTCCTACCATGGTAGACTTTTCCGCCTGTTTCCCCTGCCACGGCAACGGTCTCTCCTTCCACGACAGCACTTTCTCCCGCTTCCTCTGCCTCCATAGCCAGCCCCGTCCAAACTTCTGTCACGACATCTCCATCACCTACACCACCCACAATTCCACCCAATGTCGTTCCCACTTCTATTCATGAAAATGATCATGTCATGTGCACTGGGGGCAAATGCGGTTTTCATATCCCACGTCGTCTCCTAAATATTTCTGCCACTCCTAATATTTCACCCATTCCAACTTCTTACAAACGAGCTCTTCTAGATCCTCTCTAGAACTCAGCTATGCGTAAAGGATTTTATGCTCTCCGCCACAACAACACATGGACTCTTGTTCCCAAACCATCAAGTGCCAACGTAGTTTCTAGCAAATGGGTCTTTCGTCACAAATATAACTCTGATGGTACTATCGCTCGTTATAAAGGTCGTTGGGTGTGCCAAGGATTTTCCCACCAACATGGGATTGATTTTGATGAGTCCTTTTCTCCTGTTGTCAAACACGGCACCATTCGCATTGTCCTTAGTCTTGTCGTTTCTTCTTCCTAGCCTATTCACCAACTTGATGTCAAAAATGCTTTCCTTCATGGCACCCTCACTAAAACTGTCTACTGTCAACAACCTTCAGGCTTCAAAAACTCTTCTTCCCCTCATTTTGTCTGTCTCCTTCACAAATCTCTATACGGTCTCAAACAATCTCCTCGTGCTTGGTTTCATCGTTTTGCAACTTTTATTCAAACTATTGGTTTTATTCATCAAAATCTGATTCCTCTCTCTTTATTTTTCACACCACTGAACACACGGCCTTCCTTCTTCTATGCGTTGATGACATCATTCTCACAACCTCCTCTGATTCCTTTTTACAGCATATCATCTTGTCTCTTAACAATGAATTCTCTATGACAGATCTAGGACCCCTCCATCATTTTCTTGGTGTTACCGCCTCTCACACTTCCACCACATTATTTATCTCTCAACATTAGTACATTCTTGATTTACTCTCTCGCGCTGGGATGACCGACTGCCAGCATTCTCATACCCCTGCTGATGTTGGCACCAAGATTTCTGTTGGCGGTGATCCTGACTCTGATCCTATCTTTTATCGTAGTCGCACCGGTTCTCTTCAATACACTACATTAACAGATCCAGAAATCTCGTATTCCGTTCAACAAGCCTGTTTATACATGCATGATCCTAGTGTTGGGTTTGCAGCATAGAAAACAACCTACAATATGAACAACTGAGCACCAAGATCTATCTATCTAGATACAAGCAACATGTGGATATACATCCATATATAACTTACCCTTGAAGACTAACAAAGTGCTACGAGATTGGTTCTCGTGGATGATGTAGTCGTTTACTTGCCGATCTCAAGATCGTGATGAAGTCCATCCGGTCCAGCACCAGCAAGTCCAGCACCACAAAACAGTGGTGCATCGGTGATCGCACACACGTCCGGGTACCCCGACAACCTCCGAGTCCTCACTCCAGCAAAGCAGTGGAAGCAGCAAATCCTTGCTCCTGAAAAAGCCATCGCGAACATGTATCTCACTGATTCGAGACCATGGGGAAATTCTAGAGGGGGAGAGAGATCCTTCACGAGGAGGTGTAAGATGAGAGGAGGAGAGGGGGGAATCCCAAAGTCCATGGCGTTGCAGCCATGGTGGGTGCCCCCACCTCTTCCACATTCATGTGGGTGGAGCTCCCACTCCCATAAAAAGCCTCCACTCAAAATTCCACTCACCTCCATTTAATTTCCACGAAATTTAATGCAAGCTCTCATTTAATAAAACTCTTTTATTTATTTTATTTAGAATTTTTTTAATTACATTAATTAACAAACATTCACATAAAATCCTTACAATATTTCAATTTCACATGCAGAACCAGTTTCAGCAATTTCAGCCAAAACAATTATGGTTTCCATTGAAATAATTCCAGCGCTTTCTTTTTCTTTATTTGGCTTCTTATTTGCTCCAAATAGTGTCGGTATCCCTTAAGTGTGTCACACTGCAGTTCATGAATAATGTAGACATGATCGAGACCCCTCTCCGATCAATAATCAGCAACGGGACCTGGAGATCCGTACCGACTCCCACATATTCAACGATGACTTCTTGTGATTGTGTGAACCTTTTACACCGTAATTATATCCCTTTGTCTCGCGATAGTTTACATGTCCAAGATACCTAGTTTCATCTCGTTACCGACATGTACTCTTTTATCATTCCTGTGATATAACATTCTAGTGATCTCCATCACTTGCTTGCAAGCTATATCCATGTGATATCACCGAGAGGGCCTAGAGTATATCTCTTCGTCATTTGGATGGAAAAATCCCACCCTTAATCCATGAGCCTCTACATAACACTATCGGAGTATCTGAACCCACCTTTATAGTCACCCTGTTGCAGTGTGATGTTTGATGTTATCAAGTTACTCTTCCTGTGTTAGTGATTCACATGATCTCATGGTATGTAGCATCCCAATTGTCTAACAATTGTAATGCTACTTGGTCTAGTAATATAATAGCTACTTCAGACATATAATTGTTGCATCATCAATATATCATGCTCATGTCATCATGCCTCCTTGCATTTGAGCATCATATAAAACCCTTTTGATTTGGTTCTTCTCTCATATGCATTGTTAATTGTATTTGCCTCTTGATATTGTATTTGGCTGTTGATATACTGTCAGATGCCCAAGTTGAGTTGGGGGCATATCTCTTATTAACTCCACCACCTTTCTTTCACCACCTTATAATTCCACCATCCAACTAAATGTGAGCTTTGCACTTTCTTTGGGTTTTACCTCTAGCTCATGTGGGTTGGGATGGATCCAATTCTTTTCCACATGCTCTCATCTTGGCATCATGTTGTTTTCACATTATTGATAAATGAGAGCCACATGGCCACCTTTGCATGCCTTGTGAGTGGAACCCTTTTTCCTAGCTTCCATATGAATTATTATGGGTTCATGCTCATGTGGGAATATTTTTGGGACTAGTAATCATCTAGTGGAACATACACACTAGCATGTCTCATTTTATTTCAAACATGGCCATCTCCAACTACTCCACATGGGGCATCCTTTCATTTCTTCTGCTTGGCTTTAGTCCACCTTTGGAAATGCAAATGAATAATGCCATGTAATAATATTGTTTTCACAATGATCAACATGGCAATAAATATTTTGCATGGGCCATGCAAGTACCACCTTTTGCTTGTCAATTGGAATTTTATTGGAAGTTTGAGTGGATATTTTCCCCATATCTCTCTCTACCCCCTTTAGCTTGGTCTTGCTTGATGCATGCTAGCATTAACACCCCATCACCATATCCATCTATGCCATCATCCCCTTTTCTTCTTTTCTCTCTTTTGGCTATCTTGTTTGAGCTTGTTTGGTGCATGCTTGATCTTGTCAAAGAACCACTCCATCTAATCTCTCCTCTCTCTAAACCATCTCTCTCTCCCTCATTTAACCCTAAACCCCACCCCCTCTTTTCCATCTATGCCGAGCCTCTTCCAGCTGGCCCCACCTGGCCCCCTCGCTCCCTGGCCCACCTAGCTGCTACCCCACCCCAAACCCTAGATTCACCCGAGCCAAACCTAACCCTAACCCGACCCTAGCACCTAGCCGAGCCACCCCTCCTCTCTCTCAGCTCTCTCTCTCTGCATGGGGGCCCCTCCACCGAGCCTACCACCTCTCTGGCCTCACCCTACCCCACCTGGACGTCCCCTACTTGCCCTGCCTGCCCCGACCAAGCACGTGAAGAAGGAGAGGGTAAAAGGTGGCCGAGGCCACCTTTTTCCCATCTACCGCTCCCCCACGGCACCACCTCCTCTCTGCCGCTCCTCCCCTCCCTCTCTTCCACCTGCTACCTCCCCCAGATCTCCCCAGGGTCGAGCCCATCCGCTCCTTCCTTCCCAGCAACCCCACCACCGTCTAACCGGCCGCTGCTCTCGGTGTCGCCGTCCACATACAGAACCAGGAGGCGGTCGTGCATACGCGGGTGTCGGGGAGGTTCACGGCCGTCCACTGCGTCGTCCTGTACACGCCGGCAACGAGGAGGAGAACCAGAGCCACTAGATCGACGCCAAGGCCGACGCCAAACCCTAGTCGCCCGGCCTCTGCCTCGACGACGATCGCCTGCTCCCCTGCCCGTTCCGACCGCACCAACCTCTCCCCGGTGAGCCCACGATCCTCCTAGACATGCTATGCCTCGCCGTGCCGCCCTAGATCCGCCGGACGTTTCATCGAGCACCCTCGGTGCACCGATGAGCGCGCGCGCCTGCTCGCTTCCGCGCCGCGCAAACCCTATCTAGGCCCCGCCCGCTCTCCTGACACCTAGCCCAAACCACCGCAGTGGCTCCGCCCTCCGCGCGCGAGCCCTAGGTCGCCGGATCGAGCCCCGCGTCGCGTCGCGAGCCCTGTCGAGCACCGATCGATCGGCAGAGGGCAGAGGAAGAAGCACAGTACGCGTCACCGTTTTGCACAAAACCCCCTCCTAGTTTTTATGCCTAACCCGCGGTACCTCGTGGCCCACCAGACAGCCACCCAGTCAATCTTGCAAAGAACCCCCCCGTTTAACCCCAGCCTTAACCCGCGCTCCCTGGATCTACCACGTGTCGTGTCCCCGCTGGCGTGCCCGTGAGTGGGTCCGCGTGAGCCGTGGCCCCACATGTCATTTGCTAGGGCTAGATCAAGCTGCGGTGAGAAAAGCTGTTCTGCGCGCTGAGCTGCTGAGTCAGCCAGTGGCCCCACCAGTCAGTGTCTGAGGCTAGATAAACTTGAGTATAGAAAGTATTTCTGTAATCTGTTTAAATCCAAATCTTTTCAAAATTAATTCAAATTCAAATTTATTTCTGTTTTTAAATAACTTTTAAAATATAAATCCAAATAATACAAATAATATATGTTTTCAAATCAGAAAAATATGAGGATTTCAAATATGCCCTTCAAAATATATTTTGAACATTTAAAATTTCAAGTTGATTAAAATCGCAATAAAATGCCCTTTTCCCTTAATTAATTAATAACTTTTGTTTTATAACTCCAAATTTAACAAATAATATGTCTAAAATGTTTAGCTCGACGAGACCTTTCTGTTTATGCATTCCATGGTTTGATTTGAAGCATGCATCAAATAAATATAAAGTGAACAGCAACTAAAATGAGAATAAAATGTGGGCAAAACTCAATAAAATGGTTTCTTCTTGTATTCCACACCTCACCCATGCCATGCTACTTTATTGCCATGCAAATTGTGCATCATTCATCATGGCATGATTGTTTGCTTGTCGCATTTATTCATATGCTTGTGCGCTTTATTTATGTTGGCCCTTGTTTGTTTGGTTCTTCTTCGAATAGACGTTGAGCAGGGGATATACCAAGAGAACCAGGAGCACTACCCAGATCCATCCCTTGCTTCAACTGAGCTGCCAGGCAAGCACTACCACATGCTTGCATATATATAGTACCTATTGCCTCTATCTTATTCTTGCATCACTGAGTCGCAATTGCATTAAATTGAATCCCAAGTATTGCATAGCCTTTACTTTTAAACCCCACCGAAGCTTGTTCCTCCATCCCATGAGCCATTACTACAGGAGTTGTTTGAGCCATGCGAGTCGTAGAACAGCATGTGTAGGGTATGTGAGTGTCTGATGGATAACGAGGTACCCATACAACTTAACCTGAGTAGTAATGGGATAACTAATGAAAGTGGCATCGGTGAGCCATATTTGCTATTTGGTTTTTCAGGCTCACTTGTGTCCCATAGGACCCCGAGTACTTGATTCCTGTTCCTTGAATATTCGCGCTATCCACATCCGGGAGGCTTATGAACCCCCCTGAGCCAGAGCTTGATTCATTCTTATTTCTTGGGGCCACAAACTAGTTTGAGGTTTTATTTACTATCCTGTACTTATGCCATGCTTTACTGCTTTATTTAAATTGTGCGAGGTACTGCACACTGTACTGTTTAGGAAAGCGGAGTGTTTTCGCGGTGTCGACAAGCCCAGTCACATTTTCGGGTTCCCAGTCGTTCACAGCCACTGACGCAAACCTTGAGGCCGTCTCGGAGTCAGCTAACTTCGTTGCGGGTAGCTCAATGGGGTGGCCCCCTGAAATATTTCTGAATCCTGTAATTGCTTTGTCGTGACTGCCTCGTTGGGTTTTGATTTGGTTTTTCCGAGGCATATCGAGTGTGTGTTGCTATTTGTGCACCCCTGCAGGGTAAAACTTTCTGAAAGCCGTGTCCGCGGTTATGGACGACTTGGAGCACAGTTTCTCGATCATAGACAAGCATAACTAAAGTACCGCTTTTAATTTGACTAGACTAGGTACCTGACTAGTAAATAGTGCAACACTCACGGAATGGATAATAAAACTGCCAACGGATGGGGGTTGTTCGTCCGCTTCCTCGTCGGTAAGCGAGGAGGAGGATGGATCTGTGGATATTACCGTTATAACTGTTATAATTGTTGTTATTAATTCACGGACATCCGTCTATCTCTGGTTAGGCGGATGGTTAGCGAGTATCCTTAGAATTGCTAGGGTTTATCTTTTGCTGCAATTGCGTCACCCCAGGTTGTGTCCCCTTTAGAGGCATAAATACTTGCTGAGTACCCCTAGGGTCTCACACGATAAATTATTGGTTCAGATGGACAGGTACCCTCGCAAGATGGATACTGGGTGGAAGAGACGGACGATGTGGGCAACGATCATTCGGTGTAGAGATTCCGGGAACGGGGACCCGTGAGATCTGTGGGCGGGATCTGCTTATTTATGGGGCATCTTATGCCGATTTGCTTCTTATCCATACTCGGATTTTGTCTTCCACTTCCGCCAGATACTCTGTTGATTGATGCATGAGGAGATATCCTAAACTATTATATCTATCTAGGATATTTGGATCTTGCCGTATGGCGTTGCTATATTTCCTTTCTTTTTAGATGGAATGGCTCTGATGTACTGTTGTATGGTGGCTTGCATACATACTCATTTGTGTATGTAGTTGATCCCTTCGCCTGCCGATTACGCCGCCCGTTCTTGTCCCGATGTTTGGAAATGGTTGGGACAGCCGAAAGGTCTACCTGTGAGTGGCATCTGGGCCCCACCGTACTATTTCAACCATTTCCGTTCATCCAGGCTTGTAACTAGGAGCGTAATTCACCGAGGTAGTTACAATTGGTATCAGAGCCATCCCGCCCTTCAGGGTCTCAGCCAAATGGTCGTTGTCTGTCTAGCAAATATTTTTGGTAGTTATGTATACTAGGGAAAAACAAAACACGAGAGTAGGACTGCTTCCACTTTTCTTCTTACCCAACCACCACCCTTTTCTGGTAAGGAAGTGTAACGTTTTCAATCCTCTTCTCAAAATTGAAACTAGGATTCACGTGTTCTGGGTTTCCGTAGTACCATAGGTTGAGTGTGTGTGTGTGTGTGTGTAAATCCTTGTCTATCTGTTGCATCCAAGTTGTTATCTCTATCGGCCTCTTGGTTATCAACTGTTGGTACATTCCATACCGATAGGCTTTTGCAAACCGACGCGATCTGTCTTACTCTTTGTTATCCGACGTTATCTTGTTTGGGGTGTTCATTTCCGTAGTTGCTAATCTTTAGGTTCATCGTGAGAAGAAGGTGTTGGGATATGTGTTTTACTTATTCATGTGCGGAGTAATGATTTGAGTGCGGGATGGAGTCGCGACCATACCACTACTCTTATCATTCGCTCTTGTATATTGAATTGGTAGAGTCACTAATCTTGATTCGTTAACTGATTTTGCGCATCTATTGGTATTTTAATGCCGAAATTTGTGGAAAATTTTTCTTTGATATATTTGTGTACCACACTCCTTTCAGTCGTGTGCGATATGCTTAATATCTTTTAGGTGCTTTGAACTTCGTTGATATTTTAATATCATCTTAGTAAATTGTATCCTTTAATCTTGATTAATTCCATCTTGGTACTATTTTGGATTATTATTCTCCATCATAGTACTGACTTGTGTTTTATCTCAATCACAGGATGGCACCACCACGCCGTTCTGAGGAGGACATACAACCTGAACTGGGGGCAGCGTTGTCAAGCATCGCCAATGCCTTGGCAGCAATGCAGCAGAACCAGCAGCGTTTTGAGGAAAGTGTCAGGAGGAATGAGTTTGTTCCGCTACCTCCACCTCCCAAGCGAGGAGACATCAAAAGCTTTCTGAAGTTCAACCCACGCCAATTTGATGTTTCTGATCAACCACTTGATGCTGATGATTGGTTGCGTGAGATGTCAAGGCTGCTGATGACTGCTGATGTTCCTGAGCAAGAATGGGTAAAGTGTGCCACTCACCTTCTGAAGGGAGATGCAGCTCTCTGGTGGGATAATTACCTGAAGGCAAACTGCACTGGTTTTCAGCCTACTTGGGGACAGTTCGCTGGAGCTTTCAAAGAGCAGTATCTGTCAGAAATTGTCATGGAGAGGATGAAGGAAGTGTTTCTCAACCTCAAGCAGGGCAATGATAATGTCAATACCTACATCAGGAACTTCATGAACCTTTCTCGTTATGGTGGCGATGAGATCTCGGATGACAAGAAGAAGCAGAAGAGGTTCCGGCAAGGGCTCAATGCATCGATTAAATATGCAATCACACATGCAAGGCCGGCGTCTTTTCTGGAACTTCAGCATATAGCTCTGCAGGAAGAGGCAAGTAGGCAAGTGTTTGAGGAGTCAAAGAAACACAACCGTGATGCAACAGGCTCTTCAGCTATGTCAGCTCCTTCTAAGCGTCGTGTCTGGGTTCCTAACACCCCACCGTCGCTCCCGGCTCCACCAAGACCTTCAAGCTACGCGGCAAGGCCACCAAACTTCCTCACTGCTGCTCCCAGGGGCTACAACCACCACTACCCTGGAGCGCCTGGCGGAGTCCCTGGCTACGTTGCTCCACGTCCACCTGGTGCTTGTTACACTTGTGGAGACTCTGGGCATCAAAGCTGGAACTGTCCGATGAAGAACAAGGCTCTTCCTCCACCACCTCCAAGATCTGCGGCAAGCTCTCCTTTGGTTCGTGCACCACCACCTCGGGCTCTCAACATCAACACCAAGCCCGGGTCTGCTATTGCTCGTGCCAACTGTGTCAACGCCGCTCAAGGTGAGCATGCACCTAGAGTTGTGATGGGTATGCTTCCCGTTAACTCAGTCCCTGCACGAGTTTTGTTTGATTCTGGTGCATCGCATTCTTTTGTGTCTCACAAGTTTGCAAATGAGAATGAGTTAGCGTTGGATCCTCTCCTCAAGCGGTTAATGGTCCTCTCTCCTGGAGCAAAGATGGCATCTTCTAAAATCAGCCATGGCAATCAAATTGAGATTGGTGGCTCTTTGTTCTCGGCTTCCTTAATCATTCTGGGCAATTCTGACATTGATGTCATCTTGGGCATGGATTGGTTGACAGCAAATGCAGCTGTGATTGATTGTGCTGAACGCTCGGTTTCTCTGAAGATTCCTGAAGGCCATATAGTCTATTCTCCAAGTCAGACTCCTGCTATCCAGCTTTTCTCTTTGGCGACTCTGAATGTTGATGCTATGGAAGCTATTCAGAGTGTTCCGGTGGTCTGTGAGTTCCCAGATGTCTTTCCTGAAGAGTTGCTAGGTATGCCTCCGGATCGTGAGGTTGAGTTTGTAATTGAGCTTGAACCTGGTACCGCTCCTATCTCCAAGCGGCCTTATAAAATGGGTCCTGCTGAGTTGGCTGAACTCAAACGACAGCTTGATGAACAAGAGAAGTTGGGTTTCATTCAGCATAGTACTTCTTCTTGGGGTCTCAATGCTAAAACCATCAAGAATAAATATCCCCTTCCGCGGATTAATGATCTCTTCGATCAGCTAGCTGGAGCTGTGGTATTCTCTAAGCTTGACTTGAGAAGTGGTTATCACCAAATCAAGATTCGCAAGGAAGATGTTCCTAAGACAGCTTTCACCACCCGCTATGGCCTGTATGAGTACACGGTCATGTCTTTCGGTCTCACCGACGCACCTTCCACCTTCTCGAGGCTCATGAACTCGGTTTTCATGGAGTATCTCGATAAGTTCGTTGTGGTCTATCTGGATGACATCCTAGTCTATTCTAAGTCACAGGAAGAGCATGAAGAACACCTTCGGTGTGTCCTAAACAAGCTTCGTGCGAACCGCTTGTATGCAAAGTTGTCCAAGTGTGAGTTTTGGCTGCCTCAAGTAACCTATCTTGGTCACGTCATCTCTGCCAAGGGCATTGCAGTCAACCCGGAAACTGTGAAGACAATTGTTGAATGGCTTCCTCCTGTCAATGTCAAAGAAGTGCGGAGTTTCCTTGGTTTGGCTAGTTATTGCCGTCGCTTCGTTCAGAACTTTTCGAAGATAGCGAAGCCTCTTACCGATCTTCTGAAGAAAGGCAAGAAATACTTTTGGACTCCTGCATGTCAAGCAAGCTTTGAGACACTCAAGGAGAAGCTCACTTCCACACCAGTCTTGGTTCCTCCGGATACATCCAAGCCGTTCCAGATCTTCTGTGATGCCTCTCTGCAAGGATTGGGTGCGGTCCTTATGCAAGAAAAACAAGTTGTTGCTTATGCCTCTCGACAGTTGAAGACGCATGAGATCAACTATCCTACACATGACCTCGAGCTCGCAGCAGTTGTCTTTGCTTTGAAAGTATGGAGGCACTACTTGCTTGGTAACCGTTGTGAGATCTTTTCTGATCACAAGAGTCTGAAGTATATCTTTACACAGCCTGATCTCAACCTTCGGCAGAGGAGATGGATTGAAGCAATCAATGACTTCGATCTGACCATCAACTACACTCCGGGCAAAGCTAATGTCATGGCCGATGCTCTCAGCCGCAAAGCTTACGTCAACAACCTCATGATGGAAGAACAACAGCCTCTCTTGTGCGAGGAATTCCGTCAGCTCAACCTTGAAATTGTGGAACAAGGGTATCTCCTGAACCTTCTGGCAACCCCTCTCTTGGAAGAAAAGGTTCGCTCTTCTCAGCTGGGTGATCCGTACACAAGAAAGATCATCTCCAGGATTCAGCTTCCGAAGTATGAGTCCTTCCACGTCGATGATCAAGGCACGCTTTTCTTTGAACACTGGATGTTTGTTCCGAACTACCCGGGTTTGCGAGAGCAAGTTCTCAAGGAGGCGCACGATTCTGTTCTTTCTATCCACCCTGGCAGCACAAAGATGTACATGGACTTTAAAACACAATATTGGTGGCCGGGTTTGAAACGATATTGTGCCAAATATGTCTCGGAGTGTGATGTCTGCCGCAGAGTGAAAGCTGTCCATCAGAAACCTTCCGGTCTTCTACAGCCATTGAAAACCCCGGAATGGAAATGGGAGAAAGTAGAGATGGACTTCATCACTGGTTTCCCAAGGTCGCAGAAGGGCAACAATGCAATCTTTGTTGTCATTGACAGGCTTTCTAAAGTGGCGCACTTCTTCCCCGTCAAGGAAACCATTTCTGCAATTCAGTTGGCGGAGCTCTATATCCACAGAATTGTCTCTCTGTATGGGGTTCCGCTTGAGATCAGTTCAGACCGTGGAAGCATCTTCACTTCCAAGTTCTGGGAGAGTTTCCAAAATGCTTTGGGAACAAAGTTGAACTTCAGCACAGCTTACCACCCTCAGTCGCAAGGACAAGTTGAAAGGATCAATCAGATTCTGGAGGATATGCTTCGTGCTTGCGTCATCTCTTTTGGCATGAAGTGGGAAGAATGTCTTCCTTATGCTGAGTTCTCTTACAACAACAGCTTCCAGAAAAGTCTAAAGATGGCACCATTTGAGGCTCTCTATGGCCGCAAATGCAGAACTCCGATTGGTTGGTCGGGTGCAGGTGAAAGGATCTTGTTTGGCCCTGACATTGTGACTCAAGCGGAGGAGAAGGTTCACATCATTCTTGAAAATCTGAGGATTGCTCAAAGTCGCCAGAAGAGCAATTATGACAGGAAGCACACGGACATGGAGTATGTCCCTGGTGATCTCGTTTACCTTCGTGTCACTCCCATGAGAGGCATGCACCGCTTTGGTATCAAAGGAAAGCTGGCTCCTAGATACATCGGTCCATTCAAAATTCGTGGAAGAAGAGGAGAAGTTGCTTATGCTCTTGAGCTCCCGGAAAAACTCAAAGTCCACGATGTTTTCCACATCTCTCAGCTCAAGAAGTGCTTCAAGGATCCCGGCAGGACCGTGGACCATGAGCTTATCAATCTCCAAGAAGACCTGTCTTATCAAGAACACCCCACAAAAATCCTCGAGATCGCAGAAAGAAGGACTCGCAACAAGTCCATCAAGTTCTGCAAGGTGCAGTGGTCGCACCATTCCGTTGATGAAGCCACTTGGGAACGTGAAGATGAGCTCCGTGCCAAGTATCCTACCCTCTTTGTGTCTTCTTCTTCTTCCTAGAATCTCGGGGCGAGATTCCTGTTTAGTGGGGGAGAGTTGTAGCATCCCAATTGTCTAACAATTGTAATGCTACTTGGTCTAGTAATATAATGGCTACTTCAGACATATAATTGTTGCATCATCAATATATCATGCTCATGTCATCATGCCTCCTTGCATTTGAGCATCATATAAAACCCTTTTGATTTGGTTCTTCTCTCATATGCATTGTTAATTGTATTTGCCTCTTGATATTGTATTTAGCTGTTGATATACTGTCAGATGCCCAAGTTGAGTTGGGGGCATATCTCTTATTAACTCCACCACCTTTCTTTCATCACCTTATAATTCCACCATCCAACTAAATGTGAGCTTTGCACTTTCTTTGGGTTTTACCTCTAGCTCATGTGGGTTGGGATGGATCCAATTCTTTTCCACATGCTCTCATCTTGGCATCATGTTGTTTTCACATTATTGATAAATGAGAGCCACATGGCCACCTTTGCATGCCTTGTGAGTGGAACCCTTTTTCCTAGCTTCCATATGAATTATTATGGGTTCATGCTCATGTGGGAATATTTTTGGGACTAGTAATCATCTAGTGGAACATACACACTAGCATGTCTCATTTTATTTCAAACATGGCCATCTCCAACTACTCCACATGGGGCATCCTTTCATTTCTTCTGCTTGGCTTTAGTCCACCTTTGGAAATGCAAATGAATAATGCCATGTAATAATATTGTTTTCACAATGATCAACATGGCAATAAATATTTTGCATGGGCCATGCAAGTACCACCTTTTGCTTGTCAATTGGAATTTTATTGGAAGTTTGAGTGGATATTTTCCCCATATCTCTCTCTACCCCCTTTAGCTTGGTCTTGCTTGATGCATGCTAGCATTAACACCCCATCACCATATCCATCTATGCCATCATCCCCTTTTCTTCTTTTCTCTCTTTTGGCTATCTTGTTTGAGCTTGTTTGGTGCATGCTTGATCTTGTCAAAGAACCACTCCATCTAATCTCTCCTCTCTCTAAACCATCTCTCTCTCCCTCATTTAACCCTAAACCCCACCCCCTCTTTTCCATCTATGCCGAGCCTCTTCCAGCTGGCCCCACCTGGCCCCCTCGCTCCCTGGCCCACCTAGCTGCTACCCCACCCCAAACCCTAGCTTCACCCGAGCCAAACCTAACCCTAACCCGACCCTAGCACCTAGCCGAGCCACCCCCCTCTCTCTCAGCTCTCTCTCTGCATGGGGGCCCCTCCACCGAGCCTACCACCTCTCTGGCCTCACCCTACCCCACCTGGACGTCCCCTACCTGCCCTGCCTGCCCCGACCAAGCACGTGAAGAAGGAGAGGGTAAAAGGTGGCCGAGGCCACCTTTTTCCCATCTACCGCTCCCCCACGGCACCACCTCCTCTCTGCCGCTCCTCCCCTCCCTCTCTTCCACCTGCTACCTCCCCCAGATCTCCCCAGGGTCGAGCCCATCCGCTCCTTCCTTCCCAGCAACCCCACCACCGTCTAACCGGCCGCTGCTCTCGGTGTCGCCGTCCACATACAGAACCAGGAGGCGGTCGTGCATACGCGGGTGTCGGGGAGGTTCACGGCCGTCCACTGCGTCGTCCTGTACACGCCGGCAACGAGGAGGAGAACCGGAGCCACCAGATCGACGCCAAGGCCGACGCCAAACCCTAGTCACCCGGCCTCTGCCTCGACGACGATCGCCTGCTCCCCTGCCCGTTCCGACCGCACCAACCTCTCCCCGGTGAGCCCACGATCCTCCTGGACATGCTCTGCCTCGCCGTGCCGCCCTAGATCCGCCGGACGTTTCATCGAGCACCCTCGGTGCACCGATGAGCGCGCGCGCCTGCTCGCTTCCGCGCCGCGCAAACCCTATCTAGGCCCCGCCCGCTCTCCTGACACCTAGCCCAAACCACCGCAGGGCTCCGCCCTCCGCGCGCGAGCCCTAGGTCGCCGGATCGAGCCCCGCGTCGCGTCCCGAGCCCTGTCGAGCACCGATCGATCGACAGAGGGCAGAGGAAGAAGCACAGTACGCGTCACCGTTTTGCACAAAACCCCCTCCTAGTTTTTATGCCTAACCCGTGGTACCTCGTGGCCCACCAGACAGCCACCCAGTCAATCTTGCAAAGAACCCCCCCGTTTAACCCCAGCCTTAACCCGTGCTCCCTGGATCTACCACGTGTCGTGTCCCCGCTGTCGCGCCCGCGAGTGGGTCCGCGTGAGCCGTGGCCCCACATGTCATTTGCTAGGGCTAGACCAAGCTGCGGTGAGAAAAGCTGTTCTGCGCGCTGAGCTGCTGAGTCAGCCAGTGGCCCCACCAGTCAGTGTCTGAGGCTAGATAAACTTGAGTATAGAAAGTATTTCTGTAATCTGTTTAAATCCAAATCTTTTCAAAATTAATTCAAATTCAAATTTATTTCTGTTTTTAAATAACTTTTAAAATATAAATCCAAATAATACAAATAATATATGTTTTCAAATCAGAAAAATATGAGGATTTCAAATATGCCCTTCAAAATATATTTTGAACATTTAAAATTTCAAGTTGATTAAAATCGCAATAAAATGCCCTTTTCGCTTAATTAATTAATAACTTTTGTTTTATAACTCCAAATTTAACAAATAATATGTCTAAAATGTTTAGCTCGACGAGACCTCTCTGTTTATGCATTCCATGGTTTGATTTGAAGCATGCATCATATAAATATAAAGTGAACAGCAACTAAAATGAGAATAAAATGTGGGCAAAACTCAATAAAATGGTTTCTTCTTGTATTCCACACCTCACCCATGCCATGCTACTTTATTGCCATGCAAATTGTGCATCATTCATCATGGCATGATTGTTTGCTTGTCGCATTTATTCATATGCTTGTGCGCTTTATTTATGTTGGCCCTTGTTTGTTTGGTTCTTCTTCGAATAGACGTTGAGCAGGGGATATACCAAGAGAACCAGGAGCACTACCCAGATCCATCCCTTGCTTCAACTGAGCTACCAGGCAAGCACTACCACATGCTTGCATACATATAGTACCTATTGCCTCTATCTTATTCTTGCATCACTGAGTCGCGATTGCATTAAATTGAATCCCAAGTATTGCATAGCCTTTTCTTTTAAACCCCACCGAAGCTTGTTCCTCCATCCCATGAGCCATTACTACAGGAGTTGTTTGAGCCATGCGAGTCGTAGAACAACATGTGTAGGGTATGTGAGTGTCTGATGGATAATGAGGTACCCATACAACTTAACCTGAGTAGTAATGGGATAACTAATGAAAGTGGCATCGGTGAGCCATATTTGCTATTTGGTTTTTCAGGCTCACTTGTGTCCCGTAGGACCCCGAGTACTTGATTCCTGTTCCTTGAATATTCGCGCTATCCACATCCGGGAGGCTTATGAACCCCCCTGAGCCAGAGCTTGATTCATTCTTATTTCTTGGGGCCACAAACTAGTTTGAGGTTTTATTTACTATCCTGTACTTATGCCATGCTTTACTGCTTTATTTAAATTGTGCGAGGTACTGCACACTGTACTGTTTAGGAAAGCGGAGTGTTTTCGCGGTGTCGACAAGCCCAGTCACATTTTCGGGTTCCCAGTCGTTCACAGCCACTGACGCAAACCTTGAGGCCGTCTCGGAGTCAGCTAACTTCGTTGCGGGTAGCTCCATGGGGTGGCCCCCTGAAATATTTCTGAATCCTGTAATTGCTTTGTCATGACTGCCTCGTTGGGTTTTGATTTGGTTTTTCCAAGGCATATCGAGTGTGTGTTGCTATTTGTGCACCCCTGCAGGGTAAAACTTTCTGAAAGCCGTGTCCGCGGTTATGGACGACTTGGAGCACAGTTTCTCGATCATAGACAAGCATAACTAAAGTACCGCTTTTAATTTGACTAGACTAGGTACCTGACTAGTAAATAGTACAACACTCACGGAATGGATAATAAAACTACCAACGGATGGGGGTTGTTCGTTCGCTTCCTCGTCGGTAAGCGAGGAGGAGGATGGATCTGTGGATATTACCGTTATAACTGTTATAACTGTTGTTATTAATTCACGGACATCCGTTTATCTCTGGTTAGGAGGATGGTTAGCGAGTATCCTTAGAATTGCTAGGGTTTATCTTTTGCTGCAATTGCGTCACCCCAGGTTGTGTCCCCTTTAGAGGCATAAAGACTTGCTGAGTACCCCTAGGGTCTCACACGATAAATTATTGGTTCAGATGGACAGGTACCCTCGCAAGATGGATACTGGGTGGAAGAGATGGACGATGTGGGCAACGATCATTCGGTGTAGAGATTCCGGGAACGGGGATCCGTGAGATCTGTGGGCGGGATCTGCTTATTTATGGGGCATCTTATGCCGATTTGCTTCTTATCCGTACTCGGATTTTGTCTTCCGCTTCCGCCTGATACTCTGTTGATTGATGTATGAGGAGATATCCTAAACTATTATATCTATCTAGGATATTTGGATCTTGCCGTATGGCGTTGCTATATTTCCTTTCTTTTTAGATGGAATGGCTCTGATGTACTGTTGTATGGTGGCTTGCATACATACTCATTTGTGTATGTAGTTGATCCCTTCGCCTGCCGATTACGCCGCCCGTTCTTGTCCCGATGTTTGGAAATGGTTGGGACGGCTGAAAGGTCTACCTGTGAGTGGCATCTGGGCCCCACCGTACTATTTCAACCATTTCCGTTCATCCAGGCTTGTAACTAGGAGCGTAATTCACCGAGGTAGTTACATGGTATAAGGACTAAAGTTACTTGTAACGATATTATAGCAATTTAAACATAATGACTTTGATTGTATTACTATACTTCGGATGAATGTTCATCACATCATTCCACCAATGCCTTGACCTTGTTATTAACAACATCCAATGTCCGTGATCAAGAAACCTTGATCATCTTGTTAATCAACGAGCTAGTTTATATGAGAGGCATAATTAGGAACACTTTATTTGTTTATTAAACACACATGTATTAACGTTTCCAATTAATACAATTATAGCATGAGAACTGAACATTTATCATAAACATGGAATAATATAATAACCATTTTATTATTGCCTCTCGGGCATATTCCTTTCAGTCTCCCACATGCACTAGAGTCAATAATAATCTAGTTTGAAAAACTTGTGCATTCAAAACCTATGAATTTCTGGTGTTGTATATATGCGTTTGCTAGTGATAAACATAATCTTCGGGTCTGACACTTTCAGGTCCATGTGTATTTGCATGTCTTTGCATCGCCACGCTGATACGTCGGAAACGTATCTATAATTTTTGATGTTCCATGCTTGTTTAGTATCTACTTTGCTTTGTCTACACGTTTTTATATGTTTTCTGGTACTAACCTATTAACAAGATGCCCCAGTGCCAGTTGCCTGTTTTCTTCTGTTTTTGGTTCCAGAAAGGCAGAAAATCAATATTCTCGGAATTGGACGGGACAAAAGCCAAACTCAATATTTTACCATGGGGAACACAAAGACACAGTACGAGACAGAGGGGAGGCACCAGGGGGCCACACCCCCTGGCGGTGCGGGCTAGGGCTAGCCGCGCCTAGGGTGTGTGACCACCCTGGCCACCCCTGCCTCGCCTCTTCGCCTATAAAGACCCCCTGATGCAGAAACCCTAAGGACCCGATCAATATTCCACAAAACCGCCTGTAGCCGCCGCCACCATCGTCCCTAGATCGGGGGGATGTGAAGCTCTTCCCGGCACCCTGCCGGAGGGGAGATCATCCCGGAGGCCTTCTTCTTCACCATGCCAACCTCCGGTACGAAGTGTGAGCAGTTCCACCTTGGACTATGGGTCCATGTAGTAGCTAGATGGTTGTATCTCCTCCTTTGTGCTACCATGTTTAGATCTTGTGAGCTCCGTTCATGATCAAGATCATCTATTTGTAATCATGCATGTTGTGTTTGCGGGGATCCGATGGATATTGAGATTACTATGTTAGATTGATTAATGGTTTTGTCTTATTGATTCTATCATGTCTGTGTTGTTTGTGATCTTGCATGCTCTCAGTTTCTTGTAGCTATCTTGGCCAAGTAGATGCTAGTGACTCCAAGAGGGGGTACTTATGCTCGATAGTGGGTTCATGCCTCTATTTAATCTAAGGGAAGTGACAGAAATCTCTAAGGTTGTAGATATGCTGTTGCCACTAGGGAAAAAACAACGGTCTCTTGTTCATGGAACAAGTGGATTGTTTACCTTACACACTTTGCTTAAAGCAGTTATCTGTTGCTTGCGACTTAATACTGGAGAGGGTTCGGATGATAACCTGAAGGTGGATTTCTAGTCATAGATGCAGTTGGATGGCGGTCTATGTATCTTGTTGTATTGCCCAATCGAATCTCATAGGATCATGAATGTCTAGTATTGCATTGTTATGCCTTGCTCAGTCCTGTCAATTGTCCTGCTGTAATTTGTTTACCCAGCATGCCATGTTTGTTTATCTTAAGGAGAACACACCTCTAGTGAACTATGGACCCTGGTCCAATATTTACCATTGATATATCTTCCACTGTTACTGTTTACTTTTTGCAAACCACTATTACCTTCCACACCATACAGTTAATCCTTTGTTACAACAACCGGTGAGATTGACAACCTCACTGTTAGTTGGGGCAAAGTCTTGAGTTTGTGTTGTGCAGGTCTCCAAGTTGCTAGCAACACCTTTGAGTCATTTCCTTCCTCCTACTGGTTCGATAACCTCAGTTTCTTACTGAGGGAAGACTTGTTGCTGTGCTCATCACACCTTGCTCTTGGGGTCTCCCAACAAAGCGCCACCACGTGCCATCAACAAGTTTTCTGGCGCCGTTGTCGGGGAGGCTAAGGACTTCTTCACAAGGGGAGTCCTTCACAACCTTTCTCTTTACTTTATTTTTGTTTTGCTTAATTTCTTTTGCTTGGTTTTGTTTGCCTCTTTTTATCGAAAACTCCAAAAAAAATTTAGTTTAGTTTGGTCTGCTTTCTCTTATCAAAAAAGACAAAAAAATTAGTTTCTGCTCTAGTTGCTGCTGCTGTTGGCTTGCTCCACTTTTGCCAAAATGAACTCTGCTGAGAACACCAAGTTGTGTGACTTCACTAGCACAAACAATAGTGATTTCCTAAGTACTCCTATTGCTCCACCTGCTCCTGATGCTACCTTTTATGAAATTAAGCCTGCTTTGTTGAATCTTGTGATGAGAGAGCAATTTTCTGGTGCTAGTTCTGATGATGCTGCTGCCCACCTCAATAACTTTGTTGAACTTTGTGAGATGTAAAATATAAGGATGTAGATGGAGATATTATTAAGATCAAGTTGTTTCCTTTCTCCTTGAGAGGAAAGGCTAAAGAATGGTTGCTATCCTTGCCTAGAAATAGTATTGATTCTTGGATTAAGTGCAAAGATGCTTTTATTGGAAAATACTATCCTCCTGCTAAGATTATATCTATGAGAAGTGATATTATGAAATTTAAACAACTTGATAATGAACATGTTGCTCAAGCTTGGGAAAGAATGAAATCTTTGGTTAAGAATTGTCCCACTCATGGACTTACTGCTTGGATGATTATCCAGAAATTTTATACAGGTTTGAACTTCTCTTCAAGAAACCTGTTGGATTCAGCTGTTGGAGGTACCTTTATGACCATCACCTTGGGTGCTGCAACAATACTCCTTGATAATATGATGGTTAATTATTCTAAATGGCACACTGAGAGAGATACACATGGTAAGAAGGTAAATTCTGTTGAAGAAACCTCCTCTTTGAGTGATAAGATTGATGTTATCATGGCTATGCTTGTTAATGGGAAAGCTCCTTTAGATCCTAATAATGTTCCCTTAGCCTCTTTGGTTTCTCAAGAAGAGCAAGTTGATGTGAACTTCATTAGAAACAACAATTTCAACAACAATGCCTATAGAAATAATTTTGGTAGTAACAACAATTATATGCCTTATCCTCCTAATAATGGCAATACCTATGGAAACTCCTACAACAATACTAGAAGTGCCCCCTCTGAACTTGAAGTCATGCTCAAAGACTTTATTAGTAAACAAACCACTTTCAACAAGACTATGGAGGAAAAGCTTTTGAATGTTGAGAAAAATATTTCCTCTTTGTCTGAAGCACATTCCTATTTGATTAATAAAATGGCTGCTAAACCTGAAACCTTGGAAAGTACCTTTGTTTCTACTCATGCCATACAAGTTACTATTGATGAAAATGTTAGACTGTTAGCCCAACTTCATGCTAAGTGGGAAAGAGAAGCTGCAATTGCTAGAAACAATAGCGTGTGCACTATCACCACCACCAATATGGATGCCACTAAACCAAAAGAAGTCCCTATTCCTCCTACCACAATGCCTAAACCCAATGATTCTACTACTAGTGATGCTAAGTTAGATTTTGATCTTGATGGTTGCAATATTTCTGAAGTGATTATGTTCCTACAAAAGCTTGCTAGAAGTCCCGATGCTAGTGATATGAATGTAGCTTTCACCAAACACATTACATATGCTCTTATTAAAATTAAGGAAGAGAAGTTGAAACACAAAGCCTCTATTCCTAGGAAAGTAGAAGATAGTTGGGAACCCATTATTAATACGCAAGTGAATGACTTTGATCTCAAAGCTTCATTTGACCTTGGTTCTAGTGTCTCTATTATGCCTAGAAAGATTTATGAAATGCTTGATTTGCCACCTTTGGAAGATTGTTATTTGGATGTCCCACTTAATGATAATGCTAAAAAGAAACTCATGGGAAGTGTTAATGATGTTCTTGTTATGGTTAAAAATGCTTATGTCCCTGTTGATTTCTATGTTTTGGATGTTTAATACAATGCTTCTTGTCCTGTTACTTTGGGAAGACCTTTTCTTGGAACTGTTGGTGCCATCATTGCTTTGAAAGAAGGCACCATTAAATATCAATTTGCATTCAAGAAAGGTATTGAACACTTCCCTATGAGGAGAGAGAAGTTTCTTTTTGCTCCTCCTTTGAAAGCAAGGTTTGATCTTAATGCTTCTTCATTTGAAAAATACTTGATTCTTGCTTCTTGTGCCTAACTTAAAGGCATTAAAGAAAAGTACTTATTGGGAGATAACCCAAAAGTTTTCTTGAGTCTTGGAAGTTATTACTTCAGTAATGACCTCTCCTTATCATTTTTATTTGCTTTTTGTGCCAAGAATGACCTCTAATGAGAGGGAAGTAAGATTTGGGGAGTTGCTGTCCCAAAGCAGATTTTTGTGCTCCACCATAAAAATTCGTGACGAATCTCTGTAAGTCGGATTGAGCTTATATTTTTGAATAAACCCCCCAATATGTTAGCTAAATTTCGTTAGTTCAACTCTTTTTGATTTGAGCAACATAAGGTCTTTGAAAAAATCGGTTTCTACCTGCTAGTCTATTTTGACAGATTTCTGCCATTATTTGCATTTGCTTCTTATTGATTCCTTTTTGGTTTTTTTGGGGAAATTAAGCTTTTTGAGGGAATTGCTATAGTAGCTTGTGTTTTTAGTGAAAGTTTTGCTGTTCTAAAGATAAACCCAAAGGTCTATTACCTTTTGAATACACTAATGTTGCTAATGAAGATTGGGTGAAGTTTTGTATGAAGGAAAATTTGCAGGTGTAGAGAAAGAATGATGTAATGAGATGAAGAATGGACGAAAGATCAAGCTTGGGGATGCCACCCCGTGTCACCCTAAGAAATATTCAAGAGGTACAAGCGTCAAAGCTTGGGGATGCCCAAGGCATCCCCTTCATCAATAAAAATCTCAGGTCTTTCTAGACACTTCGTTTTTATTGTTTCATGCACTATTGTGTTGTTCTTGGAGCATATTAGTTTTCGTTTAGTTTGCTTGAATAAAGTAGTTTGTACCCCCATTCTCGCTGAGTTATTTCAAATAAGTTGATTGGTGTTTGAGAGGAGTAGAAAGTTCTTCCTTGAGTAGTACAAGAGGAGCTTGCTTTGACTGTGACTTAGACTTTATCATGTCATGCTAGATGTTGTTTTGACCTTATGTTTAGTGATTATTGCTGTATCATGACTTGTTCCAAATAATTGGGATTGCTTAGTGTGCCTTGAAGGAATCATGCTTTGTTTTAGCATACAAAAGCATAGTATTGTGGTATTCTCCTTTGATGCTTTGTTTGGGTTGACTTGGCACATGCTCACACCATGTTATGACTATAACAAGTCACCATAGCCTCTATGATCATTTAGTCCTTGAATTGTAGTACGACTTCATGCTTTCATTAGTAATGTTTTGTCGCTCTACATGATTATGGCCATTATTGCTCTCTTAGTTGGTCGCTCCTAGTCTTTTGCTAGCCTCCACTTGTATGAGTAAGCTCTACTCATGCATCCAACTCCCAAGAAACCAAGTTATTCCAAAGTGTCCACTATAAATTCCTATGCATGGTGTGTTACACCATTCCAAGTATATTCTTGTTTTCATCTATCTTCCAATTAAAAAGTATTTTGTTATGTGAAAACTTAGTGATTAAAGCTCTCACGAACTTGATGACGCACTTTATTTTTCTTGCCCCTAATAAACTTGAACCATTGTGTCATCTATGTTGTATATGCTTGCACTTATACGTTGGAATTAGCAGAACCGTGCTGTCACGAGGAACGCTTTCAATATTTCACTTGTACTTTGTATACAGTTAATATCATGCTCTTTTGTCTATGGATGTCGTCGATGTGAAATGAAAGGGGAGCTTGTAAGTCCATGGAGTTATGTATGTGTGTTAGAGAAATGCCTGGGCCGCTATCCTAAGCCAAGCCAAATAATGGTGGAAACTTGCAGCATCACCATAATGACATCTATGAAGCATTCTTCTTATAAAAAAACAGATAGAAAAAAGAGATTGAGAAAAAGAAAAAAATATGAGAAAGAGGAAAGAGAGAAAACGCACCATATTCCCATGGTAAGTAAGAAGATTGCTGAGATGCTCATTGTCTGCTTTCCTTGTCATTTTGATTATGGGATAGCTCCTGTATCATGTGCAAGGGGTACCCCATTGGCGGTTCTCTATGATACACATGTACTTACTATGACAAGAACTTACATATGACTGAAGTTGATTAGCATGAGGTGTGGCCCTCGTATTCAAGGGATATGAGATTTCCAACTTATACTTTGTCAAGCATATACTCCATAGTTTGTTACGTTAACCTAAATCACATCAAGATGCTTATGATAGGGGCAATGAGGGCTGAAAGCTAACAAGTACCATATTTTTTGGAAGCTCTTTTTGAGACATGAAATCCCTGCTTCCCTATATGAAGGGCCTTTCTTCCACTATTATGTTGAGTCTTCAACTTCTACCTTTAGGCACCAGTTAAGAGAGCATAGTTGCCATTCTTAGTTCTATATGCATTGTCCCAAAACTTATTGATTGATGCATATTGTTGTTATTACTTGTTCTTGTGCTATTTGTATCTAGTCACTCTTATGAACTTTGAAGGTGTCCTATGCATCTATTTGCTACTCCATGGGGGACAAGCTGAATGCCACTATGCCATATTTTCTGTATGTGAAACAAACAAACGTTTTTTAATGCATGTTATGCATGATATTTGTTTGTAACCTTTCATGTTGCATGCATAGTTACTTTGTCTTACTGTTAGAACTCCATCTTTCATGCTCATGTTTAGAGTTCTTTGATCCTAGCTTTCAATGCTTGCAAATGGTTTGATCTTGATTTTGATGGTGCATGTCACCTCAAAAATTATTCTTTTATCACTTACCTACTCGAGGATGAGAAGGAGTTAAGCTTGGGGATGCTTGATACGTTGGAAACGTATAAATAATTTTTGATGTTCTATGCTTGTTTAGTATCTACTTTGCTTTGGTTTATCTAGACTAATGGGAATATGCCCGAGAGGCAATAATAAAGTGGTTATTATCGTATTCCTTGTTTATGATAAATGTTTATTTTGCATGCTATAATTGTATTAATATGGAAACGTTAATACATGTGTGTTTAATAAAAAAAGGAAGTTCCTAGTTATGCCTCTCTCATAAACTAGCTCGTTGATTAACAAGATGATCAAGGTTTCCTGATCATGGACATTGGATGTTGTTAATAACGGGATCACAACATTAGTGTAATGGTGTGATGAACATTCATCCGAAGTATAGCATTACGATCAAAGTCATTGAGTTTATATTGCTATAAAAACTTACGAAGTGATCCTAATCCTTAGACCATGAGATCATGTCAACCACTAACACCGGAAGAGTTTCTTGATAACATCAAACGTCACACCATAACATGGTGATTATAAAGATGGGTTCAAAACTACTAAAGTGTTATGTTGAGGCCCATGGATCGAGAGTAGAATTTGTTCATCCCGATGACGTATAGATATGCTCTGGGCCCTCTCGGTGATATCACATTGATTAGCTTGCAAGCAAGTGATTTGATCACTAGAATGTTATATCATGGGAACGAGAAATGAGTGCATGTCAGTAACAAGATCAAACTAGGTATGGAGATACCGATGATCGAATCTCGGACATGTAATATATCGCGAAACAAAAGGATTAAGATACTAGTGTAAAAGGTTCCGATGATCACAAGAAAGTCATCGTTGAATGTGTGGGAGTCAGTATGGGTCTCCAGATCCCGCTTCTGATTATTGATCCAAGAGGGGTCTCGATCATGTCCGCATTATTCGCGAACCGTAGGGTGGCACACTTAAGAGACACTGACATCCAATTGGAGCAAAAGTTTCATGCCGGAAAGAATAACAAGCACATGAATTTATTTCACTAGATACCGAAACGGGTTTTCGGGTGAAATTGCAGAAAGTGTTTCTGCATGTGAAATGAAATACTAGCAAGGGGTTATATGTGAATGTTTGTCATTAAAGTAATTGACAAAATTCTGAATAAATAAAAGAAGTTTTATTTAATGAGAGTTTGCATTAAATTTGGTGGAATTTTAATGGGAATTTGAGTGGGTTTTTGAGTGGAGGAATGAAAGGCATTTTAGTTAGTGGAGTGTCCACCCACATGAATGAGGAAGAGGTAGGGGCAGCCCCATGCCCGGGTGCCATGCCCCTTGGGTGCCCCCTCTCCCCTATAAAAGCCCCCCTCTCATCCTCTCAAAGCACACCTCCTCGTGAAGGATCTCCCTCCCCCTCTAGTATTTATCCCCATGGTCTCGGACTAGAGAGATACATGTTCCTGGTGGCTATTTGGCAAGAAAGAGTTGTGCTTCCGCTGCATCACTGGAGCGAGGAGGCGGAGGTTGCTCGGTGCCTCGGACATGTGTGCGAGCACGGATGCGCCGCTAATTTGCGGTGCTAAGGACTTCCTCTCGATGTTGAGATCGGCAAGAGATCGTGTACATCAACCACGAGTTTGGACTCGTTAAGCTTTGTCGGTCTTCAAGGGTATGTTCTCTATGAATATACATCCGCCCGTTATTTGTATCTAGTAGATAGATCTTGGTACATAGTTGTTCCCATCGTAGGAATTTTTTTGTTTTCTATGCTGCGAACCCTACAGTGGTATCAGAGCCCGATCTATGCGTAGATGCTTTGCACGGGTAGTACACATATGATTACGTGGGAGATGATGATCATTTTATTGCTTCTTAGTTGTACTTTGGATATTGGTGGCATAGTGGGATGAAGCGGCCCGGACAAACTTTACATGTCCTCGCACATGAGACCTGTTCCACGCTTGACATGCAACCAGTTTTGCATAAGTGGCTAGCGGGTGTATGTCTCTCCTACTATAGTCAATATCTAATTTGCAACGAGTTCTCAACAATTTGGTTATCCTTGTTGTGGTTCATGTTCGTAGGTAAGAACAGTTCTATCTTCGAAATCCCTAAGCCACGTAAAAATTGCAATGGATAAATTAGAGGCGTCTAGTTTAGATTGTTGCTAGGCTAGTGTCATGATATGGTGATGTTGTAAGTAGAAGTATAAGTCGATACTCTTACAACACACATAACGTGTAAGTTCCATAGACCTTAGCCTTACACATAGAGGCATGATGGCGATCATACCATGATGCACATGATGGAGATCGAGAGCAAGAGCCATATCATTTCACTTATTCACATGTGATGTTTGTTGCATCTTGTATTGCTAGTTTGGCGTTTTATTAGCATAATAAGATGATCCCTCATTTAGATATCAATATAAAAATGTGTTCTTCCTTTTAGTATGCACCGATTATGTTTTGTCGCTTCAAGACATCACGTGATGATCGGGTGTTCTTAGATCCACGATCATATTTCGGGTGTAAGATAGTTACACACGTGAATACTAAGGTTCTTACTTGGCGAGCCTAGCATGTACAGACATGGCCTCGGAACACGGACTGAAAGGTTAAGCATGAGTCATATGGAAGATATGATGCCCATTTGATGCTCGCCTCTGAAGCTACACTGACTCACGTGATGATCGTACTTGGTGTAGTGGATTTGGTTCATGTAATCACCAAAAAGGCTTGAGGGATGTCGTTTTTGAGTGGGAGTTCATTTATAATTTGGATTAGTAGAACTCAATTTATCATAAATTAAATCAAAGTGAATTTGCATAATTTGTTGTAGTCATTGGCATTCGTTCACCACCTTATGCATAGTTGTAATTGAGATAATAGAACTATAGAATTCTGGATATATACTTTACGAACTAGTATCGTATCATGTTGAGTGTCAATCTAAAGTTTAAAGTCCTATTGCAAACTTTTAGCAACCTATGTTTACTCCGTGAAGTTTAATAATTAATATTAAATCGAGAGTAACAATTCTGGTGTTAGTATCTTAAGTATCATGTTTGCCTCCATGATTCTTGATTTAAATATCGAGATTATCTAGGAGTTGAAAGAATTGTTTCAGGAACAATCATGTGTGACATATATAACGATATCTGAAACAATGTTTTGGTTGCAATATGATTGAGTATAATATATGTTCTCATATTGGATGAGAATTTTCAAAGGTTGGAGATGCTAGACATCCTAATCATCCAAAAGGGTTTTGGAAAGTAATGTTATACTCACGATTCGCCTTTATAAGCTACAGTATCTTGATCATGAAAGTCGTCATGATAAGGATGAATAGAAGATGTATGTAAAGTGTTTACTACACTAAGAAGATTACTAAAGAATGGATTTTGAAAGAATACCGATCATTTGATGATGGTGATCTACTTCAAAGTGTAAGTCCAAAGGTATTATTATTTGAATATACACGCTTTGGACTACGTGCATGTATATGTCGCCACTGTTGATGTTGATAGATTCTTTTAAAAGGAAAAGGAAATGCTGAAAGAGAATCTATAAAATATATTTGGCAGAAAAAAAAGATTGGAAATTTCTAATTTAGGTATATGGATGATATACATGTTATGGTTGTATTCTTTGCTTGTTAAACAATGTGGTTCTTGGGTATTGGATACCGAATTGGTTGGTATGAAATTTCATACGGAACGACGCAATTCATAAACCACAATGGCCTAAGTAACTAGCAAGAGAATATGTGATGATGTTCATCGAAAACAAACAAACCGTTTTTGTATTTCTCGTTGACATCAAAGCTTGACTTCAAGATTTGTTTTGATAATTGTTATTTAAATCAGGTATTATGAGAACAAAGGTTGTTTAAATAATTACCTTATTCCATATAAGATGGATGATTTACAAATCTAGTTGGAGAAATCACATCCATAAAGCTAATGCTGAAATGTCGCAAGACAAATGATTGAAAGATCACTTACGAAGTGACATCGCCGTTTAAATTATATTGGAAAGAAAACATGAAGAATCTCCATATTCATGGATTTTTGGAGTCTTTGATTTGATCAAGTGACGCTTGTGAGACATTCCTCAGGATAATTAAAACTTTGTTCAAAGGCCAAAGAAGAACGAACGACTAAAATATTGGAATTTATACATATCGATGTATGTAGTCCATTATGTATAGTCGTAAGCGATGGATTCAAATTCATATGCTTTCTCCGGAAATTTGAGTGAATGTTCACTTAATGAGAAAGAAGTATGAAATATTTGAAAACGTTCAAAGACTTTCAAGATGAAGTGGAAAATCATTGTAATAAGAAAATAAATGATTTATGGTTTTATCATAAATGGATTTATTTGAGTTACAAGTGTAACAAGAAAATAAATGAATTATGATTTTATCATAAAGGGATTTATTTGAATTGCAAGTTTAGCAAAACACCTAGATTTACATCTCCCGAAACACCATAGGAGTATGGAGTGTTTGAGATTCGTAATAAAACCTTGTTTGACATGGTTGGATCAAAGGTGTTATTTATAAAACTGCCATTATATTTTAAAAGATTAAAGCTTTACAGACTACCGCTTTTACACTAAAAAGATCTGCATCTTGATCCGTTGAAATGACACCATATGAGTTATGGTTTGGGGTAAAACCCAAGTTGTCATTTCTTAAATTTTGGTATGCTAAACATACGTAAGATGTTTACAACCAAAGTCGGATGAGCATGTCTTTGTAGGTTATTTCGAATAACAATTGGTTATTCCTCCATAACACCAAGGACAAAAGGGTTTGTCGCTTGAAACGTGAAGTTTCTTGAAAAAGGAATTTTTCATAAAAGTTAAGTGGGAGGAAAAAATAACTTTGATAAGGTTAACGAACCTTAGCTAAATGTGCTAAGTTGCGCAACACTGGAAATTGTTCCAAAGGCTACCATAATGCTCATATCTTATGTGCCTCAAAGGTTGTGGTCACGGAGATCTAAGTTCTTATTGAACCAAGTCGGTCGGATAAACAATCAAATACCGAGATTTGGGAGTAAATATTATTGTTTGACAATGATGAACCCGCTACATGCAAAGAAGCGACGATGGGCCCTGAATCCGTTAAATGGCTTGAAGCCATAAAATCCGTGATAGTTCCATACACGAGAAATCAAGTTTTGAACTTGGAAGACCCTCCGGAAAGGTGTAAAAACCGATCGGTCGTATTTGGATCTATAAAGAAACAGACATGGATGTTTCACATCTATGAAATAGTCGACATGTCGGTAAAGTATTTTACGACAATGTTCAAGGAGTTGACTATGAAAAGATTTTATCTTTCATAGCGATATTTAGTCTGGACGGATTAAAGTAGCAACCACTACATATAATTTTGTATATGGTAGATGAATAAACAAAGAAAAATTCTTCTAATAGAATGGTTACCTAGGACGTGTACAATACACGGTCCAAAGGGTTTTGTTAAATTCAAAGGATGCTAAAAGGGCATGCAAACTTCAATGGTTGAAGTAAGTATCGCGGAGTTGGAATCTTCACCGTGATGAAAAAGGAGTTTTCATATAGAGACGATGAAGATGCTTGCATTTGCAAGAAATTAAGTGGGAGCGCTAAGACATATTTCTAATACATTATATGAAGGACATATTGTTGATTAGAAATGATGTATATTTTATTGACAAAGGTTAAGAATTTTATTTCGATGAAAGACTTAGGCAAAACCCAAATATTTAGCATGAATGTCCATAATGGATAGACTGTGACGCTAATATGGTTGTGCCAAATGTACATATATGAGATATTGAAGGAGTTCAATATAGAAACGACAAGAAACGTTTCTTGTCGCATGGAAAGGAATTGAATCAAGATTCAAGTGTCGACACTTGATAAGTGAAACAAGATTCAAGTGCTTTGACACTTGATGAGTGAAATCACAAGAATGTTTTGATCAATCGTACCATGATATGTACACATCCAGATATGTCCTATGCTCTAAGTGTTATAAGCATATACCAGAATAAATCATAAAATGATCATTGGACGATGGTGAGGATATTCTTATGATCTTTTGGAAGAACTAAGAATATATTTATGTAGAGGTGACAAATAATTACAAATAGTTCATTGTAAAGCGTTATATTGATACTAGTTTTGTCACAATATACAAATTAAGTTTATCTCAATTTAAACTATGGGTGTCACAATGAAATGGAAAGAAAGTTTCCATGATGGATTTGGAAGAGTTCCAAAGTTAAGACATTGTGACGAATACTACAACAAAAGGCTAAGTATATGACTGCTATATGTAGCACCCCGTGTAAAACCACTACTAGAAAATCGTGTTTGTTTAATATGTTGCGCATCATCATGACATCAGCATGCATCTGTTTGCCTAAAAGTATTTTGCTAAAAGCCTGTTTTTGTTTTCTAAAATATGCCCTCTCTATTTCAAATGTAAAACCGTCGGTCCGTCCAGATCTTTTATTTTATCTAAACTATTTACCAAAAACTATTTAAAACAAAATACCTAAATAAAATATATTTTTATAACTAGGGAGGTAGACAACCGGCCAGGCCCAATGGACCGAACGGAGTCCACCTACAACCCAGCAAAATAAACCCTACCCTAGTCTAACCCTAACCCTAAATCTCCCCACCCCATATCCCTGCCGCCGCCAACCCTTGCCGCAACCTCCAAGCCACCAGCGCGCAGCACACGAGCCACGAACCCACCTTGGTACCCAACACGCAAACACACAACACAAGCACGCCTACACGACCTATCCCAACCAAACACGCACGCAAGACCCCGCCCGTTTCCCCTGGACCGTCCTACTCCACCCCGCCGCTCTGGGTCCCACCCTTGCCTTCCCTCGCTCTCTGGTGCTCCGGCCCTCGCCACCAACCCCACCGTCGGATACCCAGGCCGCGCCGCCACCTCTGATCGCCTCCCCACCTTGCCAAGATCTCGTCCCGGTCGCCAATCGATCCTGGGCGAGCACCCCGAGCTCTCCCGTCGCTGGATCTCTTCCTTGTGCCCCTACTCGTCCTCTCCCTCCTTGCCTGACCGTCGCGGCGCCGTCGCCAACAAGCTATGGCCACCGTCCTTCCTCCGTCTCACCTATGCCCCTCTTCGAGCCGGCCCCGCTGCCCCTATGGCCCCGCCTCCCTTGCTATCTGCTACCACACGCGCCATGCCCCTGGTCGCCCCCTCGGCGACCCCGGCGTCGCCCTAAGCCACGGACGCCACCTGCGCTTCTGCCAGGCCGTCGCTGCCTTGCCGCCATGCCCCGCGACCTACTCTCTGCCGGCTTCCTGAGCTCTTCCCCATCCCCAGCACAACGTCCCTCCTCTGCTTCCCCAGCGTGTCGGCCACCTCCGAGACGCCGGCCTTCCTCCCGGGCACCTCCTGCATAGCCGGCTGCTTCTCCCTTTCGCCGCCTTGAAGCTCCGCCGGCCTCCGTCCTCCTTCCGCGTAGCCAGGAGCTGGCCAATGACCATGCCTCTATGTGAGCGTGCGTAGGTTGACTGGATTTGGCAAGCACCCCACTTGTTCTCTGTGTGTGCTAGCCCAGTTACAATGCGATGTGGTCTTTTATGTTGTCGTGTCACTGCAGCTCGTTGCTCTCCGGTGTGTTTGTGATCATGAAGTTTGCGAAGATCCTTTCAACAACAAGGCCAAGCGGTGCTTGAACCCGAGAGGACCACGCCAAGACCTCGAAGCCCCGGATCCGAAGACCCGAACCCAAACCCCTCGAACCCCCGGAGTCCAAGATCATCGGACCCAAGTGTGATCCCTTTTCTGAGACCAATACTTTTATAATATATAATATATACTTGTTGCATATTGAATTGCTCATGTCGCATACATATTGCATGGTTTGGGGGCCTTATGCCAATTCACCTAAATTAAATAAGGAGACCATATGCGGGCAAATCTAGTCTAATATTGGCTCCATTTAAATTTGTGTAGCGAACCATTGACATATTTTGCCCTGTTAATACAACATTTAAATTGCGGGTATCTAAACAACTTGAACCATCCAAGTAAATTTCGGAACCCGTTTCCCTTTAATATTGCCTAATTGCATTGCATATTTGCTATGTCATACATCATATATGCATCCTGCCCGATCTTCTGCCGTAGTATTAAATATTGCATATGGTGTTTCTTCTAGTGTTTGGTTCTTCACGGATTAGGCTGATGAGTGGATGCGAGTGTCGACCCGATCTCCTGATGAACCTTCAGCAATGTTTTCAGGCGAGCATTCTCCCCCTTTCTACCTATTTTACATTTATAGTCTTTATTTCCTCCTGTTGATCTATTGCTATCTGTGTTGCGATGCTATAGATTCCGTACCCCGTTATACTTTCCTGCAACCCTTATATTGCCATGGACACATCCTATTACCTGTTGTTTGGAAGATAGTCGGCCTTGCGAGTCGTAGTTGCTTGCGCAGGTGATGTGTCGCGTCATCGATCTTCCACATTTGTTAGAGTAATGCGGCATGTTTAATGTTGGAGATGATCATGGCTTTAATTACCGTTTAATAACTAAAATTGAAGTAGGTAAATAATGCAGAGGTATAGGTGGACAATAGATGTTATTTGGTTTTTAACCGTCCACTTGTTTCCCGTAGGACCCCGAGTACTTGATACCTGTTCTTTGAATATTCGCACTATCCGCATGTGGGACCAAATCCCCCTAACCCTAGCTTGAGTCATATTTAATTCCTTGGGGCCACAAAGTAGTTTGGGGCTTTATTACTATCCTGTACTTATGCCATGCTTTACTGCTTTATTTACGATTGCGCGTGGAGCGCCTGTACTGTTTAGGTAAGTGGAATGTTTCTGCGGTATCGACAAGCCCAGTCACACTTTTGAGTTCCCAGTCGTTTATAGCCATTGACACAAACCTCTGGGTCCGTATCGGAGCCGGCTCACTTCGTCGCGGGTTGCTTAGTGGGGTGGCCCCCTGAAATCAAATATGAATCTTGCGAATGTTCTGTCATGATGCCCCGTTGGGTTTTCATTTGGTTTTTTCCGAGGTTGATCGTGTGTGTGTGGCTATTTGTGCCCCTCTGCAGGGAAAAACATTCTGAAAGTCGTGTCCACTGTCGTGGTATTGCTGACGAGTACGCCATGGAGGGGTCCTCACAGTGCGTGTTTAGAGACGTGGGGGAAGGAGAACGGTTGACGGGTACGATGTAACACAACTTACCCAAGTTCAGATCCCACGATGGTGGCGGAATCCTACTCCTGCTATAAATCACTGTAAGGGCAATACGCCGAGTTACAGAGATAGGTTCGCTGTGCGAGTTTGTCTGAGATCGTCTGAAGTTGTGCCCTAAAGGCTCCCATAGGCCCGACTTATATAGTCGCCAGGTCCAAGGGTTACAGGGAAAGTCCTAGCCGGACAGGTTACAGAGTCCTACACCGTCTATTACTAGTCTTGCGTGTCTTGCACTCCAAGGCTCCAAGTACGTCGGTGACTCCAACCGTAGCCTTCCTTTATCCGACATGGGCCTCCCTTATGGATCCATCTAACTGGGCCGCCCAGCAGACCATGGGCCATGCTACCAACGGGCCACCTGGGTTATCCAGATAGGAGACATGCTATGAGGATACCCATATAGCATATCCCCAACAGTAGCCCCCAGAGAACTCCGAGATCTTGCGTCGTCTTGCCTCTTCACGTGGAATGCTCCGCCTAGATGGATGTCGGCAAATCGTCAAGCAATATCTTGTAGTCCTCCCAAAGAACCCTGCAAGGTTTTCTCCATCTTCAACTTGTAAGTCAGAGAATTGCTGAATCTTCCATCGTACTCTTCCATAGCCAGACTGGATCCGTCCATGCCGGAATCTTCTGATGTGATGGATCATCTGCCTATGTCAGCTAGGGCGACGCAGACGTAGGTCAGCGACGCCTCGTAACTCACACATGAAGAGAACGCAATCATGTCCACTTTTCCCGCGCGAGCGATACAAACCGTTTGCGGCGACGGTTGGGACGTGGCGAAATTTCTGCGCACGTTCGCACACACGTCGTCTACGCGGCAACCGTCCGATCAAGCTGCACGAATCTTGATGCTGGAGATCATAAGTAGTAACTGCGGTGGAATTTTTACTTTTCACCTCATTCTCTCTTCGCATCGTCTTCTTCCTCCAGCGAGCGTCCCCTCGAGCTCTCCGCGCAACCTTGCGAAAAACCCTAACTCTCAATCTCGCCAGTCACTCCCAAACTCGCGCAATGGACAGCAGCGATACGAACCGTTGGACGAAGCCGACGAGCTCCGTCGTCGTGCACCTAGAGGGCCTGGTCATCCCCATCTCCGCGGTGGTCGAGACCACTGGCGGCGACCATAATCTGGCGGCGCTAGAGCTGCTGGAGGAGGACAACGACTCCCACAAGGGAGATTGGCGCGGTTCGGACATCACAGACCATGACATCAAGGAGCTGATTGTCGAGGGCTATCTCCTCGCGATGGAGGGGCTCGCCTGGCGGGCAGCGCCGGCTGGCGAGGTCACACCTTCTCCCCAAGCCAGAGAAAAGGTGTACCTCAAAGCCCAATTGGTATGCGGCGTCTCCCTGCCCATCTCTAACTTCTTCCTTTCCGTCTTGAACCACTACCGAGTCCAGCCCCAAAACCTTTCTCCCAATAGTATCCTAGCGCTCAACAATTATGCGGCGCTCTGCGAGGGTTACTTAGGGATTAAGCCTAGGCTAGATCTCTTCGTGTATTTCTGCACCATCAAGCGTGAAGCCGGAGCCAGCAAGGATGAACTTAGAAATTGTGGCACCATAAGCTTCAAGATCCATCCTGGCCGGCGGTTCCCCGACATCGTCGGCCATGAGTCCTGCAAAGAACTGGCAGCGTACTTACTTCTATGGCCCAGATATCCCTCTGGCCGGCCAAGAAGTAACGTACCTGGACTTCGTTGATGGAGGCACCGTTGAAACTTCGACATGGAGATCCTAGGCCTCCCTTCCCTCCGACATCAACGCTTCCCGCGCCATAAAGCGGATAGAGTGGTTCGTAGAGACGGGTTTGACTGGCTTGGACCTAGCCATGTGCTGGTTCATCAGGCGAATCTAGCCTCTGCAGCACCCCGCGAAGCTGATGGACGAGTATACCAGCGATAGAAGGGATAGCCTCCGCATCTCCGTGGACAATTTCTCGAGCGACTCCGTCAAGCTCCGCCTCAAGGACATCGTCAAGGTGAAGGACAACAAGCGTGGCTTCACCATCACCTACAACATGTTCATTGATAGCAAGTGCCCAAAGGTAACTGTTTATTTTCCGTGTATGACATATACTCCAGTTCTTCCGTCTAGCCATTATCATCTTATCTAACACGGTGGTTCTTCACCTTACAACTTAGTGACATATATGAGGACAGCATGGCTCCTCAAATCTATGATCCAAAGATGAAGGAAGTCACCGTCGTGTCCGACGACGATGCTCCATTGGCGCGAAAGCGGAAGAGCTCCACCTCTGATGCTGCCGACAGAGGCAAGAAGAAGAAGACGGAGGGTGGAGCCTCCAAAAAGACTACCGCCGCCCTGGAGGTGGAGAAAAGAAAGACTACCGGGATCCCTTTTTCCAAAGAACCCCCTCTTGTGTAAGCTTCTTTCTCTTTGACATTGCCTATTTATCTATCTTGTTCCTGTACTTATGCATTTTGCACGTTTCAGGAAGAAAGCCACGACCAGCTTGAAGAAGACCTCCAAAACATTGGGGGCTTCTAGAACCATCAAGGACATGCTGGATTGCGATGCATCTCCCGCCATCGCCCCTGTCACTCCTAGCGTCAAGCCCTCCTCCGCTCCGACAAGCTCACAAGCTAAGGAGGCATCTGGCCCTTCCGCCATGGAAGTGGACTCAGGTGCTTCTACTAAGATTATTGTCGTCGGCGAGCAAGCGACGCAGGAGAGTGCCACACACCCAATGGCTGAAGCTTCGGCTAAGGATGCCATCAGTGGCGGTAAGGCGGTGGTGGAAGCTGGTACTTCTGCCGTAGGCGGCGCCCCCGCACCCAAGAAAACCATAGAGTATCCAAAGATAGTCTATCCGGTACTTACGCCGGATAGAACTGCTCTGGTTCCTGGTGCAGCGCCGACATCTCCGACGTGTGGTCTAGAGGATCTTCTCCGGTAAGCAGAGATCTTGCAAGGAAACAACGTATCCTTTGGCAAGCTCCTGGCAGAGAGTGCTACTAACCTCAAGATCATTGCACTTGTAAGTTTTATTTGCCTTTTACATTTCATATGAGTATCCCACTGTAGCCCCCGAGGATTTAGACGGAAAACCATAGGCCTTTGCGTCTAGATGCTCTAAGAGTGACTAAGCTAGAAAACTTCTCACTGTAGCCCCCAAGCATATAGGTGGAATGAACTATTCCGACTAAATGCTTTAAGAGTAGCATACACAGTGTTTATAAATTTCAATACTGTAGCCCCCAAGCCTCTAGTTGTAACTGAATTAGTTCCTACTAGATGCTTAAAGAAAAGCTAAGCATACATCCGAGTTAAAAACTTTATACTATAGCCCCCAAGCTTCTAATCGAGAATCGAATCAGTTCTGACTAGATGCTTAAAGAAAAGCTAAGCATATTGCTAAGTTAAAAAACTCTCGCTGTAGCCCCCGAGCGTCTAGGTGGAAATTTTCCGGCTAGATGCTCCAAGCAGACCAAACAACGTTTCATTTTTTCTTTTTTTCCACAGAACGAGAATGCTCGGAGGGGCATGGCCAACGACAAGTACCAGAAGATGCGCGCGGACCTGGAAGCCCAAAAAGGGTAAAACTGCCTTCTTGAAGGAACAAATCATCAAGAGAAAGCGTCTATTTTTCCTTTCTTTTTCGTATTCCGACTTGAACTTGTGTATTCTCCGAGTACTCACTGTGTACTTTGCTTTCTCCGACATGCAGAAACCATTGCCAAGGCTAAGGACATTGTCGAGCATTCCAAGCACATTCAGGAGCTGGATAGCAAGAACAAGATCCTTAAGCAGGAGAGGAAGGACATGCTGAAGATGCATGAAGAATCCATGAAAGCCCTGCAGGACTCCTCCACCGAGGAGATGAACCGCTTGAAGGAGGAGATCTCGATCTTAAGAGATCAGAAGAAAGCTGCCGATGAGCAGAATCAACGCCATCATGAGGCGTACAAGATCCTCCAACAAGAACATGACTCCTTGGAGGATACCCTCTGGCAAGCTGAGGCTAGCATCTTCAGTAAGTGATTCTCCATCTTGGATTTCTGTAGTCTAGATAGTCTGAATTTTTGAACTCATGTGCTCCTTGTCGGAATTTGCAGCTCCTATGGGTTTAACCCGGTCGCCTCCTCCAGCAAAGGAATGCATGGTTCTTGCCGGCAACTTCATCAACACCGCCATCACGCAAGCCAAAGAGATTGCCAAGCCCCTCCAGATCAACATCAAGGCATCAGACTCTGTGAAGAAGTTCTCGGAGATCCTGCGCCGAGCCCCGAGCGTATCACAAGCTGGAAAGCTTCATGTGCACGGGTCGGTGCAAGGATGGCACTGTCCATGGTAAAGGCACACTATGAAGATGCCGACATCGACACGGTAACCTCTAGCATTCCCGACATAGATGATGATGGCAAGGAAATAAACCATGAGTCCATATTGTCGTCACTTGTAGGCCATGACACCAGAGTTGCTGAGTTAGTCGATGTCAACGTCTTCGTGCCGATGAATACCATCGATGGCGGCAACCAAAGCCCCTCCGAGTCCCTTCACACTGCCGACTTTGAGGGTGATTCTCCTGCTGTCAATGACGTTGCTTCCAAGTCGCCTGCGCCAAAGGAATGAAAAACAACTTGTAATATTTGTTTCACCTTTGATGCATATGAGGAAAAAACTATATATTAACTTAAGGCAAAAACCAATGATGTATGTCCTGCTACTTAAGAACCAGTTTCCAGCATGTATATATTTTTTAAGCAAGTTCTGGATTATCCATTACTTTGGTTCTTATGCTTGACTTTTCGTGAGTCGGAAGACTCGCTGTCGGAACCATGCGCTCAGGTGATGATGCCCAATGGCACTGTCAATAACTTCAGCACAAAATCGCCGACAATAAGTGCCAAAAGTCACTACTCCAAAATCCACATAAAAACGACAAAGAACGTGTAGACTAGAAAACTTAAGCTAACGCCCGTAGGCGGAATTTTCACAAGTGCAATCGCAAAACTTGTGCATAAAGGTTTTATATGATCCAAAAATGAACACTAAAGGAGGTAAAAGACTCAGAAATATGATTGAACCAGAGAGCTTTATTTCATTGATCATATTAGAGGTACACAATTAGATAAAAAATACTAAGTGTAAAAAGGCCGTATCTGTGCTATGTTCCATGGCCGATCAAGCTCCGGGTAGTCATCATCCGGGTCACGTCGCTTACGCCTATGATCCTTGTTGGTTCTATCCTTCAGTTCATGATTGTCAACGAGCTAGTAAGACCCATTGAGTAGCGCCTTGTTTATGATGAACGGTCCTTCCCATGGCGGGGATAATTTGTGTGACTTCTTCTGCTTAAGTCGGAGCACCAAATGCCCCTCTTTAAACGAGCGATGCCGAACACGGCGACTATGGTAGCTGCGTAGCTTCTGCTGGTAGATGGAGGATCTTTGGCATGCCAAAACGCGCTCCTCCTCGAGAAGGTCCACATCTAGGCGTCTGGATTCTTCAGCGTCATCTTCGTCGTAGGCAACAACTCTTGGTGCATCGTGAAGTATGTCGGAAGGTAAGATGGCTTCTGATCCATATACCATGAAGTAAGGGTTGTAGCCGGTGGATCTGTTGGGTGTAGTTCGTAAACTCCACAGCACAGATGGAAATTCTTCCGCCCAGGATCCAGCTGCTCTATGTAGCAGTGCCTCAAGACGTGGCTTGATTCCCTGTAGAATTAATCCATTGGCTCGCTCAACCTGACCATTGGATTGTGGGTGTGCCACAGATGCAAGGTCAAGTCGGATGCCCTTCTCCCAACAATAAGCCTCCACTTCTCCGAGTGGCAAGTTGCTGCCATTGTCGATGATAATGCTATGTGGGACACCAAATCTCACCACTAGATGCCGGACAAACCTGAGGGCAGTTGCCCCATCAAGCTTTCTAATGGGTTTAGCTTCTATCCATTTAGTGAATTTATCAACTGCTACTAGCAGATGCGTAAATCCACATGGTGCCGTCTGTAACGGTCCCACCATGTCTAGCCCCCAGACTGCAAACGGCCAAGTTATTGGTATTGTTCGCAATTCTTTAGCAGGAACATGTGGTTATCGGGCATAATACTGGCATCCCATGCATGTGTCAACCAACTTGTAGGCGCCCGCCTTCGCGGTCAGCAGTAGAATCCTGGCCGGAAGGCTTCCGCGACCAACGATCGAGGAGCGGCGTGATGCCTGCAATCTCCGAGATGGATTTCGCGTAGGATTTCCATACCTTCTAGCTGGGAAACACACTTTAGGTATACACCAGTAGTGCTCCTTTTGTAGAGTTGTCCATTGATTATGGTATAACCCTTTGCTCGTCGTACTATTTGCCGTCTTTCGACCTCGTCGTCGGTCAGAGTTCCGTGTTCGAGATATTCCATGAACGGTTTTTTCCAAGCCAGAGGGACCTTTGCCACCATGTGGACGAAAGAGTCAGCTCTATCCCGATTGTCGATGTCGGATCCCTTCACGGATGGTGTACATAGATGCTCTAGGAAAACTCCTGGTGGAATTCTTTTGCGCCCTGATCCAAGCTTAGATAGCAGATCAGCCGCCTCGTTTTGCTCCCTAGGCACATACTTGACTTCGTAACCCAAGAACCTCTTGGCTATCTCGTCCACTTCATCTCGATATGCCGCCATCATAGGGTTCCACGCATTCCAGGTGCCAGCCACCTGCTGGGCAACCAAGTCAGAATCTCCACAGCAAACTATGCGCTTGATGCCAATATCCTTGGCTACACGTAGTCCGTGAATGAGTGCTTCATACTCCGCCATGTTGTTCGTAGCCTCGAAGTGGATCTGTAGAACGTAGTGTAGCTTGTCTCCTGTTGGTGACTGTAGCAATACACCATCCCCTGAGCCGTTGAGAAGCTTTGATCCGTCAAAGTTCATCACCCAGTACTCTGGTTCCGACAATGGAGTAGCATCTGGCATCTCCGTCCAATCTGCGATAAAATCCGCCAAGGCTTGTGACTTGATAGCGTCGCGTCTCTTGTAGGTGATCTCGAAGGCGACAAGTTCAATGCCCCACTTCGCGACCCTTCCTGTGGCGTCGCTGTGGTTGATAATGTCGAACAGTGGAGTCTTGCTCACCACTGTGATTGGGTGCTCCTGAAAGTAATGCCTCAGCTTCCGAGAAGCAAGGAATACTCCATAAGCTATCTTCTGGTAGTGCGGGTAACGCTGCTTGGACTCCGTCAAGACCTCGCTCACATAGTAAACTGGTCGTTGAACTCCGTGCTCATAGCCTGGTTCCTTCCGCTCTACCACGACGACGATGCTGATTACCCGGTTGGTTGCTGCCATGTAGATTAACAGGGTTTCTCCAGGCTCGGGTGCTGCAAGGATGGGCGATGAGGAAAGAATCTCCTTGAGCTGCTTCAATGCTACATCTGCTTCGTCCGTCCAGATGAATTTATCCGCCTTCTTCAGCAACTTGTACAGCGGCAAAGCCTTCTCTCCAAGTCGGCTGACAAACCGACTAACTGCTGCAACACAACCTGTTAGTCGTTGAATGTCCTTTAGGCATGTCAGATGGTTTATGTTTAAGATGGCCTTGATTTTCTCCGGGTTGACCTCGATTCCACGCTGGGAAATGATGAAGCCCAACAATTTGTCGGCTGGAACCCCGAAGACGCACTTCTTAGGGTTAAGCATCATGTTGTATTTCCGGAGATTATCAAAGGTTTCTTTTAAGTCGGACATTAAGTCGTTTGAATTTTTTGGACATCACCATGATATCATCCACATAGGTGTGAACGTTCTGACAAATTTGGTCGTGAAGGCAACGTTGCATTGTCCGCTGGTACGTAGCACCCGTGTTTTTCAGCCCAAAGGGCATCGTAACATAGCAAAACATGTCGTATGGGGTAGTGAACGAAGTGGCCAATTGGTCCGACTTCCTCATCTTGATCTAGTGGTATCCTGAGTATGCATTGAGAAAACACAAAAGTTCCAAGCCAGCCATCGAGTCAATGACTTGGTCAATGCGAGGCAAAACAAACGGATCTTTGGGGCATGCTTTGTTCAAGCCGGTGTAATCAACGCACATTCTTAATTCTTTGGTTCCCTTTTTGGGGACAAGTATAGCATTGGCCACCCATCGGGTGTGAAGGACTTCTCGAATAAATCTAGCCTTAAGTAACCTAGCTATCTCTTTGCCAATGGCGCGTCTCTTCTCGTCTCCGAAGTGTCGTAGAGCTTGTTTCACTGGTTTGCATTTTGGATCAATGTTTAAGCTGTGCTCGGCAAGTTCCCTAGGTACACCTTTCATGTCGGCAGGTTGCCAGGCAAAGATGTCTCTATTCTCACGAAGGAACTCGACGAGCATGCTTTCCTATTTGGGATCCAGGTTCGTCCCAATGGCGGTGACCTTGGAGGCATCGCCTACCACAAGTTCCACCAGCTTGGTCTCGATGGCGGCCTTGAACGCAGGAGCGGAGTCACAGATCTGCTTCTTCGACGCGGGCATCTTTGAGTCATCGACCTTGCTCTGGATCTCTTTGAATTCTTCGCTGTAGAGGACAGCTTCTGCGAAGGCTGCTTCATTAATCTCGCAGTCCCTTGCCTTGGTAAAGCTTCCGGATACTTGATGACACCGTTTGGTCCGGGTATCTTGAGTTTGTTGTAGACAAAGCATGGCTTGGCCATGAACGTGTGGAAAATGTCGCGGTCGAATATGACATGGTACACGCTCTTGAAGGGGACCACCTCAAAGGTCATGCGCTCTTGGCGGTAATTATTACCATCGCCAAAGGCAACCTGAAGTGTGATGCACCCAAGGTACCGAGCCTCCCGACCAGGAACTACGCCATGGAAGATGGTGTTGATCCGCCTTAGGTTTGCCTCCGTCAAATTCATCTTCTGCAGTGTATCCAGGTACATGATGTGGATGCTGCTTCCACTATCCACCATACACTTGGTGAACTCCACGCCATCAATCAAGGGGTTGATGACCATGGCGTATTGGTTCTCCGTAGGAATAAGGTCTGGGTGGTCCGTCCTGTCCCAAGTAATTGAAACCTCCGACCAGCGCAGGTACTGGGGGACTGGGGGTAGAGTAGCCATCAGGATCCTCATAGAGGTCTTCTATTGTCGGACGGTGGGGGTGCCAAGGAAAGTGTGGTAGACTAGCGCCTTCTTCACGAAGGGGTTCTTGCCCTTGTCGTCGCTCTTGGTGGCGTGCTTAGGGTCAACATCCTCGTCCATGTCACTTGAATCCTTAGACTCCTCCTCCTTCTTCCCCTTGCCCTTGCCTCGCGGTCAGTTCTTCCGACTTCGCTTGTAGCCAGACTCCGGGTGTTCCTTGAGGTCGTTGACGAACTTGCAGTGTCGATTGGTATGGGTGGCCTTGCCGTTGACATCGACGTGTACGAGGCACGGCATATCGCGGTACTCTTTGTAGGTTTGGGGAACACGGAGCTGCGCCGAGGTAGTTTCACTTCCTCGTTGCTACCCACGGCCAGCTCCCCGTCCTCGGCCATGCTGTCTGCCATCACCTCGTGCTGCAAAAGTCATGGCGACCATGTCGGGAGATTGCTTTTCTTCTGTAGCGGTTTTCCGCTTTGTGCTGTTGTTCCTCCGAGCTTGAGTTGGAACGGCTGTTGCCGGCAGAGAGCCACGAGCATCGTCGTCGGCAGCTGCGAACTCACTAACCAACTGAATCATCTGGTTCAAGTCAAGCTGGTGATTGTCCTGCAAGCGCTTCATCTTATGTTGGAGCAACGTGCCCCTTTCCAACCCGTCGATGAAGGCGGCCATGGCGGTCTAAGCATGCACTCCTGCGCAGGAATTCTTCATGTCTAGACAGCGGGAGAGGTAGGCGCGAGATGTCTCGTCTTTCTTTTGCATGCACCGCTGTAGATCGCCAACAGTGCAAGGATGCTTGTACATACACTCGAAGTTTTTGGTGAACGCTTCTTGCATGTCCAACCAATTGCATATGGATTTCTCCGACAAGTCGTCGATCCATTGATGAGCCGTACCTGCCAACATTAAAGGGAGGTACTTAACGGCAACGTTGGGGTTACCTCCGGCAATCTCCACCGTGTTTCCGTAGTCCTGCAACCATGTGGCTGGCTTGGCGGTGCCGTCATAGGGCTTGATGGTCTTGTCAATCTGGAAACCTTTGGGGTAAGTTGCGGACCGTATTGCAGGTCCAAAACAACATGGTCCCGGTATGGTCCTTCCCAGGCCTCGTGGATCTTATCGATCCGTGAACGTGCATCGTACGGCTCCAGGTTCTTCTTCTTCTTGTCAACAGGGGATGGGCTGCGTGAACGACGTGGGCCTCCTCCGCCATGGTGACTGCTAGGTGGCGACGGAGGCGGAGGTGGCGGTGGGTTAGCCTTTTTGCTGTTACCCTCCTGCGACACCTCACGCCTGTCACGGTTGCTTGTCGGACACGGAGGGTCATGGCGTGACTGCTCTTGTGTCCTTGGTTGCGCTCTCCGTCATGACGGGTCTGCTCTGCGTTGTCACGGACGATGATGCCGCACTGCCTTGGTGGGGGCATATCCGTATGATGGTGAGCCTTGGGATCTTCGCAATGTCGGGGTGATCCGGGCGGTGGCGATGGGCGACGAGGTCGGGCCTTTTCTCCATGGTCAGAGGATATGGGGATAGCATCCTTCTTGTTGCGCGCATCCCTCCATATTTGTTTTGATGAACCCGTCTGGGACCCGACATCAAGAGGAGATCTGTCCCTTGGCGGCTTATGCTGGCTAGACTGGCAAAACGCTGGGTCAGACTCAAGCCTCTGAGAGGTGGCCTTTTCCTGCTGCTTCACCGCCTTGGCCACTAGGTCATAGACCTGTTCCACTGCCTCGGGCGATCTATCCTGCTCCAGAAGGGTCTTGGCGACGGCGAGGTTTAGGAGTGGGGTGGGCATCACCTGTTTGCCTTCACTGTCAATGTATGGCTTGGCCCGTGCCGGCTTCGAGGGAGCCCATCCTAGGTTTCGCCATACACCAGGATCATTGATGACGCGAGCCAGAGATTTCTTGGCCTTCTGCTGTTGCAACAGAGTCTTGTACTCAGCCTCCATTGCTCTAGCTTTCTCTATGGACTTCTGCGCGTTGACCAGAGCTCGATCCAGCTTAGCGCCTTGCTCCACGATGTCCTGCGTTTCCTCCAGCAGCTGCTGGCGCTTCTTGTCAAGCTGAGTCACGTTCCGGATATGAGCTACGGTCAGTGGCTCAACGAGGAGATTGCCATACATCACTCTATCAGCTGGAGTAACTTGGGCAGCAGCAGACGTAGATGCTGGAGGCGGCTAGTTTGCGGTGTTGTTGTTGCTCGGGCCGGTCCCGAGTTCCTGCGGCTGCTCCACTGGGTTAGGCGGAGGAGGCATGACCTTTGCGCGATCATCGTCAGCAGCAATAAGTGGCCCGTTCCCCTTTTCCAGCGCTGTAGGCGGAGCTCGTCTGGGTTGATCTTCATCCATCGCCGTCCCAATGGTGACGAACACCTCTCGAGACATGATGGCATTGTTGGCTTGCTCGTCGCGCGTGTACTCCTCCTCCATCTCCTGCATGGCAGAGTCTAGTTCTTCTGGACTGAAATCTATCTCCTCTGAATCTGCACTGAAGTCGGCATAGAGCATGTCAATCACAGAGTCGAAGGGTGCCAGTACATCCTCGATGACGGGGGGTGGAGGTGCAACAACAGTGACGATGACTGGAGGTGGCGGCGCAGCTGCGATGATGGCAGCCGGAGGCGATGGTGGCGGTGGCTAAATCGGAGGGGCTCCGTCAATGAGCGCAAGCGCTGTCTGAGCTACCGCTTCAGCCTCCGCGTAGTTGTTGACGGTGTTCACCATGCCTTCGAATTTAAGGCGTCCCAACGCCTGCTGCCGCCTTAGAGAATGCCGGAGAAGCGTGCCATGGTCCAGTCCTTCCACAAAGTGATACATGGCATCATCATTGGGGTAGTGGGCCAGATCGGCTCGTATGCGGAGCCACCTGGCCAGGTAATCGCGGGGGTTTTTGCCCTCTATCTGAATGCAACACGCCAGATTGAAGATGGTAACCACGCCGACGAACTTGGATCTCTGCTGTCTAGACGCACGGGCGAAGCCGACGGACTTGCAGCAATCTTCCACCATTATATCCTGCACATGGGCGGTTTGGGTGGGCCTTGAATTTTTCCGATCTTTGCCGGCAAACTCTGAAGAGAGATCCGACATTGATCCTTCCGTGAACGTATCCTGCCCGTAGGAGGTCCGTGCGGGTCTTGATGCTCCTCCGACTCCGAGGGAACTGGTGCCCGAGTCGGTTTCACCAACGAAGAGGTGGATGTCTCCGATAGGAATGATCAAACACCGCATAGGGTTCGTCTTCGCCGGGATCTAGAACTCGTCGGGAGGGACAATCGGAATGTTGCCGGATAAGAGAACGCGACCGATGGCCACGGTTTTGCCGATTCCCGCAAAGATCTTGGTCCTCTCCCGCTGAAGAGCCTGAAGCGCCTCTTGCCCCATGGTGGGCGCCAACTGTCGTGGTATTGCCGACGAGTACGCCATGGAGGGGTCCTCACAGTGCGTGTTTAGAGACGTGGGGAAGGCGGGCGTTTGACGGGTACGAGGTAACACAGCTTACCCAGGTTCAGATCCCACGAAGGTGGCGGAATCCTACTCCTGCTATAAATCACTATAAGGGCAATACGCCGTGTTACAGAGATAGGTTCGCTGTGCGAGGTTGTCTGAGATTGTCTGAAGTTGTGCCCTAAAGGCTCCCATAGGCCCAACTTATATAGTCGCCAGGTCCTAGGGTTACAGGTAAAAGTCTTAGCCGGACAGGTTACAGAGTCCTACACCGTCTATTACTAGTCTTGCGTGTCTTGCACTCCAAGGCTCCGGGTACGTCGGTGACTCCAACCGTAGCCTTCCTTTATCTGGCATGGGCCTCCCTTCTGGATCCATCTAACTGGGCCACCCAGCAGGCCATGGGCCATGCTACCAACTGTGGGCCACCCGGGTTATCCGGATAGGAGACATGCTATGAGGATACCCATATAGCATATCCCCAACATCCACGGTTATGGACGACTTGGAGCACATTATCTCGATCATAGACAACTATAACTAAATTAGTGCCATAAATTTGCCTTTGGAATGACTAGTAATCAGCTTCACTATAACGGAATGGTTAAATAAAAGTACCAACAACTACTAGGTTTTTTGAATGTCTCATGGTATATGTATTTGACTAGTAAGTATTGCAACTACAACAGAATGGTTATCTAAAACTGCCCACTGCTTATGTTATCAGGATGACTCATGCTATCTATATCTGACTAGTAATTGCCGCAACTATAAGGGAATGGATAAAATTGCCAACTGTGTGAGTTTCCTCGGTACGACTTCCTCGATTGGTATCGAGGGGGAAACACCAGGATGGGTATGATTGGTGTTAGTATTAGGTTGGATCTGAATAGGTCTTTCTTATCCCTCTCTAATAGCCGACAGTTGTATCGAGTCTCTATAGGTTGTTTAGTGCATGCTGCGCTGCCGCTTCAGTCCACATACCTATGTAGGCGAGAGCCGCCGAGTTCTTGTCTCGCTGTGTACTGACCTCAATACTAACCGCTCTATTTTTCCTTTGCCCTTTGCCGACACCCCTTTTGTTTTAGCAGGTTTTGAGATCGACATCGTTAGCAGGGTTACCCTTCCAGCTTGGCCTGGGCAGAGTTATGGAGGCCATTGGTTATTATTCAGGGCTCTTAGACCCATTTGCATCTTGTCCGTAGTCGGACGTTGTATCGTTTTCAAGGTGATTTGGACCTTTGTATTGTATATCTGTATTCTTGACTCATGGAGTCATTGTTGTATATATATCTGTTTTGTGGGTTCCATCATGGACTATTGTGTAATGATATTACTTCGTTTTCCACCCGCACGAAAGTGCCTAGTGGGCGCCTTTGAATCGTTTCTATGCAGGTTTGTCGGGAATCGCTAAGACTTGCATAGGGACAATTCTGAGGGTGTTACAGAGTGGATCAGAGCTCAGCAGTTACGATACCCCACTAGTCCAGCCTGTAGGATAACCTAGCTAACGGACATCTTAGAGTGTCAAAACTATTTTGAAAAGTCGGTTGGATGGATATGATTAGGTTTGCTTTTACTTCTTACCCCTCTACTATTCTCCTCTTATCTCGACGTGTTTTGAATCTGCTCTCTTATCTTTTCTTCGAGTCCAGGATTTCTCGTGGTTGGGTTTCCGTCGTACCTTCAGGGTTTAGCTTCCATCCTCTTGTAACGGTGCTTCAACATTCATCATTCATACCATCTGATGAATCTTTCATCTGTTGTACCTTTTAGTGGACCGAAAATTCACTAAATTTTTTCTTTCTATCCTCCGGTGTTTTCCGATACGACGAAGTCATCTACGTCATATCTGATGAGAATCTCCTTCCCTCCTTTGTTTCTGAACCTCGCTTGTCAAGATCTCCAGTCTGAATTCTGAGAGTTGGTTGCATAATTCTCCTATTCATATGCAGAGTAATGCTTTGGGTGCGCGATGGACTGATCACCATCCGACTACTGTTATCATTCGCTCTTGTACATTGAATCAGTGGATCAAGCAATTTTACTCCTTTCATAGAGTTAGAGGTGGCCTTAACTTTTGATGCCTTTACCTTCGTCCTTTGTAATACAGAGTGTTCTCTCGATGAACGGGAGCATCGACCCTTGTTGGTGGTGGCGCCATTTTCAAGATGAAGAAAGAACCCTTGTTAGTGGTGTCGCGAGGATCTACATCAAGTGAGAAGATTGAGAGCATCGACCTTCTTCCCCGTACCATGAGGCGGATCTCGAGGGCGCGATCCATTGTTAGTGGTGTCGAATTGTAGCACCCCGTGTAAAACCACTACTAGAAAATCGTATTTGTTTAATATGTTGCGCACCATCATGACATCAGCATGCATTTGTTTGCCTAAAAGTATTTTGCTAAAAGCCTGTTTTTGTTTTCTAAAATATCCCCTCTCTATTTCAAATGTAAAACCGTCGGTCCGTCCAGATCTTTTATTTTATCTAAACTATTTACCAAAAACTATTTAAAACAAAATACCTAAATAAAAATATATTTTTATAACTAGGGAGGTAGACAACCGGCGAGACCCAATGGATCGAACGGAGTCCACCTACAACCCAGCAAAATAAACCGTAACCTAGTCTAACCCTAACCCTAAATCTCCCCACCCCATATCCCTGCCACCGCTAGCCCTTGCCGCAACCTCCAAGCCACCAACGCACAGCACACGAGCCACGAACCCACCCTGGCACCCAATACACAAACAACAACACACGCACGCCTATGCGACCTATCCCGACCAAACATGCACCCGAAACCCCGCCCGTTCCCCTGGACCGTCCTACTCCACCCATCGCTCTGGGTCCCACCCTCGCCTTCCCTTGCTCTCTGGCGCTCTGGCCCTCGCCGACAACCCCGCCGTCGGATCCCCAGGCCGTGCCGCCACCTCTGCTCGCCTACCCACCTAGCCAAGAGCCCGTCTCGGTCGCCAATCGATCCTGGGCGAGCAACCCGAGCCCTCCTGCCGCTCGATCTCTTCCTTGTGCCCCCACTCGTCCTCTCCCTCCTTGCCTGACCGTCGCGACGCCGTCGCCAACAAGCTCTGGCCACCATCCTTCCTCCGTCTCACCTGCACCCCTCTTCGAGCCGGCCCCGCCACCCCTATGGCCCCGCCTCCCTCGCTGTCTTCTGCCGCACGAGCCATGCCCCTGGTCGCCCTCTCGCCGACCCCGGCGTCGCCCTGAGCCACGGACGCCACCTGGGCTTCTGCCAGGCCGTCGCTGCCTCGCCGCCGTGCCCCGCAACCTCCGCTCTGCCAGCTTCCCGAGATCTTCCCCATCCCTAGCACGGCGTCCCTCCTCTGCTTTCCCGGCGTGTCGGCCACCTTCGAGCCGCTGGCCTTCCTCCCGGGCACCTCCTGCACAGCCGGCTGCTTCTCCCTTTCACCGCCTTGAAGCTCTGCCGGCCTCCGTCCTCCTTCCGTGTAGCCAGGAGCCGGCCAATGACCATGCCTCTGTGTGAGCATGCGTAGATTGACTGCATTTGGCAAGAACACCACTTGTTCTCTGTGTGTGCTAGCCCAGTTACAATGCGATGTGGTCTTTTATGTTGTCGTGTCACTGCAGCTCGTTGCTCTCCGGTGTGTTTGTGATGCTGAAGTTTGCGAAGATCCTTTCAACAACAATGCCAAGCAGTGCTTGAACTTGAGAGGACCACGCCAAGACCTCGAAGCCCCGGATCCGAAGACCCGAACCCAAACCCCTCGAACCCATGGAGTCCAAGATCGTCGGACCCAAGTGTGATCCCTTTTCCGAGACCAAAACTTTTATAATATATAATATATACTTGTTGCATATTGAATTACTCATGTCGCATACATATTGCATGGTTTGGGGGCCTTATGCCAATTCACCTAAATTAAATAAGGAGACCATATGCGGGCAAATCTAGTCTAATATCGGCTCCATTTAAATTTATGTAGCAAACCGTTGACATATTTTGCCCTGTTAATACAACATTTAAATTGCGGGTATCTAAACAACTTGAACCATCTAAGTAAATGTCGGAACCCTGGTTCCGTTTAATATTGCCTAATTGCATCGCATCTTTGCTATGTCATACATCATATATGCATCATGCCCGATCTTCTGCCGTAGTATTGAATATTGCATCCGGTGTTTCTTCTAGTGTTTGCTTCTTCACGGATTAGACCGATGAGTGGATGCGAGTGTCGACCCGATCTCTGGATGAACCTTCGGCAATGTTTTCAGGCGAGCATTCTCCCCCTTTCTACCTATTTTACATTTACAGTCTTTATTTCCTCCTGTTGATCTATTGCTATCTGTGTTGTGATGCTATAGATTCCGTACCCCGTTATATTTTCCTGCAACCCTTATATTGCCATGGACACATCCTATTACCTGTTGTTTGGTAGATAGTCGGCCTTGCGAGTCGTAGTTGCTTGTGCAGGTGATGTGTCGCGTCGTCAATCTTCCACAGTTGTTGGAGTAATGCCGCATGTTTAATGTTGGAGATGATCATGGCTTTAATTACCGTTTAATAACTAAAATTGAAGTAGGTAAATAATGCAGAGGCACAGGTGGACAATAGATGTTATTTGGTTTTTAACCGTCCACTTATGTCCCGTAGGACCCCGAGTACTTGATACCTGTTCTTTGAATATTTGCACTATCCGCATGTGGGACCATGAATCCCCCTAACCCTAGCTTGAGTCATATTTAATTCCTTGGGGCCACAAAGTAGTTTGGGGCTTTATTACTATCCTGTACTTATGCCATGCTTTACTACTTTATTTATGATTGCGCTTGGAGCGCCTGTACTGTTTAGGTAAATGGAATGTTTCCGCGGTATCGACAAGCCCAGTCACACTTTCGGGTTCCTAGTCGTTTACAGCCATTGACACAAACCTCTAGGTCCGTATCGGAGCCGACTAACTTCATCTCGGGTTGCTTAGTGGGGTGTCCCCCTGAAATCAAATATGAATCTTGCGAATGTTCTGTCGTGATGCTTCGTTGGGTTTTCATTTGTTTTTTTCTGAGGTTGATCGTGCGTGTGTGGCTATTTGTGCCCCCTGCAGGGTAAAACTTTCTGAAAGACGTGTCCACGGTTATGGACAACTTGGAGCACAGTATCTCGATCATAGACAACTATAACTAAAGTAGTGCTATAAATTTGCCTTTGGAATGACTAGTAATCAGTTTCACTATAACGGAATGGTTAAATAAAAGTACCAACAACTGCTGGGTTTTTTGAATGTCTCATGGTATATGTATTTGACTAGTAAGTATTGCAACTACATCATAATGGTTATCTAAAACTGCCCATTGCTTATGTTATCAGGATGACTCATGCTATCTATATCTGACTAGTAATTGCCACAACTATAAGTGAATGGATAAAATTGCCAATTGTGTGAGTTTCCTCAGTACGACTTCCTCCATTGGTATCGAGGGGGAAACACCAGGATGGGTATGATTGGTGTTAGTATTAGGTTGGATCCGAATAGGTCTTTCTTATCCCTCTCTAATAGCCGACAGTTGTATCGAGTCTCTATAGGTTGTTTAGTGCATGATGCGCTACCGCTTCAGTCCACCATACCTATGTAGGCGAGAGCCGCCGAATTCTAGTCTCGCCGTGTACTGGCCTCAGTACTGACCGCTCTCTTTTTCCTTTGCCCTTTGCCGGCACCCCTTTTGTTTTAGCAGGTTTTGAGATCGACGATGTTAGCAGGGTTACCCTTCCGGCTTGGCCTGGGAAGGGTTATGGACGCCATTGGTTATTCTTCAGGGCTCTTAGCCCCATTTGCATTTTGTCCGTAGTCGGATGTTGTATCGTTTTCAAGGTGATTTGGACCTTTATATTGTATATCTGTACTCTTGACTTATGGAGTCGTTGTTGTATATATATCTGTTTTGTGGGTTCCATCATGGACTATTGTGTAATGATATTACTTCGTTTTCCACCCGCACGAAAGTGCCTGATGGGCGCCTTTGAATCGTTTCTATGCGGGTTTGGCGGGAATCGCTAAGACTTGCATAGGGCTGATTCTGAGGGTGTTACACTATAGTAGCAGCAAAGGAGGGCATTTGTGTCAAGTAGTTTGTTATCAAACTAAGGTGTGGTTCGCAACGGGCTAATACTAAAGATATATTGTACGACAATAGTATCGACATGATTTAAGCCCAAGGAACTAAAGGTCTCACCAAAAGACCAAATTTATACAATGCCATCTCATTGGAGAATGAGTGATGCGTGAAGACGCAAAGACATGCAAATACACACGGACCTGAACCGTCAGATCCGTAGATTATGTTAACCACTTGCAATTGCGTATATGGAACACCAGAAAGCCATAGGTGTTCAATACGCAAAGTTTCTAAACTAGATTATTGTCTCTAGTGCAAGTGGGAGACTGAAGGGAATATGCCGGAGAGGCAATAATAAAGTGGTTATTATCGTATTCCTTGTTTATGATAAATTTTTATTTTGCATGCTATAATTGTATTAATATGGAAACGTTAATACATGTGTGTTTAATAAACAAAAGGAAGTTCCTAGTTATGCCTCTCTCATAAACTAGCTCGTTGATTCACAAGATGATCAAGGTTTCTTGATCATGGACATTGGATGTTGTTAATAACGAGGTCACAACATTAATGTAGTGATGTGATGAACATTCATCCGAAGTATAACATTACGATCAAATTCATTGAGTTTATATTGCTATAACAACTTACGAAGTGATCCTAACCCTTAGACCATGAGATCATGTCAATCACTAACACCGGAAGAGTTTCTTGATAACATCAAACGTCACACCGTAACAGGGTGATTATAAAGATGGGTTTAGAAGTACTAAAGTGTTATGTTGAGGCTCATGGATCGAGAGTATAATTTGTTCATCTGGATGACAAAGAGATATGCTCTGGGCCCTCTCGGTGATATCACATTGATTAGCTTGCAAGCAAGTGATTTGATCACTAGAATGTTATATCACGTGAACAAGAAAAGAGTGCATGTTAGTAACAAGATCAAACTAGGTATGGAGATACCGATGATCGAATCTCGGACATGTAATATATCATGAAACAAAAGGATTAAGATACTAGCATAAAAGGTTCCGACGATCACAAGAAAGTCATCGTTGAATGTGTGGGAGTCAGTATGGGTCTCCAGATCCCGCTTCTGATTATTGATCTGAGAGGGGTCTCGATCATGTCTGCATTATTCGTGAACCATAGGGTGGCACACTTAAGAGACACCGACATCCAATTGGAGCAAAATTTTCATGCCAGAAAGAATAACAAGCGTAGGAATTTATTTCACTAGATACCGGAACAGGTTTTCGGGTGAAATTGCATAAAGTGTTTCTGCATGTGAAATGAAATACTAGCAAGGGGTTATATGTGAATGTTTGTCATTAGAGTAATTGTAAAAATTCTGAATAAATAAAAGGAGTTTTATTTAATGAGAGTTTGCATTATATTTGGTGGAAATTTAATGGGAATTTGAGTGTGTTTTTGAGTGGAGGAAATTGAAAGGCATTTGAGTGAGTGGAGTGTCCACCCACATGAATGAGGATTAGGTGGGGCAACCCCATGGCTGGGCGCCATGCCCCTTGGGTGCCCCCCTCTCCCCTATAAAAGGCCCCGCTCTCATCCTCTCAAAGCACACCTCCTCGTGAAGGATCTCTCTTCCCCTCTAGTATTTATCCCCCATGGTCTCGGACAAGCGAGATACATGTTCTCGGTGGCTATTCGGCAAGAAAGAGTTGTGATTCCGCTAAATCTCTGGAGCGAGGAGGCGGAGGTTGCTCGGTGCCTCAGATGTGTGTGCGAGCTCGGATGCGCCGCTGATTTGTGGTGCTAAGGACTTCCTCTCGATCTTGAGATCGACAAGAGATTGTCTACATCAACCACGAGTTTGGACTCGTTAAGCTTTGTCGGTCTTCAAGGGTGTGTTCTCTACGGATATACATCCGCCCGTTGTTTGTATCTAGTATATAGATCTTGTTACATAGTTGTTCCTATCGTAGGAAATTTTTCGTTTTCTATGCTGCGAACCCTACATAGACTTTGAGTGTTTTTATATGTTTTCTGGTACTAACCTATTAACAAGATGCAGCAGTGCTAGTTGCATGTTTTGTTCTATTTTTAGTTCCAGAAAGGCACAAAATAAATATTCTCGGAATTGTATGGGACAGAATCCAAAGTCAATATTTTACCGTGGGAAACACAGAGCCAGAGTATGAGACATAGCGGAGGCATGATGGCGCCCAGTACTTGTCGTGGGATGCTTCGTTGGAAACCCCAAGAGAAAGGTATGAAGTAGCACAATAGCAAGTTTCCGTCAGTAAGAAACCGATGTTATCGAACCAGTAGGAGGAAGGAAACATCAAACAGGTGTTGCTGGCAACGCGGAGACCTGCACAACACAAACTCAAGACTTTGCCCCAACGAATCAGTGAGGTTGTCAAGCTCACCGGTTGGCTGTAACAAAGGATTAAATGTATGGTGTGGAAGGTAACGGTTTGCATCAAGGAAACAAGTAACAGTGGAAGATGTATCAATGGTAAAGATTGGACCGGGGTCCATAGTTCACTAGAGGTGCTCTCCTTAAATAAACAACATGGCATGAAGGGTAAACAAATTACAACGGGGCAATTGACAGGAACTGAGCAAGGCATAACAATGCAATTACTAGTTAGAAAGATCCTATGAGGCTGATTGGGAAATACAACAATATACATAGATAGCCATCCAACTGCATCTATGACTAGTAGTCCACCTTCAGGTTATCATCAAAACCCCCTCTAGTATTAAGTTGCAAGCAACAGACAACTGCTTTAAGCAAAGTGTGTAAGGTAAACAGTCCACATGTTCCATGAACAAGAGACCGTTGTTTTCTCCCTAGTAGCAATAACACATCTACAATCGAAGAGATTTCTGTCACTTCCCTTGGAAACTAGAGGCATGAACCCACTATCGAGCATAAATACCCCCTCTTGGAGTCACTAGCAACTACTTGGCCAAGATAACCACTAGCAACGGAGAACATGCAAGATCACAAACAACGCAGACATGATAGAATCATAAAGATAAAACCATTAATCAAACCAACATAATAATCTCAATATCCATCGGATCCCCGCAAACACAACATGCATGATTACAAATAGATTAGATCTTGATCATGAACGGAGCTCACAAGATCTATACATGAAAGCACAAAGGAGGAGATACAACCATCTAGCTACTACATGGACCCATAGTCCAAGGTGGAACTACTCATGAATCATACCGGAGAGAAGGCCTCTGGGATGATCTCCCCTCCGGTAGGGTGCCAGGAAGAGCTTCAGATCCCCCCGATCTAGGGATGATGGTGGCGGCGGCTACAGACGGTTTTGTGGATTTATGATTGGGTACTCAGGGTTTTTGCATCGGGGGCTTCTTATAGGTGAAAGGGGAGACGGAGGTGGCTGCTAGGGTGGCCAAACCCTAGCCAGGCGCGAGGTGGGGTCCACCCATGCTTGGGGTGGGTCTGGCCCCTGTGGCCGGCCCCTCCATCTCTCCTATGGACTTCTTGTTCCCCACTGAAATTAATTGACTCTGTCCTTTGTCCCGTCCAATTCCGAGAATATTTCTTCACTAACTTTTCTAAAACCAAAAACAGCAGAAAACAGGCAACTGACACTGTGGCAACTTGTTAATAGGTTAGTACCAGAAAACATGTAAAAAGCACCTCAAAGTGTGGACAAGTAAAGCAAAGTAGATACAAAACAAGCTTGGAGCATCAAAAATTATAGATACGTTTAACGTATCAGCATCCCCAATCTTAACTCCTGCTCGTCCTCGAGTAAGTAAGTGATAAACTGAATAATTTTTGAGGTGACATGCACACTCACAATAAAGATCAAACCATTTGCAAGCACTGAAAGCTGGGATCAAAGAACTCTAAACCTGTGCTTGAAAGATGGAGTTCTAACAATAGTACATAGTAACTATGCATGTAACATGGCAAGCTACAAACAAAGATCATGAATAACATGCATTGAAAAACGTTTGTTTGTTTCACATGTAGGAAACATAGCATAGTGGCAATCACCTTGTCCCTCATAGAGTAGCAATATAATCCATAGGACACCTGCAAAGTTCACAAGGGTGACTAGAAACAAGTATCACAAGAGCAAGTAATAACACAATATGCATCAATTAATAATCTTTGGAACACTGCACACAAAATGACAACTATGCTCTCTTAATGGTGCCTAAAGGTAGAAGGTGGAGACTCAATAATGGTGGAACAAAGGCCTTTTTGTAAAGGAAGCAGTGATTACAAGTTTCAAAAAGAGCTTCCAAAAATTATGGTACTTGTTAGCTTTCAGCCCTCATTGCCCCTATAATAAGCATCTTGAAGTGGTTAAGGTTAAAGTGGCAAAGCTGGAGTATATGCTTGACGAAGTATAAGTTGGCAATCTCATTCCCCTTGAATACGAGGGCCACACCTCATGCATACTCAACTTTGGGTCCAGGTAAGTTCTTGTCACTGTAAGTATTTGCATATCATTGAGAACCGCCAACAAGGTACCCCTTGCACATGGTACATGAGCTTTCCCATAACCAAAATGACAAGGCAAGCAGACAGTGAGCATCTCAGCAATTCTTCTTATGTACCATGGGAATATGGTGCTTTTTTCTCTCTTTCCTCTTTTCTCAATGTGTCTCTTTTTTATAAGAAGAATGCTTCATATATGTCACTATGGTGATTCTACAAGTTTCCACCATGATTAAGCATGGCTTAGGCTATCAGCCCAGGCGTTTCTCTAACACAGAATACAAACTCCATGGAGTTACAAGTTCCCTATCTATTTCACACCGGTGACATCCATAGACAAAAGAATATGATATCAACTGAGTATAACAAGGTACAAGTGCAATGTTGAAAACATTCCCCGTGACATCATGGTTCTGCTAATTCCAACTTATAAGTGCAAGCATATACAACAAAGTTCTCACAATGGTTCAAGTTTATTAGGGTCCAAGAATAAAGTGTGCCATCAAGTTTGTGAGGGATTTAATCACTAAGTTGTCACATAACAAAATAGTTTTTAATTGGAAGATAGATGAAAACAAGAATATACTTGGAATGGTGTAACAGACCATGCATAGGAGTTTATAGTGGACACTTTGGAAAAACTTGGTTTCTTGGGAGTTGGAAGCATGAGTAGAACTTACTCATACAAGTGGAGGCTAGCAAAAGACTAGGAGCAACCAACTAAGAGAGCAATAATGGCCAAAAACATGCAATGCAACAAAGCAAACTAATTAAAGCAAAGAGTGGTACTACAAGTCAAGGACTAAATGATCATAGAGGCTAATGGTGACTTTTCATAGTCATAACATGGTGTGAGCATGTGCCAAGTCAACCCAAGCAAAACATCAAAGGAGAATACCACAATACTATGCTTTTGCATGCTAAAACAACACATAATTCCTTCAAGGCACATTAAGCAATCCTAATTATTTGGAACAAGACATGCTATAGCATTAATCACTAAGCATAATGCTAAAACAACACCCAACATGTCATGCTAAAGTCTAAGTCACAGTCAATGCAAGCTCCTCTTGCACTTCAAGCAAGAACTTACTACTCCTTTCCAACACCAAGCAATCTTATTTGCAAAACAACACAGCGAGCACGGGGGTACAAACTACTTTATTCAAGCAAACTAAACAACCTTAGAAAATCAAACAAAAACTAAGACTCTCTAAGAACAACACAACTATGCATGAAACAATAAAACGAAGTGTCTAGACAGACCTGAGCTTTTTATTGATGAAGAAGGGGATGCCTTGGGCATCCCCAAGATTTGAATCTTGTACCTCTTGGATATTTCTTGTGGTGAAACCATGGTGGCATCCCCAAGCTTGAGATTTGGTCCATTATTCATCTCATTGCATCATTCTCTCTCCACACTTGAAATTTTTCCTTCATACAAAACTTCACACAATCTTCATTAGCAACATTAGTGTATTCAAAAGATATTAGACCACCGGAAAAGCTTTGGAACAGCAAGGATTTTCAGTAAAAACACAAGCTACTGTAGTAACTCCTTCAAAAATCTCAATTTACCAGAAGAGAACTCAAAAATGAATCAATAAGAAGCAAATGCAAATAATGACAGAAATCTGTCAAAACAGACTAGCAGGTAGAAACAGATTTTTTAGAACATCTTCTGTTTCTCCAATCAAAAAGTGTTGAACTAACCAAAGTTATCTAACATACTCAGGGATTTATTCGTAAATTTTGAGCTCAATCAGAGTTACAGAGCCTCCTCACTAATTGTTTTGGTGGAGGACAAAAATCTGTTTTGGGACAACAACTCCCCAAATCTTACTTCCCTCTCATTAGAGGTCATTCTTGGTACAAAAAGCAAACAAAAAGTATAAGGAGAGGTCATTACAGAAGTAATAACTTCCAAGAATCAAGAAAACTCTTGGGTTATCTCCCAACAAGTACTTTTCTTTAACGCCTTTAAGTTAGGCACAAGAAGCAAGAAGAATCAAGTATTTTCTAATGAAGAAGCATTAACATCAAATCTTGTTTTCAAAGGAGGAGCAAAAGGCAACCTCTCTCTTATCATAGGGAAGTGTTGAATACCTTTCTTAAATGGAAAATGATATTTTATGGTGCCTTCCTTCATATCAATGATGGCACCAACTGTTCTAAGAAAAGGTCTTCCCAAAGTAATAGGACAAGAAGCATTGTATTCAACATCCAAAACATAGAAATCAACAGGGACATAACCATTGTTAACCATAATGAGAACATCATTAATACTCCCCATGAGTTTCTTTTTAGCATTATCATTGAGTGGGACATCCAAATAACAATCTTCCAAAGGTGGAATATCAAGCATTTCATAAATCTTCCTAGGCATAATAGAGACACTAGAACCAAGATCACATGAAGCTTTGACATCAAAGTCATTCACTTGCATATTAATAATGGGTTCCCAACTATCTTCTACTTTCCTAGGAATAGAAGCTTTGTGTTTTAGCTTCTCTTTCTTAATCTTAACAAGAGCATATGTAATGTGTTTGGTAAAGGCAACATGCATATCACTAGCATTAGGACTTCTAGCAAGCTTTTGCAAGAACATAATCACTTCAGAAATATTGCAACCATCAATATCAAAGTCAAACTTAGCATCACTAGTAGTAGGCTCACTAGGCTTAGGCATAGTAGGAGGAGGAATAGGGGATACTTGTGGTTTAGTGGTGATAGTGCACACACTATTGTTTCTATCAATTTAAGCTTCCCTTTCCCACCTAGCATGAAGTTGAGCTAAGAGCCTAACATTTTCATCAATAGTAACTTGTATGGCATGAGCAGTAGCAAAGGTGTTTTCCATAGTTTCAGGTTGAGCAACCATTTTATTAACCAAGGAAGTTTGAGCTTCAGACAAAGAGGATATATTTTTCTCAACAGTTAAAAGCTTTTCCTCTATAGTCTTATTGAAAGTGGTTTGTTTACTAATAAAGTCCTTAAGCATTACTTCAAGTTCAGAGGGGACACTTCTAGCATTATTATAAGAGCTTCCATAGGAGTTTCCATTATTAGGAGGATAAGGCCTATAATTGTTGTTGCTACCAAAATTATTCCTATAGGCATTGTTGTTGAAATTGTTGTTTCTAATGAAGTTCACATTAACTTGCTCTTCTTGAGCAACCAAAGAGGCTAATGGAACACTATTAGGATCTAGAGGAGCTTACCATTAACAAGCATAGCCATAACAACATTAATCTTTTCACTCAAAGGGGAAGTTTCCTCAACACAATTTACCTTCTTACCATGTGGAGCTCTCTCAACATGCCATTCAGAGTAGTTGGCCATCATATTATCAAGGAGCCTTGTTGCAGCACCCAAAGTGAGGCCCATGAAGGTACCTCTAGCTGCAGAATCCAACAGGTTTCTTGAGGATAAGTTCAAACCTGCATAAAAAGTCTGGATAATTATCCAAGGAGTGAGTCCATGAGTAGGGCAATTTTTAACCAAAGATTTCATTCTTTCCCAAGTAGGAGCAACATGTTCACTATCAAGCTGTTTAAATTTCATAATGTCACTTCTCATCGCAATAATCTTAGCAGGAGGCTAGTACTTTCCAATAAAAGCATCTTTGCACTTAGTCCAAGAATCAATACTATTTTTAGGCAAAGATAGCAACCATTCTCTAGCTTTTCCCCTCAAGGAGAAAGGAAAAATCCTGAGCTTAATAATATCTCCATCTACATCCTTATACTTCTGCATCTCACAAAGTTCAACAAAGCTATTAAGATGGACAACAGGATCATCAGAACCAACACCAGAAAATTGCTCTCTCATCACAAGATTCAACAAAGCATGCTTAATTTCATGAAAGCTAGCATTAGGAGAAGGTGGAGAAATAGGAGTTCTTAGGAAATCATTGTTGTTGGTGCTAGTGAAGTCACACAACTTGGTGTTCTTAGCAGAGTTCATTTTGGCAAAGGTGGGCAAGCCAAAAACAGCAGTAGCAGCTAGAGCAGACACTAATTTTTTTGGTGTTTTTGAATAAAGAAAGCAAACCAAGCTAGACTAATTTTTATGGGTTTTTTGAAAAGAGGCAAACAAAACCAAGAAAAACAAACAAAGCAAACTAAAAAAAAAGTAAAGAGAAAGGAAGTGAAGGACTCCCGTAGTGAATACGTCCTTAGCCTCCCTGGCCACAGCGCCACCAAATAGCTTGATGGCGCCCACCACTTGTCGTGGGACGCTTCGTTGGAAACCCCAAGAGCAAGGTATGAAGCAGCACAACAGCAAGTTTCCCTCAGTAAGAAACCGAGGTTATCGAACCAGTAGGAGGAAGGAAACGTCACATAGGTGTTGCAAGCAACGCGGAGACCTGCACAACACATACTCAAGACTTTGCCCCAACGAATCAGTGAGGTTGTCAAGCTCACCGGTTTGGTGTAACAAAGGATTAAACATATGGCGTGGAAGGTAATGGTTTGCAGCAAGTAAACAGGTAACAATGGAAGATGTATCATTGGTAAAGATTGGACCGGGGTCCATAGTTCACTAGAGGTGTTCTCCTTACATAAACAACATGGCATGAAGGGTAAACATATTACAGTGGGGCAATTTATAGGAACTGAGCAAGGCATAACAATGCAATTACTAGCCAGAAAGATCCTATGAGGTTGATTGGGCAATACAAAAATATACATAGACCGTCATCCAACTGCATCTATGACTAGAAGTCCACCTTCAGGTTATCATCTGAACCCCCTCCAGTATTAAGTTGCAAGCAACAGACAACTGCTTTAAGCAAAGTGTGTAAGGTAAACAGTCCACATGTTCCATGAACAAGAGACCGTTGTTTTCTCCCTAGTAGAAACAACACATCTACAACCGAAGAGATTTCTGTCACTTCCCTTGGAAACTAGAGGCATGAATCCACTATCGAGCATAAATACCCCCTCTTGGAGTCACTAGCAACTACTTGGCCAAGATAACCACTAGCAACGGAGAACATGCAAGATCACAAACAACACATACATGATAGAATCATAAAGATAAAACCATTAATCAAACCAACATAATAATCTCAATATCCATCGGATCCCCGCAAACACAACATGCATGATTACAAATAGATTAGATCTTGATCATGAACGGAGCTCACAAGATCTATACATGAAAGCACAAAGGAGGAGATACAACCATCTAGCTACTACATGGACCCATAGTCCAAGGTGGAACTACTCATGAATCATACCGGAGAGAAGGCCTCTGGGATGATCTCCCCTCCGGCAGGGTGCCAGGAAGAGCTTCAGATCCCCCCGATCTAGGGATGATGGTGGCGGCGGCTACAGACGGTTTTGTGGATTTATGATCGGGTACTCAGGGTTTCTGCATCGGGGGATTCTTGTAGGCGAAGGGGCGAGACTGGGAGGCGGCCAGGGCCACCAAACCCTAGCCAGGCATGGGCCCACCTACCCCGACGCCTAGGGTGGGTCTGGCCCCCCTGGCTGGCCCCTTCGGCTTTCCTCTGGACTTCTTGTTCCCCACAGAAAGTAATTGACTTTGACATTTGTCCCGTCCATTTCCGAGAATATTTCTTTACTAACTGAAACCAAAAATAGCAGAAAACATGCATGTGGCACTGTTGCAACTTGTTAATAGGTTAGTACTAGAAAACATGTAAAAATCACCTCAAAGTGTGGACAAGTAAAGCAAAGTAGATACTAAACAAGCATGGAGTATAAAAATTATAGATACGTTTCCAACGTATCAGTGGTTGCTACATTAATCCATCTAGACTAAATATAGCTATGAAAGATCAAATCCTGTCATAGTCAACTCCTTGAACATTGTTGTAAAATATTTTACTTCATGTCGACTTATTTCATAGATGTGAAACATCCATGTCTGTTTCTTTATAGATCCAAATACGACAGATAGGTTTTATACCTTTCCGGAGGGTCTTCCAAGTTCAAAAACTTGATTTCTCATGTATGGAACTATCATGGATTTTATGGCTTCAAGCCATTTGACGGAGTCAGGGCCCATCATAGCTTATTTGCATATAGTTGGTTCATCATTGTCAAACAATAATGATTTGCTCTCAAATCTTAGTATTTGATTATTTACCCGACCTACTCGGTTTAATAGAAACTTAGACCTTCGTGACCACTACCTTTGAGGTACGTGAGCCATGAGCATTGTGGCTGCCTCCGGGACATTTTCTAGCGCTGCGCAATGATGAATGCATATTTTCATCATATTTTATATTACTATTTTTCATTGCAGATGTAGGATCTTGGTATTTTATGGTGTTTGCACGCACCTTTTATGTTTATTTTCACCCGGATCAGGACAGATGATGGATACGATGGACACAATTTTTGGACCAGTTGTATTGGAGCGAAAAGGAGTCAAAAACTACGTAAATAGCTAATTTGGAAAATATCAATAATACTAGAAGAAAACCCGAAGAGATTGGAGGAAACAGAAGGTTTAAGGACCAACTATACGGTGGGAATAAATTTTCCGGCCCTATAGTTCCCGCCGTATAGTTGGCGCCGTCACCGCCTCCTCAAATAGTGCCACATCCAAAGATTTTAGAAATTGGGACTAGAATTTTTTTTGCATTTGCATGACATTCATGAGCATTGCATTGCATATTTGCATTATGAAAATTTCCTAAATAGAAATAAAATCATTAAACCCTAAATCCCATGAGACACCTTATTCCTAAAAGGAAATAATTAGTCTTTATTAAAGCCATCATTAATAAGATAGCAAATATTACGAAGTACTAGCCTAAAATGAACTACTTGAATTTAGAAAATTATAGAAACAAGTTTGAACTCATTTGGAGATTAAATGTGAAAGTTATGGAGAAAACAAATAAATAGAAAATGAGAAAAGAAAGTGAACAAAAAAATAAACTAACTAGCCTACCCGCCCAGCCCCGTGGCCCAGCCCACCTTACCCCGCCTGCTCGCCTCTCGCCCGCCCCCCTCCCGCGTAGCGTGTAGCCCCAAACACTGCTGGGCCGGCCCGTTCAACGCCGCCATCCCGCGCGCGCGTCGTTGCCCACTGACAAGTGGGGCCTGCCTGTCATCCTCGCCATCGTGACCGACGCGGACACCAGCGCCGCCGCCGCCGTATTGTAACCGATTCAACCTCCTCCGCGCTGCCCCATTGCCCAAGATTTTGGGCCCTTATAAACCATCCCCCGCCGTCACTTTTCCCCACAAAAATCGCCAGGAAACCCTACTCAAGCTCGGATTCGAGCTCGCGTCTCGCCGCCGCCACAACACCTTCGGGAAGCCCCGCCATCGACGGTTCAGAGCGCCCCTTGCCCTTATTTGCTGTATCATGCTCGCGTCGATCCACCGATTCACCCTGTACGCTTTTGCCCCTCCCGCTCGCTACAGATCGCCGCTAATTCCTTGCCAAAGTTCGCGAAAGCCGCGGAGGAGCAGCCGCCGCTTGCTGTCGTTCGGCAAGGAGAAGGACGCCGACTAGGAGACGAGGAGGATCATCGCGAGGAGCTGAACACCGTCGACCACACCACCATTGCCGAGGACCACCGGAGCGCCACCGCTGACCTCCACCCTCATCGTGGTTGTCACCATCAACGCTGCCCTCGCCGGTGCATAATCGCGAGCGAGCCTAGCCGTTGGATCTCGATCTAACGGCGTAGATTAGATCTCTAATCTGAACTGGCATTGGACTGTCCCGTGCTGCCACGTGGCCAGCCCAGTCAGCACCGCGTTGACCCCACGGCCATGGTCATCGCTGACGCAATAAAACCAATTTCAATTAAATAAAATTGCAGAAAATAGATCTAAATTCAAAAATTCATAGCAAATTCATACTTAGTCCAAAAATTAAGTGTAATATATAAAATTGAAGCTATTTTAGTGTAGTTTAGTAATATCTGGTTAGTTCTAATACTTGTAGTACTTATTTACCATAGTGAATTAATTAGTTTTAATTCGTCAAAAAAAGAATTAATTAGTTTTAATGGTCTACTAGAGTATTGAATTCATAGTAAATTATCTGTAGCTCTGAAAAATATAAATAATATGTCCCAGGTTTAGAAATCTTCTATAGACTATAGATCTGATTTTATTTTTATTTTTAGACAAAAGAAACTAAATAAATGATTGAAAATCCATTAAACACTCTTTAAATCAGAAGAAAAGATTTATAACTCCGATTAAGGTGAATCCAACGCATACTGGTTCATATTAATGCCCTCTATCCATTACACCCTGGATCCAATTTTAATTCGACAATGAGAACAAAAGTTATAACAGATATGTTAAAACATCAATAATGGCAAACAATTATGAACAACAAATACATCATTGCATTAATTGGTCTCTTGCATGCATCATGTATTCCAACATTGTTTAGAGAACTAAATACAACCTTTGTGGCATATTAAATTGTTATGCATGGATTTGTGCATTTGTTTATGATTGTATGGTTGTTTATGTTGTATGCGAATGTTTGATCGATAGATTGCGAGGAGTGCAACGTGTGTGATTGGAACGAGTGCTTGAACGACTTTAGATGCAACCAAGGAAAGTAGTTGCTATTTTGTTCATGATATTGTCCTACTATTTTCTATGCATGTGTAGTGTATTTTGCAGATGCATGTGTAAAAAAGTACTATCACTATGCCATGTCCTGTATACCTTGGTAGGAATCCCTTGTAGTTGAACCACCGTGTGTATAGATGTTCTTAGCCATGCTATGATAGACGAGGATTGGGTTACATCATATGATAGTTGTTGCTGATAGTGTTGTTTTGAGAATGCTAAAACTACTTAATTAATGAACCCCCTAGGTGTGATGGCATTAACATTATTTTGTGGTATCATTTCGGAAAGGCACCTAGGTATCAAGAGAAAATGATTGACTTCTTTATTTTATAGCTTATGTGTACAACCATATGCCAGTAAGAAATGGGTGGCTGGTTGGACTTAGTAGGTTGTGGTAACTCGAGCCCACGTAGCCAGAGATGTAGAATTTTGGTAGATTGGTACGGTGCGTGTCGGGTTTGGGGAGCTAGTTCCCGAAAAATATCATCTTGGACTTCTTCCTATCATCATCCAATATGAGAGTGGTGGTACGAGATAGGTTGGACAAGTCACATGGGTAAAGTGTAATAACCCCCGCAGGGTGTATAAACTAATCGATTAGCTGTGTCCCGGTTATGGACATCTGAGTTGCTTGATATTGAGTTCATGACATGTTTCACACTCATTCCAATTTCCTAAAGTACTTAATATTGTTAGATTAACTAATTGGGATCTTTTTAAATAAAACCTAAAAGTGATTATGAAAGTAGGATACAAGTGTTTATGCTTTCAAAATAACCAAGCTTCCACCTAGACAAATAAGATGTAGTTGCTAGGTGTATTGTCTCCCTACATAGCGCTACTTTCCATACATTCCAAGTATTGACCCTTTGGGGTTGCTATGTTTTATGTTGCAGGTTGTTTTTCTGATTCTGAGTGATCGACTAGGTTGCGGTACTCCACTCAACATTTGTTCGCTTGTGGGCAATTAAAGATGGAGTCTATTATATACTTATACTTCCGTTTTCTATTGAACTATTTGATCTAGCCTGCATGCTAAGCGTTATTGTAATAATTGAATACTCTGGATCATTTTGTTATTTATGATTCACGGATAGTTGCTTTGTTATTCATCTATAAAATCTATGTAAGCCAATGAAACGATCCAGAGATTGGTGTGTTGCATAGAGCTATGGTATTTTTAGGCTATAGTATTACAGATGGTATCAGAGCACGTGTGTTGATTTTAGGATCATGACCTAGAAATTGATTATAATTATTAGACACTTTCTATTCCTCCTTATGTTATTCTTTCTAGTATTCCTTATCCATGCTAATCTTGCTATTTCCTTTACATGTATAGATGGGAGAGTTCACTCATGTGGAGTATGCTGGAGAGAAGTCTGATAGGATCTTTGGAAAGCAATTGTGAAGGCTTGCAATCACACTATGCTCGCCCTTGTGATGATGGGCGTGTTGTCAGCGCCTCGTTGGGAGACCCCAAGAGCAAGGTGTGATGAGCACAGTGGCAAGTTTTCCCTCAGTAAGAAACCAAGGTTATCGAACTAGTAGGAGGAAGGAAACGACTCAAAGGTGTTGCTAGAAACTTGGAGACCTGCACAACACAAACTCAAGACTTTGCCCCAACAAACAGTGAGGTTGTCAATATCACTGGTTTGCTGTAACAAAGGATTAACTGTATGGTGTGGAAGATGATAGTGGTTTGCAGAAAGTAAACAGTAACAGTGGAAGATGTATCAATGGTAAAGATTGGACCGGGGTCCATAGTTCACTATAGGTGCTCTCCTTAGATAAACAAACATGGTATGCAGGGTAAACAAATTACAACAGGGCAATTGACAGGACTAAGCAAGGCATAACAATGCAATACTAGACATCAAGATCCTATGAGATTCTATTGGGAAATACAACAAGATACATAGACCGCCATCCAACTGCATCTATGACTAGAAGTCCACCTTTGGGTTATCATCCGAACCCCCACCAGTATTAAGTTGCAAGCAACAAACAACTGCTTTAAGCAAAGTGTGTAAGGTAAACAATCCACTTGTTCCATGAACAAGAGACCGCTGTTTTCTCCCTAGTGGCAACAACACATCTACAAACTTAGAGATTTCTTTCACTTCCCTTAGATTAAATAGAGGCATGAACCCACTATCGAGCATAAATACCCCCTCTTGGAGTCACTAGCAACTACTTGGCCAAGATAGCTACTAACAACGGAGAGCATGCAAGATCACAAACAACACAGACATGATAGAATCAATAAGACAAAACCATTAATCAATCTGACATAGTAATCTAAATATCCATCGGATCCCTACAAACACAACATGCATGATTACAAATAGATGAGATCTTGATCATGAACGGATCTCACAAGATCTAGACATGAAAGCACAAAGGAGGAGATACAACCATCTAGCTACTACATGGACCCGTAGTCCAAGGTGGAACTACTCACGCTTCATACCGGAGGCTGGCATGATGAAGAAGAAGGCCTCCGGGATGATCTCCCTCCGGCAGGGTGCCAGGAAGTGCTTCAGATCCCCTGATCTAGGGACGATGGTGGCGGCGGCTACAGATGGTTTCATGGAATATTGATCGGGTACTTAGGGTTTAGGCATCGGGAGCTTCTTATAGGCGAAGAGGCGAGGCAGAGAGACAGCCAGGGGCCCACACCTTGCCCAGGCACGACCTAGGGTGGGCCCGCGCCTGGGGGGTGCGGCCGCCCTATGGCTCCCCTCCATCTCTCCTCTGTATTCCGTGTTCTCCTCGGTGATATATTGACTTTGGCTTTTGTCCCGTCCAATTCCGAGAATATTTCCTTACTAGCTTTTCTGGAACCAAAAACAGCAGAAAACAGGCAACTGGCACTGTGGCATCTTGTTAATAGGTTAGTACCAGAAAACATATAAAAACACCTCAAGGTGTAGACAAAGCAAAACAAAGTAGATACTAAACAAGCATGTCACATCAAAAATTATAGATACATTTCCAACGTATCACCTTGCCCATGTTCAAAGGAGGAAGGATGAACCCCCAAGAAAGTGGAGATGAACACATGGAGATCCACACTATCATCTCCCGGGATCCATCGGTGGAGGACTTTGAAGAATTGTGCTATGGAGGATTCTACCACACCTGGGAAGGAGGGTTGGATATCTGCATGCATGAGGCTTTGTCTCGTATGTGTAATATTCACCAACAGAAGTTGAACGAGCATTCAGTCTTCCTCGAGTTCGGGAAGCATAATGGAGATGGAGACACCATGGTGACACTTGGGGATAGAACGGAGATGGGATCCTTTCCTAAGAAAATGGAGGACTTGGAGATACAAGCCGTCCGGATGGAGCAGTCACTACAAAGCATGATGGAGAAGTACTACCAAGCCCGCACCATCATTACGACAAAGGAAGACATCATTAATAACAAGGACGCCATCATTGCTGGTCTCTGAGCTCAACTCAACCATTCCGACGAAGATGACGATGATGATAGTGACAATGACGATGTAGGTGATGAAGCTGGAGCCAACACAGTAGAAGAAGAACCCAATGAGAGAGAGTTTGAAGCCCCAAGTGATGAGGATTTAGAAGAGGAATACACCTAACCTCTTGTGGGAAGAAGACGCGCAAGTACACAAAGGCCCTGTAATTCTATGCCGCTTCAAGGAGAGGGAAATATGCAGCAAGTAGCCTTCGTTAGGATTTCGTTAGGCATAGCAATCGATCATATAAAAGCTTTTATAGTAGTTGAGTAATTACTTTTAGGCTCCGTATTTTGATACCATAAAGTTCCAGGAGTTTTCAAGAGAGACGATAATGAAATAATAGAGGTTATATATCAAAATTCGTGGTAATTTTCGTTGTGACAGGTTTTACTGCACGATTTTTCATTTTTAATTGGTAACTCAGATTAAGATGAAATGTTAGGATCTGGTACAAAACTTGCTAATCAACTGGCACAAAAATCAGCTAAAATTTCTGACTAGTTTAAGGTGCCCGAAAAAACTCGTGAACACAACAGTAGCTGCAGGGCAGATTCTGCTCTTTACTTCTATAATTGTAGATGGTAGGATACCGAAAGAAAGCTTCTAGAACGTGAAAACAAAACTATTTTGGCTTGAGTGTTGTTTGTGATGATTGTTTTCTTGTGTTCCTATTGCTTGCTTCATATAGATATGGGTAGTAATACTTCTCTGCCTTTATATCTATAACTCATCTATACTACCCCAACAGATGTCGCCCCGCCGACAACCCACTGAGATGGAGTAGCTTGTAGCAGCATAGGCACAACTAGCATAGGTGATGACTCAATTCATTGCTGCCCAGAACAACAACAACAACAATGGGAACAACCATCCCCAGGGTGATGCTCTCACTAGGTTTCTAAGGTTAACGTCAGCTAAGTTCTTTACTGTCCCTGAACCCATGATCGCTCTTGACTGGTTGTGCTCCGTAAACAAAGATCCGGTGACTATTGGATGCACTGATGCTGAAAAGGTGAGGTTTGCTGCTCACCTACTGGAGGGACTAGCTGCTTCTTGCTGTGATACCTTTCAGATCACCCACCCCTTGGATAACATTACCTGGGCCATGTTTGAGGAAGGTTTCAAAATCAACCATATCTCTTCTAGAGTCTTGAGTCTGAAAAGGAAGGAGTTTCGCAACCTGTGCCAAACCAATCGCACAGTGGCAGAATATATAGAGGAATTCAATAATCTGTCACGCTATGCACCCGAGGATGTGGACACTGATGCTAAGAGGAGAGAGAGGTTTCTATATGGCCTTAGTGATGAGCTCTCGCTACAACTATCTGTGGTCCACTGACCCACTTTCCAAGAGCTGATGGACAAGGCCACAATTTTGGAGGAAAAGCACAAGCAAGTGGAAAGATACAAGAGGAAGTACAATGATCACAACTCAGGATCACACCATAAGTGTACCCACCATTATGGTAGTGGAAAGTTTGGACATCACAAGCATGGAGGCAATGGACACAACCACAATGGAGGCAATGGACATCAGCGCAATGGGAATCGAGATCTTAGCAATGTGGAATGCTTCAAGTGCAAGAAGATGGGACATTATGCTAATAATTGTCCGGAAGCAAATGATGGAACCAAGACAAACCCAACTGAGAAGGCGACCGTGAACCATGTGCATGCCAAGGAAGTATTCGACAAGCCAAGCTTCATAACTAGTAAGTCCCTGGTTAATTCATGCATCACACTCGTAATTTCTCAATACTAGTGCATCGCATCCACCTATACTCAAGCATCCATGGATAGGCAAGTGTCATGCCACCATTAAACTCCAAAGTTTGGGTATACGCGGTTTTGCCCACTAGCTCATTTATATTGGAATCATTGGCTTAAATATAATTCTAGCATGGATTGATGGTTAAGAATCAGGGTCTGATAGATGGATATTATGCACACACCTAACAAAAGGAAGGATCAGATATATGTCAACATTCATCATGGAGATGCCTAATTTACTTTTCTTAAGGGGTTAGTCTCGAGTACACCACCCAAACCTTGCTAGCCATTCCGAATCTCGGGACGAGATTCGTCTTAAGGGGTTAGTCTGTCACATCCCAAGATTTTAGAAATTGGGACTAGATTTTTTTTGCATTTGCATGACATTCATGAGGATTGCATTGCATATCTGCATTATGAAAATTTTCCTCAATAGAAATAAAAGCATTAAACACTAAATCCCATGAGGCACCTTATTCCTAAAAGGAAATAATTAGTCTTTATTAAAGCCATCATTGCTAAGACAACAAATATTACTAAGTACTAGTCTAAAATGAACTACTTGAATTTACAAAATTATAGAAACAAGTTTGAACTCATTTTGAGATTAAATGTGAAAGTTATGGAGAAAACAAATAAATAGAAAATGAGAAAAGAAAGAGAACAAAAAATAAAACTAAATAGCCTACCTGCCCCAGCCCCACGGCCCAGCCCACCTTACCCCGCCTACCCGCCCCTAGCCCCCCACCCCGCGCAGCGCGTAGCCGCTGCTGGGCTGGCCCGTTCAACGCCGCCAGCCCGCGCGCGCATCGCCGCCCACTAACAGCCGGGGCCCGCTTGTCATCCTCGCCATCGTGACCGACACGGACACCAGCGCCGTGATGACCCACAAGTGTAGGGGATCGCAACAGTCTACGCGGTAGTATTACCCAATTTATTGATTCGACACAAGGGGAGCCAAAAAATACTTGCAAGCCTTAACAACTGAGTTGTCAGTTCAGCTGCACCTGGAAATACTTCTTGCTCGTAGAAGTTTATCAGTAGCAACAGTTTGTAGTAGCAACAGTAATAGCAACAACAATAGTGAAACAGTAGCAATAGTAACAGTAACGGTAACACTAGGATTCGAGTGCGGTAGGCATAGGGATGGATGGTCGGGCATTGCATGGACAAGTCTAAACATGTAACTTCAAGATCTAGGGCATTGCAGATAAATAATAACAAGCATCCAAGTACTAAACAATGTAACAACCCTAGTTTTACTAAATAGACACTAGGGTTTGATTGTGCATTCATGAACATCATTCTAAAATGCATGCAAGAGAAATAGATTCAAAACCCTAAACCTTAATCGTCCCCTTTTTATTCAAAACATTCCAAATGGTTTGAAATATTTTGAAAACAACCAAAAATCTTGGAGCCCAAACAGTTAAAAGGGCCCCTGCAATATTTAAAAATATTTACAAAAGCCTTGGTATTTAGAAATTATACAAAAACAAATTTGGATTTGAATCTACAAAGGAGAAAGCAAAACAGAAAAAGAAAAACATTTCTGGAAAGAAAAACATCGATCTAACCTAACCTGGGCCGAGCCCATCTCTCTCTCCCTCACTCTCTGCCGCTAACGTGCAACCAACCCCGGCCCAGCAGTAGCCCAGTGCAGCCCGAGCCGGCCCCGTACCGCTTCGCCCTCCCTTTCGTCGTCTTCCTCCTTCCAGGAAAGATCCTCCCTGTCGCGCCACCGGCCGTCGATCGGCGCCGCCTGCATCCCACCGTCCGTCGCCGCGTGGAAAAGGATAAGATCTGCCCTAGCACGTCTGCTTCCCATCCCTATCCTCTCCCCCTCTCAGACGACCTCCCTCTCGCGTTATCCTCCCCTGGCTGAAACCCTAACCATCGCATGCGCCGTCGTTGTCGACGTTCCTGGCCACCCCTCGTCCTTTTGAGCACACCGACGGCACCGCCGTGCTTCCTTAGTCATCCTCCTGGAAGGAATTGAGCCCGCAGGCCCCTAATCTCCGCAATCGACCATCCGTCCCCAATTCTGGTCGCCACCGCCGTCGCTAATCGCCGTCGTTTCCGGCCGCGCCTCGCCTTGCCGACCCTCTACTCGCGCTCGTGGTGAGCCTCTGGTCCTCCTGGACCCCTCTGCTTGCTTCCTCTCGCTCTGTATCCATCGTTCGCCGTTATCCAGTGTGCTCTGTCGCCGCGCGCCGCCGTGTAGCTTGCTCCGACGACCTTCCTGCAGCGGTGCCGCCCTCTTTAGGTTCAACCTGCAGTACTGGTTCGAACCCGCCCTTCCGTGCGTCCCCGCTCGCCCTCTAGCACCGGCAACCGCCGCTGGCCGACGCACCCTCCGGTGAGCCAACGTGTCGCTTGCGTGGCTTGCCTGCGTGGCATCGCTCCCACCCGTCAGCCATAGTGGCTAGACCCAGCTGTAGTGTAAAAATGTTTCAGGGCATGTGCTGATGTAAGCATGATGCGATAATCCTTTAATCTTTTCAATAAATATTTTTTTCTGAATTTGTTTTCTATAATTATTAAATAAATGACATGTGGGGTCCAGATGTAAGTGAGAAAAATAATATCAGAATATTTTCTGTTTAACAAAAATATTAATGTAATTCCAAAATGTAAATTATTTTATAATATTCTAAAAATGATTTAAAATGAATTAAAATTGATGAAATTCATAACTAATTCATTTTAAATCAGAAAAATACAAATAATATATCAAAATGTTCAAAAAAATAAGTTCTACATAATTAAACTATAATCATGCATTGTTAAACAACTTCAATTGCAAGTTTAATTAGAAGAACAAATCAACCCCTCCCATATGCCTCCGGGGTTTTCCCGAATTAGGGTTTGTACCCCTCGGGACCCTGATTGATTTGTCAAGCATGCCTTAGGGGTTTACATCAATGCAATTTAACTTGTCATATCATCATCCTTGCTTGAGCATTGCATCGATGCCATGTGTTGATTGGTTCCCTCTCTTTCTGGTGTTTGGTTCTTCCCGGTAGAATACGATATCGGAATCGAGATCGAGTCCAAGACTGAAGATCAAGATCATCGAAGTTCATCGACGAACAATGCCAACAAGATGAACCCTGGAGAGCTATATCCTTGTGGTTGTCGAACAAGTCAAGATGATGAATCCGAAGATTTGTATTGGGTGTCAACAGGCAAAGGCAAGCGAAACCCCACACATGATATAATCCTATGCTTTCAAGCATCTTAAAATTCTTGCCATGTGCATACGGTTCTAAAGTCTTTATCGACAAATAGAGTAATCCTACCTAATGCATGTTTCCTTTGAACCTATATTCCCTGATCCACTGCTCTTAGCATAACTAGGGTTTGGCTTTGTGATCGCTGCTAGAGCTACTTTATCTGTTGTGCTTAGCCATGCTTAGTTGTTCCGTTGATTCACCTGGCTGATGGATCCGAGCTCCGAATAAACCTAGTTGGACAGGAGAACATGGTATGACAGGTGATGTGAAGTAAACATGTTAAGGCTTGTATGGGAGGCCACGCGGGTTGTGGTTTTTGCAGTGCCATACTTGCCACCCTTAGGACCCGAGGTTCTTGCCTCTTGAACCAAGATGAGCGTACAACCACACGGGGGTTTATGAGGATCCCCTTGACCCCAACTTGCCTAGTCTGATCCATGAGTCCATAGTTTGAGGATTTATTTGGCACCCGCATGGAAAAAGGTTTTGGAAAATGGTTCAAGCATATAGGACGTGGCCGGGTGAAGGATGCTCGGCATTGAACTGGATCCCGGTACACAGAGTCGAGGACCGCCTAGGAGTATGGCCAACTACCGCAGCCGAGAGCCCTTCTGGTGACTCATGGATTAGGAAAAAGTAAGGGAAAGGTTTCGGTCGATCACTCTCTGTCAGCACACCAAGGAAGTGTGTCATGTGACGCTAAGAGTCGGTCGGCGCGTGTGGTTAAAGTTGTACACCCCTACAGGGTATAATCTTTTCAAAAATCCATGTATACGGTATGGACGACTTGGGAATGGACGTGGGATCATAGAGAACTTGAACCTAATCCTAAAACTTGGCAAGCTAAGTAATGTGTGCTTAAGGATGCTTCCTCTTGGGTACGAGGGGGTGATCCTAGAAGAGGTTCGATGATGATGACTTGGTGGATATCAAAATATGATGATCAATACCTTGGAGATGACACTTTCTTAAGCCCTTTTAAAACACTCTGATTAGACGAGCTTCTTCTTCCTCTTGTTTTACAAAACAAAGATGGCTTTATGCAAAACAAATCCACCAGCCATAAGTCTTGCGGAGTACACCTGTACTCACCCTTGCTTCGTTGATATTTTTGAAGCAGAGTATGTGTTACCATAGAAGATGAATTCTTTACGACGTCGACATCGACGAGTAGTTTGGAGTTCCCGACCGGCAGCCTAGAATCTATGGACTAGGACGTCATCGTTATGCTTCAGGCCTCTTAGGCCATTTGTTAAGTTTGCTATACTTAATAGCATAATTTGCCTTCCGTTGTTTGATGTTTGTGGTCAGTGACCTCTGCTTGTAATATTTTGGTTCTTCGCTCAGATATGGGCTTGCTGTAATCTTTTTTGTGTCGTAGGGTCACTGATGTGTTACCGATTCTTCACTGGATATTATCGAGCTCAAGGTTAAGCTTATTTCAGACGGAGGTCTGAGATTTGTTTAGCCTTGATCCCGGGGGTGTCACAGGTTTTGGTATCAAAGCAGTACCGACTGTAGGAAACCCTTTCTATTGGTCGATGTTGAGTCTAGTGCTTGTGAAAACTATTTTCAAAGATGAAAATTATGTGCGAAAACTCTGGTATGCTTCTTTTTCTTCTTATCCAGTTTCTCTCTAACTCTGGGTTATCTTATCTTGTGTTGATTTGGAAAAGTTTTGCTATCTCGTCTCTTTCTTCAAAGTTAGGTGCCTGTTCAGGCATGTCGTTTCTCAACCATTGGAACTAGTGTTGAGTTCTCCAGAGTCAAGTTGAGTGTGTGTTTGTTTATCCCCTTGTTCTTTTTCTTCTGAGAGATTTCTTTCTGTCATAATCTCTCTATTTTATGGGTCCATAACCTCATGTTGATGGTACCACAGTGTTCTGATCTAGGTTTCGAGGTATCATTTCGCTTCGTGTGCCTCCTTTTAATTTGTTTGGGTACTTCAGAAGTTGTTTCTTCTCTTGGAAGCTACCTTGTGATTTCTACCTTGTGGTACCCTCTGTGCTACTAAGATAGTAGTTACTCTTTTCTGTGGGTTGTAACCCTCGGACTTGGACCTAAGATCCCCAATTGTGCTGGACTCCGGTGTTGTGAATCTTGTACATGAAGCTGACCTTTAACCCAAGATCCATTCTGTTGACCCATGGCGTTAATGTTTATACATTACCTTAGGATGGATAATACCTTCTAGTATAGCCTTCCAGCTTGTGGATATTGTCGCTATTGAACAATGACGATAAAGGACTTCCCCAACCACATGCTATGGCAGCTGTTCTTTAAGGAACCAAATGTTGGAGATATGCCCAAGAGGCAATAATAAAGTGGTTATTATCATATCTTCACACTTATGATAAATGTTTACATACCATGCTATAATTGTATTAACCGGAAACATTAATACTTGTGTGATTTGTAAACTAAAATAAGAGTCCCTAGTAAAGCCTCTTGTTAAACTAGCTTGTTGGTTAATATATGATCATGGTTTCCTGATCATGAACATAGAGATGTTATTAACAACAGGATCATATCATTAGGAGAATGATGTGATGGACATACTCCTATAGATAAGCGTAGCATAAAGATCAAGTCATTTCAATAGTTCAATTGCTATATGCTTTCTGATACATAGTAACCTAATTCCTTCGACCATGAGATCATGCATATTGCCTTTACTGGATGGATGCTTTGATGTCATCAAACACCACACCGTAACAGGGTGGCTATAAAAGTGGCATTGGGTGTTCAGAAAGTATTGGTTGAAACACATGGATCAAGAGTGGGATTTGTCCATCCACATGACGGATAGATATTCTCTGGGCCCTCTCGGTGAAATGTCATCCAATTAGCTTGCAAGCATGTGACTTGGTCACAAGGGATCACATATCACGGGAACGAGAAAAGAGTACTTATCAGTAACGAGGTTGAACTAGGTATGCAGAGATACCGACGATCATAACCTCGGATAAGTAACATATCGTGAGACAAAGGGAAATTGGTATCGTATGTAAGTGGTTCATTCGATCGCAAAGTAATCGTAGAAATATGTGGGAGCCATATGAATTTCCAGATTCCTCTATTGGTTATTGTTCGGAGAAGTGTCTCGATCATGTCCGCATAATTCACGAACCGTAGGGAGACACACTTAAGGATTCGACGTTGTTTGAGTAGTTATGGTATTATGAGAAAGAGACCGAATGTTGTTCGGAGTCTCGGATGGGATCCGGGATATCACGAGGTGATCCGGAATGGTCCGGAGAATAAGATTCATATAAGGAAAGTCCCGTTTCGGAGTTCGGGAATGATTCCGGTGTTTCCATCGGGAACATTCTAGAAGGTCCCGGATTGTCCGGCACTCCGGGGGGGAAGGGGTACATGAATGTGTCATTACATGTTGGAATGATTGCATCATGTACTAAGTGTTCTTGCTGTCCCAAATAAAGGATTAAATTGAATCCTAAATTGAAAAAGTCAAACGGCTAGTTTGAAAGTCAAACGGCAGTTTTTGGGAAGTGGGAGGAGAGGAGGAAACCGAATTGGGGGAGGAGTCCTCCTCCCCAAGCCGGCGGCCAGCCCTAGGCCGAGTTGGGGAGGGACTCCCTCCCTCCCCTAGCGCGCCAGCCCTCCCACCTATAAAGGGAGGGGCAGGGCTCCCCTCCCAACACAACACAAGACACACAAGTTCCTATCCTCTAAACTAGAAACTAGACCTAGACCCCGGTTTAGAGCTGTTTCGGTTTAGAGCCTTCTAATTGGTTTAGAGCCCTCTAATTGATGTGTCTAATTACTAGACCACTAATAGCCTCTCTCATAAGCTCCACCATACTCGCACCGGCTTAAGGCGAAGCCCTGCGGGATCTCCCCTCTACTTCCGGTACCACGCCGTTGTGCTGCCGGAATCGCGAGGAGAGTGCTACAACCTCCGCTGCCTGCTGGAACAAGGGAGAGGAAGGTCTTCGTCGAGTACCGAACGTGTGACCGACTGCGGAAGCGCTGCGGGAACGCGGCGCTGGAAGGATCGTCTACGCGATCTTGAGATCGGAAAGAGTACGACTACATCACCCACGAGAATCTGCTCTCGTTAACCGCTTTGGAATCTTCGAGGGTGAGTTCCACTATCGACTCGTTGCTGCAATCTAGTAGATAGATCTTGGCTTGTTTGTTTGTATGCGATAGAAAATTTTTGTTTTCCATGCTACGAACCCCTGCAGTGGTATCAGAGCCGTGTCTATATGTAGATCTGTTGCACGAGTAGAACACAATGGTCATTGTGGGCGTTGATGCTTTTATTGTAGATTGCTTTGCGTGTACTTTGCATCTTGCGGTATGTTGGGATGAAGCGGCCCGGGCTAACCTTACATGACATCGTTCATGAGACTTGCTCCACGCTTAACATGCAACTTGTATTGCATAAGTGGCTTTGCGGGTGCCTGTTTCTCCTAGCATAGTAAAGATCCAATTTACAACGGGTGATCAACAATGCTAGTATCAATGTTGTGGTTCTTGTTCGTAAGTTAGAACGACACTTATTGAAAGCCCCAAACCACGTAAAATATGCAAAGAAAGTAGAGGCGTCTAACTTTGTTTTGCAGGGGTGTGCAGTGATGTGATATGGCCATGATTGTGATTATATTTGATGTATGCAATGTTCCTTATTGTAAGTTGGCAACCGGCAGGAGCCATATGGTTGTCTTTAATTTCTGTTAAGACCTGCGTGTCTATTCAAAATAGTTGTAATAGTTGAAGCTGGTGGACGACAACCATGAAGAAGCGTCATTGACCTTGATGCTATGCCGGTGATGATGGAGATCATGTTCGTGCTTGAAGATGGAGATCGGAAGCACAAAGAAGAAAGGCCATATCATATCACATATTATGAATTGCATGTGATGTTAATCCTTTATGCATCTTGTATTGCTTAGTAGACAACGGTAGCATTATAAGATGATCCCTCATACACATAAATTTCAAGTTCTAAAGTGTTCACCCTTAGTATGCACCGTTGCCAAAGCTTGCTGCTTCGAAACACCACGTGATGATCGGGTGTCTTTGATTCCGCGGGTGACTACAACGTAAGCAAGCCAGATTTGCTTATGCGGAAGCTAAGGTTTGTCTTGACGAGCCTAGCATGTACAGACATGGCCTCAGGAACACGGATCGCCGAAAGGTAAAGCATGAATCATATAGTAGATATGATGAACATGTCGATTGTTCGCCATTGAAACTATATCAACTCTCGTGATGATCGGTTTTGATGTGGTGGATTTGGTTCGTGTGATCACTAAAACAATGTGAGGGATATTGTTTTGAGTGGGAGTTCACCTAGATTAATTTAATTATTAATTAGAACTCAATTTATCATAAACTAAATCAAAGTGAATTTGCATAGTTGTTGTAGTCATTGGCATCCGTTTACCACCTTGCGCTTAGTTATAATTGAGATAATAGAACTATAGAATTCTGGTTAGTTACTTTACGAACTGGTATCGTATTGTTTTAAGTGTTAATCTAAAGTTTAAAAGTCCTATTGCAAACTTTCAGTAAGTTCCGGTTACTCCATGAAGTTTAATAATTAGTATTAAATCAAGAGTAACAATTCCAAGTGTTAGTATATAAGTATCATGTTTGTATCCGTGATTCTTGATATTCAAAGGATTCCCTTAATATCAAGGTTATCTAGGATCTGAAAGAGTTGTTTCAGAAACCATGATGTGTGGAAGATATTGTGATATCTGAAACGAAGTTTTGGTTGCAACATGATAGAGTATAATATGGCAAAAGTCATGTTCTCATATTTGATGAGAATTTGCAAAAAGGTTGGAGACACTTGTTGTCCTAATCCTCCAAAAGGTTTTGGATAGCAACATTATACTCATAATTCATCGTTATAAGCTAAAAGTAGCTTGATCATGGACGATTCCATGATAAGGGTGAATATTTGATGTAGGTAAAATGTTTACTACACCAAGAGATTACTAATGAAAGGAATTTGAAAGAACACCAAACATTTGATGATGGTGATCTACTTCAAAGTGCAAGTCCAAAGACATTGGTATTTAATTATACACGCTTTGGACTATATGTCATATGTATGACTCCACTATTGATGTTAATAGATTCTTTCAAACTGAAAAGGAAATACTGAAAGGGAATCTCATAAATATATGGCAGAAAAGAAAAAACTAGAATTGTTCAGTTTAAGTATATAGATGATGTACATGTTGTGGCTATATTCTTTGCTTATTAAAATGTGGTTCTTAAGTATTTGATACTGAATTTGTTGGTATGAATCGTCATACGAAACAACAGAATTCATGAACTACAATGGCCTAAGTAACTAGCAAAAGAATATGTGATGATGTTCATCGAGAACAAATAAAGGGTTATTATGTTGCTCGTTAAAACATCAAAGCTTGCCTTCAAGATTTGTTTTATCAGGTATTATGAGAACAAAAGGGTTGTTCAAATAATTGCCGTAATCCATAAAAGATGGATGATTCGCAAATCTCGTTGGAGACATCACATCCATAAAACTAGTGCTAAAAATGTCGAAAGACAAATTGATTGAAAGATCACTTAGGAAGTGACATCGCCGTTTAAATTATATTTGAAAGAAAACATGAAGAAACTCCATGTTGATGGAATTTTGGAGTCTTCTGATTTTTGATCAAATGACGCTTGTGAAACTTTCTTAGAGATAATTAAAACTTCGTTCATAGGCCAAAAGGGAACGAACGACTAGCTTATTGGAACTTGTACATATTGTTGTACGAAGTCCGTTATGTGTAGTCAAGAGCGATGGATTTCAACTTCATATGCTTTCTCCGAAAATTTGAGTGAATATATGAATATTTACTTAATAAGGATGAAGTATGAAACATTTGAAAAGTTCAAAGACTTTCAAGATGAAGTGCAAAATCATTGTAACAAGAATATAAACAGTTTATGATAAAGATCATAAAGGAAGATATTTGAGTTACAAGTTTAGCATAATACCTAAGATTTAAAGAATCGTTCCGTGGATTTGCATTTCCCGAAACACCATAAGAGTATGGAGCGTTCGAGATATGTAATTAAACCTTGTTTGACATGGTAAGATCAAAGGTATAGTTCATAAAACTGCCATAGTATTTTAAAGATTAAAAGCTTTAGAGATTACCGTTTTTCCACTAAAAAGAGCTCCATCATAATCCGTTGAAATGACACCATATAAGGTTATGGTTTGGGATAAAACCCAAGTTGTCCTTTCTTAAACATTGGTATGCTATGCATAAGAAAGATGTGTGCAACCAAAGTCGGATGAACCTGTCTTTGTATAAACTGTTCCTCCATAAAACACCGGAGACAAAAGAGTTTGTTACTTAAAACGTCAAGTTTCTTTGAGAAGGAATTTTTCGTGAAAAGTTAAGTGGGAGGACAATAGAAACTTTGATAAGGTTAAAAGAACCTTAGCTATATGTGCAGAGTTGCGCAGCGCCGAAAAGTGTTTCAGAGGCAGCAACAATGCTCATGGTTCACGTACCTCAAAGGTTGTGGTCACGGAGATCCAAGTTCCTGTTGAAACAAGTAGGTCGGATGAACAATCAAATACCAAGATTTGAGGGTTGAATCATTATTTGAGAATAATGAACCGACTACATGCAGAGAAGCGATGATGGGCCCTGACTCCGTAAAATGGCTTGAAGCCATAAAATCCGTGATAGTTCCATACACGAGAAATCAAGTTTTGAACTTGAAGGACCCTCGAGAAAGGTGTAAGACCTTATAGTTGTGTCTGGATCTATAAAGAAATAGACATGGATGTTTCACATCTAGTCGACATGTTGGGAAAGAGTTCACAACAATGTTCAAAGGTTGACTATGACAAGATTTGATCTTTCATAGTGATATTTAGTCTAGACGGATTAATGTAGCGACCACTACATATAATTTGTTATATGGTAGTTGAATAAACAAAACAAGTTCTTCTAATAGAATCGTTACCTAGGACATGTGCATAACACGGTCCATAGGGTTTTGTTAATTCAAAGGATGCTAAAAACATATGCAAACTTCAATGGTTGAAGTAAGCATAGCGGAGTTGGAATCTTCACTATGATGAAACTGTTAAAAGAGTTTAATTTCATCGGAGACAATGAAGATGCTTGCATTTGCAAGAAATTAAGTGGGAGCGCTAAGACATATTTCTAATACATTATGTGGAGGACATATTGTTGATTAGAAAAGATGTATCTTTTATTAACACATATTAAGAATTTCATCCTGATGAAAGACTTAGGCAAAACCCAAATATTTGGCATCAATAGACGCTAATATGGTTGTGCCAGAAGTACATAGATAAGATATTGAATGAGTTCAATATAGAAACTACAAGAGAAGGTTCTTGTCGCACAGAAAGGATTGAAAGAGTTCAATGTTGATGATATATTCAAGTGTATTGACATTTGGTAAGTGAAACAAAGATTCAAGTATAGATTGATACTTGATATATGAAATCACAAAGAGTATTTATATCAATCATACTGTGATATGTACAAATCCAGATATGTCCTATGCTCTAAATGTTGAGAGCATATACCAGAATGATTCATAAGATGATCATTGGACAATAGTAAGGATATTCTTATGATCTTCTGAAAGAACTAAGAGTATAATATTTGTAGAAGTGACAAATAGATGGTTAGTTCATTGTAAAAGTACTACATTGATACTAGCTTTGTCACAAAGTACAAATTAAGTTTATCTCAATCTAAACTAAGGGTGGCACAATATAATGGAAAGTGAGTTCCATAATGGATTTGGATGATTTCCAAAGTTAAGACATTGTGACAGATACTACAACAAAAGGCTAAGTATATGACTGCTATTATAGCAGCAAAAGAGGGCATTTGTGTCAAGAAGTTTGTTATCAAACTAGGTGTAGTTCTCAGTGGGATAATACTATGAAGATATATTGTGCGACAATATTATCAACATGTTTTAACCCTAAAGAGCTAAAGGTCACACCGAAATACCAAATTTATACAAAGCCATCTCATTAGAGAATGAGTGATGCATAGAGACGCAAAGACATGCAATTACACACGGACCTGGAAGTGTCAGATCCGGAGATCAGTTGACCACTAGCAATCGTGTACATACAACACTGGAAAGCCATAGGTGTTATATACACAAAGGTTCGAAACTGGATTATTGACTCTAGTGCAAGTGGGAGACTGTTGGAGATATGCCCAAGAGGCAATAATAAAGTGGTTATTATCATATCTTCACACTTATGATAAATGTTTACATACCATGCTATAATTGTATTAACCGGAAACATTAATACTTGTGTGATTTGTAAACTAAAATAAGAGTCCCTAGTAAAGCCTCTTGTTAAACTAGCTTGTTGGTTAATATATGATCATGGTTTCCTGATCATGAACATAGAGATGTTATTAACAACAGGATCATATCATTAGGAGAATGATGTGATGGACATACTCCTATAGATAAGCGTAGCATAAAGATCAAGTCATTTCAATAGTTCAATTGCTATATGCTTTCTGATACATAGTAACCTAATTCCTTCGACCATGAGATCATGCATATTGCCTTTACTGGATGGATGCTTTGATGTCATCAAACACCACACCGTAACAGGGTGGCTATAAAAGTGGCATTGGGTGTTCAGAAAGTATTGGTTGAAACACATGGATCAAGAGTGGGATTTGTCCATCCACATGACGGATAGATATTCTCTGGGCCCTCTCGGTGAAATGTCATCCAATTAGCTTGCAAGCATGTGACTTGGTCACAAGGGATCACATATCACGGGAACGAGAAAAGAGTACTTATCAGTAACGAGGTTGAACTAGGTATGCAGAGATACCGACGATCATAACCTCGGATAAGTAACATATCGTGAGACAAAGGGAAATTGGTATCGTATGTAAGTGGTTCATTCGATCGCAAAGTAATCGTAGAAATATGTGGGAGCCATATGAATTTCCAGATTCCTCTATTGGTTATTGTTCGGAGAAGTGTCTCGATCATGTCCGCATAATTCACGAACCGTAGGGAGACACACTTAAGGATTCGACGTTGTTTGAGTAGTTATGGTATTATGAGAAAGAGACCGAATGTTGTTCGGAGTCTCGGATGGGATCCGGGATATCACGAGGTGATCCGGAATGGTCCGGAGAATAAGATTCATATAAGGAAAGTCCCGTTTCGGAGTTCGGGAATGATTCCGGTGTTTCCATCGGGAACATTCTAGAAGGTCCCGGATTGTCCGGCACTCCGGGGGGGAAGGGGTACATGAATGTGTCATTACATGTTGGAATGATTGCATCATGTACTAAGTGTTCTTGCTGTCCCAAATAAAGGATTAAATTGAATCCTAAATTGAAAAAGTCAAACGGCTAGTTTGAAAGTCAAACGGCAGTTTTTGGGAAGTGGGAGGAGAGGAGGAAACCGAATTGGGGGAGGAGTCCTCCTCCCCAAGCCGGCGGCCAGCCCTAGGCCGAGTTGGGGAGGGACTCCCTCCCTCCCCTAGCGCGCCAGCCCTCCCACCTATAAAGGGAGGGGCAGGGCTCCCCTCCCAACACAACACAAGACACACAAGTTCCTATCCTCTAAACTAGAAACTAGACCTAGACCCCGGTTTAGAGCTGTTTCGGTTTAGAGCCTTCTAATTGGTTTAGAGCCCTCTAATTGATGTGTCTAATTACTAGACCACTAATAGCCTCTCTCATAAGCTCCACCATACTCGCACCGGCTTAAGGCGAAGCCCTGCGGGATCTCCCCTCTACTTCCGGTACCACGCCGTTGTGCTGCCGGAATCGCGAGGAGAGTGCTACAACCTCCGCTGCCTGCTGGAACAAGGGAGAGGAAGGTCTTCGTCGAGTACCGAACGTGTGACCGACTGCGGAAGCGCTGCGGGAACGCGGCGCTGGAAGGATCGTCTACGCGATCTTGAGATCGGAAAGAGTACGACTACATCACCCACGAGAATCTGCTCTCGTTAACCGCTTTGGAATCTTCGAGGGTGAGTTCCACTATCGACTCGTTGCTGCAATCTAGTAGATAGATCTTGGCTTGTTTGTTTGTATGCGATAGAAAATTTTTGTTTTCCATGCTACGAACCCCTACACCAAATAGATCACGAAAAAAGTGCTCCTCGTGAGTCCTACTTCTATACTCATGACTCTGCCACACCTTACCTATTCCATGCATTGGTTTTTGGAAGGTTGATAATCTATGCATCCACATCTCGGGATTCCAACCTGAGCATGTTCTTCTCCCCTTGTTGTTTTCTGACCCTTGTCTACCAGTTGGTAGCCAAGTAGTAACTTGCATCAGTGTCTTCCGATGTAAGATACTCTTGAGGTCTGTCAAGACAAACCAGTTTGGGATGTCAGGAGAAACAAACTCCAGTACCCCGTCATTTCTAGGACCAGGTCAAAGTGTTGTAATCTGTAGATCAAGAGGCATTGATTAGCTTTTGTCTATTCTACCTTAAAGTGTCACACTCTTTTATACTAATAGTTCGTGCTGAGTTTTATGACCCCTTAATGAAGTGATACTCTTACACATATCTACCTACCCTTCCTAGAGTTTCCACGCTCGTGAATGATGCGTGTGCGTAATAATGTGGCCATTCGAGATTCCTAGCAATTTATATTGCTTTCAACTCAAAGGACATTTGTATCATTCTTAGCGTGATGGTTAACCCTATCACTAAGCAAAGTTTGATTGTGTTACCAAGTCCGATATTCTGGTACACCCTCTTCAATCAAAGAGTTAGGCTCATGCTGAAGCTCTGAGACTATGCCATATTGCCTTACCAAGCAAGTTTCCCTCTCGAACTAAGTGACATATCGGTGGTCCGTGATATTCTAGATGTCTACCAGAAGTATCGCCATGTTGCCACATGACCATGTTGTCAAGTTCTTGAGCAAGCAAGTTCCCTGAACTGCTATTTCTCCAAGGATCCGTACTGGATACTCCTGAACAAGTTGGTTGAGCTTAAACAACAACTTGGAGAGTTGTAAGACAAAAGTTCCATCCAACTCAGTTCCTTTTTAAAGACATATCTAGTTGTGTTTGTGTTGAAGCAAGATAGTATCTCCTTTGTGAATATGTTATCTTCCCTCCCTTTGATTTGATCTGGGCTATCATCAAATCAAGCTCAGTTCCAAGGACTATCTTGATGACGTTTCTTCTCGTGATGTTTCACTTGACTGCATCTTCATGTTCTTTGGTCTGACCAATACTCTTGCTGTATCCAAGCAACATATGAGTCCCTCTTAATGGAGTGTATAGATAAGTTTGTTATTGAGCCCATCGATGACATCCTTATCTTCTCCATGTTATACGAGATTCATATGGAACATTTGGCATTAATGTTGGAAACTTTTGAGAACCATCTTCGTGCTATCTCGAAGTATGTGTTCTGGATGTTAGAAGTAACCTTCTCCGATCCACGTGCAAACGTTGAAAGATGTCGCCATGGATTTGAGTAGAGTTGTCTTTGTTTCCTCGGAAATCATTTTAAATTAGTCAAGCATGTGCGAAGAATTCTTGATATGGTAGGATGATACCTTCACCTCTCGAGAATATTCTCCAAGCATCTTAAGCCACTGACTGATTTGTCATGGAAGAAAAGAAGTACATAAAACTTTGATATCCTCCTAAATGTTTCCAACAAGGTTTCAATTGTGTTTCATTGCAATAACTGATGTAGGTGAACTTGTCCTTTGAAAACTTTTTAGTACATTTGTTTCGCAATCTAGCTCATATTTTGGAGCTTGACACCGTAGTCCATGTCTTGAGAATCTAGTAACTTTACCTCTGTGTAAATGTTGCAAACCTTCTATTTGGATATGCTGAGTCTGAAGTATCTCTTCACTTAATCAAAACTGAATCTCAAGCAGTAATAATGATTGGTGTTCCTCAAGGTTATGACGTAGGTCTATTGTAACTCTGGCAAGATTGATGTAATGGTTGTCACAAATAGCCGGAAGGACCTTTTGTCATATTCTCCTGAATCAGCAGTAACAACCACTCTTCATGAGGCATCTTCTATGATTTATTATAGGAGTTGTGCTTATGGTTTCCTTTGTATCCGAAGTCCGGCCTTTATTTGATGACTGGTTAAAGGCTTGTCAGTATCCTGATATCGGTGTTTCGAACATCAAGGAGAACATTTAAAGTAGTGTTGCTAAATGTCCCTCGGTCAATCCTCCAGACCCTTTTACGTTGGAAAGCCTCTTGTTATGCCAAGTACTTGGAGTCTGAGAATGAAGTTTCTTTCTTCTCGTGTCATCAAGAATCTTCTAAACTATTCATCTTGGTGGTGTAAAGTGATATCATGATCTTTGGCAAGGATTTTGATAATCCTGGATGAATAAAGAGTTTCCTTCTCGCTTTCTTAAACATGTTCGAATAGCGACCATGATTTTGGTAATCAATAGTTCCTCTTGTTACATGTTCCTTGTGACTCTTACGAGTCCTCTCCACCAAAACACCTTCCCGTCTTGGTCGTTTGTTGAACGAAAGAGTGACCCTTCTGTGTCAACAGTAGTTCAACAGCTTGGTTTTTTTGGTATCTATCTTTCCATCTGTAAAGCTCTACTGAAGTTGTTTAGTATAGGTTACCTATAGAAGTCTGTGGTCATGTTATTTTTGTTGGAAGTTTCTTCCCTTAGAAGTCCAAACTATTATGCAAGTTCCATGGTGTCAATCCTTATGAAGACCAGTTATCTGTCACCTTGAAAACCATCTCCTCTTGTTTCCTCCTTCACCTTGGCGTGTTTCATGTTGTTGGCTCTAGAGATGTTTGTGAAACATCTATCCATGGGTTGACCATGAGATACTTAGTTTGTGGTTCCGTGTCATTCCCTCTTATCTTCAGTGTTAGTAGCCACCTCGAAGATTAGAAGCGCTTCGTCCATTCGTCATGGTGGCATGGATCAACCTCTTCGAGAAGATCGTCGAAGTTTAGCGTGACCCTGTTCCTTTTATCTTCCTACCTAGGAATCTTGGATCGAGATTCTTTTAAGGGGGATAGAAATGTAACAACCCTAGTTTTACTAAATATACATTAGGGTTTGATTGTGCATTCATGAACATCATTCTAAAATGCATGCAAGAGAAATAGATTCAAAACCCTAAACCTTAATCCTCCCCTTTTTATTTGAAACATTCCAAATGGTTTGAAATATTTTGAAAACTACCAAAAATCTTGGAGCCCAAACAGTTAAAAGGGCCCCTGCAATATTTAAAAATATTTACAAAAGCCTTGGTATCCAGAAATTATACGAAAACAAATTTGGATTTGAATCTACAAAGGAGAAAGCAAAACAGAAAAAGAAAAACATTTCTGGAAAGAAAAACATCTATCTAACCTAACCTGGGCCGAGCCCATCTCTCTCTCCCTCACTCTCTGCCGCTCGCGTGCAACCAACCCCGGCCCAGCAGCAGCCCAACGCAGCCCGAGCCGGCCTCGTACCGCTTCACCCTCCATTTCGTCGTCTTCCTCCTCCCAGGCAAGCTCCTCCCTGTCGTGCCACCAGCTGTCGATCGGCGCCGCCTGCATCCCACCGTCCGCCTCCGCGTGGAGAAGGATAAGAGCTGCCCTAGCACGTCTGCTTCCCATCCCTATCCTCTCTCCCTCTCAGATGACATCCGTCTCGTGTTATCCTCCCCTGGCCGAAACCCCTAACCGTCGCAGGCGCCGTCGTCGTCGACGTTCCCGGCCACCCCTCGTCCTTTTGAGCACACCGAAAGGACCGCCGTGCTTCCTTAGTCATCCTCTTGGAAGGAATCGAGCCCGCAGGCCCCTAATCTCCGCAATCGACCATCCGTCCCCAATTCCGGTCGCCACCGCCGTCGCCAATCGTCATCGTTTCCAGCTGCACCTCGCCTCGCCGACCCTCTACTCGCGCTCGTGGTGAGCCTCTGGTCCTCCTGGACCCCTCTGCTTGCTTCCTCTCGCTCTGTATCCATCATTCACCATTATATAGTGAGCTCCGTCGCCACGCGTCGTCGTGTAGCTTGCTCCGGCGACCTCCCTGCAGCGGTGCCGCCCTCTTTAGGTTCAACCTGCAGCACTGGTTTGAACCCGCCCTTCCGCGCGTCCCCGCTCCCCCTCTAGCACCGGCAACCGGCGCTGGCCTACGCACCCTCCGGCGAGCCAACGTGTCGCTTGCGTGGCTTGCCTGTGTGGCATCGCTCCCACCCGTCAGCCACAGTGGCTAGACCCAGCTGTGGTGTAAAAATGTTTCAGGGCATGTGCTAATGTAAGCATGATGCCATAATCCTTTAATCTTTTCAATAAATATTTTTTTCTGAATTTGTTTTCTGTAATTATTAAATAAATGACATGTGGGGTCCAGATGTAAGTGAGATAAATAATATCAGAATGTTTTTTGTTTAACAAAAATATTAATGTAATTCCAAAATGTAAATTATTTTATAATATTCTAAAAATGATTTAAAATAAATTAAAATTGATGAAATTCATAACTAATTTAAATCAGAAAAATACAAATAATATATCAAAATGTTCAGAAAAATAAGTTCTACCTAATTAAACTATAATCATGCATTGTTAAACAACTTCAATTGCAAGTTTAATTAGAAGAACAAATCAACCCCTCCCATATGCCTCCGGGGATTTCCTGAATTAGGGTTTGTACCCCTCGGGACCCCGATTAATTTGTCAAGCATGCCTTAGGGGTTTACTTCAATGCAATTTAACTTGTCATATCATCATCCTTTCTTGAGCATTGCATCGATGCCATGTGTTGATTGGTTCCCTCTCTTTCCGGTGTTTGGTTCTTCCCGGTAGAATACGATATCGGAATCGAGATCGAGTCCAAGACTGAAGATCAAGATCATTGAAGTTCATCGACGAACAATGCCAACAAGATGAACCCTGGAGAGCTATATCCTTGTCGTTGTCGAACAAGTCAAGATGATGAATCCGAAGATCTGTATTGGGTGTCAACAGGCAAAGGCAAGCGAAACTCCACACATGATATAATCCTATGCTTTCAAGCAAAATTCTTGCCATGTGCATACGATTCTAAAGTCTTTATCGACAAATAGAGTAATCCTACCTGATGCATGTTTCCTTTGAACCTATATTCCCTGATCCACTTCTCTTAGAATCACTAGGGTTTGGCTTTCTGATTGCTGCTAGAGCTACTTTATATGTTGTGCTTAGCCATGCTTAGTTGTTCCGTTGATTCACCTGGCTGATGGATCCGAGCTCCGAATAAACCTAGTTGGACAGGAGAACATGGTATGACAGGTGATGTGAAGTAAACATGCTAAGGCTTGTATGGGAGGCCACGCGGGTTGTGGTTTTTGCAGTCCCATACTTGCCACCCTTAGGACCCGAGGTTCTTGCCTCTTGAACCAAGATGAGCGTATAGCCACACGTGGGTTTATGGGGACCCCCTTGACCCGCCTAGTCTGATCCATGAGTCCATAGTTTGAGGATTTATTCGGCACCCGCATGGAAAAAGGTTTTGGCAAATGGTGCAAGCATATAGGACGTGGCCGTGTGAAGGATGCTCGGCCTTGAACTGGATCCCGGTACACAGAGTTGAGGACCGCCTGGGAGTATGGCCATCTACCTGTCACATCCCAAGATTTTGCAAATCTTGTAATGTGAACAAAATAAATAAACAAAATAAATAATTGTTGAAATTTAGAGTGAAAAGAAAATTTTGTTTCTAAATGGAAACTTAAAAATCCCATCTTGAACAAACTTTGGTCAATGTTTGAATCTAACTAAATTCAAATCAAGTGGAATGCATTCTCTTTAAATGCATCTGGAAATTTAAACACTTGAGAAATAAACCAAAACTCTAAAACCCTAATGGAAGAAAATCATTTCAAGCTATCTCTAAACCTATGGATTTGATCCTTATAAAATTTGTCAAACAAACAATTCAAAAAGATGAAGAATGACAAATAGAAATATTATAAAACCATAGAAATTGGTTTCACTTAATTTGGAGCCATGATAAAATCTTATGAATTTAATAAGATAAAGAAAAGTAATTCCCAAAGCTAATAAAGCACTTATCTAAAATCCGTACCAAATAGCAAGCAAATAATCCTAAAAGGATTTAAAAAGATAAACAAATAATAAATAAAGTTATAATAGTTGGAATCACTATTTTGGGGTCTTTAAAATAAAAAGATATCCATTTTATAAAGCAAAGGTAGAAATATAAATAAGGATTATTTTATAGAGCCAAATTAATTCTTGGCCAAGCTTTTGAAATAAAATATTTCTATTTGATAAAAAGAGTAAAGGTTTGTTTAAATAAAATAATGAGGATTTATTAATATCCATTTTTTTATTAAAGTAAAGGTTTTTCCATTTTAAATAAACACTAAAACTTGTTAATTTATTTTAAATAAGAATTCCAAGTGTTTTAGTTTTCAAATGAAACCTACTAAAAAGATTTTGATATTATTTAGATTTCAAAAAAGAGTTTTTTAAAATAAATTAAAACCTATTTGAATTAAAGACTAAGGATTATTTATTTAATTATTAATAGATCCTAAAAGAATAAAAGCATTAATCAGTATATGAATCTACAAAGGATAAATAAATTATTCTAAAATTGACTTTGGAATGTGTTATTAATCAGTATATGAATCTACACAAATTTTGGTTGAGGTATGAATTGATTTGTTGCTTGAATTGTTTGAATGAAAATCAAATCAGAATATTCAAAAACAGAAAAGAAAAAGGTTTAGTATAAAAAAATGGAAACAAACCCAGCCCAGCCCAGCTAGCCCACTAAGGCCCAGCAGCCCACCCCTCCCTCTATCCCCAAAATGTTTTTCCTCACCACAGACCGAACCCGCTAAGTCGCTGACCACTGGACCCCATTCCCTCTCTTCCTCTCTCGCTGTCAAACGGACCCCAGGACCACGTCAGCATCTTCCCCGCGCGACCAGTTCTTCCTCCCGTTACTACCGATTGATTCGCGGGGTAAATTCTCTTCGATGCCGCATGATCCTCGCCCCCTGACCACACTCACTTAAGCGCCCGTTTCCCCTCTTCCTTTCCCCCCAAACATCACGCCTCGAGAGCCACCAGGTTGCTCAGAATCATCTCCTGACCGTCACTGTCTCCGGCGAGCTCCACCTCCAATTCTGGCCAAACCCTGCCACCCCTCGCCTCCTCGACCACGCGAGCCTGCTCCCCTCTTCCATACACATCTCCCAGTGGCCTCAGCTCACTCGCGCATGCCCCCTATCGTCGGCAACCACCTCGACTGACCGCGCCACCGTCTGCTCTAACTCCGACGAGCTCCACAGGTAGTCTCTGACTGCGCCGCCCTCTCTCTTTGATGCTCCCATACTCCCTACTCTTCCACGTGTCTAACAGCACCATCTGTTCCCTCTCCCGTGCTCTATAGCGACGTCCCCGACAACGACAGTGCGTGCCCATCGCCAGACATCTCTCCGGCGAGCAATCCATGCAACTCTAGCGCGCCCCTCGACAAACAGCAGGCACCTCGAGCACCACCACGACCCCGCGAACTTGGTGAGCTCCTCCCCACCCTCTCTCGCTTCCTGCATCGCCAGCAACGCCACTGTCTGACCGCGCGCCGCCAGTCGCCGCCGCCAGCACCGCCACTCAATGGTTGCTCGAACGTCAGCCGTAGGATTAAAATCTAACGCACGCGATAGAACATAAATGAAAGGGTACGCTTGCTTCTGTGCCGCACGATTTCATTAAGATCCAACGCTCCACAGAGCTCAATCCGCACGAACCGTTTTCGACGAATCAGAACAGCCCACGTGTCTAGAGATTGTTTTAAAAACCAGAAACTTGTCTATTAGATGTTCCAATTTGAAAAATTCATAACTTTCAAACCACACGTCCAAATTTTGCAAATTTTATATCAATGGAATCAGCAAGACAAGTAATTTCTGACCATGCCCTTTGTTTAGTGAATTGCTTCTGATAAAATGATTGTTTTTGCAGAAACTTGTGTAGGCATATTTAGAATATAAAATTTGTTCTAAAATCACTTTTGAGATAAAATCTTTAGAAAATGGTTTTTTTTGAACCTACTGACCATATAAATCAATTAGTGATTTCAAAAATATATTTGGTGAAGCAAAATAATAAACCTTTTATTTAAACCATTTGTAGTCAAATAAAAATATTGTTTATTTGTTAAAAATGCTTTTTGGAGAAAACCTTTGGGAAATGTTTTGATTTAAACTCTCGGACCCTAAACACAAGGTTTTATGATCTGAAAACATATTTTGTGAACCCTATAGATTGTTGCCTTAATAATAGCATTTCTCCACCACATAAAATAATGCTTTGGTTTAAAAATGGTTTATAGGTAGAATCTTTTGCAAATAGTTTTGCCACTTTATAAAATGACCAATAAAGTGTTTTAGAATGATTATAACCTATTATAAACCACTTTTGTAAATAAAACAAAGTTTGGCATGCTTGCATGCATTTTTTTGTTGTTATTATTATATGTGTTATTTGCTTGAATGGTAGAATAAATTCTTGCTTGCTTGATTGAATTGTAGTGAAATTTGAAGAGGGTGAACATTTCAAGATCAAGGAGTGAACTTATATTATCTACCAAAAAGGCAAGTGATGCTTCATACTTTTGTCCCATTATTTTCACTATGCATTAGTGATATTTCTAAGTAGGACTTGCATGGAATTTTGCTAAGTGTAAACTATGCCATGGGAAATCATAGTAGATGAAACCTTAGTAGAATTCTCCTAAGTTAAGATTCCTACTACTATCATGCTTAGATTAGCTAGTAGAAAACAAGGGTGGATTATATTCATACTATGGAATATTTCTAAGTCAAGGACTCGTGTTTTGTTTAATAAAACAACTAAGTGAATGAATCACCTGGGTGGAATGGAAGGAATGGTTTGTGTTGAGTGGTCACACAAGGCCCATTTGTATGGTTTACCTTGTGTATCACACTTGTGGATGGCTACCCAGGAACAAAGATATTTGAGAAGTCAAATGTTGAGGAGCTTCAAGTGCAGCCACTTGGCATTATGGGCTCTGCTTGGATCATATAGGTTGCAATAACTTAGCCAAATGGACAGTTGGTGGTAGGGGAATGATAGGTTGGAACGCGTCCATTCTGGTCTAAGGGAAGGCTTCTGAAAGATCTTGTCTTGGTGAAACCAAGTCTTGTGGGGAAAGTGCACCACCTCTGCAGAGTGTAAAATCTAAGTACTTAGCCATGTCCCTGGTAAAGGACAATTTGAGCATCAAGACATGGAAGCTATCAAGAATCTCCTCATCCCAATTTCTAAGTTAAAATCTTGTGGTTGAACAAGGGTTGAAGGATCACCAATTTCTATTGGGAGATGCCTTGGGTGATTTTGTCAAGCAAAAACTTAGTGTTTTCAAATGATAAGGAAAATTTATTTTGAGCAAAGCAAGCCTAAGATCCACTTAGCCAAATGCATATAGATGATAGACTCCACTATACTACCATAGTATCACTTGCCAATACAATTCAAATGTATTGACCCTTGTGGCTGTAACTTATTATGTTGCAGGTTTGTTTGATATTAGTGAAGTGTGTTGAAATAGGATTACAAGTCTACAACCAACATGTTTTCCTATGGCACTTTGAAGATGAAGGACCCCATGCTATTGTTATATTCTGCTGCATTGTAATGTGATAGCCAAATGAGCTATGTAAGATGTAATAAATTATTTTATTCCTGGTTATAAAGTTGTATTATGACCTTTGTTTCTTGATATTACATCTTAACTGGGGATGCCAGCTATTGATCCAGGGACTAGCATTATAAACACAGGGATCTCTACCTTATTAAAGGTTGGGAACCTTACACTACCGCAGCCGGGAGCCCTTCTGGTGACTCATGGATTAGGCAAAAGTAAGGAAAATGTTTCGGTCGATCACCCTCTGTGAGCACACCAAGGAAGTGTGTCATGTGACGCTAAGAGTCGGTCGGTGCGTGTGGGTAAAGTTGTACACCCCTCCAGGGTATAATCTTTTCGAAAAGCCGTGTCCACGGTTATGGACGACTTGGGAATGGACGTGGGATCATAGATAACTTGAACCTAATCCTAAAACTTGGCAAGCTAAGTAATGTGTGCTTAAGGATGCTTCCTCTTGGGTACGAGGGGGTGATCCTAGAAGAGGTTCGATGATGATGACTTGGTGGATATCAAAATATAATGATCAATACCTTGGAGATGTCGCTTTCTTATCCCCTTTTAAAACACTCTGATTAGACGAGCTTCTTCTCCCTCTTATTTTACAAAAGAAAGATGGCTTTATGCAAAACAACTCCACCAGCCATAAGTCTTGCGGAGTACACCTGTACTCACCCTTGCTTCGTTGATATTTTTGTATCAGAGTACGTGTTACCATAGAAGATGAATTCTTTACGGCGTCGACATCGACGAGTAGTTTGGAGTTCCCGGCCGGCAGCCTGGAATCTATGGACTGGGACGTCATCGTTATGCTTCACGCCTCTTAGGCCATTTGTTAAGTTTTCTATACTTAATAGCATAATTTGCCTTCCGTTGTTTGATGTTTGTGGTCAGTGACCTGTGCTTTTAATATTTTGGTTCTTCGCTCAGATATGGGCTTGCTGTAATATTTTTTGTGTTGTAGGGTCACTGATGTGTTGCCGATTCTTCACTGGATATTCTCGAGCTCAAGGTTAAGCTTATTTCAGACGGAGGTCTAGGATTTTTTTAGCCTTGATCCCGGGGGTGTCACAAACAATCCTAGGCATGTGCTCCAAATTTAGTCATACGCGCTCGCAATAAGAACTTGCACAACATCTTCTGTCCAGCCAGCCCGTGGCAGCGGGGCCTCTAGGGAACTACCGACAATTAAGGTGCTCCTTTTAATAGAGCACCAGAGCAAAGCATTAAGACTCCATGATCACATGTGATCCTCACACCACAGCCATCCCCTCCGGTTGTCCCAATTATTGTCACTTTGGGGACTTTGGATCCGGACAATGATATGTGTACACAACTTGTAGATAAGATCATAAACAATACTATCATAATGATTCAATAATAAGTTCAGATCCGAGATCATGGCACTCGGGCCCTAGTGACAAGCATTAAGCACAACAAGTTGCAACAAAGTGAAATAGGACTAATAGAGATACTAGGCACTATGCCCCTAATAGATCTTATTCGATTACATGATATAACTCATCTAATCCCTACCGTCCCCAAGCCTACAACGGGGGATTACTCACTCATGGATGAGGGAAACATCGGTGGTTGATGGAGATGCGTTGGTGATGACGATGACGATGATCCTCTCCAAATCCTCGTCCCGGCAGGGTGCCAGAACGGAGTTTCTGGATCCGAATCTTGGTTTCTGGTGGCGGCGGCGGAGCGGAACTCTTTCTGGAAAACTATCGAACCCCCCTCTGTTTTTAGGTCAGAAGGCAACTTATAGACGTGGAGGGAGGACGAGGAGCTGCCTGGGGTGGCCAAACCTCCCCCAGGCGCGGGGTTAGTGGGCCCACCTGGGGTGGGTCTGGTCCCCCCAGGCCTCCTCTATGTCTCCCCTTCTGGATCCGTGGATCTTCTGGTGAAATATAATTTTTGGCGTATTTTCCAGGATTTTTCCTGATAGTTCATTTTCTGCACAAAAACAAGACACCAAGGTAATTCTGTTAAAAACATCGTCAGTTCGTGTTAGTTGTATCCAAATCACACAAGTTTAGAGAAGAAACAATAACAAAGTGTTCGAGAAAGTAGATACATTTTGGACGTATCAACTCCCGCCAAGCTTATCTTATTGCTTGTCCTCAAGCAATTCAGTTGAAAACTGAGTGCGATAAAAGAACTTTCACAAACACTTTGCTTCATATGATGTATATATTCTCAGCCTAGGAGTAGATGCTTAGACAATTCATAATAAAGAGTATGCAACTAAGTCTACTCAACAGTCATTGCAAGCTATGAAGATGAACCAACTCAATAATAATAAGTACCATGAAACATAAACATAAGCAACATTGCAATCAGGGGCGGATCCAGGCCCAGGGCAACCTGGGCCAAGGCCCCGGGCGCAGCGAATTTTCCTTCTTACTATCATCGAAAAACAAAATATGGCCCAGGGCGCAAAACTAGACTGGCCCATCTTCATCTGGCCTTCGATCCTAGCTCGCTTGATAGGCTCCCGAGGAAAACCTCCTTGCACGTCCCTCCGCCCTCGATTGTTGAAGGAAGCAAAGGCTGTGCCTCGTCGCCACCAGCGAGAGCCACGCCGGCAGGTTGTTCACCACCTATCCCCCGACCTCCTCCTTATCCCCGCTCCCCGCCGCCAGCCGCCTGTCCCCCGGCCTCCTAAACCATGTCCCATGACGGCCTGACCCCATGCGTCGCCTGCAGGCGAGGGCGCGAGGCTACGAGCCAGCACTGCACATCTGCACAGATTGGAATCGATATTCAGCTAGGTAAATTTCTTTAGTATTCAATTTGGAATTTGGAATTCAGCTAGCTAATTGAATTAGATATGTTGATAACTGATTGAATTAGATACACTGGTTAGTGAATTTACCAAATTTTCTTTGCTATTATAAAAGTTTTTAGTACTCCCTCCGGCCCATATTAATTGACTCAAATTTGTCTAGATTTGAATGAATCTAGACATTATTTAGTATATAGGTTCATTTAAATTTTGACAAATCAAAGTCAATTAATATGAATCGGAGGGAGTATTGTTTTTACGCTTAGTTTTTGGCCCAGAGCTTGCCTTAATCCTGGCTCCGCCACTGATTGCAATGCTCATAGTAAGGTATGATAGAGTGGTATCTCGCTTGCCTTTGTTTGAAGAGCACAATATAAATGCTGAGGCACCTCTGAAGTTCAAGTGAAGACTAGAGATAAAGATATTAGAGATACAAGCATCAAAGTCATGAAATAGTTAACCAAGTTTTGGAACAAACACAAGAATGACAACTATGCTCTCAAGAAAGTGCTCATAGAATAAGTGGTGACTCAACAAAGTTGTGGAAACGGTTTTTATGAAGGTTTGAAAGGCTTCCTAATGCTGAAAGGAAGGTACTCATTAGCTTTGAGCTCTCATTGCCCCTATCATAGGCATCTTCATGTGGTTAAGGTGAAAGTGAGGTCCACTCTAAATCATATGCTTGATAGACCATAGACTGGAAATCCCAAGTCCCTTAAGTACGAGGGTCGCTCCGCATGCTACTCAACTCCGGTCACCTGAAAGTTCTTGTCATTGTAAATACATGCATATCATCGAGAATCGCCAACGGGGTACCCCTTGCACATGGTATAGGAGCTTTCCCATAACCAAAATGACAAGGCAAGCAGACAATGAGAATCTCAGCAATCTTTTTATTTACCATATGCATAGCTTTTTATTGAGGAAGCTTCATAGATGCTCATTATGGTGATGTTGCAAGTTTCCACCATGATTAAGCATGGCTTAGGCTAGCGGCTCAGGCGTTTCTCTAACACAATGTATAAACTCCATGAACTAACAACTTCCCCTTTTATTTCACATCGTCGACATCCATAAACAAAAGAGCAAAGTATCAACTGGATGAGATATCCAAAAAGTGTTGAAAGCGTACCCCGTGACAGCACGGTTCTGCTGACTCCCAGTATATAATGAGCAAGCATATAACTTTCATGGACTAGTCATTATGGTTCAAGATTATTAAGTGCAAGGAATAAAGTGTGCCATCAAGTTCGTGAGAGCTTTACTAAATAACTTTCTGAAAACAGACAAACATTTTATTTTGGAAGAAAACACGGCATATGGAATATGCACTGAAATAGAAAATGATGCTAATAGGTAGGTATGGTGGACACAACTGGCAATATTGGTTTTGGGGAGTTGGAAGCACAGGTAGAGCACATACTCAGTGCAAGTGAAGGCTAGCAATAAAGAGGGAGCGACAAACGAGAGAGCAATAATTTTTATAATCATGCTTGCAACAAAACAGGACTAATTATGGCATGAAAGTGATACAAGAACTCTAAGGCAAAATAAATCATCGAGGCTTACTGACTATTGATTAGTCATATGCATGCGTGAGCATGTGCCAAGTCAATTCACATGAACAGTCAGAGGAGGATACCACAATTTCATACCAAAATATGAATAAAACACTGCAAGCAGTCATTCATATGACATGCTACAAACTATTAGCAACCTGGAGCTAATCATAGACAAGCAAGAACTACTAAGCATCCATAATGACATACACCTTACACAAACAGGCTAAGCATGCTCACAATGATGAGTATATGTACAAAAATGAAACAAATAGAGTTCGTTACCAGCTTCTTACCACACCTCGAGTTGTTTAATCTTCATTATTGCCCTTCACTTGTGTGACTTGAATAATAAACATGAAAACCAATATCCACCGAGGACGGCTGAACCCTACGAAGAACTCACAAAACCAAAGAAGAACAACAAATATTTTTGGTGTTTTTGATTTTTTAGAAACAAGCAAACAAAGAAAAACCAAACAAAAACAAAGCAAACCAAACAAAGAAAAATCTTTTTGGATTTTTCTTTTAAGGCAAACCAAATCAAAGAAACAAACCAAAATAAACAACGGAAATATTTTTGGTATTTTTGGGTTTTTGAGAAAGCAGCAACAAGAACCAAAAAGAAAGCGAAAACAATGGATATACAAAAAACCGACTGAACATGATATATAAATGAGTGTGACGTCGGTGTACCTCCCCCCAAGCTTAGGCTTTTGGCCTAAGCGGGGCTCAATCCCATGGTGCCCAAGTAGATGCACCTCCATAGTATGTCGAGGAACCTCCGTCATCCTGGTACGAGCTCGAAGCCTCCCCTCTGTAGTGTACAACGAGGTCATAAGCGGGCGCTCCCCCCTGATAGTGCCCGTGGAAGTTAAGAGAACGCAACAACTCATCCATCTCCGCCTTCGAGCGTGACCAAGGTCCCTGAGAAATACTGAACAAAGTGGTTTGGGGTAGAGGGATCTCTCTCTCTCTCTCTCTTCCCCGTCAGTAAACAGCATTCTATAAACCAAGTTCTCAAGAGTAGATCTAGAGGTGACAAAGTGGTGCGCCTTCATGGAAGCAAGATCAAGTCTCTGAGGAGCCAAAACTGTATCATGGGGATCAACAGCAATGTCCAAGGCAGCAGCGATACGAGTAGCAATAATTCCCCCATAAATGGGTCCCCTAGCAGCTAAACGAAGAGCAATGAGGGAACCAAGATTATACTTATCCTCACTGTAGAGCGCAACAGCTAAGAAGGCCAATTGATAGTTGGATATATTGCTAGTGTTCTCCCTACCAAGAACACTGGTGGTAAGATAGTAGGTGAAGTACCTGATGGCTGGTAGTTGAACGTTCTTTATCTTCCCTCGTTGAGCTCTGCAGTCATCATCATTGGTTATTCCTCAGTATAGTTCCAACAAATCAGCGAGAAGAGCTGTAATCTTCTTTTATGACCCATTTGTACCAAGTCCCAGGGCCTTGCAAAATTTCTTCAAAGGCATAGAATGAGCCCTGCTATAAAGTCTGAAAGATACAGAAGGATTGAAAAACTATTGGTGAAGGAGAAAATCTCCACAAATGTTTTAGTAAGTGAAGCATATTGTGCACTCTTATCCTGCATGAAACTTGTGAGACCAGCCCTCTCAATCAAAGCCATGAAATCATTAAGAATCCCAGCAGCTCGCAAGAAAGTTTGACAAGGAAAGGCGGAGGGGTGAGCATCCCCTTCATCTCCCTCGTCACCAAATCGCGGAGTGATGAGATCCTCATTGTATGAGGGTCTAGTACTGGTAGATGACCTTGGAATCCTTGCCCTTCTAGGTGCATCACTCTCAAATATGTCACCAAAGGTGTGGTAGTCCATGACTTCCCTATTCTGAAATTTTAAACAACCATCAAACCAAGTGATTTCTAAGTTGATAAATGATGAGAAACTACTATAGGAACTTGCTAGAGGACTACACATGCATCAAAACAAAGTTTCTAAGCATATAACAAACATGCAAGGTCAAACAACCTGTCACCTACAGTAGCAAAATACTCAAGATACAATCTACCAATCAGAAATCTAATTGGACAAGTGAAGGAAGCACATACCAAGGAGCAAACCCTCCAAAAATCAGCACTTGAGATGGGCTGAACAAGTCGAAAATCGCGAGCAAGAATAGCAAGAACTCGAGCTTGAGAAAGTTTTTCGGTGTTTTTCGGGAGAGAGAAAGAAGGTGGCTTTGAGGAGGCAGCCTTGAGGGGCCCAGGTGGGCCAAACCCTCCTAGGCGCCACCAGTGGTGGGCCCGTGCCTACCACAGGCGTGGTGGCATGGGGTGGCCCCCTGGGTCACCTCTGGTGCCTCTCAGCCCCTTTTTCGAGGAAAAATTTATTTTGAATTTTTTGGGATTTTCGGGAAACTTTATTTTTGGCCAATTTTCAGGGTATGAAAATTGATTTTCTCGCAGAAACAGTTTTTTCGGAAGAAGCAAAAGCAAACCAAAAGCCAAACTACAGGAGCTCTAAGAAACTCAAACAAGCAAACAACTAGCAAAACTAAAGCTAAAGCAAAGACTAGGAAGGAGAAGGGAAAAAGAAAGCAAGTATAACCACAGTGGAAACATTATTTTGTTCATTAAAATCCTTTTGTTAACAAGGTTGATCAAGTCTTGTTACAAAAACAATCTTATATGAAGCAAAACTTTGCATTCCATAAGGTGATTATGTTACCTCATACTTGATAGCAATATTCCCAATCATAATAGTTTCAAAATTTTCTCGTGGAATGGGACAATATATTTCTCCAACCCTGATGCTCTCAATATTTTCAATGGAATTCAGGCAATAGCTCTTAACAACCTTCTTGGGGAAATAGACAGTGTGCTCTTTAGATTTATATTGAAAGTTACTTTCCCTTGATTACAATTGATGACAGCACCTGCAGTATTAATAAAAGGCCTCCCAAGAATAATAGACATATTTTCATCTTCAGGCATTTCAAGCACAACAAAATCAGTTAAGACCATGCAATTATGAGCAACTTGAACAAGAACATCCTCACATATACCAACAGGAATAGTAGTTGACTTATCTACCATTTGTAAAGAAATATCAGTTGGTATCAACTTTTCTAGCTGGAATCTCTTGTAGAGAGAAAAAGGCATAACACTAACTCCAGCTCCCAAATCACATAAAGCAGTTCTAACATAATTATTCTTAATAGAGCAAGGAATAGTTGGTACACCTGGATCACCAAGTTTCTTTGGAACCTTACCATTGAAGGAGTAATTAGAAAGCAAAGTAGAAATTTCCTCATTAGGAATCTTCCTTTTATTAGAGACAATATCCTTCATATAATTTGAATAAGGAGGCAACTTAATAGCATCAGTCAAAGGAATTTGCAAGAATAAAGGTTTCATCCACTCACAAAACTTGTTGTAGTGTTCCTCCTCCTTTGACTTGTGTTTCTTACATGATAAAGCCATCGGTTTCTGCACCCAAGGTTTTCTCTCTTTACCATGTTTATTAGCAATAAAATCTTCCTGTGTGTACCTAGTGTTCTTAGTGTGTTTATCAGGTTCTTCCTCACCTTCCTCCTTATCAGGAGACTCATAAATATTATTACCACTCTTAGTTTCAACATCATAGACAGATATACTATTAGGATCTACAGCAGGTTCAAGTGGTTACTCAACTTTCTTATGTTTATTTTTCTTCCTCTTACGAGGACTACCACTATCCTCACCTTGTTGGGAATCCTGATCTATTCTTTTAGGGTGTCCTTCAGGATATAAAGGATCTTGAGTAGCTGCACCACTCCTAGTTCTAATTCCATAAGCAGGTTTATTTCCTGAAGCATTAACTAGCATATCCTTTTGCACCTTAGCAAGTTGATCAAGTTGGGTTTGAACCATTTGAAAGTATTTAGAAAGCATTTTAATATCATTAGAAGTTCTTTCCACAATATCTTTCAACTCATGAATAGCTCTAGAGTTTTCCAATAAATAATTCTGAACTTGTTTATTAAAATTACCTTGTTTAAAAATAAAAATGTCAAGTTCCTCTAAGCATTGATCAGGAGGCTTACCATAAGTAATATCACCTTCATCAAAGTGTTGGACAGAGTGTACCTCAATAGTAGATGCGTGGGGAATTGGCTTACATAATTCTTCTATAGGAGGTAAATTCTTCACATCCTCGACTCTAATACCTTTCTCCTTTAGACACTTTTTAGCTTCCTTCATCACTTCATCATTTAATGCAATAACATCCCTCCTTTATAACATCCCTCCTTCTATTGTAACATCCCTGTGATTACAATCCTAGTCCCTGGATCAATGCTAGCATCCACAGTTTAAGATGAAGTACACAGAAACAAAGGTCATTATTACAAGTCATTCCAGAGACAAACATAGTCTTTCACAAACTCCATGGCCACAGGCCTAGTACAAGAGTTTAAATATGTAATAAGATAAATAATTCTTCATCTTCATGTGCCATAGGCAAGCATGTTGAGTGTAGACTCATAACCCCTAATCACCATCAGAATAACCTGCAACATCACAAGTTACAACCACAGTGGGTCAATACATTGGAATAGTATTGGCAAGTGATACCTTAGTAGAATATTGGTAGACTAAATACTATATGCATTTTGGCTAAGTGTAGATTAGGCTTGCTTTGATCAAAATAGGTTTTACCTATCAGTTGAAAACACTAAGTTTTTCTTTGGCAAAAACTTCCAAGGAACCACCAATAGACATTGGGGAACCTTCACCCTTGTTCAACCACAAGTTTTTACTTAGAAATTGGGATGAGGAGATTCTTGATAGCTTCCATGTCTTGATGCTCAAGTTGTCCAATACCAGGGACATGGCTAAGTACTTAGATTCTTCCATCTGCAGAGGTTGTGCACTTTCCCCACAAGACTTGATTTTCACCAAGACAGGAACTTTTAGAAGCCTTCCCTTATACCAAATGGATGCGCTCCAACCTATCATCCCACTACCACCAACTTCCCAAATGGCTAAGTTATTGCAACCTATATGATCCAGGCAGAGCCCATATTGCAAAGTGGCTGCACTTGAAGCTTCTTAACATATGGCATCTCAAATCCCTTTGTTCCTGGGTGGCTTTCCACATGTGAGATACGCAAGATAAACCATAGAAATGGGCCTTGTGTAACCACTCAACATAAACCATTCCTTCCATTCCACCCAGGTGTTTCATTCACTTAGTTGTTTTATTAAACAAAACTAAAGTCCAAAGACTTAGAAATATTTTTTCATAGTATGAATATATAACCACATTTGGTTGCTACTAGCTAGGATAAGCATGGCATTGATAAGACTTAGAAATATTTCTAGCAATTCTACAACTACTAGGATTTCCCAAGCATAGCATATAGATCAAAATATCCATGCAAGTCTAGCAAAATATTTATAATGCATAGTTGAAAAACATAGGAATAAATCATGAAGCACCACTTTCATTGGTAGTTTGGAGAGTAGCTACAATCCTCACAATCACAATCACTATTTGCACCAAAATCTACACATAAAATAATGGCACAAAATCACATACACAATTAATACAAGCAAAAATACATGAATGCATGCAATATGCCATGTGATGATTTTCTACACCAAACAAGACATGTGCACTGTACTGAATCATAACCAAGTACAAAACAAGCTAAATAAACTTTATTTTAATAGAAAAACATTTTCCAAATAATTAATATACACAAATTAGGCCTACACATGTTTCTGTAAAAACAACCATTTTATCAGAGGCAAAACTTTAAACACATTGCATAAATGGAAATGATTTTCTCTCCTGATTCCATTGATATAAAATTTGTCAAATTTGGACGTGGGAATCAAAAGTTATGAATTAAACAAGTTTAACCATCTAATTGATCTAATTCAAAATTTTAAAACGAAACTCATGCCACGCAGCAGCATCTGGTTGGCTGGTACCGCTTCGCGCTGGATCGCGCTTGCGAACCGTTAGATCTAACTAAAACGCGCGGCCAGATCTGCTCCTTACCTCTAGATCCTACGGCCACAGATCTATCGACCACAGACGGGCGGCGCTAGCGGCGGTGAGTGGAGGCGGCGGCTCTGTCAGAGTCGTTGCCGACGAACTAGGTCGCGCGGGAGAGGGTGAGGTGGCTTACCGCGTTCGCCGTGCGCTGCTGATGCTCGAGGTGGGTTTGGTTGGCAAAGGGGCGCTCGTGGTTGATAGGTATTGCTCGCCGGAGTTGTTCCTGTCGTCGGGCTTGTGTGGCTGGAGACGGTGGCGACGCTACGGCTCACGCTAAGTCACAAGAAGGGTGGCGTTAGACGCGTACAGTCAAGGCGAGCATGTGAGTATGAATGAGAGAGGGAGGCGCGGTCAGTACAAACCAGGAGAGCTTGTCGGAGTTTGCGGCTGCGTCGGGCACATGCGGTCGTCGTCGTTGGCGAGGCTCCAAATAGTCCTAGCATGCACCAATGGGATTAGAAGATGCGCAAGGATGCTGCGATCACTCTGGTGAAATTAGACGGCAAGGGGCGACGAGAGCTCACCGGAATCGCACGCCGGAGTCTGTCGGTACCGCGGCGGTGTGAGGGCAAATACTGGCAGCCTGGTGGTGCTCCTGGCTAGCTTTGTTGGGGGAGGGGTTTAAGTAGGCAGCAGCGCGACAAGAAACGCTCGCAGAATCAAGGCTAATTACGCCGCGCCATTATCGGCATCAACGGCAGCGGCGACGTGGTCTGCGGGCGGGATTTGGGGACGACGGAGTGACGTGGCTGTAGGGCCCATTTGTCAGCGAGGGGGTATGCGCGAACGCGGTGAGAAACAGAGGAGAGAGGGGGAACCCGGGTGGGCTGAATCACTTGCTGGGCTGGAATGGTGGCGCCAGGCCCAAATGGGTTTTAAACTTCTTTTTCTTTTTTTGAGTTGATTTTTCAGGAATCAAAATCAAATAAAATCAAAAGCCATTTGAATTCAAATATTTTCTGGATTTTTGTAGAGTGTAACTCTCATGTTTTTGGGCATAAAACCATGTGGTCTATCTGTACTAGCTTGGTCCCTTTGATTGAACAAAATAAACAGTGCTATAACACTTGATTTGAATAAGTTTTTAAAATGGTTTTTAAATCATATTTGTTTTGTAAATTTTCACTAAACTCTAACAATCAAACAAAGTAATAAGAGAGCAAGCAAGGCTTGGTTTAAAACAAATAATCTATCATTGGAGAGTAGCATTGGACCATTTTCCTGCTTACATAAAATGATGAGCAACAGATGCTCCTGTTTTGAATTGGTTTTGAAAAGGAACCCTAAATGATCATGGATGCATGGATGATATGCATGAGTTTTGAAACATGATTTTAGGGATGTTACAAATCTAACCCCCTTAAGGTGAATCTCGCCCTCGAGATTCGGGTTGGCTAGCAAATAGGTGAGGGTGGTCTTTCCGAAGATCATCTTATCTTTCCCATGTTGCTTCTTCTTCGGAATGATGGTTCCATTGAACTTTACAGAATCTGATAGTCTTAGTCCGTGTAACTCTTTCTGCAGTCTCAAGAATCTTGATAGGTTTCTCCTCATAGGTGAGATCACCTTCCAATTGGACCTCTTCCAAAGGTATAGTATCCTTCAAAGAAGTCTCTTCCATTTCTGGATGGCATTTCTTAAGCTGACTCACATGAAACACATTGTGAACGGCAAACAATGATTCTATCAGTTCAATCTCCTAAGCTACTTCTCCTTTTCGACTTAGAATCTTGAATGGTCCAACATATCTTGGGGCCAATTTTCCTTTGACTCCAAACCTCTTCACTCCATGAAGTGGTGACACTCTAAGATAAGCTCTATCACCTACTTCATAGGTGACTTCTCTATGCTTAGGATCTGTGTAACTCTTCTGTCGAGACTGTGCTATCTTCAACCTGTCCTTAACCAACTTGACTTTCTCTTCAGCCTCTTTGATTAGTTTTGGTCCAAATAGACTTCTTTCTGCCACACCATTCCATAGTAATGGGGTGGTACACTTTCTCCCATAGAGAAACTCAAATGGTGCCATCCCAATACTGGCTTGATAGCTGTTATTGTAAGAGAATTCTGCGTAAGGCAGACTTTCATCCCATCTGGCTCCATAGTCTAGAGCACATGCTCTCAACATATCTTCAAGAATGTGATTAGTCCTTTCTGTCTGTCCATCAGTCTGAGGATGAAAAGCAGTGCTGAATTCCAACCTTGTTCCCAATGACTCATGTATTTGCCTCCAAAAATGAGAAGTGAATTGAGTTCCCCTATCAGACACAATACTCTTGGGTACTCCATGTAGACATACAATTCTACTCATATAGATCTTGGCTAACTTAGCACTTGTATAGGTTATCTTCATAGGTATGAAATGAGCCACTTTAGTTAGGCGATCCACTACTACCCAAATAGAATCATATCCTGACCGGGTCCTTGGCAATCCGGTGATGAAATCCATACCAATCTTGTCACACTCCCAATCAGGAATAGGTAGTGGTTGTAATAATCCTGCTAGTTTCTGATGTTCCGCTTTCACTCTGCTACACACATCACACAAAGCAATATGTTCGGCGATGTCTTTCTTGAGATTATTCCACCAAAATCTTTCCTTCATATCCATGTACATTTTGGTGTTACCCGGATGAATGGAATATGGTGAGTTGTGTGCTTCTTGTAATATCAGTTTCCGAAGCTCCGGATCTTGTGGAACACAGATACATTTTCGATACCATAAAGTACCCTGTTCATCTTCATGGAATCCTTTGGCTTTTCCCTTGCCAATATTTTCCTTAATTTCTTCAATTTCCTTGTCCATCTTTTGGGCTTCCTTGATTTTGTCCAACAAAGTGGGTTGTACATCCAAAAACATGAGATGTCCCTCAGGCACAATATCCAATCTGAGATTTCTGAATTGGGTACACAGATCATCTGGCAATTCTCCCTTAGTAAGGCCATTCACAAAATTTTTACGGCTTAGAGCATCTGCTACAACATTTGCTTTACCAGGGTGGTATTGCAAACTCAAATCATAGTCCTTGATGAGTTCTAGCCATCTTCTTTGTCTCATGTTAATTTCTTTCTGGGTGAAGATATACTTCAAACTTTTGTGATCGGTGAACACTTCACATCGCTTTCCCAAAAGAAAATGTATCCATGTTTTGAGTGCATGGACAACAGAGGCTAACTCTAAATCATGAGTAGGGTAGTTTACTTCATGAGTTTTGAGTTTTCTCGAGGCATAAGCGACAACTTTCCCTTCTTGCATAAGTACTGCACCTAATCCATGATGAGATGCATCACAATATGATTGGAAATCTTTCTCCAAATCTGGAAAACATAAGACTGGTGCTGTCACTAGTCTCTTCTTCAATTCTTGAAAAATGAGTTCACATCCTTCAGACCAAGCAAATTTCTTGTCTTTCTTAAGTAACTCTGTCATAAGCTTAGCTACCTTGGAGAAATTCTCGATAAATCTTCTGTAGTATCCTGCCAAGCCAAGGAAACTACGAACTTCTTTTATTGACTTAGGAGATTCCCGTTCAGTTACAGCTGAAACTTTAGCAGGATCAACTGCTACACCATCTCCTGACACAACGTGTCCAAGAAATCCAACTTCATTCAACCAAAATTCACACTTGCTGAATTTGGAATATAGCTTATGCTCTCTAATCTTCTCAAGTATCATACGTAGATGTCCTTCATGCTCTTCATTGCTCTTAGAGTAGATCAAAATGTCATCGATGAAAACGACAACAAACTTATGAAGGAACTCCATGAACACCTTGTTCATCATATTCATGAAGTATGCTGGTGCATTGGTCAAACCAAATGGCATCACAGTATACTCATACAATCCATACCTTGTGGTGAAATCTGTCTTAGGTATGTCTTGTTCCCTTATCTTGAGTTGGAAATAACCTGACCGGAGATCAATCTTTGAGAACACACAAGCTCCTTCTAACTGATCAAACAAGTCATTGATTCTAGGCAAAGGGTATTTGTTCTTGATAGTCACCTCATTGATTGAACGGTAATCTATGCATAAACTTTGACTTCTATCTTTCTTTTCCACAAACAAAACTGGTGCTCCCCAAGATGAAGAACTTGGTTGGATAAAACCTTTTTGCAACTGTTCTCCAAGCTGCTTCTTGAGTTCTTTCAACTCATCCACTCACATCTTGTACGGTCTCTTTGCTATTGGTCCATATCCTGGTAGAAAATCAATAAGAAATTCCACATCTCTATCTGGTGGCATTCCTGGCAATTCTTCCAGAAACACATCCGGATATTCACTCACAATTGGCACACTATCTATGCTAACCCCCTTAAGAGAATTTAGCTTACTCCCTTTTGATTCAAAGTTAGACTTGAATCTAATCCGTTTCTTTTCCGGGGTTGTGAGTGCAACAGTACGATTGGCACAATCTAGTACCCCTTCATACTTGGTCATCCAATCCATTCTCAAAATTACATCCAGTCCTTGGGAATCTAGGATTATCAGACTCACTGGAAACTTATGTTTTCCAAACTCTATCACTAGATCCCGGCATCCAAGACTTACTATCATATCTCCACCTGGAGAACTTACTTTGATTGGACACCCAATGTTTTCAGTTGGAAACCCACTTCTATCAACAAATGCTTTTGATATGAATGAATGTGATGCACCAGTATCAAAAAGAACAAGTGCTGGAATAGAATTGAGTTTAAACTTACCAGCAACAGCATCAGATTCCTCATAGATTTCCTCCACATTAATGTGGTCACTTGTCCCTTTTGAAAAGGGTTGGGATTATTGGGTCCTTCAACTTTCTTTTCTGGGCATTCATTTGCATAATGACCCATCTTCTTGCACTTGAAACATTCAACCTGACTAAGATCCTTCTTGACAGGCTGGCTTCCACTGCCACTTCCACTTCCATTGTGGTGGCTCTTATATCCACCCTTGTGATTCTTGTACTTATCGTTGTCATGACTACGGTGGTGCTTGTTGTCATGATAACGGTTGTGGTTGTGGTGCTTGTTGAACTTCCCATGATTGTGGGATCCAGAACTCCCACTGTCATCATAATGGGAATGCTTGTGAGATGATCCCGAGCTGTGCTTGTCAGAGTGCTTTCTCTTCCTGCTTTCAACTTGTTTCATCTTGCTCTCTAAAATAGCAGCCTTATCACAAAGAGACTGGTATGTGGGAACATAGGCCACAGCTAACTGTAGGTTCAATTCATCATTCAGCCCTTCAAGGAACTTTTCCTTCCTCTTAGCATCAGTGTCAACTTCATCCGGTGCGTATCGCGCCAAATTGTTGAACTCCTCAATATATTCAGCCACGCTGCGGTGGTGCTGCTTCAAGTTATGGAACTCTTTATTTTTCAAACTCATCACTCCGGATGAGATGTGAGCAGTACGGAAGCCATCTTCAAAGATAGCCCATGTCACATCCGCAATGGGAGTGGTGATATGGAAGTTATCCCACCATGTGGCTGCTAGTCCTTCCAACAAGTGTGTTGCAAATCTGACCTTCTGTTCATCAGTACAGCCCACAGTTACCAAGTCCTTATTCACCGAGCGTAGCCAATCATTGTCCACCATAGGATCAGTAGTTCCTGAGAACTTTGCTGGCCTCAGTCTTAAGAACCTGGTAAGCATGTCAAAACCCGGTGGGTTGTTCTGATTGTTGTTGTTATTATTATTATTATTATTATTACTGTTGTTGTTGTTGTTCTGATTTTGGATGAACGTGGTCATCATTTGCATCAACTAAGTCTGAGCTGTCATCATCTGCTGCATCTCAGGGGTGATGTTGTTGTTGTTGGGGTTGGGATTGGCACGTCGAGGAGGCATCTGTGGTTTTCAATAAGGATAAGAATGAGATACCCATAGATGCTAACATGCACAATACATCACATAACAATCACCAACAAACATGCATCATAGTAGAAAAAGTTCAACAATACAGACAACAAGTTTTTGAAAAGTAAACACACAAATAGCAAGCCATCCACATGTTGGATGGTCATTGCGACTCAATAATCAAAAGCATGGTAAATAAATGGTAAATGAGTAGTCATCACTACTCCTCTGCATCAACCTCCCAATCAACAAGTGTAAGACTTGCATTCTCCATAGCGGTCTTGTATTCCTCGACATTGGTGGTCAAGGTCTCTACTTTGGCTTTGAGAGCCCTCTTCTGTGCACGAAGCCTCTCAATCACACCTTGCCGATGCTCGAGCTCGAAGTCCTTGGCCTCTGTTCCGCAGTCATGTCTCGAATCCTCTTGTTCCTATCTTGGACTCGCTTCTCTTGACTCTTGAACTTTCTATCCTGACTCTCAAACTTGTCCTCCATCTCCTTGACTATCTCATCTTGCTCCGCAAAGAGCTTGTCCTTCTCATGAAGCTGCACCTAGAGTTCGTCATTGTTGAGCATGACGTTGGTCCTATCAGTGTCTAGGTGCCTAAGAAGAACCTCTAAGTCCTGGAGGTATAGACGAATCGGCTCTGCCGTCTCTATCGATGCATCCTCGAAGTCAATGGCCTCACCATCCTCATCACGTCTACCGAAGGCGTGGAAGTGAGTACCTCTAATCTCTCGAGAGTGTCTCCCTAGTAAACGTCCAAGCAAATCCTGCATGACTACCTCTAGGCCTCTCTCCTTGTCATCATGCATGAGCTTGAAGATGATTGCCTCCGTGGTAGGTTCAGTCTGGCGTCCTGGCTGATTAACCTTGAAGCCCCAAAGGTCTTTCCTCTCAAACTTGGTGAGGGGAAGCATCATGATGGTAGGAAGTGGGAGATTGAGCAAACTAGTGAGCTCAATAATGCGAGTGCCAAAACGAGTTCCCTTGAACTCTTCAGCCGTGCTTATAGTAACATTAGGCATCTATTTAATAAGATAGAAAAAGTTAGAATCAACACAATTTAAGATAAATCACAAGACAAGGCATCACATGCATATCTTTGGAAACACACAAGTCATGGCATACATGTATCCATTTCAAACAACCAAGGTTCAACTTATTTTAAACAACATTTGGAAAATAAAATGATAAGTGTGGTGGTCCAACTAACGGAGTACGTTTACAATCCCATCTCACTTGCCAAGTTGGCTAACAGGGCATCCCTAGAGGCAATCTGTCTATCTAGATCACATGACTCCATTGCTAAGTCTATGATGTCCTCCTTAAACTTTGGTTGGTGGCCTCTAACTCTTGGGTATGCTTCTTTTCTTCCTTAAGGTCATTCTGGGTGTTGAGCATTCTGCACTTGATTCTATCACCAAGTTATTTGATGGCTTTCCAAGCTGCATCCCTTGCTGAATCAAAGAATGTAGTGTGCATCACTGAGTTGGCGGCCATGCAGAATCCTGATTCCTTGTGGTTGTCTTCCTTGTTTTTATACAAGTGAAGTTGCACCCACCAGAATTCAACTCCTTCATCCATCACAGGAAAACCTTTGTACATAGCTGCACCATGTATTCCCATGGAAACCATGAGGTCTTTGAGAGCCTTGGGGAATTCTGTCTCACATTCCAAAGTCATAGTCATCAGTGGTCCCTTCTTCACGGCTTTGTTGTTGGAGTTCATCTACAAATAGAGATGAGCAAGAAGATTAGAAAAGTTTACGAGAAGAAAAGACAAGTGTGGAAGTTGTTAAATTTTTTCCTTAGTGGTTTCCAATCCTAGGGTCATAATCCTACAGGCAACACAGTGCTCTGATACCATCTGTAAGATCCCTCCTTTATAAAGGAAAAGGATGCCTGTGATTGCAATGCTAGTCCCTGGATCAATGCTAGCATCCACAGTTTAAGATGAAGTACACAGAAACAAAGGTCATTATTACAAGTCATTCCAGAGACAAACATAGTCTTTTACAAACTCCATGGCCACAGGCCTAGTACAAGAGTTTAAATATGTAATAAGATAAATAAGTCTTCATCTTCATGTGCCACAGGCAAGCATGTTGAGTGTAGACTCATAACCCCTAATCACCATCAGAATAACCTGCAACATCACAAGTTACAGCCACAGTGGGTCAATACATTGGAATAGTATTGGCAAGTGATACCTTAGTAGAATATTGGTAGACTAAATACTATATGCATTTTGGCTAAGTGTAGCTTAGGCTTGCTTTGCTCAAAATATGTTTTACCTATCAGTTGAAAACACTAAGTTTTTCTTTGGCAAAAACTTTCCCAAGGAACCACCAATAGACATTGGGGAACCTTCACCCTTGTTCAACCACAAGTTTTTACTTAGAAATTGGGATGAGGAGATTCTTGATAGCTTCCATGTCTTGATGCTCAAGTTGTCCAATACCAGGGACATGGCTAAGTACTTAGATTCTTCCATCTGCAGAGGTTGTGCACTTTCCCCACAAGACTTGATTTTCACCAAGACAGGAACTTTCGGAAGCCTTCCCTTATACCAAATGGACGTGCTCCAACCTATCATCCCACTACCACCAACTGTCCAAATGGCTAAGTTATTGCAACCTATATGATCCAGGCAGAGCCCATATTGCCAAGTGGCTGCACTAGAAGCTTCTTAACATATGGCATCTCAAATCCCTTTGTTCCTGGGTGGCTTTCCGCAAGTGAGATACACAAGGTAAACCATATAAATGGGCCTTGTGTAACCACTCAACATAAACCATTCCTTCCATTCCACCCAGGTGTTTCATTCACTTAGTTGTTTTATTAAACAAAACTCAAGTCCAAAGACTTAGAAATATTTTTTCATAGTATGAATATATAACCACCTTTGGTTGCTACTAGCTAGGCTAAGCATGGAATTGATAAGACTTAGAAATATTTCTAGCAATTCTACAACTACTAGGATTTCCCAAGCATAGCATATAGATCAAAATATCCATGCAAGTCTAGCAAAATATTTTAATGCATAGTTGAAAAATATAGGAATAAATCATGAAGCACCACTTGCCTTGGTAGTTTGGAGAGTAGCTACAATCCTCACAATCACTATTTGCACCAAAATCTACACATAAAATAATGGCACAAAATCACATACACAATTAATACAAGCAAAAATACATGAATGGATGCAATATGCCATGTGATGATTTTCTACACCAAACAAGACATGTGCACTGTACTGAATCATAACCAAGTACAAAACAAGCTAAATAAACTTTATTTGAATAGAAAAACATTTTCCAAATAATTAATATACACAAATTAGGCCTACACATGTTTCTGTAAAAACAACCATTTTATCAGAGGCAAAACTTTAAACACATTCCATAAATGGAAAGGATTTTCTCTCCTGATTCCATTGATATAAAATTTTGTCAAATTTGGACGTGGGAATCAAAAGTTATGAATTAAACAAGTTTAATCATCTAATTGATCTAATTCAAAATTTTAAAACAAAACTCATGCCACGCGGCAGCATCTGGTTGGCTGCTACCGCTTCGCGCTGGATCGCGCTTGCGAACCGTTAGATCTAAATAAAACGTACGGCCAGATCTGCTCCTTACCTCTTCGTCACAGATCTAATCTTATACGTTGGATCTAGATCCTACGGCCACAGATCTATCGACCACAGATGGGCGGCGCTAGCGGCGGCGAGTGGAGGCGGCGGCTCTGTCAGAGTCTTTGCCGACAAACTAGGTCGCGCGGGAGAGGGTGAGGTGGCTTACCGTGTTCGCCATGCGCTGCTGATGCTCGAGGTGGGTTTGGTTGGCGAAGGGGCGCTCGTGGTTGACAGGTATTGCTCGCCAGAGTTGTTGCTGTCGTCGGGCTTGTGTGGCTGGAGACGGTGGCGATGCTACGGCTCACGCTAAGTCACAAGAAGGGTGGTGTTAGACACGTACAGTCAATGCGAGCATGTGAGTATGAATGAGAGAGGGAGGAGCGGTCGGTACAAACCAGGAGAGCTTGTCGGAGTTTGCGGTTGTGTCGGGCACTTGCGGTCGTCGTCGTTGGCGAGGCTCCAGATAGTCCTAGCATGCACCAATGGGATTAGAAGATGCGCAAGGATGCTGCGATCACTCTGGTAATATTAGACGGCAAGGGACGACGAGAGCTCACCGGAATCGCACGCCGGAGTCTGTCGGTACCGCGGCGGTATGAGGGAAAATACTGGCAGCCTGGTGGCGCTCCTGGCTAGCTTTGTTGGGGGGAAATGGTCGCGAGGGGGAGGGGTTTAAGTAGGCAGCAGCGCGACAGGAAACACTCACAGAATCAAGGCTAATTACGCCGCGGCATTATCGGCATCAATGGCAGCGGCGACGTGGTCGGCGGGCGGGATATGGGGACGACAGAGTGACGTGGCTGCAGGGCCCATTTGTCAGCGAGGGGGTATGCGTGAACACGATGAGAAACAGAGGAGAGAGGGGGAACTCGGGTGGGCTGAATCACTTGCTGGGCTGGAATGGTGGCGCCAGGCCTAAATGGGTTTTAAACTTCTTTTTCTTTTTCTGAGTTGATTTTTCAGGAATCAAAATCAAATAAAATCAAAAGCCATTTGAATTCAAATCTTTTCTGGATTTTTGTAGAGTGTAACACTCATGTTTTTGGGCATAAAACCATGTGGTATCTCTGTACTAGCTTGGTCCCTTTGATTGAACAAAATAAACAGTGCTATAGCACTTGATTTGAATAAGTTTTGAAAATGGTTTTTAAATCATATTTGTTTTGTAAATTTTCACTAAACTCCAACAATCAAACAAAGTAATAAGAGAGCAAGCAAGGATTGGTTTAAAACAAATAATCTCTCATTGGAGAGTAGCATTGGACCATTGTCCTTCTTACATAAAATGATGAGCAACAAATGCTCCTGTTTTGAATTGGTTTTGAAAAGGAACCCTAAATGATCATGGATGCATGGATGATATGCATGAGTTTTGAAACATGATTTTAGGGCTGTTACATAACACCCCTGTTATTTTTTGTTGGTGTTGGAACTGGTTCAGGAATAACTGGTTCAGGAGTAATAGGCTCAGGTGTATTCAGCCCAGTTGAAGTCCAATCATCACAATTCTTGCTTATCTTGTTCATTAATTCTTCAGCATCTGTAGGAGTCCTTTTCCTGAAAACACAATCAGCAAAGCTATCTAGGTAGGTCCTAGAATCATCAGTTCGTCCATTATGATAAATATCAAGAAGCTCATTTTGAGGTAATGGACATCCAGGATATGCATGAATCAAGGAACAAAATCTTTTCCATGACTCTGGCAATTTATCTTCTTCTTCCTATTTAAAATCAAAAAGTTTTTGCAAAGCAGCATGTCTAGCACTGGGAGGAAAATATTTATGGAAGAAAGAAGCAATCAAGCAATTAGGGCTATCAATGGAACCATGAGGTAATTTATTAAACCAAGCCCTATCTTCTCCTTTTAGTGAAAAAGGGAAGATCTTAGCAACAAAGTACTTGCGCATTTTAAAATCATCAGAGAACAAAGCACTCATAGTAGAAAGCTCATTCATATGAGCCACATCACTCTCATTTTCAGTACCACAAAAAGGTTCTTTCTCAACAATATCTAAATAAGTTAAATCAAGAGAGAAATCATAATATTTAGCTTCAATATCTATGGGAGAGGTGGCAAACTTAGAATCATAGGCCTTCTTGGGCATAATAGTACGTCTATCAAGGAGACTCTTAATAGCACTAGCACCATGTGTGTTTCGGCACTCTTCAACAAATTCATAAGTGAGCTCTATGTAACCATCATTAATATCAAAACTCTCACTAGCAGGTGAGCTAACAGGTGTAGCAGTGTCTTCACTAGGAGTTTCGGTATTTTCTAGACTAGCCATAGTAGCATCTAGAAAAGGACCTAATGAACCATTCGCATCAATCACAGTAGAAGTAACATCATGAGTATCAAAAGCAGTTTCAGATTCAACAGTAGTAGCAGTGTGTGTAGCATGAATATGTGGTGGTGGTGTGACAAGCTTACTTATAACAGACGGCTGAATCAAGAGCAACAGAGGTGTTTAGGATTGTACCTCTTCTTGTAGTGGATGGTAAAATAGGGAACTTTCCATCACGAGACTTCCCCATGATGAAAGGAGTAGTAGTGAACAATAGTAGATCCAAGTGAACTCACAAATAAAGCTATGCTCCTCGGCAACGACGCTAGAAAATAGTCTTGATGACCCACAAGTGTAGGGGATCGCAACAGTGTTCGCGGGTAGTATTACCCAATTTATTGATTCGACACAAGGGGAGCCAAAGAATACTTGCAAGCCTTAACAACTGAGTTGTCAGTTCAGCTGCACCTGGAAATAGTTCTTGCTCGTAGGAGTTATCAGTAGCAACAGTTTGTAGTAGCAACAACAAAGTAACAGTAACAACAACATCAATAGTGAAACAATAGCAATAGTAACAGTAACGGTAACTGTAGGATTCGAGTGCGGTAGGCATGGATGGTCGGGCGTTGCATGGACAAGTCTAAACATGTAACTTCAAGATCTAGGGCATTGTAGATAAATCACTACAAGGAATCTGGCTATATATGACCCTCCATTTTCGTCACAGAATCGTCATAGTAGTCCATTTATGATGATTCTATGACGATTTTGAGATCGTCGAAAGCTGGGCGTCGCAAATGAACTATAACGACGTTTTTGGTAAAATCGTCATAACCGTCTATGATGATATTGGATCGTCATAATGTCTATGACGATCCAATATCGTCACGGGCCATCTAGCCAGGCCAAGTCAGATCCTATGTGGCCGATCCTACGTGGCAAAATTGTGACGAAATTAAATCGTCTTAAATCAAAATCAGCCCAGCCCATTTCTGGGTTCCACATGGGCTCGACCCAACTATTCTGGATTGTTTTTTTTTTTGCATTGGTCTTTTATATGGATAGATTCTTACTTTGGTCCTTCTTATTTTGGGCTGGTCACACCAGTAAATAGCCATTATACTGTCCATTTTATTTTGGGCTGATCCGTTTAGAAAATGCGGGTCCAAATTGTCAGAACTGATAGACAGTGGGTTCCCAGTAACAAGATTATTCTAGACAGTGGATCACATTAATAACAAATCACACCAGATTAATAGCAAAAATGTACCAATAAGAAGAAAATACATGAAAATCTTCAAATAACATCACAACAAAGATGAGTTTATTACAATATTCTGGTCAGAATAGATGGAACCCATGAAATTCCACTCATTCAAATTACAACTAGTTTAGAAATCAAATCTTCGATGACCTGGTACCTACAAATAAACAACTAAAGCTCTGATCAAGTGTAAAAACTAGCTACAATTTGATACTCTCGAACTTATGCATGCTTCCAGATCAACCCGCAGCTCCTGTAAACAATAGGGTATCTGCAACAGTCCCAACAAAATAATTACAAACATAATCAACAGGGCAGATAAATGGAATGCAAGAAGTTCACTGTTTAACAGAAATAAGTGCAATTTTCATTGTTTAAGCATAACATCTTCACTGAAAGGAGAGTGAAACAATTAAATGTGATATTGCAAACACACAACATTGAGAGAAATAGAAACAACATACACCGAATATCAAGTATTTACAGGATAAATGGTAGTACAAGAATGAAGCATATTTTATACATCGACATATTTGAACTACTGCATTCTTTTAGAGTGCTTTACCTTTTCATGGGCCTTGAGAAATAACTCAGGTTAACCTACAGAAATAGCATGCACCAGCATTAAAAAATTCATGGGCCTTGAGAAATAACTCAGGTTAACCTGTAGAAATAGCATGCACCAACATTAAAAATAACTTCGGTAACTGAAAGGACATGGTTATGCAGGAAAAGTAATTCAAAGTAGCATAGATAGCATTAAACATCACATGCTAGAAGACTCAGAACATCATGCTAGAATCAACATGGCGTCATGGCACATCAACCAAGTAACAAAAGAAAATAATGGTTTAGGGCAAAGAATTGTCTGATCCAGAGATTGAGAATGCGGTGCCATGGCCAGGGTTTATAGGCTCCAGCACACATCTAAGCATCATAGCTCCATCGGGTCTGCAAGAACAACCAAGAGAGTTGGGGGTCAGCAAGCATGGAGTGTTTATCAATGCTGGAGCATTAAACTTGCAAATAAAAACATCTGTGTGCAGAGCCACTTTCGTTGCACCATGTGTTTTCAATTATTCAACTACAACATGTAGAGAGATATCATAGTATATTTCAAGTACCAGCAAGCAAATAATGTAAGTACCACAAGCCACGTGTTAGGCTGTAAGTGGGCACGCCCACAGCGGCCCACCAAGTGACTGCTTGTACCCTTTTAAATTAAAGGGAAAGGGCACATGAGAAACTAGCTACAAATTGAGGAAGAGCAATACATGAACAGGCATCAGTACACACTACAAAGTCTGAAGCCTGAAGAATGGGTTTACAAAATAAACTAGAAAGTTTAGAATATTAGACTAGGATTGTTACAAATCCTAATACAGTAGAAACTAGATTGTAGTACACACTACGGAGCCTGATACAGGCCACTCCTCACAGACAATGTCAGACGACGCTGCTCCTCAAGGAGCTCACCGGATGCTGGAATGCAGCTCTACTAAACAGCTGAACTGGTAGACTACCTACAATTGTGTGGCTAAGACGACACAATCTGTGTAGCTAAACATGCCAAACATTTTGTTGTTAGCCTAGTCATTTATCTAAGTTGAGAAATATGATACAGAATCATACAGCCACAAACTGATATAGGCCCAGAACCAGCGATAACATGCGTAGGCATACTAGAAATAAAGGGCTAATCATAAGTGATGCATACTAGAAAGTACGGGTGTTTTACATGTTCAAGTCCTTATTCTTCTATACAATACTTCAGGTATTGCCAAGCAAACATCTTAACCTGAACACAGTGTCATCTTTAAGAAATTAGCAATTGAACAAATTGATGACACTCACCAACCAAGTATAGCTGCAAGGAACGATTGCGGTTTCAAGGAGCATGACCCACACGGCCAATATAGCCACGAGCACAACAATGATCTTGTAAAACGGCGAATCGGAAGTTCAGAACTACAACAGCTAGCTAGTTTACTTGCTACTCCCTCCATCCAATTCTATTCTGAAAAATATCACAATCTTCGAAGCCAATTGTGTTCACTTCTCACACATATACGAACGAGACGATACAATAGCCCAATGTTCTCCATAGGAAAGATATAAAGTAGCTATTTGAATTGCAGATAGGGAAAACATAGGAAACTTTTTGAGTTTGAAACACTAGTTTTGTTGCCTTTGTTTTTTCATTGATAAGGCTTTATACTCATAATCAAATGTCACATCAACAATATGGAAGCCAGGCTGCTCGAGTATACTAGGTCCATTAGGCATTTGAAAACGTTAAAAACACATAAAAAAGAAATTAATGGAAGGTAAACCAGCAGCTTGAGTTAGTACTATGGGGTGCTATGCTTTTTCACTTGGCAGGTAAACCAGCGGCTTGAGTTTTTCTTTGACGCATGTGACGGCCTGAGAGCAAAACAAAAAGGCAGCGCTAGGACCTAGGAGAGGCTTGAAGCTCTCATCTCGCGCAGGAATTTTTCCATCCAGTCCGATTGCATGTTAATTTTTCCTATGAAACATGAAGCATAGGAAGACAATCCTATGGGTACACCTTTCCTATTCCTGTGTTCCTCGAATCAGATGGGGCAGGCGTACCGAAGTGGCGGTAGGAGTCGAAGTAGTAGTCGATGCTGGTGCCGATGACCTCCTTCGGCACGGCGGGTGATGGGGATATGCCTACCGGGGTATACCCAGCAGGACGTTTCCGACCGGCCCAGGAACTGGCGAGTGGGCCTGCAGGACGGCGACTGGATCAAGACCTGGCGTAGATTCAAGCGACTGGAAGCTGAAGGCCCAGGAGAGTAGATAGGCCCAGTCGGATTAGGTTAAACGATTGCCGAAACCTTAACTGATTCGGTTGAGATCTGTAAACCCTAGGAGGGTGAGTCTATATAAACCTCCCTAGAGGGCGTGTAGAAGATACGTTCCATCATCCACCCAAGCGACTCGCTGCCTAGCCGCCGAGCTCGCCCCATTGTACTTCCATCATAATACAATCTAGCAGGAGTAGGTCTTTACCCTCCGAGGGCCGAACCTGGGTAAAACCCTGTGTCTCCGCCCTCATCTCGCACCGCAGATGGCTGGCCGCCCTTGCCCCATGTTCTACTACTCGCTGCCGATTGCAGCATCTGCCGTGGTCATTCCCACGATAGTGGCGCCCACCGTGGGGCCTGGCCGGTCTGGCCGGTGTTCTGCGGCGAGATCCAATCTTCCCATCAACGAGTCGATCGCCACCGGCCGCATGATAGCGATCGGCGAGATGCTCCAAATCTTGCCGAGCAGCTACATCCCGGTGGCGCGACCCGTCACGCACAGCATGATCTTGTCGGTTGGCACGATCAGTCTCTTCGTCGGCCTCACCGACGTCATCGTCTCAGAGGACTCGACTCGCATCCGCGAGTCGCCGCCACGTGATCGGCTCTCTGAGATTCAGATCCGCATGATCCACCGCCTCGCCTCCGAGTACGACTCAGCCCACAGTGTTGTGGCTGAAACCACCGCGGCCGCGGAAGACGCGGCCCTCAACGACGACGCCGACTCGGCGATCCCGACGTCACTCGCCGGATCCATCATCGCGGCTTCGCCTGCGGGCTCCATCACCTAGGTCTCCAACGTTGGAGACTTCGAGGATCCCTCCATCCTTGGGATCTTCATCTTCGACTCCGGGTCGGAAAACTCCGCCGAGCCTGAAGCTGGCGGAAGCAGTCCGCAAGGAGCAAGCCGAGCGCAAAAAATTTCTCCTCGAGCAGGTGACGGCGCAAGAGCTGTCGCGCTACCACCAGCAACGAATCAGGTCGCGCTTGAACCCCACCGTCTAGGGGCGCGCCCTGAACTTCGACGACGAGAACGACCCGGCCCGCGTGGCCGAGAGCATGATCTGCGAGAACGTGCCACCAGGAGGAAGCGCCCGACCTCCACCAGGGTCGACGGCGAATGGCGCCCCACCTCCACCCAACCGCGCACCCCCAGGGACCAGCCGCGGATCATGGTCTCCTCACGGGAGCGAGATGCGAACGGCCTACCACTGTTCTCCACCCCGATGGACAACCTCGTGGCGGGCCAAGCAGTGGCCGACAACATCACGACCATCGGTGACGGCTCCCTACAGATCTAGTACGTCAAGGCCTTGCTCGCAAAGGCGGTCGAGCAACAAAACACAGGCGTCGACTCACAGGGTCGGATGTACTCGCGTTCATCGGGCAGCAGAGCGGCCTCAAGCGAACGTCCATTGGCAGCAAACACCCTCAACTGCCCGCCACCTGAACCACTGCAGCTCCAACACCGACCCGCAAACGCGGCACTCTCCACCAACGACCCCAGGCCGGCGACCAACTTCGTCGCCGCCAACGGCCAGCCCGTCGACGCCCGCACCCACATCATCAACAACCAGAGCCGGCGCGCACGCCAGCCTGACGACCTGCGACATACCCTAACCAACCGCCGCAATAGCGAGCCGATGGGGTCGCTAAGTCGACTCGGGCCCCGGTGCTTCGGACCAATGATCCGAGGCGAAAGATACCCGGAAAACTTCAAAGCGCCGAAGGAAATAGAGAAGTACGACCCCTCGTACGATCCCTCCGTGTGGCTGGACACTTACCTCATGGCAATGGGGATCGCCGGCCACACCGATCTACTCGCCGCCCGCTACCTCTCCCTGATGATGGAGGGGGCGTGCAGGCAGTGGATCAACACTCTCCCCGCGGACAGCATCGACTCCTGGGAAGAGATGCGCGACACCTTCGTCAGGCACTTCAAGGGTTCATACACCCGCGCCACCACCATCGAGGACCTGGAACAATGCGTCCAGGGACCTCGTGAGTCGATCCGCAGCTGGGTCCAAGGATGGCAAGAACTGTGGTACAACGCGGTCGGTATTCACCCAGACACCGCAATCCACTGCTTCAAGACCTCGTGCCGCTACGAGCCCCTGATTGCCAAGCTCAAACGAGCATACCGCACACTCAACAACATACCGGACCTCCTTGAGATCGCCAAAAGGAACGCGGAGGAAGACCCAAACCAAGAAACCGACGACGAGTCGGGAGGACAACACCGCATGAGCGGCAACGACAACAGACGGTGATCCGATCTATGCTACAGCAACACTCGCCTCACCGGCAAGCGCCGCAGTGACGGGCGAGTCGACTTAGTCGCCAACACTGGGCACGCGCAGCGCGAGCCCAAGAGCTTCCGCCGCGACGGCAGCAACTACAAGGCGAAACCAAGGTTCGACCCCGCGGCCCTCCTTAACCAACCTTGTGCATTTCACAGCAGGGAAGGGAAGCCCGCCACGCACACGACCGCCGACTGTCACTCTCTCAAGGAGATTGAGAAGCGGGGGAAGACCCCGACAACAACCCGCCTAACGGCGAAAAATTGGGCAGCGTAGCCGACTCGCTCCACACCTTCACAGGCTTCAACACGAAGCGCGAGAAGAAGGTCATCGCCCACGCCGTCGCCGTCAATGCGGTGGCCCAGGTGGACGTTCCCCAGTTCCTCAACTGGTCGGAGCAACCAATCACTTGGAGCCGCCAGGACCACTCGCCGCGCATCGATTACCCAGGCCGAGTCGCCCTGGTAGTCAAGCCCATCGTAGGAGACTACTGGCTCCCCAAGACATTGATGGATGGCGGCAGCTCCATCAACATCCTGTACCTGGACACCTTCAGGCGACTGCGGCTCCCGCAGTCGATGGTCGAGACGACCTACACCAAGTTCCATGGCATCTTCCCCGGTCGGAAGGCGTACCCGATCGGCAAGGTCACGCTGCCAGTCACCTTCGGCACACCGGCAAACTTCTGCACCGAGCGGATCGTCTTCGAGCTGGTGCCCTTCGACAGCCCCTATCACTGCGTCTTCGGGCGCCAGGCGTTTGCCAAGTTCATGGCGGCGCCCCACTACGCGTACAACGCGATGAAGCTCCCCGGACCACGCGGCGTCATCACCATCCACGGCGACCCCGACATGGCCGCCGAGTGCGAGGCCAAAGGATCCAAACTCGCCGACGTTGTCATCGTGGCAGAGGCCAACCACACCGACGAGCTCGCCAAATACGCGAGCGGGGTCAACAACGACGACCCCAGTATACTCAAGAGGCCCAACTCAGAGGGCGGCAACACCTCAGCCTTCGAGGCAACGACACATACCCGCACCGTCGAGCTGGTCCCAGGCGACTCCAGCCAGACGATGACGATCGGGACGGGCATGAGCCCAGCATAGGAAGGTGCGCTCATCGAGTTCCTCCGTGAGAACAGGGACATCTTCGCATGGAAGCCCTCTGACATGCCTGGTGTCCCTAGGGAACTCGCTGAACACAAACTCAACGCTGACCCCAAACTGCGACCTGTCAAGCAGTCGCTGCGGCCCTTCAATGAAGAGCGCCGCTGAGCCATCGCCGAGGAGGTGCAGCATCTACTCGCTGCAGGCTTCATCCGGACAATCAAATACTCCAAGTGGCTGGCAAACCCAGTCCTGGTCGAAAAGAAAAATGGGACCTGGAGGATGTGTATCGACTACACAAACTTAAACAGCGCCTGCCCGAAGGAACAATTCGTCCTCCCGCGGATCGACCAAATAATCGATTCCACCGTGGGCTCGGAGTCGTTGTGTTTCCTCAACGCCTATTCTGGGTACAACCAGATCAAAATGGCTGTTGAGGACGAAGAAAAGGCGGCGTTCTTCACGCCATTCAGAGCCTTCTGCTACACCGCCATGACCTTCGGCCTCAAGAACGTCGGGGCAACCTACCAGCGGTGCATGCAGGAGTGCATTGCGAGCCAAATTGGCCGCAATATCCACGTCTACATTGACGACGTGGTAGTGAAGTCCGCCCGCTAGAGCGACCTACTCGCTGACCTGGCAGAAACATTCGCCAACCTGCGAAAATACAAGGTAAAGCTAAACCCAGGCAAATGCACCTTCAGTGTACCAGCAGGGCAACTACTAGGATACGTCGTCTCCAAGAGCGGGATCGAGGCGAACCCCACCAAGATGGACACGATCGCTCGACTCGGCAAACCCGAGTGCCTGCGCGACGTCCAGAAGCTGGCCGGGCGAGTCGCGGCTCTCAGTCGCTTCATCCCCCGATTGGGCGAAAAGGCGATGCCCCTGTACCGCCTGATGCGCAAGAACCCCACCTTCCAGTGGGATAAGGAGGCAGACGACGCGCTCCGCGACCTCAAGTAGGTGCTACTCGCAGCACCGCTACTCGCCGCCCCCGTCGACAAGGAACCCATGCTGGTCTACGTCACGGCTTCCGAGTGTGTCGTCAGCGCCGTCATGGTCGTCGAGCGACCGGAGGAAGGAAAGGAGCGCCCAGTGCAGCGACCGGTGTACTATATCAGCGAGGTCCTCACCGAGTCACGCCAGCGATACCTGCAATACCAGAAACTGGTATACGCGGTCTTCAGAGCACAGCGGCGACTGCCGCACTACTTTCAGGAGCACCCGATCACGGTCGTCTCCTCAGCACCGTTGCAGGACATAATCCGCAACCGCGAGGCGACCAGGCGAGTTGCCAAGTGGGCCGTCGAAATCGGCGTCCACAACATCAAGTATGAGCCGCGCAAAGCGATCAAGTCGCAGACTCTCGCGGACTTCATCGCCGACTGGGAAGAGGCCCAGCAGCCGGAAAAGCTGCCGTACCTCCACTATTGGAGTCTGCACTTCGATGGCTCCAAGAACGCAGACGGTGCAGGAGCAGGGATCGTGCTGACTTCCCCGAAGGGCGACAAGCTCCGCTACGTCCTCTGCCTCGACTTCACCCCCTGGACCAACAACATGGCCGAGTACGAGGCACTACTCCATGGCATGCTAGCCGCCAAGGATATGAATGTCAACCGCCTACGCTGCTATGGGGACTCCGACCTCGTCGTTGGGCAAGTCGCCGGCACCTGCGACGCCGTCTCCCCCACCATGGCGGCATACCGCCAAGCAGTGGACAAGCTGGGCGGACACTTTGCAGGCTATTCCCTCGAGTGGATCGATAGACAGAAAAACGAGGAGGCCGATGCACTCTCTCGTATCGGCTCGGCTCTACTCGCACCACCCGTCGGTGTCTTCCTCGACACCATCACCAAGCCTTCCGTCTCTCCCCCAAGGGAGATCGACATTCGAGTCCCGCTGCAACCAGAGGCAGCCCTGGTCGCACTCATCGCCGAGCCAGAAGACTGGACTACGCCATACATCGCTTACCTGGAGGGAGGCACCTTGCTAGCAGACGAAACAGACGCCCGGATGATAGTGCGCCGCTGCAAATCCTTCGTCATCATCGACGGCGAGCTCCACAAGCGCAGCGTGACCGGCGTGTTCCAACACTACGTCCAACCCGCTGAAGGACGCAAAATCCTCCACGACATCCACTCCGGCGACTGCGGCCACCACGCCAGCGCCCGCTCTCTGGTCGCAAAGGCTATGCGACATGGTTTCTACTGGCCCACCGTACACGCAGACGCTGTCGACATTGTCCAGCGGTGTGCCGAGTGCCAGAAGTACGCCAACCAGACCCACGTGCCGAGCTCGGCACTCAAGACAATCCCCATCACCTGGCCGTTTGCCGTGTGGGGTATGGACATGGTAGGCACTTTCAAAAAGGCCCCCTCCGGCTTCACTCACCTCCTGGTCGCGGTCAACAAATTCACAAATTGGGTGGAGGCCAAGCCAGTCCGGAAATGCGACGGGAAGACCGCCACCAAGTTCCTACGCGAGCTCATATATCGCTACGGGTTCCCAAACAGCATCATCACGAACAACGGAACCAACTTCGCCAAAGGAGCCATGGCCGAGTTCTGCGAAGAACACCACATCCGACTCGACCTTGCTTCAGTCGCCCACCCGGAGTCCAACGGCCAGGCGGAACGGGCCAACCAGAGCATCCTCCATGGCCTGAAGCCACGGCTCCAAGTACCACTCGAGCGCACTGCCGTGTGCTGGGTCGAGGATCTACCCTCCTTCATCTAGGGCATCCGCACCTCTGTCAACAGGTCGACAGGGTTCACCCCCTTCTTCATGGTGTATGGCGCCGAGGCAGTCATGCCCACCGACCTAGAGAACGACTCGCCATGGGTTGTCCACTACACGGAGGCTGCAAACGAACTCGCACTCCAGGATGGAGTTGATCAACTCGACAAGGCATGCGACCTAGCTCGCTCCCGCACTGCCATCTACCAGCAAGGACTCTGCCACTAGCATAGCCGGCGAGTGAGGACTAGCACTTTCCAGGAAGGCGACCTTGTGCTACGCCTCATCCAGGACAAGAAGGGCATGCAAAAGCTCTCCCCCCGTGGGAGGGACCATTCGCCATCGGGCGAGTACTAGGCAACGACGCCTACTACCTCACTGACGTCCGCGGAGACGGGAAACTCAACGTCAAGTGATCGTGGAATGTAAACCTCCTACGGAAGTTCTACTCCTAGAACTCCATACATGTACCCCCCACTAGCTATGAAATAAAACATATCGGTTACCGCAAATTGCGTCTACTCTCCGTGTGTTGTGCCACTCGCACTCGTAATAACAGCGTCAAGCTAACTGCAGAAGTCGACCTCTGGTACAGCGACCGGCACCGCCAAGTAGTGCGTTACGAGGGCACTGGGTTACCCCAGGACTCGTAATGTCCACGAAAAACGCCTACCCGGAGCCCCATTGGAGTCGCCTAGCTCGACTGGCTTAACGAGCCAAGACAACTGCCTTCGCTACTCACAGCGACCATGATCCTCCGCACCCTCGACATAGCGACTCGAAAGGCCAAGTACCACGCTCGGGGACTGACGGCTAGTTAAGCACGAGCGACTAGGGAAAAACGCCAAGTATGAGAGCGTGCCCAGGACTCGCAATGCGACTTACCCTACGGGTCAGGCAGGAGTGATGCGCTCACTCTAAGGCGCTCAGTCCTCACCCACCCTAGAGCCACGACTAGAACCACCAAGTACCACGCTCGGGGACTCGGTCACCCGACCTCGTTCGCGCAAGGGAAAACGGTCAAGTAAAGAGCACTCATGGGAGTCGCCCTGCGACTGGCTTCCCAAGCTCGGGCGAGTCGACCTCAATAACAAAACAAACTGACAAAACGTTCAAAACCATAAACACATAACAAACGAGGTAAACCCCATAAAAAGGGCGGACCTGCTCGGGGACTCGTCCAATCAGCAATCAAAATTGCAAGACAATTCACAAAATAACGCGAAATTCCATTACAGCAGAACAAAGTCGTTACAAAATACAAGTTGAGCCCAATGGCCAAATTGCTACTAACGCCCCAAGGCACAATGTCTCTATTCCGCAGGCTTCGACGTCGACTCGCCGCCACCCCTGCGGTTGCGAATGAAGGGCGTGTACGGGTTCGACGGGTACGTCGTTAACTCACCCACCATCGCCGCGCGGAACGGCTGCTCGACCTTGAAATCCCGATGCGCTGGCTCGGGATCGTTGGGCGCGACAGTCGTCTCCTGATAAGGGAGGAGGTCGCCCATCGCCCAGACGCGATCAGAGTAAACCACGGACCGGTCCGTCAGCTTCAGCACCTCGGCGATCTCCACCGAGCCCGTCGACGAGGGGTAACCACTTGTCACGTCGTCGAGGTCGAAGTCCTCCGGGAAGTGGGCAAGCCCAAGGCTAAGCGCCGTTGCCGCTCCGCGCCGGAATGCCGACCGCGTCATGAACTCGACGACTGATGGCGCCTTCTCCAGATACCGCCATACTTCGACGAGGTCGCTAGGAATTACTTACGTAGGCGATATCTCCTGAAGATACGCCCGAATGCATGCCGCGGACAATGTGGCCGAGTCGACCAGAGTGGTCACACACTGTCGCGCGTCGTATGACTGCGCCTCCTCCGAGCTGTTGATAATCCGACCTGTGGGCAGAAGGCGGCAGTGAGTACAACAATGATTACATAATACATCTACTATAGGCAGATGCAGGAAATTTACCAATTAAAGGACGGCAGAGGCCCGTGATGAAGCTTTGAAGCGAGGAGAAGTCGTTCTGCAGCCCAATAACGAGGGCGTCAGAGACCTTTCACTCTTTAGCGGCAGCCGTAACAGCAGCCTTTGCTTGCCCATACGCCGCGCTCTCCTCCGTTTTCGCTTCCTCGAGCTCGCGCTCCAGATCAGCGATCCGTTTCTCAGCCGTACTCAACGCAGACTGAGCCGCCGTCAGTTCACTCGCCGGGACAAGGCCCTGGCGGACCTCCTCTGCCTTGGCAGTGATCGCCTGGAGTCCCTTGTTTGTTTCTTGGACGGCAACAAGTTCCTTCTCCGGACGACACTTCGCAGCAAGCCGATCGGCTGACGCACGCTGCAAGCCCTGCGCACAAATCAAACAGTTAACAACAATGGAATCCTAAGTGCCCACCCGCTGAAATTCAGCGACTAGACACTCGGGGACTGGAGATAAAAAATCCTAAGTGCCCAACCGCTGAAATTCAGCGACTAGGCACTCGGGGACTGGGTGCTACAAATAAAAACAAACACCAAAAGAATCATTGTAGCGCGTCCACAGATGTGAGAAGAGCCGGAGTGTGTCTGCGACGCTGCTCGACCTCCGTTTCAGCGACCCCAGGCATGCGGCTTGATGGCGTTATACCACTCATTGTAGCCGCTTTGGCCATAAGGCGGGGGAAGGTCGCGGCGGATGCTCCAGCGCCACTAGGAGTCGGCTCGGCAGTTCCAGGCGAGGAAACACCCTCCTTGGTCTTCACGGCCACCTCCGTCGCAGTTGGAGGATCACTCGGAGCGACCATTGTGTTGTCAGAGACCGTGACGACATCGTCCCCCTTGGCCTTGTTAGCACTGTCCGCGGGGGCAGCAACCTCATCAGCTTTCCTCTTTCGTGAGGGGTCCTCTTCGGCGACGACTGGTGGCACCTTGGCCATGGAAGGGTGGCCGATCTTCTTAACTCCAGTCCTGTGAAACAACGATATGAGCAAAGTTGTCCGAGTACAACGAAAGACAAGCAAATGTACAAAACTTACTTGGCGACTGGTATGAACCGCAGTCCCGTGCGGATACTGGCCGGCTTCTCCATTTCGGGGCCTCGTTTCCGACTGAGGCCCATCTCCAAAACATCCTGTGCCCAAGACATGGAAGGCCTCTTTGATGACGAGGCCGCGACAGGAGCCTCCGAGACGACGTCGGCAGGAGTTCTCCTGGGAGGAGAAGCTGTTGCGGCTGGAGCAGCCCTCAACCCAGAGATCGGGGCGAATAGGGGTGGAAGCGAGGCCAGAGGTACCTCATCTAGGGTGGCAGCGGCATCCGGTGCTACTGTCGTCTGTGGCGCTTCATCCTTGGCCAAGCTGGTGGCGTCGGAACTACTCGCCGAACGAGGCAGAGATGCCTGTCTCGCCGGCTTTGTCTTCCTCTTTGGTGGAGCCTTCACTTTCTTCTTCTTCTTCTTTTTCGACGGCGTAGCCTCACGACGCGAGGTTTTCTCGGGAAGCTCGTCGTCATCGTCATGACGTTCGAGGCTTCTACTCGCCTCGAGCTCACGATGATGTTGCCCGCGAGTTTTGCGAACCATCGGGGCGGCATCTTCTCTGGGCTCGTCATCATCGACGTCGTCATCACTCGCGTCGCTCCCGACGCCACCCTTGGCAGGAGGCGACTCGTCCCCGTCCTGGATGGACGAGCTCGAGTTCTCGTCATCCGCGGGTGGGATCCACTCTTCCACCACTTGGAATAACTGCAGCAGGCACGAGACAATATCAGTATAACCGCGACAGCATCAACTGCGACTGGGAATGGTAGCGAAAACAGCGACTTACCGTCGGAGCTGGATGCTTCACGGTGTAGGGGCGACCCCAGCCTTCGCGTCCAGGTATGCTTCCTGGGTGATCTTCTTCAGCGTCAGGACATAGTCTTCGAGTTTCCACTCGGCGAGGCAGGATTTCGTCGAGTCCTCCCTGCCCGTGTACTTGTACATGTAATGGTCGCGGCGGGCCAGGGGAACGAGTCGCCGCCCGAGCCAATAGCTATACAAGTTGATGGTTTGAAGGCCCTTCTTCTTCCGGTCGCGGATGGTTTGAAGCATCTCATCCACGACCATCCGCTGGTCTAATGGGAGCTTGCCGACCTGGAGTCGGCGCAGTTCGGGACGGTCGGCGGAGTACCTTGGGATCGCCACCTCACCATCTGGAGTCGCCTCGGTGAGGTAGAGCCAGGACTTCTTCCATTCGCTTGCCGCCTTGGCCGGCAGCATCAGGTCAAAGAAGGAGGCCTTCGACTTCAACTAAAACGTCAGGCCACCCGCAGCCAGCATTGGGCCGCCTGATTCTTCACGACTGATCCTCCCGTGGAACAGATCTTGCCACAAGGGGAAGTAGGGCCTGCAGCCCAGGTAGAACTCATAGAACGCCACGAAAATGGCGAGCTGCTCGGTGCTGTGCGGGCCCAGGTCCGACGGCTGGATCCCATAGAAGGCGCAGAAGCGCCGGAAGAAGAGATATGTGGGAAACCCCAGCCCCCGCTCCAGGTGGCTGGTGAAGCAAATAAATTCTCCCTCGCACAGGTCCGGAGTCACCTCTCCGGCCGCGGGGATGCACCACCTGCCGGCGCGCAGGATCTCGGCCTCCTCGAAGGATGCCAGTAGCGCCCTGGTGCACTTGGACCTGCCCCATGGTTCGGTGGAGGGGGCCATTGGATGAAGGGTTCGCGGAGGTCGAAGGTTTCTGGATCGATTAGATCGCGATGCAGAGGAAAATGGAGATGGGAGAAATCAGAGGAAAGACGAAGGAGTGTTTTCCCGATCGCCTGCCATTTCCCTTATATAGTGGTTGCTACCCGCCAATTTCGGGAGCCGTTACTGCGCGGTGATTACGCCAAAGTTACAGTTGGATTACCCCAACGGCTAGTTTTGACCTCATCTGACGGACCAACTTCCTCCATTCGACTCGCCGACCCGTTCACTACAACAGTGACTGAACATTCGCCAAACCGTTCGCCGAGCTGCGACCCAACTGACCGCTATCACTACGACTAGAATAACCGGTTTTTCCTTTATTCAGGAGTCCACCGCCGATTCGACTCGGCGTCCGCATTGGACCCGTATACTCCGACTGCCAACGAACACCTGCGACCAATCAACGACGGCCTCGGGGACTACTGATGGGGATATGCCTACCAGGGTATACCCAGCAGGACGTTTCCGACCGGCCCAGGAATTGGCGAGTGGGCCTGCAGGACGGCGACTGGATCAAGACCTAGCATAGATTCAAGCGACTGGAAGCTGAAGGCCCAGGAGAGTAGATAGGCCCAGTCGGATTAGGTTAAAGGATTGCCAAAACCTTAACTGATTCGGTTGAGATCTGTAAACCCTAGGGGGGTGAGTCTATATAAACCTCCCTAGAGGGCGTGTAGAAGATACGTTCCATCATCCACCCAAGCGACTCGCTGCCTAGCCGCCGAGCTCGCCCCATTGTACTTCCATCATAATACAATCTAGCAGGAGTAGGTCTTTACCCTCCGGGGTGCCGAACCTGGGTAAAACCCTGTGTCTCCGTCCTCATCTCGCACCGCAGATGGCTGGCCGCCCTTGCCCCATGTTCTACTAATCGCTGCCGATTGAAGCATCTGTCGTGGTCATTCCCACGACAGCGGGGCTCTCCACGACCTCCATCTCCACCTCCTCTGCCACCTTGTTCGCATCCTCGAACCTGAGCCTGGATGCCGTCGCCTCCGTAAGGCAGTCGCCTCCGCAAGGCCGTCGCCGTTGGAGAGGCGAGGTCGCGAATAGAGAGGACATCGACGGTATTCTCGATCTGGTGATCTTGGTACCGCTAGGGGCAGAGGGGAGGAGTGACGGCGGAGGCTAGGGGTGGCCTATGGTGGGATGGGCGGCGGATGGCAGCGTGGCTGGTGAGAACTGTGGTGGGCGCACGGGCTGGAAGAGAAGGAGAGGATGGACAAGGAGATGAGTGGTGGAGGGAGGAGTCGAGAGGGGCGGAGAAGGGATGGAGGGGCGGGGATAGCAGCGGATCTGGATCGGGGCGGCTCGGGGAGGTGGGGCGAGAGTGGCTCCGGGCAGGATGCAGCGAAGGGAGATAGGGTTAGCTGGCGGCGCCTGCGAAGAAGGGGGTGGCGGGCGACGCACGAAAGAAGGGGGAGGGGAATTAGGGTTAGCTTCTAGGCCCGTCGACACAACCATTTTAGATCTGGTTTCGCGTCCCTCATCCGAAATCCTTAGCATGAAGGGAAGTGAAATTTCGGACGCTTGGATGGAGGTCATATGGATGGCTCAGATTTACGGCCGAGGTGCTCCATGGGTTGTTAATTCTTGTGCTCCGATTGGTTGGGTTGTTTTGTGTTCAAAGAGCTAATTCAAAACGGGACGTGTCATGAAGAAACCACCAAATGAGTTTTTCAAAAGGATACCAACCCATTTTTGAAAAATACTAGACCGTTGTACATGGACAATGTCCCAGTAGGGGTATCTCAAACCTTTCCATCTACCCTCGGTGAAAAAGACAAATTCTTGTCGAATAGGGCCAAACGACCAATGTTATGGCCAGAATCATGGAATAGTTTGTGATAATGTTCCCATCTTGTGCACACATATGTATCGTGGGATGGCGAACAATATTGCAGGAGGAAGTTTTCCATTTCGTCGCACAAAAAAACCATTTTCTATTTTCCGAACGCAAAAAACGGGTCGTTTTGTGAAGCAACCACCAAATGAAAGTTGCACGATGCTACCATCCCATTTTACAAAAGTAACAGGACAAGTTAAATGGACAAATGTCTCAACCAGGGTATCTCAAACCTTTCCGTCCACCCCTGGTGAAAAAGACAAATTCCTGCCGAATTAGTAGGAAGTGGGTCCGATTTGAACTACAGGTACATGATCCGATGCCCATTATTTTTTGCAAAAATGTTTTTTAGACTCACAATATCATGTTTCTTCAGATATCTAATGCAATTTTAGCGAGACTTAACCCCTAGGTAAGAACCTTCATGCCCGCCGTTTTGACCATACTTTGAAACGAACATAAAAAATTCAAAAACGGTCCGATCAATGCAAATCCTTCGCATGGTATCCTATTATGTGACATAGTTGCAAGAAAAAATATCAAACTTGGTATATTGCAAGTGTCACGAAAAAACCTTCTTAGAAATGGCATATCATGTATGAGGTATCATGGCTTTCGGGCCAAACGACCAATGTTATGGCCCGAATCATGGCATAGTTTATGATAATGTTCCCATCTTGTGCACACATATGTATCATGGGATGGACAACAATGTTGCAGGAGGAAGTTTTCCATTTCGTCGCACGGAAAAACCATTTTCCATTTTCCGAGCGCAAAAAATGAACCGTTTTATGAAGCAACCACCAAATGAAAGTTGCACGATGCTACCATCCCATTTTACTAAAGTAATGGGACATGTTAAATGGACAAATGTCTCAACTGGGATATCTCAAACCTTTCCGTCCACCCCTAGCGAAAAAGACAAATTCCTTTCGAATCAGCAGGAAGTGGGTCCAATTTGAACTATAGGTACATGATCTGATGCCCATTATTTTTTGCAAAAATGGTTTTTAGACTCACAATATCATGTTTCTTCAGAGATCTAATGCAATTTTAGCGAGACTTAACCTCTAGGCAACAAATTTCTCCATCGATATCCATGTGACTATATTAGCAAATGAAATACACTTGATACGTTTTTGCCAACGGATGCATTATCCTCCTCATAGAATGATTTACAATGGCTTATTCTCAGAGCCAGGAACCCTTTTCATATTATTAATTATATCAGACTAATCTGGATTCAAATGGTAGAGTCGTACTGTATATGATGGCTTTTGCGTAGACAAGACCCGGTGTATGCTAAAACCGTGCTTTCATAACACAAAAAAAACATTCAAAAATTATTACGGTCATTTTTATTGACTTAAAACTGGCGGGAAAATAGTTCTCTTATCAATCATGGCGGGAAAATTATTACGGGCATTTTTGAGCATTATTTCCACAAAGGCTGCATCCAGGAGGATTAAAAGCACGTCGTGATTTTAATCTTACAGAAGTACTTGGCTGGCCTATTCGTTATGATTGTCCTTGTTTGACCGCATGGTCGTGGGTTCGAAGCTTGGGCTGGCCCTTTTTTTACTAATAATTATTCTATTTATGTAGTAAATTTCGAGTTTTCTATTAAAAAAATATATTAATATAATTATTAAATTATATCTAATAATTCGCATGTCTATTTTTGACTAATATAATCCTACTAAATATTGACATATAAGCCAATATTGACACATGGATAAGACATGTAGTAAAAAACTGACACATAGACACGCCACATAGGCGCCACATAGGCGCAATTGCTGATGTGGCTGACTACTCATTTCAAGTTAAGCTACAAGTAACACCATAGGCTGCTTCCACCAGATTATGACGATTTCATCTAAAGTAACTATGACGATTTTTAGCAAAATCTTCGTAATTTTCTAGGGTATAGGCCCTCTTTAACTATTTACGACCATCTTGTGCAAAATCGTCATAACTCTATAACGATTTTGTTCACGGTCACTATTAGAAGGTCATAGAATAACACATTTTTTGTAGTGAATAATAACAAGCATCCAAGTACTAAACAATCCTAGGCATGTGCTCCAAATATAGTCATACGTTCTCGTAATGAGAACTTGCACAACATTTTCTGTCCAGCCAGCCCATGGCAGTGGGGCCTCTAGGGAACTACTGGCAATTAAGGTGCTCATTTTAATAGAGCACCGGAGCAAAGCATTAACACTCCGTGAACACATGTGATCCTCACACCACAGCCATCCCCTCCGGTTGTCCCAATTATTGTTACTTTGGGGTCTTTGGATCCGGACAATGATATGTGTACACAACTTGCAGATAAGATCATAAACAATACTATCATAATGATTCAATAATAAGTTCAGATCTGAGATCATGGCACTCGGGCCCTAGTGACAAGCATTAAACACAACAAGTTGCAACAAAGTGAAATAACACTAATAGAGATACTAGGCACTATGCCCCTAACAGATCTTATTTGATTACATGATATAACTCATCCAATCCTACCATCCCCAAGCCTACAGCGGGGGATTACTCACTCATGGATGAGGGAAACATCGGTGGTTGATGGAGATGCGTTGGTGATGACGATGGCGATGATCCTCTCCAAATTCTCCGTCCCGGCAGGGTGCCAGAACGGAGTTTTTGGATCCGAATTTTAGTTTCTGGTGGCGGCGGCGGAGCGGAACTCTTTCTAGAAAACTATCGAACCCCCCTCTATTTTTAGGTCAGAAGACAACTTATAGGCGCGAAGGGAGGCTGAGGAGCTGCCTGGGGTGGCCAAACCTCCCCGAGGCGCGGGGTCAGTGGGCCCGCGCCTGGGGTGGGTGTGGGCCCCCCAGACCTCCCCTCTATCTCCCCTTCTGGCTCCGTGGATCTTCTGGTGGAATATAATTTTTAGCATATTTTTCGAGATTTTTCCTGATAGTTCATTTTCTGCACAAAAACAAGACACCAAGGTAATTCTGCTGAAAACAGCATCAGTCTGTGTTAGTTGTATCCAAATCACACAAGTTTAGAGAAGAAACAATAGCAAAGTGTTCGAGAAAGTAGATACGTTTTGGACGTATCACGTCGCTGCTACTGTATCGTAACCAATTCAACCTCCCTCGCGCTTCCCCGTTGCCCAAGAAAATCGCCACCACTTTCCCCACGAAAATCACCTGGAAACCCTATCTCGAGCTCGGATTCGAGCTCGCGTCTTGCCGCTGCCGCCACAGCACCTTTGGGAAGCCCCGCTGCTGACGGTTCCGAGCGCCCCCCTTGCCCCTTATTTGCTCTATCATTATCGCCTCGATCCACTAATTCACCCCGTACGCTTTTCCCCCTCCCGCTGGCTGTAGATTGCCGCTGATCGGGAAGGAGAGGGACACCGACTAGGAGATGAGGAGGATCGCCACGAGGAGCTAAACGCCGTCGATCACATCGCCATCGCGAAGGACCAGCGGAGCGCCACCGCCGACCGCCACCGCCGCCTCCGTCGCCATCAACGCCGCCCCTCGCCGGTGAGTACTCACGAGTGATCCTGGGCATTGGATCTCGATCTAATGGTGTTATTAGATCTCTAATCCGAAACGGTATTAGCCTATCCCGCACTGCCACGTGGCCAGCACGGTCAGCACCGCGTTGACCCCACGGCCCTGGTCAGCGCTGACGCAATAAAACCAATTTCAAATAAATAAAATTGCAGAAAATATATCTAACTTCAAAAATTCGTAGCAAATTCATTCTTAGTCCAAAAATTAAGTGTAATATAACAAATTAAAGGTATTTTAGTGTAGTTTAATAATATCTGGTTAGATCTAATACTTTTTGTACTTAGTTACCATAGTGATTTAATTAGTTTTAATAGTCTATTAGAGAATTAAATTCATAGTAAATTATCTATAGCTCCAAAAAATATAAATAATACATCCCTGGTTTAGAAATCTTGTGTAGATTACAGATCTGATTTTAGTTTGATTTTTAGAAAATAGAATCTAAATAAATGATTTAAAATCTAGTAAACACTCTTTAAATCATAAGAAAAGATTTGTAACTCCGATTAAGGTGAATCCAACGCCTACTATTTCATATTAATTCCCTCTATCCATTACACCCATATCCAATTTTAATTCGATAATGAGAATAGAAGTTATAACAGAGCTGTTAAAACATCAATAATGGCAAATAATTATGAACAACAAATACATCATTGCATTAATTGGTCTCTTGCATGCATCATGTATTCCAACATTTTTTAGAGAACTAAATACAAACTTTGTGGAATATTAAATTGCCATGCATGCATTAATGCATTTGTTTATGATTGTATGGTTGTTTATGTTGTATGTGAATGTTTGATCATAGATTGCGAGGAGTGCAACATGTGTGATTGCAACGAGTGCTTGAATGACTTTAGATGCAACCAAGGCAAGTAGTTGCTATTTTGTTCATGATACTGTCCTACTATTTTCCATGCATGTGTAGTGTATTTTGTAGATACATGCGTAGGAAAGTACTATCGCTATGCTATGTCCTGTATACATTGGTAGGAATCCCTTGTAGTTTAACCACCATATGTATAGATGTGATTAGCCATGCTATGATAGACGTGGATTGGGTTACATCATATGATAATTGTTGCTGATAGTGTTGTTTTGAGAAAGCTAAAACAACTTAATTAATCAACCCCCTGGGTGTGATGGGATTGACATTTTTTGGTGTTATCATTGCGGAATGGCACCCATGTATTAAGAGAAAATGATTGGCTTATTTATTTTGTAGCTTACGTATACAACCATGTGCCAGTAAGAACTGAGTGGCTGGTTAGACTTAGTAGGTTGTGGTAACTCGAGCCCATGTAGCCAGAGAAGTTGAATTTTGGTATGTTGGTACGGTGCGTGTCGTGGTTGGGGAGCTACTTCCCGAACGGTCTCATCTTGGACTTCTCCCTATCATCACACAATATGAGAGTGGTGGTACGAGCTGGGCTGGCCAAGTCAGATGGGTAAAGTGTACTAATGTAATATCCCAACATTAGAGCCTAGAAATAAGCTGAACCCAGATGTGTGCATTGCATTCATGCATAGAAAATCCGAATAATTTTCGCGCTTTTAAAATAGAACTTGTCAAAGTGATTGAAGTTTCTCTTAACTTGATGGGATTGAAGCAGATCATCAAGTTAACTGCGATAAGTTTCAATATGACCTTTGCTAAAACCCTTAGTTAAATATGATTTGGTCTAAGGGTAGAGCAGATATAACAAATGTCACTCATAATACATTGCTTAAATGATTCATATATGATTCTTAAGGGATCATATCATACTACTCACCATATCAACCTATGAATACTAAGTGAAGATTACCACTAAAATTTATAAAAAGAAAATGCAATGATTAATCTTGACCTATCTTATTCTTATACATTCTTACTATGAGTATCATAGTAATTCCTAACTTTAAACTCTTTATTGAGTTGAAGATGGAAAGAGACTAAGTCAAAATCATCTACTATATATCTTCTTTCTATAACAATCTTTATGGAACTTATTTCAATATCTGTTGTTCATCAATGTTGGATAATTCCCCATTGATTCACAAATTCTTTAACTATCAATCTTTGATCTACTACTTGATCTTATCAGAACATATACTTAAATCTTCTAATGAGGGCATAGTCCATTAATAATCTTAATCCAATAATCTTAATCCAATATAAGATAATTTCCAGACAATGAAAGGTAGGATTTATAAAGCGCTGCTTAGCCAACTAAGAACTTAAGTAATGAATGATTAAAGTATTATAATGGTAATGCTTTGGACACCAATATTGAATGCTTATATTTAGTATAAGTAATACTGGTGGGTAGAACATGATTGGAACCTTAGTAGAGATAAGTGATCCCAGAGTAGTCATTGCAAACCACATAAATATAATTCAGGGATTGAAGTGTAAGTCATGAGAGTTAAGTAAATATAGGCTGATATTATTCAATTAAAGCTAGTATAGCATAGAGTTTAGAAGTGGTGTTATTCATATTAAAGGACTGTCAACTTTAGAGAAAAGTAGCTGGAAGCATACAACTAATAAAGATACATTAGTACTGAATGATGAAGAAGAGTATGAGAAAAATTGAAGGAACTAATTATTGGATGGAAGGCTATCAATAGTAGAGTAGTAAATACAACCAAACCATGACATGAGGAAGTTATAAATACTCTAGTATCAATTCAATGGATTTATCAATAAGTTTAGAAATATAATAAAATGAATCAGAATATTCAAGTGAAGTAATAATCCATCATGTTAATCATGATGATAGATACAAAAGGGTAGTATATCTAGGAAAGGAATTCTTTAATAAAAAGTCTAGAATTATGAATTATGGAAGATAGTAATTATTGGTAAACAAGCAACTGTAAATCTCAAATCAAATAGAATATCTATTTTATGCTAATGAACCATTATCTTATGTCTATATCATTTTCTAGGAATATTTCTTATAACAAATCACATAAGTTTTTCTCTGTCAATTACAACCATCAGAATTATATGTGCATAGGAGTATCTTTATCCATTCCCTTTCTATGAAACATTCTCAATATAACTTTCTATTATAAAAGGGGCTGTCAACAAATATCCCAAAAAGAAAACCACATGTTTAGCTATTGAACCTTTAACCATATCCATAAAGGGATCTAAGTATATGCAAAACCATATAATCAGGGCAAAGTTCATGATTCAAAACCCTAAGTCTCTTTGGTTTATCACAATAGAATATATACATTTTATTTTCTAAATTAAGGGGAATAGTAATACCCATATCACTGTCTTTAATGTTTCATGCATCAAATAATGATCCAGGATCATTATAAATATAAAATTTATATTCAAACTATAAGCCTATTTAGAGTTAAGTTTATAAACAAATAAGAATATATCATTCAAGAAATCCCAAACTAAAATAGGAGAGAAAAATAATAAGAAAAGTATATATAAAATATTAACAAGGGGGTTCATATTAAGTAAATAAAAGAAATACAAAAAGGATGATATAATAAAATTTCACAAATGAGACTAAGTATATTTTAGTATTGTTGTAAATATCCAGCAAACAAATTATACAAAGAAAAGTTCAAAATATAAATCAAATTCAAATCTGAATAAGAAAATAGAAAATAGAAAAAAGATAAAACAAATAAAAATACTACCTGGCCGTGGCCCAACAACCCTACACCTATCTGACGCCCCTGAGCAGCCCACAACAACCCAGTAACCAACCCAGATTCTTTTCTGTCTTTGACCGACAAGTGGGGTCAGGAGAGGTCCGCGGGTTGAGCTGAAGAAATTGCCAGGGGGTTATCCGCAAAAGTTGCATCGTCGTCATCGTCACGCACACAGGCAGCTCGCTGGCTGAGCTCCCTGCCGCTCGATGCCGTCGTCGTCGTCAGCCTTGCGCCAAGATACTCGGCGTCGTTCCAGGAAGGGATAAGAAGGCCACCGCGACGCCCTGCCTCAAACCTTATCCCCAATTCCCCCCTATCCTCGGATGCAAAAGGAACCGAAACCCTAGCTCACCGGAGCCACTCCTCGCCGTCGAACCACGTCTCCCCACACCATTCTGAGTAGCCATGGAGAAGCGCCGTCCTCCGTAGATCCTCTAGGTAGAATCTTGCATCAAGGGGAGCACTGGAGCGAGTGAATTTGGCCGTTTCCCTTCGGAGCAGTTCGTCGGAATCCTCGTCGGGAGCTCGTTTTCGACCGCCCCTGTCCTCGCCGACCACTCAATCATCAACAGGGTGAGTTCCTGAACCTTCCAACATCCTTAAATCGTCTGATCTCGTTGTAAATCGCCGTTTCACCGTAAGCCACCGTCGGCCACCGTCGGAGCTCGTCGGAGCTGAGGCTCCGATGACCATTTCCGATCAACACCGCCACTCTTAGGTTCAGTAGGTTGCGCTGATTCGAAAGGTCTATTTCGCTTGATGGGGTGCAGTAGATCGTCGTCGGCGACCAACCTCTGGCGGCGATGGTGGTCTGACGCCATCGTTACGTCATGATCGAACCACGTCAGCTAGTTTGTCTGGTCTTTGCTCACGTGGATGATGACATGGCCTAGGGCCCATATGTCATTGACTGGGGAGTAAAGACTGGATCGGTAACAAATGCATTTCTTTCACCTGAGAGATGAGGTGGACAAGGGCCCGCTAGTCAGTGACTGGGGCTAGCTCTAGATGTGGTATAAAAAGTATTTTCCATTAAAAAATAAATAAAATGTTATAATTCAATTAATAATACTAGTCATTAACCTGTGCACATTCACGGGCTAGCTTTTTTTTGAAATACATGGATATATTATATAGTTTATGAGATTTCTTACTTGTGTTACAGTTTTCAAAAAATAGTTTTCACAAATTCAACTATCGGAAAATCTATAGAGATACATATTTGAACATCATAACCTCTAGCATTGTACCTTGTAACCCTATGGCCAAATATACTTCTTTAGATATTCTTGATTAGAATATTTAACTTTTATTTTTCATAGTCATAGCCATTAATAATTTATTAGAGTTGTGTTATTGCAAGGCGACATCACACTTGTATTTAATTGTCTAAATTTTAGGTTTTAAAGTAGTCAATATAATTATTTGATATAATGATTGTTTTCCCTTATCAGAATCCTTAGTGCATTCATTAGATTAGAAGAAAAAATCATTAGTAACTTATCAATCCACAAAGGATCAAACATGATATTATCAGAATACTCCAATAAAACATCTACTACCTAGTTATTAACTAATAAAATATCTTTTTGTAAATCTTAACTACTTAACGTGAAATGGTGAGGTGTCTTAAAACTAACGGCAAGAATTTATTTACTATTAAGTTGGCGAATAACATCATGTTATATTCATTTTTCATTGGGAATAAGTTTCTGCACGTGAGTTATAGGTAAATAGGTAGAAGAAAATAGGGCCGGCTAATGAGAAGAAATGAGGAGGAAAAAAGTCCATGTGAAGTAGATGAGACTAATCTTGTAGGCTGTTATGGCTAAGAAATGGGAAAACCGTGAAATAGTAAACCGACAATGCAACACAGGATACATGCAGTCCTATATTCTGAATACACAATGGTGAAAGAAAACATAATGGTAGATGTCTAAGGTACTCTTTATTAATTAGAAAGGTCAATCACGTGTGGATGCAATACCTGAATTTCACCTTGTTACATAACCGTTGAAGAAAAAAGTGCATGAAAAAAAGGAGCTACTAAGTGCAAGTTATGTGAGTCTCAAGGCTAGTTTTACTTATATTGCAGAACATCCATGCATGACTTCATTAGACCATTCATAACTTATCTAAGTAGATAGTAAAATTCAGATCCGGAAAACAGATGAAAAGTTGAATGTATATAGCCCAGAACTCAGCATGGAATAAGTAACCTTGAATTAATTCCTTAAATATATAAAATTAAAGGAGAAAAAACACAGAAGAAGTTAATGTTCTAGTAAATACGACTTGCAAACCTCATGTTTTAAACTGACAATACCTATAAATTCTAAATTATTAGACAAATATCATAATTCAAACTCAACTTTTTCATTTGTATTCAGTTAGTACTCAGAGCATAAAAGGAATCTCGTCATCAATGATCCTCTGCCTAGAAAAAAAGACAGGGCCTGTAAAATAACACAAAGGATGGATCTCAGTGAAATCTAAATACCAATATCGTTGCTTTATCCTTCCTTTCATGTTTTACCAATGACAGCAAGTAGATTCCTATTCATCTGTTCATTAGCAAACCGCCATCATTATTAAGGAACATCTTACTGTATATGAGGACGCAGGGAGGGGATGATTAATACAGATGTTTTAACATAAGAAAAATAGAGATGGTCTAACATGTGCGTCACTGTACCTTGCTCAACACCAGATGATTTTTCCATCCGCCTCGCCATGCTTTGCTACGGTTGTAATCTTTATTGATGTAATGCTTAATTAGTTCTCTAAAATTCCCCAGTGATTACATCGGAACAGCTGACCATCCACTGTATCAATGATCATAGTAATTTACGGGACTAAAAATATAAGCTAGACTGTAGCGTACTCATAATTTGAAAGAGAGGAGATTGAAAGTTTACATGGGAGTAGGTTCATTGAGAGGTTGGATCGTGGCTTTTCTTGATCAATATGCATCATCATCGGATCACGGAAGTTGACAACGTGATCTTCAAATTCTCATGGAGACACGACCTCATCCAATGAATCAACCATCTGAGATTGCAACAAATTGGAAGATAATGAGATTTAGAACCGGAGAGGAACGAGATTACCGAGAGACTGGATCTTGTGATGCTCTTCTTCATGGATTGCAAACGGTTGTAGATTTGAAATATATTTTTTAATCCGTAGCTTTGAAGTCGAGGAGAGGGAATATCTAGGAATAGATGGCTCAAAGACGTTCCAATAGAACAAAAATAGCTGCGGAGAATTTTTTCTTTTCAGCAACGGAGTCTGGTAGGCATGCGCGTGGGATAGGTTGCCAGGACTCTAAAAACTCCATCCGATGGCTCTAAATACCTAATGCCACACATCCTACAGATAATTTCATCAAGATTCTAGGATTATTGTGGTGCTTACTATGGTGCCTCTAATTAGTAAATATGAGATTGCAGAAATCTAATAAATGATTAAATCTTGTTTAATTAATAACTTTTGAATTATAATTTAGAAAAATATGTATAATTTATGAAATTTTTTAGAAAAATAAAATCTACAACTTAAACTTATTATCAAATATTATTATGATAATTATTTAAATAAATGTTATTTAATAAAGATTTTATAATTAATAAAACTTTGATAATTCATTTTCTTATAATGATAAATATTAATAATATAAATAAAATACCAAAAATCTTAAAATAATAATAATTCTAATTTAAAACTATAATCAAGTATTATTAGTTCACTTAATTAAATATTTAATATTAATTGAGTAATTATAAAGTAATAAGAAAATATAAAAATCATATCTTATTATTTATAAATCACAAAAATAAATGTGATATACCAAAAAGAACACAAAAGTAATATCTACATGTTAAAAATCTAATATTCTACTTTTGAGTCAAATAAAAAAAATTAAATATTTTAATAACTCAAATTTAAACTTATTTACCTCATTAATAATTCATATAAGGATAAATAAAATTTATTTATATTCCTAAAATGAGTAAATTAAGTTTAATAAATAGTATTAGTCTTAAATATTAATAAAATGAAGCTTAAATGGTTTAAAACATTATAAAATATCTTTTTATTAAATTATCATCAACCTTAAGTGAAGATTATATTCTCAAAGTATTTCAATTTATAATAAAAACCTTAAAGAACAACTTATGAATACACTAAACCTTTTCTATCTATGTTAACCACCAATTACAAAAACTAGCACCACACTATAGAAAGTTCAAGAGTAGTTAAGTAACCATATACCTTGGTTTGTAAACTATACTCACTTATCTACAAAAGATAAATGATATTACTCCATCATAGAGTCAAGAAACAAGTACCCAAGTAAAAAGAAGGACCATTCTCAAGTAACCTAAAGAAAACATTTCAGATACACAAGATACAAATGTATAAGTACTATACTTTCAAAACTATCTATATTTTAAAGTTAACTTTAGTCTCCAAGAATCTAAATATAATACAATAAACATTACTATATGTTTTATAGTTAACTTTGGTCTGGAGTAGTTAAGCTATAAAGCAACTCAAGCGAAATCATTTGACCAAACAAATAACATCAACCATCACTAACTAACCACAAAGCTTGTTTAGACCTTAGAAAAGAAACCTTTTCTTCGAAGGTTATCCTTTTTTCCACTTCGAACAAGAACTCTTGTATAAGCAATCTTGACTAGTATTTCATAAATGTATATTTTATTTCTACATAATTATGTGTTGCTCACACACACTCATAAGCTCTAATAAAGTACAAAGATGAAAATTATATAAAAGAACCACACATTCCAAAATAACCATTTCCGGAATCCAAAACCTAGGACAACGTTATCCCCGGGATTTGCGCTTAGGACGTGCATCACATTACTTGTGCATAAAAGCATATTGCTTCTTTAAACATTAGTCCTTATCAGACCAATGATGCTAATTTCAGATTTTGGATCTTATACTGACTCGAAGACCGTGAGTGCATAATCTTGCAATCACAAAAGGCAAGTTCACACTTGCTCATGTCCTTTGATTATTTTCTGTAAAGTATTTTACAAATCCAGTGTTGTCTTCACCTGCATTTGAAAAAGGTCAGGAAACACTATTTTCAATAATAATGAGAACTATTAATTACTGATCCAGGGTGATCAGTAAATCTATTAAGTCTGACAGTTGGAATACCACTGTTCAGAACTATATCACCTAGGACTTAACAACCAATGTCGTCAGTGATTCTTGCGATGTATATTACGCGTTGACCGTAAGATTTGGAATGGGACAGAGAAGTCAGTTGTATCTTCTTCCTCTCGCATGAAGCCGGATGTGCATGTCATGACTGTTATCCTCGTAGCGTGCATATTAATTGGTAATTCGTAGAGGATATGCAGCATATGGGTGGGAACCCTCAATGTCCCACGATAGTTCTGACATCTAACGGTTTGTACAAACTATTGCCGTAATTCTTTATGTGGGCATGGTGTACACCAAGGAGGCATGTGAGGTCGTGAAGGGGGCAGTGATTGGCTTGGATCATCTTCTGGGACCCACATCATGGAATTGTGGACGGGAATAAGCTGCCCGGTTGTGCAACAAAGAGTTGGTCTCTCATGGGTAAAGTAACGCACCTATGCAGAGTGTAAGAACTGTAACTTGTTACTCCCTGTTCCGGGAAGGAGCTGCGAATACGGCGGGAAAGGAACCCCATGAAGGTTCTGGAAAACCCGTGAAGGCTGACGGACATAGCTTTTCAGAATAAAAGCAACCTTTGAAGAAATGTTTATGAAAACTTGCATTGCCTACGACCTATGGTCTGTGGCTGTAGTTATAATGCATCAAACACTCCTTTTCTAGTGAATTTGCTGAGTACGCTCGTACTCAAAATATCTTCTTAACCCTTGCTAGATTCTGAAGCCATTAAAATGATGTCTACATCAAGTTATGCTCCAGGACTTATCATGCTCAGCTTAAGATTTTCAACAAATACAAGGAAGACAACATATACATCAACTCAAGTGAAGCCAAAGTTATTGATTAGATAGAAATATAATATCTAGCCAAAGAACCTATTTCTGTAGTGCGTTGCGATAGCAGCAATGACAACCTCTTAGCCAGAATACTAAACGCAATAGTATAATTGTTCTTGCGTTAATTATCTTTGATTCTTCTCTGTAAGAAGTTCCTTTTCTCTCTTTAACCTAGAGTGTTCTATGGATCTTATGTAAAGAGTGAGTTGTAACCTTTATCCATGTATTAGATCCGCTGTGTTTCTGTTGTGCCATTCTGAGGGATGTAATACTAGTGAATGGTGTTTCATTGGTGTTGTGTCAACGACTATAGTATACTACATCATGCAGTGGTATGCTGGGTCACCGCAACTAACCCCTTCAGGGTGTATAAACTAATCGATTAGCCATGTCCTTGGTTATGGACATCTGAGTTGCTTGATATTGATTTCATGACATGTTTCTTGCTCATTCTAATTTCCTAAAGAACTTAATATTATTGGGTTAACTAATTGGGATCTTTTCAAAGAAAACCTAAAAGTGATTATGAAAGTAGGATAAGTGTTTATGCTCGCAAAATAGCCAAGCTTCCACCTAGCCAAATAAGCATGTAGTTGCTAGGTGTATTGTCTCCCTACTTAGCGCTACTTGCCATACATTCCAAGTATTGACCCTTTGGGGATGCTAAGTTTTATGTTGCAGGTTGTTATTATGATTCTGAGTGATCGACCAGGTTGCGGTACTCCACTCAACATTTGTTCTCTTGTGGGAAATTGAAGATGGAGTTTATTATATACTTATACTTCCATTTTCTATTGAACTATTTGAGCTAGCCTCTGTGCTAAGAATTATTGTAATAATTGAATACTCTGGATCATTTCGTTATTTATGATGCACGGATATTTGCTGCGTTATTCATATTTAAGATCCATGTAAGCCAATGAACCGATCTAGGGATTGGTGTGTTGCATAGAGCTATGGTCTTTTAGGCTGTAGTATTGCAAATAGTTTCACCCCGTGCAATTGGATCAGAGATACGACATACAGAACACCCAGAAATCGCCGAAACCTCACCTCCGGAAGACATCTGAAGGGGGAACTCATCCACCTGGGATCCATCTTCGCCCTACGCAGATCCAGGAGGCTAAGGCATAAATCTTCATCATCAACAGCTATATCACCACCATCTCCATCCATACCATCAACATCTTGTCTAGATCTTGTTGTAATTTCCATACTGGTTGTGGATTTATACAAGTACTATTCATCTATGATAGATTCCATTGTTTTTTCCATGATGTTGATTGCCTCCATGTTTGAGTAGATCATTAGTTCTTGGGGAGATGGAGAAACCCTAGCATGATATTGGAATAAGATAAAGTTTATTATGATATTCATCGTTGTGACCATGTGTTAGATTGTCTTCATCTTGATGTTGGGAGAAGTCGACCTCTCAATATTTGACTCTTGTGGGGACTTGATGGAGGGAACTACTTTTTGGTAGACGAAGGTGTGTTAGCACTTATAGTGACTATAAATATGTTGGCACTCCTTACGAATCAACTTGGGAACCAAGGAAATTCACAAAACACTACCCATGCCATGGGATACGTCCTAAGTGATCAAGTCCCTTAATAGCGTAGTACTTTAATTGATGTTGATTGTTGTCTGCTGTGGTTATGAGGATGATGTGAGCAGTGGTTGCTGTCTATTTGTCCAAATACGGAGTTCCTCCCACACATAGATAGTTTAGAATGTTCATGATAATAATCTTTACCTTACCCTTTTATAAATGCTAGAGGTGTATCCACTACTCCCTGAGAACGCTTTTCCCCATTATAGTTTCAAATATATTTTACATACGCGATACTTATTTTCTGTATTCACTTTGTTTTACTTTAATTATTGTTCTCTTATACCAAAAACCCCAAAACAACTTTTTACACAACAATCTCATTTTATCTTGTTACTTAGAACTTTATTTTAGCATTTATATTTTAGTATTTACTTCAAGAGTTATTAGACTTCAGACTCCTGCTCCCTGTGGAATCGATATGTTTATTTTGAAACTAGCTATAAACGAACTGTGGACTTGCAGCCATGAAGCTATTTTCTGGCGCCGTTGGTAGGGATCTAAGCGCTGTAGGTATTTTAGTTTTTTCTTATTTATTTTAGTCTTGCTAATTTTTGTTTTGAGTTACAGGTTTCCACCAACATGATGGAGTTTGAGCGTTTTACTAGTACTAACCCACTCAGCCACTTTGGGAAGCCCTATGATATTAATAAAATAGACAACTCCCACGAGAAGACAAGGGGGTTTGAAATAAATCTTCTACTACTTGGTATTCTACACAAGAAGCAATTTACTAGAAATGAAGAAGATCCTGATCCATATGAGAATATTGCATGCTTCAAGGATATACGTGGAACTTTTGAATTACCGGGGTATACTACTAATGAGGTAAGGCTAAAACATTTTAGTCAGACTTTGACTAGCACAACTCTCTCATGTTATAGATATTTACCCCTAGAAGGCACTACTACTTGGGATAACTTAGCTTGTGAGTTTCTAGCAAAATGTTATCCATTATCAAAATCTGTTGGAATCAGGCGTCTTATAATGACTTGGAGGAACCGTACTAATGAAGGACGGTAAAGAGCTTATATAAGATTTAAAGATTTAATTAGTCAATGTCCTTATCATGATTTACCTGAATGGTATTTATCGCATATCTTTTATGGTGGTTTAATTGAACCTAATAAAACTGAACTAGACTCTTACGTGAGAGGAGCTTTTATGAATATACCCATAACTAAAGCTTGGGCTTTACTTAATATAATTCGCGATCATCGAGTTTCATGGAATTTTGGTCTAGGAAGCGAAGGAGGCATATAAATATATTATTATTATATTCATGACTATAATAAGAAGGGCCATGTTAATGAATTATATAAAGAACTTTACTTGGATTCAGATCTTGTGTTGCATGTTTTTAAAGCTTTTACAGAACACATGAAATCTCCAAAAGAGTGTCCGGTCAAGTATGATCCACCACCGAACCTGAAAAGAAAAGAGAAGTTAAAGCAACACTGGACTCCCTAGGACCAATGAATGAAATACCTTTCCCTAACACTGTGTAAAAGCAAATTTTGGAATATGAACAGGTCAAAGCAGTACAAGAGAAGAAGGAAGAGGAAAGTGTGCTGTTGGGGATATGCTATATGGGTATCCTCATAGCATGACTCCTATACGGATAACCCGGGTGGCCCACAGTTGGTAGCATGGCCCATGGCCTGCTGGGCAGCTCAGTTAGATGGGTCCAGAAGCGAGGCCCATGTCGGATCAAGGAAGGCTAGGGTTGGAGTCACCGACGTACCCGGAGCCTTGGAGTACAAGACACGCAAGACTAGTAATAGGCAGTGTAGGACTCCGTAACCTGTCCGGCTAGGACTTTTCCCTGTAACCCTAGGACCTGGCGACTATATAAGTCGGGCCTATGGGCGCGTTTAGGGCACGACCAAGTATCGATTCATACAAGCTCGCACAGCGAACCAATCTCTGTAACTCGGCGTATTGCCCTTATAGTGATTTATAGCAGAAGTAGGATTCCGCCACCGTTGCGGGATCTGAACCTGGGTAAGTTGTGTTACCTCGTACCCGTCAACCGTCCGCCTCCCCCCATGTCTCTAAACGCGCACTGTGAGGACCCCTCCATGGCATACTCGTCGTCCATACCACGACAGTTAGCGCCCACCGTGGGGCAAGAGGCGCTTCAGGCTCTTCAGCGGGCGAGGACCAAGATCTTCGCGGGAATCGGCGAAACTGTAGCCATCGGTCACGTTCTCTTCTCCGGCAATGTTCCGATCGTCCCCCCCCAAGACGAGTTCTGGATCCCGGCGAAGACGAACCCTACGCGGTGTTCGATCGGTCCTATTGGAGACATCCACCTCTTCATTGGCGAAACCTACTCGGGCACTAATTTCATGGGAGTCGAAGGAGCATCAAGGCCCGCACGGACCGCCTACGGGCAGGATACGTTCGTGGAAGGATCGATGTCGGATCTCTCTTCGAAGTTTGCTGGCAAATATCAGAAAAATTCAAGGCCCGCCCAAACAGCCCCTGTGCAGGATATAAAGGTGGAAGATCAATGCAAATCCGTTGGCTTCGCCTGTGCGTCTGGACGGAAGAGATCCAAGTTCGTCGGCGTGGTTACCATCTTCGATCTGGCGCGTTGCATTCAGAGAGAGGACGAAAATCCCCGCGATTACCTAGCCAGGTGACTCCATATACGAGCCGATCTGGCCCACTACCCCAATGATGATGCCATGTATCACTTTGTGTAAGGAATGGACCATGGCACGCTTATCCGACATTCTCTAAGATGGCAACAGGCGTCAGGACGCCTTACCTTCGAAGGCATGGTGAACACCGTGAACAACTATGCGAAGGATGAAGCGGCAGCTCAGACAGCGCTTGCGCTCATTGACGGAGCCCCTCCGATTCAGCCACCGCCACCACCGCCTCCAGCCGCCATCGTCGCGGTTACGCCGCCACCTCCAGTCATCGCCGCTGCTATTGCACCTCCACCGCCCGCCATCGAGGAAGTCCTGGGACCCTCGACTCTGTTATTAACGCGCTCTATGCCGACTTCAGTGCAGATTCAGAGGAGATAGATTTCAGTCCAGAGGAACTAGACTCCGCCATGCAGGAGATGGAGGAGGAGTACATGCGCGACGAGCAAGCCAACAATGTCGTCCCGTCTCGAGAGGTGTTTGTCACCATTGGGACGACGATGGATGAAGACCAACCCGGACGAGCTCCGCCTACAGCGCTGGAAAAGGGGAAGGGGCCACTTATTGCTGCTAACGATGATCGTGCAAAAGTCATGCCTCCTCTGCCTAACCTAGTGCAGCAGCCGCAGGAACTCGGCATCGGACCGAGCAACAATAACACTGCAAACTTGCCGCCTCCAGCATCTATGTCTGCTGCTGCCCAAGTTACTCCAGCTGATAGAGTGATGTACGGTAATCTCCTCGTTGAGCCACTTACCGTAGCTCATATCCGGAACGTGACTCAGCTCGACGAGAAGCGCCAGCAGCTGCTGGAGGAGGCGCATGCCATCGCGGAGCAAGGCGCTAAGCTGGATCGAGATATAGTCAACGCGTAGAATTCCATAGAGAAAGCTAGAGCAATGGAGGCCGAGTACAAGACTCAGCTGCAGCAGCAGAAGGCCAAGAAAGCTCCGGCTCGCATAATCAATGATCCAGGTGTACGGCGAAACCTAGGATGGGCTCCCTCTAAGCCGGCACAGGCCAAGACATACATTGACAGTGAGGGCAAACAGGTGATACCCACCCCACTCCTTAACCTCTCCGTCGCCAAGACCCTTCTAGAGCAGGATAGATCGCCCGAGGCAGTGGAACAGGTTTATGACCTAGTGGCCAAGGCGGTGAAGCAGCAGGAAAATGCCACCTCTCAGAGGCTTGAGTCCGACCCAGCGCTTTGCCTGTCTAGCCAGTATAAGTCGCCAAGGGACAGATCTCCTCTTGATGTCGGGTCCCAGACGGGTTCATCAGAACGAAGACGGAGGGATGCGCGCAACAGGAAGGATGATATCCCCATATCCTCCGACCACAGAGAAAGGCCCGACCTCGTCGCCCATCACCACCACCCCGATCCCCCCGACATCGCGAAGATCGCAAGGCTCACCATCGCACGGATATGCCCCCGCCAAAGCAATGCGGCATCGTCATCCGCGACAATGCGGAGCAGACCTGTCATGACGGAGAGTGCAACCAAGGACACAAGAGCAGGTCACGCCATGACCCTCCGCGTCCGACAAGGAACCGTGACAGGCGTGAGGCGTCGCAGGAGGGTAACAACAAGAAGGCTAACCCACCGCCACCTCCGCCTTTGTCACCACCTAGCAGTCACCGCGACGGAGGAGGCCCGCGTCATTCATGCAGCCCAGCCTCTGTTGACAAGAAGAAGAAGAACCCAAAGCCGTACGATGCACGTTCGCGGATCGATAAGATCCACGAGGTTCGGGAAGGACCATACCTGGGACCACGTTGCTTTGGACCTGCAATATAGTCCGTAACTTACCCTAAAGGTTTCCGGATTGACAAGACCATCAAGCCCTATGACGGCACCGCCAAGCCAGCCACATGGTTGCAGGACTACGACAACGCGGTGGAGATTGCCAGAGGCAACCCCAACATCGCCGTCAAGTACCTCCCGTTGATGTTGGCGGGAACGGCCCGTCAATGGATCGACGACTTACCGGAGAAATCCATCTGCAATTGGTTGGACATGCAAGAAGAAGCATTCACCAAGAACTTTGAGGGTACATAAAAGCGTCCCTGCACTGTTGGCGATCTACATCGGTGCGTGCAAGAGAAAGACGAGAAATCTCGCACCTACCTCTCCCGCTGGCTGGACATGAAGAATTCCTGCGCAGGAGTGCACGCTCAGACCGCCATGGCCGCCTTCATCGATGGGTTGGAAAGGGGCACGTTGCTCCGACATAAGCTGAAGCGCTTGCAGGACAATCACCAGCTTGACTTGAACCAGATGATTCAGTTAGCTAGTGAGTTCGCAGCTGCCGACGATGATGCTCGCGGTTCCTTGCCGGCAATGGCCGTTCCAACTCAAGCTTGGAGGAACAGCAGTACAAAGCGGAAAACCGCTATAGAAGAAAAGCAATCTACCGACATGGTCGCTATGACTTTTGTAGGATGAGGTGATGTCGGTTAACGTGGCCGAGGACGGGGAGCTGGTCGTGGGCAGCAACGAGGAAGCGAAACTACCTCAGCGCCGCTACGTGTTACCCAAACCTATGAGGAGTACCGTGATATGCCGTTCCTCGTACACCTCGATGTCAACGGCAAGGCCACCCATACCAATCGACACTGCAAGTTCGTCAACGACCTCAAGGAAGACCCGAAGTCCGACTACAAGCAAAGTCGGAAGAACAGACCACGAGGTAAGGCCAAGGGGAAGAAGAAGGAAGAGGAGTCCAAGGATTCAAGTGACATGGACGAGGACGTTGACCCCAAGCACGCCGCCAAGAGCGACGACAAGGGAAAGAACCCCTTCGTAAAGAAGGTGCCAGTCTACCACACTTTCCTTGGCACCCCCACCGTCCGACAACAGAAGACCTCTCATCCTGATGGCTACTCTGCCCCCAGTTCCCCAGTACCTACGTTGGTCGCAGGTTCCAATTACTTGGGACAGGACGGACCACCCAGACCTTATCCCTACGGAGAACCAATACGCCATGGTCATCAACCCCTTGATTGACGACGTTGAGTTCACCAAGTGTATGGTGGATAGTGGAAGCAGCATCAACATCATGTACCTGGATACACTGTAGAAGATGAACTTGACGGAGGCAAACCTAAGGCGGACCAACACCATCTTCCACGGCGTAGTTCGTGGTCGGGAGGCTCGCTCCCATGGGTGCATTACACTTCAGGTTGCCTTTGGCGATGTTAATAATTACAGCCAAGAGTGCATGACCTTTGAGGTGGTCGCCTTCAAGAGCGTGTACCACGTCATATTCGGCCGCGACATATTCCACATGTTCATGGCCAAGACATGCTTCGTCTACAACAAACTCAAGATACCCGGACCAAACGGTGTCATCACCGTATCCGGAAGCTTTACCAAGGCAAGAGACTACGAGATTAACGAAGCAGCCTTCGCAGAAGGTGTCCTCTACAACGAATAATTCAAGGAGATCCAGAGCAAGGTCGATGACTCAGAGATGCCCGCGTCGAAGAAGAAGATCTCCAACGCTCCTGCATTCAAGGCTGCCATTGAGACCAAGCCGGTGGAACTTGTGGTAGGCAATGCCTCCAAGGTCACCTCCATTGGGACGAACCTGGATCCCAAATAGGAAAGCGCGCTCGTCGAGTTCCTGCATGAGAATAGGGACATATTTGCCTGGCAACCTGCCGACATGAAAGGTGTACCTAGGGAACTTGTCGAGCACAGCTTAAACATTGATCCAAAATGCAAAACAGTGAAGCAACCTCGACGGCGCTTTGGAGATGAGAAGAGATGCGCCATTGGCAAAGAGATAGCTAGGTTACTTAAGGATAGATTTATCCGAGAAGTCCTTCACACCCAATGGGAGGCCAATCCTGTACTTGTCCCCAAAAAGGGAACCAAAGAATTAAGAATGTGCGTTGATTACACCGGCTTGAACAAAGCATGTCCCATAGATCCGTTTGCTTTGCCTCACATTGACCAAGTCATTGACTTGACGGCTGGCTCGGAACTTTTGTGTGTTCTCGATGCATACTCAGGATACCACTAGATCAAGATGAGGAAGTCGGACCAATTGGCCACTTCGTTCACTACCCCATACGACACGTTTTTCTATGTCACGATGCCCTTTGGGCTGAAAAACGTAGGTGCTACCTACCAGCGGACAATGCAACGTTGCCTTCACGACCAAATTGGTCGGAACGTTCACGCCTATGTGGACTATATCACGGTGATGTCTAAAAAGTCAAATGACTTAATCTCCGACTTAAAAGAAACCTTTGATAATCTCCGGAAATACAACATGATGCTTAACCCTAAGAAGTGCGTCTTCGGGGTTCCAGCCGGCAAATTGTTGGGTTTCATCGTTTCCCAGCGTGGAATCGAGGTCAACCCGGAGAAAATCAAGGCCATCTTAAACATAAACCGTCCGACATGCCTAAAGGACATTCAACGACTAACAGGTTGTGTTGCAGCAGTTAGTCGGTTCTTCAGCCGACTTGGAGAGAAGGCTCTGCCGCTGTACAAGTTGCTGAAGAAAGCGGACAAATTCACGTGGACGGACGAAGCAGATGCAACATTAAAGCAGCTCAAGGAGATTCTCTCCTCAGCGCCCAACCTTACAGTGCCTGATCCTGGCGAGCCCCTGTTAATCTACATGGAGGCAACCAACCGGGTAATCAGCATCGTCGTCATGGTAGAACGGAAGGAACTAGGCTATGAGCACGGAGTTCAACGACCAGTTTACTATGTGAGCAAGGTCTTGAGTGGAGTCCAAGCAGCATTACCCGCACTACCAGAAGATAGCTTATGGAGTATTCCTTGCTTCTCGGAAGTTGAGGCATTACTTTCAGGAGCACCCAATCACAGTGGTGAGGAAGACTCCACTATCCGACATTATCAACAACAGCGACGCTACAGGCAGGGTCGCGTAGTGGGACATTGAACTTTCCGCCTTCGAGATCACCTACAAGAGACGCGACGCTATCAAGTCACAAGACTTAGCAGATTTTGTTGCAGATTGGACGGAGATGCCAGATGCTACTCCGTTGCCGGAACCAGAGTACTGGGTGATGCACTTTTACGGATCAAAGCTGCTCAACAGCTCGGGGGCTGGTGTATTGCTACAATCACCAATAGGAGACAAGCTACACTACGTTCTGCAGATCCACTTCGAGGCTACAAACAACATGGAGGAGTATGAAGCACTCATTCACGGACTACATGTAGCCAAGGATATTGGCATCAAGCGCATAGTTTGCTGTGGAGATTCCGACTTGGTTGCCCAGCAGGTGGCTGGCACCTGGAATGCGCGGAACCCTATGATGGCGGCATATCGAGACGAAGTGGACGAAGTCAAGTATGTACCTAGGGAACAAAATGAGGCGGCTGATTTTCTATCTAAGCTTGGATTAGTGCGCAAGAGAATTCCGCCAGGAGTCTTCCTAGAGCATCTGCGCACACCATCCGTGAAGGGAGCCGACATCGACAACCCGGATAGAGCTGACTCTTTCGTCAATATGGTGACAAAGGTCCCTCCGGCTTGGACAAAACCGTTCATGGAATATATCGAACACGGAACTTTGCCCAACGACGAGGTTGAAAGACGGCAAATAGTACGACGAGCAAAGGGTTATACCATAATCAATGGACAATTCTACAAAAGGAGTACTACTGGTGTATACCTAAAGTGTGTCTCCCAGCTAGAAGGTATGGAAATCCTATGCGAAATCCATCTCGGAGATTGCGAGCATCACACCGCTACTCGATCGATGGTCGCGAAAGCCTTCCGGCAAGGATTCTACTGGCTGACCGCGAAGGCAGACGCCGACAAGCTGGTTGAGACATGCATGGGATGCCATTATGCCCGACAACCACATGTTCCTGCTGAAGAACTGCGAACAATACAAATAACTTGGCCATTTGCAGTCTGGGGGCTAGACATGGTGGGACCGTTGCAGACGGCACCATGTGGGTTTACGCATCTGCTTGTAGCAGTTGATAAATTCACTAAATGGATAGAAGCTAAACCCATTAGAAAGCTTGATGGGGTAACTGCCCTCAGGTTTGTCCGGGATCTAGTGGTGAGGTTTGGTTTCCCACATAGCATTATCACCGACAACGGCAGCAACTTGTCACTCAGAGAAGTGGAGGCTTATTGTTGGGAGAAGGGCATCCGACTTGACCTTGCATCCATGGCACATCCACAATCCAATGGTCAGGTCGAACGAGCTAATGGATTAATTCTGCAGGGAATCAAGCCACGTCTTGAGGAACTGCTACATAGAGCAGCTGGAGCCTGGGCGGAGGAATTTCCGTCTGTGTTGTGGAGTTTACGAACTAGACCCAACAGATCCACCAGCTAAACCCCTTACTTCCTGGTATATGGAGCAGAAGCCATCCTACCTTCCGACATCATTCACGATGCACCAAGAGTTGCCGCCTACGACGAAGATGACGGTGAAGAATCCAGACGCCTAGATATGGACCTTCTCGAGGAGGAGCGCGTTTTGACATGCCAAAGATCCGCCATCTACCAACAGAAGCTACGTAGCTACCATAGTCGCCGCGTTCGGCATCGCTTGTTTAAAGAGGGGGATTTGGTGCTCCGACTTAAGCAGAAGAAGTCACACAAATTATCCCCGCCATGGGAAGGACCGTTCATCATAAGCAAGGCGCTACTCAATGGGTCTTACTACCTCGTTGAAAATCGTGAACTGAAGGATAGACCCAACGAGGATCATAAGCGTAAGCGACGTGACCCGGATGATGACTACCCGGAGCTTGATCGGCCATGGAACATAGCACAACTACGTCTTTTTTACACTTAGCATTTTTATCTAATTGTGTACCCCTTATATGATCAATGAAATAAAGCTCTCTGGTTCACTCATATTTCTGAGTATTTTACCTCCTTTAGTGTTCATTTTTTGATCATGTAAAACCTTTATGCACAAGTTTTGCGATTGCACTTGTGAAAATTCCGCCTACGGGCGTTAGCTTAAGTTTTCTGATCTACACGTTCTTTGTCTTTTTTATGTGGATTCTGGAGTAGTGACTTTTGGCACTTATTATCGGCGATTTTGTGCTTAGGTTATTGATGGTTCCATTGGGCATCATCACCTGAGCGCATGGCTCAGACAATGAGTCTTCCGACTCACAAAAGGTCAAGCATAAAAACCAAAGTAATGGATAAGCCAACACTTGCTTAAAAAATATACACATGCTGGAAACTGGTTCTTAAGTAGCAGGACATACAACATTTTTTTCCGCCTTAAGTTAAATACATAGTTTTTTCTGCATACGCACCAAAGGTGAAACAAATATTACAAGTTTTTTTTTAATTCCTATGGCTTAGGCAACTTGGAAGCACCGTCATCAGCAGTAGAAGAACCACCCTCGAAGTCGGCAGTGTGAAGGGACTCAGAGGAGCTTTGGTTGCCGCTATAGATGGTATTCATCGGCACGAAGACGTTGACGTCGACTAACTCGGCAACTTTGGTGTCATAGCCCACGAGTGAAGACAAGATGGATTCATGATTAATCTCTTTGCCATCGTCATCTACGTCGGGAATGCCAGAGGTCACCGTGTCGATGTTGGCATCTTTGTAGTGTGCCTTCACCATTGACAGCGCCATCCTTGCGCCAGCCCGTGCACATGAAGCTTTCCAGCTTGTGATACGCTCGGGGGCTCGGCGCAAGATCTCCGAGTACTTCGCCATAGAGTCCGATGCCTTGATGTTGATCTGGAGGGGCATGGCAATCTCTTTGGCTTGCGTGATGGCGGTGTTGATGAAGTTGCCGTCAAGAATCATGCATTCCTTGGCTGGAGGAGGCGACCAGGTTAAACCCATAGGAGTTGCAAATTCCTACAAGGAGCACATGAGTTCAAAAATTCAGTGTATCTAGACTACATAAATCCAAGACGGAGAATCACTTACTGAAGATGCTGGCATCAGCCTGCCAGAGGGTGTCAGCCAAGGAGTCCCGTTCTTGTTGGAGGAGCTTATACGCCTCGTGATGGCGTTGATTCTGCTCATCGGCATCTCTCTTCTGATCTCTTAAGATCGCCATCTCCTCCTTCATGCGGTTGATATCCTCGGTGGCGGAGTCCTGCAGGACTTTCATGGATTCTTCGTGCATCTTCAGCATGTCCTTCCTCTCCTGCTTAAGTATCTTGTTCTCGCTATCCAACTCCTGAATGCGCTTGGATTGCTCGACAATGTCCTTAGCCTTGGAAATGGTTTCTGCAAGTCGGAAAAAGAAAAGTACACAGTAAGTACTCGGAGAATGTGGACACAAAACTAAGTCGGAATGAAAACAAGAAAACAAACGCTTGCTCTTGGTGATCTGTTCCTTCAAGAAGGCGGTTTTACCCTTTTCAGCTTCCAAGTCTGCGTGCATGTTCTGGTACTTGTCGTTGGCCATGCCCCTTCGAGCATTCTTGTTCTGTGGAAAAAAGGAAAAAGTTAAACGTTTTTTGGTCTGCTTGGAGCATCTAGCCGGGAAAATTCCACCTATATGCTCGAGGGCTACAACGAGAGTTTTTAAGTTAGCAATATGCTTAGTCTTTCTTTAAGCATCTAGTCGGAGCTAATTCAGTTCTCGATTAGAAGCTTGGGGGCTACAGTATAATTTTTTTAACTGGGATATATGCTTAGCTTTTTTTTAAGCATCTAGTCAGAACTGATTCAGTTACAACTAGAGGCTTGGGGCTAAAGTATTGAAATTTATAAACACTGCGTATGCTACTCTTAAAGCATCTAGTCAGAATAATTCATTCCACCTATATGCTTGGGGTCTACAGTGAGAGGTTTTCTAGCTTAGTCACTCTTAGAGCATCTAGACGCAAAGACCTATGGTTTTCCGTCTACATCCTAAGGGGCTATAGTGGGATACTCATATGAAATGCAAAAGGCAAATAAAAACTTACAAGTGCAATGATCTTGAGGTTGGTAGAACTCTCGGCCAGCAGCTTGCCAAAGGATACGATGTTTCCTTGCAAGATCTCTGCTTGTCAAAGGAGCTCCTCTAGACCGCACGTTGGAGATGTCGGCGCTGCACCAGGGACTTGAGCAGTTCTATCCGGCGTAAGTACCGGATAGACTATCTTTGGATACTCTATGGCCTATGATAGAAGTACCCGCTTCCACCACTGCCTTACCGCCACCGATGGCATCCTTAGCCGAAGCTTCAGCCATTTGGTGGGCGGCACTCTCCTGCGTCGCCTGATCGCCGACAACATCGGCCTCAGTAGAGGCACCTGAGTCCACTTCCATGGCGGAAGGGCCAGATGCCTCCTTAGCTTGTGAGCTTGTCGGGGCAGACGAGGGCATGCATGTCCTTAATGGTTCTAGAAGCCCCCAATGTTTTGGAGGTCTTCTTCAGGCTGGTCGTGGCTTTCTTCCTGAAACATGCAAAATGCATAAGTATAGGAGCAAGACAGATAAATAGACAATGTCGGAGAGAAAGAAGCTTACACAAGTGGGGGTGCTTTGGCAAAGGGGATGCCGGTAACTTTTCTCTTCTCCGCCTCCAGGGCGGCGATAGTCTTCTTGGAGGCTCCACCCTCCGTCTTCTTCTTCTTTCCTCCGTCGGCAGCATCAGAGGTGGTGCTCTTCCGCTTTCGCGCCAATGGAGTGTCGTCGTCGGACACGACGGTGACTTCCTTCATCTTTGGATCATAGATTTGAGGAGCCATGCTGTCCTCATCTATGTCACTAAGCTATAAGGTGAAGAACCACCGTGTTAGACGAGATGACATTTGCTAAACGGAAGAACTGGAATATATGTCATAGACGGAAAATAAACAACTATCTTTGGGCACTTGCCGTCTACGAACATGTCGTAGGTGATGGTGAAGCCATGCTTCTTGCCCTTCACCTTGACGATGTCCTTGAGGCGGAGCTTGACGGAGTCGCTCGAGAAATTGTCCATGGAGATGCGGAGGCTATCCCTTCTATCGCTGGTATACTCATGCATCAGCTTCGTGCGGTGCTGCAGAGGTTGGATTCGCCTGATGAACCAGCACATGGCTAGGTCCAAGCCGGTCAAACCCGTCTCTATGAACCACTCTATCCGCCTGATGGCGCGGGAAGCATCGATGTCGTAGGGAAGGGAGGCCTGGGATCTCCATGTCAAAGTTTTGGCAACGGCTCCATCGACGAAGTCCGGGTACGTTACTTCTCGGCCAGCCAGAGGGATATATGGGCCGTAGAAGTAAGTACGCTGCCACTTTTTGCAGGACTCGTGGCCGACGATGTCGGGGAACTGCCGGCCAGGACGGATCTTGAATCTTATGGTGCCGCAATTTCTATGTTCGTCCTTACTAGCTCCGGCTTAACGCTTGACGGTGAAGAAATACACGAAGAGGTCTAGCCTAGGCTTAATCCCTAGGTAACCCTTGTAGAGCGCCGCGTAATTGCTAAGCGCTAGGATGCTGTTGGGAGAGAGGTTCTGGGGTTGGACTCGATAGTGGTTTAAGACGAAAAGGAAGAAGTTAGAGATGGGTAGGGAGACGCCACGTACCAATTGGGCTTTGAGGTACACCTTTTCTCGGGCTTGGGGAGAAGGTGTCACCTCGCCGGCCGGTGCCGCCCGCCAGACGAGCCCCTCCGTCGAAGGGAGGTAGCCCTCGGCGATCAGTTCCTTGATGTCGCGGTCCGTGATGTACGAACCGCGCCAATCGCCCTTGTGGGAGTCGAGCTCCTCCTCAAGCGGCTCCAGCGCCGCTGAGTTATGGTCACCGCCGGTGGACTCAACCACCACCGAGACAGGAATGACCAAACCCTCTGGGGGCACGACGATCGATCTCGCCGGCTTCGCCGCGGCTTCGCCCGCCGCCGCCATGGAAGGAGTAGAGCTACTGCTGGCCATTGGGTGGATTTGGAGGTGACTGGCGAGAATTGGAGCTAGGGTGTTTTGCGAAGATTGCGTGGAGAGCTTGAGGGGGCGCTGGCTGGAGGAAGAAGACGATGCGAGGAGAGAATGAGGTGAAAAGTAAAAAGTTCCACCGCAGTTACTATTTATGATCTCCAGCATCAAGATTCGTGCAGCTTGATTGGACGGTTGCCGCATAGACGATGTGTGCGCGAACGTGTGAGGAAATTTCGCCACATCCCAACCGTCGCTGACAATGGTTCGTATCGCTCGCGCGGGAAAATCAGACATGATTGCGTTCTCTGCATGTGTGAGTTACGAGGCGTCGCTGACCTACGCCTACATCGCCCTAGCTGACATAGGCAGATGAGCCGTCACATCGGAAGATTCCGGCATGGACGGATCCAGTCCGGCTATGGAAGAGTATGATACAAGATTCAACATTTCTCCGACTTACGTATTGAAGACGGAGAAAACCTTGCAGGGTTCTTTGGGAGGACTACAAGATATTGCTTGACGATTTGCCGACATCCATCTAGACGGAACATTCAACATGAAGAGGCAAGACAGCGCAAGATCTCGGAGTTCTCCGGGGGCTACTGTTGGGGATATGCTATATGGGTACCTCATAGCATGTCTCCTATCCGGATAACCCGGGTGGCCCACAGTTGGTAGCATGGCCCATGGCCTGCTGGGCGGCCCAGTTAGATGGATCCAGAAGGGAGGTCCATGCCGGATAAAGGAAGGCTACGGTTGGAGTCACCGACGTACCCGGAGCCTTGGAGTACAAGACACGCAAGACTAGTAATAGGCAGTGTAGGACTCTTTAACCTATCCGGCTAGGCCTTTTCCCTGTAACCCTAGGACCTGGCGACTATATAAGTCGGGCCTATGGGAGCCTTTAGGGCACGACCAAGTATCGATTCATACAACCTCGCACAGCGAACCAATCTCTGTAACTCGGAGTATTGCCCTTATAGTGATTTATAGTAGGAGTAGGATTCCGCCACCGTTGTGGGATCTAAACCTGGGTTAGCTGTGTTACCTCATACCCGTCAACCGTCTGCCTTACCCCACGTATCTAAACACGCACTGTGAGGACCCCTCCATGGCGTACTCGTCGGCAATACCACGACATGTTCCAGAAGTTGAAGAACATCTGTATGAAACCAAAGATGAAGAGGTAACTAAGGAAGCAATTATGGCTATGTATGCACATTGCAACATAATTGAACTTGATAAAGAGACTTATGTATTAGTTGAAGGTAAAACTAAGGTAAAATATGTGGGTAAGCCTATTCTTCCCCGCATATTTAAAGATACCTCACATTATGGTTTATGTGATCTTGGCACCAAAGTTAATGTTATATCTTATGATTTTTATTTAGAAATAAAAGAAGAGATGGTATGGGATACAATAAAAATACTGATATGAAAATCATGTTAGCCAATAAAACTCTTAGAATTCCAATGGGAGTAGTTGAAGATGCAACTATCACAATTGGCAATAAAAAATTTCCTATTGATTTTTTAGTTGTTGATATGCCAGCTGACACTCTTTGCCCAATTATTTTTGGAAGAAACTTTTTGAGCGAGGTTGGTGCCACAGTTGATTTCAAAAAGGAGATTGTGTCTCTTAAGCTTGGGGAAGCGTACAATAAATTCCACTTTTCCAAATTTAAAGACAAACCTCTACATATACCAGAAGAAGAGAAAGAAAAAACTATTGAGGAGATGGCATCTCTCTTCTTTAGTAATCAAGAATAAGAAAAAAATGAAGACTCAAATTATTAATAAATAATTATGGAGGACATGTATCTATAAGAATTAGAAAGTAAATTCGATTCACTTCCCATTTTAGGGCCTCCAACTGATGAGGCTTTTGAAGAGCCAGAAAAGATAGGGGATGGAGAATTACCACCCCCAGAATTGAAGACTTTACCAGATAATCTTAAATATAGATTTTTGGAAAATACAAATAAATTCCCTATTATTATTAGTGTTAAACTTTTAGGGGATGAAGAAGAAGAGCCTATGAAAGTACTTAAGGAGAATCGCAAGGCATTTGAGTACTCAATGGATGATTTGAAGGGCATTAGTCCCATGATAACCATCCATCGAGTATTCATGGAGGAAGGTGCTAAACTAGTTGCAGAATTCAATAGACGGCTAAAGCCCGAGATGAAGGAAGTAGTAAGAAAAGAAATAGTACGCCTACTGGATGCAGGTATAATCTATCCTGTAAAAGAAAGTTAATGGGTAAGTCATGTTCATTGTGTTCCCAAGAAATAGTACGCCTACTGGATGCAGGTATAATCTATTACTGTTGTTCCTAATGAAAATAATGAATTGATACCTACTAGAACTATTGTTGGACATATGATGTGCATATATTTCAGGAAATTGAATAAAGAAACTAGGAAAGATCACTATCCTTTACCATTCATAGATCAAACTTTATAGAGGTTAGCAAACCATACTCATTTTTGCTACTTGGACGGATATTCTGGTTTTTCCCAAATAACTATTCATCCTGATGACCAACTTAAAACAACTTTCATTAGTCCTTATGGTTTACATGCTTACCGATGCATGCCTTTTGGTTTATGTAATTCTCCAGCTACTTTTCAAAGATGCATGACTGTTATTTTTGCGGATTTTATTGAACTGATAATGGAAGTATTTATGGATGATTTTTCTGTCTATGGAACTTCGTTTACTAGTTGCTTAGATAATCTCAAAAGAGTTTTGTAGTGTTGCAAAGAAACCAATCTTGTTCTAAATTGGGAGAAGTGCCATTTTATGGTCAAAGAAGGCATAGTCCTTGGACATAAGGTATCAGGTAAGGGTATTGAAGTATATAAATCTAAGGTTGAAGCGATAGAGAGAATGACAAAACCTAGGGATATAAAAGGTATAAGAAGTTTCCTTAGTCATGTAGGTTTATATAGAAGGTTCATTAGAAATTTTTATGGGATTTCCAAACCTTTAACTAACCTGTTGCAAAAGGGAGTAAGATTTAATTTTGATGATAAATTCCTTATTGCCTTTGATAAACTTAAATGTGCTTTATCCCATGCTCCTATTCTTAAACCACCTATTTGGGATATGACTTTTGACTTAATATGTGAAGCTAGTGATGATGCTGTAGGTGTAACTCTGGGACAGCATATAGGTCACAGATTTAATATTATACATCATGGTAGTTGCACAAAAGAATTATCCTAAGGAAGAAAGAGAACTTTTTGCTGTATTTTTCTCCTGTGATAAATTTCTTTCATATATAGTTGATTAAAAAGTAAGAGTTCATACGGATCATGATGGCTTAAAAGAACTACTTGAGAGGAAAAATCATAAGCTAAGACTGATCTGTTGAACCCTTTTACTTCAAGAATTTGAGATGCAGATTATGTAGAGGCAAGAAATAAAGATGTTGGATGTAGTGTCCATATTTGCCTAGCAAGACACCAACCTTATTAAGAGAAACTTTAGTCCTGGTGATTTTCGTTTACGAGAATTATTAAATGAACTAAGGTCAATTCCTCCCAAAGAGAATAAGTCCTTGTTGTTGGAGGAGCTTGTCACTCCCGACTAAATAAACGGTAAGTGGAAGGTAAGCTGTCTTCCTCTAATAAGTGATTTGTCTTCACAATTTATACTTCTGAAATTTTTACCTTTGAATTCCTCTTGCTTTTATGAAGTTGTCAAGGGGTTTTACTAACTATATGGGAGCAACTATACGGCCTGAAAAAAAATCTCCCGCCGTATAGTTGGTCGTTAAAGGTACCGTATCCCCTTCGCAAAATATTTTTCGGCCTGTGGAAACTATACGACAGAGAAAAAACCTCCCGTCGTATAGTTAGTCGTTAAACCTTCTGGATGGTTTGAACTTTTTCCATTCTAATTCATATGAAAACAATGGGTTTGTCGGTTCCAAGTCGGTAACTTAATCGACCTAGAATTGAGATATTTGGAAATATCTGCCCGAAACCAACTATACGGCCGGAGCTATACGGGCCACGACCGTATAGTTGGTCATTACGTGGCAGGACTTCTCCAAACCGTGATTTCTTTCCTTGTTTTGTTAAGATTCTTTTCTTGGGCGTGAATTTGGTGTTTCTCACGAGTTTTACCGACCTCTGACCCCTCTTATATACTGCCATTGTACCTCTCTCTAATCATAATCACCAGGAACCAATCTATCCATCCTCTATCCCGTCCCAGGCCGTGGGAAACCCCTGGGTCTCATTTCTCCTTCCAGGGACCGCTCTCACAACCCGTCCATGGAGGACGACAGCGAGGATGTGGAGAGATTTAGCCCGAGGTACAAGGAGTACGTCGAGCCAAGCTTCTACAACAGCGATGCCGATGAAGAATGAAGTGACATCTACATAAGCCACGATGTCTATGATCCCCCGGAGATCAACTGGGCGGCGATGAAGAAATATCAACAAAATAGAGAAGGTCACAAGCCGCATGGAAAAGGGCGTGTGGAGACGGTCAAGTTCATCACCACACACCCCAGGCCGCACAAGCGTAAGGAATTACCTAATGTTGGTGCAGGTGCTAGCTGGGAAGCAACGGTGCCACACTCGAAGCCTACTATGGGCGCTCGTATAAGGGTGAAGCCTCAAGAAGAGTGGAGGAACAATTTCTACTTCCCCGATTCATCAATAATGGATGAGGAAGAAGAAGTTGTCCCCAGGACCAAGGACCGCGTGCAAGCACTAGAGATATATGAGAAGCAGGAGTTACTCCATCGCGTTGAAGCCCTTCATCGTATGAAGGAGATAGGATACGACGGATGATCTTATCCCATTGGTGACTAAACTCGCAGATAAGGTGGACACTTTGCAAATCTAATTTGCGTAGGTGATAGAGCCACATCATTGCCCTGGAGGATACCAACAATAAGTTGCGCACCGCGGTGCTACATGCCATGGCTCCTCAGTGATCTACAATAATCACGGTAACAAATAATCATGAGGGATTATTTGATCCCGCTTGGCTTGATTTCAAGCTTGGGGAGATCTTTAATACCTTGTAATCTATCTTATAAGTTTACATTACTATTTTAAGATTTGCATTAGTTCGAGTTTAGAAATAAATTTTGCATCATTAGAATTCCCTTTAGGAATAGTCGATCCCTTTTATGAAATTTCAAGTTTATTATAATATATGGAGCATTATTGAGTTTGTGCTTGTCTTATTAGATATATGAATGGCTTGAGTATAATTTTACTTGCACTTGATGATAGCAATAGGAGTCTTCCACACTATTGGTATTAATGGAACATACAAAGATAATTTAGTAAATATGTTGTAAGTTCATGGTTTGATTTACAAAGGAAAAATTATCTAAATGAATTAGAGTTGAAAAATAAAATTTGAACAAAGGAAAACTAAAAGTGATATCAAATTATAGTGAGAACAAGACGATGTGGAATATTTAAGCTATAACTATGCTTCATATATAATTGGAATTTGCTAATTGAGATCGTTAAACTTTGAATTCCTACATGAACTAGAATGTATGGCTAGCTCCTTTGCACATCACTTAAATAAAAGTGTGAGCACATATATATATATATAAAGAAAGAAGAAAAGAGAGAAGAAAAATAGCGAATGTGCAAAGAGCAAATAGGCATATACCACTATATTGTAGTAAGACAAATAAAACGTTTGAGATTTTGCATCCCAAGTGAATATGTTAATCCTAAAACACTTGGGACTACCTCTCTAACTCATTCGGTCGAACCGAATACTTTTACATCATGTTGAGAGTAATCTTTTATGAACTGTTAAATGCTAAGGTGTGGAAGCCTGCTAATATTATTCGGATGGTTCGAGTAAGGTACTATTCATGAACTTATTCCTATGTATCATATATGATAAACACATGCTGCAACTACCTCATTTATTTTATCTACTCGGCTTCATGAATATGAGGATCACATCCATTAAGCTAAACTTGCTCGGGACGAGCAAGAGTCTAATCTTGGGGAAGTTGATGAGTGCATATTTGCATCATGTTTTATATTACTATTTTGCATTGTACATGTAGGATCTTGGTATGTTATGGCGTTCGCGCACACCTTTTATGTTTATTTTCACCAGGATCAGGACAGATGATGGATACGATGGACACAATTCTTGGACCAGTTGTATTAGAGCGAAAACGAGTCAAAAAATACGTAAATCGCTAATTTTGGAAATATCAATAATACCAGAAGAAAACCCGAAGAGATTGGAGGACATAGAAGGTTTAACGACCAACTATATGGCGGGAATAAATTTTCCGGCCATATAGTTCCAGCCGTATAGTTGGCGCCGCCACCACCTCCTCAAATAGTTTCACCCCGTGCAACTGGATCGGAGAGACGACATACAAAACACCCAGAAATCACCAAAACCTCACCTCCGGAAGGCATCTGGAGGGGGAAATCATCCATCGGGGATCCATCTTTGCCCTACGTAGATCCATGAGGCTAAGGCACCGATCTTCACCATCAACTGCTGCATCACCACCATCTTCATCCATCCCATCTACATCTTGTTTTAATTTCCATACTCTTGGTGGATTAATACAAGTACTATTCATCTATGATAGATTCCATTGTTTTTGCCATGATGTTGATTGCCACCATGTCTGCGTAGATCATTAGTTCTTGGGGAGATGGAGAAACCCTAGCATGAGATTGAAATAAGATAAAGTTTATTATGATATTCATCGTTGTGACCATGTGTTAGATTGTCTTCATATTTATGTTGGCAGAAGTCAACCTCTCACTATTTTCCTCTTGAGGGGACTTGATGGAGGGAACTACTTGTTGGTAGACGGAGGTGTGTTAGCACTTACAGTGACTGTAAAGCTGTTGGCACTCCTTACGAATCAACTTGGGAACCAAGGAAACTCACGGAACACTATCCATGCCATGGGATACGTCATACGGTATCAAGTCCCTTAATAGCGCAGTAATTCGATTGATGTTGATTGCTGTTTATTGTCGTTATGAGGATGATGTGAGAAGTGGTTGCTGCCTATTTTTCCAAATACGGAGTTCCTCCCACACATACATAGTTGAGAATGTTCATGATAATAATCTTTACCTTAGCCTTTTATAAATGCTATAGGTGTATCCGCTACTCCCTGAGAACGCTTTCCCCATTGCAGTTTCAAATCTCTTTTACATATGCGATACTTATTTTCTTTATTCACTTTGTTTTACTTTAATTATTGTTCTCTTATGCCAAAAACCCCAAAACACCTTATTACACAACAATCACATTTTATCTTGGTACTTAGAACTTTATTTTAGCATTTCTATTTTAGTATTTACTTCAAGAGTTATTAGACTTCAGACTCCTGCTCCATGTGGGACTGATATCTTTATTTCAAAACTAGCTTCAAACAATCTGTGCACTTGCAGTCATCACGCAACTCAGCACATATAGCTAAGATTCATTAAGCTTATCAAAGTTCTATTGTCCTCCCACTTAACTTTTCATGAAAAATTCCTTTTCAAGAAACTTGAAGTTCTAAGCGACAGACACTTTTGTCTTCGGTGTTATGGAGGAATACCCAACGGTTATTCGAAATAACCTACAAAGACATGCTCATCCGACTTTGGTTGTAAACATTTTACTTATGCATACGAAAATTTAAGATAGGACAACTTGGGTTTTATCCCAAACCATAACTTATATGGTGTTATTTCAACGGATCACGATGGAGCTCTTTTCAGTGTTAAAGCGGTAGTCACTAAATCTTTAATCTTTAAAATACAATGGCAGTTTTATAAATAACACCTTTGATCTCACCATGTTAAACAAGGTTTCATTGCATATCTCGAACACTCCATATTCCTATGGTGTTTTAGGAAATGCAAATCTATGGAACGATTACTCAAATCTTAGGTGTTTTTCTAAACTTGTAACTCAAATATCTTCCTTTATGATCAAATCATAAATTCACTATTTTCTTGTTACAATGATTTTCCACTTCATCTTGAAAGTCTTTGAACATTTTCAAATATTTCAAACTTCTTCCTCATTAAGTAAATATATACATATATTCACTTTAAATTCCAGAGAAAGCATATGAAGTTGAAATCCATCGCTCACGACTACACATAATGGACTGCATACATCAATATGTACAAATTCCAATAAGTTAGTCGTTCGTTCTTCTTTGGCCTTTAAACGAAGTTTCAGTTATCTTCAGGAAAGTCTCACAAGTGTCATTTGATCAAAATCAAAAGACTCCAAAATTCTATCAAGATGGAGTTTCTACATGTTTTATTTCCAATATAATTTAAACGGCGATATTACTTCGTAAGTGATTTTTCAATAATTTGTCTTACGACATTTTTAGCATTTAGTTTTATGGACGCGATTTCTCCAACTATATTGGTAAATCGTCCATCTTTCATGGAATACGATAATTATTTGAACAACCATTTGTCCCAATAATACCTGAACAAAATAACAATTATTAAGACAAATCTTAAAGGCAAGCTTTTGATGTCAACGAGAAATACAACAACACTTTGTTTGTTTTTATTGAAGATCATCACATATTCTCTTGCTTATTACTTAGGCCATTGTAGTTCATGAATTGAGTTGTCTTGTATGATATTTCACACCACCAATTCAGTATCCAATACCCAAGAACCATAATGTTTAACAAGCAAAGAATGCATCCATCACATGTATATCATCTATATACATACGCTGGACATTTTTAGTCTTTTCTTTTTCTGCCAAATATTTTTTAGTTTCTCTTTCAACATTTCCTTTTATTTTTAAAAGAATCTATCAACATCAACAGTGGCGCCATACACATGACACATAGTCCAAAGCGTGTATAGTAAAATACTAATACCTTTGGACTTGCACTTTGAAGTAGATCACCATCATCAAATGTTTGGCGTTCTTTCAAAATCCATTCTTTAGTAATATTTTAGTGTAGTAAACATTTTACCTACATCTTCTATTCATCCTTATCATGACAAATTTCATGATCAAGCTGCTATAGCTTATAAAGGTGAATCGCAAGTATAATGTTACTTTTCAAAACCTTTTTGGAGGATTAGGACGTCTAGCGTCTCTAACCTTCGTAAATTCTTATCCAATACGAGAATATATATTTTGCTAAGTTATAATCTATCATATTGCAACCAAAAAATTTGTTTCAGATATTGCAATATCTTCCACACATGATGGTTTCTGAAACAATCCTTTCATCTCCTAGATAACCTTGATACTAAGTCAAGTATCACGGAGGCAAACATGATATTTAGATACTAACACTGGAATTGCTACTCTTGATTTAATACTAATTATTAAACTTCATGGAGTAAATGGAGTTTGCTGAAAGTTTACAATAGGACTTTAAACTTTAGATTGACACTCAAAACAATACGATACCAGTTCATAAAGTAAATATCCAGAATTCTATAGTTCTAGTATCTCAATTATAACTAAGAATAAGATTGTGAACGCATGCCAATGACTAAAACAAATTCTGCAAATTCACTTTGGTTTAATTTATGATAAATTGAGTTCGAATAATCCAAATTAGAAATGAACTCACACTCAAACCCAACATCCCTCTAGCTGTTTTGGTGATTACATGAACCAAATCCACTACACCAAGACCGATCATGACGTGAATTGGCGCAGCTTCAAAGGCGTGCATCAATATGGGCATCATATCAACCATATGACTCATGCTTAACCTTTCGGTCTATGTTAAGAGGCCATGTCTGTACATGCTAGGCTCGCCAAGTAAGAACCTTAGTATCCGCGTGTGTAAAACTGTCTTACACCCATTGTATGCGAACGTAGAGTCTATCACACCTGATGATCACGTGGTGTCTCAAAACGACGAACTTTCTTAACGGTGCATACTAAAGGAAGAACACATTTTTGTCTTAATATTTAAATGAGGGATCATCTTATAATGCTACTAAAGCGCCATACAAGCAATATAAGATGCATACAAACATCATATGCTAAAAGTGATATGATATGGTTCTCGCACTTGATCACTATCTTGTGCATCATGGTATGATCTTTATCATTCGTATATGTGTAAGCCAAGGTATATGGAAGTTTACACTTTGGCATATTATAATTTACAATAGTATCAATCCATTCTACAAATTATAATACTACCATATCATAGTACTTGCCCAGCAAAACCAAAAACTAGACGCCTCTAATTTATCTTTTGCATGTTTTACGTGGCTGAGCGCTTTCGGAGATAGAACCGTTCATACCTATGAACATGGAACAACAAAAATAATAATCAAATTATTTGCAACTCTTTGTAAATCAGATATTGACTATAGTAGGAGAGACAGACACCTGCAAGACATTTATGCAAAACTAGTTGCATGTCAAACATGGAACATGTCTCATGTGCGAGGACATGTAAAGTTTGTCCGCGATGCATCATCATACTATGCCACCAATATCCAAAATACACATAAGAAGCTATACTGTGACCATCAGCTCCCACATACTCATATATGTACTACCCATGCAAAGCATCTACGCATAGATCTGGCTCTAATACCACTGTTGGGTTCGCAGCATAGAAACAAAAAATTTCTATGATATGAACAACTGAGCACCAAGATCTATATATCTATATACAAGAAATGGGTGGATATACATCCATACAGAACTTACCCTCGAAGACTGACAAAGCGTTATGAGATTGGTTCTCGTGGATGATGTAGTCGTTCAATTGCCTATCTCAAAATCGTGATGAACTGCAGCTAGTCCAGCACCAGCAAGTCTAGCACCGCAAAGCAGTGGTGTATCCATAACCGCACCAATACGATGGAAATGTATCTATAATTTTTGATGCCCCATGCTTGTTTAGTATCTACTTTGCTTTACTTGTCCACACTTTGAGGTGCTTTTTACATGTTTTCTGGTACTAATCTATTAACAAGTTGCAACAGTGACAGATGCCTGTTTTCTGCTGTTTTTGGTTTCGAAAAAGTTCGTAAAGAAATATTCTCGGAATTGGACGAGACAAACGTCAAAGTCAATTACTTTCCGTGGGGAACAAGAAGTCCAGAGGAGAAATGGAAGGGCCGGCCAGGGGGGCCAGACCCACCCCAGGTGCAGGGGCAGGTAGGCCCGCACCTGGCTAGGGTTTGGTGGCCCTGGCCGCCTCCCGGTCTCGCCCCTTCGCCTATAAGAAGCCCCCGATGCAGAAATCCTGAGTACCCGATCAGAAATCCACGAAACCGTCTGTAGCCGTCGCCACCATCGTCCCTAGATCGGGGGGATCTTAAGTTCTTCCCGGCACCCTGCCGGAGGGGAGATCATCCCGGAGGCCTTCTCTCCGGTATGATTTGTGAGTAGTTCCACCTTGGACTATGGGTCCATGTAGTAGCTAGATGGTTGTTTCTCCTCCTTTGTGCTTTCATGTATAGATCTTGTGATCTCCGTTCATGATCAAGATCTAATCTATTTGTAATCATGCATGTTGTGTTTGCGGGGATACGATGGATATTGAGATTATTATGTTGGTTTGATTAATGGTTTTATCTTTATGATTGTATCATGTCTATGTTGTTTGCGATCTTGCATGCTCTCTGTTGCTAGTGGTTATCTTGGCCAAGTAGTTTCTAGTGACTCCAAGAGGGGGTATTTATGCTCGATAGTGGGTTCATGCCTCTAGTTTCCAAGGGAAGTGACAGAAATCTCTTCGGTTGTAGATGTATTGTTGCTACTAGGGAGAAAACAACGGTCTATTGTTCATGGAACATGTGGACTGTTTACCTTACACACTTTGCTTAAAGCAGTTGTCTGTTGCTTGCAACTTAATACTGGAGGGGGTTTGGATGATAACCGGAAGGTGGAATTCTAGTCATAGATGTAGTTGGATGACGGTCTATGTGTATTGTTGTATTGCCCAATCAGCCTCATAGGATCTTTCTAGCTAGTAATTGCATTGTTATGCCTTGATCAGTTCCTATCAATTGCCTCACTGTAATTTGTTTACCCTTCATGCCATGTTGTTTATCTAAGGAGAGCACCTCTAGTGAACTATGGACCCCGGTCCAATCTTTACCATTGATACACCTTCACCTGTTACCTGTTTACTTGCTGCAAACCATTACCTTCCACGCCATATGTTTAATCCTTAGTTAAAGCAAAGCGGTGAACTTGACAACCTCACTGATTCGTTGGGGCAAAGTCTTGAGTTTATGTTGTGCAGGTATCCGCGTTTCTTGCAACACCTGTCTGACGTTTCCTACCTCCTTCTGGTTCGATAACCTCGGTCTCAACTGAGGGAAGACTTGCTGCTTGCTGCTTCACACCTTGCTCTTGGGGTTTCCAACGAAGTGCTCCACACGTCAGCAACATCAACAAGTTTTCTGGCGTCTTTGCCGGGGAAATATATAGAACAGCTTCAACCTTTTCCTCCCTGTCAAGCACGCCAGCCAACACAAGTTTTCTGGCGCCGTTGCCGGGGAGGCTAAGGAAGTCTTCACTAGGGGAGTCCTTCACTTCCTTTCTCTTTACTTTGTTTTTAGTTTGCTTTGTTTCTTTTGCTTGGTTTTGTTTGCCTATTTTCAAAAAAACCCAAAAAAAATAGTCTAGTTTGGTTTGCTTGCCTTATTCAAAAACACAAAAATTAGTTCCTAACCTAGTTGCCACCTTGCTCACCATGTTGCTCCCCCAGTTTGCCCTGGAAGATTTTGCAATAGGTAGTGACTCCATAATTGGGAAAGATAATATTGAAGAATTTTTTAATTAAGTTAGCAAGCATGAGGATAATGAGGATAAATCTATAGCAGAGCTTGCTCCTAATTATGAGATTGTTGCGTCTTCTTTAGTTCATATGTTGGAGGCTAGGTTTGTTAGCCTTAAACCCTTCATACAATTATTGTTCCTAAAACTAAAAGAAGAGAAGAATGTTGAAAAAAGGGAATTCATCCTTGAAACTTTATCAAAAGAATTCCATGATGTTGCTAGGGAAGCCAAAAAGGTTTTTGAACGTTTCAATATGCTAGGATCAAGTGTATATGGTGTGGGTATTTTTTATAAAACTAAGCCTAGATAAGAATTCAATATACCCATACCCTTTAAACTTGTTGGAATGCATGAAGCATTTGAAAAGAACTTTGATTGGATTTCCCCTAAAAATCTTTTTGATGAAAGTAGTAGACCAAAGAGAGATGACAAAGGATCCTCCAAAACCCATTTGGATGAGATATCTTTCATAGTTTAAGATTTTTTAAGTATGAATGTTAATGCTTCCTCATTTGAAAATACTTGATTCTTCTTGCTTCTTGTGCCTAACTTAAAGGCGTTAAAGAAAAGTACTTTTTGGGAGATAGCCCAAGAGTTTCCTTGAGTCTTGGAAGTTACTAATTCTGTAATGACCTCTCCTTATCCTTTTTGTTTGCTTTTTGTGCCAAGAATGACCTCTAATGAGAGGGAAATAAGATTTGGGGAGTTGCTGTCCCGAAACAGATTTCTGTCCTCCACCAAAACAATTCGTGAGGAGGCTCCGTAACTTGGATTGAGCTCAAAATTTACTAATATATCCCCCAGTATGTTAGATAACTTTCATTAGTTCAACATCTTTTGATTTGAGCAACAGACGATGTTCGAAAAAATTCGTTTCTGCCTGCTGGTCTGTTTTGACAGATTTTTGCCACTATTTGCATTTGCTTCTTATTGATTCCTTTTTGAGTTCTCTTTAGGTAAATTGAGCTTTTTGAAGGGGTTACTACAGTATATTGTGTTTTTAGTGAAAAACCTTGCTGTTCCAAAGCTTTGCCAGAGGTCTAATATCTTTTGAAAAAGTTAATGTTGCTAATGAAGATTGTGTGATGTTTTGTATGAAGTTTTGTATGAAGGAAAAATTTTAGGTGTAGAGAGAGAATGATGCAATGAGATGAATAATGGAAAAAGATCAAGCTTGGGGATGGCACCATGGTGTCACCCCAAGAAATATCCAAGAGGTACAAGCGTCAAAACTTGGGGATGCCCAAGGCATCCCCTTCTTCATCAATAAAAAGCTCAGGTCTGTCTAGACACTTCGTTTTTATTGTTTCATGCACAGTTGTGTTGTTCTTGGAGTGTCTTACTTTTCATTTGCTTTGCTTAGTTTTTTTAGTTTTATTAAGTAGTTTGGACCCCTGTTCTCGCTGTGTTGTTTTGCAAATAAGTTTGCTTGGTGTTTGGATAGGAGTAGTAAGTTCTTGCTTGAAGTGCAAGAGGAGCTTGCATTGACTGTGACTTAGACTTTAGCATGACATGCTAGGTGTTGTTTTGACATTATCCTTAGTGATTATTGCTGTAGCATGTATTGTTCCAAACAACTGGGATTGCTTAGTGTTCCTTGAAGAAATTATACATTGTTTTAGCATGCAAAAGCATAGTATTGTGGTATTCTCCTTTGATGTTTTGCTCGGGTTGACTTGGCACATGATCACACCATGTTATGACTATGACAATGTCAACACTCGGATTTTTAATCACAGATGCCTGTTATGCCATACATTGCAATCCAAGGATTACCATTTTTGCGAGACATAACAGATTGGATATCACAGTACATCATCCATTACAAACCATACATAAGGTCTTACACAAATAAGGATCTCATGATCCAGTTCTTAATACAATTCAAGCAACGGAATAACATAATAGTAACGATAGCGTAGGCGAAGCTCCATCTTCAGGGTCATAGGGAATGCTGACGATGGGAGATGATCCTAGTTGTCATAACCTTCCTGTTGTCCATCCTCCTAATACTCCTCTTCATAGTATGGCCACGGGAATAGCCAGGGACAAAGCCATGAGTACTCTTTAAGTACTCGAAAACTAATACTAACAAGTGAAGTGGTTTTGAATAGGATATACTAAGCTTTAGGGTTGTTTTGCAAAAATCCAGATTTACCTCTACTAAGTTTAGAAGCAACGGAAACTAGTTGAAAGTTTTATAACACCTAAGTGGGAACTTGAATTTCATGTCACAACTCTGTTGTGGTCAAGTCAAAGTCACAAATCATTTCATAAGTCATTTTAAAACATCTGACGGGGGAACAGTATGGCCACTCCAACTGTCCATAACCGCGGACGCGGCTATTTGAATAGTTTGAAACTCTGCAGAGATTGTACACTTTCACCACAACATTCGATACATCCGTCAGGAACAATCCTGAATTCACCATACTCAGTATGCGGATAATCAATCCTAACCTTTCAATTACACGCCCTAGTATAGGCACCTCTCCTGTGAGTTTGGCCTCCCAACCATGAAAAACTGTCATCTTGGGTATTGCACAGGTGGACAATCTTCACAAGATAGCCTCAGCTCAGACCTTAGCCGCAAGGGAACCCATACTAAGGTATTTAAATTTCCAGTCAATCCCTACCCAAATTTCGGGTATTGTGGTTTTACGGTAAAATTGGAATGGTATCGCATCAAGACAACCATCAGTTTTATAAAGGGCTAAGGCTCATGCCTTAACATTTTCATCATCAAAATAATCTAGTGTTCGGAAACACATGTAAAAACATTTCAGTAGAATGACTCATCATTCTAAGGTTTTCATAACCATTTTCACCAAGTATTCCCATCTAAAGTTTGCTATTTTCATGAGAAATAAAATTGACAATTCAAAGTTGGATCAAGTTTTATGCTTAGCACTAGCATCTATTAGTAGGGGGTAAATACTAATGAGGGGTAGTAAACAAGTGGGGATTAGATAAGTTCAATCTCATGCCTTAGGATGGCATCAAGATTATCTAACTTAGGCCAAGTTTTATGCTACCTTCAATTATCTTTCTGGAAGCTACAAGTCACTAAGTAAACTTTTGATAGAAAGCTTTTAATAAAGAAAATAAAATACTAAGCTTGCAATTAAAACTAGGATGGTGTGTCAAGTGGGTATAATCACATATGCTTAAGGCATATAGTTGGAATAGTAACAATCAAGTAGTAGCTTGCATAAGTAGGGTATCTTGCAAGTGTTAGCTTTCCTTGTGCAGAGCAGTGGTTGAAGTTATCCTCGGCTTCTTCCTCGTAGTATCCTCCTTTCTCCTTGTATCCTTGGTCGGTACTAGCGTCTATAAATAAATATGAGGTACACAATCACGAAACAATACTTAACTATTTCTAATCATCACACAAAGGTTCATACTAGATGATCTAGCATCATCACTAATATTACAAGATTAAAGCACTTGTCTCATTTATTTTATTTTAGTAAAGTAATTTCTACTCATTGAAAAACTACTTAAGATTTAATATTCTCCAACTCAAACATGGGATCATGTTGACACATGTCATCACCACATATTTCAGTACATGGGAATGTGATTTAAAGTGGTGTCACAATTTAATAAGGTTTAACCTTTTTATTTTATTTAATTAAAGTGACTAGAAATGCCTATGTGGCATTATTTTATTACTTGATCATTATTTCTGTAAGTAAACCTATATATTTTTATATATTCTGAAAGGTATGGCTTGGATTAAGCATTCCAGTACCTTTCTAACAATATTGGTTTAATGCATTTTGGTTTAGTGAATCGACCTGGGTTGATTTTTGAATCTAGGTACAGAACTGGGTTTGAAATTAAATGAATAAATCTAAGTTTAAATTAGTGGGTCGCGCGGGAGGTTTAACTGGGCCGGCCCACTATGCATAGCACACGCGCGGGCTGGGTAAGTGAGCAACCCCACTCGTCAGTGAGACAACAAGTGGCGAAACGGTATGGGGCATTTAGGATCATAGGATCTAACTCTAATCGAACGACTCTGGTTCATCGTCCACGTCGGGCAGTTCCAGCGAGACGGAACCCTAGCGCGGCCGGTGGGGGTAGTGGGAGGCTCACCGGGGCTCAAGAGATGGTCGGCGACGGGGGCGAACGACAAAGTCGACGACATCGATTCTCCTGGTACCGGCAGCTTCTCCTGGGTGGCTCCAATCGACGGCGCCTCTCCTCCTATGCAGTGGTGATCTCCGGTGAAATTCTGTCCACCTGGTGCTCGCCTTGCTCCGGGAGTGAGTGGGTGTGATCAGTGAGAGGTGGGGAGTGAACTGGTGTGAAGAAAACGAGCGGGGGAGGCCTCCTTTTATAGTGGATGAAGGGGACCGAAGGGTACGGGCTGAGCTCGTCGGGGTCGGCTACACAACGAGCTAATGGCATGGCCGAAGGTAGGGGACGGTGCATTGCCTCCTGGCGAAGCTCAACGGCTTGATGGCGAGGCGCGGGGCGGTGCGAATCGGTCGGAACATGTCGACACTCTAGGCGGCTCCGACGGAAGTCTTAATGGCGCACATGTAATTCTGGTCGCACGGCGGTGAACAAGCATGTCTGAGCGGTTCCTGGTGCGGTGGTGATCATGTACGCGAGCGGCAAAGGCGAGGCGTGGTTTGTGCGAGAGTGTCCAGCGCGGCGCTCTGGCGCGCTCTCAGCATGGCCGCAGAGAGAATGGTCGCGCGCGTTCTAGGTGGTCCAGTGGCTAGCAGGGTTCGAGCATTGGACAGGGGGTGGCGGTGGACGGTGGAGTGCCTGCTAGACAAGGTTGCCGAGGCTAGTTAGGGTTGTAGCTTACTGTCGACATTGGGGTTGGCAATTGGGCTCGGCCATGGTCCCCATTGATGGCATTGTCGAGTTTACAGTGATCTAGAGCTGGTTAAACTAGTTAGCTGATCTACTGAGAGTGTAGTGAGAGCTAGGGAGGGGACAAGGTTGGCACAACATTGCTCACTATAGTGTTTGTTGTTTAATTTGATTTGTGCCTAGAAGGTGTTTAATGAAATGGCCGAAAGAAATTCAAATTTGAATTTTGGATTCAAACTTGGTGGGTTTGCTTGGCACATACTAGGGAGTATCTGGTTAGTTGGATTGGTCAAGGGGCACTAGTTTGGTTGGGTTTTGAAAAGGTGTGATCTTCACATATGTTAAATATTCAATTCTGAATTGTCATTTGAATGGGGTTGCTAAATGTTTCTGCAAGTTTGAAAGGTGGGCTTTTATTCACTTTTACTTGGTTTTGCAAGGGGTGAGAAGAATTGGAAAATTTTCTGTTTGAAATCTTGGACTAGAAACACTCAAAGTGACCTAGTGAGCAAGATTGGAAAAAATGACATTTGCTTTATTTGAATTGTTTGTGATTTTATCTTGATTTGTTTCTGCTTGGAAATGTTTTAGATGATGTTATATTCATCTTTTAACCATTCCTTACTATTCACACAAGTTCATTCATGCATTTATCAAATCATCACATACACACATGCATTCATTTGGTTTTTATTTAATCAAAGTTTTTGTTAACCCTAATTTTAGTGATTAGAGTTTGATGATCATTGATTCATATTTTTGGGATGTTACAAACCTTCCCTCCTTAAACGAAATCTTGCCCCGAGATTTGAAAAAGAAGAAAAAGATTACCTAGGATTTAAAGCGATCAGGAAACTCCATCCTGATGTGATCTTCTCACTCCCAGGTAGCTTCTTCTTTAGTGTGGTTGCTCCACAGAATCTTGAGAAACTTGATGCTTCGGGTTCTGGTGGTTATGAAAGCCTCTTACAAAATATGGATGGGTACTTTGGGATATGTCAGGTCATCGTTGATATTTATGGTCCAGTGATCAATGTTCTTGAAAACTTCAGTCTTCTCCGGAACTTCAAGGCATTTGCAAAGTAACGATATATGGAACACATTGTGTACTGCTGACATTTCCTCTGGCAGTTCCAATTGATATGATACTTCTCCTCGACGATTCAGAATCTTGAAGGGTTTGATATATCTGGGGTCTAACTTTCCTTTGAGCTGGAAACCCTGCATTCCCTTCAAAGGCGATACTTTGAGATACACAAAATCTCTGATATTGAAGGCGAGGTCTCGACGTCTCTTGTCGGCGTAACTCTTCTGTCTTGACTGGGTGGTCTTGAGGTGCTCACGAATCTTGTGAACTTTCTCTCCTGCTTCTCACAGGATGTCGGGTCCGAAAATCTGACTCTCTCCTACTTCCGACCAATTCAAAGGGGTGCGACACTTCCTTCCATACATGAATTCAAATGGGGCCATTTGCAGACTAGCTTGATAACTATTGTTGTATGAAAATTCTGCAAAAGGCAAACACTCTTCCCATTTAGATCCATACTCTAGCACACATGCTCTCAACATATCTTCGAGTATTTGATTTACTCGCTCCGTTTTTCCATCGGTCTGAGGGTGATACGCTGTGCTGAAATCCAGTCGGGTTCCTAAACCTTCTTGGACTTTCTTCCAGAATCTCAAGGTAAACTGAGTTCCTCGATCTGATACGATGTTCTTGGGGACTCCGTGCAAACTGACGATTCTAGCGATGTACAACTTTGCTAGCTTCGAACTCTGGTATGTGGTCTTGACTAGTAAGAAATGGGCTACGTTGGACAATCTCTCAACTATGACCCAGATAGAGTCATTTCCCCTACTAGAAGTAGGCAATCCGGTGATAAAGTCCATTCCAACTGAATCCCATTTCCATTCTGGAATCTGTAATGGTTGCAACAGTCTTGCGGCTCTTTGATGTCCCGCCTTAACTCTCTGACATATATCACACTTGGCGATATAGCTTCCGATTTCTCTCTTCATCTTATGCCACCAAAATTGCTCCTTCAAATTTATTCCTCCGGGGTGGATAGAATAAAGAGTATCATGGGCCTCTTTCAAAATAACTTATTTCAAATCCAAATCTGCTGGTACACAGAGACGTCCTTTGTACCACATAACTCCTTCTTCATCCTCGGTGAATCTGGGTACTTTGCCTGTACCGATACGACAGTTTGATTCTGTCGATACTAGCATTTCCTTTCTGCGCCTCCTTGGTTTGGCTGATCAAAGTGGGTTGAAGTTCTATGCTAGCCAAAAATCCTTCACTCACTAATTCCATCCGGAAATCTTCCATCTTTTTGTGCAAACTTGGTTGCTCCTTCAAAATCATGGAGTTCAAGTGACATGGCAATCTGCTACCACATTGGCTTTACCGGGGTGATAGTGAATGTCTAGATCATAGTACTTGATTAGCTCGATCCATCTTCTCTGCCTCATATTCAACTTCTTCTGACTGAATATATACTCCAGGCTCTTGTGATTCGAATAAAACTCACAACGGTTTCCCGTGAGATAATGCCTCCATGTCTTCAGGTCTAGAACTATGGCTGCTAGTTCAAGGTCATGGGTTGGATAATTCAGTGCATGTTGTTTCATTTGTCGGGATATATAAGATATAACTTTGCCTTCTTGCATTAGCACACATCCGAGACCGATCTTAGATGCGCCACAATACACATCAAAGGGTTTCGTGATATCCGGCATGATCAAGATTGGGGCTGAAATCAATTTCCTCTCGAGGTCCTAAAAACTCGCTTCACATTTGTCTGTCCACTCAAACTTCTTGTCCTTCCTCAACAATTGGGTCATGGGCCTTGCAGTACTCAAGAATCCTTCTACAAACTTGCAGTAGTATCCGGCTAATCTGAGAAATGCACGAACTTGGGTTTGAGTGGTTAGGTTTGCCAATCTTCAACATCCTTCACCTTTGCAGGGTCAACGGCAATTCCTACGGCTGATATGATATGTCCGAGAAATCCTACCTCCTGTAACCAGAATTCACATTTGCTAAACTTGGCATACAGCTGATGCTCTCTAAGGGTTCTAAGAATGGTCCTTAGGTGTAGCTCATGTTCTTCTTATGATTTGGAATAAATTAGAATGTCATCGATGAAAACAATAACAAACTTATCCAGGAAGTCCATAAAAATCTTATTCATGAGGTTCATGAAATAAGCGGGGTCATTGGTTAATCCAAAATACATGACGGTATACTCATATAATCCATATCGGGTGGTAAAGGCAGTCTTGGGAATATCCTCTGTGAATCTTGAGTTGATGATAGACAGTTCTAAAATCGATCTTAGAAAACACTTTGGCACTAGTCAACTGGTCAAACAGGTCTTCTATCTTGGGCAATGGGTACTTGTTCTTGATGGTGACATCATTCAACTTCCGATAATCCGTACACAAACGGTTACCTCCATCTTTCTTGTCCACAAACAAAACAGGTGATCTCCATGGTCACGCACTTGGTTGAATCAATCCAATTTCCAGCATGGCATCTAGTTGCTTCTTCAGTTCTACTAGTTCAGACGGGTTCATACTATATGGTCTCTGGGCTATGGGTCCGGTTCCAGGTATTAATTCAATGATAAACTCGATATCCTGATCTGGGGGCATACCGGGCAAAACATCTGGAAATACATCGGGGTATTCACAGACTATGCGGACTTGGTCAATGGTTGGCTGGGCTAGACTCTTGTTGCACTTGAATTGACGGGGTAAGGTTTCAGATACATGCTCGACTGATATTCCGGCTGTACTGGTCATTTCTATGGCTTTCTTGGCACAATCAATTAATCCTTTGTGTTTGGACATCCAATCCATTCCTAGTACTACTTCCAAACCTTTAGTTCCGAGTACTATTAGATTAGCATAAAAATATATGCCATGGATTCAGATAGGGACGGCTTTGAAAATTTTCCTAGCTTTGGTGGTTGAACCAGGTATTTGAACAATCATAACACACTTCAATTTGGTTGGTTGAATCTTACTAGTGCATGCAAATTCTTCAGTAACAAATGACTGCGATGCTCCAGAATAAAAAACACTCTTGCATGTACTGAGTTAACAGAAAACATACCCAGCACGACATCTGGCGCTTCTTGGGCTTCTTCAGCATGCATGAGAAAGAGACGGCCGTTGCGGTTAAGCGAATTCCCTGGGGCAAACTTTCTTCCGGGCTGAACACGACGCTGCTGCTGAGCTGGGGCATTTGCATTGGGGGTTGAGGCAATATTCTAGGGGCACTGATTGGAATAGTGACCCTTGGTTCCACATTCATAACAAGTCACTTGCGACTTGTCCTTTGCTGCAATAGGCACAACATTGCTTCCAGCCCTTGGGGCAGTGTTGGTGTTGGTGGCGACATTGTTGTTGTTGAACTTGGGTGGTGCACGGTTGAATTTGCTGGGATTGCCGGGGTTGTTGTGGTTTCCTCCGGGCCTTGGGTTTCCACGGTTGGGATAGGTCGGATGGTTCATCGGGGGTCTATTGGTTCTTGGGGCAAATCCTGGAGATGGGTTGGGGCGATACTTTGGTGTATGGTCGGTTCCTGGTTGATGCATCATGCGATGCTTGCGGTTCTCATTAGATTGGTTGATCTTTCCTTGCATCTGAATGGCAGAGTCAACTAAGGCTTCAATATCTGCAAAGGGGATATTGACTAACACTGTCTGCATCTCATCGTGCAGACCATTCATGAATCTCTCCTTCTTCTTGGCTTCACTATCTATCTCATACAATGCATACCTAGCCAATGACAATAATTTGTCACGGTATTCCACTACCGTCATCCTTCCTTGCTTCAGTTCCCTGAATTCATCTCTCATCCTCTTGATGAAACCCGGTGGCACATGGGTCCTGCTAAACTTGACTTTGAACTCTTCCCAAGTCATCAGCTAACCTCCTGTCATTGCGCGAACGCTGTTCCACCATGCTCTTGCATCTCCGGCCAGATAGTGGGTAGCAAACAACACTTCCTCGTTGGCTTCAACTCCTAGAACTTCTAGATTGTTCTCCATGGTTTGCAACCAATCATCCGCATCTAGGGGCTCTTTTGACTTAGTGAAAACGGGTGGATTGGTGTTCTGGAAATTCTTGAGCTTATATCCATGGTTGTCCTGATTTCCATGGCCTTGATTGTTGTTGGCCATCTGAGCTATCTGTTGAAGGGTGGATAAGTTGGCTTGACATTCGGCTCTTTCGGCTTCACGGTCAGAAACCAACATTTGCAAGAGTTGCAACATCGGGTCCGGGGCTGAGTTGCTTCCTCCACGAGGCATCTGAAGATTGAGATAGATCATGAGAAAAGAGGGAAATTTCTAAAGTTCAGGGTTTTGAAAAAATTTCAAAGTTTGACTAGGATTTTTCTAGCAACTTGCTTTTCATTCATTCATAGCACATGATACAAACACACACCACAACAAAGGAAAACATATGGTTTTAAGAACCATTCTAGGAAAGCTACGATATAGTGGGACCGAATACAACTCACTAACGCTAGTGCTCAAGTGCTACTACTCCTCGGAGTCAGTGTCCTCATCATCCTCCTCATCATCATCTATGAAGGCAAAGTCATCCTCATCGGTGAAGAAGTGCATGGCCTGATCTTCCAGAAAGTCATCATTATCGCTGAGATAGGAGTAGGGGTCTCCACGAAGGTCTTCCCCTGCATTCTCCCTTTCCTCCAACTGCATGTCTCTCTCGTGGATGGTCTCCTCCAAATACGTGATCCGATGGCGAAGACGGGCAATGATGCGCTCCTTCTTGTCGAGTTTATGGCGACGAGACTTGTGATCCTTCACTAGCATGGCAATGGTCTGATCCTTCTTGGCGGCGATATTGTACTTGTGGTTGGCGTAGGAACGGGCATTGTCCAACTCCTTCTGAGGTCATACATCATGAAGCTGAGGTGGTCCAATTGACTCTTCAGCTTGTGGTGGTATGGGGCCTCCAGTGGCTGTCCCATAACATCACGCCTTGGGTAGAACTCAAAACGGGTACCCTTGATTTGATTGATACTCTGCCCACACAGACGGGCAAGAGCTTCCTGCATGGCCCTGGCAAGTCCATCGAGCCAGTTGTTCTCTCTTAAGGTGAACAGAATTCCCTCTATAGTGGGGGGTTCAATCTTTCCTGGGAGATTTGCAACAACTAGCCACTGCAATTCTTCTCCTTCCTGATCATTGAGCTGATCTCTAAAGAACTCGGGGTGCGGATGCTCTAGCTTCTCCGACACCTGGTCCAAGTCACGCTCAAAGATGAGGTATCCTCCATTCCCCAACTGATAAAACTTGTTGTACTTCACGTCCATCTATAAGAATATAGGATGAGTAAGTTAGTAGAGTGATCAAGTGTGTAAAATTTTATGTAAGTTTGCAAGAATTTTTGAGGAACATGAATTTTCATCAACGAATCCAAGTGATACGAATGAGAATATTTTTTGTAAATACTCACTTCCTTTGGTTTTGAAACTAAGTTTTTGATTCAAACGTCCATTCTAACTAGGGTATCCTATGTTCAGGATGGCTCTGATACCAACTTGTCAACACTCGGATTTTTAATCACAGATGCCTATTATGCCATACATCGCAATCCCAGGATTACCATTTTTGCGAGACATAACAGATTTGATATCACTGTACATCATCCATTACAAACCATACATAAGGTCTTACACAAATAAGGATCTCATGATCCAGTTCTTAATACAATTCAAGCAGCGGAATAACGTAATAGTAACGATAGCGTAGGCAAAGCTCCATCTTCAGGGTCACAGGCAATGCTGACGATGGGAGATGATCCTAGTTGTCGTAACCTTCTTGATGTACATCCTCCTGATACTCCTCTTCATAGTATGGCAACGGGAATAACCAGGGACAAAGCCATGAGTACTCTTTAAGTACTCGCAAACTAATACTAACAAGTGAAGTGGTTTTGAATAGGATATACTAAGCTCTAGGGTTGTTTTGCAAAAAGCCAGATTTACCTCTACTAAGTTCAGAAGCAAAGGAAACTAGTTGAAAGTTTTATAAAACTTAAGTGGGAACTTGAATTTTATGTCACAACTCTGTTGTGGTCAATTAAAAGTCACAAATAATTTCATAAGTCATTTTGAAAACATCTGATGGGGGAAAAGTTTGGCCACTACAATTGTCCATAACCGCGGACGCGGCTATTCGAATAGTTTGAGACTCTGCAGATATTGTACACTTTCACCACAACATTTGATACATCCGTCAGGAACAATCCTGAAATCACCATACTTAGTATGCGGATAATCAATCCTAACCTTTCAATTACACGCCCTAGTATAGGCACCTCTCCTGTGAGTTTGGCCTCCCAACCATGACCAACTATCATCTTGGGTACTACACAGGTGGACAATCTTCACAAGGTAGCCTCAACTCAAACCTTGGCCACAAGTGAACCCATACTAAGGTATATAAATTTCCAGTTAAGCCCTACCCAAATTTCGGGTATTGTGGTTTTACGATAAAATTGGAATGGTATCGCATCCAGACAACCATCAGTTTTATAAAGGGCTAAGGCTCATGCCTTAACATTTTCATCATCAAAATCATCTAGTGTTCGGAAACACATGTCAAAACATTTCAGTAGAATGACTCATCATTCTAAGGTTTTCATAACCATTTTCACCAAGTATTCCCATCTAAAGTTGATCAAGTTTAATGCTTACCACTAGCATCTATAAGTAGGGGGTAAATACTAATGATGGGTAGTAAACAAGTGGGGATTAGCTAAGTTCAATCTCATGCCTTAGGATGACATCAAGATTATCTAACTTAGGCCAAGTTTTATTCTACCTTCAATTATCTTTCTGGAATCTACAAGTCACTAAGTAAACTTTTGATAGAAAGCTTTTAATAAAGAAAATAAAATACTAAGCTTGAAATTAAAACTAGGATGGTGGGTCAAGTGGGAATAATCACATATGCTTAAGGCATATAGTTGGCATAGTAACAAGCAAGTAGTAGCTTGCATAAGTAGGGTATCTTGCAAGTGTTAGCTTGCCTTCTGCAGAGCAGTGGTTGAAGTTCTCCTCGGCTTCTTCCTCGTAGTATCCTCCTTCCTCCTCGTATCCTTGGTCGGTACTAGCGTCTATAAATAAATACGAGGTACACAATCACCAACCAATACTTAACTATTTCTAATCATCACACAAAGGTTCATACTAGATGATCTAGCATCATCACTAACATTACAAGATTAAAGCACTTGTCTCGTTTATTTTATTTTAGAAAAGTAATTTCTACTCATTGATAAACTACTTAAGATTTAATATTCTGCAACTCAAACATGGGATCATGTTTACACATGTCATCACCACATATTTCAGTACATGGGAATGTAATTTAAAGTGGTGTCATAATTTAATAAGGTTTAACCTTTTTATTTTATTTAATTAAAGTGACTAGAAATGCCTATGTGGCATTCTTTTATTACCTGATCATTATTTCTGTAATTAAATCTATATATTTTATATATTCTGAAAGATATGGTTAAATGTGATTTTTAAGAGTTGGGATAAACTCAAAAGCTCTTATGGTTGAATTTTGAAAAATGTTTGAATGCAGCAAAGCTTTTGCCTTGTTATTTTTACCATGGGAGATCTACAAATATACATGGTTTGAATCCAACGAGCTTGGATTAAGCATTCCAGTACCTTTCTAACAAAACTGGTTTCATGCATTTTGGTTCAGTGAATCGAGCTGGGTTGATTTTTGAATCTAGGTACAAAACTGGGTTTTAAATTAAATGAATAAATCTAAGTTTGAATTAGTGGGTCGCGCGGGACGTTTAATTGGGCTGGCCCACTACGCACAACGCACGTGCGGGCTGGTTAAGTGAGCGACCCCACTCGTCAGTGAGACAACGATTGGTGAAGCGGTATGGGGTGTTTAGGATCGTAGGATCTAACTCTAATCAAACGGCTCTGGTTCATTGTCCACGTCGAGCAGCGCCGGCAAGACAGAACCCTAGCGCGGCCGGTGGGGGTCGTGGGAGGCTCACCGGGGCTCAAGCGATGGTCGGCGACAGGGGCGAATGACAAAGTCGACGACGGCGATTCTCCTGGTACCGGCAGCTTCTCCTAGGGCGGCTCCAATCGACAGCGCCTCTCCTCCTCTGTAGCGGTGAACTCCGGTGAAATTCCGGCCACCTGGTGCTCGCCTTGCTCCGGGAGTGAGTGGGTGTGATCAGTGAGAGGTGGGGAGTGAACTGGTGTGAAGAAAACGAGCAGGGAGGCCTCTTTTATAGTGTTTGAAGGGGACCGAAGAGGGTGCAAGCCGAGCTCGTCGGGGTCGGCTGCAAAACGAGGTAACGACATGGACGAAGGTAGGGGACGGTGCATTTCCTCTTGGCGAAGCTCAGCGGCTTGATGGCGAGGCGTGGGGCGGTGCGAATCGGTCGGAACATGTCAACTCTCTGGGCGGCTCCGACGGAAGTCTTAATGGCGCACATGCGCTCCTGGTCGCGTGGCGGTGAACGAGCATGTCTAGGAGGTTCCTGGTGCGGTGGTGATCACGTAAGAGAGCGGCGAAGGCGGGGCGTGGTTTGTGCGAGAGTGTCGAGCGTGGCGCTCTGGCGCGCTCTTGGCATGGCCACAGAGAGAATGGTCGCGCATGTTCTGGGTGGTCTAGTGGCTAGCAGGGTTCGAGCATTGGACACGGGGTGGCGGTGGACGGTGGAGTGCCTGCTAGACAAGGTTGGCGAGGCTAGTTAGGCTTGTAGCTTGCTGTCGACATTGGGGTTGGCAATTGGGCTCGGCCATGGTCACCATTGATGGCATTGTCGAGTTTACGGTGAGCTAGAGCTGGTTAAACTAGTTAGCTGATCTACTGAGAGTGTAGTGAGAGCTAGGGAGGGGACAAGGTTGGCACAACACTGCTCACTATAGTGTTTGTTGTTTAATTTGATTTGTGCCCAGAAGGTGTTTGATGAAATGACCGAAAGAAATTCAATTTTGAATTTTGGATTCAACCTTGGTGGGTTTGCTTGGCACATACTAGGGAGTATCTGGTTAGTTGGATTGGTCAAGGGGCACTGGTTTGGTTGGGCTTTGAAAAGGTGTGATCTTCACATATGTTAAAGATTCAATTTTGAATTGTCATTTGAATGGGGTAGCTAAATGTTTCTGCAAGTTTGAAAGGTGGGATTTGATTCACTTTTACTTGGTCTTGCAAGGGGTGAGAAGAATTGGAAAAGTTTATGTTTGAAATCTTGGACTAGAAACACTCAAAGTGACCTAGTGAGCAAGATTGGCAAAAATGACCATTTGCTTTATTTGAATTGTTTGTGATTTTCTCTTGATTTGTTTCTGCTTGGAAATGTTTTAGATGATGTTATATTCATATTTGAACCATTCCTTACTATTTAGTTGAATCACACAAGTCCATTCATGCATTTATCAAATCATCACATACACACATGCATTCATTTGGTTTTTATTTAATCAAAGTTTTTGTTAACTCTAATTTTAGTGATTAGAGTTTGATGATCATTGTTTCATCTTTTTGGGATGTTACAGACAAGTCACCATTCGCCTCTATGATCATTTAGTCTTTGACTTGTAGTACAACTCTTTGCTTTTGATTAGTTTGCTTTGTTGCATTGCATAATTTTGACCATTATTGCACTCTTAGTTGGTTGCTCCCAGTTTTTTGCTAGCCTCCACTTGTATGAGTAAGTTCTACTCATGATTCCAACTCCCAAGAAACCAAGTTATTCCAAAGTGTCCACTATAAACTCCTATGCATGGTGTGTTACACCATTCCAAGTATATTCTTGTTTTCATCTATCTTCCAATTAAAAACAATTTTGTTATGTGAAAACTTAGTGATTAAAGCCCTCACGAACTTGATGGCACACTTTATTCTTTGCCCCTAAGAAACTTGAACCATTGTGACAACTTTGTTGTATATGCTTGCACTTATAAGTTGGAATTAGCAGAACCGTGCTGTCACGGGGAACGTTTTCAACATTGCACTTGTACCTTGTTGTACTCAGTTGATATCATGTTCTTTTGTCTATGGTTGTCACCGATGTGAAATAAAGAGGGAACTTGTAAGTCCATGGAGTTTGTATCCTGTGTTAGAGAAACGCCTGGGCCGCTAGCCTAAGCCATGCCTAATCATGGTGGAAACTTGTAGCATCACCATAGTGACATCTATGAAGCATTCTTCTTATAAAAAAGAGACACATTGAGAAAAGAGGTAAGAGATAAAAAAGCACCATATTCCCATGGTACATAAGAAGAATTGTTGAGATGCTCATTGTCTACTTGCCTTGTCATTTTGGTTATGGGAAAGCTCCTATACCATGTGCAAGGGGTACCCCGTTGGTGGTTCTCAATGATATGCAAATACTTACAGTGACAAGAACTTACCTGGACCCAAAGTCGAGTATGCATGAGGTGTGGCCCTCGTATTCAAGGAGCATGAGATTTCCAACTTATACTTCGTCAAGCATATACTCCAGCTTTGCCAGTTTAACCTTAACCACTTCAAGATGCTTATGATAAGGGCAATGAGGGCTGAAAGCTAACTAGTACCATAATTTTTGGAAGCTCTTTTTGAAAATTGTAATCCCTGCTTCCTTTACAAAAAGGCCTTTCTTCCACCACTATTGAGTCTCCACCTTCTACCTTTAGGCACCATTAAGAGAGCATAGTTTTCATTCTGTGTGCAGTGTTCCAAAGCTTATTAATTGATGCATATTGTGTTATTACTTGCTCTTGTGCTATTTGTTTCTAGTCACCCTTGTGAACTTTGCAGGTGTCCTATGCATTATATTGCTACTCTATGAGGGACAAGCTGATTGCCACTATGCTATGTTTTCTGCATGTGAAACAAACAAACGTTTTTCAATGCATGTTATTCATGATCTTTGTTTGTAGCTTGCCATGTTGCATGCATAGTTACTATGTCTTATTGTTAGAACTCCATCTTTCAGGCACATGTTTAGAGTTCTTTGATCCCATCTTTTAATGCTTGCAAATGGTTGGATCTTTATTGTGAGGGTGCATGTCACCTAAAAAATTATTCTTTTTATCACTTACCTACTTGAGGACGAGCAAGAGTTAAGCTTGGGGATGCTGATACGTTAGAAACGTATCTATAATTTTTGATGCTCCATGCTTGTTTAGTATCTACTTTACTTTACTTGTCCACACTTTGTGGTGCTTTCTACATGTTTTCTGGTACTAACCTATTAACAAGTTGCAACAGTACCAGATGCCTATTTTCTGCTTTTTTTGTTTTAGAAAAGTTAGTAAAGAAATATTCTCGGAATTGGACGGGACAAGAAGTCCAGAGGAGAGCTGGAAGGGCTGGCCAGGGGGGCCAGACCCACCCCAGGCGCGGGGGCAGGTGGGCCCATGCCTGGGTAGGGTTTGGTGGCCCTGGCCGCCTCCTGGTCTCGCCCCTTCTCCTATAAGAAGCCCCCGATGCAAAAACCCTGAGTACCCGATCAGAAATCCACAAAACCGTCTGTAGCCGCCGCCACCGTCGTCCCTAGATCGGGGGATCTTAAGTTCTTCCCGGCACCCTACCGGAGGGGAGATCATCCCGGAGGCCTTCTCTCCGGTATGATTCGTGAGTAGTTCCACCTTGGACTATGGGTCCATGTAGTAGCTAGATGGTTGTTTCTCCTCCTTTGTGCTTTCATGTATAGATCTTGTGAGCTCCGTTCATGATCAAGATCTAATCTATTTGTAATCATGCATGTTGTGTTTGCGGGGATTCGATGGATATTGAGATTATTATGTTGGTTTGATTAATGGTTTTATCTTTATGATTCTATCATGTCTATGTTGTTTGCGATCTTGCATGCTCTCCGTTGCTAGTGGTTATCTTGGCCAAGTAGTTGCTAGTGACTCCAAGAGGGGGTATTTATGCTCGATAGTGGGTTCATGCCTCTAGTTTCCAAGGGAAGTGATAGAAATCTATTCGGTTGTAGATGTGCTATTGCTACTAGGGAGAAAACACTCTTGTTCATGGAACATGTGGACTGTTTACCTTACACACTTTGCTTAAAGAAGTTGTCTGTTGGTTGCAACTTAATACTGGAGGGGGTTCGGATGATAACCGGAAGGTGGACTTCTAGTCAAAGATGAAGTTGGATGACGGTCTATGTATATTGTTGTATTGCCCAATCAACCTCATAGGATCTTTCTGGCTAGTAATTTCATTGTTATTCCTTGCTCAGTTCCTATCGATTGCCTCACTGTAATTTGTTTACCCTTCATGCCATGTTGTTCATCTAAGGAGAGCACCTCTACTGAACTATGGATCCCGGTCCAATATTTACCATTGATACACCTTCCACTGTTACCTGTTTACTTGCTGCAAACCATTACCTTCCACACCATACGTTTAATACTTTGTTATAGCAAACCGGTGAGCTTGACAACCTCACTGATTTGTTAGGGCAAAGTCTTGAGTTTGTGTTGTGCAGGTCTCCGTATTGCTTGCAACACCTGTGTGACGTTTCCTTCCTCCTTCTGGTTCGATAACCTCAGTCTCAACTGAGGGAAGACTTGTTGCTTGCTGCTTCACACCTTGCTCTTGGGTTTCCAACAAAGTGCTCCACGTCAGCACCATCACGCACACACGTCTGAATACCCCAACAACCTCCGAGTCCTCGCTCTAGCAAAGCAGTGGAAGTAACAAATCCTAGAGGGGCAGAGAGATCCTTCACAGGGAGGTGTAAGATGAGAGGAGGAGAGAGGGCCTTTTATAGGGAGATGGGGGGGCAGCCCAAAGTCCATGGCGTGATAGCCATGGTGGGTGCCCCCACATCTTCCACATTCATGTGGGTGGAGCTCCCACTCCCATAAAAAGCCTCCATTCAAAATTCCACTCACCTCCATTAAATTTCCACCAAATTTAATGCAAGCTCTCATTTAATAAAAATATTTTATTTATTTTATTCATAATTTCGTTAATTACATTAATTAACAAACATTCACATAAAACCCCTTGCAACATTTCAATTTCACATGCAGAACCAGTTTCAGCAATTTCACCCGAAATAATTCCGGTTTCCATTGAATCCAGCACTTTCTTTTTCTTTCTCTAGCATCTTATTTGCTCCAAATGGTGTCGGTATCTCTTAAGTGTGTCACCCTATGGTTCGAGAATAATGCAGACATGATCGAGACCCCTCTCCGATCAATAATCAGCATCGGGACTTGGGGATCCGTACTGACTCCCACATATTCAACGGTGACTTCTTGTGATCATATGAACCTTTTACATTCTAACTATATCCCTTTGTCTCGTGATATTTTACATGTCCAAGATTTGATCATTGGTATCCCCATACTTAGTTTGATCTTGTTACCGACATGTACTCTTATCTCGTTCCCGTGATATAATAACCTAAATGATCTCCATCACTTGCTTGCAAGCTATATCAATGTGATATCACCGAGAGGGCCCAGAGTATATCTCTCCATCATTTGGATGGACAAATCCCACTATTGATCCATGAGCCTCTACATAACACTACCGGAGTATCTGAACCCACCTTTATAGTCACCTTGTTACGGTGTGACGTTTGATGTTATGAAGTTACTCTTCATGTATTAGTGATTGGCATGATATCATGGTCTAAGGACTAAAGTTAATTTTAATGATGTTATAGCAATTTAAACATAATGAATTTGATCGTATTACTATACTTCATATGAATATTCATCACATCATTCCACCAATGCTATGACCTCGTTATTAACAACATCCAATGTCCATGATCATGAAACCTTGATGATCTTGTTAATCAACGAGCTAGTTTATATGAGAGGCATAACTAGGAACACTTTATTTTTTTGTTAAACACACATGTATTAACATTTTCAATTAATACAATTATAGCATCAGAAATAAACATTTATCATAAACAAGGAATAAGATAATAACCATTTTGTATTGCCTCTCTGGCATATTCCCTTCACCTAGTGTTCCCCATCTTTCTCATGTCAAACACATTCTTCGTTATCTTAAAGGAACTCTTTACCACGGTCTTCTTCTCAATTCCTCCTCACCCACAAGTCTGATAGTTTATTCTGATGAAGACTGGGAAGGTTGCCCAGACACTCGATGACTCACATCCATATTTTGTGTTTATTTGGGGATAATCTTATTTCTTGGTCATCTAAAAGGTAGGTCATGGTCTCCAGGTATTCTGCTGAAGCTGAGTAAAGAGTTGTCGCACACTCTGTCATGAAAGCTGTATGGATCCGTCAGCTTCTAGCTGAGCTACATCGACCACTTGCACGCGCCACCATTGTCTATTGTGACAACATCTCTGCAGTCTACATGGCTAGTAACCCTGTTCAACATCGTCGAACTAAGCATATTGAGATCGTCGCCGAGCCTGGCGTTCCCACTGCGGGGGGTATTAGAGATATGTTGTAATCGGTTTGTACCTCTCTATGTCGGTTGGCCTAAATCCTAGATTGGTTTAGCCTATATATACTCTGTAATCCCCCACATATCAATAGAAGTTATTATTCTCTCCAAATATCACGATCAAATGGATACATAAACAAATACGATTAGGAACACATATGGTTGAATACGGTGTGTATGCATTATCCCAATTTCCAAGAGAAATCCATACCTTTCTATCAAATATATATGTATTTGTTTCCCTTCCTTGAAATTTGAATTTTTATATTTCCTCTCTTTGTCTCTCGCGGAGAAGTCTGAAATTGTATTCTCTGTTTTCATCCATACCCATAGGAATCTTGGTGTGTAAAGTAGAAGAAGTGATGGAAACAATAACTAAATCTCTAATGCTTGTTTGGACGCATAGAATTGAATTCGCTTGGATTTTCAAATCCTGAATGGAAAGAAAATGACTTTCAATTCGAATTCTGTTATTTGTGTGGCTTGGAATTTATTGTTGGAATTAGAGGAAGGTACCCAATTCTAATTCCCGTTTAAATGTTAAAACCATGAAATTATATGTTTTCTTGCTTTTAAATAATATAGCTGTGTACATGTATGAATAGTAGCAGGCCCAGTACTAACTGTACAAGTCTAGAGAACCAATACGAGTACATATATTGGAAGATTACACTGCAGTTCTTTGTTCTGGCATTAATTTTATAGAAGGATACACATGTACTTGCTAATATGTTCTGGCAGTTAATCCCTAGGGTAGTATCACATAGAAGCACACAAGCAATGAAGTTAGCAATAAATAACCATATATAAGTTTATCTCTAAGCAATTGAACTCAACACGGACCATGCCTGATCAAATTCTCTTCTTGATCGAATTCCCAACATGGAGAGCTCCATGATGCCACAGTGGAGAAGTTGTCGCAATACACAACGGTGGCCTTGTCCATGAGGCAGGAGAGCTCGAGAAGCAGCTGATGTAGCCATGAGCCTTCAGCGACGGTGTTGGCTACAACCCTGGACTCAGCCTCGGCGCTGGAGCGTGGGACGGTGCGCTGCCGCTTGGACAACCAAGAAATGAACGATGGTCCAAGGTAGACGCAATACCCGGAAGTAGAGCGCTGGGTGTCAGGACAGCCGGCCTAGTCGGCATCGGAGTAGGCAACGATGTCCGTGGAAGAGGAGGCGTGTAGCGTCAAGCCAAGGTCTAGAGTTGTAGCATCCCAATTGTCTAACAATTGTAATGCTACTTGGTCTAGTAAGATAATGGCTACTTCCTATATATAATTGTTGCATCATAATTATATCATGCTCATGTCATCATGCCACCTTGCATTTGAGCATCATATAAAACCCTTTTCAATTTGGATCTCCTCTCATATGCATCATTAATTGTATTTGCCTCTTGATATTGTATTTGGTTATTGATATATTGTTTAAATGCCCAAGTTGAGTTGGGGGCATATCTTTTATTCCACTCCACCACCCTTTCTTTCACCACCTTATAATTCCACCATCCCATTATCCATGAGCTTGTATTTTATTTTCTCTTGGTATTTAATCTAGCTCATGGGAGATAGGATGGATCTACTTCTACAAATTCTTTTGCTTGGCTTTTATTCCACTTTTGGGAATGCATAAGAATAGTGCCATGTTAATATTATTGTTTTCACAAGAATAAACATGGCATTAATCATTTTGCATGGGCCATGCAAGCACCACCACATTCTAGTCCTTTGGGATTTTATATGAATTTTTGAGTGGTGTATATCTCTTGGAGCTCTCCCTTCTCTCTCAAATCTTTCACCTTGTTTGGTTTATTTCTTTTTATCTAGTGCTCATCAAGCTTTTCTCACATGTGTATGCCATGCATGGTCATGTAAGATCCTTTCCATCTCCATCTTTTCCTCCACACTTGATCTAGTCCTGACCATGCATCCTTCGTCCATACATCCTTCCTCTCCCTCTCCCCTTCATCTTGGTTTCATCTATAAGCATGTGTTAAAACCTAAAAATCCTACATGAAACCCTAGACCTAGCTTCCTCTCTTTCTAACCCTAAACCTATCTACCATACCACACCCTCTCTCTAATCCCTCCCCTCTAAACCTAAACCTTGACCAAGCCACCCCTCTCTAGCTAACCCTAGCTACCCGACCCTCTCTCTCGGCCTCTCTCCCTTCCTCTATGCCATGCAGGCCCCACCTAGCTACCTTCCACCCCAACCCTAACCAAAAACCCTAACCCGAGCCTCTCTATCCTAACCTACCTATCTACCCTCTCCCTCTAACCCTAGCTCTAACCGAGCCTCCCTCTTCCTCTCTCCCTGCCGTGCGACCCCACCAGCCCGAGTCCGCCTGCCTTGCCTCCCCTGGCCCACCTGCATGCTCCCGTGCCTGCCCATGCCAAGCCCCAGCTCGCGCACGTGAAGGAGAGGAGGAAAAGGTGGCCGAAGCCACCTTTATCCCTAACCCACTCCCCCACGGCACCCCGCTCTCCCTCGCCTTTATCTCCACCCTCCCTCTCTTTCGTACCGTCCCCAGATCCGCCCCAGAACCACCTCCTTCTTCCCCTCTTACCGCTCCGACCACCAACAGCCGACGCCGCCGCCGCCAGCACGTCGTCGTTCCGGCCGTCAAGCTCGTCGTGGAGGTGATCGAGGAGTCCGAGGACCACCCTCTGCTTCGCCCTGTACCCGCCAGCGAGGAGGAGAAGCACCAAGCCCGCCAGGACCGGCTCCGCCCGACGAAAACCCTAGCCCGCCGGAGCGTCTGCGTCGTCGACGGTCCTCTGCGCTCCGGCCCGATCCAACTCCACCGCCGAGCCCGCGGTGAGCACCTCCTTCTCCCTGACATGCTCCGCCTCGCCGTACCGCTCTAGCTCCGCCGGTTGTTTCATCGAGCACTCTGCGCGCGCCGTCGGCCACTGCGTTGGCTCGCTCCAGCGTCGCGTAGAACCTCATATAGCCGCCCGCCGCTCCTCTGTCACCATCCCTTAGCCCAGCCGCGCTGGTCAGCCCCCTCAGCGCGCACGCCCGCGACCTGGGTTCGATCCCCCGCACGCTGCGCTCTGCGCGTGCGGACACCGATCGGTCGTCAGATCGCAGAGAAGATCCACAGTGGCGTGGCCCCTTTTTGCGCTTAACCCCCTCGTTTTATTTCGGCTTTACCCGCGGTCCAGCCAGTCCCACATGTCAGCCTCCCAGCCTTTTTGCAAAAAGGTACCCCAGAGTCCAGAACCTCAACCCGCACTCCCCCGGATCCACCACGTGTCGCCTACCGGCTGGCTGCGCGCGCCGTGGACCCGCGAGGCTGCCGACCCCACCTGTCAGCCTCTTGGTCTAGGACAGCCGCGGTGAGAAAAACCTGTTCTGCACGCTGTGTCGCCCAGTCAGCAGTTGGCCCACTTGTCACTGTCTGTGGCTAGGTCTGGGCTGAGTGACAAAAGGTTTTCTGTTTTTCTGATTTAATTTAAACTTTTCAAATTTGTTTTAAATTCAAATTCAAATCTGTTTTCAAATATTTTTTTAAAATATAATTCCAAATTCAACATATGATATATGTTTTTGAATCAGAAAAATATGAGGATTTCAAATATGCTATTCAAAATAATGTTTGAACACTTTAATTTTCGAGTTGATTAAAATTACAATAAAATGCCCCTTTGCCTTAATTTATTAATAACTTTTGTTTTATAACTCCGAATTTGACATATGATATGTCTAAAATGATCAGCTCGACGAGACCTTTCTGTTTATGCATTCCATGTTCTGAATTGCAGCATGCATCATGTAAATATAAAGTATACAGCAACTTATTTGAGTATAAAATGCGACTAAAACTCCATAAAATGCCTTATTCTTGTACCCCACACCTCACCCATGCCATGCTACATTATTGCCATGCAAATTGTGCATCATTCATCATGGCATGATTGTTTGCTTGTCGCATTTATTCATATGCTTGTGCACTTTATTTATGTTGGCCCTTGTTTGTTTGGTTCTTCTTCGAATAGACGCTGAGCAGGGGATATATCAAGAAACCCAGGAGCACTACGCAGATCCTTCTCTCGCTTCAACTGAGCTGCCAGGAAAGCACTACCACAGGCTTGCATACATATAGTACCTATTGCCTCTATCTTATTCTTGCATCATTGAGTCGCGATTGCATTAAACTGAATCCCAAGTACTGCATAGCCTTTACTTTTAAACCCCACCGAAGCTTGTTCCTCCATCCCATGAGCCATTACTACAGGAGTTGTTTGAGCCATGCGGGTCGTAGAACAGCATGTGTAGGGTATGAGAGTGTCTGATGGATAACGAGGTACCTAAACAACTTAACCTGAGTAGTAATGGGATAACTAATGAAAGTGGCACCGGTGAGCAATATCTGCTATTTGGTTTTTCATGCTCACTTGTGTCCCGTAGGACCCCGAGTACTTGATTCCTGTTCCTTGAATATTCGCGCTATCCACATCCGGGAGGCTTATGAACCCCCCTAAGCCAGAGCTTGATTCATTCTTATTTCTTGGGGCCACAAAGTAGTTTGGGGCTTTATTACTATCATGTACTTATGCCATGCTTTACTGCTTTATTTATGATTGTGCGTGGAGCACCTGTACTGTTTAGGACCGTGACACGTTTTCGCTGTATCGACAAGCCCAGTCACACTTTCGGGTTCCCAGTCGTTTACAGCCGTCCACACAAACCCTGAGTCCGTTCCGGAGCCGGCCAACTTCGTTGCGGGTAGCTTAGTGGGGTGGCCCCCTGAAATATTTCTGAATCCTGTGATCGCTTTGTCGTGAATGCCTCGTTGGGTTTTGATTTGGTTTTTCCGAGGTTGATCGAGTGTGTGTTGCTATTTGTGCACCCCTGCAGGGTAAATCTTTCTGAAAGCCGTGTCCGCGGTTATGGACGACTTGGAGCACAGTTTCTCGATCATAGACAAGTATAACTAAAGTACCGCTTTTAATTTGACTAAGTACCTGACTAGTAAATAGTGCAACACTCATGGAATGGATAATAAAACTGCCAATGGATGGGGGCTGTTCGTCCGCTTCCTCGATGGTAAGCGAGGAGGAGGATGGATCTGTTAATATTACTGTTATAACTGTTGTTATTAATTCACGGACATCCGTCTATCTATGGTTAGGCGGATGGTTAGCGAGTATCCATAGAATTGTTAGGTATTATATTTTGCTGCAATTGCGTCACCCCAGGTTGTGTCCCCTTTAGAGGCATAAAGACTTGCTGAGTACCCCTAGGGTCTCACACGATAAATTGTTTGATTTAGATGAACAGGTGAACTCGCAAGATGGATACTGGGTGGAGGAGACGGACGATGTTGGCAACGATCACTCGGTGTAGAGATTCCGGGAACGGGGATCCGTGAGATCTGTGGGTGGGATGTGTTTATTTATGGGGCATCTTATGCCGATTTGCTTCTTATCCGTACTCGGATCTTGTTTTCCGCTTCCGCCTGATACTCTGATGTTTGATGTATGAGGAGATATCTGAAACTATTATATCTATCTAGGATATTTGGATCTTGCCGTATGGCGTTGCAATATTTCTATTTCTTTTAGATGGAATGGCTCTGAGGACTGTTGTATGGTGGCTTGCATACATACTCATTTGTGTATGTAGTTGATCCCTTCGCCTGCCGATTACGCCGCTCGTTCTTGTCCCGATGTTTGGAAATGGTTAGGACGGCCGAAAGGTCTACGTGTGAGTGGCATTTGGCCCCACCGTACTATTTTAACCATTTCCGCTCATCCAGGCTTGTAACTAAGAGCGTAATTCACCGAGGTAGTTACAAGAGTGCCACAAATGTAGCGTACAATCCGCTTCACCGAAGCCAAGTGAGAATCACGAGGGGCATGCATATGAAGGCAGACCTGCCGAACAACATACTAGAACTCCGTCCGAGTCAGGGTTGTTAGGAATAAACAAGTTATATTCCTCTAGGGGCCAAAGGCCACAATATATAGTACAGGTACAGGGCAAATATGCAGGAAGCCCCCTAACATATGGGGGAAATACAATATACAGATATATACATCTAACACCCCCCTCAAACTCATGGTGGATCCACAACACTGAGTTTGGAGAGTAAGAAATCATGCTGCGCTCTGGTCTGTGCCTTCGTGAAGAAATCCGCCAACTGTAAATCTGAAGGCACATACTGAAGCGCAACAACCTGAGCCTGCACCTGAGCACGTGTATAGAAAGCATCAACACCAATATGCTTGGTAAGCTCATGCTTGACCGGATCACGTGCAAAACTAATAGCACCTGTACTGTCAGAAAAAACCAGACTGGGTGTGGTAATAGAGACCCCAAAATCCGCAAATTACCACCGTAACCAGGTCACCTCAGGAGTCAACAAGGCCATAGCACGCAACTCAGCCTCAACACTCGAACGGAAAACCGCTGTCTGTTTCTTCGTCTTCCAAGCAATGAGCGAACCACCAAGAAACACACAGTAAGTAGAAAGTGAACGGTGATCCGAAGGATCACTCGCCCACGTAGCGTCCGAATAGCACTAGAGCTGGAGGGAGATGGAACGAGGAAAGAAAAGGCGACGAGTGATCGTACCACGAAGATAACGAAGAACACGGAGAAGATGACTATAGTGAACAGTGGTAGGAGCAGAAACAAATTGACTCAGAATATGAACAGGATAAGAGATGTCAGGACGAGTGACAGCAAGATAAACAAGACTCCCAACAAGATGACGATAACGCGTCGGATCAGAAAGAGGATCACCATCAGTAAGTTGAGGCTTAACATTAAGCTCCATAGGGGTCTCAACAGTACGCTCATCCCCAAGAGCAGCACGAGCATGAAGATCCTGAATATACTTTTCCTGAGAGATGTAAAAGCCATCAGAAGTGGAGAAAACCTCAATCCCAAGAAAGTATCGAAGAGGAACAAGATCATTCATAAGAAACTGATCACGAAGACGAGCCTTAACAAAGGCGATATACTCAGGATCATCACCGGTAATGATCATATCATCAACATAGAGAAGAAGAAGAGTGCGTCCGCGAGGAGAAGTGTGAACAAACAACGCTGGGTCATGAGCACTAGGGGAGAAACCAACAGCAGTCACTACAGAAGCAAAGCGCTCAAACCAGGCACGAGGGGCCTGTTTGAGGCCATAAAGAGAACGCCGAAGACGACAAACCATCCCCTCGGGAACAGAATACCCAGGAGGAGGCTGCATATAAACCTCCTCACTCAACTCACCATTGAGAAAGGCGTTCTGAACATCAAGCTAGGACACCGACCAGTGACGAACAGACGCAACAGCAAGAAGAGTACGCACAGTGGTCATATGAGCCACATGAGCAAAGGTCTCATCATAGTCACGACCATGCTCCTGCTGAAAACCACGAGCCACAAGACGCGCTATATAGCGCTCAAGAGATCCATCAGAGCGAGTCTTAATCTTATAGACCCACTTACACGTGATAGGACGAACACCGGGAGGGAGAGAAACAAGATCCCAGGTGCCAGTGCGCTCAAGCGCAGCAATCTCCTCAGCCATGGCCAGCTGCCATTCAGGATGATCTTCAGCATCCCGATAAGAAGTCGGCTCGGAGGCAACAGAAAGACCATACTGGCTAGGAGAGTAACGGTTGGGGGAACGACGCTGACGAATAGGACGAGTAGAGGGAAGATCATCAGAGGAAGACGACGCAGGAGAAGAGGGAAGAGGAGAGGAAGATTCTAGAGAACGAGGAGAACTAGGAGAACTAGACGGAGCAGAGGAGGACGGTGTCGAAGAAGAGATATCAGGGGAAGGAGATCCTGAAGAAGACACAATAGGGGTAGAAGGAGGTGTGTCAGGAAAGAGAAGAAAAGAAATATCTTCCACCGGGTAAGTACCAGCGGTGGGACGAGGATAGAAAGGACGCGTCTCATCAAAAGTAACATCACGAGAGATACGCATCCGATGACCAACAGGGTCCCAACAGCGATAGCCCTTATGCTCATCACTGTATCCGAGGAAGACACACTCAACAGACTGAGCGGTCAGTTTGGTGCGTTCGCGAGGAGCAAGGAGAACATAGCAAACACAACCAAACAAGCGAAGCATGGAGTAGTCTGGAGACTGTCCAGATAGGTGCTCAAGAGGGATACCACCCTGCAAGGCGGCAGAAGGCTGAATATTGATGAGGTAAGCCGACGTAGCGACAACCTCAGCCCAGAAATGCGGCAGGAGAGAAGAAGCAATCATCATAGCACGAGTGGTCTCAAGAAGATGGCGATGCTTACGCTCAACAACGCCATTCTAGGCATGTGCGCCAGGACAGGAGATCTGAGCAAGAGTTCCCTGCTCAGCAAGAACACCTCGCAACATCTGGGAGATATACTCACCAGTAGAATCAGCACGAAAAACACGGATGGGGGTAGAATACTGAGTACGGACCATGGCCGCAAAACGATGATATATGGAAATCACTTCACTGCGAGAGCACATAAAATACAACCAAGTGTACCGAGAAAAATCATCGATGAATAAAATACAGTAGCGATGGCCCCCTTTCGAAGCGAAAGGAGCCGGACCCCAAACATCGGAATGAACTAAATCAAAAGGTCGCTGAGATACAAACGCGCTAGTAGGATAGGGAAGTTGAATCTGTTTACCCAACCTACAGCCCTGACAATGCAAAGACCCATCTCCTGAGAGAGACCCCAGAAGGCCACGATGAACTAATGACGACAAGCGAGAGTCAAAGAGGTGACCAAGACGATGATGGCACTGCTGAAAGGAGATGGTACTAGAGGCGACAACCGGAGAATAACTGGCAGATGAAGTGGCAGCGGAAGGAACACGAAGCCAGTCTAACTCCCAAAGTCCTGAAGAGTCACGGCTGTGAGGGCCAGCTCCAACCAGGGCCTGTGTGCGACGGTCCTTGATAACACAAGAATCATCATCAAGGATGACGCGACAACCAGAGTCAGTAAGCTGGCTAGCAGAGAACAAATTCATCTTAAGAAGGGGGACATGAGAAATATCAGGAACAAAAAAAAGAAGAAGTAGAAAGGGTGCCCCGACTAGAAATAGGAAGAGAGGTACCATCAACCGTAAAAACACGGACATGAGAAGGGAGAGAACGAAGAGCGGACAGAAAATAAGACTTAGAGGTCATATGAAAAGAAGCTCCAGAATCCAGATACCACGGAGACGTACCTGACTGTGTAGAAGGTGGTGGTCGCACAGTGCCTGAAGAGTAAGTCACAGAACCAGCAGTGCCCGTCGAAGAAGAGCCTGTAGCAGCAAGCAGACCGTGAAGACTCCTGATAATGTCCTGATCAGAGAGAGAAACTACTGAAGACCCGGAAGGAGCCGACTGCCCACGAGCCTAGTGCTGCTGACGTAAACTAGGGTCCCGTGTATAACAGGTGGCCCAAATGTGGCCATCCTTGTTGCAGTAAGAACAGTGACGAAGAGAACCACGGCGACCCTGACCACGATCCTGCTGGTGCTGACTCTGACCTGGAGGCTGCTGGTGCTGAAGCTGACCCTGAGGCTACTGGTGCTGAAGCTGACCCTGACCCTGACCCTGACCTGGAGGAGTGGGTAGAATCGGTGGCGGCGGCACAGGGGACCGCGGCTGAGTCGAGGGAGAAGACGGAAAAGGAGCACCACGAGTAGCAAGCACAGACGGAACCGCAAGAAGACCAGCACTACGGAGACGGGTCTCCTCAGCCCGAAGCTCAGACAACACCTCAGAGAGCGGAACACAACCACAAGCATTCAGCTGAGCACGCCAGGGCTCAAAGTCCCGGCGAAGCCGAGACAGAAACTCATAGATGCGGTGAAACTCCAAATTCGAGCGCACAATCTAGCAGCACGAGCATGTGCCACAAACAGCAGTACAAAGAGAATCAAGCTAACGCCAGATAGCAGCACTCTGAGTATAGAACTCATCAATAGTGGAATCACCCTGCTGAAGAGCATTCTCCTGGCGAACCACGGACAGGTAAAGAGCATCCCCAGACGGCTGATATCGCTGACGAAGATGTGCCCACTAAGCAGAAAAAGTGGGGAGACTCATGAACTTGGCAGCATACTGGGGCAGAACACTGGAGGTGAGAACAGCAGCAGCACGAGCATCCTCATCGACCCACTGAGTGTAGGCAGTCAGAGCGTGACGATAGGTCTCGAGATCAACAAAGTACTGTTTGAACTTCAGGTCATAAGCAGCAACAACACTATCATCGGCACTCTGAGCAGCATCCTTGGCCTCCTGAGAAGCATCAGCACCGAGAACAATCGGCGTCGGCGGAAGAGGAGCCACAGGAGTAGGGGGAAACGGCGGACTGGAGACCTCGCCGGAGAGCGCACCCCAAAGACGGAGACCGCGCATGTGAACGCGCATGAAGGCAGCGAAATCAGAATAATTCGCGCCATCAAAGATCACCGGGCAGCGAGGAATCGCAACATAGCCCGATGCAGAAGACATATCTCTCTCTCTCTCTTTAACTCTCAGATCCAAACGGGGACCGTCAAAAATCAAATGTCAGATCCGACGAAAACCAGCTGGAGTCCGCGGTCTGGCGGGCGGCAGGAAGGAGGTCCCTGGCAGGAGGCAGCGTCAGGGCGTGACGCAGGCAGGTGACGCAGGCGGGCGTCAGGCAGGAGGTGACGCGGGCGGGCGTCAGGCAGGAGGTGACGCAGGCGGGCGTCAGGCAGGAGTCGGCGGGGTCCCGCGCGTTGGAGGCAGATGGCAGGCCCACGCGCGCATCAGAGCAAGGGAGCGGATCGGCGGGTGCACGCAAGAAGTGGAGATGCCCAATTGAAGCTGGTGGGGCCGATTGGCAGTGAGAGGGGCGGGTGGATCAACGGGTGGATCAGCGGGTGTAAAACAGCAAGAGGCAGCGATTGTATGTGTGTAGATGCGTTGCATGACGGTACGGCGTGGAGGCGGCCGTCGGGCGCTGTTGATGCAGCGATCCCGCGTGGAGGCGGGCGTCGGGGATGCAGGCCCGCATGGAGGCGGGTGTCGAGTGGCCCGCGTCGGTTCCTTCTGGAGAGTGTCGGTGCAGGTGCAGCCGCGTGGAGGCTCCAGGCGGGAGTTCTAGAGATCGATGCAGGTGCAGCCTCGTGGAGGATCCAGGCGGGAGTTCCAGAGATCGATCCGGAAGGGATCCGTACGAGGCGAGGCGGACGATTTGATCCAGAGGAGGAGAGCAGGCGTACGTCGCCTGATACCAGAGGAGATCCGATCCGAGATCCGATCTGAGAGATAGAACGGGAATTCCACGTACACGGTCAGAACGGGAACCGGCGATGGCCGGGGCGAGCTGACGGCGGCGGTGGTCACAAGCAGAGTTCCGGTGGGCATGGAAACCCTAAAACCGGCTCTGATACCATGTTAGGAATAGACAAGTTATATTCCTCTGGGGGCCAAAGGCCATAATATATAGTACAGGTACAGGGAAAATATGCAGGAAGCCCCCTAACATATGGGGGAAATACAATATACAGATATATACATCTAACAAGGATGAGGTACTGAAGAGCGTCGACAATGGACCGAAAGAATGAAGCGTCCGGTGCTGGAAAACCATCAGTGGCAGAGAGCTTGGCCTTCGTGTCGATAGGCGTGGTCACATGGTGACAGTTAAGGATCCCCGCGCGATCCAAAAGCTCATGAGCATACTTCCGTCTAATGAAGGAAGAAACCATCCGCACGCCATACCACCTTAATCCTGAGGAAGTAGTGAAGGGGTCCCAAGTCCTTGAGAGAAAACTCATCATGATGACGGTCAGTGAGTTATAGGATCAGCTGAGAGGAGCATGCCGTCAAGATAATAACATCGACATAGAGGAGAAGATAAGTTGTAGCATCGCCCTGGCGGTAGACAAATAGCGAAGCATTGGAGTGATTGGAGCGGAAGCCGAGTTGAAGAAGAAACGCTACGATACATTGATACCAAGCATGTGGCGCCTACTTGAGCCCATAGAGTGACCGTGAGAGCAGGCAGACATGATCCAGGTGATCGTAGTCGACGAACCCGGTAGGCTGCTGGCAGAACACTTGCTCCTGGAGATGACCATGAAGAAAAGTATTGGAAACATCCATCTGATGCACCTGCCAGCAGCGAGAGACCATGAGTTAAAGGACTGTATGGATGGTGTCGCGTTTGACAACAGGCGCAAAGGTGTCATGGAAGTCGACGCCTTCACGCTGTCGAAAACCACAGACCACCCAGCGCTCCTTGTGACGATCAATGTACCATCTGGATGAAACCTGTTCTCGAAGACCCACTTCCCAGTGATGACGTTGGCGTGAAGCGGATGGGAAACAAGCTGCCACGTCCAATTGCACTACAGGGCGTCAAACTCCTCCTGCATGGCTGTGAACCACAAGGGGTTGCGGAGGGATTCCCGGGCGGAGGCAGGCAGCAGAGAAGGCACAAACATCGAGGCAGTATATGTGTACTCGTCCGTAGGGTACTGCGTGGATGGGCGGAAGACACCCGCGCGAGCGTGCGTGATGGGACCCGTGCCATCCTGCGGCCGCAGCAGCATAGGTGGACCAGTCGACGGTGCATCACCTGAGGTACCACTTGAGGGTTATGCTATCGAAGAGGAGGACGTCAAGGCAGCGCCTGAGGTGGCACAAAAGCACCTGAAGTGTTGCTTGAGGACAGCAAGGAGGCGTTGGAGCCAGAGCTCGAAGATGACGCGGGGCGCCCAAGATGGGACTCGAGGGTGTCGAGGTGGCGCCCGAGATAGATCTCGAGGGCAACACGGGGCACGACAACCAGGGTAGGCGCATGCCGCCACAGGGGGGTCTCCTGTGGATGATGTAGAGTGCTCCATCTGATCCTGTGCAAACTGCGTTCATCGAAGTAAACATGCCAGGAAGTGATCACCCGGTGCAACATAGGATCATAGCAGCAATAGCCTTTGGAGTTAGTCGGGTAACCGAGTAAGACACATGGGACGAAGCTGGGGCGAGTTTGTGAGGGGTGGTGGTGGCGGTGCTAGGATAGCAATGACATCCGAAAATCCAAAGACCGTCATAAGAGGGCGGTGATCCGAAGAGGAGATGGTGAGGTGGATAGTTCCTTCGGGTACGATACGGGCAGAGGTTAATGAGGAGGGTGGCGGTGGCTAAGCCACTGGGCCAGAAATTAGGAGGGACATGGGCGTGAAAGAGAAGTGTGCGAACCCAGTGTATGGTTCGTTGCATGGAAAACAAAAAAATTCTATCACAAGAACACATAAAACCAAGATCTAATCCACGAAATCAGTGCAACGAGATTGAAGAGAACTAACCGTCGTAGATCCAAAACGTTTAACGAGATCAGATTCTCGTGGTTGATGTAGTCGATCGCTTGCCGATATCAAGATCATGTGATGGCTCAGTTGATGTGGAGCATGTTGGGAACCCCAAGAGCAAGGTGTGAAGTAGCACAACAACAAGTCTTCCCTCAGTAAGAAACCGAGGTTATCGAACCAGTAGGAGGAATGAAACGTCACACAGGTGTTGCAAGCAACGCGGAGACCTGCACAACAAAAACTCAAGACTTTGCCCCAACTAACAGTGAGGTTCTCAATCTCACCGGTTGTTGTAACAAAGGATTAAACGTATGGTGTGGAAGGTGATGGTTTGCAGCAAGTAAACATGTAACAGTGGAAGATGTATCAATGGTAAAGATTGGACCGGAGTCCATAGTTCACTAGAGGTGCTCTCCTTAGATAAACAACATGGCATGAATGGTAACCAAATTACAGCACGGCAATTGACAAGAACTGATCAAGGCATAACAATGCAATACCAGACAAAAAGATCCTAAGAGATTCGATTGGGCAATACAAAAATATACATAGACCGCCATCCAACTGCATCTATGACTAGAAGTCCACCTTCAGGTTATCATGCAAACCCCCTCTAGTATTAAGTTGCAAGGAATAGACACCTGCTTTAAGCAAAGTGTGTAAGGTAAATAATCCACTTGTTCTATGAACAAGAGACCGTTGTTTTCTCCCTAGTGGCAACAACACATCTACAACCGAAGAGATTTTTGTCACTTCCCTTGGAAACTAGAGGCATGAACCCACTATCAAGCATAAATACCCCCTCTTGGAGTCACTAGCAACTACTCGGCCAAGATAGATACTAACAACGGAGAGCATGCAAGATCACAAACAACACAGACATGATAGTATATAATTGACAAAACCATTTATCAATCTGACATAGTAATCTCAATATCCATCGGATCCCCGCAAACACAACATGCATGATTACAAATAGATTAGATCTTGATCATGAACGGAGCTCACAAGATCTATACATGAAAGCACAAGGAGAAGATGCAACCATCTAGCTACTACATGGACCCATAGTCCAAGGTGGAACTACCCACGCTTCATACCAGAGAGAAGGTCTCCGAGATGATTTCCCCTCCGGCAGGGTGCCGGGAAGAACTTAAGATCCCCCGATCTAGGGACGATGGTGGCGGCGGCTATAGAAGGTTTCGTGGAGTATTGATCGGGTTCCTAGGGTTTCTGCATCGGGGGCTTCCTATAGGCGAAGAGGCGAGGCTGGGAGGCGACCAGGGGGGCCACACCCTGCCCAGGCACGGGCTGGGCCCACCCGAGCCTAGGGGGGTCTGGCCGCCCTGTGGCGCCTCTCCATCTCCCCTCTGTCTTCATGTCGCCCACGGTAAAATATTGACTTTGGCTTTTGTCCCGTCCAATTCCGAGAATATTGACTTTCTGCCTTTCTGGAACCAAAAACAGAAGAAAACATGCAACTGGCACTGTGGCAACTTGTTAATAGGTTAGTTCCAGAAAAGATATAAAACACCTCAAAGTGTAGATAAAGCAAAGCAAAGTAGATATAAAACAAGCATGGAGCATCAAAAATTATAGATACGTTTCCGACATATCAAGCATCCCCAAGCTTAAATCCTTCTCGTCCTCGAGTAGGTAAGTGATAAAAGAATAATTTTTGAGGTGACATGCACCATCAAAACCAAGATCAAACCATTTGCAAGCATTAAAAGCTGGGATCAAAGAACTCTAAACATGTGCATGAAAGATGGAGTTCTAACAATAAGACAAAGTAACTATGCATGCAACATGAAAGGCTACAAACAAAGATCATGAATAACATGCATTGAAAAACATTTGTTTGTTTCACATACAGAAAACATGGCATAGTGGCATTCAGCTTGTCCCTCATAGAGTAGCAAATAGATGCATAGGACACCTTCAAAGTTCACAAGGGTGACTAGAAACAAATAGCACAAGAACAAGTAATATCACAATATGCATCAATCAATAAGTTTTGGGACACTACACACAGAATGGCAACTATGCTCTCTTAATGGTGCCAAAAGGTAGAAGGTGGAGACTCAAATAATGGTGGGAGAAAGGCCCTTCACAAAGGGAAGCAGGGATTTCAAGTTTCAAAAAGAGCTTCCAAAAATTATGGTACTTGTTAGCTTTTAGCCCTCATTGCCCCTATCATAAGCATCTTGAAGTGGTTAAGGTTAAAGTGAACAAAGATGGAGTATATGCTTGACAAAGTATAAGTTGGCAATCTCAAGTCCCTTGAATACGAGGGCCACACCTCATGCTACTCAACTTCAGTCACCTGTAAGTTCTTGTCATTGTAAGTACATGCATATCATAGAGAACCGCCAACGGGGTACCCCTTACACATGGTACAGGAGCTATCCCATAACCAAAATGACAAGGAAAGTAGACAATGAGCATCTCAGCGATCTTTTTATTTACTATATGCATAGCTTTTTATTGAGGATGCTTCACAGATAGCTCACTATGGTGATGCTGCAAGTTTCCACCATGATTAGGCATGGCTTAGGCTAGCGGCCCAGGCGTTTCTCTAACACAAAATACATACTCCATGGACTTACAAGTTCCCTCTTTATTTCACACCAGTGACATCCATAGACAAAAGAGTATGATATCAACTGAGTACAAAGTACAAGTGCAATGTTGAAAACGTTCCTCGTGACAGCACGGTTCTGCTAATTCTAACATATAAGTGCAAGCATATACAACATAGATGACACGATGGTTCAAGTTTATTAGGGGCAAAGAATATAAAGTGTGCCATCAATTTTGTGAGAGCTTTAATCACTAAGTTTTCACATAACAAAATACTTTTTAATTGGAAGATAGCTGAAAACAAGAATATACTTGGAATGGTGTAACACACCATGCATAGGAGTTTATAGTGGACACTTTGGAATAACTTGGTTTCTTGGGAGTTGGAAGCATGAGTAGAGCTTACTCATACAAGTGGAGGCTAGCAAAATACTGGGAGCAACCATCTAAGAGAGCAATAATGGCCATAATCCTGCAGAGCAACAAGGAATTACTAATCAAAACATAGAGTGGTACTACAAGTCAAGGACTAAATGATCATAGAGGCTATGGTCACTTGTCATAGTCATAACATGGTGTGAGCATGTGCCAAGTCAACCCAAACAAAGCATCAATGGAGAATACCACAATACTATGCTTTTGCATGCTAAAACAACGCATAATTCTTTCAAGGCACACTAAGCAATCCCAATTGTTTGGAACAAGACATGCTACAAAAATAATCACTAAGCATAATGCCAAAACAACACCTAGCATGTCATGCTAAAGTCTAAGTCACAGTCAATGCAAGCTCCTCTTGCACTTATCAAGCAAGAACTTCCTACTCCTTTCCAAGACCAAGCAACTTATTTGCAACAACACAGCAAGAACAGGGGTCCAAACTACTTTATTGAAGCAAACTAAATAAACTAAGCAAACCAAACAAAAACTAAGACGCTCCAAGAACAACACAACTGTGCATGAAACAATAAAAAGGAAGTGTCTAGACAGATCTGAGCTTTTTATTGATGAAGAAGGGGATGCCTTGGGCATCCCCAAGCTTTGACGCTTGTACCTCTTGGATATTTCTTGGGGTGACACCGGGGTGGAATCCCCAAGCTTGAGATTTTGTCCATTCTTCATCTCATTGCATCATTCTCTCTCTACACTTGAAATTTTTTCCTTCATACAAAACTTCAAACAATCTTCATTAGCAGCATTAGTGTATTCAAAAGATAATAGACCTATAGGCAAAGCTTTGGAACAGCAATACTTTTCACTAAAACCACAAGCTACTGTAGTAACTCCTTCAAAAAGATCAATTCCCCAAAAGAGAACTCAAAAAGGAATCAATAAGAAGTAAATGCAAATAATGGAAAAATCTGTCAAAAAGGACCAACATGTAGAAACCAATTTTTTTGAACATCTTAAATTGCTCACATCAAAAAGTGTTGAACAAACAAAAGTTATATAACATAGTGGGGTATTTATTCGTAAATGTTAAGCTCAATCTGAGTTATAGAGACTCCTCACGAATATTTTTGGTGGAGGACAAAAGTCTGTTTTGGGACAACAAATCCCCAAATCATACTTCCCTCTCATTAGAGGTCATTCTTGGCACAAAAATCAAACAAAAAGGATAAGGAGAGGTCATTACAGAAGTAATAACTTCCAAGACTAAAGGAAACTCTTGGATTATCTCCCAACAAGTACTTTTCTTTAACGCCTTTAAGTTAGGCTTGATAGCTTGAGGAGATGCTCACAGAAGAAATATGAATTGAAGTAAAAGAGAGCATCAAGAAGAAAATTCAAAACACATTTAAGTCTAACCCACTTCCTATGCATAGGAATCTTGTATGCAAGTAAATTTACAAAGAACAAAGTGACAGGCATCGGAAGATGAAACAAGAGTAACTTCAAAACTTTCAGCACAGAGAGGTGTATCAGTACCATGAAAACTTCTACAACCATATTTTCCTCTCTCATAATAATTTCTAGTAGCCTCATGAATAAACTCAACAATATAGATATCACATAAAGCATGATTTTCATGATCTACAAACACATAATTTCTATCAAGCTCAAAAATAGTGGGATTAAAATCTTTATAGGTTTTACCCAAAGTAGATATTTCAAAAGGATCCACAGGAACAAAACATTCATCCTCCTTTGGTAAGCATGGGGGACAATCAAATAATATAAGGGATAAAGAGTTACTCTCATTAGAAGGTAGGCATGGGTAGATAATCCATTCTTCCTCCTTTTGTTCATCACTCTCCTCTTCTTTTTCATCTAATGAGCTTCTAGTTTCAACAATTTCTTCTTCCATAGGCTCCTGCAAGCATTAGTCTCTTCAATTTGTGGAAAATGCATATTAAAATATTCAAGAATATAGACATTTTATTCCTTGTAATTGTCAAAGAAAAATTTAAGTATCTCATAAACCTCATGTTTATAAGGTGCATCATCAGTATTTTCAAGAAAACTGGCAAGTTCAAACGCACCCTTGAAGGCAATAAATTCTTCAATTTGTTCCACATCATAAAAGTCATAATTTCCTTTAACATAAGAAGATATGGTAACATTATCATTATACTCACATTGAAAAGGGAGGTGTTTAAACCTCCTACAGCAACAAGCTTTATCAAAGCAATAAGTAACATTATAAGCAGAGCACACGTCTCTAGCAATAGTAGTCAACTTATCAATTTGTTCCCATAAGTGTTTCCCTTTTTGTGACAAATGGTGTTCCTTATAATAATACTTTTGTTCTTCCGTGAACCCACCTTGCCAATAATAACTAGTTTCAAAGAAACCATCCATTGATAGAAAGCATGACCAAGCAAGGCAACAACAGACCAGCAACTAGAGTTGGAACTAATTTTTTTTGTGTTTTTGAATAGAGGCAAACATAACCAAGCTAAAGAAACTAAGAAAACTAAAAACAAAGTAAATAGAAAGGAAGTGAAGGACTACCCTTGTGAAGACATCCTTAGCCTCCCCGGAAACGGCGCCAGAAAACTTGTTGATGGCTCAGTTGATGTGGAGCCTGTTGGGAACACCAAGAGCAAGGTGTGAAGCAGCAAGTCTTCCCTTAGTAAGAAACCGAGGTTATCGAACCAGTAGGAGGAAGTAAACGTCAAACAGGTGTTGCAAGCAACATGGAGACCTACACAACACAAACTCAAGACTTTGCCCCAACTAACAGTGAGGTTGTCAATCTCACTGGTTGCTGTAACAAAGGATTAAACGTATGGTGTGGAAGGTGATGGTTTTCAGCAACTACTCATGTAATAGTGGAAGATGTATCAATGGTAAAGATTGGACTGGGGTCCATAGTTCACTAGAGGTGCTCTCCTTAGATAAACAACATGGCATGAAGGGTAAACAAATTAAAGCAGGCCAACTGATAGGAACTGATAAAGGCATAACAATGCAATACCAGACAAAAAGATCCTATGAGATTCGATTGGGCAATACAACAATATACATAGACCGCCATCCAACTGCATCTATGACTAGAAGTACACCTTCAGGTTATCATCTGAACCCCCTCCAGTATTAAGTTACAAGCAACAGACAACTGCTTTAAACAAAATGTGTAAGGTAAACAATCCACTTGTTATATGATCAAGAGACCGTTGTGGCAATATCACATCTACAACCGAAGAGATTTCTTTCACTTCCCTTGGAAACTAGAGGCATGAACACACTATCGAGCATAAATACCCCCTCTTGGAGTCACTAGCAACTACTCGGCCAAGATAGCTACTAACAACGGAGAGCATGCAAGATCACAAACAACACAGACATGATAGTAACAAATAGACGAAACCATTAATCAATCTGACATAGTAATCTCAATATCCATCGGATCCCCGTAAACACAACATGCATGATTACAAATAGATTAGATCTTGATCATGAACGGAACTCACAAGATCTATACATGAATGCACAAGGAGGAGATACAACCATCTAGCTACCACATGGACCCATAGTCCAAGGTGGAACTACTCACGCTTCATACCGGAGAGAAGGTCTCCGGGATGATTTCCCCTCCGGCAGGGTGCCGGGAAGAACTTCAGATCCCCCCAATCTAGGGACGACGGTGGCGGCGGCTACAGAAGGTTTCATGGAGTTTTGATCGGGTGCCTAGGATTTCTGCATCGGGGGCTTCTTATAGGCTATGACGCGAGGCTGGAAGGCGACCAGGGGGGCCACAGCCTGCCCAGGCGTGGGTTAGGCCCACTCGCGCCTAGGGGGGTCTGGCTGCCCTGTGGCGCCTCTCCGTCTCTCCTCTGGACTTTGGTGTGAGAGGACCTAGGGTTCCCCTTCCGCATACCTCAGCGCAAGTGGCCCCTCCTGAGGTGGTGGACCCACTGGTGGTCCCCCTAGAACATTCAAGAAGCTTCCGGTCAAAACACCGAAAACATTTCCGAACCTCGGAAAATGACTTTCCTTATATGAATCCTATTCTCCGGACCATTCCAGATCTCCTCGTGATGTCCTGGGTCCAATCCGAGACTCCAAACATCATTCGGTATCCAACTCATATTCCATATCTACTTAAGCAACATCGGAACTTAAGTGTGTCACCCTACGGTTCGCGAACTATGCAGACATGATCGAGACACCTCTCTGGTCAATAACCAATAGCAGGATCTAGAGATCCATAATGGCTCCCACATATTCAACGATGACTTCATGATCGAATGAACCATTCACATACGATACCGATTTCCTTTTTGCGCGATACTTTACTTATCCGAGGTTAGATCGTCGGTATCTCTATACCTAGTTCAACATCGTTACTGAGAAGTACATGATACGTCGTAAACGTATCTATAATTTTTGATGCTCCATGCTTGTTTTATATCAACTTTGTTATGTTTTGTCTACATTTTGAGGTATTTTTATGCATTTTCCGGAACTAACCTATGAACAAGATATTGTAGTGCCAGTTGCCTATTTTTTGTTGTTTTTGGTTTCGGAAAAGCTAGTAAGGAAATATTCTCGGAATTGGACCGGACAAAAGCCAAAGTCAATATTTTACCAGAAGGAACACGGAGTCCAGGGGGTAGCCGAAGTGGGGCCACGAGGCGGCCACACCTGAAGGCAACACGACCAGGGGGGCGTGCTACCCCTAGGTGTGGGCCCCTCAGGCGCCCACTGACCATGCTCCTTCGCCTATAAAAGCACCCCAATGCAGAAACCCTAAGTACCCGATCAAATATCCACAAAACAGTCTGTATCCGCCGCCATCTCCATCCCTATATGGGGGGATATAAAGCTCTTCCCGGCACCCTGCTAGAGGGGAGAGATCATCCCAGAGGCCTTCATCATCATGCCAGCCTCCGATGATGCGTGAGTAGTTCACCCTTGGATTATGGGTCCATACAGTAGCTAGATGGTTGTTTCTCCTCCGTTATGCTATCATGTTTAGATCTTGTGAGGTCTGTTCATGATCAAGATCATCTATTTGTAATCATATATGTTGTGTTTGCGGGGATCCGATGGATATTGAGATACTATGTCAGATTGATTATTGATTCTATCATGTCTATGTTATTTGTGATCTTGCATGCTCTCCGTTGTTCGTAGATGCTTGCAACTCCAAGAGGGAGTATTTATGCTTGATAGTAGGTTCATGCCTCTAGTAATCTGGGGAAGTGACAGAAATATCTAAGGTTGTAGATGTATTGTTGCTACTAGGGAGAAAACAACAAGCCTTTGTCCATGGGGCAATTGTATTGTTTACATTACACACATTGCTTAATGCAATTATCTGTTGCTTGCAACTTAATACTGGAAGGGGCTCAGATGATAACCTGAAGGTAATTTATTAGTCATAGATGCAGTTGGATTACGGTCTATGTTCTATTATGTTGTAATGCCCAATCAAATCTCGTAGGAGTCAAGATGTCTAGTATATGCATTGTTATGCTTTCTCAATCTGTCAATTGCCCCGCTGTAATTTGTTCACCCAACATGCTATCTATATTATGAAGAACACCTCTAGTGAACTCTGGACCCTAGTCCATTCCTTTATCATTGATATACCATCTACTGTTTACCCTTTACTATTTACCTTATACAAGCAAATCACTATCTTCCACACTATACGTTTAATCCTTTCTTTTCAGCAAACCAGTGAGATTGACAACCTCACTGTAAGTTGGGGAAAAGTATTGAGTTTGTGTTGTGCAGGTTCCAAGTTGTGAGCAACACCTTGGAGTTGTTTCCTTACTCCTACTGGTTCGATAACCTTGGTTTCATAAATGAGGGAAACTTCCTATTGTGCTCATCATACCTTACTCTTGGGGTTCCCAACGAGCTCTACATATCTGAGCCATCAAGTACTTTTCTGGCGCCGTTGCCGGGGAGATCAGGACAACTTCAATCTCTTCCTCCTCGTCAATCACTTTTCAGGGAGAAAGAAGATTCTCGAAAAGAGAGTCTCTCACAACCAACCTCTTTACTTTGTTTTTGTTTTGCTTAGTTTATTTTGCTAGTTTCTTTTTATCAAAAACAAAAAAAAATAGTTTTTCTTGGTTTGATTTTGCTTATCAAAAACACAAAAATTAGTTCCTACTTTAGTTACTATTTATGTTGGCTTGCTTCACTCTTGCAAAAAATGAATACTCCTGAAAACACCAATTTGTGTGACTTCACTAGCACCAACAACAATGATTTCCTTTGCACACCTATTGCTCCACCTACTCCTGATGCTACTTTTTATGAAATTAAACCTGCTTTGCTAAATCTTGTTATAAAAGAGCAATTTTCTAGTGCTAGTTCTGATGATGTTGCTGCTCACCTTAATAATTTTGTTGAACTTTGTGAAATGCAAAATATAAGCATGTAGATGGAGATATTATTAAGCTTAAGGAAAATGATACCAGTCCCTCGGGGGATCGCGCGCTCGCGTCCCCCGGCTCCTCCGTCCGCCACGTGTCCAGGACGTGCGTAGTGGAACCAACCGCTAACTTATCTTTTTTATTTGCTTTTTATTTTAGCGATGAGTCGTCTTCTCTATCGATCTCCACCGCTGGAACGAACCCGCCGCTGGAAAGGTCCTCCTGCACACCTCTCAATCTCCCCTGCTGGCTGCCCCACCTCCGCACCTGGCCACCCTCCTTGTGTTCACCACCGCCTTGATGGGAACCCTCGCCTCCCCTGCATCTCTCGATCCCCCATAGATCCGGCGCCCCCGAGGGATAGGAGGAGCTGCTGCGGTGGGAGCAGCTGCTGCCGGCACCGGTGGTGTTGCTGCCCACAATGCCACATCTCCTCTCGGCTCCCCCAGACCCATCCTCCATCGGATCCTGCATGCCTGCGTTGAGGTGCAGCATGTCGCCGGCCTCCTCCGCATCTGCAAGAGCTTTCGGCTCTGCATCTTTGACCGGTGCCCACGGTGCGACATCGTCGAAGGACACAAGGTCGACTTCCGGCGAGCCCATGCACGCCACCGGAGTTAGATGTTGTGATCCGCTGCTGGTGTCATGTTTTACTACGTGCGGCTGATGATGCTGCTATAAGCAGTGTCAGGTTTTGCTACTTACGACCGACAACGATGCTATGAGATCTCCGGTGGCGCTACCTGCGACATCAAATTTTGCTACCTAAATTAATAGCATGTTTTTCTTGCTACAGAAGTTTTGTTGTTTTGCTACAATATTATACATGTTCTGCTACAAGATCTCCGGCGAGGTCTCTGGCAAAATCAGAGTTGCTACAATCGAACATTTCATTTGCTACCATCATTTTATAGTTTTCCTACAATGGCACAAAGTTTTTGCTACATCTGCTTTCTAGTTTTGCTACAATAGCACAAATCTTCTGCTATGGTGTCTCCGACAAGGTCTGCCGGCGAAAGTCTCCGACGAAGTATATTTTGCTACATTAGAACAAACATTTTGCTACAAAGTGTCCAGCGAGGTTTCAGGCAAAACTCCGGTGAGATCTGTCCTTTAATTTTTCTCTTGTGAGTGAACCATTTTCTGCTACATGTAGAAAAAGCGAGACTATTTGTAGCAAAAACAGGTATGTTTGTAGCAAAAGCGGGATTTTGGGATTTTTTGAAGGACACGTGTCAGCACGAGGACCTGGGGGATTTTGGGAAAATATCCCCCGGGGGACGCATAGTACGACCCTAATCTTAAATTGTTTCCTTTCTCTTTGAGAGGAAAAGCTAAAGAATGGTTGCTATCTTTGCCTAGAAATAGTATTGATTCTTGGATTAAATGCAAATATGCTTTTATTGGAAAATATTAAGTCCTGCTAAGATTATATCTATGAGAAGTGAAATAATGAAATTTAAACAATTTGATAATGAACATGTTTCTCAAGCTTGGGAAAGAATGAAATCTTTGGTAAAGAATTGTCCCACTCATGGACTGAATGCTTGGATGATTATCCAAACCTTTTATGCAGGACTAAATTTTTCTTCAAAAAATCTGTTGGATTCTGCTGCTAGAGGTACCTTTATGACCACTACTTTGGGTGCTGTAACAAAGCTCCTTGATAATATGATGGTTAACTATTCTGAATGGCACACTAAGAGAGCTCCACAAGGTAAGAAGGTAATTTTTGTTTAATAAACCTCCTCCTTGAGTGATAAAATTGATGTTATTATGTCTATGCTTGTTAATGGAAAAGCTCATATTGATCCAAATAATTTTCCTTTATCCTCTTTGGTTGCTTAAGAAGAGCAAGTTAATGTGAACTTCATTAGAAATAATAATTAGCAACAATGCCCATAGGAATAATTTTGGTAATAATAATTATAGCCCATATCCTCCTAATAATGGTAATGCTTATGGAAATTCCTACAACAACAATATAAGTGATCCCTCTGAACTTGAAGTCATGCTTAAAGATTTTATTAGTAAACAAACCACTTTCAACAAAACTGTTGAGAAAAAGATTTTGAATGTCAAAAAAATATTTCATCTTTGTCTGAAGCACAATCCTCTTTGATTAATAAAATGGCTCCTAAACTTGAAACCATGGAAAATGCCTTTGATGATGCTAATGCCATACAAGTTAGAATTGATGAAAATGTTAGACTGTTAGCTAAATTGCATGCTAAGTGGGAAAGAGAAGATGAAATTGCTAGAAATAATAGTATTTGTACCATTACCACCACCAATATTGATGCTAGAAAACCACAAGAAGTCCCCATTCCTTTTGCAACAATGCCTAAACCCAATGGAACCTTACCCAATAAGAATGCTGAAATTTTTCAAAATATGGGAAACAATAGTTCTACTACCTTGGATGCTTAGTTTGATTTTGATCTTGATGGTTGCAATATTTCTGAAGTAATTTTGTTCGCACAAAAGCTTGCTAGAAGTCCTAATGCTAGTGCAATGAATATGGCTTTCACAAAACACATTACAGATGCCCTCATTAAAATTAAAGAAGAAAAATTGAAACATAAAGCTTCTATTCCTAGGAAATTAGAAGATGGTTGGGAACCCATCATTAATATGAAAGTGAATGATTTTGATCTCAAAGCTTTATGTTAACTTGGTTCTAGTGTCTCTATTATGCCTAGAAAAATATATGAAATTCTTGATTTGCCACCTTTGGAAGATTGCTATTTAGATGTCCAACTTGATGATAATGCTAAAAAGAAACTTATGGGGAGTATTCATGATGTTCTTATAATGGTTAACAATGCCTTTGTCCCCGTTGATTTCTATGTTTTGGATGTTGAATGCAATGCTTCTTGTCCTATTATTTTGGGAAGACCTTTTCTTAGAACTGCTGGTGCCATTATTGATATGAAGGAAGGAACCATTAAATATCAATTACCACTCAAGAAAGGTATAGAACACTTCAATAAAAAGAGAGATAAGATATCCTTTGCCTCTCCTACTAAAACAAAAATTCGATGTTAATGCTTCATCATTCGAAAATACTTGATTCTTGCTTCTTATGCCTAACTTAAAGGCGTTAAAGAAATGTACTATTAGGAGATAACCCAAATTTTTATTTCAGTAAGTTTATCTTTGGTCAAGTCTTGGAAGTTATTACTTCTATAATAACCTGTCTATATCCTTTTTTTTGTGGTTTTTGTGCCAAGAATAACCTCTAATGAGAGGTAAGTAAGATTTGGGGAAGTTGTTGTCCAGAAATAGATTTTTGTGCTTCACTGTAAAAATTAGTGAAAATCCCAATACGTTGGATTGAGCTGTCATTTTCTGATCTGATGCCCCAGGTTATTATGTAACTTTATTTAGTTCAACACTTTTCGATTTGAGCAACAAAAGGTCTTCAAAAAAATCTACCCGCTGGTCTGTTTTGACAGATTTCTGCCATTATTTGCATTTGACTCTTACCGGTTTCTTTTTGAGTTCTCTTTGATCACTTGAGCTTTTAGAAGAAGTTTCTACAGTAGCTTCTGTATTAATGAAAGTTTTACTTGTGTTTAAACTAAACCCAAGGGCTTATTATCTTGAATACACTAATGTTACTAATGAAGATTGTGTGAAGTTTTGTATGAAGGAAATATTCAAGTGTAGGGGAAGAATGATGTGATGAGATGAAGAATGGACAAAATCTCAAGCTTGGGGATGCCACCCGTGTCACCCCAAGAAATATTCAAGAGGTACAAGAAGCTTGGGTACGCCCAAGGCATCCCCTTCTTCATCAATAAAAATCTCAGGTCTCTTTCAATACACTTCATTTTTATTGTTTCATGCACTATTGTGTTGTTCTTGGAGCGTCTTTGTTTATGTTTTTAGTTTTATTTTGCTTGGTTTGCTTGAATAAATTAGTTGGACCCCCGCATTCATATTTTGTTTCAAATAAGTTGATTGGTGTTGGAAAAGAGTAGAAAGTTTCATGCTTATAGTGGTACAAAGGGATCTTGTTTTGACTGTGGCTTAGACTTTATCATGTCATGCTAGATGTTGCTTTGACCATATGCTTAGTAATTACTGCTGTAGCATGACTTGTTCCAACCAATTGAGATTGCTTAATGTGCCTTGAAAGAATCATGCATTGTTTTAGCATACAAAAGCATAGTATTGTGGTATTCTCCTTTGATGCTTTATTTGGGTTGACTTGGCACATGCTTACACCATGTTAAGACTATGAACCAGTCACCTTAGCCTCTATGATCATTTAGTTTTTGACTTGTTATACCACTTTATGCTTTTATTGATAATGTTTTGTCGCTTTGCATGATTATGGCCATTATTGCTCTCTTAGTTGGTTGCTCCCAGTCTGTTGCTATCCTCCACTTGTACTGAGTAAGCTCTACTCATGAATCCAACTCCCAAGAAACTAAGTTATTCCAAAGAGTCCACTATAAATTCCTATGCATAGTGTATTACACCATTCCAAGTATATTCATGTTTTTATCTATCTTCCAAATTAAGCTTGTTATGTGAAAATTAGTGATTAAAGCTCTCACAAACTTGATGGCACACTTTACTTTCTTGCACCTAATAAACTTGAACCATTATGTCATGTATGTTGTTTAAATGCTCGCACTTATAAGTTGGGAATTAGCAGAACCATGCTTTCATGGGGAACACTTTCAACACTTGTAAATATTATCCAGTTGATATCATGATCTTTTGTTTATGGATGTCGGTGGTGTGAAATAAAAGGAGAGCTTGTTGGTCCATGGAGTATTATATATGTTTTAGAGAAACGCCTGGGTGGCTATCCTAAGCCATGCATAACCATAGTGAGCAATCTATGAAGCAGCTTCAGAAAAAAATATAGAAAAAAAATAAAAAAGCACCATTCTCATGGTAAATAAAAAGATCGTTGAGATGATCACTGTCTGTTGCCTTGTCATTTTGATATGGGATAGCTCCTGTGTCATGGGGCAAGGGGTACCCCATTGGCGGTTCTCTATGATACACATATACTTACAATAACAAGAAATTTCTTGTGACTAAAGTTGAGTAGCATGAGCAACGACCCTCGTACTCAAGGGACATGAGATTGCCAACTTATGATCTGTCAAGCATATACTTCATATTTGTTTCACTTTAACCTTAATCACTTCAAGATGCTTATGATAGGGGCAATGAGAGTTGAAAGATAATAAGTACAATAATTTTTGGAAGCTCTTTATGAAACTTGAAATCCCTTCCCTCTATGAAGGGCCTTTATCTTTACTTTTATGTTGAGTCTCCATCTTCTATCTTTATGCTTCAATTAAGACAACATAGTTGTCATTCTTAGTTTTATGTGTATTGTCCCAAAACTTATTGATTGAGTCATAATGTTGATATTGCTTGTTCTTAAATTATTTGTATCTAGTCACCCTTATGAACTTTGAAGGTGTCCTATGCATTTATGTTTTGCTACACCATGAGGGACAAGCTGAATACCACACATGCTATGTTTTCTATATGTGAAACAAACAAACGTCTTTCAATGCATTTTTATTCACGATCTTTTGTTTGTACCTTTTCTTGTTACAACTTCATTGTTTTGTCTTATTGTTAGAACTACATCTTTCATGCTCATGTTTAGAGTACTTTGATCCCAGCTATCAATACTTTTGCAATACCTTGATCAAAATTGTGATAGCATGTCACCTAAAAATTTATTATTTTATCACTTACATACTCGAGGACGAGCAGGAGTTAAGCTTGGGGATGCTTGATACGTCGTAAACGTATCTATAATTTTTGATGCTCCATGCTTGTTTTCTATCAACTTTGTTATGTTTTATCTACACTTTGAGGTATTTTTATACATTTTCCGGAACTAACCTATTAACAAGATGCCGTAGTGCCAGTTGCTTGTTTTCTGCTGTTTTTGGTTTCAGAAAAGCTAGTAAGGAAATATTTTTGGAATTGGACGGGATAAAAGACAAAGTCAATATTTTACCAGAAGGAACACGGAGTCCGGAGGGCAGGCAAAGTGGGGCCACGAGGGAACCACACCTGGTGGCGGTGCAGCCAGGGGGCGCGCCAGCCCTAGGTGTGGGCCCCTCGGGCATCCACCGACCTTGCCGCTTCACATATAAAAGCACCCCGATGTAGAAACCCTAAGTACTAGATCAAATCTCCACGAAACAGTTTGTAGCCGCCGCCATCTCCATCCCTAGATCAGGGGATCTGAATCTCTTCCCGGCACCCTGCCGGAGGGGAGAGATCACCCCGAAGGCCTTCTTCATCATCATGCCAGCCTCCGGAGTGATGCGTGAGTAGTTCACCCTTGGACTATGGGTTCATACAGTAGCTATATGGTTGTTTCTCCTCCTTTGTGCTATCATGTTTAGATCTTGTGAGCCCGTTCAGGATCAAGATCATCTATTTGTAATCATACAAGTTGTGTTTATGGGGATCTAGTGGATATTGAGATATTATGTTAGATTGATTATTGATTCTATCATGTCTGTTATTTGTGATCTTGCATGCTCTCCGTTGTTCGTAGATGCTTTGGCCAAATAGATGCTTGCAACTCCAAGAGGGAGTATTTATGCTCGATAGTAGGTACATGCCTTTAGTAATCTGGGGAAGTGATAGAAATATCTAAGGTTGTAGATGTGTTTTTGCTACTAGGGATAAAACAACAATCCTTTGTCCATGGGGCAATTGTATTGTTTACTTTACACACATTGCTTAATGAAATTATCTGTTGCTTGCAACTTAATACTGGAAGGGGTTCAGATGATAACCTGAAGGTGGATTATTAGTCATAGATGCAGTTGGTTTATGGTATATGTATTATGTTGTAATGCCTAATCAAATCTCGTTGGAGTCAAGATGTCTAGTATATGCATTGTTATGCTTTCTCAATCTGTCAATTGTCCCGCTATAATTTGTTCACCTAACATGCTATCTATCTTATGGAGAACACCTCTAGTGAATTGTGGACCCCGGTCCATTCATTTATCATTGATATACCATCTACTGTTTACTTTCTACAAGCAAATCACTATCTTCCACACTATACATTTAATCCTTTTTTTCAGCAAACCAGTGAGATTGACAACCTCACTGTAAGTTGGGGCAAAGTATTGAGTTTGTGTTGTGCAAGTTCCAAGTTGTTAGCAACACCTTGGATTTGTTTCCTTACTCCTACTGGTTCGATAACCATGGTTTCATAACTGAGGGAAACCTGCTGATGTGCTTAGCATACCTTCCTCTTGGGGTTCCCAACGAGCTCTGCATATTTGAGCCATCAGTACTCTTTACTCATTCCGTGATATCATATACCTTTTGACCAAGTCACATGCTTGCAAGCCAATTGGATGACATGCCACTAAGAGAGCCTAGAGTATATCTATCCGTCATATGGATGGACAAATCCCACTCTTGATCCATGTGTTTCAACACATTATTTCAGAATACCCAATGCCACCTTTATAACCACCCAGTCACGGAAGTGGTGTTTGATGTCATCAAAGTAGTCATCCGGTGATGGTGATTAACATGATCTCATGGTCGAAGGATTAGGTTACTATGTATCTGAAAGCTTGTAGAAAAATAAACTTAATGAATTGATCCTATGCTTTGCTTACTATGGGTGTGTGTCCATCACATAATTATCCTAATGATATGATCTTGTTATTAATAGCATCCAATGTCCATGACCAAGAAACCATGATCATCTATTAATCAACAAGCTAGATTACAAGTATTATTGTTTCCTGTTAATTCAATTATAGCATGAGATGTTATCATTTATCAAAAACACAAATATATAATAATAACCACTTTATTATTACCTCTTGGGCATATCTCCAACGGTCTCCCACTTGCACTAGAGTCAATAATCTAGCTTGAAAAACTTTGTGTAGTCAACACCTATGTATTTCTGGTGTTGTATATACACGATTGCTAGTGGTAAACTTAATCTTCGAATCTAACACTTCCAGGTCCATGTGTATTTGCATGTCTTTGTGTCCCTACGCATCACTCATTCTCCAATGAGATGACATAGTATTAATTTGGTACTTTGGTGAGACCTTCAGTTCCTTGGGGTTAAACCAAGTCGATACAATTATCGTACAATATATCTTCATAGTTCTAGCCCTCTGTGAACGACGCCTAGTTTGATAACAATCTACTTGACCCACTCTTTTGCTACTACAATAGCAGTCATATACTTAGCATTTTATTATAGTATTCGTCACAATGTCTTAACTTTGGAACTCATCGAAATGCGTTATGGAACTTCCTTTCCATTACATTGTGCCACCCATAGTTTAAATTGAGATAAACTTAATTTGTATCTTGTGACAAAACTAGTATCAATGTAACACTTTACAATGAACTAACTATCTATTTGTCACCTCTACATAAATAATATATTCTTGGTTCTTCCAAAGATCATAAGAATATCCTTACTATCATCCAATGATCATCTTATGCGTCATTCTGGTATATGCTCATAACATTTAGAGCATAGGACATATCTGGATGTGTACAAATCACGATATGATTGATCAATATATTCATGTGATTTCACTCACCAAGTGTTAAAACACTTCAATCACGTTTCACTACCAAGTGTCAAAACACTTGAATCTTGATTCAACACTTCCTATGCGACAACTAACTTTCTTGTCGTTTCCATATTGAACTCATTCAATATCTCATATATGTACATTTGGCACAACCATATTAGCATCTCAATCTATCCATATAGACATTGATACCTAATATTCGGGTTTTGCCTAAGTCTTTCATCAAAATGAAATTCTTAACCTATGTCAATAAAAGATACGCCATTTCCAATCAACAATATGTCTTTCACATAATGTATTAGAAATATGTCTTAGCGCTCCCACTTAATTTCTTGCAAATGCAAATATCTTCATCATCTCCAATGAAATTAAACTCTTTTACCAGATTCATCATGGTGAAGATTCCAACTCCGCAATGCTTACTTCAACCATTGAAGTTTGCATTCGCTCTTAGCATCCTTTGAATTAACAAAACCCTTTGGATCGTGTCATATACATGTCCCAGGTAACCATTCTATTAGAAGAACTTTGTTTTGTTTGTTCAACTAGCATATACCAAAATTATATGTAGTGGTTTCTACATTTATCCGTCCAGACTAAATATCGCCATGACATGTCAAGTCTTATCATAATCAACTGTTTGAGCATTGTCGTAAACTCTTTCCCGACATGTTGACAATTTCATAGCTGTGAAACATCCATGTATATTTCTTTATAGATCCAAATACGACTATAAGGTCTTACACCTTTACAGAGGGTCTTCCAAGTTCAAAAACATGATTTCTCGTGTATGGAACTATCACGGATTCTATGGCTTCAAGACATTTGACGGAGTCAGGGACCATCATCGCTTATTTCCGTGTAGTCGGTTCATCATTGTAAAACAACAATGATTTACTCTCAAATATTAGTATTTAATTGTTTACCCGACCTACTTGGTTCAATAGGAACTTTAGACCTTTGTGACCATAACCTTTGAGGCACGTGAGCCATAAGCATTGTTCTATTGTCCTCCCACTTAACTTTTCACGAAAAATTCTTTCTCAAGAAACTTGACATTATAAGCGACAAACACTTTTGTCTTCAGTGTTATGGAGGAATACCCAATGTTATTCAAAATAACATACAAAGGCATGCTCATCCGACTTTGGTTGTAAACATTTTACTTATGCCTATCATACCAAAATTTAAGAAAGGACAACTTGGGTTTTATCCCAAACCACAACTTATATGGTGTCATTTCAATGGATCACGATGGTGATCTTTTTAGTGTAAAAGAGGTAGTCACTAAAGCTTTAATCTTTCAAATATAATGGTAGTTTTATAACTGACACCTTTAATCTTACCATGTGAAACAAGGTTTCATTACATATCTCGAATACTCCATACTCCTATGGTGTTTCGGGAAATGCAAATCCATGGAATGATTCCTCAAATCTTAGGTGTTATGCTAAACTTGTAACTCAAATATCTTCCTTGATGATCCAATCATAAATTCTTTAGTTTCTTGTTACAATGATTTTCCACTTCATCTTGAAAGTCTTTGAACATTTTCAAATATTTCACACTTCTTCCACATTAAGTATGTATGCACATATATTCACTCAAATTTCCGGAGAAAACATATGAAGTTGAAATCCATCACTCACGACTACACATAATGAACTACATACATCAATATGTACAAATTCCAATAAATTAGTCGTTCGTTCTTCTTTGGCCTTTGTACGAAGTTTCAATTATCTCCAAGAAAGTCTCACAAGCATCATTTGATCAAAATCAAAAGACTCTAAAATTCCATCAATCATTTGTCTTTCAACATTTTTAGCATTTGTTTTATGGACGTGATTTATCCAACCAGACTTGTAAATCATCCACCTTTTATGGAATATGGTAATTATTTGAACAACCCTTTGTTCTCATAATACCTGATCAAAATAACAATTATCTAATCAAATCTTGAAGGAAAGCTTTTATGTCAACAAGAAACACAACAACACCTTGTTTGTTTTTTATGAACATCATCACATATTCTCTTGCTGGTTACTTAGGCCATTGCAATTCATGAATTGTGTTGTCTTGCATGACATTTCACACCAACCAATTCGGTATCCAATACCCAAGAACCACATTTTTTAAAAATAAAATAATATAGCCATAACATGTATATCATTTATATACCTAAGTTGGACATTTCCAATCTTTTATATTTTTCCACCAAATATTTCTGAGATTCTCTTTCAGCATTTCCTATCACTTTTAAAAGAATCTATCAACATCAACAGTGGTGACATACACATGGCACATAGTCCAAAGCGTGTATAGTCAAATACTAATACCTTTGGACTTGCACTTTGAAGTAGATCACCATCATAAAATGTTTGGTGTTCTTTCAAAATCCATTCTTTAGTAATCTCTTAGTGTAGTAAACATTTTACCTACATCTTCTATTCATCCTTATCATGACAACTTTCATGATCAAGCTACCATAGCTTATAAAGGAGAATCGTGAGTATAATGTTGCTTTTCAAAACCTTTTGGAAGATTAAGACGTCTAGCATCTCCAACCTTCGCAAATTATCATACCATATGAGAACTAAATCATACTCTATCATGTTGCAACCAAAACATTGTTTCACATATCGCAATATCTTCCACACATGATGATTTCTGAAACAATTCTTTTAGATCCCAGATAACCTTGATATTAAAACAATCTTTTGAACATCAAGAATCACGGAGGAAAACATGATATTTAGATACTAACACTGGAATTGTTACTCTTGATTTAATACCAATTTTTATACTTCATGGAGTAAATGGAGTTTGCTGAAAGTTTGCAATAGGACTTTTAAACTTTAGATTGACACTCAAAACAATACGATACCAGTTTGTAAAGTAACTACCCAAAATTCTATAGTTCTATTCTCTCAATTATAACTAAGCATCAGGTGGTGAACTGATGCCAATGACTACAACAATTATGTAAATTCACTTTGATTTAATTTATGATAAATTGTGTTCAACTTTAATCATATTACTTTTGAAGTCGCACTCAAATAAACACCCCTCGAGTTGTTTTGGTGATCACACGAACCAAATCCACTACACCAAGTCTGATCATCACGAGAGATGATATAGCTTCAAAGACGAACAATCAACATGTTCATCATATCATTCATATGACTCATGCTTTACCTTTTGGTATTCCGTGTTCCGAGACCATATATGTACATGATAGGCTCATCATGGTTAACCTTAGTATCTGCATGTGTAAATCTGGCTTGCACCCATTGTATGCACACATAGAATCTATCACACCCGATCATCACTAGATGCTTCAAAACGACGAGTCTTAGCAATGGTGCCTACTAAGGATGAACACTTTATTACTTGATATTTAGTGAGAGGGATCATCTTCCAGTGCTACCGTCGCAATCTAAGCAATACAAGATGCATAAAAGGATTGACATCACATGCAATTCATAATATGTGATATGATATGGCCTTTATTCTTGTGCCTTTGATCTCCACCTCCAAAGCACGTACATGATCTCGATCATCACCAGCATTGTGTCAAGGTCTATGGCGCCACTTGATGGTTGTCCATCACCAATAGAAACTATTACAACTACTTGGAATAACGCTATTACATGATGAATAGACACGCAGGTCTTAACAAAATTTAAAGAAAACCATTAGGCTCTTGTCGGTTGCCAACATTTAATAAGGATCATTGGATACATCAAGTATAATCACAATCACATCATGGCCATATCACATCACATGTCCCTGCAAAAACAAGTTAGACGCATCTAATTTTCTTTGCATGTTTTACGTGGCTTGGGGATATCGAATAAGAACCGTTCTTACATACGAACAACAACCACAACATTGATACATGTGTTGTCAAGTACCCATTGTAAATTGAATCTTAAATATGGTGGGAGAGACAGACACCCGCAAAACCACTTGTGCATGTTGAGCGTGGATTAAGTCTCATGTACGACGACATGTAAGGTTAGCCCGGGCCGCTTCATCCCACGATCACGCAAGATGCAAAGTACACGAAAATCAAATGACAATAATAGAATCAACAACCACAAAACCATTATGTTCTACTCGTACAACAGATCTATGCATAGACACGGCTCCGAAACCATTGTAGGGTTCATTGCATCGAAAACAAAAAAAATCTATTGCAAGAACACATAAAACCAAGATCCCAACCTATGGCAAAGCCAAGATCTAATCCACGATATCGGTGCAACGAGATTGAAGAGAACTAACCTTCATAGATCCAAAGAATTTAACGATATCAGATTCTTGTGGTTGATGTAGTCGATCATTTGCCGATCTCAAGATCGTGTAGACTATCCTTCCGGCGCCGCGTTCCGGCAGTGCTTCTGCACTCGATCACACGTATGGAGTCGATGAAGACCTTCCTCTACCTGTTTCAGCGTGCACCGGAGGTACTAGATCCCCTCGGAATCCTAGCAACACGACTACATGGTGGTTGTGGCGGAGGAGAACTTCCTACAGGGCTTCGCCTAAGCCAGAGCAGGAGGAAGGAGGAGGATGAGGAGGGTGGTGGCTAGAGTTTGGGAGGAAGGGGCAAGGGACACTGGGGGGTGCGCCCCCACCCCTCCTTATATGGAGGGGGAGTGCGGCCAAGGGTTCCCAGCCCTTAACCCACTCATTCCCCAACTCGTCAAAGGAAGAGGTGGGAAACTTCCCCTATCCTTTTTTAGGGTTTGACAAACTAGGGTTTGTCCCCCGAATCCTTTGGTGGCCGAATTTGCCCCTTGGGATTTGCTATGGTAGGACCTAGGGTTCCCCTGCGGCATGCCTCAGCCCAAGTGGCCCCTCCCGGGGTGGTGGACCCACTGGTGTCCCTCTAGAACATTCTGGTCAAAACACCGAAAATATTTCCAAACCTCAGAAAATGACTTTCCTTATATGAATCTTATTCTCCGTACCATTACGGATCTCCTCGTGATGTCCAGGGTCCAATCTGAGACTCCAAACAACATTCGGTCTCCAACTCATATTCCATATCTACTTAAACAACATCGAACCTTAAGTGTGTTATGCTACTGTTAGCGAACTATGTAGACATGATTGAGACACCTCTCCGGTCAATAACCAATAGCGGGATCTGGAGATCCATAATGGCTCCCACATATTCAACGATGAATTCGTGATCGAATGAACCATTCACATACGATACCGATTCCCTTTGTAGTGCGATACTTTACTTATCTAAGGTTTGATCATCGGTATATCTATACCTGGTTCAACCTCGTTACCGATAAGTACTCTTTACTCATTCCATGATATGACATTCCTTGTGGCCTAGTCTCATGCTTGCAATCCAATTGGATGACATTCCACCGAGAGGGCCTAGAGTATATCTATCTGTCGTATGGATGGACAAATCCCTCTCTTGATCCATGTGTTTCCACACATTCTTTTAGAATACCCAATGCCACCTTTATAACCACCCACTCACAGAAGTGGTGTTTGATGTCATCAAAGTACTCATCTGGTGATGGTGATTAACATGATCTCATGTTCGAAGGATTAGGTTACTATGTATCTGAAAGCTTGTAGCAAAACGAACTTAATGACTTGATTTTATTCTATGCTTACTATGGGTGTGTGTCCATCACATCATTCTCCTAATGATATGATATTGTTATTAATAACATCCAATGTCCATGACCAAGAAACCATGATCATAATTATAGCATGGGACTCCTTTATGTTTACAAAACACACAAGTATTAATGTTTCTTGTTAATACAATTATAGCATGGGATGTAAAAATTTATCATAAACACAAAGATATAATAATAACCACTTTATTATTTCCTCTTGGGCATATCTCCAACACGCAGTCATTAAGAGTGCAAAGGACACACTCATCGTGACCGTTCTGCTGTGAGATGTATGGGTAGGTGAGGCAGAAAACAGTGTCGTGAGAAGAAAGGAGCGTGCGAACAGCGGTGTTGTCGATTTCTTTCCAATTATCAGTTTGTAGAGTGTGAATGGAAAGACCAAACTAGGTGGTCAAGTAGGAGTAAAAGGAAACAAGGGTGGCGGAGATGTCGGACTTCTTTCGGAGAGGAAAATTCCAAACAAAGTGAGAGTAGTCATCAAGAATCACAAGATAGTAGAGAAAACCAGAATTACTAGCAATTGGGGAGGTCCATACATCACTATGAATCAACTGAAAGTGAAAAGACACAACTATGGATGAAGAAGTAAATGGGAGGTGAACATGTTTGCCCAGACGGCATGCTTCACAACTATGAGCAGCCATTTTATTACATGAAAAGGAAAAACTCCTCATTATTTGACTAAGTGCGGAAGCGCGAGGATGACCGAGACGAGCATGCCAAAGGTTGATGCCGGCAGAGAGAGCACGAGGTCCAGCGCTTGACGAAGGTGACAGATAGAGATCGCCGGGGCTCTCACTTTGATGGATCACCATACGGGTACAGGCATCATTAACACAAAAACCAAGAGAGTCAAATTCCACAGTTACGGAGTTATCATGAGAGAGAGTTTTAACAGAGACCAAGTTATGATGAAGATGTGGCGAGATAATGACATTATTAAGAGCAGTGGTTTAGAGGTGGAGGGAAAATTAGTGGAACCAATATGAGTGACAGGGAGACTAGCGCCGTTGCTAACGATGATGCGATAAGAAGTGGAAGTCGGGGAAAAAGTGGAGGGGTTACCCGGTAGGCGGCCATATGAGAGGAGGCTCCCATGTCCATGAGGCAATCACCGCCACCTGCGTAAGAGCCGGTAGGAGGAACTTGCTGGAGAGCAGCGATGAGTGCTGGGTCCCAAGCCACCTGCTGGGTAGGCACATAGGGTGGCAGGCCACCATAGGCCGACGCAAAGGGCGGCTGCTGTGTGGCGAAGTGCGCCTGATGAGCCTGTGAGCGAGGGCCGAGTAGACTAGGGGCGAGGGGCATGACATCAGCATGGTGTAGGCATGAACTACCCCCGTCCAAAGGTTGAAGCTGCCACTCCATGGTGGCAGTGGTGCCAGATTGACGGGGCGGGTCCACCACCCCCAGACCTGCTATCATTGCGGTTCCCGCCGCCACGTCCATGACGGCGGAGGCCCTGCTGCTGCTGCGGCTGCTAGGGCAGTGCCGCCGGCGCCGTCGGGGGATGCGGCTGGAAGGGCGCCGGCGCCTAAAGGGAAGGGGCATCATGGCCCAGTCTGGGGGCGAGTGCGGTGTTAGGTGCACACGCACGGAGATTCTTCATGTGGCGTTCCTCAAGATGAAGGTAGGAGACCGCATGCTCGAAGGTGGGATTAGTCATGAGGGTGAGGTTGGAGGCGGCATTACCGAGATCCTCGCTGAGGCCGGTTGACATGGGTATGCCCTACGGGTGTCCGATGTTAGCCTACCCGGTCCAGCCTAGCAGAAGCCCATATAGTCACCCGCTCCGGATGGTGAAGCCTATGAAGGATTCGGGTGACCTAGGCCCATGAAGGATGTGACTCCTTGGAGAACACGACCAGATTTAGATATAAATTCAAAGGATCAAACCCTAATCTGTAATCGGCTCGACCTACCCCGAGACCTGGCCTCCCCATATAAAGGCCAGGAGGGCTTGGCGACAAGGATCTCACCTCATAACCTAGCACACAACTCACCAGATCTCATATGCGCACCTGTGTAACCTTCAGCATCACTATCAATCAAGAACAAACAAGAATGAGTAGGGTTTTCCCTCTGGGGGCCTGAACCTGGGTAAACCTCGTGTCCCTATGTTGTGAATCTGTTAGCCATTCCGCGATCTCCAGCATCCCCTCCTTCTCCAAAACCCAAGTCCATAACAATGGGAATTGACGAGTCGAACCCTTATTAATTGGCGCCATCTGTGGGAACTGGAGATGTTGATCGTGTGATCCTGACGGCTCCATCCAGTACGGTTTTCGACTCCTCTGCAATGAGGAACCACCTCCTCTTCACACTTCACTATTCACTCATCGGCGACCCGCCAAAACTTCGATTCCGTAGGAGACGGAATCGAGCTGATGTTCGGGAGCTTCTGCTTCTAGGTGGGGCATATTGGTACCCTTCTCCTCCCTGAGCGAGTACTGCCTCCGACAGTTGCACCTGCTCCGTCGGTGCCACCAATTGGTGTCCAAGGCACACCCTCGCTGACATACAGTTCGGATGATAGTAGCAACTACAACTCCGACCTTTGCGACCCCCCTACGGAGGAAGGAACCCTACGGTTCCGGATCTGAGAGCTGTAGGAGTAACAATCTCTCCCGGCACTACATGTGCACGACCATCGTCGGTGGTCACGTTGACAACAGAGCCAATCCACCGGCTCCCCCTCCCAATCCATAGGCTGCTAACGCCACGAACAGAGTCAACGGTCCAGCCTCGCCCAATCCCAATGGGAACGGGCCACCTGAAGCTGCCAACGACGACAATCGCACTCGTTAGGAGATCCATCTCAATGACGCTCATTGGGAAAGAGTTCGAGACACCGTGCGAGGTACCAACCCTCTGCCACTCGACGCCTCCCGCGACATGTTGATAGCTATCACTGGCTCCTCATAAAGGAGCATAATCGGCAAGTTGAGAAGCACAAACAACTCGAGCCACATAGGCGAGCGACTGATAAGTCAAGCGCTCGACGAGTCGCGCTCTCCTTCGCTGGTGGATCCTCCTCAAAAGGCTACGATGACCACAAGTACCACTCCCGGCTGGAACGCATGTCCCCTGCCGCCAGACGTGAGGCCACCAAGACACTCGACCCGTCCTTCATATCGATGTACTCGCAGGGCAACATCATGCCCAAAACACCGCAGGTAGCGGTCATGGTAGCTACCATGTTCCTGGCAGCAAACCCACCACCGGTCGGGGATCCTAGGCATGCAATTCATAAATCTGTGATTGTGGTCCTTGGACTCATGGGAGCCGCACTACTCGGAGAAACAACGCTAGAGCCGATCAAAAAGGTTGCGGTAAAATTCACAAGGAGTTGCACGCCCTCATCTAATAATCATGAGCATGACCTGCCGCGGCGGTGCTGCAACCCCCATCGAATGAGCCGCATATATGATGCCCGTGATGATCTCACACAATGCAAGATTAACAAATCACGCACAAAATGTTCATGCTCCACGGAATCGGATGACGAAGACATGGATCTATGCGGTGCTAGATGCTTCAGCAGAGCCATACGGCAATCTCAGATGCCCAAGGGATTCAATCTCCCGTTGGACAACCCCAAGTTCGACTGCCTATAGGAGCAAAAGATTTGGTTAGATGACCACATCTTGTTGGTCAAGCTGCATGGCAGAAGCAGGAACATAGCCATGCATTGTCTTCAGCTGCAGTTGAAGGTTACAACCAGGGCCTAGCTCAATAACCTTCCCTCCAGATCCATCCACAATTTGGAGGAGCTGGTCTACAACTTCATTCACAACTTGAAGGGCACTTACAAAAGGCCCGCCTCCATCAAAAAGTTGTGCGCTTGTTGCCAATAGTCCAATGAGTCGATCCGCTACTACGTATAGTGCTGGTTCTTCATCAAGAACTCTGTCGAGAACATCTCGAAAGAGAGGGAAATCGATGCCTTCAAAAGAGGCGTAAGACGTCGTTAACTCAGAGAGGAGCTGGGCCAGATCAAGCCCAAAACCATCGACCACCTAATGGACATCGTCAACCGCTGGGCGGATGGCGAGGATGCCATCAACCGAACCCGTTCGAATGACAAAGACGATCTTGGTCGCAGATGTGATCATCGAGGAAAAATAAGAGTGCACGTCTATGATGATCACGAAAAGATCGATATGGTCGCGGCTGGCTACGCCGAATGCCGCAACAATGGAAACCGCAATAGCGGCTATCGCAGCGGCAGCTATCATGACACTGGGAGACCCGCTCAAGCATGGAAACTCCGCAATCGGGATGACGAGCCCTCCACATTCAACAAACTGCCGGGTCCCTGCACCATCCACTTCTACATCGACAAGCAGGATGGTAAGAAGAAAGACAACTATCTGCTCAAGGATTGCAGGGAGTTTCAGAAGCTCCACGAGGGATACTCCCAACTGCGGCGTGACACAACAAACCAGGGGTTCGGATCCGCCCCTGGAAACATTGCATACGGTGCTCCGCCACCACCGCCCGGAGGACCCACGTAGCCTGCGGCTACACCGGCCCAAAATAAAGGGGCAGAACCATACCCACGATCGTTGGGGGCCATGATGATACAAAAGGGACGTCCATCCAATAGGGTACAGAAGACGATCACCCCTAGGTAAACCTCACCGTTACCTCTCCACTAGCCGTACCTGAGTACCTTAGCGGTTCGGAGACATGCATCACCTTTGACCACTCTGATCACCCCGGGAAATACCTCGCCCAGGCCACTCTGCCCTGGTACTCGAGGCTTAGATCGGCAGATTAGAGATGAGTCGTGTCTTCATGGATGGCAGGAGCGGCATCAATCTGATGTTCACCAGCACACTCGTGGCTATGAGGATCCCTCTGTGTAGCCTAGAGGCATCAACAAGACCTTCATTGTAATCATCCTAGGGAAAGGAGTGTACCCCTAGGAAAAATATGGCTCGACATCATCTGCGGCACCCCTAAGAACTTTAGGCGTGAGCGGCTCGAGTTCGAGGTGGTGGACTGGCCCTCGCAATACCACGCCATCCTCGGGCGCATGGCATTCACAAGATTCTTGGTAGTACTGCACTACGCGTACCTTTTGCTAAAGATGACAGGGCCTAACGGTGTCATCATCATTCAAGGAAGCTCCGCCAAGTCCGATAGCTGCGATAGAGACTTCAACAGAATCTCCCAGTCTTTCGGCATGCAGGAGGAGCTTGCAAGGCTAATGGAGTTGATAGACAACACACTGCCCCTATCACCAAGCAAAACACACCCGATATGTCATTCGACTCCACAGTCAACACCAAGGCGGTGCAGGTCCGCCCGACGGACCCCACCAAGATGGCTCTGATTGCCAACAACCTGAGTTCTGCATAGGAACTCACGCTCATCGAATTCCTCCATGAGCATTGGGAAATCTTTGCCTGGTGTCCTGCGGACATGCCAGGAGTTCCTTGGGAATTCGCCGAGCACGCACTCAATGTGTACCCGGATGTGCGTCTAGTGAAGCAAACGATGCGTCAACTATCTAAGGGAAAGCGGAAGAAATCAGTATCGAAGTCAATAGTCTCCTCGATGACAACTTCATAAGGGATATCAAAGAAAGCACCTGGGTAGCTAACCCTGTGCTGGTCCCTAAGAAGGACACGAACATCCTGCGGATGTGCGTGGACTTTATGACACTTAAAAAGAACTGCCCAAAGGATCACTTTCCCCTACAGTGGATCGATCAAATCATTGATTCTATCACGGGATGTGAATGTTGGAGATATGCCCTAGAGGCAATAATAAATGTAGTTATTATTATATCTTTGTGTTTATGATAAATGTTTACATTCATGCTATAATAGTATTAACAAGGAAACATTAATACTTGTGTGATTTGTAAACTTAATTTGAAGTCCCTAGTAAAGCCTCTATATAATACTAGCTTGTTGGTTAATAGATGATTGTGGTTTCCCTATCATGAACATTGAGATGTTATTAACAACAAGATCATATTGTTAGGAGAATGATATGATGGACATACTCCTATAGATAAGCGTAGCATAAAGATCAAGTCATTTTAATAGTTCAATTGCTATATGCTTTCTGATACATAGTAATCTAATTCCTTCGACCATGAGATCATGCATATCACCTTTACCGGATGGATGCTTTGATGACATCAAACACCACACCGTAACTGGGTGGCTATAAAGGTGGCATTGAGTATTCGGAAAGTATTGGTTGAAACACATGGATCAAGAGTGGGATTTGTCCATCCATATGACGGATAGATATACTCTGGGCCCTCTCGGTGAAATGTCATCCAATTAGCTTGCAAGCATGTGACTGGCTCACAAGGGATCACATATCACGGGAACGAGAAAAGAGTACTTATCGGTAACGAGGTTGAACTAGGTATGCAGAGATAGCGACGATCATAACCTCGGATAAGTAAACTATCATGAGACAAAGGGAAATTGATATCGTATGTAAGTGGTTCATTCGATCACAAAGTAATCGTAGAAATATGTGGGAGCCATATGAATTTCCATATTCCTCTATTGGTTATTGTTCGGAGAAGTGTCTCGATCATGTCCGCATAATTCACGAACCGTAGGGAGACACACTTAAGGATTCGACGTTGTTTGAGTAGTTATGGAATGATGAGAAAGAGACCGAATGTTGTCCGAAGTCTCGAATGGGACTCGGGATATGATGAGGAGATCCGGAATGGTCCGGAGAATAAGATTCATATAAGGAAAGTCCCGTTTCGGAGTTGGGGAATGGTTCCGGTGTTTTCATCGGGAATGTTCTAGAATGTTCCGGAATGTCCGGCACTCTGGAGGGGAAGGGTACATGAATGTGTTGTATCAAGTTGGTATGATTGCATCATGTACTAAGTGTCATCGCTGAACCTAATAAAGGATTAATTCAAATCCTAGTTTGAAACGTCAAATAGCTAGTTTGAAAAGTCAAACGGCTAAATTTGGAAAGAGGAAAAGAGGAGGAAGGGGAAACCGAGTTGGGAGGAGTTCCCTCCTCCAACCGGCAGCGCCGACCCAAGCCGAGTTGGGGAGGGACTCCTCTCCCTTCCCTTGGCCGGCCGGCCCCCTCCACCTATATAAGGAGGGGCAGGGCTCCCTCCTAGAGACACAAGATCCTCTCCTCCAAACCCTAGTACCAAGCCGCCGCCGCCTCCAAGCCGCCGCCGGCCCTAGGGCACTCGCCGCCGCCGCCTAGGTGAAACCCTAGCCACCGGCACTAGCCCCTCCTCGGCGTGTCTAAACCCTAGATCGTCAAGGGACTCTCTCATACTCCACCATACTCGCTCCGGCTTAAGGCGAAGCCCTGCGAGATCTCCCCTCTACTTCCGGTACCACGCCGTTGTGCTGCCGGAATCGCGAGGAGAGTGCTACAACCTCCGCTGCCTGCTGGAACAAGGGAGAGGAAGGTCTTCGTCGAGTACCGAACATGTGATCGACTGCGGGAGCGCTGCCGGAACGCAGCGCCGGAAGGATCGTCTACGCGATCTTGAGATCGGGAAGAGTACGACTACATCACCCACGAGAATCCGCTCTCGTTAAACACTTTGGAATCTTCGAGGGTGAGTTATTCCATCGACTCGTTGCTACAATCTATTAGAGAGATCTTGGCTTGTTTGTTTGTATGCGGTAGAAAATTTTTGTTTTCCATGCTACGAAACCCTACAGTGGTATCAGAGCCGTGTCTATATGTAGATCTGTTGCACGAGTAGAACACAATGGTCATTGTGGGCGTTGATGCTTTTATTGTCGATTGCTTCTTGTGTACTTTGCATCTTGCGGGATGTTGGGATGAAGTGGCCCGGGCTAACCTTACATGACATCGTTCATGAGACTTGCTCCACGCTTGACATGCAACTTGTATTGCATAAGTGGCTTTGCGGGTGCCTGTTTCTCCTAGCATAGTTAAGATCCAATTTACAACGGGTGATTAACAATACTAGTATCAATGTTGTGGTTCTTGTTCGTAAGTTAGAACGACACTTATTGAAAGCCCCAAACCACGTAAAACATGCAAAGAAAGTAGAGGCGTCTAACTTTGTTTTGTAGGGTGTGCTGTGATGTGATATGGCCATGATTGTGATTATATTTGATGTATGCAATGTTCCTTATTGTAAGTTGGCAACCGGCTGGAGCCATATGGTTGTCTTTAATTTATGTTAAGACCTGCGTGTCTATTCAAAGTAGTTGTAATAGTTGAAGCCGGTGGACGACAACGATGGAGAAGCGTCATTGACCTTGATGCAATGCCGGTGATGATGGAGATCATGTTCGTGCTAGAAGATGGAGATCGGAAGCACAAAGAAGAAAGGCCATATCATATCACATATTATGAATTGCATGTGATGTTAATCCTTTATGCATCTTGTATTGCTTAGTAGACAACGGTAGCATTATAAGATGATCCCTCATGCACATGAATTTCAAGTCATAAAGTGTTCACCCTTAGTTAGCACCGTTGCTAAAGCTTGTTGTTTCGAAGCACCACGTGATGATCGGGTGTGTTAGATTCCGCAAGTGTATACAACGTGAGCAAGCCAGATTTGCTCATGCGGAAACTAAGGTTTGATCTTGACGAGACTAGCATGTACAGACATGGTCTCGGAACACGGATCACCGAAAGGTAAATCATGAATCATATAGTAGATATGATGAACATGTCGATTGTTCGCCATTGAAGCTACATCAACTCTCGTGATGATCGGTGTTGATGTGGTGAATTTGGTTCGTGTGATCACTAAAACAATGTGAGGGATATTGTTTTGTGTGGGAGTTCACCTAGATTAATTTTAATATTAATTTGAACTCAATTTGTCATAAACTTAGTCTAAACTATTGCAAATATGTTGTAGATCAATGGCAGCCCCTACCATCAATTTTAATGCGTTCCTAGAGAAATAAAAGTTGAAAAACAATGGAAGCAACTTCGCGGATTGGTTCCGCAATTTGAGGATTGTCCTCACAGCTGGTAATTTGACCTATGTGCTGGATGCACCGCTGGGTGACCCACCTGCAGCTGATGCCGCCGATGAAGTAAAGAATGTTTACCTCACTCGGAAGACTCAGTACTCCACAGTTCAGTGTGCTATCTTGTATGGTTTAGAATCAGAGCTTCAGAAAAGGTTTGAGAATTCAGACCCATATGATATTGTCGAGGATCTCAAATTGATCTTTGAGACTCATGCGGCAATTGAAAGAGATGAGGCTTCTGAAAAGTTCTTTAACTCCAAGATGGAAGAGGGCAGCTCCGTCAGCGAGCATGTGCTTAAGATGTCTAGGCACGCAAACAAACTTCAAAGCTTGGGTATTGTGATTCCTAATGCTTTGGGGATTTACCGTGTCCTCCAATCACTACCACCAAGTTACAAGAACTTTGTGATGAACTACAACATGCAAAACATGAACAAGATGTTGCCAGAACTCTTTGCCATGTTGAAGTCTGCAGAAGTGGAGATCAAGAAAGAGCACCAAGTGTTGTTGGTCAATAAGACCACCAAATTCAAGAAAGGCAAGTCTAAGTAGAAGGGACACTTCAAGAAGGGTGGTAAGAAAGTTACCACACCGACGAAGAAGACCAAGGCTGGACCTAAGCCTGATACTGAGTGCTTTTACTGCAAGGGAGAAGGTCACTGGAAGCGGAATTGCCCAAAGTACTTGGCGGATTTGAAGAACGGCAACATCAAGAAGAAAGGTATATTTGATATACATGTTATTGACGTGTATCTCACTATTACTCGTAGTAGTTCCTGGGTATTTGATACTGGTTCGGTTGCTCATATTTGTAACTCGAAACAGGTGCTGCAGAATAAACGGAAGCTAGCGAAGAACGAGGTGACGATGCGCGTTGGAAACGGATCAAAGGTTGATGTGATCGCGGTCGGCACGCTACCCCTTCATCTACCATCGGGATTAGTTTTATACTTAAATAATTGTTATTTGGTGCCTGCGTTAAGCATGAACATTATATCGGGATCTTGTTTATTGCGAGACGGTTACTTGTTTAAGTCCGAGAATAATGGTTGTTCGATTTATATGATTAATATGTTTTATGCACATGCACCTTTGATAGATGGTCTATTCTTATTGAATCTCGATAGTGGAAATACACATATTAATAACATTGAGGATAAACGTTTGAAATCGAGCGATAACTCGACCTATATGTGGCACTGTCGTCTTGGTCACATTGGAGTGAAGCGTATGAAGAAACTCCATTCCGATGGACTTATTGAATCACTTGATTTCGAATCACTTGATAGATGCGAAGCATGTCTGATGGGTAAAATGACTAAGACTCCATTTTCTGGTATGATGGAGCGAGCTACGGATTTGTTGGAAATCATACATACCGATGTGTGTGGTCCAATGAGTGTAGCATCGCGTGGTGGTTATCGTTATGTTCTTACCTTCACGGATGACTTGAGTAGATATGGGTATATCTATTTCATGAAACATAAGTCCGAAACTTTCGAGAAGTTTAAGGAATTTCAAAGTGAGGTAGAGAATCAACGTAACAAGAAGATTAAATTTCTACGTTCTGATCGTGGAGGTGAATATCTAAGTTACGAGTTTGGCGAGCATTTGAAGAAATGCGGAATACTTCCACAATTGACACCGCCAGGAACACCACAACGTAATGGTGTGTCCGAACGTCGTAATCGAACTCTCTTAGATATGGTTCGTTCTATGATGTCACTTACAGATTTACCGCTATCATTTTGGGGTTATGCATTAGAAACAGCCGCATTCACTTTAAATAGGGCACCTTCTAAATCCGTTGAAACGACACCGTATGAATTATGGTTTGGGAAGAAACCTAGATTGTCGTTCCTTAAAGTTTGGGGGTGCGAAGCCTATGTAAAGAAGTTACAGCCGGACAAGCTTGAACCCAAAGCGGAAAAATGCGTCTTCATAGGATACCCGAAGGAAACTATTGGGTATACCTTCTATCATAGATCCGAAGGCAAAATCTTCGTTGCCAAGAATGGATCCTTTCTAGAGAAGGAATTTCTCTCGAAAGAAGTGACTGGAAGGAAAGTAGAACTTGACGAGGTTGTTGAACCTTCTCTCGAAATTGCGAGTAGCGCAGCACCGGAAGAAGTTCCTGTGGTGCCTGCACCAATAAGAGAGGAAGCTAATGATGATGATCATGAAACTTCGGTTGAAGTTGCTACAGAGCCTCGCAGGTCAACGAGAACTCGTACCACTCCAGATTGGTATGATCCCGTTATGAGTGTCATGTTGGTGGACAACACCGATGACCCTGAGACATATGAGGAAGCAATGATGAGCCCAGATTCCAATAAATGGCAAGAAGCCATGAAATCCGAGATTGGATCCATGTACGAAAACCAAGTATGGACTTTGGTGGACTTACCGGATGGCCGGAAGGCTGTCGAGAACAAATGGATCTTCAAGAAGAAAACAGATGCTGATGGTAATGTTACTGCCTATAAAGCTCGACTTGTCGCAAAAGGGTTTTGACAAATTCAAGGATTTGACTACGATGAGACTTTCTCACCAGTAGCGAAGCTAAAGTATTTGAGGATTATGTTAGCAATCGCTGCATATTACGATTATGAGATATGGCAGATGGATGTCAAAACAACATTCCTCAATGGAGACATTGATGAAGAGTTGTATATGATGCAACCCAAAGGTTTTGTTGATCCTAAAGATGCTAACAAGGTATGCAAACTTCAACGGTCCATCTATGGATTGAAGCAAGCATCCCGAAGTTGGAATCAATGTTTTGATAAGGTGATCAAAAGTTTTGGTTTTATACAAACTTATGGAGAAGCTTGTATTTACAAGAAAGTGAGTGGGAGCTCTGTAGCATTCTTAATACTATATGTAGATGACATATTATTGATTGGGAATGATGTAGACCTTCTTAATAGTGTCAAAGAATATTTGAATAATAGTTTTTCAATGAAGGATCTTGGCGAAGCAGCTTACATATTAGGCATAAAGATTTATAGAGATAGATCGAAACGCCAAATATCATTGTCACAAAGTACATATTTGGACAAAGTTCTAAAGAGGTTTGGAATGGAAGATAGCAAGAAAGGGTTCTTGCCCATGTTGCCCAATACGACCTTGAGTAAAACTCAAAGTCCGACATCGGCAGAAGATAGAGAAAGGATGAGTAAGACTCCCTATGCCTCAGCCATAGGATCTCTAATGTATGCCATGCTATGTACTAGACCCGACATTGCATATGTTGTTAATGGTTACACCGATGCTAGTTGGAACACCGATCCGGATGATTCTAAATCACAATCTGGATACGTATTTATTTTGAATGGTGCAGCAGTTAGCTGGAGGAGTGCAAAGCAAAGCGTTGTGGCAAGATCTTCAACTGAATCGGAATACATGGTTGCTTCGGAGGCTTCACAAGAAGCGATATGGATGAAAGAGTTCATTACAGAGCTGGGTGTGGTTCCTAGTGCGCTGGACCCAATGTCTATCTACTGTGATAACATGGGCACCATAGCCAATGCGCAAGAACCAAGGTCACACAAGAAGCTGAAGCACATCAAGCTACGTTTTCACGCTATTCGAGAACATATCCAAGATGGGGATATAAAGATTTGCAAAGTACACACAGATCTGAATGTGGCGGATCCGTTGACTAAACCTCTCCCGAGGGCAAAACATGACCAGCACCAAACTGCCATGGGTGTTCGGTATATTACCATGTAATCTAGATTAGATGACTCTAGTGCAAGTGGGAGACTGTTGGAGATATGCCCTAGAGGCAATAATAAATGTAGTTATTATTATGTCTTTGTGTTTATGATAAATGTTTACATTCATGCTATAATAGTATTAACAAGGAAACAATAATACTTGTGTGATTTGTAAACTTAATTTGAAGTCCCTAGTAAAGCCTCTATATAATACTAGCTTTTTGGTTAATAGATGATTGTGGTTTCCCTATCATGAACATTGAGATGTTATTAACAACAAGATCATATTGTTAGGAGAATGATATGATGGACATACTCCTATAGATAAGCATAGCATAAAGATCAAGTCATTTTAATAGTTCAATTGCTATATGCTTTCTGATACATAGTAATCTAATTCCTTCGAACATGAGATCATGCATATCACCTTTACCGGATGGATGCTTTGATGACATCAAACACCACACCGTAACTGGGTGGCTATAAAGGTGGCATTGAGTGTTCGGAAAGTATTGGTTGAAACACATGGATCAAGAGTGGGATTTGTCCATCCATATGACGGATAGATATACTCTGGGCCCTCTCGGTGAAATGTCATCCAATTAGCTTGCAAGCATGTGACTGGCTCACAAGGGATCACATATCACGGGAACGAGAAAAGAGTACTTATCGGTAACGAGGTTGAACTAGGTATGCAGAGATACCGACGATCATAACCTCGGATAAGTAAACTATCGTGAGACAAAGGGAAATTGATATCGTATGTAAGTGGTTCATTCGATCGCAAAGTAATCGTAGAAATATTTGGGAGCCATATGAATTTCCAGATTCCTCTATTGGTTATTGTTCGGAGAAGTGTCTCGATCATGTCCGCATAATTCACGAACCGTAGGGAGACACACTTAAGGATTCGACGTTGTTTGAGTAGTTATGGAATGATGAGAAAGAGAACGAATGTTGTTCGGAGTCTTGAATGGGACTCGGGATATCACGAGGAGATCCGGAATGGTCCGGAGAATAAGATTCATATAAGGAAAGTCCCGTTTCGGAGTTGGGGAATGGTTCCGGTGTTTTCATCAGGAATGTTCTAGAATGTTCCGGAATGTCCGGCACTCCGGAGGGGAAGGGTACATGAATGTGTTGTATCAAGTTGGTATGATTGCATCATGTACTAAGTGTCATCGCTGAACCAAATAAAGGATTAATTCAAATCCTAGTTTGAAAAGTCAAATAGCTAGTTTGAAAAGTCAAACGGCTAAATTTGGAAAGAGGAAAAGAGGAGGAAGGGGAAACCGAGTTGGGGAGGAGTTCCCTCCTCCAACCGGCAGCGCCCACCCAAGCCGAGTTGGGGAGGGACTCCTCTCCCTCCCCTTGGCCGGCCGGCCCTCTCCACCTATATAAGGAGGGGCAGGGCTCCCTCCTAGAGACACAAGATCCTCTCCTCCAAACCCTAGTACCAAGCCACCGCCGCCTCCAAGCAGCCGCCGGCCCTAGGGCACTCGCCGCCGCCGCCTAGGTGAAACCCTAGCCGCCAGCACTAGCCCCTCCTCGGCGTGTCTAAACCCTAGATCGTCGAGGGACTCTCTCATACTCCACCATACTCGCTCCGGCTTAAGGCGAAGCCCTGCGAGATCTCCCCTCTACTTCCGGTACCACGCCGTTATGCTGCCGGAATCGCGAGGAGAGTGCTACAACCTCCACTGCCTGCTGGAACAAGGGAGAGGAAGGTCTTCGTCGAGTACCGAACGTGTGACCGACTGCGGGAGCGCTGCCGGAACGCAGCGCCAGAAGGATCGTCTACGCGATCTTGAGATCGCGAAGAGTACGACTACATCACCCACGAGAATCCGCTCTCGTTAAACACTTTGGAATCTTCGAGGGTGAGTTATTCCATCGACTCGTTGCTACAATCTAGTAGATAGATCTTGGCTTGTTTGTTTGTATGCGGTAGACAATTTTTGTTTTCCATGCTACGAAACCCTACAGTGAACGACTCTCGTTCCTTGACACTTAGGCTACAATCAGATTCAGTTGAAGGTCGAGGACCAGGAGAAGACGGCCTTCATCACACCGTTCGGGGATTTCTGCTACAACACAATGCCTTCCGGGCTCAAAAAACGCAGGCGCAACCTATCAAAGGTGCATGCAGGCCTGCCTAAAAAACCAAATGGGTTGAAATATTGAAGTCTATGTCGATGACATAGTAGTTAAGACCAAGGAAAGCCCAACATTGATCGACGATCTCTGCGAGACGTTCGATAACCTTGATCGATACAGGATCAAGATGAACCTGGAAAAGTGCGCCTTCGGTGTCCCATATGGGTAATTGCTCGGGTACTTCATCTCCGAGAGAGGCATCAAAGCCAACCCGTAGAAAATCAATTCTATACTAGCCAAGAAGAAGCCGAAGAACGTCAAAGGAGTCCAACAGCTAGCTCGATGGATCACGACACTCAGTAGGTTCATCAGCCACATGGGTGAAAAGGATCTCCTCTTCTACCAGCTGCTCCGCAAATCGGAAAAATTCAAGTGGACGGTCAAAGTAGACGAGGCATTCGAAGACCTCAAGCACATGCTGTCAACATCTTCCGTACTAGTGATGCCAGCGGTGATAGAACCCATGCTTCTCTACATTGCTGCAATGCATCAAGTAGTCAGCACAACACTCGTGGTCGAACGACCCGAAGATGGCAAAACCCATGGGGTGCAATGCCCGGTGTGCTACCTCAGTGAGGTGCTAACACCCACAAAGTAGAGGTACCCTCATTACCAGAAACTAGCGTACGTCGTATTCGTTACTGTGCGTCGACTGCGCCACTACTTCTAGGAGCACCAAATAGTGGTCATCAACGATGCACCTCTATCACACATACTCAACAACCCCGAAGCATCGGGGCGAGTTGCCCTTTGTGCCATTGAGTTGTCCCCACGAGACATCATCTATGAGCGTCACACCGCCATCAAGTCGTAGGTGCTTCCTGACTTCTTCGTCCACTGGTTGGAGCTCCAGCTCCCGGATACTCTGGACATGTCCCAACTCTGGATGATGCACTTCGACGAATCCAAACGCAACGTCAGAGATGGAGCTGGAGTAATCTTGATATCCCCCAAGGGGACAAAAACAGATATGTGCTGCGGATGAAGTTCCACGCATCCAACAACGAGGCCGAATACAAGGCAGTGATCCATGGCATGCGGATGGCCAAAGTCTGCGGCGCCACGCGACTGGTCATCTATGGTGAATCCAACCTCGTCGTTCAGCAAACGATGATCTAGTGTGACGTCGTCAGTGACAACATGATCGCCTACCGCGACCTCTACAATGCACTCGAAGGAGACTTTGATGGATGCGAACTCTGGCACGTCGGCCGAGAAAGCAACAAAGAGGCCGCAATCTCACCAACATTGGCTCCACTTGCACTCTGGTGCCGCCGGGTGTGTTCCTCTAACAGATCTGTGAGCGCTCTATTAAGCGCAAAACTCCCAAGGGCACAGCCGAGGCTGCGAGATAATCGGGGGCTGCGCCACCCAAACAAACGGAGGCACCTGAAGAACCAGAAACGAATGTCGAATTGGTGAGCCTTATGTAGGTCCTGGCAATCGAGCAAACATGGACTCAACCATATGTCAGGTACCTGCTGAGCAAGAAAATGCCCTAGAACCCGACAGATGCCAGGCATATCGCTCGCCGATCAAAAGCCTTCACCATCATCAACGGTGAGTTGTACAAGTGCAGCATCACCAGGGTACTCCAGCGATGCATCACCAACAGTGATGGGAGGAGCATCCTCCTCGACATCCACGAAGGAATCTGTAGCCACCACGCCGGTAGCCGCGCCCTAGTCACCAAGGCTCTACGAGCTAGCTTCTAGTAGCCAATAGCGATGTGCGATGCCAAGGACATCGTCGAGAAGTGCAACACTTCCCAAAGGTTTGCAGACAAACAACACGCACCAGGCTCAGAGCTACGACCCATACCACTGGCCCGGCCCTTCGCCCAATGGGGACTCGACATGGTCGGTAAGCTGCAGAAATCCTCACCTGGAGGACACGTCTTCCTCCTAGTGGCAGTCGACAAGTTCATAAAGTGGATCGAGGCCATGCCTGTCACTAACCAAACTGGTACCACTGTCGTCAAATTCTTCCAGTCCATTTTTCTATAGATCCGGGGTGCCTCACATCATCATCACCGACAACGGCACTAACTTCACCTCTAAGCAATTTCGAGACTTCTGCGAAGGGCTTGGCATCAACGTCACATACGCCTCTGTGGCGCATCTGCAGACCAACAGGCAGGTCGAAAAGGTCAACAACCTCATCTGCAACGGAATCAAGAAGCGACTACTGCGCCCACTTGAAAGATTGGAGGGAGCATGGGCAGACGATCTACCCTCTGTCCTTTGGAGCTGATACGCCAGAAACGTATCTATAATTTTTGATGCTCCATGCTAGTTTTATATCTACTTTTCTTTACTTTGTCTACACTTTGAGGTATTTTTATACACTTTCTGGAACTAACCTATTGACAAGATGCCACAGTGCCAGTTGCCTGTTTTCTGCTATTTTTGGTTTCACAAAGCTAAAAATGAATATTATCGGAATTGGATGGTACAAAAGCCAAAGTTCATATTTTCCCTAAGCGATACAGAAAATCGAAGACAAGATGGAGGAGGACACCAGGGTGGCCACACCCTAGGTGGGCGCGGGGCCCACCCTGGCCGCGCCCATAGGGGGTGTGGGCCTCTGGACCTCCATCGACCTTGGCTCCTTCGCCTATAAGAAGCCCCTAGGGAGAAAACCCTAAATAATCCAGAAGAAATGCATCATAGTTCCAAAAAACCTCCGTAGCGCTGCCGCCAGGGAGATTCAGGGGACAGAAAGTCTCTGATCCAGCACCCTGCCGGGACGGGGAAGTGCCCCCGGAGCCATCTCCATCGATCTCCTCCACCATCTCCATCGCCATTGCTGATTCCCATGATGAGGAGGGAGTAGTTCTTCCTCGAGGCTATGGGCTCTATCGGTAGCTATGTGTTCATCTCTCTCTATGCAAGGTCATATTGTGATCATGAGCTTTGTAATCAAGTAGATCTACCTTGCTACTCAAGTGCTTTAATAGATCTCTGCTCTCCCCATGTGTGTGAAAGTGACAGCGTGCACGCCATGGTGGCACTTAGGTTTGAGTCTACATAAATACTCTTTGTGCACTAATAGATCTATGCTTTTCCCCACGTGTGTGAAAGTGACAGCGTGCATACCGTGTGTGGCACTTTGGCTAGATTGAATATTTTATATGAGTTATATTTGGAGTTGGATGTCTCTATGAAATTGTGGTGTTTGTTGGAACCATCTAGCGCTCATGATGACAATGTGGGGTTATCTAGATTGGGGAAGGCGGACTTTGAGGAGTGTTGTTATAGCCCTACCGATGATTAGAGTGTCCAACTGGAGAGGAGTTAATAATAGTATCATGAAGATAGGATATTTATATGAGAGAGTGTTCACAAGTGAAAGTATGATCCCTAGGCCTTGTTTCTAAACATTGAAACACCGTTTGCATCTAGATCTATTACATGTTTGCTTGCTTTAGTCTTTACCTCACCGTCAAGCTATTTTCTGGCACCATTACCACTTGTATTTCACTATCTCTTCGTCGAACTAGTGCACCTATACATCTAACAAGTGTATTGGGTGTGTTGGGGACAGAAGAGACTTCTTCTATCTTGATTGCAGGGTTGCTTGAGAGGGAATACCTTTGAACACTTCCTCCCTGAGTTCAATAAACCTTGGGTAATCCACTTAAGGGAAACTTGTTGCTGTTCTACAAACCTTTGCACTTGGAGGCCCAACAACTGTCTATAAGAATAGAAGTGCGTAAACATCAAGCTATTTTCTGGCGTCGTTGCCGGGGAGGTAAGGTAAAAGGTACTCACATCCTGCTGGTGTGTGTATGCTCGAAGTTATTTCCTTTAGATTCTGCAATTTTGTCTCTTTGTTTCTTGTTTTCAGTAGTTAGGCTTAATGGAAAACAAAAAAAATTAGAGAGCTTTATAGTATCTATCTTGAGTTAGGACATGAAGTGTTTGAATAGAAAATTAAAAAACCGAAATTTATTTGCATGCTAATGGCAATGTTATTAGTATGAATTCTTTGAACACCATTATTGCTAATGCTATGGAAACGTCTAAGCTTGAGTAAGAAAGTTTTGATGAAAATGATCTTTTTAGTTCCCCATCTTTGGAAGATAGCTATTCTATTGCTTCTGATGATACCAAACCTCCAATATATGATGATTACAATGATGAATATGATATTTTCAGTCCACCTACTATTGAGGAGAAAATTTATTGTGATTATAATATGCCTCCTATATTTGATGATTATGGTGATGAGAATAGTAGTGATAGCTATTTTGTTGAATTTGCTCCCACTAAAATTAATAAGAATGACTATGCTTATGGGGAGAGTAGTGATCATTTTAAGCATGTGGCTCATGATAAGAATGTTTTATGTGATAGTTATACTATTAATTTTATTCATGATGCTACTGAAAGTTATTATGAGAGAGAGAAACATGGTTTTATGCATCTCAATAATATTAAGTTTCCCTCTTTATGTTGAAAGTCTTAAAGTTGCACTTGTTTTGCTTTCCTATGCTTGGTGCTTTGTGCTTTCATGACTTGTTTCTTTACAAGATTACTATGCATCGGAAGTGGGTTAGACTAAAATGTGTTTTGAATTTGGTTCTTGGTGCTCTCTTTTACTTCAATTCATATTTCTTATGTGACCATCTTCTCAAACTATCAAGCCTAACTTAAAGGCGTTAAAGAAAAGTACTTGTTGGGAGATAACCCAAGAGTTTTCTTAAGCCTTGGAAGTTATTACTTCTGTAATGACCTCTTCTTATCCTCTTTGTTTGTTTTTTGTGCCAAGAATGACCTCTAATGAGAGGGAAGTAAGATTTGGGGAGTTGCTGTCCCGAAACAGATTTCTGTCCTCCACCATAAAAATTCGTGAAGAGTCTCTATAAATTGGATTAAGCTGAAAATTTACGAATAAATCCCTCAATATGTTAGATAACTTCTGTTAGTTAAACACTTTTTTATTTGAGCAACATAAGGTCTTCGAAAAAATCGGTTTCTACCTGCTAGTCTGTTTTGACAGATTTCTGCCATTATTTGCATTTGCTTCTTATTGAATCCGCTTTGGGTTCTTTTTAGGAAATTGATCTTTTTGATAGAATTGCTACAGTATCTTGTGTCTTTAGCGGAAGTTTTTACTGTTCTAAAGCTAAACCCAAAGGTCTATTATCTTTTGAATACACTAATGTTGCTAATGAAGATTGTGTGAAGTTTTGTATGAAGGAAAATATTCAGGTGTAGAGAAAGAATGATGTAATGAGATGAAGAATGGACAAAAGCTCAAGCTTGGGGATGCCACCCGGTGTCACCCCAAGAAATATTCAAGAGGTACATGCGTCAAAGCTTGTACCTCTTCATCAATAAAAAGCTCAGGTCTGTCTAGACACTTCATTTTTATTGTTTCATGCACTGTTGTGTTGTTCTTGGAGCATCTTAGTTTTCATTTTTGGTTTTTGTTTGCTTAGTTTGCTTGAGTAAGTCAGTTGGTTACACCAGACTTCTTTTGGAGAGAGACACACTCTGTTTCCATTGACTAGAACACTCTAGTTTTCACTCTTATTGTTTTCTGAGTGTTCACTTTTGCGAGCACTGCGTTCAGCCTTAGTTTTCTTATGCTTTCAGCTTAGAAATTTTTAGTTCTTCTTTGTGGATTTGTGAGACAAACTCACTGATCTTTATTGATTATTATCTTTGTGAGTTGTTTCAAATAAGTTGTTTGGTGTTGGAAAAGAGTAGAAAGTTTCATGCTTATAGTGGTACAAAAGGGAGCTTGTTTTGACTGTGACTTAGACTTTATCATGTCATGCTAAATCTTTTTTTTGACCTTATGCTTAGTGATTACTGTTGTAGCATGACTTGTTCCAAACAATTAGGATTGCTTAATGTGCCTTGAAGGAATCATGTGTTGTTTTAGCATACAAAAACATAGTATTGTGGTATTCTCCTTTGATGCTTTGTTTGGGTTGACTTGGCACATGATCACACCATGTTATGACTGAACAAGTCACCATAGCCTCTATGATCATTTAGTCCTTGACTTGTAGTACCACTCTATGCTTTGATTAGTAATGTTTTGTTGCTCTACATGATTATGGCCATTATTGCTCTCTTAGTTGGTTGCTCCCATTCTTTTGCTAGCCTCCACTTGTATGAGTAAGCTCTACTCATGCTTCCAACTCCAAGAAACCAAGTTATTCCAAAGTGTCCACTATAAATTCCTATGCATGGTGTGTTACACCATTCCAAGTATATTCTTGTTTTTAGCTATCTTCCAATTAAAAAGTATTTTGTTATGTGAAAACTTAGTGATTAAAGCCCTCACAAACTTGATGGCACACTTTATATTCTTTGCCCCTAATGAACTTGAACCATTGTGTCATCTATGTTGTATATGATTGCACTTATACGTTGGAATTAGCAGAACCGTGTTGTCACGGGAAATGTTTTCAACATTTCACTTGTACTTTGTACTCAGTTGATATCATGCTCTTTTGTCTATGGATGTCACCGGTGTGAAATAAAGAGGGAACTTGTAAGTCCATGGAGTATGTATCTTGTGTTAGAGAAACGCCTAGGCCGCTAGCCTAACCCATGCCTAATCATGGTGGAAACTTGCAACATCACCGTACTGAGCTATCTATGAAGCATCCTCAATAAAAATCTATGCATATAGTAAATAAAAAGATCGCTGAGATGCTCATTGTCTGCTTGCCTTGTCATTTTGGTTATGGGATAGCTCCTGTACCATGTGCAAGGGGTACCCCGTTGGCAGTTCTCTATGATACGCATGTACCTGAAATGACAAGAACTTACAGGTGACTGAAGTTGAGTAGCATGAGGTGTGGCCCTCGTATTCAAGGGACATGAGATTGCCAACTTATACTTTGTCAAGAATATACTCCATAGTTTGTTCACTTTAACCTTAATCACTTCAAGATGCTTATGATAGGGGCAATGAGGGCTGAAAGCTAACAAGTACCATAATTTTTGGAAGCTCTTTGTTAAACTTGAAATCCCTGCTTCCCTTGAGAAGGGCCTTTCTTCCACCATTGTTTGAGTCTCTACCTTCTACTTTTAGGCACCATTAAGAGAGCATAGTTGCCATTCTGTGTGCATTGTCCCAAAACTTATTGACTGATGATTATTGTTGATATTAATTGTTCTTGTGCTATTTGTATCTAGTCACTCTTATGAACTTTGAAGGTGTCCTATGCATCTATTTGCTACTCCATGTGGGACAAGCTGAATGCCACTATGCCATGTTTTCTGTATGTGAAACAAACAAATGTTTTTCAATGCATGTTATTCATGATCATTGTTTGTAGCCTTTTATGTTGCATGCATAGTTACTATGTCTTATTGTTAGAACTCCATCTTTCATGCACATATTTAGAGTTCTTTGTTCCCAGCTTTCAATGCTTGCAAATGGTTTGATCTTTGTTTTGATGGTGCATGTCACCTAAAAAATCATTCTTTTTATCACTTACCTACTCGAGGGCGAGCAGGAGTTAAGCTTGGGGATGCTTGATACGTTGGAAACGTATCTATAATTTTTGATGCTCCATGCTTGTTTTATATCTACTTTGCTTTACTTTGTCTACACTTTGAGGTATTTTTATACACTTTCTGGAACTAACCTATTGACAATATGCCATAGTGCTAGTTGCCTGTTTTCTGCTGTTTTTGGTTTCAAAAAGCTAAAAATGAATATTCTCCAAATTGGACGGGAGAAAATCCAAAGTTCATATTTTTCCCTCACTACTAGGAAATCCTTCATCAGTGGCGCATCTATATTGGTCTTCTATGGCGCATGGCAGAGACACAACTATTACGTCGCCACTGATGAAAACTTCTGTGGCGCATTTTGAAATGCGCCACAGAAGTCATGATACTTCTGTGATGCATTCTGGCTGATGCGCCACAGGACTCTGTTCAGTGGGTCATTCTGGAAAATGCGCCACTAAAGAGCTATGTGCCACAGAAGGTAAAAATGATGCGCCACTGGTTTGAATATAAGGTATTAAAAAAATCCAAACTTGTCTAAATATACTATATTATACAGGTATTATACAGTATTATACAGAAACAATATATTTGACTTAGTATATGAAAACAAATATAATACAAAAACGAATATAGTGCCATCACACTACTTAGAGCCCGATCGAGGTAGACAAGTGGTCATCATATTACAATACAAGTCAAAGGTGGCGAATATTTACACAAGTGTTTGTTACAAAGTTCACCTTCTCATCACATTACAAATGAAGTGTTCACCGCCTACACTAGAATCAAACAGAATACAGCTATGATGACGGTGAGCAAGAGCAAGAGCACTAGCAATATCTTCATCCGGTTCTCCTTCCACGGGTGGTTCCTCCACTTGGCTACCGCCTCCTCTCGAGTCGCGTATCCTTTGTAGTTGTTGCCGCTAAACTTGTTCACCTTTTTTTGACAGTCCTCCCACTCATCGTAGACTCCTGGAAACCAATCCTTGTACACCACGTACCACTTCGTCATCTCTATAGATAAGGCATATTAGTAAATCATGCAACAGAAAGAACTAAATTGGTTCACATGCATATATGTTCACATAAACTAAAGCAAAAGATCAGTAAACATAGAAGATAGCACATCGATCACAATCATAGAACTTCGACGACAACGACCACAATAGTGAAGTTTACAACATACGACCACTGTAGTATATAGTTTGTGACACAACACTACACACAGACATCTATGATAATTCTAGGCGCACACATCGGTCAATGTTGAGAACTGCTAACACTCGGCTTCGGGAATGGTAGATAGCCATCCTTCATCATCCACATCCTGTTGTCACCATGTTTACGAAGAATATTTTCAATCTCCCTCTTAGTCAACCCTCTGTTGTGTTTTAGGACCCCTCCCCTTGTGTTGACAGCTTCCACGATGATTTCCGACAACTTAACCTGTATGCGATGGAAGTATTCTATAAGATCATCATCGTCCCTTCGCGCCAAATTTTTGGCCCATGCTCGGAAAATAGATGGCAGAGTTAGGTTCTGGCAATCCCGGACAAACCCTTTAAGGTGATGAATGGAGTAGAAGGCCTCCTTGGCGTCGCCAGTAGCCGACTCCTTGACGCAGGGGCACTCGAGCACGTGCTTGAACACGTGCTTGTCATCCTTGATACATTCCCCCTTGTTGACGAAGGGGCATCCCTTTCTAGCGTAGCCCTCAAGAGCCTCATTCAAAACACCCCTTATTCTAGTGTACTCCTTCTTCTTCTGACTCGCCGAGTCGAAATACGATGCTATCGAGTACTTTGTGCAAATGACGATGAGTGTGCAGTATTTGTCTCTACACAAAATGATTGAAATGGGATGTTGGAAAAGGGCAAAGGAAGAAAGCTATAAGAAAGCCTAAGTTACCAATGCTAGGGGGTGTGTGTACTTACTCGGGAAAAAAAGGCAAAAGAAGTGTGTTCGTCCTCTTGTGGTCCACCATGAACTTCTCGAGGTACGCCGTCGCCTTGACACGCGTCTCTGATCCTTCCCTCAACTGGCTATCACGCATGTAGTAGGGATCCACTATCGCGATGTAGGGGGTTTGCTCTCTCTTGGTCTTCATCGCCAGATTGAGCGCGAATTCGCTCAAGCGAAACATTCCACTTATCGAAGAAGGGATACAGGTATTTCAAGTTCAAGAAGTAGGCATTGACCCCAAAGAATGTAGTGAAAATCTAGGCTAGGAGGAATGCGTCAGAGCCGAGGTCAGGCAAAAGGTTGCTGGATCTTTATGTTGGCCGCAAGTTATTTCTTTTCAATGAGGTTCAATGTTATCTAGATTGCTTAGAAGTAGCCTGCCTTACTCGAGCCAACTAGGATCAGAAGGTGTTGATAGGGCTAGACTTTTTCTCATGGGCGTGACCTAAAGGGTCTTTTCATCGCTTTGGCCTGGAGCCGAGTAAGTAAGGACTGGCGGACCATGTTATAGTATAGCCGTTTCGAGAGAAACAGCTTGAAGACATCCTCGTACGCTATGAAGAACATGTCCGCGGGGGCTTCATGGATGAAGTCCACGTCCGATGGCACCTTAACAGTGAAAACCGGGTAATTTGGATCTTTTTCTTTAAGAAGAATGCCCTCTAGTGTCTTGATACTATCACTCAAAGCGAGCATATGTCCACCAGCAAGGCGAAGCAGCTCCGGAGTCAGTATCGCTTCACCAGCTATATGTATCCTGGGCAAGCCATCCTCGCGGGCTGGTACGACGTAATCCTTAGCCCGGATCCTCTTCGGAGGAGGTTGGCTCTAGGCTTTATTACCTCTCTTCATGTGCTTCTTCGTCTTCTGAGAAGGCTCCTCCACTGGGGATGCTAAGTGCTCAACGGCCGTCTTTTGGAGTGTGCCAGCGCTAAAGACGAATCCAACAGGTTTCTCCTATTAATCGGCGGCCGGAGGCGTCTCTTGAGATAAACCATGGAAGACCAGGCGTTGCGTGCATGTAGTGGGACGCCCACCTTGACCCTCGCGAGCGACAAAGGGTTCTTCATCCACAGCAGGCATGTACAATCCTATGCCAGCGCCGGTGTTGATGTAGTCGTCAACGTTGACAAATTCTTCATCATCATCGTTGTTGCCGCCATGTGGTGATGGTGGTGGGGGGGCGATGGCGGTTGCGTTGCGATGGCTTTGCCTTGGGGAGGCCCACACTCTCCCAACAGTTGTTGGTGGCGACTGGTGGTGGCGACGATGACTGGTGGCTTCCGAGGTGGTGGCCGGACGATCGAGGTGGCGCCGGTGATAGGTGGCATCCGAGGTGGTGGCCGGACGATCGAGGTGGCGCTTAGGTGCCCCGTAAGACGAATCTGAGTCTTCGGCCAAGTCAAGGGCCAGCCGTGGCATTCTACAAGGGTCTTATATTCATCGGCTCCCTGAGATTGAAAGGGGGGGGGTCCATATCATCGCACCCTGGGAAAACCCGAGCAAATCCGGACCCGCATCACGGCATCGTCGATTGCATTGTTGTGCATCATGTGGTTCGCCGGTTGTATGATATTGCCCTTGGCAACATCCTTCAACTCGCCGCCGGCAACTTTGTGGAGTAGTACGCAAGCAGCGTCCTAAGTCAAAACACATATGTGTTGGGCATCATGATCAAGGTGGAAGTCACCAAAGGCGCATAAAGAAGATGAAGCGGAGTAACTAATTAGTTACCTTGGTGAGGGCGTTGAGCTCGGCTAATGTCGACACACGGCCGGTCCCAGCGGTAGGCCTATCATTAGCATTCTCCCGCGGTACTGGTGCCACCGCCGGCTGTGCGATACTAGTATTTTTGGCAGGAGCAGCAGAGGGCAGCTGTGCGACGACCAGCTCTTGCGGCTGCACCGCGGCGATGGTGGCCGGCGGGGTCACCAAGTCCGGCGACGCGTTAACGTTGATGCTCGAGTTGCTGCCGCTAAAGCTAGGCACGTGTATCGGCCCCTGGCGACCTCCCGCATTCCAAACAGCTAGCCCCTCCATCAACCCAGGGGATGATCGCGCGAAGCTTCTCCTCCAATAACTTTTCCATTGCTTTCTCGTCCACTTTTTCCTCTAATGTCTTCACCTTCAACTTCAGCTCTTCAACCTCGGCTTTATCTTTAGCCGCCGACTAGTTCTTCCTCTACCTCCTCTTCTTTGCGTCCTCTTTGTAGTACTCGGTAAACTTCATACTTCTACCGAAGCTGGACACACGGCCGACTGATTTTGGCGGAAAATTCTTCTCCCTCTTCTTGTAAGTGTTCTTCGCCCTGTTGAAAACAGTGTCCCATGGCTCCGCCGCCGAATCCTGGGACGACAAGTCCTCGGTAGCGTTCAATTCCTTCTCCTGCAGAGAGACAAGGAGAGGTGAACCCATGCATTTAGATTCTTGGCTTAACTATTTTAATGAGAGATCCGTGGTAAATTCCTTACGAGCTAATCCTCAAAGGCCTTCACATCCGGGTCATCGGTGACGAACTCCCCTATAACAGGGTACAAGTAGTAGCGGGCCCGGAAAAATTGTCGAATCTACAGCTCTGTGATTTTATGCCATGGGTTCTCTTTACCCAGGCGTTCAAGCTCGGCGTCCTCCTTGTCCCAAATGGGTTGTTTCCCTCTGTATCCGCCGCTTCCAAGCCGGTGGTTACCTATGTTCTTATCTCACATAGTATTTCCCCACTCAACCATGCTTTTGAGGCAGCGGTATCTAAGTCCGCCGTGAATATCTTGAAATCTTATTCGTCGAGCATCGGATTTTTCCTACTTATAATCTCCCATCTTTCACCTTTGTCAATGTTGTTCTTTAGCCGGGTTTTCCAGCTGCTCAAGGCTTTGCTCATCTTTGTCAGTGATAGTTTATTCACCGGGTTCTTACTCTCCAGGTTTCTAAACTTCTCTGGAAATGTGTATCGCTTGTGAAGCTTCTTAATGAGGTTCTCTACCAAAGCATGATTATGTCAGATGTACTTTGTGTTGATCGACATGCTTTCCCGGATGATGCACCCGAGTTGCATGCCATACCCGCAGGCAATCGATGCAGGCGCAATGGGTTGGCCACCTTCTATGACCTCGGTGAACTCATCACAGATGTTGACGAGCACTTGCGGCTTCCGATCCTTAATATCCTTCTTCTTCTTCTGTATAGCGGTCGGGTTGCCGCTACCACCATCTGTGCGCTCGCCACCATCCATGATGGTGTTACCCTCCTCCTCGCCTTCACTAGGTCCGTCGTAGTCATCGTCGTCCCCCTCGTAATCTGGATCTTCCTCATTGCCCCTAGCACCTCTGACGACGGTCGTCGGTGGTGGTGTCATTCTCATCTCCTTCGCCTCCTCGTGCTCTTGGGACGTCCCCCAGAACAACTTGTTGGCCTCTCGGGCTAGATCCTTGACGCTCATTTGTTTAGAAGGACCGGCCTCATCGTTAGTCGACATGTTTGCGCTTTATTATTAAAAATGGAGGCAAAAGGTTAGCACAAATATCGACCGAAAAATTCGGTATGACCTTTGCTAATTTTTGGACCTGCGAGTTCCCATTTCTCAACCGAAACGGAAGTGAATCGACACTTTGGGAGAAACAGGCAACTTAGATGAAATCCCTGCAAAAAAAACACCCTAGCCCCATTGATAACCCCATTTCATTCACAGTAACAGCACCATAGTAGCAGCACATCATGCATATATAATAGCACAATAGTAGCAGCAGCACCATAGTAGTAGAAGTAGCACAACACCATAGTAGCAGCAGCACCATAGTAGTAGCAATATATTACAACACATCAGGGCAAAAGCATTATAGTAGTAGCAGTAGCACAACACCATAGTAGTAGCAGTAGCACAACACCATAGTAGCAGCAGCACCATAGTAGTAGCAGTAGCACAGCACCATAGTAGTAGCAGCACCATAGTAGCATCACATCATTGGCAGCACATCATGCAAATTACACAAAGCTACAACACCATTTCATTCATAGTACCAGCTGTAGAGGATGTACATAAAATAGATACTAAAACAGATGTACTTAAAACATATATTAAAATAGATGTTGCCAAAATGATGTGCTACATCATTCAGACACCATTTCTTAATTCTGTACAAGAGCAGCACCTATACAACACATCAGGGCAAAAGCAGAGTTGCCAAAATTCATCCCCAGCAAATGAACCCAGACCACTGATATGCATCCCCAGCAAATGAAGCAGACTCTAGACTAATCTCTATACAAAACATTAGCATCTGTGTAAAAATACTACATTGCGTATCTGAAAACATTGTGTAGTGATGATCTGTCTTGACCATGTGTTCTGTTCTGTACATAGATGCTATATTTGCAGTTGACCTGATTAATAAAGTAAATAAAATTTGGTTCTAGCAAAATAATAATATGTTTTCTCATTGCACGTTTTTGTCGTTTAACTTCTAGTATATATGAAGGGTTGAGATGCTTTGAACATGAACAGGGTAATCTCACCCTCCTAGATCCAGTGAACGTGTTTAAAAACCTGATGATGTGAACTCCTAGTGCTTAGTAGTAGTACTACTCTACTAGTTGTACAGTCCCTTGGTCAAAAGGTTTTTGTACTATAAATTGTTCTGGCTAACCAAACTGTGAATTGTTTTGCAGTGACATTGCAGGAGGAGGAGCACACGGTATAGCTTTTCCGTAGCAGGAGATCTCTGGAGTGTCAATTAACATTTCCTTGCAGCGTAAGTCGGCCAGCGAGGCCAAAACCAGAGCGAGGAAGAACTCTAGCTGGACCAATCGGGGCGCGGCGCCAAGAGCCTGCCACAGTGTGTTTTTTAGAGGAAAAGGGCATGCCCGAGTTCCATTGCATCGAAGCTAAGTATTTACAGCGTATTGCATACAAGGTTTAAATCACAAACATTCCACGAGCAAGATCAACCATGATTTTTTCGGAGACTACCAGGCAGAAAAACAAACTATCTACATGAAGCATTACATACTCCAACCCTAGACGACAGTCGAAGACAGGACAAGTACTCGAGACCTTGCTCAGTACACTGTGGGATCCTCAGATAACTAATGAGATATGTATACCTAGTGGCGGTGGCGAGATGGCACGGGATGGGGAGGTGGTCCTGGCGGCGGACTGGCCTGCTCCTCCTCCACGGGCGGGCTCCTCCTCCACGCACGCCCTGCTCCTCCTCCACGCACGGCCTGGCCTGCTCCTCCTCCTAGGGTGCACGGGCTCCTCCTCCTGCTGTGGCGAGATGGCGCGGCTCCTCCTCCACGCACGGCAACTCCTCCTCCGGTGCGGCAGGTGGCGCTTGGGCAGGTTCGCTGGGGCGGGGGTTCTAGGGTTCGTCGGGTTCGCTGGGGCAGGGTAGGGTTCGTCGGGGACGATGTTTGAATTGGGGGAAAGTGAAACGGATCGAGGTGGGGAACGAAAAGGCCGAACCGTCCATTTGACCAAGTGCGAAATTTCTGTGGCGCATACCGCCAGAATGCGCCACAGAAGTTGATCTGTGGCGCATTCTGGCGGTATGCGCCACAGAAATTTCGCACTTAGTCAAAACCAATGCGCGGCTGTAGTTTGACACGAAACAGATAGTATCTCAATGGTTGTGAGACAGTAGTTGGACATGAGCACCTGGCAGCCAGGTTCGAATCCTGGCTGCATCAATTTTTTTTCTTTATTTAAAATTTTTATCATACAAATATATTTAAACCAAGCACATACACATATGTATATTTAATCAAAAAACCTCTTCGAATTATATTTATATATTCTGCTTCTCACAAACACATGTGAATTTATACGCACACGAATATCACGATATATGTTTAATTAGTCTCTAACTAATACACAAAAAATGTCACACATCGTCGTGTGATATTTCGAGCTATCTAGCTAGCCTCTCTTTACAATCTTCTTGCCCTTTTTCTTCGCTGTTGAATACTTTACCCCGGGCACTATGAGATTTATTCTCGTGAACGGACAACCTTTAGTAGGTAGTGTAGTCTTTCTTCTTACTGTAGTAGTAGTAGGCATGTTGAAGTACTTGTTGAACTCCTCTTCAATCTTCGGATTGTCGTTCTTGTCGAAGTCTTGCTCGTTGGCGGATCCTTCCATTCTGATGATGCTCCTCTTGCCCCTCCTCACTACAACACGACTAGGCTTTGATGGGTCGGTAATAAAGAAACGTTGATCAACTTGGCTAGCGAGTATCCATGGCTCATTTTTCGTGGAGGCCTTCTTTGCCGACTTGGCATCTGGTATAACGCAGGTGGTGAAATATCGGCCTTCTTTTTCGATGTTATTGGCCCATCTAACACGGAACATCGGTACTGTCTCTCCATAGTAGTCAAGCTCCCATATCTCCTCGATCCTTCCGTAGAATCTTTCCATGATAGTAGTCTCGTCATCGGTGAAGGACATCATAGTTACTCCTGAGTTTTGATCTTCGCTATTCATGTCCTTTTCCTCGGTGTAGAATCTGTAACCGTTGATGTCGTATGACTGATATATCTTTACGTTATGCGTTGGGCCCTGTGACAAGGAGAATATGAGTTGTTGATCTTCCGTAGAAGGTGTATGTGGGGGATTGTCCAGCAACATTTTCTTGAACCAACCCGTGAAGCTGGACTTGTGTTCTTTTGTTACGTCTCCTTTCTTCCTCGGATGGGCCTGGTCCATGTACTCTTGCTCGATCTCGCTTTTGTGCTCTTCCACCCAAGGGCTGACCAATTCAATGTGTTGTAGTGTGACTCGGTGTGCCCTGCCAAAGTCGGCGCATCGATTAGCAATGCCGACATGCAGTGAGCGGTGGCACTCGCGGTGACCATACCCAGCGAGCCTGCCGAGGTGCTTCTTGGTGAGTATTCCAACATCCTCGTTCTCGGTGGTTAGATAGTTCTGCCAGAAAGAGATGCACTCGTAGATCAGAAAGCCCTTGGCTATGCTTCCATCTGGACGGGACCTGTTGCGAACAAACCCTTTGATGACACCGTTTAGCCTTTAAAACGGCATTATGTTGTGCAGGAATGTCGGCCCGAGCTGGATGATGTCATCCACAACATGTACAAGTAGATGCACCATGATGTCGAAGAATGCGGGCGGAAAGTAAATCTCGAGATCGCATAGTATCACCACGATCTCTTCCTGTAGCCTGTCGAGCTGCTTCATGCCGATCGAATTCCTAGAGATGACGTTGAAAAAGCTGCACAAGCGAAATAGCGTCTCACAGACGTGCTCGTCCATTATCCCTCGTATGGCAACTGGAAGTATCTGTGTCATCATCACATGACAGTCGTGGGAATTCATACCGCTGAACCTCTTCTTCGCGATGTCGAGATACTTGCTTATCTTGCCCGAGTAACCGTGAGGAACTTTGACTCCTAGGAGGCACCTGAAAAACTGCTTGATCTCCTCCTGACACAGAGTGAAGCAGGTAGCACGAAGCACAACCACCTCATTCTTCTTAACCCTTTTGCGGCGACCCTGAGTGCATTTCGTTTGATCGTCATCATCATCACTATCAGGGTACTGAAGATCCTTCTTGATGCCAAGAAATTTCTGGTCGTTTCTTGCTTTCGGCCAATCCTTGGTCATCTCCGGCATGTTGAGGAGAGTGCCAAGCAGACTCTCGGTAACGTTCTTTGTGATGTGCATTACATCGAGGATATGGGGCGTGTGTAGGACCTTCCAGTATGTCAGGTCCCTGAAAACAGGCCTCGCTTTCCATACACCCAGAAGCGGCTTTGTCCTTGGTCGCTTCTTTCCTGGCGCTAGGCACTCATCCCAATTATTCAGAAGCTCCTCGATTTCGTCGCCGCTCCTCCTACACGGGGCTCTTTCGATCTCGTCTTTACCATTGAACAAGTCACCGTGTTTTCTCCATGGGTGATCCATGCGAAGCCATTTTCGATTCCCTTGGAACATGGTTTTTGAAGACCCGGGATCCTTGGGTAGCTGGAGATGCGGGGTCTTATTCATGCACTTGACACATGCATTGTGTCCGTGGTTCATCTGGGTCGATACATATGCGTAACCAGGATAGTCCTGCACCGTCGTGAGCAATGCGGCTCTCAAGAGGGAAATATTCTTTAGTGTAGGCGTCCCACGTATGGGCTGGCATCTCCCACAACGTGGCTAACTCCTCTTTTAATAGTCCGAGATAAAGATGCATATCGACACCTGGCTGTTTCGGCCCCTGAATAAGAATGCTCATGTGTACGTACCTTTGCTTTGTGTAGAGACACGGGGGGATGTTGTGCAACCATACAAACACGGTCCAAGTGCTATGCGTGCTACTCTGGTTGCCAAAAGGATTGAGTCCATCGGTGCTCATACCCAGCCTGACGTTCCTTGCATCGCCCCCGAACTCTTCGAACTCGATGTCCAATGCATTCCACTGGCTAGCGTCTGAAGGGTGTGTTAGGATCTTGCCCTTCTCTGGATCATCTTCAGGTTTCTCCCTTTCCGCGTGCCATTGCATTAGCTTTACTTCCTTAGGATCTACGAAATATCTCTGTAGACGGGGAGTGATAGGAAAGTACCATACCACTTTTTGAGGAACTTTCTTGTTCCCTCTATTGTACCGTCCATGGATTCACACCGGACATGTGGTTCTCTCCGTGTACTCGTTATGATAAAGTGCGCAATCATTGATGCATGCGTGGTATTTAACGTGCGGTAGGTCGAGAGGGCACACAATTTTATTGGCCTCCTCTATACTTGTTGGCAATGTCTTCCCGTTAGGAAGACGATCGTGCCAGAATTCCATGTTAGCATTTAAGCTCACGTCAGTTCATTTGTGTTCCGCCTTCATATCTAGGTCCTTGAGTGTTACACTCAGGCGTGTATCCTCGGACCGACACCCAGGATACAATGGATTCATCCCATCTAACTCCATTTGCGCCATCTTGGCTTTCTCTCTGGCTGCAGCTTTGGCGTTGCTCGTCTCCTTGAGAAGCAGTTCCTGAACATGAGGGTCCCTTAACACCGAAGATAGCAGCGTCTGGGTGTTCGTTTCTTCTCCTTCTTCATGATGTTCATGCCCGTCGACATCTCCTTCGTCATGATGATCATGCCCGCTGCCGGTATATTCTTCATCATCATGACCATGCCCGTCGGGAGACTCTTCGTCTTCTCGCCCGCCCAAGTCTTCATGATGACCAACACCATTTACTGCCAGCTCCTTATCGAAGTCGTTGCGCATGAAACCGAGCCTGAGCAGGTGATCCTCCAATTGTCCAGAATCAGGGTCAATCCAGCGCAGGAGTTTGCATGTTCGACATGGACATCTTATCTAGGTATTGTTGTTCCGAATCATGTCCGCCTTCGCGTCTTTCTTATACCTAGTAACTCGACCTTCGCTCATGCTGAAGACCATGGTAGCCTACGCAGTATGCACATATAGAGCAAAAGACAGAGAGTAGGTTAATTAGAAACCACACCTTATGCACACATAAACACACATGCATGGTCGTCGCCGAAAAAATTCGGCATGACCTTTCCTAAAAGTAGGACATATGGGTGGTACAAAAATTTGCCTAAATGGAAATGAATCAACATTTTGGCAAACATCCATGCACCACACCGGGGCAGACAAGCAAAAACAAGAAACTTCTTCCCATGCAAGCATTCATGCACCACACAAGCTTCATGCACAAACATCATCTTCGTGCCATGCATGCATCACATATACACACCGCTCGCGCGACAAGCTTTACACCTACAAAACATGCATATTCATGGCCAATTAATCACCGGGTAGATTGATTACCGAATCGAGAGCGCGATGTGAAAGAGTGTGGATCAATATATTTATAGAGAGATAATAGTACACAAATAGACATGTGGAGGAGAAAAGTAGGTGTGTTTTAGATCTACTAGTTGGAGAAAGGCTTTCCCTAACCAATCTATCAACTATAGTAGGTTTAAATACAACAGAATGTAGAAAATTATAGACACAATGGGGTGGGAGAGAGGAGGAAGACGAGGTGGGAGGAGCGTAAGAAGGATGTGAAATGGATGGTGGTACATAGAGGGGGTGCAAAGCTGCCACCTTTTTGTGCAGATCTGGTCGAAGGATTCTGTGGCGCATACAGGCAATATGCGCCACAGAAGTTCAATCTTCTATGGTGCATATTGCGTGTATGCGCCACAAAACCTTGGCCATAGGGTGCAGTGGGGCCAGACTGTGGACCCCGTGACTCAATGTTCTGTGGCCCATATCACACATATGCGCCACAGAACCTTGGCCATAGGGTGCAGTGGCCAGACACTGTGGGCCCCTGCACTCAGTGTTCTATGGCGCATATTGTTGATATACGCCACAGAAGATTGAACTTCTCTGGTGCATATCAACTATATGCCCCACAGAACACTGAGTGCAGATCTGCACGAAATAAAGGTGGCATATATAGATGCTTTAAGGACACCCCTCTATATATATACCACACTCCCTATCCAAAGCAACATACCTGCCCCTAATGTCTTCTTCCCATAACTCGTCGGAAGACTCGCTGGAGAGCACAGCCCGCTCGCGTTCCCTGTAACCTACTCACAGTGGAGGGGCAAGGTCGAGGGGCAGTGCTCGGAGTCAGCCGCCGCGGGATTCGGAGGTCAACCTAATCGAGGAGGAGGCCAGACTGCGGCATGAGGCCCTCTACAACAAGGCCATGAGGTTGTACGCCATGCCCGTTTCCCAGAGGAGAGGGCGCACATGGCAGAACCAATTGGGTGGCGGCCGTTGCTTGACCCCAACATGTCCATGGAGGACCACATTCGCAGGCTGCAGGCACGCGTGAATAGGGAGGTTTGGCATCTTCCACCGCCATCGCCCCCACCAGCTCTGTGAAGGGATTTGCAATGTTGTAGTTTGTGTATATTGAATGATGTATGCCATTGTTGTTTTGCTGTTCAAGGCTATGCGCATGTGCATTTGCAACGATGTATGCCACTTCACATGTCTATCTACTAGATTGTCTAGTATTCTACCTATTCCACTGGTACTTTTTTATTTGGGAAAAGCATAAGAGGAAAATGTGTGTACTATATAGGAAACACTCAATATAATCCGAGTAGCACAAAGCGTTCTCTGGCGCACACTGCACACATGCACCACAAAAGTTTGTTCTTCTGTGGCGCATATGCACATATGCGCCATAGAAGATAGTACATAGGTGTCCAGAGATGGGGCCCACATAATTGTTCTGTGGCGCATATCATGATATGCGCCACAGAAGATATAAACTTTTGTGGCGCATCTCCTGGTATGCGCCACAGAAGTTTGGTCAGAGCACGGTCATACCCCGCCTGCTGTGGGTCCCACATGATGATTCTGTGGCGCATCAGGCAATGTGCGCCACAGAACATAAAACTTCTATCGTGCATATAGAAAGATGCGCCACAGAAGATTCATGGTCCAAGGGCTGGTGTGGGTCCCACCAAACTTCTGTGGCGCATGGCCGTGGAAGATGCGCCACAGAAGTTTCATGGTTCTGTGGCGCATTGCTCCAGATGTGCCACTAGATAACTTTTGTGGCGCATGGACAGAACCATGCGCCACAGAAGGTATGTCTATATATAGCTAGTTTCCTAGTAGTGCCTGAGTGATACAGAAAATCAAAGACAAGACGGTGGAGGACACCAGGGTGGCCACACCCTAGGTGGGTGCGGGGCCCACCCTAGTTGCGCCCACAGGGGGTGTGGGCCCCCTGGCCCTCCATCGACCTTGCCTCGTTCGCCTATAAGAAGCCCCCGTGATAAAACCCTAAATAATCCAGAAGAAATCCATCATACTTCTAGAAAAACCTCCGTAGCTCCGCCGCCACCGAAAGGGAGATTCGAGGGACATAAAATCTCTGTTCTGGCACCCTGCCGGGACGGGGAAGTGCCCCCGGAGCCATCTCCATCGATCTCCACCACCATCTCCATTGTTGTTGCTTATTCCCATGATGAGGAGGGAGTAGTTCTTCCTCGAGGCTAAGGGCTATACCGGTAGCTATGTGTTCATCTCTCTCTATGCATGGTCATATTGTGATCATGAGCTTTGTAATCAAGTAGATCTACCTTTCTACTCAAGTGCTTTAATAGATCTCTGCTCTCCCCATGTGTGTGAAAGTGACAGCGTGCATGCCATGGTGGCACTAAGGTTTGAGTCTACATAAATACTCTTTGTGCTTTAATAGATCTATGTTTTTCCCCACGTGTGTGAAAGTGACAGTGTGCATACTGTGTGTGGAACTTTGGCTAGATTGAATATTATTTATGAGTTATATTTGGAGTTGGATGTCTCTATGAAATTGTGGTGTTTATTGTAACCATCTAGTGCTCAAGGTGACAGTGTGGGGTAATCTAGATTGGGAAGACGGACTTTGAGGAGTGCTGTTATAGCCCTGCCGATGATTAGAGTGTCCAACGGGAGAGTAGTTAATAGTAGTATCATGAAGAGAGGAGATTTATATGAGAGAGTGTTCACTAGTGAAAGTATGATACCTAGGCCTTGTTTCTAAACATTGAAACACCGCTTGCATCTAGATCTGTTGCATGTTTTATTTCTTTAGTCTTTACCTCACCGTCAAGCTATTTTCTGGCACTGTTACCACTTGTATTTCATTATCTCTTTGCCGAACTAGTGCACCTATACACCTGACAAGTGTATTGGGTGTGTTGGGGACACAAGAGACTTCTTGTATCTTGATTGCAGGGTTGCTTGAGAGGGAATACCTTTGACCACTTCCTCCCTGAGTTCGATAAACCTTGGGTAATCCACTTAAGGGAAACTTGCTGATGTTCTACAAACCTCTACACTTGGAGTCCCAACAACTGTATATAAGAATAGAAGTGCGTAGACATCAAGAGCCTGCGCACAATGCCAAATAGTGCCACTGGCTACATGCCTTTCTTCATGGTTCACGGCGCCGAAGCAATGCTGCCAGCTAAGGTACGCTACAAGGCCCCATGGGTCGTCACTTATAGCAAGGACGAATCAATAGCCACACTCGAAGACGTCGTCGACCTGCTATACGAAGCCCGTGACATCACCGCGGCATGTTCGACAGTGTACTAGCAAAGTCTTCGCAACTATGACAACTGACGGATGCGCCCAAGGTCCTTCGTCGAAGGAGATCTTGTCCCGCGACTCAAGCAGAAAGAGCATCTAAAGCTCAAGTCACCCTGGGAAGGCCCCTACATGGTCACCAAAGTAATCCCAGGTGGCTCCTACCGCCTCAAGGACGTCTAGTCCGGAGTAGCATACACCAACCCCTGGAATGTCGCACAACTGTGACGCTTCTACCCTTAGTTGTCTTTATTTTCAATAAGGCTATTAAGCTAGGCTACTCAGCCAAAACTTGTATCCCCTACTATGCGATGAATAAAAGATAAGTTCCTTGGCCAACATACCTCTCTCTTATGCAAATTTACATTCCTAAATACACTCGGGGGCTACGCCTCACCGAACGACTTCGTCGACTGTTACAAAAATACATCACCCTGAGTAGCTAACCATGTTAGGCTAACTAAAAGGACATGCAAATCTCACCAACAACAAGCACGATGTGCAATAAAGTTTGCAAACTTTACAAGGACAGAAAAAGCCCAATCAAACCTATACAAATTTTACATTGTTTTGTACAAAACCTGCAGGACTCAACTATGCTGAAGCATAACATTCATCCTCTTGTCGAAGAAGTTCACGATATCTTCGGCGCGGCGAGCCACCGCAGCATAGTGTAGGCGCATATCCCACGCCATACCATCCGGAGGAACGGGCGACCCTGCCACTATCTCCGCCAAGTCTACGTCCTGACGATGCAGTCGAACAAGGGCCAGTGCAGCCTTTGCACCTGCAACAAGTTTTTGGTGCACAAGATCCTTCAGGGCGTATATGCTCCGAAATTTCCCTAGCATCCCTAGGAAACTAGTCAGAGGCGCATCTAGGGGAACATTGCAGCCTAGATGGACGCGGATGACGATCTTTCATGTTTCAAAACCTGAAGCACTTGGAGGACATGGTCTTGCACCGTTGTGACCATAGTCGCTCAGTCGTAGTCCATCCAGAAAAAAACCTCCAGCCTCCAACTCCTGTTGGGTGAGGCAATTGAGCTAGATAGTTGCGTGCTCCTTATCTTCCTGCGGAAGAAGATTGACAACTACAAAAGAGCAATAGCTCAGAAGCCATAAACATCAGGCCCAACCGCTAACAAGCGAATGACATCCACGGCCACTTACACCGAAGCTGCTCCCCAATGTACCAAAACTCTTCGAGGATATACTCTTATCTCGCAACAGCCCCCTCCGTCTTGGACTTCCAGACATTCGCATGACCACGGATGACAAGGATATCTTTCTCCAGGCTTCGGATGCAGTCACACAATAACAACAACTATGATGCCTCATTTGTTGTTGGACGGGCAACAACCAAGGCAACTGATGGAGTCACTGGGTCAGCACTCGAAGGGCCCTAAGAGGCGCACAAACGAAAATTATAAGGATAATAGGAACTGATACCAGTACACGAAGAGGCATATATACACATCAAAGCAACCACCCTGTGGCACAATCAAAAGTCATCAAGTACAAGACATTACATGTGCAGCAGCAAAAGCAAAGGCAAAACTACAAAAGCAACTACGAAGCAAAAGGACCCTAGGGAGCAGCCGCATTCGAAGCAGCTTCAAACTCTGAGGCTCTTGCCTTGGCCACCCGCTGCTGCTCTAATGCATAGGTGGCTAGAAGGTCAATGAGGCGAGGGACATAATGCTTGCAGCACGAGGTGAAGGAGGCAAAGGCTACCTCAGTGCCATCTGTCGCCACTGGCATCTTGGTGGTGACCTGGCTCAGGTTCTGCTACACGCCAGACGCCATCTCTAGGCCAAGGGTAGTGCCCATGACCTTTTGGGTATTATTATAAACTACAGGCGCATCACTCGCCAGAGCCTTCACCAGGGAGTCGACATCGTCGAGGGATATGCCCTTAGGAAAAATCTCCCGGTAGAAGCATCCAAGGACCTCCTTGGCCTTCTCCAATGTCTCGGCGGTGGAGCTGCAACGGTCTTCTACCACAGCAACCACGTCAGGAAGGGGATCCCCATGATCCAGGACGTCACAGTCAAATGCAATGCCAGTGGCATTTGCAAATGCATCACAGAAAGTTCGGATCAAACAAAAGAAACATAACAAAAAACTTGGGAAAAGAGGAGCACAGTGACTCACCAGACAACGCCTTGGCAGCCGCCATAAGCTGATACGTCATTGCCTCTCTCGCAAGGCAGTGTCAGCTGCAATTTTCTCATTGTGCTCCTTGGCCTCCTGCTTGAAGCGCTCGAGGGCCTCCATGGATTCATTTGCCTTAGTCTTCGCTTGGTTTTGACTCTTGCCGAGAGCTTCCAGCTTGCGGAGAACCTTGTTATTTTTGTCTACAAGGACCACAAGAAGAAAAATCAGAAGACCCAGCTTCAAAACATGCACCCGAATGGCAAACAAAGCAGAAAACATACCCTAGAGTTGTTCGAAGTTTCCCTCCAAGGAGAGGTACTACTGCCCGAGACATTGTAGCTCGCACAGAAAGGGCTACAGAAAGAAAATGAAAATCAGAGGAATAAAGGGCTCGGGTGCTTGATCACAACAAGGAAGTACTACTTACATGGCCACCCGAAGACTCCGAAGGTGGAGCCTGTGTGTTCCGGGTAACGACCGTGTGAGACCTTGGATTGGAGAAGATCGACGCGACATCACCAATTTTGCCGCTATCTTCGGGGGAGGGAGCCGCAGCTTGGAAGGTCACCGCTTTTGACTCCACGGCCATTTCTTCAGTTTCATCCTTCATGGATTCACCTGAAGAGGGCCGCCTAGCACAACATAGTAGACAATGCGAATAAGGCATTAAGCAAGGCAAAATTTAGCACAATCAAAACACAGGAGCATCCAATACTTATGAGGGGATATCGAAGAGGTTAATGAGCAGCGCCATCTTCTTTTTCTTCTTAGCCTGCGGGTGAGGAGCCACAGCCCGGATGGGCACCGCGGGAATGGGAGACGTAGAACCTCCATCCATAGAACTACAGGAAGGCGGTCCCTTTCGGCGTTGGAGGCGTTGCGGCATCCGAGATTTCTCTTTGGGATCTCTTGCAAGAGTTCCTTTCACTAAGCTCGAGGCTTCCTCCGTCGGTGAGTGAGCAGGGGAACTATGGAATCAGACTCTGCAACCCTGACATTTGGCACAGCCATGTACTTCTTAGGAAGGGGAGGCATCATGCTCTCCACCTTAAGTTCCTATGGAACACCAGAGACTCAAGTCAACATTAAGAGCAGAAGACACAAACAAAAAATTCATAACATGAAAATAAAGTATTCACTTGAGGAACTTCCTTCTTCGCGCTGAAGGGGGCAGTCGACGACCTTGGCGGTAGGTCGTCGTTGACCCTGAAGCATAGTCGGGGTAAAAGTGCCTTGTCGAGGTCGGTAGAGGACAACTCCTCATCTGACACTCACGTCGGGTCACTGGCACCACAATACAAATACATCGGGTATGTCCTCGCTTGGAGGGGCTGCCCCGACGGTTGAGGAAGGTCCAAATGATGTCGACGCTGGAGACCTCCTTGGCTCGCACCAGCTAGAGGTCCTTCACTCCCTTGTACAGATTCTCAACCACTTGGTTGTCACCCTCAAGAAGATCATTCGACCACGAGCGCTTTCGGGTGATCACTTTGCTAGCGCCAAAGGGGGATAACCCGTAATGCTGATCATTCAGCTTGGAGTCGTGGATGTAAAACCACTTGTTCCTCCATCCTTGGACGAATTCGTAGAGGTGGAAGGAGAAGTATTGAAGGTGGGGGTGGATGGATATTCCACATCCACCTAGGGCATACACCCCATTAGATCCAGATTGCCTCTTCAGGGAATAGAGCTTCCCGAGGAGGCCAAAGTGCGGCTCAATTCCGAGCCAGCACTCGCACAGCGTGATGAAGCACGCAATGTGCAAAAGAGAGTTGGGCGAGAACTGATGGATTTGCATCTCGTAAATAAAAAGGAGCCCGCGAACAAATTTGTGGGCAGGAAGAGAAAGCCTGCAGATGAAAAATGCATAAAACATTACCAAGAAACCTTCAGGAGGGTCCGGGATTACCTTAGACTTGGGAAGAATGGCGTCGCCCTTCTCCTGCGGGATCAGGTGCACCTCCTGCGGTGTCCCAGCATACCACTTCATGATGTAGTACACTATAATCATTGACATAACACCAATGAAACACCGTTCACTAGTATTACATCCCTTAGAGTAGTACAACAGAAACATAGCAGGTCCAAGACATGACTATAGGTTACAACTAAACTCTTTACACAAGATCCAGAGAACACTCTAGGTTAAAGAGAGAGAAAGAAACTTCTTACAAAGAAGAATCAAGAATAAATAACTCATAGCTACCATACTTATAAAACTAGTAGCTGAACTACAAGGTTTGCATTGCTGCTATTGCAATACTCTACAGAAGTAGGTTCTATGGTTAGAAATTCTATTCTTATCTAATCAGCAACTTCGTCTTCACTTGAGTTGATGCATATGTTGACTTTCTTGACTTCATTGAAGAGCGTTAGCTTTTTATGATGATTCCTGGAGCATAACTTGATGTAGACGTCGTCTGTACTAGCTTTAGAACCTAGCAAGGGTTAAGAAGATACTTTGAGTACGAGCATACTTAGCAAGCTCACTAGAAAAGGTGTGTTTGATGCACTATATCTACAGCCACAGACCATAGGTTGTAGGCAATGCAAGTTTTCGTAAACATTTCTTCAAAGGTTGCTTTTATTATGAAAAGCTATGTCCATCAGCCTTCACGGGTTTACCAAAACTTTCATGGAGTTCCTTTCCCGCCGCGTTCGTAGCTCCTTCCCAGAACAGGGAGTAACAAGTTACATTTCTTACACTCTGCAGAGGTGCATTACCCATGAGAGATCTTAGCTTTGTTGCACATCCTAATTGCAGGTTCGTTCACACTTCCTTGGTGTGAGGCCCAGACTAAGATCCAAGCCAATCACTGCCTTCTCCGCGACCACGCATGTCTCCTTGGTGTACGCCAGCCCACGTATTGAATTACGGCAATGGTAGTACAGACCGTTCAGATGCCGGAACTATCGTGGGACATTGAGGGATCCCACCCATATGCTGCATATCCTCTACGAATTACCATAAATAATATGCACGCTACGAGTGATAATAGCCACGACCCGCACATCCAGCTCCATGCGAGAGGGAAAAGATACAGCTGACTTCTCCGTCCCATTCCAAATCTCATGGTCAACGCGTAATATACGACGCAAGAATCACTGGCGACATTGGTTGTTAAGTCCTAGGTAATATGTTACTTTACCACCGGAATTCTTATAGTAGGTTATTACCTCATGGTAAATAACCTATAATCACATTATTATGAAAATAGTGGTTTCTGTCCTTTTTCAAATGCAAGTGATTACAACACTGTATTTGCAAAATACTTTACAGAAAATAATCAAAGGACATGAGCAAGTGTGAAGTTGCCTTTTGTGATTGCAAGATTATGCACTCACTGTCTTCAAGACAATATAAGATCCAATTGCGTAAATCTGCATCATTGGTCCGGTAAGGCTAATGTTTAAAGAAGCAAGATGCTTTTATGCATAAGTAATGTGATGCAAGTTGATAAATGCGAATATCGAGGATAATGTTGATCTAGGATTTTGATACTGTAAAGGGTTTCCTTGGAATGTGTTGCCCTTTTTAGATTAAGTTTCACACATGTGCTTCTTATTAAGGCTTGTGAGTGTGTGGAATACAACATGTATTTATACAACAATAAAAGACATAGTATGGAATGCTACTCAAGGTTGCTTACATCTTAATTGTTTATCTTCAAGTTTTACTTTACAAGTAATGTCATTTATAAAGAATTTAAGTATTAACAATCTTATTATACAAGTAAAGTATAAAGTAAGGTATTTACTATTAGTTGTCATATGTTGATTGAAGTGGCAAAACGAATAAATTTTGAAGAAAATCTTACTCAACTAAGCAGAAGCATTTAAGCCTTTAAGTTAATCTTATGAGGTGTTCTTTCTAGTTATAGTCTTTAAGTTAGAAAGAATTGCCTTTATTGGAATAATGAAATTAGTATTATTTTAGAGTTATCTATCTTGGTTTTTTTAACTGGTTTGGTTTGGTATTAAGATGCTTTACAATTTAATTACAATAGACCAAAGTTAACTATAAAGCATATAATAAAGTCTTTAGCATTATACTTAAAGCTTTGTAAACTAAAGGTAACTTTAAGGATGTAGATAGAATTAGCGTGTATTACTTAGGATACTTGTATCTTGTTCTCTTTATATTGTTTCCTTAGAGTTACTTAAGAATGGCATCACTTCTATTGGAGTAGTGGTTTCTTTACATTATAATTGTATGAAGGAATTTAACTCCCTATAAGGGTGTGGTTAATGTTTGTGAATAAGTAAACAATATTATTTATTACTTATGAACTCACTTATAGTGTTTTGATTTGTTTATAAACTTGTGGTTAATATAAAGAATGGGTTTTATCTTATTACAATTATTCTTGGAGGTTTTATAATTTTTTGGAGGTTCTTTTAGAATATAAATTACACACATTATTGAAGGATCATTCAATAAGATTGCATTTAAATGGTGTTAAATCATTTTTACCTCATAATGTTAGTATTTAAGACTAATACTATTTATTACATTTAATTGGTTAATTTAAGAAATATTAACAAATTTTATTTATCATTTTATGAATTATTAACTAAAGAAATTGGTTTAAATTCAAGTTATGAAAGTGTTTAACTTTTTATTTAACTCAAAAGTGGAATATCACATTTTTTAACATGTAGGTATTATTTTTGTGATCACTTTGGTATATTACATTTATTTTTGTGATTTATAAATAATAAGATATGATTTTAATAAGTTTTATTACTTTATAAACACTTAATAAACAATAAATATTTAATTAAGTGTAGTAAGAATATATGATTATAGTTTTAAAGTATTGTTTTTTATTTTTCTAAAAAAATTGGTATTTTATTTATATTTTTAACATTTTCCATTATTAAAATATGAATTATCAAAGTTTTATTACTTATAAAACCTTTATTAAATAATATTTATTTAAATAATAACCATAATAATATTTGATAATAGTTTTATGTTGTAGATTTTATTTTTCTAAACATTTTCATATATTATATGTATTTTTCTGAATTATAAAACAAAAGTTATTAATTAAACAAGATTTAATTCTTTTATTTTATTTCTATAATATTGAAATTTGGATTTATAATGTTTTAATTATTCCTAAACAGACATTAAACCTTTTTATGCCCTGATGGGATCTACCCCAGTCATAAACATGTGGGGCTTAGGGCCACGTCATAAGACACCTCAGGAAAGACCAGTCAAAGGCTAACCAGGTCAAGGGTGACCTCACCCTGATGTCATGATGACATCAGCAATGGCATTGCTCACAGGTGATGCTCGAATCCGGCGACAGGATGCACACGCGCTTGCAGGGTTAGGAGATTTTGACGCGGGAGACTGAGGCAAATCGATTGGTGGCCGCGCCGCCCGTATTTGGTCACCGGAGCACTAGATCCGACGAACGTCTGCGGCGGCGGACAGTGGTGCACGACGCAGGCGCGATGGAGGAAGAGAGGAAGGCAACGGAGGGGTGATAGAGCACCGCGAGCTCACCAGCATGACATTGATGGGCTTTAGAAGACTCGGGGTAGCCGGACTTGGGGAAGACGAGGTCGCCGTGTCGATTCGAGGCGTCCTTCTTCTATTCCTTCCGCAAGGAAGCTCAAGGGAGCATGGCAAAGCCGTGTGCTTGATCAACGGAGCACGGTGGAGCGTAGAACAGTGGGGACTCAAAGCTAGGGTTTCGAGTAGAGACGAAATTTGAGAGGGAGAAGGGGAATAGGGCCTAGGGTTCTTCTTGACGGTGGCGCTGAAGCTTATATAGGCGTTGATCAGCGACGACGCGAATCTGAACGGAGGCGGACGATCGTGCGGTCGCCGGAGCTCCACCGAGCTGCTTCCTGGTGATGTCCACTGTCATGAGGAAGAAGAAAGGGAAAAAGATCGAAGAGGTACGCGGGCTGCTGTTGGGCCGGAGTGGGCTGCGGCGGAGTGAGCGGAGGGGTTTGGCTGTGACCTGCCGGCGACGAATAGAGAGAAGAGGAAATGGGCCGTGGGCCAGATTGGGTGTTTCCTCTGTTTTTTTCCTGGTTTTATTCCTTTTTTCACTTTCTGTTTTGTTTTCAGGTTTGTATTCTTATATTTGGTTTGAACTTTTCTTTTTGGAATTTTATTTGCTGAACATTTGCAGCAACAATGAAGTTATTAAGAATCAATTTGCGAATTTTTATTATGTATTGTGATATTTTCTTTATTTCATTTATATATATTCTTTTCTATAACATTGTTTTCACTTTTATTTGAAGTAATTAAGTTTTAAAATATTTAATAATATTCATAGGGTTTATTTATATGTATTTAATCACATAATATTGGATCCCCACTTATTCCATGCTCATATGGGATGAGTGGTTAGAGAAATGAATTAAAGACTTTGTCTAATGATTATAGATAGAATATTTATGAGATGTTGATGAGAAAACTTATTAATAAGTTTAGGGTTCTGAATTGTAATTGCTTATCCTAATTTTTAGGGTACTTACTATATTTATTTTCTTTTGTTGATGTGAGTAAAGATTAATGACTAAACATATTGTCTTTATGTTTGAGATCTTTAGTGATATCATCCCTTTAAAACAGAAAGTTATTTTCTGGAATGTCATATGGAAAGGAATTGATAAACATAAGTTCCAAGCACATATAGCTATGATAATTGGAAATGATAAGGATGTGCTTAAGTGTTTGGATATAGGAAATTATTCCTATAAAGCATTGTGGAAACAAGATGATAGATCAACCATAGAAAGTGGATATTAGATTTAGGGTTTAGTGCTTAACAAGGATTCCTATATTCCATACTTCATAATTCTGGTCTTCTGATTAACGAATTCCTTTCCTAGATATATTACTTCTCTATGTCCATCATCATGTGCTAACATGATGAGCTTTGCTTTATAGAATATTCTTATCCACCTTTTATTCTTCTAAATTCATTTATAAATCCAATGAGCTTGTCATTAAATCCTTTCATAATATTTTATATCTATACTTGGCTATATCAACTACTCTATTGCTGATAATCCCCAATCCAACAAGTGGTTACTTCTAATTCCAATCATACTCTTCCTTAACCATCCTTCACTAATATCACTTCAATAGATGTATACATCAAATCCTACTTCACCTCAAGTGCTTAGTATTTCCAAAGAGGAAAATACTACTTCTCTAATCAAATGTTGCTCTAACATCATTTTAATCATACTATCTTATCTCTACTTGACTCCAATATCTAACAATCCAACCTCACATTATATTAATGTGACTTGTAATGTCTAATCTAGGATAATATATCTATACCATGGTTCAATCATGTTTTATCCACCAATGTCACTTATACATGGTATAAACATTCAGTATTGGTGTATAAGGCATGATCATTATAATCCTTTGATCCTTTATGGTTCAGGTTTCCAGTTGGCTAAACAAGGATTCCATCCATACAACATCACAGTTGTATTCTAATTATCTTTTGTTTAGCTCTATTGGTTTAAGAGATATAATTCATTGACTATACCTACTTGATCCAATAGGACTACTCCAGGGAACTATCTTCAGAATTCATTCTTGTAATCTTCTTTGTTACCATACAGATTTGATTTCCTCCAATCACTCCCATCCTATAGATGACATCTAGAACTAGCATCACTATTTACCTCTCTTACTTCTTTCTTTATAATCCCTAAGTGAATGCTATAATAAGAACAAAAGTTCATAGGTCAAGAATTGATAGGTTAAGAATTGGTGAATCAATAGTTGATTACTCATTATTGATGAACAACAAATATAAGGATAGGATTCAATGGAGATGATAAAGATTGATATGGAAAGAAAGATATATGGTGAATGATCTTAACTTTGGTTTCTCTCCTACTCAATCCCACTAGGGAGTTGAAGTTAGGTATTTCCATGATACTCATGGTATAAGTAGATGAGAATAAACTATAGTTGTTACATTCTTATTATTTGGGTTATATCCTTAACTTGTTACTCACGAATTATTATAATGAATACTATGATATGATCACATAAGGATCAAATATAAATCATTAAGTAATATATTAGGGTTAATTTTATTCCATTTGATCTACCCTTAGATCAAATCGTGTTTACCCAAAATAAGGTTTTAGCAAAGGTCATATTGAAACTTATCGCAGCCAACTTGATGATCTACTTCAATTCCATCAGGTTAAGAGAAGCTTCAATCACTTTGACAAGTTTTTATTTAAAAGCGCGAAAATTATTCAGATGTTCTATGCAGGAATGCAATGCACACATCTGTGTTCAGCTTATTTCTAATCTCTAATGGTGGGATGTTACACGTCCCGCAGGTGATGCAAGTACGTTTCCCTCATCGCCGGTCACCTCCAGCCACCATCGGTGACGCGGCTGATGGCGGTGGTGTTCTTGGCGGCACCGGCGACGCTCATCCCAACAGCGGCAGCAGCGGACCTGTTTGGCTTGCCCATATTGCTAGCGCGTCACGCGGTGTAATGAGCACGAAGAAAGGAAGACGGGAAGATGTGGAGAATGTCCAGTGCAACGGGCGCACGAGCTTTGGAAATGCAGGAGGCAAATCGACGAAGGAAGAGTTGAAGGGAAAAAATTCACAGTTCCTCGGAGTATAAAAGGACGAAGACAACGATGGAGAGCTGTCGATTCATCAACCCTAACACGTGCCCCTCATCACATCGTACACGTGGCAAGCAGTGCCCGAACCTTCGCGAGCACGCCGTCCACTATGCATGGAAATCGAGGAGACATAGTAAATTTTGTGTAAACTACGCATGACTAGTCAAATCCCAATCAGAAAGTGGGACCACGATCGTCTCGTCCCATCGACTCTACTACCACAGACGATTGAGCTCACCAGGCGTCAGCAATGATGCCAACAAAAGCAAGGCCAACAACGGCTCTAATTTTTCAATTCATGACAAAAGTACTTACTCGAGTCTGTGACTCAACCAACTACTCACGGGCTACTCCTATCAGGAGTGTTGGTCGCTCACCTAAAAATTTACCTGGGTCAGTCAAACAAACTCACAAAAGCTTTGAGTCCGCGACTCCACTACGGACTCAGGGGCTACTCCCATAGGGAGTGCTGGTGATGCATTCGGAAATGTGTCGGCATTGATGGCATTTTGTAAGGTCACCCAAAGAGCTTCCGGATCCCCATAACATACAACTGACGACTATAAGTCTATGCTCGAGTCTACGACTTGAACATACACTAGGGGCTACTCCCATAGGGAGCACTGGTCACGCACCCAATGAATTAAACGATTGAGATCCTTCAGATCCTTCACGGTTACAATAAAGCATAAATCACAATCAGCAACTCTGCTCAAAATAACGCTAAGAGATACAATGTGTCCTTGGTCACCGGAAATGCCTCCACAGCGATAAACTTTCGAATGTTGTGTCTACGACACAAAGGTAAGACCTACAGATACAATCTGATGGCCTGGCAACGCACCCGACTGCGCTCTGCTAGTAATATTCCATGTCAGCAGGCACGATGAAAAATCCCGACAGACATGTTGTGTACGTAACTTAAAAACACTAGAATTCGACTCATGTAAGACCTCCATGACACGGGTCGAATTACGCCAGCAATTTTCTAGATTCGAGTCCGAGGACTCGAGTCTGAAGTAGATAGCGTTGTTCTGTCCAAAGACACTTAACTGACCCTGATCCATCGAGAGAGTCAGGCACGCGTATCAACAATCCCTATGAACCAACATATTGATTCAAAACTTGTTCAGATGAAATCACTTGAAAAACGTAAGAGTCTCCAATCGAATCTATGATTCGACTGAACACTCGGAGGCTATTGACATGGGTATGCCCTATGGGTGTCTGATGTTAGCCTACCGGGTACGGCCTGGCAGAAGCCCATATAGTCACCCACTCCGTATGGTGAAGCCCAGGAAGGATTCGGGTGACCTAGGCCCATGAAGGATGCGACTCCTTGGAGAACACGACCAGATTTAGATAGAAATTCAAAGGGTGAAACCCTAATCTGTAACCGTCTTGACCTACCTCGAGACCTAGCCTCCCCATATAAAGGCCAAGAGGGAATGGCGAGAAGTATCTCACCTCATAACCTAGAACACAACTCGCTAGATCTCATCTGCGCACCCCTGTAACCTTCGACATCACGATGAATCAAGATAGACAAGCAGGAGTAGGATTTTCCATTGGGGCCCTGAACCTGGGTAAACATCATGTCCCTGTATTGTGAATCTGTTAGCTGATCCGCGATCTCCAGCGTCCCCTCCTTCTCCAAAACCCAAGTCCATAACAATGGGCATTCACGAGTCAAACCCTCATGACCGGTGGTGAGCATAGAGAGAAGAAGCTGGTCCCCCATCATGAATCTGAGGTCATGAAGCTCATCGGAGATGGCCTTGAGGCGTAGGCAGTAGGCGTCCAGGGTTTGATCACCCTGGGGAGAGCCGAAGAAATCCTTCTGCAGGAAGACGACACGCTAGAGCCGCATTTCGGTGAAGATCCCGTTGATCTTGGTCCACACCATGTGGGCGTCATCACCATCGCGAACGACGGTCTTGAAAATGTTTGGTGTGATGGTGAGGAAGAGCGAGCGGATGATAATGGCGTCGATCACCATCCAATCGCTATCTCTCTGCATGGAGATGAGGTTGGTGGTGCCATCATTGTGATCGTGAAGATTTTACTCGCTGAAGAGGAGGTAGAATTACGTCTTCTAGGAGTAGTAGTTGTTGCCACGGGAAAGATTGATGGGAACGTGGTCGGTGATGGGGACATCACGAAGCTGGGCGGGGGTAGGGCGATGGACTCAGAAGAGGGAGAGGAGGCGAAGGGGTTGCTAGAGTTGGAGGAGAGAGACATGGTGGATGCCACCGGGTTAGCGATTGTAACACCTCGGATAAAACCATTACTAGAAAATCGTCTGCATTGACACCTATGCATCATCATGACATCAGCGTGCATCTAATTGCCTAAAACTATTTGCTAAAAGCCCTATTTTTTTCTACATTAATATTCTCCTTTTTGTTTCAAATCAAAAACCCGGTCGTTCCGGATATTTTATTATCTAAAAACTACTTGCAAAATGTTTTATTTTAAAAATAAATAAGAAAATATTTTTCTAAACTCTGGGGGAGGCCGCCACCGGCCAAGCCCAAAGGCCCAGTGGCAGCAGCCTACTACCCCAAAAACCAAACCCTAGATCTAACCTAAACTAAACCCTAATCTTACCCACACCCCACCCACCGCCGCCAGACAGACTTTTTTTTGAGAAACACAGTACAATCGTAGACGCTTACAACATGTATATGCACCCACCCCTATAAACGCACACACGCAGACCATACCCCTATGAGCACCTTCGATAAACCGAGTCGGCGGATCGGGTCTTGAGATTGACGAAGTCACCACGGACGCCTCGCTGTCAACGGGAACGTCGCCTCCCACTGAAAGAATATTTCGTCTTTTATGCAACACACAGTCTCAAACCTAGGGTTTGAACTCAAATAGACTTGGGGTACAACCACCCTCTTAGCCACCCAACCACAGGTTCGTTTGCTGCCATACAGACTCGCCACCACCTAGTTCCACTCGCGCACAGCCGCCCGCACGCGCCTACACACCTACCACACCCTGGACACAGCAACACCAACCCAACCCGGCCTACACCAAACCCACATAACACACACACCCAATGCGACGCACATAGGAACCTCGCCAACACGATACCACACACTCATGCTTTCCCCCTGCACTCGCCCGCTCAGTGCTCACGCCCCGCCAATCCCTCTCGATCTCCCGACCCACCATGTCGCTGACACGCCCATGATCCCTTCCCCCTCATGTGTTTCCCCAGGCCGCAATCGCACCCACCATCCCCGCCGCCACACAGCTCATCTCCACCACGGCCCTCCTTCCCGCATCAGGCGCCCGTCGGCCCGCCCCAGGCGCCATCGCCCGCCACCGCTTCTCCCTCCCTCTCCTCCGGTGTCGCCCCAAGCCGTGCTTCCCTTCTCCCCGCCTCTGGAAGCAGGCCCCGCGAGCGTTCGCCTCCCCGCCGCATTTTCTCCGTTCGTGGCTGCCATCTGCATGTCGGCCCCACAGTGTCCATGTCTCCTCTGCTGCCAAGGCCACCTTTGCACCTCTCTCGAGCGCCGCCGGCCCCTCCCCGCGTCGTCCTCGCTGCCGGCCTCCCCTTCGTTGTGGCTGCCATGGCGCCCTCGTCTCCGCGCCCTCTGGCTACCTCGCTGGCCTTGGCTGCTTGCACGACCCCGCCCACTGCAAGCCCTCCTTATGCCGGCCGCTGCTGCACATCGTTCTCCGCAAAGGAACCCTCCTCTGCAAGTTCTGTGCTATGGCCGCACATCGCGTGTTTGTTCTGTTAGAAATAATGGGCCAATTCATTTAGGCCCATGTGTATTTCAGATTTTCCCTAAATCTCAAAACCCAAATTTGTGGCAGACCATATGTGTTTGGGCCCATGTTAGTGGCAGCTCACATGGAAGTGGAGTGGGAGCTCAAGTTTAGTCCCACATGGAAAGTTGGAGGAGAGTTGCACCACCTTATAAGGTGGAGTGTTGCACCACTTTGTAAGTGAGTGGCAATAAGAGAGATATACGCGCGCACTCCTCCTCCGACGCTGCCGCTTGCCCGCCCGCTCGTCTCGTCACGACGCGCGCACGCGCTGCGGGTTGCGGGTTGCGGGTTGCGGGAATCTCGTCGAGCCGAGCTTTATTTTGCTTCTCAAGAAAACTGTGAGGTTTTTGACAGACGTGTCAAGCAGTTAGCTTATTCGGGTCGCTCCCGGATCGTGGGCTACTGTAACCGACCCAAACGTGCGTAACATGGACTCGGCCCACATTCGCCTCTGTTGGGGTTTCCTGAGCTTCTCTATATAAAGTCCTGCACGGCTACCGCCACAATACCATCGAGAACCAATCTAGGGTTTTTCCATCCTCTGTGCTTGCATCGCCATCATAGTCTACTCCATCCCGCTTGCCGGGGTGCACCGGCGGACGGGAGAGCAGGTCTCCGGAACCACTCGCCCTTGTGATCCTATATGGGAGAGGGCGAATAAGGTTTTTGGGAAGCGCTCCGCGCGACTGCTCAAGTTCGTCATCACGACGCGTCTTCCTGGTCGTCAAGTCGGAGCTCGTGTTCATCGTCTTCAACGCCGACTTCTTCGACAGTCTACTACAAACGCTGCACTAACAGCAACTTCATCAGCAACCAATCTATACGTATACCGTTGTAAGATCAGTTGTTTTAGTATGGCTGTTAGTGCGTATATTCTCCTACTATTCATGTTGATCAATACATCTAGTATGTTAGAGGTTCACGTGATTGTAGCTGTTGTTGTCATGATTTATATTATGGAATTAATCGTGGAAATTATGTCTAATAATCCAACAATCCAAAAACCTTATTATAGGCATTTTCCTAAATTAACAATGGCTGCTTTTACCGATGCACAGAGGCCAGATAAGTTTACCGGTGTGCACTTTAAGAGGTGGCAGTACAAGGCTGAGCTTTGGCTGACCACGATGAAAGTGTTCCACATCAGTAAAGGCAAACCTGAAGGAACTATATCTGACGAGGATCAGAAGAAGTTCGAGGATGCCAATACTGTCTTTGTGGGATGTAGTCTGAGCATTCTTGCTGACCGTCTGTGTGATGTGTTTATGCACATAAAAGACGGGAAGGAGCTCTCGGATGCACTGGATGCAAAGTTCGTTGCTGCAGATGCTGGCAGTGAACTGTATATCATGGAGAGCTTTCATGATTTTAAGATGACTAAGGACCTTCCTGTGGTTCAACAAGCTCATGAGATACAGTGCATTGCCAAACATCTCGAACTCCTTAAGTGTACCTTACCTGACAACTTTGTGGCGGGTTGCATTATTGCTAAGTTGCCCCCTTCATGGAGGAACTGACGAGGTTTCGACTCGTCAATGCCCATTGTTATGGACTTGGGTTTTTGAGAAGATGGGGATGCTGGAGATCGTGGAACGGTTAACAGACAAGCAACCAGGGGACACGAGATTTACCCAGGTTCAGGCCCCCGGAGGGAAAACCCTACTCCTGCTTGTCTGCTCTTGATTACGGCGGAACCGAAGGTTACAGGGTGCGCATATTCGATCTGGCGTGGAGGTGCGTGTGCGAAAGTATGAGTCGAGAGATCTAGGACGTGCCCTCCTGGCCTTTATATAGATTTAGGCAGGTCCCGGGCATAGTCCTAGTCGGTTACAAGTTCCAGGGTTTTACCCCTTTGAATTTCCTATCTATGTTAGTCTTCCTCTCCAAGGATCCGAAGGCGTCATGGGCCTTGGTCACCCGAAAATCTTCATGGGCCAGCGTATATCTGCTGTGGGCCTTCCTTGGGCTGGACCAGGTATGCTGAAGTCACGTACCCGTAGGGTATAACCATGTCAGTAGCCCCCGAGTGATCAGTCGAATCGTAGATTCGGCTGAGGACTCTTCCATCTTTCGGGTGCAACTATGTATTAATAGTATATGTGTGTAGAGATTGTTGACGCGTGTGCCTGACTCATCCGACGGATCAGGGTCAGTTAACTGTCTTAGGACGAAACAACACGATCTTCTTCAAGTTCGAGTCCCTCAACTCGGAACTGGAACATATGCTGGCGTAATTCGACTCAGGCTGCGGAGGACTTACAGGAGTGGAATTCCAGTGATTTTAATGAATGTACCCAACGCGTACGTCGGGATTTTTCATCACGCCTGTTGACATGGATTTGTACTAGCAGAGCGCAGTCATGTACGTTGTCAGGACGTCAGATGATATCTGCAGGTCTTATCTTTGCGTCGCGGACGTAGCATCCGAACATTTGTCACCGCGGAGGTGTTTCGGGTGGCGAAGGAGATTGTCGTTCACTCAGCTTTTGTTGGGGCAGAGATGCCAGAAAGTTTTTGCGTGCTGATCCGAAAGATCACAGTCGAAGAATTCATAGGGTGCGCGACCAGCTCTCCCTATGGGAGTAGCCCCCGAGTGTCTGTTTGAGTCGTAGACTCGAGCAGAGATTTTAGTTCAAGCATTGTTCAGTTGTTAAGTCCGTAGGACTCAAAAAATTTCGGATGCTTAAATCCATCCTCCCTATGGGAGTAGCCCCCGAGTCCATAGTGGAGTCGTAGACTCGACGTGGGACTCGAAGAAATACTTTGTCGTTATTCATCTTCCGGGTGCGCGGCCAGCGCTCCTGATAGGAGTAGCCCCCGAGTATTTAGTCGAATCGAAGATTCGAGTGAGTACTCTTAGCTGTGGAGCCGAAGAGTTGTAGTTGGTGCTAGTATAGCTTTTGATGACATCAGTGCTGACGATCGATGACCTCAAGCGTCTACTATGCCAGAGATGACTTGACTAGATGAACGTGGGTCCCACTTGCTGACTTTGAATTGACCAGTCATGCGTGGCGTGGAGATAATTATGGCGTCTCCTCGATTTCCGCGCGTAGTGGACGGCGTGGTAACGACGGTTCGTTGTGATGTTGACACGTGTACGGTCAGATCTGCCGTTGGCGTTAGGTCTTCTGGATGGACGGCTGCCGTTCGTCGTCTTCGCTGTTATAATCATTGGGGGAAACCGTGGTTTGTTTTCACCGCACCAGTTCTTGTGTTCACTGCCTCCTTGTGCTCGAGCGATTCTTGCTTCGCGCTGGGATTTCCTTCCACATTTCCGTCGTTCTTTCTGCGTTTTCACCGTCGGTGCTGCCGTAGCGCAATGGGGAAACCAAAGAAATCTTCATCTGCGGTTGGGACCAGCGCCGCCGGAGGAAAGAAGGGCACCGCCACTACTCGCGTCACCGATGGTGGCTGGCGGCGATCAGAGACGCGGGAGAGCGATCTCCGCAAGCTTCGCCAGCGGGGTCTGATCCCACAAGATAGGGAGGCCGTCAGGCTCCCCGACAACGAGGTAATCCCCCGTCCCCCATCTGGGTATCGGGTTATGTTTCTCGCCTTCGTTATTCGTGGGTTTTCTTTTCCGGTCCACAACTTCCTCCGTGGACTACTCTTCTTTTATGGGATTCAGCTTCATCATCTGTCTCCCAATTCTCTTCTCCACATTGCTTGTTTTATCACTTTTTGCGAGTGCTGGCTTGGCATTGAGCCGCACTTTGGCCTCTTCCGGAAGCTCTATTTCGTGAAGAGGCAGTCTGGTTCGGATGGTGTGTATCCCATTGGGGGTTGCATCATCTCCCTGAGTCCCAACCTTCTCTTCTTTTCTTTTTCTATGTCCGAATCTGTCAAGTACTGGCGGAGGCGATGGTTTTATATCCGCGACTCCGTAGTGCCCGGGCAAGATTTTGGGCTTCTTCCCTTTGACCCCTCCCAAATGATTGAGAAGAAAAGGTCTTGGAAAAACCAAATCTTGGACGGTGAGGTGGCGGAAGTAGAGGCCCTTTACCGTCGGGTGGAGGATCTCCAGCTGATTCCGGAGAAGGAGGTGAACGGCGTGGACATCATCCGGACTTTTCTTGAGCATCGGGTGCAGCCTCTCCAAGTGAGGGCGCACCCGATGTTTCTTTATTCTGGGAGCCGTGATCCGACGAGGGTTTCGGCTGAGAAAATCTCCGAGGGGGATCTTGACAGGGCCCTTCGCGTGCTGCTGAAGTTCAAGGCCGGAGAAGAAATCCCGGGGAAATCGCTAACTCCTCCATTTTCTTCGATGTTGGCCGTACCGCAGGTGTAGATTTGTGCACGTAGTGCTTTTTGTCGGCTGTGTATTTATTTCCTTTGTTTGCTAACAAAGTTCCTTCTGATTTTGCAGAGCTTCAAAGTGCGGGGCATGGTACCGCCATTGCCCGAAAAGTATCTGAATGCCCCGGACAATGAAGTGGTTGAGTCCGTGTCCGATCTGCCGTCGGCGCGATCTCCGGCGGAGGATGCTGACGAGTCGAGTGAGGACCATACGCGCAAATGATCACGAAGCTCCAGCGAGTCTTCGGATGCCTCGACTCCTCCGACTCCTAGGAACCCTCTGGGCCTTGAGCGTCATAGTGACGGTCACGGAGGCTCTTCCTCTCCCATTACTGCCATTCCTGTGCGGGCTGTAGCGCCACACCCGCCAGCGAAGCGGAAGAAGGAAGAGAAAAAGGAGGAGAAGAAGGAAGAGAAGAAAGAGGAGAAGAGAGCCCGAAGGACTCCTCCTGTCTTCGACTTGAGCTCGTTGGGCTCGTAAGTTTTCTTGTTATATTGTTGTTCCCCTTGTTTTTCTTGATTTTGCACTTGTCCTAATTCCTTCGTATGCAGGCATTCCTCCCACGACTCCTCTAATGATGGTGCGCGGGAAATGATGGGGGAGTCGAAGATTGCGTCTCCTCCTCCTCAGACGGTGGCGACTTCGGGTGGCGCAGCTCCGGATCCTCCGTTGTAGGAGGTGCAGGTGGTTGTGCCTCAGAATTTCGCAGGCGGGCCTTTGGAGTCGCCATCGGAGCATGTAAGATTTTCTGCTTCATGTCACGGGGGGAGCCCCCGAGTGTCTTCGTGTGCGAGTTTTGCTTTTACTCCTTTGCGTTGGGCGTAACCTCCAAGTCCTTTTCTTACTGCTGTTTCTTTTTCCTCAGCCTTTTGTGCAGGAGGCCAAGCGGCTGGTGCAAGAGCGCTTGGTGCTGGAGGCGAACCTTCGGCAGCTTCAAGGTATCTATCTGCCTTTTAGTGCCTCTCTTATATATCCTGGTCCTGTTCTTTGACACTTGCTTGTCTTGAATGTAGAGGAGCATAACACTTCTCTCCGTGAGGTCGACGCTCTCAAGAAGAGCCTTGGTCAATCGGAGCAGAAGGCCGAAGACGCCGTTGGCGCGAAAGAACGCCTCGAGCTAGACCTGACTAAGGCAGCCAAAGCGAAGGAGCGTCTGAAGCAGGAGGCCGCAGATCGTGAGGAGTAGCTGGCCACCGTTGCGGCTGCTCGTGAAAGAGAGGTGGCGGCGAAGCTCATGGCTGCTGGCAAGGCTATTTCGGGTGAGTACTAGTTTTGTACTTGTTTCTTTTTCTTCAGGTCTTCTTCTGTGTTGCTTTTCTTCTTGTTTTTGTCTCAGATGCCGCAGGCATCGAGTTCGACCGCGGTGCTCTACAGCACGGGAGTGCTCTAGATGATGCCACTATGGCGGTCGAAGACCGCTGCAGCACCGTCGTCAGCTTCCTTGCCAAGGCGAAAGAGGTCCTTGGTCACTTCTACAAGGAGCTTGTCCCGAAGGGCGCAGGCCTTGATGATGTGGATGCTCTGGCGGAGGCTCTGTCAGCCGAAGCGCCTGCGGCGTACAAGCGCAAGCAGAAAGGCATCGGTGCGTCCGTCGGGCTGGCGATGGCCTTGGCGGCTGGAGCGGAGCTGGATCTGCCCCAGATCACCTCTCGGATGCCGACGACTGCGAATGGATCCGAGGTAGCCTTTGCTGCCTATTCTGCTCGCTGCAAGCGATATGGGCCCAAGCTCATTGAATTGCTGTTTGTGCACTGCGGCAGCAGGGCGGGGCCAAAGCTAGGCAGTCTGGCTCAGAGGTGACTCAGGGTCCCGCATCTTAGGCGTAGTAGACGTAGGGTAGTTTGTAGTCTCCTTTTTGTTGTAAATATCTTGAAGAACACCATCCTTGTGCCACGTGGTGGCCTTATATATTTAATGAATTCCTCTGAGTTGTGCTCTATCCTTGGCTGAATGTCTGTGTTCCTTTCTTTTGCTGCTGCTCTAGGTTCCTTCGGGTGCTGATCCTTGGATGATTCCTCGCAGCTCACTTTCCTTCGGGATCGTGTGCGTAGTCTGGAGAGGGAGTTGCTCGGGTTACGCGGTCATGCCGACGTTTGGAAGTCCAAGGCGGATCGTGGTGCGGCCAGAGAGGAGTACTTGATGGCGGAGCTGGTTCGGCTGTCCGAGCAGCTGCAATCTAAGTTGTTCTTTGGTTCGAGTTGTAGCTCAGTTCTTCGGATGAGCCTACTGGCCTTACTCTTGTTTTGTGCAATTATCGCAGGTGAGAATCTTGCTCCGAGGGGAGAAAAGGAGCGTTTCGCTGTTCGGGTCAATTGCTTGACTCAACAGGACATGGAGGCCGGCGGCTTCTTCTGGATGGATCGCGATCGTGCCATGGCTCTGGCGACGATCGTGCCAGGATCGTGTTCATCAAGTTTCGCGGGTGCTCCGCCAAGTGCAGACATCGCTTTCCTCGGTGTTGCACGTCATGTTTCCTTTGGATGCCGTACCGACGACCCTTGCGGGTCTTCTGTCGAAGTTTCGGAACGTGAGCAATGTCAAGGAGTTGGTGCGGCAACAGCTCGTCGCAGGAGTGAAGGCTGCATTGTCTCTTGTGAGGCTGCACCGGCCTGACGTGGATTTGGCTGCTGTGGCCGCTGGGCCACCTCTTCGCCCTGATGGCGGTGAGTGGTACACGCGTCCGCATTACGCAGCTGTAAGGCAGTATGCCGAGCAGGTCGTAGATTTGTTTGAGCAGCGTGCCCAGGTTATTCTTCAACATAGGTAGTACCTGTAAAAAGAGATAGATGTAACATTTGTATATTTCGGCTGGGCGTGTTGTGCCCTTTGTTGTAAAGGTTTGTTTGTTGTGAGCACGCAGTGCTTTTGATTGAGTACGTGTCCTTTTCGTTTGCCTGACGTTGTCAGCTACTCAGGTGTACACGATTTGATCCTCAGTCGATGAAATCGTGAGGTGGGGGGAGCCCCCGAGTGCGTTTGTAGCATGTAGTAAAGTTGCAAAAGTAGTGAACTAAAGATTTGGGGCGAGACACTAAGCTTTATTTATATCGTAATGGAGGAGGTACATTGTTCGGCTTAATAGACTTGGCTGAAAGCCTTATTGAAAATAAAGGGGTAGGTAGCTATGGATAGAATCGTCGCAGGTGCGCGATGTTCCATGGGTTGGAGTATGCGACTCCAGACTCCACGTGCTTGAGGCGATAGGCGCCACCTGGGATGACTTCGGTGATGACGTAGGGTCCTTCCCATGGTGACTCGAATTTATTCGGTCGCTTTTGCTTGAGTCGCAAGACGAGGTCTCCTTCGACGAAGGACCTTGGGCGCAGCCGACGGCTGTGGTAGTTGCGGAGACTCTGCTGGTACACCGCTGATCGAGCTGCTGCTATATCCCGTGCTTCGTCGAGTGTGTCGACAGCGTCTTCGGGTGCAATGTGGATTCGGCTTCGCTGTAAGCGACGACCCGTGGGGCCTGGTGGCGTACTTCGGCTGGTAGCACGGCTTCGGCTCCGTGTACCATGAAGAACGGTGTGTAGCCGGTGGAGCTGTTTGGCGTAGTCCGTAAGCTCCACAGGATGGATGGTAGCTCTTTCGTCCAGTTTCCAGCTTTTTGTTCGAGTGAGCTCATGAGGCGCTTCTTGATGCCGGCGCTGATTAGGCCATTGGCCTTTTCCACTTGCCCGTTCGTTTGCGGGTGCGCCACTGAGGCGTACGTGATGTTGATCCCATGGCCTTCGCAGAAGTCCTAGAATTCTTCGGAGATGAAGTTCGATTCGTTGTCGGTGATGATGTTGTGTGGTACGCCGAACCTGTAGACAATGGACTCGAAGAACTTGACGGCAGTTTTGCCTTTCTGGTTGGTGACTGGCATGGCCTCGATCCACTTGGTGAATTTGTCGACTGCAACCAGGAGGAAGACGTGTCCCCCTTTCGAGGATTTTGGCAGTTTGCCGATCATGTCGAGGCCCCATTGAGCAAAAGGCCAGGCTATGGGTATGGGTCTAAGATCGGACCCAGGTGCGTGCGGTTTGTCGGCAAACCGTTGACATCCGTTGCATCTTCGAACGATGTCCTTTGCGTCGCTCATGGCCGTTGGCCAGTAGAATCCTGCTCGTAGAGCTTTGGCGACAAGGGAGCGGCTGCCTGCGTGGTGGCCGCAGATGCCCTCATGGATGTCTTGTAGTATGGCTTTGCCATCGTCGATGGTGACGCACCGTTGTAGTACACATGTGATGCTGCGTTTGTACAGCTCGCCGTTGATGATGGTGAAGGCTTTTGACCGACGAGATACGCGCCGGGCATCTGTCGGGCTGTCAAGCAGTTCTCCGTTTATCAAGAACTGGAGGTATGGTCGCGTCCATGTTTCTTCGACTGCCATGACCTGCATTAGGTTGACCATGGCTACCTCTGTGTCTAGTTTTTCGGGTCCTTCGTGTCCTTCGGGTAGCGCAGCCCCCGAGTGTTCTGCTTCTTCGGGTGATCCCTTGGGGAATTTCCGCTTGATGGATGGCACGCAGATTTGCTCGAGGAACACACCTGGTGGCACCTTTGCGCAAGTGGAGCCGATGTTGGCGAGTCTGTCAGCTTCCTCGTTGCTTTCTCTTCCAACGTGTCGAAGCTCGCAGCCATCGAATTCTCCTTCGAGTGTGTTGTAGAGCGCGTGGTACGCGATCATGTTTTCGGCGTGTGCGTCGCACTCATTCATCGTCTGCTGGACGACGAGGTTGGAGTCACCATAGATGACTAGGCGCGTTGCGCCGCATATCTTTTCCATCCTCATGCCATGGATGAGGGCTTCGTATTCGGCCTCGTTGTTGGAGGCTCGGAATTTCATCCGGAGGACGTACTTCATCTTTTCTCCTCGCGGGGAGGTCAATATGACCCCTGCCCCTGCTCCGGCTTCACGCTTGGAGCCGTCGAAGTGCATTGTCCATGACTGCGACATGTCTGGGGTGTCTGGCAGCTGCAGCTCCATCCAATGTACCAGGAAGTCCGGAAGGACTTGAGATTTGATTGCGTGTCGCTTCTCATAGACGATGTCTAGAGGTGACAGTTCGATGCCCCACAGGGCCACACGTCCTATGGCCTCCGGGTTATTCAGGATGCTGTTTAGGGGTGCCTCGTTGACGACCATCACCTGATGCTCCTGCAAGTAGTGGCTCAATCGCCGAGCCATCATGAACATGCTGTAGGCTAGCTTCTGGTAGTGAGGGTACCTCTGCTTTGTTGGTGTCAGTACCTCGCTGAGGTAGTAAATTGGGCGTTGGACCCCGTGGGTCTTGCCCTCTTCGGGTCGTTCGACAACGAGTACGGTGCTGACCACCTGGTGTGTGGCTGCTATGTACAGCAGCAAGGGCTCGCGCTCCTTTGGTGTGACCAAAACGGGCGAGGTGGAGAGGATCCGTTTGAGGCTTTCGAATGCATCGTCGGCTTCTGGTGTCCACTCGAACTTGTCTGCCTTGTGCAGCAGTTGGTAGAATGGCAGGGCCTTCTCGCCCATGCGGCTGATGAATCTACTTAGCGCCGCTATTCGCCCTGCGAGCTGCTGGACGCCTTTGAGGTTTTTTGGCTTCTCCATTGCCATGATGGCTCTGATTTTCTTCGGGTTCGCCTCGATCCCTCGCTGAGAGATGAAGTACCCAAGCAGCTGACCCGATGGGATGCCGAAGGCGCACTTTTCGAGGTTAAGCTTGATCCTGTAGCGATCAAGGTTATCGAACGTCTCGTGGAGATCCTCGATGAGTGTCCTTGCCTCCTTGGTTTTTATCACTATATCGTCGACGTAGACCTGGACATGCGACCGATCTGGTCTTTGAGGCAGGCGTGCATGCATCGCTGGTACGTGGCACCTGCGTTCTTTAGCCCGAAGGGCATTGTGTTGTAACAGAATACTCCGAACGGTGTGATAAACGCCGTTTTTCTCCTGATCTTCGACCTTGAGTCGAATCTGGTTATAGCCTGAGTAGGCGTCGAGGAAGGAGAGTTTCTCACAACCTGCAGTCGAATCGATGATCTGATCGATCCGAGGAAGCAGGAAGTGGTCCTTTGGGCAGTGTTTGTTTAGTGACGTGAAATCCACGCACATCCGCAGGATGTCCGTGTCCTTCTTTGGGACCATGACTGTGTTTGCCAGCCACTCGCTTTCCTTGATTTCCCTGATAAAGTCTGCAGCGAGCAGTCTATTGATTTCCTTGCCGATAGCTTCGGCTCGTGGCTCCGACAGTCTTCAGATGGACTGCTTGACTGGCTTGGTGTCTGGAAAGACATTGAGTGCGTGCTCGGCGAATTCCCTGGGAACTCCTGACATGTCCGCAGGACACCAGGCGAAGATTTCCCAGCGCTCACGGAGGAATTCGACGAGCGCGCCTTCCTATGCGGTGCTGAGGTCGTTGGCGATCAAGGCCGTCTTGGAGGAGTCCGTCGGATGGACCTGTACTTTCTTGGTGTTTACGGTGGAGTCGAAGGACATGTCAGGTGCGTTCTTCCTTGTGACTGGGGGTACCCCAATGTCCATGGTCTCGCGGAGCCTTACAAGCTCGTCTTGCATGCCGAAAGACTAGGAGATTTTGTTGAAATCCCTGTCGCATTGGTCCGATCGGGTGAAGCTCCCGTGGACTGTGATGACGCCCCTTGGTCCTGGCATCTTGAGTAGTAGGTATGTGTAGTGTGGGATGGCCAGGAACCTTGCGAATGCTACGCGCCCCAGGATGGCGTGGTATTGCAACGGCCAGTCCACCACTACGAATTCAAGGCGCTCCTGCCGAAAGTTGTCCGGCTTCCCGAAGATGACGTCGAGCCCTATTTTGCCCAAGGGGAATATGCCTTTCCCTGGGACGATGCCGTGGAACGTTGTGTCTAATTGTTCCAGGCTGCATTGCGGGATCCGCATTGCTGCTAGAGTGCTTGGGAACATTAGGTCGATGCCGCTGCCGCCGTCCATGAAGACGCGACTCATCTCGAAGCCTCCGATCTGCGCCTCCAGCACCAGGGCAGCATGACCTGGGCGAGGGATCTAGCAAGGGTGATCCGCGCGAGTGAATGTGATGCAGGACTCCGATCCGCTGAGGTACTCAGGGATTGTGGGGCGTCCCTTCTGGATCATATTTAGTGCTCCCTTTGGTGGGGGGTACCCGACCCCGACGTTGTTTTGCGCTGGTGCGACTGGTTGGTTTGGGCCTCCAATAAGTGGCGGTGGAGGAGCTCCGTGTGCTATTTCTCCTGGCGCGGGTGCGTTTCCGAACACAGGGGTTGGGGCTTGTTGCCTCATCTGCACCATGCTTTCGCTGAGTTTCTGGAACTCGCGGCAGTCCTTGAGCATGTGACTGGCTTTCTTCTTGCCATCTTGTTTGTCGATGTAGAAGTGGATGGTGCATGGACCCGAAAGTTTGTCGAATGCTAAGGGTCCGTTGTCGCGGTCGCGGCGTTGCCACGACTGTGCTGGTCGTCCGCTGTCGCGGAAATTTCCTCCGCGGTATCCTCCGCTGTTACGGCTGTTGTCGTTGCGGCGGTCGGCGTAGCCAGCCGCGACCATGTCGGGTCCGTCGCGGTGCTCGTAAACACGTGATCTCCTCTTGCTACGACGTTCTCGCCTTCGGCCGTAGTCGTCCTCTTCATCTGATTGCGCTCGCTGAATGCAATCTTCGCCGTCCGCCCAACTGTTGGCAATTTCCATGAGGTGGTCGAGTGTCTTGGGCTTGACGCGCCCAAGTTCCTCCTTAAAATCTTGGCGTTTGACGCCGTCTCTGAAGGCGTCGATGGCCCTCTCCTCGGAGATATGTGCTGCGGAGTTCTTGGTGGTAGACCAGCGTAATATGTACGAGCGAATAGATTCGCCCGTTCTCTGAGTGCAGGCTCGCAACTCTTCGATTGAGGCGGGCCTCTTGCTAGTGCCCTTGAAATTTCGGATGAAGTTGTAAGCTAGCTCCTCCCAACTTCGGATGGATCCTGATGATAGGCTGCTGAGCCAGACCGCGTCGCGCCTGTTAGCTGCAGCTGGAGGCATTGCATGGCGGTTTCTTTGTTACCGCCGTGCAGCTTGACGGATGACAGATGGTCGCTGAGCCAAGATTTTGGATCTTGCGTGCCGTTGAACTTCGGAGTATCCGAAGGAAGCTTGAAATTGCGTGGCATCTGTGTTCGCCGGACAGATCTGCTGAAGCATCGAGCTCCGCAGAGTTCTCCTTCATCTTCATCCATCTCGGACTCGGATGAGCATGCGCGTTTGGCTCGCGCTTTGTTGATTTGGCGCAGTGTAAGCGCGTTTCTGGCGTCGTAGTCGTGTTTGTGGCGATGCGAGCTCTTCTTCCTTCGAGGAAGGGCGTGCTCCTCCTCCTCTTCGGATGAAGGGGTGGGGCTTCGGTCGCGCCTGGCCGGAGCTTTCTTCTTCGGCTCCGCAGGAGCATCTTCGTGGAGCGCAGCTCCGACGAGTCCGAGTCTGGTGAGTGCGGATTTATGCATGGCTCTTTTCGGGTCCCCCTCCGGAGGAGGGTGGGCCGCGAGATACGCAGTGGCTGCCATGATCACAGCTTGCGGTGTCTTCGGGATGATGTTGCCGTCGGCATCCATATCCATGAACGATGTGTGGAGAGTTCGGGTCACATCACGACGTTCCCTGGGATCCATGTTCTCCACCCGAGAATGGTGTTTGTTTCCCTAGTTTCCGTTTGTGCTAGAGTCGGGTGCCATGGCGGAGAGCGCAGCTCGTCGCGCGCTGGACTCAAAGGCTGCTTGCTTGCGTTTGTCGAGCGTCTCCTGCATCTTGACTTGCTTCTTGTGCTCCTCGATGAGGAGGTAGTGGTATGCCATCAGTAGCTCACGTGAGGCATCTGCAGGTAGGACTATGTCGCCTGCTACGGCATGGCGTGCCTTGACCCATCCTTCTTTGCTAAGTTGGATGACGTGGCCATTGTTTTCCCCGTCGGGTGGGGGGGACTGGCTTCTTCTGTTCCTGCCATTTTCGCCGTTTCTGTCCTGCGGGTTGGGGTTCGTGTTGGGCGGCGGGTTGGGCGTTTGCTGCTCCTGGATGACCGCGCCGCATTGGTAGCGCTCGTAGATCGGTCCGCTGCTGCCGCAGCTTTTGGATCCGGAACCGTAGGTCCCCTCATCCGAAGGTGGATCGCACAGATCGGAGTTGCAGTTGCTGCTGTTGTAGAACTCATCTGTCGATGGTGATGTGCGTAGCACGGGATGTGGAGCCCATGAGGCGGGCCAGATTGATGGCACGGGCACCCGCTCAGGAAGGCGGAGGGTGCCAGTTTGTCCCACCTGGAAGCAGAAGCTCCCGAATAGAATTTCGAGTCCGTCGCCTACGGGCTCGAAATCCTTCATGGTGGCCGGCGAGTGAGCGGTGAAGTCGAAAGCACCGAAGAGGAGGTGATTCTCCGTCGCCGCGGAGTTGTAGATCGATCGGGTCGGGACCGTCATGATCGCACAATCAGCAGCCCCGATTCCCACAGACGGCGCCAATTGACGAGGTTTCAACTCGTCAATGCCCACTGTTATGGACTTGGGTTTTGGATAAGATGGGGATGCTGGAGATCGTGGAACGGTTAACAGACAAGCAACCAGGGGACACGATATTTACCCAGGTTCAGGTCCCCGGAGGGAAAACCCTACTCCTGCTTGTCTGCTCTTGATTACGGCAGAACCAAAGGTTACAGGGTGCGCAGATTCGTTCTGGCATGGAGGTGCGTGTGCGAAAGTATGAGTCGAGAGATCTAGGACATGCCCTCCTGGCCTTTATATAGACTTAGGCAGGTCCCGGGCATAGTCCTAGTCGGTTACAAGTTCTAGGGTTTTACCCCTTTGAATTTCCTATCTATGTTAGTCTTGCTCTCCAAGGATCCGAAGGTGTCATGGGCCTTGGTCATCCAAATATCTTCATGGGCCAGCGTATATCTGCTGTGGGCCTTCCTTGGGTTGGACCAGGTATGCTGAAGTCACGTACCCGTAGGGTATAACCATGTCAGGAACTTTGCCACAGCTCTCAAACACAAGAGACAGGAGATATCAGTTAAAAATCTGATAGCGTTCCTTGATGTTGAGGAGAAGGCTCGGGCTAAGGACACTACTGAGAAAGGAGAGAGTCGTGCTACTGCCAACTTTGTGCAGAAAGGCAAATCCGTAGGCAAGAATAAAGGGAACTTCAAACCCTCATTTAACAAGCCTGTAAAGACTACAACCTTCAAGAAGAAGAAGACGAACAGGGACATAAGTGAACTGTCTTGTTACACTTGTGGAGAGCCCGACCACTTTTCCAAGGACTGTCCAGAACGCACAGACCATGGAGGGAAAAATGCCAAGACTGTCAACATCGTGACCGCTAGCAATACTGATGGGTATGATAATTTATTTACTGTTCCTTCAGTATTTCAATCACCGTGTTGGTGGCTTGATAGGGGTGCTAATGTTCACGTGTGTGCTGACATCTCTATGTTCACTTCTTATCAGGTCGCTCGGGATTCATCCGTCCTAATGGGGAATGGATCACATGCTTCTGTTCGTGGTGTTGGCACGGTGGATCTGAAGTTTACTTCCGGAAAGGACGTGCAGCTGAGGAACGTGCAGCATGTCCCTACTATGAACAAGAATCTCGTTAGTGGCTCCCTTCTTTGCAGAGATGGGTTTAAGGTTGTCTTAGAGTCTAATAAAGTCGTTGTTTCGAAACATGGACAATTTATTTGTAAAGGTTATGAGTTCGGAGGCTTGTTCCGGTTTTCACTTTCAGGTTTTTGTAATAAATCCATGAATCATATTTGTGGTGGTGTTAATGATGATACCAGTATTTGGCATTCTCGTTTATGTCACATTAATTTTGGTTTGATATCTCGGATGTCCAGCATGAGTTTAATTCCGAATTTCACTATTGCCAAAGGTTCTAAGTGCCATAGTTGTGTGCAATCAAAGAAACCTCGAAAGCCTCACAAGGTTGCCGAGAAGAGAAACTTGGCACCTCTAGAACTCATACATTCTGATCTATGCGAGATGAATGGTGTGTTGACAAAAGGTGAAAAGAGATATTTCATGACGTTGATAGATGATGCTACTAAATTCTGCTATGTTTACTTGTTGCAAACTAAAGATGAGGCTTTAGACTACTTTAAAATCTATAAGGCCGAAGTTGAAAATCAACCAGAGAAAAAGATCAAGCGTCTTAGGTCGGATCATGGTGGTGAGTATTTTCCCAAAATATTTGACGAATTCTGTCAGGAACACGGAATTATTCATGAGAGGACGCCTCCCTACTCTCCCCAATCAAACGGGGTTGCCGAGAGGAAAAACCGCACGCTGACTGACTTGGTGAATTCCATGTTAGCCACTGCTGGTTTATCAAAGGCATGGTGGGGGGAGGCTTTGTTGACTTCATGTCATGTCCTAAATAGAGTTCCTAACAAGAATAAAGAAAAGACCCCTTATGAGGAGTGGGTTGGGAGAAAACCATCATTTTTGTATCTGCGCACTTGGGGGTGTTTGGCGAAGGTCAACATACCGATCCCTAAGAAACGCAAGCTCGGACCCAAGATAGTGGATTGCATCTTTCTAGGATATGCTCCACGGAGTGTAGGCTATAGATTTCTAGTGGTTAAATCTGAGGTACCTGATATGCATGTTGATACTATAATGGAATCTCGTGATGCAACATTCTTTGAGAATATTTTTCCTATGAAAGATATGCATAGCATTGGTAGGATTTCTTCTGAAATACTTCCTGAATCTAGTGCATCTATTGAGAATTCTGAACAACCACATGAGGAATTTCTTGAGAAGGATGACGATGAACCTCTCACGAGGAGTAAGAGACAGAGGGTTGCAAAATCCTTTGGTAATGACTTCATCGTGTACCTTGTGGATGATACTCCCAGATCCATTACTAAGTCATATGCATCTCCTGATGCAGATGATTGGAAAGAAGTTGTCCAAAATGAGATGGACTCAATTCTTTCTAATGGAACTTGGGAATTATCTGAACGACCCTATGGTTGTAAACCTGTGGGATGTAAGTGGGTGTTCAAGAAGAAGCTAAGGCCTGATGGTACTATTGAGAAGTACAAGGCGCGTCTTGTAGCTAAGGGATACACACAGAAAGAAGACGAAGATTACTTTGACACCTATTCAACTATCGCTAGACTAACCACCATTCGAGTACTACTATCCCTGGCTGCCTCTTATGGTCTTCTCGTTCATCAAATGGACGTGAAGACAGCTTTCCTTAATGGAGAGTTGGAAGAGGAGATCTATATGGATCAGCCGGATGGGTTTGTGGTAAAAGGTGAAGAGACAAAGGTGTGTAAGTTATTAAAATCTTTATATGGCCTGAAACAAGCACCTAAGCAATGGCATGAGAAGTTTGACAGAACTCTACTTTCTGTTGGCTTTGTCATTAATGAGGTAGATAGGTGTGTTTACTATCACCATGGTAGGGGCGATAGCGTTATATTATGTTTGTACGTGGATGACATTTTGAGCCTTGGTACAAACATGAAAGTGATAAATGAAGTCAAGTCTTTCCTGTCAAAGAGTTTTGATATGAAAGATCTGGGAGAGGCTGATGTCATTTTGAACATCAAGCTTATTAAGAACGAGAATGGGATTACTTTAACGCAATCTCATTATGTTGAGAAGGTCTTGAGCCGATTTGGTTTTAATGATGACAGGACTTCTCCAACACCTTATGATCCCAGTTTGACATTACGAAAGAATAAGAAGGAACCAACAGATCAACTGAAATATTCACAAGTTGTTGGTTCTCTCATGTACTTAGCAAGCACTACAAGACCCGATATCTCTTTTGCTGTGAGAAAGTTGAGTAGGTTCATGTCTAACCCGGGTATTGATCATTGGCATGCACTTGAAAGGGTCATGCGCTATCTATGTGGTACAATGAGCTATGGGATTCACTATTCAGGGAACCCTGCTGTACTTGAAGGATATAGTGATTCAAATTGGATCTCTGACGTTGATGAACTCTAGGCCACGAGCGGGTATGTGTTTACCCTTGGAGGTGGCGCAGTGTCATGGAGGTCTCGTAGACAAACCATATTGATGAGGTCAACAATGGAAGCAGAACTTGCTGCTTTAGACACAGCCACTTTTGAGTCAGAATGGCTGCATGAGCTCTTGATGGACTTGCTGTGGTTGAGAAACCTGTGCCGGTAATCCTTTTGAATTGTGACAACCAAACTGTTATTGTCAAAGTGAACAATTCTAAGGATAACGCGAAGTCATCAAGACACGTGAAGAGACGTTTGAAATCTGTCAGGAAATTGAGAAACTCCGGAGTAATAGCATATATTCAAACAGACAAAAACCTGGCAGATCCCTTTACAAAGGGACTATCACCGAAATGTGATAGAAAGTGCATCGAGGGAGATGGGGTTGAGACCCATGTATGTCACACCTTAGTGGTAACCCAACCTATGTGATCGGAGATCCCGTGAATTAGGACCTGGGAAGAACAAGCTAGTGGTTTCACATAGGAGAGTACTTTATAAACTTCTCTATGTGAATATGCACAACTCTCATAATCTGTAAGGCAGGTTGGCAACATGCATTAATGTGTTTATGTTGGCTTTAATTAGCAAAGATGCCGTCCTACAGGGCATTCTTGAAAGAACACACCTATATGAGCTCGACTGTAAACGTCGCGGTGTATGAGACTTGGGTGATCTCTAGTAAAATCATGAAGAGACCAGGGAGTATGACGCATATGCTCTAACCCGCGGGGTAGGATACTGGCAGCCAGGTACTAGTTATGATTTTGAGTGAAATCTATTGGCACCAAACTTGCAATTCAAGGTTCGTCCATTGTTCAAGTTGTTGATAGACGTAGTTCACGATTCTAGGCGGAAGTTCAACTTAACAGTCTCTACTGAAACACTGATATATAAACAAGTAGCGAGGATTGGAAAATCTTCAAATGGGCATTTGAGATCTGGTGGGGGATTGTTAGAAATAATGGGCCAATTCATTTAGGACCATGTGTATTTCAGATTTTCCCTAAATCTCAAAGCCCAAATTTGTGGCAGCCCATATGTGTTTGGGCCCATATTTGTGGCAGCTCACATGGAAGTGGAGTGGGAGCTCAAGTTTAGTCCCACATGGAAAGTTGGAGGAGAGTTGCACCACCTTATAAGGTGGAGTGTTGCACCACTTTGTAAGTGAGTGGCAATAAGAGAGATACACGCGCGCGCTCCTCCTCTAACGCCGCTCGCCCGCCCGCCCGCTCGTCTCGTCACGACGCGTGCGCGCCGCGGGTTGCGGGTTACGGGTTGCGGGAATCTCGCCGAGCCGAGCTTTATTTTGCTGCTCAGGAAAACTGTGATGTTTTTGATAGACGTGTCAAGCAGTTAGCTTATTCGGGTCGCTCCCGGATTGTGGGCTACTGTAACTGACCCAAACGTGCGTCACATGGACTCGGCCCACGTTCGCCTCCGTTAGGGTTTCCTGAGCTTCTCTATATAAAGTCCTGCACGGCTAACGCCACAATACCACCGAAAACCAATCTAGGGTTTTGCCATCCTCTGTGCTTGCGTTGCCACCGTAGTCTACTCAATCCCGCTTGCCGGCGTGCACCGGTGGACGGGAGAGCAAGTCGCCGGAACCACTCGCCCTTGTGATCCTGTACGGGAGAGGGCGAATAAGGTTTTTGGGAAGCGCTCCGCACGACTGCTCAAGTTCGTCATCACGGCGCGTCTTCCCGGTTGTCAAGTCGGAGCTCGTGCTCATCGTATTCAACGCCGACTTCTTCGACAGTCTACTGCAAACGCTGCACCAACAACAACTTCATCGGCAACCGATCAGTACGTATACCGTTGTCAGATCAGTTGCTTTAGTATGGCTGTTAGTGCGTATATTCTTCTACTGTTCATGTTGATCAATACATCTAGTATGTTAGAGGTTCATGTGATTGTAGTTGTTGTTCTCATGATTTATATTATGGAATTAATCGTGGAAATTATGCCTAATAATCCAACATGTTCTGCTCTATTTCCTATCATAATCGGCCAAGGACATGCGTTTATCTTGTTCCTGTACAGTTGCTCAGACTAGGTTTTTATGTTCCTAGCAACAACTTCTGAAAATGACGTGTTGCCTTGTGACAGTTGCTTCCCCAGTGCTCCGTTTTTTCGCATTGTCGTTGAGGTTCGAGACGATAGTGCCGAAGACCTAGACCAAGAGATGCATCCCAATTCCCCTTGGCAAGGTCACTGACAAGATCTTCGACATGGGTCGCCGTATCCGAAGCCTCCATCACGGAACCGACGGGATCGACTTCACGAACTCGGGGAATCCCTAGAACGCCAAGACCGCCCACACGGAACCGAAGACCGCGGAATGCCGAGATCTCCTTCACGAACACTAAGACTGAACCTCATCGTTTTCCTCCTCCTCTCGGATTCCGAATCCCGTTCCCGGAGATCGAAGACCTATCCCCACCGAGCCGGAGCCCCGGCGAACCACCCCGAGACCCTGGGTCCGAATCTCCCCATGTGTGATCCCTATCCGAGACCCCTATATTTTTAATATATGATATTTCACTTGTTTCATATTAAATTGTCCATGTAGCATACATATTGTGTGGTTTGGGGGCCTTATGCTGATTCACCTCATAATTAAATATGGACACCATAAGCCATTTAAATTTGTGTAGTGAACTGATGTTGTATTTTCCTTGCTAATACAAAATTAAATTGCGGGGTATCTAGACAACATAAACCACCTAATTAATTGTTGGGACCCTGGTTTCGCTTAATATTGCCTATTGCATCACACCTTTGCCATGTCATGCACCATACATGCATCATGCCCGAACTTCTTCCATAGTATTAAATAGTGCATCTGGTATTTCTTCTAGTGCTTTGTTTCTTCACGGATTAGGCCGATGAGTTGATGCGAGTGTCGAACCGATCTTCGGATGAACCTCTGGCAGTGTTTCTCAGACGAGCATTCTTCTCCTTTCTACATATTTTACATTTCTAGTCTTTACTTCCTCTTGTTGATCTATTGCTATCTGTGTTGTGATGCTATAGATCCCCTTTATATTCCTTGCAGCCTCTATATTGCCATGGACACCTCCTATTACCTGTTGTTTGGTAGATAGTTGGCCTTGCGAGTCGTAGTGCTTGCTCAGGTGTTGTTCGATGTCGTCAAGCACCACAGTTCCTGGAATGTTGCCATACGCTTTATGTTGAAGATGATCATGACTTAAATTACAACTTGATATTAAAATGCTGGAAATAGATATAACTAATGCAGAGGCACCAGTGGGCAATAGATATCATTTGGTTTTTAACCGCTCACTGGTGTCCCGTAGGACCCCGAGTACTTGATATTGGTTCTTTGACTATCGCACTATCCGCATGTGGGACCATGCATCCCCTTAGTCATATGTTAAGTCATAATTAATTTTCTTAGGGCCACAAGTAGTTTGGGGCATTATTACTATTCTGTACTTATGCCATGTTTTAATGCTTTACTTACTACTATTGCTCGAGGAGCGTTTACTACTGTCTTGTTTTGGAACCAAGGCAGAATGTTTACGCGGTATCAACAAGCCCAATCACACTTTTGGGTTCCCAGTCGTTTACAGCCATTGTCGCAAACCCCTCGGTTCGTCACAGAGCTGGCCAACTTCGTAGCGGGTAGCTTAGCGGGGTGGCCCCCTGAAATCAATTATCAATCTTGTGAATGCTTTGTCGTGATGCCTCGTTGGGTTTTCATTTGGTTTTTCTGAGGTTGATCACGTGTGTTTTTCTATTCGTGCACCCTGCAGGGTAAATTTTTGTAAAAGCCGTGTCCGCGGTTATGGATGACTTGGAGCACGGTATCTCGATCATAGACAACTATAACTAAAGTAGTGCTATAAATTTGACTTTGGAATGACTAGTAATCAACTTCACTACAACAGAATGGTTAAATAAAATTGCCAAGAGCTGCTAGATTTGGGATGCCTAAGTATTGCAACCACAACGGAATGGTTAACTAAAACTGCCCACTTCTTATTTTATCAGGATGACTCATTTTATCTATATCTGAGTAGTAATTGCTGCAACTATAATGGAATGAATAAAACTGCCAACTGTGTGAGTTTTCCTCAGTATGACTTCTTCGTTTGGTCTCGACGGGGAATACCAGGATGGGTATGTTTGGTGTTAGAATCAGGTTGGATCCGAATAGGTCTTTCTTATCCCTCTCTGATAGTCGCCAATTGTATCGAGTCTCTATAGGTTGTTTAGTGCATGTTGCGCTGCCGCTTCAGTCCACCATACCTATGTAGGTGAGAGTCGCCAAACTCTAAGACTCGTCGCGTACTGGCCTCAGTACGGACCGCTCTCTTTTTTCATTGCCCTTTGTCGGTGCCCCTTTTTGTTTAAGCAGGTTTGAGATCGATGTCGTTAGCAGGGTTACCCTTCCGTCTTGGCCTGGGCAGGGTTATGGACGTCATTGGTTATTCTTTAGGGATTTTAGCCCAATTTGGATCTTGTCCATACTTGGATGTGTATCGTTTTCTAGGTGATTTGGATCTTTATACTATATATTTGTATTCTGGACTCATTGAGTCATGGTTGTATATATCTATTATGTGGGTTCCATCATGGACTATTGTGTAATAATATTACTTCGTTTTCTACCCGCACGAAAGTGCCTGGTGGGCGCCTTTGAATCATTTCTATGCGGGCTTGGCGGAAATTGCTAAAACTTGCATAGGGACGATCTAAGGGTGTTACAGCGGTGGCTTGGTGATGGTGGTGGAGAGGGAAGGGGAGGGGCGGCAGCCGGTTATCGGCGGAGACCGACGATGGCGTCTAGGGTTGGAAGTAGGAGGGAGGCAGCGGCCGCAGGGGGAGGAAGGGAAGCAGCGGCTAGGGTTAGGGCAGGATCGTGGAGGTGTCGGATAGCATGTATAAGTCTTGTGTTACATGATGTATTTATCAGGTGCAAAGACACGCATATATAGTGTACAAGGTGGGGCAACCGCGTCCTCGGCTATACAAAGGAGGAGTGGGTCTGCGGTGACCCAACATACCACTGCATGATGAAGTACACTATAGTCGTTGACATAACACCAATGAAACACCATTCACTAGTATTACATCCCTTAGAGTAGTACAACAAAAATATAGCAGGTCCAAGACATGACTATAGGTTATAATTCAACTCTTTACACAAGATCCAGAGAACACTCTAGGTTAAAGAGAGAGAAAGAAACTTCTACAAATAAGAATCAGGAATAAACAACTCATAGCTACCATACTTATAAAACTAATAGCTGAACTACTAGGCTTGCATTGCTGCTATTGCAATATTCTACAAAAGTAGGTTCTATGGTTAGAAATCCTATTCTTATCTAATCAGCAACTTCGTATTCACTTGAGTTGATGTATATGCTGACTTCCTTGACTTCATGGAAGAGTTTTAGCTTTTAATGATGATTCCTGGAGCATAACTTGATGTAGACGTCGTCTGTACTGACTTTAAAACCTAGAAAGGGTTAAGAAGATACTTTGAGTACGAGCGTACTCAGCAAGTTCACTAGAAAAGGAGTGTTTGATGCACTATATCTACAGCCACAGACCATAGGTCGTAGGCAATGCAAGTTCTCGTAAACATTTCTTCAAAGGTTGATTGTATTATGAAAAGCTATGTCCGTCAGCCTTCACGGGTTTACCAGAACTTTCATGGAGTTTCTTTCCCGCCGCGTTCGCAGCTCCTTCCCATAACAGGGAGTAACAATTTATAGTTCTTACACTCTGCAGAGGTGCGTCACTTTACCCATGTGAGATCTTAGCATTGTTGCACATCCGAGTTGCAGGTTCGTTCACACTTCCTTGGTGTGAGGCCTAGACTAATATCCAAGCCAATGACTGCCTTCTCTGCGACCTCGCATGTCTCTTTGGTGTACGCCAACCCACCTATTGAATTACAGCAATGGCAGTACAGACCGTTCAGATGCCGGAACTATCGTGGGACGTTGAGGGATCCCACCCATATGCTGCATATCCTCTACGAATTACCATAAATAATATGCATGCTACGAGTGATAACAGCCACGACCCTCACATCTAGCTCCCTGCGAGAGGGAAAAGATACAACTGACTTCTCCGTCCTATTCCAAATCTCATGGTCAACGCGTAATATACGGCGCAAGAATAACTGGCGACATTGGTTGTTAAGTCCTAGATAATATGTTCCTTTACCACCGGAACTCTTATAGTAGGTTATTACCTCATGGTAAATAACCTATAATCACATTATTATGAAAATAGTGTTTTCTGTCCTTTTTCAAATGCAGGTGATGACAATACTGGATTTGTAAAATACTTCACAGAAAATAATCAAAGGACATGAGCAAGTGTGAACTTGCCTTTTGTGATTGCAAGATTATGCACTCACGGTCTTCAAGACAATATAATATCCAATAGTTGAAATCTGCATCATTGGTCCGGTAAGGACTAATGTTTAAAGAAGCAAGATGCTTTTATGCATAAGTAATGTAATGCAAGTTGATAAACGCGAATCCTGAGAATAACGTTGTTCTAGGGTTTGGATATTGGAAAGGGTTTCCTTGGAATCTGTTCCCCTTTTAGATTAAGTTTGACACATATGCTTCTTATTAAGGCTTGTGAGTGTGTGGAAAACAACATGTATTTATACAACAACAAAATACATAGTATGGAATGCTACTCATGGTTGCTTACATCTTAATTGTTTATCTTCAAGTTTTACTTTACAAGTAATGTCACTTATAAATAATTTAAGTATTAACAATCTTATTATACAAGTAAAGTATAAAGTAAGGTGTTTACTATTAATTGTCATATGTTTTTTGAAGTGGCAAAATTAATAACTTTTGAAGAAAATATTCCTTTATTAAGGTTTAAACAATCTTTGTGGTTAATCAGATGTGGTTGATATTGTTTGTGCTTGCTTGAATAGTTTGGACTTGAGATGCTTTACAATTTAATTATAATAGACCAAAGTTAACTATAAAGTATATACTAAAGTTTTTAGCATTATACTTAAAGTTTTGTAACTATAAGTAACTTTAAGAAGGTAGATAGACTTAGGGTGTATTACTTATGATACTTGTATCTTGTTCACTTTATATTGTTTCCTTAGAGTTACTTAAGAATGGCATTACTTCTATTGGAGTAGTGGTTTCTTTACATTATAATTGTATAAAGGAATTTATCTCCCTATAAGGGTGTGGTTAATGTTTGTGAATAAGTAAACAATATTATTTATTACTTATGAACTCACTTATAATGTTTTGATTTGTTTATAAACTTGTGGTTAATATAAAGAATGGGTTTTATCTTATTACAATTATTCTTGGAGATTTTATATTAGATAAGGATTCTTTTATAAAATAATTTATACTTATGGTTGGAGGATCATTCAATAAGATTGCATTTAAATGGTGTTAAATCATTTTGACCTCATAATGTTAGTATTTAAGATTAATACTATTTATGACATTTAATTGGTTAATTTAAGAAATATTAACAAATTTTATTTGTCATTTTATGAATTATTAACTGCATAAATAGGTTTAAATTCAAGTTATGAAAGTGTTTAACTTTTTATTTAACTCAAAAGTGGAATATCACATTTTTAAAATGTAGGTATTATTTTTGTGATTATTTTGGTATATTACATTTATTTTTGTGATTTAAAAATAATAAGATACGATTTTAATAAGGTTTATTACTATATAAATACTTAATAAATAATAAATATTTATTTAAGAGGAATAATAATGCATGATTATAGTTTTAAACTCTAATTCTTATTTTTCTAAGATTTTTGGTATTTTATTTAGATTTTTAACATTTACCATTATTAAAATATTAATTATCAAAGTTTTATTACTTATAAAACTTTTATTAAATAATATTTATTTAAATAATTATCATAATAATATTTGATAATAGTTTTAGGTTGTAGATTTTATTTTTCTCAACATTTTCATATATTATATGTATTTTTCTGATTTATAAAACAAAAGATATCAAAATTTACAAGATTTAATCATTTTATTTTATTTTTGGAATATTGAAATTTGGATTTATAATGTTTTAATTATTCCTAAATAGACACTAAACCTTTTTACACCCAGATGGGATCTACCCCATTCACAGACAGGTGGGGCTTAGGCCACGTCATAAGCCACCTCAGCAAAGACCAGTCAAAGGCTGACCCGGTCAAGGGTGACATCACCCTGTCGTCGCGATGACATCACCTCGCCGGAATCCTCCCCAGCCGAGAACGGACACGGTGAGCTAGCATGTGCGAGGCTGCCTGGCTACACGCATAGGATGCAGGGGCATGTACTGAACAATTAAAGGGTTGAGCCGCTGGTTATTGGCTATCGGAGAAGCTACGACGGCGAGTTCGTGCGGCGGCTACGGGTGCCGCACGTCGGGAGGACCATTCCGAAAGCAATCGAGGAAGGTAAGGGCACTGGGAGGCTTAGTGGCTTACCAGGAAGCTTGTGGAGGCTATGGCGAGGGGAGGCGAGCTCGTACAATGTCGCCATGGTCGACGGCGAGCGGCGGTCAGAGAAGGTGGATGCACGCGATTACGGTCTCCTAGCTTGATTCCTTCTGCACATAGACAGTGTCCACCATGGCGGAGCTTGCTGCGTCTTCAGTTGGTCTCGGGGAGGTCTCAGACAACGACGGCTGTAATGACCTTGGATCAATAAAGATCCTAAGTCCCTGTGATTTACATGCTAGTCCCTGGATCAATAGCTAGCACTCACAGTCGATGAATATCATGTAAAACACAAAGTCTTTATTACATGGAGATTTCAGAGTATGAATTTATTACAAATTTGCTTAACATAAGGCTATCTCAAATAACAGCGGAAACATAAAAGCAGCTTGATTCCATCAACGCCCCAGGCTTGTCGACGGTAGACTCGCGATCCCTACGCACCTTTCAATCTTCGGATTCTGCACATAAGACGTGCAGCCAACAAGTTGGGTCAATACTTTGATTGTATTGGCAATTTACACCAAGGAAAGAAAAGACTATCACTACATGCAAGGCTAGTTTAGGCTGTAGAGTTTATTTGCCCAAAGATAGTTTTCTTAAGTATAGATAAGAAGAGAAGATTTCCCTACTTTGTAAACTTTTTTTAAGTAATATATGATCGAATGGCACACGAGGATATTACTCACCAAGTGTCCAACCAACCTAACACTTGGATATTACTCACCAAGTTCCCCAAAATCCTCCCAATAGCGATATGACTCACGCCTTGGGCTTTTAGAAAAACTTTAAGTTTTGGAAGAGAGAGAGAGAGAGAGAGAGAGAGAGAGAGAGAGAGAGAGAGAGAGAGAGAGGAAGATCCTCCAGAGGCTCCATCCTTCAGATTCTCAAAATTGTTCTATTTCCGTGAACATGGCTGATCGATCAGATTGCAATACTCTCGAGAGTTTGTGCACTTCACCCACAATCCATGATCAAGTCCTTTTATAGACAAGACCATGGCGAGACTTTCCCTTAGTAGCCCCTCTACCTTCTGGATCCAACCGTGCCAAGAACCTCCAAATGTTGGTACCCAGGTGAGGTTTCCCACTAAGTACTAGGCCAAGACAGAGCCCATATGTATTGTGGTTGCACTGGAAGCTTCTGAATTCTGAAACATGGCAGACTTCTTTGATTCCTGGGCGGCCGTCCTCCACCAAAATCTCACTCGTTGACCCGACAACCGTTCCTCCGAAAAGAAAACTTAGTTTTATTTTGAAGTGGATTTGAGAAGAAAAGTTTGCTCAAGAGAGCCTTTATACTTAGAAAAATTCATTGTCTTTCGAACCCCCCAATGGTACTTTACATATATATAGCATAGCAAGTAATACTTAGCAAAATAGGGGTAACCTATTAGGAAGGGAAAATCCTAAGTACAGAGCTACTCATGGCATACTACAAAATCATCGCACTTGCAAAATAATACCAAGGGAAAAATTCTACTAGAACATCCTACACATGCATACTACAGAATTTTGAAGATCACATGCATAGAATCAAAACTGGGACGATAATATGAACAAGTGGTGTAACTTGCCTTGATCCGAGCAGCACTCTACACAATAGCACTCCTCAGCGCACTCCGAACAATCTAACGAAACACAAACATAGATATAATCACAACTTGCACAAAATATGCCATAGAGATAACATGCATGCATGCAACATGGTACTTATGCAAGACTTGTTTTTCTAAATTTACCAAGGTAGTTCAATTGGATTGTAATTGTGTTAGGGATGTTAGTAGTATTGATTTCTTATGGGTTTAAATTAATTTGGATTATTATTATAATTCATAGGCTCACTAGAAGATTCAACCATCCAATTAGCCCCAAATTAGATCTAATGATATTAAGCAAGGTTTTATAATTTGGTTCAGTAGGTATTGTAAAAACAAAGTCAACGCAACAAGAATCAACTAAATTAGAGTTTTAATTATTTTTCTATAGATTAAACACTATAATCTAAAGATTAAATTATACACATAAAACCCAACTGTAACTTGAAGTTTTATTGCATATCTGTGTTCTACATAATTTTGTGAATCCAACGGTATATTATAAGCTAAATTTGGCCAAATAATTAATTTTCTATGAATTTTGCAAGTTTTAACACAAATCTGCCAATTAGATCTACTCCTAATTCGAGAACGTGCCAAGTGGCAGAGCCTGATTGGGCCAGCTAGGCAAGGCGGTGGCGACGCAGCACGTTGTCGCGGCTTGCCATGCGGCAGCGCGGGATTTGATGATACCCCTTCGATTCAAGCTTCTAATCCTCACCGTCAAACCTAGATCTAACAGCTAAGAAAAAGATCGGCCCACCAACCTTGTTGGCGACGGCGACTGGCGGCGGTTGGGTGCTGTGGTGGTTGGCGTCAGCGTCCGTGCTCTTCGGATAGGGTGAAGCAGTCGCGGACGATCATGTTGGGGATATGCTATATGGGTATCCTCATAGCATGTCTCTTATCCGACTAACCCGGGTGGCCCATAGTCGGTAGCATGGCCTATGGCCTGCTGGGTGGCCCACTTAGGTGGATCCAGAAGGGAGGCCCATGCCGGATAAAGGAAGGCTACGGTGGAGTCACCAGCGTACCCGGATCCTTGGAGTGCAAGATACACAAGACTAGTAATAGACGGTGTAGAACTCTATAACCTGTCCGGCTAGGACTTTTCCCTGTAACCCTAGGATCTGATGACTATATATTTCGGGCCTATGGAAGCCTTTAGGGCATTGATTCATACAACTTCACATAACGTCGCACAGCGAACCTAATCTCTGTAACTCGGCGTATTGCCATTATAGTGATTTATAGCAGGAGTAGGATTCCGCCACTGTTGTGGGATCTGAACCTGGGTAATCTGTGTTACCTCGTACCCGTCAACCGTCCGCCTTACCCCACGTCTCTAAACACGCACTGTGAGGACCCCTCCATGGCGTACTCGTCGGCAATACTACGACAGTTGGCGCCCACCGTGAGGCAAGAGGCACTTCATGCTCTTCAGCGGGCGAGGACCAAGATCTTCGCAGGAATCGGCAAAACCGTAGCCATCGGTCGCGTTCTCTTCTCCGGCAACGTTCCGATCGTCCCCCCCCCCCCCGACGAGTTCTGGATCCCGGCGAAGACGAACCCTACGTGGTGTTCGATCGTTCCTATCAGAGACATCCACCACTTCATCGGCGAAAGCGACTCGGGCACTAGTTCCCTGGGAGTCGGAGGAGCATCAAGACCCGCACGGACCGCCTACGGGCAGGATACGCTCGCGGAAGGATCGATGTCGGATCTCTCCTCGGAGTTTGCCGGCAAAGATCGGAAAAATTCAAGACCCGCACGGACCTCCTACGGGCAGGATACATTCGCGGAAGGATCGATGTCGGATCTCTCCTCGGAGTTTGCCAGCAAAGATCGGAAAAATTCAAGACCCACCCAAACCGCCCCTGTGCAGGATATAAAGGTGGAAGATCACTGCAAATCCGGCGGCTTCGCCCGTGCGTCTAGACAGCAGAGATCCAAGTTCGTCGGCGTGGTTACCATCTTTGATATGGCGCGCTGCATTCAGAGAGAGGGCGAAAACCCCCGCGACTACCTCGCCAGGTGGCTCCGTATACGGGCCGACCTGGCTAATTACCCCAATGATGATGCCATCTATCACTTTGTGGAAGGACTGGACCACGGCACGCTTCTCCGACATTCTCTAAGACGGCAACAGGCATCAGGACGCATCACCTTCGAAGGCATGGTGAACACCGTAAACAACTACGCGGAGGCTGAAGCGGCAGCTTAGACAGCGCTTGCGCTCATTGACGGAGCACCTCCGATTCAGCCACCACCACCGCCTCCGGCCGCCATCGTCGCAGCAGCACCACCACCTCCAGTCATCGTCGAGGCCGTTGCACCTCCACCACCCGTCATCGAGGAAGTCCTAGCACCCTCCGACTCTGTTATTGACGCGCTTTATGCTGATTTCAGTGCAGATTCCGAGGAAATAGACTTCAGTCCAGAAGAGCTAGACTCCGTCATCAGGAGATGGAGGAGGAGTACTCGCGTGACGAGCAAGCTAATAACACCGTCATGTCTCAAGGGGTGTTCGTCACCATTGGGACAGCGATGGATGAAGACCAACCCGGGTAAGCTCTGCCTACGGCGCTGGATAAGGGAAAGGGGCCACTTATTGCTGCTGACGATGATCGCGCAAGAGTCATGCCTCCTCCGCCTAAACCAGTGCAGCAGCCGCAGGAACTCGGCACCGGCCCGAGCAACAACAACACCGCAAACTTTCCGCCTCCAGCATCTATGTCGGCAGCAGCCCATGTTATTGCAGCTGATAGAGTGATGTACGGCAATCTCCTCGTTGAGCCACTAACTGTTGATCATATCCGGAACGTGACTCAGCTTGATGAGAAGCTCCAGCAACTGTTGGAGGAAGCGCAATCCATCGCGGAGCAAGGCACTAAGCTAGATCGAGATCTGGTCAACGCGCAGAAGTCCATAGAAAAGGCTAGAGCAATGGAGGCCGAGTCCAAGACTCTGCTCCAGCAGCAGAAGGCTAAGAAGGCTCCGGCTCGCGTCATCAACGATCCTGGTGTACGGCGCAACCTAGGATGGGCTCCCTCAAAGCCGGCACAGGCCAAGCCATACATTGACAGTGAAGGCAAGCAGGTGATGCCCACCCCACTCCTTAACCTCGCCGTCGCCAAGACCCTTCTGGAGTAGGATAGATCGCCTGAGGCAGTGGAACAGGTCTATAACCTAGTGGCCAAGGCGGTAAAGCAGCAGGAAAAGGCCACCTCTCAGAGGCTTGAGTCTGACCCAGCGCTCTGCCGATCTAGCCAGTACAAACCGCCAAGGGATAGATCTCCTCAGGATGTCGGATCACGGACGGGTTCATCAGAACGAATACGGAGGGATGTGCGTAACAGGAAGGATGCTATCCCCATATCCTCTGACCATGGAGAAAGAGCCCAACCTCGCCGCCCATCGCCACCGCCCCGATCCACCGACGTCAGGAAGACTACAAGGCTCACCATTGTACGGATATGCCCCCACCAAAGCAGTGTGGCATCGTCATCCGCGACAACGCGGAGCAGACCCGTCATGATGGAAAGCACAACAAAGGACATAAGAGCAGGTCGCGCCTTGACCCTCCACGTCCGACAAGCAACCGTGACAGGCGTGAGGCTTCGCAGGAGGGTAATAGTAAGAAGGCTAACCCACCGCCACCTCCGCCTCCGTCGCCGCCAAGCAGTCACCATGGCGGAGGAGGCCTGCGTCGTTCGCGCAGCCCATCCCCTGTTGACAAAAAGAAAAAGAACCCGAAGCCGTACGATGCACGTTCGCGGATCGATAAGTTCCACGAGGCCCGGGAAGGACCATACCTGGGACCATGTTGCTTTGGACCTGCAATACTGACCGCAACTTACCCCAAAGGTTTCCGGATTGACAAGACCATAAAGCCCTATGACGGCACTGCCAAGCCTGCCACATGGTTGCAGGACTACGGCAACGCGGTGGAGATTGCCGGAGGCAACCCCAACGTCATTGTCAAGTACCTCCCGTTAATGTTGGCGGGCACAGCCCGTCAATAGATCGACGACTTGCCGGAGAAATCTATCTACAACTGGTTGGACATGCAAGAAGCATTCACCAAAAACTTTGAGGGTACATACAAGCGTCCCTGCACTGTGGGCGATCTATAGCGGTGCGTGCAAGAGAAAGACGAGACATCTTGCGCCTACCTCTCCCGCTGGCTAGATATGAAGAATTCTTGCGCAGGAGTACACGCCCAGATCGCCATGGCCGCCTTCATTGATGGGTTAGAAAGAGGCACGTTACTCCGACATAAGCTGAAGCGCTTGCAGGAAAATCATCAGCTTGACTTGAATCAGATGATTCAGTTAGCTAGTGAGTTCGCAGCTGCTGACGACGCTGCTCGTGGCTCTTTGCCGGCAACGGCCGTTCCAACTCAAGATTGGAGGAACAGCAGTACAAAGCGGAAAACCGCTCTAGAAGAAAAGCAATCTACCGATATGGTCGCCATGACTTTTGCAGGACGAGGTGAAGGCGGACAACGTGGCCGAGGAAGGGGAGCAGGCCGTGGGCAGCAGCGAGGAAGTGAAACCAACTCGGCGCCGCTCCGCGTTCCCCAAACCTACGAAGAGTACCGCGATATGCCGTGCCTCATACACCTCGATGCCAACGGCAAGGCCACCCATACCAATCGACACTGCAAGTTCGTCAACGACCTCAAGGAAGACCCTGAGTCCGGCTATAAGCGAATTCGGAAGAATAGACCGCGAGGCAAGGGCAAGGGGAAGAAGAAGGAGGAGGAGTCCAAGGATTCAAGTGACATGGACGAGGACGTTGACCCCAAGCACGCCGCCAAGAGCGATGACAAGGGCAAGAACCCCTTCGCAAAGAAGGCCCCAGTCTACCACACTTTCCTTGGCATCCCCATCGTCCGACAATAGAAGACCTCTCTAAGGATCCTGATGGCCACTCTCCCCCTAGTCCCCCAATAGCTGCACAGGTCGGAGGTTCCAATCACTTGGGACAGGACGGACCACCCAGACCTTGTGCCCACGAAGAACCAGTACGCCATGGTCATCAACCCATTGTTTGACAGCGTGGAGTTCACCAAGTGCATGGTGGATAGTGGAAGCAGCATCAACATCATGTACCTGGATACACTGCAGAAGATGAACTTGACGGAGGCAAACCTAAGGCGGACCAACACCGTGTTCCATGGCGTAGTGCCTGGTCGGGAGGCTCGGTCCCTTGGGTGCATCACACTTCAGGTAGCCCTTGGGTGCCTTCACGTTTTGCTATGTCACGATGCCCTTTGGGCTGAAAACGCAGGTGCTACCTACTAGCGGACAATGCAATGTTACCTTCATGATCAAATTGGTCGGAATGTTCGCGCCTATGTGGACGATATCACGGTGATGTCTAAAAAGTCAAATGACTTAATCTCCGACTTAAAAAAACCTTTGATAGTCTCCGGAAATACAACATGATGCTCAACCCTAAGAAGTGCGTCTTCGGGGTTCCAGCCGGCAAACTGTTGGGCTTCATCGTTTCCCAGCGCGGAATCGAGGTCAACCCGGAGAAAATCAAGGCCATCTTAAACATAAACCTTACGAAATGCCTAAAGGACATCCAACGACTAACAATTTGTGTTGCAGCAGTTAGTTGGTTCATCAGCCGACTTGGAGAGAAGGCTCTGCCGCTGTACAAGTTGCTGAAGAAGGCGGACAAATTCACGTGGACGGACGAAGCAGATGCAGCATTGAAGCAGCTCAAGGAGATTCTTTCCTCAGCGCCCATCCTTGCAGCACCCGAGCCTGGTGAACCCCTGTTAGTTTACATGGCGGAAACCAACCGGGTTATCAGCATCGTCGTCGTGGTAGAGCGGAAGGAACCAGGCTATGAGCATGGAGTTCAACGACCAGTTTACTATGTAAGCGAGGTCTTGACGGAGTCCAAGCAGCGTTACCCGCACTACCAAAAGATAGCTTATGGAGTATTCCTTGCTTCTCGGAAATTGAGGCATTACTTTCAGGAGCACCCAATCACAGTAGTGAGCAAGACTCCACTGTCCGACATTATCAACAACAGCGACGCTACAGGAAGGGTCGCGAAGTGGGGCATTGAACTTGCCGCCTTCGAGATCACCTACAAAAGACGCGACGCTATCAAGTCACAAGCCTTGGCGGATTTTATTGCAGATTGGACGGAGATGCCGCATGCCACTCCGTTGCTAGAACCAGAGTACTGGGTGATGCACTTTGACGGATCAAAGCTGCTCAACAGCTCGGGGGCTGGTGTATTGCTACAGTCACCAAAAGGAGACAAGCTGCACTACGTTCTGCAGATCCACTTCGAGGCTACAAACAACATGGCGGAGTATGAAGCACTCATTCACGGACTGCGTGTAGCCAAGGATATTGGCATCAAGCGCATAGTTTGCTATGGAGATTCCGACTTGCTTGCCCAGCAGGTGGCTGGCACCTGGAATGCGCGAAACCCTATGATGGCGGCATATCGAGACGAAGTGGACGAGATAGCCAAGAGCTTCTTGGGCTACGAAGTCAAGTATGTGCCTAGGGAGCAAAACGAGGCGGCTGATCTATTTTCTAAACATGGATCAGGGCGCAAGCAAATTCCGCCAGGAGTTTTCCTAGAGCATCTACGCACACCATCCGTGAAGGGCGCCGACATCGACAACCCGGATAGAGGTGACTCTTTCATCAACATGGTGACAAAGATCCCTCCGGCTTGGACAAAACCGTTCATGGAATATCTTGAAGACAGAACTTTGCCCGACAACGAGGTCGAAAGAAGGCAAATAGTAAAGCGAGCAAAGGGTTATACCATAATCAATGGGCAACTCTACAAAAGGAGCACTACTGGTGTATACCTAAAGTGTGTTTCCCAGCTAGAAGGTATGGAAATCCTACGCGAAATCCATCTCGGATATTGCGGGCATCACGCCGCTCCTCGATCGTTGGTCGCGAAAGCCTTCCGGCAAGGATTCTACTGGCTAACCGCGAAGGCAGACGCCGACAAGCTGCTTGAAACATGCACAGGATGCTAGTATTATGCCCAACAACCACATGTTCCTGCTGAAGAATTGCGAACAATACCAATAACTTGGCCGTTTGCAGTCTGGGGGCTAGACATGGTGGGACCGTTACAAACGGCACCGTGTGGACTTACGCATCTGCTTGTAGCAGTTGACGAATTCACCAAATGGATAGAAGCTAAACCCATTAGAAAGCTTGATGGGGCAACTGCCCTCAGGTTTGTCCGGGATCTAGTGGTGAGATTTGGTCTCCCGCATAGCATCATCACCGACAATGGAATCAACTTGTCACTCGGAGAAGTGGAGGCCTATTGCTGGGACAAAGGCATCCGACTTGATCTTGCATCTGTGGCACACCCACAATCCAATGGTCAAGTTGAGCGAGCCAATGGATTAATTCTGCAGGGAATCAAGCCACGTCTTGAGGCACCGCTACATAGAGCAGCTGGAGCCTGGGCGGAAGAATTGCCATCTGTGCTGTGGAGTTTACGAACTACACCCAACAGATCCACCAGCTACACTCCCTACTTCATGGTATATGGAGCAGAAGCCATCCTACCTTCCGACATCCTCCACGATGCACCAAGAGTTGCCGCCTACAACGAAGATGATGCTGAAGAATCCAGATGCCTGGATGTGGACCTTCTCAAGGAGGAGCGTGTTTTGGCATGCCAAAGATCCACCATCTACCAGCAAAAGCTACGCAGTTACCATAGTCGCCGCGTTCGGCATCGCTCGTTTAAAGAGGGGGATTTGTGCTCCGACTTAAGCAGAAGAAGTCACACAAATTATCCCCGCCATGGGAAGGACCATTCATCATAAGCAAGGCACTGCTCAATGGGTCTTACTACCTTGTCAACAATTGTGAACTCAAGGATAGACCCAACAAGGATCATAAGCGTAAGAGACGTGACCCGGATGATGACTACCCGGAGCTTGATCGGCCATGGAACATAGCACAGCTACGTCCTTTCTACACTTAGCATTTTTTATCTAATCGTGTACCTCTTATATGATCAATGAAATAAAGCTCTTTGGTTCACTCATATTGCTGAGTCTTTTACCTCCTTTAGTGTTCATTTTTGGATCATATAAACCTTTATGCACAAGCTTTGCGATTGCACTTGTGGAAATCCCACCTATGGGTGTTAGCTTAAGTTTTCTGGTCTACACGTTCTTTGTTGTTTTTATGTGGATTCTGGAGTAGTGACTTTCGGCACTCATTGTCGGCAATTTTGTGCTAAGGTTTTTGACGGTGCCATTGGGAATCATCACCTAAGCGCATGGTTCCGACAACGAGTCTTCCGACTCATGAAAAGTCAAGCATAAGAACCAAAGTAATGGATAAGCCAGCACTTGCTTAAAAAATATATACATGTTGGGCATTAATTCTTAAGTAGCAGGATACGACAAACATTGTTTTCCGCCTTAAGATTACATCACCAAGTTTTTTCAATGCACACTCCAATGGTGAAACAAGAATTACAAAGTGTTTTTCACTCCTTGGGTGCAGGGGACTTGGAGGCCGCATCATCACCAGCCAGAGATTCACCCTCAGCATCACCACTATGAGGAGACTCGGAAGATTCAGGGTCGGTGTTGTCAAGGAAGTTCTTGGGCATGAAGACGTCGACATCCACCAACTCGGCAACCCTGGTGTCATAGCCCGCGAGGGATGACAGGATAGCTTCATGATCGATTTCCTTGCTGTCATCATCCACGTCGGGGATACCAGATGTCACTGTGTCGATGTCGGCACCTTCATAGTGTGCCTTCACCATGTACAACGCCATCCACACTCGGGGGCTCGGCGCAGAATCTCCGAGTACTTCACCACGGAGTCGGAAGCCTTGATATAAATTTGGAGGGGCTGGGCGATCTCCTTGGCTTGGGTGATGGCGGTGTTGATGAAGTTGCCGGCAAGAATCATGCATTCCTTGTCCGAAGGAGGCGAGCGGGTTAAACCCAGGGGCGCTGAAAATTCCGACAACAATTACATGAGTTCAAAAATCCTAAGTATCCAGACTACAGAGCTAAAATGCGGAGGATACTTACTGAAGATGCTGGCCTTAGCCTGCCAGACGACGTCCGCTAAGGATTCTTTCTCTTGTTGGAGGAGCTTAAACGCCTCGCTATGGCGAAGGTTTTGCTCATCGGCAGCTTGCTTCTGATCCTTTAGGATCGCAAGCTCCTCCTTCAAGCGATTGATCTCAGCGGAAGCGGAGTCCTGCAAGGATTTCATGGAATCCTCGTGCATCTTCAGCATTTGTTCCCTCTCCTTCTTAAGGATCTTGTTCTCGCTATCCAGCTGCTGGATGTGCTTGGACTGCTCGACAATATCCTTGGCCTTGCCTACATGCTCTGCAAGTCGGAGAAAACAAAGTACACTGTGAGTACTCGAAGAAGGAAGGCATAAAAGTAAGACGGAAATGCGCAAAAAAGAAAACAGACTCTTGTTTTTGATGATATGTTCCTTCAAGATGGCGGTTTTACCCTTTTCAGCTTCAAGGTCCGCGCTCATCTTCTGGTACTTATCATTGGCCATGCCCCTCCGAGCATTCTCGTTCTGTGGAAACAAATACAAAGTCAAGTCGTTGTTCAGTCTACTTGGAGCCCCTAGTCGGAGATTTTCCATCTAGGTGCTCGGGGGCAACAGCGAGAGTTTTTAACTTAGCAATATGCTTAGCTTTTCTTTAAGCATCTAGTCGGAGCTAATTCAGTTCTCAACTAGAAGCTTGGGGGCTACAGTATAAAGTTTTAACTCGGAAAATGCTTAGCTTTTCTTTAAGTATCTAGTCGGAACTAATTCAGTTACAACTAGAGGCTTGGGGGCTACAACACTTAAAATTATGAACACTGTGTATGCTACTCTTAAAGCATCTAGTCGGAATAATTCATTCCATCTAAATGCTTGGGGGCTACAGTGAGAATTTTTCTAACTTAGTCACTCATAGAGCATATAGATGCAAAACCAATGGTTTCCGTCTACATCTTCGGGGGCTACAGTGGGATACTCATATAAAATGCAAAAGGTAAAGTAAAACTTACAAGTGTGATGATCTTGAGGTTTGTAGCACTCTCGGCCAGCAGCTTGCCAAAGGAAACATTGTTGCTTCGCAAGATGTCTGCTTGTCAGAGTAGCTCCTCAAGACCGCACGTCGGAGATGACGGCACTCCTCCATGAACCATAGTTGTGCTACCCGGCGTGAGCATCGGGAAAATAATCTTTGGCAGTTCTAAGGGTTTCTGGGGAGCAGAGGCGCCGCCTTCGGCAGAGGTACCAGCACCCACCACCGCCTTGTCGCTACCGATGGCATCCTTAGCCGGAGCTTCAGCCATTTGAAGATCAGCGCTCTCCTGCGTCGCCTGCTCGCCGACAATTGCAAGTTCGGTAGAGGCGCGAGAATCCACTTCCATGGCGAAAGGGCCTGGTGCCTCCTGGGCTTGGGAGCTTGTCGGAGTGGAGGAGGTCTTGACGGCAGGAGTAACAGGGGCGATGGCGGGGGAAGAGTCGCGATGCAGCATATCTTTAATATTTCTAGAAGCCCCAAGAGTCTTGGAGGAATTCTTGAGGCTGGTTGTGGCTTTCTTCCTGAAACGTGCAAAATGCATAAGTACAGGAATAAGACAAATAGATGAGACAATGTCGGAGAATAAGAATCTTACACTAGGGGGGGGGGGCGCTTTGGCAAACATCCCGGTGGCTTTCTTCTTTTCCGCCTCCAGGGCGGCAGTACTCTTCTTGGAGGCTCCACCCTCTGTCTTCTTTTTCTTGCCTCCGTCGGCAGCGTCAGAGGTGGAGCTCTTCCGCTTTTGCGCAAACGGGACATCATCGTGGGACACGACCGTGACTTCCTTCATCTTTGGATCATAGATTTGGGCAGCCAGGTTGTCCTCCTCTAGATCGCTAAACTGTTAAGTGAGAAATCATTGTGTTAGACAAGATGTTATTAGCAAGACGGAAAAACTAGAGCAATGTCATACACGGAAAATAAACACCTACCTTTGGGCACTTTCCCTCTACGAACATGTCGTAGGTGAGGGTGAAGCCACGCTTCTTGTCCTTCACCTTGACGATGTCCTTGAGGTGGAACTTGACGGAGTCGCTCGAGAAGTTGTCCTCGGAGATCCGGAGGGTATCCCTTCGGTCGCCGGTGTACTCGTGCATAAGCTTCATACGGTGCTGCAGAGGTTGGATCCGCCTGATGAACCAGGACATGGCTAGGTCCAAGCCGTTCAGACCCGTATCTACAAACCATTCGATCCGCCTTATTGCGCAAGAAGCGTTGAGGTCGGAGGGAAGGGAGGCATGGGACCGCCATGTGGGGACTTAGGTGGCGGCTCCGTCCACAAAGTCTGGGTACATTACTTCTCGGCCCGACAAAGGAATGTCGGGGCCGTAGAAGTACGTCCGCTGCCAATTTTTGCATGACTCGTGGCCGACGATATCGGGGAACCGCCGGCCAGGACGGATCTTGAAGCTTATGGTGCCGCAGTTTCTAAGCTCCTCCTTGCTGTGTCCGGCTTCACGTTTGATGGTGAAGAAGTACACAAACAAATCTAACCTAGGCCTAATCCCTAGGTAACCCTCACAAAGTGTCGCGAAGTTGCTAAGCACTAGGATACTATTGGGGGAGAAGTTGTGGGGTTGGACCTTGAAGTGATTCAAGACGGACAAGAAGAAGTGGGAGATGGGCGGAGAAACGCCGCGTACCAATTGCACCTTGAGGTATACTTTCTCTCCGGCTTGGGGAGAAGGGATCACCTCGCCGTCCCGCGCCGCCCGCCAGGCGAGCCCCTCCATCGCAGGGAGATAACCCTCAGCGACCATCTCTTGGAGGTCGTGGCCGGTGATGTCCGAGCCGCGCCAGTCGCCTTTGTGCGAATCTGGCTCCTCTTCCAGGGGCTCCAGCGCCGCCATGTTATGGTCGCCGCCGGTGGTTTCTATCACCGCTGATGCGGGGATGACCAGACCCTCTGGGGGCACGACGACAAAGCTCGCCGGCTTCGCCGCGGCTTCGCTCGACGCCGCCATTGATGGGGATGAACTGCTACTAGCCATGGAGGAAGGAGAGGGCATGACTGGTGTAGGCAAAAGGCTAGGATTTCTCGAGGTTTTCGTGGAGAGCTCGAGGAGGCGCGCGGCTGGAGGAAGAAGACGATCACGCGAGAGAATGGGGTGAAAAAGTGGCAAGTGTCCCACGGTCACTATTTATCTTACTCTGCGTCAAGATTCGTGCAGCTAACCGGACGGTTGCCGCGTAGACGACGTGTTCGTTAACGTGCGCGGTAATTTCGCCACGTCTCCAACCGTCGCCGCCAATGGTTCGTATCGCTCGCGCATGAAAATCGGATATGATTACGTTCTCTGCATGTGTGAGTTACGAGGCGTCGCTGACCTACATCCTACGTCGTCATAACTGACATGGTAGATGAGCCGGCCCATCAAAGATTCCGGCATGGACGGATTTAATCTGACAACGGGAGTGTACGATGGAAGATTCAGCATTTCTCCGACCTACTCGTAGAAGACGGAGAAAACCTTGCAGGGTTCTTTGGGAGGACTACAAGATATTGCTTGACGATTTGCCGACATCCATCTAGACGGAGCATTCCACGGGAAGAGGCAAGACGGCGCAAGATCTCGGAGTTCTCCGGGGGCTACTGTTGGGGATATGCTATATGGGTATCCTCATAGCACGTCTCTTATCCGACTAACCCGGGTGGCCCATAGTCGGTAGCATGGCCTATGGCCTGCTGGGCGGCCTAGTTAGGTGGATCCAGAACGGAGGCCCATGCCGGATAAAGGAAGGCTACGGCGGAGTCACCAGCGTACCCGGAGCCTTGGAGTGTAAGATACACAAGACTAGTAATAGACGGTGTAGAACTCGGTAACCTGTCTGGCTAGGACTTTTCCCTGTAACCCTAGGATCTGACGACTATATAAGTCGGGCCTATGGGAGCCTTTAGGGCATCGATTCATACAACTTCACATAACCTCGCACAGCGAACCTAATCTTTGTAACTCGGCGTATTGCCATTATAGTGATTTATAGCAGGAGTAGGATTCCGCCACCGTTGTGGGATGTGAACCTGGGTAAGCTGTGTTACCTCGTACCCGTCAACCGTCCGCCTTACCCCACGTCTCTAAACACGCACTGTGAGGACCCCTCCATGGCGTACTCGTCGGCAATACCACGACAGATCGCCTCCTCCTCGCGGTCCCGCTCGTTGCCTCGGGTACGATCTTCTCCTCCCCGAGCGGTGGCGGTGGCTGATTCTTCTCCACAACTCGGCGAGCAATCGGTGGCGGTGCGCTACGGTAAACAGAGGGGGAAACGGGTGAGTCGACGTTGTTGATCAAGAGGATCATGCTAGGGAAATAATTAGGGGAAGGGGGTGCTCCTGTCGTCGACTTCGTCAGCTTACCGAGGCCAGCGGCGGTTCGAGCCAGCAGAATCGGAGGCAAGGCTAGGGTTTTGAGGGTTCGGGAATGGAGGAGAGGGTCGCGCGACTGAGCTTTTATATGCTGCCTGGGGGAGTCCTGGCTGGACACGGAGACGGGGGGAAAGCGTAGCCGGCGAGGATTCTGTCTAGGGTCACGTCGGGGAAGGGAAAGAGAGGGATGACAGGTGGGGACCGGGTGTCGGCGGGAGCGGCAGTGCGGGCTGGCGCGAGGCGCTGGCTAGTTAGCTGTCGCGCGGACGCGGGGTGCGGGTGGGCTGGCGCAGCCGGCCTAGCAAGGTTAGGCTGTTGCCCCTTTTTTTAATCATTATTTTTCAATTTCTGTTTTAATAAAACTCTAATAACTTTTGCATACCAAGTCCAAAAGTGATGAAACCAACTCCTAAATTTTTTTAAAAATAAGGTGGTCATCATAGGACCATACATTAATATTTTTACAAGGTTTTTAGAAGGGTTAAGCATGAATACATCATTATTGCTCACATAGGGAAAAATCTTTATTAGGGTTTTGGTAGGTTTTGTAGTTAGGGTTTTGTTGCAACTTCATTTGTAGGGTCCAATGATGCAAGGATGATGCATGCTTCTAATAACACCCTAATATAAAATCTGGGATGTTACAAACCTACCCCCCTTAAGAAGAATCTCATCCCCGAGATTCGGGCTGGCTAGCAAATAGGTGTGGGTGTTCTGCCTTCAAGTCTTCTTCACGCTCCCACGTGGCTTCTTCCTCGGAGTGGTGGTTCCATTGTACTTTGCAGAATCTTATAGTCTTCGTGCGGGTAATCCTTTCGGCTGTTTCTAGTATTTTGATGGGTTTTTCCTCATAGGTAAGGTCATTTTCCAATTGAACCTCATCTAGGGGAACGATATCTCTTAGCGGTGTTTCGGCCATCTCCGGGTGACACTTCTTTAGCTGTGACACATGAAACACATCATGAACAGTCAGTCCTTCTGGTAACTCCAACTGATAAGCAACTTCTCCTCTAAGGGCCAGAACCTTCTATGGACCCTTGATTCCGAACCTCTTAACTCCTCACAGGGGTGAAACTCGGAGATACGCACGGTCCCCTATTCTATAAGCCACATCTCTGCGCTTGGAATCAGCATAACTCCTCTGTCGGGATTGGGCTACCTTTAGCCTATCCTGAATCTGTCGTACCTTTTCTTCGGCATCCTTGATCAATTCAGGTCCGAAAAGACTACGTTCACCAACTCCACTCCATAACAGCGGAGTCCTACACTTCCTACCATACAGAACCTCAAACGGAGCCATCTTGATACTTGTCTGGTAGCTGTTGTTGTATGAGAACTCAGCGTATGGCAGGTTATCATCCCAACTAGACCCATAGTCTAGTGTGCAAGCTCTCAACATATCTTCTAGAATCTGGTTTACCCTTTCCGTTTGGCCATCTGTCTGAGGGTGGAAGGCAGTACTGAATTCTAGTCGGGTTCCAAGAGACTCATGTAGCTGTCACCAAAACTTTGAAGTAAACTGGGTGCCTCTGTCTGACACAATTCCCTTGGGAACACCATGTAGGCTTACAATCCTTGACATGTATATCTTAGCAAGCTTAGCACTTGTATACGTGGTCTTTACGGGGATGAAGTGAGCCACCTTGGTAAAGTGGTCCACCACTACCCAGATAGAATCAAATCCAGAACGAGTCCGGGGCAATCCCGTGATGAAATCCATGCCTACCTTATCCCACTTCCAGTCGGGTATAGGTAGTGGTTGAAGTAATCCGGCCGGTTTCTGATGCTCGGCCTTAACTCTATTGCATACATCACACAGAGAAATATATTCGGCAATTTCTCTTTTTAGGTTATTCAACCAAAATCTATCCTTCACATCCATGTACATCTCGTGTTACCTGGATGAATTGAGTAAGGTGAATCATGAGCTTCTTGTAAAATCAACTTCCTGATGTCGGGGTCATTGGGAACGCACAAACGCTTCCCATACCAAAGGGTTCCTTGTCCGTCCATACGAAATTCCTTTGTCTTTCCTTCACTTATCTTGACTCTTATTTCTTCCAACTCTTTATCTCCCTTTTGTGCTTCCTTGATTCTCTCTTGGAAAGTAGACACTATTTCCATAGTCGCTACGTGTCCTTTCGGAACTATTTCTAGCCTGAGATCCTTGAATTGCTTGCATAAATCCTCTGGAAGTTCCCCTGCGGTAAGTCCATTCACATAAACCTTACGACTTAAGTCATCGGCCACCACATTTGCCTTTCCGGGGTGGTAATGTAAATCCAAGTCATAATCCTTAATCAGTTCAAGCCATCTTCTTTGCCTCATATTTAACTCCTTTTGGGTGAAGATATACTTCAAACTCTTATGATCTGTGAACACATCAAAATGTTTGCCCATGAGGTAGTGTCTCCATACCTTGAGTGCATGTACCACAGACGCAAGTTCCAAATCATGTGTGGGGTAGTTGTGTTCTTGGTTCTTAAGCTGTCGAGAGGCATAGGATACCACTTTCCCATCTTGCATCAATACAAAGTCTTTGTCGAGAAGCGTCACAATAGACTTGAAAATCCTTTTGGATATCGGGTAGACACAGAACTGGTGCCGTTACGAGGCGTTTCTTCAACTCCTGAAAGCTTGCTTCACATGCTTCGGTCCATAGGAATTTCTTTTCCTTCTTCAACAATTCCATCATGGGTTTTGCTATTTTGGAAAAAAAATCAATGAACCTCCGGTAATATCCTGCGAGGCCCAAGGAACTCCTAATATCTCCCACATTCTTGGGTGACTCCCATTCCGTTACGGAAGCTACTTTACTGGGATCTACAGCAACTCCTTTTGCCGACACAACATGACCAAGGAACCCCACTTCCTTTAACCAGAATTCGCATTTGCTGAATTTGGCATACAACTTGTGTTCTCTTAGTTTCTCCATAATTAGGCGCAGATGTTTCTCATGTTCCTTCTCATCCTTGGAGTATATGAGTATATCATCTATGAATACCACAATAAACTTGTCAAAATATTACATGAACACCTTGTTCATCATGGTCATGAAGTATGCCGGGGCATTGGTTAGTCCAAACGACATCATGGTGTATTCATACAATCTATATCTTGTGGTGAAGGCTGTTTTGGGCACATCCTGTTCTTGATTTTTTAGCTGAAAATAGCCTGATCGAAGATCGATCTTTGAGAACACACTGGCTCCCTTTAACTGGTAAAACAAGTCATTGATGTTGGTCAGAGGGTACTTGTTCTTGATTGTCACTTCGTTCAACGAGCGGTAGTCCACAACCAGCCTCTTGGTTTTATCCTTCTTTTCAACGAACAGGACGGGTGCTCCCCAAGATGACGCGCTGGGTTGAATGAATCCCTTGTCCAATTGTTCCCTAAGCTGTTTCTTGAGTTACTTCAACTTGTCCACATCCATCTTGTATGGTCTCTTAGCTATCGGCCCCGTGCCCGGCATCAAGTCAATGAGGAACTCGATATCACGGTCGGGAGGCATCCCGGGTAGCTCCTACGGAAAGACATCTGGGTATTCCTTTACAATAGGTCCATCCTCCAAGCTAACCCCCTTAAGAGAGTTCACCATGACTTCCTTAAGTGTGAAATTTGACTTGATGCGAATCCTCTTCCCTTCCGGTGTTGTGAGCGTGACAGTCCTTTTGGCACAATCTATGACTCCTTCATATTCGGTCATCCAATTCATGCCCAAGATTATGTCTAATCCTTGTGATTCTAGAACTACTAGACTTGTGGGAAAGATGTGTGTCCCGATCCTTAGTTCTAATCCCCGGCAACCGGAGTTTGCCACTATTTCTCCTCCAGGAGAACTTACCCTTAGAGGAGAGTTTATAGACTCCGTAGGTATATTTCCTTTGTACACAAATACCCTTGATATGAATGAATGCGATGCATCGGTATCAAAAAGAACAACTACGGAAATAGAATTGAGCTTGAACTTACCAATCACGGAGTCTGGTGCGTCACAAGCATCCTCCATAGAGACATGGTTCACCGTGGCTTTGACAAACGGATTTGGCTTCTTCCTGTTTCCATTGCCATGCTTGTGTCCGTTTCCATCCCCATTTCCATTATCGTTCTTCTTCTCGGGGCAAGTGGTTGCATAGTGCCCTGTCTTGTTGCACTTAAAGCATGTCACCTCACTGAGATCCTTTCCACTCCTGCCATTCCCGTTGCGGTATTTATGCCCATTGTGTTTGTGGCCGCCATGGTGATGACCGTTATGGTTGTGGCCATTATTGTTATAAGGTGGTGGTGTGGAAGTGCGCTACTTCTGGTACGGAACAAAGTTCTTGTGAGGGTTAGATTTCCTCTTGCGGTTTTCTATGCTCTTTCTTTTGGATTCAACCACAATGGCTCTGTCAAGGAGTTCCTAAAAGTTGTCAAATTTCTGAGCCACAAGCTGAATAGATATCTCATCATTGAGTCCTCTTAAGAACTCCTCCCGCCTCTTGGCATCAGTGGAAACATCATCGGGTGCATAACGGGCTAGCTTGTTGAAAAGCTCACCATACTCGGTGACAGAATGGTGCAGCTGGTGTAGGTCACGAAATTCGCGCCCTTTCAGAGTCATGACACCAGCAGCCACATGATGAGTGCGAAAAGCTAACTCAAACTGATCCCAAGTGATAGCACAATATCCGGGTGGGTGACTTGGTAGTTATCCCACCATTCTGCAGCAGGTCCTTCAAGCGGGTACGCGGCATAACATACCCTGTCGGCTCCGACAGCTTGCACAGTGTCTAACTTCTTATTAATAGTACGGAGCCAGTCATCTGCGATGATTGGTTCAGCGCTGCTAGTGAAGGTAGGTGGATTCAACCTCAAAAACCGAGTCAAGCGATCCTGTTGAGGTGGTGGTGGAGGTGGCGGAGGTGGCGCGTTGTTGTTGTTGTTTTCCATGTTCTGAGTGAGTAGTTGGATCAACTGGTTCTGAGTGGCCAGAAAGTGTGTAATTTCTAGGGGAATTTCGGTGTTCGCACATCTTGGCGGCATCTGTGGGGTTTGAGGGACAAGTTAAGAAATAGACAGAAAGACTAAGTAGTAAACTCCTACCCTTATGAAAACACAAATGGCACATAAGGCACAAAGCACAAAAGCACAAAAGCAACAAACTTAACACATAATTCATCCAATTTTAACTAACCAAATATGTCTTGGTATTTATTACAATCGCGAATAACGTTCTTCTATAGAATTAAAGGTGGTCCAACTATTACACATCTTCCACGCCTTCCTCTTCCTCGTCCTCAAACGAGTAGCCTTCCTGCTCTAGGGTTGTCTTGTACAACTCCATCTCCTTTGTGGTGGCTTCAAGCTTCTCTTGGAGGCTCTTTATCTCATCTTGCAGCTTCTTGGTAGTGGCTTCTAGCTGCTCCTGAAGTCCCTTCTTCTCGCCTTGTAGTTCCTCCACTAGACTTGACTTCTTTGCGGCTTCAAGTTGCTTTGCCAAGTCCCTCTTGGAAGCATGCATGTCATTGATTATCTTGCAAAGGCCTTCGGTTTGCACCTCAGTTCCATCGATCTCCTGCTTGAGTTCCATAATCCTCTTGTTTTTATTTATCACCCTCTTCTCTTGGTTAGCGAACTTCTTCTCTTGGTCCTGGAACTTTAAATCTTGGAGCTTCATTGCCTCCTCCTGCTGCTTGATTGTTTCCTCCTTCTCCTTGATGAGGGCGCATAGCTCGTCGTTCCTTAACATCTCGAGGAAGGTACCCTTTTCAAGTTCATGGATGTGGCACTCCAAATCTTGATATTTGGTCCTTCGGCGCTTGGTAGAAGTCCTTTCCTCAAAGGTTAACTCCATGGGAATTCCTTCCTCATCTCGTCTTCCAAAGAGGCCACCACAGTGTCCTTGGAGAGCCTCATGATGACGTCCACATAGGCGACCAATGAGCTGCTACAAGCTGATGCTAAGGGCCTTCTCCTTGGAATCGCTAACAATGTGGATTGCTATGTCCTCCTCCGGGTTCTTGCCTCGCTCTTTTCCTGGCTGGATGACTTTGACTCCCCCAGAGCCGTCCTTGTGGAGTTTCTTCATTGTGCTCCCCTGGATTGTTGGGAGGGGAAGGTCCAAACGTGTGAGAAGGTCCATGAGGCATCCACCAAAGCGAAGGGGCTCGATGTCCGCGACGGTGTTGTAGAGGAAGCTTGTCATCTTTAAGTTAGAAGAATGAAAATTAGATACTTAATCAAGTAGAGGAAAGTAGATACTAGAAGTGCGCAAAATAACATAGTAGAAAATCAAGTAAGGCACATAAGTTAGAGGTGGTTCCAATCCTAGGGTCACGTCCTACAGGCAACGATGTGCTCTGATACCATCTGTAATGACCTTGGATCAATAAAGATCCTAAGTCCCTGTGATTTACATGCTAGTCCCTGGATCAATATCTAGCACTCACAGTCGATGAATATCATGTAAAACACAAAGTCTTTATTACACTGAGATTCCAGAGTATGAATTTATTACAAATTTCTTAGCATAAGGCTATCTCAAATAACAGCGGAAACATAAAAGCAGCTTGAGTCCATCAACGCCCCAGGCTTGTCGAGTGTAGACTCACGATCCCTACGCACCTTTCAATCTTCGGATTCTGCACATAAGACGTGCAGCCAACAAGTTGGGTCAATACTTTGAATGTATTGGAAATTTACACCAAGGAAAGAAAAGAGAATCACTACATGCAAGGCTAGTTTAGGCTGTAGAGTTTATTTGCTCAAAGCTAGTTTTCTTAAGTATAGATAAGAAGAGAAGATTTCCCTACTTTGTAAACTTTTGTTTCAGTAATATATGGTCGAATAGCACACGAGGATATTACTCACCAAGTGTCCAACCAACCTAACACTTGGATATTACTCACCAAGTTCCCCAAAATCCTCCCAATAGCGATATGATTCACGCCTTGGGCTTTTAGAAAAAACTTTAAGTTTTGGAAGAGAGAGAGAGAGGAAGATCCTCCAGAGGATCCATCCTTCAGATGCTCAAAATTGTTCTATTTCCGTGAACACGGCTGATCGATCAGATTGCAATACTCTTGAGAGTTTGTGCACTTCATCCACAATCCATGATCAAGTCCTTTTACAGACAAGACCATGCCGAGGCTTTCCCTTAGTATCCCCTCTACCTTCTGGATCCAACCGTGCCAAGAACCTCCAAATGTTGGTACCCAGGTGAGGTTTCCCACTAAGTACTAGGCCAAGACAGATCCCATATGTATTGTGGTTGCACTGGAATCTTCTGGATTCTAAAACATGGCAGCTTATTTGATTCCTAGGCGGCCGTCCTCCACAAAAATCTCACTCGTTGACCCGACAACCATTCCGCCCAGAAGAAAACTTAGTTTTATTTTGAAGTGGATTTGAGAAGAAAAGTTTGCTCAAGAGAGTCTTTATACTTAGAAAAATTCATTGTCTTTCCAACCCCCCAATGGTACTTTACATATATATAGGATAGCAAGCAATACTTAGCAGAATAGGGGTAACCTATTAGGAAGGGAAAATCCTAAGTATAGAGCTACTCATGGCATACTACAAAATCATCGCACTTGCAACATAATACCAAGGGAAAAATCCTACTAGAACATCCTACACATGCATACTACAGAATTTTGAAGAACACATGCATAGAATAAAAACTGGGACGATAATATGAACAAGTGGTGTAACTTGCCTTGATCCGAGCAGCACTCTACACAATAGCACTCCTCAGCGCACTCCAAACAATCTAACGAAACACAAACATAGATATAATCACAACTTGCAAAAAATATGCCACAGAGATAACATGCATGCATGCAACATGGTAGTTTAATTGGATTGTAATTGTGTTAGGGATGTTAGTAGTATTGATTTCTTACGGGTTTAAATTAATTTGGATTATTATTATAATTCATAGGCTCACTGGAAGATTCAACCATCCAATTAGCCCCAAATTAGATCTAATGATCTTAATCAAGGTTTTATAATTTTGTTCAGTAGGTATTGTAAAAACAAAGTCAACGCAACAAGAATCAACTAAATCATAGTTTTAATTATTTTTCTATAGATTAAACACTCTAATCTAAAGATTAAATTATACACAGAAAAACCAATTGTAAACTTGAAGTTTTATTGCAGATTTGTGTTCTACATAATTTTGTGAATCCAACGGTATATTATAAGCTAAATTTGGCCAAATAATTAATTTTCTATGAATTTCGCAAGTTTTAACACAAATCTGCCAATTAGATCTAGTCCTAATTCGAGAACGTGCCAAGTGGCAGAGCCTGATTGGGCCAGCTAGGCAAGGCGGTGGCGACGCAGCACGTTGTCGCAGCTTGCCACGCGGCAGCGCGGGATTTGATGATACCCCTTCGATTCAAGCTTCTAATCCTCACCGTCAAACCTAGATCTAATGGCTAAGAAACAAGATCGGCCCACCTACCTTGCTGGCGGCAGCGACTGGCGGCGTTGGGCGCTGCGGTGGTCGGCATCGGTGTCCGTGCTCTTCGAAGAGGGTGAAGCAGTCGCGGACGATCGCCTCCTCCTCGTGGTACCGCTTGTTGCCTCGGGTATGATCTTCTCCTTCCCGAGCAGTGGCGGTGGCTGCTTCTTCTCCGCAGCTCCAGCGAGCAATTGGTGGCAGTGCGCTGCGGTAAACAGAGGGGGAAACGGGTGAGTCGATGTTGTCGATCAAGAGGATCATGCTAGGGAAATAATTAGGGGAAGGGGGTGCTCCTGTCGTGGACTTCGTCAGCTTACCGAGGCCAGCGGCGGCTCGAGCCAGCGGAATCAGAGGCGAGGCTAGGATTTTGCGGGTTCGGGAACGGAGGAGAGGGTCGCGCGGCTGAGCTTTTATATGCTGCCTGGGGGAGTCCTGGTTGGACACGGAGACGGGGGAAGCGTGGCCAGCGAGGATTCTGTCTAGGGTCTCGTCGGGGAAGGGAAAGAGAGGGATGACAGGTGGGGACCGGATGTCGGCGGGAGCGGCAGTGCGGGCTGGCGCGAGGCGCTGGCTAGTTAGCTGTCGCGCGGGCGCGGGGTGCGGGTGGGCTGGCGCAGCCGGCCCAGCAAGGTTAGGCTGTTGCGCCTTTTTTTACTCCTTATTATTTTTCAATTTCTGTTTTAATAAAACTCCAATAACTTTTGCATATCAAGTCCAAAAGTGATGAAACCAACTCCTAAATTTTTGTAAAAAGAAGGTGGTCATCATAGGATCATAGATTAATATTTTTACAAGGTTTTTAGAAGGGTCAAGCATGAATACATCATTATTTCTCACATAGGGAAAAATCTTTATTAGGGTTTTGGTAGGTTTTGTAGTTAGGGTTTTGTTGCAGCTTCATTTGTAGGGTCCAATGATGCAAGGATGATGCATGCTTCTAATAACACCCTAATATAAAATCTGGGATGTTACAACGGTGAACAACTCCGGCGGGCTAGGGTTCAGTCAAAGAGGAAAATGGGTGAAGAGGAAGGAAGAGAGAGGTTGTGAGGATAGGGACGAGGAGATGCGAGTGCTGCAGTCTTATCCCCACCTTCGGAATATGACAGGAACCAGTGGGCATCGCGGCGCGAGGTCGCCGGCGGACGGCATCGGCCATCCCGCGCAGCTGCTTCGCTACTGCGAGGAAGATGACGGTGACGAAGGGTTATTTGGGCCTAGGCCGGAGTGGGCTGCATCGAAGTGAGCGGCTGGCAGCTGCTGCTACACGCAAGCGACGCGTAATTCTGCGAGGATGTGGGTCGTGGGCTAGATTTGATGTTTCCTCTGTTTTTTTCCAGGTTCTATTCCTTTTCCATTTTCTGTTTTGTTTTTAGCTTTGAATTTAAGCAATAACTTTGACTTATCTTTATGGAATTTTATTTGCTGAACATTTGCACCAACAATGAAGTTATTAAGAATCAATTTGGGAATTTTTTATTATATATGGTGATATTTTATTTATTTTATTTATGTATATACTTTTCTATAACATTGTTTACACTTTTATTTGGAGTAATTAAGTTTCAAAATATTTAATAATGTTCATAGGGTTTATTTATATGTATTTAATCACATAGTATAGGATAGGATGGTTAATAATATTGGATCCCCACTTATTCCATGCTCATATGGGATGAGTGGTTAGAGAAATGAATTAAAGACTTTGTCTAATGATTATAGATAAAATATTTATGAAATGTTGGTGAGAAAACTTATTAATAAGTTTAGAGTTCTGAATTGTAATTACTCACCCTAGGGTTTAAGGTACTTACTATACTTATTTTCTTTTGTTGATGTGAATAAAGATTAATGGTTAATCATATTGTCTTTATGTTTGAGATCAGAATGATGTTATCTGGAATGTCTCATGAAAATAATTTGATAAAGATAACTTGTAAGCACATATGGTTATGATAATTAGAAATGATAAAGATGTGCTCAAGTGATTTGATATACTAAATAATTTTATGAAGCTTTGTGTAAATAAGATAATAGATCAATTAGATGAAATGGATAATAGGTTTGGTTATATAATTAGGTTTTAGTTTTTACCAAGAATTCCAATATTCCATACTTCATAATCCTGGACTTCTAATTAAGGAATTCCTTTCCTAGATATATTACTTCTCTATATCCATCATCATGTGTTAACATGATGAGCTTTGCTTCACAAGAATATTCTTATACACCTTTTATGCTTCTAAAGACATTTATAAATCCAATGAGCTTCTCATTAAAGCCTTTCATAATCATTTATATATATACTTGTCTATATCAACTACTCTATTGCTGATAATCCCCAATCCAACAAGTGGTTACTTCTAACTACAATCATACTCTTCATTAATCATCCATCACTACTACTCTCCTTAAGTGTTTAGTATTTCCCAAGAGAAAACTACTACTTCTATAATACAATGTAACTCTAGCATCTTCTTATTCATACTATCTTCTATCTACTTAACTCTAGTAACAAATACTCCAACCTCACATTATATTAATGTGACTTGTATTGACTAATCTAGGATAATAAATATATGCTATGGTTCAATCATGCTTTATCCACCAATGTCACTTATACAAGGCATAAGCATTAAATATTGGTGAGTAAGGCATGATCATTATGATCCTTTGATCCTTTATGATTCAGGTTTCCAGTTGGCTAAGCAAGGCTTCCATCCATACAATATTACAGTTGCATTCTAATTATCTTTTGTTTAGCTCTATTGGATTAAGATATGTAATTCATTGACTAAACCTACTTGATCCAATACAACTACTCATGGTAACTTATCTCCAGACTTCATCCTTGTAATCTTCTTTGTTACCATATCGATTTGATTTCGTCCAATCACTCCCATCCTATAGATGACATAAAAAATAGCATCACTATTTACCTCTTCTTACTTCTTTCTTTATAAGCCCTAAGTGATTGCTATAACAAGGAAGAGAGTTGATAGGAAAAGAATTGATAGGTTAAGAATTGGTGAATCAATAGTTGATTACTCAACATTGATGAACAACAAATATAAGGATAGGATTCAATAGAGATGATAAGGATTGACATGGAAAGAAAGATATATGGTGAATGATCTTGACTTGGTTTCTATCCTACTCAATCTCACTAAAGAATTAAAGTTAGGTATTTCCATGATACTCATGGTATAAGTAGATGAGATTGAGATATAGTTGTTACATTCTTATTATTTGTGTTATATTTATAATTTGGTATTCATGAGTGATTATAATGAATACTATGATATTATCACCTAAGGATCAAATATAAATCATTAAGTAATGTATTAGGGTTTAATTTTATTACATTTGATCTACCCTTAGATCAAATCTTGTTTACCCAAAATAAGGTTTTACAAAGGTCATATTGAAACTTATCGTAGTCAACTTGATAATCTACTTCAATTCCATCAGGTTAAGAGAAGCTTCAATCACTTTGACAAGTTTTTATTTAAAAGCGCGAAAATTATTCAGATTTTCTATGCATGAATGCAATGCACACACCTGTGTTCAGCTTATTTCTAAGCTATAATGCTGGGATGTTACAGGGTCATATGTAAATATACAAAGTACATGCGTGTATACAATATCTTCTCAACACTTGTGTCTCAAAAACTCGTGAATCTGACATGTTTCTAAGGTTTTACCCAGGATTACACAGCTGCAAACTGGACCGCCAAATGGGCTATTGAGTGTATTTTTGGGTAAAATCCTGGGATGGTAAAATACATGTGGATTCCTTTTCAAACCAGGTAGCCAAACAAGGCCATAGAGGGTGGGATGGGGTTCCTCGAGTTCCCCTCCTTCTGATATTTCCTAATGGATTTGTAACATGGAAAACAAAAACATTCCTACACGCGAACTACTAGCTATCTAGGTAGAAACGAGTAACTCACCCTCTAAGACCATAAGAAGGATTACGTTTCTACTCAAACGTTGTCGGTGAAGATGAAGGTGTACACGCGACGATCTCAATATCGGGTATTCAAGGCGCCACAATCGGCGGCACCTCTATACTCAATGATGAATCTAGTGATCGTGTGAACCATTAACTTTGTAGTCAATTCCATTTGTACCATCCATATCTAGTTCGATCTCGTTCCCGACAAGCACTCTTCACTCATTCTGTGATATGACATTCCCGTGACCTAGTCACATGCTTGCAAGCGGTGTCAATGCAATATCACCGAGAGGGCCTAGAGTATATCATGCCATCATCAGTCAGAAAAATACCACTCTTGATCCATGAGCCTCAACTAATACTTTCAGAGTGCCCAAATCAACCTTTATAATCACCTTGTTATGGAGTGACATTTGATATAATCAAAGTACCCTTCCGACAACGATTGACATGATCTCATGGTCTAACGATTAGGACTACTTCGTATAAGGTTGATATAGAAGTGAGACTTGATGACTTGATTGTATTGATATTCTTACTATTGGTCTAAGTGTTCATCACATCATTCTTCTAATGATGCGACCTTGTTATTAACAACATCCAATGTTCATGATCAGGAAAACTTGATCATCGGTTAATCAGTGAGCCAGTGTAACATCCTAGCATAAGAGCTCAAAAATAAGTTGAACCCAGATGTGTGCATTGCATTCATGCATCAGAAAATCCGGAGAACTTTCGAGCAAAACTAAAGAAGCTATAGGGGGATCAAGAACTCTCTTGCTCTGATGAAAACATCAGGGAAAGTGCGATGGATTTCGACATGACCTCTATTGTACTCTTGTGTTTGAGGGAAAGGAAATTCAAATTTGAATATTCAATTGATGAATCTGAATTATAAAAGAATTTGAAATGGAATAACAAATGAAACTAAATTTTAATGGAAAATAAGAGGTGAACTCCTATTTATAAGCAAGGTATAATGTTTTATTCAAATATAAAAGATAGTGAAAATTTAAATAAAATGAAATTAGTAAATGAGTAATGTAATATGATATTACAATAATGAAATAATAAACAAGAATTGATAAAGAATAATCTTATTTACATCACACATTATTTTATTATATTTATAATTATGAACCAAAGGGATAATAAGATAATGAAACAGAGAGGTATCATTTTATTACAATAGCACAAACATTACACTATTTTTATTAAGTTCCCAAAAATGAAGAATTACAATAAAGAATAAAATAATAAAAGTAAGCTACTATTAAACAAATAAATGTAAAAATGAATTACATAAATGAAATAAATAAAGGAATACCTAATTTCAAGAAAATATACATATTACATTGTCTTTACAATATTCAAGTAAAAAGAAGAAATTAAAATAATAAGAAAATATTACAAATATTATTACAACAATGAATAAATATAGAATACACTTTACAAAAGAATAAAAATTACAAAAATAATAAAGAAGTCTCATATAAATCTTCATGTCCTGAAGGTTCCTTCCCTGATCTTAATTCCTGGAAAATAAAACAAAAGACAAACTAAAATAAAGAATAAAAGGAAGGGTTAGAATTTTAGTTTTACTCTCAGATTCATCATACAAATGATATTCTTAAACTCATCATTGAGTAAGCTAAAGAGGGAGCCAAGTGGAGAATCAGTTCTTATCATCAAAGAAAGCTTTAGACTAAGCATCATAAGCCAAGGGGCAAATTTCACCAAATCAAATATAGTAAAAAGATAAACAATCAGAAAATGTCAAGTTTCAATTGATTTGATCCATTGGGGGTGAGTCAAGCACCCAAGCAGCTCACACATCTGCATGGTGTTGTGCTGTCAAGCACAGAGGCATCACAAGGAGTACAAAGGTAAGCACACAGTCGTAGCTGATAAGCTAGAAGCAGATCAGAGTTTCTCCACACACCACACTTAGCTAGAACTACACTTAGATCACTGGTTCATCCTCAGGAACAACACATGTTCTTTCTCATCACCACAAGATCACCCATTCATTTCTTCACACCATCACCAAACCCACCACCCAATCAACATCTGGTTGCTTATTTAAGTCATCCAAGAGGATATCAAGTAGTAGAAGGAGGGGGAAATGAGGCATATCACAGGAGAATAAGTAATCACAAGAAGCCAGTTCTATAGGATCTAGAAGGACAAGGTTCACGAGCACAAGATTCACATGTGTAGTCTGATCAAGAGCAAGGCAGCAGTATTAGAAGGAGCAAGCCAAGTGATCAGTAAGGAGGAGCAGATCAAGAAGCATCCAGGAACAAGATCCATTAGGAACCACAAATCATAGCACATAATCAACAACAACAAAAGGTTGCTATACCACTAATCATTCATAGTATTTGTTCTTGTTCTATTTCACCATCATAAAACAAGGGAATAAAGGGGGTTATTGCAAACCAATATCTAATCAACTACTCTACAACTAGCACCTTTTTAGGAGAGTAGGAGAATAGTTTATCTATCAGAATTGCATAGAAGTGCTATGCAAATTCATCATAGAGAGTAGAAGGCAACCAAGTAAGTATATGATTTTATCATGATTTAGTGTCTCGGCCTTTGCATCATAGACTGAAACATATTGCACACAACCAAAAATCAAGGGCTAGTGATCCTTAACCATGTAAAACTCATTCCAAAGTTAATTAGCCTCGGACCATGCATCATGGGCATTCAAGTCATAAATTCTCATCCAAACAATTCACACCAGTCACAATACCAACTCATTTACCCTCACTGCTAGCAGCAGATTAACCAATAGATCCAAATTGGTATTGGTTCTTATCATTTTAAGCAAGCAAATCATTTGAAAAGCAAGATCTCAGTGAGCATAGAGTTGCTATGCTAATTACATCCTAGATCTAGAATAAGGCAACCACAGTACTTTCTTTAAAGGGAATCCAAGCCTCAGTCTTTTGCATCCTTGGCATTGGACTAGAAATTGAGCCAGAAAAGAAGCCACAGAAGATCTATCATTTTCCTAGACCATGAAACCAGGAATCATTTCTAGATCATCTGGACACTTCACTGCCATCTAGACAGTAATAACAGCATATGCAAGTTATACTTGTAGAGCATCTTCCTTTAGAGGAAAAACTCAATTATCCAATAATACATCCAGTAATCTTATTTTATTGGCTTTGTTGTCAATACAAGCATACCGTTAAATCAAATATCAACCATGAATCAGGCTGCATGGTTAAGTAACACTACAACTAACAGTATTGAACCATCAATCACTTTAATCCAACCACATCATAGAAGTCACCAGACATGAGCCACTAGACTAATCACAGCCAGTAACCTTACTAAAGTGCATTAATCTGTAACAAGATCAAGCTTCTTGTATAGATGGAAATACAAGATTTAATAACAACAAGCCATCCAATATTTTTCATCAACATAGTTTCCTCCACTTAGCAGTTCAAAGGAAATCCGATCCTTATCACACAAACACTATGAAAGAGCACCTGTGCTATTTAGGATAATCCTACATCATAGAGAGAACTCCAGAGAGGAATCAAGTGGAGAAAAGAAAAAGAGAATTTCCACTTACCCATGGTCCTCGCTTAGAGATTGAAGAGGAAGCAGATGGGGTCGTCGGTAGCTGGTACGGAACGGCAGCACAGGGAGCACGGTGGCACTCGACCTGCACCAAGCTGCAACCTGTAGTCCATCAGTGTCCCGAAGCACCACCGCAAGCTCAAAATAAAAAACCTAGCAACAGAAAGAAGATAGGGGCGAGCCCGTTATAGCCTTAGAGGCAAATCGAACTGGAGGGCCAAGTCATATAGAAGGAGCCGGAGCTCCGATGACCAATGGTGGTAACCGCGATGGTCTACACCGCCGAAATCGTCGGGTAACAATGGCGACGACGGCCAGAGAGGAACGAGAGGGGAGAGGTGTGAGCGTCGCGTGTGGGGTGTGTGTGAGGGATATGTACTTGGGTCAGTATTGACCCAAGTCCAGTGGGACAAATGCGTTAGTGGGCTGGGCTGGCTCACGGGATGAGCCTAGTTCCAAAAGAATAACTAAATAAAATTTAATGTAAAAAGAAATAAAATATAATAAAACTTAAATTAAATAGTTTAATGTAAGAAACACTTTAAGGAATTTTCTAAAAATAGGGCTACCTCATAAGAATATATATAAAATATTAAAGTCATCACCAAAGTAAGAGTTACTTAATAAAAATATAAATTTACTATTAAATAAAAAAATAAAGCAAATAAATCTTAACACCATTAAATCGTAAGTGAAGTTTCATAAAATAAGGAAAAATCCTAAAAATAAATAAAAATCATTTCTGTGTATAAAAATAAATCCACTATTCTATAAAAATACTAACTCAACTCTTTTATAAATAAAATTTGAAGTAAATATTTAAATACATTTAATCCTGTATGGAATTTTAGAAACATAAAAATAATAATTAAAAATTAAGTAAAATCATTTTTAAGGTCTTGAATAAATATATTACGCTAGAAAAATATTGAATATATTATTAGAAAAGTCTTTAATATTTTAAATAATAAATCCTTATCTAATACCTATTTTGTGAATTCTTTAAAACAATTGTTAAGTAAGAAATAATCACAATTCTTATAAAACCTTGAGCAATTAGTGTCTTTGTACTAATTCCAAACCCATACCTTAAATTCATAATCAAACTTAAGTATAACTTTTAACTTCAAAATAGTCTTTTAAAAATCTTATTAAAAACTCTTTTAAATAAACATTGGGTATCACTCATTTATATAATATGGTGAATAATAATTATATCTTAACCACTATTAACATAACGTTAAATTCTAACAAATCACTAAGATCATCTAATCATCCATTAAATAAATACCTATTCTTTTCAGACTAGCAAAACAAATTTAATCTAATCATTCACTAAAATATAAAGTGAATAATTCCACACCTTAGTTATACCTATCATAAATCTAAAACTTGGGAATAATTAAAACATATTACATCTTAAGTTTACTTACCCTTTTGAAGTTAACTTTAGTCCCAAAGCCTATAAATATTAGGTCTAATGCACTAATGTTTTTATAGTTAACTTTGGTCTATTTCAATTAAGACATAAAGCATCTCAAGTCCAGACTATTCAAGCAAGCATAAACAACATCAATCACATTCTATCAATCATATTCTAAAAGCTATCAGGGTTGTTTAAACCTTAGGAAGGAAATATTTTCTTCAAATGTTATTATTTTTTCCACTTCAAACAATAAGCTCATAATAAGTACTTCAACTCTTAATAACTCAATCCCAAGGTTGTTTATCAATAGTAACCAGATGACAATTAACCATAATCACATAATTTTATACTTTACTTGTATATTTTGAATTGTTAACACTTAAGTTCCATATAAAGGTCATTACTTATAAAGTAAAATTTGAAGATAAACCAACTCTTAAAAGAATCACTTGAATTCACTTCACTCAAAGTATTGGGGATTCGCTTTGGGAGTTTTACAAAATGCACATCATTACTTATGCATAACTGCATCTTGCTTCTTTAAACATTATTCCTTACCGGACCAATGATGTTAATTTCAGATCTTGGATCTTATATTGTCTCGAAGACCGTGAGTGCATAATCTTGCAATCACAAAAGTCAAGTTCACACTTGCTCATGTCCTTTGATTATTTTCTGTAAAGTATTTTGCAAATCCAGTGTTGTCATCACCTTCATTTGAAAAAGGTCAGAAAACATTATTTTCATAATAATATGATTATAGGTTATTTACCTATAATCAATGTCACCAGTGATTCTTGTGCCGTACATCACACGTTAACCATGAGATTTGGAATGGGACGGAGAAGTCAGTTGTATCATTTTCCTCTCGTATGGAGGCAAGATGACCTTAACGTGATGTTGTGATTCCTTGTGCGGATCCAACATATGGGTGGTCACCCTTACGCCCCACACTTTTGGTGTCTAGATTATCTATGGATGGTGTTTAGTGGATGGACCATTTAATATGGCACTTGCCAGGGCAACACCAGGTCATAGAGTCTTCGGGAACTCATCAGGGTTTTAGCCTGCCCGAAAGGGGGCTTAACGGAGGTGAGCCGGCCCCGAAGGATCATGCAGACATATGAGGTTGCGGAGAGGGCAATGATTGGCTTGGGTCTTAGACTGGGACCCATACCAAGAAAGTATGGACAAGGTCATGACTTGGTTGTGCAACAAGGCTAAGGTCTCTCATGGGTAAAGTAATGCACCTCTGCAGAGTGTAAGAACTGTAACTTGATACTCCCTGTTCCGGGAAGGAGCTGCGACCGTGACGGCAAGGGAACTCCATGAAAGTTCTGGTAAACCCGTGAAGGCTAACAGACATAGCTTTTCAGAATAAAAGCAACCTTTGAAAAAATGTTTATGAAAACCTACATTGCCTACGACCTATGGTCTGTGGCTATAGATATAGTGCATCAAACACTCCTTTTCTAGTGAATTTGCTGAGTACGCTCGTACTCAACGTATCTTATTAACCCTTCCTAGATTCTGAAGCCATTCAGACGACGTCTACATCAACTTATACTCCAGGAATCATCATCAAAAGCTAAATCTCTTCAATGAAGTCAGGAAAGTCAACATATACATCAACTCAAGAGAAGACGAAGTTACTGATTGGATAGGAATATAATCTCTAGCCATAGAAACTATTCTGTAGCGTATTGCAATAGCAGTAATGCCAGACCATTAGTTAAAATACTAATCTTAATAGTATGATAGTTTTTGATTTGTTTATTTCTGATTCTTCTTTGTAAGAATTTTCTTTCTCTCTCTTTAACCTAGAGTGTTCTCTAGATCTTGTGTAAAGAGTTGAGTTGTAACCTATAGTCATGTCTTGGACCTGCTGTGTTTCTGTTGTACCACTCTGAGGGATGTAATACTAGTGAACGGTGTTTCATTGGTGTTATGACAACGACTATAGTGTACTACATCATGCAGTGGTATACTGGGTCACTGCAGCTAGTTAAGAGAGAGGCTTCACTATGAACCTTTTGGTTGTTTATTAAACTCACAAGTATTAACATTTCTAATTAATACAATTCTAGCATGATAAATAAACATCTATTATTAACATGGAATAATATAATGATCACTTTATTATTGCCTCTCGGGCATATTCCTTTCAGTCTCCCACTTGCACTAGAGACAATAATTTAGATTACATAGTGATGAATCTAACACCCACTGAGTTCTGGTGCTGACCAGGTTTTGCCTTGGGGATAGTTTTAGTCAATGGGTCTACCACATTTAGATCCGTGTGTACTTTGCAAATCTTTATATCACCATCCTTGACTTGTTCACGGATGGAGTGAAACCGGTGCTTTATATGCTTGGAATTCTTGTGAGATCTTGGCTCTTTGGCATTGGCTATGGCACCATTGTTTTCAATGGATAACCATTGGATTCAACGCACTTGGAACCACACCTAGCTAAGATATGAACTTCTTCATCCAAACCTATTCCGCCTTTGTAGATGATCCTGCTACCACGCTTTGCTTTGAACTTCTCCAGCTCACTGTTCCTCCATTCATTACAAATATGTACTCAGATTGAGACTTAGTCATACGGATTAGTGTCGAAGCTAGCATCATCATAACACTTTATTGACAAGCTCTTATTCACCTCCATACATGAGAAACATATCTTTAGTCCTTCGTAAGTACTTAAAGATATTCTTGACCGACGTCCACTGTTCCAAACCTGGATTAGATTGGTACCTACTAGGCAAACTAATAGCATGTGCCACATCTGGTCTTGTACATAATACATCATACATGATAGAGCCTATGGTAGAGGCATAGTGTAACACCCTCGCATCGGAAATATGTAGATTTTAGCGATTCCCGCAAAACCCGCATAGAAACGATTCAAAGATGTCCACCAGACACTTGCGTGCGAGTGGGAAATGAAGTAATACCATTACACAATTGTCCACGATGGAACCCACGAAACATACACACTGTGTATATAAAAAGTGACTCAATGAGTCAAGAATACATATATACAGTATAAAGATCCAAATCACCTTAAAAACCATACAACATCCAAGTACAAATAAAATTCAAATTGGGATAAGAGCCCAATGGAGTCCATAACCCTGCCTAGGCCAAGGCGTAAGGGTAACCTTGCATAACGACAAAGCATTCAAAAGATTCAAAAATGATTTTAGGGGGCCACCCCACTAAGCTACCCACAGCAAGGTTGGCCTGCTTCAAGACAAACCCAAGGTTTGCGTTAATGGATATAAACGACTGGGAACCCGAAAGTGTGAATGGGCTTGTCGATATCGTGAAAACACTCCGCATTCCTAAACAATATAGTAAGTAAACGCTCTCCATAAGCAACAATAGTAAATAAAGCAGTAAATCATGGCATAAGTACATGATAGTCAAGGAACAAGCATCAAGTACTCGGGTGCTACGGGACACAAGTGAGCGGGTAAAAACAAAATAACATCTATTCGCCACCGGTGTCTCTTTGTTAGTTATAACTATGACCACATTTTAATTATCAAGTTGTAATTAGAACCATGATCATATCCACCAAATAGCATGTGACAAGCACCTAACAACTATGGAATGTGACAACTTGGATCAACACCTTAGCAAGCAACTACGACTCGCAAGGCCAACTATCTACCAAGCAACAGGTAATAGGAGGTGTCCAATGCAATATAGACTTCAAGGGATATAATGTTGGGGATATGCTATATGGGTATCCTCATAGCATGTCTCTTATCTGACTAACCCGGGTGGCCCATAGTCGGTAGAATGGCCTATGGCCTGCTGGGCGGCCCAGTTAGGTGTATCAAGAAGGGAGGCCCATGCCGGATAAAGGAAGGCTACGGTGGAGTCACCAGCGTACCCGGAGCCTTGGAGTGCAAGATACACAAGACTGGTAATAGACGGTGTAGAACTCTGTAACCTGTCCGGCTAGGACTTTTCCCTGTAACCCTACGACCTGACGACTATATAAGCCGGGCCTATGGGAGCCTTTAGGGCATTGTTTTTACACACACCTCGCACAGCGAACCTAATCTCTGTAACCCGGCGTATTGCCATTATAGTGACTTATAGCCGGAGTAGGATTCCGCCACCGTTGTGGGATCTGAACCTGGGTAAGCTGTGTTACCTCGTACCCGTTAACCGTCCGCCTTACCCCACGTCTCTAAACACGCACTATGAGGACCCCTCCATGGCGTACTCGTCGGCAATACCACGACAGTTGGCGCCCACCGTGGGGCAAGAGGCGCTTCAGCGGGCGAGAACCAAGATCTTTGCGGGAATCGGCGAAACCGTAGCCATCGGTCGCGTTCTCTTCTCCGGCAACATTCTGATCGTCCCCCCGACGAGTTCTGGATCCTGGCGAAGATGAACCCTACGCGGTGTTCGGTCGTTCCTATCGGAGACGTCCACCTCTTCATCGGCGAAACCGACTCGGGCACTAGTTCCCTGGGAGTCGGAGGAGCATCAAGACCCGCACGGACCGCCTATGGGCAGGATACGATCGCGGAAGGATCGATGTCGGATCTCTCTTCGGGGTTTGCTGGCAAAGATCGGAAAGCATCAAGACCCGCACGGACCGCCTATGGGCAGGATACGTTCGCGGAAGGATTGATGTCGAACCTCTCCTCGGAGTTTGCCGGCAAAGATCGGAAAAATTCAAGGCCCACCCAAACCGCCCCTGTGTAGGATATAAAGGTGGAAGATCACTGCAAATCCGCTGGCTTCGCCCGTGCGTCTGGACAGCAGAGATCCAAGTTCGTCGGCGTGGTTACCATCTTCGATTTGGCGCGCTGCATTCAGAGAGAGGGCGAAAACCCCCGCGACTACCTCGCCAGGTGGCTCCGTATACGGGCCGACCTGGCCAATTACCCCAATGATGATGACGTCTATCACTTTGTGGAAGGACTGGAGCACGGCACGCTCCTCCGACATTCTCTAAGACATCAACAGGCGTCAGGACGCCTCACCTTCGAAGTCATGGTGAACACCGTCAACAACTACGCGGAGGCTGAAGAGGCAGCTCAGACAGCGCTTGTGTTCATTGACGGAGCGCCCCCGATTCAGCCACCACCACCGCCTCCGGCCGCCATCGTCGCAGCAGAGCCACCACCTCCAGTCATCGTCGAGGCCGTTGCACCTCCACCGCCCGTCATCGGGGAAGTCCTGGCACCCTCCGACTCTGTCATTGACGCGCTTTATGCTGATTTCAGTGCAGATTCCGAGGAAATAGACTTCAATCCAGAAGAGCTAGACTCCGCTATGTAGGAGATGGAGGAGGAGTACTCGCGCGACGAACAAGCTAATAACACCGTCATGTCCCGAGGGGTGTTCATCACCATTGGGACAGCGATGGATGAAGACCAGCCCGGGCAAGCTCCGCCTACGATGCTGTATAAGGGGAAGGGGCCACTTATTGCTGCTGACAATGATCGCGCAAGAGTCATGCCTCCCCCGCCTAATCCAGGGCAGCAGCCGCAGGAACAACACCGCAAACTTGCCGCCTCCAGCATCTACGTCGGCAGCACCCCATGTTACTCCAGCTGATAGAGTGATGTACGGCAATCTCCTCGTTGAGCCACTAACTGTTGATCATATCCTTAACCTCGTTGAGCCACTAACTGGTGATGCCCACCCCACTCCTTAACCTCGCCTTCGCCAAGACCCTTCTGGAGCAGGATAGATCGCCTGAGGTAGTAGAAAAGGTCTATGACCTAGTGGACAAGGCGGTAAAGCAACAGGAAAAGGCCACCTCTCAGAGGCTTGAGTCTGACCCAGCGCTCTGCCGATCAAGACAGTACAAACCACCAAGGGTCAGATCTCCTCAGGATGTCGGATCGCGGACGGGTTCATCAGAACGAAGACGGAGGGATGCACGCAACAGGAAGGATGCTATCCCCATATCCTCCGACCACGGAGAAAGAGCCCAACCTCGCCGCCCATCGCCACCGCCCCGATCCCCCCGACGTCACGAAGACTACAAGGCTCACCATCGTACGGATATGCCCCCACCAAAGCAGTGTGGCATCGTCATCCGCGACAACGCGGAGAAGACCCGTCATGAAGAAAAGCACAACGAAGGACACAAGAGCAGGTCACGCCATGACCCTCTGCGTCCGACAAGCAACCGTGATAGGCGTGAGGCGTCGCATGAGGGTAACAGCAAGAAGGCTAACCCACCGCCACCTCCGCCTCCGTCGCCGCCAAGCAGTCACCATGGCCGAGGAGGCCCGCGTCGTTCGCGCAGCCCATCCCCTGTTGACAAAAAGAAGAAGAACCCGGAGCCATACGATGCATGTTCGCTGATCGATAAGATCCACGAGGCCCGGGAAGGACCATACCTGGGACCACGTTGCTTTGGACCTGGGATACGGTCCGCATCTTACCCCAAAGGTTTCCGGATCAACAAGACCATCAAGCCTTATGACGGCACCGCCAAGCCTGCCACATGGTTGCAGGACTATGGCAACACGGTGGAAATTGCCGGAGGCAACCCCAACATCGCTGTCAAGTACCTCCCGTTAATGTTGGCGGGCACGGCCCGTCAATGGATCGATGACTTGCCGGAGAAATCTATCTACAACTGGCTGGACATGCAAGAAGCGTTCACCAAGAACTTTGAGGGTACATACAAGCGTCCCTGCACGGTGGGAGATCTACAGCGGTGCGTGCAAGAGAAAGACGAGACATCTCGCGCCTACCTCTCCTGCTGGCTGGATATGAAGAATTCATGCGCAGGAGTGCACACCCAGACCACCATGGCCGCCTTCATCGATGGATTGGAAAGAGGCACGTTACTCCGACATAAGCCGAAGCGCTTCCAGGACAATCATCAGCTTGACTTGAATTAGATGATTCAGTTAGCTCGTGAGTTCGCAACTGCCGATGACGACGCTCGTGGCTCTTTGCCGGCAACGGCCATTCCAACTCAAGCTCGGAGGAACAGCAGTACAAAGCGGAAAACTGCTCCAGAAGAAAAGCAATCTACCGACATGGTCGCCATGACCTTTGCGGGACGAGGAGAAGGCGGAAAACATGCCCGAGGAAGGGGAGTAGGCCGTGGGCAGCAGCGAGGAAGTGAAAGCAACTCGGCGCCGCTCCGCGTTCCCCAAACCTACAAAGAGTACCGCGATATGCCGTGCCTCGTACACCTCGACGCCAACGGCAAGGCCACCCATACCAATCGACACTGCAAGTTCGTCAACGACCTCAAGGAAGACCCGGAGTCCGGCTATAAGTGAAGTCGGAAGAACAGACTGCGAGGCAAGGGCAAGAGGAAGAAGAAGGAGGAGGAGTCCAAGGATTCAAGTGACATGGACGAGGACATTGACCCCAAGCACGCCGCCAAGAGGGACGACAAGGGCAAGAACCCATTCGCTAAGAAGGCCCCAGTCTACCACACTTTCCTTGGCACCCCCACCATCCGACAACAGAAGACCTCTCTAAGGATCCTGATGGCCACTCTCCCCCCAGTTCCCCAATACCTGCACTGGTCGGAAGTTCCAATCACTTGGGACAGGACGGACCACCCAGACCTTGTACCCACGGAGAACCAGTACGCCATGGTCATCAACCCATTGATTGACGGCGTGGAGTTCACCAAGTGCATGGTGGATAGTGGAAGCAGCATCAACATTATGTACCTGGATACACTGCAGAAGATGAACTTGACGGAGGCAAACCTAAGGCGGACCAACACCGTTTTCCATGGCGTAGTGCCTGGTCGGGAGGCTCGGTCCCTTGGGTGCATCACACTTCAGGTAGCCTTTGACGACGTTAATAATTACCGCCAAGAGCGCATGACCTTTGAGGTGGTCCCCTTCAAGAGCGTGTACCACGTCATATTCGGCAGCGACATATTCCACACGTTCATGGCCAAGCCATGCTTCGTCTACAACAAGCTCAAGATACCCGGACCAAACGGTGTCATCGTCGTATCTGGAAGCTTTACCAAGGCAAGGGACTGCGAGATCAATGAAGCAGCTGTTGCAGAAGCTGTCCTCTACAGCAAAGAATTCAAGGAGATCCAGAGTAAGGACAATGACTCAGAGATGCCTGCGTCGAAGAAGCAAATCTCCGACTCCGCTCCTGCGTTCAAGGCCGCCATCGAGACCAAGCCGGTGGAACTTGTGGTAGGCGATGCCTCCAAGGTCACCGCCATTGGGACGAACTTGGATCCCAAATAGGAAAGCGTGCTCGTCGAGTTCCTCTGTGAGAATAGGGACATCTTTGCCTGGCAACCTGCCGACATGAAAGGTGTACCTAGGGAACTTGCCGAGCACAGCTTAAACATAGATCCAAAATGTAAACCAGTGAAACAACCTCTACGACGCTTCAGAGATGAGAAGAGACACGCCATTGGCAAAGAGATAGCTAGGTTACTTAAGGCTGAGTTTATCCGAGAAGTCCTTCACACCCGATGGGTGGCCAATCCCTTACTTGTCCCCAAAAAGGGAACTAATGAATTAAGAATGTGCGTTGATTACACCGGCTTGAACAAAGCATGTCCCAAAGATCCGTTTGCTTTGCCTTGCATTGACCAAGTCATTGACTCGACGGCTGGCTCGGAACTTTTGTGTTTTCTCGATGCATACTCAGGATACCACCAGATCAAGATGAGGAAGTCGGAGCAATTGGCCACTTCGTTCACTACCCCCTATGGCACGTTTTGCTATGTCATGATGCCCTTTGGTCTGAAAAACGCAGGTGCTACCTACCAGCAGACAATGGAACGTTGCCTTCACGACCAAATTGGTCGAAACGTTCACGCCTATGTGGACGATATCGCGGTGATGTCTAAAAAGTCAAATGACTTAATCTCCGACTTAAAAGAAACCTTTGATAATCTCGGGAAATACAACATGATGCTCAACCCCAAGAAGTGCGTCTTCGGGGTTCCAGCCGGCAAATTGTTGGGCTTGATCGTTTCCCAGCGCGGAATCAAGGTCAACCCGGAGAAAATCAAGGCCATCTTAAACATAAACCGTCCGACATGTCTAAAAGACATCCAACGACTAACAGGTTGTGTTGCAGCAGTTAGTCGGTTCATCAGCCGACTTGGAGAGAAGGCTCTGCCGCTGTACAAGTTACTGAAGAAGGCGGACAAATTCACGTGGACGGGCGAGGCAGATGCAGCATTGAAGCAGCTCAAGGAGATTCTTTCCTCAGCGCCCATCCTTGCAGCACCCGAGCCTGGCGAATCCCTGTTAATTTACATGGCGGCAACCAACCAAGTTGTCAGCATCGTCGTCGTGGTAGAGCGGAAGGAACCAGGATATGAGCAGGGAGTTCAACGACCAGTTTACTATGTAAGCGAGGTCTTGACGGAGTCCAAGCAGCGTTACCCGCACTACCAAAAGATAGCTTATGGAGTATTCCTTGCTTCTCGGAAGTTGAGGCATTACTTTCAGGAGCACCCAATCACAGTAGTGAGCAAGACTCCACTGTCCGGCATTATCCACAAAAGCGACGCTACAGGAAGGGTCGCGAAGTGGGGCATTGAACTTGCCACCTTCGAGATCACCTACAAAAGACACGACGCTATCAAGTCACAAGCCTTGGCGGATTTTATTGCAGATTGGACGGAGATGCCAGATGCCACTCCATTGCTGGAACCAGAATACTGGGTGATGCACTTTGACGGATCAAAGCTGCTCAACGGCTCGGGGGCTGGCGTATTGCTATAGTCACCAAAAGGATACAAGCTACACTACATTCTGCAGATCCACTTCAAGGCTACAAACAACATGGCGGAGTATGAAGCACTCATTGACGGACTGTGTGTAGCCAAGGATATTGGCATCAAGCGCATAGTTTGCTGTGGAGATTCCGACTTGGTTGCCCAGCAGGTGGCTGGCACCTGGAATGCACGGAACCCTTTGATGGCGGCATATCACGACGAAGTGGACGAGATAGCCAAGAGCTTCTTGGGCTACGAAGTCAAGCATGTACCTAGGGAGCAAAACGAGGCGGCTGATCTATTGTCTCTGCTTGGATCAGGGCGCAAGCAAATTCCGCCAGGAGTTTTCCTAGAGCATCTACGCACACCATCCGTGAAGGGCGCCGACATCGACAACCCGGATAGAGCTGATTCTTTCGTCAACATGGTGACAAAGACCCCCCCGGCTTGGACTAAACCGTTCATGGAATATCTCGAACACGAAACTTTGCCCGACGACAAGGTCGAAAGACGGCAGATAGTATGACGAGCAAAGGGTTATACCATAATCAATGGGCAACTCTACAAAAGGAGCACTACTGGTGTATACCTAAAGTGTGTTTCCCAGCTAGAAGGTATGGAAATCCTACGTGAAATCCATCTCGGAGATTGCGGGCATCACGCCGCTCCACGATCGTTGGTCGCGAAAGCCTTCCGGCAAGGATTCTACTGGCTGACCGCGAAGACGGATGCCGAAAAGTTGGTTGAAACGTGCATAGGATGCCAGTATTATGCCCGACAACCACATGTTCCTGCTGAAGAATTGCGAATAATACCAATAACTTGGCCGTTTGCAGTCTGGGGGATAGACATGGTGGGGCCGTTGCAAACGGCACCGTGTGGGTTTACGCATCTGCTCGTAGCAGTTGACAAAGTCACCAAATGGATAGAAGCTAAACCCATTAGAAAGCTTGATCGGGCAACTGCCCTTAGATTTGTCCGGGATCTAGTGGTGAGATTTGGTGTCCCACACAACATCATCACCGACAATGGAAGCAACTTGTCACTCGGAGAAGTGGAGGCCTACTGCTGGGACAAAGGCATCCGACTTGACCTTGCATCTGTGGCACACCCACAATCCAATGGTCAAGTTGAGCGAGCCAATGGATTAATTCTACAGGGAATCAAGCCACGCCTCGAGGCACCGCTACATTGAGAAGCTGGAGCTTGGGCGGAAGAATTGCCATCTGTGCTGTGGAGTTTACGAACTACACCCAATAGATCTACCGGCTACACCCCTTACTTCATGGTATATGGAGCAGAAGCTATCCTACCTTCCGACATCCTCCACGATGCACCAAGAGTTGCCCCCTATGACGAAGATGACGCTGAAGAATCCAGACGCCTAGATGTGGACCTTCTCGAGGAGGAGCGCGTTTTGGCATGCCAAAGATCCGCCATCAACCAGCAGAAGCTACGCAGCTACCATAGTCGCCACGTCCGGCATCGCTCGTTTAAAGAGGAGGATTTGGTGCTCCGACTTAAGCAGAAGAAGTCACACAAATTATCCCCGCCATGGGAAGGACTGTTCATCATAAGCAAGGCGCTGCTCAATGGGTCTTACTACCTTGTCGACAATTGTGAGCTCAAGGATATACCCAACGAGGATCATAAGCGTAAGCGACGTGACCCGGATGATGACTACCTGGAGCTTGATCGGCCATGGAACATAGCACAGCTACGTCCTTTCTACACTTAGCATTTTTTATCTAAATCGTGTACCTCTTATATGATCAATGAAATAAAGCTCTTTGGTTCACTCATATTTCTGAGTCTTTTACCTCCTTTAGTGTTCATTTTTGGATCATATAAACCTTTATGCACAAGCTTTGTGATTGCACTTGTGAAAATTCCGCCTACGGGCGTTAGCTTAAGTTTTCTGGTTTACACGTTCTTTGTTGTTTTTATGTGGATTCTGGAGTAGTGACTTTCGGCACTTATTGTCGGCGATTTTGTTCTAAGGTTTTTGACGGTGCCATTGGGTATCAACACCTAAGCGCATGGTTCCGACAACGAGTCTTCCGACTCACGAAAAGTCAAGCATAAGAACCAAAGAAATGGATAAGCCAGCACTTGCTTAAAAAATATATACATGATGGACATTAATTCTTAAGTAGCAGGATACGACAACCATTGTTTTCCGCCTTAAGATTACATCACCAAGTTTTTTCAATGCACACTCCAAAGGTGAAACAAGAATTACAAAGTGTTTTTCACTCCTTGGGTGCAGGGGAGTTGGAGGCCGCATCATCACCAGCCGGAGATTCACCCTCAGCGTCGCCACTGTGAGGAGACTCGGAGGATTCAGGCTCGGCGTTGTCAAGAAAGTTCCTGGGCACGAAGACGTCGACGTCCACCAACTCGGCAACCCTGGTGTCATAGCCCGCGAATGATGACAGGATGGCTTCGTGATCAATCTCCTTGCCGTCATCATCCACGTCAGGGATACCAGATGTTACTGTGTCGATGTCGGCACCTTCATAGTGTGCCTTCACCATGGACAACGCCATCCTTGCGCCAGCACGTGCACATGAAGCTTTCCAGCTTGCGACCCACTCGGGGGCTCGGCGCAGAATCTCCGAGTACTTCACCACGGAGTCGGAAGCCTTGATATAAATTTGGAGGGGCTGGGCGATCTCTTTGGCCTGGGTGATGGCGGTATTGATGAAGTTGCCGGCAAGAATCATGCATTCCTTGTCCGAAGGAGGCAAGCGGGTTAAACCCAGGGGCGCTGAAAATTCCGACAATGATTGCATGAGTTCAAAAATTCTAAGTACCCAGACTACATAGCCACAGGGCGAAGGATACTTACTGAAGATGCTGGCCTTAGCCTGCCAGACGACGTTCGCCAAGGATTCTTTCTCTTGTTGGAGGAGCTTAAACGCCTCGCTATGGCAAAGGTTTTTCTCATCGGTAGCTTGCTTATGATCCTTTAGGATCGCAATCCTCCTTCAAGCGATTGATCTCAGCGGAGGCGGAGTCCTGCAGGGCTTTCATGGGATCCTCATGCATCTTCAGCATTTGTTCCCTCTCCTTCTTAAGGATCTTGTTCTCGCTGTCCAGCTGCTGGATGTGCTTGGACTGCTCGACAATATCCTTAGCCTTGGCGACATGCTCTGCAAGTCAGAGAAAACACAGTACACCGTGAGTACTCGAAGAAGGAAGGCACAAAAGTAAGACGGAAAAAGAAAACAGAATCTTGTTTTTGATGATCTGTTCCTTCAAGATGGCGTGTTTACCCTTTTCAGCTTCAAGGTACGCGCGCATCTTCTGGTACTTATCATTGGCCATGCCCCTCCGAGCATTCTCGTTCTGTGGAAACAAATACAAAGTCAAGTCGTTGTTTAGTCTACTTGGAGCCCCTAGTCGGAGATTTTTCCATCTAGGTGCTCGGGGGCTACAGCGAGAGTTTTTAACTGAGCAATATGTTAGCTTTTCTTTAAGCATCTAGTCGGAACTAATTCAGTTCTCAACTAGAATCTTGGGGGCTACAGTATGAAGTTTTAACTCGGAAAATTCTTAGCTTTTTCTTTAAGTATCTAGTCGGAACTAATTCAGTTACAACTAGAGGCTTGGGGGCTACAACACTTAAAATTATGAACGCTGTGTATGCTACACTTAAAGCATCTAGTCGGAATAATTTATTCCATCTAAATGCTTGGGGGATACAGTGAGAGTTTTTTCTAACTTAGTCATTCTTAGAGCTTATAGACGCAAAACCAATGGTTTTCCGTCTACATCCTCGGGGCCAAAGTGGGATACTCATATGAAATGCAATAGGTAAAGTAAAACTTACAAGTGCGACGATCTTGAGGTTTGTAGCACTCTTGGCCAGCAGCTTGCCCAAGGAAACACTGTTGCTTCGCAAGATGTCTGCTTGTCGGAGTAGCTCCTCAAGACCGCACGTCGGAGATGACGACACTCCTCCAAGAACCGTAGTTGTGCTACCCGGTGTTAGCACCGGGAAGATAATCTTTGGTAGTTCTAAGGGTTTCTGGGGAGCAGAGGCGCCGCCTTCGGCAGATGTACCAGCAACCACCACTGCCTTGCCGCTACCGATGGCATCCTTAGCCGGAGCTTCAGCCATATGAAGAGCAGCGCTCTCCTACGTCGCCTGCTCGCCGACAACTGCGAGTTCGGTAGAAGCGCCAGAATCCACTTCCATGGCAGAAGGGCCTGGTGCCTCCTGGGCTTGGGAGCTTGTCGGAGCATAGGAGGGCTTGACGGCAGGAGTAGAAGGGGTGATGGCGGGGGAAGAGTCGCGATGCAGCATATCTTTGATATTTTTAGAAGCCCCAAGAGTCTTGGAGGACTTCTTGAGGCTGGTTGTGGCTTTCTTCCTGAAACATGCAAAATGCATAAGTACAGGCATGCGACAGATAAACAAGGCAATGTCGGAAGATAAGAAGCTTACACTAGGGGGGGCGCTTTGGCAAACATCTCGGTGGCTTTCTTCTTTTCCGCCTCCAGGGCGGCAGTACTCTTTTTGGAGGCTCCACCCTCTGTCTTCTTTTTCTTGCCTCCGTCGGCAGCGTCAGAGGTGGAGCTCTTCCGCTTTCGCGCCAACGGGGCATCATCGTCGGACACGACCGTGACTTCCTTCATCTTGGGATCATAGATTTGGGCGGCCAGGTTGTCCTCCTCTAGATCGCTAAGCTGTTAAGTGAGAAATCACCGTGTTAGACAAGATGGTATTAGCAAGAAGGAAAAATTGGAGCAATGTCATACACGGAGAATAAATACCTACCTTTGGGCACTTTTCGTTTACGAACATGTCGTAGGTAAGGGTGAAGCCACGCTTCTTTTCCTTCACCTTGACGATGTCCTTATGACGGAATTTGACGGAGTCGCTCAAGAAGTTGTCCTCGGAGATCCGGAGGGTATCCCTTCGGTCGCCGGTGTACTCGTGTATGACCTTCGTACGATGCTGCAGAGGTTGGATCCGCCTGATGAACCAGCACATGTCTAGGTCCAAGCCGGTCAGACCCGTATCTACAAACCATTCGATCCGCCTTATTGCGCGAGAAGCGTTGAGGTTGGAGGGAAGGGAGGCATGGGACCTCCATGTGAAGACTTCAGCGGCGGCTCCATCCACGAAGTCCGGGTATGTTGCTTCTCGGCCCGACAAAGGAATGTCGGGGCCGTAGAAGTACGTCCGCTGCCAGTTCTTACACGACTCGTGGCCGACAATGTCGGGGAACCGCCGGCCAGGTCGGATCTTGAAGCTTATGGTGCCGCAGTTTCTAAGCTCCTCCTTGTTGTGTCCGGCTTCACGTTTGACGGTGAAGAAGTAGACAAACAGATCTAACCTAGGCCTAATCCCTAGGTAACTCTCGCAAAGTGCCGCGAAGTTGCTAAGCACTAGGATGCTATTGGGGGAGAGGTTGTGGGGTTGGACCTGGAAGTGATTCAAGACGGACAGGAAGAAGTGGGATATGGGCAAAGAAACGTCACGTACCAATTGCGCCTTGAGGTATACCTTCTCTCCGACTTGGGGAGAAGGGGTCACCTCGCCGGCCGGCGCCGCCCGCCAGGCGAGCCCCGCCGTCGCGGGTAGGTAACCCTCAGCGACCATCTCTTGGATGTCGCGGCCGGTGATGTCCGAGCCGCGCCAGTCGCCTTTGTGCGAGTCTTTCTCCTCTTCCAGGGGCTCCAGCGCCGCCAGGTTATGGTCGCCGCCGGTGGTTTCTATCACCGCCAATGCGGGAATAACCAGGCCCTCTGGGGGCACGACGATGGAGCTCGCCAGCTTCTCCGCGACTTTGCTCGATGCCGCCATTGATGGAGATGAACCGCTGCTAGCCATGGAGGAAGGAGAGGATGCCACTGGTGCAGGAAGCGGGGCTAGGGTTTCTCGAGGTTTTCGCGGAGAGCTCGAGGAGGCGCGTGGCTAGAGGAAGAAGACGATGACGAGAGAGAATGAGGTGAAAAAGTAGCAAGTGTCCCATGGTTACTATTTATCTTACTCTGCGTCAAGATTCATGCAGCTAATCGGATGGTTGCCGCGTAGACGACGTGTTAGTGAACGTGCGCGGTAATTTCGCCACGTCTCCAACCATCGCCGCCAACGGTTCGTATCGCTCGCGCGGGAAAATCGGATATGATTACGTTCTCTACATGTGTGAGTTACGAGGCATCGCTAACCTACAACCTACGTCGTAATAACTGACATGGTAGATGAGCTGTCCCGTCAAAGATTCCGGCATGGACGGATTTAATCCGACAACGGGAGCATACGGTGGAAGATTCAGCATTTCTCCGACTTACTCATAGAAGATGGAGAAAACCTTGCAGAGTTCTTTGGGAGGACTACAAGATATTGCTTGACGATTTGCCGACATCCATCTAGACGGAGCATTCCACGGGAAGAGGCAAGACGGCGCAAGATCTCGGAGTTCTCTGGGGGCTACTGTTGGGGATATGCTATATGGGTATCCTCATAGCATGTCTCTTATCCGACTAACCCGGGTGGCCCATAGTCGGTAGCATGGCCTATGGCCTGCTGGGCGGCCCAGTTAGGTGGATCCAGAAGGGAGGCCCATGCCAGATAAAGGAAGGCTACGGTGGAGCCACGAGCGTACCCGGAGCCTTGGAGTGCAAGATACACAAGACTAGTAATAGACGGTGTAGAACTCTGTAACCTGTCCGGCTAGGACTTTTCCCTGTAACCCTAGGACCTGATGACTATATAAGCCGGTCCTATGGGAGCCTTTAGAGCATCGTTTTTACACACACCTCTCACAGCGAACCTAATCTCTGTAACTCGGCGTATTGCCATTATAGTGATTTATAGCAGGAGTAGGATTCCGCCACCGTTGTGGGATGTGAACCTGGGTAAGCTGTGTTACCTCGTACCCGTCAACCGTCCGCCTTACCCCACGTCTCTAAACACGCACTGTGAGGACCCCTCCATGGCGTACTCGTCGGCAATACCACGACATATAACGGGTACAAAAAACTAAAGCATCACGACACAAATAGCAATAGATCAATTGGAGGAAGTAAAGACTACAAATACAAAATAGGTAGAAAGTGGGAGAATGCTCGCCTAGAAACACTGCCGAAGATTCATCTGAAGATCGGGGTGAAGCTCACATCAACTGAATGACCTAATCCATGAAGTAGCAATGCACTAAAAGAGACATCGAATGCACTATTTAATGCTACGGCAAAAGATCAGGAATGATGCATGTATGATGCATGACATGGCAAAGATGTGATGCAATTAGGCATTATTAAGCAGAATCGGGGTCCCGATAATTAATTAGGTGGTTCATGTTGTTTAGGCATCCCGCTATTTAGATGTTCACTTAACAAGGCAAAACGTGGCATCGGTTCGCTAAACAAAATTAAATGGATCCAATATAAAACTATAATAGCCTGCAAATGGTCTCCATATTTAATTTAGGTGAATCATCTAAATACCCCAAACAACAATAATATGTATACAAACATGCAATGTTTAAATATGCAACATGTCGGTTCCAGAGACCTTGGTTCGGGGTTCAGGTTCGGATCTTGGACCAGGGCCTTGTGGTCGATGAGATAGGTCTTCAGATCCGTTGTCGAGGACTTGCCGTTGCATGATGAAGATTTTGGGTTCGGGGGCATCGCCATGTTTGGGAACCATATTGGAGATCATGCGACTCCTACATTGATTATCGATGTTGATATTGCCTTGAGCGTCGGAGGTTGTGGGCAACATCGCATCGCTGATAGCGGCGGGTCAACGTATCTCCACCTCATGATGATCTTGACGGGCCCAAGTACATGGACGTGTCACCGATTGCGGAGATCTTGAGAGTTTTGGCAGTCCTTGGTACCAGGTGGCAGTACCCAATCCACCAAAAGGCCACAATACCACTACACCACAGGCTTGCATAGGAGCATCACAGGTTGCGACGGGGATGTGCCCCTGGCAGCGCCCCATTAAGGCAGCAGGGGATGGGGTCAGCGAGGTGATGCAAGGAAGGACGCTAGGGAGCTGACCGGCAGAGGCAAGGCTCGGACAAGATGGCGATCGCGGAAACATTGCGAGGGCGGCTGTTGGCGGTAGGGCTTGCTATGGAGGACGGTTGGGCTCCAGCGAGGGCAGCAGCGGGGCATGCTATGATGGACGTCTAGGCTCCGGCGAGGGCAGAATGAGCCATGGTAAGGAAGGGTCTGCGGGCTCAGGAGAAGGCGCTCGGGGACGACGGTGGGAAAGACGAGGTGGCAGTGGCTTCAGGAAAGGAGGTGGCGGCAGGGCCATGTAGTCGGGTAGGTCTGCATGGCGCTGATGCGATGAGGGGCGCGCAGCGGCTGTCGATCGGTGGATGGGGAACGAGGCGAGCAAGGGGACACAGAGTGGTTGATGGGGGAGATCGTGGGTGGGGCCAGGGGAGCAGGGCAGCGGCGCTGCGTGTGTCGCGTGAACGCTAGGTGGTGGGCCAGTTCACTGAGTTCGACGTGCAGACGGGCACTGGCGAGTGCATGGACAGGGCAGGGTCGCGCGGGCACACGGGGCAGCGGTATGTTGTGGTGCACCGCAGCGCGTGGGTTGGGTCCGGTGCAGACGTCCGCGTCGTGTGTGGTATATAGCCGCTGGGTGTGGTGTGTTGTGTGTAGGGTAGGTAGGTGGGTGGCAACAGTAGATCTAGGGTTTAGCTAGTTAGGGTTTAGGGTTTTAGGTTGGGATGGTAGGTGGCCTGTTGGCTGGGCCTTTGGTCTCACCGACTGGGCTGCCTTCCCCACTATTTTATAAAACATTTTATTTTATTTCTTTTATAAAAATACTTTGTAAATAGATTTAGACAAACAAAATATCCATAAGAAACTGGGGTTTTGATTTGAAATAAAGAGGAAGGATATTTAGAAAGCAAAGATAGGCTTTTGGAAAATAGTTTTAGGAAAGTAATATGCATGCAGTCATGATGATTCTTAAATGCAATGTGGCCTGATGACATGAGCATGCAATCATAATGATGCAAAAAATAAAAAAACGAGAGATTTTCTGGTAGTGGTTTTGCCAGGGTGCTACTGTTGGAGATATGCCCAAGAGGCAATAATAAAGTGGTTATTATCATATCTTCATGCTTATGATAAATTTTTACATACCATGCTATAATTGTATTAACCGGAAACATTGATACTTGTGTGATTTGTAAACATGTAAGAGTTCCTAGTAAAGCCTCTTGTTAAACTAGCTTGTTGGTTAATATACGATCATGGTTTCCTGATCATGAACATTGAGATGTTATTAACAACAAGGTCATATCATTATAATAATATTGTGATGGACATACTCCTATAGATAAACATAGCATAAAGATCAAGTCAATTCAATAGTTCGTTTGCTATAAGATTTCTGATACATAGTAACCTAATTCCTTTGACCATGAGATCATCCTAATCACCATCATCGGAAGGATACTTTGATGACATCAAACACCACTTCTTAACTGGGTGTTTATAAAGGTGGCATTGAGTGTTCGGAAAATATGTGTTGAGGCACATGGATCAAGAGTGAGATTTGTCCATCCATATGATTGATATATATACTCTGGGCCCTCACGGTGGAATGTCATCCAATTAGCTTGCAAGCATGTGACTGGTTCACAAGGGATCACATATCATAGGAATGAGTAAAGAGTACTTATCGATAACGAGGTTGAACTAGGTATGCAGAGATACCGACGATCGGACCTCGGATAAGTAAAATCTCGCGAGACAAGGGGAAATTGGTATCATATATAAATGGTTCATTCGATCGCAAAGTAAACATAGAAATATGTGGGAGCCATATGAATTTCCAGATTGCTCTATTGGTTATTGATCAGAGAATATTCTTGGTCATCTTTGCATAATTCATGAACCATAGGGAGCCACACTTAAGGATTCGATGTTGGTTAGTAGATATGGAGTGTAAGTAGGGAGACCTAATGTTGTTTGGAGTCTCGGATAGGATCCGAGATATCACGAGGAGATCCGGAATGGTCCGGAGAATAGGATTCATATAAGGAAATTTCAATTCCGGAGTTCAGGAATGATTCCGGTGTTTTCGCCGAAATGATCTAGAAGGGTCTAGAAGGTTCATAGGACCGGAAGGGGAAGGGTACATGAATGTGTGATGACTAAGTGGAATGATTGCATTATGTCCTAGGTCACTTGGCTAGGCATTTGAAAGAAATTGAAAGTCAAAAGGCATGTTTGACAAGTCAAACTGGGACAATGTTTCCTGGTGCAGGAAGGAGAGAATCCTTCTCTCCCTCCACCACACGCCTAGTAGGAGAGGGAGCTGGGGAAGGATTCAAACTCCCCGCTCCCAAGCTTCCCCTCCCTCTCATAAATAGAGGGGAGGGGGTGCCCCCCAAGAACACAACCAACGCCACCCCTCCAGCCAGTCGCGCCGCCGCCGCTCTAGTCACCGCCGGGTCCACCTCCTCCTCTCCAGCTTCTAAACCCTAGACGCCAGGGAACCCTACTACTCCACCATAACCCTCTCCAGCTTACGGTGAAGCCCTGCAAGATTTCCCCTCTAATTCTGACACAACGCCGCGTGCTGCCTGAATCTCGAGGAGAGAACTACAACCTCCGCTGCCTGCTGGAATAAGGGAGAGGAAGGTCTTCATCAAGTACCGAACGTGTGATCGACTGCGGAAGCGCTGCCGGAACGCAGCACCGGAAGGATCGTCTACGCGATCTTGAGAACGGCAAGTGAACGACTACATCACCCACGAGAATCTGCTCTCGTTAACCATTTAGGATCTTCGAGGGTTAGTACTCTATCGACTTGTTGCTACAATCTAGTATATAGATCTTAGCTTGTGTGTGTTCACACGATTGAATTTTTTGTTTTCCATGCTAGGAACCCCTACAGTGGTATCAGAGCTGTGTCTATATGTAGATTTGTTGCACGAGTAGAACACAATGGTCATTATGGGCGGTGTGCTTTTATTATATTATCAATTGCTTCTTGTGTACTTTGCATCTTACGGTATGGTGGGATGAAGCGGCCCGGGCTAACCTTACATGACATCGTTCATGAGACTTGCTCCATGCTCGACATGAAACTTGTTTTCCATAAGTGGCTTTGTGGGTGTCTATCTCTCCCATCATTGTAAAGATTCAATTTACAATAGGCACTTGATAGTTCAAGCATCAACGTTGTGGTTTTTGTTCGTAAGTTAGAACGGTACTTATTAAAAGCCCCAAACCACGTAAAAAATGCAAAGAAAATTAGAGGCGTCTAACTTTGTTTTGCAGGGGTGTGCTGTGATGTGATATGGACATGATTGTGATTATATGTGATGTATGCAATGATCCTTATTGTAAGTCGACAACCGGCATGATCCTTATGGTTGTCTTTTAATTTCGTTAAGACCCGTGTGTCTATTATTCGAACTAGTTGTAATAGTTGAGGCTGGTGGACGACAACCATGGAGCAGTGCCATTCACCTTGACGCCATGCCGGTGATGATGGAGATTATATTCATGCTTGAAGATGGAGATCAGAAGCACAAGAAGAAAGGCCATATCATATCACATATTATGAATTGCATGTGATGTTCATCCTTTTATGCATCTTTTATTTCTTAGATTGTGACAGTAGCATTATAAGATGATCCCTCTCACAAAATATCAAGTTATAGAGTGTTCGTCCTTAGTAGGCATCGTTGCCAAAGCTCATTGTTTTGAAGCACCACGTGATGATCGGGTTTGTTAGATTGTGCGAGTGTATACAACGGGAGCAAGACAGATTTTCTCATGCGGAAACTAAGGTTACATCTTGACGATCCTAGCATGTACAAACATGGTCTCGGAACACGGATTACCGAAAGGTAAATCATGAGTCATATAGATGATATGATGAATATGATGATTGTTCGCCTTTGAAACTACATGATGTAACGTTATGATCGGACTTGGTGTAGTGGATTTGGTTTGTGTGATCACTAAAACAATGTGAGGGATATTGTTTTGAGTGGGAGTTTAAAAGTAATATGATTAAATGTTGAACACTATTTATCATAAATTAAATCAAAGTGAATTTGCATAGTTGTTGTAGTCATTGGCATCCGTTTACCACCTTGCGCTTAATTATAATTGAAATAATAGAACTATAGAATTCTGGTTAGTTACTTTACGAACTTGTATCGTATTGTTTTGAAGTGTTAATCTAAAGTTTAAAAGTCCTATTGCAAACTTTTAGTAAGTTTCGGTTACTCCGTGAAGTTTAATAATTGGTATTAAATCAAGAGTAACAATTCCAATGTTAGTATATAAGTATCATGTTTGTCTCCATGATTCTTGATATTCAAAAGATTGTTTTAATATCAAGGTTATCGGGGAGCTGAAAGAATTGTTTCAGAAACCATCATGTGTGGAAGTTATTGCGATATCTGAAACAAAGTTTTGGTTGCATCATGATGGAGTGTAATATGAAAAAATTTATGTTCTCATATTTGATGAAATTTTACAAAAGGTTGGAGACACTAGTTGTCCTAATCCTTCAAAAGGTATTGGAGAACAACATTATACTCGCGATTCACCGTTATAAGCTAAAGTAGCTTGATAATGCATAGTTCCATGATAAGGATGAATATTTGATGTAGGTAAATGTTTACTACACTAAAATATTAATAAAGAATGGAATTTGAAAGAACACCAAACATTTGATGATAGTGATCTACTCCAAAGTGCAAGTCCAAAGACCTTGGTATTTAACTATACATGCTTTGGACTATGTGTCATGAGTATGGCACCACTGTTGATGTTGATAGATTTTTTTGAAATGATAAAGAAATACTGAAAGAGAAATCTAAGAAATATTTGGTAGAAAAGAAAATACTAGAATTGTTCAACTTAGGTATATAGATGATATACATGTTATGGCTATATTTTTTGCTTGTTAAACAATGTGGTTCTTAAGTATTTGATACTAAATTTGTTGGTATGAATCGTCATACGAAACAAAACAATTCATGAACTACAATGGCCTAAGTAACTAGCAAAGGAATATGTGATGATATTCATTGAAAACAAAATAAAGAGTTATTATGTTTCTCGCTGAAATCAAAACTTACCTTCAAGATTTGTTTCAATAATTGTTATTTCGATTAGGTATTATGAGAACAAAAGGGTTGTTCAAATAATTGCCGTAATCCATAAAAGATGGATGATTTACAAATCTCTTTGGAGAAATCACATCCATAAAACTAGTGCTAAAAACGTCGAAAGACAAATTGATTGAAAGATCACTTAGGAAGTGACATCGCCATTGAAATTATATTGGAAAGAAAACATGAAGAAACTCCATGTGGATGGAATTTTGGAGTCTTTTGATTTTGGTCAAATGACTCTTGTGAAACTTTCTTAGAGATAATTAAAACTTTGTTCATAGGCCAAAAGTGAACGAATCACTAGCTTATTGGAACACATATATATAGATGTATGAATCCCATTATGTGTAGTCAAGAGCGATGGATTTCAAACTTCATATGCTTTCTCCGAAAATTTGAGTGAATATATGAATATTTACTTAATGAGGATGAAGTGTGAAACATTTGAAAAGTTCAAAGACTTTCAAGATGAAGTGCAAAACCAATACAACAAGAAAATAAAGAATTTATGATAGGATTATAAAGAAAAATATTTGAGTTATAAGTTTAGCATAACACCTAAGATTTGAGGAATCGTTCCATGGATTTGCGTTTCCCGAAACACCATATGAGTATGGAATAATCGAGATATGCAATGAAACCTTGTTTGACATGGTAAGATCAAAGGTGTAATTCATAAAACTACCATTATATTTTAAAGATTAAAAGCTTTAGAGACTACCGCTTTTTCACTGAAAAGATCTCCATCATGATCCGTTGAAATGACACCATATAAAGTTATGGTTTGGGATAAAACCCAAGTTGTCCTTTCTTAAACATTTGTATGCTATGCATAACTAAGATGTTTACAACCAAAGTCGGATGAGCATGTCTTTGTAGGTTATTTTGAATAATTGTTGAGTATTCCTCCATAACACCAGAGACAAAAGTGTCTGTCGCTTAGAACGTCAAGTTTCTTTAAGAAGAAATTTTTCGTGAGAAGGTTAAGTGGGAGGACAATAGAACTTTGATAAGGTTAAGAGAACCTTAGATATATGTATAAAGTTTCTCAACACCGGAAAACGTTCTAGAGGCAGCAACAATGCTCATGTCTCACATGCCTCAAAGGTTGCGGTCACAGATTTCTAAGTTCCTATTGAACAAAGTAGGTCGGGTAAACAATCAAATACCAAGATTTGAGATTTAGATCAAAATTTGAAAATAGTGAACTGACTACATGCAAAGAAGCGATGATGGGCCCTGACTCTGTCAAAATGGCTTGAAGCCATAGAATTCGTGATAGTTCCATACACGAGAAATCATGCTTTGAACTTGGAAGACCCTCTAGAAAGGTGTAAGACCTCATAGTCGTGTTTGGATCTATAAAGAAATAGACATGGATGTTTCACATCTATGAAATAGTCGACATGTTGGGAAAGATTTCACAACAATGATCAAAAGTTGACTATGACAAGATTTGATCTTTCATAGCGATATTTAGTCTAGACGGATTAATGTAGCAACCACTACATATAATTTTGTTATAGGGTAGTTGAACAAACAAAACAAAGTTCTTTTAATAAAATTGTTACCTAGGACGTGTACATAACATGATCCAAAGGGTTTTGTTAATTCAAAGGATGCTAAAAGCGTATGCAAACTTCAATGGTTGAAATAAGCATCGCGGAGTTGGAATCTTCACCATGATGAAACTATTAAAAGAGTTTAAATTCATCAAACACGATGAAGATGCTTGCATTTGCAAGAAATTAAGTGGGAGTGCTAAGACATATTTATAATACATTATGTGAAAGACATATTGTTGATTGGAAATGATGTATCTTTTATTAACACATGTTAAGAATTTCATCTCAATGAAAGACTTAGGCAAAACCTGAATATTTGGCATCAATATATATAGATAGATTGAGACGCTAATATGGTTGTGCCAAATGTACATAGATGAGATATTGAATGAGTTCAATATGGAAATGACAAGAAAGGTTCTTTACACACAGAAAGGATTAAATCGAAATTCAAGTGTATCAACACTTGGTAAGTGAAACAAATATTAAAGTATTGATTGATACTTAATGAATAAAATCACAAAGAGTATTTTTCAATCATACAGTCATATCTAAAAATCCAAATATGTCCTATGCTCTAAATGTTATGAGCATATACCAGAATGATTCATAAGATGATCATTGGACGATAGTAAAGATATTCTTATGATCTTTTGGAAGAACTAAGAATATATTATTTTTGTAGAGGTGACAAATAGATGGTTAGTTCATTATAAAACTACTACATTGATACTAGTTTTTTCACAAAGTACAAATTAAGTTTATCTCAATCTAAACTATGGGTGGCACAATATGATGGAAAGTAAGTTCCATAATGGATTTGGATGAGTTCGAAAGTTAAGACATTGTGATAGATACTACAACAAAAGGTAAGTATATGACTGCTATTATAGCAACAAAAGAGGGCATCTGGGTCAAGTAGTTTGTTATCAAACTAGGTGTGGTTCACAGCAGGATAGTACTATGAAGATATATTGTATGACAATATTATCAACATGTTCAACCCCAAGGAACTAAAGGTCTCACCAAAGGATCAAATTTATACAAAGCCATCTCATTAGAGAATGAGTGATTCGTAGACGCAAATACATGCAATTACACACGAACCTAAAAGAGACGGATCCAAAGAATGAGTGATTCGTAGAGACGCAGATACATGCAATAGTGTACATGCAACACCAGAAAGCCATAGGTGTTGAATACACAAAGGTTTGAAACTAGATTATTGACTCTAGTGCAAGTGGGAGACTATTGGAGATATGCCCAAGAGGCAATAATAAAGTGGTTATTATCATATCTCCATGCTTATGATAAATGTTTACATACCATGCTATACTTGTGTGATTTGTAAACATGTAAGAGTCCCTAGTAAAGCCTCTTGTTAAACTAGATTGTTGGTTAATATATGATCATGGTTTCCTGATCATGAACATTGATATGTTATTAACAACAAGGTCATATCATTAGAAGAATGGTGTGACGGACATACTCCTATAGATAAGTGTAGCATAAAGATCAAGTCATTTCAATAGTTCGTTTGCTATAAGCTTTATGATACATACTAACCTAATTCCTTTGACCATGAGATCATGCTAATCACCATTACCGGAAGGATGGTTTGATGACATCAAACACAACTTCGTAACTGGATGGTTATAAAGGTGGCATTGAGTGTTCGGAAAGTATTTGTTGAAACACATGGATCAAGAGTGGGATTTGTCCATCCATATGACAGATAGATATACTCTGGGCCCTCTTGGTGAAATGTCATCCAATTAGCTTGCAAGCATGTGACTGGCTCACCAGGAATCACATATCACATGAACGAGTAAAGAGTAGTTATCGGTAACGAGGTTGAACTAGGTATGCAGAGATACCGACGATCAAACCTTGGATAAGTAAAATATCGCGAGACAAAGGGAAATTGGTATCGTATGTAAATGGTTCATTCGATCGCAAAGTAATGGTAGAAATATGTGGGAGCCATATGAATTTCTATGTTCCTCTATTGGTTATTGATCGGAGAAGAGCCTTGGTCATGTCTGCATAATTCACGAACCATAGGGAGACACACTTAAGGATTTGTAACGCCCCCGAATCGGGTCTATGGAGATCTTAGCATTTCCCGCCAAAACCCGCATAGAAGCGATTCAAAGATATCCACCAGACACTTTCGTGTGGGTGGGATTTGATTACAAGTAGTTACATCACAGTAATTTACAACAGAGTCCACAAGAACTTATATATACAACGACAACTCAACGAGTCAAGAATACAAAAGGTACAATACGAAGATACAACTCAAGAAGAAAGCAATATAGTGTTTGAGTACGGACAAGATCCAAATGGGACTAAGAGTCCTGAAGAATAACCAAGCGGTGTCCAACCCTGCCCAGGCCAAGACGGAAGGACAATCTTGCTAACGTCGTCAATCACATACCTGTCAAGCCAAAAGGGTGCCGACAAAGGGCAAAGGAAAACAGAAAGAGAGCGGTCAGTACTGAGGCCAGTACACGGCGAGACTAGAATTCGGCGGTCCTCGCCTACACATGTATGGTGGGCTCAGCGGAAGCAAAGCTTGCACTATCTAAATTATAGAGACACGCTACAACTTCGGCTATTAGAGCGAGATAAGAGAGCGCTATGCGGTAACAATAATATAACACCAAACATAACCCATCCGAAGATTTCCGCCTCGAAGACCAGTAGAGGAAGTCCTCTTACACAACACACACGGTGAAAATTTTAGTTAATCAGGTATTTAGTTTATAAGGCTAATTACTAATCATATTATTAAAGGCAAACCATTAGTGGCGTTGTATATGATCATGACATTGTACTCCTGAGGCGTCCATAACCGTGGACACGCGGCTTCTCGAAAAGATTAACCCTACAGGGGTGCACTACTGTACCCAAACGCATGCTCAACCCTTTAGGCAACATATCACGCATGCCATACGAATCTCACAACAATAACTGTCCCATAATTACGCGCATATCCAGAGGCATCACATACTGTGGGGAACCAACCAAGAGGTACGACGATTCTCAAGGAAGGCACAACGTTTGTGCCTACTGGTGGATCGGGCCCTGCAGGGTAACTTGTACACACCGTGGGTGCCGCCACCGTGTACTGTGATTTATGCATGCAAGCCATGGCAAATCCACCAAAATATCAAGTCCGAAGACATATCAACTCACCCATGTCCGAGGACATATTATGCATATGCACCAAATAGAAAACCAATTTTGTAACCCTCTGGATATACGAATAGCGCCGGTAGTTGAGGGGGGATCCTAGAGGCCCCAGGTTTGGTTAGCGTGATCAACTCAGAACTGGTATCGTAGAACGAACGGGTCCTAGGTCGGCTCAAGCAGTTCCCAAAGGTGGTCCCTGCCGGGGCCTTATCATTAGGTGAATCCATAACCATAACCAACATCACCAATTTAATTATCTTATCACCATCAATATCCAAGTATCATGTTCTACCTGTATGAGAGCAATACTAAGCATGCCTACGACTCGCAATGACAGGGCTAGCTAATCAAACAAGGCAATAGGATATCCATGGCAATATAGTGGAGCGGGTGAATAAAGGAACGGTACTATAGCATCGACAATAAGGATAGCAATAGATCAAAGAAAGGAAATAAAGACTATAAATGCAAAATAGGTAGAAGGGGGAGAATGATCGCCTGTGAGACAAAGTTGAGGAACCGAAGGCTTGTCGTTTCTCACATCGGCTCATCGTCTTATCCGGTGAAGAGGCAAACACTAGAAAGAACATCCGATGCAATATTTAATACTACGGCGGAAGATCTGGCATGTTTTTGATATGATGCATGACATGGCAATATGCGGTCCCACTTAGCAATATTAAGCGGAATCGAGATACCAACATTTTAAATAGAAGGTTCAAGTTATTTAGCTACCCCTCAAATTAAATGTTGAGTTAACAAGGCAAAGCATGGCATCAGCTTGCTACACAAATTTAAATGGAGTCGAGATAATATAAATATAACCCGCATATGGTCTCCATATTTAATTTAGTTGAATCGACAAAGTACCCCCAACAAATAAACATGTATGCAAGTATGAACGATTTAATTTGCAACAAGTTATATTATATTATAAAAATAGGGGTCAGAGAAGGATCACACATGGGCTTCGGCGATCTTGATGTTCCGAGGGGTTCGGGTTCGGTCTTGAGCTTCAGACACTGGGATCGGTCTTCGGAATCCGTGAGGCGATCTTGGCGCTCCGTGTCAAAGGCCTTGTCGATCCGCGGCAACTATCCTGGCGTTCATGTTCCGGTTGTCGGTGGTGAACTCTAATGGGCACCAATAAGAATATGTATGGCACAGAGCGCACAAGCACATCTGGAGGAAGCACCCACCATAGGGTAGCAGGATCTACTGAATGTCTAAACAACCCAATGGGACGCAACAATGACGACGAGGTAGAACTGGATTGCAACCAGAGCTAGACGCGCATAGCTGCCTGCTGTTGAAGAGGGTGGAGGCAAGGCATGCTGACAGGAAAAAGGACGTCCTCAAGCAGAAGGGTTGCGAGGCACATGGCGCCGGGCCCGGGAGGCGCGCAGGTGGAGGTAGGGGCAAGGCGGCGTCCAGAGCAGCGGACGGCGGCCGGAGGGGGGCGCGCCTGCGACGCGGTGGAGGACGGTGATGACGGACGCAATCGCGACCGAAGGTGCTCGGTCAGAGGGTGAGACGCGAGGGCGGCGCTAGCGGAGGAGAGGGCAGCAGGCCCTGCGAGCTTGGTCTGTGTGGGCTCAGGGTCAGAGACCGATGAAGCAGGGTTGGTTGTGGCTGGCATGGCGGCACGCAGAACGGGTCAGGCAGGACGCCGACCTGAGAGGGGACACCGAGGAGAAGAGGGCCGCAGGGAAGGGCACCAGTGACAGCGTCGGCCGATTGAGAGGGGCGCGGGTGAGGGGAGCCCCTGGTGGCGGCCGTCGAGGCACTGGTGGTGGCTCGGGAGACTCCGAAGAGCAGCATGGACTATCGCAGGAAGGGGTAGGCGAGCCATGGCCGATAGAGGGGAAGCGCGGCTAGCGATCGGAGGTCTTGGAGGGGCAGAGGTCACGCGCGGTGGGGAGCTTGGGCGACAGGGGAGCGATGGGTTGTGAGGAGCGCCAGGAAGGAGGCGGCGCTCAGGAGAGAGTCGCGCGAGGAAGGAAAGAGGAGCGGGGTGCATCGAGGGAGGCGTGCGCGTGTCGGGTTGGTGGGTACAGGCTGCAGGCGCTGCCGGTTCCTGCGTGCATGACTTTTCTGGGTGCGTGTCCTCCAGGACGGGTGTGTGTGGTGTAGAGGTGTGGGTCGGTTCCTGTTGGGTGTGTGTGTGTGCACAGCGGCGGCTGACGAGGTTTAATCTCATCAATGCCCATTGTTATGGACTTGGGTTTTGGAGAAGATGGGGATGCTGGAGATCGTGGAACGGTTAACAGACAAGCAACCAGGGGACACGAGATTTACCCAGGTTCAGGCCCCCGGAGGGAAAACCCTACTCATGCTTGTCTGCTCTTGATTACGGCGGAACCGAAAGTTACAGGGGTGCGCAGATTCGATCTGGCGTGAGGTGCGTATGTGAAAGTATGAGTCGAGAGCTCTAGGACGTGCCCTCCTGGCCTTTATATAGACTTAGGCAGGTCTCGGGCATAGTCCTAGTCGGTTACAGGTTCTAGGGTTTTATCCCTTTGAATTCCCTATCTATGCTAGTCTTGCTCTCCAAGGATCCGAAGGCGTCATGGGCCTTGGCCACCCGAAAGTCTGCTGTGGGCCTTCCTTGGGCTGGACCAGGTATGCTGAAGTCACGTACCCGTAGGGTATAACCATGTCAGTAGCCCCCGAGTGATCAGTCGAATCATAGATTCGGCTGAGGACTCTTCAATCCTTCGGGTGCAACTATGCATAAACAGTATATGTGTGTAGGGATCGTTGATACGTGTGCCTGACGCACCCGACGGATCAGGGTCAGCTAACTGTCTTAGGACGAAACAACACGATCTTCATCAGGTTCGAGTCCCTTAACTTGAACCCGGAACATATGCTGACGTAATTCGACTCAGGCCACGGGAGACTTACAGGAGTGGAATTCCAGTGGTTTTAATTGATGTACCCAACGCGTCCGTCGGGATTTTTCATCATGCCTGTTGGCATGGATTCATACTAGCAGAGCGCAGTCGTGTGCGTTACCAGGCCATCAGATGATATCTGCAGGTCTTATCTTTATGTCGCAGATGCAGCATCCGAACATTTGTCACCACAGAGGTGTTTCGGTTGGCTAAGGAGACCGTTGCTCACTCAGCGTTTTGTTGGGCAGAGTTGCCGAAAAAAGTTTTTTGCTTGCTGATCCGAAGGATCGCAGTCAATGATTTCATAGGGTGCGCGACCAGCGCTCCCTATGGGAGTAGCCCCCAAGTGTCTGTTCGAGTCGTAGACTCGAGCGGAGACTTTAGTTCAAACATTGTTCAGTTGTTAAGTCCGTAGGACACGAAAATTTTCGGATGCTTTAAATCCATCCTCCCTATGGGAGTAGCCCCCGAGTCCGTAGTGGAGTCGTAGACTTGACGTAGGACTCGAAGAACTACTTTGTCTTTATTCGTCTTTCGGGTGCGCGGCCAGCGCTCCTGATAGGAGTAGCCCCCGAGTATTTAATCGAATCGAAGATTCTAGTGAGTACTCTTATCTGTGGAGCCGAAGAATTGTAGTTGGTGCTAGTATAGCTTTTGATGACATCAGTGCTGACGATCAATGACCTCAAGCGTCTGCTACACCAGAGATGACTTGACTGGACGAACATGGGTCCCACTTGCTGACTTTGAATTGACCGGTCACGCGCGGCGTGGAGATAATTACGGTGTCTCCTCAATTTCCGCGCGTAGTGGACGGCGTGGTAACGACGGTTCGTTGCGATGCTGACACGTGTATGGCCAGATTTGCCGTTGGCGTTAGGTCTTCTGGATGGACGGCTTCCGTGCATCGTCTTCGCTGTTATAATCATTGGGGAAAGCCGCGGTTTGTTTTCACCGCATCATTTCTTGTTTTCACCGCCTCCTTGCGCTCTAGCGATTCTTGCTGCGCGCTGGGATTTCCTTCCACATTTCCGTCGTCCTTTCTGCTTTTTCACCGCCGTCGCCACCGTAGCGCAATGGGGAAAAAGAAGAAATCCTCGTCTGTCATTGGTACTAGCGCCGCCGGAGGAAAGAAGAACAACGCCGCTACTCGTGTCACTGACGTTGGCTGGCGGCGATCAGAGACACGGGAGAGCGATCTCCGCATGCTTCGCGAGCGGGGTCTGATCCCACAAGATAAGGAGGCCGTCAGACTCCCCGGCAACGAGGTAATCCCCCGTCCCCCATCTGGGTATCGGGTTATGTTTCTTGCCTTCGTTATTCGTGGGTTTTCTTTTCCGGTCCACAACTTCCTCCGTGGACTGCTCTTCTTTTATGGGATTTAGCTTCATCATCTGTCTCCCAATTCTCTTCTCCACATTGCTTGTTTTATCACTTTTTGTGAGTGTTGGCTTGGCATTGAGCCGCACTTTGGCCTCTTTCGGAAGCTCTATTCCGTGAAGAGGCAATCTGGTTCGGATGGTGTATATCCCATTGGGGGTTGCATCATCTCCCTTAGTCCCAATCTTCTCTTCTTTTCTTTTTCCATGTCCGAATCTGTCCAGTACTGGCGGAGGCGATGGTTTTATATCCATGACTCCGTAGTGCCCGGGCAAGATTTTGGTCTTGTTCCCTTTGCCCCCTCCCAAATGATTGAGCCGAAAAGATCTTGGAAAAACCAAATCTTGGACGGTGAGGTGGCAGAGATAGAGGCCCTTTACCGTCGGGTGGAGGATCTCCAGCTGATTCCAGAGAAGGAGGTGAACAGCGTGGACATCATCCGGACGTTTGTTGAGCGTCGGGTGCAGCCTCTCCAAGCAAGGGCGCACCCGATGTTTCTTTATTCTGGGCGCCATGATCCGACGAGGGTTTCGGCTGAGAAAATCTCCGAGGGGGATCTTGACAGGGCCCTTCGCTCACTGCTGAAGTTCAAGGCCGGAGAGGAAATCCCTGGGAAGTCGCTGACGCCGCCGTTTTCTTCGGCGTTTTCTCTGCCACAGGTGTAGATTTGTGCACGTAGTGATTTTTTGTCGGCTGCGTATTTATTTCCTTTGTTTGCTAATAAAGTTCCTTCGGATTTTGCAGAGCTTCAAAGTGCCGGGCATGGTACCGCCATTGCCCGAAAAGTATCCGAATGCCCCGGATAATGAAGTGGTTGAGTCCGTGTCCGAGCTGCCGTCGGCGCAATCTCCGGCGGAAGATGCCGATGAGTCGAGTGAGGACCATACGCGCAAATGATCACGGAGCTCCAGCGAGTCTTCGGATGCCTCGACTCCTCCGACTCCTAGAAACCCTCTGTGCCTAGATCGTCATGATGACGGTCATGGAGGTTCTTCCTCTCCCATTCCTGTCGTTCCTGTGCGGACTGTCGCACCGCACCCACCAGCGAAGCGGAAGAAGGAAGAGAAAAAGGAGGAGAAGAAGGAAGAGAAGAAAGAGGAGAAGAGAGCCCGAAGGACTCCTCCTGTCTTCGACCTGAGCTCATTGGGCTCGTAAGTTTCTTGTTATATTGCTGTTCCCCTTGTTTTTCTTGATTTTGCACTTGTGTTGATTCCTTCGTATGCAGGCATTCCTCCCGCGACTCCTCTAGTGATGGTGCGCGGGAAATGATGGGGGAGTTGAAGATTGCGTCTCCTCCTCCTCAGACGGTGGCGACTTCGGGAGGCGCCGCTCCGGATCCTCGTGTGCAGGAGGTGCAGGTGGTTGCGCCTCAGAATTTCGCGGGCAGGCCTTCGGAATCGCCATCAGAGCATGTAAGTTCCTCTGCTTCATGCCACGAGGGAAGCCCCCAGGTGTATGAAAATTTCTTGTCTTCTTCTTCTTTCGGATCTCTAGGGGGAAGCCCCCAAGTGTCTTCGTGTGCGAGTTTTACCTTTATTCTTCTGTGTTGGGCGCAGCCCACAAGTCCTTTTTCCTTACTTGTGTTTCTTTTTTCTGTAGCCTTTTGTTCAGGAAGCCAAGCGACTGGTGCAGGAGCGCCTAGCGTTGGAGGCTAGCCTTCGGCAGCTTCAAGGTACCTATTTGCCGTTTGGTGCTTTTTTCGTTTATTCTGGTCCTGCTTGCTGACGTTTGCTTGTTTTGAATGCAGAGGAGCACAATACTTCTCTCCGTGAGGTCGACGCTCTCAAGAAGAGCCTTGGTCAATCGGAGCAGAAAGCCTAGGCCGTCGTTGGCGCGAAAGAACGCCTCGAGCTAGAGCTGATTAAGGCAGCCGAAGCGAAGGAGCGTCTGCAGCAGGAGACCGCGGATCGTGAGGAGCAGCTGGCCACCGTTGCGGCTGCTCGTGAAAGAGAGGTAGCAGCGAAGCTCATGGCTGCTGCCAAGGCTATTTCGGGTGAGTGTTAGATTTGTGCTTGTTTCTTCATGCCTCGTGTCTTCTTCTGTGCTGCTTTTCTTCATGTCTTCCTTCTTATTTTTTGTCTCAGATGCCGCAGTCATCGAGTTTGATCGCGGTTCTCTAGAGCACAGGAGTGCTCTAGATGATGCTACTATGGCGGTCGAAGACCGCTGTAGCACCGTCGTCAGCTCCCTTGCTAAGGCGAAGGAGTTCCTTGGCCGCTTCTACAAGGAGCTTGTTCCTAAGGGCGCGGCCCTCGATGATGTGGATGCTCTGGCGGAGGCTCTGTCAGCCGAAGCGCGTGCAGCGTACAAGCGCAAACAGAAGGGCATCGGCGCGTCCGTCGGGCTGGCGATGGCCTTGGCGGGTGGAGCGGAGCTGGATCTGCCCCAGATCAGCTCCCGGATGCCGACGACTGCAGATGGATCCGAGGTAGCCTTTGCTGCCTACTCTGCTCGCTGCAAGCGATATGGGCCCAAGCTCATTGATTTGCTGTCTGAGTATGCACTGCGGCAGCAGGGCGGGGCCAAAGCTAGGCAGTCCGGCTCCGAGGCGACTCAGGGTGCCGCATCTTAGGCGTTGTAGACGTAGGATAGTTTGTAGTCTGCTTTTGTTGTAAATATCTTGAAGAACACCATCCTTGTGCCACGTAGTGGCCTTATATGTTTAATGAATTCTTCTGAGTTGTGCTCTATCATTGTCTGAATGTCTGTGTTCCTTTCTTTTTCTGCTGCTATAGGTTCCTTCGGGTGCTGACCCTGTTGACACCCCGTCCGCAATGCAGCTGCGACCATCTTTGGATGATTCCTCGCAACTCACTTTTCTTCGGGATCGTGTGCGTAGTCTGGAGATGGAGTTGCTCGGGTTACGCGGTCATGCCGACGTTTGGAAGTCCAAGGCGGATCGTGGTGCAGCCAGAGAGGAGTACTTGATGGCGGAACTGGTTTGGCTGTCCGAGCAGCTGCAATGTAAGTTGTTCTTTGGTTCGAGCTGTAGCTCAGTTCTTCGGATGGGCCTGCTGGCCTTACTCTTATTTTGTGCGATTATCGCAGGTGCGAACCTTGCTCCGAGGGATGAAAAGGAGCGTGTCGCTGTTCGGGTCAATTGCTTAACTCAACAAGACATGGAGGCTGGCGGCTTCTTTTGGATGGATCGTGATCGCGCCATGGCTCTGGCGACGGTCCAGGATCGTGTTCATCAAGTTTCGCGGGTGCTTCGCCAAGTGCAGACATCGCTTTCCTTGGTGCTGCACGTCATGTTTCCTTTGGATGCCGTACCGACGAGCCTTGCGGGTCTTCTGTCGAAGTTTCGAAGCGTGAGCAATGTCAAGAGTTGGTGCGGCAACAGCTCGTCGCTGGAGTCAAGGCTGCGTTGTCTCTTGTGAGGCTGCACCGGCTTGATGTAGATTTGGCTGTTGTGGCAGCTGGGCCGCCTCTTCGGCCGGATGGTGGTGAGTGGGACATGCGGCCACATTACGCGGCTGTAAGGCAGTATGCCGAACAGGTTGTAGATTTGTTTGAGCAGCGTGCTCAGGTTATTCTTCAACATAGGTAGTACCTGTAAAAAGAGATAGATGTAAAATTTGTATATTTCGGCTGGGCGTGTTGTGCCCTTTGTTGTAAAGGTTCATTTGTTGTGAGCACGCAGTGCTTTGATTGAGTACATGTCCTTTTCGTTTGCCTGACGTTGTCAGCTACTCAGGTGTACACTTTTGATCCTCAGTCGATGAAATCGTGAGGTGGGGGGAGCCCCCGAGTGCGTATGTAGCATGTAGTAAAGTTGCAAAATAGCGAACTGAAGTTTTGGGGCGAGACACTTAGCTTTATTTATGTCGTAATGGAGGAAGTACATTGTTCGGCTGAATAGCCTTGGATGAAAGCCTTATTGAAAGTAAAATGGGTAGGTTTCTACGGATAGAATCGTCGCAGGTGCGAGATATTCCATGGGTTGGAGTATTCGACTCCAGACTCCACGTGCTTGAGGCGATAGGCGCCACCTGGGATGACTTCGGTGATGACGTATGGTCCTTCCCATGGTGACTCGAATTTTGTCGGTCGCTCTTGCTTCAGTCGCAAGACGAGGTCTCCTTCGACGAAGGACCTGGGGCGAAGCCGACGGCTGTGGTAGTTGCGGAGACTCTGCTGGTACACCGCTGATCGAGCTGCTGCTATGTCTCTTGCTTCGTCGAGTGTATCGACGGCATCTTCAAGTGCGTATGTGGATTCGGCTTCACTGTATGCGACGACCCGAGGGGCCTGGTGGCGTACTTCGGCTGGCAGCACGGCTTCGGCTCCGTGTACCATGAAGAACGGTGTGTAGCCTATGGAGCTATTTGGCGTGGTCCGTAAGCTCCATAGGACGGATGGTAGCTCTTTAGTCCAGGCTCCTGCTTTCCGTTCGAGTGGACTCATGAGACGCTTCTTGATGCCCGCGCCGATTAGGCCGTTGGCCTTTTCCACTTGCCCGTTCGTTTGCGGGTGTGCCACTGAGGCGTACGTGATGTTGATCCCGAGGCCTTCGCAGAAGTCCTGGAATTCCTTGGAGATAAAGTGCGATCCATTGTCGGTGATGATGCTATGCGGTACGCCGAACCTGTAGACAATGGACTCGAAGAACTTGACGGCCGTTTTGCCTTTCTGGTTGGTAACCGGCATGGCCTCGATCCACTTGGTGAACTTATCGACTGCGACCAGGAGGTAAACGTGTCCCCCTTTCGAGGATTTTGGCAGTTTGCCGATCATGTCGAGGCCCCATTGAGCAAAAGGCCAAGCTATGGGTATGGGTCTGAGCTCGGACCCAGGTGCGTGCGGTTTGTCGGCAAACCGTTGGCATCCGTTGCATCTTCGGACGATGTCCTTTGTGTCGCTCATGGCCGTTGGCTAGTAGAATCCTGCTCGAAGAGCTTTGGTGACAAGGGAGCGGCTGCTTGCGTGATGGCCGCAGATGCCCTCGTGGATATCTTGGAGGATGGCTTTCCCGTCACCGATGGTGACGCACCTTTGTAATACGCCGGTAATACTGCGCTTGTATAGCTCGCCGTTGATGATGGTGAAGGCTTTTGACCGACGAGATATGCGCCGGACATCTGTCGAGCTGTCAGGCAGTTCTCCATTTAACAAGAACTGGAGGTATGGGCGCGTCCAGGTTTCTTCGACTGCCATGACCTGCATTAGGTTGACCATGGCTACCTCTGTGTCCAGTTTTTCGGGTCCTTCGTGTCCTTCGGGTAGCGTAGCCCTCGAGTGTTCTGCTTCTTCGGGTGATCCCTTGGGGAATTTCCGCTTGATGGATGGCACGCAGATCTGTTCGAGGAACACACCTGGTGGCACCTTTGCGCAAGTGGAGCCGATGTTGGCGAGTCTGTCAGCTTCCTCGTTGCTTTCTCTTCCAACGTGCCGGAGCTCGTAGCCGTCGAATTCTCCTTCGAGTGCGTTGTAGAGCGCGCGATACGCGATCATGTTTTCGGCATGTGGGTCGCACTCATTCATCGTCTATTGGACGACGAGGTTGGAGTCACCGTAGATTACCAGGCGTGTTGCGCCGCATATCTTTGCCATCCTCATGCCGTGGATGAGGGCTTCATATTTGGCCTCATTATTAGAAGTTCGGAATTTCATCCGAAGGACGTACTTCATCTTGTCACCTTGCGGGGAGGTCAGTATGACTCCCGCTCCTGCTCCAGCTTCTCGCTTGGAGCCGTCGAAGTGCATCGTCCATGACTGTGACATGTCCGGGGTGTCTGGAAGCTGCAGCTCCATCCAATGTACCAGGAAGTCCGGAAGGACTTGAGATTTAATTGCGAGTCGCTTCTCGTAGACGATGTCCAAGGGTGACAGCTCGATGCCCCACAGGGCGACACGTCCTGTGGCCTCTGGATTATTCAGGATGCTGTTCAGGGGTGCCTCGTTGACGACCATCACTTGGTGCTCCTGGGAGTAATGGCTCAGTCGTCGAGCCGTCATGAACACGCCGTAGGCTAGCTTCTGGTAGTGAGGGTACCTCTGCTTTGTTGGTGTCAGTACCTCGCTGAGGTAGTAAATTGGGCGCTGGACCCCGTGGGTCTTGCCTTCTTCGAGTCGTTCGACCACGAGTACGGTGCTGACCACCTGGTGTCTCGCTGCTATGTACATCAGCAGGGGCTCGTGCTCTTTTGGCGTGACCAAGACGGGCGAGGTGGAGAGGAGCCGCTTAAGGCTTTCGAATGCGTCGTTGGCTTCTGGTGTCCACTCGAACTTGTCTGCCTTGCGCAGTAGTTGGTAGAATGGCAGGGCCTTCTCGCCCATGCGGCTGATGAATCTGCTTAGCGCCGCTATTCGCCCTGCGAGCTGCTGGACGCCTTTGAGGTTTTTTGGCTTCTCCATTGCCATGATGGCTGTGATTTTCTTCGGGTTCGCCTTGATCCCTCGTTGAGAGATGAAGTACCCAAGCAGCTGACCCGATGGGACGCCGAAAGCGCACTTTTCCGGGTTGAGCTTGATCCTGTAGCGATCAAGGTTGTCGAACATCTCGCGGAGATCGTCGATAAGTGTCGTTGCCTCCCTGGTTTTTATGACTATGTCATCGACATAGACTTGGACGTTGCGACTGATCTGGTCCTTGAGGCAGGCCTGCATGCATCGCTGGTACGTGGCACCTGCATTCTTTAGCCCGAAGGGCATTGTGTTGTAGCAGAATACTCCGAACAGTGTGATAAACGCCGTTTTTTCCTGATCTTCCACCTTGAGTCGAATCTGGTTATATCCTGAGTAGGCGTCGAGGAAGGAAAGTTTCTCACATCCTGCAGTCGAATCGATGATCTGATCGATCCGAGGAAGAGGGAAGTGGTCCTTTGGGCAATGCTTGTTTAGTGACGTGAAGTCCACGCACATCCGCAGGATGTCCGTGTCCTTCTTTGGGACCATCACTGTGTTTGCAAGCCACTCGCTTTCCTTGATTTCCCTGATGAAGTCTGCAGCGAGTAGTCTATTGATTTCCTTGCCGATAGCTTCGGCTCGTGGCTCCGACAGTCTCAGGATGGACTGTTTGACTGGCTTGGTGTCTGGAAAGACATTGAGTGCGTGCTCGGCGAATTCCCTGGAACTCCTGGCATGTCCGCAGGACACCAGGCAAAGATTTCCCAGCGCTCACGAAGGAATTCGACGAGCGCGCCTTCCTATGCGGAGCTGAGGTCATTGGCGATCAGGGCCGTCTTGGAGGTATCCGTCGGATGGACCTGTACTTTCTTGGTGTTGACGGTGGAGTCGAAGGACATGTCAGGTGCGTTCTGCCTTGTGATTGGGGGTGCCCCATTGTCCGTCACCTCACGGAGCCTTACAAGCTCGTCTTGCATGCCGAAAGACTGGGAGATTTTGTTGAAATCCCTGTCGCATTGGTCCGATCGGGTGAAGCTCCCGTGGACTGTGATGACGCCCCTCGGTCCGGGCATCTTGAGTAGTAGGTATGCGTAGTGTGGGACGGCCAGGAACCTTGCGAATGCTACACGTCCCAGGATGGCGTGGTATTGCGACGGCCAGTCCACCACTTCAAATTCGAGTCGTTCCTGCCGAAAGTTGTCCGGCTTCCCGAAGATGACGTCGAGCCCGATTTTGCCCAGGGGGAATATGCCCTTCCCTGGAACGATGCCGTGGAACGTTGTGTCTGATTGTTCCAGGCTGCATTGCGGGATTCGCATTGCTGCTACAGTGCTTGCGAACATTAGGTTGATGTCGCTGCCGCCGTCCATGAAGAGGCGACTCATTTTGAAGCCTCCGATCTGCGCCTCCAGCACCAGGGCAGCATGACCTGGGCGAGGGATCTGGCAAGGGTGATCCGCGCGAGTGAATGTGATGCAGGACTCCGATCCGCTGAGGTACTCAGGGATTGCAGGCGGAGTTGCCACGGCCAAGTTGATTTGTCGGGTGATTTTCTTCTGCACCCTATTCGTGGGGCGTCCCTTCTGGATCATATTTAGTGCTCCTTTCGGTGGGGGGTACCCGATCCTGCCGTTGTTCTGCGCTGGTGCGACTAGTTGGTTTGGGCCTCCGATAGGTGGCGGTGGAGGAGCTCCATGTGCTATTTCGCCTTGCGCAGGTGCGCTTCCAAACGCAGGGATTGGGGCGTGCTGCCTCATCTGCACCATGCTTTCGCTGAGTTTCTGGAACTCACGGCAGTCCTTGAGCATGTGGCTGGCTTTCTTTTTGCCATCTTGTTTGTCGATGTAGAAGTGGATGGTGCATGGACCCGAAAGTTTGTCGAATGCTGAGGGTCCGTTGTCGCGATTGCGGTGTTGCCACGACTGTGCTGGTCGTCCGTTGTCGCGGAAGTTTCCGCCGCGGTATCCTCCGCTGTTGCGGCTGTTGTCGTTGCGGCGGTCGGTGTAGCCGGCCGCGACCATGTCGGGTCCATCGCGGTCCTCATAGACGCGCGACCTCCTCTTGCTGCGGCGTTCCCGTCTTCGGCCGTAGTCGTCCTCTTCATCCGATTGCGCTCGGTGAATGCAATCTTCGCCGTCTGCCCACCTGTTGGCGATGTCCATGAGGTGGTCGAGTGTCTTGGGCTTGACGCGCCCAAGTTCCTCCTTGAAATCTTGGCGTTTGACGCCGTCCCTGAAGGCATCGATGGCCCTCTCTTCGGAGATGTGTGCTGTGGAGTTCTTGGTGGTAGACCAGCATAGTATGTACGAGCGAATAGATTCACCCGTTCTCTGAGTGCAGGCTCGCAACTCTTCAATTGAGGCGGGCCTCTTGCTGGTGCCCTTGAAATTTCGAATGAAGCTGTAAGCTAGCTCCTCCCAACTTCGGATGGATCCTGATGATAGGCTGCTGAGCCAGACCCGCGCCGCGCCTGTCAGCTGCAACTGGAGGCATTGCATGGCGGTTTCTTTGTTGCCGCCGTGAAGCTTGATGGATGACAGATGGTCACTGAGCTAGGATTTTGGATCTTGCGTGCCGTTGAACTCCGGAGTATCCGAAGGAAGCTTGAAATTGCGTGGCATCTGCGTTCGCCGAACAGATCTGCTGAAGCATCGAGCTCCGCAGAGTTCTCCTTCGTCTTTGTCCATCTCGGATTCAGACGAGCATGCACGTTTGGCTCATGCTTTGTCGATTTTGCGCTGCGTAAGCGCGTCCCTGGCGTCGTAGTCGCGTTTATGGCGATGCGAGCTCTTCTTCCTTCGAGGAAGGTCGTGTTCCTCTTCCTCTTCGGATGAAGGGGTGGGGCTCCGGTCGCGCGTGGCCGGAGCTTTCTTCTTCGGCTCCGTAGGAGCGTCTTCGTGGAGCGCAGCTCTGACAAGTCCGAGTTCGGTGAGTGCGGACTTATGCATGGCTCTTTTCGGGTCCCCCTCCGGAGGAGGGTGGGCCGCGAGATACGCAGTGGCTGCCATGATTGCAGCTTGCGGTGTCTTCGGGATGATGTTGCCGTCAGCATCCATATCCATGAACGATGTGTGGAGAGTTCGGGTCACATCACGGCGTTCCCTGGGATCCATGTTCGCCACTCGAGAGCGGTGCTTGTTTCCCTGGTTTCCGTTTGTGCAAGAGCCGGGTGCCATGGCGGAGAGCACAGCTCGTCGCGCGCTGGACTCAGAGGCTGCTTTCTTGCATTTGTCGAGCGTCTCCTGCATCTTGACTTGCTTCTTGTGCTCCTCGATGAGGAGGTAGTGGTATGCCATCAGTAGTTCACGTGGGGAGTCCACAGGCAGGACTATGTCGCCTGCTACGGCATGGCATGCCTGGACCCATCCTTCTTTGCTAAGTTGGATGAGGTGGCCGTTGTTTTCCCCGTTGGGTGGGGGGACTAGCTTCTTCCGTTCCCGCCGTTTTCGCCGTTTCTGTCCTGCGGGTTGGGGTTCGTGTTGGGCGGCGGGTTAGGAGTTTGCTGCTCCTGGATGACTGCGGCGCATTGGTAGCGCTCGTAGATTGGTCCGCTGCTGCCGCAGCTTTCGGATCCGGAACTGTAGGTCCCTTCATCCGAAGGTGGATCGCACAGATCGGAGTTACAGCTGTTGCTATCGTAGAACTCATCTGTCGATGGTGATGTGCGCAGCACAGGGTGTGGAGCCCACGAGGCGGGCCTGATTGATGGCACGGGCACCCGCTCAGGAAGGCGGAGGGTGCCAGTTAGCCCCACCTGGAAGCAGAAGCTTCCGAACAAGATTTCGAGTCCGTCGCCTACGGGCTCGAAGTCCTTCATGGTGGCCGGCGAGTGGGCGGTGAAGTCGAAAGCGCCGAAGAGGAGGTGATTCTCCGTCGCCGAAGAGTTGTAGATCGATCGGGTCGGGACCGTCACGATCGCACAATCAGCAGCCCCTATTCCCACAGACGGCGCCAATTGACGAGGTTTAATCTCATCAATGCCCATTGTTATGGACTTGGGTTTTGGAGAAGATGGGGATGCTGGAGATCGTGGAACGGTTAACAGACAAGCAACCAGGGGACACGAGATTTACCCAGGTTCAGGCCCCCGGAGGGAAAACCCTACTCCTGCTTGTCTGCTCTTGATTACGGCGGAACCGAAAGTTACAGGGGTGCGCAGATTCGATCTGGCGTGAGGTGCGTATGCGAAAGTATGAGTCGAGAGGTCTAGGACGTGCCCTCCTGGACTTTATATAGACTTAGGCAGGTCCCGGGCATAGTCCTAGTCGGTTACAGGTTCTAGGGTTTTACCCCTTTGAATTTCCTATCTATGCTAGTCTTGCTCTCCAAGGATCCGAAGGCGTCATGGGCCTTGGCCACCCGAAAGTCTTCATGGGCCAGCGTATGTCTGCTGTGGGCCTTCCTTGGGCTGGACCAGGTATGCTGAAGTCACGTACCCGTAGGGTATAACCATGTCAGCGGCGGCGGGGCATGTGGTGTGCGGGGCTAGGGTTAGGGGATTTGGGTAGGATTTATAGGGTTTGGTCTTAGAGCTAGGTTTAGGTTTTGAAACGGGCTGGGCTTGACGGGTAGAAGGCGGCCTGGCCTAAACGGCAGGCTACCTCCCCAAAACTCTTTTATTTTTATTTGTTTTAGTTTTAAAAGATTTTTGTAAATAGTTTTTAGACAAATTAAAGATCTGGAAAAGACCGGGGTTTTGATTTGAAATTAAAGGAGGGGACTAATTAGAAAACAAAATAGGCTTTTGTCAAAAATATTTTAAAGCGAAAATATGCATGATGTCATGATAATGTAAAATAGAAATTAACACGCAATTTTATTTCGGAATATTTTTCGGGCCATTACAGGATTCGATGTTGTTTAGTAGATATGGAGTGTAAGTAGGGAGACCGAATGTTGTTCGTAGTCTCAGATGGGATCCGGGATATCACGAGGAGATCCGGAATGTTCCGGAGAATAAGATTCATATAAGTAAAGTCCAATTCCGAAGTTCGGGAATGATTCCGGTGTTTTCACCGGAATGATCTAGAAGGGTCTAGAAGGTTCACCGGACCAGAATTGAAGGGTACATGAATGTGTCATGACTAAGTGGAATGATCGCGTCATGTCCTAGGTCACTTGCATGGGCATTTGAAAGAAAGAAATTAAACTCCGAAATTGAAAGTTAAAAGGCAAGTTTGAAAATTCAAACTAGGACAATATTTCCTGGTGCAGGAAGGAGAGAATCCTTCTCTCCCTCCACCGCGCACCTAGTAGGAGAGGGAGTAGAGAAAGGATTCAAACTTCCCTCTCCCAAGCTGCCCCTCCCTCTCATAAATAGAGGGGAGGGGCTGCCCCCCAAGAACACAACTAGCGCCACCCCTCCAGCCAGCCGTGGTGCCGCCGCCAGCCGCCGCTCTAGACGCCGCCGGCTCCACCTCCTCCTCTCCGGCTTCTAAACCCTAGATGCCGGGGAACCCTACTAGTCCACCATAACCGCTCCGGCTTAAGGCGAAGCCCTACGGGATTTCCCCTCTAATTCTGACACCACGCCGTCGTGCTGCCGGAATCGCGAGGAGAGAACTACAACCTTCGCTGCCTACTGGAACAAGGAGAGGAAGGTATTCATCGAGTACCGAACGTGTGACCGACTGCGGAAGCGCTCACGGAACGCAGCACTGGAAGGATCGTCTACGCGATATTGAGATCGGCAAGTGAATGACTACATCACCCACGAGAATCTTCTCTCATTAACCGCTTTGGATCTTTGAGGGTTAGTACTCTATCGACTCGTTGCTACAATCTAGTAGATAGATCTTGGCTTATGTGTGTTCACGCGATAGAAATTTTTTTCCATGCTGTGAACCCCTACAGATACAATTTGACACCACTAAAAAGGGATCTCGTCCCCGGGATCCGCCTCATGGTACTAGAAGAAGGTGATTTATTTGAATCTTCTCTCTTCGTGTAGATCCTTACGACACCACTAATGAAGATTCTTGCTCCATCTTGAAAATGGCAACACCACCAAAAAGGGTCGTCACTTGAATTTCTTGAAAGAACACTCTGGAGAAACAAAGACGAAGGTCCAGGTATCCAAAGATAAGACCACCTCTACTTCCATGAAAGGTAAAATTGCTTGATCCACCTATTTAATGTACAAAAGCGAATGATAAGAGTAGTGGTATGGTTGCGACTCCATCCCACACTCAAAGCATTACTCTATACAATGATATAAGAATATTGAAACCAACTCTTTGAATTCATACTAAAGATCTTGACAAGTGATGTTAGGAAACAAAGGAGTGATGCATGCTCTTCATCAGATCTGATGTCGATTGTCATTGCATCAGAAAACACTGGAGCATACAAAGAATTTTTTAGTGAATTTTGGTCCACTAAAAGGTACAACAGATGAAAGGTTCATCAGATAGTGATGACTACAAGTGCACAAATCAATTGTAGATAGTTTCAAAATAAGAGTATCGAACCCACGTAGAGATAGTTGGTTAGGGTCTTTATGCCCCTCGTCACTATCTACCAAAGGATACTTGTAAACTGCCTTTGATTTCAAGTAAAGGGTGTTTGAAAGGTTTTTGGATTTAATGCAAGAAATTAAATAAAACAAGTAAAAAGAAAGCAAGTAACAAGAGCGTTTGGAATGGTGGTTGAACTCAATAGGGCTAAGACGTTCTCGGGGGTTTAGGATACACCACTAGCAGGTTGTAATTAATCATCATTAGGATAACCTATTTCTTGTGCCATGATATGTGTGAAGAGAGTTCCTTAATAATATGTTCACTATAAGGCTTGTGGGTAGTCGCTTTGTTGAGCCAAGAATGAGGCCATCTCTAAATAACCACTACGATGCCTTTGAGCAGTCACCATGCAGACCACCACAATTAAGGGTTTCCCCGTGGATATCGTACTTAGCTTAGTGAATCTCTCTTTGTTCCCCCTTCTACCGTGTTGGTAGCTAGCGGCGCTTCTAGTCACACTAGCTTCCGGCATGCTTCTAGACACATCCAAAGGATTTCACCCTCCTCTTTAGAACCGAAGAAAAATAATATGTGGCTGACTTGACATACCATCTAAAGGGAGAGATCCAACACACATCATAGATCAATGGATTAGATATACAAGTAATAACCATCTTTATTTTATTTCATAATAATGCTAGGGTTTCTCCATCTCCCCAAGAACAAAGGGAACTACTCACACATGGAAGCAATCAACTACATCATCATAATCAAATGGATGGATAAAGGTAAAGGGATGAATCTAGTGCAAACCACAATTAAATCTGGAATTACAACAAGATCTAATGAATGGAAGATAGGGGAAGAGATGATGATGGAGATGAAGCGGTTGATGATGTATGGGATGATGCGTTGTCCTCCATTGATCCATGTAGCAGCAAGGATTTGCCCTTCTCCAAGTTCCACCTCCAGATCCCTTTCTGGTGTGGTTTTTCGTGGCTGAAGGTTTCTGTGAATGTCGGATTTGTGATCCGTCTTTGCGAGGTGGAAGTATTTGAAAAGGCGGTGGATCATACGGGTGGACGATATGGGTGGGCTCCGCCCGTACCACTGGTTGTTACGCGCGCTGGAACCTCCTGGGCGCAAGCAATTCCTCAAGGTGCGAAGACAGATCAATAAAATGACTTTTATCACTTAAAAATATCATATTACAGTGTAATATGATAGTCTTAGTTGATATGTTCATAATAGACTTTGTAAATTGGTATCTTATTGAAACAAGGACAAAATGGTGTGCGCAAACGCGATAAAATACTAAAAACTTTACTATACTTATGCAAAAACAATAAGTAAAAATGCTCCAATTTTGGACTCATCAGATAGCATGTAGACCGGATGCAGAACATCGTTGCCAAAAGATGGAAGTAAAACCCTGAAGGCACGACGGAAACCCAACCACGAGAATTCTTGGACTTGAAGAAAAGGTAAGAGAGAAGATTTAAAACACGCAAAGGTAAGATGAGAACATCATAGAGGTAAGGACTAAAAGAAAACCTAATTAGATCTGTCCAACCGATTTTGTGAAATTATTTTGATACTCCACATCGTCTGTTAGCTAGATTATCCTACAGGATGGACAAGTGGGTTATCGCAACATCTAAGCTCTAATACCACTTTATAACACCCTCGAATTAGAGCTATGCAGATTTCAGCGATTCCTGCCAAACCCGCATAGAAATAATTCAAAGATGCCCACTAGACACTTGCGTGCGGGTAAAAAAGAAAGTAATACATTACACAATAGTTTGAACCCCATATATATATATATATAGACAAAACTCCTTGTGTGTCCATCCTCGCTAGAGGAAGCATCTTACGCCGTTGGTTGTTTAGAGATCCGTGCGTACGGAGTGATTTTCCTTTCATTTGCGTTTTATCAAACACACATCTGATTTCCTAAAAAGGTATTTCCTCTCCAAACTTTCCAACTGACAACTGCGGCTCTGCACGGCCTCACACCTGCCACCGCTAAGTCTGAGCTGCCCCTGGCCGTGGTCAGGGAGCTCACGGGCCTTCGCTCGTCGCAGGGAGCCGTTGCCGGAGCAGAGAGCCGTTGCCAACTCCATTTTATAGGACACGGCTCATCGTTCGAGATCCCATCTCCGGAAAGAATCCTCCCGTTGCGCACCATAGTCTCCTCCCCTCTCCCACCCCAGGCCGACTCGGATCCTCCCAAGCCCAGCCCACCTCCGCCCCACAGCACCGCGGGGACCTCCCCGGTTTCGACGCCGCTCCCATCCCCTCCGTCAACCGCCGCGCCCGCACCAGACAGCTTTTGATTTTGTTCCTCACCAGATCCCGTCTCAACCCTTACCTTCGATCCCTTCTTCTCACCGCCGACCTTTCTGCCACCGATCCCCAATCAAAGCCAGTAAATCCAGGCACTGGGTAGTCCAGAATCAGCATCAAGCCCACCACGACCTATCCGCCACCGGTGCCCCCTGATTTCTTGCCCCGCCGCGGTGGGCCGTGGACATCGGGCGTTGCCAATCGTTCGGGCGACGGAGGGGTGTGGAGGCTCGGACTCTAGCTCGTTAGCGCGATCTGTCCCGTCTTCAGCCGAGTATGGCGGGGAGGACCTGCTTCAGTGCGGGTGTCGTCAGCCAGCATCTAGATTGACATTCACAAAGGAGTTAGACAGAGGGAAGCTGTCAATCGCTGGTGAGTAATCTTATGTCCTGATGCGAACCTCTTTGCCGTTTTGATTTTTGGTAGCAAACTAAGTACGACAGTGGATGAATGTTTTAAGCTTATTCTGTACAGCGTCGTGGAGAAAGTGGTACTGGGTAATCTCAGATTTAAGTGATCCATTTTTTGTGGAAATATGCTTGACATAAGCTTATACTGTACGTGTGTACAGTTTAGCTTGTTGTAAGTCTTCACATTAGCAAAATTAGAGCGAGTGAGTAAATGCCTGTAGTGTTCTCCCAGATTGCTATTTTGTGCCTGTCAATCTGGTGATAAATGTCAGCTCGTCTTCAGATTATACACAGTCACGCGGCGTCATGAGTTAAGTTATGGCAGCGATGGGTTAAGTTAGCGATTTTAATCTCAGGGATTTTTTCTAGCTATAGTTATCCTATTCGTTATATGCAAGTCTAGCACTAAGCTGATGTGAACACAGTTATATTACCGTACTATGTATGGTTCCTGGATGCTGCGTTGTGAACAACGTTTAGAGCGTATCTGACTGCTGATTCGGGCTGGTGCGGGCTGCCTCATTGGCCAGCTTTGATTCTAGTGGTGCGTTGCGGCCGGCCGCAAACTACCGTACTAAGTCATTCATAATTCCGCTGAGTGCTATGGCGGCTGCATGCGTAATACCGCTTGCAACCTGACTGGAGCCACGGACGAGGTGCTTGGCCGGTGGAGTCGACAAATCAATATAAAAGATAATGGCAGAGGGAAGGTTGTGTTGGCCAAAATTGAGCGACAGGGGAGGCAGAGAGCAGACTACTCACCGGGGGAACGCATGGTCGTGGCTCCTTGCGACGGGACGGGACGCACTCCGGTTGGCGGCTCTGACAACTGCGGTCCGGTGGCGGTGCGGGAGTGGCGGACAGTTGCGCTCTCTCTCTCTCTTGGGCGATTAATGTTTTGGGGAACTGCCATAGGAGGCATGATTCGATCCAGAGACGAATCTAGGGTTTTGGATCAGAACAACTGTGGGTGCTGGATGAATCTGGCGATGGTTCGGCACTCCAAATTGGGGATTTCGGTTCTTCCTGCAGTTCGGCACCGAGCAAGCTTGTGGAAAGATCCGCACGGGTCAGATGTTTCACCTTTTTTTTTGACGAGGTTCGCTGTAACGCCAGATATGTTGTTCCGCGGACGCTAGGACCATTTCGGTACCATCGAAGCTCGGCCCATCGGCACCCTCCGTCGGTCAGCCAGCCCAGGGGGTACCGTATGTTTGAATTTCAAATCCGGCCTGCGTCTGCTGACGAGTTATGTGGGCTGGTTGACAGAAAGACAGCCCACTGCTCTTAGCTGCTGTCAACTATCTTTTTTTGACAATTTTTCAAACCAAACATTCAAACAAAAGCTGCAAACACCCCCAAAATAGAGCTGCCAAACTATGACAAGTTTCCTCTTATGCTAGTGCATGTGATGTGCTAGGTGAGAGAAACTAGTTTCACAAATACTTTATGTAAATTGTAAATGAAAAAGGATAGAGATTGAATACACATCGCGAAGCACGTGTGTGGTGCTAGATGCTTCCTCTAGCGAGGATGGGCGTACCAAATCCGCTTTATATATATATATATATATATATATATATATATATATATATGGACGTGGATTTGCTGCCATGGGTAGCTGTGCATATGTTCCATATCGTTTGATCTCTTCCAGGATCCATGCACCAGTTAAAGGACATTAGCTTTCCATCTTTGGTACCAAGCCATCTTAAGCTTTGGTGGGGTGGTTCAGAGCTCGTGTTTGTTCGTTCATGTTAAAAAAAAACAAAGTCGATCGTGTCCGACTCAAGATCCTCTCCTATTTCAGTCTAACTAAATTAATTAAAATCACTATTAAAACCGATAAAAATGATGACTCGTCTGAATATGAAGATGATTTGTTTTCTTCACCACTCCGTTAAAGGTAGCAAATTTCTCGTCAAACAAGGAAAATTAGTTTTGTGAGAGAGGGGAATTTTATGGATCCGAAATTAGTGAAGCTGAGGCTTTTTAAAATTGCATGTTAAACATATATGTTGCACTAGAAATTCCAACAGAAAGGGGATCCACTTCTAGGGAAAATACATCTACCAGGAAATTACAAGAAGTCTGTATTCAGGAACCACCGTGTAAAAAATGAACATGGCCCTCTGATTCCCTCAAATTGTGAAGCAGCAAAACCAGATCGGAAAAAATTAATAGGTGAAACAAATCAAAATCAAGAAGAAAGGCCAAACTGATGCGTTCAACATGCTGCCCATGTCCACGGCCGTGGACATCGGTCTTTGTGGGAGCAGGGCTAGACGTAGCATGGAGGGTGGCGCCGGTCTAACCGGAGCGAGGGGACTGGCTTTGCAGGAGTCTGGGAGAGGCGGCACAGTGCTGGGAGGGCCTGGGTGGAGTCCAGAGACGACCGGCCAGGGAAGTCTGACTGCTACCATCCATGGGTGCCCGTCGTCAGCTGGCCTAGCGCTGACAGGGGAGAAGGCGACGGTCGTGCCATCGCCGATAGTAGCGGTGCGGTAGGTGTTGGGAATATGCCCTAGAGGCAATCATGTATGATGATATTTCCCATTATATTTATAAAGATATTAATTTGTCCTTCTATAAACATCTGATGTGTATCATTGAATATGTGATTCGGCTGTTGAACTATACATTCATGTTGTTTGTACTAAATGTTCTTGGTCATTGAGGTTGTGCTGGACACACAACTTAGACCAATGTAAAAGTCGGCTTGATGACTCGGTTCCACTTGTCATGGGCATGGAGATGCTACTCCGACTTACATAGATTCGGCTAAAGAGTTTAGTGAGTCGGATTGACCCATATTGAGGTACAACGAACAAGTTGTCATTTGTATATCTCAATCAATGTAATCCTTAGACCTAAGGTTGTTGCTCAGTCTGAGTTGAGGATCACCGACTTAGGTTCAATCAAACGCTGATCCATAACTGGGCAGTTATAAAGGCAGATTTCGGGTCGACTGAGAATCAAGCTGCATGATGTGAATAACCAAGTTGGGATTTTGCCCCTCCACTTGGAGAGATATTCTCTGGGCCCTCTCGGATGATATGATTCAGAAAGCATGGTCATGCATGACTCGGTTAAGTGTTAACCGAGGTGATCGACTTAGAGTTAGTAGGATGAATCACTTATCTCGGATCGAGAAGAGATTCAGACTATTTAATGGATGAAAATTATTTGCCTGTAGTCTGACAAGGTATATCGTGAGGCAAAAGGGACTCGAACGCAAGTCGCATTGGAAAGACAAGTCTTCATGACTGTTTGGTACTTGGGAGTTAGCATGTTCTTCTAGGAGCCTCTACCGACTAATCGATTGAGAGTCGGACTCCAATTGTGTCCAAGTTGCCGAGAGATTGAGGAGTCACACACTTAAGAGCGGGAGCAAGTTCGGACTGGATCTGAACCGGAAATCTGGTTGGGTTGGACCCGAGCCAGATTTGGACTGAGTCAGTGAGTCAGACTCATGGTGACTGGTATTATATGGGCTTTAGTGAATGGGCCACGTGAGTGGAGCCCATGTTCACTTCCTATATATAGTGGGGCACAGTAACCCAAGTGGGTTAATCGTTGATCGCTTATGTCATTCCATGAGTTAGAAACTGTAACTCCATAGCAGTCCAGCCGTCGTAACGAACCTAGCAGTTCACCGCCGGCGCTCCTCCTCGTACGTGTGGACACCAGCATAGGCGTTGTATCATCAGCTCTTGGATGATCGTTGATTGGATCAGGATCACAAGGACTGCACTGCATCAACTGACGCGCTACATCAGTAATCCGCAACCGCACGTCTAGTGGTAAACCTCGTGGCCTTCTACCTCAGCTAGATCTTTGGATCACCACGTTAGAGGGAAAAAGTTTTGTTTTATCTCTACGTGGCCCAACAGTGGTATCAGAGCAATAGCTTCTGGTTTTAGACTTGAGATCTCGCATATGTGATATGTGGTTGGCTGTAGATTTGATCACCTATGTGCTATTTTGGTGGTCGATCTATGTGATAGATCGGTTTTGTACGATGTTGATTGGATCAACTGTACTCGGGAAATGGTAGATCTGATTTCCATGTTCATACTGCTGAGTTCGTGGAACGACATACCCCTACCGGTTGGTTTTCGTCATTGGGGTAGACCGGGACACGTAAATCCAAATGCGGTGATCGAAGATCAAAGAAGTTTGATCGAGTCAGAATAATGGTCGAAATCCATATTCAGATCGTAGATGTGATCTACGTTTTTGGAAAAATCGTTGCAAGTTTAGATGTCGTAGCGCCTTAGATGTCGTTGCGACTTTCACAACGTCGGTAGAAATCGTATCTATGCATAACTTGTTTTTGGAGGAAGTTGTAAATGGTATGGTTCACGTGCATGTGATGTATGTGTGTAATCCATACGTGATATGTGAATCACGGTTTTGTCAGACGGCTGGAGCCTAGGTGCTGTTATTTTATTGTATAACGACCTGCATGTCGGATTCTCTATGTAATTTACTCTACTAAGCTAGTGTAGCTTTATGGAGAACCCGGATGTCTTGCAAGGCTATGTACATGTTGGCAACATGAAGTAAGACGACAAGTGACAAGAGTTGGCACGAGTCGGATTACAGGCTTTATGGAGATGGAGATCGCCATAAAGAGAGCCATACCATTTCACATTATAATTGCTTTATTTTGTGTTGTTGATATGTCTCTGTTTTACCTCTGTTAGATAGTCGTTAAAATTTAATCCCTCAAAGAAGGTCTAGTCAGTTTTTCCGCCAGTGTTTGCACCATCACAAGTCGGACATTTTTGGTAGTGGGCTCACAAAATTGCGGTGCTGCCAATTCTTTCCGACTAGGTGGGTTCGAGTTAGACTCTTACTGCGGAAACACTCGGTAAGCTAGACGGGTCCATCACAACGGTTGTGGGGCTTGGGGAAAAGTCGGATGGGAGTCGGGGCATGTGATGCCACCCATCCAACATGAGTCGTATGCGATACGATTGACAGGGAGTTGTCTAGCTAGATCACTTGGAGGCTAGCGGTGATGCTAAAGCTCACTAGCTGACTTACTTATTTAGGATCCTGATTCACTAAGCAACCATCGGAGGGGTGTTGGTTCTAGTAGGAGCATAAAATATTAAAGTGTTTAATATGCTTGCTCTTTTATGAATACATGGCTTAAATGTTTTGCATATTTTCTGTTGTAGATCATGGCACCAAGTAGCAGTCACTCTCAGATATCTGGTTTTGCTTTGAGAACCATTCTTGAGAAAGATAAACTGAATGACACTAATTTTACCAAGTACCATTCACTATCAGATATCTGGTTTTGCTTTAAGAAAAGAAGGACTAAGTCCTAGACAACCCACTTCTAGATGAGCCGAATGAGAATGCATCTGTCGCTGCCACCAATGCCTACCGTCGGGCTAAGGATGAGTACACAGATATAAGTTGTCTTATGCTTGAGCACATGGAACCGGACTTGCAAAAGCAGTTCGAGAATGTTGAGGCCTACGATATGCTCGAAAGCCTCAAAAGTATGTTCCAGGATCAGGCGAAGACTGAGAGGTATCAAGTCTCTTAGGCTTTGCAGAGTTGCAAGATTAAGGATGGTGATCCACTGAGTCCGCATGTGATCAAAATGGTTGGTTACGTGTAGTCTCTAGAGAGGATTGGCTACCCCATTAGCGAAGAGTTCGCTACGGATATAATTCTGAACTCTCTTCCTAGTGCATATGGGCAGTTCATTTCAAACTACCACATGCATGGTATGGATAAGAAGCTCACTGAATTCCATGGGATGCTAAAGCAGGTAGAGGCGGATCTCAAGAAAGGCGCCAGTCAAGTGTTGATGGTGCAGAATAAGGCTAAGTTCAAGAAGAGTTCTTGGACTAAGAAGAAGGCTAAGTCGGGAGGAAAGCTGGCTCAGGACCCGGTCCCAAGCGCTTCCTCAGGGACTAAGCCATCTCCTTTAGCCCGATCCACTTGCTTCTACTGCAAGGCGGATGGCCACTAGAAGAGGAATTGCAGCAAGTACTTGGCCGACAAAGCCAAGAGTGGAGGTATAACTTCCAACTCAAGTACACTTGTTTGCAATGTTATAGACATTTATCTTGCTGATGCACCTAATAGTTCTTGGGTATATGATACCAGATCAGTTATTCACATCTGCAACTCGTTGTAGGGACTGGTAAGAAGTAGGAGCGTAGCAAGATGCGAGGTTGATATTCTAGTCGGCAGCAAAGCGAGATTCGCTGCGTTGGAAGTCAGCACGATGCAACTTCATTTAACTTCCGGATTCATTATGGATCTGAATAATTGTTATTATGTTACAGTGCTCAGTTGAAACATTATTTCTACTTCATGTTTGATGAGTCAAGGCTATAAGTCGAATATCAACAATAATGGTTGTTCTTTGTATTTGAATGATATGTTTCACGGCTTTGCACCCGTCTAGGACGGGTTATTTATTTTGAGTCTTGATGGTGAGTCAGTTTATAACATAAGTGTTAAAAGGTTGAAACCAAATGATCTGAATATGACTTACTTTTGGCACTGTCGACTTGGTCATATAAGTTGGAAACACATGAAGAAGCTCCATGATGATGGACTCCTAACTTTGTTCGACTTGGAGTCGTTCGAGACATGTGAATCCTGCCTACTCGGCAAAATGACCAAGACACCTTTTGCAAAGAGTTGTGAAAGGGCATCCGACTTGTTGGGACTAGTACATAGTGATGTATGTGGACCAATGAACACAACAGCTAGGGGTGGTTATGATTACTTCATTACCTTCACTAATGATTTGAGTAGGTATGGATATATCTACTTGATGAAACATAAGTCGTACACCTTTGAAAAGTTCAAAGAATTCCAGAATGAAGCACAGAATCAACTCGGCAAGAAAATAAAGTTTCTTTGGTCGGACCGAGGAGGCGAGTACATGAACCATGAGTTTGATGACCATCTGAAAAGTTGCGGAATAGTTCCTCAGCTTACTCTGCCAGGAACGCCGCAAAGGAACGGTGTCTCAGAAAGGCGGTGATGACCCACAAGTATAGGGGGTGTATCATAGTACTTTCGATAAATAGGAGTGTCGATCCCAACGAGGAGCAGAAGGTGGTGAACAGTGGTGTAGAGAAGGAAATCCCTGTGAATACTTAGCAAACGGATTTTTAGTAGTTTTCTGATAAGGCAACAAAACAAAGAGCAAGTAATAAAGACAACGAACAAGAGGAGCAAGTGGCCCAATCCTTTCTTAGCAAAGGACAAGCCGGTGGAAATACTTATAAGGACCAAATGTTCTCGAGGACGCATGGGAATTCTGTCAAGTGAATTCGCTTCAAATAGCTGAGTACTCTTGTTTGGTGTTGTAAGTGTTGTGTGGGTGAACCTGTGCTAATGTACTGACCTTACTTGGACTAATACATACGTGTGATTAAAGCCCCTGCAAACATCCGTAACTACAGGAAAGTAAATAAGATATAAATCTAACCACAACCTTAAACTCTGAGATCCTACGCTCCCTTGTGCAAAGGTGTCCTAACGGGGGTTCAGGTTTCTGTCACTCCGGAAACCCCACAATTAGTAGCCAAATACACAATGCATTCCCCTAGGCCCATAAATGGTGAAGTATCATGTAGTCGACCTTCACATGACACCACTAGAAGAATAGCACCACAACTTAAATACTAAACCATTGAATAATAACTCATCACAGATTCACTACTAACAACATGACTTATCCCATGTCCTCAAGAACACAACGAACTACTCACAAGACATCATATGGATCAAGATCAAAGATGATAGTAATGGATAACAATCTGAACATAAATAATAATCCAATGGTTCCACTCACAAGCATAAACTACAATAATAATTAACACCGGGAAAGTTTCCACTAAGAACTAAAGAAATATCCAACACAATTGTTACAGTGGGACGGAGTGGTGATGATGGTGCTGGTGGAGATGATGGTGTGGATGATGATGCCGATGAAGCCTAGCTTGATTATGGTGTTGATGGCGACGGTCTCCCATCTTCGGGAAGGAATTCCCCCAGCAGAAATCTGTCTGCTGGAGAGATCTTTATCTCTCGGTGTTTTCCGCCCCCAGAGGGGGCGGAAATCTATCTGTGGTCGCTCTCCCTGCCTTAGAGTTTCGTAGGGAAGATATAGGCGAAGGGGCGGAGTCGAAGGCCAGGCAGGTGGGCCACACCTGACCTAGGTGTGGGGTCAGGTGGGCCCGCGCCTAGGGGTGTGGGGCCCATGCCGTCCCTCTTCACTCCTCCTTCTGGCTTCCTTTGTCTTCTGGTAAAATAATATGTTTCCATATTTTTCAGGTATTTTTCTGATCTTCGCGAAATTGCACCGAAACACCTTCTTTTCCATCAGAATCCAGACTTCGGCAGTCCATCCTCCAGGAATCATCCAACATGCATAAACAGATGAAAAGCCATAAGTAATACCTTATAATAAGACAAATATCAATGAATAGAGGTAAATTATGATATAGAAAGGTGATGCAAATTGGGCGTATCAACTCCCCCAAGCTTAGACTTCGCTTTTCCCCAAGCGAATACTGAGCTCAGTAAACATGTCCACATGTGTTATGGAGTGAAGTGTCGATAAAATAATACAAACAAGAAGCATCACGCTTACCATTGCACAACTTATAGAAGAAAGCAACTCACCACTATAGAATTTAGCTTGCAACCAAGTACATCAGTCACAATAGAGATGCATAAAGATAAATTAGAATTGGAAATTGCAAACTTGTTCTTGGTCAGAGAACACCTGGCAACCAGTTTCTCAAAAAGCTTTTTGTAGAAGTTTTTCAACAGGAGCACTCTTTGCTCAAAAAGGTTTTTCACAAGTGAAGGCTTTCAAAGTAATACTCAATATATAAGAGTTTTGTGCAAACAAGAAAGATAGAGAACATGATTGAATAAATCACCATATGAATGCTTGAAACACAATAACTCAGATGCTTGCTGGAGATAGAGAGGAAGTAGGTTTACTGACTCAACTTGGAAGTGGGAGAAAGGTCCCTTCTTAGAGGGAAGCAGATATTACAAGTCATAAAGAGATTCCAAAAGATTATGGTACTTACTAGCTTTGAGCCCTCATAGCCCCTATCATAAGCATCTTGAGATGATTAAGGTTAAAGTGCACAAAGATGGAGTATATGCTTGACGAAATATAAGTTGGAAATATCATGTCCCTTGAATATGAGGGCCACTCCTCATGCTACTCAACTTTGGTCTCTTGTCATTGTAAGTATTTGCATATCATTGAGAACCGCCAACGGGGTAACCCTTGCACATGGTACAGGAGCTTTCCCATAACCAAAATGACAAGGCAAGCAGACAATGAGCATCTCAGCGATCTTTTTATTTACTATATGTATAGCTTTTTATTGAGAATGCTTCATAGATAGCTCACTATGGTGATGCTGCAAGTTTCCACCATGATTATGCATGGCTTAGGCTAGTGGCCCAGGCGTTTCTCTAACACAGGATACAAACTCCATGGACTTACAAGTTCCCTCTTTATTTCACACTATTGACATCCATAGACAAACGAGAATGATATCAACTGAGTACAAGGTTCATGTGCGATGTTGAAAACATTCCCCGTGACAGCACGGTTCTGCTAATTCCAATGTATAGATGCAAGCATATACAACTTCGATGGCACAATGGGTCAAGTCTATTAGGGGCAGGAAAATAAAGTGTGCCATCAAGTTCGTGAGAGCTTTACTAACTAGTTTTCCCATAACAATATACTTTTAATTTGAAAGGTAGATAAAACTTGATAATTTTCTTGGAATAGCAATAATGCTACTAGGTAGATATGGTGGACACAAATGGCAAAGGTTTTGGTTCAAAGGGATTTGGAAACATGAGAAGTATGCCTTCTCAAAACAGGTTTTTGGCTAGCAAGGCTGGGTAGCAAGAAAGAGAGTTGAAAGAAACAAGCAAGCATACACGTAATAAATCCAAACATGCAATCTTCCTTGAAGACACAAAAACATCTTAAATAAAGAATACTAAGCTTATGGGCCAACAAGAAAGAAAACAAATGATACAAAATACCTGTAAGATTTTTCTCTTTTTCTTTCAAACCTCAAAAGTATTGCTACTGACCATAACTCAGTTTTCCAAAACCAATTTCTATCCACTTGATGCTCCAAAAGTGGTGCCAATACTAATCAACAAGATCCATCATATAATAGATATTGCAAACTAAAATAATGTTGGGGTTTGTAACATCCCAATTTCAGCAACCCTGATTAAATGTCCAAAAGGCAAAAATCAGGGGGAACAAAAACTTTTTCTTACATTGTGTGCTTACCTGTTTTCTTGTGCTCAAGCAACTGTTTGTGCATTAGTTGTGAACTCTTCATCTCAAACTAAGTTTACAAAAACTATTTTACAAAATAGATGTCTTGGCTCATCTTTCATATTCTCAAATGTTCTGGCATTTCCAAAACCTAAGCCAAGATGACTTTGACACAACCAAATACATTACTATATTATTGTGCCAAAACTATGGAGATATATATACTCTCCTTATGTTTTCAAGACAAAACCTTAAACTACCCTTATCTCTAGGTTAGTCCAAACCCTTTATTTAAACCTTTTCATCTCAATCTTGGTAGAGATACCAAGATGGTACTTACCTTATTTCAAATCAAAACCCCTTCCAAATTACGCATCCTTACCTCAAGCTAGGCTTGATGGTAACCCTAGTAGTAGTTAGCTAAGTTAATATGAATTGCCTTGATCTCCTGGTTGATGAATAGGACCCAATCCTTGCTTATGATCATCAATCTCAAGTTAAGCTTCCCAATTCTAGAGCTATCCTAAGCCACTAAAGTAACCATCCCCTCTCATGATTAGATCATTCCAAGGCTAATCCCCTTGGATGGTTTCCAACTCAGTGGAGACCCAATATAGGCATGAATCCTTTCCACTTGTTTATTACCTCAACATAATCTCCTTGATCATGGGTTTGGATCCTAGCATCCTCTCAAAATCATCTACACTTGCACTCTAGTCAAGATCTCCAAAACTGCCAAAATGGCTAAGTCTGCATTTTTTATCTAGATTCAATCTTTGGAGCTCTACCTTTTCCAACCTAGGTGCATTATTGAGAATTTACCTAAACCATCTTGTAGTACATAATTAGTACTACCAAGGCCCACTCTTTCCCTTTTCTAATCCATTCTATCTCCCACTCATCCTGTCAACACCCGGATTTTTAATCCCAGATGCCTGTTATGCCATACATCGCAATCCCAGGATTACCATTTTTGCGACACATAACAGAATTGGATACCACAGTACATCATCCATTACAAACCATACATAAGGTCTTACACAAATAAGGATCTCAGGATCCAGTTCTTAATACAACACAAGCAGCGGAATACATAATAATAACGGTAGCGTAGGAGAAGCTCCATCTTCGGGGTCACAGGCAATGCTGACGATGGGACAGGATCCTAGTTGTCTTAACCTTCCTGGGGTCCATCCTCCAGGTACTCTTCTTCATAGTCTGGCCACGGGAATAGCCAGGGACAAAGCCATGAGTACTCTTTAAGTACTCGTAAACTAATACTAACAAGTGAAAGGGTTTTTTGATAATCGGAAACTAGGCTCTAGGGTTGTGTTGCAAGAAGCCGGATTTATCTCTACTAAGTTCAGAAGAAAGAGAAGCTAGTCAAAATTTTATAACTACTAAGGGGGAACTTGTATTTCATATCACAACTCTGTTGTGGTTAAGTCAAAGTCTCAATTCATTTCACAAGTCATTTTGAAAACATCTGACGCGGGAACAGTATGGCCACTCCAACTGTCCATAACCGCGGACGCGGCTATTCGAATAGTTTGACACTCTGCACAGATTGTACACTTTCACCACAACATTCGATACATCCGTCAGGAACAAATCCTGAATTCACCATACTGAGTATGCGGATAATCAATCCTAACCTTTCAATTACACGCCCTAGTATAAGCACCTCTCTTGTGAGTTTGGCCTCCCAACCATGACCAACTGTCATCTTGGGTACTGCAGAGGTGGACAATCTTCACAAGGTAGCCTCAGCTCATACCTTGGCTGTGAGGGAACTAATACTAAGGTATATAAGTTTCCAGTCATTTCCTATCCAATTCTCGGGTATTGTGGTTATACGGTAAAAATTGGAATGGTATCGCATCCAGAAAACCATCAGTTTTATAAAGGGCTAAGGCTCATGCCTCAACATTTTCATCACCATAAATCATCTGGTATTCGGAAACACATGTCCAAAACATTTCAATAGAATGATCCATCATTCCAAGGTTTTCATAACCATTTTTCCACCTAGTATTCACATCTAATGTTGATCATGTTTTATGCTTAGCACTAGCATCTACAAGTGGGGGTAAGTACTAATGAGGGGTGGTAAACTAGTGGAGTTTCAACTAAGTTCAATCTCATGCCTTAGGATGACATAAAGATTATTTATCTTAGGCCTAATTTTATGCTCTTTATGCAACCTTCAATTATCCTTCTAGTATCTATAATTTACTTAAGTAAACTCTAAGTAATAGCTTTGATAAAGAAATAAAGTAGAAAGCTTGTAAGTAAAACTAGGATTGGGTATCCTCAAATATGTCTAACCAAGCATGCTTAGTGCATTGCATAGGTTATCTAAATTTCATAGTTGCAAGTGTTATCTTGCAAGGTTAATAGCTTGACTTGAGCAGAGCAGTGGCTGAAGTTCTCCTCGTCTTCTTCTTCGTAGTATCCTCCTTCTTCCTCGTATCCTTGGTCAATACTAGCGTCTATAAATAAATACGAGGTACACAATCACCAAACAATTCTTAACTACGTGCAATCATAACACAAAAGGGTCATATAGATGATCTAGCATCATCACTAACCTTACAAGATTAAAGGTTGGTTTAATTCCTTTTATTTTTAGAAAAGTAATTTCTACTCATTGAAAAACTACTTAAGATTTAATATCCTCCAAACCAAACATGGGATCATGTTGACACATGTCATCACCACATATTTTAGTCCATGGGAATGTGATTTAAAGTGGTGTCACAATTTAATAAGGTTTTACCCTTTTATTTTAATTAAATACGTGACTAGAAATGCCTATGTGACATTCTTTTATTACTTGAACATTATTTCTATAAGTAAACCTAAATGTTTTTATATATTATGAAAGGTATGGTTAAATGTGATTTTTGAGAGTTGGAATCAACTCAAAAGCTATCATGGTTTAAATTTGAAAAATGTTTGAATGCAGAAAAGCTTCTGCCTTGTTATTTTTACCAAGGATGATCTACAGATCCTAATGACTTGAATCCAACGGGCTTGGATTCATCATTGCAAGACCTTTCCAACAAAATTGGTTTCATTCAATTTGTTTCACTGAATCGATCTGGGTTGATTTTTGAATCTAGGTACAGAAGTGTGGTTGAAATAAAATGGAAAAGGTTAAATTCAAATGACTGGGCTGAGCGGGAAGTGATACTAGGCCAGCCTGCTAAGAACAGCGCTTACGCGGGCTGGTTAAGTCGCTGTCCTCACGCGTCAGTGAGACGAGGGGGTGCGAAGTGGTATGGGGCGAGCCATGGGATCTTGTTATAATCTAACGGCTGAGGGTCATCGTCGACGTTGGGAAACGCCGGCGAGACAGAAACCTAACGCGGCAGGTAGGGGTCGTCGGGGGCTCACCGGGGCTCAGGCGAGGGTCGGCGAGGCAGGCGAACGACAAAGTCGACGACGGCGAACCTCCTGGTACCGACAGCTTCTCCTAGGGCGGCTCCAATCGCTGGCTCCCTTTTTCTCCAGAGGCGGCGGGCTCCGGTGAAATTCCGGCGAAGTGTTGCTCGCCTTGCTTCGGGAACGGGGTGGAACAATTAGTGATGAGAGGGGAGTGAGATGGTGTGCTCAATTCGGCTGGGGGTGGCCTCAATTTATAGTCGCGACGATGAGACCGAACGGGATGGGCAGGCGACGCTGACGACATGGCTACGGGCTGCTAGAGGCATGGCCGGTGGTGGCGATCGCTTGGTGGTCTCCTGGCGTTGCTCTACGGCTTTAATGCGCATGTAGGGGCGGTGGAAAACGGTCTGGAACACGCGACGCTTTGCGCGGAAGAGGCAGCATCTTCGACGGCGAGCGGTGGCTGTGATGCATGGGGCGGGGAACGGGGATGTCTGGCGGTCTCCTAGGTCGGTGGCGATCATGTATGCACGCGGCGAGGGCGGCGCACGGTCTGTGGGCGTGTGTCGAGGGCGGCACTCTGGTGCACGCTCGGCATGGTTGACAGAGCCATGGGCGCGGCGTTCCTGGGTGCTCTGGTCGATGTCTTCGAGGCAGGGCTGGTCGAGAGGGGGCGATGAGGCATGGGTGATCTCCCAGACAAGGTTAGCACGGCTAGTTTCTCTCCTAGATTGTTGTCTACACTGGGGTGGCATGGTGAGCTTCGGCTGTTCACCATTGATGGCATTGCCCAGCTTACAGTGAGGCTAGTGCTTGGTTTAGTTGGCTAGATGATCTACTGAGGTTGTTGTGAGCTAGAAAGGGAACCAGTTAGGCAAGAATCACTGCTCACAATAGTGTTTGGATTTTTTTTGATTTGTATCTGCATGGTGTTTGATGAAATGGCCGCAAGAATTTAAGTTTTGAATTTTGAAAAGATTTTTGGTGGGTGTGCTATACTGGTGCTGGTGAGTCTGCAGATGCTTGGGTTTTGAAAGTTGAGCTTATTTGAGTGGTTTTTGAAAAAGTGGGATCTTCCCATATGATAAAGATTCAATTTTGAATTGGCATTTAAACTATGCATTTGAAAGTTTCTGGATGATCACAAAGTGGGCCTTGATACTTTGTTATGAATACAATCAAGGGGTGTAAAGATCTACACAAGTTTCTGTTAAGTTCTGAAAGTTTGAGACAACCAAAGTAGGCATGGGAGTTAAATTGGTCAAAATGACCATTCACTCATTTTGCTTGTTTTGATTTATTTGTCTTTGGGAAAGTGTGGGGATTGTTTAGATGATGTTTATTTCACGTAAGAATACTTTTGCAAGCAAAGAAACACATAAACAAGGCAATTCAAAAGAATTCAAATTGGAATGCATACACACATGCATGCTTTCTCATTTTATTTTAGAAAAGTTTTTGTTAACCCTAAATTTGATGATTAGAGTTTGATGATACAAGTTTAGTATTTTTGGGATGTTACACATCCATGATGGTTTTGTAGTCAAGATAATAATGTTCTCTACAAATCTTATCATCTTGCCTACTTTGGCAGAAGCTCACATCTATATGCTACCTCCCCTTGGCCAACTCCTTGCATGGTTATGATCTACTAACCATGGACTATCAACCCCCACTTTACTTGTTTCCATTGGAGCCCTATGCTTCTTAAACCCACATGGTTTAGGAGGCTAACCGATGTGTCTGTTATGGCAGCCTTATTTTCAACAAAGTTTGCCATCTCATCTAGATCACCTCAAATGCAACCAAGCCCAACTCTTGTATCAAGGTGATCTTCCTTTATCATCTATATGACATGGTTTATCCATCCATATACCCCTTGTACCAAGGTGATCTTTGAGCTCCCTAATCCAACCCTGTTTAGATGGCATCAGAATTACAAAACCCTAGATCCTCCCCGAATCTAGTTTCCATCATATTCACCACTTTTCTTCCAAACCAAGGTGAACCTTGATGCCTACATCAAGTTTACATCATCTACCTTATATATAATCATCCCCAAATAATTCTCCCAATTAATTGGATTATTAAATTATTTTATTTCCTTATCTTGCAAATTCCTCAAAATCCTTGTCTTTAAAGGCAAGTTTGTTTTTCTCCAAACCACTTTTCCAAATCAATGTATATTTGAGTTCTCCATATAATATCCCATCTTTCAAACTTAAAAATAAATATTTTTGAGATTCGTTATTATTTCTTTTTTCCCTTTTTCTTAAATGGCAGAAACAAGAAATAATTCCCTAAAAATACTTTTACACCTCAATAAATCCCAATAAAATTCTCCAATATGTGTTATGGTATTTAGGACCGTATCACATAAAAAACCAAGCTTGTACAATATAAAAATATCATTTTTGCTTCCATAATATACTTTAGCACCTTTTGAAGAAGTGTAGTTAAATGGGATTATAATCATTAGAAAAATCTCATTTAAATCATGAAGTGATTATTTGACCTATACCACCTACTAGTACCATTTACACACTTTGCTCAATACAACATTTTCAACTTTCTTCACAAGCCCTCATTTGATAATTTTTTGCCAAACCAACCAAACTTGGTCCAAACAAAACCTAAACAAGCTCCAACCTTGTCAAGCACTACACCACAGCCACCCCTACACTATCTGGTCGTGTACTAAAGTACCACCTACTACAGCCACCCCTCCTTTTGTCCCTTGTGCTTGTTTGAGAGGAGAGACAAAGACCATCTCTTGTCCAAAGCAATATTTAAAACCTTGCAGCACCACCCCCAACCTCTCTCTGTCCCTAGCCCGACCAGGCCCCCTCTCTCTCCTTCCCATCGCCCCTGCTGACCAATAGATGGCTACCTCCCTCCCTCCAAGCTTTCTCCATGGACTTAGACCACCATACACCCTCTTGTTCGGTTTATAAGAAAAGAGGCCAGAGCACACCTCCCCTCCCCTCTCATTTCTCACCCAACCCACCAGAGAACCTCCCCAGAGCTCTCCCACTCCCTCCTTCCCTCTCCTCTGGCCACAAGAGCATGAAGTGGCCATTTCGGCCATTTTTAGAGCTCTCAAGCTCGTGCTCGTTTCCACCCACCCCTAACTCCTCCACTCCTGCCAAGACACTCCTATGCAGTAGTATTACTCTCCCCCAAAATCCCCTGGATCCTTTCACCCTCTACATCTTGGGAGAAAGAGAACTTCATCTTCGGTGCTCAAACTTGCATGCAAGCGAGCAGATCGCCTCGACCCTCCCCTCCTCTGTTATTTGCAGGACATCTGCTTACCTTGTGAAGATCTATCATTCCCCGCTATTTTATGGCCCAGTACTACCCTAAGAAACCCCCCCCCAACGAGCTCCAGAAAGTCCGTCACCATCGTCTTCGCGTGAGGATCATCCCGGGGCCAAACGGGGCGTTGCCGACCATCACCGGACTTACCGGAGTGAGTCGCATCACCCTGGCTCGTCTCCGGCACTTGAGAAGCACCCTGGTGAGCTCCCCTAACCTCCCCATTTTCCCTAGGATTTCGCCGTGGCGGCCCCCGTCTTGAGGTTGAATACCAGCACCAGCCGTAGATCCCCCATAGATCCAACGGCCTATGACCACCGGTACCCCTTTGGCCTCTCAGTCGCTGACCAGCGGACCCTGGCCAGGCAGATCCGAATTTCTGCCTCCCGCGCGTGGTGACTCTGGGTGGGCCGAATTGCTCCTGCACAGCCCATTCTCAGATAGATCTAGCCTCGAACCTCCCTCCCTTTTATCTAATTTCTCCAAATCTGGAAGGTATCAGTTTAGTTTAAATCCAAATGAAAATGCAAAACCACTTAAAATATTCAAATCCCATTTTTCTTAGGTACATGTATGTCTTTACAAACCTGCAGACTTGGTGCTGGACCAAAATAATGTTTAAAATAAAGATGATAAATCTTCTATCAAGATATATCCATATCACTAATTATTTTCTCTAGAAAGTTTTACCAATCCAATTGAAGTCAAATCAACTTGTTCTGAAAGGTATAATCCATACCTTTCATATCCTACTAGCCCCATCCTAGTTTGCTTCCTAGAGTTCAGTTAGCAAAAATAACAAAAACAAGCCTTTTATGCCTTTAGGAAATTCCCTAGGTCAAACCAAATGAGGTTGGACCTAATTACAACTTTATTTGAAAACACATACACCCGTATTTCATAATCCAGCAGCTCATATTTTTATGAGTCTCTGTTGTATTTTAGTGAATTAAACTCTTCTATGCATGGTTTAATCACTAATAAAAACACTAAGTAGCTCTGTAACTCCAAAAAGATTGATTCCAATTTTTAAAGTAAGGTTATCTAAGTACCTAACATGTTTCCTTGGAATCAACTAAAAAGATTCTGTATAATAAATCTGATGAAAAAGACAAATCTGGTCCAGTACTTCCTTTGGGGATTTCTCAAGGGCATTCTGGTAAATGTTTTGAGGTGATTCCAACTCCTCTTGATTCAGTACACCAAATACTACTTTATCACCCAAGGAAATAATTTTTGGAACTCCAGAGAAGCTCTGGGGAATTATTTCCTAAAAACTAGAGCTTTAATCACTATAAAATCCATTATAAATCAAGGAAAATTGATAAAATAGTGAAACCACTTTTGTTTGCTTCATTTTATCAATACCTATCTGATGGTATCATTTTCATACAATGTTATCATACATATCAAGCCCTTGGTCAAAAACCTCTCCTAGTTAGTTCCTAGACTCTAAATCAAAAGGGAGCCTTTCTCCCTAATATCTCCAAGTCTCCTCCCCATCCCATCCAATCCAACCCCCAACATCCTACTAATGTTTATCATGTATTTATCCTTAGCTTGTTGTATGGTTTGATGTTTGTATGCTTGTATTGATTGGTGTATTGTGTGTTTGCATGTATGTTCGATAACGGCGATAGTTACGATTGTGTGACGCCGAGAAGAAGGATGCATCGGGGTTATCCTTATTATTGATATTATTGGTATTCTAGTTATCTAACACCGTCAAGGGACATATCGCTGGTCACAGGCAAGCCACCATTCCTGAACTCCTGTATTTACCTACTCCCGTTTATCAGCTGTTTTATATCTGTTTATAAATTGCATGATTAAAGGCATGTTTTGTATTCAAATAAACAGACGTGAGTAACTTGGATCCTCCAAGTTATGAATAAGTGTCCCTTGGACACCTACCCTATTTACACCTACTTTTACCCCTTAGAACGAGGCTAAGATGATTAGCATCTTCCCTCTTGGAACCCATAGACTTTCAACGATAAAACTATTTTGGGTTATACCCTACTGCAAAGTTTTCAAAATAAAACCCTTGGAAAGAGGCATCCTTTCCAAAGTGGAAGTTTTACTAAAATAAGATATGAGGTGGATGAAGAGGAAGTTAAGTAAGAGAAAGGAAGGGATGTTCTAAGCCACTGTCCGGAACAATTTATCCGTGCAACCACATTAGCCCAGATGCTGGGGCTTAGCTCGTAGTTTGTCATATTTAGCCGAGGCTGCTCTTACTCGCTAAAGGGGAGAAATCCCCTGAAATCCGGGCTACCTGTAGGGTAATGCACTGGTGCAACAATTGGGTCTCTCACGGACGGTATGCTTTTAGGTAGTACGGATGGAAGATTGTCACTATTGCTACTGGTCAGACTTCCGTCTGGAGGTAGGGTTCAGTACGGGAGGAAGGGCCAAGGTCGTAGTACCCCATACTCGTACCGGAGAGAACAACCCAAAAGGAAAAGCCGCCGTTGCTAGGGATGGACAAATGAAAAGCGTAAGTTTGATTATCCAAGCCCCTGTCTACTGTGTGTAGCAGGCCTTGGTTTCATCCCGGCGGATGTATTGATTCTTGTGGGTAAAGTGCACAAACTCTGCAGAGTGTAATCTATTCGAATAGCCTTGTCCACGGACAAGGACGGTTGGAATGGCAAGTGCTAGGAGGACCCTTCAGATAAGTTGAGATGAACTAAAGAAAGTGACTTGGTCACGAGAATAGATAAATAATAAGTTGGTTTTGACTAGAGATGGTCGATAAGGTTCTAACCCGGGTTTTACAACAAAACATTTTCTAAATCTTTTTAACAAGCATGTGGAGAAGTCCATATTTTCTAAAAGGAGGCATATTTTCTAAAAATCCTTTTTCAACAAAGATATAGAGATGCCAATGTTAAGTCCTTCGAAAACAAATATAGTGTAGAGCTTTCTTGTCACAACCAAATATGCATTAGTCGTATTACCCTTGTCTTTGTGGTTTGCGAGTACCTTCAAAGTACTCACCGACATTGTCCTTGGCTATTTACCTGGCCAGATTGCAGATGTTAAGAAGGAACGAAGATGCTGACGTCTATGCGAGCTAGGCCGTCTTCCCAGTCAGTTGACTGTAGGTTAAGGCACGGGCTCTGCACTGAAGACTTCCACTATTTGTGTTGTATTATCCATAATGGACACTTTGTAAGTTTTGTACTCGTTACTATATGGATGTTGTAATGATACTAGTCGGTTATTCTCATGGCTCACTGATCATGGGAACATGAATTGTATGCATAACGGGTATTCTCGGACCGTAAATCTGGGGTGTCACGGGGTTCGTAGCAAGGAAAACACAAAATTTCTACCGCATGCACACAAACAGGCAAAGATCTATCTACTAGATTGTAGCAACGAGTCGATTAGAGTACTCACCCTCGAAGATTACAAAGCGGTTAACGAGAGCAGATTCTCATGGGTGATGTATTCGTACACTTGTCGATCTCAAGATCGCGTAGACGATCCTTGCAGCACTGCGTTCCGGCAGCGCTTCCGCAGTCAGTCACACGTTCGGTACCCGATTAAGACCTTCCTCTCCCTTGTTCCAGCAGGCAGCGGAGGTTGTAGTTCTCCCCTCGCGATTCCGGCAGCACGAAGGCGTGGTGTCAGAAGTAGAGGGAAGATCCCGCAGGTCTTTGCCTAAGCTGATGCGAGTTATGGCGGATCTAGGGTTTTCGGGCGATCTAGGTTTAGAAGGCTAGAGAGGAGGAGGTGGTGTCGGCGGCGGCTAGGGTGACGGCGACGGGTCGGCAGGGCGTGAGGCAGCGGCGACATGCGGCGGCGGTGGCGCACGGGGTGGGGAGGTCTGGCTCTTGTGTGTTCTTTGGGGCAGACCTCCCCCTCTATTTATGAGAGGGAGGGAGGCTTGGGAGAGGGGAGTTTGAATCCATACACAAACCCAAGTGGATAGAAGGAAGGACTCTTTCCTTCTTCCACTAGGAAACCATGCTTCCAGTTTGACATTTCAAACCTCCCTTTTGACTTTCAATTTAGAGCTTTATTTCTCTCTCGCAAATGCGCAACCAAAGTGACTTAGGACATGATCCAATCATTCCACTTACCCATGACACATTCATGGACCATTCCTCTTCTGGTCCGGTGAACCTTCTAGACCCTTCTAGAACCTCTCCGATGAAAACATCGAAATAATTCCCGAACTCCGGAATCAGACTTTCCTTATATGAATCTTATTCTCCGGACTATTCCGTATCTCCTCATGATATCCCGGATCTCATCCGAGACTCGGAACAACATTCGGTATCCCTACTTACATTCCATATCTACTAAACAACATCGAATCCTTAAGTGTGTCTCCCTACGGTTCGTGGATTATGCAGACATGACTGAGACACTTCTCCGATCAATAACCAATAGAGGAATCTGGAAATTCATATGGCTCCCACATATTTCTTCTATTACTTTGCGATCGAATGAACCACTTACATACGATACCAATTTCCCTTTGTCTCGTGATATTTTACTTATCCGAGGTTTGATTGTCGGTATCTCCTCATACCTAGTTCAACCTCGTTACCGATAAGTACACTTTTCTCGTTCCCGTGATATGTGATCCCTTGTGAGCCAGTCACATGCTTGCAATCCAATTGGATGACATTCCACCGAGAGAGCCCAAAGTATATCTATCCGTCATATGGATGGACAAATCCCACTCTTGATCCGAACACTCAATGCCACCTTTATAGCCACCCAGTTATGGTGTGGTGTTTGATGTCATCAAAGCATCCTTCCGGTGATGGTCATTAGCATGATCTCATGGTCGAAGGAATTAGGTTACTATGTATCAAAAAGCTTATAGCAAATGAACTATTGATATTACTTAATCTTAATGCTACGCTTATCTATAGGAGATAGTCCATCATACCATTCTCCTAATGATATGATCTTGTTGTTAACAACATATAATGTTCATGATCGGGAAACCACGATCATCTATTGTCACATCCCAAAATTTTCCAAATTTTGAAATGTGAAAAAATAAATAAACAAAATAAAATTTTGTTGAATTTTGATTCCAATTGGAAACATCAAAACCTATTTTGATCAAATAAAATCCTAAAGGGATTTAAAAAAATAAACAATTATTAAATAAAGTTATGATAGTTGGAATCACTATTTTTAGATCTTTTAATAAAAAGATTTGATTTTCAAAAGCATAGGTAGAATTATAAATAAGGATTATTTGATAGAGCCAAAGTAAATCTTGGCCAAGATTTTGAAATAAAATATTTCTATTTGATAAAAAGTGTAAAGGTTTATTTAAATAAAATAATGAGGATTTATTAATATCCAATTTTATTAAAGTAAAGGCTTTTCCATTTTAAATAAAACACTAAAACTTGTTAAATTATTTTAAATAAGTTTTCCAAGTGTTTTTGTTTTTCAAATAAAACCTACTGAAATGATTTTGATATTATTTATATTTCAAATAGAGTTTTTGAAATAAATTTAAACCTATTTGAAATAGTGACTAAGGTCTATTTATTTAATTATTAATGGATCCTAAAAGAATAAAAAATTATTTTATTTTGGACATTGGATTATGTTGTTAAACAGAACTAAAATCAATACAAAGTTTGGTGGTGGTTTGATTTAAATTGGTGTTTGAATTATTTGTTTGAAAATCAAAACAGAAATTCATATTGGAAAAAGAAAAAAAGCTTTCAGAATAAAAAAAAGTGAAACAACAGACCCAACCCAACAGGCCCAGCAAGCCCACTCGCAGCCCAACTTTCTTCCCCCTCAGCGAATCGTTTTTCACTCAATCTCGCACCCACCCAGTCACTGACGCAGAGGTCCCACTCTTTCTCTCCCCCTCTCGCTATCAGCACGGCCCCACTGCCATGCAATCATCTTCAACACCACGACCACGTCGCCCTGCCGTTGCTGCCGATTAACTCCGGCGTTGAATTCGTGTTGATGGCGGCCTTAAATCCTCGGGTGACCACGCGTAGATAAGCGCCCACGTCTCCTCTCTCTTTCCCCTCACTCGCCCGTCCTTCTCTGCCCCAGGGTTGCCCGGATTTCTGCCGGCAATGCCACTGTCTCCGACGGAGTTCCCAGCCAATTCCGGCGAACCACGGCCGCCCCTCGCCTCCCACTGCACACGAGCTTGTTCTCCACCTCCAGGCGCACCTGCCAGTGCCTCGAACTCGCCCGCGAGTGACCCACAGCCTCGGCTTCGTCTTCATCTGAGCGCCACCGCCATCTGTCACGTCTCCGTCGAGCTTCCCCGGTAAGCTCCGCTCGCCCCAGCACCTCCTGTTGATGCTCCCATCATCCCCAGATCAGCACGCGTCTAACGCCCCCATCGGTTTGCCTTAGGGCGACCTGCAGCCTCACCTCCGACAGCAAACAGAGCCGCCTGACACCATCACCGACTCCGGCGAGCAATCGTCACCTCTCCGGTGCGCCCCACGCCAAACCAACAGCGCCTCGAGCTTCACCAGGACCCTGCGAACCCTGTGAGCATCTCCTCTCCCTCCCTTCCTTCCTGCTTCGCTAGAACCACCGCGAGCAGAGCGTGCTCCGCCGCTCACCGTCGCGCAGCGCCGCCGGTTTATGTCTAGTGGTTGTGAGCCGTTAGATTTTAATCGTGTGTACACGATAGACCACTTAATCGAAGAGGTACGGGCTAATCTGAACCGCACCATCTCACTTAGATCCAACGGCTGTAACTGCGCAATCCACGCAAACCGGTATCAGCGAATAAGAAAAAGACGCGTGGCACTGGTTTAGTTTTAAAAATAGAAAAGGTTCTATTAGAATTGCAAATTTGTAAAATTCATAACTTTAATTCTACACGTCCAAATTATGCAAATTTTATATCAATGGATTCAGCAGAACAAGTACTTTGCAACCATTCACTTTGTTTAATGTTTTGCTTCTGGAAAATTGGTTGAAATTGCATAAACTTGTGTAGGCTTGTTTTGAATATAAAAATTGTTCTAGATATAATTTTAATGTGAAATCTTTGCAAAATGGATTGTTATGAACCTACTGACCATAGGAACACATTTATGAATTTAAAAATGTATTTTGTGAAGTTAAGGAGTAAATATTTGAATTAGCTCATTTCTAGTCAAATAAAAATATTGATTATGATTTAGAAATGATTTTTGAGTAAAACCTTTGGGAAATGATTTGATTCAAACCTTCTGACCCTAAACACTAAGTTTTGAGAATTAAAATATATTTGGTGAAACCCTTTAAAGAATATTTCTTTGCTAAAAGCATTTTCAACCACGTAAAATATTGATTTGGTTTAAAAAATGGTTTATAGATAAAACCATTTGCAAATGGTTTTAGCACTTTAGTAAATGACCACTTTGAACTTTATAATGTTTAGAGCCTAGTAGAAACCACTTTTGCAAGTAAAACTATCTTTTGCATGCTTGCATGCATGACCTTGTTTCTATTATTATATGTGTGATAAATTGGTTGGAATGCTAGTTGAATTTGTGTTTGCTTGACTGTACTGTAGTGGAATTAGAAGAGTGTGATATTTGCAAGATTAGGAAGTGAACCATCATTCTCTACTAAAAAGGCAAGTGACACTATCATCCATGTCCTACTATTTTCATTACACTTAGTGGATTTTGTAACATGCATGGAAAGGACTACTATATTTTATGCTATGCTAAATCGTAATAGGATACCTTTATATATTCCTTAGTGGAAACATTATAGTTGTAGTATGCTTAGCCCTGCTATATATTGGGATGGGATACATGATATGATTATATGAAGAATTGAAAAGATATATGTTTTATATAATAAAACAAGTACTCAATGAACCACCTGGGTGGACAAAGATACTCAAGTTTTGGACAAGGTGGCAACAAAAGGAACCATGTTTATATGGCCATCTCTTTTTGTATGTGCACTAGAACAAAACCACCCAGGGACTTAGAGATTGAACATGTTTCTCGTACAGTGGCTTCCGTGTACAGCCACATGCTAAATGGGCTCTGGCTTAGTCAACTACATAGTGGAAGACCCATGCATTGGCATCTTCAGGTTAACTAGAATTGTGTAAGGGAACTTTAAACCCTACATTGGTGCCTGAATGACAAGCTAGCATTGTGTATTGGGAGGACTTCTATGGAAAGACTTTGTCACATTCTCAATCTGCTAGTACTCCATCTTGGTGAGTACTTATCCAGCAGCCACTGGTGGCATCGAGATGAGATTATGTCATGTGGGTAAAGTGTACAACTTCTGCAGAAGATCAAATTCTAAATACTTAGCCGTGTCCCCGGTTATGGAAAATACTGAGCAACTAAGGCCTGAAGCTATGGAAGATCTCGACATTCCAATTTCTCAAAGTAAAACTTGATGGTGACAACAAGGGATTTGAAGCACTTGGAGTTTTCCAAGAAGTTCAGAAAGATCTTGACAAAAGATCAAAACTATTTTGAAAAGATAGGATAAAACTATATTTCTTTCTGCAAATGAGCCTAAACCCTACTTAGCCAAATATGCATGTATTGATAGGATCCACTTATTTCTACATAGTAGTGAAACTTGCCAATACAATTCAAATGTATTGACCCTTGTGGCTGCAACTTATTATGTTGCAGGTTTGTTTGATGTTACTGAAGTTTGTTGAATAGGAATACAAGTCTACAACCAACATGATTGCCTATGGCACTTTGAAGATGAAGGACTCCATGCTTTATAGATATTCTGCTGCATTGTAATGTGATAGCCAAATGAGCTATGTAAGATGTAATGAATTATTTTATTCCTGGTTATAAAGTTGTATTATGACCTTTGTTTCTTGATATTACATCTTAACTGTGGATGCTAGCTATTGATCCAGGGACTAGCATTGTAAACACAGGGATCTCTACCTTATTAAAGGTTGGGAACCTTACATCTATTAACCAACAAGCTAGTATCACAAAGTGGTTTTACTAGGGACTCTAATTTAGTTTACAAATCACATAAGTATTAATGTTTCTAGTTAATACTGTTATAGCATGAATGTAAACATTTATCATAAACACAAAGATATAATAATAACCACTTTTATTATTTCCTCTAGGGCATATCTCCAATAGTCTCCCACTTGCACTAGAGTCAACTAATCTAGATTACATGGTAATATACCGAACACCCATGGCGGTTTGGTGCTAGTCATGTTTTGCCCTCGGGAGAGGTTTAGTCAACGGATCCGCCACATTCAGATCTTTGTGTACTTTGCAAATCTTTATGTCACCATCTTGGACATGCTCTCGAATAGCGTGAAAACGTAGCTTGATATGCTTCAGCTTCTTGTGTGACCTTGGTTCTTGCGCATTGGCTATGGCGCCCATGTTATCACAATAGATAGACATTGGGTCTAGCGCACTTGGAACCACACCGAGCTCTATAATGAACTCCTTCATCCATATCGCCTCTTGTAAAGCCTCCGAAGCAGCTATGTATTCCGATTCAGTTGAAGATCTCACCACAATGCTTTGCTTTGCACTCCTCCAGCTAACTGCTACACCATTCAAAGTAGATACGTATCCAGATTGAGATTTAGAATCATCCGGATCGGTGTTCCAACTAGCATCGCTGTAACCATTAACAACGAGTTGTTCATCACCTCCATAAGAAAGAACCATATCCTTAGTTCTTCTCAAGTACTTAAGGATGTTTTTGACCGCTGTCCAATGATCCACTCCTGGATCACTTTGATATCTGCTAGTCAAACTAAGAGCATATGCAATGTCGGGTCTAGTACAGAGCATGGCATACATAAGAGATCCTATGGCTGAGGCATAGGGAGTCTTACTCATCCTTTCTCTATCTTCTGCCATTGCAGGACTTTGAGTTTTACTCAAGGTCGTATTGGGCAACATGGGCAAGAACCCTTTCTTGCTATCTTCTATTCCAAACCTCTTTAGAACATTGTCCAAATATGTACTCTGTGGCAATGATATTAGGTGTCTCGATCTATCTCTATAAATCTTTATGCCTAATATGTAAGCTGCTTCGCCAAGATCTTTCATTGAAAAACTATTATTCAATTAATCCTTGACACTATTAAGAAGGTCTACATCATTCCCAATCAACAATATGTCATCTACATATAGTATTAAGAATGCTACAGAGCTCCGACTCACTTTCTTGTAAATACAAGCTTCTCCATAAGTTTGTATAAAACCAAAGCTTTTGATTACCTTATCAAAACATTGATTCCAACTTCGGGATGCTTACCTCAATCCATAAATGTACAGTTGAAGTTTGCATACCTTGTTAGCATCTTTAGGATCGACAAAACCTTTGGGTTGTAACATATACAACTCTTCATCAATGTCTCCATTGAGGAATGCCGTTTTGACATCCATCTGCCATATCTCATAATCATAATATGAAGTGATTGCTAATAAAATCCTCACAGACTTTAGCTTCGCTACTGGTGAGAAAGTCTCATTGTAGTCAACTCCTTGAATTTGTCGAAACCCTTTTGCGATAAGTTGAGCTTTATAGACAGTAACATTACCATCAGCATCTTTTTTCTTCTTAAAAATCCATTTGTTCTTGACAGCCTTCCGGCCATCTGGTAAGTCCACCAAAGTCCATACTTGGTTTTCGTACATGGATCCAATCTCGGATTTCATGGCTTCTTGCCATTTATTGGAATCTGGGCTCATCATCGCTTCCTCATATGTCGTAGGGTCATCGGTGTTGTCCACCAACATGACACTCATAATGGGATCATACCAATCAGGAGTGGTACGAGTTCTCGTTGACCTGTGAGGTTCCGTAGTAACTTTAACCGAAGTTTCATGATCAACATCATGATCTTCCTCTCTTATTGGTTTAGGAGCCACATGAACTACTTCCAGTGTTGCGCTACTCTCAAGTTCGAGAGAAGGTTCAACAACCTCATCAAGTTCTACTTTCCTTCCAGTCACTTCTTTTGAGAGAAAGTCCTTCTCTAGAAAGGATCCATTCTTCGCAACAAAGAGTTTGCCCTTGGATCTATGATAGAAGGTATACCCAATAGTTTCCTCCGGATATCCTATGAAGACGCATTTTTCTGCTTTGAGTTCAAGCTTGTCGGGCTGTAACTTCTTTACATAAGCTTCGCAACCCCAAACTTTAAGGAACGACAATTTAGGTTTCTTCCCAAACCATAATTCATATGGTACGGATTTAGATGGTGCCCTATTTAAAGTGAATGCGGTTGTTTCTAATGCATAACCCCAAAACAATAGCGGTAAATCTGTAAGTGACATCATAGAACGAACCATATCTAAGAGAGTTCGATTACGACATTCGGAGACACCATTACATTGTGGTGTTCCCTGCGGTGTCAATTGTGAAAGTATTCCGCATTTCTTCAAATGCTCGCCAAACTCGTAACTTAGATATTCACCTCCATGATCAGATCGTAGAAATTTCATCTTCTTGTTATGTTGATTCTCTACCTCACTTTGAAATTCCTTAAGCTTCTCGCAAGTTTCGGACTTATGTTTCATGAAATAGATATACCCATATCTATTCAAATAATCCATGAAGGTAAGAACATAACGATAACCACCGCGCGATGCTACACTCATTGGGCCACACACATCGGTATGTATGATTTCCAATAAGTCCGTAGCTCGCTCCATCATACCAGAAAATGGAGTCTTAGTCATTTTACCCATCAGACATGCTTCGCATCTTTCAAGTGATTCGAAATCAAGTGATTCAAGATGTCCATCGGAATGGAGTTTCTTCATACGCTTCACTCCATTGTGACCAAGACAACTGTGCCACATATAGGTCGAGTTATCGCTCAATTTCAAACGTTTAGCTTCAATGTTATTAATGTGTGTATTTCTACAATCGAGATTCAATAAGAATAGTCCATCTATCAAAGGTGCATGTGCATAAAACATATTACTCATATAAATCGAACAACCATTATTCTCGGACTTAAACAAGTAACCGTCTCGCAATAAACACGATCCTGATATAATGTTCATGCTCAACGCAGGCACCAAATAGCAATTATTTAAGTATAAAACTAATCCCGATGGTAGATGAAGAGGTAGAGTGCCGACCGCGATCACATCAACCTTTGATCCATTTCCAACACGCATCGTCACCTCATTCTTTGCTAGTTTCCGTCTATTCTTTAGCACCTGTTTCGAGTTCCAAATATGAGCAACCGAACCAGTATCAAATACCCAGGCACTACTACGAGTACTAGTGAGATACACATCAATAACATGTATATCGAATATACCTTTCTTGTTGATGTTGCCGTTCTTCAAATCCGCCAAGCACTTAGGGAAATTTCGTTTCCAATGACCTTCTCCCTTGCAGTAAAAGCACTCAGTATCAGCCTTAGGCCCAGCCTTGGTCTTATTCGCCGGCGCGGTAAATTTCTTACCGCCCTTCTTGAAGTTTCCCTTTTTATTAGACTTGCCTTGCTTCTTTAATTTGGTGGTCTTATTGACCATCAACACTTGGTGCTCTTTCTTGATCTCCACTTCTACAGATTTTAACATGGAGAAGAGTTCGGGTAACGACTTGTCCATGTTTTTCATATTGTAGTTCATCACAAAGTTTTTGTAACTTGGTGGTAGTGATTGGAGGACACAGTGAATCCCCAAAGCATTAGGAATCACTATACCCAAGCTTTGAAGGTTGCTTGCATGCCCAGACATCTTAAGCACATGCTCACTGATGGGGTTGCCCTCTTCCATCTTACAGTTAAAGAACTTTTCAGAAGCCTCATAACTCTCAACTTCCGCGTGAGCCTCAAATATCATTTTGAGTTCACGGACAATATCATGTGGGTCATGGTTCTCAAACCTTTTCTGAAGCTCCGATTCCAAACCATACAAGATAGCACACTGAACTGTGGAGTACTGATTCTTCTGAGCAAGGAAAACATTCTTTACCTCATCGGTAGCATCAGCTGCAGGTGGGTCACCCAGCGGTGCATCCATCACATAGGTCAAATTAGCAGCAGTGAGGACAATCCTCAAATTGCGGAACCAATCCGCGAAGTTGCTTCCATTGTTTTCAACTTTTCTTTCTCTAGGAATGCATTAAAATTGATGGTAGGGGCCGCCATTGATCTACAACATATTTACAATAGTTTTAGACTAAGTTTATGACAAATTGAGTTCTAATTAATAGTTAAATTAATCTAGGTGAACTCCCACTCAAAACAATATCCCTCACATTGTTTTAGTGATCACACGATCCAAATCCACCACATCAAAACCGATCATCACGAGAGTTGATGTAGCTTTAATGGCGAATAATCAACATGTTCATCATATCTACTATATGACTCATGCTTTACCTTTCGGTGATCCGTGTTCCGAGACCATGTCGGTACATGCTAGGCTCGTCAAGATCAAACCTTAGCTTCCGCATGAGCAAATATGGCTTGCTCCCGTTGTATACACTCGTAGAATCTAACACACCCGATCATCACGTGGTGCTTCGAAACAACGAGCTTTAGCAACGGTGCTTACTAATCATGGACACTTTATAACTTGAATTTTTTTGCTAGAGGGATCATCTTATAATGCTACCATCACGAACTAAGCAATACAAGATGCACAAAAGGATTAACATCACATGCAATTCATAATATGTGATATGATATGGCCTTTCTTCTTGTGCTTCCGATCTCCATCTTCAAGCACGAACATGATCTCCATAATCACCGGCATGGCGTCAAGGTCAATGGCGCCGCTTCATGTTTGTCGTCCACCAGCATCGACTATTACAACTACTTTGAATAATAGACATGCAGGTCTTAACAGAATTAAAAGACAACCATATGGCTCCTGCCAGTTGCAGACTTACAATAAGGAACATTGCATACATCATATATAATCACAATCATGGCCATATCACATCACAGCACACCCCTGCAACACAAAGTTAGACACCTCTAATTTTCTTTGCATGTTTTACGTGGTTTGGGGCTTTCAATAAGTGTCGTTCTAACTTACGAACAAGAACCACAACGTTGATACTAGTATTGTCAATCACTCGTTGTAAATTGAGTCTTAACTGTGTTGGGAGAAACAGGCACCCGCAAAGCCACTTATCCAATACAAGTTGCATGTCAAGCGTGGAGCAAGTCTCATGAATGATTTCATGTAAGGTTAGCCCGGGCCGCTTCATCCCACCATCCTGCAAGATGCAAAGTACACAAGAAACAATCGACAACAAAAGCATCAACGCCCACAATGACCATTGTTTTCTACTCGTGCAACAGATCTACATATAGACACGGCTCTGATACCACTTTTGGGGTTCGTAGCATGGAAAACAAAAAATTTCTACCGCATGCACACAAACAAGCCAAGATCTATCTACTAGATTGTAGCAACAAGTCAATTAGAGTATTCACCCTCGAAGATTCCAAAGCGGTTAACGAGAGCAGATTCTCGTGGGTGATGTAGTCGTACACTTGTCAATCTCAAGATCACGTAGACGATCCATCCAGCGTTGCATTTCGGCAGCGCTTCCGCAGTCGGTCACACATTCGGTACTCGATGAAGACCTTCCTCTCCCTTGTTCCAGCAGGCAGCGGATGTTGTAGTTCTCCCCTCGCGATTCCGGTAGCACGAAGGCGTGGTGTCGGAAGTAGAGGGAAGATCCTGCAGGGCTTCGCCGAAGCCAGTGCGAGTTATGGTGGATCTAGGTTTTCCGGTGTTCTAGGTTTAGAAGGCCGGAGAGGAGGAGGTGGTGTCGGCGGCGGCTAGGGCGACGGCAACGGGCCGGAGCGGCGTGAGGCGGCGGCGGTGCATGGGGTGGGGAATGATGGCTCTTGTGTGTTCTTTGGGGCAGCCCTCCTCCTCTATTTATGAGAGGGGGAGGCTTGGGAGAGGGGAGTTTGAATCCATACCCAAACCCAAGTTGGATAGAAGCAAGGACTCTTTCCTTCTTCCACTAGGAAACCATTGTTCCAGTTTGACTTTTCAAACCTCCCTTTTGACTTTCAATTTAGAGCTTTATTTCTCTCTCGCAAATGCCCAACCAAAGTGACTTAGGACATGATCCAATCATTCCACTTACCCATGATACATTCAATGACCATTCCCCTTCCGGTCCGGTGAACCTTCTAGACCCTTCTAGAACCTCTCCGATGAAAACATCAAAATCATTCCCGAACTCCGGAATCGGACTTTCCTTATATGAATCTTATTCTCCGGACTATTCTGGATCTCCTCGTGATATCCCGGATGTCATCCGAGACTCGGAACAACATTCGGTATCCCTACTTGCATTCCATATCTACTAAACAACAACGAATCCTTAAGTGTGTCTCCCTACGGTTCGTGGATTATGCGGACATGACCGAGACACTTCTTCGATCAATAACCAATAGAGGAATCTGGAAATTCATATGGCTCCCACATATTTCTTCTATTACTTTGCAATCGAATGAACCACTTACATACGATACCAATTTCCCTTTGTCTCGTGATAGTTTACTTATCCGAGGTTTGATCGTCGGTATCTCTTCATACCTAGTTCAACCTCGTTACCGATAAGTACTCTTTTCTAGTTCCCGTGATATGTGATCCCTTGTGAGCCAGTCACATGCTTGCAATCCAATTAGATGACATTCCACCGAGAGAGCCCAGAGTATATCTATCCGTCATATGGATGGACAAATTCCACTCTTGATCCATGTGCCTCAACACATACTTTCTGAACACTCAATGCCACCTTTATAGCCACCGAGTTACGGTGTGGTGTTTGATGTCATCAAAGCATCCTTCCGGTGATGGTGATTAGCATGATCTCATGGTCGAAGGAATTAGGTTACTATGTATCACAAAGCTTATAGAAAATGAACTATTGAAATGACTTGATCTTAATGCGCTTATCTATAGGAGTATGTCCATCATACCATTCTCCTAATGATATGATCTTGTTGTTAACAACATCTCAATGTTCATGACCGGGAAACCATGATCATCTATTAACCAACAAGCTAGTATTACAAAGAGGCTTTACTAGTGACTCTAATTTAGTTTACAAATCACATAAGTATTAATGTTTCCGGTTAATACTGTTATAGCATGAATGTAAACATTTATCATAAACACAAAGATATAATAATAACAAATTTTATTATTGCCTCTAGGGAATATCTCCAACAAATAAGAAGTGCAAAAAATAAAAGATGAGACTTCTTGAAAGAACATGTGGGCCCTCATGTGTGGTTTTGGTAATTAATGACAATCTCTATGGACTAATTCTTGTATCAAGTTGTACTTGTAGGAATTGTCCATAGGAAATGCTTAAACCATAAGTTGGCTTCAAGGTTTGGAGAAGAAGTGAAGAGGATCATGTGGTGACCAAGGTATTCAAAGAATGATCCACAGATTGGTCATGCATCAACATAATTAAGAAAAGAAGAAATGATGTGCAAGGTAAAGATGTGTAGTATCTAGAAGATCTCATGCTTAAAGCTTTCCATCCTCGGTGATCATGAATCGATGAAGACAAGTTCAAAGTAAAGGTTTTCCCATGTTGTATGGGGGAGAAACTTGCAAGTCTTCATCAAGCAAGTGCGTGCGAGAGAAATCAAGAAAGGTGTTCCATCTTGAGAAGGACAAGATCGTATACATCAAGATCAAGTGGAATATGCGCAAGGCAAAGGTATGATATTGATAGGGTTTCTTTCTTACCGGTCTCGTGGTGTTAGTTGGGGAGACCGGTTTATAGGGTAGACAACCGTACTATCAAGAGGGGCTCTCAAGTGAGTAACTCGATCATATCTTTCAAAGAGAGCTCGAACCTTTGCATACTTAGCATCATCCTTTCTTGGTTGTTATTTGGATCTTATCCATGTGAGGTTCTAGAGCTTGTGGTAATATTCATAACAAGCTCTAGTTCATCAAAAACGGATTTCCCTTTTATATCATATTGCGTTTTTGATCTTTGAGGTTTTACGGTTTCTCACCAAGAGAGGTATCTCATATTATAATACATGAAATGTTCTCTCTTGGTGGTATCCAATATTTTCAACAAAATTGGTTTCGGGTCAATCGGAGTTTCTAAACTCTATATATCGCCATTTGAAGTTTGCCTCTTATTTGGTCCAGACCGGAGTCTCCGGTCTGCGTGGACCGGAGTCTCTGGTGTGGTCCGGAGTGTCCCCTGGAGTCCCCGGTGGGGGCTCTAGAATTCAGGCTGGGACAGTCTGATAGGTGGTCCGGAGTCTAGTCCGAAGGTTGGGCCGGAATCTCCAGTGTAGACCGGAGTCTCCGGTCTGACCTTTCCCCCAACGGGCAGAAAACGGTCAGAAATCTGTGGGCCTATAAAAAGGGGCCCTTCTTCCCCAATGTCTTAGCTCGAGTTTCACAGGCTTTCTCCTCCATTCTTGACCCTCTTGAGCTTTCTCCCCCTTCAATCCCTCCCTTGATTCTTGCATATACTTTAGGGATTTGAAAGAGGAGATCTAGATCTACAATCCCACCAATCCATCTCTCCTCTAAGTGTGGGGAACATCTTGGGATCTAGATCTTGGAGTCTTTTGTGGATTTCATCCATTGTTCTTCCTCTCTTATTCCCCCACAAGCTTTTTCTGCTTTTGTGGAATTTGGGAGAGAAGGATTTGAGCACTACTTGTGTTCTTGCCATTGCATTTGGTGCATTGGTTTGAGTTCTCCCCGGAGGATTTGGTGAGTGAAAGTTGAGAAGCTTTTTACTCTTGGGTTCTTGGAACCCTAGACGGTTTGTTGGTGTTGCAGTTTGTGGCCTTGGTGGCGTTTGTTGGGAGCCTCCAATTAAGTTGTGGAGAAGTGCCCCAACCTTGTGAGAGGCCTCGGTTTGACACCGACAAGTGCACAGATAGTGGAAGCGTGGATCGATCCTGTTGGGGTGAGATTCACATGAGAATAAGGGAGGCCTTTTGTGGCGTTAGTGGTTTGATACCAACCCCTCTCCAAACGAGACGTACTACATGTTGGGAGGAACTCGGTAAAATATCATCGTCCCTGCGTGCCTCGGTTATCTCTATACCCGAGCTTTTACTTATGCACTTTTCATTGTGATAGCCTTCATGCTTGAAGTAATCTATATCTTGCTATCACTTTGTTGCTTGTATTGCTTAGCATAAGTTGTTGGTGCATATAGGTGAACCCTAGTTGTTCTAGGTTTTGTGCTCGACAAAGTAAATGGTAGTTTAATTCCGCCTTTGTTGAGGAACTCTCGGAAAAGTTTTTTAAATCGCCTATTCACCCCCTCTAGGAGACATCTGTATCCTTTCACTTCTCATTAATATTCAATAAAGGCACTCACACCAAGGGATACATAGATAATCAACTAAGGAGAGATACTTCCACATGCAAACCAAAATATAAGATAACCTCTCTACCACAGATAAGAATCCACTAAAAAGGTAAAAGATAAAAGATAATGGTGGTGATACCGCGGCACTCCCCCAAGCTTGGAGCAAGCCAAGGGGATGCAAAACCTGATGGTGAATTACTCCTTTGGTTGCGGTGGTGTTCTCTTGATAAGCTCTTCAATAAGTTTCCTTAACTCCTCTAACTCAAAAATAAGAGTATGGATTAGCTCCTAGTTTTGCCCTATACGGTTCATGGTCATGTTAGACCGAGAATCCCAGTCCTTGTTATTCCTTCCCCACTCTTCATCCTTAGCATGATCTTTCTCTGTGTTGTTAGAACGGGGCATATCCCAACCCGAAGGAAAGTTCCATTTGGGTACCTGTTGGTATTGATATTCATGTATAAGTGTATGGAATGGTCTCTTGTTACGTGGAGGAGATGACCGTGGATTGTAGAAGAGACGTAGAGGTTTCCTTCCTGTAGACATCCGTGATGTCCTCTTAAGCTTGGTAGGTCGTGCCACCAAACCAATGCTTGCGAAGGTAGTGCGAGTGTCCGGTTGCTTCTCCTCCTCCATGTCACCTTCATACCCTACCAAAATCTCCTCCTCCTTGGGGACTTGAGGTTCTTCTTCCTCGGGCTTCCGGCCTTTGTCGTTGGCGGAGGCCATGGTGCTCTAAACTTGAGAAGATTTCCTCACAAAAACAGATCGAAACGAAAACACAACGATAACATCATGCAAGAACATCGGGGGATCCGGGGGATTATATATTACGAAGTTTCAAGGCATAAGGAAGGTTTTGACATGGAAACGACGCGGAGACGGAGTTCGGGGGAGTCAAACCCCCTCTAGGCGCGGCCAGGCTGGGCCCATGCCTAGGGTGGGTTTGTCCACCCCGGACTCTGTTTCCTCTTCAGTTTCGTCTCGTAGCTTTCCTTATGTATTAAAAACATCAAAAATATAAAAAGATTGGAGTTTCACGAACCTTCTGTTTTCACCACTTTTACCTATTCAAAGACGAACTCTGCAGATTCCTTTTCTCCTTCTCCTGAAAATTTCCTCTCCTCACAAGGCAATACACAAAATTAATTGGCAACATTAGTGTAATAAAAACAACAAACCTTTAGGTTCACCCTTCAACTGAAAACCCAACAAAACAAAAGCTTTTGTAAGAGGCAAATGCAAATTATGGCAGAAATCTACCAAAACAGACCAGCAGGTAAAGATTGATTTTTTCTAAGAGCTTCTGTTGCTCAAATCAAAAAGTGCATAACTGACGAAAGTTGGGTAATAACTTGGAGAACAATCTCAGAAAAATTCAGCTCCATCCGACGTACTGAGCTCCCTCACGAAATTTTACAATACAGCAAAAAAAAATTCCCAGGACAGCCACTTTTCACAACTCCTCTACTTCACAAAAGTAGTTGAACTTGACACAAAAACCAAAACAAAAGGATAAGGAGTGGTTATTACAGAGGTAATAACTTCCAAGACTCGACAAAACTCTTGGGTTATCTCCCAACAAGTACTTTTCTTTAATGCCTTTAAGTTAGGCTCTAAACTTTCAAAGATGCTCACATAGGATATATATATTTGAAGTAAAAGAGAGCATCAAGAAGCAAATAACCAACATACTTGAGTCTAACCCACTTCCTATGCATGGGAGTATCACGAGAAAACAAATTGTTGAAACAAAAATCCACAAGCATAGGAAGACAAAACAAATGCAACTTAAAAGCTTTTAGCATAAAACGAGGAAACTTAACATCATTCAGATGCATAAAACCGTGTTTCCCTCTCTCATAATAACTTTCAGTAGCACTTTGAATAAAGTTGGCAATACAACTATCACTGGCAACAATTTTATCATCAGAAGAAGCATACTTACAGTCACCAAAAAGAGGTCCAAGGTCATAAACCAGATCAACAGAAGCAGGTTGTTCCATCCTGAAATCTTTATTAGGCAAGCTATTTTCACAAGGAGCTTTAGAAAAATTGGAAAAGTTAAACTCATAAGTATCTCCATCAAACTTAGTTAAAACTTTTTTCCTTCTTACAATCAATAATAGATCCACAAGTGTTCAAGAAAGGTCTACCAAAAATGATAGGACAAGTTTTGCTAGCTGCAGAATTAAGCACTAGAAAATCAGCAGGATATTTAATCTTACCGCAGAGAACCTCCACTTCTCTTACAATGCCAATGGGGCAAATAGTTTCCTTATTATTAAGGTGTATACCCACATCAATGTCCTCAAGCTCACAGGGACCAATCTCATGCATAATTTACCTGTAAATCTCATAAGGAATAGCACTAGAACTAGCACCAATATCACATAAACCATAGTAGCAATGATCGCCAATTTTAACAGAAAGCACATGACCACTAGCTTTTCTAGCCCTACTAGGATGAGAGATAATATTAGAAGCATCTTCACAGAAGACACTGTGATTATGCTCTATATTTCTAGTGACAGGGTCTTTCACAATAGCTACCATAGGTTCAACATTCAATTGCTTACCGGGCTCCACAGTTTTAATTTTACCTTTTTTATTTGCACTAATAATCATAGAATACTCCTTTACCTTAGATGGGAAAGGCATTTTCTCAACATGAGGTTCAGGCACAATATGATTAGTAGTACAAACTTGAGTACTTCTAACGGGAGCATGATTAACAACATATTTATACGGAGCATGGTACTTATTCCACTTCTTTTTGGGAATTTCTATGTAAGAGGCAAAGGCCTTAAAACAGTTGGCAATACTTTGGGAATCAAGACCAAACTCATTGCTAATATCATGGAAGTCATCAGTTCCCATAAAAGATTTAATGCATTCATAATCATAGTTTATACCTGACTTTCTTCCTTTGTCATTCTCCCAAGCCTCAGTGTTATCTTGAATACGGTCTCAAAGATCCCATTTAGCTTCATCCTTCATACATTTGAATGATCCAGCACAAGAAGCATCTAGTAAATATTTATCATGAAGAGAAAGCCTAACATAAAAATTATTGAGAATAATATTGTTAGGGAGTTCATGAATAGGACATTTAAGCATTAGTATGTTCCATCTCCCCCAATCTTGAGTTGGACTTTCTCCATCAAGAGGCCAAAGGTTATATATAAGATTTCTATCCTTATGAATCTCACTGGGAGGATAAAATTTAGAGTAAAAGATAGATGACATCTCCTCCCATTCCATAGATTGTCCATTCTTCAGCAGCTTATACCATTCTTCAGCTCTTCCTTTCAAGGATAGGGAGAGTAACTTCTTCTTCACCTATTCAGTTGTGATACCTGCACACTTAAACAACCCGCATAATTCATGGATAAAAATCAAGTGATCACCAGGATGGACTATTCCATCCCCAAAATAATAATTATCCATAACACGATTAACAATACTTGTAGGTATCTTAAAAGGATCTATCTCAATAGGTGGTGGTTCATCTACTACCAGCAGTGATAGTAGTTTTCCCAAATAGAAAACCAAGTGGGTTATCCATATTGGAAACAAAGTAACAAGCAGTAACAAGAGCAATACTCACAGTAAGAGTTTCCCTTACCAGTTCCACTCTTTAGTAGTGCTTCACTCCCCGGCAACGGCACCAGAAAATAGTCTTGATGACCCACAAGTATAGGGGGTGTATCATAGTTCTTTCGATAAATAGGAGTGTCGATCCCAACGAGGAGAAGAAGGTGCTGAACAGTGGTGTGGAGCAGGAAATCCCTATGAATACTTAGCAAACATATTTTTAGTGGTTTTTTGATAAGGCAACAAAACAAAGAGCAAGTAATAAAGACAACGAACAAGAGGACCAAGTGGCCCAATTATTTCTTAGCAAAGGACAAGCCGGTGGAAATACTTATAAGGACCAAACTTTCTCGAGGACGCATGGGAATTATGTCAAGTGCTTTCGCTTCAAATAGTTGAGTACTCTTCTTTGGTGTTGTAAGTGTTGTGTGGGTGAACCTGTGCTAATGTACTGACCTTACTTGGACTAATACATACTTGTGACTAAACCCCCTGCAAACATCCGTAATTACAGGAAAGTAATTAAGATATAAATCTAACCACAACCTTAAACTCTGAGATCCTACGCTCCCTTGTGCAAAGGTGTCCTAACGGGGGTTCAGGTTTCTGTCACTCTTGCAACCCCACAATTAGTATCCAAATACACAATGCATTCCCCTAGGCCCATAAATGGTGAAGTATCATGTAGTCGATGTTCACATGATACCACTAGAATAATAGCACCACAACTTAAATACTAAACCATTGAATAAGAACTCATCACAGATTCACTACAAACAACATGACTTCTCCCATGTCCTCAAGAACACAACGAACTACTCACAAGACAACATATGGATCAAGATCAAAGATGATATGGTAATCGATAACAATCTGAACATAAACAATAATCCAATGGTTCCACTGACAAGCATCAACTAGAATATGAATTAACACCAAGAAAGTTTCCCTTAAGAACTAAAGCAATATCAAACACAATTGTTACAGCGGGACGGAGTGGTGATGATGGTGCTGGTGGAGATGATGGTGTGGATGATGATGATCCCGATGAATCCTAGCTTGATGATGGTGTTGATGGCGACGGTCTCCCCTCTCTGGGAAGGAATTCCCTCGGTAGAAATCTATCTATCGGAGAGATCTTTCTCTCTCGGTGTTTTCTGCCCCCCAGAGGCAGTGGAAATCTATCTATGGTCACTCTCCCAGCCATAGGGTTTCGTAGGGAAGATATAGGCGAAGGGGCGGAGTCGGGGGCCGGGTAGGTGGGCCACACCTGCCCTAGGAGCGGGATCAGGTGGGCCCGCGCCTAGGGGGGTGTGGACCCCCTGTGGCCCCTCTTCACTCCTCCTTCTGGCTTTCTTTGTATTCTGGTAAAATAATATGTTTCCATATTTTCTAGTATTTTTCTGATCTTCGCGAAATTGCACCGAAACGCCTTTTTTCCATCAGAATCCAAACTCCAGCAGTCCATCCTCCAGGAATCATCCAACATGCATAAAAAGATGAAAAGCCATAATTAATACCTCATAATAAGACAAATATCAATGAATATAGGTAAATTATGATATAGAAAGGTGATGCAAATTGGGCGTATCATACGGTCAATGATGAGTCAGACGAAACTACCTTTATCATTTTGGGGTTATTGTCTAGAAACAGTGGCGTTCACACTAAATAGAGTACCATCAAAGTCAGTAGAGAAGACACCGCATGAGATGTGGACAGGCAAAAAGCCGAGTCTGTCTTTTCTTAAGATTTGGGGTTGTGAAGCTTTTGTCAAGCGACTTCAGTCGGACAAACTTACAGCCAAGTCAGATAAGTGTATTATCGTAGGGTATCCGAGGGAAACCTTGGGTTACTACTTATACAACCGAGAAGAGGGCAATGTATTTGTCGCTCGGAATGGTGTCTTCCTTGAGAAAGAGTTTCTCAATCGGGGAGTCAGTGGGAGTACGGTGTAGCTCAAAGAAATTAGAGAGGAACCGGCTGAGCCGTCAGTGGCACCTGTGCTACGAAGATCGGCGAGATTACGAAGTGTTGGTGATGTATTACTGTTAGACACTAATGATCGAGCAAATTATTCGGAAGCGATGGTGGGATCTGATTCCGAGTCATGGCTTGGAGCCATGAGATCCGAGTTAAAGTCCATGGATGAAAATCAAGTTTGGAACTTGGTTGATCTTCCAGACGGTGCAAGACTCGTCGGATCCATCAGGTATGCCATGATTTGTACTAGATCAGATGTTTCCTATGATCTAAGTGTTGTGAGCAGATACCAGGCTAATCCTAGAGAAATCCACTAGACAATGGCTAAAAATATCCTAAAGTACTTGAGAAGGACTAAGGATATGTTTTTGGTTTATGGTGGTGAAGATGAACTCAGTATAAAGGGTTACATGGATGCGAGTTATCTTGCCGACTCTGATGATTCTCCTTCGCAATCCGTATACGTGTTTATTATAAATGGAGGTGCTGTGAGCTGGAAGAGTTCCAAGCAAGAGACTGTGTCTGCATCTATAATAGAGGCTTAGTATATTGTCGCCTCAGAGGCAGCAAAGGAAGTTGTTCGGATGAGGATTTTCCTCATGGATCTTGGTGTGGTTCAGGGCTCGTCCAATCTGTTAGACATGTATTGTGACAACAATGGTGCTATTGAACAAGCCAAGGAACCTAGACAACAGCAGAAGAACAAGCACATACTCATGCAGTACCACCCGATTCGCCAGTTCGTGGATCAGGGTGATATCAAGTTATGCAAGGTACACCCGGATGCAAATATTGCAGATCCATTGACAAAGCCGTTACCACAGCCGAAGCATGAGGCACACCTAAGAGCTATGGGCATTAGATGCCTAGACATGTGATGTCGGAAGATTGACTCTAGTGCAAGTGGGAGACTGCTGGGAATATGCCCTAGAGGCAATCATGTATGATGATATTTCCCATTGTATTCATAAAGATATTAAGTTGTCCTTGTATAAACATCTGATGTGTATCATTGAATATGTGATTCGGTTGTGGAACTATACATTCATGTTGTTTGTACTAAATGTCCTTGGTCATTGAGGTTGTGCTAGACACACAACTTAGACCAGTGTGAAAGTCGGCTTGACGACTCGGTTACACTTGTCATGGGCATGGAGATGCTATTCCAACTTACACAAATTCAGCTAAAGAGTTTAGTGAGTCGGATTGACCCATATTGAGGTACAACAAACAAGTTGTCATTTGTATATCTCAATCAATGTAATCCTTAGACCTGAGATTGTTGCACAGTCTGAGTTGAGGATTACCGACTTAGGTTCTATCAAACGCTGATCCGTAACTATGCAGTTATAAAGGCAGATTTCAGGTCGACTGAGAATCAAGCTGCGTGATGTGAATAACCAAGATGGGATTTTGCCCCTCCACTTGGAGAGATATTCTCTGGGCCCTCTCGGATGATATGATTCAGAAAGCATGGCCATGCATGACTCGGTTAAGTGTTAACCGAGGCGACCGACTAAGAGTTAGTCGGATGAATCACTTATCTCAGATCGAGAAGAGAGTCAGACTATTTAAGGGATGACAATTATTCGCCTATAGTCTGACAGGGTATATCGTGAGGCAAAAGGGACTCGGACGCAAGTCGCATTGGAAAGGCAAGTCGTCATGACTCTTTGGTACTTGGGAGTCGGCACGTTCTGCTAGGAGACGCTACCGACTGATCGATTGAGAGTCGGACTCCAATTTTGTCCAAGTTACCGAGAGCCTGAGGGGTCACACACTTAAGAGCGGGAGCAAGTTCAGATTGGATCTGAACTGGAAATCTGGTTGGGTTGGACCCGAGCCGGATATGGACTGAGTCAGTGAGTCATACTCACGGTGACTGTTATTATATAGGATTTAGTGAATGGGCCACATGAGTGGAGCCCACATTCACTCCGTATATATAGTGGGGCGCAGTAACCCAAGTGGGTTAATCATTGATCGGTTAGGTCATTCCATGAGTTGGAAACCCTAGCTCCACAACAGTCCTGTCGTCGTAACGAACCTAGCAGTTCACTGTCGGCGCTCCTCCTCGTACGTGTGTACACCAATAGAGGCGTTGTATCATCAGCGCTTGGACGATCGTTGATTAGATCGGGATCGCAAGGACTGCACTGCATCAACTGACGCTCTACATCAATAATCCGCAACAGCGCGTCTTGTGGTAAACCTCGTGGCCTTCTACCTAAGCTAGATCTTGGGATCACCATGTTAGAGGAGAAAAGTTTTGTTTTATCTCTACGTGGCCCAACAGTAGGCTGGCATGGTGGTCTCCCAGCCGATGGCAGCTGGCAGTGGGTGGCCTGGGGCGATAGGGAAGATGGGACTGGGGAGGAACAGATTGCGACCCGGGGAGCGAGCAGGGGTTCTCTTTTGTCAACTTCTGCCATGACTTTGCATTGGACATGGAAAATTAGTAAAAAAAGCCTTCTCTAGGCTAATCTAATGCCTATAGAGTAATGTTGTTGAGGTTCGGGCATAAATCTAACAGGAACAAACAGAAAATCCAGAAGATAAAACAGTGCCAAAATTGATCGGAATAATACCACTAGCACTAATATAGGATTAACCAAATATTGACAACCATATACAAACTTGTTTTGCCCGGTACAACAACCGAAACAAAATCTAGAATTCTTCAAGGAACAAAGAACACATATATAACTAAAAAACAACAAAGATCTAGATTGGAAAGTTGGATAACAATGATCTAGGTGAGGCGAGGTCAGATCTGACAGAGTCGAGATGAGGCAGCGGTGGCTCACCATGGAGTTGAGGAGAGCAAGGGAGAAGACAGTAGAATTAATCGTTCGCAAGGAGAGAGGAATAGATATTTAAGAAGATGAGAAAAAAGTCAGACGAAGAGATAAGAGGGGAAAGAGGCGGAAAGCGATGTGACCACGGGCCACCCACACCATCTCGTTGGTGGTGCTGTTAACGCCGTAACACATGTGTCGATCTTGTGAGGCATGCGCAGCTACCCACCATGGCAGCAGACTGTTTTTCATATATATATACATACATATATATAAATGACTAAATGAGTCAAGAATACAAATATACAGTATAAATATCCAAATCATCTTAAAAACAATACAACATCTGAGTAGGAATAAAATTCAAATTGGGCTAAGAGCCCAATGGCGTCCATAACCCTGCCCAGGCCAAGGCGAAAGGGTAACCTTGCTAACGTCGTCAAACTCAAACTTGTCAAAATAAAAGGGCAACCGATAAAGGGCAAAGCAAAAAGGGAGAGGTCAATACTCAGGCCAATACACGGTGAGTCTTAGAATTCGGCGGCACTCGCCTGCATAGGTATGGTGGACTGAAGCGACAACGAAGCATGCACTAAAGAACCTATAGTGACTCAATACAACTATTGGCTATCAGAGAGGGATAAGAATGACCTATTCGGTACCAACCTGATACTAACACCAAACATAACCATCCTGGCATTTCCCCCTCGAGACTAAACAAGGAAGTCATTCCGAGGAAACTCACACAGTTGGCAGTTTTATTCATACATCCCATTGGAGTTATCGTAATTACTAGTCGGATATATGTAGCATGAGGCATTTCAATATCACCAGCTATTGGCACTTTTATTTAACGAATCCATTATAGTTGCAATGCTTACTAGGCATATATATAGATAGCATGAGACACCCAATTCTATCAGTTATTGGCACTTTTAGTTATCAATTCAGTTGTAGTTGCAATACTTCATAGTCATGTCAAGGTCAAATTTATAGCACTACTTTAGTTATAGTTGTCTATGGTCAATACGCTGTGCTCCAAGTAGTTCATAACCGTGGACACGGCTTTTCAAAAAGATTTACCTTGCAGGGATGCACAAATAGCAATTGACGCATGATTAACCTCGGAAAAACCAAATAAAACACAACGAGGCATAACTTCAAATCATTCACAAGATTAAAAAATGATTTTAGGGGGCCACTGCACTAAGCTACCCACAACGAAGTTGGCCGGCTCCGAGACGGACCCAGGGTTTTCATCAATGGCTGTAAACAATTGAGAACCGGAAAGTGTGACTGGGCTTGTCAATACCGCGAAAACACTCCGCGTTCCCAAACAATACAGTAAGTAAATGCTATCCTCTAGCAATAGTAGTAAATAAAGAAGTAAAGCATGGCATACGTACATGATAGTAATAAATCTCTAAACTAGTTTGTAGCCCCAAGAAATAAGATTTGAATAAAGCTCGGGCTATGGGGATTCATGGTTCCACATGCGGATAGTGCGATAGTCAAGGAACATGCATCAAGTACTCAGGTTCCTACGAGAGATAAGTGAGCGAGTAAAAACTAAACAATATCTCTTGACCGCCGGTGCCTCTTCATTAGTTATAACTATGCCCACATTTTAATTATCAAATTGTAATTAGAACCATGATCATCTCCACCAATAAGCGTGTGATAAGCGCCCAACAACTATGGAACATGACAACTCGGATCAACACCTGAGCAAGCAACTGCGACTCTCAAGGCCAACTATCTACCAAGCAACAGGTAATAGGAAGTATCCAAGGCAATATAGGCTTCAAGGGATATAACGGGTACGAAAAACTAAAGCATCGCGACACAGATAGTAATAGGTCAAAAAAAGGAAGTAAAGACTATAAATACAAAATAGGTAGAAAGGGGACGAATGCTCTCCCGAAAACACTATCGAAGATTCATCCGAAGAACGGGGCAAAGCTCACATCAAATGAACGGCCTAATCCGTGAAGTAGAAAAGTGTTAAAAGGGACATCGGATGCACGATTTAATGCTACATCAAAAGATCGGACATGATGCATGTATGTTGCATGACATGGCAAAGATGCGATGAAATTAGGCTTTATTAAAGGAACCAAGGTCCCGACAATCAATTAGGTGGTTCATATTTTTAGGCACCCTGCAATTTAGATGTTAACTTAACAAGGAAAAACATGGCATCGATTTGCTAGACAAAATTAAATGGAGCCAATATAAGACTAGAATAGCTCGCACAGGGTCTCCATATTTAATTTAGGCGAATCGTCTAAATACCCCAAACAATAATAATATGTAGGCGAGCATGAAATGTTGAAATATGCAACAAGGTATATTATATTCATCAAAATAGGGCTCTTAGAAAAGGGGTCACACATGTCAGTTCCGGAGACCTTGGTTCAGAGATCGGTCTTCGGATCCGGGATTGGGGCCTTATGGTTGATGAGATTGGTCTTCGGATCCGTGATCGAGGTATTGGTGTTCCATGATGAAGATTTCAGGTTCGTGGGCAAAGTCGTGTTCGGAAACCATATCAGAGATCATGCGACTCCTACTTTGATTGTCAATGTTGATCTTGCCTTGAGCGTCAGAGGTTGTGGGTGACATCGCATCACTGATAGCGGCGATGCAACGTATCTCCACCTCATGAAGATCTTTACAGGCCCAAGTACACGGACGCGTCACCAATTGCGAAGATCTTGAGAGGTTTTGGGAGTCCTCGGTACCAAGCGTCAGTACCCAATCCACCAAAAGGACACAATACCACTACACCACATGCTCACATAGGAGTAGCAGTGGCGCACCATAAGGAAACAGGGGACATGGTCGCCGAGGTGATGCAGGGGAGAACGCTAGGGCGACCACCGACAGAGGTGGGGCTCAGACGGGATGGATACTGCACAGACATGGCGAGGGTAGCGGCCTGCGGCGGACTTGCTACGGTGGACGGCTGGGATCCAGCGAGGGCGACAGCGCGCCAGGCAAGGCGGAGGGCAGAACGAGCCGCGGGGAGGCGGGTGACATGAATATACCCCACGGGTACATGACATTGGTATACCTGGTCCAGCCCAAGGAAAGCCCACGTCAGGACACACGACCCATGAAGAGTTCAGGTGGCCCAAGACCGTGGCGGTTTTGACTCCTTGGAGGACAAGTTTAGATTAGATAGAATTTCAAAGGGTACCAACCCTAACCTGTAACCGACTCGACGTACCCCCAAGACCTGGCCTATCTATATAAATGCTAGGAGGGCACGACGAGAAGGATCGACAACTCACCGCATACACACCTCCACGCCAGATTGCATTTGTGCACCCCTGTAACTTTCGGTTCTGTCGTAATCAAGAGCAGACAATCAGGAAGAGGGTTTTCCCACCGGGGGCCTGAACCTAGGTAAATCTTGTGTCCCGTGTTGCTTGTTTGTTAATCATTCCGCGACTTCCAGCATCCCCATCTTCCAAAACCCAAGTCCATAACAATAGGCATTGACGAGATAAAACCTCGTCAATTAGCGCCGTCTGTGGGAACTAGGGACACTGATCGTGCTGTCATGACGGTTCCATCCGGAGCGATCTACAACTCATCGTCAACAGAGAGTCGTCTCCTCTTCAGCGCCTTCGACTTCACCGCCCACTCGCCAGCTACCCTGAAGGATTTCGAGTCTGTCGTCGACGGGCTTGAGATGTTGTTCGGGAGCTTCTGCTTCCAGGTGGGGTAGACTGGCACCCTCCGCCTCCAAGAGCGGGTGCCACCACCATCCATCAGGCCTTCTTCGTGGGTCTCTCCCATCGGCGCATTGCACGCGTCGAAGCTGACATATGACTCGGATGAAAGCAACAGATGCAACTCCGATCTATGCGGCCTCCCTTCTGATGAAGGAACCTATGGTTCTGGATCTGAAAGTTGTGGCAGCAGTGACCCACTCTACGGACGCTACCTATGCGTTGTCGTCATCAACAACGTAATGGACCCGCCGCCGGGTTCGAGTGCGCAGCAAACACCCAATCCCCATCCCAAACCACAAACTGGGAACGAAGGAAACGGGGGAGATCCGCCTAACAGGCCCAACGAAGGCGATGCTCACGCCTACAACCAGAACAACCTCAACGAGGAAGGCTGGCGCCAAGCAAGCCAGGCTATGGCAGGCAACATAATCTTACCTGTTAATGCCTCCCGGGATCTACTGATGTCCTACCACCTCCTCCTCATCGATGGGCACAACCGGCAGGTGAAGCTGATGGAGGAGCTCGACAAGTTAAAGAAGGCAGCTGCAGAATCCAGCGCGCGGCAAGCTGCGCGCTCCGCCGTTGGTGGCTCCAGTTCGCATGGAAACAACGCCAACAAGTACCGCTCCCACATGGAGCGCATGGATCCCAAAGCATGACGCGAGGTCACCAAGGCCGTCAACACATCCTTCATGATGATGGACTCCAACAGCAATGTCATGCCAAAGATGCCGAAAGGTGCGATCATGGCAGCCACTACCTATCTCGCGTCTCATCTGCCTCCCGCGGGCGACCCGAAGAGTGCCACGCATAAGTCTGTGCTAGCATCCTCTGACTCATTGGAGCTGCGCTCCATGATGATGCTCCTGCGGAGGCGAAGAAAAAATCTTTGGTCAAGTTCACCCGGACCCCTACATCCTCATCTGAGGAAGACGAGCATGACCTGCCCCGGCGCCGCAAGATCCCACGGCGCCGCAACAGCAACAGCACATTCGGATGACGAAGATGACTATGGCTCCAGGCGCGAACGCCGTAGCAAAAGAAGATCGCGTGTCTACGACGACCGCGATGGAGTCGACATCGTTGCAGCTGGATACGCCGATTGGCGCAATGATGGCAACCGTAACAGCGGATACCGTGGAAACAACTACCGCGACGGAGAGTGACCCACGTAAAAGTGGCAACATCGCAACCGCGATGATGAGCCTTTGGCATACGAAAAATTGCCTGGTCCCTACACCATCCACTTCTACATCGACAAACAAGATGGTAAGAACAAGTCCAGCCACATGCTCAAGGACTACTGAGAGTTCCAGAAGCTCAGTGAGGGCTTCGCCCAAATGTGGTGCCAGACCGTGAACCCTGGATTTGGGCCCGCACCCGCACCAGGTGACATCACCCATGGAGCTCCACCACCACCCATCGGACCGTCGCAGCCGACGATCGCACCAGCACCAAATAACGGTGCATGAGGGTACCTGCCACCAAAAGTGTCCTTGATGATCCAGAAGGGACGCCCAACCAACAGGGTACAAAAGAAGATCACCCGCAAGGTCAGCTTGGCCGTGGCCTCTCCACCAGCCATACCTGAGTACCTCAGCGTCTCGGAGTCCTGCATCACGTTCGATCGTTCGGACCACCCATTCCAGTTCCCTCGCCCAGGTCATGATGCCCTGGTGCTCGAGCCCCAGATCAGGGGATTCGATATGAGCCGCGTCTTCATGGACGGCAGAAGCATCATCAATCTAATGTTCGCTAGCACACTCGCAGCGATGCGGATCCCGATGTGCAGCCTAGAGCAATCGGACAGGACGTTCCACGACATAGTCCTAGGGAAGGGCATATACCCCCTGGGCAAGATATGGCTCGGCGTCATCTTCGGCCAGGCCAAAAACTTTAGGCGTGAGCGGCTAGAGTTCGCAGTGGTGGACTAGCCATCAAAGTACCACGCCATCCTCGGGCGCGTGGCATTCGCAATATTCTTGGCAGGACCACACTACGCATACATGCTACTGAAGATTCCAGGACCTATAGGCGTCATCATCGTCCAAGGAAGCTTCACCAGGTCTGATCACTGCGATAGAGACTTCAACAAAATCTATCAGTCGTTTGGAATGCAGGAGGGACTCACGAGGCTCAGAGAGGTGACAGACAATGGGGCACCCCCGGTCAGCAGGGAAAATGCACCTGATATGTAATTCGACTCCATGGTCAACACAAAGAAGGTGCAGATCCACCCACCGACACCTCCAAGACGGCATTGATCGCCAACGACCCCAGTCCCGCATAGGAAAGCGTGCTCATCGAATTCCTCCGTGAGCGCTGGGAAATGTTCGCCTGGTGTCCTGCGGACATGCCAGGAGTTCGTGGAGAATTTTCCGAGCATACACTCAATGTGTTTCCATATGCGAAGCCAGTCAAGCAGTCAATCTGACGACTGTCCGAACCAAGAGCTAAAGGCGTTGGAATCAAAGTCAATAGACTGCTCGATGCCAACTTCATCAGGGAAATCAAGGAGAGCGAGTGGCTGGCCAACACCGTGTTGGTCCCCCAAAAGGACACATCGCTCAACAAGCATTGTCCCAAGGACCACTTCCCTCTACCGCGGATCGACCAAATCAACGATTTGACTATAGGATGTGAGAAACTATCCTTCCTCGACGCTTACTCAGGCTATAACCAGATTTGGCTCAAGGTCGAAGATCAGGAGAAAACGGCATTCATCACGCTGATATGTTGGAACGTATCTATAATTTTTGATGCTCCATGCTTGTTTTGTATCTACTTTGCTTTGCTTTGTCTATACTTTGAGATGATTTTATATCTTTTCTAGAACTAACCTAATAAGAAGTTGCCACAGTGCCAGTTGCTTGTTTTCTTCTGTTTTTGGTTCCAGAAAGGCAGAAAATCAATATTCTCGGAATTGGACGGGACAAAAGCCAAAGTTATTATTTTTCCCGAAGCAACACGGAACCACGAAGCAAAGCCGGAGGGGGGCCACAGGATGGCCAAACCCCCTAGGCGCAGGCAAGCCCTGGGGTCCAAAGCCCCACCGACCTTGATTCCTGCACCTATATGAAGCTTTCGACCCAAAAACCCTAAATCAATACAGAAGAAATCCACAAAAACCTCCAGCGCCGCCGCCACCAAAGGGGACATTCAGGGGACATAAAGTCTCTATTCCGGCACCCTGGCGGGACGGGGAAGTGCCCCCGAAGCCATATCCATCGATCTCCATTGCCATCTTCATCATCGTTGTTGATTCCCATGATGAGGAGGGAGTAGTTCTTCCTCAAGGCTAAGGGCTCTGCCGGTAGCTATGTGTTCATCTCTCTCTATGCATGATCTTGTTGTGGTCATGAGCTTCGTAATCAAGTAGATCTACCTTGCTACTCAAGTGCTTCATTAGATCTCTGCTTTCCCCATGTGTGTGAAAGTGACAGCGTGTACGCCATGGTGGCACTTAGGCTTGAGTCTACATAAATACTCTTTGTGCTTTAATAGATCTATGCTTCTCCCCACGTGTGTGAAAGTGACAGTGGGCATACCATGTGTGGCACTTTGGCTAGATTGAATATTTGTTATGAGTTATATTTGGAGTTGGATGTATCTATGAAATTTTGGTGTTTGTTGGAACCATCTAGTGCTCAAGGTGACATTGTGAGGTTATCTAGATTGGGGAATGCGGACTTTGAGGAGTGCTGTTATAGCCCTACCGATGATTAGAGTGTCCAACCGGAGAGTAGTTAAGAGTAGTATCATTAAGAGAAGATATTTATATGAGAGAGTGTTCACTAGTGAAAGTATGATCCCTAGGCCTTGTTTCTAAATATTGAAACATCGTTTGCTACTAGATCTGTTGCATGTTGCTTGCTTCCATCAGTTTGCCTTTAGTCTGTTCCTCCACGCCATCAGCTCTTTTCTCGCACCGTTACCCCACGTCAACAACAAGTCAGAAGCTCTTTTCTGGCACCGTTACCACTTGTATTTCACTATCTCTTCACCGAACTAGTTCACCTATATTGGGTGTGTTGGGGACACAAGAGACTTCTTGTCGCCTGGGGCCTGGCCGGTCAGGCCGGTGTTCTGCGCGAGATCCAATCTGCCCATCAACGAGTCGATCGCCACCGGTCGCATGATCGCGATCGGCGAGATGCTCCAGATCATGCTGAGCAGCTACGTCCCGGCGGCACGACCCGTCACACATAGCGTGATCCTGCTGGTCGGCACGATCAGCCTCTTTGTTGGTCTCACCGACGTCATCTTCTCGGAGGACTCGGCTCGCATCCGTGAGTCGCCGCCACACGAATGGCTCTCTGAGAGCCAGGTCCACACGATTCACCGCCTCGCCTCCGAGTACGACTCGTTCCACAGCAACGTGGCCGAAACCACCGCGGCCGCGGACGACACGGCCCTCAACGACGACGCCGATTCGGCGACCCTGATGTCGGCAGCCGGATCCATTGTCGTCGCATCGTCCGCGGGCTCCATCACACAGGTCTCCAACGTTGGAGATTTCGAGGACCCCTCCACCCTTGGTATCTTCGACTTCGACTCCGGGTCGGAGAACTCCGTCGACCTCCATGACGGAACCGGTCGCCACGCCGTGACCTACATGGCGAATGGCGCGACCCCCCGGAAGACCCCTTGTCCATGCAGATCCCACCAAACGCGACGGCAACGGAGGTCGAGGAACTCCGCCTACGGCTGGCGGAGGCAGTCCGCAAGGAGCAAGCCGAGCGCGAAACATTTCGCCTCGAGCAGGCGACAGCGCAGGAGCTATCGCACTATCACCAACTTCGAATCAGGTCGCGCCTGAACCCTACCATCCAGGGGCGCGCCCTGAACTTCGACGACGAAAACGAGCAGGCTCGCGTGGCCGAGGGCGTGATCTACGAGAATGCGCCGCCAGGAGGAAGTGCTCGACCCCCACCAGGGGCGACGGCCAATGGCGCCCCACCACCACCCAACCGCACGCCCCCTAGGAACCAACCAAGTATTGTGGTCTCCTCACAAGAGCGAGACGCGAACGGCCTCCCGCTGTTCTCCACCCCAATGGACAACATCGTCGCAAGCCGAGCTGCAGTCGACAACATCCAAGTCACCGGCGAAGGCGCCCTGTAGATCCAGTACGCCAAGGCTCTACTCGCCAAAGCAGTTGAGCAACAAAATGCGGGCGCCGACTCACAGGGTCGGATGTACTCGCGTTCATCAAGCATTAGGGCGGCCTCGAGCGGCCGCCCCATGGCGGCGAATACCCTCAACTGCCCACCACCCGAGCCCCTGCAACTCCAACACCGACACGTGAACGCGGCACTCTCCACCAATGACCCACGGCCGGCGAACAACTTCGTCGCCGCCAATGGGCAGCCCGTCAACGCATGCACCCACATCATCAATAACCAGAGCTGGCGCGCACGCCAGCCTGAAGACCTGCGGCACACCCTCACCAACCGCTGCGATGGCGAACCAAGGGGATCGCTGAGCCGAGTCGGACCCTAGTGCTTCGGACCGATGATCCGAGGCGAAAGATACCCGGCGAACTTCAAAGCGCCGAAGGAAATAGAGAAGTACAACCCCTTGTACGATCCGTCCGTGTGGCTGGACACTTACCTCATGGCGATGGGGATCGCCGGCCACACCGACCTACTCGCCGCCCGCTGCCTTCCCCTGATGATGGAGGGAGCATGCAGGCAGTGGATTAACACCCTCCCCGCGGATAGCATCGATTCCTGGGAGGAAATGCGCAATGCCTTCGTCAGGCACATCGAGGGCTCATACACCCGCGCCACCACCATCGAGGACCTGGAGCGATGCGTCCAGGGACCCCGCGAGTCGACCCGCAGTTGGGTCCAATGGTGGCAAGATCTGTGGTATAACGCGGCCAGAATCCTCCCGGACACCGCGATCCACTTCTTCAAGACCTCGTGCCGCTACGAGCCCCTGGTCACCAATCTCAAGCGAGTGTACAGAACACTCGACAACATACCGGACCTCCTAGAGATCGCAAAGAAGTACGCGGAGGAGGACCCAAACCAAGAAACCAACGACGAGTCGGGAGGACATCGCCACACGAGCGTCCACGACAACGGGAGGTGACCCAAGTTACGCTACAGCAACACTCGCCTCACCGGCAAACGCCGCGGTGATGGGCAAGTCGACTTCGTCGCCAACGCCTGATACATGCCGCCCGCTGCGACAGAGGACAGCGCCGCGACGGTGGCAACTACAAGGCAAAGCCGAGGTTCGATCCCACGGACCTCCTCAACCAACCTTGTGTGTTTCATAGCAGGGAAGGAAAGCCCGCCACGCACACGACCGCCGACTGCCACTCTCTCAAGGAGATCAAGAAGGCACGACGCGCGCGGGAAGACACCGACAACAACCTGCCAAACGGCAGAATGTTCGGCAGCGTTGCCGGCTCGCTCCACACCTTCACAGGCTTCAACACGAAGTGCGAGAAGAAAGTCATCGCCCGCGCCATCGCCGTCAACGCGGTGTCCCAGATAGACATCCCCCAGTTCCTAAACTATTCTGAGCAACCAATCACCTGGAGCCGCGAGGACCACTCGCCACGGATCGAATATCCGGTCCGAGTCGCCCTAGTGGTCCAGCCCAAGGTGGGAGACTACTGGCTCCCCAAAATGCTGATGGACGGCGGCAGCTCCATCAACATCCTGTACCTGGACACGTTCAGGCGACTGCGGCTCCCGCAGTAGATGATCGAGACGACCTACACCACCTTCCACGGAATCGTCCCCAGTCGGAAGGCGTACCCGATCGACAAGGTGACGCTGCTAGTCACCTTCGGCACACCAGCAAACTTTCGCACCGAACGGATCGTCTTCGAGAAGATGCCCTTCAACAGCCCCTACCACTGCGTCCTGGGGTGCCAGGCGTTCGCCAAATTCATGGCAGCGCCCCACTACGCATACAACGCGATGAAGCTACCTGGGCCATGCGGCATCATCACTGTCCATGGCGACCCCAACATGGCTGCAGAATGCGAGGCCAAAGGCGTCGAACTAGCTGACGCCGTCATCGCGGCGGAGGCCAACCACGCCGAGGATCTCGCCAAGTATGCAAGCGGGGTCAACAGCGACGACCCCACCATACTCAAGAAGCCCAATTTGGAGGGTGGCAACTCCACCGCCTTCGAGGCAACGACACACACACGCACCATCGAGCTGGTCCCAAGCGACTCCAGCCAGACGGTGACGATCGGAACGGGCATGAGCCCATCATAGGAAGGAGCGCTCATTGAGTTCCTTCGTGATAATAGGGACATCTTCGCATGGAAGCCATCTGACATGCCTGGTGTCCCGAGGGAATTCGCTGAGGACAAACTAAACACCGACCCCAAAGTGCGACCTGTCAAGCAGTTGTTGCGGCCCTGCAATGAAGAGCGCTGATGAGCCATCGCCGAGGAGGTGCAGCATCTACTCGCTGCAGGCTTCATTCGTCCAATCAAGTACTCCAAGTGGCTGGAAAACCCAGTCCTGGTCGAGAAGAAAAAAGGGACCTGGAGAATGTGTATCGATTACACAAATTTAAACAGCGCCTGCCCGAAGGAGCAATTCGTCCTCCCACGATTCGACCAAATCATCGACTCCACCGCGGGCTCGGAGTCGCTATGCTTCCTCGACGCCTACTCTGGGTATAACCAGATCAAAATTGCCGTCGAGGACGAAGAGAAGACGGCGTTCATCACGCCATTCGGAGCCTTCTGCTACACTGCCACAACCTTCGGCCTCAAAAACGCCGGAGTGACCTACCAGCGGTGCATGCAGGAGTGCCTTGCGAGCCAAATTGGCCGCAATATCCACGTCTACATTGACGACGTGGTGGTGAAATCAACTCGCCAGGGTGATCTACTCGCCGACCGGGCGGAAACCTTGGCCAACCTGCGAAGGTACAAGATAAAGCTAAACCCAGGAAAGTGCACCTTCGGTGTACCAACTGGACAGCTACTGGGATACGTCGTCTCCAAGCGCGGGATCGAGGTGAACCCCGCCAAGATCAACACGATCGCTCGACTCGGCAGACCCGAGTGCCTGCGCGACGTCCAGAAGCTGGCCGGGCGAGTCGCGGCTCTCAGTCGCTTCATCCCCCGGTTAGGCGAAAAGGCGATGCCCCTTTACCGCCTAAGGCGCAAGAACCCCACCTTCCAGTGGGACAAGGAGGCAGACGACGCGCTCCACTCTCTCAAGGAGGTGCTACTGGCAGCACCACTACTCGTCGCCCCTGTTGACAAGGAACCCATGCTGGTCTACGTCATGGCTTCCGAGCGCGTTGTCAGCACCGTCATGGTCGTCGAACGGCCATAGGAAGGGAAGGAGCGCCCGGTGCAGCGACCCGTATGCTACATCAGCGAAGTCCTCACCAAGTCGCGCCAGCGCTACCCGCAGTACCAGAAATTCGTATACGCGGTCTTCAGAGCACAGCGGCGACTGTCGCACTACTTACAAGAGCACCCAATAACCATCGTCTCCTCAGCACCGTTGCAGGACATCATCCGCAACCGCGAGGCGACCGGGCGAGTCGCCAAGTGGGCAGTCGAGATCGGCGTCCACAACATCAAGTACGAGTCATGCAAGGCGATCAAGTCGCAGGCTCTCGCAGACTTCCTCGCTGACTGGGAGGAGGCCCAGCACCAGAGAAGCTGCCATACCTCCATTACTGGAGCCTACACTTCGACGGCTCCAAGAACGCAGATGGTGCAGGAGCGGGGATCGTGCTGACATCTCTGAAGGGCGACAAGATCCGCTACGTCCTCTACCTCGACTTTACCCCCTGCACCAACAACATGGCCGAGTACGAGGCGCTACTCCATGGCACGCGAGCAGCCAAGGAGATGAACATCAATCGCCTGCGCTGCTACGAAGACACCGACCTCGTCGCTGAGCAAGTCACCGGCACCTGCGACGCCATCTCCCCCACCATGGCGGCATACCGCCAAGCAGTCGACTAGCTGGGAGGACACTTCGCAGGCTACTCCATCGAGTGGATCGACAGGCGGAAGAGCGAGGAGGACGACTCACTCTCTTGCATCGGTTCGGCTCGACTCGCACCACCCGCCGGCGTCTTCCTCAACACTATGACCAAACCCTCCGTCTCTCCCCCAAGGGAGATTGACATCGGAATCCCGTTGCTACCAGAGGCAGCCCTGGTCGCACTAATTGCCGAGCCAAGTGATTGGACCGTGCCATACGTCGCTTACCTGGAGGGAGGCACCCTACCCGCGGACGAAACGGAGGTCCGGATGATAGCACGCCTCTACAAGTCCTTTGTCATCATCAATGGCGAGCTCCACAAGCGCAGCGTGACCAGCGTGTTCCAACGCTGTGTCCACCCCGCGGAAGGACGCAAAATCCTCCAAGCCATCCACTCCAGCGACTGCGGCCACCACGCCGGCGACCGCTCTCTGGTCGCAAAGGCCATGCGACATGGCTTCTACTGGCTCACCGCACATGCAGACGCTGTCGACATTGTCCAGTTGTGCGTTGGATGCCAGAAATACGCCAACTAGACTCACGTGCCGAGCTCGGCACTCAAGACAATCCCCATCACCTGGCTGTTCGCCGTGTGGGGCATGGACATGGTAGGCCCCTTCAAGAAGATCCCCTCTGGCTTCACCCACCTCCTAGTCGCAGTCGACAAATTCACAAAATGGGTGGAGGCCAAGCCGATCCGCAAGTGCGACGGGAAGACCGCCACCAAGTTCCTATGCGAGCTCATCTATCGCTACGGGTTCCGAAATAGCATTATCACGGACAACGGCACCAACTTCGCCAAAGGAGCCATGGCCGAGTTCTGCGAGGAGCATCACATCCGACTCAACCTCGCTTCAGTCGCTCACCCAGAGTCCAATGGCCAGGCGGAACGCGCCAATCAGAGCATCCTCCATGGCCTGAATCCACGGCTACAAGTCCCACTCGAGCGCACCGCCAGGAGCTGGGTGGAGGAACTCCCCTCTGTCATTTGGGGCATCCGCACCTCCGTCAACAGGTCGATAGGATTCACCCCCTTCTTCATGGTTTACAGTGCCGAGGCAGTCATGCCAACCGACATCGAGCACGACTCACCAAGGGTGGTCAACTACACGGAGGCCGCCAACAAGCTCGCACGCCAAGACGGAGTCGACCAGCTCGACGAAGCACGCGACCTAGCTCGCTCCCGCACCGCCATCTACCAGCAAGGACTCCGCCGCTACCACAGCCGGCGAGTGCGGACTCGCACTTTCTAGGAAGGCGACCTGGTACTGCGCCTAATCCAGGACAAGAAAGGCATGCACAAGCTCTCCCAACCTTGGGAGGGACCATTGGACATCGGGCGAGTCCTGGGCAACAACGCCTACTACCTCACCGATGTCCGAGGCGACGGAAAACTCGACGTCAAGCGGCCATGGAATGTAAACCTCCTACGGAAGTTCTACTCTTAGAACTCCAGACATGTACCCCCTACCCGCTATGAAATAAAACAGACTGGTTACCACAAAATTGCGTCTACTCTCCGTGTCTTATGCCACTCGCACACGTAATAACAGCGTTACGCTACTCGCAGAAGTCAACCTTTGGCAAAGCGACCGGCACGGCCAAGTAGTGCGGTACGAGGGCACTGGGAAAACTCAGGCCTCGTAACGTCCACGAAAAATGCTAACCCGGAGCCCCATTGGAGTCATCTAGCTCGATTGGCTCCCCGAGCCAAGACAACTGCACTCGCTCCCCACAGCGACCAAGTCCTCCGCATCCTCGGCGCAGCGACTCGAACGGCCAAGTACCACGCTCGGGGACTGACACCCGACCAAAGACGAGCGACTAGGGAAAAACGCCAAGTATGAGAGCATGCCCAGGACTCGCCATGCGACTGATTTTCCGGATCAGGCAGGAGTGACGCGCTTAACATAATGATCTTAGTCCTCACCTACCTTGGGCCTGCGACTAGAACGGCAAAGTACCATGCTCGGGGACTCGTCAACCCGACCCTGTTCGCGCCCGGGAAAACGGTCAAGTAAAGAGCACCCCTGGGAGTCACCACGCGACTGGATTTCCAAGCCATGGCGAGTCGACCTTAACTCACTAACAGTTCACAAAACATATAAAAACGAGGTTAACCCCATAAAAAGGGTGGACGCGCTCGGGGACTCGCACAATCAACATCCAAAATCGCAAAACGACTGACAAAATAACACGAGTATTCCTTTCTAGTAGCACAATTTGTTTCGCGTACAAGGAAAGTTACATAGTTATTCCATACTAACGCCAAATGGCAAAACATTCTACTCCGCAGGCTTTGACGAAGATGCGCCACCATCCCTGTAGCTGCGGATAAAGGGCACATAAGGGTTTGATGGATACGTCGTCAGCTCGCCCGCCATCGCCGCACGGAACGATTGTTCCACCTTGAACTCCCGGTGCTTCGGCTCAGGGTCATTGGGGGCGACAATCGTCTCCTGGTAGGGGATGAGGTCGCCCATCGCCCAAACGCGCTCGGAGTATACCACGGCTCGGTCCGTCAGCTTCAACACCTCGGCAATCTCCACCGAGCCCGTAGACGACGGGTAACTACTCGTGACATCGTCGAGTTCGAAGTCATCCGGGAAGTGGGCGAGCCCAAGGCTAAGTGTCGTCGCTGCTCCACAACGGAAGGCCGACCGCGTCATGAATTCCACGACTGACGAGGCCTTCTCCAGGTAGCGCCATACCTCGACCAGGTCGCTGGGAATCATCTCCATGGGCGATATCTCCTGAAGGTACGCACGAAGGCAGGTCGCCGACAACACGGCCGAATCGACCAGAGTGGTCACACACTGCCGCGCATCATACGACTGCGTCTCTTCCGCGTTATCAGTGATTCGGCCTGCAAACACACAAAAAACAGTAAGCAAACATCAAAACCACAACGCGGTACGCGCAATCGGAAGTCGGCTGAAGGAAAGCTTACCAATCAGCGGGCGGCAGAGGTCCGTGAATAAACTTTGAAGAGAAGAGAAATCATTCTGCAACGCAGCAACGAGCGCATCAGATACCTTCCGCTCTTCAGCGGCAGAAGTGACAGCAGCCTTGGCTCGTCCTTCTGCCGAGCTCGCTTCCGCCTTCGCCTCCTTGAGCTCACGCTCCAGATTGGCGATTCGCTTTTCAGCCTCGCCCAAAGCGGACTGAGCCGCCGTCATGTCACCTACCAGGACAAGGCCTTGGCGAGCTTACTTCACCTCAGCCGCACTACTCTCTGTTTCCAGAGCAAAACGGTCAACACCGTGACAAGTACGCGACGAGTGCCAAGTAAAGCATATACTAACCTGCAGCCGCTTGAAGCTCCTTGTTCGTCTCCTGGACGGCGACGAGCTCCTTCTCCACGCGACACTTCGCAGCAAGCCACTCGGCTGACTCGCACTGAAGGCCCTACGCAACAACCACAGCGTCAACAACAAACAATTCCTAAGTGCCCACCCGCTGAAATTTAGCGACTAGGCACTCGGGGACTGGACAACGAAATTCCTAAGTGCCCACCCGCTGAAATTCAGCGACTAGGCACTCGGGGACTGGATAACATAAAAAACATTAAGAATCCGACCACTGAAATTCAGTGGCCAGATCCTCGGGGACTGGACATACCTGGATAGCACCACCTAGCATGCCATGAAGTTCCATCGCGTCCACCGACGCGAGCACGACCGGAGTGTTGCCATGACGCTATTCAACCTTTGCGTCGGCGGCCCCAGGAAGCTGGCTCGACGGCACCGAGGCACTCGTCGCGGCGGCCTTCGCCACGAAGCAAGGGAAAGTCACTGCAATGGCCACTGCGCCACTCGAGGTCGGCTCGGCCACATCGGTCGAGCCCGCAAGCACCATATGTTGCGACCCCACATATTCCATGGCCTTCGGAGCCGCTTCCGCTGCGGTTGGAGGCTCGCTCGGGGCAGCCACCGAATCGTCAGAGACCGTGACGATGTTGTCGCCTTTCGCCCTTTTGGTGCCTTCGACGGGAGCAATGACCTCGTCGCCCTTCCTCTTCCGCGAGGGATCAGCTGTCACCTCTATGGCGGCTGGCGGAACCTTGGCCATTGAAGGATGGCCTATCCTCTTAACCCCAGTCCTATGAAATAATTCTGTCAATGAAGCTCTCCGATTGAAACACAAAGCAAGCAAACGAGTAAAAGATCGAGGAGCACTCACTTGGCAACCGGAAGAAATCGTAGGCCGGTGCGGATGCTGGCCGGTTTTTCCAGTTCTGGCCCCAGCTTCCGAGTGAGGCCCGTCTTGAACACATTGTGTGCCCAGGACACTGACGTCCTCTTCGAAGATGAAGCCGCGGTGGGAGCCTCTGTGGCAATTGTTACGGGAACCCCCCCCCCCCTTGGCGGCGAGGCCCCTGCGGCTAGAGCGGCCCCCAATCTAGTGACTGGGGCGAACGGCAGTGGCAACGACACCAGTGGCACTTTGTCCATTGTGGCGGCAGCACCAGTCGCCGCGGCCGCGTGCGCCGTTGTTTCCTCGACCGAGTTGGTGGCGTCAGAGCTGCTCGCAGACCGAGGCAGAGATGTCGGCTTCACCTTCTTCTTCGGCGGAGCTTGTTTCTTCTTCTTCGACAGCGTGGCCTCATGGTGTGAGGTGTGCTCAGGGAGTTCGTCGTCGTCATCATCGTGGGCCTCAAGGCTCTTGTTGGCCTCGAGTTCGCCCTGGTGCTGCCTGCGAGTCTTGCGAACCGTGGGGGCAGCAACCTCCACGGGGTCGTCGTCCTCATCATCGTCGTTACCGCCTTCGTCGCTCTCGGTGTTGCCCTTGTCGGGCGATTACTCGCTCCCGTCCTGGGCGGACGAGCTCAAGTTCTCTTCGTCTGCGGGTGGAAGCCACCCTTCCACCACTTGAAACAACTGCACCAAAAACAAACGATGTTAGCACAACCGCGAATGCACAAACTGCGACTGCGAGTGCAAAAGGAATAACAGCTTACTGTTGGAGTTGGGCGCCTTGCGGTATAAGGTGTGACCCCGGCCTTCGCGTCGAGATACACCGCCTGGGTAATCTTCTTTAGGGCCAGTGTGTAATCGTTGAGTCTCCACTCAACGAGGCAGGATTTCGTCAGGTCGTCCTTGCCCGTATACTCGTACATGTAATGGTCACGGCTGGCCAGGGGCACGAGCCATCGCCCGAGCCAGCAGTTGTAGAGATTGATGGTCTGGAGGCCTTTCTTCTTCAAGTTGCGAATGGTTTGCAGCATCTCGTCGACAACCATCCGCTGCTCTAGCGGGAGTTTGACAACCTAGAGCCGACGCGGCTCGGGCCGGTCGGCGGAGTACCTTGGAAGCGCCACTTCGTCGCCTGGAGTCAACTCGGTGATGTAGAACCAGATCTTCTTCCACTCGTTGCTTTGGCGGGAAGCATCAAATCGAAGAATGAGTCCTTCGACTTCAGCTGGAATGTCAGGTCGCTCGCGGCTAACATTGGGCCGCCAGTTTCTTCGCGGATGATTCTACCGTGGAATAGATCTTGCCACAGGGGGAAGTAGGGCCTGCAGCCCAGATAGCACTCGCGGAATGCCACGAAAATGGGAGCTGCTCGATGATGTGCGGACCTAGATCCGATGGCTGGATGCCATAGTAAGCGCAGAAACGCCGGAAGAAGAGGGAGGTTGGGAAGCCAAGCCCCCGCTCTAGGTGACTGGTGAAGCAGATGAATTCCCCTTCACTTGGGTCCGTAATTACTTCTCTGGCCGCGGGGATGCGCCATCTCCCGGCGCGGAGGATCCCCTCCTGTAACACCCCCGGTCACTCCGGACCGATGGCTGTCACTTCTGGCAGCTCAATAGGATCTCTACACTAGCCCCGCAGACTAACACTAGTCTTTTCTGCGCACTTTGTCCTCACTCATGCGCACCCGGTTACCCACTTCCCGGTCGGTCACCCATCCTGTAATTTCTCTAGGCCAAGCACGCTTAACCTTAGAGTTCTTTTCGAATGAGCTTCCGGAAAAGAAGTTGCAACTTGTTGGTATGGGTTTCCTATCAATCTTATTGAGCCATGCGCCAGGGTCTCACATACACCCACCCTTAGAAGATCGACGTCCTCGTCGATCAACCACAAGCCAGGAACGTTCCCTCTTGGCACACGTCTGTGCGTCCAGTGTCGGCACATGTGCCATGCCGTGTCCACTACGGGCCACACGTGCCATGCGACACACGTCCGCCACTGACCCGCACACGCCCGTTTAACCGCGAGGGTTGGCTCTGATACCAATTTGTAACACCCCCGGTCACTCCGGACCGATGGCTGTCACTTCTGGCAGCTCAATAGGATCTCTAGACTAGCCCCACAGACCAACACTAGTCTTTTCTGCGCACTTTGTCCTCACTCATGCGCACCCGGTTACCCACTTCCCGGTCGGTCACCCATCCTAGAATTTTTCTAGGCCAAGCACGCTTAACCTTAGAGTTCTTTTCGAATGAGCTTCCGGAAAAGAAGTTGCAACTTGTTGGTATGGGTTTTCTATCAATCCTATTGAGCCATGCGCCAGGGTCTCACACCGCCTCCTCGAATGATTTCAGCAGTGCCTTCGTGCACTTGGATCTGCCCCATGGTTCGGTGGGGGGAGCCATCGGTTGGAGGATCGCGGGATTCGGAACTCTCTGGATCGCTTTGGTCGCTGGGCAGAATGAGGAGACAAGGGTGCTCGAGATCGTAGGAAGTGAGGGAAGTGTTTCCCCCGTTCGCCCTTCACTCTCCTTATATAGCGGTTGTTACCCGCCATTTTCGGGAGCCATTACCACGCGGTAATCACGCCAACATTACCGTTGGATTACCCAACGGCTAGTTTGACCAAAACTGACGGTCCAACTTCGTCTACTTGACTCGCTACCTCCAACGACTCGACGATTCGCCGACCCGGTCACTATGACAGTGACTAACTACTAACTACTCGCTGACCCGTTCACCGAGATGCGATATGATTTGTCGTCGTTATTGCGACTAGAATGACTAGTTCTTTCCTTTGTTCAGGAGTCCGCCGCCGATTCGACTAGGCGTCCGCATTGGACCCGCGTACTCCGACTGCCAGCAAATGCCAGCGACGAATCAACGACGGCCTCGGGGACTACTGATGGGGATATGCCTACCGGGGTATGCCCAGCAGGACGTTTCCTATTGGCCCAAGCCGCCAGCGAGTGGGCCTGCAGGACGGCGACTGGATCGAGACTTGGCGAGGATTCAGGCGACTGGAAGCTGGAGGCCCAGAAGCATAGTTAGGCCCAGTCAGACTAGGTCAAAGAACCTCTGAATCCTTAACTAATTCGGTTGTACTCTGTAAACCCTAGCGAGGTGAGCCTATATAAACCTCCCTAGGGTACGCATAGAGGATACGTTCCATCATACACCCAAGCGACTCGCCGCCTAGTCGTCGAGCTCACCCCCCTTGTACTCTCACCATAATACAATCTAGCAGGAGTAGGTCTTTACCCTCTGGGGGGTGAACCTGGGTAAACCCTTGTGTCTCCGCCCTCATCTCGCTCCGCATATGGCTGGCCGCCCTTGCCCCATGTTCTACTACTCGCTGCCGATTGCAGCATCTGCCGTGGTCATTCCCACGACAGTAGGGTTGCTTGAGAGGGAATACCTTTGACCACTTCCTCCCTGAGTTTGATAAACCTTCGGTAATCCACTTAAGGGAAACTTGCTGTTGTTCTACAAACCTCTGCACTTGGAGGCCCAACAACTGTCTACAAGAATAGAAGTGTGTAGACATCACACGCCGTTCGGAGTGTTCTGCAATAACACCATGCCCTTTGGGCTGAAGAATGCAGGCACCACATACCAGAGATGCATGCAAGCATTTCTGAAGAACCAGATCGGTCAAAACATTCAAGTCTATGTCGACGACATAGTAATCAAGACCAGGAAGGCCAAGACGCTCATCGACGCTCTCCGCGAGACGTTTGATAACCTTGATCGCTACAAGATCAAACTAAACCCAGACAAGTGCGCCTTCGGCGTCCCATCAGGTCAGTTACTCAGCTACTTCATCTCCCAATGGGGTATCGAGGCGAATCCGAAGAAAATTAGGGCCATACTGGCCATGGAGAAGCTGAAGAACCTCAAGGGCGTCCCGGACGGATCACGACGCTAAGCAGATTCATCAGCCAAATGGGCAAGAAGGCCCTACCCTTTTACCAGCTGCTACGCAAGCGGACAAGTTCGAGTGGACACCCGAAGCAGACGACGCGTTCGAGGACCTCAAGCGGCTGCACTCCACTTCGCCTATCTTGGTCACGCCGAAGGAACGGGAACCTCTGCTGCTATACATCGTAGCTACTCATCAAGTGGTAAGCACCGTACTCATGGTCGAACGACCCAAAGATGGCAAAATCCACGGGGTCCAACGCCCAATCTACTACCTCAGCGAGGTATTGTGTGAGACCCTGGTGCATGGCTCAATAGGATTGATAGGAAACCGATACCAACAAGTTGCAACTTCTTTTCCGGAAGCTCATTCGAAGAGAACTCTAAGGTTAAGCGTGCTTGGCCTAGAGCAATTCTAGGATGGGTGACCGACCGGGAAGTGAGTACCGGGTGCACACGAGTGAGGACAAAGTGCGCAGAAAAGACTACTGTTGGTCTGTGGGGTTAGTCTAGAGATCCTATTGAGCTGCCAGAAGTGACAGCCGTCGGTCCGGAGTGACCGGGGGTGTTACATACTGACCCCAAAAAAGAAGAGGTACCCTCACTATCAGAAGCTCGCCTACGGCATATTCATGACGGTGCGTCGGCTGAGCCACTACTTCCAGGAGCATCCGATCATGGTTGTCAATGACGCCCCGTTGTCAAACATCCTAAACAAACCCGAAGCCACGGGGCGCGTAGACTTATGGGGCATCGAGTTGTCCCCTATGGACATAATCTATGGGCTACGAACTACCATCAAGTCTCAGGTCCTCCCTGACTTCCTCGTCCACTGGATGGAGCTCCAACTACCGGACACTTCGAACATGTCATAGTCCTGGACGATGCACTTCGACGGCTCTAAGCGCGAGGCTAGAGCAGGGACCTGACGTCCCCTCAAGGCAACAAGATGAAGTACGTCCTTCGGATGAAGTTTTGTTCCTCTAACAACGAGGCCAAATACGATGCCCTCATTCACGGCATGTGGATGGCCAAGGTCTGTGGCGCAACATGCCTCGTCATCTACGGTGACTCGAACCTTATTGTTCAGCAGACGATGAACAAGTGCGACGCTCACAGCGCCAACATGATCGCGTACCGCGCGCTCTACAACTCACTCGAAGCAGACTTTGACGGTTGCGAGCTTCGGCATGTCGGCAGAGAAAGCAACGAAGAAGCCGATAGGCTCGTCAACATTGGCTCCACCTGCACACGGGTACCACCAGGCATGTTCCTCGAACAAATTTGCGTACCCTCTATCAAGAGGAAGTTCCCAAAAGGCTCAGCAGAAGAAGCAGAGCACTCGGGGGCTGCGCTACCCGAAGGCCAGGAAGGACCCGAAAAGCTGGACATAGAGGCCGACCTGGTCTGCCAAATGCAGGTCATGGCGGTTGAAGAGACGTGGACGCAGCCGTACCTTCGGTACCTGATAAACAATCAACTTCCCGATGACCCGACAGATGCCCGACGTATATCTCGCCGGTCAAAAGCCTTCACCATAATCAATGGCGAGATGTACAAGCGCAACATTTCAGGTGTGCTCCAAAGGTGCGTCACCATAATCAAAAGCATCCTCCAAGACATCCATGAGGGTATCTGCGGCCGTCATGCAGGCAGCCGCGCCCTAGTCGCCAAAGCTCTACGAGATGGGTTCTACTGGCCAACCGCCATGAATGACGCCAAGGACATCGTCCAGAGGTGCAATGCCTGTCAGAGATACGTGGACAAGCCACACGCGCCAAGATCCGAGCTGAGGCCTATAACACTGGCCTGTCCCTTTGCCCCATGGGGCCTCGACATGATCGGCAAACTTCCAAAGTCCTCTCTAGGAGGTCACATCTTCCTCCTGGTCGTAGTCGACAAGTTCACCAAGTGGATCGAAGCCATGCCCGTCATCAACCAAAGCGGCAAAACTGCCGTCAAATTTTTCGAGCCCATTGTCTACAGGTTCAGCGTGCCTCATAGCATCATAACAGATAATGGCTCGAACTTCATCTTGATGGAATTTCGAGACTTCTGCGGCAACCTCGGCATCAACATATCATACGCCTCCGTGGCGCACCTGCAGACCAATGGATAGGTCGAAAAGGCCAACGGCCTCATAGGCAACGACATCAAGAAACGCCTGCTATTCCCACTCGAAAGACTTGCGGGAACCTGGGAAGATGAGATACCCTCCGTTCTCTGGTGCCTACGTACAATGCCAAACAGCTCAACTAGATACACACCCTTCTTCCTGGTGCACGGAGCCGAAGCCATGCTACCCGTCGAGGTACGCCACAAGGCCCCACGGGTTGTCGCTTACAACGAAGCCGAATCATCGGTAGCACTTGAAGAAGTTGTCGATACACTCGACGAGGCACATGACATCGCCGCGGCTCGCTCAGCGGTCTACCAGCAGAGCCTCCGCAACTACCACAGACGCCGGCGGCGCTCAAGGTCCTTCATCGAAGGAGACCTTGTCCTGCGACTCAAGCAAGAACGGCACAAGAAGCTCGAGTTACCCTGGGAAGGACCCTACATCATCACCGAAGTCATCCTAGGTGGCGCCTATCTCCTCATGGATGTCGCATCAGGACTCGAATACTCCAACCCCTAGAACATCGCACAACTGCGACGCTTCTACCCCTAGTTACCCTTTACTTTCAAATAAGGCTACTCAGCCGAAAAATGTACCTCCTAGTTTGCTATGAATAAAAGCCAAGTTCCTTGGCCCAAATATCTTTTTCTCCTTACATTATTTCTAGCTAAATATGCTCAGGGGCTACGCCTCACCTCACGACTTCATTGACTGAGAACAATGCATACAACCTGAGTAGCTGACCACGTCAGGCTAACAAAAAGGACATGCACATAACAAAGCACCACGTGCCAATACATATAAACTTTCCAAAGGGCATTACAAGCCCACTCTAATACATACAAATTTTACATCACCTCATTTTTTCTTTATAGGACCTAATTGTTTTGGAGCATAACATTTGCCCGCTGCTCAAACAAATCTACAATTTTTCAGCATGTTGCGCCACAGCAGCATAATGAGGGCGCATGTCCCATAAGCTGCCATCTGGTCGAAGGGGCGGTACAATCGCCACCTCCGCAAGATTGACGTCACGACGATGCAACCGAGCAATAGACAAGGCATCCTTCACCCCAGCACTCAGCTGATGGCGCACCAACATGGCCCACATTCCGAAATTTACCAAGAAGACCCAGGAAGGTAGAAGGCGCAACGTCTAAGGGGAACATGACGGACCAAATGGCTGCAAGTGAAGACCTCGCCTACCTCAGCACCCAAAGAACCTGGTGTACGCGATCTTGCACCAGCGCAAGAACGATGGCTCGATCACGGTCCAACCAAAAGAAACCATCAGCCTCCAGGTCCTGTTGCGTCAGGCAGTTCATCCGAATTGCGAGGCACTCCTTCTCTTCCCTCGGAATGAGATTCACATCTGCACAAAGCACGGAATAAGCCAGCATACAAATAAGGTGCACCCGAAATAACATCGGTTCACGAAGACTTACATTAAAGTTTCTCACCCATCTGCCGCAACTCCCCAAGCAATAAACTCCTCCCTGATAGTGTCTCGCTCAGCCTTTGACTTCCACACATCCGTGTGGCCTCGGATGCTGAGGATATCCTTTTCCAGGCTGCGGACGCGATCGTGCAGAAAGGCCAATTGCGATGCATCATCCAAAGATGGTCGAGGCTGATGCGCAGTCGGAGTAACCACTAGAGCATCACCTGAAGGATCCTAGAAGTAAGTAAGCAAGTATGAACATCACAAAAACTATTGGCAGCAGCTCAAAGATAAACTTATATGCATAAATAAGCCACCTCGCGGCAAAGTGTGACTTGTTCATCAGCAAGATGTTACAAAAGTAGCAAAGAGAAAAAGGTACACTAGCTATAGTACAAAGGCCTAAATACCCGCATTCGGAGCAGCCTTGGAGCCAGACTGCCCGCTCTTGACCTCCTTCTGCTGCTTCACCGCATAATCAGCCATGAGGTCGATGAGCTTAGGCCCATAACGCTTACAGCGAGAAGCAAAGAGGTTGGAAGCTACCTCAGAGCCATATGCCGCCGTCGGCATCCTGGACGTGACTTGAGGCAAGTCCAGTTCGGCTCCGGACGCCATTGCCATGGCCAACCCCATGGAAGCGCCGATGCCCTTCTTCTTGCTCTTGTACTCCGCCGATGCTTCCTCTAACAAAGCATTCACAAGGGAATCGACGTCATCAAGGGAAACGCCCTTGGGGAATACCTCCTTGTAGAAGCGCATGAGCACTTTCTGGCTTTCTCCAAGGAGCAAGCAGCAGCAGAGCAACGACCCTCGATTGCAACAGCAGCATCAGCCAAAGCATATCCGTGCTCCAGTGCACCACGATCAAACGTGATGCCAGAATCATCTAATAAGACAAAGACAAGAAGGCCGCAGATGACAAAGGCATAAAACATCACCCGAAACCCTTCGGGTGGGCGTGGGATTACCTCGTCGCCAGGGAGGATGGCATCCTCCTTGTTCTTGGGGATCAACCCAGCATCACGCAGCTTGCGCAGATCCCCATCACGAATTTCCGTGCACTTCCACCTGTCGTCAGTGGTGCGGTCCATAGTGGTGACCTTCTTGCCGCCGCCGGCGGTGCTCGAACCAGCTCTGGCGGTGGTCTTCTTTGGCTTGCCTATCTTGCAACGACGAGTGCGGCGGTGCGAGCGCAAGAAGAAGGAAGATAAAGTGTGGAGAATGTCCAGCGCGCAACAGAGGGCAGCAAAGCTCGTGAAAATGGAGGCAAAGGAGATGAGAAAATGGCAAAGGGTAAAATAAAATCACTGTTCCCGTACTATATAAAAGTACGAAGACAACGAACAAGAGTCGGCGATCGAGAAGCCCTAGCATGCCACAAAAATCTGACCCTACACGTGTCAACACTATACTGAACCGTTGCCAGCACGCCGTCCACTACACATGGAAACCGAGGAGATGCCGTAATTTTCGCCATTTCTACGCGTGACTAGTCAACTTCAAGTCAGGCGGTGGGACCCACGATCGTCTCGTTGCATCATCTCTGCTGCCGCAGACGGTTGTGATCACCAATCGTCAGCACTAATGTCATCAAGGCAAAGCCATCAACGGCTCGAAGTTTTTGGCTGATCAATCAAGTACTTACTCGAATCTATGATTCGAGAAACTACTCGGGGGCTACTCCTATCAGGAGCGCTGGCCGCGCACTTCATAAATGACTAAGGTAATTACACCTTGCAATTATGTTTGAGTCCTACGTCGAGTCTGCGACTCCACTACGGACTCGGAGGCTACTCCCATAGGGAGCGTTGGCTGAACATCCAAAAAAATATGTCCTTCGAACTTACACTGAAAACGACTGAAGTCTACGACTCGAACAGACACTTGTAGGGGTTCGTAGCATGGAAAACAAAAAAATTCTATCGCATAGACAAGATCTATCTACTAGATTGTAGCAACGAGTCGATGGAATAACTCACCCTCGAAGATTCCAAAGTGTTTAACGAGAGGGATTCTTGTGGGTGATGTAGTCGTACTTTTGCCGATCTCAAGATCGCATAGACGATCCTTCCGGCGCTGCGTTCCGGCAGCGCTTCCGCAGTCGGTCACACGTTCGGTACTCGATGAAGACCTTCCTCTCCCTTGTTCCAGCAGGCAGCGGAGGTTGTAGCACTCTCCTCGCAATTCCGGCAGCACAACTGCGTGGTACCGGAAGTAGAGGGTAGATCTCGCAGGGCTTCGCCTTAAGCCGGAGCGAGTATGGTGGACTATGAGAGAGATCCTCGGCGATCTAGGGTTTAGACGCACCAAGGAGGAGCAAGGCCGGCGGCTAGGGTTTGCCTAGGCGGCGGCGGCTTGCACTAGGCGGCGGCAGCAGGAGGTGGCGGCGCCGACGGCTAGGATTAGGGTTTGCGGGGCGTGGTGTTGTGTGCTTGGAGGGGAAGCCCTACCCCTCCTTATATAGGTGGAGGGGGCGCGCCAAGGGGAGGGAGTCTCTCCCCAACTCGGTCTCCAAGTGGGCCGGCAGTGGAGGGAGGGAACTCCTCCCCAAGTAGGTTTCCTACTCTCCCTCCACCTCACAAAATAGCCGTTTGACTTATCAAATTGGCGTTTGACTTTTCAAACTAGGATTTGATTAATCTCTTTATTTTGTTCAGCGATGACACCTAGTACATGATGCAATCATTCCAACTTGTTATGACACATTCATGTACCCTTCCCCTCCGGAGTGCTGGACATTCCAGAACCTTCTAGAACATTCCCGATGAAAACACCGAAACCATTCTCCAACCCCGAAACAGGACTTTCCTTGTGAATCTTATTCTCTAGACCATTCCGGATCTCCTCGTGATATCCCGGATCCCATACGAGACTCCGAACAACATTCGCTCTCTTACTCATCATTCTATAACTACTCAAACAACGTCGAATCCTTAAGTGTGTCTCCCTACGGTTCGTGAATTATGCGGACATGATCGAGACACTTCTCCGAACAATAACCAATAGAGGAATCTAGAAATTCATATGGCTCCCACATATTTCTACGGTTACTTTGCGATCGAATGAACCACTTACATACGATACCAATTTCCCTTTGTCTCACGATAGTTTACTTATCCGAGGTTTTGATCATCGGTATCTCTGCATACCTAGTTCAACCTCGTTACTGATAAGTACTCTTTTCTCGTTCCTGTGATATGTGATCCCTTGTGAGCTAGTCACATGCTTGCAAGCTAATTGGATGACATTCCATCGAGAGGGCCCAGAGTATATCTATCCGTCATATGGATGGACAAATCCCACTCTTGATCCATGTGTCTAAACCAATACTTTCTGAAAACTCAATGCCACCTTTATAGCCACCCAGTTACGGTGTGGTGTTTGATGTCATCAAAGCATCCTTCTGGTGATGGTGATAAGCATGATCTCATGGTCGAAGGAATTAGGTTACTATGTATCAGAAAGCATATAGCAATTGAACTATTAAAATGACTTGATCTTTATGCTACGCTTATCTATAGGAGTATGTCCACCATATCATTCTCCTAACGATATGATCTTGTTGTTAATAACATCTCAATGTTCATGATAGGGAAACCACAATCATTTATTAACCAACAAGGCAGTATTATGAAGAGGCTTTAATAGGGACTTCAATTTAAGTTTACAAATCACACAAGTATTAATGTTTCCTTGTTAATACTATTATAGCATGAATGTAAACATTTATCATAAACACAAAGATATAATAATAACTATATTTATTATTGCCTCTAGGGCATATCTCCAACAGTCTCCCACTTGCACTAGAGTCATCCAATCCAGATTACATGGTAATATACCGAACACCCATGGCAGTTTGGTGTTGGTCATGTTTTGCCCTCAGGAGAGGTTTAGTCAACAGATCCGCCACATTCAGATCTGTGTGTACTTTGCAAATCTTTATGTCCCCATCTTGGACATGTTCTCGAATAGCGTGTAAACATAGCTTGATGTGCATCAGCTTCTTGTGTGACCTTGGTTCTTGTGCATTGGCTATGGCGCCCATGTTATCACAATAGATTGACATTGGGTCCAGCGCACTAGGAACCACACCAAGCTCTGTAATGAACTCTTTCATCCATATCGCTTCTTGTGAAGCCTCCGAAGCAGCCATGTATTCTGATTCAGTTGAAGATCTCGCCACAACGCTTTGCTTTGCACTCCTCCAGCTAACTGCTGCACCATTCAAAGTAAATACGTATCCAGATTGAGATTTAGAATCATCCGGATCGGTGTTCCAACTAGCATCGGTGTAACCATTAACAACGAGCTGTTCATCACCTCCATAAGAAAGAACCATATCCTTAGTTCTTCTCAAGTACTTAAGGATGTTTTTGACCGCTGTCCAATGATCCACTCCTGGATCACTTTGATATCTGCTAGTTAAACTAACAGCATATGCAATGTCGTGTCTAGTACATAGCATGGCATACATTAGAGATCCTATGGCTGATGCATAGGGAGTCTTACTCATCCTTTCTCTATCTTCTGCCGTTACTGGACTTTGAGTTTTACTCAACGTCGTATTGGTCAACATGTGCAAGAACCCTTTCTTGCTATCTTCCATTCCAAACCTCTTTAGAACTTTGTCCAAATATGTACTTTGTGACAATGATATTAGGCGTCTTGATCTATCTTTATAAATCTTTATGCCTAATATGTAAGCTGCTTCGCCAAGATCTTTCATTGAAAAAATATTATTCAAATATTCCTTGACACTATTAAGAAGATCTACATCATTCCCAATCAACAATATGTCATCTACATATAGTATTAAGAATGCTACAGAGCTCCCACTCACTTTCTTGTAAATACAAGCTTCTCCATAAGTTTGTATAAAACCAAAACTTTTGATTACCTTATCAAAACGTTGATTCCAACTTCGGGATGCTTGCTTCAATCCATAGATGGACCGTTGAAGTTTTCATACCTTGTTAGCATCTTTAGGATCGACAAAACCTTTGGGTTGCATCATATACAACTCTTCATCAATGTCTCCATTGAGGAATGTTGTTTTGACATCCATCTGCCATATCTCATAATCATAATATGCAGCGATTGCTAACATAATCCTCACAGACTTTAGCTTCGCTACAGGTGAGAAAGTCTCATCGTAGTCAACTCCTTGAATTTGTCGAAACCCTTTTGCGACAAGTCAAGCTTTATAGACACTAACATTACCATCAGCATCTGTTTTCTTCTTAAAAATCCATTTGTTCTCGACAGCCTTCCAGCCATCTGGTAAGTCCACCAAAGTCCATACTTGGTTTTCGTACATGGATCCAATCTCGGATTTCATGGCTTCTTGTCATTTATTGGAATCTGGGCTCATCATTGCTTCCTCATATGTCGCAGGGTCATCGGTGTTGTCCACCAACATGACATTCATAACGGGATCATACCAATCAGGAGTGGTACGAGTTCTCGTTGACCTGCGAGGCTCTGTAGCAACTACAACCGAAGTTTCATGATCATCATCATTAGCTTACTCTCTTATTGGTGTAGGCGCCACAGGAACTACTTCTGGTGCTGCGCTACTCGCAATTTCGAGAGAAGGTTCAACAACCTCGTCGAGTTCTACTTTCCTTCCAGTCACTTCTTTCGAGAGAAATTCCTTCTCTAGAAAGGATCCATTCTTGGCAACGAAGATTTTGCCTTCGGATCTATGATAGAAGGTATACCCAATAGTTTCCTTCGGGTATCCTATGAAGACGCATTTTTCCGCTTTGGGTTCAAGCTTGTCCGGCTGTAACTTCTTTACATAGGCTTCGCAACCCCAAACTTTAAGGAACGACAATTTAGGTTTCTTCCCAAACCATAATTCATACGGTGTCGTTTCAACGGATTTAGATGGTGCCCTATTTAAAGTGAATGCGGTTGTTTCTAATGCATAACCCCAAATTGATAGCGGTAAATCTGTAAGTGACATCATAGAACGAACCATATCCAAGAGAGTTTGATTACGACGTTTGGACACACCATTACGCTGTGGTGTTCCCGGCGGTGTCAATTGTGAAATTATTCCGCATTTCTTCAAATGCTCGCCAAACTCATAACTTAGATAGTCACCTCCACGATCAGAACGTAGAAATTTAATCTTCTTGTTATGTTGATTCTCCACCTCACTTTGAAATTCCTTAAACTTCTCGAAAGTTTCGGACTTATGTTTCATGAAATAGATATACCCATATCTACCCAAGTCATCCGTGAAGGTAAGAACATAACGATAACCACTGCGTGATGCTACACTCATTGGACCACACAGATCGGTATGTATGATTTCCAATAAGTCTGTAGCTCGCTCCACCATACCAGAAAATGGAGTCTTAGTCATTTTACCCATCAGACATGCTTCGCATCTTTCAAGTGATTCAAAATCAAGTGATTCAAGAAGTCCATCGGAATGGAGTTTCTTCATACGCTTCACTCCAATGTGACCAAGACAACAGTGCCACATATAGGTCGAGTTATCGCTCGATTTCAAACGTTTAGCTTCAATGTTATTAATATGTGTATTTCCACTATCAAGATTCAATAAGAATAGACCATCTATCAAAGGTGCATGTGCATAAAACATATTACTCATATAAATCGAACAACCATTATTCTCGGACTTAAACAAGTAACTGTCTCGCAATAAACAAGATCCCGATATAATGTTCATGCTTAACGCAGGCACCAAATAACAATTATTTAAGTATAAAACTAATCCCGATGGTAGATGAAGAGGTAGCGTGCCGACCGCGATCACATCAACCTTTGATCCGTTTCCCACGCGCATCGTCACCTCGTTCTTCGCTAGCTTTCGTTTATTCTGCAGCACCTGTTTTGAGTTACAAATATGAGCAACCGAACCAGTATCAAATACCCAGGCACTACTACGAGTACTAGTGAGATACACATGTATATCGGATATACCTTTCATCTTGATGTTGCCATTCTTCAAATCCGCCAAGTACTTTGGGAAATTCCGCTTCTAGTGACCTTCTCCCTTGCAGTAAAAGCACTCAGTATCAGGCTTAGGTCCAGCCTTGGTCTTCTTCGTCGGCGTGGTAACTTTCTTACCACCCTTCTTGAAGTGTCCCTTTTGCTTAGACTTTCCTTTCTTGAATTTGGTGGTCTTATTGACCATGAACACTTGGTGCTCTTTCATGATCTCCACTTCTGCAGATTTTAACATGGCGAAGAGTTCTCGCAACTGCTTGTTCATGTTTTGCATATTGTAGTTTATCACAAAGTTCATGTAACTTGGTGGTAGTGATTGGAGGACACGATAAATCCCCAAAGCATTAGGAATCACTATACCCAAGCTTTGAAGCTTGTTTGCGTGCCCAGACATCTTAAGCACATGCTCACTGATGGAGTTGCCCTCTTCCATCTTGCAGTTAAAGAACTTTTCAGAAGCCTCATAGCTCTCAATTGCCGCATGAGTCTCAAAGATCAATTTGAGATCACGAACAATATCATGTGGGTCTGAATACTCAAACCTTTTCTGAAGCTTCGATTCTAAACCATACAAGATAGCACACTGAATTGTGGAGTACTGAGTCTTCCGAGCGAGGTAAACATTCTTTACTTCATTGGTAGCAGTAGCTGCAGGTGGGTAACCTAGCGGTGCATCCAGCACATAGGTCAAATTACCAGCAGTGAGTACAATCCTCAAATTGCGGAACCAATCCGCGAAGTTGCTTCCATTGTTTTTCAACTTTTCTTTCTAGGAACGCATTAAAATTGATGGTAGGGGCCGCCATTGATCTACAACATATTTGCAATAGTTTAGACTAAGTTTATGACAAATTGAGTTCTAATTAATAGTTAAATTAATCTAGGTGAACTCCCACTCAAAACAATATCCCTCACATTGTTTTAGTGATCACACGAACCAAATCCACCACATCAACACCGATCATCACGAGAGTCGATGTAGCTTCAATGGCGAACAATCGACATGTTCATCATATCTTACTATATGATTAATGCTTTACCTTTCGGTGATCCGTGTTCCGAGACCATGTCTGTACATGCTAGGCTCGTCAAGATCAAACCTTAGCTTCCGCATGAGCAAATCTGGCTTTCTCACGTTGTATACACTTGCGGAATCTAACACACCCGATCATCACGTGGTGCTTCGAAACAACAAGCTTTAGCAACGGTGCTTACTAAGGGTGAACACTTTAGAACTTGATATTCATGTGCATGAGGGATCATCTTATAATGCTACCGTCATTAACCAAGCAATACAAGATGCATAAAGGATTAACATCACATGCAATTCATAATATGTGATATGATATGGTCTTTCTTCTTTGTGCTTCCGATCTCCATCTTCAAGCACGAACATGATCTCCATCATCACCGGCATTGCATCAAGGTCAATGATGCCGCTCCATGGTTGTCGTCCACCAGCTTCAACTATTACAACTACTTTGAATAGACACGCGGGTCTTAACAGAAATTAAAGACAACCATATGGCTCCTGTCGGTTGCCAACTTACAATAAGGAACATTGCATACATCAAATATAATCACAATCATGGCCATATCACATCACAGCACACCCCTGCAAAACAAAGTTAGACGCCTCTACTTTCTTTGCATGTTTTTACGTGGTTTGGGGCTTTCAATAAGTGTCGTTCTAACTTACGAACAAGAACTACAACATTGATACTAGTATTGTCAATCACCTGTTGTAAATTAAAGCTTAACTATGTTGGGAGAAACAGGCACCCGCAAAGCCACTTATGCAATACAAGTTGCATGTCATGCGTGGAGCAAGTCTCATGAACGATGTCATGTAAGGTTAGCCCGGGCCGCTTCATCCCACCATCCCGCAAGATGCAAAGTACACAAGAAGCAATCAACAACAAAAGCATCAACGCCCACAATGACCATTGTGTTCTACTTGTGCAACAGATCTACATATAGACACGGCTCTGATACCACTGTAGGGGTTCGTAGCATGGAAAACAAAAAAATTCTACCGCATACAAACAAACAAGCCAAGATCTATCTACTAGATTGTAGCAACGAGTCGATGGAATAACTCACCCTCGAAGATTCCAAAGTGTTTAACGAGAGCGGATTCTCATGGGTGATGTAGTCGTACTCTTGTCGATCTCAAGATCGCGTAGACGATCCTTCCGATGCTGCGTCCTGTCAGCGCTTCCGCAGTCGGTCACACGTTCGGTACTCGACTAAGACCTTCCTCTCCCTTGTTCTAGCAGGCAGCGGAGGTTGTAGCACTCTCCTCGTGATTCCGACAGCACAACGGCGTGGTACCGAAAGTAGAGGGGAGATCTCACAGGGCTTCGCCTTAAGCCGGAGCAAGTATGGTGGACTATGAGAGAGAGCCTCGGTGATCTAGGGTTTAGATGCACCAAGGAGGAGCAAGGCCGGCAGCTAGGGTTTGCCTAGGCGGCGGCAGCGGCAGCAGGAGGTGGCGGCGCCGGCGGCTAGGATTAGGGTTTGCGGGGCGTGGTGTTGTGTGCTTGGAGGGGCAGCCCTGCCCCTCCTTATATAGGTGGAGGGGGCGCGCCAAGGGGAGGGGAGTCCCTCCCCAACTCGGTCTCCAAGTGGGCCAGCGGTGGAGGGAGGGAACTCCTCCCCAAGTAGGTTTCCTACTCTCCCTCCACCTCACAAAATAGCCGTTTGACTTTTCAAATTGGCGTTTGACTTTTCAAACTAGGATTTGATTAAATCCTTTATTTTGTTCAGCAATGACACCTAGTACATGATGCAATCATTCCAACTTGTTATGACACATTCATGTACCCTTCCCCTCCGGAGTGCCGGACATTCCGGAACCTTCTAGAACATTCCCGGTGAAAACACCGGAACCATTCTCCAACCTTGAAACAGGACTTTCCTTATATGAATCTTATTCTCCGGACCATTCCAGATCTCCTCGTGATATCTCGGATCCCATCCGAGACTCCGAACAACATTCGGTCTCTTACTCATCATTCCATAACTACTCAAACAACGTCGAATCCTTAAGTGTGTCTCCCTACGGTTCGTGAATTATGCGGACATGATCGAGACACTTCTCCGAACAATAACCAATAGAGGAATCTGGAAATTCATATGGCTCCCACATATTTCTATGATTAATTTGCGATCGAATGAACCACTTACATACGATACCAATTTCCCTTTGTCCCACGATAGTTTACTTATCCGAGGTTTTGATCGTCGGTATCTCTACATACCTAGTTCAACCTCGTTACTGATAAGTACTCTTTTCTCGTTCCCGTGATATGTGATCCCTTGTGAGCCAGTCACATGCTTGCAAGCTAATTGGATGACATTCCACCGAGAGGGCCCAGAGTATATCTATCCGTCATATGGATGGACAAATCCCACTCTTGATCCATGTGTCTCAACCAATACTTTCTGAAAACTCAATGCCACCTTTATAGCCACCCAGTTACGGTGTGGTGTTTGATGTCATCAAAGCATCCTTCCGGTGATGTTGATAAGCATGATCTCATGGTAGAAGGAATTAGGTTACTATGTATCAGAAAGCATATAGCAATTGAACTATTAAAATGACTTGATCTTTATGCTACGCTTATCTATAGGAGTATGTCCACCATATCATTCTCCTAACGATATGATCTTGTTGTTAATAACATCTCAATGTTCATGATAGGGAAACCACAATCATTTATTAACCAACAAGCCAGTATTATGAAGAGGCTTTAACGTTGTCAACAGGCACGATGAAAATCCTGACGGACGCGTTGGGTACATCACTTGAAAATCACTGGGATTTGGCTCCTGCAAGACCACAACAGCCTAAGTCGAATCACACTAGCAAACGTTCCGAATTCGAGTCCGGAGACTCGAATTCGATGAAGATAGTGTTGTTTTCTCCTATCACGGTTAACTGGCCTGATCTATCGGGTGAGCCAGGCACACGTATCAAATATCCCTATGAACTAAAACATTTCTCCTTAAAATAGCAGGCTCAATTGCACCCGAAAGATTGAAGAGTCCTCACCCGAATCTACGATTCGACTGAACACTCGGGAGATACTGACATGGATATACTCCACGGGTACATGACACTGGTACACCTGGGAAAGCCCAAGGAAGGCCCACATCAGGACACGCGGCCCATGAAGACTTCGGGTGGCCCAAGCCCATGGAAGTTTTGAATCCTTGGAGGACAAGTTTAGATTAGATAGAATTTCAAAGGGTACCAACCCTAACCTATAATCGACTCGACCTAGCCCCGAGACCTGACCTATCTATATAAAGGCCAGGAGGGCACAGCGAGAAGGATCGACAACTCACCACGTACACGCCTCCACGCCAGATTGCATCTGTGCACCCCTGTAACTTTTGGTTCCGTCGTAATCAAGAGCAGACAAGAAGGAGTAGGGTTTTCCCTCCGGGGGCCTGAACCTGAGTAAATCTCATGTCCCATGTTGCTTGCCTGTTAAATGTTCCGTGACTTCCAGCATCCCCATCTTCTCCAAAACCCAAGTCCATAACAATGGGCATTGACAAGATCAAACCTCGTCAGCGGGTTCTATGGGCTCGGGAGAAGGGCGCGCGGGGACGAAGATGGGGAAGACGAGGTGGGGTGGGTCCGCGGGGAGCTGAGGCGATGAGGGGCACGCGGCGGCGGCGGTCGATTGGTGGGTGGGTGGGGAGCGAGGCGAGGAAGGTATTTTTTACCAAATCTGCCCAAATCTGAAAACTTCAACCGAATCTGACCTCTGCTCGAAACTAATTCAAAATCTGACCCCTGGGGTTGGCGCCATTTTAAATGGAGCAGAAGTTATACAGGTCGGCACGCGCACATCTGAAAACCGAACCGAAGGAGGCTGGCTCCGTTTAAAACGGCGCCGACGTAGACTCTGATTAAAATGGTGCCGACTCCCTAGGTTGCCCACCTGTTGTCCCATGTTGGCGCTGACCTGTATAACTTCGGCTCCGTTTAAAATGGCGCCGACCCAAGGGGTCAAATTCCAAATTAGTTTCAGGGAGGGATCCGATTCAGTTGAAGTTTCTCAAAGAGGTCATATTTGGCAAAAAAATAGGCGAGGAAGGGGATGCGGGCTGGTTGATGGAGAGATCGCAGGTGGGGCCAGGGGAGCGGGGCAACGACGCTACGTGCATCACATGGACTCAAGGTGGTGGGCCGGTTTGCTGAGTGCGACGTGCGGGCGGGTGCTGGCGAGTGCGTGGACGGGGCAGGGTCACGCGGCCACGCGGAGCAGCGGTATGTTCTAGTGCACCACAGTGTGCGGGTTGGGTCGGGTGCAGGCGGCCGCGTCATGTGTGGTAGATAGGAAGGGTGTGGTGTCCTGTTTGTAGGTTAGGTAGGTGGATGGACGCTGTAGATCTAGGGTTTAGCTAGTTAGGGTTAGGGTTTAGGGTTTTAGGTTGGCGTGGTAGGTGGCATGTTGGTTGGGCCTTTGGTCCTAGCCGACTGGGCTGCCTCCCCCACTATTATACAAAACGTTTTTTATAAAAATATTTTGTAAATAGATTTAGACAAACAAAATATCCGGAAGAGACCAGAGTTTTATTTGAAATAAAGAGGAATGATATTTAAAAAGTAAAGATAGGCTTTTTAAAAATAGTTTTAGGCAAATAATATGCATGTAGTTATGAGGATTCTCAAATGCAATGTGACATGATGACATAAGCATGCGATCATGATGATGCACAAAATAAAAAACAAATGATTTTCTGGTAATGGTTTTACCGGGGTGCTACTCATAGGAAATCTTATTCATTAGTTCTCTATCTTCTTCTATAGCCGTACTTTGAGTCTTGCTCAATTTCTTTCCTTGAAACATAGGTAAAAACCCTTTCTTACTTTTATCCATTCTTAACTTCTCTAGAATCTTGTGAAGGTATATACTTTGCGATAGCCCAATTAACCGTCTCGATCTATCTCTATAGATTTTGATGCCTAAGATATACGCAGCTTCACCAAGGTCCTTCATTGAAAATTTATTGTTTAGGTAATATTTCATGCTCTTCAAAAGCTTCATATCATTTCCAATCAGCAATATGTCATCCACATATAATATCAGAAATGCTACAGAGCTCCCACTCACTTTCTTGTAAATACTATTGGGGTCCGGTGCAGAAAAACAAAAAAAATTGCTAGCTACGCGAACACGACAACCAAGATCTATTCTATATAGACATAAGTAACAAATAGGAAGGACGGTAATCATACCCTTGAAGACCGTGGCACGCCTTATGCAGGAAGGCGTATAGCGATGAAGACAGCACCCAAGTGTTGCACCTTGAAGCTCTACACACGTCCGGTGTAGGGACGTCTCCTGTGCTCCGATCCAGCCGAGCAACGGAAGATGGAAGCCGGACTATCCTGCACATGACAGTAGTGCGGAGGTGGAGATCTAATCCCAATAGCTATATCCAATCTAATGGAGAGAGCTCTAGGGTTTAGAGGGAGAGGAGATAACTTGTTGTTGTGGTGCAAATAAGGGGAGGGGGCTCCTCTATTTATAGTTGGGAAGGGGTACCCTAGGGCAAGGGGAGGGAACAACCAAGCCGCCGCCTAGGGAGGGAGAGCAGCCGCTGCTAGCCCTGGGCCCCACTCCGCGGGTGGGAAACCATAGGATTGTAGCTAGCCCCTTTTCCCTTTCCTTCTTTGGCGCCTTGCCCTATGGGCCCTTCTACCGGAAGCGGCCCAATAGCAAATAGCTGCTCATTAATATAAAAATAAAATATGTTTTAATATTAACTCAACCAATTAATATAAAACACATATATTATATTTCACACTCCGAAACTCCTTCCGGAACCTTTCCGATCATCATCGGATATTACCCAGAACCATTACGGACTCTCTCTCTTATTTCTCCTGTGGTGCCGGTTTGATCCCAATGCGTCCCCAGCCTTAAGTGTGACACCCTTTGGCTCGGATATGCTATCGACATGACCAAGACCTCTCTTGCTTCAATGATCAATAGCAGGACCTGGATGTCCATAATGACCACCCATGCACTCACGAATCTCATCGATTGAACCTTAACTGAGTAGTCCTATTCCTTTTGTCATTCGATACCTAGGTCATCCGAGATTTGATCTTCAAGTATCTCTATACTTGTGTTCGATCTTGTTACCGATGAGCTTGTTTACTTGTTCCCGTGCCATTGCATTCCATGATCCAATCATATGCTTGCAAACTTCGTTAATGCAACGTCATCGAGTTGGCCACGTGTATCTATCCATTACTTGGATTGGCAAATCCTGTTCTTGATAAAAACTCCTCAACCCATTTCTTCAGGAAACCCAACGATACCTTTATGATCACCCTTTCATGGCTTGATACTTGATATCATCAAAGTCTCCTTCCAAAGAAGTGATTATACATTATCTCACAGTCGAAGGATATAGGCCACGATGTTTCTATATTATCATCAATGACGAGGGTTTAAGTAACTAGATCTTATTTTGATTAACTTTGGGTGTCTGTCTATCACATCATTCTCCAATGACGTGACCTCGCTGTTAATCAGCACTATCACCACTAGCCATTAACCCATGCACTTGCACAGGCTAGCACAATAATACTTATTTGTAAAAGTTTGTATAATTAGAAAAGTTAGACAAAATAATAATAGCCATGTATTTAATTGTTTTCTTGGGTTTATATGTGGAGCAACATGAGTTATATTCATCCCTTCTATTTGTGGTCGGATTGTATGCATTATAATAACACTTCTCCAATAGTATTTCCAAGAGACCTCAGTTTTATGACGATGTAAAAAATATGATTTTACAACTTCGTCGAGGATGAATATAAATTGATAGAGACAAACTGGGCGACACCCTTTTCTATGTTGCCTTATGAATAAGATGAAAATAATTTCTGAAATACTTAACTTTAATTAGTGTAATTTTTACCAACATTCAAATTAAAATCATAACCTAAAGACATTATGTGGGTTGATTCTTGTGCACCTTTTTTTTAGAAAGTTGAAGCTTTTCATTATTTAATGCCTCTAAGTCATAGATACATGCAGCCTAAATTTTGTCATACGCTCTGCACCTAAGAGTAGAATACAAATATACAGACATATTTCACCTATCAAGATAATGAACCGTATATATCTATGCTAACAAATATAATATGTAGTTCACCTATCATCTTTCCATCTATCCTAAAAGTAGTTAATTATAAGATAATATTGTACCATACAATCAAAGATTTTGGCTGGTTTAGCAAGTATATAAGCCTACCCTATATGTGTAATTATTACGTCAAATATGCATAAATTGGACAAAGCCGCGGCTGGCGTCCTGCAATATCGGAGTAGCTTGTCGATAGTCAGTTCACCGTTATCCCTACTTTAGTCCTTGTGTTAGGCTCAGTTTTTTGGTGGCTTCTCCCAGAAGCTGTTCTACCCCTAGCTTTCTGGGGAAGCCAGTTCAAAAAATTTGCGAGGCTTCCAAATTTGTTTAGTCTTAACTATTTTGAAAGTCTTATAAATTTTTTAGACCGGTTTCTCTAAAAAGTTGGGGGAGGGCTACTTCTCAAAGAAGCCAAAAAAGAACTGGGCCTTAATGGAGAGCTCTCAAACACTAAGCATTGCCTATCGTCAGAGCATGGCACAACAATGCACCTACCTTCTCAGATTTTCTCAAATGGACTCATTCGATTAGCAAACTAAGAGATTCTTAGGGCCGGCTGGCCAGGCCAACGCAGTATCGACGCAATTTACTTGGACATGCAATTGCACCTACGGTCCGTTATTCTGCTAGAGGCTTTATGTTTCGGAAATTCTACTCTTAGACCGATTGGTAGATTGTAAAACCTGGCAAGAAGTGTGAATTAAAATCAATCGAAATTTTAAAATGACTTGTAGATCAAACCGTTTGTTCGATTTAAGATCCGTTTTCACCGTTGGACTAGTTGCGACGAGATCTTCAAAACTAGATCCCATTTTGATATGTTTCGATGAAATTTTTTTGGACCAAAAAGTTATCCACCCCTAACACGTGAGTTATCCATGTCATATTATGTAAGTTATCCACCCTTTAACACATAAGTTACCCACCATATAAAAATGTTGGATAAAAACGTTCTCGCATACATGTTGAGCAAGTTTAATTGAAACAAGGTAGCCTAGTTATTAGGGTACCGAGACTTTATTAATGTTGATCCATTAGTATAGACGAGCCATAAATACTCGGTACTCTAAAACTCTTTCAGGCTTCGTCACCCGTACGTCGCGGTAACATCGACAGACGATGAAACCGAGCCGCTAAACTACTAATTGTGTATTATGTTGTTCACTATGGCTTAGTGTGGTGGGTGGGTAGGACATAACTTATAAGACCTCATGTATTTATATCATATTTAAAACAAGGTTACATCCAAGTGATTTAAAGAAGTTTGATGTTTGACGTGGTATAAATTCGAGGTTGAGTAGTCCGTATGGGCGAGAGCATCTACCAACGACGAGGCCAAGTTGGCCAAGCCGTTAGAATAATTTTTATACAGTGGATAAATTTTTATATTGATGGATAACTTATATGTTATTGGGTGGGTAACTTGCATGCTAAAGGTTGAATAACTCTCGTGTTATTGATGGGTAAGTTTTGGGTTAAAAAAAGTTACCTCACGTGATTTGTAGGTAAATTTTGTAGTGGTGGATAACTTACATATTCTTGGGTGGATAACTTACATGTTGAAGCCTTGATAACTCACGTGTTTTGGGTGGATAACTTTTGGTTAAATTTTTTTTTGTCCGAATATACCAACATGGGATCTAGTTTTGAAGAGCTCGTCATGACTAACCTAACGATGAAAACGGATCTTAATTCGGACAAATGATTTAATCTAAAAAGCATTTTGAATTTTCGTATTTGAGTTGAGCTGGCTAATGGTCCTTTAGTCCTTAGAAAGGAATTTCTCTCACGTAAGTATTTTTTATCCTTTTATGCATGCAAGGACATACACACGCTTTTTTGTCCCTTTATGCATGCAAGGACATACACACGATAAGAGCTGATCTGAACGCACGAATTGTTGGATCCCGCCAGATTCTGCATTCTGTAGAACGTCCGCCGGGTAGCAAGCAAATCTATTCCTAAATCGGTCGGTGGATGATCAATCCTGGCGGACTGAGTCTTACCGTCCATCGCGCGGCAACTTTAGACGTGGAGAGTGCATATTCTGCCGCTAAATGACAAACCGGATCAGAACTAGCTTAAAATCAAATCCAAAACTTAAAATGACATATAGAACAAACTGTTTGTCCGATTTAGAATCCGTTTTCACCGTTGGACTAGTCACGACGAGATCTTTAAAACTAGATCCTATGTTGATATGTTTCGATGAAAAAAAATTGAATCAAAAAGTTATCCACCCTTAACACATGAGTTATCCATATCATAATATGTATGTTATCCACCCTATAATACATAAGTTATCCAGCATATAAATGTGTTGGGTATAGACATTTTCGCATACATGTTGAGCAAGTTTAATCGAAGCGTGATAGCCTAGTTGTTAGGGTAGTGAGACTTTATTGCTATCAATGTGTTAGCGTCGACGAGCGATGAAGTCTCGATACCCTAAAACTGTTTTAGGCTTTGTCACCCCTCGGTAGCACTGATGGACAACGAAGTCGAGCCGCTAGACTAATGGTTGAGCGTTACGTTGTTCACTATGGCTTACTGTGGTGGATGATTGGGACATAAGACCCTATTTATTTATATTATATGCAAAAAACTTAATTTTAGTTCATTTAATGAAATTATGTTTGATGTTTTACGCGGTAGCCTTTCGAGATTGAGTAGTCCATACGCTACGAGAGCGGCGAAGAGCAACAAGGCCGAGCCGTTAGAATAACATTCTATATTCTGTTTGTAGGTAAATTTTTATAACGGTGGATAACTTATATGTTATTAGGTGGATAACTTACATACTGAAGGCTGGATAACTCTCGTGTTAAGGGTGGATAACTTATGGATAAATAAAAAAGTTATATGTCCATAACACGTGATTGTGGATAATTTTATAGTACTGGATAACTTACATGTTATTGGGTGGATAACTTGTATGCTGAAGCCGTTACGGGTGGATAACTTTTGGTCCAAAAAAAAGTTGTCAGAACATATCAACATTGGATCTAGTTTCGAAGATCTTGCCACGACTAGACTAACAGTGAAAACGGATTTTAAATCAGACTAACGATTTGACCTACAATACATTTTCAATTTTTGAATTTGAATCTAGCTAGCTATAATCGGTTTTGTCCTTTAGTGCCTATTCCACGTGCATATGAGGCGTCTCAAACCTCCGCTGTTTTGGATGGCGAAGCCGGACACAGCGGAGCAACGGCTGTCCGATCCGCCATATTCTAATTTTTGTAGAACGATCGTTAGATAGAATACGTACGCAACATCATTTTAAAAAAAAACCTCGTTGTTGCCCTGCCGTTAGAGTAGTAAACGATTAAGACTCTAGGTCCTAGTGATTCAACTTTTCAAAATCAAAAGGACTGCGCATGTTAGGAGTAGTAAGCACGGACTCTTAGAGCAGGTCGGTTCATATCTCAGCCGTCCAAGCAGACTTACGCCTGGTACAACATATTAAATTTATTTTTCATAAGAGTTATCGTGAGAGCTCATATGGTGCCTCCAATTAGCAAATATATATAAGATGATCTCAAAACCATAATGTCACATCCCAAAATTCTCCTAATTTTGGAATGTGAGATAAATAAATAAGTTTGATTGATTATTTGACTATGTTGAAAATTTTCAAAGAGAAGAAACTTTTTGAATAGAAAAACCTCTCAACCTTGAATTCAAAATCTTATATTCTTTTGTTATGACCTAAGTTGCCATATAGGCAAAAGGGCATGGATTGATTATGGATTATAGAATTGGTGTGCAAGATTTCAAATAAAAATCATGAAGCATTCATAAGCATTTCATTACATCCATGCAAAGTTCTCACAAACTGAATCCAAATCCTGGTATTTAAATCCTATAGTTAAATCGCCCAAATGTTTCTAAAGGTAATTAAATTGACTTTATAAAACCCACTATTGCTAAGGAATCAATTATTGATAATTATAGCTTAAAGAGATCCAATTAATATTATAATATTTTAGAAACAAAATTGAGCTCATTTGGAGCTATTATGAAAAAGTTATGGAATAAATACAAACAAGTAAAGATATAAATAAAATAAAATATACAAGGATTTATAAACCAACTACTTGCAAACTAGTAAAAAGAATATAAATATGATCCTACAATGATTTATTCGATTTTAGAAAAATTTAGAAACAAGAATCGTATTATTTGGAGTTCGTATGCAAAAGATATGAGGGAAACAAGTGAATAAGAAAAAAAAACCAACTGGGCCGGCCGAGCCAGCCGGCAGCCCATCTACCGGGCCAGCCCACCGGACCGGACCGAGCCAGCAAGGACGCGCGTACCTGACCGAGGTGCTTTAAAAAGCATGCAAAATAGTTTTTGACAAACCTATCTCTATTCAAACTGCTATATCTTTTTATCTACAACTCCGAATCGACTTTTGTTTGTTTCTATTTGTTCCCTGCTCCAAGACATATCTCTACACCATCCTAAATCTCCATATAAACTCGTGGAGCAACAGCTGTACGAGTTTCTCTTCTCGAAATCCCGAATCTACACATGACCGAATCTTATTTCGCTTTTTAACCCATCTAAACTTCATTGTTTGCCTTCCGCCAAAAAACGAAAGTTGTAGAACTCATCGAAATATTTCAATCCCGACAAACCTCAACTCTTTTCATCCACCACAGCCGGAGAATTTCGCACCACAATATTTCAGATATGACGGTGTAAATCCAAGATGTACTCGCGCTCGTTTCTTCAAATTCAAATTCCTTTGGTGAGAAGGTAGGACTAATGATTCCCCATAACTTGCATGTTGTAAGTTTTTCAATTTGACCTACGGATTTATCTCTCTAACACAGATCTATTTCTTGTCTATTCTGAGTCAAAATCGGGTCAATCTCCTCTCCTAACCACTAGATCTCATCCCAACGGCCAAGATTAGATCGATTTCGCGAAGGGGTACGAGCCAACCGGATCTCGCCACGTGTCAATGCCAGGTCAGCCCCGCGTCCCAGTCAGCATAGAATATTCCCAGGAAATATTCCCTGTAGATTTGAAATTGAATTTAATTTGCAGAAAATTGTGCAAACTTGCAAAAATCATATAAAAAGATTCGTAGATCCAAAAATAGCAAATAATTTATCAATGGATTTATAAAAATGTGTAGAATATTAATATGGCATTAGATTCAACCTTTACAATATGTGTTTACTACAGTAACTTAATTAGTTTTAATGATCTTGTAGGTTAATAAATTCATAGGAAATTATCTGTAACTCCGAAAAATATGAACAATATATAAAATTGAAGCTACTTTAATTTAGGTTAATAATACCTGGTTGCATCCAGATTTTGGGGACTATTTACCCCATAGATTTTTAATTAGTTTTAATGGCTTTATAAATCATTAAATTCATAGTAAATTAATTGCTTGTCACAAAAATTTAAATGATATACCGATGGAAAGCTGGTTCCATGTAGATCATCAATATGCAAATGGTTTAGGCAAATACTGTAAGGTTTCGCAGCAAATAAATAAATAGATTAATGTCTTATCTAGAGTATTAAAATCATAGTAATTCTAATACTGCTCAGAAAATTACAAATAATATGTACCTGGAATCACAATTCTGTGGAGATTACAGATATAATTTTAATTTGATTTGTAGGCAACAGAAACTATATGGATCACTTAAAACCCATTAAACACTATTTAAATCATACAAAAAGATCTATAACTCCGATTAGGGTGATTCCAACGCCTACTGGTTCGTATTAACGTGCTCTATCCAGTAAACCCAAGAAACAAATTTAATTCGACAGCTAGAACAGGCGTTACAACAAAACTATTAAAAACCCTATATTGGCAAGTAATTATTAATAACAAGTACTCCATTCCATTAATTGGACTCTTGCATGCACATATACTTCAATATTGTTTAGAGAACTAAAGTAACAACCATTGTGACTTATTAAATTGCCATGCATGCATTTGTTGCATTTGTTTGATCTCTATGTGCTATTGTTTATGATTGTATGCAATTGTTTGCTCGATAGATTGCGAAGAGTGCAACGTGTGTGATTGCAACTACTATGATTGCAAGTATTATGGTTATGACGAGTGCAACCATTATATCTATGAGGATTGTGAGGATTATCTAATCGACTACATCTACAACAAAGGCAAGTGGTGCTATCTTGGTCATAAATATCTTATTGTTTTCCTATGCATTGTAGATGCTTTTGTAGAATTGCATCTGTAGGAATTGATGTGTATATGCTATGCTATATCCCATATTATTCCCCAGTATTCCTTATTTATGAGCCATCGTATTGGTAGATTGCTTAGCTATGCTATTTAGACGAGGAAGGGAATCACATCATGAAAAGTTATATGTTTTGAAAGTCTTATGTTTTGCTAAATGACAAACCAACATGTTTTAATGAACCACCTAGGCAGAATGGCATTGATTGGATCATCGAGTGTGGATTTATGGTGGGGAATGCCGCCTAGGACACTGAGAAAGGATTGGCCTCTTTGTTTGGTAGCTTTCATGTGCAACCATGTGCCAAAAATGAAATGGGCGGTTGGTTGGATTCAGTAGGTTGTGGTAACTCGAACCCACGTATCCAGAGATGTAGATAGTGTAGGTTGGACCAGTGCGTGTCGGGTTTGGGGAGCTACTTCCCGAACGGTTCCTTCTTGGACTTCTCCCTATCATCACCTAATATGAGAGTGGTGGTACGAGCTGGGCTGGCCAAGTCACATGGGTAAAGTGTACTACCCCTGCAGGGTGTATAAACTAAATGCTTAGCCGTGTCCCCGGTTATGGACAATTTGAGCGGCCTGATACTGATGCTATGATATTTATCACTCATCCTTATTTCTTAATTACTTAAAACTTGTTGGGTGAACATAATTGGGTAGGAGCACCTGGGAGTGAATCAGAGTGTCCTATTTATCGTATTGGAAAACTATTTTGTTACAAATGTTAGGATAAAACTGTTGCCTTATGCAAATGAGCCTGAACTCCACTTGGCCAAATAAGCATGTAGTTGATAGATATGTTGTTAACCACTTTAGCCTACTTGCCATACATTCAATGTATTGACCATTCGTGGCTGCAACGTTTCATGTTGCAAGTTATATCAAATCTGAGTGATCGTTCATAGGTCGCGAGACTCCACTCAACAATTGTTCGCCTGTGGCACATTTGGAGGATGGAGATCTACCTTGTATTCGTTTTCTGTTGTGTACTTGAATAAATAATGTAAATTCTGGATCATATTCGTTCTATTTATGATGCACAGTTATATTTGGTATAATTTTGTACTGTGTGCCAGTGAACCGATCCAGGGATTGGCACTATACACATGAACTCAGCCTTATTAGGCGAGGGTGTTAGAAGATGGTATCAGAGCTGTGTGTTGACTGTATGATCGTGACCTTAGAAATTGATTAGCAATAGGAGACCTCTGTTAGGAGAACAATAATATTTTCTACTTATTAGAGTTCTTATATTCCTTGTCTATCTTTTCTAGAACCTCTTCATATTCAAACATTTATAGTTGTCCATTCTTATGATACCTATATGAGAGTTAGCTAAGTAAAAGAACAAATAGTATGACATAAATAAACATCTCATCAAGTTTGGTTAGGTCTAGACCACCATGTTCTATCTCTTTAGGAGATCATCGCTATCGTGTTAGCATATTGTTCTTATAAACTTATGTGGTATGACAATATAGGTTGCTTGCTTGTTTTTGTACTGAACCATATCGTGTGATGCCTTGCTTAAGATCTGTTGTTTTGAAACTCTAAAGTTGCTGGAGTTGTCGTGTGGTTTTAAAAATCATTTTAATGGTGTAATTTGATTGAAATTCGTGAGATTATTGCTGCGGTTTTCTGCCTGACCTGTTGTACCGCGCGATTTTTCATATTTTATTGGTAACTCAGAAAAATCTTAAAAATAGGGTTTGGTGAGAAACATGCTGTACTATATGCACAAAAATTGGCTAAAATTCCTGACGAGTTTAGGTCGGTCAGAAAAATTCGTGAAGTCTGTTGTACCGTTTTGACAGATTTTGTTTATTGCTTATATGTTGCTCTATTTTACTCTAGTATTGTTCCCAATGCTTTCAAACTATTTTGTGGTTATATACTACTAATTTTATACACCTGTAATGTTATTATACAAGTGTTTGCTTGTGTGTTGATTCCTTATGATTGTTTGCTTGTTTGTGATATTGATTGCTTCATATAGTTATGGGTAGGATTATTTTCTTAGTCGTTTCTTTCCTATAGAATCTATTCTTCCCTATCTTGAACCCTTGGAGATATAATGATGTTTTAAGTGAAAGGTTTGACAACACAATGCATTTAGTAAGGATAATTCTTTATCTAATGGAAAAAAAGAGATGTGGGAGTATGAAGTGTTGAAATGATGTTATGTAGTAGATTACGCAACCTGGAAGTTGAAGTATCGATAGTTTAGTTTTAGTAGTAGCTTTGTTGATTGAATACATGGGAGTATACATAGAGCATTAGTTCGTGCCCATGGAAACATTCTTCAAGGCAAGTGAGAATGCCCGAGTGATAGAAAAACGTGATTCACCTATCCTCATACAGGGTAATGATTTGGGTGCAGGATGGATTAATCACCATTCCTACTACTCTTATTTTTCGCTCTTGTACTGTTGGCTTTGTGAATCTTGAGTGCCCTTTTCAACCTTAGAAGAGAGTCGATGTTGAGCCTAAACCCTAGAATGGTATATTGTTACACCCTTTTAAAAGCATCCATTGCTAAGCATAGGAATGTACGGTAAGGATGAATCCCAACCGTGAATTATGGGCACCGTGAAGTAAACGTTCCCTATTTTCCCACCAAGAGAGTTTTGCTAGTTTAATAAGTGATTTCTCGGAAACTATCAAACATGATGTTTAGAATGTGCTAGAGACATTGTGCCAATAAAAGTCTAAAGGAGAACCAATCTGAGCTAAGTGAATCCTCGAGAAATGACCTAGTCAATTTTATTTTAAGGGCGGTAGAATCCTAATGGATCCCGAACCTTTCTTTCTTTCTAGCCTTTCCAAATCTCGGGACGAGATTTCTTTTAAGGGTGCTAGTCTATCACATCCCAAAATTCACCTAATTTTGGAATGTGAAATAAATAAATAAGTTTGATTGATTATTTGACTATGTTGAAAATTCTCAAAGAGAAGAAACTTTTTGAATAGAAAATCCTCTCAACCTTGAATTCAAAATCTTATATTCTTTTGTGATGACCTAAGTAGCCATATAGGCAAAAGGGAATGGATTGATTATGTATTATAGAATTGGTGTGCAAGATTTCAAAATGAAAATCATGAAGCATTCATAAGCATTTCATTACATCCATGCAAAGTTCTCACAAACTGAATCCAAATCCTGGTACCTAAATCCTATAGTTGAATCGCCCAAATGTTCCTAAAGGTAATTAAATTGACTTTATAAAACCCACTGTTGCTAAATCATAAATTATTGATAATTATATCCTAAAGAGATCCAATTAATATTACAAAATTTTAGAAACAAAATTGAGCTCATTTGGAGCTATTGTGAAAAAGTTATGGAATAAATACAAACAAATAAAGATATAAATAAAATGAAATATATAAGGATTCATAAACGCACTACTTGCAAACTAGTAAAAAGATTACAAATATGATCCTACAATGATCTATTCGATTTTAGAAAAATTTAGAAACAAGAATCGTGTCATTTGGAGGTAACATCCCAAAAATCAAGTTTCAAAACTCATGCATATCATCCATGCATCCATCATCATTTAGGGATTCATCTCAAAATCATTTCAAAAACAGGAACATTTGTTGCTTATTATTTTATGTATGAAAACTCTAGCCTTTGTGCTACTTGCTATTGAGAAAGTAGCTTTCATTCATTCAGAATGTGTTGGGCTCAAACTTAAGTGATTTCAAAAGCTTGAGCAAGGTTTCAAAACAAAGTATAGAAATAGGACCAAATTTATGCCTATTATTTTATCTCCAAAAAGGCTTGGTTTTATTTCATTATTTTCAAATGACACAAGTAAGTCTGAATGAACAGAGGTGTTTAACACTTATTTTAGTGCAAGGTACACTGTACAAAAAGCTAGAGAAGGTTTGAATTCAAAATTATTTAAAATAGGGTTTGAAAACCATTCCTAGAAAATCAATCAGAAAAAGAAAAGGAGTAAAGAGGAAAAAAAATAGACAACCAGCCAATCTGGCCAACCCAGCCCAACTCGGCCCAGCTAGCCCAGCAGTTCCCACCCTCGCGAAACATTTTATTTCACCCGCCCCCGCACCCACTAGCTTGATGATAGGAAGGACCCACTCCCTCTCCTCCCCTCTCGCTGACAACCGCGGCCCACACGGGTATCGTCGTCTCCACCCCCGCGACTGGTTCTTCCCCAATTGACGCCGGGCGTTTCCTGTTTGATTCGCAGCTTCAATTCGCGTAAATGCACGAGCAAATCTCGCTTGTATCCTGGCTACTTAAACCCCCTCTTCCCCCTCTCCATTCTCCCCCAAACCCCAAGCCTAGAGCGCCCCCAGGCTGCAAGAATTGCTCACCGCAACCCCGCTGTCTCCGGCGAACTGCAGCCACGATTCCGGCCAACCTCGGCCACCCCTCTGCTCCTGGTTCACACGAGCAGACTCCACTTGACCTCGCGCACCTCCCAGTACCACTAGCTCATCCGCGCGTGATCCAGAACGTCGGCAACGCAAGCGACTGAGCGCCACCGTCTTTGGCTTCAACTCCGACGACCTCCAGTGGTAATCTCCGACCGCCCATTTCCCTCTCGTTGACACTCACGTGACTAGCATCGTCTTGCGCGTCTACTGCATCCTCCTTTTTCCTCGGGACTAGCCACAGCACCGTCTCCGAGCACGTCCAGGACCACCAGACGCCAACGACAACTCCGACGAGGAATTGCAGCTGCCCCTGAGCGCCCCTCGTCAAACGAACCACATGTTGAGAACCAGCATGACGCCACGAACGCGGTAAGCACCTCCCCATCCTTCCTCGCTTCCTATTTCGCCGGCGCCGCCACCATCTCACCGTCGCCGCCGCGCGCAGCCGTTAAGCGCCGCGAGTTAGTGGCTTGTTGCTTGCGACCGTTGGATCAATATCGTAGGCTATGATAGATTTTAATCGAAGAGGTATCGTATGTCTCTGCGCCGTTAGATCTAAGTTAGATCCTGCGGTCTGCGTCTATCGATCCGAACGAATCGGTACCGACCAACCAAAACATGACGCGTGTCACCAGTTCAGTTCAAAAACAGATTTCAAATCAGATTTAGATCCAAATTTCAATTGGCTATAACTTTTGATTCCCACGTTAGATTTTTGCAAATTTTATACCGTTGGAATCAGTGAGTCAAGCCCTTTCTGAATCTCCAATGTGTTTAACAAAAAGTTTCTGTTAAAATGACTTTGTATGCATAAACATATTTAGGTCCAATTTGAGTATAGATTTTGTTTAGCAAATTGTTTTAGGGCTAAATAAGTTTAGTTAGCAAACTTTTTGACTCAGTTATGTTTCTGTATCATGTACTTGCTTGATGGGTTTTCAAAAAATCATCACTTAGCATTTTCTTGCATGCATGCATTCATAATTTTGTTTGTATATAAATTGTGTGTAATTGTGTGCTACAAATTTTATGTGTAGATTTTGCTAGTGACTGTGATTATGAAGAGTGCTACTCTCCCCATTACCAAGGCAAGTGATACTTCATGATATTTCCATTCCCTTTATTTTGAATAATCATTAGAATTATTTTTGCTAAGTCTTGCATGCTACTTTTGCCAAATGCTATGTTGGGAAATCCTATGTAGTGTAGAATTGTAGAATTGCTAGGGAATTTTCCTAAGTTAAGTTACTATGCCATTCTTAGCCTAGCTAGTAGAAAACAAGGGTTGGTAAAGTATATTCATGCTATGTTGAAAATAATTCTAAGTCTTTTGGACTTATGCTTTTCTTAATAAAAACAACTAAGTCAATGAACCTCCTAGGTGGAATGGGACTTGAATGGTGGTTTTTGGTTGAGTGGTTACACAAGGCCATGGATTTGGCTTGTGTATCTCACTTGTGGTATGCCACCCAGGCACATAGGGATTTGGAGGCCAAGTGTTGAGAAAGCTTACAGTGCAACCACTTGATCATATAGGTTGCTAGAACTTAGTCTGTTGGACAGTTGGTGGTAGTGGGATGATAGGTTGGAACGCGTCCATTTGACTAAGGAAAGGCTTCTGAAAGGTCCTGTCTTGGGAAACCAAGTCTGCTGGGGAAAGTGCACAACCTCTGCAGATGGAAAATCTAAGTACTTAGCCAAGTCCATGGCAATGGACAAATTGAGCATCAAGACATGGAAGCTACAAGAATCTCATCACTCCAACTTCTAAGTAAAACTTGTGGGTGAACAAGGGTAAAGGACCCCAATGTCTATTGGAGGTTTCTTGGGAAGTTTTGACAGTGAAAAACTTAGTGATTTCAACTAATAGGAAAAACCTATTTTGAGCAAAGCAAGCCAAGCTACACTTAGCCAAAATGCATATAGTAAAATAGTCCACTTAAAATTACTAAGGTATCACTTGCCAATACTATTCCAAAGTATTGATCCTCTGTGGCTGTAACTTGTGATGTTGCAGGTTACTCCGATGATGATTAGGAGTCATGAGTCTACACTCAACATGCTTGCCTGTGGCACATGAAGATGAAGACTTATGTTTATTTACTTATTCCAAAAACTCTTGTATTAGGCCTATGGCCCTGAGTTGTAAAAGACTATGTTATATCTTTGGAATGAATGTAATAAACGACATTTGTATCTGTGTACTTCATCTTAAACTGTGGATGCTAGCAATGATCCAGGGACTAGCATTGCAATCACAGGGATCATTTTCCTTTACAAAGGAGGGATCTTACAGATGGTATCAGAGCATTGTGTTGCCTGTAGGATTATGACCCTAGGATTGGAAACCACTAAGGAAAAAAAATTTAACTACTTCTACACTTGTCTATTCTTCTCATAAAATTTTCTAATCTTCTCATTCTCATCTCTATTTGTAGATGAACTCCATCAACGAAGCCGTGAAGAAAGGACCACTCATGACCATGACCTTGGAGTGTGAAACTGAGTTTCCAAAAATTCTCAAGGACCTCATGGTGGCAATGGAAGCACATGGTGCAGCTGTGTACAAAGGCTTTCCAGTGATGGATGAAGGAGTGGAGTATTGGTGGGTGCAACTTCACTTGTACAAAAACAAGGAAGACAACCACAAAGAAAGAGGATTCTGCATGTACACCAACACTGTGATGCACACCACATTCTTTGAGTCAGCAAGAGAAGCAGCTTGGAGGACTATCAAAGAACTCAGTGCTAGAGTCAAGTGCAGAATTCTCAACCTCCAAAAAGACTTAGAGGAAGAGAAGGAACTTACCCAAGAGTTGGAAGCCACCAACCAAACCTTAAGGGGATATATTATAGACTTAGTGATGGAATCATGTGAATAAGATAGGTGGATTGCCTCTAGGAACATTCTGTTAGCCAACAGATCCAGTGAGATAGGATTGTGAACGCACTTCGTTAGTTGGACCACCACCTATCACCTTATTTTCCAAAATGATACCTTAAATAAGTTTGGACCTTGATTGATGTAATGGATTCATGTATGCATGACTTGTGTGATTTTGTGTTCCAAGGTTATGTATGAAATGTTTGTCTTGTGTTATCTTAAATTGTGTTGTTCTAACTTTTCAATCTTATAAATAGATGCCTATTACCATCAGCACTGTTGAGGAGTTCCAGGTTACCCGTTTTGGTCCTCGTATCGTTGAGCTTACCACTTTGCTCAATCTCCCTCTTCCCACCATCATGGTGCATCCACTCACCAAGTTCGAGAGGAAGGACCTCTAGGGCTTCAAGGTGAACCAGCCTGGATGCCAGACAGAGCCTACTATGGAGGCCATCATCTTCAAGCTTATGCACGATGACAGGGAGAGAGGCATGGAGGTAGTCATGCAGGACCTAATAGGACGTCTGCTAGGTCGTCACTCCCGACAGGTTAGAGGCACCCACTTCCACGTCTTCGGAAGACGTGATGATGATGGAGAGTCCATCGACTTTGAGGACGACTCGAGGGACGCAGCAGAGCCGATACGTCTCTATCTCCAGGACTTAGAGTCTCTTATTAGGCACGTGGACACGGACAGGACCAATGTCATGCTCAACAATGACGAGCTCCAGGTGCAGCTTCGCGAGAAGGACAAGCTTTTCGCACAGCAGGACGAGATAGTCAAGGAAATGGAGGCGAAGTTCGAGACCCAGGAGCGTAAGTTCAAGAGTCAGGAGAAACACGTCCAGGACAGGAACAAGAAGATCCGGGACATGACTGAAGAACTGAAGTCCAAAGATTTCGAGCTAGAGCAACAGCAGATGGTGATCGAGAGGCTTCGCTCCCAGAAGAGGGCTCTCAAGACCAAGATCGAGTCCTTGACTACTACTATTGAGGAGAACAAGACCGCGATGGAGAACGCAGGTCTTACTTTTGTCGAGGAGGAGATTGATGCTGATGAGTAGACTTGACTACTCGGTTATCTTTTATTATCGTAATTGTTATTTGTGAACTTGTTATTGGACCATCCGACATGTGGATGGCTTGCCACTTGTGTGTTTTACTTTGAGACTTTGTTATCTTGTTGTTGAGCTTTTAGCCTTGTGTTGCATGCTATGTGTTTGCTTATGTGATGTAATGTGCATAAAACATGTATGGGTATCTCATTCTTATCTCTATTTGAACAAACCACAGATGCCTCCCCATCGCGCAAACCCCAACCCCAACAACATCACCCCGGAAATGCAGCAGATGATGAATGCGCAAACACAGCTTATGCAGATGATGACAACATTCATCCAAAACCAGAATAACAACAACAACAACCCCAATAACAACAACAATAACAACAACAACAACCCTCCAGGCTTTGATATGCTCACCAGATTTCTGCGTTTGAGGCCAGCTAAGTTCTCGGGGACGACTGATCCCATGGTGGCCAATGATTGGCTACGTTCTGTGAACAAGGACTTAGTGACCGTGGGCTGCACGGATGCTGAAAAAGTCAGGTTCACAGCGCATCTGTTGGAAGGGCCAGCCGCCACATGGTGGGACAACTTCCAAATCACCACTCCTTTAGATGAGGTGACTTGGGCTATCTTTGAAGATGGCTTTCGCACTGCTCATATCTCATCAGGAATGATGAGTCTGAAAAATAAGGAGTTTCACAACCTGAAGCAGCGCCACCGCAGCGTGGCTGAGTACATAGAAGAGTTCAACAATCTGGCGCGCTATGCACCGGATGAGGTTGACACAGATGCCAAAAGAAAGGAAAAATTTCTGGAAGGCTTGAATGATGAGCTAAACTTATAGTTGTCTGTGGCATATGTTCCAACTTATTAGTCTCTGTGTGACAAGGCTGCTATTTTGGAGAATAAAATGAAGCAAGTCGAGAGTAGGAAGAGGAAACACTCCGACAAGCACAACTCGGGATCGTCTCACAAACGATCTCATATTGATGATAGTAGAAGCTCAGGATCCCATAAGCATGGGAAATTCAACAAGCACCACAACCACAACCGTCATGACAACAAGCATCACCGCAGTCATGACAATGACAAGTACAAGAACCACAAGAGTGGACATAAGAGCCACCATAGTGGTAATGGTAGTGGAAGTGGAAGTCAGCCTGCAAAAAGGGACATCATTCAGGTTGAGTGCTTCAAATGCAAGAAGATGGGACACTATGCAAATGAGTGCCCCGAAAAGAAAGTTGAAGGACCTGTCAAACCCAATCCTTTCCAGAAAGGTCAGGTGAACCACATTAATGTGGAGGAGGTCTATGAGGAACCTGACGCTGTTGCTGGTAAGTTCAGACTCAATTCCATTCCAGCATTTGTACTCTTTGATACTGGTGCATCTCATTCATTCATATCAAGAGCATTTGTTGAAAGAAATGAACTACCGGTAGAAACTATTGGGTGTCCTATAAAAGTAAGTTCTCCTGGTGGAGAAATGATAGTGAATTCAGGATGCCATGACCTAGTCATAGAATTCGGGAAGTATAAGTTTCCCGTTAACTTGATAATATTAAACTCCCAAGGTTTGGATGTCATTCTGGGAATGGACTGGATGACTAAGTACAAAGGAGTGATAGATTGTGCCAGTCATACTGTCTCACTCACAACACCGGATAATAAAAGGATCAGATTCAAGACCAGCTTTGGAGCAAAGAAGAGTATGCTAAATTCTCTTAAGGGGGTTAGCATGGACAGTGTGCCAATTGTATGTGAGTATCCGGATGTGTTTCCGGAAGAACTGCCAGGAATGCCACCAGATAGAGATGTGGAATTTCTGATAGATTTGGTACCAAGTTCTGGACCAATAGCAAAGAGACCATACAAAATGTCAGTTGATGAACTAAAGGAGCTCAAGAAGCAACTAGGAGAACAATTGCAGAAAGGATTTATCCAACCAAGTTCTTCATCTTGGTGAGCCCCAGTTTTGTTCGTGGAGAAGAAAGATAGAAGCCAAAGGTTATGCATTGATTACCGTTCACTCAACGAGGTAACTATCAAGAACAAATATCCTTTTCCTAGAATCAACGACTTATATGATCAGCTTGAAGGAGCATGCGTGTTCTCGAAGATTGATCTCCGGTCAAGCTATTTTCAACTCAAGATAAGAGAGCAAGACATACCTAAAACGGCATTCACCACAAGGTATGGATTGTATGAGTATACCGTAATGCCTTTTGGCTTAACCAATGCTCCAGCATACTTCATGAATATGATGAACAAGGTGTTCATGGAATTTCTTGACAAGTTCGTTGTCGTTTTCATCGATGACATCTTAGTCTACTCCAAGAGCAAGGAAGAGCATGAAGGACACTTGCGCTTGATACTTGAAAAGTTAAGAGAGCATAAACTTTATGCCAAATTCAGAAAGTGTGAGTTTTGGTTAGAGGAAGTTGGTTTTCTTGGTCATGTTATGACAAAGGATGGTGTAGCAGTTGATCCTGCTAAAGTTTCAGCTGTGACAGAATGGGAATCTCCCAAGAATGTGAAAGAAGTTCGCAGTTTCCTTGGCTTAGCAGGTTACTACAGAAGATTTATTGAGAATTTCTCTAAAGTAGCTAAGCCCATGACTGAATTGTTAAAGAAAGACAAAAAGTTTGTTTGGTCTAAAGGTTGTGAAGTCAGCTTTCAGGAATTGAAGAAGAGACTTGTGACAGCACCGGTTCTATGTCTGCCAGATTTGGAAAAGGATTTCCAAGTATACTGTGATGCGTCTCATCAAGGTTTGGGTGTCGTACTTATGCAAGACGGTAAAGTTGTGGCCTATGCCTCGAGACAACTCAAAACTCATGAAGTAAACTATCCTACTCATGATTTAGAGTTAGCCTCTGTCGTCCATGCACTCAAAACATGGAGGCATTACCTTTTGGGAAAATGTTGTGAAGTGTTCACCGATCATAAGAGTTTGAAGTATATCTTCACCCAGAAGGAAATCAATATGAGACAAAGAAGATGGTTAGAGCTTATCAAGGACTATGACTTAAGTTTGCAATACCACCACGGTAAAGCAAATGTTGTAGAAGATGCTCTAAGTCGTAAGGTATTTGTAAATGGCCTTACCAAAGGAGAATTGCCAGATGATTTATGTAAGCAATTCAAAGAACTCGGATTGGAGATTGTGCCTGAAGGACATCTCATGTCTTTAGAAGTCCAACCCACTTTGTTGGACAAGATTCGAGAAGCTCAAAAGACTGATAAAGAAATTGAAGAGATTAAGGAAAAGATTAGCCAAGGCAAAGCTAAGAATTTCCATGTAGTTGAACAAGGTACTTTATGGCATGGGAAACGTATTTGTGTTCCGCAAGATCCGGAGATGAGGAAACTGATTCTGCAAGAAGCCCACAACTCTCCGTATTCTATTCATCCGGGTAACACCAAAATGTACATGGACATGAAAGAAAGATTTTGGTGGAACAATCTCAAGAGAGACATCGCCGAACATATTGCTTTGTGTGATGTATGTAGTAGAGTAAAAGCGGAGCATCAGAAACCAGCAGGTTTGCTTCAACCACTACCTATTCCTGATTGGAAATGGGACAAAATTGGTATGGATTTCATCACCGGGTTGCCAAGGACCAGATCAGGATATGATTCCATATGGGTAGTCGTGGATCGCTTAACTAAAGTGGCACATTTCATACCTGTGAAGATAACTTATACCAGTGCCAAGTTAGCCAAGATCTACATGAGTAGAATTGTATGCCTTCACGGTGTGCCTAAGAGTATTGTGTCTGATAGGGGAACCCAATTCACTTCCCATTTTTGGAGACAGCTACATGAGTCATTGGGAACGAGGTTGGAATTCAGTACTGCTTTTCATCCTCAAACCGATGGGCAAACAGAAAGGACTAATCAAATTCTGGAAGACATGTTGAGAGCATGTGCCCTAGATTATGGAGCAAGTTGGGATGAAAGTCTGCCTTACGCAGAATTTTCTTATAACAACAGCTATCAAGCCAGCATTGAGATGGCACCGTTTGAGTTTCTCTATGGAAGAAAATGTACCACCCCATTGTTATGGAATGGTGTGGGAGAAAGAAGTTTATTTGGGTCAGATCTTATTAAAGAAGCCGAAGAGAAGGTCAAATTGGTTAAGGACAGGTTGAAGATAGCATAGTCCCGACAGAAAAGCTATGCAGATCCTAAGCGTAGAGAAGTCACCTACGAAGTTGGTGATAGAGCCTATCTTAGAGTATCACCACTCCGTGGAGTGAAAAGATTCGGAGTCAAAGGAAAGTTGGCACCAAGATATGTTGGGCCATTCAAGATTCTGAGTCGCAAAGGCGAAGTTGCTTATGAAATTGAACTGCCAGCATCTCTATCAGCAGTCCACAATGTATTTCATGTGAGTCAGCTTAAGAAATGTCACCCAAAAATGGAAGAATCTTCTCTGAAGGATACCATACCTTTGGAAGAAGTTCAACTAGAAAGTGATCTCACTTATGAAGAAAAGCCTATCAAGATTCTTGAGACTGCAGAAAGAGTCACGAGAACAAAGACTATCAAGTTTTGCAAAGTGCAATGGAACCATCATACCGAAGAGGAAGCAACATGGGAAATAGAAGATGATCTCCGGAAAGACCACCCTCACCTATTTGCTAGCCAATCTGAATCTCGAGGGCGAGATTCACCTTAAGGGGGTTAGATTTGTAACATCCCAAAAATCATGTTTCAAAACTCATGCATATCATCCATGCATCCATCATCATTTAGGGATTCATCTCAAAATCATTTCAAAAACAGGAACATTTGTTGCTTATTATTTTATGTATGAAAACTCTAGCCTTTGTGTTACTTGCTATTGAGAAAGTAGCTTTCATTCATTCAGAATGTGTTGGGCTCAAACTTAAGTGATTTCAAAAGCTTGAGCAAGGTTTCAAAACAAAGTATAGAAATAGGACCAAATTTATGCCTATTATTTTATCTCCAAAAAGGCTTGGTTTTATTTCATTATTTTCAAATGACACAAGTAAGTCTGAATGAACAGAGGTGTTTGATACTTATTTGAGTGCAAGGTACACTGTACAAAAAGCTAGAGAAGGTTTGAATTCAAAATTATTTAAAATAGGGTTTGAAAACCATTCCTAGAAAATCAATCAGAAAAAGAAAAGGAGTAAAGAGGGAAAAAAATAGACAACCAGCCAATCTGGCCAACCCAGCCCAACTCGGCCCAGCTAGCCCAGCAGTTCCCACCCCCGCGAAACGTTTTATTTCACCCGCCCCTGCACCCACTAGCTCGATGACAGGAAGGACCCACTCCCTCTCCTTCCCTCTCGCTGACAACCGTGGCCCACACGGGTATTGTCGTCTCCACCCCCGCGACTGGTTCTTCCCCAATTGACGCCGGGCGTTTCCTGTTTGATTCGCAGATTCAATTCGCGTAAATGCACGAGTAAATCTCGCTCGTATCCTGGCTACTTAAACCCCCTCTGCCCCCTCTCCATTCTCCCCCAAACCCCAAGCCCAGAGCGCCCCCAGGCTGCAAGAATTGCTCACCGCAACCCCGCTGTCTCCGACGAACTGCAGCCACGATTCCGGCCAACCTCGGCCACCCCTCTGCTCCTGGTTCACACGAGCAGACTCCACTTGACCTCGCGCACCTCCCAGTACCACTAGCTCGTCCGCGCGTGACCCAGAACGTCGGCAACGCAAGCGACTGAGCGCCACCGTCTTCGGCTTCAACTCTGACGACCTCCAGTGGTAATCTCCGACCGCCCCTTTCCCTCTCGTTGACACTCACGTGACTAGAATCGTCTTGCGCGTCTAACCGCATCCTCCTTTTTCCTCGGGACTAGCCACAGCACCGTCTCCGGGCACGTCCAAGACCACCAGACGCCAACGACAACTCCGGCGAGGAATTGCAGCTGCCCCTGAGCGCCCCTCGTCAAACGAACCACACGTTGAGAACCAGCACGACGCCACGAACACGGTAAGCACCTCCCCATCCTTCCTCGCTTCCTATTTCGCCGGCACCGCCACCATCTGACCGTCGCCGCTGCGCGCAGCCGTTAAGCACCGCCAGTTAGTGGCTTGTTGCTTGCGACCGTTGGATCAATATCGCAGGGCTATGATAGATTTTAATCGAAGAGGTATCGTATGTCTCTGCGCCGTTAGATCTAAGTTAGATCCTGCGGTCTGCGTCTGTCGATCCGAACGAATCGGTACCGACCAACCAAAACACGATGCGTGTCACCAGTTCAGTTCAAAAATAGATTTCAAATCAGATTTAGATCCAAATTTCAATTGGCTATAACTTTTGATTCCCACGTTAGATTTTTGCAAATTTTATACCGTTGGAATCAGTGAGTCAAGCCCTTTCTGAATCTCCAATGTGTTTAACAAAAAGTTTCTGTTAAAATGACTTTGTTTGCAGAAACATATTTAGGTCCAATTTGAGTATAGATTTTGTTTAGCAAATTGTTTTAGGGCTAAATAAGTTTAGTTAGCAAACTTTTTGACTCAGTTATGTTTCTGTATCATGTACTTGCTTGATGGGTTTTCAAAAAATCATCACTTAGCATTTTCTTGCATGCATGCATTCATAATTTTGTTTGTATATAAATTGTGTGTAATTGTGTGCTACAAATTTTATGTGTAGATTTTGCTAGTGACTGTGATTGTGAAGAGTGCTACTCTCCCCATTACCAAGGCAAGTGATACTTCATGATATTTCCATTCCCTTTATTTTGAATAATCATTAGAATTATTTTTGCTAAGTCTTGCATGCTACTTTTGCCAAATGCTATGTTGGGAAATCCTATGTAGTGTAGAATTGTAGAATTGCTAGGGAATTTTCCTAAGTTAAGTTACTATGCCATTCTTAGCCTAGCTAGTAGAAAACAAGGGTTGGTAAAGTATATTCATGCTATGTTGAAAATAATTCTAAGTCTTTTGGACTTATGCTTTTCTTAATAAAAACAACTAAGTCAATGAACCTCCTGGGTGGAATGGGACTTGAATGGTGGTTTTTGGTTGAGTGGTTACACAAGGCCATGGATTTGGCTTGTGTATCTCACTTGTGGTATGCCACCCAGGCACATAGGGATTTGGAGGCCAAGTGTTGAGAAAGCTTACAATGCAACCACTTGGCAATATGGGCTCTGCCTTGATCATATAGGTTGCTAGAACTTAGTCTTTTGGACAGTTGGTGGTAGTGGGATGATAGGTTGGAACGCGTCCATTTGACTAAGGAAAGGCTTCTGAAAGGTCCTGTCTTGGGAAACCAAGTCTGGTGGGGAAAGTGCACAACCTCTGCAGATGGAAAATCTAAGTACTTAGCCAAGTCCATGGCAATGGACAAATTGAGCATCAAGACATGGAAGCTACAAGAATCTCATCACTCCAACTTCTAAGTAAAACTTGTGGGTGAACAAGGGTAAAGGACCCTAATGTCTATTGGAGGTTTCTTGGGAAGTTTTGACAGTGAAAAACTTAGTGATTTCAACTAATAGGAAAAACCTATTTTGAGCAAAGCAAGCCAAGCTACACTTAGCCAAAATGCATATAGTAAAATAGTCCACTTAAAATTACTAAGGTATCACTTGCCAATACTATTCTAAAGTATTGACCCTCTGTGGCTGTAACTTGTGATGTTGCAGGTTACTCCGATGATGATTAGGAGTCATGAGTCTACACTCAACATGCTTGCCTGTGGCACATGAAGATGAAGACTTATGTTTATTTACTTATTCCAAAAACTCTTGTATTAGGCCTATGGCCCTGAGTTGTAAAAGACTATATTATATCTCTGGAATAAATGTAATAAACGACCTTTGTATCTGTGTACTTCATCTTAAACTGTGGATGCTAGCAATGATCCAGGGACTAGCATTGCAATCACAGGGATCCTTTTCCTTTACAAAGGAGGGATCTTACAGAGTTCGTATGCAAAAGATATGAGGGAAACAAGTAAATAAGAAAAGAAAAAGAAAAGAAAAAAGAAAAAAAACAACTGGGCCGGCCGAGCCAGCCGGCGGCCCATATACCGGGCGGACCCTCCGGATCGGACTGAACCAGCCAGCCAGGACGCGCGTACGTGACCGATCGGTTGTCCCAGGTGCTTTAAAAAGCGTGCAACTCTGAATCGACTTCCGTTTGTTTCTATTTGTTCCATACTCTAAGACCTATCTCTATACCATCCTAAGTATCCATATAAACTCATGGAGCCGCAGCTGTAAGAGTTTCTCTTCTCGAAATAACGAATCTACACATGTCTGAATCTTATTTCGCTTTTTAACCCATCTAGACTTCGTTGTTTGCCTTCGGCCAAAAAACGGAAATTATAAACTCATCGGAATCTTTCAATCCCGATAAACCTCACCTCTTTTCATCCACCACAGCCGGAGAATTTCGCACCGCAATATTTCAGATATGACGGTGTAAATCCAAGATGTACTCGCGCTCGTTTCTTCAAATCCAAATTCCTTTGGTGAGAAGGTAGGACTAATGATTACCCACAACTTTCATGTTGTAAGTTTTTAAATTTGACCTACGGATTTGTCTCTCTAACACAGATCTATTTCTTGTCTATTCTGAGCCAAAATCAGGTCAATCTCCACTCCTAACCACTAGATCTCATCCCAACAGCCAGGATTAGATCGATTTCGCGAAGGGGTACGAGCCAACTGGATCTCGCCACATGTCAATGCCAGGTCAGCCCCGCGTCCCAGTCAGCATAGAATATTCCTAGGGAATATTCCATATAGATTTGAAATTGAATTTAATATGCAGAAAATTGTGCAAACTTGCAAAAATCATATAAAAAGATTCGTAGATCCAAAAATAGCAAATAATATATCAATGGATTCATAAAAATATGTAGAATATTAATATGGCATTAGATTCAACCTTTACAGTATGTGTTTACTACAGTAACTTGATTATTTTTAATGATCTTTTAGGTTAATAAATTCATAGGAAATTATCTGTAACTCCGAAAAATATGAACAATATATCAAATTGAAGCTACTATAATGTAGGTTAATAATATCTGGTTGGATCCAGATTTTGCGAATTATTTACCCCATAAATTTTTAATTAGTTTTAATGGCTTTATAAATCATTAAATTCATAGTGAATTAATTGCTTGTCACAAAAATATAAATGATATACTGATGGAAAGCTGGTTCCATGTAGATCATCAATATGCAAATGGTTTAGGAAAATACTGTAGGGTTTCGCAGCAAATAAATAAATATGTTAATGGCTTATTTAGAGTATTAAAATCATAGTAATTCGAATACTGCTCAGAAAATTACAAATAATATGTCCCTGGAATCACAACTCTATGGAGATTACAGATATAATTTTAGTTTGATTTGTAGGCAACAGAAACTATATGAATCACTTAAAACCCATTAAACACTATTTAAATCATACAAAAAGATCTATAACTACAATTAGGGTGAGTCCAACGCCTACTGGTTCATATTAACGTCCTCTATCCAGCAAACCCAAGAAATAAATTTAATTCGACAGTTAGAACAGGCGTTACAACAAAACTATTAAAAACCCTATATTGGCAAGTAATTATTAATAACAAGTACTCCATTGCATTAATTGGCCTCTTGCATGCATCATATACTTCAATATTGTTTAGAGAACTAAAGTAACAACCATTGTGACTTATTAAATTGTCATGCATGCATTTGTTGCATTTGTTTGATCTCTATGTGCTATTGTTTATGATTGTATGCAATTGTTTGCTCGATAGATTGCGGGGAGTGCAACGTGTGTGATTGCAACTACTATGATTGCAAGTATTGTGGTTATTACGAGTGCAACCATTATATCTATGAGGATTGTGAGGATTATCTAATTGACTACATCTACAACAAAGGCAAGTGGTGCTCTCTTGGTCATAAATGTCCTATTGTTTTCCTATGCATTGTAGATGCTTTTGGAGAATTGCATCTGTAGGAATTGATGTGTATATGCTATGCTATATCCCATATTATTCCCTAGTATTCCTTGTTTATGAGCCATCGTATTGGTAGATTGCTTAGCTATGATATTTAGACGAGGAAGGGAATCACATCATGAAAAGTTATATGTTTTGAAAGGCTTATGTTTTGCTAAATGACAAACCAATATGTTTTAATGAACCACCTGGGCGGAATGGCACTGATTGGGTCATCGAGTATGGATTTATGGTGGGGAATGCCGCCTAGGACACTGAGAAAGGATTGGCTTCTTTGTTTGGTAGCTTTCATGCAACCATGTGCCAATAGTTAAATAGGCGGTTGGTTGGACTCAGTAGGTTCTGATAACTCGAACCCACGTATCCAGAGATGTAGATAGTGTAGGTTGGACCGGTGCGTGTCGGGTTTGGGGAGCTACTTCCCGAACGGTTCCTTCTTAGACTTCTCCCTATCATCACCCAATATGAGAGTGGTGGTACGAGCTGGGCTGGCCAAGTCACATAGGTAAAGTGTACTAAACCCCTGCAGGGTGTATAAACTAAGTGCTTAGCCGTGTCCCCGGTTATGGACAATTTGAGCGGCCTGATACTGATGCTATGATATTTCTCACTCATCCTTATTTCTTAATTACTTAAAACTTGTTGGGTGAACATAATTGGGTAGGAGCACCTGGGAGTGAACCAGAGTGTCCTATTTATCGTATTGGAAAACTACTTTGTTACAAATGTTAGGATAAAACTATTGCTTTATGCAAATGAGCCTGAACTCCACTTGGCCAAATAAGCATGTAGTTGATAGATATGTTGTTAACCACTTTAGCCTACTTGCCATACATTCAATGTATTGACAATTTGTGGCTGCAACGTTTCATGTTGCAGGTTATATCGTATCTGAGTGATCGTTCATAGGTCGCGAGACTCCAGTCAACAATTGTTTGCCTGTGGCACATTTGGAGGATGGAGATCTACCTTGTATTCGTTTTCTGTTGTGTACTTGAATAAATAATGTAAATTCTGGATCATATTCATTGTATTTATGATGCACAGTTATATTTGGTATCATTTTGTATTGTGTGTGCCAGTGAACCGATCCAGGGATTGACACTATACACATGAACTCAGCCTTATCAGGCGAGGGTGTTAGACATAAAATCATCACTTGTCCAATGAGCTAGTTTACTAGAGGTAACTAGAGACCTGGTTGTTTACATACCACACGTATATTAATGTTCCAAATTAATACAGTTATGGCATCGTAAGAAACGTATTATGAACATACAAGAGATACATAAAATAAAAACACTTCATTATTTGCCAATAGGGCATATCTCCTTTAGTCTTCCACTTGCACTAGAGTAATCTAGCTTTACAATAGGCTATGATTTTACACCAATACTATCCCGGTGCTGCTCATGCTTGGCTTGTGGTAGACTTTTGGTAAAGGCATCTGAAACATTCAGATCCATATGCACTTTGCAAATCTTGACTTCACCATTCTCAACGCTTTGCCTAATGGCGTGGAATGTAAGCTGGATATGCTTGACTATGGAATGAGTCCTTGGTACTGACGTGTTTGCTATGGCACCTGTGTTATCTCAGTAGATGGTCACAAGGTCATCCGCATTAGGAACAACTCCCAGTTTGATGACGAAATTCTGTAGCCACACAACTTCATTCGCCACAGAGTTAACTGTGATGTATTCTGACTCCATTGAAGACCGGCACTAGCTGCTTCACGCTTCTCCAGGTGACTGCGCCACCATTCGCTAGAAAGAAAAATCCCGTCTGAGACTTCGAGACATCGGAGTCCGTGTTCTAGATCGCATCCACGTAACCAGTTACATTCAGAGCTTGTCGTGGGAATGACCACAGCAGATGCTGCAATCGGCAGCGAGTAGTAGAACATGGGGCAAGGGCGGCCAGCCATCTGCGGTGCGAGATGAGGGCTGAGACACAAGGGTTTACCCAGGTTCGGCCCCCCGGAGGGTAAAGACCTACTCCTGCTAGATTCTATTATGGCGAGAGTATAATGGGGAGAGCTCGACGGCTAGGCGGCGAGTCGCTTGGGTTTATGATGGAACGTATCCTCTATGCGCCCTCTAGGGAGGTTTATATAGACTCACCTCCCTAGGGTTTACAGATCTCAACCGAATCAGTTAAGGATTCGGTGATCCTATGACCTAATCCGACTGGGCCTATCTACGCTTCTGGGCCTTCAGCTTCCAGTCGCTTGAGTCCAAGCCAGGTCTTGATCCAGTCGCCATCCTGCAGGCCCACTCGCTGGCGCCTGGGCCAGCAGGAAACGTCCTGCTGAGTATATCCCGGTAGGCATATCCCCATCAGTAGTCCCCGAGGCCGTCGTTGATTAGTCGCAGGCATTCGCTGGCAGTCGGAGTATGCGGGTCCAATGCGGACGTCTAGTCGAATCGGCGGCGGACTCCAGAATAAAGGAAAAACTAGTTATCCCAGTCGCAATAATGGCGACCAATCGTGTCGCAGCTCGGCGAACGGGTCGGCGAGTACTCAGTCACTGTTATAGTGATCGGGTCAGCGAATCATCGAGTCGCGTGGAGCGACGATTCGAATGGATGAAGTTGGACCATCAATTAGGGTCAAACTAGCCGTTGGGGTAATCCAACGGTAACTTCGGCGTAATTACCATGTAGTAACGGCTCTCGAAATTGGCGGGTAGCAACCGCTATATAAGGAGAATGACAAGCGAACGGGGAAACACTCCTCCGTTCTCCCTCCGATCTCGCTCATCTCCGTTTCCCACTCCGCATAGCGATCCAACCAATCTAGAGATCCCCGACCTCCACGAACTTCCAACCGATGGCCTCCTCCACCGAACCATGGGGCAGATCCAAGAGCACCAGGGCGCTACTGGCGTCCTTCGAGGAGGCCGGGATCCTGCGCGCCGGCAGATGGCACATCCCCGTGGCCGGAGAAGTGACTCCGGACCCGCGCGAGGGAGAATTCATCTGCTTCACCAGCCACCTGGAGCGGGGGCTAGGGTTTCCCACTTCCCTCTTTCTTCTGGCGTTTCTGCGCCTACTACCGGATCCAGCCGTCGGATCTAGGTCTGCATAGTATCAAGCAGCTCGCCATCTTCGTGGCATTCTGCGAGTGCTATCTGGGCTGCAGGCCCTACTTCCCCCTGTGAAAAGATCTGTTCCATGGGAGGATTATCCGCGAAGAGTCAGGCGGCCCGATGCTGGCCGCAGGTGGCCTGACGTTCCAGCTGAAGTCGAAGGCGTCGTTCTTCGACCTGATGCTGCCTGCCAAGGCGGCAAACGAATGGAAGAAGTCCTGGTTCTACGGCATCGAGTCGATTCCAGAAGGAGAGGTGGCGCTTCCAAGGTACTCCACCGACCGACCCGAACCGCGTCGGCTCCAGGTCGGCAAGCTCCCGCTGGATCAGCGGATGGTTGTCGATGAAATGCTGCAAACCATCCGCGGCCTGAAGAAGAAGGGCCTCCAGACCATCAACCTCTACAACTGCTGGTTCGGGCAGCGGCTCGTGCCCTTGGCCCGCCGCTACCACTACATGTACGAGTACACGGGCAAGGAGGATCCGACGAAGTCCTCCTTCGCTGAATGGCATCTTGAAGACTACACCCTGGCCCTGAAGAAAATTACCCAGGCGGTGTATCTGGACGCGAAGGCTGGGGTCGCCCCCTATACTGCAAGGCTCCCAGCTCCGACGGTAAGCCGTCATTTTGCCACCACTCGCAGTCGCAGGTGATGCATTCGCGGTTGTGTTGACGTTGTAGTTTGCTTATTGTAGTTGTTCCAAGTTGTGGAAGGGTGGCTTCCACCCCGCAGATGACGAGAACTCGAGCTCGTCCGTCCAGGACGGGAGCGAGTCGTTGCCCACCGAGGGCGACGCCGGGAGCGACGAAGGCGATGACGATGACGACAAAGACGAGCCCGTGGGAGTCACTGCCCCAATGGTTCGCAAGACCCGCGGGCAACACCAGCGCGAGCTCGAAGCGAGTAAAAGCCTCGAACCTCACGACGATGACGACGATGAGCTTCCTGAGCACACCTCATGTCGTGAGGCCACGCCGTCGAAGAAGAAGAAGGAGACGAAGGCTCCGCCGAAGAAGAAGGCGAAGCCAGCGAAATAGATGTCTCCGCCCCGGTCCGCGACCAGTTCTGATGCTACCAGCTCGGCTAAGAATGCAACGGCGCGCGCGGCCGCGGCAACAGACGCTGCTGCCCCCTGGACGAGGTGCCTCTAGCATCACGACCTCCTCCATTCTCCCCGGTCGCTGGTTTGAGCGATGCTCCAGCCGCAGGGGCCTCGCCTCCGAGGGAGGGTCTCGCGGCAATTATCACGGAGGCTCCTGCCGCAGCTTTGTCTTCGAAGAGGCCGTCAGTGTCTTGGGCACACGATGTGTTCGAGACAGGCCTCACTCGGAGGTTGGGGCCCGAGTTGGAAAAGCCGGCTAGTATCCGCACCGGACTGCGGTTCATACCAGTCGCCAAGTGAGTGTTGTTCATCTGCTTGTTTTTCGTTGTAGTCGGACAGACTTATTCATATCGTTGTTTCACAAGACTGGTGTTAAAAAGATCGGCCATCCTTCCGTGGCAAAGGTTCCACCAGTCGTCACTGAAGTGGACTCCTCGCGGAAGAGGAAGACCGACGAGTCGCTGCCCCCTCCGAAGGTGCCAAGAGGGCGAAAGGCGACAACGTCGTCACAGTCTCTGACGACACGGCGGTTGCTCCGAGCGAACCTCCGACTACGGCGGAAGTGACCAAGGAGGTTGTTGCCTCACCCGACGTGGCCGAACCGGCTCCGAGTGGCGCCGCAGCATCTGCAGCGACTTTCCCTCGATTCATGGCGAAGGCGGCTGCAACGAGTGGCACAGCGCCGTCGAGATGCCTGGGGTCGTCGAGACAGAGGTCGAGCAGCGTCGCGGCCACACTCCGGTCGTTCTTGCGTCTGTGGACACTCTGGAGCTTCACGGCATGCTAGGTGCTGCCATCCAGGTATGTCCAGTCCCCGAGGATCGGGCCACTGAATTTCAGTGGTCGGATTCTTAATGTTTTTTATATATTCCAGTCCCCGAGTGCCTGGTCGCTGAATTTCAGCGAGTGGGCACTTAGGATTATCAATGTACAGTCCCCGAGTGCCTGGTCGCTGAATTTCAGCGAGTGGGCACTTAGGATTTTCAATGTCCAGTCCCCGAGTGCCTGGTCGCCGAACTTCAGCGAGTGGGCACTTAGGATTTTCAATGTCCAGTCCCCGAGTGCCTGATCGCTGAATTTCAGCGAGTGGGCACTTAAGATTTCGTTGTTGTTGACGTTGTAGTCTGTGTGTAGGGCTTGCAACGTGAATCGGCAGATCGGCTTGCAGCAAAGTGTCGCATGGAGAAGGAACTCGTTGCCGTCCAGGAGACGAACAAGGGACTTCAAGCCATTGCAGCCGAGGCGGAGGAAGTCCGTCGGGGCCTTGTCCCGGTGGGTGACCTGACGGCGGCTCAGTCTGTTTTGAGTGCGGCCGAGAAGCGGATCGCTGATCTGGAGCGTGACCTCAAGGAGGCGAAGGCGGAAGCAAGTTCGGCGGATGGGCGAGCGAAAGCTGCTGTTACGTCTGCCGCTGAGGAGCGGAAAGTGTCTAACGCACTCGTTGTTGGGCTGCAGAACAACTTCTCCTCTCTTCAAAGATTCATCATGGTCTTCTGTCGTCTGCTAATTGGTAAACCTTTCTTCCTCTTTCCTTTGCGTACACAACTGCGTTATGAAGTCGTTGATGTGCTCACTGCCTGCTTCTGTTCCACAGGCCGGATTATTGATAGCTCGAAGGAGGCGCAGTCATTCAACGCGTGGCAGTGTGTGACTACCCTGGTCGACTCGGCCGTGTTGTCCGCGACTTGCATTCGAGCATACCTTCAGGAGATATCGCCCACAGAGGTGATTCCCAGTGACCTCGTCGAGGTATGGCGCTACCTTGAGAAGGCTCCGTCAGTCGTCGAATTCATGACGCGGTCGGCCTTCCGGCACGGGGCGGCGATGGCGCTCAGCCTTGGGCTTGCTCATTTCCCGGAGGACTTCGACCTTGACGATGTGACAAGCGGATACCCCTCATCTACGGGATCTGTGGAGATTGCCGAGGTGCTGAAGCTGACGGACCGGGCCGCGGTGTATTCCGATCGTGTTTGGGCGATGGGCGACCTCCTCCCCTATCAAGAGACGGTTGTCGCCCCCAACGATCCTGAACCGAAGCATCTGGACTTCAAGGTTGAGCAGCCATTTCGTGAGGCGATGGCGGGCGAGTTAACGACATACCCGTCGAACCCATACATGCCCTTCATACGTAACCGCAGGGGTGCCGGCGAGTCGGCGTCAAAACCTGCAGAGTAGAAGCATTGTGCCCTGGGGTGTTAGTAAAAATAGCTATTGAACTCTCCTTGTAATTTGAAACAACTTTGTACTGCTATAAAGGAGATTTGTGTTGTTTTGTCATTTGCTTTGCGATTTTGTATTTTGATTGAACGAGTCCCCGAGCGCGTCCGCCCTTTTTATGGGGTTTACCTCGTTTGTTATGTGTTTGCAAATTTTTGGTTGATTTAGGTCGACTCGCCAGGGCTCGGAGAGCCAGTCGCAGGGAGACTCCTATGGGTGCTCTTTACTCGACCGTTTTCCCGTGCGCGAACGAGGTCGGGTAGCCGAGTCCCCGAGCGTGGTACTTGGTAGTTCTAGTCACAAATCCAAGGTAGGTGAGGACTAAGCGCGTGTAAGTAAGCGCGTCACTCCTGCCTGACCCGAAGGATTAGTCGCATGGCGAGTCCTGGGCACGCTCTCATACTGGGCATTTTTTCCCTAGTCGCTCGTACTTGGCTGGGTGTCAGTCCCCGAGTGTGGTATTTGGCCGTTCGAGTCGCTATGCCAAGGATGCGGAGGACCTTGGTCGCTGTGAGAAGCGAGGGCAGTTGTCTTGGCTCGGTAAGCCAGTCGAGCAAGGCGACTCCAATGGGGCTCCGGGTTGGCGTTTTTTGGGGACGTTACGAGGCATGGGGTTTCCCAGTGCCCTCGTACCACACTACTTGGCCGTGTCGGTCGCTTTACCAGAGGTTGACTTCTGCGAATAGCATAACACTGTTGTTACGAGTGCGAGTGGCACAAGACACGGAGAGTAGACACAACTGTCGGTAACCACTGTTTTATTTCGTAGCGGGTGGGGAGTACATGTATGGAGTTCTAGGAGTAGAACTTTCGTAGGAGGTTTACATTCCACGGCCGCTTGACGTCGAGTTTTCCGTCGCCTCGGACGTCGGTGAGGTAGTAGGCGTTGTTGCCTAGGACTCGCCCGATGGCGAATGGTCCCTCCCAAGGGGGAGAGCTTGTGCATGCCCTTCTTGTCCTGGATGAGGCGCAGTACCAGGTCGCCTTCCTGGAAAGTGCGAGTCCTTACTCGCCGGCTATGGTAGCGGCGGAGCCCTTGCTGGTAGATGGCGATGCGGGAGCGAGCTAGGTCGCGTGCCTCGTCGAGCTGGTCGACTCCGTCTTGTTGTGCGAGTTCATTTGCAGCCTCCGTGTAGTTGACCACCCTTGGCGAGTCGTGCTCGAGGTCGGTGGGCATAACTGCCTCGGCGCCGTACACCATGAAGAAGGGTGTAAACCCTGTCGACCTGTTGACGGAGGTGCGAATGCCCCAGATGACGGAAGGTAGCTCCTCGACCCAGCACCCGGCGGTGCGCTCGAGTGGTACTTGGAGCCGTGTCTTCAGGCCATGGAGGATGCTCTGATTGGCGCGTTCCGCCTGGCCGTTGGACTCCGGGTGGACGACTGAGGCGAGGTCGAGTCGGATGTGGTGTTCCTTGCAGAACTCGGCCATGGCTACTTTGGCCAAGTTGGTGCCGTTGTCCGTAATGATGCTATTTGGGAACCCGTAGCGATAGATGAGCTCGCGTAGGAACTTGGTGGCGGTCTTCCCGTCGCATTTGCGGACTGGCTTGGCCTCCACCCATTTTGTGAATTTGTCGACTGCGACCAGGAGGTGGGTGAAGCCAGAGGGGGCCTTCTTGAAAGGGCCTACCATGTCCATGCCCCACACGGTGAACGGCCAGGTGATGGGGATTGTCTTGAGTGCCGAGCTCGGCACGTGGGTCTGGTTGGCGTATTTCTGGCATCCGATGCACCGCTGGACAATGTCGACAGCTTCTGGGTGTGCGGTGGGCTAGTAGAAGCCGTGTCGCATAGCCTTTGTGACCAGAGAGCGGGCGCCGGCGTGGTGGCCGCAGTCTCCGGAGTGAATGTCTTGGAGGATTTTGCGTCCTTCAGCGGGTTGAACGCAGCGTTGGAACACGCCGGTCACGCTGCGCTTGTGAAGCTCGCCGTCGATGATGATGAAGGATTTGCAGCGGCGTGCTATCATCCGGGCATCCGTTTCGTCCGCTGGCAGGGTGCCTCCCTCCAAGTAGGTCATGTATGGCGCGGTCCAGTCGTCTGGCTCGGCGATAAGTGCGACCAGGGCTGCCTCTGGTTGCAGCGGGATTCCGATGTCGATCTCCCTTGGGAGAGAGACGGAGGGCTTGGTGATGGTGTCGAGGAAGACGCCGGTGGGTGGTGCGAGTCGAGCCGAGCCGATGCGAGAGAGTGCATCGACCTCCTCGTTCTTTCGCCTGTCGATCCACTTGACAGAGTATCCTGCGAAGTGTCCACCCAGCTTGTCCACTGCTTGGCGGTATGCCGCCATGGTGGGGGCGACGGCGTCGCAGGTGCCAGCGACTTGTCCGGCGACAAGGTCGGAGTCTCCGTAGCAGCGCATGCGGTTGACGTTCATCTCCTTGGCAGCTCGCACGCCGTGGAGTAGCGTCTCGTACTCGGCCCTATTGTTGGTGCAGGGGCTGAAGTCGAGGCAGAGGATGTAGCGGAGCTTGTCTCCCTTCGGAGAAGTTAGCATGATCCCTGCTCCTGCACCGTCCGTGTTCTTGGAGCCGTCGAAGTGTAAGCTCCAGTAATGGAGGTATGGCAGCTTTTCTGGCTGCTGGGCCTCCTCCCAGTCGGCGATGAAGTCTGCGAGAGCCTGCGACTTAATCGCCTTGCGCGGCTCGTATTTGATGTTGTGGATGCCGATCTTGACGGCCCACTTGGCGACTCGCCCGGTCGCCTCACGGTTGCAGATGATGTCCTGCAATGGTGCTGAGGAGACGACCGTTATCGGGTGCTCCTGGAAGTAGTGTGGCAGTCGCCACTGTGCTCTGAAGACCGCGTATACCAGTTTCTGATATTGTGGGTAGCGCTAGCGCTATTCGGTGAGGACTTCACGGATGTAGTACACTGGTCGCTACACCAGGCTCTCCTTTCCTTCCTCTGGTCATTCGACGACCATGACGGCACTGACGACGCGCTCGGAAGTCGTGACGTAGACCAGCATGGGTTCCTTGTCGATGGGGGTGGCGAGTAGCGGTGCTGCGAGTAGCACCTTCTTGAGGTCGCAGAGCGTGTCATCTGCCTCCTTGTCCCACTGGAAGGTGGGGTTCTTGCGCATCAGGCGGTAGAGGGGCATCGCCTTTTCGCCCAACCGGGGGATGAAGCGACTGAGAGCCGCGACTCGCCCGGCCAGCTTTTGGAAGTCGCACAGGCACTCGGGTTTGCCGAGTCGAGCGATCGTGTCGATCTTGGTGGGGTTCGTCTCGATCCCGCGCTTGGAGACAACGTATCCCAGTAGCTGCCCAGCTGGTACACCGAAGGTGCATTTGCCTGGGTTTAGCTTTATCTTGTATTTCCGCATGTTGGTGAATGTTTCCGCCAGGTCGGCGAGTAGGTCGCTCTGGCGAGCGGACTTCACCACCACGTCGTCGATGTAGACGTGGATATTGCGGACAATTTGGCTCGCAAGGCACTCCTGCATGCACCGCTGGTAGGTCGCCCCAGCGTTCTTGAGGCCGAAGGTCATGGCAGTGTAGCAGAAGGCTCCGAATGGCGTGATGAACGCTGTCTTAGCTTCGTCTTCGATGGCCATTTTGATCTGGTTGTACCCAGAGTGGGCGTCGAGGAAGCATAGAGACTCCGAGCCCGCGGTGGAATCGATGATTTGGTCGATCCGCGGGAGGACGAATTGCTCCTTCGGGCAGGTGCTGTTTAAGTTTGTGTAATCGATACACATCATCCAGGTCCTGTTTTTCTTCTCGACCAGGACTGGGTTTTCCAGCCACTTGGAGTACTTGATTGGCCGGATGAAGACTGCAGCGAGTAGACGCTACACCTCCTCGGCGATGGCTCGACGGCGCTCTTCATTGAAGGGCCGCAGCGACTGCTTGACAGGTCGCACTTTGGGGTCGGCGTTGATTTTGTGATCAGCGAGTTCCCTAGGGACACCAGGCATGTCAGAGGGCTTCCACGCGAAGATGTCCCTGTTCTCACGGAGGAACTCGATGAGCGCGCCTTCCTATGCTGGGCTCATACCCGTCCCGATCGTCACCGTCTGGCTATAGTCGCCTGGGACCAGCTCGACGGTGCGGGTGTGCGTTGTTGCCTCGAAGGCGGCGGGGTTGCCGCCCTCCGAGTTGGGCTTCTTGAGTATGGTAGGGTCGTCATTGTTGACCCTGCTCGCGTACTTGGTGAGCTCGTCGGCTTGGTTGGCCTCTGCCGCGATGACAGCGTCGGCGAGTTCGGCTCCTTTGGCCTCGCACTCCGCGGCCATGTCGGGGTCGCCGTGGATGGTGATGACGCCGCACGGCCTGGGTAGCTTCATCGCGTTGTATGCGTAGTGCGGCGCTGCCATGAACTTGGAGAACGCCTGGCGCCCCAGGACGCTGTGCTAGGGGCTGTCGAAGGGCACCAGCTCGAAGACGATCCGCTCGGTGCAGAAGTTTGCCGGTGTGCCGAAGGTGGCTGCCAGCATCACCTTGCCGATCGGGTACGCCTTCCGACCGGGGACGATGCCGTGGAATGTGGTGTAGGTCGTCTCGATCATCGACTGCTGGAGCCGCAGTCGCCTGAAGGTGTCCAGGTACAGGATGTTGATGGAGCTGCCGCCGTCCATCAATGTTTTAGGGAGCCAGCAGTCGCCCACCTTGGGCTTGACCACCAGGGCGACTCGGTCTGGGTACTCGATCTGTGGCGAGTGGTCCTGGCGGATCCAAGTGATTGGTTGCTTGGACCAGTTGAGGAACTCGGGGATGTCCACCTGGGCCACCGCGTTGACGGCGACAGCACGGGCGATGACCTTCTTCTCGCGCTTCATGTTGAAGCCTGCGAAGGTGTGGAGCGATCCGGCGATGCTGCCGAATTTTTTTGCCGTTTGGCGGGTTGTTGTCGGGGTCTTCCCGCGCTCGACGTGCCTTCTCGATCTCCTTGAGAGAGTGGCAGTCGGCGGTCGTGTGCGTGGCGGGCTTTACTTCCTGCTGTGAAATACACAAGGTTGGTTAAGAAGGGCCGCGAGATCGAACCTCGGCTTCGCCTTGTAGTTGCCACCGTCGCGGCGTTGTCCCCCGTCGCGGCGGAGCTCTTGGGTTCGCGCTGGGTGTATCCAGCGTTGGCGACGAAGTCGACTCGTCTGTCACTGCGGCGCTTGCCGATGAAGCGAGTGTTGTTGTAGCGTAGATCGGGTCGTCTCCCGTTGTCGTGGCCGCTCGTGTGGCGTTGTCCTCCCGACTCGTCGTCGGTTTCTTGGTTTGGGTCTTCCTCCGCGTACCTTTTTGCGATCTCCAGGATATCCGGTATGTTGTCGAGTGTGCGGTACGCTCGTTTGAGCTTGGCAACCAGGGGCTCGTAGCGGCACGAGGTCTTGAAGCAGTGGATCGCGGTGTCTGGGTGGATGCCGACTGTGTTGTACCATAGATCTTGCCACCGTTGCACCCAGCTGCGGGTCGACTCGCGAGGTCCCTGGACGCACCGTTCCAGGTCCTCGATGGTGGTGGCGCAGGTGTATGAACCCTCGAAGTACCTGACGAAGGCGTCGCGCATCTCTTCCCAGGAGTTGATGCTATCCGCGGGAAGAGTGTTAATCCACTGCCTGCACGCCCCCTCCACCATCAGGTGAAGGTAGCGGGCAGCTAGTAGATCGGTGTGCCGGCGATCCCCATCGCCATGAGGTAGGTATCCAGCCACACGGAGGGATCGTACGAGGGGTCGTACTTCTCTATTTCCTTCGGCGCTTTGAAGTTCGCCGGGTATCTCCTGCCTCGGATCATTCGTCCGAAGCACCGGGGCCCGAGTCGGCTTAGCGATCCCCTCGGCTCACCGTTGTGGCGGTTGGTGAGGGTATGCCGCAGGTCGTCAGGCTGCGTGCGCGCCAGCTCTGGTTGTTGATGATGTGGGTGCAGGCGTCGACGGGTTGACCGTTGGCGGCGATGAAGTTGGTCGCCGGCCGGGGGTCGTTGGTGTAGAGTGACGTGTTCGCGGGTCGGTGTTGGAGCTGTAGTGGTTCGGGTGGCGGGTAGTTGAGGGTGTTTGCCGCCATGGGGCGGCCGCTTGAGGCCGCTCTGCTACCCAATGAACGCGAGTACATCCGACCCTGTGAGTCGACGCCTGCGTTTTGTTGCTCGACCGCTTTTGCGAGCAGGGCCTTGGCGTACTGGATCTACAGGGCGCCTTCTCCAATGGCCGCGATGTTGTCGACTGCTGCTCGGCCCATGACGAGGTTGTCCATTGGGGTGGAGAACAGCGGGAGGCCGTTCGCGTCTCGCTCCCGTGAGGAGACCATGATCCTTGGCTGGTCCCTGGGGGGTGCGCGGTTGGATGGTGGCGGGGCGCCATTGGCCGTTGCCCCTGGTGGGGGCCGAGTGCTTCCTCCTGGTGGCGCGTTCTCGCAGATCGCGCGCTCGACCGCGCAGGCCGGTCGCTCTCGTCTTCTAAATTCAGGGTGCACCCCTGGACGGTGGGGTTCAGGCGCGACCTGATTCGGAGCTGGTGGTAGCGCGACAGCTCCTGCGCTGTCACCTACTCGAGGCAAAAAAAAAAGCGCTCGGCTTGTTCCTTGCGTACTGCTTCCGCCAGCTTCAGGCGGAGTTCCTCGACCTTCGTTGTCGTCGCGTTGGGAGGGATCGGAGTGGAGAATGGATCCTCCGGCGGGTCGGCGCTAGTCGCCATGTAGGTCGCGGCGAGGCGGCCAGTTCCGTCGCGGAGGTTGGCAGAGTTCTCCGATCCGGAATCGAAGTCGAAGATCCCAAGGATAGAGGGATCCTCGAAGTCTCCAACGTTGGAGACCTGGGTGATGGAGCCCGTGGGTGATGCGATGACAATGGATCCGGCGAGTGACGCCAGGGTCGCCGAGTCGGCGTCGTTGTTGAGGGCCGCGTCTTCCACGGCTGTGGTGGTTTCGGCCACGTTGTTGTGGGCCGAGTCGTACTCGGAGGCGAGGCGGTGGATCGTGCGGACCTGACTCTCAGAGAGCCGGTCGCGTGGCGGCGACTCGCGGATGCGAGCCGAGTCCTCCGAGATGATGACGTCGGTGAGGCCGACGAAGAGGCTGATCGTGTCGACTGGTAGGATCATACTATGCGTGACGGGTCGTGCCGCCGGGACGTAGCTGCTCGGCAAGATCTGGAGCATCTCGCTGATCGCGATCATGCGGCCGGTGGCGATCGACTCGTTGATGGGCAGATTTGATCTCGCCGCAGAACACTGGCCTGACCGGCCAGGCCCCACGGTGGGCGCCACTGTCGTGGGAATGACCACGGCAGATGCTGCAATCGGCAGCGAGTAGTAGAACATGGGGCAAGGGCGGCCAGCCATCTACGGTGCGAGATGAGGGCTGAGACACAAGGGTTTACCCAGGTTCGGCCCCCCGGAGGGTAAAGACCTACTCCTGCTAGATTGTATTATGGCGATAGTATAATGGGGCAAGCTCGACGGCTAGGCGGCGAGTCGCTTGGGTGTATGATGGAACATATCCTCTATGCGCCCTCTAGGGAGGTTTATATAGACTCACCTCCCTAGGGTTTACAAATCTCAACCGAATCAGTTAAGGATTCGGTGATCCTATGACCTAATCTGACTGGGCCTATCTACACTACTGGGCCTTCAGCTTCCAGTCGCTTGAGTCCATGCCAGGTCTTGATCCAGTCGCCGTCCTGCAGGCCCACTCGCTGGCGCCTTGGCCAGTAGGAAACGTCCTGCTGAGTATACCCCGGTAGGCATATCCCCATCAGAGCTTCTTCAACACCTCCAAACACTAGGAACATATCCTTAGTTCTTTTCACATACCACTTCAGGATATTCTTCACAGTTGTCCAACGGTCCACTCCTAGATCACTTTGGAAACAACATGTCCAACTTAGAGCCAGGGCCACATCATGTCTAGTACATCGCATAGCATACATGATAGAACCTATGGCTAAGGCATAGGGGATATTATCCATCCTCTCTCTATTAGCACCTGTTGCTGGACATTGAGTCTTACTCAATGGCACACCTTTTACAAGAGGCACAAAACCCCTTTTCGCGCCATCCATTCTGAACTTCTTCAAAATCTTGTCTATGTATGTACTCTGACTTAATGCTATCGGGCGACTTGATCTATCTCTATAGATCTTGATGCCCAATATATAGGCTACTTCACCCAGATCCTTCATGGAAAACTGACTACTTAGATATTCCTTTATGCTCCCTAGTAATCGCGCATCATTCCCAATTAGTAATATGTCATCCTCATATACCACTAGGAATGCCACCGAGATTCCACTCGCTTTCTTATAAACACAAGATTCCTGGTTATTTGGACAAATCCAAAACTCTTGATCACTTGATCAAATCGCTTGTTCCAACTCCTAGATGCTTTTTAGTCCATAAATGGATTGCTCAAGCTTGCATACTTTTCCGGTATCCTTAGGATCGACAAACCCCTCTAGTTGCATCATATACAACTCTTCATCAATGTGACCATTGAGGAAGGCGGTCTTCACATCCATCTGCCATATCTCATAATCATAATATGTAGTGATTTCTAGTTAAATCCGGACAGATTTCATCATTGCTACATGGGAGAAAGTCTCACTGTAGTCAATTCCTTCCACTTATCGAAAAGCATTTGCAACAAGTCTTGCCTTATGGACAATCGCATTGCCATCAGCATCTATCTTCTTCTTAAAGATCCATTTATTCTCCATGGCCTTTTGACCTTCAGGGAGATCAACCAAGTTCCAAACTTGGTTCTCATACATGGATCCTATCTCGGATTTCATGGCTTGTAGCCATTTCTCGGAGTCATCACTCTCCATTGCTTCCTTGTAGGTTTTAGGTTCCTCTTGTTCATCCAACAGGACTAACATCACAAGGCTGATGTACTAATCCAGGACTGTTTGCACTCTTCCTGATCTCCGAACCATATGATCTTCAAGTTATGATCTGTATCATTCGCTTCTTCTTCCACTGTGGAGGGCGGTTCCAGAGCAGTTTCTGTTGCGCTACTCGGTATTTGGAGAGATGGGTCAACGATTTCATCAAGCTCTATCTTCCTTCCACTAACTCCTTTCATGAGAAACTCTTTCTCTAGAAAGGCGCTGCCCTTAGTGACAAACATTTTGCCCTCGTCTTTGTTGTAGAAGGTATACCCAATAGTTTCCTTTGGGTATCCTACAAAGATAGACTTTTTTGCTTTAGGTTCGAGTTTGTCAGGCTATAGTTTCTTAACGTAAGCCTCACATCCCCAAACTTTCAAAAACGACAACTTTGGCTTCTTGGCATACCATATCTCATATGGTGTAGTCTCCACGGACTTAGATGGTGCTCTGTTTAGAATAAAAGCGGTGGTTTCTAACGCATATCCTCAAAATGATACAGACAAATCGGTCAAACACATCATGGACCGAACACTATCCAATAGAGTATAGTTACACCATTCTGACACACCATTACACTATGGTGTTCCGGCTGGAGTAAGCTGTGGTACAATACCACATTCCCTTAGGTGCATGCCAGACTCATAACTCAACTATTAGCCTCCCCTATCTGATTGGAGGCACTTAATCTTCTTGTTCAGTATATTCTCTACCTCTTTCTGAAATTCTTTGAAATTTTCAAAGGTTTTAGATTTATGCTTCATCAAATAGATATACCCATATCTACTCAAATCATCAGTAAAGGTAGAAAAATAATGATACCCATTCCGTGTCGAGACACTCATTGGTCCACACACATCTGTATGTATGATTCCCAACAGGTCTACAGCCCGCTCCATAGTCCTAGAGAAGGGAGTCCTAGTCATATTGCCAATGAGATAAGGCTCACATGTATCAAGAGAATGAAAATCAAATGATCCCAGAAGTCCATTAGAATGGATCTTCTTCATGCACTTTATGCCAATATTACTAAGATGGCAATGCCATAGGTACATGGTATTACCTTCATCATGCTTTCAATGCTTGGCATCAATGTTATGGATGTGTGTACTATCATCAAGATCTAGTAAGAATAAACCTTTGCATACACACACATGAACATTAAAGACATCATTCATATAAATAGAACAACCACTTGTTCTAGATTTAAATGAATAACCATCTTGCATTAAGCAAGATCCACTCACAATATTCATGCTTAAGGTGGGTACAAAGTAGAAATTATTTAAAACTAAAATTAATCCCGGAGGTAGACGTAGAGACAGATTGCCGACATCCTTGACATCGACCTTTGATCCATTGCTGATGCGCATTGTCACTTCGTCCTTCCCAGGCACCGCTTATTCCCTAGATCCTGCTAGGAGTTACAAATATGAGCAACAGAACCGGTATCAAATACCCAGGTGTTTCTCCTGGTGCTTGTAAGGAACACATCAATAACATGTATATCACATATACCTTTGTATTTTGCGGCAAACTTGACGTCTTTCTTGTCCTCGAGGTACTTGGGGCAGTTGCGCTTCCAATGCCTGTCTCCCTTGAAGTAGTAGCACGTGACACCGGGCTTTGTCTTTAGGGCCTTAGGGGAACAAGCAACTTGTTTGCCATCCCTCTTAGGGCTCTTGGCCTTACTATGTGCTAGCTGCTTAAAGGTTCTGGTCTTATTGACTATCAACACTATGTACTCCTTCTTGATTTCCACCTTAGCAGTCTTCAGCATGGAGAACAACTCAGCAAGGGTCTTAACCATCCCTTGCATGTTGTAGTTCATCACGAAAGCTTTGTACCTAGGGGGCAACGAGTGCAACACCCTATCAATCGCAGGCTCGTCCGGGATTTTGCAATCTAGGTCGTTCAAGCGTTGAACGTAGCCAGACATTTTGACTACATGCTCACTCAAACTGCTATGCTCTTCTATCCTGGCAGATAAGAAGAGCTTAGAAGCTTCATGCCTCCCTTCCCGAGCCTGCGAAGCAAAGACGGCTTTGAGATCCTCAAGGATCACAAATGCAACCATCTTCTCAAAACGCTTTTGAAGCTCCTGCTCCATGGCATAGAGAATTCCACTCTGGATGAGGGAGGAATCATCCGCCTTGGACTGCCAGACATTCTTTTCATCCTCAGTCATGGTATCTGCGGGTTTGGTAGTCAGTTATGCCTCTAAGATATAGTTGAGCTTGTAGGGGGTGAGGAGGATTCTCAGGGTGTGATGCCAGGTGGTGAAGTTGTACCCATCGGTTTTTAGCTTGTCTCTCTAGGAATGAGCTAATGATGAAGGTGGGTGGGCGAGACATCTACAATGGATTTTCAAAGATTTTAGACTATGTTCATAATATACTGATCACAAGTTTTAAGTTTTACTCTTAAACTTAAATTAACAAGGCTACCACTCAAAGTGAACATCCCTCCATTCATTTTAGTGATCACATGATCCCATTTCACCATATCACCCCCGATCGTCACGGCCGATGACATAGCTCCAAAGGTAGACATTATGAATGTCAATCACATCCCCATGTTATTCATGCTCAACCTTTCGGTCTCTTGTGTTCCGAGACCATTTTTGTGCATGCTTGGATCGCTAACTCAAACTTCTATGTATTGTAGTGCAACCCTTGCACCCACTGTATGCGAACATAGGTATGTCTAACACCCGATCGTCATGGCCTGCCTCATACCAAATAAGAACACTTTCATTTGAATTGAGATAGATCATCCTATTTAGCTACCATCGTATATCTAATATACTATGCCAAACAACATGTGCAAACATATACTTAAAAAGTATGGTGTCATGACATGGTTGCAGCACCTTGATCTCCATCGAGTGCTCCAATGGGAAATGCGTTTCATAAACTTACCATTACCATGTCACGACACACGCCCCTGCAAAACAAAGTTAGACGCCTCTACTTTATCCTTTTACAAGTTTTATGCGGCTTTAGGGCTTGCATGGCAGAACCCCTTCCCACCTATGAACGTTGAGCCACAACGTTGATTCAATGATTGCCTCTTTGCTCCCTTTTCAGGGCCCTCCCGTGTAAAAGTCATATCCACTATTGAAAGAGAGACAGACACCCGCTAGCCACTTATACGAAACAAGCTGTATGTCGAGCGTGGAACCAGTCTCACGTAAGCTTACGTGTAAGGTCGGACCGGGCCGCTTCATCAATCAATCCCGCGATATAATAAGAACACGAAAGAGGGTCGCAACTAGAGAATCATTGCCACATATTGCTATGTGTCCTATCCATACGACATGTCTACCCATAGATCTGGCTCTGATACCACTATTGGGGTTTGGTGCAGAAAAACAATTTTTTTGCTAGCTATGCAAACATGAAAACTAGGATCTATTCTATATAGACATAAGTAATGGAGAGGGAGGACGATAATCATATCCTTGACCATGGCACGCCTTACATGGAAAGGCATATAGTGATGAAGACGGTATCCCAAGTGTTGCGCCTCGAAGCTCTACACACGTTCGGTGTAGGGGCGTCTCTCGGGCTCCGATCCAGCCGAGCAGCGGAAGAAGATGGAAGCCGGACTGTCCTGCACACAACGATAGTGCAGAGGTGGAGATCTAATCCCAATAGCTAGATCTAATCTAATGGAGAGAGCTCTAGAGTTTATAGGGAGACGAGAGAACTTGTTGTTTTGGTGCAAAAAGAGGGGAGGGGGCTCCTTTAATTATAGGTGGAAAGGGAGTAGGGTCAAACCCTAGGGCAAGGGGGAGGGAACCCCCAAGCCGCCTCCAGCACGAGGTGCATCCGTCGCCGTTCCTAGGCCCCACCCCACAGGTGGGAATCCCTATGGTTTCGGCTGGCCCCCTTCTCCCTTTCCTTGTTTGGCGATTTTCCCTATGGGCCCTTCTACCAAAAGCGGCCCAATAGCAAATAGCAGCCCATAAATATAAAAATAAAATATGTTTTAATATTAATTAAACCAATTAATATAAAACACCTATATTATATTTCACACTCCGGAACTCCTTCTGGACCCCTTCCTATCATCATCGGATATTACCCGAAACCTTTCCGGTCTCTCTCTCTTATTTGTTCTGTGGTGCCGGTTCAATCCCAATGCATCCCCACCCTTAAGTGTGACACCCTTCGACTGGGATATGCTACGGATATGACCAAGACCCCTCTTACATAAATGATCAACAACGGGACCTAGATTCCCATAATGACCACTCGTGCACTCACGAATCTCATCGCTTGAACTTTAACCGCGTAGTCCTATTCCTTTTTCCATACGATACCTAGGTCATCCGAGATTTTATCTTCAAGTATCTCCATACTTGTGCTTGATCTTGTTACCTATGATCTTGTTTACTCATTCCCGTACCGTTGCATTCCATGATCCAACCATATGCTTGCAAGCTTCGTTAATGCAACATCACTGAGTTGGCCACGTTTATCTATCCGTTACTTGGATTGGCAAATCCTGGTCTTGATAAATACTCCTCAACTTATTTCTTTGAGAAACCCAATGATACCTTTAAGATCACCATTTCACGGCTTGATACTTGATATCATCAAAGTCTCCTTCCAAAATAGTGATTATGCATTATCTCACAATCGAAGGATATTGGGCACAATGTTTCTATGTTATCATCAATGACAAACGTTTAAGTAACTAGATCTTATTGTGATTACCTTTTGGTGTGTGTCTATCACATCATTCTCTAATGATGTGACCTCATTGTCAATCGGCACTATCACCATGATCTCGAAACCATAAGATAATCACTTGCCCAATGAGCTAGTTTACTGGAGGTAACTAGAGACTTGGTTGTTTACATACCACACGTGTATTAATGTTCTAAATTAATACAATTATAGCATGGTAAGAAACGTATTATGAACATACAAGAGATAAATCAAATAAAAACACTTTATTATTTACCTCTAGGGCATATCTCCTTCAAATACAAGCTTCTCCGATAGTTTGGACAAATCCAAACCCTTTGATCACGTCTTCGAAGAGGTGATTCTAACTCCGGGATGCTTGCTTCAGCCCATAAATGAAACACCGAAGTTTGCATACCTTGTCAGCATCCTTAGGATCGATAAAACCTTTGGGTTGCATCATATAAAATCTTTCTCAATGTTTCCATTAAGGAACGCCGTTTTGACATCCATCTTCCAAATTTCATAATCAAAAAATGTAGCAATTGCTAACATAATCCTAACAGACTTTAGCATCTCTACGGGTGAGAAAGTCTCATCATAGTGAACTTTTTGAATTTTATAGAACCCTTTCGCAACAAGTCAAGCTTTATAGATGGTTACCTTACTGTTATTGTCAGTTTTCTTCTTGAAAATCCATTTGTTCTCAATGGCCTTACAATCAAGAGGTAAGTCCACCAGAATCCAAACTTGGTTTTCGTACATGGATCTTATCTCGAATTGCTTGGCTTCAAGCCATTTGTTGGAATCCAGCCTCATCATCGCTTCCATCTATCATGAAATTCTATACTGGATCACCATACAGTTTAGGAGTTGTACGTATCATGCCCGACCTGCGAAGCTCGAAAGTATTATCTTTTGGAGTTTAATGAAGAGGAGGTTCCTCATCATCATTTCCCTCTTCAATTGGGGAAGTCAACACTGGAACAGTTTTCGGCTCTATGACACTCGCCATTTCAGGAATAGAAGGTTCAGTAACCTCGTCAAGTTCTATCTTCTTACTACTCACACCTTCCGAGAGAAACTCTTTCTCTAAAAAGGATCAATTCTTGGCAACAAAAACATTGCATTTGAATCGGTGATAGAAGGTGTACCCAATTGTTTCTTTAGGGTATCATATGAAGATACATTTTTCCGCTTTGGGTTCGAGCTTATCAGGTTAAAGTTCTTCACATAAGCATCACAACCCCAAATGTTGAGAAATGATAGCTTAGGTTTGTGACCAAATCATAATTCATACGGTGTCGTTTTAATGGATTTTGATGGTGCCCTATTTAAAGTGAATTGAGTCGTCTCTAGTGCATGACCCCACAATGAAAGTGGAAAATCGGTAAGGGACATCATACATCGTATCATATCTAATAAAGTTCAATTACGTTGTTCGGATACACCATTACGCTGTGGTGTTCCGATGGGAGTGAGTTGTGAAACAATTCCACATTGTCTCATGTGTGTGCCAGACTCGTAAGTAAGGTATTATCCTCCACGATCGGATCGTAGAAATTTGATATTCTTTGAACTTTTCAAATATTTCAGATATGTGGTTTATTAAGTAAATATACCCATATCTACCTAAATCATCCGTGAAAGTCACAAAATAACGATATCCACTGCGTGCCGATACAGTCATCGGACCACATACATCTGTATGTATTATTTCCAATATGTCGGTCGCCCGCTCCATTGTTTCGGAGAACGGAGTTCTAGTCATATTTCCAATAAGGCATGGTTCACATGTCTTAAATGATTCATAAACAAGTGATTCCAGTAGTCCATCATAATGGAGCTTCTTCATGCGCTTAACACCAATATGATCTAAACGGCAATGCCACATATATGTAGAAATATCATCATTTATCTAAATTATTTTGGCATTCACATTATGAACACTAGACAACTCTCCGCGCGTTGCAGCGGGAAAATATAATAAAATTTAAGAAGTGTCGATCAAAGACAAATGAGGAGCCAATAGAATAGTTTGGACCTCGTAGTTAAAAATATAAACATAGATGAAGTAGATATATGATTCCTGTGAATCATTATAAGAAGAAGAAAACATAGCAACACAAAGAGTAGAGGACAGTGATATAAATAAATATTATTTACATACACTTCATTAATCTACTCAAGTTATAGACCCAAAACATGTCTAGATAGCCAAAAATAAGAACTTTATGAGAAAATACTTGTGAGCTATGAGTATAGATGGGAGCTAGCACACATGAACCAACACACATCAATGTTAATTCAGCAAGTTTTAGTGTATATGTACATACAGAACCTAGCCTGTGAAAGTGATGAAAATGATGTCCGGTGAGATTAAATCTGTAAACTGGAGCACGCACAGCCTTCCTTTGGTATTGATATACCAACACGTTCACAAAATACTCCTTCATGGAAGAAAATTGAAGTTGCAGACTTGAATTGTCTTCACTTAGCTGCAATGCACATACAATATACTTCTTTTATAAGCTGGTCTTGTTTCACGATTGCAAGAGGAATTAAGAAAAATCCATGTAGAAAGCAAGTGCACATAACATACCTAGTCTGACTGACCAACTACGGCACTTGGAAAACCGAAGTCCACAAAAATAGAAGATTGTCCCATCCATAATAAGATAAAAGGGAAAGGGAATACAAATTAGGCTAAGAAACTTATTGAGCATCTGAAAATACCCCAAATAGTTGTTGACCCTACACTTGACACCAAGGAAAACCGAACAATTAGAACTATCTGTTCCATCTAGCGGTAAAACACACATCTCCTACAAAAGGAAAAAAATGCATACATACCTTATGTGAAAAGGCGGACTTGATATGAGCCTCATGTCCTCTCTAATCACTTGTAAAAACTCAAAATCTATGTCATATAAACCACTTCATAAGTTGTAGGATCTCGAAATAAAGTAGATGTCAAATCATTCAGCGATTCATTTCTTAGGGACAAAATAAAGTCTATTTTAACAAATGAACATTATATTTAAAGTTCAGTAATCGTATATATATTACCAACCCAAAATAATCAGGTTGTGGGATGTTAGTATGCCAATCATATTAGATGGGAGATAAAAGAGAAGGTGAGAAATATGTTACCATCTCTATCACCGATGAAGGCAATTGCAAAGTTTAGCCAACATAATAAGTATAACACACATAACGTGAAGCAATATTACGGTCCTATCCAAAGATATGGACCTGTTTAGAACTAAATGGACCGCAGGAGACAACAAATGTTGTAAGGAAATATGGAGACAGAGGAGTGCAAAATTGGAGACTCTTACTTATACAGACACAAAAATATTAAGGCTACTATGCAAATCTGCATGTCAAATAAAAAAGGGCGACAAAGATAACATACCCTGTCAATGTATCAGATCCTGAAATTGGAAAAATAATTATAGAATAGTATGATGCAAACTGACTAATATAAACTTGCTAGTCCGCACTTTGAACAAACTTTCTTTAGTTCGAAAACAATGTAAATAGTTAAGCTAGTTGTATACCTGTAAGGGTTCAGATTTCATAGGACATGAGATAGTGTGTTTGCTCCTTCTCTTGGTCATAGATATGTATACAAAGGAAACGGTGGAAAAAAAGGCTCCATTGAAAAAAAAATGAGAGGGCTCCATTGGATGAGAAGCCATAGCCGAATCCTCCACTATTAGAACAAATCGGCAGGAGATGAATAGGATTCGTGGAAATTAGGCCAATCCATGTTGTATATTCTTCCAGATGTCTTGTGGATCTGGAGGGATGGGCGCATGTGAAAGGATCAGATGGAATCTTCTCTGCTCAGATCCTTAGGTTCGAGATACAACACAATCTTGATGGTCCTCTTATGATGTTGGTGGTAGCGAGTCTCATGGCAGCGGTGGGGATCAGACGGTGGCTGGCTCAGCGGGGCTTGGATGGTGAAGGTGGAACCCAGATTGGTAGACTCGCTGGAGGAGACAGGGTGATTTTGACATCTCCCCCGTGAGGAGGCTATCACATGTAAAATGATATGGCAGAGATTAATGGCTTGTAAAGGAGTCCAAAGAAGTGGAAGAGATGGAAGAATGTGAAGGGGAACCATTGGACTGGAACCTGGCGTGAAGGGCGGCATGGAGTTCAACACGGAATGGAAACTAAACGCACAAACAAGCATAGGATGGGTCAGGAAGCGACGTCACCGCACGTACACAACAACTGGAATAGTATGCATGCATACGATGACATGGCAGCGAGTTGGGTGATACGGTGGGACCACTGAGGTGGCATAGCTGCATGTCGAGAGAATTACCTTAGTGGGGGTGAACTTCTTAGTTATATAGGATGTGACTACTACTATCAAGATTCAGAACAAATAAACCATCCTTATCAGGTGCATTACCATAAAATATATTATTATAAAAGGAACAACCATTGTTCTCAGATGCAAATGAATAACCATATTGCATTAAACAAGATCAGAATATAATATTCATGCTCAATGCATGCACCAAATAATTTAGGTTTATAACTAATCCTGACGGTAGATGAAGAGGCAGTGTCCCGACGCCAATCACATCAACCTTCAATCCATTGCCGACACGCATCATCACTTCATACTTTGCTAGTTATTGACTTTTCCTTAGCCCCTATTTCGAGTTACATATGTTTGCAACTAAACTGGTATCAAATAGCCATGTGCTACTTTGACTACTAGTAAGGTACACATCAATAACATGTGTATCACAAATACCATTCACTTTCCCAGTCTTCTTATCTGTAAAGTACTTTGGGCAGTACCGCTTCCAGTGACCATTCCCCTTGCAGTTGAAGCACTTAGTGTCAGGATGAAGGCCTCCATTGGTCTTCTTCTCAGGTAAAGCAACAGACTTGTCATCCTTCCTGAAGTTACCCTTGGGGTTTCCTTTGTTGCCTTTTTCTCAAAATTGGTGGTCTTATTAACCATCAATACTTTGTTCTTCTTCTTTATGTCTACCTCGGCAGATATCAGCATGGCAGTGAGTTTGGTGAGCGACTGGTTCGCACCACTCATCTTGTAATTTAGTACAAAATCTTTGTAACTTGGTGGGAGCGACTGCAGAACCCTATCCATCGTGAGATCAGCTGGAATCGCACATCCTAGTGCCTCAAGACGTCGAGTGTAGCCTGTCATCATGATGATGTGCTCGTTCATAGAGCTATGATCCTCTATATTTGTGTTAAAAAACTTAGTAGATATCATATATCCTTTAGCACAGATTTGGTTCTTAAACAATGGTTTTGAGTTTCGCCACCATAGCATTAGCATCAGTAAGCTCAAAGCGCTTTTGGAGTTTAGGCTCCAGCAATTGGAGGATCGCACATTGTACAAGAGTGTAGTCATCATACTTTGTGTCATATACTTTGCGCTCATCCTGAGACGCATCATTCGCAGGGGCGTCACCTAGCCGACTGTCTAGAACATAAGACTTCTTTATGGCCATGAGGAAAACACTCAAGTTGCAGTGCCAGTTGGTGAAGTTGCTACAGTTGGTGGATGGTTTCTCTTTTTCCATTAACATATTGAAATTCAGAGGAGGTGGTGCCATGATCTACAATATATTTGCAAAGTTGACTTAGACTAAGTTCATAATAGATTGAGTTCAAGTTAATTCAAAAATCTACGTGAACTCCCACTTAAAAACAACATCCCTCCTAGTTTTCTTAAGTTATTACACGAACCAAATTCACTACACCGCAACCGATCATCACGTGGAACGACATAGGTTCAAAGGTGAACATCACCATGTTGATCATATCAACCATATGACTCATGCTTAACCTTTCGGTTCGTGTTCTGAGGCCATGTCTATAAATGCTAGGCTCGCCAAGTAGAACCATAGCACCGGCGTGTGGAAAACTGGCTTACACCCATTGAATGTGAACGTAGAGTCTATCACACCCGATCATCACGAGGTGTCTCGAAACGACAAACTTCCTTGACGGTGCATACTACGAAAGAACACATTTTTATCTTGATATTATGTGAGAGGGGTCATCTTATAATTCTACCACACAATAAAATCTAAGAAAAATAATATGTATAAAAGGATAAACACACATGCATATATAATGTGATATGATATGGTCCTTCACTCATTCGATCTCCATCTTGTGCGTCATGGCATAATCTCCATCATTCCACCGGCGTAGAACCAAGGTCCATGGTGCCTCCACCTTGATTGTCTTCCTCCATTACAATATATCACTTGGATATATATATATATTTAGCATGCATGCCACAAAATGAAATGACAACCATAAGCATCATACCAGTTGTTTATAACTTACAAAAAGGATCATTGCAAAAAAATTGTAATGTTTGACCATATCATATCACATGCCCTACAAAAACAAGTTAGATGCTTCTAATTTTTCTTGCATATTCTACGTGGTTTAGGGATTTCTAGGGAATAACCTTTCTTACATACAAACATGTAACCACAACGATGATAAAAATATTATTAGCAATCCTTTGTAAATTAGATCATAACTATAGTGGGAGAGACAGGCACCCGCTGAGCCACTTATGCAAAACAAGTTGCATGTCAAGCGTGGGACAAGTCTCATGTGTGAGGACATGTAAGGTTAGTCTTGGGCCGCTTCATCCCACTATGCCACTATGATCCAAAATACACGAATAAAGCAATAACATGATCATTAACATCCACATCTCTATGTGTTTTACTAGTGCATAACATCGACGCATAGACACGGCTATGATACCTCTGATGGGTTCATAGCATGGAAAACAAAAAAATCCTATGCGTGAACCACTGTCTAGCCAAGACCATCTACGAGATGGTAGCAATGAGTAACTCACCCACGAAGACCGTAAGTGGGATTACGTTTGCGCTCAAACATTGCCGGTGAAGATGAAGGTGTACACGCAACAATCTCAAATATCGGATACTCAAGGTGCCACAACCGGCGTAACCTTCATACTCGGTCACACGTGTGGCTCATTGACGTCCTCCACGTCGTCGGTCCAACAGGGAAGTGGAAGGAGGCATCCACCAGAAACTCCTACTCCACTTCTCTAAGTGTAGACTTCAAACTATTTTGTGGCAGAGCTTCGCTAAGCAAGGGAAACTATGGAGCAACAACGGAGGGACAAGAAGGAAGCTCAAGTGTCTAAAGGAAGATAGGAGGAGTTTCCAACTATTATAGCAGAGGAGGGGGGCCTCTAGGGGGTGTGCCCGCCCGTAGAGTTGCCACCTCTCCCTCTTCATGGTGGTAACCCTCTCCATCGAGTAGGTAACCCCCTCTCTTGTTTTCCTTTTTAATTGCATGACATTCATGACAATTAAACCACACTTATGGAATTAATAAAACATTTTTATTTTTTAATATTCTTTAATTCATTAAATTAACAAACATTAACAATTACCCCTTGTGTTATTTCGATATTCCGAAACAGTTTTGGCGCTTTTCCGAAACAACCCCTATGTTGTCCAATAATTCAGTCGGAGTTCCAAATCCACTCAAAACGCGCCAGTGAACCTTAAGTGTGTCACCCTATGGTTCGTAAATAATTTGGACATGATCGAGACACCTCTTCGATCAATAATCATCAGCGGGATCTGGAAATCTGTGATGAATCCCACTTACTTAAAATGAATCTAGTGATCGTGTGAAACATTAACGTTATAGTATATTCCTTTTGTCTCACAATACATTAGTTGTCCAAGATCCGATCATTTGGTATCATCCGTACCTAGTTCGATTTTTTCCCGACAAGCACACTTTACTTGTTTCGTGATATGACATTTACGTGACCTAGTCACATGCTTGCAAGAGGTGTTAATGCAATGTAGCCAAGAGGGCCCAGAGTATATATTTCTGCCATCAGGTTAGACAAATCCTACTTTTGATCCATGATCCTCAACTAATACTTTCAGAGTACTCAAATCAACCTTTATAATCAGCCTATTATGGAGTGATGTTTGATATCACCAAAGTACCTGTTGGGGATATGCTAAATGGGTATCACCATTGGATGTCTCTATTCCGACTAACCTGGGTGGCCCATAGTTGGTAGCAAGGCCCATGGCCTGCTGGGTGGCCTAGTTAGATGGATCCAGAAGGGAGGACCATGCCGGATAAAGGAAGGCTACAATGTAGTCATTGACCAACCCGGAGCCTTGGAGTGTAAGACACGAAGACTAGTTAGTATCAGTATAGAACTATGTAACCTGTCCAGCTAGGACTTTTCCCTGCAACCCTAGGTTCTGGCGTCTTTATAAGACAGACCTCTGGGAGCCTTTAGGGCACTTACAATCCAACACCTCGCACAGTGAAACAATCTTTGTAACTCAGTGTATTGCCCTTATAGTGATTTATAGCAGGAGTAGGGTTCCGCCACCGTCGTGGGACCAAACCTGGGTAAGCTGTGTTACCTCGTACCCGCCAACTTGCCACCATCCCCCACGTCTCTAAACACGCTCTGTGAGAACCCCTCCATGGCATACTCGTCGGCAATACCACGGCAGTTGGCGACCATCGTGGGGCAAGAGGCACTTCAAGCTCTACAACGGGCGAGGTCCAAGCTCTTTGCGGGAATCAGCAAAACCGTATCCATCGGTCGTGTCCTCTTCTCCGAAAATTTTCCAATCATCCCTCCTAACAAGTTCTAGATCCCAACAAAGACGAACCCCACCCGCTGCTCGATCGTTCCAATAGGGGACATCCACCTCTTCATCGGTGAAACCGACTCGGGTGCTAGTTCCCTAGAAGTCGAAGGATCGTCAAGGCCCACAAGGACCGCCTCCAGGCAGGACATGTTCACGGACGGATCGAAGTCAGATATCTCTTCGGAGTTTGCCGGGTGAGATCGGAAAAATTCTAGGCCCACCCAAACTGCCCCTGTGTAGGATATAATGGTGGAAGATCACTGCAAATCCGACGGGTTAACCCGTGCATCTAGAAAGCAGCGATCACACTTTGTCGGTGTTGTGACCATCTTTGGTCTTGCCCGTTGCATTTAGAGAGAAGGTGAAGGCCCCTGAGATTACCTCGCTAGATGGCTCCGGATACGTGCCGGCCTAGAGGGCTATGTGGTGACCCAGCATACCACTACATGATGTATTACACTATAGTCATTGACATAACACCAATGAAACACCGTTCCACTAGTATTACATCCCTCAGTGTGGTACAACAGAAACATAGCAGGTCCAACGGTCCCTAGGTTACTATGGGATATTTTCCCGTGAAGGAACTAAGGTCCAACGGTCCCTAGGTTCGACAGGGTGTTGAACACGCGTTCCCAAGGAGTCTCGGCGATGGTGGCAACGACGAAGCAAGGATCACGACAAAGAGGTGACATGGTTTTTTACCCAGGTTTGGGACCCTCGTGAGGAGGTAAAGCCCCTACTCCTGCTTTGTTGTATTGCTCGCTTGGCTTCACGAGGGTACAATGGAGATGAGATCTATAGGGTTTAGATCGCTAAGCATTGATCTTTTATAAAGTAGGAGGAGCAGCCTTTATATAGGGCGACATCGGGCCTCTTCCCTATCCTTTGGGCGGGAAGGGTGTCCACAGTGCTGCCCATGTAGGACTCGGTCTAGGAGGCTGATTTGCATGGACTTGGTCTAGCTCGCCCTGCTCCGCTCCGTCCTTCGGTAAAGCGTCCTTCCCTGACGCGGCTTGTCTTTATCAGGCACTCTCTGCTTTGCACCTTCTATCATCAGAACGGCAACAAAGGCGTGTCCCGCCATGAGGTTGGTCGTCCTTTCCCTGCAAAAGGGGTGGTGGACGGAGTCTTTTTTACTAAGGCAGCTTGTATTGCAGGGACGCGACATTTCATGTCTGGACCGTAGTTTGAACTCCACTCGGCTGAATTATCGTCTTACCCTGGAGATACTCCATGGTATCCGAGGCTCGAAGAAAACGTGCAAAGCCATGGAGACTTTCCCTGGAAGCTCTATCCCCTCGCCTGGTCCTCCTGGACGAGTCTCCTCTAGAGGCGCCTAGCCTCTTGAAGTAGGGATTCCCCTGGCGTGGGGCCCGCTTAGCGCGAGGAAATGGCACCCCTATTGCCAAGACTCCGACAGTAGCCCCCGGGCGCTTGTCCTCCACGTGTCCTTCTGTGGGCTCAAAAGGGAAAGCGGCCCTTGAAGGTGGGCAGGCCCCCGTGCCCATTGGGTCAACGAAGACCAGGTGCGCCTGAATCTCGGCCACTAAGTCCAAATGGACGAGCATCCTTGAACATGGATTTGAGGCGCACCGTTTCCATCTCGGGAGTTGTTCCCATGACACGATGATGCATGGGGCCTGGCAGTTAACACTGTGTGGGCGGTGCATGACACGTCTTTTCACCTAGCCGGGTTAAATCAAGGGGGTGGGGAAGGAATCACTTCGCTTCCATGCCTCCGTCTCCTTCACTTCCTTGCTTTCGCTTTCGGGTCGAGTCCTTTCTCCCCCTCCATGGCCCCAAGCGTTTCTAAGTGGAGGAGAAGGGCAAGACGGTGACGACCGAGGCGGGGGAGGCCCCGCTGGTGAAGCAAATCCGAGGGTGCACCCACGAGAGAGGCCGCGGGGGAAATGGAGGTTACAGCATGGCTCATACCGCCGCTGCTCCTGCAGGGGTGGAGATGGCTGTTGTGGAAGCTCCCGACTAGTGCAGTCGTGTTCGTCCCCGGGGGAGCTGTCGAGGTCGCCGTGATGAGTGAGGCGAGAGGTACGGAGCCGGGCCTAGACCGGCCTCCACCACCACGTGTGAGGATTCTGCTCCCGTGGTCATCAAGATCGAGGATAACCCATTTCCATCCCTGGTGAACGATTTCATCATCATCCTTGGGGGCTCCAGATGGTTCGCCTGTGTGAGGCTCCCCGCGCGCTTCGCCGTCGGGGTCATTCGAGACTTCCCCATGGTGGATCTGCGGGACGCCGACAGGAACAAGACGTGGAGGGTGAGTGTGGAGACTCTTTCGCTTGACGAGATGTAACTCTACGACGGCTGGGGATGCTTCCTCAACAATCATCGCATTCAGCACGACTCCTTGCTACGGTTCCGCCACTTTGGAGAGGGGAACTTCTCGGTCGCGGTGTTCGACACCCTGCTATGCCGGGTGATCTATCCCCTGTCCTCAGGGCAGCCTGGCGGGTGCCGCCAAGGTGCAGTCATGGAGAGGCCGCGGCCCTGCTGTAACACCCTCGGAGCGTCCCTATGCAAGTTTTAGCGATTCCCGCCAAACCCGCATAGAAACGATTCAATGGTGCCCACTAGTTTTATGGACATCCCATCTATTGATACAACCGTTGTACCTACAGCAACACACATACAAGGACCTATCACTCGATCTCGTGCTAAACAACTTAACTATCAGGTACTTTCGTTTCTTGGAACTATTCCTCACATACATGAGAATATGATACTGTCTAAATCAGATGTATTTCTTACCCTTAGGAATGATGGACCAAGCATGGATGAGAGGGACAAGCATTGGAGCATGGTCATGCATGGAGATGGCAGCAAGCATGTGATGATCCAAGAGAAGGCCACGGATGAAGATTTCAGAACTTTGAGGCCATCATAATAAAGAAAGAAGGCGTGGACGAAATATTTAAGATTAATACTTCACAAATTCGACCATAGCTTAATATGGTGCTGCGACACCTTTATTTTGGGCCAGGCCCATGTAATTTTCGCAGGATTTTAAATAGCCACTTTTTAGAGTCCGTATTTGAGGAGAAAAGGACTTCTAGGGTTGGATTCGGCCACCACTTCTATGGCTGGCCGAAACCCTACCTTTTCCTCCTTAAATACTCGCCTTAGCCATCACCATAGACTTGGATTTTGTTTAGACATTAAGTTAGCCATCATAGCAACTTCTCCAAGGCTCGAGCGTCGCAGAGGCCTCTTGTACTTCGCACATATACAGGATCCCACCTTTTCAATAAAGCTTTCATCTTAATCCGCAATATCTTGATTGCAATATTAGTTCTTACTTGTTCTCGATTTCAGGTAGGAATTAAGACCCTCGCTGGTCAGGTTGATTGTGTTTCCGCAGGATCGGTAACCTCCAGGAGATTGGCCTAGCGGTTGCATTGGCGCTCGTGCTCGCACGTGTAGTCAGATCATCAAGCCCAAACTCCACCAAATCGACTATCACCATCTCATAGAAAGATCAGACACCTTTGCCCTATCAAGTGGTATCAGATTTCAGGTTGCTCAGTGAGATTTTACTGTTTTCGTAGATTAGATCTGTTTTACCTATAACCCACGAAAAAGCCAAAAACACAGTTAGAGTTTAGATCCATCCCATCACAAATCTACGACTTGCATTATATTTTCAGTTTTGCATTGTTGAATTTGTGTCTGCATCGTCGCATCGAGTTGCTGGTCTTAGTGTCTCGTCCCTTAGAGTTTCGTGTTCTGATCACAGTAGTCACCGCCACCCTCGCAGATCACCACCACCATATTCCTCCGCCATACACCCAGCCACCATAAAACCTAAAACTCCGTCACCGCCTTCCTAGCACGACACGGATCCGATCACCTATCCTGCCACGGCACGAGTCCGAGTTGAGTTATTGTTTCTTAGTTTTTCTTTTTTACTTTCCTTCCTTGTTGTTTCCGAGCTGAGCTAAAGTCCGTGTCGAGTTAGAAGTTCAGCCGTAGTCTGGAACCGCCTCCGAAAAAAATTCTGGCTATACTGATTTTCGGCTCTGGGGATCACTTTTCTCCATCGGTCGTTATAACGATATTTTTTTGGCGCCTGCGCGCTTTCCGGAGCATAATACAAAATTTTCAAAAAAAAAATTTGGGGGGCTAACCTGTTTCTAGACACCGTCGATCAGTTCTAGACACTCGCCATCCTAGTGATTTTCGACATCTCGGTTCGCTTTTCAGGGTGCCATATCATCCTACAGTGCTTGTTGTGTCGCGTCGTGACATCGTTGGTGATCTAAGCTCGCATCTCTAGTACGGTCTAGCCTAGGACCAGCACAATACCGCCGTTGAGCATTCTTTCAACATTCGCATTACTATTTTGATAATTGCTAATCCCTTTGCTAAGCCTTCCCAGAGTTCCACAGATTTCTCCACGTGCGGTGTCTCGACTCCTAGTAATCGCTCGGTTCAATCTCTGGACCACTGCTCCTCGCGATTGCACATCACCTTTTCCTGCTGTTTGGTAAGAACTTGTAAGAGTTTCGTATATTGCTTGACGGATTACGCGTGCCTTCCACCATATTTTCCTAGTTATAGGCATATATACCTGTGCTTTTTAAAGGACTAACCATGACAGATACTTCGCGTAACCCTGCCACAATGATGAACCAAGAACTACATGCCCACTTCTCCGAGCTCTTGATCGGTCGCGCTGAAGATGTGGATGCACGACTAGAGGAGTTTGACACCAAGCTCACCAACTCCATGGACTCGAGAAATCCTTCAACGGCAAGCTTGACGCTCGGTTCAAGGAGGTTTTGGACAGATTGCCGGCACCCGCACCCGCTCCATTGGCACCTCGGCATGGTGCACGGCACATTCCGATCACGGGTCGTACTGCTGGTTCGGCTGCCGCCGCACCTCAGGCGGCTACCGTTGCAGCTGAGGCACCTCAGACTTCCACCGCGGCTGCTTCTGCGACATTGGGGATAGACGACGGGTACTACTACGACCCCGACGACGGCGATCTGTTTGACGAGGAGGTTGAACAACCTCCACACCCTGCTGGCCGTCCCCGACATTACCACCGCAACGCTCAACCACCGGTACGTGATGATGATCATGTTGCAAAGCTTAAATTAAATATTCCATCTTTTGAGGGTAAATATAATCCTGATGCATATCTTACATGGGAGATGGAAGTAGAACAACGTTTTGCATGTTTAAAATATCCTGAGAATATGCATGTTAGTGCTGCTACATGTGAATTTACTAAATTTGCTTCCCTTTGGTGGTCTGAGTATTGTCGTTTAAATCCTACTACTATTCCTCATACTTGGACTCCTTTAAAAACTGCTATGCGTGTTCGTTTTGTGCCTCCCACTTATCAACGTGATTTACTAAAGAATCTGACACGTTTGGAACAAGGGAAAAATTCTGTAGAAGAGTATTATCAGGAATTGCAAACGGGGATGGTTCGGTGTGGTCTTGTTGAATCTACTGAACAAATGCTTGCATGTTTCTTTGGTGGATTAAACAAGGACATTCAACACATATTAGACTATAAGGAATATAATTCCATCACTCGTTTGTTTCATATTGCTTGCAAAGCTGAACGTGAAGTGCAGGATCGCCAAACACCATGGAGGAGGACTAATAATTCTGCAGGTCGCACATCCACTTGGACATCCCAACAATCAGCGCCTCCTTCTCATGATTCTCCATCAGCTACTACCACATCCAAGGCCACCACAAGATTTCCGTCAGCTGCTCCTCCACCGTCATCCAATGCTCCTGCTCGTAGTGCGTCTTCTATGGCTTCCACGGGTAAAACAAAGGATATACAACGCCGCAAGTGCTAGGGTTTTGGTCATATTGAGAGACAGTGCACAAACCAATGTGTTATGATGGTGCGTGATGATGGTCAATATGATTCAGCGAGTGACTTTGATGAAGAACATTAGCCCTTATTTCTGCTCGAGATGGATACAATTGTGATTCTGATAAAGAGACAGAGGTAATGGAGCTGAAACTGCTGATCAATACAAGAGCTTAATTACACAACGTGTGTTGAGTGTACAATTGAGAAAATCTAAGCAAGATCAACGCCACAACCTGTTCCAAACACGTGGTGTTGTCAAGGAAAGAGCTATAAGGATCATCATTGATGGAGGGAGTTGTAATAATCTGGCTAGTGTTGACATGGTAGAGAAGCTTGCACTTCCAACAAGACAACGCACACATTCATATTACATCCAATGGTTTGAGAGTTCTCGCAAGATCAAGATAACAAGAACGATACACGTGCATTTTACTATTGGTACATATTCTGATTTTGTTGATTGTGATGTTGTACCTATGCAAGCTTGTTCTTTGTTACCTAGTAGACCATGGCAATTTGATAGAGAATCTGTTCATAATGGAAAATCTAATCACTATTCTCATATGCATGATGAAAAGAAAATTGGTCTAAAACCTATGACTCCCGAACAGATTTTAAAAGATGATCTTGCTAGAGCTAGTAGAGCTAAAACTGAGGAGAAAAATAAAAGTGAGAATCAGATTGTTGCTGCAGATTTTGTACCACCAAAGAACACTAAATCTGATTCTAAACATGCTACTGAAATTCGTTTGAAGAGTCCATATATGCTTGCAAATAAAATTGATATTGTTGAACTAGATGTAAATAATACTCAATGTTATGCAATTGTCTACAAACAGGTTTTGTTTTCATTTGAGGATATGCCTCCTTCCTTGCCACCCGCTATTGCTAACCTTTTGCAGGAATATGAGGACGTCTTTCCTGCTGAGCTGCCACCAGGACTACCTCCTATTAGAGGAATTGAACACCAAATTGATCTAATTCCTGGTGCTACGTTGCCCAACCGCGCGCCATATAGAACCAATCTAGAGGAGACAAAGGAGATACAACGCCAAATTCAGGAACGACTCGACAGAGATCATATTTGTGAGTCCCTTAGCCCCTGTGTTGTTCCTATTATTTTGGTACCTAAGAAAGATGGTTCTTCGCGCATGTGTACTAATTGTAGAGCTATCAATAATATTACTATTCGATATCGTCATCCTATTCCATGTTTGGATGACATGCTTGATGAATTGAGTGGCTCTACCATATTTTCTAAAGTTGATTTGCGTAGTGGTTACCACCAGATTCGTATGAAATTGGGAGATGAATGGAAAACAACATTTAAAACTAAGTTCGGTTTGTATGAGTGGTTAGTGATGCCGTTTGGTTTAACTAATGCACCCAGCACTTTCATGAGATTAATGAACGAAGTTTTACGTGCTTTCATTGGACGTTTTGTGGTAGTCTACTTTGATGATATTCTGATTTATAGCAAATATTTAGAGGATCATTTGGACCATTTACGTGTTGTTTTTAATGCTTTACGTGATTCACGTTTGTTTGGTAATCTTGAGAAGTGCACCTTTTGCACCAATCGAGTTGCGTTTCTTGGCTATGTTATTACATCACGGGGTATTGAAGTGGATCCAGCCAAGATTGAAGCTATTGAGAATTGGCCGCAGCCCAAGACAGTCACACAAGTGAGGACTTTTCTTGGTCTCGCTGGTTTTTATAGGCGCTTTGTCAAAGACTTTGGATCAATTGCCGCGCCACTGAATGAACTTACCAAGAAGGATGTGCCCTTTATTTGGGGCGATACACAACAACAGGACTTCGTCATATTGAAAGATAAGCTAACACATTCTCCCTTACTCCAACTTCCTGATTTTAATAAGACTTTTGAGCTTGAATGTGATGCTAGTGGAATTGGTTTGGGAGGTGTGTTATTACAAGAGGGAAAACCTGTTGCATATTTTAGTGAGAAATTGAGTGGGGCTAGTCTGAACTATTCTACTTATGATAAAGAATTATATGCGTTGGTTCGAACATTAGAAACTTGGCAACATTATCTATGGCCTAAAGAATTTGTTATACATTCTGATCATGAATCTTTGAAACATATTCGTAGTCAAGCTAAGTTGAATCGTCGTCATGCAAAGTGGGTTGAATTTATTGAGTCTTTTTCTTATGTTATCAAACACAAAAATGGTAAAGATAATATTATTGATGATGCTTTGTCGCGTCGTTATACTTTGTTATCTCAACTTGACTTCAAAATATTTGGATTGGAAACTATTAAGGAACAATATGTGCATGATGCTAAATTTAAAGATGTGTTGCAGAATTGTAGAGATGGTAGAACATGGAACAAGTTCGTCTTTAATGATGGATTTGTGTTCCGTGCTAACAAACTATGTATTCCAGATAGTTCTGTTCGTCTTTTGTTGTTACAGGAGGCACATGGAGGAGGATTGATGGGACACTTTGGTGCTTGCTGCACACTTCTTTTGGCCACGTATGCGTCGAGATGTTGAGAGATTTGTGGCACGCTGCACTACTTGTCAAAAAGCTAAGTCTCGCCTTAATCCACATGGTTTATATATGCCTCTTCATGTTCCTAGTGTTCCTTGGGAGGATATTTCTATGGACTTTGTTTTGGGATTACCGGGTACACAAAAGGAGAGGGATAGTATTTTTGTTGTTGTGGATCGGTTTTCTAAGATGGCACACTTTATTCCTTGTCATAAAACGGATGATGCTGCGCATATTGTTGATTTGTTCTTTTGTGAAATTGTTCGTTTACATGGTGTGCCAAATACTATTGTTTCTGATCATGATACTAAATTTCTTAGCCACTTTTGGAGATGTTTATGGGCTAAGTTGGGGACTAAATTGCTGTTTAGTACTACATGTCATCCCCAAACTGATGGACAAACTGAAGTAGTAAATAGAACTTTGTCTACTATGTTGCGGGCTGTTTTAAAGAACTTAAAATTGTGGGAAGAGTGTTTACCTCATATAGAATTTTCTTATAATGGTTCGTTGCATTCTACCACAAAGATGTGCCCGTTTGAGATCGTGTATGGTTTTGTTCCTCGTATACCTATTGATTTATTGCCTTTACCTTCTTCCGTGCAAAATAATTTGGATGCTACACAACGCGCTGAAATGATATTAAACTTGCATAAGACTACTAAAGATAACATAGAACACATGAATTCTAAGTATAAACTTGCTGGGGATAAAGGGAGAAAGCATGGTGTGTTTGATGTTGGAGATCTTGTTTGGTTACATTTGCGTAAAGATCGTTTTCCTGATTTACGCAAGTCTAAGTTAATGCCACGTGTTGCTGGTCCCTTTAAGGTGTTAGAGAAAATAAACGATAATGCATATAAACTTGATTTACCTGCAGACTTTGGTACGGTTAGTCCTACGTTTAACATTGCAGATTTGAAGCCTTACTTTGGTGAGAAAGATGAGATTGCGTCGAGGACGACTTCAATTCAAGAAGGGGAGCATGATGTGGACATCCCATCTATTGATACAACCATTGTACCTACAGCAACACACATACAAGGACCTATCACTCGATATCGTGATAAACAACTTAACTATCAGGTACTTTTATTTTTTGGAACTATTCCTCACATACATGAGAATATGATGTTGCCTAAATCAGATGTATTTCTTACTCTTAGGAATGATGGACCAAGCATGGATGAGAGGGACAAGCATTGGAGCATGGTCATACATGGAGATGGCAGCAAGTATGTGATGATCCAAGAGAAGGCCACGGATGAATATTTCAGAACTTTGAGGCCACCATAATGAAGAAAGAAGGCGTGGACGAAATATTCAAGATTAATACTTCACAAATTCGTCCATAGCTTAATATGGTGCTGTGACACCTTTATTTTGGGCCAGGCCCATGTAATTTTCACAGGATTTTAAATAGCCACCTTTTAGAATCCGTATTTGAGGAGAAAAGGACTTCTAGGGTTGGATTCGGCCACCACTTCTATGGCTGGCCTAAACCCTACCTTTTCCTCCTTCAATACTCGCCTTAGCCATCACCATAGACTCGGATTTTGTTTAGACATTAAGTTAGCCATCATAGCAACTTCGCCAAGGCTCGAGCGTCGCAGATGCCTCTTGTACTTCGCACCTATACAGGATCCCACATTTTCAATAAAGCTTTCATCTTAATCCGCAATATCTTGATTGCAATATTAGTTCTTACTTGTTCTCGATTTCAGGTAGGAATTAAGACCCTCGCTGGTCAGGCTGATCGTGTTTCCGCAGGATGGGTAACCTCCAGGAGATTGTCCTAGCGATTGCATTGGCGCTCGTGCTCGCACATGTAGTCGGATCGTCAAGCCCGAACTCTACCAAATCGACTATCACCATCTCATCGAAAGATCGGACACCTTTGCCCTATCAACTAGGCACTTGCTTGTGGGTGAAAAAATAAGTAATATCATTACACAATAGTCCACGATGGAACCCATAGAACATATATATACAACAGGACTCCATGAGTCAATAATACAGAAATACAGTTCAAAGATCCAAATCACCTTGAAAATGATACAACGTCTGAGTACGGACAAGATGCAAATTGAGCTAAGGACCCTAAAGAATAACCAATGGTGTCCATAACCCAGGCCAAGCCGGAAGAGTATATTGCTAATGACGTTGATCTCAACCTGCTAAACAAAAGGGGCACCGACAAAGGGCAAAGGAAAAATAGAGAGTGGTCAGTACTGAGGCCAGTACACGGCAAGTCTTAGAATTCAGCGGTCCTCGCCTACATAGGTATGGTGGACTGAAGAGGCAACGCAGCATGCACTAAACAACCTATAGAGACTCGGTACAACTGTAAGCTATTAGAGAGAGATGATAAAGACCTATTTGGAACCAACCTAATACTACCACCAATCATACGTATCCTGGTATTTCCTCCTCAAGACCAAACGTGGAAGTCATGCCGAGGAAACTCAAGCGGTTGGCAATTTTATTCATTCTTTCCATGGTGATTATCCAACTTACTAGTCATATCAGATACAAGTCAAGTTATAACAGTAAACTTTAGTTATAGTTTCCACATGCAGGGGTGCACCAAAGTTTCCACATGCACTTCGACCCCTGTTGCCAGATCAATTAACATACTTCGATCGGTATGTCGGCGGGGCCTAGGACACGGCGCTTTCCTAGACCCAAAGCAAGTACATGGGGGTCACCCCAATAAGCTACTCGTAACGAAGTCGGCCGAGCTCCGAAGACGGACCTAGAGGTTGCGAGATCGGATAAGAGACCAAAGGCCATAGGTATAATCCTCAACATAACGACCCACATCCTAAACAGTATAGTAGTAAACGCTCATCGAGCAACAGATAATAAACATGGCCTACATGGCATAACATGGCATGAACACATCGAACTAGTTTGTGGCCCCAAGTACACTACTTTGAAATCAGGTACTAAGACGATAGGGGAGCCCACACACCCCACATATGGTTAGCGCGCTCAGTCTCGGAATAGGTGTCAAGAACTCTGGTCCTAGGTGAGCACAAGTGGGTGGTTAACAACCAAATATTAATATTACCCACCGGTGTCTCTTCATTTGTTATATCGATTTTAATATTTAAGTAACCATCTGTAATTAAAACCACGATCATCTCCACCTTTATGAATATAGCAACACCCAATATCAGTGGAACATCAACGACGCGAAGAAGCACCTGAGCAAGCAACTACGACTCGCAAGGACGACTATCTACTAAACAATAGGTACTAGGTGGTGTCCAAGGCAATATAGGGGCTGCAAGTAATATAACAAGGATAGAAAATTATAGCATCGCAACACGGATAGCAATAGATCAACATGAGGAAGTAAAGTCTAGAAATGTAAAATAGGTAGAAAGGGGGAGAATGCTCGCCTGAGAAACGGTGCTGGAGATTCATCCGAAGATCGGTCGACACTCAACTCATCGGTCTAATTCGTGAAGAAACAAGCACTAAAAGAAACACCAGATGCACTATTTAATACTACGGCAGAAGAACGGGCATGATGCATGACATGGGAAATATACAATGCAATTAGGCAATATTAAGCGGAATCATGGTCCCGACAATTAATTATGTGGTTTATGTTGTTTAGATATTCCACAATTTTAATATTATATTAACAAGACAAAATATGCCATCGGTTAGCTACGCAATTTAAACCGGCCTAATAAAAGACTAGAAAAGTCCGCATATGGTCTCCATATTTAATTATTACGTGAATCGGCTAAAATCCCACAAACCATACAATATGTTTGCGACATGAACAATTTAATATGCAACAATTCATAATGTAATATTATAAAAATAGGGGTCACACATCGGGGTATCGACGATCTTAGGTTTAGTGGTTCGGCGCCGGGGTCAGTCTTCGGATCTGAGAACGGTTTAGGGTCAGCCCTAGAACGGTCTTGCGGTCCGTGAGGGAGTACTTGTTGTTCCAAGACGTCGAACTTGTGTTCGGTAAGGAGATATTCGATTCCTGATGGCGATCTTGTTGTCGATGGAGAACTTATTTGATACCGGGCCTGCAGGAGATCTTGGGTTTGGGTCAAGCGAGATTGGTCCTCGGAAGATCTCGGAAGCATGGAACTTGAGAGGCCTTCTACCCCAAAAGGGGCGCCTGCGGAATAGTGTTGCCAAACTTGCTCGCCAACCGCGATGTCGCCTGGTTGCATTAGAGATGCCGCCATAGGTCCAAGGTTGACATCAGGTACATACTAGGCCACAAGATTTCCCACATAGAGCATAAACGGCTGGCTCAGTGCACGCACGCGAGTTCGAGGTGAGGCAGGGCGATGCTCGCGAGGAAGAGCAGACGGGGCGGTCGCTGACGGTGCCGGCTGATGGAGGCGAAGGCGCATGGCAGGAGGCCGGTGACGGGGAGGTGCCTGGCCGGAGACGTCCATGACTGCAGCTCGACGCGGGAAGGTGCTCCAGGGCAGCAAGGCCACGCGGTGGAGCGGTGGAGCGGCAGTAGCGAGAACTCGCGAAGGCAGCCAGAGGGAGGAGCTCGGGCGCAAAGGGATCTTACAGGAGGGCGCCGGTGGCGAGCTCGAAGGCAGGGGGACGCAGGTATCATCATGCGAGACGCGGCCGCAGCGGTTCAAGGCGGTGGGGAGGCGGCCGGGTAGAGGGCGTCACTGGCGGCGGCCGGATCGGGATCGAGAGGTCGCGGCAGCGCTCGTAGGAGAAGGGGTGCAGGAGGCAGTCGACCTGGGCAGCGAGCCGCCAGAGAGGATGGTGAGGGGCGACAGTGAACGCAACTCGAGCCGGGAGGGAGGCGGAATCGAGGGGAGGCGGAGAACTAGCGACGGCGGCGGACAAGAGGGAGGCGGGGATTACGGGAGGGAGAGATGCGAGGTTGGGGAGACACGCGTTGGGGACATGGTGGGCCAGGTGGGGCTGGGGAGGGGTCAAGTGGAGCGAGGGAGGGTGGATAGGGTCATTTCGGCGCGGCCGCGCGGGAGTGTTGTGCGTGCATGATGGGTGTGGCGACGGGACGTGTCGCGTAGGTGCGCGAACGCGGGAGGGTTGCTGCGGGCGTGTGGAACAGATGGTGGCAGCGGTAGGTGGGGTAAGGGAGCGTGGCAGTGGGGTGTTAGGGTTAGGCTAGGGTTTACAACTGGCTACTGGCTGGACCTTTTAGGCCTGGCCGGTTTAGGTGTAGATTTGTTTATTTATTTAGAATAGTGTCTGTTTTCTTTTCTTATATTTAAAAAACATTTTATAAATAGCTTCTCATGAATAAAATTGCAAGAAGTATAGTTTGCATAAAAGAGGAGATATAATGTAGTATTAAATATATGGTTTTCGTGAAAATATTTTCCGGGTAAGATATGCATGATGATGTATGAATAAAAATAACACGCGATTTCTAGTTGTGGATTTACCTGGGGTGCTACACCTGCTACCTTTAGGACGGTAGTTCTGTAGTGCTTCTGGGCCTCTTAACCTTGTGGCCTGTAATGAACCTCTTCAGGTGGACCTCAGGTGCTCTCTTTTGCATGTTCCTGCCGCTATGCCTGAAGTTCTTGTTTGCATGTGTATGGCACAACGCGCGCTTGACAAGGCCGCCGGCGGTTGTCTGTCGGACTCTTGTCGTGGGAGAACCGGGTTACGGTGCGGCATGCTTTGCCGAGCAGGCCCACCGGGTCCTTGCGTCCCCCTCAGATATAGCCCCCTACTTTCATAGTGAATTACCCAGGTTCTTGGGCTTCAGGGTACCTTGACGACTCGTCGCAGCTTGCCGATCGTGGTGGATTCGGGTCGTTTCCGGAAGGGGAGACTTCCACGCGCACCCTCGTGGAGGGGAACTAGTTGCGGACCGCGCTCTTGAGCAGGGACGTGACCTCGCGAGACTCGGGAGCAACCTTGCATCTCGGTTGTGAGGGGAAAGCGCCGCACACTTCCTGAGGGAGAAAGAGCGATCCTAGGCATGGCCGCCTAGTTGTGGTCCTGCTGACAGGGTTGAGCCGCTCGCTGGTCTCTGGGTGGAGTGTCGCAGGACTGGCGCCTAGCAAGGTGCAAAGAATAGCTGCGAAGCGTAGGCACTTTTCCTTGCGAGCTTCGCCATGGGACCTCCCGCGGGGACGGACACCGCACGAGGGCACCTGTTGCCAGGAGGCCCGAAAAGGTGTTTTTGCGAGGCATTTGAATGCTAGGTCCCACGGGTGAGGTAACTTACCGATGTCTAGGCCTGTAAGTTCAGAGCTCACACCCTAAGACCTGCAAAGTTGCCCGCTGGGGAGTATATCACCAGGTTTGCCCTGCTAGCTTCTCGAGGAGAAGGCCGTAGGACAAGTGCTAACCGGCTGACCTTCCGAGGGGGGACCAGTGGCCAACACGAGGGTTTATCATCGCTTTGGGAGATAGGAGATATGGGTGAGGTAACTTGAGGCTGCAGATCGGGCCGTAAATTTAGAGCTCACACCTGGGTCCTGATGAGCTCAGAGGAACTGATCCTCGCGAACCGTTTTTTGGTGTCAAGGAGTGTGGGTGAGGTAACTCGTAGCTGGAACAGTTCCGTAAGTTTAGAGCTCACACTTTAGGTCCTAGACAGGCTAGCAGAGGTTCTAGGCCTCCTGAGCCGCCCCGTAGACCTTACGAGGAGAGGATCGTAGGGCAAAACATGCATAGCGACGAGTTTGTTTTTAAGGTTCGGGAGAGTGGGTGGGGTAACTCGTAGCTGGACCTAGTCCGTCAGTTCAGAGCTCACACCTTAGGTCCTAGACAGGCTGGCAGAGGAACAGGGCCTCACGAACCATTTTATAAAAAGGGGGTTTTCGATGTATCAAGAACCGTAGGTGAGGTAACTCGTAGCCGGATGAAACACCCCCAAGATTAGGGTTAAACTAACCTTAGATCACCATCTAATATAATCTCAACTCCAAGCACGGAAGATCATAGTAAGATTCTGTAACATTACAGAACTCAGGGATTCAACAACATAAGCTTAAACTCTTAACAGAGTACGATATCAGAGTTATTATAAATCAGAGGTCATAGACCCAACATTACGTCAAAAAAATAAATAAAAATATGTTGTTCTATACAACAACTTAGCAAAGGGCCTAAGAGGCCATAAACAGAAGTGACGTCCAAACCATAGTCCTTAGGCTGCTACCTAGGACCCCTACTAGTCGTCTATGTCAACGTAGAAGCCACCTTCAGTCGCAACTATATCATCTGTAGAAAAACAACAATGGCGTAAGGCTGAGTACGAGAATGTACTCTGCAAGACTTAGATAACCTAGTATCTACATGCGCTAGCTAGAAAGGCTTTATTTGGATTTACTTTGGCATAAAGCTATCTTTATTTGTAAACAAGAGAGAGAAGAGGCTCGTCTACTCAGAATCTTTTTAAAGAGATAAGATAATGACTTCTTCATTTTGTTCAGCATATCTCAATAACCACCAGCTTCAACAGAACCTCCTATCTAGGATCACCCCCTCGACCCAAAGGAAGCATCCTTAAGCACACATGGATCAACAAGTTTTATAGTGGTTAATGATATCTATGATCTTAGAATTCGGTCACCAAGCAATCATAACCGTGAACACGGCTTTTCGAAAAGATTTGACCCTGCAGGGGTGTACAACTTTACCCACACGTACCAAACGACTCTTAATGCCAAATATTATTTGCCATCTTTCTTGGAAGGCCGGCAGAGGGTGGTTGACCATGACCTTTACCTTGCTTTCACCGAGACCATGAGTCAAGCCCTAAGGATGGTTCCTCCGTAATGGGTCAAGTACCGAAGTCGGGCCCGAGAGATGTGAGGCGAGGTTGGTTCACCAGGGGCTCCATCGACCCCAAGTTACATAGTCCACGCTTCCCTACCTGATATGATGCACCTCCATCACCTCCTCTTTCAAAAAATTTCTCAATGCGTATTGCCAAATGGAAGGCCCAAACTATGTGACTCATGGAATATACATGGCAAGTTAGTCAGTCGAGGGGTTCCTTAGCTCCGTGTGGTTGTACGCTCATCTCGGTTCCAAAGGAAAGAACTCACGTCCTAGTGGTGGCGAGAATGGGACTACAAAAATCACACCCAATGTGGCCTCCCATACAAGCCTTAGCATATTTATTTATCTCCTTTGATGACGTCTCCATCTCCTACCTTTCTAGATTCTTTGGCACCTTGGATTCATCATCCAAATGTATCAGATGTTACTATTAAGCATGGCTAACCTATCGGCCGCAAAAGCTCTGGCCACGCTCAGATGCCAGACCTAGGTATGCTAGGAGAAGTGGACTAGGAGTATAAGGCTACAAAAGGGAAACTATGCAGCAGATAGGTAACTCTAGATACTGACAAAATACCACATTGCAATTCGTGTGCATCATAGCGAGAAAGTAAATACTCTATAAAACATAGGTTTAGAATGAGAGGCTACGATTGCCTTGTCCTTCAGTAGACAGGTATGGATCTTCGGTGTCATTGTTCAACCTTGGGCTCGGATCCTATCGCGAAGAACCAATACCAGAAAGGAAGGCGACAATCAAGACATGGCATAATGCAATGCGCAATCAATATGTATGACATGTCAGATTAGAGACTAGGGATGAAAGTGGAGCGGAAAGTTTCCGACTTTTTCGTGGAAAACCGGAAACGGAGTGAAAATACGGAAATGGAAATGGAATTTTGCAAAACAAAAATGGAAATGGAATTGGTTTGGCGGAAATGGAAACAAAAACGAAACAACGTTTTCCGGCGGAACAAACGCAGAAACGGAATTTCCATTTCCGTATAATATGGAATTTCTGTTTTTGGATTGATGTGCATGGACAAATCTAATAGACCCATTACATGACCTTGTCAAACCAAACTTGCAAAGCTGCTGATCCTCGAACCAGCGACCATGTAATCCCTTCACACATTCAAGTAGGCTTCCATGATTTGATCTTTTCATTATTGCCTTGTAAACCTGGCACCGTGCTATAATCAGGGAACAACTTTGTTGGTTTTCTTAAATGCTTGAGATTTGTTGCATGATTTCAGAGTTCACTTGATTCCAGGTAAAATCTGCATTGTTCCATGTCTACACCGTATTCGGTCCATATCTGTTTCTGACAATATCTGCTTCTGTTTTGTTTCCGAGGTTTCTGTATTCGTTTACGCTTTCGCAAAAAAAAATGAAAACAAATGTGGCAGCACTCAGTTCCGTCTATTAGAGACTACACATTAATCCTAGGTGCAACATCGATTTAAGAGGGTTCGGAATGCCCTAGCGAAGACACACCATCGAACCCACATGTACATAAGGGGTGTTGATGTTTCTTCAACTAAACTAGGGTTTTAAGTTGCTTGATAATGTATGATGATAACTTAGATAGGTAGATCTCAATTTTCTAAACATTTTGATATAGTATTCATATTTTTATGATTAAATATGAATTAGTTATGAATTTTACAAGTTTATAATAGTTTCTGCCATTTTTAAATATTTTTGAAAAGTATTAAACAATTAATGCATCACCCTGACGTCATTAGACCCTAACCCTAATTATTTTTGCCCCATAGAGACACCTAGCCTTAGAGGCTGACAGCTAGGCCACTGACCATGTCGACATGCCACGGTGGCCACGGCGGCACCACCAGGCAATGGTCGCCGTCGGCGACACAGCACGCCATAGTGAGCGCGGCTAGGCGCGTTAGAACCGTACGGAGACGGAGACCATCCTAGTACTATCTATACCCCGTTTTGGTCGCTAGAACCTCGTCGGTGGCGAGCTACAGCCGCAGCACGGTCGGGATCGCGCGGTGAAGCGCTACAGCGAGCAAGCGGTGAAACGGAGGGCACGTCGTGGTCAAGAAGCTCACCCTGAGCATGTCAAGCTTGATGGGGAGGCGAGGCGATGCGTGAGTCGATGGCGAGCAACGGCAACTGGTGGCGGAGGGAGCTCCCAATTCCGACGATAAGGTACGCCGGGATGTGTGAGCTAGCTAGGAAGAACGAGGAGATGATGGCAAGCTCGATGGTGGTCTCAGCCGAGCTTGGGGCGACCGGAGACGGCGAGGCCGACGGCGTCTACGAGCTAGATTTTGCCGGCCATGGAGATAGGGATAATGGGGAGGGGAGTGGGAGTGGCGCGTTGGGGCTTCTCCACTGCGGCGGCTGGGCCTCTTATAGACATTGACGGGTGGTGGCAGGAATCTTGTCGCAGCTTCGTCGACGGCAGCATCTACACGGAGGTGCTTCCCCATCATCGACGAATATGACGATGCGGGGTAACAGCCGAAGCGGTACGGGATGGCTCCTGGGCCATGCTGGGCCGCTGGCCTGCACGCACGAGTGGCAGGGAGAGAAGAGGGGGTAGATGGGCCACGACCCACTGGCTGCTGCTGCTCTTTTTTCTGAAATCTGTTTCTATTTTGTATTTCAAATTAAAGCTGGTTTTGGACATTTTAAAAATGCCACAGGTTTTGTAAAACACTTAAATTAATGTGAGGCCCTTGTAAGCTTTTGGGCTTCACCACCTTTGACCTTTTCAAATCATTTAAAAAAATTTGGATGCATTTCGAAAAGAGGGGAAAACTAGGGTTTAGAGTTTGCATTTGTTCAAACACTTCTCACATGCATTTACTTTATTGATTTTAACACATGCATGAAATGCTTAGGTACTTTTACATATAATATAAACTTGGTTGTTACAGCTTTACCCCCTTACAAGAATCTCATCCCGAGATTCCTAAGTTTTAGAAAAGAAGGCAGGGTGCTTAGATCGAAGACGATCTTCTTGTTCCCAGGTTACTTCGTCCTCAAAGTGATGAGACCACTGAAATTTCAGGAACTTGATGTTTTGACAACAAGTATTGCTCCCGGTTTCATCAAGGATACGAACAGGATACTCACGATAAGTCAAATCCTTCTGGAGATCAAGAGTTTGGTGATCAACACCACAAACAGGGTCTTTGAAGCAGCGCTTGAGTTGGGACACATGAAAAAGATCATGCACCTCAGGGATGTAACATCCCAGATTTTAGAATAAGGTGTTATTAGTGGCATGCATCATCCTTGCTTCTTTGCATGCTACAAATGAATCTACAACAAAACCCTAACATCTAAACCCACCAAAAACCCTAATAAAGATTTTTCCCTATGTGAGCAATAATGATGTATTCATGCTTGACCCTTCTAAAAACTTTGTAAAAATATTAATCTATGGTCCTATAATGACCACCTTCTTTTTACAAAAATTTAGGAGTTGGTTTCATCACTATTGGACTTGATATGCAAAAGTTATTGGAGTTTTATTAAATCAAAAATTGAAAAATAATAAGGAGTAAAAAAACAACAGCTTAATCTTGCTGGGCCGGCTGCGCCAGCCTACCCGGACCCGACCCCCACGCGACAGCTAACCTAGCTGGGCCTCGCGTCAGCCACTTCCCCCTCCGCCGCTGACACACGGGACCCACCCGCTCGTCCCCTACCTCGAGTTGGAGACCGCCTGCAGCACGTCTGCGATCGGATTCCGGTAGGATCCGCGGCCGAATCCTAGCCCCTCGCCCAAGATTTCCGCCCCCATAAAACCCGCAACCCTCGGCCTCGCCTTGTTCAAGATTTGTTTCGTGCAACCCTAGCCGCCGCCTCGTTTCTTCCATCTCTCTGCTGTCGCCGTTACCGAGCTCAGGTCGAGCTTGGGATCGACAACCCTGCCTCCCCCTTTCCCCTTTATCTCCTGTGCTCGAGTCCTCGTGCAACACCGCGTCACCACGACCCTTCCTTTTCTCCCGTTGTGCAGCGTATCACCGAGAATTTCTTGCCGACGCATCGCCGGAGACGAGGAGGAACGGCGGAGCCTTGCCGACGGAAGAGGAAGCGAGGAGCACAACCAAAGCCACGACCGCGACCGCGAGGACAAGCTGCGCCCTATCGACCACACGGCCACCTCAGGGAGCCACCAGAGCGCCGCCGCCCGTCACCACCGACACCACCGCCGCTCATCACCGTCGTCGCCACCGCTTGTAAGTCCCGCAACCCCCCTAGCCGTCCGATCTTGAAACCACGCGGTAGATTAGAAGTACCACCGAAGCGGTACCGACCAATGGTGTTGCGCCGCGTGGCACGCACGCGTGCATCAGCGCCAACTCAGCCACGGCCGCGGCGCCCAGTGAGAATGCGACACGTGGCTTAGGGTTAGGTTAGTTCGGTTCAATTTTGTTTATTGAGGCAGATTGTTTCAAAACTTTCGAAATTCATAGAAAATTATTTACTTGGACAAATTTAGCTTATAATATACCATTGGATTCATAAATTTATGTAGAACGCAGATCTGCAATAAAATTTCAAGCTTAAAGTAGGGTTTTCGGTGTAGAATTAAATCTCTAGATTAGAGTGTTTAATCTATAAAAAAATAATTAAAATTCTGATTTAGTTGATTCTTGTTGTGATGACTTTGTTTCCACAACACCTACTTAACAAAATTGTAGAACCTTGCTTAAGAGCATTAGATTTGTTTTGGGGCTAATTAGATGGTTGGATCTCCTAATAAACCTATGAATTAGATTAATGACCCAAATTATTTTAAACCTATGGGAAATCAATCCTAATAACACCCTTAACACAATTGCAATCCAATTATACTACCTTGTTCAATTTAGAGAACCAATCTTGCATAAATACCATGATGCATGCATGCATATTATCTTTGTGGCATATTTTGACTAGATCCATGTTTGTGTTTCGTTAGATTGTTCGGAGTGCGCTGAGGATTGCTATTGTGTAGAGTGCTGCTCGGATCAAGGCAAGTTACACCACTTGTTCATATCTTTGTCCCACTATTGATTCTATGCATGTGATCTTCAAAATTCTGTAGTATGCATGTGTAGGATGTTCTAGTATAGTATTATTTTGCAAGTGCGATGATTTTGTAGTATGCCATGAGTAGATCTATACTTAGGATTTACCCTCCTAATAGGTTACCCCTGTTTTTGCTAAGTATTTCTTGCTATGCTATATATACAAAGTACCGTTGGGGGGTTCGAAAGACAATGAAATTTTCTAAGTATAAAGGCTCTCTAGAGCAAACTTTTCTTCTCAAATCCACTTCAAAATAAAACTAAGTTTTCTTCTGGGCGGAATGGTTGTTGGGACAACGAGTGAGATTTTGGTGGAGGACGGCCGCCCAGGAATCAAAGAAGTCTGCCATGTTTCAGAATTCAGAAGCTTCCAGTGCAACCACAATACATATGGGCTCTGTCTTGGCCTCGTACTTAGTGGGAAACCTCACCTGGGTACCAACATTTGGAGGTTCTTAGCACGGTTGGATCCAAAAGGTAGAGGGGATACTAAGGGAAAGCCTCGCCATGGTCTTGTCTGTAAAAGTACTTGATCGTGGATTGTGGGTAAAGTGCACAAACTCTTGAGAGTATTGCAATCTGATCGATTAGCCGTGTTCACGGAAACAGAACAACATTGAGCATCTGAAGGATGGAGCCTCTGAAGGATCTTCCTCTCTCTTTTCTAAACAAAGTTTTAAAACCCCATGGCGTGAGTAATATCGCCAATGGGTGGGATTTTGGGAACTTGGTGTGTAATATCCAAGTGTCACTTGGTGAGTAATATCCAAGTGTTTGGTTGTTTGGACACTTGGTTAGTAATATCCTCGTGTGCCATTCGACCCTATTTTATCTAAGCAAATGTTTACAAAGTAGGGAAAATCTTCTCTTCTTCTCTCTACTTAAGAAAACTAGCTTTGAGCAAATGAACTCTACAGCCTAAACTAGCCTTGCATGTAGAGATAGTCCTTTCTTTCCTTGGTGTAATTTGCCAATACATTCAAAGTATTGACCCAACTTGTTGGCTGCACGTGTAATGGTGCGTAGGGATCGCGAGTCTACACTCGACAAGCCTAGGGCGTTGATGGACTCAAGCTGCTTTTATGTTTCCGCTGTTATTTGAGCTAGCTTAATGCTAAGCAAATTTGTAATAAATTCATACTCTGGATTCTCCGTGTAATAAATACTTTGTGTTTTACATGTATTCATCAGTTGTGAGTGCTAGCTATTGATCCAGGGACTAGCATGTTAATCACAGGGACTTAGGATCTTTATTGATCCAAGGTCACTACAAGGGAAGTTGGAAGGAAGCTCCAATTTGTATGCGAGCTTACCTTGCCTAGACAGAACATGAAAAGGACCAACATAGTGAGGAGCCAGTTTGCCTTTGATGCCAAAATGGTGGACACCCATTAAAGGAGTGACCCAAAGATAATCTTGATCACAAACTTCATATTCAACATGTTGATAGTGACGATCATGATAGCTTTTCTGGAGAGACTGAGAAATTTTCAAATAATATCGAATGATACGGACTTGATCTTCTGCTTCCTGGATCATATCTGGTCCAAAGAACTTTCTTTCATCGGTTTCTGGCCAGTTCAAAGGAGTATGACAAGTTCTTCCATATAAGAACTGGAATGGTGCCATGTCTATACAGGACTGATAACTGTTCTTGTAGGAGAATTCAGCAAAAGGAAGGAATTTCTCCTAGTTCTTGCCAAATGATATGACACACGCTGTAAGCATGTCTTCAAGGATTTGGTTCACCCTTTCGGTTTGACCACCACTACTAGGATGATAAGCTGTACTAAAGGAAAGATGGGTTCCCATATCTTGTTGGAAACTTGTCCAGAACCTTGAGGTGAACAAACTCCCTCGGCCAGAGACGATTTTCTTTGGAATCCCATGAAGGACAACTATTCTAGAGATATATAGTACTACTAGCTGACTAGCATTAATACTCTCGCGAACAGGTAGGAAGTGAGCAACCTTGGACAAATAGTCAACGATTACCCAGATGGCATCATTTCCCTTTTGAGTCGTAGGAATACCAGTGATGAAATCCATACCAAATTCATCCCATTTCCATTTAGGGATTCTATGTGGTTGTAGGAGACCAGCGGGTCTTTGGTGCTCAGCCTTGACATGACGGCAAACGTCACATTTAGGAACATAACGATTGATATTCTTCTTCATACTAGACCACCAGAATCTTTGACGAAGATACTGATACATCTTCGTACCTCTAGGGTGGATAGAAAGGGGTGTTTCATGAGCTTCCGTAAGAATTATCTGCTTCAAGTCCTTTCCATTCGGTACTACCAAATGTGTACCAAAACATAGAACACCTTTTTTGTTAATAGAGAAACATTTAGCAACTCTGCTAGCAATGTTCTCTTTAATCATGTCAATCTCAGGATCTTGCCTTTGGGCAGCTTTGATTTGATCCTCTAGAGAAGACTTCACTTCAAGAGCAGAAACAAAACCACGAGGAACTACTTCAAGGTTCAACCGAGCAAATTCCTCATGAAGAGAAGGTTGAGCTTGTTTGAGCATCAGGTTGTTGCGATAAGACTTACGACTTAACGCATTAGCAACAACATTGGCTTTGCCCGGTTGATAGTTGAGACCCAAATCATAGTCCTTGATGAGTTCCAACCATCTTCTTTGCCTGAGATTCAGATTAGGTTATGACTCGGGTGGTTATTCTCATGTGGTTTTAACTATCAGGAGGCATAAGCCACCACATGACCATCTTGCATCAACACACATCCGAGACCTTGGTGAGAAGGATCACAGAAGACAACGAAGTCCTTGCTAGTGTCTGGGAGAAACAACACCAGAGTAGTTGTTAACTTGGTTTTCAACATCTGGAAGCTTTATTCAGCCTTATCAAACATTCAAACTTCTTATCCTTCTTAAGAAGATCATTCATCGGCTTTGCAATCTTGGAGAAGTTCTCGATCAACCGACGGTAATAACCAGCCATCCTGAGAAAATTTTGGACATCCTTAACGGAATTGGGAGATTCCCAGTCGAGGAAAGTTTGGACTTTATCCGGGATAACAGCAACCCCTTTGGCAGAGACAACATGTCCAAGGAATATGATCTCTTGTAATCAAAACTCACATTTGGAAAACTTAGCATAGAGATGATGTTCTCGAAGTTTTGTGTAAGGTTCCCAACCTTTAATAAGGTAGAGATCCCTGTTTTTACAATGCTAGTCCCTGGATCTATAGCTAGCATCCACAGTTAAGATGTAATATCAAGAAACAAAGGTCATAATACAACTTTATAACCAGGAATAATATAATTTATTACATCTTACATAGCTCATTTGGCTATCACATTACAATGCAGCAGAATATAACAATAGCATGGGGTCCTTCATCTTCAAAGTGCCACAGGCAAACATGTTGGTTGTAGACTTGTAATCCTAATCAACACATCTCACTAACATCAAACCTGCAACATAATAAGTTACAGCAACAAGAGTCAATACATTTGAATTGTATTGGCAAGTGATACTATGATAATATAGTGGAGTCTATCATCTATATGAATTTGGCTAAGTGGAGTTTAGGCTTGCTTTGCTCAAAATAGATTTTCCTTATCATTTGAAAACACTAAGTTTTTGCTTGACAAAAACACCCAAGGCATCTCCCAATAGAAATTGGTGATCCTTCAACCCTTGTTCAACCACAAGTTTTTAACTTAGAAATTGGGATGAGGAGATTCCTGATAGCTTCCATGTCTTGATGCTCAAATTGTCCTTTACCAGGGACATGGCTAAGTACTTAGATTTTATACTCTGCAGAGGTAGTGCACTTTCCCCACAAGACTTGGTTTCACCAAGACAAGATCTTTCAGAAGCCTTCCCTTAGACCAGAATGGACGCGTTCTAACCTATCATTCCCCTACCACCAACTGTCCATTTGGCTAAGTTATTGCAACCTATATGATCCAGGAAGAGCCCATAATGCCAAGTGGCTGCACTTGAAGCTTCTCAACATTTGACATCTCAAATCTCTTTGTTCCTGGGTGGCCATCCACAAGTGAGATACACAAGCTAAACCATGGAAATGGGCCTTGTGAACCACTCAACACAAACCATTCCTTCCATTCCACCCAGGTGATTCATTCACTTAGTTGTTTTATTAAACAAAACACAAGTACTTGACTTAGAAATATTCCATAGTATGAATATATATTCCACCCTTGTTTTCTACTAGCTAAGCTAAGCTAAGCATGATAGTAGTAGGAATCTTAACTTAGGAAATCTCTACTAAGGTTTCATCTACTAGGGTTTCCCATGGCATAGTTATACTTAGCAAAAATTCCATGCAAGTCCTACTTAGAAATATCAGTAATGCATAGTGAAAATATTGGGACAAAGTATGAAGCATCACTTGCCTTTTTGGTAGAGAATATAAGTTCACTTCTTGTATTTCAATATACACACTCTTCAAATGTCACTACAATTCAATCAAGCAAGCAATATTTCAATCTACCATTCAAGCAACATTACATAAAATAATAGAAACAAAACAATGTATGCAAGCATGTCAAACTTTGTTTTATTTACAAAAGTGGTTTATAATAGGTTATAAATATTCTAAAACACTTATTGGTCATTTTATAAAGTGGAAAAACTATTTGCAATAGATTTTACCTATAAACCATTTTTAAACCAAATCATTATTTTATGTGGTTGGAAATGCCTTTATCAAAGTAACAATCTTTATAGGGTTAACCAAATATATTTTTAATTCATAAAACTTGGTGCTTGGGGTCAGAGAGTTTAAATCAAAACATTTCCCAAAGGTTTTCCTCCAAAAGCATTTTTAATAATTAAACATTATTTTTATTTGACTAGGAATGGTTTAAATCAAAGATTTATTCTTTTGCTTCACCAAATACATTTTTGAAACCACAAATTAATTTCTATGGTCAGTAGGTTCAAAACAAACCATTTTCCAAAGGTTTTATCTCAAAAATCATTTTAGAACAAATTTTATATTCTAAATATGCCTACATAAGTTTCTACAAAAAATCAATTTAACAGAAACATTTTACTAAACAAAGTGCATGGTCAGAAAGTACTTGTTTTGCTGAATCCATTGATATAAAATTTGCAAAATTTGGACGTGTGGTTTGAAAGTTATGAATTTTTCAAATTGGAACATCAAATAGACAAGTTTCTGTTTTTAAACCAAACTCCAGGCCACGTGGTGCGATTTCATTGGGCGGTACCGCTTCGGTTGGTTCGACCTTTCTGGGCCGTCAGATATAAATGACTACGCATGGTACAGATCAAAGGATACCCCTTCGATTAAGTTTCTATCGCAACCATCTGATCAAGATCCTACGTTCCTTATCGCCTTGACCAATAAGCAGCGGCGCTGGCGATGGCGTGTGGCGGTGCACGGTCAGATGGTGACGGTGTCCATGTTACAGGAAGCGAGAGAGTGAAGGGATATGCTCACCAGAATCGCGGGGTCGTGGTGATGCTCAAGGTGGTGGTAGCTCGTCGAGGGGCACACGGTGGTGACGACAATCGCTCGCCAGAGTTTGCACGGCGTCGGGCACGCTCTGGTTGTTGCTGCTGGCGAGGCTACGGGCCACGAAAAAGCAAAATAGGGGGTCTGTTAGACGCGCAAGAGAGAGGGGAGCGTAGGAGTATCATCCTGAGAGGGAGGGGAGGTCGGTGTTACCGGGAAGACGTCGATGGAGTTGGAGACAGACGGCGGCGCTACTGGTTGTCATCGTTGCCGACGCTAGGGGTCAAGCGCGGCCAAGTCGATGGTGCAGCGAGAAGTGCCAGGGACTGGGGGTCACGCTCGTGTGCTTGAGGAGGCGAGGGGCGACGGGGTTTGGCCGGATTTGGAGGTGGAGTTCGCCGGAGGCAGTGGCGGTCTAAGAGGAAATCAGGGCAGCCTGGGGGCTCCGATGGGGCGACGACTGGGGGGAAAAAGAGAGGGCGTCGAGGCACTTATGTACGCGTGATCACGGCAAGATTCATTGCTGCTTTCAACGCGAATTAACAGGATTAAATCGTGGCCAGAAACGGTAGCGAGGAGAGAGGGGCGGGGTCAGCGCGAGGTAGACGATGGTGAGCTGGCTGCGTGGGTCCGCTTCATCAGCGAAGGAGAGAGAGGAGAGGTGGGGTCCAACCGTCAGTTGCTGAGCGGGTGCAGACGTGAGTGAGAAAATAAACGGTTCGGGGGAGAGAGATGGGCTGCTGATGGGCTTAGTGGGCTAGGTTAGTTGGGTTGCTTTGTTTCTTATTTTTTTCTTCTCTTGTTATTTTTCTTTTCCAATTTGATTTTTCTGTTTTGATTTTGTTTAGTCTATTCAAACATCTATTTGAATTCAAACTTCTCTCAAATTTTGTGTGGATTCAAACACTGATTAATAACACACTCCAAAGTCAAATTTAGAATAATTTATTTATTCTTTTAAGATCTATTATTAATTAAATAAATAGACCATAGTCTTTAATTCAAATAGGTTTTAATTTATTTTAAAACTCTTTTGGAAATCTAAATAATATCAAAATCTTTTCAGTAGGTTTCATTTGAAAAAAACTAAAACACTTGGAATTCTTATTTTTAAAACTTTTAATAAATTTTAATGTTTATTTGAAAGGAAAAAGCCTTTACTTAAATAAAATTGGATATTAATAAACCCTTATTATTTTATTTAAATAAACCTTTATTCTTTTTAACAAATAGAAATAATTTATTTCATTTGCTTGGCCAAGATTTAATTTGGCTCTTTAAAATAATCCTTATTTATAACTCTACCTTTTCTTTTGGAAAACCAAATCCTTTTATTTAAAAGATCTAAAAATAGTGATTCCAACTTTTATAACTTTATTTATTATTTGTTTATCTCTTAAATTCCTTTAGGATTATTTGCTCACCATTCGGTATGGATTTCTAGATGGTTGCTTTATTAGCTTTGGAAATTAAATTTCCTCATCTTATTAAATTCATAAGATTTTATCTATGGCTCCAAATTAAGTGAATCGAATTCATATGGTTTTATAATATTTCTAATAGTCATTCTTAATAAATTTGAAATGTTTGCTTGAAGAATTTTTATATGGATCAAATCCATAGGCTTAGAGATAACTTGAAAATGATTTTCTTCCATTAGGGTTTTAGAGTTTTGGTTTATTCTCCAAGTGTTTAAATTTCAAGATGCATTTTATGAAGAATGCATTCCACTTTGATTTGAATTTAGTTGGATTCAAACATTAACCAAAGTTTGTTCCAGATGGGATTTTAAGTTTCCATTTAGAAACAAAAGTTTCTTTTCACCCTAATTTTCAGCAATTATTTATTTTGTTTATTTATTTTTCACATTACAAGATTTGGAAAATCTTGGGATGTGACATTTTGTTAACACCAAACGAAGATGTTCAGTGTGTTCTTCTTCAGTCTTGGAGTAGACTAAAATATCATCGATGTAGACCACGATAAACTTGTCGAGATACTCCATAAAAATAGGGTTCATAAGCCGCATAAAAGTGGCTGGAGAATTGGTAAGACCAAAAGACATGATGGTATACTCGTAAAGACCATAACGAGTGGTGAAAGCAGTCTTTGGAATATATTCCATACAGATCTTTATCTGGTGATACCCTGACCTGAAATCCATTTTGGAAAAGACAGTGGCACCACTTAACTGATCAAAAATATCGTTGATCCTAGGGAGAGGATACTTGTTCTTGATAGTCACGACATTAACTGGGCGATAATCCACAATGCGGTATATTGGTATCCCGCTTCTTAATTAAGATGGTAGGACATCCCCAAGAAGATGTGCTAGGCTGAATGTATCCTTTTACTTCTAACTCCTCCAATTGCTTCTTCAACTCCACAAGCTCATGAGGAGGCATACGATAAGGTCTCTTGGAAACAGGAGCAGTTCCAGGAACTAACTCTATGACAAACTCCACACTTCGATCAGGTGGCATGCCAGGCAACTCCTCAGAAAAAAATTCAGGAATTCACACGGAAACATCTTGAATATCTAACGGAGGTGGAACTTCAAGAGCATACAACTCCGCTTGAGCAATAGAAACAACTGAAGGGGATAGTGACCCTATGGTCCAATACTTGACTGTTATGCCAACAGGACTAGTCAGAGTCACAGACTTGGTTGTGCAGTCGAGGATAGCTTGATAGCGTGTCAACCAGTCCATGCCCAAAATGATGTCAATGTCAGTGGACTTGAGGGCAATGAGAGAAGTGGGGAAATCGGAAATGCAACTTCAATTAGATTCCCATGACTAACCATGGTGGAACACCATCTAGAACCAGGAGACTGAACTAGCAGAGGAACAAATAACCCCTGAAAACTTATCCCATGCATTTGAGCAAAATCTTGTGACAGAAATGAATGCGATGCTCCAAAATCAAACAAAACTTTAGCTGGAATTTGATTGATACAAAGCGTACCCATGATGACGCTTGGATCCTCCTGAGCCTCCTCAGCGGAGATATGATTCAGACGACCTCTTCCAGCACCTTGATACTTATCATTCTTCTTTGGTGGTGGTGCTCTCTCAGTAGCACTCTTTTGAGTACACTCCTTTGCATAGTGGCCAGGCTGGCAATAGTTGAAACATATAAAACCTGATGCATTGCCAGCAGAAGGGTAGTTTGATACACCAGCATTGTTTGGAGTAGCATTTGGGCGAGGAGTATATCCAGAAGTTCTTGGAGTGTAAGGAGGACGTGGCACAACACTGTAAGGCACGAAGACACGACGCTTCTTATTGCTAGAACCAGCCTTGTTGTACCGCTCCTGAGGACGCTGACGGGTTGCTTCATACTCCACCTTTCCACTCTCGGCCTTCATATCCTTGTTGACAAGACCTTGGAAGCTACCAAAGTCCATGAGGTGGATATCACGACGAACCTCAGGATCCAGTCCCTTGCAGAACAGATCTTTCTTCTTAGCATCAGTGGAGACCTCTTCAGTTGTATAGCAGGCAAGACGATTGAAGTTGCGCTGGTAGTCACACACAGAACCAGTGCCCTGCTTTAGCTTGAGGAACTCCTCTCTCTTCTGATCCATCAGACCCTCCGAAATATGATAAGCTCGGAAAGCTTTAGTGAACTCTTGCCATGTAACAACATGTTGAGCAGCTTGCATTTCCAAGAAATTTTCCCACCAGGAGCAGTTGCTCCCTCTAGATGATAGGTAGAAAAATTCACCCAATTAGCTTGAGCAACATGACCAACCCGAAGTTTGCACTCCATGGTGCGAAGACAGTAGTCCGCATCAAGTGGCTCAGTGGTATAGATGAAAACTAGCGGAGTGAGACGTGTGAAGTCCTTGATAACAACTTGATTGTTCTGGTGTTGAGAAGTGTTGCACACAATCCTTTCAAGGAGCCTCATGTTTTCAGCATGGTTGGTTTCATACATGGCCATGAGTTGAACCATGGACGGCGGTGGAGGAAGGTTGGAAGATTCAGCCTCATTTGCAACACCATAGGCATGAGCATGAGTATGAGCATGAGAGGTGTCACCCATCCTGGAAGAACAAAAGGAGTTAGACAGGGGATTCAAAGAAACAAGACGGAAAGATGAACAAAGAGTACTTGATATAAACGTATCATCTTATCAAGCATGGTAGTATCAAAGCATCCTAATGTATACACTAACCAACAGACTTACAAACCATGATAATGGAATGCTAAGATGTTACACACCAAGTGAAACTGAGATATCTTGGAACTCTTGGAATAGCAATAAGGTACATAGTACTTTAGAAAAACAACCCAGAAACCACGATCCTAAAAGTTTGAGATAAGAGGTAAGAAATGAAAACCTTTTCAAACCAAATAGGGTAAGAAACTCCAGCATTAGAAACACACCAGAGAAGGAGTAAAATGAATCCAAGTCATAGTTTCTGCAAATAATTTTTAACTTTCAAATAGTTTTGTCAACTTCTAGACTCAACATTGACCAATAAAAGGGTTTCCTACAGGCAGTCCTGCTTTGATACCAAAACCTGAAACACCCCTGGGATTAGGGGTAAACTAAACTCAGATCACCATCTAAGATAAGCTCAGCTCCAAGCATGAAAGATCATAGTAAGATTCAGTAACATTACAGAACTCAGGATTCAACATCATAAACTTAAACTCTTAATAGTGTACGACATCAGAGTTATTATAAACCAGAGGTCACAGACCCAACATTACATCAAACATCGAAATAAAAATATGTTGTTCTACACAACAACTTAGTAAAGGTCCTAAGAGGCCATAAACAGAAGCGACGTCCAACCCATAGACCTTAGGCTGCTACCTGGGACCCCCAACTACTCATCGATGTCAACGTAGAAGCCACCTTCAGTCGCAACTAGATCATCTGTAGAAAAACAACAATCACACAAGGCTAAGTACGAGAAGTACTCCGCAAGACTTATATAACCTAGTATCCACATGCTCTGGCAAGAAAGGCTTTCTCTGGATTTACTTTGGCATAAAACTATCTTTATTTGTAAACAAGAGAGAGAAGAGGCTCGTCTACTCATAATCTTTTTAAAAGAGATAATATAACTACTTCTTCATCTTGTTCAGCATATCTCAACAACCACCACCTTCAACAGAACGTCCTATCTAGGATCACCCCCTCGACCCAGAGGAAGCATCCTTAATCACACGTGGATCAACATGTTTTATAGTGGTTAATGTTATTTATGGTTTTAGAATTCAGTCACTAAGCATTCATAACCGCGAACATGGCTTTTCGAAAAGATTTAACCGTGTAGGGGTGTATAAATTTACCCACACGTACCAACCGACTCTTAATGCCAAATATTATTAGCCCTCTTCCTTGGAAGGCCAGTAGAGGGTGGTTGACCATGACCTTTATCTTGCTTTCTCCGAGACCATGAGTCACGCTGGTTCTGCCGTAATGGGTCAAGTCATGAAGCCGGTCCCCAGAGATGTGAGGCGAGTTTGGCTCACTAGGGACTCCATCGACCCCAAGCAACCCGGTCCATGCTTCCCTACCTGTTATGATGCACCTCCATCACCTCCTCTTTCAAAAACATTTTCAATGCGTATGCCAAATGGAAAGCCCGAACTATGTGACTCATGGGATCTACTAGGCAAGTTAGTCAGTCAAGGGGTTCCCAAGCCCCGTGTGGTTGTACGCTCGTCTCAGTTCCAAAGGCAAGAACTCACTTCCTAGTGGTGGCGAGCATGGGACTACAAAAACCACACCCAATGTGGCCACCCATACAAGCCTTAGGATATTTAGTTATCTCCTTCGATGATGTCTCCATCTCCTACCTTTCTAGATTCTTTGGCACCTTCGATTCATCATCCGAATGTATCAGATGTTACTATTAAGCATGGCTAAGCTGTCGGTCACAAAAGATCAAGAAACGCTCAAATGCTAGACCTAGGTATGCTAGAAGCAGTGGGACAGGAGTATAAGGCTACAAAAGGGAAACTATGCAACAGATAGGTAACTCTAGCTACTGACAAAATACCACATTGCAATTCGTGTGCATCATAGCGAGAAAGTAAATACTTTATAAAACATAGGTTTAGAATGAGAGGCTACGATTGCCTTGTCCTTCAGTAGACAGGTATGGATCTTCGGTGTCGTTGACTTTAGCCTCGGGCTCGGATCCTATCGCGAAGAACCAATATCGGAAAGGAAGGCGACAATCAAGACATGGCATAATTCAGTGCGCAATCAATATGTATGACATGTAAGATTAGAGACTACACATTAACCCTAGGTGTAACATTGATTTAAGAGGGTTCATAATGCCCTAGCAAAGGCATGGGATTTTTGACTTGCGGCCTAAAAGTTGAAGCGCCAAGGCAACACGGGGTCCGACTTCGTCAATATTGGATCGTGATACCCAGAGTTGGCGTGCCAAATGCTCAGAGGGTCTTTTTCGGCACGAATTCAACAAACCATTTGAACACAGGAAAACTCGCTAACACCCGTCAAATTTGGCCCCGCCTGTCACTTTTGACTGTTAAGTCAATGCCATCCTGGCTGCCATGTAGACTTTGTCAACACCTGGATTTTTAATCCCAGATGCCTGTTATTCCATACATCGCAATCCTAGGATTACCATTTTTGCGAGACATAACAGATTGGATATCACAGTACATCATCCATTACAAACCATACATAAGGTCTTACACAAATAAGGATCACATGATCCAGTCTTAATACAATTCAAGCAGCGGAATAACGTAATAGTAATGATAGCATAAGCGAGGCTCCATCTTCATGGTCATAGGCAATGCTGATGATGGGAGATGATCCTAGTTGTCGTAACCTTCCTGCTGTCCGTCTCCCTGATACTCCTCTTCATAGTCTGGCCACGGGAATAGCCAGGGACAAAGCCATGAGTACTTTTTAAGTACTCACAAACTAATACTAACAAGTGAAGTGGTTTTGGAATAGGAAGTACTAAGCTCTAGGGTTATTTTGCGAAAAGCCAGATTTACCTCTACTGAGTTCAGAAGCAAAGACAGCTAGTTGAAAGTTTTATAAGACCTAAGTGGGAACTTGAGTTTCATATCACAAATCTGTTGTGGTCAAGTCAAGTCATAAATCATTTCATAAGTCATTTTGAAAACATCTGACGAGAGAACAGTATGGCCACTCCAACTGTCCATAACCGCGGACGCGGCTATTCGAATAGTTTGATAACCTGCAGAGGTGGTACACTTTCACCACAATATTCGATACATCCGTCACGAACAATCCTGAATTCACCATACTCAGTATGCGGATAATCAATCCTAAGCATTCAATTACACACCCTAGTATAGGCACCTCTCCTGTGAGTTTGGCCTCCTAACCATGACCAACTATCATCTTGGGAACGGCACAGGTGGACAATCTTCACAAGGTAGCCTCAGCTCAAACCTTGGCCGCAAGGGAACCCACACTAAGGTACATAAATTTCCTATCAAGCCCTACCCAAATTTCGGGTATTGTGGTTGTATGGTAAAATTGGAATGGTATCGCATCCAGACAACCATCAGTTTTACAAAGGGCTAAGGCTCATGCCTTAACATTTTCATCATCAAAAATCATCTGGTGTTCAAGAACACATGGCAAAATATTTCAATAGAATGACTCATCATTCTAAGGTTTTCATAACCATTTTCACCAAGTATTCCCATCTAAAGTTTGATCAAGTTTTATGCCTAGCACTAGCAACTACAGGTAGGGGTAAACACTAATGATGGGTAGTAAACAAGTGGGAATTAGCTCAGTTCAATCTCATGCCTCAGGATGACATCAAGATTATCTAACCTAGGTCAAGTTTTATGCTCTTTATGCTACCTTTAAATATCTTTCTGAAATCTACAAGTCACTAAGTAAACTCTAAGAGAAAGCCTTAACAAAGAAATAAAGTACTAAGATTGCCAATAAAACTAGGAAGGTGTGTCATCAAGGTGTAAGGTTGCTAGGTCAACTTATATAGTAAGGCTTGCAAGATTGCAAGTATAGGCTTGCATAGGTAACAGTGCAAGTAGTAGCTTGCTCAGTTAATAGCTTTCCTTGTGCAGAGCAGTGGTTGAAGTTCTCCTCGGCTTCTTCCTCGTAGTATCCTCCTTCCTCCTTGTATCCTTGGTTGGTACTAGCGTCTATAAAAAAATACGAGGTACACAATCACCACACAATTCTTAACCACTCTATTTAGAACACAAAGGTTCACACTAGATGATCTAGCCTTATCACTATTATCACAAAGATTAAAGCACTTGTCTTATTTATTTTATTTTAGAAAAGTAATTTATACTCATTGGAAAACTATTTAAGATTTAATATTCTCCAACTCAAACATGGGATCATGTTGACACATGTTATCACCACATATTTCAGTACTTGGGAATATGATTTAAAGTGGTGTCACAATTTAATAAGGTTTAACCTTTTTATTTTAATTAAATAAAATGGCTAGAATGGCCTATGAGGCATTATTTTATTACTTGATCATTATTTCTGCAAGTAACCCTATATATTTTATATATTCTAAAAGGTATGGTTAAATGTGAATTTTGAGAGTTGGAATCAACTCAAAAGCTTTTATGGTTGAATTCTGAAAAATGTTAGAATGTAGAAAAGCTTCTGCCTTATTATTTTTACCATGGGTGATCTACAACTCCAATTGGTTTGAATCCAACGGGCTTGGATTAAGAACTCCAGTACCTTTCTAACAAAATTGGTTTCATGCATTTTGGTTCAGTGAATCGAGCTAGGTTGATTTTTGAATTTTAGGTACAGAACTGATTTTCAAACTAAATGAATAAACCTAAGTTTGAAGTGCTGGGCCGCGCGGGAGGTTTAACTGGGCCGGCCCACTACGCACAACGCGCGCACGGGCTGGTTAAGTGAACGAACCCACTCGTCAGTGAGACAGCGAGTGGCGAAGGGGTACAGGGTGATCTAGGCCGTGCGATCTAGTTCTGTCAGTGGGGGCTCACCGGGGCTCCGGTGATGGTCGGCGATGAGGGCAAACGACGAAATCGACGACGGCGATCCTCCTGGTACCGACAGCTTCTCCTGGGGCGGCTCCAATCGACGACGCCTCTCCTCCTCTGCAGTGGCGAACTTCGGTGCAATTCCGGCCACCTGGTGCTCGCCTTGCTCCGGGAGTGACTGTGTGTTATCAGTGAGAGGTGGGGAGTGAGATGGTGTGGAGAATTCATGCTGGGAAGGCCTCTATTTATAGTGCCTAAAGGGGACCGACGGGCGCGAGTGGAGCTTGTCGTGGTCGTCGGCACAGCGTGCTAATGGCATGGGAAAAGGTAGGGGACGGTGCATTGCCTCCTGGCGAAGCTCAACGGCTTGATGGCGAGGTGTCGGGCGGTGAGGAACGGTCGGAACATCGCGACGCTCTGGGCGGGTCCGACAGCAAGTTTAATGGTGCACAACGTCCATGGTCCGCGCGGCGGCGAACGGGGTTGTCTGGCGGGTTACTGGGGTGCTGGAGATCACGCACACAAGCGGCGAGGGCGGTGTGCGGTCTGTGGGCGCGTGTCGCTGATGGCGCACTGGCGCGCTCTCGGCACGACGCAGAGAAGTTGGGCACGATCTTGTCGTGTGGTCCAGTGGCTGGCAAGGCTCGGGGCTTGGACAGGGGGTGGCGGTGGATGGTGGTTAGTGCTCCAAACAAGGTTGGCGAGGCTAGAGCTTCTCCTTGCTCGCTGGCGACATGGGGGTGGCAAGGGTGCTCTCGGCATGGTCACCATTGATGGCTATGCATGATCACAGTGATGCTAAGGCTAGTTAGGTTATTTTGATCATCTACTGCGAGTGTAGAGTGAGCTAGAAAGGGAACAAGGTTGGCCAAAATTACTGCTACTAATAGTGTTTGATGTTTGTTTGTTGGCTGCTGACAAGGTGTTTGATGAAATGGCTGAAAGAATTTTTTTGAGGGTAAAACAGTAGGGTAAAGAACCCCACTGCAATTTTATAAATCATATAGAGTTACAAGTAAATATTTACAAGTTTCAAGCCACCTCAAAACAGGGATAAAACTATGAGCAGCTATCTCCTGTCTAAGTTATTGCTAATCCAATCTTTGAGGCCCTGGTAATTATTTTTCTTAATTATACACAGGACCCATCTTAATTCCTGAGAGACAATAGCCCTCCATTCCTCAAGGGAAGCATGCTTGTTGTTGAAGATTTCATTGTTTCTGCACATCCATATGCCCCAAGCTCCTAGGATAATAATTTCCATTGCAAAGGGGACTTTTAGGCCTTTTTTAATACTGGCCAAAGCTTCGAAAAGATTGTGATCAAAATCTTGGACAGGGAAAATTTCAGCCCAACAAGCTTTTGCAAAAGGACAGGCCCAAAATAAGTGTAGAATAGTTTCCTCACTTGTGCAACCATGAAACACATAGTCATATGAAGCCAGAGTAAATCTTTTCCTTTTCAAAAGGTTCCTGGTGTTTAGCCTATCAAGGAGCAAAAGCCAGAAGAAGAACTTATGTTTTTGCTGACAAGAGGATTTCCACAACCAGGAAAAATGTGGCTGCACAGACTGATAACCAGATAATGAATAATAAGCTTTTGGGACTGAGAAAATAGTACTGCCCCAAATATAGCTCCAGTTGTCTGTTTCTCCCTGTATTCCATCACTGAGAATTTGCTCAAGGCTTTGATATTCATGGTAAGCTTGTTGTGACAGAGGGAGAAAAAAGTGATCTTGCATGTTAGCCGTCCGTAAGAACTCATAAACAAAGATGTGAGGATTTTTTGCATAAGAAAGAATATGAGGAAGCTTATGCTGTAGACATCCATCATTCCACATATCAGTCCAGAGAAGAGTGGATTTTCCATCACCCACCGAGCACTTTGCTATTCCTTTAAATGTGTCAACCAATTTCAGATGAGCTTTCCACCAAAAAGATCCCTCCAGACTTCGTCCAGGCAGTTTACCATTGCAATAATAAGTGTTCCAAACAAGGTGAACCCATGGGATATCCTTGTGATTGTAAAATTTATCCAAATTCTTCAAAAGAAGTGCTGAGTTTTGAACATTAAGGTCAAGCACCCCCAAACCCCCATGGTTCTTTGGTCTACAAACTTTATTCCATGCTACAAGAGCTTGACCTCTAGCTTGAACATCAGTTGTTTTCTTCCTCCACAAGCATTGCCTCATATACTTAATCAGCTGATCTTTAATAGTGACAGGAAGATCAAAACAACTCATATAATATATGGGAAGGGAAGATAAGACAGATTTAACCAACTGCAATTTTCCCCCATAATTTAGAAAATCAGCAATCCCACACAATCTTCTCTCAACTCTCTGAACAATAGGCAGAAAATGTTCCACTGCAGGCTTATTGATGCTTAAAGGCAATCCAAGGTAAGTGAATGGCAATGATCCAGGGAGGCATGAAAGTGTATTGGCAAAGTGCCCTAGACTCTCAGAATCCATGTTAATTGGCATCATACTAGATTTAGAATAATTGGCTTTGAGTCCAGTGGAGAGAGCAAAAGTATGGAGTAGAGACTTGAGGCACAATAATTGCTCTGAGTCAGCCTTAAGGATTAATAAAGTGTCATCTGCATACTGCACAACAGGGAAATCAGGACAAAACACACCCTCAATTGGGAGGGAGAAAAGTCCAAGACTCATTGCTTTATTGAGGATGCTTTGAAGAAGATCACCAGCCAAGACAAACAGGAGAGGGGATAAAGGATCCCCTTGTCTTACACCTCTTCTGCAATAAAACTTTTTCCCAGGCACTCCATTTAACAAAACAGAGGAAGAAGCAGAACCAAAGATTAACTGAATCCAAGTAATCCATTTTTCACCAAAACCTTTGGCTTTGCGAATATTAATAATTGTTGAATGCTCAATTCTATCAAAAGCCTTTTAAAAATCAAGCTTAAGAATTAGAATTTCTTCTTTGGACTTGTGGCATTGATCAAGGAATTCAAATGCCCAACCTAAACAGTCCTGAATAGACCTTTGTTTGAGGAAACCATATTGGTTTTTGTGGACAAGTTTAAGGATAATTTTTTGTAGTTTGTTGGCCAGAATTTTGGTTATAATCTTGAGGACACTGTTTAGCAGAGAAATAGGCCTGAAATCAGCAGGTGTCGAAGGGGCTTCATTATTTGGAATGAGGGTGATAAAAGAGGCATTAATGCTTTCCAAAGAAGTCTGACCCTCATAGAAATCCACAAGGAGTTGTTTAACATCCTCCTTAATAATAGGCCAGCATTGTTTAATGAATTCATTGTTGAAGCCATCCGGGCCAGGGGATTTGTCATTAGGAAGTTCTTTTATTACATCTTTAATCTCATCATCAGAGAAAGGTTCTTCCAAAACATCCTTTTCCTCTTGTCTTAAGCATTCCCCTGCCAATTCACTAAGATTGAAGTGCATTTCAGGCTTATCAAATGAACCCATTCTATCTTTAAAGGCTTTCCATAGAAGATCAGCTTTACCATCATGATCTTGAATCTCTTCATTAGAATCATCTTTGAGCATGGAGATGTAGTTATGCCTGAAACTTATGGTAGCTTTTGAATGAAAGAATTTTGTGTTCTCATCACCCAACTTGACCCATTTAATTTTCCCCCTTTGCTTCCAATAAGCATTTTGATCTTGTAAAAGTGAGATTATAAGATTCTTCAGGAGATCTCTGAGATTCCATTCTAGAATAGTAAGAGTTATCATTTCCTCCAGGGCATCAAGGAGATCAATGGTGGCATTGACATTGCAGATTTGTGATTTCAGGCAAGGCAGATTTTTTGCCCAGAGCTTCAGTCCCCTTCTTACATTTTTGAATTTAGCATTAATTTTTTCGGCAGAATCATGGAAGCCAACAGGGATGTTCCAGGAATTTTGAACAATTGCTTTAAAATCCTTATGATGCATCCAATAATTCTCAAATCTGAAACCTGAGCTTTGGGAATCATTGTGCCAATGGAGATGACACAAGGTAGATGGTTAGAGGTAGGCTTGGTAAGAGGAACAACAAAAGTTGAAGGAAAGCTCTGAGTCCAGGAGGTAGATGTAAAGAACTAGTCCAGCCTTTCTAGAAGGGGTTCTTTTTGCATGTTACTCCAAGTGAACTTTCTACCTTTAAGGGGTAATTCTATGAGACCCAGATTATTAATGGCTTCATTGAAAAGAAGCATATCATTCACATCCCCACCCTGTCTATTTCTATCAGAAGGCTTTCTAGAAAAATTGAAGTCACCCACAATGAGCCAATCCATATCATCAGGCATGTCAATATTTCCAAATGTTTCGAAAAAATCTGCCCTTTTTTCAGGTAAGCATGGCCCATAAATGTTGGTGAGGATCCAGGTTTCATTGGACAAGGGAGATGTCAAGGTGATGGAGATGGAGAACTCATTGTGAAAGGAAAGATGCCCAGAAAACAGAGAGCTATTCCAAATGGTGATCAAACCCCCAGAAGTTCCCCTAGAGGGAAGGAATTCAAAATTGGTAAATTTGGGGGGGGGGCAGAACTTTCTTATATAAGAGATATCAAAATCTTCCCTCTTAATTTCTTGGAGGCAAATAATATCACAGCCAGACTCATCAATTTTATTTCTGAGAGCAACCCATTTTTTCTGAGTTAATTCCCCTGATGTTCTAGTTCAGAATCTTCCAAATTCTTTTGTTATCCATTAAGAAACCAGATGTATGTTGAGTGATGAGGTGATACAAGCAATGTAATCACCCAACTGAAAATACTACAACCAAATAGACAAAAGGCATTCCATACCATAACCCCACTATCAGGTTCAACATTAAGTAACAAACACATCAAAAGACCACTAGAACAGGTTTCAGAACAGGGATCCAACAAGGCTCCAGCAAAAGACATATTGTGATACATTAAAACACTTAAGTGGGGGTTTCTTCTTGGCTTGCTGACCACAGGTACCAGCAGCCCCAGATTTCTTCTTGCCTCCAATGCTCAAGCTTGATGAACCATTTCCTTTGATGATGCCTTTTGGAGGAGCCTTGACTGCCACTTCAATGGCCTTCCCTTTCTTGAGCAACCTCTTCTCCAGGTCACCATCCTTTACCTTGCAGAAAGAGGAAGCAAGATTTTTAACCACTTTAGGATTCAAGCAAGGTGGAACAGCATTGCAAACCAGGCAATAAGCAATTAAGCAGTTTAAGTGACTTTTGAAACCCCCATTCAATTCAACAATTCTAGGACTTCTTCTCACCTCAGTTTCAACTAGAGGTTCCTTGCCCTTTCTCTTTCTGGAAGGAGTGGAAGGAGAGCAGGAGGATTTCTTAGCCTCAATGCCCAGACAAGGAGGAGCCATCTATGAAATGCTTTCATTAGGGATGATGAAAGATATTGAATTCTCCTCAGCAATAGGTTCTTTAATAATTTCCCATAAAGGAGAAGTAAGAAAGATCTTGACCCAATTAAACTTCTCAGGAGTAGCAAGCATGAGAGTAATAAAATTAAACCAACTTACAGGAATATCACACATGAGAGAGCCTTTTGAAGAAGAATTCTTCTGAATATGAGGAGCAAAGTAGCTTTCCCAGAGCTCCATGCCTTGTTGGGAAAAGCCCTGCTTTGCAGCATGCACATCAGGAATTGACACAAAAGTTCTCAGCATTCCCACCTGAAGATGTGCTTCATTAGGGGAAAGGAGGTGCTGATCCTCCATCATCCAATCATCATTTCCACCAGCCACAGCACCTGTATCCATGGGGCTCTCCACCATCCCCTCTTCATCAGAGTTTACATCATCCTCAACCAAATAGTTCTGAAGAATGTTCTGTAGGCCCTCACCAATACCAACACCTTGAGGCCCTTCAACCACTGCCTGACCCTCAACAGCCACAGGATCAGCATTCACAAACTCATCATCATCAGACTCCCAGTCATTAACAAGGATGGCACCTGTAACTCCACTGTTAACATCCTGTGGGGGGGAGGTTATGGTTATCCACTTGAACAGGAGTAGCAGCAGCTTCCCAAGGGTCCCAACCTTCATTATTATCCCCACCAGGAGCAGGATCCTGCACAGGAGCCAACCACTGACCTCAACCACCAGCCTCACCCCCATGAGCAGGGGGGGGGGAGGGGGAGGAGGGGGGATCTGGGGCCCAAAGACAGGTACTAGATGTGGGTCCTCATTGTCAGCCGGAAGTGGGTCCTCATCAGGTGGCCCCCCCAAGCAAGTCACTTTGCAACACTTCAACTGAAAAAGTCCAGGATTCAGACTCCACCAAGTCGCCTATAGTGAACCTGACACTCTTGGGAATATCCACCAGATCAGTAACACAGATTTTCGCAAGAATCCTTCCTTTGTGGTCCTGGTCCATCTCCCATAGAAGGAACTTCCCAATATTAGCAAAAACCGCATTCAGATCCTCAGTATGCCAGTGGTCCAAGGGAGGACCAACTAGCATCACCCAACACTAATTGTTGAACTGAGCCCTCCTCCAATTTCCCCCCTCATTATGCTTAACAAAAGAAACATGCACATCTTGAAAAGGAATGGGGCTGGCCTCAATGAGCCTGTCCCTGTCACTAACATGGTGAAATTGCACATATGCAGCCCCAAATGGACATGCCTGGACATCCCGAAAGTGAACACGAGCATCGTTGTTGAGGAAATCGACCAGAACCTCGCGAATATTCAAGAAAGGAATTTGACCAGGGGGAGGGGATTAATGGTTGCGATAGCATACTGTTCATGGGTCCTCTACCTCCGCAGAACCACCACCCTTTTGACACGATTTCTTCCAGCCACTTGCAAAACTTGAAAGCCATTCGGCAAGAATGGAGCAGGATCAATCAGAATGTTCGCCATTTCGACAGACTTCGCCGACGACGAGCAAGGGAGGGATGGGGTTTCTGCAAAGAAGTGGTGAACTCTTGAAAACCGTTGTGGACGATGTGCCAAAAATGAGGATTTTTCTAGGCCTTGAACCACCCCTTGTAAGAATTGTCAGGCCACAAGCATTTTGGGAAGGAAGGGAATTTCAAAAAAGGAATGAGACCAGGTAGTTTAAATGCCGCGCGATTGGCGCCTCCTGATGACCCGACCGGCTTTACCACAGAATTAACACCGCCATCAGCGAGAACCTGCGCATAAGACCTATCTTGAATGCTTGACATGAAATCACACTTATTGTGTTCAGTAGAAACAGGCGATGAATCCGCAACAGAAGTCGGAAATTTGAGCCGTTGGAAAACGGAAACACCTTTATTGCTAAGCTTCAACGAAGGAGATTTTTTGGGGCTTTTCTTTTTGTACGTGACAACTTTCCAATATCCTGCAGATTCCTTGTAAAATTCCTTTTCTTCAAAAATCCAATTTGGGCCACCATTACCCCAAAGGTTTACGTGGACCACAAACGACTTGCATGAAAATTTTGAATTGTAAATTTCAAATCCCACTGCCCTTGAAGCAAATGAGAAACGAAAAGTTCTATCTTGCAGAAATTTCACTTGGAATTTAGAAGCCTGACCACCAAAACAAGCTTGGAGTTCAAGACTAACCGTATGGAAATCCAACTTAAATTTTTCTCTTCCAAAAGAACAAACCAGATAGAATGGTCTCTTTCTGAAACCACCAAGAAAATTAACTTGATGCCTAAATTTATCGAAAATCTTCTTCTCAACTTCCTGCCCTAATGAGAAATCCAGGGCAAGTCGATTCAAAGATTCATCCTTAATAGTGCACTCCTTAGGAAAGTCCTTGGTGAAATCCAGGGTTTTTGGCACAATCTTCTCAACATTGAGTGAAAATTTATTAACCAAAGGGCTGGGCAAAATCTGTGCGCCAACTACAACCCTCTTCACTTGAAGATCAATAGAAACACCCGAGGCCACAACCTCACCTTGGATCAAGTATCTAGCATCAATAACCACCTCATTGTGGTTGAGGAGAACCAATCTTTTTGAACTAGGGAAAAGCATCAAAAAACCTTTAGAAGGCTCCAGATCATCAGCCGGCAAGGAGGAGCAAAGAGCATGCCATTTAAAACCAGTGTCCTCATCTGTTCCAGAGATGGTAGGAGATCTACCAAGAAAACCAGATGAAGGCACCAGAGAATCATTAACACAAGAGAGGTGAGAGGGGAACCTCAGAACAGATCCAATAGAAATCTTCTCCCCATTTTCCAAGCATCTGCCCTCAAGGGGAGAGCCTTTGGCGTTGAGAAGAACCAACCAAGAATCAGCCGAGAGAGTGAGAGAACCCTCAAGAAACTTACCACCCGTGGTCACACCAGAGTAGGTCATCTTCCAACAACCCCCTGAGGAATCCATGCAGATCTTTTGCCGGTGAGACACCGGCGAAAGCCGGAGGCCTACCAACGGTCACGTCAGAGGAGCCTCATGCCTCGGAAATCGTGCAGGTTGGATCCAGTGCATAGACATGAGTTGGTCACCGCTGAAAGAAATTCAAATTTGAATTTTGGATTCAAACTTGGTGGGTTTTTTAGTTACATACTAGGGAGTATCTGGTTAGTTGGATTGGTCAAGGGGCACTGGTTTGGTTGGGTTTTGAAAAGGTGTGATCTTCACATATGTTATAGATTCAATTTTCAATTGTCATTTGAATGGGGTTGCCAAATGTTCCTGCAAGTTTGAAAGGTGGGCTTTGAGTCACTTTTACTTGGTCTTGCAAGGGGTGAAAACAAATGGAAAAGTTTCTTTTTGAAATCTTGGACTAGAAACACTCAAAGTGACCTAGTGAGCAAGATTGGCAAAAATGACCATTTTCTTTATTTGTTTTGTTTTAGATGATGTTATTTTTCATCTTTAAACCATTACTTGCTATTTAGGTTAATCACACAAGTCCATTCATGCATTCATACAATCATCACATACACACATGCATTCATTTGGTTTTTATTTAATCAACGTTTTTGTTAACCCTAATTTTAATGATTAGAATTTGATAATCATGATCAATATTTTTGGGATGTTACAGACCTTCCCTCCTTAAACAAAATCTTGTCCCGAGATTTGATAAAGAAGAAAAAAGATTACCTAGGATTTAAAGAGATCGGGAAACTCCGTCCTGATGTGATCTTCTCGCTCCCAGGTAGCTTGTTCTTCAATGTGGTTACTCCACTGAATCTTGAGAAACTTGATGCTTCTGGTCCTGGTGGTTCTGAAAGCTTCCTCCAAAATACGGATGGGTACTTCGGGATACATCTGGTTATCGTTGATCTCTATGGTTTTGTGATCAATGTTCTTGAAAACTTCGGTCTTCTCCGGAACTTCAAGGCATTTGCGAAGCAACGATATATGGAACACATTATGTACTGCTGACATCTCTTCTGGCAGTTCCAATTGATACGACACTTCTCCTCGACGATTCAGAATCTTGAAAGGTCCGATATATCTGGGGGCAAATTTTCCTTTGAGCTGGAAACGTTGCATTCCCTTCAAAGGCGACACTTTGAGATAGACAAAATCTCCGATATTGAAAGCGAGGTCTCGACGTCTCTTGTCGGCGTAACTCTTTTGTCTGGATTGGGTGGTCTTGAGGTGCTCACGAATCTTGTGAACTTTCTCTTCTGATTCCCATAGTATGTTGGGTCTAAAAATCCAACTCTATCCTACTTCCGACCAATTCAAAGGGGTACGACACTTCCTTCCATACATGAACTCAAATGGGGCCATTTGCAAACTAGCTTGATAAATGTTGTTGTAAGAAAATTCTGCGAAAGGAAGACAGTCTTCCCATGTAGATCCATACTCTAGCACACATGCTCTCAACATATCTTCGAGTATTTGATTTACTCGCTCCGTTTGTCCATCAGTCTGAGGGTGATACGCTATGCTGAAATCCAATCGGGTTCCTAATCCTTCTTGGACTTTCCTCCAGAATCTCGAGGTAAATTGAGTTCCTCGATCTTATACGATGTTCTTGGGGACTTCGTGCAAACTGACGATTCTAGCGATGTATAACTCCTCTAGCTTCGAGCTCTAGTAAGTTGTCTTGACTGGTAAGAAATGGGCTACCTTGGACAATCTATCAACTATGACCCAAATAGAGTCATTTCCCCTACTGGAAGTTGGAAAACCGGCGAAAAAGTCCATTCCAACTGAATCCCATTTCCATTCCAGAATCTGCAATGGTTGCAACAGTCCTGCGGGTCTCTGATATCCCGGCTTGACTCTCTGACAAATATTACACTTGGCGATATAGCTTCCGATTTCTCTCTTCATCTTATGCCACAAAATTGTTCCTTCAAATCCTGATACATCTTTGTCCCTCCGGGGTGGATAGAATAAACGGTATCATGGGCCTCCTTCAAAATAACTTCTTTCAACTCTGAATCTGCTGGTACACAGAGACGTCCTTTGTACCACGGAAATCCTTCTTCATCCTCGGTGAAGACGGGTACTTTGCTTGTACCGATACGACGTTTGATTCCGTCGATACTAGCATTTCCTTTCTGCGCCTACTTGACCTGACTGATCAAAGTGGGTTGAAGTTCTATGCTAGCCAAAAATCCTTCACTTACTAATTCCATTCTGAAATCTTCCAACTCCCTGTGCAAACTTGGTTGCTCCTTCAGAATCATGGAGTTCAAGCGACACGACAATCTACTAAGGGCATCTGCTAGCACATTGGCTTTACCGGGGTGATAGTGAATGTCCAGATCATAGTCCTTGATTAGCTCAATCCATCTTCTCTGCCTCATATTCAGGTCCTTCTGAGTGAATATATACTTAAGGCTCATGTGATCTGAATAAATCTGTAACATCCCAGGATTAACACCTAGAATTAAAGAGGACACATGTGTGTGCATTGCATTCATGCATAAGAAAATCTAGGGAATTTTCGTGTATAAGTAAAGAAGTTATAGAGGGATCGAGATCTCTCTTGTTCTGATGGAACATTAGGGCAGGTGCGATGGATTTGGACATGACCTCTACAGTATTTCTATGTTTGAGGGAATGGCAATTCAAATTTGAATATTCAAAACATATATTTAAATTGCAAAAGAATAAAATTATAATTAGAAATAGTGTTACAATTATTATCACATCCTTGAGAGATTATTTATGATTGGGGTATAATTAAATCACAAGTATTAAAATAAAGAAAAGAATTAGTCTATAATATAATATGGATATATAATCATAATTACAATTGAGTAAATGGAACCAATTCAATAAAATGAAATGATAATAATAATAATATTTGTGTATATACATATGGTATTGCTGTTCTTTTACAAAAGAAGACTGAAAGTGTATTACAGGAAACAAATAAATAAATAAATAAATAAATAAATAAGGAATTACATGAATGGAATAACTAAAATAATTCTTTATTACAAGAAGATATATATATTACATTGTTTGCAAATGAATTATAAAAGAAAAATAAAACAAGTAAACTTTATTGAAAGTAATACAATAATACGAAAAGAAATTACAATAATATGAAAAAGAAAACCTAAACTAAATCTGGTATCTTCTTTCTTCTTTGTTTTATTTCCTGCAAAACAAAAGATCAACAAAACATGCTAGAAAGGAGGGGTTAGTATAATAAATTGCTATCAGATATCAATAATGTAGTGCACTGTTTTGTCTCCTCATTAAGCTAAGTTGTTTTTAGAAGGGGCAAGTTTCACCAAATGAATAGTATCTGTTCTTATCTAGCAGCAGCCTCAGTCTATTCATCACAGGCATGGGGAAAGTTTCACCAAGTGGAGAAGTATCCAAAATAGGGATAAATATCAGAATCAGCCGAGCTCATCCACACCATCAAGTTGAATTCATGGAAACTTGCACCCAAAGGGTCCCACTTGACAGCAACACTGTTACAACATGGATATGGGTGTGCTATGAATACAGCAGCAACCCAGGAGGCAGGCAAGCAGGAAGTAGATCCTGTATAATAAGGGGAAGGGAAGCCAGCGGTAGTTAGCTAGTCTCATACCAGTTTCTCCACAGCACCAACAACATTTCTTATCACACGTCCATTTTCCCCAGACTCCTATATCACATCTCCAAGAACACTTCTTGTTCTTCCCAGCTCTGGTTTCTTTCTAGAGCCACCCAAGAGCTAGGACAGGGAAGAAATCAAGGCCATGCCAAAGTTTTATTAGGAGCACAAGGAGAAGATCAGGAGCACTAGGAGAAGGTTAAATAAAAGCTTAAGCTGAAAGCCAGTAGAAACAAGGTGTGAATGTAGAGCAAGCCATCAAATCAATTAGCAGTTGATCAAGAGCAACTACCAGCATACCAGCCATGGGGTAGCAACCACTCTACAAGAAACAGGTTGATCTTTAAAATCTGTATTTAGCTTTTGCATAAGCATCTTGGGATAATAGAGGGAATAATCCAAATCAAACCAATTCCTCTACCCTTCAACTAGATGATCATCTAGGAGGATTTGAGGAGGAGTCCCCTCAGATCTACATAGTGGTGCTATGAATATTCCTCATAGAGAATTATAAAGTTACCAATCTATCTCAACATCTGTTCTAATATAAATCTCTGCCTTAGCTTCTTCATCATAAGTTGGGCCAAGAACGAAGTATAGAAATCTGTTCTTATATCAATTTAAGCCTCATCTTGTGCATCCTTGGCCTGGGGAAAACATTTCCAGTTGACTGAAACATAGAAGCAAGGTATGCTACCTAGCTGCTATTGTGCACACTCTAGTATGAGGCACCACAACATCAGCTAGAACAGAAGATGCTACTAGAGCCAGAAACAACACCAACTAATTCATGCAACCAAGAACAGCTAAATAAATTTAATCATCTTCCTAGTCCCCAATCTAGGAATCATTTCATTCTTATAAATCATTATTGTGATCTGTACTGCAGTATAGGAGACACAGTTAGAAATTAAATTTCTCATGTCTTGTAGTAAACATCACGAATGGAGTTTAGCTAATCACACGTGCCTTGGATGAACAAGTCAACCAAATTGAGGCATTATGTCACAGATGAATCATAGATCAAATTAGCTACAGTGCTTATCCACCAAACAATATATGAAGCTAACAGAAGTAACTCTTCAGTAAACATGCATATAAGTCCTTCAGTGAGCTGTGAATATAGATCCTTCATATTACACCTCAATTCATACATGATTATTGTCACCAAGAGTAACTAAACCAAGCACAATAATAAATTCCAGGAAGAAAATCTTGAAGTTACAACTAGTTCAAGTACAATATTCACACTCATATTTACAGAAAAATATTAAAACAAGATATGTGTTGCCACCTATTTATTGCAGCACCTATACTTATCAGTTTGAGAGATAATTGGGTGGAACATATGCATCTTAGAATATATGCAAGCATTAAAATGTAAAACACATGTTATAGTATGCTTAAATCTTCGATGCCCACTCTTATACCTCATATACATCTTCTTTGATATATATTCATGTGGATGCATTTAGCCAAAATAATTTTAGATATATCTTTTACAAGAGCATCTATGAATTGTTCTATCAAATTGCTAAACCAAGTAGAACCATTGTCCATACACGTTTTACTCCTAGTCACCACTAGAACTTAGACGGACTATTCGGAATAAATTACAATTTCCCATCTAGCGTGGTAGCAATCCATATCCATTTGAACACCAGATGAAAGTAAAAACATATACTCCTTTACTCATCACTACAACACCACCAATTCCAAACAAATTTACCAATCACCTGAATACACATTCGACTAGCATCATAGCCTAGTACATGTCGAGGAATTTAACCAACCACCATAATATCAAGCCTCAAACAATTCATCGGCTCGAAGGCCGCTCACAGAAACATTACCTGTCTAGTGACATGGTTGTTGTAGTAGACAAGAAGGCCGACACCGGGGTTGCAGAAGTTTGCCTTCCCGCCAGTGTCAGAGAAGAAATAATACCACAACACCTATCCCACCACCACAGGAAGGTCATGAAGCAGCACGACGGAGCAACGAAGGGCGCCAGAGTTGCATCCAGATGCCGTCCCGCCGACATCAGGGATAGGGGTAGGCCGTAGTGGCAACTGTAGTAACACATCGATATTGGTGCGTGCACGAGAGGTAGGGGAAAGCAAATCGAGTCAGAGGAGGTTGTAGATCACAGCACAGCAGGCCAAAGCCCCATCTGGCTGGCGCCAGAGGACGGCGAAGGCCGCCCGAATCGGGCAAGCAACGACGGTGGCGTCGAGCAGTACGAGAGGAGGAACGAGGAGATGTGGGGATCACACGAGGGGAGAGTTCGGCCGGGTGGGGTTATCCACCAAGCCTGGCCTAGTTGGGCCAGGGCATCTCAAGAGGCCAACCAAACAGACTCCAACTAGATCCCTTGGGCCTGGTCTTAAAAGATAAAAAGAAAAATCAATTAAAGAATAAAATAAAAATTACCTAAATGCCCTTTTGACATTTAAAGCTCTAGATAATTATAAAAAAATCATAAAAATACATCTAATATATTAAAATCCTCATAAAAATAAAATCTACCTAATAAAAATATAATTTTATTTGTTTAAAATAAATATAAAGCAAGTAATTATTAACACCATTAAATCCTAAATAAAATTTTATAAAATAAGAAAACCCCCTAAAAATAAAAAAAATCATTTTTGTGTATAAGGATAAATTTACTATTTTATAAAAATACTAATCTAATTTTTATATAAAATTTTAAGTAAGTATTAAAAAACATTTAATCCTTTATGGAATTTTATAAATATAATAATACTTAAAAATAAATAAAAATCATTTTTAAGATCTTAAATAAGTATATTTTACTAGAAAAATATTAAGTATGTTATTTCAAAACATATCAAGGTTCATAGATAATAAAATCTCTTTATCTATTCTATAGAAATAAAAATAAGATAAATGTTTTGTTAATTATCTAAATAATAATTTCCTAAGTAAGAAATAACTACATTTTTAAATATGAAACCTTAAAATCTAAGTATCAAAGTAAAAAACATAATTAGATTTTATAATACAAATTAAGTGTAATGTCTTAAATTTATACTCTCTTGATACCTAAAATCAAAATTTCAAAACCACAACCTTCAAGATAACTTTACACATCACTCACAGATATTAAGGAGGAATAGTTTTAATATCTAAATAATATTTAACGTGACTTTAAATCTAACTCATCAATAACACCATCCAAATTATACTTCCATAGAATAGTTGCATATTATTTTCACAAGTTTAATCTAATCATTCACTTAAATATAAAGTGAATAACTCCACACCTTAGTCATACTTATAATAAATTTAAAACTTGAAAATAACTAAAACATATTACACCATAAGTTTAGTTATCCTTTTAAAGTTAACTTTAGTCTCAAAGCTTATAAACATCATTTCTAATAAATCACTTATGTTTTTATAGTTAACTTTGGTCTATTTAACTTAAGACATAAAGCATCTCAAGTCGAAACTAATTAATCAAACACCAAAAGGCATTGATCATGTTCTATTAACAATGAAGATTGTTTAAACCTTAGAAAGGATATATTTTCTTCAAATGTTATTCTTTTTGCCACTTCAAACAATAATCTTATAATAAGTTCTTCAATTCTTCACAACTCAATCCCAAGGATGTTTATCAATAGTCACCAAATGACCATTAACCATAATCAAATTATTTTATACTTTACTTGTATATGTTGAATCGTTAACCCTTGAGTTCCTTATAAAGGTCATTACTTATAAACTAAAACTTAAAGATAAACCAACTCCTAAAAGAATCACCTAAATTCACTTCACTCAAAGCATTGGGGATTCACTTTGGGAGTTTTACAAAATGCATATCATTACTTATGCATAACTGCATCCTGCTTCTTTAAATATTAGTCCTTACCGGACCAATGATGTTGATTTCAGATATTGGATCTTATATTGTCTTGAAGACCGTGAGTGCATAATCTTGCAATCACAAAAGGCAAGTTCACACTTGCTCATGTCCTTCGATTATTTTTTGTAAAATATTTTGCAAATCCAGTGTTGTCATCACCTGCATTTGAAAAGTTCAGAAAACACTATTTTCATAATAATATGATAATAGGTTATTTACCATGAGGTAATAACCTACTATGAAAGTTCCGGTGGTAAAGGAACATATTATCTAGGACTTAACAACCAATGCCGCCAGTGATTCCTGCGCCGTATATTACGCGTTAACCATGAGATTTGGAATGGGACGGAGAAGTCAGCTGTATCCTTTTCCTCTCATATGGAGGAAAGACGGCCTTAACGTGACGTTGTGATTCCTTGTGCGGATCCAACATATGGGTGGGCACCCTTATGCCCCACACTTTTGGTGTCTAGATTATCTATGAATGGTCTTAAGTGGTATAGTCCGTTTAATATGGTACTTGCCAGGGCATCACCAGGTCATAGAGTCTTCGGGAACTCAACAGGGTTTTAGCCTGCCTGAAAGGGGGCTTAACGGAGGTGAGCCGACCCTGAAGGATCGTGCAGACATATGGGGTCACGGAGAGGGAAGTGATTGGCTTGGATCTTAGTCTGGTCCTCAAACCAAGGAAGTGTGAACGATCCTATAACTCGGATGTGCAACAAAGCTAAGATCTCTCATGGGTAAAGTAACGGAGCTCTGTAGAGTGTAAGAACTGTAACTTGTTACTCCCTGTTCCGGGAAGGAGCTGCGAATGCAGCGGCAAAGGAACTCCATGAAATTTCTGGTAAACCTGTGAAGGCTGACGGACATAGCTTTTCTGAATAAAAGCAACCTTTGAAGAAATGTTTATGAAAACCTGCATTGCCTACGACCTATGGTCTCTGGCTGTAGATATAGTGCATCAAACACTCCTTTCTACTGAACCTGCTGAGTACTCTCGTACTCAACGTATCTTCTTAACCCTCGCTAGATTCTAAAGTCAGTACAGATGATGTCTACATCAAGTTATGTTCCAGAAATCATCATCAAAAGCTAAAATCTCTTCGATGAAGTCAATAAAGTCAACATATACATCAACTCAAGTGAAGAAAAAGTTACTGATTAGATAGGAATATAATCTCTAGCCATAGAACCTATTTCTGTAGTGTATTGCAATAGCAGCAATGCCAGATCATTAGTTCAGATACTAGTCTTATTAGTACAAAAGTGTTTGAGTTGTTTATTTCTGATTCTTCTTTGTAATAAGTTTCCTTCTCTCTTTATCCTAGAGTGTTCTCTGGATCTTGTGTAAAGAGTTGAGTTGTAACCTATAGTCATGTCTTGGACATGTTGTTTTCCTATTGTACCACTCTGAGGGATGTAATACCCGTGAACGGTGTTTCATTGGTGTTATGTCAACTACTATAGTGTACTACATCATGTAGTGGTATGCTGGGTCACCACGGCTGGTATGAGAGCATATGCTTTGACCTTAGGATTAAAATCCTTTTAGGAAGATCTGTAGGTTGGATAGTGACTATAGGAGCCATCTTATCTAAACCCAAATATTGTTATGACTTGTGAGAAGTATCCACTTGAGGATAACTTTGTCACTAGATACTTAAGTCATTCTTTCTTAGGAGTATTTATTTTATCCTTTCTCAGTATAGTGCTATTTAGTGTCTTCCGAAGGAGACATAAACCACCAAGATACTGTAGGGAAGTTAATCGGCCACAATAGATTAGGATCAAGTGTAAGACATCAATTGAAGTACTCTTAATGGTGTAGCCTAACCCTAGAATTCATGTAAGACAGTGGAATCTTATGGTTAGTTGATAACCAAAGACAACATGATGAATATCATTAGGATAAATGTTGATGATATGATTAGTAATAATGTGGGATTCACTTGAGGATTCTACGTGATGAAGTGAAATTATGTTAAGACTTAATAACAGTGTAGTGAGAAAACAAAGTCATCATGGTTAGATTATCTCTTACATCATGATAGAGAGGTAAAATATAACAAGATCATGGTGAGCTTAGCTCCGAAACCATGATGAGAGTATAAATATGATAAGTAATTAGTAGATTATCTTGAGGTAGAAGTAAGGAAATAACATGGTAGAACTATGATAGAACTCACAAGTGCTAGAAAATTCTAATAATCTTTGGTTTAAGTTAGCAAATAGAATATGATTAGTCTTTTGGAGTAATCATGTGAGGTTAGTTTACAAATAAAGAAAGGTTGGGCATATTAGCCATTCCAAAAGTGAGACTAAAGGTTAGTCAAGACCAAATTGAGACCACTTTGTTTGATATTATCCTATTGCAATTGAGAAATTTGGGTAAATTATGAGGCAAATAATAGTTTAACCCTATGTGCTAAGTATCACGATGTAAACCTATATGAGGTGGTGTCATATACTACAAAACTAAGCCTGAATTCTAGAGATATTATACTCAACTACTATATTCCGGGCTTAGAATATTATGTGTTATATGTACCACATTTGGATTTCTTTATTTTTCTTGGATCTTCTTGATTGAATAGATCTGTACATGAAGTTTGACTTGGTGTGCAAATGCATATTGCAACATCCAGTTACTACTTGATGTTATAGACCTAGATAGAAAAGGGAATTCGTGTAAGGGAGTGATGAGTTCCAACGAGCAAGATGAAGGCTTACATGAAGAATGAAGCAAAGTTTAAGGATTATCAACACAATTTGAAGGATGGATCAAGTTCAGATCATTGTTAGACATCAATAAGAAGGAAGATGTATGGGGCAACAAGAAGTGATGAACTTAAGGTTCAATCAAAGTAGGTGATGTTGTTAAGAAGTTAATGAAGTAGTTGTACCGAGTTCATGGAAGTATCATGAATAAGTACAAAATAAGAATCTGTGGAACCAAAATGGTATTCAACCTCTGAAAATTCAGAGAGAATGCCAATAGTACGTCGAAGAACCATAGGGTAATACATACACCCTAGGATAGTTCGCAGTCGGTATCTTGTCCGCAACTGGTATTTGGTTGACTTAGTTAACCATATCATCTTAGTATTGCATAAAGAGCATAAAACTTGGCCTAAGTTAGAGAAGACATAAAGGCGTAGAAACATTAAAGCGACCGTATTTCGAGACACCTCGCGAAAGAAGGCCTACCAATGACAGAATGCCCAAACAATAAGTAATACAAATAATGTTGGAAGATTCACCTTAGAGATCCACAATTGTGTGGGTATGCTATAATTTCTTTCATGAAACCTTAAATAGGTAGAGTATAAACTAGAAAAAGACCTACATTCTAGTTATAAAGAAAATGGTTAATAGATGGGCAGTTTAGAGACCATTAGTAAACCCTAAGGGGGAGAGTAAACATTAGGAATGAAAGTATCGTTATCTGACTTTCCTAATAAAGGTTGGAGAAGAAGGACTAACATACAAAAATAGCAAGCCTTAGTTTCATAAGGTTAAAAGAAAATCATCAGAAAAGTACTCTCTGAAGTATGTTTGGATGAAAGATCGAAGTTTATTTCAAGGTAGTAGTACTCAAACCTTGAGGTAACTAATAAGTGGAAGTTGAAGAAGTACTTAAGGTATTGAAAGTGGTAGAATAGATTAAATCCTAATAGACTAATTCAAGAGGAAACAACTCTTATGTAATCCTTAAGAGGTAATAAAGCACATCCAATTAAACTTGTATAAAGGAAACAACAAGAAATTCCAATGGGTATGGACTAAATGAGTTCAAAACCAATCTTCGGAAGGAATAATGTCAACACCCGAATTTTTAATCCTAGATGCCTGTTATGCCATACATCGCAATCCCAGGATTACCATTTTTGCGAGACATAACAGAATTGGATACCACAGTACATCATCCATTACAAACCATACATAAGGTCTTACACAAATAAGGATCTCATGATCTAGTTCTTAATACAACTTCAAGCAGCGGAATACATAATAATAACAGTAGCGTAGGCGAAGCTCCATCTTCGGGGTCACAGGCAATGCTGACGATGGGAGATGACCTAGTTGTCGTAACCTTCCGGGGGTCCATCCTCCAGGTACTCCTCTTCATAGTCTGGCCACGGGAATAGCCAGGGACAAAGCCATGAGTACTCTTTAAGTACTCTCAAACTAATACTAACAAGTAAAAGGGTTTTTGGATAATAGGACACTAGGCTCTAGGGTTGTTTTGCAAAGGCCAGATTTATCCCTACTAAGTTCAGAAGCAAGAGAGCTAGTTGAAGTTTATAACACCTAAGCGGGAACTTGTATTTCGTAGCACAACCCTGTTGTAGTCAAGTCAAAGTCTCAATTTATTTCACAAGTCATTTTGAAAACAGCTGACGGGGTAACAGTATGGCCACTCCAACTGTCCATAACCGCGGACGCGGCTATTCGAATATTTTGACACTCTGCAGAGATTGTACACTTTAACCACAACATTCGATACATCCGTTAGGAACAAATCCCGAATTCACCATACTCAGTATGCGGATAATTAATCCTAACCTTTCGATTACACGCCCTAGTATAAGCACCTCTCATATGAGTTTGGCCTCCCAACCATGACCAACTGTCATCTTGGGTACTGCACAGGTGGACAATCTTCACAAGGTAGCCTCAGCTCAGACCATGGCCGTGAGGGAACTAATACTAAGGTACTGCACAGGTGGACAATCTTTTTCATCCTTGTTGTCACAAACTCCTTTGGAAAAGTTGCTTTCCATGTTGAGCATTTGATCTGTCACCTTATGCAACATTTGGGCTTGGTTTTCCAAAAACTTTTGCAGGGTTGGTTCTTCCCCACTGGTGTTGGCTATGAATTGAGCTGTCATTTGGTTCAACCGGTTTTGGGTTGTTATGAGTTCTCCCATGTTGTCCTCTTGGTTGTTGTTGATGTCATCAACCTTGATGTTGGAGTCTCTTGGAGTAGTCATCTGTTTGGGTTGAATTGAGATTAGAATAGGAAAAATATTTCTAAGGAAATAATTCTAATCACACACATCACAATTCACTCAAGAAATGTGCAAGCAATCATAAGCCAAACATTTCACTCAAACAACAAAGTTCAAGCATATCTTTAGGCAACAAAATATTTTTGTTACACCACATAAGTTGGTGTGGTTGACGTAACTAAAATATGGTAGTCCATCTATATGGTTCATTTGTGATCTTTCCATCCTTCTTGGTTGATTCCTTCTTGCATGAGATCTTGGTTTCCTTGGGAAAACTCTAGATCACAAAACTTCAAAGGTGATGTTGGCTTTTCTAAGTTGTGTTTCCTTAGTCTCCAAATCTTGAGCAAGATTTCTGGTCTCACTTGTCCTTAGTGATATCCAAGGTTGAAGTCCTTGGTGAACCTGCTGAAGATGTTGAAGTCATTAGAGTTGAAGATGTTGAAGTCATTAGAGTTGAAGATGTTGAAGTCATTAGAGCTGATGAAGTCCTTAGCTCATGGTGAAGTCTTTGGCCATGGGGTAGGCTTTATCCATCAAGTTGAAATAGAAGATATGTAGAATCAATACCAAAATGGTTGAGGAAAGAGTTTACAAGATTGTTTGTAAATAAGTTTTGGAACAAATACAACTCCTATTTTTCTAAGGGTTTGTACAATCCTAGGTTTACAAATCCTACAGGCAACACAGTGCTCTGATACCATCTGTAGAGGGTCCCCAACCTTTAATAAGGTAGAGATCCCTGTGTTTACAATGCTAGTCCCTGGATCAATAGCTAGCATCCACAGTTAAGATGTAATATCAAGAAACAAAGGTCATAATATAACTTTATAACCAGGAATAACATAATTTTATTACATCTTACATAGCTCATTTGGCTATTGCATTACATTGCAGCAGAATATCTATAAGCATGGGGTCCTTCATCTTCAAAGTGCTACAGGCAAACATGTTGGTTGTAGACTTGTAATCCTAATCAATCAACTTCACTAATATCAAACAAACCTGCAACATAACAAGTTACAGCCACAAGGGTCAATACATTTGAATTATATTGGCAAGTGTCACTACTATGTAGTAATAAATGGATCCTATCATTACATGCATATTTGGATAAGAAGGGTTTTAGGCTCATTTGCAGAAAGCAATAATTTATCCTATCTTTTCAAAATGGTTTTTTGATCTTTTGTCAAATCTTTCTGAGCTCCTTGGTACACCCCAAGTGCTTCAAGTCTTTGTAAAAATCTCTTGAGGTCCTTGGTACACCCCAAGTGCTTAAAGTCTTTGCCAAAATCTCTTGAGCTCCTTGGTACACCCCAAGTGCTTCAAGTCTTTGCTTTCACTTTAAAATTTTTGCTTTTAGAAGTTGGAATGTCGATATTTCCCATAGCTTCAGGATTTAGTTGCTCAGTATTGTCCATAACCGGGGACACGGCTAAGTACTTAGAATTTGATCTTCTGCAGAAGTTGTACACTTTACCCACATGACACAATCTCATCTTGTTGCCACCAGTGGCCGCTGGATAAGTACTCACCAAGATGGAATACTGGCAGACTGAGATTGTGACGAAGTCTTTCCATAGGGTCCTCCCAATCTAGCTTGTCTACCAGGCACCAATGTAGGGTTCCAAGTTCCCTCATTTAGTTAACCTGAAGAGGCCAATGCATGGGTCTTCCCAATGTAGTTGACTAAGCCAGTGCCCATTTAGCATGTGGCTGTACACGGAAGCCACTATTGGAGAAACATGTTCAATCTCTAAGTCCCTGGGTGGTTTTCTTTTAGTGCACAACCAAAAGGAGATTGCCATAAAAACATGGTTCCTTTTGTTCCCACCTTTTCCAAAACTTGAGTATCCTTGTCCACCCAGGTGGTTCATTGAGTACTTGTTTTATTATATAAAACATAAGTCTTTTCTCAACTTCATAAAATCTCAACATGTATCTCTTCTCAAAAATATGTAGCATGGCTAAGCATTTTACAACTACATTGTTTTCACTAAGGAATATATAAGGGTATCCTATTAGGATTTAGCATAGCATAAAGTATAGAAATTCTTTTCATGCATGTTTCAAAATCCACTAAGTATAATGAAAATAGTAGGACTTGGATGATAGTGTCACTCGCCTTGTTGGTAGGGAATGTTGGTTCACTTCTTGATCTTGCTAATCTCACACTCTTCTAACTTCACTACAATTCAATCAAGCAAACATAGGTTCAACTAGCATTCCAACCAATAAACAATTTAACACACATAAAAAACTAAGTCATGCATGCAAGCATGCAAAGATAGTTTTATTTGCAAAGGTGGTTTCTACTAGGCTCTATACTTTGTAAGGTTCAAAGTGGTCATTTTCTAAAGTGGCAAAACCATTTGCAAAAGGGTTTTATCTATAGATCATTTTTAAATCAAATCATCATTTCATGTGGTGGAAAATGCTTTTAGCAAAGCTACAATTTTATATTGTTCACCAAATAAGTTGTTAATTCACAAAACTTGGTGTTTGGGGTCAGTAGGTTTGAATCTACACATTTGCCAAAGGTTTTTTTTTTCAAAAATCATTTCCATAGCAAAACCAATATTTTTATTTGACTAGAAATGAGCTAATTTAATTATTCAATCCTAATCTTCACCAAAAACCTTTTTTAAATTCATGGGTTGGTTCCTAGGGTCATTAGGTTCACAACAAACCAATTTGCAAAGATTTCAACCGCAAAATCATTTTGGAATAATTTTTGTAACCTAAACAAGCATACAAATGTTTCTGCAAAAACAAACATTTTACAAGAAGCTTTTTACTAAACAAATTGCATGGTTGGCTAGGGCTTGTCTTGCTGATTCCATTGATATAAAGTTTGCAAAATTTGGACCTGTAGAACTAAAGTTATGGATTTTTCAAATTTGCAAACAAATCTGATTCTAATTCTGTTTTAAAACAAAAGCTGGGCCACGCGGCGCTTTCCTATTCGTCGGTACCGCTTCGGCCGGATCAGCAACGTGAGGCGTTGGATTAAGTTAAATCGCACGGCACTGGTTGCGTACCCCTTCAGCGTTAAGTGATCTAATCGCAGCCGCAGGATCTTAATCGCACGACGCACAGCGCGCTAGCCATAGACGGGCGGCGCTGGTGGCGGCAGGCGGCGGCGTGTCTGGCTATGGTGGAGCTGGTGCTAGAGGAAACGAGGAAGATAGAGGAGGGTCTCACCGTGCTCGCAAGGTTGCGGTGAAGCTCAAGGCGTGGTCGGTTCGTCGAGGGGCGCTCAGACGCGATGGGGATTCCTCGCCGGAGTGGGTGGCGGCGTCAGGTGGTTCTGGTCGTTGTCGGGGGCGACGCTGTGGTTCACTCCGAGGCAAAACAAGGACACAGTTAGACGCGTGCGGTCCTGGGGTTCACGCGAGTATGATAGAGAGAGCTAGGGGTGGTCTGGCTTACCAGGGGGAGGTCGCCGGAGAAAGAAGCAGACGCGGCGGCACTCAGAGGTTGTCGAAGAGGAGGCTCTGGGGCGAGTGCGGACGAACGGGAGGCACAGGGAGAAGCGCCTGAGGCTGGGGGTCACGACCATGTGGTCAGGGAGGCAAGGGGCGACAGGGTTCGGCCGGAATCGCTCGGTGAGCTCGCTGGAACAGAGGGTGGTGCAGAGAAGATTCCGAGCAGCCTGGTGGCCGAGAGAGCTAGGCGAGGGAGGGGAAATGGAGAGGAGAGGGAGGCGTTTAAGGGGGCATGGTCGCGGAGTGATTAAGATGCGGCATTGAAGCGAATTCATTCGCGGTATCAACGGCAGGAAACGGCCGGCGAGTTCAACGCGGGGAGGAAGACGATGACACGGCAGTGTGGGGCAGCTTCGTCAGCGAGAGGGGGAAGTGCAGGTGGGGTCCTGTCGTCAGTGAGGGTGTGGGTGGGTTTTGGGGTGCGAAACATTTTCCTGCGGGGAGAGAGGGAGTGGGCTGGTTGGGCCTTGTTGGGCTGGACAGTTGGGTTGTTGTCTGGTTCATTTTTCTTTGTTTAGTAAACTTTTTCTTTTTCTAATTGTTTTTCCTGTTTTGAATTTCAATCAACCAATTCAAACATTCAAATCAAATCAAACCTCCACCAAACTTTGTATTGAGTTTAGTTCTGTTTAACAGAAATATTCCAAGTCTCAAAATAAAATATTATTTTTATTCTTTTAGGATCTATTTAATAATTAAATAAATAGTCCTTAGTTATTTATTCAAATAGGATTTGTTTTAAAATCTTCATTTGAAATCTAAATAAAACCAGAAACACTTCAGCAGGTTTTATTTGAGAATATAAAATGTTTTAAAAAACTTGTTTAAAATAATTTAACAAGTTTTGATGTTTAATTAAAATGGCAAAGCCTTTACTCTAATAAATATGGTTTATTAATAAACTCTCATTTTTATTTAAACAAACCTTTACTCTTTTAATCAAAGCAAAACATTTTATTTCCAAAAGCTTGGCCAAGGTTTAATTTGGCTCTATAAAATAATCCTTATTTATATTTCTTCCTTTTCATTTGAAAACTAAATCTTTTTACTAAAAGATCCAAAAATAGTAATTTCACTTATTTAAAATTTTCTTTATTAAATGTTTATCTTTTCAAATCCCTTTAGGATTTGTTTGATCAAAATAGGTTTGAAGGTTTCCATTTGGAATCAAAAGTTTCTTCTCACCCTGAAAATCAACAAAGTTTTATTTTATTCATTTATTTTTCACATTACAAGATTTGGAAAATCTTGGGATGTGACACCTAGCTAATGTCAAGAATTTGTCACGGTATTCCACCACATTCATCCTTCCTTGCTTCAGTTCTCTGAACTCGTCTCTCATCCTCTTGATCAAACCCGGTGGCACATGGGTTCTGCTGAACTTGACCTTGAATTCCTCCCAGGTCATCATCTGGCCTCCGGTCATTGCATGAACACTGTTCTACCATGCCCTGGCATCTCCGGCTAGATAGTGGGTGGCGAACAGAACTTTCTCGTTGGCTTCCACTCCGGCTACTTCTAGGTTATTTTCCATGGTTTGCAGCCAATCATCGGCGTCTAGGGGCTCTTCTGACTTAGTGAAAACAGGTGGGTTGGTATTCTGGAAATTCTTGATCTTAGATCCATGGTTGTCCTAATTTCCGTGGCCTTGGTTGTTGTGGGCAAGCTGAGCTATCTGTTGCAGGGTGGCTAGGTTGGCTTGACGTTCTGCTCTTTCAGCTTCACAGTCAGAAGTCAACATTTGCAGGATCTGCAACATTGGGTCCGGGGATGTACCACTTCCTCCGCGTGGCATCTGAAGATTGAGATAGATCATGAGAAAAGAGGGAAATTTCTAAGGTTTCGGGGACTTTGAAAAGTTTTTAAAGTTTGACTCATAGTTTTCTAGCAACTTGCTTTTCATTCATTCACTCATAGCACACGATACAACACACACCACAACAAAGAAAAACAGATGGTTTTAAGAACCATTCTGAAAACTACGATACAGTGGGACCGGATACTACTCAGTACGCTAGTGCTCAAGTGGTACTACTCCTCGGAATCGGTGGCTTCATCATCTTCCTCATCATCAATGAAGGCGAAATCATCCTCATCGGTGAAGAAATCCATAGCCTGATCCTCCAGAAAATCATCATCATTGCTGAGATAGGAGTAGGGGTCTCCACGAAGGTCCTCTCCGGCATTCTCCCTTTCTTCCAACTGCATGTCTCTCTCGTGGATGGTTTCCTCCAAATATGAGATGCGGTGGCAAAGATGGGCAATGATGCGCTCCTTCTTGTCGAGCTGACGGCGGTGAGACTTGCGATCCTTTGCTAGCATGGCGATGGTCTGATCCTTCGTCTTGATGATGGCAGACTTGTGGTTGGAGTAGTCATGGCAGTTATCCAACTCCTACTAACAATCGTACATCATGAAGCTAAGGTGGTCCAATTGAGTCTTCAGCTCGGGGTGGTATGGGGCTTCCAGTGGTTGTCCATTTGCATCACGCCTCGGGAAAAACTCAAAGCGAGTTCCCTTGATCTGATTGATGCTCTGCCCACACAGACGGGCAAGACTTTCCTGCATGGCCCTGGCAAGTCCATCGAGCCAGTTGTTCTCTCTCAAGGTAAACTGAATTCCCTCAGCAGTGGGAGGTTCAATCTTTCCTCGGAGACTTGCAACAATGAGCCACTGCAGATCTTCTCCTCCTTGATCATTGAGCTGATCTTCGAAGAACTCGGGGTGCGGACGCTCCAGAAGTTCCGAAATCTGGTCCAAATCCCTCTCAAAGATAAGGTCTCCTCCATTCCCCAACTGATAAAACTTGCTGTACTTCACGTCCATCTATAAGAATATAGGATGAGTAAGTTAGTAGAGTGATCAAGTGTGTCAAATTTTATGTATTTTGCAAGAGTTTTTGAGGAACATGAATTTTCATGAAAGAATCAAAGGGATAAGAATGAGAGTAATTTTTCGTAAATATTTGCTTCCTTTGGTTTTGAAACTAAGTTTTTGATTCAAACGTCTAGTCTAACTAGGGTCTCCTATGGTCAGGATGGCTCTGATACCAACTTGTCAACACCCGGATTTTTAATCCCAGATGCCTGTTATGCCATACATCGCAATCCCATGATTACCATTTTTGCGAGACATAACATAATTGGATACCACAGTACATCATCCATTACAAACCATACATAAGGTCTTACACAAATAAGGATCTCATGATCCAGTTCTTAATACAACTTCAAGCAGCGGAATACGTAATAATAACGGTAGCGTAGGCGAAGCTCCATCTTCGGGGTCACAGGCAATGCTGACGATGGGAGATGATCCTAGTTGTCGTAACCTTCTAGGGGTCCATCCTCCAGGTACTCCTCTTCATAGTCTGGCCACGGGAATAGCTAGGGACAAATCCATGAGTACTTGCAAACTAATACTAACAAGTAAAAGGGTTTTTGGATAATAGGACACTAGGCTCTAGGGTTGTTTTGCAAAGGCCAGATTGATGCCTACTAAGTTCAGAAGCAAGAGAGCTAGTTGAAGTTTATAACACCTAAGCGGGAACTTGTATTTCGTAGCACAACCCTGTTGTAGTCAAGTCAAAGTCTTAATTTATTTCACAAGTCATTTTGAAAACAGCTGACGGGGGAACAGTATGGCCACTCCAACTGTCCATAACCGTGGACGCGTCTATTCGAATAGTTTGACACTCTGCAGAGATTGTACACTTTCACCACAACATTCGATACATCCGTCAGGAACAAATCCTGAATTCACCATACTCAGTATGCGGATAATCAATCCTAACCTTTCGATTACACGCCCTAGTATAAGCACCTCTCCTGTGAGTTTGGCCTCCCAACCATGACCAACTGTCATCTTGGGTACTGCACATGTGGACAATATTCACAAGGTAGCCTCAACTCAGACCTTGGCCGTGAGGGAACTAATACTAAGGTATATAAGTTTCCAGTCAAGCCCTACCCAATCTTCGGGTATTGTGGTTGTACGATAAAATTGGAATGGTATCGCATCCAGACAACCATCAGTTTTATAAAGGGCTAAGGCTCATGCCTCAACATTTTCATCACCATAATCATCTGGTGTTCAGAAACACATGTCAAAACATCTCAGTATAATGATCCATCATTCTAAGGTTTTCATAACCATTTTCACCAAGTAATCCCAACTAAAGTTGATCAAGTTTTATGCTTAGCACTAGCATCTACAAATGGGGGTAAGTACTAATGAGGGGTGGTAAACTAGTGGAGTTTCAACTAAGTTCAATCTCATGCCACAGGATGACATCAAGATTATATAGCTTAGGCCAAATATCTCCTTAGAATCTACAAGTCACTTAAGTACTCTCTAAGGAAGTAGCTTTGATAAAGAAATAAAATAGAAAGCTTGCACTTAAAACTAGGATTGGGTACCAAGTGGGTATGATCACATATGCTCTAGGCATATAGTTGGAATGGTAACAAGCAAGTATTAGCTTGCACAATTGCAAGTATAAGCTTGCATAGGTCAACTTGATTAGTAAGGCTTGCATCAGTATCAGTATAAGCTTGCTAAATTGCAAGTGTTAGCTTGCACATTCACTAGTAGTATTAGGCTTGCCTTGTGCAGAGCAGTGGTTGAAGTTCTCCTCGGCTTCCTCTTCGTAGTATCCTCCTTCCTCCTCATATCCTTGGTCGGTACTAGCGTCTATAAATAAATACGATGTACACAATCACCAAACAATACTTAACTACTTGCAATCATCACACAAAAGGGTCCTATAGATGATCTAGCATCATCACTAACATTACAAGATTAAAGCTTGGTTTAATTCCTTTTATTTTTAGAAAAGTAATTTCTACTCATTGAAAAATTACTTAAGATTTAATATTCTCCAAACCAAACATGGGATCATGCTGACACATGTCATCACCACATATTTTAGTCCATGGGAATGTGATTTAAAGTGGTGTCACAATTTAATAAGGTTTTACCCTTTTATTTTAATTAGTTTAAGTGGCTAGAAATGCATATGTGGCATTCTTTTATTACTTGGTCAATATTTTTGTAAGTAAACCTATATATTTTTATATATTCTGAAAGGTATGGTTAATTGTGATTTTTGAGAGTTGGAATCAACTCAAAAGCTATTGTGGTTTAAATTTGAAAAATGTTTGAATGCAGAAAAGCTTTTGCCTTGTTATTTTTGCCAAGGGTGATCTACAGATCCAAATGACCTGAATCCAACGGGCTTGGATTCAGCATTCATAGACCTTTCTAACAAAATTGGTTTCATTCAATTTGGTGCACTGAGTCGATCTTGGTTGATTTTTGAAACTGGGTACAGAAGTGTGTTTGAAATAAAATGGAAAAGGTTTACTTCAAATAACTGGGTTGCGCGGGAAAGGTTAACGGGCCGGCCTGCTAAGCACAGCGCTTCCGCGGGCTGTGTAAGTTGTTGTCCCCACGCGTTAGTGACATAGGGGGGTGCGAAGCGGTATGGGCGATGTGGTGCGTTCGATCTGGTTCTAATCCAACGGCTAAGAGTCATCGTCGACGTTGGGCAACACCGGCGAGACAGAAACCTAGCGCGGCCAGTGAGGTTCGTTGGGGGCTCACCCGGGTTCAGGCGAGGGTCAGCGAGGCGGGCGAACGACAAAGTCAACGACGGCAAACCTCCTGGTACCGGCAGCTTCTCCTGGGGAGGCTCCAATCACTGGCGCGCTTCTTCTCCAGTAGCGGCGGGCTCCGGTGAAATTCCGGCGATGCGCTGCTCGCCTTGCTCCGGGAACGGTGTGGCACGATCAGTGAGAAGAGGGGAGTGAGATGGTGTGCTCCATTCGGCTGGGGATGGCCTCTATTTATAGTCGCAACGACGAGACCGAACGGGATGGGCAGGCAACGGTGGCGACATGGCTACGGGCTGCTAGAGGCATGGCCGGCAGTGGCGATCGCTTGGTGGTCTCCTGGCGATGCTCTGCGGTTTTAATGCATGCGTAGGGGCGGTGCGGTTTGGTCTAGAACGCGCGATGCTCTGCGCGGCAGAGGCGGCGTCTTCGACGGCGAGCGGTGGCTGTGCGGCATGGGGCGGCGAACGGTGATGTCTGGCGGTCTCCTGGGTCGGTGGCGATCATGTATGCATGCGGCAAGGGCGGCGTGCGGTCTGTGGGCGTCGGTCGAGCATGGCACTCTGGTGCATGCTCGGCACGGTTGCTGGCGAGCTGGGCGCGGTCCGTGCGTGTGGTCCAGGGGTTGGCAAGGTTCGAGAGTTGGACAGGGAGTGGCGGTGGACGGTGGGCTGCCTCCTAGACAAGGTTGGCACGGCTAAATCTCCTCCTAGCTTGCTGTCTCCACTGGGGTGGCATGGTGAGCTTCGGCTGTTCACCATCGATGTCATTGCCTAGCTTGCAGTGAGGCTAGTGCTTGGTTTAACTTGCTAGATGATCTACTGAGATGGTTGTGAGTTAGAGAGGGAACAAGTTAGGCTTCAATCACTGCTCACAATAGTGTTTAGGATTTTGATGATTTGTGTCTGCCAAGTGTTTGATGAAATGGTTGCAAGAACTCAAGTTTTGAATTTTGAAAATATTTTTGGTGGGTGTGCTAGGTTGGTGCTGGTGAGTTTGCAGATTCTTTGGTTTTGAAAGTTGAGCTTGTTTGAGTGGTTTTTGAAAAAGTGGGATCTTCCCATATGATAAAGATTCAATTTCGAATTGTCATTTAAACTATGCATTTGAAAGTTTCTGGATGATCACAAAGTGGGCCTTGATAATTTGTTATGAGTACAATCAAGGGGTGCAAAGATCCAGAAAAGTTTCTGTTAAGTTCTGAATGTTTGAGACAACCAAAGTAGGCATGGGAGTTAAATTGGTCAAAATGACCATTCCCTTATTTTATTTGTTTTGATTTACTTGTCTTCGGGAAAAGTGTGGGAAATGTTTAGATGATGTTTATTTCACCTAAGCATCCATTTACAAGCAAAGGAACACACAAACAAGAATTCAACATGAAATGCATACTCACATGCATGCTTCCATAATTTTATTTTAGAAAAGTTTTTGTTAACCCTAAATTGATGATTAGAGTTTGATGATCCAAGTTTAGTATTTTTGGGATGTTACAAATACCAGTGTAAACCATACCATGGCAAACCAAAAATTTAGTCTTTTGACCATAACTATTGTGTAATAGAGCTTAAACCCCTATTTTAGTGAGACTTCCTAGACCTTACACAGGATAGTAAGGAGGCTCGATAATCAAGTAAAGGAGTTGGTTAGGATGACTAATCAGGGTAATGAACTAAAGAAGAGAGTCCAACTTAAGGGTTCCATAATAAGAACATATCTCTAAAGGCATGATAGTAAAAGGAACTTTCGGGTATTGGGATAACAAGTTGGAGATTGCCAAGTAGGATGAGAATTTAAGGAAAAGATCTGAATATGGGATACTGCAATTATTCCCATTGAGGTTGCCATGGAGTTGAGAAATGTCGTAACAAATACAAGACAATCCCTCATTCTGAAATGTGAGAGTATACGAACTTCGAGGATGAAGTTTATTTTAAGGGGGGAGTCTGCAACATCCGAGGATTAACACCTAGAATTAAAGAGGACACATGTGTGTGCATTGCATTCATGCATAAGAAAATCTGGGAATTTTCGCACAAAAGTAAAGAAGTTATAGAGGGATCGAGATCTCTCTTGTTCTGATGGAAACATCAGGGTAGGTGCGACGGATTTTGACATGACCTCTACAGTATTTCTAAGTTTGAGGGAATGGCAATTCAAATTTGAATATTCAAAACATATATTTAAATTGCAAAAGAATAAAATTATAATTAGAAATAGTGTTACATTATAATCACATCCTTGAGAGATTATTTATGATTGGGTTATAATTAAATCACAAGTATTAAAATAAAGAAAAGAAAAGAATTAGTCTATAATATAATATGGATATATAATCATAATTACAATTGAGTAAATGGAACCAATTCAATAAAATGAAATGATTATAATAATAATCTTTGTATATATACATATGGTATTGTTGTTCTTTTACAATAAAAGACTAAAAGTGTATTAGAGGAAACAAATAAATAAATAAAAAGGAATTACATGAATGGAATAACTAAAAGAATTTTTATTACAAGAAGATATATATATATATATATTACATTGTTTGCAAATGAATTATAAAAGAAAAATAAAACAAGTAAACTTTATTGAAAGTAATATAACAATACAATGACTTTATATTATTCAAACAGAAAAGAAATTACAATAATATGAAAAAGAAAACCTAAACTAAATCTGGTATCTTCTTTCTTCTTAGTTTTATTTCCTGCAAAACAAAATATCAACAAAACATGCTAGAAAGGAGGGGTTAGTACAATAAATTGCTCTTAGATATCAACAGTGTAGTGCACTGTTTTGTCTCCTCATTGAGCTAAGTTGTTTTTAGAAGGGGAAAGTTTCACCAAATGAATTGATTATGTTTTTATCTAGAAGTGGCCTCAGTCTATGTATCACAGGCATGGGGCAAGTTTCACCAAGTGGAGAAGTATCCAAAATAGGGATAAATATCAGAATCAGCCGAGCTCATCCACACCATCAAGTTTCATTCATGGAAACTTGCACCCAAAGGGTCCCACTTGACAGCAGCACTATCACAGCATGCATATGGGTATGCTGTCAATACAGCAGTAACCCAGGAGGCAGGCAAGCAGGAAGTAGATCCTGTATAATATGGGGAAGGGAAGCCAACGGTAGTTAGCTAGTCTCATACCAGCTTCTCCACAACACCAACAACATTGCTTATCACACGTCCATTTTCCCAGACTCCTATATCACATCTCCAAGAACACTTCTTGTTCTTCCCAGCTCTGGTTGCTTTCTAGAGCCATCCAAGAGCTAGGACAAGGAAGAAATCAAGGCCATGCCATAGTTGTATTAGGAGCACAAGGAGAAAATCATGAGCACTAGGAGAAGGTTAAATAACAGCTTAAGCTGAAAGCCAGTAGCAACAAGGTGTGAAGGTAGAGAAAGCCATCAAATCAGTTAGCAGTTGATCAAGAGCAACTACCAGCATACCAGCCATGGGGTAGCAACCACTCTACAAGAAGCAGGTTGATCTTTAAAATCTGTATTTAGCTTTTGCATAAGAATCTTGGGAAAATAGAGGAAATAATCCACATCAAACCAATTTCTCTACCCTTCAACTAGATGATCATATAGGAGGATTGGAGGAGGAGTCCCCTCATATCTACATAGTGGTGCTATGTATATTACTCATAGAGAATTATAAAGTTACCAATCTATCTCATCATCTATTCTAATATAAATCTCTGCCTCAACTTTTGCATCATAAATTGGGCCAAGAACAAAGTACATAAATCTGTTCTTATATCAATTTAAGCCTCAGCTTGTGCATCCTTGGCCTGGGGAAAACATTTCCAGTTGACTGAAACATAGAAGAAAGGTATGCTACCTAGCTGCTATTGTGCACACTCTAGTATGAGGCACCACAACAGCAGCTAGGAGAGAAGATGCTACTAGATCCAGAAACAACACCAACTAATTCATGCAACCAAGAACAACTAAATAAATTTAATCATCTTCCTAGTCCCCAATCTAGGAATCATTTCATTCTTAGAAATCATTATTGTGATCTGTCCTGCAGTATAGGAGACACAGTTATAAATTAAATATCTCATGTCTTGTAGTAAACATCATGAATGGAGTTCAGCTAATCACACATGCCTAGGATGAACAAGTCATCCAAATTGAGGCATTATGTCACAAATGAATCATAGATCAAATTAGCTGTAGTGCCTATGCACCAACAATATATGAAGCTAACAGAAGTAACTCTTCAGTAAACATGCATATAAGTCCTTCAGTGAGCTGTTAATATAGATCCTTCATATTACACCTCAATTCATACATGATTATTGTCACCAATCTTAAATAAACCAAGCATAGTAATAAATTCCAGGAAGCAAATCTTGAAGTTACAACTAGTTCATGTACAATATTCACACTCATATTTACAGAAAAATCTTAAAACAAGATATGTGTTGCATCTCTTTATTGCAACACCTATACTTATCAGTTTGAGATATAATTGGGTAGAACATATGGATCTTAGAATATATGCAAGCATTTAAATGTAAAACACATGTCATAGTATGCTTAAATCTTCGATGCCCACTATTATACCTCATATTCATCTTGTTTTCTATATATATTCATGTGGATGCATTTAGCCAAAATAATTTTAGATATATATTTTACAAGAGCATCCGTGAATTGTTTTATTAGATTGCTAAACCAAGTAGAACCATTGGCCTTACAAGTTTTACTCCTAGTCACCACTAGAACTAAGGCGGGCTATTTGGAATAGATTACAATTTCCCATCTAGCGTGGTAGCAATCCATATCCATTTGACCACCAGATGAAAGTAACAAAATATACTCTTTACTCATCAAAGTGTGATGAACTAGAGATTACTACAACACCACCAATTCCAAACAAATTTACCAATCACTTGAATACACATTCGACTAGCATCATAGCCTAGTACATGTCGAGGAATTCAATCAACCACCATAATCCTAAGCCTCAAACAATTCATCGGCTCGAAGGCCGGTCACAGAAACATTACCAATCTAGTGACATGGTTGTTGTAGTAGACAAGAAGGCCGACGCCGGGGTTGCAGAAGTTTGCCTTCCCGCTGGTGTCAGAGAAGAAATAATACCACATCACCTCTCCCACCACCACAGGAAGGTCATGAAGTAGCACGGCGGAGCAACGATGGGCGCCGGGGTTGCATCCCTAGATGCCGTCCCTCCGGCATCAGGGATAGGGGTAGGCCGCAGTGGCAACTGCAGTACCATATCTCCATGGGAGCATGCACGAGAGGCAGGGGAAAGTAAATCGAGTTAGAGGAGGTTGTAGATCATAGCACGGCGGGCCAAAGCCCCATCTGGCTGGTGCCAGAGGATGGTAGAGGCCACCGGAATTGGGAAAGCAATGGAGGTAGCGTCGAGAAGTACGAGAGGAGGAACGAGGAGATGTGGGGATCACACGAGGGGAGAGTTTGTCCGGGTGGCGTTATCCACCAAGCCCGGCCTAGCTGGGCTAGGGCATCTGAAGAGGCCAACCAAACAGACACCAACTAGATCCCTTGGGACTGGTATTAAAAGAGAAAAAGAAAAATCAATTAAAGAATAAAATAAAAATTACCTAAATGCCCTTTTGACATTTAAAGCTCTAGATAATTATAAAAAAATCATAAAAATACATCTAATATATTAAAATCCTCATAAAAATAAGATCTACCTAATAAACATATAATTTTATTTGTTTAAAATAAATATAAATCAAGTAATTATTAACACCATTAAATCCTAAATGAAATTTTATAAAATAAGAAAAACCCCTAAAAATAAATGACTAGAATGGCCTATGAGGCATTCTTTTATTACTTGATCATTATTTCTGCAAGTAACCCTATATATTTTTATCTATTCTGAAAGGTATGGTTAAATGTGATTTTTGAGAGTTGGAATCAACTCAAAAGCTTTTATGGTTGAATTTTGAAATTTTTTTGAATGTAGAAAAGCTTCTACCTTGTTATTTTTACCATGGGTGATCTACAACTCCAATTAGTTTGAATCCAGCGGGCTTGGATTAAGCACTCCCGTACCTTTCTAACAAAATTGGTTTCATGCATTTTGGTTTAGTGAATCGAGCTAGGTTGATTTTTGAATTCTAGATATAGAACTAACTTTGAAACTAAATGAATAAACATAAGTTTGAATTGCTGGGTCACGCGGGAGGTTTAACTGGGCCGGCCCACTACGCACAGCATGCGCACGGGATGGTTAAATGAACGACCCCACTCGTCAGTGAGACATCAAGTGGCGAAGGGGCACGGGGTGATCTAGGCCATGCGATCTAGTTCTAATCCTACAACTGTGGTTCATCGTCCACGCCTGAACATGATGTGGCGAGGCTGAACCCTAGCACGGCCAGTGTGGGTCTGTGGGGGCTCACCGGGGCTCCAGCGATGGTCGGTGATGGGGGAAAACGACGAAGTTGATGACAGCGATCCTCCTTGTACCGCCAGCTTCTCCTAGGGCGGCTCCAATCGACGGCGCCTCTCCTCCTCTCCAGCGGTGAACTCCAGTGCAATTCCGGCCACCTGGTGCTCGCCTTGCTCCGGGAATGAGTGGGTGTTATCAGTGAGAGGTGGGGAGTGAGATGGTGTAGAGAATTCGTGCTGGGAAGGCCTCTATTTATAGTGCCTGAAGGGGACCGACGGGCGCGGGTGGAGCTCGTCGTTGTCGTCGGCACATCGTGCTAATGGCATGGGAAAAGGTAGAGGACGGTGCGTTGCCTCCTGGCAAAGCTCAACGGCTTGATGGCGAGGCGTGGGGCGGTGAGGAACGGTCGGAACATCGTGACACTCTGGGCGGGTCCGACGGCAAGTTTAATGGCGCACAGCGTCCATGGTCCACGCAGCGGCGAATGGGGTTGTCTGGCGGGTTGCTGGGGTGCTGGCGATCACGCATGCAAGCAGCGAGAGTGGCGCACGGTCTATGGGCTCGTGGCGCTGATGGCGCACTGGCGCGCTCTCGGCACACACGCAGAGAAGCTGGGCGCGAGCTTGTCGTGTGGTCCAGTGGCTGGCAAGGCGCGGGTCTTGGACAGGGGGTGGCGGTGGACGGTGGTTAATGCTCCAGACAAGTTTGGCGAGGCTAGAGCTTCTCCTAGATTGCTTGCGACATGGGGGTGGCAAGGGTGCTCTCGGCATGGTCACCATTGATGGCTATGCATGCTCACAGTGATGCTAAGGCTAGTTAGATTAGTTTGATCATCTACTGAGAGTGTAGAGTGAGCTAGAAAGGGAACAAGGTTGGCCGAAATTACTGCTACTAATAGTGTTTGATGTTTGTTTGTTTGCTGCTGACAAGGTGTTTGATGAAATGGCCGAAGGAAATTCAAATTTGAATTTTGGATTCAAACTTGGTGGGTTTGTTAGTTACATACTAAGGAGTCTCTGGTTAGTTGGATTGGTCAAGTGGCACTGGTTTGGCTGGGTTTTGAAAAGGTGTGATCTTCGCATATGTTATAGATTCAATTTTCAATTGTCATTTGAATGGGGTTGCCAAATGTTCCTGCAACTTTGAAAGGTGGGCTTTGATTCACTATTACTTGGTCTTTCAAGGGGTGAAAACAAATGGAGAAGTTTCTGTTTGAAATCTTGGACTAGAAACACTCAAAGTGACCTAGTGAGCAAGATTGGCAAAAATCACCATTTGCTTTATTTGTTTTGTTTTTGATTTTCTCTTGATTTGTTTCTGCTTGGAAATGTTTTAGATGATGTTATTTTTCATCTTTAAACCATTCCTTGCTATTTAGGTTAATCACACAAGTCCATTCATGCATTCATACAATCATCACATACACACATGCATTCATTTGGTTTTTATTTAATCAAAGTTCTTGTTAACCCTAATTTTAGTGATTAGAATTTGATAATCATGATCAATATTTTTGGGATGTTACAGACTTGCAGCACTGGCGCCCTCGTGTTCGAACAATCTTTTTGTCCCGGTCATCTTCTTCCCCAAAGGGGTGATCTGTGGTCACCGCCAAGGCGCGGAGCTGGGAGGGAATTCCTTCAGCGGCGAGATCCGACACCCGACTGAACCTGATCGGTCTTGCCCTCCTCCTCCCAAACCGAAGCTCGACCAATGGCACGGAAGCACCCATGAAACGACACCAATACGGGATTTCGGTCCCGTTATCCTCCTCCAGAATCTGAGCTCGTTGTTGCCATGGTCGCACCCGCACCATCCAGGGCGCTTTACTCTCCGAACCACAAGACCACATCCACTCTGTTCGGCACAATGCCAACAAGGTGAAATTCCATCCAGTTTTCTTCTTGTGATTGTGGTAGAAAACATGTACCAATATGTTGTTTACTAGACTTTCATTTGAAATTAGTAGCTCCATGACGAAGAAAAACATAGAACCTAAAAGGGATAACAATGAAGACCATAGTCTATACTTTGCATTGCATCAACAAAGGCTCGTTGATGAAGCATGTTACCAAGAGAGTGGAGTTCATTAGCCATTGCCAAAAAATATGGGAACAAATCCATGAGCAATTAAATGCAAATACGCGAAGAGAAGCTAGATCCATGTCATCAATCATCAATAGGTGGCACATTATAGTGATGCGTTCAAAATACACATTCATAACAATAACACCGTCGGCAGTGTTGCTAGCTGTTTGTATGAGATATTCATTTTATATGATCATGGCACCTTACTTTCCTGGATAGTAAACTTGAAACTACAGCCCCTGCATTAACTTGCCCATGTAACAACCCCCCGCATTAACTTGACAGGAACCGAACCGAAGAGGGAGATTGCATGCAGGATGGGAAAGGATCGTTGGCGGTTGGGCTTGCAGTTGCTGCGTGCATGCGGTCGTCGCATTTCCACACGCTTCCCTTGGCATTCCCAGGCCTTCTTTAATAAATGTCTGTCTCTAGAACTGCTTCCTCTGCCATTCGACGGGACTGAGACCTCACGAACATCATCATCCATGGCCAACAACAAGCAGCAGGATTCGCCGTGGGCTGATCTCCCTAAGGGAGTCGTGCAGAAGATAGGTGACATCTTCCTGTCGATAGAGGAATTTGACTACTACGCCGCCTTCCGGGCAGTCTACAGTGCCTGGTGTTGCTTCACGGAGAAGCGCTTTATACCAGCCAACTGGATTGTTCTAGATCACCAGTTCTCGATGGAGTATCGGGTAGACAACGCTTCCATCATGTTGCTGAACGTGAGAGTCGGCCGCCACCTTGAGAATAAGATTAGTCGGGCTATTCACAGGTGATTTTTTGATATTCATCTGTATATGTGTGATCCTTTTTTTGCATTCACCTCCTATATAATATGTTTTCAAGTTTTGTTTCTCCATCTACTTGTTTACCTTGATTGAATCTCTGTCTGTTTACCTTGACTGAATCTCTGCTTCTCTCTCTCCCTCATGTCTCTGGAAAGTACTTTTACGTCGGTAGCACAACCGGTGGAATCCTTGTTCTTGGACAGAGGGTGCAGCCGAACAATACACGGTTGTACAAGCCCTTCTTATGTGCTATAGAGTGCCTGAGGGTGGAGATACCGACCGAGCAGGTGGCTTCTATCGTTGTGACGATGTTCCCGACGTTGATGGTGTTTACATCAAACCTTCGGAACACCATCATTCGGTGGGCGGATGCGGGCACGGAGGAAGGCAGTCACCCGGTCTTTGGTGAAGGGTGGTACACGCCAAATGACTTCATGGAACTCCGGAGCATGACTTCTTATGCCGGTGATGTTTTTGTCACAGAAAGATACATGTCTATCCTCTCGACTATGTCTGGTGCTGCTCATGGAGATGTCCATATGCAGCACTCCGCACGGACCCTGAAGATGCATGCCACCGTTGCAGCCCCTGTTCTAGGCTGCAGGTACCCATTTTTACCTCGTCGATTCCGACGGGGAGTTGTTCATTGTGAGTGGACCGGTCTATGATAGCAGGCCCATTATTTACCGGGTTGATACACAGAACCGTGTCCTTCAGCCGGTTAGACGCATCGGCAGCTGTGCTCTCTTCGTTGCTGACAATCGGTGCATCTGCATAGACAGCTCCGTGGTACCCACGGTGCAAGCTAGCAGCATCTACTATCCAGACCTATCCTACATTAGTTCTTACAACTATGAGGCGCTTGCGTGGGAAGAGGAGCCAAGGGTTGTCCATGGGTATGGAGTAGGAGGATTATGGCACAATGACCGTCCTTTCGAACTCGATCGATTGCTGGCAGTGTATTGGAATACCGTCGAGCTTTCTAAGATGCAGATGGTGCCACCTTATGGCAAATATTGAAGGGATACGGGTGGGCTACACTAGCGCAACTGAAAATTTTCTACCGTGTAAACCAAGATTACTGTTGTCATAAATTAGGGGATTACCACTAAACGCGTAGTTGCAGAACTTGATGAAGCGCGTCGAGGTAGTGTAGACGTTCTACGTCTCCTCCTTGTCCTCGTCCCATGAGCAGCGCCCCTTGCGCGACTCGTCCAAGTGCCACAGATGCAACACCTCCGAAGTATCCACACGTGCGGGCTGGAAGTGTCAGACGCCGGACTACTAGGTCCGCGCATGCAACATAGGCGTGAGGCGTGGTGGCTGGGTGGAATGGTCTGACCCTGGTCAGATCGCCCCACCCTATCTTATATAGGCGTCCCTAGTGGGCTTCTACATTAGCATCCCATTAGTAGCCTAAGCCTGGTCTAATTCGGATCCAATCCTCATTAGGCTTCCAGCCCCTTAAGTGTGTGACCCTATAGGTTCATATATGTATAGACATGACACAAATACAGTTATTCTGTCAATAGCTGGTAGCGGCCTCGAGTAAGACGTGCCAACTCCTATCAGACGAACCATCACAAGGTTTAGTACATGTCTTTCCCTTTGCCTCGCGATATTTGGTCTAGCTCCAAGCTGACGTCCCTTTCTCGACATTTTGATTTGGAATACCTTTACTAGGTTAACTCTTAACCTTATGTAGCACGGCCATGCATTTCTGGATCCGTTCACTTAGGGGCCCAGAAATATCTCTCTCAAGTAGAGAGGGGAAAATCCCATCTTGATTGACCATGCCTTGCAGCATGCTTCAGGACAAACCCTAAAGACACCTTTACAACTACCCAGTTACGGAGTAGCGTCTGATAGCCCCAAAGTAGATCGATCCACATCTCAAGTACATGCGACAATCTCAGGTCTAAGGACAAAACGTACACGATGTGTAGAGAGAGCTACAAGTCTAATTGCTAGTCTCAAGTTGGGTCAGTCCAACCCCATGTTCATAACATGTATCCACATCATTGGTTTGACATCTACATGTCTATGACTTGCGAAACTTAGTCATCAACCAATCGATGTGCTAGTCTAATATTCACATGTGTCCTCACATGAACTCCCACTAGGGACAACTATTAAATAACCATACAAGTATAGAGTTTCACAAAAAATTCAAATAATTGCCAATCAATACTAGTTGCTTGATATGGATATTCAAGGAACATTACAATAACTCATGGATACATAAGAAATATAATCATCTCTATGATTGCCTCTAGGGCATATTTCCTTCAAATATGGCACCACCCACTACGATCACTACGATTAGTAATTTTGATACATGATCAATTGAATGCAAATAAGTGAAGAGAAGCTAGATCCATGTCATCAATCATCAATAGGTGGCAAATTCTAGTGATGCGTTCAAATACGTACATATTCATAACAATAACACTATCGGCAGTTTTGGAAACTGTTTATATGAGCTATTCATTTTATATGATCGTGGCACCTTAATTTCCTGGATAGTAAACTTGAAACTGCAATGAACTTGAAGTGGTTGTTATCTCGAGCAAAATATCCGGTATACACATGACCTTTGTATGTTCTATGCTACAATTCTGCTGTTGTGGGCAGGGAAAGAAAAGTTGGGATTCATTGAATATTACGCAGTTAGGCATAACTTAGTCTTACACACATAGGATTAACTTGTTCTTACACAAATAAGCAAAGGAGTCTTACACAAATAAGCTCAAATGAATCTTGACCAAAGAAGCATTTACTTCGTAGAACTAGGGGGGAAACTAAATATAAATATAAATATAAATGGTTCATTTGATCTGGAAGTTGAGCACTAGGTCCCTGGAGCTAGTGGCATCGTCGGAACGAACCAGAGTGCTGCGTTTGGCCGTCTCTCATTATCTATCAAATTGTACGACCCCACTGATGAGGCAATGGCAGGCCCCCTCCCCCCAACGTGGATTCGGCTCCAGGTCGGATCTGGAGTGTCAACATAATAGACGCGTGAGTGCGCAGAAAACACACAATCAATATCAACACTGGAAGTGCTGGCACCTCAGCAACAACACCAGAATAATCTCCCTGGACTCCAGCAGCAGCCTCAACAAGTATTTCGTCATCTTCACCAACAACAACATCAGCAAGTATTTCGTCAGCTTCACCAGGAGCAGCATTAGCAAGCATTTCGTCGGCTTCACCAGGAACAACAACAACTAGTTCTTCGTCAACTCCACCACCACCAGCAGCAGCAGCATCATTAGGAGCTGGGGTTGCCTGAGCAATTACAGGTTCAACAACTTCAAGGGCTCCGATGAAGATAGAGTATTTAATCCAAAGAAACATAGATTATCCCTTCATATTGTCGACTCTGCTCCAGACATGTTCTACTGGGTCTTTTGATGGACAGGCGGACCTCGAGAAAACGTGACACCGCAGCGATGGGTATGAAGAAAGTTGTGTCCCCATATGTTCTATTGTATCACCAACGTTGTTTAGTGCTCCCCAAATATGAATCCACATGAGTTCAGCATCCTGGTTGACATCGCCTCTGAGAGGTGCAAGGAACTAGCGCCATGATACAAGATCAGCATCTAATACTGCATCTTCGATCACCAGAGCTGGAATGATGCGTGGGGTTGCATGTGTACCTGTGTGTTACCTTCAGTTAGTAAGCATAATTTTGAATGGGAATTTACATGCTATATGACACCATGACTCACCCCAGGTGAACGGCTCCCAAACACGCACGTCGCCGCTAGGTTCAGTGACCGCATAAATGCGTTGCGGTGTGTTGTCATACCAGCTGGTGGTGAAGACGGCGTCGACATACTTCTCCGGCCGTAGATGGTCGTCGTGCAAGACTGTCCATTCGTTGTCATGTGGGCATCTAATGAATGCGATTGACTTGTCGAACATCGCTAAGAGGTTGTAGTGACAAGTCTTCCACACCAGGAGAGGCTTATGTGGGAGCTATACCTTCAGGAGCTCAAGTTCTGCCATGTTGAACCTGTTAGCGAATTCAGATTTTGGCGGCGGCCACCCGTGGTTGAATGCAGTAATGCCGATACCCACTACAGATGGTGGTGTAAGTATCAACGATATGTAGACATTTTTTAAAGTCCAAGTACTCCTGTCCTGGGATAAAAGGACCAGCCACTCGCCGTTGCCACTCACCCAGTTCTGTTCATCATCCATTTCCGCCTCCTCTGCCTCCTTGATATTCACCACTACTGATTGCGACCACTTATCCAGCAGCATCAGTTTTGCATGAACATTCTGCAAAGTTTTGTTGTCAGTTGGTAGAATCACCTAGCATGGATTCCATTTCAAAATACAATTTGACACCTAGGCGCTCAGATTAAAGTATTATATACGACTGTCTCCTTAGCTCTCGTCTAAATTGTTCCTGTGTCACTATGCAAATACCCAATATATCAAGTAGGAGCAAAGCTTCCCCCGAAAAAACTCCTCACGGTGATCATAAACAACTAGGGACATAATAGTCTTAAATCGTCTAGTTTGTTTATATTTTTAGAAAACAGAATATCACATAGCAGGCATTCCATTGTAAATCCAAATTGACACCTCATCTATCACCTAAATTAAGATTGTATCACTATGAAAATACCAGATGTCAAGTACGAGCATAGCCTCCTCTGTACAGAATAGTGTTAAATGGCACGATTTGTTCAAACTACGTGTGCACACAACACGTTCGACCGAAGGAACATAGGATTCCGACAAAAGTTTAGTACATATGAATCAACAGTATGAATGAATCAATAAGCAAGATACTGGAACTTACATGGTCGTCGCTATTGTTTGGCCATATGCTGGTATTGGGGTAAAGAAGTCCTGGCGTGCCGAACGGTTGTTCGTACATTTCCTGGATTGGCAGGCAGAAGCCAGGGATGCAGAGACCAAGGAGACCGGCGGTATGATGTCCAACTCCTTCGCGACCCTGCACACGTTCACATCACTGAGGTTCGTCCATCCCCAATCCTAGCGGTGGAGGTAGCCATGGTCAGTCGCATCATCGTTGTCGTCTGCCTTACCCTTCAGCCTGCTGCTAGCCCAACTCCACTGTTTACCCATGACGGAAAATGGAGGCTGGAATCAGGCAGATTAATGGAGGCAGATGGATTCGTGAGGGGATGGAATCAGGGAGGGAAGCAGTTGTTCGAGTAGGCAGTGAGGAACCTCCGCCGCTGCCGGTCTCGTCCTCGTGGAATACAAGGAGGGGGGCGTAATTAGTGAGGGTGGGCACGGAGACCGTCTAAAGGGGGTGCAAAAATTAATCGTGAGGCAAAATATATGGTCCCACCTGTCGGGGAGGGAAGGTTGGCACACACAAATGTGAGTATGTTTGACTTGGATCGTGCATGACGGACCTTGATTCCACAGCATGCAAGTGGCGCAGAACCAATTTCATCCAGCTCTAGGGTCACCATGTAAAGAGCATCAACTAGCAATGCAACTGCCACATGGAAAAATGTAATGATGCACCAGTGTGATAGAAGCTACATAACCACATCCATTGGAGTGTGAGGTGTGATTCCATAGACCCCCACTCTAAAAAGTTGCAAATGTTCCAAAGGGTAGAATTGCCCCCATGTGTATTATCGGACAGCAAGCAAGGGTATCCCGCCGACGGGCCCAAAAGAACTCACCCAAAACCATGTATGCGGTGTTGCCATGTCAGCGGACAGGTGTAAGTATTTTATCTGGGTTGGCCACTTATTTTTCCATGTCGCATGCATAGAATACCTCGTGTACATACATGGTCTAAACTTTTTGAATACCGGTCATGCCCCCCTGCGCGAAGAGGTATTAGTTGATCAGAGCCGTCGATCTAATATGTATCCTTCTTTTCGTTCCTTTGGGGGTCTATTGAATCAGAAGTCTTGGAGTGTACGTGTGTTCGTGTGGATCATTGTGGTTTGTTAAATAACACATTAAATGACTCTGGGACTCCTGAAGGGAATATGCCCTGAGAGGCAATAATAAAGTGTTTATTATGTGTATTCCAAGTATATGATAGATGTTTATTTTGCATGCTATAATTGTATTAATACGGAAACATTAACACATGTGTGTTTAATAAAAAAACAGAAAGTTCCTATTTATGCCTCTCTCATAAACTAGCTCGTCCAATGAGTGTGTCGGCACGAGGTGGATATCGTTATTTTGTTACTTTCACGGATTATTTGAGTAGGTATGGTTATATCTACTTGATGAAACACAAGTCTTAAACCTTTGAAAAGTTGAAGGAATTTCAGAATGAAGTGGAAAATCATCGTAATAGAAAGATCAAATTTCTATGGTCCGACCATGGAGGTGAGTATCTAAGTTACGAGTTTAGCACTCACATGAAAGAGTGTGGAATTGTTTCACAACTCACGCCTGCCGGAACACCATAGCAAGATGGTGTGTCGGAACGTCGTAATCATACTTTATTAGATATGGTTCGATTTATGATGTCTCTGACGGACTTGCCGTTGTCATTTTGGGGTTATGCACTAGAAACTGCTGCATTCACTTTAAATCGGGCACCATCTAAATCCGTTGAAAAGACACCGTATGGATTGTGGTTTGCAAAAAAACCTAAGCTGTCATTTCTTAAAGTTTGGGGATGCGATGTTTATGTGAAGAAACTTCAACCGGATAAACTCTAACCCAAAGCGGAAAAATGCGTCTTCATAGGATACCCTAAGGAAACTATTGGGTATTCCTTCTATCACAGATCCGAGGGCAAGGTTTTTGTTGCCAAGAATGGATCCTTTCTAGAGAAAGAGTTTCTCGCGAAAGGTGTGAGTAGTCGGAAGGTAGAACTCGAAGAGGTTATTGAACTTTCTCTTCAAAGTATGGCGAGTAGCACAGCGCCGGAAGTTGTTCCGGAGTTAGCTCCACCTGTTTAAGAGGGAACTAATGATAATGATCATGAAACTCCGAAAGAGAGTACTACCGAACCTCGCAGGTCAAGCAGGACGCGTGCAGCTCCCGAGCTGTACGGAAATCCTGTCATGAATTTCATGGTTGATGAAAATGATGACCCTGCGACATATGAAGAAGCAATGATGAGCCCGGATTCCAACAAATGGTTAGAAACCATGAAATCCGAGATGGAATCCATGTATGAAAATCAAGTTTGGAACTTGGTGGAATTACCTCACGACCGAAAGGCCGTGGAGAACAAATGGATTTTCAAAAGGAAAACTGATGCTGATGGTAATGCGACCGTCTATAAAGCTCGACTTGTCGCAAAGGGGTTTCGACAAATTCAAGGAGTTGACTACGATGAGACATTCTCTCCCGTAGCGATGCTAAAGTCAGTTAGGATTATGTTAGCAATTGTTGCATATTTCGATTATGAGATATGTCAGATGGATGCCAAAACCGCATTTCTCAATGGTAATATTGAATAAGAGTTGTATATGATACAACCAAAGGGTTTTGTTGATCCTAAGGATGCTAACAAGGTGTGCAAGCTTCAGCGACCCATCTATGGATTGAAGCAAGCATCACGAACTTGGAATCTCCACTTTGATGAGGTGATCAAAGAGTTTGGATTTGTCCAAACTTATGGAGAAGCTTGTATTTACAAGAAAGTGAGTGGGAGCAATGTGGCATTTCTGATATTATATGTGGATGACATATTATTGATCGGAAATGATATAGATCTTTTAAACAGTGTTAAAAGTTATCTAAACAACAAATTTTCAGTGAAGGACCTAGGTGAAGCGTCATACATATTAGGCATAAAGATCTATAGAGATAGATCTAGGCGCCTAATAGGGCTATCACAAAGTACATACCTTGATAAGATTTTAAAGAAGTTTAAAATGGACGGAAGTAAGAAGGGGTTCTTACCTATGTTGCAAGGCAAGACATTGATTAAGACTCAAAGTCCGGCTTCGGCGGAAGAAAGAGAGATAATGGACAAAGTCCCCTATGCTTCAGCCATAGGCTCCATAATGTACGCCATGCTATGTACAAGACCGGATGTGGAACATGCTATTAGTTTGACTAGTAGGTACCAATCGGATCCAGGTTCGGAACACTGGATAGCGGTCAAGAATATCCTTAAGTACTTACGAAGAACTAAGGATATGTTTCTTGTATACGGAGGTGAAGAAGAGCTCGTCGCTAAGTGTTACGTTGACGCTAGCTTTGACACCGATCCGGATGACTCTAAGTCTCAATCCTGATACGTATTTCTCATGAATGGCGGAGCGGTTAGTTGGAGGAGCTCCAAACAACCTGTGGTAGCGGGATCAACAACGGAGGCCGAATATGTTGCTGCTTCAGAAGCGGCTCAGGAAGCAGTTTGGATGAAGGAGTTCATATCCGAACTAGGAGTGGTTGCAAATGCGTTGGACCCAATGGTGATCTATTATGACAACAATGGTGCCATTGCCAATGCCAAAGAGCCAAGGTCTCACAAGCATTCGAAGCATATTAAGCGCCGGTTTCACTCCATCCGCGAGCATGTCAAGGATGGAGATATAAAGATTTGTAAAGTACATACGGATCTCAATGTAGCAGATACGTTGACTAAAACTCTCCCTAGAGCAAAACATGATCAACACCAGAACTCAATGGGTGTTAGATTTATCACTATGTAACTAGATTATTGTCTCTAGTGCAAGTGGGAGACTGAAGGGAATATGCCCTGAGAGGCAATAATAAAGTGTTTATTATGTGTATTCCAAGTATATGATAGATGTTTATTTTGCATGCTATAATTGTATTAATACGGAAACATTAATACATGTGTGTTTAATAAACAAACAGAAAGTTTTTAGTTATGCCTCTCTCATAAACTAGCTCGTTGATTAACAAGATGATCAAGGTTTCCTGATCATGGACATTGGATGTTGTTAATAACGGGATCACAACATTAGTGTAATGGTGTGATGAAGATTCATCCGAAGTATAGCATTACGATCAAAGTCATTGAGTTTATATTGCTATAACAACTTACGAAGTGATCCTAATCCTTAGACCATGAGATCATGTCAATCACTAACACCGGAAGAGTTTCTTGATAACATCAAATGTCACACCGTAACAGGGTGATTATAAAGATGGATTCAGAACTAATAAAGTGTTATGTTGAGGCTCATGGATCAAGAGTGGAATTTCTTCATCCCGATGACGGATAGATATACTCTGGGCCCTCTTGGTGATATCACATTGATTAGCTTGCAAGCAAGTGATTTGATAACTAGAATGTTATATCACGGGAACGAGAAAAGAGTGCATGTCGGTAACAAGATCAAACTAGGTATGGAGATACCGATGATCGAATCTCGGACATGTAATATATCGTGAAACAAAGGGATTAAGATACTAGCGTAAAAGGTTCCGATGATCACAAGAAAGTCATCGTTGAATGTGTGGGAGTCAGTATGGGTCTCCAGATCCCGCTTCTGATTATTGATCCGAGAGGGGTCTCGATCATGTCCGCATTATTCATGAACCGTAGGGTGACACACTTAAGAGACACCGACATCCAATTGGAGCAAATGTTTCATGCCGAAAGAATGAACAAGCGCAGGAATTTATTTCACTAGATACCGAAACAGGTTTTCGGGTGAAATTGCGTAAAGTGGTTATGCATGTGAAATGGAATTATAGCAAGGGGTTATTTGTGAATTTTTGTCATTAAAGTAATTGACAAAATTCTGAATAAAATAAAAGAGTTTTATTTAATGAGAGTTTGCATTAAATTTGGTGGAAATTTAATGGCAAGTTTGTGTGGGATTTTGAGTGGAGGCATATGAATGGATTTTTGTGAGTGGAGTGTCCACCCACATGAAGAGGGGAGGGCAAGGGGGCAGCCCCCATGTGCCGGCCACCCCCTTGGGGTTTCCCCCCTCCTCCTATAAAAGGAGCCCCTCCTCTCACTTGTCTCTCACACCTCCTCGTGAAGGATCTCTCTCCCCCTCTAGAATTTATCCCCCATGGTCTCGGACTAGCGAGATACATGTTCCCGGTGGCTATTCGGCAAGAAAGGTGCTTCCGCTGCATCGCTGGAGCGAGGAGGCGGAGGTTTCTCGGTGCCTCGAACGTGTGTGCGAGAACGGATGCGCTGCTGATTTGCGACGCTAGGACTTCCTCTCGATCTTGAGATCGGCAAGAGATCGTCTACATCAACCACGAGTTGAACTTGTTAAGCTTTGTCGGACTTCAAGGGTATGTTCTCTACGGATATGCATCCGCCCGTTGTTTGTATTTAATAGATATATCTTGGTACATAGTTCACATCGTAGGAAAATTTTTGTTTTCTATGCTGCGAACCCTACAACTCCATGTGTCAAACCATATCCAAAAAGGCCCAGGAATGGAACTGCCACATGGAATGATGCACCAGTGTGATATAAGTTGCATCCACCATCAACTTGAGTGTGCGTGGTCATGTGGATCATTGTGGTTTGGTAAAGAACACATGATACGACTCTAGGGACACCATGTATCAAACCATGGCCAGAAATCCTCAAAAAGTTCATGGAATGCAGCTGCCACATGGAATGATGCACCACTGTGATAGAAGTTGCATCACCACATCCACTTGAGTGTGTGTGTTCATGTGGATCATTGTGGTTTGGTAAAAACACATGCAATGAATCTATGGACTCCATGTGTCAAACCATGGTCATAAATCATCAGGAAGCCACTCGAATGCAGCTACCACTTGGAATGATGAACCAGTGTGACAGAAGTTGCATCACCACATCCATTGTAGTGTGTGTGGTAGTGTGGATCATTGTGGTTTGTAAAGAACATATTCAATGACTCTATGGACTCCATGTGTCAAACCATGGTCATAAATCCCCAGAAAGCCACTGCAATGCAGCTGCCACATGGAATGATGCACTAGTGGGATATAAGTTGCATCACCACATCCAATTGAATGTGTGTGGTCATGTGGATCATTGTGGTTTGGTAAAAGCATCTAATAAGTACATTTGATCTTCTGTGATCCCAATGTGATGTAAAACCACACAAGCATGCAACTAGAAGGTTTCAAATTGTAGTTTTGGTACTTGCTTCACAAATGAAATCCATTTTTGAGTTTGGGGGTGAAGTTTTTGAAAATTTTCAAACCAAAATGGCTAGATACAATACTACCATCATTAGGAATGTGGTGATATCCCCTTGTGCAAAATTTGAGTCCATTTGAAGAAAGGTAGATGAAAACATGGTAAACAAGTTGCTCTTTCGAGTAGTCGGACATGATCGTTGACCTAACTACCCCCACATTTCAGAGTGGACTGCTAGGGGGAATTTTTTTTCCAAATATTGTCATTTTTATTCGATGTATTTGCCACACAATGAACAAATTTGAAGGTTTCCAAGAGAATTTCTCAATTTATTATGAAATTTACAAGGCTTGGTCAACCCAGGGTTGACCAGAGTCTTTCGAGAGATTGTGAAAGCATCGAAAAGTACAAGTGATGTTATGTGGTCCCAATGTGATGTACAACCACAGAAGCAACTAGAAGGTTACAAATTTTAGTTTTGGCACTTGCTTGAAAAATGAAAGCATGTTTTTGAGTTTGAGGGTGAAAATTTTCAAATTTTGAAACCATAATGGCTAGATAGAATGCTAGTATCATTAGAGACATGGTGATACACCCTTGTGCCAAATTTGAGTCCATTTGAAGAAAAGTAAATGAAAAAATGGTACACAGGTGGCTCTATCGAGTACTCGGACATGCTAGTTGACCTAACTACCCTACATTTGATAGTGGACTGCTAGGGTGCATTTTTTCCATGTTTGTTATTTTTCTTGCAAAGTATTTGCCACACAATGAACAAATTTCAAGGTTTCACAAGAATTTGATAATTTCTAATTTTATTATGAAATTTACATTTGTCAAACTAGGGTACACATGTGATGTATGACCACACAAGCATGCATCTAGAATGATTCAAATTGTAGTTTCTGTACTTGCTTCACAAATTAAATCCTGTTTTTGAGTTTGAGGGTGATTTTTTTAAAATTTTCAAAACAACATGGCAAGATAGAATGCATGCTATCATCATTACGTACCATGGCGCAAACACAGGTATATAATTACACAATAAGTCATGATGACTGCCATACATATTAAACATGGTTCGTACACTAATAATTCCACAGGAACAATAGACCAGACATATACAGAAACATAATTGAAAGAAGTAAAATTTAATTCACTCCTCATCAGACCACTTGATGCACTTGCCATCTTTCCTAGGAGACCAACGACCATCATTCCATCTGTCTCTTGTGTTATTGGCCGCCCACTGCTGACGATATGAAAGTTCATCCCACCTGGAAGGGGACTTGGCTTCCCTATCTTTAGTGGCAGCCTCTCTGTTTGCGACTTCAGCAATAGCCTCTCTATTTGCGGCATCAGCTGCAGCCTCTCTCTTTGCAGTTTCAGCGTCACGCTCAGCTATGCTGCATTTCTGACAAAGGCCCCCCTTTCCTTGACTTCCCTCTTGCAACTGGGGCAAAACACGAGGAAAGTTTGAAATAAATGGATCTGAGCATACAACTGGTAGGTGATGTCTACGCATGCTTCTATTCTTGTAGACAGTGTTGGGCCTCCAAGTGCAGAGGTTTGTAGAACAACAACAAGTTTCCCTTAAGTGGATCACCCAAGGTTTATCGAACTCAGGGAGGAAGCGGTCAAAGGTATCCCTCTCAAGCAACCCTGCAATCAAGGTACAAGAAGTCTCTTGTTTCCCAAACACACCCAATACACTTGTCAAGTGTATAGGTGCACTAGTTCGGCGAAGAGATAGTGAAATACAAGTAATATGGATAATTATAAGTGGTAATTGCAATCTGAAATAAAGATGGAAGCAAGCAAACATGTAACATGACTGATTGTAAATGGTGTTTCAATGCTTAGAAACAAGGCCTATGGATCATACTTTCACTAGTGGACACTTTCATATAAATATCTTCTCTTTATTATGCTACTCTGAACTACTCTCCGGTTGGACAACTCAAATCCATGGTAGGGCTACAAAAGCTCTCCTTAAAGTTCGCATTCCCCATCTAGGTAACCCCACACTGTCACCTTGAGTGCTAGATGGTTCCAACAAACACCATAATTTCATAGATACATCCAACTCAAAATATAAATCATGATAAGTATTTCTGTAATCTTTAGCCTAAGTGCGACACAGTGTGCACACTTTCAACTTCACACATGTGGGGATAACCGGAGATCATAATTAAAGAACTTGAGTAGCAGAGTAGATTTACTTGATTACAAAGCTCATGACCACACTATAGAGAGAGATATGAACACATAGCTAACGTTAGAGCCCTTAGCCTCGAGGGAGAACTACACCCTCCTTATCATAGGAGTCAACAACGGCGATGGAGATGGCAGTGGAGTTGATGGAGATGGCTCCTGGGGCAATTCCCCGTCCCGGCAGGGTGCCGGAATAGAGACTTTTGTCCCCTGAATCTCCTCTTTGGTGGTGGCGACGCTGTGGAACTTTTTGTGGAGATGTGATCCGCGTAGGATTTATGTCTCGGGGAGACGTATATGTAGGCAAAGGGGAAAGGTCGGTGGAGCCTCTAGGGGCCCACACCACCTGGTGGCGCCACCCCCTGGCCGCGCCACCAATGGTGTGGCCGCCTCGTGTCCCTACTTCGTCTCGCCTCTGGACTCCGTGTTCCTTCTGTTAATATATTGACTTTGGATTTTGTACCGTCCAATTCCGAGAATATTTGTTTACTAGCTTTTCTGAAACCAAAAACAACAGAAACAGGAAACTAGCACTGCGACATCTTGTTAATAGGTTAATCCCAGAAAATGTATAAAAATACCTCAAAGTGTAGACAAAACATAACAAAGTTGATACTAAACAAGCATGGAACATAAAAAATTATAGATACGTTTACGACGTATCAAGCATCTTCAAGGTTAACTCCTGCTCGTCCTCGAGTAGGTAAGTGATAAAAAGAATAATTTTTGAGGTGACATGCACCATCACAATCTTGATCAAAATACTTGTAAAGCATTGATAGATGGGATCAAAGTACTCTCAACATGAGGATGAAAGATGTCACATCTCAAATTTTAGATTTGGTTCTGCATATCATTCATATCATTGCATCATACTTTTCCATGCAAAACCACCGATTAAAAAAGAGTTGGCAAAACGCTATTTTCAAAACCCTATTCTATTCTACTACGAGGCTCCTACGGGAGGCATTAGTAGGACTAGTGTAGTCCACCCTTGTAGCCTAGCGGTTTCACTCAACCCTTGACCCTAGGTTGTTCCCCTCGTATTTAAAAAAACCTAGGAGAAAGAATCGCCCGATTCGGAGCTCGTATGGAAAAGTTACGGCCGTTTTATTAAAATATCAGAAATCGGCCCGACTTCGCCGTGTTCGCCTCAAACTGCGCGGCCCGTGTCTGCGTAGGAACCCATGAGGGGGGCCCTACTTAAGAGGCCGCCGCCGCCCCTGCCTCGATTCCCGCACCCACCCACCTCGGGACCCGCGCCTCCCCTCGATCTCCACGCAGCCGCGCCGCCTCTCCCCTCGACCCGCGTGCCCTGCCGCCGCCGCCAGCCTGCGCGCCTCGCCGCCTGCGCCGCACGCCGCTCCGCGCGCCTCGCCGCAGCTGCCTGCCGCGCCGCCTCGCTCGCCCGACCCCGCCGCCTGCGCCGCGCCACCTGCCAGCCGCGCCGCCAGCGCCGCCTCGCGCGCCAGCCGAGCCGCCCTCCCACGCCGCCTCGCCCGCGGCGCCTCCGCCAGCCGCGCCCACGCCCGCGCTCGTCTGCGTGCGTGCGCCGCCTCGCGCCGCCCGCTGCACGCGCCCCCGCGCCGTCGCCCGCGCCGCACGCCGCCGTCTCGCGCTGCGTGCTACTCGCCGCCGCGCCGTCACGTTGAATACCTTGATCCGAGCGCTGACCGTCTCCCTTCCGTGCAGGAAAAACGCCGTCGCCGGAACCGATCGTCGCCACCGTTCCGAGATCGCCGCCGTTCGTTTCCAGTGAGTCTGCAGCCGCCATTAGATCTCAGATCAACGGTCTAGATCGGTCGTTGACCGGTTAGTACCTAGGCGTTGACTAGTCAGACGCCCAGTCAGCGCCCAGTCAGCGGCCGTGTTGACCAGTCAACAGACACAGTTGACTGGGTAATTACTTTAATCGTTTTAGTTGGCAGATTTCGGTAGAAACTTGTAAATTGCGTAGAAATTAAACCGCTAGGCCAAAAATTGCAAATAAAATATGTGTAGATTCAGTAAGTCGTGTAAAATCTTGCTATACCTTAGTTTTACACTTTTGCAGCAAGGTTTAGTACAGTTTAATCAAATGAATTAATGGCCTTTTGGGAGTAATTAATTCGTAGAAAAAGATCTGTAGCTCCAAAAAAATTGCGTATGATATGTCCCTGGATTCAGTGGAACGAGGGGAATCTCATCGTGAATTAAAAGGATAGGCTTACAGTAAAAACTTCGGCAGAAACTGGCTAGTGGCTTTCTGCAGTGTTTTAATTACTCGGGGAGTTTCATAATTCCTTTTTGAGTAATTCCAGTTGGTACTGTTCCTAAATAGCTATTCCTATGCGGTAGAATTTTCCCAAGATTTTACAAACAGTATACTACCGGTAGTGAATTATTTGAGTTCTAGTTCTAGTTTTGAGCATTATATTTTGCATAATAGTTTTCTTTGCGCTAAAACTATTTTCCATGCATGCAATCAGTAGTATTATTGAATAGGATTATGTGGTGCAGCTGTAGCACCAATTCACTTGCCTTGCATACCTTCATGCATCATCTTTTTTGCATATGTTTGTGGATTGTTTGTTTATGATTGCAATTGTGTCGTGTAGATTGTGATGAGTGCAATGCTTGCTCGTGTGTGGATTGTTCTTCCTACTGCTACAACCAAGGCAAGTAGATGCTACTTTGTTCATGATATCGTCCTACTATTTTCAATGCATTGTCGTGTATTTTGTAGTTGCATATGTAGGATGATACTATCGCTATGCTATGTCCTATTATGTGGTAGGGCTTTTCTTGTAGATGAACCACCGTTGGTAGATGTGCTTAGCCATGCTATATTGAACGAGGGCTGGGTTACATCATTGAGACTTGTTTCTAAAAGTATTGGTTTGTGAAAACTAAAACAACGTAATCAATGAATCTCCTAGGTGTGATGGTATTGATAATTTTTGGTGGTTTCATTGCGGAAAGGCACCCAGGTATCGAGAGAAATTGATTGGCTTCTTTATTGTGTAGCTTACGTGTACAACCATGTGCCAATAATGAAATGGGCGGTTGGTTGGACTTAGTAGGTTGTGATAACTCGAACCCTCGTATCCAGAGATGTAGAATTTTAGTAGGTTGGACCGGTACGCGTCGGGATTGAGGAGCTACTTCCCGAACAGTCTCTTCTTGGACTTCTCCCTATCACAACTCAAAATGAGAGTGATGGTACGAGCTGGGCTGGCCAAGTCACATGGGTAAAGTGTACTAACCCCTGTAGGGTGTATAATCTAATCGATTAGCCGTGTCCCTGGTTATGGACAACTGAGTTGCTTGATATTGATTCCATGACATGTTTCTAGCTCATTCCAACTTCATAATTGTTTTAACATTGTTGGGTTAACTTAATTGGGATCTTTTCAAAGAAAATCAAAAACTGTTTATGAAAGTAGGACAAAGGTATTTGCAAATGCAAGCCAGACACAGCTCCACATGCCAAATATGCATGTAGTTGTTAGTACTATTGTCTCCATTACTAGCTCTACTTGCCATACATTCCATGTATTGACCCTTCGGGGCTGCTACGTTTCATGTTGCAGGTTATTCCGATTCCGAGTAATCGATATAGGCCACGGTACTCCACTCGGCACTTGTTCACTTGTGGGCAATTTGAAGAATGGAGGATTTGTTTTGTTTATGTTGCTACCTGAATAATTTGAGCTAGCCTTGAGCTAAGCTTTTATGGTAATAATGGTACTCTGGATCTTCGTTATTTATGATACACGGATATTTGCTATGTTATTCATCTCATTCTATTGTGGGCCAATGAACCGATCTAGGGATTGGCATGTCACATAGAAGCCACGGTCTTTTCAGAACCGCGGTGTTACAAAAGATGTAGTTTTAACAATAGCAACTATGTTGTAACATGAAAAAGTACAAAAAAAAGATCCTGAATAATAATGCATTGAAATACGTTTGTTGTTTCACATATAGAAAACATAGCAAGAGTGGTATTCAGCTTGTCCTTCATGGTATAGCAAAACATAAATTCTTAGGACACCTTCAAAGTTCATAACGGTGACTAGATACAACTAGTTCAAGAACAAGCAATATCAACATTATGAATCAATCAATAAGTTTTGGGATAATACACATAAAACTAAGAATGAAAACTATGCTCTCTTAATTGGTGCATAAAGATAGAAGATGGAGTCTCAACATGAAAGTAAGAAGAAAGGACCTTCATAGAGGGAAGTAGGGATTTCAAGTTTCATAAAGAGCTTCCAAAAATTATGGTACTTATTAGCTTTCAGCTCTCATTGCCCCTATCATAAGCATCTTGAAGTGATTAAGGTTAAAGTGAGACAAATATGAGGTATATGCTTGACAGATGATAAGTTGAAAATCTCATGTCCCTTGAGTATGAGTGTCATTCCTCATGCTACTCAACTTTAGTCACAAGCAAGTTCTTGTCATTGTAAGTATACGTGTATCATAGATAACTGCCAACGGGGTACCCCTTTCCCCATGATACAGGAGCTATCCCATATCAAAATGACAAGGCAACAGATAGTGAGCATCTCAGCGATCTTTTATTTACCATGATCATGGTATCTCTCTTTTTTCTTATATTTTTTCTGAAGATGCTTCATAGATTTCTCACTATGGTTATGCTGAAGGTTTCCACCATGATTACGCATGGCTTAGACTAGCTGCCCAGGAGTTTCTCTAACACATATATAATACTCCATGAACTTACAAACTCCCCTTTTATTTCACACCACCGACATCCGTAAACAAAAGATCATGATATCAATTGGATAATATGTAAAGGTGTTGAAAGCGTTCCCCGTGATAGCATGGTTATGCTAATTCCCAACTTATAAGTGCAAGCATATAACAACATAGATAACACAATGATTCAAGTCTATTAGGTGCAAGAAAGTAAAATGTGCCATCAAGTTTGTGAGAGCTTTAATCACTAATTTTCACATAACAAGTTTAATTTGGAAGATAGATAAAACATGAATATAATTGGAATGGTGTAACACACCATGAATAGGAATTTATAGTGTATTCTTTGGAATAACTTGGTTTCTTGGGAGTTGGATGCATGAGTAGAGCTTACTCAGTTCAAGTGGAGGCTAGCAAAAGACTGGGAGCGACCAACTAAGAGAGCAGTAATGGCCATAATCATGCAAAGAGACAAAACATTATCAATTAAAGCATAAAGTGGTATCACATGTCAAAAACTAAATGATCATAGATGCTAAGGTGACTGGTTCATATCCTTAACATGGTGTAAGAATGTGCCAAGTCAACCCAAATAAAGCATCAAAGGAGAATACCACAATATTATGCTTTTGTATGCTAAAACAACGCATGATTCTTTCAAGGCACATTAAGTAATCTCAATTGTTTGGAACAAGTCATGCTACAACAATAATCACTAAGCATAAATTCAAAGCAACATATAACATGGCATGATAATGTCTAAGCCATAGTCAAACCAAGCTCCCTTTTGTACCACTTAAGCATGAAGCTTCCTACTCTTTTTCCAACACCAATCGACTTATTTGAAATAGCTCACAAAGATAATAATCAATAAATATCAGTGAGCTTGTCTCACAAATCCACAAAGAAGAACTAAAAATTTCTAAGCTGAAAGCACAAGAAAATTAAAGCTAAACGTAGTGATAGTAAAAGAGAACACTCACAGACAATAATAGTAAAAACTAGAGTGTTCTAAACAATGAAAACGAAGCGTGTCTCTCTCCAAAAGAAGTGTGCTGGGATCCACCAACTTATTATAGCAAACAAAGCAAAGGAAAACTAAAAACAAAAACAAAGAAGATCCAAGAACAACACATGTAGTGACCTCGGATCGATAATGATCCTAAGTCCCTGTGATTAACATGCTAGTCCCTGGATCATTAGCTAGCACTCACAGTCGATGGAATATCATGTAAAACACAAAGTCTTTATTACACGGAGAATCCAGAGTATGAATTTATTACAAAAGTTGATTAGCATTTTGCTAGCTCAAATAACAGCGGAAACATAAAAGCAGCATGAGTCCATTTGAATGTATTGGCAAATTACACCAAGGAGAGAAAAGACTATCTCTACAAGCAAGGCTGGTATAGGCTGTAGAGTTCATTTGCTCAAGCTAGTTTTTCTTAAGTAGAGAGAAGAAGAGAGGATTGTCCTACTTTGTAAACATTTGCTTAGATAAAATAAGGTCGAGTGGCACACGAGGATATTACGCACCAAGTGGCCAAACAACCAAACACTTGGATATTACGCACCAAGCGTCACTTGGATATTACACACCAAGTTCCCAAATTCCCACCCATTAGCGATATTACGCACGCCATGGGGTTTCAAAACTTTGTTTTAGAAAAGAGAGAGGAATATCCTTCAGAGGCTCCATCCTTCAGACGCTCATTGTTGTTCTGTTACCGTGAACACGGCTGATCGATCAGATTGCAATACTCTGGAGAGTTTGTGCACTTTACCCACAATCCACGATCAAGTCCTTTTACAGACAAGACCATAGCGAGGCTTTCCCTTAGTAGCCCCTCTACCTTCCGGATCCAACCGTGCCAAGAATCCTCCAAATGTTGGTACCTAGGTGAGGTTTCCCACTAAGTACTAGGCCAAGACAGAGCCCATAATGTATTGTGGTTGCACTGGAAGCTTCTGAATTCTGAAACATGGCAGACTTCTTTGATTCCTGGGCGGCCGTCCTCCACCAAAATCTCACTCATTGACCCGACAACCATTCCGCCCAGAAGAAAACTTAGTTTTATTTTGAAGTGGATTTGAGAAGAAAGTTTGCTCTAGAGAGCCTTTATACTTAGAAAAATTCTTTGTCTTTCGAACCCCCCAACGGTACTTTGTATATATAGCATAGCAAGCAATACTTAGCAAAAACAGGGGTACCTATTAGGATGGAAATCCTAAGTATAGAGCTACTCATGGCATACTACAAAATCATCGCACTTGCAAAAAAATACTAAGGAAAAATTCTACTAGAATATCCTACACATGCATACTACAGAATTTTGAAGATCACATGCATAGAATCAAAACTAGGACAAAATTATGAACAAGTGGTGTAACTTGCCTTGATCCGAGCAGCACTCTACACAATAGCACTCCTTAGCGCACTCTGAGCAATCTAACGAATCACAAACATAGATCTGATCACAACTTGCGCAAAGCATATCACAAAGAAAATCATGCATGCATGCAACATGGTATTTTATGCAAGGTTGGTTCTTCTAAATTGATCAAGGTAGCAAGTTTGTGTTGTGATAATGTAAGGGTGTCACTAGGATTGATTTTCCCAAGGGTTTAGATCTAATAGAGTCGCTAAAACAAATCCTAGGATTATAAGGAGATCAACCATCTAATTAGCCCCAAACTAGATCTAATGATCTTAAGCAAAGTTGTATAGTTTTGTCCAGTAGGCATTATGGAAACAAGGTCACTTCAACAAGAATCAATTAAAACAGAATTTTAATTATTTTTCTATAGAATAAACATTCCAATCTAGTTATTAAAATCTACACCTAAAACATTACTGTAAACCTGGGATATTATTGCAGATTTGGATTCTAAATAAAATTAGGAATCCAACGGTATATTACAAGCTAAATTTGGCCAAACATTTGATTTTATATGATTTTGGCAAGTTTGAATCTAAATCTGCAAACAGATCTGATCCTCACTCAAAATCTTGCCAAGTGTCAGCGTCTGATTTGCTCCAGCTAGGCGACGAGCGCTGATGCGTGCGTGCTGACGCGTGCGGCCACGTGGCACGCCGCTATTCGCCGATACCCCTTCGGTATACTTCTAATCCTAGCCGCAGGTGGCAAATTGGACGGACGAGAGGACGCGGTGACTCACCGTGGTGGCGACGGCGGCGATGAGCAGCGGCGGCATCGGTGGAGATGGTCGGCGGTGCTCTGGTGGCTCCCTGAGGCGGCGATGTGGTCGGCGGGGTGCGTCTGGTGCTCGCGGTCTTGCTCATGTCTCCGTCTGCGCCCCTCGCTTCCCCTTCCGTTGGCAAGGCCCCGCCGATCCTCCCCGTCTCCGGCGACGCGTCAGCGAGAAATTGCCGTTGATCTGCAGCAGTGGAGAGAGGGAAAATTGCACGGGGCGAATCAGTGGTGAACAAGGGAAAGTTTTAGAGGAAGGAAGGAGCAAGGGGGAGTCCCGAGCGTCTCGGTGAGGTCTAACCCGACGGCGGCGGCGCGAGCTTTCGTATGGCTAGGGTTTTCGCAAGGGAAAAATTGAACGAGGGGAGCCGAGGGTGGCGAGGTTTATATGAGGGTGGAGACTTGGGCGAGGGGTTCACAACCGCCGTGAATCCTACCGGATTCGGTCTATAGGCGTGCTGCAGGAGGAGTCCTGCTCGAGGTAGGGGATGACCCCGTGGGTCCCGGCTGTCAACAGCGGGGGGGGGGGGGGGGGGAAGGTGGGCCGGCGCGGGCGCGGGTAGTTAGCTGCCGCGCGGGCGCAGGTGGGCTGGCGCCGCGGCCCAGTTAGGTAGGTTGCTCATTTTTTCCCTTTTAACATTTTTCCTTATTCTGTTTTAATAAAACCTAAATAACTTTTGCCCACTAAGTCCAAACTTGATGAAAATTGTTTCTAAATTTTTATAAAATTAAGGTGGTCAACATAGGGCCATAGTATAATGTTTTACAAGGTTCTTTTAGAAGGGGCAAACTTGACCTACTATAATAATGCTTACATATGGCAAAACACTATTAGGGTTTTACTAGGTTTAGGTGTTTAGGATTTGTTGTAAAAATTCATTTGTAGAATGCAATGATGAAAGGATGATGCATGGAACTAATAACATCCTAATATAAAATCTGGGATGTTACAAACCTACCCCCTTAAGAGGAATCTCGTCCCCGAGATTCGTGTTGGCTAGCAAATAGGTGTGGGTGCTCTGCCCTCATGTCTTCTTCACGCTCCCACGTAGCTTCTTCCTCGGAGTGGTGGTTCCATTGTACCTTGCAGAATCTTATAGTCTTGGTGCGGGTAATCCTTTCAGCTGTTTCCAGTATTTTGATGGGTTTTTCCTCATAGGTAAGGTCATTCTCCAATTGAACCTCATCTAGGGAAATGGTGTCTCTTAGCGGTGTTTCAGCCATCTCCGAGTGACACTTCTTTAGTTGTGACACGTGAAACACATCATGAACAGTCAGTCCTTCCGGTAACTCCAACTGATAAGCAACTTCTCCTCTACAGGCCAGAACCTTATATGGTCCTATGAATCGTGGGGCTAACTTTCCCTTGATTCCGAACCTCTTAACTCCTCGTAGGGGTGAAACTCGGAGATACACATGGTCCCCTATTTCATAGGCCACATCTCTGCGCTTGGAATCAGCGTAACTCTTCTATCGGGATTGGGCTACCTTTAGCCTATCCTGAATCTGTCGTACCTTTTCTTCGGCATCCTTTATCAAGTCAGGTCCAAAAAGACTGCGTTCACCAACTCCATTCCATAGCAATGGAGTCCTACACTTCCTGCCATATAGAACTTCAAACGGAGCCATCTTGATACTTGTCTGGTAGCTGTTGTTGTATGAGAACTCAGCATATGGCAGGTTATCGTCCCAACTAGACCCATAGTCTAGTGCGCAAGCTCTCAACATATCTTCCAAAATTTGATTCACCCTTTCTGTTTGGCCATCTGTTTGAGGGTGGAAGGAAGTACTGAATTCTAGTCGGGTCCCAAGGGACTCATGTAGTTGTCGCCAAAACTTTGAAGTAAACTGGGTGCCTCTGTCTGACACAATTCCCTTGGGAACACCACATAGGCTTACAATCCTTGACATGTATATCTTAGCGAGCTTAGCACTTGTATATGTGGTCTTTACGGGGATGAAGTGAGCCACCTTGGTGAAGTGGTCCACCACTACCCAGATAGAATCAAATCCAGAACGAGTCCGGGGCAATCCCGTGATGAAATCCATGCCTACCTTGTCCCACTTCCAGTCGGGTATAGGTAGTGGTTGAAGTAGTCCTGCCGGTTACTGATGCTCGGCTTTAACTCTATTGCATACATCACACAGAGAAATATACTCTGCAATATCTCTTTTTAGGTTATTCCACCAGAATCTATCCTTCACATCCATGTACATCTTCGTGTTACCTGGATGAATTGAGTGGCGAATCATGAGCTTCTTGCAAAATCATCTTCCTGATATCGGGGTCATTGGGAACGCACAAACGCTTCCCATGCCAGAGGGTTCCTTGTTCGTCTAGACGAAATTCTTTAGTCTTCCCTTCACTTATCCTGATCCTTATTTCTTCCAACTCTTTATCTCCCTTCTGTGCTTCCTTGATTCTCTCTTGGAAGGTGGACACTATTTCCATAGTCGCTACTTGTCCTTTCGGAACTATCTCTAGCCTGAGATCCCTGAATTGCTTGCATAAATCCTCTGGAAGTTCCCCTGCGGTAAGTCCATTCACATACACCTTACGACTTAAGGCATCAGCCACCACATTTGCCTTTCCGGGATGGTACTGTAAATCCAAGTCATAATCCTTAATTAGTTCAAGCCATCTTCTTTGTCTCATATTCAATTCCTTTTGGGTGAAGATGTACTTCAAACTTTTATGATCGGTGAACACATCACAATGTTTGCCCATGAGGTAGTGTCTCGATACCTTGAGTGCATGAACCACAGATGCAAGTTCCAAATAATGTGTGGGATAATTGTGTTCGTGGTTCTTAAGTTGTCGGGAGGCATAGGATACCACCTTCCCATCCTGCATCAATACACTTCCAAGTCCTTGTCGAGAAGCGTCACAATAGACTTGAAAATCCTCCTGGATATCAGGCAGACACAGTACTGGCGCCGTTACAAGGCGTTTCTTCAACTCTTGAAAACTTGCTTCGCATGCCTCGGTCCATAGGAACTTCTTTTCCTTCTTTAATAGTTCCTTCATGGGTTTTGCTATTTTGGAAAAGTTCTCAATGAACCTCCGGTAATATCCTGCGAGGCCCAAAAAACGCCTAATATCTCCCACATTCTTGGGTGACTCCCATTCTGTTACGGAAGCTACCTTACTAGGATCTACGACAACTCCTTTTGCTGACACAACATGACCAAGGAATCCCACTTCCTTTAACCAGGACTCGCATTTGCTGAATTTGGCATACAACTTGTGTTCTCTTAGCTTCTCCATGATAAGGCGCAAATGTTTCTCATGTTCCTTCTCATTCTTAGAGTATATAAGTATATCATCTATGAATACCACGATAAACTTGTCCAAATATTCCATGAACACTTTGTTCATCATGGTCATGAAGTAGTCTGGGCATTGGTTAGACCAAAAGACATCACGGTGTACTCATACAATCCGTATCTTGTGGTGAATGCTGTTTTGGGCACATCCTGTTCTCGAATCTTCAGCTGAAAATAGCCTGATTGTAGATCGATCTTTGAGAACACACTGGCTCCTTTTAACTGGTCAAACAGGTCATTGATGTTGGGTAGAGGATACTTATTCTTGATCGTTACCTTGTTTAACGAGCGGTAATCCACAACCAGCCTCTTGGTTTTATCCTTCTTCTCCACAAATAGGACGGGTGCTCCCCAAGATGACGCGCTGGGTTGGATGAATCCCTTGTCCAATTGTTCCCTAAGATGTTTCTTGAGTTCCTTTAACTCGTCCACATCCATTTTGTATTGTCTCTTGGCTATCGGCCCCGTGCCTGGCATCAAGTCAATGAGGAACTCGATATCACGGTCGGGTGGCATTCCTGGTAGTTCCTCCGGGAAGACATCTGGGTATTCCTTTACAATAGGTACCTCCTCCAAGCTAATCCCCTTAAGAGAGTTCACCATGACTTCTTTAAGTGCGAAATTCGACTTGATACGAATCCTCTTCCCTTCCGGTGTGGTGAGCATGACAGTTCTTTTGGCACAATCTATGACTCCTTCATATTCGGTCATCCAATTCATGCCCAAGATGATGTCTAATCCTTGTGATTCTAGAACTACTAGACTTGTGGGAAAGATGTGTGTCCCAATCCTTAGTTCTAGTCCCCGGCAACCGGAGTTTGCCACTATTTCTCCCCCAGGAGAACTTAACCTTAGAGGAAAGTTTATAGTCTCCATTGGTATCTTGCCTCTATCCACAAATACCTTTGATATGAATGAATGTGATGCACCAGTATCAAAAAGAACAACTGCGGGAATAGAATTGAGTTTGAACTTACCAATCACAGAGTCTGGCGCATCACAAGCATCCTCCATAGAAACATGATTCACCGTGGCTTTGACAAACGGATTTGGCTTCTTCCCGTTTCCATTGCCATGGTTGTGTCCATTTCCATTCCCATTGCCATTGCCATTCTTCCTCTCGGGGCAAGAGGTTGCATAGTGCCCTGTCTTGTTGCACTTAAAGCATGTCACCTCACTGAGATCCTTTCCATTGCTGCCATTGCCATTGCGGTTTTTATGCCCATTGTGTTTGTGGCCACCATGGTTATGACCGTTATGGCTGTGGCCATTATTGTTATAAGGCGGTGGTGAGGAATTGCGCTGCTTCTGGTACGGAACAGAGTGTTTGTGAGGGTTAGATTTCCTCTTGCGGTTTTCTATGCTCTTCCTCTTTGACTCAACCATAATGGCTCTGTCCAGGAGTTCCTGAAATTTGTCAAATTTCTGAGCCACAAGCTGAATGGATATCTCATCATTGAGCCCTCTTAATAACTCCTCCTATCTCTTGGCATCAGTGGAAACATCATCGGGTGCATAACGGGCTAGCTTACTGAAAAGCTCTCCATACTCGGTGACATAACGGTGCAGCTGGTGTAGGTCGCAAAACTCGCGCCTCTTCAGAGTCATGACACCAGCAGCCACATGATGAGTGCGAAAAGCTAACTCAAACTGTTCCCAAGTGATAGCATCTATATCTGGGTGGGTGACTTGTTAGTTATCCCACCATTCTGCAGCAGGTCCTTCAAGCTGATGTGCGGCATAACGTACCCTGTCGGCTCCGACAGCTTGCACGATGTCTAGCTTCTTGTTGATTGTACGCAGCCAGTCATCAGCGATGATTGGTTCAGTGCTGCTAGTGAAGGTAGTTGGGTTCAGCCTCAAAAACCGAGTCAAGCAATCCTGTTGAGGAGGTGGCGGAGGTGGTGGTGGCGGCGGGTTGTTGTTGTTGTTTTGCATGTTCTAAGTGAGCAGTTGGATCAGCTGGTTCTGAGTGGCCAAAAGTTGTGCTATTTCTGGCGGAATTTCGTAGTTTGCACGTCTTGGCGGCATCTGTGGGGTCTAAGAGAATAGTTAATAAATAGACAAAAAGACTAAGTAGTAAACTCCTACCCTTATGAAAACACACCAAGCACACAAGGCACACAAGACATAACAACACGCTTAACATAGAAAATAACCATGTTTAACTAAACCAGACTTGTCTTGGTATTTATTACAATTGCGAATAACGTTCTACTTTAGAATTAAAGGTGGTCCAACTATTACACATCTTCCACGCCTTCCTCTTCCTCGTCCTCGAACGAGTAACCTTATTGCTCTATAGTTGTCTTGTACAACTCCACCTCCTTTGTGGTGGCTTCAAGCTTCTCCTGGAGGTTCTTTATCTCATCCTGTAGCTTCTTGGTAGTGGCTTCTAGCTGCTCCTGAAGTCCCTCCTTCTCGCTTTGTAGCTCCTCCACTAAACTTGACTTCTTTGCGGCTTCAAGTTGCTTTGCCAAGTCCCTCTTGGAAGCACGCACATCATTGATTATCTTGCAAAGGCCTTCAGTTTGCACTTCATCTCCATCGATCTGGTATTTGAGTTCCCTAATTCTCTTGTTTTTATTTATCACCCTCTTCTCTTGGTTAGCGAACTTCTTCTCTTGGTCCTGGAATTTTATCTCTTGGAGCTTCATTGCCTCCTCCTGCTGCTTGATCATTTCTTCCTTCTCCTTGATGAGGGCGCATAGCTCGTCGTTCTTCAACATCTCGAGGAAGGTACCCTTTTCAAGGTCATGGATGTGGCACTCCAAGTCTTGATATTGTGTTCTTCAGGGCTTGGTAGAAGTTCTTTCCTCAAAGGTTAACTCCATGGGAATTCCTTCCTCATCTCGTCTTCCAAAGAGGCCGCCGCAGTATCCTCGGAGAGCTTCATGATGACGTCCACATAGGCGACCAATGAGTTGCTGCAAGCTGATGCTAAGGGACTTCTCCTTGGAATCGATAACAATGTGGATTGCTATGTCTTCCTCCGGGTCCTTGCCTCGCTCTTTTCCTGGCTGGATGACCTTGACTCCCCAACAGCCGTCCTTGTGGAGTTTCTTCATTGTGCTCCCCTGGATTGTTGGGAGAGGAAGGTCCAAACGTGTGAGTAGATCCATGAGGCATCCACCAAAGCGAAGGGTCTTGATGTCCGCGACGGTGTCGTAGAGGAAGCTCATCATCTTTGAGTTGGAAGAGTGAAGGTTAGATACTTAAACAAGTAGAGGAAAGCAGATACTAGAAGTGCGGAAAATAACTTAGTAGAAAAACAAGTAAGGCACAAAAGTTAGAGGTGGTTCCAATCCTAGGGTCACGTCCTACAGGCAACGATGTGCTCTGATACCATCTGTAGTGACCTCGGATCGATAAGGATCCTAAGTCCCTGTGATTAACATGCTAGTCCCTGGATCATTAGGTAACACTCACAGTCGATGAAATATCATGTAAAACACAAAGTCTTTATTACACGGAGAATCCAGAGTATGAATTTATTACAAAAGTTGCTTAGCATTTTGCTAGCTCAAATAATAGCGGAAACATAAAAGCAGCATGAGTCCATCAACACCCAGGCTTGTCGAGTGTAGACCCGCGATCCCTACACACCTTTCAATCTTCGGACATAAGACGTGCAGCCAACAAGTTGGGTCAATACTTTGAATGTATTGGCAAATTACACCAAGGAGAGAAAAGACTATCTCTACATGCAAGGCTGGTATAGGCTGTAGAGTTCATTTTCTCAAGCTAGTTTTTCTTAAGTAGAGAGAAGAAGAGAGGATTGTCCTACTTTGTAAAAATTTGCTTAGATAAAATAAGGTCGAGTGGCACACGAGGATATTACGCACCAAGTGTCCAAACAACCAAACACTTGGATATTACGCACCAAGCGTCACTTGGATATTACACACCAAGTTCCCAAATTCCCACCCATTAGCGATATTACGCACGCCATGGGGTTTCAAAACTTTGTTTTAGAAAAGAGAGAGGAAGATCCTTCAGAGGCTCCATCCTTCAGACGCTCATTGTTGTTCTGTTACTGTGAACACGGCTGATCGATCAGATTGCAAGACTCTCGAGAGTTTGTGCACTTTACCCACAATCCACGATCAAGTCCTTTTACAGACAAGACCATGGCGAGGCTTTCCCTTAGTAGCCCCTCTACCTTCCGGATCCAACCGTGCCAAGAATCCTCCAAATGTTGGTACCTAGGTGAGGTTTCCCACTAAGTACTAGGCCAAGACAGAGCCCATAATGTATTGTGGTTGCACTGGAAGCTTCTGAATTCTGAAACATGGCAGACTTCTTTGATTCCTGTGCGGCCGTCCTCCACCAAAATCTCACTCGTTGACCCGACAACCATTCCTCCCAGAAGATCACTTAGTTTTATTTTGAAGTGGATTTGAGAAGAAAGTTTGCTCTAGAGAGCCTTTATACTTAGAAAAATTCTTTGTCTTTCGAACCCCCCAACGGTACTTTGTATATATAGCATAGCAAGCAATACTTAGCAAAAACAGGGGTACCTATTAGGATGGAAATCCTAAGTATAGAGCTACTCATGGCATACTACAAAATCATCGCACTTGCAAAAAAATACTAAGTAAAAATTCTACTAGAATATCCTACACATGCATACTACAGAATTTTGAAGATCACATGCATAGAATCAAAACTGGGACAAAATTATGAACAAGTGGTGTAACTTGCCTTGATCCGAGAAGCACTCTACACAATAGCACTCCTTAGCGCACTCCGAGCAATCTAACGAATCACAAACATAGATCTGATCACAACTTGCGCAAAGCATATCACAAAGAAAATCATGCATGCATGCAACATGGTATTTTATGCAAGGTTGGTTCTTCTAAATTGATCAAGGTAGCAAGTTTATGTTGTGATAGTGTAAGGGTGTCACTAGGATTGATTTTCCCAAGGGTTTAGATCTAATAGAGTCGCTAAAACAAATCCTAGGATTATAAGGAGATCAACCATCTAATTAGCCCCAAACTAGATCTAATGACCTTAAGCAAAGTTGTATAGTTTTGTCCAGTAGGCATTATGGAAACAAGGTCATTGCAACAAGAATCAATTAAAACAGAATGTTAATTATTTTTCTATAGAATAAACACTCCAATCTAGTGATTAAAATTTACACCTAAAACATTACTGTAAACCTGGGATATTATTGCAGATTTGGATTCTACATAAATGAGGAATCCAACGGTATATTACAAGCTAAATTTGGCAAAATATTTGATTTTATATGATTTTCGCAAGTTTGAATCTAAATCTGCAAACAGATCTGATCCTCACTCAAAATCTTGCCAAGTGTCAGCGTCTGATTTGCTCCAGCTAGGCGACGCAGCGCTGACGCGTGCGGCCACGTGGCACGCCGCTATTCGCCGATACCCCTTCGGTATACTTCTAATCCTAGCCGCATGTGGCAAATCGGACGGACGAGATTACGCGGTGACTCACCGTGGTGGCGACGGCGGCGATGAGCGGCGGCGGCGTCGGTGGAGATGGTTGGCGGTGCTCTGGTGGCTCCCCGAGGCGGCGATGTGGTTGGCGGGGTGCGTCTGGTGCTCACTGTCTTGCTCGTGTCTCCGTCTGCGCCCCTCGCTTCCCCTTCCATTGGCAAGGCCCCGCCGATCCTCCTCGTCTCCGGCGACGCGTCGGCGAGAAATTGCCGTTGATCTGCAGCAGTGGAGAGAGGGAAAAGTGCACGGGGCAAATCAGTGGTGAACGAGGGAAAGTTTTAGAGGAAGGAAGGAGCAAGGGGGAGTCCCGAGCGTCTCGGTGAGGTCTAACCCGACAGCGGCGGCGCGAGCTTTCGTATGGCTAGGGTTTTCGCAAGGGAAAAATCGAACGAGGGGAGCCGAGGGTGGCAAGGTTTATATGGGGGTGGAGACTTGGGCGAGGGGTTCACAACCACCACGAATCCTACCGGATTCGGTCCGTAGGCGTGCTGCAGGAGGAGTCCTGCTTGAGGTAGGGGATGACCCCGTGGGTCCCGGCTGTCAGCAGCGGGGGCCGGCTGTCAGCGGCGGGGGGGGGGGGGGGAAGGTGGGCCGGCGCGGACCCGGGTAGTTAGCTGCCGCGCGGGCGCGGGTGGGCTGGCGCTGCGGCCCAGTTAGGTAGGTTGCTCATTTTTTCCCTTTTAACATTTTTCCTTATTCTGTTTTAATAAAACCTAAATAACTTTTGCCCACTAAGTCCAAACATGATGAAAATTGTTTCTAAATTTTTATAAAATTAAGGTGGTCAACATAGGGCCATAGTATAATGTTTTACAAGGTTCTTTTAGAAGGGGCAAACTTGACCTACTATAATAATGCTTACATATGGCAAAACACTATTAGGGTTTTGCTAGGTTTAGGTGTTTAGGATTTGTTGTAAAAATTCATTTGTAGAATGCAATGATGCAAGGATGATGCATGGAACTAATAACATCCTAATATAAAATCTGGGATGTTACAACACAATAGTTCATGGAGCAATAAAATAAAGTGTTTTGAAAGAAAACCTAAGATTTTTATTGATGAAGAAGGGGATGCCTTGGGCATACCGTAGCTTTGACGCTTGTACCTCTTGAATATTTCTTGGGGTGACACGGGTGGAATCCCCAATCTTGAGCCTTTGTCCATTCCTCGTCTCATCACTTCATTCTTCCCCTACACTTGAAAATTTCCTTCATACAAAACTTCACACAATCTTCATTAGCAACATTAGTGTAATCAAGATAATAAGCCTTTGGGTTTAGTTTCAACACAAGTAAAACTTTCATTAAAACACAAGATACTGTATCAATTCATTTTAAAATCTCAAGTGATCAAGGAGAACTCAAAAAGAAACCGATTAAGAGGCAAATGCAAATAATGGCAGAAATCTATCAAAACAGACCAGCAAGTAGAAACCGATTTTTTTGAAGACCTTTTGTTGCTCAAATCGAAAAGTGTCGAACTAACAAAAGTTAGATAATAACCTGGGGCATCAGCTCAGAAAATTACAGCTCAATCTGATGTACAGGGATTTTTCACGAATGTTTACAGTGAAGCACAAAAATCGGTTTCGGGATAGCAACTTCCCCAAATATTACTTCTCTCTCATTAGAGATTATTATTGGCACAAAAACCACACAAAAAGGATAAGGAGAGGTTATGATAGAAGTAATAACTTCCAAGACTCAACAAAAAGAAAAACTTACTGAAAGCAAAAATATAATGGGTTGTCTCCCAAAAGCTCTTTCTTTATAGCCATTAAGATAGGCATGATAATTTCGATGATGCTCACATAAGAAATATGAATTGAATTAAAAGAGAGCATAAAGAAGCAAATTCAAAACACATTTAAGTCTAAAACACTTCCTATGCATAGGAATCTTGTACGCAAATAATTTCACAAAGAACAAAGGGACAAGCATAGGAAGATAAAACAAGAGTAACTTCAAAATTTTCAACATAAAGATGGGAAACTTAATATTGTTGAAATACTTAAAACCATGTTTCCCTCTCTCATAATAAATTTCAGTAGAATCATGAATAAAATTAACAATATAACTATCACATAAAACATTCTTATCATAAGCTACATGCATAAAATGATTATTACTCTCCACATAAGCATAGTCATTCTTATTAATTGCAGTGGGAGAAAAATCAACAAAATAGCTATCATTATTATTCTCATCACCATAATCATCAAATATAGGAGGCATATTGTAATCATAATTAATTTTCTCCTCAATTGTAGGTGGACTAAAAATATCATATTCATCATTGTAATCATCATATGTTGGAGGTATAGTATCATCATAGCAAATTTTCTCTTCGATAGTAGGTGGACAGAAAATATCATATTCATCATTGTAATCATCATATATTGGATGTTTAGTATGATCACAGAAAATTTTCTCCTCTAAAGCTGGGGAACTAAAAAGATCATTTTCATAAAAAATAGCTTCCCCAAGCTTAGACGTTTCCATAGTATTAGCAATGATGGTGTTCAATTTTTTTTAATTTCCTCTTCAAACACTTCATGTCTTAACTCGGGAAAAATACTATAAAGCTCTCTAATTTTGTTGTTGTTTTCTATTAATCCTAACTAGTGAAAACAAGAAACAAAAGATATAATTGAAGAATCTAAAGGAAATAACTTCGAGCGCTCACACACCAGCAACAGTACTAGAAGATAGCTTAGTAGCCAGAGGATGTGAGTACCTTTTACCTTACCTCCTCGGCAACGGCGCCAGAAAAGAGCTGGATGTCTACGCATGCTTCTATTCTGTAGACATTGTTGGGCCTCCAAGTGTAGAGGTTTGTAGAACAGCAGGAAGTTTCCCTTAAGTGGATCACCCAAGGTTTATCAAACTCAGGGAGGAAGATGTCAAAGGTATCCCTCTCAGGCAACCCTGCAATCAAGATACAAGAAGTCTCTTGTGTGCCCAACACACCCAATACACTTGTCAAGTGTATAGGTGCACTAGTTCGGCGAAGAGATAGTGAAATACAAGTAATATGGATGATTATAAGTGGTAATTGAAATCTGAAATAAAGATGGCAGCAAGCAAACATGTAACAGGACTGATTGTAAACGGTGTTTCAGTGCTTAGAAACAAGGCATAGGGATCATACTTTCACTAGTGGACACTCTCATATAAATATCTTCTCTTCATTATTCTACTCTGAACTACACTCCGGTTGGACAACTCCAATCCATGGTAGGGCTACAAAAGCTGTCCTTAAAGTTTGCATTCCCTATCTAGGTAACCCACACTATCACCCTGAGCGCTATATGGTTCCAACAAACACTACAATTTCATAGAGACAACAAACTCAAAATATAACTCATGATAAGTATTTCTGTAATCTTTATCCTAAGTGCCACACGGTGTGTACATTGTCAACTTTACACACGTGGGGATAACCGGAGATTACAATTAAAACACTTGAGTAGCAGAGTAGATCTACTTGATTACAAAGCTCATGACCATAATAAGATCACGCATAGAGAGAGAGATGAACACATAGCTAACGGTAGATCCCTTAGCCTCGAAGGAGAACTAGTCCCTCCTCATCATGGGAGTCAGCAACGACAATGGAGATGGCAGTGGCGTCGATGGAGATGGCTCCGGGGGCAATTCCCTGTCCCGGCAGGGTGCCGGAACAGAGACTTCTGTCCCTCGAATGTCCTCTTTGGTGGCGGCGGCGCTGTGGAACTTTTTGTGGAGATCTGATCTGCGTAGGGTTTACATCTCAGGGAGACATATATGTAAGCGAAAGGGCAAGGTCGGTGGAGCCTCGAGGGGTCCACCCCACCAGGTGGCGCCACCCCCTGGCCGTGCCACCACATGGTGTGGCCGCCTCGTGGCCCCACTCCGTCTCCCCTCCGGACTCCGTGTTCCTTCTGGTAAAATATTGAGTTTGGCTTTTGTCCCGTCCAATTCTGAGAATATTTATTTACTATATTTTCTAAAAGAAAAAACAACATAAAACTGTCAACTGGCACTGTGGCATCTTGTTAATAAGTTAGTCCTAGAAAATGTATAAAAATACCTCAAAGTATAGACAAAACATAACAAAGTTTATACTAAACAAGCATGGAACATAAAAAATTATAGATACGTTTACAACGTATCAGTAGTTCACGTAAGCATCTATGACTGCATACTTCAGGTTTATATCAGACAACGGCCTCTCCTCCCAAAAATTTTGCCTATCTTCAGGGAAATCTTCCTTCATTGTTGTGTACGACGAATCGATGATTCAAGCTGCGAGACTAGCCATTCCATCACTCTTCCGGTACCCTTTGATCTTGACAAGATCTTGAATATCGATCCACTTATGCTCAGGAAGTTTGATACCCGCATGAGAAAACTTGACATAATTAGATCTTTTGTCGACAGTGCAGAAAACAATTCCTTTATGCACAAGGAATTGGCGTAGCGCCGGACACTTCTTGTCAGTCCTAGAAGTATGTAGTTTGTCATCATAAAATGCATGAACAAAAAAAATGAAAAAAATGAGTAACTACAAATGTTGTCCATGCAAGATCATCATCTCTGGATATGTAAATGCAAAATCAAGACTCTCAACATTGGCTTGTCATAATTTTTTTGGTCCTAGTAAAATTCAGTAGTTGCAACATGAGCAAATGGATAGATTCCATACACAATAAAATTCACTAGTTGCAAAAATGTGGTACTTGCAATATCCCCACTATAATAAAATTTGGGACTACGACTATTTAGAAAATGCAATACCATATCCTAAATAAAATTTGAAGCTACGAAATTTTAGTAAATCCAAGGTGAACACACTGAAAGTTATATAGTCATAATTCATTTGGTACTAACAGAATTCAGTAAGTGCAATATGAGCATATGGAAAGATTGCAGTACTTGCGAGAACAACATTTGAGCAAAATTTGGGACTAAGACTGTTTGGTAAAGGCAAGATCAACTGATTAAAATCATACGAGTGACCATTAAAAGTAAGAAAACCCTAAAAGTGGTAAACTAAAGAGATCAGATCTACAAACGAGGAGTAGTGGTAGACGAGGAAATGTTGCCTCATTGCCAGTTGAACGACAACGACATCGTTGTCGTACTCTTCATCCTCCTTGGTGTACTCGAGGTCCAATCCGACAAACTTGTCCTCACCTTTCCAAAGCCATTTCTCGTACATCATCAGGACTCGCACAACTGTATCCTCCTGGTTGGTGTAGACAACATGTATCTTTGTATTGCCATGGGTAGTGAAGCTTGTCTCTCGAGTGTAACCTTCCATGGCGGCAAGGAGTAGACAGAAAGAACAACAGATGGGATGCAGAAGATAGAGGACGGGAGTAAGAAGAAGGCTTTCAGAAAAACAAGGGAAGGCTGTAACCGTCGCTTCGATTCAAACGTCCTTGTGGAGAAGTGTGGAAGCGGCAAGGAGAAGACAGAAAGAACAACAGATGGGAAGCAGAAGACAAAGGACAAGAGGAAGAAGAAGAGGGTTTCTTCGAAACAGGGGATATCCTGGAACCGTCGCTGTGATTCATATGTACTTGTGGAGAATCGTGGCGGCAGCCATTCTATCTTCTGAGTAAACAAATATTTAAAAGGACCCCTCATTAAAAAGAATAATAACGAGGATATATGTGTCTTGTGCTGTCACGTCAATTCAAGCTATCGGTCGTTTAGTCCTGTCCATTCAAAATTCCTAGCATGCAATTTAATTGCGCATACATAGGTCTCGTCCACGTGGAAGGCAAAGAAGGGGGCCGTAATTTGTGAGGGTAGGCACGGGACCGTCTAAAGGAAGTGAAAAAATTAATCTTGAGGGGAATATAGGGCCCCACCTGTCAGCGAGTTAAGGTCGGCACGCGCAAACGTGAGTACGTTTGACTTGGATCGTGCATGGCGGACCTCGATTCTATTGCATGCAAGTGGCGCAGAACCAATTTCATCCAGTGCTAGCATCACCATGTAAGAGCATCACTAGCAATGCAACTGCCACATGGAAATATGGAATGATGCACTAGTGTGACAGAAGCTACATCACCACATCCATTGGAGCGTACGTGTGGTCGTGTGGATCATTGTGGTTTGGTAAATAACAAATGAAATGACTCTGGGGACTCCATGTGTCAAACCATGTCCAGAAATCCCTAGAAAGCCTTTGGAAAGGAACCGCCACATGGAATGATGCACCGGTGTGACAGAAGTTGCATCCCCACATCAACTTGAGTGTGTGTGCTCATGTGGATCATTGTGGTTTGGTAAATAACACATGATACGACTCTAGGGACACCATGTATCAAACCGTGGCCAGAAATCCTTATAAAGCCACTGCAATGCAGCTGCCACATCGAATGATGTAGGGGTTCATAGCATGGAAAACAAAAAATTTCTATCACATGAACACACACAAGCAAAAATCTATCTACTAGATTGTAGCAACAAGTCGATAGAGTACTAACCCTCGAAGATCCAAAGCGGTTAACGAGAGCAGATTATCGTGGGTGTTCTAGTCGTTCACTTTTCGATCTCAAGATTGCATAGACAATCCTTCCGGCGCCGCGTTTCGGAAGCGCTCCCGCAGTAGGTCACACGTACGGTACTCAATGAATACCTTCCTCCCCCTTATTCCATCTAGCATCAGAGGTTGTAGCTCTCTCCTCGCAATTCCGGCAGCACGGCGGCGTGGTGACGGAAGTAGAGGGGAAATCCCACAGGGCTTCGCCTAGGCCGGAGCGGGTATGGTGGAGTAGAGAGAGCCTCGGGGATAGGTTTTAGATGCCAGGGAAGAGGGAATCTGGCGGCTAGGATTTAGGCTGGATGGTAGCGGTGGTTTAGAGGGGATCTAGGGCGCCGGCAGCTTGGGGAGCAACGACGGCCTAGGGATTGGGTCTTGGGCGCCTTGGGCAAGGGGGATACCTTGGGGTGCTCCCCCACCCCTCCTTATATAGGTGGGGGCGTCCAAGTGTGTTCCCAACCCAGGTGGAAACCCTTCCTAACTCAGAAACCCTACCGAACTCAGAAACCATGTTGGGATTTGACTTTTTCAAACTGCCTTTTTTGACTTTCAAATTAGAGTTTGATTTCTCTCTTCCAAGTGTCCAGCCAAGTGACCTAGTACATGATGCAACCATTCCCCTTTGTCATGACACATCCATGTACCCTTCCCCTTCCGGTTTGGTGGATCTTCTAGACCGTTCTAGAACATTCCGGTGAAAACACCGAAACCATTCCCAAACTCCAGAATTGGACTTTCCTTATATGAATCCTATTCTCCGGACCATTCCGAATCTCCTCGTGACATCCCGGATCCCATCCGAGACTCCGAACTACATTCAGTCTCTTTACTCACATTCCATATCTACTAAACAACATCGAATCCTTTAGCGCCCTACGGTTCGTGAATTATGTAGACATGATCGAGACTTTTCTCCGATCAATAACCAATAGAGGGATCTGGAAGTTCATATGGCTCCTACATATTTCTATGATTACTTCGTGATCGAATGAACCATTTACATACGATACCAATTTCCCCTTGTCTAGCGATAATTTACTTATCCGAGGCTTGATCGTCGGTACTTCTGCATACCTAGTTCAACCTCGTTATCGACAAGTACATTTTTCTTGTTCCTGTGATATGTGCTCCCTTGTGATCCAGTCACATGCTTGCAAGCCAATTGGATGACATTCGACTGAGGGGTCTCAGAGTATATCTATTTGTCATATGGATGGACGAATCCCACTCTTGATCCATGTGCCTCAACACAAACTTTCCAAACACTGAATGCCACCTTTATAACCACACAATTATGAAGTGGTGTTTGATGTCATCAAAGCATCTATCCGGTGATGGTGATTAACATGATCTCATGGTCAAAGGATTTAGGTTACTATGTATTCGAAAGCTTATAGCAAGTGAACTATTTAAATGACTTGATCTTATGCTACGCTTAACTATAGGAGTATGACCATCACATCATTCTCCAAATGATATGATCTTGTTGTTAATAACATCTAAATGTTCATGATCAGGAAACCATGATCATATATTAACCAAAAAGCTAGTTTAACAAGAGGCTTTACTAGGGACTCTTACATGTTTACAAATCACACAAGTATTAATGTTTCCGGTTAATACAATTATAGCATGGCATGTAAACATTTATCATAAGCATGAAGATATGATAATAACCACTTTATTATTGCCTCCTGGGCATATCTTCAATAGTCTCTCACTTGCGCTAGAGACAATAATCTAGTTTCAAATCTTTGTGTATTCAACACTTATGGCTTTCTGGTGTTGTACGTACACGATTGCTAGTGGTCAACCAATCTTTGGATCCGACACTTTCAGATCCGTGTGTAATTGCATGTCTTTGCGTATCTGCGCATCACTCATTCTCTAATGAGATGGCTTTGTATAAATTTGGTCCTTTGGTGAGACCTTTAGTTCCCTTGGTTAAAACATGTTGACAATATTGTCGTACAACATATCTTCATAGTACTATCCCGCTGTGAAATACACCTAGTTTGATAACAAACTACTTGACATAAATGCCCTCTTTTGCTGCTATAATAGCAGTCATATACTTAGCCTTTTTTTGTAGTATATGTCACAATGTTTTAACTTTGGAACTCATCAAAATCCATTATGGAACTTACTTTCCATTATATTGTGCCACCCTTAGTTTGTATTGAGATAAAGTTAATCTGTACTTTGTGACAAAACTAGTATTAATGTAGTACTTTTACAATGTACTAACCACCTATTTGTCACCTCTACAAAAATAATATATTCTTAGTTCTTTCAAAAGATCATAAGAATATCCTTACTATCGTCCAATGATCATCTTATGAATCATTTTGGTATTTGCTCATAACATTTAGAGTATAGGACATATCTGGAGGTGTACATATCACAGTTTGATTGATAAACTCTCTTTGTGATTTCAATCATCAAGTATCAAAATACTTGAATCTTTGTTTCACTTATGCCAAGTGTCGATACCCTTGAATTTTGTTTTAATCCTTGCTGTGTGCCAAGAACCTTTCTTGACATTTCCATATTTAACTCTTTCAATATCTCATCTATGTACATTTGGCACAACCATATTAGCGTCTCAATCTATCCATATAGATATTGATACCAAATATTCGGGTTTTGCCTAAGTCTTTCATTGAGACGAAATTCTTACTTGTGTTAATATAAGATACATCATTTCCAATCAACAATATGTCTTCCATATAATGTATTATAAATATGTATTAGCACTCCCACTTAATTTCTTGCAAATGCAAGCATCTTCATCATCTCCGATGAAATTAAACCCTTTAACAATTTCATCATGGTGAAGATTCCAACTCCTCGATGCTTATTTCAACCATTGAAGTTTGCATACACTTTTAGCATCCTTTGAATTTACCAAAACCCTTTGTATTGTGTTATGCACACGTCCTAGGTAACAATTCTATTATAAGAACTTTGTTTTGTTTATTCAACTATCATATACCAATATATGTAGTGGTTTCCACATTAATCCGTCTAGACTAAATATCGCTATGAAAGATCAAATCTTGTCATAGTCAACCTTTGAACACTGTTGTGAACTCTTTCCCAACATGTTGACTATTTCATAGATGTGAAATATCCATGTCTATTTCTTTATAGATCTAAACACGACTGTAAGGTTTACACCTTTCCAGAGGGTCTTTCAAGTTCAAACCTTGATTTCTCGTGTACGGAACTATCATGGATTATATGGCTTAGAGCCATCTAACGGAGTTAGGGCCCATCGTCTCTTGTTTGCATATAGTCCGTTCATCATTGTCAAATAACAATGATCTACTTTCAAATCCTAGTATTTGATTATTTACCCGACCTACTTGGTTCAATAGGAACTTAGACCTCCGTAACCACAACTTTTTAGGCACGTGAGCCATGAGCATTGTTGCTGCCTCCGGAACACTATTCGGCACTGCGCAACTTTGCACATAGAGCTGAGGTTCTTTTAACCTTATTGAAGTTCTATTGTCCTCCCACTTAACTTTTCACGGAAAATTCCTTCTCAAAGAAACTTGACGTTTTAAGTGACAAACATTTTTGTGTTTGGTGTTATGGAGGAATACTCAACAGTTATTCGAAATAACATACAAAAGGAATGGTCATCTGACTTTGGTTGTAATCATCTTACTTATGCATAGCTTACCAATGTTTAAGAAAGGACAACTTGGGTTTTATCCCAAACCATAACTTTATATGGTGTCATTTCAATGGATCATGATGGAGCTCTTTTTAGTGAAAAAGAAGTAGTCTCTAAAGCTTTTAATCTTTAAATATAATGGCAGTTTTATAAATGACACCTTTGATCTCATCATGTCAAACAAGATTTTATTACATATGTCGAATACTCCATACTGCTGTTTCGGGAAATGCAAATCCATGGACCGGTTCCTCAAATCTTAGGTGTTTATGCTAAACTTGTAACTCAAATATCTTCCTTTATGATCCTATCATAAATTCTTTATTTTCTTATTACATTGATTTTGCACTTCGTCTTGAAAGTCTTTGAACTTTTCAAATGTTTCACACTTCATCCTCTTTTAATAAATATTCATATACTCACTCAATTTTTTGGAGAAAGCATAGGAAATTGAAATCCATCACTCTCAACTACACATAATATAATTCATACATATATATGTACAAATTCCAATAAGCTAGTCCTTCGTTCACTTTGGGACTACGAATGAAGTTTTACTTATCTCTAGGAAAGTTTGACATGCGTCATTTGATCGAAATCAAAAGACTCCAAAATTCCATCCATATGGAGTTTCTTCATGTTTTCTTTCCAATATAATTTAAACGACGATGTCACTTCCTAAGTGATTTTTCAATCATTTGTCTGTCAACATTTTTAGCACTTGTTTTATGGATGTGATTTATCCAACGACATTTGTAAATTATCCATCTTTTATGGATTCGGCAATTATTTGAACAACCCTTTTGGTCTCATAATACCTGATAAAACAAATCTTGAAGGAAAACTTTGATATTAATGAGCAACACAACAACCCTTTATTTGTTCTCAATGAACATCATCACATATTCTTTTGCTAGTTACTTAGGCCATTGTAGTTCATGAATTCTATTGTTTCGTATGACGATTCATACCAAAAAATTCAGTATCCAATACTAAAGAACTACATTGTTTAACAAGCAAAGAATACAGCCATAACACGTATATCCTCTATATACCTAAGCTGAACAATTCTAGTATTTTCTTTTCTGCCAAATATTTCTTAGATTTCTCTTTCAGTATTTCTTTATCCTTTCAGAAGAATCTATCAACATCAACATTGGCGTCATACTCATGACACATAGTCCAAAGCGTGTATAGGTAAACACCAATGTCTTTGGACTTGCACTTTAAAGTAGATCACCATCATCAAATGCTTGGTGTTCTTTCAAATTTCATCTTTAGTAATCTTTTAGTGTAGTAAACATTTTATCTACATCAAATATTCAACCTTATCATGGAACTATTCATGATCAAGCTACTTTAGCTTATAACGGTGAATTGTGAGTATAATGTTGCTCTTCAAAAACTTTTGGAGCATTAGGACGACCAGCGTCTCCAACCTTTTGCAAATTCTCATCAAATATGAGAACATAAACTTTTGCCATATTATACTCTATCCTGTTGTAACCAAAACATCGTTTCAGATATCGTAATATCTTCCACACATGATGGTTTCTGAAACAACTCTTTGAGCTCCTAGATAACCTTGATATTAAAACAATCTTTTGAACATCAAGAATCATGGAGACAAACATGATACTTATATACTAACACTGGAATTGTTACTCTTGATTTAATATGAATTATTAAATTTCACGGAGTAACCGGAACTTACTGAAAGTTTGCAATAGGACTTTTAAACTTTAGATTAACACTTCAAATCAATATGATACCAGTTCATAAAGTAACTAACCACAATTCTAGTTCTATTATCTCAATTATAACTAAGCGCATGGTGATAAACAGATGCCAATGACTATAACAACTATGCAAATTCACTTTGATTTAACTTATGATAAATAGTGTTCAACTTTTAATCATATTAATATTGAAATCCCACTCAAAACAATATCCCTCACATTGTTTTAGTGATCACACGAACCTAATCCACAACACCAAGTTCGATCATCACGAGACATGATGTAGTTGCAAAGGAAAACAATCAACATGTTCATCATATCTACTATATGAATGATGCTTTACCTTTCGATGATCCGTGTTTCGAGACCATGTATATACATGCTAGGCTCATCAAGATTAAACCTTAGCTTCCGCATGAGAAAATCTGGCTTGCTCCCGTTGTATACACTCGCAGAATTTAGCACACCCGATCATCACGTGGTGCTTCGAAACAACGAGATTTGGCAATGGTGCCTACTAAGGACGAACACTTTATAACTTGATATTTTGTGAGAGGGATCATCTTATAATGCTACCGTCGTGATCTAATCAATACAAGATGCATAAAAGGATTGACATCACATTCAATTAATAATATGTGATATGATATGGCCTTTCTTCCTGTGCTTCGGATCTCCATCTTCAAGCACGAACATGGTCTCCGTCATCACCAGCGTGGCGTCAAGGTCAATGGCACCGCTCAATGGTTGTCGTGCACCAGCATCAACTATTACAACTACTTTTAATAATAGACACACAGGTCTTAATGAAACTAAAAGACAACCATAAGGCTCCTGCCAGTTGTCGACTTACAATAAGGATCATTCCATACATCATATATAACCACAATCATGGCCATATCACATCACAGCAAACCCCTGCAAAACAAAGTTGGACGCCTATAATTTTCTTTTCATATTTTACGTGGTTTGGGGCTTTCAATAAGTACCGTTCTAATTTACGAACAAGAACCACAACATTGATGCATGAACTATCAAGTGCTCGTTGTAAATTGACTCTTCACTATGATGGGAGAGACAGACACCCGCAAAGCCATTTATGCAATACAAGTTGCATGTCGAGTGTGGAGCAAGTCTCATGAATGATTTCATGTAAGGTTAGCCCGGTCCACTTCATCCCACCATCCCGCAAGATGCAAAGTACACAAGAAGAAATTGATAATAAAAGCACCACCGCCCACAATGACCATTGTGTTCTACTCGTGCAACAGATCTACATATAGGCACGACTCTGATACCACTGTAGGGGTTTGTAGCATGGAAAACAAAAAATTTCTATCGCATAAACACACACAAGCCAAGATCTATCTACTAGATTATAGCAACGAGTCGATAGAGTACTAACCCTCGAAGATCCAAAGCGGTCAATGAGAGCAGATTCTCGTGGGTGATGTAGTTGTTCACTTGACGATTTCAAGATCGCGTAGACGATCCTTCCGGTGCCATGTTCCGGAAGCGCTCCCGCAATTGGTCACACGTACAGTACTCGATGAAGACCTTCCTCTCCCTTGTTCCAGTAGGCAGCAGAGGTTGTAGCTCTCTCCTCGCGATTCCGACATCACGACGGCGTGGTGACGGAAGTAGAGGGGAAATCCCGCAGGGATTCTCCTAGGACAAAGCGGGTATGGTGGACTAGAGAGAGCATCTTGGATAGGGTTTAGATGACTAGGGAAGAGGGCAGCCGGCGGCTAGGGTTTAGGCTAGATGGAAGCGGTGGTTTAGAGGGGATCTAGGGAGCCGATGGCTTCGGGGTAGCGGCGGCCTAGGGATTGGGTCTTGGGCGCCTTAGGCAAGGGGTATACCTTGGGGTGCGCCCCCAACCCTCCTTATATAGGTGGGGGGCGTCCAAGGGTGTTCCCAACCTAGGTGGAAACCCTTCCTAACTCAGAAACCCTCCCTAACTCGGAAACCATGTTGGGATTTGACTTTTTCAAACTACCTTTTTTTGAATTTCAAATTAGAGTTTTATTTCTCTCTTCCAAGTGTCTAGCCAAGTGACCTAGGACATGATGCAACCATTCCACTTTGTCATGACACATCCATTTCCCCTTCCCCTTCTAGTTCGGTGGATTTTCTAGACCCTTCTAGAACATTCCGGTGAACACACCGAAACCATTCCCGAACTCCGGTATTAGACTTTCCTTATATGAATAATATTCTCCAGACCATTCCGAATCTCCTCGTGACATCCCGGATCCCATCCGAGACTCTGGACTACATTCGGTCTCTTTACTCACATTCCATATCTACTAAACAACATCGAATCCTTAAGTGTGTCTTCCTACGGTTCGTGAATTATGTAGACATGATCGAGACTCTTCTTCGATCAATAACCAATAGAGGAATCTGGAAATTCATATGGCTCCCAAATATTTCTACGATTACTTCGTGATCGAATGAAAAATTTACATACGATACCAATTTCCCTTTGTCTAGCGATAATTTACTTATCCTAGGTTTGATCGTCGGTATCTCTGCATACCTAGTTCAACATCGTTACGGACAAGTACTTTTTTCTCATTCCTGTGATATGTGATCCCTTGGGATCCAGTCACATGCTTGCAAGCCAATTGGATGACATTCCACCGAGGGGGCCTAGAGTATATCTATCCGTCATATGGATGGACAAATACCACTCTTGGTCCATGTGCCTCAACACATACTTTCCGAACACTCAATGCCGCCTTTATAACCACCCAGTTATGAAGTGGTGTTTGATGTCATCAAAGCATCTATCCAGTGATGGTGATTAACATGATCTCATGGTCGAAGGACTTAGGTTACTATGTATTTGAAAGCTTATAGAAAGTGAACTATTTAAATGACTTGATCTTATGCTACGCTTAACTATAGGAGTATGTCCATCACATCATTCTCCTAATGATATGACCTTGTTGTTAATAACATCTCAATGTTCATGATCAGGAAACCATGATCATATATTAACCAACAAGCCAGTTTAACAATAGGCTTTACTAGGGACTCTTACATGTTTACATATCACACAAGTATTAATGTTTTCGGTTAATACAATTATAGCATGGCATGTAAACATTTGTCATAAGCATGAAGAAATGATAATACCCGCTTTATTATTGCCTCTTGGGCATATATCCAACAAATGATGCACCAATGTGTCAGAAGTTGCATCAACATTGGAGGGTGTGTGGTCATGTGCATCAAGGTGGTTTGGAAAAGAACACACACAATGACTATATGTACTCCCATGTGTCAAACCATGGTCAGGAATTCCTAGAAAGCCCATGCATTGCCACTACCACATGGAGTGATGCACCCGTGTGACAGAACTTGCATCCCCACATCCATTTGAGTGTGTGTGCTCATCTCGGTCATTTGTGTTTGGTAAAGAACACATGCAATGACTATGGAATCCATGTGTCAAACCATGGCCAGAAATCCGCAGAAAGCCCCCGCATTACCAGTGCCACATGGAGTGATGCACCGGTGTGACAAAAGTCGCATCACCACATCCACTTGAGTTTGTGTGGTAATGTGGATCAAGGTGGTTTGCAAAATAACACATGCAATTACTCTATGGACTCCATGTGTCAAACCATGGCCAGAAATTGCCAAAAAGGCACTAAAATGTAGCTGTCGGATGGAATGATGCACCGGAGTGACATAAGTTGCATCACCACATCCATTGCAGTGTGTGTGTGGTCGCGTCGATATGCAAATGACTCTAGGGACTCCATGTGTGAAACCATGGTCAGGAATCTCCAGCAAGCCACTGGAATGCATAGTTGAACTTGTGAACCTTATGCTTGGCATAAATAGCAACACGTAAAGCCCAATACCACTTGGACACGCCATGTTTTTTTGATTACATATCAAAATATACATTATATATACCATTTATGGCCATTTTGTTCTAATATTTTCTTAAATTTTACGAAAAACAAATGTTTTTCGCCATCGAACCTAGTGAACTAGTGGTCCGATCCAGCAAACTAGTGAACCAGTCGCCTCACCGGTTCACTGGTTGGTCCAGTTTTTAAAACTATGCCGGAATGCGACTGCCAAATGTAGGGTCCCACATGTCAGAGAGTGAAGGTCGGAACATGACTACGTTTGACTTAGATTGTGCATGGCAGACCTTGATTCAACTGCATGCAAGTGGCGTGGAACCAATTTCAGACAGCGCTAGCATCACCACGTAGAACCGCCGTTTTCCTCCACTTACACCCCACTACGAATGGTCGTGCACCATTTCACATACTAGGAAGGTGGTTGCAATATTGAAATAAGTAGTTTCGCTCTTCTCCGTCTCCTTTCCTCGTATATGACCTCATCGTTTTCCTCCTCCACGGCCTCATCATCTTCCTCCTCCACGGCCCCATCCATTTCCACCGCCACGGCATCACCCTCTTCCTCCGTGTCCTTTCCCTCTTGCCTATTGTCAACACCCGGATTTTTAATCCCAGATGCCTGTTATGCCATACATCGCAATCCCAGGATTACCATTTTTGCGAGACATAACAGAATTGGATACCATAGTACATCATCCATTACAAACCGTACATAAGTTCTTACACAAATAGGGATCTCATGATCTAGTTCTTAATACAACTTCAAGCAGCGGAATACATAATAATAACGGTAGCGTAGGCGAAGCTCCATCTTCGGGGTCACAGGAAATGCTGACGATGGGAGATGATCCTAGTTGTCGTAACCTTCCTGGGGTACATCCTCCAGGTACTCCTCTTCATAGTCTGGCCACGGGAATAGCCAAGGACAAAGCCATGAGTACTCTTTAAGTACTCGCAAACTAATACTAACAAGTGAAGGGGTTTTTTGATAATAGGACACTAGGCTCTAGGGTTGTTTTGCAAAAGCCAGATTTATCTCTACTAAGCTGAGAAGCAAGAGAAGCTAGTCACATTTTTATAACTCCTAAGTAGGAACTTGTATCTCATGTCATAACTCTATTGTGGTCAAGTCAAAATCTCAATTCATTTCACAAGTCATTTTGAAAAGTCTGACGGGGAAACAGTATGGCCACTCCAACTGTCCATAATCGCGGACGCGGCTATTCGAATAGTTTGACACTCTGCAAAGATTGTACACTTTCACCACAACATTCGATACATCCATCAGGAGAAAATCCTGAATTCACCATACTCAGTATGCGGATAATCCATCCTAACCTTTCAATTACACGCCCTAGTATAAGCACCTCTCCTGTGAGTTTGGCCTCCCAACCATGACCAAATGTCATCTTCGGTAATGCACAGGTGGACAATCTTCACAAGGTAGCCTCAGCTCATACCTTGGCCGTGAGGGAACTAATACTAAGGTATATAAGTTTCCAGTCAATCCCTACCCAATTCTCGGGTATTGTGGTTGTACGATAAAATTAGAATGGTATCGCATCCAGACAACCATCAGTTTTATAAAGGGCTAAGGCTCATGCCTCAACATTTTCATCACCAAAATCATCTAGTGTTTGGAAACACATGTCAAAACATTTCAATACAATGATCCATCATTCCAAGGTTTTCATAACCATTTTCCAAAAGTATTCCCATCTAAAGTTGATCAAGTTTTATGCTTAGCACTATCATCTACAAGTGGGGGTAAGTACTAATGAGGGGTGGTAAACAAGGGGTGTTCTAACTAAGTTCAATCTCATGCCTTAGGATGACATCAAGATTATCTAGCTTAGGCCAAATTTTATGCTCTTTATGCAACCTTCAAATATCTTTCTAGTATCTACAATTCACTGAAGTAAACTCTAAGTAATAGCTTTGATAAAGAAATAAAGTAATAAGCTCGTAAGTAAAAACTAGCATTGGTTTATCAAGTGGGTAGGATCATCTATGCTTAGGGCATATAGTTGGCATGGTGACAAGCAAGTATTGGCTTGCACAGTATCAGTATAAGCTTGCTACATTGCAAGTGTTAGCTTGCACATTCAACTAGTAGTATTAGGCTTGCATCAGTGTCAATATAAGATTGCCTTGTGAAGAGAAGTGGTTGAAGTTCTCCTCGGCCTCTTCTTCGTAGTATCCTCCTTCCTCCTCGTATCCTTGGTCGGTACTAGCGTCTATGAATAAATACGAGGTACACAATCACCAAACAATACTTAACTACTTGAAATTATCACACAAAAGGGTCCTACAGATGATCTAACATCATCAGTAACATTACAAGATTAAGGCTTGCTTTAATTCCTTTTTTTAGAAAAGTAATTTCTACTCATTGAAATACTACTTAAGATTTAATATTCTCCAAACCAAACATGGGATAATGTTGACACATGTCATCACTACATATTTTAGTCCATGGGAATATGATTTAAAGTGGTGTCACAATTTAATAAGGTTTTACCCTTTTATTTTAATTAAATAAAGTGACTAGAAATGCCTATGTGGCATTCTTTTATTACTTGAACATTATTTCTGTAAGAAAACCTATATATTTTTTATATATTCTAAAAGGTATGATCAATTGTGATTTTTGAGAGTTGGAATCAACTCAAAAGCTATTATGGTTTTAATTTGAAAAATGTTTGAATGTAGAAAAGCTTCTGCCTTGTTATTTTTACCAAGGATGATCTACAGATCCAAATGACTTGAATCCATAGGGCTTGGATTCAGCATTCCCAGACCTTTCTAACAAAATTGGTTTCATTCAATTTGGTTCACTAAATCGACCTGGGTTAATTTTTGAAACTGGGTACAGAAGTGTGTTTGAAATAAAATGGAAAAGGTTAAATTCAAATAACTGGGCTGCACGGGAAGTGATACTGGGCCGGCCTGCTAAGCCCAGCGCTTACGCGGGCTGGTTAAGTGGTTGTCCCCACGCGTCAGTGAGATGAGGGGGTGCGAAGCGGTATGGGGCGATGTGGTGCGTTCGATCTGGTTCTAATCCAACGGTGAGGGTCATCGTCGATGTTGGGCAACGCCGGCGAGACAGAAACCTAGCGCGGCCAGTGGGGGTCGTCAGGGGCTTACCGGGGTTCAGGCGAGGGTCGGCGAGGCGGGCGAACGACGAAGTCGACGACGGCGAACCTCCTGGTACTGGCAGCTTCTCCTGGGGCGGCTCCAATCACTGGCCCCCTTCTTCTCCAGCAGCGGCAGGCTCCGGCAAAATTCCGGCGAAGTGCTGCTCGCCTTGCTCCGGGAACGGGGTGGCACGATCAGTGAGGAGAGGGGAGTGAGATGGTGTGCTCAATTCGGCTGGGGGTGGCCTCTATTTATAGTCGCGACGACGAGACCGAACGGGATGGGCATTCGACGGTGGCGACATGGCTACGGGCTGCTAGAGGCATGGCCGGCGGTGGCGATCGCTTGGTGGTCTCCTAGCGATGCTCTACGGCTTTAATGCGCGCGTAGGGGCGGTGGGGTTTGGTCTGGAACACGCGATGCTCTGCATGGCAGAGGCGGCGTCTTCGACGGTGAGCGGTGGCTGTGCGTCATGGGGCGGCGAACGGGGATGTCTGACGGTCTCCTGGGTTGGTGGCGATCATGTATGCACGCGGCGAGGGCGGCGCGTGGTCTGTGGGTGTTAGTCGAGTGTGGTGCTCTGGCGCATGCTCGGCATGGTTGCTGGCGAGCTGGGCGCGGTCCGTGCATGTGGTCCAGGGGTTAGCAAGGTTCGAGCGTTGGACAGGGAGTGGCGGTGGACGGTTTGGCTGCCTCCTAGACAAGGTTAGCACGGCTTAATCTCCTCCTAGCTTGCTGTCTCCACTTGGTGGCATGGTGAGCTTCGGCTGTTCACCATTGATGTCATTGCCCAGCTTACAGTGAGTCTAGTGCTTGGTATAACTTGCTAGATGATCTACTGAGATGGTTGTGAGCTAGAGAGGGGACAGGTTAGGCTTTAATCACTGCTCACAATAGTGTTTAAGATTTTGATGATTTCTGTCTGCAATGTGTTTGATGAAATGGCCGCAAGAATTCATGTTTTGAATTTTGAAAAGATTTTTTGTGGGTGTGCTAGGTTGGTGCTGGTGAGTCTGTAGATGCTTGGGTTTTGAAAGTTGAGCTTGTTTGAGTGGATTTTGAAAAAGTGGGATCTTCCCATATGAAAAAGATTCAATTTCTAATTTTCATTTAAACTATGCATTTGAATGTTTCTGGATGATCACCAAGTGGCCTTGATACTTTGTTATGAGTACAATCAAGGGGTGCAAAGATCCAGAAAATTTTGGGACAGCCAAAGTAGGCATGGGAGTTAAATTGGTCAAAATGACCATTCCCTTATTTTATTTGTCTTGATTTACTTGTCTTTGAGAAAAGTTTGGGAATTGTTTAGATGATGTTTATTTCACCTAAGCATCCATTTACAAGCAAAGGATCACACAAATAAGTTGGTTCAAAAGAATTCAAAATGAAATGCATACTCACATGCATGCTTTCATATTTTTATTTAGCAAAGTTTTTGTTAACCCTAAATTTGATGATTAGAGTTTGATGATCCAAGTTTAGTATTTTTGGGATGTTACAAACCTTCCCCCCTTAAAAAAATCTCGTCTCGAGATTTGAAAAAGGATGAAAAAGATTACCTAGGATTTGAAGAGATCGGGAAACTCCATCCTGATGTGATCTTCGCGCTCCCAGGTAGCTTCCTCTTCTGTGTGGTTTCTCCACTGAATCTTGAAAAACTTGATGCTTCGGGTTTGGGTAGTTCTGAAAGCTTCTTCCAAAATACGGATGGGTACTTCGGGATAGGTCAGGTCATCATTGATCTCTATGGTCCAGTGATCGATGTTCTTGAACACTTCGGTCTTCTTTGGGACTTCGAGACACTTGCGAAGTAACGAGATATGGAACACATTGTGCACGGCTGACATCTCTTCGGGTAGTTCCAATTGATACAACACATCTCCTTGACGGTTCAAAATCTTGAAGGGTCTGATATATCTAGGGCTAACTTTCCTTTGAGTTGGAAACGCTACATTCCCTTCAATGGCGACACCTTCAGATAAACAAAATCTCCTATGTTGAAGGCGAGGTCTCTACGTCTCTTGTCGGCATAACTATTCTGTCTGGACTGGGCTATCTTGAGGTGCTCACGAATCTTGTGAACCTTCTCTTCTGCTTCTCGTAGGATGTCGGGTCCAAAAATCTGACTCTCTCCTACTTCCGACCAGTTCAAAGGGGTGCGACACTTCCTTCCATACATGAATTCAAATGGGGCCATTTGCAAACTGGCTTGATAACTGTTATTGTATGAGAATTCTGCAAACGGCAGACAGTCTTCCCACTTGGATCCATATTCTAACACACAGGCTCTCAGCATATCTTCGAGTATTTGTTTTACTCGCTCCGTTTGTCCATCGGTCTGAGGGTGATAAGAGGTGCTGAAATCTAGGCGGGTTCCTAAACCTTCTTGGACTTTCTTCCAGAATCTCGAGGTAAGCTAAGTTCCTTGATCTGATACGATGTTCTTGGGGACTCCATGCAAACTAACTATTCTAGCGATGTTTAACTACGCTAGCTTCGAACTCTGATATGTGGTCTTGACGGGTAAGAAATGGGCGACTTTAGACAATCGGTCCACTATGACCCAGATAGAGTCATTTCCCCTACTAGAAGTAGGCAATCCGGTGATAAAGTCCATTCCAACGGAATCCCATTTCCATTCCGGAATCTGCAATGGTTGCAACAATTCAGTGGGTCTTTGATGTCCTGCCTTGACTCGCTGACTGTAACATCCTCAAAATCAAGTTTCAAACTTATGCATATCATCCATGCATCCATGAGCATATGATTTTCATTTCAAACAAATCAATTCAAAACAAAAGCATTTGTGCTTATTATTTTATGTAAGCTTGTTCTAAGCCTTAGTGCTATCTTCCAATGAGGAGAAATACTTGTTTTGATTCAGTAAAGTTTATTTATTCAAACTTAGGCACCACCAAAAGTTTGAAAAAATTTCAAAACAAAAATGAGTAATAAAACCAATATTATGCCTATTGAATATATATCATAAAGGCATGGTTTTATTTTATTTTCAAAAGACCCAAGTGTGTTTGAGTGAACAGATGTGTTTGACACTTATTTGAGTACAAGATTTATTGTACAAAAATCCTGAAAAGTTTTGGAATCAAACAGATTTGAATTGAGGTTTGAAAACCATTTTAGAAAAAACAAACTGAAAAAGAAAAAGCTTAAAGAGGAAAAAATATCACTCAGCCGAATCTGGCCCAACTGGCCCAGCTAAGCCCAGCACCCCCACCCCGCGAACCGTTTTTCTTCACTCGCCCCCGCACCCACTAGCTCGCTGACAGGCAGGACCCACTCCCTCTCCTTTCCTCTCGCTGACAGCCGCGACCCACACGACATCGTCGTCTCCACCCCGCAAACAGCTCAATCCCCAAAATCACGCCGGCCGTTCCCTGTATTGATTCGCGGCGTCAATTCATGTTGAATGCCGGAGTAAATCTTGCTCGCGACCATGCTACTTAAACCCCCTCTCCATTTCCCCCCAAACTCCGAGCACAAAGCGCCCCTAGGATGCCCACAATCGCCCCTGCACCGCCGCAGACAGAACTCACTCCGGCAACCAATCCCGGTGAGCCCTGTGCGCCCCTCTCCCTCTGGTTCTTGCAGACAGCCTCGCCGCTTTCTTGCGCATCTACTGACACCGCTGGTGCCTTCTTTACTGCCCCACGTCGTCGGTTCCGTTCAACACCGCAAGCTCCCGACGAAAAACTCGACTCCGACGACCAAATTCCGTAAGCCCTTTGCACCCCTTCACCTCTGACTCACACGAAGTTGTTCACCACTGTCTTGTGCATCATCTGGTGCCGTTTGTTTGTGCTAGGGAGACCAGGAGCGTCGCCAACGTCGCCGTCCACTCGAACCCGACGCCGCCCGCAACTTCGACGAGCTCCAGCAGCCCACTCCGTGTGCCCCTTGCCAAGCCGCCGCTAGGTTGAGCATCAGCACGTCGCCACGGTTCTGGTAAGCCCCTCCGACGACCCTAGGACCACTTGTAGCGCCACGCCGCCGTAGGCAAAGCTCGCCGCCGCCAGTAGCCGCCGCTAGCGCCGCCCGTCTGTGGTCAGTTAGATTAGGGCTGTAGGATTAGATCTAACGTGTGAGATTAGATCTGTGATGAAGAGGTAAGTTTAGATCTGAGCCGTGCGTGTTTAGTTAGATCCAACGGTAGCCGAGCGTGATCCGGTGCGAAGCGGTACCGTCCAATCAGACGCTGCCGCGTGGCTGGAGTTTAGATTTAAAACAGGATTTGAATCTGATTGATGTTGAAATTTGTTTTGGCTATAACTTTTGATCCCCATGTTAGAATTTGACAAATTTTATATCGTTGGAATCAAGAGAGCAAGCTCTTTCTAAATATGCAATATGTTTAATGTTTTGCTTCTATTAAAAAGGTTTTATTTTCAGAAACTTGTGTAGGTCTAATTTGAGCATATGAAATGTTTAGGAAATAATTTAGGTTTTAAATATATGTTGTTTGGCAAGTTTTTGACGTGTTTATGAATTAGTACTGTTTACTTGCTTTGTTGAGTTTTAAAAATCATCACATATCATTTTGCATGCATGCATATATTTTTGATTGTATATGTTTTGTATGTGATTGTGGCTATGATTCTTTGTGTAGATTTTGGTGCTAGTGATTGTGATTGTGAGGAGTGTAGCTACTCTCCAAACTACCAAGGCAAGTGGTACTTCATGAATATTTCTATCCCCATGTTTTATACTAAGCATTAGAAATATTTTGCTAAGTCATGCATGTTATTATTTTGCTTATATGCCATGTTGGGAAATCCTAGTAGTTGTAGAATGGCTAGGGAATTTCTAAGTTAAAGTTACTATCTATGCCATGCTTAGCCTAGCTAGTAGCAAACAAGGGTTGGTGAAATATACATGCTATGATGAAAATATTTCTAAGTCTTTGGACTTGTGTTTTGCCTAATAAAACAACTAAGTTAATGAAACACCTGGGTGGAATGGAAGGATTGGTTTATGTTGAGTGGTTACACAAGGCCCATTTCTATGGTTTACCTTGTGTATCTCACTTGTGGTAAGCCACCCAGGAACAAAGAGATTTTAGAGGCCAAGTGTTAAGAAGCTTCTAGTGCAGCCACTTGGCAATATGGGCTCTGCCTGGATCACATAGGTTACTAGAACTTAGCCATTTGGACAGTTGGTGGTAGTGGGATGATAGGTTGGAACGCGTCCATTTGGTCTAAGGGAAGGCTTCTGAAAGGTCCTGTCTTGGTGAAACCAAGTCTGGTGGGGAAAGTGCACAACCTCTGCAGATGGAAAATCTAAGTACTTAGCCATGTCCCTGGAAAAGGACAACTTGAGCATCAAGACATGGAAGCTATCAAGAATCTCCTCATCCCAATTTCTAAGTAAAAACTTGTGGGTGAACAAGGGTGAAGGACCTCAATGTCTATTGGTGGTTCCTTGGGAAAAGCTTTGACAAAGAAAAACTTAGTGATTTCAACTAATAGGAAAAACCTATTTTGAGCAAAGCAAGCCAAGCTACACTTAGCCAAATTGCATATAGTATCTAGTCCACTTAAAATTATACTAAGGTATCACTTGCCAATACTATTCCAAAGTATTGACCCACTGTGGCTGTAACTTGTGATGTTGCAGGTTACTCTGATGAGGATTAGGTGTCATGAGTCTACACTCAACATGTTTGCCTGTGGCACATGAAGATGAAGACTTTTATTTATTTACTTATTCAAACTCTTGTACTAGGCCTGTGGCCTTGGAGTTGTAAAGACTATGTTTATCTCTGGAATGGCTGTAATAAAGACCTTTGTATCTGTGTACTTCATCTTAAACTGTGGATGCTAGCATTGATCCAGGTACTAGCATTGCAATCACAGGTATCTTTTTCCTTTATAAAGGAGGGATCTTACAGATGGTATCAGAGCACTGTGTTGCCTGTAGGATTATGACCCTAGGATTGGAAACCACTAAGGAAAAAATTTCAGCAACTTCTACACTTGTCTATTCTTCTCGTAAACATTTATAATCTTCTTCCTCATCTCTATTTGTAGATGAACTCCATCAACGAAGCCGTAAGGAAAGGAACACTCATGACAATGACTTTGGAGTGTGAGACAGAATTCCCCAAGGCTCTCAAGGACCTCATGGTTGCATTAGAGATACAAGGTGCAGCTGTGCACAAAGGTTTTCCTGTGATGGATGAAGGAGTTGAATACTAGTGGGTGCAGCTTCACTTGTATAAAAACAAGGAAGACAACCACCAGGAAAAAGGATTCTGCATGTTCACCAATTCAGTGGTACACACTACATTCTTTGAATCAGCAAGGGATGCAGCTTGGAAGACCATCAAAGAACTTGGTGATAGAGTCAAGTGCAGAATGCTCAACCTTCAAAATGATCTAAGGGAAGAGAAGAAACATACCCAAGAGTTGGAAGCTACCAACCAAACCTTAAGAGGAGACATTATAGACTTAGTGATGGAGTCATGTGAGCAAGATAGATTGATTGCTTCTAGAAACATTGTGTTAGCCAACAGATCCAGTGAGATTGGATTGTAAACGTACTTCGTTAGTTGGACCACCACTTATCACCTTATTTTCCAAATGTTGCTTTAAAAATAAGTTGAACCTTGGTTATTGTAATGGATCCATGAGTGCCATGACTTGTGTGTTTTGATTTTCAAGGATATGTATGTGATGTTTTGCCTTGTGTTTTATCTTGAATTATGTTGTCCTAACTTTTTCTATCTTATAAATAGATGCCTACTATTACCTTCAGCACTGTTGAGGAGTTCCAGGGAATTCGCTTTGGTCCTCGTATTGTTGAGCTTACTACCTTGCTCAATATCCCTCTTCCTACCATCATGGTGCTTCCCCTCACCAAGTTTGAGAGGAAAGACCTTTGGGGCTTCAAGGTCAACCAGCCCGGACGCCAGACAGAGCCTACCACGGAGGCCATCGTCTTCAAGCTCATGCATGATGACAAGGAGAGAGGCCTTGAGGTAGTTATGCAGGATCTGATAGGACGTCCGCTAGGGAGACACTCCCGATAGGTCAGAGGTACTCACTTCCACGTCTTCGGTAGATGTGATGAGGATGGAGAGTCCATCGACTTCGAGGACGATTCGAGGGACACAGCAGAGCCGATTCATCTATACCTCCAGGACTTAGAGTCTCTCATTAGGCACGTGGACACTGATAGGACCAACGTCATGCTCAACAATGACGAACTCCAGGTGCAGCATCGCGAGAAGGACAAGCTCTTCGCGGAGCAAGACGAGATAGTCAAGGAGATGGAGGCGAAGTTCGAGAGCCAGGACAGGAAGTTCAAGAATCAGGAGAAGCGAGTCCAGGATAGGAACAAGAAGATCCGGGACATGACTGAAGAACTACAGGCCAAGGACTTCGAGCTCGAGCATCAGCAGACGGTGATTGAGAGGCTTCGTTCCCAGAAGAGCGCTCTCAAAGCCAAGATAGAGACCTTGACCACTAGTGTCGAGGAATACAAGACCACGATGGAGAACGCAGGTCTTACCTTTGTCGAGGAGGAGGTTGATGCCGAGGAGTAGATTTGACTACTCCTTTATCATTTATTATCGTACTTGATGCTTGAGAACTTGTTATTTGACCATCCGACATGTGGATGGCTTGCTATTTGTGTGTTTTACTTTGCGAACTTGTTATCTTGTTGTTGAACCTTTATCCTTATTGTTGCATGTTTTGTGTTGCTATGTGATGTATTGTGCATGATAGCATCTATGGGTATCTCATTCTTATCTCTATTGAACAAACCACAGATGCCTCCCCGTCGTGCAAACCCCAACCCCAACAACAACAATAACAACATCACTCCAGAAATGCAGCAAATGATGACCGCTCAAACTCAGCTGATGCAGATGATGACGACGTTCATCCAGAACCAAAACAACAACAATAACAACAACAACAATAACAACAACAACAACCCACCGGGTTTTGACATGCTTACCAGGTTCTTGAGATTGAGGCCAACAAAGTTCTCAGGAACGACTGATCCCATGGTGGCCAATGATTGGTTACGCTCTGTGAACAAGGACTTGGTAACTGTGGGCTGTACTGATGCTGAAAAGGTCAGATTTGCAGCACATTTGCTGGAAGGACCAACTGCCACTTGGTGGGATAACTTCCAGATCACCACTCCCATAGAAGTTGTGACATGGGATATCTTTGAGGATGGCTTTCGTACCGCTCATATCTCATCTGGAGTGATGAGTCTGAAAAAGAAGGAGTTCCATAACCTGAAGCAGCGCCACCGCAGCGTGGTTGAATATATTGAGGAGTTCAACAATCTGGCGCGATATGCACCAGATGAAGTTGACACTGATGCTAAGAGGAAAGAAAAGTTCCTCGAAGGGTTGAATGATGAGCTGAATCTGTAGTTGGTTGTGGCCTATGTTCCCACTTATCAGTCTCTCTATGACGAGGCTGCTATTTTGGAGAACAAAATAAAGCAAGTTGAAAGCAGGAAGAGGAAGCACTCTGACAAGCACAGCTCGGGATCGTCACACAAACGATCCCATTATGATGACAGTGGAAGCTCAGGATCCCACAAGCATGGGAAATTCAACAAACACCACAACCACAACCGTCATGACAACAAGCATCACCGTAGTCATGACAATGACAAGTACAAGAAACACAAGGGTGGATACAAGAGCCACCACAGTGGTAATGGAAGTGGAAGTGGAAGCCAGCCTGTCAAGAAGGACATTAGTCATGTTGAATGCTTCAAGTGCAAGAAGATGGGGCATTATGCAAATGAATGCCCAGAAAAGAAAGTTGAAGGACCCAACAAGCCCAACCCTTTTCAGAAGGGACAGGTTAACCACATCAATGTGGAGGAAATCTATGAGGAGCCTGATGCTGTTGCTGGTAAGTTCAACCTCAATTCCGTTCCAGCATTTGTTCTCTTTGATACCGGTGCATCTCATTCATTCATATCAAGAGCATTTGTTGAAAGAAATGAACTGCCGGTAGAAACTATTGGGTGTCCTATAAGAGTAAGTTCTCCTGGTGGAGAAATGATAGTGAATTCAGTATGTCATGATCTAGTCATAGAGTTTGGGAAGTATAAGTTTCCCGTTAACTTGAAAATTCTAAACTCCCAAGGATTGGATGTCATTTTGGGAATGGACTGGATGACTAAGCACAAGGGAGTGATAGATTGTGCCAACCATACTGTCTCACTCACAACTCCAGAAAATAAAAGGATCAGATTCAAGACCAACTTTGAAGCAAGGAGTATGCTAAATTCTCCTAAGGGGGTTAGCATAGACAGTGTGCCAATTGTGAGTGAGTATCCAGATGTGTTTCCGGAAGAATTGCCAGGAATGCCACCAGATAGAGATGTGGAGTTTCTTATATATTTGGTACCAGGGTCTGGACCAATAGCAAATAGACCGTATAAGATGTTAGTTGATGAACTGAAAGAACTCAAGAAACAACTTGGAGAACAGCTACAGAAAGGATTTATTCAACCAAGTTCTTCATCTTGGGGAGCCCCAGTTTTTTTCGTGGAGAAGAAAGATAGAAGTCAAAGGTTATGCATAGATTACCGTTCACTCAACGAGGTAACTATCAAGAACAAATACCCTTTGCCTAGAATCAATGACTTGTTTGACCAGCTATAAGGAGCTTGTGTGTTCTCAAAGATTGATCTCCGGTCAGGCTATTTTCAACTCAAGATAAGAGAACAAGACATACCTAAGACAGCTTTCACCACAAGGTATGGATTGTATGAGTATACCGTGATGACATTTGGGTTGACCAATGCTCCAACATACTTCGTGAATATGATGAACAAGGTGTTCATGGAATTCCTTGACAAGTTTGTTGTCGTTTTCATCGATGACATTTTAGTCTACTCCAAGAGCAAAGAGGAGCATGAAGGACATTTGCGTTTGATACTTGAAAAGTTAAGAGAGCATAAACTTTATGCCAAATTCAGCAAGTGTGAATTCTGGTTGAATGAAGTTGGATTTGTTGGACATGTTATGACAAAGGATAGTGTAGCAGTTGATCCTGCTAAAGTTTCAGCTGTAACGGAATGGGAATCTCCCAGGTCAGTAAAAGAAGTTCGTAGTTTCCTTGGCTTAGCGGGTTACTACAGAAGGTTCATTGAAAATTTCTCCAAGGTAGCTAAGCCTATGACTGAATTGCTAAAGAAAGACAAGAAATTTGCTTGGACGGAAGGTTGTGAACTCAGCTTTCAGGAATTGAAGAAGAGACTTGTGACAACACCAGTCTTGTGTTTGCCAGACTTGGAAAAAGATTTCCAAGTATATTGTGATGCATCTCATCATGGTTTGGGTGCAGTACTTATGCAAGAAGGAAAAGTTGTGGCGTATGCCTCGAGACAACTCAAAACTCATGAAGTGAACTATCCTACTCATGATTTAGAGTTAGCCTCTGTCGTCCATGAACTCAAAACGTGGAGGCACTATCTTTTGGGAAAGCGTTGTGAAGTGTTCACAGATCACAAGAGTTTGAAGTATATCTTCACCCAAAAGGAAATTAATATGAGACAAAGAAGATGGCTAGAGCTCATCATGGACTATGACTTAAGTTTGCAATACCATCCCGGTAAAGCAAATGTTGTAGCGGATGCTTTAAGCCGTAAGGTTTTTGTGAATGGCCTTACAAAAGGAGAATTGCCTGATGATTTATGTGCACAATTTAGAGATCTCAGATTGGAGATTGTGCCTGAAGGACATCTCATGTCTTTGGATGTTCAACCCACTTTGTTGGACAAGATCAAAGAAGCCCAGAAGATTGATAAGGAAATTGAAGAGATTAAAGAAAAGATCGGCAAAGGAAAAGCCAAAGGGTTCCATGAAGACGAACAAGGTACTTTATGGCATGGGAAACGTATCTGTGTTCCACAAGATCCGGAGCTGCGGAAACTGATTTTGCAGGAAGCACACAACTCACCGTATTCCATTCATCCGGGTAACACCAAAATGTACATGGACATGAAGGAAAGATTTTGGTGGAATAATCTCAAGAAAGACATCGCCGAACATATTGCTTTGTGTGATGTGTGTAGTAGAGTGAAAGCGGAACATCAGAAACCAGCAGGTTTTCTTCAACCACTACCTATTCCTGATTGGAAGTGGGACAAGATTGGTATGGATTTCATTACCGGATTACCAAGGACCCGGTCAGGATACGATTCTATTTGGGTAGTAGTGGATCGCCTAACTAAAGTGGCTCATTGCATACCCGTGAAGACAACCTATACAAGTGCTAAGTTGGCCAAAATCTACATGAGTAGAATTGTATGTCTACTTGGAGTGCCCAAGAGTATTGTGTCTGATAGGGGAACTCAATTCACTTCCCATTTTTGGAGACAGCTACATGAGTCATTGGGAACGAGGTTGAAATTCAGTACTGCTTTTCATCCTCAAACCGATGGACAAACCAAAAGGACTAATCAGATTCTTGAAGACATGTTGAGAGCATGTGCCCTAGACTATGGAGCCAGTTGGGATGAAAGTCTGCCTTACGCAAAATTTTCTTATAACAATAGCTATCAAGCCAGCATTGAGATGGCACCATTTGAGTTTCTCTACGGAAGAAAGTGTACCACCCCATTGTTATGGAATGGTGTGGGAGAAAGAAGTTTATTTGGACCAGAACTTATCAAAGAAGCCGAAGAGAAGGTCAAGTTGGTTAAGGACAGATTGAAGATAGCACAGTCCCGACAGAAAAGCTACACAGATCCTAAGCGTAGAGAAGTCACCTACGAAGTCGGTGATAGAGCTTATCTTAGAGTGTCACCACTTCGTGGAGTGAAGAGGTTCGGAGTCAAAGGAAAATTGGCCCCAAGATATGTTGGACCATTCAAGATTCTGAGTCATAAAAGAGAAGTTGCCTATGAAATTGAACTGCCAGAATCTCTGTCAGCTGTCCATAATGTGTTTCATGTGAGTCAACTTAAGAAATGTCATCCAGAAATGGAAGAAACTTCTTTGAAGGATACTATACCTTTGGAAGAGGTCCAGTTGGAGAGTGATCTCACTTATGAAGAGAAGCCTATCAGGATTCTTGAGACTGCAGAAAGAGTCACACGGACCAAGACTATCAAGTTTTGCAAAGTCCAGTGGAACCATCATTCCGAAGAAGAATCAACATGGGAAAGAGAAGATGATCTTCGGAAAGACCACCCTCACCTATTTGCTAGCCAATCCGAATCTCGAGGGCGAGATTCACCTTAAGGGGGTTAGATTTGTAACATCCTCAAAATCATGTTTCATACTTATGCATATCATCCATGCATCCATGAACATATGATTTTCATTTCAAACAAATCAATTCAAAACAGAAGCATTTGTGCTTATTATTTTATGTAAGCTTGTTCTAAGCCTTAGTGCTATCTTCCAATGAGGAGAAATACTTGTTTTGATTCAGTAAAGTTTGTTTATTCAAACTTAGGCACCACCAAAAGTTTGAACAAATTTCAAAACAAAAATGAGTAATAAAACCAATACTATGCCTATTGAATATATATCATAAAGGCATGGTTTTATTTTATTTTCAAAAGACCCAAGTGTGTTTGAGTGAACAGATGTGTTTGACACTTATTTGAGTACAAGATTTATTGTAGAAAAATCCTGAAAAGTTTTGGAATCAAACAGATTTGAATTGAGGTTTGAAAACCATTTCAGAAAAACAAACAGAAAAAGAAAAAGCTTAAAGAGGAAAAAAATATCACTCACCTGAATCTGGCCCAACTGGCCCAGCTAAGCCCAGCACCCCCACCCCGCGAACCGTTTTTCTTCACTCGCCCCCGCACCCACTAGCTCGCTGACAGGCAGGACCCACTCCCTCTCCTTTCCTCTCGCTGACAGCCGCGGCCCACACGACGTCGTCGTCTCCACCCCGCGAACAGCTCAATCCCCAAAATCACGCCAGTCGTTCCCTGTATTGATTCGCGGTGTCAATTCACTTTGAATGCCGGAGTAAATCTCGCTCGCGACCATGCTACTTAAACCCCCTCTGCCCCCTCTCCATTTCCCCCCGAACTCCAAGCACAAAGCGCCCCCAGGCTGCCCACAATCGCCCCTGCACCGCCGCAGACAAAACTCACTCCGGCGACCAATCCTGGTGAGCCCTGTGCGCCCCTCTCCCTTTGGTTCTTGCAGACATCCTCGCCGCTTTCTTGCGCATATACTAACACTGTGGTGCCTTCTTTACTGCCCCAGGTCGTCGGTTCCGTTCAACACCGCAAGCTCCCGACGACAACCTCGACTCCGGCGACCAAATTCCGTAAGCCCTTTGCGCCCCTTCACCTCGGACTCACATGAAGTTGTTCACCACTGTCTTGTGCATCATCTGGTGCCGCTTGTTTGTGCTAGGGAGACCAGGAGCGTCGCCAACGTCGCCGTCCACTCGAACCCGACACCGCCCGCAACTTCGACGAGCTCCAGCAGCCCACTCCGTGTGCCCCTTGCCAAGCCGCCGCCATGTTGAGCATCAGCGCGTCGCCACGGTTCTGGTAAGCCCCTCCGACGACCCTAGGACCACCTGTAGCGCCATGCCGCCGTAGGCAGAGCTCGCCGCTGCTAGCGCCGCCCGTCTGTGGTCAGTTAGATTAGGGCCGTAGGATTTAGATCTAACGTGTGAGATTAGATCTGTGACGAAGAGGTAAGTTTAGTTCTGAGCCGTCCATGTTTAGTTAGATCCAACGGTATCAGAGCGTGATCCGATGCGAAGCGGTACCGTCCAATCAGACGCTGCCGCGTGGCTGGAGTTTAGATTTAAAACAGGATTTGAATCTCATTGATGTTCAAATTTGTTTTGGCTATAACTTTTGATCCCCATGTTAGAATTTGACAAATTTTATATCGTTGGAATTAGGAGAGCAAGCTCTTTCTAAATATGCAATGTGTTTAATGTTTTCTTCTGTTAAAAAGGTTTTATTTGCAGAAACTTGTGTAGGGATAATTTGAGCATATGAAATGTTTAGGAAATAATTTAGGGTTTAAATATTTGTTGTTTGGCAAGTTTTTGACTTGTTTATGAATCAGTACTGTTTACTTGCTTTGTTGAGTTTTAAAAATCATCACATATCATTTTGCATGCATGCATATATTTTTGATTGTATATGTTTTGTATGTGATTGTGGCTATGATTTTTTGTGTAGATTTTGGTGCTAGTGATTGTGATTGTGAGGAGTGTAGCTACTCTCCAAACTACCAAGGCAAGTGGTACTTCATGAATATTTCTATCCCCATGTTTTATACTAAGCATTAGAAATATTTTGCTAAGTCATGCATGTTATTATTTTGCTTATATGCCATGTTGGGAAATCCTAGTAGTTGTAGAATGGCTAGGGAATTTCTAAGTTAAAGTTACTATCTATTCCATGCTTAGCCTAGCCAGTAGCAAACAAGGGTTGGTGAAATATACATGCTATGATGAAAATATTTCTAAGTCTTTGGACTTGTGTTTTGCCTAATAAAACAACTAAGTTATTGAAACACCTGGGTGGAATGGAAGGATTGGTTTATGTTGAGTGGTTACACAAGGCCCATTTCTATGGTTTACCTTGTGTATCTCACTTGTGGTAAGCCACCCAGGAACAAAGAGATTTTAGAGGCCAAGTGTTAAGAAGCTTCTAGTGCAGCCACTTGGCAATATGGGCTCTGCCTGGATCACATAGATTGCTAGAACTTAGCCATTTGGACAGTTGGTGGTAGTGGGATGATAGGTTGGAACGCGTCCATTTGGTCTAAGGGAAGGCTTCTAAAAGGTCCTGTCTTGGTGAAACCAAGTCTGGTGGGGAAAGTGCACAACCTCTACAGATGGAAAATCTAAGTACTTAGCCATGTCCCTGGAAAAGGACAACTTGAGCATCAAGACATGGAAGCTATCAAGAATCTCCTCATCCCAATTTCTAAGTAAAAACTTGTGGGTGAACAAGGGTGAAGGACCTCAATGTCTATTGGTGGTTCCTTGGGAAAAGCTTTGACAAAGAAAAACTTAGTGATTTCAACTAATAGGAAAAACCTATTTTGATCAAAGCAACCCAAACTACACTTAGCCAAATTGCATATAGTATCTAGTCCACTTAAAATTATACTAAGGTATCACTTGCCAATACTATTCCAAAGTATTGACCCACTGTGGCTGTAACTTGTGATGTTGCAGGTTACTCTGATGAGGATTAGGTGTCATGGGTCTACACTCAACATGTTTGCCTGTGGCACATGAAGATGAAGACTTTTATTTATTTACTTATTCAAACTCTTGTACTAGGCCTGTGGCCTTGGAGTTGTAAAGACCATGTTTATCTCTGGAATGGCTGTAATAAAGACCTTTGTATCTGTGTACTCCATCTTAAACTATGGATGCTAGCATTGATCCAGGGACTAGCATTGCAATCACAGGGATCCTTTTCCTTTATAAAGGAGGGATCTTACACTGACATATGTCACATTTGGCGATATAGCTTCCGATTTCTCTCTTCATCTTATGCCACCAAAATTGCTTTTTCAAATCTTGATACATCTTAGTTCCTCCGGGATGGATAGAATAAAGAGTATCATGAGCTTCCTTCAAAATAACTTCTTTCAACTCCGAATCTGCTGGTACACAAAGGCGTCCTTTGTACCACAACACTCCTTCTTCGTCTTTGGTGAATTCGGGTACTTTGCCTATACTGATACGAGGCTTGATTCCGTCGATACTAGCAGTTCCCTTCTGTGCCTCTTTGATCTGACTAATCAAAGTGGGCTGAAGTTCTATGCTAGCCAAAAATCCTTCACTCACTAATTCCATTCGAAAATCTTCCATTTCTTTGTGCAAGCTTGGTTGCTCCTTCAAAATCATGGAGTTCAAGCGGCACGGCAATCGGCTAAGGGCATATGCTACCACATTGGCTTTACCAGGGTGATAGTGAATGTCTAGGTCGTAATCCTTGATTAGCTCAATCCATCTCCTCTGTCTCATATTCAGCTCCTTCTGAGTGAATATATACTTCAGACTCTTGTGATCCGAATAGATCTCACAATGATTTCCCATCAGGTAGTGTCTCCATGTCTTCAGGGCTAGAACTACGGCTGCGAGTTCGAGGTCATGGGTTGGGTAATTTTGCTCATGTTGTTTTAGTTGTTGAGATAGATAATATATAACTTTGCCTTCTTTTATTAGCACACATCCGAGACCGATCTTGGATGGATCATAATACACGTCGAAGGGCTTCGTGATATCTGGCATGATCAAGATTGGGGCTGAAATCAGTCTCCTCTTGAGTTCTTGAAAACTCGCTTCACACTTGTCGGTCCATTCAAACTTCTTGTCCTTCTTAAGCAATTGGGTCATGGGCCTGGCGATACTCGAGAATCCTTCTACGAATTTGCGGTAATATCCCGCCAATCCGAGAAATGCACGAACTTGGGTTTGAGTGGTTGGGGCTTGCCAATCTTCTACATCTTTTACCTTGGCAGGGTCAACGGCAATTCCTCCGGCTAATACAATGTGACCGAGGAATCCTACCTCCTGTAACCAGAATTCACATTTTCTAAACTTGGCATACAAATGATGCTCTCTAAGGGTTCCAAGAATGGTCCTTAGGTGTAGCTCATGTTCTTCTTCTGATTTGGAATAAATCAGAATGTCATCGATGAAAACAATGATAAACTTATCTAGGAAGTCCATAAAAATCTTATTCATGAGATTCATGAAATAAGCGGGGGCATTGATTAATCCAAAAGACATGACTGTATACTCGTATAGTCCATATCTGGTGGTAAAGGCAGTCTTTGGAATATCCTCTGCACGAATTTTGAGTTGATGATAACCAGTTCTAAGATCAATCTTAGAAAACACTTTGGCACCGGTCAACTGATCAAACAGATCTTCTATATTGGGCAAGGGGTATTTGTTCTTGATGGTGACATCATTCAACTTCCGGTAATCCGTACACAAACGGTTACCTCCATCTTTCTTGTCCACAAACAAGACAGGTGATCTCCATGGTGACGCACTTGGTTGAATCAGTCCAATTTCCAGCATGGAATCCAGTTGCTTCTTCAGTTCTGCTAACTCCGGCGGGTTCATACTATAGGTTCTCTGAGCTATGGGTCAAGTTCCGGGGACTAGTTCGATGATAAACTCGATATCCTGATCTGGGGGCATACCGGGCAAAACATCTGGAAATACATTGGGGTATTCACAGTCAATGGTAGGTTGGGCTATACTCTTGTTGCATTTGAATTGGCGAGGTAAGGTTTCGGATATATGCTCGACTGATATTCCGGCTGTACTGGTCATGGTTATGGCTTTCTTGGCACAGTCAATCAATCCTTTATGTTTGGACATCCAATCCATTCCTAGTACTTCTTCCAAACCTTTAGTTCCGAGTACTATCAGATTAGCATAAAAATCTATGCCATGGATTCAGATAGGGACGACTTTGCAAATTTGCCTAGCCTTGGTGGTTGATCCGGGAATTTGAACAATCATGACATGCTTCAGTTTGGTTGGTTGAATATTACTAGTGCATGAAAATTCTTCGGTGACAAATGAATGTGATGCACCAGAATCAAACAACACTCTTGCACGTACTGAATTAACAGAAAACATACCCAGCACGACGTCTGGCGCTTCCTGAGCTTCTTCAGCATGCATGAGAAAAAGACGGCCATTACGGTTGAGCGAATTCCCTGGGGCAAACCTTCTTCCAGGCTGAACACGATGCTGTTGCTGAGCTGGGACATTGGCATTGGGTGCTGCGGCATTCTTCCTGTTGGGGCACTCATTGGAGTAGTGACCCTTATTTCCACAGTCATAACAAGTCACTTGCGACTTGTCCTTTGCTGCTACAGGCACAACATTGCTTCCAGTCCTCGGGGAAGTGTTGGGGTTGGCGGTAGCATTGTTGTTGTTGAAAATGGGTGGGGCACGGCTGAAATTGCTAGAGTTGCCAGGTTGTTGTTGTGATTTCCTGCGGGCCTAGGATTTCCACGGTTGGGATAGGTCGGACGATTCTTCGGGGGTCTGTTGGTTCTTGGGGAAAATCCGGGAGATGGGTTAGGGCGATACTTTGGGGTCTGATGAGTTCCTGGATGATGCATCATACGACGCTTGCGGTTCTCATTGGCTTGGTTGATCTTCCCTTCCATCTAGATGGCTGAGTCGACAAGGGCTCCAATATCAGCAAAGGGGATATTGACTAAAACTGTCTGCATCTCATCATGCAGACCATTCAGGAATCTCTCTTTCTTCTTGGCTTCGGTGTCTATCTCATCCGGGGCATACCTAGCTAATGACAAAAATTTGTCACGGTATTCCACTACAGTCATCCTTCCTTGCTTCAGTTCTCTGAACTCGTCTCTCATCCTCCTGATCAAACCCGGTGGCACATGGGTTCTGCTGAACTTGACCTTGAATTCCTCCCAGGTCATCATCTGGCCTCCGGTCATTGCGCGCACAGTGTTCCACCATGCCCTGGAATCTCCGGCTAGGTAGTGGGTGGCAAACAGAACTTTCTCATTGGCTTCTACTCCAGTGACTTCTAGGTTATTTTCCATGGTTTGCAGCCAATCATCGACATCTAGGGGTTCTTCGGACTTAGTGAAAACAGGTGGGTTGGTATTCTAGAAATTCTTGAGCTTAGATGCATGGTTGTCCTGGTTTCCGTGGCCTTGGTTGTTGTGGGATAGCTGAGCTATCTGTTGCAGGGTGGCTAGGTTGGCTTGACGTTCCGCTCTTTCAGCTTCGTGGTCAGAAGTCAACATTTGCAGGATCTGCAACATCGGGTCCGGGGATGAACCACTTCCTCCGCATGGCATCTGAAGATTGAGATAGATTATGAGAAAAGAGGGAAATTTCTAAGGTTTTGGGGTCTTTGAAAAGTTTTTAAAGTTTGATTCAGATTTTTCTAGCAACTTGATTTTCATTCATTCATTCATAGCACACAATACAACACACACCACCACAAAGAAAAACAGATGGTTTTAAGAACCATTCTAAAAACTACAATACAGTGGGACCGAACACTACTCACTACGCTAGTGCTCAAGTGCTACTACTTCTCGGAATCTGTGGCTTCATCATCCTCATCATCATCGATGAAGGCGAAATCATCCTCATCGGTGAAGAAGTCCATAGCCTGATCCTCCAGAAAATCATCGTGATCGCTGAGATAGGAGTAGGGGTCTCCACAAAGATCCTCTCCGGCATTCTCCCTTTCCTCCAACTGCATGTCTCTCTCGTGGATGGTCTCCTCCAAATATGAGATACGGTTGCGAAGACAGGCAATGATGCGCTCCTTCTTGTCAAGATGACGGCGGTGAGAGTTGTGATCCTTTGATAGCATGGCGATGGTCTGATCCTTCGTCTTGATGATGGCAGACTTTTGGTTGGAGTAGTCACGGCAGTTATCCAACTCCTGCTGACGATCGTACATCATGAAGCTAAGGTGGTCCAATTGGGTCTTCAGTTCGGGATGGTATGGGGATTCCAGTGGTTGTCCATTAGCATCACGCCTTGGGCAAAACTCAAAGCGAGTACCCTTGATCTGGTTGATGCTTTGCCCACACAGACGGGAAAGAGCTTCCTGCATGGCCCTGGCAAGTCCATTGAGCCAATTGTTCTATCATAAGGTAAACTCAATTCCTTCCGCAGTGGGAGGTTCAATCATTCCTCGGAGACTTGCAACAATTAGCCACTGCAGATCTTCTCCCCCTTGATCATTGAGCTGAGCTCCGAAGAACTCGGGGTGCGGACGCTCCAAAAGTTCCGAAAGCTGGTCCAAATCCCTCTCAAAGATAAGGTCGCCTCCATTCCCCAACTGGTAAAACTTGATGTACTTCACGTCCATCTAAAAGAATATAGGATGAGTAAGTTAGTAGAGTGATCAAGTGTGTCAAAATTTTATGAATTTTGCAAGAGTTTTTGAGGAACATGAATTTTCATGAAAGAATCAAAGGGATAAGAATGAGAATAAGTTTTTGTAAATATTTGCTTCCTTTGGTTTTGAAACTAAGTTTTTGATTCAAACGTCCAGTCTAACTAGGGTCTCCTATGGTCAGGATGGCTCTGATACCAACTTGTCAACACCCGGATTTTTAATCCCAGATGCCTGTTATGCCATACATCGCAATCCCAGGATTACCATTTTTGTGAGACATAACAAAATTGGATACCATAGTACATCATCCATTACAAACCGTACATAAGTTCTTACACAAATAGGGATCTCATGATCCAGTTCTTAATACAACTTCAAGCAGCGGAATACGTAATAATAACAGTAGCGTAGGCGAAGCTCCATCTTCGGGGTCACAGGCAATGCTGACGATGGGAGATGATCCTAGTTGTCATAACCTTCCTGGGGTCCATCCTCCAGGTACTCGTCTTCATAGTCTGGACACAGGAATAGCCAGGGACAAATCCATGAGTACTCTTTAAGTACTCACAAACTAATACTAACAAGTGAAGGGGTTTTTGATAATAGGACACTAGGCTCTAGGGTTGTTTTGCAAAAGCCAGATTTATATCTACTAAGCTGAGAAGCAAGAGAAGCTAGTCACATTTTTATAACTCCTAAGTAGGAACTTGTATCTCATGTCACAACTCTGTTGTGGTCAAGTCAAAATCTCAATTCATTTCACAAGTCATTTTGAAAAGTCTGACGGGGGAATAGTATCGCCACTCCAACTGTCCATAACCGCGGACGCGGCTATTTGAATAGTTTGACACTCTGCAGAGATTGTACACTTTCACCACAACATTCGATACATCCGTCAAGAACAAATCCTGAATTCACCATACTCAGTATGCGGATAATCAATCCTAACCTTTCAATTACACGGCCTACTATAAGCACCTCTCCTGTGAGTTTGGCCTCCCAACCATGACCAACTGTCATCTTGGGTACTGCACAGGTGGACAATCTTCACAAGGTAGCCTCAGGTCATACCTTGGCCGTGAGGGAACTAATACTAAGGTATATAAGTTTCCAGTCAAGCCCTACCCAATTCTCGGGTATTGTAGTTGTACGATAAAATTGGAATGGTATCGCATCCAGACAACCATCAGTTTTATAAAGGGCTAAGGCTCATGCCTCAACATTTTCATCACCAAAATCATCTGGTGTTTGGAAACACATGTCAAAACATTTCAATAGAATGATCCATCATTCCAAGGTTTTCATAACCATTTTCCACAAGTATTCCCATCTAAAGTTGATCAAGTTTTATGCTTAGCACTAGCATCTACAAGTGGGGGTAAGTACTAATGAGGGGTGGTAAACAAGGGGTGTTCTAACTAAGTTCAATCTCGTGCCTTAGGATGACATCAAGATTATCTAGCTTAGGCCAAATTTTATGCTCTTTATGCAACCTTCAAATATCTTTCTAGTATCTACAATTCACTGAAGTAAACTCTAAGTAATAGCTTTGATAAAGAAATAAAGTAATAAGCTTGTAAGTAAAAACTAGGATTGGTTTATCAAGTGGGTAGGATCATCTATTCTTAGGGCATATAGTTGGCATGGTGACAAGCAAGTATTGGCTTGCACAGTATCAGTATAAGCTTGCTACATTGCAAGTGTTAGCTTGCACATTAAACTAGTAGTATTAGGCTTGCATCAGTGTCAATATAAGCTTGTCTTGTGCAGAGCAGTGGTTGAAGTTCTCCTCGGCTTCTTCTTCGTAGTATCCTCCTTCCTCCTCGTATCCTTGGTCGATACTAGCGTCTATGAATAAATATGAGGTACACAATCAGCAAACAATACTTAACTACTTGCAATCATCACACAAAAGGGTCCTACAGATGATCTAACATCATCACTAACATTACAAGATTAAGGCTTGCTTTAATTCTGTTTTTTAGAAAAGTAATTTCTACTCATTGAAAAACTACTAAAGATTTAATATGCTCCAAACCAAACATGGGATCATGTTGACACATGTCATCACCACATATTTTAGTCCATGGGAATATGATTTAAAGTGGTGTCACAATTTAATAAGGTTTTACCCTTTTATTTTAATTAAATAAAGTGACTAGAAATGCCTATGTGGCATTCTTTTATTACTTGAACATTATTTCTATAAGTAAACCTATATATTTTTTATATATTCTGAAAGGTATGATCAATTGTGATCCCATGGAATCAACTCAAAAGCTATTATGGTTTTAATTTGAAAAATGTTTGAATGTAGAAAAGCTTCTGCCTTGTTATTTTTACCAAGGATGATCTACAGATCCAAATGACTTGAATCCAACGGGCTTGGATTCAGCATTCCCAGACTTTTCTAACAAAATTAGGTTCATTCAATTTGGTTCACTGAATCGACCTGGGTTGATTTTTGAAACTGGGTACAGAAGTGTGTTTGAAATAAAATGGAAAAGGTTAAATTCAAATAACTAGGCCGCGCGGGAAGTGATACTGGGCCGGCCTGCTAAGCGCAACGCTTACGTGAGCTGGTTAAGTGGCTGTCTGCACGCGTCAGTGAGACGAGGGGGTGCGAAGAGGTATGGGGCGATGTGGTGCGTTAGATCTGGTTCTAATCCAACAGTGAGGGTCATCGTCGACGTTGGGCAATGCCGGCGAGACAGAAACCTAGCGCGGCCAGTGGGGGTCATCGGGGGCTCACCGGGGTTCAGGCGAGGGTCGGCGAGGCGGGCGAACGACGAAGTCGACAACGGCGAACCTCCTGGTACTGGCAGCTTCTCCTGGGGCGGCTCCAATCGCTGGCCCCCTTCTTCTCCAACAGCGGCAGGCTCCAGCAAAATTTAGGCGAAGTGCTGCTCGCCTTGCTCCGGGAATGGGGTGGCACGATCAGTGAGGAGAGGGGAGTGAGATGGTGTGCTCAATTCAGCTGGGGGTGGCCTCTATTTATAGTCGGGACGACGAGACCAAACAGGATGGGCAGTCGACGGTGGCGACATGGCTACGGGCTGCTAGAGGCATGGCCGGCGGTGGCGATCGCTTGGTGGTCTCCTGGCGATGCTCTACGGATTTAATACGCGCGTAGGGGCGGTGCGGTTTGGTCTGGAACGCGTGATGCTCTGCGCGGCAGAGGCGGCGTCTTCGACGGTGAGCGGTGGCTGTGCGTCATGGGGCGGCGAACGGGGATGTCTGGCGGTCTCATGGGTTGGTGGCGATCATGTCTGCACGCGGCGAGGGCGGCACGCGGTCTGTGGGCGTCGGTCGAGTGTGGCGCTTTGGCGCATGCTCGGCATGGTTGCTGGCAAGCTGGGCGTGGTCCGTGCGTGTGGTCCAGGGGTTAGCAAGGTTCGAGCGTTGGACAGGGAGTGGCGATGGACGGTGGGCTGCCTCCTAGACAAGGTTGGCACGGCTAAATCTCCTCATAGCTTGCTGTCTCCACTGGGGTGGCATGGTGAGCTTCAGCTATTCACCATTGATGTCATTGCCCAGCTTACAGTGATTCTAGTGCTTGGTTTAACTTGCTAGATGATCTACTTAGATGGTTGTGAGCTAGATAGGGGACAAGTTAGGCTTCAATCACTGCTCACAATAGTGTTTAAGATTTTGATGATTTGTGTCTGCAATGTGTTTGATGAAATGGCCGCAAGAATTCAAGTTTTGAATTTTGAAAAGATTTTTGATGGGTGTGCTAGGTTGGTGCTGGTGAGTCTTCAGATGCTTGGGTTTTGAAAGTTGAGCTTGTTTGATTGGTTTTTGAAAAAGTGGGATCTTCCCATATGATAAAGATTCAATTTTTAATTGTCATTTAAACTATGCATTTGCATGTTTCTGGATGATCACAAAGTGGCTTTGATACTTTGTTATGAGTACAATCAAGGGGTGCAAAGATCCAGAAAAGTTTCTATTAAGTTCTGAAAGTTTGGGACAGCCAAAGTAGGCATGGGAGTGAAATTGGTCAAAATGACCATTCCCTTATTTTATTTGTTTTGATTTACTTGTTTTTGAGAAAAGCTTGGGAATTGTTTAGATGATGTTTATTTCACCTAAGCATCCATTTACAAGCAAAGGATCACACAAACAAGTTGGTTCAAAAGAATTCAAAATGAAATGCATACTCACATGCATGCTTTCATATTTTTTATTTAGCAAAGTTTTTGTTAACCCTAAATTTGATGATTAGAGTTTGATGATCCAAGTTTAGTGTTTTTGGGATGTTACACCTATTGTCATGGACCGGCAGGATGTCCGAAACGATGGCATGATAGGGACTGCGTACTTCAACAAAGAATTCCATGGCGGGAAGAAGCTCAGTGTCATCTACACCACCGACCCTGAGACGGTGAAGCGCACTATTGCCCAGTACAAGAATTGGCTACCGTCGGAAGAAAGAGGGTTCAGGTTCGTGGGTCTCGACCTCGAGTACTGCCGAGATCGCCGCAGGATCGCCGTGCTGCTACTCTCCATGAATGAGCACGTCCTCGTTTACCAGCCTTTTTTGCGAGAAGGGGGTGATGGGAAGAGGTACATGTTGATGTCATTTTTTTCCCGAGCCGTTTGTTTGCAAAAGTTCTTGCTACATTATTTGTCTGAATTCATTTTCATGCAGGTGGGGGGGGAAAGAATTTGGTCGCTCTTTGGTGACTTTCTCGTGAACCACTAGATAACATTTACTAGTGTTGACACCAGGTCCGACACTGGCCTGCTCAATAGCCCGACTGTCGGAATTTTCATCCCAAAGGAGTACAGAGTAGACATCCAGGGTATTTATTGGATCCTAGGGACGAGTGGCAGCAGGACTGGGATGGACGATCTTGCCGCCGATCTCATCGACCCGTGGTACGCTGACATGAAGGACAAATTCCCGAGATGTTGGTGGAGTCATTTAGGGCATGATTACTGGGAGGATAAGCTGCTTTCTGAACCGAACCTGAAGTACACTGCTATTGACGGGTATGTCAGCCACGAGCTATACCGCCAGATCAAAGTGTTTTGTTCTAGACAACGCACCCTTGAACCACTGCCAAGGTAAGTGGTTTACAGCAGATACCAGGATGGAGAGGTATCTAACAACTGGTGTAAGCACCCGAAGACATCCTGGGATCGATCGCCTTCTCCGCCAATCATTCCAACATGATGGGATGTCCAGTTTTAGTGCATTATTGTTGTGTTTGTATGGGGTTTGTTATGTTTAATAGAACATGTCCTTTCACAAGTGCAATGTGTGAAAGGTATGTGTGAGCACTTCCGGACAGCTATGTATTACCTTTTCAAACTATAATCTGGGTGTGTTTATGACTGTAACCTTTGTTATAACAACAGTTATATCTGTGCCACTACAGCCAAGCACAATGTGCCGAGTTTGCCAGCATCATATATTATGATGTGTCCTTAGATTGTGCCCGTTTATGGACAACGACATCTGATCTTGTGGATCCCACCACAATCTCAGGTAGATATATTCAGTAATACTCCCTCCATCCCAAGGATTAAGGCCTATATATATATATTTTGAAAGGTCAAGACACGGAAAGTTTGACCAAACTTTTAGAAAAGTCAAGCCACGAAAAGTAAAAACTGGCACTGCATGGTAGTTCTGGATGTCGCCGCATGCAAAGAGCACAAACAGAATTTGCACAACCCAGGGCAATGATGTCGGGAGGACCTTCGTGAAAAGGGGAGCGGGAGGAGGTCCGGGGAGATCGCATTTACCATCACTACGGTCTTTACCTACCATGAAGCAAGTTTGACCGGTCGAGCTCCATCGGTTCCAACATCGCAGGGCTATGATTGCATGGTCGTGCCGGGCAGGAAGGGTGTGCGTGCAACTTGGCGATGACGTGGGCATCGAGAGGGCGGCAACACAGATACCATGAAAACGCTCCACAAAGTCCACCCGTCCTATTGCTGCTGTGCAGCGGGTGCGTAGTGCTGACGCGATGTAACTCTTACTTGATAGAATGTAGAGGTAAATTAATTTGTCATCATCAAAATGATCCGCGGAATTTATTCGTGATCATTATGCAAGCATGATCAAACAAGGATGCAACACACATACACAAAGACATTGCGTCTGGTCCAACACACCACATATAGTCTCATGTTCTAGAAACGACAGAAACAACTTAAAATTATTAGGTGTCGTAGGAGGCAGCAAGGTCACTTCTTGGCTGGCTTGGAGCGGTGGATCCGACCGATCCTGAAGGATGGGGATACAAGGCCGGTCCTGACGTATTCACTCAGGAATTTGCCGTATGCAGCATGCTTAGCCATGGTCGCTGGCTTGTGTGAAGCATTGGGGCTTTTACCGATGCCAATCGCATGCTGAATCATGCTATCAATCCTCGGGTTGACTCTTTTGCTTTAGAAGGGGCACCTAAGCTCCCCACTTAGAGTGCGGAAAGGGACCTTCCCGCTCTTGATACTCTTCAAGACGTGGCGGCTCTTGTCATCCCTGTACTCCTTGTCAGAGTCCACCTCACTTGAATCATCCCGTAATGTGAAAAAATGCAAAAGAAATGAGCAAAATAAATTTACTTAGTCTACTTGTTCTAAAAAATCGCATAAACTAGTAGTGCATTTACCGGACATGCCTAGATATTCGAAAAACCATTTCAAGTTACATTGAAAACCACAACACAATTTTACAGGTTTATTACGGTTGTCTCCACAGCTCGCTCCTAAATATAGAATGTGAAGTAATTCAAAACAGACTAAAACTCTGTATATGCAGCGGGTTGTATGGTGCATCTGATCATGATCGGTAGAATATAGAGCACTTGAATAGATTCAGTACTAGTACATCTACAGCTCGACCAGAAAATATGAACAGTAAACTAGAAAGATGGAGAAATAAAAGTACCTCCGGGTACACGAGCGGAACATGCTCGTCGAACTCCTCGCCCTCATCAGGGGATCCGAAGTCTTCTGCACCCGCGAGCACATTGTCCTCATAAAGGTCGAACTGGACATCCTCCTCGCCCTGGGCAGCATGCATCTCCTCCAGATCTGCAGCGGGAGGGGCCGCATCGCCAGTTGCAGGCACAGGCAGCCTGGATACAACACCCGAAGACTCACCTACAAGCACTCGCTTCATGGCGTCGGAAGGGAGAAGGTGGATTTTTGGCCTTGAGATGTACAGTGAGGTTTGTGGGTTTTGCTAGATCAGGGAGAATGGGTCAATGCATGGGAGGGAAACGATGCAGAGGAGTAGGTTTTAAAGACGTGGCATTGTTGAGTCTCCTCCTGGGCCTTCCGCCTCGAGGCTCCGTTGGGTTCCCCGGTAGGGCTTCTGGCTGACGCGTGGACGGTTCGTGCCATGGGCCCCAGCTAGAAGTTAGATTGCAGGTGCGGTACTGTGAGGCCCCTTCCTGTTTGCAGCTGGAGCAGTAGTAGGCTTTTCATAGGCGTGACATGACCACTCGACAGATTCTTTAATCTACGCCTCGATCGATTGCTTCTCGTAGAAGGGTCGAAAGGAGGGACGCCTAAAAACACTACGGTTAAAGCATGCCTTGCCAGACCCATGTGTTGTACGCTCTAATGTGAAGGGTACGACGTGTGCAGAGGATGCATCGTTCGACCCTCGCTGACATGACATTACAGTGCACCATACTTGTTCCATGGTGGATGCATTGCAACCGGTTAGACGAGCGTGCCTCCACGTTTCCCCCTTGCTACACTAGAAAATACACACATTTTTTATATTTTTATCTACCCTCGTGTATATAAATCCAAATAGTTTATAATTTTCAGAGAATAAAAGGAAATGCATAGACACACATATACGAAAATTATACGCCTTTATACATTTTCCTTCTAGATTATGGAAGTAAAGTATCGGTGGCAAACTCGTTATTTCGCGTGGATAGAGAGGTCCATCTCCAGAGAGACAGAGAGAGATAGAGAGAGAGAGAGAGGAGGGGGCTATCTTGCCCGTTAGATCACAGAGGATCCACGTTGCGTGGGAATGAGATGCGTGACAACCGTCTCGACCAATCAGGGTGTACCAACCAAAGTGAGGACAAGTTATCATGAGAGGGGGAAAACCGAGTACTACCATTTTCATATCAACCCTAGACACAACACACACAAACACACACTAGACCTCCCCCTCACTGCCCAGAACATGGATCCACTGCGCGGATTGAGCCCAAACCCAACACCTAGCTCCCTCTCGGCATTCTAAGAAACTTCTCCAACTAGAGATTCTAGGGTTCCTGAAGAAATCTATAGTTTCCATTTACCGACTCCGAAAAACTAGCGATTCTGCAAAGGAGGTGCAATAATTGAGAGCGCCCTAGACCCCGAGGAAATTTACACGCATGCTACATCGTGGCGGACCGCCATCCCTGGGAGGTTGGTACTCATCTCGTGGTGCAATCATATACTGTATTTTTCCCGAGTTACGCCCTTGTAATTGCGGTTTCTAAATGTAGGTACCCTAGAAATGGCCGTGGATTTTCTAGAAAAATGTTTTGGGGTGCCCCATGGGGTACCTAGGCTGGGAAAGTGCCTAGGTTCAAGGTTGCAATGGACCTCGCGTGCCTGCGCGCGCTAGCGGGTTTGCCGATTTTGCCCACTCCCTGAACCCCGGCAATGGGAAATTCACAAAAAATCAAACAATATAAACCAGCTCAAGTAGCCCTTGTGTATCGCCCACTAGCAACATAAAATCATAAACAAGATAAACCGGGACTTTTGGCACACGGCGCACTCCCTAGATGTCATTCGAGTAGGAGTTAACATGGCTTTCAAACCTAGACCTCCCCCTCACTGCCCATAAGGTGGATCCACTTTGCGTATTGATCCCAAACCCGACACCTAGCTCCCTCTCGGCATTCTACGTAACTTCTCCAACTAGATATTCCAGGGTTCCATTAAGAAATCCAAAGTTTCCATTTACCAACTCTGAAAAACCGGCGATTCAGCAAAGGAGATGCGAGAATTGAGCGCGCCCTAGGCCCCAAGGCAATTTACATGCATTCTACATCGTGGCGGACCACCATCCCCGGAAGGGTGGTACTCCTCTCGTGGTGCAAGCATATACTATATTTTTCTCGAGTTACGCCCCGGTAATTGCGGTTTCTAACTGTAGGTACCCTAGAAATGGACCTGGAATTTTTGGGGAAAATGTTTTGGGGGTGCCCCATGGGGTACCTAGGCTGGGAAAGTGCCTAGGTTCAAGGTTTCAATGGACCTCGCGTGCCTGCGCACGCTGGCGGGTTTGCCGATTTTTCCCAGCCCCGAACCCCGGCAATGGGAAATTCATCAAAAATCAAAAAGTATGAAACCAGATCGAGTAGCCCTTGTGTGTCACCCACTACCAACATAAAATCATAAACAAGACAAACCTGGACTTTTGGCACACAGAGCACCCCGGATGGCTATCGAGTAGGAGTTAACATGACTTTCAACCCTAGACCTCCCCTCACTGCCCAGAACATGGATCCACTGTGCGGATTGAGTCCACACCCAACACGTAGACCCCTCTCGACATTGTAAGCAACTTATGCAAGTAGAGATTCCAGGGCTCCATGAAGAAATACAAAGTTTCCCTTTACCGACTCCGAAAAACAGGCGATTCTGCAAAGGAGGTGCGAGAATTGAGCGCGCCCTATGCCCAGAGGCAATTTACACACATGCTACATCATGGCAGACCTCCATCCCTGAGAGGTTGGTCTTCATCTCATGGAGCAAGCATATAATGTGTGTCTCCCGAGTTACGCCCCGGTAATTGCGGTTTCTAACTGTAGGTACCCTACAAATGGCCCTAGATTTTCTGGAAAAAATGTTTTGGGGTGCCCCATGGGGTACGTGGCTGGGAAAGTGCCTAGGTTCAAGGTCGCAATGGACCTCGTGTTCCTAGGAGCGCCGGCGGGTTTGCCGATTTTGCCCACCCCCCGAACCCCGGCAATGGGAAATTGATCAAAAATAAAAAAATGAAACCATCTCGAGTAGCCCTTGTGTGTCACCCACTACCAACATAAAATCATAAAGAAGACAAACCGGGACTTTTGGCACACGGCGCACCCCCCGTATGCCTATTGAGTAGGAGTTAACATATCTTTCAACCCTAGACCTCCCCCTCACTTCCCAGAACGTGGATCCACTATGCGGATTGAGCTCGAACCCGGCTCCTAGCTTCCTCTCAGCATTCTAAGCAACTTCTCTAACTAGAGATTCCAGGGTTCCATGAAGAAATCTAGATTTTCCATTTACCGACTCCAAAATAACGGCGATTCTACAAAGGAGGTGTGAGAATTGAACGCGCCCAAGGCCCCGAGGCAATTTACACACATGCTATGTCATGGCGGACCGCCATCCCCGGGAGGTTGGTACTCATCTCGTGGTGCAAGCATATACTGTATTTTTCCTGAGTTACGCCCCGGTAATTGCGGTTTCTGACTATATGTACCCTGAAATGGCCCTGGATTTTCTGGAAAAAATGTTTTGGGGGTGCCCCATGGGGTACCTAGGCTAGGTAAGTTCCTAGGTTCAAGGTTGCTATGGACCTCGCATGCCTGCGCCTGCCGGCGGGTTTGCTGACTTTTCCCACCCCCCGAACCCGGGCAATGGGAAATTTATCAAAAATCAAAAAATATGAAACCAGCTCGAGTAGCCCTTGTGTGTCACCCACTACAAACATAAAATCATAAAAAAGACAAATCGGGACTTTTGGAACAGGGCGCACCCCCGGATAGCTATCGAGTAGGAGTTAACATGGCTTTCAACCCTAGACCTCCCCCTCACTACCCAGAACGTGGATCCACTACGCGGCTTGAGCCCAAACCCGTCACGTAGCTCCCTCTTGGAATTCTAATCAACTTCTCCAAGTAGAGATTCCAAGGTTCCATGAAGAAATACAGAGTTTACCTTTATCGACTCTGAAAAACAGGCGATTCTACAAAGGAGGTGCGAGAATTGAGCGCGCCCTAGGCCCCGAGACAATTTACAGGCATGCTATGTCGTGGCAGACCACCATCCCTGGGAGGATGGTATTCATCTCGTGGTGGAAGCATATACTGTATTTTTCGCGAGTTACGCCCTGGTAAATGCGGTTTCTAACTGTAGGTACCATTGAAATGGCCCTAGATTTTCTGGAAAAAATGTTTTGGGGTGCCCCATGGGGTACCTAGGATGGGCAAGTGCCTAGGATCAAGGTTGTAATGGACCTCGCGTGCCTGCGCGCGCCGACGAGTTTGGCGATTTTGCCCATCCGCCGAACCCTGGCAATGGGAAATTCATCAAAAATCAAAAAAATATGAAACCAGCCCGAGTAGCCCTTGTGTGTCACCCACTACCAACATAAAATCATAAACAAGACAAACCGGGACTTTTGGCACACGACGCACCCCCCGGATGGCTATCGAGTAGGAGATAACATGGATTTCAACCCAAGACCTCCCCCTCACTGCCCAGAACGTGGATCCACTGCGCGGATTGAGCCCAAACCCGGCACCTAGATTCCTCTCAGCATTCTAAGAAACCTCTCCAACTAGAGATTCCAGGGTTCCATGAAGAAATCCAGAGTTTCCATTTATCGACTCCGAAAAACCGGCGATTCTGCAAAGGAGGTACGAGAATTTAGAGCACCCTAGGACCCGAGGCAATTTACAGGCATGCTACGTCGTGGCGGAACACCATCCCCGGGATGTTAGTATTCATCTCGTGGTGCAAGCATATACTGTATTTTTTCCGAGTTACGCCCCGGTAATTACGGTTTCTAACTATAGGTACCCTACAAATGGCCCTGGATTTTCTGGAAAAAATGTTTTGGGGTGCCCCATGGGGTGCCTAGGCTGGGCAAGTGCCTAGGATCAAGGTTGCAGTGGACCTCGCGTGCCTGCGCGCTAACGGGTTTGCCGATTTTTCCCACCCCCGAACCCCGGCAATGGGAAATTCATCAAAAATCAAAAAAAAAAATGAAACCAGCTCGAGTAGCCCTTGTGTGTCACCCACTACCAACATAAAATCATAAACAAGACAAACCTGGACTTTTGGCACACGGCGCACCCCCAGATGGCTATCGAGTAGGAGTTAATATGGCTTTCAACCCAAGACCTCCCCCTCACTGTCCAGAACATGGATTCACTCTGCGGATTGAGCCCAAACCCGGCACCTAGCTTCTTCTCGGCATTCTAAGCAACCTCTCCAACTAGAGATTCCAGGGTTCCATGAAGAAATCTAGAGTTTCCATGTATCGACTCCGAAAAACCGGTGATTCTGCAAAAGGAGGTGCGAGAATTGAGCGCGCCCTAGGCCCCCAGGCAATTTACAGGCATGCTACGTCGTGGCGGACCTCCATCCCCGGGAGGTTGGTACTCATCTCATGGTGCAACCATATACTGTATTTTCCCGAGTTACGCCCCGGTAATTCCGGTTTCTAACTGTAGGTACCCTAGAAATGGCCCTGGATTTTCTGGAAAAAATGTTTTGGGGTGCCCCATGGTGTACCTAGGCTAGGAAAGTTCCTAGGTTCAAGGTTGCAATGGACCTCGCGTGCCTGCGCGTGCCGACGGGTTTGCCGATTTTGCCCACCCCCGAACCCCGGCAATGGGAAATTCATCAAAAATCAAAAAAATATGAAACTAGATCTAGTAGCCCATGTGTGTCACCCACTACCAACATAAATTCATAAACAAGACAAACCGGGACTTTTGGCACACGGTGCACTCCCGGATGGCTATCGAGTAGAAGTTAACATGGCTTTCAACCCTAGACCTCCCCCTCACTGCCCAGAACATGGATCCACTGCACGGATTGAGCCCAAACCCGGAACCTAGCTCCCTCTCGGTATTCTAAGGAACTTCTTCATCTAGAGATTCTAGGGTTCCGTGAAGAAATCCAGAGTTTCCCGTATCGTAACCCAAATGACCAATAGAAACCGTTGGATCGTAACCCTAGTGGACAAAGGCGACCGTTAGATCGTCTCTTCTAGAAGACCTGGCCCCCTTCCCCCTTCTGGGGCGCTGGTTCTACGTGTTGATGGTTACAGACCGTTCCATTGGGCCACATGGATGCTAGGATGCTTCTTTGCAAGGCCGATCTGTGAGTAGGCTGTTCTGCGACATGATCTGCCGCGCTTTTAATATTCAAATATATTACTATATGCACCTCCCTCTACCATATATCAATAGGAGCTCGTGACTAAGCACGTCTCTTTCATAGCCATAAACCCTTCTCCACTGCAACTCGCCGTGCCGGGCGACGGCACCGGCTTTCGCATGCCGTTCCCCGATGACATCAACTGACTTGAACCTTAAGGTAGGAAATCATTTTAATAGCGTTTGAATTTATCTTACAAATTACTGCCGTCGGCTTAACTAACTACACATCTAATCTCTGATTTCTCGACGAACTTCAGATGTGGGAGCCGCGCAGCAAGGAGTACTCAGATTGCCAGCCTTTGAATCTAGAGGAGATCTTCACGCGCAACATCCTGGCGACGTACGGGATCGTGTGCTCCCACCATGGATTCTCTCGCCGTTACCCCCACCAAGTGCTCCCAGGGCATGAGCTCGTGTGCTGGCACGGCGCGTGCGGCTGCATGGAGCCCGGCTGCAAGTACACCAGCCCGCTGGCAACGCTCGTGGTCCACCTTGCAAGGGATCACCCGATCAAAGTGATTAGGCTCTCCTATGGCTACTCCATTCTTCTCCAAGAGAAGGCGTTGTTCCCTGAGTCGGCACGCTGCCGACTCATTTTGTAGGGGGACTACTCTGTTTTTTTCTTGACCATCACTACTCGCATTCCGGGAACCGTTGCTAGGCCCACCATCACCGTTGACGTTCCAGGAACCATCCCTAGTCCCACCTTCGTGTCTGTGGTATGCGCCAAGTCAGTCTCATGCACATGGCCCATGTACACTGTGAGTATGTGGTTGCACGGCCAGCCACCATCGTCCGATGCAGTGCATGTGAGGACCATGTCGCCGAGCTGCCCGACGCCGGGCGAGGTGGAGTTTACGGACCTAAGGTCGATCCTTTGTGTGCCATCCAAGTACCTTGTCGATGCTGGACCGGCCAAGCAGATCAATTTCTGCATTCGCATCGAGAAGACCGACAGGGAGTTGTAGAACATATGTCGTGCTTAAATGTATGCCGTAATCAATACTAGTCCGGTGTGGAGAGCATACTTGTCGGGACGAATATATGTTAGTCGCAGTTCTGTTATACTCCTTGGTGTAATACATGTTGTTATATTTATCTATAAATTTGGTCAAATTTGATAAAGTTTGACTTAAGAAAAAGCTAGAAGTACACTTTTTTGCGGACGGAGGGAGTATTCCTTAATAATTGTGCGTGCTCACCTACTAGTGTCATGCTTTCTGTGTGTTGCACACAGAAGACGTTAGATGTGTTTGTGTTATAACAACCGTAGATTTTGTTTGTAGGGTTGGCGTTCTTTAATTCTCCTCCTTCTCCTCGAAGCCACTGTCCTCACTCCATCCCTTAGCTGCCAGCGGGCGGCACGCCACCCCACCAGCGACCTATCTCGCCGCCACCCCGCTCCTCCACCTCCTTCTCGTCATGGCTTCGTGGGGAGACGGCCAGGAAATGCGTGAAGATCCCAGAGACGGTGAAAGCAACGTGAGTCGTATCATACCTTACATTTTTTGGGGATTTATTTATTTTGAGCTAGATCTACTCTGATTACTCATGTATGTCTAGTGTGTGATGGGCTCAGATCACTATAGAGCTTCGTTGGGAAACCCCAAGAGCTAGGTATGATGAGCACAGCAATAAGTTTTCCCTTAGTTATGAAACCAAAGTTATCGAACCAGTAGGAGCAAGGAAACAACTCCAAGGTGTTGCTAGCAACTTGGAATCATGCACAACACAAACTCAAGACTTTGCCCCAATTTATAGTGAGGTTGTCAATCTAACTGGTTTGCTCAAAACAAAGGATTAAACGTATGGTGTGGAAGTTAATGGTTGCTTGCAGAAAGTAAATAGTAACAGTGGGTGATGTAATAATGGTAAAGATTGGACTGGGGTCCACAGTTCACTAGAGATGTTCTCCTTAATATAAATAACATAACATGCTGGGTAAACAAATTACAGCAGGGCAATTGACAGGAACTGAGAAAGGCATAACGATGCAACACTAGACATTCATGATCTTGTGAGATTGGATTGGGCATTACAACAATATACATAGAACGCCATTTAACTGCATCTATGACTAGTAATCCACCTTCAGGTTATCATCCGAACCCCCTCTACTATTAAGTTGCAAGCAATGGATAACTGCATTAAGCAATGTGTGTAAAGTAAATAATACAATTGTTCCATGAACAAAAGATTGTAGTTTTCTCCCTAGTAGCAACAACACATCTACAACCTTAGAGATTTCTATCACTTCTCTAGATTCAATAGAGGCATGAACCCACTATCGAGCATAAATACTCCCTCTTGGAGTCACTAGCATCTACGTGGCCAAGATAGCTACTAGAAATGGAGAGCATGCAAGATCTCAAAGAACATAGACATGATAGAATCAATAATCAAGAAGACAATATAGAATCAATCTAACATAGTAATCTCAATATCCATCGGAACCCCGCAAACACAACATGCATGATTACAAATAGATGATCTTGATCATGAACGGAGCTCACAAGATATAAACATGATAGCACAAAGGAGGAGAAACAACCATCTAGCTATTGTATGGACCCATAGTCCAAGGGTGAACTACTCACGCATCATATCGGAGGCTGGCATGGTGATGAAGAAGGCCTCCGGGACGATCTCTCCCCTCTGGCACGGTGCCGGGAAGAGCTTCAGATCCTCCCGATCTAGGGACGATGGTGGCGGCGGCTACGGACTATTTCGTGGAGATCTGATCGGGTTATTAGGGTTTTGACATCGAGGGGTTTATATAGGCGAAGAGGCATGACAATAGGGCAGCCAGGGGGCCCACACCCTGCCCAGGCGCGACCCAGGATGGGCCCACGCCTGGCGGTGCAGCCACCCTGTGGCGCCCCTCCGGATGCCCTTCGGTCTCTGTGTTCGTCTCGGTGAAAAATTGACTTTGGCTTTTGTCCCGTCCAATTACGAGAATATTTCCTTACTAGATTTTCTGAAACCAAAAACAGTAGAAAACCGGCAACTGGCACTGTGGCATCTTGTTAATAGATTAGTCCCAGAAAATGTATAAAAATACCTCAAAGTGTAGACAAAGCATAGCAAAGTGGATACTAAACAAGCATGGAACATCAAAAATTATAGATACGTTTACGACGTATCAAGCATCCCCAAGTTTAACTCCTGCTCGTCCTCGAGTAGGTAAGTGATAAAAAGAATAATTTTTGAGGTGACATGCACCATCACAATCATGATCAAAGCATTTTCAAAGCATTGAAAGCTGGGATCAAAGTACTCTAAACATGAGCATGAAAGATGAAGTTCTAACAATAAGACAAAGTAACATGTTGCAACATGAGAGGATACAAACAAAGATCTTGAATAAGAATACATTAAAAGATGTTTATTTGTTTGTTTGTTTGACATATAGAAAATATAGCATAGTGGCATTCAGCTTGTCCCTCATGGAGTAGCAAAACATAAATGCAATGGACACCTTGAAAGTTCGTAAGGGTGACTAGATACAAATAGTTCAGGAAGAAGCAATATCAACATTATGAAAATCAATAAGTTTTGGAATAATGCACATAGAACTAAGAAGGGAAACTATGCTCTCTTAATTGGTGCATAAAGATAGAAGGTGGAGACTCAATATAAAAGTGGAAGAAAGGCCCTTCAAAGGGAAGCTGGGATTTCAAGTTTCATAAAGAGCTTCCAAAAATTATGGTACTTGTTAGCTTTTAGCTCTCATTGCCCCTATCATAAGCATCTTGAAGTGATTAAGTTTTAAGTGAACAAAATATGGAGTATATGCTTGACAAAGTATAAGTTGGCAATCTCATGTCCCTTGAGTACGAGGGACGTTCCTCATGCTACTCAACTTTAGTTACCGGTAAGTTCTTGTCATAGTAAGTATATGTGTATCATAGAGAACCGCTAACGAGGTACCCCTTGCCCCATGACACAGGAGCTATCCCATATCAACATGACAAGGCAACATACAATGAGCATCTCAGCAATCTTCTTATTTACTATGGGAAAATGGGGATTTTTTCTCTTCTTTCCTTTTTTTTCTTTTTCTCTTTTTTCTATCTCTCTCTTTATTTATAAGAAGAATGCTTCATAGATTTCTCACTATGGTGATGCTGCAAGTTTCCACCATGATTAGGCATGGCTTAGGCTAGCGGCCCAGGCGTTTCTCTAACACATAAACATAACTCCATGGACTTACAAGCTCCCCTTTTATTTCACATCGCCGACATCCATAAACATAAGAGAATGATATCAACTGGGTAGATATTTACAGGTGTTGAAAGCATTCCCCGTGACAACACGGTTATGCTAATTCCTAACTTATAAGTGCAAGCATATACAACATAGATGACACAATGGTTCTAGTTTATTAGGGAAAATAAAAATTAAGTGTGCCATCAAGTTTGTGAGAGCTTTAATCACTAATTTTCACATAACAAGTTTAATTTGGAAGATAGATAAAACAATAATTTACTTGGAATGGTATAACACACCATGCATAGGAATTTATAGTGGACACTTTGGAATAACTTGGTTTCTTGGGAGTTGGATGCATGAGTAGAGCTTACTCAATACAAGTGGAGGCTAGCAAAAGACTGGGAGTGATACGTCCAATTTGCATCACCATTCTATACCATAAATTGCGTCTATTCATCGATATGTGTCTTATTATGAGGTGTTGCTTATGTATTTTCCTCCGTTTTTTGCATGTTGGATGATCTTGGAGGATGGGCTGCCGGAGTCAGGTTTCTGATGGAAAAAGAGGTGTTTTGATGCAATTTCGAGAAGGTCAGAAAAATACCATTAAAATATTGGAAAATTATATTTTCCCAGAAGACGAAGGAAGCCAGAAGGGGAGGCGTAGCTGGGCCACATGGGGCCCACACCCCCTAGGAAAGGGCCCACTCTGGGCCACGCCTACGGCAGGTGTGGCCCACCTAGCCGGCCTCCGACTCTGTCCTCTCGCCTATATCTTCCTCTCGGAACCCTAATACCAGGGGAGGGACCACAAAAAGACTTCCGCCGCCTCTGCGGGGCGGAAAATACCGAGAGAGAAAGAGCTCTCGGGCAAACATATTTCTTCCGGGGAAATTCCTTCCCGGAGAGGGGAGATCGTTGCCATCAACACCATCGTCAAGCTAGGATTCATCAGGATCATCATCATCATCCACACCATCATCCCCACCAGCACCATCATCACCACTCCATCCCACTGTAGAAATTATATTGGATCTTGCATTAGTTCTTAGGGGAAACTTTCCCGGTGTTGATTACTATTGTAGTTGATTCTTGTGAGTGGAACCATTGTATTATTGTTTATGTTCAGATTGTTATCCATCACCATATCATATTTGATCTTCATCCATATGATGTCTTGTGAGTAGTTCGTTTAGTTCTTGAGGACATGGGAGAAGTCATGTTGTTAGTAGTGGATTTGTGTTGAGATATTATTCAATGGTTTAGTATTTAAGTTGTGGTGCTATTCTTCTAGTGGTGTCATGTGAACATCGACTACATGATACTTCACCATTTATGGGCCTAGGGGAATGCATTGTGTATTTGGCTACTAATTGTGGGGTTGCCGGAGTGACAGAAACCTGAACCCCCATTAGGACACCGTTGCACAAGGGAGCGTAGGATCTCAGAGTTTAAGTCTGTGGTTAGGTTTATATCTTAATTGCTTTCCTGTAGTTGCAGATGCTTGTAGGGGGTTTAATCAAAAGTATGTATTAGTCCAAGTAAGGTCGGTACATTAGCACAAGTTCACCCGCACAACACTTACAACACCAAAGAAACGTACTCAGCTATTTGAAGCGAAAGCACTTGACATAATTCCCATGTGTCCTCGAGAACGTTTGGTCCTTCTAAGTATTGCCTCCGGCTTGTCATTTGCTAATAAAAGATTGGGCCACTTGCTGCAGTTGCTCGTTGTCTTTATTACTTGCGCTTTGTTTTGTTGCTTTATCAGAAAACCCCTAAAAATCCGTTTGCTAAGTATTTATAGAGATTTCCTACTCCATACTACTAGTCATCACCTTCTGCTCCTCGTTGGGATCGACACTCCTAATTATCAAAAGTACTACGATACACTCCCTATACTTGTGGGTCATCAAGACTATTTTATGGCACCGTTGCAGGGGAGTGAAGCGGTATTGAAGAGTGGAACTGATAAAGGAAACTTCTACTGTGAGTATTGGTATTTGTTTATGTTTGTTACTTTGTTTCCAATATGGATAACCCACTTGGTTTTCTATTTGGGAAAACTACTACCACTGTTAGGGTAGTAGATGAACCACCGCCTATTGAGATAGATTCTTTTAAGATACCTACAAGTATTGTTGATCGTGTTATGGATAATTATTATTTTGGGGATGGAACTGTCCATCCTAGTGATCATTTTCTATTATCCATGAATTATGCTGGTTGTTTAAGTGTGCAGGTATCACAACTGAACAGGTGAAGAAGAAGTTGCTCTCTATATCCTTAAAAGGGAGAGCTGAAGAATGGTATAAGCTGCTGAAGAATGGACAATCCATGGAATGGGAGGAAATGACATCTCTCTTTTATTCTAAGTTCTATCCTCCGAGGGAGATTCATAAGGATAGAAATCTGATATATAACTTTTGGCCTCATGATGGAGAGAGTACAGCTCAAGCTTGGGGGAGATTAAAGTTACTTATGCTTAAATGTCCTATTCATGAACTCCCTAACAATATTATTATCAATAACTTTTATGCTAAGCTTTCTCTTCATGATAACTATTTACTAGATGCTTCTTGTGCTAGATCATTCACACGTATGAAGGAAGAAGCTAAATGGGATCTCCTAGACCGTATTCAAGAGAACACTGAAGCTTGGGAGAATGACAAAGGAAGAAAGTCAGGTATAAACTATGATTATGAATGCATAAAATCCTTTATGGGAACTGATGACTTTCGTGATATTAGTAATGAGTTTGGTCTTGATTCCCAAAGTATTGCCAATTGTTTTAAAGCCTTTTCCTCTTACATAGAAATTCCCAAAAAGAAGTGGAACAAGTACCATGCACCTTATAAATATGTTGTTAATCATGTTCCTGTTAAAAATACCGAAGTTTGTACTATTGATCATATTTTGCCTAAACCTTATGTTGAGAAAATACCTTTCCCAGCTAAGGTAAAGGAGTATTCTATGATGATTAGTGCGAATAACAAAGGTACTAAGAAAACCATGGAACCTGATGAGCAAATGAATATTGAGCCTGTGGTAGCTATTGTGAAAGATCTTGTCACTAGAAATATAGAGGATGAGCACATTGTCTTCTGTGAAGACTCTTCTAATATTATTTCTCATCCTTATAAGGCTAGAAAAGCTAGTGTGCCTGTGCTTTCTGTTAGAATTGGTGATCATTGCTATAATGGTTTATGTGATATTGGTGCTAGTTCTAGTGCTATTCCTTATGAGATTTACAGGGAAATTATGCATGAAACTGGTCGTTGTGAGCTTGAGTACATTGATGTGGTTATTCACCTTTCTAATAAGGAAACCATTTGCCCTATTCCTATTGTAAGAGATGTGGAGGTTCTTTGTGGTAAGATTAGATATCCTACTGATTTTCTAGTGCTTAATTTAGTAGCTAGCAAAACTTGCCCTATTATTTTTGGTAGACCCTTCTTGAACACTTGTGGAGCTATTATAGATTGTAAAAAGGAAAAAGTTTTAACTAAGTTTGATGGAGATTCTTATGAGTGTAACTTTTCCAAATTTGTTAAAGCTCCTTGTGAAAATAGTTTGCCTAATGAAGATTGTTGGGGATATACTTTTCGGGTATACCTAGAGGACTCGCTAACCAGGGTGGCCCACTAATGGGTTAGAGATTTTCTTCACAGGCGGCCCAGTCAGAGAAAGAGGAGCTAGTTCCGGTTACGACAAGGCCCAGAAGAGTTACCGACTTAGGCCCGTAGTATTACTTGTAGTCCAAGCTGTACATAGTTACCGACTCTGTAACGTAGCCGGACAGGTCTCTCCCTGTAACCCTAGGCCCCGGTGACTATATAAACCGTCCCTATGTGAGCCTTTAGGGCAACCAACACGACAAACACAACAATCAACTCGCATAGGCGAACCTCTCTTGTAATCCATTGTAAACATTCAGCTTACGCCGATATATTACTGGGTTGCTAGCAGAAGTAGGATCCGATCACCGCAGTCGGATCTGAACCTGGGTAAACTTGTGCTCATCGCTCCTGGAACATCCGACGTCTCACACCCCATCCTTCCAATGCCACTAGGACCCCCTATGGCATACTTGTCGATAATCCGACGATAGTTGGCACCCACCGTGGGGCAGGTGACCTTTGGAGCATCATTCCAGGCGGAATCTGCTCGTGAAGGAATCAGTGAAACAATCGCCATGGGTCGCGTGGTCTACGCCAGTGATGTCCCTCTCATCCTCCTCGATGAGACTTGGATTCCAGCCTCAAAACCGTGACGACCTACACAATCATGTCAATCGGCGAGAACGATATTTATCTCGGTTCCGCTGATCCTGCCCAACCCACCCTAGAGGTGATAACCATGGCGGAAGAAAAATCCGGATCTACTTTGTCCGCAAAGGTGGAAGAGTTCAGGGTCTCGGAGAAAATCAAACCCACCCAGACCACTCCCGTAGTGGAAGAAGAGGTGGAAGAAGAATTTAGATCCGATCTCTCCAGCGAGATCGGATACACGGACGAGGAGTACATCCGCTAAGGATCGAGCTCTGCTGACGTCGAAGTGGAAACCAAGTTATACAAATACCTCAAGAACATGAACAAGAAGAAGCACTGTTTTGTGTACCACATAAGCACTGGATCCTGCTTTGTCGATGCTGGAGCTGGTAGCGACTCGGTCCTAAACGCAATCGAAGAAAACACCGACTTACCTAGCTTCCCAGTGGAGTCAATCACGTCGCAGGAACTTCGAGACTTCGACAAAGAGATAGAGGAGTACGAGCAAGAGCACATCTCCAGACAAATGCCAGGTGAGCCGGAAACTCCTCCTAGTCCATATGATAGCATGGATGAAAGCTATACCTCGCAGGATGACATGGACACCGGAGAGTCCTCCGAGGTCTACAAGCCAACCATGATGGAAAGTACCGACAGAAGTTTATACCCCGGTACCGGACCAAAAGCCGTCTTTGCCACTGGTACGCACGTTAAGGCTACTGGGCGGCCAAAGAAGAAGAAGAAGAAGTATCCGGCACCGGTAGAGCTGGACGTCGAGGAAACCAACAAAGAAAAATTTGATAAAGAGATCGATATGGAGAATCAGGACGAGGATCCAATTAATACCACCCCGATCGATCCTCCTTTGGATGGACACGTTGTCACCAAGGGTGCATGTGAAATTTACGGAGATGATCTTACAATTCCAATCCCAACGGCTTCGGATCTTACGCCGGAGGGGCTGTAGAAAAGGGCTGAGGACCTGGAAAAGCACCGCCTATTTCTGCTTGAAGAGGCCGCACGCCTCGTCGAGATGAGATTGCAGTTGGACAATGATCCTGCCAGATATCAGTCAGATTTCAAGCGACATCCAAAAAAACAAGGGGAGGTCCGTTTCTTGCAAAACAAGAATCCGGATATCCAAAAAGATCTATTTGACGAAAAAGATGGAGAGAAAATTCGAGTCTACAGCACGCCGGTCGAAAACGCTGCTGCAGCTCGGGCTATCCTCACGAACAATCCGTCTCCACAACAGGTCCAGTAGTGTGTTGCGTTGCTGGACAAAGGTATAAAGAAGCAGAAGACGTCCACGTCATTTAGTGGCAAGCTGGGCTCAAAATCCGAGTTTTGTCACACTGGCTCTAACCAAAGCGCCGACGTAAGGCTCCGCAGGGATATGACTCAGCACCATCGTCCCCGTGGAGAAGAAGAAAATTCCAGGACCGGCTCCAACAGCCACTCCTGCCGGCCGGCACGTGACTGGGCAAGAGTTATTCCGGCTGCGGCGAAGACGCTATCAGGGCAATGGTTCGCCATTAGGACCATCTTCGGCAAAACAATCGCTATAAATAAGACCCGAAAACACGCCGCCAGCGAGAGGAGCAAGATCGGCTAAGGATGCCACCACCGAGCCATCCGGCTGGCAATGCCGGACGAAGAGATGATTTGGATCGTCCCGAGTCTAGTTGTTGGTGTTGGAGATATGCCCTAGAGGCAATAATAAAAGTAGTTATTATTATATCTTTGTGTTTATGATAAATGTTTACATTCATACTATAATAGTATTAACAAGGAAACATTAATACTTGTGTGATTTGTGAACTTAATTTGAAGTCCCTAGTAAAGACTCTATATAATACTAGCTTGTTGGTTAATGGATGATTGTGGTTTCCCTATCATGAACATTGAGATGTTATTAACAACAAGATCATATCGTTAGGAGAATGATATGATGGACATACTCCTATAGATAAGCATAGCATAAAGATCAAGTCATTTTAATAGTTGAATTGCTATATGCTTTCTGATACATAGTAATCTAATTCCTTCGACCATGAGATCATGCATATCACCTTTACCGGATGGATGCTTTGATGACATCAAACACCACACCGTAACTGGGTGGCTATAAAGGTGGCATTGAGTGTTCGGAAAGTATTGGTTGAAACACATGGATCAAGAGTGGGATTTGTCCATCCATATGACGGATAGATATACTCTGGGCCCTCTCGGTGAAATGTCATCCAATTATCTTGCAAGCATGTGACTGGCTCACAAGGGATCACATATCACGGGAATGAGAAAAGAGTACTTATCGGTAACGAGGTTGAACTAGGTATGTAGAGATACCGACGATCATAACCTCGGATAAGTAAACTATCGTGAGACAAAGGGAAATTGATATCGTATGTAAGTGGTTCATTCGATCGCAAAGTAATCGTAGAAATATGTGGGAGCCATATGAATTTCCAGATTCCTCTATTGGTTATTGTTCGGAGAAGTGTCTCGATCATGTCTGCATAATTCACGAACCGTAGGGAGACACACTTAAGGATTCGACGTTGTTTGGAGTAGTTATGGAATGATGAGAAAGAGACCGAATGTTGTTCGGAGTCCCGGATGGGATCCGGGATATCACGAGGAGATCCGGAATGGTCCGGAGAATAAGATTCATATAAGGAAAGTCCCGTTTCGTAGTTGGGGAATGGTTCCGGTGTTTTCATCGGGAATATTCTAGAATGTTCCGGAATGTCTGTCACTCCGGAGGGGAAGGGTACATGAATGTGTTGTATCAAGTTGGTATGATTGCATCATGTACTAAGTGTCATCGCTGAACCAAATAAAGGATTAATTCAAATCCTAGTTTGAAAAGTCAAACAGCTAGTTTGAAAAGTCAAACGGCTAAATTTGGAAAGAGGAAAAGAGGAGTGGGAAACCGAGTTGGGGAGGAGTTCCCTCCTCCAACCGGCAGCGCACCCTCCAAGCCGAGTTGGGGAGGGACTCCACTCCCTCCCCTTGGCCGGCCGGCCCCTCCACCTATATAAGGAGGGGCAGGGCTCCCTCCTAGCACACAAGATCCTCTCCTCCAAACCCTAGCCGCCGGCGCCGCCACCTCCACTGCCGCCGCCGCCGACCTAGGCCAAGCCGCCGCCGCCTAGCAACCCTAGCTGCCGTCCAAGCTTCCTCCTCGGCGTGTCTAAACCCTAGATCATCGAGGGACTCTCTCATACTCCACCATACTCGCTCCGGCTTAAGGCGAAGCCCTGCGAGATCTCCCCTCTACTTCCGGTACCACGCCGTTGTGCTGCCGGAATCGCGAGGAGAGTGCTACAACCTCCGCTGTGTGCTGGAACAAGGGAGAGGAAGTTCTTCATCGAGTACCGAACGTGTGACCGACTACGGGAGCGCTGCCGGAACGCAGCGCCGGAAGGATCGTCTACGCGATCTTGAGATCGGGAAGAATACGACTACATCACCCACGAGAATCCGCTCCCGTTAAACACTTTGGAATCTTCGAGGGTGAGTTATTCTATCGACTCGTTGCTACAATCTAGTAGATAGATCTTGGCTTGTTTGTTTGTATGCGGTAGAAAATTTTTGTTTTCCATGCTACGAAACCCTACAGTGGTATCAGAGCCGTGTGTATATGTAGATCTGTTGCACGAGTAGAACACAATGGTCATTGTGGGTGTTGATGCTTTTATTGTCGATTGCTTCTTGTGTACTTTGCATCTTGCGGTATGTTGGGATGAAGCGGCCCGGGCTAACCTTACATGACATCGTTCATGAGACTTGCTCCACGCTTGACATGCAACTTGTATTGCATAAGTGGCTTTGCGGGTGCCTGTTTCTCCTAGCATAGTTAAGATCCAATTTACAACGGGTGATTAACAATACTAGTATCAATGTTGTGGTTCATGTTCGTAAGTTAGAACGACACTTATTGAAAGCCCCAAACCACGTAAAACATGCAAAGAAAGTAGAGGCGTCTAACTTTGTTTTGCAGGGGTGTGCTGTGATGTGATATGGCCATGATTGTGATTATATTTGATGTATGCAATGTTCCTTATTGTAAGTTGGCAACCGGCAGGAGCCATATGGTTGTCTTTAATTTCTGTTACGACCCGCGTGTCTATTCAAAGTAGTTGTAATAGTTGAAGCCGGTGGACGACAACCATGGAGAAGCGTCATTGACCTTGATGCAATGCCGGTGATGATGGAGATCATGTTCGTGCTAGAAGATGGAGATCGGAAGCACAAAGAAGAAAGGCCATATCATATCACATATTATGAATTGCATGTGATGTTAATCCTTTATGCATCTTGTATTGCTTAGTAGACAACGGTAGCATTATAAGATGATCCCTCATGCACATGAATTTCAAGTCATAAAGTGTTCACCCTTAGTTAGCACCGTTGCTAAAGCTTGTTGTTTCGAAGCACCACGTGATGATCGGGTGTGTTAGATTCTGCAAGTGCATACAACGTGAGCAAGCCAGATTTGCTCATGCGGAAACTAAGGTTTGATCTTGACGAGCCTAGCATGTACAGACATGGTCACGGAACACGGATCACCAAAAGGTAAAGCATGAATCATATAGTAGATATGATGAACATGTCGATTGTTCGCCATTGAAACTATATCAACTCTCGTGATGATCGGTGTTGATGTGGTGGATTTGGTTCGTGTGATCACTAAAACAATGTGAGGGATATTGTTTTGAGTGGGAGTTCACCAAGATTAATTTTATTAATTTGAACTCAATTTGTCATAAACTTAGTCTAAACTATTGCAAATATGTTGTAGATCAATGGCAGCCCCTACCATCAATTTTAATGCGTTCCTAGAGAAAGAAAAGTTGAAAAACAATGGAAGCAACTTCGCGGATTGGTTCCGCAATTTGAGGATTGTCCTCACAGCTGGTAATTTGACCTATGTGCTGGATGCACCACTGGGTGACCCACCTGCAGCTGATGCTGCCGATGAAGTAAAGAATGTTTACCTCACTCGGAAGACTCAGTACTCCACAGTTCAGTGTGCTATCTTGTATGGTTTAGAATCGGAGCTTCAGAAAAGGTTTGAGAATTCAGACCCATATGATATTGTCGAGGGTCTCAAATGGATCTTTGAGACTCATGCGGCAATTGAAATCTATGAGGCTTCTGAAAAGTTCTTTAACTGCAAGATGGAAGAGGGCAGCTCCGTCAGCGAGCATGTGCTTAAGATGTCTGGGCACGCAAACAAACTTCAAAGCTTGGGTATTGTGATTCCTAATGCTTTGGGGATTTACCGTGTCCTCCAATCACTACCACCAAGTTACAAGAACTTTGTGATGAACTACAACATGCAAAACATGAACAAGACGTTGCCAGAACTCTTTGCCATGTTGAAGTCTGCAGAAGTGGAGATCAAGAAAGAGCACCAAGTGTTGTTGGTCAATAAGACCACCAAATTCAAGAAAGGCAAGACTAAGCAGAAGGGACACTTCAAGAAGGGTGGTAAGAAAGTTGCCACGCCTACGAAGAAGACCAAGGCTGGACCTAAGCCTGATACTGAGTGCTTTTACTGCAAGGGAGAAGGTCACTGGAAGCGGAATTGCCCAAAGTACTTGGCGGATTTGAAGAACGGCAACATCAAGAAGAAAGGTATATCTGATATACATGTTATTGATGTGTATCTCACTAGTACTCGTAGTAGTGCCTGGGTATTTGATACTGGTTCGGTTGCTCATATTTGTAACTCAAAACAGGTGCTGCAGAATAAACGGAAGCTAGCGAAGAACGAGGTGACGATGCGCGTGGGAAACGTATCAAAGGTTGATGTGATCACGGTCGGCACACTACCCCTTCATCTACCATCGGGATTAGTTTTATACTTAAATAATTGTTATTTGGTGCCTGCGTTAAGCATGAACATTATATCGAGATCTTGTTTATTGCGAGACGGTTACTTGTTTAAGTCTGAGAATAATGGTTGTTCGATTTATATGAGTAATATGTTTTATGCACATGCACCTTTGATAGATGGTCTATTCTTGTTGAATCTCGATAGTGGAAATACACATATTAATAACATTGAGGCTAAACGTTTGAAATCAAGCGATAACTCGACCTATATGTGGCACTGTCGTCTTGGTCACATTGGAGTGAAGCATATGAAGAAACTCCATTCCGATGGACTTCTTGAATCACTTGATTTCGAATCACTTGATAGATGCGAAGCATGTCTGATGGGTAAAATGACTAAGACTCCATTTTCTGGTATGATGGAGCGAGCTACGGACTTATTGGAAATCATACATACCGATGTGTGTGGTCCAATGAGTGTAGCATCACGCGGTGGTTATCGTTATGTTCTTACCTTCACGGATGACTTGAGTAGATATGGGTATATCTATTTCATGAAACATAAGTCCGAAACTTTCGAGAAGTTTAAGGAATTTCAAAGTGAGGTAGAGAATCAACGTAACAAGAAGATTAAATTTCTACGTTCTGATCGGGGAGGTGAATATCTAAGTTACGATTTTGGCGAGATTTGAAGAAATGCGGAATACTTTCACAATTGACACCGCCGGGAACACCACAACATAATGGTGTGTCCGAATGTCGTAATCGAACTCTCTTAGATATGGTTCGTTCTATGATGTCACATACAGATTTACCGCTATCATTTTGGGGTTATGCATTAGAAACAGCCGCATTCACTTTAAATAGGGCACCATCTAAATCCGTAGAAACGACACCGTATGAATTATGGTTTGGGAAGAAACCTAGATTGTCGTTCCTTAAAGTTTGGGGATGCGAAGCCTATGTAAAGAAGTTACAGCCGGACAAGCTTGAACCCAAAGCGGAAAAATGCGTCTTCATAGGATACCCGAAGGAAACTATTGGGTATACCTTCTATCATAGATCCGAAGGCAAAATCTTCGTTGCCAAGAATGGATCCTTTCTAGAGAAGGAATTTCTCTCGAAAGAAGTTACTGGAAGGAAAGTAGAACTTGACGAGGTTGTCGAACCTTCTCTCGAAATTGCGAGTAGCGTAGCGCCGGAAGAAGTTCCTGTGGTGCCTACACCAATTAGAGAGGAAGCTAATGATGATGATCATGAAACTTCGGTCGAAGTTACTACAGAGCCTCGAAGGTCAACGAGAACTCGTACCACTCCAGATTGGTATGATCCCGTTATGAGTGTCATGTTGGTGGACAACACCGATGACCCTGAGACATATGAGGAAGCGATGATGAGCCCAGATTCCAATAAATGGCAAGAAGCCATGAAATCCGAGATTGGATCCATGTACGAAAACCAAGTGTGGACTTTGGTGGACTTACCAGATGGCCGGAAGGCTGTCGAGAACAAATGGATCTTCAAGAAGAAAACAAATGCTGATGGTAATGTTACTGTCTATAAAGCTCGACTTGTCGCAAAAGGGTTTCGACAAATTCAAGGAGTTGACTACGATGAAACTTTCTCACCAGTAGCGAAGCTAAAGTCTATGAGGATTATGTTAGCAATCGCTGCATATTACGATTATGAGATATGGCAGATGGATGTCAAAACAGCATTCCTCAATGGAGACATTGATGAAGAGTTGTATATGATGCAACCCAAAGGTTTTGTTGATCCTAAAGATGCTAACAAGGTATGCAAACTTCAACGGTCCATCTATGGATTGAAGCAAGCATCCCGAAGTTGGAATCAACGTTTTGATAAGGTGATCAAAAGTTTTGGTTTTATACAAACTTATGGAGAAGCTTGTATTTACAAGAAAGTGAGTGGGAGCTCTGTAGCATTCTTAATACTATATGTAGATGACATATTGTTGATTGGGAATGATGTAGACCTTCTTAATAGTGTCAAGGAATATTTGAATAATAGTTTTTCAATGAAGGATCTTGGCGAAGCAGCTTACATATTAGGCATAAAGATTTATAGAGATAGATCGAAACGCCAAATATCATTGTTACAAAGTACATATTTGGACAAAGTTCTAAAGAGGTTTGGAATGGAAGATAGCAAGTAAGGGTTCTTGCCCATGTTGCCCAATACGACCTTGAGTAAAACTCAAAGTCCGACATCGGCAGAAGATAGAGAAAGGATGAGTAAGACTCCCTATGCCTCAGCCATAGGATCTCTAATGTATGCCATGCTATGTACTAGACCCGACATTGCATATTCTGTTAGTTTAACTGGCAGATATCAAAGTGATCCAGGAGTGGATCATTGGACAACGGTCAAAAACATCCTTAAGTACTTGAGAAGAACTAAGGATATGGTTCTTTCTTATGGAGGTGATGAACAACTCATTGTTAATGGTTACACCGATGCTAGTTGGAACACCGATCCGGATGATTCTAAATCACAATCTGGATACGTATTTATTTTGAATGGTGCAGCAGTTAGCTGGAGGAGTGCAAAGCAAAGCGTTGTGGCGAGATCTTCAACTGAATCGGAATACATGGCTGCTTCGGAGGCTTCACAAGAAGCGATATGGATGAAAGAGTTCATTACAGAGCTGGGTGTGGTTCCTAGTGCGCTGGACCCAATGTCTATCTACTGTGATAACATGGGCGCCATAGCCAATGCGCAAGAACCAAGGTCACACAAGAAGCTAAAGCACATCAAGCTACGTTTTCACGCTATTCGAGAACATATCCAAGATGGGGATATAAAGATTTGCAAAGTACACACAGATCTGAATGTGGCGGATCCGTTGACTAAACCTCTCCCGAGGGCAAAACATGACCAGCACCAAACTGCCATGGGTGTTCGGTATATTACCATGTAATCTAGATTAGATGACTCTAGTGCAAGTGGGAGATTGTTGGAGATATGCCCTAGAGGCAATAATAAAAGTAGTTATTATTATATCTTTGTGTTTATGATAAATGTTTACATTCATGCTATAATAGTATTAACAAGGAAACATTAATACTTGTGTGATTTGTGAACTTAATTTGAAGTCCCTAGTAAAGCCTCTATATAATACTAGCTTGTTGGTTAATGGATGATTGTGGTTTCCCTATCATGAACATTGAGATGTTATTAACAACAAGATCATATCGTTAGGAGAATGATATGATGGACATACTCCTATAGATAAGCGTAGCATCAAGATCAAGTCATTTTAATAGTTGAATTGCTATATGCTTTCTGATACATAGTAATCTAATTCCTTCGACCATGAGATCATGCATATCACCTTTACCGGATGGATGCTTTGATGACATCAAACACCACACCGTAACTGGGTGGCTATAAAGGTGGCATTGAGTGTTCGGAAAGTATTGGTTGAAACACATGGATCAAGAGTGGGATTTGTCCATCCATATGACGGATAGATATACTCTGGGCCCTCTCGGTGAAATGTGATCCAATTAGCTTGCAAGCATGTGACTGGCTCACAAGGGATCACATATCACGGGAACGAGAAAAGAGTACTTATCGGTAACGAGGTTGAACTAGGTATGTAGAGATACCGACGATCATAACCTCGGATAAGTAAACTATCGTGAGAAAAGGGAAATTGATATCGTATGTAAGTGGTTCATTCGATCGCAAAGTAATCGTAGAAATATGTGGGAGCCATATGAATTTCAAGATTCCTCTATTGGTTATTGTTCGGAGAAGTGTCTCGATCATGTCTGCATAATTCACGAACCGTAGGGAGACACACTTAAGGATTCGATGTTGTTTTGAGTAGTTATGGAATGATGAGAAAGAGACCGAATGTTGTTTGGAGTCCCGGATGGGATCCGGGATATCACGAGGAGATCCAGAATGGTCCGGAGAATAAGATTCATATAAGGAAAGTCCCGTTTCGGAGTTGGGGAATGGTTCCGGTGTTTTCATCGGGAATGTTCTAGAATGTTCCGGAATGTCCGGCACTCCGGAGGGGAAGGGTACATGAATGTGTTGTATCAAGTTGGTATGATTGCATCATGTACTAAGTGTCATCGCTGAACCAAATAAAGGATTAATTCAAATCCTAGTTTGAAAAGTCAAACAGCTAGTTTGAAAAGTCAAACGGCTAAATTTGGAAAGAGGAAAAGAGGAGGAGTGGGAAACCGAGTTGGGGAGGAGTTCCCTCCTCCAACCGGCGGCGCACCCTCCAAGCCGAGTTGGGGAGGGACTCCTCTCCCTCCCCTTGGCCGGCCGGCCCCTCCACCTATATAAGGAGGGGCAGGTCTCCCTCCTAGCACACAAGATCCTCTCCTCCAAACCCTAGCCGCAGGCACCGCCACCTCCACTGCCGCCGCCGCCGACCTAGGCCAAGCCGCCGCCGCCTAGCAACCCTAGCCGCCGGCCAAGCTTCCTCCTCGGCGTGTCTAAACCCTAGATCATCGAGGGACTCTCTCATACTCCACCATACTTGCTCCGGCTTAAGGCGAAGCCCTGCGAGATCTCCCCTCTACTTCCGGTACCACGCCGTTGTGCTGCTGGAATCGCGAGGAGAGTGCTACAACCTCCGCTGCGTGCTGGAACAAGGGAGAGGAAGGTCTTCGTCGAGTACCGAACGTGTGACCGACTACGGGAGCGCTGCCGGAACGCAGCGCCGGAAGGATCGTCTACGCGATCTTGAGATCGGGAAGAATACGACTACATCACCCACGAGAATCCGCTCTCGTTAAACACTTTGGAATCTTCGAGGGTGAGTTATTCTATCGACTCGTTGCTACAATCTAGTAGATAGATCTTGGCTTGTTTGTTTGTATGCGGTAGAAAATTTTTGTTTTCCATGCTACGAAACCCTACAGTTGGGGGGATGACCCCAGGTAGGGTCAAGATAGCGGAAAGAAGGAAGGAACCTTTCTTACCATAGGCCGAGTTATAAGCTAAGTCGGCCGAGTCATGCAAGGCTCGGCCGAATAAGCCATGGCTTGGCAAGAATCGAGTGATTAAAACCTTAGTCGGCCTACGTGTGAGCTAAGTCAGCCGAATAAGATTGATCCGCTCGTATGGAGGTGGGGGCTGAGCCGAGTTATGCGAGACGAGGCCGAGTAACGGGACACTTGCAGGAAAAGGAGAAGGATCCCAAAGTCAAACCCTAGCTACTGGCTAGGAGGAACCTATACAGGGCCAAGCACTAAAGACAAAGAGCAGAGCCGCAGAGGGGTAGACAAGCATCACGGAGGTGACAGTGGGGAGGCCCGAGGCTCACATGTGGGGGTTTCTAGGTCTTTGGCGCTGATAGAAGGGGGACACGGAAAGGAGTCTGCCGAATTACCACTTTGGGACAAGCATATTCCCAGAATATGCTTTCCATGTCATCCCTAGGAGGAACCAAGGGACCCCTTTATAAGGAGGGGTGCGGGATCCTAGAGGAGGGATCGATTCATTTGACACTAGAGGGCTCGCGTAGTAGTTTTTTCCTCCTCTCTCTGATACAGCTCTTGGAGCACTTGTAACTCGGTTGAGGAGAAATAAAGATCTATGTTCTAGTCAGTTGTGTGTAGAAATCACTACATCTTCCCTCCCTAGATCCCACTAGCATCCATTGGCCCCATACTTTAGCCTACCCATGGCATCTGTCGTGCCACCACCACGAAAGTTGGCGCCCACCGTGGGGCCAGCAACGGTGCTAGCTGGAGTCAAGATCCGAACATGAAACTTAATCCACACCGGCGAGCGGGTTGTTTTTGGCCTAGTCCAGAGATTTGATATCTGGGACTACGTCAGCGATAACGCTGGCAGTTTCAGGAGAAAGGCGCCCCGCGCAATGGCATCTTCATCAACCTGGGCGCACACAAGATCTATGTCGGCATCGATACCTCCTACATCTACCCACCCCGAGTCATCAATGCAGGAGAACCTCCCCTTAGTGCTGCCAGCGGTAAGCGTGTCGTTCGCCCCGCAGGCAGCCTCGAGGTGATGATGACGGCTCCAGTACTAGCAGCAGAGAAGGCACCGGACCAAGCAAGGACCCAGTGGTAGGAGGACAGGTAGCTACGAAGAAAGAAGCTCCAAAACCAACCGCAGTAGATCCTTCGGCAACCAAGGTGGCCGAGATGCAGGAGGAAACTCCAAATGCAGCAAGGGTAAGGTGGTCACCTCTAGAGAGGCCGTAGAATATCCTCCAGGCAACTATAGATAACTTGACTACACCTGTAGCGCCGATAGTTGACCCAGCAAATGCACATGCAAAATTATAAGAAAATAGATTGAAAGAACAAGCTAGATATGGCTCCTGACCGAGTAGATGAGCCGAGATTAAGAGGAAAGAACCTCATGAATGATATCAACAAAGAGCATGAAGATCGACCAGATGATTCGGTTGACCTAGGTTTGCCGAGGTATAGTACCCCGGCAAAGAACCTCAGAGCGGCAAATGCAGTAGCCTTGGAATTGGAGGGGTTAAGCGTAAATGAGCTAGTACGCATTGCGAACCTGTAGAATGAAGAAATGCTTAGGGCTAACCCGGCAAAGCCAGGAGCTTCTCTCATGGTTCATTCGGCAGGAGTTGCCCCCGTATTATCTGTGGCATCGGCATCCTCACCCGGAAACAATGCACGGAAAGACAAAGCAGTAACTTTGGGAAAGAGAAACAAGCAAATTTTCCCGTATGACCCGGCGGTGGCCGAGAAGATCAATGAGAATAGAGGCAATGCAAGCCGAGGTAACATCGGTGATAGAAACCTCGGCCGTGCAAACAGAGAGCATGGGAACCTCGGAATGGGAAACCATGAGAACAACAACCCGAATGAAGGAAGGAGGTACCCTCCGCAAGATCATCAGTCGAGGCATGAACCTCGGCAAGAGTGAGAAGCAAGACAAGCGCCACATAATCAGGAAAATGACAAATACAATGAATCTTTCCCTCGACTGGTGGGAAAAACCATTATGGATTACATGAAAGAATTATCTACAGAAACTTGCCCTCGACTGACGCAAGATTGAAGCTGGATAGACTCTATCAGTCCGAGTTGTTGGAGGAACAAGGTCCGCCCGACCCGGCATGCTTTGGACCTCGGATTATGGGCGAACCGCCCGTGCCGAACTTCCAGTTGGCAAGAGGCACGAAAACATACAACAGGAGTACGAAGCCGCAAGATTGGGTAATTGATTATGCCACAGCCGTAAAAATTTCCGGGGGAAATCTGAGATGGGCTATGAGATACGTACCCCAGATGTTGGAAGGGCCGGCTAGAGTTTGGCTGAATAATTTGCCAACGGGAAGTATCAACTATTGGTTAGATTTTGAGGAAATGTTTGGCAGTAATTTCACAAGCACATATAAGAGGCCAAACATGCCACAACAGCTCGCGATGTGCAAGCAGAAGCCGAATGAGACTGATAGAGAGTTATTGACTCGGTGGTGCACCCTTAGAAACTCATGTGAGGGGGTTATAGAATCTCAGGCAATTGCCTTGTTCGCTCAGGGGTGGAGCTATGGAAGTGTATTATGGCAGAGGTTGCAGAGAGATATGCCAACCACGTTGGCGGAAACGATCAGAGTAGAAGATTCATATGCCTTAGGTGATCCGACTCAACCAGAGCTAATGTCGGCAGAGCATCGCAAGCAATAGGATCATTATGCCCGAGATGGTGTCGCTTCATCGTGACGCAATGATTATCGAGGTAGAAGAAGGGATGAGAGGCCGGATTACAGATACAGTTCTAATCAAGTGGCAGCAGTGGTGCAGGATCAGTCGAGTCATGGGAACAATCAACGGAAGAAGAGGTCCTCAACAGTGGATGCCGAGGAACGAGGGGAAGAAGTAGTGGACGCCTGAACATGAGAAACAATGGCAAGAAAGGCCGAAGTACATGTTTCAGTCCATGTTGGATCAGCCGTGTAAATTCCACATGCCTAACCCGGCCAAGCCAGCCAATCACACCACTCGCTAATGCTCCTGGACGAAAAGTGCGATGGGAAACCCGGCGGCCATACAAGCACCGCCGCATCAAGCGCATCACCAGCAGCAGCCATAGCTAACTGGGGGAAATGTGCATCAACTGATGTTGCCTCCACCCCTCCGAGGTATGAGAATCCAGATCGGAGGGATGCGGTGCACCAAGTGATAAATCAGAATCAAGATGGAAGCGGAAACCTCGGGAACAATGGATGCAATGATTACAGGGAACATCACCAATCATACTGTGTGTTCAAAACGGAACAACAAGATAGACAGAGCATACAACGCCGACATATGGAAGTGAATGCAGTTATGCCGGCAGTGCCGAGATATGTGCCATGGTCTGATCAAGAGGTAACCTATAGCATAAGGGATCATCCGAAGTTAATGCCGAACCTAGGATCGTATGGCTTAGTACTGGATCCGACATTTGTTGGGCCTAGAATCTATGTGAAGTTTGAAGGGATACAGGTAGGCTACACTAGCGCAGTTCAAAATTTTCTACCGCGCAAACCAGGATTACTGTTGTCATAGATCACGGGATTACCACTAGACGCGCAGTTGCGGAACTTGATGAAGCGCGTCGAAGCAGTGTAGACGATATACGTCTCCTCCTCGTTCTCGTTCCACGAGCTGCTCCCCTTGCGCGGATCGTCCAAGTGCTACAAATGCAGCGCCTCCGAGGTATCCACACGTATAGGGCGGAAGCGTCAGACGCTGGACTGCTAGGTCCGCGCGTGCAACACAAGCGTGACGAGTGGCGGCTGGGTGGAATGGTCTAACCCTGGTCAGCACGCCCCACCCTCTCTTATATAGGCGTCCCTAGTGGGCTTCTACATTAGCATCACATTAGTAGCCTAAGCCTAGTCTAATTCGAATCCAATCCTTATTAGGCTTCTAGCCCCTTAAGTGTGTGACCGTATAGGTTCACATACGTATAGACATGACACGAATACACTTATTCTGTCAATAGTTGGTAGCGGCCTCTAGAAAGACGTGCCAACTCCTAAATGCATACAAAGATCATATCGGATGAACCATCACAAGGTTTAGTACATGTATTTCCCTTTGCCTCGCGATATTTGGTCTAGCTCCAAGCTGACCTCCCTTTGGTCGATATTGTGATTCAGAATCCATTTACTAGGTTAACTCTTAACCATATGTAGCACGGCCATGCATTTCTGGATCCGATCACTCGAGGGGCCTAGAGATATCTCTCTCAAGTAGAGAGGGGCAAATCCCAGCTTGATTGACCATGCCTTGCAGCATGCTTCAGGACAAACCCGAAACTACCTAGTTATGGTGCAGCATTTGATAGCCTCAAAGTAGGTCGATCCACATCTCAAGTACATGCGACAATCTCAGGTCTAAGGACAAAACGTACACGATGTGTAGAGAGAGAGCCGCAACTAATTGCCAGTCTCAAGTTGCGCCAGTCCAACCCCATGTTCATAACATGTGTCCACATCATTGGTTTGACATCTCCATGACTATGACTTGCGAAACATAGTCATCAACCAATCGATGTGCTAGTCTAATATTCACATGTGTCCTCACATGAATTCCGACTAGGGACAACTATAAAATAACCATACAAGTAAAGAGTTTCACAAACAATTCACATAATTGCCAATCAATACAAGTTGCCTGATATGGATATTCAAGGAACAATACAATAAGTCATGGATACATAAGAAATATAATCATCTCTATGATTGCCTCTAGGGTATATTTCCCTCAGTCTCCCACTTGCACTAGAGTCAATCTAGATTGTATCTAATACCTATTGCTCTTGCGTGCGCCTCATGCGCAGGCTGCGGGAGTGGCTTTGTAAAGGGATCAACAACATTTGAGTCCGTATGTATTTTGCATATCATGACACTACCATCCTCAATAAACTCTCGAATATGATGGTAACGCATGTGAATATGTTTGTTCTTTTGGTGCTGTCTAGGTTCCTTGGCTTGTGCAATAGCACCATTGTTGTCACAATAAACGTCCATGGGATTGGACATGCCCTGAACCACACCAAGAGAGATCAGGAAATTCCTAATCCAAACATCTTCCTTTGCAGCCTCCGAGGCAACAATATATTCATCTTCTGTTGAAGAGGAGGCCACCGTATCTTGCTTGGAACTTTTCCAACTCATAGCACAACCATTCATGACAAACACATAACCAGATTGTGATCTGGAGTAATCTGAGTCATTAAGGTAACTCACATATGTGTAACCCCTTACACTGAGTTCATCCTCACCTCCATAAACTAGGAACACATCCTTAGTCCTTCTCAAGTACTTAAGGATATTCTTTACCGCTGTCCAGTGACCTTTACCTGGATCAGCCTGATATCTGCTCGTAACACTTAGAGAATAGGAAACATCTGGGCGAGTACATATCATTGCATACATGATGGATCCAATAGCCGAAGCATATGGAATCCTGCTCATGCGCTCACGCTCATCAGTAGTCGAAGGACACTGAGTCTTGTTGAGTTGTATGCCGCGAGACATGGGCAAAACACCTTCTTAACCTCTTCCATGCTGAACCGTTTCAACACTTTGTTAATGTATGTACTTTGGCTTAATCCAATTATCCTCCTTGATCTATCACTATAGATCTTGATGCCCAGAATATATGCCGCTTCTCCTAAGTCCTTCATCGAAAAACTATTTTTCAACAAGGTCTTAACAGACTCGAGCATAGGAATGTCATTTACAATCAGTAATATGTCATCTACATATAAGATTAGAAATACCAGTGCTCTCCCACTTTCCTTCTTGTAAACACAAGGTTCTTGTTTGTTTTTTATGAAGCCAAACTCCTTTACAACTTCATAAAATCGAATGTTCCAACTCCGAGATGCTTGCTTCAGCCCATAAATGGACTTTAGAAGTTTGCATACCATTTCAACATTTTTTGGATCAACAAAACCTTCGGTTTGCATCATATACACGTCCTTAGTAAGGATTCCATTTAGGAAAGCCATCTTGAAAACCATCTGCCATATTTCATAGTCGAAATGTGCAGCAATGGCTAGAATGATCCGTATAGATTTAAGCATCTCTACGGGCAAGAAAGTCTCATCGTAGTCAACTCCTTGAACTTGTCGAAAACCTTTTGCAACCAGTCAGGCTTTATTGATCTGAACATTTCCATCCATATCAATCTTCTTACTATAGATCCATTTGCACTCGATGGCTTTAAAACCATCAGGCAGGTCAACCAAGTTCCAAACTTGATTGTCACCCATGGACTCTATCTCGGATCTCATGGCGATCAGCCATTTCTCAGAGTCTGGGTCCACCATCGCTTCTGCATAGGTCGCAGGCTCATCATTGTCTAACAATAATAATTCCCGCGTTTCGCGGAGCCTCGCCGACCTTCGTGGTTGTGGTGCTTATATTTCCACGGGTTCCTCAACTTGTTCTGCTACAATAGCATCATTTGTAGAAGCATCCCCAACTGGCTCATCTTGAACTTCTTCAAGTCGCACCGACCTTCCACTCGTTCCCTTTGTGAGAAACTCTTTCTCTAGGAAAACACCGCTGTGAGTGACAAACACTTTGCCCTCTTCTCGGTTGTAGAAGTAATACCCTAAGGTTTCCCTCGGACATCCCACGAAAATTCACTTATCCAATTTGGGTGTTGGCTTGTCCGACTGAAGTCGCTTGACAAATGCATCACAACCTCAAATCTTTAGAAAAGACAAACTAGGATTCTTTCCAGTCCACATCTCATATGGTGTCTTAACTAAGAATTTAGATGGTACCCTGTTAAGTGTGAAAGCTGCCGTTTCTAGAGCATAACCCCAAAATGATAATGGTAAATCCGACTGGCTCATCATCGATTGAACCATGTCCAACAAAGTTCGATTGCGCTGTTCGGAGAACCAGTTTCTTTGAGGCGTTCCGGGCGACATGAGCTATGGAACAATTCCGCAACTCTTAAGATGATTGCTAAAATCGTCACTCAAATATTCACCTCCACGATCAAATCGCAAGGCCTTTATTTTCTTGTCACGTTGATTCTCTACCTCATTCTGAAACTCCTTGAACTTTTCAAAAGTTTCAGACTTATGCTTCATCAAATAGACATAACGATATCTACTGAAATCATCAGTGAAAGTAATGAAGTAGTGATATCCTCCTCTGGTTGTCGTGCTCATTGGTCCACACACATCAGTATATATGAGTTCCGACAAGTCTTTTGCTATCTCGGGTAAACCCGAAAAAGGAGATTTGGTCATCTTTCCAAATCAAACGAAGTTAGAAGACCATCACCATGGAGCTTCTTCATGCGCTTTTCACTTATATGCCATAAATAGGTAGCACTAACATTGTAAATAGATGCATCATCAAGATTTAAAATAAATAACCCATTCACAATGGGAGCATTATCCATAAACATAGCATTCTTAGAGATTACACAACCATTGTTTGCACTCACGAATGAATATCCATCCCTCATGAACCATGAAGGTGATAAAATGTTTCGACCCATACTTGGAATGTAATAATAATTATTCAACTCCATAATAAATCCTGATGGAAGGTGAAGTTGCATGACGCCGACAAACAATTCAACAACCCTAGCTTTATTTCAGACGCGAAAATCCACTTCGCCTTTCTGCACTTCTCTAGTCCTTATTAGCCCCTGCATCGAATTGCAAATATGAGCAACCTATCCGGTATCAAATACCCAAGAGTTAACATAGGAATCAGCGAGAAGAATGTCCACAACATTTAAAACAAGCGTACTTGAGTGGGAAGTACTCTTACTTCCACTCTTCTTCAAAGAAGCCTGGTACTTGCTGCAGTTTCTTCCAGTGGCCATGTTCATGAAAAAAGAAGCACTCAGTGTCTTCTACAGGTCCAGGCTTTTACTTGGGTGCAGGCTTAGGGATCGTATCCTTAGCCTTTCCCTTCTTCTTCCAAGAAGTACCATTTTTCTTGAAGCTAGGCTTGTTCTACACAGCCATCACATGGCTATGCCCTGCACACTTCTTTATGTCACTTTCTGTTGTTTTTAGCATCATGCATAACTCATTAAGGCCCTTCTCCACCCCATGCATATGGTAGTTCGAAATGAACTGCCCATAGCTGGATGGAAGAGACGCCAAAATGAAGTCAGTGGCCAACTCTTGGCCCAGTGGAAAACCAAGCTTTTCCAAAGTCTGACTGTAACCAACCATTTTGATCACATGGGGGCCTACAGCTGCTCCCTCTGCTAGCTTGCATTCGAAAAAGGACTTGGCAACATTGTACCTCTCAGTCCTTGCCTGATCTTGGAACATGTCCTTAAGCGCAACGATCATATCGTACACATCTTGATCCTCAAACTTCTTTTGAAGTTCAGGTTCCATGCATGCAAGCATAAGACATCTAACCTCAAGAGAATCATCACATGCTCTCTTGTAGGCGTTCTTTAGGGAAACCGATGCATTATCAGCAGGTTCATCGGGGATTGGGGTATCTAGAACCGTTTCCTTTTTATCAGACCTGAGAACAATTCTCAAGTTACGGACCCATTCCAAATAGTTTGTTCCATTTAGTTTATCTTTGTCAAGAATCGAACGCAAAGAAAAAGGTGATGCAGTGTTCGGTGCCATTGATCTACAACAGAAAACACGCAAAATACTAAGCCATGTAACCATGAAAGAGTAAAACATATTAAACAGTTTAATAGCATATACTCCCACTTAAATCAATATCCCTCTATTGATACTAAGTGATTCAAGATCCACAATTAACAAGTCGACTAGTGAGCTTTAGCATCACTGCTAGAAGACAAGGTAAATCGGTAAGCAACACTTGCTAATCATACATATGACTCTTGTTGTTGGGTGACATCTCTATGTCAAAACTAGGCGCCCAACCTTTATTCCCCAAGGTCCTTAAACGTTAAGATGACCTTGTCAATCTCACCAACCCTTATGCGTGTAGGTATCCGATACAAACTCATCCAGCCAAAGAAAACTGCGGCACCCTAATTTCATAGGCCCACCAACGATTGTACAGGGCATAGGATGGTGCAAGGTTTTGGTTGGGAGGGCATGGTTTAACTTAAACTTTGTGAGGGATCGTTCTACTTCCATCATCTAAGCATGCATAGAGTAAAACACATAAGAATAGCATTCACATAGTTGTGACACAGTATGGCTCATTTTCTCATGGTGATCTCTATCGCCATAGAACCTGTCCACCATGATGATCTCCATCTTCATGTTCCATGCGAGCCATCCTCCAAGTGATGAGTCCTCCAAGAACTAATACAAGCTATTACCCCTAACAGCTAGTAATCAAAATTACATAGAATTGGGATCATCACAAGTTGGCACGCAGGCCATTCTAATAATTGACAACACATATGGCTCCAGCCGTGTTGCCCTACTCATGACACGCAAGTCATGATAAATTTCATACATGCATCACATACATCCCGCAAAAACAAGTTATGCATAGAATCGCATTCTACCGGATCATGTGACCTCATAGCACCTAGTTACCTTAACGAGATACAAAAAGTGCTACAACTAGGGGGTCTCCCCCTACGGGGTTCGAAGGGGCAGCGCCCCTCGCGGTACATCCATGATTAAACTTTATTGTTCAAAGGAAATTTTATGAGTTGATTACATGACATGGAATAGAGTTTACTCATTTGAATCATCCATGATAACAATAATCTTGCTCGCGATACAAAATCTGTGAAAAATGAGAGATCGAATCTACACAATTTACTTTAAGGATTTTGATCGACAAACCAAATTTACCATAAACCGACTATTGTTCCGATCCGATCAAACTCCTTTGATCACGGTACATCGATTTTAGATCTAGGTTCCAATTCGATCAATCATATTGATCTTCGCGTGATTCAATATGATTTATGTGTCATTGTCTACCCCGATGGCGGAAACCGACCGGTAGGGGTAAGTCGTTCGACTACCTCAGAATCACGATCACGGAAAGCAAGATCATAGATCAATCCTGAACCACCGCAATATAAACGATCACATCATTCATATCAATCTGGATATCACCATATGAAAACATCCCGAATCTATAACTGAACAACATCAGCTCTGATACCACTGAAGGGATACGGGTAGGCTACACTAGCGCAATTCAAAATTTTCTACCGCGTAAACCAGGATTACTGTTGTCACAGATCACGGGATTACCACTAGACACGTAGTTGCGGAACTTGATGAAGCGTGTCAAGGCAGTGTAGACGATCTATGTCTCCTCCTCGTTCTCGTCCCACGAGCTGCTCCCCTTGCGCGGCTCGTCCAAGCGCTACAGGTGCAGCGCCTCCGAGGTATCCACACGTACATGGTGGAAGCGTCAGACGCCGGAGTGATAGGTCCGCGCGTGCAACACATGCGTGAGTAGTGGCGGCTGGGTGGAATGGTCTAACCCTGGTTAGCATGCCCCACCCTCTCCTATATAGGCGTCCTTAGTGGGCTTCTACATTAGCAGCCCATTAGTAGCCTAAGCCTGGTCTAATTCGGAACCAATCCTCATTAGGCTTCCAGCCCTTAAGTGTGTGACCCTATAGGTTCATATACGTATAGACATGACACGAATACACTTATTTTGTCAATAGTTGGTAGCGGCCTCTAGCAAGATGTGCCAACTCCTAAATGCATACAAATATCATATGGGACGAACCATCAGAAGGTCTAGTACATGTCTTTCCTTTTGCCTCACGATATTTGGTCTAGCTCCAAGCTGACCTCCCTTTCTCGATACTGTGATTCAGAATACCTTTACTAGGTTAACTCTTAGCCATATGTAGCACGGCCATGCATTTCTGGATCCGATCACTCGAAGGGCCTAGAGATATATCTCTCAAGTAGAGAGGGGCAAATCCCATCTTTATTGACCATGCCTTGTAGCATGCTTCAGGACAAACCCGAAAACTACCTTTATAACTATCCAGTTATGGTGCAGCCTTTAATAGCCCCAAAGTAGGTCGATCCACATCTCAAGTACATGCGACAATCTCAGGTCTAAGGACCAAACGTACACGATGTGTAGATAGAGAGCCGCAACTAATTGCCAGTCTCAAGTTGGGTCAGTCCAACCCCATGTTCATAACATGTGTCCACATCATTGGTTTGACATATCCATGTCTATGACTTGCGAAACATAGTCATCAACCAATCGATGTGTTATTCTAATATTCACATGTGTCCTCACATGAATTCTGACTAGGGACAACTATTAAATAACCATACAAGTAAAGAGTTTCACAAACTATTCACATAATTGCCAATCAATATAAGTTGCCTGATATGGATATTCAAGGAACAATACAATAAGTCATGGATGCATAAGAAATATAATCATCTCTATGATTGCCTCTAGGGCATATTTCCTTCAAAGTTCTCAAAGGTACTCATGGATAATGGGAGTAGCATCAACATCATGTACAAGGACACAATGCACAAACTCGAAATAACTCCGAATATGCTGCAGCCAACAAGGACCACATTCCATGGGATAGTTCCGGGGCTCTCGTGCGAGCCCATTGGGAAAGTCCGAGTAGATGTATTATTCGGCACAAGAAATAATTGTAGAGCTGAGAATCTGGAGTTTGAGGTGGTGGATCTGGAAAGTTGCTATCATGCTTTACTCGGACGGCCAACATTGGCTAAATTTATGAGCAGTTATCACATCAGTTACTTGAAAATGAAGATGCCAGGACCTCAGGGGGTGATAACAGTAGTTGGAGATTACCGAAAATCAGTGGAATGTGCTTCAGCCGGGTCAAACCTAGCCGAGTCATTGGTAATTGTAAGAGAGAAAAGAAGGATTCAGGAGGTGGCAGCTCTGGCTCAGTCGGCACAGCTTAATATGTCGGGACTGGCCAACCCGCGTGGAAGTGTATCATTCCAGCGAACTAGGGAGACGAAAAAGATCCAGATCGATGATCAATTCCCAGAGCGCACCATCAAAATTGGTGCCGGCCTGGATGACAAATAGGAAAGCGAGCTCACCAACTTCCTCCATGAGAATCAGGATATCTTTGCATGGTCAACACAGGACCTACAAGGAGTACCGAGGGAGTTGGCTGGGCACTATTTGCACGTAAGGCCAGGAGCAAGGCCGGTGAAGCAACTTCTCCACCGCTTCGCCGAAGACAGGAGAAACATAATAGGGGATGAGATAGCTCGGCTCCTTGCAGCAGGGTTTATCATGGAAGTACTTCATCTAGATTGGCTAACAAATCCGGTGTTGGGAGAAAAGAAAAAAGATGACCCAAATGTAGCCATCGTATGGCGAATGTGCATCGATTACACGAACCTTAACAAGGTGTGTCCCAAAGATCCTTTTCCTTCACCTAGGATAGACCAAGTCATTTATTCGACCACAGGCTATGAGCTGTTATCATTTGTCGACGCGTATTCTGGTTTCCACCAGATACCGTTAAACCCGGCTGACCAAATAAAGACTGCGTTTATCACCCCGTATGGGGCTTATTGCTATCGCACCATGCCATTCGGCCTGTGTAATGCAGGAGCCACGTACCAAAGATGCATGCAAAAAATTTTGCATGACCAAATTGGGAAAAATGTGCAAGTATATGTTGATAATGTGGTTATAAAAACCAAAGAGATCAACACGCTCCTAGAAGATATTCGGCAGACATTCACGAATTTGAGAAGGTTCCGAATGAAACTTAACCCGGAAAAATATACCTTTCGTGTGCCGGCTGGAAAATTACTCGGTTTCCTCGTATCCAGCCGAGGTATAGAGCCAAATCCGACTAAGATCCGAGCAGTTAAAAGAATGGAACTACCGAAGTGTCTAAATGATGTACAGAAGTTTACAAGGTGTCTTGCCTCCCTGAGTCGGTTCATGAGTCGGCTAGGGGAAAAAGAATTACCTCTGTATCAATTGATGAAAAAATCCAAAAACTTCACCTGGACACCTTAGGCCAATAGTGCCTTTCATGAGTTAAAGAAGATGTTGGTCACGGCACCAATTTTGGCTTTCCCATTGTCAAAAGAGCCTATGCTACTCTATGTGGCAGCCACAAATAGAGTGGTAAGTGTAGTAGTTGTTGCGGAACGGAACGAAGAGGGTAAGTCTGTAGAAAGGCCTGTATATTACCTAAGTGAGGTATTATCGGCCTCCAAGCAAAACTACCCACAATACCAGAAGATGGCTTACGGAGTATACATGTCGGTGAAGAAACTCAAATATTATTTCGAAGAACACCCAATAAATGGGATTTGTGAGGCACCCATAGCCGAGATACTAAGCAACAAATATGCGAGTGGTCGAATAGAAAAATGGGCAATTGAGTTATCGCCTTATGCTCTGCTGTTTGATAGGCGAGATGCAATTAAGTCTCAGGCAGTGGCCGAATTTTTTTGTAGACTAGGCCGAGGTACAGTATGAGCCCCCATTGCCAGATCCAAATTATTGGACGATGCATTTTGACGGGTCCAAGTTAAGAAATGGGCTAGGGACATGAATAGTGCTAACCTCACCAAAAAAAGATCAGCTGAAATACTTGCTGCAAATACATTTCGCTGCATCAAACAATTTAGTCGAATATGAAGCACTTGTCCATGGCCTAAAAATGGCAAAAAAGATCGGCATACGTCAGATTCTGTGTTACGGGGATTTAGACCTTATAGTACGACAAGTATCAGGGAATTGGGACGCACTAGATGCGAATATGGCCCTGTATAGGTTTCATGTGCAGAAAATCAGTGGTTATTTTGATGGATGTGAATTCCATCACATACCTCGGGCAGAAAATGATGCTGCAGATACACTATCGAAGCTCGGATCAACCAGGCAGTCAATTCCCCCTGGCATAGCTCTAGAACACCTGAGAAAACCATCAATTATGCCTTCGCCAGAATCCGAGTCAATTCCTATCTCGGCAGAGCAGATAGAATGGTGTGTCCCAATGGAAATTGACAAAGAGCATGACACGAACTACTCGGGTTTTGTTCAGTTGACCCACAGATGGATCGGAAAAACACCAAAGATGTTATGTCGGCGGAAATAATGGAAATTGACAACATAATTTTCCCGGAAAAAGTCGCACCAACATGGGCACAACCCATATTCTCATTCCTCAAAGAAGAGATCTTGCCGGATGTTGAGGTTATGGCCAGGCATATAGTGAGAAGAGCAAAAGCCTACACAATCATAAATAATGAGCTTTATAAGAGAAGTGTGACAAATGTACTACAACGATGCGTTGACTCGGCAGAAGCGCAGGAAATCCTCTTGTATATCCATCAAAGAGAATGTGGGCTCATGCCTCGTCCAGAGCCCTAGTGGCCAAAGCATTTAGGCATGGATTTTATTGGCCAACTGCGCTGAAGGAAGCAAAGGAATTGGTAACAAAGTGTAATGGCTGCCAGAGATATGCCAGCAAGATACATCTGCCTTAATCCGAGTTAAAAACAATACCAATCACTTGGCCATTTTCTGTGTGGTGTTTAGATATGGTAGGTCCATTTAAACCGGCTCGTGGAGGAATGACTCACATTCTGGTCATGGTGGACAAATTCACAAAGTGGATAGAAGTGAAGCCAATAAGAAAATGTGACGGGCCCACGGCGGTGAAATTCCTCAAAGATATTATCTTAAGATATGGATACCCACACAATATCATCACAGATAATGGCACAAACTTCACGGAAGGAGCCTTTGCTAGATTCTGCCAAGAGAAGCACATAAGACTCGATGTTGCCTCGGTGGCTCACTCGACATCGAATGGGCAGGTAGAAAGATCAAATGGACTCGTATTGTCAGGGATAAAACCTTGGCTGATTGAACCGCTGCAGAGGTCGGCAGGATGCTGGATTGAGGAACTCCCAGCAGTGCTATGGAGCCTTAGGACCACCCCGAATAGATCGACGGGATACACCCCTTTCTTTCTTTTCTATGGGGCAGAAGCCATACTTCCAGCTGACATAATGCATGACTCGCCAAGAGTGGCACAATACACAAGTGCCGAAGTAAACGAAATATCACGACAAGATGATGTGGACTTGCTAGAAGAAGCAAGAGAATTAGCACTGTCAAGATCAGTTATTTATCAGCAAGAACTCAGATGATATCATAGCAAGAAAGTGAGTCCAAGAGTTCTTAAGGAAGGAGATCTAGTTCTTCGGCTAGTGCAACGCACAGCTGGCATGCATAAGCTCTCACCCCCATGGGAGGGCCCATTTATTGTGAGTAAAGCATTACACAATGATGCATACTACTTAATTGATGCTCAGACACCAGAAAAGAACAAGGCAAGCAAGTCCAGAGATGAATCAAAAAGACCGTGGAACGTGGCTTTACTTCATCTGTTTTATACTTAGAGGAGGTATATTGCATCCAGCAATATGATGTATCAAAGTGATGTATCAGACATGTATCAACAGTAACTCGGGAACTGCCCCATGTTATCTGTCATTTTCAATTATGTATGGAATTTCGGTAGCTCGATTAGTAACTTGGGGACTGCCTCATGTTATCTGTCATTTTTAACTATGTATGGAACTTCGGCAGCTCGAGCAGTAACTCGAGGACTGCCTCATGTTATCTGTCATTTTTAACTATGTATGGAACTTCGGCAGCTCAAGCAGTAACTCGAGGACTGTCTCATGTTATCCGTCATTTTTAACTATGTATGGAACTTCGGCATCTCGAGCAGTAACTCGGGGACTGCCTCATGTTATTTGTCGTTTTTAACTGTGTACTAAACTTCGGTAGCTCGAGTAATGATTCGGGAACCACCCCACGTTATTTATCATTTCTAGGTATGTGAGAAACTTCGGTAACTCGCGCAGTAACTCGGGGACTACCCCGTATCGTTCGTCGACTTGGTTATATTTGAAACCTCGGTAGCCCAAGCAGCGACTCGGGGGATGACCCGGCTAGTCTATCGTCAATCACATATGTAATATGAATAATCGCTTTGGCAACCCGAGCAATAACTCGGGGGAGACCACCATCAGTTTGTACTATGATAATCACACGAATAATTACATTAGCAATCCGAGATATAATGGGGGAAGTACCCTACTTATATTATTTTACCGATGGATGACTCAGAAAAGTAGTAAATTTACCAGACTAAATGATAAAGCCAATAGTTTGCGACTAAATAATAGATGAAAGAAACAAGACGAATGCCAAACGAGAATAGGGCATGCGGAAAACATGATTTGGATTTACGAAGTTAAAATTTTGCAAACATAGATACTAATCACATAAATTCAACTAGATAGAGTAACAATATTACTATAACATATGATGCCAACGTTAAATGGATCAAATGGTACCAAAAGGTAGGATTGTTTAAGAACAGCATACCGGGGACTTGAACGAATAAGAGTTTTTAAGTTCAAGCATTGGCAGCTACCGAATGACCCATGGGAGGAACAGTAGAGGCAGCAGGTGTGTCCGATGTTGGTTCCCCGGACACAACCGAGGCTACCTCGGCCTCGCTAGAAGGGGCGACCTTATAAGAAGGGGCCTCAGTGGTTGCACGAGCTCTGCAGAGGTTACTTCAGCGTCGATGGAGGTCGCAGGAACATCTCGGGCAGGGTTTATCTGATGAGAGACTCCACCTTGAGCTTGAGAAGCTTCGGTTCCCTTGGAGGAGGACCAATCCTCGGCATTTCCTCCTGAGCTATCACTGAACCCATTACCATTATCGGAATCTTCATCCGAGGCAACCTCATCACCCGAATCTCCATCATATTTATCTTCATCTGCAGCCTCAGCATCATCTTCAGCATCCTCAGGGAGAAAGCTTGGCCCTTCGTTCCAATGATGAACATCGGCGTACTCGATAAGCTAATAGGCATGGGCTTGGTGGCGGGCAACATACTCCGTATTTCCAACCTAAGGAGAGTCAGTGTGCAAGTTCATCAAGGTATCGAGGGAGATATCCTCGTACCATGACAGGACAATAGTAAGAGCCATGTCTGCTCCAGCTCGTCCGGCGGATTCTCGCCATAGATTCAATCGAGTTTGAGACTCCATCAGCCTCGCCACGAGCACTTCAACTTTCTTAATCTTTGGATCATTCGGCTAGAGCACATGGTAAGCCCGAATAGATGCTTGCACCAGATCTTCTCCCATGACTTTAATTGGCTGAATAGCAGCTGCAACGGCAATCAGGAAATCTTCAATGATATATTCTTGGGTCGGCACTATGGGAACACCTCGGCAGCCGCGAGCATCAAGGACAACTTTTTAACTCACGGACCCGGCTTTTGGAAAATGGTCTGTAAGCAAAAACATCGCTTAAGTCAAGGAAAGCTACAAGCTAAATAATAACTCGGCCAAGAACAGAAAAGTCACGATGAATATATCGCAACATTTTCTAGAGATCCCTGGCCCAGTTCGCCCTATTTTTATTGAAACCAACGATTTCCTCGGTCATTGCCTAGTTCTTTAGCTCGACAGCATCAACCTTCTCCTCAGAAGCTGTAGACTTAGTTGGTTGTTCTCCACAGAGAACTCCTGATCAACCTTCTCTAACTCAGACTTCTAGGCAAGTTTAAGAGATTCGACCTCGGCGCATAACTGGGCAATCTCGTCATCCTTTTCCCTAAGTTGTGCCGAGTGAGCGGCAGCTTGTTCTAAAAAATGCAGCATCATATCAAGCATAGATATGCATTCTTGATGCGATGCTGCAAGTGTTTGTAACTTGGCTATACCAAAGCCGGGAGGTCATAAGATACCCAAGATTTACCTCGAAAAAGGTCGATAAATTAAAAAGGCAAAAGGGATAACTAACCTTCAAGAGTGCCAACCTTCTTTGTAAGACGGGTATTCAGATTGTTGACATTAACTGCACAAAAGCACGTTAGATATTGCTACAAAAACTGAATTTTTTACAAGGACAAAAGACACTAAGAACCGAGTAGTTTACCAGTTTTCTTCACAATGGGGACCATTTGCTCAAATTTATCTTGAATTTCTTGTGTGCAAAGAGCAACCTTTGAAATTCGGCCGTCCGCCGATCATGAGCAACCTGAAAATAAGAACAAGTTACACAAAGTAAAACAAATCCGAATCAAGTAAAACTTTACTCGGATCTGGATGGCTGGATATTCGAAAATAAAACAGATCCGAATCAAGTAAAACTTGACTTGGATATAGATGGCTGGATATTCGAAAGTAAAACAGATCCGAATCAAGTAAAACTTAACTCGGATCTAGATGGCTGGATATTCGAAAGTAAAACAGATCCGAATCAAGTAAAACTTGACTCGAATCTAGATGGATGGATATTCAAAACTAAAACAGATCCGAATCAACTAAAACTTGACTCAGATCTAGATGGCTGTATATTCGAAAGTAAAGCAGGTTCAAATCAAGTAAAGCATTGACTCGGATCTAGATGGCTGGATATTCAAAACTGCAGTAGATCCGGATCACGAAGAAATTTGAATAGGCAAGTAGTTATATTTGAAACAAGCAAAGCTTCCAAACGGATAACAAATCATCCGGTTGTATGCTTCGGGGAGTAGTGTGTATATAGTATCATATGGATAATAGACAAAGTATAAAGTGAGGCGCTTAACTCGTTCATCTTATCACTTTCGAGGAAAATCTTAGCAGCCATATGCAAGCGACTACTAATGTCGAAAAGCTAGAATGGTTGGCTACTCGGATTGCATTCAAGTTGATCGGCGGCATTCCAATTATTGGCATACTCCACCAACAAGCTGAGGCTATTGCCGCTCTCAGTGCGTGTCAACATTTTACCTCGGGACTGTTGCGTAACTGTCGCCGCCGCCGGACTCTTATGGACAACTAGTTGTGTGTAACCGTCAAGGGAAACACCAGGCTTAACGGTAGAAGCCCCCTTACGAAGCATATCATCAATGCTGGGATGAGAAGAGCTTGTTGGCCCCTTCTGAGATGGCAAGGATTTAGCGGCAACAACCTTCTTGCTCTTGGCGGGAACTTCGGAAGGAGCAACGACCTCAGAACTAGGGGCCACGTCCTTTGCAGTAGGAGGAACAACAGTCTCCAAGGGGCCGAGTCAGTGGTAACCTCGGTGGAAGTTTGAGCAGAAGCTGGAACTGCGGTAGTCGAAGGATCAATGGGGGAAGCCTTAGGAGTCTTGAGGGGGACGGCTGAGTCTCGAAGGGGCTCATCTCGTCGAGGAGATGCGTTAGTCAGCCCTGGAGGAGAACCATCACGAGGGGGACTGGGAACCCGAACATCCTCAGGAGGTGAGGGTGAAGGCGGCCGAGTAGTATGAGATGTCATACTCGGACTACTTGGCTTTGCGGAAAGTGGAGCTCTGCAAGGAAGTAAAAGTTAACACGGAGATAGAAAGAGAGAAACAAGAAATAAAGGAAAACTTACCCAGTAACTCCAGGCATAGTCTTATGCCTCGGAATGTGCTGAGAAGATTTCTTGGTTCGCTTCCTGGGGCAGCATCGGAAGGATCCGTCGAGGCAGTGAACTTCTTGAAAGCAACATGATCCTCGGAAGCAAGAGGTTCGACCTCGTGCACCTGACCAGCCTGATTAGCTGGGAAAGATGGAGCTGGAAATGGGTAAGAGATAGCTACCGCGACAACTACCTCGAGAATTTGGACGTCATTCGAATCACCTTCATCAGCACGGTCCGAGGTCTTGCTCCGGGCGCGAACAGGAGCAGCTTCCGGCTTAGGAATGAACTCCTCCGGATCAGGTTCTCCATTGTCCGGGGTATTACGGTCAGCGGTCCAAGGAAGATCCAAAACCTCGGGTTCTTCTATGCTCTGCTCTGAAAACCTCTGCGAGAAAAGCAAACATGAGTTAGCGAAAGAATAATGGAAGAATAACTCGGATGAAACCACCTATGTCCAATTTACCTGAGGAGGAGGATTCTCGTGGGAGAATAGCTTCATTCTCTACTTCCATTCCTCGGGCATCTTAGTCTTGAAGATATCCCGAACACGCTTGTAGATATGGTAATCATCAAGCTCAACCGTAGAAACTCGATTGGGATCCAAAGGACCACTCATGTAGCAATGCTTGTGAGAACGGAGTTGGAAGGGGCAGATTCGGCTGATGATGACTGCGGTCATCAGATCTTCGCCCCGAAGTCCAGCCCGAGTTAATTCCTTAAGACGAAGCTTGAATGCCTTGGCAAGAGCGTGTGACTTCTTCGGGTTATAAGGCCAGTTCTTCTTCGCAGGAGGACCAATGGAGAAAGCAGGGAGCTGAATCTTGTCTTCTACTCCGGTAATCTTGACATAGTAAAATGATCTATGCCATTTCTTACAAGACTCGAGACCCGCGACACGGGGAAACACGGAGTTTTTCCGAGGAGTAATGGAGGAGGCCCCACATCGGGTTAAAGATTTCTCGGAGGGATGGAGAGATTTATCCGTCACTACGTTAGCTCGGATTTGGAAAATTTTAGACCATACGTCTACTGATGGCCAAAGGCCAAAGTATCCCTCCGAAGCCGAGATAAAAGCCGAGAGAGAAGCGACGGTGTTAGCCGGCAGATGATGCAGCTGAAGGCCGAAGTAATCTAAGAAACTCCTAGCGAAATCACTAAGAGGGAGGTTGAATCCTCAGGCAAAGTGAGACATGAAGACTACGTATTCGCCCTCATCTAGTACAGGGGAATATTCTTTACCGGGTAAGCGACAATTTACCTCGGCCGGGATACGGCGAGTCTTGTGCAGCCACTCGACCTCTCGGCGAGTGACGGTGGAGTCTTGCCAGGAGCCCCATTCAGGACCCACCATAAGATCGTCCTTCCCGACGAGGGCGCCGCTGACAGAGCTAGAGATGGGCTTGTCGGAGGAATCGGCGGAAGAATAACTGGCGGCGGGGAGAGGCCTATAAGTGCAGGCCCCCGTCACGACGGCGATGGACGCGGCGGCGGAGAAGAGAAAGAACCGCCGTAGGAAATCGAAGAAAAATGAGAAGAACACCTAGGGCAGAAACCTAGCGGCAGCGCTGCGGAGAGGCACACCGACGAAAACACAAAAGCGGGGGCGGAACGGCGAGTTTGCGAACGGCAGCGGCGGTGCTAGGAGGAAGCCGAAGGGAGTGGGGAGGGGAAAATTGAATCGACGCACCCCCACTCCCCTCCTTATAACCACGTACAGTGAGCGGTAGTGGGATCGTGGCTGTGCCGCGGTAACTGCATAATGGCGTGTATCACCAAACCGCCGACGGAGAGTGGATCCACAGCGAGGGCCACACGGAGAGAGAGGAGACCAGGCCATCTGACCGTTGCGTTTATCGAAGCGTCACTGCTCCGACGTGATGGGCGCAGTAATCACTGTAGCATGTCAGCAAACACTATAGCAGAACAAAAAACTAGGCAGTAGTGATGATTGGTACACGTAGGACGAGGCTTACTCAAGAAGCCAAGTAGATACCCCGGAAAAATGAGAATGACTCGGAACATAGTTCATACCTCGGTAAGAGAGGATAAACAGAAGAAGGATAGCTGAAAAAGAGGGTTAGCTAAGAAATACCTCGGACAAAAAATGAGAAGCAATGAGTGTCTGGAAACTGATGTGGCCCGGCTGAAGTTTCCGGTAGGACCGCACCAGCTTCGGGGACTAATGTTGGGGGGATGACCCCAGGTAGGGTCAAGATAGCGGCAAGAAGGAAGGAACCATTCTGACCATAGGTCGAGTTATAAGCTAAGTCGGCCGAGTCATGCAAGGCTCGGCCGAATAAGCCATGGCTTCGCAAGAATCGAGTGATTAACACCTTAAGCGGCCGACGTGTGAGCTAAGTCGGCCGAATAAGATTGATCAGCTCGTATGCAGGTGGGGGCCGAGCCGAGTTATGCGAGACGAGGCTGAGTAATGGGAAACTTGTAGGAGAAGGAGAAGGATCCCAGAGTCAAACCCTAGCTACTGGCTAGGAGGAATCTACATAGGGCCAAGCACTTAGGACAAAGAGTAGAGCACCAGAGGGGCAGACAAGCGTCACTGAGGTGATAGTTGGGAGGCCCGAGGCTCACATGTGGGGGTTTCTGGATCTTTGCCGCTGATAGAAGGGGGATACGGAAAGGAGTCCGCCAAGTTACCACTTTGGAACAAGCATATTCCAAGAATATGCTTGCCACGTCTGCCCTAGGAGGAACCAAGGGACCCCTTTATAAGGAGGGGCGCGGGCTCCTAGAGGAGGGATCGATTCATTTGACACTAGAGGGCTCGCGTAGTAGTTTTTTCCCTCCTCTCTCTGATACAGCTCTTGGAGAACTTGTAACTCGATTGAGGAGAAATAAAGATCCATGTTCTTGTCAGTTGTGTGTAGAAATCACTAATCTTCCCTCCTAGATCCCACTAGCATCCATTGACCCCATACTTTAGCCTACCCATGGCATATGCCGTGCCACCACCACGACACTAGTAGGGATGGTGCCCGAATAAACAGACATTGGAGTCGGCATAATGAGGCTCCACCGCCACCACCAAGAAACCCAGCTGGAAATAATACACCAGGGCCACCATCGCCTTCCAGCAGCAACCATGAAGGATCATGTCGTAGCCACGGAAGCCGTAGGGGAAGAGGCGGCAATGGTGAGAGAAGAATCAAAAATCTGACTCAACCGCACAGAAGCCACGAGCCTCCAAGGCACAGATCTCTATCGCCAAACGACGCTCGCCAACGCATCGAATCAAACATAGAAGCACGGTGGTACGAGGAAGAGGATGTGTATGTGGGACCCAAGTGCTTTGGTCCACGTATACGTCAGACAAAATTTCCGGTTGACTTTGGCATCGCCAAGCATATTCAGCCCTATGACGTTGCAGCTCGGCCAGATACTTGGCTCCAGGATTTTTTCCAGGCTTGCTGCATTGCCAAAGGAGGAAACAGCCTGGTTGCAGTCTGATATCTCCCACTGATGTTGAGGAAGATGGCTCGATCATGGCTAAATGAACTGCCAGAGAATTCAATTCATAACTAGTATGATATGCAAAGTGTGTTCTTTTCAAACTTCGAGGGAACATACAAGAGGCCCTGCACAGTCGGAGACTTTCAGCGTTGCATCCAAAGACCCGGAGAAACTTGCCGGGATTACCTCGGACGCTGGATCAATAAGAAGAACTCCTGTGAAAAAGTAAACAAGAAAGCTGCGATAGAAGCTTTTATTGCAGGACATCTAGTCGTACTTTTATGTCACAGGCTGAAGCGTGACCAGGTCACAGATTTGGGAGAAATGATAGAGACGGCAAGCAAATACGCTAACGCGGATGATGATTCATAAGGGCTGCTAAATATTCTGGCCAATCCCAATGCGGCCAAACAGCCAAAGCAAACTCACAAGCGCAAGAACTCCTCGGACAAAAAGCCGACTCCGGACAATGGATCTGTCAACACAACATTCAGATCTAGGGACGAGGAGGGCGTGGAGGCGGTCGTGGTAGAGGCCGAGGAACTTCTCGAATCCAGGGCATTGGAGCCCAATAACCCGGAAGAACCTATACCTGGGATAACATTGCCAATAATCCTTGTGTCCACCACTTGGATAGTAACGGAGGATCTACCCATACAAATACCGAGTGTTGTTTCAATGACGACATCAAGAAAGACGAATCCGCTCGCTACAGAGCCAAGCAACGAAAAGGAAAGAAAAATTCCGATAAAGGAAAGGAGCCCAAGGAAGATTCCGACATGGAAGAGGCGGAAGTCGCCACAGAGCCAAAGCCGGATGGAAAGAAAACTTTTCCAACTAAGAAAGACGCATACGTCTGCTTCCTTGGATCCCAACCAGCTAAGGACAAAAAGGTGGTTCTTCGTGAGCTAAATGGCACAGTTCCGATTGTACCCCAATTCCTAGACTGGTCAGAGGTGACAATCATCTTTGATCATTCAGATCACCCGAGGAAAACACATCATCGGGGAAAGTACCCTCTAGTCATCAATCCTCTTATTGATGGCTATGAGTTCTCAAAAACACTCATGGACGGTGGAAGCATTATCAACATCCTCTACATCAAGATGCTCCACCATATGAAGCTACATGAAAGCCAGTTGAGTTCAACAGTGTAACTTTCCATGGCATTGTACTAGGAAGATAGGGAAATTCTCTGGGTGAGATTACTCTGGACATGACATTCGGAACTAGAGATAATTACCGGACAGAGCCACTCTCCTTCGAGGTGGTACCGTTCAAAAGTTCTTACCACGCCATCTTTGGACGTCCGGCTTACTAGGTGTTCATGGCCCGTCCCTGTTACATCTACAACATGATTAAACTTTGAGGTCCAAAGGGCGCGAGAGTGCGACGAAGGATCTGCTTCCTTCGCTGAAGCCATGCTACACGCCCAGGAGTACCAGGAGATCAAGAAGACCATCAATCCGTCTGAGATGCCCGCTAGGAAGAATGAGGTGATGAAGCCAATTTTGCGGTACAAGGCGTCAGAAGAGACGAAGAAGACGTTGCTGAAGGAAGATGATCCCTCCAAGACGACGGACATAGTGGTAGGCTTAGGCCACGCATAGGAAAGCGTGCTCTTCGAGTTCCTCAAAGCTAATAGTGATATCTTCGCATGGCAGCCATCTCACATGACCGGAGTACCTAGGGAACTTGCCGAGCACTCTCTTAATGTGTACCCAGATGCTAAACCCATCAAACAGTCCTTACGACGGTTTGGTGATGAAAAGCGCGAAGCATAAGCTAAGGAATTAGCCCGCATAGAGCTAGCGTATTTCATAACAGAGGTCATCCATACAGATTGGGTGGCAAATCCTGTATTCGTCCCTAAAAATTACACCATTGATTTAAGGATGTGTGTTGATTATACCGCTTTGAACAAGGCATGCCCAAAAGATCTGTTTCCTTTGCCAAGAATCGATCAAGTTATCGACTCAACGGCAGGGTCGAAATTACTCTGTTTTCTCGACGTATATTCCGGATATCACCAAATACCGATGAAAGAGTCAGATCAAATTAAGATGTCTTTCGTCACTCCTTTCAGAACCTTCTGCTACAAAACTATGCCTTTTGACTTAAAGAACACAGGAGCAACATATCATCGTACCATGCAACATTGTCTCAACGACCAAATCAGACGCAACGTCCACGTCTACATAGACGATATAACAGTTATGTCCAAAAAGAAGGAAACTTTAATTTGCGACTTGGATGAAACGTTTGCTAGTCTACGAAAATTCAACATGATGCTAAATCCGAAGAAGTGTTTCTTTGGAATTCCAGCCGGAAAATTGTTAGGTTTTATCGTCTCTGAGCGAGGCATAGAGGTGAACCGTGACAATATCAAGGCTATTCTAGACATTACCAGGCCGACTCGCCTAAAGTACGTACATCGCCTCACTGGTTGCATTGCAGCGGTGAGTCGGTTTGTCAGCCGGCTCAGTGAAAGAGCCGCACCTTTATACACACTCTTGAAGAAAACCGACAAATTTGTCTGGACCCAAAATCCGAAACTTCACTACAAAGTTTGAAAGATCTGCTTTCAAATCTACCAGTTCTCGCAGCTCCAGAACCTGAGGAACCTATGTTACTCTATATTGCAGCGAACAACAATGTAATAAGCATGGTAACAGTAGTTGAGCGTGAGGAAGAAGGCCACGCGCATAAGGTGCAACGGCCAACTTATTATCTAAGTGAGGTCCTGACAGAATCAAAGCAATGGTATCCACATCATCAAAAGCTAGCCTATAGAGTGTTCTTTGCATCTAGAAAGCTACGTCACTATTTTCAAGAGCACAAGATCACAGTAGTGAGCACAGCTCCTCTGCGAGATATAATCAACAACCGCGATGCCACATGATGTGTCGCAAAGTGGGGAATAGAGCTTGCAGCTTTCGAAATTGAGTACAAACCACGTATAGCAGTCAAGTCCCAAATTCTCGCTGACTTTGTCGTTGATTGGACATAAACGACAGAAAACTCAGGCCCTCCAGACTTGGAATTTTGGACCCTTCACTTTGACGGATCAAAAGCACGAGGAGGCTCGGGGGCTGGCGTGGTGCTCAAATCACCCCAAGGAGACAAGCAGTTCTATATGTTGCAAATACACTTCACAGCAACCAATAATATTGCCGAGTACGAAGCACTGCTATGAAGCAAGGGCTGCCAAAAATACGCTCATCAGGCACACATTCCGGCTGAACGACGGCGAACAATCCCTATTACATGGCCGTTGGCGGTCTGGGGGCTTGATATGGTACGGCCGTTTCGCACGGCAAAATGTGGATTCACTCACCTACTAGTGATGGTGGATAAATTCACAAAATGGATTAAGGCTAAACCCGTAACAAGTTGCGATGGAGCCAGATCCAGAAGATCCGTCGAGGACGTAATCATCAGATTTGGATATCCGCATAGTATAATTACTGACAACAGGAGCAACTTTTCCATGGGTGAACTTGCCGAATTCTACGAAGAATAAGGGATCCAACTTGATATTGCATTAGTCGCACATCCACAAGCCAATGGACAAGTCAAAAGAACTAATGGCCTTATTCTACAAGGAATCCGACCTCGCCTCGAGGCACCGCTTCGTCGGGCCACGGGGGCTTGGGTGGAAGAATTACCGTCTATGATTTGGAGCTTACGTACAACTCCTAACAGGTCAATCGGCTATACTCCTTTCTTCTTGGTCTACGGTGCAGAAGCAGTTCTTCCAAGTGATCTAATTCATCTGGATCCACGAGTCAAAGCGTATATCGAAGAAGATGAAGAAGTTTCTCGGCAAGATGATCTCGATATAATATAAGAAGTGCGCGTCGTTGCTGATCAGAGATCTACATCCTACCAGCAGAAGTTACGCAAGTATCATAGTCAGAGAGTGCAAAACCATTCTTTTAGAAAAGGCGATTTAGTTCTCCAACATGTGCAAAAGAGAAAGCACAAACTTTCCCCAATTTGGGGAGGACCTTTTATGATTAGCAGATTTCTGCATAATGGGTCATATTATTTAACCGACATGAGACCGGTCAAGGAAAGACCTAATACTCGGAAAAGGAAGAGAGCTGGTGGCAGCACAGAGCCGGATGAAATAGACCGTCCATGGAATATTGCACAGCTATGTCCCTTATATTCATAGTTATATTTTCTTGTAATCGTATATGTACATGTTCAAAGTGAAATAAAGTATTGGTTTCCTCATATTATTATTTTTGAGACGTATTTGCCATCTTATTTCCAAAAGAGCATGTAATTTTTTCGAAAATCCTAGAATGCTTGAAATTACTTTATGCTCATGTTCGTTTTGGTTACGATTTTTGAACAATATAAAAATGTTACCTTAGGGTACAAAATTTAAAATTATTGTCTATACTTTGATTCTTTATCTGATTGCTTAGACGCGGGTATTTTCCGAGTTGTTGGTACTGGAAGCCGGCTTTGTTTCCGAGTTTAAACTGGTTTAGTAATTGCGCTCCGTTGCTCGGCAAAGTTTCCGTGTTAAAGGTTGGCCGACCCATGAAAGGGACGAGGCAGAGAGCCAGATAAACTGATAAGTATTGACATATATAAAAAAGAGTGCTTCAAAAACTTTCAAGCACAAAGCATCAAAATATATAAGCAAATCTGCTAAGATAGTAAAAGCATCAGTTTTTACAGACTAGCACAAAATAAATATTGTAGCCATCATTACATTGCCATAATTTTAAGATAATGCATAGAATTTTTTTATGATGCAGGCGGTGGTGATGAAGCAGGTGGAACACTGGAATCAACAGCAGTGTCGCCCTCGATCTCAGACTCGGAAGCGTTGCTGATTTCTGGCTCTTGAGGCGAAGGAGGCGCAACGACATTGAGCTCCTAGAAGTTTAAGACTTCCAAAGAAGTTGCGGGTCCATATTACAAACATACACACATTATTATTATTACAATACCAGAAGTTTAAGACTTCCAAAAGATTCAACTTACAAACCAAAATATAAGTGTTTCAACGGAAGTTTCAAAGTGAAAACTTAAAATCCAAATTGAGCTCAACAACTTATTGCTATATATTGTTCATGTTGCTCGGCTCAATTGGCTCCTAGAACTATAGTAATTATTCTAACTCTTGGTACTCTCCTCCGTAGACGATATCATAGTCCTCCCTTCTATGGCTCCATACATATTGGGCTCTTCATAGAAGACCTCCTCTTGGCTCTCAGTTGCATACATTGGAGTATCTTTAGGATCCTCAGAGTCTAAGCAAGGGATCAAAGGAAAGGGTGAGTAACAGCGTTACCCAACAAGTTCATTATATGCAAGGTGGGAAGTTTGATGCTCTATCTACCACCTCGGACTATAAGTCCTTGGCACTATGCAATTTTTGTAAATATTTCTTCAAAGATTGATTTTATTATGAAAGTCTATGACCATCAGCCTTAACAGGTTGATCAGAACTTTCATGGAGTTCCTGTCCTGCCGCGTTCGTAGCTCCTTCCCGGAACAGGGAGTAACAAGTTACAGTTCTTACACTCTGCAGAGGTGCGTTACTTTACCCACGAGAGATCAACTTCCTTGTTTCACAACCGGGCATAATTTCTCATCCACAATTCCATGATGTGGGGCCCAGTAGTTGGTCCAAGCCAATCACTGCACTCTCCGCAACCTCATATGTCTGAACGATCCTCCGGGGCCGGCTCACCTCCGTTAAGCCCCCTTTCGGGCAGGCTAAAACCCTGATAAGTTCCCAAAAACTCTATGTCAACAGACGGATTTTTAATCCCAGATGCCTATTATGCCATACATCGCAATCCCAGGATTACCATTTTTGCGAGACATAACAGATTTGGATATCACAGTACATCATCCATTACAAACCATACATAAGGTCTTACACAAATAAGGATATCATGATCCAGTTCTTAATACAACTCAAGCAGCGGAATAACGTAAAGATAACGATAGTGTACGCGATGCTCCATCTTCGGGGTCACAGGCAATGCTGACGATGGGAGATGATCCTAGTTGTCGTAACCTTCTCAAGTCCGTTATCCTGATACTCCTCTTCATAGTCTGGCCACGGGAATAGCTAGGCACAAAGCCCTGAGTACTCTTTATGTACTCGCAAACTAATACTAATAAGTTAAGTGGGTTTTTGTAGTAGGATACTAAGATCTAGTGTTGTTTTTCAAAAAGCCAGATTTACCTCTACTAAGTTCAAAAGCAAGGAAATCTAGTTGAAAGTTTTATAACACCTAAGTGGGAACTTGCATTTCATGTCACAACTCTATTGTGGTCAAGTCAAAGTCATAAATCATTTCATAAGTTGTTTTTAAAATATGTAATGATAGAATAGTATGGCAACTCCAACTGTCTATAACCGCAGACGCGGCTATTCAAATAGTTTGACACTGTGCAGAGATTGTACACTTTCAGCACAACATTCGATACATCCGTCAGGAACAATCTTGAATTCACCATACTCAGTATGCGGATAATCAACCTTTCCATTACACGCCCTAGTATAGGCACCTTTCCTGTGAGTTTGGACTCCCAACCCTGACCAACTGTCATCTTGGGTACTACATAGGTGGACAATCTTCACAAGGTAGCCTCAGCTCAAACCTTGGCCGCAAGGGAACCCATACTAAGGTATATAAATTTCTAGAAAAGCCCTACCCAATTTTCGGGTATTGTGGTTGTACGGTAAAATTGGAATGGTATCGCATCCAGACAACCATCAGTTTTATAAAGGGCTAAGGCTCATGCCTTAACATTTTCATCATCAAAATCATTTGGTGTTCCAGAACACATTTCAAAACATTTCAGTAGAATGACTCATCATTCTAAGGTTTTCATAACCATTTTCACCAAGTCTTCCCATCTAAAGTTGATCAAGTTTTATGCTTAGCACTAGCATCTACAAGTGGGGGTAATAACTAAAGAGGGGTAATAAATAAGTGGGAATTAGCTAAGTTCAATCTCATGCCTTAGGATGACATCAAGATTATCTGACTTAGGCCAAATTTTATGCTCTTTATGCTACCTTCAGTTATCTTTCTAGAATATACAAGTCACTATGTAAACTCTAAGAGAAAGCTTTGATAAAGAAAATAAAGTAGTAAGCTTGCAAGTAAAACTAGGATTGGGTATCAAGTGGTGTAAGCTTGCTAAGTTAATAGCTTGCTCATTCAAATAGTAGTATTAGGCTTGCATAAGTAGGGGTATCTTGCAAGTGTTAGCTTGCAAGGTTTCAAGTATTGGCTTGCATAGATATCAATATAATCTTGCCTTCTGCAGAGAAGTGGTTGAAGTTCTCCTAGGCTTCTTCCTCGTAGTATCCTCCTTCCTCCTCATATCCTTGATCGGTACTAGCGTCTATAAATAAATACGAGGTACACAATCACCAAACAATACTTAACTATTTCCAATCATCACTCAAAGGTTAACACTAGATGATCTATCATCATCACTATCATTACAAGATTAAAGCACTTGTCTTATTTATTTTAATTTCAGAAAAGTAATTTCTACTCATTGAAAAACTGCTTAAGATTTAATATTCTCCAACTCAAATATGGGATCATGTTGACACATGTCATCACCACATATTTCAGTACATGGTAATGTGAGTTAAAGTGGTGTCACAATTTAATAAAGTTTAACCTTTTATTTTAATTAAATAAAGTGACTAGAAATGCCTATGTGGCATTCTTTTATTACTAGAATATTATCTCTGCAAGTAAACCCATATGTTTTTATATATTCTGAAAGGTATGGTCAAATGTGATTTTTGAGAGTTGGAATCAACTCAAAAACTCTTATGGTTGAATTTTGAAAAATGTTTGAATGCATAAAAGCTTCTGCCTTGTTATTTTTACCATGGTTGATCTGCACATCCAAATGGTTTGAATCCAACGGGCTTGGATTAAGCATTTCAGTACCTTTCTAATAAAATTGGTTTCATGCATTTTGGTTCAGTAAATCGAGCTGGGTTGATTTTTGAATCTATGGACAGAAGTGTGTTTGAAATTAAATGAATAAAACTAAATTTGAATTGTTGGGTCGCGCGGGAGCTTTTACTGGGCCGGCCCACTACGCACATCGCACACGCGGGCTGGTTAAGTGGCTGTCCCCATGCGTCAGTGAGACGAGGAGGGGCGAAGCGGTACAGGGCAATGTGGACCATGAGATCTAGTTCTAATCGAACGTCTCTGGTTTATCGTCCATGTCGGGCAGCGCCGGCGAGACAGAACCCTAACGCGGCAGGTGGGGGTCATGGGAGGCTCATCGGGGCTCAGGCGAGGGTCGGCGATGGGGGAGAATGATGAAGTCGACGACAGCGATCTTCCTGGTACCGACAGCTTCTCCTGGGGCGGCTCCAATCGATGGCTCCCTTCTTCTCTAGCAGCGGCAGGCTCCGGCCAAATTCCGGCCAGAGAGAGCTCGCCTTGCTCCGGGAAGAGGTGGGAAGGATCAGTGAGAGGTGGGGAGTGAGATGGTGTGGAGGAATCGAGCTGGGGAGACCTCCTTTTATAGGCGAGCAAGAGGGGCAGCACCGCATGGGCTGAGGTCATCGGAGGCGACGACACAGTTTGCTATCGGCGTGGCTGAGGCTAGGGGACGGTGCACGGTGTCCTGGCGATCGTTGCTAGCTTAAAGGCAAGGCATAGGGTGGTCGGATTTGGTCTGGAACGTGCGGTGCTCTGCGCGGTACCGACGGCGAACTTCGCGACGTGCGGCGGCTATGGTGTATGGTCGAGGAAACGAGCATGTCTATTGGGCTCCTAGGATGGTGGGGTTCATGCTAGCAGGAGGCAAGGGCTCGAGGTGGTCGGGTGGAGTGGGAACATCGCGTGCAAGGTGGTGCGCGTCGACATGGTCGACAGCGGCACGGGCACGACATTTCCTGCGGTTCCTGTCTCTATCTTCGAGCTAGGGCTGGTCTAGAGGGGGCGACGAGGCATGGGCAGCATGCCAGACAAGGTTGGCGCAGGTAGTTCTTCCTCTAGCTTGTTGTCCACATTGGGGTGGCAAGTTGAGGCTCGGCCTGCTCACGATTGATGGCAATTTGAAGCTCACAGTGGTGCTAGAGGTTAATAACTAAGCTAGATGATCTACTAAATGCTTGTTGCAACCATAGAGGGAACAAGGTTGGCCAAATTTACTGCTGCAAATAGTGTTAGATGTTTGTTTGATTTGTATCTGCAAGGTGTTTGATGAAATGGCCGCAAGAACTTTGAATTTTGGATTCAAACTTGGTGGGTTTGCTAGGAACATACTAGGGAGTGTCTGGTTAGTTGGATTAGTCAATGGGCACTGGTTTGGTTGAGTTTTGAAAATGGGTGATCTTCACATATGATAAAGATTCAATTTTGAATTGTGATTTGAATGAGGTTGCCAAATGTTTATGTAAGTTTGAAAGGTGGGCTTTGATTCACTTTTACTTGTTCTAGCAAGGGGTGAAAAGAATTGGGAAAGTTTCTGTTTGAAATCTTGAACTAGAAACACTCAAAGTGACCTAGTGAGCAAGATTGGAAAAAATGACCATTTGCTTTATTTGATTTGTTTTTTATTTTCTCTTGATTTGTTTCTACATGGAAATGTTTTATATGATGTTATTTTCATCTTTAAACCATTTCTTTCTATTTAGTTTAATTACACAAGTTCATTCATGAACTTATCAAATCATCTCACTCACACATGCATTCATATGATTTTAATTAATCCAAGTTTTTGTTAACCCTAATTTTAGTGATTAGAGTTTGATGATCATTGTTTTATATTTTTGGGATGTTACAAACCTTCCCCCTTAAACAAAATATCGTCCCAAGATTTGAAAAAGGAAGAAAAAGATTACCTAGGATTTAAAGAGATCGGGAAATTCCGTCCTGATGTGATCTTTGCGCTCCTAGGTAGCTTCTTCTTCAGTGTGGTTGCTCCACTGAATCTTGAGAAACTTGATGCTTCGGGTCCTGGTGGTTCTGAAAGCTTCTTCCAAAATATGTATGGGTACTTCGGGATAGGTCAGGTCATCGTTGATCTCTATGGTCCGGTGATCAATGTTCTTGAAAACTTCGGTCTTCTCCGGAACTTCAAGGAATTTGCGAAGTAACGATATATGGAACACATTGTGCACTGCGGACATTTCCTCTGGTAGTTCTAATTGATATGATACGTCTCCTCGACGATTCAGAATCTTGAAGGGTCCAATATATCTAGGGGCTAACTTTCCTTTGAGATGGAAACGTTGCATTCTTTTCAAAGGCGACACTTTAAGATACACAAAATCTCCGGTATTGAAAGAGAGGTCTCGATGTCTCTTGTAAGCATAACTCTTTTTTCTTGACTAGGCGGTCTTGAGGTGCTCACGAATCTTGTGAACTCTCTCTTCTTCTTCTTCTCGTAGGGTGTCGGGTCCAAAAATCTGACTCTCTCCTACTTCCGACCAATTCAAAGGGGTGCGACACTTCCTTCCATACATGAATTCAAATGGGGCCATTTGCAAACTAGCTTGGTAACTATTATTGTATGAAAATTCTGCGAAAGGCAGACAGTCTTCCCATTTAGATCCATACTCCAGCACACATGCTCTCAACATATCTTCGTGTATTTGATTTACTCGCTCCGTTTGTCCATCGGTCTGAGGGTGATATGCGGTGATGAAATCTAGTTGGTTTCCTAAAACTTCTCGGACTTTCTTCCACAATCTCGAGGTAAACTAGGTTCCTCGATCCGATAAAATGTTCCTGGGGACTCCGTGCAAACTGACGATTCTAGCTATGTACAATTCTGCTAGCTTCGAACTCTGGTATGTGGTCGTGACTGGTAAGAAATGGGCGACTTTGGACAATCTATCAACTATGACCCAGATAGAGTCATTTCCCCTACTAGAAGTAGGCAATCCGGTGATAAAGTCCATTCCAACAGAATCCCATTTCCATTCCAAAATCTGTAGCGGTTGCAACAGTCCTGCGGGTCTTTGATGTCCCACCTTGACTCTATGACATATATCACACTTGGCGATATAGCTTCCGATTTCTCTCTTCATCTTATGCCACCAAAATTGTTCCTTCAAATCCTGATACATCTTCGTTCCTCCGGGGTGGACAGAATAAAGAGGATCATGGGCCTCTTTCAAAATAACTTCTTTTAACTCCGAATCTGCTGGTACACAAAGGCGTCCTTCGTACCATAGAACTCCTTCTTCGTCTTCGGTGAATCCGGGTACCCTGACTATACCGATATGACGCTTGATTCCATCGATACTAGCATTTCCTTTCTGCGCCTCTTTGATATGGCTGTTCAAAGTGGGTTGAAGTTCTATGCTAGCCAAAAATCCTTCACTTACTAATTCCATTCGGAAATCTTCCATCTCTTTGTGCAGACTTGGTTGCTCCTTCAAAATCATGGAGTTCAAGCGGCACGGCAATCTGCTAAGGGCATCTGCTACCACATTGGCTTTACCGGGGTGATAGTGAATGTCCAGATCATAATCCTTGATTAGCTCAATCCATCTTCTCTGTCTCATATTCAGCTCCTTCTGAGTGAATATATACTTCAAGATCTTGTGATCCGAATAAATCTCAGAACGGTTTCCCATCAGGTAATGCCTCCATGTCTTCAGGGCTAGAACTACGGCTGCTAGTTCAAGGTCATGGGTTGGATAATTCTGTTCATGTTGCTTCAGTTGTTGGGATAGATAAGATATAACTTTTCCTTCTTACATTAGCACACATCCGAGACCGATCTTGGATGCGTCACAATACACATCAAAGGGCTTTGTGATATCCGGCATGATCAAGATTGGGGCTGAAATCAATCTTCTCTTGAGTTCTTGAAAACTCGCTTCACATTTGTCCGTCCATTCAAACTTCTTGTCCTTCTTCAGCAATTGGGTCATGGGTCTGGCGATACTCGAGAATCCTTCTACGAACTTGTGGTAGTATCCCGCTAATCCGAGAAATGCACGAACTTGGGTTTGAGTGGTTGGGGCTTGCCAATCTACGACATCCTTCACCTTCGCAGGGTCAACGGCAATTCCTCCGGCTGATACAATATGTCTGAGGAATCCTACCTCCTGTAACCAGAATTCACATTTGCTAAACTTGGCATATAGTTGATGCTCTCTAAGGGTTCCAAGAATGGTCCTTAGGTTTAGTTCATGTTCTTCTTATGATTTGGAATAAATCAGAATGTCATCGATGAAAAGAACGACAAACTTATCCAGGAAGTCCATAAAAATCTTATTCATGAGGTTCATGAAATAAGCGGGGGCATTGGTTAATCCAAAAGACATGACAGTATACTCGTATAATCCATATCTAGTCGTAAAGGCAGTCTTTGGAATATCCTCTACGCGAATCTTGAGTTGATGATAGCCAGTTCTAAGATCAATCTTAGAAAACAGTTTGGCACCAGTCAACTGGTCAAACAGGTCTTCTATCTTCGGCAACAGGTACTTGTTTTTTATAGTGACATCATTCAACTTCTGATAGTCCGTACACAAACAGTTACCTCCATCTTTATTGTCCACAAACAAGACAGGTGATCTCCAAGGTGATGCACTTGGTTGAATCAATCCAATTTCCAGCATGGCATCCAGTTGCTTCTTCAGTTCTGCTAGTTCAGACGGGTTCATACTATATGGTCTTTGGGCTATGGGTACGGTTCCATGGATTAGTTCAATGATAAACTCAATATCCCGATACGGGGGCATACTGGGCAAAACATCTAGAAATACATCGGGGTATTCACAGACTATCCGGACTTGGTCAATGGTTGGTTGGGCTATACTCTTGTTGCAATTGAATTGACGGGGCAAGGTTTTAGACACATGCTCGACTGATATTCCGGCTGTACTGGTCATGGTTATGGCTTTCTTGGCACAGTCAATTAATCCTTTGTGTTTGGACATCCAATCCATTCCTAGTACTACTTCCAAACCTTTAGTTCCAAGTACTATTAGATTAGCATAAAAATCTATGCCATGGATTTGGATAGGGACGGCTTTGCAAATTTGCCCAGCTTTGGTTGTTGAACCAGGTATTTGAACAATCATAACATTCTTCAATTTGGTTGGTTGAATCTTACTAGTCCATGCAAATTCTTCAGTGACAAATGAATGTGATGCTCCAAAATCAAACAACACTCTTGCAAGTATTGAGTTAACAGAAAACATACCTAGCCTGACATCTGGCGCTTCTTGGGCTTCTTCAGCATGCATGACAAAGAGACGGTCGTTGCGGTTGAGCAAGTTTCCTAGGGAAAACCTTCTTCCGGGCTGAACACGACGCTCCTGCTGAGCTGGGATATTTGCATTGGGGGCTACGACAATCTTCTTGGGGCACTCATTGGAATAGTGACCCTTGGTTCCACATTCATAACAAATCACTTGCGACTTGTCCTTTGCTGCAATAGGCACAACATTGCTTCCGGTCCTTGGGGCAGTGTTGGTGTTGGTGGTGGCATTGTTGTTGTTGAACTTGGGAGGTGCACGGGTGAAATTGCTGGAGTTGCCGGGGTTGTTGTGATTTCCTGCAGGCCTTGGGTTTCCACGGTTGGGATAGGTCGGACGGTTCATCGGGGGTCTGTTGGTTCTCGGGGCAAATCCTGGAGATGGGTTGGGGCGATACTTTGGTGTATGGTGGGTTCCTGGCTGATGCATCATGTGATGCTTGCGGTTCTCATTAGCTTGATTGATCTTTCCTTCTAACTAAATGGCAGAGTCAACCAAGGCTTCAATGTCCGCAAAGGGGATATTGACTAACACTATCTGCATCTCATCGTGCAGACCATTCAGGAATCTCTCTTTCTTCTTGGCATTAGTGTCGATCTCATCCGGGGCATACCTAGACAATGACAAGAATTTGTCATGGTATTCCACTCCGGTCATCCTTCCTTGCTCCAGTTCCCTGAATTCATCTCTCATCCTCTTGATTAAACCCGGTGGCACATGGGTTCTGCTGAACTTGACCTTGAATTCCTCCCAAGTCATCATCTGACCTCCGGTCATTGCACGAATGCTATTCCACCATGTTCTTGCATCTCCGGCCAGATAGTGAGTGGCGAACAGAACTTTCTCATTATCTTCCTGTCCTGCGACTTCCAGATTGTTCTCCATAGTTTGCAGCCAATCATCTGCATCTAAGGGCTCTTCTGAATTAGTTAAAATAAGTGGATTGGTGTTCTAGAAATTCATGAGCTTAGATCCATGGTTGTCCTGATTTCCTAGGCCTTGGTTGTTGTTGGCCATCTGGGCGATGTGTTGAAGGGTGGCTAAGTTGGCTTGACGTTCAGCTTGTTCAGCTTCATGGTCAGAAACCAACATTTGCAAGATCTGCAACATCGGGTCCGGGGATGAACCGCTTCCTCCACGAGGCATCTGAAGATTGAGATAGATCATGAAAAAAGAGGGAAATTTCTAAGGTTCAGGGATTGTTGAAAAGTTTTTGAAGTTTGACTCAGATTTTTTTCTAGCAACTTGCTTTTCATTCATTCATAACACACAGTACAAACACACACCACAACAAAGGAAAACAGATGGTTTTAATAACCATTCTGGGAAACTATGATATAGTGGGACCAAATATAACTCACTAACGCTAGTGCTCAAGTTCTACTACTCCTTGGAGTCAGTGTCCTCATCATCATCATCATCATCATCATCATCATCGAAGAAGGCGAAATCATCCTCATCGGTGAAGAAGTCCATGGCCTGATCCTCCAGAAAGTCATCATCAGCACTGAGATAGGAGTAGGGGTCTCCATGAAGGTCTTCCCCTGCATTCTCCCTCTCCTCCAACTGCATGTCTCTCTTGTGGATGGTCTCCTCCAAATCCGTGATCCGGTGGCAAAGACGGGAAATGATGCGCTCCTTCTTGTCGAGCTAACGGTGACGAGACTTGCGATCCTTCACTAGCATGGCGAGGGTCTGATCCTTCTTCTTGGCGATGGCGTACTTGTGGTTAGCGTAGGAACGGGCATTGTCTAACTCCTTCTGACGGTCGTACATCATGAAGCTGAGGTGGTCTAGTTGATTCTTCATCTCGGGGTGGTATGGGGCTTCCAGTGGCTGTCCTATAACATCACGCCTTGGGTAGAACTCAAAACAGGTACCCTTGATTTGATTGATACTCTGCCCACACAGATGGGCAAGATCTTCCTGCATGGCGCTGGCAAGTCCATCGAGCTAGTTGGTCTCTCTTAAGGTGAACTAAATTCCCTTTGCCATGGGAGGTTCAATCTTTCCTCGAAGACTCACAACAACTATCCAATGCAAATCTTCTCCTTCCTGATCATTGAGCTAAGCTCCGAAGAACTCGGGGTGTGGATGCTCCAGTATCTCCTACAACTGGTCCAAGTCACGCTCAAAGATGAGGTCTCCTCCATTCCCCAACTGATAAAACTTGTTGTACTTCACGTCCATCTATAAGAATATAGGATGAGTAAGTTAGTAGAATGATCAAGTGTGTCAAATTTTAGGTAATTTTACAAGAAGTTTTGAGGAACATGAATTTTCATGAAAGAGTCTAAGTGATAAGAATGAGAATAAGTTTTTGTAAATACTCACTTATTTTGGTTTGGAAACTAAGTTTTCGATTCAAACGTCCATTCTAACTAGGGTTTCCTATGGTCAGGATGGCTCTGATACCAACTTGTCAACACCTAGATTTTTAATCCCAGATACTTGTTATGCCATAAATCGCAATCCCAGGATTACCATTTTTGCGAGACATAACAGATTTGGATATCACAGTACATCATCCATTACAAACCATACATAAGGACTTACACAAATAAGGATCTCATGATCCAGTTTTTAATTCAACTCAAGAAGCGGAATAAAGTAAAGATAACGATAGCGTAGGCGAAGCTCCATCTTCAGGGTCACATGCAATGCTGACAATGGGAGATGATCCTAGTTGTCGTAACCTTCCTGCGGTCCGTCATCGTGATACTCATCTTCATAGTCTGGCCACGGGAATAGCCAGGGACAAAGCCATGAGTACTCTTTAACTACTCGCAAAATTGGTTTCATGCATTTGTGTTCATTAAATCGAGCTGGGTTGATTTTTGAATCTATGTACAGAACTGTGTTTGAAATTAAATGAATAAAACTAAGTTTGAATTGTTGGGTCGCGCGAGAGGTTTTAATGGGCTGGCCCACTAGGCACAGCGCACGCGCGGGCTGGTTAAGTGGATGTCCCCACTCGTCAGTGAGATGGGGAGGGGCAAAGCGGTACGGGGCAATGTGGACCGTGAGATCTAGTTCTAATCGAACGGCTCTGGTTCATCATCCACGTCGGGCAGCGCCGGCGAGACAGAACCCTAGCACGGAAGGTGGGGGTCGTGGGAGGCTCACCGGGTCTCAGGCGAGGGTCGGCGACAGGGGCAAATGAAGAAGTCGAAGACGGCGATCCTCCTGGTACCGGCAGCTTCTCCTGGGGCAACTCTAATTGACAGCTCCCTTCTTCTCCAGCAGCGGCGGACTCCAGCCAAATTCCGGTGAGAGAGAGCTCGCCGTGCTCCGAGAAGAGGTGGGAAGGATAAGTGAGAGGTGGGGAGTGAGATGGTGTGGAGGAATCGAGCTGGGGAGGCCTCCTTTTATAGGCGAGCAAGAGGGGTAGCACGACCTGGGCTGAGGTCGTTGGAGGCGACGGTACAGGCGGCTATCAGCGTGGCTGAGGCTAGGGGAAGGTGTGCGGTCTCCTGGCGATCGTTGCTAGCTTAAAGGTAAGGCGTAGGGCGGTGGGATTTGGGCTGGAACATGCGATGCTCTGCGCGGTACCGACAACGAACTTTGCGGCGTGCGACGGCTATGGGGTATGGTCGAGGAAACGAGCATGTCTAGTGGTCTCCTGGGACGGTGGGGTTCATGCTGGCGGGCGGCAAGGGCTCGAGGTGGTCGGGTTGAGTGGGAACAGCGCGTGCACAGTGGTGCGCGTCGGCATGGTCGACAGCGGTGCGGGCATGGCGTTTCCGGCAGTTCCTGTCTCTGTCTTCGAGCTAGGGCTGGTCTACAGGGGGCGGTGAGGGATGGGCAGCATGCCAGACAAGGTTGGTGCATATACATAAAAACTTATTTCTTAATTTATTTAGATAGATTGGATTATTGTGAATCCAAAAATATTTTATATAATTTTTATATTTTTATTTTATTTTTCTAGAATTTATTTAAGTTCAGGGGTATTTTGGTATTTTCTTAATTATTAAAAACTTTTCAGGTTTTGGGCCAACCTTTTGGACTATTTGGGCCAATCTTGGCCCAATTGGACTTGTCAAAATATTTCCCTGAAGTGGTAATGGCCCTATCAGCCCAATACACCCCTCCTCTCTCTCTTCCTCTCTCTCTCTCGTTCTCACCTCTTCTTCTTCCTTGACCCCGTGGTCGCCGACTCCACCGTCGTGTGATTCATTCCACTGTGATCCTCTCTAGCCGCCTCCGTGGTGCATGGCGTGGTTGTTGACCCTACTCCTTCATATAAGCCATTTCGATTTGGATTTGGGGCTCTCCTGTGGCCAGGTCGGCTCCGTCCCGAACCCTAGGGTTTAGGGTGGTGCTGGTGATGCCGCCGTCGCTGCGCCCGTGGTGCTGTGGGGTGTTCCTATGTTGTTATGGTGGTGCTGCTCGCCCTCAAGCATTTCTATGGTCGCCGCCTCGGCTCGGAGCGGGTTGCAGCACCCCTTGGGTGCTCCCCGTGCCGCCGCGCTCGTTGGCCCTCTGATTCTGCTTCTAGACTATAGCTAGAACCTCTAGTAAGTTGTTCTTTCTTACCTCTCGTGCTCTCTGTACTATGCCTCCCTACCCTGTGTGCTTCTAGTGGTTATCCCTGATTAGGGTTCATGTCCTGATTAGGGTTCATGTCCTCTGTTGTGCTTATATATGATGAATTGGAACTAGTAGTTATGATCTTTGAGTATGGTGATTATGTTGATCACAGTCCATAGTTAATTTTTATGATTCTAGTGGCTTTATTGGTCTGATTCCAATTGATAATTGGTTGTGATTTAGTTGATACTGCTACTGTGCAACTATTACTTGTGGATGCTGTTGATTTGGGAACTTTGTACTGTCAAAATGTTAGTACTGACAGTAGTTCTGTCAGTGATTGTTCACTGCATCTATAATTGTTGGATTGTATGGTGATATGCAGACTGATATTAATCATTATATTCTAGTGATGTTCTGAAGATGTATAGATAAGCTTGATGCTGATTTCTGGCATTTGATTCCAGGAAAATGATATTTAGTGGCTTGCCATTTTATTTGGGAAAGCTAAGTAATGGTTTTGCTTGGCTTTTATAACTTGTCCTTGTGACACCATCATAGAATGGCACACAAGTTGTTGGTTTCTATTACTGAGCTTAATTCTGACAATGCTTGAAATTGGTAAATGTCAAAGATAAGTTGAAATCTTCTTTCAAACTTCTCTGCCTATGATGTTTGTCTGAGGTAAAGGAACTAGTTTCCTAATTTGTTGTCCCTGATAGAAATGTTCTGGTATTAATACCAGTTACTAATTCTTGAGTCATAGTTGGGACAATGATTGATGTGCTTCTTAAGTTATATGGATCTATAAGATCTAGGGATTCTAGAATGCTACTCTTTTTTAAGAGATGTGCCCAGAATTTCCAAATCTTGGCTATATTTACTCTTGGAGTATGGGATATATCTTTATAGCCAGGATCAATGAAGTTGTTCTAAGATCCTGGTTTGATTTGTATAGTTTACTTATGGCTTTTGGATTCAAAATCTTCTATGATGGATTCACCTCACTTGGGTGAATACTGAGAAGTTAAATATGGAACAACACATGGATCTCTATATAGATATGATAGACAGATCATGTGAGGGTTTTATATAACTCATCACAACAGTTGGTTGTTGTTGTGGTTGCTGGTTGATCAGGTGACTTGATCTTGCTGTCTTGTGCTGCTGGCCTGATCTTGTTCTTCTCCTGATGCTGCTCCTGCTAGCTCCTGGAAGCTTGTCCTTGATCTAGCTATCCACCTTCTGGTTCCTCTTAGTTTGGCCTTGTCCTTGCTGTCCACCTGATCCACCCCCTCCTTATGTCACCATCTGGTGAGTGCTGGGATGATCTGGTGTGTGGTTGGTTTGGTTTGGCTGTGGCTAGACTACTTGTGCTTGGTTTGTATGAGCAAGGAAATGGTGCTCTAGTGCTTGCCCACAGCTGTGTTGAGCTCTTTTGCTTGTGTGGGCAGTTGTGGCTGTGTTGACATCACATCCATGCATTTAGTTGTGTAAGATGCTTGTCTGCCTGCTGCATCCGTATGGATATGCTCAGGGAGATGATCTACCTTTTTATCTGATTACCACTTATCTGCCTGGTGAAACTTGCCCCTCTTACTAATTGGAATCATTTGACTTGTGGCTTATTTATTATGAAATATTTAATTCTTTCATATTGGTGAAACTTGCCCCTAAAGGTTTACTCAATGATGTAAAATGGAACAGTGCATCTCACTGTTCACTACTGAGAGTAAAATAACTTAATCTTTATTTCTTTTCTTTTTTTTGTTCTTTGTTTTGCAGGTACAAGATTTAAAGGTTCAAGATTAGAATAGGTTTTCTTTTTGATAGAATAGTTCCTTTGTAATTTTTTTTTCTTTTGTAATCTTTATTTTATTATGTTGTAATAAAGATGTATTAGGTTAATAATAATGTAATTTCCTCTTTCTGTAATTTCACTCTTGTAAAGATTCAAACTTTATAAGTTACATTTTGTAACTAATTGATGAAATGATTATATGAAATAAATATTCATTTGTTTAATTATCAATCTTACATAGAGTTTCTGGTTATTATTTATTGTTTCTTAATTATATGATATTACTAAATCACAGTTCCATTATTTTACAATGTAATTTCAAATCTTAAGTTTGAATTCAAATTCTTTTCCCAAAACACACTAATCCATAAAGATCATGTCACAGGTTATAACGATCAGTCTCCGAGGCTATTCCTAAACTTAAAGAGTGAAAGAAACTTTGATCACTTTAAGTTTTCATTTGGCGAAAACTTTACCCACATTTTTATAGATGAATACATGTAATTGCACAAATTCCTAAATCTACACTTCCCCCCTTAAATGCTGGATTTTCATTTATAGATGAATACATTTTTATAGATGAATACATGTAATTGCACAAGTTTTCATTTGGTTCCTAAATGCTGGATATTACAGACTTCCCCCCTTAAATTAAACTTCGTCCCGAAGTTTGTTGAAGTGTACCTGAATAGTTCTGGATAGGCTTTTCTTAAATCATCTTGTTTTTCCTAGGTGGCTTCTCTCTCGGGGTGATGTTCCCACTATACCTTGCAGTATATGATTGCCCTGTTCCTCAACCTTTTCCAGTTTTCTTCCAAAATTTTACAGGGTTTTTCAACATAGGTCAAGTCTTCTTGTAATTCTATCTCTGTAAGATCCCACCTTTATAAAGGTAAAGATCCCTATGATTGCAATGCTAGTCCCTGGATCAATTGCTAGCATCCATAGTTTAAGATGAAGTACACATAAACAAAGGTCATTATTACATCGTCATTCCAGAGATAACATAGACTTTTACAACTCCATAGCCATAGGCTAGTACACGAGTTTAACTTAACAATATAAAATAGAAGTCTTCGTCTTCATGTGCCACAGGAAAGCATGTTGAGTGTAGACTCATAACCCCTAATCATCATCAGAGTAACCTGCAACATCACAGGTTACAACCATAGTGGGTCAATACATTGGAATAGTATTGGAAAGTGATACCATAGTAAAATATTAGCATCTAATTACTACATGAATTTTGCTAACTGTAGCTTAGGCTTGCTTTGCTCAAAATAGGTTTTACCTATCAGTTGAAAACACTAAGTTTTGTTTGGCAAAAAGTTTCCCAAGGAACCACCAATATAATTGATTTTAGTTAAACCAAATGAATTGATTTTTGTTTTCAAAATTTTCTAAAATACTAGGGATCATCCTACGATCATTGTTAGCAACAAAAGTCTAACTCATACTAGTGACTAGGAACACTTGAGTCACTCCGTCTAGGGTTTGAATGCAGGGTTTTCGAAAATAGTGTTTTGCCAAAACATTTCAATCGAAAGTTTTGCATGGACGACTATGATGCAATGCCATGAATGATATGCTGAACCAAATCTAAAATTTGGGATGTGTATGCTGAACCAAATCTAAAATTTGGGATGTGACAAGACTAACCCCCTTAAGATGAATCTCGTCCCCGAGATTCGGCGCGACTAGCAAATAGGTGTGGGTAGTCCTCTCGGATATCATCCTCACGCTCCCAAGTGGCTTCCTCTTCGGTGTGGTGGCTCCACTGCACTTTGCAAAACCTGATTGTCTTGGTACGGGTAATCCTCTCCGCTGTCTCCAGAATCTTGAACGGCTTCTCCTCATAGGTCAAGTCATTCTCAAGCTGAACCTCCTCTAGTGGCACAGTGTCTCTCAATGGCGTATCCACCATCTCCGGATGGCACTTCTTCAGCTGGGACACGTGGAACACATTGTGAACAGCGGACAGAGCATCTGGCAACTCCAACTGATAAGCGACTTCTCCTTTGCGTGCTAAGACCCGGTATGGTCCAATAAACCGAGGTGCCAGCTTACCCTTGATACCATCTTGTACCACCACGGTTATAAAAAGACCGTGGCTTCTATGTGACATGCCAATCCCTGGATCGGTTCATTGGCCCACAATAGAATAAGATGAATAACATAGCAAAATATCCGTGTATCATAAATAACGAAGATCCAGAGTACCATTATTACAATAAAAGCTTAGCTCAAGGCTAGCTCAAATTATTCAGGTAGCAACATAAATAAAGTAAATCCTCCATTCTTCAAATTGCCCACAAGTGAACAAGTGCCGAGTGGAGTACCATGGCCTATATCGATTACTCAGAATCGGAATAACCTGCAACATGAAACGTAGCAGCCCTGAAGGGTTAATACATGGAATGTATGGCAAGTAGAGCTAGTAAAGGAGACAATAGTGCTAACATCTACATGCATATTTGGCAATTGGAGCTGTGTCTGGCTTGCATTTGCAAATACATTTGTCCTACTTTCATAAACAGTTTTTGATTTTCTTTGAAAAGATCCCAATTAAGTTAACCCAACAATATTAAAGCAATTATGAAATTAGAATGAGCGAGAAACATGTCATGGAATTAATATCAAGCAACTCAGATGTCCATAACCGGGGACACGGCTAATCGATTAGATTATACACCCTGCAGGGGTTAGTACACTTTACCCATGTGACTTGGCCAGCCCAGCTCGTACCATCACTCTCATTTTGGGTGATGATAGGGAGAAGTCCAAGAAGAGACTGTTCGGGAAGTAGCTCCCCAATCCCGACGCGCACCGGTCCAACCTACCAAAATTCTACATCTCTGGATACGCAGGTTCGAGTTACCACAACCTACTAAGTCCAACCAACCTCCCATTTCATTATTGGCACATGGTTGTACACGTAAGCTACAGAATAAAGAAGCCAATCATTTTCTCTTGATACCTGGGTGCCTTTCTGCAATGAAACCACCAAAATTTATCAATCCCATCACACCTAGGAGATTTATTGATTAAGTTGTTTTAGTTTTCACAAACCAACACTTTTAGAAACAAGTTTCAGTGATGTAACCCAGCCCCCGTTCATCATAGCATGGCTAAGCACATCTACCAACGGTGGTTCATCTACAAGGAAAGCCCTACCACATAATAGGACATAGCATAGCGATAGTATCATCCTACACATGCGTCTACAAAATACACGACAATGCATTAAAAATAGTAGGACAATATCATGAACAAGGTAGCATCTACTTGCCTTGGTTGTAGCGGTCGGAAGAACAATCCACACACGAGCAAGTGTTGCAATCGTCACAATCTACATGATACAATTGCAATCATAAACAAACAATCCACAAGCATATGCAACAAAGATGATGCATGAATGCATGCATGACAAGTGGGGTGACGCTACAGCAACACCACATAATAGTATTCAGTAGGGGAACTGATTGCATGCATGGAAAATAGTTTTAGCGCAAGGAAAACTATTATGCAAAATATAATGCTCAAAACTAGAGCTAGAACCCAAATAATTCACTACCGGTAGTATACTGTTTGTAAAATTTTAGGAAAAATCTACTGCATAGGCATTGCTATTTAGGAACAGTACCAACTGGAATTACTCAAAAAGAAATTATAAAACTCCCTGGATAATTAAAACACTGCAGAAAGCCACTAAATAGTTTCTGAAGAATTTTTTACTGTAAGCCTAACTTTTTAATTCACTTTGAGATTCCCCTTGTTCTACTGAATCCAGGGACATATTATATGCAATTTTTGGAGTTACAGATCTTTTTCTACGAATTAAATACTCCAAAAAGAGCATTAACTCTTTTAATTAATCTGGACAAAATCTTGCTGCAAAAGTGTAAAGCAATGATGCAGAAAGATTCTACACGATTCACTGAATCTACACATATTTTATTTGCAATTTTTGGCCCAGTAGATTAATTTCTACGAATTTTGCAAGTTTCAGCTATTTTCTGAAATTTCTAAATCAAATTAACCCTTTTACTGCGCGGTCCACGCGGCTGACGCGTCAGCGCTGACGCGGCGTCCACGCGGGCTCCACGCGGCTGCCACGCAGCGCGCTGGCACTGGCCGGTACCGGTTCGGCCGGCTCGTCTAATCCGGCACGTAGAAAACGAATCGGACGGCTCACCTCTTCCCTGGCGAGCTCGACGGCGGCGATGACGAGGCGGCGGCGGCGGAGCTCCGGTGGCGCGTGCGGACGTCGCCCCGGCGGCCCTCAGCGACACGGCGGTGACGCGGCAGGGCGAGGCGGTCTCGGCGGTGGTCGGGGCGATGCGCGGAGCGCCTCGTGCGACCGCGGTGGACAGCGGGGAGCGGCGGCGTCGGCTTGCTCCGGCGAGCAATCGGCGGGGCTACGCTGCTAGGGGAAAAAATACGGGGCCAACCGGTGAGTCACGGCGAATGGCAAGAAGCAGAGAGGGCAAGGAGCGGCAGCTCGACGCGCCGGCGGCGAGTCTTACCGAGGCGGCGGCGGCGGCGGAAAACTCTAGCTCGAGTTCGAGCTCGAACTAGGGTTTCCAGGCGGTTTGAGGGGGGGAAAGTGGCGGCAGGGTGCAGCTTAAGAGGGCCCGAAGTTTGGGGGAGGGGCGAGGTAGTTAGAGGCCGTATCGGCCGAGGAACGCGGCAGCGGCGGAGTCCCGTTCGGGCACGCTGGCGGGGATGACAGGCGGGCCCGGGGCGTTAGCTGCTGCGGGAGGGGAGCGGGCTGCTGCGGGCGCTCCGCTAGGCCGGCGCTGGGCCCCTGGCTGCACTGCCGCTGCGCTGCATGCTGCTCGCGGGGGGAGGTGCGCGACATATAGGGTAGGCGGGGTAGGTGGGTTGGGCCGGCTAGTTTAGGTTGGCTAGTTTTTTTTTCTTCTTTGTTTTCTCTTTTATTCCTTTTGCCTTTCTTGTCTCTTGCATAACTTTTTATTAGTTAAACCAAATGAATTGATTTTTGTTTTCAAAATTTTCTAAAATACTAGGGATCATCCTAGGATCATTGTTAGCAACAAAAGTCTAACTCATACTAGTGACTAGGAACACTTGAGTCACTCCGTCTAGGGTTTGAATGCAGGGTTTTCGAAAATAGTGTTTTGCCAAAACATTTCAATCGAAAGTTTTGCATGGACGACTATGATGCAATGCCATGAATGATATGCTGAACCAAATCTAAAATTTGGGATGTGACAAGACTAACCCCCTTAAGATGAATCTCGTCCCCGAGATTCGGCGCGGCTAGCAAATAGGTGTGGGTAGTGCTCTCGGATATCATCCTCACGCTCCCAAGTGGCTTCCTCTTCGGTGTGGTGGCTCCACTGCACTTTGCAAAACCTAATTGTCTTGGTACGGGTAATCCTCTCCGCTGTCTCCAGAATCTTGACAGGCTTCTCCTCATAGGTCAAGTCATTCTCAAGATGAACCTCCTCTAGTGGCACAGTGTCTCTCAATGGCGTATCCACCATCTCCGGATGGCACTTCTTCAGCTGGGACACGTGGAACATATTGTGAACAGCGGACAGAGCATCTGGCAACTCCGACTGATAAGCGACTTCTCCTTTGCATGCTAAGACCCGGTATGGTCCAATAAACCGAGGTGCCAGCTTACCGTTGATACCAAATCTCTTGATTCCACGAAGTGGCGACACTCTGAGGTATGCTCTGTCACCTATCTCATACACCACTTCCTTGCGCTTGGCATCGGCGTAGCTCTTCTGCCTTGATTGTGCTACCTTCAGCCTGTCCCTAATCAAGGCGACCTTTTCCTCAGCATCCTTGATCAAATCAGGCCCAAACAACTGACGTTCTCCTACTCCATCCCATAGCAATGGTGTCCGTCACCGTTTCCCATACAGTACGTCAAACGGTGACGTCTTGATGCTGGTCTGATAGCTGTTGTTGTAGGAAAACTCAGCATACGGCAAATTCTCATCCCAACTAGAACCATGAGCAAAAGCGCAAGCTCTCAGCATGTCTTCCAAAATCCGATTCACCCTCTCGGTCTGACCATCAGTCTGTGGGTGAAACGCTGTGCTAAACTCCAATCTAGTACCAAGTGACTCGTGCAGCTGGCGCCAGAAGTGTGAGGTAAATTGGGTGCCTCTATCAGATACAATACTCTTGGGAACTCCATGTAGGCACACAATCATGTCCATGTAAATCTTGGCCAACTTTGCACTCGTATAGGTCGTCTTTACCGGCATAAAGTGGGCTACCTTGGTCAAATGGTCGACCACTACCCAAATGGAGTCATATCCTGACCTGGTCCTGGGCAATCCTGTGATAAAGTCCATTCCCACTCTATCCCACTTCCAATCCGGCACGGGCAATGGCTGTAGCAGTCCTGCTGGCTTCTGGTGTTCCGCCTTCACCCGGCTACATACATCACATAGGGCAATATGCTCTGCGATGTCTCCCTTCATGTTGTTCCACCGGAATCTGTCCTTTAGGTCCATATACATCTTTGTATTGCCCGGATGTATGGAATACGGCGAGTCATGAGCTTCTTGCAGTATCAATTTCCTTATCTCTGGATCGTTGGGAACGCACAAACGATCTCCATTTCAAGGAACAAGGTTCCTTGCCCATCCTCGCGGAATTCCCTTGCTCGATCCTCCTTCATCTTTTCCTTTACTTCATCAATCTCTTTGTCTCCCACTTGAGCCTTCCTGATTCTATCCTGTAGTGTTGGTTGGACTTCCATTGTTGCCAAGTATCCTTCAGATACTACCTCCAGTCTAAGGTCCTTGAATTGCTTACACAAATCCTCGGGCAATACCCCAATTGTCAATCCATTGGCGTAAACCTTCCGGCTCAGAGCATCTACTACTACATTGGCCTTTCCTGGGTGGTATTGCAGATTCATATCATAGTCCTTGATAAGTTCCAACCATCTCCTTTGTCTCATGTTCAGTTCCTTCTGTGTAAATATGTACTTCAGGCTCTTGTGGTCGGTGTACACATCACAGTGTTTTCCCATTAAGTAGTGCCTCCATACCTTGAGCGCATGAACCACCAATGCTAACTCCAAGTCGTGGGTGGGGTAATTCTGCTCATGGTGTTTAAGTTTTCGCGAGGCATATGACACCACTCTCCCATCTTGCATCAGCACACTCCCAAGTCCCTGTCGAGAAGCATCACAGTACACTTGGAAATCCTTCTGAAGGTCTGGTAAACACAGAACAGGTGCAGTCACTAATCGACGCTTCAGTTCCTGAAAGCTGGTTTCACACACATCCGTCCATTCAAACTTCCTCTCCTTCTTCAGAAGTTCTGTCATCGGCTTAGCAATCTTGGAGAAGTTTTCAATGAATCTCCTGTAATATCTAGCAAGTCCCAAAAAGCTTCGTATCTCTCCTGCATTCTTGGGTGCTTCCCACTCAGTTACTGCAGTCACTTTGCTTGGATCAACAGTGACTCCTTCTCCTGGCACTACGTGTCCAAGAAATCCAACAGTGTTAAGCCAGAATTCACACTAGCTGAATTTGGCATACAGCTTGTGTTCCGTCAGCTTCTCCATAATCAGTCGTAGATGTTTCTCATGCTCAGCATCATCCTTGGAATATATCAGTATGTCATCAATCCAGCTCGTCCGGCGGATTCTCGCCATAGATTCAATCGAGTTTGAGACTCCATCAGCCTCGCCACGAGCACTTCAACTTTCTTAATCTTTGGCTCATTCGGCTAGAGCACATGGTAAGCCCGAATAGATGCTTGCACCAGATCTTCTCCCATGACTTTAATTGGCTGAATAGCAGCTGCAACGGCAATCAGGAAATCTTCAATGATATATTCTTGGGTCGGCACTATGGGAACACCTCGGCAGCCGCGAGCATCAAGGACAGCTTTTTAACTCACGGACCCGGCTTTTGGAAAATGGTCTGTAAGCAAAAACATCGCTTAAGTCAAGGAAAGCTACAAGCTAAATAATAACTCGGCCAAGAACAGAAAAGTCACGATGAATATATCGCAACATTTTCTAGAGATCCCTGGCCCAGTTCGCCCTATTTTTATTGAAACCAACGATTTCCTCGGTCATTGCCTAGTTCTTTAGCTCGACAGCATCAACCTTCTCCTCAGAAGCTGTAGACTTAGTCGGTTGTTCTCCTTAGAGAACTCCTGATCAACCTTCTCTAACTCAGACTTCTAGGCAAGTTTAAGAGATTCGACCTCGGCGCATAACTGGGCAATCTCGTCATCCTTTTCCTTAAGTTGTGCCGAGTGAGCGGCAGCTTGTTCTAAAAAATGCAGCATCATATCAAGCATAGATATGCATTCTTGATGTGATGCTGCAAGTGTTTGTAACTTGGCTATACCAAAGCCGGGAGGTCATAAGATACCCAAGATTTACCTCGAAAAAGGTCGATAAATTAAAAAGGCAAAAGGGATAACTAACCTTCAAGAGTGTCAACCTTCTTTGTTAGACGGGTATTCAGATTGTTGACATTAACTGCACAACAGCACGTTAGATATTGCTACAAAAACTGAATTTTTTACAAGGACAAAAGACACTAAGAACCGAGTAGTTTACCAGTTTTCTTCACAATGGGGACCATTTGCTCAAATTTATCTTGAATTTCTTGTGTGCAAAGAGCAACCTTTGAAATTCGGCCGTCCGCCGATCATGAGCAACCTGAAAATAAGAACAAGTTACACAAAGTAAAACAAATCCGAATCAAGTAAAACTTTACTCGGATCTAGATGGCTGGATATTCGAAAATAAAACAGATCCGAATCAAGTAAAACTTGACTTGGATCTAGATGGCTGGATATTCGAAAGTAAAACAGATCCGAATCAAGTAAAACTTAACTCGGATCTAGATGGCTGGATATTCGAAAGTAAAACATATTCGAATCAAGTAAAACTTGACTCGAATCTAGATGGCTGGATATTCGAAACTAAAACAGATCCGAATCAACTAAAACTTGACTCAGATCTAGATGGCTGTATATTCGAAAGTAAAGCAGGTTCAAATCAAGTAAAGCATTGACTCGGATCTAGATGGCTGGATATTCAAAACTGCAGTAGATCCGGATCACGAAGAAATTTGAATAGGCAAGTAGTTATATTTGAAACAAGCAAAGCTTCCAAACGGATAACAAATCATCCGGTTGTAAGCTTCGGGGAGTAGTGTGTATATAGTATCATATGGATAATAGACGAAGTATAAAGTGAGGCGCTTAACTCGTTCATCTTATCACTTTCGAGGAAAATCTTAGCAGCCATATGCAAGCGACTACTAATGTCGAAAAGCTAGAATGGTTGACTACTCGGATTGCATTCAAGTTGATCGGCGGCATTCCAATTATTGGCATACTCCACCAACAAGCTGAGGCTATTGCCGCTCTCAGTGCGTGTCAACATTTTACCTCGGGACTGTTGCGTAACTGTCGCCGCCGCCGGACTCTTATGGACAACTAGTTGTGTGTAACCGTCAAGGGAAACACCAGGCTTAACGGTAGAAGCCCCCTTACGAAGCATATCATCAATGCTGGGATGAGAAGAGCTTGTTGGCCCCTTCTGAGATGGCAAGGATTTAGCGGCAACAACCTTCTTGCTCTTGGCGGGAACTTCGGAAGGAGCAACGACCTCAGAACTAGGGGCCACGTCCTTTGCAGTAGGAGGAACAACAGTCTCCAAGGGGCCGAGTCAGTGGTAACCTCGGTGGAAGTTTGAGCAGAAGCTGGAACTGCGGTAGTCGAAGGATCAATGGGGGAAGCCTTAGGAGTCTTGAGGGGGACGGCTGAGTCTCGAAGGGGCTCATCTCGTCGAGGAGATGCGTTAGTCAGCCCTGGAGGAGAACCATCACGAGGAGGACTGGGAACCCGAACATCCTCAGGAGGTGAGGGTGAAGGCGGCCGAGTAGTATGAGATGTCATACTCGGACTACTTGGCTTTGCGGAAAGTGGAGCTCTGCAAGGAAGTAAAAGTTAACACGGAGATAGAAAGAGAGAAACAAGAAATAAAGGAAAACTTACCCAGTAACTCCAGGCATAGTCTTACGCCTCGGAATGTGCTGAGAAGATTTCTTGGTTCGCTTCCTGGGGCAGCATCGGAAGGATCCGTCGAGGCAGTGAACTTCTTGAAAGCAACAGGATCCTCGGAAGCAAGAGGTTCGACCTCGTGCACCTGACCAGCCTGATTAGCTGGGAAAGATGGAGCTGGAAATGGGTAAGAGATAGCTACCGCGACAACTACCTCGAGCATTTGGACGTCATTCGAATCACCTTCATCAGCACGGTCCGAGGTCTTGCTCCGGGCGCGAACAGGAGCAGCTTCCGGCTTAGGAATGAACTCCTCCGGATCAGGTTCTCCGTTGTCCCGGGTATTACGGTCAGCGGTCCAAGGAAGATCCAAAACCTCGGGTTCTTCTATGCTCTGCTCCGAAAACCTCTGCGAGAAAAGCAAACATGAGTTAGCGAAAGAATAATGGAAGAATAACTCAGATGAAACCACCTATGTCCAATTTACCTGAGGAGGAGGATTCTCGTGGGAGAATAGCTTCATTCTCTACTTCCATTCCTCGGGCATCTTAGTCTTGAAGATAGCCCGAACACGCTTGTAGATATGGTAATCATCAAGCTCAACCGTAGAAACTCGATTGGGATCCAAAGGACCACTCATGTAGCAATGCTTGTGAGAACGGAGTTGGAAGGGGCAGATTCAGCTGATGATGACTGCGGTCATCAGATCTTCGCCCCGAAGTCCGGCCCGAGTTAATTCCTTAAGACGAAGCTTGAATGCCTTGGCAAGAGCGTGTGACTTCTTCGGGTTATAAGGCCAGTTCTTCTTCGAAGGAGGACCAATGGAGAAAGCAGGGAGCTGAATCTTGTCTTCTACTCTGGTATTCTTGACATAGTAAAATGATCTATGCCATTTCTTACAAGACCCGACACCCGCGACACGGGGAAACACGGAGTTTTTCCGAGGAGTAATGGAGGAGGCCCCACATCGGGTTAAAGATTTCTCGGAGGGATGGAGAGATTTATCCGTCACTACGTTAGCTCGGATTTGGAAAATTTTAGACCATACGTCTACTGATGGCCAAAGGCCGAAGTATCCCTCCGAAGCCGAGATAAAAGCCGAGAGAGAAGCGACGGTGTTAGCCGGCAGATGATGCAGCTGAAGGCCGAAGTAATCTAAGAAACTCCTAGCGAAATCACAAAGAGGGAGGTTGAATCCTCAGGCAAAGTGAGACATGAAGACTACGTATTCGCCCTCACCTAGTACAGGGGAATATTCTTTACCGGGTAAGCGACAATTTACCTCTGCCGGGATTCGGCGAGTCTTGTGCAGCCACTCGACCTCTCGGCAAGTGACGGTGGAGTCTTGCCAGGAGCCCTATTCAGGACCCACCATAAGATCGTCCTTCCCGATGAGGGTGCCGCTGACAGAGCTAGACATGGGCTTGTCGAAGGAATCGGCGGAAGAATAACTGGCGGCGGGGAGAGGCCTATAAGTGCAGGCCCCTGTCACGACGGCGATGGACGCGGCGGCGGAGAAGAGAAAGAACCGCCATAGGAAATCGAAGAAAATGAGAAGAACACCTAGGGCAGAAACCTAGCGGCAGCGCTGCGGAGAGGCACACCGACGAAAACACAAAAGCGGGGGCGGAACGGCGAGTTTGCGAGAGCCGGAGAGATGCGGCGTGGCCATCGAGGAGGAGTGCGAACGGCGGTGCTAGGAGGAAGCCGAAGGGAGTGGGGAGGGGAAAATTGAATCGACGCACCCCCACTCCCCTCCTTATAACCACGTACAGTGAGCGGTAGTGGGATCGTGGCTGTGCTGTGGTAACTGCATAATGGCGTGTATCACCAAACCGCCGACGGAGAGTGGAGCCACAGCGAGGGCCACACGGAGAGAGAGGAGACCAGGCCATCTGACCGTTGCGTTTATCGAAGCGTCACTGCTCCGACGCGATGGGCGCAGTAATCACTGTAGCATGTCAGCAAACACTATAGCAGAACAAAAAACTAGGCAATAGTGATGATTGGTACACGTAGGACGAGGCTTACTCAAGAAGCCAAGTAGATACCCCGGAAAAATGAGAATGACTCGGAACATAGTTCATACCTCGGTAAGAGAGGATAAACAGAAGAAGGATAGCTGAAAAAGAGGGTTAGCTAAGAAATACCTCGGACAAAAAATGAGAAGCAATGAGTGTCTGGAAACTGATGTGGCCCGGCTGAAGTTTCCGGTAGGACCGCACCAGCTTCGGGGACTAATGTTGGGGGGATGACCCTAGGTAGGGTCAAGATAGCGGCAAGAAGGAAGGAACCATTCTGACCATAGGTCGAGTTATAAGCTAAGTCGGCCGAGTCATGCAAGGCTCGGCCGAATAAGCCATGGCTTCGCAAGAATCGAGTGATTAACACCTTAAGCGGCCGACGTGTGAGCTAAGTCGGCCGAATAAGATTGATCAGCTCGTATGGAGGTGGGGGCCGAGCCGAGTTATGCGAGACGAGGCTGAGTAACGGGAAACTTGTAGGAGAAGGAGAAGGATCCCAGAGTCAAACCCTAGCTACTGGCTAGGAGGAATCTACATAGGGCCAAGCACTTAGGACAAAGAGTAGAGCACCAGAGGGGCAGACAAGCATCACTGAGGTGATAGTGGGGAGGCCCGAGGCTCACATGTGGGGGTTTCTGGATCTTTGCCGCTGATAGAAGGGGGATACGGAAAGGAGTCCGCCGAGTTACCACTTTGGAACAAGCATATTCCAAGAATATGCTTGCCACGTCTGCCCTAGGAGGAACCAAGGGACCCCTTTATAAGGAGGGGCGCGGGCTCCTAGAGGAGGGATCGATTCATTTGACACTAGAGGGCTCGCGTAGTAGTTTTTTTCCTCCTCTCTCTGATACAGCTCTTGGAGAACTTGTAACTCGATTGAGGAGAAATAAAGATCCATGTTCTAGTCAGTTGTGTGTAGAAATCACTAATCTTCCCTCCTAGATCCCACTAGCATCCATTGACCCCATCCTTTAGCCTACCCATGGCATATGCCGTGCCACCACCACGACACTAGTAGGGATGGTGCCTGAATAAACAGACATTGGAGTCGGCATAATGAGGCTCCACCGCCACCACCAAGAAACCCAGCTGGAAATAATACACCAGGGCCACCATCGCCTTCCAGCAGCAACCATGAAGGATCACGTCGTAGCCACGGAAGCCGTAGGGGAAGAGGCGGCAGTGGTGAGAGAAGAATCAAAAATCTGACTCAACCGCGCAGAAGCCACGAGCCTCCAAGGCGCAGATCTCTCTCGCCAAACGACGCTCGCCAACGCATCGAATCAAACATTGAAGCACGGTGGTACGAGGAAGAGGATGTGTATGTGGGACCCAAGTGCTTTGGTCCACGTATACGTCAGACAAAATTTCCGGTTGACTTTGGCATCGCCAAGCATATTCAGCCCTATGACGTTGCAGCTCGGCCAGATACTTGGCTCCAGGATTTTTTCCAGGCTTGCTGCATTGCCATAGGAGGAAACAGCCTGGTTGCAGTCTGATATCTCCCACTGATGTTGAGAAAGATGGCTCGATCATGGCTAAATGAACTGCCAGAGAATTCAATTCATAACTAGTATGATATGCAAAGTGTGTTCTTTTCAAACTTCGAGGGAACATACAAGAGGCCCTGCACAGTCGGAGACTTTCAGCGTTGCATCCAAAGACCCGGAGAAACTTGCCGGGATTACCTCGGACGCTGGATCAATACGAAGAACTCCTGCGAAAAAGTAAACAAGAAAGCTGCGATAGAAGCTTTTATTGCAGGACATCTAGTCGTATTTTTACGTCACAGGCTGAAGCATGACCAGGTCACAGATTTGGGAGAAATGATAGAGACGGCAAGCAAATACGCTAACGCGGATGATGATTCATAAGGGCTGCTAAATATTCTGGCCAATCCCAATGCGGCCAAACAGCCAAAGCAAACTCACAAGCGCAAGAACTCCTCGGACAAAAAGCCGACTCCGGACAATGGATCTGTCAACACAACATTCAGATCTAGGGACGAGGAGGGCGTGGAGGCGGTCGTGGTAGAGGCCGTGGAACTTCTCGAATCCAGGGCATTGGAGCCCAATAACCCGGAAGAACCTATACCTGGGATGACATTGACAATAATCCTTGTGTCCACCACTTGGATAGTAACGGAGGATCTACCCATACAAATACCGAGTGTTGTTTCAATGACGACATCAAGAAAGACGAATCCGCTCGCTACAGAGCCAAGCAACGAAAAGGAAAGAAAAATTCCGATAAAGGAAAGGAGCCCAAGGAAGATTCCGACATGGAAGAGGCGGAAGTCGCCACAGAGCCAAAGCCGGATGGAAAGAAAACTTTTCCAACTAAGAAAGACGCATACGTCTGCTTCCTTGGATCCCAACCAGCTAAGGACAAAAAGGTGGTTCTTCGTGAGCTCAATGCCACAGTTCCGATTGTACCCCAATTCCTAGACTGGTCAGAGGTGACAATCATCTTTGATCATTCAGATCACCCGAGGAAAACACATCATCGGGGAAAGTACCCTCTGGTCATCAATCCTCTTATTGATGGCTATGAGTTCTCAAAAACACTCATGGACGGTGGAAGCAGTATCAACATCCTCTACATCGAGATGCTCCACCATATGAAGCTACATAAAAGCCAGTTGAGTTACAGCAGTGTAACTTTCCATGGCATTGTAGTAGGAAGACAGGGAAATTCTCTGGGTGAGATTACTCTGGACGTGACATTTGGAACTAGAGATAATTACCGGACAGAGCCACTCTCCTTCGAGGTGGTACCGTTCAAAAGTGCTTACCACGCCATCTTTGGACGTCCGGCTTACTAGGTGTTCATGGCCCGTCCCTGTTACATCTACAACATGATTAAACTTTGAGGTCCAAAGGGCGTAATCACTGTACGGGGAAATCCGAGGAAGGCGCGAGAGTGCGACGAAGGATCTGCTTCCTTCGCCGAAGCCATGTTACACGCCCAGGAGTACCAGGAGATCAAGAAGACCATCAATCCGTCTGAGATGCCCGCTAGGAAGAATGAGGTGATGAAGCCAATTTTGTAGTTCAAGGCGTCAGAAGAGACGAAGAAGACGTCGCTGAAGGAAGATGATCCCTCCAAGACGACGGACATAGTGGTAGGCTTAGGCCACGCATAGGAAAGCGTGATCTTCGAGTTCCTCAAAGCTAATAGTGATATCTTCACATGGAAGCCATCTCACATGACCGGAGTACCTAGGGAACTTGCCAAGCACTCTCTTAATGTGTACCCAGATGCTAAACCCGTCAAGCAGTCCTTACGATGGTTTGGTGATGAAAAGCGCGAAGCATAAGCTAAGGAATTAGCCCGCATAGAGCTAGCGTATTTCATAACAGAGGTCATCCATACAGATTGGGTGGCAAATCCTGTATTCGTCCCTAAAAAGTACACCATTGATTTAAGGATGTGTGTTGATTATACCGCTTTGAACAAGGCATGCCCAAAAGATCTGTTTCCTTTGCCAAGAATCGATCAAGTTATCGACTCAACGACAGGGTCGAAATTACTCTGTTTTCTCGACGTATATTCCGGATATCACCAAATACCGATGAAAGAGTCAGATCAAATTAAGACGTCTTTCGTCACTCCTTTCAGAACCTTCTGCTACAAAACTATGCCTTTTGACTTAAAGAACACAGGAGCAACATATCATCATACCATGCAACGTTGTCTCAACGACCAAATCGGACGCAACGTCCACGTCTACATAGACGATATAACAGTTATGTCCAAAAAGAAGGAAACTTTAATTTCCGACTTGGATGAAACGTTTGCTAGTCTACGAAAATTCAACATGATGCTAAATCCGAAGAAGTGTTTCTTTGGAATTCCAGCTGGAAAATTGTTAGGTTTCATCGTCTCTGAGCGAGGCATAGAGGTGAACCGTGACAATATCAAGGCTATTATAGACATTACCAGGCTGACTCGCCTAAAGTACGTACATCGCCTCACTGGTTGCATTGCAGCGGTGAGTCGGTTTGTCAGCCGGCTCAGTGAAAGAGCCGCACCTTTGTACACACTCTTGAAGAAAACCGACAAATTTGTCTGGACCCAAAATCCGAAACTTCACTACAAAGTTTGAAAGATCTGCTTTCAAATCTACCAGTTCTCGCAGCTCTAGAACCTCAGGAACCTATGTTACTCTATATTGCAGCGAACAACAATGTAATAAGCATGGTAACAGTAGTTGAGCGCGAGGAAGAAGGCCACGCGCATAAGGTGCAACGGCCAACTTATTATCTAAGTGAGGTCCTGACAGAATCAAAGCAATGGTATCCACATCATCAAAAGCTAGCCTATGGAGTGTTCTTTGCATCTAGAAAGCTACGTCACAATTTTCAAGAGCACAAGATCACAGTAGTGAGCACAGCTCCTCTGCGAGATATAATCAACAACCGCGATGCCACATGATGTGTCGCAAAGTGGGGAATAGAGCTTGTAGCTTTCGAAATTGAGTACAAACCACGTATAGCAGTCAAGTCCCAAATTCTCGCCGACTTTGTCGTTGATTGGACATAAACGATAGAAAACTCAGGCCCTCCAGACTTGGAATTTTGGACCCTTCACTTTGACGGATCAAAAGCACGAGGAGGCTCGGGGGCTGGCGTGGTGCTCAAATCACCCCAAGGAGACAAGCAGTTCTATATGTTGCAAATACACTTCACAGCAACCAATAATATTGCCGAGTACGAAGCACTGCTATATGGAATACGCATGGCAAAAAACATTGGCATATCAAGACTCATATGTTACGGAGACTCGGATTTAGTTGCTCAGCAAGTATCCGATATCTGCAATCCAAACAAGCACATGGAAGCATACAAAGCTGTTGTGGATGAACTATCTAAATCGTTCGAGGGCTTTGAGGTTCAATACATCCCTCGAGCAGAAAATGAGGAAGCAGACGCACTATCAAGGATAGGCTCTACGCGGAAACAAATACCGGATGGAGCTTTTCTAGGGCATTTAATGGTCCCCTCCATAGTCGGATTTGATGAGGACTATCCGACGAAATCCGACTCACCTTTAATAGCAGTTCTGGATGTAATTCCCAGCTGGACAAAAACCTATCTGGATTTCCTGATAGACGGAAAACTACCCGAAGACGAAGTCTTGAGCCGGCAGATTGTCCGCCGAGCAAAATCCTACAGTATAATAAATGGTGAGCTCTATAAACAAAGTGTTTCTGGCATGTTTCAGAGATCTATTTATTCGGAAGAAGGAGTGGAAATCTTGAGAGAAATCCATGAAGGCGAGTGTGGACACCATGCTGCAGCCAGATCCTTAGTGGAAAAAGCTTTTCGACACGATTCTTTTGGCTTACAGCTAAGGCAGATGCCAACAAACTGGCCAAAACATGCAAGGGTTGCCAAAAATACGCTCATCAGGCACACATTCCGGCTGAACAACTGCGAACAATCCCTATTACATGGCCGTTGGCGGTCTGGGGGCTTGATATGGTACGGCCGTTTCGCACGGCAAAATGTGGATTCACTCACCTACTAGTGATGGTGGATAAATTCACAAAATGGATTAAGGCTAAACCCGTAACAAGTTGCGATGGAGCCCGATCCAGAAGATCCGTCAAGGACGTAATCATCAGATTGGGATATCCGCATAGTATAATTACTGACAACAGGAGCAACTTTTCCATGGGTGAACTTGCCGAATTCTACGAAGAATAAGGGATCCAACTTGATATTGCATTAGTCGCACATCCATAAGCCAATGGACAAGTCAAAAGAACTAATGGCCTTATTCTACAAGGAATCCGACCTCGCCTCGAGGCACCGCTTCGTCGGGCCACGGGGGCTTGGGTGGAAGAATTACCGTCTATGATTTGGAGCTTACGTACAACTCCTAACAGGTCAATCGGCTATACTCCTTTCTTCTTGGTCTACGGTGCAGAAGCAGTTCTTCCAAGTGATCTAATTCATCTGGATCCACGAGTCAAAGCGTATATCGAAGAAGATGAAGAAGTTTCTCGGCAAGATGATCTCGATATAATATAAGAAGTGCGCGTCGTTGCTGATCAGAGATCTAGATCCTACCAGCAGAAGTTACGCAAGTATCATAGTCAGAGAGTGCAAAACCGTTCTTTTAGAAAAGGCGATTTAGTTCTCCAACATGTGCAAAAGAGAAAGCACAAACTTTCCCCAATTTGGGGAGGACCTTTTATGATTAGCAGATTTCTGCATAATGGGTCATATTATTTAAACGACATGAGACTGGTCAAGGAAAGACCTAATACTCGGAAAAGGAAGAGAGCTGGTGGCAGCATAGAGCCGGATGAAATAGACCGTCCATGGAATATTGCACAGCTATGTCCCTTATATTCATAGTTATATTTTCTTGTAATCGTATATGTACATGTTCAAAGTGAAATAAAGTATTGGTTTCCTCATATTATTATTTTTGAGACGTATTTGCCATCTTATTTCCAAAAGAGCATGTAATTTTTTGGAAAATCCTAGAATGCTTGAAATTACTTTATGCTCATGTTCGTTTTGGTTACGATTTTTGAACAATATAAAAATGTTACCTTAGGGTACAAAATTTAAAATTATTGTCTATACTTTGATTCTTTATCTGATTGCTTAGACGCGGGTATTTTCCGAGTAATGAGTTGTTGGTACTGGAAGCCGGCTTTGTTTCCGAGTTTAAACTGGTTTAGTAATTGCGCTCCGTTGCCCGGAAAAGTTTCCGTGTTAAAGGTTGGCCGACCCATGAAAGGGACGAGGCAGAGAGCCAGATAAACTGATAAGTATTGACATATATAAAAAAGAGTGCTTCAAAAACTTTCAAGCACAAAGCATCAAAATATATAAGCAAATGTGCTAAGATAGTAAAAGCATCAGTTTTTACAGACCAGCACAAAATAAATATTGTAGCCATCATTACATTGCCATAATTTTAAGATAATGCATAGAATTTTTTTATGATGCAGGCGGTGGTGATGAAGCAGGTGGAACACTAAAATCAACAGCAGTGTCGCCCTCGATCTCAGACTCGGAAGCGTTGCTGATTTCTGGCTCTTGAGGCGAAGGAGGCGCGGCGACATTGAGCTCCTAGAAGTTTAAGACTTCCAAAGAAGTTGCGGGTCCATATTACAAACATACACACATTATTATTATTACAATACCAGAAGTTTAAGACTTCCAAAAGATTCAACTTACAAACCAAAAGATAAGTGTTTCAACGGAAGTTTCAAAGTGAAAACTTAAAATCCAAGTTGAGCTCAACAACTTATTGCTATATATTGTTCATGTTGCTCGACTCAATTGGCTCCTAGAACTATAGTAATTATTCTAACTCTTGGTACTCTCCTCCGTAGACGATATCATAGTCCTCCCTTCTATGGCTCCATACATATTGGGCTCTTCATAGAAGACCTCCTCTTGGCTCTCAGTTGCATACATCGGAGTATCTTTAGGATCCTCAGAGTCTAAGCAAGGGATCAAAGGAAAGGGTGAGTAACAGCGTTACCCAACAAGTTCATTATATGCAAGGTGGGAAGTTTGATGCTCTATCTACCACCTCGGACTATAAGTCCTTGGAACTATGCAGTTTTTGTAAATATTTCTTCAAAGATTGATTTTATTATGAAAGTCTATGACCATCAGCCTTAACAGGTTGATCAGAACTTTCATGGAGTTCCTTTCCTGCCGCGTTCGTAGCTCCTTCCCGGAACAGGGAGTAACAAGTTACAGTTCTTACACTCTGCAGAGGTGCGTTACTTTACCCATGAGAGATCAACTTCCTTGTTTCACAACCGGGCATAATTTCTCATCCACAATTCCATGATGTGGGGCCTACTAGTTGGTCCAAGCCAATCACTGCACTCTCCGCAACCTCATATGTCTGAACGATCCTCCGGGGCCGGCTCACCTCCGTTAAGCCCCCTTTCGGGCAGGCTAAAACCCTGATAAGTTCCCAAAAACTCTATGTCAACAGACGGATTTTTAATCCCAGATGCCTATTATGCCATACATCGCAATCCCAGGATTACCATTTTTGCGAGACATAACAGATTTGGATATCACAGTACATCATCCATTACAAACCATACATAAGGTCTTACACAAATAAGGATATCATGATCCAGTTCTTAATACAACTCAAGCAGCGGAATAACGTAAAGATAACGATAGTGTACGCGATGCTCCATCTTCGGGGTCACAGGCAATGCTGACGATGGGAGATGATCCTAGTTGTCGTAACCTTCTCAAGTCCGTTATCCTGATACTCCTCTTCATAGTCTGGCCACGGGAATAGCCAGGGACAAAGCCCTAAGTACTCTTTATGTACTCGCAAACTAATACTAATAAGTTAAGTTGGTTTTTGTAGTAGGATACTAAGATCTAGTGTTGTTTTGCAAAAAGCCAGATTTACCTCTACTAAGTTCAAAATCAAGGAAATATAGTTGAACGTTTTATAACACCTAAGTGGGAACTTGCATTTCATGTCACAACTCTGTTGTGGTCAAGTCAAAGTCATAAATCATTTCATAAGTTGTTTTTAAAATATGTAATGATAGAATAGTATGACAACTCCAACTGTCTATAACCGCAGACGCGGCTATTCAAATAGTTTGACACTGTGCAGAGATTGTACACTTTCAGCACAACATTCGATACATCCGTCAGGAACAATCCTGAATTCACCATACTCAGTATGCGGATAATCAACCTTTCCATTACACGCCCTAGTATAGGCACCTTTCCTGTGAGTTTGGACTCCCAACCCTGACCAACTGTCATCTTGGGTACTACATAGGTGGACAATCTTCACAAGGTAGCCTCAGCTCAAACCTTGGCCGCAAGGGAACCCATACTAAGGTATATAAATTTCCAGAAAAGCCCTACCCAATTTTTGGGTATTGTGGTTGTACGGTAAAATTGGAATAGTATCGCATCCAGACAACCATCAGTTTTATAAAGGGCTAAGGCTCATGCCTTAACATTTTCATCATCAAAATCATTTGGTGTTCCAGAACACATTTCAAAACATTTCAGTAGAATGACTCATCATTCTAAGGTTTTCATAACCATTTTCACCAAGTCTTCCCATCTAAAGTTGATCAAGTTTTATGCTTAGCACTAGCATCTACAAGTGGGGGTAATAACTAAAGAGGGGTAATAAATAAGTGGGAATTAGCTAAGTTCAATCTCATGCCTTAGGATGACATCAAGATTATCTGACTTAGGCCAAATTTTATGCTCTTTATGCTACCTTCAGTTATCTTTCTAGAATATACAAGTCACTATGTAAACTCTAAGAGAAAGCTTTGATAAAGAAAATAAAGTAGTAAGCTTGCAAGTAAAACTAGGATTGGGTATCAAGTGGTGTAAGCTTGCTAAGTTAATAGCTTGCTCATTCAAATAGTAGTATTAGGCTTGCATAAGTAGGGGTATCTTGCAAATGTTAGCTTGCAAGGTTTCAAGTATTGGCTTGCATAGATATCAGTATAATCTTGCCTTCTGCAGAGAAGTGGTTGAAGTTCTCCTAGGCTTCTTCCTCGTAGAATCCTCCTTCCTCCTCATATCCTTGGTCGGTACTAGCGTCTATAAATAAATACGAGGTACACAATCACCAAACAATACTTAACTATTTCCAATCATCACTCAAAGGTTCACACTAGATGATCTATCATCATCACTATCATTACAAGATTAAAGCACTTGTCTTATTTATTTTAATTTCAGAAAAGTAATTTCTACTCATTTAAAAACTGCTTAAGATTTAATATTCTCCAACTCAAACATGGGATCATGTTGACACATGTCATCACCACATATTTCAGTACATGGTAATGTGAGTTAAAGTGGTGTCACAATTTAATAAAGTTTAACCTTTTATTTTAATTAAATAAAGTGACTAGAAATGCCTATGTGGCATTCTTTTATTACTAGAATATTATCTCTGCAAGTAAACCCATATGTTTTTATATATTCTGAAAGGTATGGTCAAATGTGATTTTTGAGAGTTGGAATCAACTCAAAAACTCTTATGGTTGAATTTTGAAAAATGTTTGAATGCATAAAAGCTTCTGCCTTGTTATTTTTACCATGGTTGATCTGCACATCCAAATGGTTTGAATCCAACGGGCTTGGATTAAGCATTTCAGTACCTTTCTAATAAAATTGGTTTCATGCATTTTGGTTCAGTAAATCGAGATGGGTTGATTTTTGAATCTATGGACAGAAGTGTGTTTGAAATTAAATGAATAAAACTAAATTTGAATTGTTGGGTCGCGCGGGAGCTTTTACTGGGCCGGCCCACTACGCATAGCGCACACGCGGGCTGGTTAAGTGACTGTCCCCATGCGTCAGTGAGACGAGGAGGGGCGAAGCGGTACAGGGCAATGTGGACCATGAGATCTAGTTCTAATCGAACGTCTCTGGTTTATCGTCCATGTCGGGCAGCGCCGGCGAGACAGAACCCTAACGCGGCAGGTGGGGGTCGTGGGAGGCTCATCGGGGCTCAGGCGAGGGTCGGCGATGGGGGAGAATGATGAAGTCGACGACAGCGATCTTCCTGGTACCGACAGCTTCTCCTGGGGCGGCTGCAATCGATGGCTCCCTTCTTCTCTAGCAGCGGCAGGCTCCGGCCAAATTCCGGCCAGAGAGAGCTCACCTTGCTCCGAGAAGAGGTGGGAAGGATCAGTGAGAGGTGGGGAGTGAGATGGTGTGGAGGAATCGAGCTGGGGAGACCTCCTTTTATAGGCGAGCAAGAGGGGCAGCACCGCATGGGCTGAGGTCATCGGAGGCGACGACACAGTTTGCTATCGGCGTGGCTGAGGCTAGGGGACGGTGCACGGTGTCCTGGCGATCGTTGCTAGCTTAAAGGCAAGGCATAGGGTGGTCGGATTTGGTCTGGAACGTGTGGTGCTCTGCGCGGTACCGACGGCGAACTTCGCGACGTGCGGCGGCTACGGCGTATGGTCGAGGAAACGAGCATGTCTATTGGGCTCCTGGGATGGTGGGGTTCATGCTAGCGGGAGGCAAGGGCTCGAGGTGGTCAGGTGGAGTGGGAACATCGCGTGCAAGGTGGTGCGCGTCGACATGGTCGACAGCGGCATGGGCACGGCATTTCCGGCGGTTCCTGTCTCTATCTTCGAGCTAGGGCTGGTCTAGAGGGGGCGACGAGGCATGGGCAGCATGCCAGACAAGGTTGGCGCAGGTAGTTCTTCCTCTAGCTTGTTGTCCACATTGGGGTGGCAAGGTGAGGCTCGGCCTGCTCACGATTGATGGCAATTTGAAGCTCACAGTGGTGCTAGAGGTTAATAACTAAGCTAGATGATCTACTAAATGCTTGTTGCAACCATAGAGGAAACAAGGTTGGCCAAATTTACTGCTGCAAATAGTGTTAGATGTTTGTTTGATTTGTATCTGCAAGGTGTTTGATGAAATGGCCGCAAGAACTTTGAATTTTGGATTCAAACTTGGTGGGTTTGCTAGGAACATACTAGGGAGTGTCTGGTTAGTTGGATTAGTCAATGGGCACTGGTTTGGTTGAGTTTTGAAAATGGGTGATCTTCACATATGATAAAGATTCAATTTTGAATTGTGATTTGAATGAGGTTGCCAAATGTTTATGTAAGTTTGAAAGGTGGGCTTTGATTCACTTTTACTTGTTCTAGCAAGGGGTGAAAAGAATTGGGAAAGTTTCTGTTTGAAATCTTGAACTAGAAACACTCAAAGTGACCTAGTGAGCAAGATTGGCAAAAATGACCATTTGCTTTATTTGATTTGTTTTTTATTTTCTCTTGATTTGTTTCTACATGGAAATGTTTTATATGATGTTATTTTCATCTTTAAACCATTTCTTTCTATTTAGGTTAATTACACAAGTTCATTCATGAACTTATCAAATCATCTCACTCACACATGCATTCATATGATTTTAATTAATCCAAGTTTTTGTTAACCCTAATTTTAGTGATTAGAGTTTGATGATCATTGTTTTATATTTTTGGGATGTTACAAACCTTCCCCCCTTAAACAAAATCTCGTCCCGAGATTTGAAAAAGGAAGAAAAAGATTACCTAGGATTTAAAGAGATCGGGAAATTCCGTCCTGATGTGATCTTTGCGCTCCCAGGTAGCTTCTTCTTCAGTGTGGTTGCTCCACTGAATCTTGAGAAACTTGATGCTTCGGGTCCTGGTGGTTCTGAAAGCTTCTTCCAAAATATGTATGGGTACTTCGGGATAGGTCAGGTCATCGTTGATCTCTATGGTCCGGTGATCAATGTTCTTGAAAACTTCGGTCTTCTCCGGAACTTCAAGGAATTTGCGAAGTAACGATATATGGAACACATTGTGCACTGCGGACATTTCCTCTGGTAGTTCTAATTGATATGATACCTCTCCTCGACGATTCAGAATGTTGAAGGGTCCGATATATCTAGGGGCTAACTTTCCTTTGAGATGGAAACGTTGCATTCTTTTCAAAGGCGACACTTTAAGATACACAAAATCTCCGGTATTGAAAGAGAGGTCTCGATGTCTCTTGTAAGCATAACTCTTTTTTCTTGACTAGGCGGTCTTGAGGTGCTCACGAATCTTGTGAACTCTCTCTTCTTCTTCTCGTAGGGTGTCGGGTCCGAAAATCTGACTCTCTCCTACTTCCGACCAATTCAAAGGGGTGCGACACTTCCTTCCATACATGAATTCAAATGGGGCCATTTGCAAACTAGCTTGGTAACTGTTATTGTATGAAAATTCTGCGAAAGGCAGACAGTCTTCCCATTTAGATCCATACTCCAGCACACATGCTCTCAACATATCTTCGTGTATTTGATTTACTCGCTCCGTTTGTCCATCGGTCTGAGGGTGATATGCGGTGCTGAAATCTAGTTGGTTTCCTAAAACTTCTCGGACTTTCTTCCACAATCTCGAGGTAAACTAGGTTCCTCGATCCGATACAATGTTCTTGGGGACTCCGTGCAAACTGACGATTCTAGCTATGTACAATTCTGCTAGCTTCGAACTCTGGTATGTGGTCGTGACTGGTAAGAAATGGGTGTCCTGCGGGTCTTTGATGTCCCACCTTGACTCTATGACATATATCACACTTGGCGATATAGCTTCCGATTTCTCTCTTCATCTTATGCCACCAAAATTGTTCCTTCAAATCTTGATACATCTTCGTTCCTCCGGGGTGGACAGAATAAAGAGGATCATGGGCCTCTTTCAAAATAACTTCTTTTAACTCCGAATCTGCTGGTACACAAAGGCGTCCTTCGTACCATAGAACTCCTTCTTTGTCTTCGGTGAATCCGGGTACCCTGCCTATACCGATATGACGCTTGATTCCGTCGATACTAGCATTTCCTTTCTGCGCCTCTTTGATATGGCTGTTCAAAGTGGGTTGAAGTTCTATGCTAGCCAAAAATCCTTCACTTACTAATTCCATTCGGAAATCTTCCATCTCTTTGTGCAGACTTGGTTGCTCCTTCAAAATCATGGAGTTCAAGCGGCACGGCAATCTGCTAAGGGCATCTGCTACCACATTGGCTTTACCGGGGTGATAGTGAATGTCCAGATCATAATCCTTGATTAGCTCAATCCATCTTCTCTGTCTCATATTCAGCTCCTTCTGAGTGAATATATACTTCAAGATCTTGTGATCCGAATAAATCTCAGAACGGTTTCCCATCAGGTAATGCCTCCATGTCTTCAGGGCTAGAACTACGGCTGCTAGTTCAAGGTCATGGGTTGGATAATTCTGTTCATGTTGCTTCAGTTGTTGGGATAGATAAGATATAACTTTTCCTTCTTACATTAGCACACATCCGAGACCGATCTTGGATGCGTCACAATACACATCAAAGGGCTTTGTGATATCCGGCATGATCAAGATTGGGGCTGAAATCAATCTTCTCTTGAGTTCTTGAAAACTCGCTTCACATTTGTCCGTCCATTCAAACTTCTTGTCCTTCTTCAGCAATTGGGTCATGGGTCTGGCGATACTCGAGAATCCTTCTACGAACTTGTGGTAGTATCCCGCTAATCCGAGAAATGCACGAACTTGGGTTTGAGTGGTTGGGGCTTGCCAATCTACGACATCCTTCACCTTCGCAGGGTCAACGGCAATTCCTCCGGCTGATACAATATGTCTGAGGAATCCTACCTCCTGTAACCAGAATTCACATTTGCTAAACTTGGCATATAGTTGATGCTCTCTAAGGGTTCCAAGAATGGTCCTTAGGTGTAGTTCTTGTTCTTCTTATGATTTGGAATAAATCAGAATGTCATCGATGAAAAGAACGACAAACTTATCTAGGAAGTCCATAAAAATCTTATTCATGAGGTTCATGAAATAAGCGGGGGCATTGGTTAATCCAAAAGACATGACAGTATACTCGTATAATCCATATCTAGTCGTAAAGGCAGTCTTTGGAATATCCTCTACGCGAATCTTGAGTTGATGATAGCCAGTTCTAAGATCAATCTTAGAAAACAGTTTGGCACCAGTCAACTGGTCAAACAGGTCTTCTATCTTCGGCAACGGGTACTTGTTTTTGATAGTGACATCATTCAACTTCCGATAGTCCGTACACAAACAGTTACCTCCATCTTTATTGTCCACAAACAAGACAGGTGATCTCCAAGGTGATGCACTTGGTTGAATCAATCCAATTTCTAGCATGGCATCCAGTTGCTTCTTCAGTTCTGCTAGTTCAGACGGGTTTATACTATATGGTCTTTGGGCTATGGGTACGGTTCCATGGATTAGTTCAATGATAAACTCAATATCCCGATACGGGGGCATACCGGGCAAAACATCTAGAAATACATCGAGGTATTCACAGACTATCCGGACTTGGTCAATGGTTAGCTGGGCTATACTCTTGTTGCAATTGAATTGACGGGGCAAGGTTTCAGACACATGCTCGACTGATATTCCGGCTGTACTGGTCATGGTTATGGCTTTCTTGGCACAGTCAATTAATCCTTTGTGTTTGGACATCCAATCCATTCCTAGTACTACTTCCAAACCTTTAGTTCCAAGTACTATTAGATTAGCATAAAAATCTATGCCATGGATTTGGATAGGGACGGCTTTGCAAATTTGCCCAGCTTTGGTAGTTGAACCAGGTATTTGAACAATCATAACATGCTTCAATTTGGTTGGTTGAATCTTACTAGTCCATGCAAATTCTTCAGTGACAAATGAATGTGATGCTCCAAAATCAAACAACACTCTTGCAAGTATTGAGTTAACAGAAAACATACCTAGCATGACATCTGGCGCTTCTTGGGCTTCTTCAGCATGCATGACAAAGAGACGGTCGTTGCGGTTGAGCAAGTTTCCTAGGGAAAACCTTCTTCCGGGCTGAACACGACGCTCCTGCTGAGCTGGGATATTTGCATTGGGGGCTACGACAATCTTCTTGGGGCACTCATTGGAATAGTGACCCTTGGTTCCACATTCATAACAAATCACTTGCGACTTGTCCTTTGCTGCAATAGGCACAACATTGCTTACGGTCCTTGGGGCAGTGTTGGTGTTGGTGGTGGCATTGTTGTTGTTGAACTTGGGAGGTGCACGGGTGAAATTGCTGGAGTTGCCGGGGTTGTTGTGATTTCCTGCAGGCCTTGGGTTTCCACGGTTGGGATAGGTCGGACGGTTCATTGGGGGTCTGTTGGTTCTCGGGGCAAATCCTGGAGATGGGTTGGGGCGATACTTTGGTGTATGGTGGGTTCCTGGCTGATGCATCATGTGACGCTTGCGGTTCTCATTAGCTTGATTGATCTTTCCTTCTAACTGAATGGCAGAGTCAACTAAGGCTTCAATGTCCGCAAAGGGGATATTGACTAACACTGTCTGCATCTCATCGTGCAGACCATTCAGGAATCGCTCTTTCTTCTTGGCATTAGTGTCGATCTCATCCGGGGCATACCTAGACAATGACAAGAATTTGTCATGGTATTCCACTCCGGTCATCCTTCCTTGCTCTAGTTCCCTGAATTCATCTCTCATCCTCTTGATTAAACCCGATGGCACATGGGTTCTGCTGAACTTGACCTTGAATTCCTCCCAAGTCATCATCTGACCTCCGGTCATTGCACGAATGCTATTCCACCATGCTCTTGCATCTCCGGCCAGATAGTGAGTGGCGAACAGAACTTTCTCATTAGCTTCCTGTCCTGCGACTTCCAGATTGTTCTCCATAGTTTGCAGCCAATCATCTGCATCTAAGGGCTCTTCTGAATTAGTTAAAATAAGTGGATTGGTGTTCTAGAAATTCATGATCTTAGATCCATGGTTGTCCTGATTTCCTAGGCCTTGGTTGTTGTTGGCCATCTGGGCGATGTGTTGAAGGGTGGCTAAGTTGTCTTGACGTTCAGCTCGTTCAGCTTCATGGTCAGAAACCAACATTTGCAAGATCTGCAACATCGGGTCCGGGGATGAACCGCTTCCTCCACGAGGCATCTGAAGATTGAGATAGATCATGAGAAAAGAGGGAAATTTCTAAGGTTCAGGGATTGTTGAAAAGTTTTTGAAGTTTGACTCAGATTTTTTTCTAGCAACTTGCTTTTCATTCATTCATAACACACAGTACAAACACACACCACAACAAAGATGGTTTTAATAACCATTCTAGGAAACTATGATATAGTGGGACCAAATATAACTCACTAACGCTAGTGCTCAAGTGCTACTACTCCTTGGAGTCAGTGTCCTCATCATCATCATCATTATCATCATCATCATCATCATCGAAGAAGGCGAAATCATCCTCATCGGTGAAGAAGTCCATGGCCTGATCCTCCAGAAAGTCATCATCAGCACTGAGATAGGAGTAGGGGTCTCCATGAAGGTCTTCTCTCGTGGATGGTCTCCTCCAAATCCGTGATCCGGTGGCGAAGACGGGAAATGATGCGCTCCTTCTTGTCGAGCTAACGGTGACGAGACTTGTGATCCTTCACTAGCATGGCGAGGGTCTGATCCTTCTTCTTGGCGATGGCGTACTTGTGGTTAGCGTAGGAACGGGCATTGTCCAACTCCTTCTGACGGTCGTACATCATGAAGCTGAGGTGGTCTAGTTGATTCTTCATCTCGGGGTGGTATGGGGCTTCCAGTGGCTGTCCTATAACATCACGCCTTGGGTAGAACTCAAAACGGGTACCCTTGATTTGATTGATACTCTGCCCACACAGATGGGCAAGATCTTCCTGCATGGCGCTGGCAAGTCCATCGAGCTAGTTGGTCTCTCTTAAGGTGAACTAAATTCCCTTTGCCATGGGAGGTTCAATCTTTCCTCGAAGACTCACAACAACTATCCAATGCAAATCTTCTCCTTCCTGATCATTGAGCTAAGCTCCGAAGAACTCGGGGTGTGGACACTCCAGTATCTCCTACAACTGGTCCAAGTCACGCTCAAAGATGGGGTCTCCTCCATTCCCCAACTGATAAAACTTGTTGTACTTCACGTCCATCTATAAGAATATAGGATGAGTAAGTTAGTAGAATGATCAAGTGTGTCAAATTTTAGGTAATTTTACAAGAATTTTTGAGGAACATGAATTTTCATGAAAGAGTCTAAGTGATAAGAATGAGAATAAGTTTTTGTAAATACTCACTTATTTTGGTTTGGAAACTAAGTTTTCGATTCAAACGTCCATTCTAACTAGGGTTTCCTATGGTCAGGATGGCTCTGATACCAACTTGTCAACACCTAGATTTTTAATCCCAGATACTTGTTATGCCATAAATCGCAATCCCAGGATTACCATTTTTGCGAGACATAACAGATTTGGATATCACAGTACATCATCCATTACAAACCATACATAAGGTCTTACACAAATAAGGATCTCATGATCCAGTTTTTAATTCAACTCAAGAAGCGGAATAAAGTAAAGATAATGATAGCGTAGGCGAAGCTCCATCTTCAGGGTCACATGCAATGCTGACAATGGGAGATGATCCTAGTTGTCGTAACCTTCCTGCGGTCCGTCATCGTGATACTCATCTTCATAGTCTGGCCACGGGAATAGCCAGGGACAAAGCCATGAGTACTCTTTAACTACTCGCAAAATTGGTTTCATGCATTTTTGTTCATTAAATCGAGCTGGGTTGATTTTTGAATCTATGTACAGAACTGTGTTTGAAATTAAATGAATAAAACTAAGTTTGAATTGTTGGGTCGCGCGAGAGGTTTTAATGGGCTGGCCCACTAGGCACAGCGCACGCGCGGGCTGGTTAAGTGGATGTCCCCACGCGTCAGTGAGATGGGGAGGGGCAAAGCGGTACGGGGCAATGTGGACCGTGAGATCTAGTTCTAATCGAACGGCTCTGGTTCATCATCCACGTCGGGTAGCGCCGGCGAGACAGAACCCTAGCACGGAAGGTGGGGGTCGTGGGAGGCTCACCGGGTCTCAGGCGAGGGTTGGCGACGGGGGCGAATGAAGAAGTCGAAGACGGCGATCCTCCTGGTACCGACAGCTTCTCCTGGGGCAACTCTAATTGACAGCTCCCTTCTTCTCCAGCAGCGGCGGACTCCAGCCAAATTCCGGTGAGAGAGAGCTCGCCTTGCTCCGAGAAGAGGTGGGAAGGATAAGTGAGAGGTGGGGAGTGAGATGGTGTGGAGGAATCGAGCTGGGGAGGCCTCCTTTTATAGGCGAGCAAGAGGGGTAGCACGACGTGGGCTGAGGTCGTTGGAGGCGACGGTACAGGCGGCTATCAGCATGGCTGAGGCTAGGGGAAGGTGTGCGGTCTCCTGGCGATCGTTGCTAGCTTAAAGGTAAGGCGTAGGGCGGTGGGATTTGGGCTGGAACATGCGATGCTCTGCGCGGTACCGACAGCGAACTTTGCGGCGTGCGACGGCTATGGGGTATGGTCGAGGAAACGAGCATGTCTAGTGGTCTCCTGGGACGGTGGGGTTCATGCTGGCGGGCGGCAAGGGCTCGAGGTGGTCGGGTTGAGTGGGAACAGCGCGTGCACAGTGGTGCGCGTCGGCATGGTCGACAGCGGTGCGGGCATGGCGTTTCCGGCAGTTCCTGTCTCTGTCTTCGAGCTAGGGCTGGTCTACAGGGGGCGGTGAGGGATGGGCAGCATGCCAGACAAGGTTGGTGCATATACATAAAAACTTATTTCTTAATTTATTTAGATAGATTGGATTATTGTGAATCCAAAAATATTTTATATAATTTTTATATTTTTATTTTATTTTTCTAGAATTTATTTAAGTTCAGGGGTATTTTGGTATTTTCTTAATTATTAAAAACTTTTCAGGTTTTGGGCCAACCTTTTGGACTGTTTGGGCCAATCTTGGCCCAATTGGACTTGTCAAAATATTTCCCTGAAGTGGTAATGGCCCTATCAGCCCAATACACCCCTCCTCTCTCTCTTCCTCTCTCTCTCTCTCTCTCGTTCTCACCTCTTCTTCTTCCTTGACCCCGTGGTCCCCGACTCCACCGTCGTGTGATTCATGCCACTGTGATCCTCTCTAGCCGCCTCCGTGGTGCATGGCGTGGTTGTTGACCCTACTCCTTCATATAAGCCATTTCGATTTGGATTTGGGGCTCTCCTGTGGCCAGGTCGGCTCCGTCCCGAACCCTAGGGTTTAGGGTGGTGCTGGTGATGCTGCCGCCGCTGCGCCCGTGGTGCTGTGGGGTGTTCCTTTGTTGTTATGGTGGTGCTGCTCGCCCTCAAGCATTTCTATGGTCGCCGCCTCGGCTCGGGGCGGGTTGCAGCACCCCTTGGGTGCTCCCCGTGCCGCCGCGCTCGTTGGCCCTCTGATTCTGCTTCTAGACTATAGCTAGAACCTCTAGTAAGTTGTTCTTTCTTACCTCTCGTGCTCTCTGTACTATGCCTCCCTACCCTGTGTGCTTCTAGTGGTTATCCCTGATTAGGGTTCATGTCCTGATTAGGGTTCATGTCCTCTGTTGTGCTTATATATGATGAATTGGAACTAGTAGTTATGATCTTTGAGTATGGTGATTATGTTGATCACTGTCCATAGTTAATTTTTATGATTCTAGTGGCTTTATTGGTCTGATTCCAATTGATAATTGGTTGTGATTTAGTTGATACTGCTACTGTGCAACTATTACTTGTGGATGCTGTTGATTTGGGAACTTTGTACTGTCAAAATGTTAGTACTGACAGTAGTTCTGTCAGTGATTGTTCACTGCATCTATAATTGTTGGATTGTATGGTGATATGCAGACTGATATTAATCATTATATTCTAGTGATGTTCTGAAGATGTATAGATAAGCTTGATGCTGATTTCTGGCATTTGATTCCAGGAAAATGATATTTAGTGGCTTGCCATTTTATTTGGGAAAGCTAAGTATTGGTTTTGCTTGGCTTTTATAACTTGTCCTTGTGACACCATCATAGAATGGCACACAAGTTGTTGGTTTCTATTACTGAGCTTAATTCTGACAATGCTTGAAATTGGTAAATGTCAAAGATAAGTTGAAATCTTCTTTCAAACTTCTCTGCCTATGATGTTTGTCTGAGGTAAAGGAACTAGTTTCCTAATTTGTTGTACCTGATAGAAATGTTCTGGTATTAATACCAGTTACTAATTCTTGAGTCATAGTTGGGACAATGATTGGTGTGCTTCTTAAGTTATATGGATCTATAAGATCTAGGGATTCTAGAATGCTACTCTTTTTTAAGAGATGTGCCCAGAATTTCCAAATCTTGGCTATATTTACTCTTGGAGTATGGGATATATCTTTATAGCCAGGATCAATGAAGTTGTTCTAAGATCCTGGTTTGATCTGTATAGTTTACTTATGGCTTTTGGATTCAAAATCTTCTATGATGGATTCACCTCACTTGGGTGAATACTGAGAAGTTAAATATGGAACAACACATGGATCTCTATATAGATATGATAGACAGATCATGTGAGGGTTTTATATAACTCATCACAACAGTTGGTTGTTGTTGTGGTTGCTGGTTGATCAGGTGACTTGATCTTGCTGTCTTGTGCTGCTGGCCTGATCTTGTTCTTCTCCTGATGCTGCTCCTGCTAGCTCCTGGAAGCTTGTCCTTGATCTAGCTATCCACCTTCTGGTTCCTGTTAGTTTGGCCTTGTCCTTGCTATCCACCTGATCCACCCCCTCCTTATGTCACCATCTGGTGAGTGCTGGGATGATCTGGTGTGTGGTTGGTTTGGTTTGGCTGTGGCTAGACTGCTTGTGCTTGGTGTGTATGAGCAAGGAAATGGTGCTCTAGTGCTTGCCCACAACTGTGTTGAGCTCTTTTGCTTGTGTGGGCAGTTGTGGCTGTGTTGACATCACATCCATGCATTTAGTTGTGTAAGATGCTTGTCTGCCTGCTGCATCCGTATGGATATGCGCAGGGAGATGATCTACCTTTTTATCTGATTACCACTTATCTGCCTGGTGAAACTTGCCCCTCTTACTGATTGGAATCATTTGACTTGTGGCTTATTTATTATGAAATATTTAATTCTTTCATATTGGTGAAACTTGCCCCTAAAGGTTTACTCAATGATGTAAAATGGAACAGTGCATCTCACTGTTCACTACTGAGAGTAAAATAACTTAATCTTTATTTCTTTTCTTTTTTTTGTTCTTTGTTTTGCAGGTACAAGATTTAAAGGTTCAAGATTAGAATAGGTTTTCTTTTTGATAGAATAGTTCCTTTGTAATTTTTTTTTCTTTTGTAATCTTTATTTTATTATGTTGTAATAAAGATGTATTAGGTTAATAATAATGTAATTTCCTCTTTCTGTAATTTCACTCTTGTAAAGATTCAAACTTTATAAGTTACATTTTGTAACTAATTGATGAAATGATTATATGAAATAAATATTCATTTGTTTAATTATCAATCTTACATAGAGTTTCTGGTTATTATTTATTGTTTCTAAATTATATGATATTACTAAATCACAGTTCCATTATTTTACAATGTAATTTCAAATCTTAAGTTTGAATTCAAATTCTTTTCCCAAAACACACTAATCCATAAATATCATGTCAAAGGTTATAACGATCATTCTCCGAGGCTATTCCTAAACTTAAAGAGTGAAAGAAACTTTGATCACTTTAAGTTTTCATTTGGCGAAAACTTTACCCACATTTTTATAGATGAATACATGTAATTGCACAAATTCCTAAATCTACACTTCCCCCCTTAAATGCTGGATTTTCATTTATAGATGAATACATTTTTATAGATGAATACATGTAATTGCACAAGTTTTCATTTGGTTCCTAAATGCTGGATATTACAGACTTCCCCCCTTAAATTAAACTTCGTCCCGAAGTTTGTTGAAGTGTACCTGAATAGTTCTGGATAGGCTTTTCTTAAATCATCTTGTTTTTCCTAGGTGGCTTCTCTCTCGGGGTGATGTTCCCACTATACCTTGCAGTATATGATTGCCCTGTTCCTCAACCTTTTCCAGTTTTCTTCCAACATTTTACAGGGTTTTTCAACATAGGTCAAGTCTTCTTGTAATTCTATCTCTGTAAGATCCCACCTTTATAAAGGTAAAGATCCCTATGATTGCAATGCTAGTCCCTGGATCAATTGCTAGCATCCATAGTTTAAGATGAAGTACACATAAACAAAGGTCATTATTACATCGTCATTCCAGAGATAACATAGACTTTTACAACTCCATAGCCATAGGCTAGTACACGAGTTTAACTTAACAATATAAAATAGAAGTCTTTGTCTTCATGTGCCACAGGAAAGCATGTTGAGTGTAGACTCATAACCCCTAATCATCATCAGAGTAACCTGCAACATCACAAGTTACAACCATAGTGGGTCAATACATTGGAATAGTATTGGAAAGTGATACCATAGTAAAATATTAGCATCTAATTACTACATGAATTTTGCTAACTGTAGCTTAGGCTTGCTTTGCTCAAAATAGGTTTTACCTATCAGTTGAAAACACTAAGTTTTGTTTGGCAAAAAGTTTCCCAAGGAACCACCAATAGAATTGATTTTAGTTAAACCAAATGAATTGATTTTTGTTTTCAAAATTTTCTAAAATACTAGGGATCATCCTACGATCATTGTTAGCAACAAAAGTCTAACTCATACTAGTGACTAGGAACACTTGACTCACTCCGTCTAGGGTTTGAATGCAGGGTTTTCGAAAATAGTGTTTTGCCAAAACATTTCAATGGAAAGTTTTGCATGGACGACTATGATGCAATTCCATGAATGATATGCTGAACCAAATCTAAAATTTGGGATGTGTATGCTGAACCAAATCTAAAATTTGGGATGTGACAAGACTAAGCCCCTTAAGATGAATCTCGTCCCCGAGATTCGGCGCGACTAGCAAATAGGTGTGGGTAGTCCTCTCGGATATCATCCTCACGCTCCCAAGTGGCTTCCTCTTCGGTGTGGTGGCTCCACTGCACTTTGCAAAACCTGATTGTCTTGGTACGGGTAATCCTCTCCGCTGTCTCCAGAATCTTGAACGGCTTCTCCTCATAGGTCAAGTCATTCTCAAGCTGAACCTCCTCTAGTGGCACAGTGTCTCTCAAGGGCGTATCCACCATCTCCGGATGGCACTTCTTCAGCTGGGACACGTGGAACACATTGTGAACAGCGGACAGAGCATCTGGCAACTCCAACTGATAAGCGACTTCTCCTTTGCGTGCTAAGACCCGATATGGTCCAATAAACCGAGGTGCCATCTTACCCTTGATACCATCTTGTACCACCACGGTTATAAAAAGACCGTGGCTTCTATGTGACATGCCAATCCCTGGATCGGTTCATTGGCCCACAATAGAATAAGATGAATAACATAGCAAAATATCCGTGTATCATAAATAACGAAGATCCAGAGTACCATTATTACAATAAAAGCTTAGCTCAAGGCTAGCTCAAATTATTCAGGTAGCAACATAAATAAAGTAAATCCTCCATTCTTCAAATTGCCCACAAGTGAACAAGTGCCGAGTGGAGTACCGTGGCCTATATCGATTACTCAGAATCGGAATAACCTGCAACATGAAACGTAGCAGCCCTGAAAGGTTAATACATGGAATGTATGGCAAGTAGAGCTAGTAAAGGAGACAATAGTGCTAACATCTACATGCATATTTGGCAATTGGAGCTGTGTCTGGCTTGCATTTGCAAATACATTTGTCCTACTTTCATAAACAGTTTTTGATTTTCTTTGAAAAGATCCCAATTAAGTTAACCCAACAATATTAAAGCAATTATGAAATTAGAATGAGCGAGAAACATGTCATGGAATCAATATCAAGCAACTCAGATGTCCATAACCGGGGACACGGCTAATCGATTAGATTATACACCCTGCAGGGGTTAGTACACTTTACCCATGTGACTTGGCCAGCCTAGCTCGTACCATCACTCTCATTTTGGGTGATGATAGGGAGAAGTCCAAGAAGAGACTGTTCGGGAAGTAGCTCCCCAATCCCGACGCGCACCGGTCCAACCTACCAAAATTCTACATCTCTGGATACGCGGGTTCGAGTTACCACAACCTACTATGTCCAACCAACCTCCCATTTCATTATTGGCACATGGTTGTACACGTAAGCTACAGAATAAAGAAGCCAATCATTTTCTCTTGATACCTGGGTGCCTTTCTGCAATGAAACCACCAAAATTTATCAATCCCATCACACCTAGGAGATTTATTGATTAAGTTGTTTTAGTTTTCACAAACCAACACTTTTAGAAACAAGTTTCAGTGATGTAACCCAGCCCCTGTTCATCATAGCATGGCTAAGCACATTTACCAACGGTGGTTCATCTACAAGGAAAGCCCTACCACATAATAGGACATAGCATAGCGATAGTATCATCCTACACATGCGTGTACAAAATACACGACAATGCATTGAAAATAGTAGGACAATATCATGAACAAGGTAGCATCTACTTGCCTTGGTTGTAGCGGTCGGAAGAACAATCCACACACGAGCAAGCGTTGCACTCGTCACAATCTACACGATATAATTGCAATCATAAACAAACAATCCACAAGCATATGCAACAAAGATGATGCATGAATGCATGCATGACAAGTGGGGTGATGCTACAGCAACACCACATAATAGTATTCACTAGGGGAACTGATTGCATGCATGGAAAATAGTTTTAGCGCAAGGAAAACTATTATGCAAAATATAATGCTCAAAACTAGAGCTAGAATCCAAATAATTCACTACCGGTAGTATACTGTTTGTAAAATTCTGGGAAAAATCTACTGCATAGCCATTGCTATTTAGGAACAGTACCAACTGGAATTACTCAAAAAGAAATTATAAAACTCCCTGGATAATTAAAACACTGCAGAAAGCCACTAAATAGTTTCTGCAGAATTTTTTACTGTAAGCCTAACTTTTTAATTCACTTTGAGATTCCCCTTGATCTACTGAATCCAGGGACATATTATATGCAATTTTTGGAGTTACAGATATTTTTCTACGAATTAAATACTCCAAAAAGAGCATTAACTCTTTTAATTAATCTGGACAAAATCTGGCTGCAAAAGTGTAAAGCAATGATGCAGAAAGATTCTACACGATTCACTGAATCTACACATATTTTATTTGCAATTTTTTGCCCAGTAGATTAATTTCTACGAATTTTGCAAGTTTCAGCTATTTTCTGAAATTTCTAAATCAAATTAACCCTTTTACTGCGCGGTCAACGCGGCTGACGCGTCAGCGCTGACGCGGCGTCCACGCGGGCTCCATGCCACGCGGCACGCTGGCACTGGCCGGTACCGGTTCAGCCGGCCCGTCTAATCCGGCGCATAAAAAACGAATCGGACGGCTCACCTCTTTCCTGGCGAGCTCGACGGCGGCGATGACGAGGCGGCGGCGGCGGAGCTCCGGTGGCGCGTGCGGACGTCGCCCCGGCGGCCCTCAGCGACGCGGCGGTGACGCGGCAGGGCGAGGCGGTCTCGGCGGTGGTCGGGGCGATGCGCGGAGCGCCTCGTGCGGCCGCGGTGGACAGCGGGGAGCGGCGGCGTCGGCTTGCTCCGGCGAGCAATCGGCGGGGCTACGCTGCAAGGGGAAAAAATACGGGGCGAACCGGTGAGTCACGACGAATGGCAAGAAGCAGAGAGGGCAAGGAGGGGCAGCTCGACGCGCCGGCGGCGAGTCTTACCGAGGCGGCGGCGGCGGCGGAAAACTCGAGCTCGAGTTCGAGATCGAACTAGGGTTTCCAGGCGGTTTGAGGGGGGGAAGTGGCGGCGGGGTGCAGCTTAAGAGGGCCCGAAGTTTGGGGGAGGGGCGAGGTAATTAGAGGCCGTATCGGCCGAGGAACACGGCGGCGGCGGCGGAGTCCCGTTCGGGCACGCTGGCGGGGATGACAGGCGGGCCCGGGGCGTTAGCTGCTGCGGGAGGGGAGCGGGCTGCTGCGGGCGCTCCGCTGGGCCGACGCTGGGCCGCTGGCTGCGCTGCACGCTGCTCGCGGGGGGAGGTGCGCGGCAGATAGGGTAGGCGCGGTAGGTGGGCTGGGCCGGCTAGTTTAGGTTGGCTAGTTTTTTTTCTTCTTTGTTTTCTCTTTTATTCCTTTTGCCTTTCTTGTCTCTTGCATAACTTTTTATTTGTTAAACCAAATGAATTAATTTTTGTTTTCAAAATTTTCTAAAATACTAGGGATCATCCTAGGATCATTGTTAGCAACAAAAGTCTAACTCATACTAGTGACTAGGAACACTTGAGTCACTCCGTCTAGGGTTTGAATGCAGGGTTTTCGAAAATAGTGTTTTGCCAAAACATTTCAATGGAAAGTTTTGCATGGACGACTATGATGCAATGCCATGAATGATATGCTGAACCAAATCTAAAATTTGGGATGTGACAATAATAACCCCCTTAAGATGAATCTCGTCCCCGAGATTCGGCGCGGCTAGCAAATAGGTGTGGGTAGTCCTCTCGGATATCATCCTCACGCTCCCAAGTGGCTTCCTCTTCGGTGTGGTGGCTCCACTGCACTTTGCAAAACCTAATTGTCTTGGTACGGGTAATCCTCTCCGCTGTCTCCAGAATCTTGACAGGCTTTTCCTCATAGGTCAAGTCATTCTCAAGATGAACCTCCTCTAGTGGCACAGTGTCTCTCAATGGCGTATCCACCATCTCCGGATGGCACTTCTTCAGCTGGGACACGTGGAACATATTGTGAACAGCGGACAGAGCATCTGGCAACTCCAACTGATAAGCGACTTCTCCTTTGCATGCTAAGACCAGGTATGGTCCAATAAACCGAGGTGTCAGCTTACCGTTGATACCAAATCTCTTGATTCCACGAAGTGGCGACACTCTGAGGTATGCTCTGTCACCTATCTCATACACCACTTCCTTGCGCTTGGCGTCGGCGTAGCTCTTCTGCCTTGATTGTGCTACCTTCAGCCTGTCCCTAATGAAGGCGACCTTTTCCTCAGCATCCTTGATCAAATTAGGCCCAAACAACTGACGTTCTCCTACTCCATCCCATAGCAATGGTGTCCGTCACCGTTTCCCATACAGTACGTCAAACGGTGACGTCTTGATGCTGGTCTGATAGCTGTTGTTGTGGGAAAACTCAGCATACGGCAAATTCTCATCCCAACTAGAACCATGAGCAAAAGCGCAAGCTCTCAGCATGTCTTCCAAAATCTGATTCACCCTCTCGGTCTGACCATCATTCTGTGGGTGAAACGTTGTGCTAAACTCCAATCTAGTACCAAGTGACTTGTGCAGCTGGCGCCAGAAGTGTGAGGTAAATTGGGTGCCTCTCTCAGATACAATACTCTTGGGAACTCCATGTAGGCACACAATCCTGTCCATGTAAATCTTGGCCAACTTTGCACTCGTATAGGTCGTCTTTACCGGCATAAAGTGGGCTACCTTGGTCAAATGGTCGACCACTAGCCAAATGGAGTCATATCCTGACCTGGTCCTGGGCAATCCTGTGATAAAGTCCATTCCCACTCTATCCCACTTCCAATCCGGCACGGGCAATGGCTGTAGCAGTCCTGCTAGCTTCTGGTGTTCCGCCTTCACCCGGCTACATACATCACATAGGGCAATATGCTCCGCGATGTCTCCCTTCATGTTGTTCCACCAGAATCTGTCCTTTAGGTCCATATACATCTTTGTATTGCCCGGATGTATGGAATACGGCGAGTCATGAGCTTCTTGCAGTATCAATTTCCTTATCTCTGGATCGTTGGGAATGCACAAACGATCTCCATTTCAAGGAACAAGGTTCCTTGCCCAACCTCGCGGAATTCCCTTGCTCGATCCTCCTTCATGTTTTCCTTTACTTCATCAATCTCTTTGTCTCCCACTTGAGCCTTCCTGATTCTATCCTGTAGCGTTGGTTGGACTTCCATTGTTGCCAAGTATCCTTCAGATACTACCTCCAGTCTAAGGTCCTTGAATTGCTTACACAAATCCTCGGGCAATACCCCAATTGTCAATCCATTGGCGTAAACCTTCCGGCTCAGAGCATCTGCTACTACATTGGCCTTTCCTGGGTGGTATTGCAGATTCATATCATAGTCCTTGATAAGTTCCAACCATCTCCTTTGTCTCATGTTCAGTTCCTTCTGTGTAAATATGTACTTCAGGCTCTTGTGGTCGGTGTACACATCACAGTGTTTTCCCATTAAGTAGTGCCTCCATACCTTGAGCGCATGAACCACCAACGCTCACTCCAAGTCGTGGGTGGGGTAATTCCGCTCATGGTGTTTAAGTTTTCGCGAGGCATATGACACCACTCTCCCATCTTGCATCAGCACACTCCCAAGTCCCTGTCGAGAAGCATCACAGTACACTTGGAAATCCTTCTGAAGGTCTGGTAAACACAGAACAGGTGCAGTCACTAATCGACGCTTCAGTTCCTGAAAGCTGGTTTCACACACATCCATCCATTCAAACTTCGTCTCCTTCTTCAGAAGTTCTGTCATCGGCTTAGCAATCTTGGAGAAGTTTTCAATGAATCTCCTGTAATATCTAGCAAGTCCCAAAAAGCTTCGTATCTCTCCTGCATTCTTGGGTGCTTCCCACTCAGTTACTGCAGTCACTTTGCTTGGATCAACAGCGACTCCTTCTCCTGACATTACGTGTCCAAGAAATCCAACAGTGTTAAGCCAGAATTCACACTAGCTGAATTTGGCATACAGCTTGTGTTCCGTCAGCTTCTCCATAATCAGTCGTAGATGTTTCTCATGCTCAGCATCATCCTTGGAATATATCAGTATGTCATCAATAAACACCACCATGAACTTGTCCAAGTACTCCATAAATACCTTGTTCATCATGGTCATGAAATATGCCGAGGCATTCGTTAGTCCAAAAGACATAACTGTATACTCATATAAACCATACCTAGTAGTGAAAGCGGTTTTTGGTATGTCCTCCTCCCGGATCTTCAATTGGAAGTAGCCCGATTGCAGATCAATCTTGCTAAACACCTTTGCTCCTTCCAGTTGATCAAACAAATCATTTATGTTCGGCAGGGGGTATTTGTTCTTGATAGTCACTTCATTCAGCGAGCGATAGTCCACCACTAATCTCTTGCTGTTGTCTTTCTTCTCCACAAACAGAACAGGTGCACCCCATGACGACGAACTAGGCTGAATGAATCCCTTGTCCAACTTCTCTTTCAGCTGCTTCTTCAATTCCTTCAGCTCATCCACATCCATCTTATATGGTCTCTTTGCTATAGGTCCTGTTCCCGGCATCAGGTCGATGAGAAACTCCACTTCCCTGTCAGGTGGCATTCCTGGCAGCTCTTCCGGAAACAGGTCGGGGTAATCCCTAATCACAGGCACGGTATCCATGCTAACCCCCTTAAGAGAATTCAGCTTACACCATCCCGGTCGCGCAGCCGACTTGAATCTAATTCTCTTACCATCCGGGGTTTTGAGTGAAACAGCTCGATGTGCACAATCTATGTGCCCCCCATGCATAGACATCCAATCCATACCCAGAATAACATCTAACCCTTGTGATTCCAACACTACCAGATGTGCAACGAAGTTGTGTGTTCCAATCCTCACAGTTAAGCCGCGGCATCCCGCGCTAGCTATCATATCTCCTCCAGGTGAGCTTACTCTAATAGACTCTTTCATAGACTCAGTAGGTAGCTTATACTTATCCACAAATTCCCTTGATATGAATGAATGCCATGCACCAGTATCGAAAAGTATAAGTGCAGGGTGAGTGTTGATTGGAAACTTACCAATCACGAGGTCAGGCTCATCCGGGATCTCCTCCACATTCATGTGGTTCACTGTGGCCTTCTGGTTGTTGGTTGGCTTCAGCCCCTTCCTCTCCGGACAGTTGTCAGCATAGTGTCCCTTCTGTCCACACTTGAAGCATGTCACCTCACTCAGATCCTTCTTCACAAAGCTGCGATCACGGTTGCGGTCATGTCCACCGTGTCCCCCAGAGTGATGAGAGTGTCCTCCCTTGTGGCTGTGGTGGCTGCTCTTGTGGTTGTCATGGCGATGTCCATCGCCTCCATGGTGGTGGCGGTCATGGCTCCCATGGTGTCCATGGTCACTCCCTCTATGCTCGGAGTATCCATCATATGAAGTGCGAGACTTGTGGTGAGAACCAGAGTGGTGATTGTTACCCTTTCTCTTGCGGTTCTCCACCAGTAGCTGCACTGAAAGCTCATCACTGAGGCCATCCAGGAATCTCTCCCTCCTTTTTGCATCAGTGTCAACATCCTCAGGTGCATAACGGGACAGGTTGTTGAACTCCTCAATGTACTCAGCCACGGTGCGGTTGGTCTGGCGCAAGTTGCGGAACTCCTTCCTCTTCAGGCTCAGAACTCCTGAAGACACGTGGTTGGTCCTGAAACCTTCCTCAAACATTGCCCAAGTCACAGTATCCAGCGGGTGGGTGATCTGAAAAGTGTCCCACCAAGAAGCGGCTGGTCCTTCCAGTAGGTGAGCGGCAAACCTCACCTTCTCAACATCAGTGCATCCAACAGTTACCAGATCCTTGTTGACTGAACGCAACCAGTCGAGAGCAACCATTGGTTCCGTTGCAGTAGAGAACTTAGCTGGCCTTAGCCTCAGAAATCTGGTGAGAGCATCTCCCTCAGGCTGGTTGTTCCCATTGTTGTTGTTGTTGTTGTTGTTGTTGTTGTTGTTGTTGTTGTTGTTGTTGTTCTGACCTTCCATGAACTGGGTCATAACTTGGGTCAGCTGTGCCTGAGCTGCCATGAGCTGCTCCAACTCAATGGGTTGACGGCGGGGAGGCATCTGCGGTTCAGCACAGGTAAGCTTAGAAAGAATCAACTACGATAATAGGATTCTACCCATGCATTATGATCAAACAACAACAAACAATAGCAGACAATCTCAAGCAAGCAACACATCAACAAACAAGTGATCCAGCAACATCCCAGGGGTTATCCTAGCAGTATATACCTACTGAAATAGTTTTACAATTGTTGGCAATGGTTAGCTAAATAGTTGATCAACTAAGCAACAAAAATAGCAATCTGCCAGAACAGTCTAGCAGCGTTCACGAATTTTTCTACCTGACTTAGACTCGTCATAAAAATATGCTGATTTTTTCACATACAGTACAGAGAGTTTCGCACCAGCCCTATTTTTTTCAGATTTTTCACAGTTACCAGAAAAATATGAAAAATCGTACAGTACTGCTGTATCAGCAGAAAACTGCAGCGAAAATAACACAGATATTAACCAAACTTGCCATAACTCTTCCATAAAATTCACACAAATAATTCCTGGGATATTGGAGTACACAAATAAGCAACTAAACACCCTTAAGCTAACAGTAGTTAAGTTTCACATCGATCGAGACTAATCCTAACGATTTTACCTAACGAGGACTAATTGGTGGACTTCTATCTACTTCTTGAAGAGGTTGTGGTAGGTCCTTGCACTCATGCGTTGGTGCTTCGGTCCCGGTTCAACCATGGCGGCGGAGTGTTCACCTCTCCTGAGTCATCACTTAAAATCTCAAACTCCACCTCTTCTGGATCCTCCTCTTCTTCTTCACTCTCTGCTGCAACTGCAACAGCTTCATCTCCTCCACCATCATCGTCTCCATCATCATCATCCCCGTCCTCATCATCATCATCATCATCATCATCATCATCATCATTCCCACTGTCATCACCATCATCATTGTTGCCACCATATCCATTGTCATCATCAGAGGGTGAATTCAGCTGTGCTTGGAGAGCGGCAATCTGGGCTGTCATAGCTTCAATGGTTTGATCCCTTTCCTGGACGGTCCCTTGCAACTGTCGTATGTTCTGGGTGTTCTCCTGCACGGTACCATGAAGATGTGTTATGGTTGCATCTCTGGCTATCAGGGCATTCTCCAGAACTCCCACAGCTTCATGCAAGGTATCAATCTCCTGTCCTTGGACCACCATACCATTGCTAGCAAAGTCTGCAATCTCCTTTATCATCATCACTTTCTCATCTAGAGCTCCATTCTCCCTTTCCATGTCCTCTATGTGCCTCCGATGGGGCGGCATGTTGTTCCTGTCGCCCGGGGTAACCACAATGTGCCCATCTTCATCACGCCTTCCATAGTCACGGTAGGGTGAATCTGCTGGCAGCAGGTGTCGGACATGATGGCACTGGCAAGACAGGGCTTCATGTATGGCCAAGTTAATTCCAAGTCCCCAGTTGCAGTATGTCTTGGTGTAGATCAGGTGCACAGGGTTTGGCAAGGCGGCATCCCTGAAGATGAAGGTGGTGATCTCCCATGCATCCTCACCATATCCATAGGTGTACAGTCTTCTTCCCTTGAACATGGGCAGCGGCAATCCCAATGACTGCGAGAGCTATGCTAACTGCCTTGCAAAGGGCCTTGGTGACTCCATGGTTGCATACTCAGTCCTGACTTCTCCCATCTATCAATTAAAAGAGGAAAGTTTGAGAATAGCATATGGTAAGAATTTACGAGAGTGAAAGGCATAAGGTGAAAGACAGAGTTAACATAAGCTTTAATAGTCTATGGCTTCCTAATCCAATCCTAGGTCACGATCCTACAGTCGACACACGGGCTCTGATACCATCTTGTACCACCACGGTTCTGAAAAGACCGTGGCTTCTATGTGACATGCCAATCCCTGGAACTGTTCATTGGCCCACAATAGAATAAGATGAATAACATAGCAAAATATCCGTGTATCATAAATAACGAAGATCCAGAGTACCATTATTACAATAAAAGCTTAGCTCAAGGCTAGCTCAAATTATTCAGGTAGCAACATAAATAAAGTAAACCCTCCATTCTTCAAATTGCCCACAAGTGAACAAGTGCCGAGTGGAGTACCGTGGCCTATATCGATTACTCAGAATCGGAATAACCTGCAACATGAAACGTAGCAGCCCCGAAGGGTCAATACATGGAATGTATGGCAAGTAGAGCTAGTAAAGGAGACAATAGTGCTAACATCTACATGCATATTTGGCAATTGGAGCTGTGTCTGGCTTGCATTTGCAAATACATTTGTCCTACTTTCATAAACAGTTTTTGATTTTCTTTGAAAAGATCCCAATTAAGTTAACCCAACAATATTAAAGCAATTATGAAATTAGAATGAGCGAGAAACATGTCATGGAATCAATATCAAGCAACTCAGATGTCCATAACCGGGGACACGGCTAATCGATTAGATTATACACCCTGCAGGGGTTAGTACACTTTACCCATGTGACTTGGCCAGCCCAGCTCGTACCATCACTCTCATTTTGGGTGATGATAGGGAGAAGTCCAAGAAGAGACTGTTCGGGAAGTAGCTCCCCAATCCCGACGCGCACCGGTCCAACCTACCAAAATTCTACATCTCTGGATACGCGGGTTCGAGTTACCACAACCTACTAAGTCCAACCAACCACCCATTTCATTATTGGCACATGGTTGTACACGTAAGCTACAGAATAAAGAAGCCAATCATTTTCTCTTGATACCTGGGTGCCTTTCCGCAATGAAACCACAAAAATTTTATCAATCCCATCACACCTAGGAGATTCATTGATTAAGTTGTTTTAGTTTTCACAAACCAACACTTTTAGAAACAAGTTTCAGTGATGTAACCCAGCCCCCGTTCATCATAGCATGGCTAAGCACATCTACCAACGGTGGTTCATCTACAAGGAAAGCCCTACCACATAATAGGACATAGCATAGAGATAGTATCATCCTACACATGCGTCTACAAAATACACGACAATGCATTGAAAATAGTAGGATGATATCATGAACAAGGTAGCATCTACTTGCCTTGGTTATAGCGGTCGTAAGAACAATCCACACACGAGCAAGTGTTGCACTCGTCACAATCTACACGATACAATTGCAATCATAAACAAACAATCCACAAGCATATGCAACAAAGATGATGCATGAATGCATGCATGACAAGTGGGGTGACGCTACAGCAACACCACATAATAGTATTCAGTAGGGTACTGATTGCATGCATGGAAAATAGTTTTAGCGCAAGGAAAACTATTATGCAAAATATAATGCTCAAAACTAGAGCTAGAACCCAAATAATTCACTACCGGTAGTATACTATTTGTAAAATCTTGGAAAAAATCTACTACATAGGCATTGCTATTTAGGAACAGTACCAACTGGAATTACTCAAAAAGGAATTATAAAACTCCCTGAATAATTAAAAAAATGCAGAAAGCCACTAAATAGTTTCTGCAGAAGTTTTTACTGTAAGCCTAACTTTTTAATTCACTTTGAGATTCCCCTTGTTCTACTGAATCCAGGGACATATTATATGCAATTTTTGGAGTTACAGATCTTTTTCTACGAATTAAATACTCCAAAAAGAGCATTAAGTCTTTTAATTAATCTGGACAAAATCTTGCTGCAAAAGTGTAAAGCAATGATGCAGAAAGATTCTACACGATTCACTGAATCTTCACATATTTTATTTGCAATTTTTGGCCCAGTAGATTAATTTCTACGAATTTTGCAAGTTTCAGCTATTTTCTGAAATTTCTAAATCAAATTAACCCTTTTACTGCGCGGTCAACGCGGCTGACGTGTCAGCGCTGACGCGGCGTCCACGCGGGCTCCACGCGGCTGCCACGCAGCGCGCTGGCACTGGCCGGTACCGGTTCGGCCGGCCCGTCTAATCCGGCGCGTAGAAAACGAATCGGACGGCTCACCTCTTCCCTGGCGAGCTCGACGACGGCGATGACGAGGCGGCGGCAGCGGAGCTCCGGTGGCGCGTGCGGATGTCGCCCCGGCGGCCCTTAGCGACGCGGCGGTGGCGCGGCAGGGCGAGGCGGTCTCAGCGGTGGTCGGGGCGATGCGCGGAGCGCCTCGTGCGGCCGCGGTGGACGGCGGGGAGCGGCGGCGTCGGCTTGCTCCTGCGAGCAATCGGCGGGGCTACGCTGCGGGGGACAAGGGGAAAAAATACGGGGCGAACCGGTGAGTCACGGCGAATGTCAAGAAGCAGAGAGGGCAAGGAGGGGCAGCTCGACGCGCCGGCGGCGAGTCTTACCGAGGCAGCGGCGGCGGAAAACTCGAGCTCGAGTTCGAGCTCGAACTAGGGTTTCCAGGCGGTTTGAGGGGGGGAAGTGGCGGCGGGGTGCAGCTTAAGAGGGCCCGAAGTTTGGGGGAGGGGCGAGGTAGTTAGAGGCCGTATCGGCCGAGGAACGCGGCGGCGGCGGCGAAGTCCCGTTCGGGCACGCTGGCGAGGATGACAGGTGGGCCCGGGGCGTCAGCGGCTGCGGGAGGGGAGCGGGCTGCTGCGGGCGCTCCGCTGGGCCGGCGCTGGGCCCCTGGCTGCGCTGCACGCTGCTCACGGGGAGAGGTGCGCGGCAGATAGGGTAGGCGGGGCAAGTGGGCTGGGCCGGGTAGTTTAGGTTGGCTAGTTTTTTTTTCTTCTTTGTTTTCTCTTTTATTCCTTTTGCCTTTCTTGTTTCTTGCATAAATTTTTATTAGTTAAACCAAATGAATTGATTTTTGTTTTCAAAATTTTCTAAAATACTAGGGATCATCCTAGCATCATTGTTAGCAACAAAAGTCTAACTCATACTAGTGACTAGGAACACTTGAGTCACTCCGTCTAGGGTTTGAATGCAGGGTTTTCGAAAATAGTGTTTTGCCAAAACATTTCAATCGAAAGTTTTGCATGGACGACTATGCTGCAATGCCATGAATGATATGCTGAACCAAATCTAAAATTTAGGATGTGACATTGCAGTATATGATTGCCCTGTTCCTCAACCTTTTCCAGATTTCTTCCAAAATTTTACAGGGTTTTTCAACATAGGTCAAGTCTTCTTGTAATTCTATCTCTGTAAGATCCCACCTTTATAAAGGTAAAGATCCCTATGATTGCAATGCTAGTCCCTGGATCAATTGCTAGCATCCATAGTTTAAGATGAAGTACACATAAACAAAGGTCATTATTACATCGTCATTCCAGAGATAACATAGACTTTTACAACTCCATAGCCATAGGCTAGTACACGAGTTTAACTTAACAATATAAAATAGAAGTCTTCGTCTTCATGTGCCACAGGAAAGCATGTTGAGTGTAGACTCATAACCCCTAATCATCATCAGAGTAACCTGCAACATCACAAGTTATAGCCATAGTGGGTCAATACATTGGAATAGTATTGGAAAATGATACCATAGTAAAATATTAGCATCTAATTACTACATGAATTTGGCTAACTGTAGCTTAGGCTTGCTTTGCTCAAAATAGGTTTTACCTATCAGTTGAAAACACTAAGTTTTGTTTGGCAAAAACTTTCCCAAGGAACCACCAATAGAAATTGGTGAACCTTCACCCTTGTTCAACCACAAGTTTTATTTAGAAAATTGGGATGAGGAGATTCTTGATAGCTTCCATGTCTTGATGCTCAAGTTGTCCATTACCAGGGACACGGCTAAGTACTTAGTTTCATCTACAGAGGTGGTGCACTTTCCCCACAAGACTTTATTTTCACCAAGACAGGACCTTTCAGAAGCATTCCCTTAGACCAAATGGACGCGTTCCAACCTATCATCCCACTACCACCAACTGTCCAAATGGCTAAGTTATTGCAACCTATATGATCCAGGCAGAGCCCATAATGCGATGTGGCTGCAATAGAAGATTCTTAACATTTGGCATCTCAAATCCCTTTGTTCCTGGGTGGCATTCCACAAGTGAGATACACAAGGTAACCATAGAACTGGGCCTTGTGTAACCACTCAACACAAACCATTATTTCCATTCCACCCAGGTGATTTATCACTTAGTTCTTTTATTAAGCAAAACATAAGTGAAAGACTTAGAAATATTTTCCATGGCATGTATATATATTCCACCCTTGGTTACTACTAGCTAGGCTAAGCATGGCAAATAGCAAGTATCTTAACTTAGAGAAAATTCTAACAATTCTACAAGTACTAGGATTTCCCAAGCATAACATATAGATACTTAGCAAAATATTCATGCAATCCCTATACAAAATATCTCTAATGCATAGTCAAAATATTAGGAGAAAAATATGAAGCACCAGTTGCCTTGGTAGTTGGGGGAGTAGGAACAATCTTCACAACCACAATCACTACTAGCACCAAAATCTACACATAAAATGATAGCACCAAAATCACATATCAAAATATCTAAGCAAAAATACATGAATGCATGAAAATTGCATGTGATGATTTTTCTAATTCAAACAAGACAAGTGAAACAATACTGAATTATAAACAAAACAATTATACACTAAATAAAATTGATTTGGCCCTTAGAACATTTTCCATTTAATTTTTATATACAAAATAAGCTTATAAATGTCTCTGCAAAAATAACCCATTTTACAGATGCAATTTATTAAACAAAGTGCATAATTTCATATAATTCTTTCTCCTGATTCCAATGATATAAAATTTGCAAAATTTGAACGTGTGGATCAAAAGTTATGAATTTTGCAAGTTTGAACAACTAATAGATCTAATTCCAAATTTTAAATTTAAACCCTATCCACGCGGCGCTTCCTGATTGGACAATACCGCTTCACTCAGGATCACCCTTCCGCTCCATTGGATCAAGTTGGATCTAACGCGCCAGATCTAAAGAAAATGGTTCGATCTAGATCTAATATAAACTCTACGATACAGATCTAACGACGCACGTTCCTTTGACCAACGAGGGGCGGCGCGAATGGCCAGAGCGGCGGCGACGCTTCTGCCGGCGGTGAACTGGCGGCGTTAGGGGTAAAATGGGGAAAGGTGTGGGTCATTACCGAAGCATGGAGACAAGGTGATGACGATGGTCGACGTGGCGAAGACGGGGGCATGCGGGACCGTTGGGAATTCCTCGCCGGAGTTGAGGGCGGCTTCGGGTGTGCTCGGGCGTCGTCATTGGCGGTGCTACAAGGCACGGGAAGGCAAGTGAAAGGTGGCGTTGGATGCGCACTGGAACGGCGTGAGTGCGAGCGTGAACCAGATAGGTGGGGGAGGGCTAGGTTTACCGTAGTCGCTCGTTGGAGTAGAGCACGTCGTCGGACACGCGCGGTCATCGACGAAGACGATGCTGTAAGCCTCCAAAAGGAGGTCCGTGAGCTGTGTTAGATGCACGGAAGTGTGGCAAACATGACAGCAAGGTCGAGAGGGCAAGGGGCGGGGAGTTCTCACCGGAATCGATCGCCGGAGAGCGTCGGGCAGCGGCGTTGCAACTTGAATTGCCGGCAGCCTGGTGGCGGAGATGGTATGCCGAGTGAGGGGAAATAAGCGGAGAGTGGAGGGGGTTAAGTAGCTGAAGCTGGGAGGGGGGTTACTCGGCGAATCAACAGCATTTAACTCGCGAATTCAACGGCAGTGACGGGGGAGGAAACGGCCGGAGTTGCTCGCGGTGCGTGATTTTGGGGAAGATGATGACTTGGCGTGTGGGGCCAGCGTGTCTGCGACCGGGGGTAGAGCTGCGCGCGTGAGAGAGAGGGGGAAAGGGGAAATGGTCAGGTGGGCTTCGCGGGCTGCATCTGCTGGTGGGCTGGAAGAGTGGCGCCGGCCCTTTTCCTATTCTTTTATATTTTTTCATTTCTAATTTGATTTTCTGGAATCAAATTCAAAGGTTTTTCAAATGGGTTTGAATTCAAACCTATTCCGAATTTTTGTAAAGTAGAATTTGTACCTTATTGGCTGCAGAACAAAGTTGTTCACTCAAAATACCTTGGCCCAATGGAGTTTTAAATTTGTAAACAGTGTCTTTACCATTTGTTTAATAAAGGCATAAGAATGGTTTTAAATTTCATACCTTGTTTTGAAAAATTTGTCCAAGCTTTATAAAATATCAATCAACTTTAAGTTCAAATATCTGTAGTTTAAAACAAATATCTCATACTAGAGAATAACATTGGGCCAATGCCTTTCTTACATAAAATAGACATTCAAATGCTTCTGTTTTTGAAATCTTATTTGTAAATGATCCTAAAATGATCATGAATGCATTAATGGTATGCAAGCTGTGAAATCATGATTTTTGGGATGTTACAAATCTAACCCCCTTGAATCTCGCCCTCGAGATTCGGTTTGGCTAGAAAATACGTGAGGGTGGTCTTTCCGAAGGTCATCTTCTCTTTCCCATGTTGCTTCTTCTTCGGAATGATGGTTCCACTGAACTTTGCAGAATTTGATAGTCTTTGTCCGTGTAACCCTTTCTGCAGTCTCAAGAATCTTGATAGGTTTTTCCTCATAAGTGAGATCACTTTCCAATTGGACCTCCTCCAAAGGTATAGTATCCTTCAAAGAAGTCTGTTCCATCTCTGGATGGCTTTTCTTTAGCTGACTTACATGAAACACATTTTGATCGGCAGACAATGTTTCTGGCAGTTCAATTTCATAAGCTACTTCTCCTTTACGACTCAGAATCTTGAATGGTCCAACATATCTTGGGGCCAATTTTCCTTTGACTCCAAATCTCTTCACTCCACGAAGTGGTGACACTCTAAGATAAGCTCTATCACCCACCTCATAGGTGACTTCTCTACGCTTAGGATCTGCGTACCTCTTCTGTCGGGACTATGCTATTTTCGATCTGTCCTTTACTAGCTTGACTTTCTCTTTAGCCTCTTTGATCAGTTATGGACCGAACAAGTTTCTTTCCCCCACACCATTCCATGGTAATGGGGTAGTACACTTTCTCCCATAGAGAAAATCAAACGGTGCCATCTCAATGCTGGCTTCATAGCTGTTGTTATAAGAGAATTCTGCGTAAGGCAGACTTTCATCCCAACTAGCTCCATAATCTAGGGCACATGCCCTCAACATATCCTCTAAAATCTGGTTGGTCCTTTCTATCTGTCCATCGGTCTGGGGATGAAAAGCAGTACTGAATTCCAATCTCGTTCCCAATGATTCATGCAGTTGCCTCCAAAAATGAGAAGTGAATTGGGTTCCCCTATCAGACACAATACCCTTGGGTACTCCATGCAGACACACAATCCTATTCATATAAATCTTGGCCAACTTAGCACTTGTATAAGTTGTCTTCACGGGTATGAAATTAGCCACTTTAGTTAGGCGATCCACTACTACCCAAATAGAATCATATCCCGACCTGGTCCTTGGTGTTCCGGTAATGAAATCCATGCCAATCTTGTCCCACTTCCAATCAGGAATAGGTAGTGGTTGTAACAATCCTGCTGGTTTCTGATGTTCCGCTTTCACTCTACTACATACGTCACACAATGCAATATGTTCAACGATGTCCTTCTTGAGATTATTCCACCAAAATCTTTCCTTCATATCCATGTACATTTTGGTGTTACCCGGATGAATGGAATATGGTGAGTTGTGTGCTTCTTGTAAAATCAGTTTCCAAAGCTCCGGATCTTGCGGAACGCAGATACGTTTTCCATACCATAAAGTACCCTGTTCGTCTTCATGGAATCCTTTGGCTTTTCCTTTGCCAATCTTTTCTTTAACCTCTTCAATTTCCTTGTCCGTCTTTTGGGCTTCCTTGATTTTGTCCAACAAGGTGGGTTGAACATCCAATGACATGAGGTGTCCCTCAGGCACAATCTCCAATCTAAGGTCTCTAAATTGGGCACACAGATCATCTGGCAACTCTCCCTTACTAAGGCCATTTACGAATACCTTACGGCTTAGTGCGTCCGCTACAACATTTGCTTTACCTTGGTGGTATTGCAAACTCAAGTCATGGTCCTTGATGAGTTCTATCCATCTTATTTGTCTCATGTTTATTTCTTTCTGAGTGAAGATATAGTTCAAACTTTTGTGATCTGTGAACACTTCACATCGCTTTCCCAAAAGATAATGTGTCCATGTTTTGAGTGCATGGACAACAGAGGCTAACTCTAAATCATGAGTAGGATAATTCACCTCATGAGTTTTGAGTTGTCTCGAGGCATAAGCCACAACTTTCCCTTCTTGCATCAGAACTACACCTAATGCATGATGAGATGCATCACAATACACTTGGAAATCCTTCTCCAAATCTGGTAGACATAAGACTGGTGCTGTCACTAGTCTCTTCTTCAATTCTTGGAAACTGCGTTCACATCCTTCAGTCCAAGCAAATTTCTTGTCCTTCTTTAGTAACTCCGTCATTGTCTTAGCTACCTTGGAGAAATTCTGAATGAATCTTCTATAGTATCCTGCCAAGCCAAGAAAACTACAAACTTCTTTCACTAACTTAGGAGATTCCCATTCAGTTATAGCTGACACTTTTGCGGGATCAACTGCTACACCATCTCCTGACACAATGTGTCCAAGAAATCCAACTTCATTCAACCAGAATTCACACTTGCTGAATTTGGCATACAACTTATGCTCTCTAAGCTTCTCAAGTATCAAACGCAAATGTCCTTCATGCTCTACTTTGCTCTTGGAGTAGATCAAAATGTCATCGATGAAAACGACAACAAACTTGTCAAGGAACTCCATGAACACCTTGTTCATCATATTCATGAAGTAAGCTGGTGCATTGGTCAAACCAAATGGCATCACAGTGTACTCATATAATCCATACCTAGTGGTGAAAGTTGTCTTAGGTATGTCTTGTTCCCTTATCTTTATCTGAAAATAACCTGACCGGAGATCAATCTTTGAGAACACACATGCTCCTTCTAACTGATCAAACAAGTCATTGACTCTGGGCAAAGGATATTTGTTCTTGATAGTCACCTCATTGAGTGAATGGTAATCGATGCATAACCTTTGACTTCTATCTTTCTTTTCCACAAACAAGACCGGTGCTCCCCAAGATGAAGAACTTGATAAATCCTTTTTGTAACTGCTCTCCAAGTTGTTTCTTGGGTTCTTTCAATTCATCAACTGACATCTTGTAAGGTCTCTTAGCTATTGGTCCTGATCCTGGCAGCAAGTCAATCAGAAATTCCACATCTCTATCTGGAGGCATTCCCGGCAATTCCTCTGGAAACACATCTGGATATTCTCTCACAATTGTTAATGTCTATGCTAACCCCATTAAGAGAATTTAGTTTACTCCCTTTTGATTCAAAGTTAGTCTTGAATCTAATCCTTTTATTATCCGGGGTTGTGAGTGTGACAGTATGATTGGCACAATCTAGCACTCCCTTATATTTGGTCATCCAGTCCATTCCCAAAATTACATCTAGACCTTGGGAATTTAGGATTATCAAACTCACTGGAAATTTATACTTCCCAAACTCTATGACTAGATCATGACATCCTGAGTTCACTATCATTTCTCCACCTGGAGAACTTACTTTTATAGGACACCCAATAGTTTCAGTTGGAAACCCATTTCTATCAACAAATGCTCTTGATATGGATGAATGAATGCGATGCGCCAGTATCAAAAAGAACAAGTTCTGGAACAGAATTGAGTTTGAACTTACCAGCCACAGCATCAGGTTCTTCATAAATCTCTTCCACATGGATGTGGTTTACTTGTCCCTTCTGGAAAGGGTTGGGCTTGTTGGCACCTTCAACTTTCTTTTCTGGGCACTCATTAGCATCCTGCCCCATCTTCTTACACTTGAAGCATTCAACCTGACTGAGATCCTTCTTGAAAGGTTGGCTTCCACTACCACTTTCGCTTCCATTGTGGTGGCTCTTATATCCACTCTTGTGGTTCTTGTACTTGTCATTATCATGACTACGGTGATGCTTGTTGTCATGATTGCGGTTGTGGCTGTGGTGGTTGTTGTGCTTTCCATGCTTGTGGGATCCAGAACTCCCACTGTCATCAAGATGGGAATGCTTGTGAGATGATCCCGAGCTGTGCTTGTCAAAGTTGTGCTTCCTCTTTCTTCTTTCAAACCGTTTCATCTTGTTCTCCAAGATGGTAGCCTTGTCACAAAGTGATTGGTAGGTTGGGACATAGGCAATAGATAGCTGCAGATTCAGTTCATCGTTTAGTCCTTCGAGGAATTTCTCCTTCCTCTTGGCATCGGTATCAACTTCATCTGGTGCATAACGCGCCATATTGTTGAACTCCTCAATATATTCAGCCACACTGCGGTGACGCTGTTTCATGTTATGGAACTCCTTTTTCTTCAAATTCATCACCCCGGATGAGATGTGAGCTGTGCGGAATCCATCTTCAAAGATAGCCCATGTCACATCCTCAATGGGAGTGGTGATCTGGAAGTTATCCCACCAAGTAGCTGCTGGTCCTTCCAACAGATGTGCTGCGAACCTGACTTTCTCCTCATCGGTGTAGCCGACAGTTACCAAATCCTTGTTCACCGAACGTAGCCAATCATTGGCCACCATTGGATTAGTGGTTGCTGAGAACTTTGCAGGCCTCAGTCTTAGGAATCTGGTGAGCATGTCAAAACCTGGTGGATTGTTCTGGTTGTTGTTGTTGTTATTGTTATTGTTGTTATTGTTGTTGTTGTTGTTATTCTGATTCTGCATAAAAGTGGTCATCATCTGCATCAGTTGTTCCTGTGTTGTCATCAATTGCTGCATCTCGGGAGTGACATTGTTGTTTGGGTTGGGGTTGGCACGTCGAGGAGGCATTTGTGGTTTTCATAAGGATAATAATGAGATACCCATAGATGCTTAACATGCACAATACAACACATAAACAACCACCAAACCAAACATAAGGTTCAAACGATGTAAACAACAAGTTTGTAAAAGTAAACATACCAAAGCAAGCCCCCCACATGGTCATTGCGACTCAATAATCATAAGTACGGTAAATGAAAGATAAATGAGTAGTCATCACTACTCCTCTGCATCAACCTCCACATCAACAAGTGTAAGACCTGCATTCTCCATAGCGGTCTTGTATTCCTCGACATTGGTAGTCAAGGCCTCTATCTTGGCCCTAAGAGCCCTCTTCTGTGAGCGAAGTCTCTCAATCACACCCTGCTGGTGCTCGAGCTCGAAGTCCTTGGCCTCCAGCTCTTCCTTCATCTCCCGGATCTTCTTGTTCCGGTCTTGGACTATCTTCTCTTGGCTCTTGTATTTCTTGTCTTGGCTTTCAAACTTAGCCTCCATTTCCTTGACTATCTCGTCTTGCTCCGCGAAGAGCTTGTCCTTCTCGCGAAGTTGCACCTGGAGCTCGTCATTTCTAAGCATGAAGTTGGTCCTATTAGTATCTAGGTTCCTAATAAGAACCTCTAGATCCTGAAGGTATAGACAAATCGGCTCCACCGTCTCTCTAGCAGTATCCTCAAACTCAATAGCCTCACCCTCCTCGTCGCGTCTCCCAAAGGGGTGAAAGTAAATACCTCTAAGCTCTCTGGAGTGTCTCCCTACCAGACGCCCAAGTAACTCCTGCATAACAATATCTTAGACTTTCTCCTTGTCGTCATGCATCAGCTTGAAGGTGATGGTCTCCGTGGTTGGCTCTGTCTGGCGTCCGGGCTGAGTGACTCTGAAGCCCCAAAGGTCCTTCCTCTCAAACTTGGTCAGGGGAAGCATCATGATGCTAGGGAGTGGAAGGGTGAGCACGCTAGTGAGCTCAATGAGACGAGTGCCAAAACGATTTCCCTTGAACTCTTCGGCCGTGTTGATAGTAACAGCAGGCATCTATTTTTTTATAAGATAGAGAAAAGTTAGAATCAACATCAATAGAGAAAAATCACAAGACAAAGTATCACTAGCATATCTTTGGCAACAATCACACAAGTCATGGCATACACAAATCCATTACAAGCATCAAAGGTTCCACATAACTTAGATATTTTTTTGGAAATAAAACGATAAGTGTGGTGGTCCAACTAACGAAGTACATTACAATCCCATCTCACTTGCCAAGTTGGCTACAGGGCATCCCTAGAGGGAATCTGTCGATCCTGATCACATGACTCCATTGCTAAGTCTACGATGTCCTCTCTTAAACCTTGGTTGGTACCTCTAACTCTTGGGTATGCTTCTTTTCTTCCCTAAGGTCATTTTGGGTGTGAAGTATTCTTCACTTGAGTCTATCACAAAGCTCCTTGATGGCATTCCAATCTGCATTTCTTGCAGAGTCAAAGAATGGTGTGTGCATTTCTGAGTTGGTGACCATGCAGAATCCTGAATCCTTGTGGTTGTCTTCCTTGTCTTTGCACAAGTGAATTTGCACCCACCAGTACTCTACTCCTTCATCCATCACGGGGAATCCTTTGTACACAGTTGCACCATGTATCCCCATGGTAACCATGAGGTTCTTGAGGGCCTTGGGGAATTCTGTCTCACACTCCAAGGTCATGGTCATGAGTGGTCCCTTCCTCACGGATTCGTCGATGGAGTTCATCTACAAATAGAGATGAGATAGAAGATTAGAAAATTTTACGAGAAGAAAAAGACAAGTGTGGAAATTGTTGAAAATTTTTCCTTAGTGGTTTCTAATCCAATCCTAGGGTCATAATCCTACAGGCAACACAGTGCTCTGATACCATCTGTAAGATCCCACCTTTATAAAGGTAAATATCCCTGTGATTGCAATGCTAGTCCCTGGACAATTGCTAGCATCCACAGTTTAAGATGAAGTACACAAAAACAAAGGTCATTATTCCATCGACATTCTAGAGATAACGTAGTCTTTTACAACTCCATAGTCATAGGCTAGTACAAGATTTTAACTTAACAATATAAAATAGAAGTCTTCATCTTCATGTGCCACAGGCAAGCATGTTGAGTGTAGACTCATAACCCCTAATCATCATCAGAGTAACCTGCAACATCACAAGTTACAACCACAGTGGGTCAATACATTGGAATAGTATTGGCAAGTGATACCTTAGTAAAATATTAGGATCTAATTACTACATGAATTTGGCTAAGTGTAGCTTAGGCTTGCTTTTCTCAAAATAGGTTTTACCTATCAGTTGAAAACACTAAGTTTTGTTTGGCAAAAACTTTCCCAAGGAACCACCAATAGAAATTTGTGAACCTTCACCCTTGTTCAACCACAAGTTTTACTTAGAAAATTGGGATGAGGAGATTCTTGATAGCTTCCATGTCTTGATGTTCAAGTTGTCAATTACCGGGGACACGGCTAAGTACTTAGTTTCTTCCTTCTGCAGAGGTGGTGCACTTTCCCCACAAGACTGGATTTTCACCAAGACAGGACCTTTCAGAAGCCTTCCTTTAGACCAAATGGACGCGTTCCAACCTATCATCCCACTACCACCAACTGTCCAAATGGCTAAGTTATTGCAACCTATATGATCCAGGCAGAGCCCATAATGCCATGTGGCTGCACTAGAAGCTTCTTAACATTTGGCATCTCAAATCCCTTTGTTCCTGGGTGGCATTCCACAAGTGAGATACACAAGGTAACCATAGAAATGGGCCTTATGTAACCACTCAACACAAATCATTCTTTCCATTCCACCCAGGTGATTTATTCACTTAGTTGTTTTATTAAGCAAAACGTAAGTCAAAGACATAGAAATATTTTCCATAGCATGTATATATATTCCACCCTTGGTTACTACTAGCTAGGCTAAGCATCGCAAATAGCAAGTATCTTAACTTAGAGAAAATTCTAACAATTCTACAACTACTAGGATTTCCCAAGCATAGCATATAGATACTTAGCAAAATATTCATGCAAGCCCTATACAAAATATCTCTAATGCATAGTCAAAATATTGGGAGAAAAATATAAAGCACCACTTGCCTTGGTAGTTGGGGGAGTATCAACAATCTTCACAACCACAATCACTACTAGCACCAAAATCTACACATAAAATGATAGCACCAAAATCACATATCAAAATATATAAGCAAAAACACATGAATGCATGCAAATTGCATGTGATGATTTTTCTAAATCAAACAAGACAAGTGAAACAGTACTGAATCATAAATAAAACAATTATACAATAAATAAAATTGATTTGGCCCTTAGAACATTTTCCATTTAATTTTTATATACAAAATAAGCTTAGAAATGTCTCTGCAAAAACAACCCATTTTACAGATACAATTTATTAAACAAAGTGCATAATTGGATATAATTCTTTCTCCTGATTCCAATGATATAAAATTTGTAAAATTTGAACGTGTGGATCAAAAGTTATGAATTTTGCAAGTTTGAACAACTAATAGATCTAATTCCAAATTTTAAATTTAAACCCTAGCCACGCGGCGCTTCATGATTGGACGATACCCCTTCACTTAGGATCACGCTTCCGCTCCGTTGGATCAAGTTGGATCCAACATGCCAGATTTAAAGAAAATGGTTCGATCTAGATCTAATCTAAACTCTACGATACAGATCTAACGGCGCACGTTGCTTTGACCAACGAGTGGCTGCGCGAATGGCCAGAGCGGCGGCGACGCTTCTGCCGGCGGTGAACTGGCGGTGCTAGGGGGAAAATGGGGAAAGGTGTGGGTCATTACCGAAGCATGGAGACGAGGTGATGACGATGCTCGACGTGGCGAAGACGCGGGCGTGCGGGACCGTCGGGAATTCCTCGCCGGAGTTGAGGGCGGCTTCGGGTGTGCTCGGGCGTCGTCGTTGGCGGTGCTACAAGGCACGGGAAGGCAAGTGAAAGGTGGCGTTAGATGCGCACTGGAACGGCGTGAGTGCGAGCGTGAACCAGAGAGGTGGGGGAGGGCTAGGTTTACCGTAGTCGCTCGTTGGAGTAGAGCACGTCGCCGGACACGCGCGGTCGTCGACGAAGACGATGCTGTAAGCCTCCAAAAGGAGGTTCGTGAGCTGTGTTAGATGCGCGGGAGTGTGGCAAACATGACAGCAAGGTCGAGAGGGCAAGGGGCGGGGAGTTCTCACCGGAATCAGTCGCCGGAGAGCGTCGGGCAGCGGCGTTGCAACTTGAATTGCTGGCAGCCTGGTGGCGGAGATGGTGTGCCGAGTGAGGGGAAATGAGCGAAGAGTGGAGGGGGTTAAGTAGCTGAAGCTGGGCGGGGGGTTACTCGGCAAATCAACGGCATTTAACTCGCGAATTCAACGGCAGTGACGGGGGAGGAAACGGCCGGAGCTGCTCGCGGTGCGTGATTTTGGGGAAGATGATGACTTGGCGTGTGGGGCCAGCGTGTCAGCGACCGGGGGTAGAGCTGCCCGCGTGAGAGAGAGGGGGAAAGGGGAAATGGTCGGGTGGGCTTCGCGGGCTGCATCTGCTGGTGGGCTGGAAGAGTGGCGTCGGCCCTTTTCCTATTCTTTTATATTTTTTTCATTTCTAATTTGATTTTCTGGAATCAAATTCAAAGGGTTTTCAAATGGGTTTGAATTCAAACCTGTTCCGAATTTTTGTAAAGTAGAATTTGTACCTTATTGGCTGCAGAACAAAGTTGTTCACTCAAAATACCTTGGCCCAATGGAATTTAAATAAATACAGTGTATTTACCATTTGTTTAATAAAGGCATAAGAATGGTTTTAAATTTCATACCTTGTTTTGAAAACTTTGTCCAAGCTTTAGAAAATATCAATCAACTTTAAGTTCAAATATCTCTGGTTTAAAACAAATAATCTCATACTAGAGAGTAGCATGGGGCCAATTTCTTGCTTACATAAAATAATAGACATTCAAATGCTTCTGTTTTTGAAATCTTATTTGTAAATGATCCTAAAATGATCATGAATGCATGAATGGTTTGCAAGCTTTGAAATCATGATTTTTGGGATGTTACAATCTCTTGATGTGTGATTGCATCATCAGTAACTTTAATACATTTTCGGAGTTGTGACACATGGAAAACATTATGAACTTGAGCCAATCTTGAGGGTAACTCTAAAGCATAAGCTATAGTCCTGTTATGACTTAGTATTTTGAATGGCCCTATATATATTGGACTCAATTTTCCTTTAACTCCGAACCTTTTAACTCCTTTGATTGGACTTACTTTCAGATATACCATGTCTCCCACTTCAGGATGCCATGATCTTCGACTTTGATGAGCATAACTGTTCTGCCTACTTTGAGCTATTTTCAATCTGTCCTTGATTTTATCAGTGATATCTTGTCTTTCCTTGATATAGTCTGGCGCAAATTCTTTGCTACTTCCAGGCTCATACCAACATATTGATGATCTAAATTTCCTTCCATACAGAACTTGATATGGAGATGCCTTCAGACTACTCTGATAGCTGTTATTGTAGGAAAATTCTGCCAACAGTAGATGATCTTTCCACGAACCTCCAGAATCTAATGCACAAGCCCTTAACATGTCTTCCAGTATTTTATTGGTTCTTTCCGTTTGACCCCCCTGTTTCTGGATGATAAGTTGTGCTAAAATCTAACTTTGAACCAAGTGCTTCATGTAATTGCTTCCAAAATGCTGAAGTAAACACTGATCCCCTATCAGTTACGATCTTCTTGGGCACTCCGTGCTTAATTACTATTTCTTTGATGTAAACTTCCACTAACTTCTTAGCATTATCCTTCTGATTTATCGGAATAAAATGTGCACATTTAGTGAGTCTATCAAAAATTACCCATATCATATCTTTTCGTTTAGGTGTCATGGGAAATCCTGTGATGAAGTCCATACCAATTTCCTCCCATTTACATTCGGGAATTTCCAAAGGTTGCAATGGTCCTGCTGGACTTTGATGTTCAGCCCGTACCCTTTGGCAAGTATGTCATTCTAACATATATTTTGCAATGTCCCTTTTCATGTTATTCCACCAGAATAATTCTTTCAGATCCATGTACATCTTAGTACTTCCTGGATGTATAGAATATGGTGTTTCATGAGATTCTCGGAGTATGACTTCACGAATCTCAGTCACATCTGGAACACAAAAATGATTTTGGAACCATAATGATTCATAATCTCCTAGGCGAAAAACTGATGTTTGCCCTTGAGATATCCTCCGAATTTCTTCATCAATGAAAGGATCTTCTGCTTGATGTCTAAAAATTTCGTGCTTAAGATCACTATCCTGCTCTGCAACTACCTTCATAGTAGCTAATCCTCCAAAAGTTGTTGTTCTAACAAATTGAAGTTCTAATCTTTCCAAATCCATCTGTAACTCTTTTGGTAGTTCCCGATTTCTAGACTGAATATCTGCACTTTTACGACTTAGAGCATTTGCTACAACATTTGCTTTTCCCGGAGTATAGTTGATTGTTAAACCATAATCTTTGATTAGTTCAAACAAAAGTTTTTTTCTCATATTCAATTCCTTTTGGGTAAATAAATATTTGAGACTTTTGTGGTCAGTGTATAACTCACATTTGGCTCCATAAAGAAAATGCCTCCATCCTTTCAGAGCAAAGACTACTGCTGCTAACTCTAAATCATGAGTTGGATAATTGACTTCATGTGGTTTCAGTTGTCTTGAACCATAAGCAATCAATTTCTGATCTTGCACTAACACACAACCCAGAGCTTCTTTAGATGCATCACAGTCTACTGTAAAGTCTTTCACTATTTATAGAACTGCTAGGATTTGAGCGGTAGTTAATATGGTCTTTAACTTCTGAAAACTTGCTTCACACTTCTCATCCCAAATGAATGGTGTATTTTTCCTTAACAATTTGGTCATTGGTCCAACTATTTTGGAGAAACCTTCAGTGAATCTCCGATAATAACCAGCCATCCCCAAGAAACCTCGAATTTGTTTCACATTGGTTGGGGCAGTCCATTCTAGTACTGATTGAACTTTGGATGGATTTACAACAATTCCATCTTTACTGATCACATGACCAAGTAATTCTACCTCATCTAACCAGAATTCACACTTACTGAACTTAGCATAAATTTTATGTTCTCTTAGGGTCTGTAATGCTATTCTCAAATGATCTGCATGTTCTTCATTATCCTTGGAATATATCAGAATATCATCAATCAAGACTATGACGAACTTATCGAAATATGGCATGAAGATTTTGTTCATCAGGTTCATGAATATTGCTGGTGCATTGGTTAAACTAAATGGTACTACAAGATACTCATGGTGTCCATACCTTGAGACAAATGCGGTCTTTGGAACATCCTATGGTTTGATTTTTATCCGATGGTATCCAGATCTTAGATCGATCTTAGAAAATACTCCAGCTCCTTTCACTTGATCAACCAGATCTTGAATTCTTGGTAAAGGATACTTATTCTTTATGGTAACATTGTTCACATTTCTATAGTCCCCACACATCCTTCTTCCACCATCCCTTTATCCACAAAGATCACCAGTGTTCCCCATGGGGATACACTTTCCTAAATAAATCCTTTTCTAGCTAACTCATAAGTTTGCTCTTTGTGTTCTTTTAATTCTTTTGGTCCCATATTGTTTGGTGCTTGAGCTATTGGTGTTGTACCTGGAATTAGATCAATAATGAACTCTATTTCCCATCTGGTGGCATTCCAGGTAGCTCTGCTGGAAAAACATCTTGAAACTCATTTACTTAGGAATATCTTCCAATTTGACCTCCTTCATTGAGTTCAACTGAAGATCCACCATGATATGACTGTGCCTATCTGCTTTATAAACTATTCTTGCTCGACTTGGAGTTTTGATTAAGACAATTTTCTCCTCACAATTTATCAGAGCCCCATGTTCAGTCATCCAGTCCATCCTCAGCACTACTGCAATTCCCTTCAAAGGAATCACATAAAGGTCCGTAAAGTATGTACAACCACAGATCGAAATAACCTGATCTTGTTTAATGTGGCATACAATCACATTTCCCCCTGTCATAACTACGGTCATAGGGTTTTCTAACGTTGCCCTTCTAATCCCGAATTTATCACAGAATTCTTCAGAAATGAATGAAGTAGTTGCACCAGTATCAAATAGAAGTTTGTCGGGATTAGGTAAGGATAGTGAGCATACCTATCACTGTATGCTCCGAGTTATCCACCTCCTCTAGGGTTGCGCAATTCAGCTTCTAGGTAGGTTTGTTCCTCTTGCCATTGTTGTTCTTGACATTATTTCCTCCTTTATTTGGCTGCCGATAGCCTCCACTAGCTTGTCGTCCATATCTAACTGGCCAACCTCCGAGCATTGATGTTTGCTTGGACAATTTGGCTTTATGTGATCTCTCTGACCATAAGTATGGCACACAATTACTGGATTCAGGAAATCCCTGCTCATATGCCCTGAAAGTTTGCAATTCTGGCATATAATATTCTTTTCATTTGGATTTACACTCTAGTTGTAATTGTTGCTGTTATATGGTCTATTCTTTGGTTTGAATTCCAGATTGGGCTTGGGTTTACTTGCATGTATCCTCTTAGTTTCCTTCTTTGCTCTCTTCCTTCTATCTTCTTGGACATTCTTGTAGTCATCTTCAAACGTGATAGCTGCATCTAGCAACTACTGATAAGTTTGCTTATTAGCCAACCTTAACTGCATCCTCACAAATGGATTTAACCCTCGCAGGGAACACTTCTTCCTCTTTTCTTCCGTATTAACTTCTTCCTCAGCATAACGAGACAGTTGGCTAAACTTCCGAATATACTTCATTACACTAGTATATCCCTGCTGAAGCTCCTCAAATTCTCTCCGCTTCAACTCCATAACACTTTCCGGAACATGATATTCACGGAATCTCTATTTGAACTCTTCCCAAGTATGCTCCCTTCCTGGCTGTTGCATGGCTAACTGATTTTTCCCAGCATGACGCTGCAGGTCCGGTCAGAAGATGAGTTGCATACCTCAGTTTTTTCTCATCATTACAACTTACAGTCTTCAGCTTTCTTTCTCTATCTGCTAGCCAATCTTCTGCATCCATTTGTTCAGGAGCTGATGCAAAAGTTAACGGCCTTGCATTTTGGAAGTCAGAAACACTCAATCCTCCACCTTCAGGTGCTCTCTGATTCCCAGCTCGTCCCAGCAGCTCTTCGATGAACTTGTTTTGGTTTCTTGCATCATTTGCATACACTGAATAAAGTTCTGCTCCATTAACAGCCTCATTAGTGCTGGTGGCATTGTTCCCTGACTTCCTGCATCTTCATCGGCCTTTTACTTGGCCTCACGTTCCATTCGCTGCTGTTCAGATTCGGTTTCTACACCCGTTTCCATGACCCCCTAGTCCTGCAACATAAAGCAAATACTCATAATTACATCATGCACATGTGTTATGAGCTCGACTTTACGCACATAACTAGTCACACAATGAAAATCCAAAAAAAATCCAAATATGCATTTCACAAATTATACCTTACAAGCCTCATAACAAAGTACAAAGTCATCATTCTTGTACCATATGGGTACAATAACGACTTAACAACACTCCCTTACTTATCTATCTACATCATTTTCTCAGATTACAATAGGCGATACACGATACTTCCTAAGAAACCGCCTGCTTCTAGTATCCATGATGCTCATCATAATGCCCGCAGTCCAACCGTGATGATGTGACGTCCGTCGCACGGTTTGTGGAACAAATGGACTTCCAGAAGGAACATACTCAGTATCTGAAGTGTCAGGGCTTGAGTCATTACTCAAGCTGAGCACATTGACTCCCTCCAACTCAGCTGAAAAGTCTTTATAAACATAATCAAAATTATCACCCACTTGCATCTCCTGAGCTTCATTCCTTGAGTCGTCAATAGAATACGCAGATCCTTCTGCTCCCCAGGTGCTCTGTTGGGCAAGATAGTTAAATACCGGATAATGTATATTCGCTGGGTTTTGAGAAGGTGTTGATGATTCAAACACTCTCTCCTCGGGATCTTCTTCGTCATCCTGATTATCTTTGAATATGGTATTTCTACTACGGTTACTAGGGTTAATTCTTGCACCCATCCAACTGGATTGTACAACTTTTCTGTCTGGTGTCCCTGGGATCCTTCGGATGATCCCATTCTCCAACCATCAGAAATCTCAATAGGAAGTTCTGAATCAGAACCATCCTCTGAACCCTGTTGTACTGGATACCTCATATCTAAAGTAGGATCATATATAGGTTCAGGCCTCGGTGAATAAGGATATGGTGTAAAAGATTCAGGATCTATAGGTATATCCTTAAAGTTGGGTTTTGTACTACTACTTACTTCCTTCTCCAACTAGAATGCTAACTGCTTCCTTCTTTCTGGATCAGTTAGATCCTCTAACATGTCATTTTTTATCTTCGACAATAAGTTGATGTATCTTATAAAAAGACGCAACAAGTGTTCGGTATATATCCATAAACTTGGAAGCTAACTTAGGATGCTTCTTAACCAAAGTAAGATGATCCGGTACAGGATCCGAGTCTATAGAATCATGAGGAATCACAGAAAATGTGCTACCTTCTAACTCCTTGGCTTTATCCTCTCGGATATTAGCTATCGCCTCCACAACAGCAACATGATATGCTGCTAAGTGACTCCTACATTCACCTATAGGTAGATCGTGATATAATCCAAGCTCCTCTTGGAGCTGGATACTCACACGATACTTGGATAACATCCGACCATCATAATAGGTTATGGTATTCACTGGAATTCTAGTTGGACAACTAAAAACCTTTAAGAGTTAACGAAGTTGGTCCGTGAATGATCCTTGATAATCATCGAGAGTCTCCTCTTTCCTTATCAAAGACAGTTTTGGAAACTTTGGTTCCATAACTCTGTATGTAAAAAATATTTTTATTAGTAACCAATAATATATTGCGTCATAACAAAGAATTATCGCACTAAAAAATATAACAGAATATTCTCATTCGAATACCCATTATATTTCTTTTAGAGAATTCTTTATCGTTGCTATACATTCCTACAGGTATTACCCTTTACTAGGTTTCCTACCTAAGATTAAAGCAATTTTATCTGGTACCAACTGTGGTGAGCTAGCATACCACTTCATGTTTAGTACACTATAGTCGTTGACATGACATCAACAGAACACTATTCCGTAAATATCACATCCCTCAGCATGGTACAACAGAAACATTCCGGGTCCATATTACAAACATACACACATTATTATTATTACAATACCAGAATTTCAAGACTTCCAAAAGATTGAACTTACAAACCAAAATATAAGTGTTTCAACGGAAGTTTCAAAGTGAAAACTTAAACTCCAAATTGAGCTCAATAACTTATTGCTATATATTGTTCATGTTGCTCGGCTCAATTGGCTCCTAGAACTATAGTAATTATTCTGACTCTTGGTACTCTCCTCCGTAGACGATATCGTAGTCCTCCCCTTCTACGGCTCCATACATATTGGGATCTTCATAGAAGACCTTCTCTTGGCTCTCAGTTGCATACATTGGAGTATCTTCGGGATCGTCAGAGTCTAAGCAAGGGATCAAAGGAAAGGGTGAGTAATAGCATTACCCAGCAAGTTCATTATATGCAAGGTGGGAAGTTTGATGCTCTATCTACCACCTCAGACTATAAGTCCTTGGCACTATGCAGTTTTTGTAAATCTTTGTTCAAAGATTGATTTGATTATGAAAATCTATGACCATCAGCCTTCACAGGTTGACCAGAACTTTCATGGAGTTCCTTTCCTGCGTGTTCGTAGCTCCTTCTCGGAACAGGGAGTAACAAGTTATAGTTCTTAAACTCTGCAGAGGTGCGTTACTTTACCCATGAGAGATCAAATTCCTTGTTGCACAACTGGGCGTACTTTCCCGTCCACAATTCCATGATGTGGGGCCCAGTAGTTGGTCCAAGCCAATCACTGCCCTCTCTGTGACCTCATATGTATGAACGATCCTTCGGGGCCGGCTCACCTCTGTTAAGCCCCCTTTCGGGAAGGCTAAAACCCTGATGATTTCCCGAAGACTCTATGACCTGGTGATGCCCTGGCAAGTGCCATATTAAATGGACTATACCACTAAACACCATTCATAGATAATATAGACACCAAAAGTGTGGGGCGTAAGGGTGCCCACCCATATGTTGGATCCGCACAAGGAATCAGAACGTCATGTTAAGGTCGTCTTGCCTCCATATGAGAGGAAAAGGATACAGCTGACTTCTCTGTCCCATTCCAAATCTCAGGGTTAACACGTTATATACGACGCTAGAATCACTTATGTCATGGGTTATTAAATCCCTAATTGATCATCATTGTTGCAAATAGAAACCTAAGTTATATTGCTTCATTATATCATCACTTAGGATGATACCAAAGATTTATTTTTTGAGAAAATAATATTTTCTTTTTTTGGAATATAGATGATAACACACAATTTACAAATACTTTGATAAAGACTCTTCAAAGGACATGAGCAAGTGATGAACCTGCCTTGTGATTGCAAGTTAGTGAAGTCGGATACTTGCACTGGACATTGAGCTTCTAATTCTACAAAACATCATTATCGCCCGGTAAGGACAATATTTAAAGAGGCAAAATGATTATGCAAATTAATGTAATGCATTATTTATTTTTGTGTGTTCTACCCATTATTTTAGTTACAAAAATTCCTTTAAGTAGTAAGGATTTATAAATATTAATTATTAATATTTATTGAATATTGTATTTTTATTTTATTTTATTTTATTTGATTTTTATTTATTTAATAATTCTGTTAAGAATTATCATATAAATACAAGAACTTCTTTTTATGATATTATACATTTATTTAGTATTTTTATAAAATACTACAATATAAATATATAATAAAAGTGATTTTTATTTATTTTATCTTCTTTCTTTAATTTTTATAAATTCCGTAAGGAATACATATATTAAAAAATTCTTCATCAAAAATCATATGCATAAAAACTTATTTCTTAATTTATTTAGATAGATTGGACTATTGTGAATCCAAAAATATTTTATTTATAATTTTTAGATTTTTATTTTATTTTTCTTAAATTTATTTAAGTTCAGGGGTATTTTGGTTATTTCTTAATTATTAAAAACTTTTCAGGTTTTCGGCCAACCTTTTGGACTGTTTGGGCAAACCTTGGCCCAATTGGCCTTGTCAAAATATTTCCCCGAAGTGGTACTGGCCCTATCAGCCTAGTACACACCTCCTCTCTCTCTCGTTCTCACCTCTTGTTCTTCCTTGACCCCATGGTCGCCGACTCCACCGCCGTGCGATTCACGCCACCGTGATCCTCTCTGGCTGTCGCCGTGGTGCATGGCATGGTTGTTGACCCTGCTCCTTCATCTAGTCCATTTCGATTTGAATTTGGGGCTCTCCTGTGGCCAGGTCGGCTTCGTCCCGAACCCTAGGGTTTGGGGTGGTGCTGGTGATTCCACCGCCGCTGCGCCCGTGGTGCTGTGGGGTGTTCCTATGTTGTTGTGGTGGTGGTGCTCGCCCTCAAGCGTTGTTGTGGTCGCCGCCTCGGCTCGGTGCGTGTTGTAGCACCTCTTGGGTGCTCCCCGTGCCGCTGTGCTCGTCGGCCCCTCTGATTCTTCTTCTAGACTAGAGCTAGAACCTCCAGTAAGTTGTTCTTTCTTACCTCTCGTTCTCTCTGTACTATGCCTCGCTACCCTGTGTGCTTCTAGTGGCTATCCCTAATTATGGTTCATGTCCTGATTATGGTTCATGTCCTCTGTTGTTCTTATATATGATGAATTGGAACTAGTAGTGATGATCTTTGAGTATGGTGATTATGTTGATCACTGTCCATAGTTAATTTTTATGATGCTAGTGGATTTATTGATCTGATTCCAACTGATAATTGGATGTGATTTAGTTGATACTGCTAATGTGGAACTATTACTTGTGGATGCTATTGATTTGGGAACTTTCTACTGTCAAAATGTTAGTACTAACAGTAGTTCTGTCAGTGATTGTTTACTACATCTATAATTGTTGGCTTGTATGGTGATATACATACTGAGATTAATCATTATATTCTAGTGATGTTCTGAAGATACATAGATAAGCTTGATGCTGATTTCTAGCATTTGATTCTAGGAAAATGATATTTAGTGGCTTGCCATTTTATTTGTGAAAGCTAAGTAATGGTTTTGCTTGGTTTTAGAACTTGTCCTTGTGACACCATCATAGAATGGCACACAAGTTGTTGGGTTCTATTAGTGAGCTTAATTCTGACAGTGCTTGAATTTGGTAAATGTCAAAGATAAGTTGAAATCTTCTTTTAAACTTCTCTTCCTATGATGTTGGTCTGAGGCATAGGAACTAGTTTCCTAATTTGTTGTCCCTCATAGAAATGTTCTGGTATTAAAACCAGTTACTAATTCTTGATTCATAGTTGGGAAAATGATTGGTGTGCTTCTTAAGTTACATGGATCTATAAGATCTAGGGCTTCTAGGGTGCTAATCTTTTTAAAGAGATGTGCCCAGAATTTCCGAATCTTGGCTATATTTAATCTTGGAGTATGGGATATATCTTTATAGCCAGGATCAATGAAGTTGTTATGATTTGATCTGTATAGTTTACTTATGGATTATGGATTCAAAATCTTCTATGATGGATTCACCTCACTTGGGTGAATACTGAGAAGTTAAATATGGAACAACACATGGATCTCTATATAGATATGATTGACAGATCATGTGAGGGTTTTATATAACTCACCACAACAGTTGGTTGCTGTTGTGGTTGCTGGTTGATCAGGTGACTTGATCTTGTTGTCTTGTGCTGTTGGCCTGATCTTGTTCTTCTCTTGATGCTGCTCCTACTACTTCCATCTCCTGGAAGCTTATCCTTGATCTAGCTATCCACCTTCTGGTTCTTGTTAGCTTGGCCTTGTCCTTGCTATCCACCTGATCCACCCCCTCCTCATGTCACCATCTGGTGAGTACTGGGATGATCTGGTGTGTGGTTGGTTTGGTTTGGCTGTGGCTAGACTACTGGTGCTTGGTGTGTATGAGCAAGGAAATGGTGCTCTTGTGCTTGCCCACATCTATGTTGACCTCTTCTGTTGTGTGGGCAGCTGTGGCTGTGTTGACAGCACATCCATGCATTTAGTTGTCTAAGCTTCTTGTATGCCTGCTGCATCCTTATGGATATGCTCAGGGAGATGATCTACCTTTTTATCTGATTACCATTTATCCGCCTGGTGAAACTTGCCCCTCTTACTTATTGTAATCATTTGAATTGTGGATTATTTATTATGAAAGATTTAATTCTTTCATATTGGTGAAACTTGCCCCTAAAGGTTTACTTAATGATGTAAAATGGAACAGTGCATCTCACTGTTCACTACTGAGAGTAAAATAACTTAATCTTTATTTCTTTTGTTTTTTTGTTCTTTGTTTTGCAGGAACAAGATTCAAAGGTTCAAGATTAGAACAAATTTTCTTTTTGATAGAATAGTACCTTTGTAATCTTTATTTTATTCTTTTGTAATCTTTATTTTATTATTTTGTAATAAAGATGTATTAGGTTAATAATAATGTAATTTCCTCTTTTTGTAATTTCACTCTTGTAAAGATTCTTCATTAACTTTATAAGTTACATTTTGTAACTTATTGATGAAATGATTATATTAAATAAATATTCATTTGTTTAATTATCAATCTTACATAGAGTTTCTTGTTACTATTTATTGTTTCTTAATTATATGATATTACTAAATCACGATTCCATTATTTTACAATGTAATTTCAAATCTTAAGTTTGAATTCAAATTCTTTTCCCAAAACACACTAATCCATAAAGATCATGTCAAAGTTTATAATGATCATTCTCCAAGGCTATTCCTAAATTTAAAGAATGAAAGAAACTTTGATCACTGTAAGTTTTTATTTGGCGAAAAATTTACCCACATTTTTACAGATGAATGCATGCAATTGCACAGATTCCTAAATCTACCCTTCGTTGGTTCCTAAATGATGGGATGTTACAAAATCCTTCCAGAGATCAGCAAGTTCCTTATCTCGGAGAGCTAGGAGCTTCTCGAGTCTACCCTTCGTTGACTCCAGGACAGCGGCTACGGATTTCTCCAATTCCACAGTTAGCGTCTCAAGGTTTTCCCGGAGTTTAGTATTTTCTGCTTGCAAGACCTTGAAGTTTTTGGCCTGCTCCACCATCTTGCTGGATTGGCATAACAATTCTGCAAAGACAAAAATATCATTCGAATAAAGCAAATTCGACTATGACAAAACATTTAATTGACAAAGAGGAAGCCAGAAAAATTTACCTTCTGCTTCATCTTTTTCAACTTTCAACTTTGAATTCTCAAAGCGCAAAGCTTTGATTTCTTTGCGCTTATTGGAAATATTCTTTAGCAATTCCTTGTTGGAAGATGCAATTTTCTATAAGTTTAGAGACGGAATACCGTCAGACGGCTAGTAAGACTCGGGATGCAAATGTAACTAAGTAAAATTACAGCACGAGCCTTGGGGGCTACACTACATCGTTCTTTTGCAACCTAAAAGCATCAACCAAGATCCAGAAATGTTTATCCGACTTTATGCTTGGGGGCTAGAGGATATGATAATAAATGCAAATAAGAATCGGAAACTTAGAATGTGTTCCAGGTGCAACTTATCAAATCCGAGCTTGGTGCTGTGAAACACCTTCTCGGTAAGGGTGAGGGACAGAACATCCATCACTAGAAGTTCGCTAGATGCGATTTTAGCATCCTGGACCAAATTTTGCTCCAGGAGGCTGACCAGCTTGACATTTTCCTCCTCTTGGCTCGCTGCTTTTGGGGTCAAGACATGCTTCTCAAGACTGGACTGAGCCAGTTTGAGGATCTCTTCTTTCTCGTTCCTCTTGAGGCCAGGAATAGCAGAGTCGACCACTTTAGCCATTGTACCTACGATCATTACCATGGGATCATTACCCTTTACGGGTTCACCCTTGTTAGTTGCCTAGTCAGCAACAGTGACCACGACTTTCGAGATCTTGCCAGCATCAGGGGATGCAGAAGCTCCCTGCAACGATGGGGTAGTGGATGGGGTCGATGGCGACACAGTAGGGTAAATTACAAGATTCTGCTGACGCATTTTCTTGCCCGGCTTGCTGTCCGGCTTTATCTTGCTCTTCAACGATGATTTAACTCTAGAACAACAAAAATCCTAAATAGTAGGTGTGCTCTGGAAAGAAATAAAGATACAGGAGTACTAAAAATGAAAGGTGAGGTGCTTACTTTTTAACTACTAGCAGCACTTGGCTACCAGCATCAACAACTTCCTTTGCCTTAAGCCTCTTGCACCTCATCATCCTCCATCGCATCCGGGTCGTCTGAGGCATAGCCCTCTAGTGGATCTAGCTGGGACTCGAAGATTTTCTCGAGCTGACAGAGTAGGAAAAGCATCGATGAAAATAGACTCAGAGAGAGAACCGAATAAAACATGAAACATGAAAGCAAATTCGAAATATTTACCGGAGTCAGAGGACGGTTGGACGTATACATCTTCATGGAAACTTCCGGAACTTTCCGTTCCACTCTTTCCTTGACCAAATATTGCATGAGGGTCCTGTAGTCCTTCAGCGAAAGCCGGTTCGGGCTGATCTTCATGCTGTCCTTCTTGTCGCCGGTAATTTGGTGCATGAGGCGGTCTCCCTGGTACTGGAGAGGTTGAATCCGACGCTCCAGCCAGTAGTGGATCAAGTCGGCTCCACGAAGCCCCTCATGCTTCATAAAAAATTCGATCCGCCTCTTGGCGAGGATCAAAACATCTGACAGCTCCGGCGCTTCCGTGTCCCATGAATATTGGTGGGGAGCGGCTCCATTGGCAAACGCCGGAAGACCTTCCGCCTTACCCGAGGCCGGAATATCCTTATGGTAAAAGAAAGTTCCGGCCCAGCGTTTGATGAACTCACTAGCGTTAATCCTAGGATAAATCCGATTCCTCTTAAGGACTAATCTAAGAGTGTCGGTGACATAAGGCACACTTGCAGTGATGGAATTCTTCCGAGTATGATAGTAGTACCGGAAAAGGGTGAGACTTGGCCTAATGCCAAGAAACCCCTCGCACAGAACTGCGTGAGCACTAAGCTCAAGAAGAGAGTTGGGGGGATTATGGAGTTGCACACCATAATGGTTGAGGACCTCGACGAAGAAGTCTGACGGTGGCAGGCTGAGGCCATGGTCGACGTGAGTGCTGAACAGCACCCTCTCGCAGTCTTTCGGCACGGGGATGGCGTGCCATGCAGCGCTCCGCCACACGCCTGCAACAATGAACCCCTAATCCTCCATGACTTGGATCTCCGCAGTATCCATGGCGTTGGGGATCCAAAGACCCCGCATCTTCTTCTCGTCCGTCGCCGATGAACCCGCCGCTGCCGCTCCTGAGGACGAGGCAGATGCCATAGTTCTTGGAGGAAGAAGGCTGGTGGGGGAAGGAGAGCTTTTTTATCGACGGTGTGTAGATTGTAACTGGTGCGGACAGCTCAAGGAGTACGAGGAAGCAATGAATGAATCGACAGAGAGATGAATATGAGAAGAAGGGTTTCCTCTCCTCTTTATTTGTCTCTGTGTCAAGATTCATGCGGTGAAACACGTGATTATCGCCACGCGTATAGGAGAGGTGGAGTTAGCTTCCTCGCGACTCTTCCGCCCCCTCGATTTTCGTGCAGGCATTGAAATGATGTTCTGTTATGTAAGGAAAGGACCCACCAATGGTCGTGCTGATGGAATCCTGTCAGTGATGGGACCTGGCCTGTAAAGTTGTCAGTCAGCATACCACTGTAAAATCCGGCTTATGTTTCAAATCAAGCAGGGAAAATATTAAGGTCAGAGCAGAATATATCTGACTCAACTGACTCTGAATCCTACATCAATGAAAGAAGTTTTCGGGAAACCTTTAAGATTCTCAAGACGAAGAAACCATCAAGCTAGATGATTTATCCGACTTCATATATTGGAGACTTCCGGGGGCTACTGTTGGGGATATACTTTCCGGGTATACCCACAGGACTCGCTGACCAGGGTGGCCCACTAACTGGTTAGAGCTTTGCTTCACGGGCGTCCCAGTTAGAGAAAGAGGAGGATCTAGTTCCGGCTACGACACGGCCCAGAAGATTTACCGAGTTAGGCCTGTAGTATTACTTGTAGTCCAAGCTGTACATAGTTACCGACTCTGTAATGTAGCCGGATAGGTCTCTCCCTGTAACCCTAGGCCCCGGTGACTATATAAACTGGCCCTATGGGAGCCTTCAGGGCAACCAACACAATAACCACAACAATCAACTCGCACAGGCGAACCTCTCTTGTAATCCATTGTAAACATCCGGCTTACACTGATATATTACTGGGTTGCTAGCAAGAGTAGGATCCGATCACCACAGTCAGATCTGAACCTGGGTAAAATTGTGCCCACCGCTCCAGGAACATCCGACGTCTCACACCCCATCCTTCCAACACCACTATGACCCCCTATGGCGTACTTGTTGACAATCCGACGACAAAGATTTCAGGATGGGACAACTTGTTTCTACTGATCCAGTTTATGACCTTGGACCTCTTTTTGGTGATTGTAAGTATGCTCATTCTAATGATAAAGTTGTTGCCGGTGACAGTTATATTGTCAACTTTATTAAAAGTGCTACTGAAAGTTATTATGAGAGAGGGAAACATGGTTGTATGCATCTCAATAATGTTAAGTTTCCCCGTTTTATGTTGAAAGCTTTGAAGTTGCATTTGTTTTCTCTTCCTATGCTAGTGGCTTTTTGTTTCAAAAATTTGTTTTCTCATGATACCCCCATGCATAGGAAGTGGGTTAGACTCAAATATGTTGGTTATTTTCTTCTTGATGCTCTCTTTAACTCCATATATATACCTCCTATGTGAGCATCTTTGAAGATATCAAGCCTAACTTAAAGGAAATAAAGAAAAGTACTTCTTGGGAGATAACCCAATAGTTTTGTCGAGTCTTGAAAGTTATTACCTCAGTAATAACCGCTCCTTATACTTTTTGTTTTGGTTTTTGTGTCAAGTTCAACTACTTTTGAGAAGTGGAGGAGTTGTGAAAAGTGGCTGTCTTGGGATAGATTTTTGTGCTGCATCGTAAAAATTCTTAAAGGAGTTTAGTAAAACGGATGGAGCTGTTTTTTTCTTTGCTGGTTCTACAAGTTCTTACCCAACTTTCATTAGTTTTGCACTTTTTGATTTGAGCAACTGAAGGTTTTCGAAAAAATCAATCTTTACCTGCTGGTCTGTTTTGATGGATTTCTGCCAGCATTTGCATTTGCCTCTTACAGAAGCCTTTGTTTTGATGGATTTCAGTTGAAGTGTGAACCTAAAGGTTTATTGTTGTTGCTTACACTAATGTTGCCATTGAGTTTTGTGTAATGCCTTGGATGAAAGAAATTTCCAGGAGAAGGAGGAAAGGAGTCTGAAGAGTTCGTCTTTGATTAGGTAAAAGTGGTGAAAACAGAAGGTTCATGAAAACCCAATCTTTTTGTATTTTTGATGTTTTTATTACATATGGAAGGCTACGAAAAGAAACAGAGGAGGAAACGGAGGCCGGGGTGGCCACACCCACCCCAGGTGCAGGCCCCAGCTGGCCGCGCCTGGAGGGGGTGTGAGCCCCCCGAGCTCTGTCTCCGCCTCGTTTTCGCACCAGTACCTTCCTTATGCATTGAAACATCATAATATATACCCCCCGGGTTCCACGAGGTTCGTGCATCGTGTTCTCGTAATGTTTTCATTTCGATCTGTTTCTGTCCGGAAATCATCTCAAGTATAGAGCACCATGGTATCCGCCAACGACAAAGGCAAGAAGCCCGAGGAAGATGATCCTCAAAACCCCAAGGAGCAGGAGATTTTGGTAGGGGATGAAGAAGATATGGACGGGGACGAGCATCCGAACACCCACGCTACCGTCACAAGCATTGGAGTGGTGGCAAACCCTACAAAGCTTAGGAGGACAGCACGGATATCTACATGAGGGCAAACCCCGTGTCATATCCTCGCTCCACGGCCACCTCCTCCACGTACCAAGAATCCCTTCCATACTCTCATACATGAGCATCAATACCAATAGGTGCCCAAAGGGAACTTGCCCTCGATGTGGGATTTGCCTCGTTCTAAGCATGGAGGGGAGGAACACACTAAGAAGGAAGTGTGGCGAAATAATAGCAAGGACTGGGACTCTCAGTCCGATATGGTCATGAACCGCATTGAGCAAAATTCGGAGTTGATTCGTACTTTGACCTTCGAGATTCAGAATTTGAGGAAGCTAATTGAGGAGCTTATCAAGAGAACACCACCACCACCAAGGAGTTATTCATCATCAGGTTTGGCATCCCCTTGGCTTGTTCCAAGATTGGGGGAGTGTCGCGGTATCACATCATTATCTTTTATCTTTTACCTTTTTAGTTGATTCTTATCTTTGTTAGAGAAGTTATCTTATAGGTTGGTTTGCATGTGGAAGTATATCTCCTTTAGTTTATTATCTATGTATCCCTTGGTGTGGGTGCCTTTATGGAATATTAATGAGAAGTTTCATCTTTTACTTTTTTCACTTCTTATTATAGTTTGCAATTTCTATTATATGATTGATCTTTTTGATCAGTATTGGTATCACTTTGGGAGCATCAAGTAGATCTAAATTGGTCTTGGCAAATAGAGCTCTGGTTAGTAGCAACAATTTTTGAGGTTTGAAAGGAAAAGAGAAAAAGCTTACAGGTATTTTGTATCATTTATTTTCTTTCTTGATTGGCACACAAGCTTAGTATTTTTTATTTAAGATCTTTTGTGTATTCAAGGAAGATTACATGTTTGGCTTTATTACTTGTATGTTTGCTTGTTTCCTGCAAATATTTTCCTTGCTACCCAGCCTTGCTAGCCAAAAACCTGTTTTGAGAAGGCATACTTCTCATGCATCCAATCCCTTTGAACCAAAACCTATGCCATTTGTGTCCACCATATCTACCTATTAGCATTATTGCTATTCCAAGCAACTTCTCAAGCTTCATCTATCTTCCGAATTAAAAACTATTTTTAGGTGAAAATTAGTTAGTAAAGCTCTCACGAACTTGATGGCACACCTTATTTTCTTGCCCATAATAGACTTGAACTGTCACATCCCAAAATTTCACAAATTTTGTAATATGAAAAATAAATAAACAAAAGAAATAATTGTTGAAATTTAGGGTGAAAAGAAACTTTTGTTTCTAAATGGAAACATCAAAACCCATCTTGAACAAAATTTGAATAAAATGTAATCCAACAAATTTCAATCAAGTGAAATGCATTCATCAATGAATGTATCTTGAAATTTAAACTTGGGAAAATAAACCAAAAATCTAAAACCCTAATGGAAGAAAATCATCACCAAGTATCTCTAAGACTATGGATTTGATCCATAGAAAATTTGTCAACAAAAATTAATTAATGATCAAGAATGATAAATAAAAATATTATAAAACCATAGAAATTGATTTCATTCAATTTGGAACCATGGATAAAAACTTATGAATTTAATAAGTTAAAGGAAAATAAATTTCTAAAGCTAATAAAGCTCCTATCTAAAATCCATACCAAATTGTGAGTAAAATAATCCTAAAAGGATTTAAAAAGATAAACAAACATTAAATAAAAATATACAAATTGGAATCACCAATTTTGGATCTATAAATAAAAAGATATGGATTTTATAAGACAAAGAAAGAAATAAGGAATATTTAAAAGCCCAATTAAATCTTGGCCAAATCCATAAACAAATGAAAGTTTAATGAATAATAAATAAGGGTAAGTGATTATTTAAATAAAATCATAAGGATTAAATAATATCCAATTTTATTTAAATAAAGACAATTTTCCTAAATAATAGATCCTAAGTATATTATTTAGAAGACAATTTAAACCTTGATATAAATCCATAAGCAAATGAAATAAAGATAATTCAAATAAAATAAAGGGATAAGGAATAATCAAATAAAATTATCTGGGAGTAAACCATATTCTAATTATATTTGAATAAGGATAAAATCCCTAAAGTAAATGATTAATTAAATCATGGAAAGATAATAATTGGAATTTTCCCAAGTGGAATAAAAGTTATTTAATTAACTTAAATGGAATAAAAGAGTCATTTGAATAAAATCTATAAGGGTTTAAAACTATATTTGATTTTATTTGAATAAAGACAAATGCTCAATTTAAATGATTAATAAATCATATTAAAAATATTTCAAATAATTCAAAAGGAAATTTTTGACACCCTAATAAATAAATAAAACCTACTGAAAAGGTTTTGATAAAAATTGGAATTCAAATAGAAGTTTGAAAATGTATTTAAAATCTTATTTGAATAGAGACAAAATGTCTATTTTAAATAAATAACAAACCATAAAGAGAATAAAATAAATATTCTAAATGGATTGTTTAATTACATAAATGAACAGATTAAAAACTTACTGAAAAGTTTGGAAGGTTCTGAATTCAAATGGTTGTTGAATTATTTGAACAAATTCAAAACAGAAAATGAAAACAAAAAAAGAAAAGGAAACAGGAAGAAAAAATGAATTGGAAGCAGCCCAAACTGGCCCACTAAACCCAGCGAGACCACCTCCCACTCTCTCCCCCGAACCGTTTTCACTCACAGACGCACCCGCTCATCCATTGACTTGTGGACCCCACCTGAATTCCCTCTCTCTCGCTGACAGAACGGCCCACTGCCCCGTGATCATCGTTCTCACCCACCCCGCGCGACATGTTCCCCCCCGAACCACACCGGCCGTTTCTGCTGTAAACTTCTTTGTGTTAATTCTCTTAATTGCATGAGTAACTCTTGCCCGTGACCGTGCCCTCTTAATCGCACATTCCTCACATCTCTTTGCCCTCGCTCACCCCTCCCTCTCGGCCATAGGGCTGCCCTGAATTTAGCTTGCGCCGCCACTGCTCCGACGAGCATCTCTAGCAAATTCCGGACACTCCTTGCCTCCCCTTGCCTCCCAGTTTCAACGAGCATGCTCCCCATCATCCCCTGCATCTCCCAGTACCACCCACTCTCTCGCGCGAGCCCCAGAGACTCGCCTCCGTCTCCAGCTGAGAACCACCGACGACGGCCTTGACTGCGAAACGATTCCGGTATACCCAATGCACCCCGTGCCCTCTAACTCATGCTATCGTGCTCCCCTATGTCTTGTGACTCTTCTGAACCTTGCCATTTACCTTCTCATGGCTTGTAGGATCGCCCCCATCAACGACTGAGCACACCCGACGCCGTCGTGAACTCCAGCGAGTGATTGCCGATGACTCCGTGCGCCCCCTGCCCTCTTACGACCATGTTGAGCATCGGCACGACACTGCGAATCTGGTAACGCTCTCCGTTCTCTCCCGCACTTCATGTACTCGCCGTACCACCACTGGCAGAGCCGCGCCGCCGTGCGCCACTGTCGAGCGGCGCCAGTGTTTGGTCAATTCGTTGCAGGCCGTAGGATCTTGATCTAATGGGTACGATAAACACTTAACCCGAAGGGGAATGCTCTGATCTGTGCCGCATAATTAACTTAAAATGCAATGATCCACAGCACATGATCCACACGAAACGGTACCATCCAGTAGAAACGTGACGCGTGGCCTGTGTGTTGATTTAAAAACAAATTTGATCTATTAGATGTTAGATTTTGTAAAATTCATAACTTTAAATCTACATGTCCAAAATTTGCAAATTTTATATCAATGGAATCAGCAATAAGAAACATTTTCAATCATGCCCTTTGTTTAGTGAATTGCTTCTGTAAAATTGGTTGTTTTTGCATAAACATATGTAGGCCTATTTTGTGTATAAAATTTATTCTAAAAATGTTTTTAGGATAAAATCTTTTGTAAATGGATTGTTTTGAACCTACTGACCATAGAAACCAACTTTTGGATTTAAAAATATATCTTGTGACACTTAGGAATTATTCCTTTGAATTAAAGCATTTCTAGTTAAATAAAAATATTGATTATGATTTGAAAATGCCTTTCAAGTAAAACCTTTGGAAAATTATTTGATTTAAACTCTATAACCCTAAACATCAAGTTTTTGGATTTAAAAATATATTTGGTGAACCCTAGAAAATTATTACTTTGCTTAAAGGCATTTCCAACAAAATAAAATGATGCTTTGATTTAAAAATGGATTTTGGACGAAATCGTTTGCAAATGGAATTGTTTTCAAACATTATGACCATAAACATTAATATTTGTGTTTAAAAACATTTTGGCTAACACTAGAAATTATTCTTTGAATGAAATCAATTCTAGCAAAACAAAAGGGATTTAAAGTGGCCATTTTCACTAACTTGTTATCAAATGGTTTTGCCACTTTGATAAATGACCAATAGGTATGTTAAAATGTTTATAATGTATTAGAAACCTCTTTTCCAAATAAAACAATCTTTTGCATGCTTGCATGCATTGCTTTGTTTTTATTGTTTATGTGATGAATTGTTTGAATGCTAGATTGAATTTGTGCCTTGATTGAATTGTAGTGAAATTTGAAAACTGTGACTATTGCAAGATCAAGGGGTGAACTTATATTCTCTACCAAAAAGGCAAGTGATGCTTCATACTTTTGTCCCAATTTTTTCACTATACATTAGTGATGTTTTGAGTAGGACTTGCATGGAATTTTCCTAAGTATGCTATGCCATGGGAAATCCTAGTAGATGATGCCTTAGTAGAAATTTACCTAAGTTAATATCCCTACTACTATCATGCTTAGCTTAGCTAGTAGAAAACAAGGGTGGATTATATTCATGCTATGAAATATTTCTAACTCAAGGACTTGTGTTTTGATTAATAAAACAACTAAGTGAATGAATCACCTGGGTGGAATGGTGTGAATGGGTTATGTTGAGTGGTTACATAGGGCCCATATCTATGGACTACCCTAGTGTATATCACTTGTGGAAAGCCACCCAGGAACAAAGAGATTTGAGATGTCAAATGTTGAGAAGCTTCAAGTGCAGCCAGTTGGTATTATATGCTCTGCTTGGATCAGATAGGTTGCAATAACTTAGCCACATGGACAGTTGGTGGTAGGGGATAATAGGTTTGGAGCGCGTCCATTTTGGTCTAAGGGAAGGCTTCTGAAAGATCTTGTCTCGATGCATGTCGAGTCTTGTGGGGAAAGTGCACCACCTCTCGAGAGAGTAAAATCTAAGTACTTAGCCATGTCCCCGACAATGGATAATTTGAGCATCAACATATGAAAGCTATCAAGGATCTCCTCATCCCAATTTCTAAGTTAAAAACTTTTGTTTGAACAAGGGTTAAAGGATCTTCAATCTTTGATTGGTAGATGCCTTTGGTGATTTTGACTAATAAAAACTTAGTGTTTTCAAATCATAATGAAAATCTATTTTGAGCAAAGCAATCATAAGATCCACTTAGCCAAATGCATATAGATGATAGATACCACTATTCTACCGTAGTATCACTTACCAATACAATACAAATGTATTGACCCTTGTGGCTGTAACTTATTATGTTACAGGTTTGTTTGATGTTAGTGAAGTGTATTGAATAGGATTACAAGTCTACAACCAACACGATGCTATATAGATATTCTGCTGCATTGTAATGTGATAGCCAAATGAGCTATGTAAGATGTAATGAATTATTTTATTCCTGGTTATAAAATTGTATTATGACCTTTGTTTCTTGATATTACATCTTAACTGTGGATGCTAGCTATTGGTCCAGGGACTAGCATTGTAAACACATGGATCTCTACCTTATTAAAGGTTGGGACGTCCTACAGATGGTATCAGTGCACTGTGTTTCCTGTAGGATTGTAACCCTAGGTTTGGACAAAACCCTTAGAAAAATATGAGTTGTATTTGTTCCAAAACTTATTTACAAACAATCTTGTAAACTCTTTCCTCAATCTTTTTGGTTTTGATTCTACATATCTTCCTTTTCAAACTAAATGGACAAAGCCTCAACATGAGCAAATACTTCAACAAGAACAAAGACATCAACTTGAGCAAAGACTCCACCATCACCAATGACTTCAACTTCAACATCATCAATAACTTCAACTTTAGTTTCACCAAGGACTTCAACCTGGACATCACTAAGGACTACAAGTGATACAAGAATGTTACTCAAGACTTGAAGACTAAGGAAACACAACTTAGAAGGAACCATCATCACCTTTGAAGTTTGTGACCAAGATGCAAGAATTTTTCCAAGGAAACCATGATCTTATTCAAGAAGAAACAACAAATAAGAATGGAATGATCTCAAGTGAACCATATAGTTGGACCACCATACTAATATTTAGTTTAGATCAAACACACCAACTTATGTGGTGTAGCAAAAATATTTTGTTGCCTAAAAATGTGCTTGAACTTGTTGTTTGAGTGGAATGTTTGTTTGTGATTGCTTGCACATTGCTTGTGTGTGATTAGACTTCTTCCCTAGAAATGTTTTGCCTATTCTAATCCCAATCCAACCCAAATAGATGACTTCTCCAAGAGACTCCAACATCAAGAATGGTGACAACAACAACCAAGAGATGCTTCTAGCAACCCAAGCCCAATTGAATCAAGTGACAACTCATTTTTTATCCAACAACAATAAGATACACCCAACCTTGCAAAAGATTTTGGAAATCCAATCCCAATTGTTGAAAGGGATGACCAATCAAATGATCAATATGAGAGATAACCTTTCCCAAGGAGATTGTGACAACAATGATATCAAGGATGATATTATAGAAGGAATTCAAGCTTGCAATATTTGTGGAGACATGGAACACACTTCTAAACAGCATAAGGATCAATGCCCTAATTGTGAAGAGAAACATCCAACTAAAACATGCCCCACGTCCCAAGTGACTTGTTTCCTATGTGAAGGAAATGATCATGTCCCTATCCAATGCCCCATCTATCCTATTGTTCAACAAATGAAGAAAGATGGAATGCATCAAATGTTTGGAAACCTCCATAAGGGAACAACTTCTACCAAGAAGTATGGAAGCAAAGTCATAACCATGCCTCATAGAGCCATACCCAAATTAACCACAAAGTGTTGCTACTCTTGTGGAGAAGAAGCTCATATCTCTAGTAACTTCCCCAAGAAGAGAGAAAGATTTCCCACCTTTGAGGTGAAATATGAAGAGCATGAACTAGAAGAACTATTAGCTTTGGAGAGACCCAAGAAGAAGAAGAATAAGGACAAAAGCCAAGTGCAATGTTACAGTTGCAAAGAGATGGGACACTATGCCAATGAATGTCCAGAAAGAAGAAGAACCAAGGAAACAAACAAGAGGCAATGATACCAAAGGAAAAGAACGATATTAGCCAAGTGATGTGTTTGAAATGCAAAGAGCTAGGCCATTATGCAAGCAACTGCCCAGAGAAACTACATCAATATTCCAAGTAAGCCAAGATGTAATCTAGTTGAAAACCTTTTTAAGGGTGCTAGTACTCTAGTTGCCTTTAATCCAACTTGTAACCTCTGGCGTTCCCAAATATCGGGATGATATTTCTTTTAAGGTTGGTAGCCTGTCACATCCCAAAATTTCCAAATTTTGTAATGTGAAAAATAAATAAACAAAGAAATAATTGTTGAAATTTAGGGTGAAAAGAAACTTTTGTTTCTAAATGGAAACATCAAAACCCATCTTGAACAAAATTTGAATAAAATGGAATCCAACAAATTTCAATCAAGTGAAATGCATTCATCAATGAATGTATCTTGAAATTTAAACTAGAGAAAATAAACAAAAACTCTAAAACCCTAATGGAAGAAAATCATCACCAAGTATCTCTAACACTATGGATTTGATACATATACAATTTGTCAACAAACATTTATAAATGATCAAGAATGTTAAATAAAAATATTATAAAACCAGAGAAATTGATTTCATTCGCTTTGGAACCATGGATAAAAACTTATGAATTTAATAAGTTAAAGGAAAATAAATTTCTAAAGATAATAAATCTCCTATCTAAAATCCATACCAAATTGTGAGTAAAATAATCCTAAAAGGATTTAAAAAGATAAACAAATATTAAATAAAAATATACAAATTGGAATCACCAATTTTGGATCTATACATAAAAAGATATGGATTTTATAAGACAAATAAAGAAATAAGGAATATTTAAAAGCCAAATTAAATCTTGGCCAAATCCAGAAACAAATGAAAGTTTAATGAATAATAAATAAGGGTAAGTGATTATTTAAATAATATCATAAGGATTAAATAATATCCAATTTTATTTAAATAATGACAATTTCCTAAATAATAAATCCTAAGTAAATTATTTAGAAGACAATTTAAACCTTGAATTAAATCCATCAGCAAATGAAATAAAGATAATTCAAATAAAATAAAGGGATAAAGAATAATCAAATAAAAGTATATGGGAGTAAACCATATTCTAATTATATTTGAATAAAGATAAAATCCCTAAAGTAAATGATTAATTAAATCATGGAAAGATAATAATTGGAATTTGCCCAAGTGGAATAAAAGTTATTTAATTAACTTAAATGGAATGAAAGAGTCATTTGAATAAAATCTATAAGGGTTTAAAACCATATTTGATTTATTTGAATAAAGACAAATGCTCAATTTAAATGATTAATAAATCATATTAAAAATATTTATAGTAATTCAAAGTGAATTATTTGACACCATGATAAATAAATAAAACCTACTGAAAAGGTTTTGATAAAAATTGGAATTCAAATAGAAGTTTGAAAATGTATTTAAAATCTTATTTGAATAGAGACAAAATGTCTATTTTAAATAAATAACAAACCATAAAGAGAAGAAAATAAATATTCTAAATGGATTGTTTAATTACATAAATTACCAGATTAAAAACTTACTGAAAAGTTTGGAAGTTTCTGAATTCAAATGGTTGTTGAATTGTTTTAACAAATTCAAAAAAGAAAATGAAAACAGAAAAAGAAAAGGAAACAGGAAGAAAAAAATGAATTGGAAGCAGACCAACCCAACCTGGCCCACTATACCCAGCGAGCCCACCTCCCACTCTCTCCCCCGAACCATTTTTCACTCACAGACGCACCCGCTCAGCCACTGACTTGCGGACCCCACCTGAATTCCCCTCTCTCGCTGACAGAACGGCCCACTGCCCCGTCATCATTGTTCGCACCCACCCCGCGCGACATGTCCCTCCCCGAACCACGCCGGCCGTTTCTGCCGTAAACTTCTCTGCGTTAATTCGCTTCATTGCGTGAGTAACTCTTTCCCGCGACCGTGCCCTCTTAATCGCCCCTCTCTTTCCCCTCGCTCACCCCTCCTTCTCGGCCATAGGGCTACCCTGAATTTAGCTTGCGCCGCCACTGCTCCGACGAGCATCTCCAGCAAATTCTGGCCACTCCTCGCCTCCTGTCAACACCCGGATTTTTAATCCCAGATGCCTGTTATGCCATACATCGCAATCTCAGGAATACCATTTTAGCGAGACATAACAGAATTGGATACCGCAGTACATCATCCATTACAAACCATACATAAGGTCTTACACAAATAAGGATCTCATGATCCAGTCCTTAATACAACACAAGCAGCGGAATACGTAATAGTAACGGTAGCGTGGGTGAAGCTCCATCTTCGGGGTCATAGGAAATGCTGATGATGGGAGATGATCCTAGTTGTCGTAACCTTCCTGGGGTCCATCCTCCTGGTACTCCTCTTCATAGTCTGGCCACGGGAATAGCCAGGGCCAAAGCCATGAGTACTCTTTAAGTACTCACAAACTAATACCAACAGGTGAAGGGGGTTTTTGTAGTAGGACACTGAGCTCTAGGGTTGTTTTGCAAAAAGCAAGATTTACCTCTACGAAGTTCAGAAGCTACGAAAGTTAGTTGAAAATTTATAACACTTAAGGGGGGACTTGTATCTCATGCCACAACTCTGTTGTGGTCAAGTCAAAATCTCAATCCATTTCACCAGTCATTTTGAAAACATCTGACGGGGGAACAGTATGGCAACTCCAACTGTCCATAACCGCGGACGCGGCTATTCGAAAAGTTTGACACTCTGCAGAGATTGTACACTTTCACCACAACATTCGATACATCCGTCAGGAACAAATCCTCAATTCACCATACTCAGTATGGGGATAATCAATCCTAACCTTTCAATTACACGACCTAGTATAAGCACCTCTCCTGTGAGTTTGGCCTCCCAACCATGACCAGCTGTCATCTTGGGTACTGCACAGGTGGACAATCTTCACAAGGTAGCCTCAACTCAAACCTTGGCTGTGAGGGAACTAATACTAAGGTACATAATTTTCCAGTCAAGTCCTACCCAATCTTCGGGTATTGTGGTTGTACGGTAAAATTGGAATGGTATCGCATCCAGACAACCATCAGTTTTATAATGGGCTAAGGCTCATGCCTTAGCATTTTCATCACCAAAATCATCTGGTGTTCGGAAACACATGTCAAGACATCTCAATAGAATGATCCATCATTCCAAGGTTTTCATAACCATTTTTCCACCAAGTGTTCCCATCTAAAGTTTGATCAAGTTTTATGCGTAGCACTAGCATCTACAAATGGGGGTAAGTACTAGTGGAGTTTAACTAAGTTCAATTTCGTGCCTGAGGATTACATGAAGATTATCTAGCTTAGGCCAAGTTTTATGCTTTTATGCAACCTTCAATTATCTTTCTAGTATCTACAAATTTACTCAAGTAAACTCTAAGTAGTAGCTTTGATAAAGAAATAAAGTAGAAAGCTTGCAAGTAAAACTAGGATTGGGTATCATCAAATGTGTCTAACCAAGCATGCTTAGTGCATTGCATAGGTTAACTGGGTTAGCAAGGCTTGCTTAATCAACTAGTAGTATTAGGCTTGCATAAGTATAGTATCTTGCAACTGTTAGCTTTCCTTGTGCAGAGCAGTGGTTGAAGTTCTCCTCGGCTTCTTCGTAGTATCCTCCTTCCTCCTCGTATCCTTTGTTGGTACTAGCGTCTATGAATAAATGTGAGGTACACAATCACCAAACAATACTTAACTACTTTCAATCATCACACAAAGAGGTTCTATAGATGATCTAGCATCATCACTAACATTACAAGATTAAAGCATTTGGCTTATTGATTTTATTTTTAGAAAAGTAATTTCTACTCATTGAAAAACTACTTAAGATTTAATATTCTCCAAACCAAACATGGGATCATGTTGACACATGTCATCACCACATATTTTAGTACATGGGAATGTGATTTAAAGTGGTGTCACAATTTAATAAGAGTTAACCTTTTATTTCATTTAAATAAAGTGACTAGAAATGCCTATGTGGCATCCTTTTATTACTTGAACATTATTTCTGTAGGTAAACCCAAATATTTTTATATATTCTGAAAGGTATGGTTACTTGTGATTTTTGAGAGTCGGAATCATCTCAAAATCTATTATGGTTTAAATTTGAAAAAAATTTGAATGCAGAAAAGCTTCTGCCTTATTATTTTTACCAAGGGTGATCTACAGATCCAAATGATTTCAATCCAACGGGCTTGGATTCAGCACTTCCAGAAATTTCTAACAAAATTGGTTTTATTCAATTTGGTTTACTGAATCGAGCTGGGTTGATTTTTGAAAATCGGGATAGAACTGTGTTTGAATGAAATGGAAAAGGTTAAATTCAAACTAGTGGGCTGCGCGGGAAGAGAAAATGGGCCGGCCTGCTACGCATAGCGCTTACGCGGGCTGGTTAAGTTGTTGTCCCCACGCGTCAGTGAGACGGAGGGGTGCGAAGCGGTACGGGGCAACGTGGTGCATTGAATCTAGTTCTAATCCAATGGCTCTGGTTCATCGTCCACGTCGGGCAGCCGGCGAGACAGAACCCTAACACGGTAGGTGGGGGTCGTTGGGGGCTCACCGGGGCTCAGGCGAGGGTCGGCGATGCGGGCGAACGACAAAGTCGACAACGGCAAACCTCCTGGTACCGGCAGCTTCTCCTGGGGAGGCTCCAATCACTGGCTCCCTTCTTCTCCAGCAGCGGCGGGCTCCGGTGAAATTCCGACGCTGCGCTGCTCGCCTTGCTCCGAGAACAAGGTGGAATGATCAGTAAGGAGAGGGGAGTGAGATGGTGTGCTCAATTAGGCTGGGGGTCGTCTCCTTTTATAGGCTCAACAGTGAGACAAACGGGATGGGCATACGACGGTGGAGACACGGCTACGGGCGGCTAGCGGCATGGCCGAGGGTGGCGATCGATCGGTTTTCTCCCAACAATGCTCCATGGCTTTAATGCGTGTGCAGGGGCGATGGCAAACGGTCTGGAACACTCGATGCTCTGTGAGGCAGAGGCGGCATCTTCGATGGCGAGCGGTGGCTACGGGGCACGGGCGGTGAAATGGGCATGTCTGGCGGTCTCCTGGGACGGTGGGGAGCATGTTGGCGGGCGGAGAGGGCTCAAGGTGGTCTGGTTGAATGGGAACGGCGCGTGCTCTACGGCGTACGTCGGCATGGTCGACAGAGGCACGGGCACGGCGTTCCTGGCGGTTCTGGCTGCTGTCTGCGAGGCAGGGCTGGTCGAGAGGGGGCGGTGAGGCATGTGCTACCTCCTAGACAAGGTTGGCACGGCTAGTTCTTCCTCTAGCATGCTGTCCACTCTGGGGTGACATGGGTGCTCTCGGCTGTTCACCATTGATGACATTGCCAAGCTTACAGTGGTGCTAGGGATTAGTTAGGGCCGTTAGATGATCTACTAAGGCTAGTGGTGTCCAGAGAGGGAACAAGTTAGGCCCAAAACACTGCACACTATAGTGTTTTGATTTTGTTAGATTTGAATCTGCAAGGTGTTTGATGAAATGGCCGCATGAATTCAAGTTTTGAATTTTGAAAAGATTTTTGGTGGGTGTGCTAGGCATGTGCTGGTGAGTCTGTGGATGCTTGGGTTTTGAAAGTTGAGCTTGTTTGAGTGGTTTTTGAAAAAGTGGGATCTTCCCATATGATATAGATTCAGTTTTGAACTGTCATTTAAACTATGCATTCAAATGCTTTTGGATGATCACAAGGTGGGCCTTGGTACTTTGTTATGAGTACTATCAAGGGGTGTAAAGATCCAAACAAGTTTCTGTTAAGTTTTGAAAGTTAGAGACAGCCAAAGTAGGCATGGGAGTTAAATTGGCCAAAGTGACCATTCCCTTATTTTGTTTGTTTTGATTTATTTGTCTTTGGGAAAAGTGTGGGGATTGTTTAGATGATGTTTAATTCACCTAAGAATCATTTTCCAAGCAAAGATACACACAATGATGGCAATTCAAAAGAATCCAAATTTTAATGCACACTCATATGAATGCTTTCATCTTTTATTTGGAAAACTTTTTGTTAACCCTAATTTTGGTGATTAGAGTTTGTTAATTCTAGATTAATATTTTTGGGATGTTACAAACCTTCCCCCTCCCTTAAACAAAATCACATCCCGAGATTTGAAAAATTACGAAAAGATTACCTAGGATTTGAAGAGACCGGGAAACTCCGTCCTGATGTGATCTTCACGCTCCCAGGTAGCTTCCTCTTTCGTGTGGTTGTTCTGGTGGTTCTGAAAGATTCTTCCAAAATACGGATGGGTACTTCGGGATAGGTCAGGTCATCGTTGATCTCTATGGTCTGGTGATCGATATTCTTGAACACTTCGGTCTTCTTTGGAACTTCGAGGCACTTGCGAAGTAGTGAGATATGGAACACATTGTGCACGACTGACATCTCTTCTAGTAGTTCCAATTGATACGACACTTCTCCTTGACGGTTCAGAATCTTGAAGGGTCCGATATATCTGGGGGCAAACTTTCCTTTGAGTTGGAAACACTGCATTCCTTTCAATGGCGACACTTTCAGATATACAAAATTTCCTATGTTGAAGGCAAGGTCTCGACGTCTCTTGTCGGCGTAATTCTTCTGTCTTGATTGGGCTATCTTGAGATGATCACAAATCTTGTGAACCTTCTCTTCTGCTTCTCATAGGATGTCGAGTCCGAAGATCTGACTCTCTCCTACATCCGACCAGTTCAAAGGGGTGCGACACTTCCTTCCATACATGAATTCAAATGGGGCCATTTGCAAACTAGCTTGATAAATGTTGTTGTATGAAAATTCTGCGAACGGCAGATAGTCTTCCCACTTAGATCCATATTCTAACACACAGGCTCTCAGCATATCTTCGAGTATTTGATTTACTCGCTCCGTTTGTCCATCGGTCTGAGGGTGATACGCGGTGCTGAAATCTAGGCGGGTTCCTAAACCTTCTTGGACTTTCTTCCAGAATCTCGAGGTAAACTGAGTTCCTCGATCCGATACGATGTTCTTGGGGACTCCATGCAAACTGACAATTCCAGCGATGTATAACTCCGCTAGCTTCAAACTCTGATATGTGGTCTTGACGGGTAAGAAATGGGCGACTTTGGACAATCTGTCCACTATGACCTAGATAGAGTCATTTCCCCTACTAGAAGTAGGCAATCCAGTGATAAAATCCATTCCAACGGAATCCCATTTCCATTCCGGAATCTGCAATGGTTGCAACAATCCAGCGGGTCTTTGATGTCCTGCCTTGACTCGCTGACATATATCACACTTGGCGATATAGCTTCCGATTTCTCTCTTCATCTTATGCCACCAAAATTGCTCTTTGAAATCTTGATACATCTTAGTCCCTCCGGGGTGGATAGAATAAAGAGTATCATGAGCTTCCTTCAAAATAACTTCTTTCAACTCAGAATCTGCGGTACACAAAGGCTTCCTTTGTACCACATAACTCCTTCTTCGCCTTCGGTGAATCCGGGTACTTTGCCTGTACCGATACGACGCTTGATTCCGTCGATACTAGCATTTCCTTTCTCCGCCTCTTTGATCTTGCTGATCAAAGTGGGTTGAAGTTCGATGCTAGCCAAAAATCCTTCACTCACCAATTCCATTCGAAAATCTTCCATCTCTTTGTGCAAGCTTGGTTGCTCCTTCAAAATCATGGAGTTCAAGCGGCACGGCAATCTGCTAAGGGCATCGGCTACCACATTGGCTTTACCAGGGTGATAGTGAATGTCCAGGTCGTAATCCTTGATTAGCTCAATCCATCTTCTCTGTCTCATATTCACCTCCTTCTGAGTGAATATATACTTTAGGCTCTTGTGATCTGAATAATTCTCACAACGGTTTCCCATCAGGTAATGTCTCCATGTCTTCAGGGCTAGAACTACGACTGCGAGTTTGAGGTCATGGGTTGGGTAATTTTTCTCATGTTGTTTCAATTATCGGGATAGATAAGATATAACCTTGCCTTCTTGCATTAGCACACATCCGAGACCGATCTTGGATGCATCACAATAGACGTCGAAGGGCTTCGTGATATCCGACATGATTAAGATTGGGGCTGAAATCAATCTCGTTTTGTGTTCTTGAAAACTCGATTCACACTTGTTGGTCCATTCAAACTTCTTGTCCTTCTTGAGCAATTGGGTCATGGGTCGGGCGATACTCGAGAATCCTTCTACGAACTTGCGGTAGTATCCCGCCAATCCGAGAAATGCACGAACTTGGGTTTGAGTGGTTGGGGATTGCCAATCTTCGACATCTTTCACCTTTGCAGGGTCAATGGCAATTCCTCCGGCTGATACAATGTGGCCGAGGAATCCTACTTCCTGTAACCAGAATTCACATTTGCTAAACTTGGCATACAACTGATGCTCACTAAGGGTTCCAAGAATGGTCCTTAGGTGTAGCTCATGTTCTTCTTCTGATTTTTAATAAATCAGAATGTCATCGATGAAAACAACGACAAACTTATCCAGGAAGTCCATAAAAATCTTATTTATGAGATTCATGAAATAAGCGGGGGCATTGGTTAATCCATAACGGGCGGTAAAGGCAGTCTTGGGGATATCCTCTACACGAATCTTGAGTTGATGATAGCCTGTTCTAAGATCAATCTTAGAAAACACTTTGGCACCGGTCAACTGATCAAACAAATCTTCTATCTTGGGCAATGGGTACTTGTTCTTGATGGTGACATCATTCAACTTCCGATAATCCGTACACAAACGGTTACCTCCATCCTTTTTGTCCACGAATAAGACAGGTGATCTCCAAGGCGACGCACTTGGTTGAATCAATCCAATTTCGAACATGGAATCCAGTTGCTTCTTCAGTTCTGCTAGTTCCGACGGGTTCATACTATAGGGTCTCTGGGCTATGGGTCCTGTTCCGGGGATTAGTTCGATGATAAACTCCATATCTCGATCTGGGGACATACCGGGCAAAACATCTAGAAATACATTGGGGTATTCGCAGACTATCCGGACTTGGTCAATGGTAGGTTGGGCTATACTCTTGTTGCACTTGAATTGACGAGGTAAGGTTTCAGATATATGCTCGACTGATATTCCGGCGGTGCTGGTCATGGTGATGGCTTTCTTAGCATAGTCAATCAAGCCTTTATGTTTGGACATCCAATCCATTCCTAGTACTACTTCCAAACCTTTAGTTCCGAGTACTATCATATTAGCATAAAAATCTATGCCATGGATTCGGATAGGGACGGCTTTGCAAATTTGCCTAGCTTTGGTGGTTGAACCGGGAATTTGGACGATCATAACATGCTTCAGTTAGGTTGGTTGAATTTTACTAGTGCATGCAAGTTCTTCGGTTACAAATGAGTGTGATGCACCAGAATCAAACAACACTCGAGCAAGTACTGAATTAACAGAAAACATACCCAGTACGACGTCTGGTGCTTCCTGAGCTTCTTCAGCATGCATGAGAAAAAGACGGCCGTTGCGGTTGAGCGAATTCCCTGGGGCAAATGTTCTTCCAGGCTGAACATGACGCTTCTTCTGAGCTAGGGCATTGGCATTGGGGGCTGTGGCATTCTTCTTGTTGGGGCACTCATTGGAGTAGTGACCCTTATTTCCATAGTCATAACAAGTCACTTGCGACTTGTCCTTTGCTGCAACAGGCACAACATTGCTTCCAGTCCTCGGGGTAGTGTTAGTGTTGGCGGAAGCATTGTTGTTGTTGAACTTGGGTGGGGCACGGTTAAAATTGTTAGAGTTGCCAGGGTTGTTGTGATTTCCTCCGGGCCTAGGGTTTCCATGGTTGGGATAGTTCGGATGGTTCATCGGGGGTCTGTTGGTTCTTGGGGCAAATCCTGGAGATGGGTTAGGGAGATACTTTGGGGTCTGATGTGTTCCTGGCTGATGCATCATGCAACGCTTGCGGTTCTCATTGGCTTGGTTGATCTTTCCTTCCATCTGGATGGCAAAGTCGACAAGGGCTTCAATATCCACAAAGGGGATATTGACTAACACAGTCTGCATCTCATCGTGCAGACCATTCAAGAATCTCTCCTTTTTCTTGGCTTCGGTGTCAATCTCATCCGAGGCATACCTAGATAATGACAAGAATTTGTCACGGTATTCCACTACGGTCATCCGTCCTTGCTTCAGTTCTCTGAACTCGTCTCTCATCCTCTTGATCAAACCCGATGGCACATGGGTTCTGCTGAACTTGACCTTGAATTCCTCCCAGGTCATCATCTGGCCTCCGGTCATTGCGCGAACACTGTTCCACCATGCCCTGGCATCTCCGGCTAGATAGTGGGTGGCGAACAGAACTTTCTCGTTAGCCTCCACTCCGGCGACTTCCAGGTTATTTTCCATGGTTTACAGCCAATCGTCGGCATCTAGGGGCTCTTCTGACTTAGTGAAAACAGGCAGGTTGGTATTCTGGAAATTCTTGAGCTTAGATCCATGGTTGTCCTGATTTCCTTGGCCTTGGTTGTTGTGGGCTAGCTGGGCTATCTGCTGAAGGGTGGCTAGGTTGGCTTGACGTTTGGCTCTTTCGGCTTCGCGGTCAGAAACCCACATTTGCAGGATCTGCAACATCGGGTCCGGGGATGAACCACTTCCTCCGCGTGGCATCTGAAGATTGATATAGATCATGAGAAAAGAGGGAAATTTATAAGGTTTTGGGACTTTGAAAAGTTTTTAGAGTTTGACTCAGATTTTCTAGCAACTTTCTTTTCATTCATTCATTCATAGAACACGGTACAACACACACCACAAAACAAGAAAAACAGATGGTTTTAGGAACCATTATGGAATCTACGATACAGTGGGACCGAATACTACTCACTATGTTTGGGCACTAGCGTAGTTGTGAGTTTTACTAAAAGTGATCTAGGGTGCAAAATTTGATGTAACCTATGAAATACTTTTTGCTAGCGTGAATTTTTATGAAAGAGTCCAAGAGGTAAGAATGAGAATAAGTTTTTTGTAAATATTTGCTTTCTTGGGTTTTGAAACTAAGTTTTTGATTCAAACGTCCAGTCTAACTAGGGTCTCCTATGGTCAGGATGGCTCTGATACCAACTTGTCAACACCCGGAGTTTTAATCCCAGATGCCTGTTATGCCATACATCGCAATCCCAGGAATACCATTTTGCGAGACATAACATAATTGGATACCACAGTACATCCATTACAAACCATACATAAGGTCTTACACAAATAAGGATCTCATGATCCAGTTCTTAATACAACACAAGCAGCAGAATACGTAATAGTAACGGTAGCGTGGGTGAAGCTCCATCTTCGGGGTCACAGGCAATGCTGACGATGGGAGATGATCCTAGTTGTCGTAACCTTCCTGGGGTCCATCCTCCTGGTACTCTTCTTCATAGTCTGACCACGGGAATAGCCAGCGACAAAGCCATGAGTACTTTTTAAGTTTTTTTTTGAGGAATGACAGCAGGAGAGTCTCCTACTGTGTTTTATATATAGGTAGAGAAATATTTACATTGTTTGTACAACTGGTCCCTTCAGGGATGACCAAGCCCAACCAGCGAGAGGAAATTGACTACTACAAGAGTTTCCCTTTTACAAGTGGATACGTGCTATAATCCCTCTAAGAAGTTCCTATAGATCCTGCTTGATCCTACACTCTAGGATAGAAAGGTCCTGCTTAAGTTGTCTCTGCCAGTTTACGATGTCAGGCTGCACCCCTTCAAAATAAGCTCGGTTCCTTATTTTATAGATGTTCCATGTGCCTAGAATCATTGTTTCTCCAAATAGGGGTTTGTTCCACACCTCCTTGGCATCCGCAATCATAGGTTCAAGCGCAAGAATGGTGTCCCAATTGATTTCTATGGTATTCCAGCACTCCAACGCAAAACTTCAGGTGAAGAAGAGGTGGTTCCGAGTCTCTCTTGCCCCTACGGTGCACGTCATGCAGGTGAAATCAGAACCAATATTGTAGTTCCTTCTCTGGAGCATGTCACGTGTGTTTAGTCTGTCCACTAGCATGAGCCAAGCAAAGACCCCGTGTTTCATTGTGCACTTAGTTTCCCATGTCTCATCTAGATAATTTGGCGGCACAACTTCTCTGTAGCAGAAATCATAGAAGTCACGCAGTTTATACTTATCTGCTCCCCAAACGAAGCTCCCAGTATCAGGAATCCTCTCATCAATCACACCCTCATGTATGACCGAGCCCAACTGGTTCAGCTCCTCATGGGCTTCGGTTGACAACGGCAACTAAAAGAATTCTTCAGGATTCATGCTTTCGGCAAATTTTTTAACCGAGATGTCCTCATTAAGCGTGAACGAGAACAGTCTCGTAGAGCTGATGCAAAGAGGAGGATCAATCTAGTTATATTTTCATAACAGCACGTTGTCACCAGCCTCTGAAAATATCCATAGTGCTCATGATATCCCGCCACCACAAGGAGCCGCAGAGAGGTCGGGCATGTGGAACTTTGTCTTCATAGTACTCCGACCAAACCAGCTGAACCCACGGAGTATCACATTTCCTATAGAACTTGTCAAGAGATTTGAGCAAGAGGCCCTGGTTCTGAATTTTCAGATTGATCACGCCTAGACCTCCCTTTGCCTTGGGCTGGCAGACCATCTCCCATGAGGCCAAGGACTGACACTTCTCCTCACCATTCACCATCTTACGCCATAGGCAGTGCCTCCTTCCCCGGTCGCAAAATTCAAAGATTTTTAGCGGAATTTTCAGGGTGCACATCGCGAAGGTGAGCAGCGGCGTAATAGCAGTATTAACGTAAGTTACCCTGCCACCGTACGTGAGCCACATGGCAGAGCTTGATAGTCTTCTCTCGACAGCGCAAACCAGCGGCATCAAATCCTCCACAGTAGGCCTTGTGGTGCCCATCGGTAGCCCAAGATAAGTGAAAGGCATTGCTGCCACCTGACAACCGATGGTTGCAGCTAACTCCCTGGCTACATCTTCTGAAATGTTGATTGGGATGAGTTGCATTTTATTGAAGTTGATTTTCAGTCCTGCGCTTCTAGCTAAAGATTGCAATATGGCCTGCATGTTTCTCAACTGGTCAGCTGAAGCTGGCATCACAACAATGGTGTTGTCGACGTACTGAATTATTGGATAATCTTCAGAAGCAGGCTGAGTAATTGGATTTTGGATAATCCCTTCAGCAAAAGCTCTATTGACCGTCGATTGTAGTAAGTCACCCACTGCCACGAAGAAAAGAGGGGTAGAGGGTCCCCCTGACGCACACCGCGCTTGCATTTGAATTCCTTGCCTGGAACTCCGTTTATCAGAACAGAAGAACTACCTGAGTCAAGAATAAGCCTTGACATGTTGATCCATCTTTGATCAAACCCTTTGTGCTTTAGGATTTCCAGGATTGTGTGGTGTTCCACCGTATCGAACGCTATCTCGAAATCAATTTTCAATACCACACACGGTTCACCCAATGAGTACTCTTTAAGTACTCGCAAACTAATACCAACAAGTGAAGGTGGTTTTGTAGTAGGACACTGAGCTCTAGGGTTGTTTTGCAAAAAGCCAGATTTACCTCTACTAAGTTCAGAAGCTATGAAAGCTAGTTGAAAATTTATAACACCTAAGGGGGAACTTGTATCTCATGCCACAACTCTGTTCTGGTCAAGTCAAAATTTCAATCCATTTCACCAGTCATTTTGAAAACATCTAACGGGCGAACAATATGGCCACTCCAACTGTCCATAACCGCGGACGCAGCTATTCGAATAGTTTGACACTCTGCAAAGATTGTACACTTTCACCACAACATTCGATACATCCGTTAGGAACAAATCCTGAATTCACCATACTCAGTGTGCGGATAATCAATCCTAACCTTTCAATTACACGCCCTAGTATAAGCACCTCTCCTGTGAGTTTGGCCTCCCAACCATTGCCAACTGTCATCTTGGGTACTGCACAGGTGGACAATCTTCACAGGGTAGCGTCAGCTCAAACCTTGGCCATGAGGGAACTAATACTAAGGTACATAAGTTTCTAGTCAAGACCTACCCAATCTTCGGGTATTGTGGTTGTACGGTAAAATTGGAATGGTATCACATCCATACAACCATCAATTTTATAAAGGGCTAAGGCTCATGCCTTAACATTTTCATCACCAAAATCATCTGGTGTTCGGAAACACATGTCAAAACATCTCAATAGAATGATCCATCATTCCAAGGTTTTCATAACCATTTTTATACCAAGTATTCCCATCTAAAGTTTGATCAAGTTTTATGCTTAGCACTAGCATCTACAAATGGTGGTAAGTACTAATGAGGGGTGATAAACTAGTGGAGTTTAACTAAGTTCAATTTCATGCCTTAGGATGACATGAAGATTATCTAGCTTAGGCCAAGTTTTATGCTCTTTATGCAACCTTCAATTATATTTATAGTATCTACAAATTTACTCAAGTAAACTCTAAGTAGTAGCTTTGATAAAGAAATAAAGTAGAAAGCTTGCAAGTAAAACTAGGATTGGGTATCATCAAATGTGTCTAACCAAGCATGCTTAGTGCATTGCATAGGTTAACTGGATTAGCAAGGCTTGCTTAATCAACTAGTAGTATTAGGCTTGCATAAGTATAGTATCTTGCAAGTGTTAGATTGCCTTGTGCAGAGCAGTGGTTGAAGTTCTCCTCGGCTTCTTCTTTGTAGTATCCTCCTTCGTCCTCGTATCCTTGGTCGGTACTAGTGTCTATGAATAAATACGAGGTACATAATCACCAAACAATACTTAACTACTTTCAATCATCACACAAAGGGGTTCTATAGATGATCTAGCATCATCACTAACATTACAAGATTAAGGAATTTGGCTTATTGATTTTATTTTTAGAAAAGTAATTTCTACTCATTGAAAAACTACTTAAGGTTTAATATTCTCCAAACCAAACATGGGATCATGTTGACACATGTCATCACCACATATTTTAGTACATGGGAATGTGATTTAAAGTGGTGTCACAATTTAATAAGATTTAACCTTTTATTTCATTTAAATAAAGTGACTAGAAATGCCTATGTGGCATCCTTTTATTACTTGAACATTATTTCTGTAGGTAAACCCAAATATTTTTATATATTCTGAAAGGTATGGTTACTTGTGATTTTTGAGAGTTGGAATCAACTCAAAAGCTATTATGGTTTAAATTTGAAAAATGTTTGAATGCAGAAAAGCTTCTGCCTTATTATTTTTACCAAGGGTGATCTTCAGATCCAAATGATTTGAATCCAACGGGCTTGGATTCAGCACTTCTAGAACTTTCTAGCAAAATTGGTTTTATTCAATTTGGTTCACTGAATCAAGCTGGGTTGATTTTTGAAACTAGGTACAGAACTGTGTTTGAATGAAAATGGAAAAAGTTAAATTCAAACTAGTGGGCTGCGCGGGAAGAGAAAATGGGCCGGCCTGCTACACATAGCGCTTACACGGGCTGGTTAAGTTGCTGTCCCCAATCTAGTTCTAATCCAACGACTCTGGTTCATCGTCCACGTCGGGCAGCGCCGGCGAGACAGAACCCTAACGCGGCAGATGTGGGTCGTTGGGGGCTCACCGGAGCTCAGGTGAGGGTTGGGGATGCGGGCGAACGACGAAGTCGACAACGGCGAACCTCCTGGTACCGACAGCTTTTCCTGGGGCGGCTCCAATCGCTGGCTCCCTTCTTCTCCAGCGGCGGCGGGCTCCGGTGAAATTCCGGAGCTGCGCTGCTCGCCTTGCTCTAGAAATGAGGTGGAATGATCAGTAAGGAGAGGGGAGTGAGATGGTGTGCTCAATTCGGCTGGGGGTCGTCTCCTTTTATAGGCTCGATGGTGAGACCGAACAGGATGGGCATACGACGGTGGCGACACGGATATGGGCGGCTAGCGGCATGGCCGAGGGTGGCGATCGATCGGTGGTCTCCTGGCGATGCTCTATGGCTTTAATACGCGTGTAGGGGCGGTGGCTATAGGGCACGGGCGGTGAAATAGGCATGTCCGGCGGTCTCTTGGGACGGTGGGGAGCATGTTGGCGGGCGGCAAGGGCTCGAGGTGGTCTGGTTGAATGGGAATGGAGCATGCTCTGCGGCGCACGTCGGCATGGTCGGCTGCGGCACGGGCGCGGCGTTCCTGGCGGTTCGGGCTGCTTTATGCGAGGCAGGGCTAGTCGAGAGGGGGCGGTGAGGCATGGGTTCCTCCCAGACAAGGTTGGCACGGCTAGTTCTTCCTCTAGCCTGCTGTCCACACTGGGGTGACATGGGTGCTCTCGGCTGTTCACCATTGATGACATTGCCAAGCTTACAGTGGTTCTAGGGATTAGTTAGGGCCGTTAGATGATCTACTAAGGCTAGTGGTGTCCAGAGAGGGAACAAGTTAGGACCAAAACACTGCACACTATAGTGTTTTGATTTTGTTAGATTTGAATCTGCAAGGTGTTTGATGAAATGGCCACATGAATTCAAGTTTTGAATTTTGAAAAGATTTTTGGTGGGTGTGCTAGGCATGTACTGGTGAGTCTGTGGATGCTTTGGTTTTGAAAGTTGAGCTTGTTTGAGTGGTTTTTGAAAAAGTGGGATCTTCCCATATGATATAGATTCAGTTTTGAACTGTCATTTAAACTATGCATTCAAATGCTTTTGGATGATCACAAGGTGGTCCTTGGTACTTTGTTATGAGTACTATCAAGGGGTGTAAAGATCCAAATAAGTTTCTGTTAAGTTTTGAAAGTTAGAGACAGCCAAAGTAGGCATGGGAGTTAAATTGGGCAACGTGACCATTCCCTTATTTTGTTTGTTTTGATTTATTTGTCTTTGGGAAAAGTGTGGGGATTGTTTAGATGATGTTTAATTCACCTAAGAATCATTTTCCAAGCAAATATACACACAATGATGGCAATTCAAAAGAATCCAAATTTTAATGCACACTCATATGAATGCTTTCATAATTTAATTGGAAAAGTTTTTGTTAACCCTAATTTTGGTGATTAGAGTTTGTTAATTCTAGTTTAATATTTTTGGGATGTTACAAACCTTCCCCCCCTTAAGCACGGTAGAAACTTAACCCGAAGGGGTATGCTCTGATCTGTGCCGCACGATTAACTTAAAATTCAACGATCCACAGCACGGAATCCAAACGAACCGGTACCAGCCAGTAGAAACGTTACGCGTGCCCTGTGTGTTGATTTAAAAATAGATTTGATCTATTAGATTTTAGATTTTGTAAAATTCATAACTTTAAATCTACGCGTCCAAATTTTGCAAATTTTATATCAATGGAATCAACATGAAGAAACCTTTTAAATCATGCCCATTGTTTAGTGAATTGCTTCTGTAAAATTAGTTGTTTTTGTAGAAACATATGTAGGCCTATTTTGTGTATAAAATTTATTCTAAAAATGTTTTTAGGATAAAATCTTTTGTAAATGGATTGTTTTGAAAATACTGACCATAGAAATCAACTTTTGGATTTAAAAATATATCTTGTGACACTTAGGAAATATTCCTTTGAATTAAAGCATTTCTAGTTAAATAAAAATATTGATTATGATTTGAAAATGCCTTTCAAGTAAAACCTTTGGAAAATGATTTGATTTAAACACTCTAACCCTAAACACCAAGTTTTTGGATTTAAAAATATATTCGGTGAACCCTAGAAAATTATTACTTTGTTTAAAGGAATTTCCAACAAAATAAAATGATGCTTTGATTTAAAAATGGATTTTGGATGAAACCCTTTGCAAATGGAATTGTTTTAAAACATTATGACCATAAACATTAATATTGGTGTTTAAAAACATTTTGGCTAACACTAGAAATTATTCTTTGAATAAAATCAATTCTAGCAAAACAAAAGGGATTTAAAGTGGCCATTTTCACTAACTTGTTATCAAATGGTTTTGCCACTTTGATAAATGACCAATAGGTATGTTAAAATGTTTATAACCTATTAGAAACCAATTTTCCAAATAAAACAATCTTTTGCATGCTTGCATGCATTGCTTTCTTTTTATTGTTTATGTGATGAATTGTTTGAATGCTAGATTGAATTTGTGCCTTGATTGAATTGTAGTGAAATTTGAAGAGTGTGACTATTGCAAGATCAAGGAGTGAACTTATATTCTCTACCAAAAGGGCAAGTGATGCTTCATACTTTTGTCCTATTAAATGCATTAGTGATGTTTGAGTAGGACTTGCATGAAATTTTACTAAGTATGTTATGCCATGGGAAATCCTAGTAGATGATGCCTTAGTAGAATTTTCCCTAAGTTAATATCCCTACTACTATCATGCTTAGCTTAGCTAGTAGAAAACAAGGGTGGATTATATTCATGCTATGAAATATGTCTAAGTCAAGGACTTGTGTTTTGATTAATAAAACAATTAAGTGAATGAATCACCTGGGTGGAATGGTGTGAATGGGTTATGTTGAGTGGTTACACAGGGCCCATATCTATGGACTACCCTAGTGTATCTCACTTGTGGAAAGCCACCCTGGAACAAAGAGATTTGAGATGTCAAAGCAATTATGGGCTCTGCCTGGATCATATAGGTTGCAATAACTTAGACAGATGGACAGTTGGTGGTATGGGATGATAGGTTTGGAGCGCATCCATTTTGGTCTAAGGGAAGGCTTCTGGAAGATCTTGTCTCGATGCATGTCGAGTCTTGTGGGGAAAGTGCACCACCTCTCGAGAGAGTAAAATCTAAGTACTTAGCCGTGTCCCAGGCAATGGACAATTTGAGCATCAAGACATGGAAGCTATCAAGGATCTCCTCATCCCAATTTCTAAGTTAAAAACTTGTGGTTGAACAAGGGTTAAAGGATCTTCAATCTTTGATTGGTAGATGCCTTGGGTTATTTTGGCAAATATAAACTTAGAGTTTTCAAATGATAAGGAAAATCTATTTTGAGCAAAGCAAGCCTAAGCTCCACTTAGCCAAATGCATATAGATGATAGATACCACTATTCTACCATAGTATCACTTGCCAATACAATTCAAATGTATTGACCCTTGTGGTTGTAACTTATTATGTTGCAGGTTTGTTTGATGTTAGTGAAGTGTATTGAATAGGATTACGAGTCTACAACCAACATGATTGCCTGTGGCACTTTGAAGATGAAGGACTCCTTGCTATATATATATTCTGCTGCATTGTAATGTGATAGCCAAATGAGCTATGTAAGATGTAATGAATTATTTTATTCCTGGTTATAAAGCTGTATTGTGACCATTGTTTCTTGATATTACATCTTAACTGTGGATGCTAGCTATTGATCTAGGGACTAGCATTGTAAACACAAGGATCTTTACCTTATTAAAGGTTGGTACCTCCTACATGAACCATTGTTACATCTAAGTTGTATATGCTTGAATCTATACGTTGGGATTAGCAGACCTTGTTGTCACGCGGAACGCTTTCAACACTTATGGACACTCATCTAGTTGATATCATGCTCTTTTGTTTGCGGATGTCGTCGGTGTGAAAAAAAAGGAGCTTGTAAGTCCATGGAGTTATGTATGTGTGTTAGAGAAATGCCTGGGCCGCTAGACTAAGCCATGCCTAATCATGGTGGAAACTTGCAGCATCACCATAGTGAGCAATCTGTGAAGCATCCTTAATAAAAATCTATGCAAATAGTAAATAAAAAAGATCACTGAGATGCTCACTGTCTGCTTGCCTTGTCATTTTGGTTATGGGATAGCTCTTGTACCATGTGCAAGGGGTACCCCTTGGCGGTTCTTTATGATACACATGTACTTAAAATGACAAGAAATTACCAATGACTAAAGTTGAGTAGCATGAGGAACGTCCCTTGTACTCAAGTGACATGAGATTGCCAACTTATATTTTGTCAAGCATATACTCCATGCTTGTTCACTTTAACCTTAATCATCTCAAGATGCCTATGATAGGGGCAATGAGTGCTCGAAGCTAGTAAGTACCATAATCTTTTGGAAGCTCTTTATGACTTTAAGTCCCTTCTTCCCTCTATGAACGGACCTTTCTTCTATTACTGAGTTGAGTTAGTAAACCTTTTTCCTCTCTATCTCAAGCAAGCAGTTGAGTTGTTGTGTTTGAAGCATTCATATGGTTATTTATTCAATCATGTTCTTTCAAGGCTCTTATCTATTGAGTATTACTTTGAAAGGCATCATTGTGAACAAACCTTTTTGGGAAAAGAGTGCTCCTGTTTTGAAGACTTCTACAAAAGCTTTTTGTGAAATGTTTGCCATATGTTATCTGACCAAGAACAAAGTTTGCCAATTCCAATTGTGATTTATATTTATGCATCTCTATTGTGACTCATGTACTTGTTGCAAGCTAAGTTATATAATGGTGAGTTGCCTTCTTCTATGAGTTATGTAATGGTAAGTGTGATCTTCTTGTCCGTATTATTTTATCGACACTTCACTCCATAAAACTGTGGACATGTTTACCGAGCTCAGTTTTTGCTTGGGGACAAGCGAAGGTCTAAGCTTGGGGGGAGTTGATACGTCCAATTTGCATCACCATTCTATATCATAATTTGCCTCTATTCATTGATTTGTGTCTTATTATGAGGTGTTACTTATGTCTTTTCCTCTGTTTTTGCATGTTGGATGATTCTTGGAGGATGGACTGCCAGAGTCAGGTTTCTGATGTAAAAAGAGATGTTTTAATGCAATTTCGAGAAGATCGGAAAAATTCCAGAAAAATATTTGAAAAATATATTTTCCTAGAAGACGAAGGAAGCTAGAAGGGGAGGCGTAGCTGGGCCACAAGGGGCCCATATCCCCCTAGGCGCGGCCCACCCTAGGTAGCGCCTAGGGCAGGTGTGTCCCACCTGGCCGGCCTCCGACTCTGCCCTCTCGCCTATATCTTCCTCTCGGAACCCTAATACCAGGGGAGGGACCACAGAAAGACTTCCGTTGCCTCTATGGGGCGGAAAACACCGACAGAGAAAGAGCTCTCGGGCAGACAGATTTCTGTCAGGGAAATTCCTTCCCGGAGAGGGGAGATCATCGCCATCAACACCACCATCAAGGTAGGCTTCATTGGGATCATCATCATCATCCACACCATCATATCCACTAGCACCATCATAACCACTCCATCCTATTATAACAATTGTATTGGATCTTGCATTAGTTCTTAGGGAAAACTTTCCCAGTGTTGATTACTATTGTAGTTGATGCTTGTGAGTGGAACCATTGGATTATTGTTTATGTTCATATTGTTATCCATCACCATATCATATTTGATCTTGATCCATATGATATCTTTTGAGTAGTTCGTTTAGTTCTTGAGGACATGGAGAAGTCATGTTGTTAGTAGTGTATTTGTGTTGAGATATTGTTCAATGGTTTAGTATTTAAGTTGTGGTGCTATTCTTCTAGTGGTGTCATGTGAACGTCGACTACATGATACTTCACCATTTATGGGCCTAGGGGAATGCATTATGTATTTGGCTACTAATTATGGGGTTGCCAGAGTGACATAAACCTGAACCCCCATTAGGACACCATTGCACAAGGGAGCATAGGATCTCAGTGTTTAAGGTTGTGGTTAGGTTTATATCTTAATTGCTATCCTATAGTTGTGGATGCTTGCAGGGGGTTTAATCAAAAGTATGTATTAGTCCAAGTAAGGTCGGTACATTAGCACAGGCTCACCCACACAACACTTACAACACCAAAGAAAGGTACTTAGCTATTTGAAGCGAAAGCACTTGATAGAATTCCCATGTGTCCTCGAGAACATTTGGTCCTTATAAGTATTTCCACCGGCTTGTCCTTTGCTAAGAAAGGATTGGGTGACTTGCTGCAGTTGCTCGTTGTCTTTATTACTTGCACTTTGTTTTGTTGCTTTATCAGAAAACCCCTAAAAATCCGTTTGCTAATTATTTATAGAGATTTCCTACTCCATACCACTAGTCAACACCTTCCGCTCCTTGTTGGGATAGACACTCCTATTTATCAGAAGTACTACGATACACCCCCATACTTGTGGGTCATCAGGGATCGACCAACTAAGAGATCAATAATGGCCATAATGTTGCAGAGCGAAAAAACATTATCAATCAAAGCATAAAGTGGTACCACAAGTCAAAAACTAAATCATCATAGAGGCTAAGGTGACTTGTTCATAGTCATAACATGGTGTGAGCATGTGCCAAGTCAACCCAAACAAAGCATCAAAGGAGAATACCATAATACTATGCTTTTGTATGCTAAAACAAGGCATGATTCTTTCAAGGCACATTAAGCAATCCCAATTGTTTGGAACAATTCATGCTACAACAATAATCACTAAGCATAAGGTTAAAGCAACATCTAGCATGACATGATAAAGTCTAAGTTATAGTCAAAACAAGCTCCCTTTGTACCACTATAAGCATGGAACTTTCTACTCCTTTCAAACACCAATCAACTTATTCGAAACAACACAGTGAAAGCGGGGGTCCAACTACTTTATTCAAGAAAACTAAGAAACCAAAAATCAAAAAACTAAAACTAAGACGCTCCAAGAACAACACAACTTTGCATGAAACAATACAAACGAAGTGTCTAGAAAGACCTGAGATTTTTATTGATGAAGAAGGGGATGCCTTGGGCATCCCCAACCTTTGATTCTTGTACCTCTTGAATATTTCTTGGGGTGACACGGGGTGGCATGCCCAAGCTTGATCTTTTGTCCATTTTTCATCTCATTACATCATTCTTCCGCTACACTTGAAATTTTTCCTTCATACAAAACTTCACACAATGTTCATTAGCAACATTCATTAAAAACTTTGGGTTTAGTTTAAAAAAAGCAAAAATTTCATTAAAAACACATTCTACTGTAGCAATTCCCTTTAAAAATCTCAATTTACCAAAGAGAACTCAAAAAGAAATCTATAGAAGACAAATGCAAATAATGGCAGAAATCTGTGAAAACAGACCAGCAGGTAAAACCCAATTTTTTTGAAGACATTCTGTTGCTCAAATCAAAAAGTGTTGAACTAACGAAAGTTAGCTAACAACCTTAGGGGTGTATTCAGAAAATTACAGCTCAATCCGTCATACATAGATTTTTCACGAATTTGTACAGTGAAACACAAAAATCTGTTTTGGGACAGCACTTCCCCAAATCTTACTTCCCTCTCATTAGAGGTTATTCTTGGCACAAAAATCAAATAAAGGATAAGGAGAGGTTATTACAGAAATAATAACTTCCAAGCTCAAGAAAATTATTGGGTTATCTCCGAAGAAGTACTTTTCTTTAACGCCTTTAAGTTAGGCATAAGAAGCAAGAATCAAGTGTTTTCAAATGAAGAAGCATTAAGATCAATACTCGAAATTTCGTCAACCAGGAAAGGTATGTGATCCAAATGTGTTCTAGAGGATCCTTTGTCAACTCTCTTTGGTTTACTGCTTTCGTCAAATGGATTTTTAGGAACAATCCAATCAAAATTCTTTTCTAAGGCTTCATGCATTCCTACAAGTTTAAAAGGTATGGGTATTTTAATTTCCTCTCCATTGGGTTTGGTTTTATCCAGCTTTTCTAATGTACCCATAACATCTACACATGAGCCTAGCATATTAAAATGATCAAAGACCTTTTTAGCTTCCTTAGCAACATCATTGAACTCCTTTAGCAAAGTTTCCAGAATAAAATATCTCTTTTTAGTATCATAAATTTCATTAAGTTTAAGAAACATTATTTGCATCATGGGGTTAAGGTTAACAAACCTAGCCTCCAATATGTGAACTAAAGAAGTTGCAGCAATTTCTGCTAAGGATCTATCCTCAACATCCTCATGTTTTCTAATATGATTAAAGAATTCTTCAATGTTTTTTCCCAATTATAGAGCCACTACCTATTGAAAGGTCTTTTAGGGTGAACTTAGGGATCAACATGGTGAGCTAGAGCAACGTGACAACTATTGGAAGAACTAATTTTTGTGTGTTTTTGATAAGGGAAAGCAAACCAAAAGGAAATTAATTTTTTTGTAATTTTCGGTAAAAAGAAGCAAGAAAAACAAAGTAAAGAGAAAGGTTGTGAATGACTCCCCTTGTGAAGCCATCCTTAACTCCTCGGCAATGGTGCTAGAAAATGTCTAGATGGGCTCAGATCACTATAGATCTTCGTTGGGAAAACCCAAGAGGAAGGTATGAAGAGCACATCAATAAGTTTTCCCTTAGTTATGAAACCAAGGTTATCGAACCAGTAGTAGAAAGGAAACAACTGCAAGGTGTTGCTAGCAACTTGGAATCCTACACAACATAAACTCAAGACTTTGCCCCAACTTACAGTGAGGTTGTCAATGTCACTGGTTTGCTGAAAACAAAGGATTAAATGTATGGTGTGGAAGGTAATGGTTGCTTGCAGAAAGTAAAAAGTAATAGTGGGTGATGTAACAATGGTAAAGATTGGTCCGGGGACCACAATTCACTAGAGGTGTTCTCCTTAAGATAAATAACATAACATGCTGGGTAAACAAATTACAATGGGCAATTGACAGAAACTGAGCAAGGCATAACAATGCAATACTAGACATTCATCATCCTATGAGATTTGATTGGGCATTACAACAATATACATAGACTGCCATCCAACTGCACATATGACTAGTAATCCACCTTCAGGTTATCATCCAAACCCCCTCCAGTATTAAGTTGCAAGCAACGTATAACTATGTTAAGAAATGTGTGTAAAGTAAACAATACAATTGTTCCATGAACAAAAGATTGTTGTTTTCTCCCTAGTAGCAACATCACATCTACAACCTTAGAGATTTCTGTCACTTCCCCCAAATCAATAGAGGCATGAACCCACTATCGAGCATAAATACTCCCTCTTGGAGTCACTAGCATTTACTTGGCCAAGATAGCTACTAGAAATGGAGAGCATGCAAGATCTCAAACAACACAAACATGATAGAATCAATAATCAATAAGACATGATAGAATCAATAATCAATCTGACATAGTAATCTCAGTATCCATCGAATACCCACAAACACAACATGCATGATTGCAAATAGATGATCTTGATCATGAATGGAGCTCACAAGATCTAAACACGATAGCACAAAGGAGGATAAACAACCATATAGCTACTGTATGGACCCATAGTCCAAGGGTGAAGTACTTACGCATCATACCGGAGGCTAGCATGGTGATGAAGAAGGCCTTTGGGATGATATCTCTCCTCCAGCAGGGTGCCGGGAAGAGCTTCAGATCCCCCCGATCTAGGGACGATGGTGGTGGCTACGGACTGTTTCATGGAGATATGATCGCATTCTTAGGGATTTGGCATCGGGGGTTTTATATAGGCGAAGAGGCGAGCCAGAAGGACGGCCAGGGGGCCCACACCCTGCCTAGGCACGGCCCAGGGTGGGCCCGTGCCTGGGGGGTGTGGACACCCTGTGGCACCCCTCCAGCTGCCCTTCGGTCTCTGTGTTCGTCTCAGTGAAATATTGACTTTGGCTATTGTCGCGTCCCATTCTGAGAATATTTCCTTACTAAATTTTCTGAAACCAAAAACAACAGAAAATAGGCAACTAGCACTACGACATCTTGTTAATAGGTTAGTCCCAGAAAATGTATAAAAATACCTCAAAGTGTAGACAAGGCATAGAAAAGTGGATACTAAACAAGCATGGAACATCAAAAATTATAGATACGTTTACGACGTATCAGTGTGCTAGGCCATCACGACTTTGTACGACTACGATTATCACGGTTTAGCGAAGGGAGAGAGTCCTCCCCCTTGTAAAAAACATGAGCTTGTGGCCGCTAAATTTGTAGCATTCGAGGGACGAAACACAGCAGGAGGTTTTTAGGGTGTGGGCAGGGTGAAGCGTGGCCAACCAAAAGTTGGGGCGTTGTCAAATGGGTAGATCCGGAGTGGCCACTTTCTATGCAGAAATCGCTGGAAAAACTATGGGAGAAGAATGTTGAGACGAAAGAAGCCTTAGGAAGCTCACTTCTTGAGAGTGCTGAGATGAAGTCAATGGCCCTTGATGATGCACCAACCCTTCTCCTTGAAATTCGTAGGTTGGAAGCTAAGGTTACCAAAGTCGGGAAGGAGAGGGACGTGGATATGGCCGTAAAGGATAAAGCAGAGAAAGACCTGACTGCATCAAGGATTGAACTGCATGAGAAGAAAGTCCATGTTGTCACAACTACCAATATGCACAGGTTCCTGAGGATCAAGGTAGAGAAAGAACTGACCAAGTGCAAGCAGGATGCCAAAAAGATGGCGCCGATGATTCAAACTATGGAGTGGAAGAATGAAGGGCATCATGCTAAGGTTAGGAGATAATGGATGTGTGTGAAAACTAGGTTTGTTCAGATTGAGCTCCCTACTGTTAATTGTAACAGTATTTGTCGACCAAGTGGTGTGAAGTCTGAACTAGTAGGAGCCAAAGCTAAAGCATGTTTGTGGATTTTGAGTTGTGTGTGGGAATGCTTGGAACAAAATGTAATAGTATTTGTTGACCAAGTGTTCTGAAGTCTTAACTAGTAGTGTCTGCTCGGAACAAATTGGGCGTCTGTTCGTCTATCTTATGCCTTTGTTTGTTCATTTTGTCCAATGGTGGTAATCTGACTTTGCTGGTTTGTTTAAGAGGAATCTACATGGATTTGCCGCATGCAAAGGGCACATACACAATTTCTATTGTGGAAGCATGAGCACCTATTATTGCGTAGAACACAGCTATCCATAATTCCCATTACAAACCGCCAAACCCATTACAATAATTGTACTCGCATTAAACAAAACCAAAATTGTAACCAACCTAAACAACATCTAGTCCCAGATCATGCCACTGTCGTCGGAGTCCACCTTGATTGGTGACCCCTCCACGCCCTTCCCAGTGACATCCACTCCCACATGTGGATTGCCCTTCTCTAAGGAGGCTTCAATGGCGTTCTGCATTGCTTTGTCGTCGTCCTCATACTTGTCGGAATCAACAATGATGAAGGGGACGAGGGTGGCAATGATCGAGCCCCTTCGTGCCTGGCGGCTCCTGCTCGAGCTCGAGGCCGTAGCAGTGCGTCTGCAGATAGGAGGGGCCGAGCTCGGAGACACAGAGTAGCAGTTCATCTCAAGAAACCATGGCCATTTTATACTATGATGGTAGGATCTAGTGGTGGATCCGTCGCAGCGAGCCCGACCGTGAGTGCTGAAGTGGATGGATCTGCCACCGCGAGCCATGAAGGCAGATTTTTCCTGATATAGGGTGTACGAGGAGGGTGGAAAACTATGGGACCAGGCGTGTGACGGCTACTCGGAAAGGCCTCCCAGCGATATGTAGGCGGGCATGAGGCCAAACAAATTTGGTCAATGAACACGAAAGGGCCTTGGAGCAACGAAGGCACGAGCTTTGGAGGAGCCCCACATGTCAGCCCAAAGTGGACTATAGGATTATCCTCGAGTTACTAGGTGGGATAAATCACGCTTCACTATTTCCCTGCTCTGACATCCAAGGCTCCTCCGCCGTCCCCTCTTTCCTCTGCCCTCGCTCCCCTAGCCCATGGCTCGCAGCTCATGCAGTTCGCCTCGGGCGGAATCAGGGTCAGCTCAACGCCGCCAGGCGGGTGCCCCACCAGGTACAAGAAGACACCCTACGATTACTACCCCGAGATGTTGTGTTTGTGCGGTGAGAAGTTGCCGAGATGGATTTCTTGGACCAATGAAAATACTGCAGGAAAATTCAGCAACTATGGCATCAGAGCGGTAATCTCGTCTGCTATGCGCAGTTGGTAAGCCCGATCCGGGAACCATTATGTAATTTTGTGTTTGTTTGCTTTGATTGTTTGTAGGAAGGGAGGGGACCGGGATGTGACAAGTTTGTGTGGATCGAAAATCCCCTTACAGGTTTTCACAAGGATCTTGTTCAGGGTCTTCGTGATGCTATGTGGGGCAAGAAGGAGAAGATTTGTGCCTGGAGCGAGAGATCCGGGAGCTTCCCAGATGAAGGGGAGGAAAGAGCAGGGAGGAGGCGTGCAGGCTAAGTTGCGGAAGCAAGCTGGTGAGATAGACGAGCTAAAGATTAGGCCAAAAAGTGGAAACAATTTCCTCATTATCTGGGCATTATCTATTTCCTTTGTTGTTTATGTTGCCATGGCATTTTCTAGCAGCTGAAATAAATTGCTGCTTCGTGGGATTGTAGGAGTTTAGAAATTGTTTTTCAGCTAAAAATCTTTTAATAAGTGTAATGCTAAAAATAGGGATTTAATCCGACTAGCACAACTAGTAAGCGCTTATGTAAATTATGTCTGTGCCACTACCATCCATCGAACTGGAGAAGCAATCCCGATCGGCTCCGGTGCTACGACTATATAGATAGTAGTGGAACATTCACAATTTCGGCTTCAACAAGTCTCTTTAGCCATTACCAAATCTCAAGTAACTACGAGAGCGGGATTAGATAGTCAATGAATGGATAAGTAAGACAACGTGAAATAACTCATATTGTCTTAAGACACAGCTACACACTTGTTTCGCCCGACAAATTCCCACGAACACAGCTCCAAAATTTTACAAAATACATAGACAGGTTCAACATCAACACATTACTATGCTTCTTTGGTGCCAGCCTTCTTACCCTTCCTGGGTGCCACTTCTTTGCCTCGGTTTCCTCTGTCTTCTTCATTTCCCGCCTTCCTCCTCTTCCCGGGTGCTAGCTTTCTTTCCTTCACATACTTTGCATCTCCAGGTCAAGGGAAGTCAGGCCAATAAGCATCAGAATCGTGTTCAGCCTCATCACTCCACTCATTTTGATTTTCTTCCCGTAGCAAAATCACTGAGTCCGTAGTCATGTTTCATACCTTGCGCTTCCTGTCAAAAAAAGGACACGGTTAAGCACCTAATATCTACATAGTACGATCGATTTTTTTGTATAGGTACCATCTCATACCTAGGTTTGGGTGCATTAAGAGGACACCCCGCTACTAAATGGCCTATAAGACAGCAGGTGTTGCATTGGTCTTTGCCCTTCTTGCTACCACTAAAAGCTGAACCCGCCCTCTCTAGAAAATTCTTAAACCTCTTCACATGTGGTCTACCTCTGCCCCTTTTTGTTACAGGCTGGCACAACTCAAAAATCAGTTGGACTTCAGGCCACTGAGATGGGTCTGTAAGGCTCGACGGAACCAGCGTACACAGCTCTGAACTTTTCCAGAGAGAAGTAGTTAGATAAATATTGATCCAAATGTGGTAGAGTTCTTTACTTCACCAAGAAGACCAATGCGTGGTTGCATGGTTTTCGGGTATGCTGCTACTCTAAGCACGTGCATTCCCGCTACTTGATGTTCACAACATCCCTGTGTCCGTTTTTGGACAGATCAACCACCTCACAGCTGCTGATGTTTGACAGGAGAACCCTAAGATGACCAAGCCCTCGGCTTCTCTTAGGCAGTTGCTGTACAACAGGCGGTAGCATATGGCCTCTAAGTCTCCGACCAATCTCTCCTTATATTTAACAGCTTCATGATCATACCCTGTATGCTGTCCATCAACATATGAATAGGACGGACTTTTATTTCCTTCACCTAGTTATTCAGGCATTCAACTAGGTTGCTGTTTATGTAATCAACTTTGATGTTAGGGTTGAACTGACTCCTCTTCCATAGCTGGGAATGATGTGCAGCCAAGTACTGTGGAAGATCTGGGGCTTCCGCAAAAATCTTTCTCATGAAATATTCGCAGCGCCCAGCTCTTTAAGATCTAGCAGCAGCAAACATGTAACCAAATACACTGCCTGCATAGTGCCTGTACAGGTTGAGCATCAGGTGGGCTTGGCATTCCCTACCCTTAGCTCGTGGGAACACCTCCTTCACTGCATTCGTCAGCCCTTTGCATGCATCTGTGGATATAGCCAATGGATCCATTTGTCCTATTGATGTCCTGAGCTACCTCATAAACCAGACCCAATTTTCCTCTTTCTCTATATCGAACAGCCCAAATGCCACTGGGAACATCCAGTTCTGACCATTCAATGCTGTAGTAGATGCCAGGCAGCCTTTCCATTTGCCAGTTAAGACAGTATTGTCTATGCTCAGATATGGCCTACATCTGTGCTTGAATCCCTGGATGCAAGGTTTAAGCGCCATGCAAAATCTGTTGAAATAAACTTTACCACCTCCCGATTTAGTGTCGATCTCCACAACACTCCCTCGACACCTAGCCTGTACCTCAGCCTTGAAGTTGTATAGCATCCTGAAGCTATTAGTCCAATCCCCATGTAAGATTTTCAGAGCTTTCTCTTTACCTTTCCAAACTGTGTAATACGGTAGGACAATGTTGTACTGAGCAACAAGTTTATTATGAATATTCTTCACGGTCTCCCTAGGGTTATGCTTTAGTATGGACATAGCTTGTAAAGCCACCCACTTTAGTATCATCCATCAAGGATTTCAGCATCCTTCCTGTCGCACACATGTGGGGACGGCCCAATTTGTTCACCTGCAACACAGATTAATTTGCAACATAAGAGGAGTTGCCAGATAGATCTTGCACATCAACTTTACTTATATTATAGAGTGAAAAATGATAAAGTTGAAATGGTTTGCTCCATTCATTTCCAGGATACCCTAATTTCCTTTGATGTGGGTAGGGCTCTGGCTGCGATCCTCCATGGACAAGGTATCACCACCTGTCCATTCTTCCACATTAATCTGCAAACGGCCTCATACCTCTGGGTAGTGTTCTTCAGTCTATGAACATTTAACTTCCCCTTGATACAAAAATGCCGGAATGACATCCTTAACTCATGCATGCTGCTGAACTCGGTGCCAACCAAAATTATAGGATCCTCATGGTCATGTATCACCTATTCTACGTTGGGACCCAAGTCATCAACCCTAATGACAGCCCCATCCATTAGTTTCTCATCAATCTCATCATCACCGGATTCTTGATGCTCCATAGTGCCATATTCTATATCTGATTCAGAATCTTCACCATCCTCACCAATGCCTAGCACTGCACACATTTTATTGACTCCCATGGGTGGGGCTGCACCATCATTTGCACCTACATGGACCAGAACATTGGCCCAATCTACCTCTCTGGCAACTCTGTTTCTCCCAGACGCTCTATTAGTGTTGCTGCAACCACAGGGGTGGGTCTTACACTGCCATGCATCACATGTTCGTTGGCAGACAAATAGTAATCAGATTCTATTTCATCTCGACTATACAGAACCATCTTGCTCTTCTTGTGTACATCCTCCTTCCTGATGGAATCCTTCTTGATGGTATCATTCGTGATGGTAGCCCCATTAGGGCTTGACCTCTGTGTTGTGTTCGTCACCGAACTAACCTTTTTACTGCTACTCCTCGGCGTGATATCCTTCCTGTTTCCCCTCACGGGTGTTGGCTCCTGCGTATCGGCATCATTGCCTGACCTCTGCGGCGTGTTCCCCTTCGAACTAGCCCTTTTGCTGCCACTATTGGGTGTTTTGTCCTTCCCGCTAGCATTATTGCTGGACCTCTGCGGCGTGTTCCCCATCAAGATAGCATTTTTGCCGCCACTATTGGGTGTGTTCTCCTTCGTGCCGGCATTATTGCTCGACCTCTGCGGCGTGTTCCTCTTGAAGCTAGAATTTTTTCCGCTACTATTGGGTGTGGTATCCTCCGTGCGAGCCACCTTAGCCTTTTTGCTACTGCTCCTGGGTGTGTTCACCACCGGTATGTCCCTCTTATCTTTTTTGCTGCTACTGTTCAATGTTGCATGATGACCTGATCTCAGGGGTGTTCTCTGCGTCGTGGTGCCTTTTTCATGCAACTCTTGGGTGTCCTCTCCTCTGGCGTGGTCTCCTTGGTGATGCCCTTCTTTTGGGTGCTCTTTCTGGGGATACTCTTCATGCTCGTATTTATGTTGCTCCTTTATAAGTCTATCCTATGTTCAAAGCCATTGTCACTCAAACCATATCGACAGAGGTCCTCCAGCAGGTCAATCATGTTTTCTAAAAGTTCGTCTTTATCATTGCCAACCTCAAATTCCTGTCCAACCGTTAGCAGGCGCGCGAACAGGTACACTTCTTGTCTGGTTTGACTCATCCTACTTATCGGTACGGCTAAATCACTGTCAACTTTTAATTCTATAGACTTTTTGCTGTTGTAAGCAAAAAATGCCAATTGTGCTTCTTGGGAGGACCCCTAGTCCACCTTCTCATGTAAAGCTGCTATCAGTTCAGATATCTGTACCACTTTACGATCGTATGTGCAAACGGATACATCAATGTCATCGACGATTTTTTCTATGCCATCATCTAAATTTGAAGTGAACTTCTCGACACCGATACAAAAGTGTACCTTACCATCACCAGTTTCCTTAGGACCGAGACCACCGAGAGGTTGTATAACGGTATTAGAGTCAAAACCATGGGCTTCCTCCTCAACAACTGGTCTTCGATTAGCCTCAACGGCAGCAGCAGCACGCTGAACTTCACCACGGGTTCGAGGAGGACCAGCACCCAAGAAAGCAGTTCTGGAAATAGCAGCAGTGATTGGGTCATTAGCAGGCTGAGCAACAACACCCGCAGATTCCACAACAGCGAGGCGGCCTCCTGAAGCCTTACTTTGGACAACAGCAGCAGGGATTGGGTTAGTAGCAGGCTAAGCAACAACACTTGTAGTTCTGGCAATAGTGGGGAGGCCTCCTGAAGCCTTAGTTTGCGCAACAGCAGCAGGGATTGGTTCAGTAGCAGGCTGAGAAACAACACCAGCAATTCTAGCAATGGAAGCACGACCTGCATCCACAATAGGGTCTTGCACCATGGAAAAACGGACACTCCTTCGAGGAGGTTACGCTGCAAAAGCATGGCGTAGACGAGGAACCACATTTTTCTTACCATCTGCAGGGCTTCGAATCAGACCACTCTGAGCTTGAATAGCAGGGCCACTAGGAGTGGAAGAAGCTTCCACATCCACTATTGTACATTCTGGGAGAAACATTCGAGCCAGCGGACACCGTTTCAGCAACCCGGACATCTGTCTATCACGCTATATAGTAACCTTTATGCATTGTTCATCCATGAAGCTGAATCGTGCAGTCCGCGTCGGCCCCATTTCAATATGTTTACGTAGAGAAGTAACCATACCAGGGATACTGCAAATCTGCGCCGGTTCTTCTTTAATCGCGACATAAGTACCATAATTCCACTTGGCCTTCACATTTGGTATTTGCAGTTGGTATCCATGGAAGCGTACCGAAACCATGTAAGGGGCCTCTGGGGGCCCTAGTTGATAGAAATTTGGGGGAAAAATAAGAACTTGTCTATCAGCGTTCGGCCAGCAAAAAATTCTAGGTTTGATCTATCTCTTTTAGGTTAATACCAGATTGCAGTTATATTTAGTGCAAAAAGCAAAGAGAAGAGTAGATCACCCGCATGTATCCAACACTTCTTTTCTGGGTACGAAGATCTTCCATCCTCCATGCTGCTCAGCTTGTCCGGCGGCAGAGGTAGGCTAGATCCTCAGAACGGTGGGAACATCATGCCGCGTTAGAGCTCGGTATTAGAGAGAGGGCACAACAACTTGGCGTCGGAAGGCAAATGTCCCAAGGGATCGTTTTGTGTGGAGGTTTGATATCGCTGCCGGCGGTGCTAGGGTTCATGCGAAGGAATGAGTAAATTTGTGAATTTTGTCAATGCTGTGTGGGGTTAGTTCATCATTTTGCCTACATGGTTGTCATGTTGGCGCTCGCGTCACGGACAGAGTAGTGACATGGAGGTCCCGAACGTCTCTTTCACTAGACAGTTGACAGAAAGTTTGTATTTGTTAGGGGTGGGACGAATTCGTCTTGAAATGGGCCTTCTAGGTGATTGGCAGCCAAAGTTTGTGAAACCCAGTGATTACACCGAACTTGGACCCCGCGTTGCACTCGCACGGGAAGTTGGACCCCGTGAGTTGAAATCCCCCGAAGGCACACCATCGAACCCACATGTACATAAAGGGCGTCGATGTTTCTTCAACTAAACTAGGGTTTTAAGTTGCTTGACAATGTATGATGATAGCTTAGATACGTAGATCTCAATTTTCTGAACATTTTGATATATTATTCATATTTTCTGATTAAATATGAATTAGTTATGAAATTTACAAGTTTATATTAATTCCTGCCATTTTTAAATATTTCTAAAAAGTATTAAACAATGACTGCATCACCCTGACGCCATTAGAATGTAACCCTAATTCTTTTTACTCTGCAGGGACACCTAGCCTTAGAAGCTGACAGCTGGGCCCCTGGCCACGTCGACATGCCACGGTGGACACGGCGGCACTACTAGGCAATGGTCGCCGGCGGCGACACAGCGCGCCCAGTGAGCACGGCTGGGCGCGTTAGAACCACATGGATACGTCGACCATCCTAGTACTAGCTACGTCCCTTTTTGGTCGATCGAACCTCGTCGGCCGCGAGCTACAGCGGCGGCATGGTCGGGCTCGTGTGGGCAAAGCGCTACGACGAGCAAGCAGCGAAGCGAAGGTCATATCACGGTCGAGAAGCTCACCCTGAGTGTGTCAAGCTTGACGGGGAGGCGAGGCGAGGAGCGACTCGACGGTGAGCATGCCACTACTTATCTTATTAGGTTTATGGATCATCGCTTATTTATTTTCCTTATTATTATTATATATCAATCAATGCTTGGTTTTTTTGCTTACTCTTTGGTCCTTTGCTCACTTTGGTCCTTATTTTTTCCTTACTCTTTTTTCGAGAATAATGTCGATGATTGAAATGTCGTGGCACACTATATATGTGAATGTGCTACGACGGAATTGTGAGCCTTGTGATATGCACTAGTCCAGGTCTTGTGCATCCTACTTGGCTCACGGTTCCGTCGTAGCATATTCATGTGTCAAACGACCTATGTATATATATATGAGGCATTCTTTTCGAGTTATTTTTGTCTTTTTCGAGAATAATGCCAATGATTGAAATGTCGAGGCACACTATATATGTGAATGTGCTGCGATGGGATTGTTCGCCTTGTGCTATGCACAGGTCCAGGTGTTGTGCATCCTACTTGGCGAACAGTTCCATCATAGCATATTCCTGTGTCCAACAACCTAGTTATATATGAGGCATGATTTTTGAGTTACTTTGGTCTTTTTCGAGAATAATGTCGATGACTGAAATGTCGTGGCACACTATATATGTGAATGTGCTGCGATGGGATTGTCCGCCTTGTTCTATGCACAGGTCCAGGTGTTGTGCATCCTACTTGGCGAACGGTTCCATCGTAGCATATTCCTGTGTCGAACAACCTAGTTATATATGAGGCATGCTTTTTGAGTTTGGTCTTTTTGATTTAGGAGTACTTTCTATAAGTGTATCTTCATATGCGAATTTAATTATACATGTTTTTTCAATCACCGGTTAATTATTATTGTCAAATTGTAGATGACGAGGTACGTTGTGTACAAGGGACGGGTTCCCGGATTCTACGATGATTGGAAAGACTGCCGGAGACAGGTGCACCGTTTGAGCGGTAATAGCTACAAAGGGTACAACACTATGGCGGAGGCGGAAGCTAGATACACGCGCTATCTAGCGGGAGTTAGGATGAGGAACCGGATGAAGACCTACACCTTCGCCGTGGTGATCATGATTATCGTCTTTGGTTGTTTATCCCGCGTTTGTGTCTAGCTAGGTTAGATGTCTAGGCGAGCTTCCGAGCTCTAACTTGTTCGAGACACATGTATTCGCATGTCACCAACTACTTTGTAACTTGATCGAAACAATGTAACTTATACTATGTATTCATGTATGAGACTTATCTATATGTATTTGTTTCAATCTTGTTTTGCAAATTGTGTATTTATATATATAATTGTATATCTTGTATCTGTGTGTATATCTGCCTGTAATATTTTATATAATCTGTATTGTATATCATCTGGTTCTGAAATTAAAAAAACAAAAAAACACTTGTGACGCACATGACCAAGCTTTTGTGGCGCACTACATCTAAAGCGCACCTGCACAGCTTAGTGGCGCACTTCGACATGCGCCACAGAAGATCCAACGTGTAGCGCACCTGCCCACATAGCCGTGGCGCACTAGCAGGTGCGCTACGCCTATCTCGACACAACCATGGCACACTAGGTAGTGCGCCACGGCTAGGAGATAGACGCAGCGCGAGGCTAGTGGCGCACTGCTAGTGCGCCACGGATGGCCATTCCATGTGCGCCACAAACATGCATTTTCCTAGTAGTGAGCGGCGGCAACTGGCGGCGGAGGGAGCTCCTGATTCTGACAATTGGGATGCGTCGGGCTGCGTGAGCTAGCTAGGAAGAACAAGGAGGCGATGGCAAGCTCGTTGGTGGTCTCAGCCCATCTTGGGGCAACCGGAGACGGTGAGGCCGATAGTGTCTGCGAGCTAGATCTCGCCGACCATGGAGATAGGGATAAGGGGGTTGGGGAGTGGCGCGTTGGGGATTCCCACTACGGCGGCTAGGCCTCTTATATACGCTGACGGGCGACGGCGGGAATCTTGGCGCGGCTTCGTCAGCGGATGGCGGCGGCATCTACACGGAGGTGCTTCCCCGTCGTTGACAAATACGATGATGCGGGGCAACGGCCGAAGCGGTACGGGATGGCTCCTGGGCCCTGGGTGGGCCGTGCTGGGCCACTGGCCTGCACATGAGCAGAAGGGAGAGAAGAGGGGGGATATGTGCCACGGCCCACTGGCTGCTGCTTTTTTTATAAAATCTTTTTCTATTTTGTATTTCATTTGCAGGCTAGTTTTGGACATTTTAAAAATGCCACAGGTTTTGTGAAACACATAAATTAATGTGAGGCCCTTGTAACATTTTGGGATTCACCACCTTTGACCTTTTCAAATCTTGGATGCATTTCGAAGAGAGGAGAAAACTAGGGTTTAGATTTTGCATTTGTTCAAACACTTGCTCACATGCATTTACTTTATTGATTTTAACACATGCATGAAATGCTTAGGTAATATTTACATATAATACAAACTTGGTTGTTACACCGGACCCGGTCTATGAGAGTTCAGAGCTCACACTTTAGGCCTAGACAAGCTACCAGAGTAACAGGGCCTCGCCAGCCATTTTAAAAAACATTTTGGGGTGTCTAGGAGCATGGGTGAGGTAACTCATAGCTGGACCCCGTCTGTAAGTTCAGATCTCATGCTTTAGATCCTGGACAACAAACAGAGGGGAAGGGTCCCTCACAAGCTGCCCCGTAGACCATTCGTGGAGAGGGCCGTAGGGGAAAACACGCATACCACTATGGCTCGATACATTGCATCGTGCGAGGGACACAAGAACTAGAGACCGTGGGTGAGCTAACTTGCGGCCAAGGAACGGTCTATAAGTTTAGAGCTCGACACTTTAGGCTCTAGTGATGTCGGGGAGTGACTAGTGTTAGGGACAGTGCCTAGCCCCCCGCTCGCGTGGTGTATGTGAGGGCACTCGGGTTGGTATGGTTTTCAAAGGAGATTTTTCGAGGGAAAAACCAAATAGCAGGGTGCGCGCAGGGCACAAGATCCAAAAACCGCCTAAAGTTCAAGCTTATTACAGCACCATCGTGGCTCTCATGGGGTCTTACTTAAAGCGAGGATGCGAAGGTAGATGGAGGTTTTTGAGAGTCACCTTTCAAAAATTCGCAGAGTCAGGCGCGTTTCTTACAGAGGCTTGTACACCTTCCCGCCGCCTTGAGCTCCTTCTCGGCTGACCGCCTAGCTGCCCTTCGGTTGGTCGTTGAAGCCACTCACGCGCTGGGTGCAGTCCATCGGGATGTCGACAACCCCTGGGTTGAGGAGGTCCTCAGGAGCCCCTTTTGAGTCCGCGAGGAAAGGGTGCGGCGAGGTCCGTCCCCTCTAGGAGACCCAGGCACCACCCATGCCCTTCTCCTCCCGAGGTGGGCATGGGATGACGTCCTCCCTTTCAAACAAAGTGTTTCCCTAGACCACAGCCTGTCTCCTCTTCGTGAAGCCCCTGATGTGGTCCTAGTCCTCATGACAGGTGGTGGTCGTGGCTTTGTAGGCGTGCTCGAGGGAGCGCAGGGCCTTGGCTTCATCACATCGGATAGTGACTGCCACACCATTCCTCCCGGGCATCTTGAGGATGTTGTAGGCATGGTGTGTAGCTGCCGTAAACTTGGGCAACGTGGGGTAGCCGAGGCTGATGTTGTACCAGAGCTTGATGTTGGCTACATCGAAGTCGATGATCTCGGTGCGGTAGTTGTCACGGGTCCCGAACATGACAGAGAGGTGCACCTTCCCAATGGGTATGGTGGTTCCACTGGTCACCACAGAGAATGGCATAGTTGGCATCAACCTCTCGTAGGGAACCTATAGCTGGGCGAACGCCTCAGTGGATATTACGTTCATTCCGGCACCTCCGTCGATGAGGGTCTTTGCAACCGCGATGTTGTTGATGGTGGGGGTGCAAATCTTGGGGAGAGTTCCCATGTATGTGGCGGAGACGGGATGGTCGCTAGCGTCGAAGGTGACCGGGTACTGCGACCACTTGAGCCTATGGGCCAGAACTCCTGTCCTGGTGGCGGCGATCCCACAGGTGAGCAACTTGAAGTGCCGGTTGGAGACCAGAGCCTGGGATCCACCAAGGAATCAAGTGACGGTTCCTTGCGTCACTTGGTAGCCCCCGGGGTCCTTAGCGCGGCTTTGCTCTGTCTGCAAAGGGTGCTGCTGCACGGTGTTGGCTTGGTGGCCCACCTACGGGGTGTCGCGACCTCCGGAGTTGTTGTTCCAGTGTTCGCCCCTACGGTGGCCATCCCTAGAACCACCGCGCTCCCTGCCAGGCTTCCCCTTTCTCTGCCCACTGCGCAGGTTGTGGAGCCTTTGGAGCTCGTAGAAGTCGTCTGTGGGGTGTCTGTTCCTCTTGTGGAAGTGGCACTACGTGTTGCTATCCCTTTATCCTTCACGGTTCGGTGGCAAGGACGACAATGGTTTTGCACTTGGAGTCCTTGTCTTTTCTCCTGGATGAGCCCGCGGATTTTGGGGTGAATTTCGCCCCGGTGAGGTCGAACATCCGCCCAGCCTCGGCTTTGGTGCACTTCTCAGCCATGACGAAGAGCTCAGCGGCCGTGGTGAGGTTCTCGCCCCGAATGCCAATCTTCTCCCTCAACTTGACGTCCTTGACACCATCGGAGAAGGCGATGATGACGTTGGAGTGCAAGATCTACGGGATCATGTTACGGACTCGACTGAACCTCTGCAGGAACTTGAAGAGGGTCTCTCCAGGCCCCTGGTGCACCTGGTGGAGGTCGAAGTATGTGAGTGGGTGCTCGTAGCTTCCCTTGAAGTTGGCAATGAAGCGGGAGCTGAACTCGCCCCACGAGTCGATGGACATCTCAGACTGGTTCATCAGCCAAGTTCTGGTTGTGTCCTTCAGGAACAGGGTAGCCAGTTAGCCATGATGCGGTCATCTCCCCCCGCATCCTAGATGCCCGTAGTGTAGAGCCACATGAACTAGCACAGGTTTGTCGTTCCGTCATAGCGCATTGGCGTCTCCAGGTGGAACTTGTGTAGCCAGACCACATAGCGGAGGGCCTTGGTGAGGGTGAGGCAGCCGTTGGCCTACACCACCTTGCCACTGGCGAAAGCCACGCAGTTCTACTGGCCCACCGCTGCGATTTCCTCAGTGATTCGGTCTTCACACCCGTGCGCCGGGGAAGCGACCGCGGGAGGCGATATGATCTAGCAGTTTTTGGTCGCTGGGGGAAGCGCCTGGTAGGACTTGGGGGCGTCGTCGAGGCGCTGGGCTTGTGGAGAGCCCCTAGCCCCTGGCGCCGGGTCTTATCCCTAGGCCCTCTGCTCCCGAGGGGAGAACGTGGCAATGTGAAGGAGCTCGGCAATCCTGTCCCACCACTTCTCCTCGCCTGGGTCATCCCGCGAGTGGTCTAGGAGTTCTTGCACCATGCTTCGGGCCGCCTCAGGCGTGAGGCGCTCGGGGTTGCCACGCATGGACGCGGTGCGGGAGAGCGAGGTAGCGCCTCGTGAGGAGGACGGGGAATCACGCGACGGGAAGTAGGTGGATCCTCCGTCGTCCTCGGTCCACTAGTCCTGCTCGGAGTGGGCGCGTCGTGGGGCCGGCTCAGTCTGGGCCCTGGTCGCCGCACGGCAGAGCGTGCACTCTACGTGGGTCTTGGTGCGAGCCGACATTTAGCTGAGGTTGATGAAGATCTTGAAAGCGCTCCTCAACCCCCTACCTAGCGCGCCAAATGTTAGATATTTGTCCCGTGAAGGAACTAGGGTCCAAATATCCCTGGGTTTGAGAGGGGGTAGAACACACGTTCCCAAGGAGTCTCGGCGATGGTGGCGACGACGAAGCAAGAATCACGGCAGAGAGGTGACACGGTGTTTTTATCCAAGTTCGGGACCCTCATTTGGAGGTAAAGCCCCTACTCCTGCTTTGTTGTATTGCTCTCTTGGCTTTGCGAGGGTACAATGGAGATGAGATCTCAAGGGTTTAGATCGCTAAAGATCGATCCTTTATAAGGTAGGAGGAGGAGCCTTTATATAGGGAGGCGTCGGGCATCTTCCCTAGACTTTGGGCGAGAAGGGCGTCCACAGTGCCGCCCATGGAGGACTCGGTCTACGAGGCTGCTTTGCACGGACTTGGTCTAGCTCGCCTTGCTCCGCTCCATCCTCCTGAAAGCGTCCTTCCATGACGCGGCTTGTCTTTATCAGGAGCTGTCTGCTTTGCACCTTCTATCATCAGAACAACAACAAAGGTGTCTCCCGCCACAAGATCGATCATCCTTTCCCTCCAAAAGGGTGGTGGACGGAGTCTTCTTTACTGAGGCAGTTGCCGTTGTAGGGATGCAACATTTCCTGTCAGGACTGTAGTTGGAACTCCACTTGGCTGAATTACCATCTTACCGTGGAGGTACTTCACGGTATCCGAGGCTCGAAGACAACGTGCAAAGCCGTGGATACTTGCCCTGGAAGCTCTATCCCCCCGCGAGGCGAGAACCTCGCGAGGTCCTCCTGGACGAGTCTCCTCTAGAGGCGCCTAGCCACTTGAAGTAGGGATTCCCCTGGCACGGGGCCAGCTCAGCGCTGGGACATGGCATCCCGGTTGCCAGGACTCCGAAAATTACAACTCGACTCTTTACAAAAGATCTAGAGAACACTCTAGGTTATGGCGAGAGAAAGCAATTCTTCCAAAGAAGAACTAGAAATAACAACTCATAACTATTAAACTAATAACACTAGTATCTACATTACTAGGCTTGTAATTGCTTCTATTGCATTGCTCTACAGAAGTAGGTTCTAGGGCTAGATATTATACTCCAATCTAATCAACAACTTTGTCTTCACTTTGATTAAGGTGTTTGATGACTCCACTGACTTCATTGAAGAAATTGAGATTTTGGTGATGAATCCTTTCAGCATAATTTGATGTAGACGTCGTATTTATTGTCTTTAGAATAGCAAGGGTTAAGAAGATATAGTTGAGTACAAGCATACTCAGCAAGTTCACTAAAAATGAGTGTTTGATGCACTAGTTACAGCCATAGACCATAGGTCGTAGGATATGCTGGTTTTCATAAACATTTCTTCAAAGGTTGCTTTTGTTCTAGAAAGCTATGTCCGTCCGCCTTCACAGGTTTACCAGAATTTTCGTGGAGTTCCTTTCCTGCTATGTTCGTAGCTCCTTACCGGAACAGGGAGTAACAAGTTATAGTTCTTGCACTCTACATAGGTGCGTTACTTTAATCATGCGAAATATTAGCTTTGTTGCATATCCGGGCCGTGAACCCATTCACACTTCCTTGGTATGAGGCCCAGACTAAAATCCAAGCCAATCAATGCCCTTCTCCATGACCCCATATGTCTGCACGATCCTTCAGGCCGGACTACATATCCGTTAAGCCCCCTTTCAGGCAAGCTATAACACTAATGAGTTCCCGAAGACTATATGAGACAGTTGTGCCCCTAGCCAGCTCCATAAAGGTCTGACTATACCTCCGGCAGCCGCTCACACATAATCTAGACACCAAAATTGTGGGGCCTAAGGGTGCCCACCCATATGCTGGATCCGCACAAGGAATCATAGCATCACGTTAAGGTCGTCTTGCTTACATACGAAAGTAAGAAGATCCAGCTGACTTATCCATCCCATTCCAAATCTCATAGTTAACACGTGATATATAGTGCAAGAATCACGGGCGACATTGGTTGTTAAGTCCTAGATAATATGTTCATGTACCACCAGAACTTTCGTAGTAGGTTATTAACTCTAGGTAAACAACGCATAATCATATTATTATGAAAATAGTGTTTTGTGACCCTTTTTAAATGTAGGTGATGACAACACTGGATTTGCAAAATACTTGATAGAAAATAACTGAAGGACATGAGCAAGTGTGAACTTGCCTTTTGTGATTGCAATATTATGCACTCGCGGTCTTCGGGTCAATAGAAGATCCAATATCTGAAAACAACATCATTGGTCTAGTAAGGACTAATGTTTAAAGAAGCAAGATGCCATTATGCATAAGTAAGGTAATGCAATTTGATAAACTCGAATCCCCGAGATAAACATCAATGAACTAGGGTAGGGAACTAGAATTAGATTCTTTAGAATGTGTTGTCCTTTTAGATAAGTTTCACACTTGTTCTTCTTATTAAGGATTGTGAGTGTGTGTGAAACAAGACGTAAGTATAATAAAGTACACACAATAATATAACACTCAAGTGTGGAATGTATCGAAAGACTTTTTATATAAAGATGGCTAATTCTATTGGGCTTATATATAAATGTTTAAGAATTGTTCTTAAGGTATCTTAAAAGACTAACTTTTAAAGGAAAGCTTACTTAATTAACTAAGCATTTACATTTTAAGTAGATACTTTTAATGTTTATTCCTAACTCTAGTTATTAAGGAAGAAATTATTACTATATTTAAATTGAGCATTAAACTTGTAGTTTGGACTTATATGTATTGAATATGAGCAACACTATATGATGTTTAATTTATAATACAACCTAAGTTTAAATAAGATAACATTACTTTTATTTGAGTGGTGATTTGTGGCTTGTAGAGGTGAATGAGGTAACCTTATCCATTTATGATTTAGTTACCATATTGTATAATATAGATATAGTATTGCTTGAACTACTTTAAGAATTATCTTCAGATTTTAAATATCCTTATTAACTTGTAATAGTAATGATAGTATACAAGTTTTAACAATTCAAGAATATTACTGTTAAGGCCTTTATATTTTCTAAATTATTTTTTTAAAATATTATACAACTATTTCTGAATTGTAATTTATCAAAAATGTATTTAAATTGTTTTGGACTAGGTTGACTTCATCCTACCAATGCTTAAGACTAATACTATTATTTATCTTAAATGGATAATATTATAAATACTATTAGTTCTACACATCCTTTTACGAATTACTAATTAAGGTAATAGGTTTAATTTGAAGTTATAAGAGTATAAATTTTTTTTACTTCAAAAGTGGTGTATTATATTTTTAACATTTAGATATTATGTTTGTGATCATTTGAATAACCTACATATATTTTTATGATTTATAAATAATAAGATATGATTTTTTATAAGTTTTAATACCTTATAAAATGCTTAATAAATAATAATTATTTAATTAAGTAATATAATATTTTATGTTTGTAGTTTTAAATCGTAGTTTTTATTTTTATAATAATTTCGGTATAGTATTTATATTTTAATAATTTAAAAATATTAAAATATGAATTTTATAAGTTTTATTACTTATAAAATATTTATTAAAAAAAGTATTTAAATAGGCAACACAATAATGTATATTAGCAATTTTAAATTGTAGATTTTATTTTTTCTGTAATTTTTCATATATTAAACATCCTTTTCTGAACTGTAAAATAAAATCTATTAAATATATAAGGTTTAATCATTTTATAAGATCCTGAAAGAATATCTAAAATCTCTTATTGTGTCACACTAACCTTAGACTAAAATCAGCACGGGTCTAAAACCTTTTTACACTCCTAATTAACCTAGCTAGAGAGATGAACATGTGGGGCTCCCGAGATACCAGCTTCCACCTTGGCATTGACCCAAGTCCAACTTCTCGTCGGGTCGAGGATGTGGTCACGATGATGTCAGCGATGGGCACCACCACTACGTGTCACCAGTGATCACCGGTGGCGATGTCGGGCATCTAAGCACGTGTGTTTAGGTGTGTTCGAACAAGGTGAGTTAGGTGCACCGATTGGAAGTAGTGTCGCCTTCTATTGGTCACCGGAAGATGGCTGGTGGCGAGTCCGAGCGGCGGTGGTTACCGGTGAACGTCGTGCAAGCGATTCAACATGAAAATAGGATGATTAAGGAGTGTCTGAGCACCAAAAACTCACCAGGGTCCAGTGGAGTGATTGGCGTGACCGGAGGTGGTCAGAATCGACGGGGACCTATGACTGGCGATGGTGGAAGCTTCGATCCCGTCGATTGGGGTTGTCCCGGCTCACATGATTCATCATAGATGAAAGAGGAGAGATCGGCGAGCTCGATAGTGCCCTCAGTTGTTCCAGGGGTGGTCTGAGATAGTGGGGACAGTGGTCTCCGGCGATCTAGGGTTCCGGTTTTTCCCTCACATGAGTCTCGTAGAGAAAGAGGAAGAGGGAAATGGATGAGGATGTAGGAGAAGGGACGTGCGGGGCTTCTTATCCTCCAAGGTGACGTTGGCGACTGCATGAATCGCAGAGCATCGATGGAGGACAGTGGTGCACTCCCCAGCGATGTTCTTTCAATCAATGAGAAAGACGACGACGATGATGTCTTGCAAAAAAACTTAGCATATTTTTGGTCTTAACCCATGGTCCTCTATTGGTCCCACCCATCAGTTATTAGTGAACTGGTGTGTGGGATGTGGGGTTCATAGCAGAGTGAGCGGGAGGAAGCTGTTGTTGCACGCGAGCGTCCAATAGGAATAATAGACAATGGGCCGTGGGCCAGAAACTGACTTCTTCTATTTTTCCTTTTTCTTATCGTTTTCTATATTTTGTTTCCACTAAACCTTTTCAAATAAGAATTTCTTAAGGTTTAAAATATCCGGAAATTTTGTAAATTAATAAAAATACTGCAGGGATCTTTGTGGGAAGTTGTTTCTACATTCATTTTTGTATTTGTATGGATCCTATTTATTTGTGAGATGTAGATGAGAAAACTCATTAATAACTTTAGGTTTTAAGATTTTTTTTCTTATTTATAAACCTTCTTTAAACTATGGCTTGATTTATCTATTCATATTTGTGGTGGTGAATAATGATTATAATTGACTTGACTATGACATTATATATATGAATAATTATGACTGAGGTATAAACTAAGATTTTTAATTAAAAATACTTACCATGAGTGTTAGATTATTTATTATACTTATATTCATTTATGGATATTGATAAGGATCAAGGTTAAAGAATATTTTATTTTACTGGTGGTCATGTATGATCTTTTAGTCTAGAAATAAAATAGTAGGGTTGTTTTATGAAGTGACTTATGAGAAAGAAATGCTAATTATGATTTCTAAGCACATAATATTTTAGTGTTTTGAAGTGACAAAGATGTTCTTAAGTGATTTGCTATAGAAAAGCATCGTTCGACACAATTATAAACTTGGATAGTTGAGCAAGCATTTGGAATGGATATTAATCTTGTTATAGAACTATCATTGAATGTTTATCAAGAATTACTATCTCTCCATGCTTCATAATTCTTGATTCCTACTTAAGGAATTCCTTTCTTAGATATACTACTGCTTCACATCCATCATCATGTATTAACATGATGAGCTTTACAACTTGTACTCTTACCAATAATTTCCTTCTCCTAAATCCATTTGTGAATCCAATGAGCTTGACACTAAAGCTCTATATGATCTCCTCATAGAGATAACTCTCATCTCTAGAATATTTCTAATGAAACTAAATCCACTTGAATGATCACTTTCTTTCTTTCTTGGCAATCTTTATTATGAATCTCAAAACCTTATCACTTAAGCCTTTCATAATATTCCCATATCTACACTTGGTTATATCATACTATTAATGATAATCATCAAACAACTACTTCTAGATTTACTTACCTTCTCCTTTATCATTCATCACCAAATCATTCTAATAATGTATACTTCCTTTATTTTGATACCTAAAATGGTTACTATTCTTTTAGAGGAATGATACTACTTCTATAGCTCAATGTTTCTCTAGTATGAGCTTGGTTATACTATCTTAACTTTAGTTACCATAGTAACTCGCACTTCATTTTATACCATTGTAATATGTTATGACTAATCCTAAGATAACATATCTATACTAGGGTTTAATCATGTTCAATCCACCTATTGGGGATATACTTTCTTGGTATACCCACAGGACTCGCTGACCAGGGTGGCCCACCAACGGGTTTGATCTTTGCTTCACGCGTGGCCAAGTTTGGGAAAGAGGAGGAGTCACTTCTGGATACGACTTAGGACTGTAGTATTACTTGTACTGCAAGCTCACCGCTCCCGCCCAGCCTAGAAGAGTTACCGACTTAGGCCTGTAGTATTACTTGTACTCCAAGCTGTAACTAGTTACCGACTCTCTAACGTAGCCGGATAGGTCTCTCCTGTAACCCTAGGCCCCGGTGACTATATAAACCGGACCTAAGGGATCCTTTAGGGAACCAGATCCTAGATCAACCACACCCAACTCGCATAGGCGAACTCTCTTGTAATCCGCTATAACATCCGGCTCTCGCCGATATATTACTAGGTTGCTAGCAGGAGTAGGATCCGATCACCGCAGTTGGATCTGAACCTGGGTAAACTTGTGCTCATCGCTCCCGGAACACCGTACGGCTCACACCCCATCTTCTCAATGCCTTCAGGACCCCCTATGGCTTTTTTGTCGACAATCCGACGATAGTTGGTTCCCATCGTGGGGGAAGGTGACCTTCAGAGCTTCGTTCCGGGCTAAATCTGCGCATGTAGGAATCAGCAAAACAGTTTCCATCAGTCGCGTGGTTTACGCGAGTGACGTCCCTCTCTTTCTTCTCAATGAGACCTACATTCTGGCTAAGGAGCCCGTGATGACATACAAAATCATGCCTATCTGCGAGATTGACATCTATCTCGGTTTTGCTGATCCCGCCCAACCCACCCATGGGATGATGACCATGGCAAAAGAAAAGTCCAGATCTGCTCTGTCCGCAGAGACGGAAGAGTTCAAGATCCCGAAAAAACCTAAACCCACCCAGCCCGCTCCTGTAATGGAAGAAGTGGTGGAAGAAAAATTTGGATCTGATCTCCCTGTTGTGATCGGGTACACGAATGAGGAGTATATTCTCTTCGGATCCTGTTCTACCGATGCTTGAGTCACATGATAAACCAGATGATGAAGCGCCCCTACATCGATTACAAAGCAATCGCCAAGATCAAGGAAGAGCTTTGAGATGGCAGAGGCGGAAACCCATCTGCATTACCACCTCGAGTCCATGAAGGAAAAGAGGCATTGCTTCATGCACTATGTGGGATCTTGATCCGACTCTGGAGCCGACAACTCAGTTCTTGATGCAATTGGAAAAAATACCGATTTACCTGCTTCTCTTCAGGAATCAGTAGGTCGCAGGAACTCTGAGAGTTCGAGAAGGAGATGGCAGCGTACGAAGAAGAATACACCTCCAAGCCAGCGCAAGTTGAGCCGAAGAACCCTCCGAGTCCCTATGATAGCATGGACGAAGACTACACCTCTCAAGATGACATGGACACCAGAGATTCGTCCGAAGTCTAGAATCCAACCATGACGGAAAGTACCGACGGAAGTTTATCTCCTGGTACTTGAATGAAAGCCGTCTTTGCCATCGGTACGCAAGTTAAGGCTACTGGCGTTCAAAGAAGAAGAAGAAGAACAAGAACCCGACACTGACAGGGCCGGTAGAGGAAGCCAATGAGGAAGAAGTTGATGAAGAGTTCGAGACGGAGAACAGGGACGGAGATCTAGTTAATCCCACGCCGATCGATCCTCCTGAGGATGGACACGTTGTCACTAAGGGTGCACGTGAAATCTACAGAGATGCACTCACGATACCAATCCCAACTTGTTCGGATCTTTCTCCGGGGTAGCTGGAGAAAATGGCCGTGGACCTAGAAAAGAACCGCTTGTTTTTGCTCGAGGAAGTTGCACACATCATCAAGGTTAGACATCAGTTAGACAGCAACCCTGCCCAGTACCAGTCAGAATTCAAGCGACTGCCAAACAAGGCAAGAGGTGGTCCGATTCTTGCTAATAGGAACCTGGATATCCACAGAGATATATTTGACTGTAAAACCGGAGAGAAGATCCGAGTCTATAGCATGCCAGTGGAGAACGCTGCAGCATCTTGGGCCATCATCGCCAATAATCCGTCACCAGAGCAGGTCCTGCAGTGCGTAGCATTGCTCGACAAAGGATTGAAACAACAGAAGACAACCGTGTCATTCAGTGGCAAGCTGGCCTCAAAGTTGGAATTTTTCCACACTGACGCATGCCAAAACACTGATGAAGGACCCCGCAGCGATACAGACCAACGTCATCGTTCCCGGGAGGAAAAAAACTCAAGGACCAGATTAAATGGTCATCCCCGCAGGTCCACGCGGGGTTGGTTGGGAGTTATTTCGGCTGTGTCTCAAGATGCCATCAGGGCATTGGTACCTCACCTATCCCATCGTCGGCAGAATAATCGCCAAAGGGAAGACCCCGAGGTGCCCCACTAGCAAGAAAATGATCAACTAAGGATGCCACCCCCACTCGTCCGGCTGGCAACACCATACGAAGAAATGACCCGGATCGCCCTGAGTCAAGCAGAGACGGGGCCCGACGAAATCAACCTTAGAGTCATCATAATAAGGCTCCGGGACCGCGTTGGTCAGCTGAAAATAACCCGCTAGAGAAACCATCACCGCCCAGTAGCGACCATGAAGGATCTGATCGTAGCCATGGTAGCAACAGGGGTGGAGGATGCAACGGTCAAAGAAGAAGCAGGAATCCAAATCAGACGCCATGTAGAAGCCACGAGCCGCCAAGGCGCAGGTCTCTCTCGCCAAACGATGCTCGCCATCGCATTGAATCCAATATGGAATCGCGGCAGGACGAGGAGGAAGACATGTATGTGGGACCCAAATGCTTTCGCCCATGAATCTCTCAAACAAAGTTTCCGGTTTACTTCGGCATCGCCAAACACATTAAACCCTACGACGGTAAAGCTCGGCTAGATAATTGGCTTCAGGATTTCTTCCAAGCTTGCTGCATCGCCAAAGGAGGAAACAACTTGGTCGTAGTTCGATATCTCCCACTCATGTTGCGGAAGATGGTTTGATCATGGCTCAATGAACTACCAGAGAACTCGATTCACAACTGGTATGATATGCAAAGTGCGTTCTTTTCAAACTTTTAGGGAATATACAGGAGGCCCTGCATAGTCGGAGACTTGCAGCGTTGCACTCAAAGACCCGAAGAAACATGCCGGGATTACCTCGAATGCTAGATCGACACTAAGAACTCCTGCGAGGGAGTCAACAAACAAACCATGATTGAAGCATTCATCGTAGGACTCCGAGTCGGACTATTGCGTCATAGACTAAAGCGTGACCATGTCATAGGCCTGGGAGAGATAATAGAAATGGCGAGAAATATGCTGACGCTAATGACGATTCAGATGGACTGGTGAATATTTTGGCCAATCCACATGCGGCCAAGCGGCAGAAGGACCAAACTCAAAAGCGCAAGAATGGCTCAGAAGATAAACCGGCTCCGAAGAATGTAGCTGTCAACGCAATTTTCCGATCCGAAGGGAGCGGAGGCGGCAGGGACAAGGCCTCAAAACTTCCCGAATATGGGGTAGAGGAGATCAATAGCCCGGAAAATCATATTCCTAGGCCGACATTGCCAACAACCCTTGTGTTCATCACCTGGACGGGAATGGAGGTTCTACCCATACCAATGATGAGTGTCATTTTAATGATGACATCAAGAAAGACGAATGCGCTGGCCATAGGGCCAAGCGACATAAAGGAAAGAAAAATTCCGAGAAAGGCAAGGAGCCCCAGGAAGATTCCAACATGGAAGAATTGGATGCCACACAGCCTAAGTCGGATGGAAAGAAGGATTATCCCAAAAAGAAAGACACATATGTCTACTTTCTTGGAACTCAGTTAGCTAAGGTTAGAAAGGTGGTTCTCTATGAGCTCAACACAATGGTTCCTGGTGTCCCCCAATTATTGGAATGGTCAGATGTAACCATCACCTTTGGCCGCAATGATCACCTGAGGAAAACACATCATCGGGGAAAGTACCCTCAGGTCGTCAATCCTCTCATACATGGCTATGAGTTCTCTAAAACTCTCATGGATGATGGTAGCAACATCAACATCCTGTACATTGAGACGCTTCATTGCCAGAAGATCCATAAAAACCAGTTAAATAACAGCAATGCGACTTTTCATGGCATTGTAATAGGGAGACAAGCGGATTCTCTAGGTGAGATCACACTAGACGTGACATTCGGAACCCGAGATAGTTACCAGACCGAGCCACTCTCCTTCAAGGTGGTATTGTTCAAAAGTGCTTGCCACACCATATTCGGGCATTCGTCTTACTAGGCGTTCATGGATCGTCACTGCTACATATACAACATGATAAATCTTCCAGGTACAAAGGGAGTCATCACCATCCGGGGAAACCCGAAGAAAGCACGAGACTGCGAGGAAGGATTTGCCGCCTTTGCTGAAGCCATGCTACACGCCCAAGAGTACCAGGAGATCAAGAACACACTGATCCATCTGAGATGCCCACTATGAAGAACGAGGTGCTGAAGCCAAGTCTGTAGTTCAAGGAATCAGAAGATACGAAGAAGACGTCCCTGAAGGAAGATGATCCCTCCAAGACGATGAACGTAGGGGTATGCTTAGACCTCGCATAGGAATGCATGCTCGCCGAGTTCCTTAAAACTAATAAAGATGTCTTCGCAGAGTACCTAGGGAACTTGCTGAGCTCTCTCTTAATGTGTACCCTAACGCTAAACCAATTAAATAGTCCTTACGACGGTTAGGTGATGAAAAGCGCAAAGCTATAGCTAAGGAATTAGCAAGTTTTATCGCGGAGGTCATCCATGTTGAATGGGTGGCAAATCATGTACTCGTTCCTAAAAAGGACACTATTTATTTAAGGATGTGCATTGATTATACTGCCTTGAACAAGACTTGTCCTAAAGATCCTCCTTTTGCCAAGAATCGATCAAGTTATCAACTCCACAGCAGGGTCGGAATTACTTTGTTTTCTCGATGCATATTCCGGATATCACCAAATACCAATGAAAGAACAGGATCAATTAAAGACGTCTTTCATCACACTTTTCAGAACCTTCTGCTACAAAACTATGCCTTTTGTCTTAAAAAACGCAGGAGACACATATCAACGCACTATGCAGCGTTGCCTTCACGACCAAATTAGACGCAACGTCCACGTATATGTAGATGATATAGCAGTGATATCCAAAAAGAAGGAAACACTTATTTCCGACTTAGAGGAAACATTTTCTATCCTACGAAAATACAACATAATGCTAAATCCGAAGAAGTGCTTCTTTGGAATCTAGTCGGAAAATTTGTTAGGTTTCATCGTGTTTGAAAGAGGCATAGAGGCGAACCGAGACAAAATAAAGGCTATACTTAACATTACCAGGATGACTTGCCTCAATGACATGCGACGTCTCACTGGTTGCATTACAGCAGTGATCCGGTTCGTCGGCCAGCTCGGGGAAAGAACCACACCTTTATACAAGCTTTTGAAGAAAACCGACAATATTGTCTGGACCAAGGGGGCCTACGCTGCTCTACAAAGTTTGAAATATCTACTTTCAAATCCACCAATTCTCATAGCGCGAGAGACACATGAGCCTATGTTACTTTACATCACAACGACTAACAAAGTCGTAAGTGTGGTAACATCAGTGGAGCGCAAGGAAGAAGGCCATGAGCATAAGGTGCAACATCCAACTTATTACCTAAGTGAGGTCCTGACAGAGTCGAAGAAAAGGTATCCACATTACCAAAAGCTAGCCTATGGATTATTCTTTGCTGCCAGAAAGCTAAGACATTATTTTTAAAAGCTCATGATCACAGTGGTGAGTACTGCTCCCCTGTGAGATATAATCAACAATCACGATGCCACATGACGTGTCGCAAAGTGGGGAATAGAGCTTGCGGCTTTCGACATCAAGTACAAGCCACGAGCAGCAATCAAATACCAAATACTCGCCGATTTCATCTCTGATTGGACAGTGACAACAGAAAACACAAGTCCTCCAGACTCGGAATTTTGGACCCTACATTTTGACGGTTCAAAAGCACGAGGGGGCTTGGGGGCTAGCGTGGTGCTCAAGTCACCACAAGGAGATAAGTTTTTCTACGTATTAAAGATACACTTCACGGCAACCAATAACATTGCCAAATATGAAGCACTTTTACATGGAATACACATGGCCAAAAACATTGGCGTAATTTGACTCATGTGTTACGGAGACTCGGATTTAGTTTCTCAGCAAGTATCCGATATCTGTAATGCAAAAGAACTCATGGCAGCCTACAAATGGCCATGTAATACAGATTGTTGATTTACTCACATACTAGATATGGTGAATAAATTTACCAAATGAATTGAGGCTAAACCAGTAACAAATTGCGATCGAGCCACATCCAGAAAGTTCGTCCAGGACAAGATTATCAGATTTGGATATCCGCACAGTATCAATACTGACAATGGGAGCAACTTTTCCATGGGAGAATTAGCCGAATTCTACGAATAATAAGGGATCCGACTCGACATTGCGTTAGTCGCACATCCACGAGCCAATGGACAAGTTGAAAGAGCAAACAGTCTCATTTTACAAACACTACAACCTAGTCTCGAGGCACCACTTCGTCGTGTTGCGGGGTTTTGGGCAGAAGAATTACCATCTATGAAATGGAGCTTGCGTACAACTCCTAACAGGTCAACCAGATACACTCCTTTCTTCTAGGTCTATGGTGCAGAGGCAGTTCTTCCGAGTGATTTAATTTATCAGTGTCCTAGAGTCAAAGTGTATATCGAAGAAGATGCAAAAGTGTCTTGACAAGATGATCTTGACGTAGTCGAAGAAGTTCGCGTTATTGCTAGGCAGAGATCTGCAGCCTATCAACAGAAGTTACGCAAGTATCATAGTGAAAGAGTATAAAATCGTTCTTTCAGAAAGAGTGATTTGGTTCTCCGACTCGTGCAAAAAAGAAAGAACAAACTTTCCCCGATTTGGGAAGGACCTTTTACAATCAGCCGAGTTTTGCATAATGGTTCATACTATTTAACTGATATGAGACCAATCAAGGAAAGACCTGATACTTGAAAGAGAAAGAGAGCTGACGATAGTACAGATCCGGATGAATTAGACCGTCCATGGAATATTGCACAGCTACGTCCCTTCTATTCTTAGTTATATTTCCTTGTAATCATATATGTACATGTTCAAAGAGAAATAAAGTATTGGTTTCCTCATGTACTATTTTTGAGAAGTTTTTTACCATCTTATTTCCAAAGGAGCATGTCAATTTCAAAATTACCAGGATGCTTGAAAGTACTTTATGCTCATGTTTGTCTGGTTATGATTTTTGAATATCTATAAAAATGTTACCTTAGGGTGTAAATCTCATTTTATGTTTATTCTTTTTTATCCGATTGCTTAGACGCAGGCATATTCCGAGTAATGAATTGTTGGAGGCTACCTCTGTTTTCGAATTTAAACTGGTTTAGCAATTGTGCTTCGTTGACTCGGCAAAGTTTCCGAGCTAAAGGTTAGCCAGCTCATGAAAGGGGTGAGGCAGAGAGCGAGATAAAACGAAAAATATAAACACAAAGTGATTAAGAAATTTTTGAGCACAAACATCAAATATATACAAAAAGTGCTAAATAGTAAAGCATCAGTTCTTACATACCAAGCATATTGAAACACCAAATATTGTTCCCATCATTACAGACCAAATTAAAAGTTTCGGATAATGCATCGAAATTTTTATGCTATAGATTCAGGCGGTGGAGGTGGATACCTTGGAGCGCTGAAGTCAACATCATCGCCACCTCGCTCAGGAGACTCGGAAGTTTCTTCATCTTCAACGAGGCTATCTTACGGCTCTTGGGAGAAGGAGGCACATGGACACATTGGAAGAATGGCGTTGCATAGTTGGTCATCTCCGCCACGCGACAAGCATAGCCAGGACAAGACTCTTGGATAGCCTTGATGTCGTGTGGCTGGTCTTCATCGTCCGGGGTGGCGGTGCCCTTGGTGACGTGCCAAATTTGCATCTAACTATGATGGCTCATCACCATGGTGAGGGCAGTCTGTGCAGCAGTCCGGGCGTGTGATATCTTCCAGTCCTGAATGAGCTTCGGAATCTCCTTCGCTCTATCCCTCATCTCAAGAACTGGCAATTTGTTCAGGTCGGAAAGTATAACCGACTCGCCAGCCTCTTCAAGAGTCTAGATAAAGTTAAAATGAACAGCTCTGACTGATTTAATGCGCTCGAGGAGAGATTAAGAGGTAGGGGAGTCAGAAATATGCAGAGGATTTGAGAAAGAACCAAAAACTCAAAATCTGACCAAAGAAACGTCGGAGATCAACGGAATAGTAAAGTCGAAAAGTTACCTAGCATGAAGTGGTTCCACTGAGATCGCTCCTCTCGGAGATTCCTTAGATCTGCTGCAGAGGCTTGGGCATGATCCTTCTGGCTGTCGAAATCCTTCCTCAAATATTCAAGTTGTTTATCATGGAGGGACACCACCTTCTTGATCCTCTCAGTCTCCATATTGCTTGACTCCGGGAGGGCATTCACACATTTCTCCGATTCAACTTTAAGCTTCTTTAGCTCATCCCGCAGTTCGGCATTATCCATTTGGAAGACTTTGAAGTTATCGGCCACCTCCACGATCTTGCTGGATTGTTTCAGCAATTCTACAAAGAAAAAAATATATCAGTTAGAAGAAATGTTCGACTATGACAAAAGATATGGTTTATAGTCGGAAAAGCCTACCTTCCACCTCATCCCTCTCAACCTGCAGCTTGGAGTTCCCAAGACACAAAGCCTTAATCTCTTTGCGCTTATTGCAAATGTTCTTAAGAAAATCCTGGTTGTAAGATGTAACTTTCTATAAGTTAAAGACGGAATACCGTCAGACGACTACTAAGACTCGGGATGCTACTTTAACTAAGTCAAAATCCAACATGATCCTTGGGGGATACACTATATTATTCTTTTGCATCCTATAAGTATCAAATTGGATCTTATGCTATGATCTTTATACGACTTTATGCTTGGGGGCTAGATGATATGATAATAAATACTACAAATGATAATCAGAAAAACTTACAATGTGCTCCAGGTGCAACTTCTCAAATCCGAGTTTCGTGTTGTGGAATACTTTCTCAGCAAGGGCGAGTGGAGAAAAATCACCGTTGGAAACTCTCCGGCTTCAACCTTTTGATCGCGGACAAGAATATTGGTCCAGTAGGCTCTCCAGCTTAACGTCCTCCATCTCCTGGCTCGCTGCTTCTGGAGTGAGGATTTGTTTCTCGAGGTTGGATTGTGCCAACTTGAGAATCTCCTCCTTCTTCTTCCGCTTCAGGCCGGTGGCAGCAGAGCCAGCCATTTTGTCAATCCTCCCTGGTGACATTACCATGGGATCATTACCCTTAGCGGGTTCACCCTTGTCAGATGCCTAGCTACCAGTGGTAACCAGGGCTTGCAAGGTCGTGGCGGCGTCAGGGACGATGGATCCAGCACTTGGAGAGATAGGAGCCTCTGTGCTGAGGTTTGAGTGCTACTTGTAGTTGGAGGAGGCACAACTGGGCATAGTGCAAGCTTCTACTAGCGCAGTTGCTTGGCCGGCTTGCTTTCCGACTTGGGCTTACTTTTCAAAAGCGATTTCGCTCTGAAACACACAATAATATATGTCAGGTGTGATTCGTAAAGAAACAATACAGAAGTACTAAAGATCACAAGGTGCTTACCTTTTAAATACTGGAAACACTTGTGCGCCAGCAGTAACAATAGTTTCCTTGGCCTTACGCTTCTTGGAAGCAGAGGCAGGAACTATCTTCACCTCATCATCCTCCATCGCTTCCGAGTCATATGAGGGATATCCCTCAAGAGGGTAAAGCTTAGACTCGGGGAGCTGCTCGAGCTAATAAGTTATAAAAACATCAGTGCAAAATAAAGTCGGATATGAGATGAAAATGCAAATGCATAAAGACAAAGTCCAAAAAATCATCGGAGTCAGAGGTCGTTTATCTATATACATCTTCATGGAGACTTCGGGGATCTTCTTATTCACCCTCTCCTTGATCAAAAATTGCATTTGGGTCATGTATTCCTTCGCAGGAATGCGATTCGGACTAACCCTCAGGCTGCCCTTCCGGTCTCCGGTGACCATGTGCATCAGACGCTCTTCGTGATGCTGCAATGGCTGAATCCGGCAATCCAGCCAGTAGTGGATCAAATTGGACCCGCAGAGCCCCTTGTTCTTCATCAAAAACTCAATCCACCTTTTGGCGAGGGTCAAGTCTTCAGAAAGTTCTTGCGCTTTTGCATCCCATGATTCTTGGTGGGGAGTAGCACCGTCGACTAAGGCCGGAAGACCTTCTGTCTTTTTAGGAGTCGGAATATCTTTATGATATAAAAAGGTTCCATCCCATCTCTTTATTGATTCACTAGCGTTAATCCTAGGATAGATACGATTTCTCCTAAGTAAGCTAAGAGTGACGGTAGTATACGGAACTCTAGAACTAATAGAGTTCTTCCTGGTACCATAGTAGTACTGTAAAAAGGTAAGACTCGGCCTAATGCCAAGAAATCCCTCACTGAGAGCTAGATCGAGCAAGGAATTAGGAGGGAGGTTATGAAGCTGCACACCATAATATTGGAGAACTTCCGTGAAGAATTCCGATGGTGGGACGCTAAGGCCACGGTCTACATGCGTTCCAAAGAGGACTCACTCGCCATGAAGCGGTGTCGGAACGGCATCTCTCGCGCCGCTCCTCCATGCGCCGGCAAAGAGGTAGCCCTCGTCCTACATGGGTTGGAGCTCGGCGTTTTCCATGGCACTGGGGACCTAGAGGCCCCATAGTTTTATTTTGTCCGTCGATGCCGCGCCCGTTGCCGCCGATGTTCTAAAGCTTGATGATGGTTCCATCTCGCTAGAGATGCTCAAAGGTTGGCAGCGCTAGGTTTTTTGTGGTTATAGGTGAGAGAGGATGCAAAGATCTCGAGGACTAAGAAAAGGCAATGAAGAAGCAGCAAGGAATGAATCTAGGAGAGAGAATTCTCTAGTTTAATAACCTCCGCACCAAGTTTCGCACTGGATCCGCGTGATTTATGCCACACATATAGGATAGATAGAGGAGGCTTCCTCGCGACGCCTCTTCCCCCTCGATTCTCGCATGGGCATTGAAACGGTGTTCTGTCCCATGTAAAACAGACCCACCAACGATCGTGCTGACAGGATGTTTGTCAGTGACAGGACCTGGCCTGAAAAGTTATGAGACAGCATGACACTGTTTAAATCTGCTCATGTTTTGAAATGAGCAGGGAAATGATTGAAGTTAAGGATAAATATCCGACTCAGATAAGACTCGGAATCCTACAATATTGGATGAAGTTTTCAGGAACCCTTCAAGATTCTCAAGACGAAGAAACCATCAAGCTAGACGATTTATCCGACTTTGGATCTTGGAGTCTTCCGGGGCTACTGTTGGGGATATACTTTCCGGGTGTACCCACAGGACTCGCTGACCAGGGTGGCCCACCAACGGGTTAGAGCTTTGCTTCACGGGCAACCCAGTGAGGGAAAGAGGAGGAGTCACTTCTGTCCACGAAAATACCCAGAAGAGTTACCGCCTTAGGCATGTAGTATTACTTGTAGTCCAAGCTGTATCTAGTTATCGACTCTGTAACGTAGCCGGATAGGTATCTCCTGTAACCCCATGCCCTGGTGACTATATAAATTGGATCTGATGGAGCCTTTAGGGCACCAGATCATAGATCAACCATAACCAATTCGCACAGGAGGACCTCTCTTGTAATCCCCTGTAACATTCGACTCTCTCCGATATATTACTGGGTTGCTAGAAGGTAGGATCCGATCACCGCAGTCGGATCTGAACCTGGGTAAACTTTTGCTCATCTCTCCCAGAACACCGTACGGCTCACACCCATCTTCTCAATGCTTTCAGGAGCCCCTATGGCGTACTTGTCGACAATCTGACGAGACCACCATTGTCACCTATGCATCATATAATCAATCACTCTTATTGACATAAGCATGATCATTTATGGTTTAGGTTTCCAGTTGGATAATCAAGGCTTTCATCAATACAACATTGTAGTTGTATTATAATTATCTTCTCAATATTTCCATTTGACTAAGAGATAGTATTCATTGTTTATGCCTACTTTATCTAGTAAGATTACTCCTTGGTAACTATATCTCCAAAATTCATCCTTACAATCCACTTGTTACCAATATATATCTTTATTTAAGATAACACTTCTATTCCATTCAGGAGTGAGTTGACTCCATCAATTATCATATTGATTTGATTCTCTTCATACACTCCCATCCTATAGATGATATCTAGAACTAGCATTACTACTTACCTCTTCTTGCTTGTTTCTCTAAAGGCTTTAAAGTGAATGCTATGATAAGAACAAGATTTGATATATCAAGAATTCATAGGCTAAGAATTGATAAATCAATAATTGATTACTCAACATTGATGTTCAATAGATATTAGATTAAGGTTCAATAGAAATGATAAGTATTGGTATGGCAAGAAAGATATGTGGTGAATGGTATTGACTTGGTTTCCTTCCTACTCAATAACGGATAAGGTATTAGTGTTTAAGAAATACCATGATGCTCATGGTAGGAATAGATAAGAATTAAATAGATCAAGATTTAGTTATTAAATTCTTGTTACTTGAGTTATATACTTAACTTGGTATCCAAGAGTTGTTGTATTAAATACCATGATATGATCTCTAAAAGATCTGGTATTAATCATTATGAAATGTGTTGTGGTATAGTTTTATTACATTGGATCTACCCTTAGATCAAATCATCTTTACCCAAAATAAGGTTTTAGCAAAGGTCATATTGAAACTTACCGCAATTAACTTGATGATCTACTTCAATTCCACCAAGTTAAGAGAAGCTTCAATCACTTTGACAAGTTTTATTCAAAAGGCGCGAAAATTATTCAGAATTTGTATGCATGAATGCAATGCACACACTTGAGCTCAGCTTATTTCTAAACTCTCATGTTTGGGAATGAGGAAGTGTATTGTGTTAATCATGACATTTCTTGAGTTCCTTCGTGATCATAATTGGGTATAACTGTGGTACCTCATATTTAGAACTTTTCCTTGAATCGTCTTCCTACTCGATAATCTCCAACTTGTTGTTTCCAACATCCCAAAGTTCCTTTTACTATAATACCTTAGGGATATGTCCTTATTATAAAATCCTTTAATTAGAGTCTCTTCTTTTATTAATTTACCTGACTAGTTATCCTAATCCAACCTCTTTACTTAATCATTAACCTTACTTTCTATATTAACTAAGGTCTAGGAAGTCCCACTATAATAGGATCATAAATTAATATTAAACCATAGTTGTGGCAATAATACTAGATTTGATCTGGTCAGAACATGGTTTATCATTGCAGATCTACTTGGGATTGGTTTTGGACACATTTAGTCCATTCCAACTAGGGTTTCCTATTACTCTTTACAAGTCTATATTGGTATGCTCTCTTCTCTCTTAAGGACAACTTTAAGATTGATACTGTTAGCACTAGTGTGTTAGAGTTAATCTATTTTATCTCCTTCGATTCACAATCCAGATATACTCCCGAGGGTACTTTTATAATAATGACTTCTTATAACCTTATGAAAATAAGGCTTAATCTCATCATAGTTTAGTACTTCTTCAACTTTTAATCGAGAAGTCAGTTAACAATATTTCCATTTTACTATTTACTCTCCCCCTTGGAGATTTCTAATGGTCTCTAAATTTCCTATATAGTAAACATTGGATTTATAACTAGGATGTTGTTCTCTGTCCAGCTTATAATTCACCTATTTAAGGTCTCACGGAAGAACTTACGGTATACCCACACAATTGTTTATATCCGAAATGAATCTTCCAACATTATTTGTCTTACTTTTAACCTTCTGAACATTCTCTCTTTGGTAAACCCGATTTCGCGAAGCGTCTCGGAAGACGGTCACTTCTTTAATTTTCATACTCCTTTATGTCTTACTAAACTTAGGCCAAGTTTTATGCTCTTTATGACATACTAAGATGAACTAATTAATTAAATCAACCAAATACCAGATGTAGACCATTCTAGGGTGTATGGACTATGGATTAACCTATATGTTTTCAACTTCCTCCTGGTATTCTCTCTAAGATTTCAGAGTTTGAGTACCATTTTTTTAATAATTTTTATTTTCACCATACAATTTCTACACTAATCTTCCATCTTATTGCCAACTATTAATGGTCTTAATTGGATCCATCCTTTGAGTTGGGTTGATACTCCTTATACTTGTCTTCATTCTTCATGTAAGTATTCATCTTGATCTTTAGAACTCGTCACTCCTTTACATGTATTCCTTTTTTTATCTAGGTATATAGCATCAAGTAGTAACTTGATGATGCAACATGCATTTGCACATCAAGTCAAACTTCATGTACAGATCTAGTCAATCAAGAAGGTCCAAGAAAAACAAATAAATCCAAATGTGGTACATATAACACACAATATTCTAAGCCCCTAACCTAGTAGTTGAGTATAGCATCTCTAGAATTCAGGCTTAGTTGTCTAGTATATGACACCTCCTAATATAGGTTTACATTGTGATACTTAGCACTTAGGGGTCAAACTACTCTTTTTCTCAATATTTACCCAAATTGCTCACTTGCAATAGGATAACTTTAAGCAAAGTGGTCTCAAATTGGTTACACCAACTTATTATTTTTCTTTTGGAATGACTAACTATATCCAACCTTTCGTTCTATTGTAAACTATCCTCACATGATCACTCCAAATGGCTAACCAGAATCTATTTACTAACTTGAACCAAGATTATTGAACATATGTGACAACTATGACTTCCATCATGATTCTACATTGTTCTTTTCTTACTTCTACTTCAAGATAATTTACTAACTACTTGTCATATTTACACTTATATCATGGTTTCGGAGCTAATCTCACCATGACCTTGTTATGTTTTACATATTCATCATGATTTGAGAGCTAATCTCACCATGACGACTCCTCTTTTCACCATGCAATCATTTATTCTTAACATAATGTAATACCTCTGGACATTACGCTCGGAATCACAGGCCGGTATAACCCAAAAGTGCATAAGTTCGTGCTATCACGGAGGCCCAAAGGCCACCCACATGCAGGCCCGTCTAAGGGGAGCAGGGCACAGTACCGGCCAACAACCCTACCCACTTCTCATGGTTATAGCTTCAAGTGAGAGAGACGTAGACGGATGGAATGTGAGTCAAGCATGCACAAATGAGTATGTATGCCAACGACATACAAGAGTACATCAGATCCAATCCATCTCAAAGAAATTAAAATATTCAACACCATACAACAAGATCCAAATATCGTAGATAGTTCTAATAGTTTAGGACAGATGCTTATACATCACACATCAGAGTATCAAGCGGAAGCGGAAGACAAGATCCGAGTATGGATAAGAAGAGAATTAGTATAACGTGCCCTGAAAATAAGCACATCCCACCCACAGATCTCATGGATCTCCATCCCCGGAATCTCTACACCAGACGGTTATTGTCACCATCATCGATCTCCTCGACCGAGTAGCCTTCCTGCGGATATACCTGTCCATCGGAACGAATACTTTATCGTGTGAGACCCTAGGGGGTTTAGCAAGTCTTTATGCATCTAAAGGTAACAACCTGAGGGTGACGCAATTGCAGTGAAAATAATACCTAGCAGTTCTATAGAGACACGCTCCAACATCCATCTAACCAATGATAGATGGACGCTCGTTAATTAACAACAGTGAATTACCAGTAGATATATATATTTATATATATCAACATGAATAAACATTGCCTGCCCACCTCCCCGTTTCCGGAACAAGAAGGCGGAAGAACATCCCATTCGTAGGCAAATTTTATTAATCATTCCATGAAGAGTCAAATTAAAGGCGGTACTTTAGTTATGCTTGTCTATGATCAAGAAACTGTTCTCCAAGTTGTCCATAACCATGGACATGCGTTTCAGAAAGATTTACCTCGCAGGTGTGCATAAATAGCAACACACACACACGATCAACCTCGTAAAAAACAAATAAAAACCCAATGAGGCATCATGACAAAGCATTCGCAAGATTCACAGATGATTTCAGGGGGCCACCCCACTAAGCACCCCACAACAAAGTTGGCTGGTTCAGAGATGGACCCAGGGTTTGTGTCGATGGCTATAAATGGCTGGGAACCCGAAAGTGTGACTGGTCTTGTCGATACCACATAAACGTATCACAATTTTTAAACAGTATAGTAGTAAACGCTCCTCAATCAACAGTAGTAAGTAAACAGTAGCATGGCATAAGTACATGATAGTAAATAAACAGTAGCATGGAGAGGGTTCAAACCTGGGATTACTAGGGAGGGATGGACAACCATCGGGTGCAGCTGGGCTGGTCTGACGTGTTCAAGTTGGAGTCCAGAACGTTGGACCCGAGCTAATCTTGATTGATCGGTGCATGTTGCACCACAGGGTGGATCAAAGCCAAAGACAAGTAGCACCGGGTGAATAGCTAGGTAGCTAGAAAGATCAGATAGGACACACGGGTTGGGTTGGTGTGTAGATAGATAGAGAGATTGCATGCATACACACTTAGATAGGACACGATTTAGCTAGGAGATATAAAGTGTGTGTATGTGAGAATACATACACGGTTAGGATTTTAGTTAGGTGAGAGGTAAGGCGGGTGTATGTGTATATGTATACATGGCTAGAATTTTGGGAAAGAAGAAGATTATTAGAGTTTTTATATAGTCCCAAACTAGACTAGATGGGACTAGATAATGGCTTATGCATGTGACATGCAATTGCACCCTACATGCATGTGTGGCATTTTTGTGAATACAAAAATGTGCGTGCATGCATGTGAGATATAGATGGTCATAAAAGAATTGCAAATAACAAGAATTATGGAGGACGAGCACATGGAATATTTAAGAATGGTTTGGATCATACCCTAAGGTAGCCATGTAGATGTGAATAGTAGTATTTGGATCCATATAGTTGTATGTGGAATGACTTAAAATACCAAGATTAAATTGAGATGCCCACATACATGTATATGATAGAAGTAAGATGGGATAAATTAAAAGATGTCATGGCATGTTAGTAGATGGAGAAGACTTAAAGAGATATGCCCTCAACTCAAATTGGGCATTTGTATACAAGGATCAAGAACCAACTACATGATATCAAGAAGCGAATACATTAATAAGGCAAATGTAATATGAGGGAAGAACCAAATAAAAGGGTTCTAATATGATGCTCAAATGCAATGTGGCAAGATGACATGAGCATGCTATTATGATGATGCAATATTGACAAGTATATAGGAGCATTAATCTTTGTTTATTTTGTAGCATTACAATGTTAGACAATTCGGATGCTACAACTCTCCCTCACTTCAAAAGAATCTCTCCCCGAGATTCCTAGGAAAAGAAGAAGACGCAAAGAGTGGAGGGTGCTCAGAACGAATGGGATCCTCATGTTCCCAAGTTGTTTTATCAATGGAATGGTGTGACCCCTACACCTTGCAAGACTTCATAGACATGTTGCGAGTCTTGTGTTTTGCTTCTTCAAAACAAGGAACTTGAAGAATCTAGAGGATTGTTGTGAGACAAGAAACATAGGATGAACATAGCTCAGGTGCTCTCGAGAAACACGATAAAAGAATAGCACCACTTCTTGAAAGAATTTGAAAAGATGATGTATCGAGGAGAGAAAAGAAAGATGCATCGTTAGGCTTAAATATCAGCAGATGCACGTGAATATGATTGTTTGATTCGCCGGAAGAAAAGAGAAACTTTGCAGAAGTTATCAAACACTGTGAAAATAAAAATGTTTCTTCCTTTAGATTTACGAGGTGAAGTTCGGAAAAACCATATTGCCTTCAAACAATAGAGCTTATTGATATCAATGGGCGGAAATTGGGTTCCTGAATTTTTATATTAGATTCTTATTGTGCCGGTAAGGACCAAAGAATCGCACAATTGTGCTACGTAGATTTATCTTCAAGAGAAAGAGTGATACGAGTTTATGGTGGAATCTTGAGGAAGAAGTCGAATATAGCAGATTTGGAGGTTATTGTAGAGATGTTTCTGGCTTTCCTTAACCGTGAAATTATTGCAATAGATTTTGCAGTTGATGGCATCAACCATAATTGGCTTTTGTAACATCCCAAAAATATTGATCATGATTATCAAATTCTAATCACTAAAATTAGGGTTAACAAAAACTTTGATTAAATAAAAACCAAATGAATACATGTATGGATGTGATGATTGTTTGAATGCATGAATGGACTTGTGTGATTAACCTAAATAGCAAGGAATGTTTTAAAGATGAAAATAACATCATGTAAAACATTTCCAAGCAGAAACAAATCAAGAGAAAATAAAAAACAATTCAAATAAAGCAAATGATCATTTTTTCCAATCTTGCTCACTAGGTCACTTTGAGTGATTCTAGTCCAAGATTTCAAACAGAAACTTGTCCATTTCTTTTCACCCCATGCAAGACCAAGTAAAAGTGAATCAAAGCCCCACCTTTCAAACTTGGAGAAACATTTGGCAACCCCATTCAAATGACAATTGAAAATTGAATCTATAACATATCTGAAGATCACACCTTTTCAAAACCCAACCAAACCAGTGCTCCTTGACCAATCCAATTAACCCGAGACTCCCTAGTATGTAACTAGCAAACCCACCAAGTTTGAATCTAAAATTAAAAATTGAATTTTTTCGGCCATTTCATCAAATACCTTATCAGCAGCAAACAAACAAACATCAAACACTATTAGTAGCAGTAATTTTGGCCAACCATGTTCCCTTTATAGCTCACTCTACACTCTCAGTAGATGATCAAACTAATCTAACTAGACTTAGCATCACTGTGAGCATGCATAGCCATCAATGGTGACCATGCTAAGAGCACCCTTGCCACCCCCATGTCGCCAGCGAGCTAGGTGAAGCTCTAGCCTCGCCAACCTTGTCTGGAGCACTAACCAACGTCCACTGCCACCCCCTGTCCATGCCCCGAGCCTTGCCAGCCACTGGACCACACGACAAGCTCGCGCTCAGCTTCTCTACATGCGTGCCGAGAGTGCGCCAGTGCGCCTTCGGTGACACGAGCCCACAGACCGCGCCCTGTCGTCGCCGCTTGCGTGCGTGATCGCCAGCACCCCATCAACCCTCCACACAACCCCCCATTTTCCGCCGTGCGGACCATGGACGCTGTGCGCCATTAAACTTGCTGTCAAACCGGCTTAGAGCGTCACAATGTTCCGACCGTTCCTCACCGCCCCACGCCTCGCCATCAAGCTATTGAGCTTCGCCAGGAGGCAACGCACCGTACCCTACCTTTGCCCATGCCAGTAGCTCGCTGTGACGACGACACCGACAAGCTCAGCCCGTGCCATTCGGTCCCCTCACTAAACTATAAATAGAGGCCTTCCCAGCACGAATTCTCCACACCATCTCACTCCCCACCTCTCACTGATAACACCCACTCAGTCACGGAGCAAGGCGAGCACCAAGTGGCCAGAATTGCACCGAAGTTCGCCGCTGTAGAGGAGGAGAGGCGCCGTCGATTGGAGCCGCCCCAGGAGGATCTGCCGGTACTAGGAGGATCGCCATCGTCGATTTCGTCGTTCGCCCCCATCGCCGACCATTTTCGGAGCCCCGGTGAGCCCCCACTAACCCCCACTGGCCGCGCTAGGGTTCAGCCTCGCCGCGTCCTGTTCAGGCGTGGACGATGAACCGTAGTCGTAGGATTAGAACTAGATCGCACGGCCTAGATCACCCCGTACCCCTTCGCCACTCGATGTCTCACTAACGAGTGGGGTTGTTCACTTAACCAGCCCGTGCGAGTGTTGTGTGTCGTGGTCTGGCCCAGTTAAACCTCCCGCGCGAACCAACAATTCAAACTTAGGATTATTCATTTAGTTTCAAAATTAGTTATTTACCTAGATTCAAAAATCAACCTAGCTCGCTTCACTGAACCAAAATGCATGAAACCAATTTTGTTAGAAAGGTACTAGAGTGCTTAATCCAAGCCCGTTGGATTCAAACCAATTGGAGTTGTAGATCACCCAAGGTAAAAATAACAAGGCAGAAGCTTTTCGGCATTCAAACATTTTTCGAAATTCAACCATAAAATCTTTTGAGTTGCTCAAAAATCACATTTGACCATACCTTTCAGAATATTTTAAAAATATATAGGGTTATTTGCATAAATAATGATCAAGTAATAAAAGAATGACTCATAGGCCATTCTAGTCATTTTATTTAATTAAAATAAAAAAGGTTAAACCTTATTAAATTGTCACACCACTTTAAATCACATTCCCAAGTACTAAGATATGTGGTGATGACATGTGTCAACATGATCCCATGTTTGAGTTGGAGAATATTAAATCTTAAATAGTTTTTCAATGAGTATAATTTTCTTTTGTAAAATAAAATAAATAAGACAAGTGCTTTAATCTTTGTGATAATAGTGATAATGCTAGTACTGAAATAGTGTGAACCTTTGTGTGTTAAATACAGTAGTTAAGAATTGTGTGGTGATTGTGCACCTCTTATTTATTTATAGACACTAGTACTGACCAAGGATACGAGGAGGCAGGAGGATACTACGAGGAAGAAGCCGAGGAAAACTTCAACCACTGCTCCGCACAAGGCAAACTAACACTTGAAACTTAGCAAGCTACTACTTGCATTGTTACCTATGCAAGCCTATACTTGCAATCTTGCAAGCCTTACTATATAAGTTGACCTAGCAAGCTTACACCTTGATGACACACCCTCCTAGTTTTACTTGCAAGCTTAGTACTTTATTTCTTTATTAAAACTTTCTCTTAGAGTTTACTTAGTGACTTGTAGATTTCAAAAAGATATTTAAAGGTAGCATACAGAGCATAAAACTTGACCTAGGTTAGATAACATTGATGTCATCCTCAGGCATGAGATTGAACTCAGCTAATTACCACTTGTTTACTACCCATCATTAGTGTTTACCCCCACCTGTAGTTGCTAGTGCTAAGCATAAAACTTGATCAAACTTTAGATGGGAATACTTGGTGAAATTGATTATGAAAACCTTGGAATGATGTCATTCTATTGAAATATTTTGCCATGTTTTCTTGAACACCAGATGATTTTTGATGATGAAAATGTTAAGGCATGAACCTTAGCCCTTTGTAAAACTGATGGTTGTCTGGATGCGATACCATTCCAATTTTACCATACAACCACAATACCCAAAATTTGGGTAGGGCTTGACGGGAAATTTATATCCCTTAGTATGGTTCACTTGTGGCCAAGGTTTGAGCTGAGGCTACCTTGTGAAGACCTGTGCAGTTCCCAAGATGACAGTTAGTCATGGTTGGGAGTCCAAACTCACAGGAGAGGTGCCTATACTAGGGCATGTAATTGAAATGTTAGGATTGATTATACGCGTACTGAGTATGGCGAATTCAGGATTGTTCCTGACGGATGTATCGAATGTTGTGGTGAAAGTGTACCACCTCTACTGAGTGTCAAACTATTCGAATAGCCGTGTCCGCGGTTATGGACAGTTGGAGTGGCCATACTGTTCTTTCGTCAGATGTTTTCAAAATGACTTATCAAATGATTTATGACTTGACTTGACCACAACAGAGTTGTGATATGAAATTCAAGTTCCCACTTAGGTGTTATAAACTTTCAACTAGCTTTCTTTGCTTCTGAACTCATTAGAGGTAAATCTGGATTTATGTAAAATAACCCTAGAGCTTAGTACTTCCTATTCCAAAACCACTTCACTTGTTAGTATTAGTTTGTAAGTACTTAAAAAGTACTCATGGCTTTGTCTCTAGCTATTCCCGTGGCCAGACTATGAAGAGGAGTACCAGGAAGATGGACAGCAGGAAGGTTACGACAACTAGGATCATCTCCCATCGTTAGCATTACCTGTGACCATGAAGATGGAGCCTCGCCTACGCTATCATAACTATTATGTTATTCCGCTGCTTGAATTGTATTAAGATTGGATCATGTGATCCTTATTTGTGTAAGACCTTATGTGTGGCACCCCGAATTTACGGTCCGAGAATACCCATTATGCATACAATTCACGTTCAGATGATCAGTGAACCGTGAGCATAACCGACTAGTATCATTACAACATCCTTACATTAATGAGTACAAAACTTACAAAGGGGCCATTATGGCAATTACAACACAAGTAGCGGAAGTCTTCAGCGCAGAGCTCGTGCCTTAACATATAGGCAACTGACTGGGAAGACGGCCTAGCTCGCATAGACGTCAGCACCTTCGTTCCCTTTTAACATCTGCAATCTGGCCAAGTAAATAGCCAGGGACAATGCCAGTGAGTACTTTGAATGTACTCGCAAACCACCGAGACAAGGTAATAAGATAATGCATATCTAGTTGTGGCGAGAAGCTCTACACTACGGTTGCTTTTGAAAGTGAAGGGGTTCGTAGCATGGAAAACAAAATTTTCTACCCCATACAAACAAACAAGCCAAGATCTATCTACTAGATTGTAGCAACGAGTCGATGGAATAATTCACCCTCGAAGATTCCAAAGTGTTTAACGAGAGCGGATTCTCGTGGGTGATGTAGTCGTACTCTTGCCGATCTCAAGATCGCGTAGACGATCCTTTCGGCGCTGCGTTCCGGCAGCGCTTCCGCACTCGGTCACATGTTCGGTACTCGACGAAGACCTTCCTCTCCCTTGTTCCAGTAGGTAGCGGAGGTTGTAGCACTCTCCTCACGATTCCGGCAGCACAACGGCGTGGTACCGGAAGTAGAGGGGAGATCTCGCAGGGCTTCGCCTTAAGCCGGAGCGAGTATGGTGGACTATGAGAGAGAGCCTCGGCGATTCAGGGTTTAGACGCACCAAGGAGGAGCAAGGCCGGCGGCTAGGGTTGCCTAGGCGGTGGCAAGAGGAGGTGGCGGCGCCGACGGCTAGGATTAGGGTTTGCGGGGCGCGGTGTTGTGTCCTTGGAGGGGCAGCCCTGCCCCTCCTTATATAGGTGGAGGGGGCGCGCCAAGGGGAGGGGAGTCCCTCCCCAACTAGGTCTCCAAGTGGGCCGGAGGTGGAGGGAGGGAACTCCTCCCCAAGTAGGTCTCCTACTCTCCCTCCACCTCACAAAATAGCCGTTTGACTTTTCAAACTAGGATTTGATTAAACCCTTTATTTTGTTCAGCGATGACACCTAGTACATGATGCAATCATTCCAACTTGTTATGACACATTCATGTACCCTTCCCCTCCGGAGTGCCGGACATTCCGGAACATTTTAGAACATTCCCGATGAAAACACCGGAACCATTCTCCAACCCCGAAATAGGACTTTCCTTATATGAATCTTATTCTCCGGACCATTCCGGATCTCCTCATGATATCCCGGATCCCATCCGAGACTCCGAACAACATTCGGTCTCTTACTCATCATTCCATAACTACTCAAACAACGTCGAATCCTTAAGTGTGTCTCCCTACGGTTCGTGAATTATGCAGACATGATCGAGACACTTCTCCGAACAATAACCAATAGAGGAATCTGGAAATTCATATGGCTCCCACATATTTCTACGATTACTTTGCGATCGAATGAACCACTTACATACGATACCAATTTCCCTTTGTCTCACGATAGTTTACTTATCCGAGGTTTTGATCGTCGGTATCTCTGCATACCTAGTTCAACCTCGTTACTAATAAGTACTCTTTTCTCGTTCCTGTGATATGTGATACCTTGTGAGCCAGTCACATGCTTGCAAGCTAATTGGATGACATTCCACAGAGAGCGCCCAGAGTATATCCATCTGTCATATGGATGGACAAATCCCACTCTTGATCCATGTGTCTCAACCAATACTTTCTGAACACTCAACGCCACCTTTATAGCCACCCAGTTACGGTGTGGTGTTTGATGTCATCAAAGCATCCTTCCGGTGAAGGTGATATGCATGATCTCATGGTCGAAGGAATTAGGTTACTATGTATCTGAAAGCATATAGCAATTGAACTATTAAAAATGACTTGATCTTTATGCTACGCTTATCTATAGGAGTATGTCCATCATACCATTCTCCTAACGATATGATCTTGTTGTTAATAACATCTCAATGTTCATGATAGGGAAACCACAATCATTTATTAACCAACAAGCTAGTATTATGAAGAGGCTTTACTAGGGACTTCAATTTAAGTTTGCAAATCACACAAGTATTAATGTTTTCTTGTTAATACTATTATAGCATGAATGTAAACATTTATCATAAACACAAAGATATAATAATAACTATATTTATTATTGCCTCTAGGGCATATCTCCAATAGTCTCCCACTTGCACTAGATTCATCTAATCCAGATTACATGGTAATATACCGAACACCCATGGTAGTTTGGTGTTGGTCATGTTTTGCCCTCGGGAGAGGTTTAGTCAACGGATCCGCCACATTCAGATCTGTGTGTACTTTGCAAATCTTTATGTCCCCATTTTGGACATGTTCTCGAATAGCGTGAAAACGTAGCTTGATGTGCTTCAGCTTCTTGTGTGACCTTGGTTCTTGCGCATTGGCTATGGCGCCCATGTTATCACAGTAGATAGACATTGGGTCCAGCGCACTTGGAACCACACCGATCTCTGTAATGAACTCCTTCATCCACATCGCTTCTTGTGAAGCCCCCGGAGCAGCCATGTATTCCGATTCAGTTGAAGATCTCGCCACAACGCTTTGCTTTGCACTCCTCCAGCTAACTGCTGCACCATTCAAAGTAAATACGTATCCAGATTGAGATTTAGAATCATCCGGATCGGTGTTCCAACTAGAATCGGTGTAACCATTAACAACGAGTTGTTCATCACCTCCATAAGAAAGAACCATATCCTTAGTTCTTCTCAAGTACTTAAGGATGTTTTTGACCGCTGTCCAATGATCCACTCCTGGATCACTTTGATATTTGCTAGTTAAACTAATAGCATATGCAATGTCGGGTCTAGTACATAGCATGGCATACATTAGAGATCCTATGGCTGAGGCATAGGGAGTTTTACTCATCCTTTCTCTATCTTCTGCCGTTGTCGTACTTTGAGTTTTACTCAAGGTCGTATTGGGCAACATGGGCAAGAACCCTTTCTTGCTATCCTCCATTCCAAACCTCTTTAGAACTTTGTCCAAATATGTACTTTGTGACAATGATATTAGGTGTCTCAATCTATCTCTATAAATCTTTATGCCTAATATATAAGCTGCCTCGCCAAGATCCTTCATTGGAAAACTATTATTCAAATATTCCTTGACACTATTAAGAAGGTTTACATCATTCCCAATCAACGATATGTCATCTACATATAGTATTAAGAATGCTACAGAGCTCCCGCTCACTTTCTTGTAAATACAAGCTTCTCCATAAGTTTGTATAAAACCAAAACTTTTGATTACCTTATCAAAACGTTGATTCCAACTTCGGGATGCTTGCTTCAATCCATAGACGGACCGTTGAAGTTTGCATACCTTGTTAGCATCTTTAGGATCGACAAAACCTTTGGGTTGCATCATATACAACTCTTCATCAATGTCTCCATTGAGGAATGCTGTTTTGACATCCATCTGCCATATCGCATAATCATAATATGCAGCGATTGCTAACATAATCCTCATAGACTTTAGCTTCTCTACAGGTGAGAAAGTATCATCGTAGTCAACTCCTTGAATTTGTCGAAACCCTTTTGCGACAAGTCGAGCTTTATAGACAGTAACATTACCATCAGCATTTGTTTTCTTCTTGAAAATCCATTCGTTCTCGACAGCCTTCCGGCCATCTGGTAAGTCCACCAAAGTCCATACTTGGTTTTCGTACATGGATCCAATCTCGGATTTCATGGCTTCTTGCCATTTATTGGAATCTGGGCTCATCATTGCTTCCTCATATGTCGCAGGGTCATCGGTGTTGTCCACCAACATGACATTCATAACGGGATCAAACCAATCAGCAGTGGTACGAGTTCTCATTGACCTGCGAGGCTCTGTAGCAACTACAACCGAAGTTTCATGATCATCATCATTAGCTTCCTCTCTTATTGGTGTAGGCGCCACAGGAACTACTTCCGGTGCTGCGCTACTCGCAAGTTCGAGAGAAGGTTCAACAACCTCGTCAAGTTCTACTTTCCTTCCAGTCACTTCTTTCGAGAGAAATTCCTTCTCTAGAAAGGATCCATTCTTGGCAACGAAGATTTTGCCTTCGGATCTATGATAGAAGGTATACCCAATAGTTTCCTTCGGGTATCCTATGAAGACGCATTTTTCCGCTTTGGGTTCAAGCTTGTCTGGCTGTAACTTCTTTACATAGGCTTTGCAACCCCAAACTTTAAGGAACGACAATTTAGGTTTCTTCCCAAACCATAATTCATAGGGTATCGTTTCAACGGATTTAGATGGTGCCCTATTTAAAGTGAATGCGGTTGTTTCTAATGCATAACCCCAAAATGATAGCGGCAAATCTGTAAGTGACATCATAGAATGAACCATATGCAAGAGAGTTCGATTACGATGTTCGGACACACCATTACACTGTGGTGTTCCCGGCGGTGTCAATTGTGAAAGTATTCCGCATTTATTCAAATGCTCGCCAAACTCATAACTTAGATATTCACCTCCACGATCAGAATGTAGAAATTTAATCTTCTTGTTACGTTGATTCTCCACATCACTTTGAAATTCCTTAAACTTCTCAAAAGTTTCGGACTTATGTTTCATGAAATAGATATACCCATATCTACTCAAGTCATCCGTGAAGGTAAGAACATAACGATAACCACCCCGCGATGCTACACTCATTGGAACACACACATCGGTATGTATGATTTCCAATAAGTCCATAGCTCGCTCCATCATACCAGAAAATGGAGTCTTAGTCATTTTACCCATTAGACATGATTCACATCTTTCAAGTGATTCAAAACCAAGTGATTCAAGAAGTCCATCAGAATGGAGTTTCTTCATACGCTTCACTCCAATGTGACCAAGACGACAGTGCCACATATAGGTCGAGTTATCGCTCGATTTCAAACGTTTAGCTTCAATGTTATTAATATGTGTATTTCCACTATCGAGATTCAATAATAATAGACCATCTATCAAAGGTGCATGTGCATAAAACATATTACTCATATAAATCGAACAACCATTATTCTCGGACTTAAACATGTAACCGTCTCGCAATAAACAAGATCCTGATATAATGTTCATGCTTAACGCAGGCACCAAATAACAATTATTTAAGTATAAAACTAATCCCGATGGTAGATGAAGAGGTAGCGTGCCGACCGTGATCACATCAACCTTTGATCCGTTTCCCACACACATCGTCCTTCGCTAGCTTCCGTTTATTCTGTAGCACCTGTTTCAAGTTACAGATATGAGCAACCGAACCAGTATCAAATACCCATGCACTACTACGAGTACTAGTGAGATACACATCAATAACATGTATATCGGATATACCTTTCTTCTTGATGTTGCCGTTCTTCAAATCCGCCAAGTACTTTGGGCAATTCCGCTTCCAGTGACCTTCTCCCTTGCAGTAAAAGCACTAAGTATCAGGCTTAGGTCCAGCCTTGGTCTTCTTCGTCGGCGTGGTAACTTTCTTACCACTCTTCTTGAAGTGTCCCTTTTGCTTAGACTTGCCTTTCTTGAATTTGGTGGTCTTATTGACCATCAACACTTGGTGCTCTTTCTTGATATCCACTTCTACAGATTTTAACATGGCGAAGAGTTCTGGCAACTGCTTGTTCATGTTTTGCATATTGTAGTTCATCACAAAGTTCTTGTAACTTGGTGGTAGTGATTGGAGGACACGATAAATCCCCAAAGCATTAGGAATCACTATACCCAAGCTTTGAAGTTTGTTTGCGTGCCGAGACATCTTAAGCACATGCTCACTGACGGAGCTGCCCTTCCATATTGCAGTTAAAGAACTTTTCAGAAGTCTGATAGCTCTCAATTGCCGCGTGAGTCTCAAAGATCAATTTGAGATCACGAACAATATCATGTGGGTCTGAATACTCAAACCTTTTATGAAGCTCCGATTCTAAACCATACAAGATAGCACACTGAATTGTGGAGTACTGAGTCTTCCGTGCGAGGTAAACATTCTTTACTTCATCGGTAGCAGTAGCTGCAGGTGGGTCACCTAGCGGTGCATCCAGCACATAGGTCAAATTACCAGCAGTGAGGACAATCCTCAAATTGCGGAACCAATCCGCGAAGTTGCTTCCATTGTTTTTCAACTTTTCTTTCTCTAGGAATGCATTAAAATTGATGGTAGGGGCCGCCATTGATGTACAACATATTTGCAATAGTTTAGACTAAGTTTATGACAAATTGAGTTCTAATTAATAGTTAAATTAATCTAGGTGAACTCCCACTCAAAACAATATCCCTCACATTGTTTTAGTGATCACACGAACCAAATCCACCACATCAACACCGATCATCACGAGAGTCGATGTAGCTTCAATGGCGAACAATCAACATGTTCATCATATCTTACTATATGATTCATGCTTTACCTTTTGGTGATCCGTGTTCCGAGACCATGTCTGTACATGCTAGGCTCGTCAATATCAAACCTTAGCTTCCGCATGAGCAAATCTGGCTTGCTCACGTTGTATACACTTGCGGAATCTAACACACCCGATCATCACGTGGTGCTTCGAAACAACAAGCTTTAGCAATGGTGCTTACTAAGGGTGAACACTTTAGAACTTGATATTCATGTGCATGAGGGATCATCTTATAATGCTACTGTCGTTAACTAAGCAATACAAGATGCATAAAGGATTAACATCACATGCAATTCATAATATGTGATATGATATGGCCTTTCTTCTTTGTGCTTCCGATCTCCATCTTCAAGCACGAACATGATCTCCATCATCACCGGCATTGCATCAAGGTCAATGATGCCGCTCCATGGTTGTCGTCCACCAGCTTCAACTATTACAACTACTTTGAATAGACACGCGGGTCTTAACAGAAATTAAAGACAACCATATGGCTCCTGCCGGTTGCCAACTTACAATAAGGAATATTGCATACATCAAATATAATCACAATCATGGCCATATCACATCATAGCACACCCCTGCAAAACAAAGTTAGACGCCTATACTTTCTTTGCATGTTTTACGTGGTTTGGGGCTTTCAATAAGTGTCGTTCTAACTTATGAACAAGAACCACAACATTGATACTAGTATTGTCAATCACCCATTGTAAATTGAATCTTAACTATGTTGGGAGAAACAGGCACCTGCAAAGCCACTTATGCAATACAAGTTGCATGTCAAGCATGGAGAAAGTCTCATGAACGATGTCATGTAAGGTTAGCCCGGGCCGCTTCATCCCACCATCCCGCAAGATGCAAAGTACACAAGAAGCAATCGACAACAAAAGCATCAACGCCCACAGTGACCATTGTGTTCTACTTGTGCAACAGATCTACATATAGACACGGCTCTGTTACCACTGAAGGGGTTCGTAGCATGGAAAACAAAATTTTCTACCGCATACAAACAAACAAGCCAAGATCTATCTACTAGATTGTAGCAACGAGTCGATGGAATAACTCACCCTCGAAGATTCCAAAGTGTTTAATGAGAGCGGATTCTCGTGGGTGATGTAGTCGTACTCTTGTCGATCTCAAGATCGCGTAGACGATCCTTCCAGCGCTGAGTTCCGGCAGCGCTTCCGTAGTCGGTCACACGTTCGGTACTCGACGAAGACCTTCCTCTCCCTTGTTCCAGCAGGAAGCGGAGGTTGTAGCACTCTCCTCGCGATTCCGGCAGCACAACGGCGTAGTACGGGAAGTAGAGGGGAGATCTCTCAGGGCTTCGCCTTAAGCCGGAGCGAGTATGGTGGACTATGAGAGAGAGCCTCGGAGATCTAGGGTTTTGACGCACCAAGGAGGAGCAAGGCCGGCGGCTAGGGTTTGCCTAGGCGGCAGCAGCAGGAGGTGGCGGCGCCGGCGGATAGGATTAGGGTTTGCGGGGCGTGGTGTTGTGTCCTTGGAGGGGCAGCCCTTCCCCTCCTTATATAGGTGGAGGGGGCGCGCCAAGGGGAGGGGAGTCCCTCCCCAACTCGGTCTCCAAGTGGGCCGGCGGTGGAGGGAGGGAACTCCTCCCCAAGTAGGTTTCCTACTCTCCCTCCACCTCACAAAATAGCCGTTTGACTTTTCAAACTAGGATTTGATTAAACCCTTTATTTTGTTCAGCGATGACACCTAGTACATGATGCAATCATTCCAACTTGTTATGACACATTCATGTACCCTTCCCCTCCGGAGTGCCAGACATTCCGGAACCTTTTAGAACATTCCCGATGAAAACACCGGAACCATTCTCCAACCCTGAAATAGGACTTTCCTTATATGAATCTTATTCTCCGGACCATTCCGGATCTCCTCGTGATATCCCGGATCCCATCCGAGACTCCGAAAAACATTCGGTCTCTTACTCATCATTCCATAACTACTCAAACAACGTCGAATCCCTACGGTTTGTGAATTATGCGGACATGATCGAGACACTTCTCCGAACAATAACCAATAGAGGAATCTGGAAATTCATATGGCTCCCACATATTTCTACGATTACTTTGCGATCCAATGAAACACTTACATACGATACCACTTTCCTTTGTCTCACTATAGTTTACTTATCCGAGGTTTTGATCGTCGGTATCTCTGAATACCTAGTTCAACCTCGTTACTGATAAGTACTCTTTTCTCGTTCCCGTGATATGTGATCCCTTGTGAGCCAGTCACATGCTTGCAAGCTAATTGGATGACATTCCACCGAGAGGGCCCAGAGTATATCTATCCGTCATATGGATGGACAAATACCACTCTTGATCCATGTGTCTCAACCAATACTTTTTGAACACTCAATGCCACCTTTATAGCCACCCAGTTACGGTTTGGTGTTTGATGTCATCAAAGCATCCTTCCGGTGAAGGTGATATGCATGATCTCATGGTCGAAGGAATTAGGTTACTATGTATCAGAAAGCATATAGCAATTGAACTATTAAAAATGACTTGATTTTTATGCTACGCTTATCTATAGGAGTATGTCCATCATACCATTCTCCTAACAATATGATCTTGTTGTTAATAACATCTCAATGTTCATGATAGGGAAACCACAATCATTTATTAACCAACAAGCTAGTATTATGAAGAGTCTTTACTAGGGACTTCAATTTAAGTTTACAAATCACACAAGTATTAATGTTTCCTTGTTTATACTATTATAGCATGAATGTAAACATTTATCATAAACACAAAGATATAATAATAACTATATTTATTATTGCCTCTAGGGCATATCTCCAACAGAAAGACCTAACATTGGCATCTCTATATCTTTGTTGAAAAAATGAGTTTTTATAAAATATGGCTCCTTTTTGGAAATCCGAAAATCTCAACATCCTTGTTAAAAAGATTTCAAAAGCATTTTTCTTGTAAAACCCGTGTTAGAACCTTATCGACCATCTCTGGTCAAAACCAACTTATTCTTTATCTTTCCTCGTGACCAAGTCACTTGCTTTAGTTCATCTCAACTTATCCGAAGGGTCCTCCTAGCACTTTCCATTCCAACCTTCCTTGACCGTGGACACAGCTATTCGAATAGATTAGACTCTGCAGAGTTTGTGCACTTTACCCCCAAGAATCAATACATCTGTCGGGATAAAACCACGGCCTGCTACACACGGTAGACAGGGGCTCGGATAATCAAACTTACACTTTTCATTTGTCCATCCCTAGCAACGACGACTTTTCCTTTTGGGTTATTCTCTCTGGTACGAGTATGGGGTACCACGACCCTGGTCCTTCCATCCGTACTGACCCCTATCTCCAGACCGAAGTCTGGCAGATAGCAATAGTGACAATCTTCCATCAGTACTACCTAAAAGCTTACTGTCCGCGAGAGACCCAATTGTTGCACCAGTGCCTTGTCCTAGACAGCCCTGATTTTAGGGGATTTCTCCCCTTTAGCGAGTATGAGCAGCCCTGACTAAGGATCACAAACTACGAGCTAAGCCCCAGCGTCTGGAGTAATGTGGTTGCACGAGTAAAATTGTTCCGTCCATTCTCTTAGAACATCCCTTCTCTTTCTCTTGTTTAACTTTCTCTTCCTCCACCTCATATCTTCTTTTAGTAAAACTTCCACTCGGAAATGATGCCTCTTTCCAAGGGTTTTGTTTTGAACACTTTGTACTAGGGTATAACCCAAAATAGTTTTAGCATTGAAAATCCGTGGGTTCCAAGAGGGAAGATGCTAATCATCCTAGCCTCGTTCTAAGGGGTAAAGATAGGAGTAAATAGGGTAGGTGCCCCCTTGGAAACTCATCTGTAACTTGGAGGAGCTAAGTTACTCACGCACTTTTACTTGAAATAAAACATGCCTTTGATCATGCAAATTTAATAAACGAGATATAGAACAGTTGATAAACAGAAGTAGGTTAATATAGGAGTTCAGGAAGGTGGCTTGCCTGTGACCAGCGAGATGTCCCTTGACGGTGTTAAATAACCAGAAAACCAATAATAACAATGATAAGATAACCCTGATGTTTCCTTCTTCTCGGCGTCACACAATCACAACTATCGCCGTTATCGGGAATAAATGCAAGGAAACAATACACCAATCAATACAAACATAATAGCATCAAACCATACAGCAAGCAAAAGGTAATTACATGATAAACATCAGTAGGATGTTGGAGGTTTGATTTGATTGGATTGGAAGAAGATTTGGAGGCATAGGAAAAAGGATCCCTTTTGATTGCTATTTTGGAACAACCTAAGTGAGGGGTTTTTGACAAAGGGCTTGATCTGTATGATACCATTGTATGAAAATTATACCATCAGATTGGTATTGATAAAATGAAGCCAACAAAAGTGGTTTCGCTATTTTATCAATTCCGTAGGATTTATAATGGAGTTTGTAGTGATTAAAGCTCTAGTTTTAGGAAATAATTCACCAAAACTTCTCTGGAGTTCCCAAAATTATTTCCTTGGGTGAAAAGGTAGTATTTTGTGGAATGCAACAAGAGGAGTTGGAATATACTCAAAGAAATTACTAGAATGCCCTTGAGAAATTCCCAAAGGCAATACTGGATAGGTTTTCTCTTTTTCATCAGATTTAATCTATAGAAGTTTTTGATGATTCCAAGGGCACATGTTAGGTACTGAGAATACCTTTCTATAGATATTGTAATAAACCTTTTTGGAGTGACATAGCTACAGTAATGTTTTTATTAGTGAGTAAACCATGCACAGAAGGGTTTAATTCACTAAAAATCAACAGAGACTCATAAAATTATGAGCTGTTGGATTATGAAATAGATGGATCGGTGTGTCATCTAGGAGTTGTAATTAGGCCCAATCCTTATTTGGTTTGACCTAGGGAAATTCCTAAAGTCAGAGAGGCTTTGTTTTTGTTATTTTAACTAGGGGCAAACTAGGAAACCAAATAGGATGGGGCTAGTGGGGTATGTAAGGTATGGATTATACCTTTCAAAAAAAGTTGGTTTGACTTCAATTGGATTTGTAAAACTTTCTGGAGAAAATAATTAGTGATATTGATAGATCTTGATAGAAGATTTATCATCTTTATTTTGAACATTATTTTGGTCCAGCACCAAGTCTGCAGGTTTGTACAGACATACATGTACCTAAGAAAAATGGTATCTGAATATTTTAAGTGGTTTTGCATTTTCATTTGGATTTAAAATGAACTGATACTTTCCACATCTGGAGAAAATAGATAAAATGGAGGGAGGTTCTAGGCTAGATCTATCTGAGAATGGGTTGTGCAGGAGCAATTTGGCCCACTCGGAGTCACCACGCACGGGAGGCGAAAATTCGGATCAGCCCGGCCGGGGCCCGCTGGTCAGCGACTGAGAGGCCGAAGGGGTACCGGTGGTCGTAGGCCGTTGGATCTATGGGGCATCTCCAGCTGGCGATGGTCTTCATCCTCAGGACGAGGGCCGCCACGACAAAACCCTAGGGCGAACGGGGAGGTCAGGGGAGCTCACCAGGGTGCTTCTCAGGTGCCAGAGATGAGCCAGGGCGACGCGGCTCACTCCGGGAAGTCCGGTGATGGTCGGCAACACCCCGTTTGGCCCCGGGATGATCCTCGCGCGAAGACGATGGTGACGGCCTTTTTGGAGCTCATCGGGGTGGGGGGGTTCGCTTGGGGTAGTCCTGGGCCATAAAATAGCGGGGATTGATAGATCTTCACAAGGTAAGCACATGTACTGCAAATAACAGAGGAGGGGAGGCTCGAGGCGAGCTGCTAGCTTGCATGCAAATTTGAGCACCGAAGATGAAGTTCTCTTGCTCCCGAGCTATAGAGGGTGAAAGGATCTAGGGGCTTTTGGGGGAGAGTAATACTACTGCATAGGAGTGTCTTGGTAGGAGTGGAGGAGTTAGGGGTGGGTGGAAACGAACACGAGCTTGAGAGCCTTAAAAATGGCCAAAATGGCCACTTCTTGCTCTTGTGGCCAGAGGAGAGGGAAGGAGGGAGAGGGGGATCTCTAGGGAGGCTCTCTAGTGGGTTGGGGGCGAAATGAGAGGGCAGGGGAGGTGTGATCTGGCCTCTTGGCTTATAAACCAAAAAAGAGGGTGTATGATGGTCTAAGTCCATGGGGAAAGCTTGGAGGGAGGGAGGTAGCCATCTATTGGTTAGCAGGGGGTGGGGAGGAGAGAGAGGGGGCCCTGGTCGGACTAGGGACAGAGAGAGGGTCGGGGTGGTGCTGCAAGGTTTTAAATATTGCTTTAGACAAGACATGGCCTTTGTCTCTCCTCTAAAACAAGCACAAGGGACAAAAGGAGGGGTGGCTGCAGTAGGTGGTACTTTAGTACATGACCAGATACTGTAGGGGTGGCTGTGGTGTACCACTTGACAAGGTTGGAGCTTGTTTAGGTTTTGTTTGGACCAAGTTTGGTTGGTTTGGCAAAAATTGATCAAATGAGGTCTTGTGAAGAAAGTTGAAGATGTTGCATTGAGAAAAGTGTGGAAATGGTACTGGTAGGTGGTATAGGTAAAATAATCACTTCATGATTTAAATGAGATTTTTCTAATGATTATAATCCTATTTAACTACACTTCTTCAAAAGGTGCTGAACTAGATTATGGAAGAAAAATGATATTTTTATATTGGACAAGCTTGGTTTTTGATGTGATATGGTACTTGGATAATTTTATTGGTATTTATTGAGCTGGAAAAGTATTTTTAGGGAATTATTTCTTGTTTCTGCCATTTAAGAAAAACGGAAAATAGAAATAATAAACAATCTCAAAAAAAATTATTTTTGAGTTGGAAAGATGGGATATGATATGGAGAACTCAAGTATACACTGAGTTGGCAAAGTGGTTTGGAGAAAAACAAACTTTCCTTTAAAGACAAGGACTTTGAGGAATTTGCAAGATAAGGAAATAAAATAATTTAATAATCCAATTAATTGGGAGAATTATTTGGGGTTTCTTATATATAAGGTATATGATGTATACTTGATGTAGGAATCAAGGTTCGCCATGGTTTGGAAGAAAAGTGGTGAATATGATGGAAACTAGATTTGGGGAGGATCTATGGTTTTGTTATTCTGATGCCATCTAAACAAGGTTGGGTTAGGGAGGTCAGAGCTCACCTTGGTACAAGGGGTATATGGATGGATAAACCATGTCATATAGATGATCATGGAAGCAAGAGTTGGGCTTCGTTGCATTTGAGGTGATCTAGATGAGATGGCAAACTTTGTTGAAAATAAGGCTGCCATTACAAACACATCGGTTAGCCTCCTAAACCATGTGGGTTTAAGAAGCACTGGGCTACAATGGAAACAAGTAAAGTGGGGTTTGATAGGACATGGTTAGTATATCATAACCATGCAAGGAGTTGGCCAATGGGAGGTAGCATATAGATGTGAGCTTCTGCCAAAGTAGGCAAGATGATAAGATTTGCAGAGAAGATTATTATCTTGACTACAAAACCATCATGGATGAGTGGGAGATAGAATGGCTTATCCAAGGGAAAGAGAGGGCCTTGGTAGTACTATAGATGTACTACAAGATGGTTCAAGTACATTCTCAATAATGCACATTTGATGGAAAAGGTAGAGCTCCAAAGATGGTATCCAGATAAGATATCTAGACAGCCATTTTTGCAGGTTTAGGGTTTTAGACTAGAGTGCCAGTGTATAAGCTTTTGGGAGGATGCTAGGTTCCAAACTCATTATCAAGGAGATGAGGCTGAGGTACTAACTAAGTAGATGGGATTCATGCTTAGGTTGGGTCTCCACTGAGTTGGAAACAATTCTAGAGGGATTATCCTTGGATTGAGATAAGCATGAGATGAGATGATCACTTGAGGGGCTTAGGATAAATCCAGACTTGGATTCTTGTTTGAGATTGATGATCATAAGCATAGATTGGGTCCTAAAGGATGAGCTACTAGATTAGCTCATTCCAGTTCCTAAGCAAACAAGGCAATCAGCAGATCAAGGCAATTCAACTTACTACTACTAGGGTTACCATCAAGCCCGTCTTGAGGTAAGGATGGGTATGTTGAAAGGGGTTTAGCTTTGAAGTAAGATAAGTACCATCTTGGTATATCTACCAAGATTGAGATGAAAAGGTTTTAATAAAGGTTTTGGAAAAACCTAGGGATAAGGGTAGTTGAAGATTCTGTCTTGAAAACATAAGGAGACTATATATATGTCTCCATAGTTTGGGCAGTAGAAACTAGTAAAGTAATTTGTTGGGTCAAAGTCATCTTGGCTCAGGTTTTGAAATTCCAGAACATTTGAGAATATGAAAGATGAGCCAAGACATCTCTTGTGTAAAATAGTTTTTGTAAACTAGGGTTTATACGAGGAGCACACAACTAATAGACAAACAGTTGCTTGAGCACAAGCAAGCAAGTAAGCACACCTTGCAACAAAATGTTTTTGTTCCCCCTGATTTTTGCCTTTTTGACACTAAATCAGGATTGCTGAAATTGGGATGTTATGGACCTTTCCCTCTTAAAATAATCCCGTCCTGAGATTAGGGAGGAGCAGGGTTCGGGTGATAACATCCGCTTAACAATTTCAGCGGTGGAAGAAGATAGGCGATACAAGTTTTATACACACCCTACGTGATTAGTTATGGATCGAAGATGAGTGACTTTGGGTTGGGCGGTTTAGCTTTAATCAAATGGAAAAGACGCAGTCTTTTCCCCTTAGGAGAAATCTAGGTAGGTTTAATGTCAACGGGGTACTTCCTTCTTGAGGTGGGACGACGAGTTGAATCCTCTTAGCTTCTTTGCCTCGGGGTCTACTTTCTTTCTTCATGGTCTTGATACACCGGGGGATGGCTGGGCGGTCGACCTTGGAGTGGAGGACTTTCCTGAAATCCCTTATGATTCTGGAGAGCCGATTGACGTTCTTCTTGCAAGGCCGATGATTCGGGGTTGGAGGGGGTGGTTATAACTTAATATTAACGAGGGTTCAATTTCCCAGGGTTTATAGGGTTTTTGGGCGGGCAAGACGCGGTCTTTCCCCCTTAGAGCAAAGCTATGGGTTCTTGGTAAAGTCGCCAGCTTTCCAGGCTAGAGTCATACGTTGATGTCGGGGTATGGCGCTACTATTTTCTTCGGGGTAGCTATCTTCTGTCAACGTCGTCGGGACTGCTTCATAAGGTAGAGGGTCTATTGGAAAGGCGTCTACTATCTTTCGGATAGTTAGTTCTGGGCGGGTTACGAGCCCGACAGGTTAGAGTATGCCATTGGAGTTTGCCAGTCTAGGAAACGAGGTCCTTTGGTAAGGGGGTCATTTCGGGTTTAGTCTGATTTAACGTCGTGGGTAAAACATGCAAAGAAGGCTATTACACTTGCATAACATCCATAGATTTAGAGGGTTCAAACCGGTCGGCTATGGAGTACTTAAGGGGTTACAAAACAGGTGAGTGTCGCATGGCGACAAGGCACTTATAGTTTTACAGAATAGGTCCTGGGGCGCTACATGACTCTACCCCGTTTGGGAAGGCGAGTTTTCGGATGCGAGACTACTTTGGAGGAGCGTCCAGAGTCTTGACGTCTTTCATAGGTGAAAGGTTTCCCCGCAGATAGTGCTTTCTCAGGGGAAGAGGAGGTTTTGGGGATAGCGGCCTCCTGATCCTTTTAGCCGAAGAGTCTTGGGTTTTCTTGCCGTTTTTGGGTGTCGCAGGGGCTTCGGGTTCATCCAGTACTGTTCTGGATAGCTGCGAGCGAAGTGGTCCAGACTTTCATTGGTGTAACAACTGCTTTGCTTAGCTTTAGATCTCCCTTGTGTTTGTCTTGGGATGTTTACGGGGAAGGGGGTTGTCCTGGCCTTCGCCTTGATATAAGTGTGGTCAAGACCATGCTGGGGGCACTCTCGACTGAAGTGACCTGGTTCATCACAGGCGAAGCAAGTGCCTTTCTTGGAACGTCCTTCTCTTGATTTATTCCCAATTTTGACACAGGGGAGTTGACGAGCCTTGCCAATCCGAAGTTGGAGGGGTAATTTGGCCGGGACATGGTCTTGACCTTCACAGAGGAAGCAGGTGACTAGTTGGGTAAGGCAATCTGCAGGAGGGTGGAGAGCTCCACAATTTGGGAAGTTGCCCAAGCACTGGCTGTCTTGATGTCCTTCTTCACCGCAATGGCTGCATCCTTTCTTCAGGGCTCCAATCTTCGGGGCCATACTCAGGGATTTCTGGTGGAGGTGAAGTCTCCAGCTGTAAAAGGAAACGGGCTACGGGGTTAGTCTTCCGATCTTCAGGGGACAGGAAATGGTGAGGTATAATATTGGGTGGAATGCCGGGGTTGATGATGACAGGTCAGTAGGGGTTTATTGGAGGTGAGTGGAAAGACTCAGTCTTTCTACCTTAAGGCTTTTGCTTGGGGTTTTCCGAGGCTTTCCTTAGGTGGCCATCCTGCTGAGGAGAGGGTTCCGACTAAGGGGTTTGCGAGAGTTAGTATTGGGATCTACCAACTAGGTGGTCAAGACTATAGTTTCGGATGCTTCCCGGTAGACAATCAACACATTCCAAGCATCAAACACGCATATGACAAGCAAGCAAGGCATACCATAAGTACTATAAAGGTGACTACTCGCCATAGAGGGAATCCTATTTTAGGGATGCTAATCCTAAGGACGAACATTACAGAGGTCTTAACTTCTGTCTTGTCGTCTTTTGTCGATGGTGCCATACTTGATTGATTTGGGGACAGGGAAGGACTCTGTAGGTAGGTCGATCTTGTAGTGTCTGTCGTCGTGGGTAGCTACTTTGCTTTTCTTGTCTCAGTGTCTCTTCCTTTCGGGATCTCCGTCTTCATAGTGTCCGAGTCAGACTTTTTTTTTAAAGCGGAACATTTGAAGTAGATGAGATATAGAGTAATCCATTTTCAAATTGTGTAATTCAGAGAATATGAGATGCACATTCTTTTGAAAAGCTTTTGAGGAAATAGTTTCCCAAAACCGGGGTTTTCATAAATAGGGGTTGTCATGTCTAACGTCCATGCTAACTAAGGTCTCCTACAGTCAGGATGGCTCTGATACCATTGTCAGTGGCACCCCGGATTTACAGTCCAAGAACTCCCGTTATGCATACAATTCACGTTCCCATGATCATTGAGCCGTGAGCATAGCCGACTAGTATCATTACATCATGCTTACATTAACGAGTACAAAACTTACAAAGTGGCCATTATGGCAATTACAACACAAGTAGCGGAATTCTTCAGCGCAGAGCCCGTGCCTTAATCTACATGCAACTGACTGGGAAGACGGGCTAGCCTGCATATACGTCAGCAGCTTCGTTCCTTTTTAACATCTGCAATCTAGCCAAGAAATAGACAGGGACAATGTCGGCGAGTACTTTGAATGTACTCGCAAACCACCGAGACAAGGTAATAAGATAATGCATATCTGGTTGTGGCGAGAAGCTCTGCACTACGGTTTCTTTTGAAAGACCTAACATTGGCATCTCTATTTCTTTGTTGAAAAAAAGAGTTTTTATAAAATATGCCTCCTTTTTGGAAATCCGAACATCTCCACATCCTTGTTAGAACCTTATCGACCATATCTGGTCAAAACCAACTTATTCTTTATCTTTGTTGGAGATATGCCCTAGAGGCAATAATAAAAGTGGTTATTATTATATCTTTGTGTTTATGATAAATGTTTACATTCATTCTATAATAGTATTGACCGGAAACATTAATACTTGTGTGATTTGTAAACTTAAATTAGAGTCGCTAGTAAAGCCTCTTTATAATACTAGCTTGTTGGTTAATAGATGATCGTGGTTTCCCGATCATGAACATTGAGATGTTGTTAACAACAAGATCATATCATTAGGAGAATGGTATGATGGACATACTCCTATAGATAAGCGTAGCATAAAGATCAAGTCATTTTAATAGTTCGTTTGCTATAAGCTTTCTGATACATAGTTACCTAATTCCTTCGACCATGAGATCACGCTAATCACCATCACCGGAAGGATGCTTTGATTACATCAAACACCACACCGTAACTGGGTGGCTATAAAGGTGGCATTGAGTGTTCGAAAAGTATGGGTTGAGGAACATGGATCAAGAGTGGGATTTGTCCATCCATATGATGGATAGATATACTCTGGGCCCTCTTTGTGGAATGTCATCCAATTAGCTTGCAAGCATGTGACTGGCTCACAAGGGATCACATATCACGGGAACAAGAAAAGAGTACTTATCGGTAACGAGATTGAACTAGGTATGCAGAGATACCGACGATCAAAACCTCGGATAAGTAAACTATCATGAGACAAAGGGAAATTGGTATCGTATGTAAGTGGTTCATTCGATTGCAAAGTAATCGTAGAAATATGTGGGAGCCATATGAATTTCCAGATTCCTCTGTTGGTTATTGATCGGAGAAGTGTCTCGGTCATGTCCGCATAATTCACGAACCGTAGGGAGACACACTTAAGGATTCAATGTTGTTGTGTAGTTATGGAATGATGAGTAAGAGACTTAATGATGTTCGGAGTCTCAGATGGGATCCGGGATATCACGAGGAGACCCGGAATGGTCCGGAGAATAAGATTCATATAAGGAAAGTCCTGTTTTTGAGTTCGGAAATGATTTCGGTGTTTTCACCAGGAATGTTCTAGAAGGGTCTGGAAGGTCCGGCACTCTGGAGGGAAAGGGTACATTGATGTGTCATGACAATGTGGAATGGTTGCATCATGTACTAGGTCACTTGGATGGGCAATATGAAGAGAGAAATCAAATCCAAGTTTGAAAGTTAAACGCCAATTTGAAAAGTCAAATCCGAAGTTTGCTTGGTGGAGGGAGAGTACGAAACCTACCTAGGGTAGGAGTCCCACTCCCTCCACCCACCGGCCAAGGAGGAGGAGTTGGAGGAGGACTCCCTCCTCCCAAACCACCTCCGTCCCACCTATATAAGGAGGGGTAGGGCGCCCCTACCCTCACAACAAAACCCTAGCTCCTAGCGCCACCATCCCAAGTGTTACCGCCGCCTAGGTCTCCTCCAAGTCGCTGAGTTAGGGCTTCTCCAAGCCCTAGCCGCCGGCCACACCACCCCCCCTTGGTGCTTCTAGTCCATAGATCGCCAAGGCCCTCTCTTACTCCACCATACTCGCTCCAGCTTAGGAGAAGCCCTGCGAGATCTTCCCTCTACTTCCGACACCACGCCGTCGTGCTGCTGGAATCATGAGGAGAGTGCTACAACCTCCGCTGCCTGCTAGAACAAGGGAGAGGAAGGTCTTCATCGAGTACCGAACTTGTGACCGACTATGGAAGCGCTGCCGGAACATAGCGCCGGAAGGGTCGTCTACGTGATCTTGAGATCGGCAAGTGTACGACTACATCACCCACGAGAATCTGCTCTCGTTAACCGCTTTGGAATATTCGAGGGTGAGTTCTTCTATCGACTCGTTGCTACAATCTAGTAGATAGATCTTGGCTTGTTTGCGTGCATGCGGTAGGATTTTTTTGTTTTCCATGCTACGAACCCGTACACTGGTATTAGAGCCGTGTCTATATGTAGATCGGTTGCACGAGTAGAACACAATGGTCATTGTGGGCGGTGGTGCTTTTATTATCAATTTCTTTTTGTGTACTTTGCATCTTGCGGTATGATGGGATGAAGCGGCCCGGGATAACCTTACATGACATTGTTCATGAGACTTGCTCCACTCTCAACATGCAACTTCTATTGCATAAGTGGCTTTGCGGGTGTATGTCTCTCCCATTATAGTATAGATTCAATTTACAACGGGCACTTGATAGTTCAAGCATCAACATTGTGGTTCTTGTTCGTAAGTTAGAACGACACTTATTGAAAGCCCCAAACCACATAAAATATGCAAAGAAAATTAGAGGCGTCTAACTTTGGTTTACAGGGGTGTGATGTGATGTGATATGGCCATGATTGTGATCATATATGATGTATGCAATGTTCCTTATTGTAAGTTGGCAACCGGCAGGAGCCATATAGTTGTCTTTTAAATTCCGTTAAGGCCTGCGTGTCTATTCAAAGTAGTTGTAATAGTTGAAGCTGGTGGAAGACAACCATGAAACGGCGCCATTGACCTTGATGCCAAACTGGTGATGATGGAGATCATATTCGTGCTTGAATATGGAGATCGGAAGCACAAGAAGAAAGGCCATATCATATCACATATTATGAATTGCATGTGATGTTAATCCTTTATGCATCTTGTATTGCTTAGTTTGCGACGGTAGCATTATAAGATGATCCCTCAAGCCAACAATTTCAAGTTTTAAAGTGTTCATCCTTAGTAAGCACCTTTGCTAACGCTCGTTGTTTCGAAGCACCACGTGATGATCGTGTGTGTTAGATTCTGCGAGTGTATACAACGTGAGCAAGCCAGATTTGCTCATGCGGAAGCTAAGGTTTGATCTTGATGAGCCTAGCACGTACAGACATGGTATGGGAACACGGGTCATCGAAAGGTAAAGCACGAGTCATATAGTAGATATGATGAACATGTTGATTGTTCGCCATTGAAGCTAGATCAACTCTCGTGATGATCGGTTTTGATGTGGTGGATTTGGTTCGTGTGATCACTAAAACAATTTGAGGGATATTGTATTGAGTGGTAGTTCACCTAGATTAATTTAACTATTAATTAGAACTCAATTTGTCATAAACTTAGTCTAAACTATTGCAAATATGTTGTAGATCAATGGCGGCCCCTACCATCAATTTTAATGCGTTCCTAGAGAAAGAAAAGTTGAAAAACAATGGAAGCAACTTCGCGGATTGGTTCCGCAATTTGAGGATTATCCTCAATGCTGGTAATTTGACCTATGTGCTGGATGCACCGCTGGGTGACCCGCCTGCAGCTACTGCTACCGATGAAGTAAAGAATGTTTACCTCACTCGGAAAAATCAGTACTCCACAATTCAGTGTGCTATCTTGTATGGTTTGTAATCGGAGCTTCAGAAAAGGTTTGAGAACCATGACCCACATGATATTGTCTGTGAACTCAAAATGATATTTGAGGCTCACGCGGCAGTTGAGAGTTATCAGGCTTCTGAAAAGTTCTTTAACTACAAGATGGAAGAGGGCAGCTCCGTCAGTGAGCACGTGCTTAAGATGTCTGGGCACGCAAACAAACTCCAAAGCTTGGGTATAGTGATTCCTAATTATTTGGGGATTCACCGTGTCCTCCAATCACTACCACCAAGTTACAAGAACTTTGTGATGAACTACAATATGCAAAACATGGACAAGACTTGCCAGAACTCTTCTCGATGTTAAAATTTGCAGAAGTGGAGATCAAGAAAGAGCACCAAGTGTTGTTGGTCAATAAGACCACCAAATTCAAGAAGCAAGGCAAGTCTAAGAAAAAGGGAAACTTCAAGAAGGGCGGTAAGAAAGTTGCCGCGCGGGCGAAGAAGACCAAAGGCTAGGCCTAAGCCTGATACTAAGTGCTTTTACTCCAAGGGAGAAGGTCACTTGAAGAGGAATTGGCCAAAGTACTTGGCAGATTTGAAGAACGGCAACATCAAGAAGAAAGGTATATCTGATATACATGTTATTGATGTGTATCTCACTAGTACTCGTAGTAGTGCCTAGGTATTTGATACTGGTTCGGTTGCTCGTATTTGTAACTCGAAACAGGTGCTGCAGAATAAACGGAAGCTAGCGAAGAACGAGGTGACGATGCGCGTTGGAAATGGATCAAAGGTTGATGTGATCGCGGTCGGCAAGCTACCTCTTCATCTACCATCGGGATTAGTTTTATACTTAAATAATTGTTATTTGGTTCCTGCGTTGAGCATGAACATTATATCTGGATCATGTTTATTGCAAGACGGTTACTTGTTTAAGTCCGAGAATAATGGTTGTTCGATTTATATGAGTAATATGTTTTATGCACATGCACCTTTGATAGATGGTCTATTTTTATTGAATCTCGATAGTGGAAATACACACATTAATAACATTGAAGCTAAACATTTGAAATTGAGCGATAACTCGACCTACATGTGGCACTGTCATCTTGGTCACATTGGAGTGAAGCGTATGAAGAAACTCCATTCCGATGGACTTCTTGAATCACTTGATTTCGAATCACTTGAAAGATGCGAAGCATGTCTGATGGGTAAAATGACTAAGACTCCATTTTCTGGTATGATGGAGCGAGCTACAGACTTATTGAAATCATACATACCGATATGTGTGGCCCAATGAGTGTAGCATCGCGCGGTGCTTATCGTTATGTTCTCACCTTGATGGATGACTTGAGTAGATATGGGTATATCTATTTCATGAAACATAAGTCCGAAACTTTCGAGAAGTTTAAGGAATTTCAAAGTGAGGTAGAGAATCAACGTAACAAGAAGATTAAATTTCTATGATCTGATCGTGGAGGTGAATATCTAAGTTACGAGTTTGGCGAGCATTTGAAGAAATGCGGAATACTTTCACAATTGACACCGTCGGGAACACCACAGCGTAATGGTGTGTCCGAACGTCGTAATCGAACTCTCTTAGATAGGGTTCGTTCTATGATATCACTTACAGATTTACCGCTATCGTTTTGGGGTTATGCATTAGAAACAGCCGCATTCACTTTAAATAGGGCACCATCTAAATCCGTTGAAATGACACCGTATGAATTATGGTTTGGGAAGAAACCTAAATTGTCGTTCCTTAAAGTTTGGGGTTGCGAATCCTATGTAAAGAAGTTACAGCCGGACAAGCTTGAACCCAAAGCGGGAAAATGCGTCTTCATAGGAATCCCAAAGGAAACTATTGGGTATACCTTCTATCATAGATCCAAGGGCAAAATCTTTGTTGCCAAGAATGGATCCTTTCTAGAGAAGGAGTTTCTCTCGAAAGAAGTGACTGGAAGGAAAGTAGAACTCGACAAGGTTATTGAACCTTCTCTCGAACTTGCGAGTAGTGCAGCACCGGAAGTAGTTCCTGTGGCGCCTCCACCAATAAGAGAGGAAGCTAATGATGTTGATCATGAAACTTCGGTTGAAGTTACTACGGAACCTCGCAGGTCAACGAGAACTCGTACGACTCCTGATTGGTATGATCTCGTTATGTGTGTCATGTTGGTGGATAACACCGATGACCCTACGACATATGAGGAAGCGATGATGAGCCCATATTCCAATAAATGGCAAGAAGCCATGAAATCCGAGATGGGATCCATGTATGAAAACCAAGTATGAACTTTGGTGGACTTACCGGATGGCCGGAAGGCTGTCGAGAATAAATGGATTTTCAAGAAGAAAACATATGCTGATGGTAATGTTACTGTCTATAAAGCTCGACTTGTCGCCAAAGGGTTTCGACAAATTCAAGGAATTGACTACGATGAGAATTTCTCACCAGTAGAGAAGCTAAAGTCTATGTAGATTATGTTAGCAATCGCTTCATATTATGATTATGAGATATGGCAGATGGATGTGAAAACAGCTTTCCTCAATGGAGACATTGATGAAGAGTTGTATATGATGCAACCCAGAGGTTTTGTCGATCATAAAGATGCTAACAAGGTATGCAAGCTTCAACGGTCCATATATGGATTGAAGCAAGCATCCCGAAGTTGGAATCAATGTTTTGATAAGGTAATCAAAAGCTTTGGTTTTATAAAAACTTATGGAGAAGCTTGTATTTACAATAAAGTGAGTGGGAGCTCTGTAGCATTCTTAATACTGTATGTAGATGACATATTGTTGATTGGGAATGATGTAGACCTTCTTAATAGTGTCAAGGATTATTTGAATGATAGTTTTTCAATGAAAGATCTTGGCGAAGCAGCTTAGGCATAAAGATTTATATAGATAGATCGAGACGCCTAATATCATTGTCACAGAGTACATATTTGGACAAAGTTCTAAAGAGGTTTGGAATGGAAGATAGCAAGAAAGGGTTCTTGCCCATGTTGCCCAATACGACCTTGAGTAAAACTCAAAGTCCTGCAACAGTAGAAGATAGAGAAAGGATGAGTAAGACTCCCTATGCCTCAGCCATAGGATCTCTAATGTATGCCATGCTATGTACTAGACCCGACATTGCATATGCTGTTAGTTTGACTAGCAGATATCAAAGTGATCCAGGAGTAGATCATTCGACAACGGTCAAAAACATCCTTAAGTACTTGAGAAGAACTAAGGATATGGTTCTTTCTTATGGAGGTGATGAACAACTCGTTGTTAATGGTTACACCGATGCTAGTTGGAACACTTATCTGGATGATTCTAAATCTCAATCTGGATACGTATTTACTTTGAATGGTGCAGCAGTTAGCTGACGGAGTGCAAAGCAAAGCGTTCTGGCGAGATCTTCAACTGAATCGGAATACATAGCTGCTTCAGAGGATTCACAAGAGGCGATATGGATGAAGGAGTTCATTATAGAGCTTGGTGTGGCTCCAAGTGTGCTGGATCCAATGTCTATCTATTGTGATAACATGGGCGCCATAGCCAATGCACAAGAACCAAGGTCACACAAGAAGCTGAATCACATCAAGCTACGTTTTCACGCTATTCGAGAGCATGTCCAAGATGGTGACATAAAGATTTGCAAAGTACACACATATCTGAATGTGGCGGATCCGTTGACTAAACCTCTCCCGAGGGCAAAACATGACCAACACCAAACTGCCATGGGTGTTCGGTATATTGCCATGTAATCGACATTAGTTGACTCTAGTGCAAGTGGGAGACTGTTGGAGATATGCCCTAGAGGCAATAATAAAAGTCGTTATTATTATATCTTTGTGTTTATGATAAATGTTTACATTCATGCTATAATAGTATTGACCCAAAACATTAATACTTGTGTGATTTGTAAACTTAAATTAGAGTCCCTAGTAAAGCCTCTTTATAATACTAGCTTGTTGGTTAATAGATGATCGTGGTTTCCCAATCATGAACATTGAGATGTTGTTAACAACAAGATCATATCATTAGGAGAATGGTACGATGGACATAATCCTATAGATAAGCATAGCATAAAGATCAAGTCATTTTAATAGTTCGTTTGCTATAAGCTTTCTGATACATAGTAACCTAATTCCTTCGACCATGAGGTCATACTAATCACCATCACCGGAAGGATGCTTTGATGACATCAAACACCACACCGTAACTAGGTGGCTATAATGGTGGCATCGAGTGTTCGGAAAGTATGGGTTGAGGCACATGGATCAAGAGTGGGATTTGTCCATCCATATGATGGATAGATATACTCTGGGCCCTCTCAGTGGAATGTCATCCAATTGGCTTGCAAGCATGTGACTGACTCACAAGGGATCACATATCATGGGAACGAGAAAAGAGTACTTATCGATAACGAGGTTGAACTAGGTATGCAGAGATACCGACGATCAAAACCTCGGATAAGTAAACTATCATGAGACAAAGGGAAATTGGTATCGTGTGTAAGTGGTTCATTTGATCGCAAAGTAATCGTAGAAATATGTGGGAGCCATATGAATTTCCAGATTCCTCTATTGGTTGTTGATCGGAAAAGTGTCTCGGTCATGTCCGCATAATTCATGAACCGTAGGGAGACACACTTAAGGATTCGATGTTGTTGTGTAGTTATGGAATGATGAGTAAGAGACCGAATGTTGTTCGGAGTCTCGTATGGGATCCGGGATATCACGAGGAGATCCGGAATGGTCCGGAGAATAAGATTCATATAAGGAAAGTCTTGTTTTGGAGTTCGGAAATGATTCCGATGTTTTCACCAGGAATGTTCTAGAAGGGTCTTGAAGGTCCGGCTGTAACATCCTCAAAATCATGTTTCAAACTTATGCATATCATCCATGCATCCATGAGCATATGATTTTCATTTCAAACAAATCAATTCAAAACAGAAGCATTTGTGCTTATTATTTTATGTAAGCTTGTTCTAAGCCTTAGTGCTATCTTCCAATGAGGAGAAATACTTGTTTTGATTCAGTAAAGTTTGTTTATTCAAACTTAGGCACCACCAAAAGTTTGAACAAATTTCAAAACAAAAATGAGTAATAAAACCAATATTATGCCTATTGAATATATATCATAAAGGGATGGTTTTATTTTATTTTCAAAAGACCCAAGTGTGTTTGAGTGAACAAATGTGTTTTATTGTACAAAAATCCTGAAAAGTTTTGGAATCAAATAGATTTGAATTGAGGTTTGAAAACCATTTCAGAAAAACAAACAGAAAAAGAAAAAGCTTAAAGAGGAAAAAAATATCACTCATCCGAATCTGGCCTAACTGGCCCAGCTAAGCCCAGCACCCCCACCCCGCGAACCGTTTTTCTTCACTCGCCCCCGCACCCACTAGCTCGCTGACAGGCAGGACCCACTCCCTCTCCTTTCCTCTCGCTGACAGCCGCGGCCCACACGACATCGTCGTCTCCACCCCGCAAACAGCTCAAACCCCAAAATCATGCCGGCCGTTCCCTGTATTGATTCGCGGCGTCAATTCACGTTGAATGCCGGAGTAAATCTCGCTCGTGACCATGCTACTTAAACCCCCTCTGCCCCCTCTCCATTTCCCCCCAAACTCCTAGCACAAAGCGCCCCCAGGCTGCCCAAAATCGCCCCTGCACCGCCACAGACAGAACTCACTCCGGCGACCAATCCCGGTGAGCCCTGTGCGCCCCTCTCCCTCTGGTTCTTGCATACAGCCTCGCCGCTTTCTTGCGCATCTACTAACACCGCTGGTGCCTTCTTTACTGCCCCAGGTCGTCGGTTCCGTTCAACACCGCAAGCTCCCGATGACAACCTCGACTCCGGCGACCAAATTCCGTAAGCCCTTTGCGCCCCTTCACCTCTGACTCACACGAAGTTGTTCGCCAGTGTCTTGTGCATCATCTGGTGCTGTTTGTGCTAGGGAGACCAGGAGCGTCGCCAACGTCGCCGTCCCCTCGAACCCGACGCCGCCCGCAACTTCGACGAGCTCCAGCAGCCCACTCCGTGTGCCCCTTGCCAAGCCTCCGCCAGGTTGAGCATCAGCGCGTCGCCACGGTTCTGGTAAGCCCCTCCGATGACCCTTGGACCACCTGTAGCGCCACGCCGCCATAGGCAGAGCTCGCCGCCGCCAGTAGCCGCCGCTAGCGCCGCCCGTCTGTGGTCAGTTAGATTAGGGCCGTAGGATTTAGATCTAACGTGTGAGATTAGATCTATGACGAACAGGTAAATTTAGATCTGAGCCGTGCGTGTTTAGTTAGATCCAACGGTAGCCAAGCGTGATCCGGTGTGAAGCGGTACCGTCCAATCAGACGCTGCCGCGTGGCTGGAGTTGATCCTGCTAAAGTTTCAGCTGTAACGGAATGGGAATCTCCCAAGTCAGTAGAAGAAGTTAGTAGTTTCCTTGGCTTAGCGGATTACTACAGAAGGTTCATTGAAAATTTCTGCAAGGTAGCTAAGCCTATGACTGAATTGCTAAAGAAAGACAAGAAATTTGTTTGGACAGAAGGTTGTGAACTCAGCTTTCAGGAATTGAAGAAGAGACTTGTGACAGCACCAGTCTTGTGTTTGCCAGACTTGGAAAAAGATTTCCAAGTATATTGTGATGCATCTCATCATGGTTTGGGTGCAGTACTTATGCAAGAAGGAAAAGTTGTGGCGTATGCCTCGAGACAACTCAAAACTCATGAAGTGAACTATCCTACTCATGATTTAGAGTTAGCCTCTGTCGTCCATGCACTCAAAACATGGAGGCACTATCTTTTGGGAAAGCGTTGTGAAGTGTTCACAGATCACAAGAGTTTGAAGTATATCTTCACCCAGAAGGAAATTAATATGAGACAAAGAAGATGGCTAGAGCTCATCAAGGACTATGACTTAAGTTTGGAATACCATCCCGGTAAAGCAAATGTTGTAGCGGATGCTTTAAGCCGTAAGGTTTTTGTGAATGGCCTTACAAAAGGAGAATTGCCTGATGATTTATGTGCACAATTTAGAGATCTCAGATTGGAGATTGTGCCCGAATGACATCTCATGTCTTTGGATGTTCAACCCACTTTGTTGGACAAGATCAAAGAAGCCCAGAAGATTGATAAGGAAATTGAAGAGATTAAAGAAAAGATCAGCAAAGGAAAAGCCAAAGGGTTCCATGAAGACGAATAGGGTACTTTATGGCATGGGAAACGTATCTGTGTTCCACAAGATCCGGAGCTGCGGAAACTGATTTTGCAGGAAGCACACAACTCACTGTATTCCATTCATCCGGGTAACACCAAAATGTACATGGACATGAAGGAAAGATTTTGGTGGAATAATCTCAAGAAAGACATCGCCGAACATATTGCTTTGTGTGATGTGTGTAGTAGAGTGAAAGCGGAACATCAGAAACCAGCAGGTTTGCTTCAACCACTACCTATTCCTGATTGGAAGTGGGACAAGATTGGTATGGATTTCATTACCGGATTACCAAGGACCCGGTCAGGATACGATTCTATTTTGGTAGTAGTGGATCGCCTAACTAAAGTGGCTCATTTCATACCCGTGAAGACAACCTATACAAGTGCTAAGTTGGCCAAAATCTACATGAGTAGAATTGTATGTCTACATGGAGTGCCCAAGAGTATTGTGTCTGATAGGGGAACTCAATTCACTTCCCATTTTTGGAGACAGCTAAATGAGTCATTGGGAACGAGGTTGGAATTCAGTACTGCTTTTCATCCTCAAACCAATGGACAAACCGAAAGGACTAATCAGATTCTTGAAGACATATTGAGAGCATGTGCCCTAGACTATGGAGCCAGTTGGGATGAAAGTCTGCCTTACGCAGAATTTTCTTATAACAACAGCTACCAAGCCAGCATTGAGATGGCACCATTTGAGTTTCTCTATGGAAGAAAGTGTACCACCCCATTGTTATGGAATGGTGTGGGAGAAAGAAGTTTATTCGGACCATAACTTATCAAAGAAGCCGAAGAGAAGGTCAAGTTGGTTAAGGACAAATTGAAGATAGCACAGTCCCGACAGAAAAGCTACGCAGATCCTAAGCGTAGAGAAGTCACCTACGAAGTCGGTGATAGAGCTTATCTTAGAGTGTCACCACTTCGTGGAGTGAAGAGGTTCGGAGTCAAAGGAAAATTGGCCCAAGATATGTTGGACCATTCAAGATTCTGAGTCGTAAAGGAGAAGTTGCCTATGAAATTGAACTGCCAGAATCTCTGTCAGCTATCCATAATGTGTTTCATGTCAGTCAACTTAAGAAATGTCATCCAGAAATGGAAGAAACTTCTTTGAAGGATACTATACCTTTGGAAGAGGTCCAGTTGGAGAGTGATCTCACTTATGAAGAGAAGCCTATCAGGATTCTTGAGACTGCAGAAAGAGTCACACGAACCAAGACTATCAAGTTTTGCAAAGTCCAGTGGAACCATCATTCCGAAGAAGAAGCAACATGGGAAAGAGAAGATGATCTTCGGAAAGACCACCCTCACCTATTTGCTAGCCAATCCGAATCTCAAGGGCGAGATTCACCTTAAGGGGGTTAGATTTGTAACAGCGTCAAAATCATGTTTCAAACTTATGCATATCATCCATGCATCTATGAGCATATGATTTTCATTTCAAACAAATCAATTCAAAACAGAAGCATTTGTGCTTATTATTTTATGTAAGCTTGTTCTAAGCCTTAGTGCTATCTTCCAATGAGGAGAAATACTTGTTTTGATTCAGTAAAGTTTGTTTATTCAAACTTAGGCACCACCAAAAGTATGAACAAATTTCAATACAAAAATGAGTAATAAAACCAATATTATGCCTATTGAATATATATCATAAAGGCATGGTTTTATTTTATTTTCAAAAGACCCAAGTGTGTTTGAGTCAACAGATGTGTTTGACACTTATTTGAGTACAAGATTTATTGTACAAAAATCCTGAAAAGTTTTGGAATCAAACAGATTTGAATTGAGGTTTGAAAACCATTTCAGAAAAACAAACAGAAAAAAAAAGCTTAAAGAGGAAAAAAATATCACTCATCCGAATCTGGCCCAACTGGCCCAGCTAAGCCCAGCACCCCCACCCCGCGAACCGTTTTTCTTCACTCGCCCCCGCACCCACTAGCTCGCTGACAGGCAGGACCCACTCCCTCTCCTTTCCTCTCGCTGACAGCCGCGGCCCACACGACGTCGTCGTCTCCACCCCGCAAACAGCTCAATCCCCAAAATCATGCCGGCCGTTCCCTCTGCCCCCTCTCCATTTCCCCCAAACTCCGAGCACAAAGCGCCCCCAGGCTGCCCACAATCGCCCCTGCACCGCCGAAGACAGAACTCACTCCGGCGACCAATCTCGGTGAGCCCTGTGCGCCCCTCTCCCTCTAGTTCTTGCAGACAGCCTCGCTGCTTTCTTGCGCATCTACTGACACCGCTGGTGCCTTCTTTACTGCCCCAGGTCGTCGGTTCCATTCAACACCGCAAGCTCCCGACGACAACCTCGACTCCGGCGACCAAATTCCGTAAGCCCTTTGCGCCCCTTCACCTCTGACTCACACGAAGTTGTTCGCCACTGTCTTGTGCATCATATGGTGCCGTTTGTTTGTGCTAGGGAGACCAGGAGCGTCGCCAACGTCGCCGTCCACTCGAACCCGACGCCGCCCGCAACTTCGACGAGCTCCAGCAGCCCACTCCGTGTGCCCCTTGCCAAGCCGCCGCCAGGTTGAGCATCAGCGCGTCGCCACGGTTCTGGTAAGCCCCTCTGACGACCCTAGGACCACCTGTAGCGCCACGCCGCCGTAGGCAGAGCTCGCCGCCGCCAGTAGCCACCGCTAGCGCCGCCCGTCTGTGGTCAGTTAGATTAGGGCCGTAGGATTTAGATCTAACGTGTGAGATTAGATCTGTGACGAAGAGGTAAGCTTAGATCTGAGTCGTGCGTGTTTAGTTAGATCCAACGGTAGCCGAGCGTGATCCGGTGCGAAGAGGTACCGTCCAATCAGACGCTGCCGCGTGGCTGGAGTTTAGATTTAAAACAGGATTTGGATCTGATTGATGTTCAAATTTGTTTTGGCTATAACTTTTGATCCCCATGTTAGAATTTGACAAATTTTATATCGTTGGAATCGGGAGAGCAAGCTCTTTATAAATATGCAATGTGTTTAATGTTTTGCTTCTATTAAAAAGGTTTTATTTGCAGAAACTTGTGTAGGGATAATTTGAGCATATGAAATGTTTAGGAAATAATTTAGGGTTTAAATATTTGTTGTTTGGCAAGTTTTTGACTTGTTTATGAATCAGTACTGTTTACTTGCTTTGTTGAGTTTTAAAAATCATCACATATCATTTTGCATGCATGCATATATTTTTGATTGTATATGTTTTGTATGTGATTGTGGATATGATTCTTTGTGTAGATTTTGGTGCTAGTGATTGTGATTGTGAGGAGTGTAGCTACTCTCCAAACTACCAAGGCAATTGGTACTTCATGCATATTTCTATCCCCATGTTTTATACTAAGCATTAGAAATATTTTGCTAAGTCATGCATGTTATTATTTTGCTTATATGCCATGTTGGGAAATCCTACTAGTTGTAGAATGGCTAGGGAATTTCTAAGTTAAAGTTACTATCTATGCCATGCTTAGCCTAGCTAGTAGCAAACAAGGGTTGGTGAAATATACATGCTATGATGAAAATATTTCTATGTCTTTGGACTTGTGTTTTGCCTAATAAAACAACTAAGTTAATGAAACACCTGGGTGGAATGGAAGGATTGGTTTATGTTGAGTGGTTACACAAGGCCCATTTCTATGGTTTACCTTGTGTATCTCACTTGTGGTAAGCCACCCAGGAATAAAGACATTTTAGAGGCCAAGTGTTAAGAAGCTTCTAGTGCAGCCACTTGGCAATATGGGCTCTGCCTGGATCACATAGGTTGCTAGAACTTAGCCATTTGGACAGTTGGTGGTAGTGGGATGATAGGTTGGAACGCGTCCATTTGGTCTAAGGGAAGGCTTCTGAAAGGTCCTGTCTTGGTGAAACCAAGTCTGGTGGGGAAAGTGCACAACCTCTGCAGATGGAAAATCTAAGTACTTAGCCATGTCCGTGGAAAAAGACAACTTGAGCATCAAGACATGGAAGCTATCAAGAATCTCCTCATCCCAATTTCTAAGTAAAAACTTGTGGGTGAACAAGGGTGAAGGACCTCAACGTCTATTGGTGGTTCCTTGGGAAAAGCTTTGACAAAGAAAAACTTAGTGATTTTAACTAATAGGAAAAATCTATTTTGAGCAAAGCAAGCCAAGCTACACTTAGCCAAATTGCATATAGTATCTAGTCCACTTAAAATTATACTAAGGTATCACTTGCCAATACTATTCCAAAGTATTGACCCACTGTGGCTGTAACTTGTGATGTTGCAGGTTACTCTGATGAGGATTAGGTGTCATGAGTCTACACTCAACATGTTTGTCTTTGGAACATGAAGATGAAGACTTTTATTTATTTACTTATTCAAACTCTTGTACTAGGCCTATGGCCTTGGAGTTGTAAAGACTATGTTTATCTCTGGAATGGCTGTAATAAAGACCTTTGTATCTGTGTACTTCATCTTAAACTGTGGATGCTAGCATTGATCCAGGGACTAGCATTGCAATCACAGGGATCCTTTTCCTTTATAAAGGAGGGATCTTACACCGGCACTCAGGAGGGGAAGGGTACATGGATGTGTCATGACAATGTGGAATGGTTGCATCATGTACTACGTCACTTGGCTGGGCAATATGAAGAGAGAAATCAAATCCAAGTTTGAAAGTCAAACGCCAAATTGAAAAGTCAAATCCGAAGTTTGCTTGGTGGAGGGAGAGTAGGAAACCTACCTAGGGTAGGAGTCCCACTCCCTCCACCCGCCGCCCAAGGAGGAGGAGTTGGAGGAGGACTCCCTCCTCCCAAACCGCCTCCCTCCCACCTATATAAGGAGGGGTATGGCACCCCCTACCCTCACACCAAAACCCTAGCTCCTGGCGCCACCACCCCAAGTGATGCCGCCGCCTAGGGCTCCTCCAAGTCGTCGAGTTAGGGATTCTCCAAGCCCTAAACGTCGGCCAAACCACCTCCCCCTTGGTGCTTCTATTCCATAGATCGCCAAGGCCCTCTCTTACTCCACCATACTCTCTCCGGCTTAGGTGAAGCCCTGCGAGATCTTCTCTCTACTTCCAACACCACGCCGTCGTGCTGCCAGAATCACGAGGAGAGTGCTACAACCTCCGCTGCCTGCAAGAACAAGGGAGATGAAGATCTTCATCGAGTACCGAACGTGTGACCGACTGCGGAAGTGCTGCCGGAACGCAGCGCCGGAAGGATCGTCTACGTGATATTGAGATCGGCAAGTGTACGACTACATCACCCACGAGAATCTGCTCTCGGTAACCGCTTTGGAATCTTCGAGGGTGAGTTCTTCTATCGACTCGTTGCTACAGTGTAGTAGATAGATCTTGGCTTGTTTGTGTGCATGCGGTAGAATTTTTTTGTTTTCCATGCTACGAACCCCTACAATCTTTCCTCGGGACCAAGTCACTTGCTTTAGTTCATCTCAACTTATCCAAAGGGTCCTCCTAGCACTTGCCATTCCAACCGTCCTTGACCATGGACACGGCTATTCAAATAGATTAGACTCAGCAGAGTTTGTGCAATTTACCCACAAGAATCAATACATCCGCCGGGATAAAACCACGGCCTGCTACACACGGTAGACAGGGGCTTGGATAATCAAACTTACACTTTTGATTTGTCCATCCCTAGTAACGACAGCTTTTCCTTTTTGGTTGTTCTCTCCGGTATGAGTATGGGGTACTACGACCCTGGTCCTTCCATCCGTACTGACCCCTATCTCCAGACCGAAGTCTGGCAGATAGCACTAGTGACAATCTTCCATCAGTACAACCTAAAATCATACCGTCCGCGAGAGACCCAATTGTTGCACCAATGCCTTGTCCTAGACATCCTGGATTTTAGGGGATTTCTCCCCTTTAGCGAGTACGAGCAGCCCCGGCTAAGGATCACAAACTACAAGCTAAGCCCCATCGTTTTGGGTAATGTGGTTGCACGAGTAAAATTGTTCCTAACATTGGCTTAGAACATCCCTTCTCGTTCTCTTTTTTGACTTTCTCTTCATCCACCTCATATCTTCTTTTAGTAAAACTTCCACTCGGAAATGATGCCTCTTTCCAAGGGTTTTGTTTGAACACTTTGTAGTAACCCAAAATAGTTTTAGCATTGAAAATTCGTGGGTTCCAATAGGGAAGATGCTAATCATCTTAGCCTCGTTCTAAGGGGTAAAGATAGGTGTAAATAGGGTAGGTGTCCCCTTGGACACTCATCTGTAACTTGGAGGAGCCAAGTTACTGACGCACTTTTACTTGAAATAAAACATGCCTTTGATCATGCAAATTTAATAAACGAGATATAGAATAGTTGATAAACAGAAGTAGGTTAATATAGGAGTTCAGGAAGGTGGATAGAATTTGTCTTTTTCCCAAAGGTAGTACTCAAAACAATTAACATAATAGTTGGATTTGATAAACAGAAGTAGGTTAATATAATAGTTGTAATATACTCAAAACAATTAACAAAATGGCCTTGAGAAATTCCTAAAGGCAGTACTGGATAGGATTTGTCTTTTTCATCAGATTTAATCTACAGAAGATTTTTAGTTGATTCCAAGGGCACATGTTAGGCAATTGGAATACCTTTTTGAAGAAATTGGAATAAACCTTTTTGGAGTTACATACCTATAGTAATGTTTTTATTAGTGAATAAACCATGCTAGATTATGAAATCAACAGAGACTCATAAAATTATGAGCTGCTAGATTATGAAATAGATGGACAGGTGTGTCATCTAGGAGTTGTAATTAGGCCCAACCCTTATTTGGTTTGACCTAGGGAAATTCCTAAAGTTAGAGAGGCTCTGTTTTTGTTATTTTTACTAGGGGCAAACTAGGAAATAGAATAGGATGGGGCCAGTGGGGTATGTAAGGTATGGATTATACCTTTCAGAAAAAGTTGGTTTGACTTCAATTGGATTTGTAAAAATTGGTGGAGAAAATAATTAGTGATATGGACAGATCTTGATAGAAGGTTTATCATACAGGTACCTAAGAAAAATGGGATCTGAATATTTTAAGTGGTTTTGCATTTTCATTTGGATTTAAACTATACTGATACTTTCCAGATATGGAGAAAATAGATAAAATGGAGGGAGGTTCTGGCTAGATCTAACTGAGAATGGGCTGTGCAAGAGAAATTCGGCCCACCCGGAGTCACCACGCACGGGAGGCGAAAATTCGGATCTTCCCGGCTGGGCCAGCTGGTCAGCGACTAAGAGGCCAAAGGGATACCGGTGGTCGTAGGCCGTTGGATCTATGGGGGATCTACTGCTGGCGCTGGTCTTCAACCTCAGGACGGGGCCCGCCGCGACGAAACCCTAGGGCGAACGGGAGGTCAGGGGAGCTCACCAGGGTGCTTCTCAGGTGCCGGAGACGAGCCAGGGCGACGCGGCTCACTCCGGGAAGTCCGGTGATGTCGGCAACGCCCCGTTTGGCCCCAGGATGATCCTCGCATGAAGACGATGGTGACGGCCTTTCTGGAGCTCGTTGGGGGGGGGTGGTTCGCTTGGGGTAGTCCTGGGCTATAAAATAGCAGGGATTGATAGATCTTGACAAGGTAAGCACATGTACTGCAAATAACAAAGGAGGGGACGGTCGAGGCGAGCTGCTCGCGTGCATGCACCATTGAGCACCGAAGATGAAGTTCTCTTTCTCCCGAGCTGTAGAGGGTGAAAGGATCCAGGGGCTTTTGGGGGAGAGTAATACTACTGCATAGGAGTGTATTGGCAGGAGTGGAGGAGTTAGGGGTGGGTGGAAACGAGCACGAGCTTGAGAGCTCTACAAATGGCCAAAATGGCCACTTATTGCTCTTGTGGCCAGAGGAGAGGGAAGGAGGGAGAGTATGAGCTCTGGGAGGCTCTCTGGTGGGTTGGGGGAGAAATGAGAGGGCAGGGGAGGTGTGCTCTGGCCTCTTGGCTTATAAACCGAAGAAGAGGGTGTATGGTGGTCTTAGTCCATGGGGAAAGCTTGGAGGCAGGGAGGTAGCCATATATTGGTTAGCAGGGGTGGTGGGGAGGAGAGGGGGGGCCCTGGTTGGGCTAGGGACAAAGAGAGGGTGGGGGTGGTGCTGCAAGGTTTTAAATATTGCTTTGGACAAGACATGGCCTTTGTCTCTCCTCTCAAACAAGCACAAGGGACAAAAGGAGGGGTGGCTGCTATAGGTGGTACTTTAGTACATGACCAGATACTGTAGGGGTGGCTTTGGTGTAGTACTTGACAAGGTTGGAGCTTGTTTAGGTTTTGTTTGGACCAAGTTTGGTTGGTTTGGCAAAAATTTATCAAATGAGGGATTGTGAAGAAAGTTGAAAATGTTGCATTGAGAAAAGTGTGGAAATGATACTGGTAGGTGGTATAGGTCAAATAATCACTTCGTGATTTAAATGAGATTTTTCTAATGATTATAATCCCATTTAACCGCACTTCTTCAAAAGGTGCTGAAGTAGATTATGGAAGCAAAAATGATATTTTTATATTGGACGAGCTTGATTTTGATTAGATATGGTCCTAAATACCATAACACATATTGGAGAATTTTATTGGGATTTATTGAGGTGGAAAAGTATTTTTATGGAATTATTTCTTGTTTCTGCCATTTAAGACAAAGGGAAAAAATAAATAATAAAAAATCTCAAAAATATTTATTTTTGAGTTGGAAAGATGGGATATGATATGGAGAACTCAAATATATATTGAGTTGGCAAAGTGGTTTGGAGAAAAACAAACTTTCCTTTAAAGACAAGGATTTTGAGGAATTTGCAAGATAAGGAGATAAAATAATTTAATAATCCAATTAATTGGGAGAATTATTTGGGGATGCTTATATACAAGGTAGATGATGTAAACTTGATGTAGGAATCAATCTTCACCTTGGTTTGGAAGAAAAGTGGTGAATATGATGGAAACTAGATTCGGGGAGGATCTAGGTTTTTGTTATTGCGATGCCATCTAAACAGGGTTGGATTAGGGAGCTCAGAGCTCACCTTGGTACAAGAGGTATATGGATGGATAAACCATGTCATATATATGATCATGGAATCAAGAGTTGGGATTTGTTGCATTTGATGTGATCTAGATGAGATGGCAAACTTTGTTTAAAATGAGGCTGCCATAACAGACACATCGGTTAGCCTCCTAAACCATGTGGTTTTAAGAAGCACAGGTCTCCAATGGAAACAAGTAAAGTGGGGGTTTATAGGCCATGGTTAGTAGATCATAACCATGCAATGAGTTGGCCAAGGGGACGTAGCATATAGATGTGAGCTTCTGCGAAAGTAGGCAAGATGATAAGATTGCAGAGAAGATTATATCTTCTCTTGACTACAAAACCATCATGGATGAGTGGGAGATAGAATGGCTTAGCCAAGGGAAAGAGTGGGCCTTGGTAGTACTACATATATACTACAATATGGTTCTAGTACATTCTCAAGAATGCACATAGGTTGGAAAAGGTAGAGCTCCAAAGATGGTATCCAGATAAGAAATCTAGACTTAGCCATTTTGGAAGGTTTAGGGTTTTAGACTAGAGTGCCAGTGTAGAATCTTTTGGGAGGATGCTAGGTTCCAAACTCATGATCAAGGAGATGAGGTTTAGGTACTAACTAAGTAGATGGAATTTATGATTAGGTTGGGTCTCCACTGAGTTGGAAACAATTCTAGTGGGATTATCCTTGGATTGAGATAAGCATGAGATGAGATGATCACTTGAGGGGCTTAGGATAAATCCAGACTTGTATGCTTGTTTGAGATTGATGATCATAAACATAGATTGGGTCCTAAAGGATGAGCTACTAGATTAGCTCATTCTACTTCCTAAGCAAACAAGGCAATCAGCAGATCAAGGCAATTCAACTTACTACTACTAGGGTTATTATCAAGCCTAGCTTGAGGTAAGGATGGGTATGTTGAAAGGGGTTTAGCTTTGAAGTAAGGTAAGTACCATCTTGGTATCTCTACCAAGATTGAGATGAAAAGGTTTTAATAAAGGTTTTGGAAAAACCTAGCGATAAGGGTAGTTGAAGGTTTTGTCTTGAAAACATAAGGAGAGTATATATATATGTCTCCATAGTTTGGGCAGTAGAAACTAGTAAAGTAATTCGTTGGGTGAAAGTCATCTTGGCTCAGGTTTTGAAATGCTAGAACATTTGAGAATATGAAAGATGTTCCAAGACATCTCTTATGTAAAATAGTTTTTGTAAACTAGGGTTGAGATGAGGAGCACACAACTAATACACAAATAGTTGCTTGAGCACAAGCAAGCAAGTATGCACACATTGCAAGAAAAAGTTTTTGTTCCCCCTGATTTTTGCCTTTCTGACATTAAATCAGGGTTGCTGAAATTGGGATGTTACATTATGTATGGTTTATAATGGATGATGTACTGTGTTATCCAATATGTCATGTCTTGCAAAAATGGTAATCCTGGGATTGTGATGTATGGCATAAGTGACATCTGGGATTAAAAATCCGGTTGTTGACAGCTTTACCAAAGAAAAGAATTGCCAAAAATAAGTTAGATATAACTTCCATCGATCTTGTTTGACGATGCCGAGCACTGGTAGAATGGCGAGTATCAGGGGAAGATTTTTCATTTGTTTCCACCAGATCATTAAAGATTTTATCCATCTTGATATAACCGAGAACACCAACAAGAGATTATTACTGATGCACTTGAGCAAACACTCTGGAAAACAAGGATGAAAGTACAAGTATCAATAGATAAAGGCAACTTCTAACTTCCATGGAATAAGTAAAATCGCATTAATCCACTAATTCAATGTACAAGAGCGAATGATAAGAGTATGGTATGGTAGCTACTCCATCCTAAACCCAAAGAATTACTCCGTACATGAATAGGAAAATCGTGCAACCTAACTCTCGAATTTCAGACTGAAGATCTTGATAAGGAGAAACTTATGAAACTCCATAAGAAAACAAAGATCGATGCAAACTATTTGTCGGATCCAAAGTAGATGAAGATGGTGATGTTGGCGTTGTGTAGGAAGTCCCAAGCTACAGGAAAGATATGAATGAATATTATGGAGACACATGAAAGATTCACCCAACAGATTAAGGATAACACCCAAAACTTGAATAGACGAATTTGAAAGATTTGGAAAATGTTCACGGCATCCAGTGGATTGAGGATAAAAGATAAAGCAAGATGGTTTCGAAAGGTTTCTTGACAAGTTGGAGACCAAAGAATTTCTTGTGCTTCTTGAGAAGATCTGAGTAAGATTTAGCCGTCTTCAGGACATCTTTTGCCGAACGATGATGATAACTTGCCAAAAAAAGGAAAAGCTCTGGAGTTGGTTGAAATCTGATGACGGTGAAGATTAATAGTTGATTTGATGATTCCAGAATTGCAGCGATGTATTTAGCAGAAGGACATGACCAAGATAGGTGACTATAAAATTCGAGATTTACACTTTCATAACTTTACACAGGTGTGATGTTCTCGAAGCTTGCGAGGAAAAAAAAGAAGATGTTATTCATGTTCTTCCATTGATATAGAATACGAGAGAATATTGTCAAGATATACCCCCACGAATGATCAACGTAAAAAGCAAAGATTGGTGTTTAGGAAGATGCATTCGAAGAATAGATTATCTGGCCCTTCGGATAAGAAAAGACATATTTACTTTTTCACCTTGTTGATTGGATCACCGGTTGAAAAAGAGAAGAGATTTTGTATACGAACCAATGATAACTCATACATTTAAGCAAAATTATCAGAGATGAAAGGATGAAATTCTCTCGTATCAGATAGAACCCTGCAGATATAGAGTTCAGAAAGATGTGAAGAATGATAAACGGATGATAATCCAGCATAGTGCCTTAAAAAATCTCCGGATTGCCAAAGATACTAGAATATGATATAGGGATGATCACGGTATAACTCAAAATCACAAGAGATAACCACGACCATCTTGAGGATTAGATTGATAGCATTTACCATATTCCACTCATGATAAGCGTCATATAGCTACACCGACAACCAAATTACCATCATAAGCATAGGATCGACACACGTTATGTATATAGCCCAAAATAATTTGCAACAAAGTAAAAAACTCCAGATTAAAGCATTAGTGGCCAAAGATTGAGTTAGCATGAACATGCCGACAAAGAGAAGGTGAAATGTATCACACATGACTGAAAAGAAGTTTGGAAACACAAATGAATGAAAGAAATTTTTTCCGCATTTTTCGTTATTAGAATACCAAAAGCTGCAAAAAACAACTTAATGGATAGAGATTAGAAACTCCGCATTCGTTGAAAGCATGCAGGAAGGACGAACACCCTTAACAAGGCCATGTCGGTTTATAAGGAATCATATAGATCGTGTCTGTTTACAAAAACCTGTCGGTATGGAATGTACCAATAGTTGATACCCAAAGGCAGATTACTATAACAAATTGGATGCAACAGACAGACAAAACGATTTGGCACAAACATCGTATGGTACTACAGAAACCCAAAACACGTGAATCCTAGTTTGAATTTTTTAGAAGAGAATTGATAAACGTTACACTTCCTTACCAGCAAAAAGGGTGGGTGGGACGGTTAGAAAAAAATGGAAGCATTCCTACTCTCACGTTTAGTTTTTCCCTAATATATATAACTACCAAAACTATTTTTTAGACTGACAACGACCATCTTGGCTGAGACCATGAAGGGCGGAATGGTTCTGATACCAGATGTAATACCTCTAGACCCTACGCTCTAAATCACAAGCCGATATAACCCAAAAGTGCGTAAGGTGGTGCTAACGTGGAGGACCAAAGGACACCCATGTGTAGGACCGTCCAAGAAGAGTAGGGAACGGTGCCGGCCAACCACCCTACCCAGTTCTCGTGGTTATAGCTTCAAGTGCGAAAGATGTAGTCGGCTGGACTGCGAGTCAAGCATACACAAATGAGTATGTATATCAACGACAACATACAAGAGTACATTAGATCCAAACCATATAAAAAATAAAAATATTTAACACCATACGGCAAGATCCAAATATCCTAGATAGTTTTAATAGTTTGGGATACATCCTCGTACATCACACATAAGAGTATCAAGCTGAAGCGGAAGACAAGATCCCTGTACCGATAAGAAGAAAATTGGCATAAGATGCCCTGAAAATAAGCACATCCCACCCACAGATCTCATGGATCTCCATCCCTGGAATCTCTACATCAGACGGTCGTTGCCACCATCATCGGTCTCCTCGACCCGGTAGCCTTCCTGTGGATGTACCTGTCCATCTGAACAATATTTTATCGTGTGTGACCCTAGAAGGCTCATCAAGTCTTTATACATCTAAAGGGAAGAACCTGAGGGTGACGCAATTGTAGTGAAAATAAAACCTAGCAGTTCTATAGAGACACACTACAACATCCGCCTAACCATTGATGGATGGATGCTCATTAATTAACAATAGTTAATTACCCAACAAATATATATCAACATGAATAAACATCGCCCTCCCACCTCCCTGTTTCAAGAACGAGAAGGCGGAAGAACATCCCATCCGTAGGAAAAACTTATTAATCATTCCATGAAGGTTGTACTACTACTAGACAAGTTTTAGTCAAATTAAAGGCAGTACTTTAGTTATGCTTGTCTATGATAAAGAAACTATACTCCAAGTCATCCATAACCATGGACACGGCTTTCAGAAAGATTAATCTGTAGGGGTGCACAAATAGCAACACACGCGCGATCAACCTCGAAAAAACCAAATGAAATCCCAACAAGACATCACGACAAAGTATTCGCAAGATTCACAAATGATTTCAGGGGGGCACCCTACTAAGAACCCCGCAACGAAGTTCGCCGGCTCCGAGATGGACTCATAAATGACTGGGAACCCGGAAGTGTGACTGGGCATGTTGCCACATAAATGTATCATAATTCCTATACAATACAGTAGTAAATGATCCTCGAGCAATAGTAGTAATAAGCAGTAGCATGGCATAAGTACAAGATAGTAATAACGCTCAAACTAGTTTGTGGCCCCAAGAAATTAAATGCGAATCAAGCTAAGACTAAGGGGATTCATGGTCCAACATGCAGACAGTGCGATAGTCAAGGAACATGTATCAAGTACTCGGGGTCCTACGGGACACAAGTGAGCTTAAAGAACCAAATAGCAGATAATGCCCATCGGTGCCTCTTTTATTAGTTATCCTATTACTACTCAATTCAGTTGTTTAGGTACCTCGTTATTTAAAGACACTCACAAACCCTACACATGCAATTCTACGACTCGTATGGCTCAAACAACTCATGTAGGGAACAATCTTCGGTGGGGTTTGAAAGTAAATATTATGCAATACTTGGGTTTCAATTTAATTCAGATCTCGACATATAATGTAATAATAAGATAGATGCAATAGGTACTATATGTAGTGAAAGGATGGGGAATTGCTTGCCTGGCAGTTTAGTTGCAGAATAGGAAGTATCCAAGTAATACTCCTGAGGATCCTGATATTCTCCTTGCTCAATGTCTATCCGGATAAAAATCAAACACACAAGGGGCTGAAATAAATATATTGCACAAACATATAAATCATATGCAATGATCAAACAAGCATGCCATGATGGAATGATGCATAATTTACATGGCATAACATAGCATGGCATGGGTGAAGTGTGGGGTACAAGAATGCAGCATCTTATTAAGTTTTTTAGTCATGTTTTGCTCCCATAAACATTGATGTATAGTTAATATTTATATATGCATGCTTTAATTTACATAATAGAATGCTTGGTTAGAACAGGCTCGTCGAGATAATTGATTTAGGCATATCATTTTTCGAATCCAGAGTTACGAAATTGAAGTTGTGAATAATTCAAGAAAGGCATTTATTATCATTTAAATTATTTCTAAAAATTTAAATTCCCATAATTTATTTTATATAGCATATTCATATTTCTGACATTTTTCCGATCACAAAACATATATTATTTGTGTATTTTGGAATTACAGATTAAAAGTTACAAAATTAGGAATTATTAAGGGGAGAATGGCAAAATTTGCTGATAGTTTGAATAGTTAGGAGAATTATTATTAGAAATAAATTAGAAATTATTATTATTCAAAATATTCCAAACATTTTGGGTTTTGGAATTTTTTGTAAATTCAACAGCTTTGGGCTTCGTCCAAACCAAAAGTCCAATTGAATTTAAAAAAATCAAATTAAATTTTACTTGGAAAGTTTGAAATGTTCAGGGGATGGAAAGGAAAAGAGGGCCAAGTTTTTTTAGGAAAAAGGCAAGAACCCATCAGGTAGGAACACTGACACAGTGAAAACAAATTGGAAAAATAGCTAGCTTATGCCACCCTCGTCGGATGATTGTGAGCTTGTTGCTGATCCATTTTGAACGAGACTTGCAGTGTTAGAAAGCTAGTTCTCCCTAGATTATTATGCGGCGAATCTCTGCGCTATAAGAGCACGGTATAGGACGGTATCTTGTCAATAAAAGAGGTACAAAACCCATGTCCACACGTGCTAAAACTGAATTGAATTCGGTGGGTGAAGATAGTGAAATTTCCCCGACTTCGTCGGATGATTCCGAGAGCTATGTTCGACGGTTTGAGGTGTAGTTTTCTCTGGACTGGATTATGATGTGCCGAGAATAGGTTTCGTTCAGGATGCTTCACTGGATCTCGACTGCACTACTCGGAAATCGACCTAGAACAACGGTGCACGCCGGGGTTGAAACTGATAGACAAACTGCATTTGTTTGTAGTGAGATGGACCTAAGTTTATTAGAAGTTTGTGGGAGATGTAGTGAAGAGTTCTTTGTGTGGTTTGGTTTGATGGGAATCTAGGAATGCCCTGTTCAACATGGTGCTCAGAGATCTTCTAGAGGAAGTCAGAAGCGTAGGGGGGAAATTGAGGAACATAGACGATCTTCCCGGACGTGGATTGACGAACTGTCGGCCGTTTAACAATGAGTTTTGTTCAATCTTGCATGGAAGATTACAGGAGTTACACGTGGAGGATGGAAGAGACACAAGATATTCTAGCAAGCTTGTACATTCTGATGCACGTGTGTATGCTGGTCGGCGCCGGATCAGAATAGTAGCACGAATGGGCACACGTACGAACAGGCAGAGAATAGAGGCCACACACGGAGACGTTGTGTGTTGCTGACGGCTAAAAACAACGGTGATGCATGCAACCAGAAGGAGAACTGGCATGGTTAGGATCAAGGTGTGCTCACCTCGAGCTCGTGTGTAGCTGAGCTAGCCCAAGGCGGTGGAGGTGTTGAGTAGAAGATGAGGTGGACGATGGCAATCGGCGTCACGACGTTGAGTTCGCTTCAATGGTGTCAGGGTGTGCTGCAATGTCATCAGGGTACTTCTCCTCCTTGCTGGAAGGCGCATGATGGTGTTGGGTTCACGGTGGCGAGGTCGTCGACGAGGTTCAACGACGAGGTTCACCGACGGCAGGAAGGAGTCGGCGGCATCATGAATGGTGACTACGGGGTGCTTTTTCTCGGAGAAAACAAAGAGGGCAGAGCGAGATCTAGATGGGGATGGATAGGATAGGTATGAAAGATGCTACGCTGCTTTATGCCGAGAGGGCGCGCATGACAGCAATGGGAGCTGGTGGCGATCACCTGCAGGTTGCGAGCGAGAAGAAAAATAGTGGGGCGTCAGTCTCCACCGATACTAGGGAGGGATGGACAACGATCACGTGGATCTGGGCTAGCGTAAAGTGTTCAAGTTTTCGGTGACCCAGCATTTAGTCGTTGGCATAACACCTATAAAACATCGTTCCACCTGTATTATATCTCTTAGAGTGGTACAACAGAAACATAGCAGGTCCAAGATATTACTATAAGTTACAAGTGGACTCTTTACAAAAGATCCAGAGGACAGTGTAGGTTATAGAGAGAGAAAGTAATTTCTTAGAAAGAAGAATAAGAAATAACAACTCAAAACTATCATACTAATAAGACTAGTATATAAACTATTTGTCTTGCAATTGCTGCTATTGCATTGCTCTAAAGAATTAGGTTCTATGGCTAGATATTATACTCCTATCTAATCAGAAACTTCGTCTTCACTTTAGTTGTTGTATATGTTGACTTCCTTAACTTCTATGAAGAACTTGAGATTTTGGTGATGATTTCCTGGAGCATAAGTTGATGTAGACGTCGTAATCTACCAAGGGTTATGAAGGTACGGTTTAGTACGAGCGTACTCAGCAAGTTCACTAAAAAGAAGTGTATGATGCACTATCTACATCCACAGACCGTAGGTCATAGGCTATGTAGGTTTTCGTAAACATTTCTTCAAAGGTTGCTATTATTCTAAAAGCTATGTTTGTTAGCCTTCACAGGTTTACCAGAACATTCGTGGAGTTCCTTTCCTGCAGCGTTCGCAGCTTCTTCCCGGAACATGGAGTAACATGTCACAGTTTGTACACTCTGCAGAGATGCGTTGCTTTACCCATGAGAGATTCTTATCCATGTTTCACATCCAGACACGCATTCCCGTTCACACTTCCTTGGTATGAGTCCAGGTATAAGTATACAAGCCAATCACTGCCCTTCTTCGCGACCCTGCATATACCACAATTGTTGTACTTTCAGACTCATGGCAGACTTTTCCCCGTTAATACGGCTTTACGTTAGTCGAATAAGCACCACAACCATTAACACTAGAAATCTGTCTTTTGTAAGGCCAGATCCACAGTAGACTTTTTCTCGAATACATTGCTTTACCCATGATCTACTACTTACAAAACGCCCAGAACAGTGTTCGCTACATGTGAAAGGAAGAAGATCCAGCTAACTTCCTCCATATAGATCTCATGGTTAATGTGTATTATAGTGGGCAATCATCACTGGCTACATTCGTTGCTAAGTCCTATATAATATGTTTACAATCGGAACTTTCGTAGTAGGTTATTACCTCTTGGTAAATAACCCATAATCATGTTATTATGAAAATAATGTTTTCAGACCTTTTTGAAATGCAGGTGATGACAACACTAGATTTGCAAAATACTTGATGGAAAATAATCAAAGGACATGAGCAAGTGTGAACGTGCCTTTTGTGATTACAATATTATGCAATCACGGTCTTCTAGACAATAAAAGATCCAATATCTAGAAATACATCATTGGTCCAGTAAGAACTGACGTTTAAAGAAACAAGATGTCTTTATGCATAAGTAATGCTATGCATTTTATAAAACTCCCTAAGTGAATCCCAAATATTGAAAGTGAATTGAACTTAGGTGATTTCTTTAACATTTAGTTTATTTTCAATTTTACTTCAAAAGCATATATATTTATAAGGAACTTAAGTCTTCTCATACAAGATATAAAAGTATAGTATAAATCATTTTAAGAATAGAATTAATTGTTATCTGGTAATTAGGATGAAAGTCCAGGTGTTGGGTTATTAAGAGTTGAAGGACTTATTATAGGGTTATTGTCAAAGAGAAGGTTTCCTGGTTAACTACAAAAATAATAACTTGTTATCTGGTAATTTTACTTCAAAAGCATATTTATAAGGAACTTGAAGTGGCAAAAATAATAACTTTCGAAGAGAAGGTTTCCTTGATAAGGTTTAAACAATCTTTATGTTTAATAGAATTTGATCGATGTGTTTTGCGTTTGCTCATTGAGTTTGGACTTGAAATGCTTTATGTCTTAGTTGAAACAGAACAAAGTTAACTACAAAAATCTAAATAGTTTTTAGACATGATGTTTTTCTAACTTTGAGACTAAAGCGAACTTTAAAAGTGTAAATAAAATTAAGTTGTAATATGTTTTAATTAGTACCAAGTTTTAGGTTATGACAGGTATGATTATGGTGTGAGATCATTCACTTTATTTAAGTAAATGATTGGATTAAATATGCTTTTCTATTATTAAAATAATATGCACTTATTAATGGAATTATAATTTGGATGATATTATTAATGTGTTAGGTTTAAATTCATATTAAATATGGTTAAGATATTAAGATCATTCACCCTTCATATGAGTGAATGTTGTATAAGGTTATCTTAAAGGTTTCAAAAGAGTATTATAAATCTTTGTGATGGTTTAGGACTTTAATATTTAGATTTTAAGGATTTAATATTTCTAAAGAAATATAACTATTTCTTACTTAGGAAGTATTTTTAAAGAATTAACAAAACATTTATCTCATTTTTATTAAATAGATAAATGAAGATTCATTACCTAGGAACCTTGAAATGTTTTAGAATAATATATTTAGTATTTTTCCTAGTAAATATACTTATTTAGTATCTTAAAATGAATTTTATCTATTTATATGCATTAACTTTATTTTTATAAAATTCCTCAAAGGATTAAATAACCTTAAATATTTGTTTCAAGTTTCATTTGTAAAAAATTTAAGTTAGTATTTTTTATAAAATAGTTGATTTATTTTTATATAAAAAATGATTTTTATTCATTTTTAGAAAATTTTCATATATTATTAATCTTTATTTAGGATTTTAGTAGCTTTAATATTTAGTTTTATTTTATTTAACTCAAAGAAGTGAATTTATATTTTTACTCGGTAGATAATATTTTTGTGATCATTTTTATATATTGTATGTATTTTCCTGGTTTTATTTAAATTATATATGTATTTTATAGGTTGGAAATATTTGTATTTGGTTGATTTTATATATTAAAATAATAGAAATACTAAATTAAAATTTTGGCTGGCCCAAATGGTCTTCCTAGACCAAATCGGCCTATTAGAGCCCACTCTGGTTGGGTCAACCCGACTCAACCCCTCTCCACTCCCTAATACTACACGCACTCACGCACAGGCACACCACCAAACCCATCTCTCTCACGCTCAAGCGCACGAAAGACACCGCCTCTTCTCTTTTTCCTCGTTACCCACCAGCGCTCGCACCGCCGCCTGCCGCCGTGTTGTCCATCGACGGCCTCTCTCGGCGCTGCTCCCCCTTTCTTTCTTCTCTCGATTTCCTTCCGCCGCGGTGCCCAGCACCTGCGCGCTCACCCCCTTGAGAAACCCTAGGCTGCTTCCCTACGTGTCTTCTCGGCCATCTCCGACTCCCCGGTGCCATCGCGCGCTGGCGTGGCTTTTCTCCAGTCCTTTACACCATCTCCTCATTGCCCCCCCAACTAGTACCGCCTCTAATGGACGCCTTTTGGCAAACCCTAGCCGAATTGGCTCAACTACTGGCGCTGCTCCTACATACCCGCACCTGCTGCTGCTCATGCCATGGCTGGCCGTGGTCTCCCTCACCTTGGGGAGGTAGTAGACTACGGCCGACCCCCTACTGCATTAACCTCGGTGGCTTTCTTCACGGCCCTATCTACCACTATTAGTTATCTCTTTTCTCCCCTCATTTATTCTTCAGTCATGTGTTCATTGATGGATGGATAAAGGTGATGTAGCGACGATTATGTTATCAGTAGCTACAAGAGTAATTGGTTGTTAAAAGATGTTGCCTTTGTCCTAAGGTACATAACTGAACTAAGATACAATGCTACTAGTATTGGTATAGGTATAGGTCTGGTAATTCTAGAAGTGGTTTGTGGTGAGAATCTATGACTATGTGTACTGCTAATGAGCTTATAATTGAGTTAGGTGTGGTACATGGTTGTAGCTTGTCATGTGTTTATGAGAGTGATCATCCAGTACTAAGCCATAATGATGTTCTACTAGTATTGTCTAGGTTGTGACGATCGATAGCCTGACCAATGAGGCATAATGTTCATCTGAGGGTTTTTTTTGGTTATGCTAAAGGTTCTGGTGTTAATAGCTTGATATAATTAGCTAATTACTTGTAAACAATTATCTCTAGTTTCTAATCTATTTGGGAATGTATGATCTAATATATATAGAGGAATATACATTTTGTATATATTTACAAGGTATAACAGTTCATAAGCATGAACAAAATTTGGATTAGTTGACTACTCCTAGTGTCTATGACATGGTTCTTGTGTTGGTATTGTAGATAGTGTGTTTTCTTGGAATATTAACGATAGCATGATTATTTAATTAAATAATCTAGTATGTCTAGTAGATACTTGTATTTATTCCTAGTATTCTTTACTTTGAAAATAGAAAATAAACTCATTGTACTCCTCAGCTCAGACAAAGGTTTATGTAGTGTATTAGAGTGTGTATGGAGTAGAGATACATGTTGTTTATACTTGTGAAGATATGGTTCAGATCCTTGGACTGAATTAGCATACTATTATATTAGTAGAGGATGATTTGATCTGTCCCATGTGGTTTTGAGTGTTATTAGTTGCTGGTGTAATTAGAGTGAACCGTACTTAGCTTCACTAGTATTTATGCATGTGAATTATTGATTACTTGATCAGTTGATTTAATTGGTCATGTAGTTATGGTTAGCTCTAGATTTAGGATGATAGTAATGCTCTACTAGCCATATGTTGGTTATAAGGTTGCTAGTTTAATATGTGTTCAAATGATTGTTCTGGTGGTTTATTAAACATTATTCTGCATCCCTTGCTTCTTGTGGATGACCTGCTCCTCCTAGTTGCTTGATTAGTTACTAAGATCTAGATATACATGGAGATATTCTTTCTAGGATAACTTCTGTTCTAAATCTGTTGTTAACGGATTCTTGTGGTAGCTTCTCTTAAATTTCTAATGGCTTTTGGTGAGTTCTTGCATATAACCACTAGTTTAACTACTGGTCCTGATCTTGATTTTCTGAGGTAGATAACAAAGGCTACGACTAGGAGGGGTGTGCATTTGATGAAATGGTTGCTAGCAGAGGTTCTGTGTGACTTTTATACTGCTGGGCCTTTTGCTGTGGAGGTTACAACACTCCACATGCATGTGCTGAGTGAGATGCTTGCATGTGGACCAAGTCTGGTACTAGTCACCAAGTCCCTTTTCTCCTTCTATTTGCACAAGCAACGAATGAGGTCTTGTTCTTATCTTAGTAGCTCCATTTCTTTACTTCCTTTTATAGTTTCCAAGTGACTCGATTATTTCTAACTATTTGAACATGGATATTAACCTATGACTTTGATTCATTTTGTAGGGATCATTCGAAGAAGAAAACAAGATCAAGATAGAAGGAATAGATTTGACTTAGTTTAGGATATTTCTTTTATTTCCTCTCTTTAGTCCATTGTCCATCTAATATTTATTGTTCATGTAATATTCTTGTGTGCGATTGTAATATTCTATTCTTACATGTAAGATTGATTCATGAGCTTGTAAGTTATATTTTAAAGTTGTAATAGTTATTTCTATTTGTTTTGAATTGTTATTGATATAAAATGTATGGTTACTTTGGAAGTTCAATTCCCAGAGTTGGGTTCTTGTTTATACATTGTCATATTGCTTATTGATATTTTAAATCATGCTCTGTATTACCAAAATTAGTATAAGTCATGCCCAATGTTCATTTCTTTGTGATTTATTTCTTTTTAAATTCTCTTCCTTGTGGTAATTTTTATTTAACTTTGGATATTGTAAACTTTATATTATTGTATATTATTTATAATGAAACATTTTATTTCTTATATAACTTCAAGTCTTGTAATTTTCTTTCCTCTTTTAGCACTCGTAAGAACAGAGTGATACTCTGCATACCATAAATATTGCTACAACTTCCAAATATTGTAACTTCTATTTTATTACTTATTTATTTATTATATTTTTATCTTTCCATTTAAATATTTGTAAAGGAACAATGTAATATTATTATTACTGTAATGTTCCTTCTATTATTTTATTCTTTGTTGTAATCCTTCATTTTTTATTTAGACATTTATACAAATAGTGTAATATGGTATAATATTAATAAAGTTCAATTTTCTTTTTTAATTCAAATCTTGTAATAGTTCTATTCTTTTTATAAATATGAATTCAATTATTATTTATTATTGTAATTCATTTTCCATTTGTAATTCAATTATCTATATCCTACTGTATTCTTATTATACTATTCAAATTTGAACTGTCTTCCCCTCAAACACAAGAGATATAATGAAGTCATGTCGAAATCCATAGCACTTGCACTGACGTTTCCATCAGAACAAGAGATATCTTGATCCTTCTATTGCTCTTTTAGGTTTGCGTGAAAATTCCCTGGATTTTGTTATGCATGAATGCAATGCACACACATATGTCCTCTCTATTTCTAGATGCTAATCCTAGGATGTTACAAAGTTGGAGTCCAGAACGTTGCACCCGAGCTGATCTTAATCGATCGGTGCATGTGCGAGAGAGTGTGTTGCACCACACGGTTGATCAAATCCAAAGCCAAGTAGCACCGGGTGAATAGCTAGCTAGAAAGATGAGATAGGACACATGGGGTTGGGTTGGTGTGTAGATAGATAGAGAAATTGCATGCACACACATTAAGATAGGACAAGATTTAGCTAGGAGATATAAAGTGTGTGTATGTGAGAGTACATACACGGTTAGGACTTTAGTTAGGTGAGAGGTAAGGTGTGTGTATGTGTATATGTACACATGGCCAGAATTTTGGGAAAGAAGAAGAGGATTGGAGTTTTTATATAGCTCCAAACTAGACTAGATGGGACTAGATAATGGCTTATTATCGCATGTGACATGCAATTGCACCCTACATCCATGTGTGGCATTTTTGTGAATGTGTGTGCATGCATGTGAGATATAGATGGTCATAAAAGAATTGCAAATAACAAGAATTGTGGAGGACGAGCACATGGCATATTTAAGAATGGTTTGGATCAAACCCTAAGGTAGCCATGTAGTATTTGGATCCATATAGTTGTATGTGGAATGAGTTAAAATACCAAGATTAAATTGAGATGCCCACATACATGTATATGGTAGAAGTAAGATGGGATCAATTAAAAGATGTCATTGCTTGTTAGTAGATGGAGAAGATTTAAAGAGATATGCCCTAACTCAAATTGGGCATTTGTATACAAGGATCAAGAACCAACTACATGATATCAAGAAGCGAATACATTAATAAGGCAAATGCAATATGAGGGAAGAACCAAATGAAAGGGTTTTAATATGATGCTCAAATGCAATGTGGCATGGTGACTTGAGCATGATATTATGATGATGCAATATTAACAAGTATATAGTAGAATTAATCTTTATTTATTATGTAGTACTACAATGTTAGACAATTGGGATGCTACACATAATTTCACTTCATCACGTAGAACTCTCAAGTGAATCCCACATGATTACTTCCCATTACACATACATGTTCTAATGGTTTTATTTATGCAATCAATTGTTATCAATTAATGATAATATTATATTATCTTACATGGATTCCATTGATAGACTATGCCATTTATATAACCGCAATTGATATCCTAAATTTGATCCAACTCTACTGCGACCAATTGGCTTTCCTAAAGTATTTTTGTGGATTATATCTCATTTAGAAGACACTAAATAACATTTTACTAAGAGAAGATAGATAACTACTCCTAAGAAAGATACCTAAAAACATCCTTCTTAAGTGTGACAAGGTTATCCTCAAGTGGATACTCATCACAAGTTATAAGAGCATTTGGTTTAGATAAGATGGCTTCCTACAGTCACTATCCAAACTACAGATCTCCTAAAAGGGTATTAATCCTAAGGTCAAAGTGTATGCTCTGATACCAGCTGCGATAACCAAGCATACCACTACATGATGTAGTACACTATAGTCATTGACCTAGCACCAATGAAACACCGTTCCACTAGTATTACATCCCTCAAAGTGGTACAACAGAAACATAGTAGGTCCAAGACACAATTATAGGTTACAACTCGACTCTTTACAAAAGATCGATAGGACACTCTAGGTTATAGAGAGAGAAAGCAATTCTTACAAAGAAGAACCGGAAATAACAACTCATAACTATTAAACTAATAACACTAGTATCTACACTACTTGGCTTGCAATTTCTTCTATTGCATTGCTTTACCGAAGTAGGTTCTAGGGCTAGATATTATACTCTTATCTAATAAACAGCTTTGTCATCACTTTCATTGAGGTGTTCAATGACTCCACGGACTTCATTGAAGAACTCGATATTTTGGTGATGAATCCTTTGAGCATAAGTTGATGTAGACGTCGTCTTTATTGGCTTTAGAATCTAGCAAGGGTTAAGAAGATACGGTTGAGTATGAGCATACTCAGCAAGTTCACTAAAAAGAGTGTTTGATGCACTAGTTACAGCCATAGACCATAGGTCATAGGCTATGCAGGTTTTCGTAAACATTTATTCAAAGGTTGATTTTATTCTGAAAAGCTATGTCTGTCAGCATTCACAGGTTTACCAAAATTTTCGTGGAGTTCCTTTCATGCCACGTTCGTAGCTCCTTCCCAGAGTAGGAAGTAACAAGTTACAGTTCTTACACTCTGCAAAATGTCTGTTACTTTATCCATGACAGATCTTAGCTTTGTTGGACATCCGAGCCGCGAACCCGTTCACATTTCCTTGGTATGAGGCCCAGACTAAGATCCAAGCCAATCACTTCCATTCTCCGCGACCCCATATGTCCACACGATCCTTCGGGCCAAACTACATCTCCATTAAGCCCCCTTTCGGGCAAGATATAACCCTGATGAGTTCCCAAAGACTTTATAAGACGGTTGTGCCCCTGGCAAGCTCCATAAGGGTCTGACTATACCTCCGATAGCTGCTCACCGATAATCTAGACACCAATGGGGCCTAAGGGTGCCCGCCCATATGCTGGATCCGCACAAGGAATCACAGCGTCACGTTAAGGTCGTCTTGCCTACATATGAAAGGAAGAAGATCCAGCTGACTTCTCCGTCCCATTCCAAATCTTGTGGTTAATGCGTGATATACGGTGCAAGAATCCCTAGCGATATTTGTTATTACCTCTTGGTAAATAACTCATAATCATATTATTATGAAAATAGTGTTTTCTGAACCTTTTTAAATGCAAGTGATGACAACACTGGATTTGCAAAATACTTGATTGAAAATAACCAAAGGACATGAGCAAGTGTGAACTTGCCTTTTGTGATTACAAGATTATGTACTCACAGTCTTCAAGTCAATGGAAGATCCAGTATCTGAAAATAGCATCATTGGTCCGGTAAGGACTAATATTTAAAGAAGCAAGATGCCATTATGCATAAGTAATGTAATGCAATTTGATAAACTCGAATCCCTATGATAAATGTCGATGAACTAGGATTAGGGAACTGGAATTGGTTTCTTTAGAATGTGTTGTCCTTTTAGATAAGTTTCACACTTGTGCTTCTCATTAAGGCTTGTGAGTGTGTGTGAAACAACATGTAAGTATAATAAAGTACACACAATAATAGAACACTCAAGTGTGGAATGTATCCAAAGATTTTTTATATAAAGATGGCTAATTCTATTGAGCTTATATATATAAATGTTTAAGAATTGTTGTTAAGGTATCTTAAAAGAATAAGTTTTGAAGGAAAGCTTACTTAATTAAGTAAAGCATTTACATTTTAAGTTGCTACTTTTAATGTTTCTTCCAAACTCTAATTATTAAGGAAGAAATCATTACTATATTTAAATAGAGTATTAAACTTGTAATTTGGACTTATATATTGAATATGAATAGCACTATATGTTGTTTACTATATAATACTACCAAAGTGTAAATAAGATAACATTACTTTTATTTGAGTGGTGATTTGTGGATTGTAGAGGTGAATGAGGTAATCTTATACAATTATGATTTAGTTACCATATTGTATAATATAGATATGGTATTACTTGAACTACTTTAAGAATTATCTTGACATTTTAAAATCCTTATTAACTTGTAAGAGTAATGATAATAGAAAAGTTTTAAAAATTCAAGAATATTACTGGTAAGGCCTTTATATTTGCTAAATTTTTTTTGGGAAAATATTATAAAACTAATTGTAAATAGTAATTTATCAAAACTGTATTTAAATTGTTTTGGACTAGGTTGAATTCATCCTATCAATACTTAAGACTAATATTATTATTTATCTTACACGGATAATGTTATAAATACTATTAGTTTTACACATCCTTTTATGAATTACTAATTAAGGAACTATGTTTAATTTTGAGTTATTAGAGTATTAAATTTTTATTTAATTCAAAAGTGGAGTATTATATTTTTAACATTTAGATATTTTTTGATCATTTTGGTATATTACATGCATTTTATGATTTTTAAATAATAATATATGATTTTTATAAGTTTTAATACCTTATAAAATGCTTAATAAATAATAAATATTTAATTAAGTAATATAATATTTTATGTTTGTAGTTTTGAACTGTATTTTTTATTTTTCTAAGAATTTTGGTATACTATTTATATTTTTCTAATTTAAAAATATTAAAATATGAATTTTCTAATTTCTAATACTTATAAAATCTTTATTAAACAATAATTATAGATTTTATTTTTCTTTAATATAATACTTATGGGCAACACAATAATGTATGATAATAAATTTAAATGGTATATTTTATTTTTATATAATTTTCATATATTAAAAATCTTTTTTTGAACTGTAAAATAAAATCTATTGAATTTATAAGGTTTAATCATTTTATAAAATCCTAAAAGAAAATCTAAAATCTCTTATTGTGTCACACTAATGTCATACTGACATCAGCACGGGTCTAAAACCTTTTTACACTCCTAACTAACCTAGCCAAAGAGACAAACATGTGGGGCTCCCGACACGCCAGTTTCCACCTGGACATTGGCCCAAGTCCAACTTCTTTTGAGGTCGGGGTTAAGGTCACGATGATGTCAGCGGCAGGCACCACCACTACGTGTCACCGGTGATCACCGATGGCGATGCCGAGCATCTGAGTGCGTGTGGTTAGGTGTGTTCGAACGAGGCGAGTTAGGTGCACCGATTGGAAGTAGCCTGCCCTCTAATGGTCATCGGAAGATGGCCGGCGGCGAGGCCGAGCGGCGGTGGTTACCGGTGAATGTCGTTGTAACACCCTCGGCCCTATGGAAGTTTTTGCGATTCCCGCCAACCCGCATAGAAACGATTCAAAGGTGCCCATGAGGCACTTTCATGCGGGTGGAAAACAAAGTAATACCATTACACATTAGTCTACGATACAACCCACAGAACTGATATATACAACAACGACTCCATGAGTCAAGGATACAAATATACAGTCCAAAGATCCAAATCACCTTGAGAAAATACACAACCGAGTATGGATAAGATGCAAATTGAGCTAAGAGCCCTGAAGAATAACCAATGGCGTTCATAACCCTGCCCAGGCCAAACCGGAAGGGTAACTCTGCTAACGACGTCGATCTCAAACCTGCTTAAACAAAAGGGGTGCCGACAAAGGGCAAAGGAAAAAAAGAGCGGTCAGTACTGAGGCCAGTACACGGCGAGTCTTAGAATTCGGCGGCTCTCGCCTATGTAGGTATGGTGGACTGAAGCGGCAGCGCAGCATGCACTAAAAAACCTATTGTTGTGACCTCGATCGATAAAGATCCTTGGTACCTGTGATTTACATGCTAGTCCCTGGATCAATAGATAGCACTCACGGTCGATGAATACTATGTAAAACACAATGTAATTTATTACACGAATAATCCAGAGTATGAAATTATTACAAATTTGCTTAGCATATAGCTTGCTCAAATAACAGTGGAAACATAAATAATTGGAGTCCATCAACACCCCAGTCTTGTTGATTGTAGACTCGCGATCCCTATGCACCTTTAAATCTTCAGAGTTTGCACATAAAATGTGCAGCCAACAAGTTGGGTCAATACTTTGAATGTATTAGCAAATTACACCAAGAAAGGAATAAGACTAACTCTATATGCAAGGCTAGTTTAGGCTGTGGGGTTCATTTCCACAAAGCTAGTTTTTCTCTAAGTGTGCAGAAAAGAGAGAGAGAGGGAGTTTTTCCCTACTTTGTAAACATTTGTTTAAGTAATATAGGGTCGAATGGCACATGAGGATAGTACTCACCAAGTGTCCAAACAACCTAACACTTGGATATTACTCACCAAGTTCCCAAACTCCCACCCATTGGCGATATGACTCATGCCATGGGGTTTTAGAAAACTTTATGTTTTGAAAGAGAGACATGAAGATCCTTTAAGAGGCTCCGTCCTTCAGATGCTCAAGTGTTCTTTTCCGTGAACTCGGCAGATCGATCAGATTGCAATACTCTCGAGAGTTTGTGTGCTTTACCCACAATCCACGATCAAGTCCTTTTACATACAAGACCATGGCGAGGATTTCCCTTAATAGCCCCTCTACCTTCTGGATCCAACCATGCCAAGAACCTCCAACTGTTGGTACCCAGGTGAGGTTTCCCACTAAGTACTAGGCCAAGATAGCCCATTTGTATTGTGGTTGCACTGGAAGCTTTTGAATTCTCAAACATGACAAACTTCTTTGATTCCTGGGAGGTCGTCCTCCACCAAAATTCCACTCGTTTACCCGACAACCATTCCGCCCAGAAGAAACCTTAGTTTTTTATTTTTAAGTGGGATTTGAGAAGAAGGATTGCTCAATAGAGCATTATACTTAGAAAATTTCTTGTCTTTTGAACCCCCCAATGGTACTTTATATATATATCATAGCAAGTACTTATAAAAAACAGGGGTAATCTATTAGGAGGGAGAAATCCTAAGTATAGGACTACTCATGGCATACTACAAAAACTTCGCACTTACAAAATTATTACTAAGGAAAATTCTACTAGAACATCCTACACATGCATTCTAAAGAATTCTAAGATCAAAACATGCATAGTCAAAACTGGGGTAATATTATGAACAAGTGGTATAACTTGCCTTGATCCAAGTAGCAATCTACACATCAATACTCCTCGGCGCACTCCGGACAATCTAACGAAGACACAAACATAGATATAATTGCTACTTGCACAAAAACAAAGCCACGGGAATAATATGCATGCATGCAACATCGTAATATGCAAGAATGAGTTACAATTTCTAAGGTACTATTTAGGGGTGATATTGTGTTGGGGATGTTGTTAGTATTAATTTCCCACAGATCTTAGGTAATTTGGATTATTACTTTATTTTATATGCTCATAAGGAGATCCAATCTTCTAATCTACCATGAAACAGACCTAAAGCTCCTAAGACATGTTTTATAATTTTAAACAGTAGGAATCATGAAAACAAAGCCAATGCAACAAGAAACAACTCAAACAGAGCTATACTTATTTTTCTATGAATTAAAAACTCCAATCTAGTGATTAAAATACACACACATACTACTACATTAAACTCGCAATATTATTTCAGATCTGTGTTCTACACTTTTTTAGCAATCCAACGACATATTATTTGTAATTTTTGACAAGTACTCTATTTATTATGAATTTCGCAAGTTATAATATTTTCTGCCTATTTAAAATAACACAGATCTAATCTAGTCAAACCCCGCCACATGTCGGGAGCAGATTGGACGTGCAGGGTGGAATGCTGACTACGCGCGCTGTCGCGGCACTTGCCACGCGGTGCGACACGATAGGGCAGTACCCCTTCCATTAAACAATCTAATCTAAGCCGTTGCTACACGATCTAACGGACGAGGGGTATCGACGACTAACCTGGCGGCGGACACGTCGGTGGTGAAGCTCGGCGGTGTCCTGGTGGATTCCCAAGGTGGTGAAGTGGTCGACGGCGTTCAGTAGGTCCTCGCGGGTCCCCTGTCACAGACGGTGGCGAGCTCCGACGATCTTCGCGAGCTCCAATGGAACGTCGGCGAGCAATCGAGGTCGTTGCACTGCGATGGACAAGGGGAAAAACAGATGAGAAGAGGTGGTCGAGCGAGAGGGTCACGGTGGAGGAGAAAAAACAAAGGAGGGTGCTCGAAACCTCTGCTCCCGAGCTCGAAGGCGGCTTCCTCCGGCGAGATCGGAAATGAGCACGAAACGGGCGGCCTGGTGGCAAGAGTTGGAATTAGTTTAGGGTTTCTGGCGGTGGGGTCATGGAGTTTATATGGGTGGAGAAACTTGGCGAGGGGGCGCGGATTCTAGTTCGATTTGGCCAGAGTCCATTCGGCACACTGCGGTGTATTCGTCCGGTTTCCGCGGGATAGGGATGACAGGTGGGGCCGGGCTGACAATGGTTGCAGGCTGCGCGCTGCCGGGTTGGCGGGCTGCACGCTGGCGGGTGCTAGCGGCTGGCGGCACGGCCCAGCTAAACTAAGTGACGCACGCGCAAACGCGGCAGAGGGGTCGCCTGCGCGGGCCGGCCCAATTAGATTAGGTTAGTTTGTTTTTTTATTCTGTTCTCTAATTATTTTCTGTTTTTACATTTTCTTTACTAACTTTTGCATAACAACTTCAAAAATAATGAAACTAGTCTCTAAAAAATTGTAAAAAGGAAGAGATAAACTTAGGATTATAAGAATAAATTTTTTCATAGCCTTTTGAAGATTAGGTTTAAATATCCTCCTTTTGTCTTTATAGGACTATATGGGGAAAACAAAATAAGGTTTTAGGGAGAAGGGTTTTGATGCAAAAAATTATTGTGTGATGCCATGATGCAAATGATATGATGCATGCTTCTAGTAACATCTTTAATATTAAAAATTAGGATGTTATAAACCTACCCCATAAAAAGAATATCGTCCCCAAGATTCAGGTTGGCTAGCAAATAGGTGTGGGTGTTCCGTCTTCAAATCTTGTTCACGTTCCCACATGGATTCTTCCTCGGAATGGTCATTCCATTGAACTTTGAAGAATCTGATAGTGTTGGTACAGGTAATCCTCTCAGTTGTTTCTAATATTTTGATGGGTTTTTCCTCATAAGTAAGATCATTCTCCAACTGAACCTCATCCAGGGTAACTGTATCTCTTAGTGGTGTTTCGGCCATTTCCAAGTGACACTTCTTTAGTTGCGACACATGAAACACATCATGAACTGTTAGTCCTTCCGGCAATTCCAACTGATAAGAAACTTCTCCTCTTCGAGCCAGAACCTTATACAACCATATGAATCGTGGAGCCAACATAACCTTGAGTCCAAACGTTTTAACTCCTCGAAGTGGTGAAACTCGGAGGTATGCTCGATCCCCTATTTCATAAGTCACATTCCTCCACTTGGAGTCAACATAGCTCTTTTGTCGGGATTGGGCTACGTTTATCCTATCTTGAATCTATCGTACCTTTTCCTCGGCATCCTTGATCAACTCAGGTCCAAACAGCCTATGTTCTCCAACTCCACTCCATAACAACAGAGTTCTACATTTCCTTTCATATAGAACTTCAAACGGAGCCATCTTGATAGTTGTTTGGTAACTGCTGTTATACGAGAACTCCGCATACTGGAAGTTGTCGTATCTGATTAACCCTCTCGTTTTGGCCATCTATTTAAGGGTGGAAAGCAGTACTAAACTCTAGTCTGGTTCCTAGAGACTCATGTAGCTGTCACCAAAACTTCAAGGTGAACTGGGTACCTCTATCATCCACAATTTCTTTGGGAACGCCATGCAGACTTACAATACTTGACATATATATATCTTGGCGAGCTTAGCAGTTGTATATGTAGTCTTTACGGGGATAAAGTGAGCCACTTTGGTAAAGTGGTCCACCACTACCCAAATAGAATCATATCTTGAACGAGTGTGGGGTAATCCTGTGATAAAGTCCATGCCAACCTTGTCCCACTTCTAGTCGGGTATAGGTAGCGGTTAACTCCTTATAATCCACTTCTTACCAACATATATATTTATTTAAGATAACTCTTCTATTCCATTTAGGAGTGAGTTAACTCCATCAATTATCATATTGATAGGATTCTCTTCATACACTCCCATCCTATAGATGATATCTACAACTAGCATTACTACTTACCTCTTCTTACATCTTTCTATAAAGGCTTTAAAGTGAATGCTATGATAAGAAAAAGAGTTGATAGATCAATATTTCATAGGCTAAGAATTGATAAATCAATAGTTGATTACTCAACATTGATGTTCAATACATATTAGAGTAAGGTTCAATAGAAATGATAAGGATTGGTATGGCAAGAAAGATATGTGGTGAAGGGTCTTGACTTGGTTTCCTTCCTACTCAATTGGTGATAAGGTATTAGTGTTTAAGAACTACCATGATCAGATAAGAATAAAATAGATTTAGTTATTAAATTCTCGTTACTTGAGTTATATACTTAACTTGGTATCCAAGAGTTGTTGTACTGAATACCATGATATGATCTCTAAAGATCTGGTATTAATCATTAAGCAATGTGTTGTGGTATAGTTTTATTACATTTGATCTACCCTTATACCAAATCATCTTTACCCAAAATATGGTTTTAGAAAAGATCATATTGAAACTTAACGCCATTAACTTAATGATCTACTTCAGTTCCACCAAGTTAAGAGAAGCTTCAATCACTTTGACCAGTTTTATTCAAAAGGCGCAAAAATTATTCATATTTTATTTGCATGAATGCAATGCACACACCTGAGCTTAGCTTATTTATAAGCTATAATGCTGGGATGTTATAGGATATCCATAAAAGACACAATCTACCACTTTGTCAAAGGGTTTATGCGCGACATACTTCTCCAGCATGCGCTCAGGAGGCAACAGGCCACAGGGACCCTCACTTTCTAGCAGATGGTTAACATTCTTAGCAGTTCTGCCGCTGCTGATGACGTGGCCCAGGCCGGTCCTATCACCTTACCCGGGCCACCGCCGCCATTTCCCAATGGTCCCACTTCCTCAGCATCGTCCTCCGCCATCGAAGAATCTCCTGCACCCTCCGACTCCATTTTGGACGCACTTTACACCAACATCAGTGTAGACTTGTGAAGGGTTCGTAGCATAGAAAACAAAAAATTTCCTACGATGGGAACAACTATTGTAAGAGCCCACCTTTATAAAGGCAAAGGTCCCTGTGTTTGCAATGCTAGTCCCTGGATCAATTGCTAGCATCCATAGTTTAAGATGAAGTATACAGAAACAAAGGTCATTATTACATCGTCATTCCAGAGATAACATAGTATTTTACAACTCCATAGCCAAAGGCTAGAGAAAGAGTTCAACTTAACAAAATAAAATAAAGTCTTCATCTTCATGTGCCACAGGCAAACATGTTGAGTGTAGACTCATAACCCTAATCCTCATCAGAGTAACCTGCAACATCACAAGTTACAGCCACAGTGGGTCAATATATTGGAATTGTATTGGCAAGTGATACCTTGGTAGAATAATAGTTTCTAGCTTCTACATGAATTTGTCTAAGTGTATCTTAGGCTTGCTTTGCTCAAAATAGGTTTTGCCTATTAGTTGATAACACTTAGTTTTTGTTTGACAAAAACTCCCAAGGAACCACCAATTGACATTGGTGAACCTTAACCCTTGTTCAACCACAAGTTTTTAACTTAGAAAACTCGGATGAGGAGATTATTGATAGCTTCCATGTCTTCATGCTCAAATTGTCCATTGCCGGGGACACGACTAAGTACTTAGATTCTTCCTTCTCGAGAGGTGGTGCACTTTCCCCACAAGACTCGACATGCATCGAGACAAGACCTTTCAGAAGCCTTCCCTTAGACCAAAATGGACGCGCTCCAAACCTATCACCCCCTACCACCAACTGTCCATTTGGCTAAGTTATTGCAACCTATATGGTCCAGGCAGAGCCCATATTGCCATGTGGGTACACTAGAAGCTTGTTAACATTTGGCATCTCAAATTCCTTTGTTTCTGAGTGGCTTTCCACAAGTGTGATACACAAGGTAGACCATAGATATGGGCCTTGTGTAACCACTCAACATAACCCAAACACAGCATTCCACCCAGGTGATTCATTCACTTAGTTGTTTTATTAAGCAAAACACAAGTCAAAGACTTAGCAACATTTTCCATAGCATGTATATAATCCACCCTTGTTTGCTACTAGCTAGGCTAAGCATGGCAATATAGAAATTATCTTAACTTAGATAAAATTCTAACAAGTCTACACATACTAGGATTTCCCAAGCATATCACATAGATACTTAGCAAAAACATCATGCGAGCCCTATACAAAATATCACTAATGCATAGTCAAAATATTGGGAAAAAATATGAAGCACCACTTGCCTTGGTAGTTGGGGGAGTAGCAACAATCCTCACAATCACAATCACCACTAGCTCCAAAATATACACATAAAATGATAGCACCAAATTTCTATTCCAAACAAATCAAGCAAAAATATATGAATGCATGCAATTCTATGTGATGATTTTTCTTAAACTAAAAAAAGACAAGTAAATAGTACTAAACACTTATACACTAAATAAACTTAATTTTGCTTTAAAAACATTTTCTAAATAATTTCTATACACAAAATAAGCCTAAGAATGTCTCTGCATAAAATTCTATTTTAACAGAAGCAAAACACAAAACCAATCCTACATATGTGTAGGATTTATTTTTTTGATTCCATTGATATATTATTTGTATTTTTTGGATAAACAGAACAAAAATTATTGAATTTACAAGTTTAAATCCGTAATAGATTCAAAAAGAGATTTTAAAATAAAATCCTAGACACGTGGACGCATCTGATTGGTCTATACCGTTTCGGCTGGATCGGACAATATAAGCTGCAGGATCTAATTTAAAATGTACGAGCCAGATCGATCTGTACCGCTTCGGTAAGTGACCTAATCTGGTCCCCTAGATCTAGATCTAACGGCACCGATTCGTTTGACCAAAGAGTGGCGGTGCGAATGGCTAGAACGGTGGCGACGCTCCTGCCGACGTGAACGGGCGGTGCTAGGGGTTACGCGGGGTAGGCATGGGTCGTTACCGAAGCACGGAGACGAGGTGATGTCGATGGTCAACGTGGTGGATACGCGGGCGTGCAGGTCCGTCGGGAATTCCTCGCCGGAGGTGAGGGCGGCTTCGGGCGCGCTCGGGCGTCGATGTTGGCGGCGCTACAAGGCACGGGAAAGAAAAATAAGGGCGGCGTTAGACGCAAACAGGAGCTGCGAGTGTGCGAGTGTGAACCAAAGAGGAAGGGGAAGGCTAGTTTTACCGTATGTGCTCGTCGAAGTAAAGCACTTCGTTGGGCACGCGCTGTCGTTGACGAAGAAGAAGCTATAGGTCACTAGAAGGGACACCGTGAGTTGGGTTAGATGCGCAGAGGTATGGCAAACACGACAGCAAGACCAGGAGGAAAGGGGTGGGAGTTCTCACCAGAATTGGTCGCCGGAGAGGCTCGGTACCGCGGCAGAGTGAGATCGAACGTGGGCAGCCTGGTGGCTCTTTGTGGCTGTGGCTTGAGGGGAAATGAGCGGAAGGAGGTGGGGATTAAGGAGAGGGGATCAGGGGAGAGAATTCCTCGCCGAATCAATGCAATTAAGCGCGGAAGTGATGGGGATAAATGGCAGCGGCGAGCTGGTCGTCGGCGCCGATTGAGGAAGAAGGGGGTGACGTGGCTACGGGCCCAGTGGTCGGCGGGTGGGTACATCGAGCGCGGGTGAGAAACAAAGGGTGAGATAGGGGTGGTTCTCCCGGGTGGGCTTGTCAACACCCAAATTTTGAATCCCAGATGCATGTCATGCCATACATCGCAATCCCAGGATTACCATTTTTGCGAGACATAACAGATTTGGGTATCATAGTACAACATCCATTACAAACCATACATAAGGTCTTACACAAATAAGGATCTCATGATCCAGTTCTTAATACAACTCAAGAAGCGGAATAACGTAATAATAAGGATAGCGTGGGTGAAGCTCCATCTTCCTGGTCATAGGCAATGCTGACGATGGGAGATGATCCTAGTTTTCGTAACCTTCCTACGGTCCATCCTCCTGGTACTCTTATTCATAGTCTAGCCACGGGAATAGCCAGGGACAAAGCCATGAGTACTCTTTAAGTACTCGCAAACTAATACTAACAAGTTAAGGGGAGGGGGGGTTTGTGGTAGGACACTAAGCTCTAGGGTTGTTTTGCAAAAATCCAGATTTACCTCTACTAAGTTCAGAAGCAAGAAAAACTAGTTGAAATTTTATCATACCTAAGTGGGAACTTGAATTTCATATCACAACTCTGTTGTGGTCAAGTCAAAGTCTCAATTCATTTCACAAGTCATTTTGAAAACATCTGACGGGGGAACAGTATGGCCACTCCAACTATCCATAACCGCCGACGCGGCTATTCGAATAGTTTGACACTCTGCAGAGATTGTACACTTTCACCACAACATTTGATACATCCGTCAGGAACAAATCCTGAATTCACCATACTCAATATGCGGATAATCAATCCTAACCTTTCGATTACACGCCCTAGTATAGGCACCTCTCCTGTGAGTTTCGCCTCCCAACCATGACCAACTGTCATCTTGGGTACTGCACAGGTGGACAATCTTCACAAGGTAGCCTCAGCTCCGACCTTGGCCGTGAGGGAACCCATACTAAGGTATATAAGTTTCTAGTCAAGCCCTACCCAATTTTCGAGTATTGTGGTTGTACGGTAAAATTGGAATGGTATCGCATCCAAACAACCATCAGTTTTATAAAGGGCTAAGGCTCATGCCTCAACATTTTTATCATCAAAATCATCTGGTTTTTGAAAACACATGTCAAAACATTTTAGTAGAATGACTCATCATTCCAAGGTTTTCATAACCATTTTCACCAAGTATTCCGATCTAAAGTTGATCCAGTTTTATGCTTAGCACTAGCATCTACAAGTGGGGTAAGTACTAATGAGGGGTGGTAAAAAAGTGGGGATTAATTAAGTTCAATCTCATGCCTTAGGATGACATCAAGAGTATCTAACTTAGGCCAAATTTAATGCTCTCTATGCAACCTTCCATTATCTTTCTAGTATCTACAATTCACTGAAGTAAACTCTAAGAGAAAGCTTTGATAAAGAAATAAAGTAGAAAGCTTGCAAGTAAAACTAGGATTGGGTTATCAAGTGGGTATGATCACATATGCTTAAGGCATATCGTTGGCATGGTAACAAGCAAGTATTTGCTTGCATAGGTATCAGTATACGCTTGCTAAGTTAATAGCCTGGAAGTATTGGCTTGCCTTGTGCAGAGCAGTGGTTGAAGTTCTCATCGGCTTCTTCTTCGTAGTATCCTCCTTCCTCCTCATATCCTTGGTCGGTACTAGCGTCTATAAATAAATACGAGGTACACAATCACCAAACAATACTTAACTATTTTCAATCATCACACAAAGGTGTTCTATAGATGATCTAGCATCATCACTAACATTACAAGAATAAAGCATTTTTCTTATTTATTTTAATTTGAGAAAAGTAATTTCTACTCATTGAAAAACTAATTAAGATTTAATATTCTCCAACTCAAACATGGGATCATGTTGACACATGTCATCACCATATATTTCAGTACATGGGAACGTGATTTAAAGTGGTGTCACAATTTAATAAGGTTTAAACTTTTTATTTCAAATAATTAAAGTGACTAGAAATGCCTATGTGGCATTGTTTTATTACTTGAACATTATTTCTGTAAGTAAACCCATATGTTTTTTATATATTCTGAAAGGTATGATCAAATGTGATCTTTGAGAGTTGGAATCAACTCATAAGCTATTATGGTTGAAATTTGAAAAATGTTTGAATGTAGAAAAGCTTTTGACTTGTTATTTTTACGAAGGGTGAGCTACAGATCCAAATGACTTGAATCCAATGGGCTTGTATTAAGCATTTCGGTACCTTTCTAACAAAATTGGTTTCATGCAATTTGGTTCACTGAATCGAGCTGGGTTGATTTTTGAAACTAGATACAGAACTGAGTTTGAATTAAAATAGAAGAATCTAAATTCAAACGCTTGGGCTGCGCGGGAAAGGTTAATGGGCCGGCCCAGTGTCACTCTGCAGTGTGGGGCTCAAATAACAGGTGGTGCCAGCAGTTAGTGGTTCATAACACGCGAAGCGGTACGGGGCGGTGTGGTTCATTGGATTAGAAGTAAGATCAACGGCTGAGGGTCGTCGTCGACGATTAATATGTAACCGGCGAGCTCGAACCCTAGTGGCTCAGTGGGGGTGCATAGGGGACATACCGGGGCTCGAGCGACGACGGCGAGGCGGGCAAATGAACGAGTGGTCGACGCGAGCTCTGGGATGGTCGAGGCAGCTCCAGGGGTGGTCAAAATCAACGGATCCCTTCTTCTCCAGAGGCGGCCTGCTCCGGCGCAATTCCAACGAACTGCTTCTCCTCGTGCTCCGGCTAGAGGGTGGAATGATCAGTGAGGTGAGGGGAGTGAAATGGTGTGATTCAATTGGCTGGGGGTCGCCTCCTTTTATAGGCTCGACGGCGAGACCAAGAGGGATGGGCAGGCGACGATGGCGAGACGGCTACGGGCGGCTAGAGGCATGGCTGCGGTTGGTGATCGACAGGTGGTCTCCTGGCGATTCTCTAGAACTTGAATGTGAGCTTAGGGGCGGTGGAAATTTGTCGGGAACATGTGGTGCTCTGCGAGGCAGAGGCGGCGAACTCCGCGGCGAGTAGTGGCTACGGGGTACGAGCGATTAAACGAACATGTCTGGTGGTCTCCTGGGACGGTGGGGTGCATGCTGGCGGGCGACAAGGGCTCGAGGTGGTCGGGTTGCGTGGGAACGGCGCGTGCACTGGGGTGCGCGTCGACATGGTCGACAGCGGCACGGGCACGGCGTTCCTGGCGGTTCTGGTCTCTATTCTTGAGCTAGGGTTGGTCGAGAGGGGGCGGTGAGGCATGCGCTACCTCCCAAACAAGGTTGGCACAGCTAGTTCTTCCTCTAGCTTCATGTCCACCCTGGGGTGACATGGTGAGGCTCAGCCTGCTCACCATTGATGGCATTGGCAAGCTCACAGTGATGCTAGAGGTTAATAACTAAGCTAGGTGATCTACTAGATGTTTGTTGTGACCTAGAGAGGGGACAAGGTTGGCCAAAACACTGCTCAAAATAGTGTTTGTGATTTGTTTGATTTGAATCTGCAACCTGTTTGATGAAATGGCCGCAAGAAATTGAGTTTTGAATTTTGAAAAGATTTTTGGTGGGTGTTCTAGGCATGTGTTGTGGATTCTGTGGGTGCTTGGGTTTTGAAAATTGAACTTGTTTGAGTGGTTTTTGAAATAATGGGATCTTCCCATATGAGATAGATTCAATTTTAAACTGTCATTTAAACTTAGCATTTGAATGTTTTTGGATGATCACAAAGTGGACCTTGGTACCTTATTATGAGTACTAACAAGGGGTGCAAAGATCCACAGATGTTTCTGTTAAGTTCTGAAAGTTAGGGATATCCAAAGTAGGCATGAGAGTTAATTTGGCCAAAGTGACCATTCACTTCATTTGTTTATTTTGAATTGTTTGTCTTTGGGAAAAGTTTGGGGATTGTTTAGATGATATTTATTTCACCTTAGAATCATTTTACAAGCAAAGAAACACAGAACCATGGCAATTCAAAAGAATCCAAATTTTAATACCCACACATATGAATTCTTTCATATTTTTAGTTGGAAAAGTTTTTGTTAACCTTAATTTTGAGGATTAGAGTTTGATGATCCATGTTTAATATTTTTGGGATGTTACAAACCTTCCCCCCTTAAACAAAATCTCGTCCCGAGATTTCAAAAAGGACGAAAAAGATTACCTAGGATTTGAAGAGATCGGGAAACTCTGTCCTGATGTGATCTTCGCGCTCCCAGGTAGCTTCCTCTTCCGTGTGGTTGCTCCACTGGATCTTGAGAAACTTGATGCTTCGGGTTCTGGTAGTTCTAAAAGCTTCTTCCAAAATACGGATGGGTACTTCAGGATAGGTCAGGTCCTTGTTGATCTCTATGGTCTGGTGATCAATATTCTTGAAAACTTCCATCTTCTCCGGAACTTCGAGGCACTTGCAAAGTAATGAGATATGGAACACATTGTGCATGGCTGAGATCTCTTTGGGCAGTTCCAATTGATATGACACTTCTCCTCGATGTTTTAGAATCTTGAAGGGTCCGATATATCTGGGACTAACTTTCCCTTGAGATGGAAACGTTGCATTCCTTTAAATGGCGACACTTTCAGATACACAAAATCTCCGATGTTAAAGGCAAGGTCTGGACGTATCTTATCGGCGTAACTCTTTTGTCTTGACTGGGCAGTCTTGAGGTGCTCACGAATCTTGTGAACCTTCTCTTGTGCTTCTCGTAGGATGTCGGGTCCAAAAATCTGACTCTCTCCTACTTCCGACCAGTTCAAAGGGGTACGACACTTCCTTCCATACATGAATTCAAATGGGGCCATTTGCAAACTAGCTTGATAACTGTTGTTGTATGAAAATTCTGCGAATGGCAGACAGTCTTCCCATTTAGATCCATATTCTAACACACATGCTCTCAACATGTCCTCGAGTATTTGATTTACTCGCTCCATTTGTCCGTTGGTCTGAGGGTGATAAGCTGTGCTGAAATCTAGTCGGGTTCCTAAACCTTCTTGGACTTTCTTCCAGAATCTCGAGGTAAAATGAGTTCCTCAATCTGATACAATGTTCTTGGGGACACCGTGCAAACTGACGATTCTAGCGATGTATAACTCCGCTAGCTTCTAACTCTGATATGTGGTCTTGACTGGTAAGAAATGGGCGACTTTGGACAATCTGTCCATTATGACCCAGATAGAGTCATTTCCCCTACTAGAACTAGGCAATCCGATGATAAAGTCCGTTCCAAGGGAATCCCATTTCCATTCCGGAATCTGCAGGGGTTGCAACATTCCAGCGGGTCTTTGATGTCCCGCCTTGACTCTTTGACATATATCACACTTGGCGATATAGCTCCCGATTTCTCTCTTCATCTTATGCCACCAAAATTGCTCCTTCAAATATTGATACATCTTCGTTCCTCCGGGGTGGATAGAATAAAGAGTATCATGATCTTCCTTCAAAATAACTTCTTTCAACTCAGAATCTGCTGGTACACAAAGGCGTCCTTTGTACCAAAGAACTCCTTCTTCGTCTTCGGTAAATATGGGTACTTTGCTTGTACTGATACTACGCTTGATTCCGTTGATACTAGCATTTCCTTTCTGCGCCTCTTGATCTGCCTGATCAAAGTGGGTTGAAGTTCTATGCTAGAAAAAATCCTTCACTCACTAATTCCATTCGAAAATCTTCCATATCTTTGTGCAGACTTGGTTGCTCCTTCAAAATCATGGAGTTCAAGCGGCACGGCGATCTGCTAAGGGCATCTGCTACCACATTGGCTTTACTGGGGTGATAGTGAATGTCCAGATCATAATCTTTGATTAGCTCAATCCATCTTATCTGCCTCATATTCAGCTCCTTCTGAGTGAATATATACTTCAGGCTCTTGTGATCCGAATAGATCTCACAATGGTTTCCCATCAAGTAGTGCCTCCATGTCTTTAAGGCTAGAACTACGGCTGCGAGCTCGAGGTCATGGGTTGGATAGTTCTTCTCATGTTTTTTAAGTTGTCGGGATAGATAAGATATAACTTTGCCTTCTTGCATTAGCACACATCCGAGACCGATCTTGGATGCATCACAATACACGTCAAAGGGCTTCGTGATATCCGGCATGATTAAGATTGGGGCTGAAATCAATCTTCTCTTGAGTTCTTGAAAACTCGCTTCACATTTGTCTGTCCATTCAAACTTCTTGTCCTTCTTCAGCAATTGGGTCATGGGTCTGGAGATACTCGAGAATCCTTCTACGAACTTGCGGTAGTATCCCGCCAATCCGAGAAAGGAACGAACTTGGGTTTGAGTGGTTGGTGCTTGCAATCTTTGACATCTTTCACCTTTGCAGGGTCAACGGCAATTCCTCCGGCTGATACAATGTGACCGAGGAATCCTACCTCCTGTAACCAGAATTCACATTTGCTAAACTTGGCATACAACTGATGCTCTCTAAGGGTTCCAAGAATGGTCCTTAGGTGTAGCTCATGTTCTTCTTATGATTTGGAATAAATCAGAATGTCATCAATGAGAACAACGACAAACTTATCCAGGAAGTCCATAAAAATCTTATTCATGAGATTCATGAAATAAGCGGGGGCATTGGTTAATCCAAAAGACATGACAGTATACTCCTATAATCCATATCTGGTGGTAAAGGCAGTCTTGGGAATATCGTCTGCGCGAATCTTGAGTTGATGATAGCCAGTTCTAAGATCAATCTTAGAAAACACTTTGGCACCGGTCAACTGATCGAACAAATCTTCTATCTTTGGCAATGGGTACTTGTTCTTGATAGTGACATCATTCAACTTCCGATAATCCGTACACAGACGGTTACCTCCATCCTTCTTGTCCACAAACAAGACAGGTGATCTCCATGGTGATGCACTTGGTTGAATTAGTCCAATTTCCAACATGGCATCTAGTTGCTTCTTTAGTTCTGCTAGTTCAGACGGGTTCATACTATATGGTCTCTAGGCTATGGGTCCTGTTCCGGGGATTAGTTCAATGATAAACTCGATATCCCGATCTGGGGGCATACCGGGCAAAACATTTGGAAATATGTCGGGTATTCACAGACTATCCGGACTTGGTCAGTGGTAGGCTGGGCTATACTCTTGTTGCACTTGAATTGACGAGGTAAGGTTTCAGATACATTCTCGACTGATATTCCGGCTATACTGGTCATGGTTATGGCTTTCTTGGCACAGTCAATTAATCCTTTACGTTTGGACATCCAATCGATTCCTAGTACTACTTCCAAACCTTTAGTTCCGAGTACTATCATATTAGCATTAAATATAAAAATCTATGTCATGGATTCGGATAGGGACGACTTTGCAAATTTGCCTAGCTTTGGTGGTTGAACCGGGAATTTGAACAATCATAACATGCTTCAGTTTGGTTGGTTGAATCTTACTAGTGCCGGCAAATTCTTCGGTGATAAATGAGTGCGATGCACCATAATCAAAAAACACTCTAGCAAGTACTGAATTAACAGAAAACATACCCAGCACGACATCAGGCGCTTCCTAGGCTTCTTCAACATGAATGAGAAAAAGACGGCCGTAGCGGTTGAGCGAATTCCCTGGGGTAAACCTTCTTCTCGGCTGAACACGACGCTGTTGCTGGGCTGGGGCATTTTCATTGGGGGCTGCGGCATTCTTCTTGGGGCACTCATTGGAGTAGTGACCCTTATTTCCACAGTCATAACAAGTCACATGCGACGTGTCCTTTGCTGCAACAGGCACAACATTGCTTCCAGTCCTAGGGGCAGTGTTGGTGGGTGCGGCAACATTGTTGTTGTTGAACTTGGGTGGTGCACGGTTGAAATTTCCAGAGTTGTTGTGATTTCCTCCGGGCCTTGGGTTTCCACGGTTGGGATAGGTCAGACGGTTCATCGGGGGTCTGTTGGTTCTTGGGGCAAATCCTGGAGATGGGTTGGGGCGATACTTTGGGGTATGATGGGTTCCTGGCTGATGCATCATGCGGCATTTGCGGTTCTCATTGGCTTGGTTGATCTTTCCTTCCATATGGATGGCAGAGTCGACAAGGGCTTCAATATCAGCAAAGGGGATATTTACCAACACCGTCTGCATCTCATCATGCAGACCATTCAGGAATCTTCTTTCTTCTTGGTTTCAGTGTCGATCTCATCCGGGGCATACCTAGCTAATGACAAGAATTTGTCACGGTATTCCACTACGGTCATCCTTCCTTTCTTCAGTTCTCTAAACTCATCTCTCATTCTCTTGATCAAACCCGGTGTCACATGGGTTCTGCTGAACTTGACCTTGAATTCCTCCTAGGTCATCATCTTCCCTTCGGTCATTGCATGAACGCTGTTCCACCATGCTCTGGCGTCTCCGACTAGATAATGGGTGGCGAACAGAACTTTGTCGTTAGCTTCCACTCCGGCGACTTCCAAGTTGTTCTCCATGGTTTGCAGCCAATCATCTACGTCTAAGGGCTCTTCCGACTTAGTAAAAACAGGTGGGTTGGTGTTCTGGAAATTCTTGAGCTTAGCCTTGATTGTTGTGGGCCAGCTGAGCTATCTGTTGAAGGGTGGATAAGTTGGCTTGACGTTCGGCTCTTTCAGCTTCGCGGTCAGAAACTAACATTTGCAGGATCTGCAATATCGGGTCCGGGGATGAAGCACTTCCTCCGCGAAGCATCTGAAGATTGAGATAGATCATGAGAAAAGAGGGAAATTTCTAAGGTTCAGGGACTTTGAAAAGTTTTTAAATCTTGACTCAGATTTTTTTAGCAACTTGCTTTTCATTCATTCATTCATAGCACACGATACAACACACACCACAACAAAAGAAAGCACATGGTTTTAAGAACCATTCTGGAAACTAAGATACAGTGGGGTCGAATAGAACTAACTACGCTAGTGCTCAAGTGCTACTACTCCTTGGAGTCGGTGTAATCTTCATCCTCATCATCCTCATCGTCATCGATGAAGGCGAAATACTCCTCATCGGTGAAGAAGTCCATGGCCTGATCCTCCAGAAAATCATCATCATCGCTGGGATAGGAATAGGGGTCTCCACGAAGATCTTCTCTGGCATTCTCCCTTTCCTCCAACTGCATGTCTCTCTCGTGGATGGTCTCCTCCAAATCCAAGATACGGTGGAGAAGACGAGCAATTATGCGCTCCTTCTTGTCGAGCTGACGACGGCGAGACTTGCGATCCTTCGCTAGCATGTCGATGGTCTGATCCTTCGTCCTGATGATGGATGACTTGTGGTTGGAGTAGTCACCGGCATTGTCTAGTTCTTGCTGACGATCATACATCATGAAGCTAAGGTGGTCCAACTGAGTCTTCAGCTCGTGGTGATATGGGGCTTCCAGTGGCTATCCCATAGCATCACGTGTTGGAAAAAACTCAAAGCGGGTACCCTTGATCTGGTTGATACTCTGCCCACACAGACGGGCAAGAGCTTCCTGCATGGCCCTGGCAAGTCCATCGAGCCAGTTGTTCTCTCTTAAGGTGAACTGAATTCCCTCGGCAGTGGGAGGTTCAATTTTTCCTCGGAGACTTGCAACAACTAGCCATTGCCGATCTTCTCCTTCCTGATCATTGAGCTGAGCTCCGAAGAACTCGGGGTGTGGACGCTCCAGATGTTCCGAAAGCTAGTCCAAATCCTGCTCAAAGATGAGGTCTCCTCCATTTCCCAACTGATAAAACTTGTTGTACTTTACATCCATCTATAAGAATATAGGATGAGTAAGTTAGTACAGTGATCAAGTGTGTCAAATTTTATGAATTTTGCAAGAGTTTTTGAGGAACATGAATTTTTATGAAAGAAACTAAGTGATAAGAATGGGAATAAGTTTTTGTAAATATTTGCTTCCTTTGGTTTTGAAAATAAGTTTTTGATTCAAACGTCCAGTCTAACTAAGGTCTCCTATGGTCAGGATGGCTCTGATACCAACTTGTCAACACCCGGATTTTTAATCCCAGATGCCTGTCATGCCATACATCGCAATCCTAGGATTACCGTTTTTGCGAGACATAACAGATTTGGATATCACAGTACATCATCCATTACAAACCATACATAAGGTCTTACACAAATAAGGATCTCATGATCCAGTTCTTAATACAACTCAAGCAGCGGAATAATGTAATAATAAGGATAGCATGGGCGAAGCTCCATCTTTGGGGTCACAGGCAATGCTGACGATGGGAGATGATCCTAGTTGTCGTAACCTTCCTGCGGTCCATCCTCCTGGTACTCTTCTTCATAGTCTGGCCACGGGAATAGCCAGGGACAAAGGCATGAGTACTCTTTAAGTACTCGCAAACTAATACTAACAAGTTAAGGGGGGGTTGTAGTAGGACACTAAGCTCTAGGGTTGTTTTGAAAAAAGCCAGATTTACCTCTACTAAGTCCAGAAGCAAGAAAAACTAGTTGAGGTTTTATCATACCTAAGTGGGAACTTGAATTTCATATCACAACTCTTTTGTGGTCAGGTCAAAGTCTCAATTCATTTCACAAGTCATTTTGAAAACATCTGTCGAGGGAACAGTATGGCGACTCCAACTGTCCATAACCGTGGCCGCGGCTATTCGAATAGTTTGACACTCTGCAGAGATTGTACACTTTCCCACAACATTCGATACATCCATCAGGAACAAATCCTGAATTCACTATACTCAGTATGCGGATAATCAATCCTAACCTTTCTATTACATGCCCTAGTATAGGCACCTCTCCTGTGAGTTTGGCCTCCCAACCATGACCAACTGTCATCTTGGGTACTGCACATGTGGACAATCTTCACAAGGTAGCCTCAGCTCAGACCTTGGCCGTGAGGGAACCCATACTAAGGTATATAAGTTTGTAGTCAAGCCCTACCCAATTTTCGGGTATTGTGGTTATACGGTAAAATTGGAATGGTATCGCATCCAGACAACCATCAGTTTTATTAAGGGCTAAGGCTCATGCCTCAACATTTTTATCATCAAAATCATCTGGTGTTCGGAAACACATGTCAAAACATTTCAGTAGAATGACTCATCATTCCAAGGTTTTCATAACCATTTTCACCAAGTATTCCCATCTAAAGTTGATCCAGTTTTATGCTTAGCACTAGCATTTACAAGTGGGGTAAGTACTAATGAGGGGTGGTAAACAAGTGGGGATTAATTAAGTTCAATCTCATGCCTTATGATGACATCAAGAGTATCTAACTTAGGACAAATTTAATGCTCTTTATGCAACCTTACATTATCTTTCTAGTATCCACAATTCACTTAAGTAAACTCTAAGAGAAAGCTTTGATAAAGAAATAAAGTAGAAATCTTGCAAGCAAAACTAGGATTGGGTTATCAAGTGGGTATGATCACATATGCTTAAGGCATATCGTTGGCATGGTAACAAGCAAGTATTTGCTTGCATAGGTATCAGTATACGCTTGCTAAGTTAATAGCTTGCAAGTACTGGATTGCCTTGTGCAGAGCAGTGATTGAAGTTCTCCTCGGCTTCTTCTTCGTAGTATCCTCCTTCCTCCTCGTATCCTTGGTCGGTACTAGCGTCTATAAATAAATAGGAGGTACACAATCACCAAACAATACTGAACTATTTTCAATCATCAACAAAGGTGTTCTATAGATGATATAGCATCATCACTAACATTACAAGAATAAAGCATTTGTCTTATTTATTTTAATTTGAGAAAAGTAATTTCTACTCATCGAAAAACTAATTAAGATTTAATGTTCTCCAACTCAAACATGGGATCATGTTGACACATGTCATCACCATATATTTTAGTACATGGTAATGTGATTTAAAGTGGTGTCACAATTTAATAAGGTTTAACCTTTTTATTTTAAATAATTAAAGTGACTAGAAATGCATATGTGGCATTCTTTTATTACTTAAAAATTATTTCTGTAAGTAAACCCATATGTTTTTATATATTCTGAAAGGTATGATCAAATGTGATTTTTGAGAGTTGGAATCAACTCAAAAGCTATTATGGTTGAAATTTGAAAAATGTTTGAATGTAGAAAAGCTTCTGACTTCTTATTTTTACCAAGAGTGATCTACAAATCCAAATGACTTGAATCCAACGGGCTTGGATTAATCATTTCAGTACCTTTCTAACAAAATTGGTTTCATGCAATTTGGTTCACTGAATCGAGCTGGGTTGATTTTTGAAACTAGGTACAGAACTGAGTTTGAATTAAAATAGAAAAATCTAAATTCAAACACTTGGGCTGCACGGGAAAGGTTAATGGGCCGGCCCAGTGTCACTACGCAGCACGGGGCTTAGCTGACAGGGGGGTTCTACCAGTCAGTGCCTCATAACACGCGAAACGGTACGAGGCGGTGTGGTTCATTGGATTACAAGTGAGATCAACGGCTGAGGGTCGTCGTCGATGATGAACATGTCACCGGCGAGCTCGAACCCTAGCGGCTCAGTGGGGGTGCATAGGGGGCATACCGGGGCTCCAGTGATGACGACGAGGCGGGCAAACGAACGAGTGGTCGACGGCAAGCTCAGGGATGGTCGAGGCAGCCCCCGGGGTGGTCGAAATCAACGGATCCCTTCTTCTCTAGAGGCGGCCTGCTCCGGCGTAATTCCGGCGAACTGCTGCTCCTCATGCTCCGTCTAGAGGGTGGAATGATCAGTGAGGTGAGGGGATTGAAATGGTGTACTTCAATCAGCTGGGGTTCACCTCCTTTTATAGGCTCGACGGCGAGACCGAGAGGGATGGGAAGGCGACGGTGGCGACACGGCTACGGGCGGCTAGAGGCATGGCTACGGTTGGCGATCGACGGGCGGTCTCCTGGCGATGCTCTAGAACTTGAATGCGAGCTTAGGGGCGGTGGAAATTGGTCAGGAACGTGCGGTGCTCTGCGAGGCAGAGGCGGTGAACTCCGCAGCGAGCGGTGGCTACGGGGTACAGGCGATGAAACGAACATGTCTGGTGGTCTCCTGGGATGGTGGGGTGCATGCTGGAGGGTGGCAAGGGCTCAAGGTGGTCGGGTTGCGTGGGAATGGCGCGTGCACTGGGGTGCGCGTCGGCATGGTCGACAGCGGCGCGGGCGCGGCGTTCTTGGCGGTTCTAGTCTCTGTTCTTGAGCTAGGGCTAGTTTGTTGTGAGCTAGAGAGGGGACAAGGTTGGCCAAAACACTGCTCAAAATAGTGTTTGTGATTTGTTTGATTTGAATCTGCAACCTGTTTGATGAAATGGCCGCAAGAAATTGAGTTTTGAATTTTGAAAAGGTTTTTGGAGGGTGTGCTAGGCATGTGTTGAGGATTCTGTGGGTGCTTGGGTTTTGAAAATTGAACTTATTTGAGTGGTTTTTGAAATAATGGGATCTTCCCATATGAGATAGATTCAATTTTAAACTGTCATTTAAACTTAGCATTTGAATGTTTTTGGATGATCACAAAGTGGGCCTTGGTACCTTATTATGAGTACTAACAAGGGGTGCAAAGATCCACAGATGTTTCTGTTAAGTTCTGAAAGTTAGGGATATCCAAAGTAGGCATGAGAGTTAATTTGGCCAAAGTGACCATTCACTTCATTTGTTTATTTTGAGTTGTTTGTCTTTGGGAAAAGTTTGGGGATTGTTTAGATGATGTTTATTACACCTAAGAATCATTTTACAAGCAAAGAAACACATAACCATGGCAATTCAAAAGAATCCAAATTTTAATACCCACACATATGAATCCTTTCATATTTTTAGTTGGAAAAGTTTTTTTTAACCCTAATTTTGATAATTAGAGTTTGATGATCCATGTTTAATATTTTTGGGATGTTACAGGGCTGGTGTTTGGGCCGTTTCTGCTGTTGGGATGGAATGGTGGCGCTGGCCCTTTTCCATTTCTTTTCTCCTTTTCTATTTCTTATTTGATTTTCTGAGTCAATTTCAAATGAATTTCAAATGGTTTTGAATTCAAACCACCTCTAAATTTTTGTAGTGTGATTCATGCACATAATTGTGTATAAAACACTACTGTTTATTCCAAGATACTTGATCCAATAAAATAAAACCATGCATTATGTGAATATATCTATTAGGCATATGAATGGTTTAAGGTTTGAATCTTGTCTTGAAAATTTGTGTGATCTTGTGTTCACCTTTTGAAAACCCTCTTGATCAAAACAAGGTATGGTTTAAAAGCAAAATAAAACCATTTCCTCTCTAGCTTAAAACAAATAGGCATATAAATGGTTTCTGATTTTGAAATCTTGTTTGAAATAACTCAACTGCTTATGAATGCATGAACGATATGCAAACTTTATAAACCATGATTTTTAGGATATTACAAATCTAACCCCCTTTAGGTGAATCTCGCCCTCGACATTCGGATTGGCTAGCAAATAGGTGAGGGTGATCTTTCCGAAGGTCATCTTCTCTTTCCCAAGTTGCTTCTTCTTCGGAATGATGATTCCACTGAACTTTGCAGAACTTGATATTCTTTGTCCGAGTAACCCTTTCTGTAGTTTCAAGAATCTTGATATTTTTTCCTCATAGGTGAGATCACTTGCGAACTGGACCTCTTCCAAAGGTATAGTATCCTTCAAATAAGTCTCTTCCATCTCTGGATGGCATTTCTTCAACTGACTCACGTGAAACACATTGTGAACGGCAGACAGTGATTCAGGCAACTCAATCTCATAAGCCACTTCTCCTTTGCGACTCAAAATTTTGAATGGTCCAACATTTCTTGGTGCCAATTTTCCTTTGACTCCAAATCTCTTCACGCCGCAAAGTGGTGAGACTCTCAGATATGCTTTATCACCTACCTCATAGGTGACTTCTCTACGCTTTGGATCTGCGTAGCTCTTCTGTCGGGACTGTGCTATTTTCAATCTGTCCTTTACCAACTTGACTTTCTCATCAGGTTCCTTGATTAGTTCTGGCCCGAACAAATTTATTTCCCCAACACTACTCCATAGCAATGGTGTAGTACACTTCCTCCCATAGAGAAATTCAAACGGTGCCATCTCAATACTGGCTTGATAGCTGTTGTTGTAAGAGAATTCTGTGTAAGGCAGACTTTCATCCCAACTAGCACCATAGTCTAGGGCACATGCCCTCAACATATCTTCTAGAATCTGGTTGATCATTTCCGTCTGTCCATCAGCCTGGGAATGAAAAGCAGTGCTAAATTCTAATCTCGTTCCCAATGACTCATGCAGTTGCCTCCAAAAATGTGAAGTGAACTGAGTTCCTCTATCAGACACAATACTCTTGGGTACTCCATGCAGACACACAATCCTATTCATATAAATCTTGGCTAACTTAGCACTTGTATAGGTTGTCTTCACGGGTATGAAATGAGCCACTTTAGTTAGGCGATGTACCATGACCCAAATAGAAACATATCCTGATCTAGTCCTTGGCAGTCCAGTGATGAAATCCATACCAATCTTATCCCACTTCCAATCAGGAATAGGTAGTGGTTATAACAGTCCTGCTGGTTTCTGATGTTCCGCTTTCACTCTACTACATACATCACACAAAGCTGAAAGAACATTTCTTAATCCCTAGTGTTTTGTGTGTTAGATAACAATACCAAGGATCATTTAATGTGTGATGAAGTGTTGCAGCTCTATTTGAGAATAAAGGGAAAAAGGACTCTGCCTTTGGGGGCGGATAATTCGGCCCCACTAGGGGCGGATAATCCGCCCCTCCCTTTGCCCAAGAAGGCGCAAGCCCCAGAAGGGGGGCGGAATTTTGGCCGGATTTTCCGGCCCCGCCGGATAATCCGCCCCCCTGCTCATCGCCAAGGCGCAAGCCCTAGAGAGGGGGCGGAGTTTTGCCCGGACTTTCCGGTCTGGCCGGATAATCCGCCCCTCAGGGGGGCCGGATTATCCGCCCCCCAAGATCTTCACCAAGCTTCACCATGGCGCAAGACCCAGAGAGGGGGTGGAGTTTCCCTCGGAGAATCCGCCCTTGGGGCGGAGTTTTCCCAGGGGGGCGGATAATCCGCCCCCAAAGTTGTGCAACGGCCAGATCTGGGGAGGGGGTATTTAAGCCAGCCATCCCCCTCCTGCCAGAACTCTTGATTCATCTCGAAAAAGAACAGATCAGATCTGAAAGCTTCATTCAAGAGTGCTCCACCTAGATCCACCCAAAGGCCCCATCCCTTGGGGAATCGAAGGAGGAGAACTCGATCTTCATCATCAGCAATCAAGCGCTTCATCTCCTCTCCATTCATTTGGAGAACCTCCGATCTAGTATTTCTTGCAAATATCTAGATCCTCGTTTTTGTTTATATTGATAAACCTTGTTCTTGTGGCAGCTTGTTGTCATCTCGGGAGCCCCCAATTCGGTTGTGGGTGTGTGCCCCGATAGTGTTGTAAAAGGAACCGGTTCCCGCCTCGAAGGGATCCAATAGTGGAGAAGGTGGATCAGGCCTCTCGTGGCGAGATCCATCGGAGAATAGGGTGAGGCCTATTGTGGCATGGTGGTCTTAGAACCGCCCACCCCTCCAACGCAGATGTACTTCCCTTAACAAGGAAGGAACTGCGGTAAAACAAATCCCTGTGTCTCCGCGTGCTCCACTATGGTTTCCTCGCTCCTCTTTTACGCACTTAGTAGTTAGGGTTACATATAGGGAAATTCTCGTAGTTGAATATCTAGAGAATTTACTTTGTGTCAAGCCTAAAATTGAAAAAGTATTAAAAATTGGTTAGTACCTATTCACCCCCCCTCTAGGTGCCCATACGATCCATTTCAATTGGTATCAGAGCCTCGGCTCTTATTTCGGGCTTAACCGCCTAAGAGAAGTATGGGTTCCAAGGGAGATGGGAGTGATGCTCCGGAGGTAGTCACCATGAACAATCTCAAGACGTTGGAAACAACCTTGGTGAGTTCAATGGAGGCTAAGATGGAAGAGATGCGTCAATTGATAATGTCTCTCTCCACATCCGCAGCATCACCTCCATCTAACTCTGAGGATACCACTCCGCAATCCAAGGAAACGGGTAAAACTGTTTCCAAAGATAACGAAGTGGTAGGTGATGATACTAGTAAGAGATCCTCCTCGAAAAAGGATAGCGGTAAGGATGGATACAATGAGGTTTCTCATGTGTATTCTCCTGATCCGCCTATTCCTCACCCACATATACATAATAGGGGTGATCCACCCAAACTTTCAATATCTACTTTCTCTCAATGGTAATTTTTGATGAAATCTCATGTGTGCAGTTCCTCCATAGAGTTGTGGAAGATCATCGAAAATGGTCTTCACGTTGGAAATCCTAACAATCTCACAAGGAGAGAAGTGGTCGGTAGCCAACTCAATGCTACAGCCCTACACATGATACAGCTTGGTGTGGGTGACAAAGACATGCCACACATTCAGCATCTTAGCACAGCTAAATAAGCTTGGGATGCCCTCACCGATCTCTTCATCGGAAATGAAAGTACGAGAAGGAATAGATACGATGCCTTGAGCAATGAAGCTGAAGGATTTTATATGCTGGATGGAGAAGACCACGAGGACATGTATAGGAGGCTCAAGGCAATAGCCACAACCTTCAGAAACCACGGTGCAGCTCATGTTGATGATGCTTGGATCAAGCGCAAGTATGTCAGTGCTCTTATGCCATTTGAGCCCACAGATTTGAAAAGTCTCCAAGGTAGGGATAACTATCACCTCATGTCATCCAATGAGGTAATGCAAGAAATGGCCTCCTTCAAAGTGGCTGCCAACAATGCCGAAGATGCTCGTGCTCGAGCTATGGGGATGCAAAAGGGGGTCAACATGGCCTTGAAGACTAGTGTGATTGATCATGATGAATATGCGGTAGAAGATCTGCACTGTCCCAAAGATATAAAAAGGATCCACGGACAATACTTGGCTCTTTATGCAAGAAACTTTTGGAAAGATCCAGCCAAGGCTAAAGCTGAACTAGATCGCAAGAGTGGAGCCTATGGAAGAAAAGAAAATGGTCCCAAGCTGAGAACTTGCTTTAATTGTGGTGACCGGCTGCACTTCGTAGCTGAGTGTCCATATCAAAGTACAGAGGATAATGGAGGAAGACTCATTTTCAAGGACAAATCAAAAGCTCCACGTAAGAAACAGTTTGTAAAGAAGAATGCTCCTTTCAAGAAGCAACCAAAGATTGTTCTAGTAGCTCAAGAAGAATATTCATCGGGGAGTGAAGATGAGGACGAGGACGATAGCTCTCAAGAGGTGGCTGCTATAGCCACCACATCTACATCAACATCTCTCTTCGACTCTCCGAATGAAAACATCATCAACAAGAATGCTACTTGCCTCATGGCAAGAAGCTCCGAGGTAACTTCTTCTAACTCTTGTTTTCCCAAGGCTATGATAGACATGGATGATCCTGCTAGTCTTAAGGTTAAAGAAGAGATTATTGCTTTGGATTATTTCTATACTAACCTGCAAGGTGAGCACAAAGTTTGTTTTGAGGCTCTTATGGATCAGCTGGCCCAAAACGAAGCACTCCTCGAAGAAAAGGGCAGGATTGAAAGGGAGGATGCAATGGAAATTGCATCCCTAAAAAATGCTCTTGAAGAAGAAGAAGAAGCTCGGGTCTCTCTTGAAGAGAGGCTTGAGTCTATGGAAGAGTCACATGAAGAAATTGTGACTAAACTCGTTAAGGAACGTGACAATGCTGTCACCAAGGCAAAAAAGCTAAAGAAGGAAAGGATTAACTTTGGGGCTGCTCATGATAGACTCTCCGAGGAATTAGAGAAACTTGACAATGCTCACAAGGCGTTGAAAAACGAGTTCTCTATTCTCAATGAGTCACATGATCAGCTTCAAAGTCGATTGGCCGAATATGATACTCCTAGCTCGTCCAACTCAACATATAGTAACAAGAAAAATGCTAGTGTGGAAAAAGGAGTGATCAAGGACATCACTACAAAGGACAAAGGTGTGCTTGATGAAGTCCTTGGCAAGCAAAGGTCAAATCATGGTAAAGAGGGACTTGGGTATGTCACCAAGTCCAAGAAGAAGAAAACCAAGAAGAACAAGACCAAGAATGTGCAATTAAAGACAAGCACTGCTGAGAAGGTTGTCACACAAGACAAGACAAATAATATTGGTTTTGCAGGGTCTCACAATCCGAATTATGAACTCTTTTGTGATGACTATGGCGATGTTTATGCTTATTATGTTGGTCCTTTTGATGAATATATTGCTTGGTCTATTTGGGTCCCAAAGACCCTTGTTACTAACATGAAAGGACCCATTGAAAAATGGGTACCTAAAACCAAGAAGTAATTTTCTTGCAGGGCAATGCTTCCGGTGGGTCGAAATGGGTGCTGGATAGTGGCTGCACTAGTCATATGACCGGAAGCAAGGAGATCATCACGGAGATGCGTCCAAATCTTGATAATATCACAGTCTCTATGGTGATAAGTCTAAATCTCAGGTATTGGGTCTTGGCAAGGTTGTGGTTGCCCACGATATCTCTCTCGTGGACATCATGCTTGTTGAGACCCTTGGCTACAATCTTCTTTCTGTCCGTGCCCTTGGCAAGATGGGTTTTGCTGTTTTTATCGATGATGATTTGGTGGTACTCTTATGGAGCAAGTCTCTAAAGGTCGCTTTCGTTGGATACGTCGAAAATGACCTGTATGTGGTGGACTTCTCGGGGAAAACCACTTCGGGTCCGATGTGTCTATTCGGAAAGGCCGACGTGGGCTGGCTATGGCATCGCCGTTTAGCCCATGTCAACATGAGAACTTTGCAAAGTCTCCAAAAGGGTGGCCACATACTTGGACTAAAAGACAATGTCTCTTTTGCCAAAGATCGTGTTTGCAGGGCTTGTGTTGAAGGAAAAATGCATGATTGTCCCCACAAGAGGAAGACTATTGTGTCATCAAAGAGGATCTTGGAATTACTTCATGTGGATTTATTTGGTCCTCCTTCTCATGCAAGTCTTGGTGGGAAGAAATATTGCTTGGTCATCGTCGATGATTACTCAAGATATACATGGGTATATTTCTTCAAGCTGAAAAGTGAGACTCAACAAACTGTCATCGACTTTGCCAATGAAGTTCAACGTCAACACAATGTTCCCATCTTGGCAATTAGAAGTGACAATGGCTCAGAATTCAAGAACTACACTTTAAACGAGTTTCTTAGCGAAGAGAGGATTAGATACCAATATTCCGCTGTGTACACCCCTCAACAAAATGGTGTAGCCGAGAGGAAGAACCGGACTTTGATGGATATGGCAAGATCTATGCTAGCTGAATTCAAGTCTCCTTATAATTTTTGGGCTGAAGCCATATCCACTGCTTATCACTCATCAAACCGGCTCTACCTTCGGAAGATCTTGGACAAGACCCCATATGAAATACTTACCGGTAACAAACCCAACATCTCATACTTCAGGGTATTCAGGTGTAAGTGTTTCTTTCTTATTAAAGGTGTCCGTTTGTCAAAATTTGAATCCAAGGCTTTAGAAGGTATTTTTGTTGGTTACGGTGCCGAATCCCACACTTATAGAGTCTACAACAAGCTCACTGTGATTTTTGTAGAATCTTGTAGTGTGGAGTTCGATGAAAATAACGGCTCCTATGTAGGGCAAGTTGATGTTTGTGATGCAGATGTTGAAATACCTCAAGATGCCATAAGAAGAATGGGCGTGGGATTTTTCCGCCCCATTGAGGAACCCCTTGTGGCGGATCGGGAAGGACAATGCTCCACACATGTGGAGCCCTCATCTACACAAGATCAACAAGCTCCTACTGTTGGAGACAATCCTGCACCAACACCACAATCTACTGAAGACCATCTGTCCCCTGGACAAGCTGGTAGTCCCAGGCCAAACTATCCGCCCCCTCCAAGGGGCGGACAATCCGCCCCTGGCACTCCAACTCGTTCCAGAGGATCCGAAGGAGAAGTCAACAACTCTGAAGCTCCCAGGCTAGACTCTCCGGCCCCCAGGGGCGGATTATCTGGCCCTGGGTCTCCAACTCCAGTCAGGCTTTCTCAGGAAGATGGTTCTGGTACTTCACCTCCCAGGCCGGATAGTCCGGCCCCTCCAAGGGGCGGATTATCCGGGCCTGAAGAAAATGTTCAGCAACAATCTTCTGGCAGTAACGGTGACCAAGATCAAGGGCAGGGCAATAATCAAGACAAGGATACAACTATTGAATCCACTCCTCCTAGAAACAATAAGGACATTGAGGCTCGTCGCAAGGCTCGTGCTGATCGGAACCTTGAACTAAGAGGTCACACTCTTGACAAGGTTGTTGGTGATCTACGACGAAGGGTATCCACTAGAAGAGAGCTTGAAAGCTTCTGTGATCATCAAGCTCACATTTCCATGGTTGAACCGAAGAAGGTTTTTGATGCTCTTGAAGACCCCGATTGGGTTGTTGCAATGCATGAAGAATTAAATAACTTCGAACGCAACAAAGTTTGGAAGCTCGTAGAAAAACCAAAGGATTGCCGCAATGTTATCGGCACCAAGTGGATCTTCAAGAACAAACAGGATGAAAATGGCATTGTTGTGAGAAATAAAGCACGACTCGTGGCTCAAGGATTCTCTCAAGCAGAAGGAATTGATTTTGGCGAGACCTACGCTCCTGTGGCTCGCCTTGAGTCCATCCGTATCCTTCTTGCATATGCATCCCATCATAATTTTAAATTACAACAAATAGATGTTAAGAGCACTTTCCTTAATGGTCCTCCACATGAGTTAGTATACGTCAAGCAGCCCCCGGGGTTTGAGGACCCCAAATTTCTGGACCATGTCTACAAACTCGATAAGGCGCTCTATGGCCTTAAACAAGCCCCACGTGCGTGGTATGAGCACCTTAAAGAGCTTTTGCTAGACCGTGGATTCGAAGTTGGGAAAATCGATCCCACTCTTTTTACTAAGAAGGTTAATGGGGAGCTTTTTTTATGCCAACTTTATGTAGATGACATTATTTTTGGCTCTACTAACCAAGATTTTAACGATGAATTTTCAAAGCTTATGACTGACAGGTTTGAGATGTCCATGATGGGTGAGCTCAGGTTCTTTCTTGGATTTGAGATCAAACAACTTAGAGAGGGAACCTTTATTAATCAAGCTAAGTACATCCAAGACATGCTCAAAAGGTTCAAGATGACGGATCTCAATGGCGTTGCTACCCCTATGCAAACAAAGTGTCATCTTGAGCTCAATCCCAAGGGTAAAGACGTGGACCAAAAGGTATACCGATCCATGATCGGCTCTCTCCTTTACCTTTGCGCATCTAGGCCCGATATCGTGTTAAGTGTAGGAGTGTGTGCAAGGTACGAAGCCGCTCCTAAAGAAAGCCACTTAGTGGCAGTCAAGCGAATCTTCCGATATTTGGTTTATTCCCCAAATTTTGGGTTATGGTATCCCAAGGGTTCAAGTTTCTCTCTATGTGGTTTCACTGATTCAGACTGGGCTGGTGACAAAGATGATACGAAATCAACCTCTGGTGCATGCCAATTCTTGAGCAGGTCTCTAGTGTGTTGGTCATCAAAGAAACAGAATTGTATTTCACACTCAACCGCCGAAGCTGAATATGTTGCTGCTGCAAGTGCTTGTACTCAATTGTTATGGATGAGGCAAACTTTAAAGGAATATGGTGTCAATTGCGACAAAGTGCCTCTTTTATGCGACAATGAAAGTGCTATCAAAATTGCTTACAATCCCGTGCCGCATACAAGAACAAAACATATAGAGATTCGCAACCACTTTATTCGGGATCATGTTGCTCGTGGAGATATTGCTCTATCCTTTGTGAGCACGAAGAACCAACTTGCTGATATTTTCACGATGCCCCTTGATGAAGCAAGATTTTGTTATTGGAGGAATGAGCTAAATATCATAGATTCAAGGAGCTTGGCTTGACTACCCTTGCACACTCACTTGCGCTTATTCATGTATTTGGTTTAGATGCGGGCATATACATAGGGGGAGGGTGGTCCTAATTGATTGGGCCAACCCTTCCCCCATAATGCCGAAAGCAAGTCAAATAATTTCCCTTAATATCATTTTGTGATATGTGGGTCATCGATGAGCATTGGTTTTGTACCCAAGATACATCTTCGCGGTGTCATGCCATGCGCTCCAACATGGTGGCTTCGGCCACCGCCCTCTTCCTCGAGAAGAGTTGATATTTCATGGGTCTCGTTGGATTTTCTTGCATATCTCATGTTCTTATGGAAAACACACTCAAATTTGGCTTTTGCTTGATTTGATTCTTGCAAATTTGGGTGTGAATTCTGGGTGTCCAGGGGCGTTAGCATCGCTCTTCTTCCTTTTTGGCATTTCGATGCCAAAGGGGGAGATGTAGTTCTATTAGGTCTCATGGATTTGCAAGGGTCGGGCACAAGCTCTTCGATTTTAGTCGTTTTTATTTGCTTGCTTGTGCCTTTTCTAGCGTGAACTTGTTTGCTATTTGTGGTTGTTCGTGTAAGACTATGTCATACTCCACAGTTTGGTACTATGTTTGGTATTCATGGATTTCTGGATTTATCTATCATGGACCCCATGGAACTCTGGAATTATGGAGCATATTTGATGGCATATGGATTCATGGGATTATCTATGTATGCCTTGGCTATATATTCCGGTGGTATGACATTTTTTCCCAAACCTTAAAGTAGTGTTCTACCTAGTGTGTGTATTTGTATTCAAAAGCAAATCTTAAATATGCACACATCTAGGAGGAGCGTCTTTCTTTATTTAAGGTGGCAGTTGCCGGTTTTATTGCAAATCCTAGTATTGTCATCTAACACCAAAAAGGGGGAGATTGAAAGAACAATTCTTAATCCCTAGTGTTTTGTGTGTTAGATAACAATACCAAGGATCATTTAATGTGTGTTGAAGTGTTGCAGCTCTATTTGAGAATAAAGGGAAAAGGACTCTGCCTTTGGGGGCGGAAATCCGGCCCCACCAGGGGTGGATAATCCGCCCCTCCCTTTGCCCAAGCAGGCGCAAGCCCCAGAAGGGGGCGGAATTTTGGCCGGATTTTCCGGCCCCGCCGGATAATCCGCCCCTCAGGGGGGCCGGATTATCCGCCCCCCAAGATCTTCACCAAGCTTCACCATGGCGCAAGCCCCAGAGAGGGGGCAGAGTTTCCCCCGGAGAATCCGCCCTTGGGGCGGAGTTTTCCCAGGGGGCGGATAATCCGCCCCCAAAGTTGTGCAACAGCCAGATCTAGGGAGGGGGTATTTAAGCCAGCCATCCCCCTCCTGCCAGAACTCTTGATTCATCTCAAAAAAGAACAGATCAGATCTGAAAGATTCATCCAAGAGTGCTCCACCTAGATCCACCCAAAGGCCCCATCCCTTGGGGAATCGAAGGAGGAGAACTCGATCTTCATCATCAGCAATCAAGCGCTTCATCTCCTCTCCATTCATTTGGAGAACCTCCGATCTAGTATTTCTTGCAAATATCTAGATCCTCGTTTTTGTTTATATTGATAAACCTTGTTCTTGTGGCAGCTTGTTGTCATCTCGGGAGCCCCCAATTCGGTTGTGGGTGTGTGCCCCGATAGTGTTGTAAAAGGCACCGGTTCCCGCCTCGAAGGGATCCAATAGTGGATAAGGTGGATCAGGCCTCTCGTGGCGAGATCCATCGGAGAATAGGGTCAGGCCTATTGTGGCGTGGTGGTCTTAGAACCGCCCACCCCTCCAACGCAGATGTACTTCCCTTAACAAGGAAGGAACTGCGGTAAAACAAATCCCTGTGTCTCCGCGTGCTCCACTACGGTTTCGTCGCTCCTCTTTTACGCGCTTAGTAGTTAGGGTTACATATAGGGAAATTCTCGTAGTTGCATATCTAGAGAATTTACTTTGTGTCAAGCCTAAAATTGAAAAAGTATTAAAAATTGGTTAGCACCTATTCACCCCCCCTCTAGGTGCCCATACGATCCATTTCAAAAGCAATATGTTCGGCGATGTCCTTATTGAGATTATTCCACCAAGATCTTTCTTTCACATCCATGTACATTTTGGTTTGACCTGTATGAATCGAATATGGTGAGTTGTGTGCTTCTTGTAGAATCAGTTTCCGAAGTTCTGGATCTTGCGGAATGCAGATACGTTTTCCATACCATAGTTCATCTTCATGGAATCCTTTGGATTTCCCTTTGCTAACTTTTCCTTTAATATCTTCAATTTCCTTGTCCATATTTTGGGCTTCCCTGATTTTGTCCAACAAGGTGGGTTGAACATCCAATGACATGAGGTATCCCTCAGGCACTATCTCCAATCTGAGATCTTTGAATTCGGCACACAGATCATCTGGCAACTCTCCCTTAGTAAGGCCATTCACATAAACTTTTCGGCTTAATGCATCCGCTATAACATTTTCTTTACCGGGGTGGTATTGCAAACTCAAGTCATAGTCCTTGATGAGTTCCAACCATCTTCTTTGTCTCATATTGATCTCTTTCTGAGTGAAGATATACTTCAAACTTTTGTGATATGTGAACACTTCACATCGTTTTCCCAAAAGATAATGTCTCCATGTTTTGAGTGCATGGACAACAGAGGCTAACTCCAAATCATGAGTCGGGTAATTCACTTCATGAGTTTTGAGTTGTCTCGAGGCATAAGCCACAACTTTCCCTTCTTGCATCAAAACTGCACCTAATCAAATTGGAAATCTTTTTCCAAATCTGGCAGACATAAGACTGGTGTTGTCACTAGTCTCTTCTTCAACTCTTGGAAACTGAGTTCACATCCTTCAGTCCAATCAAATTTCTTGTCTTTCTTAAGTAACTCTATCATTGGCTTATCTACCTTTGAGATATTCTCAATGAATCTTCTATAGTATCCTGCCAAGCCAAGGAAACTACGCACTTCTTTCACTGACTTAGGAGATTCCCACTCAGTTACAACTGACAGTTTTGCGGGATCAACTGCTACACCATCTCCTGACACAATATGTCCAAGAAATCTGACTTCATTCAGCCAGAATTCACACTTGCTAAATTTGGCATATAGCTTATGCTCCCTAAGCTTCTCAAGTATCAATTCCAAATTCTCTTCATGCTCTTCGTTGCTGTTGGAGTAGATCAAAATGCCATCGATGAAAACTACAACGAACTTGTCAAGAAATTCCATGAACACTTTGTTCATCATATTCATGAAGTAGGCTGGTACATTTGTCAATCCAAATGGCATAACGGTGTACCCACACAATCCATACCTAGTGGTGAAAGAAGTCTTAGGTATGTCTTGTTCCCTTATCTTTAGCTAAAAATAGCCTGATCAAAGATCAATCTTTGAGAACACATGGGCGTCTTATAACTGATCAAACAAGTCATTGATTCATGGAAAAGGATATTTGTTCTTGATAGTTACCTCATTGAGTGAACGGTAATCTATGCATAACCTTTGACTTCTATCTTTCTTTTCAACCAACAAAATTGGTGCACCCCAAGATGAAGAACTTGGTTGAATAAATCCTTTCTGTAACTATTATCCAAGCTGTTTCTTGAGTTCCTTCAACTCATCAACTGACATCTTGTAGTGTCTCTTTGATATTGGTCCTGATCCTGGCAACAAGTCAATCAGAAACTCACACTACAGGAAATCCGGTCTATTGCAACAAAATATATTGCTACAGCTGACTTTTGTTGCAAAAGAACACAATATTACCACAAAAGTGTTGTTCGTTGGAATAAGTCCTAACTTTTGTCACACTATATTCCCTTTTTGTTGCAATAAAGGCTAGGTACGGCAACAAACTCCAACATCGTTGCAATAAAGGCTAGATATTGCGACAACCATGGTTTATTGCACAAATTAGTTACTTTGTTGCAATAGGTAATAGGTATTGCAACAAAAGAAACTTTCATGGTAATATTCATCAAAGTGTTGCAACAATTCTGTCATGTCGTGTTAGGCGCACATATTGTTGCAAAAATGGCTTCTTACTGCAACAAAACACAAATTGGTCGCAATTGCACACACTTTTTGCCTCAATGTTGTTTTGTTGCAATAACTATTATATATTGCGACAAGTTGTGTATCCATGGTAATATGTAGACCATATTGCAAAATTTTCCTACTGTTGCAAAAAAGGAACATGATATTGCAACAATTCCCTATTGTCGTGAAAAAGAACATGATATTGCAACAATGTTCTCTGTAGTCAACGGCGAACCTTCACGGGCTCTCCTGGGCCGTGCCCACCATGTAAAATTGTAATTTTTCTAGTAGGTACCCCTAATACAAGCATATCATAGATCCCATCGGCCCATTTTGTAGCCATCACCATAAGAAATAATAACTCGAGAAAAAAAGAGAACGACTGAGAGGAACAACTTCTCTCCTTTCTCATCTCGTTTGTCCCAAACTGAATCGGCCGAGCGGTGGTTGGGGTTGGACTAGGCCATGGAGGGGTGGCCCATGAACCATAACCATCAGTGCGTGTGAATCAAATTCAGCTGGCCTCATAGAGCTTCGGACAGTACACTACTCATGCACTCATTTCTACACTCCTATATAGTATCAACCACCTTTCTCTATAGCCTTCCAGAAACATCCTTGAACTTTCTCTCGCCACCTCAACGCTCAATCCGTTTGGTAATCTACCTAAACCGGACGACAGACTCATAGCACACTAAAAGTCATTTACATACATTCATCTCAAAAAAACTAACAACAATATACTAAATAGTCTTTACTACTCTAGAAAAGTACCACCCTAGTTTCTATCTACCTAGAAATGTTACCACACTTGTCAAATTATAATCAAAACTAACAACAATTTAAAATTTCGGCAGCACCTACTTTGTTTCAAAGGACATCCATGACAAGAACACAACAGTGTAATGTATATATCCAATATAGATAACATAAAAAACCATGCAATTCATATATTGCATAACCAACCACGACATGAGTCTAGAGTGACTAAAGGCTCACATAATACATGCAAAGAACTCCACTGTGGTGAAGTACTAAGTATAAACTAAGAATTATATGAGTAAACGTGTGTGATGTATAGTGTAGAATTGTGTGCCGAAGTGGTGGTGTACTAATCCTTCACGTGCATATCTCTATGCTGAATACCTGAAAAACCAAATAAGAACAAGTTAATTTCCTAGTCATCCAAAACAATGGCAAAACCAAATAAGAACAAGTTAATTTCCTAGTCGTCCAAACCAATGGCAGGACATGGCAAGACAACCTTTGTGTGTCAATATACAATGGAGCAGATGACCGAGTAATAATCTGAATATTATATGAAACTAGCATAAATGCTCGTGCCTTGCTACGGGCTGAATTTTTGCGAAAGTAGCTATTTTGGGTCAAGACCTAACAATCATGGCGGACAACTCGATGAAACTCAGAACAGTTACATTTTCGCACTTAACTGACTAAGGTGTAATACCTAGTGACCAATCTCCACTAGCAGAATGGACACAATGCAATTATAATAAACTGTGATAATATGCAGTTAAGCAGTATCTAAAACTAACAAGCCTTCATCAACTGAAGTTCAAAACGGGGTGTACCTCCAGTCCTTCACACCAATATACAATATGGTATGTTTATACCTTATTAATGAACCAGAAGCTGTGTATACCAAGTACCAACATGAATTTTATTCATGAAAATTACGTGAACTCGGTAGATAGCAGCAACAAAAATTAAGAGCCACTGCTTGAACCATGTGCAGCCAAAATTCCAACTAAAAAGAGTAGTAGGTGACGTATCAAGAACATACAAATATTAGAACCATAGTTTATATTTATACTAAATATACAACTAGTTGTTTCAGTATAAAGACTAGACATTGATGAATAACAGTACTAAGCACTATTCTTCAAGACTAAGGAAGGAAATAACAGTCTTTACTAAGGCGGGATTATGTATAACAGTATAGACAACTTCGAAGAACTAAAATGCTGGATAAGAACTAAGCGAGTATCCAGTTCTTGCAAAAGCTATATTGTCGAAAAACTATTGTCAAGTGCTCTAAATTACTGAAACAAGAGGAATCAACAAAGATGACAGGCATATGATGTAATACAGCAGATTCAGGAACAACACACGAACTACTTGTGCAAAAAGACTCGGGAACATTTGAAACTTTTAACACAGTGTACAAAAACCACAGTAAGTGCAGGTGCAAACATATTGAGGAAACCATCACATATAAACTAGTCCAATCTAGTGATAATATACAACTAGAAACTAGTATAAAATAAGCAAATGCAGACTATCTATGTAAGGTTCCCAACCTTTAATAAGGTAGAGATCCCTGTGTTTACAATGCTAGTCCCTGGATCAATAGCTAGCATCCATAGTTAAGATGTAATATCAAGAAACAAAGGTCATAATACAACTTTATAACCAGGAATAAAATAAATTATTACATCTTACATAGCTCATTTGGCTATCTCATTACAATGCAGCAGAATATAACATTAGCATGGGGTCCTTCATCTTCAAAGTGCCACAGGCAGACATGTTGGTTGTAGACTTGTAATCCTACTTCACTAATATCAAACAAACCTGCAACATAACAAGTTACAGCCACAAGGGTCAATACATTTGAATTATATTGGCAAGTGATACTATGGTAGTATAGTGGAGTCTATCATCTATATGCATTTGGCTAAGTGGAGCTTAGGCTTGCATTGCTCAAAATAGATTTTCCTTATCATTTGAAAACAGTAAGTTTTTTCTTTGACAAAATCTTTCCCAAGGAATCTCCCAATAGAAATTGGTGATCCTTTCAATCCCTTGTTCACCCACAAGTTTTTAACTTAGAAATTTGGATGATGAGATTCTTGATAGCTTCCATGTCTTGATGCTCAAATTGTCCTTTACCAGGGACATGGCTAAGTACTTAGATTTTACACTCTGCAGAGGTGGTGCACTTTCCCCACAAGACTTGGTTTCCCAAGACAAGATCTTTCAGAAGCCTTCCCTTAGACCAGATTGGACGCGTTCCAACCTATCATTTCCCTACCACCAACTGTCCATTCTCTAAGTTCTTGCAACCTATATGATCCAGGCAGAGCCCATATTGCCATGTGGTTGCACTTGAAGCTTCTCAACATTTAACATCTCAAAAATCTTTCTTCCTGGGTGGCCATCCACAAGTGAGATACACAAGGTAAACCATAGAAATGGGCCTTGTGAACCACTCAACATAAACCACTCCTTCCATTCCACCCAGGTGATTCATTCACTTAGTTGTTTTTTAAACAAGACATAAGTCCTCAGACTTAGAAATTTTTCCATAGTATGAATATATATTTCACCCTTGTTTTCTATTAGCTAAGCTAAGCATGATAGTAATAGGAATCCTAACTTAGGAAATTTCTACTAAGGTTACATCTACTAGGATTTCCCATGGCATAGTTTATACTTAGCAAAAATTCAATGCAAGTCCTACTTGGAAATATCACTAATGCATAGTGAAAATAATGGGACAAAAGTATGAAGCATCACTTGCCTGTTTGGTAGAGTATAAGTTCACTCCTTGTCCTTGCTACAATCACACTCTTCAAGTCACTACAATTCAATCAAGCAAGGCACAAGTTCAATCTACCATTCAAGCAATCCATCACATAAAATCATAAAAACAAGATAATGCATGCAAGCATGCCAAAGATTGTTTTATTTGGAAAAGTGGTTTCTAAAGGTTCACAAACATTTGAAAACACCTAATGGTCATTTTATAAAGTGGCAAAGTCATTTGCAAAAGGTTTCACTTTATAAACCATTTTTAAAACAAGGTATCATTTTATGTGGTGTAGAAATGTTTTAGTAAGGCATTAATCTATAGGATTCACAAAATATGTTTTCAATCCATAAAACTTTGGGTTTAGGGTCAGAGAGTTTATTTCCAAAACATTTCTCAAAGGTTTTCTTCCAAAACCATTTTTAATAATTAACCCATATTTTTATTTGACTAGAAATGGTTTAAATCCAAGATTCATTATTTTGCTTCTCCAAATACATTTTTGAAACTACAAAATGATTCCTATGGTCAGTAGGTTCAAAACACACCATTTGCCAAAGATTTTATCCCCAAAATCATTTTGGAATAATTTTTATAACCTAAACAAGCATACATAAGTTTCTGCAAAAACAAACATTTTACTAGAAGCTTTTTACTAAACAAAGTGCATGGTTAGAAAGTAATCTTTTTGCTAATTCCATTGATATAAAGTTTGTAAAATTTTGACGTGTAGATTTAAAGTTATGAATTTTACAAAATCACATATCTAATAGAAATGTTTATGTTTTTAAATCAAAGTCTGAGCCACGTGGATCAATCCTATAGGCTGGTACCGGTTCGGGCGGATCGGCTAACGTGGACTGTTGGATTTTAAGAGGATCGTGCGGCACAGATCAATCAAAAACGGTTCGATAAGTCATCTATCCTAACCGCTGGATCGGGATCCGACGGTCCTCATCACACTGACCATGAACTGGTGGCGCTGCGGTGGTGGCTCGCGGCGGCGCGCTCAGACGATGACGGTGCCGGCGATACAGGAAGCTAGAGAGGGAGTGGGGTGGCTCACCAGAATCGTCGAAGCTTGCTGATGCTCAATGTGTACTTGGTTGGCGAAGGGGCGCACGGAGTCGACGGGTATTGCTCGCCGGAGAAGCTCCTCGCGACAGTGTGCTCGGGCTGGCGACATTGGCGACGCTACACGGCTCGGGAACGAAAGACAAGTAGTTCGTTAGATGCGGAAGATGATGCTGGTTACGCAGGTGTCAACGAGGAGGAGAGGGGAGGTCGGGATTTACCACGGGAGGTCATCGGAGTTAATGCCGAAGATGGTGGCGCTCTGTTGTGTTTGCTGCTGGTGTTCTAGGGCACGCGCGGATGAGTGGTTGGTGTTGGGAGATGCGTAGGGAGATGGGGATCACGCTCGTGTGGTCGAGGGGGCAAGGCGGTGGCTGGGCTCGCCGGAATTGGCTGGGGAAGATTGTCGGAGCAGTGGTCGTGCAAACCAAATCAGGGGCAGCCTAGGGGCAGAGGGAGCATGGCGAGCGAGGGTAAATGGAGAGGGGACGTGGGCGATTAAGAGGGCGCAGTTGTAGAGCAAAATCACTGTGGCGTTATGGCGAATTTACGCGAGCTTTCAACGGCAGAAACGGCCGGGCGTGGTCAGCGGCGGGTGAGGAAGAAGGTGAGCTGGCGGTGGGGCCTAGCGTCAGCGAGATAGAGAGGGGTTTGGTGGGGCCTACTCATTAGTGGTTGCGCGGGTTCAGACACGGGCGAGGAAAACGCTTCGGGAGGGGAAAGAGGAGGTGGGCAGTTGGGCTTAGTGGGCCAGGTTGGGTTGGGCTGCTTCCAATTCATTTTTTTTATTCTGTTTCTTTTTCTTTTTCTATTTCTCCAAATCTGTTTTGATTTTGTTTAATTGATTCAAACACCCATTTGAATTCAAACTTTTGCCAACTTTTGGGTAGGTTTAAACACTGATTAGTATTGTATTCTGATGTCAATTTTTGAATAAAACCTTATTCATTTTGGGGTCTTTTATTTATTCAAAATAGGCTCTAGTTTTTAATTAGATAGGATTTAATAATAATTTTAAACCTCCATTTAAATTCTTTAAACTTTCCAATTCCTTTCAGTAGGTTTTTATTTGTTTAGTTGGTTCAAATAATTCATCTTGAATTATTTGGAAAGTATTTTAATATGATCTATTAATCATTTAAGATTGGGTATTTGTTTTAATTCCCATAGGATTGGTTTAAGTCATTTTATTTTATTTTGGAAATTCTTTATCCCTTTATTTTATTTGGATTGGGATTATAATTCATTCCACTTGTTTATGGGTTAGTCCAATATTTGGTTTGGTCTTTTAAATACTCTTTATTTAATATTTCTTTCTTCATCTTATAAAATCCATATCTTTTTAATTAGAGATCCAAACTTGGGAATTCCAATTTGTGAAATCTTGTTTAATATTTGTTTATCTTTTTAAATGTCTTTATGATCATTTGCTCACCACTTGGTATGGATTTTAGATAAGGACTTTATTAGTTTTGGAATTAAATTCCTTATCTTATTAAATTCATAAGATTTTATTTATGGTTCCAGATTGAGTGAAACCAATTTATATGGCCTTATATTATTTCTATTTGTCTTTCTTGATCATTTGTGAATGTTTGTTGACAAATTTTTATATGGATCAAATCCATAGGCTTGGAGATAACTTGGAAATGATTTTTATTCCATTAGGGTTTTAGGATTTGGATTTATTTTCCAAGTGTTTAAATTTCCAGATACATTCATTGAGGAATGCATTTCCCTAGATTTGGATTTTGTTGAATTCAAATTTTAACCAAAGTTTGTTCAAGATGGGATTTTAAGTTTCCTTTTAGAAACAAAAGTTTCTTTTCACCCTGATTTTCAGCAAAAATTTATTTTGTTTATTTATTTTTCACATTACAAGATTTGGAAAATCTTGGGATGTGATAGGCTACCACCCTTAAAATAAATCTCGTCCCGAGATTTGGGGAGGCTAGGGGTTACAAGTTGGCTCAAAGCATCTAGGGTACTACCACCCTTAGAAATATTCCAACTAGATTACGTTTTGGCTTGCTTGGAATCTTGGGGGATCTTCTCTGGGCAAACATCTGCATAGTGTCCCTTGTTTCCACACTTGAAACATGTGACAAGGCTGAGATCCTTCATAGGCTTTATCTTTGGTTTCATCCTTTCTAGACAGTTGCTTGCATAATGTCCTTGGTTACCACAACTGAAACATGTGATAAGATTGAGTTCTTCACGTATCTTCTGTGGACGAGTTGCTACATAATGGCCTAGCTCTTTGCAGTTGTTGCACCATACTTGGCCAATCTCCTTATACTTATTTTTCTCTGGACATTCACTGGCATAGTGTCCCATTTCTTTACAATGATTACATTGCACATGGATTTTGTCCTTCTTTTTCTTGGGTTTCTCCAAAGTTAGGAGTGCTTCTAGTTCATGTTCTTCATATGTTATCTCATAGGTAGGAATGTCTACTGGTTTCTTTGACCTTCTATTGCTCCTTGGATAATTCATATGCCTCTTCTTTGGTCCTTTAAATTGGGTTGTATTGCATGGAGGTACAAGTGGAGATTTTCCTTTGTCCTCATCCTTCTTGGTAGACTTGGCCTTCTCATGGTAGTCTGCAATCAGTTGTTGCACTCCACCTTGTTTCCTTTGTTCAACTATGGAATAGATGGGGCATTGGATAGGGACATGATTGTTTACTTCACATAGGTAACAAGTAGCTTGGGATGTGGGGCATTGGTCAAATGGATGTTTCTCTTCCCAATTGGGGCATTGATCTTCATGCTCCTTGGAAGTGTGATCCTTGTCTCCACAAATATTGCAAGCTTGGGTTCCTTCTAGAATAACATCTTTGTCATCCTTGTTGACATTAACTCCTTGGTAAGAGCTTTCTCCCATGTTGGTCATTTGAGTAGCCATGCCTTACAACAATTGGGATTGGAGTTTCAAAATCCTTTGTATGGCTGGGTCTAATCCATTGTTGTTGGCTAAAAGTTGAGTTGTCACTTGGCTCAACTGGGTTTGGTTTGCTAGTAGTTGTTCTCTCATGGTGTTCTCTTGGTTGTTGTTGTTGTCATCATCCTTGATGTTGGGGTTTCTTGGAGAAGTCATCTGTTTGGGTTGGATTGGGTTTAGAATAGGCAAAAGATTTCTAAGGAAATAATTCTAATCACACACATCACAATTCACACAAGCAATGTGCAAGCAATCACAAACAAACATTCCACTCAAACAATAAGTTTCAAGCATATTTTTAGGCAACCAAAAATATTTTTGTTACACCACATAAGTTGGTGGGTTTGATTGAAATTAAATATGGTGGTCCATCTATATGGTTCACTTGTGATCTTTCCATCCCTCTTGGTTGATTCTTCTTGAATGAGATCTTTTTTCTTCTTGAGAAAATTCTTGGTCACAAAACTTCAAAGGTGATGATGGCTCCTTCTAAGTTGTGTTTCCTTAGTCTTCAAATCTTGAGAAACATTTCTTGTCCCACTTGTAGTCCTTAGTGATATCCAAGGTTGAAGTCCTTGGTGAAAATGCTGAAGATGTTGAAGTCATTAGAGTTGAAGAAATCCTTTGCACATGGTGAAGTCTTTGGCCAAGGGGTAGGCTTTATCCATCAAGTTGAAATAGAAGAGGTGTAGAATCAAAACCAAAATGGTTGAGGAAAGAGTTTTACAAGATTGTTTGTAGATAAGCTTTGGAACAAATATAACTCCTATTTTTATAAGGGGTTTTGGTCCAATCCTAGGTTTACAAATCCTACAGGCAACACAATGCTCTGATACCATCTGTAAGGTTCCCAACCTTTAATAAGGTAGAGATCCCTGTGTTTACAATGCTAGTTCCTGGATCAATAGCTAGCATCCACAGTTAAGATGTAATATCAAGAAACAAAGGTCATAATACAACTTTATAACCAGGAATAAAATAAATTATTACATCTTACATAGCTCATTTGGCTATCTCATTACAATGCAGCAGAATATAACATTAGCATGGGGTCCTTCATGTTCAAAGTGCCACAGGCAGACATGTTGGTTGTAGACTTGTAATCCTACTTCACTAATATCAAACAAACCTGCAACATAACAAGTTACAGCCACAAGGGTCAATACATTTGAATTGTATTGGCAAGTGATACTATGGTAGTATAGTGGAGTCTATCATCTATATGCATTTGGCTAAGTGGAGCTTAGGCTTGCATTGCTCAAAATAGATTTTCCTTATCATTTGAAAACACTAAGTTTTTGCTTTGACAAAATCTTTCCCAAGGAATCTCCTAATAGAAATTGGTGATCCTTTCAATCCCTTGTTCACCCACAAGTTTTTAACTTAGAAATTTGGATGATGAGATTCTTGATAGCTTCCATGTCTTGATGCTCAAATTGTCCTTCACCAGGGACATGGCTAAGTACTTAGATTTTACACTCTGCAGAGGTGGTGCACTTTCCCCACAAGACTTGGTTTCCCAAGACAAGATCTTTCAGAAGCCTTCCCTTAGACCAGAATGGACGCGTTCCAACCTATCATTCCCCTACCACCAACTGTCCATTTGGCTAACTTCTTGCAACCTATATGATCCAGGTAGAGCCCATATTGCCATGTGGTTGCACTTGAAGCTTCTCAACATTTGACATCTCAAATCTCTTTGTTCCTGGGTGGCCATCCACAAGTGAGATACACAAGGTAAACCATAGAAATGGGCCTTGTGAACCACTCAACATAAACCATTCCTTCCATTCCACCCAGGTGATTCATTCACTTAGTTGTTTTATTAAACAAAACACAAGTCCTCAGACTTAGAAATTTTTCCATAGCATGAATATATATTTCACCCTTGTTTTCTATTAGCTAAGCTAAGCATGATAGTAATAGGAATCCTAACTTAGGAAATTTCTACTAAGGTTACATCTACTAGGATTTCCCATGGCATAGTTTATACTTAGCAAAAATTCAATGCAAGTCCTACTTAGAAATATCACTAATGCATAGTGAAAATAATGGGACAAAAGTATGAAGCATCACTTGCCTTTTTGGTAGAGTATAAGTTCACTCCTTGTCCTTGCTACAATCACACTCTTCAAGTCAATACAATTCAATCAAGCAAGGCACAAGTTCAATCTACCATTCAAGCAATCCATCACATAAAATCATAAAAACAAGATAATGCATGCAAGCATGCCAAAGATTGTTTTATTTGGAAAAGTGGTTTCTAAAGGTTCACAAACATTTGAAAACACCTAATGGTCATTTTATAAAGTGGCAAAGTCATTTGCAAAAGGTTTCACTTTATGAACCATTTTTAAAACAAGGTATCATTTTATGTGGTGTAGAAATGTTTTAGTAAGGCATTAATCTATAGGATTCACAAAATATGTTTTCAATCCATAAAACTTTGGGTTTAGGGTCAGAGAGTTTATTTCCAAAACATTTCTCAAAGGTTTTCTTCCAAAACCATTTTTAATAATTAACCCATATTTTTATTTGACTAGAAATGGTTTAAATCCAAGATTCATTATTTTGCTTCTCCAAATACATTTTTGAAACTACAAAGTGATTCCTATGGTCAGTAGGTTCAAAACACACCATTTTCCAAAGATTTTATCCCCAAAATCATTTTGGAATAATTTTTATAACCTAAACAAGCATACATAAGTTTCTGCAAAAACAAACATTTTACCAGAAGCTTTTTACTAAACAAAGTGCATGGTTAGAAACTAATATTTTTGCTGATTCCATTGATATAAAGTTTGTAAAATTTTGACGTGTAGATTTAAAGTTATGAATTTTACAAAATCACATATCTAATAGAAATGTTTATGTTTTTAAATCAAAGTCTGAGCCACGTGGATCAATCCTATAGGCTGGTACCGGTTCGGGCGGATCGTCTAACGTGGACTGCTGGATTTTAAGAGGATTGTGCGGCACAGATCAATCAAAAACGGTTTGATAAGTCATCTAACCTAACCGCTGGATCGGGATCTGGTGGCGCTGCGGCGGCGCGCTCAGATGATGACGGTGCCGGCGATACAGGAAGCTAGAGGGGGAGTGGGGTGGCTCACCAGAATCGTCAAAGCTTGCTGATGCTCAATGTGTACTTGGTTGGCGAAGGGGCGCACGGAGTGGACGAGTATTGCTCGCCGGAGAAGCTCCTCGCGACGGTGTGCTCAGGCTGGCGACATTGGCGACGCTACACGGCTCGGGAACGAAAGACAAGTAGTTCGTTAGATGCGGAAGATGATGCTGGTTACGCAGGTGTCAACGAGGAGGAGAGGGGAGGTCGGGATTTACCATGGGAGGTCATCGGAGTTAATGCCGAAGATGGTGGCGCTCTGTCGTGTTTGCTGCCGGTGTTCTCGGGCACGCGCGGATGAGTGTTTGGTGCTGGGAGATGCGTAGGGAGATGGGGATCACGCTCGTGTGGTCGAGGGGGCAAGGCGGTGGCTGGGCTCGCCGGAATTGGCTGGGGAAGATTGTCGGAGCAGTGGTCGTGCAAACCAAATCAGGGGCAGCCTAGGGGCAGAGGGAGCATGGCGAGCGAGGGTAAATGGAGAGGGGACGTGGGCGATTAAGAGGGCGCAGTTGTAGAGCAAAATCACTGCGGCGTTATGGCGAATTTACGCGAGCTTTCAACGGCAGAAACGGCCGGGCGTGGTCAGCGGCGGGTGAGGAAGAAGGTGAGCTGGCGGTGGGGCCTAGCGTCAGCGAGATAGAGAGGGGTTTGGTGGGGCCTACTCATTAGTGGTTGCGCGGGTTCAGACACGGGCGAGGAAAACGCTTCGGGAGGGGAAAGAGGAGGTGGGCTGTTGGGCTTAGTGGGCCAGGTTGGGTTGGGCTGCTTCCAATTCATTTTTTTTATTCTGTTTCTTTTTCTTTTTCTATTTCTTCAAATCTGTTTTGATTTTGTTTAATTGATTCAAACACCCATTTGAATTCAAACTTTTTCCAACTTTTGGGTAGGTTTAAACACTGATTAGTATTGTATTCTGATGTCAATTTTTGAATAAAACCTTATTCATTTTGGGGTCTTTTATTTATTCAAAATAGGCTCTAGTTTTTAATTAGATAGGATTTAATAATAATTTTAAACCTTCATTTAAATTCTTTAAACTTTCCAATTCCTTTCAGTAGGTTTTTATTTGTTTAGTTGGTTCAAATAGTTCATCTTGAATTATTTGGAAAGTATTTTAATATGATCTATTAATCATTTAAGATTGGGTATTTGTTTTAATTCCCATAGGATTGGTTTAAGTCATTTTATTTTATTTTGGAAATTCTTTATCCCTTTATTTTGTTTGGATTGGGATTATAATTCATTCCACTTGTTTATGGGTTAGGCCAATATTTGGTTTGGTCTTTTAAATACTCTTTATTTAATATTTCTTTCTTCATCTTATAAAATCCATATCTTTTTAATTAGAGATCCAAACTTGGGAATTCCAATTTGTGAAATCTTGTTTAATATTTGTTTATCTTTTTAAATGTCTTTATGATCATTTGCTCACCACTTGGTATGGATTTTAGATAAGGACTTTATTAGTTTTGGAATTAAATTCCTTATCTTATTAAATTCATAAGATTTTATTTATGGTTCCAGATTGAGTGAAACCAATTTATATGGGCTTATATTATTTCTATTTGTCTTTCTTGATCATTTGTGAATGTTTGTTGACAAATGTTTTATGTATCAAAGCCATAGGCTTGGAGATAACTTGGAAATGATTTTTATTCCATTAGGGTTTTAGGATTTGGATTTATTTTCCAAGTGTTTAAATTTCCAGATACATTCATTGAGGAATGCATTTCCCTAGATTTGGATTTTGTTGAATTCAAACTTTAACCAAAGTTTGTTCAAGATGGGATTTTAAGTTTCCTTTTAGAAACAAAAGTTTCTTTTCACCCTGATTTTCAGCAAAAATTTATTTTGTTTATTTATTTTTCACATTACAAGATTTGGAAAATCTTGGGATGTGACAATCTATGGTCAAGATCAAGTAAATAACCATAGTTGGAATTAAACTACTCCAAACTAGTATAAGTATACATCTAGCTGTTTTAGTATAAGGACTGGGCATTGATGAATAACAGTCAACACTAAGTACTATTGGTCAAGTCAAAGGAAGGAAACAACAGTATTTACTAAGGATAAGAATTAAGTGAGTATCCAGTTCATGCAGAAGTTACTGTCGAAGCTATTGGCAAGTACTCTGAAACAGCGTATATCAACACAGATGACAAGCATGTGATACACTTCAAAAATACGATATGAGCAAAAATATGAAACTTAGCAATATTCATTTGCTTAACATGCGGAAAGTGACTTACCAGCAGATCAAAACCTAAACAAAGAACCCCTGGTCATCATCCAATCCTTCTTGTCCCAAAGGAGCAACCTGGCCATCATTTATGTAAGCCTCATCATCATCCGTATCATCATCATATTCTATTTGAACTTCTTCGAACTCAATGGGTCTTATATTTTCGATGACCGAAACATCAACGTTGGATCCTTCTACATCATGTCTACACCAACTAGTGATCTCTTCAGGTTTGCTTGGCACTATAATTTCTGTGTCGACGACATCCAGCACGTCTGCCTCACCTTTTTCGGCTTCAGCAGCTTCATCAAGGCCTACACCATTTATGGCAGAAGGAGCAACCAAATTGTGTGGATTCATTTTAATCACTGTTGCCCAATCAGGGTTCTTCACGTCTCTCACATAGAAAACCTGTTGAGCTTGGAGGCCTAGAATGTAAGGATCTCCCGTGAATCAGTATAGAGTAGTCTCAAGGTCAATAATTCCATATTGGTCCTTTTTATACCCCCTACTCTTAGTTTTATGGGCCGGAGGCACGTCAAACCAGGCACATTGGAATATAACAACCTCCTTATCAGGAGGATAGTCAAGAAATATGATTTTCTTGATCACCCCATAATAATCAATATTGCCCGTGCTGTCATCTCCCTTGACTATGATGCCACTATTTTGGGTACTCAAGTCCTTCTCTATATAGGAATTCCGATAGAAATATCCATTCAGAACTGTACGGTTGAAAACATGAGCTCGGTGATCGGGTCCTTTAGCTAGTGCATAAATAAGGTTGCTGACCTTCCCATCATTATACAGTTCCGTGATCTGCTTCATGGAACAGAATATGTATGAACAATGAACATACTATGAGGAACATTAGTGCAAATGTGAAAGGAACTTACCCGTCTCTCAAACCAGCCAACAAACTCTTCCCTATGTTGCTTCTGAGGATTTCCAGAGTTTTTCCTTTTGACCTCCTCAAAATGTTCACTTCAAAGATATAAATGATTGTTAGTTGAACTGGGTAGAATTAATACACATCACGGTGTGAAAAAAATACATAGGTATCCTTACTCAATCCATGGCGCGGTTTCCTCATAGTTTGTTATTATGAAATGCCTCATTTGATCAATCTCGACCAAAGAGAGTGGTTCATAAACAAAACCTTTCTTGGAGTAATCAATTGTACTCATTATGCTAATCCTAGTTGCTGGTTGATCTGCAGCTTTATCTTCATGACGTTCAGACTGACTTTGCTCTATAGGCATGCCATCAAGGAATCGACTGCAAAAAGTCATACACTCTTCAAGGATGTACCCCTCTGCAATAGAACCTTCTAGATGAGCTTTGTTGCGCACATATCCTTTTTTGATAACTAGTGTGGTTTTGTGCAAAATGTAGTATTGCTCGCCTAGGCATTGATATACTATGGTTTTAGAATACTTTGTTTTGACAAAAGCCAAGCAACCAAACAGAGCCTAAGTCTTTAAAATTTTATAAATACGTTAATCACTTGGCATAGGCTTCTTCCATCTATTTGCATCAGATCATGATTCCTTGTTAAGTGCTGCTGCAGCTGCCTACTGTCTACTATAATTATTCACATTCTATATTCTTGCAAATGTAATTTTATGGCATATGTTATATTAAACCGATTAACTAGAGACTATCAAAAAAAATTATTTTTTATTCCAGGATTCAAATATTTAACTGGACTGGACTAGACATCCAGTGTGCACCACAGATAGTTTAATCTTTGCACTTAATTAGTATAGCACATTCTGTGTGTTGAATGATTGCTGAAATATTTGTTGAATGAATTATTTATGGATTTTCGCTATGTAAAATATGATATTTTATGAATCTACATCAGATACATGTGGTTCGGTTCGAATCATTAATTCAATTTTTTTTGGATTGCAATATTCTATTACCACAACCTAGTTTTTGTTGCAACATGTTAGTACCACGAAAAATATAGTGTTGTGTCATATGTTAGATGTGGCCTGCTGTGTTGCACTAGGATGCTGCCACAGAATGTTTGTATTGTCGTGATATCTGACCGCCACAAATGTTTTGGCCATTGTGATAACCATTTGCCGCTACCAAATTCAGTTTTGTTGAAGTAGTCCTTTGACCACGAATCGATTGCATTGCTGCAATTGTTTCTCGTGACAAGCATTTTGGTTGATGTGAGAACCAGTTGGCGCCACAAATTTCATCTTTGTTGAAACAATCCTTTTGCTACGATCATTTGCATTGTCGCAATAGATTCTCGCGACAAAGATTTTGTCCGTTGTGATAACTATCTGTCACCACCAAAATGAGTTCATTGCAATTTCCTGTTACCATGATTTGGAGAGTTGTTGCCATAAATTAATGCCACAAATATAGGGTTTATGGCGAAAGAGGTGTGCCCATGAAACATAAGTTGTTACTATAGAGTTTATGCCTATTGCAACAATTGGTTATTGCCACGAAAGGCTTGCGCCACGAAACAAATCTTGTTGGAATAGCCTATTGCCACAAATGCCTATCGCCAAAAACAACCAATTACCGCGGTTTTGGTCGCCGTTGCATTAAGCTATTCCCACGAACGAAAGTGTGGCATTAAGAACATGATGCTATGAGATAAAACGTGGCGACTTGTTGCATGGACGTTGCAATAGCGCACTTTCTTATCATGATTTGGTTTTCGTGGCAATAACCTATTACCATGCGTCTTGTCACAACGCTTGGCAACGAAAGACATGTTGTTGCAATAGATGCCTATTGCCACAATTCGGCTCTTATTTCCACTAATCTTGTTGTTGCAATAGACCCGAATCCTTGTAGTGTCAACATATCTATCTGGTGGCATTCCAGGAAATTCCTCCGGAAACACATCTGGACACTCTCTCATAATTAGCACTCTGTCTATGCTAACCCCCTTAAGAGAATTTAGCTTACTCCCTTTTGATTCAAAGTTAGACTTGAATCTAATCCTTTTATTATCCGGGGTTGTGAGTGTGACAGTATGATTGGCACAATCTAGTGCTCCCTCATACTTGGTCATCCAATACATTCACAAAATAACATCCAATCCTTGGGAATCTAGGATTATCAGACTGACTGGTAACTTATGCTTTCCAAATTCTATTACAAGATCACGACATCCAAGACTTACTATCATATCTCCACCGGGAGAACTTACTTTTATAGGAAACCCAATATTTTCAGTTGGAAATCCATTTTCATCAACAAATGCTCTTGAAATGAATGAATGTGATGCGCCAATATAAAAAAGAACAAGTGCCAGAATAGAATTGAGTTTGAACTTACCAGCCACAGCATCAGATATCATATATTTCTTCCACAATGATGTGGTTCACTTGTCCCTTTCGGAAGGGATTGGGCTTGTTGGCACCTTCAGCTTTCTTTTCTGGGCACTCATTAGCATAGTGCCCCTTCTTTTTACACTTGAAACATTCAACTTGACTGAGATCTTTCTTTATAGGCTGACTTCCACTTCCATTTCCACCGTGGTGGCTCTTGTGTCCACTCTTTATACTTGTCCTTATCATGACTGCGATGATGCTTGTTGTTATGGTGATGGTGGTGGATGTGGTGGTTGTTGTACTTCCCATGTTTGTGGGACCCAGAACTCCCACTATCATCATGATGGGAGCGCTTGTGAGACGATCCCGAGTTGTGCTTACCAAAGATGTGCTTCCTCTTTCTGCTCTCAACCTGTTTCATCTTGTTTTCCAAGATGGTAGCCTTGTCACACAGTGATTGGTAGGTTGGGACTTAGGCAACAGACAGCTACAGGTTGAACTCATCATTAAGTCCTTCGAGGAATTTCTCCTTCCTCTTTGCATCTATATCAACTTCATCTGGTGCATAGCGCGCCAGATTGTTGAATTCCTCAATGTATCCAGCCACACTGCGGTGACGTTGCTTCAGATTGTGGAACTCCTTCTTCTTAAAATTCATCACTCCGGATGAGATGTGAGATGTACGGAATCCATCCTCAAAGATAGCCCAAGTCACATCCTCAAGGGGAGTGGTAATCTGAAAGTTATCCCACCATGTTGATGCTGGCCCTTCAAGCAGATGTGCTGCGAATCTGACCTTTTCCTTGTTGGTGCAGCCAACAGTCACTAAGTCCTTGTTCACTGAACGTAACCAGTCATTGGATACCGTTGGATCAGTGGTTCCCGAGAAATTTGCAGGCCTTAGTCTCAGAAATCTGGTGAGCATGTCAAATCCCAGAGGATTATTCTGATTGTTGTTGTTGTTGTTGTTGTTATTGTTGTTGTTGTTATTGTTATTGTTATTGTTATTCTGATTCTGGTTCTGCATGAACCGTGTCATCATTTGCATCAGTTGAGCTTGTGCTGTCATCAACTGCTGCATCTCGGGAGTGACATTGTTGTTGTTGTTTTGGTTGTGGTTGGCACGACGGGGAGGCATCTGTGGTTTCAATAAGGATAAGAATGAGATACCCATAGATGCTTAGCATACACAATACATCACATAGAAGCAATCACAATAACCAAGCTCAAATAATATAAAGTTTTAACGACATAACAACAGGTTTTGAAAATGCAAACACACCATAGCAAGCCATCCACATGTTGGATGGTCATTGCGACTCAATAATCAAAGTATGGTAAATGAAAGATAGTCGAGTAGTCTACACTACTCCTCCATGTCGACCTCCACATTAATAAGGGTAATACCTGCATTCTCCATGGCGGTCTTGTACTCCTCGACACTAGTGGTCAAGGCCTCAATCTTGGACCTAAGAGCCCTCTTCTATGAGCGAAGCCTCTCAATCACTCCCTGCTAGTGCTCAAGCTCGAAGTCCTTGGCCTCTAACTCATCCTTCATCTCCCTGATCTTCTTGTTCCTGTCTTGGACTCTTTTCTCTTGGATCTTGAACTTCTTGTCCTGGCTTTCAAATTTGGCCTCCATATTTTTCACGATCTCATCTTTCTCCGCGAAGAGCTTGTCCTTCTCTCGCAGCTGAACCTGGAACTCGTCATTACTAAGCATGATGTTGGTCCTATCAGTGTCAAGGTTTCTAATAAGACCCTCTAGGTCCTAAAGGTACAGACGAATTGGCTCCATCATCTCTCTAGGAACAGCATCATACTCTATAGCCTCACCCTCCTCATCGCGTCTCCCGAACGGGTGAAAGTAGAGACCTCTGAGATCGGTGGAGTGCCTCCCTACTAGGCGTCCAAGTAACTCTTGCATGACTACATCTAAGCCTCTCTCCTTGTCATCATGCATCAGCTTGAAAGTGATAGCCTCCATGGGTGGCTCTGCCTAGCGTCCCGGCTATGTGACTCTGAAGCCCCAAAGGTCCTTCCTCTCAAACTTGGTGAGCTGAAGTGTCGTGATACTAGGAAGTGGAAGGTTGAGCACATTAGTGAGCTCAATGAGATGAGTACCAAAACTAGTTCCCTTGAACTCCTCGGCAGTGCTAATAACAACATTACGAATCTATTTTTATAAGATAGAGAAAAGTTACAATCAACACAAGTAGAGAAAAATTCACAAGACAAAATAACACAAGCACTTTTCGAACACACAAGTCATGACATACACCAATCCATTACAAACATCAATGTTCAACATAACTTAGACAAATTTTTGAAGTAAAAACGACAAGTGTGGTGGTCCAACTAACGGAGTACGTTACAATTCTCACTCACTAGACAAAATAGCTATCAGGGCATCCTTAGTGGCAATCTGTCTATCTTGTTCACAAGACTCCCATATTAAGTCTATGATGTCTCCCCTTAGTTGTTGATTGGTACTACCTCCATTTCAAAATATAAGATGTTTTAGGTTTGTGAAGAAAATGAATCTAGACTTGTTTTAGTATGTAGGTTCAGTCAACTTTTGGATGAATCTACACACTAAAAGAAGTCTAGATTCATTTTCTTCACAAACCTAAAACATCTTATATTTTGAAACGGAGGAAGTAGTCTATAAGTCTTGGGTAGGCTTATTCTCTTCCCTAAGGTCATTTTGAGTATTGACCATTCTACACTTGAGTCTATCACCAAGATCCTTGATGGCGTTCCAAGCTGCATTTCTTGTAGAGTCAAAGAATGTTGTGTGCATTTCAGAGTTGGTGACCATGCAGAATCCTGACTCTTTGTGGTTGTCTTCCTTGTTTTTGTACAAGTGAAGTTGCACCCACCAATACTCTTCTCCTTCGTCCATCACAGGGAATCCCTTGTACACAGCTGCACCATATATCCCCATGGTAACCATAAGGTTCTTGAGTGCCTTGGGAAATTCAGTCTCACACTCCAATGTCATGGTCATGAGTGGTCCCTTCCTGACGGATTCGTTGATGGAGTTCATCTACAAATTGAGATGAGAAAGAAGATTAGAAAAGTTTACGAGAAGAAAAGACAAGTGAGGGAAATTTTCAAAGTGTTGAAAATTTTCCTTAGTGGTTTCTTAGTCTAATCCAACCTAGGGTCATAATCCTACATGCAACACAGTGCTCTGATACCATCTGTAAGACCCCACCTTTATAAAGGCAAAGGTCCCTGTGTTTGCAATGCTAGTCCCTGGATCAATTGCTAGCATCCACAGTTTAAGATGAAGTACATAAAAACAAAGGTCATTATTACATCGTCATTTCAGAGATAACATAGTATTTTACAACTCCATAGCAAAAGGCTAGAGCAAGAGTTCAACTTAACAAAATGAAATAAAGTCTTCATCTTCATGTGCCATAGGCAAACATGTTGAGTGTAGACTCATAACCCTAATCCTCATCAGAGTAACCTGCAACATCACAAGTTACAGCCACAGTGGGTCAATACATTGGAATAGTATTGGCAAGTGATACCTTAGTAGAATAATAGTTTCTAGCTTCTACATGAATTTGGCTTAGTGTAGCTTAGGCTTGCTTTGCTCAAAATAGGTTTTGCCTATTAGTTGAAAACACTAAGTTTTTGTTTGACAAAAACTCCCAAGGAACCACCAATTGACACTGGTGAACCTTAACCCTTGTTCAACCACAAGTTTTTAACTTAGAAAATTGGGATGTGGAGATTCTCGATAGCTTCCATGGCTTGATGCTCAAATTGTCCATTGCCGGGGACACGGCTAAGTACTTAGATTCTTCCTTCTCGAGAGGTGGTGCACTTTCCCCACAAGACTCGACATGCATCGAGACAAGACCTTTCATAAGCCTTCCCTTAGACCAAAATGGATGCGCTCCAAACCTATCACCCCCAACCACCAACTGTCCATTTGGCTAAGTTATTCCAACCTATATGGTCGAGGCAGAGCCCATATTGCCATGTGGCTGCACTAGAAGCTTCTTAACATTTGGCATCTCAAATCCCTTTGTTCCTGGGTGGCTTTCCACAAGTGTGATACACAAGGTAGACCAAAGATATGGGCCTTGTGTAACCACTCAACATATCCCAAACACACAATTCCACCAGGTGATTCATTCACTTAGTTGTTTTATTAAGCAAAACACAAGTCAAAGACTTAGCAACATTTTCCATAGCATGTATATAATCCACCCTTGTTTGCTACTATCTAGGCTAAGCATGGCAATATAGTAAGTATCTTAAATTAGGGAAAATTCTAACAAGTCTACAACTACTAGGATTTCCCAAGCATAGCATATAGATACTTAGCAAAAACATCATGCAAGCCATATACAAAATATCACTAATGCATAGTCAAAATATTGGGACAAAAATATGAAGCACCACTTGCCTTGGTAGTTGGGGGAGTAGAAACAATCCTCACAATCACAATCACCACTAGCACCAAAATCTACACATAAAATGATAGAAGCAAATTTATATTCCAAACAAATCAAGAAAAAATATATGAATGCATGCAATGCTATGTGATGATTTTTCTTAAACTAAAACAAGACAAGTAAACAGTACTAAACACTAAACTAAACACTTATACACTAAATAAACTTAATTTGACTTTAAAAACATTTTCTAAATAATTTCTATACACAAAATAATCCTACAAATGTCTCTTCATAAAATTCTATTTCAACAGAAGCAAAACACAAAACCAAGCCTACATATGTGTAGGATTTATTTGTGTGAGTCCATTGATATATTATTTGTATTTTTTGGATAAACAGAACAAAAGTTATTGAATTTACAAGTTTAAATCCCTAATAGATTCAGAAACATATTTTAAAATAAAATCCCAGACACGTGGACGCATCTGATTGGTCTATACCATTTCGGCTGGATCGGCCAATACAAGCCGCATGATCTAATTTAAAACGTACGGGCCAGATCGATTTGTACCGCTTCGGTAAGTGACCTAATCTGGTCCCCTAGATCTAGATCTAACGGCACCGATTCGTTTGACCAAAGAGTGGCGGCGCGAATGGCCAGAGCGGCGGCGACGCTCCTATCGGCGGTGAACTGGCGGCGCGAGGGGTTACGCGGGGTAGGCGTGGGTCGTTACCGAAGAGAGGAGACGAGGTGATGTCGATGGTCAACGTGGTGGAGACGCGGGCGTGCAGGTCGATCGGGAATTCCTTGCCGGAGGTTAGGGCGGCTTCGGGTCCGCTCGGGCGTCAACGTTGGCAGCGCTACAAGGCACGAGAAAGAAAAAGAAGGGCGGCGTTAGACGCGCACTGGAGCTGCGAGTGTGGGAGCGTGAACCAGAGAGGAAGGGGAGGGCTAGTTTTACCGTATGTGCTCGTCGGAGTAAAGCACTTCGTCGGGAACGCGCTATCGTTGATGAAGACGAAGCTGTAGGTCACCAGAAGGGAAACCGTGAGCTAGGTTAGACGCACGGAGGTATGGCAAACACGACAGCAAGACCAAGAGGCAAGGGGTGGGGAGTTCTCACCGGAATTGGTCGCCGGAGAGGCTCGGTACCACGGCGGAGTGAGCTCGAACGTGACTAGCCTGGTGGCTCTTTGTGGGTGTGGCTTGAGGGGAAATGAGCGGAAGGAGGTGGGGATTAAGTAGAGGGGATCGAGGGAGAGAATTGCTCGCCGAATGAATGCAATTAAGCGCGGCAGTTGTAGAGGTCCCAACCTTTAATAAGGTAGAGATCCCTATGTTTACAATGCTAGTCCTTGGATCAATAGCTAGCATCCACTATTAGCATATAATATCAAGAAACAAAGGTCATAATACAACTTTATAACCAGGAATTAAATAATTCATTACATCTTACATTGCTCATTTGGCTATCTCATTACAATGTAGCAGAAATAACTATAGCATGGAGTTCTTCATCTTCGAAGTGCCACAGGCAATCATGTTGGTTGAAGACTTGTAATCCTAATCAACATACTTCACTAACATCAAACAAACCCGCAACATAATAAGTTACAGCCACAAGGGTCAATACATTTGAATTGTATTGGCAAGTGATACTATGATAGTATAGTGGAGTCTGTCATCTATATGCATTTGGCTAAGTGGAGCTTAGGCTTGCTTTGCTCAAAATAGATTTTCCTTATCATTTGAAAACACTAATTTTTGTTTGTCAAAATCACCCAAGGCATCTACCAATCATTGATTGAAGATCCTTTAACCCTTGTTCAACCACAAGCTTTTAACATAGAAATTGGGATGAGGAGATCCTTGATAACTTCCATCTCTTGATGCTCAAATTGTCCATTGTCAAGGACACGGCTAAGTACTTAGATTTTACTCTCTCGATAGGCGGTACACTTTCCCCACAAGACTCGACATGCATCAAGACATGGACGCGATCCAAACCTATCACCCCCTACCACCAACTGTCCATCTGGCTAAGTTATTGCAACCTATATGATTCAGGCAAAGCCCATAATGCCAAGTGGCTGCACTTGAAGCTTCTCAACATTTGACATCTCAAATCTCTTTGTTCCTGGGTGGCTTTCCACAAGTGAGATACACTATGGTAGGCCATAAATATGGGGACCTATGTAACCACTCAACATAATCCATACAAGTCCCATTCCACCCAGGTGATTCATTCACATAGTTGTTTTATTGAACAAAACACAAGTCATAGACTTAGAAATATTTCATAGCATGAATATAATCCACCCTTATTTTCTACTAGCTAAGCTAAGCATGATAGTAATAGGGATATTAACTTAGGGAAAATTCTACTAAGGCTTCACCTACTAGGATTTCCCATGGCTTAGCATACATAGTAAAATTCCATGCAAGTCCTACTTAGAAATATCACTAATGCATAGTGAAAATAATGGGACAAAAGTATGAAGCACCACTTGCCTTTTTCGTAGAGAATATAAGTTCACTCCCTGATCTTGCAATAGTCACACTCTTCAAATTTCACTACAATTCAATCAAGGCACAAATTCGATCTAGCATTCAAACAATTCATCACATAAAATAAAGAAAACAAAACAATGCATGCAAGCATGCAAAAGATTGTTTTATTTGGAAAGGTGGTTTCTAATAGGCTATAAACATTTTAAAACACTTGTTGGTCATTTATAAAAGTGGCAAGGTCATTGGAAAACAAGTTAGTGAAAATGGCCTTTTTAAATCATTTTTGTTTTGCTAGAAATGAGTTTAAATCAAAGTAATAATTTCCAGTGTTTGACAAATATATTTTTAAACACAAATGTTAATGTTTTAAGGTCAAGTGTTTAATATTAAACCATTTACAAAAGATTTCACCTAAAAACCATTTTTAAATCAAAGCAATATTTTATTTTGTTGCAAATGTATTTAAACAAAGTAGTAATTTTTATAGGGTTCACCAAATATATTTTTAAATCCCAAAAATTGGTGTTTAGGGTCAGAGTTTATTTGAAGTCATTTTCAAAAGGTTTTACTCAAAAATCATTTTCAAACTATAATCAACATTTTTTATTCAACTAGAAATGCTTTTATTCAAAGATTTATTCCTTAGCATCACAAAATATACTTTTAAACTACAAGTTGGTTTTTATGGTCAGTAGGTTCAAAACAAATCATATGCAAAAGATTTTACCCTAAAAACATTTTTAGAATAAGTTTTATACTCAAAATATGCCTACTCATGTTTCTACAAATATAACTAATTTTACAGAAGCAATTCACTAAACAAAGATCATGGTTGGAAATTATTCTTTTTGCTGATTCCAATGATATAAAGTTTGCAAATTTTGGACGTGTGGATCAAAATTAATGGAATTTACAATTTCAAACATCTAATAGTAATGTTTCTGTTTTTAAAACAAAACTCAGGCCACGTGGCCATTTTCTATTCACCACTACCGGTTCGCGTGGATCAAGCGATGCGGTGCGTTGGATCTAATGAAATCGTCTGGCACATAATGCTACGTACCCCTTTGGTTAAGTCATCTATCGCATCCGTTAGATCTAAATCTAATGGATCTAATCGAATCAACCACAAACTGGCGGCGCTGCGATGGTGGCCGGCGGCGGCGCGCTCGGGCAGTATCGTTGCCAATGAAATAGGAAGCGCGGGAGAGAGGGAAGTGGCTCACCAGACTCGCCATGATGCGCTGATTCTCGGGGTGGTCTCTGTTGATGGAGGGGTGCACGGTGACGACGGGGATTGCTCGTCGTAGGAGCTTTTGGCGACGGGTGTGTCTGCGCGTCGACGGAGGCGACGATGTAGAGCATGCTAGGACAAACCGAAGGCTCCGTTAGATGCGCAAGAGGGTCGCGAGCATGGTAACATCAAAGAGAGGGAAATGCTCGGTCGGGGTTTACCTAGAGAGCTCGTCCGAGAAGTGATAGATGGTGGCAACATTCTGTCATCGAGGTTGCCGATGTTAGGGTGCACGCGTGGGCAATCTCGGGGTACTGGAAGATGCATACGGGGATGGGGAGTAGGATTGTAGGTTCCAGGGAGCAAGGGGAGGCGTGGGCTGGCCGGAATCGGTTGGTGAACTCGCCGGAGGCAGCGGCAAAGTGAGCCAAATTCAGTGCAACCTGGTGGCGTTCGAGTGCGAGTGAGCAAGGGGAAATGGAGTGGGGGCAGAGGGGGTTAATCGAGCATGGTCGCAGGGGAGATTAACTGCGGCGTTAACGCGAATTAACGCGATTAAAATCGGGCCAGAAACGGCCGGGGAGGAATGAGGGGTGTGGTCTCGCGGTGACGACGATGCCTGCGTGGCAGTGGCCCATGCGTCAGCGAGTGAGAGAGGGTGCAAGTGGGGTCCAGGCGTCAGTGGCCGAGAGGGTGCGGGTTTGAGTAGAAAAACGTTTCGCGTGGGGAGGAAGGTGGGCTGGCTAGTTGGGCTGGACTGGGCCTGGTTACTGGGCCGGTTCTGTTTCATTTTTTATTCTGTTTTCTTTTTCTTTTTCTGTTTTCATTTTCTGTTTTGATTTTTGTTCAAATAATTCAAGTACCATTTGAATTCAGATCTTTACCAAACTTCTAGTAAGTTTTAATGTTGTTTATCAATGCATTTTAAAGTCCAGTTTAGAATAATTATTTTATTTTTTATGGTTTATTATTTATTTATAATAGACATTTGCCTTTATTCAAATAAGTTTTTAATTATTCAAACTCTTATTTGAATTCTAATTTTCACCAAACCTTTTTCAGTATGTTTTATTTATTCATTAGTGCAAATAATTCACTTTGAATTATTATTTAAAATATTTTAATATGATTTATTATTCATTTAAATTGGGCAATTGTCTTTATTCAAATAAAATCAAATATGGTTTTAATCCCATAAAATTTTATTCCAATAATTCTTTTAAGTTAATTAGATAACTTTTTAATCCACTTTGGTAAATTCCCATTTATTATTTTCTCATGATTTAATTAATCATTTATCTAAGGGATTTTGTCTTTATTAAATATAATTTGAATATGGTTTAATCCCATATACTTTTATTTGAATATTTTTTATCCCTTTATTTTATTTGGGTTTGGATTATCTTTATTCCATTTGCTTATGGATTTAATTTAAATTGTCTTCTAAATAATTTCCTTGGGATTTATTATTTAGTTTAGGCAATTTGTCTTTATTTAAATAACATTGGATATTGTTCAATTCTTATGATTTTATTTAAATAATTTTTTCTCCTTTTATTATTCAATAAACTTTAATTTCATTTGTTTGGCCAAGATTTAATTTGGCTTTTAAATATTCTTTATTTATTTATTTCTTTCTTTGCGTTATAAAAATCCATATCTTTTTATTTAAAGATCCAAAATTGGTGATTCCAATGTGTATGATTTTATTTAATATTTGTTTATCTTTTAATTCTCCTTAGGATTATTTTGCTCACAATTTGGTATGGATTTTAGTTAGGAGTTTTTATTAGCTTTGGAATTTAATTTCTTTATCTAATTAAATTCATAAGATTTTATCCATGCTTCCAAATTAAGTGAAACCAATTTAAATGGTTTTATAATATTTTTATTTATCATTTTTGATCATTTATAAATGTTTGTTGCTGAATTTCTATATGGATAAAATCCATAGTCTTAGAGAGATCTTGGAAATAATTTATTCAATTAGGGTTTTAGGGTTTTGGTTTAACTTTTCCAAGTGTTTGAATTTCAAGGTACATTCATTTGATTGAAATTTTGTTTGATTCCCTTTTATTCAAATTTGTTCAAGATGGGTTTTGATGTTTCCATTTGGAATCAAGAAGTTTCTTTTCACCATAAATTTCAACAATTATTTATTTTATTTATTTATTTTTCATATTTCAAAATTTAGAAAATTTTGGGATGTGACAGCAGTGATGGGGAGAAACGGCAGCGGCGAGCTGGTCGTCGGCGCTGATTGTGGAAGAAGGGGGGTGACGTGGCTACGGGCCCAGTGGTCAACGGGTGGGTACAGCTAGCGCGGGTGTGAAACAGAGGGTGAGGGAGGGGTGGTTCTCCCGGGTGGGCTGGTGTTTGGGCCGTTTCTGCTGTTGGGCTGGAATGGTGGCACTGGCCCTTTTCCATTTCTTTTCTCCTTTTCTATTTCTTATTTGATTTTCTGAGTCAATTTAAAATGAATTTCAAATGGTTTTGAATTCAAACCACCTCTGAATTTTTGTAGTGTGATTCATGCAAATAAAACACGACTGTTTATTCCAAGATACTTGATCCAATTAAAAATAAAATAAAACCATGCCTTATTTGAATATATCTATTAGGCATATGAATGGTTTTAGGTTTGAATCTTGTCATGAAAATTTGTGTGAGCTTGTGTTCACCTTTTGAAAACCCTCTTGATCAAAACAAGGTATGGTTTGAAAGCAAAATAAAACCATTGCCTCTCTAGGTTAAAATAACAATAGGCATATAAATGGTTTCTGATTTTGAAATCTTGTTTGAAATAACTCAAATGCTTATGAATGCATGAATGATATGCAAACTTTATAAACCATGATTTTTGGGATGTTACAACTATGTACCGAGATCTATCTACTAGATACAAGCAACATGTGGATATACATCCATAGAATACATACCCTCGATGACCGAATAACGTTAACGAGGTTGTACTCGTGGATGATATAGTCAAACGCTTGCCGATCTCAAGATCCAGAAGAAGTTCATCCGGTCCAGCAGCTCCAGCACCATCCCGTCGAGCACCGCAAATAAGTGGTGCATCCATGATCGCACACACGTCCGGGTACCCCAACACCCTCCGCGCCCTCGCTCCAGCGAAGCAGCGGTAGCAACAAATCCTTCCCGAAAAAGCCACCGGAAACATGTATCTCGCTGATACGAGACCATAGGGAATTCTAAAGGGGGAGAGAGATCCTTCGCGAGGAGGTGTGCTTTGAGAGGAGGAGAGGGAGGCCTTTTATAGGGAGAGGGGGAGCACCCAAGGGGCATGGCGCCCAGCCCATGGTGGCTGCCCCCACCTCTTCCACATTCATGTGGGTGGATCTCCCACTCAAAATGAAAAGTGTCCACTCACATAAACATGCCTCCACTCAAATATCCACTCACATTTAATGCAAGCTCTCATTTAAATAAAACTCTTTTATTTATTTATTCAGAATTTTTTAAAGTACTCTAATTAACAAAAATTCACATAAAACCCCTTATAACATTTCAATATCACATGGAGAACCAGATTCAACAATTTCAACCGAAATGATTTCTATGTCTAGTGAAATAAATTCATACGCATTCTTTTTCTTTCTTTGGCATATCATTTGCTCTGAATGGTATTGGTATCCCTTAAGTGTGTCACCTTACTGTTCGCAAATAATGTAGACATTATTGAGACTTCTCTCCGATCAATAATCAGCAGCGGGACCTGGAGATCCGTACTGACTCCCACACATTCAATGATGACTCCTGTGATCGTGTGAACCTTATATGCATGTAACTCAATCCCTTTGTCTCGTGATATGTTACATGTCCGAGATTCGATCATCGGTATCTCCATACCTAGTTTGATCTCGTTACCAACATGTACTCTTTTCTTGTTCCCGTGATATAACATTCTAGTGATCAAATCACTTGCTTGCAAGCTAACTAATGTGATATCACCGAGAGGGACTATAGTATATCTCTCTGTCATCTGGATGGACAAATTCCACTCTTGATCCATGAGACTCAACTTAACACCTTTGTAGCACTGAACCCATCTTTATAGTCACCCTGTTACGGTGTGACGTTTGATGTTATCAAGACACTCTTCCGGTTTTAGTGATTGACATGATCTCATGGTCTAAGAACTAAGATTACTTTGTATGATGTTATAGAAATATAAACACAATGACCTTGATCATAATGCTATACTTCGTATGAATGTTCATCACACCATTCCAATAATGTTGTGACCTCGTTATTAACAACATCCAATGTCCATGATCAGGAAACCTTTGATCATCTTGTTATTCAACGAGCTAGTTTATAAGAGAGGCATAACTAGGGACTTTCTATTTGTTTATTAAACACACATGTATTAATGTTTCCGTATTAATACAACTATAGCATGCAAAATAAATATTTATCATAAATAAGGAATACGATAATAACCACTTTATTATTGCCTCTCGGGCATATTCCCTTCAGTCTCCCATTTGAACTAGAGACAATAATCTAGTTTAGAAACTTTGCATATTGAACACCTATGGCTTTCCGGTGTTCCATATACGTGATTGCAAGTGGTTAACATAATCTATGGATCTGAAGATTTCAGGTCCGTGTGTATTTGCATGTCTTTGTGTCTTCAAGCATCACTCATTATCCAATGAGATGGCATTGTATAAATTTAGTCTTTTGGTGAGACCTTAAGTTCCTTGGGGTTAAATCATGTCGATACTATTACCGTACAATATATCTTTAGTGTTAGTCCGTTGCGAACCACACCTTAGTTTGATAACAAACTACTTGACACAAATGCCCTCCTTTGCTGCTACTATAACACTCATATACTTAGCCTTTTGTTGTAGTATCCGTTATAATGTCTTAACTTTGGAATTGATCCAAATCCATCATGGAATATCCTTTCCATTACATTGTGCCACCCAAACTTTAAATTGAGATAAACTTAATTTGTATATTGTGACAAAACTAGTATCATTTTTCAATGAACTATTTGTCTCTTATACAAATGGAATATATTCTTAATTATTCCAAAATATTATAAGAATATCCTTACTATCGTCCAATGATCATTTTATGATTCATTCTGGTGTATGCTCATAACACTTAGAGCATAGGACATATTTGGATGTGTACATATCATGGTATGATTGATAAAAAATTCTTGTGATTTCACTCATCAAGTGTCAAAGCACTTGAATCTGGTTTCACTTATCAAGTGTCGATACACTTGAATATTGATTCAATTCTTTTCCATGCGAAAAGATCCTTTTATCGTTGTTTCTATATTGAACCCCTTCAATATCTCATATATGTACGTTTGGCACGACCATATTAGCGTCACTATCTATCCATGTAGACATTCATGCTAAATATTCGGGTTTTGCCTAAGTATTTCATCAAAATGAAATTCTTAACCTTGGTCAATAAAAGATACATTATTTCCAATCAACAAGATGTTCTCCACATAATATATTAGAAATATGTCTTAGCGCTCCCACTTAATTTCTTGCAAATGCAAGCATCTTCATCGTCTCCTGATGAAAAATCCTTTAACAGTTTCATCAAGGTGAAGATTCCAACTTCGCGATGCTTACTTCAACCATTGAAGTTTGCATGCCCTTTTTAGCATCATTTGAATTAACAAAACCCTTTAGATCGTGCCATGCACATGTCCTAGGTAACCATTCTATTAGAAGAACTTTGTTTTGTTTATTCATCTACCATATACCAAATTATATGTAGTGGTTGCTACTTTAATCTGTCTAGATTAAATATCGCTATGAAAGATCAAATCTTGTCATAGTCAACTCCTTGAACATTGTCGTAAAAAATTTACGATATGTTGACTATTTCATTGATGTGAAACATCTATGTTTGTTTCTTTATAGATCCAAATACGACCGATAGGTTTTTACACCTTTCCGGAGCGTCTTCCAAGTTCAAAAAACATGATTTCTTGTGTATGGAACTATCACGAATTTTATGGCTTCAAGCCATTTGACGGAGTCAAGGCCCATCATCTCTTCTTTGAGTGTACTCGGTTCATCATTGTCAAACAACAATGATTTACTCTCAAATCTTAGCATTTGATTGTTTATCCGACCTACTTGGTTCAATAGGAACTTAGACCTCCATGACCACAACCTTTGAGGAACGTGAGCCATGAGCATTGTGGCTGCATCCGGAAACTTTTCTGGCGCTGCGCAACTCAGCACATATAGCTAAGGTTCGTTAACCTTATCAAAGTTCTATTGTCCTCCCACTTAACTTTTGCGAAAAATTCCTTTTTCAAGAAACTTCATGTTTCAAGCGACAAACCCTTTTGTCCTCGGTGTTATGGTGGTATACGCAATGGTTATTCGAAATAACCAACAAAGACATGCTCATCCTACTTTGGTTGTAAACATCGTACTTATGCTTAGCATACCAAAATTTAATAAAGGAAAACTTTACCCCAAACCATAACTTACATGGTGTCATTTCAACGGATCAAGATGGAGCTCTTTTCAGTGTAAAAGCGGTAGTCTCTAAAGCTTTTAATCTTTTAAAACATAATGGAAGTTTCCTAAATAACACATTTAATCCAACCATGTCAAACAATGTTTGATTACAAATCTCAAACACTCCATATTCCTATGGTGTTTCGGGAGATGTAAATCTAGGTGTTTTGCTAAACTTGCAACTCAAATAAATCCCTTTATGATAAAATCATAAATCATTTATTTTCTTGTTACACTTGCAACTCAAATAAATCCCTTTATGATAAAATTATAAATCATTTATTTTCTTGTTACAATGATTTTCCATTTCATCTTGAAAGTCATTGAACATTTTCAAATATTTCATACTTCTTTATCATTAAGTGAATATTCACTCAAATTTCCAGAGAAAGCATATGAAGTTGAAATCAATAGCTTACGACTATGCATAATGGACTACATACATCGATATGTATAAATTCCAATAATTTAGTCGTTTCGTTCTTCTTTGGCCTTTGAACGAAGTTTTAATTATCCCGAAGAAAGTCTCACAAACGTCACTTGATCAAATTAAAGACTCTAAAAATCCGTGAATATGGAGATTCTTCATGTTTTCTTTCCAATATAATTTAAACAACGATGTCACTTCGTAAGTGATCTTCCAATCATTTGTCTTGTGACATTTTAGCAATAGTTTTATGGATGTGATTTCTCCATCTAGATTAGTAAATCATCCATCTTATATGGAGTATAGTAATTATTTGAACAATCTTTGTTCTCATAATACCTGATTTAAATAACTATTATTAAAACAAATCTTGAAGGTAAGCTTTAATGTCAATGAGAAATACAAACAACGGTTTGTTTGTTTTCGATGAACATCATCACATATTCTCTTGCTAGTTACTTAGGCCATTGTGGTTCATGAATTGCGTCGTTCTGTATAAAATTTGATACCAACCAATTCGGTATTCAATACCCAAGAACCACATTGTTTAACAAGCAAAGAATACAACCATAACATGTATGTCATCTATATACCTAAACTGGACATTTCCAGTCTTTTCTTTTCTGCCAAATATATTTTATAGATTCTCTTTCAGCATTTTCTTTCCTTTTAAAATAATCTATCAACATCAAAAGTGGAGCCATATACATGACACATAGTCCAAAGCGTGTATATTTAAATACTAATACCTTAGGAGTTGCACTTTGAAGTAGGTCACCATCATCAAATGAATGGCTTTCTTTCAAAATCCATTCTTTAGTAATCTTTTAGTGCAGTAAACACTTTACATACATCTTATATTCATCCTTATCGTGACGACTTTCGTGATCAAGCTAATATAGCTTATAAAGGCGAATCATGAGTATAATATTACTTTCCAAAACCCTTTTGGATTATTAAGATGTCTAGCATCTCCAACCTTCGCAAATTCTCATCCAATATGAGAACATACATTATACTCTATCATATTGCAACCAAAACATTGTTTAATATATCGTTATATTTACCACACATTATGGTTTATGAAAGAATTCTTTCAGCTCCTAGATAATCTTGATATTTAAATCAAGAATCATGGAAGCAAACATGATACTGATGATACTAACACTGGAACTATTACTCTCTATTTAATACTAATTATCAAACTTCACGGAGTAAATAGAGTTTGCTGAAAGTTTGCAATAGGAGTTTAAACTTTAGATTGACACTCAACACAATACGATACCAATTCGTAAATTAAATATCCAGAATTCTATAGTTCTATTTTCTCAATTACATCTAAGCATAAGGTGGTGAATGAATGCCAATGACTACAACACATTATGCAAATTCACTTTGATTTAATTTATGATAAATTGAGTTCTAATAATCCAAATTAGAAATGAACTCCCACTCAAAAACGACACCCATCGTGTCTTTTTGGTGATTACATGAACCAAATCCACTACACCAAGTCCGATCATCACGTGAGTCGGTGTAGCTTCAAAGGCGAGCATCCATATGGTCATCATATCAAAACATATGACTCATGATTAACCTTTATGTCCATGTTCCGAGGCCATGTATGTACATACCAGGCTCGCCAAGTAAGAACCTTAGTATTCGTGTGTGTAAAACTGTCTTACACCCGAGATATGCGCGTGGATTCAAGTATACCCGATCATCACGTGATGTCTTGAAGCAACGAAACATTGTCGGTGCATACTTAAGGAAGACCACATTTTTATCCTGATATCTAAATGAGGGGTCATCTTATTATGCTAATAAAACACCAGACTAGCAATATAAGATGCAACAAAACATCTTATGTGAAAAGTGAAATGATATGGTTCTTGCACTTGATCTCCATCATGTGCATCATGGTATGATCGTCATCATTCCTATATGTGTAAGGCCAAGGTCTATGGAACTTACACGTTATGTGTGTTGTAAGAGTATTGACTTATACTTTTACTTACAACATCACCATATCATAACACTAGCCCAGCAACAATCTAAACTAAACGCTTCTAATTTATCCATTGCAAGTTTTACATGGCTTAGGGCTTTTGAAGATAGAACCGTTCTTACCTACGAACATGGAACCACAACGAGGATAACCAAATTATCAATAACTCGTTGTAAATTAGATATTGACTATAGTAGGAGAAATAGACACACGCTAGCCACTTATGCAAAATTAGTTGCATGTCAAGCATGGAACAGGTCTCATGTGCGAGGACATGTAAAGTTTTTCCGGGCCGCTTCATCCCACTATGCCACCAATATCCAAAGTACAAGGAAGAAGTAATAACATGACCATCAGCGCCCACATATTCATATGTGTACTACCCATGTAAAGCATCTACGCATAGATCTGGCTCTGATACCACTAAAGGGTTCGCAGCATAAAAAACAAAAAAATTCCTACGATGGGAACAACTATGTACGGAGATCTATCTACTAGATACAAGCAACGGGTGGATATACATCCACAGAATATATACCTTAAAAGACTAAATAGCATTAACGAGATTGTACTCATGGATGATGTAGTCGAACGCTTGCTGATCTCAAGATTAAGAAGAAGCTCATTCGGTCCAGCAGGTCCAGCACCATCCTATCCAGCACCGAAAAGTAGTGGTGCATCAGTGATCTCACACATGTCCGGGTACCCCAAAAACCTCCACGCCCTCGCTCCAGCGAAGCAGTAGAAGCAAAAAATCCTTCCAGAAAAAGCCACCAGACACATGTATCTCGCTGATCCGAGACCATGGGGAATTCTAAAGGGGGGAGAGAGATCCTTCGCGAGGAGGTGTGCTTTGAGAGGAGGAGAGGGAGGCCATTTATAGGTAGAGGGGGAGCACCCAAGGGGCACGGCGCCCAGCCCATGGTGGCTGCCCCCCACCTCTTCCACATTCATGTGGGTGGAGCTCCCACTCAAAATGAAAAGCCTCCACTCACATAAACATGCCTCCACTCAAAAATCCACTCACATGCATTAAATTTCCACCAAATTAATGCAAGCTCTCATTTAAATAAAACTATTTAATTTATTTATTCAAAATTTTGTTAATTACTCTAATTAACAAACGTTCACATAAAACCCTTATAACATTTCAATTTCACATGCAGAACCAGTTTCAGCAATTTCAACTGAAACGATTCCGATGTCTAGTGAAATAAATTCATGCGCTTTCTTTTTCTTTCTCTGGCATATCATTTGCTCCGAATGGTGTCGGTATCCCTTAAGTGTGTCACCCTACGGTTCGCGAATAATGTAGACATGATTGAGACTCCTCTCCGATCAATAATCAGCGCTGGCTCCTGGAGATCCGTACTGACTCCCACACATTCAACGATGACTTATGTAATCGTGTGAACCTTATATGCCTGTAACTCAATCCCTTTGCCTCGCGATATGTTACATGTCTAAGATTCAATCATCGGTATATCCATACCTATTTTGATCTCGTTACCGACATGTACTCTTTTCTCGTTCCTGTGATATAACATTCTAGTGATCAAATCACTTGCTTGCAAGCTAACTAATGTGATATCACCGAGAGGCCCAGAGTATATCTCTCCGTCATCGGGATGGACAAATTCCACTCTTAGTCCATTATCCTCAACATAAGACTTTTGTAGCACTGAACCCATATCTATAGTCACCCTGTTACGGTGTGACGTTTGATCCTATCAAGATACTATTTCGGTGTTAGTGGTTGACATGATCTCATGGTCTAAGGACTAAGATTACTTTGTATGATGTTATAGAAATATAAACACAATGACCTTGATCGTAATGCTATAGTTCGGATGAATGTTCATCACACCATTCCAATAATGCTTTGACCTTGTTATTAACAACATCCAATGTCCATGATCAGGAAACTTTTGATCATCTTGTTAATCAACGAGCTAATTTATAATAGAGGCATAACTAGCAAATTTCTATTTGTTTATTAAAAACACATGTATTAACGTTCCTGCGTTAATACAATTATAGCATGCAAAATAGACATTTATCATAAACAAGTAATACGATAATAACCACTTTATTATTGCCTCTCGGGCATATTCCCTTCAACTCGTAGGAGATCGGCTTCAACGCGGAAGAGCTTGACTCTACCATGAAGGAGATGGAGGAGGATATCAACCGCGAGTAGTGAGCTGACAAGGTTGTCAATTCCCATCAGGTGCTAGTCGCCATCGGGAGTGTGATGGAAGAATATCAAACTGGAGCAGCTCCGCCTAATCCGCAGGACATCAGGAAGGGACCAGCCGACAACACCGACGATTATCAGGCAAAGGCCATGCCCCCTCTAGCTATCCCAGCGCAAAATACACAGGAACTCGCTACCGGGCCAAGCAATTCTAATCCTATGAATCTACCGCCATCGCCATCTATGTATGCGGCCACCAAATTCACTCCGGCTGATAGAGTAATGTATGGAAATTTGATCGTCGAGCCCATGATTGTGGCCCATATATGGAATGTTGTCCAGCTCGATGAGGAGCACCAGTAGCTACTGGAGGAGGAACAGGCCATCACAGATCAAGGTGCAAAGCTATACCGAGATCTAGCCAAGGCACAAAAATCAATCTAGGCGGCCAAATCCATGGTGACTGAGTACAAGAATCTTCTCAAGGAGCATAAGAACAAGAAAGCTCTGGCTCACGTCGTTAATGATCTCGGCATACGACGGAATCTATGGTGGGCTCCTTTGAAGCCAGCACAAGCTAAGCCATACATTGACAAGGATGGAAAGAAAGTCATGTCCATGCCCGCCCTCAATCTGGCCATCACCAAGACTCTACTAGAGCAGGATAGATCACATGTAACTGTGGATCAGGTCTATGACCTTGTCGCCAAGGCCGTCAAACAACAGGAGAAGGCCACCTCTCAGAGGCTGGAGTATGACCCAGCATATTGCCAGTCTAGCGCCCCCAAGTAGCACAGGTCGAGATCTCCTCACGATGTCGGATCTCAAATGGGTTCATCAGAACAAAGATGGATGGATGCACACAACACGACTGATGCTATCACAATATCCTCCGACCACGGAGGCAAGGCTCACCCTCAAAGCTCGCCCCACCGGCCCAATGTTCCCGACATCACGAAGACCCAAAATCAAACCACCGCACAAGCATGCCTCTACCTAGACACCCCTAGGGTGGCATCGTCATTCACTACGGTGTGCAGCAACCTCGCCATGATGGAGAGCGCAGTGGCAACCACGGGCATAGGAGCAGGTCGCACAATGACCCTCCGTGCCCGACAAGCAATCGTGATAGGTGCGAGGGGTCGCAGGAGGGCACCAACAAGAAGGCTAACCCACTGCCACCTCCGACACCATCGCCACCCAGCAACCACCATGGCGGAGGAGGAACGAGTCGCTCACGCAGCCCTCCCCATGACGGCGACAAGAAAAAAGAAAACCCGGAGCCATACGATGCACTTTAACGTATGGATAGGATCCACGAGACCCAGGAAAGACAATACTTGGGACCACATTGTTTTGGCCCTGTAATATGAGGCACAACTTATCCCAAGGATTTCGGATTGACAAGACTATCAAGACCTATGATGGCACTGCCTGGCCGGCTATGTGGTTGCGGGATTACAGTGAAGCGGTGGAAATCGCAGGGGGGAAACCCCAACCACGCCGTCAAGTACCTCCCACTAATGTTGATGGGCACTACTCGCCAATGGATCGATGACTTGCTGAAGAAGTCTAGATGCAACTGGTTGGACATGCATAAATCATTCACCAAAAACTTCAAGGGTATGTACAAGCATCCATGCACTGTGGGCGATCTTCAGCGGTGCATCCAGGAAAAGGACGAGACATATCGAGCCTACCTCTCTCGCTGGCTAGATATAAAAAATTCATGCACAGGAGTGCATGATCAGACCGTTGTGGCTGCCTTCATCGATGGTTTAGAAAAGGGAACCTTGCTCCAGCATAAGTTAATACACCTTCAGGACAATCACAAGCTGTATCTCAATCAGATGATCTCCTTGGCCAGTGAGTTCGCGGCCGCCAATGATGATGCTCGCATCTCCTTTACGGCATTGGCCAATCCAACCAAAGCCAAGAGGAACAAAAATAATTAGTGGAGGAGTCCGCCAGAAGAAAATCCATCTTCCGACATGGTCGCTGCGGTGACCTAGCATACCATTGCATGTGTAGTGCACTATAGTCTTTGATATGACACTCACGGAACACCGTTCCACAAATATCACATCCCTCAGAGTGGTACAACAGAAACATTGTGGGTCCATATTAAAAACATACACACATTATTATTACAAGACCAAAGATCAGTACTTCAAGTTATTCGAACTTACAAACCAAACTTAAGTAGTTTCAGCGGAAGATTTAAGTTTCAAACTCATAACCAGATTTAAGATCAACAACTTATTATATAAAGTTTGTGCTGCTCAGCTCATCTGGATTACTATCTAATTAATTCAACTACTCGTACTTTTTGGCCTCCATTTTGTAGCGTATTACGTAGTCCACCCCTTTCACTCCTCCGGATAGGTCTGGTTCCTCGTAGTAGACATCCTCTTGTCCTTCAGTGGCGTACATTGGTTTGTATTCTAGATCCTTAGAGTCTACGAAGGGGATCAACGAAAAGAGTGAGTAACAGCGTTATCCAACAAGTTCATTATATGCAAGGTGGGAAGTTTGATGCTCTATCTACCACCTCAGATTATCAGTCCTTGGCACTATGCATTTTTTGTAAATATTTCTTCAAAGATTGATTTTAATATCAAAAACTATGCCCATCAGCCTTCATAGGTTGACTAGAACTTCATGGGGTTCCTTTCCTGCCATGTTCGCAGTTCCTTCCCAGAACAGGGAGTAACAAGTTATAGTTCTTACACTATAGAGAGGTGCGTTGCTTTACCCATGAGAGATCAAATCCTTGTTGCACAACCCGTCGTACTTTCCCGTCCACAATTCCGTGATGTGGTGCCAAGTAGATGATCCAAGCCAATCATCATCCTTCTTCATGACCCCACATGGAACACGACTCCCCAAGCAGGAATACCTCATTTATCCCCATATAGGCAGATATAACCCTGGGATGAAGGGATACGGATAGGCTACACTAGCGCAAATCAAAAAATTTCTACCGCGTATACCAGGATTAAAATTGTTATAGATCACGGGATTACCACTAGAAGCGCACTTGCGGAATTGATGAAGCGCGTGGAGGCAGTGCAGATGTTCCACGTCTCCTCCTTGTCCTCGTCCCACGAGCAGCTCCCCTTGCGCGGCTCATCCAAGCGCTACAGATGCAGCGCCTCCGAGGTATCCCACGTACAAGGTGGAAGCGTCAGACGCCGGACTGCTATGTCCGCGCGTGCAACACAGGCATGAGGAGTGGCGGCTGGGAATGATCTGAGATCTCTCCCTAGCCAGCTCGCCCCACCCTCTCTTATATAGGCGTCCCTAGTGGGCTTCTACATTAGAAGCCCATTAGTACCCTAAGCCTGGTCTAATTCGGATCCAATCCTCATTAGGCTTCCAGCCCCTTAAGTGTGTGACCCTATAGGTTCATATGCGTATAGACATGACACGAATACACTTATTCTGTCAATAGTTGGTAGCGGCCTCTAGCAAGACATGCCAACTCCTAAACGCATACAAAGATCATATCGGACGAACCATCACAAGGTTTAGTACATGTCTTTCCTTTTGCCTCACGATATTTGGTCTAGCTCCAAGCTGACCTCCCATTCTCGATACTGCGATTTGGAATCCCTTTACTAGATTAACTCTTAACCTTATATAGCACGGCCATGCATTTCTGGATCCGATCACTCGAGGGGCCCAGAGATATCTCTCTCAAGTAGAGAGGGGCAAATCCCATCTTTATTGACCATGCCTTGCAGCATGGTTCAGGACAAACCCGAAAGCTACCTTTATAACTACCCAGTTACGGTGCAGCGTTTGATAGCCCCAAAGTAGGTCGATCCACATCTCAAGTACATGCAACAATCTCAGGTCTAAGGACAAAACGTACACAATGTGTAGAGAGAGAGCTGCAACTAATTGCCAGTCTCAGGTTGGGTCAGTCCAACCCCATGTTCATAACATGTGTCCACATCATTGGTTTGACATCTCCATGTCTATGACTTGCGAAACATAGTCATCAACCAATCGATGTGCTAGTCTAATATTCACGTATGTCCTCACATGAACTCCGACTAGGTACAACTCTTAAATAACCATACAAGTAAAGAGTTTCACAAACAATTCACATAATTGCCAATCAATACAAGTTGTCTGATATGGATATTCAAGGAACATTACAATAACTCATGGATACATATGAAATATAATCATCTCTATGATTGCCTCTAGGGCATATTTCCTCATGGGAACCCCTTGGAGACTCCAGTGAGCAGATCATGTTCCTGGAAACCCCCACCGAAGTGGCAGATCTACCTCCGATAGCCCCTCAGAGATAATCTAGACACCAATATCGTGGGGACATAAGGGTTCCCACCCATGCTGAGTCCTCACAGGAAATCTACAGCTTCATAATAAGGTCATCCGTTCATGGGAAAGGAAGACGATCCAGATGACTTCTCCGTCCCATTCCAAATCTCATGGTTAACACGTATTATATGATGGTAGAATCATGGGTTATTAATTCCTATGTGATGAATCTCACTACAACTGGAACCCTAAGTTCCATTGCTAATCTTATATTTACCATCACTTAGGATGATAGGAGCATTTTATTTATTTAATAAAATAGTATTTTGTTTCTTCTCTTTATAACATAGATGATGACACACAGTTTGCAAATACTTTGATAAAACTCATCAAAGGACATGAGCAAGTGATGAACTTGCCTTGTGTCTGCAAGATAGTGAAGTCGGATGCTTACACTTGACCCTGAGCTTTTATTTATACTAAACATGATTATGCATAGTAATGCAATGCATCATTTTATTATTTATCATCTTTGCGTGTTTTACCCACATTATAAAAGATTTAAAATTTCATTATTAATAAAAGAAATCTAGTCATGGATGATTCCTAAGATATTGTAAATATTAATTCAATATTTTTGTGGTATAATGCATTCATATAAGAGAATAAAAATAATTTTTATTTAATTTTAAATCTTATTGATATTTTCTCAAAATTCTATTTAAGAATAATTGTGTCAATTTAGGAAATTTTATTTTATTAATCCAATAATCCAAGTTAGAAATTCTCTAAAATACTATATTTTTAGGGTTGTAGAAGTGAATTTTATTTATTTTTAAATTTTTTTATTTATTTTTATAAAATTCCTTAAGGAATATATATATCATAAAAATTAACCTAAATTTACTCTATTTAAAATAGAATTCATTATTTTTATTGGGTAGCTTATAATTTTATGAACTCATTGATATATTATTTGTATTTTTGGGATTTTATACATTTTCTTAGATCTTATTAGGTTCTAGGGGTATTTTTGTATTTAAAAAATGTTTCAAGTCTTTTCTTTAAAAACCTAGACCTAGCCCACTAGGCTAACCCAGCCCTGACCCCACTAATATGGGTTGGGTGAAACCATGGACTCACTCGGTACTGGCCTAGTCCAACCCAGTACCCTTTTCTCTCTCACGCACTTGTGCTCTCCTCTCTCATTCCCCTTCGTGGCGATATGGTGTCGCCGCCTCCATGTGATTTTGGCCGCCTCCGTCCTCCCCAACCTCCTCCGTCCTCCCAGGTTGCCACCATGACGGGAGATGACTCAGTGGACAAGGCTCCGTCGACTGGTCTAGTGCGATTCGGTGCTAGAGCTCTCCTCCAACCACGCCGCCTCAATCCCGAAACCTAGGGTTTGGATGTCGTTGGTGATTTCGTGCTCCGCCGCTCTTGTGGTGCCACCCTGATGCTGTGGTGGCTATGTGCTCCCACGAACGCCGGTCGTACTCCTGTGGTCTCCCTGTTTGCGGCTTGGCGTGGGTCGCAGTGCCTTCGGGTGCTCCCCGTGATGTCGTGTACACCTTTTTCGGCCATACTGCTTCCTCTTCTAAAACTTGCAAGGACCACCGGTGAGTTCGTCATCTTGTTCCCTCTCTATTCTCTGTCTCACCTTGCTACCCTCTGTATGCTTGCTTATTGTGAACCCTAATTAGGGTTGTCCACTATACTAAGGTTCATCCCTCTATGCTAGGGTTCTTCCCTTGGTACAATGATTATTCAAGTTGATGAAACTGCTCTATGTTATTACCTACTGAACCTAGGTTGTGTAGAATTCACTCCTGTATTGTGATTATGAATGTTGACAGTGGAATCTGACAGTGAATGTTAACTGATTTTTTTCATGTACTGGATTGATTATGATATGGCTAGAATCTTGATTGATATTAATTCATTGTTCCTGGTTGATATGCTTTGGTATGCAACCATTAGAGTTGGATATGTAGTTTAAATGTTCTCTGATGTATTTTGGTTATATTATAGATGAATAGAAATGATTCCTAGCTATGATTTTAGCAAAATGATTAATCATCTCTTCGAGAGGATTTGGTTATGAAGCATGTGTATATGGATTTCTTAACTTACATGGTTATTGTGACACCATCTAATGAATGGTACACAATTCCTGTTTATTGCTATGTTTTTCCTAAACTATACTTTGAATTGGCTTAACTTGTATGCATTGAAGAACTTTTATCAAATACAGTGCTATACTTGATAGATATGTTGGCCTATGATGCTGGTCTGATGCACTACTAGGTAAACACAAATGTTTTTATCTGCTGCCTCTCTTTTCATGTGTGCATGATAGATAGTTCTAAACAATGATTCCTATAGTTTTTAGGAAAATGAGTTGATAAGCATTATAAGAAGTTTCATGGATGATTTTTCTTTTGTCACATCCCAAGATTTTCCAAATCTTGTAATGTGAAAAATAAAATAAATAAAATAATTTTTTGTTGAAAATCAGGGTGAAAAGAAACTTTTTGTTTCAAAAAGGAAACTTAAAATCCCATCTTGAACAAACTTTGTAAAAGTTTGAACTCAACAAAATCCAAATCAAGGGAACTGCATTCCTCAATGAATGTATCTAGAAATTAAAACACTTGGAAATTAAATCCAAATCCTACAACCCTAATGGAAATAAAATCATTTCCAAAGTTATCTCCAAGCCTATGGATTTGATCCATATAAAAATTTGTCAACAAACATTCCCAAATGATCAAGAAAGACAAATAGAAATTAATATAAGACCATAGAAATTGGTTTCACTTAAGTTGGAACCATGGATAAAATCTTATGAATTTAATAAGATAAGAAATTGAATTTCCAAAGCTAATAAAGAACCTATCTAGAAATCCATACCAATTGGTGAACAAATAATCCTAAAAGATATTTAAAGGATAAACAAATCTCAAATAAGGTTTCACAAATTGGAATTCCCAAGTTTGGATCTCTAAATAAAAAGATATGGATTTTATAATACAAAGAAAGAAATATTAAATAAAGAATATTTAAAGACCAAATCAAATCTTGGCCAAATCTGTTGAGCAAATGAATGATTATAATCCCAATCCAAATAAGATAAAAGGATAAAGAATATTCCAAATAAAATAAAATGGCAATAACCATTCTATCCCTATCTTATTAAAGACAAATCTCTAAATAAGAATACATGAGAAAATGGTATTTTGGAATTTACCCAAGTGAATTAAAAGTTGTTTAAATAACTTAAATAATAAGATCAAAGGAAACCTCTAAATAAAAATTATGGAATTAAAACTATATTTAATTACATTTGATTTAAAACAAATACCCAGTCTTAATGATTAATAAATCATATTAAATACTTTCCAAAGTAATTCAAGATGAATTATTTGAACCAACTAAACAAATAAAAACCTACTGAAAAGAAATTGGGAAGTTTAAAGAATTTAAATGGAGGTTAAAGTTATTATTAAATCCTATCTAATTAAAAACTAGAGCCTTTTTGAATAAATAAAAGACCCCAAAATAAACAAGGTTTTATTCAAAATTTGACTTAGAGGGTAACACTAACCAGTAATTAAACCCACACAAAATTTGGCAAAGGTTTGAAATCAAATTGAGGATTGAATTGTTTAAACCAAACCAAAACAGAATAAAAAGAAAGGGAAAAAGAAAAACAGAAGCAGTACAAAAAAAATGAAAGAGACGACCCAGCCCAGCTAAGCCCACCTGGCCCAGTTACCCAGCTCCTCTCTCTCCCGAAGAAAAACGATTCGCACCAAGTTTTAAAACCGCAACGACGCTGACAGACGGACCCCACCCCACACTCTCTCTCGCTCCTAGACGGCCCCACCGCCAGCTCACTTTCTTCCTCCCCGCGACGACCTCGCCCCTCATTCCTCTCTGGCCATTACTACCGATGAAATGCCGGTGTGAATACGCGTTAACCACGCCATGTAACGGCCCTGCGATGGCGCCTACTTAAGCGCCAGCATCTCCTCTCTCGTTCCCCTCTGTCGCCCCACCTTAGCGCGCCCCCAGGCTCCCGAATTTCGCCCGACACCGCCGCTGTCCCCGACAAGCTCCGGCGACGATTCCGGCCGAACCTTGCCACCCCTTGCCTCCCCGAGCACATAGGCACATTCCCCAGACCCAGGCGCACCTCTCTGTATCATCAGCTCGCCCGCGCGTGCTTTGCAGCGTCGACAACGACGACGACCACCGTCGCCACCGTCTGCTTCCTCTCCGGTGAAGCTTCTGGTAAGCACCTGACCGTGCCTCTCCTTCTCCTTAACGCATGCATCATCGCCATGACCTTGCACATCTAACCATGCTCTCCGTTTGCTCTCTCGTGACCCGTAGCGCCGCCCTCGACGACGACAGAACGTGGCCGTCATCAGACGCAACTCCGACGAGCGATTAACCGCAACCTTGTGTGCCCCTTCGTCAACCGCGAGCAGGTTGAGCATCCCCACGTCACTGCAATCACGGTGAGCCATCTCTTCTTCTTCCTTGCTTCCTCTAGCGCTAGCTCCGCCGCTAGCCGAACGTCGTCGCCGCGCGCAGCCGTCGAGCGCCGCCAGAACTTGGTCAGGGTGACGATGGCCGTTAGATGACGATCTGATGGATACGATAGATTCACTTAATGCCGAAGAGGTACACAACCAGTGTCGTGCGATGTAACTTGATCCTACGGTCTGTGTTAGTCGATGCACGCGAAACGTTTTCGACGAATAGGAATAAGACGCGTGGCCAGACTCTGGTTATAAAAACAGATTTGAATCTATTAGATATGTGATTTTGTAAATTCCATAACTTTTAATCTACACGTCCAAATTTTGCAAACTTTAAATCAGTGGATTCATAAAAGCAAGCCCTAACCAATCATGCCATTTGTTTAGTAAAAAGCTTCTGTTAAAATGTTTGTTTTGGCAGAAACTTATGTATGCTTGTTTAGGTTATAAAAATTGTTCTAAAATGTTTTTGGGGATAAAATCTTTGGCAAATGGTGTGTTTTGAATCTACTCACTTTAGGAATCACTTTGTGGTTTCAAAAATGTATTTGGTGAAACAAAAGAATGAACTATGGATTTAAAACCATTTCTAGTCAAATAAAGATATGGGTTAATTATTAAAAATGGTTTTGGAAGAAAACCTTTTGGAAATGTTTGTTTCAAACTCTCTGACCCTAAATACAAAGTTTTATGGTTTGAAAACATATTTTGTGAATCCTATAGATTAGTGCCTTACTAAAACATTTCTACACCACATAAAATGATACCTTGTTTTAAAAATGGTTTATGAAGTGAGACCTTTTGCAAATGACTTTGCCACTTTATAAAATGACCATTAGGTGTTTTCAAATGTTTGTGAACCTTTATAAACCACTTTTCCAAATAAAACAATCTTTGGCATGTTTGCATGCATTATCTTGTTTCTATGATTTTATGTGATGAATTGCTTGAATGGTAGATTGAACTTGTGCCTTGCTTGATTGAATTGTAGTGACTTGAAGAGTGTGATTGTATCAAGGACAAGGAGTGAACTTATACCCTCTACCAAAAAGGCAAGTGATGCTTCATACTTTTGTCCCATTATTTTCACTATGCATTAGTGATATTTCTAAGTATAGGACTTGCATGGAATTTTGCTAAGTGTAAACTATGCTATGGGAAATCCTAGTAGATGAAACCTTAGTAGAAATTCCTAAGTTAAGATTCCTACTACTATCATGCTTAGCTTAGCTAATAGAAAAAAAGGGTGGAAATATATTCACACTATGGAAAAATTTCTAAGTCTGAGGACTTGTGTTTTGTTTAATAAAACAACTAAGAGAATGAATCACCTGGGTGGAATAGAAGGAATGGTTTGTGTTGAGTGGTTCACAAGGCCCATTTTTATGGTTTACCTTGTGTATCTCACTTGTGGATGGCCACCCAGGAACAAAGAGATTTGAGATGCCAAATGTTGAGAAGCTTCAAGTGCAACCACTTGGCATTATGGGCTCTGCCTGGATCATATAGGTTGCAAGAACTTAGCCAAATAGACAGTTGGTGGTAGGGGATTGATAGGTTGGAGCGCGTCCATTTTGGACTAAGGGAAGGCTTCTGAAAGATCTTGTCTTGGGAAACCAAGTCTTGTGGGGAAAGTGCACCACCTCTGCAGAGTGTAAAATCTAAGTACTTAGCCATGTCCCTGGTAAAGGACAATTTGAGCATCAAGACATGGAAGATATCAAGAATCTCATCATCCAAATTTCTAAGTTAAAAACTTGTGGTTAAACAAGGGTTAAAGGATCTTCAATCTTTGATTGGTAGATGCCTTGGGTGATTTTTTTGCCAAACAAAAACTTAGTGTTTTCAAATGATAAGGAAATCTATTTTTGAGCAAAGCAAACCTAAGCTCCACTTAGCCAAATGCATATAGATGATAGACTCCACTATACTACCATAGTATCACTTGCCAATACAATTCAAATGTATTGACCCTTGTGGCTGTAACTTGTTATGTTGTAGGTTTGATTGATATTAGTGAAGTTTAATGATTAGGACTACAAGTCTACAACCAACATGTCTGCCTGTGACACTTTTAAGATGAAAGACCCCATGCTTATAGATATTCTGCTGCAATGTAATGTAATAGCCAAATGAGCTATGTAAGATGTAATAAATTATGTTATTCCTGGTTATAAAGTTGTATTATGACCTTTGTTTCTTGATATTACATCTTAACTGTGGATGCTAGCTATTGATCTAGGGACTAGCATTGTAAACACAGGGATCTCTACCTTATTAAAGGTTGGGAACCTTACATCTTTATGTGAGAAATTTGAACACAAAGCCACTTCTGAGGTGCTACTATTCTTGGAATGTGCCCAGTAGTGGTTAATTAAGGAATTCCTTTGCATTTAGTTTTAAAACTAGACAGTACCATCCAAGATCAATGATGCAAAGGCTGAGATCCTGGCTATGGAGTTGATTGTATTTATACTTGGCTGTTTAGATTTCTTCAGGGATTATACACCTCACTTGGGTATTTTTATGGAACAAATCTTGTTCTTATTGAATGGATACGATCCATAGAAATAAACATATTGTTTAAAACTCACCAATCATATGCTATTGGTTATATTGCTGTAGAAATTAATCTTGCTAGCTTGTTTCTAGAACTATTACCTCTCCCTATGCCTTACTATGCATTTACTGGTACTAGCCCTACTCCTCCTAGCTCATGTGAGCTACTTCTTGGCCTTGCTGTCCTCCTACACCACCCCCTCCAATAGGTCACCATCTTGTGGATGATCTGATTGGATTTCTGTGAAGATGAGTTGGTTCATCTATTGGATATCTAGCAAGAACTTCTAGGGTTTTGGTCGTGTTCTTTGGAGATAGAACTGGGCTGTGTTGGTGAAGATATGTGCAGTACTACTATGATGTGTATGAGTGTGGTGTTGATACTTCCCTTCTCCCTCTGCTGGTCGACATCACTTAGCATGCATTTAGATGAGTGAGCTGCTTCACTGTCCTCCTCTTCTTTGGATCACATCAAGTGAATTTACTTAACTGTCTATCCTTTTACTATTTTCTAATAAGGTGAAACTGTAGAGTTCGTAGCATGGAAAAAAAATTCTATCGCATGAACACACAAAACCAAGATCTAATCAATGGAAAATCCAAGATCTAATCTATGAGATTGTAGAGAACTCACCCTCATAGACCCAAAGCATTTAACAAGATCAGATGCTCGTGATTGATGTTGTCGATCATTTGACGATCTCAAGATTGTGTAGACGATCCTTCCGACGCCGCATTCCGGCAGCGCTTTCATAGTTGGTCACACGTACGGTAGTCAATGAAGACCTCCCTCTAGCGGAGGTTGTAGATCTCATCAGAATCTCAACAGCACAAAGGTGTGGTGGTGGTGGAGGAGAGCTTCCTACAAGGCTTCGCCTAAGCCGGAGCAAGACGATGGACGAGAGAGAAGAGAGGGGCGGCTAGGGTTAGGCGCCAATAGACAAGGGTGTGGGGGGTGCGCCCCCACCCCTCATTGTATAGGTGGGGGGCGGCCGGCCAAGGGTTCCCATCCCAGGCCGTTACACCCCCAACAACTCGGCCACCAAGAGAAAATCTTGAAACCTTTTCCACCAAGCATTCTTTCTTACCAAAAACTAGAGTTCGACTTTTCAAACTAGGATTTGACTATTCAAACTAGGGTTTGACCCTTTTACTAGTCTTGGCCGAATTGGCCATTTAGGGTTTGGTGCGGCTGGCCCCTAGGGCATGCCACTATCCAAGTGACCCCTTCCCGGGGTGGTGGAACCACTCGTGGTCCCTCTAGAACATTCTAGAAGTATCCGGTCAAAACACCAGAACATTTCCCAAACCCCAGAAACCACCTTCCTTATATGAATCTTATTCTCCGGACCATTCGGGATCTACTCGTGACGTCCAGGATCCAATCCGAGACTCCGAACAACATTCGGTCTCCAACTCATATTCCATATCTACTTAAACAACATCGAATCCTTAAGTGTGTCTCCCTATGGTTCGTGAACTATATAGACATGATCGAGACACCTCTCCGATCAATAACCAATAGAGGGATCTGGAAATACATATGGCTCCCACATATTTCTATGATGACTTCGTGATCGAATGAACCATTTACATACGATACCAATTCCCTTTGTCACACGATACTTTACCTACTCAAGGTTCGATCGTCGGTATCTCCATACCTAGTTCAACCTCGTTACCGATAAGTACTCTTTACTCATTCTGTGATATGACATCCCTTGTGACCTAGTCACATGCTTGCAATATAATTGGATGACACTCCACCGAGAGGGCCCAGAATATATCTATCTGTCATATGGATGGACAAATCCCACTCTTGATCGATGCGCTTCAACATATACTTTCAGAATACCCAATGCCACCTTTATAACCAACGAGTTATGGAAGTGGTTTTTCATGTCATCAAAGTACTCATCTGGTGATGGTGATTAATATAATATCATGGTCGAAGTATGAGGTTACTATGTATCTGAAAGCTTGTAGCAAAATGAACTTAATGACTTGATCTTATGCTATGCTTACTAGGTGTATGTTCCTCACATCATTCTCCTAATGCTATGATCTTGTTATTAATAACATCCAATATCTATGATCAGGAAACCATGATCATCTATTAATCAACAAGCTAGTTTAACAAGAATCTTACTAGGGACTCTTTTACGTTTACAAAACACACAAGTATTAATGTTTCTGGTTAATACAATTATAGCGTGGGATGTAAATATTTATCATAAACATAAATAAATAATAATAACGACTTTATTATTGACTCTTGGGCATATCTTCAATAGTCTCCCACCTGCACTAGAGTCAATAATCTAGTCTAAATAACTTTGTGTATTCAACAACTATGGCTTTCTGGTGTTGTGTATACACGACTTCTAGTTGTAAACATAATCTTCGGATCTGACACTTCCAGGTCCGTGTGGATTTGCATGTCTTTGCATCTCTACGCATCACTCATTCTCCGATGATATGGCATTGTATAAATTTGGTCCTTTGGTGAGACCATTAGTTCCTTGCGGTTAAACCATGTCGATACAATTGTTGTACAATATATCTTGATAGTACTATCCTGCTATGAACTACACCTACTTTGATAACAAACTTCTTGACACAAATGCCCTATTTTGCTGCTACAATAGTAGTCATATACTTAGCCTTTTGTTGTAGTATCTGTCATAATGTCTTAACTTTGCAACTCATCCAAATCCTTTATGGAACTTTCTTTCCAATACATTATGCCACCCATAGTTTAAATTGAGATAAACTTAATTTGTATCTTGTGACAAAACTAGTATTAATGTAACACTTTACAATGAACTATTTATCTATTTGTCACCTCTAAATAACATATTCTTAGTTCATCTAAAGATCATAACAATATCCTTAATATCGTCCAATGATCATCTTATGAGTCATTCTGATATATCATCATAACATTTAGAGCATAGGACATATCTGGATGTGTACATATCATGGTATGATTAAGAAAAATATTCTTGTGATTTCACTCACCAAGTGTAAAAAAAACTTGGATCTTGATTCAATCCTTCCTGTGTGACAAGAACCTTTCTTGTAGTTTCTATATTGAACTATTTTAATACTCATATATGTAGTTTTTCCTAAGTCTTTCATCGAGATGAAATACTTAATATTTGTCAATAAATGATAAATTATTTCCAATCAAAAAATATGTCCTTCAAATAATCTCTCAGAACTATGTCTTAGCGCTCCCACTTAATTTCATGCAAATGCAAGCATCTTAATCGTCTTAGATGAAATTAAACTCTTTTAATAGTTTCATCATGTTGAAGATTCCAACTCCGCGATTCTTACTTCAACCATTGAAGTTTGCATGCCCTATTAGCATCCTTTGAATTAAGAAAACCCTTTGGATCATGTCATGTACACGTCCTAGGTAACATTCTATTATAAGAACTTCTTTTGTTTGTTCGACTACAATATACCAAATTATTTGTAGTGGTTGCTAAATTAATCCTTCTAGACTAATTATGACTATGAAAGGTCAAATCTTTTCATAGTCAACTCCTTTAACATTGTCATAAACTATTTCCCAACATGTCGACAATTTCATAGATGTGAAACCATGTCTATTTATTTAGAGATCCAAATATGACCGCAAGGTCATACACCATTCCAGAGGATCTTCTAAGTTCAAAAACTTGATTTCTATTGTATGGAATTATCACGGATTCTATGGCTTAAAGCCATCTGACAGAGTCAGGGCCCATCATTGCTTCTTTACATATAGTCAGTTCATCATTGTCAAACAACAATGATTTACTCTCAAATCTTAGTATTTGATTGTTTACCCGACCTCCTTGGTTCAATAGGAACTTAGACCTCCATGACCACAACCTTTGAGGCACGTGAGCCATGAGCATTTTTGCTGCCTTCGGGACACTTTCCGGCCCTGTGCAACTCAGCACATGTAGCTAAGGTTCATTAACCTTATCAAAGTTCTATTGTCCTCCCAATTAAATTTTCACGAAAAATTCCTTCTAAAGAAACTTGAAATTCTAAGAGACAAACACATTTGTCTTTCGTGTTATGGAGGAATACCCAATGGTTATTCAAAATAACATACAAAGATATGCTCATCTGACTTTGGTTGTAAACATTTTACTAATGCCTATCATACCAAACTTTAAGAAAGGATAACTTGGGTTTTATCCCATACCATAACTTATAGGGTGTCATTTCAAAGGATCACGATGTACTCTTTTTAGTGTAAAAGCGGTAGTCACTAAAGCTTTAATCTTTAAAATACAATGGAAGTTTATTGACACCTTTGATCTAACCATATCAAACAAGTTTTCATTACATATCTCGAACACTCCATAATCTTATGGTGTTTCGAGAAATGCAAATCCATGGAACGATTCCTCAAATCTTAGGTGTTATGCAAAACTGGTAACTCGATCCAATCATAAACTTCTTTATTCTCTTGTTACAATGATTTTCCACTTCATCTTGAAACTCTTTGAACATTTTCAAATATTTCATACTTCATCGTGATTAAGTAAATATACACACGTATTCACTCAAAATTCTGGAGAAAGCATGTGAAGTTGAAATCCATCGCTCATGACTATTTATAATGAACTACATACATCAATATGTACAAATTCCAATGAGTTAGTCATTGGTTCTTCTTTGGCCTTTAAACGAAGTTTCAATTATCTCTAGGAAAGTTTCACAAGTGTCATTTGATCAAAATCAAAAGACTCCAAAATTCCATCAACATGAAGTTTCTTCATTTTTTTCTTTCCAATATAATTTAAACAGCGATGTCACTTTGTAAGTGATCTTTTAATCATTTGTCTTACGACATTTTTAGCATTTAGTTTATGGATGTGATTTCTCCAACCAGATTTGTAAATCATCCATCTTACATGGAATATGGTAATTATTTGAACAAGCTTTTGTTCTCATAATACCTGATAATAACAATTATTGAAACAAATCTTGAAGTCAAGCTTTGATGTCAACGAGAAACACATAAACACTTTGTTTGTTTTCGATGAACATCATCACATATTCTCTTGCTGGCTACTTAGGCCATTGCAGTTCATGAATTGTGTTGTCCTACATGACATTTCACGCCAACCAATTTGGCATCCAATACTCAAGAACCACATTGTTTAACAAGAAAAGAATACAACCATAACATGTATATCTTCCATCTACCTAAGCTGGACATTTCCAGCCTTTTATCTTTCCGCCAAATATTCCAAAGATTATCTTTCATCATTTCCTTTCCCTTTTAAAAGAATCTATCAACATCAACAGTGGCACCATACACATGACACATAGTCCAAAGAGTGTATAGTCAAATACTAATACCTTTGAACTTGCACTTTGAGGTAGATCACCATCATCAAATGTTTGGCGTTCTTTCAAAATCCATTCTTTAGTAATCTTTCAGTGTAGTAAACATGTTACCTACATCTTCTATTCATCCTTATCATGACAACTTTCATGATCTAGCTACTAGAGCTTATAAACATGAATCATGAGTATATTGTTACTTCCCAAACCCTTTTGGAGGATTAGTGTAACATCCTCAAAATCATGTTTCAAACTTATGCATATCATCCATGCATCCATGAGCATATGATTTTCATTTCAAACAAATCAATTCAAAACATAAGCATTTGTGCTTATTATTTTATGTAAGCTTGTTCTAAGCCTTAGTGCTATCTTCCAATGAGGAGAAATACTTGTTTTGATTCAGTAAAGTTTGTTTATTCAAACTTAGGCACCACCAAAAGTTTGAACAAATTTCAAAACAAAAATGAGTAATAAAACCAATATTATGCCTATTGAATATATATCATAAAGGCATCGTTTTATTTTATTTTCAAAAGACACAAGTGTGTTTGAGTGAACAGATGTGTTTGACACTTATTTGAGTACAAGATTTATTGTACAAAAATCCTGAAAAGTTTTGGAATCAAACAGATTTGAATTGAGGTTTGAAAACCATTTCAGAAAAACAAACAGAAAAAGAAAAAGCTTAAAGAGGAAAAAACATATCACTCAGCCGAATCTGGCCCAACTGGCCCAGCTAAGCCCAGCACCCCCACCCCGCGAACCGTTTTTCTTCACTCGCCCCCGCACCCACTAGCTCGCTGACAGGCAGGACCCACTCCCTCTCCTTTCCTCTCGCTGACAGCCGCGGCCCACAGGACGTCGTCGTCTCCACCCCGCAAACAGCTCAATCCCCAAAATCACGCCGGTCGTTCCCTGTATTGATTCACAGCGTCAATTCACGTTGAATGCCGGAGTAAATCTCGCTCGCGACCATGCTACTTAAACCCCCTATGCCCCCTCTCAATTTCCCCCCGAACTCCAAGCACAAAGCGCCCCCAGGCTGCCCACAATCGCCCCTGCACCGCCGCAGACAGAACTCACTCCGGCGACCAATCCCGGTGAGCCCTGTGCGCCCCTCTCCCTCTGGTTCTTGCAGACAGCCTCGCCGCTTTCTTGCGCATCTACTGACACCGCTGGTGCCTTCTTTACTGCCCCAGGTCGTCGGTTCCGTTCAACACCGCAAGCTCCCGACGACAACCTCGACTCCGGCGACCAAATTCCGTAAGCCCTTTGCGCCCCTTCACCTCTGACTCACACGAAGTTGTTCGCCACTGTCTTGTGCATCATCTGGTGTCGTTTGTTTGTGCTAGGGAGACCAGGAGCGTCGCCAACGTCCCCGTCCACTCGAACCCGTCGCCGCCCGCAACTTCGACGAGCTCCAGCAGCCCACTCCGTGTGCCGCTTGCCAAGCCGCCGCTAGGTTGAGCATCAGCGCGTCGCCACGGTTCTGGTAAGCCCCTCCGACGACCCTAGGACCACCTGTAGCGCCACGCCGCCATAGGCAGAGCTTGCCGTCGCCAGTAGCCGCCGCTAGCGCCGCCCGTCTGTGTTCAGTTAGATTAGGGCCGTAGGATTTAGATCTAACATGTGAGATTAGATCTCTGACGAAGAGGTAAGTTTAGATCTAAGCCGTGCGTGTTTAGTTAGATCCAACGGTAGCCGAGCGTGATCCGGTGCGAAGCGGTACCGTCCAATCAGACGTTGCCGCGTGGCTGGAGTTTAGATTTAAAACAGGATTTGAATCTGATTGATGTTCAAATTTGTTTTGGCTATAACTTTTGATCCCCACATTAGAATTTGACAAATTTTATATCGTTGGAATCAGGAGAGCAAGCTCTTTCTAAATATGTAATGTGTTTAATGTTTAAATTCTGTTAAAAAGGTTTTATTTGCACAAACTTGTGTAGGGCTAATTTGAGCATATGAAATGTTTAGGAAATAATTTAGGGTTTAAATATTTGTTGTTTGGCAAGTTTTTTACTTGTTTATGAATCAGTACTGTTTACTTGCTTTGTTGAGTTTTAAAAATCATCACATATCATTTTGCATGCATGCATATATTTTTGATTGTATATGTTTTGTATGTGATTGTGGCTATGATTCTTTGTGTAGATTTTGGTGCTAGTGATTGTGATTGTGAGGAGTGTAGCTACTCTCCAAACTACCAAGGCAAGTGGTACTTCATGAATATTTCTATCCCCATGTTTTATACTAAGCATTAGAAATATTTTGCTAAGTCATGCATGTTATTATTTTGCTTATATGCCATGTTGGGAAATCCTAGTAGTTGTAGAATGGCTAGGGAATTTCTAAGTTAAAGTTACTATCTATGCCATGCTTAGCCTAGCTAGTAGAAAACAAGGGTTGGTGAAATATACATGCTATGATGAAAATATTTCTAAGTCTTTGGACTTGTGTTTTGCCTAATAAAACAACTAAGTTAATGAAACACCTGGGTGGAATGGAAGGATTGGTTTATGTTGAGTGGTTACACAAGGCCCATTTCTATGGTTTACCTTGTGTATCTCACTTGTGGTAAGCCACCCAGGAACAAAGAGATTTTAGAGGCCAAGTGTTAAGAAGCTTCTAGTGCAGCCACTTGGCAATATGGGCTCTGCCTGGATCACATAGGTTTCTAGAACTTAGCCATTTGGACAGTTGGTGGTAGTGGGATGATAGGTTGGAACGTGTCCATTTGGTCTAACGGAAGGCTTCTGAAAGGTCCTGTCTTGGTGAAACCAAGTCTGGTGGTGAAAGTGCACAACCTCTGCAGATGGAAAATCTAAGTACTTAGCCATGTCCCTGGAAAAGGACAACTTGAGCATCAAGACATGGAAGCTATCAAGAATCTCCTCATCCCAATTTCTAAGTAAAAACTTGTGGGTGAACAAGGGTGAAGGACCTCAATGTCTATTGGTGGTTCCTTGGGAAAAGCTTTGACAAAGAAAAACTTAGTGATTTCAACTAATAGGAAAAACCTATTTTGAGCAAAGCAAGCCAAGCTACACTTAGCCAAATTGCATATAGTATCTATTCCACTTAAAATTATACTAAGGTATCACTTTCCAATACTATTCCAAAGTATTGACCCACTGTGGCTGTAACTTGCGATGTTGCAGGTTACTCTGATGAGGATTAGGTGTCATGAGTCTACACTCAACATGTTTGCCTGTGGCACATGAAGATGAAGACTTTTATTAATTTACTTATTCAAACTCTTGTACTAGGCCTATGGACTTGGAGTTGTAAAGACTATGTTTATCTCTGGAATGGCTGTAATAAAGACCTTTGTATCTGTGTACTTCATCTTAAACTGTGGATGCTAGCATTGATCCAGGGACTAGCAATGCAATCACAGGGATCCTTTTCCTTTATAAAGGAGGGATCTTACAGATGGTATCAGAGCACTGTGTTGCCTGTAGGATTATGACCCTAGGATTGGAAACCACTAAGGAAAATTTTTCAGCAACTTCTACACTTGTATATTCTTCTCGTAAACTTTTCTAATCTTCTTCCTCATCTCTATTTGTAGATTAACTCCATCAACAAAGCCGTAAGGAAAGGACCACTCATCACAATGACTTTGGAGTGTGAGACAGAATTCCCCAAGGCTCTCAAGGACCTCATGGTTGCATTAGAGATACAAGGTGCAGCTGTGTACAAAGGTTTTCCTGTGATGGATGAAGGAGTTGAATACTGGTGGGTGCAGCTTCACTTGTACAAAAAACAAGGAAGACAACCACCAGGAAAAAGGATTCTGCATGTTCACCAATTCAGTGGTACACACTACATTCTTTGAATCAGCAAGGGATGCAGCTTGGAAGACCATCAAAGAACTTGGTGATAGAGTCAAGTGCAGAATGCTCAACCTTCAAAATGATCTAAGGGAAGAGAAGAAACATACCCAAGAGTTGGAAGCTACCAACCAAACCTTAAGAGGAGACATTATAGACTTAGTGATGGAGTCATGTGAGCAAGATAGATTGATTGCTTCTAGAAACATTGTGTTAGCCAACAGATCCAGTGAGATTGGATTGTAAGCGTACTTCGTTATTTGGACCACCACTTATCACCTTATTTTCCAAATGTTGCTTTAAAAATAAGTTGAACCTTGGTTATTGTAATGGATCCATGAGTGCCATGAATTGTGTGTTTTGATTTTCAAGGATACGTATGTGATGTTTTGCCTTGTGTTTTACCTTGAATTGTGTTGTCCTAACTTTTTCTATCTTATACATAGATGCCTATTGTTACCTTCAGCACTGTTGAGGAGTTCCAGGGAACTCGCTTTGGTCCTCGTATTGTTGAGCTCACTACCTTGCTCAATCTCCCTCTTCCTACCATCATGGTGCTTCCCCTCACCAAGTTTGAGAGGAAAGACCTTTGGGGCTTCAAGGTCAACCAGCCCGGACGCCAGACAGAGACTACCACGGAGGCCATCGTCTTCAAGCTCATGCATGATGACAAGGAGAGAGGCCTTGAGGTAGTTATGCAGGATCTGATAGGACGTCTTCTAGGGAGACACTCCCGACAGGTTAGAGGTACTCACTTCCACGTCTTCGGTAGACGTGATGAGGATGGAGAGTCCATCGACTTCGAGGACGATTCGAGGGACACAGTAGAGCCGATTCGTCTATACCTCCAGGACTTAGAGTCTCTCATTAGGCACATGGACACTGATAGGACAAACGTCATGCTCAACAATGACGAACTCCAGGTGCAGCTTCGCGAGAAGGACAAGCTCTTCGCGGAGCAAGACGATATAGTCAAGGAGATGGAGGCGAAGTTCGAGAGCCAGGACAGGAAGTTCAAGAGTCAGGAGAAGCGAGTCCACGATAGGAACAAGAAGATCCGGGACATGACTGAAGAACTGCAGGACAAGGACTTCGAGCTCGAGCATCAGTAGACGGTGATTGAGAGGCTTCGTTCCCAGAAGAGGGATCTCAAAGCCAAGAAAGAGACCTTGACCACTAGTGTCGAGGAATACAAGACCGCGATGGAGAACGCATGTCTTACCTTTGTCGAGGAGGAGGTTGATGCCGAGGAGTAGATTTGACTACTCATTTATCATTTATTATCGTACTTGATGCTTGAGAACTTGTTATTTGACCATCCGACATGTGGATGGCTTGCTATTTGTGTGTTTTACTTTGCGAACTTGTTATCTTGTTGTTGAACCTTTATCCTTGTTGTTGCATGTTTTGTGTTGTTATGTGATGTATTGTGCATGATAGCATCTATGGGTATCTCATTCTTATCTCTATTGAACAAACCATAGATGCCTCCCCATCGTGCAAACCCCAACCCCAACAACAACAATAACAACATCACTCCAGAAATGCAGCAAATGATGACCGCTCAAACTCAGCTGATGCAGATGATGACGACGTTCATCCAGAACCAAAACAACAACAATAACAACAATAACAACAACAATAACAACAACAACAACCCACCGGGTTTTGACATGCTTACCAGGTTCTTGAGATTGAGGCCAGCAAAGTTCTCAGGAATGACTGATCCCATGGTGGCCAATGATTGGTTACGCTCTGTGAACAAGGACTTGGTAACTATGGGCTGTACTGATGCTGAAAAGGTCAGATTTGAAGCACATTTGCTGGAAGGACCAGCCGCCACTTGGTGGGATAACTTCCAGATCACCACTCCCATAGAAGATGTGACATGGGCAATCTTTGAGGATGGCTTTCGTACCGCTCATATCTCATCTGGAGTGATGAGTCTGAAAAAGAAGGAGTTCCATAACCTGAAGCAGCGCCGGCGCAGCGTGGCTGAATATATTGAGGAGTTCAACAATCTGGCGCGATATGCACTAGATGAAGTTGACACTGATGCTAAGAGGAGAGAAAAGTTCCTTGAAGGGTTGAATGATGAGCTGAATCTGCAGTTGGCTGTGGCCTATGTTCCCACTTATCAGTCTCTCTGTGACAAGGCTGCTATTTTGGAGAACAAAATAAAGCAAGTTGAAAGCAGGAAGAGGAAGCACTCTGACAAGCACAACTCGGGATCGTCACACAAACGATCCCATTATGATGACAGTGGAAGCTCAGGATCCCACAAGCATGGGAAATTCAACAAACACCACAACCACAACCGTCATGACAACAAGCATCACCGTAGTCATGACAATGACAAGTACAAGAACCACGAGGGTGGATACATGAGCCACCACAGTGGTAATGGAAGTGGAAGTGGAAGCCAGCCTGTCAAGAAGGACATTAGTCAGGTTGAATGCTTCAAGTGCAAGAATATGGGGCACTATGCAAATGAATGCCCAAAAAAGAAAGTAAAAGGACCCAACAAGCCCAACCCTTTTCAGAAGGGACAGGTTAACCACATCAATGTGGAGGAAATCTATGAGGAGCCTGATGCTGTTGCTGGTAAGTTCAAACTCAATTCTGTTCCAGCATTTGTTCTCTTTGATACTGGTGCATCTCATTCATTCATATCAAGAGCATTTGTTGAAAGAAATGAACTGCCGGTAGAAACTATTGGGTGTCCTATAAGAGTAAGTTCTCCTGGTGGAGAAATGATAGTGAATTCAGGATGTCATGATCTAGTCATAGAGTTTGGGAAGTATAAGTTTCCCGTTAACTTGAAAATTCTAAACTCCCAAGGATTGGATGTCATTTTGGGAATGGACTGGATGACTAAGCACAAGGGAGTGATAGATTGTGCCAACCATACTGTCTCACTCACAACTCCAAAAAATAAAAGGATCAGATTCAAGACCAACTTTGAAGCAAGAAGGAGTATTCTAAATTCTCTTAAGGGGGGTAGCATAGACAGTGTGCCAATTGTGAGTGAGTACCAAATGTGTTTCCGGAAGAATTGCCGGGAATGCCACTAGATAGACATGTGGAGTTTCTTATAGATTTGGTACCAGGGTCTGGACCAATAGCAAAGAGACCGTATAAGATGTCAGTTGATGAACTGAAAGAACTCAAGAAACAACTTGGAGAACAGCTACAGAAAGGATTTATTCAACCAAGTTCTTCATCTTGGGGAGCCCCAGTTTTGTTCGTGGAGAAGAAAGATAGAAGTCAAAGGTTATGCATAGATTACCGTTCACTCAACGAGGTAACTATCAAGAAGAAATACACTTTGCCTAGAATCAATGACTTGTTTGACCAGCTAGAAGGAGCTTGTGTGTTCTCAAAGATTGATCTCCGGTCAGGCTATTTTCAACTCAAGATAAGAGAACAAGACATACCTAAGGCAGCTTTCACCACAAGGTATGGATTGTATGAGTATACTGTGATGCCATTTGGGTTGACCAATGCTCCAGCATACTTCATGAATATGATGAACAAGGTGTTCATGGAATTCCTTGACAAGTTTGTTGTCGTTTTCATCGATGACATTTTAGTCTACTCCAAGAGCAAAGAGGAGCATGAAGGACATTTGCGTTTGATACTTGAAAAGTTAAGAGAGCATAAACTTTATGCCAAATTCAGCAAGTGTGAATTCTGGTTGAATGAAGTTGGATTTCTTGGACATGTTATGACAAAGGATGGTGTAGCAGTTGATCCTACTAAAGTTTCAGCTGTAAAGGAATGGGAATCTCCCAAGTCAGTAAAAGAAGTTCATAGTTTCCTCGGCTTAGCGGGTTACTACAGAAGGTTCATTGAAAATTTCTCCAAGGTAGCTAAGCCTATGACTGAATTGCTAAAGAAAGACAAGAAATTTGCTTGGACGGAAGGTTGTGAACTCAGCTTTCAGGAATTGAAGAAGAGACTTGTGACAGCACCAGTCTTGTGTTTTCCAGACGTGGAAAAAGATTTCCAAGTATATTGTGATGCATCTCAACATGGTTTGGGTGCAGTACTTATGCAAGAAGGAAAAGTTGTGGCGTATGCCTCGAGACAACTCAAAACTCATGAAGTGAACTATCCTACTCATGATTTAGAGTAAGCCTCTGTCGTCCATGCACTCAAAACATGGAGGCACTATCTTTTGGGAAAGCGTTGTGAAGTGTTCACAGATCACAAGAGTTTGAAGTATATCTTCACCCAGAAGGAAATTAATATGAGACAAAGAAGATGGCTAGAGCTCATCAACGACTATGACTTAAGTTTGCAATACCATCCCGGTAAAGCAAATGTTGTAGCGGATGCTTTAAGCCGTAAGGTTTTTGTGAATGGCCTTACAGAAGGAGAATTGCCTGATGATTTATGTGCACAATTTAGAGATCTCAGATTGGAGATTGTGCCCGAAGGACATCTCATGTCTTTGGATGTTCAACCCACTTTTTTGGACAAGATCAAAGAAGCCCAGAAGATTGATAAGGAAATTGAAGAGATTAAAGAAAAGATCGGCAAAGGAAAAACCAAAGGGTTCCATGAAGACGAACAGGGTACTTTATGGCATGGGAAACGTATTTGTGTTCCACAAGATCCGGAGCTGCGGAAACTGATTTTGCAGGAAGCACACAACTCACCGTATTCCATTCATCCGGGTAACACCAAAATGTACATGGACATGAAGGAAAGATTTTGGTGGAATAATCTCAAGAAAGACATCGCCGAACATATTTCTTTGTGTGATGTGTGTAGTAGAGTGAAAGCGGAACATCAGAAACCAGCAGGTTTGCTTCAACCACTACCTATTCCTGATTGGAAGTGGGACAAGATTGGTATGGATTTCATTACCGGATTACTAAGGACCCGGTCAGGATACGATTCTATTTGGGTAGTAGTGGATCGCCTAACTAAAGTGGCTCATTTCATACCCGTGAAGACAACCTATACAAGTGCTAAGTTGGCCAAAATCTACATGAGTAGAATTGTAAGTCTACATGGAGTGCCCAAGAGTATTGTGTCTGATAGGGGAACTCAATTCACTTCCCATTTTTGGAGACAGCTACATGAGTCATTGGGAACGAGGTTGGAATTCGGTACTGCTTTTCATCCTCAAACCGATGGACAAACCGAAAGGACTAATCAGATTCTTGAAGACATGTTGAGAGCATGTGCCCTAGACTATGGAGCCAGTTGGGATGAAAGTCTGCCTTACGCAGAATTTTCTTATAACAACAGCTATCAAGCCAGCATTGAGATGGCACCATTTGAGTTTCTCTACGGAAGAAAGTGTACCACCCCATTGTTATGGAATGGTGTGGGAGAAAGAAGTTTATTCGGACCAGAACTTATCAAAGAAGCCGAAGAGAAGGTCAAGTTGGTTAAGGACAGATTGAAGATAGCACAGTCCCGACAGAAAAGCTACGCAGATCCTAAGCGTAGAGAAGTCACCTACGAAGTCGGTGATAGAGCTTATCTTAGAGTGTCACCACTTCGTGGAGTGAAGAGGTTCGGAGTCAAAGGAAAATTGGCCCCAAGATATGTTGGACCATTCAAGATTCTGAGTCGTAAAGGAGAAGTTGCCTATGAAATTGAACTGCCAGAATCTCTGTCAGCTGTCCATAATGTGTTTCATGTGAGTCAACTTAAGAAATGTCATCCAGAAATGGAAGAAACTTCTTTGAAGGATACTATACATTTGGAAGAGGTCCAGTTGGAGAGTGATCTCACTTATGAAGAAAAGCCTATCAGGATTCTTGAGACTGCAGAAAGAGTCACACGGACCAAGACTATCAAGTTTTGCAAAGTCCAGTGGAACCATCATTCCGAAGAAGAAGCAACTTGGGAAAGAGAAGATGATCTTCGGAAAGACCACCCTCACCTATTTGCTAGCCAATCCGAATCTCGAGGGCGAGATTCACCTTAAGGGGGTTAGATTTGTAACATCCTCAAAATCATGTTTCAAACTTATGCATATCATCCATGCATCCATGAGCATATGATTTTCATTTCAAACAAATCAATTCAAAACAGAAGCATTTGTGCTTATTATTTTATGTAAGCTTGTTCTAAGCCTTAGTGCTATCTTCCACTGAGGACAAATACTTGTTTTGATTCAGTAAAGTTTGTTTATTCAAACTTAGGCACCACCAAAAGTTTGAACAAATTTCAAAACAAAAATGAGTAATAAAACCAATATTATGCCTATTGAATATATATCATAAAGGCATGGTTTTATTTTATTTTCAAAAGACCCAAGTGTGTTTGAGTGAACAGATGTGTTTGACACTTATTTGAGTACAAGATTTATTGTACAAAAATCCTGAAAAGTTTTGGAATCAAACAGATTTGAATTGAGGTTTGAAAACCATTTCAGAAAAACAAACAGAAAAAGAAAAAGCTTAAAGAGGAAAAAAAATATCACTCAGCCGAATCTGGCCCAACTGGCCCAGCTAAGCCTAGCACCCCAACCCCGCGAACCGTTTTTCTTCACTCGCCCCCGCACCCACTAGCTCGCTGACAGGCAGGACCCACTCCCTCTCCTTTCCTCTCGCTGACAGCCGCGGCCCACAGGACGTCGTCGTCTCCACCCCGCAAACAGCTCAATCCCCAAAATCACGCCGGCCGTTCCCTGTATTGATTCGTGGCGTCAATTCACGTTGAATGCCAGAGTAAATCTCGCTCGCGACCATGCTACTTAAACCCCCTATGCCCCCTCTCAATTTCCCCCGAACTCCGAGCACAAAGAGCCCCCAGGCTGCCCACAATTGCCCCTGCACCGCCGCAGACAGAACTCACTCCGGCGACCAATCCCGGTGAGCCCTGTGCGCCCCTCTCCCTCTGGTTCTTGCAGACAGCCTCGCCGCTTTCTTGCGCATCTACTGACACCGCTGGTGCCTTCTTTACTGACCCAGGTCGTCGGTTCCGTTCAACACCGCAAGCTCCCGACGACAACCTCGACTCCGGCGACCAAATTCCGTAAGCCCTTTGTGCCCCTTCACCTCTGACTCACACGAAGTTGTTCGCCACTGTCTTGTGCATGATCTGGTGCCATTTGTTTGTGCTAGGGAGACCAGGAGCGTCGCCAACATCGCCGTCAGGTTGAGCATCAGCGCGTCACCACGGTTCTGGTAAGCCGCTCCGACGACCCTAGGACCACCTGTAGCGCCACGCCGCCGTAGGCAGATCTCGCCGCCGCCAGTAGCCGCCGCTAGCGCCGCCCGTCTGTGGGCCGTAGGATTTAGATCTAACGTCTGAGATTAGATCTGTGACGAAGAGGTAAGTTTAGATCTGAGCCGTGCGTGTTTAGTTAGATCCAACGGTAGCCGAGCGTGATCCGGTGCGAAGCGGTACCGTCCAATCAGACGCTGCCGCGTGGCTGGAGTTTAGATTTAAAACAGGATTTGAATCTGATTGATGTTCAAATTTGTTTTGGCTATAACTTTTGATCCCCACGTTAGAATTTGACAAATTTTATATCGTTGGAATCAGGAGAGCAAGATCTTTCTAAATATGCAATGTGTTTAATGTTTTGATTCGGTTAAAAAGGTTTTATTTGCAGAAACTTGTGTAGGGCTAATTTGAGCATATGAAATGTTTAGGAAATAATTTAGGGTTTAAATATTTGTTGTTTGGCAAGTTTTTGACTTGTTTATGAATCAGTACTGTTTACTTGCTTTGTTGAGTTTTAAAAATCATCACATATCATTTCTCATGCATGCATATATTTTTGATTGTATATGTTTTGTATGTGATTGTGGCTATGATTCTTTGTGTAGATTTTGGTGCTAGTGATTGTGATTGTGAGGAGTGTAGGTACTCTCCAAACTACCAAGGCAAGTGGTACTTCATGAATATTTCTATCCCCATGTTTTATACTAAGCATTAGAAATATTTTGCTAAGTCATGCATGTTATTATTTTGCTTATATGCCATGTTGTGAAATCCTAGTAGTTGTAGAATGGCTAGGGAATTTCTAAGTTAAAGTTACTATCTATGCCATGCTTAGCCTAGCTAGTAGAAAACAAGGGTTGGTGAAATATACATGCTATGATGAAAATATTTCTAAGTCTTTGGACTTGTGTTTTGCCTAATAAAACAACTAAGTTAATGAAACACCTGGGTGGAATGGAAGGATTGGTTTATGTTGAGTGGTTACACAAGGCCCATTTCTATGGTTTACCTTGTGTATCTCACTTGTGGTAAGACACCCAGGAACAAAGAGATTGTAACATCCCTAAAATCATGATTTCAAAGTTTGCATATCATTCATGCATGCATATAGATTTGAGATCAATTTCAAACTCATTTCAGAAAAACAGAAGCACATAGTGCTATGATTTTATGTGAGCAGATTTAAATCAAATGGCCATCCCCATTTGAGAGTTTGAATGATTTTAAACCTAGCTTGTTTGTATTCCTTATAGAAAGGATTGAGTGTGGTTTTGGACCAAGATTTACAAATTGGAAATAGTTTCAAAAACCATTTTTCAAATTTTGCAAACCAAGTGCCAAGTCTCTGTTATTTTATTCTCCAAGCTTGACCAAGCCTTTGCAAAGCAACCACTTGGGTTATGACCTATTTTTGAGATCATTACACCACTACAAAACCTCAAGAATATTTGAATTCAAATAGAACTTGAATTCGTTTGAAAATAAATTTAGAAAATTGAAACAGAAAAAGAAAAAGGAGAAAGAATTAGAAAAGGGCCGGCGCCAGGATTCTAGCCCAGCATCTGAACAGGCCCAGCTAGCCCACCTGGGCCATTCCTCTCTCTCTCGCACGCGCCAGCACACCTAGACAGTCGCTGACGACCAGACCCCACCTCCTCTTCGCGCGTTTCGCTGACAAGCGGGCCCTCTCCACGTCACCCTCGTCTTCCCCAAACCGCGCCCGCGACCACGTCGCCGCTACTGTCAAGGCCGGTAATGGCGCGACGTAATTAGACTTAATGCCGTAGGCGTTTCCTATCGCGCCTGGGCCTATTTAATCCCCTCTGCATCGCGAGCATTTCCCCCCACTCTCCTCGCTCACTCCGCCACCAGGCTGCGCGCATTTGCTCTTGAAGCCCCGCAGTACCGACGACTCCGTCGACCGATTCCGGTGAGCCTCGACCGCCTCCCTCTCTTTGGTTCAAATGATGATGCGCAGCTTGATCTTGCGCATATGCTGACGCCTTTCTTTTGCCTGCTCGTGACCCAGGTCGTCGTCTCCGTCAAGGACCGAAACCACCTGCGCCGCCGATAGACTCCGGCGACCAATTAAGGTAAAACCCGAGCGCCCCTTGCCCCCTCCTTCACGCGAGTTTGTTCGCGTGCATCTTGCGCAACTCCTGATGCCTCTGGTTCGTGCTAGGGCGACGCCAAACATCGGCAACAACCACGACTGCAAGCGACAGACGCCGCCCGCAACTCCGACGAGCCCCTGAGACCGTGCCAGCGCGCCCCTTCGCAAACCAACGCCACGTCGAGCTTCAGCACGCCACCGCAGATCTGGTAAGCTACTTCCCCCACTCCCGCGCGACCTAGAGCGCCAGCACCGCCGCTGTCAGACGCGTCGCCGCCAGTCGCTGCCGCTAGCGCCGCTCGTGTTTGGTCAGAACGATTAGGAGCGTTAGATGCAGATCCTGCGGCTGAGATTAGAAGTGAGCGAAGAGGTAAGCGCGCATCTGAGCCGCTAGATCTTACTTAGATCCTACGGCCGGCAGAGCTCGATCCGGCCGAACCGGTACGCGCCAATAGAAACACGACGCGTGGCTAGGGTTAGATTCAAAAACAGAATTCAAATCAGATTTAGATCCAAATTTCAAATGGCTATAACTTTTGATTCCCACGTTAGATTTTTGCAAATTTTATACCGTTGGAATCAGTGAGACAAGCCCTTTCTGAATCTGCAATGTGTTTAACAAAAAGTTTCTGCCAAAATGACTTTTTAGGCAGAAACTTGTTTAGGACCATTTTGAGTATAGATTTTGTTTAGCAAATGGTTTTAGTGCTAAATAAGTTTAGTTAGCAAGTTTTTGACTTGGTTATGTTTCTGTATCATGCACTTGCTTGGTGGAGTTTTCAAAAATCATCACTTAGCATTTTCTTGCATGCATGCATTCATATTTTTGTTTGTATATGAATTGTGTGTAATTTTGTGCTACAAATTTTTGTGTAGATTTTGCTAGTGACTGTGATTGTGAAGAGTGCTACTCTCCCCATTACCAAGGCAAGTGGTACTTCATGATATTTCCATCCCTATATTTTGTACAAGCATTAGAAATATTTTGCTAAGTCTTGCATGTTACTATTTTTGCCAAATGCTATGTTGGGAAATCCTAAGTAGTTGTAGAATTGTAGAATTGCTAGGGAATTTTCCTAAGTTAAGTTACTATGCCATGCTTAGCCTAGCTAGTAGCAAACAAGGGTTGGTAAAGTATATACATGCTATGATGAAAATGTTTCTAAGTCTTGAGACTTATGTTTTTCTTAATAAAACAACTAAGTCAATGAACCTCCTGGGTGGAATGGGACTTGAATGGTGGTTTTTGGTTGAGTGGTTACACAAAGCCCATGGATATGGTTTACCTTGTGTATCACACTTGTGGTATGCCACCCAGGCACAAAGGGATTTGGAGGCCAAGTGTTGAGAAGCTTATAGTGCAGCCACTTGGCAATATGGGCTCTGCCTTGATCATATAGGTTGCTAGAACTTAGTCATTTGGACAGTTGGTGGTAGTGGGATGATAGGTTGGAACGCGTCCATTTGGCTAAGGGAAGGCTTCTGAAAGGTCCTGTCTTGGGAAACCAAGTCTGGTGGGGAAAGTGCACAACCTCTACAGATGGAAAATCTAACTACTTAGCCAAGTCCATGGCAATGGACAACTTGAGCATCAAGACATGGAAGCTACAAGAATCTCATCACTCCAACTTCTAAGTAAAAATTGGTGGGTGAACAAGGGTGAAGGACCCCAATGTCTATTGGTGGTTTGTTGGGAAAGTTTTTGACAAAGAAAAACTTAGTGATTTCAACTAATAGGAAAAACCTATTTTGAGCAAAGCAAGCCAAGCTACACTTAGCCAAAATGCATATAGTAATATAGTCCACTTAAAATTTACTAAGGTATCACTTGCCAATACTATTCCAAAGTATTGACCCACTATGGCTGTAACTTGTGATGTTGCAGGTTACTCCGATGATGATTAGGAGTCATGAGTCTACACTCAACATGCTTGCCTGTGGCACATGAAGATGAAGACTTATGTTTATTTACTTATTCCAAAAACTCTTGTATTAGGCCTGTGGCCCTGAGTTGTAAAAGACTATGTTTTATCTCTAGAATGAATGTAATAAATGACCTTTGTATCTGTGTACTTCATCTTAAACTGTGGATGCTAGCAATGATCCAGGGACTAGCATTGCAATCACAGGGATCCTTTTCCTTTACAAAGGAGGGATCTTTCAGATGGTATCAGAGAACTGTGTTGCCTGTAGGATTATGACCCTAGGATTGGAAACCACTAAGGAAAAAAAAATCAACTACTTCTACACTTGTCTATTCTTCTCGTAAACTTTTCTAATCTTCTCATTCTCATCTCTATTTGTAGATGAACTCCATCAACGAAGCCGTGAAGAAAGGACCACTCATGACCATGACCTTGGAGTGTGAGACTGAGTTTCCCAAAATTCTCAAGGACCTCATGGTGGCAATGGAAATACATGGTGCAGCTGTGTACAAAGGCTTTCCAGTGATGGATGAAGGAGTTGAGTACTGGTGGGTGCAACTTCACTTGTACAAAAGCAAGGAAGACAACCACAAAGAAAGAGGATTCTGCATGTACACCAACACTGTGGTGCACACCACATTCTTTGAGTCAGCAAGGGAAGCAGCTTGGAGGACTATCAAAGAACTTAGTGCTAGAGTCAAGTGCAGAATGCTCAACCTCCAAAAAGAATTAGAGAAAGAGAAGGAACATACCCAAGAGTTCGAAGCCACCAACCAAACCTTAAGGGGAGATATTATAGACTTAGTGATGGAATCATGTGAGCAAGATAGATTGATTGCCTCTAGGAACATTGTGTTAGCCAACAGATCCAGTGAGATAGGATTGTAAACGCACTTCGTTAGTTGGACCACCACCTATCACCTTATTTTCCAAAATGATACCTTAAATAAGTTTGGACCCTGATTGATGTAATGGATTCATGTATGCATTACTTGTGTGATTTTGTGTTCCAAGGATATGTATGAAATGTTTGTCTTGTTTTATCTTAATGTGTGTTGTCCTAACTTTTCTATCTTATAAATAGATGCCTATTACCATCAGCACTGTTGAGGAGTTCCAGGTTACCTGCTTTGGTCCTCGTATCGTTGAGCTTACCACTTTGCTCAATCTCCCTCTTCCCACCATCATGGTGCATCCACTCACCAAGTTCGAGAGGAAGGACCTCTAGGGCTTCAAGGTGAACCAGCCTGGACGCCAGACAGAGCCTACTACGGAGGCCATCGTCTTCAAGCTTATGCACGACGACAAGGAGAGAGGCATGGAGGTAGTCATGCAGGACCTGATAGGACGTCTGCTAGGACGTCACTCCCGACAGGTTAGGGGCACCCACTTCCACGTCTTCGGAAGACGTGATGATGATGGAGAGTCCATCGACTTTGAGGACGACTCGAGGGACATAGCAGAGCCGATACGTCTCTATCTCCAAGACTTAGAGTCTCTCATTAGGCACGTGGACACGGACAAGACCAACGTCATGCTCAGCAATGACGAGCTCCAGGTGCAGCTTCGCGAGAAGGACAAGCTTTTCGCACAGCAGGACGAGATAGTCAAGGAAATGGAGGCGAAGTTCGAGACCCAGGACCGTAAGTTAAGGAGTCAGGAGAAACGCGTCCAGGATAGGAACAAGAAGATCCGGGACATGACCGAAGAACTGAAGTCCAAGGATTCTGAGCTAGAGCAGTAGCAGATGATGATCGAGAGGCTTCGCTCCCAGAAGAGGGCTCTCAAGACCAAGATCGAGTCCTTGACCACTACTATTGAGGAGAACAAGACCGCGATGGAGAACGCAGGTCTTACCTTCGTCGAGGAGGAGATTGATGCTGATGAGTAGACTTGACTACTCGTTTATCTTTTATTATCATACTTGTTATTTGTGAACTTGTTATTGGACCATCCAACATGTGGATGGCTTACCACTTGTGTGTTTTACTTTGAGAACTTGTTATCCTGTTGTTGAGCTTTTATCTTTGTGATGCATGCTATGTGTTTGCTTATGTGATGTAATGTGCATAAAACATCTATGGGTATCTCATTCTTATCTCTATTTGAACAAACCACAGATGCCTCCCCGTCACGCAAACCCCAACCCCAACAACATCACTCCAGAAATGCAGCAAATGATGAATGCTCAAACACAGCTTATGCAGATGATGACAACATTCATCCAAAACCAGAATAACAACAACAACAACCCCAATAACAACAACAACAACCCTCCGAGCTTTGATATGCTCACCAGATTTCTGCGTTTGAGGCCAGCTAAGTTCTCGGGGACGACTGATCCCATGGTGGCCAATGATTGGCTACGTTCTGTGAACAAGGACTTAGTGACCGTGGGCTGCACGGATGCTGAAAAGGTCAGGTTCGCAGCACATCTGCTGGAAGGGCCAGCCGCCACTTGGTGGGACAACTTCCAAATCACCACTCCTATAAATGAGGTGACTTGGGCTATCTTTGAGGAAGGCTTTCGCACTGCTCATATCTCGTCAGGAATAATGAGCCTGAAAAAGAAAGAGTTCCACAATCTGAAGCAGCACCACCGCATCGTGGCTGAATACATTGAGGAGTTCAACAATCTGGCGTGTTATGCACCGGATGAGGTTGACACAGATGCCAAAAGAAAGGAGAAATTTCTGGAAGGCTTGAATGGTGAGCTGAATCTGCAGCTGGCTGTGGCATATGTTCCCACTTATCAGTCGCTCTGTGACAAGGCGGCTATATTGGAGAACAAAATGAAGCAAGTCGAGAGTAGGAAGAGGAAACACTCCGACAAGCATAGCTCGGGATCGTCTCACAAACGATCTCACTATGATGACAGTGGAAGCTCAGGATCCCACAAGCATGGGAAATTCAACAAGCACCACAACCACAACCGTCATGACAACAAGCATCATCGCAGTCATGACAATGACAAATACAAGAACCACAAGAGTGGACATAAGAGCCACCACAGTGGGAATGGTAGTGGAAGTGGAAGTCAGCCTGGTAAGAGAGACATCAGTCAGGTTGAGTGCTTCAAATGCAAGAAGATGGTACACTATGCAAATGAGTGCCCCGAAAAGAAAGTTGAAGGACCTGTCAAGCCCAATCCTTTCCAGAAAGGTCAGGTGAACCACATTAATGTGGAGGAGGTCTATGAGGAACCTGACGCTGTTGCTGGTAAGTTCAGACTCAATTCCATTCCAGCATTTGTACTCTTTGATACTGGTGCATCTCATTCATTCATATCAAGAGCATTTGTTGAAAGAAATGAACTACCGGTAGAAACTATTGGGTGTCCTATAAAAGTAAGTTCTCCTGGTGGAGAAATGATAGTGAATTCAGGATGCCATGACCTAGTCATAGAATTTGGGAAGTATAAGTTTCCCGTTAACTTGATAATATTAAACTCCCAAGGTTTGGATGTCATTCTGGGAATGGACTGGATGACTAAGTACAAAGGAGTGATAGATTGTGCCAGCCATACTGTCTCACTCACAACTCCGGATAATAAAAGGATCAGATTCAAGACCAGCTTTGGAGCAAAAAGGAGTATGCTTAATTCTCTTAAGGGGGTTAGCATGGACATTGTACCAATTGTATGTGAGTATCCGGATGTATTTCTAGAAGAATTACCAGGAATGCCACCAGATAGAGATGTGGAGTTTCTGATAGATTTGGTACCAGGTTCTAGACCAATAGCAAAGAGACCATACAAAATGTCAGTTGATGAACTGAAAGAGCTCAAGAAGCAACTAGGAGAACAGTTGCAAAAAGGATTTATTCAACCAAGTTCTTCATCTTGGGGAGCCCTAGTTTTGTTCGTGGAGAAGAAAGATAGAAGCCAAAGGTTATGCATAGATTACCGTTCACTCAACGAGGTAACTATCAAGAACAAATATCCTTTGCCTAGAATCAATGACTTGTTTGATCAGCTAGAAGGAGCATGTGTGTTCTCAAAGATTGATCTCCGGTCAGGCTATTTTCAACTCAAGATAAGAGAGCAAGACATACCTAAAACAGCCTTCACCACCAGGTATGGATTGTATGAGTATACCGTAATGCCTTTCGGCTTGACCAATGCTCCAGCATACTTCATGAATATGATGAACAAGGTGTTCATGGAATTTCTTGACAAGTTCGTTGTCGTTTTCATCGATGACATCTTAGTCTACTCCAAGAGAAAAGAAGAGCATGAGGGACACTTGCGTTTGATACTTGAGAAGTTGAGAGAGCATAAACTATATGCAAAATTCAGCAAGTGTGAGTTCTGGTTAGAAGAAGTTGGTTTTCTTGGTCATGTTATGACAAAGGATGGTGTGGCAGTTGATCCTGCTAAGGTTTCAGCTATGACGGAATGGGAATCTCCCAAGAATGTAAAAGAAGTTCGTAGTTCCCTTGGCTTAGAAGGTTACTACAAAAGATTCATTGAGAATTTCTGAAAGGTTGCTAAGCCCATGACTGAATTATTAAAGAAAGACAAGAAGTTTGCTTGGTCTGAAGGTTGTGAAGTCAGCTTTCAAGAATTGAAGAAGAGACTTGTGACAGCACCAGTTCTATGTCTGCCAGATTTGGAAAAGGATTTCCAAGTATATTGTGATGCGTCTCATCAAGGTTTGGGTGCCGTACTTATGCAAGACGGTAAAGTTGTGGCCTATGCCTCGAGACAACTCAAAACTCATGAGGTGAACTATCCTACTCATGATTTAGAGTTAGCCTCTGTCGTCCATGCACTCAAAACATGGAGGCACTACCTTTTGGGAAAACGTTGCGAAGTGTTCACCGATCACAAGAGTTTGAAGTATATCTTCACCCAGAAGGAAATCAATATGAGACAAAGAAGATGGTTAGAACTTATCAAGGATTATGACTTAAGTTTGCAATACCACCCCGGTAAAGCAAATGTTGTAGCAGATGATCTAAGTCGTAAGGTGTTTGTGAATGGCCTTACCAAAGGAGAATTGCCAGATGATTTGTGTACTCAATTCAAGGAACTCAGATTGGAGATTGTGCCTGAAGGACATCCCATGTCTCTAGATGTCCAACCCACTTTGTTGGACAAGATTCGAGAAGCTCAAAAGATTGATAAAGAAATTGAAGAGATTAAGGAAAGGATTAGCCAAGGGAAAGCTAAAAGTTTCCATGTAGACGAACAAGGTACTTTATGGCACGGGAAATGTATTTGTGTTCCACAAGATCCAGAGATGCAGAAACTGATTCTGCAAGAAGCCCACAACTCCCCGTATTCTATTCATCCGGGTAACACCAAAATGTACATGGACATGAAAGAAAGATTTTGGTGGAACAATCTCAAGAGAGACATCGCCGAACATATTGCTTTGTGTGATGTGTGTAGTAGGGTAAAAGCGGAGCATCAGAAACCAGCAGGTTTACTTCAACCACTACCTATTCCTGATTGGAAATGGGACAAGATTGGTATGGATTTTATTACCGGATTACCAAGGACCAGATCGGGATATGACTCCATATGGGTAGTAGTGGATCGCCTAACTTAAGTGGCTCATTTTATGCCCGTGAAGACAACCTATACAAGTGCCAAGTTAGCCAAAATCTACATGAGTAGAATTGTATGCCTTCACGGTGTGCCTAAGAGTATTGTGTCCGATAGGGGAACCCAATTCACTTCCCATTTTTGGAGACAGCTACATGAGTCATTGGGAACGAGGTTGGAATTCAGTACTGCTTTTCATCCTCAAACCGATGGACAAACAGAAAGGACTAATAAAATTCTGGAAGACATGTTGAGGGCATGTGCCCTAGACTATGGAGCAAGTTGGGATGAAAATCTGCCTTACGCAGAATTTTCTTATAACAACAGCTATCAAGCCAGCATTGAGATGGCACCGTTTGAGTTTCTCTATGGAAGAAAGTGTACCACCCCATTGTTATGGAATAGTGTGGGAGAAAGAAGTTTATTTGGGCCAGATCTTATCAAAGAAGCCGAAGAGAAGGTCAAACTGGTTAAGGACAGGTTGAAGATAGCACAGTCCCGACAGAAAAGCTACACAGATCCTAAGCGTAGAGAAGTCACCTACGAAGTTGGTGATAGAGCCTATCTTAGAGTATCACCACTTCGTGGAGTGAAAAGATTTGGAGTCAAAGGAAAGTTGGCACCAAGATATGTTGGGCCATTCAAGATTCTGAGTCGCAAAGGAGAAGTTGCTTATGAAATTGAACTGCCAGCATCTCTATCAGCAGTCCATAATGTGTTTCATGTGAGTCAGCTTAAGAAATGTCACCCAGAAATGGAAGAAACTTCTTTGAAGGATACCATACCTTTGGAAGAAGTTCAACTAGAAAGTGATCTCACTTATGAAGAAAAGCCTATCAAGATTCTTGAGACTGCAGAAAGAGTCACAAGGACGAAGACTATCAAGTTTTGCAAAGTACAATGGAATCATCATTCCGAAGAAGAAGCAACATGGGAAAGAGAAGATGATCTTCGGAAAGACCACCCTCACCTATTTGCTAGCCAATCCGAATCTCGAGGGCGAGATTCACCTTAAGGGGGTTAGATTTGTAACATCCCTAAAATCATGATTTCAAAGTTTGCATATCATTCATGCATGCATATAGATTTGAGATCAATTTCAAACTCATTTCAGAAAAACAGAAGCACATAGTGCTATGATTTTATGTGAGCAGATTTAAATCAAATGGCCATCCCCATTTGAGAGTTTGAATGATTTTAAACCTAGATTGTTTGTATTCCTTATAGAAAGGATTGAGTGTGGTTTTGGACCAAGATTTACAAATTGGAAATAGTTTCAAAAACCATTTTTCAAATTTTGCAAACCAAGTGCCAAGTCTCTGTTATTTTATTCTCCAAGCTTGACCAAACCTTTGCAAAGCAACCACTTGGGTTATGACCTATTTTTGAGATCATTACACCATTACAAAACCTCAAGAATATTTGAATTCAAATGGAACTTGAATTCGTTTGAAAATAAATTTAGAAAATTGAAATAGAAAAAGAAAAAGGAGAAAGAATTAGAAAAGGGCCGGCGCCAGGATTCTAGCCCAGCATCTGAACAGGCCCAGCTAGCCCACCTGGGCCATTCCTCTCTCTCTCGCACGCGCCAGCACACCCAGACAGTCGCTGACGACCAAACCCCACCTCCTCTTCGCGCGTTTCGCTGACGAGCGGGCCCTCTCCACGTCGCCCTCGTCTTCCCCAAACCGCGCCCGCGACCACGTCGCCGCTGCTGTCAAGGCCGGTAATGGCGCGGCGTAATTGGACTTAATGCCGCAGGCATTTCCTGTCGTGCCTGGGCCTATTTAATCCCCTCTACATCGCGAGCATTTCCCCCCACTCTCCTCGCTCACTCCGCCACCAGGCTGCGCGCATTTGCTCTCGAAGCCCCGCAGTACCGACGACTCCGGCGACCGATTCCGGTGAGCCTCGACCGCCCCCCTCTCTGTGGTTCAAACGATGATGCCCAGCTTGATCTTGCGCATACGCTAACGCCTTTCTTTTGCCTGCTCGTGACCCTGGTCGTCATCTCCCTCCACGACCGAAACCACCTGCGCCGCCGATAGACTCCGGCGACCAATTAAGGTAAAACCCGAGCGCCCCTTGCCCCCTCCTTCACGCGAGTTTGTTCGCCTGCGTCTTGCGCAACTCCTGATGCCTCTGGTTCGTGCTAGGGCGACGCCAAACATCGGCAACAGCCACGACTGCAAGCGACAGACGCCGCCCGCAACTCCGACGAGCCCCTGAGACCGTGCCAGCGCGCCCCTTCGCAAACCAACGCCACGTCGAGCTTCAGCACGCCACCGCGGACCTAGAGCGCTAGCACCGCCGCTGTCAGACGCGCCGCCGCCAGTCGCCGCCGCTAGCGCCGCTCGTGTTTGGTCAGAACGATTAGGAGCGTTAGATGCAGATCCTGCGGCTGAGATTAGAAGTGAGCGAAGAGGTAAGCGCGCATCTGAGCCACCAGATCTTACTTAGATCCTACGGCCCACAGAGCTCGATCCGGCCGAACCGGTACGCGCCAATAGAAACACAACGCGTGGCTAGGGTTAGATTCAAAAACAGAATTCAAATCAGATTTAGATCCAAATTTCAAATGGCTATAACTTTTGATTCCCACGTTAGACTTTTGCAAATTTTATACTGTTCGAATCAGTGAGACAAGCCCTTTCTGAATCTGCAATGTTTTTAACAAAAAGTTTCTGTCAAAATGACTTTTTAGGCAGAAACTTGTTTAGGACCATTTTGAGTATAGATTTTGTTTAGCAAATGGTTTTAGTGCTAAATAAGTTTAGTTAGCAAGTTTTTGACTTGGTTATGTTTCTGTATCATGCACTTGCTTGGTGGAGTTTTCAAAAATCATCACTTAGCATTTTCTTGCATGCATGCATTCATATTTTTGTTTGTATATGAATTGTGTGTAATTTTGTGCTACAAATTTTTGTGTAGATTTTGCTAGTGACTGTGATTGTGAAGAGTGCTACTCTCCCCATTACCAAGGCAAGTGGTACTTCATGATATTTCCATCCCTATATTTTGTACAAGCATTAGAAATATTTTTCTAAGTCTTGCATGTTACTATTTTTGCCAAATTCTATGTTGGGAAATCCTAAGTAGTTGTAGAATTGTAGAATTGCTAGGGAATTTTCCTAAGTTAAGTTACTATGCCATGCTTAGCCTAGCTAGTAGCAAACAAGGGTTGGTAAAGTATATACATGCTATGATGAAAATATTTCTAAGTCTTGAGACTTATGTTTTTCTTAATAAAACAACTAAGTCAATGAACCTCCTGGGTGGAATGGGACTTGAATGGTGGTTTTTGGTTGAGTGGTTACACAAAGCCCATGGATATGGTTTACCTTGTGTATCACACTTGTGGTATGCCACCCAGGCACAAAGGGATTTGGAGGCCAAGTGTTGAGAAGCTTATAGTGCAGCCACTTGGCAACATGGGCTCTGCCTTGATCATATAGGTTGCTAGAACTTAGTCATTTGGACAGTTGGTGGTAGTGGGATGATAGGTTGGAACGCGTCCATTTGGCTAAGGGAAGGCTTCTGAAAGGTCCTGTCTTGGGAAACCAAGTCTGCTGGGGAAAGTGCACAACCTCTACAGATGGAAAATCTAAGTACTTAGCCAAGTCCATGGCAATGGACAAATTGAGCATCAAGACATGGAAGCTACAAGAATCTCATCACTCCAACTTCTAAGTAAAAATTGGTGGGTGAACAAGGGTGAAGGACCCCAATGTCTATTGGTGGTTTCTTGGGAAAGTTTTTGACAAAGAAAAACTTAGTGATTTCAACTAATAGGAAAAACCTATTTTGAGCAAAGCAAGCCAAGCTACACTTAGCCAAAATGCATATAGTAATATAGTCCACTTAAAATTTACTAAGGTATCACTTGCCAATACTATTCCAAAGTATTGACCCACTGTGGCTGTAACTTGTGATGTTGCAGGTTACTCCGATGATGATTAGGAGTCATGAGTCTACACTCAACATGCTTGCCTGTGGCACATGAAGATGAAGACTTATGTTTATTTACTTATTCCAAAAACTCTTGTATTAGGCCTGTGGCCCTGAGTTGTAAAAGACTATGTTTTATCTCTGGAATGAATGTAATAAATGACCTTTGTATCTGTGTACTTCATCTTAAACTGTGGATGCTAGAAATGATCCAGGGAGTAGCATTGCAATCACATGGATCCTTTTCCTTTACAAAGGAGGGATCTTTCAGAGATTTTAGAGGCCAAGTGTTAAGAAGCTTCTAGTGCAGCCACTTGGCAATATGGGCTCTGCCTGGATCACATAGGTTGCTAGAACTTAGCCATTTGGACAGTTGGTGGTAGTGGGATGATAGGTTGGAACGCGTCCATTTGGTCTAAGGGAAGGCTTCTGAAAGGTCCTGTCTTGGTGAAACCAAGTCTGGTGGGGAAAGTGCACAACCTCTGCAGATGGAAAATCTAAGTACTTAGCCATGTCCCTGGAAAAGGACAACTTGAGCATCAAGACATGGAAGCTATCAAGAATCTCCTCATCCCAATTTCTAAGTAAAAACTTGTGGGTGAACAAGGGTGAAGGACCTCAATTTCTATTGGTGGTTCCTTGGGAAAAGCTTTGACAAAGAAAAACTTAGTGATTTCAACTAATAGGAAAAATCTATTTTGAGCAAAGCAAGCCAAGCTACACTTAGCCAAATTGCATATAGTATCTAGTCCACTTAAAAGTATACTAAGGTATCACTTGCCAATACTATTCCAAAGTATTGACCCACTATGGCTATAACTTGTGATGTTGCAGGTTACTCTGATGAGGATTAGGTGTCATGAGTCTACACTCAACATGTTTGCCTGTGGCACATGAAGATGAAGACTTTTATTTATTTACTTATTCAAACTCTTGTACTAGGCCTGTGGCCTTGGAGTTGTAAAGACTATGTTTATCTCTGGAATGGCTGTAATAAAGACCTATGTATCTGTGTACTTCATCTTAAACTGTGGATGCTAGCATTGATCCAGGGACTAGCATTGCAATCACAGGGATCCTTTTCCTTTATAAAGGAGGGATCTTACAATTATGACGATGAGGGTCTCCAACCTTTGCAATTTCTCATCAAATATGAGAACTTATATTTTTCCAAATTATACTCTATCATATTGCAACCAAGACATTGTTTCAGATATCCCAATATCTTCCACACATGATTATTTTTGAAACATATCTTTCAGCTCTTAGATAACCTTGATATTAAAACAATCTTTTGAATATCAAGAATCATGGAGGCAAACATGATATTTTAGATACTAACACTGGAATTGTTACTCTTGATTTAATACTAATTATTAAATTTCATAGATTAAATGGAGTTTGCTGAAAGCATGCAATGGGACTTTTAAACTTTAAATTGACACCCAAAACAATAGGATACTAGTTCGTAAAGTAACTATCCAGAATTATACATTTCTATTATCTCAATTATAACTAAGCATAAGGTGGTGAACGGATGCCAATGACTACAGTAATTATGCAAATTCACTTTGATTTAATTTATGATAAATTGTGTTGAACTTTAATCATATTACTTTTGAAATCCCACTCAAAACAACATCTGTCATGTTTCCTTAGTGATTACACGAACCAAATCCACTACACCGAGTCCGATCATCACGAGAGATGATGTAACTTCAAAGGCGAACAATCAACATGTTCATCATATCATCCATATGACTCATGCTTTACCTTTCGGTATTCCATGTTCCGATACCATGTCTGTACATGCTAGGCTCGTCAAGGTTAACCTTAGTATTCGCTTGTGCAAATCTGGCTTGCACCCTTGTATGCACACATATAATCTATCACAACCAATCATCACGTGGTGCTTTGAAATGACAAGTATTAGCAATGGTGCCTACTAAGGATGAACACTTTATTACTTGATATTTAGTGAGAGGGATCATCTTATAATTCTATCGTCACGATGTAAGCAATACAAGATGCATAAAAAGGATTAACATCATGTGCAATTCACAATATGTGATATGATATGGACTTTCTTCTTGTGCCTTTGATCTTCATCTCCAAAGCACAAACATGATCTTCATCATCACCGACGTGGCGTCAAGGTCAATGGCGCTGATTCATGGTTGTCCATCACCAATAGGAACTATTACAACTACTTTATGAATAGACACACAAGTCTTATCAAAATTTAAAGACAACCATAAGGCTCCTGCCGGTTGCCAACTTACAATAAGGATCATTGCATACATCAAATATAATCACAATCACATCATGGCCATATCACATCACATCACATGCCCTGCAAAAATAAGTTAGATGCCTCTAATTTTCTTAGCATGTTTCACGTGGCTTGGGGCTTTCAAATAAGAACCGTTCTTACCTACGAACAAGAACCACAATGTTGATACAAGTATTATCAAGTTCCCGTTGTAACTTGAATATTAACTATGGTGAGAGACACCTGCAAAGCCACATGTCCAATGCAAGTTGCATGTTGAGAGTGGAGCAAGTCTCATGTACACTGACATGTAAGGTTAGCCCATGCCGCTTCATCCCACCATGCCGCAAGATGCGAAGTACATGAAAAGAAAGCGACAACAAAAGAATCAATTTGTGTTCTACTCGTGCAATAGATCTACACATAGAGTCGTCTCTGATATCACTGTAGGGTTCGTAGCATGGAAAACATAAATTTTCTATCACATGAACACACAAAACCAAGATCTAATCTATGGCAAAGCTAAGATCTAATCTACGAGATCGGTGTAACGAGATTGTAGAGAACTAACCCTTGTAGATCCAAAGCGTTTAACAAGATCGGATTTTCGTGGTTGATGTAGTCGATCACTTGCCAATCTCAAGATCATGTAGACGATCCTTTCGGCGTCGCATTCCGGTAGCGCTTGCGCAGTCGGTCACATGTACGGTAGTCAATGAAGACCTTCATATCCCTTGTTCCAGCTGGGCAAAGGAGGTTGTATATCTCCTCGGAATCCCAACAGCATGACGGTGTGGTGGTGGTGGTGGAGGAGGAGATATTTCTATAGGACTTTTCCTAAGCCAGAGCAGGACGGTGGACGAGATAGAAGAGAGGGGCAGCTAGGGTTAGGTGCCAATAGACAAGGGTGTGTGTGTGTGGGGGGGGGGGGGGTGCGCCCCACCCCTCATTATTTAGGTGGGGGCGGCCGGCCAAGGGTTCCCAGCCCAAGCCGTGTCCCCCCCAACTCGGCCACCAAGGGAAGAGCTTGAAACCTTTTCCACCAAGTCTTCCTTCTTACCAAAAACTAGAGTTTGACTTTTCAAACTAGGATTTGACTATTCAAACTAGGGTTTAACCCTTTTACTAGTCTTGTCCGAATTGTCCCTTTAGGGTTTGGTGCGGTTGGCCCCTAGGGCATGCCACTGTCCAAGTAACCTCCTCCCGGGGTGGTGGAACCACTGTTGGTCCCTCTATAACATTCTAGAAGTATCTGGTTAAAACACCAAAACTTTTCCTGAACCCTAGAAAACCACTTTCCTTATATGAATCTTATTCTCCGGACCATTTCGGATCTCCTCGTGATGTCAGGATCCAATCCGAGACTCTAAATAACATTCGCCCCCCAACTCATATCCCATATCTACTTAAACAACATCGAATCCTTAAGTGTGTCTCCCTACGGTTCGTGAACTATGCAGACATGATCGACACACCTCTCCGATCAATAACCAATAGAGGGATCTAGAAATCCACATGGCTCCCACATATTTCTACGATGACTTCGTGATCGAATGAACCATTTACATACCATACCGATTCCCTTTGTCACGTGATACTTTAATTATTCAAGGTTTGATCATCGGTATCTCCATACCTAGTTCAACCTCATTACCGATAAGTACTATTTACTCATTTTGTGATATGACATCCCTTATGACCTAGTCACATGCTTGCAAGCCAATTGGATGACACTCTACCGAGAGGGCCCAGAGTATATCTATCTGGCATATGGATGGACAAATCCCACTCTTGATCCACGCGCTTCAACACATACTTTCAGAATACCCAATGCCACCTTTATAACCACCCAGTTACGGAAGTGGTGTTTGATGTCATTAAAGTACTCATCCGGTGATGATGATTAACATGATCTCATGGTCGAAGGATTATGTTACTATGTATCTAAAAGCTTGTAGCAAAACGAACTTAATGACCTGATCTTATGCTATGCTTACAATGAGTGTATGTCCATCACATCATTCTTCTAATGATATGATCTTGTTATTAATAACACCCAATGTCTATGACCAGGAAACCATGATCATCTGTTAATCAACAAGATAGTTTAACAAGAGGATTACTAGGGACTCTTTTATGTTTAGAAAACACATAAGTATTAATGTTTCCGGTTAATACAATTATAGCATGGGATGTAAACATTTATCATAAATAGAAATATATAATAATAACCAGTTTATTATTGCCTCTTGGGCACATATCCAATAGAAACTTGCCCCTTTTACTTTGGCTTATGATGTTTTTCTGAAGCTTTTTTGATGTGAAAGAACAAATACTACACATTGGTGAAACATGCCCCTCTATTTACTCAATGAGGTAAAAGTGAACAATGAACTTCACTGTTCCTAACTGAGAGTAATGCTAACAAAATGATTTTTATGTTCTTCTTATTCCTTTTTGTTTTCCAGGTATAGAAGCTTTGAAGATCAACATGTAGTTTAGGAACAGATAGATAGTTTAGGTTTTATTTATTTAATTTCTTTGTAATTTTTCATTTATTCACTTTGTAATGATCAGTGTAATATCATTCTTTAATTCAATAAAATTTCCAAATCATTGTGACTTGTCCCTGGAATATACTTGTTTAATATATACATTTATAATTGTATTGTAGTAATGGAACAGAGAAAAGAAATAAGAGATACTTTCTTATTTAAATTATTCCGCTTATATCCTTTTAAATTTTCATTATTGTTTAATAACTATTATATAATCAAACAATATTACCAAATCATTTTGGAAAACAATTAAATACTATTTACTTTTAATTTTCAAATCTTTTTCAAATCTTTTTCAAATAATTCAAATTTAAACTTGAATTCAAATTATTTACCCAAAATCCTTTAAATTCCTAAAGATCATGTCAAAATTTGTAGCAGTCACAATAAAGAGCTAAACCTATCTCAAAGATAGTGAAAGAAACTCTGATCTCTTTAGGTTTTTGATTGGCGAAAAAGTTACCCCAATTTTAAAGATGAATGCTTGCAAATGCACAAATTCTTATTTCTACCCTTTGTTGGTTCCTAAATGCTGGGATGTTATAGTCTTCCCCCCTTAAATTAAACTTCGTACGGAAGTTTGCTGATGTGTACCTGAATAATTCTAAATAAGCTTCTCATAAATCATCCTCTTTCTCCCAAGTCGCTTCTCGTTCAGGGTGATGTTCCCATTGTACTTTGTAGTACTTAATAGCTCTATTTCTTAACCTTTTCCAGTTCTCTTCCAGAATTTTGCATGGCTTCTCAACATAGGTCAAGTCTGATTGTAACTCAATCTCGTGATGTGGAACCGCATCATATGGAACTTTAAGACATTTCTATAGTTGTGACACACGGAAAACATTGTGAACTTGAGCTAGCCTTTTTGGTAACTCAAGAGCATAAACTATTGTTCTTTTCTGACTCGGTATTTTGAATGGTCTGATATATCTTGGACTCAATTTTCATTTTAGTCTGAACCTCTTAACTCCCTTCATTGGGCTAACCTTGAGATATACCATTTATCCCACTTCTGGATGCCATGATATTCGACTTTGATCAGCATAACTCTTTTGTCGACTTTGAGCTATCTTCAATCGATCTCTAATAATGTCGATGATATCCTGCTTCTCTTTGATATAGTCTGGTGCAAATTCTTTGCTACTTCCAGGTTCATACCAACATATTGGTGATCTACACTTTCTTCCATAAAGTACTTGATATGGTGTTTCCTTCAGACTAGTCTGATAGCTATTGTTGTAGGAAAACTCTGCCAAAGGTAGATGATCTTTCCACGAACCTCCAAAAAATCTAATGCACAATCTCTGAGCATATATTCTAAAATTTTATTAGTTCATAAATTATGACCTCCCGTCTTTGGAAGATAAGGTATGCTAAAATCAAATTTTGAACCAAGTTCTTCATGTAGTTGTTTCCAGAATGCTGAAATAAACACAGATCCTTTATCTGATAGAGTCGTCTTAGGCACTCTATGCTTAATCACTATCTCTTTGACATTTATTTCTACTAGTTTCTCAGCATTATCTTTTTGGTTTACGGGAATAAAATGTGCACTTTTGGTAAGTCTGTCCACAATCACCCATATCATATCCTTCTACTTCGGTGTCATGGGTAATCCTGTGATAAAATCCATACCAATTTCTTCCAACTTCCATTATGGAATCTCCAAAGGTTGTAATGGTCCTGTTGGACTTTGATGTTCTGCTTTTACCCTTTGACAAGTATGGCATTCAGACACCGACTTTCCAATGTCTCTCTTCATGTTATTCCACCAAAATAATTCCTTAAGATCCATGTACATCTTCGTACTCCCTAGATGTATATAGTATGGTGTCTCATGTGCTTCTCGGAGTATCACCTCCATGATCTCCGATACATCTGGTACACAAAGACGATTTTGGAACCATAAAGATCCATAATATCCTAGGTGAAAAACTAATGTTTGACCTTGAAAAATTCTTCTAAGTTCTTCAGCAATGAAAGGATCTTCTTCTTAGTGTCTAAAAATTTCATTCCAAAGATCACTAATTCGTTCTTCAACTATTCTCATGGTAGATAATCCTCCAAGAAATTTTGTACTTATGAATTGTATTTCTAATCTTTCAAAATCCATTTGTAATCATTTTGGCAGTTCTCTATTGATGGGTTGAGTATCTGTGCTCTTCCAACTTAAAGCATCTGTTATGACATTGGCTTTTCTAGGAGTATAACTAATCGTTAGATCATAATCCTTGATTAACTCTAGCCAACGCTTCTGTCTCGTATTCAATTCCTGTTGAGTGAAGAAGTATTTGAGACTTTTATGATCAGTGTATAGTTCACACTTTACTCCATAGAGAAAATGCCTCCATCCTTTTAAAGCAAACACTACTGCTGCTAACTCCAAATCATGAGTTGTATAATTAACTTCATGTGGTTTTACTTGTCTAGATCCATAAGCAATTACCTCATGATCTTGCATTAGCACACATCTTAATCCCTCCTTGGATGTATCACACTGTATTGTGTAATCCTTTCCTGTTTCAGTTACTACTAAGATTGGTGCAGTGGTTAATCTGGTTTTCAACTCTTGAAAACTAGCTTCAGACTTTTCTTCCAATATGAATGGAGTATTCTTTCTTACCAATCTAGTCATTGGTCCAGCTATATTGGAAAAACCTTCAATGAATCTACGATAATAACCTGCCATACCTATGAAACCTCTGATTTGCTTCACATTAGTTGGTGCATTCCAACACTGATTATACTTTGGACGGATTTACTACAATTCCATCTTTACCGATCACATGACCAAGAAATTCTACCTTGTCCAACAAAAATTCACACTTGCTGAACTTATTATATAACTTATGTTCTCTTAGAATTTGCAATGCTATCCTCAAATGATTTGCATGCTCCTCTTTATTCTTGGAATAAATCAAACTATCATCAATGAATACTATAACAAACTTGTCCAAATAAGGCATGCAGATTTTTTTCATGAAATTCATGAATATTGATGGTGCATTGGTCAATACAAAAGGTACAACTAGATACTCATGATTTACTTGTTCTTGATAGTGACGTTGTTTAGATTTCTATAATCTCCACAAATTCATCTTCCTCCATCTCTCTTATCCACAAAAATCACTGGAGTTCCCCATGGGGATACAATTTCCTGAATAAATCCTTTCATGGCTAGCTCATCAATTTGCTCTTTTAGCTCTTTAGGACCCATTTTGTATGGTGCTTGGGATATTGGTGTTGTACCAGGTATTAGGTTAATCGTGAATTCTATTTCTCGATCCGATGGCATTCCCGGTAATTCTGCTAGAAAAACATCTTGAAACTCATTTACCACTGGAATATCTTCCAACTTAACCTCCTTGGTAAGAAAGTTTAACTAGAGATCTACCATGATATGGCTGTGTTTATCTGCCTGATATACTATTCTTCCTCCACTTGAAGACTTAATTGAAATAGTTTTATCTTCACAATTTATCTCTGCTCCATGTTCAGTCAACCAGTCCATACCCACTACTACTACAATTCCCTTCAATGGTATGACATATAGGTCTGCAAAATATGTACAACCATATATCAATATAACTTGATCTTACTTAATGTGGCGTACTACTACGATTCCCCCAGTCGTTATTATGGTAATTGGGTTTGCTAACGGTGCCCTTCTAATCCCAAATTCATCACAAAATTTCTCAGATATGAAGGAAGTAGTTGCACCCGTATCAAATAAAAAATTTCCGGGATTGCTAAGAATGTTGAGCGTACCTATCACTGCGCGCTCGGAGTTATGCACCTCCTCCGAGGTTGCACAGTTCAGCTTTCCAGTAGGCCTTCTTCGCTTGCCGTTATTGTTCTTGGCAACATTTCCTCCCCTGTTAGGTTGTCCACTGCCTCCACTTTCTTGTCCTCCACCATTTGTGGGCCAACCACCTGGTGGTTTTCTGGGACAATCTGGCTTCATATGCCCCTACTGCCCACAACCATAACATATGATCGTGGGTTTACGACATTCACTTTTCACATGCATAGGTAATCCGCAGTTATGACACAGGATACCCCTCCTGGATGACGGTGTGCCTTGATTGAAACTATTGTTAGAAGGCCTCATTCTAGGTTTAAACCCCAGATTAGGTTTAGGCTTACTTGCCTGAATCCTCTTTGTTTACTTCTTCGCCCTCTTCCTTCGATCCTCTTGAACATTCTTGTAATCATCCTCAAAGGTTATGGCTGCATCTAGTAACTGCTAAAAAGTCTGCTTATTGGCAAGCCTCAACTGCATCTTCACGAATGGATTTAAACCACGTAGGAAATGCTTCTTCCTTTTTCCTCAGTGTTCGCCTCCACCTTAGCATAATGTGACAATTGACTGAACTCTCGGATGTACTTCATGACACTGGTATATCCCTGCTGAAGTTCCTCAAACTCCCTATGCTTCAACTCCATTACACTTTCTAGAACATGATATTCACGGAATCTCTGCTTGAACTATTCCCAGTTATACTCCCTTCCTGGAAGTTGAATAGCTAATTAATTCTCCCACCAGGATGCCGTAGGTACGGTCAAAATATGGGTCGCTTACCTCATCTTTTCCTCATCATTGCAACCTATAGTCTTTAGCTTTCTCTTTATATCTACCAACCAATCCTCTGCATCCATTGGTTCAGGAGATCATGCAAAAGGTAACGACCTTGCATTCTGAAAGTCAGAAAGACTTACACCTCGACCTTCAGGTTCTCTATGATCTTTGGCTCATCCTAATAATTCCTCCATGAACTTGTTTTGAGATTCTTGCATCATCTGCATATACTGCCTGAAATTCTGCTCCATTAACGGCCTCATCGGTCTTGGTGGTATTGTTCCTTGATTTCCGATGTCTCCATCCACCTTTTCCTTACCCTCATTCTCCATGCACTGTTGTTCAGATTCGGTCTCTACACCCGATTACATGACCCCTAGTCCTGCAACATAAAGTGAATACTCATAATTACATCATGCATATGTGTTACGATCTCAACTTCATGCACAGAACTAGTCATGCAATGGAAAACAAAATCCAAATAATATCCAAATATGCATTATACATATTATACATTACAAACAATATAGTTGATACAACGTCATTACAAGCCCGTAACATATAGGTATTACCCACTCATGTGAATGCTACCTTACTTATTTAGATACAACAACATATCAAACACTACAATACATGATACCTTCTACTACTCTATTGGAGTAATCTAAGTCCTTAGTAACCACGACGCTCATTATACATGCCTAGAATCCAACTGTGCTGACGTGCAGTCCGACGCACAATCTTTGGATCGACTAGCCTTCTAGATGGAATTTACTCTGTGTCTTAAGTATCAGGACTTGAGTTATCACTAAAACTGAGGGCATTGACTCCATCCAGCTCAGCTGAAAAATCTTCAGAAACCCATTCATCACTATCACCCACCTACATCTCCTGAGTCCCATCCCTAGAGTAATCAATAGAATACTTAGATTCTGTCGCTCCCCAGGTTCTCTGGTGGGTATGATAGTTATCATTAAACACTGGTTAATGTACATTCTCTGGGGTTTGATAATGTATTGATGACTCAAACACCCTCTCTTCAGGATCTTCCACCTCCTCCTGACATCCGCCAAACATGCCATTCTTGTTGCTATTATTCGCATTGGATCTTGCACCCATCCAGCTAGATTTCTCGACATCTCTGTCAAAACCATCCACTAACATTTGATTTCCTTGAGATCCAACAGGTGACCCCATTCACCAACCATCAGAATTCTCAATAGGAAGTTCTGAATCAGTTGCTTCCTTAAAAGGTCTTGGTACTGGTTACCTCATATCTAAAGTAGGATCATAGGTAGGTTCTGGTCTAGGTGAATAAGGATATGGTGTGAAAGATACTGGATCTATGAGAATATCCTTAAAAAATGGGCTAACCCTACCCACTTCTTCATTCTCTAATTGAGATGTTAACTTCTCCCTCCTTTGAGGATCAGTTAAATGCTCCGGCATATCGTTTTTATCCTCCACTATGACTTGATGTGTCTTATAAAAAGACCCAACTATCAGTCGATACCGATCCATAAACTTGGAAGCTAATTTAGGATGCTTCTTTACTAAGGTAAAATGATCCGGTACTGGATCCGTGTCTATAGAGTCATGAGGAATGACAGCAAATGTGCTTCCTTCTAGCTCTTGGGTCTGTGCTCCCGAATATTGTCTATCTCCTCCAAAATAGCAACATGGTATGTTGCTAAATAACTTCTACCTACACCCATGGGTAAATCGTGGTATAAACCAAGCTTTTTTGGTAGATGGATACTAACATGGTATTTGGCTAACATACGCCCTTCACAGTATGTTAAGGTACTAACTGGGATAGTAGTTGTACAACAAAAACCCTCAAAAGTTGTCGAAGTTTCTCTGTTAGTGTCCCCTGGTAATCATCGAGAGTCTCTTCCTTCCTTACCAAAGTCTGTTTTGGAAACTTTGGTGCCATTTTCACTGTATACAAAACACTTTTATTACTAATCAATTATTACAATGCATCATAACAAAGAATTATATCACTAAAAATATACAACAAAATATTCTCAATTGAATATTCATTATACTTTTTAGAGAACTCTTTATCGTTGCAACAAGATTCCTACAGGTAATACCCTTTACTAGGTTTCCAACCTAAGGTAAAATCAATTTCTCTGATACCAGCTGCGGTGACCCATCATACCACTTCACGTGTAGAACACTATAGTCATTGATATGACACTCACAGAACATCGTTCTGTAAATATCACATCCCTTAGAGCGATACAACAGAAACATTGCGGGTCCATATTACAAACATACACACATTATTATTATTACAAGTCCAAAGATCAGTACTTCAAGTTAATTGAACTTACAAACAAAACTTAAGTATTTTTAGCGGAAGATTTAAGTTTCAAACTCATAACCAGAATTAAGCTCAACAAGTTATTACATAAAGTTTGTGATGCTAGGCTCATCTGGATTACTATCTAATAAAGGCAACTACTCGGACTCGTTTCCCTCCACTCCGTAGTGTATTTCATAGTCCACCCCTTCAACTCCTCCGGACTGGTCTGGTTCGTCATAGTAGACAGCCTCTTGTCCTTCAGTGGCGTACATTGGAGTGTCTTCTGGCTCCTCAGAGTCTAAGTAGTGGATCAAAGGAAAGAGTGAGTAACAACGTTACCCAGCAAGTTTATTATATGCAAGGTGGGAAGTTTGATGCTCTATCTACCACCTCGGACTATCAGTCCTTGGCACTATGCAATTTTTGTAAACATTTTTTCAAGGACTGATTTTAATATAAAAAACTATGCCCATCAGTCTTCACAGGTTAACCAGAACATTATGGAGTTCCTTTCCTATCGTGTTTACAGTTCCTTACCGGAACAGGGAGTAACAAGTTACAGTTCTTACACTCTACAGAGGTGCATTTCTTTACCCATGAGAGATCAAATCCTTGTTGCATAACTGGGCGTACTTTCCCGTCCACAATTTCGTGAAGTGGGGCCTAGTAGATGATCCAAGCCAATCACCGTCCTTCTTCGTGACCCCACATGGAACACAACTCCCCAAGCAGGAATACCTAAGTTTACCCCCATATAGGAAGATATAACCCTGGCAACCCCTTGGATACTCCAGTGAGCAGATCATGTCCTTGGCAACCCCCATCAAAGTGGAAGATCTACCTCCGTCAGCCACTCATGGATAATATAGACACCAATATCGTAGGGACATAAGGGTCCCACCCATGTTGAGTCCTCATAGAAAATCTACAGCTTCACGATAAGGTCATCCTGAAAGGAAGAAGATCTAGCTGAATGTTCCGTGCCATTCCAAATCTCATGGTTAACACGTGTTATATGGTGCTAGAATCACTGATTTCATGGGTTATTAATTCGTATGTGATGACTCTCACTGCAATTGGAACCCTAAGTTCCATAGCCAATCTTATATTTACCATCAGTAAGGATGATATGAGAATTTTATTTATTTAAGAAAATAGTATTTTATTTCTTCTCTTTATAACATAGATGATGCCACACAATTTGCAAATACTTTGATAAAATTCATCAAAGTACATGAGCAAGTGATGACCTTGCCTTGTGACTGCAAGGTAGTGAAGTCAGATGCTTGCACTTGACCCTGAGCTTCTATTTCTACAAAACACCATTATTTTCCGGTAAGGACAATATTTAAAGAAGCAATAATGATTATGCATAGTAATGCAATGCATCATTTTATTATTTATCTTCTTTGCGTGTTTTACCCACATTATCAAAGTTTTAAAATTTCTTTATTAATAAAAGAAATCTAGTCATGGATAATTCCTAAAATCTTGTAAATATTATATGAAATCTTTTTGTGGTCTTATTGATATTTTCTCAAAATTATATTTAAGAGTAACTATCTCAATTTAGGAAATTTTATTTTACTAACCCAATAATACAAGTTAGCATTTTTCTAAAATACTATTTTTTTATGGTTGTACAAGTGAACTTTATTTATTTTTATGTCTTTTATTTATTTTTATAAAATTCCTTAAGGAATATATATCATACAAATGATTAACCTAATTTTTCTCTATTTAAAATAGAATTCATTGTTTTTATTGGGTAGCTTATATTTTTATGAACTTATGGATATATTATTTGTATTTTTGGGATTTTTATATATTTTCTTAGAGGTTATTAGGTTATAGGCGTATTTTGGTATTTAAACAGAATGTTTCAAGTCTTTTCTTTAAAACCTGGACCTAGCCCACTGGGCTGTCCCAACCATGACCCCGCCCATCTGGGTTGGGTCAAACCCCGGACTCACTCTGTTCTGGCCCGCTGGCCCAGTACCCTTTTCTCTCTCATGCGCACTTGTGCTCTCCTCTCTCGTTCCCCTTCGTGGCGATATGGTGCCGCTGTCGTGCGATTTCGGCCGCCTCGTTCCTCCCTGGCCGCCGCCATGACGCGAGATGACTCAGTCGACAACGCTCCATCGACTGGTCCAGCGCGATTTGGTGCTAGAGCTCTCCTCCGACCATGCCGCCTCCATCCCGAAACCTAGGGTTCGGATGTTGTTGATGATTTGGTGCTCCGCCGCTATTGTGGTGCTGCCCTGGTGCTCTAGTGGTTGTGTGGTTCCACCAGCACCGCTCGTGCTGCTATGGCCGCCGTGTTTGCGGCTTGGCATGGGTCGCAGTGCCTTCGGGTGTTCCCCATGCCGCCATTTACACCTTCGTCGGCTGTACTGCTTCCTCTTCTAAAACTTGCGAGGACCACGAGTGAGTTCGTCGTCTTATTACTTCTTTGTTCTCTGTCTCACGTTGATACCCTATGTATGCTTTCTTATTGTGAACCCTAATTAGGTTTGTCCACTATACTAGGGTTCATCCCTCTATGCTAGGGTTCTTCCCTTCATAGAATGATTATTCAAGTTGATGAAACTGCTCCATGTTATTACCTACTAAACCTAGGTTGTGTAGAATTTACTGCTATATTGTGACTATGGACATTGACGGTGGCCTCTCACAGTGAACTATTAACCGAATTTTATTTTCTGTCATGTACTAGATTGATGATGCTATGGCTAGAATATTGATTGAGATTAATTCATTGGTCCTGGTTGATATGCTTTAGTATGAAAGCATCACAGTTGGATATCTAGTTTAAATGTTCTCTAATGAATTTTGGTGATATTATAGATGAATAGAAATGATTCCTAGCTATGATTTTCGGAAAATGATTAATCATATGTTTGAGAGGATTTGGTTATGAAGCCTGTAACGTCCCAATTTCAGCAACCCTGGATTGCTGAACAAAAGGCAAAAATTACGGGGAACAAAACTTTTTCTTGTTACTGGTTCAAATGCGTGTTTACCAGTTTGCTTGTGTTCATGCACCTGACTGTGTATTAGATGATATACTTCTCATCTCAACACTAGATTACAAAATCTATTTTACAAAGAGAATTCTTGGCTCATCTTTCATATTCTCAAATGTTCTCGCATTCCAAACCTGAGCCAGGATGACTTTGATAAAACCAACTAATTTACTAGTCCTGTTAACAAGACTATGGAGACCTATATATAATCTCCTTATGTTTTCAAGACATACGTTTCATCTACTCTTATCTCTAGGTTTTCAAAATCCTTTTCTTAAATCCTCTTCACTCCAATCTTGGTAGAAGTACAAAGAGGTCCTTATCTTACTTCAAAGCACAACCAATTCAAAATACCCATGATTACCCCAAGCTAGACTTGATGTTAACCTTAGTAGTAGTTGATAAGTTTGAATAGATGAAATTGCTTTGATATGTTGTCTGATGAATTGCCTTGATCTACTGATTGCCTTGTTTGCTTAGGAACTAGCGTGAGATAATATAGTAGCTCATCCCTTAGCACCGAATCTATGTTTGTGATCATCAATATCAAACTAAGCATCCAAATCTGCATCAATCCTATGCCACTAAAACGACCATCTCATCTCCTAATTAAATTAATCTAGGGATAATCCCTTTTTGATAGTTTCCTACCCAATGAAGACCTAATCCAAGCATGGATCCCCTCTATTAAATATATACCTCAACATCAACCAGTTTATGGGAAGGATAAACCACTGCCACTCTCTCGATTTGTTTCCCTCTTGTATTCTAGTCTAAAACCCTAAATCTGCCAAAATGGCCGAGTCTGGAATTCTTATCTAGATTCAATCTTTGGAGCTCTACCTATTCCAACCTAGGTGCATTTGTGAAAATGTACTTGAACCATATTCTAGTACTTCATTAGTAATAACAAAGCCCACTATTTCCCTTGGTTAAACCATTCTTATTCCCAATCATCCATGATGGTTTCGTAGTCAAGATAATAATCTTTTTTGCAAATCTTATCATCTTGCCTACTTTGGCAGAAGCTCATATCTATATGCTACCACCCCTTGACAAAATCTTTGCATGATTATGATCTTCTAATCATGGTCTATCAATCCCCTCTTACCTTGTTTCCATTGGATCCTTGTGCTTCTTAAACCCACATGGTTTAGGAGGCTTCATGATGTATCTGTTATGGCAGCCTTATTTTCATCAGAGTTTGCCATCACTCCTAAACCACCTCAAATACAACCAATACCAACTCTTTCTTCCATGATCATCTACATAACTTGATCTAGCTATCCATCTTTCCCTTGTACCAAGGTGAGCTATGAGCTCACTAATCCAACCATGTTTTAGTGGCATGAAAATATCAAAACACTAGATTCCCCCCCCCCTAATCTAGTTTCCTCCAAATTCACCATAATTATTCAAAAACCAAGTTTCCCATGATGGATATACCAAGCTTAAATCATCTTCCTTGGATATAATAACTCCCCAAATAATTCCCATAATTATTTGGATCCTAAAACTATTTAATTTCCATTTTTGGCAAAACAATAGAATCTTTGTCTATAAAGGCAACTTTGTTTTTCTCCAAGCCACTTGACCAACACAATGCACAATTGAGTCCTATACATCATACCCCACCTTCCCATTGTAGGGTTCACAACATAGAAAACAAAAAATTTCCTACGATGGGAACATCTAAGTAGCAAGATCTATCTACTAGATACAAGCAACGGGTGGACATACATCCATAGAATACATACCCTTGAAGACCGAATAGCATTAACGAGGTTGTACTCATGGATTATGTAGACGAATGCTTGCCGATCTCAAGATCGTGATGATGTCCATCCGGTCCAACCGGTCCAGCACCATCAAGTCCAGCACCGCAAAGCAGTGGTGCATCCGTGATCGCACACACGTACGGGTACCCCGACAACCTCCGTGCCCTCACTCCAGCGAAGCAGCGGAAGCAACAAATCCTTCCATAAAAATCCACCGGGAACATGTATCACGCTGATCCGAGACCATGGGGAAATTCTAAAGGGGGGAGAGAGATCCTTCGCGAGGAGGTGTGCTTTGAGAGGATGAGATGGGGGCCTTTTATGGGGGAGAGGGGGCACCCAAGGGTCATGGCGCCCAACCATGGTGCTGCCCCACCTCTCCCACATTCATGTGGGTGGAGCTCCCACTCAAAATGAAAAGCCTCCACTCCCATAAAAGAGCCTCCACTCAAAAATCCACTCACATGCATTAAATTTCCACCAAATTTAATGCAAGCTCTCATTTAAATAAAACTCTTATATTTATTTATTCAGAATTTTGTTAATTACTTTAATTAACAAACATTCACATAAAACACCTTGATAGTATTCAATTTAACATTCAGAACCAGTATCAGCAATTTCAACCGACAGAGTTCCAGTGTATAGTGAAATAAATTCCTGCGCTTTCCTTTACTTTTTCTCACATATCATTTGCTCCGAATGGTGTCGGTATCCCTTAAGTGTGTCACCCTATGGTTCGCGAATAATGCAGACATGATCGAGACCCCTCTCCGATCAATAATCAGCAGCGGGACCTAGAGATCCGTACTGACTCCCACACATTCAACGATGACTTATGTGATCGTGTCCATACCTTTGTTTCAGCAGCGGGACCTGGATATCCTTTTATGCTAGTATCTTAATACCTTTGTTTCATGATATATTACATGTCCAAGATTCGATCATCGGTATCTCCATACCTAGTTTGATCTCGTTACCGACATGCACTCTTTTCTCGTTCCCATGATATGACATTCTAGTGATCAAATCACTTGCTTGCAAGCTAATCAATGTGATATCACCGAGAGGGCCCAGAGCATATCTATCCGTCATCAGGATGAAAAAATTCCACTCTCGATCCATGAACCTCAACATAAAAATTTAGTAGTTCTGAAGCCATCTTTATAATCACCCAGTTACGGTGTGACGTTTGATGTCATCGAGAAACTCTTCCGGTGTTAGTGATAGACATGATCTCATGGTCTAAGGATTAGGATCACTTCCTAAGTTGTTATAGAAATATAAACTCAATGACTTTGATCGTAATGCTATACTTTGGATGAATGTTCATCACATCATTACACTAATTTTGTGACCTCGTTATTAACAACATCCAATGTCCATGATCAGGAAACTTTGATCATCTTGTTAATCAACGAGCTAGCTTATAAGAGAGGCATAACTAGGAACTTCCTTTTTGTTTATTAAACACACATGTATTAACGTTTCCGTATTAATACAATTATAGAATGCAAAATAAACATTTATCATCAATAAGGAATATAATAATAACCACTTTATTATTGCCTCTCGGGCATATTCCCTTTTGTCTCCCACTTGCACTAGAGACAATAATCTAGTTCGAAAACTTTGCGTATTTGAACACCTATGGCTTTCTGGTGTTCCATATAGGCAACTGCAAGTGGTTAACATAATCTACGGATCTGAAGCTTTCAGGTCCGTGTGAATTTGCATGTATTTGCATATCCACGCATCACTCATTCTCGAATGAGATGGCATTGTATAAATTTGGTCTTTTGGTGAGACCTTTAGTTCCTTGGGGTTAAATCATGTCGATACTATTGTCATACAATATATCTTTAGTGTTAACCCATTGCGGAGTACACCTTAGTTTGATAACAAACTACTTGACACAAATTCCCTCCTTTGCTGCTACTATAGCAGTCATATACTTAGCCTTTTGATGTAGTATCTATCACAATGTCTTAACTTTCGAATTCATCCAAATCCGTCATGGAATCTCCTTTCCATTACATTGTGCCACCCATAGTTTAAATTGAGATAAACTTAATTTTGTATCTTGTGACGAAACTAGTATCAATGTAACGCTTTACAATAAACTATTTGTAATTGTTTGTCACCTCTACACAAATATATTCTTAGTTCTTCCAAAAGATCATAAGAATATCCTCACTATCGTCCAATGATCATTTTATGATTCATTATGGTATATGATCATAACACTTAGATCATAGGACATATCTGGATGTGTACATATCATGGTATGATTGATCAAAACATCCTTGTGATTTCACTCATCATGTGTCAAAGCACTTGAATCTTGTTTCACTTCTCAAGTGTCGATACAGTTGAATCTTGATTCAATTCCTTTCCATGCGACAAGAACCTTTTCTTGTCGTTTCTATATTGAACTCCTTCAATATCTCATATATGTACGTTTGGCACAACCATATTAGCGTCACGGTCTATCCACTATAGACATTCATGCTAAATATTTGGGTTTTGCCTAAGTCTTTCATCGAAATGAAATTCTTAACCTTTGTCAATAAAATATACATCATTTCCAATCAACAAGATGTCCTCCACATAATGTATTAGAAATATGTCTCAGCACTCCCACTTAATTTCTTGCAAATGCAAGCATCTTCATCGTCTCCTGATGAAAACTCCTGTTCATCATGGTGAAGATTCCAACTCCACGATGCTTACTTCAACCATTGAAGTTTGCATGCCCTTTTAGCATCCTTTGAATTTAACAAAACCCTTTGGACCATGTCTTGTACACGTCCTAGGTAACCATTCTATTAGAAGAATTTTGTTTTGTTTATTCATCTACCATATACCAAATTATATGTAGTGGTTGCTACTTTAATCCGTCCAGACTAAATATCGCTATGAAAGATCAAATATTGTCATAGTCAACTCCTTGAACATTGTTGAAAAATACTTTACGACATGTCGACTATTTCATAGATGTGAAACATCCATGTCTGTTTCTTTATAGATCCAAATACGACCGACAGGTTTTTACACCTTTCCGGAGGGTCTTCCAAGTTCAAAACTTGATTTCTCGTGTATGGAACTATCACGGATTTTATGGCTTCAAGCCATTTGACGGAGTCAGGGCCCATCATCGCTTCTTTGCATGTAGTCGGTTCATCATTGTCAAGCAATAATGAGTTACTCTCAAATCTTAGCATTTGATTGTTTATCCGACTGACTTGGTTCAATAAGAACTTAGATCTCCGTGACCACAACCTTTGAGGCACATAAGCTATGAGCATTATGGCAGCCCCCGGAATGATTTCCGGCGTTGCGCAACTCAGCACATTTAGCTAAGGTTCGTTAACCTTATCAAAGTTCTATTTTCCTCCCACTTAACTTTTGCAAAAAATTCCTTTTTCAAGAAACTTCACATTTCAAGCGACAAACCCTTTTGTCCTTGGTGTTATGGAGTAATAACCAATTGTTATTCAAAATAAACTACAAGGACATGCTCATCTGACTTTGGTTGTAAACATCTTACTGATGTTTAGCATACCAAAATTTAAGAAATGACAATTTGGGTTTTACCCCAAACCATAACTTCCATCATGTCATTTCAACGGATCAAGATGGAGCTCTTTTCAGTGTAAAAGCGGTAGTCCCTAAAGCTTTAATCTTTTAAAACATAATGGCAGTTTTATAAATAATACTTTTGATCCAACCATGTCACACAAGGTTTCATTACAAATCTCAAACACTCCATACTCCTATGGTGTTTCAGGAGATGTAAATCTAGGTGTTTTTGCTAAACTTGTAACTCAAATAAATCCCTTTATGATAAATCATAATTCATTTATTCTTATTGTTACACTTGTAACTCAAATAAATCCCTGATGATAAAATCATAAACCATTTTATTTTCTTGTTACAATGATTTTTTCACTTCATATTGAAAGTCTTTGAAATATTTTCAAATATTTCATACTTCTTTCTCATTCAGTGAATATTCACTCAAATTTGCGGAGAAAGTATATGAAGTTGAAACCCATCGCTTACGACGCACATAATGGAGTACATACATTGATATGTATAAATTCCAATATTTTAGTCATTCGTTCTTCTTTGGCCTTTGAATGAAGTTTTAATTATCCCAAGGAAAGTCTCACAAGTGTCACTTAATCAAATCAAAGACTCCAAAAATCAATAAATATGGATATTCTTCATGTTTTCTGTCCAATATAATTTAAACGGCGATATCACTTTGTAAGTGATCTTTCAATCATTTGTCTTGCGACATTTTAGCATCAGTTTTTATGGATGTGATTTCTCCAACTAGATTTGTAAATCATCCATCTTATATGGAATACTGTAATTATTTGAACAACCTTTGTTCTCATAATACCTGATTTAAATAACAATTATTATAACAAATCTTGAAGTCAAGCTTTGATGTCAACGAGAAATACAAACAACGGTTTGTTTGTTTTCGATGAACATCATCACATATTCTCTTCTAGTTACTTAGGCCATTATGGTTCATGAATTGCATCGTTCCGTATGAAATTTCATACTAACCAATTTGGTATCCAATACCCAAGAACCACATTGTCTAATAAGCAAAGAATACAACCATAACATGTATATCATCCATATACCTAAATTGGATATTTCCAATCTTTTCTTTTCTGCCAAATATATTTTATAGATTCTCTTTCAGCATTTCCTCTTCCTTTTAAAATAATCTACCAACATCAAAAGTGGCATCATATACATGACACATAGTCCAAAGCGTGTATATTTAAATAATAATACCTTTGGACTTGCACTTTGAAGTAGATCAGCATCATCAAAATGATTGGCATTCTTTCAAAATCTATTCTTTAGTAATCTTTTAGTGTAATAAACACTTTACATACATCTTCTATTCATCCTTATCATGACGACTTTCATGATCAAGCTGATGTAGCTTATAAAGACGAATCGTGAGTATAATGTTACTTTCCAAAACCCTTTTGGACGATTAGGATGTCTAGCATCTCCAACCTTTGTAAATTCTCATCCAATATGAGAACATACATTATACTCTATCATATTGCAACCAAAACACTGTTTCAGATATCGTTATATCTGCCACACATGATGGTTTTTGAAATAATTCTTTCAGCTCCTAGATAAACTTGATATTAAAACAATCAAGAATCATGGAGGCAAACATGATACTTAAGATACTAACACTGTAATTGTTACTCTCAATTTAATACTAACTATTAAATTTCACGGAGTAAATAGAGTTTGCTGAAAGTTTGCAATAGGACTGTAAACTTTAGATTGACACTCAACACAATACAATACCAGTTCGTAAAGTATATATCCAGAATTCTATAGTTCTATTATCTCAATTATAACTAAGCATAAGGTGGTTAACGAATGCTATTGACTACAACAAATTTTGCAAATTCACTTTGATTTAATTTTATGATAAATTGAGTTCAACTAATCCAAATTAGAAATGAACTCCCACTCAAAAATGACATTCCTTTTGTCTTTTTGGTGATTACATGAACCAAATCCACTACACCAAGTCCGATCATCACGTGAGTCGGCGTAGCTTCAAAGGTGAGCATCCATATGGTCATCATATCAAAACATATGACTCATGCTTAACCTGTCGGTCTGTGTTCCGAGGCCATGTCTGTACATGCTAGGCTCGCCAAGTAAGAACCTTAGTATTCGCGTGTGTAACTGTCTTACACCCGAGATATGCTTGTGGATTCAAATACACCCGATCATCACGTGATGTCTTGAAGCGACAAATCATTTTCGATGCAGACATAAGGAAGAAAACATTTTTATCTTGATATCTAAATAGGGATCATCTTATTATGCTAATAAAACGCCAAACAAGAAATATAAGATGCAATTAAACATCACGTGTTTATAAGTGAAATGATATGGTTCCCGCATATGATCTCCATCATGTGCACCATTGTATGATCACTATCATACCTTTATGTGTAAGGCCAAGGTCTATGGAACTTACACGCTATGTGTGTTGTAAGAGTATCATATCATACTTCTACTTACAACATCACCATATCATAACACTAGCACAGCAACAATCAAAACTAGACGCCTCTAATTTAGCCATTGCAAGGTTTACGTGGCTTAGGGCTTTCGAAGATAGAACCGTTCTTACCTAGGAACATGAACCACAACGAGGATAACCAAATTGTTGACAACTCGTTGCAAATTATATATTGACTATAGTAGGAGAGACAGACACCCGCTAGCCACTTATGCAAAACTAGTTGCATGTCAAGCGTGGAACAGGTCTCATGTGTGAGGATATGTAAAGTTTGTCTGGGCCGCTTCATCCCACTATGCCACCAATATCCAAAGTACAACTAAGAAGCAATAAAATTATCATCATCGCCCACATACTCATATGTGTTCTACCCATGCAAAGCATCTACGCATAGATCCGCCTCTGATACCACTATAGGGTTCGCATCATAGAAAACAAAAAAATCCTACGATGGGAACATCTAAGTACCAAGATCTATCTACTAGATACAAGCAACGGATCAATATACATCCATAGAATACATATCCTCAAAGACCGAATAGCGTTAACGAGGTTGTACTCGTGGATGATGTAGATGAACGCTTGTCGATCTCAAGATCGTGATGAAGTCCATCTGGTCCAGCAGGTCCAGCACCATCAAGTCCAGCACTGCAAAGCAGTGGTGCATCCGTGATCGCACACACGTACGGTACCCCGACAACCTCCGCTGCCTCGCTCCAGCGAAGCAGCGGAAGCAACAAATACTTCCAGAAAAAGCCACCGGGAACATGTATCACGCTGATCCGAGACCATGGGGAAATTCTAAAGGGGGGAGAGATCCTTCGCGAGGAGGTGTGCTTTGAGAGGATGAGAGGGGGGCCTTTTATGGGGGAGAGGGGGCACCCAAGGGGCATGGAGCCCAGCCATGGTGCTTCCCCCACCTATCCCACATTCATGTGGGTGGAGCTCCCACTCAAAATAAAAAGCCTCCACTCCCATAAAAGAGCCTCCACTCAAAAATCCACTCACATGCATTAAATTTCCACCAAATTTAATGCAAGCTCTCATTTAAATAAAACTCTTTTATTTATTTATTATGAATTTTATTAATTACTTTAATTAACAAACATTCACATAAAAACCCTTGCTAGTATTCAATTTCACATGCAGAACCAGTATCAGCAGTTTCAACCAAAACAGTTCTGGTGTGTAGTGAAATAAATTCCTTCGCTTTCCTTTTCTTTTTCTAACATATCATTTGCTCCGAATGCTGTCGTTATCCCTTAAGTGTGTCGCCCTATGGTTCGCGAATAATGCAGACATGGTCGAGACCCCTCTCCAATCAATAATCAGCAGCGGGACCTGGAGATCCGTACTGACTCCCACACATTCAACGATGACTTATGTGATCGTGTGAACCTTTTACGCTTGTATCTTAATCCCTTTGTTTCACCATATATTACATGTCTGAGATTCGATCATCGGTATCTCCATACCTAGTTTGGTCTCGTTACCGACATGCACTCTTTTCTCGTTCTCGTGATATAACATTCTAGTGATCAAATCACTTGCTTGCAAAGCTAATCAATGTGATATCACCGAGAGGGACCAGAGCATATCTATCCGTCATCGGGATGAAAAAATTCCACTCTCGATCCATGAACCTCAACATAACACTTTAGTAGTTCTGAAGACATCTTTATAATCACCCAGTTACGGTGTAACGTTTGATGTCATCGAGAAACTCTTCCGGTGTTAGTGATTGCCATGATCTCATGGTCTAAGGATTAGGATCACTTCGTAAGTTGTTATAGCAATATAAACTCAATGACTTTGATCGTAGTGCTATACTTTGGATGAATGTTCATCACATCATTACACTAATGCTGTGACCTCGTTATTAACAACATCTAATGTCGATGATCAGGAAACTTTGATCATCTTGTTAATCAACGAGCTAGTTTATAAGAGAGGCATAACTAGGAACTTCCTTTTTGTTTATTAAACACACATGTATTAACGTTTCCGTATTAATACAATTATATCATGCAAAATAAACATTTTTCATAAATAAGGAATACGATAATAACCACTTTATTATTGCCTCTCAGGCATATTCCCTTCACCGATCTCAAAAATAAATATTTTTCAGATTCCTTATTATTTATTTTTGCCCTTTTTTCTTAAATGGAAGAAACAAGAAGTAATTGCTTAAAAATACTTTTATATCCAAATAAATTACAATAAAATTATCCAATGTGTAATATGGTATTTGCGGACATCTTTCACAAAAAAATCCTCTTGCATAATGTAAATTTATCACTTTAGCCTCTATAATTCATTTATGCACTTTTTGAATAAATGAGTTTAAGTGCACCAAGAATCATATGAAAAATCCGAAATAAATCTAGGAGTGTTTCCTTGACCAGTACCTTTGCCTAACCCAAAGATCCAGAGTTGCTTCACAAGATTCCTTTTGGCCATAATTTAAAATCTTTCAAACTCACATCTTTAAACCCCTCTAAACCTATTCCAATATGGTCAAGCAAGTTTTCCCTAGCACTCATACACCCTCCTAGTCGAGCCCCACTATATCAAGGTACTGTAGCATCCCCTCCTCTTTGTCCCATGTGCTTGTAAGAGAGAAGGAGAGACATATCTTGCAAAAATATTGGAAAAAGGGGTAGCAGCCACACCACCCCTTCCCCCACTCTATGCTTGACTCAGGACCCCACCAAGTCCTCCTCCTTATGTCATGTCTACCATGGACCATCCCTTCCCAAATAAGTAGGACAAAGGCCACCCTTGTGCCTCTCCTTGCTCCATTCCACTCCTACCCATCCCCACTCTCTCCCTGAAGAGCCCCCATCGAGCCTTTGTCCCTGCATATCCCAGGAGAAGGAGGACCTCCATTTTCGGCCATTCTCGAGATCCAACTCGTATGACTTCCCCTTTGCTCCCCTACCTCTGCATGTAAGCATTCTGAGGCCCCCTGGTCTTGCTGCATCTGATAGTCCTCTCATCCTCACTCAGGACCACCTCTATAGGCGTCGCTGTCGACCACCGACGAGATCACCCACGGCCTCCCTCGCGTGCGCTCGTCCCTGTCATCAACCTTGCCCGTGACGACTCTATCATTGGTCGCCGTCGTCCTCTGCCTCATCTCCACCCCTCACCATGGACATGTAGCGATAGCCCTGCATCCTCCGACAAGCATCCGAGCGTTTCCGCCGAGGTGACGCGTTCCTGACATGATCCACACCGAACCGGCCTCTGCCGCCCTTCTCCGGAACCAACGCTGTGCTCCGCGTCTCCTCGGCCGCCGGCGAGCCCCCAGGTGAGCTCCATGAGCCCCGCCAACCCTGCACTAGGGTTCCATCCTGTAGCCATCGTCGGGAGGAGGAAGACGGTCTCCAACCGTTTATCCAAGTCTAATCCTGTGGCCTAGGGGGAGCCGATACCCTTTCGGTCGCCCCTTGCGGCTGACAGGTGGGGCCAGCCCCATGGTCTTTCCAACTATCTCCCGCGCGGCCTCCCACTCGCAGTGATGTGTCGGTGGGCCTATTTCGCCTCTATGGCCCAGCTCCCCATTAGATCTGGCCCGCCCTGAATCCTTTTTTTTTCTGAAACAAAATCCCAAATCCAGCACTACATCATGTTGATTTAAATCTTTTTGAAAATACAAATCAACCCCAAATTAAAATACATAAAATTTCTAGGATTCCTGAGGGTTTTCTCCAACATCTAGAACAAACCTTATACTCAAAAGAATTATCTTCTTCTTCTCGTAAAATAAATACAAGAAGTACATGTTATCACTAATAAATTATTTTTTGAGGTTCTAGAAAACCAACTCATATGAACCTTGTTGGTAATGAAAGGTATTAGTCATACCTTGTAGGTTCCCCTGGTCCAACCAAAATTGCTTCCTAGATCACCCATAGTAAAAAACAACAAAAATAGTCACAATCTATCTTTATCAATTTCTCTAGGTCAAACAAAGATATGTTTTGACCTAATTCCAACTCTCCGTACACATGTATACCAATATACACCAAATCCCAAAAGATCATAATTTATCTAGCCTTTAATGAATTTTGGTGTATTAAACTATTTTGTGTATGCTTATTTCAATAATAAATTGAACCTAGTAGTTATGTACATCGAAAAATGTAGATTCCAATTTCTACGGAAAGGTATTACAATTACCTAACATGTGTCTTTGGAATCACATCAAAATCCCTTATATATTTAATCTGGTGTAAAATACAATTAACATCCAATACTGTCCTTAGGAATTTCTCACGGTCATTCTGTTATTTTTTTTGAGGTGATTCCAACTCTCAGTGAATCAGTCCATCAAATAATATCTAACCACCCAAGGAACTAATTTTTGGAACTCCAGAACAATTCTGGTGAATTATTTCCTAAAACTAGAGTTTTATTCACTATAGAAATCACTATAAATCTTTAGAAATTGATAAAATAGTGAAAACACTTTTGTTGGTTCCATTTTATCAATATCTATCTGATGATATCATTTTTATATAATGGTATCATATAGAACATGTCCTGGACCAAAAACCCCTCTCTTAGGTAGTTCCTAGACTATAAATCCAAAAGGTCTTTTTGAAATGCCTCCAATCTAATCAAACCCATCATCCCACACCCTACTAATGTATATCATGTGATTATCCTTTTCTTGCTGTATGGTTTGATGCTTGTATGTAATGTATTGATGGTGGTGTTGTTTGCTTGCATGTTTGCTCGATAATAGCGATAGTTGCGATTGTGTGACGCTGAGAAGAAGGAAGCATCAGGTTATTCATATTATTATTGTTATTGGTATTCTGGTTTTCTAAAGAAGTCAAGGGACATCTTGCCGGTCACAGGCAAGCCACCTTCCTGCTCATAAGCCCTTGTCCTACTGTTTTACTTGTGCATGTTTTTATCTACTTTTATACAATGTGCATTGGTTTACTATGAAATGTCTTATACTTGGTAGTGGCCTGGCTCCTCCAGCTAATTACCATTTGTACTACTAAGTGCAACCCCCTTGGACGACACCTATTTTCCATAGTAGGATAGATGGTGCATAACACCACACCCCTTTGGATACACTGTTTTTAGCCGAAGCAAAACTATGGGATGGGAAGACCCCGGAAAGTTTACAAAAATGTTTTATGAGAAAACCTTGGTGAGATTTGACCTACCAAGAGAGTTTGAGAAATGAGAAAAGGTTTTGTCTTACAAAAAGGTTGGATGAAATATGGAGGAAAAATGTTTATGAAACCGCGTCGGGCTGTGCCGTTTTCTTGAACAATTAACATGTGGAACCACAATTACTCCTATGTGGGAAGGGGTTTGATCTGAAGGTTGTCTATTCTGGTATAGATGCCTCGCACTACTATGGGGGAGGACAAATTCCCGGAGGCTGGGCCTTCACATGTAAAGGCCCATGTGAGACATCGGCCTGGAGAAGGTACAAACTGTCTAAGGACGGCCAAACAATACTATGAGCCCCTCATTGAAAGCGCACACTTGTCGAGGTGCAAAACACGCTCCGGTTGGCTTGGAACTATATAGGGCGTCCCGGTTTAGAGGGGATTAACATCATAGGGTAGGCAATTATACTAGAGTGGGAAATTCCGAAGGTCTTGTTTGATTATCCGAGACCCGCATACTTTAGTATGACGATCCGGGGGTGATCCAGGCGGATGTATGAAATCTTTTGGGTAAAGTGTACAACCTCTGCATAGTGTAAATCTATTCGAATATCCGAGTCCTCGGTCATTGACGGTTGTGATGGCTGTTGTATGGCGGTGCTGGTTTTGATTTCAAAAAAGACTTCGGAAAAGAAATGGCTTGAATAAAGTGTTTGGACCATGGGCTTGAATAAAGTGTTTGGACCATGGGATGAATGGAGGGAAAAACAAATGGGTGACCCAATCCTGTTGTTTTCTTAACACTTTTAAAAAAGATCTCCAATTTTTTTACAAAAGTTTTTCAACAAAGATATAGAGATATGCTATATCTACAAGAGAAACTTGTTTATAAAAGAACCTCTTATGGATCCATCCTACTATAGCCTTGTTGCATATCCCTTATTGTTGTTCTCTTAAGGTGGTTTGCGAGTACATTCAAAGTACTCACCGACATTGTCCCTGGCTATTTACTTGGCCAGACTTTCAGACGCAAGAGGAACGATGGAGATATGGTGACATCTATGTGAGCTAGGCCGTCTTCCCAGTCAGCAGCATGTAGTTTATTCCATGACATGTGCTCTACGCTTGAAGACTTCCGCTATTTGTGTTGTAATCACCATAATGGACACTTTCTAAGTTTTGTAATTGTTACTTTCTGGATGTTGTAATGATACTTGTCGGTTATGATCATGGCTTACTGATCATGGGAATGTGAATTACAGGCATAACGGGTATTCTCAGACCGTAAATCCAGGGTGCCACAAAGCCTGTGTATATGGATTGCTTAACGGGCATGGTTATTGTGACACCATCTAATGAATGGTACACAATTCCTATTTATTGCTAAGTTTTTCATAAACTATACATTGAATTGGCTTATCTTGTAAGCATTGAAGAACTTTTATCAAATACAGTGCTATACTTGATAGATGTGATAGTCTATGATGCTAGTTTTAGGCACTCCTAGGTAAAACCAAATGTTTTTATCTGTTGCCTCTCTTTTCATGTGTTCATGATAGATAGTTCTAAACAATGATGCCTATATTTTTAGGAAAATGATTTTATAAGATTTATAAGAAGTTTCATGGATGATTGTTCTTTATGAGAGAAATTTTCAACACAAAGCCACTTCTGAGGTGCTACTATTCTTGGAATGTGCCTAGTACTGGTTAATTAAGGAATTCTTTTGCATCTAGTTTTAAAACTAGAGAGTACCATCCAAGATCAATGATGCAAAGTCTGAGATCATGTCTATGGATTTGATTGTATTTATACTTGGCTGTTTATATTTCTTCATGGATGAATATACACCCCACTTAGGTGTTTTTCTAAGAAGAACCTTTATAGAGCAAATAATGTTCTTATGGAAAGGATAAGATCAATAGAAATAAAGATCTTGTTTAAAACTCACCAATCAGATGTTGTTGGTGATGGTGCTGTGGTGATTGATCTTGCTGGCTTGCTTCTAGAACTATGAAACCTCCTTAGGCCTTGCTCTGCACTTCCTGGTACTGGCCCTGCACCTCCTAGCTCATATGAGCTCCTGCTTGGCCTTGCTGTCCTCATAGACCACCCCCTCCATTAGGTCACCATCTTTTGGATGATCTGATTGTATTTTTGTGAAGATGGGTTGGTTGATCTATTGGATATCTACCAAGAACTGCTGGCTTTTGGATATGTTCTTGGGAGATAGAACTGGGTTGTGTTGGTGAAGAGATGTGTAATGCTGCCATGCTATGTGCGAGTGTGGTGTTGATACTTCCCTTCTCCCTCTGCTGGTTGACAACACATAGCATGCATTTAGACGAGTGAGCTGCTTCACTATGGTCCTCTTCTTTGGATCCGATCAAGTGAATTTACTTAACTGTTTATCCTTTTACTATTTTCTAATCTAGTGAAACTTTCCCCTTTTACTTTGGCCAATTATGTTGTTCTAAAGCTTTTTGATGTGAAAGCACAAATACTACACATTTTGTGAAACTTGCCCCTCTATTTACTCAATGAGGTAAAAGTGAACAGTGCACTTCACTGTTCCTAACTAAGAGTAAAACTAACAAAATGATTTCTCTGTTCTTCTTATTCCTTTTTTTGCAGGTATAGAAGCTTTGAAGATCAAGATGTAGTTTAGGAATAGATATATAATTTAGGTTTTCTTTATTTAATTTCTTCGTAATTTTTCATTTATTCACTTTGTAAAGATCGGTGTAATATCATTCTTTTATTCAATAAAATTTCCTAATCATTGTGACTTGTACCTATAATATACTTGTTTAATATATACATTTATATTTGTATTGTTTTAATGGAATAAAGAAAATAAATAAGAGATACTTTCTTATTTAAATTATTCTGTTTGTATCCTTTTCAATTTTCATTATTGTTTAATAAATATTATATAATCAATCAATATTACTAAATCATTTTCGAAAAGAATTAAATACTAGTTACTTCTAATTTTTAAATATTTTTCAAATAATTCAAATTTATACTTGAATTTAAATTGTTTACCCAAAATCCTTTAAATTCCTAAAGATTATGTCAAAATTTATAGAGATCACTATAAAGAGCTAAACTTATCTCAAAGATAGTGAAAGAAACTCTGATCTCTTTAGGTTTTTGTTTGGCGAAAATTTTACCCCAATTTTACAGATGAATGCATGCAAAGGCACAAATTATTATTTCTACCCTTCATTGGTTCTTAAATGTTGGTATGTTACAGCCGACATGACGTTCGCGGGCAGAGGTGATGGCGGATAGTGCGGCCGAGGCCGGGGGGCTGGTCATGGGTAGTAGCACGGTAGTGAAACTACCTCGGCAGCGCCCCGCGTTCCCAAGACATACGAGGATTACCGTGATATGCCGTGCTTCGTACACCTTGATTCCAATGGAAAAGCCACTCACACAAACAGCCAATGCAAGTTTGTTAATGATCTCAAGGAAGACCCGGAGTCCGGCTACAAGCAAAGCCAGAAGAACCGATCGCGAGGCAAGGGCAAGGGGAAGAATAAGGAAGAGGAGTCCAAGGATTCAAGTGACATGGACAAGGACGTGCACCCCTTGCACACCGGTAAGGGCGATGGCAAAGGAAAGAATCCCTTTGAGAAGAAGGCCGCCACCTACCAAACTTTCCTTAGCACCCCAATTGTGCGGGTACATAAGACCTCACTGAGGATACTGATGGCCACCCTACCCCAGTTCCCTAGTACCTGCGCAGGTCGGAAGTTCTAATCACATGGGACAGGGCGGATCACCCCAACCTTGTTCCAATAGAGAACCAGTATGCCATGGTCATCAACCCCCTGATTGACAGCAACGAGTTCACCAAGTGTCGTGTGGATAGTGGAAGCAACATCAACATCATGTACCTGGATACACTGCACAAGATGAACTTGACAGAGACCAACCTAAGGCAGACCAGCACCGTGTTTCATGGCGTCGTTCCTATCCGGGAAGCTCGGTCCCTTGGGTGCATCACCCTTCCGGTCTCCTTTGGTGATGTCAACAATTACCGCCAAGAGCGCATGACCTTCGAAGTGGTCCCCTTCAAGAGCGTGTACCACGTCATATTCGGACGCGACATATTCCACTCCTTCATGGACAAACCATGCTTTGTCTACAACAAGCTTAAGATACCCGGACCAAACGGTGTCATCACCATTTCCAGAAGTTTCGCAAAGGCAAGGGACTACAAAATTAGAGAAGCAGCCTTTGCTGAAGTTGTCCTCTACGGCAAAGAATTCAAGAAGATGGAGCGCCAAGTCAATGCCTTGGAGATGCCGACATCAAAGAAGAAGATTTCTGACTCGGATCCCGCCTTCAAGGCCGCCATCGAGACCAATCTGGTGGAACTTGTGGTAGATGATGCCTCCAAGACCACCTCCATTGGGACGAACCTAGATCCCAAATAGGAAAGCGCGCTCGTCAAGTTCCTCCATGACAATAGGGAGAACTTCTCTTGGCAACCTGCCGACATGAAAGGTGTACCTAGGGAACTTGCCAAGCACATCTTAAACATTGATCCTAAATGCAAAATGGTGAAATAACCTCTACGATGTTTCAGTGTTAGACCCCTCCTTTGTAAAGGAAAAGGATCCCTGTGATTGCAATGCTAGTCCCTGGATCAATGCTAGCATCCACAGTTTAAGATGAAGTACACAGAAACAAAGGTCAATTATTACATTCATTCCAGAGAAATAAACATAGTCTTGTACATCACAGGGCCATAGGCCTAATACAAGAGTTTTTTGGAAAATGTAAATAAACACAAGTCTTCATCTTCATGGGCCACAGGAAACCATGTTGAGTGTAGACTCATGACTCCTATTCATCATCTGAATAACCTGCAACATCACAAGTTACAGCCACAGAGGGTCAATACTTTGGAATAGTATTGGCAAGTGATACCTTAGTAAATTTTGTTAAGTGGACTATAATACTATATGCATTTTTGGCTAAGTGTAGCTTGGCTTGCTTTGCTTCAAAATAAGTTTTTCCTATTAGTTGAAGTCACTAAGTTTTTCTTTATCAAAAACCTTCCCAAGGAACCTCAAATAGACATTGGGTCCTTTACCCTTGTTCACCCACAAGTTTTACTTAGAAGTTGGAGTGATGAGATTCTTGTAGCTTCCATGTCTTGATGCTCAAGTTGTCCATTGCCATGGACTTGGCTAAGTACTTAGGTTTTTCCATCTGCAGAGGTTGTGCACTTTCCCCACCAGACTTGGTTTCCCAAGACAGGACCTTTCAGAAGCCTTCCCTTAGTCAAATGGACGCGTTCCAACCTATCAATCCCACTACCACCAACTGTCCAAGAGACTAAGTTCTAGCAACCTATATGATCAAGGCAGAGCCCATATTGCCAAGTGGTTGCACTGTAAGCTTTCTCAACACTTGGCCTCCAAATCCCTTTGTGCCTGGGTGGCATTCCACAAGTGTGATACACAAGCCAAATCCATGGCCTTGTGTAACCACTCAACATAACCCAATCTTCCCATTCCACCCAGGAGGTTCATTTGACTTAGTTGTTTTATTAGGAAAACATAAGCCTCATGACTTGGAATATTCTCACCATAGTAAGTATAGATTTTCACCAACCCTTGTTTACTAATAGCTAGGCTAAGCATGGCATGATAACTTAACTTAGGAAATTCCCTAGCAATTCTACCATTCTAAACTACTTAGGATTTCCCAACCTTTCTTTTGGCAAAGAGTAGTATGCAAGACTTAGCAAAATATCTAATGCTAGTACAAAACATAGGGTAGAAATATTCATGAAAATATCACTTGCCTTGGTATTGGGGAGAGTAGCACTCTTCACAGTCACAATCACTAGAAAAATCTACACAAAATTGGTAGCACACAATTACACACAATTTAAATACAATCAAAAATAATATGAATGCATGCATGCATGAATTTACTAAGTGGTGATTTTGAAAACTCTACCAAGCATGTGCATGTTACTGAAACATAAAAAGACACAAAATTTGCCAAATCAAACTTATTTGGTACTTAAACAAATTGCTAAACTAAAACCATACTCAAAATAGCCTTAAACATGTTTCTACAAACAAAGTCATTTTAATGGTTACTATATGTTAAACACCTTGTATAATCAGAAAGGCCTTGATTCCCTGAATCCAACAGTATAAAGTTTGCAAAATTCCAACGTGGAAATCAAAAGTTATAAGCATTTGAAATTTGGATCCAATTCTGATTTAAAATCTGTTTTTAGATCTGTTCCTAGCGACGCGTCGCGTTGTGATTGGCGCGTACCAGTTCGCACCGGATCGAGCTCTGCAGCCGCAGGATCTAAACAGATTGCACGTTCCAGATCGCGTACCGTTTCGCCGATAAGTGAATCTATCCTAGCGCTAGGATCTAGATCTAACGGCGTGCGAGCAAGCGACCATGTCCTGGCGGTGCGCGGCGTCAGCGAGCGGCGGAGCGCTCGGTCTACGGCGGCGCTTGCGTTCCAGGTCGTCCGCGAGAGGGAGAAGGGTCATACCAGGTTCGCAGGAAGCTGCTGAAGCTCAAGGTAGCGTCGGTTTGTGAAGGGGCGTGCTGTCACGGTGATGATTCCTCGTCGGAGTTGAGTCTGGCGACAGGTGGTTGTTGTCGGAGTCGTTGCTGAGGTTCCACGTTGCCCTAACACAAGCCAGAGGGTTTAGGAGATGCGCAAGACCGTGGCGAACAATCTCGTGTGAGTCAGAAGTGAAGGGGCGCACGGGACTTACGGAATTTGGTCGCCGGAGTCGAGGTTGTCCTCAGGTGCTTGCGGTGTCGAGCGGAAACGGCGACCTGGGGCAGTACAGGATGAACTAGTGGGGTCAGGAGGTGCGCAAAGAGAGGGGAATCTGCTCGTTTGAACCAGAGGGGAAGGGGCGCACGGGGCTTACCGGAATCGATCGCCGGAGTGAGCTCTGTCTGCGGCGGTGCGAGGATGATTGTGAGCAGCCTGGTGGCGGAGAGGTGGTGCTAAGTGAGGGGAAATGGCCGCGGTGCAGAGGGGATCTTATAGCCAGAGCGGGTGCGAGGATTGCGCGGCGAATCAATGGTAATTAAGCGCGCAGTAACAGCGTGATTGACGACGAAGACGACGTGGTCTCAGGGTCCACACGTCAGCGGGTTAAACAGAGAGGGGGTGGGGTCCGGCAGTCAGCGACTGAGTGCGTGCGCTCGCGCGTGAGAGAGGAAAAGAAAATGCCCGGGTGGGCTAGTTGGGCTCGATTCGATGCTGGGCCAGAAACCTGGCGCGCAGCCCTTTTCTTTTGTTTATTCCTTTTCCTTTTCTATTTTGGTTTTCAGGAATGATTTAGATATGAATTCAAATCCTTTTTGAATTCAAACAATTCTGGGGATCTTAGCAGGGTTCTGTGGTTTCAAAAACCAGTTATTTAAACATGTGGTTACCCTGCAAGGGCTTGGTCAAGCTTGGACTTAAAACAATCAGAGACTTTGTCTCTTGTTTGCAAATGTTTAAAAAAAATAGGGTTTTGAAATTATTTCTAAGTTGAAAACTTTGGTTAAACTTTTACACCTAAACTTTCCAACAATGGAGGCAAGCAAACAAGTTCCTAAACATTCAAGTTTCAAAGGGTGATGGCCATTTGAGTTAAATTTGCTCACATTAAATCATAGCACAAGCTTCTGTTTCTGAAATGATTTTGAAAAAAAACCCTAAATGATGATGAATGCTAGGATGATATGAATGAATTTTGGAATATGAATTTAGGGCTGTTACAAATTTAACCCCCTTAAGATGAATCCCGCCCTCGAGATTCGGATTGGCTAGCAAATAGGTGTGGGTGGTCTTTCCGAAGATCATCTTCTCTTTCCCATGTTGCTTCCTCTTCGGAATGATGAATCCATTGCACTTTGCAAAACTTAATAGTCTTTGTCCTTGTGACTCTTTCTGCGGTTTCAAGAATCTTGACAGGCTTTTCTTCATAGGTGAGATCACTTTCTAGTTGAACTTCTTCCAAAGGTATGGTATCCTTCAAAGAAGATTCTTCCATTTCTGGGTGACATTTCTTGAGCTGACTCACATGAAATACATTATGGACAGCTGACAGAGATTCGAGCAATTCGACTTCATATGCAACTTCTCCCTTGCGATTTAGAATTTTGAATGGCCCAACATATCTTGGTGCCAACTTTCCTTTGACTCCAAATCTTTTCACTCCACGAAGTGGTGATACTCTAAGATAAGCTCTATCCCCAACTTCGTAGGTGACTTCTCTACGCTTAGAATCCGCGTAGCTTTTCTGTCGAGACTGTGCTATCTTCAACCCGTCCTTAACCAATTTGACCTTCTCTTCGGCGTCTTTGATAAGATCTGGTCCAAACAAACTTCTTTCTCCCACACCATTCCATAGCAATGGGGTGGTACACTTCCTTACGTAGAGAAACTCAAATGGTGCCATCCCAATGCTAGATTGGTAACTGTTATTGTAAGAGAACTCTGCGTAAGGCAGACTTTCATCCCAACTTGCTCCATAGTCTAGGGCACATGCCCTCAACATGTCTTCAAGAATCTGGTTAGTCCTTTCCGTTTGTCCATCCGTTTGAGGATGAAAAGCAGTGCTGAATTCCAACCTCGTTCCTAAAGATCCATGAAGTTGTCTCCAAAAGTGAGAAGTGAACTGAGTTCCTCTATCAGACACAATACTCTTAGGCACACCGTGAAGGCATACAATTCTGTTCATGTAGATTTTGGCTAACTTGGCACTGGTATAAGTTGCCTTTATGGGTATAAAATGAGCCACTTTAGTTAAGCGATCCACTGCTACACATATAGAATCATACCCTGACCTGGTCCTTGGTAATCCGGTAATGAAATCCATACCAATATTTTCCCACTTCCATTCAGGAATAGGTAGTGGTTGAAGCAAACCTGCTGGTTTCTGATGCTCTGCTTTCACTCTACTACACACATCACATAAAGCAATATGTTCAGCGATGTCCCTTTTGAGATTGTTCCACCAAAATCTTTCTTTCATATCCATGTACATTTTGGTGTTTCCCGGGTGAATAGAATACGGAGAGTTGTGGGCTTCCTGTAGAATCAGTTTCCGCAACTCCAGATCTTGTGGAACACAAATACGTTTCCCGTGCCATAAAGTACCTTGTTCGTCTATATGGAAACTTTTAGCTTTCCCTTGGCTAATCCTTTCCTTAATCTCTTTGATTTCTTTATCCGTCTTTTGGGATTCTTTAATCTTATCCAACAGAGTGGGTTGAACATCCAAAGACATGAGATGTCCTTCTGGCACAATCTCCAACCTGAGTTCCTTGAATTGCTTACACAAGTCATCTGGCAATTCACCTTTGGTAAGGCCATTTACAAACGCCTTACGACTTAGAGCATCTGCTACAACATTTGCTTTACCGGGGTGGTATTGCAAACTCAAGTCGTAATCCTTGATAAGTTCTAGCCATCTCCTTTGTCTCATATTGATTTCCTTCTGGGTGAAGATATACTTCAAACTCTTGTGATCGGTGAATACTTCACAACGCTTTCCCAAAAGGTAGTGTCTCCATGTTTTGAGTGCATGGACAACATCAGCTAACTCTAAATCATGAGTAGGATAATTTACTTCATGAGTTTTGAGTTGTATCGAGGCATAAGCCACAACTTTTCCGCCTTGCATAAGTACGGCACCTAATCCTTGATGAGAAGCATCACAATACACTTGGAAATCCTTTTCCAAGTCTGGCAGGCACAAAACTGGTGCTGACACAAGCCTCTTCTTTAATTCTTGAAAGCTGAGTTCACAACCTTCAGACCAAACAAATTTCTTATCTTTCTTTAACAATTCTGTCATTGGTTTAGCAACCTTTGAAAAATTATCAATGAATCTTCTGTAGTAACCTACTAAACCAAGGAAACTACGAACCTCTCTTACGTTCTTAGGAGATTCCCATTCTGTCACAGCTAAAACTTTAGCAGGATCAACTGCTACACCCTCCTTTGTCATAACGTGACCAAGAAATCCAACTTCCTCTAACCAAAACTCGCACTTGCTGAATTTGGCATAAAGCTTATGTTCCCTCAGTTTCTCAAGTATCAAGCGTAGGTGTCTTTCATGTTCTTCTTTGCTCTTGGAGTAAACTAAGATGTCATCAATGAAAACAACCACAAACTTGTCAAGGAAATCCATGAATACCTTGTTCATCATATTCATGAAGTATGCTGGAGCGTTGGTTAAACCAAAAGGCATCATAGTGTATTCATACAATCCATACCTTGTGGTGAATGCTGTTTTAGGTATGTCTTGCTCTCTTATCTTGAGTTGAAAATAACCGGATCGGAGATCAATCTTTGAGAACACACATGCTCCTTCTAGCTGATCAAACAAGTCATTAATTCTTGGCAAAGGATATTTGTTCTTGATAGTTACCTCGTTGAGAGAACGGTAATCAATGCATAATCTTTGTGTTCTATCTTTCTTTTCCACGAATAAAACTGGAGCTCCCCAAGATGAAGAACTTGGTTGGATGAATCCTTTCTGCAACTGTTCTCCAAGTTGTTTCTTGAGTTCTTTTAGTTCGTCAACTAACATCTTGTAAGGTCTCTTTGCTCTTGGTCCAGAGCCAGGTACCAAATCTATTATAAACTCCACATCTCTATCTGGTGGCATTCCCGATAACTCTTCTGGAAACACATCCGGATATTCACACACAATTGGCACAGTGTCCATGCTAACCCCCTTAAGAGAATTTAGCTTACTTCCTTTAGATTCAAAGTTGGACTTGAATTTTATCCTCCTTCCTTCAGGGGTTGTGAGTGTAACTGTATGATTTGCACAATCTAGTACTCCCTCATACTTAGCCATCCAATCCATTCCCAAAATCACATCCAATCCTTGGGAATTCAGGATTATTAGGTTTACTGGAAACTTATGTTTTCCAAACTCTATGACTAAGTCATGACATCCTGAGTTTACTATCATTTCTCCACTAGGAGAACTTACTCTTATAGGACACCCAAGGGTTTCTACCCGTAGTTCATTTCTTTCGACAAATGCTTTTGATACGAATGAATGAGATGCACCGGTATCAAAGAGTACAAATGCTGGAATTGAATTGAGTCTGAACTTACCTGCAACAGCATCAGGCTCTTCATAGACCTCCTCCACATTGATGTGGTTAACCTGTCCTTTCTGAAAAGGATTGGACTTGTTAGGTCCTTCAACTTTCTTTTCAGGGCACTCATTAGCATAATGCCCCAGCTTCTTGCATTTGAAGCATTCAACCTGACTGATGTCCTTTTTAGGCTGGTTTCCACTTCCACTTCCACTGTGGTGGCTCTTATGTCCACTCTTGTGATTCTTGTACTTATCATTGTCATGACTGCGATGATGCTTGTTGTCATGACGGTTGTGGTTGTGGTGCTTGTTAAATTCCCCATGCTTGTGGGATCCTGAGCTGGCACTATCATCATGGTGAGGTCGTTTATGAGACGATCCCGAGCTGTGCTTGTCGGAGTGTTTCCTCTTCCTACTCTCGACTTGCTTCATTTTACTCTCCACAATAGCAGCCTTGTCACACAGCGACTGATAAGTTGGAACATATGCCACAGACAGCTGCAGATTCAGCTCATCATTCAAGCCTTCCAGAAACTTTTCCTTTCTTTTGGCACCTGTGTCAACCTCATCCGGTGCATAGCACCCCAGATTGTTGAAGTCTTCTATATATTCAGCCACGCTGTGGTGGCGCTGCTTCAGGTTGTGAAACTCCTTCTTTTTCAGGCTCATCATTCCTGGTGAGATATGAGTAGTGCGAAAGCCATCTTCAAAGATAGCCCAAGTCACCTCATCCATAGGAGTGGTGATCTGGAAGTTGTCCCACCATGTGGCGGCTGGTCCTTCCAACAGATGTGCTGCGAACCTGACTTTTTCAGCATCCGTGCAGCCCACGGTCACTAAGTCTTTGTTCACAGAACGTAGCCAATCATTGGCCACCATGGGATCAGTCGTTCCAGAAAACTTAGCTGGCCTCAGATGCAGAAATCTGGTGAGCATATCATAACCCGGAGGGTTGTTGTTGTTGTTATTGGGGTTGTTGTTGTTACTGGGGTTGTTGTTGTTCTAGTTTTGGATAAATGTCGTCATCATTTGCATAAGCTGGGTCTGCGCATTCATCATCTGTTGCATTTCCGGGGTAATGTTGTTGGGGTTGGGGTTTGCGCGACGGGGAGGCATCTATGGTTTGTTCAAATAGAGATAAGAATGAGAACCCTTACATGATTCAATACATCACATAAGCAAACGCATAGCATGCAACACAAGGATCAAAGTTCAACAACAAGATAACAAAGTCTCAAAGTAAAAACACACAAGTGGCAAGCCATCCACATGTCGGATGGTCCAATAACCAAGTAGTCAGGTCTACTCATCAGCATCAATCTCCTCCTCGACAAAGGTAAGACCTGCGTTCTCCATCGCGGTCTTGTTCTCCTTGATAGTAGTGGTCAAGGACTCAATCTTGGTCTTGAGAGCCCTCTTTTGGAAGCGAAGCCTCTCAATAACCATCTGCTGCTGCTCTAGCTCGAAATCCTTGGCCTTCAGTTCCTCGGTCATGTCCCGAATCTTCTTGTTCCTATCCTGGACACGTTTCTCCTGACTCTTGAACTTACGGTCCTGGGTCTCGAACTTCGCCTCCATCTCCTTGACTATCTCGTCCTGCTGCGTGAAGAGCTTGTCCTTCTCGCGAAGCTGCACCTGGAGCTCGTCATTACTAAGCATGACATTGGTCCTGTCAGTATCCACGTGCCTAATAAGAGTCTCTAAGTCTTGGAGGTACAGGCGTATCGGCTCTGCTGCGGCCCTCAAGTCGTCCTCAAAGTCGATGGACTCTCCGTCATCATCACGCCTTCCGAAGGCGTGGAAGTGAGTGCCTCTAACCTGTCGGGAGTGACGGCCTAACAGTCGTCCTATCAGGTCCTGCATGACAACCTCCATGCCTCTCTCCCTGTCATCGTGCATAAGCTTGAAGACGATGGCCTCCGTAGTAGGCTCTGTCTGGCGTCCTAGCTGGTTCTTGAAGCCCCAGAGGTCCTTCCTCTCAAACTTGGTGAGTGGGTGCACCATAATGGTGGGAAGAGGGAGATCGAGCAAGGTAGTAAGCTCTACGATACGAGGACCAAAACGGGTAACCTGGAACTCCTCAACAGTGCTGATGGTAATAGGCATCTATTTATAAGATTAAAAAAGTTTAGAATAACACAAGTTAAAACAAGACAAACACTCATACATAACCAAGGAACATAAAAATCACACAAGTCATGCATACACAATTCCATTACATCAATCAAGGTCCAATCTTATTTAAGGTATCAATTTTGGAAAAATAAGGTGATAGATGGTGGTCCAACTAACGAAGTGTGCTCACAATCCTATCTCACTAGTTCTGGTGGCTAACACAATGTTCCTAGAGGCAATCCACCTATCTTGTTCACATGATTCTATCACTAAGTCTATAATATCTCCCCTTAATTCTTGGTTGGCGGCTTCCAACTCTTTGGTAAGTTCCTTTTCTTTCTCTAAGTCTTTTTGGAGGTTGAGCATCCTGCACTTGACTCTAGCACTTAGTTCTTTGATGGTCCCCCAAGCTGCATCTCTGGCTGACTCAAAGAATGTGGTGTGCATCACAGTGTTGGTGAACATGCAGAAGCCTCTTTCTTTGTGGTTGTCTTCCTTGTTTTTGTACAAGTGAAGTTGCACCCACCAATACTCCACTCCTTCCTCCATCACTGGAAAGCCCTTGTACACAGTTGCACCATGTGCTTCCATTGCCTCCATGAGGTCCTTGAGAATTTTGGGAAACTCAGTTTCACACTCCAAGGTCATGGTCATGAGTGGTACTTTCTTCACGGCTTCGTTGATGGAGTTCATCTACAAATAGAGATGAGAATGAGAAGATTAGAAAAGTTTACAAGAAGAATAGACAAGTGTAGAAGTAGTTAAAGATTTTCCTTAGTGGTTTCCAATCCTAGGGTCATAATCCTACAGGCAACACAGTGCTCTGATACCATCTGTTAGGCCCCTCCTTTGTAAAGGAAAGGGATCCCTGTGATTGCAATGCTAGTCCCTGGATCAATGCTAGCATCCACAGTTTAAGATGAAGTACACAGAAACAAAGGTCAATTATTACATTCATTCCAGAGAAATAAACATAGTCTTGTACATCACAGGGCCATAGGCCTAATACAAGAGTTTTTGGAAAATGTAAATAAACACAAGTCTTCATCTTCATGTGCCACAGGCAAGCATGTTGAGTGTAGACTCATGACACCTATTCATCATCTGAATAACCTGCAACATCACAAGTTACAGCCACACAAGGTCAATACTTTGGAATAGTATTGGCAAGTGATACCTTAGTAAATTTTGTTAAGTGGACTATAATACTATATGCGTTTTTGGCTAAGTGTAGCTTGGCTTGCTTTGCTTCAAAATAAGTTTTTCCTATTAGTTGAAGTCACTAAGTTTTTCTTTATCAAAAACCTTCCCAAGGAACCTCCAATAGACATTGGGTCCTTTACCCTTGTTCACCCACAAGTTTTACTTAGAAGTTGGAGTGATGAGATTCTTGTAGCTTCCATGTCTTGATGCTCAAGTTGTCCATTGCCATGGACTTGGCTAAGTACTTAGGTTTTTCCATCTGCAGAGGTTGTGCACTTTCCCCACCAGACTTGGTTTCCCAAGACAGGACCTTTCAGAAGCCTTCCCCTAGTCAAATGGACGCGTTCCAACCTATCAATCCCACTACCACCAACTGTCCAAGAGACTAAGTTCTAGCTACCTATATGATCAAGGCAGAGCCCATATTGCCAAGTGGTTGCACTGTAAGCTTTCTCAACACTTGGCCTCCAAATCCCTTTGTGCCTGGGTGGCATTCCACAAGTGTGATACACAAGCCAAATCCATGGCCTTGTGTAACCACTCAACATAACCCAATCTTCCCATTCCACCCAGGAGGTTCATTTGACTTAGTTGTTTTATTAGGAAAACATAAGCCTCATGACTTGGAATATTCTCACCATAGTAAGTATAGATTTTCACCAACCCTTGTTTACTAATAGCTAGGCTAAGCATGGCATGATAACTTAACTTAGGAAATTCCCTAGCAATTCTACCATTCTAAACTACTTAGGATTTCCCAACCTTTCTTTTGGCAAAGAGTAGTATGCAAGACTTAGCAAAATATCTAATGCTAGTACAAAACATAGGGTAGAAATATTCATGAAAATATCACTTGCCTTGGTATTGGGGAGAGTAGCACTCTTCACAGTCACAATCACTAGAAAAATCTACACAAAATTGGTAGCACACAATTACACACAATTTAAATACAATCCAAAATAATATGAATGCATGCATGCATGAATTTACTAAGTGGTGATTTTGAAAACTCTACCAAGCATGTGCATGTTACTGAAACATAACAAGACACAAAATTTGCCAAATCAAACTTATTTGGTACTTAAACAAATCGCTAAACTAAAACCATACTCAAAATAGCCTTAAACATGTTTCTACAAACAAAGTCATTTTAATGGTTACTATATTTTAAACACCTTGTATAATCAGAAAGTCCTTGATTCCCTAAATCCAACAGTATAAAGTTTGCAAAATTCCAACGTGGAAATCAAAAGTTATAAGCATTTGAAATTTGGATCCAATTCTGATTTAAAATCTGTTTTTAGATCTGTTCCTAGCCACGCGTCGCGTTGTGATTGGCGCGTACCGGTTCGCACCGGATCGAGCTCTGCAGCCGCAGGATCTAAACAGATCGCACGTTCCAGATCGCGTACCGTTTCGCCGATAAGTGAATCTATCCTAGCGCTTGGATCTAGATCTAACGGCGTGCGAGAAAGCAACCATGTCCTGGCGGCGCGCGGCGTCAGCGAGCGGCGGAGCGCTCGGTCTACGACGGCGCTTGCATTCCAGGTCGTCCGCGAGAGGGAGAAGGGTCATACCAGGTTCGCAGGAAGCTGCTGAAGCTCAAGTTAGCGTCGGTTTGCGAAGGGGCGTGTTGTCACGGCGATGATTCCTCGTCGGAGTTGAGTCTGGCGACAGGTGGTTGTTGTCGGAGTCGTTGCTGAGGTTCCACGTTGCCCTAACACAAGCCAGAGGGTTTAGGAGATGCGCAAGACCGTGGCGAACAATCTCGTGTGAGTCAGAAGTGAAGGGGCGCACGGGACTTATGGAATTTGGTCGCCGGAGTCGAGGTTGTCGTCAGGTGCTTGCGGTGTCGAGCGGAAACGGCGACCTGGGGCAGTACAGGATGAACTAGTGGGGTCAGGAGGTGCGCAAAGAGATTGCGAATCTGCTCGTTTGAACCATAGGGGAAGGGGCGCACGGGGCTTACCGGAATCGATCGCTGGAGTGCGCTCTGTCTGCGGCGGTGCGAGGATGATTGTGAACAGCCTAGTGGCGGAGAGGTGGTGCTAAGTGAGGGGAAATGGCCGCGGTGCAGAGGGGATCTTATAGCCAGAGCGGGTGCGAGGATTGCGCGGCGAATCAATGGTAATTAAGTGCGCAGTAACAGCGGCGAGGTAACGGCGGAGCGAGCGGTGCTGGCGCGCGTGATTGACGACTAAGACGACGTGGTCTCAGGGTCCACACGTCAGCGGGTTAAACAGAGAGGGGGTGGGGTCCGGCAGTCAGCGACTGAGTGCGTGCGCTCGCGCGTGAGAGAGGAAAAGAAAATCCCCGGGTGGGCTAGTTGGGCTCGATTCGATGCTGGGCCAGAAACCTGGTGCGCGGCCCTTTTCTTTTGTTTATTCCTTTTCCTTTTCTATTTTGGTTTTTAGGAATGATTTAGATATGAATTCAAATCCTTTTTGAATTCAAACAATTCTGGGGATCTTAGCAGGGTTCTGTGGTTTCAAAAACCAGTTATTTAAACATGTGGTTACCCTGCAAGGGCTTGGTCAAGCTTGGACTTAAAACAATAAGAGACTTTGTCTCTGGTTTGCAAATGTTTAAAAAAAATAGGGTTTTGAAATTATTTCTAAGTTGAAAACTTTGGTTAAACTTTTACACCTAAACTTTCCAACAATGGAGGCAAGCAAACAAGTTCCTAAACATTCAAGTTTCAAAGGGTGATGGCCATTTGAGTTAAATTTGCTCACATGAAATCATAGCACAAGCTTCTGTTTCTGAAATGATTTAAAAAAAAACCCTAAATGATGATGAATGCTAGGATGATATGAATGAATTTTGGAATATGAATTTAGGGATGTTACATTCAGGGACAAGAAGAGATGTGCCATTAGCAAGGAGATAGCTAGGTTACTTAAGGCTGGTTTTATCTGAGAAGTCCTTCACTTTCGATGGGTGGCCAATACTGTACTTGTGCCCAAAAAGGGAACCAATAAATTAAGAATTTGCGTTGATTACACTGGCTTGAACAAAGAGTGTCCAAAGGATCCCTTTTCTTTGCCTCTCATTGACCAATTCATTAACTCGATGGCTGGATCGAACCTTCTGTGTTTTCTAGATGCATACTCAGGATACCACCAGATCAAAATGTGAAAGTTGGACCAATTGGCCACTTTGTTCACTACACCTTATGGCACGTTTTGCTATGTCACGCTGCCCTTTGGGTTGTCCACTAGTAGGTGCTACCTACCAGTGGACAATGCAACGTTGCCTCCACGGCCAAATTGGTCGGAACATGCACGCTTATGTGGACAATATCGCGATGATGTCAAAGAAATCAAATGACTTAATCGACGACTTAAAAGAAACCTTTGATAACTCTAACGTACAACATGATTCTTAACCCTAAGAAGTGTGTTTTCGGGGTTCCAGCCGGAATTTTTTTTGGGCTTCATCGTTTCCCAGTGTGGAATCGAGGTCAGCCCGGAGAAAATCAAGGCCATCCTCAACATCAAACATCCGACATGCCTAAAGGATATCCAATGTCTCATAGGCTGCATTGCAGCAGTAAGACGGATCGTCAGCCAACTTGGAGAGAAGATTCTACTATTATACAAGTTGCTGAAGAAGGAGGAAAAATTCGTCTGGACAGATGATGGCTGGGAAATATAGCCATCCAAATCCACATTTAAACTAGATATTATTCATATATTTGATGAAATATCTCTCTAAATCCTACCACTAATGCCTAATGATCAAAGGGGTATGCAATCCTTTCTTCCTATTTTTCCCTGCGCAGATAATGAGGTATGATGATTGGAATCACTACATAAATGCCAAAGATACTAGATTTCAAACACGTCAAAGAAACTAGTAGCCGTTAAGTGGAGCAAGAAGCCTTAACGACCAACTATACGTCAGGAATTTTATTCCGGCCGTATAGTTGCCATCGACTTTAGTAGGTGAAAAAGAACAACTTTCGTGAAGGGACCCCTATATAAAGAGGCTTCAGGTGACGGGAAACGACGCTTTTTTTACCTCAACTCTCCCTTCCACTAGAAGCCGCCACGCCGAAGGAATAGATTTAGATCTAAACCTCTAAACCCTTCTCCACCACCATAGCCATCTTCCACCACTTGTAATAGTAGATATCTTCTTCAATTGGTGACATTCTAAGACTATTTTCTATCAACCTTATGATATATATTATAATGTTTATGATTATTGATTTCATCTCTGCGTGTGATTAACTCTCCTTGGGCTAAGGGCTTCGGCCTAGACATGCAGCTTTTGTGCATGCTATTTATCAGAGATGGGATCATGTATTAGTTTGTATGACATGATGATTGTAGTACCCTATCTTGACTCAATCTAAGGACTTGTCAGGTACCCAAGACCCCGAGGATTGATCCAGGTAAAGGGAGTGTGAGTAACAACTGATCTGCAGGATGGGAACCCCAGTGACAGAAGGGGTAGTATGTCTATATGTGAGGAATTTACTGGGATTAAACGGTGACATCACTATGCATATCATTAATTCTCTTTCTTCTATTGATGAGACTAGTAGGTTATTGCTATAACAGGTTGCGGAGGCGATAACAATTATGGATGCACTGCCCACATATAATTATCTTGCTCTAACGATTAAATGCATACTTTATTATTATCATCTATTATTCCCATCAGATGTTTTTGCACAGCTACTGGTGAAAACCGAAGACACTAGGCCCTCTCTCCCTCCATCGTCAACAACAACATAAAGATCGCAAACTCTTGATCCAGTGAAAACATAAAAGGAATTCTAAAACTCTCGAAGGTCCGTTTATGTAATCTGACTTTGCTTTCTACTTCTCGAGGATTCAGTAAACCTAGGTCTACTAGGGAAATAGAGCTATGATACATCCGAAATCCGGATTGAAGTTATCAACCCATTTTCTGGTGCTGTTGCCGGGGAAGAAATAGCTACCCTGGTGACATTATTAGGAACCTTGCTAGTCTTAATTTCTGTTTTAATTTTATTAGTTTGATTTTAGTCTTTATTTGAAAAACCAAAAAAATTAGTTAGTCTTTTAGTTCTTGTTTTTATCATCATTAGTACTTGTTTAAGAAAATCTAAAAACATAGGAATTATGGCAAAAAATAAACTAGGGGAGTTTGTAGCTCCCAGCAATGATTATTTGCATACTGCTGTTACTCAGCCAGCAATAGCTGCTGAAGATTATGAAATTAAGCCCTACTATTTTAGTTTGGTTCAATAGAATCAATTTGGAGGCTCTTCTGTTGACGATGCAGGTATGCACTTAAATACTTTCACTAAAATATGTGATATGATGCACATTAAAGGTGTTTACCCTGACGTGGTCAAGTTTCACTTATTTCCTTTCTCTCTTAAAGGAAGAGCAAACAAATGGTTGATATCTTTTCCTAGAAATACTATTGCATCATGGGTGCAATGTACTTATTTATTTCTGACCTGTAAAGACTATGCAACTCAGATCTAATATGAATAGTTTTAGACAGGAAGAGCGTGATCCACTAGCACTTACATGGGAGAGAATGAAAGAATGCATGAGAAATTGTCCCAGCCATGGGATGGAAGATTGGTTAATTCTCCATTTATTTTATAATTTTCTTAACCCAGTGTCTAAGTTTATGCTTGATACTGCAGCTGGAGGAATATTTATGGGTAATCAAATTACCGAAGCAAAGAAGCTGCTAGACAATATGCAAGACAACCATGCCCAATGGCATGTGGAAAGATCAAACACGTAGAAGGTGAACTCTGTCACACCTCAAGAAAATTAAGAACTCAACGCTAAGTTGGATGAGCTCATATTAGCCATTAAAGGTAAGGAAACCCAGATAAGAGATACTATATAACCAACTATTGAATAAATAGACTTCATAGCTCATAATGATTATAACCCTACTTGGATAACGAATTATAGTCTAAATTTTTAGAAACATTATTCTAGTCCTGTTTCCAACTCTAATAATAATATGGCATCAAGTAATAGTAGTCTCCAAGAAACTCTTAAATCTTTTATGGACTCACAAAATGAGCAAAACAATATTCTAGTTAAAATTACAGAGAATCATGATGCTATGCTTGGTAAATTATCTAACCAAGCTGTTAGTTTGAGGAATGATTTGCAGGCCCTCCAAGAAAGAACAAGGATTGTTGAGGCACAGTTAGGTAAGATAACCGAGAGTCAAACTCTCATTCTATCTAAATTTGCATGTAAAGTTGAGCCCAATCTAGCTGAAGACCTCAAGATGATAAGAATCCAAAGGGAGGAGCCCGAAGAACTTGATTATAGCAATGCTCCTTCACCGAACTACACAGTTGAAGATCTTGTAAAAAGGATCAATGTCAAGATTCCGATCAATGTCAAGATTGCAATAAAAGTACGTGATCTTGAGGAAGAATATAAGAAAATTGTTGAAAAATTGCCTCTTCAGCTAGATGATATATTTGATCCTACTATTAATATTAAAATTGGGACTAATGGAATAGCTACACTGTGTGATCTAGGTGCAAGTGTTTCAAAAATTCCAAAGATTCATTTTAATAAGTTAAATCTTGGCTCTTTTGAAATCACCGAACTAAAATTGCATCTAGGAGATTCTACTTACAACCAAGCAGTATGCATTAAAGAGAATACCTTAGTGTATATTAAAGGTTGTCGTGCTCTTATTAATTTTGTTATTATTGACATGAATGAAGACTCTACTTCTCCTTTCATATTAGGCCGTCCTTTCTTAAGAACTATTAAGGATCTGATTAATTTGCATGAAGGGAACGTGAAGAGCCAGTTACCTTCGCGTGATCCTTTTGTTATTAACTTTGAAGGCCAACTATTTGGAGTGGGTGTTCCACTCATATGGCCTAAGTGAGCAACATCAAGTTCAAGCTATTGACCACAATAGAGCACTGCATGGGAGGCAACCCATGTGAAATAAAGGTTTAAGTAAAGTTTTTAAGTTTTAGTTTAAGTTTTATATAGAATAATAATGCTAGAAAACTCTAGTTAGAAGGAGAGATTCAGCGGTACTAAAAAATCCTGGTTTTATACATGCCAAAGTTGGACGAAAATTAATTTTGTCATTTTTCTATCCAAACAAGTTGTTTCGCTAAGTTTTAGTCTAAAAGTAATTCTTAAAGAAATATAATTTTTTTGTTGAGTATTGATGCTCTAACGACCAACTATACGACGGGAATAAAAATTCCCGTCGTATAGCTCCGGCCATATAGATATTTGACCCATCAACAATTTTCATCTCGGGATATAGAAGGTTTAACGACCAACTATACTGCAAGAACAAAATCTCTGGCCGTATAGTTATAGCCGCCAGGAAAGAAACCCTAGAAACCCTAATTTATTGTCGTCAGACCAACTATACGGCGGGAACAAGTGTTTCGGCCATATAGTTGCGGCTGTATAGTTGCGTTTGACCACTTAAACGCACGGGGAGGTACCCAAAACATAAAAAATCAATCCTTTTTCTCTCTTATGCCTCCAAACTCTCTCAAAACCTCTAGGGATCTTCACCTCTACTCAATTTCGTTCAATTTCCTCGCACACAAGTAATCTATGGTAAGTTTCTCCTCCGATACTCCAATTAAATTTCGTGAATTCATATCTGATCTATTGTCATTATCAATCTAGGGTGAGACTTACTTTTGAACTATTTTCCATGATTCTCTTGCTTAGATTATTATGTTGAGGAGATTATTTAGTGTGTTATGATGAGAAATATGCTATGACTATTATTGCTAGATCAAAAAGTTTTATATTTGTCTTTCTTATTTATTTTTAGAAGATGAACACGAGGAGCCAAATGCATGCTCTTGCCACTGCTAGTTCTTCTCGGGCTGCAGCTCAGTAACGCATGGGGATTTGATTCAGGAACGAGTCCCACCGTGAATGTTTCGACATGATCAAAAAATGAGAAGTGAAGGCAACCAAGTGGGCTTGCCCCATCATATTGAAGCAACTCAGTATTTCTGATGTCTTTAATTTACTTTGCAATAGGGTTGGCCTACAAGACTTTGTATATCATGATGCACCAACCTATCGCTGGTTAACCATTGAATTTATTAGTTCTTTGAAAATTACCGTTAAGACATGGCATGGAGAGAATATAATTTATTTCCGACTCATGAACAACAATTATTCATTATCACTTGATGAATGGTGCAATTGTTTTGGTTTACCCAACAATGATCCTAATGCTCTACGCTCATCTTTTACCATAATAGAACATCCCCCTGAACTCTGATATAATAGAATGATCTTTACTTCTAGAGTCAACAAAGGGAAAAATATTCAACATCCTGCTATTCACTATTTGTTCTATGTTATTGCTAACACCTTGCAGGCGTGTAACGAGTTTACAAGACTCGATGTGGAGGACATGTTAGTCCTTGCAAAAGCTACTTTCAACTATGACAACTTTTCACATCACTTGGGTGCAATTCTTGTGCACTACTTGGAGTACCAATCCTCCCAAAGCCAGGGACCAATCACTTGTGGAGGTGTCATCACTATGCTCGCAAATTCCCTAGGCATCGACCTAGGTGAGTTACAACTAGTACTAGGTGAGGGACATGTTGTTTTCTCTACTTTGAGGGCTTGTGGAATGCTCATTAGGAGAGGTGGTGTTTATTATCTGCATATTGCTGGAGTTGGGCGTCTCTACCCTGCTCCTTTGCCTAATGGTCTTTTCTCTATCGAGGAAGGACGCGTGCTTTATGACTTGTAAGTTGAGAAACACCAACCCCAGGAGGAGATTACGGAAGAGGATGAGGACCAAGAGGAGGATCAAGAAGTCCCTCATGAGGAGGAGCAGCCACCAAGAAGGGTTGCTACATATCAAGATTTCCAAGAACTTGGAGGAAATGTGGAGGGGATACATAATCTCTCCCTGAACCTCCTAGAAACAACATGTAACTTATCAACTCAATTTGTGGACTGGATTTACAATTTTTTCCCTCCACCACAATGATTTCAAGGGCTTGCAAAAGCCTAATCTTGGGGAGGTTTTCTATCTATTTTTATTTTTTAGATTCCATTTGCTTTACTTTATTTTTTAGGTTATGCTTTTATTTGAGTCTATAAGCACTCATGTTGGTTTTTCCAACACTTTATCTTTATTTATTTCATTTTGTTTGAGATTTTCAAGCCGAGCTTTGCCGCCAATTTTCTGTTCTTTAATTCCCATTCTCAAAAACCATAAAAAGTTTTCTCCGTTTATCTTTATTTTCCCTCTTTATTTTTCTTTTCGCCTCGACGTTCTCATATATTTTCAGGAGAGTGATTGACTTCGAGTTTCCAAGAAATGAAATCGAAAGGGAATAGAGAAGTGGAACCAAACATGAGAGGTATGCCTTATGACTCCCCACTTTTGAAGTTTGAGAAACCCATGCTAGTTAGTAGTAATGTTAAGATGTTATATGGGTGGAGTGAGTCTCTATATTGTAGTAAAATTTTGTTTGCATGGGTATTGAATTGAGTATGTTTTGTTCCAACTCTTGTAGTTAACCAAGTCTTTCCTAAAATTTGCTAGACAATTGAAATAAGAGAAAGTCTCACAATTAAAGGCTTGGGTGTTGTAGTGTTTAGTCTTGAAAGATTATTCCTAGAGACACTCAACGCCACATAAAATAATGATTCACTTAATATCTCTCTTTGAAAGGATTTGTTCAATTGAATTAATGTTTAGAGGTTTTTGTGAGCATGCCAAAGTTTGACTTGTGAATCATAAGAATGATATAGCTTTACGCGTGTCAAACTTCATGGGATGCGAACAACTCTGCTAGCCTATGAATGATCTTCATGGAGGAAACTCCTAGATTTCGGCTATGAGTTGATTAAACATATGTAGCAGCAATGCTATAATGGGTAAGATTCTTGGCACTCCCGGGTACCTGTAAACATGATGGAATCACTCTCTGGATGATATGAGTACTCATTATGCAAAAGGAACAAAAACCTTAGTGATGCCATGAGTGTCCATCACAACCCAATAAACTAATGAAATATTTTGGTATGCTCTCAATTACTTAAGAACTAAAATTCTTGAAGGACAATGAATAGAAAAGTAGTGATTGAAAAGTCTTGATCTATTGATGTGGGAGAATTGAGACACTTTAGTATATATGATTTTCATGACAAACTCTCACACTCTCAATTTTACATGATTATACTTTATTGTTCAAAGGAAATCTTATGAATTGATTACATGACATGGAATAAAGTTTACTCTTTTGAATCATCCATGCTTACAATAATTTTTCTGCGTTATAAGGATTCATGAAACCTGTATGATATGCTTGCCATTGCTCTACCTATGCTGAAGTTTTTTATATTAATAAAGTGGAGGAAACATGAGGCTACCAATCATGAGTAAGATCATCATCTCGTTATTTTAGTTTAAATGCAGAGTTGCCTTTTGACTTTGGTTTTCTTACTCGAGGACGATCAAGTTTAAGCTGGGGAGGTTGATGGCTGTGAAATATAGCCATCCACGTCCGCATTTAAACTAGATATTATTCATATATTTGATGAAATATCTCTCTAAATCCTGCCACTAATGCCTAATGATCAAAGGGGTATGCAAAACCTTTCTTGCTATTTTCCCTGCACCGATAATGACGTATGATGATGGGAATCACTACATAAATGCTAAAGATACGAGATTTCCAACACGTCAGAAACCAAGAGCCGTGAAGTGGAGGCTGTAAGATCTCACCCAATAAGGTAGAGATCCTTGTGATTGCAGTGCTAGTCCCTGGATCGATTTGCTAGCACCCACAGTTTAAGATGAAGTACACAGAAACAAAGGTCATTATTACAACACAAATCCTGGAATATAATAATTCTTACAACTCACTTAGCCCAAGGCTAACTTATTTAGAGTTCTCATTAAATAGCATAATAGTAGAGTCTTTCATCTTCGTGCGCCACAGGCAAACATGTCGAGTGTAGACCCGTAACCCTACTCACCGTCAGAGTAACCTGCAACATGATAAGTTATAGCCACAAAGGGTCAATATAGTTGGAATTGTATTGGCAAGTGATACCATAGTTGTATAGTAGAACCTAACAACTACATGTATATATGGATAAGTGCGCATTTGGCTGACTTTCGTAAAAGCAAGTTTTATCCTATCATTTTGAAAAATAAATTTTTCTTTTAAAAAACACTAAGGTACCACCGATAGACATCAGTGAACCTCTACCCTTGTTCATCCACCAATTTTTAACTTAGAGAAATTAGGATGAGGAGATTCTTGGACTGTTTCAATGTCTTGACGCTCCGAAATTGTCCATAACCGGGGAACACGGCTAAGTACTTAGATTTACCCTCTCGAGAGGTGGTCACTTTCCCCACAATACTCGACATGCATCGAGACGATACTTTTCAGAAGCAAACCCACAGACCACCACATACATGTTCCATCCTATCAACTCTACCACCCTATGACCGTCTAGCTAAGTTCTCACAACTTACTCGGTCAAGGCAGAGCCCATATGCCATGTGGTTGCACTGGAACCTTCGAGACATGAACGTCTCCAATATATTTGTTCCTGGGTGGCCATCCACAAGTTTGATACACCAGGGTAAACCATAGACATGGGCCCTGAGTAAACACTCAACATGATCCATATAAGTCCCATTTCCACCTAGGTGTTTCATTATCATCGATTGTTTTCTTAGTCAAAAATAAGTATATAAACTTTTCGTACCATCATAATTTGAATTTCCTCCCACGAATTCTAAATAGCATGGCTAAGCATTCTAGAATATGGTGTTTCCTAACTTAGGAAAATACTACCAAGGTAGAATCTATAGGATTACTATGTCATAGCAATATAAGTAAAACTATCATGCAATGTTCTACTAAAATAGCACTAGTGCAATAGTTGAAACAATAGGACTTATGATGAAATATCACTTTCCTTGGTATCTAGGGGAGTAGGTACAATCCTCACAGCAAAAAACATCACAATCCACACAATCTACACATCATAAATCAAACAACACAATATACAATTTAATATAGGCATCCCAAAATATGAATGCATACAATTATGTAATAAGATGAAAAATACACTTTAATAATCAAAGTATATAGTACATAGGATAAAATACTCCATCTAAAGGTATAAGAATTATTCAAAAACAATTTATATAGCAATTTTTATGGGTAAAATACTCCCAAAAAGTGCCTCAAACTCAATTTTTGCATAAGCTATTGAACAAAATAAGGTCTCAGTAGTGAAGGTCTCATTTTTATGAATCCATGGACACCAATTTTGTATTTTTCTAATTTTTGGATCAAAAGTTATTTAATTTCTAAGCTTAACTATCTATTTAATCTATTTTTGAATTTAGCAGTAGGTTTTAACCACGTGGCCTAATCCTACTGGCTGATACCGTTTCGGCTGGATCGGAAACATGGGCCGTTGGATTAAAATGGAACCAAGCAGGCTAGATCGATCAATGCCCCTTCAGTAAGTGATCTAACCCAAGCCCTAGGATGCAGATCTGATGGATCTCAATGCTTGGCCAAGAACTGGCTGCACGGGATACTTCGCGTGGCGGCGGCATGGCGGGAGGCTGGTGCTCCGGCAATTATAAATGGGTAAGGGGAGCGTGGAGCATTACCGAGGGTTGTGGTGGTCGAGGGGGTCTCGGTGGTAGTCATGGTTGAGGAAGGGGCGCCCTGATTTGACCTAGATTCTTCCCCGAAGTTAGTGCCGAAGACGGAGCCCGCATCTCGTGATGATGGAGTCGTCATGGGGATTGAGCAGGCAAAACGAGGCATCATTGGGGTACGCTAGGACCTGGGTACAAACTCAGTGGCCCAAATAGAGCGACGGGGAGCTAGGTGTCACCAAGTGAACGATGACGGCAGAGGAAGCTCCAGTGGTGACGATAAATCAAATGGAGAGGGTTAAAATATGCGCCCAAGGATGGCGAATGTTACTGGACAAAAAAGAGGGCGCAGGGTAGTCAGTTCTCACCTGGGGGCTCAAATTCGAGGAGCCTGGGGGCTCTCTAGTGGCGGGGTTTGAGGGAAACGGTGAGGAGTGAGTGGGGGTTAAGAGGTTGGGGTCAGGGTGGAGAATTACTCCCTCAAACGCGCGAATTTACTTGGAGTAAATCGACCAGAAATGGCAGGGAGGGGAGAGGCTCTTCTAGCACTTGGTCGAAGATGCTGAGGTGGCGAGTGACGGGGTAGGTGGGGCCGGGCTGTCAGCCAGTGGGTGTAGAGAGGGATGGGTGAGAAAGAAACTTGCGGGGGAGAGGGGTGTGCCGGGTGGGCTTAGTTAGTGGGCCGGGGCTACTGGGCTGAATTGTTTGGTTGGCAGATCTTCTTATTCCTTTTATTTTTTAGTTTTTTTTCTACAATTGGTTTGAACTAGCAAATAAGCTTCAAACAAATTCAAATTTTTACCAGATTGTTAAGAGGTAAACCTAGTGTTTAGCAAAATTAAATATATCAAAACCTCTAATAAAGCGTTTTGGGTAAACTGAAGTAAAAACACAAAGTCCCAAAACATATATATATATAGAAGTGGGTTTTTGATAGGGTTTTTCCTAGGGTTTAATTCTTTGAAAAAAATTGTACAATGCAACACATGCTATGATGATATGAGTGCAATGATGATGTTTGACTTAATAAAATTTTGGGATGTTACTCTAACCCCCATAAGATGAATCTCGCCCTCGAGATTTGGGTTGGCTAGCAAATAGGTGCGGGTGATCTTTCCGAAGCTCATCTTCCTATTCCCAAGTTTCTTCCTCTTTAGTGTGATGGTACCACTATACTTTGCAGAATTTGATTGTCTTGGTACGAGTGATTCTTTCTGCTGTCTCTAGAATCTTGATAGGTTTCTCCTCACAAGTAAGATCATTCTCTTGCTGAACCTCTTCTAGTTGTATAGTGTCTCTTAACGAAGTTTCTTCCATCTCTTGGTGGCACTTTTTCAACTGGCTGACATGGAATACATTATGAACTCCTGACAGAGATTCTGATAATTCTAGCTCATATGCCACTTATCCTTTGCGGTTCAAAATCTTGAATGCTACATAATGTGGTGCCAATTTTCCTTTGACTCCAAATCTCTTCACACCGCGAAGTGGTGAGACTCTGAGATAAGCTCTATCCCCTATCTCATAGGTGACCTCTCTATGTTTTGGATTTGCATAGCTCTTTTGTCGAGATTGAGCTATCTTTAGTCTATCCCTCACCATCTTGACTTTCTCTTCGGCTTCTTTGATCAAGTCTGATCCGAACAAGTTTCTTTCCCCTACTCCATTCCACAATAACGGTGTAGTACACTTCCTTCCATAAAGGAATTCAAACAGAGCCATCTCTATGCTTGATTGATAGATATTATTGTAGGAAAACTCCGCGTATGGCAGTCTTTCGTCCCAACTAGATCCATAGTCTAGCACACAAGCTCTCAACATATCCCCCAAAATCTGATTGGTCCTTTCTATATGTCCATCAGTTTGTGAATGAAACACAGTGCTGAATTCGATCCTAGTTCCCAAAGAATCATGTAGTTGTCACCAAAAATGCAAAGTGAACTGAGTTCCTCTATCTGACACAATACTCTTGGGTACTCCATCTAAACACACAATTCTGTTCGTGTAATCTTGGATAATTTAGCACTTGTATAGGTTCTCTTTACGGGTATGAAATGAGCCACTTTTGTGAAGCGATCCACAACAACCCATATAGAATTGTATCTAGATCTAGTCCTGGGTAGTCCTGTCATAAAATCCATACCGATTTTATCCCACTTCTAGTCATGTATTGGAAGTGGTTGTAATAATCCTGCCGGTTTCTGATGCTCTGCCTTTACTCGACTACACACGTCACACAAGGAAATGTGCTCTCCGATATCTTTCTTTAAATTATTCCACTAAAATTTTTCATTCACATCCTTGTACATCTTAGTGTTTCCAGGATGAATCTAATACGGTGAATTATGTACATCTTGCAGGATCAATTTCTGAATTTCAGGATCATGTGGAATGCAGATACGTTTCCCATACCATATGGTTCCTTGTTAATCTTCATGAAATCCTTTTGCTTTTCCTTTACCAATTTTACTCATAATTTCTTCTATTTCTTTGTCTAACTTTTGAGCTTATCTGATTTTATCCAATAGTGTTTGTCGTACTTCCAAGGACATAAGATATCCATCAGGCACTATCTATAATCTTAGCTCTTTAAACTGAGAACTTAATTCCTCTTCCAATTCTCCTTCGGCGAGGTCATTTACATAAACCTTGTGGCTTAATTCATCGGCTACGACATTTGCTTTTCCAGGATGGTATTGCAAACTTAAGTCGTAATCTTTAATAAGTTCTAGCCTTCTTCTTTGTCTCATGTTGAGTTCCTTCTGTGTGAAAATCTATTTTAGACTCTTGTGATCGGTGAACATTTCACAACACTTTCCCATAAGATAATTTCTCCATGTGTTTAGTCCATGTACAACAAAGGCCAACTCCAAGTCATGCGTAGGATAATTTACTTCGTGATTCTTGAGTTTTCTCGAGGCATATGCTACCACTTTACCTTATTGCACTAACACACCTCCTAGTCCTTGGTGAGATGCATCACAATAAACTTGAAAATCTTTCTCTAGATCCGGCAAGCATAACACCGGTGCTAACACTAATCTCTTCTTCAACTCTTTAAAACTGGTTTCAAATGTTTTAGTCCTGTCAAACTTCTTCTCTTTCTTTAGCAGTTCAGTCATCGGCTTTGCTAATTTCAAGAAATTCTCAATGAACATTCGATAGTATCATGCCAAGCCCAGGAAACTACGGATTTCCTTAGCTGTTTTAGGAGGTTCACATTCTGTTACAAGTGCTACCTTTGCTAGATCAACATCTATACCTTCCCCAAACACAACATGTCCCAGAAACCCAACTTCATTTAGCCAAAATTCACATTTACTGAACTTGGCATACAACTTGTGTTCCCTGAGTTTCTCTAGAATCAAGCGCAGATGTTCTTCATGCTCCTCGTTGCTCTTGGAATAAACCAAGATGCCATCGATAAATACCACTACAAACTTGTCAAGAAATTCCATGAACACCTTGTTCATCATGTTCATAAAATAAGCTGTTGCATTAGTTAGTCCAAACGGCATCACTGTGTACTCATACAATCCATACCTAGTGGTGAAAGCAGTCTTTGGTATATCTTGTTCTCTAATCTTTAGTTGAAAGTAACGTGATCGAAGATCAATTTTTGAGAACACACGAGCTCCTTCTAGCTGATCAAAGAGATCATTAATTCTGGGTAGGGGATATTTGTTCTTTATGGTCAGTACATTAAGCAATCTATGCATAGTGTTTGACTTCTATGTTTCTTCTCGACAAACAAAACTGGTGCTCTCCAAGATGAAGAACTTAGTTGGATAAATCCCTTCTTCAACTGTTCTCCAAGATGTTTCTTGAGTTATTTTAACTCATCCACTTACATTTTCTAAGGTCTCTTTGCTATAGGTCCAGTTCCTGGCAGTAAATCTATTAGAAACTCCACATCCCTATTTGTTGGCATGCCAGGTAATTCTTCTGGAAACACATCAGGGTACTCCTTCACTACTGTACACTGTCTAGGCTAACCCCCTTAAGAGAATTGAGCTTACTTCCCTTAGGTTCAAAGTTAGACTTGAACCTAATCCGTTTCTTTTTTGGGTTGTGAGTGTAACAGTTCGTCTAGCGCAATCTATCCGTCCCTCATAACGAGTCATCCAGTCCATGCCTAATATTACATCCAATCCTTGGAATTCTAGGATTATTAAATTAACTAGAAACTTGTTCTTTCTAATTTCTAGGACTAGTTGACGACATCCATAATTTACTATCATATCTCCACCTGGGGAGAATACCTTAATGGGCCATCCGATAGTTTTAGTTGGGAGTTTATTTTTGTCTACAAATGCTCTTTAAATGAATGAATGCGATGTGCCAGTATCAAAAAGGATAAGTGCTTGAAAGGAATTAATCTTGAACTTACCAATCACGGCATCCGACTCTTATTGGATTTCTTCCACATTGATGTGATTAACATGACCTTTTTGAAAAGGATTTGGCTTGTTAGCCCCGTCAGCCTTCTTTTCTGGCCATTCATTAGCATAGTGCCCTATTTTCTTGCACTTGAAACATTCAACCTGATTGATGTCTCTCTTTGTTGGCTGATTATGGCGGTGCTGATCCTTATGACTCCCATTGCCATGTCCATTATTGTTATTTTTGTATCCACCTTTGTTGTTTCGGTATCCACCATTGTTGTGTCCACGGTTATTATTGCCATCATGGTGGTGGTTATTGTTGCGATGGTTGTTATGATTCCCATGCTTGTGAGGTGATCCTGATCCATGCTTATCAAAATGGTGTGTCCTCTTCCTATTCTCAACTTGTTTCATCTTGTTTTCTAAGATGGTAGCTTTGTCACACAGAGATTGATAGGTTGGAACATAAGAAATAGATAGTTGCAAGGATATTTCATCATTCAACTCATCACGGAACTTTTCTTTTCTCTTTGCGTCAGTGTCAACATCATCCGGTGCATAGCGTGACAGATTGTTGAACTCTTCAATATACTCAGAAATACTATGATGGCATTGTTTAAGGTTGTGAAATTCCTTTTTCTTCAACCCCATTACTCTAGAAGAGATGTGAGTAGTGAGGAATCCATCCTCAAACATTTCCCAAGTCACTTATTCAATAGGGTGAGTAACTTGGAAGTTATCCCACCAGGTAGCTGACGGTCCTTCCAGTAAGTGTTCTACAAATCTGACCTTCTCGGGATCATTGCAACCAACTATGACCCTGTCCTTGTTCACAGAACATAGCCAATCATTTTCTATCATGGGATCAGTAGTACCAAAAAACTTAGCAGGCCTCAACCTTAGAAACCTTGTGAGAATATCAAGAGCTGGTGGATTGTTCTGGTTGTTATTATTGTTGTTGTTGTTGTTGTTGTTTTTGTTGTTGTTGTTGTTGTTGTTGTTGTTGTTGTTGTTGTTGTTGTTCTGATTCTCATTCTAGTTTGCCATGAACTGAGTCATCATCTGCATCAACTGTGTTTGTGCATTCATCAACTGTTGCATCTCATTGCCATTGTTGTTGTTATTGGTACGACGAGGAGGCATCTACGGTTTTAATAAGGGTAAGTAATGATAAATAACACCATAGATCCTAATATGCACATTACAACATATATCAACAATCAGCAAACAAGCAAACACTTCATAAACTTATGGTTCAAACATCACGATCAACAAGTTTGCAAAGGTAAATAACATTCTAGCAGAGTCATCCACAAGTTGGCATGATCAATGCCACTCGATAATAAAACGGTAAGATAGATGGATATCACTACTCCATGTCGACTTCCTCCTCCACTAACGCAAGTCCTGCTGTGATGAATCCTTCCTTGTAGTCCTCCAAGCTTGTAGACAAAGCATCAATCCTCGCCTTTAACTCTCTCTTCTATGTGCGTAGCTGTAGAGGTCCCAACCTTTAATAAGGTAGAGATCCCTGTGTTTACAATGCTAGTCCCTGGATCAATAGCTAGCATCCACAATTAATATGTAATATCAAGAAACAAAGGTCATAATATAACTTTATAACCAGGAATAAAATAATTCATTACATATTACATGGCTCATTTGGCTATCTCATTACAATGCAGCAGAATATAACAATAGCAAGGGTTCCTTCATCTTCAAAGTGCCACAGGGAAACATGTTGGTTGTAGACTTGTAATCTTAATCAACACACTTCACTAACATCAACCAAACCTGCAACATAATAAGTTACAGCCATAAGGGTCAATACATTTGAATTGTATTGGCAAGTGATACTATGGTAGTATAGTGGAGTCTAACATCTATATGCATTTGGCTAAGTGTAGCTTAGGCTTGCTTTGCTCAAAATAGATTTTCCTTATCATTTGAAAACACTAAGTTTTTACTTGTCAAAATCACCCAAGGCATCTCCCAATAGAAATTGGTGATCCTTTAACCCTTGTTCAACCACAAGATTTTTAACTTAGAATTTGGGATGAGGAGATTCTTGATAGCTTCCATGTCTTGATGCTCAAGTTTTCCAATACCAGGGACATGGCTAAGTACTTAGATTCTTCCATCTGCAGAGGTTGTGCACTTTCCCCACAAGACTTCATTTTCACCAAGACAGAACCTTTCAGAAGCCTTCCCTTAGACCAAATGGACGCGTTCCAACCTATCATCCCACTACCACCAACTGTCCAAATGGCTAAATTATTGCAACCTATGTGATCCAGGCAGAGCCCATATTGCCATGTGGCTGCACTAGAAGCTTCTTAACATTTGGCATCTCAAATCTCTTTGTTCCTGGGTGGCATTCCACAATTGAGATACACAAGGTAAACCATAGAAATGGGCCTTGTATAATCACTCAACACAAACCATTCCTTCCATTCCACCCAGGTGTTTCATTCACTTAGTTGTTTTATTAAACAAAACACAAGTCCCTGACTTAAAATATTCCATAGCATGAATATAATCCACCCTTGTTTTCTACTAGCTAAGCTAAGCATGATAGTAGTAGGAATCTTAACGTAGGAAATTTCTACTAAGGTTTCATCTACTAGGATTTCCCATGGCATAGTTTACACTTAGCAAAAATTCCATGCAAGTCCTACTTTAGAAACATCACTAATGCATAGTCAACATAATGGGACAAAGGTATGAAGCATAACTTGCCTTTTTGGTAGATAATATATTTCACTCCTTGATCTTGCAATATTCACACTCTTCAAATCACTACAATTCAATCAAGCAAGGAACAATTTCAATCTACCATTCAAGCAAACAACACATAAAATAATAGAAACAAAGTAATGCATGCAAGCATGCTAAAGATTGTTTGATTTGGAAAAATGGTTTCTAATAGGTTATAAACAATCTAAAACACCTATTGGTCTTTTTATAAAAGTGGCAAAACTATTTGCAAAAGATTTTACCTTATAACCCATTTTTATACCAAATCAATATTTTATGTGGTTGAAAATGCCTTTAGCAAATAAATAATCTTTATAGGGTTCTCAAAATATAACTTTAACTCATAAAACATTGTGTTTAGGGTCATAGAGTTTAAATCAAAACATTTCCCAAAGGTTTTTATCCAAAAAAGTGTTTTCAACAAATAAACAATATTTTTATTTGACTAGAAATGCTTTAATTCAAAGTTTTATTCTCTTGCTTCACAAAATATGTTTTTGAATCTACAAGTTGGTTCCTATGGTCAGTAGGTTCAAAACAAACCATTTGCCAAAGATTTTAACACAAAAATAATTTTAGAAAGAATTTTATATTCAAAACATGCCTACATAAGTTTCTGCAAAAACAACCATTTTCCATAAGCAATTCATTAAAAAAAGTTCATGGTTGTGTAGGGTTTGTCTTTCTGATTCCATTGATATAAAATTTACAAAATTTGGACGTGTGGATCAAAAGTTATAGATTTTACAAAATTGAACATCTAAAAGGTCAAATTTTCTAATTCAGATCAGACTCTGGCCACGTGGAATGTTTTCATTGGCTCATACCGCTTCGTTCGGATCAGGAAACGTGGAACGCAGGATCTACTTAACATCGCATGGCACAGATCTGTCTATACCCCTTCGTGTTAGATTCTATCGCACACGTCAGATCCAAATCCAACGGCTCCTGCGAGCTTGACCTAGAATGAGCGGCGCTGGCGGCGGCTGTGCGGCGGCGACACTCTGGCGGCGAGGTTGCCGATGATGCAGGATGCGAGGAAGAGAGGGGGGGGCTCACCGAGTTCGCAGCTTGTTGCTGATGCTCAACGTGCTTGCTGTTTGTTGAGGGGCGCATGGGGTTGACCGTAATTGCTCGCCGGAGAGGTGCCTGGCGTCGGGTGCGGTCAGTCGTCGTCGAGGGCGACGCTACGGAGCACGAGAGAGAAAACGGAGGTTGCTGTTAGATTCGTACGCGTGTTGTAGACAAGTGAGCATCAAAAGGAGGGCAAGGGGTGGACAGTACTTACGGGAAAGGGTCGCCGGAGTAAATGGAAGACGGTGGCGCGTTCAGTCGAAGTAGTTGCCGACGATAGGGGGCGCGCATGAGCGAGGGGAAGGCACTGGCAGGTGCAGAAGATGATGGCGAGCAAGCTCGTGTGCTCTAGAGGCCGTGGGGATGGCGGTGGTGGCCGGATTTGCGGTCGCAGCTCGTCGGAGCAGAGGGGGGTCTCGAGAAGAATTGCGGCAGCCCTGTGGTAGAGAGGGGACAGCGTATGGGGGGAAAGATAGAGGGGAGGGAGGCGATTAAGTGTGCGTGATCACAGCGAGTAATGGCTACAGCGTTAAGGCGAATTAAGCCCACGGAATTACAGCCACAAACGGCGACGAACTGGTCGCGTGCGGTGAGGAAGAAGACTGGAAGGTGGGGTCATTCTGTCAGCGAGAGAGAGAGTTCGCGTGGGGTCCAATCGTCAGCGACTTTGCGGGTTCATTTGCGAGTAGAAGAAGACGGTTAAGGGGAGAGGAGAGAGGGAGTGGGCTAGTTGGGCCAGTGGGCTGGGCTGCTCCTTTTCTATTTTTTTTCTCTGTTTCATTTTACTTTTTCTGTTTCTTTTATTCTGTTTTGATTTTATCAAATAATTTCAAACCCTTCTTCAGTTCAAATCTTTTCAAACTTTTCAATAAGTTTCTATTATGTTCAAACATGTATTTTAAAGATAATTTTGGAACATTTCTTTTATTCCCACATGGTTTAAATATTTATTTAAAATGGACCTTTGCCTTTATTTAAATAGGATTTTAAGTATGATTCTAATCCATATTATTTATTCAAATGATTTAACTTTCTGTTTTAAATTCAAATGTTTATCAAACCCCTTTTTGTAAGTTTTATTTATTCAATAGGGTGTTAAATAATTCACTTTGAATTATTTTAATATGTTTTATTAATCATTTAAATTGGTTATTTCCCTTTATTCAAATAATATCAAATATGGTTTTAATCTCATATAAATTTTATTTCAAATAATTCTTTGATTCTATTTAAGTTAATTAATTAACTTTTATTCCACTTGGTCAAATTCCAATTTTTATTTTCCTATGATTTAATTGGTCATTCTTATTAGGGAATTTGTCTTAATCCAAATAGAATTTGGTTAATGCCATTTTATTTTATTTGGAAAATTCGTTATTCTTTTATTTTATTTGGATTTGGATCATATTCATTCCATTTGCTTATGGATTAGGTCAAGATTTGATTTGGCCTTTAAATATTCCTCATTTAATATTTCTATCTTTATCTTATAAAATCCATAATTTTTTATTTATAGATCCAAACTTGGTGATTCCAATTTGTAAAATCTTATTTGATATTTATTTATCCTTTATATCTCTCTTAGGATTAGTTGCTCACATATTGGTGTGGATTTCTAGATAGGTGCTTTATTAGCTTTGGAAATTCAATTTCCTTATCTTATAAAATTTATAAGATTTTATCTATGGCTCCAAATTAAGTGAAACCAATTCATATGGTTTTATAATATTTCTATTTGTTATTATTGATCATTTTGAAATTTTTGTTTGACCAATTTTTATATGGATCAAATCCATAGGCTTTATATAACTTGGAAATGTTTTCCTTCCATTAGGGTTTTAGCGTTTTGGTTTATTTCCCAAGTGTTTAAATTTCCAGATGAATTTATGAAGAATGCATTCCACTTGATTTGAACTTGGTTGGATTCAAACTTTACTCAAGTTTGTTCAAGAGGGGATTTTAAGTTTGCATTTAGAATCAAAAAGTTTCTTTTAACCCTAAATTTCAACAATTATTTATTTTATTTATTTATTTTTCATATTACAAAATTTGGAAAATTTTGGGATGTGACAGCAGCCTCTCTATCACCTCGTGATCCACCTCTAGCTCAATGTCCTCAAGCTCTAACTTAGTCTCCAATTCTCTAATTTTCTAATTCTTCTCTTGGATCCTATTCTCTTGGCTCTTGAATTTCTTCTCTTGCCCTTCAAACTTCTTCTCCATTTCCTTGATTCGTTTCTCCTATTCCTAAAAGGCTTTGTCCTTCTCCTTAAGTTGGACACGCAGCTCATCATTGCTAAGCATCACATTAGTCCTATCAGTATCAAGGCTCCTAATGAGGCTCTATAAATCCTGGAGGTAGTGTCGCACAGGCTTGATGGTCTCCTTGGTGGCCTCGTCCAACACAATAGGCTCTCCATCCTCGTCGTGTCTCCCAAACAAGTGGAAGTAGTGGTTCTTAATATCGGAAGAGTGGCGTCCACATAGGCATCCTATCAGCTCCTACATAGCAACATCGAGGCCCCTCTGTAAGTCATCGTGGAGTATCTTGAAGGCAAACTCTTCAGTTCGAGGTTCTGTCTGGCATCCTGGCTGGGTAACCCTGAATCCCCACAAGTCCTTCCTTTGAAACTTCCTCAGCTGAAGTCCCTTGATGGTAGGGATTGGAAGAGTGAGCACATTGACGAGCTCCAAAATGCGAGTCCCAAAGCGAGTTCCCTTGAATTCCTCGGCAGTGTTGTAGATGAAGCTCGACATCTTTTGCATAGGATGGAGAAAAATTACATATAACACAAGTCTATAGATGAAACATAAAGTAGCAATAGATGCAAAGATTAAAAATAAAAGCCAATAACATCCAATAAAACATTAATCCACTCATGTAGCGGCATACATTATTCAACTCAAGCATCAAAGTTGAAACCACAACTTAGAAAAACTTTTCCATACCACATAGGTCGATATGATCAAATTACTAATGTGAGGAAACACCAAGTGTGTTGGTCCAACTATAGGATACGTCGCGTCCTTCTCTCACTCACTTATTTAGTCAAGGTATCTATTTTGGCATCCTTGGTAGCAATCTGTTTGTCTTGTAACTCCCATGCCAAGTCTATAGTGTCCTTCCTTAGCTATTTTATGGTGGTCTCTAAGTCTTGGGTATGCTGTTTCTCCTCCCTAAGATCTTTCTGAGTGTTGAGCATTCAATACTTAAGTCTTTCTCCAAGTTCTTCAATGGCATTCCATGCTGCATTTCTTACAGAGTCAAAGAATGGCATATGCATTTCAGAGTTGGTGATCATGTAGAACCCCATTTCCTTGTGGTCATCTTCCTTGTTCTTATACAAATGGATTTGCACCCACCAATACTCTTGTCCTTCATCCATCACCGTAAATCCCTTGTATACGGCTTCACCATTTATCCCCAAGATGATCATGAGGTTCTTCAATGCCTTCAGAAATTCCGTCTCACACTCTAGTGTCATAGTAAACAGTGTTCCCTTCCTGATGGATTCATTGGTGGCCATCTACAAATAGAGATGAGGAAGATGATTAGGAGAGGTTTTATGAGAAAAAAGTGTAAGATTCATAGTGGTGTTGTATTTTTTTCCTAGTGGCTTTCTTAATCTAATCCATCTTAGGGTCACAAACCTACATGCAACACAGTACTCTGATACCATTTGTAAGATCTCACAGAATAAGCTAGAGATCCTTGGGATTCCAGTGCTAATCCCTGGATCGATTTGCTAGCACCCACTGTTTAAGATGAAGTACACATCAACAAAGGTCATTATTACAACGCAAATCTAGGAATATAATAGTTCTTACAACTCACTTAGACCAAAGATAACTTATTTAGAGTTCTCATTACATAGCATAATAGTAGAGTCTTTCATCTTCATGCACCACATGCAAACATGTCGAGTGTAGACCCGTAACCCTACTCACCATCAGAGTAACCTGCAACAAGATAAGTTACAACCACAAAGGGTCAATATAGTTGGAATTGTATTGGAAAGTGATACCATAGTTTTATAGTAGAACCTAACAACTACATGAATATATGGCTAAGTGTGGTTTTGGCTGACTTTGCTAAAAGCAAGTTTTATTCTATCAGTTTGAAAAATAAATTTTGCTTTTACAAAACACTAAGGTATCATCGATAGACATCAGTGAACCTCTACCCTTGTTCACCCACCAATTTTTAACTTAGAGAAATTAGGATGAGGTCTTGAACTTTTCAATGTCTTGACGCTCATAAATTGTCCATAACAGGGGGATATGGCTAACTACTTAGATTTACCATCTCGATAGGTGGTGCACTTTCCCCACAAGACTCGACATGCATTAAGACGATACTTTTCAGAAGCAATCCCTCAGACCACCATAGACGCGTTCCATCCTATCAACTCTACCACCCTCTGTCCGTCTGGCTAAGTTCTCACAACTTAGTTGGTCAATGGAGAGCCCATATGCCATGTGGTTGCACTGGAAGCTTCGCGACACGAATGTCTCCAATCTCTTTGTTCCTTGGTGGCCATCCACAAGTGTGATACACCAGGGTAAACCATAGACATGCTCCCTGAATACCCACTCAACATAATCTATACAAGTCCCATTTCCACCCAAGTGTTTCATTATGAATAGTTGTTTTCTTAGTCAAAAATAAGTATATAAACTTTCCACACCATCATAGTATGAATTTCCACCCACAAATTCTAAATAGCATGGCTAAGCATTCTAGCATACGGTGTTTCCTAACTTTGGAAAATACTACCAAGGTAAATTCTATAGGATTACTATAGCATATCAATATAAGTAAAACTATCATGCAATGTTCTACTAAAATAGCACTAGTGCAATAGTTGAAATAATAGGACATATGGTGAAATATCACTTGCCTTGGTAGCTAGGAGAGTAGGTACAATCCTCACAGCAACAAACTTCACAATCCACACAATCTACACATCATAAATTAATCAACACAATATACAATTCAATATAGGCATCCCAAAATACGAATGCATGCAATTATGCAATAAGATGAAAAATACACTTTAATAATCAAAGTCTACAGTACAGAGGATAAAACACTCCATCTAAAGGTATAATAATTATTCAAAAACAATTTATATAGCAATTTTTATGGGTAAAATACTCCCAAAAAGGTTCTTCCTAAAACTCAATTTTTTACAGAAGCAATTGAACAAAATAAGGTATCAGTAGTGAAGTTCTCATTTTTCTGAATCCATGGACACCAAGTTTGTATTTTTATGATTTGTGGATCAAAAGTTATTGAATTACTAAGTGAAACTACCTGTTTAATCTATTTTAGAATATAGCAGGAGATTTTAACCACGTGCCCTAATCCTACTGGCAAATACCATTTTGGCTAAATCGGCAACGCGGGCCATTGGATTAAAATGGAAACGAGCGGGCCAGATTGATCGATACCCCTTCAGTAAGTGATCTAATCCTAGCCCTAGGATGCAGATCCGATGGATCTCAACGCTTGGAAATGAACTGGCGGCGCTGGATACTGCGCGCGGTGGCAGCGCATTGGGACGGTGGTACTCTGGTGATTCTAAAGGGCTAAGTGGAGCGTTACCGAGGGTTGCGGTGGTTGACGGGGTCTCGGTGGTAGTCGCAGTTGAGGAAGGGGCGCCTTGATTTGACCTAGATTCTTTGCCGGAGTTCGTGCCAAAGATGGAGCTCACGTATCGTGATGGTGGAGTCATCCTGGGCTCGAGGAGGAAAAACGAGGCATCAAAGGGGTACGCTAGGACCTGGGTACAAACTCAGTGGCCAAAATAGATCGGAGGGGAGCTAGGTCTCACCGTAATTCATCAGTGAATGATGACGGCAAAGGAAGCTCCGGTGCTGACCGTGGCGACGGACCAAGTACATGATAAATCAAATGGAGAGGGTTAACAGATGCACCCAAGGATGACGAAGGTTACTGGACAGAAAACAGGGCGAGGGGTAGTCAGTTATCACCGGAATCATCGCTGGAGTTCGTCGGTGGACGTGGCAGTTCGAGCTAAAATTCGAGGAGCATGGGGGCTCTCTGGTGGCGGGGTTTGAGGGGAAACGGGGAAGAGTGAGTGGGGGTTCATAGGTTGGGTTCGGGGTGCAGAATTACTCCCACAAACGTGCGAATTTACTCGGAGTAAATCAACCAAAAACGGCAGGGAGGGGAACGGCTCTTCTAGCGCTTGGTTGAAGACGCTGAGGTGGCGTGTGACGGGGTAGGTGGGGCCGGGCTATCAGCGAGTGGGTGCAGAGTGGGATGGGTGAGAAAGAAACCTGCGGGGGAGAGGGGTGTTCCGGGTGGGCTTAGTTAGTGGGTCGGGGGTACTGGGCCGAATGGTTTCGCTGGCAGATCTTCTTATTCCTTTTCCTTTTTATTTTTTTTCTACAATTGATTTGAACTAGCAAATAAGCTTCAAACAAATTCAAATTTTCACCAGATTTTTAAGAGGTAAACCTAGTGTTTAGGAAAATTTAAATATATCAAAACCTCTAATAAAGCATTTTGTGTAAATTGAATGAAAAACACAAAGTTCGAAAACATATATGTAGAAGTGGGTTATTGATAGGGTTTTTACTAGGGTTTAATTCTTTGAATTTTTTGTACAATGCAACACATGCTATGATGATATGAGTGCAATGATGATGTTTTACTTAATAAAATTTTGGGATGTTATAGAGGCAGAAGCCTTAACGACCAACTATATGTCGGGTATTTTATTTTGGCCGTATAATTCCAGCTGTATAGTTGACATCCACTTCATTAGGTCAAATAGAACGACTTTCGTGAAGGGACCCCTATATAAAGAGGCTTCAGGCGATGGGAAATGGCGCTTCTTTTTTGACCTCAACTCTCCCTGCCACCAGAATCCGCCATGCCGAAGGAATAGGTCTAGATCTAAACCTCTAGACCCTTCTCCACCACCATATCCATCTTCCACCACTTGTAATAGTAGATCTCTTCTCCAATTGGCCACATGGTAAGACTATTTTATATCAACCTTATGATCTCTATTACAATGTATATGATTGTTGATTTCATCTCTATGTGTGAGTAATTCTCCTTGGGCTAAGGGCTTCGGCCTAGCCATGTATCTTTTGTTCATGCTATTTATCATAGATGGGATCATATATTAGTTTGTATGACATGATGATTGTAGTACCCTCTCTTTCCTCAATCTAAGGACTTTTCAGGTACCCAAGACTCCGAAAGGGAGTGTGAGCAATGACTGATATGCAGGATGGGAACCCCAGTGGCACAAGGGGTAGTACGGCTGTATGCGAGGAATTTTCTTGGGATTAATGGTGACATCACTATGCATATCATTAATTCTCTTTGTTCTATGTATGAGAGTAGTAGGTAATTTCTATAAGGGGGTTGCGGAGGCAATAACAATTATGGATGCAGTGCCCACATATAATTATCTTGCTCTAACGATTACATGCATACTTTATTATTATGTATTATTCCCATCAGATGTTTTTGCACAGCTACTGGTGAAAATGAAGACCCTTGGCCCTCTCTCTCTCTCCATCGTCAACAACAACAAAAAGATCGCAAACTCTTGGTCTGGTGAAAACACAAAAGGAATTATAAAACTCTAGAATGTCCGTTTAAGTAATCTCACTCTGCTTTCTGCTTCCCGAGGATTCGATAAACCTAGGTCTACTAGGGAGAAAGAGCTATACTACATCCGTAATTGGGATCGAAGGTATCAACAGACGAGGTGGATGCTCCGCGTAAGGAGCTGAAAAGGATACTTTATTCTACACCTATACTTGTAGCAACTGAGTCAATGGATCCTATGTTGATCTACATGGAGGCCACCAACCAGGTTATCAGCATCATCGTGGTGGTGGAGTAGAAGGAACCATCACATGAGTACAGAGTACAACGACGAGTTTACTATGTAAGCGAGGTCTTGACATAGTCCAAGCAGCGTTACCCGCACTACTAGAAGCTAGCTTATGGAGTTTTCCTTGCTTCTCGGAAGCTAAGGCATTATTTCCAGGAGCACCCAATCATAGTAGTGAGCAAGGCTCCACTGTCCGACATCATCAACAATAGCGACACTATAGGGAGAGTGGCGAAGTGGGGCATTGATCTTGCCACCGTCGAAATGACGTACAAGATGTGCGACACTATCAAGTCACAGGCCTTGGCGGATTTTATTGTAGATTGGACAGAGATGCTAGATGATACTCTTGTAATAGAGCCAGAGTATTGGGTAATGCACTTTGACGGATCAAATCTACACAATGGCTCGGGGGATGGTGTATTATTGTAGTCACCAACAGGAGAAAAGCTAAATTATGTCCTACAAATTCACTTTGAGGATACGAACAACATGGCGGAATACGAAGCACTCATTCATAGACTTCGCGTAGCCAAGGATATTGGCATCAAGCACATAGTTTGCTATGGAGACTCTGACTTGGTTGCCTAGAAGGTGGCTGGCACCTAGAACATGCGGAACCCTATAATGGCGGCATTTAGAGACAAAGTGGGCGAGATAGGCAAGTTCTTCGAAGGCTACGAATTCATGTAGGTAAAGAGGGAGGAAAATGAGGTGGCAGATCTGCTGTCAAAGCTTGGATCTGCCCGCAATCCAATTCCTCTAGGTATTTATCTGGAGCATCTCCGGACCCCATCCATGAAGGGAGCAGACCCCGAGAATCTGGATAGAGTTGACTCATTTGTTAATGCCATAACAATAGTCCCTCTGGCTTGGACAAAATTGTTCATGGATTATCTCGAACATGGAACTTTTCCCATCGACAAATAGTATGTCGAGCAAAGGGCTATACCATAATAAGTGGGCAGATCTACAAAATAAGCACTACGGGTGTATTCCTAAAATGCGTTTCCCAGCAGCAAGGTTTGGATATCCTTCGCGTGCAGCAAGGTATGGATATATTTCCGGCAAGGATTCTGCTGGCTGACCGCAAAGGTGGACGCTGAAAATCTGGTTGGAACATGTATTGGGTGTCAATATTATGCACGGCGGCCACATGTACCAGCTCAAGAATTGCAAACTAATTATACCAATAACTTGGTTGTTTGTAGTCTAGGGGCCTGACATGGTTGGACCACTACAGATGGCACCTTGTGGGTTTACGCATCTGCTTGTAGTAGTTGACAAATTCACAAAATGGATAGAAGCTAAACCCATTAGAAATCTCGATGGGGCAACTACCCTTAAGTTTGTCTGGGATCTAGTGGTGAGATTTGGTCTCCCACATAGCATCATCACCGACAACGGAAGCAACTTGTCACTCGGAGAAGTAGAGGCTTACTGTTATGAGAGAGGAATCCGCCTTGACCTAGCATCTATGTCTCACCCAAAATCTAACAGTCAAGTTGAACGAGCCAATGGACTAATTCTGCAGGGAATAAAGCCACATCTAGAAGCACTGCTACATAGAGCAGCTGGAGCTTGGGCAGAGGAATTGCCATCTGTTTTGTGGAGTTTATGAACTACTCCCAATAGATCCACCGGCTACACCCCTTTATTCATGGTATATGTAGAAAAAGCAGTCCTACCCTCCGACATCCTCCATGATTTACCAAGAGTTGCCACCTACGATGAAGATGACGCTAAAGAATCCAGACGCTTAGATGTGGACCTTCTCGAGGAGGAACACATATTGGCATGCCAGAGATCTGCCATCTACCAGCAGAATCGACGCAACTACCATAGCCGCTGCGTTCGGCATCACTCGTTTAAACAGGGGGATTTGTTGCTCCGACTTAAGGAGAAAAAGTCACACAAATTATCCCCACCATGGGAAGGACCGTTCATCATAAGCAATGCGCTACTCAATGGTTCCTATTGCCTCATTGATAATCATGAGCTGAACGATAGGTCAAATGAGGATCATAAGCATAAGCGACGTGACCCAGATGATGACTACCCAGAGCTTGATCAGGCATGGAACATATCATAGGTACGCCCCTTTTACACTTATCATATTTTATTATCTACCATGTACTTCTTATATGATCAATGAAATAAACCTTTTGGTTCACTCATATGCCTGAGTCTTTTACCTCCTTTAGTGTTCATTTTTGTATCATGTAAAACCTTTTATGCAAAATCTTTGCAATTGCACTTGTGAACATTCCGCCTACGGGCGTTAGCTTAAGTTTTCTGGTCTACAAGTTCTTCGTTGTTTTTATGCGGATTCTATAGTAGTGACTTTCGGCACTCAAAGTTGGTGATTTTGGGCACAGGTTCTTGATGGTGCCATTAGGAATCATCACTTGAGTGCATGGTTCTGGCTGAGAGTCTTCCGACTCATGAAAGGTCAAACATAAAAGATGGAGTAATGTATAAGCCAACACTTGCTTCAAAATATACTATCATACATTATGGAGATAATTCTTAAGTAGCCGGAGGCTTGAAGCCAAGTTTTCCGCCTTAAACAAACATAATTTTTTTCCGCATATTACATTACCAGAAGAGACAAATGTTACAAGTGTTTTTTCACTCTTATGGTGCAGGGGACTTCGAGCCTGTGTCGTCGGCGTCAGGAGAGACATCTTGTTCGTCAACGAAGTCGGTGGTCTTCAAGGACTCGGAGGCAGCTTCGTTAGCACCAATTCCCTCTAAAGGAACAAAGACGTCCTCCTTGACCAACTTGGTGACCCTGGTATCATAGCCGACGAGGGAAGACCAGATCGCATCATAGATGATTTTATGTCCGTCCTCATCCATGTCGGGGGACCAACAGTCACCATGTCGATGTCGGTATCGTCATAGTGAGCTTTGACCATGGCCAAGGCCATCCTAGCGCTAGCCTGGGTACATGAAGATTTCCAGCTTACGATATGCTCGGGGGCTCTGTGGAGGATTTCCGAGTACTTCATGATGGAGTCCACTGCCTTGATGTTGATGTCCAGGGGCTTGGAAGTCTCTTTGGCCTGGGCGATAGAAGTGTTGATGAAGTTGCCTGGATGAACCATGCACTCTTTTGGCGGAGGAGCACTTTCTCCCAAGGTGGCTAGGCCAATAGGAGTTGCATTTCCGACAAAGAAATTGAGCGAATGCATACAATAAATCAGTTTAAAGTACCCAACTTACAGAAATGGAAGACGGAGGAAGCTTACCAGATATGCTACTCTCGGTCCGCTGAACATCCTCCACCAAGGAGTCCCGATCCTGTCGGAGAGTCTTGTATGCCTCAAGGTTATGAGCATTTTTCTTGTAGCAGCCTTCTTCTGCTCCTTGAGGATAGCGATCTCTTCCTTAAGGATGTTCATATCTGTATTGGCAGATTCTTGCATGGCCGCCAGCACTTCTTCATGCATCTTAAGGGTATCAGCCCTCTCCTGCTTCAAGATCTTGTTTTCACTGTCGAGCTCCTAGATTGCTTGACAATGTCCTTGGCCTTGGCAACAACTTCTACAAGTCGGAGAAATAACAAAGCATAATGAGTAGTCGGAGGATGAAAGCACAATACCAAGCTGAGAAGGAAACTGAAAAGATAATAGACACTTGTTTTTTGTGATACGTTCCCTCAAATAGGCAGTTTTACCCTTTTCAGCTTCAGGATCCTTGGCATCTTAGAAAACTTCTCATTGGTGGTAACCCTCCAGGCATTCTCATTCTGCAAAAATAAAAATACTTATTTCATTTCGAGCATCTAGTCGGAATTATTTTGTTACACCTAGAAGCTCGGGGGCTACAATATGAGTTTTTAACTCAAATCTATTCTTAGTATTTCTTTAAGCATCTAGTCGGAACTATTTCTGTTTCAACTAGAGTCTTGGGGGGGGGGGGGATATGCTACTCTAAAAGTATCTAGTCACAATTATTCGTTCAAACTACATAATTGGGGTCTACAACACAAAGTTTCTTACCTAGTCACTCTTAGAGAACTCATACCAAAAGACCTATGGTTTTTCATCTATGTCCGGGGGGGATACAGTTGGATATTATATGTGAAATGCAATGGCATAAAAAACTTACATAGGCAATAAATATTGAGGTTATTGGTAGCCTTGGAGTACAGTTTGCCAAAGGCAACTGTGTTTAGCCGGAGGATTTCCGCCTACTTGAGTTGCTCCTCAAGGCCGCATGCTGGAGAAGTCGGTGCTGCACCCAGAGTTGAGGCACAGGGGGATTATAAGGTTAGGGGATTACGCTTGGCTTATGGTCGTCCCAGTTCTGCCTCCCACCACCAACTCCTTTCCCCCTTTGGTGGCATCCTTATCCGGAGCTTCAGCCACTTGGGAGGAGGTGTTATCCTGCTTAACCTGGTCACCGGATGCGACGACCATCTCGGCAACATCTGGGACCTCCTGAGAAGGAGTATTGTCCACCTCCATGGCAGAGAGTTCAGATGCCTCCATGGTTGGAGATCCAACGGGAACAGCAGAAGGTTCAACTGCAGGATTAGGAGGACCGATGGTGAGAGAAGTTTGGACAAACATATCACAAATCCTTTTAGAATCCCCAGCATTCTTAGAGGTCTTCCTCAAACTCAAACTAGAATTTTTCCTGAAACGTACAATGTATAAGTATAGGAAGAAGCAATGCAAACGACAATGTCGGAGCAAAAGAGACATACACAATATATGGTGCCTTAGTTAAAGGGATGCCAACTAGTTTTCTTTCTCCGCCTCCAAGGAGGCGGTGCATTTCTTGGAGACTCCACTCTCCGTCTTCTTCTTCTTGCCTCCGCCGACAACATCAGAGGTGGAGCTCTTTCATTTTCACGTCAGTGGGACTTCGTCGTCGGACACAACCATGACTTCCTTCATCTTGGTGTCATAGACTTGAGGAGCCATGCATGTCTCCGCTAAATCCACGAATTGTTAAGTGGTCAAAGGTGTTAGACGAACGAATGTGTTTAAGTCTCAGAATTGGAGCATATGTTGAAGCAATACATAGAAGTGAAAGTTACCTTTGGGCACTTGTCATCTTCAAACATGTCAGAGGTGATGGAGAAGCCACGCTTCCGGTCCTTCACCTTGATGATGTCCTTGAGGCGGAGCTTGATGGAGTCACTAGAAAAATAATCCTCAGAAATCTGAAGGGTATCATTTCTATCCTTCGTGTACTGACACATCAGCTTCTCACGGTGCTAAAGAGGCTGGGTCTGCCTTATGAACCAGCACATGGCTAGGTCCAAGCTGGTCAGACCCGTGTCAACAAGACACTTGATCCGCCTTATAGCGCGGGATGCTTCGTCATTAGTGGGAAGGAGGGCTTGGGACCTCCATGTGGGGGCTTCGGTGGCGGCCCCGTCGATGAAGTCCGGGTACGTTCCTTCTCGGCCAGCCAAAGAGATATCTAGGCTGTAGAAGTACGTCTTGTCACGTCCCAGGATCAGGGCTAGACAAATACCAGATCTTCATCTGACATAAGCCTAACCTAAATTCCGAAGCGTGCAGGGAAAGATCGGTAACATTACATAACATACAAACCATACATTAATAAGGTAAACTCTTAACAGAGTTACAAACCAGTCATACAAGCCAGGGGTCATAGACCCATCATTACATCAAACAACGGAAGCAAAAAAGTTGTTCTAAACAACAAACTTAGCAAAGGGCCTAAGAGGCCTTAAACATAAGTAGTGACCCTTCCATAGATCCCAGGATGCTGCCCGGGAACCCCGACTACTCGTCGACTTCGACGTAGAAACCACCTTCAGTTGGAGTAGCTTCATCTGTAGAAAAACATCAACGAAGCAAGGCTGAGTACAGGGTGTACTCCGCAAGACTTATGGCTAGTGGAGTTGTTTTGCATAAACCATCTTTTGTTTTCAAAACATCAGGGAGAAGAAACTCGTCTAGTCAAATCATTTTCAAAAGGGGATAAGAAGAGTACAACTCTAGCTCTTCGAAGTCATCTTCGATATCAACCAAGTACCAGTATCAACTGAACCTATCTTCCCGGACTACCCCCTTAAAAAACCCCGAGGAAGTACTCCGGATCTCACATTAGTTGACAAGTTTTATCATTTGGTTATAGTTCTCTATGATCTTCACGTCCGTTCCCAAGTCGTCCATAACCGTGGACACGGCTTTTCGAAAAGATTAATAACCCTGCAGGGGTGCACAACTTTACCCACACGTACCACCCGATTCTTAATGCCAAATTATTAGCCCTCTTCCTTGGAAGGACGACAGAGAGTGGTTGACCACTACCTTTACCTTGCTTTCGCCGAGACCATGAGTTACACACTAAGGAGATGCCGCCATAACGGGTCGAGTCCCGAAGTCTGTCCCAGCAATGTGAACAGGGTTTGAAATTACGGATGTCGGGCATCTCCCATTACCTGCCACGCTTACCTGCCTGTATGAATGCACCTCCTTCACCTCCATTCAAGAAAAACCAAGATGCGTATGTCGAATGGAAATCCCGAACTATGTGACTCATGGAATCTACTAGGCAAGTTAGTTGGTCGAGGGGGTTTCTAGGCCCCCGTGTGGTTGTATGCTCGTCTTGGTTCAAGAGTGTAACATCCTAGCATTTAGGAACCAACGAAGGGAAGATTTAGGAATATGTGATATTGCATGCATTCATCTGTGAAAATGGGTAAATTTTTTGCCAAATAAAAACCTAAAGTGATCAAGGTTTCTTTCATACTTTGAGATTAGGTATAGTCTTGAAGGATGATTGTTATAGACTTTGAGATGATCTTTGTGGACTTATGTGTTTTGGGAAATGAAATTTGAATTTAAACTTGAGTGTTGAATTTATAGTTCAAATGAATTGAAAGTTATGTTTGAGTATTATACTTTAGTCAAGAGTTAATAATTAGTAGTTCAAACTTTATATAAAGAAAACAATTAAGAATAAGAATCTCCATTTCAAAATTGTATTCAATAAATAAGTTACACAAATGTAACGTATGTAAATGAGCAACAAACTTTAGAATAGTAAAGAAATAAAAGAATAATCTTTATTTATTGAATAATAGTACAATCTTTATTACAAAAGAATAAAACTAAAAAGTACAAAAGAATAAATTAGAGATTACAATTGAATGAGAGAGATATTACAAGTGACTATTCTATAAAGAAAAAGATAAAACCTAAACTAAAGTCTTGATCCTCAAATCTGGTACCTATAAAATAAACAGAAACTTAAAAAAAGAAAGAAAGTTACGATTAGAATTAGTTTACTCTCAGAATTGACAGTGAAGTGCACTATTCAAGATTTCATCATTGAGTAATCTTTTAAAGGGGCAAATTTCACCAATATGAAAGAATATATCTTTCATAATTTTAAGCCATAAGTCAAATAAACAACAAGGAGGGGCAAGTTTCACCAGCCAAGTAAAAAGTAATCTGATAAAAGTAACTTTCAAATTTAGAACATATCCACAAGTTGTGCAGCAGGCACACATGCAACAAACACACCAAACAACATGGTGTGTGCTGTCAGCACCACAGCAACAGCTCAATCACACAAAACCATCAACAAAGCCGTGGGAAGCCAACTCCACACCACTTTCTTGTTCATACACACCAAGAACAGCAGCCCAGCTAAACCAAGCCAAAGCCAAGCAAGATCACACCAATCAAAACCCTGGATCACATCACAAAAATGGTGACATAAGGAGGAGGTAGATCATGTGGATAGAAAGACCAAGATCAAGCAATCAGGACAAGGAGGTGAAGGGCTAGATCAAGGACAAGCCTAGGAGCTGGAAATACCAGGGGAGCACCAGATCAAGCTAACCACAAGATCAACAACAACAACCAAGTGTGGTGAGTAGTAACAGACCATCACATAATATATCTATCTAAGCTAGACAAATATTTATGATTTTTCTCATACTCCACTTCTCAGAAAAACACCCAAGTGGTGTGATCCATCATTGAAGTTTTAAAGCACTTAAAGCAATCAGAAAACTATAAAGATCCAACTAAGATCTCATGGCAACATCATTGAAACTAGCTATCAAGATATATTTCAATTCAAGAATGAATATAGACAAGATTTAAACTTCTAGGCACATCTCTAAGACAGGAGTAACACCTTAGAATTTAATCTTATGGATATATATAAGTTATCAGGCCTACAATCATTTTTTCCCAACTTTGATTCAAGAAACAGTAGCTGGTATCACTTCCAGAACCAATCCATGAGAAATAATAAGAGAAGGGTCTAATCCCTAAACCTCAGACCCACATCATGGGTTCTAGGGATGCAAGGAAAGAGAATTCCACTTATCTATAATGCCAAGCCAATTTTAAGCTTGAACAAGACCAAACCAAGTAATATAATCTAATCTTGTGTGGCATACAAGGATGGTGTCACAAGAACAGTTCTAAACTAAGAAAGTTAAGCACCCAATCTTCACAGATACAACCAACCAACTATAAATCATTTTCCTGTCCTTAATCACAGGAATCATAACCAGGAATATTCATATATATATATATATATATCTTCCCTGTAAGAGACCATTTTGATCTCAAGCTATATATGAATTCTTAAGTCAACAGTACTAATACAGTGACTTCATCACACAACACTCAGTGTCATTAACCAAGTAATGACAGTGGTGAGCTATTAAACCACTAGATTTCCCAAGTATTGCTTCTAGAGCAACTTTACCATCTAAACCATATAAAAATTAATCCACAGAATCATCTGGTAAACCACTAGCATCACCACAGCTAACCATCAGCAGTAATCCACAGCAAGTCACCACTCAACAGGTTCAAGGATCATCAATACATGATCCAATTCATAAAATATTTAATCAACAGAGGGTTTTGAACCCTAAGCAGGACAAATAATCCTAATCAGGATATGACACTAGACAAGAATGGCCACTACCAACATTTAGCATGGGATTGCCTAGCACAGAGAGCACAAGAGGGAGAGGAACAACTTACCTATGGTCCTCGCTGAAGAATAGAAGAGGAAGCAGAGGAGGCCGATGAACATGGCGGCATGGGGAGAACCCCCAAGGGGGCGCTGCAACCCACACAACGCCATGGCGGCGACCATAGCCACGCCTGGAGGCGAGGAGCACCACCACAGCACATAACAGCAATGGTGGCGATAGCAATCGTATCACCCCAAACCCTAGGTATCGGAACGACATCGATCTACCACAGGAGGGCTCCAGGTCCAAATCGAATTGGACCGAAGGGTGAAGCAGGGTTGACAACCACCGTATGCACCATGGTGGCGGCCAGGAAGGTCCACGGCGGCGCGAATCGTCGGCGACAGCATCGCTGACCGCAGGGTCGGGAGAGGAGAAGAAGAGAAGTATATTCCTTTTGGAATTTTACAAAATTATTGAAACATGATAAAAATAAATTAAAATCACTTTCATTATATATTAATATTGTAGTATTTTAGAAAAAACTAAACAAATATTTAATATCAATTTTTTGGTATTTAAGGATAATTCTGAAAGGAATTATTAATTAAATAAAATACAAATAAATTGAAATAAAATAAAAGAATACAATATTCAATAAATATTAAAAAATAATATTTATAAACTCTTTATTATTAAAAGAATTTTTAATTTAAATAAATGGTGAAGAATACATATAAAGCTAATGATGCATTACATTACTTTGCATAATCATTTTGCTTCTTTAAATATTGTCCTTACCGGGCAATAATGATGCTTTTGTAGACATAGAAGCTCAAGGTCTAGTGCAAGCATCAGACTTCAATACCTTGCCATTACAGGGCAAGTTCATCACTTGCTCATGTCCTTTGAAGAGTCTTTATCAAAGTATTTGCGAATTGTGTGTTATCATCTATATTATAGAAATAGAAAACAATATTTTCTCAAGATACTAAATCTTGGATATCATCATAAGTGATGATATGATGGAGCAATATAACTTAGGGTTCTAATTGCACTAATAATGAACAATTAGGGATTAATAACCCATGACATCAGTGATTATAGAGCCGTATATTACGCGTTAACCATGAGATTTGGAATGGGACGGAGAAGTCAGCTGTATCCTTTTCCTCTCGTATGGAGGCAAGATGACCTTAACGTGACGTTGTAATTCCTTGTGCGGATCCAACATATGGGTGGGCACCCTTACGCCCCACACTTTTGGTGTCTAGATTATCTATGAATGGTGTTTAGGGATATAGTCCATCTAAATGGTACTATTCCGGGCATCACTAGGTCATAGAGTCTTCGGGAACTCATCAAGGTTTTAGCCTGCCCGAAAGGGCGCTTAACGAAGGTGAGCCAGCCCCGAAGGATCATGCAGACATATGAGGTCGCGGAGAGGGTAGTGATTAGCTTGGACCAACTACTGGGCCCCACATCATGGAATTGTGGACGGGAAAGTACGCTCGGTTGTGCAACAAGGAGTTGATCTCTCATGGGAAAAGTAACGCACCTCTGCAGAGTGTAAGAATTGTAACTTGTTACTCCCTGTTCCGGGAAGGAGCTATGAACACGGCAGGAAAGGAACTCCATGAAATTTCTGGTCAACCTGTGAAGGCTGATGGTCATAGATTTTCATAATAAAATCAACCATTGAAGAAAGATTTACGAAAATTGCATAGTGCCAAAGACTGATAGTCCGAGGTGGTAGATAGAGCATCAAACTTCCTACCTTGCATATAATGAATTTGCTGGGTAACGCTGTTACTCATCCTTTCCTTTGAATCCTTGCTTAGACTCTGAGAATCTCGAAGATACTCCAATGTATGCATCTGAGAGTCAAGAGGAGGTCTTCTATGAAGATCCTAACCTGTATGGAGCCATAGAAGGGGAGGACTACGACATCGTCTAGGGAGGAGAATTCCAAGAGTCCGAATAATTACTATAGTTCTAGTAGCCACTTGAGCCGAGCAACATGAACAATATATATAAAAATAAGTTGTTGAGATCAATTTGGAGTTTAAGTTTTAAATTTGAAATTTCCGCTGAAACACTTATATTTTGGTTTGTAAGTTGAATCTTTTGGAAGTCTTGAAATTCCGGTATTGTAATAATAATAACGTTTATGTTTGTAATATGGACCCGCAATGTTTCTGTTGTACCACTCTGAGGGATGTGATATTTACGGAACGGTGTTCCATGGATATCATGTCAACGGATATAGTGTACTACACATGTAGTGGTATGCTAGGTCACCGTAGTTGGTATCAGAGCAAATTGCTTTGACCTTAGGTTGGAAACCTAGTAAAGGGTATTACCTGTAGGAGAGTGTAGCAACGATAAAGAATTCTCTAAAAGAAATATAATGGGTATTTAAATGAAAATATTCCATTATATGTTTTAGTGTGAGAATTCTTTGTTATGATGAAATATATTATTGGTTACTAATAAATATTATTTTCATGATATAAAGAGCAATGGCACCAAATTTTCCAAAACAGACTTTGTTAAGGAAAGAAGAGACTCTTGATGATTATCAAGGATCATTCACAGACCAACTTCGTCAACTTTTAAAGATTTTTAGTTGTCCAACTAGAATTCCAGTGAATACTATAACTTTTACCAAGATGGTCGGATGTTATCCAAGTATCGTGTGAGTATCCAACTTCCAGAGGAGCTTGGATTATATCACGATCTACCTATTGGTGAAGGTAGGAGTCACTTAGCAGCATATCATGTTGTTGTTGTGGAGGCGATAGCTAATATCCGGGAGCATAAAGCCAAGGAGTTAGAAGGTAGCACATTTTCTGTGATACCTCATGATTCTATAGACTCGGAGCCTATACCGGATCATCTTACTTTGGTTAAGAAGCATCCTAAGTTAGCTTACATGTTTATGGATAGATACCAAACACTCGTTGCGTCTTTTTATAAGACACATCAAGTGATTGTCGAAGATAAAAATGACATGTTAGAGGATCTAACTGATCTAGAAAGGAGGAAGCAGTTAGCATTCCAGTTAGAGAAGGAAGCAAGTAGTAGTGCAACACCTATCTTTAAGGATATACCTATAGATCCTGAATCTTTTACACCATATCCTTATTCACCAAGTCCTAAACCTATACATGATCCTAATATGGATACAAGGTATGCGGTACCACAGGGTTCAGAGGATGGTTCTAATTCAGAACTTCCTATTAAGAATTCTGATGGTTGGAGAAGGGGATCATATGAAGGATCTTAAGAACACCAGATGTCCATAGATGGTTTTGACAGAAACGTTGGACAATCTAGCGGGAGGGGTGCAAGAATTAACCCTAGTAACAGTAGTAGAAATGCCATGTCAATTAATAGTCAGGATGAAGAAGAAGATCTTGAGGAGAGAGTGTTTGAATCATCAACATCTTCTCAAAACCCAGGGAATATACATTATTCAGTGTTTAACTATCTTGCCCAAAGGAGCACCTGGGAAGCAGCAGGATCTGTGTACCATGTTGACAACTCAAGGAATGAAGCTCAGGAGATGCAAGCGGGAGATAATGTTGAATATGTTTCTGAAGACTTTTCAGCTGAGCTGGAGGAAGCAATGCGCTCAGGTTGAGTAATGACTCAAGTCCTGACACTTTAGATAATAAGTATGTTCCTTCTGGAAGGCCATTTGTTCCACAAACTGTGCGACGAACGACACGTCATCACGGTTGGACATCAGGCATGTATGATGAGCGAATTTACTACTAGAAGTAGGCAACTTTTTAGAGGTATCAAGTACCGTGTATTGTACTCTAAGAAATAAGTTAGTTAGATAAATAAGGTAGTGTTGTGATTATACCTATATGGTATATGTTGTAATGACTTTGTATTATTATGATATTATGTATAATATGTGAAGTGCATATTTGGATTTTCTTTGGATCTTCATTGTGTGACTAGTTCTGTGCATAAAGTCGCATGTGCATGATGTAATTATGAGTATTCGCTTTATGTTGCAGGACTAGAGGGTCATGGATACGGGGGTAGAAAACAAAGCTGAACAACAGCAGATGGAACGTGAGGCCAAAGAGAAGGCCGATGCAGATGCAGCAAATGAGGGAGCATTACCACCACCACCACCAATGAGGCTGTTAATGGAGTAGAACTTTATGTAGTGCATGCAAATGATGCAAGAGACCCAAAACAAGTTCATGGAGGAGTTGCTGGGATGAGAAAATCAGAGGGCACCTGAAGGTGGAGGAGTGAGTCTATCTGACTTCTAGAATGCAAGGCCATTACCTTTTGCATCAGCTCCTGAACCAACGGATGTAGAAGACTGACTAACAGATACTGAAAGAAAGTTGAAGACTGTAGGTTGCAATGAGGAGGAGAAATTGAGGTATGCAACTCATCTTCTAACTGGACCTGCAGCATCATGGTGGGAGAATCAGTTGACCATGCAATAACCAGGAAGGAAGTACACCTGGGAAGAGTTTAAGCGGAGATTCCATGAATATCATGTTCTGGAGAGTGTTATGGAGTTGAAGTGAAGAGAATTTGAGGAGCTGTAGCAGGGATATACTAGTGTTATGAAGTATATCCGGGAATTTAGTCAACGGTTTCGGTATGCTGAGGAAGAAGTTAATACAGAGGAAAAGAGGAAGAAGCGTTTCCTGCATGGATTAAATCCATTTGTGAGGATGCAATTGAGGTTGGCTAATAAGCAAACTTATCAACAGTTGCTAGAAGCATCTATTACCTTCGAAGATGACTACAAGAATGTCCAAGAGGATAGAAGGAAGAGAGCTAAGAAGGAAACCAATTGGTATAAGCAAGCAAGCCCAAGTGCAATCTGGAATTCAAACCAAGGAATAGGCCTTACAACAACAACAATTGCAATCGGAGTGCAAATCCAAACGCAAAGAATATTATATGCCAGAATTGCAAGCTCCCAGGGCATATGAGCAGGGATTGCCCAAAACCAGTAATTGTATGCCATGCTTGTGGTCAGAGAGGTCACATTAATCGCAATTGTCCAAGCAAACCACAAGGAGGTTGGCTGGTTCAAGATGGAAAGCAAGCTAGTGGAGGAAATGGACAGCCCAATAAAGGAGGAAATAATGGCAAGAACAACAATGGCAAGAGGAACAGACCTACCGGGAAGCTGAACTATGCAACCCTCGAGGAGGTGGATAATTCAGAACATGCACTAATAGGTACGCTCAATATCCTTACCAATCCCGGCAAAGTTCTATTTGATACTGGTGCAACTACTTCATTCATTTTCAGAAGAATTCTGTGATAAGTTCGGGATTAGAAGGGCAACGTTAGAAAACCATATGACCGTAGTTACGGCAGGGGGGAATGTGATTGTACGCCACATTAAACAAGATCAGGTTATCGCGATCTGTGATTGTACATACTTTGCAAACCTTTATGTGCTTCCTTTGAAGGGAATTGCAGTAGTGCTGGGGATGGACTGGATGATGGAACATGGATCTCAGATAAATTGTGAGGAGAAAACAGTCTCAATCAAAACTCCGAGTGGAGCAAGGATAGTTTACCAAGCAGATAAGCACAGTCATATCATGGTGGATCTGCAGTTGAATTCGATGAAAGAGGTCAAATTGGAAGATATTCCTATAGTAAATGAATTTCAAGATGTTTTTCCAGCAGAGCTACCTGGAATGCCACCATATCGGGAGATAGAATTCACTATTGATCTAATTCCTGGTACGCCACCAATAGCTCAAGGACCATATAAGATGGGGCAAAAATAATTAAAAGAACTCAAAGAGCAAATTGATGAGTTAGCCAGAAAAGGTTTTATTCAGGAAAGTGTATCCCCATGGGGAACACCAGTAATTTTTGTGGATAAGAGGGATGATGGAAGAAAGATGTGTGGAGATTACAAAAATCTGAAAAATGTTACTATAAAGAATAAGTATCCTTTACCAAGGATCCAAGATTTGTTTGATTAAGTGAAAGGATCCACAGAATTTTAAAAGATCGACTTAAGATCTGGATACCATCAAATAAAAATCAAATCGGAAGATGTTCCAAACACAACATTTGTCTCAAGATATGGACACCATGAATACCTGGTAGTACCATTTGGTTTGACCAATGCACCAGCAATATTCATGAATCTGATGAACAAAATCTTCATGCCATATTTGGATAAGTTCGTCATAGTCTTTATTGATGATATTTTGATATATTCCAAGGATAAGGAAGAGCATGCTGATCATTTGAGAATAGCATTATAGACTTTAATGGAACATAAACTTTATGCTAAGTTCAGTAAGTGTGAATTTTGGCTAGATGAGGTAGAATTCCTCGGCCATGTGATCAGTAAGGATGGAATTGTTGTAAATCCATCTAAAGTTCAGTCAGTACTAGAGTGGACTGCACCAAACAATGTGAAGCAAATTCGAGGTTTCTTAGGAATGGATGGTTTTTATTGGAGATTCATTGAAGGTTTCTCCAAAATAGCTGGACCAATGACCAAATTGTTAAGAAAGAATACACCATTCAGTTGGGATGAGAAGTGTGAAGACTAGGTTAACCACAGCTCCAATCTTAGCAGTTCCTAAAATAGGGAAGGACTTCACAGTATACTGTGATGCATCTAAAGAAGGTTTGGGCTGTGTGTTAATGCAAGATCGGAAGGTGATTGCTTATGGTTCAAGACAACTGAAACCACATGAAGTCAATTATACAACTCATGATTTAGAGTTAGCAGTAGTAGTCTTTGTGCTGAAAGGATGGAGGCATTTTCTTTATGGAGCCAGATGTGAGTTAGACACTGACCATAAAAGTCTTAAATATTTCTTCACTCAAAAGGAGTTGAATATGAGACATAAGTGTTGGTTGGAACTAATCAAAGATTATGATTTAACAATCAACTATACTCCAGGGAAAGCAAATGTTGTAGCTGATGCTTTAAGCAGAAAGAGTGTAGACATTCAGCCTAGCAATCAGGAGTTACCAAAAGAGTTACAAATGGACTTGGAAAGATTAGATCTTCAATTCATTAGAACAGAGGTTCTTAGAGGATTAGCTACTATGCAAGTAGTTGCAGAGCAGGACAGTGATCTTAAGCACGGAATTTTTAGACATCAAGCACAAGATCCTTTCATTGCTGAGGAAATTCGGAGGATATATCAAGGGCAAAAATCAGTTTTTCGCCTTGGAGATTATGAGTCTTTATGGTTTCAAGACCGTCTTTGTGTTCCTGATGTGACTGAGATTCGTGATGTCATACTCAGGGAAGCACATGAAACACCATATTCTATACATCCAGGAAGTACTAAGATGTATATGGACTTGAAAGAACTATTCTGGTGGAATAACATGAAAAGGGACATTGCTAAATAGGTATCGGAATGCCATAGTTGCCAAAGGGTGAAGGCTGAACATCAATGTCCAGCAGGACCATTACAACCTTTGGAAATTCCCGAATGGAAGTGGGAGGAAATAGGTATGGACTTCATCACATGATTGCCCATGACACCTAAACGGAAGGATATGATATGGGTAATTGTGGACAGACTCACTAAAAGTGCACATTTTATTCCGGTAAATCAGAAAGATAATGCCGAGAAGTTAGTAGAAGTTTACATCAAAGACATAGTAAGTAAGCATGGAGTACCCAAAAAGATCGTAACTGATAGGGGATCAGTGTTTACTTCAGCATTTTGGAAGCAATTACATGAAGCACTTGGTTCCAAATTAGACTTTAGCACAACCTATCATCCAGAGACAGGAGGTCAAACAGAAATAACAAATCATATACTAGAAGACATGTTAAGAGCTTGTGCATTAGATTTTGGAGGTACATGGGAATATCATCTACCATTGGTAGAATTTTCCTACAATAATAGTTATCAGAGTAGTCTGAGGGCAGCTCCATATCAGGTTCTGTATGGAAGGAAGTGTAGATCACCAATATGCTGGTATGAACCTAGAAGCAGCAAAGAATTTGCGCCAGACTATATTCAGGAAAAACAAGATATCATTGATAAGATCAAGGATAGACTTAAAATAGCTTAGAGTAGGCAGAAAAGTTATGCTGATCAAATTTGAAGATCTTGGCATCCAGAAGTGGGAGACATGGTATATTTGAAAGTAAGTCCAATGAAAGGGGTGAAAAGGTTCGGAGTTAAAGGAAAATTGAGTCCAAGATACATCGGACCATTCAAGATATTGAGTCAGAACAGGACTATATCTTATGCTTTAGAGTTACCATCAAAATTGGCTCAAGTGCATAATGTTTTCCATGTGTCACAACTTCGTAAATGTTTGAAAGTTAGAGATTATGCAATCACACATGAAGAGATAGAACTACAAATAGATTTAACCTATGTTGAAAAAACTTGTAAAATTTTAGAAGAAAACTGGAAAAGGTTGAGGAATAGGGCAATCAAGTACTGCAAGGTATAGTGGGAACATCATCCTGAAAGGGAAGCCACTTGGGAGAAAGAAGAGGATTTAAGAAAAGCCTATCCAGAACTATTCAGGTACATCTCAACAAACTTTGGGACGAAGTATAATTTAAGCGGGGAAGTCTGTAGCATCCTAGCATTTAGGAACCAACCAAGGGTCGATTTAGGAATTTGTGATATTGCATGCATGCATCTGTGAAAATGGGGGTAAAATTTTCGCCAAATAAAAACCTAAAGTGATCAAGGTTTCTTTCATACTTTGAGATTAGGTATAGTCTTGAAGGATGATTGTTATAGACTTTGATATGATCTTTGTGGACTTATGTGTTTTGGGAAATGAAATTTGAATTTAAACTTGAGTGTTGAATTTATAGTTCAAAAGAATTTAAAGTTATGTTTGAGTATTATACTTTAGTCAAGAGTTAATAATTAGTAGTTCAAACTTTATATAAAGAAAACAATTAAGAATAAGAATCTCCATTTCAAAATTGTATTCAATAAATAAGTTACACAAATGTAACTTATGTAAATGAGCAACAAACTTTACAATAGTAAAGAAATAAAAGAATAATAGTTATTTATTGAATAAAAGTACAATCTTTATTACAAAAGAATAAAAATAAAAAGTATAAAATAATAAATTAAAGATTACAATTGAATCAGAGGGATATTACAAGTGACTATTCTATAAAGAAAAATAAAAACCTAAACTAAAGTCTTGATCTTCAAATCTGGTACCTGCAAAATAAATAGAAACTTAAAAAAAGAAAGAAAGTTGGGATTAGAATTATTTTACTCTCAGAATTGATAGTGAAGTTCACTGTTAAAGATTTAATCATTGAGTAATCTTTTAAAGGGGCAAATTTCACCAATATGAAAGAATATATCTTTCATAATTTTAAGCCATAAGTCAAATAAATATCAAGGAGGGGCAAGTTTCACCAGCCAAGTAAAAAGTAATCTGATAGAAGTAACTTCCAAATTCAGAACATATCCACAAGTTGTGCAGCAGGCACACAAGCAGCACACACACCAAACTGCATGGTGTGTGCTGTCAGCACCATAGCAACAGCTCAATCACACAAAACCATCAACACAGCCATGAGAAGCCAACCCCACACCACTTTCTTGTTCATACACACCAAGAATAGCAGCCCAGCTAAACCAAGCCAAAGCCAAGCAAGATTACACCAATCAAAACCCTGGATCACATCACCAAAATGGTGACATAAGGAGGGGGTACATTCGGTGGATAGCAAGACCAAGATCAAGCAATCAGGACAAGGAGGTGAAGGGCTAGATCAAGGACAAGCCTAGGAGCTGGAAATACCAGGGGAGCACCAGATCAAGCTAACCACAAGATCAACAACAACAACCAAGTGTGGTGAGTAGTAACAGACCATCACATAATCTATCTATCTAAGCTAGACAAATATTTATGATTTGTCTCATACTCCACTTCTCAGAAAAACACCCAAGTGGTGTGATCCATCATTGAAGTTCTAAAGCACTTAGAGCAATCAGAAAACTATAAAGATCCAACTAAGATCTCATGGCAACATCATTGAAACTAGCTATCAAGATATATTTCAATTCAAGAATGAATATAGACAAGATTTAAACTTCTAGGCACATCTCTAAGACAAGAGTAACACCTTAGAATTTAATCTTATGGATATATATAAGTTATCAGGCCTACAATCATTTTTTCCCAACTTTGATTCAAGAAACAGTAGCTGGTATCACTTCCAGAACCAATCCATGAGAAATAATAAGAGAAGGGTCTAATCCCTAAACCTCAGACCCACATCATGGGTTCTAGGGATGCAAGGAAAGAGAATTCCACTTATCTATAATGCCAAGCCAATTTTAAGCTTGAACAAGACCAAACCAAGTAATATAATCTAATCTTGTGTGGCATACAAGGATGGTGTCACAAGAACAGTTCTAAACTAAGAAAGTTAAGCACCCAATCTTCACAGATACAACCAACCAACTATAAATCATTTTCCTGTCCTTAATCACAGGAATCATAACCAGGAATATTCATATATATATATATATCTTCCCTGTAAGAGACCATTTTGATCTCAAGCTATATATGAATTCTTAAGTCAATAGTACTAATACAGTGACTTCATCACACAACACTCACTATCATTAACCAAGTAATGACAGTGGTGAGCTATTAAACCACTAGATTTCCCAAGTATTGCTTCTAGAGAAACTTTACCATCTGAACCATATCAAAATTAATCCATAGAATCATCTGGTAAACCAGTAGCATCACCACAGGTAACCATCAGCAGTAATCCACACCAAGTCACCACTCCACAGGTTCAAGGATCATCAATACATGATCCAATTCATCAAATATTTAATCAACAAAGGGATTTAAACCCTAAGCAGAACAAATAATCCTAATAAGGATATGACACTAGCCAAGAATGGCCACTACCAACATTTAGCATGGGACAACCTAGCATAGAGAGCACTGGAGGGAGAGGAACAACTTACCTATGGTCCTCGCTGAAGAATAGAAGAGGAAGCAGAGGAGGCCGACGAACATGGCGACATGGGGAGCACCCCCAAGGGGGCGCTGCAACCCACGCAACTCCACGACGATGACCATAGCCACACCTGGAGGCGAGGAGCACCACCATAGCACACAACAGCAACAGCGGCGACAACAACCGTATCACCCCAAACCCTAGGGATCGGAACGGCATCGATCTACCACAGGAGGGCTCCAGGTCCAAATCGAATTGGACCAAAGGGTGAAGCAGGGTTGACAACCACCCTATGCACCACGGCGGTGGCCAGGAAGGTCCATGGTAGCACGAATCGCCGGCGGAAGCATCGCTGACCACGGGGTCGGGAGAGGAGAAGAAGAGAGGTGAGATCGAGGGAGAGACAGAGGGTGAGTTGGGCTGGTTGGGTCAAGACCCCTTAGGGGTGTTGTTTTAACTTTGCCCATTGGTCCACAAGGGCCCAATAAAACCAAACAGTCAGCCTAAATCACTTTAATCCTATTTTAATAATTAGGAAAAGACCAAAATGACCCTGAACTTAAATAAATTCTTGAAAATAAAATAAAAGTCCAAAAATTATAAATAAAATATTTTTGGATTCACAATAATCCAAAATATCCAAATAAATTAAGAGATAAAATTTTAAACATATAAATTTTATTAGGAATTTTGTAATATATATATTACTTATGGAATTTTACAAAATTATTGAAAGATGATAAAAATAAATAAAAATCACTTTCATTATATATTAATATTGTAGTATTTATAAAAATACTAAACAAATATTTAATATCAATTTTTTGGTGTTTAATGATAATTCTTAAAGGAATTATTAATTAAATAAAATACAAATAAATTGAAATAAAATAAAAGAATACAATATTCAATAAATATTAAAAATTAATATTTATAAACTCTTTATTACTAAAAGAATTTTTAATTTAAATAAATGGGGAAGAATAAATATAAAGTTAAATGATGCATTACATTACTTTGCATAATCATTTTGCTTCTTTAAATATTGTCCTTACCGGGCAATACTGATGCTTTTGTAGACATAGAAGCTCAAGGTCCAGTGCAAGCATCAGACTTCACTACATTGCCATCACAAGGCAAGTTCATCACTTGTTCATGTCCTTTGAAGAGTATTTATCAAAGTATATGCAAATTGTGTGTTCTCATCTATATTATTAAAAAGAAAACAATATTTTCTCAAGTTACTAAATCTTGGATATCATCCTAAGTGATGATATGATGGAGCAATAGAACTTAGGGTTCTAATGGCACTAATAATGAACAATTAGGGATTAATGACCCATGACATCAGTGATTCTAGCATCGTATATTACGCGTTAACCATGAGATTTGGAATGGGACGGAGAAGTCAGTTGTATCCTTTTCCTATCGTATGGAGGCAAGACGACCTTAACGTGACACTGTATTCCTTGTGCGGATCCAACATATGGGTGGGCACCCTTACGCCCCACACTTTTGGTGTCTAGATTATCTATGAATGGTGTTTAGGGATATAGTCCATGTAAATGGTACTATTCCGGGCATCACTAGGTCATAGAGTCTTCGGGAACTCATCAGGGTTTTAGCCTACCCGAAAGGGGGCTTAACGAAGGTGAGCCACCCCCGAAGGATCGTGCAGACATATGAGGTCGCGGAGAGGGCAGTGATTAGCTTGGACCAACTACTGGGCCACACATCATGGAAATGTGGACGGGAAAGTACGCCCGGTTGTGCAACAAGGAGTTGATCTCTCATGGGAAAATTAACGCACCTCTAGAGAGTATAAGAATTGTAACTTGTTACTCCCTGTTCCGGGAGGAGCTACGGACGCGGCAGGAAAGGAACTCCATGAAAGTTCTGGTCAACTTGTGAAGGCTGATGGTCATAGATTTTCATAATAAAATCAACCTTTGAAGAAAGATTTATGAAAATTGCATAGTGCCAAATACTGATAGTCCGAGGTGGTAGATAGAGAAACAAACTTCCTACCTTGCATATAATGAATTTGCTGGGTAACACTGTTACTCATCCTTTCCTTTGAATCCTTGCTTAGACTCTGAAATCCCGAAGATGCTCTAATGTATGCATCTGAGAGTTAAGAGGAGGTCTTCTATGAAGAGCCCAACCTGTATGGAGCCATATAAGGGGAGGACTACGACATCGTCTACGGAGGAGAATTCCAAGAGTCCGAATAATTACCATAGTTCTAGTAGCCACTTGAGCCAAGCAACATGAACAATATATATAACAATAAGTTGTTGAGCTCAATGTGGAGTTTAAGTTATAAATTTGAAACTTCCACTGAAATACTTATATTTTCATTTGTAAGTTGAATCTTTTAGAAGTCTTGAAATTCCGGTATTGTAATAATAATAACGTGTGTATGTTTGTAATATGGACCCGCAATGTTTCTGTTGTACCACTCTGAGGGATGTGATATTTACGGAACGGTGTTCAATGGATGTCATGTCAACAACTATAGTGTACTACACATGCAGTGGTATGTTGGGTCACCGCAAAGAGGCAAGAACATCGGGTCCTAGGGTGGCAAGTATGGGACTACAAAAACCACAACCCACGTGGCCTCCCATACAAGCCTTAACATGTTTATCATCCACCTCTTATCACATCCCCACATCCTACCATACTAGATTCATCCGACCACTAAGCATGGCTAAGCTTGACTGAACTGTGTCACTAGCGATGCTCATAAGCCAAACCCTAGTTATGCTAGGAGCAGTGGATCAGGTAGTATAGTTCACCAAGGGAAACATGCATCAGATAGGATTACTCTATCTACTGATAAAAGACTGTTGAACCGAATGCATAGGGCGAGAATAAAATACTTTGTAAACATAAGATTCATATATATATGAGTGGGGCTTCACTTTCCTTGTCCGTTGTTGGACTGGTACTGCTATTCGGTGGCGTTGACTTCAGCTTCAGGTTCGGTTCCTATTCGCAAAGAACCAATCACCGGAAAAGAGAAAACAACATTCAACACATGGCATGTGCAATGCTCACCGAAAAAGTTAAATATTGTTGAAATGAACCCTATAACATGCTTGGTCATTTTAAACGGGGTTCGAGAGGTCCAAACCCTAGAACAGGGGGATCCTTGAAATCACCAGTGGGGTTCAATTGGTTCTTATAATTAAACTTGCAATCAAAATTTGTTAACAATGTATGATTATAGCTTAGATAGATAGGTTTCATTTTTCTGAACATTTTGGTATATTATTTGTAATTTTTGATTTAAAATGAATTTAGTTATGAATTTCTCCAATTTTAATTCATTTTAAATCATTTTTGGAATATTTAAAAATAATTTCCAACTTGGGCCCACATGTCAAACTTTTATTAATTTCAGAAAAAATTTATAGAAAAGATTAAAAGTCTTGCAGGTATGGCCCACCTATCAGGGATTTCTTATTTACAGAAAATAATTACAGAAATAATAAAAGAAAAAGGAAAAAGGGATTATTACATCAGCATGACATCATGCTGATGTCATCAATGGTGGAGCTCCAGATCAAGCACGAATCTCGCAATCCCGTGCGCGACTGGATGCGCGGAGGGGCGCGTTGAAGAGAGGGCGTCGCGGGCGACCAGAAAGTGGCGGCTCCGCTAGCAGGGGGTCACCGGAGACGGAGGGGCGACGACGAACAGCAGCGGCGGCGACAGGCTCACGCGGGGAGGGCGGTACAGAGGGAGAGGAGGACAACGGAGGGGTGCTTGAGCACCAGTAGCTCACCGTGAGAACGATGGTGGTGTCGAGGAGGAAAGGCGAGCTCGGACGGCGACAAATCGAGGTCGGCAACGTCAGCGGCCGACGGTGTTTCGGGGTTGATTCCGGGGAGGAGGAGGCTTCCCAGCACGCGTGCTTCGAGGGAGAGGACGAGTACGATGAGGCGCGTCCAATGGTGGCCTCAGCGTGGCGCGGGGTGGTCAGGAACGACGGCGACTGGAGGTTGCCGACGAGCTAGGGTTTGGCCATGGCGAGAAGAAACGAGGAAGAGAGGGGGAAGTGGAGGGCTAGGGTTCTCCGGCGGTGACGCGGGGCTCTTATAGACGACGGAGGGCGGCGGCACGCATCTTGGCGCAAGCCAGCGATGGAGGCGCCACCATCGAGCTCTCGATCGGGTGGTGGAAGACGACCGCCAGAAGCGACGAAGCGGTACGAGCCCGAGGCGGGCTGCTGCTGGGCTAGCATGGGCCCCGGGTGGGCTGGCTCTGGGCTACTATTGCACGCGCGAGCAACCGAGTGAGAGAGGGATAGATGGGCTACGGCCCATAGAGCTAGGTTTATATATTTTTTCTAGGAAATTATTTTTCTTTTTCTGTTTTTCAATTTCTGTTTGTATTTTCAAATTCAATTATGTTTTGAATATTTCCAAATTACAGAAACTTTTATAAAATAACTGAAAACACTAATGGGCCCTTAACACAATTTGGGCTCCATTTATTTTGATAGTTTTTCAAAATATGTAAACCATTTGAATGGTTTCAGAGGAAGCAAAATTAGGGTTTTATTTGTGTTTATTTGTTTAAACCAAAGTGCAAGTATAATTCATGCATGAAATGCTCAAACATGTCGTTATTTAATATTACATAAAAGGGTGGTATGCTACAGCTCTACCCACTTATAAGAATCTCGACCCGAGATTCCTAGGTTTTAGAAAAGAAGGTAGGGTACTCAGATCGAAGACGATCTTCGCGTTCCCAGGTTGCTTCTGACTCAGAGTGATGAGACCATTGAACTTTCAGGAACTTGATGGTTTGACGACGAGTCTTGTTCTCGGTTTCATCAAGAATACGAACAGGGTATTCTCGGTAGGTTATATCATCTTGGAGATCCAAAGGTTCATGGTCCACACCACGAATGGGATCTTTGAAGCAACGCTTAAGTTGAGACACACGGAAGACATCATGTACCACTGGAAAATTTGAAGGTAGATCCAATTGGTAGGCAAGCTCACCCCGCTTGGAGAGAATGCGAAAGTGAAAGAACATGTGGGCCCCCATGTGTGGTTTTGGTAATTAATGACAATCTCTATGGACTAATGCTTGTATCAAGTTGTACTTGTAGGAATTTTACATAGGAAATGCTTGAACCATATGTTGGCTTCAAGGTTTGGAGAAGAAGTGAAGAGGATCATGTGGTGACCAAGGTGTTCAAAGAATGATCCACAGATTGGTCATGCATCACCATAATGAAGAAAAGAAGAAATGATGTGCAAGCTAAAGATGTGCAATATCTAGAAGATCTCATGCTTAAAATCTTTCCATCCTCGGTGATCATGGATCGATGAAGACAAGGTCAAAGTAAAGGTTTGCCCATGTTGTATGGGGGAGCAACTTGCAAGTCTTCAATCAAGCAAGTGGGTGCATGAGCAATCAAGAAAGGTGTTCCATCTTGAGAAGGACAAGATCGTATACATCAATATCAAGTGGAATATGCGCAAGGCAAAGGTATTATATTGATAGTGTTTCCTTCTTACCGGTCTCGTGGTGTTAGTTGGGGAGACCGGTTTATAGGATAGATAACCGTACTATCAAGAGGGGCTCTCAAGTGAGTAACTCGATCATATCTTTCCGAGAGAGCTCAAACCTTTGCATACTTAGCATCATACTTTCTTGGTTGTTATTTGGATCTTATCCATGTGAGCTTCTAGAGCTTGTAGTAATATTCATAACAAGCTATAGTTCATCAAAACCGGATTTCCCTTTTATATCATATTGCATTTTTGATCTTTGAGGTTTTCCGGTTTATCACCAAGAGAGGTATATCACTCTATAATACATGAAATGTTCTCTCTTGGTGGTATCCAATATTTTTTGGGTACCTCTTGTTGTCCTCTTTCCAACAAAATTGGTTTCGGGTCAATCGGGGTTTCCAAACTCTAGATATCGCCATTTGAAGTTTGCCTCTTATTTGGTCCAGACCGGAGTCTCCGGTCTGCATGGACCGGAGTCTCCGGTGTGGACCATAGTTTCCGCAGGAGTCCCCGGAGGGGGCTACATAATTCTGCCTGGGACAGTCTGATAGGTGGTCCGGAGGCTAGTCTAGAGGTTGTGCCAGAATCTCCAGTGTAGACCGGAGTCTCCAGTATGTACACCGAAGTCTCCGGTCTGGCAAGTCCCCAATGGGCAGAAAACGGTCAGAAATCTGTGGGCCTATAAAAAGGGGCCCTTCTTCCCCAATGACTTAGCTCGAGTTTTACAGGCTTTCTCCTCCATTCTTGAACCTCTTGAGATTGCTCCCCCTTCAATCCCTCCCTATATTCTTGCATATACATTAGGGATTGTAAAGAGGAGATCTAGATGTACAATCCCACCAATCCATCTCTCCTCTAAGTGAGGGGAACATCTTGGGATCTAGATCTTGGAGTCTTTTGTGGATTTCCTCCATTGTTCTTCCTCTCTTATTCCCCCACAAGCTTTTGTAGTCTTGGTGGAATTTGGGAGAGAAGGATTTGAGCACTACTTGTGTTCTTGGCATTTTCATTTGGTGCATCGGTTTGAGTTCTCCCTAGAGGATTTGGTGAGTGAAAGTTGAGAAGCTTTTTACTCTTGTGTTCTTGGAACCCTAGACGGCTTGTTGGTGTTGCAGGTTGTGGCCTTGGTGGTGTTTGTTGGGAGGCTCCAATTGAGTTGTGGATAAGTTCCCCAACCTTGTGAGAGGTTCCGGTTCACCACCGACAAGTGCACCGATAGTGGAAGTGTGGATCGATCCCGTTGGGGTAAGATTCACCGGAGAATAAGGGAGGCCTTTTGTGGCGTAGGTGGTTAGATACCACCCCCTCTCCAAACAAGACATACTCAGTGTTGGGAGGAACTCGGTAAAATATCGTCGTCTCCGCGTGCCTCGGTTATCTCCATACCCGAGCTCTTAATTATGCACTTTACTTGGTGATAGCCTTCGTTCTTGAAGTATATATCTCGCTATCACATAGTTGTTTGACATGCTTAGCATAAGTTGTTGGTGCATATAGGTGAACCCTAGATAGTTCTAGGTTTTGTTCTTAACAAAGTAAACTCTAGTTTAATTCCTCCTTTTTTGAGCAACTCTCAGAAAAGTTTTAATCTCCTATTCACCCCCCCCTAGGCGACATCTGTATCCTTTCAATTGGTATCAGAGCACGGTCTCTCATTTTAGGCTTCACCGCCTTGAGAGTAAAGATGTCGGCTAGAGGATTAGTGCACAATGACATGTTCATATTCAATTGGACAAATTATGATATATGGAAAAATCCTATGCTCATTCATTTTTGGGACATGGACCCAAATTTGGAGCGTATTGTAGATATGGGTTTTTCTCCTCCTATGGATTTCAAAAATCTATCTTGTGAGGATGAGAAAAACTTATATCTCGATGCTCAAGCTTCTAATGTGCTTGTTAATGCTTTGAGCTATGTAGTTACCTCTTCAATCATTCCTTTTTGGAGTGCTCATGAGTTATGGACAAAACTTCAAGATAAATATGTTGTGTCCAATATTGTTGAGGATGATTGTGTTGCTTCCACTTCCGGTCGAGATGAGTTCTCATTCTCTACCACTTCACCAACATGTGACTTTTCACAAGGTAATGATATGGTGAGTGGTGATAGAAATTGCAATTTGGATACTGTTCTTACTATTTGTAATCCCTCATCTCTATCTAGTTGCAATGATCTATCTTTGGACCTTAACACTTCTAGCACTACAAACCTCTTACATGCTTGTGTTAATAGTCCTTGCATATCATGTAGAAATGACTAACATAAATCTCATGATGATATGCTTGTGTTGTCTTGTTGCCATGATAAAAATGCTTCTATTTCCTCTAGTGCTTGTGTTGCTAACCATGTAGAGGAAAATGAAGATTCTATGGGCCAAGACAAGGTCTTGAATAGAGCTACAAGTGCAATCTCATCATCACCTTCCTCCGATTCTCACATATGCCTTATGGATAAGGAAACAAAGGTAACCTCTTTGGATCCCATTGTATCTCATGATGATGATGATGAGGTTGAGAATGATAATGATTATTATCAAGGTATGATATTACCTCTATTAAGAAAATGGGAGAGGTTATCTATAGCGCTCTCTTAAAACATAAAATTGCTTCCTCCAACTTTATTGAAATCTTGAATTATAGTATAGAAGGCAATGATCTTATTGAGGAGCAAGAAAACTTAACTGATGTACAATTTGCGCGTGAGCGTAAGTATGCTAATGAAATTGCTCAACTAAATGACTCCCTTGAAGAAGAACAAACCACCAAAGAATCTCTTTAGGAGACTTTCACTCTAGAATTATCTAGAGTAAAAGAATACCATGATAGAGAACTTGTGGTGGCAAACTCCTTCAATATTAAAAATGATGAACTTGAAGTTGCTTATTCTAAACTTGTTGAGGATTTTAAGCATCTCGAAAATGGCTCTCGGGTCATTAAGAGGGATCTCATCAAACTCACCGAGTCACATGAGCAACTTAAAGCTTCATATTCAAAAGAGCTTGCCAAGTTGCCCTCACCTCTTGCTAATAATTATGATGCTTGTGCTACTAACTCTATTTCTTGTGAAGCATCTATTTAAAGGAGAATGTTGAGCGAAAGGCTCAAATTGCTTTGCTAACTAGCAACTATGGGAAATTAGAAGAAAGCCATGTTAAGATCTCAAGCTCGCATGAGGATCTCCTAGTCTCCCATGGTAGGCTAAAGTTGGCTCGTGAGGCCATCATGTCAAAGGTAACATCTAGTGGGACTCATGTGGACATTAGCACTATATCTACTACAAATGTTATATTGCCATGTTCTAGTCCATGTAATTCATCCTCTCACAACCATGCTATATCTCGTGATGAATTACATTTTGTGCCTTGTTGCTCTAACAATGTGGCATCTACTTCCTCTATTACTTTTGTTGAAACTAACCATGTAGAGGAAATCAAAGAGCTCAAGGCTCAAGTCACGTCTTTGAAGAATGACTTGAGAAGGGGTCATCAAGGGAAGTCCGCACTCAACCAAATCTTGAGTGTGCAAAAATCCCCCAATGACAAGAGTGGGCTTGGATTCAACTCCAATGTCAAGAAAAAGTCCACTATCAAGTTGAAGCACAAGGACACCAAGAAGAATGGCCAAGATCAAGTCAAGAATCTGGCCAACATTGTTTGCTTCAAGTGCAAGGAAGAAGGGCATCATGTCAAACATTGCCCATTAAATAAGAAGTTCCTTGGCCAGAAGCAACAAGGGAAGCGACCTCAAGCTCTACATCTTGTTAGAGATGGGCCTCCTCCCAAGAAGACTCAAGATCTTCCTCAAGTTGTTGCTTCATCCAAAAATAAAGATGGCAAGAGAAGAACTTGCTACATTTGCCGTAAGAAAGGGCACATTTCTTCCTCATGCACTATTGGTATATCCTCATCCAACCCTATCATTATTGATGATGCTTATTCTCTTTATAAGGATGAGGTTGGCAATGTGTTTGCCAAATTTGTTGGTGCCAATGTGGTGTGAAGAAAAGATCCATTTGGGTTGCCAAGCCTATTGTGGCTAACTTCTTAGGACCCAACTTGGTTGGGGACCAACAAGCCAAAACTTGATCAATAGGTGTGTTTTGGAGGGCATTGGAGTCTTGGCTACATTATGAAGAATTGAGGGATCTTCGTCAATTATTATTGTCAAGCCAAGCCATTTGTATTATCATGATTATATTATATTTCCAATGTTCCTCCTTGCGGTAAGATATGCTTAACTCATTACATTGAAAGTTACTCGCCCCTTGTGCATGTGTTGGTTTTGTATCGTCCATGCTTTTGTACATGTTGTGCTTTCCACTTAATTATCTTGAGATATCAAGTATATTTGTATATGATTAGATGGCACACCCTGTATGTGTGTTTCTTGTATTGGAGCCTTAATTGATTATATTTTATATCTTATTTGGCTCTTGTGAGAGATTAATGGACTATCCCATTTTGGGGGAGTGTTATGCTTGGGCATTCCACAATCCTAAAATTGTGTGTACATGAGGAATACCACCTATTATTTATATTGGATTATTTTCTAGTCTCTATGTGGTATAATTCTCATGAGAAATTTAAGTTTTATAATGTCCATTAATTATCTATATTTGTATCATTTCGCCTCGTGTTGGTTTTATGGTAGTATCACATTATGGGGGAGTCATATGCTTAGTGCGTATTACAATCCTAGAAAATGTGAACATTCGAGGTGGTGTCACTTAGAATTGATATTGATCATTATCTAGCGCCTATGTGACACATTTGCTCATAGAAGTTCCAATTTGCTTGAATACTTTCATTGATCATATTTTGGATATTGTATATGAGAGTATTTCTTGGTATGTGTTTCCTCATATTTAGATCTCTATATCATCATGGAAACCATTTGATTCAAGTTACTCTAATCACTAGTGATTGTGTGACTATTGGAAGCTACCAATAATCTTGTTCGAAGTATCATGCTTAATTCTTATATTTTTTTATATGCTTCTTGTTATGACTATGATCTTGGATATCCATGCAAGCTACCTTGGGAAAATTATTCCCAATATTTCTTGTCCTTGGACAATGAGTACCCAACTTATGGTAGAATTTATTGATCATATTCACTTTGGCCCTTGCTTAATAGTGTCCTATCTTTGGCCAAGTAAATGTTTTATGTGCTCCCATGTATTCCTTGCTACTTTTGGATCTTCTTATTTTATTGGTATCCTCTTGTGTTTTATTTAATGTAGGTAGTAGTGATGATCTCATTTGTGTGCATTTTGCATTCAAAAGCAAAATTCTATATAGTGTACTACTTATGGGTGAGCTCTCCTATATTATTTAGAACACTCATATTTATGCTTCTTTGTTTGATCCATATCGGATTTTATGTGCTTGGAACCTCAATATTTTTGTTTTTGTATTTTGTGCCATCATGAGAAGTTTGGGGAGTTTGGTTTCTTATTGGAACCTTGATCTTTCTGGGAGTTGGTTTTGTCTCATTCCTTGTTTCATGTTTTGTCCATTTTGAGAATGAGATAAATACTTGAGCATTTCTGTTCTTATATATCTTTTGCCATTTGGCTTTTGGCTAGTTCATTTGTTGAACTTGTGATCTTTCATGTGTTGAATTGGTTCGTTAATACAATTTGGACATCATTTGTCATGTCACACTCTTGTGTGTGCAATCTCGATTTACTTGGTGTTTTTGTTCAAATTGTATCTCCTTTTTGGTTCTTGAAAGCTTCATGCATGCATGTTTACTATATGTTTATATTATGGCTTGCTTGCTTTCTTTGATCCAATATATAAGGGAAACTCCACCAAATCCCATCGGCTAAGTTGTGCATGAAATTCAATTTCATATGAATATGCACATATTTGTGTGGAGTCTCCCCTATGTATTGTAGTTGCACTAACTATTTTCGACCCAGTATGTTTGGGGACCATTTTGTACTTAATTGTGTTTTAGGTACATTGGAGATATATTGGATGCTTGTCTCTCAATTTTGAAGAAGTGGTGCATACATGAAAATTTGAGGCAAGATATAGGATGATCAATGAATTCATATCCTCTACTTCCTACCAATTATATCTCGTTAACAAGTATCTCTTTCTCATGCATATTTATCTTGCTTCGAACCTTTTGAAGGTTGCATCTTGGCATGAATTTTTGTAGTTGTATTTGTGTGATTCTAGCCTTAGTTTTAAGAAGAACTCTCTATTGTAAATGTGTATAAGTTGAGATGAGTGCATATAATTGGGACTATACAAAATCATGCATATGATACACCAATCCCAAATATGTCAATCTAGCAATTTTATTGCCCATCTTTTCCTCAACTTCTCTCATGTGCAATAGTGAGATTATGCTAGTTGATTTTTCCTTGTTAAAGTGATACTTGTTGCCTTTCTCCATATATTCCAACTTTCTCCTTTTCCCTTGGTGATAGTTGTACTGTATGGGGTGTGTTGGTTGTTGAAGCTCATCGATGTACAATAAGATATATTTGACCCTTTTGGCTATGCTTTCAAGAAAAATCTTGTTGGTAGTTTCATGACTTCATTTTGGATATCCTGCTCTATTTATTTTAGGTATCTATTCTGTGTGTACATGTTTCTTGTGGATCAATGTATTTGCAATATTGTCTACTTAGAAACTTATACACATGAAAGAGGTTACTCTATTTTGTCTTGATAGCTTCCTTGTTTCGTGTGTGTTGTATGGTCATGCTAAGCAATATCATTCATTGAAGATTATGTGGATATTCCATGATCATCCTTGTACTAGTCTTATAATATGCTATGTCATGCATCTCACACATCCTTGTGGTTGAGCCTGCTAGTACGTTGTCTCTTACTTATTGCTCAACCATTTTTTTTGCAAATTTTATGCCTTGGTATATGCTCATTTGCACAAAGTAGTGTTATAAGTAAAATAGAGGAAGTGTGGATTCCATGTTGTGCACATTGTATTCACATACAAAAACCTAATCTGTGCACATACCTTGGGGAGCTTCCTAATTTTATTTATAGTACCACTGTGTGCTTATCATATTTGTTCTCTCATGCCTTGTATTGTTAAATGAACTTGGATGAGTGAGGATTCCATGATTATGCACCTTGTTCCCAAATACAATTATCATAATTGGTGCATTATCTTTGGGGATCTCATCTAATTCATTTAATAATGCTCATTTGTCTTCTTTCTCATTATTGTGCCTTAAATGTTTATGGAGGAGTGAGGATTCCATATTTGTGCATTTTTGTATTGAAATACAACGATTCTAAAGTATGCACAAATCTTGGGGAGCTTCTCTATTTTATTTAAGCATTAGTTTCATCCGTCATTTGTTGTGTTTTAAATGCTTATGGGGGAGCAAGGATTCCATATTTGTGCATTATGTATTCCAATGCATTTATATAATTGTGCACAAATCTTGGGGATCTTCTCTATTTGTTATTTAAAACACTCATCTACTCGTATCATAATATCTTGTTGTTTCCATTTGGACTCATTTGTTGTTTTCAATTGGTTTGCCGGATCTTGTGATTGCTTACATCATTTGTTGATGCATCTTTTATCTTATTTATTTTGGCAATCTTTGGGTCCTCAATATAGTTCTACTTACTCCCAAGTATTCATCATTGGATATGTGAGAATGCACACCTTTGGGGATTTATCACTATATTGGCCTTCTAGAACTTGTCACCCATTTTGGCAATTGATGCCAATGGGGGAAAGTTTTAGAGGGTTTAAGGGAAATAGTTTATGCTTAGAGTTTGTTTCTAAGCATTTTCTTTTCATGCTCTTGCATCTTTGTTGTTTCTTAGCATGTGGTATATATATAGAGGAAACTCCACCAATGATAATGATTGGCAATATATGCAATGAAATTCAAGTTCATCACACATGCATAGATTGTGGGGGAGTTTGCTATATATATGGTGATGGTACCAATATCACATACTTGTGTAGTATTTGATATTGGTGCTACCATTTTATTTGTTAAATTCCTTATATAAATCCTCTCAAAGGGATTGTCATCAATTACTAAAATGGGGGAGATTGAAAGAACATGTGGGCCCCCATGTGTGGTTTTGGTAATTAATGACAATCTCTATGGACTAATGCTTGTATCAAGTTGTACTTGTAGGAATTTTCCATAGGAAATGCTTGAACCATATGTTGGCTTCAAGGTTTGGAGAAGAGGTGAAGAGGATCATGTGGTGACCAAGGTGTTCAAAGAATGATCCACACATTGGTCTGCATCAACATAATGAAGAAAAGAAGAAATGATGTGCAAGCTAAAGATGTGCAATATCTAGAAGATCTCATGCTTAAAGCTTTCCATCCTCGGTGATCATGGATCGATGAAGACAAGGTCAAAGTAAAGGTTTGCCCATGTTGTATGGGGGAGCAACTTGCATGTCTTCAATCAAGCGAGTGCGTGCAAGAGAAATCAAGAAAGGTGCTCCATCTTGAGAAGGACAAGATCGTATACATCAATATCAAGTGGAATATGCGGAAGGCAAAGGTATGATATTGATAGGGTTTCCTTCTTACCGGTCTCGTGGTGTTAGTTGGGGAGACCGGTTTATATGATAGATAACCGTACTATCAAGAGGGGCTCTCAAGTGAGTAACTCGATCATATCTTTTCGAGAGAGCTCAAACCTTTACATACTTAGCATCATCCTTTCTTTGTTATTATTTGGATCTTATCCATGTAAGGATCTAGAGCTTGTGGTAATATTCATAACAAGCTCTAGTTCATCAAAAACGGATTTCCCTTTTATATCATATTGCATTTTTGATCTTCGAGGTTTTCCGGTTTATCACCAAGAGAGGTATATCACTCTATAATACATGAAATGTTCTCTCTTGGTGGTATCCAATATTTGTTGGGTACCTCTTGTTGTCCTCTTTCCAAAAAAATTGGTTTCGGGTCAATCGGAGTTTCCAAACTCTAGATATCGCCATTTGAAGTTTGCCTCTTATTTGGTCCAGACCGGAGTCTCCAGTCTGCATGGACCGGAGTCTCTGGTGTGGACCGGAGTTTCCGCAGGAGTCCCCGGAGGGGGATCCAGAATTCTGCCTGGGACAGTCTGATAGGTGGTCCGGAGGCTAGTCCGGAGGTTGGGACATAATCTCTGGTGTAGACCGGAGTCTCCGGTCTGTACACCAGAGTCTCCGGTCTGGCAAGTCCCCAATGGGCAGAAAACGGTCAGAAATCTGTGGGCCTATAAAAAGGGGCCCTTCTTCCCCAATGACTTAGCTCGAGTTTTACAGGCTTTCTCCTCCATTCTTGACCCTCTTGAGATTGCTCCCCCTTCAATCCCTCCCTAGATTCTTGCATATACATTAGGGATTTTAAAGAGGAGATCTAGATCTACAATCCCACCAATCCATCTCTCCTCTAAGTGAGGGGAACATCTTGGGATCTAGATCTTGGAGTCTTTTGTGGATTTCCTCCATTGTTCTTCCTCTCTTATTCCCCCACAAGATTTTGTAGCTTTGGTGGAATTTGGGAGAGAAGGATTTGAGCACTACTTGTGTTCTTGCCATTTGCATTTGGTGCATCAGTTTGAGTTCTCCCCAGAGGATTTGGTGAGTGAAACTTGAGAAGCTTTTTACTCTTGGGTTCTTGCAACACTAGAAAGTTTGTTGGTGTTGCAGGTTGTGGCCTTGGTGGCGTTTGTTGGGAGCCTCCAATTGAGTTGTGGAGAAGTGCCCCAACCTTGTGAGAGGTTCCGGTTTGCCACCGACAAGTGCACCGATAGTGGAAGTGTGGATCGATCCCGTTGGGGTAAGATTCACCGGAGAATAAGGGAGGCCTTTTGTGGTGTGGGTGGTTAGATACCACCCCCTATCCAAACGAGACACAATCCATGTTGGGAGGAACTCGATAAAATATCGTCGTCCCCGCGTGCCTCGGTTATCTCCATACCCGAGCTCTTACTTTTGAACTTACTTGGTGATAGCCTTCGTGCTTGAAGTATATATTTTGCTATCACATAGTTGTTTGACATGCTTAGCATAAGTTGTTGGTGCACATAGGTGAACCCTAGATAGTTCTAGGTTTTGTTCTTAACAAAGTAAACGCTAGTTTAATTCCGCCTTTGTTGAGTGTCGGGGGGATAACACCTGGGTGGGAAAGCCAGGCACAAGTAGGCCGGCTCCAGATGATGCAGGCCGCCTGGCCTCCAGGAAAGACAACTCTAGCCGACTGGCGAGCACGCCCGGCTGGGCTTAAAACCTTCCCGGCTGGCCCGTCTAGCCGGTGGCCAGAAGAACCGACCGGGTGGCCGTTTCCACCCGGCTCACCTCGGATTCGATGGAGAGCACCAAAGGGCTGACGCTTCCCGTGGGGTAAGCTTCTGGCTCTCCCTCGTCATCAAGGAAGCTGGCATGCCGTCATGACCAGCGCTACCCAACGAAGATAAAGCAAGATGGTCGGCTGGACTGGCGAAAGCAGTCCGGGTGACCGTTAAAGCAAGGATCACGCCCCAAAGGAAGCCCGGGTGACCACTAAAGAGAAGGGTGACGCTAAAAGAAGGGCGGACTAGGTCCTAGCCCACTGGCTGGGCCCTGCAGCTGGCCCTGTCCTGTAAACCCATATCCAAACAGTAAACCCTAGGACCCGATCTGTTATTTCCCCCAGACCAGTATATAAGGGAGGGCAGAGCTAGGGTTCTAGGTAGGCAACAATAGAAGGATAGAAGTGTTAGAATCAAGTTCCCATCTTCCTCTAGCCCTCGATAGTAGCTACGTAAACAACTCAAGGAGCATTTGTACCGAGCATCAGCTCCCATACATAGTTTATCTTGGAGGAGTAGGGGTGTTACCTTGCCAAGAGGGCCCCGAACCTGGGTACGTCCCTGTGTTCGCAGTGTACTGTGCCCAACCCGTTGCGTGAGCCCCTGAATGCATCCATGTGTCCCTTCTTTGCCATCTCCGATGGCACTGCCGTGTTCCACACCACGACAATTGGCGCCCACCGTGGGGCGCAGCGCTTCGGCTGGGATCAGCTTCCGCACGGGACTTCCGCTTGTCGCCGGCGAACGCGTGGCCACTGGCCTCGTTCTCACTCTAGGTGCCTTCGACTGCGTCATCAACAATGCAGCGTGTTTCGCCAGGAACACATTCCCCGCTGACGGCTCCATCATGCATTTTGGAGACGTCCGCGTCTACGTCGCCACTATCGGTGAGGGTTTTCCCAGCGTGGTCACCCCCGTCCTGGACGTTCCCCTCACCCGCGTCCCAGCCATTGGGAGTGGTCGCGTCAAAGTCATGATGGTAAACGCTCGCGAAAACCATGGGCAGCCTCAAGAACGTCGGGCAGGAGGAGAAAACTCTGCGCTCGAGCAAGAGCAAGACCCGCTCACTGCCTCCATCCAGCACTTGCGCGCTCCGGTCGTCGTCGAGACGGATCCAGCGACTGCAGCGGCAGCACTCGAAGCTACGCGCCAAAAACTCCTGGAAGATCTAGCACCAGGGGCGCGACTGGGCGTTGGCTGAACCAGCATTGGCTGAACGCCACGTGCACGATTACAACGCAGTTCACGACTTCGCCAGGAAGATCTAGCACCAGGGGCGCGACCGGGCGTCGGAACTGGACTGCGCCGCCAACTCGCATGCAGGTGTGGCGCGGCCGATCTACAGCACTCCCGCCAAGAACATGAGGGTAGCCGTGGCAGCGGTCGTGGAGCTAAAGCACCTTGAGGGTGAGGAACTTCGTCGCCAGCAGGAGCGCGTGCAGCTCCTCGTGGCCACTGCGAACAAGCATGAAGCCGAGGGCGTCCCCAACCAGATGGGCAACTCCCACGACATCGTCGTCCGCAAAGGTGCAGACCAGACGACGCACGGAGGAAGCAAGCATCAACAAGCCTCTTCTCCAGGAGGGGTTGGGCAAAACAGCCGCCCGCATGGCGAATCGGGCAACCGCGGTCGCCACAACCGGGATGCCGCCGCCTCCAGCGTAAGTCACGCAGGCGGAGCTTCCCAGGGGAAAAAGACGTGAGCACCGGAGGAAGAAGCAGAAGCGAACAAGGACCCGCCTGCGTCGCGCTTGAAGGTCCGGCTCTGTCCCCGAGAATCGGCTGACGCGCGGGAGCGCATCGACCTCCTGGTGCAGTCACGCACCTTGGAGGAGGAAAGTCCGACTGGCCTAAAGTGTTGCGGCCCGCGCATCTGGAACGAGCCGTTTCCAAAGGGATTTTCGCTCCCAAGGGACACGCCAAAGTACAACGGAACCGTCAAGCCCAAGGATTGGTTGGTCGATTAAACCACCGCAGTGGGAATCGCCAATGGCAAACTCCGCCTGGTTGTTCGCTACGTCCCCCTCATGCTCATCGACTCGGCAAGGACATGGCTCAATAACGAGGAATCGAGGCGAACCCGGAAAAGATCGGAGCCATCAAGCGCATGGAGCTGCCTCAGAACCGGCGAGACGTGCAGAAGTTCACCGGGTACCCTCCTTCCCTCAGCCGGTTCGTCAGCTAGCTAGGAGAGAAGGCCCTTCCCCTGTACCAGCTGATGAAGAAGACAGACAAATTTGTCTGGACAGCTCAGGCGGATGAAGCTTTCCGAGACCTCAAGCGCATGCTCACCTCGCCACCCGTTCTGCCGGCGCCAGCAGCAAAGGAGCCCATGCTGATGTATATCGCTGCCACAAACACAGTGGTTAGCGTGGTATTAGTCATGGAGCGACCAGAGGAAGGAAAGGCTCAGATGGTCCAACACCCCATATACTACCTAAGTGAGGTGCTCTCGCTATCCAAGCAAAACTACCCCCACTATCAGAAGCTAGTGTACAGCGTGTACATGGACGCGAAGAAGCTCAAGCACTACTTCCAAGAGCATTCCATCCGGGTGGTAGCATTGGCCCCACTCGTGGAAATCATTGGCAACAAAGACGCCACTGGCCACGTGGCAAAATGGGCCATCGAGCTCGCCGCGCATAACATCCAGTACGAGCCGCGACCCGCAATCAAGTCACAATCATTGGATGATTTCATAGTTGATTGGGTAGAGACACAATACATTCCCCTAGTGCCGGAGTCAATTTACCGAAAGCTACACTTCGACGAATCAAAAATGAGGGGAGGACTTGGAGTCGGAATCGTGATAACCTCGCCCAAAGGAGACCGGCTGGAGTACGTTCTCCAGATCCACTTCAAAGCTTCCAACAACGTCGTCGAGTACGAAGTACTCATCCATGGGCTCAAGATGACCAAGCAGATAGGCATCCAGAGGGTGCTATGCTTCCGAGATTCAGACTTGGTGGTGCAACAAGTATCTGGCGAATGGGACGCCAGGGATGCGAACATGGCCCTTTGCCGCTTCTTCGTCTAGTATCTATGTGCCTGCTTCGAAGGATGTGAGTTTCACCATGTGCCCAGAGCCAACAATGAAGCTGTTGACGCCTTGGCCAGAGTCGGGTCAACAAGACAAGCCATACCACCTGGGGTCTCCCGCGAGCAATTGCGCCAGCCCTCCATCACTCCCTCACCAGAATCCGACTCCATCATGCTCAGCGTGGACCCAGGAACAGCCGGTGTCGCGACACACCCGAGGACTGCTGCATCGCACCTGGGGACTGTCGCGCCGCACCTGGGGACTGCTGCATCGCACCCGGGGACTGTCGCGCCACACCCGGGAACTGTTGCGCCGCACCCGGGGACTGTCGCACCCCACCCGGGGACTGCTTCGCTGCGCCCGAGAGCTACCGCGACATGGCCCGTGGTCGACATCAGCACGTTCCCACCCGGCAGGCCTCCCGACGTTCCGGACCCGGCCATCCGCGAGGAGATCAAGCTCATCATACAGACGATGCACACCGTACGGGACACACCTGATTGGGCAAAGCCCTACATGAATTTCCTGGCTAAGGGCGACCTGCCGACAGAAGAGGTGGCAGCACGACAAGTGTGACGAAGGGAAAGCGCCTACACCATCATCAACAACGAGCTGTACAAGCGTAGCGTCGGGGGCATCTATAAACGATGCGTCAGTCAGGAGGAAGGAGCCAAGCTTCTAACGGACATACACCAGGGCGAGTGTGGCCACCACGCATCGTCAAGGGCAATAGCAGCCAAGGCCCTTCAGCATGGTTTTTACTGGTCGACGGCGCTGAAGGACGCCGAAGAAATAGTCAAGACATGCAACGGTTGTCAGCGATTTAGCCAGCTAAAGCACACCGTCCGCGGCACTCAAGACAATAACAATCACCTGGGCATTCGCGGTCTGGGGCCTGGACATGGTTGGGCCATTCAAGACAGCTCGATCCGGTATGACACACCTGCTCGTAGCCGTTGATAAGTTCACCAAGTGTATCGAGGCGAAGCCAAGAAAGAAGCTAGACGGAGCGACGGTGATCAAGTTCTTCACAGACATCATCATCTGGTTCGGATACCCGCACAACATCATTACTGACAACGGAACCAACTTCGTGAAAGGAGTCTTCGCTCGCTTCTGCGGGGAAAAAGGGATCCGCCTGGATCTGGCATCAGTCGCACACCCACAGTCCAACGGACAGTGCGAGCGTGCTAACGGTCTGGTTCTATCCAGAATCAAGCCACGGCTTATCGAACCGCCCATCAGATCACCCGAATGTTGGATAGAGGAGCTGCCAGCAGTGCTTTGGACCCTATGCACAACACCCAATCGCTCAACCGGCTTCACACCGTTCTTCCTCGTCTATGGGGTAGAAGCCATTCTCCCCACAGACATCCAGTTAGACGCACCCCGCGAGCAGCTCTACACGGAGCAGGAAGCCAAGGATTCAAGGGAAGACGGCATGGACTTGCTCAAGGAGGCACGCGAGTTGGCTCTGTCTAGATCAGCAATCTACCAGCAAGACTTGCGCCGATACCACGCCAGCCGGATCCGGCCCACCTCTTTCCACGAGGGAGACCTGGTGCTGCGCCTGGTCCAGAGCACCAAAGGAATGCACAAGTTGTCCCCGCCATGGGAAAGACCATTCATCGTCAGCCGAGCGCTCCACAACAATTCATACTATATGATCGACGCGTAGCAGCCGATGAAGAACAAGGCAGATCGCTCAGACGAGGAGACGGAGTGCCCATGGAATGCAATCCTGCTCCGGGCATTTTACACTTAGAAAAGTGTATGTATCTTCCCTTTTTATGTAGCAAGTGAACATGATTGAAAGCCTTGGCGCAGCGCCAAGTACTTTGTCCAAATTCCGTACACCATCTACATTTTCGTACCGGCTGGCCTAGGCCCCACGATTTCTACAGACGGCATAATATTGCACGCGGCGTCTAGAGTAACCTCTTCGGTTCCAGCTTCAGTACGCATGTCGGTTGTCGACCCGGCAAGAGGAAAAACTCAAAGCGCATGCGGCAAGAAGATGCAAACGTATAAAGCAAGGGCGTCCATGCGAACCGGTCGCACCCTACACGAGTTAATCTAGCAATAGTGAACCGAAGTATCACGAGGCACGCCAACATAGCCAATCCTTCGGTTCCGGCTGCAGACCGCAACCCGGCTGTCAGCCGGCAAGGAAAAACGCTCGAAGAGCCAATACTCACTGAGAAAAGGGGAATTGCTAACGGCCTAACTCGAAGGGGCGCGCATCTATTTTCCTTCTACGATAAGTACCAACTAACGAATGAGCATATGCGCAAGAAAACTAACCCAAAGCAACGCTTTGTCTCGCACGACCCGAGCCATAAATTGGCAGGAAGCAAGGTGGCAAAAGAGCTTGGACCCCGCTGGCTACCCCAGCCGGCCCTAACCTCGGGGACTACACCCAATGGATGCGCTCCCGCGCACACACAAACTCAAGTCAAGGTAGCCAAAAGAGCTTCACCCCGGCTGGCTACCGCAGCCGGCCCGAACCTCGGGGACTACACCCAGTGGACGCGCTCCCGCGCACCCACAAACTCAAGTCAAGGTAGCCAAAAGAACTTCGCCCTGGCTGGCTACCCCAGCCGGCCCGAAGCTCGGGGACTACACCCAGTGGACGCGCTCCCGCGCACCCACAAACTCAAGTCAAGGTAGCCAAAAGAGCTTCGCCCCGGCTGGCTACCCCAGCCGGCCCGAACCTCGGGGACTACACCTAGTGGACACGCTCCCGCGCACCCACAAACTCAAGGCAAGGTAGCCAAAAGAGTTTCGCCCCGGCTGGCTACCCCAGCCGGCCCGAACCTCGGGGACTACACCTAGCGGACGCGCTATCGCGCACTCACAAACTCAAGTCAGGACGGCAAAAGAGCTCCAACCCGGCTGGCTATCCTAGCCGGCCCGGGCATAAAAGACCGCAAATGGCAGAGATATAAACAAAGATAAGCAAAAGGCACCAAGCCATAAAGCGGAGCACGAAGGCTCCGTGCAGATTCAGAAATCAGCGACAAAATTTAGCCGAAGTGTAGCATAGCAAAGTAACAACTTTCACAAATACACCCGCCATCCCGGGGATCAAAAGTCCGGAGCTAAAGAAGTAGAAGGAGCAGGAGCAGGAGCTAGATCAGTAGGGGAGGCACCGGCATCAGTGGAAGGAGGCTGGCTACTGGAGGCGACGTCAAGGGGATTCCAAGGCGCCGGGACCCAGTGGAACGACCGTGGCTCTCCGGGGGCACTGAAGTCACGCTCCAAGTCTACGTAGGTGCCAATCTTCACCCCACAGGCCTGGAGCACAGGAGTGCTTACGTGAAGGCCCTTGGAGCTTGTCCCAAGACGGAAGCCACGGGTACCACGACTTTACTAGAGCAAGCGCCATCTCCACTCTGCCTCGAGCAGCCCACTCTTTGTGCATGTCCAGCACGTCGATGCCTTTGGACAGAGCCACAACTAGGCTGGACATGTCGTGCACATCGCCCTCGTCAGGCCAGATGTAGTGGAAGAGATCGTTGCCAACGGCGCGCAGGCCATTGCTCTCATCCTCCACTACCTTGACCAAGTCGAGGGAAGTCAGGTCGCGTCCAACCTCTTCCACGGGCAGATTCTCCATGGCCATCTCGGTCGCCTCAGGATAATGAGTTGCAGCTAAGCACAAAGCAGAATAAACAGACAAGATCGAGCAAGTCATGACACAACGGAAGAAAGAAGCTGAAGAACTTACTGATGACCATCTCCGAGATGTTCTGGAGGTGCTGAGTAAGCTCCCCCTCCCTGCGGCAAAGAACCTGGATTATCTCCTCCTGTTGGGTGGAGGTCATCTCAAAATTCTTCAGCGCCTCCGCCTGGATGTCAGCTGTTTTCTTGCCTCGCTCCACGCTAACCTTAAGCTGATGCTTGGCTGTAGCAAGTTGATCGAACTGCGCTTGTCGCGCCTTGTTCGATTCTTCCAGCCGGGCGACCTCATCTTTGAGGCGCTCCACCTCCCTCTCCTTGTCATGGATCATGGTTGTAGGAGGATACCCGATGGTCAACAAAAAAGGGAAAAGCGAGCCAATCGCCAAGACAGATCTGAAGAAGCAATCTTACGGCCAAGATCATGGGTGTTCTTCACAGATTCCGCAAACGCTTTCTGCAGCAAGAAAACAAATGAGCAACAGAGAAGCAAACTGGATGGAAGAACAGAAAACGTGTGAAGGGCAACGACTTACCACCATCACAACAGACAAATTTTTGGCCTCGCCAAGGCCCTTTTCCATTACCTCAACCAGGTGGCGAACCTGGCTGAGTGCGACGGGCGCCGAGCCCGAGAGCTGGGCGAGGATCGCACCCGGCATCAGCACAGCCGGAGCTAGCCTCGAGCCGGTGACGATAACCTCATCATCGTCGGCAGGCACACCAGAAGGCGCATCCACCACCAACTCCCTCCCAGCCGGCTGACCACCATCCGGCTGGACGCCATCCGCTGTAGCCACCTACGTGGCCCCAACTTCCTCCGTCACCTCCGTAATGACAGGCCTGGCGGAGCTGCTTGGAGCATCGCTCCAGGCCGGGTTCACGCCAGCCCCGGGACGAAGGAGGTGGGTCTCCGGGTCCTGCGCAGCTTCAAACAGCTGCCCCAACCGCGAAGACGCAGGCGCCTGGTGCAGCAACCCCGTGGTCGGGGGGCCCTCAAGGCCCCTGGGCGGATATGGCAGGGCTGACGCAGCCGGACCCATCGCAATCGGGCCAGCCGTAGCCGGCGCGGGCGTAGCCGGCAACGTCGCCACCTCTTCAACCGACGGAGGAGGGGGGGAGCAATAACGGCGGCGCCACCGTCACCAAGCAGCATGGCCTCACTGCGCAGAGTAAAGTGTCAAAGGAGGAGCCAGCAGAACCACAGAGAGGCAAGCAAGGGCAAGGGAGATACTAACCCGGCGACGGATGATGGAGCAACGACCTGATGCCCTCGGCGCATCTTTTTCACTTCAAATGGAGCGGGAGCGGCAACAGTTGCGCCCTCTTTCCCCGGGCTCTCGCCGAGGGTTTCTCTCAGCCACCCTCCTCGTCGGTGACATCGACTGCGATACGAGCAGGGGATCAAAATCAAAACCTCAAGAGCAAAGGTGAAGGAAAGAGCTACAGTCAGCAACTTACCATGAGGATTCGAGGGGCCGTCATCCGCCCGGACTGGAAACCCTTCGGGCTCCGTCTGGGGGTACTTCTTCGGCTTCCTGTCCTCTAAGAAGGACAGAAGCAGGAAGTCCCCCATGCCATCCTCAGCTATCTGTGCCGTGAACAACTACTCAAAAAGGGGAGCATGAGGCACCCAAGGAAAGCTATCCATGACAAGGAGCGAGACCCAAAATAACCAGAGAAAAACATACCCGAGGCGGCAGGTGGCCGCGATGATACGGAGGGCAGGAGTACGCCCAGGTAGCCTCGATGCGGAACTTGGAAATCATGGAGACCCAGTTCCGTAGGTCCTGGTAGGGCACGTCCTTCTGCGACGTCCTCGTCGGATCATTGGCGGTCGAGAGGTGGCACATTTTGTGTGACCGCTTCTGCAGCGGAAGCACGCGACACACCATCCACGACAAGGTGATGTACCGGGCGGTGAGCCTCTCCATCTCCACCATCGTCTCCAGCCGGGTGGCCATCCGGTCGAGGTCCGCCGATGCACCCATGCCCTTTGTCGTCCAGCCCTTCTGCGTTGAGGGCACGTCGGCGAAGGGTGGAAGGCAGATCCAGTCAATCTCTATGGCATTGCTCACATAGAAATATGAGCGCTGCCACAGCTTGACGGTGTCGGGGAGATCGAACCGCGGCATCAGCGAGGAGGTCCGCGGGTAGACGGCGCAGCAGCCCGTCTGCGTCAGCAAGCCACCCTTGGTGATGTTCTGGGCCTTGAAGTGGAAGAACTTGAGAAACTTCGCCACCTCGGGCCCCACCGATCCCCCTCAGAGCTCTATTTATCCCCCTCAGACGGACCCATGACTCGCAGCAGTCCGCATGATGCGACAGCTGCGGCATGGCGTTGGCGCCCAAGTGATGAAGCTGGAGGTCGAAAATAGAAAGAGCTGGAGGAGGAAAGGGCTGACGGGAAGGCGAAAGCCGCAGGAAAAATGCGCGAGGAAGACGATGCGCTCCGCCGATCGAGGGTTTGGCACCCGCTCCCCCTCCGGCGCGAGACGGTGCTTCACAAGCATCGACGAGGGAAGAAACCTCCCGCGCCAGTACACAAAGGACCCGTAGCATCCGCCGCGTTGCTCCGGCAGCATCTCGAAAGAGGAGGAGGTCGTGGTGGACGGAAAGAAAGTGGCTGGCGGCAACAAGGAGAGGGCGTGCAAGAGCAAAGGGCGCTGGGGCACGAGGGGAAGAAGAGCCAGAGGATGGACAAGTGTGGGAACCGATCCCCCTCAGAGCTCTATTTATCCCCGCAAACGGCATCGTCGCCCCTCAGATCCTCTGCATCGTCATAATCGCCACAGAAGATCCCAAGCGTTAACAGGAGACGAGGCGTGCACACTTGCCCCGAGAAACCACTGCGGCAAGTTTGCGTGTGCAGTTGCCAAAAACTGACGCAGCAACGCGGAAGTCAAACTGACGTGACGCGCGCTGGAGCCATAGTCATGGACGACGACATCAACGACGTCATCCAGCCAAAAGTTTCATCTTCAGCTGCGCCAGCCGGTACCTGTCTTCGCTGTTTACACCCAGTGGACGGCCATCGATTCCGCAGCCGGTTAATTCCAGCCGAAAAGAAAAATCCGCAGCCGAAGGAAATAAAACAACTCTCTCAAGACAAGAAGGAGCACGGAAGATCTTTCCCACCGGCCAAGCCCATACGTGCTCGAGGACTAGTGTCGTGGGTATAACCCCGGGTGGGGAAAGTCAGGCACAAGTAGGCCGGCTCCAGAAGATGCAGGACGCCTGGCCTATAGGAAAGACAACTCTAGCCGACTGGCGAGCATGCCCGGCTGGGCTTAAAACCTTCCCAGCTGGCCCGTCTAGCCGGTGGCCAGAAGAACCGGCCGGGTGGCCGTTTCCACCCGGCTCACCTCGGATTCGATGGAGAGCATGGAAGGGATGACGGTTCCCACGGGGTACGCTTCTGGCTCTCCCTCGTCATCAAGAAAGTTGGCATGCCGTCATGACCAGCGCTACCCGACGAAGATAAAGCAAGATGGTCGGCTGGACTGGCGAAAGCAGTCCGGGTGACCGTTAAAGCAAGGATGACACCCCAAAGGAAGCCCGGGTGACCACTAAAGAGAAGGGTGACGCTAAAAGAAGGGCGGACTGGGTCCTGGCCCACCGGGTGGGCCCTACAGCCGGCCCTGTCCGGTAAACCTATATCCAAACAGTAAACCCTAGGACCCGATCTGTAATCTGCCCCCTAGATCAGTATATAAGGGAGGGCAGAGCTAGGGTTCTAGGTAGGCAACAATAGAAGGATAGAAGTGTTAGCATCAAGTTCCCATCTTCCTCTAGCCCTCGATAGTAGCTATGGAAACAGCTCAAGGAGCATCTGTACCGAGCATCAGCTCCCATACATAGTTCATCTTGCAGGAGTAGGGGTGTTACCTCGCCAAGAGGGCCCTGAACCTGGGTACGTCCGTGTGTTCGCAGTGTACTGTTCCCAACCCGTTGTGTGAGCCACCGAATACATCTGTGTGTCCCTTCTCGGAAAAGTTTTAATCGCCTATTCACCCCCCCTCTAGGCGACATCTATATCCTTTTAGAAAGGGACCAACATAGCGAGAAGCCAATTTGCCTTTGATACCGAATCGATGGACACCCTTCAGAGGACTGACCCGGAGGTAAAAATGATCACCATCTTCATAATGAACATCAAGATGATGACGATCGTAGTTGGTCTTCTGACGAGATTGGGCGGCCTTCAGACGCTCTTGAATTATGCGAACTTGATCTTCTGCTTCTTGGATCATGTCCGGACCAAAGAATTGTCTTTTGCCAGTTTCTGTCCAGTTCAGCGGTGTTCGACATGTTCTCCCATACAAGAATTGGAAGGGTGCCATGCCCAAACTGGATTGAAAACTATTGTTATAGGAGAACTCCGCAAAAGGAAGACATTTCTCCCAGTTCTTTCCAAACGATGTGACACATGCTCTGAGCATCTCTTCAAGAATTTGGTTTACTCTTTCGGTCTGCCCATCGGTTTTAGGATGATAGGCTGTACTAAAGGAGACCTGAGTTCCCATTTCTTCTTGCAAACTTTGCCAGAATTAGGAAGTAAACAAACTTCCATGATAAGAGATAATCTTCTTGGGAACACCATGGAGAACAACGATCTGAGAGATGTATAGGTCAGCCGTTTGACTAGCACGGATAGTTTCTCGATAACGGATCAACTATTACCCATATGGCATCATTTCCTGCTTGTGTCCTTGGGAGTCCGGTAATGAAATCCATACCAATTTCATCCCATTTCCACTCAGTAATTTTCAACGGCTGCAGAAGTCTAGCAGGCCTTTGGTGTTCAACCTTCTCACGACAGCAAACTTCGCACTCTATAGGGTACCACCAGGATGGATAGACAGAGGGGATTCATGAGCTTCTAGTAAGATTAGATCTTTGATTTTCTGACTTTTTGGAACCACTAGACGGTTACCAAAATAGAGGGTACCTTGATCATTGATGTAGAAGCATTTAGCTTCACGACTTGCAACACGTTCTATGATCTCGGTGATCTCTCCATCTTGTTTTTGAGCTTCCTTGATTTGGTCCTCCAGAGAAGATTTTATTTCAAAGTTAGCAAGGAATCCACAAGGAACCATTTTGAGGTTAAGACACTTGATTTCCCCGTAGAGAATAGGTTGGGCTTGTGAAATCATTAGATTATTGCAATAAGACTTCCGACTTAGCGCATCAGCAACGACATTGGCTTTGCCGGGTTGATAGTTGAGACCCAAATCATAATCTTTGATGAGTTCCAACCATCATCTTTGCCTGAGATTCAGATCTGGCTGGGTAAAAAGATACTTCAGACATTGATGATCCGAGTAAAGTTTGCAACGTTTACCGATGAGGTAATGTCGCCATTGCTTAAGAGCATGAAAAACAGCAGCGAGTTCGAGATCATGGGTTGGATAATTGTTCTCATGTGTCTTCAACTGCCGAGAAGCATAGGACACTACATGACCATCTTGCATCAACACACAACCGATCCCTTGAAGAGAAGCGTCACAGTAGATGACGAAATCCTTGCTTATGTCCGGAAGGACAAGCACGGGAGCGGTGGTTAGCTTAGTTTTCAAAGCTTGGAAGCTTTCTTCTGCCTTTTCTGACGATTCAAACTTCTTATCTTTCTTAAGAAGACCAGTCACAGGCTTAGCTATCTTGGAGAAGTTCTCGATGAATTGGCGGTAATATCTAGCCATTCCAAGAAAACTTCGGACTTCCTTGACTGAAGTAGGTGACTTCCATTCCAGAATGGTCTGAACCTTATCCTGTATGACAGCAACACCACTTGTAGACACAACAGGGCCAAGGAAGATGAGCTCTTGTAACCAGAACTCACATTTGGAAAACTTGGCGTATAGGCGATGTTCACGAAGTTTAGTCAATACCAAACATAGATGTTTGGCATGCTCTTCTTCGGTTTTGGAGTAGATTAGAATGTCATCAATGTATACTACGACGAACTTGTCGAGATACTCCATGAAGACAGAATTCATGAGCCTCATAAATGTGGCAGTGTCATTGGTTAACCCGAAGGACATCATTGTATACTCGTAAAGACCATAACGAGTTATGAATGCTATTTTTGGGATGTCTTCCTTCCTGATCTTGATTTGATGATACCCTGATCCTAAGTCCATTTTGGAGAAGACAGTGGCACCACTTAATTGATCAAAGAGGTCATTAATCCGGGGAAATGGGTACTTATTCTTGATTGTCACCGGGTTGAGTGGACGGTAATCAACCACCAATCTTGGAATATTTGTATCCCGCTTCTTGACAAAGATGGTAGGGCAACCCCAAGAGGATGTGCTAGGTTGGATGTATCCTAGACCCTCTAACTCTTCAAGTTGCTTCTTCAACTCAACCAACTCATGAGGAGGCATCCGGTAAGATCTTTTGGAGATAGGAGCAGTTCTAAGAAATAGCTCTATGACAAACTCCACACTTTGATCAAGTGGCATGCCAGGCAACTCTTCAGGAAAGACATTCGGTAAATCACAGACTACATGGACATCTTGGACTTCGAGAGAAGGTAGGACATCCATGGCATACAACTCCGAGAAAGGTTTAAGGACTGCTGACGGAGACTTTGAACCATCATTCTAATACTTGTCAGTTATGCAGCAGGAGAGGTCACAGTAACTGTTCCAAGTGCACAGTCAATGACGGCTTGATACTTGGTTAACCAGTCCATTCCTAGAATGACATCAATGTCACTTGACTTGAGTGCAATGAAAGAAGTGGGAAACTTTTGGTAGGCTATGTCAATCTCATTTTCGTGACTAACCATAGTGGTGAACCAGCTAGAACCCGGGGAATGGATGGTCAAAGGGGTGGACAGGGGTTCAAAATTTATCCCATGCTCCTGAGCAAACAAATTTTACATGAATGTATGTGATGCTCCAGAATCAAACAAGACGGTTGCGAGAATTGAATTGACCCGGAGCGTACCCAGAATGACGCGTGGATCTTCCTGAGCTTCCTTAGCAGTGACATGGGTCAGATGACCACGTCCAGCACCTTGAGCTTTATAATTCTTGTTTGCCTGCTGATCATTGCGTTCGACAGCCCTTTGGGAACACTCCCTTGAGTAGTGACCAGGCTGACCACAGGAGTAATAGGTAACTCCAGTGTGAGAACCAGCAGGAGGACGATAGTTTGCTCCACCAGTGTTTGACTGTGGCTGACGAGAAGCATTGCCAGAAGACTTGGGTGCATAAGGAGCACGAGGCACAACACTGTATGGAACAAAGACACGACGCTTCTTGTTACCAGAGGAAGAAGCACAAGAATTTCCTTCTTCACGCTTCTGAAAAACTTCCATATCCTTCCTTCCATGGTCCAAGGTTAGAGCCTGGTTGTGCAAGTCCTGGAAAGACTGGAACTTGAAGGGCAGCAACTCATAGCAAAGTGCAGGGTTAAGTCCATTACGGAATAGCTCTTGCTTATCTTCATCATTGGTCACATCCCTGGTTGCATAACGAGCCAGGCGAGTAAACTCACGTCATATGTTTCAATATCCCTGCGCCCCTTGGTCAGATCCAGAAACTCCTTCCTTTTGGGATCCATGACGGGCTTAGGGATATATGAGGCACGGAATGCTGCAACAAACTCTTCCCAGGTAATAACATGTACCTGAGCTTGCAGATTCAAAAAATCTCCCCACCAAACACCAGCCTCACCTTCCAGTTGATAGGTGGCGAAGTTAACACGGTCAGCAGGATGGACATGAAGAGCACTGAACTTGCTCTCTATGGTGCGGAGCCAATTATCAGCTTGAAGGGGATCCTTGGGGTGGGTGAAGATTGGAGGGAAAGAGCGGATGAAATCTCCAAGTGTGACACAGTCGTCACGACGACGTTCAGTGTTCTGCACCACACGCTCCAGAAGGCGTTCATTCCTCAGACGGTTGGTCTCAATGTTGTTAAGAACCTCAGCCATTCTGGGAGGTGGCGGAAGTTCCTGGTCAGCATTGTTGTTTCCTCGACGGCCAACAGAACCACGAGTACCAGACGACATCCTGAGGAGAAAATAGAAACCATGAGAATGGATTCACCAAAAAGGGTACATCAAAGGATGAAGAAAACCATATCAAAATATCATGGTAGAGGTGAACATGTGGATAAAGATTATATCAATGCATTAAGTATGATAGTAGAACAAGCATATGAAACGTATACGCCACCAACTTAGATACAAACCATAACACTAGAATGCAAGCATGATATGATACCAACAAGTCACAAAAGATTAGAGAGCGGGATTAGAGGCATCCTCAGCAAGGTTGAAAAACAATTCTTCAGTTGCACAGATTTATCTTAGAAACTCTGAGCCTTGCAACCGAGTACGGAGTACTAGGGAAAACAACCCAAACCAGTATATCCTAAAAGCTTGAAATGATAGACGAGAAGTGAAAACCTTGCAAAGCAAACAAGGTAAGATAACTCAGCAATAGAACAACCTTGGATAAGGAGTAAAAGGAGTCCTATTCAGAGTTCTACAAATAATTTTAGCTTTCAAATAGTTTTCTCATTTCTAGATTCAACATCGACCAGCTAGAAGGGTTTCCTATAGGTAGTCCTTCTCTGATACAAAAATCTGTCATGACCCGGGATCAGGGCTAGACAAATACCATATCTTCATCTGACATAAGCCTAACCTAAACTCCAAAGCGCGTAGGGAAAGATCGGTAACATTACAGAACATACAAACCATACATTAATAAGGTAAACTCTTAACAGAGTTACAAACCAGTCATATAAGCCAAGGGTCATAGACCCATCATTACATCAAACAACGGAAGCAAACAAGTTGTTCTAAACAACAAACATAGCAAAGGGCCTGAGAGGCCTTAAACAGAAGTAGAGACCCTTCCATAGATCCTATGCTGCTGCCCGGGAACCCCGACTATTCGTCGACTTCGACGTAGAAACCACCTTCAGTTGGAGTAGCTTCATCTGTAGAAAAACATCAACGAAGCAAGGCTAAGTACAGGGTGTACTCCGCAAGACTTATGGCTAGTGGAGTTGTTTTGCATAAAGCCATCTTTTGTTTTCAAAACAAGGGTTAGAAGAAACTCGTCTAGTCATATTATTTGCAAAAGGGGATAAGAATACTACAACTCTAGCTCTTTGAAGTCATCGTCGATATCCACCAAGTACCAGTATCAACTGAACCTCTCTTCCCGGACTACCCCCTCAAACAACCCCGAGGAAGTACTCCGGATCTCACATTAGTTGACAAGTTTTATCATTCATTTATATTTCTCTATGATCTTCACATCCGTTCCCAAGTCGTCCATAACCGTGGACACGGCTTTTCGAAAAGATTAATAACCCTGCAGGGGTGCACAACTTTACCCACACATACCAACCGATTCTTAATGCCAAATTATTAGCCCTCTTCATTGGAAGGTCGGCAGAGAGTGGTTGACCACGACCTTTACCTTGCTTTCTCCGAAACCATGACTCACGCACTAAGGAGATGTCGCCATAACAGGTCGAGTCCCGAAGTCGGTCCCTAGCGATGTGAACAGGGTTTGAGATTAGGGATGCCGAGCATCTCCCTTTCCCTGCCACGCTTAACTACCTGTATGAATGCACCTCCTTCACCTCCATTCAATAACAACCAAGATACGTATGTTGAATGGAAAGCCCGAACTATGTGACTCATGGAATCTACTAGGCAAGTTAGTTGGTCGAGGGGGTTTCTAGGTCCCCGTGTGGTTGTACGCTCGTCTTGGTTCAAGAGGCAAGAACATCGGGTCCTAGGGGTGGCAAGTATGGGACTACAAAAACCACAACCCACGTGGCCTCCCATACAAGCCTTAGCATTCTTATCATCCATCTTTGATCACATCCCCATATCCTACCATACTAGATTCATTCGCATCTCTGGTGCATCACCTGAATGATCAGCATCGGACCACTAAGCATGGCTAAGCTTGACTGAACTGTGGCACTAGCAATGCTCATAATCCAAACCCTAGTTATGCTAGGAGCAGTGGATCAAGTAGTATAGTTCACCAAGGGAAACATGCATCAGATATGATTACTCTATCTACTGATAAAAGACTGTTGAACCGAATGCATATGGCGAGAATGAAATACTTTGCAAACATAGGATTCATATATATGAGTGGGGCTTCGCTTGCCTTGTCCGTTGTTTGACTGGTACTCCTCTTCGGTGGCGTTGACTTCAGCTTCGGGTTCGGTTCCTATTCACGAAGAACCAATCACCGGAAAAGAGAAAACAACATTCAACACATGGCATGCGCAATGCTCATACAATATTGTAAGATCCCACCTTTATAAAGGTAAAGATCCATGTGATTGCAATGCTAGTCCCTGGATCAATTGCTAGCATCCACAGTTTAATATGAAGTACACAGAAACAAAGGTCATTATTACCTCGTCATTCTAGAGATAACATAGTATTTTACAACTCCATAGCCATAGGCTAGTACAAGAGTTTAGCTTAGCAATAAAAATAAAAGTCTTCATCTTCATGTGCCACAGGCAAGCATGTTGAGTGTAGACTCATAACCCTAATCAACATCAGTGTAGCCTGAAACATCACAAGTTATAGCCACAGTGGGTCAATACATTGGAATAGTATTGGCAAGTGATACCTTAGTAGAATATTAGCATCTAGTTACTACATGAATTTGGCTAAGTGTATCTTAGGTTTGCTTTTCTCAAAATAGATTTTACCTATCAGTTGAAAACACTAAGTTTTTGTTTGACAAAAACTCCCAAGGAACCACCAATAGAAATTGGTGAACCTTCACCCTTGTTCAACCACAAGTTTTAACTTAGAAAATTGAAATGAGGAGATTCTTGATAGATTCCATGTCTTGATGCTCAAATTTTCCATTACCGGGGACACGGCTAAGTACTTAGTTTCTTCCTTCTGCAGAGGTGGTGCACATTCCCCACAAGACTTGATTTTCACCAAGACAGGACCTTTCAGAAGCCTTCCCTTGGACCAAATGGACGCGTTCCAACCTATCACCCACTACCACCAACTGTCCAAATGGCTAAGTTATTGCAACCTATATGATCCAGGCAGAGCCCATAATGGCATGTGGTTACACTAGAAGCTTCTTAACATTTGGCATCTCAAATCCCTTACTTCCTGGGTGGCATTCCACAAGTGATATACACAAGGTAAACCATAGAAATGGGCCTTGTGTAACCACTCAACACAAACCAATCCACCATTCCACCCAGGTGTTTCATTCACTTAGTTGTTTTATTAAGCAAAAACATAAGTCAAAGACTTAGCAATATTTTTCCATAGCATGTATATATTCCACCCTTGGTTGCTACTAGCTCGGCTAAGCATGGCAATAGCAAGTATCTTAACTTAGAGAAAATTCTAACAATTCTACAACTACTAGGATTTCCCACGCATAGCTTTTAGATACTTAGCAAAAATATACATGCAATCCCTATACAAAATATTTCTAATGCATAGTCATCATATTGGGACAAAAATATGAAGAACCACTTGCCTTGGTAGTTGGGGGAGTAGCAACAATCTTCACAATGACAATCACCACTAGCACCAAAATCTACACATAAAATGATAGCACCAAATTCACATATCAAAATAAAAAAGAAAAAATATATGAATGCATGCAAATGCCATGTGATGATTTTTCCAATTCAAACAAGACAAGTGAAACAATACTGGACACTAAACTAAACATTTATACACTAATTAAACTTAATTTTATCTTTAAAACATCTTTCAAATAATTTTTATACTCAAAATAGGACTACAAATGTCTCTGCAAAAATAACCAATTTTACAGAAGCAATTTATTAAAAAAAAGTGCATGGTTGGATTGAATTCTTAATTTTGCAAGTTTGAACATCTAATAGATCTAAATTCAGATTTTAAAAGTAAACCCTAGACACGTGGTCGTGTCTGATTGGCCCGTACTGGTTCGGCCGGATCGATCAACATGGGCCATTGTATTTAAGTGGGAGCGCACGTCTAGATCTGTATGTACCGCTTCATTTAAGTGATCTATTCCTGCGCATCAGATCTAGATCTAACGGCTACGATGCATGCGACCAAAGTCTGGCGGCACTAATGGGTGCTGGCGTCAGCGGCGCTTGTGCCGGCGACGCTCCGGCGATTCCATAGGGGGATAAGGGCTTGGTAGTGGCTTACCAGACTCGCGAGAACACGATGATGCTCAAGGTGTCGCCGATGTGGGCGGGGGCGTGCTGTAGTGGCCGTGAGAGCTCGTCTGAAACCTTGCTGGCGTCGGGCACGGGTTGTCAGAGACGAGGGCGACGTTCTAGGTCTCCCTAGGACAAAAAAAGTGTCAGTGGATGCACAAGGACGAGGTGCTCAACATGGTTTGAACCTGAGGTCAAGGGGCATTCAATTCGTAACACTATTGCTCGTCGGAGATGAGGCGGCGTCGGGAGTTTGCGGTGCTCGACGGAGTCGACAACCTGGGGTAGTACAAGTCGAACCAAAGGTGTTAGAAGAAGCGTAAGGACAAGGGGAACATGACAGTATGGTTTAGCAGGCACGGGGCGGGTGATACTCACCTAATACTTCGTCGGAGTGGTTGGGTCATCGGCGGTGTAAGAGAAATTGTGAGCAGCCTGGTGGCAGAGCGAGCGAGTGGAGTGAGGGGAAATTTGCGGGGTGGGGAGGGGGTTATGTAGCCGGAGAAGGGGCGGCATTCATGCAGCGAATCAATGGGATTTAAGCCGAGAGTAATCGCGGCGTGACTGCGGCGAGGTAACGGCAGAGCAGGTCAGACGCGTGGTGATTGGGGACAATGATGACGGGGCAGGTGGGTCCCAATGGTCAGCGAGGGGGTGTGCGCGGGCGTGGTGAGAAACAGAGGGAGATGGGGAAACCCGGGTGGGCTGGATTTTCTACTGGGCCGAAAGAGTGGCGCCGACCTTTTCTGATTTCTTTTCTCTTTTCCTTTTTCTGTTTGATTTTCTAGGAATCCTTTTCAAATGAATTTAAAATGGTTTGAATTCAAACACCTTCTGGATTTTTGTAAAGTGAAACATGTACACATTTGGCTATAGAACAATGTTGTTCACTCAAATTTATATTGGCCCATTGGAATTTAAAATAAACAATGCCTTAATCATTTATTTAATATAGACATATGAATGGTTTTAAATTCATATTTTGTTTTGAAAAAATGTGTCCAAGCTTTGGAAAGTACCAATCAATCTTATGATCAATTATTTTCTGGTCATAACAAATAATCTCATATTAGATAGTAGCATTAAGGCTATTGCCTTGTTTACATAAAATAATAGATCACAAAGTTTCTGTTTTTGAAGAAATGATCCTAAAATGATTATGAATGCATGAATGATATGCAAACTTTGAAATCATGATTTTTGGGATGTTACAAATCTAACCCCCTTAAGGTGAATCTCACCTTAGAGATTCGTATTGGCTAGCAAATATGTGAGGGTGGTCTTTCCGAAGGTCATCTTCTCTTTCCCATGTTGCTTCTTCTTCGGAATGATGGTTCCACTGAACTTGGCAGAATTTGATAGTCTTTGTCCGAGTAACTCTTTCTGCAGTCTCAAGAATCTTGATAGGTTTTTTCTCATAAGTGAGATCACTTTCCAATTGAACCTCCTCCAAAGTTATAGTATCCTTCAAATAAGTCTCCACCATCTCTGGATGGCATTTCTTTAGCTGACTCACATGAAACACACTGTGAACGGAGGACAATGATTCAGGTAATTCAATCTCATATGCCACTTCTCCTTTACGGCTCAAAATCTTGAATGGTCCAACATATCTTGGGGCCAATTTTCCTTTGACTCCAAATATCTTCACTCCACGAAGTGGTGATACTCTAAGATATGCTCTATCACCCACCTCATAGGTGACTTCTCTACGCTTTGGATCTGCGTAGCTCTTCTGTTGGGACTGTGCTATCTTCAATCTGTCCTTTACCAACTTGACTTCCTCTTCAGCTTCCTTGATTAATTCTGGCCCGAACAAGTTCCTTTCTCCAACACCATTCCATAGCAATGGTGTCGTACACTTTCTTCCATAGAGAAACTCAAACGGTGCCATCTCAATACTGGCTTGATAGCTGTTGTTGTAAGAGAATTCTGCGTAAGGCAGAGTTTCATCCCAACTAGCCCCATAGTCTAGGGCACATGCCCTCAACATATCCTCTAGAATCTGGTTGGTCCTTTCTGTATGTCCATTGGTCTGGGGATGAAAAGCAGTACTGAATTCCAATCTCGTTCACAATGACTCATGCAGTTGCCTCCAAAAAAGATAAGTGAATTGAGTTCCGCTATCAGACACAATACTCTTGGGTACTCCATGTAGACACACAATCCTATTCATATAGATTTGGCCAATTTAGCACTTGTATAGGTTGTCTTCACGGGTATGAAATGAGCCACTTTAGTTAGGCGATCCACTACAACCCAAATAGAATCATATCCTGACCTGGTCCTTGGCAATCCGGTGATGAAATCCATGCCAATCTTGTCCCACTTCCAATCAGGAATAAGTAGTGGTTGTAACAAACCTGCTGGTTTCTGATGTTCCGCTTTCACTCTACTACATACATCACACAAAGCAATATGTTCGGCGATGTCCTTCTTGAGATTATTCCACCAAAATCTTTCCTTCACATCCATGTACATTTTGGTGTTACCTGGATGAATGGAATACGGTGAGTTGTGTGCTTCCTATAAAATCAGTTTCCGAAGCTCCTTATCTTGCGGAATGCAGATACGTTTTCCATACCATAAAGTACCCTGTTCATCTTCATGGAATCCTTTGGCTTTTCCTTTACCAATCTTTTCCTTAATCTCTTCAATTTCCTTGTCCATCTTTTGGGCTTCCTTGATTTTGTCCAACAAGGTGGGTTGAACATCTAATGACATGATATGTCCTTCAGGTACTATCTCTAATCTGAGATCTTTGAATTGGGCACACAGATCATCTAGCAACTCTCCTTTAGTAAGGACATTCACATAAACCTTATGGCTTAATGCATCCGCTACAACATTTGCTTTGTCGGGGTGGTATTGCAAACTCAATCCATAGTCCTTAATGAGTTCTAGCCATCTTCTTTGTCTCATGTTGATTTCTTTTTGAGTGAAGATATACTTCAAACTTTTGTGATCTGTGAATACTTCACATCGCTTTCCCAAAAGATAGTGTCCCCATGTTTTGAGTGCATGGACAACAGAGGCTAACTCTAAATCATGATTAGGGTACTTCACTTCATGAGTTTTGAGTTGCCTTGAGGCATAAGCCACAACTTTCCCTTCTTGCATCAGAACTGCACCTAATCCTTGATGAGATCCATCACAATACACTTGGAAATCCTTATCCAAATCTGGCAGACATAGGACTGGTGCTGTCACTAGTCTCTTCTTCAATTCTTTAAAACTGAGTTCACATCCTTGAGTCCAAGCAAATTTCTTGTCTTTCTTTAGTAACTCCGTCATTGGCTTAGCTACCTTGGAGAAATTCTCAATGAATCTTCTATAGTATCCTGCCAAGCCAAGGAAACTACGAACTTCTTTCACCGACTTAGGAGATTCCCATTTTGTTACAGCTGACACTTTTGCGAGATCAACTGCTACACCATGTACTGACACAATTTGTCCAATAAATCCAACTTCATTCAACCAGAATTCACACTTGCTGAATTTGGCATATAGCTTATGCTCTCTAAGCTTCTCAAGTATCAAACGTAAATGTCCCTCATGTTCTTCTTTGCTCTTGGAGTAGATCAAAATGTCATCGATGAAAACGACAACAAACTTGTCAAGGAACTCCATGAACACCTTGTTCATCATATTCATGAAGTAAGCTGGTGCATTGGTCAAAACCAAATGGCATCACGCTTTACTCATACAATCCATACCTAGTGGTAAAAGTTGTCATAGGTATGTCGTGTTCCCTTATCTTAAGCTAAAAATAACCTGACCGAAGATCAATCTTTGAGAACACACGGGCTCCTTCTAGCTGATCAAACAAATCAATTCTGGGCAAAGGGTATTTGTTCTTGATAGTCACCTCATTGAGTGAACGATAATCGATGCATAACCTTTGACTTCTATCTTTCTTTTCCACAAACAAGACTGGTGCTCCCCAAGATGAAGAACTTGGTTGAATAAATCCTTTCTGCAACTGTTCTCCAAGATGTTTCTTGAGTTCTTTCAACTCATCAACTGACATTTTGTAAGGTCTCTTTGCTATTGGTCCTGGCAGCAAGTCAATCAGAAACTCCACATCTCTATCTGGTGGCATTCCTGGTAATTCTTCCCGAAATACATCTGGATATTCTCTCACAATTAGCACACTATCTATGCTAACCCCCTTAAGAGAATTTAGCTTACTCCCTTTTGATTCAAAGTTAGTCTTGAATCTAATCCTTTTATTATCCGGGGTTGTGAGTGTGACGGTGTGATTGGCACAATCTAGAACTCCCTTGTACTTAGTCATCCAGTCCATTCCCAAAAGGACATCCAATCCTTGGGAATTTAGGATTATCAAATTAACTGGAAACTTATACTTCCCAAATTCTATGAGTAGGTCATGACATCCTGAGTTCACTATCATTTCTCCACCAAGAGAACTTACTTTTATAGGACACCCAATAGTTTCAACTGGAAGTTCATTTCTATCAACAAATGCTCTTGATATGAATGAATGCAATGCGCCAATATCAAAAAGAACAAGTGCTGGAACAGAATTGAGTTTGAACTTACCATCCACGGCATCAGGTTCCTCATAAATTTCTTCCACATTGATGTGGTTCACTTGTCCCTTCTGGAAAGGGTTGGGTTTGTTGGCGCCTTCAACTTTCTTTTCTGGGCACTCATTAGCATAGTGCCCCATCTTCTTACACTTGAAGCATTCAAACTGACTGAGATCTTTCTTGACAGGCTGACTTCCACTACCACTTCCACTTCCAAGTTGTGCTTCCTCTTCCTACTCTCAACCGGTTTCATCTTGTTGTCCAAGATGGTAGGCTTGTCACAAAGTGATTGGTAGGTTGGAACATAGGCAACAGACAGCTGCAGATTCAGTTCATCATTTAGTCCTTCAAGGAATTTCTCCTTCCTCTTGGAATCAGTATCAACTTCATCCGGTGCATAATGCGCCAGATTGTTGAACTCCTCAATATATTCATCCATGCTGCGGTGACGCTGTTCCAGGTTGTGGAACTCCTTCTTCTTCAAATTTGAATATTCATTATACTTTTTGGAGAACTCTTTATTGTTGCAACAATATTCCTATAGGTAATACCCTTTACAAGGTTTCCAACCTAAGGTCAAAACAATTGCTGTGATACTAGCTGTGGTAACCCAGCATACCACTGCACGTGTAGTACACTATAGTTGCTGATATGACACTCGCAGAACACCATTACGCAAATATCACATCCTTCGGAGTGGTACAACAGAAACATTGTGGGTCCATATTAGAAACATACACACATTATTATTACAAGACTAAACATCAGTACTTCAAGTTATTCGAACTTAGAAACCAAAGTTAAGTAGTTTCAGTGGAAGATTAAGTTTAAACTCATAACCAGAATTATGCTCAACAACTAATTATATAAAGTTTGTGCTACTCGGTTCGTATGGAATACTATCTAATTAAGGAAACTACTTGGACTCGTTGCCCTCCAATCTCGTAGCATATTAAGTAGTCCACCACTTCCACTCCTCCAGATAGGTTTGGTTCCTCGTAGTAGACATCCTCTTGTCCTTCAGTGGCGTACATTGGAGTGTCTTCTGGCTCCTCAGAGTCTAAGTAGGGTATCAAAGGAAACAGTGAGTAATAGCTTTACCCAGCAAGTTAATTATATGCGAGGTGAGAGTTTTGATGCTCTATCTACCACCTCAGACTATCAGTCCTTGGCACTATGTAGTTTTTGTAAACATTTCTTCAAATATTGATTTTAATATCAAAAACTATGACCATCATCCTTCATAGGTTGACTACAACTTCATGGAGTTCCTTTCCTACCGTGTTCGCAGTTCCTTCCCGGACCAGGGAGTAACAAGTTACAGTTCTTACACTCTGCAGAGGTGCATTACTTTACCCATAAGAGATCAAATCCTTGTTGCACAACTAGGAATACTTTTCCGTCCACAATTCCGTGATGTGGGGCCTAGTAGATGATCGAAGCCACTCACCGTCCTACATGGAACATCACTCCCCAAGCACGAATACCTCTGTTAACCCCCATATAGGCAGATATAACCCTGACAACCCCTTGGAGACTCCAGTGAGCAGATCATATCCCTGGCAACCCCCACCAAAGTGGCAGATCTACTTCCGAATCCCCTCACGAATATTCTAGACACCAATGTCGCGAGGGCATAAGGGTTCCTACCCATGCTGAGTCCTCGCAGGGAATCTATAGCTTCACGATAAGGTCATTCATTCATGTGAAAGGAAGAAGATCCAACTGACTTCTCTTTCCCATTCCAAATCTCATGGTTAACACGTATTATACGGCACTAGAATCACTAATGTCATGGGTTATTAAATCCTATGTGATGAATCTCACTTCAACTCGAACCCTAAATTCCATTGCCAATATTATATTTACATTCACTTTATTTATTTAAGAAAATACTATTTTCTTTCATATCTTTATAACATAGATGATGACACACAATTTGCAAATACTTTGATAAAACTCATCAAAGTACATGAGCAAGTGATGAACTTGCCTTGTGACTACAAGGTAGTGAAGTCAGATGCTTGCACTTGACCCTGAGATTCTATTTCTAAAAAACACCATTATTGCCCGGTAAGGACAATATTTAAAGAAGCAATAATGATTATGCATAGTATTGCAGTGCATCATTTTATTATTTGTATTCTTTGCGTGTTTTACCCACATTATCAAAGTTTTAAAATTTCTTTATTAATAAAAGAAAACTAGTCGTGGATAATACCAAAAATCTTGTAAATATTATATTCAATATTTGTGTGGTATAATGCATTCATATAAGAGACTAAAACTAATTTTAATTTAATTTAAACTCTTATTGATATTTTCTCAAAATTCTATTTAAGAGTAATTATCTCAATTTAGGAAATTTTATTTTATTAATCTAATAATACAAGTTAGAATTTTTCTAAAATATTATATTTTTAGGGTTATAGATGAGAATTTTATTTATTTTTAGGTCTTGTATTTATTTTTATAAAATTCCTTAAGGAATATATATCATAAAAATAATTAACCTAAATTTACTCTATTTAAAATAGAATTCATTATTTTTATTGGGTATCTTATATTTTTATAAACTCATGAATATATTATTTGTATTTTTGGGATTTTTATACATTTTCTTAGAGCTTATTAGGTTCTAGGGTTATTTTGGTATTTAAACAAAATGTTTCAAGTCTTTTATTTAAAAATTGGACCTCACCTGGCCCATCTAGGTTGGGTCAAACCCCGGACTCACTCGGTACTGGCCTAGTCCGGCCCAGTACCCTTTTTTTCTCTAATGCACACTTCTCCTCTCCTTTCTTGTTCCCCTTCGTGGAGATATGGTGCCGCCTCTGTGTGATTCCGGCCGCCTCCATACTCCTCGGCCGCCTCCATACTCCTCGGCCGCCACCAAGAGTCGACAACACTCCATCGATTGGTCCAGCGCGATTCGGTGCTAGAGCTCTCCTCCGACCATGCCGCCTCAATCCCGAAACCTAGGGTTCGGATGTCGTTGGTGATTTGGTGCTCTGTCGCTCTTGTTGTGATGCACTGGTGCTCTGGTGCTATGTGGTAACGCCAGCGCCGCTCGTGCTCTAGTGGCCGGCGTGTTTGCGGCTTGGCGCGGGTCGCAGTGCCTTCGGGTGCTCCCCGTGCCGCCGTGTACACCTTCGTCAGCCGTACTGCTTCCTCTTCTAAAACTTGCGAGGACCACCAGTTAGTTATTCGTATTCTTCCCTCTCTATTCTATGTCTCACCTTGCTACCCTCTATATGCTTGCTTATTCTGATCCCTAATTAGGGTTGTCCACTGTACAAGGGTTCATGCCTCTGTGCTAGGGTTCTTCCCTTGGTACAATGATTATTCAAGTTGATGAATTAGTTATGTGTGATTAGCTACTGAACCTTGGTTGTGTAGAATTCACTACTATATTATGATTATGGATGTTGATAGTTGCCTCTAACAGTGAACTGTTAACTGAATTTTATTTTCTGTCATGTACTGTATTTATGATTCTATGGCTAGAATCTTGATTGATATTAATTCATTGGTCCTAGTTGATATGCTTTGGTATAAAAGCATCAGAGTTGGGTATCTAGTTTAAATGTTCTCTAATGAATTCTGGTGATATTATAGATGAATAGAAATGATTCCTAGCTGTGATTTTAGGAAAATGATTCATCATCTCTTTGAGAGGATTTGATTATGAAGCCTGTGTATATGGATTTCTTAATAGGCATGGTTATTGTGACACCATCTAATGAATGGTACGCAATTCTTATTTATTGCTAAGTTTTTAATAAACTATACTTTGAATTGTCTTATCTTATAAGCATTGAAGAACTTTTATCAATTACAGTGCTATACTTGATAGATATGTTGTCCTATGATGTTGATCTGAGGCACTCCTAGGTAAAAACTAATGTTTTAAACAATGATTCCTGTAGTTTTTAGGAAAATGATTTGATAAGCTTTATAAGAAGTTTCATGGATGATTTTTCTTTATGAGAGAAATTTTCAAGACAAAGCCACTTACGAGGTGCTACTATTCTTAGAGTGTGCCTCGTACTAGTTAATTAAGGAATTCCTTTGCATCTAGTTTTAAAACTAGAGAGTACCATCCAAGTTCAATGATGTAATGTCTGAGATCTTGGCTATGGAGTTGACTGTATTTATACTTGGTTGTTTAGATTTCTTTAGGGATGAATATACACCTCACTTGGGTGTTTTTCTCAGAAGAACCTTTATAGAACAAATCATGTTCTTATGGAATGGATAAGATCAATAGAAATAAAGATCTTGTTTAAAACTCATCAATCATATGTTGTTGGTGATGTTGTTGTGGTGATTGATCTTGCTGGCTTTCTTCTGGAACTATGGCCTCTCCATATGCCTTGATCTGCACTTCCTAGTACCGTCCCTGATCCTCCTAGCTCCTGTGAGCTCCTGCATGGCCTTGTTGTCCTCCTAGACCACCCCCTCTATTAGGTAACCATCGTCTGTATGATTTGATTGGATTGATGTAATATAGGTTGGTTGATCTATTGGATATCTAGCAAGAACTGTTGGGGTTTGGTTGTGTTCTTGGGAGCTAGAACTGGGTTGGGTTGGTGAAGATATGTGCGATGCTGTTGTGTTGTGTGCGAGTATGGTGTTGATACTTCCCTTCTCCCTCTTATGGTCGACAACACATAGCATGCATTTAGATGAGTTAGATGCTTCACTGTTCTCCTCTTCTTTGGATCAGATCAAGTGAATTTACTTAATTGTTTATCCTTTTACTATTTTCTGATCTAGTGAAACTTGGCACTTTTACTTTTGGGTTATGATGTTGTTCTGAAGCTTTTTTGATGTGAAAGAACAAATACTACACATTGGTGAAACTTGCCCCTCTATTTACTCAATGAGGTAAAAGTGAACAGTGCACTTTACTGTTCCTAACTGAGAGTAAAACTAACAAAATGATTTCTCTCTTCTTCTTATTCCTTTTTTTGTTGGTACAGAAGCTTTGAAGATCAAGATGTAGTTTAGGAATAGATAGATAGTTTAGGTTTTATTTATTTAATTTCTTTGCAATTTTTCATTTATTCACTTTGTAAAGATCTATGTAATATCATTCTTTTAATCAATAAAATTTCCTAATTATTCTGACTTGTCCCTCTAATATACTTGTGTAATATATACATTTATATTTATAATAAATAAAATAAATAAGAGATACTTTCTTATTTAAATTATTCTGTTTGTATCCTTTTCAATTTTCATTATTGTTTAATAAATATTATATACAAACAATATTACTAAATCATTATGGAAAACAATTAAATACTAGTTACTTCTAATTTTCAAATCTTTTTCAAATAATTCTAATTTAAACTTGAATTCAAATTGGTTACCCAAAATCCTTTGAATTCCTAAAGATCATGTCAAAATTTATAGAAATCACTCTAAAGAGCTAAACCTATCTCAAAGATAGTGAAAGAAACACTAATCTCTTTAGGTTTTTGTTTGGTGAAAATTATACACCAATTTTACAAATGAATGCATGAAAAAGCACAAATTCTTATTTATACCCTTCATTGGTTCCTAAATGTTGGGATGTTAAGAGTCATCCACAGCTACCTTGCTCTGGCCAAGTTCATGTCAGCCACCCACCACGCTTACAACATCGTCAACATGCCAGGGGTAGCGGCGGGGTCATGACCGTCTGTTGAGACGAGATAGAGGCCATACGCTCCCTCGAGCATGCCTACAAGATTGTGGCTGCTACCTAGACTGAGGACATGGATTCCCTCGACTACATCGGGGGCACCAAGAGGAGGAAGCAAATGGTGGCCCAAAAAACGCCATGGAAAAAGGGCGATTGCCGCTTTGTACCCGCCTCGGGAGGGGCATACCGCATCCAGCACCGGCGCCCTCGAGAGGGTGTCAGGGTTGTCGTTGCTCACCCTCACGAGAATTTAAGAGGATCACATGGGTGGCACCTAAGCGGGAGATCCTGACTTCCTGGTAGACTGCACCCAGCGGGTGTACAACATTGAAAGCCTCCCCGGCGGGATCTAAAGCTACCATCCGAGCAATGGAACCAGGTGTCACGAAGGTGGACAAACCTCTTAGAGTGACGTGCCTGGCTTCTCAACCTTTTGAAGGTGACCCTCAAACTCTCATCCTTTATAGCCTTATCTCCTGTAAGAACCCGTGTCGATCATGACGACATTGTAATAATCTTGAACCTCTGGTAGTTTTTTGGATCTTGCGCTCCATGCACACTTTGCTATTTTCTTTCCCTTAGAAAAACATCTTTCAAAACTGTGCATGGAGAGAGTTCCCTTACATACACCACATGAGCGGGGGGACAGGCACGGTGTCCATCACTAGGTCACTCCCCGTCAACATCAGTGTCGTGGTATTGCACGGCAGATGCTACTGGGGGTAGCTTACGTAGAGGAAGCAAGGCGACGTAGGAGAATCCGGGAGCAAGATTGGCACACGATGTACCCAGGTTCACGTCCCCTCGGTGGAGGATCACTATATCCTGCTATCAATCCAGTATATGATCATAGATTGGTTTACATGGGAGCCGCCGTAGGCGGAGGGAGAGACTAGATCTAATCTATTGTGGGAGAGGATGTAATATGATGTGAGGGAGGATGCCCCGTGGGGGTGCCCCAGGTGGATTTATATATGCAACCAGTTAGGGTTTACAAGTGTGTTGGTGGGCTTTGTATACGAGTCACCATCTTGGGCCTCCAGTCGGCTCCAGTCGCCTGGGTGCAGCATGCGCCAGTCGTCGTATTGGGCGAGTCGATCCGCTCGGGGCTAGGTTCCAGTCGGCTCGATCCAGCTGGCGAATCCACTTCGTGGGTATACTCCGATTGGTATCCCCCCATCAGTAGTCCCCGAGCGCGTTGTCGATTCGACGCGGGCTTGAGGCAGGGCGCGGAGAGTCTTGACGATGGGTCGTGGCGGTCGGCGTGAGCCAGTCGGTGATGGACAGTTGGCGAAAGACGCAGGGTGTCGGCGAAGCTTCCAGTTGCGGCGAGTCCTCGAACGTGGAGCGTGCTGAGTCCCCGAGCACGGCGAGTGGCGAGGTCGAGCGACCGGCGAGTCCGCGAGCGTGTGGCGTACGCTAGGGCGAGTCCGCGGTGGCGAGTCCCCGAGAGTGTCGAGTATGCGAGGGCGAGTCCACGGTGGCGATTCCCCGAGCGTGTCGAGTATGCAAGGGCGAGTCCGCAGTGGCGAGTCCCCGAGCGTGTCAAGTACGCAAGGGCGAGTCCGCGATGATTGCGAGTTCGCGATGATTGCGAGTCCGCGAGGGGAGAGTCCCCGAGTGTGGCAACTCCGTGATGATTGCGAGTCCGCGAGGTGAGAGTCCTCGAGTGTGGAGAGTCCGCGATGATTGCGAGTCCGTGATGATGTTGATTGCGCTGTTTTGTTAGCAAGTCTCTCATCTTCGCCCGGGGGGCCAGTCGCATGGCGACTCCAAAGATAGCTCTCGACTTGGCGTTCTTCCTGGATGATCCAAGGCTCGATTTGCGAGTCCTCGTCCGCAGTAATTGGCCGTGCGAGTCGCACTATCTAAGGTTGAGGAGGACATGGTGCTGTTTGTGTAGCACAGCCATTCGTCTTGGACCGGAAGGCCAGTCGAGCAAGGCGAATCCAATGATGGCTCTCGGTTAATGTTTTTCATGGACGATTCGAGGCTCGGTTTGCGAGTCCTCGTCCACACTACTTGGCCATTGCGAGTCGCTCTTTCAAAGGTTGACAAAGGCGAATTGATTTTTCCCGGGGGGAAGAGACGCCCAGTGGTGAGTCCATGCAGCGTGGCATTTGACCCTCTCTGGCGACTCGAACGATGAAGGTCCCTTATAAAGCGCGGCATACGCATTTGACGTAGCCGGAAAGGGTCGACGCGGCGGACATGGGGTCGACACGGCGGACGTATGGTCGTGCTTTGGCGAAGTCGACGCGGAGGACACGGAGTCGATGCGGCGGACGGAGGTCGCGCTATGGTGATGTCGACGCGGCGGACACGGAGTCGATGCGGCGGACGGAGGTCGCGAGGGGCGAGTCCGTGGTGGCGAGTCCCCGCGCGTGTTGAGTACGCGAGGGCCAGTATGCGGTGGAGAGTCCCCGAGCGTGTCGAGTACGCGAGGGGCGAGTCCGCCGTAGCGAGTTCCCGAGCACGGGGAATCCGCGAGTGCCGAGTCCCCGAGCGCATTGAGTACGCGAGGGCGAGTCCGCGGTGGCAAGTCCCCGAGCGTGTTGAGTACGCGAGGGCGAGTTCGCAGTGGAGAGTCCCCGAGCATGTTGAGTATGCGAGGGCGAGTCCGCGGGGGCGAGTCCCCGAGAGCGTTGAGTAGGCGAGGGCGAGTGTTCGCGCCGGAGAGTCCCCGAGCGTGTTGAGTACGCGAGGGCGAGTCCGCGGTGGCGAGTCCCCGAGCGCGCTGAGTACGCGAGGGCGAGTCCGCGGTGGCGAGTCCCCAAGCGCGTTGAGTACACGACGGCGAGTGTCCGCGGCGGCGAGTCCCCTAGCGTGGAGAGTACGCGAGGGCGAGTCCACGATGGCGAGTCCGCGGAGATCTAGTTCCCGAGCATGGAGTGTCCATGAGGACGGCGAGTCAACGGAGGGCGAGCCGCGGTCGTGGAACCACGATCGATTGGTGCGGCGCTCGATGAACTACACATTGCGACTTGGTTTTCCTCGTACTTGTGGAGACAAGACCATTGATTAATAGATATGGCAAAATATAATAATTAAAATAAACTTGAGTTAAGAGAAAATTATTAGTCATAACCAAGTCGTCGCTGGTGAAATTGTAGACAAACGTGATAGTGAATATTCTAAGAAGTTTACGGTAGGGCAGTCGTTCGATCCTTTGGTCGAGACCACGGCAGCTTGTGTTGCTGCCAGGGTGTTCGCTGGTGTTGATCAAGTTGCTCCTCGTGTAGAAGCAAAATAAAGCGAGGAACTAGTATTCATGTCTAATTATATGATCTTATGAGGGTAAATCCTGATCATGCAAACAAGATGATAAACTAGGTAAGCACTAGCTATTTTGTAACCGATCTACACATGCTTCACTACGGTGATTGATCTAATAATCTAATTGCTCTGCTTGCGCAAGACCATGTACTTCATATATATTAATAATTAAAGCCAAAGGAAGGATTTCACCGATAATTGATTGGAAAAATCGCTTTTCTCTTCTTTGGATTGTTGCCGCTTGCACGTGTGGCCGACTCCAGATCGGTCTGTACTTGATGCAGTACATGTACACCTTGAAGTCAGGTTTCTTTCATTGTCCTGTCGGCAATAAATCTCATAGTGTATTCATGGGGAAATCCTAAGAACGATTGTTTACACATGCAAGATATCAAATATAATATTGAATTAGTAGAGCAATTAATAAGAAAGATAAGATCTACTACTAGAAAGAACGCATTAACCATGGCCACATGCAATCCTGCGTGCATATTGGCCTGACGTTGTGAGCCAAAATCTGATCTACCTCAATCTTGATCGATGCCTGTGCCGAACCATTACGGCTTTTGCCATGCTCGGCAGAAACTCGGCATACCAGGTGCAGCACCGACCATATGCGCGGAGATTGAAATCGATCTAGATTAATCTACCATCACGTGAACCGCATGGCAGATCCGATCCAAATTTATACGTGTGAGCGCCGCCGAGGTCGCTGATGAAGTTGTTGTGGGATCCCGACCGGATTATCACCTCCAAGCATCGCTTGTCCCACGGTGGGCGCCAACTATCGTGGTATTGCACGGCAGATGCTACTGGGGTAGCTTACGTAGAGGGAGCAAGGCGACGTAGGAGAATCCGGGAGCGAGATTGGCACACGATGTACCCAGGTTCACGTCCCCTCGGTGGAGGATCGCTACGTCCTGCTATCAATCCAGTATATGATCATAGATTGGTTTACATGGGAGCCGCCGTAGGCGGAGGGAGATACTAGATCTAATCTATTGTGGGAGTGGATGTAATATGATGTGAGGGAGGATGCCCCGTGGGGGTGCCCCTGGTGGCTTTATATATGCAGCCAGTTAGGGTTTACAAGTGTGTTGGTGGGCTTTGTATACGAGTCACCATCTTGGGCCTCCAGTCGGCGCCAGTCGCCTGGGTGCAGCATGCGCCAGTCGCCGTATTGGGCGAGTCGACCCGCTCGGGGCTAGGTTCCAGTCGGCTCGATCCAGCTGGCGAATCCGCTTCGTGGGTATACCCTGATTGGTATCCCCCCATCAATCAGAGCCTAAAGTGTTGAGCTCTGAACTTACGGACTAGCTCCGGCAATAAGTCACCTCACCGGCAGTTTTTGGTTCTTGAGACCCTTGCACGACGCATGCATGGAATAATGGTCATACGTGTTTTTTTCCTACGACTTTCTCCTTGAGAGACTTACGGGGCGGCTCGTGAGGCACACTCCTTCCAGCAGCCAAAAAATTGCAGGACCTAAAGCGTCGAGCTCTGAACTTATGGACTAAATCCGATGATAAGTCACCTCACCCATGTTCCTAGTACTTAAAACCCTCCGGCAGTAAGTCACCTCACCCACAAATCCTGGTACTTAAAACCCTTTTGTAACATCCCAAAAATATTGAACAATGATTATCAAATTCCAATCATCAAAATTAGGGTTAACAAAAACTTTGGTTAATTAAAATCATATGAATGCATGTGTGTATGTGATGATTGTATAAATGCATGAATGGACTTGTGTGATTGTTGTGATTATCAAGTAATGGTTTAAAGATGAAAAAAACAACATCTAAATCAAATCCAAGCAGAAACAAATCAAGAGAAATTCAAAAACAAACAAAATAAGCAAATGGTCATTTTTGCCAATCTTGCTCACTAGGCCACTTTGAGTGTTTCTAGTCCAAGATTTCAAAGAGAAACATTTCCATTTCTTTTCACCCCTTGCTAGACCAAGTAAAAGTGAACCCAATCCCACTTTGTAAACCCACAAAAACATTTGGCAACTTGATTCAAATGGCAATTCAAAATTGAATCTTTAACATATGTGAAGATGACCATTTCTCAAAAACCAACCAAACCAATTCACCTTGACCTTTCCAACTAACTAGAGCCTCCCTGGTATGTGACTAGTACACCCACCAATTTTCATTCAAAAATTCAAATTCAAATCTCTTTTGGCTATTTCATCAAACACCTTGCAAACAGAAATCAAACAAACATCAAACACTATAGTGAGCAGTGTTTTTGGCCAACCTTGTTCCCTCTCTAGCTCACAACATGCTATTAGTAGATCATCTAGCCCAGTAAACAAGATTTAGCTCACTGTGAGCTTGCCATTGCCATCAATGGTGAGCATGCCGAGCCTCACCTTGACACCCCACTATCGACAACCAGCTAGGAGAAGCTCTAGCCCCGCCAACCTTGTCAGGGACATTGACCAACGTCCATCGCCACCCCCTGTCCAACGCCAACGCGCAGCCAGCCTCTGGACCACTCAACCCGAGTGTGCCCAGCCACTATGCGAGCATGCCGAGAGCACGCCAGAGCGCCGCACCCGACACATGAGCACAGATCACGCGCCGCCATCGCCGCTTATGTGCATGATCACCACCGTCCTAGGAACCTCCAGGACATGCCCGTTCATCGTCGCGCGACCAGAAGAGCCCATGCGCCATTAAAATGTCTGTCGGACCCGCTCAGAGCACCGCAGCCTTCCGACAGCATTGCGCTGCTCCACGCCTCGCGACCATGTCATTGAGCTTCGCCAGGGAGCACAGCACCTCCCCTCTACCATCGCCCATGTCATTAGCCAATGTGACGATGACCACGACGAGCTCCACCCGTGCCCTTCGGTCCCCTCTTGGCACTCTAAATAGATCCCACCCCCGTTCGATTTCTTCACACCAACACACTCCCCTCTCTCTCTCAGAACCACCCCACCTCATCCCTGGAGCAAGGCGAGAAGTAGGCCGCCGGAATTTTGCCGTAGTATGCCGCGGAGGAGGAGAAGAGGAGCCAACGATTGGATCCGCCCTAGGAGAAGCCACCGGTACCAGGAGGTTCGCCGTGTTTGACTTCGTCGTTCGACCCCATTGCCGACCCTCGCCTGAGCCCCGGTGAGCCCCCGTAGACCCCCACTGGCCGCGCTAGGGTTCTGTCTCGCTAGAGTTTCCTGCCGGAGACGATAAGTCACAACCGTTTGATTAGAAGTTGATCGTGCGGTTTAGATTGCCCAGTACCGCTTCGCACCCATTGTCTCGCTGACTCATGGGGACAGCCACTTAAACTCACCCACGCGAACGCTGTGCGCCATCGGCCGGCCCAGTTAACATCCCGCGCAACCCATTAGTTTGAATTTATATTTTCCAATTTAGTTTTATAATTATTTTTGTACCTAGATTCAAAAATCAACCCAGGTCGATTCACTTAACCAAATTGCATGAGACCAATTTTGTTAGAGAGGTACTGGAATTCTTAGTCCAAGCCCGTTGGATTCAAATCATTTGTATTTGTAGATCACCTATAGTAAAACTAACAAGGCAGAAGCTTTTCTATATTCAAACATTTTTCAAAATTCAACCACAAAAGCTTTTGAGTTGATTCCAAATCTCAAAAATCACATTTAACAAGACCTTTCTAAATATATAGAAATATCTAGGTTTACTTGTAGAAATAATGGACAAGTAATAAAAGAATGCCTCATAGGCATTTCTAGTCACTTTATTTAATTAAAATAAAAAGGTTAAACCTTATTAAATTGTGACACCACTTTAAATCACATTCCCAAGTACTGAAATATGTGGTGATGACATGTGTCAACATGATCCCATATTTTAGTTGGAGAATATTAACTCTTAAGTAGTTTTTCAATGAGTAGAAATTACTTTTCCAAAATAAAATAAATTAGACAAGTGTTTGAATGATTTTCATGATTGTGATGATACTAGATCATCACTTGTGAAAACCTTGGTGTGATAATAAAAATAGTTAAGTATTGATTGGTGATTGTGTACCTCTTATTTATTTATAGACGCTAGTACCGACCAAGGAAACGAGAAGGAAGGATAATACTACAAGGAAGGAGCCGAGGAGAACTTCAACTACTACTCTACACAAGGCAAGCTAATACTTGCAACTTAGCAAGCTACCACTTGCAAGTTTCTTAACTAGGAAACTATCTTAGCAAGCTTATACTGATATTTTAGCAAGCTACTATCTTAGCAAGCTAGAACTTTGGAAGTTAATATATATATGCCCACTATATGCATGAAACATGCATTAGTTCCACCACTTTATACCCAATCCTAGTTTTATTTGCAAGCTTAGTGATTTTATTTATTTATCAAAGCTTTCTATTGGAGTTTACTTAGGGACTTGTAGATTTTAGAAAGAAATTTAAAGGTATCATAAATATCATATAACTTGACCTAAGTTAGATAATCTTTATGTCATCCTGAGGCATGAGATTGAACTTAGATCATTCACCCTTGTTTACCACCCCTCCTTAGTGTTTACTCCCACTTGTAGATGCTAGTGCTAAGCATAAAACTTGATTAATTTAGATGGGAATACTTGGTGCAAATGGTTATGAAAACCTTAGAATGATGAGTCATTCTAATGAAATGTTTTGACATGTGTTCTCGAACACCAGATGATTTTGATGAATGATGAGGCATGAGCCTTAGCCCTTTAAAAAACTAATGGTTGTCTGGATGCGATACCATTCCAATTTTACCGTACAACCACAATACCCAAAATTTGGGTAGGGCTTGATTGGAAATTTATATACCTTAGTATGGGTTCCCTTGTGGCCAAGGTTTGAGATGAGGCTACCTTGTGAAGATTGTCCACCTATGCAGTTCCCAAGATGACAGTTGGTCATGGTTGGGAGGCCAAACTCACAAGAGAGGTGCCTATACTAGGGCGTGTAATTGAAAGGTTATGATTGATTACTCGCATACTGAGTATGGTGAATTCAGGATTGTTCCTAACGTATGTATCAAATGTTGTGGTGAAAGTGTACCACCTCTGCAGAGTGTCAAACTATTCGAATAGCCGTGTCCACAGTATTGACAGTTGGAGTGGCCATACCGTTCCGTCGTCAGATGTTTTCAAAATGACTTGTGAAAGGATTCATGACTTTGACTTGACCACAACAGGGTTGTGATATGAAATTCAAGTTCCCACTTACGTGTTATAAAACTTTCAACTAGCTTTATTTGCTTCTGAACTCATTAGAGGTAAATCTATCTTTTTGCAAAACCAATTCACTTGTTAGTATTAGTTTGCGAGTACTTAAAGAGTACTCATGGCTTTGTCCCTGGCTATTACCGTGGCTAGACTATGAAGATGACTATCAAGAGGATGGACCGCAGGAAGGTTACGACAACTAGGATCATCTCCCATCATCAGCATTTCCTGTGACCATGAAGCTGGATGCTCGCCTATAATACCATTACTATTACGTTATTCCGCTGCTATGATTGTATTAAGACTGGATCATGTGATCCTTTATTTGTTGTAAGACCTTATGTATGGTTTGTAATGGATGATGTACTGTGATATCCAAATCTGTTATGTCTCGCAAAAATGGTAATCCTGGGATTGCAATGTATGGCATAATAGACATATGGGATTAAATATATGGGTGTTGACAAGTTGGTATCAGAGCCATCCTGACCATAGGAGACCTAGTTTAGAATGGACATTTAAATCAAAAAACATAGTTTCAAAACCAAGGAAGTGAGTATTTATGAAAACTTATTCTCATTCTTATCACTTAGACTCTTTCATGAAAGTTCATGTTCCTCAAAAATTCTTACAAACTTACATAAAATTTGACACACTTAATCAATCTACTAACTTACTCATCATATATTCTTATAGATGGACGTGAAGTATAGCAAGTTCTATCAGTTGGGAAATGGAGGAGACCTCATCTTTGAGCGTGACTTGGACCAGCTTTCGAAACTTTTGGAGCGTTCGCACCCCGAGTTCTTCGGAGCTCAGCTCAACAATCAGGAAGGAGAAGAATTGAAATGGCTGATTGTTGCAAGTCTTTGAGGGAAGATTGAAGCCCCCACCTCCAAGGGAATTCAGTTCACCATTAGAGAGAACAACTGGCTAGATGGACTTGCCAGGGCCATGCACGAAGCTCTTGCCTGTCTGTGTGGACAGAGTATCAATCAGATCAAGGGTACCCACTTTGAGTTCTGTCCAAGGCGTGATGTTATGGGACAGCCACTGGAGGCACCATATCACCCTGAGCTGAAGAACCAAGTGGACCACCTCAGCTTCATGTTGTATGACCGGCAGAAGGAGTTAGACAATGCCCGCTCCTACACCAATCACAGCTATGCCATCGCTGCCCAAAAGGATCAGACCACTGCCATGCTAGTGAAGGATCGCTAGTCTCGTCGCCATCAGCTCGACAAGAAGGAGCGCGTCATTGCCTATCTTCGCCATAGGATCACCGACTTGGAGGAGACCATTCACGAGAGGGACATGCAGCTTGAGGAGAGGGGGAATCCAGGGGAATACCTTCGTGGAGACCCCTACTCCTACCTCAGCGATGATGATGACTTCTGGAGGATCAGGCCATGGACTTCTTCACCGATGAGGATGACTTCACCTTCATTGATGATGAGGACACTGACTCCAAGGAGTAGTAGCACTTGAGAACTAGCGTTAGTGAGTTGTATCCGGTCCCACTGTATCGTAGTTTCACAGAATGGTTCTTAAAACCATCTGTTTTCCTTGTTGTGGTGTGTGTTTGTATGGTGTGTATGAATGAATGAAAACCAAGTTCCTAGAAAAATATGAGTCACACTTTGAAAACTTTTCAAAAACAAAAAAACCCGTGAACCTTAGAAATTTCCCTCTTTTCTCATGATCTATCTCAATCTTCAGATGCCTCACGGAGGAAGCACTTCATCCCCGGACCCAATGTTGCAAATCTTGCAAATGTTGGTATCTGACCGCGAAGCTGAAAGAGCCGAATGTCAAGCCAACTTAGCCACCCTTCAGCACAAAGCTCAGATGGCCAACAACAACCAAGGCCATGGAAATCAGGAAAACCATGGATCTAGGATCAAGAACTTTCAAAACACCAATCCACCCATCTTCACTAAGTCTGAAGAGCCCCTAGATGCCGATGACTGGCTGCAAACCATGGAGAACAACTTGGATGTTGCAGGAGTGGAAGATAACGAGAAAGTACTGTTTGCCACCCACTACATGTCCGAAGATGCAAGAGAATGGTGGAACAGCGTTCGCACCATGAATGGAGGATAGATGATGACTTGGGAGGAATTCAAAGTCAAGTTTACTAGAACCCATGTGCCACCGAGTTTGATCAGGAGGATGAGAGATGAATTCAGGGAACTGAAGCAAGGTAGGATGACAATAGGTGAGTACCATGACAAATTTTTGTCATTGGCTAGGTATGCATCGGATGAGATTGACACTGAAGCCAAGAAGAAGAAGAGATTCTTGAATGTTCTACATGATGAGATGCAGACAGTGTTAGTCAATATCCCCTTTGCAGATATTCAAGCTTTAGTGGATTCCGCCATTCAGATGGAAGGAAAAATCAACCAAGGCAATGAGAACCACAAGCGTAGAATGATGCATCAACCAGGAACCCACCATACCCCAAAATATCACCCCAACCCATCTCCAGGATTTGCCCCAAAAACAAATAGACCCCCGATAAACCGTCCGACCTATCCCAACCGTGGAGGAGGAATCCCAAGGCCCGGAGGAAACCACAACAACCCCGGCAACTCCAGCAATTTCAATCGTGCCCCGCGCAAGTTTAACAACAATGTCGCCACCAACACCAACACTGCCCCAAGGACTAGAAGCAATAATGTGCCTGTTGCAGCAAAGGACAAGTCTTAGGTGACTTGTTATGAATGTGGAACCAAGGGTCACTATTCCAATGAATGCCCCAAGAAAATTGCTGCAGCACCCAATGCAAATGCCCCAGCTCAGCAGCAGCAGCATCGTGTTTAGCCTGGAAGAAGGTTTTACCCTGGGAATTCGCTCAACCACAATGGCCGTCTCTTTCTCATGCATGCTGAAGAATCCCAAGAAACGCCAGATGTCGTGCTAGGTATGTTTTATGTTAACTCAGTACTTGCAAGAGTGTTGTTTGATTCTGGAGCATCACACTTGTTTGTTACAGAAGAATTTGCATGCACTAGTAAGATTCAATCAACCAAATTGAAGCATGTTATGATAGTTCAAATACGTGGCTCAACCACCAAAGCTAGACAAATTTGCAAGGACGTACCTATCCGAATCCATGGAATAGATTTTTATGCTAATCTAATATTACTCGGAACTAAAGGTTTGGAAGTAGTACTAGGAATGGATTGGATGTTGAAACATAAAGGATTAATCGACTGTGCCAAGAAAGCCATAACCATGACCAGTATAGCCGAAATATCAGAAGATCATGTATCTGAAACCTTGCTCCGTCAATTCAAGTACAACAATAGTCTAGCCCAACCAACCATTGACTAAGTCAGAATAGTATGTGAATACCCCGATATATTTCCAGATGTTTTGCCCGGTATGCCCCCATATCGGGATATCGAGTTTATCATTGAACTAATTCTTGGAACCGGACCCATAGCCCAGAGACCATATAGTATGAACCCGTCTGAATTAGTGGAGTTGAAGAAGCAACTGGATGCTATGCTGGAGATAGGATTTATCCAACCAAGTGCGTCGCCATGGAGATCACCTGTCTTGTTTGTGGACAAGAAAGATGGAGGTAACCGTTTGTGTGCGGATTATCGGAAGCTGAATGATGTCACCATCAAGAACAAATACCCACTGCCGAAGATAGAAGACATGTTTGACCAGTTGACCGGTGCCAAAATGTTTTCTAAGATTGATCTTAGAACTGGCTATCATCAACTCAATTCGAGTAGAGCATATTCCAAAGACTGCCTTTACTACCAGATATGGATTGTATGAGTACACTGTCATGTCTTTTGGATTAACCAAATGCCCCCGCATATTTCATGAACCTCATGAATAAGATTTTTATGGACTTCCTGGATAAGTTTGTTGTTGTTTTCATCGATGACATTCTGATCTATTCCAAATCAGAAGAAGAACATGAGCTACACTTGAGGACCATCCTTGGAACCCTTAGGGAGCATCAGCTGTATGCCAACTTTAGCAAATGTCAATTCTAGTTACAGGAGGTAGGATTCCTCAGACATATTGTATCAGCCGGAGGAATTTCCATTGACCCTGCAAAGGTGAAAGATGTTGAAGATTGGCAAGACCCAACCACCCAAACCCAAGTTCGTGCATTTCTCGGATTAGCGGGATATTACCGCAAGTTCGTAGAAGGATTCTCGAGTATCGCCAGACCCATGACCCAATTGTTGAAGAAGGATAAGAAGTTTGAATGCACAGACAAATGTGAAGCAAGTTTTCAAGATCTTAAGAAGAGATTGATCTCAGCCCCAATCTTGATCATGCCGGATATCACGAAGCCTTTTGATGTGTATTGTGACGCATCCAAGACCGATCTCGGATGTGTGCTAATGCATGTAGGCAAAGTAATATCTTATCTATCCCGACAACTAAAGCAACATGAGCAGAATTATCCTACCCATGATCTTGAACTATCAGCTGTAGTTCTAGCCCTGAAGACATGGAGGCATTACCTGATGGGAAACCGTTGTGAGATTTATTCGGATCACAAGAGCCTAAAGTATATATTCACTCAGAAGGAGCTGAATATGAGTCAGATAAGATGGATAGAGCTAATCAAGTACTATGATCTGGACATTCACTATCACCGTGGTAAAGCCAATGTGGTAGCAGATGCCCTTAGTAGATTGTTGTGCCGCTTGAATTCCATGATTCTGAAGGAGCAACCAAGTTTGCACAAGGAGATGGAATATTTTAGAATGGAATTAGTAAGTGAAGGATTTTTGTCTAGCATAGAACTTCAACCCACTTTGATCAGTCAGATCAAGAAGGAGCAGAAAGGAAATGCTAGTATCGATGCAATCAAACGTCGTATATGTACATGCAAGGTACCTGGATTCACCGAAGATGAAGAAGGAGTTTTGTGATACAAAGGACGTATTTGTGTGCCAGCAGACTCAGAGTTGAAACAAGCTATTTTGAAGGAAGCCCATGATACTCTTTATTATATCCACCCCGGAGGAACGAAGATGTATCAAGATTTGAGGGAGCAATTTTGGTGGCATAAGATGAAGAGAGAAATCGGAAGCTACATCGCCAAGTGTGATATTTGTCAGAGAGTCAAGGCGGGACATCAGAGACCCGCAGGACTGTTACAACCATTATAGATTGCGGAATGGAAATGTGATTCATTTGGAATGGATTCTATCACTGGATTGCCTACCTCTAGTAGGGGAAATGACTCTATCTGGTTCATAGTTGATAGATTGTCCAAAGTCGCCCATTTCTTACCAGTCAAGACCACTTACCAGAGTTCGAAGCTAGCAGAATTGTATATTGCTAGAATCGTCAGTTTGCACGGAGTCCCCAAGAACATTGTGTCGGATTGAGGAACTCATTTTACCTCGAGATTTTGGAAGAAAGTCCAAGAAGTATTAGGAACCCGATTGGATTTCAGCACAACGTATCACCCTCAAACAAATGGACAAACGGAGCGAGTAAATCAAATACTCGAAGATATGTTGAGAGCTTGTGTGATAGAGTATGGATCAAAATGGGAAGATTGTCTTCCTTTCACATAATTTTCTTACAACAACAGTTATCAAGCTAGTTTGCAAATGGCCCCATTTGAATTCATGTATGGAAGGAAGTGTCGTACCCCTTTGAATTGGCCGAAAGTACGAGAGAGTCAGATTTTCGGACCCGACATTCTATGAGAAGCAGAAGAGAAAGTTCACAAGACCCGTGAGCACCTCAAGACCGCCCAATCTAGATGGAAGAGTTATGCCGACAAGAGACGTCGAGACCTCGCTTTCAATATCAGAGATTTTGTGTATCTCAAAGTGTCGGCTTTGAAGGGAATGCAATGTTTACAGCTCAAAGGAAAGTTAGCCCCGAATATATTGGACCTTTCAAGATTATGAATCATCAAGGAGAAGTATTGTATCAACTGGAACTTCCAAAGGAGATGTCAGCAGTGCATAATATGTTCCACATATTGTTACTTCGCAAATGACTAGAAGTCCCGGAGAAGACCGAAGTTTTGAAGAACATTGATCACCGAACCATAGAGATCAACGATGGCCTGACGTATCCCGAAGTACCCATCCATATTTTGGAGGAAGCAGAAGAGAAAGTTCACAAGACCCATGAGCACCTCAAGACCGCCCAATCTAGATGGAAGAGTAATGCCGACAAGAGACGTCGAGACCTCGCTTTCAATATCAGAGATTTTGTGTATCTCAAAGTGTCGGCTTTGAAGGGAATGCAATGTTTCCAGCTCAAAGGAAAGTTAGCCCCGAATATATTGGACCTTTCAAGATTATGAATCGTCAAGGAGAAGTATTGTATCAACTGGAACTTCCAAAGGAGATGTCAGCAGTGCATAATATGTTCCACATATTGTTACTTCGCAAATGACTAGAAGTCCCGGAGAAGACCGAAGTTTTCAAGAACATTGATCACCGAACCATAGAGATCAACGATGGCCTGACGTATCCCGAAGTACCCATCCGTATTTTGGAGGAAGCTTTCAGAACCACCAAGACCCGAAGCATCAATGTCACATCCCAAGATTTTGGAAATTGGGACTAGAATTTTTTTTGCATTTTCATGACATTCATGAGCATTGCATTGCATATTTGCATCAAGAAAAATTCCTAAATAAAAATAAAGGACTAAAACCCCAAATAGTATGTGCCACTTTGTTCCTAAAGGGAATCAAATTGGTTTTATAAAAACCCACTATTGCTAAGGCAGCGATTATTGCTAAATTATAGCCTAAAAAGATCCAATTAATATTACAAAATTTTAGGAAAAAAATTGAGCTCATTTGGAGCTATCATGAAAAAGTTATGAAATAAATACAAACACATAAAGATATAAATAAAATGAAATATACAAGGATTTATAAATCCACTACTTCCAAACTAGTAAAAAGATTACAAATTTGATCCTATAATGATCTATTCGATTTTAGAAAATTTTAGAAACAAGAATCATGTCATTTGGAGTTTGTATGTGAAAGTTACGAGGAAAACAAATAAATAGAAAATGGAAAAAGAAAAAGAATAAAAAAACTAACTGGACCGGCCAAGCCAGCCGGTGGCCCAGCCATCCGACAAGAGCACCAACACGCACGGGCACTGATCGATCCCATGGGATGCTTTAAAAATCGTGCGAAAACACGTTTTCTAAACCTATCTCTATTCAAACTCCTATATCTTTTTTATCTACAACTCCGAAATGACTTCCGTTTGTTTCTACTTGTTCCCTACTCCAAGTCCTATCGTTGCACCATCCTAAATCTCCATATAAACTCGTGGAGCCACAACTGTACGAGTTTCCCTTCTCGAAATCCCGAATCTACACATGCCCGAATCTTATTTCGTTTATTCACCCATCTAGACTTCGTCGTTTGCCTTCGGCCAAAAAATGAAAGTTGTAAATCTCATAGAAATATTTCAATCCCAACAAACCTCACCTCTTTTAATCCACCACAGCCGGAGAATTTCGCACCGCAATATTTCAGATATGACGGTGTAAATCCAAGATGTACTCGCGCTCGTTTCTTCAAATCAAAATTCCCTTGGTGAGAAGGTAGGACTAATGATTCCCCACAACTTTCATGTTGTAAGTTTTTCAATTTGACCTACGGATTTGTCTCTCTAACACAGATAATCGGGTCAATCTCCTCTCCTAACCACTGAATCTCATCCCAATGGCCAGGATTAGATCGATTCCGCGAAGGGGTACGAGCCAACCGGATCTCGCCACGTGTCAACATTAGGTCAGCCCCGCGCCCCAGTCAGCATAGAATATTCCCAGGGAATATTCCCTGTAGATTTGAAATTGAATTCAATTTTGCAGAAAATTGTGTAAATTTACAAAAATCATATAAAAAGATTCGTAGATCCAAAAATAGCAAATTATATATCAATGGATTCATAAAAACGTGTAGAATATTAATATGACATTAGATCTAAGCTTTACTGTATGCGTTTACTGTAGTAATTTAATTAGTTTTAATGGTCTTTTAGGTTAATAAATTCATAGGAAATTATCTGTAACTCCGAAAAATATGAACAATATATCAAATTGAAGCTACTATAATGTAGATTAATAATATCTGGTTGGATCCAGCCTTTGCGGATTATTTACCCTGTAGTGATTTAATTAGTTTTAATGGATTAGAAATCATTAAATTCATAATAAATTATTTGCATATCACAAAAATATAAATGATATACCGATGGAAAGCTGGTTCCATGTAGATCATCAATATGCAAATGGTTCAGCCAAATACTATAAGGTTTCACAGCAATTAAATAAATAATTTAATGTCTTATTTAGAGTATTAAAATCATAGTAACTCGAGTGCTGCTCAGAAAATTACAAATAATATGTCCTTGGAATCACAATTCCGTGGAGATTACAGATATAATTTTAGTTTGATTTTTAGGCAACAGAAACTGTATAATCATTTAAAACCCATTAAACACCATTTAAATCATACAAAAAGATCTATAACTCCGATTAGGGTGAATCCAACGCCTACTGGTTCGTATTAACATCCTCTATCCAGTAAAACCAAGAAAAAAATTTAATTCGATGGTTAGAACAGACGTTACAACAGAACTATTAAAAACCTTATATTGACAAGTAATTATTGATAACAAGTACTCCATTGCATTAATTGGCCTCTTGCATGCATCATATACTTCAGTATTGTTTAGAGAACTAAAGTAACAACCATTGTGACTTATTAAATTGTCATGCATGCATTTTTTGTATTTGTTTGATCTCTATGTGCTATTGTTTATGTTGTATGCAAATGTTTGCTCGATAGATTGTGAGGAGTGCAACGTGTGTGATTGCAACGAGTGCTTGAACAACTTCACCAACTATCAAGGCAAGTAGATGCTACATTGTTCATGATATTGTCCTACTATTTTCAATGCATTGTCGTGTATTTTGTAGATGCATGTGTAGGAAAGTACTATCGCTATGATATGTCCTACTATGTGGTAGGGATTTCCTGTAGATGAGCCACCGTTGGTAGATGTGCTTAGCCATGCTATTTTCACAGTCATAACAAGTCACTTGCGACTTGTCCTTTGCTGCAACAGGCACAACATTGCTTCCAGTCCTTGGGGCAGTGTTGGTGTTGGTGGCAGTATTGTTGTTGTTGAAGTTGGGTGGTGCACGGTTAAAAATGTTAGAGTTGCCGGGGTTGTTGTGATTTCCTCCGGGCCGCGGGTTTCCACAGTTGGGATAGGTCGAACTGTTCATAGGGGGTCTGTTGGTTCTCGGGGCAAATCCTGGAGATGGGTTAGGGCTATACTTTGGGGTCTGATGGGTTCCTGGCTGATGCATCATGCGACGCTTGCGGTTCTCATTGGCTTGGTTGATCTTTCCTTCCATCTGGATGGCAGAGTCGACAAGGGCTTCAATATCAGCAAAGAGGATATTGACCAACACAGTCTGCATCTCATCGTGCATACCATTCAAGAATCTCTCTTTCTTCTTGGCTTCGATGTCGATCTCATCCGGGGCATACCTAGCTAATGACAAGAATTTGTCACGGTATTCCACTACGGTCATCCGTCCTTGCTTCAGTTCTCTGAACTCATCTCTCATTCTCTTTATCAAACCCGGGGGCACATGGGTTCTGCTGAACTTGACCTTGAATTCCTCCCAGGTCATCATCTGTCCTCCGGTCATTGCACGAACGCTGTTCCACCATGCTCTTGCATCTCCGTCTAGATAATGTGTGGCGAACAGAACTTTCTCGTTAGCTTCCACTCCAGCGACTTCTAGGTTATTTTCCATGGTTTGCAGCCAATCATCGGCATCTAAGGGCTCTTCCGACTTAGTGAAAACAGGTGGGTTGGTGTTCTGGAAATTCTTGAGCTTAGATCCATGGTTGTCCTGATTTCCTTGGCCTTGATTGTTGTGGGCCAGATGAGCTATCTGCTAAATGGTGGCTAGGTTGGCTTGACATTCAGCTCTTTCAGCTTCGCGGTCAGAAGCCAACATTTGCAGGATCTGCAACATCGGGTCCGGGGATGAACCACTTCCTCCGCGTGGCAACTGAAGATTGAGATAGATCATGAGAAAAGAGGGAATTTTCTAAGGTTCAGGGACTTTGAAAAGTTTTTAAAGTTTGACTCATATTTTCTAGCAACATGCTTTTCATTCATTCATAGCACACGAGACAAATACACACCACAACAAAGGTAAACAGATGGTTTTAAGAACCATTCTGGAAACTACGATACAGTGGGACCGAATAAAACTCACTACGCTAGTGCTCAAGTGCTACTACTCCTTGGAGTCGGTGTAGTCGTCATCCTCATCATCCTCATCGTCATCGATGAAGGCGAAAATCGTCCTCATCGGTGAAGAAGTCCATAGCCTGATCCTCCAGAAAATCATCATCATCACTGAGATAGGAGTAGGGGTCTCCACGAAGATCCTCTCCAGCATTCTCCCTTTCCTCCAACTACATATCTCTCTCATGGATGGTCTACTCCAAATCCGAGATACGGTGGCGAAGATGAGAAATGATGCGCTCCTTCTTGTCCAGCTGACGGCGGCGAGACTTGCGATCCTTCGCTAGCATGGCGATTGTTTGATCCTTCGTCTTGATGATGGCGGACTTGTGGTTGGAGTAGTCACGACAATTGTCCAATTCCTGCTGACGATCGTACATCATGAAGCTAAGGTGGTCCAACTGAGTCTTCAACTCGTGGTGGTATGGGGATTCCAGTGGCTGTCCCATAGCATCACGCCTTGGACAAAACTCAAAGCGGGTACCCTTGATCAGGTTGATACTCTTCCCACACAGACGGGCAAGAGCTTCCTGCATGGCCCTGGCAAGTCCATCGAGCCAGTTGTTTTCTCGCAAGGTGAACTTAATTCCCTCGGCAGTGGGAGGTTCAATCTTTCCTCGAAGACTTGCAACAATTAGCCACTGCAGATCTTCTTCTCCTTGATCATTGAGCTGAGCTCCGAAGAACTTGGGGTGCGGATGCTCCAGAAGTTCCGAAAGCTGGTCCAAATCCCGCTCAAAGATAAGGTCTCCTCCATTCCCCAACTGATAAAACTTGCTGTACTTCATGTCCATCCATAAGAATATAGGATGAGTAAGTTAGTAGAGTGATCAAGTGTGTCAAATTTTATGTATTTTGCAAGAGTTTTTGAGGAACATGAATTATGAAAGAGTCAAGGTGATAAGAATGGGAATAAGTTTTTGTAAATATTTGCTTCCTTTGGTTTTGAAACTAAGTTTTTAATTCAAACATCCAGTCTAACTAGGGTATCCTATGGTCAGGATGGCTCTGATACCAACTTGTCAACACCCGGATTTTTAATCCTAGATGCATCTTATGCCATACATCGCAATCCCAGGATTACCATTTTTGCGAGACATAACAGAATTGGATACCACAGTACATCATCCATTGCAAACCATACATACGGTCTTACACAAATAAGGATCTCATGATCCAGTTCTTAATACAACTCAAGCAGCGGAATACGTAATAATAACGATAGCATAGGCGAAGCTCCATCTTCGGGGTCACAGGCAATGCTGACGATGGGAGATGATCCTAGTTGTCGTAACCTTCCTGGGGTCCATCATCCTGATACTCCTCTTCATAGTCTGGCCACGGGAATAGCCAGGGACAAAGCCATGAGTACTCTTTAAGTACTCGCAAACTAATACTAAAAAGTGAAGGGGTTTTTGTAGTAGGACACTAAGCTCTAGGGTTGTTTTGCAAAAAGCCATATTTACCTCTACTAAGTTCAGAAGCAAGAAAAGCTATTTGAAATTTTATAACACCTAAGTGGGAACTTGTATTTCATATCACAACTCTGTTGTGGTCAAGTCAAATTCTCAATCCATATCACAACTCTGTTGTGGTCAACTTGAAAACATCTGACGGGGGAACGGTATGGCCACTACAACTGTCAATAAGCGCGGACGCGGCTATTTGAATAGTTTGACACTCTGCAGAGATTGTACACTTTCACCACAACATTCGATACATCCGTTAGGAACAAATCCTGAATTCACCATACTCAGTATGCGGATAATCAATCCTAACCTTTCAATTACATGCCCTAGTATAGGCACCTCTCCTGTGAGTTTGGCCTCCCAACCATGACCAACTGTCATCTTGGGTACTACAGAGGTGGACAATCTTCACAAGGTAGCCTCAGCTCAAACCTTGGCCGTGAGGGAACCCATACTAAGGTATATAAGTTTCCAGTCAAGCCCTACCCAATTCCCGGGTATTGTGGTTGTACGGTAAAATTGGAATGGTATCGCATCCAGACAACCATAAGTTTTATAAAGGGCTAAGGCTCATGCCTCAACATTTTCATCATCAAAATCATCTGGTGTTTGGAAACACATGTCAAAACATCTCATTAGAATGATCCATCATTCCAAGGTTTTCATAACCATTTTCCACCAAGTATTCCCATCTAAAGTTGATCAAGTTTTATGCTTAGCACTAGCATCTACAAGTGGGGGTAAGTACTAATGAGGGGTGGTAAACTAGTGGAGTTTAGCTAAGTTCAATCTCATGCCTTAGGATGACATCAAGATTATCTAGCTTAGGCCAAATTTAATGCTCTTTATGCAACCTTCAATTATCCTCCTAGAATCTACCAATCACTTAAGTAGACTCTAAGTAATAGCTTTGATAAAGAAATAAAGTAGAAAGCTTGCAATTAAAAATAGGATTGGGTTATGAAGTGGGTATGATCACAAATGCTTAAGGCATATAGTTAGCATGGTAACAAGCAAGTATTTGCTTGCATAGGTATCAGTATAGGCTTGCATAAGTAGAATATCTTGCAAGTTTTTGCTTGCCTTGTGTAGATAAGTGGTTGAAGTTCTCCTCAGCTTCTTCTTCGTAGTATCCTCCTTCCTCCTCGTATCCTTGGTCGGTACTAGCGTCTATGAATAAATACGAGGTACACATCACCAAACAATACTTAACTACTTTCAATCATCACACAAAGGTGTTCTATAGATGATCTAGCATCATCACTAATATCACAAGAATAAAGCATTTGTCTTATTTATTTATTTGTAGAGAAGTAATTTCTACTCATTGAAAAACTACTTAAGATTTAATATTCTCCAACTCAAACATGGGATCATGTTGAAACATGTCATCACCACATATTTCAGTACATGGGAATGTGATTTAAAGTGGTGTCACAATTTAATAAGGTTTAACCTTTTATTTTAAATAATTAAAGTGACTAGAAATGCCTATGTGGCATTATTTTATTACTTGAACATTATTTCTCTAAGTAAACCCATATGTTTTTTATATATTCTGAAAGGTATGATCAAATGTGATTTTTGAGAGTTGGAATCAACTCAAAAGCTATTATGGTTTAAATTTGAAAAATATTTGAATGCAGAAAAGCTTCTGCCTTATTATTTTTACCAAGGTTGATCTATAGGTCCAAATGATTTGAATCCGACGGGCTTGGATTAATCATTTCAATATCTTTCTAACAAAATTGGTTTCATTCAATTTGGTTCACTTAATCGAGCGCGGTTGATTTTTGAAACTAGGTACAGAACTATGTTTGAATTAAAATGGAAAAAGCTAAATTCAAACGACTGGGCTGCGCGGGAAGGGTTATTGGGCCGGCCCAGTGTCACTCCACAGCGCTGTAAGATCCCTCCTTTGTAAAGGAAAAGGATCCCTGTGATTGCAATGCTAGTCCCTGGATCAATGCTAGCATCCACAGTTTAAGATGAAGTACACAGATACAAAGGTCGTTTATTACATTCATTCCAGAGATAAAACATAGTCTTTTACAACTCAGGGCCAAAGGCATAACACAAGAGTTTATGGAATAAGTCAATAAACATAAGTCTTCATCTTCATGTGCCACAGGCAAGCATGTTGAGTGTAGACTCATGACTCCTACTCATCATCGGAGTAACCTGCAACATCACAAGTTACAGCCACAGAGGGTCAATACTTTGGAATAGTATTGGCAAGTGATACCTTAGTTTATTTTAAGTGGACTATATTACTATATGCATTTTGGCTAAGTGTAGCTTGGCTTGCTTTGCTCAAAATAGGTTTTTTCCTATTAGTTGAAATCACTAAGTTTTTCTTTGTCAAAACTTCCCAAGAAACCACCAATAGACATTGGGGTCCTTCACCCTTGTTCACCCACAAGTTTTACTTAGAAGTTGGAGTGATGAGATTCTTGTAGCTTCCATGTCTTGATGCTCAATTTGTCCATTGCCATGGACTTGGCTAAGTACTTAGATTTTTCCATCTGCAGAGGTTGTGCACTTTCCCCACCAGACTTGGTTTCCCAAGACATGACCTTTCAGAAGCCTTCCTTAGTCAAATGGACGTGTTCCAACCTATCATCCCACTACCACCAACTGTCCAAACGACTAAGTTCTAGCAACCTATATGATCAAGGCAGAGCCCATATTGCCAAGTGGTTGCACTGTAAGCTTTCTCAACACTTGGCCTCCAAATCCCTTTGTCCCTGGGTGGCATACCACAAGTGAGATACACAAGCCAAATCCATGGCCTTGTGTAACCACTCAACCAAAAACCACCATTCAAGTCCCATTCCACCCAGGAAGTTCATTGACTTAGTTGTTTTATTAAGAAAAGCATGAGTCCCAAAGGACTTAGAATTATTTCACCATAGCATGTACATTCTTTACCAACCCTTGTTTTCTACTAGCTAGGCTAAGCATGGTATAGTAACTTAACTTAGAAAAAAAAAATTCCCTAGCAATTCTACAATTCTACACTACATAGGATTTCCCATCATAGCATTTGGCAAAAGTAGCATGCAAGACTTAGCAAAAATAATTCTAATGCTTATTCAAAATAAAGGGTGGAAATATCATGAAGTATCACTTGCCTTGGTAATGGGGAGAGTAGCACTCTTCACAATCACAGTCACTAGCAAAATCTACACAAAAATTTGTAGCATACAATTACACACAATTTATATACAATCAAAAATATGAATGCATGCATGCAAGAAATTACTAAGTGATGATTTTGAAAACGCTACCAAGCAAGTGCATGATACAGAAACATAACAAGTCACAAAGTTTGCTAACTAAACTTATTTAGCCCTAACACAATTTGCTAAACAAAAACTATACTCAAAATGGACCTAAACATGTTTCTGCATACAAAGTCATTTTAACAGATACTATTTGTTAAACACATTGCAGATTCAGAAAGGCCTTGATTCACTGATTCCAACCATATAAAGTTTGCAAAATTCTAACGTGGGAAACTCAAGTTATAGCCCTTTGAAAATTTGATCTAAATCTGATTTGAATTTCTATTTTTGAATCAGCCCTAGCCACGCGTCACGATATTACTGGCGCGTACCGGTTCGCACCGGATCACCCTTCCATGCCGTTGGATCTAACTAATGCTGCACGGCTCAGATCTGTCCATACCCCTTCGTTAAGTGAACTATTTCTACGCGTAGGATCCAGATCCTACGGCTAAAAATCTCCTAACCAGAAACGAGCGGCGCTAGCGGCGGCGACAGGCGGCGGCGCGTCTGACTGCGGCGGTGCTAGCGCTCTAGGTCGCCTGGGGAATCAAGGAGGCGCTTACCAGGATCGTAGTGGCGTGCTGAAGCTCGAGGTGGCTTTGGTTCGTCGAGGGGCGCGCGGATACGGCGAGGATTTCTCGTCGGAGTAGAGGCAGACGTCGGGCACGGTCAGTCGTCGACGTTGGCGAGGTTCCTCGTTGTGCTAAGCCAAGATAAGGGTACCGTTAGATGCGCACATCGACATAGATTCTAGGTGTACAAGTCAGAGGGCAAGGGGCGGTGGCTACTTACGGAGGGAAGTCGCCGGAGTTCGTGCAGAGAATGGTGGCGCCGGTCGTTGACGTTGCTGGAGCTACGGGTCATGCGAGGTCAAAAGGAAAGTGTCAGTAGGTGCGCAAGGACTCGCTGATCTTGATAGCATGAACGAGAGACAGAGTGGAGCACGGAACTCACCGGAATTCGCCGGCGCAGTCGTCGGAACAGCGGCGACGTCGTGCGAGTTGTGGGCAGCCTGGTGGCATGGAGGCTAAATTGTTTGGGGGGAAATGGTCGCGAGGAGGGGGGAATCTTATAGCCCGAGGCTCGACATGAAATGCTCGCTGCATCAATCCCAATTAAGCTCGCGAAATCAGTGCAGCAACGGGCAGCGGCGGAGGTCGTGCGCGGAATCAGGGGAAGACGAAGCTGACGTGGACGGGGCCCGCTTGGCAGCGAAATAAGCAGAGGGGGTGTGGGGTCTGGCTGTCAGCGGCTGAGTGGGTGTGCTCGCGCGTGCAGAAGGAAAATAAATGGCCTGGGTGGGCTAACTGGGCCTGTTCTGATGCTGGGCTAGATTCCTTGCGCTCGGCCCTTTTCTTTTGTTTACTCCTTTTCTTTTTCTATTTCGATTTTCAGGAATGGTTTTGAAATGAATTCAAACTCTTCTTGAATTCAAATCTTTCTGGGGTTTTTGCAGGGTACAGTAGTCTCTAATATAGGCATAAAAGCAAGTGGTTGCTTTGCAAAGGCTTGGTCAAGCTTGGAGATCAAAATAACAGAGACTTGGCACTTGGTTTGCAAAATTTGAAAAATGGTTTTTGAACCCATTTCCAATTTGAAAAACTTGGTTTAAATTCCACACTCAAACCTATCTTCATGGAAGGCAACAAACCTTGGTTTATAATCAATCAAACTTTCAAATGGGGATAGCCATTTGATTTGAATCTGCTCACATAAAATCATAGCACTATGTGCTTCTTGTTTTTCTGAAATGAGTTTGAAATTTGATCTCAAATCTATATGCATGCATGAATGATATGAAAACTTTGAAATTATGATTTTTGGGATGTTACAAATCTAACCCCCTTAAGGTGAATCTCGCCCTCGAGATTCGGATTGGTTAGCAAATAGGTGAGGGTGGTCTTTCCGAAGATCATCTTCTCTTTCCCATGTTGCTTCCTCTTCGGTATGATGGTTCCATTGCACTTTGCAAAACTTGATAGTCTTTGTTCTCGTGACTCTTTCTGCAGTCTCAAGAATCTTGATAGGCTTTTCTTCATAAGTGAGATCACTTTCTAGTTGAACTTCTTCCAAAGGTATGGTATCCTTCAAAGAAGATTCTTCCATTTCTGGGTGACATTTCTTAAGATGACTCACATGAAATACATTATGGACTGCTGATAGAGATGCTGGCAGTTCAATTTCATAAGCAACTTCGCCTTTGCGACTCAGAATCTTGAATGGTCCAACATATCTTGGTGCCAACTTTCCTTTGACTCCGAATCTTTTCACTCCACGGAGTGGTGATACTCTAAGATAGGCTCTATCACCAACTTCGTAGGTGACTTCTCTACGCTTAGGATCTGCGTAGCTTTTCTGTCGGGACTGTGCTATCTTCAACCTGTCCTTAACCAATTTGACCTTCTCTTCGGCTTCTTTGATAAGATCTGGCCCAAATAAACTTCTTTCTCCCACACGATTCCATAACAATGGGGTGGTACATTTTCTTCCGTAGAGAAACTCAAACGGTGCCATCTCAATGCTGGCTTGATAGCTGTTGTTATAGGATAATTCTGCGTAAGGCAGACTTTCATCCCAACTTGCTCCATAATCTAGGGCACATGCCCTCAACATGTCTTCCAGAATTTGATTAGTCCTTTCAGTTTGTCCATCGGTTTGAGGATGAAAAGCAGTACTGAATTCCAACCTCGTTCCCAATGACTCATGTAGTTGTCTCCAAAAATGGGAAGTGAATTGGGTTCCCCTATCAGACACGATACTCTTAGGCACACCGTGAAGGCATACAATTCTACTCATGTAGATTTTGGCTAACTTGGCACTTGTATAAGTTGTCTTCACGGGTATGAAATGTGCCACTTTAGTTAAGCGATCCACTACTACCCATATGGAATCATATCCTGATCTGGTCCTTGGTAATCCGGTGATGAAATCCATACCAATTTTGTCCCATTTCCAATCAGGAATAGGTAGTGGTTGAAGTAAACCGGCTGGTTTTTGATGCTCCGCTTTTACTCTACTACACACATCACACAAAGCAATATGCTCGGCGATGTCCCTCTTGAGTTTGTTCCACCAAAATCTTTCTTTCATGTCCATATACATTTTGGTGTTACCCGGATGAGTAGAATACGAAGAGTTGTGGGCTTCTTGTAGAATCAGTTTCCGCATTTCCGGATCTTGTGGAACACAAATACGTTTCCCGTGCCATAAAGTACCTTGTTCGTCTACATGGAAACTTTTAGCTTTCCCTTGGTCAATATTTTTCTTAATCTCTTCAATCTCCTTATCAGTCCTTTGAGCTTCTCGAATTTTGTCCAACAAAGTGGGTTGAACATCTAAAGACATGGGATGTCCTTCAGGTACAATCTCCAATCTGAGTTCTTTGAATTGCTTACACAAATCATCTGGCAATTCTCCTTTGGTAAGGCCATTCACAAATACCTTACGACTTAGAGCATCCGCTACAACGTTTGCTTTACCGGGGTGGTATTGCAAACTTAAGTCGTAATCTTTGATAAGCTCTAACCATCTTCTTTGTCTCATATTGATTTCCTTCTGGGTGAAGATATACTTCAAACTCTTGTGATCGGTGAACACTTCACAACGTTTTCCCAAAAGGTAATGTCTCCATGTTTTGAGTGCATGGACGACAGAGGCTAACTCCAAATCATGAGTAGGATAATTTACTTCATGAGTTTTGAGTTGTCTCGAGGAATAGGCCACAACTTTACCGTCTTGCATAAGTACGGCACCCAAACCTTGATGAGACGCATCACAATATACTTGGAAATCCTTTTCCAAATCTGGCAGACATAGAACTGGTGCTGTTACAAGTCTCTTCTTCAATTCTTGAAAGCTGACTTCGCAACCTTCAGACCAAGCAAACTTTTTGTCTTTCTTTAACAATTCAGTCATGGGCTTAGCAACCTTTGAGAAATTCTCAATGAATCTTCTGTAGTAACCTGCTAAGCCAAGGAAACTGCGAACTTCCTTCACATTCTTGGGAGATTCCCATTCTGTCACAGCTGAAACCTTAGCAGGATCAACTGCTACACCATCTTTTGTCATAACATGACCAAGAAATCCAACTTCCTCTAACCAGAACTCACACTTGCTGAATTTGGCATAAAGTTTATGTTCTCTCAACTTCTCAAGTATCAAACGCAAGTGTCCCTCATGTTCTTCCTTGCTCTTAGAGTAAACTAAGATGTCATCAATGAAAACGACAACGAATTTGTCAAGAAATTCCATGAACACCTTGTTCATCATATTCATGAAGTATGCTGGAGCATTGGTTAAGCCGAAAGGCATTACGGTATACTCATACAATCCATACCTTGTGGTGAATGCTGTTTTAGGTATGTCTTGCTCTCTTATCTTGAGTTGAAAATAGCCTGACCGGAGATCAATCTTCGAGAACACACATGCTCCTTCAAGCTGATCAAATAAGTCATTGATTCTTGGCAAAGGATATTTGTTCTTGATAGTTACCTCGTTGAGTGAACGGTAATCTATGCATAACCTTTGGCTTCTATCTTTCTTCTCCACGAACAATACCGGGGCTCCCCAAGATGAAGAACTTGGTTGGATAAATCCTTTCTGCAACTGTTCTCCTAGTTGCTTCTTGAGCTCTTTCAGTTCATCAACTGACATTTTGTATGGTCTCTTTGCTATTGGTCCAGAACCTGGTACCAAATCTATCAGAAATTCCACATCTATATCTGGTGGCATTCCTGGCAATTCTTCCGGGAATACATCCGGATACTCACACACAATTGGCACACTGTCCATGCTAACCCCCTTAAGAGAATTTAGCATACTCTTCTTTGCTCCAAAGCTGGTCTTGAATCTGATCCTTTTATTATCCGGAGTTGTGAGTGAGACAGTATGGCTGGCACAATCTATCACTCCTTTGTACTTAGTCATCCAGTCCATTCCAAGAATGACATCCAAACCTTGGGAGTTTAATATTATCAGGTTAACGGGAAACTTATACTTCCCGAATTCTATGACTAGGTCATGGCATCCTGAATTCACTATCATTTCTCCACCAGGAGAACTTACTTTTATAGGACACCCAATAGTTTCTACCGGTAGTTCATTTCTTTCAACAAATGCTCTTGATATGAATGAATGAGATGCACCAGTATCAAAGAGTACAAATGCTGGAATGGAATTGAGTCTGAACTTACCAGCAACAGCATCAGGCTCCTCATAGACCTCCTCCACATTGATGTGGTTAACCTGTCCTTTCTGAAAAGGATTGGGCTTGTTAGGTCCTTCAACTTTCTTCTCAGGGCACTCATTAGCATAATGCCCCAGCTTCTTGCATTTGAAGCATTCAACCTGACTGATGTCCCTTTTTGCAGGCTGACTTCCACTTCCACTACCATTTCCACTGTGGTGGCTCTTATGTCCACTCTTGTGGTTCTTGTACTTGTCATTGTCATGACTGCGGTGATGCTTGTTGTCATGACGGTTGTGGTTGTGGTGCTTGTTGAATTTCCCATGCTTATGGGATCCTGAGCTGCCACTGTCATCATAGTGAGATCGTTTGTGAGACAATCCCGAGCTGTGCTTGTCGGAGTGTTTCCTCTTCCTACTCTCGACTTGCTTCATTTTATTCTCCAAAATAGCAGCCATGTCACACAGAGACTGATAAGTTGGAACATATGCCACAGACAGCTGCAGATTCAGCTCATCATTCAAGCCTTCCAGAAACTTTTCCTTTCTTTTGGCATCTGTGTCAAGCTCATCCGGTGCATAGCGCGCCAGATTGTTGAACTCTTCTATATATTCAGTCATGCTGCGGTGGCGCTGCTTCAGGTTGTGAAACTCTTTCTTTTTCAGGCTCATCATTCCTGATGAGATATGAGCAGTGCGAAAGCCATCTTCAAAGATAGCCCAAGTCACCTCATCAATAGGAGTGGTGATCTGGAAGTTGTCCCACCATGTGGAGGCTGGCCCTTCCAACAGATGCGCTGCGAACCTGACCTTTTCAGCATCCGTGCAGCCCACGGTCACTAAGTCTTTGTTCACAGAATGTAGCCAATCATTGGCCACCATGGGATCAGTCGTCCCCGAGAACTTAGCTGGCCTCAAACGCAGAAATCTCGTGAGCATATCAAAGCCCGGAGGGTTGTTGTTGTTGTTGTTGTTGTTGTTGGGGTTGTTGTTGTTGTTCTGATTTTGGATGAATGTTGTCATCATTTGCATAAGCTGTGTTTGCGCATTCATCATTTGTTGCATTTCCAGGGTGATGTTGTTGGGGTTGGGGTTTGCGCGACGGGGAGGCATCTGTGGTTTGTTCAAATAGAGATAATGTCACATCCCAAGATTTTCCAAATCTTGTAATGTGAAAAATAAATGAATAAAATAAAACTTTGTTGATTTTCAGGGCGAGAAGAAACTTTTGAATCCAATTGGAAATCTTCAAACCTATTTTGAACAAAGAAATCTTTAGTAAAGATAAATATTTAGTAAAGGAAAAATAAAAATATTTTTCTACTACTTTGAAATCTTTTTATAAAGGCTTTGGTTTTCAAAGGGAAAAGAAATATTTAAATAAAGATTATTTATAAAGACAAATTAAATACTTGGCCAATATTTTGAAATAAAATGTTTTTATTTGATAAAAATAGTAAAGGTTTATTTAAATAAAATAATAAGGATTTAATATCCAATTTTATTTAAGTAAAGGCTTTTTCCATTTTAATAAACACTAAAACTTATTTATTTATTTTAAATAAGTTTTCCAAGTATTTTATATTCTCAAATAAAACCTACTGAAGTGTTTTAGTTTTATTTTAGATTTCAAATAAAGATTTTAATAAAACAAATCCTATTTGAATTATTAACTAAGGTCCATTCATTTAATTGTTATTGGACACTAAAATGAAATGTTATTTTATTTTAAACAAGTTTTCCAAGTATCTTTTATTTTCAAGTAAAACATACTGATTTGGTTTTGAAAATATTTAGTTTTCAAATGGAGATTTTATTAAATAAATCAAACCCTATTTGATTAAATAACTAAAGGACCATATTATTTAATTAATGAATGGATCCTAAAATGAATAAAAATATTATTTTATTTTGGAATTTTGGATTATGCTACTGAATAGAACCAAGTTCAAAAGTTGTGAAGTGTGGTGTTTGTTTGAATTAATTTGGTTGATTGGATTGTTTGTTTGAATTTCAAATCAGTAAATAGAAATAGAAAAGATAAAACAATCAGACAGAAAAAAAAATTAAGAACAAGTCGACCCAGCCCAGCCGGCCCAACTGACCCAGCAATAGCCCACCTCTCCTCCCCAGCGAACCGTTCTTTTCCGCTCACACCCGCACCCGCAGAATCAATGACAAGTGGACCCCTCCCCCTCACTTCCTCTCTCGCAGACAGCCAGGACCCACCCCTCCTGTTCATCGTCCTCACCCAGCGACCACTTCCTTCCCCCGTTTCTGCATTGATCTCGCGGGAGTAATTCTCGTCAATGCAGCGAGTAATGTCTGCCATCAATCACGCTCGATAACTCGCCTGCGTCCCCTCTCTCTTTCCCCTCTCTCGCTCGACCCTCTCTGCCTCAGGGCTGTTCCAATTCGGAGCCGCATCACCTCTAACTCCGGCGAGCTCCGCGGGAAATTCCGTCCACGCCTCGCCACCCCTCAACTCCCTCTGCACGCGAGCTTGTTCTACATCGCCTGGCGTACCTCTCCGCGTCATCTGCTTGGCCACGGACACTCCAGACGCTTGGCTTCGTCAACATCTGAGCACCACCGACGTCGTGACTACTCCGGCGGAACCTCTCTGGTAAACCAGACTACCCTAACCCCTCTCGTTCACGCACACACCTTCGCCGTCTCTTTGCGCATCTGACTGAGTGATTCGTTTGTCTCCGAGTGGTCCATAGCGCCGTCCTCGATGACGACTGAGCTTGGCCGAGGCGCAGCTCCACTCTGGCGAGAAATTATCACCACCCTCGTGCGCCGCCTACTTCCTCGAGAGCACGTTGAGTAACAGCATCGATCAGCGAACCAGGTGAGCACCCTCTCCCTCCTTCTCGCTTCCTGCAACGCCGGTGACGCCACTGACAAGCCGCCGCCGCCGCGCGTCAGAGTCCAGCGCCGCCAGTTTTAGGTCATTAGACTAGGACCGTTACATATGGATCCTAAGGCTTAGATAGGACCACTTAAAACCGAAGGGGTACGTGTTCTGTGCCACACGATCTGACTTGATCTAACGCGCCAGAGCAGTCGATCCAACCGAAAGGGTATTGGCGAATCAGAAACAACCACGTGGACTGGATTCGTTTTAAAACAGAATTTTGATCTGATTAGAATGCAAATTTGTAATTGGTGTAACTTTTAAACCACACGTCCAAAAATTACAAATTTTATACCAATGGAATCAGCAAGACAAGCCCTAGCCAACCATGCCTTTTGTTTAGTAAAAAGCTTCTGGAAAAATGGTTGTTTTTGCAGAAACAATCGTATGCTTGTTAAGGATGTGAAAATTGTTTGAAAATGAATTTGGGGATAAAATCTTTGGCAAATGGAGTATTTTGAACCTACTGACCCTAGGAAACACTTTATCGTTTCAAAAATGTATTTGGTGAAACAAAATAATGATTCTTTGATTTAAAACCATTTCTAGTCAAATAGAAATGTAGTTTATTTCATTAAAAATGGTTTTGGAAGAAAACCTTTGGAAAATGTTTTGTTTTAAACTCACTGACCCCAAAACCCAAGTTTTGTGATTTGAAAACATATTTGGTGAACCCTATAGGTTAATGCCTTAGTAAAAAAATATTTCTACACCACATAAAATGATACTTTGTTTTGAAAATGGCTTATGAAGTGAAACCTTTTTGCAAAAGACTTTGCCACCTTACAAAATGACCAATAGGTGTTTTCAAATGTTTATGGCCCATTAGGAACCACTTTTTCAAAACAAAACAAAGTTTGGCTTGTTTGCATGCATTACTTTGACTTTATGATTTTATGTGTGTTGTTTTGCTTGATTGGTAGATTGAGTTTGTGCCTTGCTTGATTGAATTGTAGTGACTTGAAGAGTGTGATTGTTGCAAGGACAAGGAGTGAACCTATACCCTCTACCAAAAAGGCAAGTGATGCTTCATACTTTTTGTCCCATTACTTTTACTATGCATTAGTGATTTTGCTAAGTAAAACTTGCATGGAATTTTGCTAAGTATAAACCTTGCTATAGAAAAACCTAGTAGATGAAACCTTAGTGGAAATATTCCCAAGTTAAGATTTCTATTACTATCAAGCTTAGCCTAGCTAATAGAAAACATGGGTGGAATATATATTCACACTATGGAAAAATATTCTAAGTCTGAGGACTTGTGTTTTGTTTAATAAAACAACTAAGTTAATGAATCACCTGGGTGGAATGGGACTTGCTTGGTGGATTTTGGTTGAGTGGTTCACAAGGCCCATGTCTATGGTTGACCTTGTGTATCTCACTTGTGGATGGCCACCCAGGAACAAAGAGATTTGAGATGTCAAATGTTGAGAAGCTTCAAGTGCAGCCACTTGGCATTATGGGCTCTGCCTAGATCATATAAGTTGCAAGAACTTAGCCATATGGACAGTGGGTGGTAGTGTTTGGTCGGTTGGAGCGCGTCCATTTTGGTCTAAGGGAAAGCTTCTGAAAGATCTTGTCTTGGGAAACCAAGTCTTGTGGGGAAAGTGCACCACCTCTGCAGAGTGTAAAATCTAAGTACTTAGCCATGTCCCTGGTAAAGGACAATTTGAGCATCAAGACATGGAAGCAATCAAGAATCTCATCATTCAAATTTCTAAGTTAAAATCTTGTGGTTGAACAAGGGTTTTTGAAATCTTCAATCTTTGATTGAGAGTTGTTTTGGAAAATACTTTGTCAAAACAAAAACTTAGTGTTTTCAAAATGATAAGGAAAAATCTATTTTGAGCAATGCAAGCCTCAACTCTACTTAGCCAAATGCATATAGATGATAGACTCCACTATACTACCATAGTATCACTTGCCAATACAATTCAAATGTATTGACCCTTGTGGCTGTAACTTGTTGTGTTGCAGGTTTGATTGTTTTAGAGAAATTTGATTGATTAGGATTACAAAGTCTACAACCAACATGTCTGCCTGTGGCACTTTGAAGATGAAGGACCCCATGCTTATATTTATTCCGCTGCAATGTAATGTAATAGCCAAATGAGCCATGTAAAGATGTAATAAAATTATGTTATTCCTGGTTATAAAATTATATTATGACCTTTGTTTCTTGATATTACATCTAAATTGTGGATGCTAGCTATTGATCCAGGGACTAGCATTGTAAACACAGGGGACTCTGCCTTATTGGAAGGTCACTCCCTCTACAGATGGTATCAGAGCATTGTGTTGCCTGTAGGATTTGTAAACCTAGGATTGGACAAAAACCCTTAGAAAATAGGAGTTGTACTTGTTCCAAAACTTATTTACAAAACAAACTTGTAAACCCTTTCCTCAACCATTTTGGTTTCAACTCTACATCTCTTATATTTTCAACTTGATGGAAAGGACTACCCCATGGCCAAAGACTACACCATGTGCAAAGGACTTCCCCAACACTTTCAACTCTAATGACTTCAACTTCTTCAAACTCCAATGACTTCAACTTTTTCAACTCTAATGACTTCAACATCTTCAGCATGTTCACCAAGGACTTCCAACTTGGATACCCCTAGGGATTGCAAGTGAAACAAGGAAACCTTGCTCAAGATTTAGAGACTGAGGGAATGCAAAAGTTAGAAGGAGCCCACTTCACTTGAAGTTAGGTGACCAAGAGTTTTCTCAAGGAAACCATGATCACTTGTAAGAGGAATCAACCAAGAAAGATGGAAAGAGCACAAGTGAACCATATAGATGGACTACCATATTTAGTTAAGTCAAACACACCAACTTATGTGGTGTAACAAAAAAATATTTTTGGTTGCCTAAAAAATATGCTTGAAACTTGTTGTTTAAGTGGAATGTTTGTTTGTGATTGCTTGCACATTGCTTGTGTGAATTGTGATGTGTGTGATTAGAATTATTTCCTTAGAAATCTTTTGCCTATTCTAATCCCAATCCAACCCAAACAGATGACTACTCCAAGAGACTCCAACATCAAGGTTGATAACAACAATAACAACCAAGAGGACAACATGAGAGAACTTATAGAAACCCAAAACCAGTTGAGCCAAGAGACAACTCAGCTTTTAGCCAACAACAATGGGCTAGACCCAGCCATACAAAGGATTTTGAAACTTCAATCCCAATTGTTGCAAGGATTGGTTACTCAAATGATCAACATGGGAGAAAACTTTTCCCAAAGAGCTAATGACAACAAGGATGACAAAGATGATAATCTAGAAGGAACCCAAGCTAGCAATACTTGTGGAGACAAGGATCATACATCCAAGGAAAATGAAGATCAATGCCCCAAGAAGAGAGAAAGATCTCCCACCTATGAAGAACAAGTTAAACAAGTCTATGAAGGATCTCAACCTTGGCCCATGAGTCAAGTATGGAAACTAAGGACACAAAAGCAAATGATTGCTCAAAGAAGTTTCCCAGGATTCCAAGAAGGACACTATGTAATTTAGTTTGAAAATTTTTAAGGGTGGTAGTACCCTAGTTGTTTTGAGCCTACTTGTAACCCTAGCCTCTCCAAATCTCGGGACAAGATTTATTTTAAGGGTGGTAGCCTGTCACATCCCAAGATTTTCCAAATCTTGTAATGTGAAAAATAAATGAATAAAATAAAACTTTGTTGATTTTCAGGGCCAGAAGAAACTTTTGAATCCAATTGGAAATCTTCAAACCTATTTTGAACAAAGAAATCCTAAAGGGATTAAAAAGATAAATATTTAGTAAAGGAAAAATAAAAATATTTTTCTACTACTTTGAAATCTTTTTATAAAGGCTTTGGTTTTCAAAGGGAAAAGAAATATTTAAATAAAGATTATTTATAAAGCCAAATTAAAACCTTGGCCAATATTTTGAAATAAAATGTTTTGATTTGATAAAAATAGTAAAGGTTTATTTAAATAAAATAATAAGGATTTAATATCCAATTTTATTTAGTAAAAGCTTTTTCCATTTTAATAAACACTATAACTTATTTATTTATTTTAAATAAGTTTTCCAAGTATTTTATATTCTCAAATAAAACCTACTGAAGTGTTTTAGTTTTATTTTAGATTTCAAATAAAGATTTTAATAAAACAAATCCTATTTGAATTATTAACTAAGGTCCATTCATTTAATTGTTATTGGACCCTAAAATGAAATGTTATTTTATTTTAAACAAGTTTTCCAAGTATCTTTTATTTTCAAGTAAAACATACTGATTTGGTTTTGAAAATATTTAGTTTTCAAATGGAGATTTTATTAAATAAATCAAACCCTATTTGATTAAATAACTAAAGGACCATTTTATTTAATTAATGAATGGATCCTAAAATGAATAAAAATATTATTTTATTTTGGAATTATGGATTATGCTACTAAACAGAACCAAGTTCAAATGTTGTGAAGTGTGGTGTTTGTTTGAATTAATTTGGTTGATTGGATTGTTTGTTTGAATTTCAAATCAGTAAAGAGAAATAGAAAAGATAAAACAATCAGACAGAAAAAAAATTAAGAACAAGTCGACCCAGCCCAGCCGGCCCAACTACTCCAGCAACAGCCCACCTCTCCTCCCCAGCGAACCGTTCTTTTCCACTCACACCCGCACCCGCAGAATCAATGACAAGTGGACCCCTCCCCCTCACTTCCTCTCTCGCAGACAGCCAGGACCCACCCCTCCTGTTCATCGTCCTCACCCAGCGACCACTTCCTTCCCCCGTTTCTGCATTGATCTCGCGGGAGTAATTCTCGTCAATGCAGCGAGTAATGTCTGCCATCAATCACGCTCGATAACTTGCCTGCATCCCCTCTCTCTTTCCCCTCTCTCGCCTGACCCGCTCTGCCTCAGGGCTGTTCCAATTCGGAGCCGCATCACCTCTGACTCCGGCGAGCTCCGCGGGAAATTCCTTCCACGCCTCGCTGCCCCTCAACTCCCTCTACACGCGAGCTTGTTCTACATCGCTTGGCATACCTCTCCGTGTCATCTGCTTGGCCGCGGACATTCCAGACGCTCGGCTTCGTCAACATCTGAGCACCACCGACGTCGTGACTACTCCGGCGGATCCTCTCTGGTAAACCAGACTACCCCAACCCCTCTCGTTCACGCACACACCTTCGCCGTGTCTTTGCGCATCCGACTGAGCGATTTGTTTGTCTCCGAGTGGTCCATAGCGCCGTCCTCGATGACGACTGAGCTTGGCCGAGGCGCAGCTCCACTCCGGCGAGAAATTATCACCACCCTCGTGCGCCCCCTACTTCCTAGAGAGCACGTTGAGTAACAGCATCGATCAGCTAACCAGGTGAGCACCCTCTCCCTCCTTCTCGCTTCCTACAATGCCGGCGACGCCACTGACAAGCCGCCGCCGCCGCGCGTCAGAGTCCAGCGCCGCCAGTTTTAGGTCATTAGACTAGGACCGTTAGATATGGATCCTAAGGCTTAGATAGGACCACTTAAAACCGAAGGGGTATGCATTCCGTGCCACACGATCTGACTTGATCTAACGCGCCAGAGCAGTCGATCCAACCGAAAGGGTATTGGCGAATCAGAAACAGCCACGTGGACTGGATTCGTTTTAAAACAGAATTTTGATCTGATTAGAATGCAAATTTGTAATTGGTGTAACTTTTAAACCACACATCCAAAAATTACAAATTTTATACCAATGGAATCAGCAAGACAAGCCCTAGCCAACCATGCCTTTTGTTTAGTAAAAAGCTTCTGGAAAAATGGTTGTTTTTGCAGAAACAATTGTATGCTTGTTAAGGATGTGAAAATTGTTTAAAAATGAATTTGGGGATAAAATCTTTGGCAAATGGAGTATTTTGAACCTACTGACCCTAGGAAACACTTTATCGTTTCAAAAATGTATTTGGTGAAACAAAATAATGATTCTTTGATTTAAAACCATTTCTAGTCAAATAGAAATGTAGTTTATTTTATTATAAATGGTTTTGGAAGAAAACCTTTGGAAAATGTTTTGTTTTAAACTCACTGACCCCAAAACCCAAGTTTTGTGATTTGAAAACATATTTGGTGAACCCTATAGGTTAATGCCTTAGTAAAAAAATATTTCTACACCACATAAAATGATACTTTGTTTTGAAAATGGCTTATGAAGTGAAACCTTTTTGCAAAAGACTTTGCCACCTTACAAAATGACCAATAGGTGTTTTCAAATGTTTATGACCCATTAGGAACCACTTTTTCAAAACAAAACAAAGTTTGGCTTGTTTGCATGCATTACTTTGACTTTATGATTTTATGTGTGTTGTTTTGCTTGATTGGTAGATTGAGTTTGTGCCTTGCTTGATTGAATTGTAGTGACTTGAAGAGTGTGATTGTTGCAAGGACAAGGAGTGAACCTATACCCTCTACCAAAAAGGCAAGTGATGCTTCATACTTTTTGTCCCATTACTTTTACTATGCATTAGTGATTTTGCTAAGTAAAACTTGCACGGAATTTTGCTAAGTATAAACCTTGCTATAGAAAAACCTAGTAGATGAAACCTTAGTGGAAATCTTCCCAAGTTAAGATTTCTATTAATATCAAGCTTAGCCTAGCTAATAGAAAACATGGGTGGAATATATATTCACACTATGGAAAAATATTCTAAGTCTGAGGACTTGTGTTTTGTTTAACAAAACAACTAAGTTAATGAATCACCTGGGTGGAATGGGACTTGCTTGGTGGATTTTGGTTGAGTGGTTCACAAGGCCCATGTCTATTGTTGACCTTGTGTATCTCACTTGTGGATGGCCACCCAGGAACAAAGAGATTTGAGATGTCAAATGTTGAAAAGCTTCAAGTGCAGCCACTTGGCATTATGGGCTCTGCCTAGATCATATAAGTTGCAAGAACTTAGCCATATGGACAGTGGGTGGTAGTGTTTGGTAGGTTGGAGCGTGTCCATTTTGGTCTAAGGGAAAGCTTCTGAAAGATCTTGTCTTGGGAAACCAAGTCTTGTGGGGAAAGTGCACCACCTCTGCAGAGTGTAAAATCTAAGTACTTAGCCATGTCCCTGGTAAAGGAAAATTTGAGCATCAAGACATGGAAGCAATCAAGAATCTCATCATTCAAATTTCTAAGTTAAAATCTTGTGGTTGAACAAGGGTTTTTAAAATCTTCAATCTTTGATTGAGAGTTGTTTTGGAAAAGACTTTGTCAAAACAAAAACTTAGTGTTTTCAAAATGATAAGGAAAAATCTATTTTGAGCAATGCAAGCCTCAACTCCACTTAGCCAAATGCATATAGATGATAGACTCCACTATACTACCATAGTATCACTTGCCAATACAATTCAAATGTATTGACCCTTGTGGTTGTAACTTGTTGTGTTGCAGGTTTAATTGTTTTAGAGAAATTTGATTGATTAGGATTACAAAGTCTACAACCAACATGTCTGCCTGTGGCACTTTGAAGATGAAGGACCCCATGCTTATATTTATTCCGCTGCAATGTAATGTAATAGCCAAATGAGCCATGTAAAGATGTAATAAAATTATGTTATTCCTGGTTATAAAATTATATTATGACCTTTGTTTCTTGATATTACATCTAAACTGTGGATGCTAGCTATTGATCCAGGGACTAGCATTGTAAACACAGGGGACTCTGCCTTATTGGAAGGTCACTCTCTCTACAGATAAGAATGAGATACTCATATATGATTCATGCACATTACATCACATAAGCAAACACATCGCATGCAACACAAAGATAAAAGTTCAACAACAAAATAACAAGTTCTCAAGGTAAAACACACAAGTGGAAAGCCATCCACATGTCGGATGGTCCAATAGCAAGTTCATGAATAACAAGTACGATAATAAAAGATAACCGAGTAGTCAAGTCTACTCATCATCATCAATCTCCTCCTCGACAAAAGTAAGACCTGCGTTCTCCATCGCGGTCTTGTTCTCCTCAATAGTAGTGGTCAAGGACTCGATCTTGGTCTTGAGAGCCCTCTTCTGGGAGCGAAGCCTCTCAATCACCATCTGCTACTGTTCTAGCTCGAAATCCTTGGACTTCAGTTCTTCAGTCATGTCCCGGATCTTCTTGTTCCTATCCTGGACGCGTTTCTCCTAACTCTTGAACTTGCGGTCCTGGGTCTCGAACTTCGCCTCCATTTCCTTGACTATCTCGTCTTGCTGTGCGAAAAGCTTGTCCTTCTCGCGAAGCTGCACCTGGAGATCGTCATTGCTGAGCATGACGTTGGTCCTGTCCATGTCGATGTGCCTAATAAGAGACTCTAAGTCCTGGAGATAGAGACGTATCGGCTCTGCTGCGTCCCTCGAGTCGTCCTCAAAGTCGATGGACTCTCCATCATCATCACGTCTTCCGAAGACATGGAAGTGGGTGCCCCTAACCTGTCGGGAGTGACGGCCTAACAGACGTCCTATCAGGTCCTGCATGACGACCTCCATGCCTCTCTCCCTGTCATCGTGCATAAGCTTGAAGACGATGGCCTCCGTAGTAGGCTCCGTCTGGCGTCCGGGCTGGTTCACCTTGAAGCCCCAGAGGTTCTTCCTCTCGAACTTGGTTAGTGGGTGCACCATAATGGTGGGAAGAGGGAGATTGAGCAAAGTGGTAAGCTCAATGATACGAGGACCAAAACGGGTACCCTGGAACTCCTCAACAATTATGATGGTAATAGGCATCTATTTATAAGATAGAAAAGTTAGGACAACACAATTTAAGATAAAACAAGACAAACATTTCATACATATCCATGGAACAAAAATCACACAAGCCATGCATACATAATTCCATTACACCAATCAAGGTCCAAACTTATTTAAGGTATCATTTTGGAAAATAAGGTGATAGGTGCGTTCACAATCCTATCTCACTGGATCTGGTGGCTAACACAATGTTCCTAGAAGCAATCCACCTATCTTGTTCACATGATTCCATCACTAAGTCTATAATATCTCCTCTTAAGGTTTGGTTGGTGGCTTCCAACTCTTGGGTAAGTTCCTTCTCTTTCTCTAAGTCTTTTTGGAGGTTGAGCATTCTGCACTTGACTCTAGCACTTAGTTCTTTGATAGTCCTCCAAGCTGCTTCTCTGGCTGACTCAAAGAATGTGGTGTGCATCACAGTGTTGGTGTACATGCAGAAGCCTCTTTCCTTGTGGTTGTCTTCCTTGTTTTTGTACAAGTGAGGTTGCACCCACCAGTACTCCACTCCTTCATCCATCACTGGAAAGCCTTTGTATACAGCTGCACCATGTGCTTCCATTGCCACCATGAGGTCCTTGAGAATTTTGGGAAACTCAGTTTCACACTCCAAGGTCATGGTCATGAGTGGTCCTTTCTTCACGTTTTCATTGATGGAGTTCATCTACAAATACAGATGAGAATGAAAAGATTAGAAAAGTTTATGAGAAGAATAGACAAGTGTAGAAGTAGTTAAAAAATTTCTTTAGTGGTTTCCAATCCTAGGGTCATAATCCTACAGGCAACACAGTGCTCTGATACCATCTGTAAGATCCCTCCTTTCTAAAGGAAAAGGATCCCTGTGATTGCAATGCTAGTCCCTGGATCAATGCTAGCATCCACAGTTTAAGATGAAGTACACAGATACAAAGGTCGTTTATTACATTCATTCCAGAGATAAAACATAGTCTTTTACAACTCAGGGCCAAAGGCCTAACACAAGAGTTTATGGAATAAGTCAATAAACATAAGTCTTCATCTTCATGTGCCACAGGCAAGCATGTTGAGTGTAGACTCATGACTCCTACTCATCATCGGAGTAACCTGCAACATCACAAGTTACAGCCACAGAGGGTCAATACTTTGGAATAGTATTGGCAAGTGATACCTTAGTTTATTTTAAGTGGACTATATTACTATATGCATTTTGGCTAAGTGTAGCTTGGCTTGCTTTGCTCAAAATAGGTTTTTTCCTATTAGTTGAAATCACTAAGTTTTTCTTTGTCAAAACTTCCCAAGAAACCACCAATAGACATTGGGGTCCTTCACCCTTGTTCACCCACAAGTTTTACTTAGAAGTTGGAGTGATGAGATTCTTGTAGCTTCCATGTCTTGATGCTCAATTTGTCCATTGCCATGGACTTGGCTAAGTACTTAGATTTTTCCATCTACAAAGGTTGTGCACTTTCCCCACCAGACTTGGTTTCCCAAGACATGACCTTTCAGAAGCCTTCCTTAGTCAAATGGACGCGTTCCAACCTATCATCCCACTACCACCAACTATCCAAACGACTAAGTTCTAGCAACCTATATGATCAACGCAGAGCCCATATTGCCAAGTGGTTGCACTGTAAGCTTTCTCAACACTTGGCCTCCAAATCCCTTTGTGCCTGGGTGGCATACCACAAGTGAGATACACAAGCCAAATCCATGGCCTTGTGTAACCACTCAACCAAAAACCATCATTCAAGTCCCATTCCACCCAGGAAGTTCATTGACTTAGTTGTTTTATTAAGAAAAGCATGAGTCCCAAAGGACTTAGAATTATTTCACCATAGCATGTACATTCTTTACCAACCCTTGTTTTCTACTAGCTAGGCTAAGCATGGTATAGTAACTTAACTTAGAAAAAAAAATTCCCTAGCAATTCTACAATTCTAAACTACATAGGATTTCCCATCATAGCATTTGGCAAAAGTAGCATGCAAGACTTAGCAAAAATAATTCTAATGCTTATTCAAAATAAAGGGTGGAAATATCATGAAGTATCACTTGCCTTGGTAATGGGGAGAGTAGCACTCTTCACAATCATAGTCACTAGCAAAATCTACACAAAAATTTGTAGCATACAATTACACACAATTTATATACAATCAAAAATATGAATGCATGCATGCAAGAAATTACTAAGTGATGATTTTGAAAACTCTACCAAGCAAGTGCATGATACAGAAACATAACAAGTCACAAAGTTTGCTAACTAAACTTATTTAGCCCTAAAACAATTTGCTAAACAAAAACTATACTCAAAATGGACCTAAACATGTTTCTGCATACAAAGTCATTTTAACAGACACTATTTGTTAAACACATTGCAGATTCAGAAAGGCCTTGATTCACTGATTCCAACGGTATAAAGTTTGCAAAATTCTAACGTGGGAAACTCAAGTTATAGCCCTTTGAAAATTTGATCTAAATCTGATTTGAATTTCTATTTTTGAATCAGCCCTAGCCACGCGTCACGATATTACTGGCGCGTACCGGTTCGCACCGGATCACCCTTCCGTGCCGTTGGATCTAACTAATGCTGCACGGCTCAGATCTGTCCATACCCCTTCGTTAAGTGAACTATTTCTACGCGTAGGATCCAGATCTGACGGCTAAAAATCTCCTAACCAGAAACGAGCGGCGCTAGCGGCGGCGACAGGTGGCGGCGCGTCTGACTGCGGCGGTGCTAGCGCTCTAGGTCGCCCGGGGAATCAAGGAGGCGCTTACCAGGATCGTAGTGGCGTGCTGAAGCTCGAGGTGGCTTTGGTTCGTCGAGGGGCGCATGGATACGGCGAGGATTTCTCGTCGGAGTAGAGGCAGACGTCGGGCACGGTCAGTCGTCGACGTTGGCGAGGTTCCTCGTCGCGCTAAGCCAAGATAAGGGTACCGTTAGATGCACACATCGACATAGATTCTAGGTGTACAAGTCAGAGGGCAAGGGGCGGTGGCTACTTACGGAGGGAAGTCGCCGGAGGTCGTGCAGAGAATGGTGGCGGCCAGTCGTTGACGTTGCTGGAGCTACGGGTCATGCGAGGTCAAAAGGAAAGTGTCAGTAGGTGCGCAAGGACTCACCGGAATTCTCCGGCGCAGTCGTCGGAACAGCGGCGGCGTCGTGCGAGTTGTGGGCAGCCTGGTGGCGTGGAGGCGAAATTGTTTGGGGGGAAATGGTCGCGAGGAGGGGGGAATCTTATAGCCCGAGGCTCGACAAGAAACGCTCGCTGCATCAATGCCAATTAACCTCGCAAAATCAGTGCAGCAACAAGCAGCGGCGGAGGTTGTGCGCGGAATCAGGGGAAGACGAAGCTGATGTGGACGGGGCCCGCTTGGCAGCAAAATAAGCAGAGGGGGTGTGGGGTCTGGCTGTCAGCGGCTGAGTGGGTGTGCTCGCGCGTGCAGAAGGAAAATAAATGGCCCGGGTGGGCTAACTGGGCCTGTTCCGATGCTGGGCTAGATTCCTTGCGCTCGGCCCTTTTCTTTTGTTTACTCCTTTTCTTTTTCTATTTCGATTTTCAGGAATGGTTTTGAAATGAATTCAAACTCTTTTTGAATTCAAATCTTTCTGGGGTTTTTGCAGGGTACAGTAGTCTCTAATATAGGCATAAAAGCAAGTGGTTGCTTTGCAAAGGCTTGGTCAAGCTTGGAGATCAAAATAACAGAGACTTGGCACTTGGTTTGCAAAATTTGAAAAATGGTTTTTGAACCCATTTCCAATTTGAAAAACTTGGTTTAAATTCCACACTCAAACCTATCTTCATGGAAGGCAACAATCCTTGGTTTATAATCAATCAAACTTTCAAATGGGGATAGCCATTTGATTTGAATCTGCTCACATAAAATCATAGCACTATGTGCTTCTTGTTTTTCTAAAATGAGTTTGAAATTTGATCTCAAATCTATATGCATGCATGAATGATATGCAAACTTTGAAATTATGATTTTTGGGATGTTACAAGCGCGGGGCGCAACTGACAGGGGGGTCTACTGGTCAGTGGCTCATTAAACGCGAAGCGGTACGGGGCGATGTGGTGCGTTGGATTAGAATGAAGATCGACGGCTGAGGGTCGTCGTTGACGATGAACAAGTCACCGGTGAGATCGAACCCTAGCGGCTCAGTGGGGGTGCATAGGGGGCATACTGGGGCTCCAGTGACGACGGCGAGGCGGGAAAACGACGAAGTCGACGACGGCAAACTCAGGGGTGGTCGCGGCAGCTCCTGGGGTGGTCAAAATCAACGGCTCCTCTTCTCCTCTGCAGCCGCGAGCTCCGGCCAAGGGGTGGAACGATCAGTGAGGTGAGGGGAGTGAAATGGTGTGCTTCAATCGGCTGGGGGTTGTCTCCTTTTATAGGCTCGACGGCAAGACCGAGAGGAATGGGCAGGAGACGGTGGCGACACGGCTACGGGCTGCTAGAGGCATGGCCGAGGTTGGCGATCGATCGGTGGTCTCCTGGTGATGCTCTAAGGGTTAAATGCGCTTGTAGGGGTGGTGGCAAACGGTCAGGAACGCGCGGTGCTCTGCGAGGCAGAGGCAGCGAACTCTGCGGCGAGCGGTGGCTACGGGGCTCGGGCGGTGAAATGGGCATGTCTGGCGGTCTCCTGGGACGGTGGGGTGCATACTGGCGGGCGGCGAGGGCTCGAGGTGGTCGGGTTGCGTGGGAACGGTGTGTGCTCTGCGGTGCGTGTCGGCATGGTCGACAGCGGCACGGGCGCGGCGTTCCTGGCGGTTCTGGTCGTTGTCCTTGAGCTAGGGCTGGTCGAGAGGGGCGGTGAGGCATGGGCTACCTCCCAGACAAGGTTGGCACAACTAGTTCTTCTCCTAGCTTGCTGTCCACACTAGGATGACATGGGTTCTCTCGGCCTGTTCACCATTGATGATATTGGCGAGTTTACAGTGGTGCTAGGGCTTAGTTAAGGTTGCTATATGATCTACTGAGGCTAGTGTAACCAGAGAGCTGAGGCTAGTGTAACCAGAGAGGGAACAAGGTTGGCTCAAAATAGTGTTTGTGATTTTGTTGATTTGAATCTGCAACCTGTTTGATGAAATGGCCGCATGAACTTAAGTTTTGAATTTTGAAAAGATTTTTGGTGGGTGTGCTAGGCATGTGTTGAGGATTCTTTGGATGCTTGGGTTTTGAAAATTGAGCTTTTCTGAGTGGTTTTTGAAATAGTGGGATCTTCCCATATGTAATAGATTCAATTTTAAACTGTCATTTAAACTATGTATTCAAATATTTTTGGATGATCACAAATTGTTCCTTAGTTCCTTGTTATGAGTACTATCAGGGGTGCAAAGATCCATACATGTTTCTATTAAGTTCTGAAAGTTAGAGATAGCCAAAGTAGGCATGGGAGTTAAATTGGCCAAAGTGACCATTCACTTAATTTGTTTGTCTTTGGGAAAAGTTTGGAGATTGTTTAGAAGATGTTTATTTCACCTCAGAATCATTTTACATGCAAAGAAACACAGAATCATGGCAATTCAAAAGAATCCAAATTTTAATGCACACTCATATGAATGCTTTCATATTTTAATTGGAAAAGTTTTTTGTTAACCCTAAATTTCAAGATTAGAGTTTAATGATCCAAGTTTAATATTTCTGGGATGTTACATTTTGTCCATTCTTCATCTACATCATTCTCTCTTTACACCTGCAATTTTTCCTTTATACAAAACAAATCTTCATTAGCAACATTAGTGTTTTCAAAAGATAATAGACCTTTGGGTTTAGCTTTGGAATAGCAAAACTTTTCACTAAAAACACAAGCTACTGTAGAAACTCCTTCAAAAAGCTCAATTCCCCAAAAGATAACTCAAAAAGGAATCAATAAGAAGCAAATACAAATAATGGCAGAAATCTGTCAAAACAGACCAGCAAGTAGAAACCGATTTTGTAGAAAATTTCTGATGCTCAAATCAAAAAGTGTTGACCTAAATAAAGTTAGCTAACATACTGGGGTATTTATTCGTAAAGTTTCAGCTCAATTCGACTTACAGAGACTCCTCACAAATTTTTATGGTGGAGGACAGAAATTTGTTTCGGGACAGCAACTCCCAAAATCTTACTTCCCTCTCATTAGAGGTCATTCTTGGCACAAAAAGCAAACAAAAAGGATAAGGAGGGGTCATTACTGAAGTAATAACTTCCAAGACTCAAGGAAAATCTTGGTTTATCTCCAAAAAAGTATTTTCCTTTAACGCCTTTAAGTTAGGCACAAGAAGCAAGAAATCAAGTATTTTCAAATGAGGAATTTAGATCAATACTTGCAAAGTCTTCAACTATTAGAGATATCTCATCCAAATGAGTTTTGGAGGATCCCTTCTCATCTCTCTTTGGTTTACTACTTTCATCAAAAGGATTTTTAGGAACAATGCAATGAAAATTCTTTTCAAAGGCCTCATGCATCCCAACAAGCTTAAAGGGTATGGGTATCTTAAATTCCTCTCTAGGCTTGGTTTTATCAGAAGTACACACAACATCTACACATGAGCCTAGCATATTGAAATGCTCAAAGAATTTTTTTTCTTCCTTAACAACATCATGGAACTCTTTGAGCAAAGTTTCAAGAATAAATTCTCTCTTTTCAGCATTCTTTTCTTCTTTTAGTTTTAGGAACAAAATTTGCATCATGGGGTTAGGGCTAACAAACCTAGACTACAACATATGACCTAAAGAAGCTGCATGAATCTCATAATTAGGAGCAAGCTCTTCTATATATTTATCCTCAATATCATCATGCTTGCTAACATGATTGAAGATTTCATCAATATTATCTTTCCCAATTATGGATCCACTAGCTATAGAAAGGTCCTTCAGGGTGAAATTGGGGAGCAACATCATGAGCAAGGGCAAGGTGGCAACTAGATTGGGAACTAATTTTTGTGTGTTTTTTAATAAAGAAAGCAAACCAAACTAGACTAATTTTTTTGAGTTTTTGATTAAAAGAGGCAAACAAAACCAAGCAAAAGAAACTAAGCAAACTAAAAACAAAGTAAAGAGAAAGGTTGAGGAGGACTCCCCTTGTGAAGACGTCCTTGGCCTCCCCGGCAACGGCGCTAGAAAGAGCTTGATGCAGCGCTGAGTTGATGTAGGAGCGCTACGTTGGGAACCCCAAGAGCAAGGTGTGAAGCAGTACAACAGCAAGTTTTCCCTCAGTAAGAAACCGAGGTTATTGAACCAGTAGGAGGAAGGAAACGTCACATAGGTGTTGCAAGCAACGTGGAAACCTGCACAACACAAACTCAAGACTTTGCCCCAACGAATTAGTGAGATTGTCAAGCTCACTGGTTTGCTGTGACAAAGGATAAAACGTATGGTGTGGAAGGTGATAATTGTTTGCATCAAGTAAACAAGTAACAGTGGAAGATGTATCAATGGTAAATATTGGAACGGGTCCATAGTTTACTAGAGGTGATCTCCTTAGATAAACAACATGGCATGAAGGGTAAACAAATTACAGTAGGGCAATTGACAAGAACTGAGCAAGGCATAACAATGTAATACCAGACAAAAAGATCCCATGAGATTCGATTGGGCAATACAACAATATACATAGACCGCCATCCAACTACATCTATGACTAGAAGTCCACCTTCAGGTTATCATCCAAACCCCCTCCAGAATTAAATTGAGAGCAACAGACAACTACTTTAAGCAAAGTGTGTAAGGTAAACAATCCACTTGTTCCATGAACAAGAGATCGTTTTTTTCTCCCTAGTGGCAACAACACATCTACAACCGAAGAGATTTATGTCACTTCCCTTGGAAAATAGAGGCATGAACCCACTATCGAGCATAAATACCCCCTCTTGGAGTCACTAGAAACTACTTGGCCAAGATAGATACTAATAACTGAGAGCATGCAAGATCACAAACAACACAGACATGATAGTATCAAATAGACAAAACCATTAATCAATCTGACATAGTTATCGCAATATCCATCGGATCCCCGCAAACACAACACGCATGATTACAAATAGATTAGATCTTGATCATGAACGGAGCTCACAAGATCTATACATGAAAGCACAAGGAGGAGATACAACCATCTAGCTACTACATGGACCCGTAGTCCAAGGTGGAACTACTCATGCTTCATATCGGAGAAGAAGGCCTCCGGGATGATTTCCCTCCAGCAGGGTGCCAGGAAGAACTTCAGATCCCCCCAATCTAGGGACAACGGTGGCGGCGGCTACAGAAGGTTTCATGGAGTTTTGATCGGGTGCCTAGGGTTTCTCTATCGGGGGCTTCTTATAGGCGAAGAGGCGAGGCTGGGAGGCGACCAGGGGGGCCACACCCTTCCCAAGCACAGGCTGGGAACACCCACGCCTAGGGGGATCTGGCCGCCCTATGGCTCCTCTCTGTCTCTCCTCTGGACTTCGTGTCGCCCACGATAAAATATTGACTTTGGCTTTTGTCCCGGCCAATTCCGAGAATATTGATTTTCTGGCTTTTTGGAACCAAAAACAGAAGAAAACAGGCAACTGGCACTGTGGCAACTTGTTAATAGGTTAGTTCCAGAAAATATATAAAAACACCTCAAAGTGTAGACAAAGCAAAGCAAAGTAGATACTAAACAAGCATGGAGCGTCAAAAATTATAGATACGTTTCCGACGTATCACATGGCACGTGGTATCTTTTCCTCATGGGCCAGCCTAAGACGGAGTGATTGATTCATAGCCTCCAGTTCCTTAATGCGCATCTTGTAGAGAAGATTATTCTTCTCCATCACATTCACTTTCTCTTTAAGGATCTCATTGTTGTTTTGGAGGGTCTGTATTTCCTTGAGACTCATGGTGAAACCTGCTTTAGTGGTTTGATTGATATCTTCACCAAGTTTATCAAGATAAACTCGCAGCCACCGGAGATGCATAGGTGGCCCTAACGCTTCCTTGTTTATTTCTTCAATCTTCAACTTGAGGGCCTTCAATTCCTTCTTACGACGCTCTTTGTCATTGTCGAAGAACTCAAAGGGGGTGATCTTGATCTCCTTGCCTTGCTTGCTATTGCTTCTGATCTCCATAGGAACTCCTCCCCTTGGCCTCTTGGATCTTGATGGGTCTATGTTGTGTGTTCTTGTCAACACCCGGATTTTTAATCCCAGATGCCTGTTATGCCATACATCACAATCCCAGGATTACCATTTTTGTGAGACATAACATATTGGTACCATAGTTCATCATCCATTACAAACCATAATAGTCTTACAAATAGTTGATCTCATGATCAAGTCTAGTTACAATCATAGCAGCGGAATAATAATAATAGTAGCATGGTCGGGGCTCCATCTTCTAGGTCATAGGCAATGCTGACGATGGGAGATGATCCTAGTTATCGTAAGCGTCCTGTTGTCCATCCTCCTCGTAGTCTCCTTCATAGTCTGGCCATGGGAACAGCCAGGGATAAATCCATGAGTACTTCGAAGTACTCACAAACTTCCACTAAAGCAGTAAGGCCATTCTAATAGGAATCTTAAGCTCTAGGTTTGTTTGGAACAAGCCAATTTTATTTCAACCAGTATCTAGTAGTAAAAACCTAACTTTAGTTTTCTAAGTTACTTAGGTGGGAGCATAGCTTCATCTCCACAACTTGTGGGGGTTAAGTCAAAGTCATCATTCAAGTCACAGGTCATTTTTGAAAACATCTGACAACGGAACAGTATGGCCATCCAACTGTCCATAATCGCGGACACGACTATTCGAAAAGTTTAACACTATGCAGAGGTGGTACACTCTCACCACAACATTCGATACATCCGTCAGGAACAATCCTGAATCATCATACATGGGAACTCCCCTATGAGTTTGGCCTCGCAACCATGACCATCTGTCATCTTGGGAACTGCATAGGTGGACAGTCACATTCACAAGGTAGCCTCAGCTCACCTCGTTCCGCGAGGGAACCCATACTAAGACACATAAACTTCCAGTCAAGCCCTACCCAAATTCGGGTATTGTGGTTGTACGGTACACATTGCAATGGTATCACATCCGAACCCAACCATCAGTTTTTATCAAAGTCAAGTCACATACTTTCTTCACCATCATCTTCAAGTCATTGTGTCCATAACACATGTCAAATCAATTCAATAGAATGACTCATCATTCCAAGGTTTTCATAATCATTTGTTCCCATCTAGTGATCAAGTTTATTTTAGCACTAGCATCTATAAGAAGGGGGTTTCACTATTTGAGGGGTATCAACTAGTATTTCTACCAACATCCAGCTCTAAGTTCTTGAGGGCACTTTCCTAATTCTACACTAATCATCAATTAATTAACTACGGGACAACTTTGCGAAAAGTAAAGCTTGCAAGTAAAACTTGGATTTGGTATAATAAAAAGGGGGTATCACAAAGGCTTGCAAGTGGGGATTGCATAGAATAGAATGCATAATGTAGCTTCCCTTGATTGGTAAGGTGGTCGAAGTTCTCGTCCTCGTCTTCATAGAATTCCTCCTTGTCGTATCCCGGATTGATACTAGCGTCTATAAATAAATACGAGGTACACAATCACCAAACAATACTTAACTACTTCTATTTATCACACAGGGGTCACACTAGATGATCTAGCATCATCTCTATCATTAGAAGAAAGGATGATAAGATTTTATTTATCTTATTTTTAGAAAAGTAATTTCTACTCATTGAAAAGTTAATTAAGATTTAATATTCTCCAATTCAAAATATGGGATCATATTGACACATATCATCACCACATGTTCTAATACTTGAGAATGGGATTTAAAGTGGTTGGACTAATTTATAAAGCTTAACACTATTATTTAATAATATTTAAGTGGCTAAAAAATGACTAGAAATTCATTCTTTAGTTTTGCTCCAGGACTACTATATGTAACTATGTAGATTTTTACATATTCAGAAAGGTCTTGTCAAATGTGATTTTTGAGAGTTGGAATCAACTCAAAATCACTTCTGGTTCATTTTATAAAAATGTTTGAAGTTGCAAAAGCTATTGTATTGTTATTTTTACCAAGGATGATCCATAGTTTCAAACTGTTTGAATCCAACGGGAGTGATTAGAGATTTTCATCTACTTTCAAACAAAATTGGATTCATTCAATTTGGTGCAGTGAATCTCTCTAAATTGAATTCTAAACTTCACTACAGAATGGGATTTTCAAATAAAAGATAAAACTAAGGTTGAACTGACGGGCTGTGCACGGGAACGCTAATGGGATGGCCCAACTACGCAACGTGCACGCAACGGGTTGCTTCGGGGCTGGTCCTACTTGTCATCGACTAAGCAAATGCGAAGTGGAATCGGCGAATCTAGGCCTTACGATTAAAGCGCGATCAACGGCTGAGCGTCGTCATCTCCGTCGCAGGGCACGCCCGAGTCAGAACCCTAGCGCTACGGCGGGGGTCATCGGGGGCTTACCAGGGCTCCAACTAGGTGTGGCGACGGGGGCGAACGAACGAGTCGACCACAGCGGTTCGAACAGTGGTCCTAGTAGCTCCTGGGGTGGCTCCTAGCTTCGGCTCCTTCCTTCCTCTACAGCAGCGAACTCCTGTGAAATTCTGGCACGGTGGTGCTCGCCTTGCTCCAGGGTTGGGTCAGAGAGGTTCCTAGGTGAGAGAGGAGTGGAATGGTGTGCGTTTTGGGGTCGGGGAAGGGCTCTATTTATACTGCGGCGAAGGGAACATGGCGGCATGGATCGGGCTCGCCGGCGACGCAGTTACTGTGAGCTATAGGCATGGCCAAGGGCATAGGTCGACACGATGCTTCAGGGCGAACATCATACGCATAGTGGTAGGGCGAGGCGCTGTCTAAATCGTTGTAAATCATCCGTGCTCTGTGACTATACCGGCGGTATTCGTCATGGCGTATGGTGGTCACGGCGATCCTGCGGTCAAACGATCATGTCTGGGAGCTTGCTGGAGTCATGGCGGACATAGTGGCGCAAGGTGACGGCGAGGAGCGGCATGTGCGCGCAGGATTGCTCGGCGCTCTAGCATGGCGACCGGCAAGGTTCAGTGTTAAATGGACACGGCATTGTTGGCGTATCGTCAAGCTGTCTTTGGTTGGGGTGTGCACAGGCAGAGGCGGTGAGGTCAGGGCTACCTCCTAGACATCATGGGATAGGGCAGCATGGTCTGTGACATCGTGTCCATGTCGAGGTGGCAAGGTGAGCTCGGGTACCATTTTGCACAGGTCAAACATCGAGTGATAGGAGCTCCATTGCAGAGGCTAGTACTGAGTGAGTTAAGGGAATGATGTGTGAGCTCGGTGAGGTCACAATGGTGAGCAAAGGATTAATCAAAATAGTGAATAGGTGTTGAGTTTGTACTATGATCACCAAGTGTTTGATCAAATGGCCGCAAGAACTAAACCATCACATTTTCCAGTGATTTTTGGTGGGTGTTCTAGTACTAATCTTGGTAGTCTCTGGGTGCAATGGTTTGCTAAGTGGTGAAGGTTTGAGTGGTTTTCCAAAAATGGCTATCTTGATACATAAGATAGATTCAAATTTGAATTGCCTCTCAAAAGAGTTTGAAAAAGTTTCTGCAAAGTTGGAAAGTTCCATTGGGTTCAGTGTCACTAGGTCTAGCACGGGGAGAAAAGAAATGGGAAAGTTTCTGTTTGAGATTAGTTGCTAGAGATGCTCAAAGTGAGCTAATGGTTAACTTTGGCAGAAATGACCATTATGTCTTAGGCTTCATATTTTAATTTCCTTTTGTTTTGATCTGGTGTGATAGTGACCTAGATGATATGGTTTTGAACTTTAAACCATTTCTCATCATTTACAACAATCAAACATGGCATTGCAAGCATTCATACACACAAGCATTAATATATGAATTCAATTAATAAAAGCTTTTGTTAACCCTAATCTTGATTAATTAGGGAATGATCCCCATTAATATTTTTGGGGTGTTAAAAACCTTCCCCCCTTAAACAGAATCTCGTCCGAAGATTCTGGAAAAACTAGGAACTAAAGAGATTTGGAAACTCCATCCTGATGTAATCTCTTCCCAAGTGGACTCTTCTTCGGTATGGTTGCTCCATTGGATCTTGAGAAACTTGATACTTCTGGTCCAGGTGGTCCAGAAAGCTTCTTCCAAAATATGAATGGGTACTTCTCGATAGGTCAAGTTCGGGTTGATCTCCACATCTCTATGATCGATCTTCTTGAAAACTTCCATCATTTCTGGAACTTCTAAACACTTTCCGAAGTAACGAGACATGAAAAACATCATGTACGACTGACATCTCTTCTGGCAGTTCTATCTGATAAGATACTTCTCCTCGGTGACTTAAAATCTTTAAGGGTCCAATTTAGCTTGGTGCAAGCTTTCCTTTGAGTTGGAAATGATGCATTCCTTTCAAGGGTGATACTTTGACATAAACAAAATCTCCGACATTGAAGGCTAGATCTCGACATCTCTTGTCGGCCTAAATCTTTTGTCTGGACTGAGTGGTCTTGAGGTGCTCACGGATCTTGTGAACCTTCTCTTCAGCTTTTTTTAGGATGTCGGGTCCGAAGATCTGACTCTCTCCTACTTGTGACCAATTCAGTGGGGTACGACACTTCCTTCCATACATAAACTCAAATGGGGCCATTTGCAAACTAGCTTGATAACTGTTGTTGTACGATAATTCTGTGAAAGGCAGACAGTCCTCCCATTTTGATACATATTCCAACACACAAGCTCTCAACATATCTTCGAGTATTTGTTTTACTCTCTTTGTTTGTCCATCGGTCTATGGGTGGTAGGCTGTGCTAAAGTTCATTTTGGTTCCTAATTCTTCTTGGACTTTCTTCCAAAATCTTGAGGTAAACTGGGTTCCTCGATCCAACACAAGGTTCTTGGGGATTCCATGAAAGCTGACTATCCTAGCAATGTACAACTGTGCTAGCTTCGAGCTCTGATAAGTGGTCTTGACGGGTAAGAAATGGGCTACTTTGGAAAGTCTATCCACTATGACCCAAATAGAGTCATTTCTCCTACTAGATATAGGCAAACCGGTGATGAAATCCATTCCAACTGAATCCCATTTCCATTCTGGGATCTGCAAAGGTTGCAAAAGTCCTGCGGGTCTCTGAGGTTCCTCTTTGACTCTCTGACAGATATCACATTGGGCTATGTAGCTTCCGACTTCTCGCTTCATCTTGTGCCACCAAAATTGCTCCTTCAAATCCTGATACATCTTCGTTCCTCCTGGGTCCATGGAGTAAATAGAATCACGGTCTTCTTGCAAAATAGCTTGTTTCAACTCTAAATCTGCGGGCACACAGATTCGTCCTTTATACCACAGAACTCCTTCATCTTTCGTAAATCTGGGTACCTTCCCTGTACTAATAAGACGCTTAATTCCGTCGATACTGGCATTTCCTTTCTGAGCTTCCTTTATCTGATCTATCAAGGTGGGTTAAAGTTTGATACTAGCTAGCAATCCTTCACTAACTAGCTTCATTCTGAAATCCTCCAACTCCTTATGCCAGCTTGGTTGCTCCTTCATGATCATGGTGTTTAACCTACACGACAGTCTACTAAGAGCATCCGCTACCACATTGGCCTTGTCGGGGTGATAGTGAATGTCAAGGTCATAATCCTTGATTAACTCTATCCATCTCCTTTGCCTCATATTCAACTCCTTCTAAGTAAAAATATACTTCAAGATCTTTTGATCTGACCAAATCTCACAACGATTACCCATAAGATAATGACGCCATGTATTCAAGGCTAAAACAACGGAGGCTAACTCTGAGTCATGGGTGGGGTAATTCTGATCATGCTGCTTCAGTTGTCGAAACAGATATGATACCACTTTACCTTCTTGCATCAACACACAGCCGAGACTAATCTTGGATGCATTACAATACACATCGAAGGGCTTGGTGATATCCGGCATGATCAAAATTGGGGCTGAAATCAATCTCTTCTTGAGTTCTTGAAAACTCACTTCACATTTGTCCGTCCATTCAAACTTCTGATCATTCTTTAGTAATTGAGTCATCGGCCTAGCGATCCTTGAAAATCCTTCAAAAAATTTGCGGCAATATCCCGCTAATCCAAGAAATGCGCGAACTTTGATTTGAGTGGCTGGGGCTCTCCATTCTTCAACATACTTAATCTTGGCGGGGTCGATAACAACTCGTCCGGCTGACAAGATATGTCCTAGTAATCCTACTTCCCTTAACCAAAATTCACATTTGCTAAACTTAGCATACAAGTCATGCTCTCTAAGGGTTCCAATGATGGTTCTTAGGTGTTGTTCATGTTCTTCCTATGATTTGGAGTAGATTAGAATGTCATCAATGAAAACAACGAAAAACTTATCCAAGAAGTTCATCAAAATCTTATTAATGAGATTCATGAAATAAGCGCGGGCATTGTTAATCCAAAAGACATGACCTTGTACTCATACAATCCATATCGGGTAGTGAATGCAGTCTTTGGAATATCCTTTGCACGAATTTTTAGTTGATGATAACCAGTTCTAAGATCAATCCTAGAGAACACTCTAGCACCGGTCAACTTGTCAATCTTAGAGAACACTCTTCTATCTTTGGCAGTGGGTACTTGTTCTTAATGGTGACATCATTCAACTTTCGGTAATCCATACATAAATAGGTGGCACCATATTTCTTATCCACAAACAGAACAGATGATCTCCATGGCGATGCACTTGGTTGAATCAGATCTTTGCTAATCATGTCATCCAGTTGCTTATTGAGCTCCACTAACTCTGCGGGGTTCATACTATAGGGTCTCTGAGCTATGGGCCCAGTTCTAGGGATTAGTTCAGTGATAAACTCGATATCCCGATCAAGGGGCATACCGGGTAATTCATCTGGGAACACGTCGGGGTATTCACAGACTACTCTGACCTTGCCTAGAGTTGGTTGGGCTAAACTCTTGTTTCACTTGAATTGACGGGGCAAGGTCTCAGACACATGCTCAACTAATAATACGGTGCTACTAGTCATGGTTATGGCTTTCTTGGCACAATCTATAAGTCCTTGATGTTTCAACATCGAATCCATTCCTAGTACTACTTCTAAACCTTTTGTTCTGAGTCCTGTTAGATTGGCATAGAAATCTATTCCATGAATTCTGATAGGTACGACCTTGTAAATTTTTCTAGCTTTGGTGGTTGACCCAAGTATTTGAACTATCATAACATGCTTAAAATTTGTTGGTTGAATCTTACTAGTGCATGCAAATTCTTCCGTAACAAATGAGTGCGATGCTCTAGAATCAAACAACACTCTTGCAAGTACGAAATTAACAGAAAACATACCCAGCACGACATCTGGCGCTTCCTGGGCTTCTTCAGCATTCATGTGGAACAGACGGCCAGCATGGTTATTCGGGTTGCCTGGGGCAAATCTATTTCCAGGTTGGACACAATGCTGCTGGGCAGGTGCAGTGACATTGGGTGTGGCAACAATCTTTTTGGGGCACTCATTAGAATAGTGACCCGTCACTCCACACTCAAAGAAGGTGATTGTTGAATTGTCCTTCCCTGCAATAGGTACGACATTACTTCCAGTCCTTGGGGCAGTATTGTTAATTGGGTTGGTGGGCCTTGGCGGTGCACGGTTGAAGTTATTGGGGTTGCCATGGTTATAGTGGTTGTTTCCTCCAGGTCTTGGGTTTCCTCCGCTACGGTTGGGAAAGTTCGGGCGTGCCATCAGGGGCCTAGTGTTCCTTCGTGAAAATCCAGCAGACGAACTGGGGCGATACTTTGGGGTATGGTGGGGTCCAGGTTGATGCATCATACGACGCTTACGGTTTTCAGTAATTTCGGTTGATCTTTCCTTCCATCTAGATTGTTGAATCAACTAAAGCTTCTAGATCAGCAAACGGGATATTGACTAACACTGTCTACATCTCATCATGTAGACCATTCATAAATATCTCTTTCTTCTTGGGGCATACCTAGACATAGACAGAAATATGTCGCGGTACTCTACCACAGTCATCCTTCCCTGCATCATCTCCTTGAATTCATCCCTCATCCGCAAATTCAAACCCGGTGGCACATGGGTTCAGCTGAACTTGAGTTTGAATTCATCCCAAGTCATCATCTGTCATCCATTCATGGTACGGGTGCTATTCCACCATTGCAGAACTAGCCAGATAGTGGGTGAAAAACAGTACTTTCTCTACCTCCTCTACTCCGGCAACATCCAAATTGTTCTCCATAGTCTGCAGGTAGTCATCGGCATCTAAGGGCTCTTCTAACTTGCTAAAGATATGGGGATTGGTGTTCTAGAATTTCTTAAGTTTGGACCCATGATGATCCTAATTTCCATGAACTTGGTTGTCATGTGCCAGTTGGGCGAACTGTTGAAGAGTGGCTAGATTGGTTTCACTCTCGGTTCTACCAACTTCTCGGTCGGCTACTAACATTTGCAAGATTTGGACCATTGGGTCTTGAGATGAGCTGCTCCCTCCATGAGGCATCTGAAGATTGAGATAGATCATGAGACAAGAGGGATATTTTTCTAAGGTTTATGAGTTTGGTTTAAAAGCTTTTAAATTTTGAGTAAGGCTAAGGTTTGAAAGCCAACAAATCATTCTCATTCATTCCAAGCACACAATACAAACAACACATTCCAACACAACGCAACAACAAACAGATGGTTTTAAGAACCATTCTAGCAAGCTACGATACAGTGGGACTGGATACAACTCACACCTACGACAGTGCTCAAGTGCTACTACACATCAAAACTGGTGGCTTATTCATCAACAATGATGTCGTGATCCTCATCATCAGTGTGGAACTCCTGGTCCATGTCCTCCAAGTAGTCATCATCGTCACTGAGATACGAGTAGGGATCTCCACGGATATCTTCCCCTTCATTCTCCCTCTCCTCAAGATGCATGTCCTGCTCATGGATGGTCTCCTCCAAAGATGATACCTTGTGATGAAGGTGGGAAATGATGCGATCCTTCTTGTCACACAGATGGCGAAGTGACTTGCACTCCTTCACGAGGATGGCGAAGGTCTGGTCCTTCTTGGCGGCAGCAAGTTGCTTCTCGTTGGCATCAGCACGAGCGTTGTCCAGCTCCTTCTGATTCTCACGAAGCATGAAGGAAAGGTGGTCCACATGGTGCTTCAACTCAGGGTGGCATGGCAGATCCAGGGGTTGTCCATTGGAGTCACTTCTGGCATAGTGAGCAAAGTGGGCGTAGGCGATCTTTTTGATATTCTACCCACATAGTCGGGCAAGTGCTTCCTGCATTGCTCTAGCCAGTCCATCAATCCATTTGTTCTCTCTAATGGTGAAATGGATCTTCTTCGATGTAGGTGGCTCCATCTTTCCATGCAGATCATCGAGTTGAGCTTCATAGAACTCCGGATGCGGGTGCTCCAGAAATTCCGCAAGCTGACTCAGTTCATTCTCAAAGATGAGATTCCCTCCGTTGCCCAACTAATAAAACTTGCTGTAGGCATAGTCCATATATAAACAATTTGAGAAGAGTAAGTTAGAGAAGTGATCAAGTGTGCCAAATTTTAGGTAAAGTTGCAAAGGTTTTAAGGAACATGTGACTCTCTTTTGGAATGAATTTTCAAAGGTAAGAGTGAGAATAGGTTTTCAAAGATAGTTTCTTGATTTTGGAAACTAAGTTTTTCTGACGTCCATTCTAACTAGGGTCTCCGATGGTCAAGATGGCTCTAATACCAACTTTTCAACACCCGAATTTTTAATCTTAGATGCCTATTATACCATACATCGCAATCCCAGGATTACCATTTTTGCGAGACATAACAGTTTGTACCATAGTTCATCATCCATTGCAAACCATAATAGTCTTACAAATAGTTGATGTCATGATCAAGTCTGTTTACAATCATAGCAGTGGAATAATAATAATAGTAGCATGGCCGGGGCTCCATCTTCTAGGTCAGAGGCAATGCTGACGATGGGAGATGATCCAAGTTATTGTAAGCGTCATGTTGTCCATCCTCCTCGGTCTCCTTCATAGTCTGGCCATGGGAATGGCCAGGGACAAAGCCATGAGTACTTCGAAGTACTCCCAAACTTCCACTAAAGCAGTAAGGCCATTCGAATAGGAATCTTAAGCTCTAGGTTTTTTTTGGCACAAGCCAATTTTATTTCAACCAGTATCTAGTAGTAAAAACCTAACTTTATTTGTCTAAGTTACTTAGGTGGGAACCTAGCTTCATCTCCACAACTTCTGGGGGTCAAGTCAAAGTCATCATTCAATTCACGGGTCATTTGGAAAACATCTGACAATGGAACAATATGGCCATCCAACTGTCCATAACCGCAAATGCGGCTATTCGAATAGTTTAACACTCTGCAGAGGTGGTACACTTTCACCACAACATTCGATACATCCGTCAGGAACAATCCTGAATCATCATACTTGGTATGCGGATAATCAATTCTAACCTTTCAATTACACACCCTAGTATAGGCACCTCCCCTATGAGTTTGGCCTCCCAACCATGACCATCTGTCATCTTGGGAACTGCATAGGTGGACAGTCACATTCACAAGGTAGCCTCAGTTCACCTCGTTCCGCGAGGGAACCCATACTAAGACACATAAACTTCCAGTCAAGCCCTACCCAAATTCGGGTATTGTGGTTGTACGGTAACATTGGAATGGTATGACATCCGAACCCAACCATCAGTTTTTATCAAAGTCAAGTCACATACTTTATTCACGATCATATTCAAGTCATTGTGTCCATAACACATGTCAAATCATTTCAATAGAATGACTCATCATTCCAAGGTTTTCATAAGCATTTGTTCCCATCTAGTGATCAAGTTTATTTTAGCACTAGCATCTATAAAGAAGAGGGTGTCATTATTTGAGGGTTATCAATTAGTATTTCTACCTACATCCAGCTCTAAGTTCTTGAGGGCACTTTCCTAATTCTCCACTAATCATCAATTAATTAACTATGGGACAAATTTGCAAAAAGTAAAGCTTGCAAGTAAAACTGGGATTTGGTATAATAAAAAGGGGGTATCACAAAGCTTGCAAGTGGGGCTTGCATAGAATAGCATGCATAATGTAGCTTGCCTTGATTGGTAAGGTGGTCGAAGTTCTCGTCCTCGTCTTTGTAGAATTCCTCCTTGTCGTAGCCCGGATTGATACTAGCGTCTATAAATAAATACGAGGTACACAATCACCAAACTGTACTTAACTACTTCTATTTATCACACAGGAGTCACACTAGATGATCTAGCATCATCTCTATCATTACAAGAAAGGGTGATAAGATTTCATTTATCTTATTTTTATAAAAGTAATTTCTACTCATTGAAAAGTTACTTAAGATTTAATATTCTCCAATTCAAAATATGGGATCATATTGACACATATCATCACCACATATTCAAATTCTTTAGAATGGGATTTAAAGTGGTTGGCCTAATTTATAAAGCTTAACACTATTATTTAATAATATTTAAGTGCCTAAAAATGACTAGAAAGTCATTCTTTAGTTTTGGTCCAGGACTACTATATGTAACTATGTAGATTTTTACATATTAAGAAAGGTCTTGTCAAATGTGATTTTTGAGAGTTGGAATCAACTCAAAATCACTTATGGTTCATTTTAGAAAAATGTTTGAAGTTCTAAAAGATATTGTCTTGTTATTTTTACCAAGGGTGATCCATAGTTTCAAACTGTTTGAATCCAACAGGAGTGATTAGAGATTTTCATCTACTTTCAAAAAAAATTGATTCATTCAATTTGGTGCAGTGAATCTCTCTGAATTGAATTTTAACGTTCACTACGGAATGGGATTTTCAAATAAAATATAAAACTAAGTTTGAACTGACGGGTTTTGCGCGGGAACACTAATGGGCTGGCCCAACTATGCAACGCGCGCGCAGCGGGCTGCTCCGGGGCTGGTCCTACCTGTCAGCAACTAAGCAAATGCGAAGCGGTATCAGCGAATCTATGCCTTACGATTAGAGCGTGATCAACACCTGAGCATCGTCATCTCAGTCGTAGGGCACACGCGAGTCAGAACCCTAGCGCTACAGCGGGGGTCGTCAGGCGCTTACCAGGGCTCCAGCTAGGTGTGGCGATGGGGGAGAATGAACGAGTCGACGATGGCGATTCACACGTTGGTCGCGGCAGCTCCTAGGGTGTCTCCTAGCTTCAGCTCCTTCCTTCCTCTGAAGCGGCAAACTCCGATGAAATTCTGGCGCGGTGGTGCTCGCCTTGCTCCAGGGTTGGGTCAGACAGGTTCCTGTGTGAGAGAGGAATGGAATTGTGTGCGTTTTGGGGTCTGGGAAGGGTTCTATTTATACTGCAGCAAAGAAGGCACGACTGCATGGCTCGGGCTTGCTGGCAATGCAGTTACAGTGACCTATAGGCATGGCCAAGGGCATAGGTCGACGTGGTGCATCAGGGCAAACGTCATACGCACAGTGGAATGACAAGGCGCGGTCTAAATTGTTCTAATCATTTGTGCTCTATTATTGTACTGGTGGCATTCGTTATGGCGTATGGTGGTCACGGCGATCGTGCGGTCAAACGATCATGTATGGGAGCTTCCTGGAGTCATGGCGGACGTAGTGGCGCAAGGTGAGGGCGAGGCGCGGCGTGTGCGCGCAGGATTGCTCGACGCTCTGGTGCGACGACCAGCAAGGTTCGGTGTTAAATGGCCACGGCTTTCTTGGCGTCTCCACCAGCTGTCTTTGGTTGGGGCATGCACAGGCAGAGGTAGTGAGGTCAGGGCTACCTCCTAGACACCGTGGGAGAGGGCAGCACGGTCTGTGGCATCGTGTCCATGTCGGGGTGGCAAGGTGAGCTCAGGTACAATTTTGTACGGGTCAAACGGCGAGTGATAGGAGCTCCATTGCACAGGCTAGTACTGGGTGAGTTAAGGGCATGACGTGTCAACACCCGGATTTTTCAATCCTAGATGCATGTTATGCCATACATCGCAATCCAATGATTACCATTTTTGCGAGACATAACAGAATTGGATACCATAGTACATCATCCATTACAAACTATACATAAGTTCTTACACAAATAGGGATCTCATGATCCAGTTCTTAATACAACTTCAAGCAGCGGAATACGTAATAATAACGATAGCGTAGGCGAAGCTCCATCTTCGGGGTCACAGGCAATGCTGACGATGGGAGATGATCCTAGTTGTCGTAACCTCCATGGGGTCCATCCTCCAGGTACTCCTCTTCATAGCCATGAGTACTCTTTAAGTACTCGCAAGCTAATACTAACAGGTAAAGGGTTTTTTGGATAATAGGACACTAGGCTCTAGGGTTGTTTTGCAAAATCCAAATATATCTCTACTAAGTTCCGAAGCTAGTCACAATTTTATAACTCCTAGCTGGGAACTTGTAACTCAGGTCACAACTCTGTTGTGGTCAAGTCAAAGTCTCAATTCATTTCACAAGTCATTTTGAAAAGTCTGACAGGGGAACAGTATGGCCACTCCAACTGTCCATAACCGCGGACGCGGCTATTCGAATAGTTTGACACTCTGCAGAGATTGTACACTTTCACCACAACATTCGATACATCCGTCAGGAACAAATCCTGAATTCACCATACTCAGTATGCGGATAATCAATCCTAACCTTTCAATTACACGCCCTAGTATAAGCACCTCTCCTGTGAGTTTGGCCTCCCAACCATGACCAACTGTCATCTTGGGTACTACACAGGTGGACAATCTTCACAAGGTAGCCTCAGCTCAGACCCTGGACGTGAGGGAGCTAATACTAAGGTATATAAGTTTCGAGTCAAGCCCTACCCAATATTCGGGTATTGTGGTTGTACGATAAAATTGGAATGGTATCACATCCAGATAACCATCAGTTTTATAAAGGGATAAGGCTCATGCCTCAACATTTTCATCACCAAAATCATCAAGTATTCGGAAACACATGTCCAAAACAATTCAATAGAATGATCCATCATTCCAAGGTTTTCATAACCATTTTTCCACCAAGTAAACCCATCTAAAGTTGATCAAGTTTTATGCTTAGCACTAGTATCTATAGGTGGGGGTAGTACTAATGAGGGGTGGTAAACTAGTGGAGTTTCGACTAAGTACAACCTTATATCTTAGGATGATATCAAGGTTTCTAACTTAGGCCAAATTTTATGCTCTTTATGCAACCTTCAGAATCTTTCTAGTATCTACAAGTCACTTAAGTCAACTCTAAGTTAAAGCTTTGATAAAAAAAATAAAGTAAGAAGCTTGCAAATAAAACTAGGATTGGTTTATCAAGTGGGTATGATCACATATGCTTAAGGAATATAGTAGGCATAGTAACAAGCAAGTATTTTCTTGCACAAAATCAGTATAAGCTTGCTAAATTGCAAGTGTTAGCTTGCATAGGTCAACTTGATTAGTAAGGCTTGCCTTGTGCAGAGCAGTGGTTGAAGTTCTCCTCGGCTTCTTCTTCGTAGTATCCTCCTTCCGCCTCGTATCCTTGGTCGGTACTAGCGTCTATGAATAAATACGAGGTACACAATCACCAAACAATACTTAACTACTTGCAATCAACACACACAAGGGTCCTATAGATGATCTAGCATCATCTCTAACCTTACAAGGTTAAGGCTTGATTTAATTCCTTTTATTTTTAGAAAAGTAATTTCTACTCGTTGAAAAACTACTTAAGATTTAATATTCTCCAAACCAAACATGGGATCATGTTGACACATGTCATCACCACATATTGTAGTCGATGGGAATGTGATTTAAAGTGGTGTCACAATTTAATAAGGTTTTACCCTTTTATTCTAATTAATTAAAGTGGCTAGAAATGCCTATGTAGCATTCTTTTACTACTTGAACATTATTTCTGCAAGTAAACCTATATATTTTTATATATTCTAAAAGGTATGGTTAAATGTGATTTTTGAGAGTTGGAATCAACTCAAAAGCTATTATGGTTTAAATTTAAAAAATATTTGAATGCAGAAAAGCGTCTGCCTTGTTATTTTTACCATGGGTGATCTATAGATCCAAATGACTTGAATCCAACGGGCTTGGATGCAGCATTCACAGACCTTTCCAACAAAATTGGTTTGATTCAATTTGGTGCACTGAATCGACCTGGGTTGATTTTTGAAGTTGGGTACAGAAGTGTGTTTGAATTGAAATGGAAAAAAGTTTAATTTGAATAACTGGGCTGCACGAGAAAAGTTAACGGGCCGGCCTGCTAAGCGCAGTGCTCCCGCGGGCTGCTTAAGTGGGTGTCCCCACTCGTCAGTGACACGGGGCTGGGCGAAGCGGTATGGGGCAACGTGGGTCGTTCGATCTCATTCTAATCCAACGGCTGCGAGTCATCGTCGACTCGAGACAACGTCGGCGAGAACGACACCTAGCGCGGCCAGTGGGGGGTGCTGGGGGCTCACCGGGGTACGGGAGAGGGTCGGCGACGCGGGCAAACGACGAAGTTGACGACGGCGAACTCAGGGGTGGTCGCGGCAGCTCCTGGGGTGGACGAAATCGATGGCTCCCTTCTTCTCCAGAGGCGGCGGGCTCCGGTGAAATTCCGGCGGGGTGGTGCTCGCCTTGCTCTAAGAACGGTGTGGCACGATCAGTGAGGAGAGGGGAGTGATATGGTGTGAAGAAATCGAGCGGGGGTGGCCTCTATTTATAGTCGAGCGAGGGGACCGTCGGGGCGCACGGTGAGCTCGTCGAGGATGATGTTACATGCGGCAATTGGCATGGGCAAGGGTAGGGGACGGTGTGGTGTCTCCTGGCGATGCTCAACGACATGGTTTCGAGGCATGGGGCGGTGTGGCTTGGTCTGGAACATGCGATGCTCTGTGCGGAAGAGGCGGCGTCTTCGACGGCGAGTGGTGGCTATGCGTCACGGGGCGACGAACGGGGATGTCTAGCGGTCTCCTCGGTCGGTGGGGATTGTGTATGCACGCGGCAATGGCGGCGCGCGGTCTGTGGGCTTCGGTCGAGGGTGGTGCTCTGGCGCACGCTCGGCATGGTCTCTGGCGGTCTAGGCGCGGTTCGTGCGCGTGGTCCAGGGCTTGGCAACGCTCGCGGCTGGGACAGTGAGTGGCGGTGGACGGTGGGCTTCCTCCCAGACATGCTGGATAGGCTTGTTGCTGCTCCTAGCTTGCTGTCGACTATGGGGTGGCAAGGGTGTGCTCGGCTGTTCACCATTGATGGAAATGGCAAGCTCACAGTGGTTCTAGTGCTTGGTTAGTCTTGCTAGATGATCTACTGAGCTGGTTGTGAGCTAAATGGGGAACCAGTTAGGCAAGAATCACTGCTCACAATAGTGTTTGATGTTTGTTTGATTTGTGTCTGCAACCTGTTTGATGAAATGGCCTGTAACACCCTCGAATCGGCCCTATGCAAGTTTTAGCCTTTTCCGCCAAACCCGCATAGAAACGATTCAAGGACGCCCACCAGGCACTTTCGTGCGGGTGGAAAACGAAGTAATAACATTACACAACAGTCATCGATGGGACCCACAGAACAGATATATACAACAGCGACTCAAATAGTCAAGAATACAGATATACAATACAAAGATCCAAATCACCTTGAAACCGATGCATCATCCGACTACGGACAAGAAGCAAATCGAGCTAAGAGCCCTGAAGAATAACCAATAGCGTCCATAACCCTGCCCAGGCCAAGCCGGAAGGGTAACCCTGCTAACGACGTCGATCTCAAACCTGCTAAAACAAAAGGGGTGCCGACAAAGGGCAAAGGAAAAAGAGAAGCGTCAGTACTGAGGCCAGTACACGGCGAGGCTAGAATTCGGCGGTCCTCGCCTACATAGGTATGGTGGACTGAAGCGGCAGCGCAGCATGTACTAAACAACCTATAGAAACTCGATATAACTGTCGGCTATCAGAGAGGGATAAGAAAGACCTATTCGGAACCATCCTGATACTACCACCAAACATACCCATCCTGGTATTTTCCCCTCGACACCAAACGAGGAAGTCAACCGAGGAACTCACACAGTTGGCAGTTTTATTTATTCAGTTATCGTTGCAGTAATTACTAGTCAAGTATAGATAGTCATCCTGATAAAATAAGTAGTGGGCAGTTTTATTTAACCATTCCGTTGTAGTTGCGACACTTACTAGTCAAACACAATTAGCATGAGATATCCCAAAACCCAGCAGTTGTTGGTACTTTTATTTAGCCATTCCGTTGTAGTTGAGCTGATTACTAGTCACATCGGATACAAGTCAAATTATAACAGTAAACTTTAGTTATAGTTGTCTATGATCGAGAACTGTGCTCCAAGTCGTCCATAACCGCGGACACGGCTTTTCGAAAAGATTTAACCCTGCATGGGTGCACCAAAGTATCCACACGCACTTCGACCCTTTTCGCCAGATCAATTAACATACACCCATCGGTATGTCGGCGGGGCCTAAGTCATGACGTTTCCCAGACCCAAAGCAAGTACATGGGGGCCACCCCACTAAGTCTACCCGCAACGAAGTCGGCCGGTCTCCGAGACGGACTCAGGGTTTGCGTCAGTGGCTGTAAACGACTGGGAACCCGAAAATGTAACTGGGCTTGTCGATACCGCGAAAACACTCCGCTTCCCTAAACAGTACAGTGTGCAGTACTTCGCACAATTTAAATAAAGCAGAAAAGCATGGCATAAGTACAGAATAGTAAACAAAACCTCAAACTAGTTGTGGCCCCCGGTACAATACTTTGAAATCAGGTACTAATTGATGGGGTGCCCACACATCCCACATGTGGTTAGCGCGCTCGATCTCGGAACAGGTGTCAAGAACTCGGGGTCCTACGGGACACCAGTGAGCGGTCAGAAACCAAATATTGTCTATCACCCACCGGTGCCTCTGCATTACCTACTTCAATTTTAGTTATTAAACAGTAATTAAAGTCTTGATCAACTCCAACATTAAACATGCGGCAATACTCCAACAACTGTGGATCTGGACGACACACAACAGCACTTGAGCAAGCAACTACGACACGCAAGTCCAACTATCTACCAAACAACAGGTAATAGGATGTGTCCAAGGCAATATAAGGCTGCAAGGGATATCACGGGTACGAAAACTAGAGCATCGCAACACAGATAGCAATAGATCAACAGGGGGGAATAAAGACTATAAAAGTAAGATAGGTAGAAAGGGAGAGATGCTCGCCTGAAAAACATTGTCGAAGGTTCATCCGAAGATCGGATCGACACTCGCATCAACTCAACGGCCTTATCCGCGAAGATCCAAAACACTAGAAGAAACACCGGATGCACTATTTATTACTATGGCAAAAGATCGGCATGATGCATGTATGATGTATGGCATGGCAAAGGGGCGATGCAATTAGGCCATATTAAGCGGAACCAGGGTCCTGTCATTTAATTAGGTGGTTCATGTTATTTAGATGCCCCCAATTTAATGTTGTATTAACAAGGCAAAAATTATATCATCGGTTCGCTATACAAGTTTAAATGAGGCCAATATGAGACTAGATTTTCCCGCATATGGACCCCATATCTAATTATGAGGTGAATCGGCATAATGCCCCCAAACCACACAAATATGCATGCGAGTATGAACAATTTAATATGCGATAGACGATAATGTCATATTATAAAATTAATGGGGGTCTCGGATAGGGAATCACATTAGGGTTCGGCGTTCTTGGGCTCCGAGAGGTTCGGGGTCGGGTCTCAGGGTCCGGATCTGGGGTTCGGCAGGGGAAACGATGAAGTTCAGACTCGCGATGGCGAACTTGAGTAGATCGGGTACCGGGGTCTTCGGATCTGGGAAGCAGATCTTGTCGCACGGGCGTCAATGCCTCCGGGAAGGAGAACTTGTCGTTCCGGGAAGAAGGACTTGGCGTGCGACGTCGTCGGCATCGGTGCGGGAAGGAGGTCTTGTCGATGGATCCTTGATTTATTCGGCTCCTCGAGGCGAACTTTTCGATGTGTCGGATCGGAGATCTTGTCGGGGGTCTTGGAATGGTACTCCGATGGTGCTTCGGGTTCGGTCTTTGATTTACGACGAGATCGGTTCGCAGCTGGGATCGAGGTCTTGGTGACGATCTTTGTCCGCTGGGGATCTTGGCATCGGTCGAACTTGGGTAGGGTACTATCCATCTTCTGGTCTTGTATCGGAGCACTAGCATAGCAACGTCACCACCAATCCATCTTCACAGTCAACATCGCCACACCGAGCAAACATCTTCAAACACGAGGACACAAAGCTATATACACACGTACACCCGAGACGAGGAGCTCAGGCTGTTAGAGCAAACGCGTGGCTTACAGGAGATGGGGCCCGGAGCAGAACATGGCAAGACAGAGGCGTCGACGCCATCAAGGAGGCAGACCGCGCATCGGAGAGGTGTCTACCGCTGCTGGGACATAGGAGGCGTGCGACCGCGCTGCTGGGGTGTCGTGGAGGCGGAGCTTGGTTGGGGCGGCGAGGCGTGCATCGGCGCTCGAGGCGGAGGCCAGCGTGGAGCGGCCCGGTGACCCGCGGTGCTGCGAGCTCGGCATCGGGGAGGTACAGCGACGGGGATGCACTTAGGGAGGAGAGCAGACGGGCTCGAGGCCGCGCTGGAGCCGAAGCCGGTCGACGTGCTGGCCGGCGAGGCCGAGGCGATGTCGGAGAGGAGGGATGTCGCGGGAGGACGGACGGAGGCCGGGTCGACGACGAGCAGCTGGCGGTGGCTCGGTGATGACGGAGAGGAGGGAGGCCGAGAGAGGCACGGGCCGGCAGCAGCACGGAGATTGGTGGCGGAGATCGAGGCGAGGGCGGCGAGCTCGGGAGGCGGCCGGAGGCGAGGCCGTCGAAGGAGAGGATGCCCTGGCGGCGGGGAGAGAGAGGGTTGGCGCTGGGGTGGCCCGGCGGCGGGCGACCTAGAATCTGGCGGCGAGGAGGAGGAAGACCGCGGGGCCAGAGGAGGTCACAGAGGCGGTCGGCGGGGTCGCGGCCGAGGAGGGCTTCGACGGCCACACCTAGGGCAAGCCACGACGGCTCGGTGAGGAGCAGACGGTGGTCGGAGCTCACGGGGGGGGGGGGGGGAAGGGACGAGGACGGCGACACCGGTCCAGGGGAAGGAGAGGGGGCTCGAGACGAGGGGGCCGCGAGGGAGAGAGAGGAGCGGGTTGCGCCACGTGTGGGGCCGGGGTGGGCAGGTGGTCTCGGGGTGGGGCCCGGTGAAGTGGGGTCGGTGCAGTTGGGTGGGGTTGGTGTGGCTGCGTGTGTGTGCGTGTGTGGGCCGGTGCGGAGAGGGAGGGAGTGGTGTAGGGGTGCCAGGGTGGCGGCGGTGGGTGCTGGTGGGGTGGGGCGAGGTGGCAGACTGAGATTGGCTAGGGGAGAGGGAGTGGTGAGGTGGCGGGCACCGATTGGGCGAGGTGAGGTGGAGGCAGGGTGGGTAGATTAGGTTGGGGTAGAAAAGATTTAGGTAGATCGGTTTTATACTTGGGGGTGGTCGACTGGGTCGGATCGGCCCGGTACGGCTGCCCCTAAAAATAAAATAAATATTTTAATATTTAAAACGGGGCGTTTGAAAACTGTTGGTAGACAAAACAAAATATCCGGAGACCCGGGTTTTGGATTTTGAAATAAAGGCGGGGTATTTAGAAACCAAATATGTTTTTCGGAAATAGTTTCAGACAAACAAATGCATGATGATGACGATATTCAAATGCAATGTGGCATGATGACATGAGCATGCGGTCATGATGATGCAATGCACAAAAACAACGCGATTTTCTAGTAGTGGTTTTGCGGGGCGCCACAATTCGACACCACTAACAAGGGATCTCGCCCTCGAGATCCGCCTCATGGTACCGGAAGGAAGGTCGGCGATCTGCGTCTTCTCGCTACGTGTAGATCCTCGCGACACCACTAACAAGAGGTCGTTGTCCGTGATCGTCGAGAGAACACTCCGGTAACAAACGGCGAAGGTAGAGGTATCAACAAATAAAGCCACCTCTAACTTCGATAGAAAGAGAGGACCGATGCATTCTCATCCACTTCAATGTACACAAGCGAATAGAGTGAGTAGTCGGCATGGGGGCCAATCCATCACGCACCCAAACTATTACTCCGCACAATCAGTAGAGAAGCGTGCAACCATTCTCGGAATCAGACTGAAGATCTCGACAATCGAGGTTCGGAAACAAAGGAGTGATGGAGACTCTGCATTGGATCTGGCGTAGATGATGTCGTCGCGTCGGAAAACACCGGAAGGCACGAGAAGGAACAAAGAGAAGCCCACCAGACGAAGGATTTCTCGGATAGCATGAAGACCAGATGTAGCAACACCATTACCAAAGGAGGAAGCGAAATCCTGAAGGTACGATGGAACCCAACCACAAGAAATCCTGGACTCGAAGAGAGAGAAGAGAGCGGATTCAAAACACGCAGAGGTGAGAGGAGAGCAGTAGGGGGTAAGGAGTAAAATCAGACCTAATCAGAACTATCCAACCGATTTTGCAAAAATAGTTTTGACATTCTACTTCGGCCGTTAGCTAGGTTATCCTATAGGCTGGACTTGTGGGGTATCATAACTGCTGGGCTCTGATACCACTCTGTAACACCCTCGAATCGGCCCAATGCAAGTTTTAGCCTTTTCCGCCAAACCCGCATAGAAACGATTCAAGGACGCCCACCAGGCACTTTCGTGCGGGTGGAAAACGAAGTAATAACATTACACAACAGTCGTCGATGGGACCCACAGAACAGATATATACAACAGCGACTCAAATAGTCAAGAATACAGATATACAATACAAAGATCCAAATCACCTTGAAACCGATGCATCATCCGACTACGGACAAGAAGCAAATCGAGCTAAGAGCCCTGAAGAATAACCAATGGCGTCCATAACCCTGCCCAGGCCAAGCCGGAAGGGTAACCCTGCTAACGACGTCGATCTCAAACCTGCTAAAACAAAAGGGGTGCCGACAAAGGGCAAAGGAAAAAGAGGAGCGTCAGTACTGAGGCCAGTACACGGCGAGGCTAGAATTCGGCTGTCCTCGCCTACATAGGTATGGTGTACTGAAGCGGCAGCGCAACATGTACTAAACAACCTATAGAGACTCGATATAACTATCGGCTATCAGAGAGGGATAAGAAAGACCTATTCAGAACCATCCTGATACTACCACCAAACATACCCATCCTGGTATTTTCCCCTCGACACCAAATGAGGAGGTCAACCGAGGAACTCACACAGTTGGCAGTTTTTATTTATTCAGTTATCGTTGCAGCAATTACTAGTCAAGTATAGATAGTCATCCTGATAAAATAAGCAGTGGGCAGTTTTATTTAACCATTCCGTTGTAGTTGCGACACTTACTAGTCAAATACAATTAGCATGAGATATCCCAAAACCCAGCAGTTGTTGGTACTTTTATTTAGCCATTCCGTTGTAGTTGAGCTGATTACTAGTCACATCGGATACAAGTCAAATTATAACAGTAAACTTTAGTTATAGTTGTCTATGATCGAGAACTGTGCTCCAAGTCGTCCATAACCGCGGACACGGCTTTTCGAAAAGATTTAACCCTGCATGGGTGCACCAAAGTATCCACATGCACTTCGACCCTTTTTGCCAGATCAATTAACATACACCCATCGGTATGTCGGCGGGGCCTAAGTCATGACGTTTCCCAGACCCAAAGCAAGTACATGGGGGCCACCCCACTAAGTCTACCCGCAACAAAGTCGGCCGGTCTCCGAGACGGACTCAGAGGTTGTGTCAGTGGCTGTAAACGACTGGGAACCCGAAAATGTAACTGGGCTTGTCGATATCGCGAAAACACTCCGCTTCCCTAAACAGTACAGTGTGCAGTACTTCGCACAATTTAAATAAAGCAGAAAAGCATGGCATAAGTACAGAATAGTAAACAAAACCTCAAACTAGTTGTGGCCCCCGGTACAATACTTTGAAATCAGGTACTAATCGATGGGGTGCCCACACATCCCACATGTGGTTAGCGCGCTCAATCTCGGAACAGGTGTCAAGAACTCGGGGTCCTACGGGACACCAGTGAGCGGTCGGAAACCAAATATTGTCTATCACCCACCGGTGCCTCTGCATTACCTACTTCAATTTTAGTTATTAAATAGTAATTAAAGTCTTCATCAACTCCAACATTAAACATGCGGCAATACTCCAACAACTGTGGAACTGGACGACACACAACAGCACTTGAGCAAGCAACTACGACACGCAAGTCCAACTATCTACCAAACAACAGGTAATAGGATGTGTCCAAGGCAATATAAGGCTGCAAGGGATATCACGGGTACGAAAACTAGAGCATCGCAACACAGATAGCAATAGATCAACAGGGGGGAATAAAGACTATAAAAGTAAGATAGGTAGAAAGGAAGAGATGCTCGCCTGAAAAACATTGTCGAAGGTTCATCCGAAGATTGGATCGACACTCGCATCAACTCAACGGCCTTATCCTCGAAGATCCAAAACACTAGAAGAAACACCGGATGCACTATTTATTACTATGGCAAAAGATCGGCATGATGCATGTATGATGTATGGCATGGCAAAGGGGCGATGCAATTAGGCCATATTAAGCGGAACCGGGGTCCCGACATTTAATTAGGTGGTTCATGTTATTTAGATGCCCCCAATTTAATGTTGTATTAACAAGGCAAAAATTATATCATCGGTTCGCTATACAAGTTTAAATGAGGCCAATATGAGACTAGATTTGCCCGCATATGGACCCCATATCTAATTATGAGGTGAATCGGCATAATGCCCCCAAACCACACAAATATGCATGCGAGTATGAACAATTTAATATGCGATAGACGATAATGTCATATTATAAAATTAATGGGGGTCTCGGATAGGGAATCACATTAGGGTTCGGCGTTCTTGGGCTCCGAGAGGTTCGGGGTCGGGTCTCAGGGTCCGGATCTAGGGTTCGGCAGGGGAAACGATGAAGTTCAGACTCGCGATGGCGAACTTGAGTAGATCGGGTACCGGGGTCTTCGGATCTGGGAAGCAGATCTTGTCGCACGGGCGGCAATGCCTCCGGGAAGGAGAACTTGTCGTTTCGGGAAGAAGGACTTGGCGTGCGACGTCGTCGGCATCGGTGCGGGAAGGAGGTCTTGTCGATGGATCCTTGATTTATGCGGCTCCTCGAGGCGAACTTGTCGATGTGTCGGATCGGAGATCGTGTCGGGGGTCTTGGAATGGTACTCCGATGGTGCTTCGGGTTCGGTCTTTGATTTACGACGAGATCGGTTCGCAGCTGGGATCGAGGTCTTGGTGACGATCTTTGTCTGCTGGGGATCTTGGCATCGGTCGAACTTGGGTAGGGTACTATCCATCTTCTGGTCTTGTATCGGAGCACTAGCATAGCAACGAAACCACCAATCCATCTTCACAGTCAACATCGCCACACCGAGCAAACATCTTCAAACACGAGGACACAAAGCTATATACACACGTACACCCGAGACGAGGAGCTGAGGCTGTTAGAGCAAACGCGTGGCTTACAGGAGATGGGGCTTGGAGCAGAACATGGCAAGACAGAGGCGTCGACGCCATCAAGGAGGCAGACCGCGCGTCGGAGAGGTGTCTACCGCTGTTGGAACATAGGAGGCGTGCGACTGCGCTGCAGGGGTGTCGTGGAGGCGGAGCTTGGTTGGGGCGGCGAGGCGTGCATCGGCGCTCGAGGCGGAGGCCAGCGCGGAGCGGCCCGGTGACCCGCGGTGCTGCGAGCTCGGCATCGGGGAGGTACAGCGACGGGGATGCGCTTAGGAAGGAGAGCAGATGGGCTCGAGGCCGCGCTGGAGCCGAAGCCGGTCGACGTGCTGGCCGGCGAGGCCGAGGCGATGTCGGAGAGGAGGGATGTCGCGGGAGGACGGACGGAGGCCGGGTCGACGACGAGCGGCTGGCATTGGCTCGGTGATGACGGAGAGGAGGGAGGCCGAGAGAGGCACGGGCCGGCGGCAGTACGGAGATTGGTGGCGGAGATCGAGGCGAGGGCGGCGAGCTCGGGAGGCGGCCGGAGGCGAGGCCGTCGGTGGAGAGTATGCCCTGGCGGCGGGGAGAGAGAGGGTTGGCGCTGGGGTGGCCCGGCGGCGGGCGACCTGGAATCTGGCGGCGAGGAGGAGGAAGACCGCGGGGCCAGAGGAGGCCGCAGAGGCGGTCGGCGGGGTCGCGGCCGAGGAGGGCTTCGACGGCCACACCTAGGGCAAGCCACGGTGGCTCGGTGAGGAGCAGACGGTGGTCAGAGCTCGCGGGGGGGAGGGGATCGAGGACGGCGACACCGGTCCAGGGGAAGGAGAGGGGCCTCGAGACGAGGGGGCCGCGAGGGAGAGAGAGGAGCGGGTTGCGCCGCGTGCGGGGCCGGGGTGGGCAGGTGGTCTCGGGGTGGGGCCCGGGGAAGTGGGGTCGGGGCAGTTGGGTGGGGTTGGTGTGGCTGCGTGTGTGTGCGTGTGTGGGCCGGTGCGGAGAGGGAGGGAGTGGTGTAGGGGTGCCAGGGTGGCGGCGGTGGGTGCTGGTGGGGTGGGGCGAGGTGGCAGACTGAGATTGGCTAGGGGAGAGGGAGTGGTGAGGTGGCGGGCACCGATTGGGCGAGGTGAGGTGGAGGCAGGGTTGGTAGATTAGGTTGGGGTGGAAAAGATTTAGGTAGATCGGTTTTATACTTGGGGGTGGTCGACTGGGTCGGATCGGCCCGGTACGGCTGCCCCTAAAAATAAAATAAATATTTTAATATTTAAAACGGGGCGTTTGAAAACTGTTGGTAGACAAAACAAAATATCCGGAGACCCGGGTTTTGGATTTTGAAATAAAGGCGGGGTATTTAGAAACCAAATATGTTTTTCGGAAATAGTTTCAGACAAACAGATGCATGATGATGACGATATTCAAATGGAATGTGGCATGATGACATGAGCATGCGGTCATGATGATGCAACGCACAAAAACAACGCGATTTTCTAGTAGTGGTTTTGCGGGGCGCCACATGGCCGCATGAAATCAAGTTTTGAACTTTGAAAAGATTTTTGGTAGGTTTGCTAGATTGGTGCTGGTGAGTCTGCAGATGCTTGGGTTTTGAAAGTTGAGCTTGTTTGAGTGGTTTTTGAAAAACTGGGATCTTCCCATATGATAAAGATTCAATTTTGAAATATCATTTAAACTATGTATTTGAAAGTTTCTGGATGATCACAAAGTGGGCCTTGATACTTTGTTATGAGTACATTCAAGGGGTGCAAAGATCCAGAAAGGTTTCTGTTAGATTTTGAAAGTTTGAGACAGCCAGAGTAGGCATGGGAGTTAAATTGGTCAAAGTGACCATTCATTTAATATATGTGTTTTGATTTACTTGTCTTTAGGAAAAGTGTGGGAAATGTTTTAGATGATGTTTATTTCACCTAAGAAACATTTTACAAGCAATGACACAATCAAACAAGGTGGTTTAAAAGAATTTCAAAATCAATGCATACACATATGCATGCATTCATAATTTTAATTAGAAAAGTTTTTGTTAACCCCAATCTTGATGATTAGAGTTTGATGTTCCAAGCTTAGTATTTTTGGGATGTTACAAACCTTCCCCCCTTAAACAAAATCTCGTCCCGAGATTTGAAAAAGGATGAAAAGATTATCTAGGATTTGAAGAGATCGGGAATCTCCGTCCTGATGTGATCTTCGCGTTCCCAGGTAGCTTCCTCTTCTGTGTGGTTGCTCCACTGAATTTTGAGAAACTTGATGCTTCGGGTTCGGGTAGTTCGACTTCTTCCAAAATGCGTATGGGTACTTCGGGATAGGTCAGGTCATCATTGATCTCTATGGTCCGATGGTCGATATTCTTGAACACTTCAGTCTTCTCGGGGATTTTGAGACACTTGCGAAGTAATGAGATATGAAACACATTGTGCACGGCTGACATCTCTTCAGGTAGCTCCAATTGGTACGATACTTCTCCTCGACGGTTCAGAATCTGGAAAGGTCCGATATACCTGGGGGCTAACTTTCCTTTGAGTTGGAAACGCTGCATTCCCTTCAATGGCGACACTTTCAGATAAACAAAATCTCCTATGTTGAAGGCGAGGTCTCGACGTCTCTTGTCGGCGTAACTCTTCTGTCGGGATTGGGCGGTCTTGAGGTGCTCACGAATCTTGTGAACCTTCTCTTATGCTTCTCGCAGGATGTCGGGCCCGAAAATCTGACTCTCTTCTACTTCCGACCAGTTCAAAGGGGTGCGACACTTCCTTCCATACATGAACTCAAATGGGGCCATATGCAAACTGGCTTGGTAACTGTTGTTGTAGGAAAATTCTGCAAACGGCAGACAGTCTTCCCACTTGGAATCATATTCTAACACGCATGCTCTCAGCATATCTTCGAGTATTTGATTTACTTGCTCCGTTTGTCCATCGGTCTGAGGGTGATACACGGTACTGCAATCTAGGCGGGTTCCTAAACCTTCTTGAACTTTCTTCCAGAATCTCGAGGTAAACTGAGTTCCTCGATCCGATACTATGTTCTTGGGGACTCCGTGCAAACTAACGATTTTAGCGATGTATAACTCCGCTAGTTTCGAACTCTGATATGTGGTCTTGACGGGCAAGAAATTGGCGACTTTGGACAATCTGTGCACTATGACCCAGATGGAGTCATTTCCCCTACTAGAAGTAGGTAGTCTAGTGATAAAGTCCATTCCTACAGAATCCCATTTCCATTCCGGAATCTGCAAGGGTTGCAACAATCCAGCGGGTCTTTGATGTCCTACCTTGACTCGCTGACATATATCACACTTGGCGATATAGCTTCCGATTTCTCTCTTCATCTTATGCCACCAAAATTCCTCTTTTAAATCTTGATACATCTTAGTTCCTCCGGGATGGATAGAATAAAGAGTATCATGAGCCTCCTTCCAAATAACTTCTTTCAATTCAGAATCTGCTGGTACAGAAAGGCGTCCTTTGTACCACAACACTCCTTCTTCGTCCTCGGTGAATCTGGGTACTTTGCCTGTACCGATACGACGCTTGATTCCGTCAATACTAGCATTTTCCTTCTACGCCTCCTTAATCTGACTGATCAAAGTGGGCTGGAGTTATATGCTAGCCAAAAATCCTTCACTTACAAATTCCATTCAAAAATCTTCCATCTCCTTGTGCAAACTTGGTTCCTCCTTCAAAATCATGGAGTTTAAGCGGCACGACAATCTGCTAAGGGCATCGGCTACCACGTTGGCTTTACCAGGGTGATAGTGAATGTCTAGGTCATAATCCTTGATTAGCTCAATCCATCTTCTCTGCCTCATATTCAGCTCATTCTGAGTGAATATATACTTTAGGCTCTTGTGATCCGAATAAATCTCACAACGGTTTCCCATCAGGTAATGTCTCCATGTCTTTAGGGCTAGAACTACGGCTGCGAGTTCGAGGTCATGGGTTGGGTAGTTTTGCTCATGTTGCTTCAATTGTCGAGATAGATAAGATATAACTTTTCCTTCTTGCATTAGCACACATCTGAGACCAATCTTGGATGCGTCATAATACACATCGAAGCGCTTCGTGATATCCGGCATGATCAAGATTGGGGCTGAAATCAATCTCCTTTTGAGTTCTTGAAAACTCGCTTCACACTTGTCGGTCCATTCAAACTTCTTGTCCTTCTTCAGCAATTGGGTCATGGGTCTGGCGATACTCAAGAATCCTTCTACGAATTTGCGGTAATATCCCGCCAATCTGAGAAAAGCACGAACTTGCGTTTGAGTGGCTGGGGCTTGCCAATCTTCTACATATTTCACTTTGGCAGGGTCAACGGCAATTCCTCCGGCTGATACAATGTGACCGAGGAATCCTACCTCCTATAACCAGAATTCACATTTGCTAAACTTGGCATACAACTGATGCTCTCTAAGGGTTCCAAGAATGGTCCTTAGGTGTAGCTCATGTTCTTCTTCTGATTTGGAATAAATCAGAATGTCATCAATGAAAACAACGACAAACTTATCCAGGAAGTCCATAAAAATCTTATTCATGAGGTTCATGAAATAAGCGGGGCCATTGGTTAATCCGAAAGACATGATTGTATACTCATACAATCCATATCTGGTGGTAAAGGAAGTCTTTGGAATATCCTCTACACGAATCTTGAGTTGATGATAGCCAGTTCTAAGATCAATCTTAGAAAACACCTTGGCACCGTTCAACTGATCAAACAAATCTTCTATCTTCGGCAAGGGGTACTTGTTCTTGATGGTGACATCATTCAACTTCCGATAATCCGTACACAAACGGTTACCTCCATCCTTCTTGTCCACAAACAAGACAGGTGATCTCCATGGTGACGCACTTGGTTGAATCAATCCGATTTCCAACATGGAATCCAGTTGCTTCTTCATTTCTGCGAGCTCTGACGGGTTCATACTATAGGGTCTCTGGGCTATGGGTCCGGTTCCGGGGATTAGTTCAATGATAAACTCGATATCCCGATCTGGGGGCATACCGGGCAAAACATCTAGAAATACATCGGGGTATTCACAGACTATCCGGACTTGGTCAATGGTAGGTTGGGCTATACTCTTGTTGCATTTGAATTGGCGAGGTAAGGTTTCAGATATATGTTTGACTGATATTCCGGCTGTACTGGTCATGGTGATGGCTTTCTTGGCACAGTCAATCAATCTTTTATGTTTGGACATCCAATCCATTCCTAGTACTACTTCCAAACCTTTAGTTCCGAGTACTATCAGATTAGCATAAAAATCTATGCCATGGATTCGGATAGGGACGGCTTTGCAAATTTGCGTAGCCTTGGTGGTTGATTCGAGAATTTGAACAATCATAACATGCTTCAGTTTGGTTGGTTGAATTTTACTAGTGCATGCAAATTCTTCGGTGACAAATTAATGCGATGCACCAGAATCAAACAACACTCTTGCAAGTACTGAATTAACAGAAAACATACCCAACACGACGTCTGGCGCTTCCTGAGCTTCTTTAGCATGCATGAGAAAAAGAGGGCCATTGCGGTTGAGTGAATTCCCTGGGGAAAATCTTCTCCTTCGCTGAACAGGACGCTATTGCTGAGCTGGGGCATTGCCATTGAGGGCTATAGCATTCTTCTTGTTGGGGCACTCGCTGGAATAGTGGCCTTTATTTCCACAGTCATAACAAGTCACTTGCGACTTGTCCTTGGCTGCGACAGACACAACATTGCTTCCAGTCCTCGGGGCAGTGTTGGTGTTGGCGGTAGCATTGTTGGTGTTGAACTTGGGTGGGGCATGGGTGAAATTGCTAGAGTTGCCGGGGTTGTTGTGATTTCCTCCGGGTCTAGGGTTTCCATGGTTGGGATAGGTCGGACGGTTCATCGGGGGTCTGTTGGTTCTTGGGGCAAATCCTGGAGATGGGTTGGGGCGGTACTTTGGGGTCTGATGGGTTCCTGGCTGATGCATCATACGACGCTTGCGGTTCTCATTGGCTTGGTTGATCTTTCCTTCCATCTGGATGGCAGAGTCGACAAGGGCTTCAATATCTGCAAAGGGGATATAGACTAACAGGAATCTTTCTTTCTTCTTGGCTTCGGTGTCTATCTCGTCCGGGGCATACCTAGCTAATGACAAAAATTAATCACGGTATTCCACTACAGTCATCCTTCCTTGCTTCAGCTCTCTAAACTCGTCTCTCATTCTCTTGATCAAACCTGGTGGTACATGGGTTCTGCTAAACTTGACCTTGAATTCCTCCCAGGTCATCATCTGGCCTCCGGTCATTGCACGAACACTGTTCCACCATGCTCGGGCATCTCCGGCTAGATAGTGGGTGGAGAACAGGACTTTCTCGTTGGCTTCCACTCTGGCGACTTCTAGGTTATTTTCCATGGTTTGCAGCCAATCATCGGCTTCTAGGAGCTCTTCTGACTTAGTGAAAACAGGTGGGTTGGTGTTCTGGAAATTCTTGAGCTTAGATCCATGGTTGTCCTGATTTCCGTGGCCTTGGTTGTTGTGGGCTAGCTGGGCTATCTGTTGCAGAGTGGCTAGGTTGGCTTGACGTTCCGCTCTTTCAGCTTCGCGGTCAGAAGTCAACATTTGCAGGATCTGCAACATCGGGTTCGGGGCTGAACCACTTCCTCCACGTGGCATCTGAAGATTTAGATAGATCATGAGAAAAGAGGGAAATTTCTAAGGTTTCGAGGACTTTGAAAAGTTTTAAAGGTTTGACTCAGATTTTTCTAGCAACTTGCTTTTTCATTCATTCATTCATTCATTCATAGCACACAGTACAACACACCACAGCAAGGAAAAACATATGGTTTTAAGAACCATTCTGAGAACTACGATATAGTGGGACCGAATACTACTCACTACACTAGTGCTCAAGTGCTACTATTCCTCGGAATATGTGGCTTCATCATCTTCATCATCATCGATGAAGGCGAAATCATCCTCATCGGTGAAGAAGTCCATGGCCTGATCCTCCAGAAAATCATCGTCATCTCTGAGATAGGAGTAAGGGTCTCCATGAAGATTCTCCCCGGCATTCTCCCTTCCCTCCAACTGCATGTCTCTCTCGTGGATGGTCTCCTCCAAAGATGAGATGCGGTGGTGAAGACGGGCAATAATGCGCTCCTTCTTGTCGAGCTGACGGCGGCGAGACTTGCGATCCTTGGCTAGCATGGCGATGGTCTGATCCTTTGTCTTGATGATGGAAGACTTGTGGTTGCAGTACTCACGGCAGTTGTCCAACTCCTGCTGACGATCATACATCATCAAGCTAAGGTGGTCCAATTGAGTCTTCAGCTCGGGGTGGTATGGGGCTTCCAGTGGTTGTCCATTTGCATCACGCCTTGGGAAAAACTCAAAGCGAGTACCCTTGGTCTGATTGATGCTCTGCCCACACAGACGGGAAAGAGCTTCCTGCATTGCTCTGGCAAGTCCATCGAGCCAGTTGTTTTCCCTCAAGGTAAACTGAATTCCCTCCGCAGTGGGAGGTTCAATTTTTCCTCGGAGACTTGCATCAATTATCCACTGCAGATCTTCACCTCCTTAATCATTGAGCTGAGCTCCGAAGAACTCGGGGTGCGGACACTCCAGAAGTTCCGAAAGCTGGTCCAAATCCCTCTCAAATATAAGGTCTCCTCCATTCCCTAGTTGGTAAAACTTGCTGTACTTCACGTCCATCTATAAGAATAGAGGATGAGTAGATTAGCAGAGTGATCATGTGTGTCAAAAATTTATATATTTTGCAAGAGTTTTTGAGGAACATGAATTTTTATGAAAGAATAAAAGGGATAAGAATTAGAATAGTTTTTTGTAAATATTTGTTTTTCTTTGGTTTTGGAAAATAAGTTTTTGGTTTAAGCGTCCAGTCTAACTAGGGTCTCCTATGGTCAGGATGGCTCTGATACCAACTTGTCAACACCCGGATTTTTCAATCCTAGATTCCTATTATGCCATACATCGCAATCCCAGGATTACCATTTTTGCGAGACATAACAGAATTGGATACCATAGTACATCATCCATTACAAACGATACATAAGTTCTTACACAAATAGGGATCTCATGATCCAGTTCTTAATACAACTTCAAGCAGCGAAATACGTAATAATAACGGTAGCGTAGGCGAAGCTCCATCTTCGGGGTCACAGGCAATGCTGACGATGGGAGATGATCCTAGTTGTCGTAACCTCCATGGGGTCCATCCTCCAGGTACTCCTCTTCATAGTCTGGCCATGGGAATAGCCAGGGACAAAGCCATGAGTACTCTTTAAGTACTCGCAAGCTAATACTAACAGGTAAAGGGGTTTTTGGATAATAGGACACTAGGCTCTAGTGTTGTTTTGCAAAAGCCAGATTTATCTCTACTAAGTTCCGAAGCTAGTCACAATTTTATAACTCCTAGGTGGGATCTTGTAACTCAGGTCACAACTCTGTTGTGGTCAAGTCAAAGTCTCAGTTCATTTCACAAGTCATTTTGAAAAGTCTGACGGGGGAATAGTATGGCCACTCCAACTATCCATAACCGTGGACGCGGCTATTCGAATAGTTTCACACTCTGCAGAGATTGTACACTTTCACCACAACATTCGATACATCCGTCAGGAACAAATCCTGAATTCACCATACTCAGTATGCGGATAATCAATCCTAGCTTTTCAATTACACGCCCTAGTATAAGCACCTCTCCTATGAGTTTGGCCTCCCAACCATGACCAACTGTCATCTTGGGTACTGCACTGGTGGACAATCTTCACAAGGTAGCCTCAGCTCAGACCTTGGCCGTGAGGGAGCTAATACTAAGGTATATAAGTTTCGAGTCAAGCCCTACCCAATATTCGGGTATTGTGGTTGTACGATAAAATTGGAATGGTATCGCATCCAGACAACCATCAGTTTTATAAAGGGCTAAGGCTCATGTCTCAACATTTCATCACCAAAATCATCAAGTGTTCGGAAACACATGTCCAAAACATTTCAATAGAATGATCCATCATTCCAAGGTTTTCATAACCATTTTTCCACCAAGTAAACCCATCTAAAGTTGATCAAGTTTTATGCTTAGCACTAGCATCTACATGTGGGGGTAGTACTAATGAGGGGTGGTAAACTAGTGGAGATTCAACTAAGTACAACCTTATATCTTAGGATGATATCAAGGTTTCTAACTTAGGCCAAATTTTATGCTCTTTATGCAACCTTCAGAATCTTTCTAGTATCTACAAGTCACTTAAGTCAGCTCTAAGTTAAAGCTTTGATAAAAAAATAAAGTAAGAAGCTTGCAAATAAAACTAGGATTGGTTTATCAAGTGGGTATGATCACATATTCTTAAGGCATATAGTAGGCATAGTAACAAGCAAGTATTTGCTTGCACAAAATCAGTATAAGATTGCTAAATTGCAAGTGTTAGCTTGCATAGGTCAACTTGATTAGTAAGGCTTGCCTTGTGCAGAGCAGTGGTTGAAGTTCTCCTCGGCTTCTTCTTCGTAGTATCCTCCTTCCTCCTCGTATCCTTGGTCGGTACTAGCGTCTATGAATAAATACGAGGTACACAATCACCAAACAATACTTAACTACTTGCAATCATCACACACAAGGGTCCTATAGATGATCTAGCATCATCTCTAACCTTACAAGGTTAAGGCTTGATTTAATTCCTTTTATTTTTAGAAAAGTAATTTCTACTCGTTGAAAAACTACTTAAGATTTAATATTCTCCAAACCAAACATGGGATCATGTTGACACATGTCATCACCACATATTGTAGTCCATGGGAATGTGATTTAAAGTGGTGTCACAATTTAATAAGGTTTTACCCTTTTATTCTAATTAATTAAAGTGGCTAGAAATGCCTATGTAGCATTCTTTTACTACTTGAACATTATTTCTGCAAGTAAACCTATATATTATTATATATTCTGAAAGGTATGGTTAAATGTGATTTTTGAGAGTTGGAATCAACTCAAAAGCTATTATGGTTTAAATTTAAAAAATGTTTGAATGCAGAAAAGCTTTTGCCTTGTTATTTTACATGGGTGATCTATAGATCCAAATGACTTGAATCCAACGATCTTGGATTCAGCATTCACAGACCTTTCCAACAAAATTGGTTTCATTCAATTTGGTGCACTAAATCGATCTGGGTTGATTTTTGAAGTTGGGTACAGAAGTGTGTTTGAATTGAAATGGAAAAAGTTTAATTTGAATAACTGGGCTGCGCGGGAAAAGTTAACGGGCCGGCCTGCTAAGCGCAGTGCTCCCGCGGGCTGCTTAAATGGGTGTCCCCACTCGTCAGTGACACGGGGCTGGGCGAAGCGGTATGGGGCAACATGGGTCGTTCGATCTGATTCTAATCCAACGGCTGGGAGTCATCGTTGATGCGAGACAACACCGGCGAGAACGAAACCTAGCGCGGCCAGTGGGGGGTGCTGGGGGCTCACCGGGTTACGGGCGAGGGTCGGCGAGGCAGGCGAACGACAAAGTCGACAACGGCAAACTCAGGGGTGGTCGCGGCAGCTCCTGGGGTGGACGAAATCGATGGCTCCCTTCTTCTCCAGAGGCAGCGGGCTCCGGTGAAATTCCGTCGGGGTGGTGCTCGCCTTGCTCTGAGAACGGTGTGGCACGATCAGTGAGGAGAGGGTAGTGAGATGGTGTGAAGAAATCGAGTGGGGGTGGCCTCTATTTATAGTCGAGCGAGGGGACCGTCGGGGCGCACGGTGAGCTCGTCGGGGGCGATGTTACAGGCGGCAATTGGCATGGGCAAGGGTAGGGGACGGTGTAGTGTCTCCTAGTGATGCTCAACGACATGGTTTCGAGGCATGGGGCGGTGCGGCTTGGTCTGGAACATGCGACGCTCTGCGCGGTAGAGGTGGCGTCTTCGACGGTGAGTGGTGGCTATGCGTCACGGGGTGGCGAACGGGGATGTATGACGGTCTCCCGGGTCGGTGGGGATTGTGTATGCACGCGGCGAGGGCGGCGCGCGGTCTGTGGGCTTCGGTCGATGGTGGTGCTCTGGTGCACGCTCGGCATGGTCTCTGGCGGTCTGGGCGCGGTTCGTGCGCGTGGTCCAGGGCTTGGAAACGCTCGCGGCTGGGACAGTGAGTGGCGGTGGACGGTGGGCTGCCTCCCAGACATGCTGGATAGGCTTGCTGTTGCTCCTAGCTTGCTATCGACTATGGGGTGGCAAGGGTGTGCTCGGCTGTTCACCATTGATGGCAATGGCAATCTCACTGTGGTGCTAGTGCTTGGTTAATCTTGCTAGATGATCTACTGAGCTGGTTGTGAGCTAAATGGGGAACCAGTTAGGCAAGAATCACTGCTCACAATAGTGTTTGATGTTTGTTTGACTTGTGTCTGCAACCTGTTTGATGAAATGGCCGCATGAAATCAAGTTTTGAATTTTGAAAAGATTTTTGCTGGGTTTGCTAGATTGGTGCTGGTGAGTCTGCAGATGCTTGGGTTTTGAAAGTTGAGCTTGTTTGAGTGGTTTTTGAAAAACTGGGATCTTCCCATATGATAAAGATTCAATTTTGAAATGTCATTTAAACTATGTATTTGAAAGTTTCTGGATGATCACAAAGTGGGCCTTGATACTTTGTTATGAGTACATTCAAAGGGTGCAAAGATCCAGAAAGGTTTCTGTTAGATTTTGAAAGTTTGAGACAGCCAAAGTAGGCATGGGAGTTAAATTGGTCAAAGTGACCATTCATTTAATATATGTGTTTTGATTTACTTGTCTTTAGGAAAAGTGTGGGAAATGTTTTACATGATGTTTATTTCACCTAAGAAACATTTTACAAGCAATGACAGAGTCAAACAAGGTGGTTTAAAAGAATTTCAAAATCAATGCATACACATATGCATGCATTCATAATTTTAATTAGAAAAGTTTTTGTTAACCCCAATCTTGACGATTAGAGTTTGATGTTCCAAGCTTAGTATTTTTGGGATGTTACATGACGTGTGAGATCGGTGAGGTCACAATGGTGAGCAAAGGATTGATCAAAAAGTGGATAGTTGTTGAGTTTGTACTCTGATCACCAAGTATTTGATCAAATGGCCGCAAGAACTAAACCATCACATTTTCCAATGATTTTTGGTGGGTGTTCTGGTACTAATCTTGGTAGTCTCTGGGTGCAATGGTTTGCTAAGTGGTGAAGGTTTGAGTGGTTTACCAAAAATAGCTATCTTGATACATAAGATAGATTCAAATTTGAATTGCCTCCTAAAAGAGTTTGAAAAAGTTTCTGCAAAGTTGGAAAGTTTCATTGGGTTCAGTGTCACTAGGTGAAAGAGCATTTGCTATCCCCAGTGATTTTGGTGTTTGATAACAACTCACATATCAGACTAATGATTTGCTAAGTGTGTCGCAGGTGCATTAAAAAGGATTTGCAATGTCCAAAAACTGTCTGCCTGGCGCGGTAGTACCGCTTTTTGCTACCGGATGCAACAGAAGGCTGTGACTAATTGTCAAAAAGCTTCTGCCTACTCCGGTACTAAAATGCGGTACTACCGCATTTTAGTACCGCACCATGCAGAGACTTTTTGGAGGTTGTCAAAAGCTTCTGTGTGCTCCGGTACTAAAATGCGGTAGTACCGCATTTTAGTACCGCTCGAGGCAGAGACTTTTATATATTGGCAAAAAGCTTATGTCTGCCTAGGTAGCAAAATGCGGTAGTACCGCATTTTACTACCTGGCGTGATAGAGAGTTTTTTCCTCTGAAAAACTGTTGATTCCTCTATGTCCGGTAGTACCGGTTGCCACTTGCGGTACTACTGCTTCCCGGTAGCATCATTAGTAGTACCGCTGTGGGCAGGACTTAATGAAGTTTGAAAAAGGGTGGTCCGGTACCAGGTCCGGTAGTACCGGAGTTCTCCGGTAGTACCGCTTGAACTTCCGGTACTACCGCTTCAATAAATGCTCCAACGGCCAGATTCTGTGGAGGGGTATAAATACCCCTCCACCTACCTCGGGACAAGTTGCTCAAACACATTAAAGTCAACACCACCATTGGATCCACTCAAATCTTCAAGATCTCCTCATTCCACCATCCAAAGTCCTTGATCTTTGGAGAATCGAAGGAGGAGGCCCTGATCTACTACTTCACCAAAAGAGATTTTCATTTCCCCCTCATTTCATCGAGGGCCCCTTTGCTCTAGTGTTTTCTTGGAAACCCTAGTTCTTGTTTTGGTTCTTACAAGCTTGTATTTGATTGCTTTGACAGCTTTCTTGTATTTGGGAGCCTCCGATTAAGTTGTGGATGTGTGCCCCTAACTTGTAACGGTGCCGGCTTCCACCTTGAAGGTTGCCGATATAGTGGATGGTGAATCAATCCCGTTGGGGTGATATTCATCGGAGAACAAGGGAGGCCTTTCGTGGCGTTGGTGGTTTGAAACCACCCCCTCTCCAAACGTAGACGTACTTCCCCTCAAAAGGAAGGAACTACGGGAAACAAATCCTTGTGTCTCCGCGTCCACTTTTCGGTTACTTCTATCCTTTACCGCACCTTACTTACTCGTTACTACTTTGTGTTGTGGTAGCTCTTGCATAATTGTCATATAGGTAAATTCACCATAGTTGCATTATCTTGAGAATTTACCTTATTGTCAAACCTTAATTTGAAAAAGAAGAAAATTTGAAGTAGCACCTATTCACCCCCCCCCCCTCTAGATGCCCATACGATCCTTTCAATTGGTATCAGAGCCTCGGCTCTTTATTTGGGCTTTACCGCCTAAGAGAATATGGGGGTAGCCGCGAAGGGGATGGTGATGGTGAGCCGACCACGGTGACCATGGAAGATCTCAAAAACTTGGAAACAAGATTGAGCTCTTCCTTGGTCAACGAAGTCAAGAAGATGCTTGAGCAACTTCTTAAAGACAAAGAAGGCTCATCACCCCCATCTCCTCAAGAGGATCAACCATCCATTTTACCTAAGGGGAATACATCAGTATCCCCCGAGGATACGATGGTAGGGGTAAACCAGACAACGCTAATTCGTCCACACACAATAATGGTGGGAAGGGTGAGCACCGTGACTCATGGTACTCTCCCGACCCTCCAATCCCTCACCCTCATGTATACAATAGAGGTGACCCACCTAAGCTTGAAGAATCTTCTACTTTTGCTCAATGGAAATCACTAATGAGAACTCATATGCGCAGCTCTTGCATTGAACTATGGAACATCATCGAGCATGGACTCTTTATTGGGGATCCAAACAACTTGACAAGAAGAGAGATTGTTAATAGTCAACTCAATGCCACTGCTCTGCATATGATTCAACAAGGTTTGGGGACAAAGGATTATCCACACATTGAGCACTTTAGCATTGCCAAGGAAGCTTGGGATGCTCTCACTTTGTTGTTTATTGGAAATGAGAGTATGAGGAGGAACCGATATGATGCTCTAAGCAATGAAGCCGAAGGCTTCTACATGAAAGAAGGTGAAGATCACGAAGACATGTACCGAAGGCTCAAGACCATCGCCACTTCTTTTAGGAATGTGGGTGCCTCACATGTGGATGATGCATGGATAAAAAGGAAATATGTGAGTGCACTCATGCCTTTTGAGCCCACCGACTTGAAGAGCCTACAAGGAAGACACAACTACCATCTCATGACCTCAAATGAAGTTATGCAAGAGATGTCTGCTTTCAAGGTTGCCGCCAAGAATGCCAAAGATGCCCGTGCTCGTGCCCTTGGTATGAGTAATGTTGTCAATGTTGCTTTGAAGGCCAAAGTTGTGGACTATGGGGATGAAGATGATAGTGATGAAGGGCTTTCCATGGACCATCCCGATGAAGTCAAGATTGCTCATGGTCAATATATGGCTTTCTATGCTAAGAACTTTTGGAAGAACCCTGCCAAGGCCAAGATGGAAATGGAATGGAGAAGCAATCCAAATGGGAAAAGAGAGAATACCACAAGATTGAGAACTTGCTTCAATTGTGGTGACCGCTACCACTTTGTGGCTAGTTTCCCCTATGAGAAGAGAGAAGATCATGGTGGAAAGCTTGTGTTGAAGAAGACTCTCAAGGGACCGTACAAGAAACCTTTCATCAAAAAGAATCCCATCAACAAGAAGCCAGGAGAAATTGTCTTGATCACTCATGAAGAGTACTCCTCCGACAATGAAGATGATGAAGATGACGAAGAGGAAACTTCTCATGGTGTGGCTGCTCTTGCCACCACATCTACTCCGACATTCTCACTCTTCGATTCTCCAAATGAGAGCTCCTCCACCAAGAACGCCACTTTCCTTATGGCAAGAGGAACGGAGGTATCTTCATCATCCCTCTGTACTCACTTAGATAATGATGAAATTGATGATGAGATGTATCTTGATGTTAAAAGGGAATTAATTGCCTTTGATGAGGTTATGACTAACCTAGAAGGTGATGCTAAGCTACATTTTGGAAACATCTTAGATCAACTATCACATACTCAAGAGCTTCTAGATGTAAGATGTAAACTTGGGCATGAACATATGATTGAGCTAGAGGCCCTAACAATGCTCTAGAAGAAAAACAAGAAACTAGGTTGTCACTTGAATTAAAACTTGAAGGGCTTGATGAGGCCAATGACATTATTGTTAACAAACTCATCAAAGAGCGTGATCATGCTATTGCTAAATATAAAAGAGCTAAAAAGGACAAGATTGAGTTTGGTGTGGTTCATGAAAAACTTGACTAGGACTTTAGCTTGCTTAACAAGGCCCACAAGGCCTTGGAGAGCGAAATCTTGTCACTCACAAAGTCCCATGAAACGTTTCAAACTCAATTGGCCAATATTCCTTCACCTAGTAACTTCATTCCATCTAGTAGCACAACTATTCTTGAAGAGAATGCTAGGTTGAAGGGGGAGCTTGCTAAGGCCACATTTCCACAAGGCAACAAGTCTATTGATGATCTTTTGAGCAAGAAAAGGCGTAGTGGTGATAAAGGGGGCATTGGTTTTGTCTCCAAAACAAAGAAGAAGAACAACAAGAAGAAGAAGGACAATCCCGCACAAGAGACCAATAAGACCATTGTGGAGAGTAAGACCACAAATGGTAAAACTATGTCTCATGGTGATTTTGCGGGAAGTGCTAACCCTCACTATGTTCTAATGCATGATTATTATGGTGATGTGTATGCACAATATGTTGGACCTTATGATGGTTATATTGCTTGGTCTATTTGGGTTCCCAAGACCCTTGTTGCTAACAAAAGAGGACCCATTGAAAAATGGGTACCTAAAAACTAGCTTGATCTTTTGTAGACTTATGCTTCCGGAGGGTCAAAATGGGTGATCGATAGTGGTTGCACAAGTCATATGACCGGAAGCTCGTCTATTGTCAAGGACTTGGTGCCAAATGAAGATAAAACCATCGTCACATATGCCGACAAGTCAAAGTCTAAGGTAATGGGTTTCGGCAAGGTAGTGGTGGCTTACAACATTACACTAATTAACGTCATGCTTGTTGAAACCCTTGGATACAATTTACTTTCAGTCCGTTCTCTAGGAAAGATGGGCTTTGCCGTCTTTATTGATGATTATATTGTGTTCCTCATGTGGAGCAAGTCTCTCAAGGTCGCTTTCGTCGGGTACGTCGAAAATGACTTGTATGTGGTGGAATTTTCGGGGCAAGCCACTGCAGGTCCGATGTGCTTATACAGAAAGGCCGATGTGGGTTGGCTATGGCACCGCCGACTAGCCCATGTCAATATGAGAACTTTGCAAAGTCTCCATAAAGAGGGCCATATTGTTGGACTAAAAGAAAATGTTTCCTTTGTCAAAGATCGTGTTTGCAGGGCATGTGTTCTAGAGAAGATGCATGACGCTCCTCACAAGCCCACTAAACAAATCAAGTCTAACAAGATCTTGGAACTCCTCCATGTGGACCTATTTGGTCCTCCATCTCATGCAAGTCTTGGAGGGAAGAAATATTGTTTGGTGATTGTTGACGACTTTTCAGGATACTCTTGGGTTTATTTCTTCAAGATGAAGAGTGAAACTCAAAGGACTTTTATCGAGTTCATCAACTTGGTTCAACGGCAACACAATGTTCCTGTGTTGATTATAAGAAGTGACAAAGGCACCGAGTTCAAGAACTACACCTTGAATGATTTCCTTAGTGATGAGGGGATTAAACATCAATATTCCGCTGCATACACCCCTCAACAAAATGGTGTAGCCGAAAGGAAGAACCGGACTCTTGTTGAGATGGCTAGGACCATGTTGGCGGAGTTTAAATCTCCATACATCTTCTGGGCCGAAGCCGTCTCCACCGCCTGCCATGCTTCAAACCGACTCTACCTCCACAAGAAAATCAACAAGACTCCATATGAGATACTTACCGGTAACAAGCCCAACATATCTTACTTCCGGGTGTTCGGTTGTAAGTGTTTCTATCTCATCAAAGGTGTTCGTTTGTCTAAATTCGAGTCTAAAGCATTAGAGGGTATTTTTGTTGGCTATGGTCTCGAATCTCACACTTATAGAATCTATGACAAGCTCTCCGGAGCCGTCATAGAATCTTGTAGTGTGACCTTCGAAGAATATGATGGTCCCCAAGGGGGCGTGTTGATGCTTGTGATGCAGATGATGAAATGCCTCAGGATGCCATAGGAAGAATGGGTGTGGGTTATATCCGCCCCGTTGAGGAACCCCTTATGGCGGATCGAGAAGAACTATGCTCCACTCGAGTGGAGCCCTCATCTTCACAACCTCAACATGCTCCATCTACCGAAGAGGACATTGACTCAAGCCAAAGACAAGATGTGGACCCTCAACATAGTGATCAATGTGTGAACTCTAGTCAAAGGGAGCTTGGTCCATTCGATGGGTTGTCAAGCGGTGCCAAGTAAATTTGTCAAGGAAGATCCATCCAAACTATTTTGAGACAAGCTCAAATTGATGCTAGAAGAGCACTTGATCAAGACCAAGGTTAATCCTTTCCTCCCAATGTAGAGGATGACTCCAATGATGATCAAGGTCAAGTTGATGGTCAAGACGAGGATCAAAATGATGAAGAGGGTCCTCCAAGAAACAATGAGGAGATCCACGCTCATCATGAAGCTAGAAAAGAAAGAATGTTGGAAATAAGAGACCACACCCTCCAAAATGTTGTTGGAGATCTAAGGAAAGGAATTTCCACAAGAGCACAATTGAAGAGGTTCAGTGAACACCAAGCACACATCTCCATGATTGAACCAAAGAAGGTATGGGAAGCTCTTGAAGATTCGGATTGGTTAGAAGCTATGCACAAAGAGCTCAACAACTTTGAGAGAAACAAAGTGTGGAAGTTAGTTGAGAAGCCAAAGGATTGCCGCAATGTTATTGGAACAAAGTGGATATTCAAGAACAAGAAAGATGAGCATGGACTTATAGTAAGGAACAAGGCTAGATTGGTTGCACAAGGGTATTCTCAAATTGAAGGCATTGATTATGGAGAGACTTATGCACCCGTGGCTCGCCTTGAGTCCATCTGTATCCTGCCTGCTTATGCGGCACATCATAACTTTAAGTTGCAACAAATGGATGTAGAAAGGGCATTCCTTTATGGTCCTTTAAATGAATTGGTATATGTTAAGCAACCCCCGGGATTTAAGGACCCCAATTTCCCAAACCATGTCTACAAACTTGATAAGGCACTCTATGGGCTCAAGCAAGACCCACGCACGTGGTATGAGCACCTTAGAGAGTTATTGTTTGACCGTGGCTTTGAGGTTGGGAAAATCGATCCCACTCTTTTTACTAAGAGGGTCAATGGGGAGCTTTTTGTATGCCAAATATATGTTGATGATATTATCTTTGGCTCATCTAACAAAGCTTTTAATGATGAATTCTCAAAGCTTATGACTAGTAGGTTCCGGATGTCTTTGATGGGGGAGTTGAAAGTATTTCTTGGTTTTGAGATCAAGCAAGTTAGAGGAGGAACATTCTTCAACCAAGCCAAGTATACTCAAGATATGCTCAAGAGATTCAAAATGCAAGATTTGAATGGAGCTCCTACTCCCATGGCTACAAAGACTCATCTAGAACAAAATCCAAATGGTAAATATGTGGATCAAAAGGTATACCGGTCTATGATTGGTTCTTTGCTTTACCTTTGTGCATCTAGACCCGATATTGTGTTGAGTGTAGGTGTGTGTGCAAGATATCAAGCGGCTCCTAAGGAAAGCCATTTAATGGCGGTCAAGAGAATCTTTCGATATTTAGTTCATACCCCATTTTATGGTCTTTGGTATCCTCGAGGTTCAACATTTGCTCTTTGTGGATACACGGATTCGGATTGGGCGGGGGACAAGGATGATAGAAAATCAACACCCGGGGCGTGCCAATTCCTTGGTAGGTCCTTGGTATGTTGGTCTTCTAAGAAGCAAAATTGTATATCTCTCTCTACCGCCGAAGCCGAGTATGTTGCTGCTGCTAGTGCTTGCACCCAATTGCTATGGATGAGGCAAACTTTATAGGAATACGGTGTACATTGTGACAAAGTGCCTCTTCTATGTGACAATGAAAGTGCCATCAAAATTGCATACAACCCGGTGGATCACACAAGGACAAAGCATATTGAGATTCGTCACCACTTCATTAGAGATCATGTTGCTCGAGGAGATATTGATCTATCCTATGTTTCTACCAAAGATCAACTTGCCGATATCTTCACGAAGCCACTTGATGAAGCAAGGTTTTGCTACTTGAGGAATGAACTAAATATCGTAGATTCAAGGAGCTTGACTTGACTATCTTGCGCTCTCACCTAATACTCGACCCATATTTAGTTTAGGTGTAGGCATGGACATAGGGGGAGTGCGGTCCTAATTGATTGGACTATCCCTCCCCCCATTATGCGCAAATTAAACAAAATCATTGTCACATCCCAAGATTTTCCAAATATTGTAATGTGAAAAATAAATAAACAAAATAAATTATTATTGAATTTTAGGGTGAAAAGAAATTTTTTTTTCTAAATGGAAACCTAAAATCCCATCTTGAACAAACTTTGGTAAAAGTTTGAATCCAACAAAAATCCAAAAACAAGATAAATGCATTTCTCAATGAATGTATCTGGAAAATAAATCCAAACCCTAAACCCTAATGGAATAAAAATCATTTCCAACTTATCTCCAAGCCTATGGATGTGATCCATATAAAAATTTGTCAACAAACATTTACAAAAGATCAAGAAAGACAAATAGAAATATTATAAAGCCATATAAATTGGTTTCACTTAATTTGGAGCCATAGATAAAATCTTATGAATGTAATAATATAAGGAAAAGTAATTTCCAAAGCTAATAAAGACCTTATCTAAAAATCCATACCAATTGGTGAGAAAATAATCCTAAAGGGATTTAAAAATATAAACAAATATTAAATAGGATTTTACAAATTGGAATCACCAAGTTTGGATCTCTAAATAAAAAGATATGGATTTTATAAGATGAAGAAAGAAATATTAAATAAGGATTATTTAAAGACCAAATTAAATCTTCGCCAAATCCATAAGCAAGTGGAATGAATTATAATCCAAATCCAAATAAAATAAAAGGATAAAGAATTTCCAAAATAAAATAAAATGGCATTAACCATTCTATCCCTATTTTAATAAAGACAAATCTCTAATAAGAATAAATATATAATTCATGACAAAATAGTATTTTGGAATTTACCCAAGTGAAATAAAAGTTGTTTCATTCAACTTAATTAAGATTAAAGGAATCTTCCAAATAAAGTTTAGGGAATTAAAACTATATTAAATTCCATTGGAATTAAAACAATTACCCAATTCAAATGGTTTAAGAATCATATTAAATACTTTCCAAATAATTCTAGATGAATTATTTGACACCTTAATAATCAAATAAAAACCTACTGAAAAGATTTGGAAGGTTTAAGAATTTAAATGGAGATTTAAAAATATTATTAAATCTTATCTAATTAAAACTAGAGCCTATTTTTGAATAATTAAGAGACCTTAAAAAGAATAAATAAATTATTCTAAAAATGATTTCAGAATGTTTTATTAATCAGTATTTAAACCTACACAAATTTTGGCAAAGGATTGAATTTAAATGAATGTATGAATTGCTTATTCAAAATCAAAACAGAAAAAACAAATGAGAAAAAGAGAAAACAAACAGAACAAAAAAAATGAAAGGAACAGCCCAGCCCACCTGGCCCAGTCCAGCCCAGTTCCTCTCCTTCCCCGCAGAAAAACGATTCGAACCAGTGAACTCAGCCGCTCAGTCTCCGACGCGTGGACCCCACTCCACCTCTCTCCCTTACGTTGACAACAGACCCCACTGCCACCTCACCTTCTTCCTCCCCGCGGTGACCACGCCCCTCTTTCCTCCTCGCCGTTTCTGGCCGTTGAAGCCAGCGTCAATACGCGTTAATGCCCGCGTTACTCCACCCCGCGACCATGCACTCTTAATGGCCTAACTATCCTCTCCATTTCCCCCCAGACCTCACCCCACAGGAGCCACCAGCCTGCTGGAATTTTTACCTCGAAGCTCCTCTGTCCGACGACACTCCGGCGACAATTCTGGCTGAACCCTGCCGCCCCTCGCCTCCTCAACCACACTAGCTTGCTCCCCATAGTTCACTGCATCTCCCCGTAGCGCCAGCTCGTCCCCGCGTGCCCCAGAACCTCGACAACAACAACCTCAAGCTCCGCCACCGTCTGCTTTCTTCTCCGACGACTCCTCTGGTAAGAACCTGACCGCCCCTCTCTTTCTCCTTCACGCACGCATCATCGCTACATCCTTGCGCATCTGACCGTGTTCTCCACTCATCCTAGCATGCTCTGTAGCCTCGCCCCTGTCGATGTCTGACCACACCCGACGCCAGGAGCATCTCCGACGAGCAATTGTCGACCACCTCGTGCGCCCCTTTACTGTCGAAGGCCACGTTGAGCATCAGTGCGTCAAGGCGATTCTGCTAAGCAATCCCCCTTGTCCTCTTGCTTCCTATTTCTCCGGCTCCGCCACTAGCCGAGCATCGCCGCCGCTCACCGTCGCTCAGCACCGCCAGTTCCTGGTCATTGTGTTGATAACCGTTAGATGAAGATTATAGGGATGCAATAGATCACTTAAACTAAACCGTTACGCTTGATATGCACCGCTCTATCTAACTTAGATACAACGCACCAGAGAGCGTGATCCAGACAAACCGGTATGGGCGAATAGGAATAAGACACGTGGCTTGAGATCTGTTTTAAAAACAGAAACATGTCTATTAGATGATCAATTTTGAAAAATCCATAACTTTCAAACCACACGTCCAAATTTGGCAAATTTTATATCAATGGATTCTGCAAGACAAGCCCTAGCCAACCATGCACTTTGTTTAGTAAAAAGCTTCTGTAAAATTGTTTGTTTTTACAAAAACTTGTGTATGCATGTTTAGGATATAAAATTTGTTCTAAAATGATTTTTGAGATAAAATCTTTGGAAAATGGTGTGTTTTGAACCTACTGACCATAGGAAACAAATTGTGGTTTCAAAAATGTATTTGGTGAAACAAAAGAATGAATCTTTGATATAAAACATTTCTAGTCAAAAAAAATATGGTTTAATTATTAAAAATGGTTTTTGAAGGAAACCTTTGAGAAATGTTTTGGAAATAAACTCTCTGACCCTAAACACAAGGTTTTATGGTTTGAAAACATATTTTGTGAAACCTATAGAATGTTGCCTTATTAAAAGCATTTCTTCACCAAATAAAATAATGATTTGGTTTAAAAATGGTTTATGATGTAAAACCTTTTGCAAATGGTTTTTCCACTTTATAAAATGACCCTTAGGTGTTTTCAAATGTTTATAACCCATTAGAAACCACTTCTCCAAATAAAACAATCTTTAGCATGCTTGCATGCATTGTTTTGTTATTATTATTTTATGTGAAGAATTACTTGAATGGTAGATTGAAATGTTGTTTGCTTGATTGAATTGTAGTGATTTGAAGTGAGTGAACATTGCAAAGATCAAGAAGTGACCCTAAACACAAGTGATGCTTCATACTTTTATCCCAGTATTTTCACTATGCATTAGTGATATTTCTAAGTAGGACTTGCATGGAATTTTTGCTAAGTATAAACTATGCCATGGGAAATCCTAGTAGATGTAACCTTAGTAGAAATTTCCTAAGTTAAGATCCCTACTACTATCATGCTTAGCTTAGCTAGTAGAAAACAAGGGTGGAATATATATTCATGCTATGGAAAATTTCTAAGTATGAGGACTTGTGTTTTGTTTAATAAAACAACTAAGTGAATGAATCACCTGGGTGGAATGGAAGGAATGGTTTGTGTTGAGTGGTTACACAAGGCCAGGGGACTGGTGAACCTTGTGTATCACACATGTGGAATGCCACCTAGGAACAAAGAGATTTGAGATGTCAAATGTTGAGAAGCTTCAAGTGCAGCCACTTGGCATTATGGGCTCTGCCTGGATCATATAGGTTGCAATAACTTAGCCAAATGGACAGTTGGTGGTAGGGGATGATAGGTTGGAACGCGTCCATTCTGGTCTAAGGGAAGGCTGCTGAAAGATCTTGTCTTGGTGAAACCAAGTCTTGTGGGGAAAGTGCACCACCTCTGCAGAGTGTAAAATCTAAGTACTTAGCCATGTCCCTGGCAAAGTACAATTTGAGCATCAAGACATGGAAGCTATCAAGAATCTCATCATCCAAATTTCTAAGTTAAAAATCTTGTGGGTGAACAAGGGATTGAAAGGATCACCAATTTCTATTGGGAGATGCCTTGGGAAAGATTTTTGTCAAAGCAAAAACTTAGAGTTTCAAATGATAAGGAAAATCTATTTTGAGCAATGCAAGCCTAAGCTCCACTTAGCCAAATGCATATAGATGATAGACTCCACTATATTACCATAGTATCACTTGCCAATACAATTCAAATGTATTGACCCTTGTGGCTGTAACTTATTATGTTGCAGGTTTTGTTTGATATTAGTGAAATAGGATTACAAGTCTACAACCAACATGTCTTCCTGTGGCACTTTGAAGATGAAGGACCCCATGCTATTATTATAATCTGCTCCATTGTAGATGGCCAAATTAACTATGTAAGATGTAATAAATTATTTTATTCCTAGTTATAAAGTTGTATTATGACCTATGTTTCTTGATATTACATCTTAACTGTGGATGCTAGCTATTGGTCCAGGGACTAGCATTGTAAACACAGGGATCTCTACCTTATTAAAGGTTGGGAACCTTACAGATGGTATTAGAGCATTGTGTTGCCTGTAGGATTTGTAAACCTAGGATTGGAAAAACCCCTTAGAAAAAAAGGAGTTGTATTTGTTCCAAAACTTATTTACAAACAATCTAGTAAACTCTTTCCTCAACCATTTTGGTTTTGATTCTACATCTCTTCTATTTCAAACTTGATGGACAAAGCCATTCCCCATGGCAAAAGACTTCATCATGTGCAAAGGACTTCATCAACTCTAATGACTTCAACATCTTCAACTCTAATGACTTCAACATCTTCAACATTTTCACCAAGGACTTCAACCTTGGATATCACTAAGGACTACAATTGAGACAAGAAATGTTACTCAAGACTTGAGGACTAAGGAAACACAACTTAGAAGGAACCAACATCACCTTTGAAGTTTTGTGACCAAGACACAAGAAATTTTCTCCAAGGATACAAAGATCTTGTTCAAGAAGAATCAACCAAGAAGGATAGAAAGATCTCAAGTGAACCATATAGATGGACCACCATATTTAGTTTAAGTCAAACCCACCAACCTATGTGGTGTAACAAAAATATTTTGCCTAAAAATATGCTTGAAACTTGTTGTTTGAGTGAAATGTTTGGTTGTGATTGCTTACTCTTTGCTTGTGTGTATTGTGATGTGTGTGATTAGAATTATTCCTTAGAAATCTTTTGCCTATTCTAATCCCAATCCAACCCAAACAGATGACTTCTCCATGAAACTCCAACATCAAGGATGGTGACAACAACAACCAAGAGGTCAACATGAGAGACCAACTGCTGGCAAGACAAAACCAGTTAAACCAAGTGACAACTCAGTTTTTAGCCAACAACAATGAGTTAGACCCAACCATGCAAAAAGTTTTGGAAACTCAATCCCAATTGTTGCAAGGGATGGCCACTCAAATGATCAACATGGGAGACAACTCTTCCCAAGGAGTTTGTGACAACAAGGATGACAAAGATGATATTCTAGAAGGAACCCAAGCTTGTAATATTTGTGGAGACAAGGATCACATTTCCAAAGAGCATAAAGATCAATGCCCCAATTGTGAAGAGAAACATCCAGCTAACCAATGCCCCACATCTCAAGCTACTTGTTACTTATGTGAAGGAAATAATCATGTTCCTATCCAGTGCTCCATCTATTCCATAGTTCAACAAAGGAAACAAGGTGGAGTGCAACAACTGATTGCAGACTACCATGAGAGAGCCAAGTCTATCAAGAAGGATGAAGACAAAGGAAAACCTCAGCTTGTACCTCCCAGCAATATGACCCAATTTAAAGGACCAAAGAGGAGACATATGTATTATCCAAGGAATAATATAAGGTCAAGGAGACCAGGAACTGTTCCTACCTTTGAAATAACATATGAGGAACATGAACTAGGAGCACTCCTAGCTTTGGAGAAACCCAAGAAAAAGAAGGACAAAAGCCATGTGCAATGTGGTCATTGCAAAGAAATGGGACACTATGCCAGTGAATGTCTAGAGAAGAAGAAGTATAAGGAAATTAGCCAAGTGTGGTGCAACAACTGCAAAGAGCTAGGCCATTATGTAGCAACTTATCCATAGAAGATACGTGAAGAACTCAATCTTATCGCATGTTACAATTGTGGTAATCAAGGACATTATGCAAGCAACTGTCCAGAAAAGATGAAGCACAAGATAAAGCCTATGAAGGATCTCAGCCTTGTTACATGTTTCAAGTGTGGAAACAAAGGACACTATGCAGATGTTTGCCCAGAGAGATTTCATCAAGATCCCAAGCAAGCCAAGATGTAATCTAGTAGGAAAATTATTAAGGGTGGTAGTACCCTAGATGTTTGAGCCAACTTGTAACCCCTACCCTCCCCAAATCTCGGGACGAGATTTATTTTAAGGGTGGTAGCCTGTCACATCCCAAGATTTTCCAAATCTTGTAATGTAAAAAATAAATAAACAAAATAAATTATTATTGAATTTTAGGGTGAAAAGAAACTTTTGTTTCTAAATGGAAACCTAAAATCCCATCGTGACCAAACTTTGGTAAAAGTTTGAATCCAACAAAAATCCAAAACAAGATAAATGCATTTCTCAATGAATGTATCTGGAAATTTAAACACTTGGAAAATAAATCCAAACCCTAAACCCTAATGGAATAAAAATCATTTCCAAGTTATCTCCAAGCCTATGGATGTGATCCATATAAAAAATTTTCAACAAACATTTACAAAAGATCAAGAAAGACAAATAGAAATATTATAAAGCCATATAAATTGGTTTCACTTAATTTGGAGCCATAGATAAAATCTTATGAATGTAATAAGATAAGGAAAAGTAATTTCCAAAGCTAATAAAGCCCTTATCTAAAATTCCATACCAATTGGTGAGAAAATAAAAGGGATTTAAAAAGATAAATAAATATTAAACAGGATTTTACAAATTGGAATCACCAAGTTTGGATCTCTAAATAAAAAGATATGGATTTGATAAGATGAAGAAAGAAATATTAAATAAGGATTATTTAAAGACCAAATTAAATCTTGGACAAATCCTTAAGCAAGTGGAATGAATTATTATCCAAATCCAAATAAAATAAAAGGATAAAGAATTTCCAAAATAAAATAAAATGGCATTAACCATTCTATCCCTATTTTAATAAAGGCAAATTTCTAATAAGAATAAATATATAATTCATGAGAAAATAGTATTTTGGAATTTACCCAAGTGAAATAAAATTTGTTTCATTCAACTTAATTAAGATTAAAGGAATCTTCCAAATAAAGTTTAGGGAATTAAAACTATATTAAATTCCATTGGAATTAAAACAATTACCCAATTCTAATGGTTTAAGAATCATATTAAATACTTTCCAGATAATTCTAGATGAATTATTTGACACCTTAATAATCAAATAAAAACCTACTGAAAAGATTTGGAAGGTTTAAGAATTTAAATGGAGATTTAAAAATATTATTAAATCTTATCTAATTAAAACTAGAGCCTATTTTTGAATAATTAAGAGACCTTAAAAATAATAAATAAATTATTCTAAAAATGATTTCAGAATGTTTTATTAATAAGTATTTAAACCTACACAAATTTTGTTAAAGGATTGAATTCAAATGAATGTATGAATTTCTTATTCAAAATCAAAACAAAAAAATCAAATGAGAAAAAGAGAAAACAAACAGAACAAAAAAATCAAAGGAGCAGCCCAGCCCAGCCCACCTGGCCCAGTCCAGCCCAGTTCCTCTCCTTCCCCGCAGAAAAACGATTCGAACCAGTGAACTCACCCGCTCAGTCGCCGACGCGTGGACCCCACTCCCCCTCTCTCCCTTACGCTGACAACGGACCCCACTTCCACCTCACCTTCTTCCTCCCCGCGGTGACCACGCCCCTCTTTCCTCCTCGCCGTTTCTGTCCGTTGAAGCCGGCGTCAATACGCGTAAATGCCTGCATTACTCCACCCCGCGACCATGCACTCTTATTCGCCTGCCTCTCCTCTCCATTTCCCCCCAGACCTCACCCCACAGGAGCCACCAGGCCGCTGGAATTTTTACCTCGAAGCTCCACTGTCCGACGACACTCCAGCGACAATTCTGGCTGAACCCTGCCGCCCCTCGCCTCCTCAACCACACTAGCTTGCTCCCCATAGTTCACTGCATCTCCCCGTAGTTCCATCTCGTCCCCGCACGCCCGAGAACCTCGACAACGACGACCTCAAGCTCCGCCGCCGTATGCTTTCTTCTCCGGCGACTCCTCTGGTAAGAACCCGACCGCCCCTCTCTTTCTCCTTCACGCACGCATCATCGCCACGTCCTTGTGCATCTGTCTATGTTCTCCACTCTTCCTAGCATGCTCTGTAGCCTCGCCCCCGTCGACGTCTGACCGCACCCGACGCCAGGAGCATCTCCGACGAGCAATTGTCGACCACCTCGTGCGCCCCTTTACTATCGAAGGCCACGTTGAGCATCAGTGCATCAAGACGATTCTGGTAAGACATCCCCCTTGTCCTCTTGCTGCCTATTTCGCCGGCTCCACTGCTAGCCGAGCATCGCCGCCGCTCACCGTCGCTCAGCACCGCCAGTTCCTGGTTGTTGTGTTGATAGCCGTTAGATGAAGATCGTAGGGATGCGATAGATCACTTAAACTGGACTGTTACGCTTGATATGCACCACTCGATCTAACTTAGATCCAACGCACCAGAGAGCGTGATCCAGACAAACCGGTATGGGCGAATAGGAATAAGACACGTGGCTTGAGATCTGTTTTAAAAACAGAAACATGTCTATTAGATGATCAATTTTGAAAAATCCATAACTTTCAAACCACACGTCCAAATTTTGCAAATTTTATATCAATGGATTCAGCAAGACAAGCCCTAGCAACCATGCACGTTTTTTAGTAAAAAGCTTCTGTCAAATTGTTTGTTTTTACAGAAACTTGTGTATGCATGTTTAGGATATAAAATTTGTTCTAAAATGATTTTTGAGATAAAATCTTTGGAAAATGGTGTGTTTTGAACCTACTGACCATAGGAAACAAATTGTGGTTTCAAAAATGTATTTGGTGAAACAAAAGAATGAATCTTTGATTTAAAACATTTCTAGTCAAATAAAAATATGGTTCAATTATTAAAAATGGTTTTTGAAGGAAACCTTTGAGAAATGTTTTGGAAATAAACTCTCTGACCCTAAACACAAGGTTTTATGGTTTGAAAACATATTTTTTGAAACCTATAGAATGTTGCCTTATTAAAAGCATTTCTTCACCACATAAAATAATGATTTGGTTTAAAAATGGTTTATGAAGTAAAACCTTTTGCAAATGGTTTTGCCACTTTATAAAATGACCCTTAGGTGTTTTCAAATGTTTATAACCCATTATAAACCACTTCTCCAAATAAAACAATCTTTAGCATGCTTGCATGCATTGTTTTATTATTATTATTTTATGTGAAGAATTACTTGAATGGTAGATTGAAATGTTGTTTGCTTGATTGAATTATAGTGATTTGAAGTGAGTGAACATTGCAAAGATCAAGGAGTGAACCTATACTCTATACCAAAAAGGCAAGTGATGCTTCATACTTTTGTCCAATTATTTTCACTATGCATTAGTGATATTTCTAAGTAGGACTTGCATGGAATTTTTGCAAAGTATAAACTATGCCATGGGAAATCCTAGTAGATGTAACCTTAGTAGAAATTTCCTAAGTTAAGATCCCTACTACTATCATGCTTAGCTTAGCTAGTAAAAAACAAGGGTGGAATATATATTCATGCTATGGAAAATTTTATGTCTGAGGACTTGTGTTTTGTTTAATAAAACAACTAAGTGAATGAATCACCTGGGTGGAATGGAAGGAATGGTTTGTGTTAAGTGGTTACACAAGGCCAGGGGACTTGTGAACCTTGTGTATCACACTTGTGGAATGCCACCCAGGAACAAAAAGATTTGAGATGTCAAATGTTGTGAAGCTTCAATTGCAGCCACTTGGCATTATGGGTTCTGCCTGGATCATATAGGTTGCAATAACTTAGCCAAATGGACAGTTGGTGGTAGGGGATGATCGGTTGGAACGCGTCCATTCTGGTCTAAGGGAAGGCTTCTGAAAGATCTTGTGTTGGTGAAACCAAGTCTTGTGGGGAAAGTGCACCACCTCTGCAGAGTGTAAAATCTAAGTACTTAGCCATGTCCCTGGCAAAAGACAATTTGAGCATCAAGACATGGAAGCTATCAAGAATCTCATCATCCAAATTTCTAAGTTAAAAATCTTGTGGGTGAACAAGGGATTGAAAGGATCACCAATTTCTATTGGGAGATGCCTTGGGAAAGATTTTTGTCAAATCAAAAACTTAGAGTTTCAAATGATAAGGAAAATCTATTTTGAGCAATGCAAGCCTAAGCTCCACTTAGCCAACTTCATATAGATGATAGACTCCACTATATTACCATAGTATCACTTGCCAATACAATTCAAATGTATTGACCCTTGTGGCTATAACTTATTATTTTGCAGGTTTTGTTTGATATTAGTGAAATAGGATTACAAGTCAACAACCAACATGTCTTCCTGTGGCACTTTGAAGATGAAGGACCCCATGCTATTATTATAATCTGTTGCATTGTAATGAGATAGCCAAATGAACTATGTAAGATGTAATAAATTATTTTATTCCTGGTTATAAAGTTGTATTATGACCTATGTTTCTTGATATTACATCTTAACTGTGGATGCTAGCTATTGATCCAGGGACTAGCATTGTAAACACAGGGATCTCTACCTTATTAAAGGTTGGGAACCTTACAATCATTCCTCACATTTGGCTCTCCATATGTTTTTAGCAATTTTTTTGAGTGCATTGGCCCATATCAGCGTGACTCTCTAAACCCATGCCATTCTTATCCCCCAACAAAACCCATCTACTATGCACAAGAACCTTCCATTTTATGTATCTTGGCTCTCTGTCCTGATGGTCACGGTACTACCGGATCTCATATGCGGTACTACCGCCAAACAGTACTACCGGACGTTGCTAGCGGTACTACCACCTCTGGTCTTGTTTCCAGGGTTCTGCCTGGAAACTTCCCAGGTGCGGTACTACTGGTTGGTACCTCCGGTACTATCGCAAAGCGGTACTATCGCCCCTGAAACCGGTACTACCGCTTGTGCGTGTCGGTTAAGACTGGAGACGGGGGAGAGGCACCCCTCAGTGCCTCATTCATCCCTCGCCTCCACTCCTCACCAGCGCCACCACCGGAGCCAGAGGATGCCGGAGGAACCCCGCCCTTCCCTCCCTCTCCCGGATCCAGACCGGATCCGGCCTCCCTGCGGGCTCCTCCTTCTTCCCCACCGTCATGGACACCGGTACTACCGCCCTCCCCATCTTCTCACTTGTTTTCTCCATTGAATCTAGGGTAACTTTGATTCTTGGTTAAAACTCGCATTCTTGAGGTTGTATCGTGTGCTATCTACCAGATCTATCACTTTGTCCGATGGAAATCGTGGTTTACAAAAAATTTACTGCCCATACATGGATTTCTAGTCTAGATCTGCACTATGGTCGCGGGCCGGTAGTACCGGGAATCTTTTTCCGGTACTACCGCTTGGCGGTACTACCGCTGGTGCAGGTCCGGTACTACCGCCCTATACTGGCAGCAATTTTTTTTTAAAACACAAGGTTCCATCCTCTATTTCTCGCAGGTTCTTGTGCCCTTACCCCTATGCTATCGCCCTCGTTCTTTCACAGGTGCAGGGGGTTCCCGGGGATCGCGCAAGCGCTTCAAAGCTCACTATGAGATCGAGGACTATGAGTCAGAATATGAGACCGAGTCAGAAGAGGAGGTCATGCCTCAACCTAGTGCCCGTCTGAAACTGCCAACAACTCATCGTCGTAGGGGTGGGGGGGTCAGGCAAAGTGCTGGTCGTGGTAAAGCTCCTCCACCTCCTCCTCCTTTCGGTCCTCGCAAGAGCCACAGTTCCGGGCCATCTGGGCCAAAGCTGTTGTATGATTTGTCTGAGACAGAATTTCATGCCCTGCGGGTGGTCAGTCCATATGGGACAGCTCGCTCTCATGCTCGAGAAAATAGCCTCTTCTTTTATGGATTTTCAGGAGCGGGTGTTCCATGAGATTCTCATGAAAGATGACAAAATTGTGGTTCCTCAAAAATGGATTGAGATGAACCATGTGAGGAAGAATCTGAACTACTTTGGTGAGGCCCTTGACATTTGCACCAACATTGGCTTGCTTCCCATTATGGAGTTCCGGTGCAACTATGATCCAATGTTCATTGCTCAGTTCTATGCAACCGTTCACTTTGCCAAGAATGATACACGGACTCTCACTGGGATGACCGAGGGTGTTGTCAAGCAAGCAACATTGGTTGAGTTTGGGGCTATCCTCGGGTACGAAGACCGTGGCAAGGACATTCCCGTTGGCTTTCGGTGCCACGCCAATGATCGTCCCATGAAGAAATATGTGCTTGCCCCACTGTACATCCGGGGCGCGGAATCCCTGGAAAGATCAAAGGGATCCTCCCTACTTATGATATCTTGCACCGCATCTTTCATGAGACTGTCGCCCCTCGTGCTAGGAATGTTTATGAGATACATGCTTTCATGGTCGATATTATGATGGCCACCTATCACCACCGTGACTCTGGCCTACCTATGGATGTGATGGATGTTATTTGGAATGAAATGGTCTGCGCCACTTTTCAAAGGAGGGTGCCTCCTTTTGCTCCATACATCATGGCTCTCATCATTAGCAAGTGCCCTGTGATTTCCCGTGACTTGCCTTCTCTTTGTCTTGCCACTCACCACCACAAGAATCTGTTGATCAAGACCCATCTCAAACCACGCAATGCGGATGGTCAGATTGTTGATGAGGATGGGAACCCGGTTGAGGAGGAGTCAGGTGATGCAGCTGATGCGCAGCAGGCTGCTGCATTTGTGGTCTCATGTCGCCAGTCCGCATAGCCATCTTGGGCTAAGAGGTTTGAGGCCGAACTCAAGAAGATATTCTGCTTCCAAGTGGACAATCAGAAACGCATGTACGAGGCCCATGTCTATGCCAAGAAGTCATGTGCTTGTCAGAAGGAAATGATGGAGGCTCAAGGCTTGACCGTTTCCAAGGGCTCCGAGAACAACATTACCCCAGAAGACCAATGGATCTCCAAGCACAGCAACTGGGAAGATGATGCCACCTCCTCCTTCCGTGCCCCGCCACCTCATGATGATGCATGGGAAGATTAGGTTGATGATGATGACGAGTGATCTCCGGGGCGTTAGTGTTGCTCTTGTCCCTTTTTGGCGTCTTGATGCCAAATGGGGAGAAGTTGCACATTAGGTATGCGGGATTTGCGAGGGAAAAGTCACAAGCTCGTTCTTGCCATTGTTTTTATTCGCTCGTGAACTTTATTTGTTTGCCTCTTACTATGTGTGAACTAACTATTTGTGCTATGTATGGGAAGACTATGTGGTTATCGTATGGATCCATCTTGTGTGTAATATGGCTATTCTTATTTGGATCCATCCTATGTGATTGCCTTCCCCATTCCTAATCAATATTGGTCATCACATGTTATTTAGCAAAGGTATGTGCTCTATGTGCGACTTCTACTCCCAGGTAGCTTGTTAGTGTGTATGGGACTTGTTTCTACATATCTAGGGGAGCCCCATCTATATCTTGTCATCACTAGATTTCCCTGCAAAATGTGTGTTGTCATCAAACACCAAAGAGGGGGAGATTGAAAGAGCATTTGCTATCCCTAGTGATTTTGGTGTTTGATAACAACTAACATATCAGACTAATGATTTGCTAAGTGTGTCGCAGGTGCATTAAAAAGGATTTGCAATGTCCAAAAACTGTCTGCCTGGCGCGGTACAAAAAAGCGGTAGTACCACTTTTTGCTACCGGATGCGACAGAAGGCTGTGACTAATTGTCAAAAAGCTTCTGCCTGCTCTGGTACTACCGCATTTTAGTACCGCACCATGCAGAGACTTTTTGGAGGTTGTCAAAAGCTTTTGTGTGCTCCGGTACTAAAATGCGGTAGTACCGCATTTTAGTACCGCTCGAGGCAGAGACTTTTGTATATTGGCAAGAAGCTTCTGTCTGCCTAGGTAGCAAAATGCGGTAGTACCGCATTTTACTACCTGGCGTGACAGAGAGTTTTTTCGTCTGAAAAACTGTTGATTCCTCTATGTCCGGTAGTACCGGTTGCCACTTGAGGTACTACCGCTTCCCGGTAGCATCATTAGTAGTACCGCTGTGGGCAGGACTTAATGAAGTTTGAAAAAGGGTGGTCCGGTACCAGGTCCGGTAGTACCGGAGTTCTCCGGTAGTACCGCTTGAACTTCCGGTACTACCGCTTCAATAAATGCTCCAACGGCCAGATTCTGTGGAGGGGTATAAATACCCCTCCACCTACCTTGGGACAAGTTGCTCAAACACATTAAAGTCAACACCACCATTGGATCCACTCAAATCTTCAAGATCTCCTCATTCCACCATCCAAAGTCCTTGATCTTTGGAGAATCGAAGGAGGAGTCCCCGATCTACTACTTCACCAAAAGAGATTTTCATTTCCCCCTCATTTCATCGAGGGCCCCTTTGCTCTAGTGTTTTCTTGGAAACCCTAGTTCTTGTTTTGGTTCTTACAAGCTTGTATTTGATTGCTTTTACAGCTTTCTTGTATTTGGGAGCCTCCGATTAAGTTGTGGATGTGTGCCCCTAACTTGTAACGGTGCCGGCTTCCACCTTGAAGGTTGCCGATATTGTGGATGGTGAATCGATCCCGTTGGGGTGAGATTCATCGGAGAACAAGGGAGGCCTTTCGTGGCGTTGGTGGTTTGAAACCACCCCCTCTCCAAACGTAGACGTACTTCCCCTCAAAAGGAAGGAACTACGGGAAACAAATCCTTGTGTCTGCGCGTCCACTTTTCGGTTACTTCTATCCTTTACCGCACCTTACTTACTCGTTACTACTTTGTGTTGTGGTAGCTCTTGCATAATTGTCATATAGATAAATTCACCATAGTTGCATTATCTAGAGAATTTACCTTGTTGTCAAACCTTAATTTGAAAAAGAAGAAAATTTGAAGTCGCACCTATTCACCCCCCCCCCCTCTAGGTGCCCATACGATCCTTTCACTAGGTCTAGCAACATGAGAAAAGAAATGGGAAAGTTCTGTTTGATATTAGTTGCTAGAGATGCTCAAAGTGAGCTAATGGTTAAATTGGGCATAAATGACCAATAGGTCTTAGGCTTCCTATTTTAATTTCCTTTTGTTTTGATCTGGTTTGATAGTGACCTAGCTGATATGGTTTTGATCTTTAAACCATTTCTCATGATTTAGAACAATCAAACATGGCATTGCAAGCATTCATACACACAAGCATTAAGATTTTAATTTAATTAATAAAAGCTTTTGTTAACCGTAATCTTCATTAATTAGGGAATGATCTTCATTAATATTTTTGGGGTGTTACAGTTCTCTGGTATGAACAAGAGGTAGATTTGTTCCTGGTGATTTGAGATTAGAGAGAGACAAGTGCAGTATATAAGAGCGGTCAGGGGTCGGTAAAACTCTCGATAAACACCAAATTGTCGTCCAAGAAAACAATCCAAACCGACTAGAAAAGGAAATCACGGATTTGGAGGAGTCCTGCGCCGTAACGACCAACTATACGGTCACGGCCCATATAGTTTGTTCCGGGAAGGTACTTATAAATATTCCCATCCAAAGTCGGTTAGATTACCGACTAAAAACCGACAAAAACGTTTTTTATCGATGAAAAATAACGAAAACGGGTCGAGGGTACTGAATCTTTAATGACCAACTATACAGCGGGAGAATTTTATCCGGACGTATAGTTGCGGCCATATAAATATCACACCTCGAAAATTCTTTTGAGAGGAGGGTACAGAATGTTTAGCGACCAACTATACGCCGGGATATTTTTATCCGGCCGTATAGTTGCGCCCGTATAGTTATAGCACCCGAAAATTATTTTGCAAAGGGGATACAGAATGTTTTACGACATACTATATGGTGGGAGAGTTTTCTCCGGTCGTATAGTTGCGGCCGTATAGTTGCAGAAACCCCTCAAAAACTTCACAAAAACACGTGGAATTCAAAAGCAAAAAATTTAATAGTAGAAACTATGAAAATAAAACACTTATTAGAGTTAGAAAACTTACCTTCCACTTATTAGAGTGACAAGCTCCTCCAACTACAAGGACTTCTTATTCTTGGGAGGATTTGGCTTTAGCTCATATAATAATTCTAGAAAACAAAAATCATCAAGACCAAAACTCCTCTCAATAAGATCGATGTATTGCTAGGTAAATATAGATGATGCATTTACTATCTTTGCTTCCTGTCTCTTCATAATCTGCAACTCAAATTCTTGAAATAAAAGGATCCAACGGATCAGTCTTGGCTTATGAAACTTCCTCACGAGGAGTTCTTTTAAACCATCACGATTTGTATGAACTCTTACTTTTGCATCAACGATGTAAGAACGAAACTTATCACAAGATAAAAATACAACAAAGGGTTCCTTTTCTTACTTAGGATAATTATTTTGAGCACTATTGAGAGTTCTACTAGGATGATGTATAATATTAAATCTGCAACCTATATGTTGTCCCAGAGTTACTCCTACAACATCATCACTAGCCTCACATATTAAATCAAAAGTCATATCCCATATAGGTGGTTTAATGACGGGAGCTCGAGACAAAGCATATTTAAGCTTATCAAAGGCAATAAGGCATTTATCATCAAAATTGAATCTTACTCCTTTTGCAATAGATTAGTCAAAGGTTTAGAAATTCTAGAAAATTTTCTAATGAACCTTCTATAAAAGCCTACATGGCCAAGAAAATTTCTTATACCTTTTACATCCCTTGGTTGTGGAATTCTCTCTATAGCTTCAACTTGCCCTATCTACTTAAATACCCCTACCTAATACTTTGTGTCCCAAGACTATGCCTTCTTTCACCATAAAATGGCACTTCTCCCAGTTTAAGGCAAGATTAGTCTCTTCACAACGCTACAAAATTCAATTAGTATTTCCAAGCAACTAGTAAAAGAAGTTCCATAGACAAAAAAATCATCCATAAATTCTTCCATTATAAGTTCTATAAAATCTGCAAATATAACAGTCATGCATCTTTGAAAAGTAGCTGGAGCATTACATAGACCAAAATGCATACGTCGGTAAGCATGTAAACCATAAGGATTAATGAAAGTTGTTTTAAGTTGGTCATCAGGATGAACAACTATTTGGAAAAACCAGAATATCCATCCAAGTAACAAAAATGAGTGTGGTTTGCTAACCTCTCTAAAGTTTGATCTATGAATGGTAAAGGATAGTGATCTTTCCTAGTCTCCTTATTCAATTTTTGGAAATCCATGCACATCCTATGTCCAACAACAGTTCTAGTAGGTATCAATTCATTGTTTTCATTAGGAACAACTGTAAAGCCGCCTTTCTTAGGAACATAATGAATAGGACTTACCCATTCACTTACTTTTTTACAAGATAGATTATACCTAAATCAAGTTGGCATACTATTTATTTTCTTACCACTTCCTTCATTTTAGGCTTCAGTATTCTGTTAAATTCTGCAACTGGTTTTGCACCTTTTTCCATGAATATCCGATGGGAGGCTATCATGGGACTAATACCCTTCAAGTCATCCATAGAGTACCCAAAGTCCTTGAGGTCCTCCTTTAGTACCTTCATAAGTTCTTCTTCTTCCCCTGAAAGTTTAGCACTAATAATAATAGGGAATTTATTAGTATCATCTAAGAATGTATACTTAAGATTATCTGGTAGAGTTTTTGATTCTGGGGGTGGTAAGTTCTCATATCCTCTCTTTTCTGTCTCTTCAAAAGCTTCATCAGTTTGAGGTTATTCATTGGGAAATGAATCAAATTCATTTTCTAATTCTTCGAGAGTTTTATCCTCCATCATTATTTCTGCACAATTTGGATCTTCATTTATTTCTTCATTTTGATTATTTAAGAAAATAGCTGATATTTCTTCAATAGTTTTCTCCTTCTCTTCTTCTTTTATGATTAGAGGTTTGTCTTTAAATTTGGAAAAATGGAATTATTTTTCTGCTTCCCCAAGCTTAAGGGATACAACCTCCTTTCTGAAGTCAACTGTGGCACCTATATCACTCAAAAAGTTTCTTCCAAACATAATTGGGAAAAGAGTGTCAATTGGCATATCAACAACCACAAAATCAATAAGAATTTTTTTATTATTAACTATGATAACTGCATCTTCAACTACTCCCATTGGAATTCTAAGATTTTTATTGGCTAACATGATTGTCATATCAGTATTTTCTATTGTAGCCAGTTCTATCTGTTCTTTTATTTCTAGATAAAAATCATAAAATATAACATTAACTTTGGTGCCAATATCACCTAACCATAATGCGAGGTTTCTTTAAATATGCAGGGAAGAATAGGCTTACGCACATCTTTTACCTTAATTCTACCTTCAACCAGTATGGAAGTCTCTTCATCAAGTTCAACTATGTTACATTGTGCAAACATAGCCATGATTGCTTCCTTGGTTACCTCTTTATCCTTGGTTTCATCTAGATGTTTTTCAATTATTGGCACACTTTCCTCATCTTTCTCCTCATGTACTGCTTTGACCTGTTCATACTCCAAAATATGCTTTTGTGTAGTGTTAGGAAAAGGTATCTCATACATTGGTTCTAGGGAGGCTACAGTTGCTTGAACTTCTCTTTTCTTTTCAGGTTCAGGTGGTAGATCAAACTTGATTGGACCCACATTTGGAGCTTCGATGTGTTCTTTAAATGCTTTAACAACTTACAATACAAGATATGAATCTAAATAAAGCTCTTTAGATAATTCATTAACATGGCATTTTTTATTATATTCATGAATACATTCATGATCTGTTTCCATGCCTCCTTCACTTCCTAGACTAAAATTCCATGAAACTCTATGATCGCGAATTCTATTAAGTAAAGCCCAAGCTTTAGTTATAGGTAACTCCATAAAAGCTCCTCTCGCGCAAGAGTCTAGTTCAATTCTATTATGTTCAATTAAATCTCCAAAAAATATATGCAATAAATAACATTCAGGTAAATCATGATGAGGACATTGTCTAAGAAAATATTTAAATCTTATATAAGCTCTTACTAGTCCTTCATTGGGACGGTTCTTCCAAGTCATTATAAGACGCCCGATTCCAAAAGATTTTGATAATGGGTAATATTTAGAATAGGAATTCACAAGCTAAATCATCCCAAGTAGTAGTGGCTTCTGAGGGTAGAGATCTATACCATGAGAGAGATGTACTTGTCAAAGTTTAACTAAAAAGTTAAACCCTTATCTCATCGGCGGTATACCCTGTTAATTGGAATGTGCCACATATATATTTGAAACATGCAATATGCTCATATGGATCAGGATCTTCTTCATCTCCAGTAAATTGCTTCTTGTGTAGAATACCATGTAGTAGAAGATTTATTTCAAACCCCCTTGTCTTCTCATTGGAATTGTCTCTTTTATAAATATCATAGGGCTTCCCAAAACGGTTGAGTGGGTTAGCACTAGTCATATGCTCAAACTCCATCATGTTGGTGGAAACCTGTAACTCAAAACAAAACTTAAAAAACTAAAGTAGATAAGCAAAAACTAAAAGTCCTACAGTGCTTAGCTCCCTGGCAACGATGCAAGAAAATAGCTTGATGACTTCAAGTGCACAGATTGGATGTAGCTTCAAAATAAAGATATCGATCCCATAGGGAGCAGGAGTCTGAAGTCTAAGAATTCTTGAAGTAAATACTGAAAATAGAATTGCTAAATAAAGTTCTAAGTGACAATATAAAATGCAAGTAATGTGTAAAAAGGTGTTTTTGGGGTTTTGGTATAAGAGAACAATGCATAAAGTAAATAAACTGAATACAGAAAATAAGTATCGCGTATGTAAAAGATATTTGAAACTTCATTGGGAGAAAGCGTTCTCAGGGATTAGCGGATCCACCTCTAGCATTATAAAGGGCTAAGGTAAAGATTATTATCATGAACATTCTCAACTATATATATGTGTGGGAGGATCTCCGTATTTGGACAAGAAGGCAGCAACCACTACTCAAATCATCTGCATAACCACAGAAGACATCAATCAACATCAATTGAATTACCGTGCTATTAAGGGACCTAATCCTGCAGGACGTATCCCATGGCATGGATAGTGTTTTATGAGTTTCCTCGATTCCCATGTTGATACGTAAGGGATGCCAACGGCTTTATAGTCACTGTAAGTGCTAACATACCTCCGTATACCAACAAGTAGTTCCCTACATCAAGTGCCCACAAGAGGCAAATATTGGAGAGGTCGACTGATGGCTCAGTTGATGTGGGGCCTGTTGGGAACCCCAAGAGCAAGGTATGATGAGCACAGTATCAAGTTTTCCCTCAGTTATGGAACCAAGGTTATCGAACTAGTAGGACAAAGAAAGCACTTCCGAAGGTTTTTCTAGCAACGTGGAACGTGCACACAACACAACCAAAATACTTTGCCCCAACTTATCAGTGAGGTTGTCAACCTCACTCGTTTTGCTGAAAAAAAGATTAAACACATAGGGTGGAAGAAAGTAATTGCTTGTATTAATTGCAGAAAGTAAACAGTAAACAGTAGATGGAATATCAATGGGAAGGAATGGACCATGGGTCCACAGTTCACTAGAGGTGTTTCTCCATAAGATAAATAACATGATGGGTGAACAAATTACAGTTGGGCAATTGACAAATAGAGAATGCATAACAATGCATGTACATGACATGATGATCACTATGAGATTCACTTGGGCATTACAACATGATACATAGCCTGTAATCCAACTGCATCTATGACTAATAATCCACCTTTGGGATATCATCCGAACAACCCTCGGGTATTAAGTTGCAAGCAACAGATAATTACATTAAGCAAAGTGTGTAATGTAAACAATACAATTGCCTTTGGAGAAAGGATTGTTGTTTTCTCCCTAGTAGAAACAGCACATCTACAATCATATAAGTTTTTGTCACGCTCCTAAATTACTAGAGACATGAACCTACTATCGAGCATAAATACTCCCTCTTGGAGTCACAAGAAAATACTTGTCCAGAGTAACTACTAACAATGGAGAGCATGCAAGATCAAAAATAACATAGACATGATAGAACAATCAATCTGACATATACTCAGTATTCATCGGATCCCAACAAACACATCATGTAGCATTACAATAAGATGATCTTGATCATGATAGGCAGCTCACAAGATCTAAACATGACGGCACAAATTGGAGAAACAACCATCTAGCTACTGCTATGGACCCGTAGTCCAAGGATGAACTAGTCACACATCACTTCGGAGGCAGGCATGGTGATGAAGAAGGCCTCCGGGATGATCTCTCCTCTCCAGCAGGGTGCCAGGAAGAGCTTCAGATCCCTCCCGATCAAGGGACCATGGTGGCAGCAGCTACGGACTTTTTCGTGGAATTCTGATCGGGTCCTTAGGGTTTTCGTCTAGGGTGGATTATATAGGCGGAGAGGCAAGGTTGGCAGATTCGTGAGGGGGCACACCCTAGGGCGGCGCGCCCCCCTGGCCGCGCCTGGGCTAGGTGTGGCTGCCCTGGGGTGTGTTTCCCCTCTCCTCCGGACTGTGTCTCCGTCTCTGAAAAATAAGAAAGTTGGCTTTTGTTTCGTCCAATCCCGGGAATATTTCTTTACTAGCTTTTCCGATATACAAAAAATAGCAGAAAAGAGGAAACTGGCTCTATGGCACTTGTTAATATGTTAGTTCCAGGAAATTCATAAAAAATCTACAAAGTGTAGAAAAAAAATAAGATAATTGGTACAAAACAAGCATGGAGCATCAAAAATTATAGATATGTTTACAACGTATCAGCATCCCCAAGCTTAACTCTTGCTCGTCCTCGAGTAGGTAAGTGATAAAAAGAATAATTTTTGACGTGACATGCACCAACACAATCTTGATCAAGGTATTACAAAGCATTGAAATATGGGATCAAAGTACTCTAAACATAAGCATGAAAGATATATTTCTAACAATAATACATAGCAACTATGTTGCAACATGAAAGGCAATACAAACAAAAGATCATGAATAATGCTTTGAAAGACATTTGTTTGTTTCACATAGAGAAAACATAGCAAGAGTGGTATTCAGCTTGTCCTTCATGGAATAGCAAAACATAAATGCATAGGACGCCTTCAAAATTCATAAGGGTGACTAGATACAAATAATTTAAGAACAAGCAATACCATAATTATGAATCACAATAAGTTTTGGGACAATGCACATTGAATTCCGAATGACAACTATGCTCTCTTAGCTAGTGCATAAAGATAGAAGATGGAGACTCAACAAAAATCAAAAACAAAGTCCCTTCATAGAGGGAAGCAGGGATTAAATTGTTTTATAAAGCTTCCAAAAATTATGGTACTCATTAGCTTTGAGCTCTCATTACCCCTATCATAAGCATCTTGAAGTGATTAAGGTTAAAGTGAGGGAAAATATGAGTTATATGGTTAACAAATCACAAGTTGAAAATCTCATGCCCCTTGAGTACGAGTACCGAGGCCTCATGCTACTCAAGTTTGGTCCCAGTCAAGTTCTTGTCATTGTAAGTATATGTGTATCATAGAGAACCTGTAACATCCCAATTTTAGCAACCCTGATTAACTGTCCAAAGGGCAAAAATCAGGGGGAACAAAAACTTTTTCTTGCAATGGTGTTTACTTGTTTGCTTGTGCTCAAGCTATTGCTTGTGTATTAGTTGTGTACTCCTCATCTCAACACTAGTATACAAACACTATTTTACAAAAGAAATGACTTGGCTCATCTTTCATATTCTCAAATGTTCTGGCATTTCAAAAACCTAATCTGAGATTACTTTGACACAACCAAATACTTTACTAGTTTCTATTGCCAAAACTATGGAGATATATATATATACTCTCCTTATGTTTTCAAGACAGAACCTTCAACTACTCTTATCTCTAGGTCTTTCCAAAACCTTTATTTAAAACTTCTTTCATCTCAATCTTGGTAGAGATACCAAGATGGTACTTATCTTTCTTCAAATCAAAACCCCTTTCAACATACCCATCCTTACCTCAATCTAGGCTTGATGGTAACACTAATACTAGTAGGATAAGTAACAAGATGAATTGCCTTGATCTGCTGTCTGATGAATTGCCTTGATCTGTTGTTTGAATTGTTTGCTTAGGAACTAGAGTGAGCTAATCTAGTAGCTCATCCCTTAGGACCCAACCCATGCTTGTGATCATCAATCTCAAAGCAAGCATCCAATTAAGGATCTATCCTAAGCCACTCAAGTGATCATCTCATCTCCTGCTTATCTCTATCAAGGGATAATCCCTCTTGATGGTTTACAACCTAGTGGAGACCCAATCCAAGTGTGGATCCCCTCTCTTCAATATATACCACAACATCAACCACTTGAAGGAAGGGATAAACGCTTGCCACCCTCTCAATTGTTTCCCTCTTGAAGACTAGTCCAAATCACCAAATCTGCCAAAATGGCAAAGTCTGGATTTCTTATCTAGATTCAATCTTTGGAGCTCTAACTCTTCCAACCATTGTGCATTATTGAGAAGGCACTTAAACCAGCTTGTACTACATATTTAGTACTACCAAATCCCACTCTAGCCCTTGGCTAAGCCATTTTACCTCCCACTCATCCATGATGGTTTCGTAGTCAAGAAAATAATCTTTTTTGCAAATCTTATCATCTTGCCTACCTTGCCACCTCCCTTTGACCAACTCTTTGCTTGGTTATGACCTACTAATCATATCCTATCAACTACCACTTCACTTGTTTCCATTGGAGCCTTGTGCTTCCTAAACCCACATGGTTTAGGAGGCTACCTGATGTATCTGCTATGGCAGCCTTATTTTCAACAAAGTTTGCCATCTCCTCTAGATTACCTCAAATACAACCAAGCCCAAATCTTGTTTCCATGATCATCTATATGACATGGTCTATCCATCCATATACCCCTTGTACCAAGGTGAGCTCTGAGCTCCCTAATCCAATCCTGTTTTGGTGGCATCAAAATAACTAAACCCTAGATCCTCCCTTATCTAGTTTCCCTCCTTCTCACCACTTTTATTCAAAACCAAGGTTGACCTTGATGCCTACATCAATTTTACATCATCTACCTTGGATATAAGAATCCCCAAATACTTCCCATAATTATTTGGATTATTAAACTATTTTATTTCCTTCACTTACCCAACTCTCAAAATCCATGACTATAAAGGCAAGTTTGTTTTTCTATAAATAGCTTTGCAAACTCAATGCATAATTGACTTCTCCATCTCATATCCCATCTTTCCAACTCAAAAATAAATATTTTTGAGATTTTTTATTATTTCTTTTTGCCCTTTTTCTTCAATGGCAGAAACAAGAAATAATTCCCCAAAAATACTTTTCCACCTCAATAAATCCCAATAAAATTCTCCAATGTGTGTTATGGTATTTAGGACCATATCACATCAAAAACAAAGTTTGTCCAATGTAAAATTATCAGTTTATATTCCATAATCTAGTTCTGCACTTTTTGAAGAAGTGCAATTAAATGGGATTATAACCATCAAAAAATTCCCATTTAACTCTTGGAGAGATTATCTGACCTATTCCACCTACCAGTACCATTTCCACACTTGATCCAATGAAAATTTATCAAATTACTTCACAAGCCTCAAAATGATCAATTTTGCTAAACTAAGCAAAACTTGATTCAAATTAAAGCCAATCCAGCTCCAATATTCTCCAGCACTCCTCCCTAACATCATCACTCTCCCCTGGTCGACCAGCACTGTAGCATGCCCCACACCCTCTTGTCCCTTATGTTTGTTTATAAATGAGACATAGGCCATGTCCAATCCCACCATCAAAGCTTGTGCAGCAGCTTCCCTCTCACTCCCTTCCACAAATCAGACCAAAACCACCTAGAACCCTCTCTCACGCCCACAACAACTGTCCTCCCCTAGTTTCCCTCCTCCCCTTGGCCACCATGAGCAAGGTCCACCATGGACCTCTCCTCTCGGGTTTATAAGCCCAGGATCCCTGGCACCTCTCCTCTCCTCCTCCATTTGCCCCCACTCACCCCCAGAACACCACCTCCCCCTCCCCTGCTCTATTCTGCTCGAGACTAAAGAAGAGAGAAGCTTTGGCCCTCTTCCAAAAATCGAGCAAGGCCCTATCCCCCGAGCTCCCCTCCCTGTGCATGTTACATTATTTGAACTCCCTCCCTCCTATGCGTCTACCCTACCCCCTTCTCATGCAAAACCGTCTCTGGAGCTGACCCCGGCGAGCCAACGACGAGCTCCTCTCGGGCAGACATGCGAGACTCCTCCCAAAGTAGCCCCTACCGTTTACGCCCCTCTTCGGGATCGTCATCGACCGCCGCCTCTCCCCCTCCATCCCTCCATCGCCGGCGAGGTCCCCTGGCACGCCACCGTGCTGCCCCGAGCCGGCTAGGGTTTCCTCTCCCCTCCTTCTGTCTCGCGGGGAAGAAGCGCCACGGCCGTCAGATCCGCCCTGATAGAACGGTCGCTGTTCACCCTTACCACTTCGCGCGCGGGCGGCCAGGACGGGCCGCCACTGCTCCCCGCGGCCCACTGTGGTAAAGGAACCGGCCCGTATCCCCATTGCCTCTCACTTTTCTTTAAATCAATTTCCAGATCTGTTATTGGCAAGTTTTGATTAATTCGAAATAAAAATGTAAAAATCTTCAAAATATTCAGATCTAAATTTTCCCTCATGCATGCATCTTTTATCTAACATGTAGACCCATATTTGTACCAATATGTTGTTTAAATTAATTCTAATAAATCCTCTACTCAGATCTATCTTTTTCACTAAAGTTTTCCTCCAGAAAGTTTGGCAGCACCAAATGTAATAAATCCAATGGTTTCTAGAAGGTGTAAGCCATAGGTCTCATGTCCCACTGGCCCCACCCTATCTTGTTTCCTATTTTCCCCTGGTAGAAATAGTAAAATCAGGCTAGTTATGTCTTTAGTAAATTCCCTAGCTCAAACCAAGTGGGATTCTGACCTCATTCCAACTCTCAAATGACACGCATCACCATATCTTCCAAAATCCAGCAGCTCATATTTTTATCAGTCTCTGTTGAATTTTAGTGAATTAAACTCTTCAATTCATGGTTTATTCACTAATAAAATCACTATTGTAGCTCTGCAACTCCAAAAAGGTTGACTCCAATTTATACAGAAAGGTATTCTCAGTACCTAGCATGTCTCATTGGAATCACTTAAAAAGCATTTGTAAAATAAATCCGATGAAGAAGACAAATCCCATCCAGTACTGAATTTAGGGATTTATCAAGGGCATTATGGTAATTACTTTGAGGTAAAACCAACTCCTATTAATTCATTCCATCAAATACTACCTAATCACCCAAGGAAATAAGTTTTGGCACTCTAGAACAGTTCTGGTGAATTATTTCCTAAAACTAGAGCTTTAATCACTATAAAATCCTCTATAAATCAAGAGAAATTGATAAAATAGTGAAACCACTTTTGTTGGATTCATTTTATCAATACCTATCTGATGGTACCATTTTTATACAATGGTATCATACAGATCAAGTCCTTGAGCAAAAACCCTCTCATAGGTAGTTCCTAGAATCTAAATCCAGAGGCATCTTTTCCTTTGCCTCCAAATATCCTTCCAATCCAATCACAACAAACCTCCAACATCCTATTGATGTTTATCATGTATCTATTCTTTGCTTGCTGTATGGTTTGATGCGTGTATGCCTTGTGTTGATTGGTGTATTATTTGCTTGCATGTATGCTCAATAACGGCAATAGTTGCGATTGTGTGATGCGGAGAAGAAAGAAGCATCCGGGGTTATCTTTATTATTGTTGTATTGGTATTCTGGTATTCTAAGGAAGTCAAGGGACATCTTGCTGGTCATAGGCAAGCCACCTTCTTGCTCATATGCCTTGTCCTATTATTTCACCTATGCATGTTTTATCTACTCATTCATGCAAATTGCATTGTTTTACTATACTATGTTTTATATGGGGAATATTTGGCGCCTCCAAATAATTACCACTTAGTAGCATTCGGTGCAACCCATTTGTCTATTACCTACCTTCCCTTAGTATGGTAGACGGTGTTTAAACACCATAACCCCTTGGAGACCCTGTTTCAGCCTAAGCAAAAGTGTAGGATGCGAAGACCCCGGGAAATGATTTACAAAAATGTTTTATGAGAAAACCTTGGTGAGGCTTGGCCTACCAAGTGCATTGGAAAATGAGAACGGTTTGGTTTTACAAAAAGATGGACAAAAGATAGAGGAAAAATGTTTATGAAAACAACCGGGCTAGCCAGTTTTGAAGCTAGCGCAATTAACCCGTTCAACCACATTACTCTGGAATGGGACAGGGCTGGGCTGGAAGTTTATCCAATCTGGTATAAGTGCCTCATACAACTACAGGGGCAAATAATCCTCGAAGGGTGGGCTTTCGCAGTTGTTGGGGATATGCTATATGGGTATCCTCATAGCATGTCACCTATCCGGATAACCCGGGTGGCCCATAGTTGGTAGCATGGCTTATGGCCTGCTGGGCGGCCCAGTTAGATGGATCCAGAAGGAGGCCCATGCCGGATAAAGTAAGGCTACGGTTGGAGTCACCGACGTACCCGGAGCCTTGGACTGCAAGATGCACAAGACTAGTAATAGACCGTGTAGGACTCTGTGACCTGTCGGGCTAGGAATTTTCCCTGTAACCCTAGAACCTGGCGACTATATAAGTCGGGCCTATGGGAGACTTTAGGGCACGATAACTTACAACTTCATACAACCTCGCACAGCGAACTAATCCCTGTAACTCGGCGTATTGCCCTTATAGTGATTTATAGCAGGAGTAGGATTTCGCCACCGTCGTGGGATCTGAACCTAGGTAAGCTATGTTACCTCGTACCCGTCAACCGACCACCTTCCCCCACGTCTCTAAACACGCACTGTGAGGATCCCTCCATGGCGTACTCGTCGGCAATACCACGATAGTTGGCGCCCACCGTGGGGCAAGAGACGCTTCTGGCTCTTCAGCGGGCGAGGACCAAGATCTTCGCAGGAATCGGCGAAACCGTAGCCATCGGTCGCGTTCTATTCTCCGGCAACGTTCCGATCGTCCCACCTAACGAGTTCTGGATCCCGGCAAAGACGAACCCTACGCGGTGTTCGAGCGTTCCTATCGGAGACATCAACCTCTTCATCGGCGAAACTGACTCGGGCACTAGTTCCCTGGGAGTCAGAGGAGCATCAAGGCCCGCACGGACCGCCTACGGGTAGGATACATTCGCGGAACGATCGATGTCGGATCTCTCTTTGGAGTTTGCCGGCAAATATCGGAAAAATTCAAGGCCCACCCAAACCGCCCCTGTGCAGGATATAACGGTGGAAGATCACTGCAAATCCGCCGGCTTCGCCCGCGCGTCTGGACAACAGAGATCCAAGTTCATCAGAGTGGTTACCATCTTCGATCTGGCGCGTTGCATTCATAGAGAGGGTGAAAACCCTCACGATTACCTGGACATGTGGCTCTGTATACGAGCAGATCTGGCCCACTACCCCGATGATAACGCTTTGTATCACTTCGTGGAAGGACTGGACCGTGGCACGCTTCTCCGACATGCTCTAAGACGGCAGCAGGCAAAAGGAGTCCTTACCCTTGAACAGATGGTGAGCACCGTCAACAACTACGCGGAGGCTGACGTAGAAGCCCAAAAAGCACTTGTGCTCATCGACGGAGAACCTCCGATTCAGCCACCGCCTCCGGCCGTCGTCGTCGCAGTTGCACCACCACCTCCAGTCATCGTCGCTGCCGTTGCACCTCCACCGCCCGTCATCGAGGAAGTCCTGGCACCCTCCAACTCTATCATTGACGCGCTTTATGCTGATTTCAGTGCAAATTCAGAGGACATAGATTTTAGTCCAGAAGAGCTAGACTCCGCCATGCAGGAGATGGAGGAGGAGTACTCACGCGACGAGCAAGACAACAACGCCGTCACGTCTCGAGGGGTGTTCGTCACCATTGGGACGGTGATGGATGAAGATCAACCCGGACGAGCTCCGCCTACAGCGCTGGAAAAGGGGAAGGGGCCACTTATTACTGCTGACGATGATCGTGCAAAGGTCATGCCTCCTCCGCCTAACCCAGTGCAGCAGCCGCAGGAACTCGGCACCGACCCGAGCAACAACAACACCGCAAACTTGCCGCCTACCGCATCTACGTCTGCAGCAGCCCAAGTTACTCCAGCTGATAGAGTGATGTACGACAATCTCCTCGTCGAGCCACTGACCGTTGCTCATATCCGGAACGTGACCCAGCTTGACAAGAAGCTTCAGCAGCTGCTGGAAGAAGCGCAGGACATCACGGAGAAAGGCGCTAAGCTAGATTGAGATCTGGTCAACGTGCAGAAGTCCATAGAGAAAGCTAGAGCAATGGAGGCTGAGTACAAGACTTTGCTGCAGCAGCAGAAGGCCAAGAAAGCTCTGGCTCACGTCATCAACAATCCTGGTGTACAACGCAACCTAGGATGGGCTCCCTCGAAGCCGGCACAAGCCAAGCCATACATTGACAGTGAAGGCAAGCAGGTGATGCCCAACCCACTCCATAACCTCGCCGTCTCCAAGACCCTTCTGGAGCAGGATAGATCGCCCAAGGCAGTGGAACAGGTCTATGACCTAGTGGCCAAGGCGGTAAAGCAGCAGGAAAAGGCCACCTCTCAAAGGCTTGAGTCCGACCCAGCACTTTGCCAGTCTAGCCAGTATAAGCCGCCAAGGGACAGATCTCCTCTTGATGTTGGGTCCCAGATGGGCTCATCGGAGCGAAGACGGAGGGATGCACGCAATAGGAAGGATGCTATCCCCATATCCTCCGACCACGGAGAAATGGCCTGACCTCGTCGCCCATCGCCACCGCCCCGGTCCCCCCGATATCGCGAAGATTACAAGGCTCACCATCGTACGGATATGCCCCCACCAAAGCAGTGCGGCATCGTCATCCGCGACAACGTGGAGCAGACCCGTAATGACGGAGAACGCAACCAAGGACACAGGAGCAGGTCACACCATGACCCTTTGCATCCGACAAGCAACCGTGACAGGCGTGAGGCGTCGCAGGAGGGTAACAGCAAGAAGGCTAACCCACCGCCACCTCCGCCTCCGTCACCACCAAGCAGTCACCATGGCGGAGGAGGCCCGTGTCGTTCAAGCAGTCCATCCCCTGTTGACAAGGAGAAGAAGAACTCAGAGCCGTACGATGCACATTCGTGGATCGATAAGATCCACGAGGCCCGGGAAGGACCATACCTGGGACCACGTTGCTTTGGACCTGCAATACGGTCCGCAACTTACCCCAAGGGTTTCCGGATTGACAAGACCATCAAGCCCTATGATGGCACCGCCAAGCCAGCCACATGGTTGCAGGACTACGGCAACGAGGTGGAGATTTCCGGAGGCAACCCCAACATCGCCGTCAAGTACCTCCCATTAATGTTGGCGGGCACGGCCCGTCAATGGATCAACGACTTGCCGGATAAATCTATCTACAACTGGTTGGAGATGCAAGAAGCGTTCACCAAGAACTTTGAGGGTGCATACAAGCGTCCCTACACTGTGGGCGATCTACAGCGGTGCGTGCAAGAGAAAGACGAGACATCTCGCGCCTACCTCTCCCGCTGGCTGGACATGAAGAATTCCTGCGCAGGAGTGTACGATCAGACCGCCATGGCCGCCTTCATCGATGGGTTGGAAAGGGGCACGTTTCTCCGACATAAGCTGAAGCGCTTGCAAGACAATCACCATCTTGACTTGAATCAGATGATCCAGTTGGCCAGTGAGTTCGCAGCTGCCGACGACGATGCTCACGGCTCCTTGCCGGCAACAACCGATCCAACTCAAGCTCGAAGGAATAGCAGTACAAAGAGGAAAACCGCTCCAGAAGAAAAGCAATCTACCGACATGGTCGCTATGACTTTTGCAGGACGAGGTGATGGCGGACAACGTGGCCGAGGAAGGGGAGCTGGTCGTGGGCAGCAACGAGGAAGTGAAACCACCTCGGCGCCGCTCTGCTTTCCCCAAACCTACGAGGAGTACCGCGATATGACGTGCCTCGTACACCTCGACGTCAACAGCAAGGACACCCATACCAATCGACACTACAAGTTCGTCAATGAACTCAAGAAAGACCCGGAGTCCGGCTACAAGCAAAGTCGGAAGAACAGACCGCGAGGCATGGGCAAGGGGAAGAAGAAGGAGGAGGAGTCCAAGGATTCAAGTGACATGGACAAAGACGTTGACCCCAATCACGCCGCCAAGAGCGACGACAAGGGCAAGAACCCCTTCGCGAAGAAGGCTCCGGTCTACCACACTTTCCTTGGCACCCCAACCGTCCGACAACAGAAGACCTTTCTGAGGATCCTGATGGCTACTCTCCCCCCAGTTCCCCAGTACCTGCACTGGTCGGAGGTTCCAATCACTTGGGAAAGGACGGACCACCCAGACCTTATACCTATGGAGAACCAGTACGCCATGGTCATCAACCCCTTGATTGACGGCGTGGAGTTCACCAAGTGTATGGTGGATAGTGGAAGCAACATCAACATCATGTACCTGGATACACTGCAGAAGATGAACTTGACGAAGCCAAACCTAAGGCGGACCAACACCATCTTCCACGGCGTAGTTCCTGGTCGGGAGGCTCGGTCCCTTGGGTGCATTACACTTCAGGTTGCCTTTGGCGATGTTAACAATTACCGCCAAGAGCGCATGACCTTTGAGGTGGTCCCCTTCAAGAGCGTGTACCACGTCATATTCGGCCGCGACATATTCCCCACGTTCATGTCCAAGCCATGCTTCGTCTACAACAAACTCAAGATACCCAGACCGAACGGTGTCATCACTGTATCCAGAAGCTTTACCAAGGCAAGAGACTGCGAGATCAATGAAGCAACCGTTTCAGAAGATGTCCTCTACAGTGAAGAATTCAAAGAGATCCAGAGCAAGGTCGATGACTCAGAGATGCCCGCGTCGAAGAAGCAGATCTCCCACTCCGCTCCTCATTCAAGGCCGCCATCGAGACCAAGCCGGTGGAACCTGTGGTAGGCAATGCCTCCAAGGTCACAGCCATTGGGACGAACCTGGACCCCAAATAGGAAAACGCGCTCGTCGAGTTCCTCCGTGATAATAGGGACATCTTAGCCTGGCAACCTGCCAACATGAAAGGTGTACCTAGGGAACTTGCCGATCACAGCTTAAACATTGATCCAACATGCAAACCAGTGAAACAACCTCTACGACGCTTTGGAGATGAGAAGAGATGCGTCATTGGCAAAGAGATAGCTAGGTTACTTAAGGCTAGATTTATCCGAGAAGTCCTTCACACCCGATGGGTGGCCAATCCTGTACTTGTCCCAAAAAAGGGAACCAATGAATTAAGAATGTGTGTTGATTACACCGGCTTGAACAAAGCATGTCCCAAAGATCTGTTTGCTTTGCCTCGCATTGACCAATTCATTGACTCGACGGCTAGCTTGGAGCTCTTGTGTCTTCTCGATGCATACTAAGGATACCACCAGATCAAGATGAGGAAGTCGGACCAATTGGCCACTTCGTTCACTACACCATACGACACGTTTTGCTATGTTACGATGCCCTTTGGGCTAAAAAACGCAGGTACTACGTACCAGCGGACAATGCAACATTGCATCCACGACCAAATTGGTCGGAACGTTCACGCCTATGTGGACTATATCGCGGTGATGTCTAAAAAGTCAAATGACTTAATCTCCGATTTAAAAGAAACCTTTGATAATCTCCGGAAATACAACATGATGCTTAAACCTAAGAAGTGCGTCTTCGGGGTTTCAGCTGGCGAGTTGTTGGGGTTCATCGTCTCCTAACGCGGAATCGAGGTCAACCCAGAGAAAATCAAGGCCATCTTAAACATAAACCGTCCGACATGCCTAAAGGACATTCGACGACTAACAGGTTGTGCTGCAGCAGTTAGTCGGTTCGTCAGCCGGCTTGGAGAGAAGGCTCTACCATTGTACAAGTTGCTGAAGAAGGCGGAAAAAATCACATGGACAGACAAAGCAGATGCAGCATTTAAGCACCTCAAGGACATTCTTTCCTCAGCGCCCATCCTTGCAGCGCCCGAGCCTGGAGAGCCCCTATTAATCTACATGGCGGCAACCAACCGGGTATTCAGCATCATCGTCGTGGTAGAGCGGAAGGAACCAGGCTATGAGCACGAGTTCAACGACCAGTTTACTATGTGAGCGAGGTCTTGACGGAGTCCAAGCAGCGTTACCCGCACTACTAGAAGATAGCTTATGGTGTATTCCTTGCTTCTCGGAAGATGAGGCATTATTTTCAGGAGCACCCAATCACAGTGGTGAGCAAGACCCCACTGTCCGACATAATCAACAACAGCGACGCTACAGGAAGGGTCGTGAAGTGGGGCATTGAACTTTCCTCCTTCGAGATCACTTACAAGAGATGCAACGCTATCAAGTCATAAGCCTTGGCAGATTTTGTTGTAGATTGGACGGAGATGCCAGATGCTACTCCGTTGTCGGAACCATAGTACTGGGTGATGCACTTTGACGGATCAAAGCTGCTCAACGGCTCGGGGGCTGGTGTATTGCTACAGTCACCAACAGGAGACAAGCTACACTACGTTCTGCAGTTCCACTTCAAGGCTACAAACAACATGGCGGAGTATGAAGCACTCATTCACGGACTACGTGTAGCCTAGGATATTGGCATCAAGCGCATAGTTTGCTGTGGAGATTCGGACTTGGTTGCCCAGCAGGTGGCTGGCACCTGGAATGCGTAGAACCCTATGATGGTGGCATATCGAGACGAAGTGGACGAGATAGCCAAGAGCTTCTTGGGCTAGAAGTCAAGTATGTACCTAGGGAGCAAAACGAGGCGGCTGATCTGCTGTCTAAGCTTGGATCAGGGCGCAAGAAAATTCCGCCAGGAGTTTTCCTAGAGCACCTGCGCACGCCATCTATGAAGGGAGCTGACATCGACAACCCGGATAGAGCTGACTCTTTCGTCAACATGGCGACTAAGGTCCCTCCGGCTTGGACAAACCGTTCATGGAATATCTCAAACACGGAACTTTGCCCGACGACGAAGTCGAAAGACGGCAAATAGTACGACGAGCAAAGGGTTATACCATAATCAATGGGCAACTCTACAAAAGGAGCACTACTGGTGTATACCTAAAGTGTGTTTCCCAGCTAGAAGGTATGGAAATCCTACGTGAAATCCATCTCGGAGACTGCAGGCATCACGCCGCTCCTCGATCGTTGGTCGCGAAAGCCTTCCGCCAAGGATTCTACTGGCTGACCGCGAAGGCGGACGCCGACAAGATGGTCGAGACATGCATGGGATGCCAGTATTATGCCCAACAACCACATGTTCCTGCTGAAGAATTGCGAACAATACCAATAACTTGGTCGTTTGCAGTCTGGGGGCTGGACATGGTGGGACCGTTACAGACGTCACCTTGTGGGTTTACACATCTGCTTATAGCAGTGGATAAATTCACTAAATGGATAGAAGCTAAATCCCATTAGAAAGCTTGATGGGGCAACTGCCCTTAGGTTTGTCCGGGATCTAGTGGTGAGATTTGGTCTCCCACATAGCATTATCACCGACAACGGCAGCAATTTGTCACTCGGAGAAGTGGAGGCTTACTGTTGGGAGAAAGGCATCCGACTTGACCTTGCATCTGTGGCACACCCACAGTCCAATGGTCAGGTTGAGCGAGCCAATGAATTAATTCTGCAGGGAGTCAAGCCACGTCTTGAGGCACCGCTACATAGAGCAGCTGGAGCCTGGGCGGAAGAATTGCCATCTGTGATGTTGAGTTTACGAACTACACCCAGCAGATCCACCGGCTACACCCCTTACTTCATGGTATATGGAGCAGAAGCCATACTGCCTTCCGACATCCTTCACGATGCACCAAGAGTTGCCGCCTATGACGAAGATGACGTTGAAGAATCCAGACGCCTAGATGTGTACCTTCTCGAGGAGGAGCGCTTTTTGGCATGCCAAAGATCCGCCATCTACCAGCAGAATCTATGAAGCTACCATAGTCGCCGCGTTCGGCATCGCTCGTTTAAAGAGGGGGATTTGGTGCTCCGACTTAAGCAGAAGAAGTCACACAAATTATCCCCGCCATGGGAAGGACCGTTCATCATAAGAAAGGCACTACTCAATGGGTCTTACTACCTCGTTGACAATCATGAACTGAAGGATAGACCCAACAAGGATCATAAGCGTAAGCGACGTGACCCGGATGATGACTACCCGGAGCTTGATCGGCCATGGAACATATCCCAGCTACGTCCTTTTTGCACTTAGCATTTTTTATCTAATTGTGTACCTCTTATTTGATCAATGAAATAAAGTTCTCTGGTTCACTCATATTTCTGAATCTTTTACCTCCTTTAGTGTTCATTTTTGGATCATGTAAAACCTTTATGCACAAGCTTTGCGATTGCACTTGTAAAAATTCCGCCTACGGGCGTTAGCTTAAGTTTTCTGGTCTACACGTTCTTTGTCGTTTTTATGTGGATTCTGGAGTAGTGACTTTTGGCACTTATTGTTGGTGATTTTGTGCTCAGGTTATTGACGGTGCCATTAGGCATCATCACCTAAGCGCATGGTTCCGACAACGAGTCTTCCGACTCATGAAAAGTCAAGCATAAGAACCAAAGTAATGGATAAGCCAACACTTGCTTAAAACAATATATACATGCTGGAAACTAGTTCTTGAGCAGCAAGAAATAACAACCATTGTTTTCTGCCTTAAGTTACATAAACAAGTTTTTCCGCATATGCACCAAAGGTGAAACAAATATTACAAAGTTGTTCTTCACTCCTTTGGCGCATGTGACTTGGAAGAAGCATCATCACCAGCTAGAGAGCCACCCTCGAAGTCGGCGCTGTGGTGGGACTCGGAGGAACCTTGGTTGCCGCTGTCGATGATGTTCATGGGCATGAAGACGTCGACGTCCACCAACTCTGCAATTCTGGTGTCATAGCCCGCGAGCGATGACAAGATGGGTTCATGGTTAATCTCTTTGCCATCATCGTCTACGTCGGGAATGCCAGAGGTCACCGTGTCGATGTAGGCATGTTCATAGTGTGCCTTCACCATTAACAGTGCCATCCTTGCGCTAGCCCGTGCACATGAAGCTTTCCAGCTTGTGATACGCTCGGGGGCTCGGCACAGAATCTCCGAGTACTTCACCATGGAGTCCGATGCCTTGATGTTTATCTGGAGGGGCTTGGCGATCTCCTTGGCTTGCGTGATGGAGGTGTTGATGAAGTTGCCGGCAAGAACCATGCATTCCTTGGCTGGAGGAGGTGATCGAGTTAAACCCATGGGAGCTGCAAATTCTGACAAGGAGCGCATGAGTTCAACAATTCAAAGTACCCAGACTACAGAAACCCAAGACGGAGAAAACTTACTGAAAATGCTGGCCTCAGCTTGCCAGAGGGTGTCCGCCAAGGATTCTTTCTCTTGTTGGAGGAGCTTATACGCCTCGCTATGGCGTTGATTTTGCTCATCGGCAACTTGCTTCTGATCTTTTAAGATCGCAATCTCCTCCTTCAAGCGATTGATTTCCTCGGTGGCGGAGTCCTGCAGGGCCTTCATCGATTCCTCATGCATTTCCAGCATTATCATTCCTCTCCTGCTTAAGAATCTTGTTCTCGCTATCCAGCTCTTGAATGTGCTTGGATTGCTCGACAATATTCTTGGCCTTGGCGATGGTTTCTGCAAAGTCGGAGAAAGTAAAAGTACACAGTGAGTACTCGGAGAATATGGGCACAAAACCAAGTCGGAATGCGCATTAGAAAACAGACGCTTGCTCTTGGTGATCTGTTCCTTCAAGAAGGCAGTTTTACCCTTTTCAGCTTCTAGTTCTATGCTCATCTTCTGGTACTTGTCATTGGCCATTCCCCTCCGAGCACTCTCGTTCTGTGAAAAAAAAGGTCAAAGTTAAAACGTTGTTTGGTCTGCTTGGAGCATCTAGCCGGAAATTTTCCACCTGGACGCTCGGGGGCTACAGCGAGAGTTTTTGACTTAGTAATATGCTTAGCTTTTCTTTAAGCATCTAGTCGGAACTAATTCAGTTCTCAATTAGAAGCTTGGGGGCTACAGTACAAAGTTTTTAACTCGAATATATGCTTAGCTTTTCTTTAAGCATCTATTCAAAACTAATTCAATAACAACTAGAGGCTTGGGGGCTATAGTATGGAAAATTATAAACACTGCGTATGCTACTCTTAAAGCATCTAGTCGGAATATTTCATTCCATCTACATGCTTGGGGGCTATAGTGAGAGTTTTTTAACTTAGTCACTCTTAGAGCATATAGATGCAAAAACCTATGGTTTTTCCGTCTACATCCTCGGGGGCTATAGTGGGATACTCATATGAAATTCAAAAGGCAAACAAAACTTACAAGTGCGATGATCTTTAGGTTTGTAGAACTCTCGGCCAGCAGCTTGCCAAAGGATTCGCTGTTTCCTTGCAAGATTTCTGCTTGCCGGCGGAGCTCCTCTAGACCGCACGTCGGAGATGTCGGCGCCGCACCAGGGACCAAAGCAGTGCTACCCGGTGTAACTACCGGATAAACTATATTTGGATAGGCTATGGTTTTCTTGTGTGCGGGGGCGCCGCCAACGGCAGAGGTACCTGCTTCCACCACCACCTTACCGCCATCGATGGCATCCTTAGCCGGAGCTTCAGCCATTTGATGGGCGGCACTCTCCTGTGTCGCCTGCTCGCCGACGATTGCAACCTCGGTAGAGGCACCTTCCATGGAGGAAGGGCCAGATGCCTCCTTAGCTTGTGAGCTTGTTGGGGCAGACGAAGGCTTGACGGAGGGAGTGGTAGGGGCAATGGCGGGAGATGCATCGCGATGCAGCATGTCCTTGATAGTTCTAGAAGCCCCCAATTTGGAGGTCTTCTTGAGGCTGGTCATGTCTTTCTTCCTGAAACGTGCAAAATGCATAAGTACAGGAGCAAGGTAGATAAATAGACAATGTCGGAGGAAGAGAAGCTTCCACAAGTGGGGGTGCTTTGGCAAAGGGGATCCCAGTAAATTTTCTATTTTCCGCCTCCAGGGCGGCAGTAGTCTTCTTGGAGGCTCCACCCTCCGTCTTCTTCTTCTTGCCTCCGTCGGAAGCATCAGAGGTGGAGCTCTTCCGCTTTCGCGCCAATGGAGCCTCGTCGTCGGACACGACCGTGACTTCCTTCATCTTTGGATCGTAGATTTGGGCAGCCAGGTTGCCCTCCTCTAGATCGCTAAGCTGTTAAGTGAGAAGTCACCGTGTTAGATGAGATGAATTTGCAAGATGGAAGAACTAGAGTATACGTCATACACGGAAAATAAATACCTACCTTTGGGCACTTGCCGTCTATGAACATGGCGTAGGTGATGGTGAAGCCACGCTTCTTATCCTTCACCTTGACGATGTCCTTAAGGCGGAGCTTGACGGAGTCGCTCGAGAAGTTGTCCATGGAGATGCGGAGGCTATCCCTTCTGTCGTTGGTATACTAGTGCATGAGCTTCGCGCGGTGCTGCAGAGGTTGGATTCGCCTGATGAACTAGCACATGGCTAGGTCCAAGCCGGTTAAACCCGTCTCTACGAACCATTCTATCCGCCTTATGGTGCTGGAAGCATCGAGGTCGGAGGGAAGGGAGGCCTGGGATCTCCATGACGAGACTTCAGCGGCGGCTCCGTCAACAAAGTCCGGGTACGTTACTTGTCGGCCAGCCAGAGGGATGTCTAGGCCATAGAAGTACGTCCGTTGCCAATTTTTGTAGGACTCATGGCCGACGATGTCAGGGAACCGCCGGCCAGGTAGAATCTTGAAGCTTATGGTGCTGAAGTTCCTGAGTTCTTCCTTGCTATGTCCGGCTTCATGTTTGACGGTGAAGAAGTACACAAAGAGGTCTAACCTAGGCCTTATCCCTAAGTATCCCTCGCAGAGCGCCGCGTAGTTGCTAAGCACTAAGATACTATTGGGGGAAAGATTCTGGGGCTGGACTCTATAGTGATTCAAGACGGAGAGGAAGAAGTTAGAGATAGGCAGGGAGACACCGCGTACCAGTTGGGCTTTGAGTTACACCTTTTCTCCGGCTTGGCGAGAAGGTGTCACCTCGCCGGCCGGCACCGCCCGCTAGGCGAGCCCCTCCGTCGCAGGGAGGTAGCCCTCGGCGATCAGCTCTTGGATATCACGGTCTATGATATCTGAGCCGTGCCAGTCGCCCTTGTGCGAATCTAGATCTTCCTCCAATGGCTCCAGCGCCGCCAGATTAAGGTCGCCACCGGTGGACTCGATCATCGCCGATGCGGGGATGACCAGTCCCTTTGGAGGCACGACAATGGAGCTCACCGGCTTCGCCGCGGCTTTGTTTGACCCCACCATGGAGGGAAAGGTGCTGCTGCTGGCCATGGAGTGAGGTTGGGTGTGACTGGTGCGGATCGGAGGCTAGGGTTTTTTCGCGAGTTAGGCGCGGAGAGCTCGAGAGGGCACGCGCTGGAGGAAGAAGACGATGCGAGGAGAATGAGGTAAAAAGTGGAAATTTCACCATGGTTACTATTTATCATCCCCAGCATCAAGATTCGTGCAGCTTGATCGAACGGTTGCCGCGTAGGCGACATGTTCGCGAACGTGCGCAGAAATTTCGCCACGTCTCCAACCGTCGCCGCCAACGGTTCGTATCGCTCGCGCGGGAAAATCGGACATGATTGCGTTCTCTGCATGTGTGAGTTACGAGGCGTCGCCGACCTAATCCTACGTCGTCCTAGCTGGCATAGGCAGATGAGCCGTCATATCGGAAGATTCCGGCATAGACGGATCCAGTCCGGCTACGGAAGAGTACGATGGAAGATTCAACATTTCTCCGGCTTACATGTTGAAGACGGAGAATGCCTTGCAGGGTTCTTTGGGAGGACTACAAGATATTGCTTGACGATATTGCTAGGACTTTTCCCTATAACCCTAGGACCTAGCGACTATATAAGTCGGGCCTATGGGACCCTTTAGGGCACGATAACTTACAACTTCATACAACCTTGCACAGCGAACTAATCCCTGTAACTCGGTGTATTGCCCTTATAGTGATTTATAGCAGGAGTAGGATTCCGCCACCGTCGTGGGATCTAAACCTGGGTAAGCTGTGTTACCTCGTACCCATCAACTGACCGCCTTCCCCCACGTCTCTAAACACGCACTGTGAGGACCCCGCCATGGCATACTCGTCGGCAATACCACGACATCTGTCCAATGGTCCATGCGTAGCATCGACCGAGAGAAGGAATGAAGGGTCTACGGGCCTCCGCGCGATACTATGAGCCCCTCATTGAAAGCGCACACCCGTCGAGGTGCAAAACACGCTCTGGTTGGCTGGTTACTATATAGGGCATCCCGGTGTTGAGGGGGTTAACCTCATAGGGTAGATACTTGTACCGGAGAGGGCATTTGGAAGGTCTTGACCGGTTATTCGACCCATGATCGGTGTGGATCAGGGACGGGTAATCGGATGGTGTGGATAAAGTGTACAACCTCTGTAGAGTGTAAATCTATTCGAATAGCTGAGTCCTCCGTCATGGATGGTTGTGCTGGCGGCTGTACAGCGGTAATCGTTTTGATTTCAAAAAGGATTTCAGAAAAATCAATGGCTTGAAAATGTTTTGACCATGGGATGGTCGGGAAAAAGGAGGAAGGAGATTGGTCATGAGATGACCAAAAGGAAAAACAAATGGGTGACCCAATCCTAGTGTTCTCTTAAAAATTTTCAAAAAGGTTTCCGAAATGTTTTACAATAGTTTTCAACAAATATATAGAGACATGTTATATCTACAAGAGAAACTAATTTACAAAAGAACCTCTTATGGAGCCATCCTACCACAGCCATACTGCATATCCTTTACTAATTGTTATCTTAAGGTGGTTTGCGAGTACGTTCAAAGTACTCACCGGCAGTCCCTGTCTATTTACTTGGCCAGATTGCAGATGCTAAGAAGGAACGAAGGTGTTGACGTCTATGCGAGCTAGGCCGTCTTCCCAGTCAGTTGCTTGTAGGTTAAGGCACGGGCTCTGCACTGAAGACTTCCGCTATTTGTGTTGCTTTCGCCATAATGGCCACTTTGTAAGTTTTGTACTCGTTACTTTATGGATGATGTAATTGATACTAGTCGGTTATGCTCACGGCTCACTGATCATGGGAACGTGAATTTTATGCATAACGGGTATTCTCGGACCGTAAATCCGGGGTGACACAGACATGGTATCAGATCCATCCTGACTGTAGGAGACCTTAGTTAGCATGGACGTTAGATGGGACAACCCCTATTTATGAAAACACTAGTTTTCGGAAACTATTTTCTCAAAAGCTTTTCAAAAGAATTCTTTTCTCATCTTTTCTGACTTAAAAACTTTGAAAATGGATTACCCTATATCTCGTCTACTTCAAACGTTCCGTTTTCACAAACAATGTCCTACTCAGAGACTATGAAGCCGAAGACCCCGGAACGAAGAAACCCCAAGACAAGTACAACAAAGGAGCTACCAACAAAGATAGACACTACCAGATCGCCCTACCAACGGAGTCCTTCACCGTCCCCAAATCTATCAAGTACGGCACCGACAACAAAAGACGACAAGACAGAAGTTAAGACCTCTATAACATCCGTACTTAGGAATTTTCATCCCTAAATAGGATTCCCTCTATGGCATGTAGTCACCTTCTTAGTACTCATGGTAGGCCATGCTTGCTTGTCTTGTGCGTGTTTGATGCTTGTAATGTGTTTATTAGTCTGCCCTGGATCATCCGATCCTAAAGTTTTGACCACCTTGCTGACGTGTCCTGATGCTAACTCTCGCAACCCCTTAGACGGAAACCTCTCCTTAGCATGATGGCCACATAGGAAAGCCTCGACAACCCCAAGTAAAGCACTAAGGAGGAAAGACTGCGTCTTTCCTCTTTCCACTCAACTCCAATAAAACCCTGTTGACCTGTCACCTTCAACCGTAGCTCTCCACCCAATATTATACCTCACTTTTTCCGCTACCCTCGAACTCGGAAGACTAACTCCGTGGCACCATTCCCTTCTACAGCCCGAGACTTTATCTCCACCAGAAAACCCTGCAGATGGCTCCCACCCATTCAGAAAGTATCATTGTCAGAGAAAGCTTCTGGCCCTTTGAAGAGCAACTGCATGATCTAATGAAGATCATCCGTCGTCCCCCACCTAAGATCGAAGGGACAGAGCTTCCTCGCAGCAATTCAAGCATAGCTCAGTGGGTCATCCAGGCCACCATTCTAGAGAGTGAGAACGACCCCGAGCCCATCATCTTTATTTCCATTGACCACAACTGGGTAGATGGAGTCGTGCGAGCGATACAACAAATTATGGCACGCCTCTGCAAAATCCATGAAGAAGCGCTGAAGGATACCCCTTAACACCTGTTCGGGAAGTGTGATAAAGATGGTCTCCCCACCGAATCCTTCCTCACGTGCTGCATTAGAAATCAGCTGGAGAATATGGAGTACCTCCTGCAATGCCATCAAGAAGACCTCGACAAGACCCGTCGTCAAAACATCCTCGTGCGTATGGATCTCTCCATACTCCATACCTGGGAGAAGAGTCTTCAAGCCACAAACACTCTTCTGCAAAGGAGAGTGGCCGCTCTAACCTCCTCAACTTCTGAAGCAGTTAGCTCCGAGACGGAAAATGAGGAGCTGTCCTTCTATGAGTATAAACTCATCTTCCAGTCAACCCCAACAGAAGACCCACCTGCAGAAATAACTCCGGAGGCAGAGACGACCCTCACCCTCACTGCCGAAGAATTGAATATTCCTCACACCCCTGAGGAACTGCGGTAGCCGAAGTCAATGTAACAACTCAAGAAGGAACAACTAGGGTCAAGCGATAACCATGGAGTAGTCTTCGTATCTCGACTCACCCCTTGAGGCGTAGTGTTGTACCTATGTATCGCTCCAGAACTTGTTTGGAAAACTCTAAAGTGCCTTGTCGTCCTGCGGCACAGACCTGTTTTGTAACCCTTAAGTACCTCCGCCACCGACTGGCTTGAACCCGCTAAATCTTTGTATTATATGCAAGTATGGTATCCTTCTTTACATGTTTTACCCACGACGTTGATTCAGAACAAACCCAGAACGACCCCTTCCAAAGGACCTCGTTTATGAGACCGCCAAAACTCCAATGGCAACCCCCAACCCGTCAGGCCCGTACCCCGCTCAGAACTAACTACCCGAAAGATAGTAGACGCCCTCTCCGATAGACCTTCCATCGCATGAAGAAGTTCCGGCGACATCGACAGAAGATAACTACCCCGAAGGAAAGGTGTAGCGCCATTCCCCGACATCAGCATTTGACTCCAGAAAGAAGGCAACTTCACCAAGAACCCCTAGTGTTGCTCTAAGGGGGAAAGACTGCATCTTTCCCGCCCTAAACTTGATAGACCCCTAGAGTCGACCACTAGATAGAATTAAGCAATGACCACCTCTCCAAATCTGAATCGTCGACCATGCAAGAAGAACGACAATCGGCACTCTAGAATCAGAAGATACTTCAGAAAAGTCCGCCACTCCAGGGTCGACCGTCTAGCCAACATCCCGGTGTATCAAGACCTTGAAGAGAGAAAGTCAACCACAAGTCAATGAAATAAAGAAGACTCAACTCTCCGTCCCGACTCAAGAAGGAAGTACCTCGTCAATGTTAAACTTACCTAGACTTGTCCTAAGGGAAAACACTGCGTATTTTCCACTCGCTTAAACTAAACCACCCAATCTGAAGCCACTCAGCTCCAACCCGTGACTAACCATGTTGGGTCTTTGTAAAACTTATTAGCGCCAATTAATTCCCACCGCTAAAATTGTTAAGCGGATGTTATCACCCCAAACCTACTCCTCCCTAATCTCGAGACGAGATTATTTTAAGGGGGAAAGGTCTGTAACATCCTAATTTCAGCAACCCTGATTTACTGTCCAAAGGGCAAAAATCAGGGGGAACAAAAACTTTTTCTTGCAATGGTGCTTACTTGTTTGCTTGTGCTTTTTTTTAGGGTAATAACAGTAGGAAAGGCTCCTACTGCCTCATTTTCATTAATAGTGGGTCAGAGTCTATAAAGTTACATATTTACATAGAGACAGAGGGGGGGGGAAGTCTCTAAAAAGTCAGAACAGATAAGTCTAGGATTACAAGAAGAATTACAAACTATGAATAATGCTCTTGATAAGCGGATGTAACTCCTCTTTTGTCCTATGAATCAGCAGTGATAGATCAGTAGCTAATCTTGACTTCCAAGCCTGAACTGAGGGTTGTATGTTATTAAACCAGAGATTGTTTCTCTCTTTCTAGATGTTCCAAGAGCCCAGCAAGGTGATTTCCATAAATTGTTTGCTTGTGCTCAAGCTAGTGCTTGTGTATTAGTTGTGTACTCCTCATATTAACACTAGTATACAAAAACTATTTTACAAAAGAGATGTCTTGCCTCATCTTTCATATTCTCAAATGTTCTGGCATTTCAAAAACCTGAGCCGTGATGACTTTGACACAACCAAATACTTTACTAGTTTCTATTGCCAAAACTATGGAGATATATATATATACTCTCCTTATGTTTTCAAGACAGGACCTTCAACTACTCTTATATCTAGGTATTTCCAAAACCTTTATTAAAACCTCTTTCATCTCAATCTTGGTAGAGATACCAAGATGGTGCTAATACATTGGAAACGTATCTATAATTTTTTATGCTCCATGATTGTTATGTATCTACTTTGCTTTGCTTGTCTACACTTTGAGGTGATTTTTACATGTTTTCTGGTACTAACATATTAACAAGTTGCAACATGGCCAGATGCCCGTTTTCTGTTGTTTTTGGTTTCAGAAAAGTTAGTAAATAAATATTCTCGGAATTGGACGAGACAAACGTCAAAGTCAATTACATTCCGTGGGGAACAAGAAGTCCAAAGGAGGGCAGGTGGGCCCGCCCCTAGTTAGGGTTTGGCGGCCCTGGTTGTCTCCCGGTCTATCCTCTTCGCCTATAAGAAGCCCCTGATGCAGAAACCCTGAGTACCCGATCAGAAATCCACGAAACCGTCTATAGCCGCCGCCACCATCGTCCCTATATCCGGAGGAGATCTGAAGTTCTTCCCGGCTCCCTGCCGGAGGGGAGATCATCCCGGAGGCCTTCTCTTCGGTATGATTCGTGAGTAGTTCCACCTTGGACTATGGGTCCATGTAGTAGCTAGATGGTTGTATCTCTTCCTTTGTGCTTTCATGTATAGATCTTGTGAGTTCCGTTCATGATCAAGATCTAATCTATTTGTAATCATGCATGTTGTGTTTGTGGGGATCCGATGGATATTAAGATTATTATGTTGGTTTGTTTAATGGTTTTGTCTTTATGATTCTATCATGTCTGTGTTGTTTGTGATCTTGCATGCTCTCCGTTGCTAGTGATTATCTTGGCCAAGTAGTTGCTAGTGACTCCAAGAGGGACTATTTATGCTCGATAGTGGGTTCATGCCTCTAGTTTCCAAGGGAAGTGACAATAATATCTTCGGTTGTAGATGTGTTGTTGCTACTAGGGAGAAAACAACGGTCTCTTGTTCATGGAACATGTGGACTGTTTACCTTAAACACTTTGCTTAAAGCAGTTGTCTGTTGCTTGCAACTTAATACTGGAGGGGGTTCGGATGATAACCTGAAGGTGGACTTCTAGTCATAGATGCAGTTGACGGTATATGTATCTTGTTGTATTGCCCAATCAACCTCATAGGATCTTTCTGGCTAGTAATTGCATTGGTATGCCTTGCTTAGTTCCAGTCAATTGCCCCGCTGTAATTTGTTTACCCTTCATGCCATGTTGTTTATCTAAGGAGAGCACCTCTAGTGAACTATGGACCCCGGTCCAATCTTTAAAATTGATACATCTTCCACTGTTACTTGTTTACTTGCTGCAAACCGTAACCTTCCACACCATACGTTTAATCCTTTGTTATAGCAAACCGGTGAGCTTGACAACCTCACTGATTCGTTGGGGCAAAGTCTTGAGTTTGTGTTGTGCAGGTCTCCGCGTTGCTTGCAACACCTGTGTGATGTTTCCTTCCTCCTACTGGTTCGATAACCTTGGTTTCTTACTAAGGGAAGACTTGCTGCTGTGCTCCTTCACACCTTGTGCTTGGGGTTCCCAACAGGCTCCTCATCAACTAAGCCATCCATCAAGCTTTTTGGCGCCGTTTCTTGGGAGGCTAAGGACGTCTTCACTAGGGGAGTCCTTCACTTCCTTTTTCTTGACTTTGTTTTTAGTTTGCTTGGTTTTGTTTGCCTATTTTCAAAAAACCCAAAAAATTTAGTCTAGTTTGGTTTGCTTGCTTTATTCAAAAACACAAAAAAAAATAGTTCCTGCTCTAGTTGCTGCCATGTCAAGGTCTGCCCTTATTTCCCCTATGGTAGAAATCTCCGCTTTTAAGCAAAAAAGTGAAGAAAGTTTTAAGGAAACTTGGTCTAGAATCTCTGCTTTCTAGAGGGAAACTGAGCCTGAGGTAAGCCTCAGCTTGGTTATTGATAGTTTCTACCGCGGTATTGCTCTTCGTTATAGATATGCTTTGGATGCTGTGGCTGAAAAAGAGTTTTTGCTGTGTACTGAGGATGAAGCTTATGATGCTATAAGAAAATTAATCATGACCTAAGCTACACCTGGCAAGTCTGATTCTTCTTTCACAAGTATTTTTGCTAGGTTGAACCATCTTGAGACCAGTATTGCTGCCATGAATAGTTGCTATCGCACTCTTAGGTCTTACCATGATTATGTTCCCATAAATTCTGAGCCTTCAAAGTGGTTTCTCACAATCAAAGTTTCTATAAATACTACACTTTTTGATGCTCGCTGTGATATCATGTATGAATTTTGTCGCATGCCTAAAGATATTTTTGATTCCGTGAGTCTTTTGGGGCTTATTGAAGGAGGAGAGGAAATCTCTCTTACCAACAATGCCACTATATTTCCCATTAGAATAGCTGAAGGTGTGTTTACAAAAATCTTAGGGAAAATGGTGTCTACTGATTATCTTGTTATTGAATGTGTAGGCAAAGGACAAATCACACTTGGAAGATCTCTACTGAAACACCTTGGGGCAGTAATAGATGTGGGAAAAGACATCATGCACTTCACTCCCTCGGTAAGCAATCATATCTTTCCTAAGGAGAAAAAGAAAGGTAAGAAAAGGAGGAACAAGAGGGGCAATTCTTCATTTGAAAATACTTGATTCTTCTTGCTTCTTGTGCCTAACTTAAAGGCATTAAAGAAAATTACTTGTTGGGAGATAACCCAAGAGTTTCCTTGAGTCTTGGAAGTTATTACTTCTGTAATAACCTCTCCTTATCCTTTTTGTTTTCTTTTTGTGCGAAGAATGACCTCTAATGAGAGGGAAGTAAGATTTGGGGAGTTGCTGTCCCGAAACAGATTTCTGTCCTCCACCAAAAAAATTCGTGAGGAGTCTATGTAACTCGGATTGAGCTGAACATTTACGAATAAATCCCCCAGTATGTTAGCTAACTTTAGTTAGTTCAACACGTTTTTATTTGATCAATAGAAGATGTTCGAAAAAAATCATTTCTACCTACTGGTCTGTTTTGATAGATTTCTGCCATTATTTGCATTTGCTTCTTATTGATTCCTTTTTGAGTTATCTTTAGGTGAATTGAGATTTTTGAAGGAGTTGCTACAGTAGATTGTGTTTTAGTAAAAAGCCTTGCTGTTCCAAAGCTTTGCCAGAGGTCAAATATCTTTTGAATAAACTAATGTTGCTAATGAAGATTGTGTGAAGTTTTGTATGAAGGAAAAATTTCAGGTGTAGAGAGAGAATGATGTAATAAGATGAAGAATGGACAAAATCTCAAGCTTGTGGATGCCACCATGGTGTCACTCCAAGAAATATCCAAGAGGTACAAGCGTCTTGGGGATGCCCAAGGCATCCCCTTCTTCATCAATAAAAAGCTTAGGTCTGTCTAGACACTTCGTTTTTATTGTTTCATGAATAGTTGTGTTGTTCTTGGAGTGTCTTAGTTTTCGTTTGCTTTGCTTAGTTTGTTTAGTTTTCTTTAGTAGTTTGGACCCCCGTTCTCGCTGTGTTGTTTTCTAATTAAGTTTTCTTGGTGTTTGGAAAGGTGTAGTAAGTTCTTCCTTGAAGTACAAGAGGAGCTTGCATTGACTATGACTTAGACTTTAGCATGACATGCTAGGTGTTGTTTTAGCATTATGCTTAGTGATTATTGCTGTAGCATGTCTTGTTCCAAATAATTGGGATTGCTTAGTCTGGCTTGAAGAAATTATGCGTTGTTTTAGCATGCAAAAGCATAGTATTGTGGTATTCTCCTTTGATGTTTTTCTTGGGTTGACTTGGAACATGCTCACACCATGTTATGACTATGACAAGTCACAATTAGCCTCTATGATAATTTAGTCCATGACTTGTAGTACCACTCTTTTCTTTGATTAGTTTGCTTTGTTGCACTGCATGATTTTGGCCATTATTGCTCTCTTATTTGGTTGCTCCCAGTCTTTTGCTAGCCTACACTTGTATGAGTAAGTTCTACTCATGCCTCCAACTCCCAAGAAACCAAGTTATTCCAAAGTGTCCACTATAAACTCCTATGCATGGTGTGTTACACCATTCCAAGTATATTCTTGTTTTCAACTATCTTCCATTTAAAAACTATTTTGTTATGTCAAAACTTTGTGATTAAATCCCTCACGAACTTGATGGAACGCTTTATTCTTTGCCCCTAATAAACTTGAACCATTGTGACAACTTTGTTGTATATGCTTGCACTTATAAGTTGGAATTATCAGAACCGTGCTGTCACGGGGAACGTTTTCAGCATTGCACGTGTACCTTGTTGTACTCAGTTGATATCATGTACTTTTGTCTATGGATGTCACCGGTGTGAAATAAAGAGGGTACTTGTAAGTCCATGGAGTTTGTATCCTGTGTTAGAGAAATGCCTGGGCCACTAGCCTAAGCCATGCCTAATCATGGTGGAAACTTGCAGCATCACCATAGTGACATCTATGAAGCATTCTTCTTATAAAAAAGAGACACATTGAGAAAAGAGGAAAGAGAGAAAAAAGCACCATATTCCCATGGTACATAAGAAGAATTGTTGAGATGCTCATTGTCTGCTTGCCTTGTCATTTTGGTTATGGGAAAGCTCCTGTACCATGTTCAAGGGGTACCCTATTGGCGGTTCTCAATGATATGCAAATACTTACAACGACAAGAACTTACCTGGACCCAAAGTTGAGTATCCATGAGGTGTGGCCCTCATATTCAAGGCGCATGAGACTGCCAGCTTATACTTCGTCAAGCATATACTCCACCTTTGCCACTTTAACCTTAACCATTTCCAGATGCTTATGATAGGGGCAATGAGGGTTGAAAGCTAATAAGTACCATAATTTTTGGAAGCTCTTTTTGAAACTTGTAATCCCTGCTTCCTTAACAAAAAGGCCTTTCTTCCACCATTATTTGAGTCTCCACCTTCTACCTTTCGGCACCATTAAGAGATCATAGTTATCATTCTATGTGAAGTGTTCCAAAGCTTATTAATTGATGCATATTGTGTTATTACTTGCTCTTGTGCTATTTGTTTCTAGTCACCCTGGTGAACTTTGCAGGTGTCCTATGCATTATATTGCTACTCTATGAGGGACAAGCTGATTGCCACTATGCTATGTGTTTCTGCATGTGAAACAAAAAACGTTTTTCAATGCATGTTATCCATGATCTTTGTTTGTAGCTTGTCATGTTGCATGCATAGTTACTATGTCCTATTGTTAGAACTCTATCTTTCATGAACATGTTTAGAGTCCTTTGATCCCAGCTTTCAATGCTTGCAAATGGTTGGATCCTTATTGTGAGGGTGCATGTCACCTCAAAAATTATTCTTTTTATCACTTACCTACTCGAGGACGAGCAGGATTTAAGCTTGGGGATGCTTATACGTTGGAAACGTATATATAATTTTTGATGCTCCATGCTTGTTTTGTATCTACTTTGATTTGCTTGTCTACACTTTGAGGTGCTTTTTACATGTTTTCTGGTACTAACCTATTAACAAGTTGCAACAGTGCCTGTTTTCTGCTGTTTTTGGTTTCAGAAAAGTTAGTAAAGAAATATTCTCGGAATTGGACGGGACAAATGTCAAAGTAAAATATTCTCGGAATTGGACGGGACAAACGTCAAACGTCAACGTCAAAGTTAGTCAAGAAGTCCAGAGGAGATCCGGAGGGGCCGGCCAGGGGGCCAGGCCCACCCCAGGCATGGGGGTAGGTGGGCCCACGCCTGGCTAGGGTTTGGCGGCCCTGGTCGTCTCCCGGTCTCGCCCCTTCGCCTATAATAAGCCCACGATGCAGAAACCCTGAGTACCCGATCAGAAATCCACGAAACCATCTGTAACCGCTACCACCATCGTCCCTAGATCGGGGGATCTGAAGTTCTTCCTGGCACCCTGCCGGAGGGGAGATCATCCCGGAGGCCTTCTCTCCGGTATGATTTGTGAGTAGTTCCACCTTGGACTATGGGTCCATGTAGTAGCTAGATGGTTGTATCTCCTCCTTTGTGCTTTCATGTATAGATCTTGTGAGCTCCGTTCATGATCAAGATCTAATCTATTTGTAATCATGCATGTTTTGTTTGCGGGGATCCAATGGATATTAAGATTATTATGTTGGTTTGATTAATGGATTTGTCTTTATGATTCTATCATGTCTATGTTGTTTATGATCTTGCATGATCTCCGTTGCTAGTGGTTATCTTGGCCAAGTAGTTTCTAGTGACTCGAATAGGGAGTATTTATGCTCGATAGTGGGTTCATGCCTCTAGTTTCCAAGGGAAGTGACAATAATCTCTTCGGTTGTAGATGTGTTGTTGCTACTAGGGAGAAAACAACGGTCTCTTGTTCATGGAACATATGGACTGTTTACCTTACACACTTTGCTTAAAACAGTTGTTTGTTGCTTTCAACTTAATACTGGAGGGGGTTCGGGTGATAACTTGAAGGTGGACTTATAGTCATAGATGCAGTTGGATGACGATCTATGTATCATGTTGTATTGCCCAATCAACCTCATAGGATCTTTCTGTCTAGTAATTTCATTGTTATGCCTTGCTCAGTTCCTGTCAATTGCCCCGCTGTAATTTGTTTACCCTTCATGCCATGTTATTAATCTAAGGAGAGCACCTCTAGTGAACTATGGACCCCGGTCAATCTTTACCATTGATACATCTTCCACTATTACTTGTTTACTTGCTGCAAACCATTACCTTCCACACCATACGTTTAATCATTTGTTACAGCAAACCGGTGAGCTTGACAACCTCACTGTTTCGTTGGGGAAAAGTCTTGAGTTTGTGTTGTGCCGGTCTCCATGTTGCTTGCAACACCTGTGTGACGTTTCCTTCCTCCTACTAGTTCGGTAACCTTGGTTTCTTACTGAGGGAAGACTTGCTGTTGTGCTGCTTCACACCTTGCTCTTGGGGTTCCCAGCAGACTCCTCATCATTTCAGCCAGCCATCAGGTACTTATCTTGCTTCAAATCAAAACCCCTTTCAACATACTCATCCTTACCTCAATCTTGGTTTGATGGTAACCCTAATACTTGTTGGATAAGTAACAAGATGAATTGCCTTGATCTGATGTCTGATGAATTGCCTTGATCTATTGTTTGCATTGTTTGCGTAGGAACTAGAGTGAGATAATCTAGTAGCTCATCCCTTAGGACCCAACCCATGCTTGCGATCATGAATCTCAAAGAAAGCATCCAAGTCTGGATCTATCCTAAGCCACTCAAGTGATCATCTCATCTCCTGCTTATCTCTATCCAGGGATAATCCCTCTTGATGGTTTCCAACCTAGTGGAGACCCAATCCAAGTTTGGATCCCCTCTCTTCAATTTATACCTCAACATCAACCACTTGAAGGAAGGGATAAACCCTTTCCACTCTCTCAATTGTTTCCCTCTTGAACACTAGTCCAAATCACCAAATCTGCCAAAATGGTTGTTTGGATTTCTTATCTAGATTCAATCTTTGGAGCTCTAACTCTTCCAACCATTGTACATTATTGAGAAGGCACTTAAACCATCTTGTAGTACATATTTAGTACTACCAAAGCCCACTCTAGCCCTTGGCTAATCCATTCTACCTCCCACTCATCCATGATGGTTTTGTAGTCAAGATAATAATCTTTTCTGCAAATCTTATCATATTGCCTACATTGGCAGAAGCTTACTTCTATGGCAGCCTTATTTTCAACAAAGTTTGCCATCTACTCTAGATCACCTCAAATTCAACCAAGACCAACTCTTGTTTCCATGATCATCTATATGACATGGTCTATCCATACATATACCCCTTGTACCAAGGTGAGCTCTGAGCTCCCTAATCCAATCCTGTTTTGGTGGCATCAAAATAACTAAACCCTAGATACTCCCTTATCTAGTTTCCCTCCTTCTCACCACTTTTCTTCAAAACCAAGGTTGACCTTCATTCCTACATCAAGTTTACATCATCTACCTTGGATATAAGCATCCCCAAATACTTCCCATAATTATTTGGATTATTAAACTATTTTATTTCCTTCACTTACCCAACTCTCAAAATCCATGACTATAAAGGAAAGTTTGTTTTTCTCCAAATAACTTTGCCAACTCAATGCATAATTGAGTTTTCCATCTCATATCCCATCTTTCCAACTCAAAAATAAATATTTTTGAGATTATTTATTATTTCTTTTTTCCCTTTTTCTTAAATGGCAGAAACAAGAAACTATTCCCAAAAAATACTTTTCCACCTCAATAAATCCCAATAAAATTGTCCAATGTGTGTGATGGTATTTAGGACCATATCACATCAAAAACAAAGTTTTTCCAACGTAAAATTATCAGTTTAGCTTCCATAATCTACTTCTGCACTTTTTGAAGAAGTGCAATTAAATAGGATTATACCCATCAGAAAAATCCCATTTAACTCTTGGAGAGATTATCTGACCTATTCCACCTACCAGTACCATTTCCACACTTGATCAATTGAAAATTTATCAACTTCCTTCACAAGCCTCAAAATGATCAATTTTGCTAAACTAATCAAAAATTGATCCACATCAAAGCCAAACCAGCTCCAATATTCTCCAGCACTCCTCCCTAACATCATCACTCTCCCCTGGTCGACCAGCACTGTAGCATGCCCCACACCCTCTTGGCCCTTATGTTTGTTTATGAATGAGACATAGGCCATGTCCAATCCCACCATCAAAGCGTGTGCAGCAGCTACCCTCTCACTCCTTGTCACAAATTAGACCAGAAACCACCTAGAACCCTCTATCACGCCCACATCAACTGTCCTCCCTGGTTTCCCTCCTCCCCTTGCCTACCATGAGCAAGGTCCACCATGGACCTCTCCTCTTGGGTTAATAAGCCCAGGATCCCTGGCACCTCTCCTCTCCTCCCCCCATTTGCCCCTACTCACCCCCTAGAACACCACCACCCCCTCCCCTGCTATGTTATTCTTGAGAGTAAAGAAGAGAGAAGCTTTGGCCCTCTTCCAAAAATCGAGCAAGGCCCTCTCCCCCGAGCTCCCCTCCCTCTTCATGTTACATTTTCTGAACCCCCTCCCTCCTATGCGTCTAACCCTACCCCCCATCTCGTGCAGGACGGTCTCTGGAGGTGACCCCGGTGAGCCAACGACGAGCTCCTCTTGGGCAGACACGCGAGACTCCTCCCGAAGTATCCCCTACCCTTTCCGCCTCTCTCTGGGCTCGTCGTCGACCACCACCTCTCCCTTGCCATCCCTCCATCGCCGGCGAGGTCCCCTGGCACGCCACTGTGCTGCCCCGAGCTGGCTAGGGTTTCCTCTCCCCTCCTTCTGTCTCGCGGGGAAGAAGCGTCGCGACAGTCAGATCCGCCCAGATCGAACGGTCGTGGTTCACCCTTATGCCTTCACGCGCGGGCTGCTAGGCTGGGCCGCCACTGCTCCCCGCAGCCCACTGTGGTAAAGGAACCGACTTGTATCCCCCTTGCCTCTCCCTTTTCTTTAAATCAATTTCCAGATCTGTTATTGGAAAGTTTGGATTAATACAAAATAAAAATGTAAAACTATTCAAAATATTCAGATCTAAATTTTCCCTCATGCATGCATCTTTTATCTAACATGCAGACCCAGATCTGGACCAAAATTTTGTTTAAATTAATTCTGATAAATCCTCTACTCATATCTATCATTTTCACTAAAGTTTTCCCCCAGAAAGTTTGGTAGCACCAAATGGTATAAATGCAACGGTTTCTGGAAGGTGTAAGCCATAGCTCTCATGTCCCACTGGCCCCACCCTATTTTGTTTCCTATTTTGCCCCTGGTAGAAATAGTAAAATTAGGCCAGTTATGCCTTTAATAAATTCCCTAGGTCAAACCAAGTGGGATTATGACCTAATTCCAACTCTCAGATGACACTCATAACCATATCTTCCAAAATCCATCAGCTCATATTTTTATCAGTCTCTATCAAATTTTAGTGAATTAAACTCTTCTATGCATAGTTTATTCACTAATAAAATCACTATTGTAGCTCTGCAACTCCAAAAATGTTGAATCCAATTTATACAGAAAGGTATTCTCAGTAACTAGCATGTGTCCTTCGAATCACTTAAAAAGCTTCTGTAAATAAATCTGATGAAAAAGACAAATCCCCTCCGGTACTAACTTTAGGGATTTATCAAGGGCATTATGGTAATTTTTTTGAGGTAAAACTAACTCCTCTTAATTTAGTCCATCAAATACTACCTAATCACCCAAGTAAATAATTTTTGGAACTCCAGAACTGTTCTGGTGAATTATTTCCTAAAACTAGAGCTTTAATCACTATAAAATCCACTATAAATCAAGAGAAATTGATAAAATAGTGAAACCAATTTTTTTGGCTTCATTTTATCAATACCTATCTGATGGTACCATTTTTATACAATGGTAACATACAGATCAAGTCCTTGAGCAAAAACCCTCTCATAGGTAGTTTATAGACTCTAAATCCAAAGGCATCTTTTCCTTTGCCTCCAAATCTCCTTCCAATCGAATCACATCAAACCTCCAACATCCTACTGATGTTTATCATGTATCTATCCTTTTCTCGCTGTATGGTTTTATGATTGTATTCCTTGTATTGATTGGTGTATTGTTTGCTTGCATGTATGCTCGATAACAGCGATAGTTGCGCTTGTGTGACGCCGATAAGAAGGAAGCATCCGGGGTTATCTTTATTATTGTTGTATTGGTATTCTGGTATTATAAGGAAGTCAAGGTACATCTCGCTGGTCACAGGAAAGCCACCTTCTTGCTCATATGCCTTATCCTATTATTTTACATATGCATGTTTTATCTACTCATTCATGCAAATTGCATTGTTTTACTATACTATGTTTTATATGGGGAATGTTTAGCTCCTCCAAATAATTACCCCTTAGTACCATTCGGTGCAACCCATTTGTCTATTACCTACCTTCCCTTAGTATGGTTGATGGTGTTTAAACACCATAACCCCTTGGAGACCCTGTTTCAGCCTAAGCAAAAGTGTAGGATGGGAAGACCCCAGGAAATGATTTACAAAAATGTTTTATGAGAAAACCTTGGTGAGGCTTGGCCTACCAAGTGGTTTGGAAAATGAGAAGGGTTTTGTTTTACAAAAAGATGGACAAAAGATGGAGGAAAAATGTTTACGAAAACAACCGGGTTGGCCAGTTTTGAAGCTAGCGCAATTAACCCGTGCAACCACATTACTCTGGAATGGGACGGGGTTGGGCTGGAAGTTTATCCAATCTGGTATAAGTGCCTCATACTACTACAGGGGTAAACAATCCTCGGAGGGTGGGCTTTCTCTGTCCAACGGTCCATGCGTAGCATCGACCGTGAGAAGGAATGAAGGGTCTACGGGCCTCCGCGTGATACTATGAGCCCCTCATTGAAAGCGCACACCCGTCGAGGTGCAAAACACGCTCCGGTTCGCTGGTTACTATATAGGGCGTCCCAGTGTTAAGGGGGTTAACCTCATAGGGTAGGTACTTTTACCGGAGAGGGCATTCGGAAGGTCTTGACCGGTTATTCGACCCACGATCGGTGTGGATCTGGGACGGGTAATCGGATGGTGTGGATACAGTGTAGATCTATTTATAATAGCCGAGTCCTCGGTCATGGACGGTTGTGCTGGCGGCTGTACAGCGGTAATAGTTTTGATTTCAAAAAGGATTTCGGAAAAAGCAATGGCTTGAAAATGATTTCAATATGGGATGGTTGGGAAAAAGGAGGAACGAGATTGATCATGAGATGACCGGAAGGAAAAACAAATGGGTGACCCAATCCTTGTGTTCTCTTAGAACTTTTCAAAAGGTTTCCAAAATGTTTTACAAAAGTTTTCAACAAACATATAGAGACATGCTATATCTACAAGAGAAACTAATTTACAAAAGAACCTCTTATGGAGCCATCCTACCACAGCCATACTGCATATCCTTTAATAATTGTTATCTTAAGGTGGTTTGTGAGTACGTTCAAAGTACTCACCGGCATTGTCCCTGGCTATTTACTTGGCCAGATTGCAGATGCTAAGAAGGAACGAAGGTGTTAACGTCTATGCGAGCTAGGCCATCTTCCCAGTCAGTTGTATGTAGGTTAAGGCACGGGCTCTGCGCTGAAGACTTCCGCTATTTGTGTTGCTTTCACCATAATGGCCACTTTGTAAGTTTTGTACTCGTTACTTTATGGATGATGTAATTGATACTAGTCGATTATGCTCATGGCTCACTGATCATGGGAACGTGAATTTTATGCATAACGGGTATTCTCGGACCGTAAATCCGGGGTACCATAGAACAGCCAATGGGGTACCTATTTCCCCATGACACAGGAGCTATCCCATATCAAAATGACAAGGAAACATACAGTGAGCATCTCAGCAATCCCTTTTTTTCTATTTGCATAGTTTTTATTAAGGATGCTTCATAGAATGCCATTATGGTTTTGCTGCAAGTTTCCACCATGATTAGACATGGCTTAGGCTGGCCACCTAGGCTTTTCTCTAACACATATACAAACTCCATGAACCTGAAATCTCCCAGCTCATTTCACACTGACAGCATCCATAAACAAAAGAACATGATATCAACTGAATAAACAGGTGCAATGTTGAAAGCATTCCCCATGAAAGCATGGTTTTTCTAACTCCCAACTTACAATTTGCAAGCATATAAGCATCATAAGATAGTCACAATGGTTTAGGTTTATTAAGTGCAAGAAATAAAATGTGCCTTCAAGTTCAGGAGAGCTTTAATCACTAATTTTCACATAACAAATATTTAATTTGGAAGATAGATAAAAACATGAATATACTTGGAACGGTGTAACAGACCATGCATAGTAATTTATAGTGGAATCTTTGCAATAACTTGGTTTCTTGGGAGTTGGATGCATGAGTAGATCTCATACTCAATACAGGTGGAGGCTAGCAAAAGACTGGGAGCGACCAACTAAGAGAGCAATAATGGCCATAATCATGCAGAGCGACAAAACATTATTAATAAAAGCATAAAGTGATATCACAAGTCAAAACTAAATGATCATAGAGGCTAAGGTGACTGGTTCATAGTCATAACATGGTGTAAGCATGTGACAAGTCAACCCAAATAAAGCATCAAAGGAGAATACCATAATATTATGCTTTTGTCTGCTAAAACAATGCATGATTCTTTCATTGCACATTAAGCAATATCAATTGTTTGAAACAAGTCATGCTACAACAATAATCACTAAGAATATGGTCAAAGCAACATGTAACATGACATGATAAAGTCTAAGCCATAGTCAAAACAAGCTTCTTTTTGTACCACCATAAGCATGAAACTTTCTTCTCTTTTCCAACACCAATCAACTTATTTGAAACAACTCACAAAGATTATAATCAATAAACACCAGAGAGCTTGTATCACCTAACTACAAATAATAACTAAAAAGTTCTAACAAAAAGGAAGAAGAAAACTAAAGCTAAAAGCAATGCTAGCAAAAGAGAACACTCACAGAACAATAAGAGTGAAAACTAGAGTGTTCTAGGCAATGAAGAACGGGGTGTGACTTCTCCAAAAGAAGTGTGATGGGATCCAACCAACTTATTGTAGCAAACAAAGCAAAATAAAACTAAAAACAAGAAAAATATGCTCCAAGAACAACACATAGTGCATGAAGCAATAAAAATATAGTGTCTTGAAAGAAGACTTGAGATTTTTGTTGATGAAGAAGGGGATGCCTTGGGCATCCCCAATATTTGATGCTTGTACCTCTTAAATATTTATTGGGGTGACACGGGTGGCATCCACAATCTTGATATTTTTTCCATACTTCATCTCATCACATCATTCTCTCCCTACACTTGAAAACTTCCTTCATACAAAACTTCAGACAATCTTCATTAGCAACATTAGTGTATGCAAGATAATAAACCTTTGGGTTCAGTTTAAACTCAAGTAAAACATCCATTAAAACATAAGATATTGTAGAAACTCCTTTTAAAAGATTAAGTTATCAAAAGAAGTCAAAAATAAAGCGATTAAGAGGCAAATGCAAATAATGGCAGAAATCTGTCAAAACAGACCTGCGGGTAAAGACTGATTTTTTCGAAACTCTTCTATTGATCAAATCGAAAAGTGCTAAACGAACGAAAGTTAGCTAAATACCATGGTCATGCGCACAAATAATTTCAGATCAATCCGACTTTCTGGCTAAGAGAATGAATTTTTACGGTAATAGCACAGAATCAATTCCGGGACAACAACTTCCCCAAATCTAACTTCCCTCTCATTAGAGGATATTCTTGGCGCAAAAACCAAACAAAAATGATAAGGAGAGGTTATTACAGAGATAATAACTTCCAATACTCAACAAAATAAAAACTTACTAGAATAAAAATTGGGTTATCTCCCAAGAGTGCTTTTCTTTAACGCCTTTCAGCTAGGCACAGAAAGCAAGAATCAAGTATTTTCGAATGAAGAAGCATCAACATCAATTACTTCCTTCAAAACAGGGTTTTTCTCAATAGGTACCTTAGATGAATATGATTCAACATGTAGATCACTATTAGTTGCACTACAAGTTTTATCAATTTTTAGCACATTAAGGGGTTTTGGTATAGGCACCTTTGGAACATACGCAACTTTTTGCTCTTTTCCTACAAAAGATTTCTCTCTTTTAAACTTAAGGGAAGAAAAGGTTGAACTTAGAGTTTCCATAGCCTCTTCCAGTTTACCAATTCTAAGATTTTGATCACGGATAATGCTAGCCTCTACAATAGTGATTATTTTATTGATACTTTCTATTTATTCATTAACTTGGCTAGTGTTATCAAGGATATTTGGCAAACTTTTCTCTAGGGAGCTCAATTTTTTTATAACTTCTTCCAAAATGATTTTAGTTTTAACGACATTCATAGGTGGTACTCCTACTAAACTTTCAATTAAATTGCATGCTTCCAAAGTAGGAGTGCCCAGAAAATTACCCCCTCTGAGAGTATCTAGAACATACCTATTCCAACTAGATATACCAACATAAAAATTCCTAAGAAGGATTGTGGTAGAATATTTTTTAGTACATCTATGATGAGAATTACTTATTCTATACCAAGTATCTTTCAGACTTTCTCCTCCTTGTTGCTTAAAAGAACGAACCTCTACTTCGGGAATACTCATTTTTGTAGGACTAAAGCAAGCCAACAAAAATAGCAACTAAAGTAGGTACTAAATTTTTTGTGTTTTTGATAAAAAGAGGCAAACAAAGAAAAACATAAAAAAGTAAAGAGATTGGTAGTGAGAGACTCCCCTTGCAGAAATCTCCTTTCTCCCCGGCAACGGCGCCAGAAAAGCTTGTGATGGCTCAGTTGATGTGGAGCCTGTTGGGAACCCCAAGAGCAAGGTATGATGAGCACAACAGCAAGTTTTCCCTTAGTTATGAAACCAAGGTTATCGAACCAGTAGGAGAAATAAACCACTTCCTAAGGTGTTGCTAGCAACGCGGAACCTGCACATAACACAACCAAAATACTTTGCCCCAACTTATGAGTGAGGTTGTCAAGCTCACTGGTTTTTATGAAAACAAAGGATTAAACGTATAGTGTGGAAGAAACTAATTTCTTGTAGTAATTGGAGAAAGTAAACAGTAAACAGTAGATGAAATATCAATGGGAAGGAATGGACCAGGGTCCACAGTTCACTAGAGGTATTTCTCCATAAGATGAATAACATGCTGGATGAACAAATTACAGTTGGGCAATTAACAAATAGAGAATGCATAACAATGCATGTACATGACATGATGATCACTATGAGATTCACTTGGGCATTACAACATGATACATAGACCGTAATCCAACTACATCTATGACTAATAATCCACCTCCGGGATATCATCCGAACAACCCACGAGTATTAAGTTGCAAGCAATAGATAATTGCATTACGCAAAGTGTGTAAAGTAAAAATACAATTGCCCTTGGACAAAGCATTGTTGTTTTCTCCCTAGTAGCAACAACACATCTACAATCTTAGAAGTTTCTGTCAATCTCCCAGATTACTAGAGGCATGAACCTACTATTGAGCATAAATACTCCCTCTTGGAGTCACAAGCAAATACTTGGCCAGAGTAACTACTAGCAACGGAGAGCATGCAAAATCACAAATAACATAGACATGATAGAACAATAATCAATCTGACATAATACTCAATATTCATCGGATCCCAGTGAACACAACATGTAGCATTACAATAAGATGATCTTGATCATGATAGGCAACTCACAAGATCTAAACATGACGGCACAGATAGGAGAAACAACCATCTAGCTAGTGCTATATGGGACGTGTAGTCCAAGGATGAACTACTCACACATCACTCCGGAGGCAGGCACGGTGATGAAGAAGGCCTCTGAGATGATCTCCCCTCTCCGGAAGGGTGCCAGGAAGAGCTTCAGATCCCTCCCGATCTAGGGACGATGGTGGCGGTGGCTATGCACTTTTTCATGGAATTCTGATCGGGTCCTTAGGGTTTTCGTCTCGGGGGGATTATATAGGTGGAGAGGCGGGGTCGTCGGAGTCGCGAGGGGGACACACCCTAGGGCGGGACGCCCCCTGGCCGTGCCTGGCCCAGGTGTGGACACCCTGGGGTGCCCCTCGCCCTCTCCTCCGGACTCCATCTCCGTCTAAAAAATAGGAAATTTGGCTTTTGTTTCGTCCAATTCCGAGAATATTTCTTTACTAGCTTTTCTAAAATACATAAACAACAGAAAACAGGAAACTGGCTCTATGGCACTTGTTAATATGTTAGTTCCAGGAAATTCATAAAAATGCCACAAAATGTAGAAAAAAACATAAGATAATTGGTGCAAAACAAGCATGGAGCATCAAAAATTATAGATACGTTTGCAACGTATCATCTACTTCTCCCAACATCAAGATGTAGACAATCTAAGACATGGTCACATCGATGAATATGATAATAAACTTTATCTTATTCCAATCTCATCCTAGGGTTTCTCCATCTCCCCAAGAACTAATGATCTACTCGGACATGGAGGTAGAAAACATCATAGCAATGGTAATGGAAATGATTATCGATGAATAGTACATGTATACATCCACAACTAGTGCAAGAATTACAACAAGATCTAGACGGGATGGATGGAGATTATGGTGGTGATGAAGATGCATCGGTTGATGAAGATGGAGATAGATGCCTTGGCCTCCCAGATTTGCGTAGGGCGAAAATCGATCCCTAGGGCAAGTTCCCCCTCTAGATGCCTTCTAGAGGTTAGGTTTTGGTGATTTCTGGGTGTTTTGTATGTCATCTCCCTGAACCAGTTGCACGGGGTGACTATTTGAGAAGGCTGAGGCGGCGCCAACTATACGGCGGGAACTATATGTCGTCCCGCCATATAGTTGGTCGTTAACTCTTTTGTCTCCGCTTCTCGCTTCGGGTTTTCTGATGGTATTATTAATATTTCCCAAATAAGCTATTTATGTACTTTTTGGCTCCTTTTCTCTCCAATACAACTGCTCCAAGAATTGTGTCCTTTGGATCCATCATCTGATCTAATCCTGGTGAAAATAAACATAAAAAAGTGCGTGTGAACATCGTAAAATACAAAAATCCTACATCTACAATGCAAAATAATAATGTAAAACATGATGCAAATATGCACTCATCAGAACTCTTTTACTTCCTTGATAACAGTGTGGTTGGTCCCGAATATCAACAGGTCATCAACATACAGACACATAATAACTCCCTCTCCCCCACCATGGCGATAGTACACACATTAGTCAGCTTCGTTTACAACAAAGCCTTTAGCAGTTAAAGTTCTTTCAAACTTCCCATGACACTTATTAGGAGCTTGCTTAAGACCATATAAAGACTTCACTAACTTACACACCTTTCCTTATTGACATATACTACAAATCCATCAGGCTGATCCACATAAATTTCCTGATCTAGCTCTCCATTTAGAAAAGCTATCTTAACGTCCATTTTATGAAAAAGAAGACCATGTGAGGCAGCCAAGGATAGTAGTACTCGAATAGTGGTCAATCTGGCTACATGTGAGTAGGTATCGAACAAATCTTCACCTTATTTTTGGGTATAACCCTTGGCCATAAAATGTGCCTTGTACTTTTCAATGGTACCATCAGGTCTAAGATTTTTATTGAACACCCACTTACATCCTATAGGTTTGCACCCATAAGGACGATCAGTGACTTCTCAAGTACCATTAGCTAAGATGGAGTCCATCTCGCTTCGGACAGCTTCCTTCCAGTAGTCGGTATCTTGAGATGCATAGGCTTATGAAATAGAAGTGGGAGTATCATCCACAAGGTACACAATGAAATCATCACCAAATGACTTTGCGGTCCTTTGTCTCTTGCTAATTTTGGGAGCTTCATTGTCTTCCTCCATAGGATCATCAAAGTGTTCTATCGGCATAGTGGGTTCAGGAATTATAGAAAATTCCTGACTAGATGAACTAGCCATCTCCTGATTTGATGAGCTAAACATACCTTTCATCGGAAAGATATCCTCAAATAAAGTCGCATCATTCGGCTCCATAATTGTACCAAAATGCATGTTGGATACCTCGGATTTTACTATCAAAACTATATAACCAATTCTATGAAAAGCATATCCCAGAAAAACACAATCCAGGGTTTTTGGTGCAAGATTTTGCTTCTTGGGTATTGGAATATTGACTTTCGCCAAACAAGCCCAAGTTGGTAAGTAAGAGAGTTTAAGCCTTTTCTTCTCCCATTCCTCAAATGAAGTCATGATTTTACCCTTCACGAGAACACGGTTTAGGACATGACACGCAGTCATTAGCGCCTCCCCCACCATTCCTTGGAAAGACCCGATGTGTCTAACATGGCGTTAACCAAATTAGTTAGAGTGCGGTTCTTTCTTTAGGCCACCCCATTTGATTGAGATTAGTAGGGAGGCATCCTCTCATGTATAATACCATGTTCCGTACAGAATAAATAAATTCATTTGAAAAGTACTCTCCACCACGATCCGACCTTAGCCACTTGATTTTAAGATCAAGTTGGTTTTCTGCCTCGGCTTTATAGATTTTGAAGTACTTCATAGATTCATCTTTAGATTTTAGAAGATAAACATAGCAGTATCTAGTGGAGTCATCAATCAACGTCATGAAGTATCTTTTTCCACCTTTTGTCAACACACCATTCATCTCACAAAGATCTGAATGTATAAGTTCTAGTGGTGCTAAGTTTCTCGGTTCCGCAGCCGTATGAGACTTACGGGGTTGCTTTGCTTGCACACAAACTTGGCATTTATAACCTTTGGCAGTGGTAAATTTCGTAATTAAACTCATATTGGCTAGCCGCGTCATGCAACCAAAGTTAATATGATAGAGTCGTGAATGCCAAAAATCATTGCAAACATGATTAATAACTTTAGTACATGAGTCTGATAAAGACAAGAGGAACATACCTCCGCACTCATAACCCTTTCCAACAAATTGTACATACTTAGAAATTACAACTTTATTGGACTCAAAAAACAACTTAAATCCATCTCGACATAAAAGCGATCCGCTGACGAGATTCTTATTGATGGAGGTAATGTGTTGCACATTCTTCAGCTGTACGGTATTCCTCGAAGTAAACTTGAGATTTACCGTACTAACACCATGAACAGAAGCACGTAAACCGTGTTCCATCAGCACGGAAGAAGTCCTTGAGACCTAATAAGAAGAGAACATGGAAATATCAGAACATACATGTGTATTAGCACCCGTGTCTATCCACCATTCAGTAGAATGACATACTAAAAGGATAGTAGGTAAAATACCATACCCAGCATCCTTCATCTCACTATCGCTAATAATAATATTAGTGGTCTTGTCGTTGTTCCCATGTTGACGCTTGTCAAAGCGATTAGGGCAGCTAGGAGCTCAATAATCAGGATCACCACATACATGGCAAGATCCTTTCCTCTTATAATTTTTTCTCTTGAAGTTGCTTGAGTGTGTGGCCTTGTTCTTGCCATTAAACTTCCCTGTGCCTTCATATTTGTTCTTATTCTTTAACTTGTGGGATTGGAAGTTTTTCCTCTGCACCAAATTTGCAGTAGAACCTCCCTATAATTCTCAATCAGTTTTGTTCTTTGCTCTAGACTTCTCTTTCACATGAAGATACCCAATGAGATCCGTAACAGAAAATTCATGTCTCTTATGTTTCAGAGAAGTATCAAAGTTCTTCCACGAGGGAGGAAGCTTGGCAATAATGCCACCGGCCACAAACTTGTCTGGTAAGGTACACTTGAACTGCTCAATTTCTTTGGCAAGTGATTGTATCTCATGATCTTGCTCAATGACGGAGCGCTCATCAACCATCTTGTAGTCATAGAATTGATCCATGACATACAACTTAGTGCCAGCGTCCGAGACCCCAAACTTGGCCTCGAGCGCTTCCCACGCGTCCTTGCCATTATCAAATGACATATACGGGTCAACAATGTGTCCCCAAGAACACTAAATAGAGCCACATAATCATGGTATCGGCTTTCTTAAAGGTCACTTCCTGCTCAGCAGAAAGATCTCCTTCAGGCTTGCCAAGATTGGCGTTGTAGCAGTTTAGGTTTTCAAACCAGAGAACTGCTCTCTCGCGCCATATCTTATAGTAAATGCCATCAAAAGGATACGAACTAGTAGCCGCGGCTACACCAGTGGAATTCAGTTGCCTATCATCGGGTTTTTGGATTATTGAAAATATAAGCAATAATCCATATGATTTAATCCGAATAATAAACTGATAAAGCATGATCATACAAACAATAGTAAAACCAATCATGCCTATCAACAAGGTAGATGAACAGATTATATCTATACAAGATAAACCTATCACATCTACACTAAATGCTAGAACAAAGAACTCTAGCAGAATCTAAAAAAGATAGTTGAGGATCACATACAGTGTAGACTGAATAGCAGTCGCTGCAGTAGCAGCCACAGCGTTGTCTCCCATGTTGAGGTTGTCAAAGAGGTTGGTGACGTCCAGGAAGAAGTCGTCGTTCGGGAACTCGTTGTTGGATGATATCGTGGTTGACTGTAGTCGCGCTTGAGCGCTCCCCAAAAACCTAATCGTCTCTCACCCGTACAAGTTCACGAGAGGCGGGGCTCCAGAGGACTACTGTCCCGATTTGTTGTGAACACCGCAAGCCGGGATGGGGAAGACGAAGGCGGTGACGCAAGGTTCTAGAAATAGGTGCGTGTGTTATGTGGATTACTGTTTAGGATTAGAGCGGGCGCTTATATAGTGCAGGTTAGGGAGATCGTGGGGCACAGCCCACATTCGAGTCGGTAACATCTCACGATCCGTAAAAACTATAAACGGCTGATTGATTAACGTGTCCATTAATGACTCATAATTAATTTTCCCAAACAGCAAAATAAAGCTCGGCTCGGCGAGATTCCCGCAACCCGCAGCGCGCGCGTATCATGACGAGGCGAGGCGTGGCGTGGCGAGGCGAGACGGGCAGCGTCAGAGGAGGAGTGCGCGAGGACTTCTCTCCTTCTCACACCTTAGTGAGTGGTGCAACACTCTATTATATAAGGTGGTCCAACTCCCCTTCCATTAGCAATGTGGGAATAAACTTTAGCACCACTAGTACAGCCATATGTTGCCATGCACAAGTGAGCCAAAGAGAATTTCAGAATTTGTCTAATGGGCCAGCAGTCCAAAACTCACCAAATTCCAACAGGACTATCATTGGTTCATTTCTCATTGCTTGGATGGGTGGAATAGATTTGTGTAGTATCGCCGAATTAGTATCGTTGGCTTATCCTTTTTGTGATCATACCAAATAAGATAATAGTTTCCTATTTTGTTTACTAAATTTTAGTTTTTAGGTTGTAGTATCTTTGCTTCAATTGAGCCCCAATCTTATTCTCACTGGCATAAAATTTTAAGTGCTTTAATCTTGCAAAATATTTCAGGTTTGGTTTAGCTAGCAACCTGCCATGTCACTGCAGATGCTATCACCTCTGCACTAGTTCATAAGTATTGATAACCTTTTTCAGGTTTAATTGCCCGTTTTCCATTCAAAGCATATCATTTTAATTATTATGATTTTACTGATTGTGAGCTAATGCTTTTATTTCAGAATCACAAAACCTGGCCATCATGACAATGATATTCCATTTCTCAGCCAACCTTAAGTTGCAGCTACAACTTTTAGCTTATGAAGTCAAATAGGAAAAGGTTGTTCCACCATCATGCTCATTCACAGGTCCATGCACCACAGCCCTTGCCACTTTACCATCTCCACAGGCAACCTCAGCACGAACAATGCCGACCTTCTTCCAATTGATTCACAAGCGACAATTTCATATCCCCCTCATGACTAGAACACCGCTTATTATATCTAAATAATTTGTTATCCCAACTCTAGTATCTTATCGAAGTTTATCCTGGAATTCTACCTCGGATTTCTATGGTTAATTAATCGCAAAAATCACTCTATTTGTTCCTCATGTATTAATCCAATTTGTACGGTCTTAAACAAAGTTTCACCCAGAAGAATCAAGTATTTTCAAATGAAGAATCATTAACATCAAACCTTTCTTTCAAAGGAGGAGCAAAAAGCAACTTCTCTCTCCTCATAGGGAAGTGTTCAATACCTTTCTTGAATGGAAAATGATATTTAATGGTGCCTTCTTTCATATCAATGATGGCACCAACTGTTATAAGAAAAGGTCTTCCCAAAGTAATAGGACAGGAAGCATTGTATTCAACATCCAAACATAGAAATCAACAAGGACATAAGAATTGTTAACCATAATGAGAACATCATTAATATTCCCCATGAGTTTCTTTTTAGAATTGGCATTGAGTGGGACATCCAAATAACAATCTTCCAATGGTGGCAAATCTAGCATTTCATTAATCTTCCTAGGCATAATAGAGACACTAGAACCAAGATCACATGAAGCTTTGAGATCAAAGTCATTCACTTGTATATTAATAATGGGTTCCCAACTATCTTCTACTTTCCTAGGAATAGAAGCTTTGTGTTTTAACTTCTCTTCCTTAATCTTAACAAGAGCATCTGTAATGTGTTTGGTGAAATCAACATGCATATCACTAGCAGCAGGACTTCTAGTAATCTTTCGTAGGAACATAATCACTTCAGAAATATTTAAACCATCAATATCAAAGTCAAACTTAGCATCACTAGTAGTAGGCTCAATAGGCTTAGGCATGGTAGGAGGAGGAATAGGGACTACTTTTGGTTTAGTGGTGATGGTGCACACAGTATTGTTCCTATCAATTTCAGCTTCCCTTTCCCACTTAGCATGGAGTTGAGCTAACAGCCTAACATTTTCATCAATAGTAACTTGTATGGCATGAGCATTAGCAAAGGTGTTTTCCATAGTTTTAGGTTTAGCAGCCATTTTATTAACCAAGGAAGTTATAGCTTCAGACAAAGAGGATATATTTTTCTCAACAGTTAAAAGCTTCTCCTCTATAGTCTTAGTGAAAGTGGTTTGTTTACTAATAAAGTCCTTAAGCATGACTTCAAGTTCAGAGGGGGCACTTCTAGCATTATTGTAAGATATTCCATCGGAATTGCCATTATTAGGAGGATAAGGCCAATAATTGTTGTTGCTACCAAAATTATTCCTATAGGCATTGTTGTTGAAATTGTTATTTCTAATGAAGTTCACATCAACTTGCTCTTCTTGAGCAACCAAATAGGCTAAGGGAACACTATTAGGATCTAGAGGAGCTTTCCCAGTAACAAGCATAGGCATAGTAACATCAATCTTTTCACTCAAAGAGGAAGTTTCCTCAACATAATTTTACTTCTTACCATGTGGAGCTCTCTCAACATGCCATTCAGAGTAGTTAACCATCATATTATAAAGGAGCCTTTTTGCAGCACCCAAAGTGAGGCCCATGAAGGTACCTCCAGCAGCGGAATCCAACAGATTTCTTGAGGACAAGTTCAAACCTGCGTAAGAAGTCTGGATAATCATCCAAGAAGTGAGTCCATGAGTGGGGCAATTCTTAACCAAAGATTTCATTCTTTCCCAAGCTGGAGCAACATGTTCACTATCAAGTTGTTTAAATTTCATAATTTCACTTCTCATAGATATAATCTTAGCAGGAGGATAGTATTTTCCAATAAAAGCATCTTTGCACTTAGTCCAAGAATCAATACTATTTTTAGGCAAGGAAAGCAACCATTCTTTATCTTTTCCTCTCAAGGAGAAAGGAAAAAGCATGAGCTTAATAATATGTCCATCCACATCCTTATACTTTTGCATCTCACAAAGTTTAACAACGCTATTGAGATGGGCAGCAGGATCATCAGAACTAGCACTAGAAAATTGCTCTCTCATCACAAGATTCAACAAAGCAGGCTTAATTTCATAAAAGGTAGCATCAGGAGCAGGTGGAGCAATAGGTGTGCTAAGGAAATCATTGTTGTTGGTGCTAGTAAAGTCACATAACTTAGGTGGGCAAAGGTGGGCAAGCCAAAATTAGCAGCAACAGCTAGAGAAGGAACTAATTTTTTTGTGTTTTTGAATAAAGAAAGCAAACAAAACTAGACTAATTTTTTTGTGTTTTTTGAAAAGAGGAAAACAAAACCAAGGAAAAGAAAAAAAAAGCAAATTAAAAACAAAGTAAAGAGAAAGGAAGTGGAAGGCTCCCCTAGTGAAGACGTCCTTAGCCTCACCGGCAACGGCGCCAGAAAACTTGTTGCCTGTCAGAGAGGACTTTGTTGGGAACCCCAAGAGCAAGGTATGATGAGCACAGCAGCAAGTTTTCCCTCAGTAGAGATCGAGATTATCGAACCAGAAGGAGGAAGGAAACGTCACACTGGTGTTGCAAGCAACACGGAGACCTGCACAACACAAACTCAAGACTTTGCCCCAGCGAATCAGTGAGGTTGTCAAGCTCATCGGTTTGCTGTAACAAAGGATTCAACGTATGGTGTGGAAGGTAATGGTTTGCATCAAGTAAACAAGTAACAGTGGAAGATGTATCAATGGTAAAGATTGGACCGGGGTCCATAGTTCACTAGAGGTGCTCTCCTTGGATAAACAACATGGCATGAAGGGTAAACAAATTATAGCAGGGCAGTTGATAAGAACTGAGCAATGCATAACAATGAAATTACAAGTCAGAAATATCCTATGATATTCGATTGGGCAATGCAACAAGATACATGGACCGCCATCCAACTGCATCTATGACTAGAAGTCCACCTTCAGGTTATCATCCAAACCCCCTCCGGTATTAAGTTGCAAGCAACAGATAACTGCTTTAAGCAAAGTGTGTAAGGTAAATAGTCAACATGTTCCATGAACAAGTGACCATTGTTTTCTCCCTAGTAGCAACAACACATCTACAACCGAAGAGATTATTGTCACTTTCCTTGGAAACTAGAGGCATGAACCAACTATCGAGCATAAATACTCCCTCTTGAAGTCACTAGCAACTACTTGGCCAAGATAGCTACTAACAACGGAGAGCATGCAATATCACAAACAACATAGACATGATAGAATCATAAATACAAAACCATTCATCAAACCAACATAATAATCTCAATATCCATCGGATCCCCGCAAACACAACATGCATGATTACAAATAGATTAGATCTTGATCATGAACGGAGCTCACAAGATCTATACATGAAAGCACAAAGGAGGAGATACAACCATCTAGCTACTACATGGACCCATAGTCTAAGGTGGAACTACTCACGCATCATACCGGAGAGAAGGCCTCCTGGATGATCTCCCCCCGCCCCCCCGGCAGGGTGCCAGGAAGAACTTTAGACCCCCCCCCCCCGATCTAGGGACGATGGTGGCGGCGGCTACAGAAGGTTTCATGGAGATTTGATCGGGTAATTAGGGTTTCTGCATCGGGGTCTTCTTATAGGCGAAGGGGGAGGCCGAGGAGGCGGCCAGGGGGACACACCCCTCACAGGCGCAGGACAGGGCCCACCCGCGCCTAGGGGGGTCTGGCTGCCCTGGCTTGCATCTCCTTCTACACTCTGGACTTCTTGTTCCCCACGAAAAGTAATTGACTTTGACGTTTGTGCGTCCAATTCCGAGAATATTTCTTTACTAGCTTTTCTAAAACCAAAAATAGTAAAAAACAGGCAACTGGCACTATGGCAACTTGTTAATAGGTTAGTACCAGAAAACATGTAAAAAGTACCTCAAAGTGTAGACAAAGCAAAGAAAAGTAGATACTAAACAAGCATAGAGCATAAAAAATTATAGATACGTTTCCGACATATCAGACATTGATATGAATGGGGGAGAGCAGGGAGGTCGTGAGTCACAGAGAACGCACAGGGATCTGGGCGTTTATATATCCACTGGATACACCTGCAAAAACCTAAAAAGGGGATAGTACCTATCCTCCTATCGAAGAGATAACAAATGAGTTCGATCTGTTCAAACAAACAGTTCACAAAGTAGAAAAGATAAAAGAAAAAACCCAGAACAACCCCCTCAATCCCATCCAAAACAGGCAGCTGGCAAAACTAACACACCCCCACCCCCGCACGCACAGCCTCGTCCCTCCCCCCACATCCGCGCCACGCAACCACCCTCCACCCCCCACACCTCCCACCACCCGCCAACAGTAAAACCCTAGCCGCGCGTGTAGCAGGCCAAGAACAAGTAAGAACCCTCCCCCCACCCCCCGACCACCAATCCCTTCGCACACACCCCTACCCTCACCACAAGATCCGCGGGGAAGAGGAGCCTGCAACACTGCATACGCTCTAGAGAAGCAGATCTGAGCCCAAAAAAAGATAAGTAAGAACTCAAAATTTGCTTAGATTAGCTCAGAAGGTCTTGTTTTTGTTAGGGCATACAAACTTTCTACTGCCTCCAATTAGAAGAAAACTAGCTCATTATTTGTGTGGTTTTGTTAGGGAATTTGGTTCATACCCGTGCCAATTACAGTTCACATTGTTGTGTGTGGTTAACAAACAATATAAATTCACATAGACTAAAAATCAATAGGTCACCATAGCTCTGTGTTGGAGAATCTATAGGTGTGTTGGAGGAAAACAAGTCAAAATTGCCTAGATAAAAAGGCTACAGTTCACACATTTCTATTTATGTGCTTCTAAATGCTTTTGGAATTACAGTTAACACAAAGTGTATTGTACATAAACAAGTTAGAGTTATGATGAACTACAATTGCAGTTCACTAAACAAAAAAGGTATAGTTGACTGAACATACAAAAGTTATAGTTCACATTGCTTATGTGCTATGTGTACTGTGATTAAAGTTCACATAAACTAAAAAGATCAGTAGTTAAAATAAAAAGTTCACATAATGTAAAATTGTAGTTCACTTAACAGAAAAAGTATAGTTCACTGAACATACAAAATTTATAGTTCACATTACTTATGTATTGTGTGTAACTACATTTTTTAGTGGATGGTTGGCACCTCAAGGTTCGTCTACCTTAGCGGCAGCGATAGCGATAGCAGCGATGACGATGTGCTCTATGTTAAGCGAGATAAAATACAAACCAGGAAATAATGTATCTTGTGCATTTGACAGATTACAAAAGAATACCTATTAATTGCATCTGATACAAATTATTCTGGTTTGCTTCTTCAAGGTCCATTTCAAGGTGTTGAATGGTTTGACAAGCGTGTTCAGTACGGCAACAAGATTCACATGAATGCAGTGAGTCACAGGGATCTGAAAGAATAGTGTAGCAGTTTCAACCCACCCATACCTTACTATGTCTGCGGGATGGATAACAAGAATGTCCACCCTACTACGGGGAAATGGTAAGAACATAAAATTGTACTATTTCTATATGTTTAACAGTGTAGATTTATTTTCTAAACAAACCATTACTATTACTGAAAAAATGCTTCTTTTCCAACTTATGCAGAGTTTCAGGTTTTCATATTCAAGGTTTTATCTGAACACTTTCCTTGGACCTGTGGAATCCATTCCAATAACTTCTCCTACCAGCGTCGCTTGGACTGGAGCATCTGCAAGGATGCATGTTGATGACGTTGAAAAAGCATCATTAACACATGGTTGGACCGAGGTTGTTCTTGGAGCAAAACTCATGGAGGAAGATGTGTGCATGTTCGGGTTCTACAACGGAGGCCCCACAAAAGGCTGCTTCATCATACGCCTTGATGTGTAATCAGTGATAGCTATGCTGATGGCTATACTTGCATGACTCCAAGTTATCGTACTCTTGTTAGCTATGAAATTCTATGTTAGCCTACATATTATATAAGACTTAACAAATTTATGTTGTGTTATCTATTAAGACCATTAAGATTCTGTTGCAATTTATCTATTCAACATTAAGATTATGTATGACCATTAAGATTGTGTACAGTGACAAGAAAGTGGAGAAAACCAATCCAATTTAACGAAGAGTGAAAGAATGATAGTACACTGTTTTTATATACATGAAATTCACACTATACACAAATGAAGTTCACATGTGACAGGAGCAAAAAATCTATGCTAAAACATAAAACCCAATGGAAAACATCAGAATAATTTAGAAGGTTCACATGAATACAAATTATAGTTCACATATGCTTGTGGGTGCAAAAGATAGAAAAATAGGGTACAAATGAATTTTACTTGGAAGGTTTTAAAAAAGTTCTAGCAACATGAAACTACTTTTACAATAGTTCAGAAGTTCACAAGACAAATAAACTATAGTTCATATAACTTTTTCTGTAGTAAAAAAGTGGTTCACAATACATTGAAAAGAACAAGTCCACATCAGACTGAATATGAAAAACCAGAACAAAAAACCTCTATAATCTCCCATTCATGCATTTTCCACATGTTTGATTTAAATCCAAGGTTCACATTAAATTGGAACAAAAGTTCATACCAAACAGGAACATGAATTCACATTGAAAAAAGGAAAAACGCAAAAAGAACAATGTGTTCAAGATTTCAGCTTTCGAACTGTTTTCAGCTTAAAAATACCACCACATAAACCAAAATCATAAAAATAAAAGCAGTTCATATAACAAGCAGGACAAAAGGTTCACATCCATACAGTGTAAAAACATGATTGTTTCCAAATGTGGAACTGAAAATGTAAAAACAAATACAATCAATCAGCACAAATGCTCCAATTGCAATATACCTACTAAAGAATAACAACTAATACATCGGGTCCACAGACTACAATACTCGAACCGACACTTTTCCACGCCTACTCCTGAGATGATGCCAATCCAAGCAACAAAAGCAGATCTCTAAGTTTAGCTGGCCACTCAAACTCTTGTATTTCATTCTTGGGATGAAACAATAGCTGGTATATGTGCTCAGCCTTCCAGTCCTCCACACGACGCTGATACGAAAGAACAAAAGGACAAAGTGGAAAACATTAGTTTCAGACTGAGAAGCTTGAAGTAAATACAATAGGTAGAAGACATGAGAGGGGCAAATAAAAAATACTAACATCTTTGTTGTTAATCTTATCAATCAACCTATCACCATCGAATGTTCGGGCGATCTTCAGAACATAAATCCACACTCGTTTGCTCCTTGTTCAGGTGTTTTGAAGAAGTTGCACTTCTCTACTTTGAGCTCCCATGGGAACTTGTTGTGCTTGTTGAATTCAACAATGTCATAGACCCTCTTCATCAGGATAACCATTCTTCTCATCTGTTTTGCATGGATTTAAGAAAAAGATACACTATGAAAACACCAGACTAAAGCATTAAAGAAGTCGTACTAAAGAAAGATAAAGGTAACATACTATTTCAACACGGTCATAATGGTGTCAAGACCGAGTTTTGTCTTTACCACACTTTGAATATCTGATTGTATCAAAAATATCCAGGGAGCCGGTGTATCTATTCATGGCATATAACGTATAATGATTCTTATGGAAGCGAGGAATTAAAACATGCATGAAAAGAAAAAAGCATAAGTAAAAAATCATGTCATTTACTACGAAAAAGTTCATTTAAGGGTAGCGGAAGAGTTCACTTGCCAGGTTGGATGTTAGAAAATTTTCTGATGGCCTCACATACGCATGAAACATTTTGGCGGCTGCTTCTACGTTGAACTCCCGTAACGGCTTTGGGTTCCCTTTATCATCTAGTGACTCAAATGGAGCAATACCAAGAACATACTGCATAACAAAAGGTAGAACATTTAAAAAAAGATAGCATAGACTATAAAACCTATAAATTACAAATAAAATATAAAAAGGAAAAGCTATGTTCCAATCCATGAATTAGTTCTAGTTCACATTAGTGTGTTGAATAAAAAAAATTGATGATCACATGCATAACAAAGTTCAGTTGTTGAAGAAATAGTATGTTAAAATTACAGTTCACATGGATATCTCTCTATAGCTCACATGGCAAAATGAATTCAAGTTCACATAGAATTTTAACTTCCGTTATTGTGGTACTCTGAGATGACAGTTCACAGTAGTGTATTCACAACTTGAATGTTCACATTACAAAAAAGATAGCATAAACTATAAAACCTAGAAATCACAAATCAAATATAAAAAGAAAAAGCTATGTTACAGTCCATGAATTAGTTCCAGTTCACATCAGTGTGTTGAATGAAAAAAGGTTGAAGATCACATGCATAAAAGTTCAGTTGTTTAAGAATAGTATGTTGAAATTCTAGTTCACATGGATATCACTCTAAATCTCACCTGACAAAACAATTGAAGTTCACATAGGTTTTAACTTGTGTTATTGGGATACCATGAGATTACAGTTCACAGTAGTATGTTCACAACTTGAAGTTCACGTGACAAAAAGCTGATAGTCCATAGTGTCTATATGGTTCCAGTTCACATGGAAAATTTATCAGAGGTTAAAAAAGAAGGTTATACCGGGATGAAAAATGGAGCGAGCATGACACGTTTCCCTGATGCAAACATTTTTTTCATGATAGGGTCATCCTTCCAGAATGATAAGGCATTCTCCATAATTTCTGCACAGATCATTTCGCACCGTTCAAATGCCTTGAACATATCCTCTCCCTAAACATCAAAGGGGATACCATTCAGGCTTGTGATTCTGAATATGGGAGTTCTACTATGCAAGAAAAAGTGAGATAAGCATGGTAATAAAAAGGAAATATCACAATAGACAGAGAAAGAGGAAATATATAACTCACTTCGCATATTTCTGCAAATACTCAGGGCTCAAGATAAGCTTTTTGATATCCTTTGCCTTGACTAAGTATGACGGATCAAAAGGGTTCCCTCAACCGCACTGGCACTTTGGTAGCCCTCTTAGTTGATATAACGGGAGTCTGCGATACAAAATCATCACTACTGCCACTGGGACATGTTTCAGCAACCTTGGCAACAACCTTGCTTTTGACAGTCCATGGCGCAGGATAAACAAAATCATCGTCGTCTCCACCTTCGACATCAACAACATTCTTCTTATTCTTGTCCTATGCAGCACTAGTGCTCCTGGTAATTCGTTTTGTAGCAGTATGAAGCTTCGGAGCAGTCTTCTTCACCTTGCTAACTTCATTTAGGAAAGTGTCTTAAGAGATCATGCGAACATCAGGTGTGACAGTTTCAAGGTCAAACAGAGCAAAGTTATCCTCCTCCATGTAGAGAGGTGTCTCTGAAAAATAACAAAGAAGTGTGTAAAAATGAGAGAACAAAAACATGTTAGATTGGTATAAAACTTAGCTTGAAAATTTGAACTTTAAATTAAAAGGTGAAGTTCACTTGGTCAAATCATAGAAGAAAAATACCTGCATCAACACCTAATAAACCTTTTAGGTTAATTTGGAAATGACCTGAAGTGAGCCAGCTATAAAGCAGTGTCATCCTTATTATTAATATGTTTCCTTGCTTGAATATAACCAAACTTACACCATCCCAAGTTAGAATATACTGAATCATGAAGAAACCACAATCATTCCTGTCAAAAAACACAAAAAAAGCAAGTTCACTATTAAAATCTTAAGTTACATCTAATAGAACAAATTAAGAAAAATAAAGTCCACATTGATATGCATACAGGTTCACTTCAGTATAAAGACATGCAAGAAAAGAAGCCCCTGGGATAAATAGAAGTTATAGCAAACAGAACAATTACCATACTTGTGGTAATTTATGTAAAGAATAATAGTGTGCTTGGAATATGCCCTAAAAAGGTGAGGTTCAGTAAATAAAAAGTTGTGGTTCACATTACTTATGTCCTGCCTGCTCTAAAGTTGCAGTTCACATAAGTCTGTTTAGTAATAAGGTTCAGTAATAATATTAAATAGGTAAAAATACAAAAATAATTTTGACTTGTGTTTATTTCTACAATAGTTAAGTTCACTCCAGTTGACTTGTGTTTATTCCAAAGTTCATTTGAAACGCTATTAAAAGTTCATTTGTATTAAAGTAAGGTTTGATGGAAGTACACATCAAGTGTTCGCTATGCAAAAAAATGTTCACACTAAGAATACAAAAATGGTTCACTATAGATACAAAACAACAAACCAACACAGGTCCTGGAATAACAAAGTGCGTAATAGAAAAAACATACGGGGTTAGCTGCTTTGGCACTTCAACAAAATGCTGCACAAAATGATCAATAGATGGTGGGGAGAACGACTCCCCTTTCTAGAGAAAACTTGCCTCCATAACTTCTTTATGCCATGAACCATGGTATTGAAACCCGATGAGCACATGGGCTAAACTCGTCACGCAGAGAGTCAAGCAACTCGAATCGTTCGATCTTCATGTTAATGGTGACTACACAATAGTGTCCACCCCCCGTGGTCCTGGAGGGTCAGGCGGGTCGAAGGTTGCAAAACAAATCTTAAAAGAAAATAAAAAGGAAAGTGACACATTAACAATATATCAGACAGTTCAGATGGTGAACATGCCATAAAATATAAAAGTTGAAGTTCACTACATAAATAGAAAAGGAAACCAAGAAGGCGGTGCTTACCATCTTTTTCATGTCCAAGCGCTCCTCGGCATCAAGACTAAATAATCTCCTCAAGGGGACACTGTTGAGATTCCTTTCAAAAATATGCCTCTGGATTGAATAAAGGGAATATATTTTAAAAAGGAAGAAGAAGGTGTTTTCGAGTAAAATAAAACAAATGAAACAAAAGTTCACATATGAAAGCATAAAAAGATCAGACAAAAACATCATACACAGCAAATGTATAGTACAACAAATTTCCCAGAATTCTTGAAATTTTGGCGAAGCAAGTATGTTGCAAATGGGACAACATAAGAACATGGCATGCCAGTAGGCTTAAATGCTTCTGCAACATTTCCAATTGTGCATCGAGCCTCGTCGTTAATGAAAAGCACATCATTCCTACAAAAAAATAACAGATGTGATATGTATTAGACACTACACACAAATATAACATAAAAAACCAAACAATAAGAGCAATGCAACAATAATAAATGTAGGGATACGGGTAGGCTACACTAGCGCAAATCAAAAAAAATCTACTGCGTATACCAGGATTACTGTTGTCATAGATCACGGGATTACCACTAGACGCGCAGTTGTGGAATCGATGAAGCGCGTCGAGGTAGTGCAGACGATCTACGATTCCTCCTTGTTCTCGTCCCCCGAGCAGATCCCCTTGCGCGGCTCGTCCAAACGCTACAGATGCAGTGCCTCCGAGGTATCCACACATACAGGGTGGAAGCGTCAGACGCCAGACTGCTAGCTCCGTGCGTGCAACATAGGCGTGAGGAGTGGCGGCTGGGTGGAATGATCTAAGGTCTAACCCTGGTCAGCTCGCCCCACCCTCTCTTATATAGGCATCCCTAGTGGGCTTCTACATTAGCAGCCCATTAGTAGCCTAAGCTTGGTCTAATTCGGATCCAATCCTCATTAGGCTTCCAGCCCCTTAAGTGTGTGACCCTATAGGTTCATATACGTATAGATATGACACGAATACACTTATTCTGCCAATAGTTGGTAGTGGCCTCTAGCAAGACGTGCCAACTACTAAACGCATACAAAGATCATATCGGACGAACCATCACAAGGTTTAGTACATGTCTTTCCCTTTGCCTCACGATATTTGGTCTAGCTCCAAGCTGACCTCCCTTTCTCGATACTGTGATTCAGAATCCCTTTACTAGGTTAACTATTAACCCTATGTAGCACAGCCATGAATTTCTGGATCCGATCACTCGAGGGGCCCAGAGATATCTCTCTCAAGTAGAGAGAGGCAAATCCCATCTTGATTGACCATGCCTTGCATCATGCTTCAGGACAAACCCGAAAGCTACCTGTATAACTACCCTGTTACGGTGCGGCGTTTGATAGCCCCAAAGTAGGTCGATCCACATCTCAAGTACATGCGACAATCTCAGGTCTAAGGACAAAACATACACGATGTGTAGAGAGAGCTGCAACTAATTGTCAGTCTCAAGTTGGGTCAGTCCAACCCCATGTTCATAACATGTGTCCACATCATTGGTTTGACATCTCCATGTCTATGACTTGCGAAACATAGTCATCAACCAATCGATGTGCTAGTCTAATATTCATGTGTGTCCTCACATGAACTCCGACTAGGGACAACTATTAAATAACCATACAAGTAAAGATTTTCACAAAAAATTCACATAATTGCCAATCAATACAAGTTGCCTGATATGGATATTCAAGGAACATTACAATAACTCATGGAAACATATGAAATATAATCATCTCTATGATTGCCTCTAGGGCATATTTCCTTCAGTCTCCCACTTGCACTAGAGTCAATCTAAAATGTATCTAATACCAATTGCTCTTGTGTGCGCTTCATGCGCGGGCTGCGGGAGAGGCTTAGTCAAGGGATCAGCAGCATTTGATTTTGTATATATTTTGCATATCATGACACTACCACCCTCAACGAACTCACGAATCTGATGGTAACGCATGCGAATATGTTTGTTCTTCTAGTGCTGTCTAGGTTCCTTGGCTTGTGCAATAGCACCATTGTTGTCACAATAAACGTCCAAGGGATTGGACGCTCCCTGAACCACACCGAGAGCGATCAGGAAATTCCTAATCCAAACAGCTTCCTTTACAGCCTCTGAGGCAGAAATATATTCAGCTTCTATTCAAGAGGAGGTCACGGTATCTTGCTTGGAACTTTTCTAGCTCACAGCACCACCATTCATGACAAACACATAACCTGATTGCAATTTTGAATCATCTGAGTCGTTAAGGTAACTCGCATCTATGTAACCCTTTACACTGAGTTCATCCTCGCCTCCATAAACTAGGAACACATCCTTAGTCCTTTTCAGGTACTTAAGGATGGTCTTTACCGCTGTCCAGTGACCTTCACCTGGATCAGCCTGGTATCTGCTCGTAACACTTAGAGCATAGGAAACATCTGGGTGAGTACATACCATTGCATACATGATGGATCCAATAGCCGAAGCATATGGAACCCTGCTCATGCGCTCACGCTCATAAGTAGTCAAAGGACACTGAGTCTTGCTGAGTTTAATGTCATGAGACATGGGCAAGAACCCCTTCTTAGCCTCTTCCATGCTGAACCATTTCAACACTTTGTCAATGTATGTACTCTGGCTTAATCCAATTAGCCTTTTTGATCTATCTCTATAGATCTTGATGCCTAGAATATATGCCGCTTCTCCCAAGTCCTTCATCGAAAAACTATTTTTCAATGAGGTCTTAACAGAATCGAGCATAGGAATGTCATTTCCAATCAGCAATATGTAATCTACATATATGATTAGAAATACCAGCGATCTCCCACTTTCCTTCTTGTAAACACAAGGTTCTTATTCGTTTTTGATGAAGCCAAACTCCTTTACAACTTCATCAAATCGAATGTTCCAACTCCGAGATGCTTGCTTCAGCCCATAAATGGACTTCAGAAGTTTGCATACCTTTCTAGCATTGTTTGGATCAACAAAACTTTCGGGCTACATCATATACACGTCCTCAGTTAGGATTCCATTTAGGAAAGCCATCTTGACATCCATCTTCCATATTTCATAGTCGAAATGTGCAGCAGTGCCTAGAATTATCCGTATAGATTTAAGCATCGCTACGGGCGAGAAAGTCTCGTCGTAGTCAACTCCTTGAACTTGTCGAAAACCTTTTGCAACAAGTCGAGCTTTATGGATGTGAACATTTCCATCCATATCAATCTTCTTATTATAGATCCATTTGCACTCGATGGCTTTAAAACCATCAGGCAGGTCAACCAAGTTCCAAACTTGATTGTCTCCCATGGACTCTATCTTGGATATCATGGCGATCAGCCATTTCTCAGAGTCTGGGTCCACCATCACTTCTGCATAGGTCGCAGGCTCATCATTGTCTAACAATTATAATTCCCGCGCTTCGCGGAGCCTCGCCGACCTTCGTGGTTGTGGTGATTTTGTTGCCACGGGTTCCTCAACTTGTTCTGCTACAATAGCATCACTCGTAGAAGCATCCCCAATTGGCTCATCTTGAACTTCTTCAAGTCGCACCGACCTTCCACTTGTTCCCTTTGTGAGAAACTCTTTCTCTAGGAAAACACCGCTACGAGCGACAAACACTTTGCCCTCCTCTCGGTTATAGAAGTAATACCCTAAGGTTTCCCTCGGATATCCCACGAAAATGCACTTATCCGATTTGGGTGTTAGCTTGTCCGACTGAAGTCGCTTGACAAATGCATCACAACCCCAAATCTTTAGAAAAGACAAACTGGGATTCTTTCCAGTCCACATCTCATATGGTGTCTTAACTACGGATTTAGATGGTACCCTATTAAGTGTGAAAGCTGCCGTTTCTAGAGCATAACCCCAAAATGACAATGGCAAATCCGACTGGCTCATCATCGATCAAACCATGTCCAACAAAGTTCGATTACGCCGTTCGGAGACCCCGTTCCTTTGAGGCGTTCCGGGCGGCGTAAGTTGTGGAAAAATTCCTCAACTCTTAAGATGATCGCTAAATTCGTGACTCAAATATTCACCTCCACGATCAGATCGGAAGGCCTTTATTTTCTTGCCACGTTGATTCTCTACCTCACTCTAAAACTCCTTGAACTTTTCAAAAGTTTCAGACTTATGCCTCATTAAGTAGACATAACCATATCTACTGAAATCATCAGTAAAAGTAATGAAGTAGTGATATCCTCCTCTGGATGTCGTGCTCATTGGTCCAATACATCAGTATGTATGAGTTCCAACAAGTCTGTCGCTCTCTCGGGTAAACCCGAAAAAGGCGACTTGGTCATCTTTCCAAGTAAACAAGCTTGACATGTCTCGTATGATTCAAAATCAAACGAAGTTAGAAGACCATCACCATGGAGCTTCTTCATGCGCTTTTCACTTATATGCCCCAAATGACAATGCCATAAATAGGTAGGACTCAAATCATTAGGCCGAAGCCTTTTAGCCCTAACATTGTAAATAGATGCATTATCAAGATTTAAAATAAATTACCCATTCACAATGGGAGCATTAGCCATAAACATATCATTCTTACAGATTACACAACCATTGTTTTCACTCGCGAATGAATAACCATCCCTCATCAAACATGAAGGTGATAAAATGTTTCGACCCATACTAGGAATGTAATAACAATTATTTAACTCCATAATAAATCTTGACGGAAGGTGAAGTTGCATGACGCCGACGAACAATGCAGCAACCCTTGCTTTATTTCCGACGTGAAAATCCACTTTGCCTTTCTGCACTTCTCTAGTCCTTATTAGCCCCTGCATCAAATTGCAAATATGAGCAACCGATCCGGTATCAAATACCCAAGAGTTAACATAGGAATCAGCGAGAAGAATGTCCACAACATTTACAACAAGCGTACCTGAGTGGCAAGTACTCTTACTTCCACTCTTCTTCAAAGAAGTCTGGTACTTGCTGCAGTTTCTTTTCCAGTGGCCATGTTCATGACAAAAGAAGCACTCAGTGTCTTCTACAGGTCCAGCCTTTTGCTTGGGTGCAGACTTAGGGATCGTATCCTTAGCCTTGCCCTTCTTCTTCCAAGAAGTACCCTTTTTCTTGAAGCTAGGCTTGTTCTGCACAGCCATCACATGGCTATGCCATGCACACTTCTTCATATCACTTTCTGCTGTTTTTAGCATCCCTCATAACTCATTAAGGCCCTTCTCCACCCCATGCATATGGTAGTTCGAAATGAACTGTCCATAGCTGGATGGAAGAGACGCCAAAATGAAGTCAGTGGCCAACTCTTGGCCTAGTGGAAAACCAAGCTTTTCCAAAGTCTGACTGTAACCAACCATTTTGATCACATGGGGGCCTACAGCTACTCCCTCTGCCAGCTTGCATTCGACAAAGGACTTGGCAACATTGTACCTCTCAGTCCTTGCCTGATCTTGGAACATGTCCTTAAGCGCAACGATCATATCGTACGCCTCCTGATCCTCAAACTTCTTTTGAAGTTCAGGTTCCATGCATGCAAGCATAAGACAACTAACCTCAAGAGAATCATCACATGCTCTCTTGTAGGCATTCTTTAGGGCAGCAGATGCATTATCAGCAGGTTCATCGGGGATTGGGGTATCCAGAACCGTTTCCTTTTTATCAGACCTAAGAACAATTCTCAGGTTACGGACCCAGTCCGAATAGTTTGTTCCATTTAGTTTATCTTTGTCAAGAATCGAACGCAAAGAGAAAGGTGATGTAGTGTTCAGTGCCATTGATCTACAACAGAAAACATGCAAAATACTAAGCCATGTAACCATGAAAGAGTAAAACATATTAAACAATTTAATAGCATATACTCCCGCTTAAATCAATATCCGTCTATTGATACTAAGTGATTCAAGATCCACAATTAACAAGTCGACTAGTGAGCTTTATCATCACTGCTAGAAGACAAGGTAAATCAGTAAGAAACACTTGCTAATCATATCACATATGACACTTGTTGTTGGGTGACATCTCTATGTCAAAACTAGGCGCCCAACCTTTATGCCCCAAGGTCCTTAACTGTTAAGATGACCTTGTCAAGCTCACCAACCCTTATGCATGTAGGTATCCGATACAAACCCATCCAGCCAAGGAAAACCGCGTCACCCTAATTTCATAGGCCCACCAACGATTGTACAGGGCATAGGATGGTGCAAGGTTTGGTTGGGAGGGCATGGTTAAACTTAAACTTTCTGAGGGATCGTTCTACTTCTATCATCTAAGCATGCATAGTAGTAAAACACATAAGAATAGCATTCACATAGATGTGACACAGTATGACCCATTTTCTCATGGTGATCTCCATCGCCATAGAACCTGTCCACCATGATGATCTCCATCTTCATGTTCCATGTGAGCCATCTTCCAGGTGATGAGTCCTCCAAGAACTAATACAAGCTATTACTCCTAACAGCTAGTAATCAAAATTACATAGTATTGGGATCATCACAAGTTGGCACGCATGCCATTACAATAAATGACAACACATATGGCTCCAGCCGTGTTGCCCTACTCATGACACGCGTGTCATGCAAATTTTCATACATGCATCACATACATATATGGGCCATACTGATCACATACATCTTGCAAAACAAGTTATGCATAGAATCGCATTCTACCAGATCATGTGACATCGCAGCACCTAGTTACCTTAACGAGATACAAAAGGGGCTACGATTAAGGGGGGTCTAGGGGTTCCGGAAAACCGTGAAAAATGAGAGATCGAATCTTCACAATTTTCTTTAAGGATTTTGATCTGCAAATCAAATTTACCATAAACCGACTCCTGTCCCGATTCAATCAAACTCCTTTGATCACGGTACATCGATTTTAGATCTAGGTTCCGATTCGATCAATCATATTGATCTTCGCGTGATTCAATAGGATTTATGTGTCACTGTCTACCCCGATGGCGGAAACCGACTGGTAGGGGTAAGTCGTTCGACAACCTCACAATTATGATCACGGAAAGCAAGATCATAGATCAATCCTGAACCACCGCCATATAAACGATCACATCATTCATATCACCATATGCAAACATCCCGAACCTATAACTGAATAGCATTGGCTCTGATACCACTGTAGGGATACGGGTAGGCTACACTAGCGCAAATCAAAAAAATTCTATCACGTATACCAGGATTACTATTGTCATAGATCACGGGATTACCACTAGACGCGCAGTTGCGGAATCGATGAAGCGCGTCGAGGCAGTGCAGACGATCTACGACTCCTCCTTGTTCTCGTCCCATGAGCAGCTCCCCTTGCACGGCTCGTCCAAACGCTACAGATGCAGCGCCTCCGAGGTATCCACACGTACATGGTGGAAGTGTCTGACGCCGGACTGCTAGGTCCGCGCATGCAACATAGGCGTCCCTAGTATGCGTTTAGGAGTGGCGGCTGGGTGGAATGTTCTAAGGTCTAACCCTGGTCAGCTCGCCCCACCCTCTCTATATAGGCGTCCCTAGTGGGCTCTACATTAGCGACCCATTAGTATCCTAAGCCTGGTCTAATTCGGATCCAATCCTCATTAGGCTTCCAGCCCCTTAAGTGTGTGACCCTATAGGTTTATATACGTATAGACATGACACGAATACACTTATTCTGCCAATAGTTGGTAGCGGCCTCTAGCAAGACGTGCCAACTCCTAAACGCATACAAAGATCATATCGGACGAACCATCACAAGGTTTAGTACATGTCTTTCCCTTTGCCTCACGATATTTGGTCTAGCTCCAAGCTGACCTCCCTTTCTCGATACTGTGATTCGGAATCCCTTTACTAGGTTAACTCTTAACCTTATGTAGCACGGCCATGCATTTATGGATCCGATCACTCGAGGGGCCCAGAGATATCTCTCTCAAGTAGAGAGGGGCAAATCCCATCTTGATTGACCATGCCTTGTAGCATGCTTCAGGACAAACCCGAAAGATACCTTTATAACTACCCTGTTACGGTGCAGCGTTTGATAGCCCCAAAGTAGGTCGATCCACATCTCAAGTACATGCGACAATCTCAGGTCTAAGGACAAAACGTACACAATGTGTAGAGAGAGAGCTGCAACTAATTGCCAGTCTCAAGTTGGGTCAGTCCAACCCCATGTTCATAACATGTGGCCACATCATTGGTTTGGCATCTCCATGTCTATGACTTGCGAAACATAGTCATCAACCAATCGATATGCTAGTCTAATATTCACATGTGTCCTCACATGAACTCCGACTAGGGACAACTATTAAATAACCATACAAGTAAAAGGTTTCACAAACAATTCACATAATTGCCAATCAATACAAGTTTCCTGATATGGATATTCAAGGAACATTACAATAACTCATGGATACATATGAAATATAATCATCTCTATGATTGCCTCTAGGGCATATTTCCTTCAATAAAAATCCATACTTCTTAGTAGGATGAGATCCCAGTATCAATACAGTATCATACACCTCCTTGATTCTTATAAAAGCAGGAAGCTGTGATATATTAGGTGTCGACAAACACCCAGATGCTGAAAACAGAAAAACAGAAAAGCTAGTTCACATCAACCTCTATATAGAGTTCACTTAAGGAGAAAAGATCATAGAGATAGGAAAAGGGTACAATTTGTATCTGCCTGGCAAGAATCCTTGTGAGGAGAATTCACTGCACAATGTAACCTCCACCCCGTACCCCGCCAACATACCACACAAAAACATAACACACATTTACACATGTGGGAAAGGTAAAAGATAATCCATTACATAAATTGTTCAGGTCTTACATTTGTCTCATTACACCGGTCACCCCACAAAACCAGACCAAAACACCTCAACACCCTGCCCCCCATCCATAAAACACAAAAAAGACGCATACATGATAGTTATAAAAAACATATATCATATATAAAGCAAAAGGGGCATGGAGAACTTGTAGGAACAAAACAAACAGATGATGGAGGTGGGAAGGAAGGGCAGTGGGGTGGATGAGGTTTCTTATTCAAAGATCCTTGCCTATGTTATCCGTGGACGCACTTAAAAGACCGGTAGTGTCAAAGAGAGGAGGGGGTACTTGAAAAGGTAGAATCAAAGATGTTAGGTTCACTCCCAGGGATTGAAGAATCGTTGTCTTGGTCTTCCGAGCCAATGGAAAGAGATTGTGTAGAAGGATCTCCTTCCTCCACCGATTCATCCACAGCAAGCCCAGAAAATTCACAGGGACGTTGCCAGCAGGAACCTCATCTCTAACTGTAGCATTAACTGCAGGGACATTACCAGCAGAAACATCAACACTTGGAGCCTTCTTATCCAATTCTGGAACACCCTGGTTCGTAGAAAGAATAGCTGCTCCATCTGCAACACATGACTGAACAGCTGTAACTGACGTAGTGGGAACTTTAGACTTGCCCCCATCAATGTCTTCAACAATACCCACCGGAGATAATATCTTGGAAGTACCATCTTCACTAGCACCTTGCTCAGTAGGCGCGAACGCGGATTTATCCACAACGCCTTCGCATCCACCTGCCACAATACCACCTTCAGGAACCCTCTGCTCTCCATACTCTAAACTTGGGATGAAATCATCATTATTCACAAATTCATCACCCTCTCCATCACTATAATCATGCGGCGGTGGCAGCACAGGAGTGGCCGCACGCTTACGAAATAGGAACTGGTCTGCAACTTCACCATGATCAGAACCTTCATCTTCTACTTCATCTTCATGCATGGTTGCTTCCTCGACTCGTTTAGCTTCTTCCTGTAAATAGAGAAAAATCAAAAATTAAAAAGCATTAAAAAATTGAAGTTCACATGCAGAGCAGACTATAGTTCATATGTGCCAAAAAAATCAGAAGAAGCTTTTGATAGATGGCAACCGTTACCTTAGCATCTGATTCTCTTTGCCCTAAAATTGATTGGGTAAACAAAGATTCATTATCCACGCATGCACCAGATGACCCATCAGCACCTTGCTCCTTCCTGGATGCTTTTTCATGCACTCAAAATATGGCATCTTGTTTCCTTCCAAAATCACCATAACTTTGCCGCAGACAAGATACAATAGTCATCAAACTGTCAAGAATACTAGCATCATACCCAGCCACTTTCTTCGCAGCATCGCTAATGGTAGCAGGCGCATCAGGAAAAAGAGAATCAGTACTTGGGACCAACCGCGAAAGGTCTTCTACTTTATATAAAAGCCTATCAATCTCTCTGAATGTTGAAACAGTAGATAACCTTGATGGAACAGCACTCGGTCCAGGCATATCAGTGTGTTTGCGAGCCTCTGGCTGGGTGACCAACAAAGGATGAGAGCTCTCAAGAAAATCAGGACCAGCTGCTTTGCTCGGCACATTAGGGTCAAAGAAGAGTTTCTCGGCAGGCATTTGATAATTGTACACAATGTCATTGCGCGCTTTCCACTAGATGACAAAAAATTAACAAGAAAAAAAATTACTAAGTGGAAAACATGAAGTTCATTGAGCATAAAAGTCTAAAAACACATGCAGTAAGAATAGATTAAAGAATAAAAAGAGATTCACTGTACAACAAGAATACAATTCACTCCTGAAAAACCCATAAAAGGGTATAAAATAAGTTCAATGTAAAAAAGAAAGAAAAAATGTAAAAAGAACATAACTTAGCATTTTTTAAACAGAGTTCATTATACAGGATCAATAAAGTTCACTCTTATTGTGGAGACATAAAAAATTAACTGATGAAAAACATGAAGTTATCTGAGTATAAATAAATACACATGCAATAAGCATATATTAATTAATAAAAAGAGATATACAATAAGTTCAATGTAAAAAAGAAGACAAAAATGTAAAATAACATAACTTAGCATTTTTTAAACAGAGTTCATTATACAGGATGAATAAAGTTCACTCTTATTGTGAAAAACATAAAACAATTAACTGATGAAAAACTTATCAGCCAAATAAGATAGATCTAAGAAACAAAGTCAAACATAATAAGAGCTTTCAGTTAGCACAATTAAAGGGAAAAATAGACACAGTTAGCTATATAGCATGAATATAGTTTAACAGTTAAACCGCAAAATAAGTACAACAAAGTGGCCACGAATAAACACATTTCACTCACCGGCAACTTCCCAATAACATACTTCGTGAAATCCATTTTACCATTAACCATGCGATCTTCATAGTATATTTTTCTCATAGGTGCCTGGCGCAAGTAATTGGCACAAGGAGTCAAGCGATGCATAACAGAGTACTTCCTTGAATAGCAACTATCCAGATACTGGAGTAAAAGAGCAACACCACAGCCTTCAGGGCCACTAGGCGATGCAACTTCGAGCTAGAACTTCTCTATTGCATGCTTCAGTTCATCGACAACAAGCTGAAAAAATCACCTCTAGACATCTTCTCATAATCCATGTCAACAAGCATTGCAGCCTCTCTGCTGATCCGTGTTGCATTCCCAGGGCAGATAAGCTTGTTATACAATGTAGCAAAGAAAACCTTGACAGCTTTGTCAACTTTGCTTTCATCCTCAACTAGCATATTCAACAAATCACGGAGATGCTTGGTATCAACGCTAGATTTACTAGCGATGCCATGTTTTGCCTTAAGCTTCACCAACGCAGCATCATGGCTGGTATCTGATGGCCTAGGAACAGATTCACCTTTATTTGGGAACCCAAAAATGTGATGAATTGAATCTCTGGTGACATGAAGAACCCTTCCAGGACCACATTCCAACTTCATTGTCTTCGTATCAATTTGGCTAAGAAGGACAAACATGAGGGCCCGGCTAATATTGCCATCCAAAACCCAATCAAACACGCAGCCAAAACCTGCTTGGATAGCCTTTAATATGTGAGAATCCTTGAGACACTTCGCTGACTCAATAACTACACCAAGCAAACAGCGGACAGTCTGCTAAAAGAAACGGTCATCATCTTTATTACCATCCTTACTCAGTTTCGCCTTTTTACTAACTTTACTTGGACCCTTCTTCCCGGGTTTTGCAGGTCTATCCCTCTTCTTTTTCATGACATCCTAAGTAAAACAAAAGGAATGATATCGAGGTTCACAACACAATTAAAAACAGTTCACAAAAATGAACACAAAAAACTAGAAAACAAAATTCCAATAATGATGTGGTAAAAGTATAGAAAACAGAAAGATTTAATCAAGGTCCACACCACATTTAACTAAAGTTCACACATGCTATGATACAAAAAAAGGAAAGTTCACTTCAGCTTGGAGGTTCCAATAATGATGTTCTAAAAAGTACAGAAAACAGAAATAATTAATTCAAGGTTCACACCACATTTAACTAAAGTTCACAAATGCTATGATACAAAAAAGGAAAGTTCACTTAAGTTAGCAGGTTCATACCTAGAATTAGTGCCCACAAAAACAAAATAAACCAAACATACACAAAAATATTAGGTTTCAAATCATGTGATCATACAGTTCACAAAAATGAAATGCGCAGCTAAAAACAAATTATCAGTAGATAAATGCAAACACAAAATAACAAAATAGAAACTATTTGTGAAAGTTCACTCAAAAAAATCTTACTACAGTTCACTGGTAATAACTATAAAGGTTCACTGTGTGGGCTAACACAAATTAGAGAATGTAATAAAGCATGTTCGTAAAAAACGAAGAAAAGGTACATCAATTGGAACAACATAAATAGACAAAGCTTCACATAGGCATACACTACTAGTTCGGATAATGAAAACACAAAAAGGAAAAAAGGTTGTTTCATATAAAAATTAGAGATTACCTTCTCAACAGGAGGTAGACCTTCATCACATGATGCTCCCCCCTTCTTCTTATTGACAGTACGCTATAGTAAAACAATACAACAGTTCAGATTGCCATGTAGTAAATAGTTCAAATAATCAAAAAATAGATTTAAAATCAAAGTTGCAAAAAATAAAAGTTGAAGTCAAAAATAACCTTGAAGGCAGCAGTGTAATCCTCAAAGTCATCATCACCATTAGATGATGAAGCTTCAAAAGATCTATCTGACGAACGAGCACGCTTGGAGGGGGAAGCTTTCTTAACAACTTTAGATGAACGAACATCGCTTGGATCATGGGCAGGCAAGCGTGGACTGTGCCAAACATCACCAGCCACATTTGGAGATCCAAATCGAATATTCTTTTTAGGGAAACCTACCCTCAGCTTACGTGAAGAAGATGAAGGTTGACATAACTCTTCGGGCGGGGAATCGGTTCCAGGAGTTGGTTGAGCCTCAGCATGATCAACAATAGGAGAACTCGATGAACCAACAGGTACAGAAACAGGTTCAGGCTGAGTAGCGGCACCAACAGGAACATAAGGCCAAACTGCAGCGCCTTTAGGAAGCTTCTTTCTAACATAATGTTTAACCGCCTCGCTGTGCCTAGCCCTTTTAGCTTCTTGTGCTGCGTTATAACGATCAAGTTGAGCCTGCACATTGTGTTCCTGAGTAACCTCTTCCGTTCGATCTACTGACTGCGATGGTGTATCCTCCAAGACTGGAAATGAAAGAGGAACAACGGGATCAATGGGAACTTCTTTTTTTTCATTGCTGTCATCAGGATTGTTCCTCTCTAAAGGTGTAACATCAAATTTAGGACCTGTTGTTGCTTCACCAGGGTGGATACCACTGACATCAAATATAGGACCCGATGTTGCTTCACTAGGACAGAATCCGCTGCCTTTAGCATCAACAGGAAGTTGCGATGGCGTATCATAAATAGGCGCAGCAGATGCTGTAACATCCCTAAAATCATGTTTTCAAAGATTTCATATAATGCATGCATGCATATCATTTAGGGATCAAATTCAAACTCATTTTGAAAGAAAACAGAACTTGGGAGCTATGACTTTATGTGATCAAACATTAATCAAATGCTACTCTCCAATGGGAGATTATTTGTTCAAAACCAAACCTTGTTGCTCTCATATTGTTTTGCTTGATTGCTAGTGCTTAAACCAAAATTTACAAAATAAATATAGATTTAAAACCATTTTTACAACTTGTTCAAAATCAAGTGCTAAGTCACTGTTTATTTTGTTTGATCTATAGGACCAAACTAATACAGAGAGACCACATGATTTTATGCCTAGAAATATGAGTGTTACACTCTACAAAAATTCAGAAAAGGTTTGAATTCAACTGGCTTTTGAAATCATATGAAAATGTTTCCTGGAAATTCAAACAGAAAAAGAAAAGGAATAAAGAAATAAGAAAAGGCCGGCGCCAGACTTTTGGCCCAACAGCGAAACCAGCCTAGCAACCAGCCCACCCGGGTTTCCCCCTCTCCCTATGTTTCTCACCGCATTCGCGCATACCCCCTCGCTGACAAGTGGACCCTACAGCCAGGTCACTCCTTCGTCCCCAAAATCCCGCCCGCAGACCATATCGCCGCTGCCGTTGATGCCGATAATGGCGCGGCATAATTAGCCTTGATTCCGCGAGCGTTTCCTGTCGCGCTGCTGCCTACTTAAACCCCACCCCGTGCGACCATTTCCCCCAACAAAGCTAGCAAGGAGCACCACCAGGTTGCCAGTATTTGCCCTCACACCGCCGCAGTACCGACAGACTCCGGCGTGTGATTCCGGTAAGCTCTCGTCGCCCCTTGCCGTCTAAGTTTGCCAGACTGATCACAGCATCCTTGCGCATCTTCTCATCCCATTGGTGCATGCTAGGACCATCTGGAGTCTCGCCAACGACAACGACCGCAAGTGCCCGACGCTTTCCACCTCTTCGGTGAGAAATCACGGTACGAATCGAGCGCCCCTTGCTCCCTCCTTGAAACTATCTTGCTCGTAGTGACCTTGCGCACCTCCTGATGCGTTTATTTTGTGTAAGGACGGCACAGAGCCTCGGCAACATAGACGTCTGCAGCCACCCGACGCCGTGCACGACTCCGACGAGCTCCAGCGACCACCTCTGCGCGCCCCTTCGCCATCAAAGCCCACCTTGAGCATCAGCAGCACACGGCGAGCACAGTAAGCCCCTTCTACCTCTCCCGCGCGACCTAGAACGTCGGCAACGAATCTGACAGAGCCGCCGCTAGCGCCGCCCGTCTGTGGTCGATAGATCTGTGCCCGTTCAATTTAGATCCAATGGACGCGATAGATCCTAGCCGAAGGGGTAAGTTTAGATCTATGCCGCACGTTTTAGTTAGATCCAACGGTTCGCAGACGCGATCCAGCGCGAGGCGGTACCAGCTAGTTAGAAAGCGCCGCGTGGCACGAGTGTGGTTTTAAAAGTTTGAATTTGATCTATTAGATATTAAAACTTGTTTAATTCATAAATTTGGATTCCCACGTCCAAATTTGACAAATTTTATATCAATGGAATCAGGAGAGAAAATCCTTTCCATTTATGCAATGTGTTTAATGTTTTTCCTCTGTTAAAATGGTTGTTTTTACAGAAACATGTGTAGGCCTATTTTGTGTATAACAATTATTTGGGAAATGTTTTAATGTTCAAATAAAGGTTGTTTGGCAAGTTTTGAACTTGTTTATGAATTAGTACTGTGCACTTGTCTTGTTGAGTATAGAAAATCATCACATATCATATTGCATGCACCCATATATTTTTGCTTGTATTTATTTTGTATGTGATTTGGTTCTATCATTTTATGTGTAGATTTTGGTGCAAATAGTGATTGTGATTGTGAGGATTGTAGCTACTCTCCAAACTACCAAGGCAAGTGGTGCTTCATAAATTATTCCTATGTTTTTCAACTATGCATTAGAAATATTTGCTAGACTTGCATGGATATTTTTGATCTATATGCTATGCTTGGGAAATCCTAAGTAGTTGTAGAAATTGCTAGAAATATTTCTAAGTCTTATCAATGCCATGCTTAGCCTAGCTAGTAGCAACCAAGGGTGGTTATATTCATGCTATGAATAAATATGTATAAGTCTTTGGACTATGTTTTTGTCTAATAAAACAACTAAGTGAATGAAACACCTGGGTGGAATGGAAAGAATGGGTTATGTTGAGTGGTTACACAAGGCCCATTTCTATGGTTTACCTCGTGTATCTCACTTGTGGAAAGCCACCCAGGAAAGAAGGGATTTGAGAGGCCAAATGTTAAGAAGCTTCTAGTGCAGCCACTTAGCAATATGGGCTCTGTCTGGATCACATAGGTTGCAATAACTTAGCCATTTGGACAGTTGGTGGTAGTGGGATGATAGGTTGGAACGCGTCCATTTGGTCTAAGGGAAGGCTTCTGAAAGATCCTGTCTTGGTGAAAATCAAGTCTTGTGGGGAAAGTGCACAACCTCTACAGATGGAAGAATCTAAGTACTGTAGCCATGTCCCTGGTATGGGACAACTTGAGCATCAAGACATGGAAGCTATCAAGAATCTCCTCATCCCAATTTCTAAGTAAAAAACTTGTGGTTGAACAAGGGTGAAGGACCCCAATGTCTATTGGTGGTTCCTTGGGAAAGTTTTTGTCAAAGAAAAACTTAGTGTTTTCAAATGATAGGTAAAACCTATTTTGAGCAAAGCAAGCCTAATCTACACTTAGCCAAAAAAGCATATAGTATCTAGAGCACCAATATTCTACTAAGGTATCACTTGCCAATACTATTCCAATGTATTGACCCACTATGGCTGTAACTTGTGATGTTGCAGGATATTCTGATGATGATTAGGAGTCATGAGTCTACACTCAACATGCTTGCCTGTGGCACATGAAGATGAAGACTTATTTATCTTATTATATATTTGAACTCTTGTATTAGGCATGTGGCCATGGAGTTTGTAAAAGACTATGTTTGTCTATGGAATGATATGTAATAATGACCTTTGTTTCTGTGTACTTCATCTTGAACTCTGGATGCTAGCATTGATCCAGGGACTAGCATTGCAATCACAAGGATCCTTTCCTTTACAAAGGAGGGATCTTACAGATGGTATCAGAGCACTGTGTTGCCTGTAGGATTATGACCCTAGGATTGGAAACCACTAAGGAAAAAATTTCAACAACTTCCACACTTGTCTTTTCTTCTCGTAAACTTTTCTAATCTTCTTTATCATCTCTATTTATAGATGAACTCCATCAACAAAGCCGTGAGGAAGGGACCACTCATGACTATGACTTTGGAGTGTGAGACAGAATTCCCCAAGGCTCTCAAGGACCTCATGGTTGCCATGGGAATACATGGTGCAGCTGTGTACAAAGGTTTTCCTGTGATGGATGAAGGAGTTGAGTACTGGTGGGTGCAACTTCACTTGTATAAAAACAAGGAAGACAACCACAAGGACTCAGGATTCTGCATGGTCACCAACACAGTGATGCACACTACATTCTTTGATTCAGCAAGGGATGCAGCTTGGAGGGCCATCAAAGAACTTGGTGATAGAATCAAGTGCAGAATGCTTAACACCCAGAATGACCTTAGGGAAGAAAAGAAGCATACCCAAGAGCTAGAGGCTACCAACCAAAGTTTAAGGAAAGACATCATAGACTTAGCAATGGAGTCATGTGGTCAAGATAAACAGATTGCCTCTAGGGATGCCTTGTTAGCCAACTTGGCAAGTGAGATGGGATTGTAAGCGTACTCCGTTAGTTGGACCACCACACTTATCATTTTATTTTCCAAAAATGTTTTCTAAAATAAGTTGAACCTTGGATGCTTGTAATGGATTTTATGTATGCTATGACTTGTGTGTTTGTCAATGTTGTGCCTGTGATGCTTTGTCTTGTAAATTATTCATTGTGTTGACTCTAACTTTTTCTATCTTATAAATAGATGCCTAATGTTACTATCAGCACGGCTGAAGAGTTCAAAGGAACTCGTTTTGGCCCTCGCATTATTGAGCTCACTAGTCTGCTCAATCTCCCTCTTCCTACCATCATGGTGCTTCCCCTCACCAAGTTTGAGAGGAAAGACCTTTGGGGCTTCAAGGTTAATCAGCCCGGACGCCAAATTGAGCCTACCACGGAGGCAATCATCTTCAAGCTCATGCATGATAACAAGGAGAGAGGCCTGGAGGTAGTCATGCAGGATTTGATTGGACGTCTGTTAGGGAGACACTCTCGACAGGTTAGAGGTACTCACTTCCACGCCTTCGGTAGACGTGATGAGGATGGTGAGGCCATTGACTTCGAGGATACTTCGAGGGAGACAGCAGAGCCGATTCGTCTATACCTCCAGGACTTAGAGGTTCTTCTTAGGCACATAGAAACTGATAGGACCAAAGTCATGCTCAGCAATGACGAACTCCAGGTGCAGCTTCGTGCGAAGGACAAGCTCTTCGCGGAGCAAGATGAGATAGTCAAGGAGATGGAGGCTAAGTTTGAGAGTCGGGATAGAAAGTTCAAGAGTCAAGAGAAGCGAGTCCAAGATAGGAACAAGAGGATTAGAGACATGACTGCAGAACTAGAGGCCAAGGACTTCGAGCTCGAGCATCAGCAGACTGTGATTGAGAGGCTTCGTTCATAGAAGAGGTCTCTCAAAGCCAAAGTAGAGACCTTGACCACCAATGTCAAGGAATACAAGACCGCTATGGAGAATGCAGGTCTTACATTTGTTGAAGAGGAAGTTGATGCAGAGGAGTAGTGATGACTACTCATTTACCTTTATTTATAATGTCTTTGATTATTGAGTCGCAATGACCATCCAACATGTGGATGGCTTGCTATTGGTGTGTTTACTTTGCAAACTTGTTGTCTATGTTGTTGAACTTTTATTATTATGATGCATGTTTGGTGATTGTTTATGTGATGTATTGTGCATGTTAGCATCTATGGGTATCTCATTCTTATCTCTATTGAACAAACCACAGATGCCTCCCCGACGTGCCAATCCCAACCCCAACAACAACAACATCACCCCTGAGATGCAGCAAATGATGACAGCTCAGACTCAGCTAATGCAAATGATGACTACGTTCATCCAGAATCAGAACAACAACAACAACAACAATAACAACAACAACAATCAGAACAACCCACCGGGTTTTGACATGCTTACCAGGTTCTTGAGACTGAGGCCAGCAAAGTTCTCAGGAACTACTGATCCTATGGTGGCCAATGATTGGCTACGCTCTGTGAACAAGGACTTGGTAACAGTTGGTTGTACGGATGAAGAGAAAGTCAGATTTGCAGCTCACTTATTGGAAGGACCAGCAGCCACTTGGTGGGATAACTTCCAGATCACCAGTCCCATTGAGGATGTGACATGGGCTATCTTTGAAGATGGTTTCCGTACTGCTCACATCTCATCCGGAGTGATGAGTTTGAAGAAGAAAGAGTTTCATAACTTGAAGCAGCGCCACCATAGCGTGGCTGAATACATTGAGGAGTTCAACAATCTGGCGCGATATGCACCGGATGAAGTTGACACGGATGCTAAGAGGAAGGAAAAGTTCCTTGAAGGGTTGAATGATGAACTGAACCTGCAGTTAGCTGTGGCCTATGTTCCCACATACCAGTCTCTTTGTGACAAGGCTGCTATTTTGGAGAGCAAGATGAAACAAGTTGAAAGCAGGAAGAGAAAGCACTCTGACAAGCACAGCTCGGGGTCGTCTCACAAGCGATCCCATTATGATGACAGTGGGAGTTATGGATCCCACAAGCATGGGAAGTTCAACAAGCACCACAACCACAACCGTTATTATGACAACAAGCACCACCATAGTCATGACAACGATAAGTACAAGAATAACAAAGGTGGATATAAGAGCCACCACAGTGGAAGTGGAAGTGGCAGTGGAAGCCAGCCTGTCAAGAAAGATCTTAGTCAGGTTGAGTGTTTCAAGTGCAAGAAGAACGGGCATTATGCAAATGAATGCCCAGAAAAGAAAGTTGAAGGACCCAACAAGCCTAACCCTTTTCAAAAGGGACAAGTGAACCACATCAATGTGGAGGAAATTTATGAGGAACCTAATGCTGTTGCTGGTAAATTCAAACTCAATTCTGTTCCAGCATTTGTTCTCTTTGATACTGGTGCATCTCATTCATTCATATCAAGAGCATTTGTTGAAAGAAATGAACTACCGGTAGAAACTATTGGGTGTCCTATAAAATTAAGTTCTCCTGGCGGAGAAATGATAGTGAACTCAGGATGTCATGATCTAGTCATAAAGTTTGGGAAGTATAAGTTTCCCGTTAACCTGATAATCCTAAACTCCCAAGGATTGGATGTAATTTTGGGAATGGATTGGATGACCAAGCACAAGGGAGTGATAGATTGTGCCAACCATACTGTTTCACTCATAACTCCAGAAAACAAAAGGATTAGATTCAAGACCAACTTTGAATCAAAAAGGAGTAAGCTTAATTCTCTTAAGGGGGTTAGCATAGACAGTGTGCCAATTGTGAGTGAATATCCGGATGTGTTTCCGGAAGAATTGCCGGGAATGCCACCAGATAGGGATGTGGAATTTCTCATTGATTCGCTACCAGGATCTGGACCAATAGCAAAGAGACCGTACAAGATGTCAGTTGATGAGTTGAAAGAACTCAAGAAGCAACTTGGAGAACAGTTGCAGAAAGGATTTATCCAACCAAGTTCTTCATCTTGGGGAGCACCAGTTTTTTTTGTGGAAAAGAAAGATAGAAGTCAAAGGTTATGCATAGATTACCGTTCACTCAATGAGGTGACCATCAAGAACAAATACCCTTTGCCAAGAATCAATGACTTGTTTGATCATTTAGAAGGAGCTTGTGTGTTCTCAAAGATTGATCTCCGGTCAGGTTATTTCCAGCTCAAGATAAGGGAACAAGACATACCTAAGACAGCTTTCACCACAAGGTATGGATTGTATGAGTATACCGTGATGCCATTTGGTTTGACCAATGCACCAGCATACTTCATGAATATGATGAACAAGGTGTTCATGGAATTCCTTGATAAGTTTGTTGTCGTTTTCATCGATGACATTTTGATCTACTCCAAGAGCAAAGAAGAGCATGAAGGACATTTACGTTTGATACTTGAGAATCTTAGAGAGCATAAGCTGTATGCCAAATTCAGCAAGTGTGAATTTTGGTTAAATGAAGTTGGTTTTCTTGGACATGTTGTGTCTGGAGATGGTGTAGCAGTGGATCCTGCTAAAGTTTCAGCTGTAACTGAATGGGAATCTCCCAAGTCAGTGAAAGAGGTTCGTAGTTTCCTTGGCTTAGTCGGTTACTACAGAAGGTTCATTGAGAATTTCTCCAAGGTAGCTAAACCTATGATAGAATTGCTAAATAAAGACAAGAAATTTACTTGGTCTGAAGGATGTGAACTAAGTTTTCAAGAATTGAAGAAGAGACTAGTGACAGCACCAGTCTTATGTTTGCCAGATTTGGAGAAAGATTTCCAAGTGTATTGTGATGCATCTCATCATGGATTAGGTGCAGTACTTATGCAAGAAGGGAAAGTTGTGGCTTATGCCTCGAGACAACTCAAAACTCATGAGGTAAATTACCCTACTCATGATTTGGAGTTAGCCTCTGTTGTCCATGCACTCAAAACATGGAAACACTATCTTTTGGGAAAGCGATGTGAAGTGTTCACAGATCACAAGAGTTTGAAGTATATCTTCACCCAGAAAGAAATTAACATGAGACAAAGAAGATGGCTAGAACTCATCAAGGACTATGACTTGAGTTTGCAATACCACCCCGGTAAAGCAAATGTTGTAGCGGATGCTCTAAGCCGTAAGGTTTTTGTGAATGGCCTTACTAAGGGAGAATTGCCAAATGATCTTTGTGCCCAATTTAGAGATCTCGGATTGGAGATTGTGCCTGAGGGACATCTCATGTCTTTGGATGTTCAACCCACCTTGTTGGACAAGATCAAAGAAGCCCAAAAAGTAGATAAGGAAATTGAAGAGATTAAGGAAAAGATTGGCAAGGGAAAAGCCAAAGGATTCCATAAAGACGAATAGGGTACTTTATGGCATGGAAAACGTATCTGTGTTCCAAAAGATCCGGAGCTCCGGAAACTGATTTTACAAGAAGCACACAACTCACTGTATTCCATTCATTTGGGTAACACCAAAATGTACATGGATATGAAGGAAAGATTTTGGTGGAATAATCTCAAGAAGGACATTGCCGAACATATTGCTTTGTGTGATGTATGTAGTAGAGTGAAAGCGGAACATCAGAAACCAGCAGGATTGTTACAACCACTACCTATTCCTGATTGGAAGTGGGACAAGATTGGTATGGATTTCATCACCGGATTGCCAAGGACCCGGTCAGGATATGATTCTATTTGGGTAGTGGTGGATCGCCTAACTAAAGTGGCTCATTTTATACCCGTGAAGACAACTTATACAAGTGCTAAGTTAGCCAAGATCTATATGAGTAGAATTGTATGTCTGCATGGGGTACCCAAGAGTATTGTGTCTGATAGGGGAACCCAATTCACTTCTCATTTTTGGAGGCAACTACATGAGTCACTGGGAACGAGGTTGGAATTCAGCACTGCATTTCATCCTCAAACTGATGGACAGACAGAAAGGACTAATCAGATTCTTGAAGATATGTTGAGAGCATGTGTTATAGACTATGGAGCCAGTTGGGATGAAAGTCTGCCTTACGCGGGATTTTCTTACAATAACAGCTATCAAGCCAGTATTGAGATGGCAGCATTTGAGTTTCTCTATGGGAGAAAGTGTACCACCCCATTGCTATGGAATGGTGTGGGAGAAAGAAGTTTGTTCGGACCAGAACTCATCAAAGAGGCTGAAGAGAAAGTCAAGCTGGTTAAGGACAGATTGAAGATAGCACAGTACCGACAAAAGAGCTACGTAGATCCTAAGCATAGAGAAGTCACCTATGAAGTAGGTGACATAGCTTATCTTAGAGTGTCACCACTTCGTGGAGTGAAGAGGTTTGGTGTCAAAGGTAAATTGGCCCCAAGATATGTTGGACCATTCAAGATTCTGAGTCGTAAAGGAGAAGTAGCTTATGAGATTGAATTGCCAGAGTCTTTGTCAGCTGTTCATAATGTGTTTCATGTAAGTCAGCTAAAGAAATGTCATCCAGAAATGGAAGAAACTTCTTTGAAGGATACTATACCCTTGGAAGAGGTTCAATTGGAGAGTGACCTCACTTATGAGAAGAAACCTATCAAGATTCTTGAAACAGCAGAAAGAGTTACACGGACTAAGACTATCAAATTCTGCAAAGTTCAATGGAACCATCATTCCGAAGAAGAAGCAACTTGGGAAAGAGAAGATGACCTTCGAAAAGACCACCCTCACCTATTTGCTCGCCAACCCGAATCTCGAGGGCGAGATTCACCTTAAGGGGGTTAGATTTGTAACATCCCTAAAATCATGTTTTCAAAGATTTCATATCATGCATGCATGCATATCATTTAGGGATCAAATTCAAACTCATTTTGAAAGAAAACAGAACTTGGGAGCTATGATTTTATGTGATCAAACATTAATCAAATGCTACTCTCCAATGGGAGATTATTTGTTCAAAACCAAACCTTGTTGCTCTCAGATTGTTTTGCTTGATTGCTAGTCCTTAAACCAAAATTTACAAAACAAATATAGATTTAAAACCATTTTTAAAACTTGTTCAAAATCAAGTGCTAAGTCACTATTTATTTTGTTTGATCTATAGGACCAAGCTAATACAGAGAGACCACATGATTTTATGCCTAGAAATATGAGTGTTACACTCTACAAAAATCCAGAAAAGGTTTGAATTCAAATGGCTTTTGAAATCATATGAAAATGTTTCCTAGAAATTCAAACAGAAAAAGAAAAGGAATAAAGAAATAAGAAAAGGCCGGCGCCAGACTTTTGGCCCAACAGCGAAACCAGCCCAGCAACCAGCCCACCCGGGTTTCCCCCTCTCCCTCTGTTTCTCACCGCGTTCGCGCATACCCCCTCGCTGACAAGTGGACCCTACAGCCACGTCACTCCTTCGTCCCCAAAATCCCGCCCACAGAGCACGTTGCCGCTGCCGTTGATGCCGATAATGGCGCGGCGTAATTAGCCTTGATTCCGCGAGCGTTTCCTGTCGCGCTGCTGCCTACTTAAACCCCACCCCCGTGCGACCATTTCCCCAAACAAAGCTAGCCAGGAGCGCCACCAGGCTGCCAGTATTTGCCCTCACACCGCCGTAGTACCGACAGACTCCGGCGTGCGATTCCGGTAAGCTCTCGTCGCCCCTTGCCGTCTAAGTTTGCCAGACTGATCACAGCATCCTTGCGCATCTTCTCATCCCATTGGTGCATGCTAGGACCATCTGGAGTCTCGCCAACGACGACGACCGCAAGTGCCCGACGCTTTCCTCCTCTTCGGTGAGAAATCACGGGACGAATCGAGCGCCCCTTGCTCCCTCCTTGAAACTATCTTGCTCGCAGTGACCTTGCGCACCTCCTGATGCGTTTATTTTGTGCAAGGACGGCACAGATCCTCGGCAACGTTTACGTCTGCAGACACCCAACGCCGTGCACGACTCCGACGAGCTCCAGCGAGCACCTCTGCGCGCCCCTTCGCCATCAAAGCCCACCTTGAGCATCAGCAGCACACGGGGAGCACAGTAAGCCCCTTCTCCCTCTCCCGCGCGACCTAGAACGTCGGCAACGACTCTGACAGAGCCGCCGCCGCCAGTCGCCGCCGCTAGCACCGCCCGTCTGTGGTCGATAGATCTGTGCCCGTTCAATTTAGATCCAGTGGACGCGATAGATCCTAGCCGAAGGGGTAAGTTTAGATCTATGTCGCACGTTTTAGTTAGATCCAACGGTTCGCAGACGCGATCCAGCGCGAGGCGGTACCAGCTAGTTAGAAAGCGCCGCGTGGCACGAGTGTGGTTTTAAAAGTTTGAATTTGATCTATTAGATATTAAAACTTGTTTAATTCATAAATTTGGATTCCCACGTCCAAATTTGACAAATTTTATATCAATGGAATCAGGAGAGAAAATCCTTTCCATCTATGCAATGCGTTTAATGTTATTCCTCTGTTAAAATGGTTGTTTTTACAGAAACATGTGTAGGCCTATTTTGTGTATAACAATTATTTGGGAAATGTTTTAATGTTCAAATAAAGGTTGTTTGGCATGTTTTGAACTTGTTTATGAATCAGTATTGTGCACTTTTCTTGTTGAGTATAGAAAATCATCACATATCATATTGCATGCATCCATATATTTTTGCTTGTATTTATTTTGTATGTGATTTGGTGCTATCATTTTATGTGTAGATTTTGGTGCAAATAGTGATTGTCATTGTGAGTATTGTAGCTACTCTCCAAACTACCAAGGCAAGTGGTGCTTCATAAATTATTCCTATGTTTTTCAACTATGCATTAGAAATATTTGCTAGACTTGCATGGATATTTTTGATCTATATGCTATGCTTGGGAAATCCTAAGTAGTTGTAGAAATTGCTAGAAATATTTCTAAGTCTTATCAATGCCATGCTTAGCCTAGCTAGTAGCAACCAAGGGTGGTTATATTCATGCTATGAATAAATATTTATAAGTCTTTGGACTATGTTTTTGTCTAATAAAACAACTAAGTGAATGAAACACCTGGGTGGAATGGAAAGAATGGGTTATGTTGAGTGGTTACACAAGGCCCATTTCTACGGTTTACCTTGTGTATCTCACTTGTGGAAAGCCACCCAGGAACAAAGGGATTTGAGAGGCCAAATTGTAAGAAGATTCTAGTGCAGCCACTTGGCAATATGGGCTCTGCCTGGGTCACATAGGTTGCAATAACTTAGCCATTTGGACAGTTGGTGGTAGTGGGATGATAGGTTGGAACACGTCCATTTGTTCTAAGGGAAGGCTTCTGAAAGATCCTGTCTTGGTGAAAATCAAGTCTTGTGGGGAAAGTGCACAACCTCTACAGATGGAAGAATCTAAGTACTATAGCCATGTCCCTGGTATGGGACAACTTGAGCATCAAGACATGGAAGCTATCAAGAATCTCCTCATCCCAATTTCTAAGTATAAAAGTTGTGGTTGAACAAGGGTGAAGGACCCCAATGTCTATTGGTGGTTCCTTGGGAAAGTTTTTGTCAAAGAAAAACTTAGTATTTTCAAATGATAGGTAAAACCTATTTTGAGCAAAGCAACCTAAGCTACACTTAGCCAAAAAGCATATAGTATCTAGAGCACCAATATTCTACTAAGGTATCACTTGCCAATACTATTCCAATGTATTGACCCACTATGGCTGTAACTTGTGATGTTGCAGGATATTTTGATGATGATTAGGAGTCATGAGTCTACACTCAACATGCTTGCCTGTGGCACATGAAGATGAAAACTTATTTATCTTATTATATATTTGAACTCTTGTATTAGGCCTGTGGCCATGGAGTTTGTAAAAGACTATGTTTGTCTCTGGAATGATATGTAATAATGACCATTGTTTATGTGTACTTCATCTTGAACTATGGATGCTAGCATTGATCCAGGGACTAGCATTGTAATCACAGGGATCCTTTTCTTTACAAAGGAGGGATCTTATAGATGCGTTGTTTGGCACCACACCACTATTAGGAATAGCTGCTGGAGGTGAGGCAGCATCTGGATATTCACTGTTCCAAATATCCAAAGACTGCCTGATACTCTCATCAGCTGAACAAACAGATATAAAAGAAATTCAGTTATTACATGGAAAAAATTTACATGTGCATAAGAAAATAGATCCAGCATATAAAAATGAAGTTAATATCCTAAATGTTCAAACCACATTAAAATCTGCATTAATCATGTGATAAAAAGTAGAGAAAGCATAAACATGATGTGAAGGTTCACACCACATTATACTAGGGTTCACAGATCCCATATAGAAAAACTAGATTCACCCAGCCAACATACAAACTTCACACAACATTATATCGATTAAACTTCAACTATAATGAAACCAAGGTTCATATCTGATAAAACTAAGGTTCATAGTGAAATGCACACCCAGGAAAATTCAATTGTTCATGTGCTAAAGAAAAACTGAAAAAAAAGAAATGAAACACAAACCATTTATCTAGGTTCACATCACATTAGACTACAATTCAGAGGCACAAAAATACTAAAGCAAAGATTCAGCTAACAAAACTAAGGTTCATATATGAATAAACTAAGGTTCAAAGTGGAAATCAGAGAAATACATATGGTAAAATTAAGGTTCACATATGAAATGAACTAAGGTTCACAGTGAATTGCACACCCCATGAAATTTCAATTGTTCATGTGCTAAGAAAAAACTGAAAACAGAGAAATACTGGAACAAGAAACAATTTATGAAGGTTCACATCACATTAGACTGGAATTCAGAGAGCCAAAAAAATACTAAAACAAAGATAAAGATATCAACTTAAAAACAAAAGTTCACATCTGGTAAAACTAAAGTTCATATCTGATAAAACTAAGGTTCATAGTGAAAAATGCTCACCCAGAAAATTTCAATTGTTCATGTCATGAGAAATACTAAAAACAAAGAAATCAAACCAGAAACCATTTATGGAGGGTCACATCACATTAGACTGGAATTCAAAGACACAAAAAATACTAAAACAAAGATTCAGCTAACAAAACTAAAGTTCATACATGAATAAACTAAGGTTCAAAGTGGAATTCGGAGAGACACATATGGTAAAACTGAGGTTCACATATGAAATTAACTAAGGTTCACAGTGAATTGCACTCCCCATGAAATTTCAATTGTTCATGTGCTAAGCAGATACTGAAAACAAAGAAAATACTGGAACGAGAAACAATTTATGAAGGTTCACAACACAGTAGATTGGAATTCAGAGAGACACAAAAAATACTAAAACAAAGATTCAGCTAGCAAAATTAAAACACAAAGTTCACATCTGGTAAAACTAAAGTTCACATATGATAGAACTATGGTACACAGTGAACTGCACACCCAGGGAATTTCAATTATTAATGTGCTAAAAAAACAGAAAAACATAGAAACAATTTATGAAGGTTCACAAAATATTAGGCTTGAATTCGGAGTGACACAATACTAAAAACAAGATTCGGCTAGCAATGAAAACACAAAGTACCTGCAGACCATATCCTAAATTACTGGAAAAAAAATAAAAAACATCAAACACAAGTGGGAATCTACACATGAACATATATGTAACACCACGGTTCTGAAAATACTGTAGCTTCTATGTGACATACCAATCCCTGGATCGGTTCATTGGCCCACAATAGAATAAGATGAATAACATAGCAAAATATCCGTGTATCATGAATACTGAAGATCCAAAGTACCATTATTACAATAAAAGCTTAGCTCAAGGCTAGCTCAAATTATTCAGGTAGCAACATAAATAAAGTAAATCCTTCATTCTTCAAATTGCCCACAAGTGAACAAGTGCCGAGTGGAGTACCGTGGCCTAAATTGATTACTCAGAATCAGAATATCCTGCAACATGAAACGTAGCAGCCCCGAAGGGTCAATACATATAATGTATGGCAAGTAGAGCTATTAAAAAAGACAACAGTGCTAACATCTACATGCATATTTGGCAAGTGGATCTGTGGCTAGCTTGCATTTGCAAATACCTTTGACCTACTTTCATAAACAGTTTTTTATTTTCTTTGAAAAGATCCCAATTAAGTTAACCCAACAACATTAAAGCAATTATGAAATTAGAATGACCGAGAAACATGTCATGGAATCAATATCAAGCAACTCATACGTCCATAACCGGGGACACGGCTAATCGATTAGATTATACACCCTGCAGGGGTTAGTACACTTTACCCATGTGACTTGGCCAGCCCAACTCGTACCATCACTCTCATTTTGGGTGATGATAGGGAGAAGACCAAGAAGTGACCATTCGGGAAGTAGCTCCCCAATCCCGACGCGCACCGGTCCAACCTACCAAAATTCTACATCTCTGGATACGCGGGTTCGAGTTACCACAACCTACTGATTCCAACCAACCGCCCATTTCATTATTGGCACATGGTTGTACACGTAAGCTACAAAATAAAGAAGCCAATCATTTTCTCTTGATACCTGGGTGCCTTTCCGCAATGATACCACCAAAAATTATCAATCCCATCACACCCAGGAGATTCATTGATTAAGTTGTTTTAGTTTTCGCAAACCAACACATTTAGAAACAACTTTCAGTGATGTAACCCAGCCCTCGTTCATCATAACATGGATAAGCACATCTACCAACAGTGGTTCATCTACAGGGAAAGCCCTACCACATAATAGGACATAGCATAGCGATAGTATTATCCTACACATGCATCTACAAAATACACGACAATGCATTGAAAATAGTAGGATTACATCATGAACAAAGTAGCATATACTTGCCTTGGTTGTAGCGGTCGGAAGAACAATCCACACACGAGCAAGCGTTGCACTCGTCACAATCTACACGATACAATTGCAATCATAAACAAACCATCCACAATCATATGCAAACAAAGATGATGCAAAATGCATGCATGACAAGTGCATTGATGCTACAGCAGCATCACATAATTTTATTCATTAAAGCTACTGTATGCATGCATGGAAAATATTTTTAGCGCAAGGAAAACAAGTATGCAATTTATAATGGTCAATAATAGAGATAGAAAATAAATAATTCACTACTGTTAATATACTATTGGTAAAATCTTGGAAAAATTCTACTGTGTAGGAAATAACAAATAGGAACAGTACCAATTGGATTTTTTCAAAAAGGATTTATATAACTCCCTGAGTAATTAAAATACTGCAGTAAGCCATTAAATAGATTCTGCAAAATTTATTACTGTAAGCCTAAATTTTTAATTCACTTTGAGATTCTCCTTGTCCTACTGATTCCAGGGACATATTATGTGCAATTTTTGGAGTTACAGATCTTTTTCTACGAATTAATTACTCTAAAAAGGCCATTAACTCATTTAATTATTCTGGACAACATCTTGCTGTAAAAGTGTAAAACAATGGTACAGCAAGATTCTACATGAGTTAATGAATCTACACATATTTTATTTGAAATTTTTGGCCTAGTAGATTTAAAGATATGAATTTTGCAAATTCATACGATTTTCTGCCAATTAAATCCATTTAGAAAATACCCAGTCAGACTTTGACTGTTGACTGGGCTGACGTGGCGGCGGACTGGCAGTTGACCAGTGAACTGCCCGCATTGACTGATCAACGGTCCGATCTGGACCGTTGGATCACGATCCAGCGGCAGGGAGGCATGCGAGAGGGGGAGGCTCACCGGCGGCGGCGGACGGCGTCGGTGGCGGCGGCTCCGGCGGTCCTGGCGGCGACGGCTCGGCGTACGGGGTCGAGGAGGTGGCGGTGGAGCTCCCTGTGGCGGTGGCGCTGGTAGGCGGGCAAGGTGGCAATGGCGGCGTCTAGCTGGGGGCGGCGGCGGCGTCGGTGCCGTCGGTGAGGGCGGCGGTGTGGCGCGGGGTGCTCCTGCGCGGAAGGAAAAGGAGAGGGGGTCAATGGCGGCGGGCGAGCTCGCGGGGGGACACGGGAGAGAGAGAGGCGGCGGCGGCGCTTACCGCGAGCGGCGGCGGCGGTGTCAACTCCGGCGAGAAATTGCCGGAGATCGAGGGCGAGAGAGAGGCGAGGGTTTAGGGGGTCGGGTAGGGGAGAGCGAGGGCTTTAAGGGAGGGGTCACGGCGGCACGCGCGGGGTCGAGGGCGTGGCCGGGTCGGCCTCGTAGTCCGTGCCCTGGCTGGCTCGGCTGACAGGCGGGCCCCAGCTGGCGATCTCTGGCCGCGGGCGAGCGGCGCATAGCTGTCTGCCGCGCGAGCGGCAGCGGCGGCTGCTGCGCGCGCGGGCGCTGGCTGGGCCGGCTGCTGCTGCGCCGTTTGCTTTTTTTTGTTCCTTTTCTTTTCCAATTTCTGTTTTAGCAAATCTATTGTAACTTTTTCATACGAACTCCGAATTGAGTGATTTTCGTCTCTAAATTTTCATAAAAACTAGAGGATCAACATAAGATCAAGTTTGTAATCCCTTTCACTAGTTGAGGTTAGTGGATTTATATAATCCTAGTATCCTCTTGTAGGTGCATTTTAGTAAGACAAAATAGGGCTTTGAAAATATTGTTTCGCCAGAATCATTTCAAACTGAAGTTTGCATGGATGATTATGATGCAATGACATGAATGATATGCAGAAACAAATCTAAAATTTGGGATGTGACAAGACTAACCCCCTTAAGATGAATCTCGTCCCCGAGATTCGGCGCGGCTAGCAAATAGGTGCCGGTAGTCCTCTCGGATGTCATTCTCACGTTCCCAAGTGGCTTCCTCTTCGGTGTGGTGGCTCCATTGCACCTTGCAAAACCTGATCGTCTTGGTACGGGTTCCTCTCCGCTGTCTCCAGAATCTTGACCGGCTTCTCCTCATAGGTCAAGTCATTCTCAAGCTGAACCTCCTCTAGTGGCACAGTGTCTCTCAATGATGTATCCACCATCTCCGGATGGCACTTCTTCAGCTGGGACACGTGGAACACATTGTGAACAGCGGACAGAGCCTCTGGCAACTCCAACTGATAAGCAACTTCTCCTTTGCGTGCTAAGATCCGATATGGTCCAATAAAACGAGGTGCCAGCTTACCCTTGATTCCAAATCTCTTAATTCCACAAAGTGGCTACACTCTGAGGTATGCTCTATCACCTATCTCATACACCACTTCCTTGCGCTTGGCGTCAGCGTAGCTCTTCTGCCTTGATTGTGCTACCTTCAGCCTGTCCCTAATCAAGGCGACCTTCTCCTCAGCGTCCTTGATCAAATCAGGCCCAAACAACTGACGTTCTCCTACTCCATCCCATAGCAATGGTGTCCGGCACCGTTTCCCATATAGCACATCGAACGGTGATGTCTTGATGCTGGTTTGATAGCTGTTGTTGTAGGAAAACTCAGCATACAGCAAATTATCATCCCAACTAGAACCATGAGCCAAAGTGCAAGGTCTCAGCATATCTTCCAAAATCTGATTTACCCTCTCGGTCTGTCCATCAGTCTGTGGGTGGAAGGCTGTGCTAAACTCCAATCTAGTCCCCAATGACTCGTGCAGCTGACGCCAAAAGTGTGAGGTAAAGTGGGTGCCTCTGTCAGATACAATACTCTTAGGAACTCCATGTAGGCACACAATCCTGTCCATATAAATCTTGGCCAACTTTGCACTCATATAGGTCGTCTTCACCGGTATAAAGTGGGCTACCTTGGTCAAATGGTCGACTACTACCCAAATGGAGTCATATCCTGATCTGGTCCTGGGCAATCCTGTGATAAAATCCATTCCCACTCTATCCCACTTCCAATCCGGCACGGGCAGCGGCTGTAGCAGTTCTGCTGGCTTCTGGTGGTCCGCCTTCACTCGGATACATACATCACATAAGGCAATATGCTCCGCGATGTCTCCCTTCATGTTGTTCCACCAGAATCTGTCCTTTAAGTCCATATACATCTTCGTATTGCATGGATGTATGGAATACGGCGAGTCATGAGCTTCCTGCAGAATCAATTTCCTTATCTCCGGATCGTCGGGAACGCACAAACGATCTCCATACCACAAGGTTCCTTGCTCATCCTCGCGGAATTCTTTTGCTCGATCCTCCTTCATCTTTTCCTTTATTTCCTATATCTCCTTGTCTCCTACTTGAGCCTTCCTGATCCTGTCTTGCAGCGTTGGTTGGACTTCCATTGCTGCCAAATATCCTTCTGACACTACCTCCAGTCTAAGGTCCTTGAATTTCTTGCACAAATCCTGGGGCAATTCCCCAACAGTCAATCCATTGGCATAGACCTTCCGGCTCAGAGCATCCGCTACTACATTGGCCTTTCCTGGGTGGTATTGCAGATTCATATCATAATCCTTGATAAGTTCCAACCATCTCTGTTGTCTCATGTTCAGTTCTTTCTGTGTAAATATGTACTTCAGGCTCTTGTGGTCAGTGTATACATCACAGTGTTTTCCCATTAGGTAGTGCCTCCATACTTTGAGCGCATGCACAACCGATGCTAATTCCAAGTCATGCGTGGGATAATTCCTCTCATGGTGTTTAAGTTGTCGTGAGGCATATGACACCCCTCTCCCATCTTGCATCAGCACACTCCCAAGTCCCTGTCGAGAAGCATCACAGTACACTTGGAAATCCTTCTGAAGATCTGGTAAACACAGAACAAGTGCGGTCACTAGTCGACGCTTCAGTTCCTGAAAGCTGGCTTCACACGCATCCGTCCATTCAAACTTCCTCTCCTTCTTCAGAAGTTCTGTCATCGGTTTAGCAATCTTGGAGAAGTTTTCAATGAACCTCCTGTAATATCCAGCAAGTCCCAAAAAGCTACGAATATCACCCACATTCTTGGGTGCTTCCCACTCAGTCACTGCAGTCACTTTTCTTGGATCGACAACGACTCCTTCTCCTGACACCACGTGTCCAAGAAATCCAACAGTGTTAAGCCAGAACTCACACTTGCTGAATTTGGCATACAACATGTGTTCCCTCAGCTTCTCCATAATCAGTCGCAGATGTTTCTCATGCTCAGCATCATCCTTGGAATATATCAGTATGTCATCAATAAACACCACCACGAACTTGTCCAAGTACTCCATGAATACCTGGTTCATCATGGTCATGAAATATGCCGGGGCATTCGTTAGTCCAAAAGACATAACTGTATACTCATATAAACCATACCTAGTAGTGAAAGCAGTCTTTGGTATGTCCTCCTCCCGAATCTTCAATTGGAAGTAGCCCGATCGCAGATCAATTTTGCTAAACACCTTTGCTCCTTCTAGTTGATCAAACAAATCATTTATGTTCGGCAGGGGGTATTTGTTCTTGATGGTCACTTCATTCAGCGAGCGATAGTCCACCACCAATCTCTTGCTGCTGTCTTTCTTCTCCACAAATAGAACAGGTGCACCCCATGACGACGAACTAGGCTGAATGAATCCCTTGTCCAACTGCTCCTTTAACTGCTTCTTCAATTCTTTCAGCTCATCCATATCCATTTTATATGGTCTCTTGGCTATTGGTCCTGTTCCCGGCATCAGATCGATGAGAAACTCCACTTCCCTGTCAGGTGGCATCCCTGGCAACTCTTCCGGAAACACGTCGGGGTAATCCTTAATCACAGGCACAGTATCCATGCTAACCCCCTTAAGAGAATTCAGCTTACACCTTCCCGGTCGTACAGCCGACTTGAACCTAATTCTCTTACCATCCGGGGTTTTGAGCGAAACAGCTCGCTGTGCATAATCTATGTGTCCCCCATGCATAGACATCCAATCCATACCCAGAATTACATCTAAACCTTGTGATTCCAACACTACCAAATGTGGAATGAAATTGTGTGCTCCAATCCTCACAGTTAAATCGCGGCATCCCGCGCTAGCTATCATATCTCCTCCCGGTGAACTCACTCTAATAGACTCTTTCATAGATTCCGTCGGTAACTTATACTTATCCACAAATGCCCTTGATATGAATGAATGTGATGCACCAGTATCGAAAAGTATAAGTGCAGGGTGAGTGTTGATTGGAAACTTACCAATCACAAGGTCAGTCTCATCTGGGATCTCCTCCACATTCATGTGGTTCACTATGGCCTTCTGGTTGTTGGTTGGCTTTAGCACCTTCTTCTCCGGACAGTTGTCCGCATAATGTCCCTTCTGACCACACTTGAAGCATGTCACCTCACTCAGATCCTTCTTCACAAAGCTGCGATCACGGTTGCGGTCATGTCCACCGTGTCCTCCAGAATGGTGAGAGTGTCCTCCCTTGTGGCTGTGGTGGTTGCTCTTGTGGTTATCATGGCGATGTCCATCGCCTCCATGGTGGTGGCGGTCATGGCTCCCATGGTGCCCATGGTCACTCCCTCCATGCTTGGAGTATCCATCATAAGAAGTGCGAGACTTGTGATGTGAACCAGAGTGGTGATTGTTGCTCTTCCTCTTGCGGCTTTCCACCTGCTTGTGCTTCCCTTCCAAGATCCTAGCCTTGTCCATAAGCTCCTGGAAAGTGGGACAATAAACCACCACCAGCTGCACTGAAAGCTCATCACTGTGGCCATCCAGGAATCTCTCCCTCCTTTTTGCATCAGTGTCAACATCCTCAGGTGCATAACGAGACAGGTTGTTGAACTCCTCAATGTACTCAGCCACGGTGCGATTGGTTTGGCGCAAGTTGTAAAACTCCTTCCTCTTCAGGCTCAGAACTCCTGAAGATACGTGGTTGGTCTTGAAACCTTCCTCAAACATTGCCCAAGTCACGGTGTCTAGCGGGTGGGTGATCTGAAAAGTTTCCCACCAAGAAGCGGCTGGTCCCTCCAGTAGGTGAGCGCCAAACCTCACCTTCTCAGCATCTGTGCATCCAACAGTTACCAGATCCTTGTTGACTGAACGCAACCAGTCGAGAGCAACCATCGGCTCCGTTGCAGTAGAGAACTTAGCTGGCCTTAGCCTCAGAAACCTGGTGAGAGCATCTCCCTGAGGTTGGTTGTTCCCATTGTTGTTATTGTTCTGAGCTTCCATGAACTGGGTTATAACCTGGGTCAGCTGTGCCTGAGCTTCCATGAGCTGCTCCAACTCAGTGGGTTGACGGCGGGGAGGCATTTGCGGTTCAGCACAGGTAAGCTTAGAAAGAAACGATTACGATAACAGGATTCTATCCATGCATTATGAACAACCAACAACAGACAATAGCAGACAATCTCAAGCAAGCAACACATCAACAATCAAGTGATCCAGCAACATCCCAGGGGTTATCCTAGCAGTACATATCTACTGAAATAGTTTTTGGAAGAGTTGACAATGGTTAACTACACAATAGATCAACAAAGCATCAAAAACAGCAATCTGCCAGAACAGTCCAGCAGTGTTCATGAATTTTTCTAGCTGACTTAAACTCATCAGAAATTTTTCTGATTTTTGTGCATACAGTACAGAGAGTTTCGCACCAGCCCTAGTTTTTTCAGATTTTTCCCAGATACCAGTAAAATATGAAAAATCGTACAGTACTGATGTATCATCAGAAAACTACAACAGGAATAACTCAGATATTAACCAATCTTGCTATAACTCTTCCATAATATTTGCACAAATAATCCTGGGATATTGGAGTACACAAATAAGCAACTAAACACTCTTAAACTAACAGTAATTAAGTTTTGCATCGATCGTGACTAGTCCTAACGATTTTACCTAACGAAGACTAATTGGTGGACTTCTATCTACTTCTTGAAGAGGTTGCGATAGGTCCTTGCACTCATGCGTTGGCTCTTCTGTCCACGAACCAACCATGGTGGCGGAGTAGACACCTCTCCTGAGTCATCACTTGAAATCTCAAACTCCACCTCTTCTGGATCCTCCTCTTCTTCTTCATTCTCTGCTGCAACTGCAACAGCTTCATCTCCTCCACCATCATCGTCTCCATCATCATCATCCTCGTCCTCATCATCATCATCGTTCCCACTGTCATTGTCATCATCATTGTTGCCACCATCTCCATTGTCATCATCAGAGGGTGGATTCAGCTGCGCTTGGAGAGCGGCAATCTCGGCTGCCATATCTTCAATAGTTTGATCCCTTTCCTGGACGGTCCCTTGCAACTGTTGTATGGTCTGGGTGTTATCCTGCACAGTTCCATTAAGCTGAGCTATGCTTGCATCCCTGCCTATCAGGGCGTTTTCCAGAACTCCAACAGCTTCATGCAAGGTGTCTATCTCATGTCCTTGGACCACCATACCATTGCTGGCAAAATCTGCAATCTCCTTTACCATCATCACTTTCTCAGCTAGAGCTCCATTCTCCCTTTCCATGTCCTCTATGTGCCTCCGACGGGGTGGCATGTTGTTCCTGTCGCCCGGGGTAACCACAATGTTACCATCTTCATCACGCCTCCCATACTCACGGTAGGGTGAGTCTGCTGGCAGTAGGTGTCGAACAAGATGGCACTAGCGAGACAGGGCTTCATGCATGGCCAAGTTTATTCCAAATCCCCAGTTGCAGTATGTCTTGGTGTAGATCATATGCACAGGGTTTGGCAAGGCGGCATCCCTGAAGATGAAAGTGGTGATCTCCCATGCATCCTCGCCATATCCATAGGTGTATAGCCTTCTTCCCTTGAACATGGGCAGTGGCAATCCCAATGACTGCGAGAGCTGTGCTAACTGTCTTGCAAAGGGCCTTGGTGACTCCATGGTTGCATACTCAGTCCTGACTTCTCCTATCTATCAATTAAAAGAGGAAAGTGTGATAATAGCAAATGGTAAGAATTTATGAGAGTGAAAGGCATAAGATGAAAGACAGAGTTAACATAGGCTTTAATAATTCTATGGCTTCCTAATCCAAACCTAGGTCATGATCCTACAGTTGACACACGGGCTCTGATACCATCTTGTAACACCACGGTTCTGAAAAGACCGTAGCTTCTATGTGACATGCCAATCCCTGGATCGGTTCATTGGCCCACAATAGAATAAGATGAATAACATAGCAAAATATCCGTGTATCATGAATAACGAAGATCCAGAGTACCATTATTACAATAAAAGCTTAGCTCAAGGCTAGCTCAAATTATTCAGGTAGCAACATAAATAAAGTAAATCCTCCATTCTTCAAATTGCCCACAAGTGACCAAGTGTCGAGTGGAGTACCGTGGCCTAAATCGATTACTCAGAATCGGAATATCCAGCAACATGAAACGTAGCAGCCCCGAAGGGTCAATACATGGAATGTATGGCAAGTAGAGCTATTAAAGGAGACAACAGTGCTAACATCTACATGCATATTTGGCAAGTGGAGCTGTGGCTAGCTTGCATTTGCAAATACCTTTGTCCTACTTTCATAAACAGTTTTTGATTTTCTTTGAAAAGATCCCAATTAAGTTAACCCAACAACATTAAATCAATTATGAAATTAGAATGAGCGAGAAACATGTCATGGAATCAATATCAAGCAACTCAGACGTCCATAACCGGGGACACGGCTAATCGATTAGATTATACACCATGTAGGGGTTAGTACACTTTATCCGTGTGACTTGGCCAGCCCAACTCGTACCATCACTCTCATTTTGGGTGATGATAGGGAGAAGTCCAAGAAGAGACCGTTCGGGAAGTAGCTCCCCAATCCCGACGCGCACCGGTCCAACCTACCAAAATTCTACATCTCTGGATACGCGGGTTCGAGTTACCACAACCTACTGATTCCAACCAACCGCCCATTTCATTATTGGCACATGGTTGTACACGTAAGCTACAAAATAAAGAAGCCAATCATTTTCTCTTGATACCTGGGTGCCTTTCCGCAATGATACCACCAAAAATTATCAATCCCATCACACCCAGGAGATTCATTGATTAAGTTGTTTTAGTTTTCGCAAACCAACACATTTAGAAACAACTTTCAGTGATGTAACCCAGCCCTCGTTCATCATAACATGGATAAGCACATCTACCAACAGTGGTTCATCTATAGGGAAATCCCTACCACATAATAGGACATAACATAGCGATAGTATTATCCTACACATGCATCTACAAAATACACGACAATGCATTGAAAATAGTAGGATAACATCATGAACAAAGTAGCATCTACTTGCCTTGGTTGTAGCGGTCGGAAGAACAATCCACACACGAGCAAGCGTTGCACTCGTCACAATCTACACGATACAATTGCAATCATAAACAAACCATCCACAATCATATGCAAACAAAGATGATGCAAAATGCATGCATGACAAGTGCATTGATGCTACAGCAGCATCACATAATCTTATTCAGTAAAGCTACTGTATGCATGCATGGAAAATATTTTTAGCACAAGGAAAACAAGTATGCAATTTATAATGCTCAATAATAGAGCTAAAAACCAAATAATTCACTACTGTTAACATACTGTTGGTAAAATCTTGGAAAATTTCTACTGTGTAGGCAATACTAAATAGGAACAGTACCAATTGGAATTTTTCAAAAAGGATTTATATAACTCCCTGAGTAATTAAAATACTGCAGTAAGCCATTAAATATATTCTACAAAATTTATTACCGTAAGCCTAACTTTTTAATTCACTTTGAGATTCCCCTTGTCCTACTGATTCCAGGGACATATTATTTGCAATTTTTGGAGTTACAGATCTTTTTCTACGAATTAATTACTCTAAAAAGGCCATTAACTCATTTAATTATTTTGGACAAAATCTTGCTGTAAAAGTGTAAAACAATGGTACAGCAAGATTTTGCATGAGTTACTGAATCTACACACATTTTATTTGAAATTTTTGACCCAGTAGATTTAAGGATATGAATTTTGCAAGTTTATACGATTTTCTGCCAATTAAATCCATTTAGAAAATACCCAGTCAGACTTTGACTGTTGACTAGGCTGACGTGGCGCTGACGTGGCGGCGGACTGGCAGTTGACCAGTCAACTGCCCGCGTTGACTGATCAATGGCCCGATCTGGACCGTTGGATCACGATCCAGCGGTAGGGAGGCATGCGAGAGGGGGAGGCTCACCGGCGGCGGCGGACGGCGTCGGTGGCGGCGGCTCCGGCGGTCCTGGCGGCGGCGGCTCGGCGTACGGGGTCGGGGAGGTGGCGGCGGAGCTCCCTGTGGCGGCGGCGCTGGTAGGCGGGCAAGGTGGCGACGGCGGCGTCCAGCTGGGGGCGGCGTCGGTGGCGTCGGCGAGGGCGGCGGTGTGGCGCGGGGTGCTCCTGCGCGGAAGGAAAAGGAGAGGGGGGGTCAGTGGCGGCGGGCGAGCTCGCGGGGGGGCGCGGGAGAAAGAGAGGTGGCGGCGGCGGTGTCAACTCCGGCGAGAAATTGCCGGAGATCGAGGGCGAGAGAGAGGCGAGGGTTTAGGGGGTCGAGTAGGGGAGAGCGTGGGCTTTAAGGGAGGGGTCGCGGCGGCGCGTGCGTGGTCGAGGGCGTGGCCGGGTCGGCCTCGGCGTCCGTGCCCTGGCCGACTCGGCTGACAGGAGGGCCCCAGCTGGCGGTCTCTGGCCGCGGGCGAGCGGCGCATAGCTATCTGCCGCGCGGGCGGCGGCGACGGCTGCTGCGCGCGCGGGCGCTGGCTGGGCCGCGGCGGGCCGGCTGCTGCTGTGTCGTTTGCTTTTTTTGTTCCTTTTCTTTTCCAATTTCTGGTTTAGCAAATCTATCGTAACTTTTTCATACGAACTCCGAATTGAGTGATTTTCATCTCTGAATTTTCATAAAAACCAGAGGATCAACATAAGATCAAGTTTGTAATCCCTTTCACTAGTTGAGGTTAGTGGATTTATATAATCCTAGTATCCTCTTGTAGGTGCATTTTAGTAAAACAAAATAGGGCTTTGAAAATATTGTTTCGCCACAATCATTTTAAACTGAAGTTTGTATGGATGATTATGATCCAATGACATGAATGATATGCAGAACCAAATCTAAAATTTGGGATGTGACAATATACTAGAGTCCACAAAACAAAATGTATAGTTAGCAAACAGATTGTATCAATGTCATGTACTAAAATGAACTATAAAAACAATAAATCATAGCACATGAACAAAAAAAGCATAACAAAAATAAAATGAACACTAAATCACACAGATTCACATAAAACAAAAAGAGAAAACATGTATACCTGTCGGAGAATTAGGATCCCTCTGCACTTTGTGGAGAGGGATGAGGGCACAAACCACGAAGAGGGCTCCGTCCAAACACGAAACCCAGACACCACAAACTCTGAGACCTCCGCTGCCGGCCGCCAACAACTAGAAGAAGCAGCCACCGCCGAAGAACAGCACCACCACCAACTCCGCCGCAGAACCTGAGACAAAAAAACTCGAGCGCGGTCAGGATACAGGGGAACAGAAGGGAAGGGAGGAGGAGCGGACCCGATGGACCTCCAGAGCTCCATCGCCAGCCAGCACCAGAACCAACAGCCGCCGGAGATGGCGGAACCCCCACCAAATCCGCCCCCAAAACCTAAATGCGAAAAGCCGAGCGCGGGCAGGATAAATAGAAAGGGATGGGGAGGAAGAAGGAGCGGGGGAAAGTGGGGGATAGGGGGATGAAGGGCGCTGCTTACCTCCTGGTGCGGCGCTAGGCGGGGCAGTTGCCGATCACGACGCCAGGCGGGGCGGTTGTCAATGTTGGAGGAAGCGGGGTTGAGGGGAGAGAGAAGGGAGACGTTACACGGAGGAGTGAAGCACCGATTCTGTTGAGGAAAGTTTTTTTCCTCCAACTAATGGGGGGTCCCCCCCCTCCCGGACCACCTCACAACCGTCCGCGCACAAGAGAAAAGTCAACAGGACGTCTGCCCCCACTCCGAAAAAACAATGTTCACTTGCCCTATAAAAACAAGGTTCACTTTGTTTTCTGTCAAGGTTCACGTGGGTTTCTGTATAGTTATACAGGAACTGGTTCCTGTTTAGATCGCGTATGTATATATACCTTAACAGTAAAATCATCAGAGCCGATGACCAAATAGTGACTACCATCGTGTGTGTAAAAACAAAGGCCGATCACTTCCTTTGAATGCCCAGATAGAGTACACTTTGGTAAGGTTGAATCAAGGCTCGAAACCTAAACATGAAGCATGTACATGGGGATCAGTTAATTGGTTCTAGTAGAAACTGAGGTGTCAGAAAGATTGCTTGACTCCTATACTTGGTTAATCATATCACATTAAACTGGAAAAAGCAGCTAGCTAAACAATTTATGACCTTTCAAAAGAGAGCACCCATGTGTTCAGCAAGAAACACCTGTAAAAATAGAATGCAAGCCATTCATAACTTTGGAGAAAAATCACCTGAGAGGTGAGACTGAGAGAGAGGAACAGGGAGGGAGAGAGAGGACGGAGCAGGGTTGGGTGCGGGTTGGGAGGGCCAGCTCCTCGCCCAGCGCGGCCCGACGAGGACCATCACTGAGGAGGCCGCCTCCTTCTCCGGTCTGTGCGCGCACTGCCGAACGAGCTTCTATTGTCCGAGGCATGGTCGAGGTACCGCATTGCGACGACATGGTCGAGCTCCTGGTTGCCCCCATCAGGATCCAATGACGCCACCCTACAGACCACCCCCGAGGAGGCCGCCTCCTTATCTGCTCCGCCCGCGCGCGGCCGGACAAGCTTATAAATTCAAAGGCGTGGTCGAGCTACCGCAGTGCGATGGCATGGTCGAGCTCCTGGCTGCCTCCATCGGGCTCCGGCGACGCCGCCCTGCAGGACCTTCGCCTCTACGGTTTATTAGCCTGTTGTGTTGCATGTGTGTATGTCCGGGAATTTGTTGCCTTATTTTTTAAGATAAGATAGCAGCGGGCTGGATGTGTACGTGCTGGATTGTGTTGCCTTATGACATGCGGGAGTTTGTTTCTTTTTTTTGGGTGTTGGTTGTTTCAGGAAGGCATATGTGTGTAATATTAGTGAAGTGTGACACTGTGTGACACCACCGTTTTTTTAAAACAAGGCAAAATACTTTCCATTTTCATTGATTAAGAAGAGGGTTTTTAGATAGTGCTTACAAACCATGTCTTGGCAAAAATACAAGACCAACAACAAAACAATTACTCGCGAGAGATTAAACTACTAAGCGCTTTTGCCCATGCAAAGCACCACAAGCGTGCTTCTTCCTTGATTTTTGTTACCATCATATCCATGGTGACGGAGTGGCCTCGAAAAACTCTTGCGTTTCTTTCCTTCCATATTTCCCATGAGACCAACATTGTGAGCTAGGCCAAAGCCTTCCTTTGTGGTCATTTCTTGTGGATTGCTTTCTTCCACCACTCTTTGACGGAGTGGAATTGATGCCAAGAAGGCATGTCGATTTGGTGGAGACCGAGCCAATTCTTTATCTTAGTTCCAAATCCTTATGGAGAAGCGGCACTTGAATAAGAGGTGTGAGGCCGAATCTTGTCTTCGATTACATAGCTTACATAGCCCACAATTTGGCCATCCTCTTCGGGCAAGCCTATCGGCCATCCATACTCTATTTTGTAGGACCAACCAAGTAAAGAACTTGCATTTAGGAGTTGCCCAAGGCTTCCAAACAAGGGGAGGCATCAATGAGGTGGTTAAGCCCAAGAATTGCATATTGTACGCAGATTTAGCCGAGTAGAGTCCATCATTTGTGAGCTTCCAAGAGATAGCATCCGGACTTTGTGGGTGTAGAGGTACATTAGCAAGCTTCTCCCACAGCTTATAGAATTGGTCAATATGCTGCAAGGATACACCATTTTGGGTGTTGATTTGGGATACCCAAAAGTCATTGTGCAAAGCATTTTGCACCGAACATTTCTTCTTCCTTGATATCTCCAAAATTAGAGGGGCGACGTCCTTGGGTCTCATTCCATCAAGCCAACTTGCCTCCCAAAAAAGAGCTTTTTTCCTATCTCCAATGATGACCGTTGTCGCCGCCACGAAAAGGTCATGGTCCATTGTAGTGCAAGGGTTTCCTAGGCCAACCCAAGGCTTATCCTCATTTTTCCATTCTTGCCAAAGCCACCTTAATCTTAGGACCGCCACAAACTTCTTGAGGTTGAGGATTCCAAGGCCTCCTTTATCCTTAGGCTTGTAAACAAGATCCCAATTAACTTTGTATTTGCCACCGGTAACCTTGTCGTAAGCCGTCCATAGGTAGAATCTTCTCAAACTATCAATCTTCGCAAGAACCTCAAAAGGGACATCAAGGACGGTGATGTAGTAGATGACCACACTTGTAAGCAGGGACTTCACGAGGCAAGATCTCCAGCCATAGTAACATGCTTTCCAATCCATGGCACAAGCTTTGCCGCCACCATATCTTGCAACAGTTGGAAATGTATTCTTTTGAGGCGAGTCACCTATAAGGGAAGCCCAAGATACTTCATTGGAAAGGAGGTACGCACAGCCAGGAAAGCTTGTAGGATTTACTCAAGATCTATGTTCTCACAACGGATAGGCGCCACTTGACTTTTTGTGCCATTTGTGACAAGTCCGGTGACCTCTCCAAAATGGTCTAACATGGAATCCAAGAAGGTGATGTCATTTTTATGGGCTTCACGAAGATGTCAGTATCATTGGCATATAGCGAAGTCCTAACCATGGGGGCGCGGCCACGAAGCTTATGGAGATGTCCTTGTCCGGTGGCTTTGCAAAGAATATGATGAAGAGGGTCAATTTCCAACACAAAAAGGAGCGGTGAGAGAGGATCTCCTTGACTAAGACCATTCATGGATGGATTTCTATGGACAGTGAATATATATTTTCGGAAGACATGTTGCAACACTATACAGTTAACAAGGCATGAAAATACTCTAGTGTTTTATAATGTCTTCTCATCATTGGGTTGCAAATTGTTCAATGCAGATGAGTGTTGCAAATTGTTTCCGGTAACACACTAGATGACTGGTACATGGTAAATTTTATTATTTGCTTTGATCAGAGAAAATTTATACGATAAGATCCTGAACCTTCTCTATTTTACAATAGTTTCAGAATTTAACACATGATATGACATGCCACTGTATCCCACCACTCAAGGACTACATCAACAACTTATTTGTGTCTTATTAAGATACAGTAAAACTCAACCACCTAGACCTCTCCACAGTGATTTGGTGTTATCCACCGTCAGATCTGCCCATCCAAGGATGTAGATCAACCTACCGGTTCCTAAAGAGTCCTTGAACTCATTTTTTAGTTTGTGTAATTGAACTGAACGGTTCAATGCAACATTATTGGGTTGCTACTCTACGGGTCGACCTGGGCATCCTCTTGTTATTCGGGCCGATAAAAATCGCTAGATGGGCCGAGAAACTGTCTATGCCAGGTACGTTCATGCATGCAGCATGCCCACCTCCTCCTCGCAGTTCCTCGCGGAAGTTAATTTTTTACCTTTCTCCATCAGGTTTGCCCATCGACCTCCAATTGTTCCCAAGCCTAGGGTTATTGGGAGGAGTGCGGGTAGGGGTGGATGGACAGTGGCGGCTGCTCTCTCGCCGTACTGTGCCCTTCTTGCTTTGTTGATCAAAGAATACTGAAGGAAGAGAAGCAGGGGCAGCAGCCAACCAGATCTGTAGCCGGTCGCAACATCGAGCTACATCCTCCATCCATGGAAGACAACACCTCTGTAGTCGCCCAACAACTACCAAGGCTTGCCCACGGACGTGACGGTAGGCGGCCAAGTTGAACAGAGGAGGTGCTTTGGTTGACGTCTGGAACATTTGCGTGGAGTTTATTTATTATTTTCCCAGCTTGGTCATTTCTCTAGGTAAATTCTAGATTCTAGCTATGAACTCACAAATGCAATGCAAAATATTAGTTACTCAATTATTCTCTCCTGAAATGGTTTTTCATATCATATCATTTTCTTATGTTATATTGATACATTGGAAACGTATCTATAATTTTTGATGCTCCATGCTTGTTTAGTATCTACTTTGCTTTCCTTGTCTACACTTTGAGGTGCTTTTTACATTTTTCTAGTACTAACCTACTAACAAGTTGCAATAGTGTCAGATGCCTGTTTTCTGCTATTTTTGGTTTCAGAAAAGTTAGTAAAGAAATATTCTCGGAATTGGAAGAGACAAACGTCAAAGTCACATACTTTCCATGGGAAACAAGAAGTCCAGAGGGGAGCCGGAGAGGCCGGCCAGGGCCGCCAGCCCCACCCTAGGCACGGGTGGGCCCTGCCCCACGCCTGGGAGGGGTGTGGGGCCCCTGGCCGCCGCATCGTCCCCCCCCTTTGCCTATAAGAAGTCCCCGATGCAGAAACCCTAAGTACCCGATCAAATCTCCACGAAACCGTCTGTAGCCACCGCCACCATCGTCCCTAGATCGGGGGGATCTGAAGTTCTTCTCGGCACCCTGCCGGAGGGGAGATCATCCCGGAGGCCTTCTCTCCGATATGATGCGTGAGTAGTTCCACCTTGGACTATGGGTCCATGTAGTAGCTAGATGGTTGTATCTCCTCCTTTGTGCTTTCATGTATAGATCATGTGAGCTCCGTTCATGATCAAGATCTAATCTATTTGTAAGCATGCATGTTGTGTTTGCAAGGATTCGATGGATATTGAGATTATTATATTGGTTTGATTAATTGTTTTGTCTTTATGATTCTATCATGTCTGTGTTGTTTGTGATCTTCCATGCTCTCCGTTGTTAGTAGCTATCTTGGCCAAGTAGTTGCTAGTGACTCCAAGAGGGGGTATTTATGCTCGATAGTGGGTTCATGCCTCTAGTTTCCAAGGGAAGTGACATAAATCTCTTCGGTTGTAGATGTGATGTTGCCACTAGGGAGAAAACAACAGTCTCTTGTTCATGGAACATGTGGACTGTTTACCTTACACACTTTGCTTAAAGCAGTTGTCTGTTGCTTGCAACTTAATACTGGAGGGGGTTCGGATGATAACCTGAAGGTGGACTTCTAGTCATAGATGCAGTTGGATGGAGGTCCATGTATCTTGTTGTATTGCCCAATCGAATATCATAGGATCTTTCTGACTACTAATTGCATTGTTATTCCTTGCTCACTTCCTGTCAATTGCCCTGCTGTAATTTGTTTACCCTTCATGCCATGTTGTTTATCTAAGGAGAGCACCTCCAGTGAAATATGGACCCCGGTCCAATCTTTACCATTGATACATCTTTCACTATTACTTGTTTACTTGCTGCAAACCATTATCTTCCACACCATACATTTAATCCTTTGTTACAGCAAACCGGTGAGCTTGACAACCTCACTGATTCGTTGGGGCAAAGTCTTGAGTTTGTGTTGTGCAGGTCTCAGCGTTCCTTGCAACACCTGTGTGATGTTTCCTCCTCCTTCTGGTTCGATAACCTCGGTCTCAACTGAGGGAAAACTTGTTGCTTGCTCTTCACACCCTACGCTTGGGGTTACCAACGAAGTGCCACGTCGAGCATCATCAAGACTTTGTGGTGCCGTTGCCAGGGAGGCTAAGGACGTCTTCGCAAGGGGAGTCCTTCACTTGCTTTCTCTTTACTTTGTTTTTAGTTTGATTTGTTTCTTTTTCTTGGTTTTGTTTGCCTCTTTCCGAAAAACCAAAAAAAAATAGTCTAGTTTGGTTTGCTTGCTTTATTCAAAAACACAAAAAAAATAGTTCATGCTCTAGCTGATGCTGCTGTTTTTGGCTTGCCCACCTTTGCCAAAATGAACTCTGCTGAGAACACCAAGTCGTGTGACTTCACTAGCACCAACAACAATTATTTCCTAAGAACTCCTATTGCTCCACCTGCTCCTAATGCTACCTTTTATGAAATTAAGCCTGCTTTATTGAATCTTGTGATGAGAGAGCAATTTTGTGGTGCTGGTTCTGATGATCCTGCTGCCCATCTCAATAGCTTTGTTGAACTTTGTGAGATGCAAAAGTATAAGGATGTAGATGGAGATATTATTAAGCTCAAGTTTTTTCCTTTCTCCTTAAGAGGAAAAGCCAAAGAAAATGGTTGCTTTCTTTGCCTAAAATAGTATTGATTCTTGGACTAAGTGCAAAGATGCTTTTATTGGAAAGTACTATCCTCCTGCTAAGATTATATCTATGAGAAGTGACATTATGAAATTTAAACAACTTCATGGTGAACATGTTGCTCCATCTTGGGAAAGAATGAAGTCTTTGGTTCAGAATTGTCCCACTCATGGACTCACTGCTTGGATGATTATCCAGACTTTTATGCAGGTTTGAACTTCTCCTCAAGAAATCTGTTGGATCTAGCTACTGGAGGTACTTTTATGGGCCTCACTTTGGGTGTTGCAACAAGGCTCCTTGATAATATGATGGTTAACTACTCTGAATGGCATGTTGAAAGAGCTCCACATGGTAAGAAGGTAAATTCTGTTGAGGAAACTTCCTCTTTGAGTGAAAAGATTGATGTTATTATGGCTATGCTTGTTAATGGGAAAGCTCCTCTAGATCCTAATAGTGTTCCCTTAGCCTCTTTGGTTGCTCAAGAAGAGTAAGTTGATGTGAACTTCATTAGAAACAACAATTTCAACAATAATTCCTATAGGAATAATTTTGGTAGCAACAACAATTATAGGCCTTATCCTCCTAATAATGGCAATCCCTATGGAAGCTCTTACAATAATGCTAGAAATGCCCCCTCTGAACTTGAAGTCATGCTCAAAGACTTTATTAGTAAACAAACCACTTTCAATAAGACTATAGAGGAAAAGGTTTTAACTGATGAGAAAAATATATCCTCTTTGTCTGAAGCTCAGTCCTCTTTGATTAATAAAATGGCTGCTAAACCTGAAACTATGGAAAACACCTTTACTAATACTCATTCCATACAAGTTACTATTGATGAAAATGTTAGGTTGTTAGCTCAACTCCATGCTAAGTGGGAAAGGGAAGCTGAAATTGATAGGAACAATAGTGTGTGCACCATCACCAATAAACCACAAGTAGTCCCTATTCCTCCTACTACTATGCCTAAGCCTATTGAGCCTACTACTAGTGATGCTAAGTTTGACTTTGATATTGATGGTTGCAATATTTCTGAAGTGATTATGTTCTTGCAAAAGCTTGCTAGAAGTCCTGATGCTAGTGATATGCATGTTGCTTTCACTAAACACATTACAGATGCTCTTGTGAAAATTAAGGAAGAGAAGCTAAAACACAAAGCTTCTATTCCTAGGAAAGTAGAAGATAGATGGGAACCCATTATTAATATGCAAGTGAATGAATTTTATCTCAAAGCTTCATGTGATCTTAGTTCTAGTGTCTCTATTATGCCTAGGAAGATTTATGAAATGCTTGATTTGCCACCATTGGAAGATTGTTATTTAGATGTCCCACTCAATCATAATGCTAAGAAGAAACTCATGGGGAGTATTAATGATGTTCTCATTATGGTTAATAATTCTTATGTCCCTGTGGATTTCTATGTTTTGGATGTTGAATACAACGCTTCTTGTCCTATTACTTTGGGAAGACCTTTTTTTAGAATAGTTGGTGTCATCATTGATATGAAAGAAGGCACCATTAAATATCATTTTATATTCAAGAAAGATATTGAACACTTCCCTATGAGGAGAGATAAGTTGCTTTTTGCTCATCCTTTGAAAGCAAGATTTGATGTTAATGCTTCTTCATCTGAAAATACTTGATTCTTCTTGCTTCTTGTGCCTAACTTAAAGGCGTTAAAGAAAAGTACTTGTTGGGAGATAACCCAAGAGTTTCCTTGAGTCTTGGAAGTTATTACTTCACTAATGACATTTCCTTATCCTTTTTTTGCTTGCTTTTTTTTGCCAAGAATGAACTCTAATGAGAGGGAAGTAAGATTTGGGGAGTTGCTGTCCCGAAACAGATTTCTGTCCTTCACCAAAAACATTCGTGAGGAGTCTATGTAACTCGGATTGAGCTCAAACTTTACGAATAAATCCCCCAGTATGTTAGATAACGTTTGTTAGTTTAACACTTTTTGATTTAAGAAACATAAGATGTTCGAAAAAATCGGTTTCTACCTGCTGGTCTGTTTTGACAGATTTCTGCCATTATTTGCATTTGCTTCTTATTGATTCCTTTTTGACTTCTCTTTAGGTGAATTGAGCTTTTTGAAGAAGTTAATACAGTAGCTTGTGTTTTTAGTGAAAATCCTTATTGTTCCAAAGATTTGCCAGAGGTCTAATATCTTTTGAATACACTAATGTTGCTAATGAAGATTGTGTGAAGTTTTGTATGAAGGAAAAATTTCAGGTGTAAAGAGAGAATGATGCAATGAGATGAAAAATGGACAAAAGCTCAATCTTGGGGATTCCACCATGGTGTCACCCCAAGAAATATCCAAGAGGTACAAGTGTCAAAGCTTGGGGATGTCCAAGGCATCCCTTTCTTCATTAATAAAAAGCTCAGGTCTGTCTAGACACTTCGTTTTTATTGCTTCTTGCATAGTTGTGTTGTTCTTGGAGTGTCTTAGCTTTCGTTTTCTTTGCTTAGGTTGTTTAGTTTGATTGAATAAAGTAGTTTGGACCCCTGTTTTCGCTGTGTTGTTTTGCACATAAGTTGCTTGGTGTTGGAAAGGAGTAGTAAGTTCTTGCTTGAAGTGCAAGAGGATCTTGCTTGACTGTAACTTAGATTTTAGCATGACATGCTAGGTGTTGTTTTGACCTTATGTTTAGTGATTATTGCTGTAGAATGTCTTGTTCCAAACAATTGGGATTGCTTAGTGTGCCTTGAAGAAATTATGCGTTGTTTTAGCATGCAAAAGCATAGTATTATGGGATTCTCCTTTGATGCTTTGCTTGGGTTGACTTGGCACATGTTCACACCATGTTATGACTATGACAGGTCACCATTACCCTCTATGATCATTTAGTCCTTGACTTGTAGTACCACTCTTTGCTTTGATTAGTATGCTTTGTTGCACTGCATGATTATGGCCATTATTGCTCTCTTAGTTGGTTGCTCCCAGTCTTTTGCTAGCCTCCACTTGTATGAGTAAGTTCTACTCATGCTTCCAACTCCCAAGAAACCAAGTTTTTCCAAAGTGTCCACTATAAACTCCTATGCGTGGTGTGTTACACCATTCCAAGTACATTCTTTTTTTCAACTATCTTCCAATTAAAAACTATTTTATTATGTGAAAACTTAAAGATTAAAGCCCTCACAAACTTGATAACACACTTTATATTCTTTGCCCCTAATAAACTTGAACCATTGTGACAACTTTGTTGTATATGCTTGCACTTATAAGTTGGAATTAGCAAAACCGTGCTATCGCGGGGAACATTTTCAACATTGCACTTGTACTTTGTACTCAGTTGATATCATGCTCTTTTGTCTATGGATGTCACCGGTGTGAAATAAAGAGGGAACTTGTAAGTCCATGGAGTTTGTATCCTGTGTTAGAGAAACGCCTGGGCTGCTAGCCTAATCCATGCCTAATCATGGTGGAAACTTGCAGCATCGCCATAGTGAGCTATCTATGAAGCATCCTCAATAAAAAGCTATGCATATGGTAAATAAAAAGATTGCTGAGATGCTCATTGCCTGCTTGCCTTGTCATTTTGGTTATGGGAAAGCTCCTGTACGATGTGCAAGGGGTACCCCGTCGGCGGTTCTCAATGATATGCAAATACTTACAATGACAAGAACTTACCTGGACCCAAAGTTGAGTATGCATGAGGTGTGGCCCTTGTATTCAAGGGACTTGAGATTGCCAACTTATACTTCGTCAAGCATATACTCCATCTTTGCCACTTTAACCTTAACCACTTAAAGATGCTTATGATAGGGGCAATGAGGGCTGAAACCTAACAAGTACCATAATTTTTGGAAGCTCTTTTTGAAACTTGTAATCCCTGCTTCCTTTACAAAAATGCCTTTCTTTCACCATTAATGAGTCTCCACCTTCTACCTTTAGGCACCATTAAGAGTGCATAGTTGTCATTTTGTGTGCAGTGTTCCAAAGCTTATTAATTGATGCATATTGTGATATTACTTGTTCTTGTGTTATTTGTTTCTAGTCATCCTTGAGAACTTTGAAGGTGTCCTATGCATCTATAGTGCTACTCTATGAGGGACAAGATGATTGCCACTATGCCATGTTTTCTGTATGTGAAACAAACAAACGTTTTTCAATGCATGTTATTCATGATCTTTGTTTGTAGCCTTTCATGTTGCATGCATGGTTACTTTGTCCTATTGTTAGAACTCCATCTTTCATGCACATGTTTAGAGTTATTTGATCCCATCTTTCAATGCTTGCAAATTGTTGGATTTTTATTGTGAGGGTGCATGTCACCTCAAAATTTATTCTTTTATCACTTACCTACTCGAGGACGAGCAAGAGTTAATCTTGGGGATGTTGATACGTCGGAAACGTATCTATAATTTTTGATGCTCCATGCTTGTTTAGTATCTACTTTGCTTTGCTTGTCTACACTTTGAGGTGCTTTTTACATGTTTTCTGGTACTAACCTACTACAAGTTGCAACAGTGCCAGATGCCTGTTTTCTGCTGTTTTTGGTTTCAGAAAAGTTAGTAAATAAATATTCTCGGAATTGGACGGGACAAATTTCAAAGTCAATTACTTTCCGTGGGGAACAAGAAGTCCAGAGGGGAGCCGGAGAGGCCAGCCAGGGCGGCCAGACCTACCCTAGGCATGGGTGGGCCCTGCCCCCGCGCCTAGGAGGGGTGTGGGGCCCCTGGCCATCACCTCGGCCTCCCCCTTCGCCTATAAGAAACCCCCGATGCAGAAACCCTAAGTAGCCGATCAAATATCCATGAAACCCTCTATAGCCGCCGCCACCATCGTCCCTAGATCGGGGGGATCTGAAGTTCTTCCCGGCACCCTGCCAGAGGGAAGATCATCCCAAAGGCCTTCTCTCCAGTATGATGCGTGAGTAGTTCCACCTTGGACTATGGGTCCATGTAGTAGCTAGATGGTTGTATCTCCTCCTTTGTGCTTTCACGTTTTTTTTCCATACAATCCCCCAAAAAGAGGGATCGGGTTCCATTATCAGTAGATAACGGAACAACAACCACACAGATCCATCTCACAAAGAGTACTGATCCACCTAGGGGATCAAAGCGACTTAGTCTCCATATTACAGACCAAAGCAAACTTAACTAGAAATATGAAAAAAAAAGGAAGAGGCTGGATACGCAAGAACACCGCCCTCAGGCTAGTGGAAACAGTTCAAACATGAAGATATAACTACCATCCCAGACCAACAAGGAGACTCGAAGATTCAAACTCCTTCTTCGCATCGATCGACATCAAATCCTCCTTCTTTTCTCCCGCCCCCTCTCAAGATCAGGAGCTTCATGGGCATGATCTTCAGGGATCGCCGGCAGTCCCAGAAAAGGAACATGAGCCACATCCATAGCCGCAGCGTCAGCAAGTGCATTCTGTTGCAGGATATCAGCTCCAGCATGCAACAACTCCCGGTCCTCGTCTCCATGCAGCCTTGCCCAATAACGGATGAACACACATGCATATATAACCAAATCAATAGGTGAATGAATAAGCTTTTTTTCAAAACAAGCCCTATTTCTGAGATTCCAGATAGCCCAACAAATCGCTGCCACCACTGTAATTTGCACATTCCTGCTGACTCCCAAAAACTGAGGAGCCCACCAGAAGTACTGAGAAAAAGACCCAGGCCTATTCACAGCACCAATAGTTTTAGCAACCACCCCCCAAACATATCTAGCTGCCACACAGGTGAAAAACAAATGCCCAATGTTTTCATCATCACGACAGAATCTACAAGTAAAATCTCCTTCCCATCCTCTCTTCCTCATGTTATCTTTAGTGAGAATAGCATTGTGCCAAATCAACCACAACCAAATTTTAATCTTCAGGGGAACTTTTGCTTTCCATAGATGCTTGAAACTCCTATCAACCCCCACATTTGAAAGATGAGAGTACATCGACTTGACAGAAAACCTGCCAGATTTATTCCACATCCATACTGGCCTGCCTTTTCCTGATTCAAACTCACCCCATTCACCATATTTTTTAACTGCTCATGATGATTCAACCCATCAACATCCAACCACCTTCTAAAAGAACATCTCAACGCTTTTCTTGCCATATCAGCCACAATAATCATTTGGTTCTGGCAAATATCAAACAGATCAGGAAACTTATTCTTCAAAGGCTTATCTAAGCACCAAGCATCATGCCAAAAATTAGTTAACTCCCCATTACCAATTCTCATTTTTCTACCAGCCAGATAGAGGGCTGTAATCTTAATCAAATCATTCCAGCAGGGAGAATCACTCTGCTTGTGTTTCACAGCACTGATTCCCCCTTTTTTATATACTTCTTTCTCACAAAAACTTGCCAAGGACCCTCCTCAGCTTCAAGGCGCCACCACCACTTGCAAAGCAAGCAAATATTAAACAGTCTAATATTCTTGATCCCCAATCCTCCTTTTTTTCCTGGGTCTACACACAAATTTCCACTTAACCAAATGATATTTTCTTTTGCCCACCTTACCATACCAAAAGAAGGCTCTGGTCTGCTTTTCAATTTCCTCCACATTTGTTTTGTGCAAAAGAAACATAGTCATGGGATAAACAGCCACACTAGAAACACAAGCAGTGATTTTAACATGCCTCCCCCCAGAGATAGTGCACCACCCATCCAACCATCCAACTTTTTCTTCAACCTATCCCCAATAAAGCCCATCTCAGCCACTGTGCATCTTCTGCTACAAACCGGCAGCCCCAAGTACTTAATCGGCCAACTACCTTTCTGACAATTGAACATCTCAGCATAATTGGATAACTTTTCCTCATCATCCAACACCATCATCACTTCACTCTTCTCAAAATTAATCTTAAGGCCATACATGGATTCAAACAAATATAACAGCAGCTTCAAATTTCTAGCCCCCTCAAAATCATCCTTAATAAAAAGGATAGTATCATCAGCATATTGCAAAATAGCATCCCTTTATCAAACAGATTATCAACCAAACCTGTAAACAACCCACTAGCTTGTGCATTAAGAACCATCTTAGCCAAACATTCCCCTGCCAAATTGAACAAAAATGGAGAAAAAGGATCCCCTTGCCTGACCCTTTTAAAACTGCCAAAATATGGACCAACTTCCCCATTCACCTTAACACTAAGAGTACCCTGAGTCACTTCACTCTTTAACCAAATCATCCAATCTTCACTGAAACCTTTTTGCTTACAACAGTAAAACAGGAAATCCCAATTGATCTTGTCATATGCTTTTTCAAAGTCAATCTTTAAAACCACACCCTGATGCTTCTGACTTTTTGATTCCTTCAGGATCTCATGTAACAAGGTCACCCCATCTGCAATAAACCTCCCTTTGATAAAAGCATTCTGACATGTGTCAATCAATTTTTCCATCACAGGTTCAGTTCTAACTGTCAGAGTCTTAGTAAAAAATTTAAACAACACTTGAAGCAGACAAATAGGCCTATATTTCTGGATTCTATCAGCATCATCACCTTTTGGCAGAAGAGTAATCACCCCATAGTTAATACTCCTCAAATCAATTTTATGAGCATAAAAATCATCAAACACATCCATAATATCTTTTCTTATGATCACCCAGCAATGTTGATAAAATTCAATAGGAATCCCATCAGGGCCAGTAGCTTTATTTTTCTCCATCTGATCAATAACCTCCTTTACCTCTTTCTCAGTAAAAGGCACACCCATCTTCTCTCTATCCTCATCATTAAGTTTCTCCCAAGCCTGCCAATTATCATCAGCAAGTCTTATAGAGGAACCACCAGCAGGACCAAACAAAGTTTTATAGTAACTGGTGGCATGTTGTAAGAGATCATGAGTCCCCTGAATCTCATTCTCCCCATCTTTCATAGAAAAGATCATTTTCTTTCTCCTCACCCCATTAGCAATCCTGTGAAAATATTCAGTATTATTATCACCTTTCAGCAACCAATTATCTCTCGATCTTTGCTGCCAGAATCTTTCCTCATTCTCATACACCTCCAGCAATTCTTTCTAAATTGATGCCTTTCGTTTCAACTGTTCTACATTAAGCAAAATCATTTCTTCTATTTTTTCCAGTTCCTGAAGCTCCTCCACCAATTCTTTCTTTTTTTTTATCCACCAATTTTTGTGCTTTCATGTATAGATCTTGTGAGCTCCGTTCATGATCAAGATCTAATCTATTTGTAATCATGCATGTTGTGTTTGCGGGGATCCGATGGATATTGAGATTATTATGTTGGTTTGATTAATGGTTTTGTCTTTATGATTCTATCATGTCTGTGTTGTTTGTGATCTTCCATACTCTCCGTTGTTAGTAGCTATCTTGTCCAAGTAGTTTCTAGTGACTCCAAGAGGGGGTATTTATGCTCGATAGTGGATTCATGCCTCTAGTTTTCAAGGGAAGTGATAGAAATATCTTCCGTTGTAGATGTGTTGTTGCCACTAGGGAGAAAACAACGGTCTCAACTGAGGAAAACTTGATGCTTGCTCTTCACACCCTACGCTTGGGGTTACCAACGGAGTGCCACGTCGAGCATCATCATATATTCTCAGATGAATTAGATTTTTGTACAATACTACAGCTTCTTGGGATGTTGCGCCAGATGTTTCTAATGAGGAGTCCTGATTATGTGGATACAGATCAAACAGGCCATTTTCACATAGCCATGGGGCTTAGCAATCTCGATGGCGTCTAATGCTTCCTGCCATGGGCCCGAGAACTTCTTCAGGTGGGCTTACATGCAGTACCCCTGTGAACACAATTCCTCTACTCCTCTACCCATTAATGATAGTAGAACAGATCGTCCTAATTAAAATTTTCTTCCAGAAATGTTCAATAGAAACAATGTACTAGGACATCAAGAATGCACAAAAATGCCACTCTGATTCTTTGCTCAGCTGGTAGTACTTGTGCAGGTTTTTGGACACCTGCTTGTGCCGAGAGTTAGTGTTGTATTCTTTATTCGTGTCACTACTGGCAATTTGTTTTCCGTAGAGCTCTGCCCAGTGCCTACCTCTAGTCTCAGCCTCCTTTCATACGACACTAACGCCTCTCCTTGATTTGCCCTGAAGGTCAATTTCACGATGGTGCTTGTCGGTAGGGGCGTACAATGAAGGAGAGCAGCGGGACATGGTAAAAAAAGAGAGCAAAGGAGGATGACATGTGCATCCACAAGACCACAAGACCGCTCTACCGACCTTTTTTGGCTACGTTGTTGCTAGCAGCTAGCAGCGCTATCATTGATGCATCCAAGGCTTGTGAGCATAGACCGACAAGGGATATGTGTGCACTACCACCGTAGAGTGGCGATGGGATGCAGCTTGTTAAGCATTCTGTTCTTCCTTCTTCATTTACCTCTTCTATTTTGGAAATATTTTAGTTTTTTTCCAATTTGATCTTGCAATTTACCATATAGGGAAATTTCTTTGACTTCATAAAATTTGACAATTAGCATCTTTCCAGAACTAAGTACAAAATCATGGTAAATTTAGGTACTAGTGGTATTCTCATATTCTGTAATTAGAATTTATCTATAGCATTCTACAATCATGTTATTATAGTTTTGTAAGTTCATTTTTCTGATTTTTTAGAAGCCGCCATGTTTATGCATGGAGCAAGCTATTCAGATCATGCAGCCAGGTACCTAGAGCCTGTTTGGTTGTTGCCGTCAAAACAAAATAGCCTGGCCGGATGCCTCATCAGAATTGCCGACAGGTGTTGTTCTCAAAGTTGGTTGTTACTTTGTTGCCTCTATTTCTTATGCACATCGCAGCTAAGTATCGGAGCTTATGACATGGTAGTTTCTTGCATTGCCTATCTATCTCAAGGAGTCAAGGTAGTATCTATGGCCATAGGTTCTTGTTGTTTTAGTATAACTGGTTATATGTCTGATGATTTAAATAAAATATTTCCCTTTCATAGATGTATAATGAAAGTATTATGAGTTTATTTTCTGCATAATTACCGAATAAGTTAACTAAATATGGGAGGTTTATTCCAGTAATGGAGACATATTTGTGTGCTCCAGTATGAAGATGAATGTGTTCGTTGGGAAGCAAGAAAAATGGGCAACTTCTGAAGCATCTTTACTGCAAATTTCGATCAAGTTAATAATTTATAGCATTCCAACATGTTACAAGGATTTGTATAATATTTATAAACCAATCTTTTTGCAAATTTGGATTCAGATGTGTATGATTATATAAAACTAATAGACCAACAAGTAGCGGAATGTGTTCCTAGTTTATAGTGTGAAATGATGGCAGTATGTGTGCTTATATACTCTTTCATGTAACACAACTACAACAGGGCATAGTAAAGTTTTTCCATAAGATAGGATCCATATTGCTTGTGAAAATAGCTGCAATATATAAGATTGATTTTCCATAAGCTACTTTCTTCAAAATTTACTGCCATTATTTAGTTTGAGATGGACGGGCGCGGCAAAGCGCGCCTCAATGGTCTAATACTCTTATACTATTTGTTGAGTTCAGATTTTTATTAGGCCACGTTTCTGAGCATTGATTATGCACTAAAAAATTAGAGCAACACAGCGAAAAAGCGTACATCAATGCTCCAGCAACCCACTCTTTCTTTACTCATATCTTTTTACAAAACTGGGCGAGCAAGGGGTGTGTTGCTACCTACTGGCTCGAGTATTACATCAAGTCAAACTCCCAGAGCTTCGGTGGAGGAACTTGTCTTTGAACTGAACAAGGTCGTGAGGCCGTGCTCAGTCGACCTGAAGTCCTCAGGTGTGGGCAGGTACAAGTATGTACCATTGGAATATGAAAAGGAATACCAACCATGTGTGAATTTCATGTATAATCACTGCATCTTCAGTTCTATACAATAACACATGTCTGATCAGTAAATTCTTTGTCTTATAGAAAAAATTCTAAATTTACTTCTGGGATCAACATCTCCCATTTATGCAATGTCATAAATGGATCGATATTCTTTGGATACTCATATATTTATATCACATCTTTAATAAGTATCTTTATTATACAAGTTTTCTCAAATACATTAACCGTTTTTTCTTTAACATGGGGCAGGCGCGGCAAGGCGTGCCTTCATGGTCTAGTATGTATAGATTGCAAGAGGTTTGGTTGATGGTCTTCGCTTTACACTTCTTAAGATACATCTTTTGTGCAAATAATTATAGGTGGTATTCAACAATTTAACCATGAATTGTATAACGTTTACCTAAATTTAGTTCCTTCTACAAAGAAGACAGTCCCAATTTGTATGTGACTAACATAACTGTCTGTGCGCTGCTACGGGTTAAACATTACTATTTGATTATCTTGTGTAACCCGAGTGCTGTCTATGTATCCTATGACGGTTAGTGTGCCTTCAAGATCATGCATGATGCCCTTAGGCCTTCCACGGCGTGTAGCAAATCGGTGCCCAAACTAGTTTTTCAGGCATCGAGGGCCGGTGCCTTCCGCTGTAGGAGGTGCCCCAAATATTTTTCAAGGAATCGGAGCATCTAGGTGCTCCGATGCCCAAACACAGCAGGGTATAAAACATTACTATATTAAGCTGACAATGCAGAGAATTAGAGGAAAAAAGGACATGCATGGAGAGGTAGGCCCTACAATCTGTTTTCAGGCATCGCCAGTTTTCAGTTTTCTACACACACTGTGAGATCGGAGCCCAAGTAATTTTTCTAGGCATCGATGATTAGATGGCAAACCTTTTACTCTTTGGGCATCGACCATCGTTGTGGAAGGTCTTATCTCCCATTGACACTACCAGTGGGCGGCAGCAAACTACACAACTACCATCGGCATTGGTTGCCTATGTGGCCACTACCAACTACTGACGGCAAAAGCAAACTACATGGCTACAATCAGCATCGGTACATGAGGGCATCTCCACTGGGGCCGACTCAAACGGTCTGCGTGTATGAAACTATCCGCGCGCGGCGTTTGCAACGCCCCAGCGGACGACCCATCCGGCGAAACGCGTCCAACCCGACCTATCTGTGCATCTAATCTAGGGCTCGGCTGCGTCGGCCCGGCCGCGCGGGGACAGCGGGGACGTCGTGCCCGCGCATGCCACTGGCCCACACGCCAGCCACACGCGGCATTGATTTCGGATGCGGTCAGCAGCACCGATTCAGACGCAACCGTGGCAGTGATTCAGAGGCGCTGCGCCGTCAATGGCGACGCGACGACACGTTGACTCACCGGGCGCCGCCTGCGTTCCCGCGTCGACATTGATGGCGAAGGAGGCGTTCCCGCGTCGGCATTGATGGCGAAGGAGCTGAATGTTGCGCATGTTCGCGGGCAAAGGGGAAATTTAACCCTGCGCCCGTCGGTGTCGCACTTCTCACCTCTCGCCATCGCAAACCCTAGCCGTCGCTACCACCACCGCTGCCAATGATGAAAACGCCGTCGTGGCTGAAGAAGGGAAGGAGCAAGAACAACCACGAGGCGTCTGGCTCTAGCAGCCAGCGCCCCTGGATGCCGGCCTTCCTCCGCGGCACGTCCCTACTGCCTCCGCCGTGGCCGGAGGATTTCCTGGGCCGCCGCGTGCAGGCACGCCCGCCATCGCGGCCGGAGGGAGGACGCCGCGACCACCAGTACTTCCGCATCGCGGAGTGCGAGCGCCGCTGGAGGGAGGGACGAGGCTGTTAGATGTATATTTGTATATTGTATGTCCCACTTGTTAGGGGGCTTTCCTGCATATTCCCACCTGTACATGTACTATATATTGTGGCCTTTGGCCCCCAGAGGAATACATGTTGCATATTCCTAACATGGTATCAGAGCTAGGTTAGACAGTTTTTCCGCAACATCGTCACAGCCGCCACCGTCCCTGTCGTCGTCGTTTTTCGATGTCGCGCCGCCAGTTGCCGCTGTCTCCGGCCATCTGTTCACCGTCTCCGGTTCGCCGCCATCTCTACTGCAGGACTGTTTCCATCGTCCGTCGCCTGCTCGATTGGATCTGCGCCTGCCCCGCCGCCATCTGCTCCCGCCCCGCCGCCATCTAGCCGGCGCCCGTCTGCCCGCCCCGCCGCCATCTGCTCCTGGCGGTGCGTGACTCCGTCAGCTCCCGCCTCGTCGCCATCTGGCCGGCGCCCGTCTGCCGGCGCGCGACCCCGTGCCTCCTCCTGGTCGCCGCCTGCCCGTCAAGCCGCCTGCCCAGCATCTCCTGGCCGGGGCCCCGCTAGCTGCCTTCTCGTCGCCCAGATCAGGTCTGCACGCTGTTCTTCGACGAGCCCAGATCGGATCTGAGGAGTTGACTTCGAAAAAAAATTTAAGAGAGAGAGATGTCTTCTGCATCGGGCTATGTTGTGATTCCTCGCTGCCCGGTGATTTTCGATGGCGCGAATTATCCTGATTTTGCTGCCTTCATGCGCGTTCACATGCGCGGTCTCCGTCTTTGGGGTGTCTCCTGTCCGCCGTGCCCCCTGCTCATGTGGCTCCTCTTCCGCCGATGCCGATTGTTCTTGGTGCTGATGCTTCTCAGGAGGCCAAGAATGCTTCTCAGAGTGCCGATGATAGTGCTGTTGTTGCTTACGAGCTGAAGTTCAAATAGTATTCTGCTGATCTCGAGACCTATTGCCACGATCTGACCGCCTACACTCAGTGGGTCGATGAGGATGCTCGTGCTGTTGCTGTTCTCACCTCCAGCGTTCTGCCCCAATTTGCTGCTGAGTTCATGAGTCTCCCTACTGTTGCCGCTCAGTGGGCACATCTTCGTCAGCGCTATCAGCCATCTAGGGATGCTCTTTACCTTTCCGTGGTTCGCGAGGAGCATGCTCTTCAGCAGGGTGATTCCACTACTGATGAGTTCTATACTCAGAGTGCTGCTATCTGGCGTCAGCTTGATTCTCTCCGTACTGCTGTTTGTGGCACATGCTCGTGCTGCCAGATTGTGCGCTCGGATTTGGAGTTCCGCCGCATCTATGAGTTTCTGTCTCGGCTCCGCCAGGAGTTTGAGCCCCGGCGTGCTCAGCTAAATGCTCGTGGTCGTGTTCCGCTCTCTGAGGTGTTGTCTGAGCTTCGGGCTGAGGAGACTCGTCTCCGTGGTGCTGGTCTTCTTGCGGTTTAGTCTGTGCTTGCTACTCGTGGACCTCCTCTGCCGCCTGCTCCCTTGACTCAGCCTCGGTCCTCTGTGCCACCGCCGATACTACCCACTCCTCCAGGTCAGGGTCAGAGTCAGCACCAGCAATCTCAGGGTCAGAGTCAGCACCAGCAGGCTCGTGGTCAGGGTCGCCGTGGTTCTCTTCGCCACTGCTCTTACTGTAACAGGGATGGCCACACTTGGGCCACCTGTTATACACGGGACCCCAGTTTACGTCAGCAGCACCAGGATCGTGGGTAGTCGGCTCCCTTCGGATCTTCAGCAGTTGCTCTCCCCGATTAGGACATTATCAGGAGTCTTCGCGGTCTGCTTGCTGCTACAGGCTCTTCTTCGACAGGCACTGCTGGTTCTATGACTGATTCTTCAGGCACTGCGCGACCACCACCTTCTACACAGTCAGGTACGTCCCCGTGGTATCTGGATTCTGGAGCTTCTTTTCATATGACCTTTGAGTCTTCTTTTCTGTCCGCTCTTCGTTCTCTCCCTTCTCATGTTCGTGTTCTCACGACCGATGGTACCTCTCTTCCTGTTTCTAGTCGGGGCACCCTCTCTACTTCTTTTTCTGTTCCTGATATTTCTCATGTTCCTCGTCTTAAGATTAATCTGTTCTCTGCTAGCCAGCTTACTGACTCTGGTTGTCGCGTCATTCTTGATGTTGATTCTTGTGTTGTCTAGGATCGTCGCACACAGGCCCTGGTTGGAGCTGGCCCTCGCAGCCATGACTCTTCAGGACTTTGGGAGTTAGACTGGCTTCGTGTTCCTTCCGCTGCCACTTCATCTACGAACTCCGGTCGTTGCCTCTGCTGCCAGCTCCTTTCAGCAGTGGCATCATCGTCTTGGTCACCTTTGTGACTCTCGCCAGTCGTCATTAGTTCATCGTGGTCTTCTAGGGTCTGTCTCAGGAGATGGGTCTTTACATTGTCAGGGTTGTAGGTTGGGCAAACAGATTCAGCTTCCCTACCCTACTAGCACGTCTGTATCTCAGCGACCTTTTGATTTAGTTCATTCCGATGTTTGGGGTCCGGCTCCTTTCGCTTCGAAAGGGGGCCATCGCTACTATTCATCAATGATTTTTCTCGGTACACTTGGTTGTATTTTATGTTCTCTCGCAGTGAAGTGCTCTCCATATATCAATGTTTTGCGTCCATGGTCCGTACTCAATATTCTACACCCATTCGTGTGTTCCGTGCTGATTCTGCTGGTGAGTATATCTCCCAGATATTGCGAGGTGTTCTTGCTGAGCAGGGTACCCTTGCTTAGTTCTCCTGTCCTGGCGCACATGCCTAGAATGGCGTTGCTGAGCGGAAGCATCATCATCTTCTTGAGACCACTCGTGCCATGATGATTGCTTCTTCCCTTCCTCCGCATTTCTGGGCTAAGGTTGTCGTTACATCGACTTACATCATCAATATTCATCCCTCTGCCGCTTTGCAGGGTGGTATTCCTCTTGAGCGTCTATCTGGACAGTCTCCCGACTACTCTATACTTCGCTTGTTTGGTTGTGTTTGCTATGTTCTCTTTGCTCCTCGCGAACGCACCAAACTGACCACTTAGTCTGTTGAGTGTGTCTTCCTTGGATACAGTGATGAGCATAAGGGCTATCGTTGTTGGGACCCCGTTGGTCGTCGGATGCGTATCTCTCGTGATGTTACTTTTGATGAGAAGCGTCCTTTCTATCCTCGTCCCACCGCGGGTACCTACCCGGTGGAAGATATCTCTTTTCTTCTTTTTCCTGACACACCTCCTTCTACTCCTATTGTGTCTTCTTCAGGATCCCCTCCCCCTGATGTCTCTTCTTCGACACCGTCCTCCTCTACTACGTCTAGTTCTCCTAGTTCTCTTCGTTCTCCGGCGCCTTCCTCTACTATTCCTTCCTCTTCATCGTCGTCTCCTGAGTCGTCTTCCTCTGATGAGCCTCCCTCTACTCGTCTTGTTCGTCAGCGTCGTGCCCCCAACCGTTACTCTCCTAGTCAGTATGGTCTTTTTGTTGCCTTCGAGCCGACTTCTTATCGGGATGCTGAGCATCATCCTGAATGGCAGCTGGCCATGGCTGAGGAGATTGCTGCGCTTGAGCGCACTGGCACCTGGGATCTTGTTTCTCCCCCTCCCGGTGTTCGTCCTATCACGTGTAAGTGGGTCTATAAGATCAAGACCCGCTCTGATGGATCTCTTGAGCGCTATAAAGCGCGTCTTGTGGCTCGTGGTTTTCAGAAGGAGCATGGTCGTGACTATGATGAGACCTATGGCTCATATGACCATTGTGCGTACTCTTCTTGTTGTTGCTTCTGTTCGTCACTGGTCTGTGTCCTAGCTTGATGTTCAGAACGCCTTCCTCAATGGGGAGTTGAGTGAGGAGGTTTATATGCAGCCTCCTCCTGGATATTCTGTTCCCGCGGGGATGGTTTGTCGTCTTCGTCGTTCTCTCTATGGCCTCAAACAGGCCCCTCGTGCCTGGTTTGAGCGTTTTGCTTATGTAGTGACTGCTGCTGTTTCTCCTCTAGTGCTCATGATCCAGCGCTGTTTGTTCACACTTCTTCTCGTGGACGCATTCTTCTTCTCTATGTTGATGATATGATTATTACTGGTGATGATTCTGAGTATATCACCTTTGGCTCGTCTTCATGATCAGTTTCTTATGACTGATCTTGGTCCTCTTTGATACTTTATTGGGATTGAGGTTTCCTCCACTTCTGATGGCTTTTACATCTCCCAGGAAAAGTATATTCAGGATCTTCTTGCTCGTGCTACTCTTGGGGATGAGCGCACTGTTGAGACCCCTATGGAGCTTAATGTTAAGCTTCACCCTACTAATGGTGATCCTCTTCCTGATCCGACGCGTTATCGTCATCTCGTTGGGAGTCTTGTTTATCTTGCTGTCACTCGTCCTGACATCTCTTATCCTGTTCATATTCTGAGTCAGTTTGTTTCTGCTTCTACCATAGTTCACTATAGTCATATTCCCCGTGTTCTTCGTTATCTTCGTGGTACGATCACTCGTCGCCTTTTCTTTCCTCGTTCCAGCTCCCTCCAGCTCCAGTGCTATTCGGACGCTACGTGGGCGAGTGATCCTTCGGATCGCCGTTCACTTTCTGCTTACTGTGTGTTTTTGGTGGTTCGCTCATTTCTTGGAAGACGAAGAAACAGACAGCGGTTTCCCGTTCGAGTGTTGAGGTTGAGTTGCGTGCTATGGCCTTGTTGACTGCTGAGGTGACTTGGTTATGGTGGTTACTTGCAGATTTTGGGGTCTCTATTACCACACCCACTCTGGTTTTGTCTGACAGTACAGGTGCTATTAGTGTTGCACGTGATCCGGTCAAACATGAACTTACCAAGCATATTGGTGTTGATGCCTTCTATACACGTGCTCAGGTGCAGGCTCAGGTTGTTGCGCTTTAGTATGTGCATTCGGAGTTACAGTTGGCAGATTTCTTTACGAAGGTCCAGACTAGTGCGCAGCGTACATTCTTTCTCTCCAAACTCAGTGTTGTGGAGCCACCGTGAGTTTGAGGGGGGGTGTTAGATGTATATTTATATATTGTATGTCCCCACTTGTTAGGGGGCTTTCCTGTATATTTCCACCTGTACATGTACTATATATTGTGGCCTTTGGCCCCCAGAGGAATACATGTTGCATATTCCTGACAGAGGCATCCAGCACAACGACGTGTCGCTCCCCACCGGCTGGCACCTCAACCGGGACCATGTCCCGGTACCGCCCATGCCCAAGGAGGGCAAAGGGATGGAGGAGGAGATCCGCCGCCAGATCAGGGGCCTCCCGTCGGTCCACTGCTACGACCCTGCCTATCAGAGCGTGGCCTACTGGAAGCAGTGGCTCACCTAGGAGCACAAGGTGTGCCGCACCACCATCATCCGTCGTGACATGCAGTCGGGGGAGGTCTACGACGTCCTCGACATCGAATCGGACGAGGAGGGCGTCGTCAGCCACTCCGACGCCGAGCTTGGAAGCGAGGACGACAACGACGAGGGCGGCAAAGACGACATCGTCGTCAAGCAGGAGGCGGTGGACAATGTCGCCACCAACTTGCCCCCAGAGTACCGCGAGGTACTGGCGCGGTGCTACGACGAGGACGCCTTCACCGAGCAGGACAATGCGGCAGGCGCACAGAAGGAGGAGGCCCAGTGGCGCGGCTACGAGGAGGCGCTCGCGCTCACCCGCATGGTGGCTGAGACAAACGCCCAGCTTCCACCACCACCACCGCTGCCGTTTTGGGCGCCTCCGATCGCGCCGGAGGTGGGGATGGAGCTGGCGCACCTCCAGCAGTGGGAGCCATGGCCTGTGCGGGCGATCAACCCGCTTGCGCCCGCTCTCGCTCCGGCCCTGCCGCCGCCCAACCTCTGGACGTCGCCGGAGTACATCGATCTCGACCCGTAGATGAACGAGGCGACGCCAGCACGCGAAGATCGGTAGTTAGGGCTAGTAGTTTAGACTATGTTTTTTATATTTTGAATGTAAATTAAATATAAATTTTGCCAGTTTTTCGCGCGAGTTGTTTGTGTTTGAATAAAAAAAATTGTCTGGCCAGCGCAAATAAATGGATCACGCCGCTCAGCGCGGCTGGCCAAACCCCAAATCCATACTGACCACGGTGTGACCGTTTGAATCGGTCCGGTGGAGATGCATTGGACCATTTGGTGTGACCGTTTGGGTCGGCCCGGTGAAGATGGCCTGACGTGGCCACTACCCACTACCGACCGGCGGCGACTCCTTCAGCAGACGCCACCCTATGTGGGCCCTACATCAATGTCTAGGACGTGTTCATGCACAACCTGTCGAGTTCAATTCGTTGTTTAACTTGACACAAAAAAAGTGAAATGTGACCAATTGAATCATATGTATGTTTCTGCTAAATCAGAGGCACTAATTTACAGTCTAATACTCTTTGCAAAAAACAATTATAGTCTAATACACATGAGGAGAACCATTTTTAGCAGTTTGCAACACAGGTCCATTTTTGTATTAAAACTAACGACAAAACATAAATCTAGACTACAAATGGTAGCGATCACCAATTTCTTCACGGTTTCAACTTGGAGTTCGCCTATCTCGGTCATTGAAGTTGCACTTCCCATGCTAAATATATAGTCACCAGCTTTGTGAGCCTTCATGCACTCTCCAGGATCACACGTTTGTATTGTTCCAAGTCTACTAAATATAGTATAGATAGAAAAAGGAAAACTGAACATCTCACACTATCATAAGAACATAAAGACAGTACACGGCGAAATAATGTAGAGTAATTTGCAGCTCTGAATATCGGTCAGAACTGGTGTACACCAGCAAAGACTGAAGCGATGCCTGAATTGAACAATTTTGCAGCTCTAACATAGGATGTTTGGGAGTGTCAACAACTCAACAACAAAACACAGTCAATCGGCAGGCATCCATGGCCTCGGTGCTACCGATGCTTCCTGAATTGAACAATTTGGATCTCTGAACATCGGATGTTTGGGAGTGTCAACAACTCCCTAATCCTTTGGACGATTCAAGCCCGTGCCTTTTTCTCTCTGCCCGTGCGAGGCCGTCTCCTGCAGCACAGGATGCCACACTCCAGCTCTCTGCCGCTGCAACTCCTCAGGGCCGCCCCATGCAGCCGCAACCCTCCCTCTTTTCGGCCACCGCCGTGCCCTTGCCTTCTCCGGCCGCCGCCCTACCCCTCCCCTCTCCTCCCTTCTTCATCCGTATCCAACAGTCCCGACACGGTCACCTCCCGTCCATCGCGAGGCCGGGCTCAAGATCCAGTGCGACGGCCCGCTATGAATGAAGGGACATGTGCCAGAGCCATGGCGCCTCGATTTCAGGTCAAAATTGAAAGCACACTACCCGAGAACGACGCCCATAGCTAGGAGATCTTCAGAAACGGACACCACATCGCAGATCGAAGAATTTCCGTGACAGATTTGAGCAGTTTGGTGGGGAAAAGAACAGAAGAGAGGCCATCGGGATATCCGGATGGAGTGCTGAGGTACTAACCTCGTCGCCGACCGGGGATAGAGGCGTCTGGGACTCGTCTCATCGCCGACCGCATCTACGAGCGGGTACAGCTTTGACGGGTGCGTGGCGGCCAGGGACGCGAGGTGGTCAGCGGCGATGGCAAGGTTGATGTCGAGACGGGAGCAGCGCATGTGGTGGAGGAGAACGGGGAGGCACCGGCATCGGCGTGGTAGAGGGCGGGCGTGCGTCCTGTCGCGAGTACAGGCCCGAGCGGAGCCGGCGGAAGGGTTGGTGGGCGATCGGCGATAGGACAAGCCAACGGCGACAGGCTCGGGCTGGAGGTGGAGCTCACGGCTGTCGCCGCTCCCACAGCCTCTGTCAACGACCTGGAGCTGCCCAGCGCTGAGCCCGAGCCAAACCTGGCCAACGGCCGTGCCTGGCGGCATGCCAAAAAGCCTCGCACGAGCCCGGCCCGGCATGTGGCTTGACGGACCGTGTCCAGCCCGTGGCATGCGGGTGCTGTGCCCATGTCGTGTTTCCGGGCACGCGGGATGGCCAGTCACGACCCATTTAGCAGGTGTTAGATGGGATATGTTGAATATCTCTACTATCTAAAAGACCAAACGTTTTGTTTTCTGGCATGATAGTGTTTTGCCTGCCTTTCGTCGCGCATCACCCTATATCGCATGTCCTTCGTGTGCCTACCCCGATCCGCACGTCCATCTTCACGCACTCGCGCCCCGTGCAGCACCCCTCAAACCCCGTCCTCCTCCTTCAGCTCCTCACGCCAGCCGCCGGATCCGATAATCACCGCCTCCACCGTGCGGACCCGCTCTCCACCGCATGGATCCGATAGTCACTGCCTGCACCGCGCGGATCTGCCCTCCACCGCATGGATCTGGACGCCACCGCTCTGCCTCGACTGCCACTGTCATCCACTACACATCTCCAAGTCTGGAGGCCCGACGCCCTCACCAGCTCGCGAGAAAGAGCAGCAGCAGCCCGTCACGTCACCCCCCCTACGTCGTCAACTAATCTCCCTCCTAGGGCCGCACATCTGTTTCTTGGATTGATATCCTGCTAATTCCTCCCTTGCAAGGTAATTGTCCTATCCTTTTAACTAATTGTTTGCAATTTTCCCAATTCTTTTGGCTTGTTCCATCTACTCATCCTGATTTTCTTTTAGCTGTCTTGGAAATTAAAAGCTAACTTCTTTAACCCATTACGTATTGTAGAAGTTATTTTTAATGCCTAAATGTAATCCGTTGTACGAGAGCATGTGATATACGAAGATGGCAACAATTATTGATGCTTGTGCCTGATGTGACTCTTTTAGATTTGGGAATTTGATTTTATGTTTCTTAGTTGTGTATTGATGATGATATGATTCGAGGTTTGTTGAAAAGCACAGACATGGTAGCAGGTATGGGGCACTTTGGTTAGTTGTGAGCGATGAACATTTTTCAGGTTTATCTTTTATTGGCATGATCTCTTAAATGAAGTATGTACATCCGCTCTAATTTCTTCATAGTGTTCAGTTCTGATTAGCTCCATATGTTTAAGCAGGAGTTTTTTCTTTCTCTTGCTCCATAAATACAATTCTCTTTGACGAATTTAGAATTATTTGGGCGCTCTAAGTTCCTATACTAGCTGTCGTATATTGTTTGCAAAAAATTATAATTTGGCTATGCTTATCCATTGCTACTGTATGTGTTATGATTCAATTTTATTAAAACTGATCAACAATTATGTTTGTTCTAGGAAAGAACTGTGAGTTCAGTACTTAAAACGCTAAACTGAGTCATATTTCATGTGCTCGATGGAGTGGACTGCCATTGACAAGTCGATGTATGGTATGCCTAATGGCAACTTATGATGTCTGATGGAAGGCAAGTCGATGGTGTACACGAGGATGACGCAATTACATACCAGCTTTGGTTTGTATGCCATCGGATAGGAACTTATGATGCCTAAGCAATCTGATTGGCTTCCGTCTATTGTTTTGGATGATGTAGTCTTTTAACCATCCAGTGTCCCTCGTCAATGATTCTTCTCTATTTGCTAGCTTCTCCCGGAAATTGATCATGTCAAGTCTGGAAACCAAGACCATAACCACATACCTACCTCCAATAATTATTATTGACCTGGATTTTGTTCTATAGAAACATGCATTACTGTTATTTAGTTGCTATCATAGATAGGTATATACATGGCTCTTCTATAACTAATTTGTATCCTCCTAAATAATTATTTTATCTACCATTAGAATTTGGAATCCACTTGAAGTAATGTTATTTAGTTGATGCATACGTCCAGAGCTCGCTGTAGTGTACAATTATACAGTTTACCGAAACAACTCAAAATCTCTATTTGCATGACCCTTATTTTCAAAATAATTATTTGCATTAGATCCTAGCATTGAAAGAGCATTTCCTATCCTTCTGATTTGGCACAAATATTGATCTGCCCATTTTCCCTTGCCTAAAGTCATTGTGCCAACCGGTAGTACCGGAAAAATGACCGGTACTACCACTTGGCACCGATACTACCGATCCTAGTACCGGTTGGACCCGTGCAAGGGTGGGAGGGATGGTTTTTCCCCAGTACCACCCGGTACCTCGGAGCGGCACTACCGCTCCAACCGGTAGTACCGCTTGAGACAAGCGGTACTACCGCTTGGACACAGTAGTACCACTCAGCAGTACCGGGCAGTACTGGGGAAGGACCAGCCCTTCCCCTCTCGCACGGTGCCCACCGATACTTGGGACTGGTACTACTGCCCTGACCGGTAGTACCGCGTCTTGCGACCGGTACTATCTCTTAGGGGTAGTACCGTAGGGGTGTACCGGGCAGAACTGAAGCTGGCTCGACCAAGAACTGCATCTCCGGTACCTGGTCCGGTACTGGACCGGTAGTACCAGTTCATTTATTGCTCCAACGTCCAGATTTCTCAAAGGGGTATAAATACCCCTCCACCTACCTTGGGACAAGGTGCTCATCCACATTAAAGTCAAGACCACCATTGGAGCCACCAAATCCGCAAGATCTCCTCAATCCACCACCCAAAGTCCTTGATCTTTGGGGAATCGAAGGAGGAGGCCTCGATCTACTACTTCACCAAAAGAGATCTTCATTTCCCCCTCATTCACTTGAGGGCCCCTTTGCTCTAGTGTTTTCTTGGAAACCCTAGTTCTAGATTTGGTTCTTACAAGCTTGTCTTTGATTGTCTTGACAGCTTGCTTGTATTTGGGAGCCTCCAATTAAGTTGTGGATGTGTGCCCCAAACTTGTAAAGGTGCCGGCTTCCACCTTGAAGGTCGCTGATATAGTGGAAGGTGGACCGATCCCGTTGGGGTGAGGTTCATCGGAGAACAAGGGAGGCCTTTCGTGGCGTAGGTGGTTTGATACCACCCCCTCTCCAAACGTAGACGTACTTCCCCTCAAAAGGAAGGAACTACGGGAAACAAATCCTTATGTCTCCGCGTCCACCTCTTTGGTTACTTCTATCCTTTACCGCACTTTACCTACTTGCTCTTGCTTAGTGTGTGTTTACTTGTGCATGTTCGTCATATAGGTAAATTCACCTTAGTTGCATTATCTAGAGAATTTACCTTATTGTCAAACCCTAATTTGAAAAGAAGAAAATTTGAATTAGCACCTATTCACCCCCCCTCTAGGTTCCCATACGATCCTTTCAATTGGTATTAGAGCCTCGGCTCTTTATTTGGGCTTTACCGCCTAAGAGAATATGGGTAGCCGCGAAGGGGATGGTGATGGTGAGCCCACCACAGTGACCATGGAAGATCTCAAAAACTTGGAAACAAGATTGACCTCTTCCTTGGTCAACGAAGTCAAGAAGATGCTTGAGCAACTTCTTAAAGACAAAGATGGCTCATCATCCCCCTATCCTCAAGAGGATCCTCCATCCGTTTTACCTAAAGGGAATACTCCGGTATCCCCCGAGGATATAATGGTTAGGGGTAAACAAGACAACACTAATTCCTTCACACAAAATGATGGTGGGAAGGGTGAGCACCGTGATTCATGGTACTCTCCCGACCCTCCAATCCCTCACCCTCATGTATACAATAGAGGTGACCCACCTAAGCTTGAAGAATCTGCTACTTTTGCTCAATGGCAATCACTAATGAGAACTCATATGCGCAGCTCTTGCATTGAACTATGGAACATCATCAAGCATGGACTCTTTATTGGGGATCCAAACAACTTGACAAGAAGAGAGGTTGTCAATAGTCATTTCAATGCCACTGCTTTGCATATGATTCAACAAGGATTGGGGACAAAGGATTATCCACACATTGAGCACTTTAGCATTGCCAAGGAAGCTTGGGATGCCCTCACTGTATTGTTTGTTGGAAATGAGAGTATGAGGAGGAATCGGTATGATGCACTAAGCAATGAAGCCGAAGGCTTCTACATGATGGAAGGTGAAGATCATGAAGACATGTACCGAAGGCTCAAGACCACCGCCACCGCCTTTAGAAACGTGGGTGCCTCACATGTGGATGATGCGCGGATAAAAAGGAAATATGTGAGTGCACTGATGCCCTTTGAGCCCACCGACTTGAAGAGCCTACAAGGAAGACACAACTACCATCTCATGACCTCCAATGAATTTATGCAAGAGATGGCCGCTTTCAAAGTTGCCTCCAAGAATGCCAAAGATGCCCGTGCTCGTGCCCTCGGTATGAGCAATGTTGTCAACATTGCATTGAAAGCCAAAGTTGTTGAACATGTGGATGGTGATGACAGTGATGATGGCCTATGCATGAGCAACCCAAAAGATGTAAAGAAGTTTCATGGTCAATATATGGCCTTCTATGCAAACAACTTCTGGAAGAACCCCGCGAAGGCCAAGATGGAAATGAAACGAAAAATCAACCCCAATGGACTAAGAGGCAATATGCCAAGATTGAGAACTTGCTACAATTGTGGTGACAGAAATCACTTCTTGGCCAGTTGTCCATATGAGAGAAGAGAAGATCATGGTGGCAAACTAGTGCCAAAGATAGCTTCCAAAGCCTCTTACAGGAAACCCTTCATCAAGAAGAATCCCATCAACAAGAAGTCGGGAGAAATTGTCTTGATCACTCATGAAGAATACTCCTCCGACAATGAAGATAATGACTATGAGGAAGAGGAAACTTCTAATGGTGTGGCGGCTCTAGCCACTACTTCTACCCCGACATTCTCACTCTTCTATTCTCCAAATGAGAATTCTCCCATCAAGAACGTCACTTGCCTTATGGCAAGAGGAACGGAGGTATCCTCATCATCTCGCTCCACTCCCCTAGCTAATTATGAAATTGATGATGACATGTCTCTTGAGGTTAAAATGGAATTAATTGCTTTCGATGAGTTTATGACTAACCTACAAGGGGATCTAAGACACATTTTGGTAATATCTTAGATCAACTTTCCCATACACAAGAGCTTTTAGATGTAAGATGTAAACTTGGGCATGAACACATGAGTGAGCTAGAGGCTTTAAACAATGCTCTAGAAGAAGAACACGAGACTAGGATGTCACTTGAATTAAAACTTGAAGGGCTTGATTAGGCCAATGACATTATTATTAATAAACTCATCAAAGAACGTGATCATGCTATTGCTAAATATAAAAGGGCTAAAAAGGACAAGATTGAGTTTGGTGTGGTTCATGAAAAACTTGCCGAGGACTTAAGTTTGCTTGACAAGTCTCACAAGGCTTTGGAAAATGAATTCTTGTCACTCACAAAGTCCCATGAAATGCTTCAAACTCAATTGGCCAATGTTCCTTCACCTAGTAACTTCATTTCATCTAGTAGTACAACTATTCTTGAAGAAAATGCTAGGTTGAAGGGGGAGCTAGCCAAGGCCACATTTCCACAAGGCAACAAGTCCATTGATGACCTTTTGAGTAAGCAAAGGCCTAGTGGTGATAAAGGGGGCATTGGTTTTGTCTCCAAAACTAAGAAGAAGAACAACAAGAAGAAGAAGGCCAAGCCCGCACAAGAGATCAACAAGACCATTGTGGATAGTAAGACCACAAATGGTAAAACTATGTCTGATGATGACTTTGCGGGAAGTGCTAACCCTCACTATGTTCTAATGCGTGATTATTATGGTGATGTGTATGCACAATATGTTGGCCCATATGATGGTTATATTGATTGGTATATTTGGGTTCCCAAGACCCTTGTTGCTAACAAAAGAGGACCCATTGAAAAATGGGTACCTAAAACTTAGCTTGATCTTTTGTAGACTTATGCTTCCGGAGGGTCAAAGTGGGTGCTCGATAGTGGTTGCACAAGTCATATGACCGGAAGCTCGTCTATTGTCAAGGACTTAAAGCCAAATGATGATCAAATTTCTGTGACATATGCCGACAAGTCAAAGTCTAAGGTAATGGGTTTCGGCAAGGTAGTGGTTGCTCACGACATTACACTCATGAACGCCATGCTTGTTGAGACCCTTGGATACAATTTACTTTCAGTCCGTGCTCTTGGAAAGATGGGCTTTGCCGTATTTATTGATGTTGATATTGTGGTCCTCTTATGGAGCAAGTCTCTCAAGGTCGCTTTTGTTGGGTACGTCGAGCATGACTTGTATGTGGTGGACTTTTCGGGGCAAGCCACTACAGGTCTGATGTGCTTATTCGGAAAGGCCGATGTGGGTTGGTTATGGCATCGCCGACTAGCCCATGTCAATATGAGAACTTTGCAAAGTCTCCACAAGGAGGGCCATATTGTTGGACTAAAAGAAAATGTTTCCTTTGCCAAAGATCGTGTTTGCAGGGCATGTGTTCTAGGGAAGATGCATGATGCTCCTCACAAGCCTAAGAACCACATCAAGTCTACCAAGATCTTGGAGCTCCTACATGTGGACCTTTTTGGTCCTCCATCTCATGCAAGTCTTGGTGGGAAGAAATATTGTTTGGTGATCGTTGATGACTTTTCCAGATACTCGTGGGTATATTTCTTCAAGTTGAAGAGTGAGACCCAAAAGACCTTCATCGACTTCATCAACATGGTCCTACGTTAATACAATCTTCCCGTGTTGATCATAAGAATTGACAATGGCACCGAGTCCAAGAACTACACCTTGAATGATTTCCTTAGTGATGAGGGGATAAAACATCAATATTCCGCTGCATACACCCCTCAACAAAATGGTGTGGCCGAAAGGAAGAACCGGACTCTTATTGAGATGGCTAGGACCATGTTGGCGGAGTTTAAATCTCCATACAACTTTTGGGCCGAAGCCATCTCCACCGCTTGCCATGCTTCAAACCGGCTCTACCTCCGCAAAGAAATCAACAAGACTCCATATGAAATACTTACCAGTAACAAGCCCACCATATCTTACTTCCGGGTGTTCGGTTGTAAGTGTTTCTATCTCATAAAAGGTGTTCGTTTGTCCAAATTCGAGTCTAAAGCATTAGAGGGTATTTTTGTTGGCTATGGTCTCGAATCTCAAACTTATAGAATCAATGATAAGCTCTTCGGAGCCATCATAGAATCTTGTAATGTGACCTTCGAAGAATATGATGGTCCCCAAGGGGGGCGTGTTGATGCTTGTGATGCAGATGATGAAATGCCTCAGGAAGCCATAGGAAGAATGGGTGTGGGATATATCCGCCCCGTTAAGGAACCCCTTATGGCGGATCGAGAAGAACTATGCTCCACTCAAGTGGAGCCCTCATCTTCACAACATCAACAAGCTCCATCCACCGAGGAGGACAATGAATCAAGCCAAAGACAAGATGTGGACCCTCAACATGATGATCATAGTGACAACTCTAGTCAAGGGGAGCTTGATTAATTCTCTAGGATGTCAAGTGGTGCCAAGGAAATTACTCAAGGAAGATCCGTACAAACTGCTTTGAGACAAGCTCAAATTGATGCTAGAAGAGCACTTGATCAAAACCAAGGGCAATCTTTGCCTCTAGATGAAGAGAATGATTCCGATGATGATCAAGGTCAAGTTGATGGTCAAGACGAGGACCAAAATGATGAAGAGGGTCCCCCAAGAAACAACACGGAGATCCACGCTCGTCGTGAAGCTAGAAAGGAAAGAATGTTGGAATTAAGAGACCACTCTCTACAAAATGTAGTTGGTGACCTAAGGAAAGGAATTTCCACAAGAGCACAATTGAAGAGGTTCAGTGAACACCAAGCACACATCTCCATGATTGAACCTAAGAAAGTGTGGGAAGCTCTTGAAGATACGGATTGGTTAGAAGCTATGCACAAAGAGCTCAACAACTTTGAGAGAAATAAAGTATGGAAGTTAGTTGAGAAGCTAAAGGAGTGCTGCAATGTTATTGGAACAAAGTGGATATTCAAGAACAAGCAAGATGAGCATGGAATTATAGTAAGGAACAAGGCTAGATTGGTTGCACAAGGGTACTCTCAAATTGAAGGCATTGACTATGGAGAGGCTTATGCACCCGTGGCTCGCCTTGAGTCCATCCGTATCCTTCTTGCTTATGCGGCACATCATAACTTCAAGTTGCAACAAATGGATGTAGAGAGTGCATTTCTTTATGGTACATTAAATGAGTTGGTATATGTTAAGCAACCCCCGGGATTTCAGGACCCCAACTTCCCAAACCATGTCTACAAACTTGATAAGGATCTCTATGGGCTCAAGCAAGTCCCACATACGTGGTATGAGCACCTTAAAGAGTTATTGTTTGACCGTGGATTTGAGGTTGGGAAAATCGATCCCACTCTTTTTACTAAGAAATTCAATGGGGAGATTTTTGTATGCCAAATATATGTTGGTGATATTATCTTTGTCTCATCTAACAAAGCTTTTAATGATGAATTCTCAAAGCTTATGACTAGTAGGTTCCAGATGTCTTTGATGGGGGGGTTGAGAGTATTTCTTGGTTTTAAGATCAAGCAAGTTAGAGGAGGGACATTCCTCAATAAAGCCAAGTATACTCAAGATATGCTCAAGAGATTCAAAATGAAAGATTTAAATAGAGCTCCTACTCCCATGGCTACAAAGACTCATCTAGAACAAAATCCAAATGCTAAAGATGTGGATCAAAAGGTATGCCGGTCTATGATTGGTTCTTTGCTTTACCTTTGTGCATCTAGACCCGATATTGTGTTGAGTGTAGGTGTGTGTGTGCAAGATATCAAGCCGCTCTTTCGATATTTAGTTCATACCCCATTTAATGGCGGTCAAGAGAATCTTTCGATATTTAGTTCATACCCCATTTTATGGTCTTTGGTATCCTCGAGGATCAACATTTGCTCTTTGTGGATACATGAATTCGGATTGGGAGGGTGATAAGGATGATAGAAAATCAACATCTGGGGCTTACCAATTCCTTCGTAGGTCCTTGGTATGTTGGTCTTCTAAGAAGAAAAATTGTATATCTCTCTCCACCGCCGAAGCCGAGTATGTGGCAGCTGCTAGTGCTTGCACTCAATTGCTATGGATGAGGCAAACTTTAAAGGAATATGGTGTCCATTGTGACAAAGTGCCTCTTCTATGTGACAATGAAAGTGCCATCAAGATTGCCTACAACCCAGTGGATCACACAAGGACAAAGCATATTGAGATTCGCCATCACTTCATTAGAGATAATGTTGCTCGAGGTGATATTGATCTATCATATGTGTCAACCAAGGATCAACTTGCCAATATCTTCACGAACCCACTTGATGAAGCAAGGTATTGCTACTTGAGGAATGAACTAAATATCGTAGATTCAAGGAGCTTGACTTGATTTTCTTGCATTCTCACCTATGATTTGACCCGTATTTAGTTTAGGTGTAGGCATGGATATAGGGGGAGTGCGGTTCTAATTTATTGGACTATCCCTCCCCCCATTATGTCTAAAGCAATAAAAATCATTCCTCTTAATATCATTTTGTGATATGTGAGCTTAAATGATGAGTTTCAGTAATGGACCCAAGATATATCTTCGTGGTGCCAAGCCGAGTATACTCATATATGATGGCCTCGGCCACCGCTCTCTCCCTTTCGAGAGGTTGGTTTTACTCGTGTTTGTCATCTTTTGAGTTGTTTTCATTGATCTTAGTCTCATGCACTCTAGTTTGGTTATTGACATCTTTTTCTCGATTTTTAGAGTGCATGTGCTTCCCAGTACAATTATCTCAACCCAAGCGTTTCTACTCCCTCAAAAACCCTCTCTCAATCCGCACAAGAATCCCCCATTTTTCCTGGCCTTGTGTAACATCCCAAAAATACTAAACTTGGATCATCAAACTCTAATCGTCAAATTTAGGGTTAACAAAAACTTTGCTAAATAAAAATATGAAAGCATGCATGTGTGTATGCATTTCAATTTGAATTCTTTTGAACCACCTTGTGTGTGTGCTACTTTGCTTGTAAATGGATTCTTAGGTGAAATAAACATCATCTAAACAATTCCCAAACTTTTCTCAAAGACAAGTAAATCAAAACAAATAAAATAAGGGAATGGTCATTTTGACCAATTTAACTCCCATGCCTACTTTGGCCGTCTTAAACTTTCAAAACTTAACAGAAACTTTTCTGGATCTTTGCACCCCTTGATTGTACTCATAACAAGGTACCAAGACCCACCTTGTGATCATCCAGAAACATTCAAATGCATAGTTTAAATGACAATTCAAAATTGAATCTTTATCATATGGGAAGATCCCACTTTTTCAAAAACCACTCAAACAAGCTCAACTTTCAAAACCCAAGCATCTGCAGACTCACCAGCACCAACCTAGCAAACCCACCAAAAATCTTTTCAAAATTCAAAACTTGAATTCTTGCGGCCATTTCATCAAACACATTGTAGACACAAATCATCAAAATCTTAAACACTATTGTGAGCAGTGATTGAAGCCTAACTTGTCCCCTCTCTAGCTCACAACCATATCAGTAGATCATCTAGGAAGTTAAACCAAGCACTAGACTCACTGTAAGCTGGGCAATGACATCAATGGTGAACAGCCGAAGCTCACCATGCCACCCCAGTGGAGACAGCAAGCTAGGAGGAGATTTAGCCGTGCCAACCTTGTCTAGGAGGCAGCCCACCGTCCACCGCCACACCCTGTCCAACGCTCGAACCTTGCTAACCCTTGGACCACACGCACGGACCGCGCCCAGCTCGCCAGCAACCATGCCGAGCATGCGCCAGAGCGCCACACTCGACCGACGCCTACAGACTGCGCGCCGCCCTTGCCGCGTGCATACGTGATCGCCACCAACCCAGGAGACCGCCAGACATCCCCGTTCCCCGCCCCATGACGCACAACCACCGCTCACCGTCGAAGACGCCGCCTCTACCGCGCAGAGCATCGCGCGTTCCAGACCAAACCGCACCGCCCCTATGCGCGCATTAAAGCCGTAGAGCATTGCTAGGAGACCACCAAGCGATCGTCACTGTCGGCCATGCCTCTAGCAGCCCGTTGCCATGTCGCCACCGTCGACTGCCCATCCCGTTCGGTCTCATCGTCGTGACTATAAATAGAGGCCACTCCCAGCCGAATTGAGCACACCATCTCACTCCCCTCTCCTCACTGATCGTCCACCCTGTTCCCGGAGCAAGGCGAGCAGCCCCTCACCGGAATTTCACCGGAGCCTGCCGCTGCTAGAGAAGAAGGGGGCCAGCGATTGGTGCCGCCCCAGGAGAAACTGCCAGTAACAGGAGGTTCGCCGTCGTCGACTTCGTCGTTCGCCCGCCTCGCCGACCCTCGCCTGAACCCCGGTGAGCCCCCGACGACCCCCACTGGCCGCGCTAGGTTTCTGTCTCGCCGGCGTTGCCAAACATCGACGATGACCCTCAACCGTTGGATTAGAACCAGATCGAACGCACCACATCGCCCCATACCGCTTCGCACCCCCTCGTCTCACTGACGCGTGGGGACAGCCACTTAACCAGCCCGTGTAAGCGCTGCGCTTAGCAGGCCGGCCCAGTATCACTTCCCGCGCAGCCCAGATATTTGAATTTAACCTTTTCCATTTTATTTCAAACACACTTCTGTACCTAGTTTCAAAAATCAACCCAGGTCGATTCAGTGAACCAAATTGAATGAAACCAATTTTGTTAGAAAGGTCTGGGAATGCTGAATCCAAGCCCGTTGGATTCAAGTCATTTGGATTTGTAGATCATCCTTGGTAAAAATAACAAGGCAGAAGCTTTTCTACATTCAAACATTTTTCAAATTAAAACCATAATAGCTTTTGAGTTTATTCCAACTCTCAAAAATCACAATTGATCATACCTTTCAGAATATATAAAAAATATATAGGTTTACTTATAGAAATATGATCAAGTAATAAAAGAATGCCACATAGGCATTTATAGTCACTTTATTTAATTAAAATAAAAGGGTAAAACCTTATTAAATTGTGACACCACTTTAAATCATATTCCCATGGACTAAAATATGTGGTGATGACATGTGTCAACATGATCCCATGTTTGGTTTGGAGAATATTAAATCTTAAGTAGTTTTTCAATGAGTAGAAATTACTTTTCTAAAAATAAAAGGAATTAAACCAAGCTTTAATCTTGTAATGTTAGTGATGATGCTAGATCATCTATAGGAACCTTTTGTGTGATGGTTGCAAGTAGTTAAGTATTGTTTGGTGATTGTGTACATCATATTTATTTATAGACGCTAGTACCGACCAAGGATACGAGGAAGAAGGAGGATTCTACGAAGAAGAAGCCGACGAGAACTTCAACCACTGCTCTGCACAAGGCAAGCTAACACTTGCAATGTAGCAAGATTATACTGATATTGTGCAAGCCAATACTTGCTTGTCACCATGCCAACTATATGCCCTAAGCATAGATGATCCTACCCACTTGATAAACCAATCCTAGTTTTTACTTACAAGCTGATTACTTTATTTCTTTATCAAAGCTATTACTTAGAGTTTACTTTAGTGAATTGTAGATACTACAAATATATTTGAAGGTTGCATAAAGAGCATAAAATTTGGCCTAAGCTAGATAATCTTGATGTCATCCTAAGGCATGAGATTGAACTTAGTTAGAACACCCCTTGTTTACCACCCCTCATTAGAACTTACCCCCACTTGTAGATGCTAGTGCTAAGCATAAAACTTGATCAACTTTAGATGGGAATACTTGGTAAAAATGGTTATGAAAACCTTAGAATGATGAGTCATTCTACTGAGATGTTTTGACATGTGTTTCCAAACACCAGATGATTTTGGTGATGAAAATGTTGAGGCATGAGCCTTAGCCATTTATAAAACTGATGGTTGTCTGGATGCGATACCATTCCAATTTTTACCGTACAACCACAATACCCGAAGATTGGGTAGGGCTTGACTGGAAACTTATATACCTTAGTATTAGTTCCCTCATGGCCAAGGTCTGAGCTAAGGCTACCTTGTGAAGATTGTCCACCTGTGCAGTACCCAAGATGACAGTTGGTCATGGTTGGGAGGCCAAACTCACAGGAGAGGTGCTTATACTAGGGCGTGTAATTGAAAGGTTAGGATTGATTATCCGCATACTGAGTATGGTGAATTCAGGATTTGATCCTGATGGATGTATCGAATGTTGTGGTGAAAGTGTACAATATCTGCAGAGTGTCAAACTATTCGAATAGCCGCGTCCGCGGTTATGGACAGTTGGAGTGGCCATACTGTTCCCCCGTCAGACTTTTCAAAATGACTTGTGAAATGAATTGAGATTTTGAGTTGACCACAACAGAGTTGTGACATGAGATACAAGTTCCTACTTAGGAGTTATAAAATTGTGACTAGCTTCTCTTGCTTCTCAGCTTAGTAGAGATAAATCTGGATTTTGCAAAACAACCCTAGAGCCTAGTGTCCTATTATCAAAAACCCCCTTCACTTGTTAGTATTAGTTTGCGAGTACTTAAAGAGTACTCATGGCTTTGTCCCTGGCTATTCCCGTGGCCAGACTATGAAGAGGAGTACCTAGAGGATGGACCCCAGGAAGGTTATGACAACTAGGATCATCTCCCATCGTCAGCATTGCCTGTGACCCTGAAGATGGAGCTTCGCCTACGCTACCGTTATTATTACGTATTTCGCTGCTTGAAGTTGTATTCAGAACTGGATCATGAGATCCCTATTTGTGTAAGAACTTATGTACGGTTTGTAATGGATGATGTACTATGGTATCCAATTCTGTTATGTCTCGCAAAAATGGTAATCCTGGGATTGCGATGTATGGCATAACAGGCATCTGGGATTAAAAATCCGGGTGTTGACAAGTTGGTATCAGAGCCATCCTGACCATAGGAGACCCTAGTTAGACTGGACGTTTGAATCAAAAACTTAGTTTTAAAACCAAAGGAAGCAAATATTTACAAAAACTTATTCTCATTCTTATCCATTTGATTCTTTCATGAAAATTCATGTTCCTCAAAAACTCTTGCAAAATACATAAATTTTTGACACACTTGATCACTCTACTAACTTACTCATCCTATATTATTTTAGATGGACGTGAAGTACAACAAGTTTTATCAGTTAGGAAATGGAGGAGACCTTATCTTTGAGAGGGATTTGGACCAGCTTTCGGAACTTCTGGAGCGTCCGCACCCCGAGTTCTTCGGAGCTCAGCTCAATGATCAAGGAGGAGAAGATCTACAGTGGCTAATTATTGCAAGTCTCCGAGGAAAGATTGAACCTCCCATTGCGGAAGGAATTCAGTTTACCTTACGAGAGAACAACTGGCTCGATGGACTTGCCCGGGCTATGCAGGAAGATCTTTCCCGTCTGTGTGGGCAAAGCATCAACCAGATCAAGGGTACTCGCTTTAAGTTTTGCCCAAGGCGTGATGATAATGGACAACCACTGGAAGCCCCATACCATTCCGAACTGAAGACCCAATTGTACCACCTTAGCTTCATGATGTACGATCGTTAGCAGGAGTTGGATAACTGCCGTGACTACTCCAACCACAAGTCTGCCATCAAGACGAAGGATCAGACCATCGCCATGCTAGCAAAGGATCGCAAGTCTCGCCGCCGTCAGCTCGACAAGAAGGAGCGCATCATTGCCCGTCTTCGCCACCGCATCTCATATTTGGAGGAGACCATCCACGAGAGAGACATGCAGTTGGAGGAAAGGGAGAATGCCGGAGAGGATCTTCGTGGAGACCCCTACTCTTATCTCAGCGATGACGATGATTTTCTGGAGGATCAGGCTATGGACTTCTTCACCCATGAGGATGATTTTGCCTTCATCGATGATGATGATGCCACAGATTCCAAGGAGTAGTAGCACTTGAGCACTAGCGTAGTGAGCAGTATTCAGTCCCACTGTATCGTAGTTTTCAGAATGGTTCTTAAAACCATCTGTTTTTCTTTGTGGTGGTGTGTGTTGTATTGTGTGCTATGAATGAATGAATGAAAAGCAAGTTGCTAGAAAAATCTGAGTCAAACTTTAAAAACTTTTCAAAGTCCCCGAAACCTTAGAAATTTCCCTCTTTTCTCATAATCTATCTCAATCTTCAGATGCCACGCGGAGGAAGTGGTTCATCCCCAGACCCGATGTTGCAGATCCTGCAAATGTTGACTTCTGACCGCGAAGCTGAAAGAGCCGAACGTCAAGCCAACATAGCCACCCTGCAACAGATAGCTCAGCTAGCCCACAACAACCAAGGCCACAGAAACCAGGACAACCATGGATCTAAGCTCAAGAATTTCCAGAATACCAACCCACCTGTTTTCACTAAGTCCGAAGAACCCCTAGACGCCGATGATTGGTTACAGACCATGGAAAATAACCTAGAAGTTGCCGGAGTGGAAGCCAACGAGAAAGTTCTGTTTGCCACCCACTAACTAGCCGAAGATGCCAGGATATGGTGGAACAGTGTGCGTGCAATGACCAGAGGCCAGATGATGACCTAGGAGGAATTCAAGGTCAAGTTCAGCAGAACCCATGTGCCACCGAGTTTGATCAAGAGGATGAGAGATGAGTTCAGATAACTGAAGCAAGGAAGGATGACTGTAGTGGAATACCGTGACAAATTTTTGTCATTAGCTAGGTATGTCCCGGATGAGATCGACACCGAAGCCAAGAAGAAAGAAAGATTCCTGAATGGTCTGCATGATGAGATGTAGACAGTGTTAGTCAATATCCCCTTTGCTGATATTGAAGCCCTTGTCGACTCAGCCATCCAGATGGAAGGAAAGATCAACCAAGCCAATGAAAACCGCAAGCATCGCATGATGCATCAGCTAGGAACCCATCAGACCCCAAAGTATCGCCCTAACCCATCTCCCGGATTTGCCCCAAGAACCAACAGACCCCCGATGAACCGTCTGACCTATCCCAACCGTGGAAACCCTAGGCCCGCAGGAAATCACAACAACAACCCCAGCAACTCTAGAAATTTCAATCGTGCCCCACCCAAGTTCAACAACAACAATGCTACCGCCAACCCCAACACTGCCCCGAGGACTAGAAGCAATGATGTGCCTGTAGCAGCAAAGGACAAGTCGCGGGTAACTTGTTATGACTATGGAAATAAGGGTCACTACTCCAACGAGTGCCCCAACAAGAAGAATGCCGCAACACCCAATGCCAATGCCCTAGCTCAGCAACAACGTCATGTTCATCCCGGAAGAAGGTTTGCCCTAGGGAATTCGCTCAACCGCAATGGCCGTCTTTTTCTCATGCATGCTGAAGAAGCTTAGGAAGCGCCAGACGTCGTGCTGGGTATGTTTTCTGTTAATTCAGTACTTGCAAGAGTGTTGTTTGATTCTGGTGCATCGCATTCATTTGTCACCGAAGAATTTGCATGCACTAGTAAAATTCAACCAACCAAACTGAAGCATGTCATGATTGTTCAAATTCCCGGATCAACCACCAAGGCTAGGAAAATTTGCAAAGCCGTCCCTATCTGAATCCATGGCATAGATTTTTATGCTAATCTGATAGTACTCGGAACTAAAGGTTTGGAAGTAGTACTAGGAATGGATTGGATGTCCAAACATAAAGGATTGATTGACTGTGCCAAGAAAGCCATAACCATGACCAGTATAGCCAGAATATCAGTCGAGCATATATGCGAAACCTTACCTCGCCAATTCAAATGCAACAAGAGTATAGACCAACCTACCATTGACCAAGTCCAGATAGTCTGTGAATACCCCGACGTATTTCCAGATGTTTTGCCCGGTATGCCCCCAGATCGGGATATCAAGTTTATCGTCAAACTAATCCCCGGAACTGGACCCATAGCTTAGAGACTCTATAGTATGAACCCGTCGGAGTTAGCAGAACTGAAGAAGCAACTGGATTCCATGCTGTAAATTGGATTGATTCAACCAAGTGCGTCACCATGGAGATCACCTGTCTTGTTTGTGGACAAGAAATATGGAGGTAACCGTTTGTGTACGGATTACCGGAAGTTGAATGATGTCACCATCAAGAACAAATACCCCTTGCCCAAGATAGAAGATCTGTTTGATCAGTTGACCGGTGCCAAAGTGTTTTCTAAGATTGATCTTAGAACTGGTTATCATCAACTCAAAATTCGTGCAGAGGATATTCCAAAGACTGCCTTTACCACCAGATATGGACTATACGAGTATATAGTCATGTCTTTTGGATTAACCAATGCCCCCGCTTATTTCATGAATCTCATGAATAAGATTTTTATGGACTTCCTGGATAAGTTTGTCATTGTTTTCATCGATGATATTCTGATTTATTCCAAATCAGAAGAAGAACATGAGCTACACCTAAGGACCATTCTTGGAACCCTTAGAGAGCATCAGTTGTATGCCAAGTTTAGCAAATGTGAATTCTGGTTACATGAGATAGGATTCCTCGGTCACATTGTATCAGCCGGAGGAATTGCCGTTGACCCTGCCAAAGTGAAAAATGTAGAGGATTGGCAAGCCCCAACCACTCAAACCCAAGTTCGTGCATTTCTCGGATTGGAGGGATACTACCGCAAGTTCGTAGAAGGATTCTCGAGTATCGCCAGACCCATGACCCAATTGCTGAAAAAGGACAAGAAGTTTGAATGGACCGACAAGTGTGAAGCGAGTTTTCAAGAAGTCAAGAGAAGATTGAGTTCATCCCCAATCTTGATCATGCCGGATATCACGAAGTCCTTCGATGTGTATTGTGACGCATCCAAGATCGGTCTCGGATGTGTGCTAATGCAAGAAGGCAAAGTTATATCTTATCTATCTCGACAACTGAAGCAACATGAGCAAAATTACCCAACCCATGACCTCGAACTCGCAGCCGTAGTTCTAGCCTGAAGACATGGAGACATTACCTGATGGGAAACCGTTGTGAGATTTATTTGTATCACAAGAGCCTGAAGTATATATTCACTCAGAAGGAGCTGAATATGAGACATAGGAGATGGATTGAGCTAATCAAGGATTACGACCTAGACATTCACTATCACCCTGGTAAAGCCAATGTGGTAGCTGATGCCCTTAGCCGATTGCCGTGCCACTTGAACTCCATGATTTTGAAGGATCAACCAAGCTTGCACTAACAAATGGAAGATTTTCGAATGGAATTAGTGAGTGAAGGATTTTTGGCTAGCATAGAACTTCATCCCACTTTGATCAATCAGATCAAAGAGGCACATAAGGGAACTGCTAGTATCGACGGAATCAAGCGTCGTATCGGTACAGGCAAAGTACCCGGATTCACCGAAGACGAAGGAGTGCTGTGGTACAATGGACGCCTTTGTGTACCAGCAGATTTGGAGTTGAAAGAAGTTATTTTGAAGGAAGCTCATGATACTCTTTATTCTATCCATCCCGGAGGAACTAAGATGTATCAAGATTTGAAAGAGCAATTTTGGTGGCATAAGATGAAGAGAGAAATCGGAAGTTATATCGCCAAATGTGACATATGTCAGCGAGTCAAGGCAGGACATCAAAGACCCGCTGGATTGTTGCAACCCTTGCAGATTCCGGAATGGAAATGGGATTCCGTGGGAATGGACTTTATCACCGGATTGCCTACTTCTAGTAGGGGAAATGACTCTATCTGGGTCATAGTGGACGGATTGTCCAAAGTCGCCCATTTCTTACCCGTCAAGACCACATATCAGAGTTCAAAGCTAGCGGAGTTATACATCGCTAGAATAGTTAGTTTGAATGGAGTCCCCAAGAACATCGTATCAGATCGAGGAACTCAGTTTACCTCGAGATTCTGGAAGAAAGTCCAAGAAGGTTTAGGAACCCGCCTAGATTTCAGCACCGCTTATCACCCTCAGACCGATGGACAAACGGAGCGAGTAAATAAAATTCTCAAAGATATGCTGAGAGCCTGTGTGTTAGAATATGGATCCAAGTGGGAAGACTGTTTGCCGTTTGCAGAATTCTCATACAATAATAGTTATCAAGGCAGTTTGCAAATGGCCCCATTTGAATTCATGTATCGAAAGAAGTGTCGCACCCCTTTGAACTGGTCGGAAGTAGGAGAGAGTCAGATCTTCGGACCCGACATCCTACGAGAAGCAGAAGAGAAGGTTCACAAGATTCATGAGCACCTCAAGACTGACCAGTCCAGACAGAAGAGTTATGCCGACAAGAGACGTAGAGACCTCGCCTTCAACATAGGAGATTTTGTTTATCTGAAAGTGTCGCCATTGAAGGGAATGCAGCGTTTCCAACTCAAAGTAAAGTTAGCCCCCAGATATATCGGACCCTTCAAGATTTTGAACCGTCGAGGAGAAGAGTCGTATCAATTGGAACTACCCGAAGAGATGTCAGCAGTGCACAATGTGTTCCATATCTCGTTACTTCGCAAGTGTCTCGAAATCCCAGAGAAGACCGAAGTGTTCAAGAATATCGATCACCAGACCATAGAGATCAACGATGACCTGACCTATCCCGAAGTACCCATCCGTATTTTGGAAGAAGCTTTCAGAACTACCCAAACCCGAAGCATCAAGTTTCTCAAGATTCAGTGGAGCAACCACACAGAAGAGGAAGCTACCTGGGAGCACGAAGATCACTTCAGGACGGAGTTTCCCGATCTCTTCAAATCCTAGGTAATCTTTTCATCCTTTTTCAAATCTCGGGACGAGATTTTGTTTAAGGGGGGAAGGTTTGTAACATCCCAAAAATACTAAACTTGGATCATCAAACTCTAATCATCAAATTTAGGGTTAACAAAAACTTTGCTAAATAAAAATATGAAAGCATGCATGTGTGTATGCATTTCAATTTGAATTCTTTTGAACCACCTTGTTTGTGTGCTCCTTTGCTTGTAAATGGATGCTTAGGTGAAATAAACATCATCTAAACAATTCCCAAACTTTTCTCAAAGACAAGTAAATCAAAACAAATAAAATAAGGGAATGGTCATTTTGACCAATTTAACTCCCAGGCCTACTTTGGCTGTCTCAAACTTTCAGAACTTAACAGAAACTTTTTTGGATCTTTGCACCCCTTGATTGTACTCATAACAAGGTACCAAGGCCCACCTTGTGATCATCCAGAAACATTCAAATGCATCGTTTAAATGACAATTCAAAAATGAATCTTTATCATATGGGAAGATCCCACTTTTTCAAAAACCACGCAAACAAGCTCAACTTTCAAAACCCAAGCATCTGCAGACTCACCAGCACTAACCTAGCACACCCACCAAAACTCTTTTCAAAATTCAAAACTTGAATTCTTGCGGCCATTTCATCAAACACATTGCAGACACAAATCATCAAAATCTTAAACACTATTGTGAGCAGTGATTGAAGCCTAACTTGTCCCCTCTCTAGCTCACAACCATCTTAGTAGATCATCTAGCAAGTTAAACCAAGCAATAGACTCACTGTAAGCTGGGCAATGACATCAATGGTGAACAGCCGAAGCTCACCATGCCACCCCAGTGGAGACAGCAAGCTAGGAAGAGATTTAGCCGTGCCAACCTTGTCTAGGAGGCAGCCCACCGTCCACCGCCACTCCCTATCCAATGCTCGAACCTTGCTAACCCCTGGACCACACGCACGGACCGCGCCCATCTCGCCAGCAACCATGCCGAGCATGCGCCAAAGCGCCACACTCGACCGACGCCCACAGACCGCGCGCCGCCCTCGCCACGTGCATACATGATCGCCACCAACCCAGGAGACCGCCAGACATCCCCGTTCGCCGCCCCATGACGCACAACCACCGCTCACCGTCAAAGACGCCGCCTCTGCCGTGCAGAGCATCGCGCGTGCCAGACCAAACCGCGCCGCCTCTACGCGTGCATTAAAGCCGTAGAGCATCGCCAGGAGACCACCAAGCGATCGCCACCGCCGGCCATGCCTCTAGCAGCCCGTAGCCATGTCGCCACCGTCGACTGCCCATCCCGTTCGGTCTCGTTGTCGCGACTATAAATAGAGGCCACCTCCAGCCGAATTGAGCATACCATCTCACTCTCCTCTCCTTCCTGATCCTGCTAGCCCGTTCCTGGAGCAAGGCGAGCAGCCCCTCGCCGGAATTTCACCGGAGCCTGCCGCTGCTGGAGAAGAAGGGGGCCAACGATTGGAGCCTCCCCAGGAGAAGCTGCCAGTACCAGGAGGTTCGCCATCGTCGACTTTGTCGTTCGCCCGCCTCGCCGACCCTCGCCTGAACCCCGGTGAGCCCCCGACGACCCCCACTGGCCATGCTAGGTTTCTATCTCGCCGGCGTTGCCCATCATCGACGATGACCCTCAGCCGTTGGATTAGAACCAGATCGAACGCACCACATCGCCCCATACCGCTTTGCACCTCCTCGTCTCACTAGCGCGTGGGGACAACCACTTAACCAGCCCGCGTAAGCGCTGCGCTTAGCAGGACGGCCCAGTATCACTTCCCGCGCAGCCCAGATATTTGAATTTAACCTTTTCCATTTTATTTCAAACACACTTCTGTACCCAGTTTCAAAAATCAACCCAGGTCGATTCAGTGAACCAAATTGAATGAAACCAATTTTGTTAGAAAGGTCTGGGAATGCTGAATCCAAGCCCGTTGGATTCAAGTCATTTGGATATGTAGATCATCCTTGGTAAAAATAACAAGGCAGAAGCTTTTCTACATTCAAACATTTTTCAAATTAAAACCATAATAGCTTTTGAGTTGATTCCAACTCTCAAAAATCACAATTGATCATACCTTTCAGAATATATAAAAAATATATAGGTTTACTTACAGAAATAATGTTCAAGTAATAAAATAATGCCACATAGGCATTTCTAGTCACTTTATTTAATTAAAATAAAAGGGTAAAACCTTATTAAATTGTGACACCACTTTAAATCATATTCCCATGGACTAAAATATGTGGTGATGACATGTGCCAACATGATCCCATGTTTGGTTTGGAGAATATTAAATCTTAAGTAGTTTTTCAATGAGTAGAAATTACTTTTCTAAAAATAAAAGGAATTAAACCAAGCTTTAATCTTGTAATGTTAGTGATGATGCTAGATCATCTATAGGACCCTTTTGTGTGATGATTGCAAGTAGTTAAGTATTGTTTGGTGATTGTGTACATCGTATTTATTTATAGACACTAGTACGGACAAGGATACGTGGAAGAAGGAGGATTCTACGAAGAAGAAGCCGAGGAGAACTTCAACCACTGCTCTGCACAAGGCAAGCTAACAGTTGCAATGTAGCAAGCTTATACTGATACTGTGCAATCCAATACTTGCTTGTCACCATGCCAACTATATGCCCTAAGCATAGATGATCCTACCCACTTGATAAACCAATCCTAGTTTTTACTTACAAGCTTATTACTTTATTTCTTTATCAAAGCTATTACTTAGAGTTTACTTTAGTGAATTGTAGATACTAGAAAGATATTTGAAGGTTGCATAAAGAGCATAAAATTTGGCCTAAGCTAGATAATCTTGATGTCATCCTAAGGCATGAGACTGAACTTAGTTAGAACACCCCTTGTTTACCACCCCTCATTAGTACTTACCCCCACTTGTAGATACTAGTGCTAAGCATAAAACTTGATCAACTTTAGATGGGAATACTTGGTAAAAATGGTTATGAAAACCTTAGAATAATGAGTCATTCTACTGAGGTGTTTTGACATGTGTTTCCAAACACCAGATGATTTTGGTGATGTAAATGTTGAGGCATGAGCCTTAGTCCTTTATAAAACTGATGGTTGTCTGGATGCGATACCATTCCAATTTTTACCGTACAACCACAATACCCGAAGATTGGGTAGGGCTTGACTGGAAACTTATATACCTTAATATTAGTTCCCTCACGGCCAAGGTCTGAGCTGAGGCTACCTTGTGAAGATTGTCCACCTGTGCAGTACCCAAGGTGATAGTTGGTCATGGTTGGGAGGCCAAACTCACAGGAGAGGTGCTTATACTAGGGCGTGTAATTGAAAGGTTAGGATTGATTATCCGCATACTGAGTATGGTGAATTCAGGATTTGTTCCTAACGGATGTATCGAATGTTGTGGTGAAAGTGTATAATATCTGCAGAGTGTCAAACTATTCGAATAGCCGCGTCCGCGGTTATGGACAGTTGGAGTGGCCATACTGTTCCCCCGTCAGACTTTTCAAAATGACTTGTGAAATGAATTGAGATTTTGACTTGACCACAACAGAGTTGTGACATGAGATACAAGTTCCTACTTAGGAGTTATAAAAATGTGACTAGCTTCTCTTGCTTCTCAGCTTAGTAGAGATAAATCTGGCTTTTGCAAAACAACCCTAGAGCCTAGTGTCTTATTATGAAAAACCCCCTTCACTTGTTAGTATTAGTTTGCGAGTACTTAAAGAGTACTATGGCTTTATCCCTGGCTATTCCCGTGGCCAGACTATGAAGAGTACCTGGAGGATGGACCCCAGGAAGGTTACGACAACTAGGATCATCTCCCATCGTCAGCATTGCCTGTGACCCCGAAGATGGAGCTTCGCCTACGCTACCTTTATTATTACGTATTCCGCTGCTTGAAGTTGTATTAAGAACTGGATCATGAGATCCCTATCTGTCTAAGAACTTATGTACAGTTTGTAATGGATGATGTACTATGGTATCCAATTCTGTTATGTCTCGCAAAAATGGTAATCCTGGGATTGCGATGTATGGCATAACAGGCATCTGGGATTAAAAATCCGGGTGTTGACACCTTGGAATCAGGTGGGACCGGTACTACCGGTTGTATGAGCGGTACTACCGCCCCTGGGTGGTTCCCAGGTCGTACCCTGGAAACTGCTCCAGGAGCGGTACTACCGCCCACATGCCCGGTACTACCGGTTGCTGAACCGGTACTATCGCTTCAGGAACCGGTACTACCGGTAGACGATTTCTGGTATATATTGGCTGAGCGTGGGGAGGCACCCATCAGTGCCCTATTCTTCCCCACGTCCTCCACACATACCTGCGCCGCCGCCGGAGCCCGTGATGCCGCCGGAGCCTTGCCACGCCCTCCTCTCCCCGGATCCTCCTTGGATTCGGCCTCTTGACGGGCTGCCCCTCCTTTTCCACCGCCATGGATCCTGGTACAACCACCCTTTCTCTCTTCGTTTAATTTCCTCATCGGATCTAGGTTTTGTCTTAGATTTGTGAAGAAATTGACATGTTGTGAGGTTGTACTGCCATATACTTCCCTTGTTACCGAGTAGAGTCGATTATTTACAGATTATTGAAGTCTATTTTGGTCCGTTTCTACCAGATCTGATGAACCTATACCGTCGAACCGGTAGTACCGGAATTTTTTCCGGTACTACCGCTTGCAAGCGGTACTACCGGTCATCAGGTCCGGTAGTACCGGTCCCAACTGACCTCAATTTCTCTGTTAAATATTGGATTCTCCTTGTTCCTTTGTGATTCTTGTGCCCTTACTCCCTTGCTGTTCTCCCTCGTGCTTTCATAGATGCAGGTGGTTCTAGGGGTGCGCGTAAGAGCTCCAAAGCTAGCCGTGAGATTGTTGAGGAAGAGATGGAGTCTGAGGAAGAAGTTATGCCACAACCAAGACGTCGTTCAAAGTTGCCTGCCACTCGAGGTGGCCGTGGGGGTCATGAGGGGGTCACCAAGCGCTCTGCTGGGCGTGGCATGTTGGGCCACGCAGAGATAAAACAAAACTTTTTCCTCTAACGTGGTGATCCCAAGATCTAGCTGAGGTAGAAGGCCACGAGGTTTACCACTAGACGCACAGTTGCAGATTACTGATGAAGCGCGTTAGTTGATGCAGTGCAGTCCTCACGATCTGATCGTCCTGGTGCTGATCGCACAGCACCTCTGCTGGTATCCACACGTACAAGGAGGAGCGCCGGCGGCGAACTGCTAGGTTAGTAACGACGGCTGGACTGCTGTGGAGCTAGGGTTTCCAACACGTGGAATGACCTAACCGAACAACGATTAACCCTTCTGGGTTAAGGTGCTCCACTATATATAGGGAGTGAACGTGGGATCTGCTCGCGCGACCCATTCACTAAAGCCCATATAACACTAGTCACCGTGAGTCCAACTCACTAACTCAGTCTTAATCCGGTTTAGGTCCAACCCAACCATATTACAGGTTTAGATCCAATCCGAACTTGCTCCCGCTCTTAAGTGTGTGACCCCGCAGGCTCATGGCTACTTGGACACGATTGGAGTCCGACTCTCAATCGATCAGTCGGTAGTGGCTCCTAGCAGAACATGCCGACTCCCAAGTACCAAAGAGTCATGATGACTTGCCTTTCCAATGCGACTTACGTCCGAGTCCCTTTTGCCTCACGATATACCTTGTCAGACTATAGGCGAATATATGTCATCCCTTAAATAGTCTGACTCTCTTCTCGATCCGAGATAAGTGATTCACCCGACTAACTCTTAGTCGATCGCCTCGGTTAACACTTAACCGAGTCGTGCATGGCCATGCTTTCCGAATCATATCTCACAAGAGGGCCCAGAGAATATCTCTCCGAGTGGAGGGGCAAAATCCCATCTTGGTTATTCACATCACGCAGCTTGATTCTCAGTCGACCCGAACCCTGCCTTTATAACTGCCCAGTTACGGATCAACGTTTGACAGAACCTAAGTCGGTGATCCTCAACTCGGACTATGCAACAACCTTAGGTCTAAGGATTACATTGATTGAGATATACAAATGACAACTTATTCGTTGTACCTCAATATGGGTCAGTCCGACTCGCTAAACTCTTTAGCCTAGTTTGTGTAAGTTGGAATAGCATCTCCATGCCCATGACAAGTGGAACCGAGTCATCAAGCCAACTTTCACATTGGTCTAAGTTGTGTGTCCAACACGACCTCAATGACCAAGGATATTTAGTACAAACAACATGATTGCATAGTTCCACAACCGAATCACATATTCAATGATACACATCAGATGTTTATACAAGGACTACTTAATATCTTTATGAATACAATGGGAAATATCATCAAACACGATTGCCTCTAGGGCATATTCCCAACAGTCTCCCACTTGCACTAGAGTCAATCTTTCGACATCACATGTCTAAGAATCTAATGCCCATGGCTCTCAGGTGCGCCTCATGCTTCGGCTGGGGTAACGGCTTTGTCAACGGATCCGCAATATTTGCATCCGTGTGTACCTTGCATAACTTGATATCACCCTGATCCACGAACTGGCGAATCAGGTGGTACCGCATGAGTATGTGCTTGTTCTTCTGGTGTTGTCTAGGTTCCTGTCACATCCCAAGATTTTCCAAATCTTGTTATGTGAAAAATAAAATAAACAAATTAATTTTTTGTTGAAAATCAGGGTGAAAAGAAACTTTTGTTTCTAAAAGGAAACTTAAAATCCCATCTTGAACAAACTTTGGATAAAGTTTGAATTCAACAAAATCCAAATCAAGGGAATTGCATTCCTCAATGAATGTATCTGGAAATTTAAACATTTGGAAAATAAATCCAAAACCCTAAAACTCTAATGGAATAAAAACCATTTCCAAGTATCTCCAAATCCATGGATTTGATCCATATAAAAATTTGTCAACAAACATTCACAAAGGATCAAGAAAGACAGACAGAAATATTATAAAACCATATAAATTGGTTCACTCAATTTGGAACCATAAACAAAATCTTATGAATTTAATAAGATAAAAGAATTGAATTTCCAAAGCTATTAAAGCCCTTATCTAAACCCATACCAAATGATGATCAAATGACCCTAAGGGGATTTAAAAGGATAAACAAATAATAATTAAGATTTCACAAATTGGAATCACCAAGTTTGGATCTCTAAATAAAAAGATATGGATTTTATAAGAAAAGAAAGAATAATTAAATAAAGAAATATTTAAAGACCAAATCAAATCTTGGCTAAATCTATTAAGCAAGTGGAATGAATTATCATCCAAATCCAAATAAAATAAAAGGATAAAGAATTTCCAAAATAAAATAAAATGGCTTAAACCCAATTTCATTGAAATCAAAACAAATATCCAATCTTAAATGATTAATAAATCATATTAAAACACTTTCCAAATAATTCAAGATGAATTATTTGAACCAACTAATCAAATAAAAACCTACTGAAAAGATTTGGATGGTTTTGGAAAATCAAATGGTGTTTAGAAATATTAATAAATCTTATAATATTTAAAACTAAGCCTATTTTGAATAATTAAAATACCTTTAAAAGAGTCAGTAAATTATTCTAAAAATGATTTCAGATTGTAATATTAAGTAGTGCTTGAATCCACACAAAATTTGAGAGTGGTTTGAATTCAAATAGATGTTTGAATAGACAAAGCAAAATCAATACAGAAATAAGAAATGGAAAAAGGAAAAAGTATCTGAACAAAAAATATGAAACGAACTCGACCCAACTAAGCCTGGACCAACTAAGCCCAGTTAGCCCACTCCATCTCTCCCCGCAAGAAAACGGTTCGCACCAAAGAAGGAACCCGCACCCTCACTGACCGGTGGACCCTATTTCCTCTCTCTCTCTCTCACGCTGCCAAGCAGGCCCCACCGCCAGCTCACCTCGTCGTCAACCCGCGACCAGGTCTTCCCCCGCTCCTGCCGTTGATTCCTCCGATTAAATTTGCCGTAACGCAGCAGTTAATTCTGCCCTCGACCACGCTTGATTAATAGCCTGCCTCCCCTCTCCATTTCCCCCAACCAACGCCACCAGAGAGCCACCGGGCTGCCCCAATTTCCTTTTGCGCCGCCGCGACCTCCGACGAGCTTCGCGAGCGATTCCGGCCACTCCTCGCCGCGCCTTGCCCCCTCGACCACTCGAGCTCACTCCCCAGCCTAAGGCGCATCTATCGGTGGTCTTCACCTGCCCGCACACGCCCCACGTCCTCGGCTCTGTCCACGTCTGAGCATCGCCGCTATCTGCCCCAACTCCGGCGAACACTACTGGTAACCCCTCACCGTGTCTCCCCCTATCATTGAGGCTCGCATACTCCCCTCTCGTGCGCATTTAACGCGACCTTTACCTTTCTTTGACACTCCTTGTAGCATCACCGTCGACGACGCCCGAGCGTACCCGTCGCCAGGAGCAACTCCGGCGAGCCATTGTCCTCACCCCCGTGCGCCCCCTGACCTTGTGGAGACCACGTCGAGAATCAGCGCAGCCCCGCGAACCCGGTGAGCATATCCCCAGCCTCTCTCGCTTCCTGCTTCACCAGCACCGCCACCATCTGACCGCACCGCTGCCAGCCACCATCGCTGCGCCGCCAACCTTTGGTCAAACACACGTGGGCCGTTGGATCCTCATCCTGTGGCGTAGACAGAACAACTTAAGCAAAGAGGTACGAACTAATTTGCACCATTCAGTCTCACTTAGATCCAACGCACCCCGTAGCTGATCCGAGCGAAACGGTATGGACGAATCAGAACTCACCACGTGGCCAGAGTTGATTTAAAACAGAAATTATGTTCTATTAGAGATTCAATTTTGTAAATTCCATAACTTTAAATCTACACGTACAAATTTTGCAAACTTTATATCAATGGATTCAGAAAAACAAGCCCTAGCTAACCATTCACTTTGTTTAGTAAAAAGCTTCTGGTAAAATGTTTGTTTTTGCAGAAACTTATGTATGCTTGTTTAGGTTATAAAAAATATTCTAAAATGATTTTGGGGATAAAATCTTTGGCAAATGGTTTGATTTGAACCTACTGACCCTAGGAAACAAATTGTGGTTTCAAAAATGTATTTGGTGAAACAAAAGAATGAATCTTGGATTTAAACCAATTCTAGTCAAATAAAAATATGGGTTAATTATTAAAAATGGTTTTGGAAGAAAACCTTTGAGAAATGTTTTGGAAATAAACTCTCTGACCCTAAACACAAAGTTTATGGTTTGAAAACACATTTTGTGTATCCTGTAGATTAATGCCTTACTAAAACATTTCTACACCACATAAAATGATACCTTGGTTTGAAAATGGTTTATAAAGTGAAACCTTTTGCAAATGACTTTGCCACTTTATAAAATGACCATTAGGTGTTTTCAAATGTTTGTGAACCTTTAGAAACCACTTTTTCAAATAAAACAATCTTGGGCATGCTTGCATGCATTATCTTGTTTCTATGATTTTATGTGATGAATTGCTAGAATGGTAGATTAAACTTGTGCCTTGCTTGATTGAATTGTAGTGACTTGAAGAGTGTGATTGTATCAAGGACAAGGAGTGAACTTATACTCTACCAAAAAGGAAAGTGATGCTTCATACTTTTGTCCCATTATTTTCACTATGCATTAGTGATATTTCTAAGTATAGGACTTGCATGGAATTTTTCTAAGTGTAAACTATGCTATGGGAAATCCTAGTAGATGAAACTTCAGTAGAAATTCCTAAGTTAAGATTCCTACTACTATCATGCTTAGCTTAGCTAATAGAAAACAAGGGTGGAATATATATTCACACTATGGAAAATTTCTAAGTCTGAGGACTTGTGTTTTGTTTAATAAAACAACTAAGAGAATGAATCACCTGGGTGGAATGGAAGGAATGGTTTGTGTTGAGTGGTTCACAAGGCCCATTTTTATGGTTTACCTTGTGTATCTCACTTGTGGATGGCCACCCAGGAACAAAGAGATTTGAGATGTCAAATGTTGAGAAGCTTCAAGTGCAACCACTTGGCATTATTGGCTCTGCCTGGATCACATAGGTTGCTAGAACTTAGCCATTTGGACAGTTGGTGGTAGTGGGATGATAGGTTGGAACGCGTCCATTTGGTCTAAGGAAAGGCTTCTGAAAGATCTTGTCTTGGTGAAACCAAGTCTTGTGGGGAAAGTGCACCACCTCTGCAGAGTGTAAAATCTAAGTACTTAGCCATGTCCCTGGTAAAGGACAATTTGAGCATCAAGACATGGAAGCTATCAAGAATCTCATCATCCAAATTTCTAAGTTAAAAACTTGTGGGTGAACAAGGGTTAAAGGATCTTCAATCTTTGATTGGTAGATGCCTTGGGTGATTTTTGCCAAACAAAAACTTAGTGTTTTCAAATGATAAGGAAAAATCTATTTTTGAGCAATGCAAGCCTCAACTCCACTTTGCCAAATGCATATAGATGATAGACTCCACTATACTACCATAGTATCACTTGCCAATACAATTCAAATGTATTGACCCTTGTGGCTGTAACTTGTTATGTTGCAGGTTTGATTGATTTAGTGAAGTGTGTTGATTAGGATTACAAAGTCTACAACCAACATGTCTGCCTGTGGCACTTTGAAGATGAAGGACCCCATGCTTATAGATATTCTGCTACAATGTAATGTAATAGCCAAATGAGCTATGAAAGATGTAATAAATTATTTTATTCCTGGTTATAAAGTTGTATTATGACCTTTGTTTCTTGATATTACATCTTAACTGTGGATGCTAGCTATTGATCCAGGGACTAGCATTGTAAACATAGGGGACTCTACCTTATTAAAGGTTGGGAACCTTACAGTTCCTTGGCTTGTGCAATAGCACCATTGTTGTCACAATCCACGTCCAACGGATTAGACGAGCCCTGAACCACACCAAGATCCATGAGGAAATTCCTCATCTAAACAGCTTCCTTTGCTGCCTCCGAGGCGGCAATATACTCAGCCTTTTTTGTAGACGCAGACACAGTCTCTTGCTTGGAACTCTTCCAGCTCACAGCACCTCCATTTATAATAAACACGTATCCGGATTGCGAACGAGAATCATCAGAGTCAGTAAGATAACTCACATCCATGTAACCCTTTACACTGAGTTCATCTTCACCACCATAAACCAAGAACATATCCTTAGTCCTTCTCAAGTACTTTAGGATATTTTTAGCCGCTGTCTAGTGGATCTCTCCAGGATCAGCCTGGTATCTGCTCACAACACTTAGAGCATAGGAAACATCCGGCCTAGTACAAATCATGGCGTACATGATGGATCCGACTGCAGAAGCATATGGAATCACACTCATACGACTTCGCTCATCAGTTGTCAAGGGACATTGAGTCTTGCTAAGTTTTACACCATGGGACATCAGTAAGAACCCCTTCTTAGACGATTCCATGTTGAACTTCTTCAACACTTTGTCCAAATAAGTACTCTGACTCAATCCAATGATCCTCCTTGATCTATCTCTATAGATCCGGATTCCGAGGATGTATGTTGCCTCACCTAAGTCTTTCATTGAGAAACTCCTTTCCAATGATTCCTTGGTTTCTTGCAACATCTGGACATCATTTCCAATCAGTAATATGTCATCCACATATAAGATTAGAAAATTTACTTTGTTCCCACTAAACTTCTTGTACAAACAAGAATCATGATCACTCTTGATGAAGCCAAACGATTTGACTACCTCATCAAAGCGAATATTCCAACTCCGAGATGCTTGCTTCAACCCATAAATGGATTTCTGAAGTTTGCACACTTTGTCAGCATTAGCTGGATCAACAAAACCCTCAGGCTGTATCATATACACGTCCTCGGTTAAATTTCCGTTAAGGAAAGCCGTTTTGACATCCATATGCCATATCTCATAGTCTAAATAGGCCGCTATAGCTAACATGATCCGAACTGATTTAAGCATCGCTACGGGCGAGAAAGTCTCGTCGTAATCAACTCCTTGAACTTGTCGGAACCCCTTCGCGACAAGGCGTGCTTTATAGATTGAAACATTTCCATCCATATCAGTTTTCTTCTTAAAGACCCATTTGCACTCGACGGGTCTTGCACCGTCTGGCAGATCAACCAAGTTCCAAACTTGATTTTCATCCATGGACTTTAACTCGGATCTCATGGCTCCAAGCCATGACTCGGAATCAGATCCCACCATTGCTTCCGAATAATTTGCCAGGTCATCACTGTCTAACAGTAACACATCACTAACACTTCGTAATCTTGCCGATCTTCGTAGTACAGGTGCTGCTGCCGGCTCAGCTGCCACGACCGGCTCAACCTCCAAGGTTTTTGCCGACTCTCTACTAGCCGGTTCCTCTCGAATTTCTTCGAGCTGCACCGTGCTCCCACTTACTCCCCGACTGAGAAACTCTTTCTCAAGGAAGACACCGTTCCGAGCGACAAACACTTTGCCCTCTTTTCGGTTGTAGAAGTAGTAACCCAAGGTTTCCCTCGGATACCCCACGAAAATACACTTATCCGACTTGGCTGTAAGCTTGTCCGACTGGAGTCGCTTGACAAAAGCTTCACAACCCCAAATCTTAAGAAAAGACAAACTCGGCCTTTTGCCTGTCCACATCTCATGCGGTGTCTTCTCTACCGATTTTGATGGTACTCTGTTTAGTGTGAACGCCACTGTTTCTAGACAATAACCCCAAAATGATAAAGGCAGATCTGTCCGACTCATCATTGATCGTACCATGTCCAACAAGGTCCGATTCCGCCTTTCCGAAACACCGTTCCTTTGCGGCGTTCCCGACGGAATAAGTTGAGGAACTATTCCACAACTTTTCAGATGGTCATCAAACTCATGGCTCATGTACTCGCCTCCTCGGTCCGACCGAAGAAACTTTATTTTCTTGCCGAGTTGATTCTGTGTTTCATTTTGGAATTCTTTGAACTTTTCAAAGGCTTCCGACTTATGTTTCATCAAGTAGATATATCCATACCTACTCAAATCATCAGTGAAGGTAATGAAGTACTCATAACCACCCCTGGCTGTCATGCTCATTGGTCCACATACATCACTATGTACTATTCCCAACAAGTCGGATGCCCTTTCGCAACTCTTTGCAAAAGGTGTCTTGGTCATTTTGCCGAGTAGGCAAGATTCGCATGTCTCGAACGACTCCAAGTCGAACGAAGTTAGGAGTCCATCATCATGGAGCTTTTTCATGCGTTTCCAACTTATATGACCAAGCCGACAGTGCCAAAAGTAAGTCATATTTAGATCATTTGGTTTCAACCTTTTAACATTTATGTTATAAACCGACTCACCATCAAGATTCAAAATAAATAACCCGTCCTGGACGGGTGCAAAGCCGTGAAACATATCATTCAAATACAAAGAACAACCATTATTCTTGATATTCGACTCATAGCCTTGCGTCATCAAACATGAAGCAGAAATAATGTTTTGACTGAGCACTGGAACATAATAACAATTATTCAGTTCCATAATGAATCCGGAAGGTAAATGAAGTTGCATCGTGCTGACTTCCAACGCAGCAACTCTTGCTTTGTTGCCGACTCGAATATCAACCTCGCCTCTTGCTACGCTCCTAGTTCTTACCAGTCCCTGCAACGAGTTGCAGATGTGAATAACTGATCCGGTATCATATACCCAAGAACTATTAGGTGCATCAGCAAGATATATGTCTATAACATTGCAAACAAGTGTACCTGAGTCAGAAGTCATACCTCCACTCTTGGCTTTATCGGCCAAGTACTTGCTGCAGTTCCTCTTCCAGTGGCCATCCGCCTTGCAGTAGAAGCAAGTGGATCCGGCTGAAGGAGATGGCTTAGTCCTTGAGGAAGCACTTGGGACCGGGTCTGGAGCCTGCTTTCCTCCTGACTTAGCCTTCTTCTTAGTCCAAGAACTCTTCTTGAACTTAGCCTTATTTTGCACCATCAACACTTGACTGGTGCCCTTCTTGAGATCCGCCTCTACCTGCTTGAGCATCCCATGCAATTCAGTGAGCTTCTTATCCATACCATGCATGTGGTAGTTCGAAATGAGCTGCCCATATGCACTAGGAAGAGAGTTCAGAATTATATCCGTAGCGAACTCTTCGCTAATGGGGTAGCCAAGCCTCTCCAAATACTTCACGTAACCAACCATTTTGATCACATGTGGACTCAGTGGATCACCATCCTTAAGCTTGCAACTCAGCAAAGCCTGAGAGACTTGATACCTCTCAGTCTTCGCCTGAGCCTGGAACATACTTTTGAGGCTTTCGATCATATCGTAGGCCTCAACATGCTCCAACTACTTTTGCAAGTCCGGTTCCATGTGAGCAAGCATAAGACAGCTAATATCCGTGGACTCATCCTTAGCCCGACGGTAGGCATTGGTGGCTGTGACAGTCGCATTCTCATTCGGCTCATCTGGAAGTGGGTTGTCTAGGACATGGTCCTTCTTTTCTTGTTTGAGAACAATTCTCAGATTTCGATACCAGTTGGTAAAATTAGTGTCGTTCAGTTTATCTTTCTCAAGGATAGTTCTCAACGCAAAATCGGATATCTGAGAGTGACTGCTACTTGGTGCCATGATCTACAACAGAAAATATGCAAAACACTTAAGACATGTATTCATAAAAGAGCAAGCATATTAAACATTTTAATATTTTATGCTCCCACTCGAACCAACACCCCTCTGATGGTTGCTTAGTGATTCAGGATCCTAAATAAGCAAGTCGGCTAGTGAGCTTTTGCATCACCGCTAGCCGCCAAGTGATCTAGGTAGACAACTCCTTGTCAACCGCATCTCATGCGACTCCTGTTGGACGGGTGGCATCACATGCCCCGGCTCCCATCCGACTTTTCCCCGAGTCCCACAACCGTTGTGATAGACTCGTCTAGCTTACCGAGTGTTTCTGCAGTAAGAGTCCGACTCGAACCCACCTAGTCGGAAAGAATTGGCAGCACCTCAATTTTATGAGCCCACTACCAAAAATGTCCGAATTGTGATGGTGCAAACACTGGCGGGAAAACCAACTAGACCTTCTTTGAGGGATTAAATTTTACCGACTATCTAATAGAGGAAAAACTGAGACATAACAATAACACAAAACAAAGCATTTATAATGTGAAATGGTATGGCTCTCTTCATGGCGATCTCCATCTCCACAAAGCCTGTAATCCGATTCGTGCCAACTCTTGTCACTTGTCGTCTTACTCCATGTCGCCGACATGTACAACGCCTTGCATGCCTTCCGGGTTCTCCAAACAGCTACACTAGCTTAGTAAAGTAAATTACATAGAGAATCCGACACGCAGGTCGTTATACAATAAAATGACAGCACCTAGGCTCCAGCCGGCCGACAAAAACCCGTGATTCGCAGATCACGTATGGATTACACACATACATCACATGCACATGAACCATACCATTCACAACTTCCTGCAAAAACAAGTTATGCATAGATACAATATCTACCGGCGATGTGAAACTCGCAACGACATCTAAGGCGCTACGACAGCGCCCGACGATTTTTCTGAAAACGTAGATCTCATCTACGATTCGAACATGGATTCCGACCATCATTCCGATTCGATCAAACTCTTTGATCTTCGATCACCGCTTCTGGATTTACTTGTCACAGTCTACCCCAATGGCGGAAGCCGACCGGTAGGGGTATGTCGTTCCACGACCTCAGCAGTATGATCACGGAAATCAGATCTACCATTCCCCGAGCACAGTTGATCCAATCAACTTCGTACAAAACCGATCTATCTCATAGATCGACCACCAAACAGCATATAGATCTCATCTACATCCTACCGCATATCACATATGCAAGATCTCGAGCCTAAAACCAGAAGCTATCGCTCTGATACCACTGTTGGGCCACGCAGAGATAAAACAAAACCTTTTCCTATAACATGGTGATCCCAAGATCTAGCTGAGGTAGAAGACCACGAGGTTTACCACTAGACGCACAGTTGCGGATTACTGATGAAGCGCATTAGTTGATGCAGTGCAGTCCTCACGATCCGATCGTCCTGGTGCTGATCGCACAACACCTCTGCTGGTATCCACACGTACAAGGAGGAGAGCCGGCGGCGAACTGCTAGGTTAGTAACGACGGCTGGACTGCTGTGGAGCTAGGGTTTCCAACACGTGGAATGACCTAACCGAACAACGATTAACCCTTCTGGGTTAAGGTGCTCCACTATATATAGGGAGTGAACGTGGGCTCTGCTCGCGCGACCCATTCACTAAAGCCCATATAACACTAGTCACCGTGAGTCCAACTCACTAACTCAGTCTTAATCCGGTTTAGGTCCAACCCAACCAGATTACAGGTTTAGATCCAATCCGAACTTGCTCCCGCTCTTAAGTGTGTGACCCCGCAGGCTCATGGCTACTTGGACACGATTGGAGTCTGACTCTCAATCGATCAGTCGGTAGTGGCTCCTAGCAGAACATGCCGACTCCCAAGTACCAAAGAGTCATGATGACTTGCCTTTCCAATGCGACTTACGTCCGAGTCCCTTTTGCCTCACGATATACCTTGTCAGACTATAGGCGAATATATGTCATCCCTTAAATAGTCTGACTCTCTTCTCGATCCGAGATAAGTGATTCACTCGACTAACTCTTAGTCGATCGCCTCGGTTAACACTTAACCGAGTCGTGCATGGCCATGCTTTCCGAATCATATCTCACAAGAGGGCCCAAAGAATATCTCTCCGAGTGGAGGGGCAAAATCCCATCTTGGTTATTCACATCATGCAGCTTGATTCTCAGTCGACCCGAACCCTGCCTTTATAACTGCCCAGTTACGGATCAGCGTTTGACAGAACCTAAGTCGGTGATCCTCAACTCGGACTATGCAACAACCTCAGGTCTAAGGATTACATTTATTGAGATATACCAATGACAACTTGTTCGTTGTACCTCAATATGGGTCAATCCGACTCGCTAAACTCTTTAGCCTAGTCTGTGTAAGTTGGAATAGCATCTCCATGCCCATGACAAGTGGAACCGAGTCATCAAGCCAACTTTCACATTGGTCTAAGTTGTGTGTCCAACACGACCTCAATGACCAAGGATATTTAGTACAAACAACATGAATGCATAGTTCCACAACCGAATCACATATTCAATGATACACATCAGATGTTTATACAAGGACTACTTAATATCTTTATGAATACAATGGGAAATATCATCAAACATGATTGCCTCTAGGGCATATTCCCAACATGGCAGCGCTCCCCCTTCTCGGCCCCTTCCTCGGGGCGCACCAAGAGTTATAGCTCAGGGCCATCAGGGCCAAGAAAACTGCCTGACATTTCTGAGTCTGAGTTTCGGGCTCTCAGGATTGACAATGCATACTCCCGCAACCGTGACAAGGACAGAGAAGACAGTCTATTCTACAATGATTTCCAAGAGCGCGTCTATCATGAGGTTCTTATGACAAATATTCAGATGGTGGTGCCTCAGCTGTGGATTGACATGGACTACATCAATAAGAACCTTGACTATTTTGCTGAAGCCAAGGAAATATGCTCTAACCTTGGCTTGTTCCCTATCATGGAGTTCCAGTATGACTACAAGCCACTCCTCATTGCGCAGTTCTATGCCACTGCACATTTCCACACTGGCAGCACTCGGAAGATCACTTGGATGACACAAGGTGCAGTCAAGGAAGCCACACTTGCGAAGTTTGCTGCAATTTTGGGGTATGAAGATCGCAGCCGGGACATTCCTTGTGGTTTCCGCTGTCACTTGCGGGATCACCCCTCCAAGAAGGATGTCCTTACACCTCTGTATATCCAGGGTCGCGGGGTTGCTGGCAAGAACAAGGATCTTCTCCCCACGTATGACATTCTCCATCGCATTTTCCGTGAGACTGTTGCTCCTCGTGCGGGCAACAAGGATGAGATACATGGCTTTTCTATTGACTTGCTGTTCAACACCTTCCTCAACTGCGACTCAGGCACCGCTCTTGATGTGACAGACTACATATGGAATGAGATGGTTGCTGCTGCACACTCTCGGAGGGTTCCACCATTTGCTCCATACATTATGGCCCTCATTATGTCCAAGTGCCCTCCCATTGCTAGGACACTATCCACTCGTCCTATCGTTGTGCATCGGCCCAAGGCACTCAAGATCAAGAAGCATGCTAAACCCCGCGTGGTGGCGGAAGAGGATGAAGAGGCTGACTCTGAGGATGCTGACAGTGGTCGTGACATAGACTATGTTGTCTCCCGCCGCAAGAATTCCAAGCCCTCTTGGGACAACAGGATGGAGGCCAAGCTAAAGAAGATTTTCTGCTTCCAAGTTGACAACCAAAAGCGCATGTATGAGGCGCATGTGTATGCCAAGAAAGCTAGTGCTCGGCAGAAGGACATGATGGCTGCCCAAGGTTTGACCGTCTCCGAGGGGTCCGAGACCAACATCACTCTAGAAGAAAGTGGATCTTTGGGGAATCGAAGGAGGAGGCCTCGATCTACTACTGCACCAAAAGAGATCTTCATTTCACCCTCATTCACTTGAGGGCCCCTTTGCTTTAGTGTTTTCTTGGAAACCCTAGTTCTAGATTTGGTTCTTACAAGCTTGTCTTTGATTGTCTTGACAGCTTGCTTGTATTTGGGAGACTCCAATTAAGTTGTGGATGTGTGCCCCAAACTTGTAAAGGTGTCGGCTTCCACCTAATATAGTGGAAGGTGGACCGATCACGTTGGGGTGAGGTTCATCGGAGAACATGGGAGGCCTTTCGCGGCATAGGTTGTTTGATACCACCCCCTCTCCAAACATAGACATACTTCCCCTCAAAAGGAAGGAACTACGGGAAACAAATCCTTGTGTCTCCACGTCCACCTCTTTGATTATTTCTATCCTTTACCACACTTTACCTATGTGCTCTTTCTTAGTGTGTGTTTACTTGTGCATGTTCGTCATATAGGTAAATTCACCTTAGTTGCATTATCTAGAGAATTTACCTTATTGTCAAACCCTAATTTGAAAAAGAAGAAAATTTGAAGTAGCACCTATTCACCCCCCTCTAGGTGCCCATATGATCCTTTCACTAGGGCATCCATGGAGGCGTGGAGCTGGGACTCTTGGGCATCCACTGTGGAGTATGCGTCATCGGGACCCGGAAAGCTTCGATCTTTGGCCTCTATGGTGGTCCAGGGGTCCTCATCGATGTGCTCTAGAGATTCCTACGACGACGGCAAGGCGGCAGTAGTGTCCGAGGCTAAAGATGAAACACCGCTAGAGATTGAGGCCATCTTGCACGGCTTCGATCTATCCACGTTGAGCTCAGATGCCATGGTGAGCTCCTGATCTCTTCTCCTATATGCGTTAAGACCTAAAATTGCAAGCTTTTAAATTACTTTTGTTCCTGCTTGTGCTCATGTAGATAAGGAGAGGATCTAAAATTTCATGTATTATATTAAGTGGATTAGGAGAAGGGTGTTGTCCAGCTTTTATTTTCGTTCGGTAATCGGGGACCAATTTTAGTGCTTTTCCCAGATTTTGTTGGGGCATATGAAAGCATACACACACATGTATTTGTTCTATGGATATTGATGCACTACCTTATCATGTCAATGAATTAGATAGAGAGTCTTATATATGACCTCCAGTACATATGCATTTGAGTGTGGAATTAACGGGTTTAGAACCGCATGTTAGATCTCTAAAAAAGAATACAAATTGACTTGTTCTAAAACTGAATCTGCTAGGATAATGCTTTGTTATAAGTGTGTTGCTATTAGGCTTATTTACCTAAATTAGAAATACATTTGAACAATGGTATACACCTAAGAGCTAAACTGACCCATGAGATCATATTCATGTTGTTTTCGCACAGCAGCCTGTCGCGAGTTACATCTCCGGATAAGTGTATTGTAGCATGTACTCTGTTTTCATCAACATACGCCAAAACCTTCAGGCTATACAAGTTTAGCTTAGTTCTTGGAGCAGTAACCAATGATTCTAAGTGTCGCAGGTCTATAGTGAGGTATGCGAACTAGCAAACCATGTATTGTATTTGTATTTGTAGATTCAGGTTGTGATAAGCATCTCACTCTGCTTAACTAAATATTGTTGCAGTACCAAGTCCAATGGGTTTCAGCTGACTATTACTAGCTTCATGGTTGAACTGTGTAGTTCTACAACAAAGTAATACTCCATCATGATAAATATAGTGTGTGTGCTTGGCTTAGTCATGTGTTGCATAGCCTAATTCATGTTTTAATATCTCCCACATTCTGGTTTCTTCAGTTGGGTGATATTTGCAGAACCTTTATTCTCCTCTCTGTTAATTAGAGGATGCTATGAGTAGTGTTTGATTCTTGTGTGTTAGTTTCATGATGTTAGTGATTTCCTTACTGTGGGAAGTTATTTATCTTATTTAGGAGGAAGCAAACATGCTAGATGTATTTTTCTTGCTCTGCCTGATTTACTTCGGTGGTGGTCACCTGAAGGATTTTGATTCGGTTACAGAAGAATAGCACGAAGAACATCAACAGGAAGCTGCAGCTGGTGAAGAGGTCTCGTACTAAGGAAGTAAGGAGATACATCTTGTCATCTTCTTTTATTGTAGGTGTGAGTGAGAGAGAGAGGGAGTAGGGGATTTTATATGAGGAGGGGGGCACCCCAAGGGGTGTGGCCGGCGGCCATGGTGGCTGCCCCCACCTCTTCCTACAAAAGTGCGTCCATGTTCTCACTCAAAAACCCACTCACATTCCCATTAAATTTCCACGAAATTTAATGCAATCTCTCTTTAAATAAAACTCCTTTTATTTATTTATTCAGAATTTTGTCAATTATATTAATTAAAAAACATTCACATAAAACCCCTTGCTACTTTTCAATATCACATGCAGAACAGTTTCTGCAATTCCGCCCGAAATAATCCTGGTGTCAATTGAAATAATTCCAGCGCTTTGCAATTCTTTCGTCTAGAACATATTTCTTCCAAATGGTGTCGGTGTCTTTTAAGTGTGTCACCATACGGTTCACGAATAATGCAAACATGATCGAGAACCCTCTCGAATCAATAATCAGAAGCGGGACCTAGAGATCCATACTGACTCCCACACATTCAACGATGACTTCTTGTGATCGTGAGAACCTTTTATGCTAGTAACTTAATACCTTTGTCTCGCGATATATTACATGTCCGAGATTCAATCATCGGTATCTCCATACCTAGTTTGATCTCGTTACCGACATGTACTCTTTTCTCGTTCCCGTGATATAACATTCTAGTGATCTCATCACTTTCTTGCAAGCTAACTAATGTGATATCACCGAGAGGGCCTAGAGTATATCTCTCGATCATTTGGGATGGAAAAATTCCACTCTTGATCCATGATCCTCTACATAACACCTTCATAGCACTGAACCCACCTTTATAGTCACCATGTTACAGTGTGACGTTCGATGTTATCAAGATACTCTTCCAATGTTAGTGATTGACATGACCTCATGGTCTAAGGATTATGATTACTTTGTATGATGTTATAGCAATATAAAAACAATGACTTTGATCATAATGCTATACTTCAGATGAATGTTCATCACACCATTCCAATAATGTTGTGACCTCGTTATTAACAACATCCAATGTCCATGATCAGGAAACCTTGATCATCTTGTTAATCAACGAGCTAGTTTATAAGAGAGGCATAACTAGGAACTTTTTGTTTGTTTATTAAACACACATATATTAACGTTTCCGTGTTAATACAATTATAGCATGAAAAATAAATATCGATCATATACTTGGAATATACATAATAACAACTTTATTATTGCCTCTCAGGACATATTTCCTTCAGACTCCCACTTGCACTAGAGACAATAATCTAGTTACATAGTGATAAATCTAACACCCATGGAGTTCCGGTGTTATCATGTTTTGCTCTATCCAGTGTTCCGAACTTGGATCAGATTGGTATCTACTGTCAAACTAATAGCATATGCCACATCCGGTATTGTACATAGCATGGTGTACATTATAGAGCCTATGGCTGAAGCATAGGGGATCTTGTCCATTATCTCCCTTTCTTCCACCGTAGCAGGACTTTGAGTCTTACTCAATGTCATGCCTTGCAACATAGGTAAGAACCCCTTCTTACTTTCATCCATTTTAAACTTCTTTAAAATCTTATCAAGGTATGTACTATGTGATAGCCCTATTAGGTGTCTTGATCTATCTCTATAGATCTTTATGCCTAATATTTATGATGCTTCACCTAAGTCCTTCATTGAAAATTTTCTATTTAGATTACTTTTAACATTGTTTAAAAGATCTATATCATTTCCGATCAGTAATATGTCATCCACTTATAATATCAGAAATTCCACATTTCTCCCACTCATTTTCTTCTAAATACAAACCTCTCCATAAGTTTGGACAAATCCAAACTCTTTGATCACCTCATCAAAGCGGAGATTCCAACTCCGGGATGCTTGCTTTTGTCCATAGATGGATCGCCCAAGCTTGCATACCTTGTCAGCATCCTTAGGATCGACAAAACCCTTTGGTTATATCATATACAACTCTTCTTGAACTTTTCCATTGAGGAACGCAGTTTTGACATCCATCTGCCATATCTCATAGTCGAAATATGCAGCAATTGCTAACATAATCCTAACTGACTTTAGCGTCACTATGGGAGACAATGTCTCATCGTAATCAACTCCTTGAATTTGTCGAAACCCCTTTGTGACAAGTCGAGATTTATAGACGGTTATGTTACCATCAGCACCAGTTTTTATTTTGAAAATCCATTTGTTCTCCACGGCCTTTCGGTCGTGAGGTAAGTCAACCAAGGTCCAAACCTGGTTTTCGTACATGGATTCCATCTTGGATTTCATGGCTTCTAGCCATTTGTTGGAATCTAGGATCATTATCTCTTCTTCATACGTCGCAGGGTCATATATTTCATCAACCATGAAATTCATAATAGGATTTCCATATAGTTCAGGAGATGCACGCGTCCTGCTTGACCTGGGAGGTTTGGTAGTATTCTCTTTCGGAGTTTTATGATCATTATCATTAGTTCCCTCTTCATTCGGTGAAGTCAACTCCGGAACAACTTCTAACACTACGCTACTCGCCATATTATGAAGAGAAGGTTCAATAACCTCTTCGAGTTCTACCTTCTGACTACACACACCTTTCGCGAGAAACTCTTTTTCTAGAAAGGATCCATTCTTGGCAACGAAAACCTTGCCCTCGGATTTATGATAGAAGGAATGCCCAATGGTCTTCTTAGGGTATCCTATGAAGATGCATTTTTCCGCTTCGGGTTCAGGTTTATTAGGCTGAAGTTTCTTCACATAAACATCGCATCCCCAAACTTTAAGAAATGACATCTTAGTGATACGTCGTAAATGTATCTATAATTTTTGATGTTCCATGCTTGTTTAGTATCAACTTTATTATGATTTGTCTACATTTTGAGGTATTTTTATACATTTTCTGGGACTAACCTATTAACAAGATGCCGCAATGCCAGTTGCCTGTTTTCTACTATTTTTGGTTTCAGAAAATCTAGTAAGGAAATATTTTTGGAATTGGACAGGACAAAAGACAACGTCAATATTTTACCGAGGAGAACACAAATATCGAAGGACGACCAGAGGGGAGCCACAGGGTGGCCACACCCCCACACGCGGGCCCACCCTAGACCACGCCTAGGCAGGGTGTGGGCCCCTGGCCGCCCTCTTGCCTCGCCTCTTCGCCTATATATACCCCCCGATGACGAAACCCTAAGCACCCGATAAAATCTCCATGAAACATTATGTAGCCGCCGCCACCATCGTCCCTAGATCGGGGGGGGGGGGATCTGAAGCTCTTCTAGGCACCCTACCAGAGGGGAGAGATCATCCCGGAGGCCTTCTTCATCACCATGCCAGCCTCCGTTATAATGCGTGAGTAGTTCAGCTTTGGACTATGGGTCCATACAGTAGCTAGTTGGTTGTTTCTCCTCCTTTGTGCTATCATGTTTAGATCTTGTGAGCTCCGTTCATGATCAAGATAATTTATTTGTAATCATACATGTTGTGTTTGCAGGGATCCGATGGATATTGAGATTACTATGTCAGATTGATTATTGATTCTATCTTGTCTTCTTTATTATTGATTCTATCATGTCTGTGTTGTTTGAGATTTTGCATCCTCTCCGCTTCTAGTAGCTATCTTTGCCAAGTAGATGCTAGTTACTCCAAGAGTGAGTATTTATGCTCGATAGTGGGTTCATGCCTCTATTGAATCTGGGGAAGTGACAGAAATCTCTAAGGTTGTAGATGTGTTGTTGCTACTAGGGAGAAAACAACAATCTTTTGTTCATGGAACAATTGTATTGTTTAATTTACACACATTGCTTAAAGCAGTTGTCTGTTGCTTCCAACTTAATACTGGAGGGGATTCAGATGATAACCTAAAGGTGGATTACTAGTCATAGATGCAGTTGGATGGCGGTCTATGTATATTGTTGTAATGCCCAATCAAATCTCATAGGATCATGAATGTCTAGTATTACATTGTTATGCCTTGCTTAGTCCTATCAATTGCCCCGCTGTAATTTGTTTACCCAACATGTTATGTTATTTATCTTAAGGAGAACACCTCTAGTGAACTATGGACCCCAGTCCAATCTTTACCATTGATACATCATCTACTGTTACTGTTTACTTTCTGCAAGCAATCATTACCTTCCACACCATACGTTTAATCCTTTGTTTTTAGCAAATCGGTGAGATTGACAACCTCACTGTACGTTGGGGCAAAGTCTTGAGTTTGTGTTGTGCAGGTTCCAAGTTGTTAGCAACACCTTGGAGTTGTTTCCTTGCTCCTACTAGTTCGATAACCTTGGTTTCATAACTGAGGGAAGATTTACTACTGTGCTAATCACACCTTCCTCTTGGGGTATCCCAACGAAGCTCTATAGTGACCTGAGCCGCATCAAGATGTTTTCTGGCGCCGTTGCCGGGGAGTTAAGGACGACTTCACAAGGGGAGTCCTTCACAACCATTCTCTTTACTTTGTTTTTCATTTGCTTAGTTTATTTTGCTTTTTTTTGCCTTCTTATTTTTATAAAAAATTACAAAAAAATTAGTTTCATTTGGTTTGCCTTTTCTTTTCAAAAACACAAAAAATTTAGTTTCTACTCTAGTTGCTGCTGCTATTGGCTTGCTCCTCCTTTGCAAAAATGAATTCTGCTGAGAATACCAATTTGTGTGACTTCACTAGCACAAACAACAATGATTTTCTGAGTACACATATTGCTCCACCTGCTCCTGATCCTACCTTTTATGAAATTAAGCCTGCTTTGTTGAATCTTGTTATGAAAGATCAATTTTCTGGTGCTAGTTCTGATGATGCTGCTGCCCACCTCAGTAACTTTGTGAGATGCAAAAATATAAGGATGTAGATGGAGATATTATTAAGCTCAAATTGTTTCCTTTCTCCTTGAGAGGAAAAACTAAAGAATGGTTGCTATCCTTGCCTAGAAATAGTATTGATTCTTTGATTAAGTGCAAAGATGCTTTTATTCGAAAATAGTATCCTCCTGCTAAGATTATATCTATGAGAAGTGAAATAATGAAATTTAAACAACTTGATAATGAAAATGTTGCTCAAGATTGGTGAATAAAATCTTTGGTAAGGAATTGTCCCACTCATGGACTGACTGCTTGGATGCTTATCCAAACTTTTTATGTAGGACTGAATTTCTCTTGAAGAAATCTGTTGGAATCTGCTGCTGGAGGTACCTTTTATGACCATTACTTTGGGTGCTGCAACAAATATCCTTGATAATATGATGGTTAATTATTCTGAATGGCACACTGAGAGAGCTCCACATGGTAAGAAGGTAAATTCTGTTGAAGAAACCTCCTCCTTGAGTGATAAAATTGATGTTATCATGGCTATGCTTGTTAATGGAAAAGCTCATATTGATCCAAATAATGTTCCTTTAGCCTCTTTGGTTGCTCAAGAAGAGCAAGTTGATGTGAACTTCATTAGAAATAACAATTTCAATAAAAATTCCTATAGGAATAATTTTGGTAATAATAATTATAGGCCTTATCCTTCTAATAATAGCAATACTTATCATGGTAGATCTTGAATGCCTAGTGAAGATAGGACTCTAGAAGTTGAAAGATCCACTAAAAACTTCATGCAAATGCAATATGAGCAGAACAAAATATTCACTAAAACTATGGAAGAACAATCTGCTATTTTGAAAAATATTAGTCATCAACTTAAGAATTTGAATAGGGAAATTCCTAGTTTGCAGTCCAAAAATTTGAATGCTAAGAATTTTTTTTCATCTTTGTCTGAAGCACAGTCCTCTTTGATTAATAAAATGGCTGCTAAACCTGAAACCTTGGAAAGTACCTTTGCTGCTACGCATGCCATACAAGTTACTATTCATGAAAATGTAAGACTGTTAGCTAAATTAAATTTTAAGTGGGAAAGAGAAGCTGAAATTTCTAGAAACAATAGTGTTTGTACTATTACCACCACCAATATGGATGCTAGTAAACCACAAGAAGTCCCCATTCCTCCTACAAAAATGCCTAAACCCAATAAGTCTACTACCTGTGATGCTAAGTTTGATTTTGATCTTGATGGATGCATATCTCTAAAGTAATTATGTTCCTACAAAATCATGCTAGAAGTCCTAATGCTAGTGCTATGAATATGGCTTTCACCAAACACATTACAGATGCTCTCACTAAATTTAAGGAAGAAAACTTGAAACACAAAGCTTCTATTCCTAGGAAACTAGAAGATAGTTGGGAACCCATCATTAATAGGCAAGTGAATGACTTTGATCTCAAAGCTTCATGTGACCTTGGTTCTAGTGTCTTTATTATGCCTAGAAAGATTTATGAAATGCTTGATTTGCCACCTCTGGAAGATTGCTATTTAGATGTCCCACTTGATGATAATTCTAAGAAGAAACTCATGGAGAGTGTTAATGATGTTCTTATTATGGTTAACAATGCCTATGCCCCTATTGATTTCTATGTTTTGGATGTTGAATGCAATTCTTCTTGTCCTATTACTTTGGGACGATCTTTTCTTAGAACTGTTGGTGCCATCATTCATATGAAAGAAGACACCATTAAATATAAATTCCCATTCAAGAAAGGTATTGAACACTTCCCTATGAGGAGAAATAAGTTACCTTTTGCTCCTCCTTTTAAAGCAAAATTTGATGTCAATACTTCTTCATTTGAAAATACTTGATTCTTGCTTCTTGTGCCTAACTTAAAGGCGTTAAACAAAAGTACTTCTTGGGAGATAACCTAATAGTTTTCTTGAGTCTTGAAAGTTATTACTTCTGTAATAACCTCTCCTTATCCTTTTTAATTGATTTTTGTGCCAAGAATAACCTCTAATGAGAGGGAAGTAAGATTTGGGGAAGTGTTCTCCCGAAACAGAATTTTGTGCTTCACTGTAAAAATTAGTGAAAAATCTCTATAAGTCGTATTGAGCTGAAATTTTCTGAATAAATCCCCTAGGGTGTTATATAACTTTCGTTAGTTCAACACTTTTTAATTTGAGCAACAGAAGGTCTTCTAAAAAATCGGGTTTTACCTGCTGGTCTGTTTTGACAGATTTCTGCCATTATTTGCATTTGCCTCTTTATCGATTTCTTGTTGGGTTCTCTTTGGTAAATTGAGCTTTTTGAGGGAATTGCTACAGTATCTTGTGTATTTAATGAAGGTTTTGATGTGTTGAAACTAAACCCAAAGTTTTATTACTTTTTGAATGCACTAACGTTGCTAATGAAGATTGTGTGAAGATTTGTATGAAGGAAAATTTTCAGGTGTAGGGGAAGAATGATGTAAGGAGATGAAGAATGGAAAAAATCTCAAGATTGGGAATGCCACCCCATGTCACCCTAAGAAATGTTCAAGAGGTACAAGCATCAAAGCTTGGGGATGCCCAAGGCATCCCCTTATTCATCAATAAAAATCTTAGGTCTTTCTAGACACTTTGTTTTTATTGTTTCATGCACTGTTGTGTTATTCTTGGAGCATCTTAGTTTTTGTTTTTGATTTTTGTTTGCTTAGTTTTATTTAATTAAGTAGTTGGACCCTCGCTTTTTCTGTGTTGTTTCAAATAAGTTGATTGGTGTTGGAAAGGAGTAGAAAGTTTCTTACTTATAGTGGTACAAAGGGAGCTTGCTTTGACTGTGGCTTAGACTTTATCATGTCATGCTAGATGTTGTTTTGACCTTATGCTTAGTGATTATTGCTGTAACATGACTTGTTCCAAACAATTGAGATTGCTTAATATGCCTTGAAAGAATCATGCGTTGTTTTAGCATACAAAAGCATAGTATTGTGGTATTCTCCTTTGATGCTTTGATTGGGTTGGCTTGGCACATGCTCATACCATGTTATGACTATGAACCAGTCACCTTAGCCTCTATGATCATTTAGTTTTTGACTTGTGGTACCACTTTATGCTTTGATTGATAATGTTTTGTCGCTCTGCATGATTATGGCCATTATTGCTCTCTTAGTTGGTCGCTCTCAGTCTTTTGATAGCCTCCACTTGTATTGAGTAAGCTATACTCATGCATCCAACTCCCAAAAAACCAAGTTATTCCAAAGTTTCCACTATAAATTCCTATGCATGGTGTGTTACACCATTCCAAGTATATTCTTGTTTTATCTATCTTCCAAATTAAGCTTGTTATGTGAAAAATTAGTGATTAAAGCTCTCACAAACTTGATGGCACACTTTATTTTTATTGCCCCTAATAAACTTGAACCATTGTGTCATCTATGTTGTATATGCTTGCACTTATAAGTTGGGAATTAGCAGAACTATGATGTCATGGGGAACGCTTTCAACACCTGTAAATATCTACCTAGTTGATATCATGATCTTTTTTTTATGGATGTCGGCGGTGTGAAATAAAAGGGGATCTTGTAAGTCCATGGAGTTATGTATATGTGTTAGAGAAACGCCTGGGCCGCTAGACTAAGCCAAGCATAATCATGGTGGAAACTTGCAGCATCACCATAGTGAGCAATCTATGAAGCATTCTTCTTATAACAAAAGAGACATAGAAAAAATATAAAAAGATAAAAAAAGAGGAAACATGAGAAAAAAGCACCATTTTTTCCATGGTAAATAAGAAGATTGATGAGATGCTCATTGTCTGTTGCCTTGTCATTTTGATATGGTATAACTCCTGTATCATGGGGCAAGGGGTACCCCATTGGCGGTTCTCTATGATACACATATACTTACTATGACAAGAACTTACCGATAACTAAAGTTGAGTAGCATGAGGAACGGCCCTCGTACTCAAGGGACATGAGATTGCCAACTTATACTTTGTCAAGCATATAATCCATATTTTTTTCACTTTAACCTTAATCACTTCAAGATGCTTATGATAGGGGAAATGAGAGCTGAAAGCTAACAAGTACCATACTTTTTGTAAGCTCTTTATGAAACTTGAAATCCTTGCTTCCCTTTGAGGGGCCTTTCTTCCACTTTTATATTGAGTCTCCACTTTCTATCCTTAGGCACCAATTAAGAGAGCATAGTTATCATTCTTAGTTCTATGTGCATTGTCCCAAAACTTATTGATTCATAATGTTGATATTGCTTGTTCTTGAACTATTTGTATCTAGTCACCCTTATATACTTTGAAGGTGTCCTATGCATTTATGTTTTGCTACTCCCTGAGGGACAAGATGAATGCCACTATGCTATGTTTTCTATATGTGAAACAAACAAACGTCTCTCAATGCATTGTTATTCATGAATCTTTGTTTGTATCCTTTCATGTTGTAGCTTAGTTGCTATGTCTTATTGTTAGAGCTTCATCTTTCATGCTCATGTTTAGAGTACTTTGATCCCAGATTTCAATGCTTTGCAAATGCTTTGATCATGATTGTGTTGGTGCATATCACCTAAAAAATTATTCTTTTTATCACTTACCTACTCGAGGACGAGCAAGAGTTAAGCTTAGGGATGCTTGATACGTCGTAAACGTATCTATAATTTTTGATGTTCCATGATTGTTTAGCATCCACTTTGCTATGCTTTCTCTACACTTTGAGGTATTTTTATACATTTTCTGGGACTAATCTGTTAACAAGATGCCGCAGTGCTAGTTGCCTGTTTTCTGCTATTTTTGGTTTTAGAAAAGCTAGTAAGGAAAAATTCTCATAATTGGACGGGACATAAGCCAAAGGCAATATTTCACTGAGACGAACACAGAGACCGAAGGGCGATCAGAGGGGAGCCATAGGGTGGCCACACCCTCGCCCACGTGCGGGCCCACCCTGGGACGCGCCTGGGCAGGGTGTGGGCCCCCTGGCCGCCCTCCTGCCTCGCCTCTTCGCCTATATAAACCCCTCGATGCCAAAACCCTAAGCACCTGATCAGATCTCCATGAAACAGTCCATATCCGCTGCCACCATCGTCCCTAGATCGGGGGGATCTGAAGCTCTTCTCGGCACCCTGCCGGACGGGAGAGATCATCCCGGAGGCCTTCTTCATCACCATGCCAGCCTCCGGTATGATGTGTGAGTAGTTCACCTTTGGACTATGGGTCCATATAGTAGCTAGATAGTCGCTTCTCCTCCTTTGTGCTATCATGTTTAGATCTTGTGATCTTCGTTCATGATCAAGATCATCTATTTGTAATCATGCATGTTGTGTTTGCGGGGATCCGATAGATATTGAGATTACTATGTCAGATTGAATATTGATTCTATCTTGTCTTCTTGATTATTGATTCTATCATGTCTGTGTTGTTGCATGCTCTCCGTTTCTAGTAGCTACCTTGGCCAAGTAGATTCTAGTGACTCCAAGAGGGAGTATTTATGCTCGATAGTGGGTTCATGCCTCTATTGAATCTGGGGAAGTGACAAAAATCTCTAAGGTTGTAGATGTGCTGTTGCTACTAGGGAGAAAATGACACTCTTTTGTTTATGCAACAATTGTATTGTTTACTTTACACACATTTCTTAAAGCAGTTATCCGTTGCTTACAACTTAATACTAGAGGGGGTTCGGATGATAACCTTAAGGTGGATTACTAGTCATAGATGCAGTTGGATGGCGGTCTATGTATATTGTTGTAATGCCCAATCAAATATCAAAGGATCATGAATGTCTAGTATTGCATTGTTATGCCTTGCTCAGTCCTATCAATTGCCCCGCTGTAATTTTTTTACCCAGCATGTTATGTTATTTATCTTAAGGAGAACACCTCTAGTGAACTATGGACCCGGTCCAATCTTTACCTATGATACATCATCTACTATTACTATTTACTTTCTACAAGCAATCATTACCTTCCACACCATATGTTTAATCCTTTGTTTTCAGCAAACCAGTGAGATTGACAACCTCACTATACGTTGGGGCAAAGTCTTGAGTTTGTGTTGTGCAGGTTCCAAGTTGTTAGCAACACCTTGGAGTTGTTTCCTTGATCCTACTGGTTCGATAACCTTGGTTTCATAACTGAGGCAAGACTTACTGATGTGCTCATCACAACTTCCTCTTGGGGTATCCCAACGAAGCTCTATAGTGACTGAGCCACATCACTTAGGTTTGTTTGCAAACCATAATTCATACGGTGTCTTTTCAATAGATTTAGATGGTGCCAGATTTAAAGTGAATGCAGCGTTTTCTAGTGCATAACCCCAAATTGATAGTGGCAAATCAGTCAGAGACATCATAGATCGAACCATATCTAATAAAGTATGATTACGATGTTTCGACACACCATTTCTATCAACACCCGGATTTTTAATCCCAGATGCCTGTTATGCCATACATCGTAATCCCAGGATTACCATTTTTGCGAGACATAACAGATTGGTACCATAGTTCATCATCCATTACAAATAATAATAAAGGTCTTACAAATAAAGGATCTCATGATCCAGTCTTAATACAATCAACGCAGCGGAATAATATAATAACAGTAGCGTGGGAGAAGCTCCATCTTCATGGTCATAGGCAATGTTGACGATGGGAGATGATCCTAGTTGTCGTAGACTTCCTACTGTCCATCATCCTGGTAGCCCTCCTCATAGTCTGGCCACGGGAATAGCTAGGGACAAATCCATGAGTACTCTTTAAGTACTCGCAAACTATCACTAACAAATAAAGTGGTTCAAATAGGAATACTAAGCTCTAGGTTGTTTTGCAAAAAGCCAGGTTTATCTCTAACTGAGTTCAGAAGTAAAGACATCTAGTTTAAGGTTTTATAACACGTAAGTGGGAACTTAGTTTTCACTTTTTCAACCCTGTTGTGGTCAAGTCAAAGTCATGATTCATTTCACAAGTCATTTTGAAAACATCTGACGATAGAACAGTATGGCCACTCCAACTGTCCATAACCGTGTACGTGACTATTCGAATATTTTGACACTCTGCAGAGGTGGTACACTTTCACCACAATATTCGATACATCCGTCAGGAATAATCCTGAATCACCATACTTAGTATGCGGATAATCAATCCTAACCTTTCAATTACACACCCTAGTATATGCACCTCTCCTATGAGTTTGGCCTCCCAACCATGACCATCTGTCATCTTGGGAACTGCACAGGTGGTCAATCATAACGAGGTAGCCTCAGCTCAAACCTCGACCGCAAGGGAACCCATACTAAGGTATATAAAGTTCCAGTCAAGCCTTACCCAAATTTGGGTATTGGGGTTGTACGGTAAGTCGGTAGCATTGGAATGGTATCGCATCCGAACACAACCATTAGTTTTATAAAGGGGCTAAGGCTCATGCCTCAACATTTTCATCATCAAAAATCATCTGGTGTTCAATTACACATGTCAAAACATTTCAGTAGAATGACTCATCATTCTAAGGTTTTCATAACCATTTTCACCAAGTATTCCCATCTAAAGTGATCAAGTTTTATGCTTAGCACTAGCCACTAAAGTTGGGGGTAATCACTAATGAGGGGTGGTAATCAAGTGTGACTTATCTAAGTATAATCTCATGCCTTAGGATGACATCAAGCTCTACCTAAATTTGGCCAAGTTTTATGATCTTTATGCTACCTATAATACCTTTCCAAAACTTCACAAGTCACTAAGTACACATAACTAAAAAGCTATGATAAAGAAATAAAAATAATTCAAGCTTGCAAGTAAAACTGGGATTTGGTGTAATCCAAGGGTTGTAATCACATATGCCTAAGGCATATAATTTGCATAGTTATCATGCAAGTGTTAACTTGCAAAGTTCTAGCTTGCTTAGATAGCTTGCCTTGTGCAGTGCAGTGGTTGAAGTTCTCCTCGGCTTCCTCTTCGTAGTAGTCTCCTTCCTCTTCGTATCCTTGGTCGGTACTAGCATCTATAAATAAATACGAAGTATATAATCACCAAATAATACTTAACTACTTCTATTTAGCACACAAGGTTCACACTAGACGATCTAGCATCATCACAAGAATTAAGGCAATAGTTTTATTTATTTTATTTTAGAAAAGTAATTTCTACTCATTGAAAAACTACTTAAGATTTAATATTCTCCAACTAAAATATGGGATCTTGTTGACACATGTCATCACCACATATTTTAATACTTGGGAATGTGATTTAAAGTGGTGTCACAATTTAATAAGGTTTAACCTTTTTATTTTAATTAATTAAAGTGACTAGAAATTCCTATGGGGCATTCTTTTATTACTTGTCCATTATTACCGCAAGTAAACCTAGATATTTTTATATATTCATAAAGGTCTTATCAAATGTGATTTTTGAGAGTTGTAATCAACTCAAAAGCATTTATGGTTGAATTTTGAAAAATGTTTGAATGCATAAAAGTATCTTCCTTGTTATTTTTACTATAGGTGATCTATAATTCCAAATGGTTTGAATCCAAAGGGCTTGGACTAAGAATTTCCATACCTTTCTAATAAAATTGGTTTCATGCTATTTGGTTTAGTAAAACTCTCTGAATTGATTTTTGAATCTATTGCCAAAACTAGGTTTGAAACTAAATAGATAAATCTAAATTCAAACTACTGGGTCGTGCGGGAGATCTAACTGGGCCGACCCACTACGCACAGCGCGCGCGGGCTGATTAAGTGGTGTCCCCACAAGTCAGTGAGACGGGGGTTGGCAAAGGGGTACAGGGCGATTGCGACCATAGGATTAGACTAAGGATCAATGGCTCACGGCCGTCGTCCTCGATGGAACAGAACACGATAGTGGATAACCCTAGCACGGCCAGTGGGGTCTGGGGCGGCTCACCGGGGCTCAGGCGATGGTCGGCGGTGTGGGTGAATGATGAAGTTGACAACGGTGGTCCTCCTGGTACTGGCGGATTCTCCTGGGGTGGCCCCAATCGACGGCGCCCTTCTCCTCCAGCAGCGGCAGGCTCCGGCGAAATTCCGGCGAGGGAGAGCTCGCCTTGCTCCGAGAAGAGGTGGGAAGGATCAGTGAGAGGAGGGGAGTGAACTGGTGTGAAGAAAACGAGCGGGGGAGGCCTCCTTTTATAGGCAAGCGAGAGAGGACGGGCGGCATGGGCAGTGCTCGTCGGGGTCGGTGTTACAACGAGCTAAGGGCATGGCTAGGACTAGGGGACGATGCACGGTCTCCTGGCGATGCTCAATAGCTTGATGGCATGGCAAGGGGCGGTGTGGTTCGGTCGGAACGCGCTGGTGCTCTGAGCGGCATCAACGATGTTTTTGACGACGCACAAGTGCTCCTGGTCGCGCAGCGGACAATGGTCATGTCTGGTGATCTCCTGGGACGGTGGCGAAGGCGAGGCGCGGTCTGTGCGAGCGTGTCGAGCGCGGCGAGCTGGCGCGGTCTTGACATGGCATAGACAAATTGGGCGTGTGTGTTATCGGTGGTCCACTGCTTGTCAAGGCTCGAGGGCTGGACATGGGGTGGCGGTGGATGGTGGCGTTCTTCCTGGACATGGTGTCTAGGCATGACGATGGCTCATTCTATCTTGCCATGGTCGGCTGGCAAGGGGTGGCTCGGGCATGCATGGCATGGTGCAATGGTAGGGGTCTAGGCTGGTTTAATACACTGGTTGTCACTGGGGGAGACAAGGGTGATCAATGGGGAACAAGATTTGGAAAGATTACTGCTCAAAACAGTGAAGTTTGGCAGAATTTAGTTTGTGTCTCCAGGTGTTTGATGAAATGGCCGCAAGAAATTCACATTTTAATTTTTGGATGAATTTTGGTGGGTGCAATGGTCACATACTAGGGATTATCTGGTTGTTTGGATTTGTCAAGGTGAACTGGTTTGGTTGGGTTTTGAGAAATGGTGATCTTACCATATGAACTAGTTTCAATTTTGAATTGTCCTTGGTATAGATTTGCAAATTATTTATGTGGGTTTGCAAGGTAGGCTTGGGTTCACTTTTACTTGGTCTAGCAAGGGGTGAAAATAATTAGATTTGTTTCTGTTAGAAATCTTGGACTAGAAACACTCAAAGTGGTCTAGTGAACAAGATTGGCAAAAATGACCAGTTGCTTATATAGTTTGTTTTTGAATTTCTCTTCATTTGATTTTGCTTGGAAATGATTTAGATGATGTTGTTTCAATATTTAAACCAATCCTTGCCATTCATAACCATTATACAAGTCCATACAAGCATTCATGCATTCATCACATACACACATGGATTCATATGGATTTTAATTCACAAAAGTTTTTGTTAACCCTATATTTGGGTGATTGGAATTGATAACCTTGATTAATATTTTTGGGATGTTACAATTTTGATGTGGCGTTCTGGCAGATGTGAGTTGTGAAATTATTCCTCTCTTTCATGTGTGTGCTAAACTCGTAACTTAGATACTCATCTCTACGGTCAGACCGTAGAAATTTGATATTTCTATTACGATGATTTTCCACTTCATTCTGAAATTCCTTGAACTTTTCAAAGGTTTCAGACTTGTGTTTCATCAAGTAGATATACCCGTATCTACTCAAATCATCTATGAAAGTAACAAAATAACGATATCCACCTCATGCCCACACACTCATTGGACCACATACACCAGAATGTATGATTTCCAATAAATCTGTCGCCCGTTCCATTGAACCCGAAAACGACATCCTAGTCATCTTGCCCATAAGACATGGCTCACATGTATCAAATGATTCGAAATCAAGTGATTCCACAAGTCCATCTGAATGCAGTTTCTTCGTGCGTTTAACGCCAATATGACCTAGACAGCAGTGCCACATATATGTAAATATATCAACATCAAGTTTAATCCTTTTAGCATCAACATTATGAATATGTGTAACACTATTATCGAGATCAAACAGAAATAAACCATTCATCACAGGTGCATGACCGTAAAAGATATCATTCATATAAATCGAACAACCATTGTTTTCAGATTTAAACGAATAACCACTTCGTATCAAACACAATTCGGATACAATGTTCATGCTCAGTGCAAGCACAAAATAACAATTATTTAGGTCAATAACTAATCCCGATGGTATGTGGAGAGGCAGCGTTCCAACGGCGATCACATCAACACTTGATCCATTGCCGACACACATCTTGACCTCACCCCTTGCTAGTGCTCGCTTGTTCTGTAGCCCGTGATTCGATCTACATATATTAGCAACCGATCCGGTATCAAATATCCAGGTGCTACTGTGAGTACTAGTCAAGTGCACATCAATAACATGCATATCATATATACCTTTATTTGCCTTTCCGGCCTTCTTGTCTGCCAAATACTTGGGGAAGTTGCGCTTCCAATGGCCAGTTGCCTTACAATAATAGCACTCGGTATCAGACTTAGGGCCATCTCGGGATTTCTTTTCAGGTGTGACAACTGATTTTCCGCCCTTCTTTCCCTTCTGTTTACCCTTCTTGTCTTTCTTGAAACCGGTGGTCTTATTGATCATCAACACTTGATTTTCTTTCTTGATCTCCACCTTAGTTGGGAAATTGACAGATAGAGAATGCATAACAATGCATGTACATGGCATTATGATGACTATGAGATTTATTTGGGCATTACAACATAATACATAGACCGTAATCCAACTTCATCTATGACTAATAATCCACCTCCGGGATATCATCCGAACAACCCTCGGGTATTAAATTGCAAGCAACCGATAATTGTATTAAGCAAGGTGTGTAAAATAAACAATAAAATTGCCCTTGGACAAAGGATTGTTGTTTTCTCCCTAGTAGCAACAGCACATCTACAACCCTAGAGGTTTCTGTCACTCCCCCAGATTACTAGAGGCATGAACCTACTATCGAGCATAAATACTCCCTCTTGGAGTCACAAGCAAATACTTGGCCAGAGTAACTACTAGCAACGGAGAGCATGCAAGATCACAAATAACATAGACATGATAAAATCAATAATCAATCTTGACATAGTACTCAATATCCATCGGATCCCAACAAACACAACATGTAAGATTAATAATAGAAGATCTTGATCATGATGGTCGCACCATTCCATTGATGAACCAACCTGGGAGTGCTAGGATAACCTCCATTTCGAGTATCCTACCTTGTTTTAGTCTTCTTCATCCTATAATCTCGGGGCTAGATTCTTCTTTAGTGAGAGAGAGTTGTAACATCCCATCTGTCTAACATCTGTAATGCTAGTTGGATAATAATAAAATGCTACTTCCTACGTGTCATTTAGTGCATCATAATTATATCATGCTCATGACACCATGCCACCTTGCATTTGAGCATCATATAGAATCCATTTTCATCTAGTTCTTATCACATATCCATATGCATTTATATTATATTGCTTGTATCTGCCTCTTGATATATTGTAGTTTGCTCTTGATATATTGCTTGATGCCCAAGTTGATCTGAGAGCATTATCTTTTAAAACTCCACCACCTTTCTTGTCACCATCTTATAATTCCACAATCCAAACTATGTATGAGCCATCATTTATTTTGGCATTTGAATCTAGCTCATATGTGTTTGGGTGGATCCACTTCTATATATACATGCTTCCATATATGAACCATGTTGTTTTCACAATATTGGATATGTGAAGCCTCATGGCCACCTTTGCATGCCATGTGAGTAGAACATTTCATATATATTCCATATGGTTTGATTTGGAATAAGTGAGCTTAAATATATATGAGGACAAATAATGACCTAGCGGAACACACACACTATCATTCCCATGTATATTCAATGGTGCTTATTTTTCATCCAATCCATGTGAGAAGCAAGCTTGACTAATTTAGTTTTGGACTTTATTCAAAACTGAATACATGTGTTTGTTAAATGCTCACATGGAGGTATAGTTGTTTTCACAACTATAATTATGGCATTTGATACATGTGCATTGCCCATGCAAGTTTCCCTCTCCTTCCTTTTCCATTTGAAATTTACTTGATTTATGGTAGGATTCTTGTTGGTTTTTAATTGCTACTAAAGGTTTCAATTCAAACAAACCACAACATCTCACCTTCTTGTCCACCTTTTTATTTTGGAATTATTTGACCATGTGGTTTATTTTGTAGCTCATATATATAAGCTTATGTGGAAAATAAATAAAACAAAGGAATTGACTAAAGAGAGAAGAAGAACCTACCTAATTTCACTATCCTAAATACACATATCTATCCTAGAACTCTATTGCGTTTTGGTGGAACCAAACTACCAAACCTAATCACCTATATAACCCTAACATCCCCCCAACCCGAGGACATGGTCATGGATGGTCATGGTTGTGCCCATGTGCCCCACACCCTCTCTAGCTCCCCCTCTTCCTACGGCCCAAGTCAACCCCAACCAACCCCAGGTCCCCCTAAACTAACCCTGGTCACCCCACCGTCCATCCTGAGAGAGAGATATGAGAGAGAGCTAAAACAAACATGGTTTCTCTATGCTAGACCTAACCCGACCCATGTTCTCTCCCCTACATTATCTGGTCACCACCACCTACCCTCCTCGCTCAGATCTGATCGAGGGCTCTGCCCAGCACCACCCCTGCGTCTCCCTTATCCTTCTGCTATCCACTTCCACCATACCCGACCACTTCGGTCCTCTTTGTTCTAGCATGTACACTGCTAGGAAACTAGCTATAGATAGACAGACACTCTATGGCGCATGGTTCTGACCATGCACCACAAAAGATGTCTAGTGGCGCATCTGGCACAATGCACCACAGAACCCTAAATCTTCTGTGGCGCATGCGAATTGGCAATGCGCCATAGAAGTTAGGTGGGACCCACACTAGGACTTGGTCTATGAAACATCTGTGGCGCATACGGCGATATGCGCCACAAAATTTTTCACTTTTGTGGCGCATATTGCCTTATGCGCTACAGAATCATCAGGTGGGACCCAAAACAGGCAGGGTTTGACCGTGCTCTGACCAAGCTTTTGTGGCGCATATGATGATATGCGCCACATAATTTTATATATTTTGTGGCGTATATGTGCATATGCGCCACAGAACATGAATGTGGGCCCCACAGTCTGGCCACTCATGACCAAGCTTCTGTGGCGCATAAGTGGATATGCGCCACAGAAGATCAAACTTATGTGGCGCATATCTACAATATGCGCCACATGATGGTGCGTGCTGCTACTCAGAATTAGTAGTGACACATTTTCCTCTTGTTTTTTCCAACTAAACAAGTACTGGTGGCATAGGTAGAATACTAGACAATCTACTAGATAGATAGTGGCATACATCATTACAAATGCACATGTGCATATCCCTTGAACAACAAAACAACAATGGCATACATCATTGCAAATGCACAAACTACAAACATTGCAAATTCCTTCACACAGCTGGTGGGGGCGATGGCAGTGGAAGATGCCAATCCTCCCTGTTCACGCGTGCCTGCAGCCTGCAGACGTGCTCCTCCATGGACACGTTGGGGTCTAGCACCGGCCACCACTCGATTGGTTCCACCATGTGCGCCCTCTCCTCCGGGGACGCGAGCATGGCATACAACCTCATGGCATTGTTGTAGAGGGCCTCGTGCTGTAGCCTGGCATCCTCCTTGATTAGGTTGACCTCCGAATCCCGCGACAGCTGACTACGAGCACTGCCCCTCGACCTCGCCCCTCCACTTAGAGTAGGCTGCAGGGAACACGACCGGGATGTGCTCTCCAACGAGTCTTCCGACAAGTTGTGCGAAGAAGACATCACAGGAAGGGCTGATGCTTTGGACATGGAGTGTGGTATATATAGAGGGGTGTCATTAAAGCAGCTAGCTGCCACCTTTAATTTTGTCCACATCTGCACTCAGTGTTCTGTGGCGTATATGGGCGGTATGCGCCACATAAGTTCTATCTTTTCTGGCGCATATCGCCTATATGCGCCACAGAACACTAAGTCCAGATCTGCTTTTGACCGGGCTCTGACCGACAATATGTGGGCCCACCTAGTACCAGTTTCTGTGGCGCATATGTGCGATATGCGCCACAGAAGTTCAATCTTCTGTGGCGCATATAGCCAATATGCGCCACAGAACCCTGCGTCCAAATCTGCACAAAAAATGGCAGCTTTGCACCCCTCTATCTACCACCATCCATTTCACATCCTTCTTCCCCCTCCTCCCAGCTTGTCTTCCTCCTCTCTCCCACCCCATTGTGCCCATAATTTTCTAAATTTTGTTGTATTTAAACCTACTATAGTTGATAGATTGGTTAGGAAAAGTCTTTCTCCAACTAGAAGATCTAAAACACACTTACTTTTCTCCTCCACATCTCTATTTGTGTACCATTATCTCTCCATAGATCTATTGGTCCACACTCTCTCACATCGTGCTCTCGACTCGGTATTTAATCTACTCGGTGAGTAATTGGCCATGAATATGCATGTTTTGTAGGTGTAAAGCTTGTCGCGCGGGCGGTGTGTACATGCGATGCATGGAGCGAATATGATGTTTGTGCATGAAGCTTGTGTGGTGCATGAATGTTTGCATGGGAAGAAGTTTCTTGTTTTTTCTTGTCTGCCCCGGTGTGGTGCATGGATGTTTGCCAAAATGTTGATTCATTTCCATTTCGGCAAATTTTTGCACCATCCATATGTCCTCCTTTTAGAAAAGGTCATGCCGAATTTTTCCGGTGACCATGCATGTGTGTTTGTGTGTGCATAAGGTGTGGTTTCTAATTAACCTACTCCGTCTTTTGCTCTTTACGTGCATACTGCGCAGGCTACCATGGTCGTTAGGATGAGTGAAGGTCGAGTTACTAGGTATAAGAAAAACACGAAGGCGGACATGATTCGGAACAACAATACCCAGATAAGATGTCCATGTCGAACATGCAAACTCGAGCGCTGGATCGACCCTGATTCTGGACAATTGGAGGATCACCTGCTCAGGCATAGTTTCATGCACGACGACTTCGATGAAGAGCCGACAGTAAATGGTGGTGGTCATCATGAAGACGTGGGCGGGCGAGAAGACAAAGAGTCTCCTGGCGGGCATTGTCATGATGACGAAAAATATACCGGTGGTCATGATCATTATGACGAAGAAGGAGATGTCGATGGGAATGACCATCATGAAGAAGGAGAAGAAGCGAACACCTAGACGCTGCTAACTTCGGTGTTAAGGGACCCTCATGTTCAGGAACTGCTTCTCAAGGAGACGAGCAACGCCAAAGCTGTAGCCAGAGAGAAAGCTAAGCTGGCACAAATGGAGATAGATGGGATGACTCCATTGTATCCTGGGTGTCGACCCGAGGATACATGCTTGAGTGTAATGCTCAAGGCTCTAGAGATGAAGGCAGAACACATATGTACCGACATGAGCTTCAATGCTAACATAGAATTCTGGTACGATCGTCTTCCTAACGGGAACACATTGCCAACAAGTATAGAGGAGGCCAAGAAAATCGTGTGCCCTCTCGACCTACCACATGTTAAATACCACACATGCATAAATGATTGCGCACTTTATCGTAACGAGTATGCGGAGAGAACCACATGTACGATGTGTGGCCATGGACGGTACAAGAGAGGGAACAAGTAAGTTCCTCGAAAAATGGTATGGTACTTTCCTATCACTCCCCGTCTACATAGATATTTCGTAGATCCTAAGGAAACAAAGATAATGCAATGGCACGCGGAAAGGGAGAAACCCGAAGATGATCCAGAGAAGGGCAAGATCCTAACACACCCTTCAGACGCTAGCCATTGGAATGCATTGGACATCGAGTTCGAAGAGTTCGGGGGTGATGCAAGGAACGTCAGGCTGGGTATGAGCACTGATGGACTCAATCCTTTTGGCAACCAGAGTAGCACACATAGCACCTGACCCGTGTTTGTATGGCCGTACAACATCCCCCCGTGGCTCTGCACAAAGCAAAGGTACGTACACATGAGAATTCTTATTCAGGGGCCAAAACAACCAGGTGTCGATATGCATCTTTATCTCGGGTTGTTGAAAGAGGATTTAGCCACGTTGTGGGAGACGCCAGCCCGTACGTGGGACGCCTACACTAAAGAATATTTCACTCTGAGAGTCGCGTTGCTCACGATGGTGCAGGACTATCCTGGTTACGCATATGTATCGACCCAGGTGAACCACGGACACAACGCATGTGTCAAGTGCATGGATAAGACCCCGCATCTCCAGCTACCCCAGGATCCCGGGTCTTTGAAAACCGTGTTCCAAGGGACTTGAAAGTGGCTTCACATGGATCACCCGTGGAGAAAACGCGATGAACTGTTCAATGGTAAAGACGAGCTCGAAAGAGCCCCGCGTACGAGGAGCAGCAATGAAATCGAGGAGCTTCTAAATAATTGGGATGAGTGCCCTGCGCCAGGAAAGAAGCGACTAAGGACAAAGCCGCTTCTAGGTGTATGGAAAGCGAGGTATGTTTTCTGGGACCTGTCATACTGGAAGGTCCTCCACACGCCCCATAGCCTCGATGTAATGCACATCATGAAGAACGTTACCGAGAGTCTGCTTGGCACTCTCCTCAACATGCCGAAGAGGACCAAGGATGGGTCGAAAGCAAGAAACAACCTGAAATTGTTTGGCATCAAGAAGGAGCTTCAGTACCCTGATAGTGATGATGATGACGATCAAACGAAAGGGACTCAAGGTCGCCGCAAAATGGTTAAGAATAATGAGGTGGTTGTGCTTCGCGCTTCCTGCTTCACTCTGTGTCAGGAGGAGATCAAGCAGTTTTTCAGTTGCCTCCTAGGAGTCAAATTTCCTCACGGTTACTCAGGAAAGATAAGCAGATATCTCGACATAGCGAAGAAGAGGTTCAGCGGTATGAAGTCCCACGACTAACACGTGATGATGACATAGATACTTTCAGTTTCCATACGAGGGATAATGGACGAGCACGTCCGTGAGACGCTGTTTAGCCTATGCAACTTTGTCGACGTCATCTCTAGGAAGTCAATCGGCATGAAGCAGCTCGACAGGCTATAGGAAGAGATCGTGGTGATACTATGCGAGCTCGAGATTTACTTTCTGCCCGCATTCTTCAACATCATGGTGCATCTACTTTTCCATGTCGCGGATGATATCATCCAGCTCAGGCCGACATTTCTGCACAACATGATGCCATTTGAAAGGCTGAACGGTGTCATTAAAGGGTTCATTCGCAACAGGTCCCATCCAGATGGAAGCATAGCCAAGGGCTTTCTGATCTACGAGTGCATCTCTTTCTGCCAGAACTATCTAACCACTGAGAACGAGGATGTTTGAATACCCACCAAGAAGCACCTCGGAAGGCTCGTTGGGTATGGTCACCGCGAGGACCACCGCTAACTACATGTCAGCATTGCTAATCGACGCACCGACTTTGACAGGGCACATCGAGTTGCGCTACAACACATTGAATTGGTCAGCCCTTGGGTGGAAGAGCACAAAAGCTTGATCGAGCAGGTACATTGACCGGGGCCGCCTGAGGAAGAAAGGAGACGTAACAAGAGAACACAACTCCAGCTTCACGGGTTGGTTTAAGAAAAGGCTGCTGGACAATCCCCGGCAGACACCTTCTACGGAAGATCAACAACTCATATTCTCCTTGTCACAGGGCCCATCACATAACGTAAAGACCTATTAGTCGTACGACATCAACGGTTATAGATTCTACACTGAGGAAAAGGACATGAATAGGCGAATATCAAAACTCAGGAGTAACTATGATGTTCTTCACCGATGATGAGACTACTGTCATGGAAAGATTCTATATAAGGATCGAGGAGATATGGGAGATCGACTACTATGGAGAGACGTACCGATGTTCCGTGTTAGATGGGCCAAGAACTACGAAAAATAAGGCCGGTATTTCACCACCTGCGTTATACCCGATGCCAAGTCGGCAAAGAAGGCCTCCGCGAAAAATGAGCCATGGATACTTGCTAGCCAAGTTGATCAATGTTTCTTTATTACAGACCCGTCAAAGCCCAGTTGTGTTGTAGTGATGAGGGGCAAGAGGAGCATCATCGGAATGGAAGGATCCGCCAACGAGCAAGACTTGGACAAGAACGGCGATCCGAAGATTGAAGAGGAATTCGACAAGTACTTCAACATGCCTACTACTACTACAGTAAGAAGAAATACCACACTACCTACTAAAGGTTGTCTGTTCATGAGAAGAAATCTCATAGTGCCCGGGTTAAAGTATTCAACCGCGAAGAAAAAGGGCAAGAAGATTGTGAAGAGAGGCTAGCTCGACACATCACATGACGACGTGTGACCTTTTTTGTGTATTAGTTAGAGATTAAAACATATATCGTGATATTTAAATATATTTGTAACATATTTGTACTTGCTTGTTGTAATATAACATAAGTAAATATATTTGTCACATACAATTAAAAATATTTTTTAAATAAAGAAAAAAGTCTGAGACAGCCAGGATTCGAACCTGGGCTGCCCAGGTTTAGAGCCAGGACTGGTGACCACTAGGCTAGGTGAGTGTTTGATGCAAACTACAAAGTCGCATTTCTTTTGGACCAAGTGCACATATTCTGTGGCACATTCCTACAATATGCGCCACAGAAGTTGGACATTCTGTGGCGCATATTGTAGGAATGCACCATAGAAGTTTCAAACTTAGCCAAAAAACGGTTTGGCCATCCCCTTCCCTACTTTATTCCAACCTTTACCCAAATCAAAATCACCGAGCCCGCGAACCAGAACCCTAGCGCCGGCCACACGACCCTAGCACCGCCCACACGCACCGGAGGAGGAGGCCAGCCAGCCGTCGTCGCTGTTGTAGCCTGTGGAGAAGGAGCCTACGAGGGAGGGAGCCAGCCATCGCCGTTGTTGGATCCTGTGGAGGAGGAGCCCGTCCCGCGTGCAACCTAAGAGGAGAAGGGCAGTCCCGCGCCCGTGGAGGACGAGCCTGTAGAGGAGGAGCCCGTCCCGCAGCAGGAGCACCGCCGCCAGGACCACCTCCCCATCCCGCGTCATCTCGCCATCGCAGGTACATCTCTGAATTTCGTTTGCTGATTAGGGTTCCTAGGCACCGCAGTAGGGTTCCTAGGCATGCTTTGTAGTTTTCTGATTAGGGTTCCTAGGCATGCACCTCTACATTGTCTGCTGAAATTTGATTAGAGTTAATTTTCTAATTAGGGTTAATTTTCTGATTAAAATTCAGTAGTATGCGCCTGTTATCATCTCGTGTTTACATCTCTGAAAAATTCAGTGTTTACATATGTGGGATACTAGTGTTTTGCTAGGACAGTAATACACTACTAGTGATTTCTAGGACAGTAATACACTACTAGTAAAAAAATAATTTGTGTGGGTTTACATGTGCTCTGGATTTGTGTGGTACTATGCTGTCAACTGCTTATTGCTTCACCACTAGTAAATTTATATGTACTATGCTTATTGCTGTCAACTACTTATTGCTTCTAGGTTGACAACATAGTACTCTCCACAATAGAGTACTATGCTGTCAATTGCTGGGTTGACAGTGGGTTCACAGGCATGGGTTGCCAACTCTGCTTATTTGTGGTTAGTGATCTGCTGTCAAACTGATTATTGTTGTCAGTGGGTTGACAACATACTACTCTGCTTATTGTTGTCAACCAAGCCGGTAGTACTCTTCTTATTGCTGACAACTGCTTATTGCTTCTGGGTTTACATGTGCTCTTCAGTGGGTTAGTCATCTGCTGTCAACTGTCAACTATCAACTTTCTGAAGCATGCTGTCAACTTTCCAAATCAACAAGGAAAATGGATGCTTATTTGCATTTCTTTTTGCTCAAACAACATCATTCCTATTACTGCAAACTAGTAAATAAATATGATTTGTAAATAAATCCCAAATCCCTAGCAAATAAATCTGATTTGTACTCATGTTACGTTTCTGTTTTAGTTACTAGACCGGTGCATCCAACCAGTTTTAATATAAGATCTTTGTATTGTATACTCCTATAAATTTTATCATTCCTTCATTTCTGAAATAAACTTACTCCTGTGACCTGTATTCGAGGGAACCTGGAGCTCCCCTCTAAAAAGAGCACCTATGACTTGGGTTCACCACTGAAGCATGTACTGGTTCCTCTTATATTGCTTTATATGTACTGCTATTACTTTATATGTTATTAAATGGTGCTGCAGAGTTTGTTTATTTTGTGAATGAGATGGTGTTGGATGATGATGGATAGTGTCAATGGGGTTATCAATGGGGCTGGGGTGTTTTTTCTTGTAGGGATTTCAATTGAGTTGCCTGTTTCTCTCGAAGTGTTGATTCACTTTCGTTTCGGTTGATAAATGGGCACTCGTATTTCCAAAAATTAGCAAAGGTCATGCCGAATTTTTTGGTCGATATTTGTGCTAACTTTTTGCCTCTTTTTTAATAATAAAGCACAAACATGTCGACCAGTGACGAGGCCGGTTCTTATAAACACATGAGCATCAAGGATCTAGCCCGAGAGGCCAACAAGTCGTTCTGGGGGCCGTCCTAAGAGCATGAGGAGGCGGAGGAGATGAGAATGACACCACCACCGGTGACCGTCGTCGGAGGTGCTGGGGGCAAGGAGGAAGATCCAGATTACGAGCCTGTCCCGCAACCCAGCCGCTATACAGAAGAAGAAGAAGACGGAGATTAAGGATCAGAAGTCGCAAGTGCTCGCCAACGTCTTTGATGAGTTCACTGAGGTCACAGAAGGTGGCCAACCCATTGCGCCTGCATCGATTGCCTCTGGGTACGACATGCAACTCGGGTGCATCATCCGGTAAAGCATGTCGATCAACACGAAGTACATCCGAAGTGCTCCTAATCAGGCTTTGGTCGAGAACCTCCTTAAGAAGCTTCACAAGCGATACACATTTCCAGAGAAGTTCAGAAACCTGGAGAGAAAGAACCTGGTGAACAAACTAGCATTAACAAAGATGAGCAACGCCTTGAGCAGCTGGAAAACCCGGGTAAAGAACATCATTGACAAATGTGAAAGCTGGGAGATTATAAGTAGGAAAATCCGATGCTCAACGAAGAAGAGTTCAAGATATTCAAGGTGGACTTAGATACCGCTTACTCTAAAGCATGGAATGAGTTGGGAAAGACTATGCGAGATCAGAACATAGGTAACCACCGTCTTGGAAGCGGCGGATACAGAGGGAAACAACCCATTTGGGACAAGGAGGACGCCGAGCTTGAACGCCTGGGTAAAGAGAACCCATGGCATAAAATCAAAGACCTGCAGATCCAAAACTTTTTCCGGGACCGCTACTACCTGGACCCTGTTATAGGGGAGTTCATCACCGACGACCCAGATGTGAAGGACTTTCAGGAGGAGCTGGTAAAGAATTTACCGCGGATCTCTCAAGAGTTTCTAATTAAAATAATTAAGCCAAGAATCTAAATGCATGGGTTCACCTCTCCTTGTCTCTCTGCAGGAGAAGGAATTGAACGCTACCGGTGACTTGTCGTCCCAGGATTCGGCGGCGGAGCCATGGGACACTATTTTCAACAGGGCGACGAACACTTACAAGAAGAGGGACAAGAATTTTTCGCCAAAATCAGCTGGCCGTGTGTCCGGCTTCGGTATGATCATGAAGTTTACCGAGTACTACAAAGAAGATGCAAATAAGAGGAGGGAGAGGAAGAACCAGTCGGCGGCTAAAGATAAAGCCGAGGTTGAAGAGCTGAACTTGAAGGTGAAGACATTAGAGGAAAAAGTGGACAAGAAAGCAATGGACAGGTTAGTGGACGAGAAGCTTCGCGCGATCATCCCCCTGGGTTGATGGAGGGGCTAGCTGTTTGGAATGCGGCAGGTCAACAGGGGCCGATACACGTGCCCAGCTTTAGCGACAGTAACTCGAGCATCAATGTTAACGCGTCGCCGGACTTGGTGACCCCGCCGGCCACCATCGCCGCGGCGCAGCCGCAAGAGCTGGTCATCGCACAGCTGCCCCCGGCTGCTCCTGCCAAAAATACCAAGCTGTAGCCGCCGGTGGCACCAGTACCGTGGGAGAATGCTGATGATAGGCATGCCGCCGGTACCTACCGTGTGTCGACATTAGCCGAGCTCAACGCCCTCACCAAGGTAACTAATTAGGTACTCCACTTCATCTTCTTTATGCGCCTTTGGTGACTGCCACCTTGATCATGATGCCCAACATATGTGTTTTGACTCAGGACGCTGCTTGCGTACTACTCCACAAAGTTGTCGGCGACGAGTTGATGGATGTTGCCAAGGGCATTATCATACAACCGGCGAACCGTAGGATGCACAACAATGCAATGGACGATGCCATGATGAGGGTCCGGATTGCTCGGGTGTTGCCAGGGTGCGATGACATGGACCCCCCTTTCAACCTCAAGGAGCCGACGAACACAAGACCCTTGTAGAATGCCACGGCTAGACCTTGACATGGCCGAAGACTCAGATTTGTCTTACGGGGCACACTGGCGCCACCTCGATCATCCAGCCACTACCTCGGAAGCCAGCTGTCACCAGGGCCACCTCGATCGTCCGACTACCACCTCGGAAGCCACCTGTAGTCGTCGCCACCACCAGTCACCACCAACAACTGTTGGGAGCATGTGGGCCGCCCCAAGGCGAATCCGTCGCAACGAAACCGCCGTCGCCCCGTCACCATCATCACCACATGGTGGCAACAATGATGATGATGGAGAATTTGTCAACGTCGACGACTTCATCAACACCGGCACCGGCAAAGGATTGTACATTCCTGCTGCGGATGAAGAACCCTTCATCGCTCACGACAGTCAAGGTGGGTGTCCCACTACATGCACGCAACGCCTGGTCTTCCGTGGTTTATCTCAAGAGATGCCTCCGGCCACCGATCAACAGGAGAAACCTATTGGATTCATCTTTAGCCCTGGCACACTCCAAAAGGCGGCCGTTGAGAACTTAGCATCCCCAGTGGAGGAGCCTGCTTAGAAGACGAAGAAGCACAGGAAGAGAGGTAAGAAAGCCGAGAGCCAACCTCCTCTGAGGATCCGGGCTAAGGATGACGTCGTACCAGCCCGCGAGGCTGGCTTGCCCAGGATACATATAGCCGATGAAGCGATACTGACTCCGGAGCTGCTTCGCCTTGCTCGTGGACATATGCTCGCTTTGAGTGATAGTATCAAGACACTAGAGGGCATACTTCTTAAAGACAAAGATCCAAATTACTCGGTTTTCACTTTCAAGGTGCCATCGGATGTGGACTTCGTCCATGAAGCCCCGCGGACGTGTTCTTCATAGCGTACGAGGACGTCTTCAAGCTGTTTCTCTCGAAATGGCTGGACTATAACATGGTCCGCCTATTCGCGCTCAATCTGGCGATGAAGACCAAGAGAGAGAAAACCCCCTACATCGTGATAGTGGATCCTACTACATGCGTGATAGCCAGTTGAGGGAAGGATCAGAGACGCGTGCCAAGGCGACGACGTACCTCGAGGAGTTCATGGTGGACCACAAGAGGACAAACACGCTTCTTTTGCCTTTCTTTCTCGAGTAAGTACACACACCCGCTAGCATTGGTAACTTAGGCTTTCTTATAGCTTTATTCCTTTGACCTTTTCCAACATCCCATTTCAATCGTCTTGTGCAGAGACAAATACTGCACACTCATCGTCATTTCCACAAAGTACTCGATAGCAACGTATTTCGACTCGGCGAGTCAGAATAAGAAGAAAGACTACACCAGAATAAGGGGTGTTCTGAATGAGGCTCTCGAGGGCTATGCTAGAAAGGGATGCCCCTTTGTCAGCAAGGGGGAATGTATCAAGGATGACAAACACGTGTTCAATCACGTGCTCGAGTTCCCCTGCGTCAAGGAGCCGGCTATTGGCGGCGCCAAGGAGGCCTTCTACGTCATGCATCACCTTAAAGGGTTTGTCCAGGATTGCCAGAACCTAACTCTTCCATCTAGTCTCCGAGCATGGGCCGGAAATTTGGCGCAAAGCAACGATGATGATCTTAGAGAAGACTTCCATCGCATCTAGGTTAAGTTGTCGGAAATCATCGTGGAAGATGTCAACACAAGGGGAGGGGTCCTAATACACAATAGAGGGTTGACTAAGAGAGAGATTGAAAATATTCTTCGTAAGCAGGGCGACAACAGGACGTGGATGACGAAGGATGGCTATCTACCGTTCCCAAAGACGAGCTTTAGCAGTTCTCAACAATGATCGATGTGTGCGCCTAGAGTTATCATAGATGTCTGTGTGTAGTGTTGTGTCACAAACTATACTATTGTGGTCGTATGTTGCAAACTTCACTACTATGGTCGTTGTGGTCGAAGTTCTATGATTTTGATCGATGTGCTATCTTTTATGTTTACTGATCTTTTGCTTTAGTTTATGTGAACATATATGCATGTGAACCAATTTAGTTCTTTTTGTTGCATGATTTACTAATATGCCTTATCTATAGAGATGACGAAGTGGTACGTGGTGTACAAGGGATGGGTTCCATGAGTCTACGATGAGTGGTAGGACTGTCAGAAACAGGTGAACAAGTTTAGCGGCAACAACTACAAAGGATACACGACTCGAGAGGAGGCGGTAGCCAAGTGGAGGAACCACCTGTGGAAGGAGAACCGAATGAAGATATTGCTAGTGCTCTTGCTCGCCGTCATCACAGCTGTATTCTTTTTGATTCTAGTGTAGGCGGTGACCACTTCATTTGTAATGTGATGAGATAGTGAACTTTGTACGATACACTTGTATAAATATTTGCCACCTTTGACTTGTAGTGTAATGTGATGACCACTTGTCTACCTCGATCGGGCTCTAAGTAGTGTAATGGCACTATATTCCTATTTTTATTATTTTTGTTTTCATATACTAAGTGAAATATACTATTTCTACTGCTATGTGTATAATACATGTATAATATTATATAACACCTATACAACCACACTGATTATGGACCAGTACTGCTTTTTGTTAATACCTGATATACACACCAGTGGCGCATCTGTTTTGATATTCTATGGCGCATACCACTTTAGTGGCGCATTTTCCACAATACGCCATAGAAGTATCATGACTTCTATGGCGCATTTGGAAAAGCGCCACAAAAGTTTTCATCAGTGCGACGTAATAGTGGCGCATTTGATATGCGCCACAGAAGGCCAAAATGGATGCGCCACTCATGAAGGTTTTCCTAGTAGTAGTAGGAGGGAAGGAGGAGAGGAAGGAGGAGTTAGGGAGGACGTCCAGGACCCTAGTGCTGCGGCTATACGCGGAGTCGAAGAAGGGAAGCCCCAGGACCTGCAGAACCATGAGCAGGCGGACTAGAAACCCTAGATACTGAATGCCAGCTCCATCGCTGATCACCGTCGCGCCTCGCCAGATCGAGTACACCAGCGAGCCTGCAGTGAGCCCCTAACCCTCTCACACCCTCTCTTCCTTGTTTTCTTCCGGTATCGCCGTGGAGTTTCATTGAACACCCTGGCTGCGCCATCACTAGCTACTGTCGTGAATGCGCATCACCACTGATGCACCTCCTGCTACCGCTCATGTGTCCTATTGTGCTCACCTTGTCGCGCCGCACCACCTAAACCATTCGCCCAACCTTGGAGAACACCTGTCTATGCCGCCGGAAGAGCTCGTGCCTGTCCAACCTCTGCCATGTTTGGTGGAGATGAAGCCGAGCATCTGATGCTTAACCCTGCTTGGAAATCCTACCTAGCAGCCGCCCTATAGTGACGCAATGGTACCACACCATTGGCCGCACCCTACCATCGCTAGATCCATTCCCCTCGCCACTGTATTTTTTGTTGTCATGTAAATACTTTCAGTTTCATCATATAACACCAAGAGAAAAAACAGTAGCGCATGGTCGTTTTCCCTGAACCCCCTGCCTCTTTTGATTCCACAACCCGTGATCCTCTCCGAGCCCCACCTGTCAGCCTCGTAACCCAGACCATACTGAAAATTCTATAAAAAGTGACCCAACGGTTTCAAAACTGAACCCACAATTCCTCCTTCGCCATGTCTCACGTCCTCGCAGCCTAGCGTGCACCTGGTCCCGAGAAAACCCCAACCCCACCTGTCAACCCCTATGGGTAGAATGCTCCTAGGTAACAAAAGCTTCAGAGGATTTCTAAATTCAAAACAAACCCAGAAATTGATATGTATATGAAATAATTCATAACATTAAATTAATTTGAATTTGTAATCAAACTTAATATGAAATATGTTTTATTTTTAAATGTTAATTCATATCTCATTTCAAATATTTACAGAAATGTTTCAAACTAGTCAAACCTTTGACATTTGACCATATTTGAATTATCTTGTATTTAATATTGTATTCATATTTCCAAATAATACAAACAATATATGTTTTTGAATCATAAAATTCTAGGAATATACATATATGCTAATTAAAATATATTCTGGGCATTTAAATTTTTTCGAACTAATAATTACCATTAAATGCATTTTTCTTATTAAATTAATAACTTTAATTCCATAAGTCCGAATTCGACAAATGATATGTCTAAATGAATGATGAGCACGTTCTAACTATGCATTCCATGGTATGAACTGAAGCATGCATCGTATCAATATTAACTATCCAGAAAATTTTATGGGAGCAAAACATGACTAAATAATTAACAAATTGCTTTATTCTTGTACCCCACACCTCACCCATGCCAAGCTATGTTATACGATGCAATTGCACATCATTCCATCATGGCATACTTGGTTTGCTTGTGTCATATGTTTTTATATGATTGTGCAATTTATTTATTATGGCCCTTGTGTGTTTGGTTTTTATCTAGATAGACACCGAGCAAGGAAACTATCAGGAGACTCAGGAGTATTACCCACATCCCACCTATTCTGCAACTGAGCTACCAGGAAAGCAATTCCCCATGCTTGCACTACATATAGTACCTATTGCATCTATCTTATTATTGCACCATGAGTCGTGATCTGAAATAAATTGCACTCCCAAGTACTGCATAGAATTTACTTTTAAACCACACTGAAGCTTGTTCCTCAATCCTATGAGCCATTACAATAGGAGTTGTTCGAGCCATGTGAGTCGTAGAATTGCATGTGCATGGTTTGTGAGAGTCTTTGAATAACGAGTTACCTAAACAACTGAATTGAATAGTAATGGATAACTAAAGAAAGAGGCACTAGTGGTAAATATACGCTATTTGGTTATTTATGCTCACGTGTATCCTGTAGGACCCGAGTACTTGATTCTTGTTCCTTGACTATCACACTATTCGTATGTGGGATCATGAATCCCCTTGGTCCGATCTTGATTCACATCTTATTTCTTAGGGACATAATTAATTTGGGGCGGGATTACTATCCTGTACTTATTCCATGCTTTACTACTTTGTTTACTATTGTTTCTCAAGGAACGTTTACTACCATACTGTTTTGGAACCCCATGCCACATTTACGCTGTTTGGACAAGGCCGGCCACACTTTCGGGTTCCCAGTCTTAATCAACTGTCATTGTAAACCCCTTGGTCCATCATGGAGCCCGTCCGACTTCATAGCGGGTAGATTAGTGTGGTGCCCCCCTAAAATCTTTTATGAATCTTGTGAGTGCTTTGTTATGATGCCTCGTTGTGTTTTCATTTGGTTTTTTCAAGGTTGATCGTGGGTGTGTTGCTATTTGTGCACCCCTACAGGGTAAATCTTTCTCAAAGTTGTGTCTATGGTTATGGACTACCTGGAGCACAGTTTCTCGATCATAGACAACTATAACTCAAGTACCGCTTTTAACTTGACTAAACCTGACTAGTAATTAACACAACATTCATGGTATGATTAATAAAACTGCCAATGGATGTGATGTTATTCTGCCTTCTTGTCCAGGAAACGGGAAGAACGGTGACCAATGTTTATTATCTTGATATATCTGTTAGGTAATTAACTGTTGCTTATCTAACGAACGTCCATATATCTTTGGTTAGGCGGATATTGTAGCGTGTCTCTATAGAACTGCTAGGCTTTATTTTTGCTGTAATTGCATCACCCTCAGGTTGTTCCCTTTAGATGCATAAAGACTTGCTGAGCCCCCTAGGGTCTCACACGATAATTATTGTTTAGATGGACAAGAATACTCTCAGGAAGGTTACTGGGTCGAGGAGACCAATGATGGTGGCAAATACCGTTAGGCATAGAGATTACGGGGATTGATATCTATGAGATCTGTGGATGGAATGTTCTTATTTTTAGGCATCTTATGCCAGTTTGCTTCTTATCCGTACTCAGATCTTGTTTTCTGCTTCCGCCTTATACTCTGATGTGTGATGTATGAGGAACTATCCTAAACTATTATCTCTATCTAGGATATTTGAATCTTGTCGTATGACATTGAATATTTCTATTTATTTTAGATGATTTGGCTTTGATGTACTCATATATGTTGTTGGCATACATACTCATTTATGTATGGTTGACTCGCAGTCCAGCCGGCTACGTCTCTTGCACTTGAAGCTATAACCACGAGAAGTGGGTAGGGTGGTTGGCCGATACCGTGCCTTGTTCCCCTTAGACGGTGCTACATGTGGGTGTCCCTTGGCATCCGTTGTAGCACACATTATCCATATTTGGGTTATACCATCTTGTGATTTAGAGCGTAGGGTCCAGGGGATTACAAGAGTGCCTTTATGGCGAGCTCCTAGAAGATGTATGAGGTCGGGATCCTAAGACATCTTTGAAAAGCTCTGCCATAGTGGTGTTCCTACTCTCGCTCACCATTTTGTAGTTTATAACTTATCTAGCTAGATTAATACCTCGGGGAGCTAAAAAAATTATATATTAGGGAGTACCTCTATGGAGACCTCCTCGAAGATGTCCGAGGACGGGATCCTAAGACATCTTCGAGAATGTAACACCCTCGCCTGATAAGATTGAGTTCCCATGTATAGTGTTAATCCTTGGTTTAGTTCACTAGCACAAGCAGTACAAAATGATACCAAAAATAGCCGTGCATCTTAAATATAACGAACATGATCTATAATTTACATTATATTACAGAGGAAAGAAATTACAAGGTAGATCTCCATCCTTCAAATGTGCCACAGGCAAACAATTGTTGAGTGGAGTCTCGCGACCTATGAACGATCACTCATAAATGATATCACGTGCAACATGAAACGTTTCAGCCATGAATGGTAAATAAATTTACTGTATGGCAACTAGGCTAGAGTGGCTAACAACAGACCTAGCAACTACATGCTTATTTGTCCAGGTGGAGTTTAGGTTCATTTGCATAAAGAAATATTTTTATCCTAACATTTGTATCAAAGTAGTTTTCCAATACGATAAATAGAACACTCTGGTTCACTCTCAAGTGCTCCTACCCAATTAAGTTCAACCAACAAGATTTAAGTAATTGAGAAATTGGGATGAGTGAGAAATATGTCATAGCATCAATATCAGGAAGCTCAAATTGTCCATAACCGGGGACTCAGCTAAGTACTTACATTACACACCCTGCACGGGTTTGTACACTTTACCCATATGACCTGGTCAACCTAGCTCGTACCATCACACGAATATTGTGTTATGATAGGAGAAGTCCAAGATGATACAATTCAGGAAGATCTTCCCAAACCCATCCACGCACCATACCAACCTACACTATTCTACATCTCTGGCTATGTAGGGTTCGATTCGCCACAACCTACTAAGTCTAGCCAACCACCAATTTCTTATTGGCACATGGTTGTACACGTAAGTTACCAAACAAAGAAACCCATCATTCCTCTGTACCCTAGGCGGAATTTCCCACCATAAATCTTCACTCTGAAGACACTCAAACCATTCTACGAGGTAGTTCATTAACATTATGTTGTTTTAGTTTAAGTAAAACATATACACTAGCATACCATGGTGTAATCCCTTCCCTGTCTAGAATAACATGGCTAAGCAATCTACCAATATGATGGCTCATAACAAGGATAACTTGGGAATAATATGGAATATAGCATAGCATATACACATCAATTCCTATACATGCAATTCTACAAAAACATCTTCAACACAAATAAAAACAGTAGGAAATTTATGACCAAAATAGCACCACTTGCCAGTAGTTGTAGTCATTTAGATAATCCTCACAGATATAATGGTTGCGCTCGTCACAATCACAATACTTGCAATCATAGTAGTTGCAATCGAGTAGTTGCACTCCTCGCAATCTAACATTCGAAACAAAGAACAACAACACATTATTCAAAACAATGCAATTATGCACAATACAATAAAACAATGATGAAAAAATGCATGCATGACAATTTAATATGTTAAAATGGTTGTAGTTAGTTCTCTAAACAATATTAGATCACATGATACATGCAGGAGTTCATTTAATGCGATAGGGTATTTATTATTAATTCTTAATTGCTAATAAAGAGGTTTAAGTAGTTGTGTTGCAACTTCTATTCTAACTAACGAATTAAATTTTGGTATGGGGTGTACTGGATAGAGGACAATAATGCGAACCAGCAGGAATTGGATTCACTTTAATCAAAGTTTTAGATATTTTCAGATGATTTAATTACTAGTTAATATAGTTTAAATCACTTGAACAGTTTACTTTGTCTAAAATTAGAACAAAAGCCATATCTATAATCTACACATTATTGTGATTCCACAGACATATTATATATATTTTTGTGATCTATAAATTATTTATTGTGAATTTAATAACATAAAGAGGTCATTAAAACTAATTATGTTATTACCAGTTAACTACATAATGAAATTTAAATCCAATCATATATTAATAACTCACAGTAAATTATCTTCAATTTGATATATTATTCATATTTTTATCGCCTAAAAATAATTTATTATGGATTTAATACTCTAAAAGGATATTAAAACTATTTAAATTACTATAATAATTATACACTAAAAACATTGGATCTAACAACATATTAATGTTTTATAAGAAATTAGGAATACATAGATATATTACTTGCAAAATTTCGACCTACAAATATTTTTATATGCATTTTACAATTTTGCATGTTTTCTTCCTATTTAAATAAAAAATTAATTTCCTACTGGACCTGCTAACTAGACATTTGGCTGACGAGGCGATGATGTGCACTGCTGACTAGGCAATGACGGGGCAGGACACACGGCTGCATCTGGTTGGGTGGTACCGGTTGGAGGCGCGTTCTAATCTGGGACTTCCGTACTGGATCTAGCGGGTGGGAACTGAAGGTTGTAGAGGGCTCACTGGGGATGATGTCTGCAGCGGCGGGACGACAGCATGACTTCGGCGCTGATGGTAGGCGGCGCAACAGTGGCTCCCGGCAACGGGTGAATGGCGCACGATGTTCAGAGGATCATGGGGTCCATCTCGTATGTTGTGCGTCGTCTCCTGCTTCTTGAGCGGGCAACGTGGTCTGGCTGCTCCTCTCGGACACGACAATACTCCGTGAGCAATCCTAAGTGCTTCGGTGATCTGTGGATGGGGAAACGTGTAAGAGAGGTGTGTTTTGGCAAGGGGAAGAGGATGGAGGGGAGAATAGGGGCTACTTTTCACTTGAACCTCGAAATCGGGATCAATCTAGGAGCTCCGGCGGCGGCGAGATAGAAGTTCGATGGTGGGAGTGCAAGGGTTTCTTCGGAAGCGAAAAATCGCATGGGGTGAAGCGGGGGCGATTTATATGGGGAGGAATCATGGAGATGGGGCAACAAATTTAGTGGACTCGGTCAATTTTGTGGGATTCCCATTCAGTTACGAACGAACCATGCTCTGGCTGGTCTCCGTCGGGAGGAAGGAGAAGAAGGCATGGGCCCCGCTGATCGGAGGCAGAGAGGAAAAAGGGGGGATAAGTTGTGGGCGACACTAATTTTGAGCCAGAACGCTGCACGCTGTGGCTGTGCTGGTTGGGCGGTAGCTATGCGCAGGGTTAGGTCGGCTGGGCTGGGTGGCTTGGTTGGTAGGTTTAGTCTTCTATTTTTTTTTGTTCTTTTCATTTTTTCTATTTACTATTTTAGCAATTCTTTTATAGATTTTGTTTTAGGAATCCAAATGAATCCAAACAAATTTCTAAAATCAAAATACACCTTTTAGTGTGTACAGAGAATATTTGTGTGCAAGGTTTAAATGCCAATATGCCATTTGTATAAGGTTCTTGTATGGCATTTTGGAAATGCCAATTAGGGTTTGGGTTCTTCTAGTTCTACTCTTGCAAATTTTGCATGGATGCAATGAAATGCTCATGAATGACACATAAAACACAATTAGTTTTTCAATTCCCAAATTCAAATATCTTGGGTTGTGACAGAGCTCCTCCATAGTGGTGTCCTTGCTCTCGCACACCATCTTGCACTCCACCGGATGCATCTTCCCTATTTATAGATTAAGCAGCACAACATAGTGTCGACACTCGGGACATAATATCAACACTCACCCCTGTCATAGTGCCGACACCCACCGAAATAGTGTCTCTACTCACTGGCATAGTACCGCCACTCATGAAATAGTGTCGACACTCACTGGCATAGTGCCGCCACCCACCAAAATAGTGTCGCCACTCACTGGAATAGTGTCGCCACTCACTGGCATAGTGTCGCCACTCACTGGCATAGTGCTCCCTTCCACCGAAATAGTCTCGCCACTCACTAGCATAGTGTCGCCACCCACCTAAATACCATTGCCACCCATGTTTAGTGCAGGGTCGTGTGTCCAACCGGGACTAAAGATTCATTTTTAGTCCCAGTTGGAGACACCATCCGGGACTAAATGGGTTCGCTCCGGCCTCAGCCTGTTGCAACCCCTTAAGTCCCAGTTGGTGTCTTCATCCAGGACTAAAGATTCATCTTTAGTCCTGGTGGGAGACACCATCCGGGAGTAAATGGGTCGCGCTGGCCCTAGCCTGTCGCAACCCCTTAAGTCCCTTGGTGTATTCAACCGGGACTAAATATGGAGTAGAAAGTTTGTGATACTGTGCCCATCTTGTACAAATGACCAATGTTATATCCAGAATCGCGGCATAGTTTGTGATACTATGCCCATATTGTGCACACGTGCATCTTGGGATGGCGAACAATGTTGCAGGAGGAAGTTTTCCTTTTTGTCGCACGAAGAAGCCATTTTTCATTTTTTGAGTGCCAAAAATAGGGAGTTTTGTGAAGCAACCACCAAAGATCTAATTCAAAATGATACCGCCCCATTTAAAAAAAATACTAGACAACCTTACATGGAGGATGTCCCAACTAGGGTATCTCAAACCTTTTCATCCACCCCGGGTGAAAAAGACAAATGTCTGCCGAATCGGTAGGAAGTGGGTCTGGTTTGAACTACAGGTACATGATCAAAAAATCATTTTTAGACTCACTATATGATGTTTCTTTAGAGATCCAATGCAAGCTTTAACTTGGTATATTTATTGCATATCAAAAAACACCAAAGGAAAAATTCAGAATACATATAGTCACTTGTTTCCTAAAATTCCTTGCTTATGACCGCGTGGCCGTAACCATGGAGCATCTTCATCAATTGACAGGATGCTTGGGTCATCCTTCACTGCGAAGGGCGGAATTTCATGAAACTTATTATAATCTTCTGACATGTCTTTCTTGTCCTCCACTCCCACGATGACTATTTTCCCTAAAAGAACTATGTGGCACTTTGGCTCATCGTATGATGTATTCATTTGCTTATCTTTTATTTTCCTCGGTTTGGTTGACATGTACTTCACATATAAAACCTGATCCACATCATTGGCTAGGATGAATGGTTCACCTCCGCACACATAATTGTTGAGATCCACTGTTGTCATTCTATACTTCTGGTCTACCTTTACCCCGCCTCCTATCAGCTTGACCCATTTGCACCGAAACAAAGGGACCTTAAAAGTAGGTCCATAGTCAAGTTCACATATCTCCTCTATGTAACCATAATATGTGTCATTTTACCCATTGTCATCTGTTGCATAAAAGTGGACACCATTGTTTTGGTTGGTGCTCTTTTTATCTTGGGAGATCATGTAAAATGTATTCCCATTTATCGCGTAACTTTGGAAAGTCCATATAGTCAAAGAAGGTGAGCTGGCATAGAAGTACAACTGATCAAAAACTATGTTGTTATTCATGAGATGTGTTTGCAACCAACCGCCAAAAGTCTTCATGTGTTCATCTCTAATCCAGGAGTCAGGCTTCCCCGGGATATTGGAGCGTACACTATTCTTGTTTTCCTTGATATATGGAGATACCAAGGTGGAATTCTGTAGAATTGTGTAGTGTGATCTAGTGAAAGAATGTCCATTCCAACATATTATTGATTTCCTTCCTAGCGTGCCTTTTACACTTAGTCTCCCCTCATACCACGATTCAGTAACACCAATCGGCTTAATATCAGGAATAAAGTCAACACAAAACTCAAGGACCTCCTCTGTTCCATAGCCCTTGGAGATTCTTCCTTCTGTCCTAGCACGGTTATGAACATATTTCTTCAACACTCCAATTAACCTCTCAAAGTGGAACATATTGTGTAGAAATACATGACCCAAAATGGTAATCTCATCGACTAGGTGTACTAGGAGATGCGTCATAATATTGAAGAAGGATGGTGAGAAACACCAACTCAAAACTAATGAGACATTGGACCACATCGTTTTGTAACCTTGGTAGAATTTCTGGACCGATTACCTTCTGAGAAATAGCATTGAGGAATGCACATAGCTTCATAATGGGAAGTCGAACATTTTTTAGTAGAATCCATCTCAATGCAACCAAAAGCAATTGCTTCATAAGAACATGGCATCCACGAGACTTTATTCCCTTTATATTTGACAAGAATCCAGACAGGACATTCATACTACTCGGGACTTCAAAAAATATTTCATTCTCTTCTTTGGTCAGAGCATAGCTGCCAGCACTTAGACATGCATTATCCGTCTTCAATGGATGTAGGTCATCTCGGTCTTTCATACTTTGCTGGTCCTGTGGTGCTTCCAACATATCTTTAATCTTCCCATACATGCCCATGAAACCTAGCAGTTTCACGCAAAGATTCTTCGTCACATGCATCACGTCGATTGCAGAGAGGACCTCTAGAACTTTCTGTTAGAGTATTAGGCATATACGGTTGTTATGGTAGTTTAAATAGAGTGAGGATCTGCTTATGTACAATCCTAACTTGACTTGTACTAGAAGGTGATCCCCTGTACGCCTATATATACTCGCCCATGAGGCTCAATAATACATCCATCATATTCGGCCAAACTCATAATATTTCATGGTATCAGAGCTAACCGGTCCAAACCCTAGCCACACGCTTCCGCCATGCCACCCATGGGGGGATCGATCTCCATGATCTCCGCCGGGGGCCACGCGATCCTTCACAGGGTTCACCCGCCGATCTGCGATCGGCTGCCTTGGTGAGTATTTTCCAATCTCTAGATCGATTTTTATCTCCACCGGTCGCTTGGCCGGTCTTCTTTTTTAGTTTACCGATCATAGATCGGATTGAGTGGCCCACCACTGTCATCATCGCCAGACAGCTACTCTAACCATCGGCATCGATGATCTACCATGGCAGGCTGCTACGCCTTCCTCGGTAGACACGGGGGAAACTATCATCATTGGTGCCCACCTTTCTATTGGAGATATGCCCTAGAGGCAATACTAGAAGTAGTTATTATTATATCTTTGTGTTTATGATAAATGTTTACATTCATGCTATAATAGTATTAACCGGAAACATTAATACTTGTGTGATTTGTAAACTAAATTAGAGTCCCTAGTAAAGCCTCTTTGTAATACTAGCTTGTTGGTTGATAGATGATCGTGGTTTCCCGATCATGAACATTGAGATGTTATTAACAAGAAGATCATATCATTAGGAGAATGGTGTGATGGACATACTCCTATAGATAAGCGTAGCATAAAGATCAAGTCATTTCAATAGTTCGTTTGCTATAAGCTTTCTGATACATAGTAACCTAATTCCTTCGACCATGAGGTCATGCTAGTCACCATCATCGGAATGATGCTTTGATGACATCAAGCACCGCACCATAACTGGGTTGTTATAAATATGGCATTGAGTGTTCGGAAAGTATGTGTTGAGGTACATGGATCAAGAGTGGGATTTGTCCATCCATATGAAGGTTAGATATACTCTGGGCCTTGTCGGTGGAATGTCGTCTAATAGCTTGCAAACATGTGACTGGATCACAAGGTATCACATATCATGGGAACGAGAAAAGAGTACTTATCGGTAACTAGGTTGAACTAGGTATGCAGAGATACCGACGACCAAACCTCGGATAAGTAAACTATCACGAGACAAAGGGAAATTGGTATCGTATGTAAGTGGTTCATTCGATCGCAAAGTAATCATAGAAATATGTGGGAGCCATATGAATTTCCAGATTCCTCTATTGGTTATTGATCAGAGAAGAGTCTCGTTCATGTCTGCATAATTCACGAACCGTAGGGAGAAACACTTAAGGATTCAATGTTGTTTAGTAGATATGAAATGTAAGTAGGGAGACCGAATGTTGTTCGGAGTCTCAGATGGGATCCGAGATATCACGAGGAGATCCAGAATGGTCCGGAGAATAAGATTCTTATAAGGAAAGTCCAATTCCGGAGTTCGAGAATGATTCCGATGATTTCATCAGAGAGGTTCTAGAAGGGTCTAGAAGATTCACCGGACCAGAATGGGAAGGGTACATGAATGTTTCATGGATAAGTGGAATGATTGAACCATGTCCTAGGTCACTTGGTTGGGAATTTTCAAGAAAGAAATTAAGCTCCAAATTGAAAGTCAAAAGGCAAGTTTGAAAAGCCAAACTGGGACAATGTATCCTGGTGGAGGAAGGAAAGAATCCTTCTTTCCCTCTACCATAAGCCAACTAGGAGAGGGAGTTGGGGAAGGATTCAGAATCTCCTCTCCCAAGCTTCCCTCCCTCTCATAAATAGAGGGGAGGGGGTGCCCCAAGGACACACAACACCAGTCCATCCCCAGCTAGTAGCCGCACCGCCACCGGCCACGCCTCCTCCTCTCTGGCCCTCTAAACCCTAGATCGCCGGAAACCCTAGATCCACCATAACCTGCTCCAGCTTAGGCGAAGCCCTGCAGGATCTTCCCTCTACTTCCGACACCACATCATCGTGCTGCGGGAATCGCGAGGGGAGAACTATAACCTCCGCTGCCTGCTGGAACAAGGGAAATGAAGGTCTTCATCGAGTACCGAACATGTGACCGACTATGGAACCGCTTCTGGAATGCAGCGCCGGAAGGATCGTCTACGCGATCTTGAGATCAGCAAGTGTATGACTACATCACCCACAATAATCTGCTCTCGTTAACCGCTTTGGAATCTTCGAGGGTGAGTACTCTAATTGACTCGTTGCTACAATCTAGTAGATAGATCTTGGCTTGTTTGTGTGCATGCGGTAGAATTTTTTTGTTTTCCATGATACGAACCCCTACAGTGGTATCAGAGCCATGTCTATATGTAGATCTGTTGCATGAGTAGAACACAATGGTCATTGTGGGCGTTGATGTTTTTGTTGTCGATTGCTTCTTGTGTACTTTGCCTCTTTTGGGATGGTGGGATGAAGCGGCCCGGGCTAATCTTACATGGCATCGTTCATGAGACTTGCTCCACGCTTGACATGCAACTCCTATTGCATAAGTGGCTTTGCGGGTGCCTGTTTCTCCCAACATAGTGAAGATTCAATTTACAATGGGTAATTGAGAATACTAGTATCAACGTTGTGGTTCTTGTTCGTAAGTTAGAACGACACTTATTGAAAGCCCCAAACCATGTAAAACATGCAAAGAAAATTAGAGGAATCTAACCTTGTTCTATAGGGGTGTGCTCTGATGTGATATGGCCATGATTGTGATTATATATGATTTTTGAAATGTTCCTTATTGTAAGTCGGCAACCGGCAGGAGCCTTATGGTTGTCTTTTAATTTCGTTAAGACCTGTGTGTCTATTATTCAAAGTAGTTATAATAGTTGATGCTGGTGGACGACAACCATGGAGCGGTGCCATTGACCTTGACGCCACGCTGGTGATGATGGAGATCATGTTCGTGCTTGAAGATGGAGATCGGAAGAACAAGAACAAAAGCCATATCATATCACATATTTTGAATTCCATGTGATGTTAATCCTTTATGCATCTTGTATTGCTTAGTTCACGATGGTAGCATTATAAGATGATCCCTCTCACAAAATATCAAGTTATAAACTGTTCATCCTTAGTAGGCACCGTTTCCAAAGCTCGTTGTTTAGAAGCACCACGTGATGATCAGGTGTGTTAGATTCTGCGAGTGTATACAATGGGAGCAATCCAGATTTTCTCATGCGGAAGCTAAGGTTTGATCTTGATGAGTCTAGCATGTACATGCATGGTCTCGGAACACGGATCACAGAGAGGTAAGGCATGAGTCATATAGTAGATATGATGAACATGTTGATTGTTTGCCATTGAAGCTACATCATCTCTCGTGATGATCGGTTTTGATGTGGTGGATTTGGTTCGTGTGATCACTAAAAAATGTGAGGGATATTTTTTTGAGTGGGAGCTCACCTAGATTAATTCAACTATTAATTAGAACTCAATTTGTCATAAACTCAGTCTAAACTATTGCAAATATGTTGTAGATCAATGGCGGCCCCTACCATCAATTTTAATGCGTTCCTAGATAAAGAAAAGTTAAAAAACAATGGAAGCAACTTCGCGGATTGGTTCCACAACTTGCGGATTGTCCTCAATGCTGGTAATTTGACCTATGTGTTGGATGCACCGTTGGGTGACCCACCTGCAGCTGAAGCTACCAATGAGGTAAAGAATGTTTTCCTCGCTCGGAAAAATCAGTACTCCACACTTCAGCGTGCTATATTGTATGGTTTGGAATCGGAGCTTTAGAAAAGGTTTGAGAACCATGACCCACATGATATTGTCCGTGAACTCAAAATGATATTTAAGGCTCATGCGGCATTTGAGAGTTATGAGGATTCTGAAAAGTTCTTTAACTACAAGATGGAAGAGGGCAGCTCCATCAGTGAGCACGTGCATAAGATGTCTGGGAACGCAAGCTTCAAAGCTTGGGTATAGTGATTCCTAATGATTTGGGGATTCACCACGTCCTCCAATAACTACCACCAAGTTACAAGAACTTTGTGATGAACTACAATATGCAAAACATGGACAAGTCGTTGCCCGAACTCTTCTCCATGTTAAAGTCTGTGAAAGTGGAGGTCAAGAAAGAGAACCAAGTGTTGATGGTCAATAAGACCACCAAATTCAAGAAGCAAGGCAAGTCTAAGAAAAAGGGAAACTTCAAGAAGGGCGGTAAGAAAGTTACCGCGCCGACAAAGAAGACCAAGTCTGGGCCTCAGCCTGATACTGAGTGATTTTACTTCAAGGGAGAAGGTCACTGGAAGCGGAATTTCCCTAAGTACTTGGAAGATTTGAAGAACGACAACATCAAGAAGAAAGGTATATCCGATATACATGTTATTGATGTGTATATCACTAGTAGTCATTGCAGTTCCTGGGTATTTGATACTGGTTTGGTTTCTCATATTTGTAACTCGAAACAGGTGCTGCAGAATAGACGGAAACTAGCGAAGAACAAGGTGATGATGCGCGTTGGAAATGGATCAAAGGTTGATGTGATCGTGGTCGGCATGCTACCTCTTCATCTACCATCGGGATTAGTTTATACTTAAATAATTGTTATTTGGTGCCTGTGTTGAGGATGAACATTATATTCGGATCATGTTTATTGCGAGACGGTTACTTGTTTAAGTCTGAGAATAATTGGTTGTTCGATTTATATGAGTAATATGTTTTATGCACATGCACCTTTGATAGATGGTCTATTCTTGTTGAATCTCGATTGTAGTAATACACATATTAATAACATTGAAGTTAAACGTTTGAAATTGAGAGATAACTCGACCTATATGTGGCACTGTCGTCTTGGTCACATTGGAGTGAAGCATATGAAGAAATTCCATTCCGATTGACTTCTTGAATCACTTGATTTCGAATCACTTGATAGATGCGAAGCATGTCTGATGGGTAAAATGAGTAAGACTCCATTTTCTGGTATGATGGAGCGAGCTACAGACTTATTGGAAATCATACATACCGATGTGTGTGGTCCAATGAGTGTAGCATCGCGCAGTGGTTACCGTTATGTTCTTACTTTCACGGATGACTTGAGTAGATATGGGTATATATATTTCATGAAACATAAGTCCGAAACTTTCGAGAAGTTTAAGGAATTTCAAAGTGGAGTAGAGAATCAATGTAACAAGAAGATTAAGTTTCTATGATCTCATAATGGAGGAGAATATATTAGTTACGAGTTTGGCGAGCATTTGATGAAATGCGGAATACTTTCACAATTGACACCGGACGGAACACCACAACGTAATGATGTGTCCGAACGTTGTAATCGAACTCTCTTAGATATGGTTCATTATATGATGTCACTTACAGATTTACCGCTATCATTTTGGGGTTATGCGTTAGAAACAACCGCATTCACTTTAAATAGGGCACCATCTAAATTCGTTGAAACGACACCGTATGAATTATGGTTTGGGAACAAACCTAAATTGTCGTTCCTTAAAGTCTGGGGTTGCGAAGCTTATGTAAAGAAGTTACAACCCGAAAGGCTTGAACCCAAAGCGGAACAATGCATCTTCATAGGATACCCAAAGGAAACTATTGGATATACCTTCTATCATAGATCCAAAGGCAAAATCTTCGTTGCTAAGAATGGATCCTTTCTAGAGAAGGTGTTTCTCTCGAAAGAAGTAACTGAAAGGAAACTAGAACTCGACAAGGTTGTCAAACCTTCTCTCGGATTTGAGAGTAGCGCAACACCGGAAGTAGTTCCCGTGGAGCCTACACCAATAAGAGAGGAAGCTAATGATGCTGATCATGAAACTTCGGTTGAAGTTACTACGGAACTTCACAGGTCAACGAGAACTCATACCACTCCCGATTGGTATGATCCCGTTATGAGTGTCATGTTGGTGGACAACACCGACGACCCTGCGACATATGAGGAAGCGATGATGAGCCTAGATTCCAATAAATGGCAAGAATCCATGAAATCCGAGATTGGATCCATGTACGAAAACCAAGTATGGACTTTGGTGGACTTACCGGATGGTCGGAAGGCTGTCGAGAACAAATGGATTTTCAAGAAGAAAACATATGCTGATGGTAATGTTACTGTCTATAAAGCTCGGCTTGTTGCAAAAGGGTTTTGACAAATTAAAGGGGTTGGCTACGATGAGACATTCTCACTGGTAGAGAAGCAAAAGTCTGTGAGGATTTTGTTAGCAATCGCTGCATATTATGATTATAAGATATGGCAGATGGATGTCAAAACGACATTCCTCAATGGACACATTTATGAAGAGTTGTATATGGTACAATCCAAAGGTTTTTTCGATCCTAAATATGCTAACAAGGTATGAAAACTTCAACGGTCCATTTATGGATTAAAGCAAGCATCCCGAAGTTGGAATCAACGTTTTGATAAGGTGATCAAAAGTTTTGGCTTTATACAAACATATGGAGAAGCTAGTATTTACAAGAAAGTGAGTGGGAGCTCTGTAGCATTCCTAGTACTATATGTGGATGACATATTGTTGATTGGGAATGATGTAGAACTTCTTAATAGTGTCAATGATTATTTGAATAATAGTTTTTCAATGAAAGATCTTGGCGAAGCAGCTTACATATTAGGCATAAAGATTTATAGAGATAGATCGAGACGCCTAATATCATTATCACAGAGTACATATTTTGACAAAGTTCTAAAGAGGTTTGGAATGGAAGATAGCAAGAAAGGGTTCTTGTCCATGTTACCCAGTATGACCGTGAGTAAAACTCAAAGTCCTGCTACGGCAGAAGATGGAGAAAGGATGAGTAAGACTCCCTATGCCTTATCCATAGGATCTATCATGTATGCCATGCTATGTACTAGACCTGACATTGCATATGCTGTTAGTTTGACTAGCAGATATCAAAGTGATCCAGGAGTGGATCATTGGACAGCGGTCAAAAACATCCTTAAGTACTTGAGAAGAACTAAGGATATGGTTCTTTCTTATGGAGGTGATGAACAAATCATTGTTAATGGTTACACCGATGCTAGTTGGAACACCAATCTGGATGATTCTAAATCTCAATCTGGATACTATTTACTTTGAATGGTGCAGTAGTTAGCTGGAGGAGTGCAAAGCAAAGTGTTGTGGCGAGATCTTCAACTGAATCGGAATACATAGCTGCTTTGGAGGCTTCACAAGAGGCGATATGGACGAAGGAGTTCATTGTAGATCTTGGTATGGTTCCTAGTGCGTTGGACCTAATGTCTTATCTACTGTGATAACATGGGCCCCATAGACAATGCACAAGAACCAAGGTCACACAAGAGGCTGAAGAATACCAAGCTACATTTTCACGCTATTCGAGAGCATTTCCAAGATGGTGACATAAAGATTTGCAAAGTACACACAAATATGAATGTGGTGGATCCATTGACTAAACCTCTCCCGAGGGAAAAACATGACCAGCACCAAACCGCCATGGGTGTTATGTATATTACAATGTAATCTAGATTAGTTGACTCTAGTGCAAGTGGGAGACTGTTGGAGATATGCCCTAGAGGCAATACTAAAAGGAGTTATTATTATATCTTTGTGTTTATGATAAATGTTTACATTCATGCTATAATAGTATTAACCGGAAACATTAATACTTGTGTGATTTGTAAACTAAAGTAGAGTCCATGGTAAAGCCTCTTTGTAATACTAGCTTGTTGGTTGATAGATAATCGTGGTTTCCCGATCATGAACATTGAGATGTTATTAACAACAAGATCATATCATTAGGAGAATGATGGACATACTCCTATAGATAAGTGTAGCATAAAGATCAAGTCATTTCAATAGTTCGTTTGCTATAAGCTTTCTGATACATAGTAAACTAATTCCTTCGACCATGAGATCATTCTAATCACCATCACCGGAAGGATGCTTTGATGACATCAAACACCGCACCATAACTGGGTGGTTATAAAGATGGCATTGAGTGTTCTGAAAGTATGTGTTGAGGTACATGGATCAAGAGTGGGATTTGTCCATCCATATGTTGGATAGATATACTCTGGGCCCTCTCGGTCGAATGTCATCCAATTAGCTTGCAAGAATGTGACTGACTCACAAGGGATCACATATCACGGGAACGTGAAAAGAGTACTTATCAATAACGAGGTTGAACTAGGTAAGCAGAGATACCGACGATCAGACCTCGGATAAGTAAACTATCGCGAGACAAAGGGAAATTGGTATCGTATGTAAGTGTTTCATTCGATCACAAAGTAATCGTACAAATATGTGGGAGACATATGAATTTCCAGATTCCTCTATTGGTTATTGATCGGAGAAGAGTCTCGTTCATGTCTGCATAATTCACGAACCGTAGAAAGACACACTTAAGGATTCGATGTTGTTTAGTAGATATGAAATGTAAGTAGGGAGACCGAATGTTGTTCGGAGTTTTGGATGGGATCCAGGATATAACGAGGAGATCCGAAATGGTCCGGATAATAAGATTCATATAAGGAAAGTCCAATTCCGGAGTTCGGGAATGATTCCGATGATTTCATCAGAGAGGTTCTAGAAGGGTCTAGAAGATTCACCAGACTGGAATGGGAAGGGTACATGAATGTGTCATGGATAAGCGGAATGATTGAATCATGTCCTAGGTCACTTGGTCGGGCATTTGCAAGAAAGAAATTAAGCTCCAAATTGAAAGTCAAAAGGCAAGTTTGAAAAGTCAAACTGGGACAATGTATCCTGGTGGAGGAAGGAAAGAATCCTTCTTTCTCTTGAACACAAGCCAACTAGGAGAGGGAGTTGGAGAAGGATTCAAACTCCCCTCTCCCAAGGGCACACAACACCAGCCCTTCCCCAGCTAGCCGTCGCGCCGCTGCCGCCACCAGTGCCGCCGCCGCGCCGCCTTGCGCCATTGTCGGCTCGCCGTCGCTTCCCTAGCCACCGCCAGCCATGCCTCCTCCTCTCCAGCCCTCTAAACCCTAGATCATCGGAAACCCTAGAGCCACCATAACCTGCTCCGGCTTAGGCGAAGCCCTGCAGGATCTTCGCTCTAATTCCGACACCACACCGTCGTGCTGCCGGAATCGCGAGGGGAGAACTACAATCTCCGCTGCCTGCTGGAACAAGGGAGAGGAAGGTCTTCATCGAGTACTGAATGTGTGACTGACTATGGAAGCGCTGTCGAAATGCAGCGCCGGAAGGATCGTCTACGCGATCTTGACATCGGCAAGTGTACGACTACATCATCCATGAGAATCTACTCTCGTTAACCGCTTTGGAATCTTCGAGGGTGAGTACTCTAATCGACTCGTTGCTACAATCTAGTGGATAGATCTTTGCTTGTTTGTGTGCATGCATTAGATTTTTTTTGTTTTCCATGCTACGAACCCCTACACTTTCCCCTAAGAGAGAGGAGGCGCTTGTCACCTTCCTTAGGTCCAATGTGGACATGTTTGTCTGGACCCCATTCAATATGACGGGAGTGCTTCGGGAGGTGATCGAGCACCACCTGGCGGTATGCCACACGACACGCCTGGTGAAGCAGAAGGCCAGGAAGATGTTCGCGGAAAAGCTGAAGTTCATTGTTACTGAGATGGAGAAGCTGGTCAAGGCGGAACTCGTCAAGGAGGTCTTACACGCAGAGTGGTCATCCAACCCGGTCATGCTCCCGAAGGCCACTGACAACGGGAAACTCTATGTTGACTTCACAGACCTCAACAAGGCCTGCCCGAAATACCCCTTCCCGCTCCCGTGGATAGATGAGATTGTGGACTCCACGGCAGGGTGCGACCTCTTGTGTTTCCTGGATGCCAAGATGGCCAAGGAGGACGAATAAAAGACGGCCTTCATCACCCCATGTGGCGTGTAATGCTACACGTGCATGTCCTTCGGCCTCAAGAACACCGGTACCACTGTCACAACGTCTGGGAACACACCCTGGAGGTCAGGGACCGCTTCCTTTGCCGTGTTATCTCTTCCTTCAACGAGCTATTCCCAATGTGGGAAGGCCCCTTTCGAGTTATGCATGTCGCGAGGCCAGGTTAAGTCCGGCTGGAGATAGAAGAAGGGGTCCCGATCCCCAATGCCTAGAACATCCAGCATCTTCGCAAGTTCTACCCGTGAGATCTGCTCATTGCGGCAACGGTAACAAACAACTCCTCCCCTTGGACATTATGGAGATTCAAGAATGATTTCCTCGTTTTTTACTATGCTTGCCGATGATTTTCCTGTTTGCATCTTCTGTTTTTCTATGATGCTCTTTCCCCTGGTGCACCATGTGAGCGGGATCTAGGCACGGTGTCTATCACTGGCGTCACCACCGGTCAACATCGGGGCCAAAAGGTGCCGAGCTCTGAACTTTTGCTCCAGCGATAAGTCACCTCACCCACAGTTCCCGATGCTTGATGATCCTCACACGACACACGGGAGAAGAGCAGCCACCATGCGGAACCTAGGGTTACCTCTACGAGAGACTACACAGGGAAAGTACGCACCCTGCGGTCACCACTACAAGGGGCTTCTAGGAAGGAATTGAACGTACAGAGCCTATGGTCACCTCCTCGAGGGGCTTACGAGACAAGTACAAGCCTAAGCGACCTTCTCCTCGAGAAGCTAGTGCGGCTACCCTTGAGACTACCCCGCAAGAGGCGTGCGGAACCTATGGTTACCTCTACGAGGGACTATACAGGGAAAGTATGCGTCCTGCGATCACCTCTACAAGGGGCTTCTGGGAGGTAATTGAATGTACAGAGCTTACATTCACCTCCTCGAGGGGCTTACGGGACAAGTACAAGACTAAGAAACCTTCTGCTTGAGAAGATAGCTCAGCGACCCTTGAGACTATGGTCAAGGAGGCACACGAGGGAAGAATGCACCCTATGGTCACCTCTTCAGGGGGCTTACGGGGCAGATCCAAGTGCAGGTATGGCGGACCACTCCCCAAGAAGATCACAAAGCAGCGCCAAAAACAGACAGTCGAGGTCCCAGTACAGGGAGGATACCCTTGAAAAGTCTCTTCGAGAATAAAAACAACAAGTCCTACAATGCCTCACAGGCGTTACACAGGCTAGGGCGCAAGTCGCAACAATGACGTCTCCTGAGTTCACCTCCTAGAGATCCTCCCCTTTGGCGGTGCTGCTGCCAGACTCAGCAGGCGGCGACTCCTCCTCGCTGGACACCACACAAGGGAATGCCTTGACCAGAAGGTCGACAAGCAGGGTGACTCACGTTTCAAGGTTTGTCTTGACCTCTGACTGTCGTATCGCCTGGGAGTATTCAAGCTCCAGAGAAAGCTGCAAGAGGTTGGTGAAGAGAGACCTCCCGATAGCGGTCAGCATGTCCTTGCACTCCACGGAGATGAACTCATCCAGGCCCTGAGCAGCCGCGCTCACTACATCTAGAACCCTACGTGCGAGCTCCAGGAATGACTCAACTTCTGATACGTAGGAAACGTATCTATAATTTTTGATGCTCCATGCTTATTTAGTATCTACTTTGCTTTGGCTTTGTCATTCTTTGAGGCGTTTTTATATCTTTCATGGAACTAACCTATTAACAAGTTGCCACAGTGCCTGTTTCCTGTTGTCTTCTATTTTTGGTTCCAGAAAGGCAGAAAATCAATATTATCGAAATTGGATAGGACAAAAGCCAAAGTCAATAACTTTCCGTGGGGGACAAGAAGCCATAAGAAGAGACGGAGATTTGAGCCAGGGCGGCCAGACCCTCCTAGGTGAGGGTGGGCCCTGCCCCATGCCTGGGTAGGATGTGGGGCCCCTGGCCGCCTCTTCGCCTATAAGAATCCCCCGATGTAGAAACCCTAAGTAACCCGATCAATATTCCACAAAACCTTCTATAGCCGCCGCCACCGTCGTCCCTATATCGGGGGGATCTAAAGTTCTTCCCGGCACCCTGCCGGAGGGGAGATCATCCTGGAGGCCTTCTCTCCGGTATGATGCGTGAGTAGTTCCACCTTGGAATATGGGTCCATGTAGTATCTAGATGGTTGTATCTCCTGCTTGTGCTTTCATGCATAGATCTTGTGAGCTCCGTTCATGATCAAGATCTAATCTATTTGTAATCATGCATGTTGTGTTTGCGGGGATCCGATGGATATTGGGATTACTATGTCAGATTGATTAATGGTTTTGTCTTTATGATTCTATCATGACTGTGTTGTTTGTGATCTTGCATGCTCTCTGTTGTTAGTAGATATCTTAGCCGAGTAGTTGCTAGTGACTCCAAGAGCGGGTATTTATGCTCGATAGTGGGTTCATGCCTCTAGTTTCCAAGGGAAGTGACAGAAATCTCTTCGGTTGTAGATGTGTTGTTGCTACTAGGGACAAAACAATGGTCTCTTGTTCATGGAACAAGTGGATTGTTTACCTTACACACTTTGCTTAAAGCAGTTGTCTATTGCTTGCAACTTAATACTGGAGGGGGTACGGATGATAACCTGAAGGTGGACTTCTAGTCATAGATGCAGTTGGATAGCGGTCTATGTATATTGTTGTATTGCCCAATCGAATCTCATAGGATATTTTTGTCTGGTATTGCATTGTTATACCTTGCTCAGTTCTTGTTAATTGCCCTCCTGCAATTTGTTTACCCTTCATGCCATGTTGTTTATCTAAAGAGATCACCTCTAGTGAACTATGGACCTCGGTCCAATATTTATCATTGTTTACTTGCTGCAAACCATTACCTTCCACACCATATGTTTAATCCTTTATTATAGCAAACCGGTGAGCTTGACAACCTCGCTGTTCGTTGGGGCAAAGTCTTGAGTTTGTGTTGTGTAGGTCTCCGCATTGCTTGCAACACTTGTGTGACGTTTCCTTCCTCCTTCTGGTTCGATAACCTTGGTTTCTTACTGAGGGAAAACTTGCTGTTGTGCTGCTTCACACCCTGCTATTGGGGTTCCCAACAGGCTCCATGTCATCCATCAAGATTCTCTGGCGCCATTGCTGGGGATGCCAAGGACGTCTTCATTAGGGGAGTCCATCACTTCCTTTCTCTTTACTTTGTTTTTAGTTTGATTTTTTCTTTTGCTTGGTATTGTTTGCCTCTTTTCAAAAAACCAAAAACAATTAGTTTACTTTGGTTTGGTTTGCTTTCTTTATTCAAAAACACAAAAAAATTAGTTCCTACTCTAGTTGCTGGTCTGTTATTGCCTTGCTTGGTCATGCTTTCTATCAATGGATGGTTTCTTTGAAACTAGTTCTTATTGGCAAGGTGGATTCACGGAAGAACAAAAGTATTCTTATAAGGAACACTGTTTGTCACAAAAAGGGAAACACTTATGGGAACAAATTGACAAATTGAATAATATTGCTAAAGAGGTGTGCTCTACTTATAATGTCACTTATTGCTTTGATAAAGCTTGTTGCTGTAGGAGGTATAAACACCTCCCTTTTCAATGTGAGTATAATGATAATGTTACCATATCCTATTATGTTAAAGGGAATTATGACTTTTAGGATGTGGAACAAATTGAAGAATTTATTGCCTTCAAGGTTGCATTTGAACTTGCCAGTTTGCTTGAAAATACTGATGATGCACCTTATGAATGTGAGGTTTTTGCGATACTTAAATTTTGCTTTGATAATTACAAGGAAGAAAATGGCTATATTCTTGAATATTTTATTAGATGCTTTCCACAAATGGAAGAGACTAATGCCTTGCAGGAGCCTATGGAAGAAGAAATTGTTGAAACTGGAAGCTCATTAGATGAAAAAGAGGAGGAGAGTGATGAACAAAAGGAGGAAGAATGGATCTACCCATTCCTACCTTCTAATGAGAGCAACTCTTTATCCCTTACATTATTTGATTGTCCCCCATGCTTACCAAAGGAGGATGAATGTTATGTTCCTATGGATCCTTTTGAAATATCTACTTTGGGTAAAACCCGTGAAGGTTTTAATCCTACTATTTTGAGCTTCATAGAAATTATGTGTTTGTAGCTCATGAAAATCCTGCTTTATGTGATAGTTATATTGTTGATTTTATTCATGAAGCTATTGAAAATTATTATGAGAGACGAAAATATGGTTATAGAACTTTTCATGGTACTGAAACACCTTTCTATGTGCTGAAAGTTTTGAAGTTACTCTTGTTTTATCTTCCTATGCATGTCACTTTGTTCTTTATGAATTTATTTCTTACAATATTCCTATGCATAGGAAGAGGGTTATTATTAAATGTGTTTTGCATTTTCTTCTTGATGCTCTCTTTTACTTAAACTCATAGTTCTTATGTGAGGATCTTCTCAAACTTTTCGAGCCTAACTTAAAGGCGTTAAAGAACAGTACTTGTTGGGAGATAGCCCAAGAGTTTCCTTGACTCTTAGAAGTTATTACTTCTGTAATGACCTCTTCTTATCCTTTTTGTTTGCTTTTTTGTGCCAATAATGACCTCTAATAAGAGGGAAGTAAGATTTGGGGAGTTGCTGTCCCGAAACAGATTTCTGTCCTTCACCAAAAAATTTCATGAGGAGTCTCTGTAACTCGGATTAAGCTCAAAATTTACAAATAAACCCCCCAGTATGTAAGCTAACTTTCGTTAGTTCAACACTTTTTGATTTGAGCAACAGAAGGTGTTCGAAAAAATCGGTTTCTACCTATTGGTCTGTTTTGATAGATTTCTGCCATTATTTGCATTTGCTTCTTATTGATTCCTTCTTGAGTTCTCTTTAGGTGAATTGAGCTTTTTGAAGGAGTTTCTATAGTAGCTTGTGTTTTTAGAGAAATGTCTTGCTGTTCCAAAGCTTTGCCAGAGGTCTAATATCTTTTGAATACACTAATGTATCTAATGAAGATTGTGTGAAGTTTTGTATGAATGAAACATTTCAGGTGTAGAGAGAGAATGATGTAATGAGATGAGGAATGGACAAAAGCTTAAGCTTGGGGATGCCACCAGGGTGTCACCCCAAGAAATATCCAAGAGGTACAAGCGTCAAAGCTTGGGGATGCCCAAGGCATCCCCTTCATCAATAAAAAGCTCAGGTCTGTCTAGACACTTCGTTTTTATTATTTCATGCATTGTTGTGTTGTTCTTGGAGCGTCTTAGTTTTTGTTTTATTTTCTTAGGTTGTTTAGTTTTCTTAAATAAAGTAGTTTGGACCCTGTTCTCGCTATGTTTTTTTGCAAATAAGTTGCTTGGTGTTGGAAAGGAGTAGGAAGTTCCTGCTTGTAAGTGCAAGAGGAGCTTGCATTGACTGTGACTTAGACTTTAGCATGACATGCTAGGTGTTGTTTTGACCTTATGATTAGTGATTATTACTGTAGCATGTCTTGTTCCAAACAATTGGGATTGCTTAGTGTGCCTTGAAGAAATTATGCGTTATTTTAGCATGCAAAAAGCATAGTATTGTGGTATTCTCCTTTGATGCTTTGTTTGGGTTGACTTGGCACATTCTCACACCATGATATGACTATGACAAGTCATCATAGCCTCTATGATCATTTAGTCCTTGACTTGTAGTACCACTATTCTTTGATTAGTATTTTATTGCTCTGCATGATTAAGGCCATTATGCTCTCTTAGCTGGTTGCTCCCACTCTTTTACTAGCCTCCACTTGTATGAGTAAGTTCTACTCATGCTTCTGACATGGTTATACCCCATGGGTACATGACCTTAGCATACCTGGTCCAGTCCAAGAAAGGCCCACAAGAATATACGCGGCCCATGAAGATTTTCGGGTGGCCCAAGCCCAGGATGCCTTCGGATCCTTGGAGAGCAAGACTAGAGTAGATAGAATATTCAAAGGGGCAAACCCTAAAACCTGTAACCGACTCGGTCTATGCTCGGGACCTGCCTACTTCTATATAAGGGCTAGGAGGGCACGACGAGGAGGGCACTTCATACCACCGCATACACACCTCCACGCCAGATTGCATCTGCGCACCCCTGTAACTTTCGGTTCCGCCGTAATCAAGAGCAGACAAGCAAGAGTAGGGTTTTCCCTCCGGGGGCCTGAACCTGGGTAAACCTCGTGTCCCCGTGTTGCTTGTTTGCTAACCGCTCCGCGATCTCCAACATACTCATCTTCTCCAAAACCCAAGCTCATAAAAATGGGCATTGACAAGATTAAACCTCGTTAATTGGCGCCGTATGTGGGAACTGTGGGCGCTGATTGTGCGATCGTGTCGGTCCCAACCAAAGCGATCTACAACTCCTCGGAGACGGAGAGACATCTCCTCTTCGGCGCTTTCGACTTCACCGCTCACTCGCCAGCCACTCTGAAGGACTTCGAGCCCGTTGGCGACGGGCTCGAGATCCTGTTCGGAAGCTTCTGCTTCCAGGTGGGGTAGACCGGCACTCTCCGTCTCCCAGAGCGAGTGCCCCTGCCGTCGATCAGGCCCGCTTCATGGGCTCCGCATCCCGTGCTACACACATCGCCATCAACAGATGAGTCCTATGACAGCAGCAGCTGCAACTCAGAACTGTGCGATCCACCATCGGAGGAAGGGACCTACGGTTCCAGATCTGAAAGCTGCGGCAGCAGCGATCCGATCTACGCGCGCTACTAATGTGCCGCAGTCATCCAGAGCGACGTGGATCAGGAACACAACCCGCCACCCAACCCGCAGGGTAGAAACGGCGAGAACAGGAGAAACCAGTCACCCTCGCCCAACGAGGAGGACACCGATCCTAATCGGGTCATCCACCTCAACGAGGAAGGATGGGCTCAAGCACGCGAAGCCGTGGCAGGCAACAAGATCCTGCTTGTGGGTGCCTCACGGGACCTACTGATGGCGTACCACCTGCTCCTCGTCGAAGAGCACAAGAAGCAGGTGAAGATGCAAGAAGTGCTTGACAAGCGCAAGCAAGAAGCCTCGGAGTCCAGTGCGCGGCGAGTTGTGCTCTCCGCCATGGGTGGCTCTAGCTCGCACGGCAACCACGGCAACAAGCACCATTCTCGCATGGAGAACATGGACCCAACTACACGTCGCGAGGTGACTCAGACCCTTAACACGTCTTTCATGGAGATGGATGCCGACGGCAACGTCATCCCGAAGACGCTGCAAGATGCGATCATGGCAGCCACCACATACCTCGCGTCCCATCCACCTCCGGTGGGGGACCCGAAAAGGTCCATGCACAAATCCGCACTAACCGGACTCGGACTCATTGGAGCTGCGCTCCACGGAGAAGCTCCTGCGGAGCCAAAAAAGAAGGCTGCGGTCAGCTTCAACCGCAGTCCCACGCCTTCATCCGATGAGGAAGAGCACGACCTACCTCGAAGGCACAAGAGCTCGTGACATCGCAGCCACGATTACGACGCTCGAAGCAAGCTCACCCAATGCAAGATCGCCAAAGCGTGCGCCAAGCGCGTCTGCTTGTCTGAATCCGAGGAGGACGACGACGAAGGAGAACTCTGCAGAGCTCGATGCTTCAGCAGATCCGTCCGGCAGACACGGATGCCGCGGAACTTCAAGCTTCCTTCGGACACTTCGAAGTTTGACGGCACACAGGACCCCAAGGCGTGGCTCAGCGACCACCTGTCGTCCGTCAAGCTACACGGCGGAAACAAGAACACCGCCCTGCAATGCCTTCAGCTGCAGCTGACAGGCGCAGCCCGGATCTGGCTCAGTAGCCTATCCTCGGGATCCATCCGAAGCTGGGAGGAGCTGGCGTACAGTTTCATCCGAAATTTCAAGGGCACCAGCAAGAGGCCAGCCTCGATTGAGGAGCTACGGGCCTGCACCCAACGAACGGGCGAATACATTCGCTCGTACATACTACGCTGGTCCAACACCAAGAAATCTGCGGCGCACATCTCTGAGGAGAGAGTGATCGATGCCTTTAAGGATGGCGTCAAACGCCAAGGAAGAACTTGGGCGTGTCAAGCCCAATACACTTGACCACCTCATGGACATCGCCAACAGGTGGGCAGATGGCGAGGAATCCGTCCACCGAGCGCACTCGGAGGAGGAAGATGACTATGGCCGTCGACGTGAACGTCATAGCAAGAGAAGATTGCGCGTCTACAACGATCGCGATGGATCCGACATGGTCGCGGCTGGCTACGCCGACCGCCACAGAGACGGCAACCGCAGCAGCGGCGGATACCGTTGAAACAACTTCCGTGACGGAGGACGCCTAGAGCAGTCATGGCAACACCGCGGCTGCAACGATGGACCCTTAGCATACGACAAACTGTCGGGTCCATGCACCATCCACTTCTACATCGACAAGCAGGATGGTAAAAAGAAGGCAAGCCACATGCTCCAGGATTGCCACGAGTTCCAGAAACTCAACGAGAGCATTTCCCAAATGAGGCAACAAGCCCCGAACCCTGGGTACGGGAACGCACCCGCACCAGGTGACATCGCCCACAGAACTCCTCCACCACCACCCGTGGGACCTTCAAATCATCCAATCGCACCTACGCAGAACAACGGTGGAAACGGGTACCCCATTCCAAAAGGATCACCAATGATCCAAAAAGGGCGCCCAACAAATAGGGTGCAAAAGAAAATCACCCGTCAGATCAATCTGGCTGTGACTGCTCCACCCACCATCCCTGAATACCTCAGCGGTTTAGAGTCCTGCATCACGTTCAGCCGTTCGGATCACCCTTGCCAGGTCCCTCGCCCAGGTCATGCTGCCCTGGTGCTCGAGGCGCAGATCGGAGGGTTCGATATGGGCCGCGTCTTCATGGACGGCGGCAGCGGCATCAATCAGATGTTCGCTAGCACCTTAGCAGCAATGCGGATCCCGCTGTGCAGCCTAGAACAATCCGACACAATGTTCCATGGCATCGTCCCAGGGAAGGGCATATTCCCCCTGGGAAAGATATGGCTCGAGGTCATCTTCGGCAAGCCCGATAACTTTCGGTGCGAGCGACTCGAGTTCGAAGTGGTGGACTGGCCATCACAATACCACGCCATCCTCGGGCGTGTGGCATTCGCACGGTTGCTAGCAGTACGGCACTACGCATACCTGCTACTCAAGATGCCAGGACCTAAGGGCATCATCACGGTCCACGGGAGCTTCACCCGATCGGACCACTGCGACAGGGACTTCAACAGAATCTCCCAGTCATTCGGCATGCAGAAGGAGCTCATAAGGCTCTGAGAGGTGACAGATAACGGGGCACCCCTAGTCGCAAGATAGAACGCACCCGACATGTCTTTCGACTCCACCGTCAACACAAAGAAGGTTCAGGTCCACCCGACGGACGCCTCCAAGACGGCGCTGATCGCCAACGACCTCAGCCCCGCATAGGAAAGCGCGCTCGTCGAATTCCTCCGTGAGCACTGGGAAATCTTTGCCTGGTGTCCTACGGACATGCCAGGAGTTCCTAGGGAATTCGTCGAGCACGCACTTAACGTCTTTCCAGACAACAAGCCCGTCAAATAGTCCATCCGACGACTGTTCGAGCCACGGGCTGAAGCCATCGGAGCTGAAGTCAATAGACTACTCGATGAAAATTTCACCAGGGAGATCAAGGAAAGTGAGTGGCTCGCCAACACCGTGATGGTCCCCAAAAAGGACACGGACATCCTGCGGATGTGCGTGGACTTCACATCGCTGAACAAGCACTGCCCGAAGGATCACTTCCCTCTTCCTCGGATTGATTAGATCATCGACTCGACCGCAAGATGCGAGAAGCTCTCCTTCTTCGACGCCTACTCAGGCTACAATCAGATTCGACTGAAGGTCAAATATCAGGAGAAAACGGCGTTCATCATGCCATTCGGAGTGTTCTTCTACAACACAATGCCCTTTGGGCTGAAGAACGTAGGCGCCACGTACCAACGGTGCATGCAGGCATGCCTGAAGAATCAGATTGGCCGCAACATCCAAGTCTATGTCGACGGCATAGTAATCAAAACAAGGGAGGCCAAGACACTGATCGACGATCTCCGCGAGACGTTCAACAACCTTGATCGATACAAGATCAAGCTAAACCTAGAAAAGTGCCCCTTCGGTGTCCCATCAGGTCAACTGCTAGGCTACTTCATCTCCCAGCGAGGGATCGAGGCGAACCTAAAGAAAATCCGAGACATAATGGCCATGGAGAAGCCGAAGAACCTCAAAGGTTTCAGCAGCTCACTGGGCGCATCGTGGCGTTGAGCAGGTTCATCAGCCGCATGGGTGAAAAAGCACTTCCTTTCTATTAGCTGCTACGCAAGGCAGGCAAATTCGAGTGGACGCCTGAAGCAGACGACGCATTCGAAGATCTGAAGCGGCTGCTCTCCACCTCGCCCGTCTTGGTCACGCCAAGGGAGCGCAAGCCTCTATAGCAGCTACACATCAGGTGGTAGCACCGTGCTCGTGGTCGAAAGACCGAAGATGGCAAGACCCATGGGGTACAACGCCCAATCTACTACCTCAGCAAGGTATTGACGCAGACAAAGGACATGTATCCTCACTACCAGAAACTCGCCTACGACGTATTCATGACGGCTCGTCGGCTGAGCCACTACTTCCAGGAGCATCGGGTGATGGTCGTCAATGAAGAACCCCTGAACAGCATCCTGAACAACCCGGAGGCCACAGGACGTGTGGCCCCGTGGGGAATCGAGCTGTCACCTCTAGACATCGTCTATGAGAAGCGCCATGCGATCAAGTCTCAGCTCCTTCCGGACTTCCTCATCCACTGGATGGAACTGCAGCTGCCGGACACCCCGGACATGACGCAGTCATGGACGATGCACTTCGATGGCTCCAAGCGCAAGGCTGGAGCAGGAGCCAGGGTCATACTGACCTCCCCGCAGGGCGACAAGATGAAGTACGTCCTACGGATGAAATTTTGAGCTTCCAACAACGAGTCCGAGTACGAGGCCCTCATCCACGACATCAGGATGGCCAAGATCTGCGGTGCGACGCGCGCCTGGTCATCTACGGCGACTCGAACCTCGTCGTCCAGCAGACGATGAACGAGTGCGACGCACACGCTGTCAACATGATTGCGTACCACGCACTCTACAATGCACTCGAAGGAGAATTTGACGGCTGCGAGCTTCTGCACGTTGGGAGAGAAAGCAACGAAGAGGCCGATAGACTCGCTAATATTGGCTCCACCTGCGCACAGGTGCCACCAGGTGTGTTCCTCGAACAGATCTGCGTGCCATCCATTAAAAGTAAATTCCCAAAGCGATCACCCGAAGAAGCAGAACACTCGGGGGCTGCGCTACCCGAAGGACAGGAAGGACTAGAAAAGCTCGACACAGAGGTCGCAGTGGTCAACCTGATGCAGGTCATGGCAGTCGAAGAAACATGGACACAGCCATACCTCCGATATCTGATAGACAGGGAGCTGCCTGACAGCCCGACAGATGCCCGACGCATATCTTACCGGTCCAAGGCCTTCACCATCATCAGTGGTGAGCTGTACAAGCGTAGCATTTCGGGTGTACTCCAAAGGTGTGTCACTATCGGTGACGGCAAAACTATCGTCCAAGACATCCACGAGGGCATCTGTGGCCAACACGCGGGCAGCCGCGCCCTTGTCGCCAAAGCTCTACGAGCTGGGTTCAACTGGCCAACGGCCATGAACGATGCCAAGGACATCGTCCAAAGGTGCAATGGGTGCCAGAGGTTCGCAGACAAACCACACGCACCAGGATGAGAGCTCAGGCCCATACCCCTGGCCTGGCCCTTCGCCCAATGGGGCCTCGACATGATCGGCAAACTGCCCAAGTCCTCAAAAGGAGGCCACGTCTACCTCCTGGTCGCAGTCGAAAAATTCACCAAGTGGATCGAGGCCATGCCAGTTACTAACCAAAAAGGCAAAACGGCCATGAAATTCTTCGAATCCATAGTTTACAGGTTCGGCGTGCCGCACAACATCATCACCGATAACGGGTCAAACTTCATTTCCAAAGAATTCCAGGACTTCTACGAAGACCTCGTAATCAACATAACATACGCCTCCGTGGCGCACCTACAAACGAATGGGCAGGTCAAAAAGGCCAACGGCCTCGTCGGCGGCGGCATCAAGAAGCGCCTAATAAGCCCACTCCAGCGACTCGCAGGAGCCTGGACACAAGAGCAACCCTCCGTCCTCTGGAGCCTGCGCACGACGCCAAACAGCTCAACTGGCTACACACCATTCTTCATGGTGCACGGAGCCGAAGTCGTGATGCCTGCAGAAGTACGCCATAGGGCCCCACAGGTCGTCGCCTACAGCGAAGCCGAATCGACGGCCGCACTCGAAGACGCTGTCGACACACTCGATGAGGCATGTGACATAGCCTCGGCTCGATCAGCGGTCTACCAACAGAGCCTCCGCAACTATCATAGCCGTCGTCTGTGCCCAAGGTCCTTCGTCGAAGGAGACCTAGTCTTACAGCTCAAGAAAGAGCGACTGAAGAAGCTCGAGTCACCCTAGGAAGGACCCTACGTCGTCACTGAAGTCATCCCAGCACGTGGAGTCTAGAGTAGCATACTCCAACCCATGGAACGTCGCACAACTGCGACGCTTTTACCCCTAGCCACCCCCTCCTTTTAATTTCAATAAGGATATTCAGCCAAGGCTACTCAACCGAACAATGTACCTCCTCATTACGATATGAATACAGCTACGTGTCTCGCCCCAAATATTTGTCTATTATTTGCATTTTTCTTCATATTACAGCACACTCGGGGGCTCCTCTCACCTCACGACTTCGTCGAATGAGGATAACACGTGTACACCTGAGTAGCTGATCACGTCAGGCTAACGAGAAGGGCACGCATACAAATAAAGCACCACGTGCTAAAAACAGTCAACCTTTACAGCAAGGGGCATAACACGCCCAGCCGAATACATACAAGTTTTACATATATCTTTTTACAAGTCCTACCTATTATGAAGAATCACCTGCGCACGATGCTTAAAGAGATCTACAATTTGTTCGGCATACTGCCTTATAGCCGCATAATGCGGACGCATGTCCCACATGCCACCATCCGGCCGAAGAGTTGGCCCAGCTGCCACAATAGCAAGATCTACATCAGGGCGATGCAGCCGCACGAGGGAAAGCGCAGCCTTCACCCCTGCAACCAACTGATGACGCACCAGCTCCTTGACATGATGCACATCTCGAAACTTCGCCAGCAGGCCCCATAGAGTCGATGGTGCCTCATCCAGGGGAAACATCACGTGTAGAATCAACACCAGAGAAGTCTTCACTTGCCGCAGCACCCGCGACACCTGGTGAACACGATCCTGCACATCGCAAGGACCATAGCACGATCACCGTCCATCCAGAAAAAGCCGCCGGCCTCCATGTCCTGCTGGGTCAGGCAGTTGATCCGAATAGCAACACACTCCTTTTCCTCCCTAGGAACAAGGTTAGCACCTGCAACACCTGCAAATTAAGATGACAAGTCAACAGGCGCATCCGAAAAATGAGCAGCAGCTCGAAGAAACTCACATTGAAGTTGTTCGGCCAAACGGCACAACTCCCCCATCAGATACTCATGTCTGGCAGCGCCTCGTTCCGCCTTCGACTTCCAAACATCCGCGTGGCCTTGAACGCCAAGTAATTCTTTCTCAAGACTACAGATGCGGTCACGAAGAAATACAAGTTGCAACGCATCATCCAAGGATGGCCGCAGCTGCGCCACAGACGAAGTATCAATGGGATCATCACCTGAAGGTCCCTAGAGGAAAAGAAGGCAAGGATATGAACAAACGCACGATTGATCACACAGCTCAGAGATTCATTATATGCAGCAAAATCCACTATGTTGCACAAGGAGTGCTCATAAATACATTACAACAAAAGAGACAAAAGCTATCCTACAACTACAAGGCCTAAGAAGCTGCATCCTAAGTGGCCTCGGAGCCGGATTGCCTACTCTTGGCCTCCCCCTGCTTCCTCACCGCGTACTCCGCTAGCAGGTCAATCAGCTTCGGCCCATAGCATTTACAACAGGCGGCGTAGAGGGAGAAAGCTACCTCAGATCCGTCGGAAGCCGTCGGCATCTGGGAGGTGACCTGATGAAGATCCAGCTCCGCTCCAGACGCCATGGCCATTGCCATCCCCATGGACGCACCAATGCCTTTCTGCTTGCGCTTGTACGCCACAGGCACCTCGACCGACAGCGCATCTGCCAACAAATCGACATCATCGAGGGAGACGCCTTTGGGGACGACCTCCTTGTAGAAGCGCCGGAGAACCTCCTTGGCCTTGGCAAGCGAGCCGACCACGGTACTGCAGCGGTCTTCGACCGCCGCACTGGCATCATCCAGAGCACTTCCGTGCTCCAGGGCACCACGTTCAAACTCGATGCCTGCGTCATCTAAATAAATGGAAGAGGCAAAGTGAAAACCAAAACAAAACTAGAGAGAAAAGGAAGACGAAAAGGAATAGACGAAACTACTCACCCGAAATAGCCTTGGCAGCAGCCATCAGCTTGCCGGCTACCTCCTTCTCGCGCGAGGCCGCGGTGGTGGCGGGCTGCTCCTCGCGATTCGTGGCCTCTCGCTGCAGGCGCTCCTTGGCCCCAGCCGCGTCGGCTAGCTCCTACTCAAGGCGCTCCTTAGAGCCAACGACATCTTCGGCTTTTTTTTCCGCTCGCCCGAGGCTCTTTTTGAGAGCATCAAGCTCGCGGAGGGCAGTTTATTCTCGTCTGCAGCAAAGAACAAGTATGAGATTCATAAGTAAGCAAGCAGCCGAAGAAGCAGAAGATCGATAAAAAACACGAACCTTGAAGCCGCTGAAGGCTGGCCTCCAATGCCAGATGCCGCTTCACTAGTTGGTTGACACCTTGAACAAAAGGCTGTGAAAGGATGCAACTTGTCAGGAAAAAGGCTCAGGGGTTGCGCCCAAGGAAACGAGCAAAGAAAATCGCGCATACGAAAATACGCTCGGGGGCTCCCCCCCGAGGCACGAGCAAAAAATAAATACACGATCAGCAGATCATCCGAAAGACGCTCGGGGGCTCCCCTCGAGGCACGAGCAAATGGAAAAACTGATCAGCAGATCATCCGAAAAAAATGCTTGGGGGCTCCCCCCACGGCAAAAACGAAAGCACTTACATGATCGGACGGCGACTCTGAAGGTCCGGCTGTAGTTTTCTAGGAGACAATCACCCGAGCCTCCTGCGGAGAAGGGTTCGGAGCAATGTCCCTAGAGGTGGCCACCGTCTGAGGAGGAGGAGCGACCTTCGACTCCCCCACCATCTCCCGAGCGCCATCGCTGAAAGAGCCATCGGAGGAGTGGCTACAAAAGAAAACTTCAGTCAAATACATGCAAGAAAAAATGAAAGAAGAGCAAAAAGCAACTAAAGATACTTACGAGTCCATATCGCTCAAGTTGAAGACAGGCAAGGCCCTCTTGCCCTTCTTCTCTTCCTTCTTCCGCTTCGCTGGCGTCTGCGATGCCATAGCCCGCACGGGCACGGCCGGAATAGGAGAGGAAGAACCACCATCACCTCCACTGTGATGCACAAGGCATGGCGGGTTCCTAGGCGTCGGCGGAGTCGAGGCATCCGACGATTCGCTCGAGCTCCGCGTCCGCTCCTCGCTCGACTCAAAGGTTTCTTCAGCCGGCGACCGCGCCGAAGGGAGCTCATACATGGAGTCCACTACCTGATTGTCCGGTGCATCTGGAAAACGTTCGAGTAGTGGAGGCGTCATGCTAGGTACCTTGAATTCCTGCACAAAAGAAAACAAACTCTTAGAATAAACGAACTGCAAGGAGATGCAGTCAAAAAAAGCGCTACGCGCACGTAACAGATCTACACCTGTGGCACCGGTCGAGAGGCCCTGAATGGAAGGGTCAGCGAGCTACCCAGAATGTCCTCGTCAGCCTTAAACTTCAGCAGCGGCCGGACGATTCCGTCAACGTCCCCCTTGGAGAGCTCTCTAGTCGAAACCCTAGTTGGGTCGTTGCGGACAGAATAAAGGAACATCGGGTGCGCCCTAGCCTGGAGCGGCTGCACCCGACATTGGAGGAAGGTGCGGATGATATCCACACCGTTCACCTCTTTATCCGGAATCACCTGAAGATCCTCCACCCGACGATAGAGTTCCTCTATCTCCGCCACCTCACCATCCAAGATGTGGTTCTTCCAGGACCTCTTCGGCTGGATTTTCTGGGAGGGGTCAAAAGGAGCAAGGCCAAATTTTTGCCCGTCCACTATGGAGTCGCGGATGTAAAACCATCGTCTCCGCCAGTATTGGATGGACTTGGACATAGAAAAAGAAAATAAGAGAAAATTGGATTTAAGGGAAATGATGCAGCCGCCGATGGGATAAACGCCATCGGAGCCAGATTGCCTCTTCACGAATAGAGCTCCTGGAAGAGGCCAAAGTGCGGCTCGATACCGAGCCAGCACTCACAGAAGGTGATGAAGCAGGAAATGTGAAGAACAGAATTCGGTGAAAGATGATGGAGTTGGATGCCATAGAAGAAAAGCAATCCATGGAGAAAATCATGGACTGGGAGAGAAAGGCCCCGAAGGACAAAAGCGACAAACATGACCCGAAACCCAGCGGGTGGACGGGGAATTACCTCCTCGCCGGGAATCTTGACGGCCTGCTTGTCCTGAGGGATTAGACCCCACTCATGGAGCTTGCGAAGATCGCCCTCACGCGTCTTCGACTGCCGCCAGCCACCATCGGTGACGCGGGTAGCGGCGGTACCCTTCTTGCCACTGGCAGAGGCGCTGTTACCAACTGCAGTGGAGGCCTTCTTTGATTTCCCCATTGCAGTGCGGCAACGGTGACGATGTGAGCGTAGGAACAAAGATGGGAAGGATCGGAGGATTTCTAGCACGTGACGAGAAAAGTTCAACACGGTGGGAGCAGTGAAACGAGAATGGCTACAGTGAAAACAAACAAGTTTTTCCCCAATGATTATAAGGACGAAGAAGATGCACGGTGACCGTTCATCGGGAAGCCCTAGATCCAACATCAGAATCCAACCGTCCACGTGTCAGCACGGCAGCGAACCGTCGCTCACACGCCGTCCACTACGCACGGAAACCGAGGCGACGCCATAATTATCTCCACGTCGCGCATGACCAGTCAATTCAAAGTCAGAATGTGGGACCCACGTTCGACCAGTCACGTCATCTCTGGCGTCGCAGACGGTTGAGGTCACCGATCGTTAGCACTGATGTCATCAAAGCTATACTAGCAACGGTTACAAATCTTCTACTACACAGCTAAAAGTACTCACTCGAATCTATGATTCGAGTAAATACTCGGGGGCTACTCCTATCAGGAGTGCTGGCCACGCACCCGAAATATGATCGAAGTACTACACCATTGAACTATTCTTCGAGTCCTACGTCGAGTCTACGACTGCACTACGGACTCGGGGGCTACTCCCATAGGGAGGATGGATTCAAGCATCCGAAAAATTTGTGTCCTACGGACCTAAAAGTCAACAATGATTGAATTAAAAGTCTCTTCTCGAGTCTACGATTCGAACAGACACTCGGGGGCTACTCCCATAGGGAGCGCTGGTCGCACACCCTCTGAATTCTTCGACTGCAATCTTTCGGATCAGCATGCAAAAACTTTTCGGCAACTTATCTCTAGTTAACGCTAACTGAGTAACATCCTATTTGGCCACCCGAAACACCTCCGCAGTGATAAACATTCGGATGTTGCGTCTGCGACGCAAAGATAAGACCTACAGATACCATCTGATGGCCTGGCAACGCACACGACTGCGCTCTGCTAGTAAAAATCCGTGCTAGCAGGCGCGATGGAAATCCCGACGGACACGTTGGGTACATCATTTGAAAATCACTGGAATTCCACTCCTCTAAGTCCTCAACGGCCTGAGTCGAATTATGCCAGCATATGTTCTGGTTTCGAGTCGAGGGACTCTTAACTGAAGAAGATCATGTTGTTTTATCCTAAGACAGTTAACTGGCCCTGATCCGTCGGGAGAGTCAGGCACACGCATCAACAATCCCTACACACTAAAATCATTCTCTGATAAACAGAAAACAACTGCACCCGAAAGATTGAAGAGTCCTCAGCCGAATCTACGATTCGACTGAACACTCGGGGGCTACTGACATGGTTATACCCCATGGGTACATGACCTTAGCATACCTGGTCCAGTCCAAGGAAGGCCCACAAGAATATACGCGGCCCATGAAGATTTTTGGGTGGCCCAAGCCCAGGATGTCTTCGGATCCTTGGAGAGCAAGACTAGAGTAGATAGAATATTCAAAGGGGAAAACCCTAAAACCTGTAACCAACTCGGTCTGTGCTCGGGACCTGCCTACTTATATATAAGGGCTAGGAGGTCACGATGACGAGGGCACTTCATACCACCGCATACACACCTCCACGCCAGATTGCATCTGCGCACCCCTTTAACTTTCGGTTCCGTCGTAATCATGAGCAGACAATCAGGAGTAGGGTTTTCCCTTCAGGGGCCTGAACCTGGGTAAACTTCATGTCCCCGTGTTGCTTGTTTGCTAATCGGTCCGCGATCTCCAGCATCCCCATCTTCTCCAAAACCCAACCTCATAACAATGGGCATTGACGAGATTAAACCTCGTCAGCTTCCAACTCACAAGAAACCAAGTTATTCCAAAGTGTCCACTATAAATTCCTATGCATGGTGTGTTACACCATTCCAAGTATATTCTCGTTTTCATCTATCTTCCAATTAAAAACTATTTTGTTATTTGAAATTTTAGTGATTAAAGCCCTCACAAACTTGAAGGCACACTTTACATCCTTTGCCCCTAATAAACTTGAACCATTGTGTCATCTATGTTGTATATGCTTGCACTTATACGTTGGAATTAGCAGAACTGTGTTGTCACGGGGAACATTTTCAACATTGCACTTGTACTTTGTACTCAGTTGATATCATGCTATTTTTCTATGGATGTCACCGGTGTGAAATAAAGAGGGAACTTGTAAGTCCATGGAGTTTGTATTTTGTATTAGAGAAACGCCTGGGCCGCTAGCGTAAGCCATGCCTAATCATGGTGGAAACTTCAGCATCACCATAGTGAGCTATCTATGAAGCATCCTCAATAAAAAGCTATGCACATAGTAAATTAAAAGATCGCTGAGATGCTCATTGTCTACTTGCCTTGTCATTTTGGTTATGGGATAGCTCTTGTACCATGTGCAAGGGGTATCCCATTGGCGGTTCTCTATGATATGCATGTACTTACAATGACAAGAACTTACAGGTGACTGAAGTTGAGTAGCATGAGGTGTCGCCCTCGTATTCAAGGGACTTGAGATTGCCAACTTATATTTCGTCAAGCATATACTCCATAGTTTGTTCACTTTAACCTTAATCACTTAAGATGCTTACGATAGGGGCAATGAGGGCTGAAAGCTAACAAGTACCATAATTTTTGGAAGATCTTTTTGAAACTTGAAATCCCTGCTTCCTTTATGAAAGGCCTTTCTTCCACCATTATTTGAGTCTCTGCCTTCTACCTTTAGGCACCATTAAGAGAGCATAGTTGTCATCCTGTGTGCAGTGTTCCAAAACTTATTGATTGATGCATATTGTGATATTACTTGTTCTTGTGCTATTTGTTTCTAGTCACCCTTGTGGACTTTGAAGGTGTCCTATGCATCTATTTCCTACTCTATGAGGGACAAGATGATGCCACTATGCCATGTTTTTCTGTATGTGAAACAAAGAAACATTTTTCAATGCATGTTATTCATGATCTTTGTTTGTAGTCTTTCATGTTGCATGCATAGTTACTATGTCCTATTGTTAGAACTCCATCTTTCATGCACATGTTTAGAGTTCTTTGATCCCAGCTTTCAATTCTTGCAAATGGTTTGATCTTGGTTTTGATGGTGCATGTCACCTCAAAAATTATTCTTTTTTATCACTAACCTACTCGGGGACGAGCAGGAGTTAAGCTTGGGGGTGCTTGATGCGTCAGAAACGTATCTATAATTTTTGATGCTCCATGCTTGTTTAGTATCTACTTTGCTTTGCTTTGACTTTCTTTGAGGCATTTTTATATATTTTCTGGAACTAACCTATTAACAAGTTGCCACAATGCATGTTGCCTGTTTTCTTCTGTTTTTGGTTCCAGAAAGGCAGAAAATCAATATTCTTGGAATTGGACGGGACAAAAGCCAAAGTCAATAACTTTCTGTGGGGATAAGAATCCATAAGACGAGACGGAGACGCGAGCCAGGGCGGCCAGAACCCCCTAGGTGCGGGTGGGCCCTGCCCCGCGCCTGGGTAGGGTGTGGGGCCCCCGATGCAGAAACTCTAAGTAAACCGATCAATATTCCATGAAACCTTCTATAGCCGCCGCCACCATCGTCCCTAGATCGGGGGGATCTGAAGTTCTTCCCGGCACCTTGCTAGAGGGGAGATCATCCTGGAGGCCTTCTCTCCGGTATGATGCGTGAGTAGTTCCACCTTGGACTATGGGTCCATGTAGTAGCTAGATGGTTGTATCTCCTCCTTGTGCTTTCATGTATAGATCTTGTGCGCTCCGTTCATGATCAAGATCTAATCTATTTGTAATCATGCATGTTGTGTTTGCGGGGATCCGATGGATATTGATATTACTATGTCAGATTGATTAATGCTTTTGTCTTTATGATTCTATCATGTATGTGATGTTTTTGATCTTGCATGCTCTCCGTTGTTAGTAGCTGTCTTGGCCGAGTAGTTGCTAGTGACTCCAAGAGGGGGTATTTATGCTCGATAGTGGGTTCATGCCTCTAGTTTCCAAGGGAAGTGACAGAAATCTCTCTAGTTGTAGATGTGTTGTTGCTACTAGGGAGAAAGCAACGGTCTCTTGTTCATGGAACAAGTGGATTGTTTACCTTACACACTTTGCTTAAAACAGTTGTCTGTTGCTTGCAACTTAATACTGGAGGGGGTTCAGATGATAACCTGAAGGTGGACTTCTAGTCATAGATGCAGTTGGATGGCGGTCTATGTATATTGTTGTATTGCCCAAACGAATCTCATAGGATCTTTTTGTCTGATATTGCATTGTTATGCCTTTCTCAGTTCCTGTCAATTGCCATGTTGTAATTTGTTTACCCTTCATGCGATGTTGTTTATCTAAGGAGAGCACCTCTAGTGAACTATGGACCCCGGTCCAATCTTTATAATTTATACATTTTCCACTGTTACGTGTTTACTTGCTGCAAACCATTACCTTCCAAACCATACATTTAATCCTTTGTTATAGCAAACCGGTGAGCTTGACAACCTCACTGTTCGTTGGGGCAAAGTCTTGAGTTTGTGTTGTGTAGGTCTCCGCGTTGCTTGCAACACCTGTGTGACATTTCCTTCCTCCTTCTGGTTCGATAACCTCGGTTTCTTACTGAGGGAAAACTTGCTGCTGTGCTACTTCACACCCTGCTCTTGGGGTTCCCAACAGGCTCCACGTCAGACATCAAGCTTTTCTGGCGCCGTTGCCGGGGATGCCAAGGACGTCTTCATTAGGGGAGTCCTTCACTTCCTTTCTCTTTACTTTGTTTTTAGTTTGCTTTGTTTCTTTTGCTTGGTTTTGTTTGCCTCTTTTATAAAAACCCAAAACAATTAGTTTAGTTTGGTTTGGTTTACTTTCTTTATTCAAAAACACAAAAAAATTAGTTCCTACTCTAGTTGCTGGTCTTTTATTGCCTTGCTTGGTCATGCTTTCTATCAATGGATGGTTTCTTTGAAACTAGTTCTTATTGGCAAGGTGAGTTCACGGAAGAACAAAATTATTATTATAAGGAACACTGTTTGTCACAAAAAGGGAAACACTTATTGGAACAAATTGACAAATTGAATACTATTGCTACAGAGGTGTGCTCTACTTATAATGTCACTTATTGCTTTGATAAAGCTTGTCGCTGTAGGAGGAATAAACACCTCCCTTTTCAATGTGAGTATAATGATAATGTTACCATATCCTATTATGTTAAAGGGAATTATGACTTTTATGATGTGGAACAAATTGAATAATTTATTGCCTTCAAGGGTGCATTTGAACTTGCTAGTTTGCTTGAAAATACTTATGATGCACCTTATGAATGTGAGGTTTTTGCGATACTTAAATTTTTCTTTGATAATTACAAGGAAGAAAATGGCTATATTCTTGAATATTTTAATAGATGCTTTCCACAAATGGAAGAGACTAATGCCTTGCAGGAGCCTATGGAAGAAGAAATTGTTGAAACTGGAAGCTCATTAGATGAAAAAGAGGAGGAGAGTGATGAACAAAAGGAGGAAGAATGGATCTACCCATGCCTACCTTCTAATGAGAGTAACTCTTTATCCCTTACATTATTTGATTGTCCCCCATGCTTACCAAAGGAGGATGAATGTTATGTTCCTATGGATCCTTTTGAAATATCTACTTTGGGTAAAACCCGTGAAGGTTTTAATCATACTACTTTTGAGCTTCATAGAAATTATGTGTTTGTAGCTCATGAAAAGCCTGCTTTATGTGATAGTTATATTGTTGAGTTTATTCATGAAGCTATTGAAAATTATTATATGAGAGGAAAATATGGTTATAGAAGTTTTCATGGTACTGAAACACCTCTCTATGTGCTGAAAGTTTTGAAGTTACTATTGTTTTATCTTCCTATGCATGTCACTTTGTTCTTTATGAATTTATTTCTTACAATATTACTATGCATAGGAAGAGGGTTATAATTAAATGTGTTTTGCATTTGCTTCTTGATGCTCTCTTTTAGTTCAACTCATAGTTCTTATGTGAGCATCTTCTCAAACTTTTCGAGCCTAACTTAAAGGCCTTAAAGAAAAGTACTTGTTGGGAGATAACCCAAGAGTTTCCTTGAGTCTTAGAAGTTATTACTTCTGTAATGACCTCTCCTTATCCTTTTTGTTTGCTTTTTTGTGCCAATAATGACCTCTAATGAGAGGGAAGTAAGATTTGGGGAGTTGCTGTCCCGAAACAGATTTCTGTCCTCCACCAAAAACATTCGTGAGGAGTCTCTGTAACTCGGATTAAGCTCAAAATTTACAAATAAACCCCCCAGTACGTTAGATAACTTTCGTTAGTTTAAAACTTTTTTTTTTGTGCAACAGAAGGTGTTCGAAAAAATCGGTTTCTACCTATTGGTCTGTTTTGACAGATTTCTGCCATTATTTGCATTTGCTTCTTATTGATTCCTTCTTGAGTTCTCTTTAGGTGAATTGAGCTTTTTGAAGGATTTTCTACAGTTGCTTGTGTTTTTAGTGAAAAGTCTTGCTGTTCCAAAGCTTTGCCAGAGGTCTAATATCTTTTGAATACACTAATGTTGCTAATGAAGATTGTGTGAAGTTTTGTATGAAGGAAATATTTCAGGTGTAGAGAGAGAATGATGTAGTGAGATGAAGAATGGACAAAAGCTTAATCTTGGGGATGCCACCAGGGTGTCACCCCAAGAAATATCCAAGAGGTACAAGCATCAAAGCATGGGGATGCCCAAGGCATCCCCTTCATCAATAAAAAGCTCACGTCTGTCTAGATACTTCGTTTTTATTATTTCATGCATTGTTGTGTTGTTCTTGGAGCATCTTAGTTTTTGTTTTATTTTCTTAGGTTGTTTAGTTTGCTTGAATAAAGTAGTTTGGACCCCCGTTCTCACTGTGTTGTTTTGCAAATAAGTTTCTTGGTGTTGGAAAGGAGTAGGAAGTTCCTGCTTGTAAGTGCAAGAGGAGCTTGCATTGACTGTGACTTAGACTTTAGCATGACATGCTAGGTGTTGTTTTGACCTTATGATTAGTGATTATTGATGTAGCATGTGTTGTTCCAAACAATTGGGATTTCTTAATGTGCCTTGAACAAATTATGCTTTATTTTAGCATGCAAAAAGCATAGTATTGTGGTATTCTCCTTTGATGGTTTGTTTGGGTTGACTTCGCACATTCTCACACCATGTTATGACTATGAAAAGTCACCATAGCCTCTATGATCATTTAGTCCTTGACTTGTAGTACCACTCCTTTGATTAGTAATGTTTTGTTGCTCTGCATGATGAAGGCCATTATGCTCTCTTAGCTGGTTGCTCCCAGTCTTTTGCTAGCCTCCACTTGTATGAGTAAGTTCTACTCATGCTTCCAACTCCCAAGAAACCAAGTTATTCCAAAGTGTCTACTATAAATTCCTATGCATGGTGTGTTACACCATTCCAAGTATATTCTCGTTTTTATATATCTTCCAATTAAAAACTATTTTGTTATGTGAAAATTTAGTGACTAAAGCCCTCACAAACTTGATGGCACACGTTATATTCTTTGCCCCTAATAAACTTGAACCATTGTGTCATCTATGTTGTATATGCTTGCACTTATACGTTGGAATTAGCAGAACCATGCTGTCACGGGGAACATTTTCAACATTGCACTTGAACTTTGTACTCAGTTGATATCATGCTATTTTTCTATGGATGTCATCGGTGTAAAATAAAGAGGGAACTTGTAAGTCCATGGAGTTTGTATTTTGTGTTAGAGAAACGCCTAGGCCGCTAGCCTAAGCCATGCCTAATCATGGTGGAAACTTCAGCATCACCATAGTGAGCTATCTATGAAGCATCCTCAATAAAAAGCTATGCACATAGTAAATAAAAATATCGCTGAGATGCTCATTATCTACTTGCCTTGTCATTTTGGTTATGGGATAGCTCTTGTACCATGTGCAAGGGGTACCTCATTGGCGGTTCTCTATGATATGCATGTACTTACAATGACAAGAACTTACAGGTGACTGAAGTTGAGTAGCATGAGGTGTGGCCCTCGTATTCAAGGGACTTGAGATTGCCAACTTATATTTCGTCAAGCATATACTCCATAGTTTGTTCACTTTAACCTTAATCACTTAAGATGCTTATGATAGGGGCAATGAGGGCTGAAGCTAACAAGTACCATAATTTTTGGAAGCTCTTTTTGAAACTTGAAATCCCTGCTTCCTTTATGAAAGGCCTTCCTTCCACCATTATTTGAGTCTCCACCTTCTACCTTTAGGAACCATTAAGAGAGCATAGTTGTCATCCTGTGTGCAGTGTTCCAAAACTTATTGATTGATGCATATTGTGATATTACTTGTTCTTGTGCTATTTGTTTCTAGTCACCCTTGTGAACTTTGAAGGTGTCCTATGCATCTATTTCCTACTCTATGAGGGACAAGATGATGCCACTATGCCATGTTTTCTGTATGTGAAACAAACAAACATTTTTCAATGCATTTTATTCATGATCTTTGTTTGTAGCCTTTCATGTTGCATGCATAGTTACTATGTCTTATTGTTAGAACTCCATCTTTCATGCACATGTTTAGAGTCCTTTAATCCCAGCTTTCAATTCTTGCAAATGGTTTGATCTTGGTCTTAATGGTGCATGTCACCTCAAAAATTATTCTTTTTTATCACTTACCTACTCGGGGACGAGCAGGAGTTAAGCTTGGGGATGCTTGATGTGTCGGAAGCGTATCTATAATTTTTGATGCTCCATGCTTGTTTAGTATCTACTTTGCTTTGCTTTGACTTTCTTTGAGGCATTTTTATATATTTTCTGGAACTAACCTATTAACAAGTTGCCACAGTGCATGTTGCCTGTTTTCTTCTGTTTTTGGTTCCAGAAAGGCAGAAAATCAATATTCTTGGAATTGGACGGGACAAAAGCCAAAGTCAATAACTTTCTGTGGGGGACAAGAATCCATAAGACGAGACGGAGACGCAAGCCAGGGCGGCCAGACCCCCCTAGGCGCAGGTGGCCCTGCCCTGCGCCTGGGTAGGGTGTGGGGCCCCTGGTCGCCTCTCAGCCTTGCCTCTTCGCCTATAAGAAGCACCCGATGCAGAAACACTAAGTGAACCGATCAATATTCCACGAAATCTTCTCTAGCCGCCGAAACCGTTGTCCCTAGATCGGGGGGATCTAAAGTTCTTCCCGGCACCCTGCTAGAGGGGAGATCATCCCGGAGGCCTTCTCTCCGGTATGATGCGTGAGTAGTTCCACCTTGGACTATGGGTCCATGTAGTAGCTAGATGGTTGTATCTCCTCCTTGTGCTTTCATGTATAGATCTTGTCAGCTCCGTTCATGATCAAGATCTAATCTATTTGTAATCATGCATGTTGTCTTTGCGGGGATCCGATGGATATTGATATTACTATGTCAGATTGATTAATAGTTTTGTCTTTATGATTCTATCATGTCTGTGTTGTTTGTGATCCTGCATGCTCTCCATTGTTAGTAGCTATCTTGGCCGAATAGTTTCTAGTGACTCCAAGAGGGGGTATTTATGCTCGATAGTGGGTTCATGCCTCTAGTTTCCAAGGGAAGTGACAGAAATCTCTCTAGTTGTAGATGTGTTGTTGCTACTAGGGAGAAAACAATGGTCTCTTGTTCATGGAACAAGTGGATTGTTTACCTTACACACTTTGCTTAAAGAAGTTGTCTGTTGCTTGCAACTTAATACTGGAGGGGGTTCGGATGATAACCTGAAGGTGGACTTCTAGTCATAGATGCAGTTGGATGGCGGTTTATGTATATTGTTGTATTTCCCAATCAAATCTCATAGGATCTTTTTGTCTGATATTGCATTGTTATGCCTTGCTCAGTTCCTGTCAATTGCCCTGCTGTAATTTATTTACCCTTCATGCGATGTTGTTTATATAAGGAGAGCACCTCTAGTGAACTATGGACCCCGTTCCAATCTTTATAATTGATACATCTTCCACTGTACTTGTTTACTTGCTGCAAACCATTACCTTCCACGCCATACATTTCATCCTTTGTAATAGCAAACATGTGAGCTTGACAACCTCACTGTTCATTGGGGCAAAGTCTTGAGTTTGTGTTGTGCAGGTCTCGGCGTTGCTTGCAACACCTGTGTGACGTTTTGTTCCTCCTTCTGGTTCGATAACCTCGGTTTCTTACTGAGGGAAAACTTGCTGCTGTGCTGCTTCACACCCTGCTCTTGGGGTTCCCAACAGGCTCCACGTCAGCCATCAACTTCGCAGCCGACATGAAGCCCCGACGCGGTAAAGTCTTTCACCCCAACAACGAGAGCTTGGAGACATCCTTCTCGGCAAGTACAGAGAAGGACTTGCAGTGGGTCTCCAGCACCTCGCGAGCTTGGCGCTCCTCCGCCTCGCGAGACCGAGCCGCTAGCTGGGCGAGTCGGCCTGGAGAGTTTCGACCTCGTATCGGAGCTCCTTGGCCTCCTAGATAGAGTCCTCTCAACCCTGCTCCACGGATCGTAGAGCATTGCAAAGCCTAAGGCTCGCCTCCAGCTCCTTGGCAAGGAACTCCTGGACCCCAGACAGATGGGCACCGGTCTCTCGGGCCTGGGCTTCGAGCTTTGCCTGACGCTGGGTTAAGGCCACTTCCTGAGACGATACTTCACCTTCCCGACCAGCCAGATCCTCCTGAAGCTTGGAGGCCTGGTCCTCCGCCTCCGCAATAATCCTGGTCATGCATGCAGAAGCATCGCGGAGCTTGCTCTCTGAGCGAAGACGAGCCTTCTCGACCACCCGGCGATCCTCTTCGACGGAAGCCACCAGGAAACGATCCATCACAACATGGACGTCCGAGGCAAGCTGACCCATCAGCGGGATCCGGGAGGTGTATCCCGGCTCCACTACTACCAACTCTCCAGCCTTGATGCCCTCCCCAAGGCCTTCCGCCTGGCTTGGGAGGGTAGAGGGAGCCAAATCAAGAAGTCCATATCCTGCAGGGTCGGAGGCCTTGGCCTCCCCGAGACTGTCCAAGCAGGGGCTAGCATCACCCCCCTGTGTGGCAACCGCGGCGCTCTCCAAGGGACCGGGGCTATGGGCAGGCTCACCATCACGGTCACCTCGATCGCGCCCCTGGCAGAATGAGCAACCTCTTGAGGACCTTCCTGGGGCACCGCGTACCCCGCCGTGGCCTATACATCGCCTGTCATCGTAGAGGAAGGGTCGTGGTGACGGCCGACGTCGGTAAGCCTTAGGCCCCCGCCTCAGGTACGGGAGCGGAAGCCGTAGTCCCATCCGGCAGGCTCAGGGGGCGTATCATAGGCTGAACCTTTCGAACCGACGTCCGCTTCACCCACCACAGTTTCTTCGGATGCTCCTCACTGTCAGGCAGCAACCAGTGAGCGAGGGCCAAAGGCATGGGGGCCAGGGCACATGGGAAAACAGCTTACCTGGTAGCACCTCCCGACCTGACCTTGACTCCCTAGTCACTCTGACGCGCACCAGGGGGACGAAAGCCCTGACGCCGCGAGACCATCCATGTGCCGCAGTCGAGCCCTCCGAAGGTGAGCCCTCCTCCCTAGTGTGCTTCCCTCGGGATGTGTCAGGAGGGTTCATCTCGCCAGAAGAGTTGCAGCACCGTGCAGCCACCAGAGCGGTGGGCTCCGAGTCCAAGGGATTCAAGCGTGGGCCCGAGTGCCCCGAGGGCAGGATCCCTCACTTGTAGAACTTGGGGAGAAAGGAAAGGATCTCTTCCTTGCGAGGATCGAGGTGGAGAGGCCAAACCACCTCGGGGAGCTCGGCGGTGGCGGAGGTGTGCAGTAGCTCGTGGAGGAAATCTGCGAACACGGTATGGTCGGTGATGCCGGGTCCCAGGGTCAGGTGATCCGGTGCGGCAAAGTCCCACATGTCCTTGCCATGTTTCTGCAGTGGAGGAATCTGAAGGCGCATGTACTCCATGGCCACTAGGGGGGCCGTCAGGCCGGAAGTGTTGAGCTCCTCGATGCGCGAGATCAGAGCATCAACCTGGTCTCCCTCCAGGCTCGCGGTGGACCAGCGCCTACTAGATTTTTTGGCCAGGGTTGCTGGGTGAAGGAGATGAGGGCTCTTGCTCTACGTGTCCATCAGGATCCATCGCTTTCAGAAGTCCTCGACATGATTTGACCATCTCATTGGGAGTTTGAATGACCCCTCATTCACGAAGGAGGCGCAACCGATCACTCGGGAGGTGGACGTTAGGTGAAGGGCATAAATGTTCCTCAACAGCGCCACCGAAGGATTAACCCCAATGAAAATCTCGCACTAGCATGCGAAGATGGCGAGGGTGGTGACGGAGTTGGGCTGCAGGTGGAGGGCACAGATCTGGTAGTGCTCTAGAACCGACATGAAGAAGGGGAGAACGGCAGGACCAACCCCTCTATGACGGTGTGGTATAAGAATGGGGGCATCGACCCCGATAGGCTGGACAGATCCACCGATCCCAGCCATCCCCTAGTCATGGCCCACTCATTCCAGTCCGAGGCGAGCTGCGAGCGGCACCGGTCAAGACCGGTGTCAGTTTTGATGGTGGAGGGCATCAACACCTCCCTAACTCCTCTTCCTCATACTTTGACTCGGAGGGGCCGACAGGGGGCTGCTTCCCCTTCGTGAAGATCAAGGCTCGCCGGCGAGACATCGTGTGTGGTGGGGAGGAGCAGATGCGCGAAGCGTGCGTGGGAGGCTTAGGCAAGGGGAAAGGGGGAATGGATCTCGCCCTGCGAGAAGAAGCGACACTTTATAGCCCAATATGCAACCAGCACTGAGATGCGCCCCTCCCGAATGCACGCTTTGGGACCAGAGGAGACACGCATCATGTATGGAGCCAGTCGTCAATATGGCTGTTAAACCCTTCGTCATCTATCTCGAGACGCGCCGGTCCAATGGCCGGGGGCTACTGTCGGATACCTGGTACAAGGGGTACCCCTATTCGTCCACGACTAGCCCAAAACCAATGTTCGGGCAAGCGTCGCGAGGGGAGGCAGAAGGCTAGCCTCACAAGGGCCTCCACCCAAGGGCATGCCCCCGAAGGGCATAGAGCGAGGGACCCTATGGAGGGACGCCAGCAGCCTCTGGCAGAGTACGACAAGGCCAACAAAGGCATTGGATTCCACGCCTTATATGGTCGTCCTTAGGGACGACAAAGTCAAGGGCGCAACAGGTGGGGCCCCACCGGGAGGACGGCTGCTCTCCCCACTTTAGCGCACTAGGACGAAAGAAGGTACACTGGGAAGCCAGAGATGACTGGAGCGGAAGCTGTAAAGGTGTCATCAAGATGGTGTGGACTTAGTCCATGTAAATTAGCATCCTGGACCGGGTCATCCAGGGGCGTCCCTATGGACGCCCTTCCCGCCCAAAGGCTAGGGAAGTGGCCCGACGCCGCCCTATATAAAGGCTCCCCCTCCTACCTTAGAAGGGATCAGTCCTTAGCGATCTAAACCCTATTGATCTCGTCTCCATTGTACCCTCGTGAAGCCAAGCTAGTAATACAACAAAGCAGGAGTAGGGGCTTTACCTCCTCACAAGGGTCGCGAACCTTCGTGAAAAACACCATGTCGCCTCTCTGCCATGAATCTAGCTTCGTCGTCTCCACCGTCGCCAAGGCTACTTGAGAACGCATGTTCATCCCTCTCTCAAACATAGGGATCATTGGACCCTAGTTAGTTTACGGTACAAATCTTCGACAGCAATGACGCCCTAGGCTATCTCTGCGCTACCTACCATGGTGTGGGTCGCCTACGTCCGCGTATGGTCTTTGTCATGCCTAGTTCTTCATCACCTACATCAAGTATTGTCGTCGCTCCTCTCTAGGCGTCCAGCATGACCACTCTGGGTCGCCGTTGGTTTTGTCGTCTTCTACTCTTCATCCACAACAACCTTGTCGCCATCGTCATCTTGTACCCTACAACACTGGCACACAGGTTCACGATGGTGCCTGCTCTTGTGTGCCCGGTTTTGGAAACACTGGTGCATGCCTTCATCCTCGATGCGTCCCCGAGCCTGGCAATCTCAGATCGGCGCCTCGTCTTCATCGGCCTCGACAATGTCTTCTTTGGCATCAATAACTTCCTCTATGACTGCCTTGACCACGTCACCGACAAGTTCTTCGTTGCATACTAGGTTCTGGCAAAACTAAAGTGTGCGTTCTTCCCCGACGTGCGCCTAGTTCTGGCAAAACTATGGTCGCACCTCATCCTCGACTGCTCTGACTACATCGACACTCGGCAAGCCTTCACATACCCACGGCACGCCTCCGCGAACCCTCGGCAAGTCTTCGCGGACCCTCGACGTGTCTCCGTCATCCTCCTCGCGCACTATGCACATGCGGCTTCACGTGCGGCAGAGTATGGGTGTACCCATAGATAAAAGTCTATACCTATACTCATACACGTGACTTAATAGGTAGTGTATGGATATTACCCGTGACAAAGTTCTAGATCGGAATAACAGCCTTGGCCTCAGCTGGTTTTCTTGTTGATTCAATATAGCGTACAAGAGAGAAGATATACATGGGGGAGAGAAGCCGATCATAACAATCAGGGAGAGGAGTCCGGCCGGGTGGAACACTAATCCCATACCATGTCGTGACAGCCTCAAAAACCTCCTAATTACATATTACAAAAAGTTGCTACACATATTGTTTAACAGTCCCCGTTAATTACAACCTTGTGAAAGGTTCAGATTACGCTTAAACTCATCAAGATATCTGACTGGAAATGCCTTTGTAAAACCATCTGCAACTTTAATCTTTGCTTGAAATGAACTTGATCTCTAATAACGTATTTGCAACTCTTTCCCTAACAAAGTGAAAATCAATCTCAATGTGCTTAGTCCTTGCATGAAAGACAAGATTTGCAAATAGGTATGTTGCTCCTAGATTATCACACCATAAACAAGGTTTTTTACTTTAGTGTAACACCAAGCTCACCAAGAAGAGCTCCAACCCATATTAACTCAGCTGTAACATTTGATAGAGCTTTATATTCTTCTTGAGTACTTGCCCTAGAAATAGTAGCTTATTTTCTGGCACTCTAGGAGATCATATTTGGCCCAAATAATATAGCAAAACCTCCTATAGATCTCCCATCATCAAGACAACCTGCCCAATCTACATTAGAAAAATCACTAAGAAAACTGGAGGAGGACTTCTGAAAAGTGAGCCCAGTCTTTAAAGTGCCTTGTATGTATATTAATATCCTTTTGGCATCTGTCCAATGAGACATGGTTGGAGCATGTAAATATGGACAAACCTTATTAACCGAGAAGGATATATCAGGTTGTGTTAATGTCAAGTATTGTAAAGCACCCACAATGCTTTTGTATTCAGTCATATCATCAGGACGTAGAGGAGTTCCCTCATCAAGGGAGAACTTCTCAGTTGAATACAAAGGAGTAGGGAATGGTGTACATAATATCATACCAATCCTTGTAAGCAAATTAGTAGCATATTTTTCCTATGTAAGAATTAACCCATCATTGACTTTTTTACCTCAATATCCAAGAAAAAGTGTAGATCTCCCAAGTCCTTGAGAGCAAAGACATCTTTGAGATCATGGAGTAGAATACTGATTGCTTGATCTGAAGAGCTGGTGACTATAATATCATCAACATAAATCAGAACAAATATCATGATATCTGACTTTTTGTTGAGAAGAAGTGAAGTATCAGCTATAGATGGAATAAAACCAAGTGTTTGCAATTTTTTACTTAGCCTGGAATACCATCCTCTAGGAGCTTGTTTGAGACCATAAAGATCTTTTTCAAGTTTGTAGATGAAATGTGGAACTTGAGGATCTTCAAAACCTGGGGGTTGTTTCATATAAACCTCGTCTTCCAGAACACCATGAAGAAACACGTTCTTGACTTCTAGCTGTCTCAAACTCCAGCCTCTCGAAACAGCCACTGATAGAACAAGTCAAATAGTAGCTGCCTTGACAACAGGACTAAAAGTATCTTCATAGTCTATGCCATATCTCTATTTAAAACCTTTTGCAACCAGACGGGCTTTGTATCTATCAACTGTACCATCTGCATTTTTCTTTATTCGTTATACCCACTTATAGTAGAATTGGAAGGAACAAGATGCCAAGTTTTGTTTTCCATGAGAGCAAGATATTCTTCAGTCATAGCTTTGTGCCAACGATAATCTAACAGGGCTTCAGAGAATGTAGATGGTTCACCTGTACTTATAAACAAGCCATATCGAATAGTACCATCAGTATATTGTTTTGTTTTTCTTATACCTCTCTGAAGACGGGTGACCATCTAGGGCTTTGTTGATTGACTTGGAGAAGAATCAGCAGTGGCAGACAAACCTGAGCCCATAATATTTTCTCCACTATCTTCTGCTATCGCTCCACTATTTTCTGTTGTCACCGCTCTATCCTTTTCTGTAGCATCTGACGGTGATGTTGGTGGGGTTAACATCGACCGGGGAAGACTCTCACATTGGCGAGAGAGATGCGTGAGCGTGTGGTGTCAGCGGAGGTGTACGCCTGCATGGCGACACCGACATGCACCCACGCGAATACAACAAGCGCCTGCATGGCGTGTGCCCACGCGGGGACAGCGACGCACAATGATGCGATGGCGACACGTGGCCATGTGGTGGCATCATAGACATGCGCCTGCGCCCGCGCCTGTGTTCACACATGAGGGAGTCTTCCTTGTCGTCAGCATGGGGACCAGGTGCTGACAAGGGAGAATCAGCACCGAGATTAGCACGCACAGGATCCAACAAAGATTGAATGTTTTGCATGGAGTTTGTATCTGCATTATATGGACTCGTTTCTGCACTATTTGACCTGAAATTTTCTCGTGCATTTTGTTGGACTTCAATGGGATCTACAATCATAGCATTTTCTAGGGCAACTTGACCAATATTAGTAACCTCGGGAATAATATGCACACTCATATGATCATCAATATGTGTCTCCCCATTATCTTTAGGTAACAAAAGAATACCTTGTTTAAGACGCCTGCCAGCATTTGGATGCAAAGTAGCAAAGGGGAAGACTTTTCATCAAACACCACATCTCTTGAGATGTAAACACATCATGTTTTGGTGTCTAAACATTTTACTCCTTTATGACGAGGACTGTAGCCTAAGAACACACATTTAGTGGAGCGAAAAGCAAGTTTCCTGTTATTGTAAGGACGAAGGTTAGGCCAGCAAGCACAACCAAAGATTCTAAGAGACTCATAATTGTGTTTAACATAAAGGAGACGTTTAACAGGAGTATCAAAATTGATAACCTTGCTAGGAAGTAAGTTAATGAGAAAAGTGGTTGTGAGAAACGCTTCATCCCAAAATTTAAGAGTCATAGATGCATGCGCAAGTAATGCAAGACCAACTTTAACAATATGTCAATGCTTGCGTTCTGCTGAACCATTTTGTTGATGTGCATGTGGACAAGAGACATGATGAGTAATGCCTACTTTTTGAAAAAAAACTGTGGAGTTTTTCATATTCACCACCCCCATCAGTTTGCATAGTAATGATTTTTCTATCAAACTTCCTTTCAACAAGTTGCTAAAATTTAAGAAAGACATGATAAAATTCAGAACGCTTTTTGAGAAAATAGATCCAAGTAAATTTACTAAAATCATCAATAAAGCTTACATAGTATGAATGTTTTCCTACAGAGGTAGGTGCTGGTCCCCATACATTAGAAAAAACTTGTTCTAAGGGAATATTGGATACACTAGTAGAGACATGATATGGTAATTGATGGCTCTTAGCTAGTTGACAAGAATCACAAATGTATGGATTTATTTTTGGCGAATGAGCTATATGATGTTTCCTAAGAATTTGCTAAACCACAAAGGAGGACGGATGTCCTAGACGATGATGCCATGTAGAAGACAACGACTTTATTGTGATGAAGGCTTGCTTGGAAGATGACCTGGTAGACATAGGCACAAAGGGATAGAGACCATCATGACATGGAACTTTAAACATAATTCTCCTTGTGGCCTGATCCTTAATCAAGAAAAAATAGCGGTGAAATTCAAGGAAGACATCATTGTCTAGAGTAAGTTTATGAACATAGAGGAGATTTTTAGATGCATCTGGAACATGAACAATATTTTTAAGATGTAAAGAGCTATGGGGAGTGCGCAACATTGAATGACCAATATGAGAAATTTGCATACCTTTACCGTTTGCTGTGTGAACTTGATCATGTCCTATATACTTCTCCTGGATGGAAAGCTTTCTCATCTCATTAGCAACATGATTTTTGGCACCTATGTCAGAGTACCAGTTTGTATCCACACCATATGAAACCATGTTGGCACCCTTGTCACCACGATCACCATCATCACGACGGTCACGGTTGTTCTGAAAACTCCACCAATAGTCACTTGCAGGATGACCATGGATCTTACATATCTCACAAGTGACATTGACATAGGGCGTGGGCGCACGACCACGACGACGGCCATCATCACGGCGACCACCATCATCTCAGCGTATACTACCATCATCATCATGGCGGTGAGGACGGTCATCATAGCGGCGATCAACAACTCCCTCACGACAATCATCATACCTGTCGCGACGATCATCATGCCCGCGGCGATCATCATAGCAGCGATCATCATAACCATGCCCAAGGTCATCCTGACGAGGACGATCCTCCTGATACAGGCGACCACGGTCCTCCTGGTAGCCACGATCACCCTGATAGCCACGATCACTCTGATGGCCATGATCATCCTGGCGTTGGTCATCTTGATATCGACGTGGAGGTGGAGGATCACCACGCCATGCTATGTTGGCAGAAGAGACAAAAACCTCTCCACCATCATTCACCTTATGAAGTTGATCAAACGCTTGGAACTGACTAAAAAGATCAGATAGAGTAGTATTGAGGTTGGCAATAACAACAGTTTTCAGTGTATTGTAAGAATCACCAAGACCATGCAATATATACCAAATAAGCTCATCATCATCCAGGGGCTTGTCAGCGGCAGCAAGTTCAGAGGCTATATTTTTCATCTTGGCAACATAATTTTCAATAGAGAGATCACCTTTCTTTGTGTCACTCAGAGCAGAGCGGAGGTGTTGAGTCCGAGAATGTGATGCAGTTGTTGTAAGAGCCTCAAGCGCCTTCCACACTTCCGCGGAGGTGTCAAGGCCAATGACATGGGATAGAATATCAGGTGCTATGGAGTTCAAGATGTACCTTAGGACCTGCTGATCACGAGTAGTCCAGGCAACATACTCGGTATTTTCAACAATCATCTTCTTCCCATCTGCAAGTAGCTCAACTTCAATCTCTTTAGCCGAGGCTTTCTCAAGTCCCTTGATAAGATTTAGGACTCGGGAACCATGCAGAGCAGGAATCACTAGAGCCTTCCAGGTCAAGGCGTTGTCGTGTGTAAGGAGCTGGGACGGTGGTGCTCCAAGGGCAGTGGTCAGGGCCGCAACAGACGACACAGAGAGAGCAGATGAGGACGTCATGTGTGTGGATTGCAGTAGCAGCAGAAAGGATCCGCGACAGCAAGCTTTTCTCAAAGGTTTTCTAGGGTTTTATCGACGCAGCAAAGGGATTGCAGCGGATTTTGCTTTTGAGTTTGTGGCTACGGTTTTGTTTGCGATTTGTGTTTTTCTGAGGATCTTCAATGCGACGTCAGGGAAAGTCTGAGCAGCAGCGGTTTTGGGGGTATATGGGTTTTGGCAGTGGCAGTAGACAGACTACAACGACGGCGAGGTGTGGTGGCGGCAGCGGCGGAAGAGACTACGGCAGCGGCGGCTTTTAGACAGCTAGGTCGGGGAGAGGAGGGGCTCTGATACCATGACAAAGTTCTAGATTGGAATAACAGCCTTGGCCTCGGCTGGTTTTCGTGTGGATTCAATATAGCGTACATGAGAGAAGATATGTTGGGAATATGCCCTAGAGGCAAACATGAATGATGATATTTCCCATTGTATTCATAAAGATATAAAGTTGTCCTTGTATGAACATCTGATGTGTATCATTGAATATGTGATTCGGTTGTGGAACTATGCATTCATGTTGTTTGTACTAAATGTCCTTGGTCATTGAGGTTGTGCTGGACACACAACTTAGACCAATATGAAAGTTGGCTTGATGACTCGGTTCCACTTGTCATGGGCATGGTGATGCCATTCCAACTTACACAGATTCGGCTAAAGAGTTTAGCGAGTCGGATTGACCCATATTGAGGTACAACGAACAACTTGTCATTTGTATATCTCAATCAATGTAATCCTTAGACCTGAGGTTGTTGCATAGTCCGAGTTGAGGATCACCGACTTAGGTTATGTCAAACGCTGATCCGTAACTGGGCAGTATAAAGGCCGTGTTCGGGTCGATTGAGAATCAAGCTGCGTGATGTGAATAACCAAGATGGGATTTTGCCCCTCCACTTGGAGAGATATTCTCTGGGCCCTCTGGATGATATGATTCGGAAAGCATGGCCATGCACAAATCGGTTAAGTGTTAACCGAGGCGATCGACTAAGAGTTAGTCGGGTGAATCATTTATCTCGGATCGAGAAGAGAGTTGGACTATTTAAGGGATGACATATATTCGCCTATGGTCTGACAAGGTATATCGTGAGGCAAAAGAGACTCGGACGTAAGTCGTATTGGAAAGGCAAGTCGTCATGACTCATTGGTACTTGGGAGTCGGCACGTTCTGCTAGGAGCCGCTAGCAACTGATCGATTGTGAGTCGGACTCCAATTGTGTTCGAGTATCCATGAGCCTGCCGGGTCACACACTTAAGAGAGGGAGCAAGTTCGGATTGGATCTGAACCGTAAATCTGGTTGGGTCGGACCCGAGCCGGATTAGGACTGAGTCAGTGAGTCAGACTCACAGGAACTGGTATTATATGGGCTTTGGTGAATGGGCCACGAAAGTGAAGCCCACGTTCACTCCCTATATATAGTGGGCACAGTAACCCAGAAGGGTTAATCGTTGTTCAGTTAGGTCATTCCATGTGTTGGAAACCCTAACTCCACAGCAGTCCTGCCGTCGATACGAACCTAGCAGTTCGCCGTCGGTGCTCCTCGTTGTACGTGTGGATACCAGCAGAGGTGCTGTACGATCAGCACCAGGATGATCGGATCGCAAAGGACTGCACTGCATCAACTGACGCGCTACATTAATAATCCGTAACTGCGCGTTTAGTGATAAACCTCGTGGCCTTCTACCTCAGCTAGATCTTGGGATCATCACGTTAGAGGGAAAAGTTTTGTTTTTCTCTGCATGGCCCAACAAGATATATACGGGGGAGAGAAGCCGATCGTAACAATCAGGGATAGGAGTCCGGCCGGGTGGAACACTAATCCCACGTGTCGTGACAGTCTCAAAAACCTCCTAATTACAAATTACAAAAACTTGCTACACATATTGTTTAACAATCCGTGGATATAAAAGTGTGTCCATATTCTGTCCATGCATGTACTCTGCCCATGCATGTACGGTCATTCTGATCTATATTAATGGGCTTAACTTTGTCTATATTTATATGTATTTAGTTAAGAAAGAGGATATTAATATGGACCGTAGGAAGTACGGAGCTTCTGCTGATCAGATAGTGTAACACAAGAAGTACTTTGTTGAATGTAACTAACAACTTGCTTTGCCTCCCTTAGCAACAGAGCACTATAGCTAGACCAACGTACACAAGTAAAGTTCACGCGTAACATAGACTCTTTGATCTCTGAACAACAAATAAAAATTCAACAGGGTAAAAATAAGAGAAAAAAGCTAAAAATCCCCGTGGCCCGCCAGTTCGATCGGGATTTCTCCCGTGCCCAGCTGGCTAGCTGCACGTATATGCATAGCCACGAATCGCACCATGCATGTATGTGGCCTGTGATGGGTGCATGGCGAGTCAGGTCGCTACTTTATTTCTCCAGGCCACTAGCTGACCTGCTCGCCGATGAGATCGAGGCCGACGACGAGGAACGTGACGCCCTGGAAGAGCAGGAAGTAGAAGTGCAGCCCCTGAGCCGAGAGCAGGCTGCGCGTGGCGGCGATGAGTAGAAGGGAGGCCAGCGCCAGCTCCTTCTTGAAGATCCGGTTCGGCGCCTTGGGCTTGCTGTTCTTCTTGGCTGGCGGCGACGTGGCGTCCTCCTCGTCCTGTGCGTCGGCCTGCAGCTGCAAGTCCTTCTTGTCGTGCTCGTGCATCTTGGCCCACGCCTCGAGCCCGCCTTCGGACACGCCACGGACGAGCTTGGCGCCGGCTGGCCTGGCGAGGGTGTCTGCCTCCTCTGCCAGCGCCAACATGTCGGACTCCGACGAGGTCCTGCCGGCCTTCTTGGTAACGACCCACTCGTAGGAGCTCCCCAACTGGAACAGCCCGGACACCATGGCGTTGAACTTGGTGACGGACATGGTGTTCTCGAAGAGGAGGTACGGGATGATGAAGGGCGCGGACTTGGGAGCCGGCAGGATGTTGAGCACAGACATAAGCATCGGCACGTAGCAGATCACCCACACGGGAAGCTGCGCCTCCGGCACGAACATGGTCAGCGGCAGGATAACGCAGAAGAGCGTGAAGGAGTAGAAGGGCAGGATCAGCTTCCTCAGAAGGAAGAAGAGCATCACCAGGTTCGCCTTCTTCCAGAACGGGATCTACAGTTAATTAAAGATGCATACATGATGTCGTTAGGTCAGCATGTGGCAATATATGTGGGTGTGATTTTCCATGCATGTCATGTCACTACAATTAACTCACCTTGGACTTGAAGATGGCCGGGAGGCAGACGCGGAAGAGCTGCATGGGGCCGGAGTGCCACCGGTGCTGCTGCTTCCGGTAAGCCGTGTACGACTCCGGCAGCTCGCAGAGCACCTACGTGCGCGTACACAGATTCAACATTATAATACTAGTAATAATTATTGGCGTCATATATCTCAGAGAGAGAGAGAGAGAGAGAGAGAGAGAGAGCGCTATAGCTAGCTTTAACTGAAGCGATGCGGCCCGCAGTACCTTCACGTCGTTGAGGTAGATGAACTTCCATCCTTGGAGGTGGGCGCGCACGGCGATGTCCATGTCCTCGACGGTTGTGCGATCCATCCAGCCGCCGGAGTCCTCGAGGGCCTCGATGCGCCAGACGCCAGCGGTGCCATTGAAGCCGAAGAAGTTGAGATAGACGCCGTTGACCTGCTGCTCGACCTCGAAGTGGAAGCACAGGTTGATGTTCTGCAGCCGAGTCAGGAGGTTCTCGTCCTTGTTCACGAAGATCCAACGCGCCTGCACTAGCGCAAGCTCCGGGTTCCCCTATATCATCCATCTCCACGTGTCAAACCAAAGGCAAAATTTCGCTTTGCTAGCTAAGGTCAACGGAAAAAATCTGAGATCTAGTAAAAGCAAGTACAATAGTGGGTTATAATTCTGTTGACTAGGCATTTTTTTCTATATGATGAAGAGAGGTAAATAAAAATCCAAATTGTTGGCTCTAATGCAAAGCCAACTTTACACTTGCTCCTAGCCAAAAATAATTTTTTTTTGCCAAGAAAGGGAGTTTTATTTAACAACATGTTGAATACAATCAGAGTTCATCGCTGAGGCGATCTCTATAAGGAAACCACGCAGCCAGACGGCTGTACGGGCCATGTACTCTTCCTAGCTGGGCGAGCGCATGGCTAACGCCATTAGCCTCGCGACTAATCTTTTTTATTACAATCTTCCTTTTCTTTACCAGCTCACGTATCGAGCTTACTAGCATGGCATGGTGAGATATATTTGCACAGCTGTCCTCCAGTAGCCTGAATGCTTCAGCGCAGTCCGTTTCGACAGTTATAGGCATCTCTGTCCAATTCAGAGTTAGCGTTAATCCCTCCTTGATAGCTGCGAGCTCAGACTCGACGACTTCAGTGCATGTCCTCAGTTGTCGGCAGACCGTAACAATCACCTCACCGTTGTGGCTTCTCAAAATCATGCCAGCCCCAGCCGTGCCGTCCGTCTTGAAGACACCATTATTAAAAATGAGAGAAATAGAGAAGATAGCAACTAGTACTAATCTAATAGCCAACCTTATAGCCAACCACTACCTCTGTTTGGAATTATTAGTCCTAAGGGCCAAGTTGCTAATACCAAGACACTTGATAACTCTTTCTTATTAATATATGCATGCATCTATAGTACTATTCCCTCCGTTAGGATTATACGGCCTAAGAGCTTTTTTAAAATGTTAGGAATTACAAATCCTTTCTCATTTATTACCATCTCTCATCCAATGCATGGTCTTATTTTTTTTTCCCTTCTCTCATACATGTATAACTATTGGTGCATGTAGTAATCAAGAGAGTAAGTATATGCAGGAGAGAAGTGAGAGAAAAAGAAGAACATGCATTGGACGAGAGAGAGTAATAAATGAGATAACCCTTATAATCTCAAACTATATAAAAAAGCTCTTAGGACTAATAATCCCGAACGCATAAGCTAGCTCTTCATAACATGATAGCCTCGTATAGCCAACTTGCTAGCTATACTATTGTCCTTGCTCTAATTTAAACATGTGTGATGAACGACAGTAGGCAGGAGTATATATATCTTTTCGTTGTTGACAAATGCACTAAATTAAACAACTAGTAATAGTAGGTTACAAATCTTGGGATTTTATTAGACTAATGTACCGAGCATTTGTATATCAATCTCGAGCAAATTTATAAGGAGAGGTGCATTCGAATATTTTTATTAGTACCTCCATTCTGGTTTATAAGGCAAATACGTATTTTAAGAAAATAGTATGACCGTAAATTTGGTCAACAATATATAAATCATATGTCATAAAAATTGTATCATTCGGAGCGTATTTTAAATATGAATCTAATGGTATAATTTTTGTTAACGGATTTTCTAGTTCTCAGACGTCTAAGAACTTTTTATGTTTCAGTCACCTCTTTCACCATTGGATTTACCTCGTGATTCGTGCAATATGGGATTTACTCATGAGTTCCAACTATGTTATAATTAGGATTTTAATAAGTTGTAATTAGGCTGCAACTAAGGATTAGTATAAATTGTATAAGTTGCAACCTAGTTATAACTGAGAATTAGCACAGATAGTAGGATGATGTCAGTAACTTAGACATAAGTAGTTCTCGGGCATCTTAGATCTAGGCACTCCTTATATATAAGTTTGTATTTTGTTGATCAAATTTACGGTCAAATTATTTTCTTGAAATATGTATTTGTCTTATAACCGGAATAGAAGTAGTACTAATAACTAGTGCCTACTAGCTAGCTAGGTTGCATTGTCCATATATTTGAAACTGTAGTAGTAGTAGGCTGGTCATAGTGTGGAGTAACTTAGAGTAATAAAATACATATATTACTAGTCTAAGTTACTATTCTCATAGTGAAAAATATCATATATGTGATATCATGTAAAGTCTTATTTTTATAATACAGACTCATTTTTCTTGAAATGTATAATGTTACGGTAACATAGGTAATTATCACAAACTCTCTCTCATCATTTAATAGCATGCATGTCATTTAAATGCTTACTACACATAGAAGTACCTCCATTCTGGTGTATAAGGAAAATACATATTTAAATAATAATAATATACCCATAAATTTGGTCAACAATATGTGAATCATAAAAATTATGTTATTGGAAGCGTATTTTGAATATGATCTAATGGTATAATTTTTGTAAAATATAGATTGTATTTTGTTGATCAAATTTATGATCAAACTTAAAAAAAAAAATACGTATTTGCCTTATAAACGGGAAGAAAGATAATACTACTCAACTTACTTCCACCATAACTAGCCGTACTAGTATAATGTTATAGCCGGAAAAAGATGATGGACATGGCTGACTAATACTACTTATGTTGTACTCGTACAGTATAGTAATATAATACCTTGAAGTGTGGGACAGTGAGCTTGAGGAAGTCTGGGTTAGGCTGGAAGTCAGCGTCGAAGAGGGCGACAAACTCGTAGTCTTTGACGTACTCGCAGCCCATGGCGGACTTGAGGTTTCCGGCCTTGTACCCGGTGCGCGACAGGCGATGGCGGTAGATGATGTTCACTCCCTTCTGGCTCCACTTGGTCACTTCCGCCTTGATCAGCATCTGGCACGTCACGTCGTCCGAGTCGTCGAGCACCTGGATCAGCATCCGGTCCCGTGGCCAGTCGATCTGGCACACGTGCAAGATCGACGTCTCGTACACCTATATATCGATCAAATGTACGGATGTGTATGCATGTCAAGCTCTGTTCATGTTCAACTGTGATCTTCAGGCACGTACGTATAGTGAGTAGTGTGACCTCTTTTTCGTTGCACATGGGCATCTGTACGAGGACCATGGGGAAGTAGGCGTCGAGGTCATCGCCGTCCTCGAGGTCGTCGTTGCTGCGGGGCTTGGTGGGGGCGGCGGGGAGGCGGGGCTTGAGGCCGCGGATCTTGATCCAGAAGCAGCCGAGGCAGAGTATGATGCGGTCAACGGACTGCACCATGAAGAGGACGATACAGAAGCCAGAGAGCTTCTGGATAGCCCACGCGATGTAGTCGATGCGGAAGGAGAGCCACGCCACGTACGCGCCGTGGAGCCACCCCTTGATCTCCCGTCTCTCCGGTATGCGGAGGTTCTCCGGCAGGTGTCGGAGGTGCTCCGGCAGGTTCAGGAGGACGTGGTCGGGGAGGTGACGGAGGTACTCTTCCGGCAGGTTCCTCGGGAAGTGCCACCCTTTCAGGTAGGCCACTGTCTCGAAGCAGAGCATGGCGAGGGAGAGCAGCAGGAACGCGCGGAGGAAGCGAAGCATGTGGCGGCCGCGGCCCGAGGCCTCGGCGTCGGGCTCCGCATCGGCGTCGCGGCTGCGGCGCACCCGGCGGTTAACAGCGCCCATGAGCGCCCAGAACCCTCCGGCGAGCCAGGCCACGCTCCCGACGGCGCGATGCGCGCGCAGTAGGAGCACCCACTTGAACTGCTTGGCGTTCTTGCGCCTCGCCTTCTCGGCGCTGTCCATGCCGGGGCCGTCGATCTCCACCAGAGAATAGGGGTTGTCCATCTTGACCACCACCGGTGTGCCGTGCTCCTCCTTGCCGCCCCACCACGACGAATCCGATGACACGTACGTGCTCGGAGGCGCCATTGCTGCTGCTTACGTGTTTCTGGGATGGCCCGAGATCGAAGATGATGAGTTCTCGGAAGCTCAGCTGTTAAGCTCGGTTCTAACAACACAGCATGTGAGGTTGCTTCACCCCACGGCCTCGCTCTTGGCCCTCCAAGATCTTGTGCCACTGATGTGTCTGTCCCTTCGATTCTTACCTCTCAGAATGATCAACTTATCACTCACCTGCTATAGATATATATGCACACGTATACTAGGTGGTTCAGTTTTCTACAGAAAAAATCGCAAGATTGTAATGGATGATACTAGCACATCATTCAGAAAATAAAGCACATACCGATGATGAATACGTACCTTGTAATTAACCTGGTGAGAAAACAAATGGTGGCTGAGCTTCAGATCCAAGGAAGGTTGGCTGCCTTGGAGGAGACAATGCGCACACACGCGAGCACAACGGCACTCACACTCTGGTGTCTAGATCAGCTCACTTCAGTGGCTAGCTGGTTGAGCAGGATAGTAGAGATACAATGGAGTAGTAGAGTGTAACCAACCAACTGCTACTGCTGTACCACAAGCTCCAGACTCTAGACTCCAGAGTGAGGCTTCATGTAGCCCACTAGAAGGGTTTTATAGCCAAGTTGAAGATGCAACACTAGTTAACCAGCAACAGCTACTTCTCCCCTTATTTTTCGAACGCTAGCACGTATCACACGTATAGTAGCTTCAAGTTGACCTGATTTGGGCATTAAATTCAAGTATAGTGATCTGAACTTGTTGACCTAATAACTTTGGTGGAATTGGGGAATCTGCCCGGCACCGTGTGCCTCGATCGAGCCCATGCCATGTGGGGTCTTTAAATGAATTCGGAATCTGGTGCCTGAGCTGAACATGTGTGCACACCAGTATAGTATTGCCATACTTGTACCCTGCGAAGCTCTGTGCGTGAATTTAGCCGTTAAGAGACAGCTAATATGCTCATTAAGAAGCTTCGTTGGAATTTGTCGGTGTCATGTGTTCTGCTTGGGCTGCTTTTTGTCGGTCAGCTGGACTCGCTCGGGCTGACGACCGCCAAGCTCACGTTGGGCTAGAGTTAAAATTGGATCCTGTCTTCGATGGGCCACTAGCGAAACAAGACAATAATAAAATAGAAAAGGATGCGAATAATAGATCACCCTCTCCCTCCGTGACGCAGCACGCGGTCAACCCCTTGATTCCGTAGAGGAAGGGCCATAATCTTCGCTTTTTGCATCACCGGCAACTCCTTCCTTTCGCACGCCTTTCTTTCAAAGTGCAACCTGGTTTCTTTTTTTTTTCTTTTAGGAGTTACTAGCACAATAAGCGTGCGTTGCAACGGATCAACGAAAGATAAACAGTTCTCGCAAAAATATTTGTCTTTTTAAGTTTTTCTATTCCTATGAATCAAATTTTTTAATATGATAATAGTGTCGGCACGTCGTTGTTCAGTTTAAGTTAGGCGACTTTTTTTAGTTTTTTATTTCCACGAATAAACAAATCAATTTGAAAGTGTTGGCGCGTTGGTTACTCATCTTAAGTTAGGCAATTCTTCTAGTTTTTCTATTCTTATAAATCAAAATTTTCAAGCTGAAAGTTTGGGCGCGTTAGTTTTTGAGCTTAAGTTAGACTTTCGTAGTCAATTGTTGAGTCTATCTGAGACGAAAAAACACGAAGACGGGTTTGATTTTACATCTCTCAAGCTCTATTTTGATGCCACGTTTTACTGGGCAATCTCGGTAAACGAACAATCTGTCTCTATTACTTCCAATCTTGCCCCTCCTTTTGTCTCAATCTCTTCAAAAACTTCAGATTGGACACCAAATTATGCATCAAATGAAAAGAATAGTAATTAGTAATTTGAAACCCTAAATTCACCACATGTAGGAGTTCCTACCGAGACCGTGTCAAATCAAAAGGAGCAGCGAATGAATCAAAAGAAAGCAAGTGAGTGAACCAAAGGCAAAATATAGGCATCGGAGGCATGCCTGCATGTGCGTGGAAGGTGGACTAGAGGAGTTGGGTGCACGACGTGAGTGACTTACACGGTCAGGGTGGACACGGACTCGCCAGCTCAGATGCATGCGCACACATTCCGACATTGCCTAGCTCCGGCGCCTCCCTCCAATCCACTTTCCTCTTCATCCTCGTCCGTGAGTCCGAGCTCTATAAGGAGGTCGCCGAGCAGCGCCGTCGTCCATGTCCATGGAGGATTTTCCTCTTCATCCCTGTACGCGAGGCCGAGTTCATCGAGAGGTCGCCGAGCAATGCCATTGTCCACGGCCATGGTGTACGCGGGCTTGGACGCACGATTGGACATGCGCACACGTTCCTACCTTGCCCAACTTGACGACGCCTCCCTCCACTCCACTTTCCTTCCCGTCCCGTCCGCGAGGCCGAGCTCATCGAGGAGGTCGCCGAGCAGCACCGTGAGCAGATTGGGATGAGCGATGGACTAATTTAAGGTTTTTTCTATTAGGGAGCGTTTCAGTTTGACTTCACCGGTGGCAGGCCATGTAATTTGTCTGGATTTACAGGGGCAAAACGGTCCAAAATCGGACAAAAAAAACTGTTTTGCTTTTATTAATAGATACTAGCAGACTTGCCCGTGCGTTGCTACGGGTTGATCAATTGAACATTCAAAAGTTTACAGAGTTGCGAACATACCTTGAGCTTTTAATCATGAAAACCTACTTCATGCTAAATTATTACCAAAATAAAGGATTCCCTTTGATATATTATTCCATCATAAAAGTTAGGTAATAAATTATAAAAAATTACAAACTATGAAATTAATATGATTGGCAAGGGAAAAATATGACATAGAGATTTTCAATGCCTACAAAAGAAGCAATAAAAGAATAATATTGATTGAATTGTACTTGTGGACATACCCGTGTGCTACTACGTCTAGCACCTCATCAAGGAATAGCAAATAAGCAAACTGGAATTAGCGCAGACATTAAGAAATACAATCCCGTGTCCTCTTAGGTTTCAATAATACAATCCCTAGCACTCTCGCGTTGCAACCTTGAAAAGCCGTAGCACTACTACGTCAGTTCGAGTGGGAAGGAAAAATTGATAGAATTAAGGCATTACTTAGGAGATTGCTGACTTATCATCTGTTGTACCTTTGTTGCTGCAGCACTCCGGATTTCACCAGCGATCAGCCGATCTGAGCGAGTGGACGACTCCCAGGCCGACTTGACAAACCGGAGCGCCAGTTGACCAGTGTACATACAGCAGACGAATCATGTATTGATGTACATGCCAGCTAGGCTGCGTGTACACCCTAACGTCTATGGCTAGTGGCTAAATTGCAATCAAGATGTGCTAGAAGATACTTTTGATTGTTAGTGTTGCCGGCATAGCCGAGCTCTGCCATCTAGTGGAAGAAATTCAGGATCTGTTTTGAAAGGTCGTCGGCGAACAATACGTCCTGGGTGAGCGCCGCAGCGATCATTCAGGGAAAAGGACCAAGCGATCGATGGTAAAGGAAAACCAAAACGACGGAAACGTCCCAAATCGTTTTTTGACATCCCTTGTTATGTCGCGGGATCGGACGGTAGGCAGGGCGACAGGTGAACGAGAAAATAATCGCGGAGCAAGCGGCAAGAAACGTTTCTCCCATTATTATGTCCGTGCGTTGCTACGGTGAGTTAGTTTCTTTTCTAGCTTACACAAATCTAATACATGTGAGTTTGTTTAGGAAAATATATTTATATAGTGTTTATATGCAATAAGATAAACAGTTCTCGTGAATATAATTGAGTTTTATTTAGTTCTCTTTTCCTTTTATCCGATAGGATCGTTCTCTCGTTGAATCATGAATAGCGTGAGCAACAACTTCTCATTGGTGTTGTTGCTAAGTTTAAGATGGAGTACGAATTCTTGTTAGTGGCTTTGAGAAGATCAACCCGGCGCTAGAAGATCTGATAGTCAAACCGCTTACCACTTGTCTTCGCCGAGATCTTGGAGTGAGATCCATTATCAATGGTATCGGGTTGTAACGCCCCCAAAATATATTTCATAATAGTTTTTTTTGTTTTCTTTCTGCATCATCATGACAACATGCATAGCATTGCATTATTATGTCCGTAAAATTATTTTTATTAAACATTATTATTGTTTCTAAAATTATCTCTACTTTTAACTCAAATTAAAACTATATTGTTATGCTAATTTTGTTTGTGTAAAATCTATTTTTAAAAATATTTTAAAATAAAACAGAAAAACAATAAAATATATTTTTTTCTTTTTTTGATTACCTTTATGTATAAGACTGAATCTATTCTTTTTCGAAGTGGCAGCCAAGCGCGCACACGCGTAGGAGCTGCCTCTGCTCCGACCACGCTCCAAGGTGCATTCCTCTCTACCCGACCAACGTCGCCGCTCTGAACCGCGTCGACCTCCTGCCTCAGCACTGGCGACACCCTAGCTCGTGCCTCCCTTGCCAACGAACCTACGCTAATTTTGCATATTTGTAAAGCAACAAGGACTTGGCATGTTTCCTGCTATTCCGATTTTCAAAAGAGACTTCAACTTGGCCTCTTCCAATATCACCTAATTGCATGTAGTCCCTGTTATAAATACGGGTCTGCCTATCCAGCCACATACTCTGATGTCTCTTTGCTGGGATTTCATAAAAATCAGTTCAAGATTTTGAGATGTGATGCAGTTAGTAATTTTGTGTTCCTTGTACATGGCATGTTGTAGGCGCGACAACAGTTTATTCAGACTTTGGTACATGATACAGTTTTCTTTAGGCGCGACAACAGTAAAAAAAATTAAAAATGATACAGTTTCCTTGAACAACGCTGAAGCTAAATGCAATGTCGTGGTAAACTACATATTATGCTCCTCCTATATGTATCACACAGTATCTAGAGTGATGCTTTCGATGACGATGACCACAATTATATTATCTTGTGTTTTAGTACTTTGTAGGGCTATCAGACTTACAAGTACTGAACATCTTTTAGTTGAGTAGAACTGTACTACAGCCTTGCAGGTGATTATCTTGTTTGTAATACCAGCTGTGAGAACGTCCTGGGTGAATCATGCCATCAACTCGATGATTGTGTTGACCCATTACATATCCAAGATTGTAAAGTCCAGTGGAGTTGGCATAGGAACTTCCTGGGCAGGGCCTCCTTACAATCTGCTTCTCTACACAGACAAACTGGAGTCAGCAGCGAAGCACACATAGGAAAAATACATGCAAAGCTAGCAAGCTATCTCACAGTTTCTCTGTCTCTGTCGGCATCATTCTCTTTGTCTGCACACCTCCGATCACCCCTGTCTCGACCCACTCTGCCCCTCCAGCGACGGCCTCACATGCAAATCCCCTCCGCTGGCCCTGCCCCCTTATTCCCCTTCCACCGGCCTCCTAGCTCCCATCACGGAGTGGCCGCCTAGGCATCGTGGACCTGCTATGCGTCGCGCAGATCGAGCGGCATGGTGAAGGAAGAAGGAGCGTGTGCTGGTGTCCAGGTCGAGCGGAGACCTACTCCTTATCCCCTACGTCCTCTACCAAGCCATGCCCTTCCTCTTCCCTACGTCCTCCTGCCTATCCCTCCTCTCACTCTGCTCCCATGGCGTCCATCGGCAGCGGAAGCAAGCCCAAAAGGGGCGTAGGGACCTGACGGCGAATCCCATCTCGTGCCACCTTGTGTAGACAACAACTTAAACTTGTCTAAGGCCCCGCGTCGGCGGTTTTGCGTATCGCTATCTGCGCACGCGCGAGGCATGGGTAGGGGCACTGGAGCGGCACCGCAGATCCACCGGGAGCGGGGATGCACGCGCGAGGCATGGGTAGGGGCACTGGAGCGGCGCCGTCGATCCACCGGGAGCAGCGAGGGATCGATTTGGGGAGGTTGGGGTGAAACAAATTATGTGCATGTTAGAAGAAGATACCTGGGCAACCGGGATCGTCCTGAGGTTCGGACCTTGGAGGAGTTGGGGGCGGCCGGCGGCTAGTCTTTGGCGGCGGCCTGCGGTGGTGGTCGGGAGGGTCTCATCCCCAACGCACGAGCATGCGCGCCGTCCAGGCTGCCGCCCATGAGGCCCTGTTTTTTTTTGCTGTCGCCGTGGCCAGGTCCAACCGCCGACGCCCAAGGCGCTGCGTTAGGCGCTGGGTTTGTGTTCGTCGGGAGGGAAGGAACGTTTTGTCAGGTTCGCTTAGCGGTGGCACTTCATGTAATATGTCCAAACTATCAGGGGCAAAACGGTCCAGAGAAAAATCGGAACCAAAAAACTGACGGACGAACCTACCTCAAGGAAAATTAGTATATAGATATAGGTATAGATAATTACACCGCGGTACCATAACTTGTACAAGACGTGCAAACAGGTCACGTATCTTGAATCACGTGAAGCCACGGTCTAAAAACTTGTTATTCATGATATGCTACTCGTTGAAGTTGTTGTGAAGGCGACGGTGGATGCCATGCTGGCAAAGGGCATATGCCCCGCACGTGTAAATTTAAGTAAACATAAAATGAGCTACTATTATAGGATAGGTACACACAAAGTAAGACATTGAATTAACAAGGTGTAGCAAATTATATCTCTGGTATTGTCGATGACGCACTTGCAACCGGTGTTGGAGGAAGGTGTTCGCGTGTCACGGTGTCATAGAACGCGAGATGAAGTTGATTTGCGGAAACTAGTTAATTTAGGTGACACACACGAGACATCAACAAAATGAGAAAAAAATTTAAAATTGGGTCAAATTGAGTTGTCAGCGCCGAAACCGGCAGCGTCGGACCTGCCGCCTGATCATTCCGGCGGTGAAACCGGCATTGTCGGATGTCTCGCCAAAATTTTTGGCGAGTGGTTCGGTTCGCCGGATTGCACGCCGAAATGTTTTCATGAAGAACACGAAAAACTCAACTCGAGAAATTCATGGATTTTTTTTCCAAAATTGGGCTAGGGTGTAGCATCTCATCTGTTTAACATCTATAATGCTACATAAATAATAATAATAAAATGCTTTTTCCTACATGTTATTTATTGCATCATCATTATACCATGCTCATGTCACCATGCCTCCTTGCATTTGAGCATCATATCAAACCCATCTTCATTTGGTTCTTATCCCATATACACTTATATTGTATTACTTGTATTGCATCTTGATGAGTTATAGTTGGTTCTTATTATATTGCTTCATGCGCAAATTTAGTTTTGGGCATATCTCTTACAACACCACCACCTTTCTTGTTTTTTTTTTGACAACTTTAACGTAGGAGAAGCCCTACGGTGTGGATTTTATATAAATCAGCCCAAAAGGAATAAGGAAGTTACAAGGTAGCAAGGTTACAAGAAGCAAAAGAATCAAGGAGGAAAGAAATAAAAATAAGTAACCATGGATTTAAACAAAAGTATCAGACACCCAGGTAGCTTTCACCTTGAACTGATGAAGCAACAAATCACTCTGAAATTTAACCCTCCAATGTCCAAAAGAAGGGTTTTTATTCTGAAAAATGACTCTGTTTCTCTCCTTCCAAATGTTCCACGCAGCACACGAGACCACCTCCATAAAACATGGCCCAATAAATAAATGTTTAGCGTGCTGGAATTTTATGCTCAAGCTATCAGAATTTCCCCAAGAAATATTCAGCTTGTGCCAACATCGCTGGGCAAAAGAGCATTTAAAGAACAAGTGGTCTCTGTCCTCTAGAATTTGTGAGTTGCATAGGATACAAAATGGACCTGAATCAAGATGCCATTGTTTACGAATCATCAGATCTTTAGTATTCAGGCGGTCATGCATTAGAAGCCAAGCAAACATCTTGAGTTTAGGGAGGGCTCGAGATTTCCAGATATATTGAAGGACAGAGTCCTGCCGAAGTTGTCCAAATAGGAGGTTATAAAATTTCGATGAGGAATATTTAGAGCTCCTCCAAACAAAAATCCTCTGATCTAGCGTCGAACGGCCGACCGGCAAACCACCAATGAGCTGAATCAAACACTGTAATACATGATATGCTTCAGTAGACAGCGGTAGGGCAAACCTAGATGTCAACTCTGATGTATTAACCATGGTAGCTACAGAGATGTCTTGATCCAGCACAAAGGAAAATAGCCGAGGGAATTTGTCACATAGAAGCTCATTTGGATCCCAACGATCCTTCCAAAATAAAATGGTAGTGCCATCCCCAATCAAACCTTCAGTGACACTACGGTAATCTTGAATATATCACGCCACCAAAACGAACCACGTTTGGATTGAGTGTGAGGAATACTATTACCATATAGAGGCCATACCAGCTTAACCCATGGCACATTAGCCTTCATAAAGGATTTGTGAAGTTGTTTAAGGAACAAAGCTTTATTTTGGAGCTCACGGTTCAGCACCCCTAAGCCTCCGTATTTTTTGGGACGGCAAACTAAGGACAAAGATGCAAGAGAATTAACCGAGCTTGATCCTTCGTCCTTTGCCCACAAACAATGACGGCTTGCTCTGTCACAAATAGCAAAGATAGATTTCTGAACTTTCAAAGAGCACAAATAGAACATGGACAGAGAGGACAACACGGATTTTACGTATTATAGCCTACCCCCGTAGTTCAGAAAGCGAGCACCTCGCATTCAGTCTTCTCTCCACTATTCCCACCAGGGGTGACATATCTTGAATTGTCGGTTTAGTGGTACCTAAAGGTAGCCCTAAATAAGTGAACATGAGGGAGCCAATAGCACAACCAAAAGTGTCTGCAACAGAAAGACGATGGTCAAAGATATTTATAGACCTCATATCAGACTTAGAATAGTTTATCCTAAGCCCAGTGGCTTAGGTAAAATTTTCCAATAAATCTTTCAAAGAAAGAAGTTGATTTGGATATGCTTGCATAATTAAGAGCGTATCGTCCGCGTATTGGATAATAGGAAAATCAATATTAGGTATAGGAATAGGCGCCTGGAATACACCTGCTTGGAAGAGTTGCTTAACCATGCATTATAACAGTTCAGCAACACTCACAAACAAAATCGGGGACAAGGGGTCTCCTTGATGGACTCCTCTTCAGCAAGGAATTTTTTTGCCCGGCACACCATTAAGAAGAACAGCAGAAGTCCCTGAGGACAAGATCATATCCATCCAATTTAACCACCTCTCATCATAACCCTGACATTCGAGAACCTTCCTAATAACTTGATGCTCCACCGTATCAAAAGCCTTAGTGAAGTCCAATTTAAGGATGATTATCTCATTACCTGACTGCTTACACTTATGAAGATATTCATAAGCCTAACCCCACACAGTCTTGTATTGCTCTCGTTTTAAGGAATTCATATTGACTAACATGCACTAACTCAAGTATTCTCTCTTGGAGGCGATTAGCCAGTAGCTTAGTGATGATCTTCAGACAAATGTTCAAAATAGATATGGGTCTATAATCATTAGCACCTTCAGGAGAGATTACTTTGGCAATCAATGTAATAAACGAGTCATTAATACTTTATAAGTTCACCGTACCTTCCCAGAATTCCTGACATAATCTATAAAAATCATTTCTAATCATTGGCCAGCACACCTTCATAAACAAACCCGAGAAGCCATCTGGCCCTGGCGATTTATCACTTGGCATTTCAGAAACCACCTTGTCAATCTCCTCATGTGTGAAAGGGACCGATAGATTATCCAAATCATGTAAAGGAGTAAAGAATTGTGCAAAATCCAGTGAAGTCGAAATGGGCACTCGAGTACTGAGTCTATCTCTGAAAGAACGCCAAAGAATTGCATCCTTCTCATTATGTTCCATCGTCACAGATCCATCCTCTCGCTGCAAAGAAGTAATAGAATTTTTTCTATACTGAATAGTTGCCATCGAGTGAAAAACGATGTGTTCTCATCTCCCAGCCGAGCCCAGCGAGCTGTACAACGTTTTCACCAGTACTCCTGCTTACAAAGAAAAAGGTGTTACAATCGATTCTTAATAATATTACAAAAATTCCATTCACTAATGTGGAGCGGTCTCTTCTCTTCATAATCATCAAGGAGTAAAATTATCGCATTACAATTTTCAATCAGTTTCTGAAGCATGGAAAAGCCGGTACTCCACTGTTTAAGCCCCTTTATAAGAAGTTTAAATTTTGATGATAAACTTTTAGCTGCATCTCCCGGACAGTTAATATTCGAAATAACCTTCACCTTTTCAAGAAATCCAGGCATTCGAATACAATGACTTTCAAAGCAAAATACATGAGCTTTTGGGATGGATGTACCCAAGCTCAATATGAGCAATTACATTTCTTTGGTTATTACATCTATCTCATATGTAGTAACATGGATCCACTTCTACTTCTACATGCTTCTCTTATTGTTTTCACAATAGTTGTATGGAAGCCTACATGGACAATTTGCATGCTGTGTATTAGTAGAAGCCATGTTTCCTTTCAACCATGGTTTCATTCTTTTGTGAGCTTATTTGATCCAGTAAGGCTATATTTAATCTTAGTGGGAAAATACACACTATAAAGGCCTCATAATTCAAAAGGTATCATTAATGTATGCACAAGTAAGCCTCCCATTCACCCCCTCTCTTTTGAATTCCTTGTTTTGGTTGATTTGGGCAAGCTTGCATAAGGGTTGCAAGGATCAACCTAATAACCCATGTACCACCTTTGCCTCCTTTCGGTCTTGCATGGTTTGAATTCAAACAAGTTTTGCATACAAAGAAAACAAACAAAAGAAATAAAACCAAATCGATATTCAAAACAGAAAAAGAAATGAAAAAGGAAAAAGAAGAGGCAACAACAGTAACAGCCGCATGGGCTGCCCACTTCTTATTTAGCCTGCTCCAGGAAGTGGCCCACCCAGGGTCCATATTCCCTTCGTGCCACCGACCCACCTGGCCCAGCTCTCCTTCTCATGTTCTTCTTCCTCCTTTCTGTCCGAAGTTGTTGCCCCTCTCTCTCAGCAGTAACTGGAGGTAGCAGGTAGCCGTCGCCCGCCTCCGTCAACCGCGTCGCGACAAAACTTCTCCCCCTTCTTATCTCTAACCCGGGGCACCCCCAGAAACCCTAATCCTCTTTCTTTCCCCTCGCGCCGCTGTAATCCTCACCTTCTTCTTCCCCACCGAGAGCCGCCCCTATAAAATTCTCCATGGTACCGCCGCGCTAGTCCTCTTCTGCCCGAGCCACCTCTACCACAGACGAATTGAAATAGGGCAAGGTCTTCAGTCCATCACCGACCGCGCCATCGTTCCCCGCCTCTGTTCCTCGCGACCTACCGGCCGTTGTAGTTTCTCTTAGCCAGAGACTCCTGAACAATTTTTGTAGCCCTTTATCCCCTCTGCGGTTTTTGTTTTTGTGGTGTAGTGTAATTTCTCACGGATCGCTTGCCATCGTCTTCCCAAGATCAAGCCATCCACCGCTCGAGCGCACAAAGTGCAGGCTTTTCTTCAGCTTCTCAGGGACAAGGAGCGCTAGGGATTTTGCAAATAGGCCCCTAACATTTTTCCTTCTCAACCCGCAGCCCAGCCCGGCCAGTCCCTTTTATAAAAATATACCTAGGATGTTCTAAACTCAACCCGTGGTCCTTCCTTCCGCCATGTGGCATCACCACGCTGTCCTGCACGTGTGTAGCCCCGTAGTACCCTGCCCCCCACCTCATCAGTGTCTATGGCTAGCCCTTGTCCGAGTAACAAAAACCTGAGGCCTTTTCCAAACTCAATTCAAATATAATTCAGATTATGCTTAAACATAAATAAATTCATAGCTTTTAAATGGATTTGAATTTGAATATTTCCCAACATGAAATATGTTTTATTTTTGCGAATGACTTCAAATATCAATTCAAATATTTTCAGAACTAATTCAAACTAGTCAAACCTTTGACTTTGACCCTATTTTTACTAATTTCGAATTTAATATTGTTTTAAAGTTATAATTCCATATAATACAAATAATATATATTTTTAATCAGAAAATGCCAGGAATATGAATATTCTATTTAAAATATATTCTAGGCATTTAAAAATTTCGAATTAATAAATACCGTTAAATGCTATTTTCTTAATAAATGCATAACTTTAATTCCGTAACTTTGAATTCGACAAATGATATATCTAAAATTATCAGCGAGCCCGTTCTAACTATGCATTCCATGATATCAATTTAAGCGTGAATCCTATGAATATTAACGGGGAAGAAAGGATTATCGGAACAAAATGTGACTAAACAACTAATAAAGTGCTTTATTCTTGTACCCCACAGCTCACCCATGCCATGCTATGTTATACCATGTAATTGTGCATCATTTCATCATGGCTTACCTTGTCTTGCTTGTTGCATACGATTTATTTGATTGTGCACTTTATTTATTATGGTCCTTGTGTGTTTGGTTTTTATCCGGATAGACGCCGAGCAAGGAGAGTATCAGGAGACTCAAGAGTATTATACGGATCCCACTTATTCATCAACTGAGATAACATGCAAGCAATTCCCGTGCTTGCACTACATATAGTATCTATTGCATTTGTCTTATTCTTGCATCATGAATGGCGTCACAATTTAAATTGCAATCACAAGTACTTCATAGCCTTTACTTTTAAACTTCACCGAAGCTTGTTCCCTCAATCCTATGATCCATTACTATAGGAGTTGGTTGAGCCATGCGAGTCATAGAACTACATATGTAGGGTTTGTGAAGAGTCTTTGAATAACGAGGTACCTAAACAACTGAATTGAGTAGTAATGGGAGAACTAAAGAAAGAGGAAAGTGTGGGCAATATTTGAGATCTGGTTTTTATCCGCTCACTTGTCTCCCACAGGACCCAAGTACTTGATTGTTGTTCCTTGACTATCACACAATCCACATGTGGGACCATGAATCGCCTTAGTCCGAGCTTGATTCACATTTTATTTCTTGGGGCCACAAACTAGTTTGGAACGTTATTACTATACTGTACATATGTCATGTTTTACTGCTTTATTTACTACCATTGATCGAGGAACATCTACTACTGTACTATTTAGGATTATAGCACTATTTCACGGTATCGACTAGCCCAGTCACATTTTCGGATTCCTAGTCATTTACAACCGTTCTCACAAACCCCTTGGTCCGTCTTGGAGCCTGGTCGACTTTGTAGCAGGTAGCTTAGAAGGGTGTCTCCTGGAAATCACTTATGAATCTTGTAAATGCTTTATTGTGATGCCTCATTGCGGTTTTATTTGGTTTTTTCGAGGTTGATCATGCATGTGTTTCTATTTGTGCACCCCTGTAGGGTAAATCTTTTTAAAAGCCGTGTCCACAATTATGTAAGACTTGGAGCATAATTTCTCGATCATAGACAATTATAACTAAAGTATCATTTTTAATATGACTAAAACTTGACTAGTAATAGTGCAATATTCATGGAATGAGTAATAAAACTGCCAATGGATGGGATGTTCTTCCGCCTTCTCGTTCGGGAATGGGAAGGAGGGCAAGCTATGTTTATTTATGTTGATACATGTCTGTTGGGTAATTAACTGTTGTTTATTTAACGAATGTCCGTCTATCTTTGGTTAGGCGGATGTTGTAGTGTGTCTCTATAGAATTGATAGGTTTTATTTTCACTGCAATTGTGTCACCCTCAGGTTGTTCCCTTTAGATGCATTAAGACTTTATGACCCCACTAGGGTCTCACACGATAAATATTATTCAGATGGACATGTATATTCACAGGAAGGTTACTAGGTCGAGGAGACTGATGATGGTGGCAATGACCGTCAGGTGTAGAGATTTCGGGATGGAGATCCGTGAGATCTGTAGGCGGGATGTTCTTATTTTAGGGCATATTATGCCAGTTTGCTTCTTATCCATACTCAGATCTTGTTTTCTGCTTCGGTGGATACTCTGATGTGTGATGTATGAGGATGTAACCCAAAATATTATCTCCATCTAGGATATTTGGATTTTGCCGTATGGCGTTGAATATTTCTATTTATTTTAGATGGTCTGACTCTGATGTTCTATTTCTTATTGTGGATCTCCACGGTAATATCAAGAAGAACTCCCTTTATTTAAATATATCAATGACGCTAACTTCTCTCATGGGTGAGTAGTTCCCTTGGGCATGGGAGATGTAGGGGATTGGTGAGATGTTATGTTCCTATATATTTTCCATCAAGTTTGTGTTTGATTTTAATTACTATATTAGGTGTGCTTGACTATTTGTGGGATGTTTAATGCCTGTTGTCCAATTAAGGGCCCAAACAACATGATGCTTTATTCTACATAGATAGAATCTTTTTTGCTAGCAGACAGCGACCCCCGAGTGACATGGGGATTTCAATGGGATACTAGTTTGACTCAAGGATAACGAGGAACCACCGAGCCTATTGCATTAGTATGATCCAAGGAGCTTAATTTCTAAGCAATTTGAAGGATCTTAATCGTCTAGTGACTAACCATGGTTGTGATAAACATGCTAGTAGGATTATTGAAGTTGGGATGAAATCTATGAAGAGAAGTTCTGACTAATTATGTGTTGCTCGCCTACACACATACTTATAAGATTATAATTGTTACACTTATCATTTATCCACCTGGCACATTCACTATCACCATGAACTGAAACTCCCCGCGCCTACTTCGTCATATACAGAAAACAACAAACAAATCGTTCTTTACTTTTATGATTTTTATTTCTGAAGTTTACAACTTAGTTTTATTTGAATACATTTGTTAAATCCAAATACTATTCTCATTTTCAACACTTGCAGTCAATTCATTAGAAGACCTGTGACAACTTCGGGTGTGCCAGAGACTTTACTAATAAACACTTACCTTTGGGCTCCCTGTGGGATCGACATCTTAACTTCGAAACTAGCTACAAACGATCTGTGCACTTGCAGCCATCAAGCTATTTTCTGGCGCTATTGCCAGGGAGCTAAGCGCTAAGTGTTTTGTCTTTTGACATTTCAGGTGTTACTATTACAAGATGGTCTCCCTAGGAGACAAAGGGTCTGCATGCTCTTGTAGGGCTTATCTACCAGATTATCTTGAGCGCGTGCCTACTCAAAGGTGCAAGGAAATTATTGAAAAGCCTTTGAGGTCGAATAAATTTGAAGTTGACAACCTAAGTGACTTCATAGAAATCATGTCCATTCATAGGACAACCCCCAAGAAACCTGAGAAGACTCTCAGAGAATATAGTGCTCCATACTCTGCATTTCTTAAACAACCAATAGAATTTCCTAATCCTGGAGTTAGGGAATATCGATTTTACGGTGAAATTATTAAAATTTTGCAGGAAAAAGCTTTCAGTGGAAGGGAAGATGAGGACCCAGGAAGGCATCTTAGAGAGTTCGACGATGTGATAACGTCATTTGGACCAAAAGGTTTGCCAAGAGAATTATCTCGTCTAAAATTATTTTGTTGGTCTCTCAAAGGTAAAGCTCTAGACTAGTTATATTCTATCCTTCGCTATTATATTAAATGTTGGGAAAACTGCATTTTTAAATTCATAAACAGGTTTAATACTTTTACAAAGGTAACAAAACTTAGAAAGAATATAAGCAACTTTAGTCAGAACACGGGAGAAAACTACCACAAGCCTGGGAAAGATTTTTTGAAATGATCAATAGTATTCCTAATCATGGCTATTCTGAGTCAACTGTTTTCCACTTATTTTACCACGGTCTTAATACCCAATGCAGAGAGTTGATAGATTCATCAACAGGAGGATCAATAAATACTTTAACTTTAAAGCATGTTTGGAATTAATGGCTACAAGGGCTAAGAATGATTCTTTATATAATTCTGATTTTGGCACTAAGTTGGAAAAGGGAATACTTCGTATAAATCCTCATATTATGCCTGAAGTACGCAAAACTTTCGTGGTGGTGTGACGACAGATGCCATGGGTAGGCTTAAGTTGGGGGCCGAATGGACACTTGAGGTAACCAGGGAGGGAGTGCACGGTCCAGCCGCACATGATGAACTATCTAGACTTGTATTTTTATTTCTCCTTGAAACTTACAAGTGCTCCTTGAGATTTTTTAGAATAGCCCTGTGGCACTAGTTGTCTCTTGATCGATCCCCCTAAACCCAAGCTACCCCCCCTCCTTATATAGGCAACGGGAATAGCTAGGTTATAGTTTGGGCCCTAGGGTTTACTGTTTGGATCTTTGTCCTTACTATGCGGTCCGGGTCATGGGCCAGCCCTAGGACCCTGACCCTAATCAACAAATCTATACTGCCAACGGTCCTTTCATACGTAGACGCCAACTCTACGGTGTCATATGGTGCTTTATACGTCACTTCGTGCTTTTAGCGTCATCCAGCTCCTTTGTTGTCACCCGACGACACCCTTCTCTTTTGACCATGCTTTAACATGGTCTCTCCTGGATCTTACTCGGAAAGGGGCCATGCGTCCTTCTTGACTCGGCCCTCCTTGTGAGATCCGGCTTGTCGCTACCTGCAAGATAAACGTCCTTTTCCTGTGCAGGCCGACATACTTCCTATGTCGGCCTAACACAGGCTTCACATCCCAGCCGTTAAGACCTGGCTGGTATTTTATTGACTTGGCCTAAGCCAAGCTGGGTAATGTTTTACCCTTATGACCCTACCGGGGGTTATCCCGCCGACATTAGTCCCTGAAGCTGGTGGGGCCTAGCAGGTTTTTGCTGTTAGGCGTTTCTATATTCCTTTAATGCATTTGGAACTTCTCCTTTTCCTCTATATTTCTTATGCAGAATGGCCTGTTTGGCCCGATCTTGTTCTTTGCCGAGTCCAGCAAGGTATTGACAAATCTCGTTTTTGGCTTTGCAAGGTCTTTTTGACCTTTGCCGAATCATTTTTGGCTTCGCCGAGTCATCTTTTCCTTTTTATATTAACCTTAGTCATTGACAGATTGTAATCACAGCGGTTTGCCTCAAATTTTGTCTCAAATCCTGACAGCACAGTGACAACAGCGTAGTAACACCCGTCACTATGGCAGTCCCATCGCGCAGCGCCTCGGGTCCTACGATGTGTGATACGATGTGGCCTGTTTCGTGTATTACGCACACGTGGCGCGTTTTGACACATCCATTACCGCGTGCACGGCCACACCTTGGCCACACGGCACATAGGGATCCCATGCTTGGGGTTTTTACTCCCCCTTAAGTAGAGGCGTGGTGGGAATCAACCGCCTTGCCGCTTCAGTTTCCCCCCACCCCTCTTCTTTCTTGCACCGTTCCAATCTACAAATGCTCCATTGTTCTTCTTCTTGCTTGAACCACTGGCTAGGCGCTTTCCTCTGCATTCTTTCTTCTTCGATCCCTCGACGGGTCCTTGGCAGTCCAGGCTGCTTCCGACCGAGGAAGCATCAGAGGCCCTGGAGTTCATGGACGCCTGCGATGGAGGCAACGAGGTGGAGGAGCATGAGACCGCCAGCGAGTGCGGAGCCTAGGAGGGCTCAGAGGTTTCCTCCCGGGAAATCGAATGGCTGCGATCCACTAGGCCCATCCCTCTTGGCGTTGGGTGCTGCGTCCCTCTTGGTGTTATTTCTCCCAAGCCCGAACCCGACGAGCGTGTAGTTTTTCTGTCTCACTTTGAGCACGATTTTGCTCTCCCTGTCAGTTTTTTCTTCAAGTCATTTTTGTCGACATTTCAATTGCAAATTCTTCATCTCCCCACCAATGCTATTGGCTCCTTGTCTTGCTTCATTTATGCCTGCGAGGGCTATCTTGGTCTCTGGCCCACAGTTCTTCTCTGGGCCAAGTATTTTAATTTTTGCATCCAAGTTGTTCCGGATCCTGGTGTCCCCTCTTCTGAGAAGAGGCCTACCTAGTGTGGTGCTGCTAGCATCACGCCTAGGAGGGGCTCCATTTTTTCCCGAGTCATGGGTTTAGATTCTTGCAAGAAATGGCATAGAACTTTTTTCTATGTGAAGAATACTGGGAACAATGATTTCATTCGTTTTCCCCTCTTCAAAGACGAAGTCCCTAACAAGGACATCTGGAAGTTTGACCCGCGGGACAAGTACCTGGTGGTGAACGACGCTCACACTGTTGTCGAGAGGTTGCTTTCTTGACCCGAAAGAGGGGATCAACTTGATTGAGGAGGACCTGATGTGCACCTTCATTAGCCGACGGGTCATCCCCCTCCAAGCCAGGTGTCATGAGTTCTACTTTATGAGCGGTTCGCATGATCCCACTCGCTACTCTACCCTTGAGTTTGCCAACGACGTTGTTGCTCGCGGAGTCATCTCTATCTTCAAGCTGACGTTGGTGGACAACTAGACTTGGAGCTGTCCCCCTTAAGCCACGATAGACTCGTTCCGTGGCGGACAACATATTTTACTCGGCATTCGCTTGTGATCTGTTTTTTGACTTTGTTCTCTTTTCCTTTTGCAGAATCTTGTGCACCAAGTTGACGATAGTACCATTCACCCTATTGGCTATTATAGCGATCGATCCGATGACAATGAGGAGGCATTTGACTTGGAGTGCTTCATGCTTATTCCTCATGTCGCTGCTGCTCCGACTTCGGGTAAGAATCCTACCCGAAATGCTTTGAGGGATTGGCCAGACGATGATGATGATTGTGATATTCTGGAGGTACTTGACCTTTTACTTATGCTTTTGGCTTATCCCAATTGAATCTTGCATTTGCTGATGTAGCCGGTCAGGTACATGAGGTTGCTCCTCTCGCTACCGGTGGTCGCGACAAAATCCCTGCTGCCAAGCTGGGTAAGCGGCGTGGGGCCTCCACCAGCGATTCTCAACCTTCCAAGAAGCATCAGGTTGACGCTGACACGGCCCCTGAAGCTGGGACTTCGCAGTCTCGCAAGATTCCACGCCGTGTTGGTTGATGCGTGCCACGCGACCCCATTGTTTCTGGGTAACTTTCTCTGCCTGTTACCGTCTCTCTCATGGTTCTTCCCTTATAAATTTTCTCTTTTGTTTTCAGCGCTGCCATGTTCGTGAATCAGTCTTCATCTTGTATGCCATCCTCGATCTCCAATCTTGTCTCCCCTTCTCGTGCCATTCCCATCCATAGATCCCTGTTCGGGTCGCTGCTTCTATGGTTGAGGCTTCCGAGCCTCATCCTAAAGCTGACCCGACACCCCAGCCTGCAGGGAAGACTCGGCCCGCATTGCCAGCTGCCTCCGATAACTTGAACCTGGGACCCGGCTCCAGCAATATCGGTGCCGAGTCCACCCAAAATGTGTATACTACAACTCCCCTTGCGAGTGAACCAAAGGAAAAGTCTATTTCTTCTTCCCAGCCAATTATTCAGCCTTCTCACTCGTCTCCTCCGCCGCAAAAACAAACGGGAGACCTAGTCCTTCACCACCAGCATAGCAAAGCCAAACCAGGCCCAATCCGGCTGGCTAGTCTCGGACTGCGCCGTTCAAAACGACAGGTTCCAAATAGCAGACCGTGAGTTTTGGCCCAGGGACAGTTCAGCAGAAGAAGCCAACCACATCAACAAATACACCCGCTTCGGCGGGTTTGTTGGGAAAAATCTGCGGCTTTTCCTAGATCCGGCAACGCTTCTGGAGCTAGCGATTTGCACGCTAGCCCCGCTGCCACCCGTGCCGCTGTAGGAGCTGCCTTGAAGAAGGCCAAGTTCTTACTCGGACGCTCAGCGAGCACATCCTTGGCTCTAGAGTGGAACACTGTGGGTGATCATGAGGTAAACTATGGCCTCCCTTCGGGCTCTGGTCAGCAGCAAGTGTAGCTAGGCCCCAAGATGGTGTCGGAGATGACTCACCAGGACATCGAATTCATAATACATTTCGATCGGGTGAAGGAGGTATGTAGTTGTTTTACTCTTTTACATTTTGAGTATTTTTATATCCACATATTCCCCAGTCCCCGAGGTTACTGCCGAGTAAAGCAGTTACTCGGTAGTAAGCTCATAGTTAAGGCATGTCTCTTTTTCTTCTGTTTGCCAAGATCTTGTGTCGAAAATCTGATCCCTAGTCCCCAAAGTTTTTGTCATGTAAAGCAGTTACTTGTCTATAAGCTCGTAGTTAAGGCATGAATTTTTCTTCTATTTGACAAGATCTTGTGTCGAAAATCTGATCCCTAGCCCCCGAGGTTACTGTCAAGTAAAGCAGTTACTCGGCTATAAGATCATAGTTAAGACATGACTTCTTCTTCTATTTTCCAAGATCTTGTGTCGAAAATATGATCCCTAGCCCCCGAGGTTACTGTTGAGTAAAGTAGTTACTCGGTTGTAAGCTCAGAATTAAAATGCAGCTTTTTCTATTTTCTGCCGAGATTGAATATCTTGATCCATTGAGTACTTTTTGTTTATCTCTCTTTTTTCAGCTTACACATAATCAGCACACCAAGGTACACCAGTCCCTGCTATGTCAGTACCAAAAACTTGCTACTGCTCACCGCGATCTGATTGCCGAAAACCAAGGCCGAGGTATATCATCTTACTCGACCTTCCTCTAACTAGACTTTTTGCTCTGTTTATATTAATTTCCTATTGCTACTATTCTTCCACAGACACTGCTCAATCTACTGTGGACGCATTGCATAAGCAGATTCCTGACGTTGAAGGTAGTGTTATTTTCCTTAGGAATTTCATATCCGCCTAGTTTTAGGCTTTCCTTGCCAACTTGTTATATCTCGGAGTAGCCGAGAAACTTTAGCTTTGTAGTAGAACTTCAGGATAATGGTTTCATGCCAGAACTGATGGAGTACTGTCTCGAATAAGCAGGGCAACACCAGATCGAGCTCCAAAAGGAGCGAGGTGAGGTGACCCGGCTCAAACAGCAGATTGTAGAGATGGAGCAGAAGCATCGGTCTGAACTCGAGGGACTACGCTAGGAGCTTGCTGAGAAGGAAGGAGAGTTCTCCGGTAAAACTGATAAGATGGACAAGCTGCTCAAGGAGGCTGAGTCCGCTCTATACTAGACTCACTAGGACCTGGATGCCCTTCGTGCTAAATCAAAAACCTGGCGGTCCAAGCTTGGCCCCATCAACTCTTTTATTGGTAGTGAGTCCTTACTCTTTTCGCTATGTTCTTGTTTTTTTCCTATTTCTATTGTCCTTTGACAATTTCTTCTCTTCTTGCAGAGAACTTCCCTGAAGCAAATATGTTCGCTCTCAGGGCCATGAAAAAGGTTTAGTCCAAATCTGGCGATCTGGCAGACGGCAAGGTGACGATTGATGAGCACTTGGATGCACTCTTAGAGCGAGTAATCACCGTGAAGTCTTGTGGGTTTGATCTGCTCAAATCGTCAATCCACATCTTCGAGACGCTTTGGCTGGATGAAGATCCCCCTTAGATCATTGATCCGCTCGCTGCCAGGCTGCTGCTTTCCGAGGAATGACTAGACCAGTGGCGTGAATCAGCGGGCCGTGCTGCCGCAGACAAGGCCTTGTCCTTCGTGCTATCTTGGTATGAAGACATCAACCTTGATGTTCTACAGAACATGAGAGCCGATGGCAAGTGGAACCATGATGCCGAGCTAATCAAAAAGCGCCAGGAGTGAGCTTATTCCATGGTTGAATATGCCCTTGTTCATGCTTGGTGCGATGGGCCAAGTTTCCTTGACACTGTCGAGCCTGCCAAAGGAGCTGCTGATAGAAAAGCAACCGAGTCAGATGTGGCTGCTTCGGACGACATGAGTGACTTGGCTGAGCCTGATGATGCGCCGAGTTCTAAGCTTGATGAATCCCCTCCGAGTCTAGCTACCTCTTAGGCTGGATAAAAAACACTTAAGTTTCATGAGATCCCCGGTATGCCGGGTGCAGATGTAATAAGTATTGCAGTTTTTTGGTTGTGTGCCTTTGTGGAGGCGAACACTTATATTTTGGCTTCAATGTGAATCACTCAGGGGCAAGTCCTCTAGTTTCATTTGCCGTTTTTATTATCCTTTGACTTTAGCTCTTGTCTAACTTTTTTGGCGTTCGACATTAGAGTCTCACAATCATAAGGATCAAGTCAGCGGTTATGAAACTGGGCAACTTGACCTAGAGTCATTTGACATATAGGCCGATATATCCTGTAATTGGTTAGTTATACACATATACATAGGGTTAGCTCGCGTTTTTTCCTTTGCTTATCCGCTGTTCATGTTTACCCGTCCTTGGCCTTTTTCTCTTGCTTGCCATGAAGCCGTGTTTTCGGACAACAACATAGTCAAAGAGGTGACCTTAGGCGAGTAATGATTACTATTCCGAGATAAGTTTAGGTGACCACGCCAACCGACATAAGAATGGAAAATAGTAAGGATGAGGGGCAGTCCCCAAGTCAATTTTTCGATTCATGCCATTTTTATTATTAGCACACAGCCGACATAAGTGTCCGACATATTAGAGTTTGAGAGATACATACATTTCTTTCCCTAGGTACAGAAAGGATGAAGCAATGCCACATTCCACGACCTTTTGGTTTCATCAACTGACCTGTCCGCCTTGTTGTTTTGTGCCTCGCGAGCATCTATCAGATAGTATGAATCATTGTGCAATGTTTTTCTTACAATGAATGGACCCTCCCATGGGAGTGATAATTTGTGCATCCTAGCTATGTGTTGCACTATGATGAGCACCAAATACCCTTCTCCGAATACACGAGGGTGCACTTTTCGGCTATGATAGCGTTAGAGATATTATTGGTATATGGCGGATCTGGACAATGCGAGTTCTCGAGCTTCTTCAAGTAAATCGACTCCATCTTCCCGAGCCTCTTTTACCTCGGCTTCTATATATTTCCTTACTCTTGGTGAGTCATGCTCTATGTCGGCGGGCAAAACTGCTTCTGCTCGATAAACAAGGAAGAATGGTGTATAGCTAGTTAATCGATTCAGAGTTGATCTTAAGCTCCACAATACTGAGGGTAGTTCCTCTATCCAACAACCAGGTGTTATCTTGAGTGGTTCCATTAGCCGAGGTTTTATCTCGGATAGGACTAGCCCATTAGCTCGTTCAACTTTTCCATTTGATTCTGGGTGAGCGACTGATGCTACATCGAGTCTTATTCGTTTGTTCATACAAAATCGAGCAAAAGCTCCTTCGGCAAAGTTTGTGCAACTGTATGTAATTACGCTATGCAGGTAGCCATATCTCATGATTATATCCGTCAGGAATGTGACAACTATTTTTTCATCAAGCTTTTTGATGGGCTTCACTTTGATCCATTTCATGAATTTATCAACCATCACAAGTATGTGAGTCATGCCGCCATGCGCGGGTTTAAATGATCCCGACATATCCAGACACCATACTATAAACAGCCAAGTGATTGGTATAGTCTTTAGCTCTGATGTCGACAATTGTGTTTTTGCCGCGTACCGCTGTCACCCATTGTATTTTCTTACTAAATCTTGTGCCTCCACGAGTGCACTTGGCCAATAGAATCCATGTCAGAATGCTTTGGCTACCAATGCTCTCGAGGAAGTATGATTCCCACATTCTCCTTGGTGAATATCCAACAGTATTTCTTGGCCTTGCTCTAAGCTAACGCAACGTTGTAACACATTTGTCACACTCCTCTTGTACAACTCCTTGTTAATTATGTTGTATGATTTTTCCCTTCTTTCTGTTTGTCTTGCTAATATTTCATCATCTGGCAAAGTTCCCTCTTTCAAGTAGTGAAATATTGATTGCGCCCAAATTGGTATCACTGTTGTTGGGTGTATTTTCATCAATTTACATGGGCTCAACCAACATAGTCTCTGCCGACATAACCTAAGGAGTCCCTGAGTTTGATTCGACAGTCCCCGGGTTCTGTGGAACAGTCTCCGGGTTACTCTAACATGCCCCTGTGCCAATGTCCATTGGCACAGCATCCGACTCCTGGCTTGCCGGGATGAAGATTGACTCGGATTCGAGTGATGGTTTGATTGATGGTTTTTTGAGATGTTATAATGCTACTCCTGCCGGGATTGCTTGCTAAGATAACCCTAACTTTGATAGTACATTAGCTGATGAGGGTTGATTTCGTCAATGCCCATTGTTATGGACTTGGGATTTGGAGAAGATGGGGATGCTGGAAGTCGCGAAACGGTTAACAGAGAAGCAACACGGGACACGAGGTTTACCCAGGTTCAGGCCCTCAGAGGGAAAACCCTACTCCTGCTTGTCTGCTCTTGATTACAGCGGAACCGAAAGTTACAGGGGTGCACAGATGCAATCTGGCATGAGGTGCGTATGCGGTGTTGGAAGAGATCCTTCTCCCCGTACCCTCCTGGCATTTATATAGATAGGCAGGTCTCGGGCTTAGGTCGAGTCAGTTACAAATTAGGGTTAGTACCCTTTGAAATTCTATCTAATCTAGACTTGTCCTCTAAGGAGTCGAAAACATCATGGGCTTGGGCTACCCGAAGTCTTCATGGGCCGCGTGTCTTAACATGGGCCTTCCTTGGGCTAGACCAGGTACACCAATGTTATGTACCCATGGGGTATATCCATGTCAGTAGCCCCCGAGTGTTCAGTCGAATCGTAGATTCGACTGAGGACTCTTCAATCTTTCGGGTGCAGTTGAGACTGTTATTTCAAGGAGAAATGTTTTAGTTCATAGGCATTATCGATGCGTGTGCCTGACTCACCCGACGGATCAGGGCCAATTAACTGTCATAGGAAAAAACAACATGATCTTCGTCAAACTTGAGTCCCCAGACTCGAATTCAGAATGATTGCTGGTGTGATTCGACTCAGGCTGTTGTGGTCTTACATGAGTCGAATCCCAGTGATTTTCAAGTGATGTACCCAACGCGTCAGTCAGGATTTTCATCGTGCCTATTGACACGGAAGTTTACTGGAAGAGCACAATCAGGTGCATTACCAGGCCATCAGATGATATCTGTAGGGCTTATCTTTGCGTCACAGACACAACATTCGAAGTTTTATCACCGCGGAGGTGTTTCGGGTGGCCAAGGATACTGCTTCTCACTTAGTGTTTGTTTGGGCAAAGTTGCTGCGGTGACCCCGCATACCACTGCATGATGTAGTATACTATAGTCGTTGACATAACACCAATGAAACACCGTTCACTAGTATTACATCCCTTAGAGTGGTGCAACAGAAACACAGCGGGTCCAAGACATGGCTAAAGGTTACAACTCGACTCTTTACATAAGATCCAGAGAACACTCGAGGTTAAAGAGAGAGAAATAAACTTCTTACAAAGAAGAATCAGAAATAATTAACTCATAACTATTATGCTAATAAGGTTAGCATCTAACTATTGGGCTTGTACTGCTGCTATTGCAATACTCTATAGAACTAGGTTCTATGGCTAGAGATTATATTCTTATCCATTCAGCAACTTCGTATTCACTTGAGTTGAGGTGTATGTTGACTTTCTTGACTTCAATGAAGATATTTAGCTTTTTATGATGATTCCTAGAGCATAAGTTGATGTAGACGTCATCTGTGTTGGCATCAGAATCTAGCAATGGTTAGTAAGATACGTTGAGAACGAGCGTACTCAGCAAGCTCACTAGAAAAGAGTGTTTGATGCACTATATCTACAGCCACAGACCATTGGTTGTAGGCAATGCAAGTTTTCGTAAAAATTTCTTCAAAGGTTGCTTTTATTCTGAAAAGCTATGTCCGTCAGTCTTCACGGGTTTACCAGAACTTTCATGGAGTTCCTTTCCCACCGTGTTCGAAGCTCCTTCTCGAAACAGGGAGTAACAAGTTAAAGTTCTTACACTATGCAGAGGTGCGTTACTTTTCCCATGAGAGTCAACTCCTTGTTGAACAACCGGGCAGCTTACCTGGCCACAATTCCATGTTGTGGGGCCCAGTAGATAATCCAAGCCAATCGCCGCCCTCTCCATGACCCCATATGTCTGCACGATCCTTCGGGGCTGGCTCACCTTTGTTAAGCCCCCTTACGGGCAGGCTAAAACCCAGATGAGTTCCCGAAGACTCTATGAGCTGGTGATGCCCCTAGCAAGTACCAAATAGGTCCGGCTAAACCTCCAACAACCACTCATAGATAATCTAAACACCAAAATCATGGGGCCTAAGGGTTCCCACCCATATGTTGTATCCGCACAAGGAATCACAACGTCACGTTAAAGTTGTCTTGCCTCCATACGAAAGGAAAAGGATACAGCTGACTTCTCCATCTATCAACACCCGGATTTTTAATCACAGATGCCTATTATGCCATACATCGCAATCCGAGGATTACCATTTTTGCGAGACATAACAGATTGGATATCACAGTACATCATCCATTACAAACCATACATAAGGTATTACACAAATAAGGATCTCATGATCCAGTTCTTAATACAATTCAAGCAGCGGAATAACATAATTTTAATGATAGCGTAGGCGAAGCTCCATCTTCAGTGTCATAGGAAATGCTGACGATGGGAGATGATCCTAGTTGTCGTAACCTTCCTGCTATCCATCTTCCTGATACTCCTCTTCATAGTCTGGCCACGTGAATAGCCAGGGACAAAGCCATGAGTACTCTTTAAGTACTCGCAAACTAATACTAACAAGTGAAGTGGTTTTGAATAGGATATACTAAGCTCTAGGGTTGTTTTGCAAAAAGCCAGATTTACCTCTACTAAGTTCGGAAGCAAAGAAGCTAGTTGAAAGTTTTATAACACCTAAGTGGGAACTTGAATTTCATGTCACAACCCTGTTGTGGTCAATTCAAAGTCATGAATCATTTCACAAGTCATTTTGAAAACATCTGACTGGGGAACAGTATGGCCACTCCAACTGTCCATAACCGCGGATGCGGCTATTCGAATAGTTTGACACTCTGCAGAGATTGTACACTTTCACCACAACATTCGATACATCCGTCAGGAACAATCCTGAATTCACCATACTCAGTATGCGGATAATCAATCCTAACCTTTCAATTACACGCCCTAGTATAGGCACTCTCCTGTGAGTTTGGCCTCCCAACCATGACCAACTATCATCTTGGGTACTGCACAGGTGGACAATCTTCACAAGGCAGCCTCAGCTCAGACCTTGGCCGCAAGGGAACCCATACTAAGGTATATAAATTTCCAGTCAAGCCCTACCCAATTTTCTGATATTGTGGTTGTACGGTAAAACTGGAATGGTATTGCATCCAGACAACCATCAGTTTTATAAAGGGATAAGGCTCATGCCTTAACATTTTCATTATCAAAATCATCTGGTGTTCGGAAACACATGTCAAAAAATTTAAGTAGAATGACTCATCATTCTAAGGTTTTCATAACAATTTTCACCAAGTATTCCCATATAAAGTTGATCAAGATTTATGCTTAGCACTAGCATATATAAGTGGGGGTAAATACTAATGAGGTGTGGTAAACAAGTGTAGCTTATCTAAGTAAAATCTCATGCCTCAGGATGACATCAAGATTATCTAACTTAGTCCAAGTTTTATGCTCTTTATGCTACCTTCAATTATCTTTCTGGAATCTACAAGTCACTAAGTAAACTTTTGATAGAAAGCTTTTATTAAGGAAAATAAAATACTAAGCTTGCAAGTAAAACTAGCATGGTGTGTCAAGTGGGTATAATCACATATGCTTAAGGCATATGGTTGGCATAGTAACAAGCAAGTAGTAGCTTGCTAAGCTGCAAGTGTTAACTGTCTTAAGGAGTAGCTTGCAAGTATAGGCTTGCTAAGATATCAGTATAAGCTTGCCTTGTGCAGAGTAGTGGTTGAAGTTCTCCTCGGCTTCTTCCTCGTAGTATCCTCCTTCCTCCTCGTATCCTTGGTCGGTACTAGCGTCTATAATTAAATACGAGGCACACAATCACCAAACAATACTTAACTATTTCTAATAATCACACAAAGGTTCATACTAGATGATCTAGCATCATCACTAACATTACAAGATTAAAACACTTGTCTTGTTTATTTTATTTTAGAAAAGTAATTTCTACTTATTGAAAAACTACTTAAGATTTAATACTCTCCAACTCAAACATGGGATCATGTTGACACATGTCATCACCACATATTTCAGTACATGGGAATGTGATTTAAAGTGGTGTCACAATTTAATAAGGTTTAACTTTTTTATTTTATTTTATTAAAGTGACTAGAAATGCCTATGTGGCATTATTTTATTACTTGATCATTATTTCTATAAGTAAACCTATATATTTTCATATATTCTGAAAGGTATGGCTAAATGTGATTTCTGAGAGTTGGAATCAACTCAAAAGATCTTATGGTTGAATTTTGAAAAATGTTTGAATGCAGAAAAGTTTCTGTCTTGTTATTTTTACCATGGGTGATCTACAAATATAAATGGTTTGAATCCAACGGGCTTGGATTAAGCATTCCAGTACCTTTCTAACAAAATTGGCTTCATGCATTTTGGTTCAGTGAATCGAGCTGGGTTGATTTTTAAATCTAGGTACAGAACTGTGTTTGAAATTAAATGAATAAACTTAAGTTTGAATTGTTGGGTCGCGCAGAATGTTTAACTGGGCCGGCCCACTATGCACAGCACACGCGCAGGCTGGTTAAGTGAGCGACCCCACTCGTCAGTGAGACAACGAGTGGCGAAGCGGTACGGGGTGATCTGGGCCACATGATCTAACTCTAATAGAACGACTCTGGTTCATCGTCCACGTCAGGCAGCGCCGGTGAGACAGAACCCTAGCGTGGCCGGTGGGGGTCGTGGGAGGCTCACCGGGGCTTAGGCGATGGTCGACGACGGGGGCGAACGACGAAGTCGACGATGACGATTCTCCCGGTACCGGCAGCTTCTCCTGGGGCGACTCCAATCGACGGTACCTCTCCTCCTCTGCAGCGGCAAACTCCGGTGAAATTCCGGCTACCTGGTGCTCGCCTTGCTCCGGGAGTGAGTGGGGGGTATCAGTGAGAGGTGGGGAGTGAACCGATGTGAAGAAAATGAGCGGGGGATGCCTCCTTTTATAGTGGCTGAAGGGGACCGAATGGTGCGGGTGGAGCTCGTCGGTGTCGACGGCATAAAGTGCTACTAGCATGAGCGACGATAGGGGGCGGTGTTGTGCTCCCTGGCGAAGCTCAACGGCAAGGTCACGCGGCATGGGGCGGTGCAGAACGATCGGAACATCGCGGTGCTCTGAGCGGGTCCGACGGAAGTCTTAATGGTGCACAGGAGCTCCTGGTCGCGTGGTGGTGAACGAGCATGTCTGGGTGGTTCCTGGTGCGGTGGTGATCACGTCTGCAAGCGGTGTGGGCGGCTGTGGATTGTGCGAGCGTGTCGAGTGCGGCGCTCTGGCATGCTCTCAGCATGGTCATAGAGAGAATGGTCGCGCGCGTTCTGGGTGGTCCAGTGGCTAGCAGGGTTCGAGCGTTGGACAGGGGGTGGTGGTGGACGGTGGTGTGCGTCCCAGACATAGTGGCTAGGCTTGGTGCTTGCTCTGGCTAGCTAGCCATGGTTGGTTGGAAAGGGTTCCTTCGGGTTGGCATGGTATGGTGCAATGGGTAGGGGCTAGGGGTGGTCAAGGCACTGTTTGGCACTAGGGGAGACAAGGGTGATCAATGGTGAACAATGCTTAGCCAAATTACTGCTCAAAACAGTGAAATTTGGCTAGTTTGATTTTCTCTCTCCAAGTGTTTGATGAAATGGCCGCAAGAAATTTAAATTTGAATTTTTGATTCAAACTTGGTGGGTTTGCTAGGTACAAACTAGGGAGTTTCTGGTTAGTTGGATTGGTCAAGGGGCACTGGTTTGGTTGGGTTTTGAAAATGTGTGATCTTCACATATGTTAAAGATTCAATTTTGAATTGTCTTTTGCATGGGGTTTCTAAATGTTTCTGGAAGTTTGAAAGGTGGGCTTTGATTCACTTTTACTTGGTCTTGCAAGGGGTGAAAAGAAATGGAAAAGTTTCTGTTTGAAATCTTGGACTAGAAACACTCAAAGTGACCTAGTGAGTAAGATTGGCAAAAATGACCATTTGCCTTATTTGAATTGTTTTTGATTTTCTATTTATTTTTTCTGCTTGGAAATGTTTTAGATGATGTTATATTCATCTTTGCACCATTCCTTACTATTTAGTTGAATCACACAAGTCCATTCATGCATTTATCAAATCATCACATACACACATGCATTCATTTGGTTTTTATTTAATCAAAGTTTTTATTAACACTAATTTTATTGATTAGAGTTTGATGATCATTGTTTCATATTTTTGGGATGTTACACCATCTCATTCCAAATCTCATGGTTAACGCGTGATATAGGGCACAAGAATCACTAGCGACATTGGTTGTTAAGTCCTAGATAATACGTTCCTTTACCACCGAAACTTTCATAGTAGGTTATTACCTCATGGTAATTAGCCTATAATCATATTATTATGAAAATAGTGTTTTCCGACCTTTTTCAAATGCAGGTGATGAAAACACTGGATTTGTAGAATAATTTACAAAAAATAATCAAGGGACATGAGCAAGTGTGAACATGCCTTTTGTGATTGCAATATTATGCACTCACGATCTTCAAGACAATACAAGATCCAATATCTAAAATCAGAATCATTGGTCCGGTAAGGACTAATGTTTAAAGAAGAAGGATGCTATTATGCATAAGTAATGTAGTGCAATTTGGTAAATTCGTATCCCAGAATAAGCGTTGATCTAGGGTTTGGAAACTGGAAAGGGTTTCTCTAGAATGTGTTATACTTTTAGATAAGTTTCGTACTTGGTCTTCTTATTAAGGCTGTTGAGGGTGTGTGAAACAATGTGTATTTAAAATACCATGCAACCAATAAGGTATATAAATGAGGAATGCTATGCAAGGCTGCTTATATAAGAATTGTTCTAACTTTAAACTTTACTTTACAATAATTACATTTATAAGGAACTTAGGTGTTAACAATCCAAGGTATATAAGTAAATTTTAAAACAATGTTATTATGATTAATTGTCATCTATTGATTATGAAGAAAGTCCTTGAGTTTAGTTGTTAAGTGTTGGAGATATTATCTTAAGATTTGTTGTCTGAAGTGGCAAAGAGAATAACATTTGAAGAAAAAGGTTTGTTTACTAAGGTTTAAACAATCCTGATAGCTTTTAAAATATGATTGATAGAATGTGATTGATGTTGTCTACGCTTGCTTGAATAGTTTGGAGTTGAGATGCTTTACGACTTAATTAAAATAGACCAAAGTTAACTATAAAACACATAACAAAGTCTTTAGCATTATATTAAAAGTCTTGTAGACTAATGTTAACTTTAAGACATAGATGGACTTGAGTTGTAATACTTACAATATTTGTACTTGTTCATTTTATAATTTTTCTTTAGAGTTACTTAAGAGTGATATTACTTTTATTTGAGTGGTGGTTTCTTAATGTTTTAGTGGAATAAGAACATTTATCTCCTTATAAAAAGGTGGTTATGATTTGTGATCAAGGAAATGCCATTATTTAACTACTTATGAATTCACTATGGTGTTTTGGTATGTTGTTAAACTTGGGGTTGACGTAAAGGAATAAGTTTTATTTAGCCACAATTTTATTCTTGAATATTTTATATTTGAGAAGGATGTTATTTAAAGATATTCTACACTTATGGTGGAATAATATTCAGTAAGATTATATTTAAAATGTGTTGAACCATTTTGTATTCATTTTATTAATATTTAAGACTAATACTATTCTTTAGACCTTATTTGGCTAATTTTTAGAAATATTAGCAATCTTTATTTACCTTTGTAAGAAATATTAATTAAGAAAATAATTTTAAATTCAATGTATTAGAGTATTAGACTTTTACTTACTTGAAAAGTGGAATGTTATATTTTACATGTAGGTACTATTTTTTTGATCATTTTGGTATATGACAAGAATTTTTGTGACTTATAAATAATAAGATATGATTTTTATAATATTTATTACTATATAAAAACATTTAACAAATAATAGATATTTAATTAAGTGAGATAATAATACATGATTAAATTTTAGTTCTTATTTTTCTAAGAATTTTGGTATATTATTTATATTTTTATCAATTAACATTATTAAAATATGAATTATCAAAGTTTTATTACTTATAAAATCTTTACTAAATAATATTTATTTAAATAGTAAACACAATAAAATTTGATAGTAAAGTTAAATTATAGATTTTATTTTTCTAATTTTTTTCATATATTACACATATTTTTCTGAATTATAAAACAAAAGTTATTGAATTTACAAGATTTTATCACTTTATTAAATTTTTGGAAATATTTATATTTGGACTTATAATGTTTTATCTATTTCCTAAACAGGAAATAACTATGCACTCCACATCTAGACCTACCCTAGTCACTGACCCGTGGGGTGAGGGCCATGTCATCTGACACATAGACGTGGGCTTGTCAACTGGGTGGACCAGGTCAAAGGTGATGTCGGCATGACGTTGTGATGACATCAGCATTGTCCTTACCGCCGATGGATGGTCGCCAGCAACGATCTACGGCGCCCTAGCAAGAGAAACTAACTTTGTTCGAACCAGCGCGACGTGCTAAACCCTAGAGTGGCGGCGCCGCTCGGAAATGGTCATCAGAGCCTCGGCTCCGACGAGCTCTGACGGTGGCCGATGGTGTCTTATGGTGCGAAGGCGAGTGACGATGAGATAATGCGATGGAGGGGTACTGGAAGATTCAGGAACTCACCTGATGACGATAGAGGTCGACGATGACCGACGCGATCGGAGGCGAGTACACGGTCAACTTCTCTGAAGAACTCCGACAAAAAGGAACGGTGAAATTCGCACCCACCCAAGCTTACCTTGTTCTATTTAGCCTATTAGAATGAAGAGGGGAATGTGGCGGTTCTCCTTGACCACTCCATATGCTCTGGGATGGCCTCTATCAACGGTGATGTGTGGCTCCGACGAGCTAGAGTTTCGGATAGAGGAGGAATCGAGAGAGAGAGATTCAGAGGGAGAGGAAGTGGATGAGGATGAAGTAGGGCCGTGTCATCGTGGCCTCCTTATCCCCTCCGGTTGTCGGCAGCATGAATCTCCACACCAGCGAGCGGCGACGCTGCTGCCAGTGAGCTGTTTTGGGACGAGCACGAGGTAGACGATGACGATTAGGTGGACAAAGGGGGTACGCGGGCCTGGGCCGGTGTTGGGCTATGGTGTAGTGAGCAAAGAGAACTGGCTGCGGCTTGCGAGCGATGGATATGTAGAGGAAACTCTGGGCCGGCCTGCTGCTCGGGCCAGATTTCTTTTCCTTTCTATTTTCTTTTACTATTTTATGTTTCATTTTCAGATTTGTATTTTACATTTGTTTTGAATATTCCTTAGAAAATTGTATTTTCTAAATGCTTGCAGCAACAAATGAAATGTATTTAGATTCATTTAGTGAACCTTTATTATATAAGGTTTATATTTTCTTTATTTCCTTTATTTAGGTCCTTTTTCTGTTAACATTTTGTAGAGGTTTATGTAAATTTCAAGATATGTTTCATTTATCTTGAAATTTAGGATGAAAAGAAACTTTTAGCTTCTAAATGGAAACATCAAAACCCTTCTTGAACAAATTTTAATGAAAAGGGAATCCAACAAAAATTTCAATCAAGTGAAATGCATTCATCAATGAATGCATCTTGAAATTTAAACATTTGGAAAAGTTAAACCAAAACCCCAAATCTTAATGAAGGAAATCACATGCAAAGATCAAATGCATTTTATGCATGGAAAGAATCTTGAATATCAATACTTGGGAAAATAAACCAAAACCCTAAAACCCTAATGGAAGAAAAACATTTCCAAGATCTCTCTAAGACTATGGATTTGTTTCATATAAAAATTTGGCAACAAACATTTATAAATGATCAAAAATGATAAACAAAAATATTGTAAAACCATGGAAATTGGTTTCATTTAATTTGGAGTCATAGATAAAAACTTATGAATTTAATAAGATAAAAGGAATTAATTTCCAAGGCTAATAAAAGCTCCTAGCTAAAATCCATACCAAATTGTGAGCAAATTAATCCTAAAGGGATTAAAAAAGGTAAAAAAATATTAAATAAAATTATAAAAATTGGAATCACCAAATTTGGATCTATAAATAAAAAGATATGGATTTTATAAGACAAAAAAGAAATAAATAAATAAGGAATATTTAAAAGCCAAATTAAAATTGAAAATGGAATGAAAGTTTATTGAATAATAAAAAGGAATAAAAGGTATTTAAATAAGATTATATGAATTTAACCATATTTAATTTTATTTAAATAAAGACAAATTGCCTAAACTAAATAATAAATCGCAATAAAATTATTTAGAAGACAATTTAAACCTTGATTTAAAACCATAAAATAAAGGAATGAAGATTATTTGAATAAAAACTTATATGGACGTGAACCATATTTGTTTTGAATAAAGACAAAATCCCTAATATAAATGATTAATTAAATCATGAGAAAAATAGCTAAAGTGGATTCAAAGTTATCCAATTAACTTAAAAAATAAAGGATTAATTAAATAGAATTATATGGTTTGGAACCATAAAAAAATTCATTTAAATAAAGACAAAAGCCTCATTTAAATAAATATTGTCATATTTAAATATGTGAAATAATTCAAAGTGAATTATTTAAACACACTAGTGAATAAATAAAACCTACTGAAAAGGTTTGAGAAACATTTGAATTTAAACAGATGTTTAAATCATTTGAATAAATTAATATGGATTGGAATCATATTTAAAATCTTATTTAAATAAAGACAAATGTCTAATTTAAATAAATCATAAACCATATGAGAATATAAGAAATATTCTAAAAATGGACTTTTAAATACATTAATAAACAGTATAAAAACCTACTGAAAGTTTGGAAAAGGTTTGGTCAAAACTTGAATTCAAATTGAAGTTTAAATCAAAGGTTTAAAATCAAAACAGAAAATGAGAAAAGAAAAAGAAAACAGAGAAGAAAAAATGAAAACAAAGCAACCCACCTAACCCTACGCAGCTACTAGGCCCAGCAAGCCCAACAACAGCCCACCCGACACCCCCACTCTCTCTACCTCGATCTTTTCTCACCGCGAAGCGTACCCCCTCACTCAGTGACTGCAAGACCCCACCATACCCCCTCCTCAGCTTGCTGACTAACCAGCCCCACCGACCATGTCATTGTTGTCCCCACGACCCATTCTTCCCCCCAATTCCTCCCGGCCATTTCCACATTGATTCCACGTCGTTAATTCGCCTAAATACCGTGCTAATTCAGACCTGCGACTATGCTAGTTAAAGAGCCCCCTTCCCCTCTCTCTTTCCCCTCAAACCCACTCCCTTTCCGCCCCTAGGCTGCTGCAATTGCTGCTCGAAACCTCCACTTCTCTGGCGAGCTTCCCGTCCAATTCTAGCAACGTCGACCCTCCCCACTGCCCCTGGTTTCCACGAGAGCAGTCCCCATCTCCTTATGCATCTTCTAGAAAACCTAGCTGGCCCGCACGTGCCACACAGCCTCAGCAACGACGATGGCTGAGAGCCGCCACTGTCTGCTGCAACTCCGGTGACCTTTCCCCGTAAGTACTGACTGCGCCGCTCCCCTCGATGTCACTCACGTGCTCGCCTCACTCTTACGTGTCTAATGCCACATCTCTTTTGCCTCCTAGTGCCTTGTAGCCTCGCCCCCAACGACGAATAGACACACCCGACACTAGTGACGACTTCGGCGAGAAATTGACAGAAAACCCGAGCGCCCCTTCGTCGACGGCAACAACATTGAGCACCTACACATCCCTGCGAACTCGGTGAGCACCTCCGTTTCCTCTCTTGCTACCTGGTTGTGCCAGACCATCGCTGACAGAGCCGCTCGCCGTTGCCCAGCATTGCCATCTGTGATTGGCATGCTGTGAGCCATTAGATTCCAATCCAGTGGCATAGATAGATGACTTTAGCGAAACGTTTTTAGTTGATCTGCACCGTGTGATTCCCATTAGATCCAAAGTGTATCTCACTTGTGGAAAGCCACCCAGGAACAAAGAGACTTGAGATGTCAAATGTTGAGAAGCTTCTAGTGCAGCCACATGGTATATGGGCTCTGCCTTGATCATATAGGTTGCAATAACTTAGACAGATGGACAGGAGGTGGTAGGGAGTGTTAGGATGGAACGCGTCCATTTGGTCTAAGGGAAGGCTTCTGAAAGATCACCTCGATTCATGTCGATTCTTGTGGGGAAAGTGCACCACCTCTCGAGAGAGTAAAATCTAAGTACTTAGCTGTGTCCCCGGCAATGGACAATTTGAGCATCAAGACATGGAAGCTATCAAGGATCTCCTCATCCCAATTTCTAAGTTAAAAGCTTTTGGTTGAACAAGTGTTAAAGGATCACCAATATTTATTGGTAGATGCCTTGGGTGATTTTGACAAACAAAAACTTAGTGTTTCCAAATGATAAGGAAAATCAATTTTGAGCAAAGCAAGCCTAAGCTCCACTTAGCCAAATGCATATAGATGATAGATACCAGTATTCTACAATAGTATCACTTGCTAATACAATTCAAATGTATTGTCCCTTGTGGCTATAACTTATTATGTTGCAGGTTTGTTTGATCTTAGTGGTGTCTACGCACTTCTATTCTTGTAGATAGTTGTTGGGACTCCAAGTGCAGAGGTTTGTAGAACATCAACAAGTTTCCCTTAAGTGGATTACCCAAGGTTTATCGAACTCAGGGAGGAAGTGGTCAAAGGTATTCCCTCTCAAGCAATCCTGCAATCAAGATACAAGCACTCTCTTGTGTCCCCAACACACCCAATATAGGTGCACTAGTTCGGCGAAGAGATAGTGAAATACAAGTGGTAACGGTGCCAGAAAATAGCTGATGGCATGGAGGAACAGACTAAAGGCAAACTGAAGGAAGCAAGCAAACATGCAATAGATCTAGTAGAAAATGGTGTTTCAACTCTTAGAAACAAGGCCTAGGGATCATACTTTGACTAGTGAACACTCTCTCATATAAATATCCTCTCTTCATGATACTACTCTTAACTACTCTCCGGTTGGACACTCTAATCATCGGTAGGGCTATAACAGCAGTCCTCAAAGTCCGCCTTCCCCAATCTAGATAACCCCACACTGTCACCTTGAGCGCTAGATGGTTCCAACAAAAACCACAATTTCATAGAGACATCCAACTCCAAATATAACTCATAACAAATATTCAATCTAGCCAAAGTGCCACACACGGTATGCACGCTGTCACTTTCACACACGTGGGGAAAAGCATAGATCTATTAAAGCACAAAGAGTATTTATGTAGACTCAAACCTAATTGCCACCATGGTGTGCACGCTGTCACTTTCACACACATGGGGAGAGCAGAGATCTAATGAAGCACTTGAGTATCAAGGTAGATTTACTTGATTAGAAAGCTCATGACCACAAGATCATGCATAGAGAGAGAGATCAACACATAGCTACCAGTAGAGCCCTTAGCCCTGAGGAAGAACTACTCCCTCCTCATCATGGGAATCAGCAACGGTGATGAAGATGGCGATGTAGATCGATGGAGATGGCTCCGGGGGCACTTACCCGTCCCGGCAGGGTGCCGAAACAGAGACTTTCTGTCCCCCGAATCTCCCCTTCGGTGGAGGCGGTGCAGCGGAACTTTTTCTGGAAGTATGATTGACGATCTAGGGTTTTCTCTTCAGGGGCTTCTTATAGGCGAAGGGGGAGGCTGAGGAGGCGGCCAGAGGGCCCACACCCTCCCCAGGTGCAGGCCAGGCTTGGCCGCACCCGGGGGGGGGGGGGGGGGGAGGGTCTGGCCACCCTCTGGTGCCTCTCCGAACCTCCTTCTGGATTCTTGTCCCTCACGGAAAGTTATTGACTTTGGCTTTTGTCCCGTCCAATTCCGAGAATATTGATTTTCTTCCTTTCTGGAGCCAAAAACAGAAGAAAACAAGCAACTGGCACTGTGGCAACTTGTTAATAGGTTAGTTCTAGAAAAGATATAAACACCTCAAAGAAAGACAAAGCAAAGCAAAGTAGATACTAAACAAGCATGGAACATCAAAAATTATAGATACGTTTCCGACGTATCAAGCATCCCCAATCTTAACTCATGCTCGTCCTCGAGTAGGTAAGTATTAAAAAGAATAATTTTTGAGGTGACATGCACCATCAAAATAAAGATCAAACCATTTGCAAGCGTTGAAAGCTGGGATCAAAGAACTCTAAACATGAGCATGAAAGATGGAGTTCTAACAGTAAGAAAAAGTAACTATGCATGCAACATGAAAGGCTACAAACAAAGATCATGAATAACATGCATTGAAAAATGTTTGTTTGTTTCACATACAGAAAACATAGCATAGTGGCATTCAGCTTGTCCCTCATAGAGTAGCAAATAGATGCATAGGACACCTTCAAAGTTCACAAGGGTGACTAGAAACAAATAGCACAAGAACAAGTAATATCACAATATGCATCAATCAATAAGCTTTGGGACACTGCACACAGAATGACAACTATGCTCTCTTAATGGTGCCTAAAGGTAGAAGGTGAAGACTCATTAGTGGTGGAAGAAAGGCCTTTTATAAAGGAAGCAGGGATTTCAAGTTTCAAAAAGAGCTTCAAAAAATATGGTACTTGTTAGCTTTCAGCCCTCATTGCCCCTATCATAAGCATCTTGAAGTGATTAAAGTTAAAGTAGCAAAGGTGGAGTATATGCTTGACGAAGTATAAGTTGGCAATCTCAAGTCCCTTGAGGGCCACACCTCATGCATACTCAACTTTGGGTCCAGGTAAGTTCTTGTCATTGTAAGTATTTGCATATCATTGAGAACCGCTAACGGGGCACCCCTTGCACATGGTACAGGAGCTTTCCCATGACCAAAATGACAAGGCAAGCAGACAATGAGCATCTCAGCAATCTTTTTATTTACCATATGCATAGCTTTTTACTGAGGATGCTTCATAGATAGCTCACTATGGTGATGCTGCAAGTTTCCACCATGATTAGGTATGGCTTAGGCTGGCGGCCCAGGCGTTTCTCTAACACATGATACAAAATCCATGTACTTACAAGTCCCCTCTTTATTTCAGACCGGTGACATCCATAGACAAAAGAACATGATATCAACTTGTACAACAAGGTACAAGTGCAATGTTGAAAACGTTCCCCGTGACAACACGGTTCTGCTAATTCCAACGTATAAGTGCAAGCATATACAACAAAGTTGTCACAATGGTTCAAGTTTATTAGGGGAAAATAATAAAGTGTGGCATCAAGTTCGTGAGGGCTTTAATCACTAAGTTTTCACATAACAAAATAGTTTTTAATTGGAAGATAGCTGAAAACAAGAATATACTTGGAATGGTGTAACACACCATGCATAGGAGTTTATAGTGGACACTTTGGAATAATTTGGTTTCTTGAGAGTTGGAAGCATGAGTAGATCTTACTCATACAAGTGGAGGCTAGCAAAAGACTGGGAGCAACCAACTAAGAGAGCAATAATGGCCAAAATCATGCAATGCAATAAATCATACTAATCAAAGCAAAGAGTGGTACTACAAGTCAAGGACTAAATGATCATAGAGGCTAATGGTGACTTGTCATAGTCATAACATGGTGTGAGCATGTGCCAAGTCAACCCAAGCAAAACATCACAAGAGAATACCACAATACTATGCTTTTGTATGCTAAAACAATGCATAATTTCTTCAAGGCACACTAAGCAATCCCAATTGTTTGGAACAAGACATGCTACAGCAATAATCACTAAGAATAATACTAAAACAACACCTAGCATGTCATGCTAAAGTCTAAGTCACAGTCAATGCAAGCTCCTCTTGCACTTCAAGCAAGAACTTACTACTCCTTTCCAACACCAAGCAACTTTCAAACAACTCAGAAAGATAATAATCAATAAATATCAGTGAGAATGTCTCACAAATCCATAAAGAAGAACTAAAAAGTTCTGCACTGAAAGCACAAGAAAACTAAGGCTAAACACAGTGCTAGCAAAAGAGAACACTCACAAAACAATAAGAGTGAGAACTAGAGTGTTCTAGCAATGAAAACAGACGGTGTCTCTCTCCAAAATAAGTGTGGTGTAACCAACCAACTTACTCAAGCAAACTAAGCGAACGAAAACCAAAAAAGAAAACTAAGATGCTCCAATAACAACACAACAATGCATGAAGCAATAAAAACGAAGTGTCTAGAAAGACCTGAGATTTTTATTGATGAAGAAGGGGATGCCTTGGGCATCCCCAAGCTTTGAAGCTTGTACCTCTTGAATATTTATTGGTGATACACGTGGTGGCATTCCAAAGCTTGAGATTTTGTCCACTCTTCATGTCATTACATCATTCTTTCTCTACACCTAAATTTTTTCCTTCATACAAAACTTCACACAATCTTCATTAGCAACATTAGTGTATTCAAAAGATATTAGACCACTGGAAAAGCTTTGGAACAGCAAGGATTTTCACTAAAAACACAAGCTACTGTATTAACTCCTTCAAAAAGCTCAATTTACCTGAAGAGAACTCAAAAAGGAATCAATAAGAAGCAAATGCAAATAATGGCAGAAATCTGTCAAAACAGACCAGCAGGTAGAAACCGATTTTTTCGAACATCTTCTGTTGCTCAAATAAAAAAGTGTTAAACTAAAGAAAGTTATCTAACATACTGGAGGATTTATTCGTAAATTTTGAGCTCAATCCGAGTTACAGAGACTCCTCACGAAGTTTTATGGTGGAGGACAGAAAACTGTTTCGGGACATCAACTCCCCAAATCTTACTTCCCTCTCATTAGAGGTCATTCTTGGCACAAAAAGCAAACAAAAAGGATAAGGAGAGGTCATTAAAGAATTAATAACTTCCAAGACTCAAGAAAACTCTTCGGTTATCTCCCAACAAGTAGTTTTCTTTAATGCCTTTAAGTTAGGCTTGATAGTTTGAGAAGATGCTCACATAAGAAATATGAATTGAAGTAAAAGAGAGCATCAAGAACCAAATTCAAAACACATTTAATTATAACCCACTTCCTATGCATAGGAATCTTGTAAAGAAACAAGTCATGAAAGCACAAAGCAACAAGCATAGGAAAGCAAAACAAGTGCAACTTCAAGATTTTCAACATAAAGAGGGGAAACTTAATATTGTTGAGATACATAAAACCATGTTTCCCTCTCTCATAATAATTTTCAGTAGCATCATGAATAAAATTAACAATATAACTATCACATAAAGCATTCTTATCATGAGCCACATGCATAAAATAATTATTACTCTCCACATAATAATAGTCATCCTTATTAATCATAGTGGGAGAAAATTCAACAAAATAGCTATCATTACTATTCTCATCACCATAATCATCAAATATAGGAGGCATATTGTAATCACAATTAATTTCCTCCTCAATAGTAGGTGGACTGAAAATATCATACTCATCATTGTAATCATCATATATTCGAGGTTTGGTATCATCATAAGCAATAGAATAGCTATCTTGCAAAGCTAAGGAACTAAAAAGATCATTTTCATAAAAACTAGATTCCCCAAGCTTAGACTTTATCATAGCATTAGCAACAATGGTGTCCAAAGAATTCGTACTAATAACATTGCTATTAGCATGCAAATAAAATTACATAGGTTTTTTAATTTTCTCTTGAAACACTTCATCTCCTAGCTCAAGATAAACACTATAGAGGTCTCTAATTTTGTTGTTGTTTTCCATTAAGCCTAACTAGTGAAAACAAGAAACAAAAAGACAAAACTGTAGAATCTAAAGGAAATAACTTTGAGCACTCACACCAGAGGATGTGAGTACCTTTTACCTTACCTCCCTGGCAACAGCCCCAGAAAAGAGCTTTCTGGCTTGCTGTTGCCGTGGGGTAACGTGTGTGAGTGCCTTTTACCTTTCCTGCCCGGCAACGGCGCCAGAAAAGAGCTTGATGTCTACGCACTTCTATTTTTGTAGACAGTTGTTGGGCCTCCAAGTGCAGAGGTTTGTAGAACAGCAACAAGTTTCCCTTAAGTGGATTACCCAAGGTTTATCAAACTTAGGGAGGAAGTGGTCAAAGGTATTCCCTCTCAAGCAATCCTGCAATCAACATACAATAAGTCTCTTGTGTCCTCAACACACCCAATATAGGTGCACTAGTTCGGTGAAGAGATAGTGAAATACAAGTGGTAATGGTGCCAGAAAATAGCTGATGGCGTGGAGGAACAGACTAAAGGCAAACTAAAGGAAGCAAGCAAACATGTAACAGATCAAGTAGCAAATGGTGTTTCAATGCTTAGAAACAGGGCCTAGGGATCATACTTTTACTAGTGAAAATTCTCTCATATAAATATCCTCTCTTCATGATACTACTCTTAACTACTCTCCGGTTGGACACTCTAATCATCGGTAGGGCTATAACAGCACTCCTCAAAGTCCGCCTTCCCCAATCTAGATAACCCCACACTGTCACCTTGAGCGCTAGATGGTTCGAACAAACACCACAATTTCATAGAGACATCTAACTCCAAATATAACTCATAAAAAATATTCAATCTAGCCAAAGTGCCACACACGGTATGCACGCTGTCACTTTCACACACGTGGGGAAAAACATAGATCTATTAAAGCACAAAGAGTATTTATGTAGAGTCAAACCTAAGTGCCACCGTGGTGTGCACGCTGTCACTTTCACACACATGGGGAGAGCAGATATCTAATGAAGCACTTGAGTAGCAAGGTAGATCTACTTGATTACAAAGCTCATGACCACAAGATCATGCATAGAGAGAGAGATGAACACATAGCTACCGGTAGAGCCCTTAGCCCCGAGGAAGAACTACTACCACCTCATCATGGTAATCAGCAACCGTGATGAAGATGGCGATGGAGATCGATGGAGATGGCTCCGGGGGCACTTCCCCGTCCCGGCAGGGTGCCAGAACAGAGACTTTCTGTCCCCCGAATCTCCCCTTCGATGGCGGAGGCGCAGCGGAACTTTTTCTGGAAGTATGATTGACGATCTAGGGTTTTCTCATCGGGGGCTTCTTATAGGCGAAGGGGGAGGCCGAGGAGGCGTCCAGAGGGCCCACACCCTCCCCAGGCGCGGGCTAGGCTTGGCCGTGCCTAGGTAGGGTCTGGCCACCCTCTAGTGCCTCTCCACCCCTCCTTCTGGATTCTTGTCCCTCACGGAAAGTTATTGACTTTGGCTTTTGTCCCGTCCAATTCCGAGAATATTGATTTTCTGCCTTTCTGGAACCAAAAACAGAAGAAAACAGGCAACTGGCACTGTGGCAACTTATTAATAGGTTAGTTCCAGAAAAGATATAAAAACACATCAAAGAAAGACAAAGCAAAGCAAAGTAGATACTAAACAAGCATGGACCATAAAAAATTATAGATACGTTTCCGACGTATCAGTTAGTGAAGTGTGTTGAATAGGATTACAAGAGTACAACCAACATGATTGCCTGTGGCACTTTGAAGATGAAGGACTCCATGCTACTTAGTTATATTTGCTGCATTGTAATGAGATAGCCAAATGAGCTATGTAAGATGTAATGAATTATTCTATTCCTGGTTATAATGTTGTATTATGACCTTTGTTTCTTGATATTACATCTTAAACTGTGGATGCTAGCTATTGATCTAGGACTAGCATTGTAAACACAGGGATCTCTACCTTATCAGGTTGGGACCTCTATAGATGGTATCATAGCACTGTGTTGCCTATAGGATTGTAACCCTAGGATTGGACAAAACCCCTTAGAAAAATAGGAGTTGTATTTTTTCCAAACTTATTTACAAACAATCTTGTAAACTCTTCCCCAACATTTTGGTTTTGAATCTACATCTCTTCTTTTTCTACTTGATGGACAAAACCTTCAACAAAAGCAAAGACTTCAACTTGAGCAAAGACTTCAACATCACCAATGACTTCAACTTTAGTTTCACCAAGGACTTCAACTTAGATATCACTAAGGACTACAAGTGAGACAAGAAATATTACTCAAGACTTGGAGACTAAGGAAACACAACCTAGAAGGACCCATCATCACCTTTGAAGTTTTGTGACCAAGATACAAGAATTTCTCCAAGGATACCATGATCTTGTTCATGAAGAAACAACTAAGAAGGAAGGAATGACCCAAAGTGAATCCTATAGTTGGACCACCATATTAGAGTTTAGATTAGATCAACTTATTGATCACACCAACTTATGTGGTGTAGAAAAAATAGTTTGTTTCCTAAAATAAGTTTGAATCTTGTTGTTTGAGTGGAATGCATGATTGTGATTGCTTGCACATTGCTTGTGTGATTTGTTGTATGTGAGTAGACTTCTTCCCTAGAAATCTTTTGCCTACTCTAATCCCAATCCAACACAAATAGATGACTTCTCCAAGAGAATCCAACATCAAGAATGGTTACAACAACAACCAAGAGATGCACATGAGAGAACAACTTCTAGCAACCCAAGCCCAGTTAAATCAAGTGACAACTCAGTTTTTAGCCAACAACAATGAGTTAGACCCAAACATACAAAAATTCTTGGAAACCCAATCCCAATTGTTGCAAAGGATGACAAATCAAATGATCAACATGAGAAGCAACCATTCCCAAAGTGATTGTGACAACAATGATATCAAGGATGATATTATAGAAGGAACCCAAGATTGCAAAATGTGTGGAGACACAGGACACACTTATAAAGAGCATATGGACCAATGCCCTAATTGTGAAGAGAAACATCCAACTAAATAATGCCCCACATCTCAAGTTACTTGTTTCGTATGTGAAGGAAATGATCATGTCCCTATCCAATGCCCCATCTATCCTATAGTTCAACAAATGAAACAAGATGGAATGCATCAAATGTTTGGAAACCTTCATAAGGGAAAAACTTCTACCAAGAAGGATAAAGACAAAATTAGAACCATGTCTCATAAGGCCACACCCAAAGTGACCACAAAGTGTTGTTACTCATGTGGAGAAGAAGGTCACATCTCTAGTGACTTCCCCAAGAAGGGAGAAAGATTTCCCACATTTGTGGTAAAATATGAACAACATGAACTAGAAGAACTCCTAGCTTTGGAGAGACCCAAAAAGAAGAAATGCCCCAACCCCAGCAAGCAAGACATTAGCCAGGTGCAATGTTACAATCGCAAAGAGATGGAACACTATGCTTATGAATGTCCAGAAAAGAAGGAGAACCAAGGAAACAAAAAAGCAATAGTGAGGCCCAAGAAGAAGAAGGATATTAGCCAAGTGATGTGCCAAAAATGCAAGGAACTAGGCCATCATGCATCACATTGTCCAGAAAAGGAGAAGGACAAGACAAGCAAACCTACGAGAGATATCAACACTATCACATGTTTCAAATGCAAAGAGCTAGGCCACTATGCAAACAACTGTCCAGAGAAGCTACATCGAGTTACCATGTAAGCCTAGATGTAATTGTTGGGAATATGCCCTAAAGGCAATCATGTATGATGATATTTCACATTGTATTCATAAAGATATTAAGTTGTCCTTGTATAAACATCTGATGTGTATCATTGAATATGTGATTAGGTTGTGGAACTATACATTCATGTTGTTTGTAGTAAATGTCCTTGGTCACTAAGGTTGTGTTGGAAACACAACTTAGACCAATGTGAAAGTCGGCTAGATGACTCGGTTCCACTTGTCATGGGCATGGAGATGCTATTCTGACTTACACAGATTCGGCTAAAGAGTTTAACGAGTCGGATTGACCCATATTGAGATACAACGAACAAGTTGTCATTTGTATATCTCAATCAATGTAATCCTTAGACCTGAGGTTATTGCATAGTCCGAGTTGAGGATCACCGACTTAGGTTCTGTCACACTGATCCGTAACTGCGTAGTTATAAAGGCAGAGTTCGGGTCGACTGAGAATCAAGCTACATGATGTGAATAACCAAGATGGGATTTTGCCCCTCCACTTGGAGAGATATTCTCTGGGCCCTCTCGGATGATATGATTCGGAAAGCATGGCCATGAACGACTCGGTTAAGTGTTAACCGAGGCGATCGACTAAGAGTTAGTCGGGTGAATCACTTATCTCGGATCGAGAAGAGAGTCGGAATATTTAATAGATGACAATTATTCGCCTATAGTCTGACAAGGTATATCGTGAGGCAAAAGGGACTCGGACGTAAGTCACATTGGAATGGCAAGTCGTCATGACTCATTGTTACTTGGGACTCGGCATGTTCTGATAGGAGCCGCTACCGACTGATCGACTAAGAGTCGGACTCCAATCGTATCCAAGTAGCCATGAGTCTGCGGGGTCACACACTTAAGAGAGGGAGTAAGTTCAGATTGGATCTGAACCGGAAATCTGGTTGGATTGGACCCGAGCCGGATTTGGACTGATTCAGTGAGTTGGACTCATAGGGACTAATACTATATGGGCTTTTGTCAATGGGCCATGAGAGTGGAGCCCATCTTCACTCCCTATATATAGTGGAGCATAGTAACCCAGAAGGGTTTATCGATGATCGGTTAGGTCATTCCATGTGTTGGAAACTCTATCTCCACAGCAGTCCTGCCGTCATAACGAACCTAGCAGTTCGCTGCCGGTGCTCCTCCTTGTACGTGTGGATACCAGCAGAGGTGTTGTACGATCAGCACCGGGACGATCGGATCGCAAAGGACTGCACTGCATCAACTGATGCGCTACATCAGTAATCCGCAATTGTGCGTCTAGTGGTAAACCTCGTGGCCTTCTACCTCAGCTAGATCTTGGGATCACCACGTTAGAGGGAAAATTTTGTTTTATCTCTACGTGGCCCAACAATGGTATCAGAGCGATAGCTTCTAGTTTTAGGCTCGATATCTCGCATATATGATATGTGGTTGGCTGTAGATGAGATCTATGTGCTATTTTGGTGGTCGATCTATGAGATAGATCGCTTTTGTACGATGTTGATTGGATCAACTGTACTCGGGGAATGGTAGATCTGATTTCCGTGATCATACTGCTGAGGTCGTGGAACGACATACCCCTACCGGTCGGCTTCCGCCATCGGGGTAGACTATGACACGTAAATCCAGAAGCGGTGATCGAAGATCAGTGTTTGATCGAATCAGAATAATTGTCAGAATCCATGTCCGAACCGCCGGCTTCGCCCTGTCGTAGCGCCTTAGATGTTGTTGCGAGTTTCACAACGCCGGTAGATAGCGTATCTATGCATAACTAGTTTTTGCAGGAAGTTGTGAATGGTATGGTTCATGTGCATTTGATGTATGTGTGTAATCCGTACATGATCTGCGAATCACGTTTTTGTCAGCCGGCTGGAGCCTAGGTGCTGTCATATTATTGTATAATGACCTGCGTGTCAGACTCTCCATGTAATTTACTTTACTAAGCTAGTGTAGCTGTTTGGAGAGCCTGGATGGGAAGCAAGGCGATGTACATGTCGGCGACATGGAGTAAGACGGCAAGTGGCAAGAGTTGGCACGAGTCGGATTACAGGCTTTGTGGAGATGGAGATCGCCATGAAGAGAGCCATACCATTTCACATTATAATTGCTTTATTTTGTGTTATTCTATGTCTCTGTTTTACCTCTATTAGATAGTCGGTAAAATCTAATCCCTCAAAGAAGGTCTAGTCGGTTTTCCCGCCAGTGTTTGCACCATCACAAGCAGGACATTTTTGGTAGTGGGCTCATAAAATTGAGGTGCTGCCAATTCTTTCCGACTAGGTGGGTTCAAGTCAGACTCTTACTACAGAAACACTCGGTAAGCTAGACGGTTCTATCACAACAGTTGTGGGGCTCGGGGAAAAGTCGGACGGGAGCCGGGGCATGTGATGCCACCCGTCTAATAGGAGTCGTATGAGATACGATTGACAAGGAGTTGTCTACCTAGATCACTTGGCGGCTAGCAGTGATGCTACATCTCACTAGCCGACCTTCTTAGTTAGGATCCTGGATCACTAAGTAACCATCGGAGGGGTGTTGGTTCTAGTGGGAGCATAAAATATTAAAGTGTTTAATATGCTTGCTCTTTTATTAATACATGTCTTAAGTGTTTTGCATTTTTTCTGTTGTAGATCATGGCACCAAGTAGCAGTCACTCTCAGATATCCGGTTTTGCATTGAGAATTATCCTTGCGAAAGATAAACTAAAAGACACTAATTTTACAAACCGGTATCGAAATCTGAGAATTGTTCTCAAACAAAAAAAAGGACCATGTCCTAGACAACCCACTTCCAGATGAGCCGAATGAGAATGCGACTATCGCTGCCACCAATGCCTACCGTCGGGCTAAGGATGAGTCCACGGATATTAGCTGTCTTATGCTTGCTCGCAGGGAACCGGGCTTGCAAAAGCAGTTCGAGAATGTTGAGGCCTATGATATGATCGAAAGCCTCAAAAGTATGTTCCAGGCTTAGGCGAAGACTGAGAGGTATCAAGTCTCTGAGGCTTTGCTGAGTTGCAAGCTTAAGGATGGTGATCCACTGAGTCCGCATGTGATCAAAATGGTTGGTTATGTGCAGTCTCTAGAGAGGCTTGGCTACCCCATTAGCGAAGAGTTTGCTACAGATATAATTCTGAACTCTCTTCCTAGTGCATATGGGCAGTTCATTTCGAACTACCACATGCATGGTATGGATAAGAAGCTCACTGAATTACATGGCATGCTCAAGCAGGCAGAGGCGGATCTCAAGAAGGGCACCAGTTAAATGATGATGGTGCAGAATAAGGCTAAGTTCAAGAAGAGTTCTTGGACTAAGAAGAAGGCTAAGTCAGGAGGAAAGTAGGCTCAGGACCCGGTCCCAAGCGCTTCCTCAGGGACTAAGCCATTTCCTTCAGCCGGATCCACTTGCTTCTACTGCAAGGCAGATGGCCACTGGAAGAGGAACTGCAGCAAGTATTTGGCCGATAAGGCCAAGAGTGGAGGTATGACTTCTGACTCAGGTACACTTGTTTGCAATTTTATAGACATATATCTTGTTGATGCACCTAATAGTTCTTCGGTATATGATACCGGATCAGTTATTCACATCTGCAACTCGTTGCAGGGACTAGTAAGAACTAGAAGCATAGCAAGAGGCGAGGTTGGTATTCGAGTTGGCAACAAAGCAAGAGTTGCTGCGTTGGAAGTCAGCACGATGCAACTTCATTTACCTTCCGGATTCATTATGGAACTGAATAATTGTTATTATGTTCCAGTGCTCAGTCGAAACATTATTTCTGCTTCATGTTTGATGAGGCAAGGCTATGATTCGAATATTAAGAATAATGGTTGTTCTTTGTATTTGAATGATATGTTTCTCGGCTTTGCACCCGTCCAGGACGGGTTATTTATTTTGAATCTTGATGGTGAGTCGGTTTATAACATAAATGTTAAAAGGTTGAAACCAAATGATATGAATATGACTTACTTTTGGCACCGTCGGCTTGGTCATATAAGTTGGAAACGCATGAAGAAGCTCCATGATGATGGACTCCTAACTTTGTTCGACTTGGAGTCGTTCGATACATGCGAATCTTGCCTACTCGGCAAAATGACCAAGACACCTTTTGCAAAGAGTTGTGAAAGGGCGTCCGACTTGTTGGGACTAGTACATAGTGATGTATGTGGACCAATGAGCACGACATCCAGGGGTGGTTATAAGTACTTCATTACGTTCACTGATGATTTGACTCAGTATGGATATATATACTTGATGAAACATAAGTCGGAAGCCTTTGAAAAGTTCAAAGAATTCCAGAATGAAGCACATAATAAACTCGGCAAGAAAATAAAGTTTCTTCGGTCGGACCGAGGAGGCGAGTACATGAGCCATGAGTTTGATGACCATTTGAAAAGTTGTGGAATAGTTCCTCAACTTAATCCGCCAGGAATGCCACAAAGGAATGGTGTTTCGAAAAGGCGGAATCGGACCATGTTGGACATGGTACGATCAATGATGAGTCAGACAGATCTGCCTTTATCATTTGGGGTTATTGTCTAGAAACATCGATGTTCACACTAAACAGAGTACCATCAAAGTTGGTAGAGAAGACACCGCATGAGATGTGGATAGGCAAAAAGCCGAGTTTGTCTTTTCTTAAGATTTGGGGTTGTGAAGAATTTGTCAAGCGACTTCAGTCGGACAAGCTTACGGCCAAGTCGGATAAGTGTATTTTCATGGGGTATCCGAGGGAAACCTTGGGTTACTACTTCTACAACGAGAAGAGCGCAAAGTGTTTGTTGCTCGAAACGATGTCTTCCTTGAGAAAGATTTTCTCAGTCGGGGAGTAAGTGGGAGCACGGTGCAGCTCGAAGAAATTCGAGAGGAACCGGCTATTAGAGAGTCGGCAAAAACTTTGGAGGTTGAGCCGGTCGTGGTAGCTGAGCCGGCAGCAGCACCTGTACAACGAAAATCGGCGAGATTACGAAGTGTTCGTGATGTGTTACTATTAGACAGTGATGAGCAGGCAAATTATTCGGAAGCGGTGGCGGGATCTGATTCCGAGTCATGGCTTGGAGCCATGAGATCCGAGTTAAAGTCCATGGATGAAAATCATGTTTGGAACTTGGTTGATCTGCCAGACGGTGCAAGACCCATCGAGTGCAAATGGGTATTTAAGAAGAAAACTAATATAGATGGAAATGTTTCCGTCTATAAAGCACGTATTGTCGTGAAGGGGTTCTGACAAGTTCAAGGATTTGATTACGACGAGACTTTCTCGGCCGTAGCGATTCTTAAATCAGTTCGGATCATGTTAGCGATAGCAGCCTATTTCGACTATGAGATATGGCAGATGGATGTCAAAACGGCTTTCCTTAACGAAAATTTAACCGAGGACGTGTATATGATACAGCCCGAGGGTTTTATCGATCCGGCTAATGCTGACAAGGTATGTAAACTTCAGAAATCCATTTATGGGTTGAAGGAAGCATCTCGGAGTTGGAATATTCGCTTTGATGAGGTAGTCAAATCGTTTGGCTTCATCAAGAGTGATCATGATTCTTGTTTATACAAGAAGTTTAGTGGGAGAAAATTAAACTTTCTAATCTTATATGTGGATGACATATTACTGATTGGAAATGATGTACAGATGTTGCAAGAAACCAAGGAATCATTGGAAAGGAGTTTCTCAATGAAAGACTTGGGTGAGGCAACATACATCCTCAGAATCTGGATCTATAGAGATATTTCAAAGAGGCTCATTGGATCGAGTCAGAGTACTTATTTGGACAAAGTGTTGAAGAAGTTCAACATGGAATCGTCTAAGAAGGGGTTCTTACCGATGTCCCATGGTGTAAAACTTAGCAAGACTTAGTGTCCTTCAACAATTGATGAGCGAAGTCAGATGAGTGCGATTCCATATGCTTTTGCAGTCGGATCCATCATGTATGCCATGATTTGTACTAGGCCGGATGTTTCATATGCTCTAAGTGTTGTGAGCAGATACCAAGCTGATCCTGGAGAAATCCACTGGACAGCGGCTAAAAATATCCTAAATTACTTGAGAAGGACTAAGGATATGTTTTTGGTTTATAGTGGTGAAGATGAACTCAGTGTAAAGGCTTACATGGATGCGAGTTATCTTACCGACTCTGATGATTCTCGTTCGCAATCCGGATACATGTTTATTTTAAACGGAGGTGTTGTGAGCTGGAAGAGTTCCAAACAAGAGACTGTGTTTGCATCTACAACAGAGGCTGGGTATATTGCCGCCTCGGAGGCAGCATAGGAAGTTGTTTGGATGAGGAATTTCCTCATGGATATTGGTGTCGTTCAGGGCTCGTCCAATCCATTAGACGTGTATTGTGACAACAATGGTGCTATCGCACAAGCCAAGGAACCTAGACAACACCAGAAGAACAAGCACATACTCATGCGGTACCACCTGATTCGCTAGTTCGTGGATCAGGGTGATATCAAGTTATGCATGGTACACACGGATGCAAATATTGCGCATCCATTGACAAAGCTGTTACCACAGCCAAAGCATGAGGCGCACTTGAGAGCCATGGGCATTAGATGCTTAGACATGTGATGTTGGAAGATTGACTCTAGTGCAAGTGGGAGACTGTGTGGAATATGCCCTAGAGGCAATCATGTATGATGATATTTCCCATTATATTCATAAAGATATTAAGTTGTCCTTGTATAAACATTTGATGTGTATCATTGAATATGTGATTCGGTTGTGGAATTATACATTCATGTTGTTTGTACTAAATGTCCTTGGTCATTGAGGTTGTGCTGGACACACAACTTAGACCAATGTGAAAGTCGGCTAGATGACTCGGTTCCAATTGTCATGGGCATGGAGATGCTATTCCGACTTACACAGATTCGGCTAAAGAGTTTAGCGAGTCGAATTGACCCATATTGAGATACAATGAACAAGTTGTAATTTGTATATCTCAATCAATGTAATCCTTAGACTTGAGGTTATTGCATAGTACGAGTTGAGGATCACCGACTTAGGTTCTGTCAAACACTGATCCGTAACTTGGCAGTTATAAAGGCAGAGTTCGGGTCGAGTGAGAATCAAGCTACGTGATGTGAATAACCAAGATGGGATTTTGCCCCTCCACTTGGAGAGATATTCACTGGGCCCTCTCAGATGTTATTATTTGGAAAGCATGGCCATGCACGACTCGGTTAAGTGTTAACCGAGGCGATCGACTAAGAGTTAGTCGGGTGAATGACTTATCTCGGATCGAGAAGAGAGTTAGACTATTTAAGGGATGACAATTATTCGCCTATAGTCTGACAAGGTATATCATGAGGCAAAAGGGACTCGGGCGTAAGTCACATTGGAAAGGCAAGTCGTCATGACTCATTGGTACTTGGGAGTCGGCATGTTCTGCTAGGATCCGCTACCGACTGATCGATTGAGAGTTGGACTCTAATCGTGTCCAAGTAGCCATGAGTCTGCGGGGTCACATAGTTAAGAGCGGGAGTAAGTTCGGATTGGATCTGAACCGGAAATCTGGTTGGGTTGGACCCGATCCGGATTTGGACTGAGTCAGTGAGTCGGACTCACTGGGACTAATACTATACGGGCTTTAGTGAATGGGCCACGAGACTGGAGCCCACGTTCACTCCCTATATATAGTGGAGCACAGTAACCCAGAAGGGTTAATCGTTGATCGGTTAGGTCATTCCATGTGTTGGAAACCCTAGCTCCACAGCAGTCCTGCCGTCGTAACGAACCTAGCAGTTCGCCGCCGGTGCTCCTCCTTGTATGTCTGGATACCAGCAGAGGTGATGTACGATCAGCACCAGGATGATCGGATCACAAAGGACTGCACTGCATCAACTGACGCGCTACATCAGTAATCCGCAACCACGCGTCTAGTGGCAAACCTCGTGGCCTTCTACCTCAGCTAGATCTTGGGATCACCATATTAGAGGGAAAATTTTGTTTTATCTCTACGTGGCCAACAGACGAACCGGTACCAGCCAGTAGAAACGTGACGCGTGGTCTGTGTGTTGATTTAAAAACAGATTTGATCTATTAGATGTTAGATTTTGTAAAATTCATAACTTTAAATCTACACGTCCAATTTTTGCAAATTTTATATCAATGGAATCAGCAAGAAGAAAACTTTTCAACCATGCCCTTTTTAGTGAATTGCTTCTGTAAAATTGGTTGTTTTTGCAGAAACATATGTCGGCCTATTTTGTGTATAAAATTTATTCTAAAATTTTTTTTAGGATAAAATCTTTTTGTAAATGTATTGTTTTGAACCTATTGACTATAGAAACCAACTTTTGGATTTAAAAATATATCTTGTGACACTTAGGAATTATTCCTTTGAATTAAAGCATTTCTAGTTAAATAAAAATATTGATTATCATTTGAAAATGCCTTTCAAGTAAAATATTTGGAAAATGATTTGATTTAAACTCACTGACCCTAAACACCAATTTTTTGGATTTAAAAATATATTTGGTGAACCCTAGAAAATTATTACATTATTTAAAGGCATTTCCAAAAAAATAAAATGATGCTTTGATTTAAAAATGGATTTTGGATGAAACCCTTTGCAAATGGAATTTTTTAAAACACTATGACCATAAATATTAATATTGGTGTTTAAAAACATTTTGGCTAACACTAGAAATTATTCTTTGAATAAAATCAATTCTAGCAAAACAAAAGGGATTTAAAGTGGCCATTTTCACTAACTTGTTATCAAATGGTTTTGCCACTTTGATAAATGACCAATAGGTATGTTAAAATGTTTATAACCTATTAGAAACCACTTTTCCAAATAAAACAATCTTTTGCATGCTTGAATGCATTGCTTTGTTTTTATTGTTTATGTGATGAATTGTTTGAATGCTAGATTGAATTTGTGCCTTGATTGAATTGTAGTGAAATTTGAAGAGTGTGACTATTGCAAGATCAAGGAGTGAACTTATATTCTCTACCAAAAAGTCAAGTGATGCTTCATACTTTTGTCCCATTATTTTCACTATGCATTAGTGATGTCTTGAGTAGGACTTGCATGGAATTTTACTTAGTATGCTATGCCATGGGAAATCCTAGTAGATGATGCCTTAGTAGAATTTTCCCTAAGTTAAGATCCCTACTACTATCATGCTTAGCTTAGCTAGTAGAAAACAAGGGTGGATTATATTCATGCTATGAAATATTTCTAAGTCAAGGACTTGTGTTTTGATTAATAAAACAACTAAGTGAATGAATCACCTAGGTGGAATGGTGTGAATGGGTTATGTGGAGTGGTTACACAGGGCCCATATCTATGGACTACCCTAGTGTATCTCACTTGTGGAAAGCCACCCAGGAACAAAGAGATTTGAGATGTCAAATGTTGAGAAGCTTCAAGTGCAGCCACTTGGCCTTATGGGCTCTGCCTGCATCATACAGGTTGCAATAACTTAGCCCAGATGGACAGTTGGTGGTAGGGGATGATAGGTTTGGAGCACGTCCATTTTGGTCTAAGGGAAGGCTTCTAAAAGATCTTGTCTCGATGCATGTCGAGCTTGTGGGGAAAGTGCACCACCTCTCGAGAGAGTAAAATCTAAGTACTTAGCCATGTCCCTGGCAATGGAAAATTTGAGCATCAAGACATGGAAGCTATCAAGAATCTCCTCATCCCAATTTGTAAGTTAAAACATGTGGTTGAACAAGGGTTAAAGGATCTTCAATCAATGATTGGTAGAAGACTTGGGTGATTTTGACAAACAAAACTTACTGTTTTCAAATGATAAGGAAAAATATATTTTGAGCAAAGCAAGCCTAAGCTCCACTTAGCCAAATGCATATAGATGATTGATACCACTATTCTACCATAGTATCACTTGCCAATAGAACTCAAATGTATTGACCCTTTTGGCTGTAACTTATTATGTTGCAGGTTTGTTTGATGTTAGTGAAGTGTGTTGAATAGGATTACAAGTCTACAACCAACATGATTGCTTGTGGCACTTTGAAGATGAAGGACTCCATGCTAAATAGTTATTTCTGCTGCATTGTAATGAGATAGCCAAATGAGCTATGTAAGATGTAATGAATTATTTTATTCCTGGTTATAAAGTTGTACTATGTCCTTTGTTTCTTGATATTACATCTTAACTGTGGATGCTAGATATTGATCCAGGGACTAGCATTGTAAACACATGGATCTCTACCTTATTAAAGGTTGGGACCTCTACAGGATTATATTCATGCTATGAAATATTTCTAAGTCTATGAATTGTGTTTTGTTTAATAAAACAACTATGTGAATGAATCATCTGGGTGGAATGGTGTGAATGGATTATGTTGAGTGGTTACACATGGCCCATATTAATGGCCTCCCTAGTGTATCTCACTTGTGGAAAGCCACCCAGGAACAAAGAGATTTGAGATGTCAAATATTGAGAAGCTTCTAGTGCAGCCACATGGTATATGGGCTCCGCCTTGATCATATAGGTTGCAATAACTTAGCCAGATGGACATAAGGTGGTAGGGGGTGTTAGGATGGAACGCGTCCATTTGGTCTAAGAGAAGGCTTCTGAAAGATCTTGTCTCGATGCATGTCGAGTCTTGTGGGGAAAGTGCACCACCCCTCGAGAGAGTAAAATCTAAGTGCTTAGCCGTGTCCCCGGCAATGGACAATTTGAGCATCAAGACATGGAAGCTATCAAGGATCTCATCATCCCAATTTCTAAGTTAAAAGCTTGTGGTTGAACAAGGGTTAAAGGATCACCAATATTTATTGGTAGATGCCTTGGGTGATTTTGATAAACAAAAACTGAGTGTTTCCAAATGATAAGGAAAATCTATTTTGTGCAAAGCAATTCTAAGCTCCACTTAGCCAAATGCATATAGATGATAGATACCACTATTCTACCATAGTATCACTTGCCAATACAATTCAAATGTATTGCCCCTTGTGGCTGTAACTTATTATGTTGTAGGTTTGTTTGATGTTAGTGAAGTGTGTTGAATAGGATTACAAGTCTACAACCAACATGATTGCCTGTGGCACTTTGAAGATGAAGGACTCCATGCTACTTAGTTATATTTGCTACATTATAATGAGATAGAAAAATGAGCTATGTAAGATGTAATGAATTATTTTATTCCTGGTTATAATGTTGTATTATGACCTTTGTTTCTTGATATTACATCTTGTCAACACCCGGATTTTTAATCCTAGATGCCTGTTATGCCATACATCGCAATCCCAGGATTACCATTTTTGCGAGACATAACAGAATTGGATACCATAGTACATCATCCATTACAAACCATACATAAGTTCTTACAGAAAAAGGGATCTCATGATCCAGTTCTTAATACAACATCAAGCAGCGGAATACGTAATATAACGGTAGCGTAGGCGAAGCTCCATCTTCGGGGTCATAGGCAATGCTGACGATGGGAGATGATCCTAGTTGTCGTAACCTTCCTGGGGTCCATCCTCCAGGTACTCCTCTTCATAGTCTGGCCATGGGAATAGCCAGGGACAAAGCCATGAGTACTCTTTAATTACTCGCAAACTAATACTAACAGGTACAAGGGTTTTTGGATAATAGGACACTAGGCTCTAGGGTTGTTTTGCAAAAGCCAGATTTATCTCTACTAAGTTTAGAAGCAACAAATAACTAGTCACAATTTTATAACTCATAAGTGGGAACTTGTATCTCATATCACAAACCTGTTGTGGTCAAGTCAAAGTCTCAATCCATTTCACAAGTCATTTTGAAAAGTCTGACGGGGGAACAGTATGGCCACTCCAACTGTCCATAACCGCGGACGCGGCTATTCGAATAGTTTGACACTCTGCAGAGATTGTACACTTTCCCCACAACATTCGATACATCCGTCAGGAACAAATCCTGAATTCACCATACTCAGTATGCGGATAATCAATCCTAACCTTTCGATTACACGCCCTAGTATAAGCAGCTCTCCTGTGAGTTTGGCCTCCCAACCATGACCAACTGTCATCTTGGGTACTGCACAGGTGGACAATCTTCACAAGGTAGCATCAGCTCAGACCTTAGCCGTGAGGGAACTAATACTAAGGTATATAAGTTTCCAGTCAAGCCCTACCCAATCTTTGGGTATTGTGGTTGTACGATAAAATTGGAATGGTATCGCATCCAGACAAGCATCAGTTTTATAAAGGGCTAAGGCTCATGCCTCATCATTTTCATCACCAAAATCATGAGTTGTTCGGAAACACATGTCCAAAAAATTTCAATAGAATGATCCATCATTCCAAGGTTTTCATAACCATTTTTCCACCAAGTATTCCCATCTAAAGTTGATCAAGTTTTATGCTTAGCACTAGCCTCTACAAGTGGGGGTAAGCACTAATGAGGGGTGGTAAACTAGTGGAGTTTTAACTAAGTTCAATTCTCATACCTTAGGATGACATCAAGATTATCTAGCTTAGGACAAATTTTATGCTCTTTATGCAACCTTCACATATCTTTCTAGTATCTACCATTCTCCTAAGTAAACTCTAAGTAAGAGCTTTGATAAAGAAATAAAGTATAAATCTTGTAAGTAAAAACTAGGATTGGTTTATCAAGTGGATATGATCACATATGCTTAAGGCATATAGTTGGCATGGTAACAAGCAAGTATTGGCTTGCATTGGTCAACTTGATTAGTAAAGCTTGCCTTGTGCAGAGCAGTGGTTGAAGTTCTCTTCGGCTTCTTCTTCGTAGTATCCTCCTTCCTCCTCGTATCCTTGGTCAGTACTAGCGTCTATGAATAAATACGAGGTACACAATCACCAAAAAATACTTAACTACTTGCAATCATCACACACAAGTGTCCTATAGATGATCTAACATCATCACTAACATTACAAGATTTAGGCTTGGTTTAATTCCTTTTATTTTTAGAAAAGTAATTTCTACTCATTGAAAAACTACTTAATATTTAATATTCTCCAAACCAAACATGATATCACGTTGAAACATGTCATCACCACATATTTTAGTCCATGGGAATATGATTTAAAGTGGTGTCACAATTTAGTAAGGTTTTACCCTTTTATTTTAATTAAATAAAGCGACTAGAAATGCCTATGGGGCATTCTTTTATTACTTGAACATTATTTCTGCAAGTAAACCTATATATTTTGATATATTCTGAAAGGTATGGTTAAATGTGATTTTTGAGAGTTGGAATCAACTCAAAAGCTATTATGGTTTAAATTTGAAAAATGTTTGAATGCAGAAAAGCTTCTGCCTTGTTATTTTTACCATGGGTGATCTATAGATCCAAATGACTTGAATCCAACGGTCTTGGATTCAGCATTCCCAGACATTTCTAACAAAATTGGTTTCATTCAATTTGGTGCACTGAATCGATGTGGGTTGATTTTTGAAGTTGGGTATAGAAGTGAGTTTGAAATAAAATAGAAAAGGTTTAATTCAAATAACTGGGCTGCGCGGGAAAAGTTAACGGGCCGGCCTGCTAAGCGTAGCGCGTCCGCGGGCTGCTTAAGTGGGTGTCCCCACTCGTCAGTGACACAGGGGGGGTGCGAAGCGGTACGGGGCAACATGGTGTGTTCGATCGGATTCTAATCCAACGGCTGAGAGTCATCGTTGACGTTGAGAAACGCCGACGAGATAGAAACCTAGCGCGGCCAGTGGGGGTTGCTGGGGCTCAGCGGGGTGCAGGCGAGGGTCGGCGAGGCGGGCGAACGACGAAGTCGACAATGGCGAACTCAGGGGTGGTCGCGGCAGCTCCTGGGGTGGACGAAATCGATGGCGCCCTTCTTCTCTAGAGGCGGTGGGCTCCGGTGAAATTCCGGCGAAGTGCCGCTCGCCTTGCTCCGGGAACGGTGTGGCACGATCAGTGATGAGAGGGGAGATGAATTGTGTGAAGAATTCAAGTGCGGGTGGCCTCTATTTATAGTCGAGCGAGGGGACCGACGGGGCGCACGGTGAGCTCATCGGGGGCGATGGTACAGACGGCTATTGGCATGGGCGAAGTTAGGGGACAGTGCGGTGTTCCTTGGCGATGCTCAACGACATGGTTTCGAGGCGTGGGGCGGTGCGGCTTGGTCTGGAACATGCGACGCTCTGCGCGGTAGAGGCGGCGTCTTCGACGACGAGCGGTGGCTACGGGGCACAGGCAGTGCAATGGGCATGTCTGGCGTGTTCTTGGGATAGTGGCGATCGTGTATGCACGCGGCGAGGGCGGCGCGCGGTCTGTGGGCTTCGGTCGAGGGTGGCGCTCTGGCGCATGCTCGACATTGTCGCTGGAGGTATGGGCGCGGTCCGTGCGTGTGGTCCAGTGGCTGGCAGGGTTCAAGCGCTGGACATGGAGTGGCGGTGGACGGTGGGCTGCCTCCCAGACATGCTGGCTAAGCTTGTTTCTCCTCCTAGCTTGCTGTCCACATGGGGGTGACATGGGTGTGCTCGGCTGTTCACCATTGATGGCAATGCCAAGCTTACAGTGGGGCTAGTGCTTGGTTTAACTTGCTAGATGATCTACTGAGATGGTTGTGAGCTAGAGAGGGAACAAGTTAGGCTTCAATCATTGCTCACTATAGTGTTTAGATTTTGTATGATTTGTGTCTACAACTTGTTTGATGAAATGGCCGCATGAATTCATGTTTTGAATTTTGAAAAGATTTTTGGTGGGTGTGCTAGATTGGTGCTGGTGAGTCTGCAGATGCTTGGGTTTTGAAAGTTGATCTTGTTTGGGTGGTTTTTGAAAAAGTGTGATCTTCCCATATGATAAAGATTCAATTTTTAATTGTCATTTAAATTATGCATTTGAAAGTTTCTGGATGATCACAAGGTGGGCCTTGATACTTTGTTATGAGTACATTCAAGGGGTGCAAAGATCCAGAAAAGTTTCTGTTAGGTTCTGAAAGTTTGAGACAGCCAAAGTAGGCATGGGAGTTAAATTGGTCAAAATGACCATTCCTTTATTTTATTTGTTTTGCTTTATTTGTCTTTGGGAGAAGTGTGGTAAATGTTTTAGATGATGTTTATTTCACCTAAGAAACATTTTACAAGCAAGGAAACATAAAAACAAGGTGGTTTAAAAGAATTTCAAATTCAATGCATACTCATATGCATGCATTCCTAATTTTATTTAGAAAAGTTTTTGTTAACCCTAATTTTGATGATTAGAAATTGATGATCCAAGTTTAGTATTTTTGGGATGTTACAAACCTTCCCCCCTTAAACAAAATCTCATCCCGAGATTTGAAAAAGGACGAAAAGATTACCTAGGATTTGAAGAGATCGGGAAACTCCGTCCTGATGTGATCTTCACGCTCCCAGGTAGCTTCCTCTTCTGTGTGGTTGCTCCACTGAATCTTGAGAAACTTGATGCTTCGGGTTTGGGTAGTTCGAAAAGCTTCTTCCAAAATACGGATGGGTACTTTGGGATAGGTCAGGTCATCGTTGATCTCTATGGTCTGGTGATCGATATTCTTGAACACTTCGGTCTTCTCGGGGACTTCGAGAAACTTGCGAAGTAATGAGATATGGAACACATTGTGCACGGCTGACGTCTCTTCAGGTAGTTCCAATTGATATGATACTTCTCCTCGATGGTTTAGGATCTTGAAAGGTCCGATATATCTGGCGGCTAACTTTCCCTTGAGTTGGAAACACTGCATTCCCTTCAATGGCGACACTTTCAGATAAACAAAATCTCCTATGTTGAAGGCGAGGTCTCTACGTCTCTTGTCGGCGTAACTCTTCTGTCTGGATTGGGCGGTCTTGAGGTGCTCACGAATCTTGTGAACCTTCTCTTCTTCTTCTCGTAGGATATCGGGTCCAAAGATCTGACTTTCTCCTACTTCCGACCAGTTCAAAGGGGTGCGACACTTCCTTCCGTACATGAATTCAAATGGGGCCATTTGCAAACTGGCTTGATAACTGTTGTTATAAGAAAATTCTGCAAACGGAAGATAGTCTTCCCACTTGGATCCATATTCTAACACACATGCTCTCAGCATATCTTCGAGTATTTGGTTTACTCGCTCTGTTTGTCCATCGGTCTGAGGGTGGTACGCGGTGCTGAAATCTAGGCGGGTTCCTAAACCTTCTTGGACTTTCTTCCAGAATCTCGAGGTAAACTGAGTTCCTCGATCCGATACGATGTTTTTGGGGACTCCATGCAAACTAACGATTATAGCGATGTACAACTCTGCTAGCTTCGAACTCTGATATGTGGTCTTGTCGGGTAAGAAATGGGCGACTTTGGACAATCTGTCCACTATGACCCAGATAGAGTCATTTCCCCTACTAGAAGTAGGCAGTCCAGTGATAAAGTCCATTCCTACAGAATCCCATTTCCATTCCCGAATCTGCAAGGGTTGAAACAATCCAGCGGGTCTTTGATGTCCTGCTTTGACTCGCTGACAAATATCACACTTGGCGATGTAGCTTCCGATTTCTCTCTTCATCTTATGCCACCAAAATTGCTCTTTCAAATCTTGATACATCTTAGTTCCTTCGGGATGGATAGAATAAAGAGTATCATGAGCCTCCTTCAAGATAACTTCTTTCAACTCAGAATCTGATGGTACACAAAGGCGTCCTTTGTACCACAGAACTCCTTCTTCGTCTTTGATGAATCCGTGTACTTTGCCTGTACCGATACGACGCTTGATTCCTTCAATACTAGCATTTCCCTTCTGCGCCTCTTTAATCTGACTGATCAAAGTGGGCTGGAGTTCTATGCTAGCCAAAAATCCTTCACTTACTAATTCCATTCAAAAAGCTTCCATCTCTTTGTGCAAACTTGGTTGCTCCTTCAAAATCATGGAGTTTAAGCGGCATGGCAATCTGCAAAGGGCATCTACTACTAGGTTGGCTTTACCAGGGTGATAGTGAATGTCCAGGTCGTAATCCTTGATTAGCTCAATCCATCTTCTCTGCCTCATATTCAGATCCTTCTGAGTGAATATATACTTTAGGCTCGTGTGATCCGTATAGATCTCACAACGGTTTCCCATCAGGTAATGTCTCCATGTTTTCAGGGCTAGAACTACGGCCGCGAGTTCGAGGTCATGGGTTGGGTAGTTTTGCTCATGTTTCTTCGGTTGTCGAGATATATAAGATATAACTTTGCCTTCTTGCATTAGCACACATCCGAGACCGATCTTGGATGCATCACAATACACATCGAAGGGCTTCGTGATATCCGGCATGATTAAGATTGGGGCTGAAATCAATCTCCTCTTGAGTTCTTGAAAACTTGCTTCACATTTATCGGTCCATTCAAACTTCTTGTCCTTCTTCAGCAATTGGGTCATGGGTCTGGCGATACTAGAGAATCCTTCTATGAATTTGCGGTAATATCCCGCCAATCCGAGAAATGCACAAACTTGGGTTTGAGTGGTTGGGGCTTGCCAATCTTCTACATCTTTCACTTTGGCAGGGTCAACGGCAATTCCTCCGGCTGATACAATGTGACCGAGGAATCCTACCTCCTGTAACCAGAATTCACATTTGCTAAACTTTGCATACAACTGATGCTCTCTAAGGGTTCCAAGAATGGTCCTTAGGTGTAGCTCATGTTCTTATTCTGATTTGGAATAAATCAGAATGTCATCGATGAAAACAACGACAAACTTATCTAGGAAGTCCATAAAAATCTTATTCATGAGATTCATGAAATAAGTGGGGGCATTGGTTAGTCCGAAAGACATGACTGTATACTCATACAATCCATATCTGGTGGTAAAGGCAGTCTTTGGAATATCCTCTGCCCAAATTTTGAGTTGATGATAGCCAGTTCTAAGATCAATCTTAGAAAACACTTTGGCACCGGTCAACTGATCAAACAAATATTCTATCTTGGGCAAGGGGTACTTGTTCTTGATAGTGACATCATTCAATTTCCGATAATCCGTACACAAACGGTTACATCCATCCTTCTTGTCCACAAACAAGACAGGTGACCTCCAAGGTGACACACTTGGTTGAATCAATCCAATTTCCAGCATGGAATCCAGTTGCTTCTTCAGTTCTGCGAGCTCTCACAGGTTCATACTATATGGTCTCTGGGCTATGGGTCCGGTTCCAGGAATTAGTTCAATGATAAACTCGATATCCCGATCTGGGGGCATATCGGGCAAAACATCTGGAAATACATCGGGGTATTCACAGACTATCCTGACTTGGTCAATGGTAGATTGGGCTATACTCTTGTTGCTTTTGAATTGGCGAGGTAAGGTTTCAGATATATGCTCGACTGATATTCCGGCGATACTGGTCATGGTTATGGCTTTCTTGGCACAGTCAATCAATCCTTTATGTTTAGACATCCAATCCATTCCTAGTACTACTTACAAACCTTTAGTTCCGAGTACTATCAGATTTGCATAAAAATCTATGCCATGGATTCGGATAGGGACGGCTTTGCAAATTTTCCTATCCTTGGTGGTTGATCCGGGAATTTGAACAATCATAACATGCTTCAGTTTGGTTGGTTGAATTTTACTAGTGCATGCAAATTCTTCGGTGACAAATAAATGCGATGCACCAGAATCAAACAACACTCTTGCAAGTACTGAATTAACAGAAAACATACCTAGCACGACGTCTGGCGCTTCCTGAGCTTCTTCAGCATGCATGAGAAAAAGACGGCCGTTGCGGTTGAGTGAATTCCCTAGGGCAAATCTTCTTCCTGGCTGAACACGACGCTGCTACTGAGCTGGGACATTGGCATTGGGGGCTGTAGCATTATTCTTGTTGGGGCACTCGTTGGAATAGTGGCCTTTATTTCCACAGTCATAACAGTTCACTTGCGACTTGTCCTTGGCTGCTACAGGCACACCATTGCTTCCAGTCCTAGGGGCAGTGTTGGTGTTGGTAGTAGCATTGTTGTTGTTGAACTTGGGTGGGGCACGATTGAAATTGCTAGCGTTGCTGGGGTTGTTGTGATTTCCTCTGGGCCTAGGGTTTCCATGGTTGGGATAGGTTGGACGGTTCATCGGGGGTCTGTTGGTTCTTGGGGCAAATCCTGGAGATGGGTTGGGGCGATACTTTGGGGTCGGATGGGTTCCTGGCTAATGCATCATGCGACGCTTGCGGTTCTCATTGGCTTGGTTGATCTTTCCTTCCATCTGGATAGCAGAGTCGACAAGGGCTTCAATATCAGCAAAGGGGATATTGACTAACACCATCTACATCTCGTCATGCAGACCATTCAGGAATCTTTCTTTCTTCTTGGCTTCGGTGTCGATCTCATCCGGGGCATACCTAGCTAATGACAAAAATTTGTCTTGGTATTCCACTACAGTCATCCTTCCTTGCTTCAGCTCTTTGAACTCGTCTCTCATTCTCTTGATCAAACCTGGTGGCACATGGGTTCTGCTAAACTTGACCTTGAATTCCTCCCAGGTCATCATCTGGCCTCCGGTCATTGCACGAACACTGTTCCACCATGCCCTGGCATCTCCGGCTAGATAGTGGGTGGCGAACAGGACTATCTTGTTGGCTTCCACTCCGGCTACTTCTAGGTTATTTTCCATGGTTTGCAGCCAATCATCAGCGTCTAGGGGTTCTTTTGACTTAGTGAAAACAGGTGGTTTGGTATTCTGGAAGTTCTTGAGCTTAGATCCGTGGTTATCCTGATTTCCGTGGCCTTGGTTGTTGTGGGCAAGTTGGGCTATCTACTGAAGTGTGGCTAGGTTGACTTGACGTTCGGCTCTTTCAGCTTCGCGGTCAGAAGTCAACATTTGCAGAATCTGCAACATCGGGTCCGGGGAAGAACCACTTCCTCCGCGTGGCATCTGAAGATTGAGATTGATCATGAGAAAAGAGGGAAATTTCTAAAGTTTTGGGTCTTTGAAAAAAAAATGAAAGTTTGACTCAGATTTTCTAGTAACTTGATTTTTCATTCATTCATTCATTCATAGCACCCAGTACAACACACACCACAACAAAGAAAAACAGATGGTTTTAAGAACCATTATGAGAACTACGATACAGTGGGACCGAATACTACTCACTGCGCTAGTGCTCAAGTGCTACTACTCCTTGGAATCTGTGGCCTCATCATCTTCATCATCATCGATGAAGGCGAAATCGTCCTCATCGGTGAAGAAATCCATAGCCAGATCCTCCAGAAAATCATCGTCATCACTGAGATAGGAGTAAGGGTCTCCACGAAGATCTTCTTCGGCATTCTCCCTTTCCTCCAACTGCATGTCTCTCTCATGGATGGTCTCCTCCAAAGATGAGATGCGGTGGCAAAGACGGGCAATAATGTGCTCCTTCTTGTCGAGCTGACAGCGGCGAGACTTGCGATCCTTTGCTAGCATTGCGATGGTTTGATCCTTCGTCTTGATGATGGCAGACTTGTGGTTGCAGTAGTCACAACAGTTGTCCAACTCCTGCCGACGATCGTATATCATGAAGCTAAGGTGGTCCAATTGAGTCTTCAGCTCGGGGTGGTATGGGGCTTCCAGTGGTTGTCCATTTGCATCACGCCTTGGGCAAAACTCAAAGCGAGTACCCTTGATCTGATTGATGCTCTGCCCACACAGACGGGAAAGAGCTTCCTGCATGGCCCTGGCAAGTCCATCGAGCCAGTTCTTCTCTCTTAAGGTAAACTGAATTCCTTCCGTAGTGGGAGGTTCAATCTTTCCTCTGAGACTTGCAACAATTAGCCACTGTAGATCTTCTCCTCCTTGATCATTGAGCTGAGATCCGAAGAACTCGGGGTGCGGACGCTCCAAAAGTTCCGAAAGCTGGTCCAAATCCCTCTCAAAGATAAGGTCTCCTCCATTCCCCAACTGATAAAACTTGTTGTACTTCACGTCCATCTATAAGAATAGAGGACGAGTAAGTTAGTAGAGTGATCAAGTGTGTCAAAATTTTATGTATTTTGCAAGAGTTTTTGAGGGACATGAATTTTCATGAAAGAATCAAAGGAATAAGAATGAGAATAAGTTTTTGTAAATATTTGTTTTCTTTGGTTTTGGAAACTAATTTTTTGATTCAAACGTCCAATCTAACTAGGGTCTCCTATGGTCAGGATGGCTCTGATACCAACTTGTCAACACCCGGATTTTCAATCCTAGATGCCTGTTATGCCATACATCGTAATCCCAGGATTACCATTTTTGCGAGACATAACAGAATTGGATACCATAGTACATCATCCATTACAAACTGTACATAAGTTCTTACACAAATAGGGATCTCATGATCCAGTTCTTAATACAACATCAAGCAATGGAATACGTAATAATAACGGTAGCGTAGGCCAAGCTCCATCTTTGGGGTCACAGACAATGCTTACGATGGGAGATGATCCTAGTTGTCGTAACCTTCCTGGGGTCCATCCTCTAGGTACTCCTATTCATAGACTAGCCATGGGAATAGCCAAGGACAAAGCCATGAGCACTCTTTAAGTACTCGCAAACTAATACTAACAGGTACAGGGTTTTTTGGATAATAGGATGCAAAAACCAGATTTATCTCTACTAAGTTTAGAAGCAACGAATAACTAGTCACAATTTTATAACTCCTAAGTGGGAACTTGTATCTCATGCCAGAACTCTTTTGTGGTCAAGTCAAATTCTCAATTCATTTCACAAGTCATTTTGAAAACATCTGACGGGGGAACAGTATGGCCGCTCCAACTATCCATAACCGCGGACGCGGCTATTCGAATAGTTTGACACTCTACAAAGATTGTATACTTTCCCCACAACATTCAATACATCCGTCAGGAACAAATCCTGAATTCACCATACTCAGTATGCGGATAATCAATCCTAACCTTTCGATTACACGCCCTAGTATAAGCACCTCTCCTGTGAGTTTGGCCTCCCAAGCATGACCAACTGTCATCTTGGGTACTGCACAGGTGGACAATCTTCACAAGGTAGCCTCAGCTCAGACCTTCGCCGTGAGGGAACTAATACTAAGGTATATAAGTTTCTAGTCAAGCCCTACCCAATCTTCGGGTATTGTGGTTGTACGATAAAATTGGAATGGTATCGCATCCAGACAACCATCAGTTTTATAAAGGGCTAAGGCTCATGCCTCATCATTTTCATCACCAAAATCATCAGTTGTTCGGAAACACATGTCCAAAACATTTCAATAGAATGATCCATCATTCCAAGGTTTTCATAACCATTTTTCCACCAAGTATTCCCATCTAAAGTTGATCAAGTTTTATGCTTAGCACTAGACTCTACAAGTGGGGGTAAGCACTAATGAGGGGTGGTAAACTAGTGGAGTTTTAACTAAGTTCAATTCTCATACCTTAGGATGACATCAAGATTATCTAGCTTAGGCCAAATTTTATGCTCTTTATGCAACCTTCACTTATCTTTCTAGTATCTACCATTCTCCTAAGTAAACTCTAAGTAAGAGCTTTGATAAAGAAATAAAGTATAAAGCTTGTAAGTAAAAACTAGGATTGGTTTATCAAGTGGATATGATCACATATGCTTAAGGCATATAGTTGGCATGGTAACAAGCAAGTACTGGCTTGCATTGGTCAACTTGATTAGTAAAGCTTGCCTTGTGCAGAGCAGTGGTTGAAGTTCTCCTCGGCTTCTTCTTCGTAGTATCCTCCTTCCTCCTTGTATCCTTGGTCGGTACTAGCGTCTATGAATAAATACGAGGTACACAATCACCAAACAATACTTAACTACTTGCAATCATCACACACAAGTGTCCTATAGATGATCTAACATCATCACTAACATTACAAGATTTAGGCTTGGTTTAATTCCTTTTATTTTTAGAAAAGTAATTTCTACTCATTGAAAAACTACTTAAGATTTAATATTCTCCAAACCAAACATGGGATCATGTTGACACATGCCATCACCACATATTTTAGTCCATGGGAATATGATTTAAAGTGGTGTCACAATTTAGTAAGGTTTTACCCTTTTATTTTAATTAAATAAAGTGACTAGAAATGCCTATGGGGCATTCTTTTATTACTTGAACATTATTTCTGCAAGTAAACCTATATATTTTTATATATTCTGAAAGGTATGGTTAAATGTGATTTTTGAGGGTTGGAATCAACTCAAAAGCTATTATGGTTTAAATTTGAAAAATGTTTGAATGCAGAAAAGCTTCTGCCTTGTTATTTTTACCATGGGTGATCTATAGATCCAAATGACTTGAATCCAACGGGCTTGGATTAAGCATTCCCAGAACTTTCTAAAAAAATTGGTTTCATTCAATTTGGTGCACTGAATCAATCTGGGTTGATTTTTGAAGTTGGATACAGAAGTGAGTTTGAAATAAAATAGAAAAGGTTTAATTCAAATAACTGGGCTGTGCAGGAAAAGTTAACGGGCCGGCCTGCTAAGCGTAGAGCTTCCGCGGGCTGCTTAAGTGGGTGTCCCCACTCATCAGTGACACAGGGGGGTTGCGAAGCGGTACGGGGCAACGTGGTGCGTTCGATCTGATTCTAATCCAACGGTTGAGAGTCATCGTCCACGTTGAGCAACGCCGGCGAGATAGAAACTTAGCGCGGCCAGTGGGCGTTGCTGGGGGCTCACCGGCGTGCAGGCAAGGGTTGGTGAGGCGGGCGAACGACGAAGTCGATGACGGCGAACTCAGGGGTGGTCGCGGCAGCTCCTGGGGTGGACGAAATCGATGGCGCCCTTCTTCTCTAGAGGCGGCGGGCTCCGGTGAAATTTGGGCGAAGTGCTACTCGCCTTTCTCCAGGAACGGTGTGGCACGATCAGTGATGAGAGGGGAGTAGAATGGTGTGAAGAATTCGAGCGGGGGTGGCCTCTATTTATAGTCGAGCGAGGGGACCAACGGGGTGCACGGTGAGCTCATCGGGGGCAATGGTACAGACGGCTATTGGCATGGACGAAGGTAGGGGACGGTGCGGTGTTCCCTGGCGATGCTCAACGACATGGTTTCGAGGCGTGGGGAGGTGCGGCTTGGTCTGGAACATGCGACGCTCTGCGCGGCAGAGGCGGCGTCTTCGACGGCGAGCGGTGGCTACGGGGCACGGGCAGTGCAATGGGCATGTCTGGCGTGTTCCTGGGATGGTGGCGATCGTGTATGCACGCGGTCTGTGGGCTTCGGTCGAGGGTGGCGCTCTGGCGCATGCTCGGCATGGTCGCTGGCGGTCTGGGCGCGGTCCGTGCGTGTGGTCTAGTGGCTGGCAGGGTTCGAGCGCTGGACAGGGAATGGCAGTGGACGGTGGGCTGCCTCCCAGACATGCTGGCTAGGTTTGTTTCTCCTCCTAGTTTGCTGTCGACATGGGGGTGACATGGGTGTGCTCGGCTGTTCACCATTGATGGCAATGCCAAGCTTACAGTGGGGCTAGTGCTTGGTTTAACTTGCAAGATGATCTACTGAGATGGTTGTGAGCTAGAGAGGGAACAAGTTAGGCTTCAATCACTGCTCACTATAGTGTTTAGATTTTGTATGATTTGTGTCTGCAACCTGTTTGATGAAATGGCCGCATGAATTCAAGTTTTGAATTTTGAAAAGATTTTTGGTGGGTGTGCTAGATTGGTGCTGGTGAGTTTGAAGATGCTTGGGTTTTGAAAGTTGAGCTTGTTTGAGTGATTTTTGAAAAAGTGGGATCTTCCCATATGATAAAGATTCAATTTTGAATTGTCATTTAAACTATGCATTTGAAAGTTTCTGGATGATGACAAGGTGGTCCTTGATACTTTGTTATGAGTACATTCAAGGGGTGCAAAGATCCAGAAAAGTTTCGGTTAGGTTCTAAAAGTTTGAGACAGCCAAAGTAGGCATGGGAGTTAAATTGGTCAAAATGACCATTCCTTTATTTTATTTGTTTTTCTTTATTTGTCTTTGGTAGAAGAGTGGGAAATGTTTTAGATGATGTTTATTTCACCTAAGAAACATTTTACAAGCAAGGAAACATACAAACAAGGTGGTTCAAAAGAATTTCAAATTCAATGCATACTCATATGCATGCATTCCTAATTTTATTTAGAAAAGTTTTTGTTAACCCTAATTTTGATCATTAGAAATTAATGATCCAAGTTTAGTATTTTTGGGATGTTACACATCTTAAACTGTGGATGCTATCTATTGATCCAGGGACTAGCATTGTAAACACAGGGATCTCTACCTTATCAGGTTGGGACCTCTACAAACTCACTTTATATAATTTCTTTATCCTCCATTACTAAGATGACTCCAAGAGATGTACCTATCAAAATCTAGTTTCCTCAAGTGTCTAATATCCTATAAGAGAAATGACTCAATGTTGTTCTGACATTAACTTAATCATACTATCTTATCCTTTACTTGCCTTGGTAACTCATATACTAATTTCTCATTATACCATTATGATTTGTCATGACTAACCTAGGACAACATATTCATACTAGGGTATATTCATATCCTATCACCAATACCACTTATACATGATATCATCATTAACTCTTAATGTCATAAGTATGATCACTATAGTCCTTGTATCATTTATGGCTTATATTTCCAATTGGCTAATTAAGGATTTATCAATATAATATTATAATTGTATTCTAATTACTTTCTTAGTATCTTTATTTGACTAGGATATTTATTCTTTGCCCATACCTACTAGAACCAATAGGGTTACTCCTATTAACTATCTTCAGAATTCAACCTTATAATCTTCTTGGTTACCATATATATATATTTATTTAGGATAACTCTTTTATCTAATCAGGAGTGAATTAACTCCATCAAGTATTCTATTATTTTGATACTCTTCAAACACTCCCATTTATAGATGATAACTTAAGCTAGCATTACTACTTACCTAATCTTACTTCTTTCATTATAAGCTTGAAGTGAATGCTATAATAAGGACATAAGAACAAGAGTGAATAGATCAAGGATTGATAAATCAACAGTTGATCCTTCAACATTAATTAACAATAGATACAAGGATGTGGTTCAATAGAGACGATTAAGATTGTTATGGAAAGAAATATACATGGTGAATGGTCTTGAATTGATTTCCTTCCAACTCAATAAGTGATAAGGAATTAGTGTTAAATAACTACCATGATGCTCATGGTAGGAAATGGATAAGGATAATATTTGGTTATTGGATTCTTGTTACTTGAGTTATATTCATATCTTAGTATTCATGGTTGCTGTAATGAATACTATGATATGATCATTTAAGGATCAAATTATAATCGTTAAGCAATGTGTATTATGTTTTAAATTTATCATATTTGATCTATCCTTAGATAAAATTACCTTACCCAAGATAATGTTTTTAGCAAAGTTCATATGGAAACTTATCACAGTCAACTTGATGATCTACTTCAATTCCATCAAGTTAAGAGAAGCTTTAATAACTTTGACAAGCTTTATTGAAAATAGCGAAAATTATTCAGATTTTCTATGCATGAATGGAATGCACACATCTGAGTCCAGCTTATTTCTAAGCTCTAATGCTAGGATGTTAGGTTGCCGAAAAGATTTTGTCGTATTTTGATCCGAAGGATCGCTGTCGAAGAATTCATAGGGTGTGTGGCCAGCGCTCCCTATGGGAGTAGCCCCCGAGTGTTTGTTCTAGTCGTAGACTCGAGCAGATACTTTAATTCAGCCGTTTTCAGCATAGGTTCGAAGCACACAATTTTTTCGGATGCTCAACCGATCCTCCTTATGGGAGTAGCCCCCTAGTCCGTACTGGAGTCGCAGACTCGATGTAGGACTCGAAGATAATTGCGAGGTGTAGTTACCTTAGTCATTTCTCAGGTGCACGGCCAGCGCTCCTGATAGGAGTAGCCCCCGAGTAGTTTCTCGAATCGTAGATTCGAGTAAGTACTTAATTGATCAGCCGAAAACTTCGAGCCGTTGGTGGTTTGCCTTGATGACGTCAGTGCTGACGATTGGTGATCTCAACCGTCTGCGGTAGCAGAGATAACGCGACAAGAAGATCATGGGTCCCACCGCCTGACTTGAAGTTGACTAGTCATGCGTAGACATGGTGAAAATTATTGTGTCTCCTCGATTTATGTGCGTATTGGATGGTGTGCTGGCAACGGTTTGGTGTAGCGCTGACACGTGTATGGTTAGATATGAGGTGCGCGCTAGGGCTTCTGAATCAACGACTTGTGTGCCTCGTCTTCTTCCTTTTATACCGTAGGTAAACATTGATTTTCGTTTACCCTTCGTCATTTGCTTGTCTCCATTGCCTGCATTCTCACGAGCTTCGCTGCCCTTCGCTACACTCTAGACATTCTTCACACTTTCTCTCTTCATTCTTGCGCTCGCACCGCCGCCATCGCCTCTACAAGATGGGCAAAAAAAAGAAGACCGCTGCTGGAGCTGGTTCGAGCGACACCGGTGGCAGCAAGAAGGTCGCCACTACGACCCGCGCCACAGACGGAGGGTGGAAGCGCACGGAAATGCGTGATGGGGATCTGTGCAAGCTGCCGATGCTGGGTTGATCCAAAAGAACAAGGAGGGCGCCATCCTCCCCGGCGATGAGGTAATCCCACGCCCACCCAAAGGGTTTCGGGTGATGTTTTATCCCTTTGTCATCCGCGGTCTTTCTCTTCCTGTCCACGAATTCCTTCGTGGACTCCTCTTTTTCTATGGATTCAATTGCATCATTTGTCTCCCAATTCTCTTCTCCATATCACTTGTTTCATCACCCTTTGCGAGTGCTGGCTCGGTATCGAGATGCACTTTGGCCTCTTCTGGAAGCTCTATTCCGTGAAGAAGCAGTCCGGCACCGACGGTGTTTATCGCTCGGCGGCTGCATCATCTCCATTCGATCTTCTATTCTTTTATTCTCCTTTTACATGTGTGAGTCCATCCAATATTTGCGGAAGAAGTGGTTCTATATCAGCGACGGCAAATTGGATGGACAAGAATATGGTCTTGCCTCTTTCGACTCCGCTCAGGAAATCATCCCGAAGAGGTCGTGGAAGAACCACATCTTGGAGGGTGAGACAGCGCAGGTGGAGGAGCTCTACCGTCGCGTGGAGGCACTACAACTAGTGGCTAGTAAGGAGGTCAACGGCGTGGACATCATCCGCACCTTCCTCAAGCGTCGGGTGCAGCCACTCCAAGCGAGGGCGCACCCGATGTTTCTATATGCTGGCCACCATGATCCGACGAGAGTTTCACTTGAGGAGTTGTCTTAGGGCGACCTTGATAGAGCGCTTTGACCCCTGCTGAAGTACAAGGCCGAAGAGGACATCCCGGGGAAATCCTTGACCTCCCCGTTCTGTGCCAAAAATGCGGTTCCACAGGTGGAAAACTTGTAGTTCGCGCGTTGCGCTTTTTCGAGTGTTTTTGCAGCTTGTACTGTCACTAATCTTCTGTCTTTGGTTTGCAAGACCTCAAGGTAGCTGGTATGATGCCCCCTCTACCTGAGAAATTTCCGGTTGCGTCGGATAACAAAGTTGTGGATTCTGAGTCCGAGCTTCCTCTGGCGCAATCTCCTACCCTAGAAGCCCCCAAGGCGAGCGAAGGGCGGACCCGAAAGCGCACCCAGAGTGAGTCTTCGAATGTGTATACCTATAACATCCCATCATAAGAGATCAGAAATAAGTTGAACCCAGATGTGTGCATTGCATTCATGCATCAGAAAATCCGGAGAATTTTCGCGCAAAACTAAAGAAGCTATAGGGGGATCGAGATCTCTCTTGCTCTGATGAAAACATCAGGGCAAGTGCGATGGATTTCGACATGACCTCTATTGTACTCTTGTGTTTGAGGGAAAGGAAATTCAAATTTGAATATTCAATTGATGAATCTGAATTCTAAAAGAATTTGAATTGGAATAACAAATGAAATTAAATTGTAATGGATAATAAGAGGTTAACTCCTATTTATAAACAAGGTATAATATTTTATTCAAATATAAAAGATAGTGGAAATTTAAATAAAATGAAATGAGTAATGTAATATGATATTACAATAATGAAATAATAAACAAGAATTGATAAAGAATAATCTTATTTACATCACACATTATTATATTATCTTTACAATTATGGGCTAGAGGGATAATAAGATAATGAAATAGAGAGGTATCATTTTATTACAATAGCACAAATATTACACTATTTTTATTAAGTTCCCCAAAAAATGAAGAATTACAATAAAGAATAAAAGAATAAAAGTAAGCTACTATAAAACAAATAAATGTAAAAATGAATTAAATAAATGAAATAAATAAAGGAATACCTAATTTCAAGAAAATATACATATTACATTGTCTTTACAATATTCAAGTAAAAAGAAGAAATTACAACAATAAGAAAATATTACAAATATTATTACAATAATGAATAAATGCAGAATACACTTTACAAAAGAAGAAAAAATTACAAAAATAAGAAAGAAGTCTCATATAAATCTTCATGTCCTGAAGGTTCCTTCCCTGAACTTAATTCCTGGAAAATAAAACAAAAGAAAAACTAAAATAAAGAATAAAAGGAATGGTTAGAAAGTTAGTTTTACTCTCAGGTTCAGCATACAAATGATATGCTTAAACTCATCATTGAGTAAGATAAAGAGGGAGCCAAGTCGAGAATCGATTCTTATCATCAAAGAAAGCTTCAGACTAAGCATCATAAGCCAAGGGGCAAATTTCACCAAATCAGATATAGTAAAAAGATAAACAATCAGAAAATGTCAACTTTCACTTGATCTGATCCATTGGGGGTGATTCAAGCACCCAAGCAGCTCACACATCTGCATGGTGTTGTGCTGTCAAACACAGAGGCATCACAAGGAGTACAAAGGTAAGCACACAGCCGTAGCTGATAAGCTAGAAGAAGATCAGAGTTTCTCCACACACCACACTTAGCTGGAACTACACTTAGATCACTGGTTCATCCTCAGGAACAACACATGTTATTTCTCATCACCACAAGATCACCCATTCATTTCTTCACACCATCACCAAACCCACCACCCAGTCAACATCTGGTTGCTTATTTAAGCCATCCAAGAGGAGATCAAGTAGTAGAAGGAGGAATATCACAGGAGAATAAGTAATCACAAGAAGCCAGTTCTATAGGATCCAGAAGGACAAGGTTCAGGAGCACAAGATTCACATGTGTAGGTTGATCAAGAGCAAGGCAGCAATATTAGTGGGAGCAAGCCAAGTGAGCAGTAAGGAGGAGAAGATCAAGAAGCATCCAGGAACAAGATCCATTAGGAACCACAAATCATAGCACAAAATCAGCAACAACAAAAGGTTTCTATACCACTAATCATGCATAGTATTTGTTCTTGTTCTATTTCACAATCATAAACAAGGGAATAAAGGGGGTTATTGCAAACAAATATCTAATCAACTACTCTGCAACTAGCACCTTTCTAGGAGAGTGGAGAATAGTTTATATCTCAGAATTGCATAGAAGTGCTATACAAATTCATCATAGAGAGTAGAAGGCAACCAAGTAAGTATCTGATTTTATCAAGATTTAGTGTCTCGGCCTTTGCATTATAGACTGGAACATATTGCACACAACCAAAAATCAAGGGCTAGTGATCCTTAACCATGTAAAACTCATTCCAGAGTTAATTAGCATCATGGGCATTAAAGTCATAAATTCTCATCCAAACAATTCACACTAGTCACAATACAAAGTCATTTACCCTCACTGCTAGCAGCAGATTAACCAATAGATCCAAATTAGTATTGGTTCTTATCATTTTAAGGAAGCAAATAATTTGAAAAGCAAGCTCTCAGTGAGCATAGAGTTGCTATGCTAATTACATCCTAGAGCTAGAATAAGGCAACCATAGTACTTTCTTTAAAGGGAATCCAAGCCTCAGTCTTTTGCATCCTTGGCATTGGACTAGAAATTTAGCCAGAAAAGAAGCCAGAGAAGATCTATCATTTTCCTAGACCATGAAACCAGGAATCATTTCTAGATCAGCTGGACACTTCACTGCCATCTCGACAGTAATAACAGCATATGCAAGTTATACTTGCAGAGCATATTCCTTTAGAGGAAAAACTCAATTCTCCAACAATACATCCAGTAATCTTATTTTATTGTCTTTGTTGTAAATACAAGCATACCGTTCACTACTAGGAAACTAGCTATAGATAGACATACCTTCTGTGGCGCATGGTCCTGACCATGCGCCACAAAAGTTACCCAGTGGAGCATCCGGAGACATGCGCCACAGAACCACCAAACTTTGGTGGCGCACCTTCCAGAGTAATGCGCCACAGAAGTTTGGTGGGACCCACACCAGCCGTTGGACCATGAATCTTCTGTGGCGCATTACTCCCTATGCGCCACAGAAGTTTGGTGGGACCCACAGCAGGCGGGGTCTGACCGTGCTCTGACCAAACTTCTGTGGCGCATACAACGAGATGCACCACAGAAGTTTATATCTTCTGTGGCGCATATTGTGATATGCGCCACAGAAGATATATGTGGGCCCCACTCTCTGCTCACCTATGTATAAGCTTCTGTGGAGCATTGTTGCCTGTGCGCCACAGAAGAACAAACTTCTGTGGCGCATGCGTGTAGTATGCGCCACAGAAAGCTTCGTGCTTCTCAGATTATTTTCCTCTTGTGCTTTTCCCGACTAAACAAGTACCAGTGGAATAGGTAGAATATAGTAGACAATCTAGTAGATACACATGTGCAGTGGCATACATCGTTGCAAAATGCACATGCGCATAGCCTTGAACAACAAAACAACAATGCCATACATCATTGCAAATACACAAACTACAACATTGCAAATCCCTTCAAAGAGCTGGTGGGGGCGATGGTGGTGGAAGATGCCAAACCTCCCTGTTCACGCGCGCCTGCAGCCTTCGGACGTGGTCCTCCATGGACACGTTGGGGTCGAGCACCGGCCGCCACCCGATTGGTTCCGCCATGCGCGCCCTCTCCTCCGGAGACACGAGCATGGCGTACAACCTCATGGCCTTGTTGCAGAGGGCCTCGTGCCGCAGTCTGGCCTCCTCCTCGATTAGGTTGACCTCTGAATCCCGTGGCGGCTGACTCTGAGCACTTCCCCTTGACCTCGCCCCTCCACTGCGAGTAGGCTGCAGGGAACACGAGCGGGCTGTGCTCTCCAGCGAGTCTTCCGACGAGTTGTGGGAAGAAGACATGAGGGCAGGTATGTTGCTTTGGACAGGGAGTGTGGCATATATATAGAGGGGTGTCATTAAAGAGCTCTATCTGCCACCTTTATTTGGTGCAGATCTGTGCCTCAGTGTTCTGTGGCGCATGGGTCAGACATGCGCCACAGGAGTTTAACCTTCTGTGGCGCATAACCACAGTATGCGCCACAGAACCCTGAGTGTCGGGCCCACAGGTTCTTCAGGTAGTAGCATGCCTAGCCTAAGGTTCTTCAGGTAGTAGCAGCAGCAGCATGCCTGGGATGGGGCTGTTTATCTGCTGTTTATGCAACTCAATTATGAACTATTTATCTACTGTTTATCTGGTTGTAAAAGATATAAATAAACATGTTTATTCTTCCATATATTGATTTAAGATCTGTGAATTTATGTTATCTGTAGTTCTTTCATCTAGCTGCATGCTCTGGCCAATTTGTGCATTGAGGTATGATCTGTGTGCTATATATTTCGTTGATCATTATGAGAAAGTGGTGGTATTTGTGTTGCTATTTATATGAATCTGTGATGGATGATTATGGATGATGGTGTTGTGTTGCTGTTTATATGAATATGTGATGGATGATGATGATGGATGAAATGGTGATGTTTATATGAAATGGTGTTGTGTTGCTATTATGGTCAATGGGGTTGTCATTGGGGACGTGGTGTTTTTTCTTGCAGGGATTTCAATTGAGTTGCCCGTTTCTCCCGAAGTGTTGATTCACTTCTGTTTCAGTTGATAAATGGGCACTCGTAGGTCAAAAAATTAGCAAAGGTCATGCCGAATTTTTCGATCGATATTTGTGCTAACGTTTTGCCTCTTTTTTAGTAATAAAGCGAAAACATGTCGACTAACGACGAGGCCGGTCCTTCTAAACAAATGAGCGTCGAGGATCTAGCCCGAGAGGCCAACAAATCGTTCTGGGGGCCGTCCCAAGAGCATGGGGAGGCGGAGGAGATGAGAATGACACCACCACCGACGACCGTCATCGGAGGTGCTGGGGGCGAGGAAGATCCAGATTACGAGGGGGACGACGATGACTACGATGGAACTAGTGAAGGCGGGGATGAGGGTAACACCACCACGGATGGTGGAGAGCGCACAGATGGTGGTAGCGGCAACCCGGACACCATACAGAAGAAGAAGAAGAAGGATATTAAGGATCGGAAGCCGCAAGTGCTCGCCAACGTCTGTGATGAGTTCACCGAGGTCACAGAAGGTGGCCAACCCATTGCGCCTTCATCGATTTCCTGTGGGTACGGCATGCAACTCGGGTGCATCGTCCGGGAAAGCATGTCGATCAACACGAAGTACGTCCGACGTAATCATGCTTTGGTCGAGAACCTCCTTAAGAAGCTTCACAAGCGATACACATTCCTAGAGAAGTTCAGAAACCTGGAGAGTAATAACAACCCGGTGAACAAACTAGCACTGACAAAGATGAGCAACGCCTTGAGCAGCTGGAAAACCCGGGTAAAGAACAACATTGACCAAGGTAAAAGCTGGGAGATTATAAGTAGGAAAAATCCGATGCTCTACGAAGAAGAGTTCAAGATATTCAAGGCGGACTTAGATACCGCTGCCTCTAAAGCATGGACTGAGTGGGGAAAGACTATGCGAGAGAAGAACATAGGTAACCACCGGCTTCGAAGCGGCGGATACAGAGGGAAACAACCCATTTGGGACAAGGAGGACGCCGAGCTTGAATGCCTGGGTAAAGAGAAACCATGGCATAAAATTACAGACCTGCAGATCCGACAATTTGTCCGGGCCCGCTACTACCTGGACCCTGTTACAGGGGAGTTCGTCACCGACGACCCGGATGTGAAGGCCTTTGAGCATGAGCTGGTAAGGAATTTACCATGGATCTCTCATTAAAATAATTAAGCCAAGAATCTAAATGCATGGATGGGTTCACCTCTCCTTGTATCTCTGCAGGAGAAGGAATTGAACGCTAGTGAGGACTTGTCGTCCCAAGATTCGGCGGCGGAGCCATGGGACGCTGTTTTTAACAGGGCGACGAACACTTACAAGAAGAGGGAGAAGAAGTTGCCGCCAAAATCAGCTGGCCGTGTGTCCGGCTTCGGTACAAGCATGAAGTTTACCGAGTACTACAAAGAGGACACAAAGAAGAGGAGGGAGAGGAAGAACCAGTCGGCAGCTAAAGATAAAGCCGAGGTTGAAGAGCTGAAGTTGAAGGTGAAGACATCAGAGGCAAAAGTGGACGAGAAAGCAATGGACAAGTTATTGGAGGAGAAGCTTCGCGCGATCATCCCCCCTGGGTTGACGGAGGGGCTAGCTGTTTGGAATGCGGGAGGTTGACAAGGGCCGATAAACATGCCCAGCTTTAGCGGCAGCAACTCGTGCATCAACGTTAACACGTCGCCGGACTTGGTGACCCCGTCGGCCACCATCGCCACGGCGCAGCCGCAAGATCTTGTTGTCGCACAGCTGCCACCTGTTGCTCCCGCCAAAAATACCAGTATCTCACAGCCGGCGGTGGCACCAGCACCGCGGGAGAATGCTGATGATAGTCCTGAAGCAGAGATCGTCCGTGTGTCGACATTATCCGAGCTCAACACCCTCACCAAGGTAACTAATATCATACTCCGCTTCATCTTCTTTATGCGCCTTTGGTGATTGCCACCTCGATCATGATGCCCAACACATATGTGTCGATATTCAGGATGCTGCTTGCGTACTACTCCACAAAGTTGCCAACGGCGAGTTGAAGTATGTTGCCAAGGGCAATATCATACAACCGGCAAACCGCATGATGCACAACAATGCAATGGACGATGCCGTGATGAGGGTCCGGATTGCTCGAGTGTTGCCAGGGTGCGACGACATGGACCCCCTTTCAACCTCAGGGAGCCGACGAACACAAGACCCTTGCAGAATGCCACGACTAGCCCTTGACATGGCCGAAGAGTTAGATTCGTCTTACGGGGCACCTAAGCGCCACCTCGATCATCTGGCCACCACCTCGGATGCCACCTGTCACCGGTTCCACCTCGATCGTCCGACCACCACCTAGGAAGCCACCTGTCGTCGTCGCCACCACCAGTCCCCACCAACAACTGTTGGGAGCATGTGGGCCGCCTCAAGGCGATGCCGCCGTCGCAACGCAACCACCGTCGCCCCCGCCACCACCATCACCACATGGCGGCAACAACGATGATGATGAAGAATTTGTCATCATCGACGACTACATCAACACCGGCGTCGGCATAGGATTGTACATGCCTGCTGTGGATGAAGAACCCTTCATCGCTCGCGAGGGTCAAGGTGGGAGTCCCACTACATGCACGCAACGCCTGGTCTTTGGAGGTTTATCTCAAGAGACGCCTCCGGCCGCCGATCAACAGGAGAAACCAGTTTGATTCGTCTTTAGCCCTGACACACTCCAAAAGGCGGCCGTTGAGCACTTAGCATCCCCAGTGGAGAAGACTGCTCAGAAGACGAAGAAGCACAAGAAGAGAGGTAAGAAAGGTGAGAGCCAACCTCCTCCGAAGAGGATCCGGGCTAAGGATGACGTCGTACCAGCCCGTGAGGATGGCTTGCCTAGGATACATATAGCCGGTAAAGCGATACTGACTCTGGATCTGCTTCGCCTTGCTGGTGGACATATGCTCGCTTTGAGTGATAGTATCAAGACACTAGAGGGCATTCTTCTTAAAGACAAAGATCCAAATTACCCGGTTTTCACTGTCAAGGTGCCATCGGACGTGGACTTCGTCCATGAAGCCCTCGTGGACATATTCTTCATATCGTACGAGGACGTCTTCAAGCTGTTTCTCTCAAAACGGCTAGACTATAACATGGTCCGCCTATTCGCGCTCAATCTGGCGATGAAGACCAAGAGAGAGCAGACCCCCTACATCGCGATAGTGGATCCCTACTACATGCGTGATAGCCAGTTGAGGGAAGGATCTGAGATGCGTGCCAAGGCGACGACATATCTCGAGAAGTTCATGGTGGACCACAAGAGGATGAACACGCTTCTTTTGCCTTTCTTTCCCGAGTAAGTACACACACCCCCTAGCATTATTAACTTAGGCTTTCTTATAGCTTTCTTCCTTTGCCCTTTTCCAACATCCCGTTTCAATCGTGTTGTGCAGAGACAAATACTGCACACTCATCGTCATTTGCACAAAGTACTCGATAGCATCGTATTTCGACTCGGCGAGTAAGAAGAAGAAGAAGGACTACACCAGAATAAGGGGTGTTTTGAATGGCGCTCTCGAGGGCTACGCTAAAAAGGGATGCCCCTTCGTCAACAAGGTGGAATGTATCAAGGATGACAAGCACGTGTTCAAGCATGTGCTCGAGTTCCCCTGCGTCAAGGATCCGGCTACTAGCGGCACCAAGGAGGCCTTCTACGCCATGCATCACCTTAAAGGGTTTGTCCGGGATTGCTAGAACCTAACTCTGCCATCTAGTTTTCGAGCATGGGCCGAAAATTTGGCACGAAGGGACGATGATGATCTTAGAGAAGACTTCCATCGCATCCAGGTTAAGTTGTCGGAAATCATCGTGGAAGATGTCAACACGAGGGGAGGGGACCTAAAACACAATAGAGGGTTGACTAAGAGGGAGATTGCAAATATTCTTCATCAACAGGGTGACAACAGGATGTGGATGACGAAGGATGGCTATCTACCATTCCCGAAGCCGAGCGTTAGCAGCTCTCAACATTGATCGATCTGTGCGCCTAGAATTATCATAGATGTCAGTGTGTAGTGTTGTGTCACAAACTATATACTATCGTGGTCGTATGTTGTAAACTTCACTATTGTGGTCGTTGTCGTCGAAGTTCTATGATTATGATCGATGTGCTATCTTCTATGTTTACTAATCTTTTGCTTTAGTTTATGTGAATATATATGCATGTGAACCAATTTAGTTCTTTCTGTGACATGATTTACTAATATGCCTTATCTATAGAGATGACAAAGTGGTACGTGGTCTACAAGGGTTGGGTTCCAGGAGTCTACGATGAGTGGGCGGACTGTCAGAAATAGGTGAACAAGTTTAGCGGCAACAACTACAAAGGATACGCGACTCGAGAAGAGGCGGTAGCGAAGTGGAGGAACCACCTATGGAAGGAGAACCAGATGAAGATATTGCTAGTGCTCTTGCTCTTTCTCACCGTCGTCATAGTTGTATTCTGTTTGATTCTAGAGTAGGCGAGATGAACTCTTCATTTGTAATGTGATGAGATGGTGAACTTTATAACAAGCACTTGTAACAAACCACTTCATTTGACTTGTATTGTAATGTGATGATCAGTTGTCTATCTCGTTCGGGCTCTAAGTAGTGTGATGGCACTATATTCATGTTTGTATTATATTTGTTTTCATATACTAAGTCAAATATACTGTTTCTGTATAATACTGTATAATATTGTATATTTGGACAAGTTTTAATTTTTTTTAATACCTGATACTCAAACCAGTGGCGCATCGTTTTAACCTTCTATGGCGCATAGTGTTTCAGTGGCGCATTGTCTATAATGCGCCACTGAACAGAGTCCTGTGGCGCATCAACCGAAATGCGCCACATAAGTATCATGACTTCTGTGGCGCATTTCGGAATGCTCCACAGAAGTTTTCATCAGTGGCGACGTAACAGTGGCGTCCCAGCCATGCGCCACAGAAGATCAATACTGATGCGCCACTTATGAAGGATTTCCTAGTAGTGGTTAAATCGAATATCAACCATGAATCAGGCTGCATGGTTAGGTAACGCTACAACTAGCAGGATTGAGCCATCAATCACTCTAATCCAACCACATCATAGAATTCACCAGACATGAGCCACTAGACTAATCACAGCCAGTAACCTTACTGAAGTGCATTAATCTTTAACAAGATCAAGCTTCTTGTATAGATGGAAATACAAGGATTTAATAACCACAAGCCATACAATATTTTTCATCAACATAGTTTCCTCCACTTAGCAGTTCAAAGGAAATCAAACAGTAGGACAGAGCATCTGTTCTATTTAGGATAATCCTATCATCACAGAGAGAACTCCAGAGAGGAATCAAGTGGAGAAAAGAAAAAGAGAATTTCCACTTACCCGTGGTCCTCGCTTAGAGGAAGTAGATGGGGTCATCGGTGGCTGGTACGGCACGACGGCACAAGGAGCACGGTGGCACTCGACCTGCACCAATCCGCAACTTGTAGTCCATCAGTGTCCTGGAGCACCACCGCAAGCTCAAAATCGAAAACCTAGCACTAGAAATAAGATAGGGGCAAGCCCGTTATAGCCTTAGAGGCACATCGAACTAGAGGGCCAAGTCGTACAGAAGGAGGCGGAGCTCCGACGACCAATGGTGGTAACCGGGACGGTCTACATCGCCGGAATCATCGGGTAACAATGGCGATGGCGGCCAGAGAGGAACGAGAGGGGAGAGGTGTGAGCATCGCATGCGGGGTGTGTGTGAGGGAGATGTACTTGGGTCAGTATTGACCCAAGTCCTATCTAAAATCCATACCAAATTGTGAGCAAAATAATCCTAAAGAGTTTTAAAAAGATAAACAAATATTAAATAAAATTCCACAAATTGGAATCACCCATTTTGGATTTATAAATAAATAAGATATGGATTTTATAAGACAAAGAAAGGAATAGATAAATAAGGTATATTTAAAAGCCAAATTAAATCTTGGCCAAACAAATGAAATTAAAGATTATGGAATAATAAAAGGGAATAAAAGATTATTTAAATAAAATCATAAGGACTGAACAATATCCAATTTTATTTAAATAAAGATAAATTGCCTAAACTAAATAATAAATTCCAAAGGAATTATTTAGAAGACAATTTAATTTGAATTAAATCCATAAGCAAATGGAAAAAAGATCATTCAAATCCAAATAAAATGAAGGGATAAAGAATAATCAAATAAAAGTATATGTGAGTAAACCATATTCTAATTATATTTGAATAAAGATAAAATCCCTAGAGTAAATGAATAATTAAATCATGGAAAGATAATAATTGGTATTTGACCAAGTGGAATAAAAGTTATTTAATTAACTTAAATGGAATAAAAGAATTATTTGAATAAAATTTATATGGGATTAAAACCATATTTAATTTTATTTGAATAAAGGGAAATGCCCAATTTAAATGATTAATAAAACATATTATAAATATTTCAAATAATTCAAAGTGAATTATTTAACACCCTATTGAATAAATAAAACTTACTAAAAAGGGTTTGATGAACATTTGAATTTAAAACAGAAAGTTAAATCATGTGAATAAATAATACGGATTAGAACCATATTTAAAATCCTATTTAATAAAGACAAAATGTCTATTTAAAATAAAATAAATAACAAACCATGTGTGAATGAAATAATTATTCTAAAAATGGACTTTAAATAAATGTTTAAAAAAGTATTAAAACATACTGAATATTTAGAAAAGATTTGAAAATGAAATCTGAATTCAAATGATAGTTTGAATTCAAAACAGAAAATCAAAATAGAAAAAGGAAAAAGAAACAGTATAAAATAATAATAGAAACAAGACCCAGCCCAGCCTAACCAGCCCAACAGGCCCAACTCGCAGCCCAACTAACCCTTCCCAAAACGTTTTCTTCACTCACAGACGCATCCGCACTGTCCCTGACAGCAAGGCCCCACCGAACCCCCTCTCTCACGCTGACAATGCAACCCCACCTGTCAGTCTTCGTCTTCACCCACCGCGACCTGTTCTTCCCCTCTCACTGATGTTTCTCCCGATTGAATGCTCGCGTTAATTCATGTTGATACCGCGCATAACTTGCCCCGTGATCACGCCCCCATAATCGCCCTGTCCTCCTCTTCCTTTCCTATAGACATCATGCCACGGGAGCCCCTAAGCTGCCCGAATTGCGACCTTAACCTCCCTCTTCTCTGACGAGCGTCTCCATCAATTCCGGCGATCCCAACTACCCCTTTGCCCCCTCGACAACACGAGCTTGCTCCCCACCCTCTTGCGCACCCTCTAGTATCCTCAGCTTGTCCGCGCATGCCATGTAGCATTGGCAACCTCGACGACAAAGCGACGCCACCTGCTGCCTCAACTCCAGCGACGCCCCTGGTAACATTCTGACCACCCCTCTTCCTCCCGATGATACGAGTGTGACCAGTGACCTTTTACGCAACTCACGCTGCCGTTTTCATGTCCTAGCTTGCACTGTAGCAACGCCTCCGTCATCGACAGTGAGCGCCAGCTGCCAAAAGCTTCTCTAGTGAGCAATTGGCGTCGAACCAGTGCACCCTCTGGCCTCCCCACGACGTCCTTGAGCTTCACCATGACACAACAAACACAGTGAGCCATCTCTCTTGCCCCCTTGCTTACTGCTTCGCCGAAATCGCTGTAACCAGAATGCTCCCCCGCTAGCCACCGTCGCAGCGCCGCCCATCTGTGGTCGCCATCGTCTGAGCCGTTAGATTTCAATCCAAGCGTTGCGATAGATTGACTTAAAACGAACCGCTATGCTCAATCAGATCCATGCGATGCACTTTAGATCTAACGATCCAGAGAACGTGATCCGCGTGAACCGGTATGAGCCAATAAGATCATTCCAAGTGGCTAGCCTTTGTTTTAAATAGACAGACACATTTCTATTAGATGGTTGGATTTGAAAAATTCATAACTTTAAATCTACAAGTCGAAAATTTACAAAATTTATATCAATGGAATCAGCATAAAGAGTACTTTCCAACCATGCCCTTTGTTTAGTGTTTTGCTTCTGGAAAATTAGTTATTTTTATAGAAACATGTTTAGCCATATTTTGTGTATAAAATACGATCTAAAAACGTTTTTAGGGTAAAATCTTTTGTAGATGGATTTTTTGAACCTACTGACCGTAGAAACCAACTTTTGGATTTAAAAATACATTTTGTGACACTTAGGATCTCTACCTTATCAGGTTGGGACCTCTACAGTTAGTGGGCTGGGCTGGCTCATGGGCTGAGCCCAGTTCCAAAAGAATAACTAAATAAAATTTACTCTAAAAAGAAATAAAATATAAAAAACTTAAATTAAATAGTTTAATGTAAGAAACACTTTAAGGAATTTTCTAAAAATAGGGATACCTCATAAGAATAGATATAAAATATTAAAATCATCACCAAAGTAAGAGTTACTTAATAAAAATATAAATTTACTGTTAAATAAATAAATAAAGCAAATAAATATTAACACCATTAAATCCTAAGTGAAATTTCATAAAATAAGGAAAAACCCTAAAAATAAATAAAAATCATTTTGTGTATAAAAATAAATCCACTATTTTATAAAAATACTAACTCAACTCTTTTATAAATAAAATTTGAAGTAAATATTTAAATACATTTAATCTTTTATGGAATTTTATAAACATAAAAATAATACTTAAAAATTAAATAAAAATCATTTTTAGGTCTTGAAAAAATATCTTACGCTAGAAAAATATTAAATATATTATTAGAAAAGTCTTTAATATTTTAAATAATAAATCCTTATCTAATACCTATTTTGTGAATTCTTTAAAATAGTTGTCAAGTAAGAAATAATCACAATTCTTATAAAACCTTGAACAATTAGTGTCTTTGTACTAATTCCAAACCCATAACTTAAATTCATAATCAAAGTTAAGTATAACTTTTAACTTCAAAATAGTCTTTTAAAAATCTTAATAAAAAACTCTTTTAAATAAACATTGGGTATCACTCATTTATATAATATGGTGAATAATCATTATATCTTAACCACTATTAACATAACTTTAAATTCTAACAAATCACTAAGATCATCTAATTATGTTTCCATTAAATAAATACCTATTCTTTTCAGAATAGCAAGACAAATTTAATCCAATCATTCACTAAAATATAAAGTGAATAATTCCACACCTTAGTTATACCTATCATAAATCTAAAACTTGGGAATAATTAAAAAATATTACATCTTAAGTTTACTTACCCTTTTAAAGTTAACTTTAGTCTCCAAGCCTATATGAAAGAGCATTTTTCTATCCCTCTGATTTTGATGTTTGATAACAATACACTTATCGATTTAACTGTGTACTAAGTTTATCACAGGATTGATAAAAGGAGGCACAAGTTATGGCATAACATTTCCCCCTTACAAAAACTTCTGTGTCAACCGGTAGTACCGGACCTGCAACCGGTACTACCGCTTGACACCGGTACTACCGGTTCCAGTACCGGTTGGCACTGATCAAAAGGGAGAAGGGTGAGTACTAGTCAGTACCCACCGGTACCACGAAGCGGCACTACCGGCCCAACCAGTAGTACCGCTTGGTACAAGCGGTACTACCGCTTGGGGCGGTCGTACCGCTCATCAGTACCATGGCATACTGACTAGCACCCACCCCTCTCCGTCTTGGTCAGTACCAAGCGGTACTTGGGACCGGTACTACCGCCTGAACCGGTAGTACCGCTTCCTACATGCGGTACTACCGCTTGGGGGTAGTACCGCAAGGGCGTACCGCCCAAAGACTGAAGAACAGAGTCACATCTGGTACCTGGTCCGGTACTGGACCGGTAGTACCGCACGCAAGCGGTACTACCGCTTGAGTACCGGTACTACCGGTCATTAAATGCTCCAACGGCCATATATTTCGTGGAGGTGTATAAATACCCCTCCACCTACCTTGGGACAAATTGCTCAGCACATTAAAGTCATTGCCCACCATTGGAGTCCATTGGAGCCACTCAAATTCTCAAGATCTCCTCATCCAACCACCCAAAGTCCTTGATCTTTGGGGAATCGAAGGAGGAGGCCCCGATCTACTACTTCACCAAAAGAGATCTTCATTTCCCCCTCATTTCATTGAGGGCCCCATTGCTCTAGTGTTTTGTTGGAAACCCTAGCTCTTGTTTTTGTTCTTACAAGCTTGTCTTTGATTGCTTTGACAGCTTGCTTGTATTTGGGAGCCTCCGATTAAGTTGTGGATGTGTGCCCCAAACTTGTAACGGTGCCGGCTTCCACCTTTAAGGTTGCCAATATAGTGGAAGGTGAATCGATCCCGTTGGGGTGAGATTCATCGGAGAACAAGGGAGGCCTCTCGTGGCGTTGGTGGTTTGAAACCACCCCCTCTCCAAACGTAGACGTACTTCCCCTCAAAAGGAAGGAACTACGGGAAACAAATCCTTGTGTCTCCGCGTCCACTTTTCGGTTACCTCTATCCTTTACCGCACCTTACTTACTTCTTACTACTTTGTGTTGTGGTAGCTCTTGCATATTTGTCATATAGGTAAATTCACCATAGTTGCATTATCTAGAGAATTTACCTTATTGTCAAACCTTAATTTGAAAAATAAGAAAATTTTAAGTAGCACCTATTCACCCCCCCTCTAGGTGCCCATACGATCCTTTCAATTGGTATCAGAGCCTCGGCTCTTTATTCGGGCTTTACCGCCTAAGAGAATATGGGTAGCCAAGATGGGGATGGTGGTAGTGAGTCAACCCCGGTGACCATGGAAGATCTCAGAAACTTGGAAACAAGGTTGAGCTCTTCCTTGGTCAACAAAGTCAAGAAGATGCTTGAGCAACTTCTTAAAGACAAAGATGGCTCATCACCCCCATCTCCTCAAGAGGAACTACCATCCGTACCTAAAGGGAATACTCCGGTATCCCCCGAAGGTATGGTGGTAGGGGATAAACTAGACAATGCTAATTCCTCCACACGACTTGATGGGGGGAAGGGCGAGCACCGTGATTCTTGGTACTCTCCCGATCCTCCCATCCCTCACCCTCATGTGTACAATAGAGGTGACCCACCTAAGCTAGAAGAGTCTGCTACTTTTGCTCAATGACAATCACTAATGAGAACTCATATGCGCAGCTCTTGCATTGAACTATGGAACATCATCGAGGACGGACTCTTTATTGGGGATCCAAACAACTTGACAAGAAGAGAGGTTGTCAATAGTCAACTCAATGCCACTGCTTTGCATATGATTCAACAAGGATTGGGAACAAAGGATTATCCACACATTGAGCACTTTGGCATTGCCAAGGAAGCTTGGGATGCTCTCACTGTGTTGTTTGTTGGAAATGAGAGTATGAGGAGGAACAGATATGATGCTCTAAGCAATGAAGCCGAAGGTTTCTACATGAAAGAAGGTGAAGATCACGAAGACATGTATCGAAGGCTCAAGACCACCGCCACCGCTTTTAGAAATGTGGGTGCCTCACATGTGGATGATGCATGGATAAAAAAGGAAATATGTGAGTGCACTCATGCCCTTTGAGCCCACCGACTTGAAGAGCTTACATGGAAGACACAACTACCATCTCATGACCTCAAATGAAGTTATGCAAGAGATGGACGCTTTCAAGGTAGCCGCCAAGAATGCCAAAGATGCCCGTGCTCGTGCCCTCGGTATGAGCAATGTGGTCAATGTTGCTTTAAAGGCCAAAGTTGTGGACTTTGAAGATGAAGATGATAGTGATGAAGGCCTCTCCTTGGACCATCCCGATGATGTCAAGATTGCTCATAGTCAATATATGGCTTTCTATGCAAAGAACTTTTGGAAGAATCCCGCCAAGGCCAATATGGAAATGCAACGAAGAAGCAATCCAAATGGGAAATGAGAGAATGCCACTAGGTTGAGAACTTGCTTCAATTGTGGTGACCGCTACCACTTTGTGGCAAGATGCCCCTATGAGAAGAGAGAAGATAATGGTGGGAAGCTCGTGTTGAAGAAGACTCTCAAGGCACCCTACAAGAAACCTTTCATCAAAAAGAATCCCATCAACAAGAAATCAGGAGAAATTGTCTTGATCACTCATGAAGAATACTCCTCCGATAATGAAGATGGTGAAGATGAGGAAGAAGAAACCTCACATGGTATGGCTGCTCTAGCTACCACCTCTACTCCGACACTCTCACTCTTTGACTCTCCAAATGAGAACTCTTCCTCCAAGAACGTCACTTGCCTTATGGCAAGAGGAACGGAGGTATCCTCATCTTCTCACTCTACTCAATTAGATAATGATGAAATTGATGATGAAATGTCTCTTGATGTTAAAAAGGAATTAATTGCCTTTGATGAGTTCATGACTAACATAGAAGATGATGCTAAACTACATTTTGGGAACATCTTAGATCAACTCTCCCACACTCAAGAGCTTCTAGATGTTAGATGTAAACTTGGGCATGAACATATGATTGAACTAGAGGCTTTAAGTAATGCTCTAGAAGAAGAACAAGAGACTAGGTTGTCCCTTGAGTCAAAACTTGAAGGGCTTGATGAGGCCAGTGACATCATTGTTAACAAACTCATCAAAGAGCGTGATCATGCTATTGCTAAATACAAAAAAGCTAAAAAGGACAAGGTTGAGTTTGGTGTGGTTCATGAAAACCTTGCCGAGGAATTTAGCTTGCTTAACAAGGCCCACAAAGCCTTGGAGAGTGAACTCTTGTCTCTCACAAAGTCCCATGAAACGCTTCAAACTCAATTGGCCAATATTTCTTCACCTAGTAACTTCATTCCATCGAGTAGCACAACTATCCTTGAAGAGAATGCTAGGTTGAAGGGGGAGCTTGCGAAGACTACATTTCCACAAGGCAACAAGTCTATTGATGATCTTTTGAGCAAGCAAAGGCATAGTGGTGATAAAGGGGGCATTGGTTTTGTCTCCAAAACAAAGAAGAAGAACAACAAGAAGAAGAAGGACAAGCCCGCACAAGAGACCAACAAGACCATTGTGGAAAGTAAGACCACAAATGGCAAAACTATGTCTCATGATGATTTTGCGGGAAGTGCTAACCCTCACTATGTTCTAATGCGTGATTATTGTGGTGATGTGTATGCACAATATGTTGGTCCTTATGATGGTTATATTGCTTGGTCTATTTGGGTTCCCAAGACCCTTGTTGCTAACAAAAGAGGACCCATTAAAAAATGGGTACCTAAAAACTAGCTTGATCTTTTGTAGACTTATGCTTCCGAAGGGTCAAAATGGGTGATTGATAGTGGTTGCACAAGTCATATGACCGGAAGCTCGTCTATTGTCAAGGACTTGGTGTCAAATGAAGATCAAATCACCGTCACATATGTCGACAAGTCAAAATCTATGGTAATGGGTTTCGGCAAGGTAGTGGTGGCTCACGACATTACACTCGTGAACGTCATGCTTGTTGAAACCCTTGGATACAATTTACTTTCTGTCCGTGCTCTTGGAAAGATGGGCTTTGCTGTCTTTATTGATAATGATATTGTGGTCCTCATGTGGAGCAAGTCTCTCAAGGTCGCTTTCGTTGGGTACGTCGAAATTGACTTGTATGTGGTGGACTTTTCGGGGCAAGCCACTGCAAGTCCGATGTGCTTATACGGAAAGGCCGATGTGGGTTGGCTATGGCACCTCCGACTAACCCATGTCAATATGAGAACTTTGCAAAGTCTCCATAAATAGGGCCATATTGTTGGACTAAAAGAAAATGTTTCCTTTGCCAAAGATCGTGTTTGCAGGGCATGTGTTATAGGGAAGATGCATGACGCTCCTCATAAGCCCACGAACCAAATCAAGTCTAACAAGATCTTGGAACTCCTTCATGTGGACCTATTTGGTCCTCCATCTCATGCAAGTCTTGGTGGGAAGAAATATTGTTTGGTGATTGTTGATGACTTCTCAAGATACTCTTGGGTTTATTTCTTCAAGTTGAAGAGTGAAACTCAAAGGACTTTTATCGACTTCATCAACTTGGTTCAACGGCAACACAATGTTCCCGTGTTGATTATAAGAAGTGACAATGGCACCGAGTTCAAGAACTACACCTTGAATGACTTTCTTAGTGATGAGGGGATTAAACATCAATATTCCGCTGCATACACCCCTCAACAAAATGGTGTGGCCGAAAGGAAGAACCGGACTCTTATTGAGATGGCTAGGACCATGTTGGCGGAGTTTAAATCTCCATACAACTTCTGGGCCGAAGCCGTCTCCACCGCTTGCCATGCTTCAAACCGGCTCTACCTCCGCAAGAAAATCAACAAGACTCCATATGAGATACTTACCGGTAACAAGCCCAACATATCTTATTTCCTGGTGTTCGGTTGTAAGTGTTTCTATCTCATCAAAGGTGTTCGTTTGTCTAAATTCTAATCTAAAGCATTAGAGGGTATTTTTGTTGGCTATGTTCTCGAATCTCACACTTATAGAATCTATGACAAGCTCTCCGGAGCCGTCATAGAATCTTGTAGTGTGACCTTCGAAGAATATGATGGTCCCCAAGGGGGGCGTGTTGATGCTTGTGATGCAGATGACGAAATGCCTCAGGATGCCATAGGAAGAATGGGTGTGGGTTATATCCGCCCCATTGAGGAACCCCTTATGGTGGATCGAGAAGAACTATGCTCCACTCGAGTGGAGCCCTCATCTTCACAACCTCAACATGCTCCATCTACCGAAGAGGACATTGACTCAAGCCAAAGACAAGATGTGGACCCTCAACATAGTGATCAATGTGTGAACTCTAGTCAAAGGGTGCTTGGTCCATTCGATGGGTTGTCAAGTGTTGCCAAGTCAATTTGTCAAGGAAGATCCATCCAAACTGTTTTGAGACGAGCTCAAATTGAGGCTAGAAGAGCACTTGATCAAGACCAAGGTTAATCCGTGCCTCCCAATTCAGAGGAAGACTCCAATGATGATCAAGGTCAAGTTGATGGTCAAGACGAGGATCAAAATGATGAAGAGGTTCCCCCAAGAAACAATGAGGAGATCCACGCTCGTCGCGAAGCTAGAAAAGAAAGAATGTTGGAATTAAGAGACCACACCCTCCAAAATGTTGTTGGACATCTAAGGAAAGGAATTTCCACAAGAGCATAATTGAAGAGGTTCAATGAACACCAAGCTCACATCTCCATGTTTGAACCAAAGAAAGTGTGGGAAGCCCTTGAAGATTCGGATTGGTTAGAAGCTATGCACAAAGAGCTCAACAACTTTGAGAGAAACAAAGTGTGGAAGTTAGTTGAGAAGCCAAAAGATTGCCGCAATGTTATTGGAACGAAGTGGATATTCAAGAACAAGCAAGATGAGCATGGAATCATTGTAAGGAACAAGGCTAGATTGGTTGCACAAGGTTATTCCCAAATTGAAGGCATTGACTATGGAGATACTTATGCACCCGTGGCTCGCCTTGAGTCCATCCGTATCCTTCTTGCTTATGCGGCACATCATAACTTTAAGTTGCAACAAATGGATGTAGAAAGTGCATTCCTTTATGGTCCTTTAAATGAATTGGTATATGTTAAGCAACCCCCGGGATTTGAGGACCCCAACTTCCCAAACCATGTATACAAACTTGATAAGGCGCTCTATGGGCTCAAGCAAGCCCCACGCACATGGTATGAGCACCTTAGAGAGTTATTGTTTGACCGTGGCTTTGAGGTTGGGAAAATCGATCCCACTCTTTTTACTAAGAGGGTTAATGGGGAGCTTTTTGTATGCCAAATATATGTTGATGATATTATCTTTGGCTCATCTAACAAAGCTTTTAATGATGAATTCTCAAAGCTTATGACTAGTAGGTTCCGGATGTCCTTTATGGGGGAGTTGAAGGTATTCCTTGGCTTTGAGATCAAGCAAGTTAGAGGAGGAACATTCTTAAATCAAGCCAAGTATACTCAAGATATGCTCAAGAGATTCAAAATGCAAGATTTGAATGGAGCCCCAACTCCCATGGCAACAAAGACTCATCTAGAACAAAATCCAAATGGTAAAGATGTGGATCAAAAGGTATACCGGTCTATGATTGGTTCTTTGCTTTACCTTTGTGCATCTAGACCCGATATTGTGTTGAGTGTAGGTGTGTGTGCAAGATATCAAGCGGCTCCTAAGGAAAGCCATTTAATGGCGGTCAAGAGAATCTTTCGATATTTAGTTCATACCCCATTTTATGGTCTTTGGTACCCTCGAGGCTCAACATTCGTTCTTTGTGGATACACGGACTCGGATTGGGCGGGAGACAAGGATGATAGAAAATCAACTTCCGGGGCTTGCCAATTCCTTGGTAGGTCCTTGGTATGTTGGTCTTCTAAGAAGCAAAATTGTATATCTCTCTCCACCGCCGAAGCCGAGTATGTTGCTGCTGCTAGTGCTTGCACCCAATTGCTATGGATGAGGCAAACTTTAAAGGAATACGGTGTCCATTGTGACAAAGTGCCTCTTCTATGTGACAATGAAAGTGCCATCAAGATTGCATACAACCCGGTGGATCACACAAGGACAAAGCATATTGAGATTCGACATCACTTTATTAGAGATCATGTTGCTAGAGGTGATATTGATCTATCCTATGTATCAACCAAAGATCAACTTGCCGATATCTTCACGAAGCCACTTGATGAAGCAAGGTTTTGCTACTTGAGCAATGAACTAAATATCATAGATTCTAGGAGTTTGACTTGATTATCTTGCACTCTCACCTAATACTCGACCCATGTTTGGTTTAGGTGTAGGCATGGACATAGGGGGAGTGCGGTCCTAATTGATTGGACTATCCCTCCCCCCATTATGCACAAATTAAACAAAAATCATTCCTCTTAATATCATTTTGTGATATGTGAGCTCAATGATGAGTTTCGTTAATGGACCCAAGATACATCTTCGTGGTGCCAAGCCGAATATACTCAAATATGGTGGCCTAGGCCACCGCCCGTCTCAATCGAGAGGTTGATGTGCTTACTCGTTTTGGTCACCTTGTTGAATTGGTCTTCTCTCATGTTTGTCATCTATTTGAAGTGTCATCATCGTTCTTAGTCTCATGCAATCTAGTTTGGTATTTATTTGTTTCTTCCATTGTTTTTAGAGTGCATGTGCTTCTCAGCTCACTTGTCTTAACCCAAGCCTCCGTAATCCCTCATGAAAACCCTCTCTCTTTCCGCACAAGAATCATCCTTGATCCCTGGCTTTGGACTCAGATGGGACCGGTACTACCAGATGTGAGAGCGGTACTACCGGACCTGCGAAGTTCCCAGGTCGTCTCCTGGCAAAACTGCTCCAGGAACGGTACTACCGCCCTCATGTCCGGTCCTACCGGTCACCGGTACTACCGGTCGTGGGACCGGTACTACCGCTTCCAAGCGGTAGTACCGCTCCAACAACCAGTACTACCGGTTGACGGTTTTCAGGTATATATTGGACGCGTGGGGAGAGGAACCCCTCAGTGCCTCATTATTTCCCACGCCCTCCACTCCAACCTGCACCGCCACCGGAGATCTTGAAGCCACCGGAGCCCTGCCGCGCCCTCCTCTCTCCGGATTCTCCTTGGATTCGGCCTCTTGGTGGGCTCCCACTCCTTTCCACCGCCATGGATCCCGGTACAACCGCCCCTCCTCTTCTTGTTTGATTTCCCCATTAGATCTAGGTTTTGGCTTAGATTTGTGGAGACATTGACTCCTTGCAAGGTTGTACTGCCATATTATTCCTTGCTACCGCGTAGAATCTTCATTTTAGCAGTTTATACCGTCAATTTGGGCCGTTCCCATCAGATCTGACACCCTGTGTGCCGCTCAACCGGTAGTACCAGAACTTTTTCTGGTACTACCGCTTTCAAGCGGTACTACCGGTTGTCAGGTCCGGTAGTACCGGTCCACTCTGACCACTGTGTTCTGCTCAACTTGTAGATTCTCTCAGTTTTGCCTTCTTGATTCTTGTGTCCTTATCTCCGTGCTATCCTCCCTCGTGCTTTCACAGATGCAGGTGGTTCTCGGGGTGCACGCAAGCGCTCCAAGTCTGACCATGAGATTGTTGAGGAAGAGACTGAGTCTGAGGAAGAAGTTATGCCACAGCCAAGACACCGTTCGAAGTTGCCTACCAATCGAGGTGGTCGTGGGGGTCGTGAAGGGGTTACCAAGCGCTCAGCTGGGCGTGGCAGAGCCCCTCCCTCTCGCCCCCCTTCCACTGGGCGTACCAAGAGTCTCAGCTCTGGGCCATCTGGGCCAAAGAAACTTTCAGACATCTCTGAGGCAGACTTTAGGGCTCTCCGGGTGGACAATGCATACTCCCGCAACAGTAGCGAGTCAAGGGCAGACAGTCTTTTCTAGGATGACTTCCAAGAGCGTGTGTATCATGAGGTTCTTTTGACCAATACCCAGCTGGTGGTGCCTCAGCAGTGGCTTGACATGGGACACATTGACAAGAACTCTGGCTACTTTGGTGAAGCTAAGGAAATCTGCTCAAACCTTGGCATGCTCCCCATTATGGAGTTTCAGCATGACTATGATCCCCTACTCATCTGCCAGTTTTATGCCACTACACACTTCCACAATGGCCGCAATCGGAAGATTACCTAGATGACTCAAGGTGCTGTCAAGGAAGCTACGCTTGCGGAGTTTGCTGCCATATTGGGGTATGAGGACCGCGGCCGGGACGTTCCTTGTGGTTTCCGCTGTCACATGCGGGAGCATCCCTCCAAAAAGGATGTTCTCAGACCTTTGTATATTCGAGGCCGTGGGATTGCTGGCAAGATCAAGGATCTCCTCCCCACATATGACATTCTCCATCGCATTTTCCATGAGACTGTTGCTCCTCGTGCGGGCAACAAGGACGAGATACATGGGTTCTCTGTTGACTTGTTGTTCAACACCTTCCTCAACAGAGAATCAGGCCAACCTCTTGATGTGACAGACTTCATTTGGAATGAAATGGTTGCGGCCGCACACACTCGGAGGGTTCCACCATTTGCTCCTTACATTATGGCCCTCATTGTGTCCAAGTGCCCCGTCATTGCTAGGACGCTCTCCTCTCGCTCTCTCGTTGTGCACAAGCCAAAGGCTCTCAAGATCAAGACACATGCTAAACCTCGCGCTGCGCTAGGTGAGGAGGATGAGGATGACTCTGAGCATGCTGATAGTGGTCATGACACTGACTATGTTGCCTCTCACCGCAAGAACGCCAAGCACTCTTGGGCCAAAAGTATGGAGGTCAAGCTCAAGAAGATCTTCTGCTTCCAGGTTGACAACCAGAAGCGTATGTATGAGGCGCACGTGTATGCAAAGAAAGCCTGTGCTCGTCAGAAGGAACTCATGTCTGCTCAAGGGTTGACCATCTCAGAGGGATCCGAGAACAACATCACTCCAGAAGATCAGTGGATTTCTCAGCACAGCCGTTGGGACGATGATGTCTCTTCCTCGCACCGCGCCCCACCTACGTATGAGGATGAGGAGGATCTTGAGGATGAGGATGAGGAGGAGGAGGAGTATGATGATTGACCTTTGGGGCGGTAGCTCTGCACTTGTCCCTTTTTGGCGTCTTGATGCCAAAGGGGGAGAAGTTGCACTTTAGGCACGGGTGTTGCATGGGAAGTCACAAGCTCGTTCTTCTCTTTGATCCTTTTATTTCTTGTGAACTTTGATTTCTCTCTATTTTATGTGTGAGACTATGTGTTTATGTCGGGTGAGACTAAGTGGTTTATGACGTGTGAAACTATGTGGTTGGATCTGTCCTATGCGACTATGTGGTTTATTTTTCTATGGATCCATCTTGTGATGTTATGCAATATCCATTGTCTATATATTCCTCATCACATGTTTTGTGCAAAGGTATGTTTTCAAATGCTAGTATCCATACTTGTGTACCCATGTTGGGTTTGTAAAATAGAGGGGGAGGTTTGTCTCTACACATTTAGGGGGAGTCTCTTCTCTATTTTACAAATATCATGTGCCTATTGTTAAAATCATCCTGCAAAAGTGTATTGTCATCAAACACCAAAAAGGGGGAGATTGAAAGAGCATTTTTCTATCCCTCTGATTTTGATGTTTAATAACAATACACTTATCGATTTAACTGTGTACTAAGTTTATCACAGGATTGATAAAATGAGGTACAAGTTATGGCATAACATTTCCCCCTTGCAAAAACTTCTGTGTCAACCGGTAGTACCGGACCTGCAACCGGTACTACCACTTGACACCGGTACTACCGGTTCTAGTACCGGTTGGCACTGATCAAAAGGGAGAAGGGTGAGTACTAGTCAGTACCCACTGGTACCACGAAGCGGCACTACCGGCCCAACCGGTAGTACCGCTTGGTACAAGCCGTACTACCGCTTGGGGCGGTCGTACCGCTCGTCAGTACCGTGGCATACTGACTAGCACCCACCCCTCTCCGTCTTGGTCAGTACCGCTTCCTACATGCGGTACTACCGCTTGGGGGTAGTACCGCAAGGGCGTACCGCCCAAAGACTGAAGAACAAAGTCACATCCGGTACCTGGTCCGGTACTGGACCGGTAGTACCGCACGCAAGCGGTACTACCGCTTGAGTACCGGTACTACCGGTCATTAAATGCTCCAACGGCCATATATTTCGTGGAGGGGTATAAATACCCCTCCACCTACCTCGGGACAAATTGCTCAGCACATTAAAGTCATTGCCCACCATTGGAGTCCATTGGAGCCACTCAAATTCTCAAGATCTCCTCATCCAACCACCCAAAGTCCTCGATCTTTGGGGAATCGAAGGAGGAGGCCCCGATCTACTACTTCACCAAAAGAGATCTTCATTTCCCCCTCATTTCATTGAGGGCCCCTTTGCTCTAGTGTTTTGTTGGAAACCCTAGCTCTTGTTTTTGTTCTTACAAGCTTGTCTTTGATTTCTTTGACAGCTTGCTTGTATTTGGGAGCCTCCGATTAAGTTGTGGATGTGTGCCCCAAACTTGTAACGGTGCTGGCTTCCACCTTGAAGGTTGCCGATATAGTGGAAGGTGAATCGATCCCGTTGGGGTGAGATTCATCGGAGAACAAGGGAGGCCTCTCGTGGACGTACTTCCCCTCAAAAGGAAGGAACTACGGGAAACAAATCCTTGTGTCTCCGCGTCCACTTTTCGGTTACCTATATCCTTTACCGCACCTTACTTACTTGTTACTATTTTGTGTTGTGGTAGCTCTTGCATATTTTTCATATAGGTAAATTCACCATAGTTGCATTATCTAGAGAATTTACCTTATTGTCAAACCTTAATTTGAAAAAGAAGAAAATTTGAAGTAGCCCCTATTCACCCCCCCTCTAGGTGCCCATAGGATCCTTTCACTATAAACATCAGGTCTAATGCACTACTTATGTTTTTATAGTTAACTTTGGTCTATTTCAATTAATACATAAAGCAACTCAAGTCTATACTATTCAACCAAGCATAAACAACATCAATCACGATCTATCAATCATATTCTAAAAGCTATCAGGGTTGTTTAAACCTTAGGAAGGAAATCTTTCTTCAAATGTTATTATTTTTGCCACTTCAAACAATAAGCTCATAATAAGTTCTTCAACTCTTAACAACTCAATCCCAAGGTTGTTTATCAATATTCACCAGATCACAATTAACCATAATCACATAATTTTATACTTTACTTGTATATTTTGAATTGTTAACACTTAAGTTCCTTATAAAGGTCATTACTTATAAAGTAAAATTTGAAGATAACCAACTCTTAAAATAATCACTTGAATTCACTTCACTCAAAGTATTGGGGATTCACTTTGGGAGTTTTACAAAATTCATATCATTACTTATGCATAACTGCATCTTGCTTCTTTAAACATTAGTCCTTACCGGACCAATGATGTTAATTTCAGATCTTGGATCTTATATTGTCTCGAAGATCGTGAGTGCATAATCTTGCAATCACAAAAGTCCAGTTCAAACTTGCTCATGCCCTTTTATTATTTTATGTAAAGTATTTTGCAAATCCAGCGTTGTCATCACCTGCATCTGAAAAAGGTCAGAAAACACTATTTTCATAATAATATGATTATAGGTTATTTACCATGAGGTAATAACCTACTATCAAAGTTCTGGTGGTAAAGGAACATATTATTTAGGACTTAAAAACCAATGTCACCAGTGATTCTTGTGCCGTACATCACGCATTAACCATGAGATTTGGAATGGGATGGAGAAGTCAGATGTATCCTTTTCCTCTTGTATGGAGGCAAGATGACCTTAACGTGACGTTGTGATTCCTTGTGCGGATCCAACATATGGGTGGGCACCCTTACGCCCCACACTTTTGGTGTCTTGATTATCTATGGATGATGTTTAGTGGATGGACCATTTAATATGGCACTTTCCAGGGCAACACCAGGTCATAGAGTCTTTGGGAACTCATCAGGGTTTTAGCCTGCCCGAAAGGGGGCTTAACGAAGGTGAGCCGGCCCCAAAGGATCGTGCAGACATATGAGGTTGCGGAGAGGGCAGTGATTGGCTTGGATCTTAGACTGGGCCCCATACCAAGGAAGTATGGACGAGGTCATGATTTGGTTGTGAAACAAGGCTAAGGTCTCTCTTGGGTAAAGTAATGCACCTCTGCAGAGTGTAAGAACTGTAACTTGTTACTCCCTGTTCCGGGAAGGAGCCGCGAACACGACGGGAAAGGAACTCCATGAGAGTTCTGGTAAACCCGTGAAGGCTGACGGACATAGCTTTTCAGAATAAAAGCAACCTTTGAAGAAATGTTTATGAAAACCTACATTGCCTACGACCTATGATCTGTGGCTGTAGATATAATGCATCAAACACTCATTTTCTAGTGAATTAGCTGAGTACGCTCGTACTCAACGTATCTTCTTAACCCTTGCTAGAATCTGAAGCCACTCAGACGACGTCTACATCAACTTATACTCCAGGAATCATCATCAAAAGCTAAAGCTCTTCAATGAAGTCAAGAAAGTCAAAATATACATCAACTCAAGAGAAGACAAAGTTACTGATTGGATAGGAATATAATCTCTAGCCATAGAACCTATTCTGTAGCGTATTTCAATAGCAGTAATGCCAGACCATTAGTTAAAATACTAATCTTAATAGTACGATAGTTTTTGAGTTGTTTATTTCTGATTCTTCTTTGTAAGAAGTTTCTTTCTCTCTCTTTAACCTAGAGTGTTCTCTGGATCTTGTGTGAAAAGTTGAGTTGCAACCTATAGGCATGTCTTGGACCTGTTGTGTTTCTGTTGTACCACTCTGAGGGATGTAATACTACTGAATGGTGTTTCATTGGTGTTATGTCAACGACTATAGTGTACTACATCATGCAGTGGTATGCTGGGTCACCGCAATACCCCACCAAATCCAAGGGGTCCGTCGTTCCTCCAGCAGCACGACGAGGAAGAAGGTGTGTCGTCTGCGCCTTACCCCACCATGCCCATTCGGGCGGTGGCTCCGCAGCTGCCGGACAAGAAGAAGAAGGAGAAGGCGGCTCCCATCTTTAATTTATCAGAAATCAAGTCGTAAGTTACTCTGCTTGAGTCCTTTTTCTATTGTTTGTCTAAGTAGTGTTAGTTGTTGTTGATCTGATAGTGCTTACAGCATCCTTCGGAGGAGTCCCTTGATGGGGACACTCAGGAAGTTATGGCAGAGTCGAAGCCGAAGACTTCTATCCCCTAGGTGGTGGCCAACTCTGAGTACAATGACCCGAACTATTCCAGGTGAGAAGCTCGAGAAGTCGTAACTCAGAAGGCATCATGCAGACCTTCGGAATCCACGCCTGAACACATAAGTGTTGTCTTTTTTACTCCATGGGGGGAGCCCCCGAGTCCCTTTTTTTGTATGACATGTTGATCGTTTTGCTTTGAGGGGGGAGCCCCCGAGCCCTTTATTCATCGACTTTTGTTTTTGTTTCTTCTGTAGCCCTTTGTGCACAGCGCCAACCTTCTCATCCAGCAGCATCTGGCGCTGGAGGCTGAGCTGAAGCAACTTCAAGGTGCGTGGTTTTTCGCCCTGTTTATTGTTCGTGTGCTCCAAGTCTTTTTCTTGTGTTGATTCGATGTTTATTCATGCTGCAGATGATAACACTGACGCGCTTGTAGGCTGAACTCTCTCAAAAAGAGCCTCGGCCAGGCGGAGAAGAGGTCAACTGATGCTGCGGTAGCCAGTGAGCGCCTGTAGAAGGAGGCTGAAGATCGCGAGCAGCAGCTCACGGCCATTGCAGCCACCCAGGAGAAGTGGCTGATAAGCTCATAGCTGCGGCCAAGGCTATCTTTGGCGAGTTTGTCTTATCTCATGTGGGTGTTCTGATTTTTGAGTGCGTTTTATCTTTTATCAATCGAGTCTTCCTGTCTTCGTCTTGTTAGATGCGTTTGGCATCACGTTTTATCGTGGTGCGCTAGAGCACGGAGATGCTTTGGCTGATGCTGCTACTGCGATCGGGGATCGCTGCTCTGCTGCTGTTGGTTCCTTGGAGAAGGCCAAGAAAGTGCTCACGTGCTTCTAGAAGGAGGTCGCTCCCAAGGGCATTGCCCTCAACGACGTCGATTCCCTTGTGGATGCTCTATCAGAGGAAGCCTCAGCGGGGTATAAGCGCAAGTAGAAGGGCATCGACGCTTCCATGGGGCTGGCCATGGCGATGGCGTCTAGAGCCGAGTTGGACTTGCCGCAAGTCACGTCCAGGATGCCGACGGCGGAAGATGGCTCTGAGGTAGCTTTCGCACTCTTTGCTTCTCGCTGTAAGCATTATGGGCCTAAGCTCATCGACCTCCTAGCTAAATATGCAGCAAAGCAGCAGCATGAAGCCAAGAGCAGGTAGTATGGCTCCGAGACTGCTCCAGATGCGGGTTCTTAGGCCTTCTGTAATGTAGCTAGTGTAGCTTCTCCTTTTGATGCTTTTGTAAAAAACTTGCGGATGAACAAGTTTCACTTTGCCATGAGGTGGCCTTAATTATGTATATAAGTCTATCTTTGAGCTGGTGCCGAAAGTACTTGTATTGTTCATACTTGTTTATTTTTTCTAGGATCCTTCGGGTGATGTTCCAGTGGTTACTCCGACTGCACCTGAGCCTCGACCATCCTTGGATGATGCCTCGAAATTGGCCTTTATGCGCGATCATGTCTGCAGCCTAGAGAAGGATATCCTTCGCATCCGAGGCCACGCGGATGTGTGGAAGTCAAAGCATGAGCGAGCCACTGTTAGGGAGTTCTTGCTTGGGGAGTTGCGGCAGATGGGTGAGAAACTTCAATGTAAGTCCTCGTGAACAGATTTTCTTTTGGGTGCACCTTATTTGTATGTTGTCTTATTTCGTGCTTTGTGCAGATGTGAATCTCATTCCGAGGGAAGAGAAGGAGCGCGTCGCAATTCGGATGAACTGCCTGATGCAACAGTACCTGGAAGCTAGTGGTTTCTTATGGATGGACCGCAATCGAGCCATCGTCCTTGCGACGGTGCAAGATCATGTACACCAGGTTCTTCGGGTGCTAAGGCAGGCGTGGTCTTCACTTGCAGCCATTTGGTCCATCATGTTCCCCTTTGAAGCTGCGCCTTCAACCTTCCTGGGTCTTCTTGGTAAATTTTGGAATGTGGGCCACATCAAGGAGTTGGTACGACATCAGCTGATTGTAGGGGTCAAGGCTTCCTTGTCTCTTGTTCGCTTGCATCGTCGTGATGTTAATCTTGCAGAGGTGGCGACTGGGCTGCCACTTCGACCAGATAGCAGCTTACAGGACATGCGCCCTCATTATGCGGCTGTGGCGCAGCACGCTGAGTAAATTGTAGATTTGTTCGAGCAACAGGTGAATATAATGCTCCAGAACAATTAGGTCATGTAAAGAAAAACAAATGATGTAAAATTTGTATGTATTCGAGTGGGCTTGTAATGCCCTTTGCAAAGGTTATGTGTTTTGGCATGTGGTGCATTGTTATGTGCATGTCCTTTTCGTTAGCCTGACGTGGTCAGCTACTCGGGTTGTATGCATTGTTCTCAGTCGATGAAGTCGTGAGGTGAGGCATAGCCCCCAAGCGTATTTAGCGAGAAATAATGCAAGAAAAAAAAGATATTTGGGCAAAGGAATTTAGCTTTTATTCATAGCAAACGAGGAGGTACATTGTTCGGCTAAGTAGCCTTGGCTATGTAGCCTTATTGAAAGTAAAGGGTAACTAGGGGTAGAAGCGTCGTAGTGTTGCGACGTTACAAGGGTTGGAGTATTCGACTCCTGATGTGACGTTCAATAGGCGATAGGCGCCACCTGGGATGACTTTGTTGATGATGTAGGGTCCTTCCCAGGGTGACTTGAGCTTCTTGGGACGTTCTTGCTTGAGTTGCAGGACGAGGTCTCCTTCGACAAAGGACCTTGGGCGCAACCGGAGGCTGTGGTAGTTGCGTAGGCTCTACTGGTAGACCGCTGAGCGAGCCGCGACGATGTCGCGTGCCTCGTCGAGTGTGTCGACGATGTCTTCGAGTGCTGCCAATGATTCGGCTTCGCTGTAGGCGACGACCCGTGGGGCCTTGTGGCGTACCTCGGGAGGTAGCACGGCTTCGTCTCCGTGCACCATGAAGAAGGGCATGTACCCGGTTGACCTGTTTGGCATTGTACGCAGGCTCCAAAGAACAGAGGGTAGCTCATCTGCCAAGGCTCCCGCAAGCCTTTCAAGTGGGAAAAGTAGGCGCTTCTTAATGTCGTTGCCTATGAGGCCGTTGGCCTTTTCGACCTGTCCATTGGTCTGCGGGTGCGCCCCAGAGGCATATGATATGTTGATGCCGAGGTTCCCGCAGAAGGCTTGAAATTCCTTTGAGATGAAGTTCGAGCCATTGTCTCTTATGATGTTGTGAAGCACGCCGAACCTATGGACAATGGACTCGAAATTTTTTACAGTAGTTTTGCCGCTTTGATTAGTGACGGGCATGGCCTCGGTCCACTTAGTGAACTTGTCGACTGCGAACATGAGGAAGACGTGGCCTCCTGGCGAGGACTTTGGCAGTTTGTCGATCATGTCGAGGCCCCATTGGGCGAAGGGCCATGCCATCGGTATGGGCCTCAGCTCGCATCCTAGCGTGTGTGGCTTGTCCACGTATCTCTAGCAGGCGTTGCACCTCTGGACGATGTCCTTAGCGTCGTTCATGGCGGTTGGCTAGTAGAACCCATCTCGTAGAGCTTTGGCGACTAGGGAGAGGCTGCCTGCATGATGGACACATATACCCTCATGGATGTCTTGGAGGATGCTTTTGCCATCACCGATGGTGACGCACCATTGGAGCACACCCGAAATGCTGCGCTTTTACAACTCGCCATTGATTATGGTGAAGGCTTTTGACTGGCGAGATATGCGCCGGGCATCTGTCGAGTCATCGGGAAGTTGATTGTTTATTAGGTACCAAAGGTACGATTGCGTCCATGTCTCCTCAATTGCCATGACCTGCATCAGGCTGACCATCTCGGCTTCGGTGTCGAGCTTTTTGGGTCCTTCCTCGCCTTCGGGTAGCGCATCCCCCGAGTGCTCTGCTTCTTCGGCTGATCCTTTTGGGAATTTCCTCTTGATAGAGGGTACGCATATTTGTTCGAGGAACACGCCTGGTGGAACCCGTGCACAGGTGGAGCCAATGTTGGTGAGCCTGTCAGCTTCTTCGTTGCTTTCTCTACCGACGTGCCGAAGCTCGCAGCCGTCAAAGTCTCTTTCGAGTGAGTTGTAGAGCGCACGGTACGCGATCATGTTGGCGCTGTGAGCATTACAGTCGTTCATTTTCTGCTGGACGACAAGGTTTGAGTCACCGTAGATGACGAGGTGTGTTGCTCCACAAATCTTGGCCATCCTCATGCCATGGATGAGGGCCTCGTATTCGGCCTCGTTGTTGGAGGCGCTAAATTTCATCCGAAGGACGTACTTCATCTTATCCTTGAGGGGACGTTAGTATGACGCTGGCCCCTTCTCCAGCCTCATGCTTGGAGCCATCAAAGTGCATCGTCCAGGACTGTGACATGTCCAGAGTATCTGGCAGCTGGAGCTCCATCCAGTGGACAAGGAAGTCAGGGAGATCCTGAGACTTGATGGCGGTGCACCGCTCGTAGATTATATCCAGAGGGGACAGTTCGATGCCCCACAAGGCTACGCGCCCCGTGGCTTCGGGGTTGTTCAGAATGTTGGATAACGGGGCGTCATTGACAACCATGATCTGATGCTCCTGGAAGTAGTGGCTCAGCCGACGAGCCGTCATGAATATTCCGTAGGCGAGCTTCTGGTAGTGAGGGTACCTCTGCTTTGTCGGGGTCTGTACCTTGCGGAGGTAGTAGATTGGGCGTTGGACTCAGTGGGTCTTGCCATCTTCGCGTCGATCGACCACGACTACGGTTCTTACCACCTAATGTGTAGCTGCATTGTATAGCAGCAAGGTGACCATGACATGCGAGGTGGAGAGCAGCCGCTTGAGGTCCTCGAACGCGTCGTCTGCTTCGGGTGTCGACTCAAACTTCTCCGCCTTGAACAACAACTAATAAAAGGGCAGGGCCTTCTCGCCCATGCGGCTAATGAATCTGCTCGGCATCGAGATCTGCTCAGCTAGCTGCTGGACGCCTTTGAGGTTCTTCGGCTTCTCCATGGCCAGTATGGCCCTGATTTTCTTCGGATTCACCTCTATTCCCCGTTGGGAGATGAAGTAGCCGAGCAACTGGCCAGATGGGACGCCGAAGGCGCACTTTTCTGGGTTTAGCTTGATCTTGTAGTGATCAAGGTTATCAAACATTTCGCGGAGATTGTTGATCAGCGTCTTGGCCTCCCTGGTTTTGATTACTATGTCATCGACATAGACCTGGATGTTGCGACCGATCTAGTTTTTCAGGCACGCCTGCATGCACCTCTGGTATGTGGCGCTTGCGTTCTTCATCCCTAAAGGAATGGTGTTGTAGTAGAACACTCCGAACGACGTGATGAACACTGTTTTCTCCTGATCTTCGACCTTCAGCCGAATCTTGTTATAGCTTGAGTAGGCATCGAGAAAGGAGAGTTTCTCGCATCCTACAGTCGAATCGATGATTTGATCGATCCTCTGTAGAGGGAAATGGTCCTTGGGACAGTACTTGTTAAGCGATGTGAAGTCCACGCACATCCACAGGATGTCCGTGTCCTTTCTGGGGACCAGCACGGTGTTGGCCATCCACTCGCTATCCTTGATTTCTCTAATAAAGTTGGCATCAAGAAGTCTGTTGACCTCGATTCCAATGGCTTCGGCTCCTAGTTCGGACAGTCGTCGGATCGACTGCTTGATTGATATCTGATACGACCAATTTGCGTCAACATTCTATATCATAATGTGCCTCTATTCATTGATATATTTCATATTAAGAGGTGTTACTTATGTCTTTTCATCTGTTTTTGCATGTTGGATGATTCTTGGAGGATGAACTATCGGAGTCAGGATTCTGATGGAAAAAGTGGTGTTTTGATGCAATTTCGTGAAGATCAGAAAAATACCAGAAAAACTACGAAAACCCTATTTTCCAAGAAGACGAAGAATGCTAGAAGGGAAGGCGGAGATGGGCCACAGGGGGCCCACACCCCCCAGGAGAGGGCCACCCCTAGGCCATGCCTACAGGGGGTGTCGCCCACCTCTGGCTCCACCTTCTCGCCTATATATTCTCCTCGAAACCCTAATACATGGGGTCGACCATAGAAAGATTCCGCCGCCTCTGCAGGGCGGAAAACACCAAGAGAGAAAGAGCTCTCCGGCAGACAGATTTCTGCCGGGGAAATTCCTTCCCGAAGAGGGGAGATCATCGCCATCAACACAATCATCAAGCTAGACTTCATGGGATCATGATCATCATCCACACCATCATCTCCACCAGCACCATCATCATCACACCATCCCGCTGTAACAATTATGTTGAATCTTGCATAGTTCTTATGGGAAACTTTCCCGATGTTGATTACTATTGTAGTTGATGCTTATGAGTGGAGCCATCGGATTATTGTTTATGTTCAGATTGTTATTCATCACCATATCATCTTTGATCTTGATCCATATGATGTCTCGTGAGTAGTTCGTTTAGTTCTTGAGGACATGGGAGAAGTCATGTTGTTAGTAGTGGATTTGTGTTGAGATATTATTCAATGGTTTAGTATTTAAGTTGTGGTGCTATTCTTCTAGTGTTTTCATGTGAACATCGACTACATGATACTTCACCATTTATGGGCCTAGGGGAATGCATTGTTTATTTGGCTACTAATTCTGAGGTTGTCGGAGTGACAGAAACCTGAACCCCCGTTAGGAAACCATTGCATAAGGGAGTGTAGGATCTCAGAGTTTAAGGTTGTGGTTAGGTTTATATCTTAATTTCTTTCTTGTAATTGCGGATGCTTGCAAAGGGTTTAATCACAAGTACGTATTAGTCCACGTAAGGTTGGTACATTAGCAAAAGTTCAGCCAAACAACACTTACAAAACGAAAGAAGACTACTTAGCTATTTGAAGCGAAAGCACTTGACATAATTCCCATGTGTCCTCGAGAATGTTTGGTCCTCATAAGTATTTCCACCAGCTTGTCCTTTGCTAAGAAAGGATTGGACCACCTGCTGCAATTGTTTGCTGTCTTTATTACTTGCATTTTATTTCTTTGCTTTATCAGAAAACCCCTAAAAATCCGTTTGCTAAGTATTTACAGAGATTTCCTGCTCCATACCACTAGTTGGCACCTTATGTTCCTCGTTGGGGTCAACACCCCTATTTATCGAAAGTAGTACGACACACCCCTATACTTGTGGGTCATCAAGACTATTTTCTGGCGCCATTGCCGGGGAGTAAAGCACTATTGAAGACTGGAACAGGTAAATGATACTTCTATCGTGAGTATTGTTTTTTATTTCTATTTGTTACTTTGTTTCCAATATGGATAACCCACTTGGTTTTCTGTTTGGGAAAACTACTACCACTGTTAGGGTAGTAGATGAACCACCACCTGTTGAGATAGATCCTTCCTATACTTGTGGGTCATCAAGACTATTTTCTGGCGCTGTTGCCGGGGAGTAAAGCACTATTGAAGACTGGAACAGGTAAAGGATACTTCTATCGTGAGTATTGTTTTTTATTTCTGTTTGTTACTTTGTTTCCAATATGGATAACCCACTTGGTTTTCTGTTTGGGAAAACTACTACCACTGTTAGGGTAGTAGATGAACCACCACCTGTTGAGATAGATCCTTTTAAGATACCTACAAGTATTATTGATCGTGTTATGGATAATTATTATTTAGGGTATGAAACTGTCCACCCTGGTGATCACTAGCTTTTTATCCATGAATTATGCGTGTTGTTTAAGTGTGCAGGTATCACAACTAAACATATGAATAAAAAGTTACTCTCTATATCATTGAAAGGAAGAGCTGAAGAATGGTATAAGCTGCTGAAGAATGGATATTCCATGGAATGGGAGGAAATAGTACCTCTCTTTTATTCTAAATTCTATCCTCCCAGTGAGATTCATAAGGATAGGAATCTGATATATAACTTTTGACCTCGTGATGGATAGAGTACAGCTCCAGCTTGGGGGAGATTGAAGTTACTAATGCTTAAATGTCCTATTCATGAACTCCCTAATAATATTATTATTAATAACTTCTATGCTAGGCTTTCTCTTCATGATAAAGATTTACGAGATGCTTCTTGTGATGGATCATTCACACGTATGAAGGAAGAAGCTAAATGGGATCTCCTAGACTGTATTCAAGAGAACACTAAAGCATGAGAGGATGACAAAGGAAGAAAGTCAGGTATAAACTATTATTATGAATCCATTAAATCTTTTATGGGAATTGATGACTTTCGTGATATTAGTACTGAGTATGGTCTTGATTCTCAAAGTATCGCCAACTGTTTTATGGCCTTTTCCTCTTACATATAAATTCCTAAAAATAAGTGGAATAAGTACCATTCTCCTTATAAAGATGTAGTTAGTCGTGTTCCTGTTAGAAATACTGAAGTTTGTACTATTGATCGTATTGTGCATGAACCTTATGTTGAGAAAATATCTTTCTCAGCTAAGGTAAAGGAGTATTCTATGATAATTAGTGTGAATAACAAAGGTACAAAGAAAACTGTGGAACCTGATGAGCAAATAAACAATGAACATGTGGTAGCTATTGTGAAAGATCTTGTCACTAGAAATATAGAGGATGAGCACATTGTCTTCTGTGAATACGCTTCTAATATTATCTCTCATCCTAGTAAAGCTAGAAAAGCGAGCGTACCTGTGCTTTCTGTTAGAATTTGTGATCATTGCTATTATGGTTTATGTGACATTGGTGCTAGTTCTAGTGCTATTCCTTATGAGATTTACAGGGAAATTATGCATGAAATTGGTCCTTGTAAGCTTGAGGACATTGATGTGGTTATTCACCTTGCTAATAGAGAGACAGTCTGTCCAATTGGCATTGTAAGAGATGTGGAAGTTTTTTGTGGTAAGATTAAATATCCTACTGATTTTCTAGTACTTGGTTCTAAAGCTAGTAAAACCTGTCCTATTATTTTTGGTAGACCTTTCTTTAACACTTGTGGAGCTATTATAGATTGTAAGAAGGAGAATGTTTTAACTATGTTTGATGGAGATTCTTATGAGTTTAACTTTTCCAAATTTGCTAAAGCTCGTTTTGAAAATAGCTTGCCTAATGAAGATTTCAGGGTGGAACAACTTGCCTTTATTAATCCAGTTTATGACCTTGGACCTCTTTTTGATGATTGTAAGTATGTTCATTCTGATGATAAAGTTCTTTCTTGTGACAATTATATTGTCAACATTATTCAAAGTTCTACTGAAAGTTATTATGAGAGAGGGAAAACATGGTTTTATGCATTTCGATAATATTAAGTTTCCCCGTTTTATGCTAAAAGCTTTGAAGTTGCATTTATTTTGTCTTCCTATGCTAATGGCCTTTTGTTTCAATAATTTGTTTTCTCATGAGACCCCCTTGCATAGGAAGTGGGTTAGACTCAAATGTGTTTGATATTTGCTTGTTGATGCTCTCTTTCACTTCAAATATATATCTCCTATGTGAGCATCTTTGAAATTATTAGTCCTAACTTAAAAGCAATAAATAGAAGTACTTCTTGGGAGACAACCCAATAGTTTTATTGAGTCTTGGAAGTTATTAACTCAGTAATAACCTCTCCTTATCCTTTTTGTTTTAGTTTTTGTGTCATGATCAACTACTTTTGAGAAGTAGTGGAGTTGTGAAAAGTGGCTGTCCTGGGACAGATTTTTGTGCTGCATTGTGAAAATTCGTGAAGGAGCTCAGTACAATGGATGGAGCTGTATTTTTCTGTTCTTTTTATCCAACTTTCATTAGTTTTGCACCTTTTGATTTGAGCAACGTAAGTTTTTTTTTAAAAAATCAATCTTTACCTGCTGGTCTGTTTTAACAGATTTCTGCCATCATTTGCATTTGCTTCTTATATTGATTCCCTTTCAGATTCTTTTTGGGGATTTTGGAAAGGAGTTGCTACAGTAGCTTTTTTTGATAGATTTAAGTTGAAGTTTGAACCTAAAGGTTTATTGTTTTTGCATACACTAATGTTGCCATTGAGGTTTGTGTAAGGCCTTGTATGAAAGGAATTTCCAGGAGAAGGAGAAAAGGAATCTGTAGAGTTCGTCTCTGAATAGGTAAAAGTGGTGAAAGCAGAAGGTTCATGAAAACCCTATCTTTTTATATTTTTGATTTTTTTATTGCATACGAAAGGTTACAAGATGAAACAGAGGAGGAAATGGAGGCCAGGCTGGCCACACCCACCCTAGGCGCGGGCCCCAGCTGGCCACGACTGGAGGGGGTGTGAGCCCCCTGAACTCCGTCTCCGCCTTGTTTTCGCACAATACCTTCCTTATGTCATGAAACTTCGTAATATATAACCCCCGGGATCCCCCAAGGTTCGTATATCGTGTTCTCATCGTGTTTTCGTTTTGATCTATTTCTATCAGGAAATCTTCTCAAGTTTAGAGAACCATGGTCTCCGCCAATGAAAAAGGCAAGAAGCCCGAGGATGATGATCCTCAAAATCCCAAGGAGGAGGAGATCTTGGTTTGGGATGAAGAATACATGGAGGAGGAAGAGCATCAGGACACCTGCGCTATTGTTGCAAGCATTGGAGTGGTGGCAAACCCTATCAAGCTTAGGAGGACAACACAGATGTTTACAAGAGGGAAAACCCCACGTCATGTCCTCGCTCCACGGTCACCTCCTTCATGCACTAAGAACCCCTTCCATACTCTCTTAATTGAGCGACATTACCAAAAGGTGCCCAAAGGGAATTTTCCCTCTGTTTGGGATCTGCCTCGTTCTAACCATGCAGGGAAGGAACACTCCAAGAAGGAAGAGTAGGGAAAGAATAACAAGGACTAGGATTCTCGGTCCGACATGATCATGAACCGCATTGAGCATAATTCGTAGTTGATTCATACTCTAACCTTCAAGGTTGAGGAATTGAGGGAACTGATTGAAGAGCTTATCAAGAGAACACCACCACCACCGAAGGAGTAATTCGTCATCAGGTTTGGCATCCCCTTGGCTTGTTCCAAGCTTGGGGGAGTGCCGTGGTATCACATCATTATCTTTTATCTTTTACCTTTTTAGTAGATTCATATCTTTGGTAGAGAAGTTATCTTATAGGTTGGTTTGCACTGTGGAAGTATCTCTCCTTTATGTGGTTATCTATGTATCCTTTGGTGTGAGTGCCTTTATGGAATATTAATGAGAAGTTTCATCTTTTTCTTTTTGCACTTCTTATTTTAGTTTACAATCTCTATTATATGATTGATCTTGTTGATCAGTATTGGTATCACCACTACTAGGAAAAGGGCTATAGGTAATCCGTACATCCAGGCTCACATGGTTGAAGTGTCCCACGGGTAAAATAGGCATGGCTCACCTGTGGGCAGTGCCCTACTAGTAACTAGAACAACCGTGGCGCACATGAGGTATGTGCGCCACAGATATGTGTGGGCCAGGGCCTGCCAGCCGCATGCCACATACCCATTACGCACATGGGGTATGTGCGCTACGGTTGTGGCAAGTTCTGTGGCGCACTATGCCATGTGCGCCACAAATGTGTACACTTAGCCGCAGGGCACCTTGCCCTAGTGCCCTACGTTAAGTACCCTACACAAACTCCACCCCCTCGGTGAATCGCCTTTTTAGGCTTTACAAAAACTAAAAGAAAATTATAACACTTCAAAAAATAAAATCCTTTCATATGTAGGTAGGTAATGTGGTATAGTTTGTAGGAAAATTAACAAACAATAATTTCATCTTTTTCTGCAAAAAAAGTCATGCCACGATAAAATGGCTATAACTTTTGCATACGATATCGAAAAAAATCGTATAATATACCAAAATTATGAGAATGAGATTTCTTATCCGCTCGCAACTACCTCTAGTGGTTTAACGATTATTTAGATTTTCAAAATTCGAAAAGAGTAAAAAGTTATGGTCAAAAGACCGTTTTTTCCTGCAGAAAAAAATAGACGAAACTTACCCGTAGCGCACCACAACCTAGTGAGCCACGGATAAGCTTGGGAGGGATTCAAATTTGAATCACCACCCCGCCCACCTACCCCTCTCCTTTTCCTTCTCCTTCTCCCTTTTCCTTCTCCCTTCTCATTCTCCCTTTTCCTTTTCCTTCTCCTTTTCCTTCTCCCTTCTCCTTCTCCCTTTTCCTTCTCCCTTTTCCTTCTCCCTTTTCCTTCTCCTTCTTCCTTCTCATTTTCCTTCTCCTCCTTCCCCTTCTCCTCTCTCTGGCCACCTTGCTCCAGCATCCTTTCTCCTTGTAGTGAAGGCAGCGCGACGACAGCCTTCTCCTACTCCTCGTAGTGACGACGGCCGACGGCGGCATCCTTCTCCTCACCGACCTCCCTTCCTCCCTCTCTTCCTCTCTTCCTCCATCTCTTCCTCCCTCTCTTTCTACCTCCCTTTCTCCAACCAACGGCGACCAGGACTAGAGCGGCCACGGCCTCCTGCACCTCCCTGCGGTGGTAGGTTGTGGCCACGACCATACTCCGGCGAGGCAACACGATGACGACGGCTATGCACAGACCCGATTTCTTTTGCAATTCAAAACGAGGGTGTTTTTTTTTCATTTTTTTTTGTTTTTTGAAAAACACATCTGTGGCGCACCCTGTACCCCTACATGTGGCGCACCTGTGCCCTACGCCTATCCCCATATAACCGTAGTGCACCAGGCAGTGCACTACGGGTAAGAGATAGCCGTAGTGCGTGGCTAGTGGCGCACTAGTGGTGCGCCACGGATGCCCTTTTCAGGTGCGCCACTAATGGCCCTTTTCCTAGTAGTGCACTTTGGGATCATCAAGTAGATCTAAATTGGTTTTGGCAAACCAAGCTTTGGTCAGTAGCAACACTTTTTGAGGTTTGAAAGGAAAATAGAAAAAGCTTACACGTATTTTGTATCATTTATTTTCTTTCTTGATTGGCTCATATTCTTAGTATTCTTTATTTAAGATCTTTTGTGTCTTCAAGGAAGATTGCATGTTTGGCTTTATCACTTGTATGTTTGCTTGTTTCTTTCAACTCTTTTGCTTTCTACCTAGCCTTGCTAGCCAAGAACCTGTTTTGAGAAGGCATACTTCTCCTGCATCCAACACCTTTAAACCAAAACCTATGCCATTTGTGTCCACCATATCTACCTATTAGCATTATTGCTATTCCAAGAAAATTATCAAGCTTCATCTATATTTCGAATTAAAAACTATTTTGTTATGTGAAAAATAGTTCGTAAAGCTCTCACGAACTTGATGGCACACCTTGTTATCTTGCCCCTAATAAACTTGAACCATTGTGTCATCGAAGTTGTATATGCTTGCATCTATACATTGGAATTAGCAGAATTGTGCTGTCACGGGGAATGCCTTCAACACTTATGGATACATATCCAGTTGATATCATGCTCTTTTGTTTGCGGATGTCGTCGGTGTGAAATAAAAGGGGAGCTTGTTAGTCCTTGGAGTTATGTATGTGTGTTAGAGAAACGACTGGGCCGCTAACCTAAGCCATGCCTAATCATGGCGGAAACTTGGAGAATAACCATATTGAGCAATCTGTGAAGCATCCTCAATAAAAACCTATGCAAATAGAAAATAAAACGATCGCTGAGATGCTCACTGTCTGCTTGCCTTGTCATTTTGATTATGGGATAGCTCATGTATCATGTCCAAGGGGTACCCCATTGGCGGTTCTTTATGATACACATGTACTTACAATGACAAGAACTTACTGGTAACTAAAGTTGAGTATCATGAGGAGCGGCCCTTGTACTCAAGGGACATGAGATTGCCAACTTATATTTCCTCAAGCATATACTCCATCTTTGTTCACTTTAACCTTAATCACCTCAAGATGCTTATGATAGGGGCAATGAGAGCTCAAATCCAGTAAGTACCATAATCTCTTGAAAGCTCTTTATGAACTTGAAATCCCTGCTTCCCTCTATGAAGGGCCGTTTCTCCTACTTCTAAGTTGAGTTAGTGAACCTATTCCTCTCTATCTCCAGCAAGAATTTGAGTTGTTGTGTTTCAAGCATTCATATGATGATTTATTCAATCATGTTCTTTATCTTCCTTGTTTTCACAAGACTCTTATCTAATGAGTATTACTTTGAAAGCCATCATTGTGAAAAACCTTTTATGTTTGAGCAAAGCATACTCTTTTTGTAAAACTTCTACAAAAGCTTTATTTGCAAAACTGTTTGCCAGCTGTTCTCTGATCAAGAACAAAGTTTTCCAATCCCAATTATGATTTATCTTTATGCATCTCTATTGTGACTCCTATACTTGTTGCAAGCTAAGTTATATAATGGTGAGTTGCTTTATTCTATGAGTTGTTTAATGGTAAGTGTAATGTTTCTTGTTTGTAATCTTTTATCGACACTTCACTCCATAAACCTGTGGACATGTTTACTAAGCTCAGTTTTCGCTTGGGGACAAGCGAAGGTCTAAGCTTGGGGGTGTTGATACGTCCAATTTGCATCACCATTCTATATCATAATCTGCCTCTATTCATTGATATATTTCATATTAAGAGGTGTTACTTATGTCTTGTCATCTATTTTTGCATGTTGGATGATTCTTGGAGGATGAACTGCCGGAGTCAGGATTTTGATGGAAAAGGTGGTGTTTTGATGTAATTTCGCGAAGATCAGAAAAATACAAGAAAAACTACGGAAAACCCTATTTTCCTAGAAGACGAAGAATGCCAGAAGGGGAGGCGGAGATGGGCCACAAGGGGCCAATACCCCCTAGGCACGGGCCACCCCTAGGCCGCGCCTACAGGGGGTGTGGACCACCTGGCCCACCTTTGGCTCTACCCTCTCGCCTATATATTCTCCTCGAAACCCTAATACATGGGGGGCGACCACAGAAAGATTCCGCCGCCTCTGCGGGGCGGAAAACACCGAGAGAGAAAGAGCTCTCCGGCTGACAGATTTCTGCCGGGGAAATTCCTTTCCAGAGAGGGGAGATCGTCGCCATCAACACCATCATCAAGCTAGACTTCATCGGGATCATCATCATCATCATCCACACCATCATCTCCACCAGCGCCATCATGATCACTCCATCCCACTGTAACAATTGTGTTGAATCTTTCATAGTTCTTAGGGGAAACTTTCCTGGTGTTGATTACTATTGTAGTTGATGCTTGTGAGTGGAGCCATTGGATTATTGTTTATGTTTAGAGTGTTATTCATCACCATATCATCTTTGATTTTGATCCATATGATGTCTCGTGACTAGTTCGTTTAGTTCTTGAGGACACGGGAGAAGTCATGTTGTTAGTAGTGGATTTGTGTTGAGATATTATTCAATGGTTTAGTATTTAAGTTGGGTGCTATTCTTCTAGTGGTGTCATGTGAACATCGACGACATGATACTTCACCATTTATGGACCTAGGGGAATGCATTGTGTATTTGGCTACTAATTGTGGGGTTGCCGGAGTGACAAAAACTTGAACCCCTGTTAGGAAACCATTGCACACGGGAGTGTAGGATCTCAGAGTTTAAGGCTGTGGTTAGGTTTATATCTTAATTGCTTTATTGTAGTTGCGGATGCATGCAAGGGTTTTAATCACTAGTATGTATTAGTCCAAGTAAGGTCGGTACATTAGCACAGATTCACCCACACAACACTTACAAAACCAAAGAAGACTACTCAGCTATTTGAAGCGAAAGCACTTAACAGAATTCCCATGTGTCCTCGAGAACGTTTGGTCCTCATAAGTATTGACACCGGCTTGTGCTTTGCTAAGAAAGGATTGGGCCACTTGCTGCAATTGTTTGTTGTCTTTATTACTTGCATTTTATTTCTTTGCTTTATCAGAAAACCCCTAAAAATCTGTTTGCTATGTACTTATAGAGATTTCCTGCTCCATACCAATAGTCAGCACCTTCTGCTCCTCGTTGGGATCGACACCCCTATTTATCGAAAGTACTACGATACACCCCCTACTTGTGGGTCATAAGTTTCGTGTCAGGAAACAGATTGAGTGCATGCTCGACGAATTCCCTGGGAACTCCTGACATGTCCGTAGGAGACCAGGCAAACATTTCCCAGTGCTCACGGAGGAATTTGATGAGCACGCTTTCCTATGCGGGACTGAGGTCATTGGCGATCAATGCCATCTTGGAGGCGTCCGTTCAATGGACCTGCGCCTTCTTTGTGTTCACCATGGAGTCTAACGACATATTAGGTGCGTTTTGTCTGGCGACTAGGGTGCCCCGTTGTCTGTCACCTCTCTGAGCCTCAGAGTTCCTCCTGCATGCCGAACGACTAGGAGATTCTGTTGAAGTATCTGTTGCAGTGGTCGGATCAGGTGAAGCTTCCCTGTGATGGCGTCCCTTGGTCCTGGCATCTTCAGTAGTAGGTATGCGTAGTGCGGTGCCAAGAATCATGTGAATGCCACGCGCCCGATGATGGCATGGTACTGTAATGGCCAGTCCACTACTTCGAACTCTAGCCGTTCGCGTCTCAAGTTTTCGGGCTGGCGAAAGATGACATCGAGCCATATCTAGCCCAGGGGGTATATGCTCTTCCCTGGGACTATGCCGTGGAACGTCGTATCGGATTGCTCCAGGCTGCATAGAGGGATCCGCATCGCTGCGAGTGTGCTGGCGAACATCAGATTGATGTCGCTGCCACCTTCCATGAAGACGCGGCTCATCTTGAACCCCCCGATCTGTGCCTCGAGCACCAGGGCAGCTTGACCTGGGTGAGGGATCTAGCGTGGGTGATCCGAACGATTGAACGTAATGCAGGACTCTGAGCCGCTGAGGTACTCAGGGATGGTTGGTGGAGAGGTCATGGCTAGGCTGAGTTGGTGGGTGATCTTCTTCTGCACCCTGTTAGTTGGGCGCCCCTTCGGAATCATCAGGGACCCTTTTGGTGGCAGGTACCCTCCTGCACCGTTATTTGGCGCTGGTACGACCAGCGCCTGCGAAGATCCGACGGGTGGTGGTGGAGGAGCTCCATGGGCGATGCCACCTGGTGCGGTTGCGGGCCCAAACCCAGGGTTTACGGTCTAGCGCCGCATATGGGTGAGGCTCTCGCTGAGCTTATGGAACTCGCGGCAGTCCTTGAGCATGTGGCTGGTTTTCTTCTTACCATCTTGTTTGTCGATGTAGAAGTGGATGGTGCAGGGACCAGATAGCTTATCGTATGCCGAAGGCTCGTCGTCACGGCTGCGATGTTGCCACGTTTGTGTGGGTCGCCCGCTGTCGCGGTAGTTGCCTCCGTGGTATCCGCTGCTGCGGTTGCCTTCATTGTGTCGATCGACGTATACAGCCGAGACCATGTCGAGTCTATCGCGATCGTCGTAGACATGCGATCTTCTCTTGCTGCGGCGCTCGTGCCTGTAGCCATAGTCGTCTTCGTCATCCGAATGCGCTTGGTTGATGGAATCCTCACCATCTGTCCATCGGTTGGCGATGTCCATGAGGTGGTCAAGCGTCTTGGGCTTGACACGCCCAAGTTCCTCCTTGAAATCCGGGAGCCTGACACCATCCTTGAAGGCGTCGATTGCTCTTTCCTCGGAGATATGCGCAGCGGAGTTCTTAATGTGGGACCAGCAGAGTATGTATGAGCGGATGGACTCGCTGGTACGTTGGGTGTAGGACCGTAGCTCCTCAATTGAGGCTAGCCTCTTCCTGGTGCCCTTGAAGTTGCGGATGAAGCTGTATGCCACCTCTTCCTAGCTTTGAATGGAGCCGGAAGATAGGCTGCTGAACTAGACTTTGGCCGTGGCTATCAGCTGCAGCTGAAGGCATTATAAGGCGGTGTTCTTTTTCCCTCCGTGGAGCTTTACTGATGACGGGTGATCGTCGAGCCAATCCTTTGGCTCCTGTGTGTCGTCGAACTTCGGGCTGTCCGAAGGGAGCTCGAAATATTTCGGCATCCGCGTTCGTCAAACGGATCTGCTGAAGCATCTGGCTCCGCACAGCTCTCCATCATCCTCCTCTTTGGACACAGTTGAGAATGCGCGTATGGCACGTTCCTTGTCGATCTTGCGCTGGGTGAGCTCGTTGCGAGCATCGTAGCTAATGTTGCGGCGCCGGGGCAGGTCGTGCTCGTCCTCCTCAAATGAGGGTGTAGGGATGCGAGTGAACTTGACCGCAACTTTTTTTATTTGGCTCCGTAGGCGCATCATCATGGAGTGCAGCTCCGACGAGTCCGAGGCTAGCTACCGCGGACTTGTGCATGGCGCTCTTCGGGTCGCCCTCCTGAGGCGGATGGGACGCAAGATATGTAGTAGTTGCCATGATCACAGCCTGCGGCGTCTTCGGCATGACATTGAGGGCCTTGGTGACCTCGGGGCATGCCTCAGGATCCACGCGCTTTGTGCGGGAGTGGTACTTGTTGGCATTGTTGCCATGCAAACTGGAGCCGCCAGCGGCGGAGAGCACAACTCGCCGCGAGTTGGATTCTGCAGCTGCCTTCTTTCGCTTGTCGAGCTCCTCCATCAGCTTCACATGCCGGTTGTGCTCATCGATGAGGAGGAGGTGGTAGGACATCAATAGATCCTAGGAGGCATTCACACGTAAGATTATGTTGCCTGCCACAGCCTGGCGTGCCTGGCGCCAGCCTTCCTCGTTGAGGTTGATCCGGTTGTAGGCGTGAGCGTCGCCTTCGTTGGCCCTGTTAGGCGGATCTCCCCCGTTTCCTCCATTCTCAGCTTGCGGGTTGAGAGGGGGATTGGGTGTTTGCTGCACACTCGAACCCGGTGGCGGGTCCGTTACATTGTTGATGATGACGGCGCATAGGTAGCGCCCGCGGATTGGATCGCTGCTGCCGCAGCTTTCGGATCCGGAACCATAGGTTCCTTCATCTGAGGGACGGCCACACAGATTTGAGTTGTAGCTGCTGCTGGCATCCGAGTCGTCTGTCAACATCGATGCGTGCAAAGCGCCGATCGGTGGGGCCCACTAAGAGGGCCTGATAGATGGTGGTGGTACCCGCTTTGGGAGGCGAAGGGTGCCGGTCTGCCCCACCTGGAAGCAGAAGCTCCCAAACAACATCTCGATCCCGTCGTCGACGGACTCGAAATCCCTCAGGGTGGCCAGCGAGTGGGCGTTGAAGTCAAAGGCGCCGAAAAGGAGGTGCTCTCCGTTTCCGATGAGTTGTAGATCACTCTATATGGAACCGTCATGACCGCACGATCAGCGTCCCCGTTTCCCCCAGACAGCGCCAATTGACGAGGGTTGATTTCATCAATGCCCATTGTTATGGACTTGGGTTTTGGAGAAGATGGGGATGCTGGAATTCGCGAAACGGTTAACAGACAAGCAACACGGGACACGAGGTTTACCCAGGTACAGGCCCCCGGAGGGAAAACCCTACTCATACTTGTCTGCTCTTGATTACGGAGGAACCGAAAGTTACAGGGGGTGCGTAGATGCAATCTGGCGTGAGGTGCGTATGTGGTGTTAGAAGAGATCCTTCTCGCTGTACCCTCCTGGCCTTTATATAGATAGGCAGGTCCCGAGCTTAGGTCGAGTCGGTTACAAATTAGTGTTAGTACCCTTTGAAATTCTATCTAATCTAGACTTGTCCTCCAAGGAGTCGAAAATATCATGGGCTTAGGCCACCCGAAGTCTTCATGGGCCGCTTGTCTTGACATGGGCCTTCCTTGGGCTGGACCAGGTATACCAATGTTATGTACCCATGGGGTATATCCATGTCATTAGCTGCTTCGTTTTCTGCACTGGGTATGTGGTGAAACTCACATCCATCAAAGTATCCCGAAATTTGCTGCACATGGAAACGATATAGTGCCATATTCGCGTCTAGCGCGTCCTAGTGCCCAGATACTTGATGAGTAACCAAGTCCGAGTCGCCAAAGCACATGATCCTTCTGATGCCAATTTTATCCCGTGAACAAGTGCTTCATACTCGGCGATATTGTTGGATGCAGCGAAGTGAATCTGCAACGCATACTTGAGCTAGTCCTTCTTTGGAGAGGTGAGAACTATCGCGGCACCGAGACCCATCTTTGTTTTGGACCCGTCAAAGTGCATCTTCCAGTAGTTTGGATTTGGCAATGGTGGCTCATATTGAATCTCCATCCAGTCCACGAAAAAGTCTGCCACAGCTTGAGATTTAATGGCATCTCCCCTATCGTACTGCGGAGTATATGGTGCTAGTTCTATGGCCCATTTTGCCACTCTTCCGCTGGCGTCTTTATTACTCGGATTGGGTGCTCCTAAAAATAATGCTTCAGCTTCTTTGCTGCCATATACACCCCGTATGTCATTTTTTGATAGTCAGGGTAATTCTGTTTCAACATAGAGAGCACTTTGCTCAAGTAATAAACTGGTCTTTGGACTGATTTGCCCTCCTCTTCACGCTCTACCACTATTACTATGCTCACGACTCGATTTGTTGCTGCAACATAGAGAAGCATTGGATCTTTGGATAGTGGTGAGGCTAATATTGGTGCTATTGCCAACATCTTCTTAAGTTCATGGAAAGCGCTATCAGATTGCTGTGTCCATATGATTTTATCTGATTTTTTCATCAGCTGATATAATGGTAAGGATTTTTCGCCTAGCCGACTCACAAACCTACTGAATAAGGCCAGGCATCCTGTGAACTTTTGGACATCATTGAGGGTTTTCGGCAATTCCATTCTTTCGATGGACCTGATCTTTGTCGGGTTAGCCTCAATTCCTCGGCTAGATAAAAGGAATCCAAGTAATTTCCGGCTGGGACACCAAAGGTGCATTTTTCCGGGTTAAGTTTCATCCGGAATCTTCTTAAGTTTGCGAATGTTTGATGCAGGTCCTCGATTAGAGTATGACTTTGTTTGTTTTTATTACCACAGCATTGACGTATACTTGAACACTTTTGTCAAGTTGATCTTGCAAGCATTTTTGCATGCATCTTTGATATGTTTCACCTGCGTACGGGGCGATAAAGCTATCTTTATTTGATCACTCGAATTCAGTGGTATCTGGTGGAAACCAGAATACGCATATACAAGCGACAACAACTCGCACCCGGCTGTAGAATCGATGACTTGATCGATCTGTGGCAGTGGAAATGAATCTTTTGGACACGCTTTATTAAGGTTCGTGTAATCAATACACATGCGCCATACTACTGCCATGTTTGGGTCACCCTTCTTTTTCTCGACCAAGACTGGATTTGATAACCAATCCGGATGCAGTACTTCCATGATGAACCCAGCAGCTAAAAGCCTGGCTATCTTAGCAGCTATTACTTTCCTCCTATCTTCGGTGAAGCGGCGGAAGGGTTGCTTCAACGGCTTGGCATCTGGCCTTACATGCAAAGAGTGCTTAGCCAACTCCCTCGGAACACCTTGCAGATCGTGTGTGGACCATGCAAAGATACCCCGATTCTCACGGAGAAAGTTGGTGAGCTCGCTTTCCTATTTGTCATATAACCCCACGCCAATAGTCACTGTGCGCTCCGGGAAAGCCTCATCAATTTGTATCTTTTTTGTTTCCTTAGTAGCTTGGAAGGACACACTGCCATGCGGATTAGTAAGTGCTGGCATAGACATTTGTGCAGCTTTATCCAATGCTGCAACCTCCATCATTTGCTGCTTTTCCTATGCTATTACCAGAGACTCATTTAGTGAGGAGCCGGCTGAGGCGCATGTGATAGATCGCTTGTAGTCACCTTCAACTGTAATAACTCCACATGGACCCGACAACTTCATCTTTAGATAAGTGATGTGAGGGGTGGCCATAAACTTTGTCATGGATGGTTTGCCGAGTAATGCATGATATGATATGACAAGATCTACCACTTCGAACTCTACGGCCTCAGTGCAACAGTTCTCTTTGTTCCCGAATAAGACATCAACCCAATTTTTTCCGATTGGTTCACATGACAATCCCGGCAAAATGCCATGGAATGTTGTCTTAGTCGGCTCTAGCATGTTGATGGTGATGCCTAGCTTGAGAATTGTATCCTTATACATGATATCGATGCTACTGCCATCATTTATCAGTACCTTTGAGAACTTCATATTGATATCTGGGCCCATGAAAGTGGGGTCTAGCACTAGAGCGTACCTTCCTGGAGTCGACATGATCTTGGGGTAATCCTTTATGCTCCACGTTATTTCTTGGTCAGACCAATGCATATACTTTGGTATTACTGGCATTGTGGCATTTACTTCCATCATTTGTATCTGCTGACTTTTCTTGTCATTTGGCTCTATGACAAACACGACGTAACTCTGGTGATGCTATCTATACTAATTTTTGCCTCCATGGCTGACATTAGCACCATCGTTCCTTGGATCATGCACTTGATGTACTGCTTCTCTCCTTTCTTGATTACGGTATCTTGGCTGTGAATTCTCATATCTCTGCTCAGTACCAATAACCTGAGCATTTCCCCTATAAGCGGTGGTAGGGGAGGTGGTGGTAGCTGCTGGGTTGGCGAGTCTACTCTGTCACCTTTCTGCAACCAAGTACATTGTCGAGTTGTGTGGCTTGCTGGCTTACTTGGACTTGGCGTATGAAACTTGCATGGTTGATACAACATCATCTCGTAAGTGTACTTCGGCCTTTCTTCCAAGGCTTTTTCTATTCATATGGCCTTTTTTCCATCGTTCTTTAGAACCCATTACTGTTGCCCACTTGTTCTTTACTGAAGAGGGATGAAACTAGAAAAGATTTTCAAGAATTGAAACATCGACATACAAAGTCTTATAATAACTTGCATAAGTAATTTCAAAGAAATAAAAAGATTTTGGCTGAACTTATAGAAAATTATGAGGAGATTCGCCAAGAAATAAAATTATTTAACAAGTACCTCAGTATGACTGAAACCTGTAGCACCCCGGGTAAAACCACTACTAGAAAATCACTGTTGTTTTATTATGTGCATCATCATGACATCAACATGCATATGTCTGTCTAAAACTATTCCCAAAAATCCCTATTTTATTTTCTATAAATTGCCCTGTCTCTATTTCAAATGTCAAACCCTGGTCTTTGCCGGACATTTGGTTTGTCTAAAAACTACTTGCAAAATGTTTTGTTTTTAAATAAATAAATAATGAAAACATTTTTTCTAAACCCTTGAGGGAGACCGCCGCCGGCCAGGCCCAACGGCCTAGCTAGCAGCAGTCTACAACCTCGGTAGCACCAAACCATCACCGTAAATATCTTCCCTTCCCACACCCTAACCTACCCCATCCGCCACTCCCTGCCCGCCACCACACCCAGCACACACGCACACCACGCTGACCACCACACCACACTGTCACGACTCAACCCACCACACAGCATACGCACGCAAACCATGCATGCGCTCGGCCTTCTGGAACCCACCCCAACACGCTACCTGACCCCACCCCAGAACCCACCTTGCTTCGCTCCCGTCCCTAAACCTCACAAACTCCAGCTTCCTTCGATCCCCGCCGCCACCTCTCATGGACAGCCTCCAGGGCGCCTCCTTCCACATCGTCTCCTACCGCGCCCGACGCTGATCCCTACCTCCTCTCCCTACCGTGTAACATCCCAAAAATATGAAACTAGAATTAAAAAACTCTAATCACCAAAATTAGGGTTAATAAAAACTTTTCAAATTAAAATATGAAAGCATTCATATGAGTGTGCATTAAAATTTGGATTCTTTTGAATTTCCATCATTGTATGTTTCTTTGCTTGGAAAATGATTCTTAGGTGAATTAAACATCATCTAAACAATCCCCACACTTTTACAAAATAAAAATAAATCAAAACAAACAAAATGAGTGAATGGTCACTTTGACCAATTTAACTCCCATGCCTACTTTGGCTGTCTCTAACTTTCAAAACTTAACAGAAACTTGTTTGGATCTTTACACCCCTTGATAGTACTCATAACAAAGTACCAAGGCCCACCTTGTGATCATCCAAAAGCATTTGAATGCATAGTTTAAATGACAGTTCAAAACTGAATCTATATCATATGGGAAGATCCCACTTTTTCAAAAACCACTCAAACAAGCTCAACTTTCAAAACCCAAGCATCCACAGACTCACCAGCACATGCCTAGCACACCCACCAAAAATATTTTCAAAATTCAAAACTTGAATTCATGCGACCATTTTATCAAACACCCTGCATATTCAAATCTAACAAAATCAAAACACTATAGTGTGCAGTGTTTTGGGCCTAACTTGTTCCCTCTCTGGATACCACTAGCCTTAGTAGATCATCTAATGAACCTAACTAATCCCTAGCACCACTGTAAGCTTGACGATGTCATCAATGGTGAACAGCCAAGAGCACCCATGTCACCCAGTGTGGACAGCAGGCCAGAGGAAGAACTAGCCGTGCCAACCTTGTCTAGGAGGTAGCCCATGCCTCACCTCCCCCTCTCGACCAGCCCTGCCTCGCAGACAGCATCCAGAACCGCCAGGAACACCGCACCCGTCCCGCTGTGGACCATGCCGACGTGCGCCGCAGAGCACGCGCCTTTCCCATTCAACCAGACCACCTCGAGCCCTCGCCGCCCGCCAACATGCTACCCACCGTCCCAGGAGACCGCCAGACATGCCCATTTCACCTCCCGTGCCCCATAGCCACCGTTCGCCGTCAAAGACGCCGCCTGTCGTGGGAATGACCACGGCAGATGCTACAATCCACGAGAAGTATAACATGGGGCAAGGGCGGCCAGCCATCTGCGGTGCGAGATGAGGGCGGAGACACAGGGTTTTACCCAGGTTCGGCCCCCCGGAGGGTAAAGAACTACTCCTGCTAGATTGTATTATGATGAGAGTACAATGGGGCGAGCTCGGCGGCTAGGCAGCGAGTCGCTTGGGTGGATTATGGAACGTGTCTTCTACACGCCCTCTAGGGAGGTTTATATAGTCTCACCCCCCTAGGGTTTACAGATCTCAACCGAATCAGTTAAGGTTTCGGGAATCGTTTAACCTAATCCGACTCGGCCTATCTACTCTCCTGGGCCTTCAGCTTCCAGTCACTTAAATCTACGCCAGGTCTTGATCCAGTCGTCGTCCTGCAGGCCCACTCGCCAGTTCCTGGGCCGGTCGGAAACGCCCTGCTGGATATACCCCGGTAGGCATATCCCCATCAGTAGTCCCCGAGGCCATCGTTGATTGGTCGCAGGTGTTCGTTGGCAGTCATAGTATACGGGTCCAAGGCGGATGCCCAGTCGAATCGGCGGCGGACTCCTGAATAAAGGAAAAACCAGTTATTCTAGTCGCAATGATAGCGGTCAGTTGGGTCGCAGCTCGGCGAACGGGTCGGCGAATGTTCAGTCACTGTTGTAGTGATCGGGTCGGCGAGTCGAATGGATGAAGTTGGACCGTCAGATGAGGTCAAACTAGCCGTTGGGTTAATCCAACGGTAACTTTGGCGTAATCACCGCGTAGTAACGGCTTCCGAAATTGGCAGGTAGCAACCGCTATATAAGGGAAATGGCAGGCGATCGGGAAAACACTCCTTCGTCTTTCCTCCGATTTCGCCCATCTCCGTTTTCCCCCGCATCGCGATCCAATCGATCCAGAGAGCCTCGACCTCCGCGAACCTTTCAGCCAATGGCCCCCTCCACCGAACCATGGGGCAGGTCCAAGTGCACCGGGGCGCTACTGGCATCCTTCGAGGAAGCAGAGATCCTGCGCGCCGGCAGGTGGCGCATCCCTGCGGCCGGAGAGGTGACTCCGGACCCGCGCGAGGGAGAATTTATTTGCTTCACCATCCACCTGGAGCGGGGGCTGGGGTTTCCCACGTCTCTCTTCTTCCGGCGCTTCTGCGCCTTCTACGGAATCCAGCCATCGGACCTAGTCCCGCACAACATCGAGGAGCTCTCCATTTTCGTGGCCTTCTGCGAGTGCTACCTGGGCTGCAGGCCCTACTTCCCCCTGTGGCAAGATCTATTCCACGGGAGGATCAGTCACGCAGAATCAGGCGGCCCAATGCTGGCTGCGGGTGGCCTGACGTTTCAGTTGAAGTCAAAGGCCTCCTTATTCGACCTGATGCTGCCTGCCAAGGCGGCAAGCGAGTGGAAGAAGTCCTGGTTCTATGTCACCAAGGCTACTCCAGACGGCGAGGTAGCGATCCCAAGGTACTCCGCCGACCGGCCCGAACCGCGCCGACTCCAGGTCGGCAAGCTCCCACTAGACCAGCAGATGGTCGTGGACGAGATGCTTCAAACCATTCGCGGCCTGAAGAAGAAGGGCCTCGAAACCATCAACTTGTACAACTGCTAGCTCGGGCGGCGACTCGTTCCCCTGGACCGCCGCGACCATTACATGTATGAGTACACGGGCAGGGAAGACTCGACAAAATCCTGCCTCGCCGAGTGGAAACTCGAAGACTACGTCCTGGCGCTGAAGAAGATCACCCAGGCAGCATATCTGGACGCGAAGGCTGGGGTCGCCCCCTACACCATGAAGCATCCAGCTCCGATGTTAAGTCGCTGTTTTCACTACCATTCGTAGTCGCAGTTGATGCTTTCGAGGTTATATTGATATTGTCTCGTGCTTGCTGTAGTTATTCCAAGTGGTGGAAGGGTGGCTCCCACCCGCGGACGACGAGAACTTGAGCTTGTCCGTCCAGGACGGGGGCGAATCGCCTCCTGCCAAGGGCGGCGTTGGGAGCGACGCGAGTGATGAGGACGACGACGATGACGAGCCTAGGGAAGACACCACCCCGATGGTTCGCAAAACTCGCGGGCAACATCAGCACGAGCTCGAGGCGAGTAGAAGCCTTGAACGTCATGACGACGATGAGGACGAGCTTCCTGAGCACACCTCGCGTCGTGAGGCTACACCGTCGAAAAAGAAGAAGAAGAAGGAAGTGAAATCTCCACCAAAGAGAAAGACGAAGCCGGCAAAACAGGCATCTCCGCCTCATTCGGCGAGTAGTTCCGACGCCACCAGCTTGGCCAAGGATGAAGCGCCGCAGACGACAGCAGCACCGGATGCCGCTGCCACCCTGGATGAGGAACCTTTGGCCTTGCTTCCACCCCTATTCGCCCCGGTCTCTGGGTTGGGGGCTGCTCCAGCCGCAGCAGCTTCACCTCCCAGGAGAGCTCCTGCCGACGTCGTCTCGGAGGCTCCTGTCTTGGCCTCGTCGTCGAAGAGGCCTTCCGTGTCTTGGGCACATGATGTTTTGGAGATGGGCCTCAGTCGGAAACTGGGCCCCGAACTGGAGAGGCCAGCCAGTATCCGCACGGGACTGCGGTTCATACCAGTCGCCAAGTAAGTTTTGTCCATCTGCTTGTCTTTCGTTGTACTCAGACAATTTCGCTCATATCGTTGTTTCACAGGACTACAGTTAAAAAGATCGGCCACCCTTCCGTGGCCAAGGTGCCACCAGTCGTCGCCGAAGAGGACCCCTCACGGAAGAGGAAAGCTAATGAGTTCGCTGCCCCCGCAGTCAGTGCTAAGAAGGCCAAGGGCGACCATGTCGTCACGGTCTCTGACGACACGACGGTTGCTCCGAGTGATCCTCCGACTGCGACGGTGGTGGCCGTGAAGACCAAGGAGGATGTCTCCTCGCTTGGAATGGCTGAGCCAGCTCCTAGTGGTGCTGGAGCATCTGCCGCGACCTTCCCCCGCTTTATGGCCAAAGCGGCTACGGCGAGTGCTATAGCGCCATCGAGCTGCACGCCTGGGGTCACCGAAACGGAGGTCGAGCAGCGTCGCGGACACACTCCGGATCTTCTCGCGTCTGTGGACGCGCTACAGCTCCATGGCATGCTGGGCGCAGCCATCCAGGTATATCCAGTCCCCGAGGATTGGGCCACTGAATTTCAGGGGTCAGATTCTTTTGGTGTTTGTTTTTGTTTGTATCACCCAGTCCCCGAGTGCCTAGTCGCTGAATTTCAGTGGTTGGGCACTTAGGATTTTTGATCTCCAGTCCCCGAGTGTCCAGTCGCTGAATTTCAGCGGGTGGACACTTAGGATTCCATTGTTGTTAACTGTTTGATTTGTGCGCAGGGCATGCAGCGTGAGTCAGCCGATCGGCTTGCTGCGAACTGTCGCGCGGAGAAGGAACTTGTTGCCGTCCAAGAAACGAGCAAGGGACTCCAGGCGATCTCTGCCAGGGCAGAGGAGGTCCGCCAGGGCCTTGTCCCGGTGAGTGACCTGACGGCGGCTTAGTCTGCGTTGAGTGCGGCTGAGAAACGGATCGCTGATCTGGAGCGCGAGCTCAAGGTAGCGAAAGCGGAGGCGAGCGCGGCGGATGGGATAGCAAAAGCTGCTGTTACGGCTGCCGCTGAAGAGCGAAAGGTCTCTGACGCCCTCGTTATTGGGCTGCAGAACGACTTCTCCTTGCTTCAAAGCTTCATCACGGGCCTCTGCCGTCCTTTAATTGGTAAACTTCCTGCCTCTGCCTGTAGTAGATGCATTATGTAATCTTTGTTGTACTCACTGTCGCCCTCTGCCCACAGGTCGGATTATCGACAGCTCGAAGGAGGCGCATCGTACGACGCACGGCAGTGTGTGACCACTCTGGTTGTCTCGGCCATGTTGTATGCGACTTGCATTCGAGCGTATCTTCTAGAGGTGTCGCCCACATAAGTGATTCACAGCCACCTCGTCGAGGTATGGCGGTATCTGGAGAAGGCGCCGTCAGTCGTCGAGTTCATTACGCGGTCGGCATTCCGGCGCGGGGCAGCGATGGCGCTTAGCCTTGGGCTTTCCCACTTCCCGGAGGACTTCGACCTTGACAACGTGAAGAGTGGTTACCCCTCGTCGACGGGCTCGCTGGAGATCGCCGAGGTGCTGAAGCTGACGGACCGGGCCGCGGTATACTCCGATCGCGTCTGGGCGATGGGCGACCTCCTCCCTTACCAGGAGACGACTGTCGTGCCCAACGATCCCGAGCCGCCGCATCGGGACTTCAAGGTCGAGCAACCGTTTCGTGCGGCGATGGCGGGTGATTTGACGACATACCCGTCGAACCCGTACACGCCCTTCATTCGCAACCACAGGGATGGCGGCGAGTCGAAGTCGAAGCCTGCGGAGTAGAAACATTGTGCCCTAGGGCGTTAGTAGCAATTGGCCATTGGGCTTGACTTGTATATTGGAACGACTTTGTTCTGCTGTAATGGGATCTCGTGTTATTTTGTGAATTGTCTTGCGATTTTGATTGCTGATTGGACGAGTCCCCGAGAGCGTCCACCCTTTTTATGGGGTTTACCTTGTTTTGTTATGTGTTTGTGGTTTTGAACGTCTTGTCAATTGTTTTGTTATTGAGGTCGACTCGCCCGAGCTTGGAAAGCCAGTCGCAGGGCGACTCCCATGAGTGTTCTTTACTTGACTGTTTTCCCTTGCGCGAACGAGGTTGGGTGGCCGAGTCCCCGAGCGTGGTACTTGGTGGTTCTAGTCGCGGCTCTAGGGTGGGTGAGGACTGAGCGCATTAGAGTAAGCGCATCACTCCTTCCTGACCCGTAGGGTCAGTCGCATGGCGAGTCCTGGGCACGCTCTCATACTTGGCGTTTTTCCCTAGTCGCTCGTGCTTGACTGGTCGTCAGTCCCCGAGCGTGGTACTTGGCCGTTCGAGTCGCTGTGTCAAGGATGCGGATGATCATGGTCGCTGTGAGGAGCGAAGGCAGTTGTCTTGGCTCGTTAAGCCAGTCGAGCTAGGCGACTCCAATGGGGCTCCGGGTAGGCGTTTTTCGTGGACGTTACGAGTCCTGGGGTAACCCAGTGCCCTCGTAACGCACTACTTGGCCGTGCCGGTCGCTGTACCAGAGGTTGACTTCTGCAATTAGCTTGACGATGTTATTACGAGTGCGAGTGGAACAAGACATGGAGAGTAGACGTAATTTGCGGTGACCAATATGTTTTATTTCATAGCGGGAGGAGGGTACATGTATGGAGTTCTAGGAGTAGAACTTCCGTAGGAGGTTTACATTCCATGGTCGCTTGACGTCGAGTTTCCCGCCTCCGCGGATGTCGGTGAGGTAGTAGGCGTCATTGCCGAGTACTCACCCGATGGCGAATGGTCCCTCCCACAGGGGGGAGAGCTTGTGCATGCCCTTCTTGTCCTGGATGAGGCGTAGCACCAGATCGCCTTCCTGGAAGGTGCGAGTCCTCACTCGCCGGCTATGGTAGCGGCGGAGTCCTTGCTGGTAGATGGCAGTGTGGGAGCGAGCTAGGTCACGTGGCTTGTCGAGTTGATCGACTCCATCCTGGCGTGCGAGTTTGTTTGCAGCCTCCGTGTAGTGGAAAACCCTTGGCCAGTCATGCTCTAGGTCGGTGGGCATGACTACCTCGGCGCCATACACCAAGAAGAAGGGTGTGAATCCTGTCGACCTGTTGACAGAGGTGCGGATGCCCCAGATGACGGAGGGTAGCTCCTCGACCCAGCACCCGGCAGTGCGCTCGAGTGGTACTTGGAGCCATGGCTTCAGGCTATGGAGGATGCTCTGGTTGGCCCGTTCCGCCTGGCCGTTGGACTCCGGGTGAGCGACCGAGGCGAGGTCGAGTCGGATGTGATGTTCTTCGCAAAACTCGGCCATGGCTCCTTTGGCAAAGTTGGTGCCGTTGTCCGTGATGATGCTGTTTGGGAACCCGTAGCGATAGATGAGCTCGCGTAGGAACTTGGTGGCGGTCTTCCCGTCGCATTTCCGGACTGGCTTGGCCTCCACCCACTTTGTGAATTTGTCAACCGCGACAAGGAGGTGAGTGAAGCCGGAGGGGGCCTTTTTTAAAGGGACTACCATGTCCATACCCCATACGGCGAACGGCTAGGTGATGGGGATTGTCTTGAGCGCCGAGCTCGGAACGTGGGTCTGGTTGGCGTACTTCTGGCACCCGGCGCACCACTGGACAATGTCGATAGCATCTGCGTGTGCGGTAGGCCAGTAGAAACCGTGTCGCATAGCCTTTGCGACCAGAGAGCGGGCGCCGGCGTGTGTAACACCCTCAGAATCGACCCTATGCAAGTTTTAGCGCTTCCCGCCAAACCCGCACAGAAACGATTCAAAGGTGCCCACCAGGCACTTGCGTGCGGGTGGAAAACAAAGTAATATCATTACATAATAGTCCACGATGGAACCCACAGAACATATATATACAACAACGACTCCAAGAGTCAAGAATACAGATATACAATACAAAAATCCAAATCACCTTGAAAACGATACAGCATCCGACTACGGATAAGAAGCAAATTGAGCTAAGAGCCCTGAAGAATAACCAATGGCGTCCATAACCCTGCCCAGGCCAAGCCGGAAGGGTAACCCTACTAACGAAGTCGATCTCAAAACCTGCTTAAACAAAAGGGGTGCCGACAAAGGGCAAAGGAAAAAGAGAGCGGTCAGTACTGAGGCCAGTACACGGCGAGACTAGAATTTGGCGGTCCTCGCCTACATAGGTATGGTGGACTGAAGCGGCAGCGCAACAGGCACTAAACAACCTATAGAGACTCAATACAACTAGCGGCTATCAGATAGGGATAAGAAATACCTATTCGGATCCAACCTGAAACTATCACCAGGCATACCCATCCTGGCATTTCCCCCTCGAGACCAAACGAGGGAGTCAACCGAGGAACTCACACAGTTGGCAGTTTTATTTATTCAGTTATCGTTGCAGCCATTACTAGTCAGGTATAGATATTCATCCTGATATAATAAGCAGTGGGGACTTTAAGTTAACCATTCCGTTGTAGTTGCAACACTTACTAGTCCGATATAATTAGCATGAGATATTCCAAACCCAGCAGTTGTTGGTACTTTTATTTAGCCATTCCGTTGTAGTGAAGCTGATTACTAGTCATATCGGATACAAGTCAAATTATAACAGTAAACTTTAGTTATAGTTGTCTATGATCGAGAACTGTGCTCCAAGTCGTCCATAACCGCGGACACGGCTTCTCGAAAAGATTTAACCCTGCAGGGGTGCACCAAAGTTTCCACACGCACCTACACCCTTGTTGTCAGATCAGGTAGGTACAAGATCACAAAACATACACCCAATGGTATATCGACGGGGTTTCGGACACGAAGTTTCCCAGACCCAAAGCAAGCACATGGGGGCCACCCCACTAAGCTACCCGCAACAAAGTCGGCCGGCTCCGAGACGGACCCATGGTTTGTGACGACGGCTGTAAATGACTGGGAACCCGAAAGTGTGACTAGGATTGTCGATACCGCGAAAACGTGGCACGGGGTTCCAGAACAGTACAAGCGCTCCACGCGCAATAGTAAATAAACCAGTAAAGCATGGCATAAGTACAGGATAGTAATAAAGTCCCAAACTACTTTGTGGCCCCCGGTACAGTACTTTGAAATTAGGTACTAAATTGATGGGGGTGCCCACACACCCCACCTGCGGTTAGCGCGCTCGATCTCGGAACATGTGTCAAGAACTCGATGTCCTACGGGACACCAGTGAGCGGTTAAAAACCAAACATTGTCTATTACCTACCAGTGCCTCTGCATTTACCTACTTTCAATTTTAGTTATTATACAGTAATTAAATCCATGATCATCTCCAACATTAAACATGCGGCATTACTCCAACAACTGTGGTACTTGACAACACGCAACAACACTTGAGCAAGCGACTACGACACGCAAGTCCAACTATCTACCAAACAACAGGTAATAGGATATGTCCAAGGCAATATAGGGCTGTAAGGGATATCACGGGTACGAGAACTAGACCATCGCAACACAGATAGCAATAGATCAACAGGAGGAAATAAAAACTATAAAAGTAAAATAGGTAGAAAGGGGGAGAATGCTCGCCTGAAAAACATTGTCGAAGGTTCACCAGCGATCAGGTCGACACTCGCATCAACTCATCGGCCTAATCCGTGAAGAAGCAAAGCACTAGCAGAAACACCGGATGCAATATTTAATACTACGGCATAAGATCGGGCATGATGCATGTATGATGTATGACATGGCAAGCATGCGATGCAATTAGGCCATATTAAGCGGAACCGGGGTCCCGACAATTATTAAGTTCATGTGGTTTAGATACCCCGCCATTTAAATGTTGTCTAAACAAGGCAAATTATATCATCGGTTCAATGCACAAATTTAAATGGGAAAATATTAGACTTGATTTGTCCGCATATGGAGCCCATATTTAATTATGAGGTGAATCGGTATAATGCCCCCAAACCACACCAATATGCATGCGAGTATGACAATTAAATATGCAACAGTTAATATAGTTGGTGATTTATAAAATAGGGGCTCGGAAAAGGTCAGACATCTCGGATCGAAGATCTTGGCTCCAAGGGGATTCGGGTTTGGTGGGGTTTGGGCACGCCGGGATCGGTCTTCACATCCGAGAAGGAGAACTTGTCAGACCAGCATCACCGGGAGGACGTGCTTGGTGTTCCACGGTCTTCGGATCCGTGTCGATGATCATGTCGTCCTCTACAGGAACTCGGTGACCACTCGTCGGCGAGGTCGAACTTGATGACAGTGTACATCTCTGGGAAGGTCGACACGATCAAACTTGACATCTTCTTGAGAATCAGCAAGCACACACTTGCGGCGATTTAGCAGCAACTCTAGATATACCCGACAAGCGCAAGCTCACAACAAGGAAACGAGGGCACGTTCAAAACCGCACAAACAGACATGTGTATGGGCGTACAGGAGGTACACAACACTGAATTGGCAATACCAATTGGCGTAGAACATCCTGGCAGCAAGCAGAGTAAGACCAAAGCGGCATCAGGCGCCGGCAGCGGCATGGTGAGGTAGAGCTAGCGACAAGCAGCCAGAGAGGCGAGGATTCAAACGGCACTCGAGCGGCGACTCGGTGACGCGGGCGAGGGGGAGCCCTAGCGGCGAGCGGGGGCGCCGGCCGGTGTTGGGGCTCCGGGGTGCAGCCACGGGAGAGGAAAACCGGGGAGGAAGCGGTCGGGGCAGGGACCTGCTGCCAGCGGAGATCAGGCGGCGGAGGAGGACGGCCGGAGAGGGGCCCGCGGGCGTCGATGCCGAGCTTGGTGCAGGCGACGCCGGAGGACGGGCGACGCCAGAGGACGGGCGGCGGGGAGGTGACGGCGGCTCCTAGCGAAGGGCAGAGGTGCGGCCGAGAGGGAGGGCAACGCCACGTCGAGGGGGAGTCGGGGCAGACGCAGCAGGAAGGCTTGCCGGCGGCGGCTCCCTGGTGCGTGGAGGGAGGAAGATGGGTCACGGGAGAAGAGAGATAGAGTGGGGGTCGAGCGACAGTTGTCGCTAGCGAGCGTGGGCAGGGAGCGAGGCGAGAGAGAGCAAGAGAGGCGAGGGTCGAACGCGTCGGGGTGGTCGTGGTGGGGCTAGGAGAGGGCGTGGGTCGCGTGCGTGGGCTGACCAGGGTGGTGCGGCGGCGGGTGGGGTGGGAAATAGGGTAGGTGGGATTCTAGGGTTTGGCTAGGGTTAGGATTAGGGTTTGGTTGGAGGTGGGCTTCCGGTCGTGCTGGGCTTGACCTGGCCGGCTGGGAGGTCTGCCTCTCTTTTCTTTATAAAATAATTATTTATTTTATTTGTTTGTTTTATTTTAAAAAATACGTTTGCAAATACTTTTTAGAAAAATAAAATAATCTGGAAGAGGCCGCAGATTTTGTATTTGAATAAAGAGGCCTATTTGTAGAAAATAAAATAGGGCTTTTCGCAAAACAGTTTTTAAGCAAAAAGATGCATGATGATGTCATGATGATACACAAAGATAAATCAACAAACGATTCTAGTAGTGGATTTACCCAGGGTGCTACAGCGTGGTGGCCGCAGTCGCCGGAGTGGATGTCGTGGAGGATTTTGCGTCCTTCGGCAGGTTGGACGCAGCGTTGGAATACGCCGGTCATGTTGAGCTTGTTGAGCTCGTCGTCGATGATGAAGAAGGATTTGCAGCGGCGTGCTATCATCCGGGCGTCTGTTTTGTCTGCTAGCAGGGTGCCTCCCTCCAGGTAGGCCATGTACGGCGAGTGCGACCAGGGCTGCCCCTGGTTGCAGCGGGACTCCAATGTCGATCTCCCTTGGGGGAGAGACGGAGAGGCTTGGTGATGGTGTCGAGGAAGACGTCGGCGGGTGGTGCGAGTCTAGCCGAGCCGATGCGAGAGAGTGCGTCAGCCTCCTCGTTTTTCCGCCTGTCGATCCACTCGACGGAATAGCCTGCGAAGTGTCCTCCCAGCTTGTCCACTGCTTGGCGGTATGCCGCCATGGTGGGGGAGATGGCGTCGCAGGTGCCGGCGACTTGCCCAGCGACGAGGTCGGAGTCTCCGTAGCAGCGTAGGCGGTTGACATTCATCTCCTTGGCGGCTCGCATGCCGTGGATTAGTGCCTCGTATTCGGCCATGTTGTTGGTGAAGGGGGTGAAGTCGAGGCAGAGGACGTAGCGTAGCTTGTCGCCCTTTGGAGAGGTTAGCACGATCCCTGGTCCTGCACCGTCCGCATTCTTGGAGCCGTCGAAGTGTAAACTCCAGTAGTGGAGGTATGGCAGCTTTTCTGACTGCTGGGCCTCTTCCCAGTCGGCGATGAAGTCCGCGAGAGCCTGCGACTTGATCGCTTTGTGTGGCTCGTACTTGATGTTGTGGACGCCGATTTCGACGGCCCACTTGGCGACTCGCCCGGTCGCCTCGCGGTTGCGGATGATGTCCTGCAACGGTGCTGAGGAGACGACCGTTATCGGGTGCTCCTAGAAGTAGTGTGGCAATAGCCGCTGTGCTCTGAAGACCGTGTATACCAGTTTCTGGTATTGCGGGTATCGCTGGCGCGACTCGGTGAGGACCTCGCTGATATAGTACACTGGTCGCTGCACTGGGCGCTCCTTTCCTTCCTCTGGTCGTTCGACGACCATGACGGCGCTGACGACGCGCTCGGAAGCCGCGACGTAGACCAGCATGGGTTCCTTGTCGACTGGGCCGGCGAGTAGCGGTGTTGTGAGTAGCACCTTCTTGAGGTCGCGGAGCGCATCGTCTGCCTCCTTGTCCCACTGGAAGGTGGGGTTTTTGCGCATCAGGCGGTATAGGGGCATAGCCTTTTCGCCCAATCGGGGGATGAAGCGACTGAGCGCCGTGACTCGCCCGGCCAGCTTCTGGACATCGCGCAGGCACTCGGGTTTGCCGAGTCGAGCGATCGTGTCGATCTTGGTGGTATTCGCCTCGATCCCACGCTTGGAAACGACGTATCCCAGTAGCTGCCCTGCCCAAAGGTGCATTTGCCTGGGTTTAGCTTTATCTTGTATTTCCGCAGGTTGGCGAATGTCTCTGCTAGGTCAGCGAGTAGGTCTCCCTGGCGAGCAGACTTTACTACCACGTCGTCGATGTAGACGTGGATATTGCGGCCAATTTGGATCGCAAGGCAGTCCTGCATACACCGCTGGTAGGTCGCCCCGGCGTTCTTGAGGCCAAAGGTCATGGCGGTGTAGCAGAAGGCTCCGAATGGCGTGATGAACGCCATCTTCTCGTCGTCCTCAACGGCCATTTTGATCTGGTTGTATCCATAGTAGGCGTCGAGGAAGCATAGTGACTCCAAGCCCGCGATGGAATCGATTATTTGGTCGATCCGTGGGAGGACGAATTGTTCCTTCGGGCAGGCGCTGTTTAAGTTTGTGTAGTCGATACACATCCTCCAGGTCCCATTTTTCTTCTCGACCAGGACTGGGTTTGCCAGCCACTTGGAGTATTTGATTGGCCGGATGAAGCCTTCAGCGAGTAGACGCTGCACCTCCTCGGCGATGGCTAGGCGGCGCTCTTCGTTGAAGGGCCGCAGCGACTGCTTGACAGGTCGCACTTTGGGGTCGGCGTTGAGTTTGTGCTCAGCGAGTTCCCTAGGGACACCAGGCATGTCAGAGGGCTTCCATGCGAAGATGTCCCTGTGCTCATGGAGGAACTCGATGAGCGCACCTTCCTATGCTAGGCTCATGCCCGTCCCGATTGTCACCGTCTGGCTGGAGTCGCCTGGGACCAGCTCGACGGTGCGGCTATGCGTCGTTGCCTCAAAGGCTGAGGTGTTGCCGCCCTCCGAGTTGGGCTTCTTGAGTATGGTGGGGTCGTTGTTGTTGACCCCGCTCGCGTACTTGGCGAGCTCGTCGGCGTGGTTAGCCTCTGCCGCGATGACGGCGTCAGCGAGTTTGGCTCCTTTGGCCTCGCACTCGGCGGCCATGTCGGGGTCGCCGTGGATGGTGATGACGCCGCGTGGCCCGGGGAGCTTCATCATGTTGTACGCGTAGTGGGGGGCCGCCATGAACTTAGCGAATGCCTGGCGCCCCAAGACGCAGTGTAGGGGTTGTCGAAGGGCACCAGCTCGAAGACGATCCGCTCGGTGCGGAAGTTTGCCGGTGTGCCAAAGGTGACTGGCAGTGTGACCGTGCCGATCGGGTACGCCTTCCGACCGGGGACGATGCCGTGGAACGTGGTGTAGGTCGTCTCGACCATCGACTGCGGGAGCCGCAGTCGCCTGAAGGTGTCCAGGTACAGGATGTTGATGGAGCTGCCGCCGTCCATCAATGTCTTGGGGAGCCAGTAGTCTCCCACCTTGGGCTTCACTACCAGGGCGACTCGGCCTGGGTACTTGATGCATGGCGAGTGGTCCTGGCGGCTCAAGGTTATGGGTTGCTCCGACCAGTTGAGGAACTGGGGAACGTCCACCTGGGCCACCGTGTTGACGGCGACGGCGCGGGCAATGACCTTCTTCTCGCGCTTCATGTTGAAGCATGTGAAGGTGTGGAGCGAGCCAGCCACGCTGCCGAATTTTCCGCCGTTTGGCGGGTTGTTGTCGGGGTCTTCCCGCGCTCGCCGTGCCTTCTCGATCTCCTTGAGAGAGTGGTAGTCGGCGGTCGTGTGCATGGTGGGCTTTCCTTCCCTGCTGTGAAATGGACAAGGTTGGTTAAGGAGGGCCGCGGGGTCGAACCTTGCTTTCGCCTTGTAGTTGCCGCCGTCGCGGCGTTGCCCCCCGTCGCGGAGGAAGCTCTTGGGCTCGCGCTGCGCGTGCCCAGCGTTGGCGACGAAGTCGACTCGCCCGTCACTGCGGCGCTTGCCAGTGAGGCGAGTGTTGCTGTAGCGTAGATCGGATCGTCGTCCGTTATCGTTGCCGCTCATGCGGCGTTGTCCTCCCGACTCGTCGTCGGTTTCTTAGTTTGGGTCTTCCTCCGCGTATCTTTTGGCGATCTCAAGGAGGTCCGGTATGTTGTCGAGTGTGCGGTATGCTCGTTTGAGCTTGGCAACCAGGGGCTCGTAATGGCACGAGGTCTTGAAGCAGTGGATTGCGGTGTCTGGGTGGATACCGACCGCGTTGTACCACAGTTCATGCCATCGTTGGACCCAGCTGCGGGTCGACTCGCGAGGTCCCTGGACGCATCGTTCCAGGCCCTCGATGGTGGTGGCACGGGTGTATGAACCCTCGAAGTGCCTGACGAAGGCTTCGCGCATCTCTTCCTAGGAGTCGATGCTATCCGCGGGGAGAGTGTTGATCCACTGCCTGATGTGGCCAGCGATCCCCATTTCCATGAGGTAAGTATCCAGCCACACGGAGGGATTGTACGTGGGGTCGTACTTCTCTATTTCCTTCGGCGCTTTGAAGTTCACCGGGTATCTTTCGCCTCGGATCATTGGTCCGAAGCACCGGGGCCCGAGTCGACTTAGCGACCCCCTCGGCTCGCCATCGCGGCGGTTGGTTAGGGTATGCCGCATGTCGTCAGGCTGGCGTGCGCGCCAGCTCTGGTTGTTGATGATGTGGGTGCGGGCGTCGACGGGCTGACCGTTGGCAGCGACTAAGTTGGTCGCCGGCCGGGGTCGTTGGTGGAGAGTGCCGCGTTCGTGGGTCGGTGTTGGAGCTGCAGTGGTTCGGGTGGCGAGCATTTGAGGGTGTTTGCCGCCAATGGACGGACGCTTGAGGCCGCTCTGCTGCCCGATGAACGCGAGTACATCCGACCGTGTGAGTCGACGCCTGCGTTTTGTTGCTCGACTGCCTTTGCAAGCAAGGCCTTGACGTACTGGATCTGTAGGGTGCCGTCACCGGTGGCCGTGATGCTATCGGCCGCTGCTCGACCCGCCACGAGGTTGCCCATCGGGGTGGAGAATAGTGGCAGGCCATTCGCGTCTTGCTCCCGTGAGGAGACCACGATCCGCGGCTGGTCCCTGGGGGGTGCGCGGTTGGGTGGAGGTGGGGCGCCATTCGCCGTCGACCCTGGTGGGGGCCGGGCGCTTCCTCCTGGTGGAGCGTTCTCGCAGATCGCGCGCTCGGCCAGGCGGGCCGGGTCGTTCTCGTCATCGAAGTTCAGGGCGCGCCCCTGGACGGTGGGGTTCAAGCGCGACCTGATTCGTTGCTGGTGGTAGCGCGACAGCTCCTGCGCCGTCACCTGCTCGAGGCGAAATTTTTCGCGCTCGGCTTGCTCCTTGCGGACTGCTTCCGCCAGCTTCAGGCGGAGTTCCTCGACCTCCGTTGTCGTTGCGTTGGGAGGGATCGGGGTGGAGAAGGGATCCTCCGGTGGGTCGGCGCTAGTCGCCATGTAGGTCGCGGCGTGGCGATCGGTCCCGTTGCAGAGATCGGCGGAGTTTTCTGACCCAGAGTCGAAGTCGAAGATCCCAAGGATGGAGGGATCCTCGAAGTCTCCAACGTTGGAGACCTGGGTGATGCAGCCCGCGGGCGAAGCCGCGATGATGGATCCGGCGAGTGACGCCGGGGTCGCTGAGTCGGCGTCGCCGTTGAGGGCCACGTCTTCCGCGGCCGGGGTGGTTTCAGCCACATCACTGTGGGCTGAGTCGTACTCGGAGGAGAGGCGGTAGATCGTGCGGACCTGACTCTCAGAGAGCCGATCGCGTGGCGGCAACTCGCGGAGGCGAGCCGAGTCCTCCGAGACGATGACGTCTGTGAGGACGACGAAGAGACTGATCGTGCCAACCGGCAGGATCATGCTGTGCGTGACGGGTCGCGCCGCCGGGACGTAGCTGCTCGGCAAGATTTGGAGCATCTTGCCGATCGCTATCATGCGGCCAGTGGCGATCGACTCATTGATGGGCAGATTGGATCTCGCCGCAGAACACGGGCCAGACCGGCCAGGCCCCACGGTGGGCGCCACTATCGTGGGAATGACCACGGCAGATGCTGCAATCGGCGACGAGTAGTAGAACATGGGGCAAGGGCGGCCACCTATCTGCGGTGCGAGATGAGGGCGGAGACACAGGGTTTTACCCAGGTTCGGCCCCCCGAAGGGTAAAGACCTACTCCTGCTAGATTATATTATGATGAGAGTACAATGGGGCGAGCTCGGTGGCTAGGCAGCGAGTCGCTTGGGTGGATGATGGAACGTGTCTTCTACATGCCCTCTAGGGAGGTTTATATAGACTCACCCCCCTAGGGTTTACAGATCTCAACCAAATCAGTTAAGGTTTCGGCAATTGTTTAACCTAATCCGACTGGGCCTATCTACTCTGCTGGGCCTTCAGCTTCCAGTCACTTGAATCTACACTAGGTCTTGGTCCAGTCGCCGTCCTGCAGGCCCACTCGCCAGTTCCTGGGCCGGTCGGAAACGCCCTGCTGGGTATACCCCGGTAGGCATATCCCCATCGCCGCATCTGCCTCGCAGAGCATCGAGTGTTCCAGACCGTTTTCCACCGCCCCTACACCGGGAGCATCGCCAGGAGACCATCGATCGATCGCCACCCTCGTCCACGCCTCTAGCAGCCCATAGCCATGTCGCCACCGTCGCGTGCCCATCCCGTTCGGTCTCGTCGTTGAGACTATAAATAGAGGCCTCCCCCGCTCAAACTCTTCACACCATCTCACTCCCCTCTCCTCACTGATCATTCCACCTTGTTCCCGGAGCAAGGCGAGCAGCGTAGTGCCGGAATTTCACCGGAGCCCGACGCTGCTGGAGAAGAAGGGAGCCAACGATTGGAGCCGCCCCAGGAGAAGCTGCCGGTACCAGGAGGTTCGCCCGCTTCGCCGACCCTCGCCTAAGCCCTGGTGAGCCTCCCACGACCCCCACCTGTCGAGTTAGGGTTCTGTCTCACCGGCGCTGCCCGACGTGGATGATGAACCAGAGCTGTTGGATTAGAACTAGGTCCAACGCACCCCGTTGCCCCGTACCGCTTCGCACCCCTCCGTCTCACTAACGCATCGGGACATCAACTTAACAAGCCCGCGTAATCGCTATGCGCAGCAGGCCGGCCCACTTTCTTTTCCCGCGCAGCCCGCTTGTTTGAATTTAACCTTTTTCCATTTTCATTCAAACAAAGTTCTGTACCTACTTTCAAAAATCAACCCACCTTGATTCAGTGAACCAAATTGAATGAAACCAATCATTTTAGAAAGTTCTGGAAGTGCTGAATCCAAGCCCGTTGGATTCAAATCATTTGGATCTATAGATCACCCTTGGTAAAAATAACAATTCAGAAGCTTTTCTGCATTCAAACATTTTTCAAATTTAAACCATAATAGCTTTTGAGTTGATTCCAACTCTAAAAAATCACAAGTAACCATAACTTTCAGAATATATAAAAATATTTGGATTTACTTAAAAAATAATTTCCAAGTAATAAAAGAATGCCACATAGGCATTTCTAGTCACTTTATTTAAATGAAATTAAAGGTTAAATCTTATTAAATTGTGACACCACTTTAAATCACATTCCCATGTACTAAAATATGTGGTGATGACATGTGTCAAAATGATCCCATGTTTGGTTTGGAGAATATTAAATCTTAAGTAGTTTTTTAATGAGTAGAAATTACTTTTCTAAAATAAAATCAATAAGACAAATGCTTTAATATTGTAATGTTAGTGATGATGCTAGATCATCTATAGAACCATTGTGTGTGATGATTGAAAGTAGTTAAGTATTGTTTGGTGATTCTGTACCTCGTATTTATTAATAGACGCTAGTACCGACCAAGGATACGAGAAGGAAGGAAGATACTACGAAGAAGAAACCGAGGAGAACTTCAACCACTTCTCTGCACAAGGCAAGCTTATAATGATGCTAATGCAATACTTACTAATCAAGTTGACCTATGCAAGCTAACACATGCAAGATACTCTACTTTAGCAAGCTTATACTGATACTGATGCAAGCCTTACCAATCAAGTTGACCTATGCAAGCTCACACTTGCAAGATACTTTACCTATGCAAACAAATAATTGCTTGTTACCAAGCCAACCATATGCCTTAAGCATATATGATTATACCCAATTGATAACCCAATCCTAGTTTTACTTGCAAGCTTTCTACTTTATTTCTTTATCAAAGCTACTACTTAGAGTTTACTTGAGTAAATTGTATATACTAGAAAGATAATTGAAGGTTGCATAAAGAGCATAAAACTTGGCCTAACCCCTCATTAGTACTTACCCCCATTCGTAGATGCTAGTGCTAAGCATAAAACTTGATCAACTTTAGATGGGAATACTAGGTGGAAAAATGGTTATGAAAACCTTGGAATGATGGATCATTCTATTGAGATGTTTTGACATGTGTTTCCGAACACCAGATGATTTTGGTGATGAAAATGTTAAGGCATGAGCCTTAGCCCTTTATAAAACTGATGGTTGTCTGGATGCGATACCATTCCAATTTTACCGTAGAACCACAATACCCGAAGATTGGGTAGGGCTTGACTATAAACTTATGTACCTTAGTATTAGTTCCCTCACAGCCAAGGTAGGAGCTGAGGCTACCTTGTGAAGATTGTCCACCTGTGCAGTACCCAAGATGACAGTTGGTCATGGTTGGGAGGCCAAACTCACAGGAGAGGTGCTTATACTAGGGCGTGTAATTGAAAGGTTAGGATTGATTATCCGCATACTGAGTATGGTGAATTCAGGATTTGTTCCTGACGGATGTATCAAATGTCGTGGTGAAAGTGTAAAATCTCTGCAGAGTGTCCAACTATTCGAATAGCCATGTCTGCGGTTATGGAAATTTGGAGTGGCCATACTGTTCCCCCGTCAGATGTTTTCAAAATGACTTGTGAAATGAATTGAGAATTTGACTTGACCACAATAGAGTTGTGGCATGAGATACAAGTCCCCCTTAGGTGTTATAAATTTTCAACTAGCTTTCGTAGCTTCTGAACTTAGTAGAGGTAAATCTGGATTTTTGCAAAACAACCCTAGAGCTTAGTGTCCTACTACAAAAAACCCCTTCACTTGTTAGTACTAGTTTGCGAGTACTTAAAGAGTATTCATGGCTATTCCCATGGCCAGAATATGAAGAGGAGTACCAGGAGGATGGACCCCAGGAAGGTTACGACAACTAGGATCATCTCCCATCGTCAGCATTGCCTGTGACCCCGAAGATGGAGCTTCGCCCACGTTACGGTTATTATTACATATTCCGCTGCTTGAGTTGTATTAAGAACTGGATCATGAGATCCTTATTTGTGTAAGACCTTATGTATGGTATGTAATGGATGATGTACTGTCGTATCCAATTCTTTATGTCTCACAAAAATGGTATTCCTGGGATTGCGATGTATGGCATAACAGGCATCTGGGATTAAAAATCCAGGTTTTGACAAGTTGGTATTAGAGCCATCCTGACCATAGGAGACCCTAGTTAGACTGGACGTTTGAATCAAAAACTTAGTTTCAAAACCAAAGAAAGCAAATATTTACAAAAACTTATTCCCATTCTTATCACCTTTATTCTTTCATGAAAATTCATGTTCCTCAAAAAACTCTTGCAAATACATAAAATTTGACACACTTGACCACTCTAGTAACTTACTCATCCTATATTCTTAATAGATGGAAGTGAAGTACAGCAAGTTTTATCAGTTGGGGAATGGAGGAGACCTTATCTTTGAGAGGGATTTGTACCAGCTTTCGGAACTTCTAGAGCGTCCGCACCCCGAGTTCTTCAGAGCTCAGCTCAATGATCAAGGAGGAGAAGATCTGCAGTGGCTAATTGTTGCAAGTCTCCGAGGAAAGATTGAACCTCCCACTGCTAAGAGAATTCAGTTTACCTTAAGAGAGAACAACTGGCTCGATGGACTTGCCAGGGCCATGCAGGAAGCTCTTTCCCGTCTGTGTGGGCAGAGTATCAACCAAATCAAGGGAACCCGCTTTGAGTTTTGTCCAAGGCGTGATGAAAATGGATAGCCACTGGAAGCCCCATATCACCACGAGCTGAAGACCCAATTGGACCACCTTAGCTTCATGATGTACGATCGTCAACAGGAATTGGACAATTGCCGTGACTACTCCAACCACAAGTCCGCCATCATCAAGACGAAGGATCAGACCATCGCCATGCTAGCAAAGGATCGCAAGTCTCGCTGCCGTCAGCTTGACAAGAAGGAGCGCATCATTGCCCGTCTTTGCCACCGTATCTCGGCTTTGGAGGAGACCATCCACGAGAGAGACATGCAGTTGGAGGAAAGGGAGAATGCCGGAGAGGATCTTCGTGGAAACCCTTACCCCTATCTCAAAGATGATGATTTTTTGGAGGATCAGGCTATGGATTTCTTCACCGATGAGGATGATTATGCCTTCATCAATGACGATGAGGATGATGAGGATGACGACTACACCGACTCTAAGGAGTAGTAGCACTTGAGCACTAGCGTAGTGAGTAGTATTCGGTCCCACTATATCGTAGTTTACAGAATGGTTCTTAAAACCATCTGTTTTTCTTGTTTTGTGGTGTGTGTTTGTATCGTGTGAATGAATGAATGAAAAGCAAGTTGCAAAAAAAATCTTAGTCAAATTTTAAAAACTTTTCAAAGTCCCAAAACCTTAGAAATTTCCCTCTTTTCTCATGATCTACCTCAATCTTCAGATGCCACGCGGAGGAAGTGGTTCATCCCCGGACCCGATGTTGCAGATCCTGCAAATGTTGGTTTCTGACCGCGAAGCTGAAAGAGCCGAACGTCAAGCCAACCTAGCCACCCTTCAGCAGATAGCTCAGCTAGCCCACAACAACCAAGGCCAAGGAAATGAGGACAACCATGGACCTAAGCTCAAGAAGTTCCAGAATAACAACCCGCCTGTGTTCACTAAGTCTGGAGAGCCCCTAGATGCCGACGATTGGCTGCAAACCATGGAAACTAACCTGGAAGTCGTCAGAGTGGAAGCTAACGAGAAAGTTCTGTTCGCCACCAACTATATAGCTGGAGATGCCAGGTCATGGTGGAACAGTGTTCGCGCAATGACCGGAGGACAGATGATGACCTGGGAGGAATTCAAGGTCAAGTTCAGCAGAACCCAGGTGCCACCGGGTTTGATCAAGAGGATGAGAGACGAGTTCAGAGAACTGAAGCAAGGAAGGATGACCGTAGTGGAATACCGTGACAAATTCTTGTCATTAGATAGGTATGCCCCGGATGAGATCGACACCGAAGCCAAGAAGAAAGAGAGATTCCTGAATGGTCTGCACGATGGGATGCACACTGTGTTAGTAAATATCCCCTTTGCTGATATTGAAGCCCTTGTCGACTCTGCCATCCAGATCGAAGGAAAGATCAACCAAGCCAATGAGAACCGCAAGCGTCGCATGATGCATCATCCAGGAACCCATCAGACTCCAAAGTATCGCCCTAACCCATCTCCGGGATTTGCCCCAAGAACCAACAGACCCCCGATGAACCGTCCCACCTATCCCAATCGTAGAAACCCTAGGCCATGAGGAAATCACAACAACCCCGGCAACTCTAGCAATTTCAACCGTGCACCACCCAGGTTCAACAATAATGTTGCCGCCAACACCAACACTGCCCCTAGTACTGGAAGCAATGCTGTGCCTGTTGCAGCAAAGGACAAGTCGCAAGTGACTTGTTATGACTATGGAAATAAGGGTCACTACACCAACGAGTGTCCCAACAAGAACAATGCCACAGCCCCCAATGCTAATGCCCCAGCTCAGCAGCAGCGTCATGTTCAGCCTGGAAGAAGATTTGCCCCAGGGAATTCGCTCAACCGCAACGGCCGTCTTTTTCTCATGCATGCTGAAGAAGCTCAGGAAGCACCAGACGTCGTACTGGGTATGTTTTCTGTTAATTCAATACTTGCTCGAGTGTTGTTTGATTCCGGTGCATCACACTCATTTGTCACCGAAGAATTTGCATGCACTAGTAAAATTCAACCAACCAAACTGAAGCATGTTATGATCGTCCAAATTCCCGGTTTAACCACAAAAGCTAGGAAGATTTGCAAAGCCGTCCCTATCCGAATCCATGGCATAGATTTTTATGCTAATCTGATAGTACTCAGAACAAAAGATTTGGAAGTAGTACTAGGAATGGATTGGATGTCCAAACAGAAAGGATTGATTGACTGCGCCAAGAAAGCCATCACCATGACCAGTACAGCCGGAATATCAGTCAAGGATATATCTGAAACCTTACCTCGTCAATTCAAGTGCAACGAGAGTATAGCCCAACCTACCATTGACCAAGTCCGGATACTCTGCGAATACCCTGATGTATTTCCAGATGTTTTGCCCGGTATGCCCCAGATCGGGATATCGAGTTTATCATTGAACTAATCCCCGGAACATGACCCATAGCCTAGAGACCCTATAGTATGAACCCGTCGGAACTGGCAGAACTGAAGAAGCAACTGGATTCCATGTTGGAAATTGGATTGGTTCAACCAAGTGCGTCGCCTTGGAGATCACCTGTTTTGTTCCTGGACAAGAAAGATGGAGGTAACCGTTTGTGGACGGATTATCGGAAGTTGAATGATGTTACCATCAAGAACAAATACCCATTGCCCAAGATAGAAGATTTGTTTGATCAATTGACCGGTGCCAAAGTGTTTTCTAAGATTGATCTTAGGACTGGCTATCATCAACTCAAGATTCGTGCAGAGGATATTCCCAAGAGTGCCTTTACCACCCGTTATGGATTATACGATTACACGGTCATGTCCTTTGGATTAACCAATGCCCCCGCTTATTTCATGAATCTCATGAATAAGATTTTTATGGACTTCCTGGATAAGTTTGTCGTTGTTTTCATTGATGACATTCTAATTTATTCCAAATCAGAAGAAGAACATGAGCTACACCTAAGGACCATTCTTGGAACCCTTAAAGAGCATCAGTTGTATGCCAAGTTTAGCAAATGTGAATTCTGGTTACAGGAGGTAGGATTCCTCGGACACATTGTATCAGCCGGAGGAATTGCCGTAGACCCTGCAAAGGTGAAAGATGTCGAAGATTGGCACGCCCCAACCACTCAAACCCAAGTTCGTGCATTTCTCGGATTGGCGGGATACTACCGCAAGTTCGTAGAAGGATTCTCGATTATCGCCAGACCCATGACCCAATTGCTGAAGAAGGACAAGAAGTTTGAATGGACCGACAAATGTGAAGCGAGTTTTCAAGAACTCAAAAGGAGATTGATTTCAGCCCCAATCTTAATCATGCCGAATATCACGAAGCCTTTCGACGTGTATTGTGACGCATCCAAGATCAGTCTCGGATATGTGCTAATGCAAGAAGGCAAGGTTATATCCTATCTATCCCGACAATTGAAACAACATGAGCAAAATTACCCAACCCATGACCTCGAACTCGCAGTCGCAGTTCTAGCCCTGAAGACATGGAGGCATTACCTGATGGGAAACCGTTGTGAGATTTATTTGGATCACAAGAGCTTGAAGTATATATTCACTCAGAAGGAGCTGAATATGAGATAGAGAAGATGGATTGAGCTAATCAAGGATTACGACCTGGACATTCACTATCACTCTGGTAAAGCCAATGTGGTAGCCGATGCCCTTAGCAGATTGCCGTGCTGCTTGAACTCCATGATTTTGAAGGAGAAACCAAGCTTGCACAAAGAGATGGAAGATTTTCGAATGGAATTAGTGAGTGAAGGATTTTTGGCTAGCATCGAACTTCAACCCACTTTGATCAGCCAGATCAAAGAGGCGCACAAATGAAATGCTAGTATCGACGGAATCAAGCGTCGTATCGATACATGCAAAGTACCCGGATTCACCGAAGACGAAGAAGGAGTTATGTGGTACCAAGGACGCCTTTGTGTACCCGCAGATTCTAAGTTGAAAGAAGTTATTTTGAAGGAAGCTCATGATACTCTTTATTCTATCCACCCCGGAGGGACTAAGATGTATCACGATTTGAAAGAGCAGTTTTGGTGGCATAAGATGAAGAGAGAAATCGGAAGCTATATCGCCAAGTGTGATATATGTCAGCGAGTCAAGGCAGGACATCAAAGACCCGCTGGATTGTTGCAACCATTGCAGATTACGGAATGGAAATGGGATTCTGTTGGAATGGACTTTATCACCGGATTGCCTACTTTTTTTGAGGGTAAAACAGTAGGGTAGAGAACCCCACTGCAATTTTTATAAATCATAAAGAGTTACAAAAAAGTATTTATAAGTTCAGTCCACCTCAAAAGAGGGATAACATTCTAAGCAGCTATCTCTTGTCTAAATTATTCTTAATCCAATCTTTGAGGCCCTGATAATTCTTTTTCTTAATTCTATACAGGACCCATCTTAATTCCTGGGCGACAATAGCCCTCCATTCCTCAATCGAAGCATGCTTGTTGTTGAAGATTTCATTGTTTCTGCACATCCATATGCCCCAAGCTCCTAAGATAATAATTTCCATTGCAAAAGGGACTTTAAGATCTTTTTTAGTACTGGATAAAGCTTCAAAAAGATTTTGATTAGCCACTTGGATATGGGAAATTTCAGCCCAGCAAGCTCTTGCAAAAGGACAGTCCCAAAATAAGTGTAGAATGGTTTCCTCACTGATGCAGCCATGAAACACACATTCATAAGAAGCCAGAGTAAAACATTTCCTTTTCAGAAGGTTTCATGTGTTTAGCCTATCAAGGAGCAGGAGCCTGAAGAAGAATTTATGCTTTTGTTGACAGGAGGATTTTCCACAACCAGGAGAAATGTGGCTGTACAGGCTGGTAACCAGATAAAGAATAGTAAGCCTTTTGGACTGAAAAATTACTGCCCCAAATGTAACTCCAGTTGTCAGCTTCCCCCTGCATGCCAACACTGAGTATTTGCTCAAGGTTTTGATATTCCTGGTAAGCTTGTTGTGACAGAGGGAGAAAAAAATGATCTGGAATATTAACTGTCTGCGGAAACTCATTGATAGAGATGTGTGGGTTTTTTGCATAAGAAAGGAGATGAGGAAGCTTATGCTGCAGACATACATCATTCCACATATCAGACCAGAGAAGGGTGGACTTTCCATCACCCACCAAGCACTTTACAATTCCTTTAAATATGTCAACCAATTTCAGATGAGCTTTCCACCAAAAGGATCCCTCCAGACTTCTTCCAGGTAGTTTACCATTACAGTAATAAGTGTTCTAGATAAGGTGAACCCATGGGATATCCTTGTGATTGTAAAATTTATCCAAATTCTTCAAAAGAAGTGCGGAGTTTTGAACATTAAGGTTAAGCACCCCCAATCCCCCATGGTTCTTAGGTCAACAAACTTTCTTCCATGCAACAAGAGCTTGACCCCTAGCTTGAACATCAGATGTTTTCTTTCTCCACAGGCATTGTCTCATATACTTAATCAACTGATCTTTAATAGTGACAGGAAGATCAAAACAACTCATGTAATACATGGGAAGGGAAGATAAAACAGATTTAACTAACTGTAATTTCCCTCCATAATTAAGAAAATCAGCAATCCCACACAATCTTCTCTCAACTCTCTGAACAATAGGCAAAAAATGTTCCACTGCAGGCTTATTAATGCTTAAAGGCAGTCCAAGGTAGGTGAATGGCAATGAGCCAGGGATGCAAGATAGTGTATTGGCAAAGTGCTCAAGCCTCACAGTGTCCATGTTAATTGGCATCATACTAGATTTAGAATAATTAACTTTGAGTCCAGTGGAGAGTGCAAAAGTATGAAGAAGAGCCTTGAGGCACAATAATTGCTCAGAGTCAGCCTTAAGAATTAATAAAGTGTCATCGGCATACTGCACAACAGGGAAATCAGGACAGAACACACCTTCAATGGGAAGGGAAAGAAGACCAAAATTCATTGCTTTATTGAGAATGCTTTGGAGAAGATCAGCAGCCAAGGCAAACAGGAGAGGAGACAAAGTATCACCTTGTCTTACATCTCTTCTGCAATAAAATTTCTTTCCAGGCACTCCATTTAACAGAACAGAGGAGGAAGCTGAACAAAAGATTAACTGAATCCAAGAAATCCATTTATCACCAAAACCTTTGGCTTTGAGGATATTGATAATTGCAGAATGCTCAATTCTATCAAAAGCCTTTTCAAAGTCAAGCTTAAGAATTGAAATTTTTTCTTTGGATTTGTGGCATTGGTCAAGGAATTCAAATGCCCAACCTAAACAATCTTGAATAGACCTTTGTTTGAGGAAACCATATTGATTCTTGTGGACAAGTTTAAGGATGAACTTCTGCAATCTATTAGCCAGAATTTTGGTTATAATCTTGAGGACACTGTTTAGCAGAGAAATAGGCCTAAAATCAGCAGGTGTTAGAGGAGCTTCAATTTTTTGAATGAGGGTGATAAAAGAGGCATTAATGCTTTCCAAGGAAGTTTGCCCCTCATAAAAATCCATAAGGAGTTGTTTGACATCATCCTTAATAATAGGCCAACATTGTTTCATGAATTCATTGTTAAAACCATCTGGGCCAGGGGATTTATCATTTGGAAGTTCTTTAATTACATCTTCAATCTCCTCATCAGAGAAAGGTTTTTCCAAAGAATCCTTTTCCTCTTTCCTTAAGCATTCCCCTGCCAAGTCATTAAGATTGAAGTGCATTTCATGCTTATCAGAAGTACCCAATCTATCTTTAAAGGCTTTCCATAAGAGATCTGCTTTGCCATCATGATCATGAATCTCATCATTAGAATCATCTTGGAGCATGGAAATGTAGTTATGCCTGAAACTTATGGTAGCTTTGGAACGAAAGAATTTTGTGTTTTCATCACCTAGCTTAACCCATTTAATTTTCCCCCTCTGCTTCCAATAAGTATTTTGATCTTGTCAAAGAGAAATTATAGGATTCTTCAGGAGATCTCTGAGATTCCATTCTAGGACAGTAAGAGTTCTCATTTCCTCCATGGCATCCAGAAGATCAATGGTGGCATTAACATTGCAGATTTGTGATTTTAGGTAGGGCAGATTTTTTGCCCAGAGCTTCAGCCCCCTTCTTACATTTTTGAATTTAGCATTAATTTTTTTGGCAGAATCCTAAAAGCCAACAGGAATATTGCAGGCATTTTGAACAATAGCTTTAAATTCCTTATGATGCATCCAATGATTTTCCAATCTGAACACCTAGGCTTTGGGTATCATTGTGCCAATGGAGATGACACAAGGAAAATGATCAGAGGTAGGCTTTGTAAGAGGAGCAACAAAAAGTTGAAGGAAAGCTCTGAGTCCAGGAAGCAGAAGTAAAGAACCAGTCCAACCTTTCCAAAAGGGGTTCTTTTTGCATGTTACTCCAAGTAAACTTTTTACCTTTAAGGGGTAATTCTATGAGACCCAAATTATTAATGGCTTCATTGAAGAGAAGCATACCATTGACATCGCCACCCAGTCTATTTCTGTCAGAAGGCTTTCTACAGAAGTTGAAGTCACCCACAATGAGCCAATCCATATCATCAGGCATATCAATATTTCCAAACCAATCTAAAAAGTCTGCCTTTTTTTCAGGTAAGCATGGCCCATAAATATTGGTGAGGATCCAGGTTTCATTGGACAAGAGAGATGTCAAGGTGATGGAGATGGAGAACTCATTGTGAAAGGAAAGATGCCCAGAGAACAGAGAACTATTCCAAATGGTGATCAAAACCCAGAGGCTCCCCTGGAGGGAAGAAATTCAAAATTGGTAAATTTGGGGGGGCAGAATTTTTTTATGTAAGAGATGTCAAAATCTTCTCTCTTAGTTTCTTGAAGGCAAATAATATCACAGCCAGACTCATCAATTTTATTTTTGAGAGCAACCCATTTTTTTGAGAGTTAATACCCCTGATATTCCAGTTCAAGATCTTCCAAATTCTTTTGTTATCCATTAAGAAACCAGATGTATGTAGAATGATGAGGTGATATAAGTAATGTAACCACCCAATTGAGGAAACAACAGCCACATAGACAAAAGGCAATCCATATCATAACTCCACTGATAGATTCAACAACAAGTACCAAACACATGAAAAGACCACAAGAGTAGTTCACAGAACAGGGAGTCAACAAGACTCCAGCAAAAGACTTAGTTTGATACATTAAAACACTTAAGTGGGGGGTTTCTTCTTGGCTTGCTGACCACAGGTACCAGTAGCCCCAGCTTTCTTCTTGCCTCCAACGCCCAAGCTTGATGAGCCAGTTCCTTTGATGCTGCCTTTTTGAGGAGCCTTTACTCCCACTTCAGTGGCTATCCCTTTCTTGAGCAACCTCTTCTCCAGGTCACCATCCTTAACCTTGCAGAAAGAGGCAGCAAGATTTTTAACTATTAAGGATTCAAGCATGGTGGAACAACATTGCAAACCAGACAATCAGCAATTAAGCAATTTAGGTGGCTTTTAAAACCCCCATTCAGTTCAACAATTCTAGGGCTTCTTCTCACCTCAGTGTCCATAAGAGGCTCCTTGCCCTTTCTCTTTCTGGAAGGGGTGGAGGGAGAGCAGGAAGATTGTTTAGCTTCAATGCCCAGACAAGGAGGAGCCATCTGAGAAATGCTCTCATTAGGGATGATGAAAGAAATGGAGTTCTCTTCAGCAATAGGCTCTTTAATAATTTCCCATAAAGGAGAAGTAAGGAAGCTCTTAACCCAACTAAACTTCTCAGGGGTAGCAAGCATGAGAGTAATAAAGTTAAACCAACTTACAGGGATATCACACATGAGAGAGCCTTTAGAGGAAGTGTCCTTCTGAATATGAGGAGCAAAATAACTTTCCCAGCGCTCCAGGCCTTGTTGGGAAAAGCCCTGTTTTGCAACATGCACATCAGGAATGGACACAAAAGTTCTCACCATTCCCACCTGGAGATGTGCCTCATTAGGAGAAAGGAGATGCTGATCCTCCAACATCCAATCCTCATTTTCAGCAGCCACAGCACTTGAATCCATGGGGTCCCCACCCTCCCCTCATCATCTGAGTTTACCTCATCATCATCAACCAAATAGTTCTGTAAAATGTTCTGAAGGCCTTCACCAATACCAACACCTTGGGGTCCAGTAGCCACACTCTGATTGTAAGATCCCTCCTTTGTAAATGAAAAGGATCCCTGTGGTTGCAATGCTAGTCCCTGGATCAATGCTAGCATCCACAGTTTAAGATGAAGTACACAGATACAAAGGTCATTATTACAGTCATTCCAGAGATAAACATAGTCTTTACAACTCCAAGGCCACAGGCCTAGTACAAGAGTTTGGAATAAGTAAATAAATAAAAGTCTTCGTCTTCATGTGCCACAGGCAAACATGTTGAGTGTACACTCATGACACCTAATCCTCATCAGAGTAACCTGCAACATCACAAGTTATAGCCACAGAGGGTCAATACATTGGAATAGTATTGGCAAGTGATACCTTAGTATAATTTAGGTGGACTAGATACTACATGCAATTTGGCTAAGTGTAGCTTGGCTTGCTTTGCTCAAAATAGGTTTTGCCTATTAGTTGAAAACACTAAGTTTTTCTTTGTCAAAACTTTTCTCAAGGAACCACCAATAGACATTGAGGTCCTTCACCCTTGTTCACCCACCAGTTTTTACTTATAAATTGGGATGAGGAGATTCTTGATAGCTTCCATGTCTTGATGCTCAAGTTGTCCATTACCATGGACTTGGCTAAGTACTTAGATTTTTCCATCTGCAGAGGTTGTGCACTTTCCCCACAAGCCTTGATTTTCACCAAGACAGGACCTTTCAGAAGCTTTCCCTTAGACCAAATGGACGCGTTCCAACCTATCATCCCACTACCACCAACTGTCCATATGGCTAAGTTCTAGCAACCTATGTGATCCTGGCAGAGCCCATATTGCCAAGTGGCTGCACTTGAAGCTTCTTAACACTTGGCCTCTAAAAATCTCTTTGTTCCTGGGTGGCTTTCCACAAGTGAGATACACAAGGTTCACCAGTCCCCTGGCCTTGTGTAACCACTCAACACAAACCATTCCTTCCATTCCACCCAGGTGTTTTGTTAACTTAGTTGTTTTATTAGGCAAAACACAAGTCCAAAGACATAGAAATATTTTCATCATAGCATGTATATTTCACCAACCCTTGTTTGCTACTAGCTAGGCTAAGCATGGCATAAATAATACTTAACTTAGAAATTCCCTAGCAATTCTACAACTACTAGGATTTCCCAACATGGTATATAAGCAAAATAATAACATGCAAGACTTAGCAAAATATTTCTAATGCTTAGTATAAAACATGGGATAAAAATATTCATGAAGTACCACTTGCCTTGGTAGTTTGGAGAGTAGCTACACTCCTCACAATCACAATCACTGGCACCAAAATCTACACAAAGAATCATAGCCACAATCACATACAAAGCATATACAATCAAAAATATATGCATGCATGCAAAATGATATGTGATGATTTTTAAAACTCAACAAAGCAAGTAAACAGTACTGGTCCAATAACAAGTTAAAAACTTGCCAAACAACAATTATTTAAACCCTAAATTATTTCCTAAACATTTCATATACTCAAATTATCCCTACACAAGTTTCTGCAAATAAAATCATTTTAACAGAAGCAAAAAATTAAACACATTGCATATTTAGAAAGATCTTGCTCTCCTGATTCCAACGGTATAAAATTTGTCAAATCCTAACATGGGGATCAAAAGTTATAGCCAAAACAAATTTAAATATCTAATAGATTCAAATTCTGTTTTTAAACTCTAACTGCTGCCACGCGTCTTGTTCTAATTGGCCCGTACCGCTTCGCGTAGGATCACGCTTCTGAGCCGTTAGATCTACTTAAACTGCATGGCTCAGATCTACTCGTAATGATTCGTTAAGTGATCTATTCCTGTACGCTAGATCCAGATCTGACGGCTCTAGATCAAGCAACCAAAGCTGGGCGGCGCTGGCGGTGGCTACTGGCGGCGGCGAGCTCGGCCTACGGCGGCGCAGCGCTACAGGTGGATAGGGGGTTGTTGGAGACGCTTACCAGAGACGCGACGACGTGCTGATGCTCAACCTGGTGGCGGCTTGGCAAGGGGCGCACGGACACGGTCGCTGGGGCTCGTCGGAGTTGCGGGCGGCGTCTGTCGCTTGCTGTCGAGGTTGTTATCGAGGTTCTGCGTCGTCCTAGCACAAGGTAGAGCGTTTAGGAGATGCGCAAGTGTCTGGTGGACAAGATGGTACCAAAGGGAAGGCAAGGGGCGCTTAGTTCTTACCGTATTGCTCATCGGAGTCGAGCGACGGCGCTGGTGGTTGCGGGCGTGAACGAGAACGACGACCTGGGTCACGAGCAGGCAAACTAGGGGTGTTAGCAGATGCACAAGGACATGGCGGTCACGCTCGTTTGAACCAGAGACGGCGGGGCGGTCGGAGCTTACCGGAATCGCCTGCCGGAGTTGCTCTGTCTGCGGCGGTGTAGAGGTAATTGCGGGCAGCCTGGGGGCGTAGAGGTGGCGCTTGGTGAGGGGAAATGGCCGCGGTGCAGAGGGGATCTTATAGCCAGAGCGGGGGCGAGGATTGCGCGGTGAATCAATGGCAATTAAGCGCGCAGTAACAGCGGCGAGGTAACGGCGGAGCGAGCGGTGCTGGCGCGCGTGATTGACGACGAAGGCGACGTGGTCGCAAGGTCCACTCGTCAGCGGGTTTAAATAGCGAGGGGGTGGGGTCGTGTGGTCAGTGACTCTGGGGGTGTGTCTGCGGGTGAGCGAGAGAAAGAAGGACCCCGGGTGGGCTTAGTGGGCTAGATTAGTAGTTGGGCCAGATAGGTAGCGCTGGCCCTTTTCTATTTATTTTCTCCTTTTCTTTTTTCTGTTTTGATTTTCTGAAATGTTTTTCAAATCCAAATCAAATGAGTTTGAATTCAAATCTTCCCTAGGTTCTTATACTATAACCTTGCACTCAAATGTGTGCCCAACACTACTGTCCAAACCAAACATTTTGATCAGAAGAAACTAAAAATAAAAACAAGCCTTTATGATATATATTCAGTAGGCATAATATTGGTTTTATTATTCATTTTGTTTTGAAATTTGTTCAAACTTTTGGTGGTGCCTAAGTTTGAATAAACAAACTTTACTGAATCAAAACAAGTATTCTTCTCATTGGAAGATAGCACTAAGGCTTGAGCAAACCTACATAAAATAATAAGCACAAATGCTTCTGTTTTGAATTGATTTGTTTGAAATGAAATTCATATGCTCATGGATGCATGGATGATATGCATAAGTTTGAAACATTATTTTGAGGATGTTACACTAATCCTCAGCAACCACTGGCTCAGCATTTACAGACTCATCATCATCAGACTCCCAGTCTTGGACAAGGATGGCACCTGTAACCCCACTGTTAACATCCCGTGGGGGAAGATTAAGGTTGTCCACAGGCATGTCTTCACCAGGAGCAATGACAGGGCCTTGAACAGGAGCAGCAGCAGCTTCCCAGGGGCCCCAACCTTCATTATTGTCACCTTAAGGAGCAGGATCCTGCACAGGGGCCAACCACTGACCCAAACCACCCCCAGGAGCAGGGGGTAGGGGGAGGAGGGGGTATCTGGGGCCCAAAGACAGGTGCAGGATGTGGGTCCACATTGTCATCTAGAAGTGGGTCCTCATCAGGTGGCCGCCCCAAGTAGGTCACTTTGCAGCACTTCAACAGAAAAAGTCCAGGATTCAGACTCCACCAAGTCGCCAATAGTAAACCTTACACTCTTGGGGATATCAACCAGATCAGTAACACGAATCTTCGCAAGAATCCTTCCTTTTTGGTCCGGGTCCCTCTCCCATAAAAGGACTTTCCCAATATCAGCAAAAACCGCGTTCAGATCCTCAGTATGCCAGTGGTCCAATGGAGGACCAACTAGCTGTAGGGTTCGCAGCATAGAAAACAAAAATTTTCCTACGATGGGAACAACTATGTACCAAGATCTATCTACTAGATACAAACAATGAGCGGATGTATATCTGTAGAGAACATACCCTTGAAGACCGACAAAGCTTAACGAGTCCAAACTCGTGGTTGATGTAGACGATCTCTTGCCGATCTCAAGATCAAGAGGAAGTCCTAGCGTCGCAAAACAGCAGCGCATCCGTGCTCGCACACACGTTCGAGGCACCGAGCAACCTCCGCCTCCTCGCTCCAGCGATGCAGCGGAAGCACAACTCTTTCTTGCCGAATAGCCACCGGGAACATGTATCTCGCTAGTCCGAGACCATGGGGGATAAATACTAGAGGGGAGAGAGATCCTTCACGAGGAGGTGTGTGTGAGAGAGAGGGAGGGGGGATCCTTTTATAGGGAGAGGGGGGCACCCAAGGGGCCATGCGCCCAGCCGTGGGGCTGCCCCCACCTCTTCCGCATTCATGTGGGTGGACACTCCACTCACTCAAATGCCTTTCAATTCCCTCCACTCAAAAACCCACTCAAATTCCCATTAAATTTCCACCAAATTTAATGCAAACTCTCATTAAATAAAACTCCTTTTATTTATTCAGAATTTTGTCAATTACTTTAATGACAAACATTCACATATAACCCCTTGCTAGTATTTCATTTCACATGCAGAAACACTTTCTACAATTTCACCCGAAAACCCGTTTTGGTATCTAGTGAAATAAATTCCTGCGCTTGTTATTCTTTTCGGCATGAAACTTTTGCTCCAAATGGATGTCGGTGTCTCTTAAGTGTGTCACCCTACGGTTCGCGAATAATGCGGACATGATCGAGACCCTTCTCAGATCAATAATCAGAAGCGGGATCTGGAGACCCATACTGACTCCCACACATTCAACGATGACTTTCTTGTGATCGTCGGAACCTTTTACGCTAGTATCTTAATCTCTTTGTTTCACGATATATTACATGTCCGAGATTCGATCATCGGTATCTCCATACCTAGTTTGATCTCGTTACTGACATGCACTCTTTTCTCGTTCCCGTGATATAACATTCTAGTGATCAAATCACTTGCTTGCAAGCTAATCAATGTGATATCACCGAGAGGGCCCAGAGCATATCTATCCGTCATCGGGATGAACAAATTCCACTCTCGATCCATGGGCCTCAACATAACACTTTATTAGTTCTGAATCCATCTTTATAATCACCTTGTTACGGTGTGACGTTTGATGTTATCAAGAAACTCTTCCGGTGTTAGTGATTGACATGATCTCATGGTCTACGGATTAGGATCACTTCATAAGTTGTTATAGCAATATAAACTCAATGACTTTGATCGTAATGCTATACTTCGGATGAATGTTCATCACACCATTACACTAATGTTGTGATCCCGTTATTAACAACATCCAATGTCCATGATCAGGAAACCTTGATCATCTTGTTAATCAACGAGCTAGTTTATAAGAGAGGCATAACTAGGAACTTTCTGTTTGTTTATTAAACACACATGTATTAACGTTTCCGTATTAATATAATTATAGCATGCAAAATAAGCATTTATCATAAACAAGGAATACGATAATAACCACTTTATTATTGCCTCTCGGGCATATTCCCTTCAGTCTCCCACTTGCACTAGAGACAATAATCTAGTTTGAGAACTTTGCGTATTGAACACTTATGGCTTTCCGGTGTTCCATATACGCAATTGCAAGTGGTTAACATAATCTACGAATCTGACGCTTCAGGTCCGTGTGTATTTGCATGTCTTTGCGTCTTCACGCATCACTCATTCTCCAATGAGATGGCATTGTATAAATTTGGTCTTTCGGTGAGACCTTTAGTTCCTTGGGGTTAAATCATGTCGATACTATTGTCATACAATATATCTTTAGTGTTAGCCCGTTGCGAACCACACCTTAGTTTGATAACAAACTACTTGACACAAATTCCCTCCTTTGCTGCTACTATAGCAGTCATATACTTAGCCTTTTGTTGTAGTATCCGTCACAATGTCTTAACTTTGGAATTCATCCAAATCCATCATGGAATCTCCTTTCCATTACATTGTGCCACCCATAGTTTAAATTGAGATAAACTTAATTTGTATCCTGTGACAAAACTAGTATCAATGTAACGCTTTACAATGAACTATTTGTAATTGTTTGTCACCTCTACACAAATATATTCTTAGTTCTTCCAAAAGATCATAAGAATATTCTCACTGTCGTCCAATGATCATTTTATGATTCATTCTGGTATATGCTCATAACACTTAGAGCATAGGACATATCTGGATGTGTACATATCATGGTATGATTGATCAAAACATTCTCGTGATTTGCCTCATCAAGTGTCAAAGCACTTGAATCTTGTTTCACTTATCAAGTGTCGATACACTTGAATCTTGATTCAATTCCTTTCCATGCGACAAGAACCGTTTCTTGTCGTTTCTATATTGAACTCCTTCAATATCTCATATATGTACGTTTGGCACAACCATATTAGCGTCACAGTCTATCCACTATAGACATTCATGCTAAATATTCGGGTTTTGCCTAAGTTTTTCATCGAAATGAAATTCTTAACCTTTGTCAATAAAAGATACATCATTTCTAATCAACAAGATGTCATCCACATAATGTATTAGAAATATGTCTCAGCGCTCCCACTTAATTTCTTGCAAATGCAAGCATCTTCATCGTCTCCTGATGAAAACTCCTTTTCATCACGGTGAAGATTCCAACTCCGCGATGCTTACTTCAACCGTTGAAGTTTGCATGCCCTTTTTAGCATCCTTTGAATTAACAAAACACTTTGGACCGTGTCATGTACACGTCCTAGGTAACCATTCTAATAGAAGAATTTGTTTTGTTTATTCATCTACCATATATCAAATTATATGTAGTGGTTGCTACTTTAATCCGTCCAGACTAAATATCGCTATGAAAGATCAAATCTTGTCATAGTCAACTCCTTGAACATTATCGTAAAATACTTTACGACATGTCGACTATTTCATAGATGTGAAACATCCATGTCTGTTTATTTATAGATCCAAATACGACCGATAGGTTTTTACACTTTTCCGGAGGGTCTTCCAAGTTCAAAACTTGATTTCTCGTGTACGGAACTATCACGGATTTTATGGCTTCAAGCCATTTTACGGAGCCAAGGCCCATCATCGCTTCTTTGCATATAGTCGGTTCATCATTGTCAAACAATAAAGATTTACTCTCAAATCTTAATCATTTGATTGTTTATCCGACCTTCTTGGTTCAATAGGAAATTTAGACCTCCGTGACCACAACCTTTGAGGCACATAAGCTATGAGCATTATGGCAGCCTCCGGAACAATTTCCGGCGCTACGCAACTCAGCACATTTAGCTAAGGTTCGTTAACCTTATCAAAGTTCTATTGTCCTCCCACTTAACTTTTGCGAAAAATTCCTTTTTCAAGAAACTTCACATTTCAAGCGACAAACCCTTTTGTCCTCGGTGTTATGGAGGAATAACCAATTGTTATTCGAAATAACCTACAAAGACATGCTCATCCGACTTTGGTTGTAAACATCTTACTAATGTTTAGCATACCAAAATTTAAGAAATGACAACTTGGGTTTTACCCCAAACCATAACTCATAGGGTGTCATTTAAATGGATCAAGATGAAGCTCTTTTCAGTGTAAAAGCGGTAGTCTCTAAAGCTTTAATATTTTTAAAACATAATGGCAGTTTTATAAATAACACCTTTGATCAAACCATGTCACACAAGGTTTCATTACAAATCGCAAACACTCCATACTCCTATGGTGTTTCGGGAGATGTAAATCTAGGTGTTTTTCTAAACTTGCAACTCAAATAAATACCTATGATAAAATCATAATTCATTTATTTTCTTGTTACACTTGTAACTCAAACAAATCCCTTATGGTAAAATCATAAACCATTTATTTTCTTGTTACAATGATTTTCCACTTCATCTTGAAAGTCTTTGAAACGGTTTTCAAATATTTCATACTTCTTTCTCATTAAGTGAATATTCACTCAAATTTCTGGAGAAAGCATATGAAGTTGAAACCCATCGCTTACGACTACACATAATGGACTACATACATCGATATGTATAAATTCCAATATTTTAGTCGTCCGTTCTTCTTTGGCCTTTGAACAAAGTTTTAATTATCCCGAGGAAAGTCTCACAAGCGTCACTTGATCAAATCAAAGCCTCCAAAAATCCATGAAAATGGAGTTTCTTCATGTTTTCTTTCCAATATAATTTAAACGGCGATGTCACTTCGTAAGTGATCTTTCAATCATTTGTCTTGCGACATTTTAGCACTAGGTTTTATGGATGTGATTTCTCCAACTAGATTTGTAAATCATCCATCTTATATGGAATACGGTAATTATTTGAACAACCTTTGTTCTCATAATACCTGATTCAAATAACAATTATTAAAACAAATCTTGAAGTCAAGCTTTGATGTCAACGAGAAATACAAACAACGGTTTGTTTATTTTCGATGAACATCATCACATATTCTCTTGCTGGTTATTTAGGCCATTGTGGTTTATGAATTGTGTCGTTCCGTATGAAATTTCATACCAACCAATTCGGTATCCAATACCCAAGAACCACATTGTTTAACAAGCAAAGAATACAACCATAACATGTATATCATATATATACCTAAATTGGATATTTCCAATCTTTTCTTTTCTCCCAAGTATATTTTTATAGATTCTCTTTCAGCATTTCCTTTTCCTTTTTAAAAGAATCTATCAACATCAAAAGTGGTGCCATATACATGACACATAGTCCAAAGCGTGTATATTCAAATAATAATGCCTTTGGACTTGCACTTTGAAGTAGATCACCATCATCAAAATGATCGGTATTCTTTCAAAATCCATTCTTTAGTAATCTTTTAGTGTAGTAAACACTTTACATACATCTTCTATTCATCCTTATCATGACGACTTTCATGATCAAGCTACTGTATCTTATAAAGGCGAATCGTGAGTATAACATTACTTTCCAAAACCCTTTTGGATGATTAGGATGTCTAGCATCTCCAACCTTCGTAAATTCTCATCCAATATGAGAACATATATTATACTCTATCATATTGCAACCAAAACATTGTTTTAGATATCATTATATCTGCCACACATGATGGTTTCTGAAACAATTCTTTCAGCTCCTAGATAAACTTGATATTAAAACAATCAAGAAAGCGTGGAGGCAAACATGATACTTAAGATACTAACACTGGAATTGTTACTCTCGATTTCACGGAGTAAATAGAGTTTGCTTAAAGTTTGCAATAGGACTTTAAACTTTAGATTGACACTCAACACAATACGATACCAGTTCGTAAAGTATATATCCAGAATTCTATAGTTCTATTATCTCAATTACAACTATGCATAAGGTGGTGAACGAATGCCAATGACTACAACAAATTATGCAAATTCACTTTGATTTAATTTATGATAAATTGAGTTCTACTAATCCAAATTAGAAATGAACTCCCACTCAACAAACGACATCCCTCGTGTCTTTTTGGTGATTACATGAACCAAATCCACTACACCAAGTCCGATCATCACGTGAGTCGGTGTAGCTTCAAAGGCGAGCATCCATATGGTCGTCGTATCAAAAACATATGACTCATGCTTAACCTTTCGGTCTGTGTTCCGAGGCCATGTCTGTACATGCTAGGCTCGCCAAGTAAGAACCTTAGTATTCGCGTGTTTAACTGTCTTACAGCCGAGATATGCTCATGGATTCAAGTACACCCGATCATCACGTGATGTCTTCAAGCGATGAAACATTGTCGATGCATACTTAAGGAAGAACACATTCTTATCTTGATATCTAAATGAGGGATCATCTTATTATGCTAATAAAATGCCAAACATGCAATATAAGATGCAATCAAACATCACATGTTTGTAAGTGAAATGATATGGTTCCCGCATAAGATCTCCATCATGTGCACCGTGGTATGATCACTATCATACCTTTATGTGTAAGGCCAAGGTCTATGGAACTTACACGCTATGTGTGTTGTAAGAGTATCATCTCATACTTCTACTTACAACATCACCATATCATAACACTAGCCCAGCAACAATCTAAACTAGACGCCTCTAATTTATCCATTGCAAATTTTACATGGCTTAGGGCTTTCGAAGATAGAACCGTTCTTACCTACGAACATGAACCACAACAAGGATAACCAATTTGTTAAAAACTCATTGCAAATTAGATATTGACTATAGTAGGAGAGACAGACACCCGCTAACCACTTATGCAAAACTAGTTGCATGTCAAGCGTGGAACATGTCTCATGTGCGAGGACATGTAAAGTTTGTCCGGGCCGCTTCATCCCACTATGCCACCAATATCCAAAGTACAACTAAGAAGCAATAAAATGATCATCATCGCCCACATACTCATATGTGTACTACCCGTGCAAAGTATCTACGCATAGATCCGGCTCTGATACCACTGTAGGGTTCGCAGCATAGAAAACAAAAATTTTCCTACGATGGGAACAACTATGTACCAAGATCTATCTACTAGATACAAACAACGAGCGGATGTATATCCGTAGAGAACATACCCTTGAAGACCGAAAAAGCTTAACGAGTCCAAACTCGTGGTTGATGTAGACGATCTCTTGTCGATCTCAAGATCGAGAGGAAGTCCTAGCGCCGCAAAACAGCAGCGCATCCGTGCTCGCACACACGTTCGAGGCACCGAGCAACCTCCGCCTCTTCGCTCCAGCGATGCAGCGGAAGCACAACTCTTTCTTGCCGAATAGCCACCGGGAACATGTATCTCGCTAGTCCGAGACCATGGGGGATAAATACTAGAGGGGGAGAGAGATCCTTCACGAGGAGGTGTGTGTGAGAGAGAGGGAGGGGGGCTCCTTTTATAGGGAGAGGGGGGCACCCAAGGGGCCATGCGCCCGGCCATGGGGCTGCCCCCACCTCTTCCACATTCATGTGGGTGGACACTCCAATCACTCAAATGCCTTTCAATTCCCTCCACTCAAAAACCCACTCAAATTCCCATTAAATTTCCACCAAATTTAATGCAAACTCTCATTAAATAAAACTCCTTTTATTTATTCAGAATTTTGTCAATTACTTTAATGACAAACATTCACATATAACCCCTTGCTAGTATTTCATTTCACATGCAGAAACACTTTCTACAATTTCACCCGAAAACCCGTTTCGGTATCTAGTGAAATAAATTCCTGCGCTTGTTATTCTTTTCGGCATGAAACTTTTGCTCCAAATGGATGTCGGTGTCTCTTAAGTGTGTCACCCTACGGTTCGCGAATAATGCGGACATGATCGAGACCCTTCTCAGATCAATAATCAGAAGCGGGATCTGGAGACCCATACTGACTCCCACACATTCAACGATGACTTTCTTGTGATCGTCGGAACCTTTTATGCTAGTATCTTAATCCCTTTGTTTCACGATATATTACATGTCCGAGATTCGATCATCGGTATCTCCATACCTAGTTTGATCTCGTTACTGACATGCACTCTTTTCTCGTTCCCGTGATATAACATTCTAGTGATCAAATCACTTGCTTGCAAGCTAATCAATGTGATATCACCGAGAGGGCCCAGAGCATATCTATCCGTCATCGGGATGAACAAATTCCACTCTCGATCCATGGGCCTCAACATAACACTTTATTAGTTCTGAATCCATCTTTATAATCACCCTGTTACGGTGTGACGTTTGATGTTATCAAGAAACTCTTCCGGTGTTAGTGATTGACATGATCTCATGGTCTAAGGATTAGGATCACTTCGTAAGTTGTTATAGCAATATAAACTCAATGACTTTGATCGTAATGCTATACTTCGGATGAATGTTCATCACACCATTACACTAATGTTGTGATCCCGTTATTAACAACATCCAATGTCCATGATTAGGAAACCTTGATCATCTTGTTAATCAACGAGCTAGTTTATAAGAGAGGCATAACTAGGAACTTTCTGTTTGTTTATTAAACACACATGTATTAACATTTCCGTATTAATACAATTATAGCATGCAAAATAAACATTTATCATAAACAAGGAATACGATAATAACCACTTTATTATGGCCTCTCGGGCATATTCCCTTCACTAGCATCACCCAACATTCATTGTTGAATTGAGCCCTCCTCCAATTTTCCCCCTCATTGTGCTTAACGAAAGAAACATGCACGTCTTGAAACGGAATGGGGCTAGCCGGAATGAGCCTCTCCCAAGCACTGACATGGTGAAATTGCACATAAGCAGACCCAAAGGGACATGCCTGGACATCCCGAAAGTGAACACGATCCTCATTGTTGAGGAAATCAACCAGGACATCACGAATATTCAAGAACGGAACTGGACCAGGGGGAGGGGATTAATGGTAGCAATAGCATACTGTTCATGCGACGTCGACCTCCGCGGCACCACCACCCTTTTGACACGATTCCGTCCAGCCACTTGAATAACTTGGAAGCCATTCGGCAAGAAAGGAGCAGGATCAATCGGGATGTTCGCCATTTCAACACTCTTCACCGGCGACGAGCAAGAGGGGAATGAGGTTTCTGCAGATGGGAGAGTTGAGGAGACAGGTAAAATGGCTGTTTTTTTTTGCAAAGAAATGGTGAACTCATGAAAACTGTTGTGAACGATGGGCCGAGAATGGGAATTTTTCTGGGCCTTGAACCACCCCTTGTAAGAATTGTTGGGCCAAATGCATTTTGGGAAGGAAGGGAATTTTAGAAAGGGAATGAGACCGGGTAGTTTAAATCCCGCGCGATTGGCGCCTCCTGATGACCCGATCGGCGTTACTACTGGTTTAACACCGCCATCAGCGAGCACCTGCGCATAGGATCTGCCATGAATGCTTGATTTGAAATCACACTTATTATGTTCAGCAGACACAGGCGATGAAACCGCAACAGGATTCGGAAATTTCAGCCGATGGAAAACAGAAACACTTTTATTGCTAGGCTTCAACGAAGGAGATTTTTTGGAATTATCCTTTTTGTACGTGACAACTTTCCATTCTCCCACAGATTCTTTATAAAACTCCTTTTCTTCATAAATCCAATTTGGGCCCCCATTACCCCACAGGTTGACGTGAATCACAAACGACTTGCAAGAAAACTTTGAAATATTGTAGATTTCAAAACCCACCGCCCGTGAAGCAACCGAGAAACGAAAAGTTCTATCTTGCAGAAACTTCACTTGGAATTTAGAAGCCTGACCACCAAAACAAGCTTGGAGTGCAAGACTAACCGTATGGAAATCCAACTTCAAATTTGCTCTTCCAAAAGAACAAACCAGATAGAAAGGTCTCTTTCTGAAACCACCAAGGAAATTAACTTGATGCCTGAATTTATCAAAAATCTTCTTCTCAAAATCCTGCCCTAATGAAAAATCCAGGGCAGGTCGACTCAAAGATTCATCCTTGATAGCACACTCCAAAGGAAGGTTCTCGGTGAAATCCAGCATTTTTGGCACAATCTTCACAATATTAAGGGAAAATTTCTTAACCAAAGGGCTGGGCAAAATATTTGCGTCGACTACAACCCTCTTGACCTGAAGATCAATAGAAATACCCGAGGCCACAACCTCACCTTGAATCAATTATCTAGCATCAATCACTACCTCATTGTGGTTTAGGAGAACCAGCCTTTTTGAACTAGAAAAAGCATAAAAAATCCTTTAGAAGGCTCAATATCATCGGCTGGCAAAGAGGAGCAAAGGGCATGCCATTTAAAACCAGTGTCCTCATCTGTTCTAGAGATGGTAGGAGATCTACCATGAAAACCAGATGAAGGATCCAGAGAATCATTAACACGAGAGACATGAGAGGGGAACCTCAAAAAAGATCCAATAGAGATCTTCTCCCCATTTTCCAAACATCTACCCTCAAGGGGAGAGCCTTTGGCATTGAGAAGAACCAGCCAAGAATCAGTCGAGAGAGCGAGAGAGCCCTTGAGAAACTTACCACCCGTGGTCACACCAGAGTAGGTGATCTTCCAACAACCCCCTGAGGAATCCATGCAGAGCTTTTGCTGGTGAGACGCCGGCGAAAGCCGGAGTCCGACCAACGATCACCTCAGAGGAGCCTCATGCCTCGGAAATCGTGCGGGTTTGGGTTTGCATTAGTCGATTGCCTACTTCTAGTAGGGGAAATGACTCTATCTGGGTCATAGTGGACAGATTGTCCAAAGTCGCCCATTTCTTACCCGTCAAGACCACATATCAGAGTCCGAAGCTAGCGGAGTTATACATCGCTAGAATTGTCAGTTTGCATGGAGTCCCCAAGAACATCGTATCGGATCGAGGAACTCATTTTACCTCGAGATTCTGGAAGATAGTCCAAGAAGGTTTAGCAACCCGACTAGATTTCAGCACCGCGTATCACCCTCGGACTGATGGACAAACGGAGCGAGTAAATAAAATACTCGAAGATATGCTGAGAGCCGGTGTGTTAGAATATGGATCTAAGTGGGAAGACTGTCTGCCGTTTGCATAATTTTCATACAACAACAGTTATCAAGCTAGTTTGCAAATGGCCCCATTTGAATTCATGTATGGAAGAAAGTGTCGCACCCCTTTGAACTGGTCATAAGTAGGAGAGAGTTAGATCTTCGGACCCGACATCCTACAAGAAGCAGAAGAGAAGGTTCAAAAGATTCATGAGCACCTCAAGACAGCCCAGTCAATACAGAAGAGTTACACCGACAAGAGACGTCGAGACCTCGCCTTCAACATAGGAGATTTTGTATATCTGAAAGTGTCGCCATTGAAAGGAAAGCAGCGTTTCCAACTCAAAGGAAAGTTAGCCCCCAGATATATCAAACCCTTCAAGATTCTGAACCATCGAGGAGAAGTGTCGTATCAATTGGAAATACCAGAAGAGATGTCAGCCATGCACAATGTGTTCCATATCTCACTACTTCGCAAGTGCCTCGAAGTTCCAGAGAAGACCGAAGTGTTGAAGAATATCGATCACCGGACCATAGAGATCAACGATGATCTGACCTATCCTGATGTACCCATCCATATTTTGGAAGAAGCTTTCAGAACCACCATAACCCGAAGCATCAAGTTTCTCAAGATTCAGTGGAGCAACCACACGAAAGAGGAAGCTACATGGGAGCGCGAAGATCACATGAGGACGGAGTTTCCCGATCTCTTCAAATCCTAGGTAATATTTTCGTCCTTTTTCAAATCTCGGGACGAGATTTTGTTTAAGGGGGGAAGGTTTGTAACATCCCAAAAATATTAAACTAGAATTAACAAACTCTAATCACCAAAATTAGGGTTAACAAAAACTTTTCCAATTAAAATATGAAAGCATTCATATGAGTGTGCATTAAAATTTGGATACTTTTGAATTGCTATCATTTTATGTTTCTTTGCTTGGAAAATGATTCTTAGGTGAATTAAACATCATCTAAACAATCCCCACACTTTTCCCAAAGACAAATAAATCAAAACAAACAAAATGAGTGAATGGTCACTTTGACCAATTTAACTCCCATGCCTACTTTGGCTGTCTCTAACTTTCAAAACTTAACAAAAACTTGTTTGGATCTTTACACCCCTTGATAGTACTCATAACAAAGTACCAAGGCCCACCTTGTGATCATCCAAAAGCATTTGAATGCATAGTTTAAATGACAGTTCAAAACTGAATCTATATCATATGGGAAGATCCCACTTCTTCAAAAACCACTCAAACAAGCTCAACTTTCAAAACCCAAGCATCCACAGACTCACCAGCACATGCCTAGCACACCCACCAAAAATCTTTTCAAAATTCAAAATTTGTATTCATGCGGCCATTTCATCAAACACCTTGCAGATTCAAATCTAACAAAATCAAAACACTATAGTGTGTAGTGTTTTGGGCCTAACTTGTTCCCTCTCTGGACACCACTAGCCTTAGTAGATCATCTAACGACCCTAACAAATCCCTAGCACCATTGTAAGCTTGACAATGTCATCAATGGTGAACAACCGAGAGCACCCATGTCACCCCAGTGTGGACAGCAGGCTAGAGGAAGAACTAGCCGTGCCAACCTTGACTGGGAGGTAGCCCATGCCTCACCGCCCCCTCTCGACCAGCCCTGCCTCACAGACAGTAGCCAGAACCGCCAGGAACGCCGCGCCCATGCCGCTGTCGACCATGCCGACGTGCGCCGCAGAGCACGCACCGTTCCTATTCAACCAGACCACCTCGAGACCTCGCCTCCCGCCAACATGCTCCCCACCGTCTGAGGAGACCGCCAGACATGCCCATTTCACCGCCCGTGCCCCGTAGCCACCGCTCGCTGTCGAAGACGCCGCCTCTGCCTCACAGAGCATCGAGTGTTCCAGACCGTTTGCCACCGCCCCTACACGCGCATTAAAGCCATAGAGCATCACCAGGAGACCACCGATCGATCACCACCCTCGACCACTCCTCTAGCAGCCCATAGCCATGTCGCCACCGTCGCCTGCCCATCCCGTTCGGTCTCGTCGTCGAGACTATAAATAGAGGCCTCCCCCGCTCAAACTCTTCACACCATCTCACTCCCCTCTCCTCACTGATCATTCCACCTTGTTCTCGGAGCAAGGCGAGCAGTGCAGCGCCAGGATTTCACTGGAGCCCACCGCTGCTGGAGAAGAAGGTAGCCAACGATTGGAGCCACCCCAGGAGAAGCTGCCGGTACCAGGAGGTTCGCCGTCATCGACTTCGTCGTTCGCCCGCCTCGCCGACCCTCGCCTGAGCCCCGGTGAGCCTCCCACGACCCCCACCTGCCGTGTTAGGGTTCTGTCTCGCCGGCGCTGCCCGACGTGGACGATGAACCAGAGCCGTTGGATTAGAACTAGATCCAACGCACCCCGTTGCCCCGTACCGCTTCGCACCCCTCCGTCTCACTGACACATGGGCACAACAACTTAACCAGCCCACGTAAGACCTATTTGTAGCAGGCCGACCCATTTTCTTTTCCTGCGCAGCCCACTAGTTTGAATTTAACCTTTTTCCATTTTCATTCAAACACAGTTCTGTACCTAGTTTCAAAAATCAACCCAGCTTGATTCATTGAACCCAATTGAATGAAACCAATTTTGTTAGAAAGGTCTGGAAGTGCTGAATCCAAGCCCGTTGGATTCAAATCATTTAGATCTGTAGATCACCCTTGGTAAAAATAACAAGGCAAAAGCTTTTCTGCATTCAAACATTTTTAAAATTTAAACCATAATAGCTTTTGAGTTGATTCCAACTCTAAAAAATCACAAGTAACCATACCTTTCAGAATATATAAACATATTTGGGTTTACTTACAGAAATAATGTTCAAGTAATAAAAGAATGCCACATAGGCATTTCTAGTCACTTTATTTAAATGAAATAAAAGGTTAAATCTTATGAAATTGTGACACCACTTTAAATCACATTCCCATGTACTAAAATATGTGGTGATGACATGTGTCAACATGATCCCATGTTTGGTTTGGAGAATATTAAGTAGTTTTTCAATGAGTAGAAATTACTTTTCTAAAAATAAAATCAATAAGACAAATGCTTTAATCTTGTAATGTTAGTGATGATGCTAGATCATCTATAGAACCATTGTGTGTGATGATTGAAAGTAGTTAAGTATTGTTTGGTGATTGTGTACCTCGTATTTATTCATAGACGCTAGTACCGACCAAGGATACGAGAAGGAAGGAGGATACTACAAAGAAGAATCCGAGGAGAACTTCAACCACTGCTCTGCACAAGGCAAGCTTATACTGATACTGATGCAAGCCTTACTAATCAAGTTGACCTATGCAAGCTAACACTTGCAAGATACTCTACTTTAGCAATCTTATACTGATATTGATGCAAGACTTACTAATCAAGTTGACCTATGCAAGCTCACACTTGCAAGATACTTTACCTATGCAAACAAATAGTTGCTTGTTACCAAGCCAACCATATGCCTTAATCATATATGATTATACGCACTTGATAACCCAATCCTAGTTTTACTTGCAAGCTTTCTACTTTATTTCTTTATCAAAGTTACTACTTAGAGTTTACTTGAGTAAATTGTAGATACTAGAAAGATAATTGAAGGTTGCATAAAGAGCATAAAACTTGCCCTAAGCTAGATAATCTTTATGTCATCCTAAGGCATGAAATTGAACTTAGTTAAACTCCACTAGTTTACCACCCCTCATTAGTACTTACCCCCATTTGTAGATGCTAGTGCTAAGCATAAAACTTGATCAACTTTAGATGGGAATACTTGGTGGAAAAATGGTTATGAAAACCTTGGAATGATGGATCATTCTATTGAGATGTTTTGACATGTGTTTCCGAACACCAAATGATTTTGGTGATGAAAATGTTAAGGCATGAGCCTTAGCCCTTTATAAAACTGATGGTTGTCTGGATGCGATACCATTCCAATTTTACCGTACAACCACAATACCCGGCGATTGGGTAGGGCTTGACTGGAAACTTATGTACCTTAGTATTAGTTCCCTCACGGCCAAGGTCGAAGCTGAGGCTACCTTGTGAAGATTGTCAACCTGTGCAGTACCCAAGATGACAATTGGTCATGGTTGGGAGGCCAAACTCACAGGAGAGGTATTATACTAGGGCGTGTAATTGAAAGGTTAGGATTGATTATCCGCATACTGAGTATGGTGAATTCAGGATTTGCTCCTGACGGATGTATCAAATATTGTGGTGAAAGTGTACAATCTCTGCAGTGTCAAACTATTCGAATAGCCGCATCCGCGGTTATGGATAGTTGGAGTGGCCATACTGTTCCCCCGTCAGATGTTTTCAAAATGACTTGTGAAATGAATTGAGAATTTGACTTGACCACAACAGAGTACTCATGGCTATTCCCATGGCCAGAATATGAAGAGGAGTACCAGGAGGATGGACCCCAGGAAGGATACGACAACTAGGATCATCTCCCATCGTCAGCATTGCCTGTGACCCCGAAGATGGAGCTTTGCCCATGTTACCGTTATTTTTACGTATTCCGCTGCTTGAGTTGTATTAAGAACTGGATCATGAGATCCTTATTTGTGTAAGACCTTATGTATGGTTTGTAATGGATGATGTACTATGGTATCCAATTCTGTTATGTCTCGCAAAAATGGTATTCCTGGGATTGCGATGTATGGCATAACAGGAACCTAGGATTAAAAATCCGGGTGTTGACATGTCGTCCCTTCCCACCCCGCTAGTTCTCTCCTGCGTGACAACGCCCCACCTCACCGAGCACCCTCATGTGCTACCTCCAACTTGCCGACCTGCTCTCCTCTGCAAGCTCTGCCCCTGGCCATGGTGTCGCCGCCCCCAGTATCTTCCTATGGCCACGCCTCCACCATGCTGTGCCGCACAATAGAACAACAAGCCGACACCCTCCTCGTTCCAGCACCCGCGGGACCTCCTTGGCTCCTCCTCGCATCCCTGCCTCTGGTCGCCCGCGACTTTGCTGCCGGCAACCGCGGCCACCGTCTTCTCTAGGCAACGCCGCACGTGTCGCCATCTCCGCATGAGCGCGCCGCTACTTGCAACCCCGGTGGTCCTATACTCCACTTCCCCGGGCCCTTCCACCTTCTTGGGTTCGATTCAAGACCAGCATGGGACGCGATGCGTGCTCGTTGATGCCTTGTTCAGGTTCTAGGACCCGCAGTTCGACTGCAATTGTTGCCTTGCAATGTGTTGTGGTGGCGTTGGTGACCAAAAAAAGATGTTGCGGTCCCAACAAGATCTCACGTTCTTGTGCACACTTCGCTATCAAGTTCCACCTCCCTGACGACCGAGACCCGATGACCGAGACCAAGTTTGTCATCGTTGACCAAGATGGGACCTCAGGGCCTTCTACATGGAACGCCAAGACCCCGAGACCCCCGGATCCGAAGATCATCGTCATGGACCGCCATGATCGACTTCTCGGATCCGAAGACCGATCCCCCGAGCCCCCATGATCGTCCGAACCCCTTAATGTGTGACCCTCTTTTCTGATCCCTACTTTTATAAAATGTAATACAAACTTGTTGCATATTTAATTATTTATGCTTGCATCTCTTCATGTGGTTTGGGGACCTTATGCCGATTCACCTCATAATTAAATATGGAGACCATATGCGGGCGAATCTAGTATAATATTGGCTCCATTTAAAACTGTGTAGCAAACCGATGGCATTTTCACCTTGTTAAGACAACATTTAAATTGTGGGGTATCTAAACAACTTCAACCATTTAATTAATTATTGGGACCCCGGTTCCGCTTAATATGGCCTAACTGCATCGCATCTTTGCCATGTCATACAGCATACATGTATCATGCCTGATCTTCTGCCCTAGTATTAAATAGTGCATCCAGTGATTCTTTTAGTGCTTTGCTTCTTCACGGATTAGGTCGATGAGTTGATGCGAGTGTTGACCCGATCTTCGGATGAACCTTTAGCAGTGTTTTCCAGGCGAGCCTTCTCCCTCTTTCTACCTATTTTACACTTCTAGTCTTTATTTCCTCCTGTTGATCTATTGCTATTTGTGTTGCAACGATATAGATTCCGTACCCCTTTATACTTTCCTGTAGCTTCTATATTGCCATGGACACCTCCTATTACCTGTTGTTTGGTAGATAGTCGGCCGTGCGAGTCGTAGTCGCTTGCTCAGGTGCTGCTTCGCGTCGTCGATGTTACACCGTTGTTGGGTGGTTGGCACATGCTTAATGGTGGAGATGATCGTGGCTTTAATTATTGTTTAATAACTGAAATTGAAAGTAGGTAAATAATACAGAGGCACCGGTGGGTAATAGACAATATTTGGTTTTTAACTGCTCACTGGTGTCCCGTAGGACCCCGAGTTCTTGACACCTGTTCCGAGATCGAGCACGCTAACCACAGGTGGGGTGTGTGGGCACCCCCAGCGATTAGTACCTGATTTCAAAGTATATACTGGGGGCCACAAAGTAGTTTGGGGCTTTATTACTATCTTGTACTTATGCCATGCTTTACTGCTTTATTTACGATTGCGCGTGGAGCGCCTGTACTGTTTAGGAACAAATGTGGAATGTTTTCGTGGTATCGACAAGCCCAGTCACACTTTCGGGTTCCCAGTCATTTACAGCCATTGACACAAACCCTGGGTCCGTCTCGGAGACCGGCCGACTTCATTGTGGGTAGCTTAGTGGGGTGGCCCCCTGTTCTTGCTTTGGGGCTAGGAAACGTCATGTCCGAAACCCCGTCGAAATACCGTTGGGTGTATGTTTTGTGATCTTGTACCTAACTGATCTAACAACAAGGGTGTAGGTGCGTGTGGAAACTTTGGTGCACCCCTACAGGGTTAAATATTTTTGAGAAGTTGTGTCCACGGTTATGGAAGACTTGGAGCACAGTTCTCGATCATAGACAACTATAACTAAAGTAGTGATATAAATTTGACTTTATAATGACTAGTAATCAGCTTCACTATAATGGAATGGCTAAATAAAAGTGATGACAACTGCTGGTTTTGGGTTGAAACTTGTTACAATTGTATCTAACTAGTAAGTATGGCAACTACAACAGAATTGTTAACTAAAATTGCCCATTGCTTATTATATAAGGACATGCTATCTATATCTGACTAGTAATAGCTGCAAATCTAATGGAATGAATAATACTGCCAATTGTGTGAGTTCCTCGGTCTGACTTCCTCGTTTGGTTTCGAGGGGGAAACGCCAGGATGGGTATGTTTGGTTTTAGTATTAGGTTGGATACGAATAGGTCTTTCTTATCCCTCTCTGATAGCCAACAATTGAATCGAGTCTCTATAGGTCGTTTAGTGCATGTTGCGCTGCCGCTTCAGTCCACCATACCTATATAGGCGAGGACCCCCAAATTCTAGTCTCGCCGTGTACTGGCCTCAGTACTGACCGCTCTCTTTTTCTTTTGCCCTTTGTTGGCACCCCTTTTGTTTGAGCAGGTTTTTGAGACCGGCGTCATTAGTAGGGTTACCCTTCCGGCTTGGCCTGGGCAGGGTTATGGACGCCATTGGTTATTCTTCAGGGCTCTTAGCTCAATTTGCATCTTCTCTGTACTCGGACGCTGTATTGTTTTGAAGGTGATTTGGATCTTTGTACTGTATATGTGTATTCTTGACTCTTTGAGTCGCTGTTGTATATATATGTTTTGTGGGTTCCATTGAGGACTATTGTTTAATGATATTACTTTGTTTTCCACCCGCACGCAAGTGCCTGGTGGGCACCTTTGAATCGTTTCTATGCGGGTTTGGCGAGAAGCGCTAAACCTTGCATAGGGCCGATCCGAGGGTGTTCCAAAACCCAATGTGAACAAATAGCATCTGGTTATCAAATTTTTCTCTACAATGATATAAATATTCCTTTTTCTAGTAACATTGTCACAAGAAGAGGTGTAGTTGTTAAAGGACCATTAGGACCGCCGTAATATGAAGCTAAAAAAGATCGAAAGGAAAAAAGCCTTGCTCAAACCAAGCCAGGAAGATGATACATTGGTGGATCCTCAAGATCAGACTGCTCAAGACACACAAGATCAGACCTTGGAGGAGAAGATTGATACACAGGATGATAGTTATAACTCTGATGCAGAGACTGTTGATCCAAGAGAAGAAAAAGACACAAACAAAGAAGATGAATTTTTGCAATAGAAAAGAAGAAAAATGATAAGCAACAACAAAATTAAGCAACTAAAGAGCCTGATCCTCCATAGAAGGTAAAATATAAAGGTAAGAAACTTCCATATCCAGATGGTAAAAAGAAAGCACCAGATCAGGCAATCTATGATTCTTTCGCAAAGGCACTTAATGATCTTCATCTAGATATTCCATTTGCGGACGCAATAAAAGTGCCTTCCTATTCTCAATTTCTTCATGATATTGTTAGTAGAAAGAAAGAAATAACTGAAATCGTCGTCGTGGTGACTAGTTACCCTGCTAATGGAAGACTATTGTCTAAGTCAGGGGATCCCGGTATACCAACTATTTCATGTTCAATAGGTAAAACTGATATTAAAAATGCCTTATGTGATTTAGGTGCAGGAGTTAGTTTAATTCCATATTCCCTCTATAAAAAGGTTAGGATTAGGTGAATATTCCCCCACTTCTATCACTTTACAGATGGATGACAAATCCACTAAACAACCGGTAGGTATGATTGAGGATGTTCTACTTAGAACAGATGAGAATGTTATTCCCACTGACTTTATTATTCTTGAAATTCCGGAAGATGAATGCTTATTTATAATACTTGAAAGACCTTTTCTTAGCACTGCAGGAGCATTAGTTGACTGTGCTGCAGGGAAAATATTCTTCAATGTTTATGATGCTGAAATAATCCAGTATTTTCCAAAGAAACTAGAAGCAGGAGAAAGGTATGTTCCACCAACAAAACGAGTCCATGTGATAAGTGCCTTTGATAAAGGGAAACCGAAGGTAAGAATTCGAGAACAGAGAAGAGGTTGACATATTCAACCATTCTCAATAAAATGCTTAATGGGAGTCAACCTATCATATCAATAAAATAAATTAAAGTTAGATAATAAAGATGTCCATCACATTCCTACAAATTTTTCAGAGACATTTTTGCGGAAGCGCGCCCGTAAAGATGCAGTTGCCAAAAAGTAGCAGAAATGCCGACTAAATAAGCATAGATTTAGAGTAGAAAATAAAGTTTGAGTTTTATCAATAGAAACTAGCTTAATAATATTTTTCAGATTAAAAAATGCATCTCTGAAAATTTGGGTGAAAAAGCATGCTACAGATGGTCTAACGACCAACTATATGGCAGGAATTTTTATTCCAGCCATATAGTTGCGGCCGTATAGTTATCGACAAAATTCTCAAAACTTGGGGTTCAAATACAGAAGGTTTGATGACCAACTATACGGGGGGAACATTTGGTCCAGCCGTATAGTTGTGGCCATATAGTTGTGATATGGCGAAGGGAAACCCTAACCCTCGCCACTAACACAACTATACGGCGGGGGCTACCTAGCCCGGCCATATAGCTCCTGCCGTATAGTTTGGTCCGACGACTTAAATGGATCGGGGCAGGGCAAGGTTCTTCCTCCTCTCATTATTTCTCTCAACCTCTCTCTCAAAAACTCTCAAGAACTCTCAATTCTTCGCGGATTTTGTTCATTTGAGTGGGGGAATCAATTGATCGGTATGTTTATCTCCCTATCCATGCTTTATTTTCAGAATTCCATGGTTGAAATCTTCTCATTGAATTAGTGGATGAACTCAAGATTGACTGATTTTCTCTTTTAATTTCTCACATTAGGATTGAATTCCTCCACGTAGATTCATTCATATATCATCTAGAAACTATATGCCTAAGGTTTTATGTTGAAATTTCTTAGTGCATCAAGATGAACAAGATCGGTAGTATTTTTTGCAAGACCAAGAGCCAACGTGGTGAGAGCTCGGGATGAGCTTGACAACAAGTTTGCCATAGTTTTGGTGAGGAAGGTGCTGCCCACACAATGGGCCGATAACGGCTTTCTCAACTCAGCAGAGTTGAAGGAAGACTTCGACTACTTTTGTGCAAACGCAGGGCTTGCCGTTCTTGCCAACATCAGCCACTAAACCTACGAAGGGCTCACACATGAGTTCCTTGCCTCCTTCTACGACGACAACAAGGAGAAAGGTAATGCATGCATAATAAATTTCACTGTTAACCAACTGTTGGGGATATGCTATATGGGTATCCTCATTGCATGTCTCTTATCCGGATAACTCGGGTGGCCCATAGTTGATAGCATGGCCCATGGCCTTCTGGGCGGCCCAGCTAGATGGATCTAGAAGGGAGGCCCATGCCGAATAAAGGAAGGCTACGGAGGAGTCACCGACGTAACTCGAGCCTTGGAGTGCAAGACACACTGGTTGTATGCAGTGTAGGACTCTGTAAGCTGTCTGGCTAGGACTTTTTCCTGTAACCCTAGGACCTGGCGACTATATAAGTCGGGCCTATGGGAGCCTTTAGGGCAGAACACCAAGTGCATAGCATAACTCGCACAGCGAACCAATCCCTGTAACCCGGCGTATTGCCATTATAGTGATTTATCAAAGGAGTAGGATTCCGCCACTGTTGTAGGATCTGAACCTGGGTAAGTTGTAACCTCGTACCCGTCAACCATCCTCCTTACCCCACGTCGCTAAACAGGCACTGTGAGGACCCCTCCATGGCATACTTGTCGGCAATACCACGACAGTTGGCGCCCACCGTGGGGCAAGAGGCGCTTCCGGCTCTACAACAGGCGAGGACCAAGATCTTCGCGGGACTCGGCGAAACCATAGCCATCGGCCGCGTTCTCTTCTCTAGCAACGTTTCGATCATCCCTCCTTACGAGTTCTGGATCCTGGCGAAGATGAACCCTACTCGGTGCTCAATCGTCCCCATCAGAGATATCCACCTCTTCATCGGCGAAACCGACTCGGGAACTAGTTACCTAGGAGTCGGAGGAGCATCAAGACCCGCACGGACCGCCTACGGGCAGGATACGTTCACGGAAGGATCAATGCCGGATCTCTCTTCGGAGTTTGCCGACAAAGATCGGAAAAATTCAAGACCCGCACGGACCGCCTACGGGCAGGATATCTTCGTGGAAGGATCGATGTCGGATCTCTCTTTGGAGTTTGCCGACAAATATCGGAAAAATTCAATTCCCACCCAAACAGCCCTTGTGCATGATATAACGGTGGAAGATCGCTACAGGTCCACCGGCTTCGCCTGTGCGTCTGGACAGCAGATATCCAAGTTCATCGGAGTGCTGACCATCTTCGATCTGGCGCATTGCATTCAGAGAGAGGGCGAGAACCCCGGCGACTATCTTGCTAGGTGGCTCCGTACACGGGCCGATCTGGCTCATTGACCCAATGATGATGCTATATATCACTTTGTAGAAGGACTGGACCAAGGTACATTTCTCTGGCATTCGCTAAGGCGACAGCAGGCTTCAGGACCCCTCACTTTCGAAAGCATGGTGAACACCGTCAACAGCTATGCAGAGGCTGAGGAGGAATCACAGATAGACATTGCACTCGTTGGCGGAGCTCCTCCGCCTCAGCCACCGCCACCACCTCCGCCGGTCGTCATCGCCGCAGCTGTGCCACCACCACCGTCATCGTTGCTGCTGTTGCACCTCCATCCCTGTAACATCCCAAAAATCATCATTTCAAAGTTTGCATATCATTCATACATGCATATAGATTTGAGATCAATTTCAAACTCATTTCAGAAAAACAGAAGCACATAGTGCTATGATTTTATGTGAGCAGATTTAAATCAAATGGCCATCCCCATTTGAAGAGTTTGAATGATTTTAAAACCTAGCTTGTTTGTCTTCCTTATAGAAAGGAATGAGTGTGGTTTTGGACCAAGATTTACAAATTGGAAATGGTTTCAAAAACCATTTCTCAAATTTTGCAAACCAAGTGCCAAGTCTCTGATATTTTGTTCTCCAAGCTTGACCAAGCCTTTGCAAAGCAACCACATGATTGTATGCCTATATTTGAGACTACTGCTCACTGCAAAAAATTCCAAGAAAATTTGAATTCAAATGGAACTTGAATTCATTTGAAAATCAATTCAGAAAATTGAAACAGAAAAAGAAAAAGGAGAAAGAATTAGAAAAGGGCCGGCGCCAGGATTCCAGCCCAGCAACAGAACTGGCCCAACTAGCCCACCCGGGCCATTCCTCTCCCTCTCGCTCGCGCCAGCGCACCCAGGCAGTCGCTGACGACCAGACCCCACCTCCTCTTCGCACGCTTCGCTGACGAGCGGGCCCTCTCCATGTCGCCGCTGCTGTCAAGGCCGGTAATGGCGCGGCGTAATTAGACTCAATGCCGCAGGCGTTTCCTGTCGCGCCTGGGCCTATTTAATCCCCTCTGCATTGCGAGCATTTCCCCCCACTCTCCTCGCTCACTCCACCACCAGGCTGCGTGCATTTTCTCTCTAAGCCCCGCAGTACCGATGACTCCGACGACCGATTCTGGTGAGCCTCGACCGCCCCCCTCTCTCTGGTTCAAACGAGGATGCCCAGCTTGATCTTGCGCATACGCTGACGCCTTTCTTTTGCCTGCTCGTGACCCAGGTCGTCGGCTCCATTCACGACCGAAACCACCTGCGCCGCCGATAGACTCCGGCGACCAATTAAGGTAAAACCCGAGCGCCCCTTGCCCCCTCTTTCATACGAGATTGATCGCCTGCGTCTTGTGCACCCCCTGACCCTCTGGTTCGTGCTAGGGCGACGCCAAACCTCGCCAGTGACCACGTCTGCAAGCGACCAACGCCGCCCGCAACTCCGACAAGCTCCAGAGACCGTCCCCGCGCGCCCCTCCGCAAACCAACGCCACGTTGAGCTTCAGCACGCCACCGCGGTTCTGGTATGACCCTTCTCCCTCTCGCGCACGACCTAGAACGCCAGCGCCGCCACTGACTGAGCGCTCCGCCGCTCGCTGACGTCGCGCGCCGCCCGAACATGGTCACATGCTCGAGCGCCGTTGGATCTAGATCCAACGCTTACGATAGAATCACTAATCGAACCGTTATGCTAGATCTGGACCGTGTGTTTTAGTTAGATCCTACGGCTCGCGAGCGTGATCTGGAGCGAATCGGTATCAGCCAATAGAATTAAGACGCGTGGCTAGAGTTTAAATCAAAAACAGAATTCAAATCAGATTTAGATCCAAATTTCAAATGGCTATAACTTTTGATTCCAACGTTAGATTTTTGCAAATTTTATACCGTTGGAATCAGTAAGACAAGCCCTTTCTGAATCTGCAATGTGTTTAACAAAAAGTTTCTGTTAAAATGACTTTGTATGCAGAAACATATTTAGGACCATTTTGAGTATAGAATTTGTTTAGTAAATTGTTTTAGGGCTAAATAAGTTTAGTTAGCAAGTTTTTGACTTGGTTATGTTTCTGTATCATGCACTTGCTTGGTGGAGTTTTCAAAAATCATCACTTAGCATTTTCTTGCATGCATGCATTCATATTTTTGTTTGTATATGAATTGTGTGTAATTATGTGCTACAAATTTTGTGTAGATTTTGCTAGTGACTGTGATTGTGAAGAGTCCTACTCTTCCCATTACCAAGGCAAGTGGTACTTCATGATATTTTCATCCCTTTATTTTGAATAAGCATTAGAAATATTTTTCCTAAGTCTTGCATGTTACTTTTTGCCAAATGCTATGTTGGGAAATCCCAAGTAGTTGTAGAATTGTAGAATTGCTAGGACATCTTTTAAGTTAAGTTACTATGCCATGCTTAGCCTAGCTAGTAGCAAACAAGGGTTGGTAAAGTATATACATTGTATGAAAATATTTCTAAGTCTATTGGACTTATGTTTTTCTTAATAAAACAACTAAGCCAATGAACCTCCTGGGTGGAATGGGACTCGAATGGTGGTTTTTGGTTGAGTGGTTACACAAGGCCCATGGACATGGTTTACCTTGTGTATCACACTTGTGGTATGCCACCTAGGCACAAAGGGATTTGGAGGCCAAGTGTTGAGAAGCTTATAGTGCAGCCACTTGGCAATATGGGCTCTGCCTTGATCATATAGGTTGCTAGAACTTAGTCATTTGGACAGTTGGTGGTAGTGGTATGATAGGTTGGAACGCGTCCATTTGGCTAAGGGGAAGGCTTCTGAAAGGTCCTGTCTTGGGAAACCAAGTCTGGTGGGGAAAGTGCACAACCTCTGCAGATGGAAAATCTAAGTACTTAGCCAAGTCCATGGCAATGGACAACTTGAGCATCAAGACATGGAAGCTACAAGAATCTCATCACTCGAACTTCTAAGTAAAACTTGTGGGTGAACAAGGGTAAAGGACCCCAATGTCTATTGGTGGTTTCTTGGGAAAGTTTTTGACAAAGAAAAACTTAGTGATTTCAACTAATAGGAAAAACCTATTTTGAGCAAAGCAAGCAAAGCTACACTTAGCCAAAATGCATATAGTAATATAGTCCACTTAAAATTTACTAAGGTATCACTTGCCAATACTATTCCAAAGTATTGACCCACTGTGGCTGTAACTTGTGATGTTGCAGGTTACTCCGATGATGATTAGGAGTCATGAGTCTACACTCAACATGCTTGCCTGTGGCACATGAAGATGAAGACTTATGTTTATTTACTTATTCCAAAAACTCTTGTATTAGGCCTGTGCCCCTGAGTTGTAAAAGACTATGTTTTATCTCTAGAATGAATTTAATAAATGACCTTTGTATCTGTGTACTTCATCTTAAACTGTGGATGCTAGCAATGATCCAGGGACTAGCATTGCAATCACAGGGATCGTTTTTCCTTTACAAAGGAGGGATCTTACAGATGGTATCAGAGCACTGTGTTGCCTGTAGGATTATGACCCTAGGATTGGAAACCACTAAGGAATTTTTTTTTCAACTACTTCTACACTTGTCTATTCTTCTTGTAAACTTTTCTAATCTTATCATTCCCATCTCTATTTGTAGATGAACTCCATCAACGAAGCCGTGAAGAAAGGACCACTCATGACCATGACCTTGGAGTGTGAGACTGAGTTTCCAAAGATTCTCAAGGACCTCATGGTGGCAATGGAAATACATGGTGCAGCTGTGTACAAAGGCTTTCCAGTGATGGATGAAGGAGTTGAGTACTGGTGGGTGCAACTTCACTTGTACAAAAGCAAGGAAGACAACCAGAAAGAAAGAGGATTCTGCATGTACACCAGCAGTGTGGTGCACACCACATTCTTTGAGTCAGCAAGAGAAGCAGCTTGGAGTACTATCAAAGAACTTAGTGCTAGAGTCAAGTGCAGAATGCTCAACCTCCAAAAAGACGTAGAGAAAGAGAAGGAACATACCCAAGAGTTGGAAGCCACCAACCAAACCTTAAGAGGAGATATTATAGACTTAGTGATGGAATCATGTGAGCAAGATAGGCTGATTGCCTCTAGGAACATTGTGTTAGCCAACAGATCCAGTGAGATAGGATTGTAAACGCACTTCGTTAGTTGGACCACCACCTATCACCTTATTTTCCAAAATGATACCTTAAATAAGTTTGGACCTTGAATGATGTAATGGATTCATGTATGCATGACTTGTGTGATTTTGTGTTCCAAGGATATGTATGAAATGTTTGTCTTGTTTTATCTTAAATTGTGTTGTCCTAACTTTTCTATCTTATAAATAGATGCCTATTACCATCAGCACTGTTGAGGAGTTCCAGGTTACCCGCTTTGGTCCTCGTATCGTTGAGCTTACCACTTTGCTCAATCTCCCTCTTCCCACCATCATGGTGCATCCACTCACCAAGTTCGAGAGGAAGGACCTCTGGGGCTTCAAGGTGAACCAGCCGGACGCCAGACAGAGCCTACTACGGAGGCCATCATCTTCAAGCTTATGCACGACGACAGGGAGAGAAGCATGGAGGTAGTCATGCAGGACCTGATAGGACGTCTGCTAGGCCGTCACTCCCGACAGGTTAGAGGCACCCACTTCCACATCTTCGAAAGACGTGATGATGATGGAGAGTCCATCGACTTCGAGGACGACTCGAGGGACGCAGCAGAGCCGATGCGTCTCTATCTCCAGGACTTAGAGTCTCTCATTAGGCACGTGGACACGGACATGACTAATGTCATGCTCAGCAATGACGAGCTCCAGGTGCAGCTTCGCGAGAAGGACAAGCTTTTCGCACAGCAGGACGAGATAGTCAAGGAAATGGAGGCGAAGTTCGAGACCCAGGACCGGAAGTTCAAGAGTCAGGAGAAACGCGTCCAGGATAGGAACAAGAAGATCCGGGACATGACTGAAGAACTGAAGTCCAAGGATTTCGAGCTAGAGCAGCAGCAGATGGTGATTGAGAGGCTTCGCTCCCAGAAGAGGGCTCTCAAGACCAAGATTGAGTCCTTGACCACTACCATTGAGGAGAACAAGACCACGATGGAGAACGTAGGTCTAACTTTTGTCGAGGAGGAGATTGACGCTGATGAGTAGACTTGACTACTCGTTTATCTTTTATTATCATACTTGTTATTTGTGAACTTGTTATTGGACCATCCAACATGTGGATGGCTTGCCACATGTGTGTTTTACTTTGAGACTTTGTTATCTCGTTGTTGATCTTTTATCTTTGTGTTGCATGTTGTGTTTGCTTATGTGATGTAATGTGCATAAACATATATGGGTATCTCATTCTTATCTCTATTTGAACAAACCATAGATGCCTCCCCGTCGTGCAAACCCCAACCCCAACAACATCACTCCAGAAATGCAGCAAATGATGAATGCTCAAACACAACTTATGCAGATGATGACAACATTCATCCAAAACCAGAATAACAACAACAACCCCAATAACAACAACAATAACAACAACAACAACAACCCTCCGGGCTTTGATATGCTCACCAGATTTCTGCGTTTGAGGCCAGCTAAGTTCTCAGGGACGACTGATCCCATGGTGTCCAATGATTGGCTATGTTTTGTAAACAAGGACTTAGTGACTGTGGGCTGCACGGACGCTGAAAAGGTCAGATTTGCAACACATCTGCTGGAAGGGCCAGCCGCCACATGGTGGGACAATTTCCAAATCACCACTCCTATAAATGAGGTGACTTGGGATATCTTTGAGGAAGGCTTTCGCACTGCTCATATCTCATCGGGAATAATGAGCTTGAAAAAGAAAGAGTTCCACAACCTGAAGCAGCGCCACCGCAGCGTGGCTGAATACATAGAAGAGTTCAACAATCTGGCGCGTTATGCACCAGACGAGGTTGACACAGATGCCAAAAGAAAGGAAAAATTTCTGGAAGGCTTGAATGATGAGCTGAATCTGCAGCTGGCTGTGGCATATGTTCCCACTTATCAGTCGCTTTGTGACAAGGCTACTATATTGGAGAACAAAATGAAGCAAGTCGAGAGTAGGAAGAGGAAACACTCCGACAAGCACAGCTCGGGATCGTCTCACAAACGATCTCACTATGATGACAGTGGAAGCTCAGGATCCCACAAGCATGGGAAATTCAACAAGCACCACAACCACAACCGTCATGACAACAAGCATCACCGCAGTCATGACAATGGCAAGTACAAGAACCACAAGAGTGGACATAAGAGCCACCATAGTGGGAATAGTAGTGTAAGTGGAAGTCAGCCTGCTAAGAGAGACATCAGTCAGGTTGAGTGCTTCAAATGCAAGAAGATGGGACACTATGCAAATGAGTGCCCCGAAAAGAAAGTTGAAGGACCTGTCAAGCCCAATCCTTTCCAGAAAGGTCAGGTGAACCACATTAATGTGGAGGAGGTCTATGAGGAACCTGACGCTGTTGCTGGTAAGTTCAGACTCAATTCCATTCCAGCATTTGTACTCTTTGATACTGGTGCATCTCATTCATTCATATCAAGAGCATTTGTTGAAAGAAATGAACTACCGATAGAAACTATTGGGTGTCCTATAAAAGTAAGTTCTCCTGGTGGAGAAATGATAGTGAATTCAGGATGCCATGACCTAGTCATAGAATTTGGGAAGTATAAGTTTCCCGTTAACTTGATAATATTAAACTCCCAAGGTTTGGATGTCATTCTGGGAATGGACTGGATGACTAAGTACAAAGGAGTGATAGATTGTGCCAGCCATACTGTCTCACTCACAACTCCGGATAATAAAAGGATCAGATTCAAGACCAGCTTTGGAGCAAAAAGGAGTATGCTTAATTCTCTTAAGGGGGTTAGCATGGACAGTGTACCAATTGTGTGTGAGTATCCGGATGTATTCCCGGAAGAATTGCCAGGAATGCCACCAGATAGAGATGTGGAGTTTCTGATAGATTTGGTACCAGGTTCTGGACCAATAGCAAAGAGACCATACAAAATGTCAGTTGATGAACTGAAAGAGCTCAAGAAGCAACTAGGAGAACAGTTGCAGAAAGGATTTATTCAACCAAGTTCTTCATCTTGGGGAGGCCCAGTTTTGTTCGTGGAGAAGAAAGATAGAAGCCAAAGGTTATGCATAGATTACCGTTCACTCAACGAGGTAACTATCAAGAACAAATATCCTTTGCCTAGAATCAATGACTTGTTTGATCAGCTAGAAGGAGCATGTGTATTCTCGAAGATTGATCTCCGGTCAGGCTATTTTCAACTCAAGATAAGAGAGCAAGACATACCAAAAACAGCATTCACCACAAGGTATGGATTGTATGAGTATACCATAATGCCTTTCGGCTTGACCAATGCTCCAGCATACTTCATGAATATGATGAACAAAGTGTTCATGGAATTTCTTGAAAAGTTTGTTGTCGTATTCATCGATGACATCTTAGTCTACTCCAAGAGCAAAGAAGAACATGAAGGACATTTGCGTTTGATACTTGAGAAGTTGAGAGAGCATAAACTATATGCAAAATTCAGCAAGTGTGAGTTCTGGTTAGAAGAAGTTGGTTTTCTCGGTCATGTTATGACAAAGGATGGTGTAGCAGTTGATCCTTCTAAGGTTTCAGCTGTGACGGAATGGGAATCTCCCAAGAATGTAAAAGAGGTTCGTAGCTTCCTTGGCTTAGCAGGTTACTACAGAAGATTTATTGAGAATTTCTCAAAAGTTGCTAAACCAATGACTGAATTGTTAAAGAAAGACAAGAAGTTTGCTTGGTCTGAAGGTTGTGAAGTCAGCTTTCAAGAATTGAAGAAGAGACTTGTGACAGCACCGGTTCTATGTCTGCCAGATTTGGAAAAGGATTTCCAAGTACATTGTGATGCGTCTCATCAAGGTTTGGGTGCCGTACTTATGGAAGACGGTAAGGTTGTGGCTTATGCCTCGAGACAACTCAAAACTAATGAGGTGAACTATCCTACTCATGATTTGGAGTTAGCCTCTGTCGTCCATGCACTCAAAACATGGAGGCACTACCTTTTGGGAAAGCGTTGCGAAGTGTTCACCGATCACAAACGTTTGAAGTATATCTTCACCCAGAAGGAAATCAATATGATACAAAGAAGATGGTTAGAGCTTATCAAGGACTATGACTTAAGTTTGCAATACCACCCCGGTAAAGCAAATGTTGTAGCAGATGCTCTAAGTCGTAAGGTATTTGTGAATGGCCTTACCAAAGGAGAATTGCTGGACAAATTGTGTGCCCAATTCAAAGAACTCAGATTGGAGATTGTGCCAGAAAGACATCTCATGTCTTTAGATGTTCAACCCACTTTGTTGGACAAGATTCGAGAAGCTCAAAAGACTGATAAGGAAATTGAAGAGATTAAGGAAAGGATTAGCCAAGGGAAAGCTAAGAATTTCCATGTAGACGAACAAGGTACTTTATGGCATGGGAAACGTATCTGTGTTCCACAAGATCCGGAGTTATGGAAACTGATTTTGCAGGAAGAACACAACTCTCCATATTCTATTCATCCGGGTAACACCAAAATGTACATGGACATGAAAGAAAGATTTTGGTGGAACAATCTCAAGAGAGACATTGCCGAACATATTGCTTTGTGTGATGTGTGTAGTAGAGTAAAAGCGGAGCATCAGAAACCAGCAGGTTTGCTTCAACCACTACCTATTCCTGATTGGAAGTGGGACAAGATTGGTATGGACTTCATTACCGGACTACCAAGGACCAGATCCGGATATGATTCCATATGGGTAGTAGTGGATCGCTTAACTAAAGTGGCTCATTTCATACCCGTGAAGACAACTTATACAAGTGCCAAGTTAGCCAAAATCTACATGAGTAGAATTGTATGCCTTCACGGTGTGCCTAAGAGTATTGTGTCCGATAGGGGAACCTAATTCACTTCCCATTTTAGGAGACAGCTACATGAGTCATTGGGAACGAGGTTGGAATTCAGTACTGCTTTTCATCCTCAAACCGATGGACAAACAGAAAGGACTAATCAAATTCTGGAGGACATGTTGAGGGCATGTGCCCTAGATTATGGAGCAAGTTGGGATGAAAATCTGCCTTATGCAGAATTTTCTTATAACAACAGCTATCAAGCCAGCATTGAGATGGCACCGTTTGAGTTTCTCTACGGAAGAAAATGTACCACCCCATTGTTATGGAATGGTGTGGGAGAAAGAAGTTTATTTGGGCCAGATCTTATCAAAGAAGCCGAAGAGAAGTTCAAATTGGTTAAGGACAGGTTGAAGATAGCACAGTCCCGACAGAAAAGCTACGCCAATCCTAAGCGTAGAGAAGTCACCTACGAAGTTGGTGATAGAGCTTATCTTAGAGTATCACCACTCTGTGGAGTGAAAAGATTCGGAGTCGAAGGAAAGTTGGCACCAAGATATGTTGGGCCCTTTAAGATTCTGAGTCGCAAAGGAGAAGTTGCTTATGAAATTGAACTGCTAGCATCTCTATCAGCAGTCCATAATGTGGTTCATGTGAGTCAGCTTAAGAAATGTCACCCAGAAATGGAAGAAACTTCTTTGAAGGATACCATACCTTTGGAAGAAGTTCAACTAGAAAGTGATCTCACTTATGAAGAAAAGCCTATCAAGATTCTTGAGACTGCAGAAAGAGTCACAAGGACAAAGACTATCAAGTTTTGCAAAGTGCAATGGAATCATCATTCTGAAGAGGAAGCAACAAGGGAAAGAGAAGATGATCTTCGGAAAGACCACCCTCACCTATTTGCTAGCCAATCCGAATCTCGAGGGCGAGATTCACCTTAAGGGGTTTAGATTTGTAACATCCCAAAAATCATGATTTCAAAGTTTGCATATCATTCATACATGCATATAGATTTGAGATCAATTTCAAACTCATTTCAGAAAAACAGAAGCACATAGTGCTATGATTTTATGTGAGCAGATTTAAATCAAATGGCCATCCCCATTTGAAGAGTTTGAATGATTTTAAAACCTAGATTGTTTGTCTTCCTTATAGAAAGATGAGTGTGGTTTTGGACCAAGAATTACAAATTGGAAATTGTTTCAAAAACCATTTCTCAAATTTTGCAAACCAAGTGCCAAGTCTCTGATATTTTGTTCTCCAAGCTTGACCAAGCCTTTGCAAAGCAACCACATGATTGTATGCCTATATTTGAGACTACTGCTCACTGCAAAAAATCCCAAGAAAATTTGAATTCAAATGGAACTTGAATTCATTTGAAAATCAATTCAGAAAATTGAAACAAAAAAAGAAAAAGGAGAAAGAATTAGAAAAGGGCCGGCGCCAGGATTCCAGCCCAGCAACAGAACTGGCCCAACTAGCCCACCCGGGCCATTCCTCTCCCTCTCGCACGCGCCAGCGCACCCAGGCAGTCGCTGATGACCAGACCCCACCTCCTCTTCGCACGCTTCGCTGACGAGCGGGCCCTCTCCACGTCGCCGCTGCTGTCAAGGCCGTAATGGCGCGGCGTAATTAGACTTAATGCCGCAGGCGTTTCCTGTCGCGCCTGGGCCTATTTAATCCCCTCTGCATCGCGAGCATTTCCCCCCACTCTCCTCGCTCACTCCGCCACCAGGCTGCGCGCATTTGCTCTCGAAGCCCCGCAGTACCGACGACTCCGGCGACCGATTCTGGTGAGCCTCGACCGCCCCCCTCTCTCTGGTTCAAACGAGGATGCCCAGCTTGATCTTGCGCATACGCTGACGCCTTTCTTTTGCCTGCTCGTGACCCAGGTCGTCATCTCCGTTCACGACCGAAACCACCTGCGCCGCCGATAGACTCCGGCGACCAATTAAGGTAAAACCCGAGCGCCCCTTGCCCCTCTTTCATACGATATTGATCGCCTGCGTCTTGTGCACCCCCTGACCCTCTGGTTCGTGCTAGGGTGACGCCAAACCTCGCCAGTGACCACGTCTGCAAGCGACCGACACCACCCGCAACTCTGACAAGCTCCAGAGACCATCCCCGCGCGCCCCTCCGCAAACCAACGCCACGTTGAGCTTCAGCACGCCACCGCGGTTCTGGTATGACCCTTCTCCCTCTCGCGCATGACCTAGAACGCCAGCGCCGCCGCTGACTGAGCGCTCCGCCGCTCGCTGACGCCGCGCGCCGCCAGAACATGGTCGCATGCTCGAGCGCCGTTGGATCTAGATCCAACGCTTACGATAGAATCACTAATCAAACCGTTATGCTAGATCTGGACCGTGTGTTTTAGTTAGATCCTACGGCTCGCGAGCGTGATCCGGAGCGAATCGGTATCAGCCAATAGAATTAAGACGCGTGGCTAGAGTTTAAATCAAAAACAAAATTCAAATCAGATTTAGATCCAAATTTCAAATGGCTATAGTTTTGATTCCCACGTTAGATTTTTGCAAATTTTATACCGTTGGAATCAGTAAGACAAGCCCTTTCTGAATCTGCAATGTGTTTAACAAAAAGTTTCTGTTAAAATGACTTTGTATGCAGAAACATATTTAGGACCATTTTGAGTATAGAATTTGTTTAGTAAATTGTTTTAGGGCTAAATAAGTTTAGTTAGCAAGTTTTTGACTTGGTTATGTTTCTGCATCATGCACTTGCTTGGTGGAGTTTTCAAAAATCATCACTTAGCATTTTCTTGCATGCATGCATTCATATTTTTGTTTGTATATGAATTGTGTGTAATTATGTGCTACAAATTTTGTGTAGATTTTGCTAGTGACTGTGATTGTGAAGAGTGCTACTCTTCCCATTACCAAGGCAAGTGGTACTTCATGATATTTTCATCCCTTTATTTTGAATAAGCATTAGAAATATTTTTGCTAAGTCTTGCATGTTACTTTTTGCCAAATGCTATGTTGGGAAATCCCAAGTAGTTGTAGAATTGTAGAATTGCTAGGAAATCTTTTAAGTTAAGTTACTATGCCATGCTTAGCCTAGCTAGTAGCAAACAAGGGTTGGTAAAGTATATACATTCTATGAAAATATTTCTAAGTCTATTGGACTTATGTTTTTTAATAAAACAACTAAGTCAATGAACCTCCTGGGTGGAATGGGACTTGAATGGTGGTTTTTGGTTGAGTGGTTACACAAGGCCCATGGACATGGTTTACCTTGTGTATCACACTTGTGGTATGCCACCCAGGCACAAAGGGATTTGGAGGCCAAGTGTTGAGAAGCTTATAGTGCAGCCACTTGGCAATATGGGCTCTGCCTTGATCATATAGGTTGCTAGAACTTAGTCATTTGGACAGTTGGTGGTAGTGGGATGATAGGTTGGAACGCGTCCATTTGGCTAAGGGAAGGCTTCTGAAAGGTCCTGTCTTGGGAAACCAAGTCTGGTGGGGAAAGTGCACAACCTCTGCAGATGGAAAATCTAAGTACTTAGCCAAGTCCATGGCAATGGACAACTTGATCATCAAGACATGGAAGCTACAAGAATCTCATCACTCCAACTTCTAAGTAAAACTTGTGGGTGAACAAGGGTAAAGGACCCCAATGTCTATTGGTGGTTTCTTGGGAAAGTTTTTGACAAAGAAAAACTTAGTGATTTCAACTAATAGGAAAAACATTTTTTGAGCAAAGCAAGCCAAGCTAGACTTAGCCAAAATGCATATAGTAATATAGTCCACTTAAAATTTACTAAGGTATCACTTGCCAATACTATTCCAAAGTATTGACCCACTGTGGTTGTAACTTGTGATGTTGCAGGTTACTCCGATGATGATTAGGAGTCATGAGTCTACACTCAACATGCTTGCCTGTGGCACATGAAGATGAAGACTTATGTTTATTTACTTATTCCAAAAACTCTTGTATTAGGCCTGTGGCCCTGAGTTGTAAAAGACTATGTTTTATCTCTGGAATGAATGTAATAAATGACCTTTGTATCTATGTACTTCATCTTAAACTGTGGATGCTAGCAATGATCCAGGGACTAGCATTGCAATCACAGGGATCCTTTTTCCTTTACAAAGGAGGGATCTTACAATCCCCCGTCATCGAGGAAGCCCCGGCACCCTCCGACTCAGTGCTTGACGATCTCTAGGCCGACAACAGCGTAGATTTAGAGGAGATAGACTTTAGCCCGGAGGAGCTAGACTCTGCCATGCAGGAGATGGAGGAGGATTACAAGCGCGACAAGCAAGCCAACAACACCGTCACGTCCCGAGAGGTGTTTGTCGCCAATGGGATGGCGATGGACGAAGACCAACCTGGATGAGCTCCGCCTACAGCGCTGGACAAGGGGAAGGGACCACTTATTTCTGCCGATAGTGATCTACGTCTGCTGCTGCCAAGTCACTCCGGCTGATAGAGTGATGTACGACAATATCCTCGTCGAGCCAATGACTGTGGCTCATATTCGCAATGTGGTCCAGCTTGACGAGAAGCGCCAACAGCTGCTGGAGGAAGCGCAGCCCATCGCAGAGCAAGGCTCTAAGCTAGATCGAGATCTCGCCAACGCGCACAAGTCAATAGAGAAAGCTAGAGCAATGGAGGCCGAGTACAAAACTCTGGTATAGCAGGAGAAGGATAAGAAAGCTCCGGCTCGCATCATCAACGATCCTGGTGTATGGCACAACCTAGGATGGGCTCCCTCGAAGCCAGCACAGGCCAAGCCATACATTGATAGTGAAGGCAGGCAGGTGATGCCCACTCCTCTTCTCAACCTCGCCGTCGCCAAAACCCTTCTGGAGTAGGATAGATCACCCACAGTCATGGATCAGGTCTATGACCTAGTGTCCAAGGTGGTGAAACAGCAGGAAAAGGCCACCTCTTAGAGGATTGAGTCTGACACAGCGTTCTGCCAGTCTAGTCAGCATAAGCCGCCAAGGGACAGATCTCCTCATGATGTCGGATCATAGACGGGTTCGTCAGAACGAAGATGGAAGGATGCACGCAATAGGAAGGATGCTATCCCCATATCCTCCGACCATGGAGGCAAGGATCAACCTCATCGCCCATCTCCACCGCCCAGTTCGCTCCGACATCGCGAAGACACCAAGGCTCACTGTCGTACGGATCTGCCTCCACCAATGCAGAGCGGCATCGTCATCCGCGACAACATGGAGCAGGCCCATCATGACGGAGAGCGAAACCAAGGACACAAGAGCAGGTCGCGCCATGACCCTGCACGTCCGACAAGCAACCGCGACAAGCGTGAGGCATCGCAGGAGGGCAATAGCAAAAAGGCTAACCCACCGGCACCTCCGCCTTTGTCGCCACCCAGCAGCCAGCATGGCGGAGGAGGGCTGCATCGTTCACGCAGCCCATCCCCTGATGGCAAGAAGAAGAAAAGAAGCCCGGAGCCATACGATGCATGTTCATGGCTGGACAAGATCCACGAGGCCCGGGAAGGACCATAGCTAGGACCATGTTGCTTTGGACCTGTGATACGGTCCGCAACTTACCCCAAAGGTTTACGGATTGACAAGACCATCAAGCCCTATGACGGCACCGCCAAGCCAGCTACATGGTTGCAGGACTACGGTAACGCGGTGGAGATTGCCGATGGTAACCCCAACGTCGTTGTCAAGTACTTCCCACTAATGTTGGCAGGCACGGCCCCGCAATGGATTGATGACTTGCCGGAGAGATCCATCTGCAATTGGCTGGACATGCAAGAAGCATTCACCAAGAACTTTGAGGGTCCATACAAACGCCCCTGCACTGTTGGCGATCTACAGTGGTGCGTGCATGAGAAAGACGAGACGTCTCGCGCATACCTATCTCGCTGCTGTTCATTGATGGGTTGGAAAGGGGCACGTTGCTCCGACATAAGTTGAAGCACCTATAGGACAATCACCAGCTAGATCTCAACCAAATGATTCAGTTGGCCAGTGAGTTCGCGGCTACCGACGACGATGCTCGCGGCTCCCTGTCGGCAATGGCCATTCCAACTCAATCTCAGAGGAACAGCAGCACCAAGCGGAAGACCCCGCCAGAAGAAAAGCAAACCTCCGACTTGGTCGCTATGACCTTTGTAGGGCGAGGTGATGGCGGACAACGTGGCCGAGGACGGGGAGCTGGCCGTGGGTAGCAGCGAGGCAGTGAAACTACCTCAGCGGCGCTCCACGTTCCCCAAACCTAAGAAGAGTAACGTGATATGTCGTGCCTCGTACACCTCGATGCCAATAGAAAGGCCGCCCACACCAATCGCCATTGCAAGTTTGTCAACGACCTCAAGGAGGACCCGGAGTCCGGCTACAAGCGAAGTCGGAAGAATAGACCGTGAGGCAAGGGAAAGGGGAAGAAGAAGGAAGAGGAGTCCAAGGATTCAAGTGACATGGATGAGGATGCTGACCCCAAGCACGCCGCCAAGAGCGATGGAAACGGCAAGAACCCCTTCGAGAAGAAGGCAACCATTTTCCACACTTTCCTTGGCACCCCCACTGTCCGACAACAGAAGACCTCTATGAGGATACTGATGGCCACTCTACTCCTAGTTCCCCAATATCTGCGCTGATCAGAGATTCCAATTACTTGGGACAGGAAGGATCACCCAGACCTCATCCCTACGGAGAACTAGTACGCCATGGTCATCAACCCCTTGATTGACGGTAATGAGTTCACCAAATGAATGGTGGATAGTGGAAGCAGCATCAACATCATGTATCTGGATACACTGCACAAGATGAACTTAACGGAAGCTAACCTAAGGCGGACCAGCACCATCTTCCACGGTGTAGTTCCTGGTCGGGAGGCTCGGTCCCTTGTGTGCATCACACTTCAGGTCCCGTTTGGCGATCTAAATAATTACCCCAAGAACGCATGACCTTTGAGGTGGTCACCTTCAAGAGCGTGTACCACGTCATATTCGGCCACGACATCTTCCACGCCTTGATGGCCAAGCCATGCTTCGTCTACAACAAGCTCAAGATACCCGGACCAAACAGTGTCATCACCGTATCCGGAAGCTTTACCAAGGCAAGGGACTGCAAGATTGGAGAAGCAGCCTTTGCAGAAGCTTTCCTCTACAGCGAATAATTCAAGGAGATCCAGAGCAAGGTCGATGCCTCGGAGATGCCGGCGTCAAAAAAGCAGATTTCTGACTCTGCCCCAGCTTTCAAGGCTGCCATCAAAACCAAGGTGGTGGAAATTGTGGTAGGCGATTCCTCCAAGACCACCGCCATTGGGATGAACCTTGGTCCCAAATAGGAAAGCACGCTCGTCGAGTTCCTCCGTGAGAATAGGGACATCTTTGCCTGGCAACCTGCTGACATGAAAGGTGTACCTAGGGAACTTGCCGAGCACAGCTTGAATATTGATCCAAAATGCAAACCGGTGAAACAACCTCTACGACGCTTCAGAGACGAGAAGAGACGCGCCATAGGCAAGGAGATAGCTAGGTTACTTAAGGCTAGTTTTATCTGAGAAGTCCTTCAAACCCGATGGGTGGCCAATCATGTACTTGTCCCCAAAAAGGGAACCAAAGAATTAAGAATGTGCGTTGATTACACCGTCTTGAACAAAGCATGTCCCAAAGATCCGTTTGCTTTGCCTCGCATTGACCAAGTCATTGATTCGACGGCTGGCTCAGAACTTTTTTGTTTTCTCGATGCATACTTAGGATACCACCAAATTAAGATGAGGAAGTCAGACCAATTGGCCACTTCATTCACCACACCTTATAGCACGTTTTGCTATGTCACGATGTCCTTTGGGCTGAAAACAAAGGTGCTACGTACCAGTGGACAATGCATCATTGCCTACACGATCAAATTGATTGGAACGTTCGTGCCTATGTGCATGATATAGCGGTGATGTCTAAAAAGTCAAACAACTTAATATCTGACTTAAAAGAAACCTTTGATAATCTCCGGAAATACAACATGATGCTTAACCCTAAGAAGTGCGTCTTCGGGGTTCCAGCCGGCAAATTTTTGGGCTTCGTTGTTTCCCAGCGTGGAATCGAGGTAAACCCAGAGAAAATCAAGGCCATCCTAAACATAAACCGTCCAACATGCCTGAAGGACATACAACGACTAACAGGTTGCGTTGCAGTGGTTAGTCAGTTCGTTAGCCGACTTGGAGAGAAGGATCTGCCGCTATACAAGTTGCTGAAGAAGGCGAAAAAATTTACATGGATGGACGAAGCAGATGCAGCACTGAAGCAGCTAAAGGAGATATTATCCTCAGCACCTATCCTTGCAGCACCCGAGCATGGGGAGCCTATGTTAATCTACAGGGTGGCCACCAACCGGGTAATCAGCATCGTTGTCGTGGTAAAGCGGACAGAACCAGGTCATGAGTACAGAGTTCAATGACCAGTTTACTATGTAAGCGAGGTCTTGATGGAGTCCAAGCAGCGTTACCCGCACTACAAGAAGATAGCTTATGGAGTGTTCCTTGCTTCTCGGAAGCTAAGGAAATATTTCCAGGAGCACCCTATCACAGTGGTGAGCAAGAATCCACAGTCCAACATCATCAACACAGTGACGCTACAAGAAGGGTCGTGAAGTGGGGCATTGAACTTGCCGCCTTCGAGATCACCTACAAGAGACGCGACGCTATCAAGTCACAAGCCTTGGCGGATTTTATCGCAGATTGGATGGAGATGCCAGACATTACCCCAATGCGATAACCAGAGTACTGGGTGATGCACTTTGATGTATCAAAGCTACTCAATGGATCGGGGGTTGTTGTACTGCTACAGTCACCAACCGGGGAAAAGCTACACTACGTTCTGCAGATCCACTTCGAGGCTACGAATAACATGGTGGAGTATGAAGCACTCATTCACGGACTACGCGTAGCCAAGGATATTGGCATCAAGCGCATAGTTTGCTGTGGAGATTCCGACTTGGTTGCCTAGCAGGTGGCTAGCACCTAGATCGCGCGGAACCCTATGATGGCGGCATATCGAGACGAAGTGGATGAGATAGCCAAGAGCTTCTTGGGCTACGAAGTCAAGTATGTACCTAGGGAGCAAAACGAGGCGGCTGATCTACTGACTAAGCTTGGATCAGGGTGCAAACGAATTCTGCCTGGCGTTATTCTGGAGCATCTACGGACAACATCCATGAAGTCTTAGACACAACCGTTCATGGAATATCTCGTACACGGAAATTTTCCGGACGACAAAGTCGAAACACGGCAAATAGTACATTGAGCAAATGGATGTACCATAATCAATGTATAGCTCTACAAAAGAAGCACCACTGGTGTATACCTTAAGTGTGTTTCCCAGCAAGAAGGTATTGAAATCCTACGTGAGATCCATCTCAGAGATTGCGGGCATCACGCCGCTCCTTGATCTTTGGTCTCCAAAGCCTTCCAGCAAGGATTCTACTGGCTGACCGCGAAGGCGGACACTGACAAGCTGGTTGAGACATGCATGGGATGCCAGTATTATGCCCGACAACCCCATGTTCCAGCTGAAGAACTGCGGACAATACCAATAACTTGGCCGTTTGCAGTCTGGGGGCTAGACATGGTTGGTCCATTACAGTCGGCACCATGTGGATTTACCCATTTGCCAGTAGCAGTTGATAAATTCACCAAATGGATAGAAGGTAAACCCATTAAAAGCTTGATGGGGCAACTGCCCTTGGGTTTGCCCGGGATCTAGTGGTGAGATTTGGTCTCCCACAAAGCATTATCACTGACAACGGCAACAACTTGTCACTCGAAGAAGTGGAAGCATATTGTTGGGACAAGGGCATCCGACTTGACCTAGCGTCTGTTGCACACCCACAGTCCAACAGACAAGTTGAGTGGGCCAATGGATTAATTCTGCAGGGAATCAAGCCACGTCTTGAGGCACCGCTACATAGAGCATCTGGAGCCTGGGCGGAGGAACTACCATCTGTGTTGTGGAGTTTACGAACTACACCTAACAGATCCACCGGCTGCAGCCCTTACTTCATGGTACATGGAGCAGAAGCCATCCTGCCTTCCGACATCCTTCACGATGCACCAAGAGTTGCCGCCTATGAAAAAGATGACGCTGAATAATCTAGACGCCTAGATGTGGACCTTATCGAGGAGGAGCGCATTTTGGCATGCCAACGATCCGCTATCTACCAGCAGAAGCTACGTAGCTACCATAGTCGCCGTGTTCGGCATCACTCGTTTAAAGAGGGGGATCTGGTGTTCTGACTTAAGCAGAAGAAGTCACACAAATTATCCCCGCCATGGGAAGGACCGTTCATCATAAGCAAGGCACTGCTCAATGGGTCTTACTACCTTGTTGACAACCGTGAACTTAAGGATAGACCCAACAAAGATCATAAGCGTAAGCGACGTGACCCGGATGATGACTACCTGGAGCTTGATCGGCCATGGAACATAACATAGACGTCCTTTCTACACATAGCTTATTTTTTATCTACTGTGTACCTCTTATATGATCAAAGAAATAAAGCTTTTTGGTTCACTCATGTTTCTAAGTCTTTTACCTCCTTTAGTGTTCATTTTTGGATCGTAGAAAAACCTTTATGCGCAAGTTTGCATTTGCACTTGTGAAAATTCCTCCTACGTGCGTTAGCTTAAGTTTTCTGGTCTACACGTTCTTTGTTGTTTTTATGTGGATTCCTGGAGTATTGAATTTTGGCACTTGTTGTCGGCGATTTTGTGCTTAGGTTTTTACGGTGCCATTGGGCATCATCACCTGAGCGCATGGTTTCGACTATAAGTCTTTCGACTCATGAAAGGTCATGCATAAAAAACAGAGTAATGGATAAGCCAGCACTTGCTTAAAAAATAAGTACATTGCTGGAACCAGTGCTTAAGTAGTAGGAAATTACACCTACTGTTTTTCCGACTTAAGTTAACAAGTAGTTTTTCCGCATACAAATTCCAGGGGAAACAAATATTACATATTGTTTTTCATTCCTCTAGTGTAGGAGACTTGGAAGGAGCATCATCGGCAATAGGAGACTCATCGTCCTCGAAGTCGGTGGTCTTGAGGGACTCAGAGGAGCTTTGCTGGACGCCGTCAATGGTTTCTAAGGACACGAAGACATTGTGGTCGACCAACTCGGCAACCCTTGTGTCATAGCCTGCGATAGATGGCCAGATAGACCTATGATCAATCTTTTGGCCATCGTCGTCTACGTCGGGAAGACCTGAGGTTACCACGTTGATGTCAGCATCTTCATAATGCACCTTGACCATCGACAGTTCCATCCTTGCACCAGCCCATGTACATGAAGCTTTCCATCTTAGAATACGCTCGGGGGCTTGGCGCAGGATCTCCGAGAACTTCATCACGGAATCCACCGCGTTGATGTTAATCTGGAGGGGCTTGGCTATCTCCTTGGCCTGCTTGATGGCGGTGCTGATAAAGTTTCCAGCGAGGACCATGCATTCCTTAGGCAGAGGAGGCGATTGGGTTAATCCAATTGGAGCTGCATTTCCAACAAGGGAGCGCATGAGTTCAGTAACACAAAAATTCAAAGTACCTGACTTACAGAAGTACAAGGCGGACAATTACTTACCAAAGATGCTCGCCTCAGCCTGCTGGAGAGTTTCCGCCATGGAGTCCCGTTCTTGTCGGAGGATCTTGTATGCTTCAAGATTGCGCTGATTCTGCTCATCGGCAGCTTTCTTCCGTTCTTTCACTATCGCAATCTCCTCCTTCAAGCGGTTCATCTCCGTGTTGGCGGACTCCTACAGGACCTTCATGGAGTCCTCGTGCATCTTCAACATATCTTTTCTCTCCTGCTTAAGGATCTTGTTTTCGCTATCCAACAACTTAATGTGCTGGGATTGCTCAACAATATCCTTGGCCTTGGTAATGGTTTCTACAAGTCGGAGAAATGATAGTACATAGTGAGTACTCGGAGAATGGAGGCACAATACCAAGCCGGAGTACAAAAATGAAAGGAAAATAGACTCTTGCTCTTGGTGATTTGTTCCTTCAAGAAGGCAGTTTTACCCTTTTCATCTTCCAACTCCGCACTCATCTTGTGGAATTTCTCATTGTTGACACCTCTCCGAGCATTCTCATTTTGTGGAATGAAGAATTGAAGTTGTTTAGTCTACTTGGAGCATCTAGCTAGATAACTATCCACCTAGAGGCTTGGGGGACATAGTGAGAGTTTTAAAACTTGGCAGTATACTTTAGTCTTTCTTTAAGCATCTAGTCAGAACTCATCAGTTTTCAACTAGAAGCTTGGGGGCTACAGTATATAAAGTTTTTTACTCAATCATATGCTTAGTCTTTCTTTAAGCATCTAGTCGTAACTAATTCAGTTACAAATAGAAGATTGGGGGCTATAGTATCAAAATTTACAAACACTACGTATGATACTCTGAAAGTATCTAGTCAGAATAATTCATTCAAACAAAATACTTGGGGGCTACCTGAGAAGTTTTCTAGCTTAGTCACTCTTAGGGCATTCAGATGCAAAGACCTATGTTTTTCCGTCTAAATCCTCGGGGGCTACAGCGGGATACTCATATGAAATGCAAAAGGCAAATAAAACTTACAAGTGCGATGATCTTAAGGTTGGTAGTGCTCTCGGCAAACAACTTGCTGAAGAAAAGGATGTTTCCTTGTAAGATATCTGCTTGTCGGAGGAGCTCCTCAAGACCACAGGTTGAAGATGTCGGCACTGCACCAGGAACCAAAGTGGAGCTACTTAGCGTAAGCACCGAGTAGACTATCTTCGGGAGCTCTTTGGTTATCCTGGGTACAGAGGCGCCGCCTTCGATGGATGTTCCACCCACCACCACTGCCTTGCCGCTATCTATGGCATCCTTAGCCGAAGCTTCAGCCATTCTGGTTGCGGTACTTTCTTGTGTCTCCTACTCGCCGGCTACGACGAGATCCGCAGAGGCAGCTGAGTCCACTTCCATGGCGGAAGGGCCAAATGCATCCTTGGCCGGAGAGCTTGTCGGAACAAATGTAGGCTGGACGCTGGGAGTGACAGGGGTGATGGCGGGAGATGCTTGGTGCGGTACATCACGCTACAACATATCTTTTATGTTTTTAGAAGCCCCCGATGTTTTGGAGGTCTTCTTCAAACTCAAGCCAGCTTTCTTCCTGACACGTGCAAAAGTATAAGTACAAGAAAAGGACAACAATGGAAAATGTCGGAGGAAAAGAAGCTTACACAATCATGGGTGCTTTGGTAAAAGAGATCCCGGTAATATTTCTTTTCTCCGCCTCCAGGGTGGCAGTGGACTTCTTGGAGTCTCCACCCTCCGTCTTCTTCTTGCCTCCGTCAGCAGCGTCAGAGGTGGAGCTCTTCCACTTTCGCGCCAATGGGACATCATCGTCAGACACGACACTGACTTCCTTCATCTTTGGGTCATAAATTTGGACAGCCATGTCGTCCTCCTTTAGAATCTTAAGTTGTTAAGTGAAATCATAAGGTGTGGGATGACAAAGGCAAGACGGAAGAACTGGAGAAAATGTCATACACGTAAAATAAATAGGTACCTCTGGGTACTTGCCCTCCTCGAACATGTCATGGTGAAGACACGCTTCCTATCCTTCACCTTGACGATGTCCATGAGGCGGAGCATGATGGAGTCACTGGAGAAGTTGTCCTCGGAGATGCGGAGGCTATCCTTCCTCTCCTTGGTATACTCATGTATGAAATTCGAGCGGTGCTGCAGAGGCTGGATCCGCCTAATGAACCATGACATGGCTAGTTCCAATCCGGTCATACCCGTCTCAACGAACCACTCTATCCACCTTATAGCACGAGAAGCATCGATGTCAGAGGGGAGGGAGGCCTGGGATCTCCATGTCGAGGCTTCGGCGGCAGCTCCATCGACAAAGTCCAGATATGTTGCTTCTCGGCTAGTTAGAGGGATATCTAGGCCGTACAAGTACGTCTGTTGCCAGTTTTTACATGACTCATGGCCGACGATGTCGGGGAACCGTCGTCCAGGCCGGATCTTAAAACTAATGGTGCCACAGTTCCTGAGCTCATCCTTGCTGGCTCCATCTTCCCTCTTGACGGTGAAGAAATAAATAAAGAGGTCTAACCTAGGCCTAATCCCTAAGTAATCCTCGCAAAGCGCCGCGTAGTTTCTAAGCGGGAGAATACTATTGAGGTACAGGTTCCGAGGTTGAACCCGGTAGTGGCTGAGGATGGCTAGTAAGAAATTGGAGATAGGCAGGGAAACACCACGTACCAGTTGTGCTTTGAGGTACACCTTTTCTCCGGCTTGGGGAGAAGGGGTGACCTCGCCGGCCAGCGCCACCCGCCAGACTAATCCCTCCGAGGAGGGAAGGTAACCTTCAACGACTAGCTCCTTGATATCAGTGTCTGTGATATCCGAGCCACGCCAATCTCCCTTGTGGGAGTCGCCTTCTTCCTCCAGCAGCTCTAGCGCCGCTGGAATTTGGTCACCGCCGGTGGATTCGACCACCACGGATATGGGCAGCAGCAAGCCCTCTGGGGGCACATGAATGGTGCCCGCTGGCTTCGCCGCGGCATTGCCTATCGCCACCATGGATGCGCTGGTGCTGCTGCTCGACATTGATGAAGGAAGGGGAGGTGACTACGAGATTGGAAAGCTAGGGTTTTGCATTCGCGTGGAAGGCTCGAGGAGTGCTCGCTGGAGGAAGAAGATGACGCAGCAGGAGAATGAGGTGAAAAGTAAAATCCGCCGCAGTCATAATTTATAACCCCTGGCGTCAAGATTCATGAAAAGTGATCGAATGGTCGGCGTGTGGACGACGTGTGCGGGCGCGTGCACGGAAATTTCGCCATGTTCCCAACCGTCACCGCCAATGGTTCATATCCATTGGGCGGGAAAAACGGACATGATTGTGTTCTCTGCATGTGTGAGTTACGAGGCATCGCTGACCTATGTCTATGTCGTCCTAGCTGTCACTAGCAGGTGAACCATCACATCGAAATATACCGGCATGGACGGATCTAGTCCGGCTACGAGAAGAGTACGATGGAAGATTCAGCATTTCTCCAACTTGCAAGTTGAAGACGGAGAATACTGCAGGGTTCTTGGGAGGACTACAAGATATTGCTTGATGATTTGCCGACATCCATTTAGACGGAGCATTCAACCTGAAGAGGCAAGACAGCGCAAGATCTTGGAGTTCTCCGAGGGCTACTGTTGGGGATATGCTATATGGGTACCCTCATAGCATGTCTCTTATCCGAATAACCCGGGTGGCCCATAGTTGGTAGCATGGCCAATGGCCTGCTGGGAGGCCCAGTTAGATGGATCTAGAAGGGAGGCCCATGCCGGATAAAGGAAGGCTATAGAGGAGACACCGACGTACCCGGAGCCTTGGAGTGCAAGACACGCTAGACTGGTTGTATGCAGTGTAGGACTCTGTAACCTGTCCGGCTAGGACTTTTCCCTGTAACCCTAGGACTTGGCGACTATATAAGTCGTGCCTATGGGAGCCTTTAGGGCAGAACACCAAGTGCATAGAACAACTCGCATAGCGAACCAATCCCTATAACCCAGCGTATTTCCATTATAGTGATTTATAGCAGGAGTAGGATTCCGCCACCATTGTGGGATATCAACCTGGGTAAGCTGTGTTACCTCGTACCCGTCAACCGTCTGCCTTACCCCACGTCTCTAAACACGCACTATGAGGACCCCTCCATGGCGTACGCGTCGGCAATACCACGACACCAATAGCCATATCAAATTACCTATCAACAATTTTGCAATGCTTATGGATTCCGTCAAGAAGGGGAACCAACTTTTACAAAACTGTATAGCGTCTCGAGTGCAAATACTTGGGAGGTTGTTTCTGTTAATGGTGCTAGGTACTTCTACTAGAAGAAGATGTCCAACATTCAGAACCCAACCATCCATTACTTTGCTATGTTTCTTGCTAACACTTTGTTAGGAATACCGGCTCGATGGCCAATGTAGACATGGCCATGATCACCAAGGTGCTCTTCCCTAATGCACCGCAGAGTCCCACTCCTGCAGCTCTATTTCTCCAGCACCTCCACCACCAGAGAAAAAAAAGAAAATGTGATATTTGCATCGATGGAATGGTAACCCACCTAATCCAAGCCCTTGGAATTGCAATTCCTATTGCGCAACCTATTGATGGCTCCATAATTATGGATATCAGATATATAATTGCTTGTGGCTTCCTTGGTGTTTACCGAGCTAAAAGGAGGCTCTGAGACTATCAATTTGGGTACCATAATGATGTTCAGGATGTTCAGGTGTCACTGCCTTACCCGCAAGCCTTCGAGGTTCAGGGAAGGGACCACTGGATCCTTACCAAGGATCAAGTGACTGAAATCATGGCGGAGCTCTATCTTGACTCCGATGAAGAGGAAGAAGGAGGGCAGAAGGATGAGCAGGAGCATGAGTACAACCCTGCTTGGGAGGGACAACAACAGTAGTAGGAGGAGCAGCCTTGGGACCAATGGCCCAATCAGCCACATCAGCAACAGGGGTTCAACAATGTCTCCTATCAGGATTTTTTGGAGCTCAACCAGTGCGTTGGGGAGATCGACCAGACTCTGCATGGAGTAAGTGAATATGTGAGTGCCTTAACTCACACCTTCGGTAACTTCATGACCTACTTCCCTGACTACTGCCAGCAGCACCACCAACCGCCGCCGAATGACGGCAACGACTAAGCATGGCAATAGCCTAATCTTGGGGGAGGTTTTGAAAACCTCCAAACTTGCATTCATATTTTTATTTCTTCTTTTGATTTGTTTTATTTTCCAACAATAGCATGTTTAATTTCAGTTTACATTCTTAAAACCAAAAACACAAAAAATTAGTGATAACCTTTATTTGCAAATTTGTTTCTTTGTCTTTCTCGGAGATTGCTGAATTTCAGGTGACTTGGCAATAGGGAAGTATAGAGAATTCAACTCAAGTCCGAGAAGTAAGCAAACAAGAGGAGGTATCACATTCCTTTCATCACCTCTCCTGCAACTTTAAATTGATCCTACAATTATTTACTCGCTTGCACTTGAGTCACTCCCCACCTAGCTTATTATCTTATAAATTATATTCCCTTACTAGTGTCCTCTTTTAGCTTTGAAACATTGAGCAATGAACTTGGTTAAAATATTTCCGACATTTTTACAACAAGAAAAAGCATCCAAGAGATGACTTGAGTCCATGTTTATCCCAAAAGATTTGATTTTAGAAAGTACTCAACCCCATTGAGCTTAATATAAACAGAGTTGGTAGCACCCTTAAATGAAATTGTCTGAAAATGGATACTTCGAAGTAGTAGAGATTATGCCACTGCATTTTCTAATAATTATAGTAGGATATTGATTTACGTGTGTTACTACAAATACTGTCATACTCCATGGGGAACTATTAACTCCATTGGCCAACGCACGATCTAAATGTGGGAAATCACTTGATTTCGGCTATTGAGTTATGCAAACATCTGTAGCAGCAATGCTATGACATGTAAAAAAATTAGTCTTCTTGTGGTTTTACATTCCAAGTGAAGTTGTAGTACTCCTCTGACCCACTATTGCTCAACAATTATCTATTAGTATGGTCACGAGTGCGCAACACAACCCCAATTAACATGTTAAAAAACAGTGGCATGATTTCTCTATGAAAGAGAAGATTTTTTTTGAAAAACAAGGAAAGGAAAACGTTTCTTTGAGAGCCTTGAAATTTTGACGTGGGAGTAGATGAGTTGTTCTTAAATTAAAAATTCTTGGTGCAAACTTGAGTACTATTAATTGATTAAAGGAAAAAGAGCAAAAAGTTTTAATCTCTCAATAAGATATAAACCAAAAAGATTTGTTTCACTTTCCTAGCTAAACTTTTGACACTCGCTCATGCATATGATTTATTTTCTACCAAGATATATGTGGTTAGGAAGTGAACTCAATGCAATCTTGTAGATATTTGTATGATCATGTTTAAGATTGCAGGTAATGTGAAGAAAAGAATTTGACACCAATTCAATCTTGTACGTTCTTTTATTTCAGTTTCAAATATTTGCTATCCTTTCTTATTTTCTTGTCACTCGAGGGCGAGCAACATCTATGCTTGGGGGAGTTGATAGCTGTGAAATTGTACACATTTTTGTGCTTTCTATCGATGGTTTTCGTTTGGATTTAATGGTTTTCTAGCTTTAAATAACGCTAATACTTCGGTAGTGAAGAAAACTTGGTTTATAATGTGTGTTTCAGGTTCTGAACATCACCAGAGGGATTTAACAGAAAAAACACAACATTCATACAAAAACAAGCAAGACTCTTTTTGGAAGCAATCAACGGGAATTTACTGTAGCTTTAACGAGCAACTATACAGCGGGAATATTTTTTTGGCCATATAGTTCCCTCCATATAGTTGCCATCTCCTTCGTCTTATTAAAAGGGACAACTTTTGTGAAGAGGCCAAGGTCGAAAAATAGAAGACACGAGTCGCCATCCCATCCAGAAGAGAGAAAGAAGAGATCCGGAGAAGAAGGAGAAGACGTTCTTCATCTCGCTCCACGATCTTTGGTCTCCCATCCACCACACCTCCAAAGCCATTACTTGTACTTGAGAGAGAGAGAGAGAGAGAGAGAGATCTCCACCTTGCAATACTAGGGTTTGAGATTGTTCTTCCCGTCTTGAATTGTGTTGGATTTATTTCTATTTCTTATTGTGGATCTCCACGGTAATATCAAGAAGTCCCTTTATTTAATTATATCGATGATGCTTTATTCTCTCATGTGTGAGTAAGTTCCCTTCGGCGTGGGATATGTAGGGGATTGGTGAGATGTGATGTGCCTATATATTTTCCCTCATGTTTGTGGATGATTTTAATTTTATAATATGTGTGCTTGACTATCTGTGGGATGCTTAATGCCCGTTGTCCAATTAAGGGCCCAAACAACATGATGCTTTGTTATACATAGATAGAATCTTGTTTGCTAGCAGACCGACAACCCCCGAGTAACATGGAGATATCAATGGGAAACTAGTTTGACTCGAAGATAACGAGGAACCACCGAGCCTATTTCATTAGTCCGATCCAAGGAGCTTAATTGCTAAGAAATCTGTAGGATCTTAATCGTCTAGTGACTGACCATGGTTGTGGTAAATAGGCTAGTAGGATTATTGAAGTTGGGATGAAATCTACCAAGAGGAGTTCCGACTAATTATGGGTTGCTCGCCTACACACATACTTATAAAATTATAATTGTTACACTTATCATTTATCCACCTGGCACATTCACTATCACCATGAACTGAAACTCCCCGTGCCTACTTCATCATATGCAGAAAACAACAAACAAATAGTTCTTTACTTTTATGCTTTTTATTTCTGAAGTTTACATTTTAGTTTTATTTGAATACTTTCATTAAGTCCAAATTCTATTCTCATTTTCAACACTTGCAGTCAATTCACTCGAAGACCTGTGACAACTTCGGGTGTGACAGAGACTTCACCAAGAAACACTTACCTTTGGGCTCCATGTGGGATCGACATCTTAACTTTGAAACTAGCTACAAATGATATGTGCACTTGCAGCCATCAGTGGGTGGCCTTTGTTCCTTCGCGGTAGCACACCTTATGCACTTTGGGTTCATCCTATCTTGTTCCTTAGAGCGTTGTGTACGAGGTATTACAACTGGTATCACAACCATCCTGCCCTTCAAGAACTCGGCCAAGATGGTCTTTGTCAGTCTAGAAAATATTTTTGGTAGATATGTATATTAAGGAAAAACAAAACATGAGAGTAGGACTCACTACAAGAAAAATGTCCTTTTACAACGGACGATTTTCATGGTTGAAGGCCCATTTTTCGTGGTTGAAAAGCCTTCTATGATGAATTCCCTTCGTGGTAGAAGCCCCGTCACAAATGAATCTACCACAGTTTTTTCCTACCATGGCGGATCGCATCCTTCAGCCATGAAAAGGTTTCGTCATAGATTTGTTCGCCAAGCCGCGTTGACTGCTGACGTTATGCAAACTGCCATGTGGAGAACACTGTTAACAGCTAGTTAGCGCTATTAAATATCAATGAAACCGTGGTAGAAGATAGGACCAACCAAGTCTTGATAATTATTAAGTGGGCATGACCCATTAAGAGATCCTAAAAGTATCACGACCCATTCCTATTTCATTCTGCAGAGTTTGAATTGGGCCCATTTCTGCTGCTCGCTATGGCCATAAACGTTCGGTCCCGTTACTATTGTGTCCTACTAAAGGCCCGCTTGGGCTCACTACTGTACAACCCATTAGCGTCCCGTGCAATGTTGGCCCGGTACTATTAGGGCCTACAGTCAGCCCGACACTGTTCTTGCAGCCCGTATTCGTATGCCCACTAATAGCCCTTTTTTGAGAAAGACCCATAACTGTTATGGCCCATAAGAGGCCTGCTCAGGTTCTGGCATGTTACTGTTCTGGCCAGATAAGGTTTTGGCCTATTACTGTTCTTGGTCTATTACTATTCTGGTCTGTTACTGTTCTATCCTATTACCTTTATATCATGTTACTATTTTGGCATGCTACTATTTTTGGCATGCTACTGTTCTGGCCTGCTACTGCTTTGATCTGGTACTGTTTTGTCAAATTATTGTTTTGGCCTGTTACTGTTTTGGCCTTTTACTGTTCTGGCCTGTTATTGTCCTAGCCTGTTGCTATTTTGGTGTTTCGACCGTTATTGTTCTGCCAGGTATGTTTTAAGGCCTATCGTCGCTTATGCGGCCTACCATGATTCTAGCCTTTTACTGTTTATTCAGCCTCTCAGCTAGTCGGCATATCGAATTCTAAAATTATGGCACAATTCTTGTTTAAAAAAGTCTATTAATATTTCGGCTCACTAATGGCCATGCGAGAATCAGCATATTACATCAACAGGAAAATTCTGAAATTTATTGCAGACCATAATTTCAACAGAAACAAAATGATGCATTATGTAGACATCACCAGTCATGGGTTGGAACACGGATTTTGCGATGGAGCTTACATCGCCAAACAAGTAACAACAGGCTTACCATGACAGCTGTAGAAAACATTATCAAGTAGACGGTCAGTACAATCTTGTCGATCTTTTAGTTCCTTCATCTATTTGTGTGTAATCATGATTATGGCATCTATTTCCTCTATTTCTTGTTCAATTAAATTAATTGTTTCGCATGCATCTGTAACACCTCTTTGTTTTGGAAAACTGGAACAATGGGCCGATGCAAGCAATAACCACTCAACTGCTACTTTGTGAAATGACCTCAATACTTAACGTAGGAGTTCTTGCTTTTTCCTCCATATCTTCATATGGAGCCTGAAACAAAGAAAACAAGTCAGCACAACATACCAGCAAACTGGCAGACAACTTATAAAAATATTAATTGTAATGAATCATTGGCTATGAACAAGCAATGATGTGCCTCATACATATCTTTCCAGAATAATAGAAATAGTTGACGTCCTGGAACGATGCGAGCATATGCCTGTTTCACAGCCGCTCTGTGGAACAAACAATGCAGATTATTTTTAGGCTAAAACTAAGACATATTAAGTTAGAGCAGCAAAGTAGGCGAAGAAACATTGTGTTTGTTGTCAAACAATTTCAATATCAGCATTGTCCTATTATAAAAAATTAAGCAAAAAACATGTTTGTTTCATACAGACTAATTAAACTAGTGTGGAAGTGAACATAGTGAACCAAAGAACTATTCTCTTTCCCTCATAAACAAATCAGTCACTGTGTAATAGAAATATAGAAAATATAACAAAAAGAGGTGCCTGGGATCCCTTGAGCTTCTTAGAACTGGTCAAGACAACAAGCATTAACCTATGATATAAAAATAGAGTTTAAAATGGTCTATAGTATAAAGTACCCAGATAGTGTGTAGTTCAAGAAATTATGGTTGGACCTTCAACCACGGAACGTGGCATTGTTTTAATAATCGGCGAACTATCATAGTACATTAGAAAAACAAGCAATAGATCAAGTGTGTGTGTCTTAAATAGACTACCAACATCATTTCAGAGAAACAAGATATCAACCACTGCTTTTCAGTAGCCAGATCATTCAAATATTTTGATTGTCGAGCTAGTATACAAGAAAAGAAGAGAAACAAAGAGATGAGTCATTTGCTGCCACAACAATAGTTGGATGTATCCAAAAAGTAGTATAAACCTTCTTTGTAATCCCTACTTGCAAGATCAATGAAGTATTTGAATAATGTATGGTTGGTATGAACTGGCACATCAAATTAAGAAGAATGTGACATTATTTTGATAGAAGAACTTTGTGCACCATATAGAGTTGGTAGCTAGGAAATGTAGCAATCATACGCCGTGTGCATCATATAAACTGCTATTTGAAAAAAAGATATCCAACATATATAATGTCAAGTAAATGTGTACGAGCTCTATTATCCATATTATATCCATAGGAACCACGACAGAATATCGCATTGTTGCAATCACAAGTCAACTAAAAATGCAAAGGACTCATAACCAATTGAACCATATGGTGGATAATATTAAACTAACAAGATCATTTAATCATGTATAGATGAAATCCAGCAGACATGAGTCAAAACTTATGCATAATGTCTCATGTTTATTAGTAATAAACCATTGTATTTCTGACCGAAATTGCCATCATTTAAGTTAAGAAAATCATGACATTTCTTTAAACATGAACAAATTAAAGAATCAAATTGACAATAAAATCTATATGTGCATTACATAGAGTAGCTAGTTACGTAATGAATTAAGCAAAAAAACACCAGGGGCACGATATACTTCCACATGATAGTAAGATGGTTATAGTACATATATAGTAACTAAGTATCATACAAAGTTTAATTATGCTTTTTATATCCAGGGAGAACATTGCTGCTTGTCTTAATCAAAAATTACACTCTACACATACTATTCTATTTTACTAGGTTAATCATTTCGAGAGTATCATCGGTTGTATGATGCAGCCATACTGAAAAGATATATTACTTGATACTAGCTTTGAAACTCTCACTATGAGTAGTCTAGCTAGAACTCCCTCTGTTTCAAAATATAAGATTTTTTGGATATGGTGAAACGAATGTATCTAGACCCCCCTTTAGTGTTGGTTAAGTTACTTGGACTAGTATTGTATGAATTTTTACTAGTCTAAATTACTCCCCACCAAGACCAAGTAACTTAGACAAGTTTCATACATATAACACTATACCACGTTACTACCTCGAGAATGCATATAAGATCTAATATTATAATAGAATATAAATTAGCATAAAAGTGGATATACTTCAATCACCACCACCTAATCATGGTCTAGTTAACGTATATATAGATACATAGATGATCATCAGTCAAATATAGTAAAAAAATATCGCCATCATGATTGAGTGAGCAAATTGAATTATAAATCAAGAGATTTATGTTTGGTATTTATGTAGTACCGTTAAAGAACACCTTGTCTAATCATTGGCAAACCCATGTGATGCCAACACTAGACAATGTAAATACCTCGAGGATTCATACAAACTCTTAAATATAGCAGAAAAATACTACAATAGACTACAAATTAGTGTAAAAGTGGATATACTTAAATTACCACCACCTAATCATAATCTAGTTAACGCATAGATAGATAGATTTGATGATGAGTCAAATATAGCAAATAATAGATCATCACCATGATTGAGTGAGATAATTAAATTATAAATCAAGATATTTATATTTGGTCTTTGTTACATAGCAAAAAAATATAGCATAAAAGTGGATATACTTAAATCACTACCACCTAATCATGGTCTCGTTAACGTATAGATAGATAGGTAGATAGATGAAAATAAGTCAAATATAGAAATAATAGATCACCATGATAGAGTGAGCATATTGAATTATAATTGAGGGATTTAGGTTTGGTTTTTGTCTAGTCTTTTTTAAGATCAATCTTGTTCTAATCATTAGCTGACTTATGTGGTTCCTCGTACAAACAAGCATATTACACTATGCACATCTTAGTGGAAACAAGGGACTTACTATTTATCTTTGTGCAGTCCCGTTGGAGGACATCCTGTTGTCAGTTTGTTCATTGAAGACATCCACCACATCCAGTAATTGGATATATGATGCATATAATTTATTGTTTCTCCTCGGGATATAGGTTCTGGCCACTCATTAACATAAAATAGTTTTGCATTCAGCAATAGAAAGCAACAGGTACTTACAAGTTTGTAGGGGCAGTTTACTCTACGATTCTCCATGTTCCCTGTGAGAGGAAATAATATCAGATAGTGGTTATTGTTATTTACAAATATCTAGATAGAAATTATAGTATAATCACTTGTGAACACATAGATCAGGGAATGGTGGAATATTAAAACATTTTAATGACATAAAGTTTATTATGGCGAAAAAATAGAATGCATATACAGTCACTACTTAGCACGAACAAGAGAGAAATTACAATGGAAAATGGTTTAACTTGTGAAATAGGATTGCAAACAAATATGTAAAGTGCCATAAAATTTGCCATGATCTACAGAATAGGCAGATACTATATTAGCATTAGGAAAAACAAGATAGACATTACAATGGTATACCTTGTGAACTTATAGAGCATGAAATGCAAACACATATGTGAAGTGACTTAAAATGCCATGAACAACATAATTAAAGGTAGATACTGCGGCTACAGAAATTCTAATTGAGAAACTTAAATTTATAGAGTAGCGCATGAAGATAACCATGTTAAGTGCCTTAAAAGTTTCCATCAAATAATACATCTAATCCAAAAACTAAGGCATATAAATTTTTCACAAGTCAGTCAACACAAATTCGACCAAGTTTATAGAACATAACAGGAACATATGCCATGACAAACGAATACCATTCGGTACATCGGGACATTTATTTTCATAGTCAACAATGCCACAAATTAACCATTAATATATTTTTCTATCTACCTAGTCAAAGTCATCATTGTTTGACTTTTTAAAGTATAGGCCTTCTTTTACGGAATGAATGTAGTACATAATAGGAGGCAACTACTATCGGAGCTTAATTGAAATGAGATAGAAATAATAATGGCATACCTTGCAGAGGGAATGTAAAACCAACAAGTTCAATGCCATAAAATTTGCGATGAATTACATAAAAGAAGGCAGTTACTATAGTTGCTTAGTACAAACCAGATTTAAATTAAAATAGCATAAATTTTTAACTTATATAGCAGGGAATGTTAACCTACATGTTCAGTGTCCTAAAACTACCAATAAACTCCAAAATTACATGCAACCAGTGTTGTAGCAACGGAAAAAGAATATTATGATGACATAACTTGCGAACTTGTAGAACAGGTAGGCATCTTTAGATGTTTAGTGAATTAACATTTCCCATGAATTTCATAACAGCAATGAGCTCCAATGATGCTAGTTTTGTGCTACCAAAATTTTTTATATATTAAGAGTAATTATTGGTCAAAGAGAAAACACGGAAAACAAGGACTCCTTATTCCTTGAAACAGAGGGACTAGTTTAACGCCTGGATTTAACATAGACTACACCAAATTTATTAAGGGAGAGTCAGATATTAATTAAGCCAATATTAAGGTAGGAATTTACCATCAATATAGAAATGCAGTTCACTGTCGTATGCTTATACCTACTATATTGAAACGAACAAGCAGATCTGGTTTACCTAGGTCACGATGTTGTCTACGCATACACAACATCTTTGTGGGTCACGTCAAGGACATCAAGTGTGCCTGGTAGTGGTGAGTCGTTCTAAAGCAGATTGATCATGGCGGCGTCGCTGAAGTAGATCTGTGGAGGTTTTTGATGGGCCTAGATTGCTTGACAAGATGGCCACTAGATGAGATGTAGTGTAGTGCATGGCACCATTAGTGAAGAAAATATCTATGACTGATTATGGACTCGAGGCTCTGATCAAGAGCGTCGGTGAAGCAGATCTGGTGTAGTGGACTATTGAGTCTATGAAGAAGATCGAATGCAGCTAGCACCGGCGTAGGTGAAGCAGGTCAGGTGCTATGGACGAGGGAGTCAACGAACTAGGTTTCATAAGGAGGACGTCGGCTGATCCGATAGACTGATGAGGCATATGTGGTATCGAGGTATGGCGTGTAGGCCGATGAAGTGCGACAGTGCAGAAGACAGAGCTAGGATAGGGGTTTGGGGTGGCGTGTGGGCTGGCAAAGTGCGACGGGTGTGGGACCCCAGATTTACGATCTAAGAATCCCTGTTATGCCTGCAATTCACGTTCCCATGAGTAGTGAGCCGCGAGCTTATCCGACGAGTATCATTACAACATCCAGAAAGTACCAAGTACAAAACTTAAATTGTTGTCATTATGGCGATTACAATCATCAATAGCAGAAGTCTTCATTTGCAGAGCCCATGTCCTACCTTAACCTATAGGCAACTCACTGGAAAGACGGCCTAACTTGCATAGACGTCAGTATCTCCATCCTTCCTCTTTCTTCTGTAAGTCTGGCCAAGTAAATAGCTAGGGACAAAGCCGGTGAGTATGTTTGAATGTAGTCGCAAACCATCGAGATAAAGTAAACTAGATAATGCAATATAGGCTATGGTGAGATATCTCTAACTAAGGATGTTTTGTAAAAAACCTAGTTTCTCTTGTAGGTATGGCATCTTTATATCTTTGTTGAAAAAGAGTTTTGAAAATATGTTTCCATTTAGAAAATTTGGACATCTCCATATCCTTGTTAAAAACCGTTTTGAAAACAGTTTTTGAGGAAAAATCCTTTTTAAACATCATAGAACATTTTTGGTAAAGACAAATCTTGTTTTCATACTTCCTTGTGACCATGTCACATCCTTTCCATTTTCTCAAAACCATACCAAGGGTACTCCTAGCATTCACCTTTCCAACCATCCTTTACCGTAGACATGTATATTCGAATAGATTATACTCTGCAGAGTTTGTGCACTTTACCCACAAGAATCAATACATCCCCTGGGATACAACCACGACCCGCTACACACGGTAAATGGGGTTCGGATAATCAAACCTAACCTTTGATTTGTCATCCCCAGCAATGATGGATTTTCCTTTTGTTTTTTCTCTCCCCAGCCCGAGTATGTGGTGCCCAACGCCATAGTCCTCCCTTTCGTACACGCGTATACCCAAACCGCAGCTTGGCATATACCTTAATTTGGTGACTCCACTTGCTTCTTCACTCCTAAAGCATACCGTCCGCGGGAGACCCAATTGTTGGACCGGTACCTTGTCCCAGATAGTCCGGATTTCAGGGGATTTCTCCCTCTTAGCAAGTACAAGATGTCCCGGCTAACGACAACAAAGTACCAACTAAGCCCAAGCTCCTAGGGTAGTGTGGTTGCACAAATATATTGTTCCAGTAAAGGCGTAGAACATCCCTTCTCTTTCTCTTGCTCAACTTTCTTCTTTCTCCTAATCATATTTTCTTTGTTAAAACATTCACTCGGAAACGATACCTCTTTCCAAGGGTTTTATATTTTAAATTTTTTGTAGTAGGGTAGAACCCAAAATAGTTTTTATCATGGAAAACCGTAGTTTCTAAGGAGGGGAGATCCTAATCATCCCAACCTCAATCTAAAGGATAAAAATGGTTTCAAAAAGGGTAGGTGTCCTAAAAGACACTCGTTCATAACTTGGAGGGGGCAAGTTATGCACGCGATACTTGTAAAGCAAAACAATGCAGGTAATAATGCAGTTTATAATCGAGGCATAAAACAAGTGATAAAAAGGTATAGAGAAAGTATCAGGATTTAGGAATGGTTGGTTGCCTGTGACCAGCGATATGTCCCTTGATTTCCTTAGAATACCATAAGACCAAAACCAATAATAATAATAAGAATAATCTGATGCTTCCTTCTTCTCGACGTCACATAGTCGCAACTATTGCCGTTATCAAGAAAACATGCATACGAGCAAAGCACCAGTCAATACAAGACATAGAAGCATCAATACATTCAGCAAGCAATTAACAAAGAAAGTTTACAAAACATTAGTTTTTAAGTGGTTGGATTTAATGCAAGTGGAAATGCTCGGAAAGACTTTTTTGGATTTACTTTAATGCATTTGGAGGCCAAATCTACTTACTTAAGGGTTTTCAAACCAAGATCATGTTCTGTATGATATCAATATGCAAAAATTATATCATCAGATAGGTGTTCATAAAATGAATCCAACAAAAGTGGTTTCACTATTTTAACGATTTCCATTGATTTATAATCAATTGTCTAGTAATAAAAACTCTAGTTTTAGGATATAAATCACCTGAAAGGTTATGTAGGTTCAAAAATTATTTCCTTGGACGGTTAACTAGTGTTTGATGGACTAATTCACTGGGAGTTAGAATCATCCCAAAATATTTATCAGAATTCCCTTAGGAAAATCCCCAAGTCAGTGCTAGAAGGTAGTTGTCTTTTTACCAAATTTAATTTATAGAGGCTATTGATATGATTCCAAAGACACATGCTAGGTAATTGAAATACCTTTCTATAGAAATTATAGTCAGTCTATTTGGATTTACAGAGCTACTGTAGTGCTTTTATTAGTGAATTAACTATGCACACAATAGTTTAATTCACAATAAATCAATGATAGCTCAATAAATATTGGGTTCCTGGTTTTTGAAGGATATTGGTATGCATGTGTTCTGGGAGTTGGAATTTTGTCAATACCGACAGTGGTTTTACCTGTAGGAATTCCTAAAGGCAGATTTGGGATGTTTTTGTTATTTTAACTATGGGGAAAATAGGGAGAAAAAGAGATAGGACAAAGTGACATGCTAGGTACTTGAGGTAGGTTTCAGTAAAAAAAGTGGTCACAACATTTGGAGTTGTAAATCTCACAGTAATAATTTGTTAGTAGAAAGGGTACCTCTAGGTAGTTGATTTATTGAAATTAATCTAGACATTATTTGGGTTAACCCTAGGCACTGCATGATCAAGGAAACTTTCAGGAAACCTTGGAAATTTAGATCTGGTCAATTTAAGTTAGTTTCCATTTTCAAACGAATTTAAACCAAGCATGTACTATACATATCTAGGGGGAATGTTTAAAATAGAAAGGTAACTGGGACGGATCCATGAGGAGCTGGGCCACGCAGAAGGGAAACAGGCCCACCCAGGGCACCGGCGTGTGAGAGACACTGATTTGAACTGGCCTAGCACATGCCCGCCTTCCAGTGGAACAGTAAGGGCGAAGGGGTACCGGGCGATGCTGGCCGTAGGATTAGAAGAGGATGAGTGGTTGTGGTTTGTCTTCGTCAAGAGTCTTCCTCCTCTCGACGAGACCGATGGAGTGGAAGCCCTACAATGGCGCTACAGGGTTGCAATAGCTCAACCTGGGTGGTCTAGAGTGACCGTGGAGGCAACGGGGATACGCGGCGCAGGGAGACGGTCCAAGAGAGGGGCGAAAGTGGTGGTTTTGGCACGGATTTGACTTCGCACGCGTCCCCTCAACGGAGCAGGATCGTGGAGTCGCTGATGCTCGCTTAGGATGCCTGCATTTTGTCAGGGGAGCTTCGGAGTGGAGCAAAGGGGTTCTGGGAGGGTGACTGAGTTATTGGGGTGACGTGGGGGCATGCTCGAGCTTGTGGAGCTCGCGGTAGGAGTGGCTCTAGGGCGTGCACGGTGGTGGCCGCTTCCAGCGTTCCTGCAGCAAAGGGAAGAGCATAGGGGTGTATACCAGAGGTAGTAAACTTTCAATATACCACATGCAAGTGGAGGGGAGCAAGGAAAGGGCGACATCAAGCTCGAGTTTGACCATGGCCTAAACTTTTCTTCCTTCTTTTTTTATTGGGCAAGGCAGTGCAGGGGAGGAAGAGGGAAGCCTGGGGGAGGTAGGTGGGGACGATAGGAGAGAAATGGGGCAGTGGGAGTGGTCGGGGTGCCTATGATCTTTTATCCGGAGTAAGAGGGTTCATGGTGTACAATGTCCATGTTTGGACATGGGAAAGGGTTCTAGGCTGGGATAGGGAAAGTGGTGCGGTTCTAGGTGGTGTGTGGGGCCTTGTGGTCGAGTATGATAGTAGAGAGGAGGGGGAGGCAGCTGCTGCACCTTAATTGCAATATATATGTGGGTAGGACTTTTCTCACACTCTCAAATCCTCTAAGGGGTAAAGGAGAAGGGAGGGGAGTTGCTACAGTGGGGGTATTATAGCACACGACCAGAAAGTGGGGGAGTTCTTTACAAGGTTGCTTGACCAAGTTGGGGGAAGGTTTGGTGAGTTCATAGCTGAGGGATTTGGTTAATGACAATGGTGATCATAGTGATGCTCATGAAGAGAGTCTAATAATTTGACCTTTTAGGAATTGTGTTATGGTCTTAATGTACAATGTTGGTTTTTATGGTATATGGTCTTAATTATCAAGTTACGCTTTGGAGAATTTTCTTGGAATTAATTTGGATGCAAAAGTATTTCTAAGCTATTATTTCATGTTTCTGCCATTTAGGAAAAAAGGCAAAAGAAATAATAAACCATCTCAAAAATATTTATTTTTGAGGTGGGAAGGTAGGGTATGATGTATAGGAATCAAGTGTTCCTTGAGTTGGCAAAGTGGTTTGGAGAAAAACAAACTTTCCTTTATAGGAGAAGTTTTTGAAGATTTTGCAACGGATGGAATTTAAATAGTTTAGGTTCCCAATAATTATTGAAATTATGTGTTAAATGTTTATATCGAAGCGAATGATGTATACTTGATGTATCCATCATTATCAACCTTGGGTTTTGCAAATCTACCTTAAGATTGGAAGGAAACTAGATTTTGAGGATCTCGGGTTTGGATATTTTTATGCCACCTAAACCTTGAGAAGCTCAGAGCTCAGCTTGATGCAGGAGATAGATAGATGGATTGTAACATCCCAAAAATATTGAACAAGGTTATCAATTTTACAATCACCAAACATTAGGGTTAACAAAAACTTTTGGTTAATCAACATCATATGAATGCATCTATGTATGTGATGATTGTATGAATGCATGAATGGACTTGTGTGATTGATCTAAATAGCAAGGAATGGTTTAAGGATGAAAACAACATCATCTAAAACATTTCCATGCAGAAACAAATCAAGAGAAAATAAAAAACAAAACAAATAAAGCAAATGGTCATTTTTGCCAATCTTGCTCACTAGGCCACTTTGAGTGTTTCTAGTGAAAGATTTCAAACAGAAACATTTCTATTTCTTTTCACCCCTTGCTAGACAAAGTAAAAGTGAGTCAAAGACCACCTTTCAAACATACAGAAACATTTACCAACTTGATTCAAATGACAATTTAAAATTGAATCTTTAACATATGTGAAGATCACCCATTTTCAAAACCCAACCAAACCATTGCACCTTGACCAATACAACTAACCAGAGACAACCTAGTATGTAACCAACACACCCACCAATTTTGAATCAAAAATTAAAATTTGAATCTATTTTGTCCATTTCATGAAACACCTTGCAAACACCAAACCAACAAACATTCAACACTATAGTGAGCAGTAATTCTGGCCTAACTTGTTCCCTATCTAGCTCACACTACAACCTCAGTAGATCATCTAATTTGTTTAACCACTCTAGCTCACTGTAAACCAGACCATGCCATCAATGGAAAACATGCCGAGAGCACCCTTGCCACCCCACTGTCGCCAGCAAGCTAGAAGCTTCTCTAGCCTTGCCAACCTTTTCTGGGACACTCACCACCGTCCACCGCCACCCCCTGTCCAAGCCTCGAGCGCAGCAGCCCCTGGGCCACCCAGCCCGAGCTTGCCCAGCCTCTCTGTGAGTGTGCCGAGAATGCGCCAGTGCGCCACCCACGACACACGCCCACAGACCGCGCGCCGCCCTCACCGCGTGCAAGCAGGGTTGCCACCACCCCAGGAACACCCCAGACATGCTCGTTCATCGCCGCGCGACCAGGAGAGCCCGTGCACCATGAATTTTCCCATCTGACCAGCCCAGTGTGTCGACTTGTTCCGACCATCTTGCACCGCCCCATGCCGCTTGACCATGCCATTGAGCTTTGCCAGGGAACACATCACCGTCCCCTATCTTTGCCCATGCCAGTAGCTCGATGTGACGACGACACTGCCGAGCTCAGCCCGTGCCATTCGGTCCCCTAGCCGCACTATAAATACAGGCCACCCCTGCTCGAATTCTGCACACCATCTCACTCCTCTCTCAGAAGCACCCCAGCTCTCTACTAGAGCAAGGCGAGTAGCACATTGCCGGAATTTGACCGGAGACTGCCGCGGAGGAGGAATAAAGGAGCCATTGATTGGAGCCACCCTAGGAGAAGCCACCATTGTCGACTTCGTCGTTCACCCCCATGGCCTACCCTCGCTTGAGCCCCGGTGAGCCTCCCATGACCCCACTGGCCGCGCTAGGGTTCTATCTCACCGAAGTTTCCCCACGAGGACGATGAACCACATCCATAGGATTAGAGTTTGATCGCACGGCCTAGAATGCCCCATACCGCTTCGCACCCGCCTGTCTCGCTGACTGGTGGGGCCGTTCACTTAAACCCACCCGAGCGTGCGCTGTGCACCGTGGGCCGGCCCAGTTAGCATCCCACGCAACCCAGTTAGTTTGAATTTGTATTTTCCAATTTAGTTCAAACTTAGTTCTGTACCTAGATTCAAAAATCAACCCAGCTCGATTCACTGAACCAAATTGCATGAAACCAATTTTGTTACAAAGGTACTGGAATGCTTAATCCAAGCCCGTTGGATTCAAACCAATTGGATTTGTAGATCATCTATAGTAAAAATAACAAGGCAGAATCTTTTTTGAATTCAAACATTTTTCAAAATTCAACCACAAAAGATTTTGAGTTGATTCCAACTCTCAAAAATCACATTTAACTATACTTTCTGAATATATAATAATATATAGGTTTACTTGCAGAAATAATGAGAAAGTAATAAAAGAATGCCCCATAGGCAATTCTAGACACTTTATTTAATTAAAATAAAAAGTTTAAACCTTATTAAATTGTGACACCACTTTAAATTACATTCCCATGTTGAAATATGTGGTGATGACATGTGTCAACATGATCCCATGTTTTAGTTGGAGAATATTAAATCCTAAGTAGCTTTTCAATGAGTAGAAATTACTTTTCTAATATAAAAGAAATAAAACTATTGCCTTAATCTTTGTGATGTTTGTGATGATCCTAGAGCAGCTAGTGAAAACCTTGGTGTGATAAATAGAAGTAGTTAAGTATTGTTTGGTGATTGTGTACCTCGTATTTACTTATAGACGCTAGTACCGACCAAGGATACGAGGAGGAAGGATAATACTACGAGGAAGAAGCCGAGGAGAACTTCAACCACTGCTCTACACTAGGCAAGCTAACACTTGCAACTGTGAAAACTATATGATCTATGCAATGCATTAGGCATGCCCTGGTTATACCCCTTGATGACACATAATCCTAGTTTTACTTGCATGCTTAGTTATTTTATTTCTTGCGGTGACCCAGCATACTGCTGCATGATGTAGTACACTATAGTCATTGACATAACACCCACCATTCACTAGTATTACATCCCTCAGAGTGGTACAACAGAAACATAGCAGGTCCAAGACATGACTATAGGTTACAACTCAACTCTTTACATAAGATCATGAGAACACTCTAGGTTAAAGAGAGAGAAATAAACTTCTTACAAGGAAGAATCAGTAATAAACAACTCATAACTAATATACTAATACACTAGTATAAGAACTATTGGGGTTTGCTTTACTGCTATTGCAATACTCTACAGAAGTAGGTTCTATGCCTAGAGATTATATTTCTATCTAATCAGCAACTTCGTCTTCACTTTAGTTGATGTATATGTTGACTTCCTTTACTTCATTAAAGAGCTTGAGCTTTTGATGATGATTCCTGGTGCATAAGTTGATGTAGACGTTGTATTAAAGGCTTCAGAATCTAGCAAGGGTTAAGAAGATACGTTGAGTACGAGCGTACTCAGCAAGTTCACTAGAAAAGGAGTGTTTGATGCACTATATCTACAGCCACAGACCATAGGTCATAGGCAATGCATGTTATTGTAAACATTTCTTCAAAGGTTGCTTTTATTCTGAAAAGCTATGTCTGTCATCCTTCACGGGTTTCCCAGAACTTTCATGGAGTTCCTTTCCCGCCGTGTTCGCAACTCCTTCCCGGAACAGGGAGTAACATGTTATAGTTCTTACACTCTACAGAGGTGCGTTACTTTACCCATGAGAGATCTTAGCTTTGTTGCACATCCGGGACGCGAATGAGGCCTAGACTAAGATCCAAGCCAATCACTGCCCTCTCCGCGACCTAATATGTATGCACGATCCTTCGGTGCCGAGTCACCTCCGTTAAGCCCCCTTTCGGGCAGTCTAAAACGCTGATGAGTTCCCAAAGTCTCTATGACCTAGTGATGCCCGAACAAGTACCATCTGCGGGAACCTTATGTAAGAACAGGCCTGGAAAAAGAATATTAAATGGACTATAGACCTAAACACCATTCATAGATAATCTAGACACCAAAAGTGTGGGGCGTAAGGGTGCCCACCCATATGTTGGATCCGCACAAGGAATCACAACGTCACGTTAAGGTCGTCTTGCCTCCATACGAGAGAAAAAGGACACAACTGACTTCTCCGTCCCATTCCAAATCTCATGGTCAACGCGTTATATATGGCGCAAGAATCACTGGCGACATTGGTTGTTTAGTCCTAGATAATATGTTCCTTTTCCACCGGAACTTTCATAGTAGGTTATTACCTCATGGTAAATAACCTATAATCATTTATTATGAAAATAGTGTTTTCCGACCTTTTTCAAATACAGGTGATGACAACACTGGATTTGCAAAATACTTTATAGAAAATAATCAAAGGACATGAGCAAGTGTGAACTTGCGTTTTGTGATTGCAAGATTATGCACTCACGGTCTTCGAGACAATATAAGATCCAATATCTGAAATTAGCATCATTGGTCCAGTAAGGACTAATGTTTAAAGAAGCAATATGCTATTATGCATAAGTAATGCTATGCATTTTTATAAAACTCCAAAGTGTATCCCCAATACTTTAAGTGAAGTGAACTTAGGTGATTTCTTTATGAGTTGGTTCATCTTTAAATTTTACTTTATAGGAAATGCATTTATAAGGAACTTAAGTCTTGATATACAAGATAAAAGTAGAGTGCAATAGTAATCTAAGATTGAGATTAGTTGCTATTTGGCCATTATGATGAAAGTCTATGTATTGGTTTGTTTAAGGGTTGAAGGAAATTATTATAGAGTTATTGTTTGAAGTGGCAAAAAGAAAAATCTTCAAAGAAAAGGTTTCTTTGATTAGGTTCAAATAATCTTTAAGGGTTAATAGAATGTGGTCGATATCTCTTGGCGTTTGTTTGATTAGTTTGGTCTTGGTATACTTTATGTCTTAATTGAAATAGACCAAAGTTAACGATAAAAACATAAGTAGTTTATTAGACATGATGTTTATATGCTTTGAGACTAAAGTTAACTTTAAAAGGGTAAGTAAACTTAAAGTATAACATGTTTTAATTATTTCCAAGATTTAAATTTATGATAGGTATGACTAAGGTGTAGAATTATTCCCCCTTAATATCAGCGAATGATTTATAAAGTTATTTTGAAGGTTGTGGTTTTTAACTTTTATTGAAGGTTTCAAAATATATTATAAAGTTAATAATTTACACTTAAGTTTTATTATAAACCTTAGTTATGGTTTAGAACTTTAGTAATTTTATTTTAAGGTTTTAATATTTCTGAAGAAATATAATTATTTCTTACTTAAGAAATGTTCTTAAAGATTTTTTTAAATAGATAATAGATAAGGATTTATTACTTTAAACCATTAAAAACTTTACTAATAATATATTTAATATTTTTGTTGTGTAATATATTTATATAAGACCTTAAAAATGATTTTTATTTATTTTTAAGTATTATTATTATATTTATAAAATTCCATGAATGATCAAATGTCTTTAAATATTTAATTCAACTTGTATTTATAAAAGAGTTAATATAATATTTTTTATGAAATAGTAGATTTATTTTTATACACAAAAATGACTTTTATTCATTTTTTAGGATTCTTCTTTATGTTATGAAATTTCACTTAATATTTAATGATGCTAATATTTGTTTGTATTTTTTAGCTTAAATAAGTAATTTTATATTTTTCCTAGATATATATTATTTTAATGATCATTTTGACATATTATATGTATTTTTGGGATTTTTATATGAATTTCATAAGCATTATTCTTAATTGGTAATTATTTTTTATAGAGTTATTTAAAGGCAAAATTGTTTGGTGATGGGAAAGCAGTTAGGTTGTGGCCCAATTGGGTGAAAATGGATCTGGTCCAACCAAACCCAATTGGTCTGGCCCAATAGGCCGACCCAGTTCGAGTTGGATTCAGCCCCCACCCCGGCCCTTCTCTCCTTCCCTCGATGCACGCTGCACACATGGTTCACCCTCCTTGTTGCCTTCTTGATCGCGATCGTGTCAGCGCCGCCCGCCAGATTCCGATGGTGTAGGACATCCCGCTTACCCGCCACTGGTCCCCGGAGCTCCGCCTCCTTCTATATGACCTGGCCTTCCAGTCCGATTTACCTCTAAGGCTATACCGGCTTGTCCCCATCTTCTTTTTGGTGCTAAGTTTCCTTTGCGTGATTTCGGTGGTAATCTACCGCCAAACTCTTTGCTTCCTGGAGCTCAGTAGTGGTCAGTGGTTTCCTGATGATCTCATGATCATTTTGATGATTTATATTGGAAAATAATCATTCTATTAAATCTACATGCAATATTCCTTTTTTGTATTTGATCCATTTCCTCTATGATTGAACGATATATTGCTTCAGGTAATATTCCCAGTAGCTTTGCTTCTTGGTTTTAATGATAATTTTAACAATCTGATCAGATGCTGGTAATATCTTGGGTAAGTTGTGTTGTTTGTTTTAGCTTGTACATCCTGCCCACTTTTATGGTTGCTCAATGGATGAAGTAATTTAGTATATATCTTTGATATGAATAGATGTGTAAGATATGCTTGGTTTAGCTACTTGGATTTTTCTTTAGCCTTGGAATATTGTTATAGAACACTAGATCTTGTAGATGCATGATCTGATTCAAGTGCTATGTTTGACATGATGGACTGAACCAATGGTTCGGTGATAATATTTGTTTCCTATCAGATATATCTAGATCTCTTAAAATTATCTCTAGCAAGAATATGACTAGAGAAATGATTTATTTTAACTTCTTATGGCTTGAGGACCTAAGTTACTTCTCCTAATTTGTTCTGGTGGCTTCTGCAACCTGGAGGTTCTTGCTGTGGTGCCTCCTTTTGGAGTGTGCACATCAATCCTTCTTGTAGCATGATCTTGAGTAGATATGTGATTATATGTGGTTCAAGTGACCTCTTCTGATCGCCTAGAAATCATCTAGTTGCAGGTCAGTGGAATTTGGTTGCTTATAACATTTGCATAATTATGTGTGTGGCTATCAATCCTTGTGGGATATGACTTGACAAAATCAGATGGTCTATTGGTACATAGGCACTGCCAATGATGCAAAGGCTGAGGCACTATTTTGGATAGATAAGGGCAATTACTTTTATTTGTCTGATTTCTGTGTGATGAGTTTTGCATAGCAGCTGTATGCAAGTCTGAGAGGAAATATTACCTCTAATCCTCCTAGACCAGACCTAGTTGAAGGGTAGTTGTAATAATTTATCTTGGATGCTTTTTCCCTTATCTACCCAGGTCCTGATGGTGCAAACTATTAAGAATAGATCTTGAGTTTGATTTCTTGTGGATGTGGTTGTGGTGTTTGAGACTATGGTGCCTTCCTCAGAAGTGTGCATACTGGTGAACACCACATCTATTGACATGCTACCTGATTGACTAACTAAAGATCCATAGTTGGCTGCCGATGATGCATAGGCTGAGGCCAAACACTATAAGAACAGATGCTAAAGCGTGGTTATCAAAATCTCTATGACGCCTCAACATAGCATTTCTATGTGGGTCTGAGAGAAGTACTTTTACCAATCTCCTGTTTTTCCTTTGTACTTTATATGATGATAAAAACAAATTCTATATGATGACCTTTGTGTTGGGTAGCAACCTGATGTTGAACTTGATGTTGCTATGCTAGCTGGTGCGGGTACTTGATCAGCTAGCCATCCTTGTCCTTGTGATGTTGTTGTTGCCTGCTCCTCCAGATGTTGTTGGAAGCTTCTAATGCTCCTAGACTTATCCTTGTGCTCCTGATCTTCTCCTTATGGTCCTCGCAATTGTGATGAGACGGGGTGATGTCCTTAGCTGTGTGGTGGAACTGGATATGATATGGACCAGGGACAAAATAGTAGTGTTTCTTGGCTGCTAATAAAGGATCCGTTGCTCTAGTTGTGTGTGTGTGGAGAGAGGATATGGTGGCAGCTCAGCTACCGCTGGTACTCTCTCATTTTGCTAAACTCTTGTGGTGTTGACAGCACACTAGTGCATGCTGGTGAGTGAGAAGCCTGCTTGATTGTTGTGGTTTGGGGATCAGATCAAGTAAAAGCTTAATATTTCCTAATGTATTACCTCTTTACCTTCTTATCTGGCTTTGGTGAAACTTGCCCCTAAGCCAATGATGTTGTACTGAGGCCACTATCTGATTAAGAACAGATACTATGATTTGGCCTATTTTTTAATACATACTCAATGATGAATTCAGGCTCTAGCATCTCTAGGCCAAATCTGAGAGTACAACTAATAAACTAACCCCTTATTCTTTTACTCTTATTAGTATGTTATTTTGTTTTGCAGAAATCGGGATTAAAGAGATAATGAGAAGATCAAGAATTAGATAGAAAATATAGTTTAGGTTTTATCTTATTATTATCTTGTAAGAACAATGTAATATGTTCATGTACAGAATAAAGAAACCTTGTAACATTATTGATGTATTAAATATTATTTCATTTCCTTTATATAACATTGTTATTTCCTTTTCTATTATTATTCTATAGTATCATTCTTTCCTATTTGTATAAATGAAAATACTTTGTACCCTTTATTTAATGTAATAAAGTATGATTTTTACTTTTATTGTATTTTATTATTTCCAGAGTGTAATATTACTTTATTATATAATTTCTATTCCATTTCTTATAAGCATTAAATATTCTATAATTTATTCTGTATTTCTTTTAAAATTCATTTGAATACAAATTTGAAAGTCAAATACATGTTTGAATAACTTCTCCCTTAAAGACAAGAATTCTCCAAAGGTCATGTCAAAATCCATCGCACTGGTCCTGATGTTTCTATCAGGACAAGAGAGATCCTGATCCCTCTGTAGCCTCTGCTTTGCGCAAAAATTCCCCGGATTTTCTGATGCATGAATGCAATGCACACGCATCTGTCCTCTCTAATTGTAGGTGTTAATCCTGGGACGTTACATTTCCTTATCCAAATCTTTCTATTGAAGTTTACTTAGTGACTTTTAGATTCTAGAAAAATATTTAAAGGTAGCATAAAGAGCATATAACCTGGACTAAGTTAGATAATATTGATGTCATACTAAGGCATGAGATTGAACTTAGATAAGATACACATGATTACCACCCCTCATTAGTATTTATCCCCACTTGTAGATGCTAGTGCAAAGCATAAAACTTGATCAACTTTAGATGGGAATACTTGGTGAAAATGGTTATGAAAACCTTAGAATGATGAGTCATTCTAATGAAATGTTTTGACATGTGTTCTGGAACACCAGATGATTTTGATGATGAAAATGTTAAAGCATGAGCCTTAGCCATTTACAAAACTGATAGTTGTCTTGATGCGATACCATTCCAATTTTACCGTACAACCATAATACCCGAAATTTGGGTAGGGCTTGACTGGAAATTTATATACCTTAGTATGGGTTCCCTTGTGTCCAAGGTTTGAGCTGAGGCTACCTTGTGAAGATTGTCCACCTGTGAAGTTCCCAAGGTGACAATTGGTCATGGCCAAACTCACAGGAGAGGTGCCTATACTAGGGCATGTAATTGAAAGTTTAGGATTGATTATCCGCATACTGAGTATGGTGAATTCAGGATTGTTCCTGACGGATGTATCGAATATTGTGGTGAAAGTGTACCACCTCTGCAGAGTGTCAAACTATTCGAATAGCCACGTCCGCGGTTATGGACAGTTGGAGTGGCCATATTGTTCCGTCGTTAGATGTTTTCAAAATGACTTGTGAAATGATTCGTGATTTTGACTTGACCACAGCAGAGTTGTGACATGAAACTCAAGTTCCCACTTAGGTGTTATAAAACTTTCAACTAGCTTTCTTTGCTTCTGAACACAGTAGAGATAAATCTGGCTTTTTGCAAAACAACCTAGAGCTTAGTACTTCCTATTCCAAAATCACTTCACGTGTTAGTATTAGTTTGCGAGTACATAAAGAGTACTCATGGCTTTGTCCCTGGCTATTCCTGTGGCCAGATTATGAAGAGGAGTATCAGGAGGACGGACAGCAGGAAGGTTACGAAAACTAGGATCATCTCACATCGTCAGCATTGCCTGTGACCCTGAAGATGGAGCTTCACCTACGCTACCGTTCTTATTACGTTATTCTGCTTCTTGATATGTATTAAGACTGGATCATTTGATCCTTTATTTGTTGTAATACCTTATGTATGGTTTGTAATGGATGATGTACTGTGATATCCAATCTGTTATGTATCACAAAAATGGTAATCCTGGGATTGCGATATATGGTATAATAGGCATCTGGGATTAAAAATCCGAGTGTTGACATGGATATACCAAGTTATGTGTATGTTCATAGTGCCAAGAATTTGGATGGATTGTATTTGAGGTGGTCTAGAGGTGATGGCAAAGTTTGTTGAAAATAAGGCTGCTATAGCAGATGTGTTATGAAGCCTAATAAACCATGTGGGTTTAAGAGGCACAAAGCTCCAATTGAAACAAGTGAAGAGTGTATTGATATACCATGGTTATTAGATCATAACCATGTAGAGAGTTGGTCAAGGGAGGTATCATGTGGATGAGAGCTTCTGCCAGAGTAGGCAAGATGCTAAGATTTGCAGAAAAGTTTATTATCATCTCTATAAAACCATCAAGGATGAGTGGGTCCAAAAAGATATTAGCCAAGGGAAAGAGTAGGATTGGGTAGTACTAATTATGTACTACAAGATGGTTCAGGTAAATTCTCAAGAATGCACACTGATTGGAGTAGGTGGAGTTCCAAAGATTGAATCCAGATAAGGATTCTAGAGTTAGCCAAATTTTGCAGATTGGTGGATTTGGACAAGTAGGAATGAGGGAAGGATTTGGAGAGGATTCAAGGGTCCATTCTTATCATTAAGTGGATCATGTTGGATATCTTGTGTAGAGGGAAATCATGCTTGTATTTGGTCTTTGATGAGTTGGATGCTAATACAAAGGTTTAGCTCATGATTGATCTAGTTAAGTGGAGTAGTGGGTTACTTGGTTGACTTAGGATAAATACAGTTTACGAGGATTGGTTTAAGATGAATGATCTCAACTATTGGTTTGATCCTCAAGGATGAGCTCCTCGTGTGGCTCATGCTACTTGCTAAGCAGATGAAAGCAATTCATCACAGATCAGATCAAGTAAATTCATCAAACAACAGATCAAGGCAATTCAACTTATCCAACTACTACTAAGGTTACCATCAAGCCTAGCTTGGGGTAAGCATGGGAGTTTTTAAGAGGTTGTGATTTGAAATAAGATAAGGACCTCTTGGTATTTCTACCATGATTGGAATGAAAGGTTTTGGAAAACCTGGAGGTAAGGGTATTTGAAGGTTCTGTCTTGAAAACATAAGGAGATTATATATAGGTCTCCATAGTTTGCTTAATATAAACTAGTAAAATATTTGGCCGTGTCAAAATCATCTTAGCTCAATTATGAAATGCCAGAACATTTGAGAATATGGAAGATGAGCCAAGACATCTCTTTTGTAAAATAGATTTTGCCATATAAGGTTGATGTAAGGAGTATATCATCTAACTCACAATCACTTGCATGCACACAAGGAAATGATCAATAAACATTACAACATGTAGCAAGAAAAAGTTTTTGTTCCCCCTGATTTTTGCCTTCTGGACAAACAAATTAGGGTTTGCCGAAATTGGGATGTTATAGACCTTTCCCCCTTAAAAGAATCTTATCCCAAGATTTGGGAGAGGTAGGGTTGGGTAAGAACATCAGCTTAACAATTGTCAGCAGTGGAATTTTAGATAGAAGAGGTTTTCAGGAAACATGCATGGTCAACTATAGGTCGGGGTCGAGTTGCTTTGGTTGAGGGTTTAGGTTAAACGAGTGTTTGTATTTTCCCCTTAGGTAGGTTCTATGTAGGTTTAACATAGACTCGATTCGTTCTTCTTGAAGCAAGATGACGAGTTGAACCTTCTTCAATCCTTTATCGTTGCAGTCAGCTTTTCTGCCTTCTTGGTCTTGATACGTCGGGAGTGGTGACTGGACGGTCGTCTTTGGAATGGGGAACTTTCCTAAATTACCTTATGATTCTAGAGGAGTGTCGATTGTTATCCTTCTTGTAGGGTCCATGAGTCCGCTTTTATAGGATTTTCATCACTTAATGATGCCTAGGGGTCGAACTCCTGAGATGCTTCGGGTAGTGGTTATTCTAGTTTTGCGGGAAAGATGCAGTCTTTCCCCCTTGGGTGATGTTACAAGTCTTCTTTCTTCGAGTTGCAGGAGGATGCTAGAAGAGCGTTGAACCCTTCTTCTGGAGTTGGTATCTTCTATCGACTTGTATAAGATGTTTATTGAGATACGTCGGTATCACTTCATGAGGTAGGACCTCTGTTGGGAAAGGCGTTTAACTAGCTTCCTAGTAGTTATTCCTAAGCTAGCTAGGGGTCCAATAGGTTGGAGGATGCCGTTTGCGGTTGACAGTTTAGGAACGCGTGCGTATAGGATGGGGTTGTTCCGGGTTGGGTCAGTGAGTCAACTGTCCTTCTGGTGGGTCTTCATATCATGTGGCGGAGGAGACACTTCAATATGCATTCAAAGAATCGTGACCTTTTAGGATGCTTCATACCCGTGGGAGAGTAGTCTTGGTGGCGTTAGGTATTTCGTCGTCCTGATTTGAGCTTTGTGGGTACTAGAGAGATTTAATAGATGTATGGCGGTTGCTGAAATGGTATATTTTACGTTGCTCTGGGGCTTCTCGAGTTGATGATTGGAGAAGGGCATCTGATTGGAGATCTTTCTGAAGTATCTTCTAGTAGGTGATCTCCTGGTACTGAGTGGAAAGACACATTCTTTCCACCTTAGAACTTTACTAAGGTCGCCAAGGATGGTTTATATCTTCCGTCTTGGAGTGTTGGCGTGATGCTAGAGGGGTGTCGTACTTCTTAATGTCTTGTGTTGAGGTCTTCGAGTGACACCTTCTTGGAAGAATTTTTGTCGGGAATGGTTTCCTAACGAAGCCACACAGAGCTAGCTGAGGGTATGTTAGTTGTTAGTGACACTTGGTGCAAGTCTTAAATCTGAGTAGGGACATCTAGTTTTGGAGGAGCATCCTTGAATTGGAGTATTTGTGTTGCTTCATTTTGATGGGGAAGTAGACTTGTTATCTTGTCACATCCGGTCTTCAAGATTTGCTGGATTATTTGAGCTTTATTGCAGGGAACTTCCCATTGGGCATATGCAGAGGGGTAGGATAACATAGTTAGTCCTTTGAAGTGGGTTTGTCCTAGAACCTTTAGGTTGCCATCCTGCTGAGTAGAGGTCTCATATGATGAGGCTATGACTGTTAGGGTCAGAACACACATACAATGTGGACAATGCAACATGGTCTAATGATCTAGGGCGGACAAGCAACACATAGGCACATGACAAACAAACATAGCGTACCATGGATACCAAGGAGTGACTACCGCCATAAGGGGAATCCTTTGTTGGGGATACTGATCCTATGTACGAACGTTACGCAAGGTCATGTCTTCTGTCTTGCCAGGTGGGGTCATTGATTCCACACTTGATCCTTTGGGGGCGATGGAAGGAGTCTGTTGGTAGGGCGATCTTGTAGTGTCATTCATTGTTTGCAGTTCCTTTGGTTTGCTTATCTTTTCTTTTCTTCATCTTGGGATCTCCCTCTTCACGGTTTCCAAGCTAGACTTGTTCTTAAAATGGACGTTTTGAAGGTAGACGAGATATAGAGTAAGCCATTTTCAAATATCTTAAGTCAGAGAAGATAAGATATGGAATCTTTCAAAAAGCTTTTTGGGAAATTAGTTTTCGAAAGCCATTGTTTTCAGAAATAGGGGTTGTACTGTTTATCATCCATGCTAACTAAGGTATCCTATAGTTAGGATGGCTCTAATACTGTCATGGGAATGACCATGATAGTCGCTACCAGGGGTAGCGATTGATTCAAAGTAGGGTAAGAGCGAGTAGCCATCTACGAATCGATATTTGGAGCGAGACACATGGTTTACCCAGGTTCAGCCCCCCTTAGGGTAAAGACCTACTTCCTTCCTGCTGGCATTGATGGTGGATGAATTACAAGGGTGGCTACCTCGGCATAGGGGTGGCAAGTCACTTGTATGGGGTAGCTAATAGCTTGTAAGTACAGAAGGAACCCTGGGTAGGCTTATATAGGGGTACCTCGCTAGGGTTTTACAGGATCTCAACCGAATCACCAACGAATTCGTGAGTTTGACCTAATCCGACTAGGCCTAGCTACGGTCTTGGGCCTTCGCGTCTAGTCGCCGGATTTCTATGGAGCCTTCTTTCCAGTCACCTTCATTGCTGGCCCAGTCGACATTGTCCTGGGCCACTCGCTCCTTGCTTCCATGGATACCTTGATTGGCATATCCACATCAGTAGTCCCCTAGTGCGTCAGGGGTTCGGCATAGGAGCCAACTTGGCGGTCGGAGTACGAGAATCCGGGTGGATACCCAGTCGAATTGGTGACAAACTGCTCTAATGAAGGGATAAGTTTTTAATCTTTAGTCACAGTCGCAGCCTTTGGCGAATCATTTTTCCTTAGATCTCTTGCATTAACCGTTTGGAGTAAGCAGATGGCGCAACCGAATGGAGAATGACTCAGGCGAGTGGACCAAACTTGGACCATCAACACAGTCAAACTAGCCGTTAGTTACCTCCTAACGGTAACTATGGTGTTTTTAACGTGCGAAGTAATGACTAATCTCGCCATTACTGGAGACATGGAGCTATAAATGGAGACGAGTGGTGGGGAATTAAGATCTCCTTACGTGTTTCCCCGTGCTTGCTTTTTCCTCCATTCGCATTCGCCTCCGATCAAATCCTTCAGATCTTAGGGAGTGCGCCACCATGGCTACTTCCTGGTCCAAGTCTAAGAGAACCAAATCCACCCTACAACCTTTCGAGGATCTAGGGAGGTGAGCTTCGCTGGCCGGCGAGAGCGAGCCTAATCCGTGGCCTGGCGAGTTCATCTTGCGCGTCATCCACCTAGAGCATGGCCTAGGATTACGCACTTCCCTTTTTCTTCAAACGCTTCCTCCACTTTTACAGAATCAAGCCCGATCTAGGTCTTCATAGCATCGAGCAAATCACGGTTTCTATCGCGTTCTATGAATCATATCTAGGGTGAAACCCCTACTTCCCTCTCTGGCTCAAGATGTTTCACGGTGGGGCTAGTCGCGAGGGCAAAAAAGGGCCCCTGCTGGCGGCTGGTGGTATCACATTTCAGGTGAAGACCGGCATCAGTTTCTTTAAGCTGATGCTGCCAAAGAAAGAAGCCAGCGACTGGAAGAAGGCATGGGTTTACATCAGAAAGTCGACTCCCACTAGGGAGGTGGCGATTCCGGCGTACACCATGTAACGGAAAATTCCGCGGAGGCTGTCGGTGAAGGAGCTGTCATGGTTGCAGAAGAGGGTGGTCATGGAGATGATCGCCTGCATGACCGAGCTGGAGGATGAGGGGTTGAAGATGATCGACCTCTTCAACTGCTGGCTCGGTCACCGGATAGTTCCTCTAATGAAACGACCAATGCTTATGTACGAATACATTTGTCGTGTCGACCCTTCAGGGAAGAGCTCGGTGCAGTGGAGAGAATAGGACTACATCTCGGTCTTCAAGAACATTACAGACACAACGTACACCGACATGGATGACGGACTCCTCCCGTATAGGCCGGATGACGTTCAGGCCCCCATGGTAAGTAATTCCTAATCGCGGCTTATTTCATTATTGCTTCAACGAGTTCACCTCTTGACAAGTGGGGCCATCTGCAGACATTCAGGATCCGAGAGCATTGGGTCCCTTCCCTTGGCGAAGAGGTGCCACAAGAGCTTCTCTAGGAAGAAGAAGTTGTCAAAGAGGAGTACGAGCCTCCCTCGGTGACTCGAAAAACATGCGGCCAGAAGCGCCGTGAAGCTGAGGCTAGAATCCTTGGTGAAGGAGACAACGATTCAGAGGTTGCCATAGAGGCGAGCTCCAAGCGGTCTCCAACACCGTCCAAGCCTGTGGGCGAGCCAAAGGCTCCACCGAAACAGCAACACAAGACGATCCTGCTAGAGATGGGGTTCTCACGGCCCATTGGGCCAGAGCTAGACTAGCCCGCTCACATTACCACTGGTCTACGGAAGATCCCGGTCGCCAAGTAAGCGTTGACGTTTATTCTGTTTAACCTTTCTCTGTATTCATTAGATCTCCTACTTAGACATTGTTTCGCTGGGCAGAGGCGGCCCAAAGAAGATCCAAAGGGGAACCATGGCAAAGGCCTCGGGTGAACCTGCCATGGCCGAGGATCCTTCCATGAAGAGGAAGGACTGCTCAACCGATGCGCCCAAGGCCGGCGCGAATAAGAAGAAGGTCGCCGACTCGACGAACGACACAGGGGTGGAGACTGAAGCGGGTGTGTCTGCTGCTCCAGCAGCGGAGTCAGCGACCTAAGAGGTCGAGGTCATGGAGGTGTACGCTCCTTCCGTGCGCAAGCTACCGGCAGAAAAGTCACCCGCAGCAAAGCCTGCCTCATTCCCGCGGTTTGTGGCAAAGGCCACGGATGTGCAATCTCTGATGGTACTGGAGGTTATCGATGACCACAGCGAGTCTGCGTCGCAGCCTCCGAGCGGTGGGGCAGCCTCGACCTACTTCATGGGAGTCGCCGAGCTTCACCACCTGCTAGGCGTGGCCATCTAGGTAATCCCATTCCCCGAGAGCTCGGTCACAAATTTTTGGCGATTGGGCTCTTTAGAACTTGTGCTCCCCAGTCCCCGAGGGTCCCCTTGCCAAGTTATTTGGCGGATCGAGTCTTGAAATATTTGTGCTAATAATGGCCTTGCTTTTCTGCAGACTGAGGCGGCTGACTGGCAATCCACGCTGCAGCGGGTGGAGAAAGAGTTGGCCGTGCCACAAGAAGAAGCACGTCATCTGAAAGCTTCAGTCGCTGAGCGTCTTCCATGTAGTTAGCCATACTTATTTGGTGATTTCGGTGCTGATGCAGGCTAATTGTTGCACAGAGAACAAGAATGCCAAGCTAGTGAAGACTTGCGAGGGCTATGTGTTGGTCGCCGAGATGGAGTTAGTGAAGGTGTCCCTTGCCACGACAGAGGATATGGCGAGAGCGGCAGTCATGGCTGCGAATTCGGATTGCACCGTGTCTGACTCCATTATTGCGGATTTGGAGACCAAGTTCTCCAATCAAAAGAATCATGTGAAGGGGATTTGCCACCGCCTCCTTGGTAAGGATGCTCCTTGATTCTTGGTACTGGAGGGAGTCCCTCAGCTTGTCTAATCCTCGAGTGGGCCAGAGTGACTGCCACCTTATTTTAATGTGCTGATGTTTTAGGTCCGGGCGATGCCTCTATGCGGGATTTTTCTGCGGAGCAGTGCATGAATGCGGTGTTAAACGCCACCTCGAAGTCATCATCATGCATTCATGCTGTCCTCCAAAACATGACCCCGGCCGAGGTGGTGACCACAAGGTTCATGGACGTGTGGCAGTACTAGAGTTGGCGCCCGCAGTGGTGGAGTGGATGGCGTGGTATGCGTTTTGTCACGCGGCGACCGCGGCCTTGAGCCTTGGGCTTTCCCACTTCCCTGAGATCTTCGACCTCGACGATGTGACGAGCGGGTATCCCTTGTCGACTGGGGCGGTGGAGGCCGCCGAGGTTGTCGTGTTGCAGGAGAAAGGCGGCTCTGTATGCGGAGCGGGTGCTGACCATGAATGACCTCCTGCAGTATCAAGCAACACAGGTGGCTCCTGGCGACGCCGACCCAGAGCATCGAGACTTCCCATCACAAGGTCCCTTTTGGTCGGCGAGCGAAAAGGATTTTTCCACGTACCTGGCAAAGCCTATCAAGGTGGCCAAGTCACCGAGCGATGCTTCTATTTTATAGCCTGCAAAGTAGGAGGACTAACCATGTAATAGGGTTAGTGTCGAATGACTTTGTACAAAACCTTTTGACTATGTATGAATGCGTTTGTATGCACATGTGTGATGGCGACTTCATGTTTGTTAATTTCATTCAAGTTTTTACTTTGTGAATTAGGTGACTTGGGGGTATCTAGTCCCCGAACATGTATTGATTATCTTTGCACGCACATGAGTGACGAGTTAGTGTGTCTACGAGTTGTTTTGGATAACTCTTAGTCGACTTCCCGTGGCTCGAGGAGCCAGTCGCGTGGCAACCCCGAAGGACCCACTATACTTGGCGTTTTTCCTGGATGCGTACGAGTTCGTTTTTGATGAGTCCCCGAGCGTGGTACTTGGCCGTTCGAAGCGTTTATCCTCAGGTAGGAAGGTTTTGTGCTGCGCTATTTATCTATAGCGCGTCACCCCTCCTGGCTCATGGAGCCAATCGCTAGGTGACCCCTGGTGTTAGACTATTGGCACTAGGGGTACCATATACCATCAAAACGTCGGACCCACAAGACATGCCCTAGTGGAGTCTTCGAGGAGTCAGACCCTTGCGAGAGGACCCAACAAGCACAGAGCACCCTTCGCCCTCCAGTGCGGTTGCCTCACGAGGGACGACTTTGTAGTTTGGGGCATCACGCTCTAGAACACGTGCCAACGGGCAGTCCACGGTGAGGCTGGACTACCTCGAAAAAGCAAGATGTTGCCCGTCCCCTCTGGGAAAAATAAGGGACAAATGACGCAAGAAGGTCGCAGAGCCAGGCGCACAATTTTGGTGTAAAGAAGCCAGGATGGAGCGGCGGCACGGAGACCGTCCACTACAACACCCGACAGCTGGTAGGCGGCCAGAAGAAGACAAGAGGCAGCCTATGCCTCCAGCGCGGGAATGTGGCAACCCTTCCCGCCAATTGTATTGGGGAAAGAGGACCAGTGTTGCTCTATATAAAGGCTCCTCCTACCTCAGAACTGATCGATCCCTAGCGATCTAAACCCTAGAGATCTCATCTCCATTGTATCCTCATGAATCCAACCAAGCAATACAACAAAGCAAGCGTATGGGATTTACCTCCTCACGAGGGTCTCGAACCTAGGTAAAAAACACCGTGTCAACTCTCTTAAGTGATTGTTGCCTTTACGTCACCTCCAGTCATCGAGGCTCCTTGAGAACACATGTTTAGCCTGCTCTCAAACCTAGGATCGTTGGATCCTAGTTCCTTCACGGGACAAATCTCCGACATTTGGCGCACCAGGTAGGTGGAGCCAACGGCTATGGTAGTTGCGGAGGCTCTGTTGATAGACCGCTGATCGAGCTGCAGCGATGTCGCGTGCATCATCGAGGGTGTCGACGGCGTCTTCGAGTGCGGCTGTCAATTCGTATTCGCTATAGGTGACGACCCGTGGGGCCTTGTGGTGTACCTCTGCAACCAGCATGGCTTCGTCTCCGTGCACCATGAAGAAGGGCGTGTAGCCAGTTGAGATGTTTGGCATTGTGCGCAAACTCCATAGAACAGAGGGTATCTCTTGTGTTCAGGCTCCTGCGAGTCGCTGGATTGGGCTCATTAGGCGCTTCTTGATGTCGCCACCGATGAGGCCGTTGGCCTTTTCGACCTGCCCGTTTGTTTGTGGCTGCGCCACGGAGGCATATGTGATGTTGATTCTGAGGTCTTCGCAGAATTCCTAGAATTCCTTAGAGATGAAGTTTGACCCATTGTCGGTGATGATGCTGTGCGGCACGCCGATCTGTAGACAATGGATTCGAAGAACTTGACGGCTGATTTGCCCTTTTGGTTAATAACGGGCATGGCTTCGATCCACTTGGTGAATTTGTCGACTAAGACCAGGAGGTAGACGTGACCTCCTTTCGAGGACTTGGGCAGTTTGCCAATCATGTCGAGGCCCCATTGGGCGAAGGGCCAGTCCAGGGGTATAGGCCTGAGCTTCGATCCTGGTGCGTGTGGTTTATCTGCGAACCTCTGGCACCCGTTGCACCTTCGGACGATGTCCTTGGTGTCATTCATTGCCGTTGGCCAGTAGAACCCAGCTCGTAGAGCTTTGGCGACAAGGGCGCGGTTGCCCGTGTGATGGCCGTAGATGCCCTCGTGGATTTCTTGGAGGATGGTTTTGCTGTCACGATGGTGACGCACCTTTGGAGTACAACCAAAATGTTGCGCTTGTACAACTCGCCATTGATGATGGTGAAGGCCTTGGACCGGCGAGATATGCGCCGGGCATCTGTCGGGCTGTCAGGAAGCTCCCCGCCTATCAGATATCGGAGGTATGGTTGTGTCCATGTTTCTTCCACTGCCATGACCTGCATCAGGTTGACCACTGCGACCTCTATGTAGAGTTTTTGTGGTCCTTCCTGTCCTTCGGGTAGCGCAGCCCCCGAGTGCTCTGCTTCTTCGGGTGATCCCTTTGGGAATTTCCTTTTGATGGATGGCACGCAGATCTGTTCGAGGAACACACCTGGTGGCACCCGTGCGCAGGTGGAGCCGATGTTGGCGAGCCTGTCGGCCTCTTCGTTGCTTTCTCTCCCAACGTGCCGAAGCTCGCAGCCGTCAAAGTCTCCTTCGAGTGCGTTGTAGAGTGCACGATACGCAATCATGTTGGCGGCATGTGCATCACACTCGTTCATCGTCTGCTGGACGACGAGGTTTGAATCTTCGTAGATGACCAGGCGCGTCGCGCCGTAGATCTTGGCCATCCTCATGCCGTGGATGAGGGCCTCATAATCGGCCTCGTTGTTGGAAGCTCGAAATTTCACCCGGAGGACGTACTTCATCTTGTCGCCCTGTGGGGAGGTCAGTATGACCCCGACTCCTGCTCCGGCCTCGCACTTGGAGCCGTCGAAGTGCATCGTCCATGACTGTGTCATGTCCGGTATGTCTGGAAGCTATAGTTCCATCCACTGGACAAGGAAGTCCGGAAAGACCTGAGACTTGATCGCGTGGCGCTTCTCATAGACGATGTCTAGAGGTGACAGCTCGATGCCCCATAGGGCCACACGTCATGTGGCCTCCGAGTTGTTCAGGATTCTGTTCAGGGGTGCTTCGTTCACGACCATCACCTGATGCTCCTAGAAGTACTGGCTGAGACGACGAGCCAGCATGAATACGTCGTAGGCGAGTTTCTGGTAGTGAGGGTACCTCTGCTTGGTCGACGTCAATACCTCGGTGAGGTAGTAGATTGGGCGTTGGACCCCGTGGGTCTTGCCATCTTCGGGTCTTTCAACCACAAGCACGGTGCTTACCACCTGGTGTGTATCTGCTATGTATAGCAGTAGAGGTTCGCGCTCTTTTGGCGTGACCAAGGCGGGCGAGGTAGAGAGCAGCCGCTTTAGATCTTCGAATGCGTCGTCCGCTTCGGGGGTCCATTCGAATTTGTCTACCTTGCGTAGCAGCTGATAGAAAGGCATGGCTTTTTCGCCCATGCGGCTGATGAACCTGCTCAACGCCATGATTCGCCCAGCAAGCTGCTGGACCCCCTTGAGGTTCTTCGGCTTCTCCATGGCCATTATGGCCTGGATTTTCTTCGGGCTCGCTTCGATTCCTCGCTGGGACATGAAGTAGCCTATCAGCTGACCAGATGGGACGCCGAAGGCGCACTTTTCTAGGTTTAGCTTGATCTTGTATCGATCAAGGTTGTCGAACGTCTCGCGGAGATCGTTGATGAGTGTCTTGGCCTCCCTTGTTTTGATTACTATGTCGTCGACATAGACTTGGATGTTGCGGCCGATCTGGTCCTTCAGGCATGCCTGTATGCACGGTTGGTGTGTGGCGCATGCGTTCTTCAGCCCGAAGGGCATTGTGTTGTAGCAGAACACTCTGAACGGCGTGATGAACGCCGTTTTCTCCTGATCTTCGACCTTCTGTTGAATCTGGTTGTAGTCTGAGTAGGCATCAAGGAAGGAGAGCTTCTCGCGTCCTGCAGTCGAATCGATGATCTGATCGATCTGAGGAAGAGGGAAGTGATCCTTCGGGCAGTGCTTGTTCAGCGATGTGAAGTCCACGCACATCCGTAGGATGTCCGTGTCTTTTTTGGGGACCATCACAGTGTTGGCGAGCCACTCGCTTTCCTTGATCTCCTTGATGAAGTTTGCGTATAGTAGTCTGTTGAATTCGACTCCGATGGCTTCGGCCTGTGGTTCGTACAGTCGTCGGATGGACTGTTTGACGGGCTTGGTGTCTGGAAAGATGTTGAGTGCGTCCTCCGCGAATTCCCTGGGAACTCCTGGAATGTCCGCATGACACCAGGCGAAGATTTCCCAATGCTCACGGAGGAATTCGACGAGCGTGCTTTCCTATGCGGGGCTGAGATCGTTGGCAATCAGCGCCGCCTTGGAGGCGTCCGTCGGGTGGACCTGCACCTTCTTTGTGTTGACGGTGGAGTCGAAAGACATGTCGGGTGCGTTCTGTCTTGCAACTGGGGGTGCCCCGTTGTCCTTCACCTCTCGAAGCCTTATGAGCTCCTCCTGCATGCCGAATGACTGGGAGATTCTGTTGAAGTCCCAGTCGCAGTGGTCCAATCGGGTGAAGCTCCCGTGGACCGTGATGACGCCCTTCGGTCCTGGCATCTTGAGTAGCAGGTACGCGTAGTGCGGTATTGCCAGGAACCGTGCGAATGCCACATGCCCGAGGATGGCGTGGTATTGTGATGGCCAGTCCACCACTTCAAACTCGAGTCGCTCGCACCGAAAGTTGTCGGGCCTGCCGAAGATGACGTCAAGCCATATCTTTCCTAGGGAGAATATACCCTTCCCTGGGTCGATGCCGTGGAACGTTGAATCGGATTGTTCCAGGATGCATAGCGGGATCCGCATTGCTGCTAAGGTGCTAGCGAACATCAGATTGGTCCGCTGCCATCGTCCATGAAGACGCGGATGATATCTAATCCTCTGATCTGCGCCTCAAGCACCAGGGCAGCATGACCTGGGCGAGGGACCTGGCAAGGGTGATTTCAACGGCTGAACGTGATGCAGGACTCCGATCCGCTGAGGTACTCAAGGATGGCGGGTGGAGCGGTCACAACCAGATTGATCTGACGGGTGATTTTCTTCTGCACCCTGTTCGTTTCATGCCCCTTTTGGATCATCAGTGATCCCTTTGGCACGGGGTACCCGTTTCTGCCGTTGTTCTGCGCGGGTGCGATTGGATAATTTGAAGGTCCCATGGGTGGTGGTGGAGGAGCTCCGTGGGCGATGTCGCCTGGTGCGGGCGCATTCCCGTACCTGGGGTTCGGGGCTTGTTGCCTCATTTGGGACATGCTCTCGCTGAGTTTCTAGAACTCGCGGAAATCCTTGAGCATGTGCCTTGCCTTCTTTTTACCATCCTGCTTGTCGATGTAGAAGTGGATGGTGCATGGACCCGATAGCTTGTCTTATGTTGAGGGTCCGTCGTCGCGGCCGCGACGTTGCCATGACTGCGTTGGGCGTCCTTTGTCGCGGAAGTTGCTTCCGCGGTATCCGCCGCTGCTGCGGTTGCCGTCGCTGCAGCGGTCGGCGTAGCCATCCGCGACCATGTCGGGTCCGTCACGATCGTCGTAGACACGCGATCTTATCTTGCTACGGCATTCACGTCGCCGGCCGTAGTCATCTTCCTCTTTCAAGTGAGCTCGATGGACGGAGTCCTCGCCATCTGCCCATCTGTTGGCGATGTCCATGAGGTGGTCGAGTGTCTTGGGCTTGACGCGCCCAAGTTCTTCCTTGAAGTCCTAGCGCTTGACGCCATCCTTGAATGCGTCGATCGCTCTCTCCTCAGAGATGTGCACCGCAGAGTTCTTGGTGTTGGACCAGCATAATATGTACGAGCGAATGGATTCGCCCGTTCGTTGGGTGCAGGCCCGCACCTCCTCGATCGAGGCTGGCCTTTTGCTCTTGCCTTTGAAGTTTTGGATGAAACTGTACGCCAGTTCCTCCCAGCTTCGGATGGATCCCGTGTATAGGCTGCTGAGCCAGATCCGGGTTGCGCCTGTCAGCTGCAGCTGAAGGCATTGTAGGGCGGTGTCCTTGTTTCCGCCAAGTAGTTTGACGGACGACAGGTGGTCGTTGAGCCACGCCTTGGGGTCCTGTGTGCCGTCGAACTTCGGAGTGCCCGAAGGAAGCTTGAAGTTCCGCGACATCCGTGTCCGTCGAACGGATCTGCTGAAGCATCGGGCTCCGCAGAGTTCTCCTTCGTCGTCCTCCTCCTCGGATTCGGACGAGCATATGCGCTTGGCACACGCTTTGTCGATCTTGCGCTGGGTGAGCTCGCTTCGAGCGTCGTAATCACGGCTGTGATGGCGCGAGCTCTTGTGCCTTCGAGGTAGGTCGTGCTCTTCATCGTCGAATGAAGGCGTGGTGCTGCGGTTGAACCTGACCGCATCCTTCTTATTTGGCTCTGCAGGAGCTTCTCTGTGGAGCGCAGCTCCAATGAGTCCGAGTCCGGTAAGTGCGGACTTGTGCATGGCCCTTTTCGGGTCCCCCACCAGAGGTGGATGGGATGCGAGGTATGTGGTGGCTTCCATGATCGCAGCTTGCTGTGTCTTCGGGATGATGTTGTCGTTGGCATCCATCTCCATGAAGGACGTGTTGAGAGTCCGAGTCACCTCGCGACGTGCCTTGGGATCCATGTTCTCCGTGCGAGAATAGTGCTTGTTGCCATGGTTGCCGTGCGAGCTGAAGCCGCCCATGGCGGAGAGCGCAGCTCGCCGCGCACTGGACTCCGAGGCTCCTTGCTTGCGTTTGTCAAGCACCTCTTGCATCTTCACCTGCTTCTTGTGCTCTTCGACTAGGAGCAGGTGGTACGCCATCAGTAGGTCCCTTGAGGAACCCACGGGCAGGATCTTATTGTCTGCCACGGCTTCGCGTTCTTGAGCCCATCCTTCATCGCTGAGGTGGATGATCCGATTGGGATCGGTGTCGTCCTCGTTGGGCGGGGGGACTGGTTTCTCCTGTTCTCGCCAATTCTACCCTGCGGGTTGGGTGGCGGGTTGTGCTCCTGATGCACGTCGCTCTGGATGACTGCGGCACATTGGTAGCGCTCGTAGATTAAATCGCTGCTGCCACAGCTTTCGGATCCGGAACCGTAGGTCCCTTCCTCCGATGGTGGATCGCACAGATCTGAGTTGTAGCTGCTGCTGTCATAGGACTCATTTGTTGATGGTGATGTGTGTAGCATGGGGTGTGGATCCCATGAAGCGGGCCTTATCGATCGCAGGGGCACCCGCTCTGGGAGACAGAGAGTGCCGGTTTTCCCCACCTAGCATCAAAAGCTCCCGAACAGGATCTCGAGCCCATCGCCAACGGGCTCGAAGTCCTTTAGGGTGGCTGGCGAGTGAGTGGTGACGTCAAAAGCGCCAAAGAGGAGATGACTCTCCGTCGCGTGGAGTTGTAGATCGCTTTGGTTGGGACCGTCATGAACGCACAACCAGCGTCCCTAGTTCCCACAGATGGCGCCAATTGATGAGGTTTAATCTCATCAATGCCCATTGTTATGATCTTGGGTTTTGGAGAACATGGGGATGCTGGAGATCGCGGAACGGTTAGCAAACAAGCAACACCGGGACACGAAGTTTACCCAGGTTCAGGCCCCCAGATGGAAAACCCTACTCCTGCTTGTCTGCTCTTGATTACGGTGGAACCGAAAAGTACAGGGGTGCGCAAATGCAATCTGGCGTGGAGGTGTGTATGCGGTGGTATGCGAAGTGCCCTCCTCGTCATGCCCTCCTAGACTTTATATAGAGATAGGCAGGTCCCAGGCACAGACCAAGTCGGTTACAGGTTTTAGGGTTTGCCCCTTTGAATATTTTATCTACTATAGTCTTGTTCTCCAAGGATCCGAAGGCGTCATGGGCCCTGGCCACCCAAAAGTTTTCATGGGCTGGCGCATGTTCTCGTGGGCCTTCCTTGGGTTGGACTAGGTATGCTAAGATCGTGTACCCGTAGGGTATAACCATGTCACTCTGTGCAAATACCTGCAACTTTTTGACCATACACTCGTCAGGGTTACATGGGCTTCTGACGCGGAGGTCATCGCGGCCTTCGCCGACACCCAGGTGGTCGGAAGGATTGTCCGCCATAGGGAGAACTTCGCAATAGTTGCCGAGCTCTTTGAGGTGGTCGATCGTTGTGCCAAGGCAAAAGAGGGCGACATGTTCTCCCGTGGCGACAAGGATTCGGAAGACAGGCCAATGGAGCCTGAGGGAAGTGTTGGCTAGCACGCGAAGAAGGCCACCAGGAAACGCCTGGCGTGGCAAGGTGTAGGCCGAGCGCCTGACCAAGGCCCATACTGCGTCTTCCACAAGAGACAAGGCCATGACACCAGATAATGCGTTCGACTTAGGAAGGAGAGAGAGGAACACGACATCAAGAGAAGTAAGCCTCAGGGGTAGGGTTTTTGAGAAAGGGAATGGCCGGTTTCACATATGGTTTCTGATTGTTCTTTTCTAAAAACACGTTCGTTCTGCTAGTTGTTCCCTTCTCCCCACACGATTTTCATGTTCTCTTATATCTTCCATAAGAAAAGGGGCTGGGATAGTGCCATCGCCGGATCTTTCCCTGTCAACGATAGGGTCCCAAAGTGTTGAACTCTAAACTTGCGGACTAGCTCCTTCAATAGGTCACCTCACCCACGGTTACCGGTGCTTGATGTAGCATCCCAATTGTCTAACAATTGTAATGCTACTTGGTCTAGTAATATAATGGCTACTTCAAATATATAATTGTAGCATCATCATTATATCATGCTCATGTCATCATGCCTCCTTGCATTTGAGCATCATATAAAACCCTTTTCATTTGGCTCTTATCTCATATGCATTGTTAATTGTATTTGCCTCTTGATATTGTATTTGGTTCTTGATATATTGTTAAATGCCCAAGTTGAGTTGGGGGCATATCTTTTATTAACTCCACCACCTTTCTTTCACCACCTTATAATTCCACCATCCAACCAAATATGAGCTTGGCACTTAGTGGTTTTACCTCTAGCTCATGTGGGTTGGGATGGATCCAATTCTTTATCCACATACTCTCATCTTAGCATCATGTTGTTTTCACAATATTGAAACATGAGAGCCACATGGCCACCTTTGCATGCCTTGTGAGTGGAACCTTTTTCCTAGCTTCCATATGTTTGTTTGGGGTTATCATCATGTTGGGATATTTTTGTGGGCTTATTAAATACCTAGTGGCATATACACACTGGCAAGTCCCAATTATAGTCCAATGTGATCATCTCCATCTACTACACTTGGAATTCTTTCTAAATTCTTTTGCTTGGGCCTTACTCCACATTTTGGGATGCATAGTAATAATGCCATGTAAATCATCTTGTTTTCACAACATAAGCATGGCATTAAATATCATGCATGGCCCATGCAAGTACCACCTCTTTGCTTGTCATTCGGATTTTATTTGGTTTTGGGTGGATCATCTCTCTCTCTCTATCTCTTTCTTTTAGCTTGATCTTATTGGATCATGCTTAAACCACATCACCACATCCCCTCTTTTCTTGCCTTGTTTTTTTTGTTAGAGCTTGGTATAGCTTGGCTTGTCTTGATCTTAACAAAAACAAGACCTAGCTACCTTACCACCCCCTCCCCTTCCTACCCTAGCTCCAAACCTAGATCTACCCGAGCCTCACCTCTCCCTCCCTAGCTCTCTCTCTCTGCCACAAGGCCCCACCAACCCGAGCCTGCCTCCTCCCTTGCTTCCTCTCTTCCCTCTATCGGCTACAAGACAGAAAAGAGAGGAGAAAGAAGCCCTACCCGATCACCCTCCTCCCCACCTTTTGCAAAATCCACGACCACCCCATGTGCCTCTCCCCTCTCTTCCTTATCCTCTCAACCACCCCAGGCATCCCAGATCGAGATCCCAGGCACCATCTCCCCCTTCTTCTTCCTCCTCCCCACCATGATCATCTTCCATGGCCACCCAAACCCTAGACCTAGCTACCTCCTGACCTCGTCGGTTTGAAGCTTCCCAAGACGATCCAGGGGCACCGGACGCCCCCTCTACTTCCTCTTCGACGCCCAGGACGCGAAGTAGCACCAGGACCACGCCGGAGCAGCCCAACGCCGCCGTGCACCGCCTCAGGCCGAAGCTCCACATCGCGAGCCCGCCGCCCGATCCACTCCACCTCAGCGTCGACGACCACGCCGGCGAGTTCCTGGTGAGCCTCTTAACCTCCCAGACATGGCCCCTCCTTGCTCGTGCACCGTAGCGTCGCCGCCCGTCGTCGAGCACCTCGCGCGCACGCACGGCCGCTCGCCCCGCGCAGACAGACAGCAGCAGCAGCCGCAGCAGCCCCGTCCTGCCTCTGTTCCGCTTCGAAGTCCGCGCGCCACAGCCCATCCCAGTAGATGCCACCTGAACAAAACTTGTAGCCGGTAGCGCCCTCTTCATCTTTGGTTTTTGCGGCGTGGCCAGAAGCGCCGTGGTTCGGTCGCCATCATCGTTCAAAGCTCCGGCCAGATCCACCGCCGCAGCACCGCGCCCGACAGCAGACAGCAGCAGCCGCTGCCGTTTTGCGCTTAGGCCCCTCCCCTTTTTCCCGCCTAAACCCGCGGTCCCCGCGACCCCACCTGCCAGCCTCGACGCCTCTTTGCAAGAAAACCCCCGGAAAACCCAAACCATCACAGACCAGCCCCCCCGCAGAACCCTGGATCGCACACGTGTCACGCCCCAGCTGGCGACGCGTGCGCGTGGCCCCGCTGCCCCCGGCCCCACTTGTCATCGGTGCGGGTAGGCAGGAACCGAGTAAGAAAAAGCCCCGCATCCCCTGCGACCCCACCTGCTGCTGAGTACCACCTCTTTGCTTGTCATTCGGATTTTATTTGGTTTTGGGTGGATCATCTCTCTCTCTCTATCTCTTTCTTTTAGCTTGATCTTATTGGATCATGCTTAAACCACATCACCACATCCCCTCTTTTCTTGCCTTGTTTTTTTTTGTTAGAGCTTGGTATAGCTTGGCTTGTCTTGATCTTAACAAAAACAAGACCTAGCTACCTTACCACCCCCTCCCCTTCCTACCCTAGCTCCAAACCTAGATCTACCCGAGCCTCACCTCTCCCTCCCTAGCTCTCTCTCTGCCACAAGGCCCCACCAACCCGAGCCTCCCTCCTCCCTTGCTTCCTCTCTTCCCTCTCTCGGCTACAAGACAGAAAAGAGAGGAGAAAGAAGCCCTACCCGATCACCCTCCTCCCCACCTTTTGCAAAACCCACCACCACCCCATGTGCCTCTCCCCTCTCTTCCTTATCCTCTCAACCACCCCAGGCATCCCAGATCGAGATCCCAGGCACCATCTCCCCCTTCTTCTTCCTCCTCCCCCACCATGATCATCTTCCATGGCCACCCAAACCCAAACCCTAGACCTAGCTACCTCCTGCCCTCGTCGGTTTGAAGCTTCCCAAGACGATCCAGGGGCACCGGACGCCCCCTCTACTTCCTCTTCGACGCCCAGGACGCGAAGTAGCACCAGGACCACGCCGGAGCAGCCCAACGCCGCCGTGCACCGCCTCAGGCCGAAGCTCCACGTCGTGAGCCCGCCGCCCGATCCACTCCACCTTAGCGTCGATGACCACGCCGGCGAGCTCCTGGTGAGCCTCTTAACCTCCGAGACATGGCCCCTCCTTGCTCGTGCACCGTAGCGTCGCCGCCCGTCGTCGAGCACCTCGCACGCACGCACGGCCGCTCGCCCCGCGCAGACAGACAGCAGCAGCAGCCGCAGCAGCCCCGTCCTGCCTCTGTTCCGCTTCGAAGTTCGCGCGCCACAGCCCATCCCAGTAGATGCCACCTGAACAAAACTTGTAGCCGGTAGCGCCCTCTTCATCTTTGGTTTTTGCGGCGTGGCCAGAAGCGCCGTGGTTCGCTCGCCATCGTCGTTCAAAGCTCCGGCCAGAATCACCGCCGCAGCACCGCGCCCGACAGCAGACAGCAGCAGCCACTGCCGTTTTGCGCTTAGGCCCCTCCCCCTTTTCCCGCCTAAACCCGCGGTCCCCGCGACCCCACCTGCCAGCCTCGACGCCTCTTTGCAAGAAAACCCCCGGAAAACCCAAACCATCACAGACCAGCCCCCCCGCAGAACCCTGGATCGCACACGTGTCACGCCCCAGCTGGCGACGCGCGCGCGTGGCCCCGCTGCCCCCGGCCCCACTTGTCATCGGTGCGGGTAGGCAGGAACCGAGTAAGAAAAAGCCCCGCATCCCCTGCGACCCCACCTGCTGCTGAGTCAGCGCCTGGGCTACCTGGCATTGTCTCTGGCTAGCTCTGGGCCGAGTAACAAAAACCTTTTCCTGTATTCTGTTCAAATTCAAATCCTTTTAAAATTAATTCAAATTCAAATTAATTTCTGTTTGTAAATAACTTTTAAAATACAAATCCAATTTAAACAAATAATATATGTTTTCAAATCAGAAAAATGTGAGGATTTCAAATATGCCCTCCAAAATATATTTTGAACATTTAAAATTCCAAGTTTATTTAAATTACAGTAAAATGCCCTTTTGTCTTAAATAATTAATAACTTTTGTTTTATAACTCCAAATTTAACAAATAATATGTCTAAAACGATTAGCTCGACGAGACCTTTCTGTCTATGCTTTCCATGGTTTGATGTGAAGCATGCATCATATAAATATAATGGGTACAGCAACTTAAATGAGTATAAAATGTGAATAAAACCCCATAAAATGATTTAATCTTGTACTTCACACCTCACCCATGCCATGCTACCTATTGCCATGCAAATTGTGCATCATTCATCATGGCATGATTGTTTGCTTGATGCATTTATTCATATGCTTGTGCACTTTATTTATGTTGGCCCTTGTTTGTTTGGTTCTTCTTCGAATAGACGCTGAGCAGGGGATATATCAAGAGAACCAGGAGCACTACCCAGATCCATCCCTTGCTTCAACTGAGCTGCCAGGCAAGCACTACCACATGCTTGCATACATATAGTACCTATTGCCTCTATCTTTTTCTTGCATCATTGAGTCGCGATTGCATTAATTTGAATCCTAAGTATTGCATAGCCTTTACTTTTAAACCCCACCGAAGCTTGTTCCTCCACCCTATGAGCCATTACTACAGGAGTTGTTTGAGCCATGCGAGTCGTAGAAAAGCATGTGTAGGGTATGTGAGTGTCTGTTGGATAACGAGGTACCTAAACAACTTAACCTGAGTAGTAATGGGATAACTAATGAAAGTGGCATCAGTGGGCCATATTTGCTATTTGGTTTTTCAGGCTCACTTGTGTCCCGTAGGACCCCGAGTACTTGATTCCTGTTCCTTGAATATTCGCGCTATCCACATCCGGGAGGCTTATGAACCCCCCTGAGCCAGAGCTTGATTCATTCTTCTTTCTTGGGGCCACAAACTAGTTTGAGGTTTTATTTACTATCATGTACTTATGCCATGCTTTACTGCTTTATTTAAATTGTGCGAGGTACTGCACACTATACTGTTTAGGGAAGCGGAGTGTTTTCGCGGTGTCGACAAGCCCAGTCACATTTTCGGGTTCCCAGTCGTTCACAGCCATTGGCGCAAACCTTGAGTCTGTCTCGGAGTCGGCCAACTTCGTCGCGGGTAGCTTAATGGGGTGGCCCCCTGAAATATTTCTGAATCCTGTGATCGCTTTGTCGTGACTGCCTCGTTGGGTTTTGATTTGGTTTTTCCGAGGCATATCGAGTGTGTGTTGCTATTTGTGCACCCCTGCAGGGTAAAACTTTCTGAAAGCCGTGGCCGCGGTTATGGACGACTTGGAGCACAGTTTCTCGATCATAGACAAGCATAACTAAAGTACCGCTTTTAATTTGACTAGACTAGGTACCTGACTAGTAAATAGTGCAACACTCACGGAATGGATAATAAAACTGCCAACGGATGGGGATAGTTCGTCCGCTTCCTCGTCGGTAAGCGAGGAGGAGGATGGATCTGTGGATATTACCGTTATAACTGTTATAACTGTTGTTATTAATTCACGGACCTCCGTCTATCTCTGGTTAGGCGGATGGTTAGCGAGTATCTATAGAATTGCTAGGGTTTATCTTTTGTTGCAATTGCGTCACCCCAGGTTGTGTCCCCTTTAGAGGCATAAAGACTTGCTGAGTACCCCTAGGGTCTCACACGATAAATTATTGGTTCAGATGAACAGGTACACTCGCAAGATGGATACTGGGTGGAAGAGACGGACGATGTGGGCAACGATCATTCGGTGTAGAGATTCCGGGAACGGGGATCCGTGAGATCTGTGGGCGGGATGTGCTTATTTATGGGGCATGTTATGCCGATTTACTTCTTATCCGTACTCGGATTTTGTCTTTCGCTTCCGCTTGATACTCTGATGTTTGATGTATGAGGAGATATCCTAAACTATTATATCTATCTAGGATATTTGGATCTTGCCGTATGGCGTTGCTATATTTCCTTTCTTTTTAGATGGAATGGCTCTGATGTACTATTGTATGGTGGCTTGCATACATACTCATTTGTGTATGTAGTTGATCCCTTCGCCTGCCGATTACGCCGCCCGTTCTTGTCCCGATGTTTGGAAATGGTTGGGACGGCCGAAAGGTCTACCTGTGAGTGGCATTTGGGCCCCACCGTACTATTTTAACCATTTCTGACCATCCAGGCTTGTACTAGGAGCGTAATTCACCGAGGTAGTTACAATAAAAAGGCATTTGGGCCCCACCGTACTATTTCAACCATTTCTGACCATCCAGGCTTGTACTAGGAGCGTAATTCACCGAGGTAGTTACAATTGGTATCAGAGCCATCCCGCCCTTCAGGGTCTTAGCCAAATGGTCGTTGTCTGTCTAGCAAATATTTTGGTAGTTATGTATACTAGGGAAAAACAAACGTGAGAGTAGGACTGCTTCCATTTTTCTTCTTACCCACCCACCGCCCTTTTCTGGTAAGAAAGTGTAACGTTTCTATCCTCTTCTTAAAATTCAAACTAGGATTCACGTGTTCTGGGTTTCCGTAGTACCATAGGTTATGTATCTGTGTGTGTGTGTGCGTGTGAATTCTTTGTCTATTTGTTGCACCCAAGTTGTTATCTTATCGGACATTTGGTTATCAACTGTTGGTACATTCCATACCGACAGGCTTTTGAAAACCGGCGCGATCTACCTGACTCCTTGTTAACCGGTGCCATCTTCTTAAAGGGTGTTCTTCTGTGCAGGCATCTGATGCTAATCCCTATCTGCTAAGTGATTTTGCGCATCTATCGGTATTTTAATGCCGAAAATTGCGGAAAAATTTTCTTTGATCCATCTGTGTTTCCACACTCCTTTTCAGTCGTGTGTGAAACATTATCTATCTCTCTTTTATCAGCATGTCCATGCTAACTCATTCTTTTGTCACCGGCGCTTAATCTTGGAGTTTCTTTTCATCTCCTTTTCTCTTGGGCTAATTACATAACATGTGTCGATCCGATGCTGGTGATTGTAATTTGGTTCTCGGCATAGCTATATTCCACTCATGATAGTGTCGATTGGAATATGGAAAATGCTACCACTCCGGATTGCCAAAGATACTCCTGTGATTTTGGGTACACCGTGATCCTATCTATGCTTATTCAAGCATCCTTGGAAATCCGGAGTTTCTCAAGGCACTACGGCGGTCTATCATCTGTTTATCATGCTGCACATCTTTTTCAACTCCATATCTGCACATCTTTTTCGTCTCTGATAGCTCATACCATAAGCAAAGCTATATCATCGGTTCGTAACTAAGATCTCTTTATCTTTGTAACCGGTGACCCAATCGACAACGTGAACCAGGTGACATCTCTTTTCTTCCGAAGGACCAGATAATCTATTCTTCCAGTGCATCTTCTTCAATTCTGGAATTAGCAAGTCCATTGTTAATTCAATCCTCCATCTTCAACCAATCCGGAGTTGTTCCTTGTTGGCAAGTTATCATCGTCGTTCTGCTAAAGTTTTTCCCAAGACTACTAAATCTCTCTCAATCATTTCAAGAACATGGAGTTCTTTCACCTCAGTCTCGTCAAGTGATCTCGTGAAACCCTCTCGCTCTACCATCTATGCTCAATCCACCGGAGGCCATGAAGACTTTTCAGATCTTTCGTAATCCTTCTGTTCAAGTGGTGCTATCTTTTTCTTTATCTGTGGAATCTTGCAGTTGTCCCCGTGATCTTCCTTCATATCTTTCCGGTGGCTGGTTACTTATGATATGACGACAACATCATCACCCTTATCTATCTTGGATCCGGTGAATCGTTTGCATCTATCCTTGTTTCTAACGGAGTTCCATGAGCTCTTCTTGTCAATACCTTCAGTCTGTTTCGGTAGTTGGGTTGCATGGTTTTCTTATTCATGTGCGGAGTAATGCTTTGAGTGCGGGATGGAGTAGCTACCATACCACTACTCTTATCATTCGCTCTTGTACATTGAATTGGTAAATTAATGTGATTTCACTCATTCCACGGAAGTTAGAAGTGGCCTTTATCCCTCGATACTTTTACTTCCGTCCTTGTTTTTCCGGAGTGCTCCCTCGAAGAAAGTAATCAATAATCTCTTGTTGGTGATCTCGTCTTTTCCTACATGGAGCAAATCTTCAATTATCTGGTGGAAACAAACGCAAACTCTTTTTTGTCCTCGTCTTTCTACCGGTGCTTGACATCCCCAAACAAGATGGAAGGAAACTATCTATCTCTCTTTGTTTCATCAATTCTTTTCCACTGGTAAAGCCAGTTATGGTTGGTGCCATCAGCCGCAAATCTATTGCATTAGCATCAAGGCTAAAGAAAGCAATAAGTATCTCCACAATAAACTCCAGATCCTCCATACTCTTTGCTTCTCGGGATTCCACCATGATCTAGCTTCACATCCGTCTCTAGAAGTTATATCCGCGCACCTCAATTGCGTGATCCTTTGGTTCTTACCGGCGCAAGAAGAATCTAATCCGACGGTGTCTAACTAAATCTTTCTATTGATATCAAGGGACTCTATTGTTTGAAGGCGATATTGTTTCCGTACTTCATTTCTCAAATCCGAGAGAGAATACGATGCTATTGTCATAGTGCTTCAAAACCTCTCCAATCTAGCTCTTTTCTTCCGGCGAGACAAAGATTCATCCTCTCTAGTATCGGTAAATATTTAATCTTATCGGTGTGCCTTTCTTTATCCATGCTACATCATCCTGTCCTTTCTTTCTCAAGTGGTCCTTTTTCTCTTATCATGTTTCTTGAGAATACCGGAGCTATGTTCATCCTATCCTTCTTGTCTCACGACAATCCGTCAACTCTTCTGACCATTGTTTCTCAAGCAAAACGCAAGACTCGCAACAAGTCTAGCAAGTTTTGCAAGGTGCAATGGTCGCACCATTCCGTTGTTTATCAACTTGGGAACGCGAGGGTCACCTTCGTTCGAACACCCGCTCTTCTTGTGTTGTTTTCTTTTTCCTAGGAATCTCGGGGCGAGATTCTTGTTTAGTGGGGGAGAGTTGTAGCATCCCAATTGTCTAACAATTGTAATGCTACTTGGTCTAGTAATATAATGGCTACTTCAAATATATAATTGTAGCATCATCATTATATCATGCTCATGTCATCATGCCTCCTTGCATTTGAGCATCATATAAAACCCTTTTCATTTGGCTCTTATCTCATATGCATTGTTAATTGTATTTGCCTCTTGATATTGTATTTGGTTCTTGATATATTGTTAAATGCCCAAGTTGAGTTGGGGGCATATCTTTTATTAACTCCACCACCTTTCTTTCACCACCTTATAATTCCACCATCCAACCAAATATGAGCTTGGCACTTAGTGGTTTTACCTCTAGCTCATGTGGGTTGGGATGGATCCAATTCTTTATCCACATACTCTCATCTTAGCATCATGTTGTTTTCACAATATTGAAACATGAGAGCCACATGGCCACCTTTGCATGCCTTGTGAGTGGAACCTTTTTCCTAGCTTCCATATGTTTGTTTGGGGTTATCATCATGTTGGGATATTTTTGTGGGCTTATTAAATACCTAGTGGCATATACACACTAGCAAGTCCCAATTATAGTCCAATGTGATCATCTCCATCTACTACACTTGGAATTCTTTCTAAATTCTTTTGCTTGGGCCTTACTCCACATTTTGGGATGCATAGTAATAATGCCATGTAAATCATCTTGTTTTCACAACATAAGCATGGCATTAAATATCATGCATGGCCCATGCAAGTACCACCTCTTTGCTTGTCATTCGGATTTTATTTGGTTTTGGGTGGATCATCTCTCTCTCTCTATCTCTTTCTTTTAGCTTGATCTTATTGGATCATGCTTAAACCACATCACCACATCCCCTCTTTTCTTGCCTTGTTTTTTTTGTTAGAGCTTGGTATAGCTTGGCTTGTCTTGATCTTAACAAAAACAAGACCTAGCTACCTTACCACCCCCTCCCCTTCCTACCCTAGCTCCAAACCTAGATCTACCCGAGCCTCACCTCTCCCTCCCTAGCTCTCTCTCTCTGCCACAAGGCCCCACCAACCCGAGCCTGCCTCCTCCCTTGCTTCCTCTCTTCCCTCTCTCGGCTACAAGACAGAAAAGAGAGGAGAAAGAAGCCCTACCCGATCACCCTCCTCCCCACCTTTTGCAAAAGCCACCACCACCCCATGTGCCTCTCCCCTCTCTTCCTTATCCTCTCAACCACCCCAGGCATCCCAGATCGAGATCCCAGGCACCATCTCCCCCTTCTTCTTCCTCCTCCCCCACCATGATCATCTTCCATGGCCACCCAAACCCTAGACCTAGCTACCTCCTGACCTCGTCGGTTTGAAGCTTCCCAAGACGATCCAGGGGCACCGGACGCCCCCTCTACTTCCTCTTCGACGCCCAGGACGCGAAGTAGCACCAGGACCACGCCGGAGCAGCCCAACGCCGCCGTGCATCGCCTCAGGCCGAAGCTCCACATCGCGAGCCCGCCGCCCGATCCACTCCACCTCAGTGTCGACGACCACGCCGGCGAGCTCCTGGTGAGCCTCTTAACCTCCCAGACATGGCCCCTCCTTGCTCGTGCACCGTAGCGTCGCCGCCCGTCGACGAGCACCTCGCGCGCACGCACGGCCGCTCGCCTCGCATAGACAGACAGCAGCAGCAGCCGCAGCAGCCCCGTCCTGCCTCTGTTCCGCTTCGAAGTCCGCGCGCCACAGCCCATCCCAGTAGATGCCACCTGAACAAAACTTGTAGCCGGTAGCGCCCTCTTCATCTTTGGTTTTTGCGGCGTGGCCAGAAGCGCCGTGGTTCGCTCGCCATCATCATTCAAAGCTCCGGCCAGATCCACCGCCGCAGCACCGCACCCGACAGCAGACAGCAGCAGCCGCTGCCGTTTTGCGCTTAGGCCCCTCCCTTTTTTCCCGCCTAAACCCGCGGTCCCCGCGACCCCAATTGCCAGCCTCGACGCCTCTTTGCAAGAAAACCCCCGGAAAACCCAAACCATCACAGACCAGCCCCCCCGTAGAACCCTGGATCACACACGTGTCACGCCCCAGCTGGCGACGCGCGCGCGTGGCCCCGCTGCCCCCGGCCCCACTTGTCATCGGTGCGGGTAGGCAGGAACCGAGTAAGAAAAAGCCCCGCATCCCCTGCGACCCCACCTGCTGCTGAGTCAGCGCCTGGCCCGCCTGTCATTGTCTCTGGCTAGCTCTGGGCCGAGTAACAAAAACCTTTTCCTGTATTCTGTTCAAATTCAAATCCTTTTAAAATTAATTCAAATTCAAATTAATTTCTGTTTTTAAATAACTTTTAAAATACAAATCCAATTTAAACAAATAATATATGTTTTCAAATCAGAAAAATGTGAGGATTTCAAATATGCCCTCCAAAATATATTTTGAACATTTAAAATTCCAAGTTTATTTAAATTACAATAAAATGCCCTTTTGTCTTAAATAATTAATAACTTTTGTTTATAACTCCAAATTTAACAAATAATATGTCTAAAACGATTAGCTCGACGAGACCTTTCTGTCTATGATTTCCATGGTTTGATTTGAAGCATGCATCATATAAATATAATGGGTACAGCAACTTAAATGAGTATAAAATGTGAATAAAACCCCATAAAATGATTTAATCTTGTACTTCACACCTCACCCATGCCATGCTACCTATTGCCATGCAAATTGTGCATCATTCATCATGGCATGATTGTTTGCTTGATGCATTTATTCATATGCTTGTGCACTTTATTTATGTTGGCCCTTGTTTGTTTGGTTCTTCTTCGAATAGACGCTGAGCAGGGGATATATCAAGAGAACCAGGAGCACTACCCAGATCCATCCCTTGCTTCAACTAAGCTGCCAGGCAAGCACTACCACATGCTTGCATACATATAGTACCTATTGCCTCTATCTTTTTCTTGCATCATTGAGTCGCGATTGCATTAATTTGAATCCTAAGTATTGCATAGCCTTTACTTTTAAACGCCACCGAAGCTTGTTCCTCCACCCTATGAGCCATTACTACAGGAGTTGTTTGAGCCATGCGAGTCGTAGAACAGCATGTGTAGGGTATGTGAGTGTCTGTTGGATAACGAGGTACCTAAACAACTTAACCTGAGTAGTAATGGGATAACTAATGAAAGTGGCATCAGTGGGCCATATTTGCTATTTGGTTTTTCAGGCTCACTTGTGTCCCGTAGGACCCCGAGTACTTGATTCCTGTTCCTTGAATATTCGCGCTATCCACATCCGGGAGGCTTATGAACCCCCCTGAGCCAGAGCTTGATTCATTCTTATTTCTTGGGGACACAAACTAGTTTGAGGTTTTATTTACTATCCTGTACTTATGCCATGCTTTACTGCTTTATTTAAATTGTGCGAGGTACTGCACACTATACTGTTTAGGGAAGCGGAGTGTTTTCGCGGTGTCGACAAGCCCAGTCACATTTTCGGGTTCCTAGTCGTTCACAGCCATTGGCGCAAACCTTGAGTCCATCTCGGAGTCGGCCAACTTCGTCGCGGGTAGCTTAATGGGGTGGCCCCCTGAAATATTTCTGAATCCTGTGATCGCTTTGTCGTGACTGCCTCGTTGGGTTTTGATTTGGTTTTTCCGAGGCATATCGAGTGTGTGTTGCTATTTGTGCACCCCTGCAGGGTAAAACTTTCTGAAAGCCGTGTCCGCGGTTATGGACGACTTGGAGCACAGTTTCTCGATCATAGACAAGCATAACTAAAGTACCGCTTTTAATTTGACTAGACTGGGTACCTGACTAGTAAATAGTGCAACACTCACGGAATGGATAATAAAACTGCCAACGGATGGGGGTTGTTCGTCCGCTTCCTCGTCGGTAAGCGAGGAGGAGGATGGATCTATGGATATTACCGTTATAACTGTTATAACTGTTGTTATTAATTCACGGACCTCCGTCTATCTCTGGTTAGGCGGATGGTTAGCGAGTATCTATAGAATTGCTAGGGTTTATCTTTTGCTGCAATTGCGTCACCCCAGGTTGTGTCCCCTTTAGAGGCATAAAGACTTGCTGAGTACCCCTAGGGTCTCACACGATAAATTATTGGTTAAGATGAACAGGTACACTCGCAAGATGGATACTGGGTGGAAGAGACGGACGATGTGGGCAACGATCATTCGGTGTAGAGATTCCGGGAACGGGGATCCGTGAGATCTGTGGGCGGGATGTGCTTATTTATGGGGCATCTTATGCCGATTTGCTTCTTATCCGTACTCGGATTTTGTCTTCCGCTTCCGCTTGATACTCTGATGTTTGATGTATGAGGAGATATCCTAAACTATTATATCTATCTAGGATATTTGGATCTTGCCGTATGGCGTTGCTATATTTCCTTTCTTTTTAGATGGAATGGCTCTGATGTACTATTGTATGGTGGCTTGCATACATACTCATTTGTGTATGTAGTTGATCCCTTCGCCTGCCGATTACGCCGCCCGTTCTTGTCCCGATGTTTGGAAATGGTTGGGACGGCCGAAAGGTCTACCTGTGAGTGGCATTTGGGCCCCACCGTACTATTTCAACCATTTCTGACCATCCAGGCTTGTACTAGGAGCGTAATTCACCAAGGTAGTTACACTTGAAACCCTCGCATGGTGTATAAATGAAACAGGCTAACGCTGGAGGCACGATAGGCCTAGGGGTGCATTAGCCCCTAGGTAGGATCGTCAAAATGTGTAGGACCTAGGATCCCCCCTCGGGAAGATCACATGCAGGCACAGGCCCCGAGGCACGCCCCTCGAGAGCCTTACGGGCGGCATGGGAGGCTCAGATCTCCGTACCTCAAACTCTTCAGGGCCTAAAGTGTCGAGCTCTGAATTTACGGTTCGTTCCTCGGTCGTAAGTCACCTCGCCCACGGATCCTGGCCGCATGGGAGGCTCAGATCTCCGCAACTCAAACTCGGCAGGGCCTAAAGTGTGGAGCTCTAAACTTACAGTTCATTATTCGGTCGTAAGTTACCTCTCCCATCGGTCCTGACTGCATGGGAGGCTCAAATCTCCATAACTCAAACTCTTCAGGGCATAAAGTGTGGAGCTCTGAACTTACGGTTTGTTCCTCGGCCATAAGTGACCTCACCCACGGCTCCTAACCGCATGGGAGGCTCAGATCTCCGCAGCTCAACCTTGTCGGAAACTAAAGCATCAAGCTCTGAACTTACGGCCCGTTCCTCGGCCGCAAGTTACCTCACCCACGGTTCCTGATGCTTAAAAACGAAAAATACAAAAAATTTCATACTGGCCATTGCTCTCTCCCCGAAAGGCCAGCCGGCCCAACTTGTTCCCTACATTTATCTCCTCGAGAGGCTCACGGGGCGGTTCAGGAGGCCTTATCCCTACTGCAGCCAAGAGCACAGGGACTAGGAACCCTCGAGCTCTGAACTTACCTCTTTCTTGGATCCTAACAATACTATGTAGGCGTTCCCACAGGCTTGTGTGGCCCTCTCCTCGAGACGCCTCAGGAGAAGCACAACTCTCCAACAAAGCGCAAATGGAGACAGACGGAACAAACATACATAACCGTTCTAGGTCCAGTCACGACTAATGAAACAAAGTTCACCAAAATAGAAAGGGTTTCAAGGCAAAAAGCCCCTTAGGCCGACGGCTCTGGGGCTCTACCCTCAGGGGGATGTCTGTTGCTCCTGCCTAAAGAAGGCGAACCTCCACGGGGAGCACTGCCTTCATCTTCAGGTGTCGCATCAGCCTTGGAGGAATCGTCCACTTCAGACCACTTGAACAACGGAAAGAACTCGTCCACATGTTCATCCACGAGCTGCTAGAAGTGGGCGACCTCACTCACCGAATTCCCCCTGGATGTTCCACCTCCTGCAGCAGCACCTTCTAGGGAAAGTTGGCATCGTGCTGGTAAAGGGTAGAGAAGACCTGGATCGCGACAGTCTTCATTATCTTCTGTCACTCGCTGAGGTGGTAACCGTGGTAGAGGGCGGATCGCCCTTCCAACACAGCGGTGATTTGGGAGAAGAGTTCTAGGTAGGCTCCATCCCCGTCGACATCGGCAAGGGGCTCGGGGTGAAGTAGGTCACCCCAAAGGTCACGAGGGTGTCGCGCGCATGTTTGGCGAGTGCTCGGTACATACTGCAGTGCTCCCTCTCCAGCACCCGGAGGTCTCTCACCAGTTTATCACACTCATTCCAACGCTTTTGGAGGTCCTCGTGCTCGGCCCAAATCTCCTTCAGGCCATCCAACTCGACAATCGCCTCGGCAAAGTGCTCCTCCACCCGACGGAGGGAGGTCTCCAGCTCCCGCCTCTTCTTAGTGAAGTGGGCCTCTTGGGTGTGGGATCTCTCCTGCCACTCGATCCTGATGGACAGGCGGAGCTGCGAGAGAGTCTTGTCGTTTACTTTCTACAGTCGCTCCTTCTCCTCGGTCACCTTCGCGTAGCAACGGCGAAGGTGATCGTCGAGTTTGGCACTATGGTTGTCCACATCAAGGGTGCGCTCCTCGAGCATATGGTGAGTGCTCTCCAGTTGCGCATTCCATGCCTCCAAGCAGCTCTTTTCTAGTGCGACCTCGTCCTCGCAGATCCGAACTGCCTCCTCGCGAAGGGCCACGTCTGCTTCCTGCTAGGCAACCCTCCGCTGGTCTGCTTCAACCTCCCGCTCGGAGAAGGCGACGGCATGGTCACGGACAGAGGGTGCCCACCACCCCTCTCAGGTCCGTGAGAGAGGCGCCGACCCCACCCTAAGACGGAACCGGGCCTCGGGAGAGATCTAGAGACTGAGCTTTTCCAGGGGTACAAGCACCACATGGGGCACTCGCCTCGCCACGGTTCTCCCATTGCTTCTGGGCCTCCGCAAGAGCAGCGCGCTCTCGGTGCATTCGGCGCCACGCGCCAACCAGCTGGTTCTCTGCTGCGGCAAAGTCCACGAGGTACCTCTCAAGCCCGAAATGCGATGTGTCTATGATAGAACGGAGGGACTCCGACTGTCTAAGGGACGGATCCACTGAGGATGGCATAGTAAGTTCACTTGGGCCCGCACTTCCGGTGGCTCGGGGGCTCCCCTCGGGAGGGTCGTCATTACTGGGTCCTCCGGGGACGGCGACGCACCTTATGCACCTACAAGATCTTCAATCAGCGGAGCATCGTCGCCCACAACCACAAGGTCAAGGTAATCCCGTCCGGCCTCAAGGGGAGTGACTCCGCCTCTCTATCATGGAATGAGCACCGTCCCCATCGAGGTCCAATGCACCATCGGAGCCTGATGTTGCTGTATCCTTCTTCCTCTTCTCGTTGCGCCTGTGTCAAACAACATGATCAGGGGGCTAGAAATGAGGGAGGAAATAGAGCCCAGGGAGCGGTCATAAGTTTACACAACCCGTGGTCGCTGTTCTCACGAAGGACCAGTCGGCCTTCCGCGCTCCTGGGGCAGGAAATCGGGAACCTCTTCAGGCATGGGTTGCTTCCAGGTCGCACGAGATGCGACAGTAGCGGATACTGAAGGGAATATACCCGAGAGGCAATAATAAAGTGGTTATTATCTTATTCCTTGCTTATAGCCAGAAAGCCATAGGTGTTCAATACGCAAAGTTTTGAAACTAGATTATTGTCTCTAGTGCAAGTGGGAAACTGAAGGGAATATGCCCGAGAGGCAATAATAAAGTGGTTATTATCTTATTCCTTGTTTATGATAAATGTTTATTTTACATGCTATAATTGTATTAATACGGAAACATTAATACATTTGTGTTTAATAAACAAATAGAAAGTTCCTAGTTATGCCTCTATTATAAACTAGCTCGTTTATTAACAAGATGATCAAAGGTTTCCTGATCATGGACATTGGATGTTGTTAATAACTAGGTCACAACATTGTTGGAATGATTTGATGAACATTCATCGGAAGTGTAGCATTACGTTCAAGGTCATTGTGTTTATGTTGCTATAACATCATACGAAGTAATCTTAGTCCTTAGACCATGAGATCATGTCAATCACTAACACCGAAAGAGTATCTTGATAACATCAAACATCGCACCGTAACAAGGTGACTATAAAGATGGGTTCAGTGCTACGAAAGTGTTATGTTGAGGCTCATGGATCAAGAGCGGAATTTGTCCATCCCGATGACGGATAGATATACTCTAGCCCTCTCGGTGATATCACATTAGTTAGCTTGGAAGCAAGTTATTTGATCACTAGAATGTTATATCACGGGAACGAGAAAAGAGTACATGTCGGTAACGAGATCAAACTAGGTATGAAGATACCAATGATCAAATATCGGACATGTAATATATCGCGAGACAAAGGGATTGACTTACATGCGTATAAGGTTCACACGATCACAAAAGTCATCGTTGAATATGTGGGAGTTAGTACGGATTTCCAGGTCCCGCTGCTGATTATTGATCGGAGAGGGCTCTCGATCATGTATGCATTATTCGTGAACCGTAAGGTGACACACTTAAGGGATACTGACACCACTTGGAGCAAATAATATGCCAGAGAAAGAAAAAGAAAGCGTATGAATTTATTTCAATAGACACCAGAATTGTTTCGGTTGAAATTGCTGAAACTGGTCCTGCATGTGAAATTGAAATGTTGTAAGGGGTTTTATGTGAATGTTTGTTAATTAAATTAATTAAAAATATTCTGAATAAATCAATAAATGTATTTTTATTTAAAGAGAGATTACATTAAATTTGGTGGAAATTTAATGGGAATTTGAGTGGAGAACATGGAGGGTCATCTTTATGTGAGTGGAGCTTCCACCACATGAATGAGGGATAGGTGGGGCCACCCTCCATGGCCGGCGGCCATGTACCCTTGGGCTGCCCCTCTCCCCTATAAGAGGAGCACCTCCTCCTCCTCCACTCTCACACCTCCTCATGAAGGATCCCTCTCCCCCTTTAGATTTTCCCCATGGTCTCGGATCAGCGAGATACATGTTTCCGGTGGCTTTTTATGGAAGGATTTGTTGCTTCCGCTTCTTCATCGGAGCAAGGGAACAGAGTTTGTCGGGGTAACCGAACGTGTGTGCGATCATGGATGCACCACTGCTTTGCGGTGCTGGACTAGATGGTGCTGGACCTGCTAGACCGGATGGACTTCTTCTCGATCTTGAGAACGACAAGTGTTCGACTACATCGTACATGAGTACAACTTCGTTAATGCTATTCGGTCTTTAAGGGTATGTATTCTATGAATGTATATCCAGCCGTTGCTTGTATCTAGTAGATAGATCTTGATACTTTGTTGTTCCCATCGTAGGAATTTTTTGTTTTCTATGTTGCGAACCCTACAGTGGTATCAGAGCCAGATCTATGCTTAGATGCTTTGCACGGGTAGTACACATATAAATATGTGGGCACTGATGGTCGTGTTATTTATTCTGCCATGTACTTTGGATATTGGTGGCATAGTGGGATGAAGCGGCCCGGACAAACTTTACATGTCCTCACACATGAGATCTAATCCACGCTCGAAATGCAACTAGTTTTGCATAAGTGGCTTGCGGGTCTCTGTCTCTCCTACTATAGTCAAAATCTTTTTTTGGCATAGATACTATAGTCAATATCTAATTTACAACGAGTTGTGAATAATTTGATTATGATCGTTGTTGTTCCATGTTCGTAGGTAAGAACGGTTCTATCTGCGAAAGCCCTCAACCACGCAAAACATGCAAAAGATAAATTAGAGGCTTCTAGTTTTTGGTTTTGCCGGGCAAGTACTATGATATGGTAGTGTTATAATTTATAGTATGGATTGATACTATTGAAAATTATAATATGACAAAGTGTAAGTTCCATATACCTTGGCCTTACACATATAGGAATGATAAAGATCATTCCACGATGCAGAAGATAGAGATCAAGTGCAAGAACCATATCATATCATATCACTGTAGCATATGATGTTTGTTTGCATCTTATATTGTTAGTTTGGCGTTTTATTAGCATTATAAGATGATCCCTCATTTAGATATCAATATAAAAATGTGTTGTTCCTTAAGTATGCACCGATAATGTTTCACCGCTTCAAGACATCACGTGATGATCAGGTGTACTTGAATCCATGAGCATATCTCGGGTGTAAGACAGTTTTACACATGCGAATACTAAGGTTCTTACTTGGAGAGCCTAGCATGTATAGACATGGCCTCGGAACATGGACCGAAAGGTTAAGCATGAGTCATATGTTTGATATGATGACCATATAGATGCTCGCCTTTAAAGCTACACCGACTCACGTGATGATCGGACTTGCTGTAGTGGATTTGGTTCATGTAATCACCAAAAAGACACGAGGGATGTCGTTTTTGAGTGGGAGTTCATTTCTAATTTGGATTAGTAGAACTCAATTTATTATAAATTAAATCAAAGTGAATTTGCATAATTTGTTGTAATCATTGGCATTCGTCCACCACCTTATGCTTAGTTGTAATTGAGATAATAGAACTATGGAATTATGGATATTTACTTTATGAACTGGTATCGTATTGTGTTGAGTGTCATTCTAAAGTTTAAAGTCCTATTGAAAACTTTTAGCAAACTCTATTTACTCCGTGAAATTTAATAATTAGTATTAAATCAAGAGTAAAAATTCTAGTGTTAGTATCTAAAGTACCATGTTTGCCTCCATGATTCTTGATTGTTTTAAATATCAAGGTTATCTAGGAGCTGAAAGAATTGTTTTAGAAACCATCATGTGTGGCATATATAATGAAATCTAAAACAATGTTTTTGGTTGCAATATGATAGAGTATAATATATGTTCTTATATTGGATAAGAATTTGCAAAGGTTGGAGATGCTAGACATCCTAATCATCCAAAAGGGTTTTGGAAAGTAAAGTTATACTCACGGTTTGACTTTATAAGCTACATTAGCTTGATCATGAAAGTAGTCATGATAATGATGAATATAAGATGTATATAAAGTGTTTACTACACTAAAAGATTACTAAAAATGGATTTTGAAATAATGGCATTCATTTGATGATGGTTATCTACTTCAAAGTGCATGTCCAATGGTATTAGTATTTGAATATACAAGCTTTGGACTATGTGTCATGTATATGGCGCTACTTTTGATGTTGATAGATTCTTTTAAAAGGAAAAAGGAAATGCTGAAAGAGAATCTATAAAATATATTGGCAAAAAAGAAAATACAGGAAATATCTAGCTTAGGTATATAGATGATATACATGTTATGGTTGTATTCTTTGCTTGTTAAACAGTGTGGTTCTTGGGTATTGAATACCGAATTGGTTGGTATGAAATATCATACAAAACAACACAATTCATGAACTACAATGGCCTATGTAACCAGTAAGAGAATATGTGATGATTTTCGTCGAAAAAACAATTGGTTGTTTGTATTTCTTGTTGACATCACAACTTGCCTTCAAGATTTGTTTTAATAATTGTTATTTAAATCAGGTATTATGAGAACAAATATTTTTGAAATAATTACCGTATTCCATATAAGATGGATGATTTACAAATCTAGTTGGAGAAATCACATCCATAAAACCTAATGCTAAAATGTCGCAAGACAAATGATTGAAAGATCACTTACGAAGTGACATCACCGTTTAAATTATATTGGAAAGAAAACATGAAGAAACTCCATATTCATGGATTTTTGGAGTCTTTGATTTGATCAAATGACGCTTGTGAGACTTTCCTTGGGATAGTTAAAACTTCGTTCAAAGGCCAAAGAAGAACGATCGACTAAATTAGTGGAATTTATACATATCAATGTATGTAGTCCATTATGTATAGTCGTAAGTGATGTATTTCAACTTCATATGATTTCTCCGAAAATTTGAGTGAATATTCACTTAATGAGAAAGAAGTATGAAATATTTGAAAACGTTCAAAGACTTTCAAGATGAAGTAGAAAATCACTGTAACAAGAAAATAAATAATTTATGATTTTATCATACAGGGATTTATTTGAGTTGCAAGTTTAGCAAGACACCTAGATTTGCATCTCCCGAAACACCATAGGAATATGGAGCGTTTGAGATTTGTAATGAAACCTTGTTTGACATGGTTGGATCAAAGGTGTTATTTATAAAACATCCATTAGGTTTTAAAAAGATTAAATCTTTAGAGACTACAACATTTTCAGTGAAAAGAGCTCCATCTTGATCCGTTGAAATGACACCATGTAAGTTATGGTTTGGGGTAAAACCCAAGTTGTCCATTCTTAAATTTTGGTATACTAAGGATAAGTAAGATGTTTACAACCAAAGTCGGATGAGCATGTCTTTGTAGGTTATTTCGAATAACCATTGGGTATTCCTCCGTAACACCGAAGACAAAAGTGTTTGTCGCTTAGAACGTCAACTTTCTCGAAAAAGGAATTTTTCGCAAAAGTTAAGTGGGAGGACAATAGAACTTTAATAAGGTTAACGAACCTTAGCTATATGTGCTGAGTTGCGTAGCGCCAGAAAAAGTTCCGGAGGCAGCCACAATGCTCATGTCTCACTTGCCTCAAATGTTGTGGTCACGAAGGTCTAAGTTCCTATTGAACCAAGTTGGTCGGATAAACAATCAAATGCTGAGATTTGAGAGTAAATTATTGTTGTTTGACAATGATGAAACAACTACATGCAAAGAAGCGATGATGGGCCCTGACTCCATCAAATGGCTTGAAACCATAAAATCCGTGATAGTTCCACACGAGAAATCAAGTTTTTTGAACTTGGAAGACCCTCCGGAAAGGTGTAAAAACCTATCGGTCGTATTTGGATCTATAGAGAAACAGACATGGATATTTCGACATATCGTAAATTATTTTACAACAATGGTCAAGGAGGTTACTATGACAAGATTTGATCTTTTATAGCGATATTTAGTCTGGACGAATTAATGTAGCAACCACTACATATAATTTGGTATATGGTAGTTGAACAAACAAAACAAAGTTCTTCTAAAAGAATGGTTACCTAGGACGTGTACACGACACGGTCCAAAGGGTTTTGTTAGATTCAAAGGATGCTAAAAAGGGCATCCAAACTTTAATGGTTGAAGTAAGCATCACGGAGTTGGAATCTTCACTATGATGAAACTGTTAAAGAAGTTTAATATCATCAGGAGACGATGAAGATGCTTGCATTTGCAAGAAATTAAGTAGGAGCGCTAACACATATTTCTAATACATTATGTGGAGGACATCTTGTTGATTGGAAATGATGTATCTTCTATTGACAAAGGTTAAGAATTTCAATTCGATGAAAGACTTAGGTAAAACCCGAATATTAGGCATGAATGTCTATGGATAGACTGTGACGCTAATATGGTTGTGCCAAACGTACATATATGAGATATTAAAGAAATTCAATATGGAAACGACGAGAAAAGGTTCTTGTCGCATGGAAAAGAATTTAATCAAGATTCAAGTGTATGGACACTTGATAAGTGAAACAAGATTCAAGTGCGTTGACACTTGATGAGTGAAATCACAAGAATTTTTTGATCAATCATACCATGATATGTACACATCCGGATATGTTCTATGCTCTAAGTGTTATGAGCATATACCAGAATTAATCATAAAATGATCATTGGACGATAGTAAGGATATTCTTATTATCTTTTGGAAGAATTAAGAATATATTCTATTTGTATAAGAGAAAAATAGTTCATTGAAAAAAGATACTAGTTTTGTCACAAGATACAAATTAAGTGTATCTCAATTTAAACTATGGGTGGCACAATGAAATGGAAAAAAGTTTCCATGACGGATTTGGATGAATTCCAAAGTTAAGACATTGTGACGGACAACAAAAGGCTAAGTATTTGTGTCAAGTAGTTTGTTATCAAACTAAGGTGTGGTTCAAAATGGGCTAACACTAATGACATGTTGTACGACAATAGTATCGACATGATTTAACCCCAAGGATCTGAAGGTCTCACGAAAATACCAAATTTATACAATGCCATCTCATTAGAGAATGAGTGATCCGTGAAGGCACAAAGACATGCAAATACACATGGACCTGATAGCGTCGGATCCATAGATTATGTTAACCACTTGTAATCGCGTATATGGAACACCAGAAAGCCATAGGTGTTCAATACGCAAAGTTTTCAAACTAGATTATTGTCTCTAGTGCAGGTGGGAGACCGAAGGGAATATGCCCGAGAGGCAATAATTAAATGGTTATTATCTTATTCCTTGTTTATGATAAATGTTTATTTTGCATTCTATAATTGTATTAATATGAAACATTAATACATGTTTGTTTAATAGACAAATAGAAAGTTCCTAGTTATGCCTCTCTTATAAACTATCTCATTGATTAACATTCATCCGAAGTATAGCATTACGATCAAGGTCATTGTGTTTATATTGCTATAACATCATACGAAGTAATCTTAGTCCTTAGACCATGAGATCATGTCAATCACTAACACCGGAAGAGTATCTTGATAACATCAAACATCACATCGTAACAGGGTGACTATAAAGATGAGTTTAGTGCTACGAAGGTGTTATGTTGATGCTCATGGATCAAGAGTGGAATTTTTCCATCCCAATGACGGATAGATATACTCTGGCCCTCTCGGTGATATCACATTAGTTAGGTTGCAAGCAAGTGATTTGATCACTAGAATGTTATATCACGAGAACAAGAAAAGAGTACATGTCGGTAACGATATCAAATTAGGTATGAAGATAATGATGATCGAATATCGGACATGTAATATCGCGAGACAAAGTGATTGAGTTACATGTGTATAAGGTTCACATGATCACAAAAGTCATCGTTGAATATGTGGGAGTTAGTACGGATCTCCAGGTACCGCTGCTGATTATTGATCGGAGAGGGCTCTCGATCATGTATGCATTATTTGCAAACCATAGGGTGACACACTTAATGGATACCAACACCATTTTCAGCAAATAATATGCCAGAAAAAGAAAAAGAAAGCGCCGGAATTTATTTCACTAGACACCGGAATTGTTTCGGTTGAAATTGCTGAAACTGGTTCTGCATGTGAAATTGAAATTTTGTAAGGGGTTTTATGTTAATGTTTGTTAATTAAATTAATTACCAAAAATTCTGAATAAATAAATAAAAGGAGTTTTATTTAAAGAGAGATTACATTAAATTTGGTGGAAATTTAATGAGAATTTGAGTGGAGAAAATGGAGAGTCATCTTTATGTGAGTGGAGCTTCCACCACATGAATGAGGGAGAGGTGGGGGAACCCTCCATGGATGGCAGCCATGCCCACTTGGGTAGCCCCCTCCCCTATAAAAGGAGAACCTCCTCCTCCTCCACTCTCACACCTCCTCGTGAAGGATCTCTCTCCCCCTTTAGATTTTCCCCATGGTCTCACATCAGCAAGATACATGTTCCCGGTGGATTTTTCTAGAAAGATTTGTTGCTTCCGCTGCTTCACTGGAGCGAGGTCACGGAGGTTGTCGGGGTACTCAAACGTGTGTGCGATCACGGATGCCCCACTTCTTTGCGGTACTGGACTAGATGGTGTTGGACTAGATGGACTTCTTCTCGATCTTGAGATCGGCAAGCGTTCGACTACATCGTCCACGAGTACAACCTAGTTAACGCTATTCGGTCTTCGAGGGTATGTATTCTATGGATGTATATCCACCCCTTGGTTGTATCTAATAGATAGATCTTGCTACTTAGTTGTTCCTAGGAATTTTTTTGTTTTCTATGATGCGAACCCTACAAACATGCCCTAGTGGAGTCTTCGAGGAGTGAGACCCTCGCGAGGGGGACCAAGAAGCACATAGAACCCTTCACCCTCCACTATGGTTTCCTCACGAGGGACTATTTCGCGGTTCAGGGCATCACGCCCTAGACAACGCACCAACCGGCGATCCACGGTGAGGCTGGACCGCCTCGAAAAAGCAAGATGCTACCCCTCCCCTCTAGGGTAAAATAAGGGGAAGATGACTCAAGGAGGTGGCAGAGCCAGACACACAATTTTGGTGTAAATAAGCCAGGATGGAGCGGCGGCATGGCGACCGTCCACTATAACACCCGACAGCTAGCAGGCGGCCAGAAGAAGACAAGAGGGATCCTATGCCTCCAGCGTGGGAATGTGGCAACCCTTCCTTCCAAATGTTTTGGGGGAAGAGGACCAATGATGATCTATATAAAGTCTCCTTCTCCTACCTTGGAATGGATCTATCCCTAGTGATCTAAACCCTAGATATCTCATCTTCATTGTACCCTTATGAAGCCAAGTGAGCAATAAAACAAAGCAGGAGTAGGGGCTTTACCTCCTCACGAGGTTCCTGAACCTAGGTAAAAAACACCATGTCACCTCTCTGCAGTGATTCTTGCTTCGTTGTCGCTGTCATTTATCGAGGATCCTTGAGAACATGTGTTCAACCCCCTCTCAAACATAGGGATCATTGGACCCTAGTTCCTTCATGGGACAAATCCCCGACACTTAGGCGAGCTCTATACTTGGTGTTTACACAAGGCGCATGCGGGTCCATGTCATTACGAGTCCCCGAGCGTTCTACTTAACTGTTCGAGTCGCTGCATCCAACAGGGGGAACAAGGTGTTGTGAGAAGAACGACTGGTCATCTTGGCCCGGTAGGCCAGTCGAGAAGTGCGACTCCGATGGGGGCTCTCGCTCGGTGTTTTTTGTGGACAACGCAAGGCTCAGGGTTCCCTGATGCCTTTGTGCTGCACTATTTGTCCTTGTCGAGTTGCGCTTCCAAGGGTTGACGACCGGTATTGTAGACATATAGTTTACATGTGTAATTTGGACAGATGGGGAGAGTAGACACGATTGGCTAAACGATTACTTTATTCATTGGAGGGTGGGGTATACAATTTGTGTTAAAAGGTTGGGCACGAAGTGTCAGACTTGTGCCTGGTATGGACCGTCTCGGGGGTTTCTACTGCTGGACGTTGATACATCGGAAACGTATCTATAGTTTTTGATGTTGCATGCTTGTTTAGTATCTACTTTGCTATGTTTTTTCTACACTTTGAGGTATTTTTATACACTTTATAGAACTAACCTATTAACAAGATGCCACAGTGCCAGTTGCCTGTTTTCTGCTGTTTGGTTCCAGAAAGCTAAAAAATGAATATTCTCGGAATTGGACGGGACAAAAGCCAAAGTTCATATTTTCCCTGAGGACACCAGGGCGAACACACCCTAGGTGGGCACGGTCCCTCCCTAGTCCACACCCACGAGGGGTGTGGGCCCCCGGGCACTCCATCGACCTTGCCTCCTTCACCTATAAGAAGCCTCCGACCCAAAAATCCTAAATTATCTGGCGGAAATCCACGAAAACCTCTGCTGCGCCGCCGCCACCGAAGGTGAGATTCGGGGGACAGAAAGTATCTGTTCCGGCACCCTGCAGGGACGGGGAAGTGCCCCCGGAGCCATCTCCTTCGATCTCCACCACCATATTCATCACCGTTGATGATTCCCATGATGAGGAGGGAGTAGTTCTTCCTCGAGGCTAAGGGCTCTACCGGTATCTTTGTGTTCATCTCTCTCTCTACGCATGATCTTATTGTGGTGATGAGCTTTGTTATCAAGTAGATATACTATGTTACTCAAGTGCTTCAATAGATCTCTGCTCTCCCCATGTGTGTGAAAGTGACAGCCTGCACGCCGTGGTGGCACTTGGGCTAGAGTCTACATAAATACTCATTGTGCTTTAATAGATCTATGCTTTTCCCCATGTGTGTGAAAGTGACAGCGTGCACGCAGTGTGTGGCACTTAAGCTAGACTACATATATATTTGTTATGAGTTATATTTGGAGTTGGATGTCTTTATGAAATTGTGGTGTTTGTTTGAACCGTCTAGCGCTCAAGGTGACAGTGAGGGGTTATCTAGATTGGGGAAGGCCCTTCCGATGATTAGAGTGTCCAACCGGAGAGTAGTAAGAGTAGTATCATAAAGAGAAGATATTTATATGAGAGAGTGCTCACTAGTGAAAGTATGATCCCTAGGCCTTGTTTCTAAGCATTGAAACATCGTTTGCATCTAGATCTGTTGCATGTTTGCTTGATTCCATCTTTATTTTAGTTTCTTTTAGACTCTCCCACGTCAAACAAGTCAGAAGCTCTTTTCTGGCATCGTTACCACTTGTATTTCACTATCTCTTCGCTGAACTAGTGCACCTATACACCTGACAAGTGTATTGGGTGTGTTGACGACACAAGTGACTTCTTGTATCTTGATTGCAGGTATGCTTGAGAGGGGATACCTTTGACCACTTCCTCCCTGAGTTCGATAAACCTTGGGTAATCCACTTAAGGGAAACTTGCTGCTATTCTACAAACCTATGCACTTGGAGGCCCAACAACTGTCTATAAGAATAGAAGTGCGTAGACATCAAGCTATTTTCTGGCACTGTTGCCGGGGAGGTTTTGGGCATTTTACCTTTCCTCCATGTCAAGCTCCATCAAAGTATTTTCTGGCGCCGTTGCCGGGGAGGTAAGGTAGAAGGTACTCACATCCTCGGGTGTGAGTGCTCGAAGGTATTTCCTTTAGATTCTGCAATTTTGTCTTTTGTTTCTTATTTACACTAGTTAGGCTTAACGGAAAACAACAACAAAATTACATTTGACCATACCTTTCAGAATATATAAAAACATATAGGTTTACTTACAGAAATAATGATCAAGTAATAAAAGAAGGCCACATAGGCATTTCTAGTCACTTTAATTAAATAAAAAAAAGGTTAAACCTTATTAAATGTTGACACCACTTTAAATCACATTCCCATGTACTGAAATATGTGGTGATGACATGTGTCAACATGATCCCATGTTTGAGTTGGAGAATATTAAAGCTTAAGTAGTTTTTCAATGAGTAGAAATTACTTTTCTCAAAATAAAATAAATGGGACAAGTGTGTTATATCTTGTAATGTTAGTAATGAGGACAGATCACCTAGTGTGAACCTTTGTGTGATGATTAGCAATAGTTAAGTATTGTTTGGTGATTGTGTACCTCGTATTTATTTATAGACGCTAGTACCAACCAAGGATACGAGGAGGAAGGAGGATACTACGAGGAAGAAGACGAGGAGAACATCAACCACTGCTCTGCACAAGGCAAGCTAACACTTGCAAGATACCCTACTTTTGCAAGCCTAATACTACTAGTTGAATTAGCAAGATATTAACTAAGCAAGCTAACACTTGCAAGATACCCTACTTATGCAAACCTAATACTACTAGTTGAATTAGCAAGCTATTAACTAAGCAAGCTAACACTTGGAAGATACCCTACTTATGCAAGCCTAATACTACTAGTTGAATTAGCAAGCTAACACTTGCAAGATACCCTACTTATGCAAGTCTTACTTGCAAGCTTACACCACTTGATACCCAATCCTAGTTTTACTTGCAAGCTTAATAGTTTATTTTCTTCATCAAAGCTTTCCCTTAGAGTTTACTTAGTGACTTGTAGATTCTAGAAATAAAATTGAAGGTAGCATAAAGAGCATAAAATTTTGCCTAAGTTAGATAATCTTGATATCATCCTAAGGCATGAGATTGAACTTAGCTAATCCCCACTTGTTTACCACCCCTCATTAGTATTTACCCCTACTTGTAGATCCTAGTGCTAAGCATAAAAATTGATCAACTTTAGATGTGAATACTTGGTGAAAATGGTTATGAAAACCTTAGAATGATGAGTCATTCTGCTGAAATGTTTTGACATGTGTTCTTGAACACCAGATGATTTTGATGATGAAAATGTTGGGGCATGAGCCTTAGCCCTTTATAAAACTGATGGTTGTCTGGATGCGATACCATTCCAATTTTATCGTACAACCACAATACACGAAATTTGGGTAGGGCTTGACTTGAAAATTTTATACCTTAGTATGGGTTCCCTTGCGGCCAAGGTCTGAGCTGAGGCTACCTTGCGCAGATTATCCACCTGTGCGGTTCCCAAGATGAAAGTTGGTCATGGTTGGGAGGCCAAACTCACATGAGAGGTGCCTATACTAGGGCGTTTAATTGAAATATTAGGATTGATTATCCGCATACTTAGTATGGTGAATTCAGGATTGATTCCTAACGGATGTATCGAATGTTGTGGTAAAAGTGTACAATCTCTGCAGAGTGTCAAACTATTCGAATAGCCGCGTCCGCGATTATGTAAAGTTGGAGTGGCCATATTGTTCTATCGTCAGATGTTTTCAAAATGACTTATGAAATGGTTTATGACTTTGACTTGACCACAAAAGAGTTGTGACATGAAATGCAAGTTCCCACTTAGGTGTTATAAAGCTTTCAACTAGTTGTCTTTGATTCTGAACTTAGTAGAGGTAAACCTGGATTTTTGTAATACAACCCTAGAGCTTAGTATCCTACAAAAAACCCTTCACTTATTATTACTAGTTTGCGAGTACTTAAAGAGTACTCATGGCATTGTCCCTGGCTATTCCCGTGGCCAGACAATAAAGAGGAGTATCAGGATGACAGACCGCAGGAAGGTTACCACAACTAGGATCATATCCCATCGTCCGCATTGCCTGTGACCGTGAAGATGGAGCTTCGTTACTATTACGTTATTCCGCTACTTGAGTTGTATTAAGAACTGGATCATGAGATCCTTATTTGTGTAAGACTTTATGTATGGTTTGTAACGGATGATGTACTGTGATATCCAAATCTGTTATGTCTCACAAAAATGGTAATCCTTGGATTGCGATGTATGGCATAACAAGCAGCTGGGATTAAAAATCCGGGTGTTGACAGAATACTTGGTGAAAATGGTTATGAAAACCTTAGAATGATGAGTCATTCTAATGAAATGTTTTGACATGTGTTCTTGAACACTAGATGATTTTGATGATGAAAATGTTAAGGCATGAGCCTTAGCCCTTTACAAAACTGATGGTTGTCTGGATGCGATACCATTCCAATTTTACCGTACAATCACAATACCGGAAAATTGGGTAGGGCTTGACTGGAAATTTATATACCTTAGTATGGGTTCCCTTGCGGCAAAGGTTTGAGCTAAGGCTACCTTGTGAAGATTGTCCACCTGTGCAGTTCCCAAGGTGACAATTGGTCATGGTTGGGAGGCCAAACTCACAGGAGAGGTGCCTATACTAGGGCGTGTAATTGAAAGGTTAGGATTGATTATCCGCATACTGAGTATGGTGAATTCAGGATTGTTCCTAACGGATGTATCGAATATTGTGGTGAAAGTGTACCACCTCTACAGAGTGTCAAACTATTCGAATAGCCGCCTCCACGGTAATGGACAGTTGGAGTGGCCATACTGTTCCGTCATCAGATGTTTTGAAAATGACTTGTGAAATGATTCGTGATTTTGACTTGAACACAGCAGAGTTGTGACATGAAACTCAAGTTCCCACTTAGGTGTTATAAAACTTTCAACTTGCTTTCTTTGCTTCTGAACACAGTAGAGATAAATCTGGCTTTTTGCAAAACAACCTAGAGCTTAGTACTTCCTATTCCAAAATCACTTCACTTGTTAGTATTAGTTTGCGAGTACATAAAGAGTACTCATGGCTTTGTCCCTGGCTATTCCCGTGGCCAGATTATGAAGAGGAGTATCAGGAGGACGGACAGCAGGAAGGTTACGAAAACTAGGATCATCTCACATCGTCAGCATTACCTTGACCCTAAAGATGGAGCTTCACCTACGCTACCGTTATTATTACGTTATTCCGCTGCTTGATTTGTATTAAGACTGGATCATGTGATCCTTTATTTGTTGTAATACCTTATGTATGGTTTGTAATGGATGATGTACTGTGATATCCAATCTGTTATGTCCCGCAAAAATGGTAATCCTGGGATTGCGATATATGGCATAATAGGCATCTGGGATTAAAAATTCGAGTGTTAACATGGATATACCAAGTTATGTGTATGTTCATAGTGCCAAGAATTGGGATGGATTGTATTTGAGGTGGTCGAGAGGTGATGGCAAAGTTTGTTGAAAATAAGGCTGCTATAGCAGATGTGTTATGAAGCCTAATAAACCATGTGGGTTTAAGAGGCACAAAGCTCCAATTGAAACAAGTGAAGAGTGTATTGATATACCATGGTTATTAGATCATAACCATGTAGAGAGTTGGTCAAGGGAGGTATCATATGGATGAGAGCTTCTGCCAAAGTAGGCAAGATGCTAAGATTTACAGAAAAGTTTATTATCATCTCTATAAAACCATCAAGGATGAGTGGGTCCAAAAATATTTTAGCCAAGGGAAAGAGTGGGCTTGGGTAGTACTAATTATGTACTACAATATGGTTCAGGTAAATTCTCAAGAATGCACACTGATTGGAGTAGGTGGAGTTCCAAAGATTGAATCCAGATAAGGATTCTAGACTTAGCCAAATTTTGCAGATTGGTGGATTTGTAGGAATGAGGGAAGGATTTGGAGAGGATTCAAGGGTACATTCTTATCATTAAGTGGATCATATTGGATATCTTGTGTAGAGGAAATCATGCTTGTATTTGGTCTTTGATGAGTTGGATGCTAATACAAAGGTTTAGCTCATGATTGATCTAGTTAAGTGGAGTAGTGGATTACTTGGGTGACTTAGGATAAATTCAGTTTACGAGGATTGGTTTAAGATGAATGATCTCAACTATTGGTTTGATCCTCAAGGATGAGCTCCTAGTGTGTCTCATGCTACTTTCTAAGGAGATGAAAGCAATTCATCACACATCAGATCAAGGAAATTCATCAAACAACAAATCAAGGCAATTCAACTTATCCAACTACTACTAAGGTTACCATCAAGCCTAGATTGGGGTAAGCGTGGGAGTTTTTAAGAGGTTGTGATTTGAAATAAGATAAGGACCTCTTGGTATTTCTACCATGATTGGAATGAAAGGTTTTGGAAAACCTGGAGGTAAGGGTATTTGAAGGTTCTGTCTTGAAAACATAAGGAGATTATATATAGGTCTCCATAGTTTGCTTAATATAAACGAGTAAAATATTTGGCCGTGTCAAAATCATCTTAGCTCAATTATGAAATGCCGGAACATTTGAGAATATGGAAGATGAGCCAAGACATCTCTTTTGTAAAATAGATTTTGTCATATAAGGTTGATGTAAGGAGTATATCATCTAACTCACAATCACTTGCATGCACACAAGGAAATGATCAATAAACAATATAACATGTAGCAAGAAAAAGTTTTTGTTCCCCCTGATTTTTGCCTTCTGGACAACAAATTAGGGTTTGCCGAAATTAGGATGTTATAAACCTTTCCCCCTTAAAAGAATATTGTCCCAAGATTTGGGAGAGGTAGGGTTGGGTAAGAACATGGGCTTAACAATTTTCAGCAGTGGAATTTTAGATAGAAGAGGTTTTCAGCAAACAGGCTTGGTCAACTATAGGTCGGGGTCGAGTTGCTTTGGTTGAGGGTTTAGGTTAAACGAGTGTTCGTCTTTTCCCCTTAGGAAGATTCTATGTAGGTTTAACATAGACTCGATTTGTTCTTCTTGAAGCAAGACGACGAGTTGAACCTTCTTCAATCCTTTATCGCTGCAGTCAGCTTTTCTGCCTTCTTGGTCTTGATACGTCGGGAGTGGTGACTGGACGGTCGTCTTTGGAATGGGGAACTTTCCTAAAGTACCTTATGATTCTAGAGGAGTGTCGATTGTTATCCTTCTTGCAGGGTCCATGAGTCCGCTTTTATAGGATTTCAACACTTAATGATGCCTAGGGGTCGAACTCCTGAGATGCTTCAGGTAGTCGTTATTCTAGTTTTGCGGGAAAGATGCAGTCTTTCCCCCTTAGAGTGACACTAAGGTTGCTTGGGTGAAGTTACAAGTCTTCTTTATTGGAGTTGCAAGAGGATGCTAGAAGAGTGTTGCACCCTTCTTCTGGAGTTGGTATCTTCTATTGACTTGTATAAGATGTTATTTGACAGACATCGGTATCACTTCATGAGGTAGGACCTCTGTTGGGAAAGGCGTTTAACTAGCTTCCTAGTAGTTTGTCCTAAGCTAGCTAGGGGTCCAATAGGTTGGAGGATGCCATTTGCGGTTGACAGTTTAGGAACACGTGCGTATAGGATGGGGTTGTTCCGGGTTGGGTCAGTGAGTCAATTGTCCTTCTGGTGGGTCTTCATATCATGTGGCGGAGGAGACACTTCACTATGCATTCAGATAATCGTGACCTTTTAGGATGCTTCATACCCGTGGGAGAGTAGTCTTGGCGATGTTAGGTATTTTGTCGTCCTGATTTGAGCTTTGTGGGTACTAGAGGGATTTAATAGATGTATGGCGGTTGCTGAAAGGGTATATTTTATGTTCCTCTGGGGATTCTCGAGTTGATGATTGGAGAAGGGCATCTGATTGGAGATCTTTCTGAAGTATCTTCTAGTAGGTGATCTCCTGGTACTGAGTGGAAAGACACATTCTTTCCACCTTAGAACTTTACTAAGGTCGCCAAGGATGGTGTATATCTTTCGTCTTGGAGTGTTGGCGTGATGCTAGAGGGGTGTCGTAATTCCTAGTGTCTTGTGTTGAGGTCTTCGAGTGACGCCTTCTTGGAAGAATTTTTGTCGGGAATGGTTTCCTAACGAAGCCACACGGAGCTAGCTGAGGGTATGTTAGTGGTTAGCGATGCTTGGTGCAAGTCTTAAATCTGAGTAGGGACATCTAGTTTTGGAGGAGCATCCTTGAATTGGAGTATTTGCGTTGCTTCTTTTTGATGGGGAAGTAGACTTGGTATCTTGTCACATCCAGTCTTCAAGATTTGTTGGATTATTTGAGCTTTATTGCAGGGAACTTCCCATTGGGCATAGGCAGAGGGGTAGGATAACATAGTTAGTCCTTTGAAGTGGGTTTGTCCTAGAACCTTTAGGTTGCCATCCTGCTGAGTAGAGGTCTCATATGATGAGGCTATGACTGTTAGGGTCAGAACACACATACAATGTGGACAATGAAACATGGTCTAATGATCCAGGGCGGACAAGAAACACATAGGCACATGAAAAACAAACAAAGCGTACCATGGATACCAAGGAGTGACTACCTCCATAAGGGGAATCCTTTGTTGGGTATACTGATCCTAAGTACGGACATTACGCAAGGTCTTGTCTTCTGTCTTGCCAGCTGGGGTCATTGATTCCACACTTGATCCTTTGGGGGCGATGGAAGGAGTCTGTTGGTAGGGCGATCGTTTAGTGTCATTCATTGTTGGCAGTTCATTAGGTTTGCTTATCTTTGCTTTTCTTCATCTTGGGATCTCCCTCTTCACGGTTTCCAAGCTGGACTTGTTCTTAAAACGGACGTTTTGAAGGTAGACGAGATATAGAGTAAGCCATTTTCAAATATCTTAAGTCAGAGAAGATAAGATATGGAATCTTTCAAAAAGATTTTTGGGAAATTAGTTTTCGAAAGCCATTGTTTTTAGAAAGAGGGGTTGTACTGTTTATAATCCATGCTAACTAAGGTATCCTATAGTTAGGATGGCTCTAATACTATCATGGGAATGACCACGACAGTCGCTACCAGGGGTAGCGATTGATTCAAAGTAGGGTAAGAGCGAGTAGCCATCTGCGGATCGAGATTTGGAGCGAGACACATGGTTTACCCAGGTTCAGCCCCCCTTAGGGTAAAGACCTACTTCCTTCTTGCTGGTATTGATGGTGGATGAATTATAAGGGTGGCGACCTCGGCGTAGGGGCGGCAAGTCACTTGTATGGGGTAGCTAATAGCTTGTAAGTACAGAAGGAACCCTGGGGAGGCTTATATAGGGGTACCACGCTAGGGTTTTATAGGATCTCAACCGAATCACCAACGAATTCGTGAGTTTGACCTAATCCGACTAGGCCTAGCTACGGTCTTGGGCCTTCGCGTCTAGTCACCGGACTTCTCTGGAGCCTTCTTTCCAGTCACCTTCATTGCTGGCGCAGTCGACATTGTCCTGGGCCACTCGCTCCTTGCTTCCATGGATACCTTGATTGGCATATCCACATCAGTAGTCCCCTATGTATCAGGGGTTCGGCGTAGGAGCCAACTTGGCGGTCGGAGTAGGAGAATCCGGGTGGATACCCAGTCGAATTGGTGACAAACTGCTCTAATGAAGGGATAAGTTTTTAATCTTCAGTCACAGTCGCAGCCTTTGGCGAATCATTTTTCCTTAGATCTCTTGCATTAACTGTTTGGAGTAAGCAGATGGCGCAACCGAATGGAGAATGACTCAGGCGAGTGGACCAAAGTTGGACCATCAACACAGTCAAACTAGCCGTTAGTTACCTCCTAACGGTAACTATGGTGTTTTTAACGCGCGAAGTAATGACTAATGTCGCCATTACTGGAGACATGGAGCTATAAATGGAGACGAGCGGTGGGGAATGAAGATCTCCTTACATGTTTCCCCGTGCTTTCTTTTTCCTCCATTCGCATTCGCCTCCGATCAAATCCTTCAGATCTCAGGGAGTGCGCCACCATGGCTACTTCATGGTCCAAGTCTAAGAGAACCAAAGCCACCCTACAACCTTTCGAGGATATAGGGATCCTCACCAAGGGTAACTGGCGAGCTTCGCTGGCCGGCGAGAGCGAGCCTAATCCGTGACCCGACGAGTTCATCTTGTGCGTCATCCACCTAGAGCATTGGCTAGTATTACGCACTTCCCTTTTCTTCAGACGCTTCCTCCACTTTTACCGAATCAAGCCCGATCTAGGTCTTCCTAGCATCGACCAAATCACGGTTTCTATCGCGTTTTATGAATCATATCTAGGGTGAAACCCCTACTTCCCTCTCTGGCTCAAGATGTTTCACGGTGGGGCTAGTCGCGAGGGCAAAAAAGGGCCCCTGCTCGCGGCTGGTGGTATCACATTTCAGGTGAAGACCGGCGTCAGTTTCTTTAAGCTGATGCTGCCAAAGAAAGAAGCCAGCGACTAGAAGAAGGCATGGGTTTACATCAGGAAGTCGACTCCCACTAGGGAGGTGGCGATTCCGGCGTACACCACGGAATGGAGAATTTCGCGGAGGCTGTCGGTGAAGGAGCTGTCGTGGTTGCAGAAGATGGTGGTCACGGAGATGATCGCCTGCATGACCGAGCTGGAGGACGAGGAGTTGAAGACGATAGACCTCTTCAACTACTGGCTCGGTCACCAGATAGTTCCTCTGATGAAATGGCCAATGCTTATGTACGAATACATTTGTCGTGTCTACCCGTCAAGGAAGAGCTCGGTGCAATGGAGAGAATAGGACTACATCTCGGTCTTCTAGAATATTACAGAGACAACATACACCGGAATGGATTACGGACTCCTCCCGTATAGGCCGGATGACGTTATGGCCCCCATGGTAAGTAATTCCTAATCGGAGCTTATTTCATTATTGCTTCAACGAGTTCACCTCTTGACAAGTGGGGCCATCTACAGACATTCAGGATCCGAGAGCATTGGGTCCCTTCCCTGGGCGAAGAGGTTCCACAAGATCTTCTCTAGGAGGAGGCAGGAGACTCCTTCGGTAGGGAGGAGGAAGAATAAGAAGTTGTCAAAGAGGAGTACGAGCCTCCCTCGGTGACTCGAAAAACAGGCGACCAGAAGCGCCGTGAAGCTGAGGCTACCATCCTTGGTGAAGGAGACAATGATTAAGAGGTTGCCATAGAGGCGAGCTCCAAGCGGTCTCCAACACCCTCCAAGCCTGTGGGCGAGCCAAAGGCTCCGCCAAAACAGCAACACAAGACGAGCCTGCTAGAGATGGGGTTGTCACGGCCCATTGGGCCAGATCTAGAGTAGCCCGCTCACATTACCACTAGTCTACGGAAGATCTCGTTTGCCAAGTAAGCGTCGACGTTTATTCTATTTAACCTTTCTCTGTATTCATTAGATCACCTACTTCGACATTGTTTCGCTGGGCAGAGGTGGCCCGAAGAAGATCCAAAGGGGAACCATGGCAAAGGCCGCGGGTGAACATGCCATGGCCGTGTAGGGGTTCGTAGCATGGAAAACAAAAAATTTCTACCGCATACAAACTAACAAGCCAAGATCTATCTACTAGATTGTAGCAACGAGTCGATGGAATAACTCACCCTCGAAGATTCAAAAGTGTTTAACGAGAGCGGATTCTCGTGGGTGATGTAGTCGTACTCTTGTCGATCTCAAGATCGCGTAGACGATCCTTCCGGCGCTGCGTTCCGGCAGCGCTCCCGCAGTCGGTCACACGTTTGGTACACGATGAATACCTTCCTCTCCCTTGTTCCAGCAGGCAGCGGAGGTTGTAGCACTCTCCTCGCAATTCCGGCAGCACGACGGCATGGTACCGGAAGTAGAGGGGAGATCTCGCAGGGCTTCGCCTTAAGCCGGAGCGAGTATGGTGGACTATGAGAGAGTCCTCGGTGATCTAGGGTTTAGACACACCAAGGATAGGGAGCTAGGCCGGCGGCTAGGGCAAGGGGATTGCCCCAAGTCGGCCGCTAGGGTTTGCCCTAGGGCGGCGGCGGCTGCAGGAGGGCCGGCGGCTAGGGATAGGGTTTTGGGTGGTGGAGGTGTAGATCTAGAGGGGCAGCCTTGCCCCTCCTTTTATAGGTGGGAGGGTGCGGCCAAGGGGAGGGGAGTCCTCCCCCAACTCGGCCTCCTTGGCCAGCGGTGGAGGGAGAGGAACTCCCCAAGTAGGTTTCCTACTCTCCTTCCACCAAGCAAACTTGCCGTTTGACTTTTCAAATTGGCGTTTGACTTTTCAAACTAGGATTTGATTTATCCCTTTATTTTGCTCAGCGATGACACCTATTACATGATGCAATCATTCCAACTTGTTATGACACATTCATGTACCCTTCCCCTCCGGAGTGCCGGACCTTCCGGAACCTTCGAGAACATTCCCGATGAAAACACCGGAATCATTCTCCAACCCCGAAATAGGACTTTCCTTATATGAATCTTATTCTCTGAACCATTCCGAATCTCCTCGTGATATCCCGGATCCCATCCGAGACTCCGAACAACATTCAGTCTCTTACTCATCATTCCATAACTACTCAACAACATCGAATCCTTAAGTGTGTCTCCCTACGGTTCGTGAATTATGCGGACATGATCGAGACACTTCTCCGAACAATAACCAATAGAGGAATCTAGAAATTCATATGGTTCCCACATATTTCTACGATTACTTTGCGATCGAATGAACCATTTACATACGATACCAATTTCCTTTTGTCCCACGATAGTTTACTTATCCGAGGTTTTGATCGTTGGTATCTCTGCATACCTAGTTCAACCTCGTTACTGGTAAGTACTCTTTTCTCGTTCCCGTGATATGTGATCCCTTGTGAGCCAGTAACATGCTTGCAAGCCAATTGGATGACATTCCACCGAGAGGGCCCAGAGTATATCTATCTGTCATATGGATGGACAAATACCACTCTTGATCCATGTGTCTCAACCAATACTTTCTGAACACTCAATGCCACGTTTATAACCACCCAGTTACGGTGTGGTGTTTGATGTCTTCAAAGCATCCTTCCGGTGATGGTGATAAGCATGATCTCATGGTCAAAGGAATTAGGTTACTATGTATCAGAAAGCATATAGCAATTGAACTATTAAAATGACTTAATCTTTATGCTACGCTTATCTATAGGAGTATGTCCATCATACCATTCTCCTAACGATATGATCTTGTTGTTAATAACATCTCAATGTTCATGATAGGTAAACCACAATCATTTATTAACCAACAAGCTAGTATTATAAAGAGGCTTTACTAGGGACTCTAACTTAGTTTACAAATCACACAAGTATTAATGTTTCCTTGTTAATACTGTTATAGCATGAATGTAAACATTTATCATAAACACAAAGATATAATAATAACTATATTTATTATCGCCTCTAGGGAATATCTCCAACAGTCTCCCACTTGCACTAGAGTCAACTAATCTAGATTACATGGTAATATACCGAACACCCATGGCAGTTTGGTGTTGGTCATGTTTTGCCCTCGGGAGAGGTTTAGTCAACGGATCCGCCACATTCAGATCTGTGTGTACTTTGCAAATCTTTATGTCACCATCTTGGACATGTTCTCGAATATTATGAAAACGTAGCTTGATGTGCTTCAGGTTTTTGTGTGACCTTGGTTCTTGCGCATTGGCTATGGCGCCCATGTTATCACAGTAGATAGACATTGGGTCCAGCGCACTTGGAACCACACCGAGCTCTGTAATGAACTCCTTCATCCATATCTCTTCTTGTGAAGCCTCCGAAGCAGCTATGTATTCCGATTCAGTTGAAGATCTCGCCACAACGCTTTGCTTTGCACTCCTCCAGCTAACTGCTGCACCATTCAAAGTAAATACGTATCCAGATTGAGATTTAGAATCATTCGGATCGGTGTTCCAACTAGCATCGGTGTAACCATTAACAATGAGCTATTCATCACCTCCATAAGAAAGAACCATATTTTTAGTTCTTCTCAAGTACTTAAGGATGTTTTTGACCGCTGTCCAATGATCCACTCCTGGGTCACTTTGATATCTGCTAGTCAAACTAACAGTATATGCAATGTCGGGTCTAGTACATAGCATGGCATACATTAGAGATCCTATGGCTGAGGCATAGGGAGTCTTACTCATCCTTTCTCTATCTTCTGCCGTTGCTGGACTTTGAGTTTTACTCAAGGTCGTATTGGGCAACATGGGCAAGAATCCTTTCTTGCTATCTTCCATTCCAAACCTCTTTAGAATTTGTCCAAATATGTACTTTGTGACAATGATATTAGGCGTCTTGATCTATCTCTATAAATCTTTATGCCTAATATGTAAGCTGCTTCGCCAAGATCTTTCATTGAAAAACTATTATTCAAATATTCCTTGACACTATTAAGAAAGTCTACATCATTCCCAATCAATAATATGTCATCTACATATAGTATTAAGAATACCACAGAGCTCCCACTCACTTTCTTGTAAATACAAGCTTCTCCATAAGTTTGTATAAAACCAAAACTTTTGATCACCTTATCAAAACGTTGATTCCAACTTCGGGATGCTTGCTTCAATCCATATATGGACCGTTGAAGTTTGCATACCTTGTTAGCATCTTTAGGATCGACAAAACCTTTGGGTTGCATCATATACAACTCTTCATCAATGTCTCCATTGAGGAACGCTATTTTGACATCCATCTGCCATATCTCATAATCATAATATGCAGCGATTGCTAACAAAATCCTCACAGACTGGTGAGAAAGTCTCATCGTAGTCAACTCCTTGAATTTGTCGAAACCCTTTTGTGACAAGTCGAGCTTTATAGACAGTAACATTACCATCAGCATCTGTTTTCTTCTTGAAAATCCATTTGTTCTCGACAGCCTTCCGGCCATCCGGTAAGTCCACCAAAGTCCATACTTGGTTTTCCTACATGGATCCAATCTCAGATTTCATGGCTTCTTGCCATTTATTGGAATCTGGGCTCATCATCGCTTCCTCATATGTCACAGGGTCATCGGTGTTGTCCACCAAAATGACACTCATAACAGGATCATACAAATCAGGAGTGGTACGAGTTCTCGTTGACCTGCGAGGTTCTGTAGCAACTACAACCGAAGTTTCATGATCATCATCATTAGCTTCCTCTCTTATTGGTCCAGGCACCACAGGAACTTCTTCTGGTGCTATGCTACTTGCAAGTTCGAGAGAAGGTTCGACAACCTCGTCGAGTTCTACTTTCCTTCTAGTCACTTCTTTCGAGAGAAATTCCTTTTCTAGAAAGGATCCATTCTTGGCAACGAAGATTTTGCCTTCGGATCTATGGTAGAAGGTATACCCAATAGTTTCCTTTGGGTATCCTATGAAGACGCATTTTTCCACTTTGGGTTCAAGCTTGTCCGGCTGTAACTTCTTTACATAGGCTTCGCAACCCCAAACTTTAAGGAACGACAATTTAGGTTTCTTCCCAAACCATAATTCATACGGTGTCGTTTCAATGGATTTAGATGGTGCCCTATTTAAAGTGAATGCGGCTGTTTCTAATGCATAACCCCAAAATGATAGCGGTAAATCTGTAAGTGACATCATAGAACGAACCATATCTAAGAGAGTTCGATTACGATGTTCGGACACACCATTACGCTGTGGTGTTCCCGGCGGTGTCAATTGTGAAAGTATTCCGCATTTCTTCAAATGCTCGCCAAACTCGTAACTTAGATATTCACCTCCACGATCAGAACGTAGAAATTTAATCTTCTTGTTACGTTGATTCTCCACCTCACTTTGAAATTCCTTAAACTTCTCGAAAGTTTCGGACTTATGTTTCATGAAATAGATATACCCATATCTACTCAAGTCATCCATGAAGGTAAGAACATAAAGATAACCACCGCGCGATGCTACACTCATTGGACCACATACATCGGTATGTATGATTTCCAATAAGTCCGTAGCTCGCTCCATCACACCAGAAAATGGAGTCTTAGTCATTTTACCCATCAGACATGCTTCGCATCTTTCAAGTGATTCGAAATCAAGTGATTCAAGAAGTCCATATGAATGGAGTTTCATCATAAGCTTCACTCCAATGTGACCAAGACGACAGTGCCACATATAGGTCGAGTTATCACTCGATTTCAAACGTTTAGCTTCAATGTTATTAATATGTGTATTTCCACTATCGAGATTCAATAAGAATAGACCATCTATCAAAGGTGCATGTGCATAAAACATATTACTCATATAAATCGAACAACCATTATTCTCGGACTTAAACAAGTAACCGTCTCGCAATAAACAAGATCCTGATATAATATTCATGCTTAACGCACGCACCAAATAACAATTATTTAAGTATAAAACTAATCCCGATGGTAGATGAAGAGGTAGCGTGCCGACCGCGATCAAATCAACCTTTGATCCATTTCCTACGCGCATCGTCACCTCGTTCTTCGCTAGCTTCCGTTTATTCTGCAGTACCTGTTTCGAGTTACAAATATGAGCAACCAAACCAGTATCAAACACCTAGGCACTACTACGAGTACTAGTGAGATACACATCAATAAGATGTATATCGGATATACCGTTCTTCTTGATGTTGCCGTTCTTCAAATCCGCCAAGTACTTTGGGCAATTCCGCTTCCAGTGACCTTCTCCCTTGCAGTAAAAGCACTCAGTATCAGGCTTAGGTCCAGCCTTGGTCTTCTTCGTCGGTGCGGTAACTTTCTTACCACCCTTCTTGAAGTGTCCCTTTTGCTTAGACTTGCCTTTCTTGAATTTGGTGGTCTTATTGACCATCAACACTTGGTGCTCTTTCTTGATCTCCACTTCTACAGATTTTAACATGGAGAAGAGTTCTGGCAACTGCTTGTTCATGCTTTGCATATTGTAGTTCATCACAAAGTTCTTATAATTTGGTGGTAGTGATTGGAGGACATGGTAAATCCCCAAAGCATTAGGAATCACTATACCCAAGCTTTGGAGTTTGTTTGCGCGCCCAGACATTTTAAGCACATGCTCACTGACGGAGCTTGTAGCATCCCAATTGTCTAACAATTGTAATGCTACTTGGTCTAGTAATATATTGGCTACTTCAAATATATAATTGTTGCATCATCATTATATCATGCTCATGTCATCATGCCTCCTTGCATTTGATCATCATATAAAACCCTTTTTGATTTGGTTCTTATCTCATATGCATTATTAATTGTATTTGCCTCTTGTTATTGTATTTGGTTCTTGATATATTGTCTGATGCCCAAGTTGAGTTGGGGGCATATCTCTTATTAACTCCACCACCTTTATTTTCACCACCTTACAATTCCACCACCCAACTAAATATGAGCTTGGCATTTACTGGTTTTACTTCTAGCTCCTGTGGGTTGGGATGGATCCAATTCTATTCCACATGCTCTCATCTTAGCATCATGTTGTTTCCACAATATTGAAACATGAGAGCCACATGGCCACCTTTGCATGCCTTGTGAGTGGGACCCTTTCTTCTAGCTTCCATATGGTTTATCATGGAATTATGCTCATGTTGGAATAGTTTGAGACTATTGATCATCTAGTGGAACATACACACTAGCAAGTCCCAATTTTACTCAAACATGATCATCTCCATCTATTCCCCTTGGAGCTATCTCTAAAATCCTTTTTGCTTAGGCCTTACTCCACATTTTGGAATGCATAGTAATAAGGCCATGTAAATCATCTTGTTTTCACAACATAAGCATGGCATTAAATATCATGCATGGGCCATGCAAGAACCATCTTTTGCTAGCTTTGGTTTTAGTTGCTTTTTGAGTAGATCTTTTGCAAAACCACATCACCTTTTCCTCTCTTCTCTAGCCTTGATCTTGTTGGGGTTGGTTTGTGCTTGGCTTGGTCTCGACAAATGAACACCCTAGCTACTAACCTTTCCCCCTCTCTTCAAACCCTAAACCTACCTCTCCATCTCATCTAATCTACCATACCCCTCTCTAAACCTAAACCCTAAGTACCCCCCCTCTTTCTCTCCTCCTTCTAAGCCGAGCCACCCCACCATGGCCTACCCTAGCTGGCCCCATCGGCCACCCTCTCTCCCTGGCCACCTCTCCCTGCCCTAGCTACCACCCCAAACCCTAACCTAGCTCCAAACCTAGCTCTACCCGAGCCTAGCTCCACCCCTAACCCGAGCCTCTCCCTCTCTTGCTCCTTCCCTCCCTGCCTTGTGGCCCCCTAGCCCGAGCCTCCCACCTCTTTGGCCGCACCCTACCCCACCTGTACGCCCCTTGCCCTGCCCCTGCCAAGCACGTGAAGGAGAGGGAAGATAAAGGTGGCCGAGCCACCTTTACCCCCAACCACTCCCCCACGGCACCACCTCCCTCCCCCGTCCCTATCTACCACCTCCCCTGGCTCTCCTCTGTCCCCCAGATCTACCCCCGCTGCTCCCCTCTCTCCCTGCCGTCCCTCACCATCGTCTACCCCCACAGCCGGCAGAAACCCTCGGCCTCCACCACCCCGTCGCTTCCAGCCGGTGGCGTCGCGCTCGCTGGTGTCGAGGAAGACCGCAAGCCTCCCCTGCTTCACCTAGTACCCGCCGTCGAGGAGGAGAAGGACCGGAGCCGCAGGACCTCGCGACGCCGACCCCGAAACCCTAGCTCGCTCGGTCTCTGCATCATCGTCGCCCTGCTGCTCGCCGACCCGATCCGCCTGCACCGACGCCCTCCCGGTGAGCCCACGAACCCCCTGACATCCTCGTCATCGCATCCTTGCGCTGGTCGCGCCGGACCATCCGACGAACGGCCTCTGTGCGCCGGCGTCGCGTGCGTCTGCTCGCTCCCCGCGTCGCGCTAAACCCTAGCTAGTCCTCGCCTACCTCCCTAGCACCAACCCCCGCCCCACCGCACTGGTTCCGGCCCTCCGCGCGCACCCTCGCGACCCGCGTTCGATCCCCGCCTCGCGCCGCGCACCGATCGGTCGCCAGCGACGCGAGAAGAAAAACAGTAGCCGAAGCTCTTTTGCGCATACCCCCCTCCCCCCCCACGTTTGTTTTGCTCAACCCGCGCCCCTTCCGGCCCACCAGACAGCGTCTGCTCCCCTTTTTGCAGAAACCACCCCGCGGTTTTAAGCGCTTAACCCGCGCTCCCGAGCTCTCCCACGTGGCCAACCCCCTGAGCCCGGCTCTGACGCGTGGACCCGTGCCTGCTCTGGACCACTCGTCATTCTCTGGAGCTAACCTAGATCGCGGTGAGAAAAACACGTCTGCGCGCGGGTGTCCCAGTCAGCAGAGAGGCCCACCCGACAGTGACTGGGTCTATGGCAGCCTGAGTGAGAAAAGTCTCTGTCCAATTCGGTTTTAATTCAAATCTTTACAAATTAAATCAAATTCAAATTTGAATTCTGTTTTTAAATAACTTTTCAAAAATTAATCCAAATAATACAAATAATATATGTTTTCAAATCAGAAAAATGTGAGGATTTCAAATATGCAATCCAAAATATATTTTGAACACTTAAATTTCCAAGTTTATTTAAATTACAATAAATGCCCCTTTTTTTAAATAATTAATAACTTTTGATTTATAAATCCAAACTTAACAAATGATATGTCTAAAATGATTAGCTCGACGAGACCTTTCTGTTTATGCATTCCATGTTTTGTTTTGGAGCATGCATCATATAAATATAAACATTACAGCAACTAATATGTGAATGAAATGGGGCCAAAACTAAATAAAATGGTTTATTCTTGTATTCCACATCTCACCCATGCCATGCTACCTCATTGCCATGCAAATTGTGCATCATTCATCATGGCATGATTGTTTGCTTGATGCATTTATTCATATGCTTGTGCACTTTATTTATGTTGGCCCTTGTTTGTTTGGTTCTTCTTCGAATAGACGCTGAGCAGGGGATATATCAAGAGAACCAGGAGCACTATCCAGATCCATCCTTTGCTTCAACTGAGCTGCCAGGCAAGCACTACCACATGCTTGCATACATAGAGGACCTATTGCCTCTATCTTATTCTTGCATCATTGAGTCGCGATTGCATTAAATTGAATCCCAAGTATTGCATAGCCTTTACTTTTAAACCCCACCGAAGCTTGTTCCTCCATCCCATGAGCCATTACTACAGGAGTTGTTTGAGCCATGCGAGTCGTAGAACAGCATGTGTAGGGTATGTGAGTGTCTGATGAATAACGAGGTACCTAAACAACTTAACCTGAGTAGTAATGGGATAACTAATGAAAGTGGCACCGGTGAGCAATATCTCTTATTTGGTTTTTATGCTCACTTGTGTCCCGTAAGACCCCGAGTACTTGATTCCTGTTCCAAGAATATTCGCGCTATCCACATCCGGGAGGCCTTATGGACCCCCCTGAGCCAGAGCTTGATTCATTCTTATTTCTTGGGGCCACAAACTAGTTTGAGGTTTTATTTACTATCCTGTACTTATGCCATGCTTTACTGCTTTATTTAAGATTGTGCGAGGAGCACACTGTACTGTTTAGGATCTTGGCCCGATTTCGCTGTATCGACAAGCCCAGCCACACTTTCGGGTTCCCAGTCGTTTACAGCCGCCTCCACAACCTTAAGACCGTTTCGGAGCCGGCCGGATTCGTTGCGGGATCTACTTAAAGGGGTGCCCCCCTGAAATATTTCTGAATCCTGTAATTGCTTTGTCGTGACTGTCTCGTTGGGTTTTGATTTGGTTTTTCCGAGGCATATCGAGTGTGTGTTGCTATTTGTGCACCCCTGCAGGGTAAAACTTTCTGAAAGCCGTGTCCGCGGTTATGGACGACTTGGAGCACAGTTTCTCGATCATAGACAAGCATAACTAAAGTACCGCTTTTAATTTGACTAGACTAGGTACCTGACTAGTAAATAGTGCAACACTCATGGAATGGATAATAAAACTGCCAACGGATGGGGGTTGTTCGTCCGCTTCCTCGTCGGTAAGCGAGGAGGAGGATGGATCTGTTAATATTACCTTTATAACTGTTATAACTGTTGTTATTAATTCACGGACCTCCGTCTATCTCTGGTTAGGCGGATGGTTAGCGAGTATCTATAGAACTGTTAGGGTTTATCTTTTGCTGCAATTGCGTCACCCCAGGTTGTGTCCCCTTTAGAGGCATAAGGACTTGCTGAGTACCCCTAGGGTCTCACACGATAAATTATTGGTTCAGATGAACAGGTACACTCGCAAGATGGATACTGGGTGGAAGAGACGGACGATGTGGGCAACGATCATTCGGTGTAGAGATTCCGGGAACGGGGATCCGTGAGATCTGTGGGCGGGATGTGCTTATTTATGGGGCATCTTATGCCGATTTGCTTCTTATCCGTACTCGGATTTTGTCTTCCGCTTCCGCTTGATACTCTGATGTTTGATGTATGAGGAGATATCCTAAACTATTATATCTATCTAGGATATTTGGATCTTGCCGTATGGCGTTGCTATATTTCCTTTCTTTTTAGATGGAATGGCTCTGATGTACTATTGTATGGTGGCTTGCATACATACTCATTTGTGTATGTAGTTGATCCCTTCGCCTGCCGATTACGCCGCCCGTTCTTGTCCCGATGTTTGGAAATGGTTGGGACGGCCGAAAGGTCTACCTGTGAGTGGCATTTGGGCCCCACTGTACTATTTCAACCATTTCTGATCATCCAGGCTTGTACTAGGAGCGTAATTCACCGAGGTAGTTACAATTGGTATCAGAGCCATCCCGACCTTCAGGGTGTCAGCCAAATGGTCGTTGTCTGTCTAGCAAATATTTTTGGTAGTTATGTATACTAGGGAAAAATAAAACGCGAGAGTAGGACTGCTTCCACTTTTCTTCTTACCCAACCACCACTCTTTTCTGGTAAGGAAGTGTAACGTTTTCAATCCTCTTCTTAAATTCAAACTAGGATTCACGTGTTCTGGGATTCCGTAGTACCATAGGTTGTGTGTGTGTGTGAAATCTTTGTCTATCTGTTGCATCCAAGTTGTTATCTTTATCGGCCTTTTGGTTATCAACTGTTGGTACATTCCATACCAACAGGCTTTTGCAAACCGACGCGATCTATCTGATTCGTTGTATACCGACGCGATCTGTCTTATTCTTTGTTATCCGACGTTATCTTCTTTAGGGTGTTCGTTTCCGTAGTCGCTAATCTGTAGGTTCTTTGTGAGAAGAAGGTGTTGAGACATGTGTTTTACTCATTCATGTGCGGAGTAATGATTTGAGTGCGGGATGGAGTCGCGACCATACCACTACTTTTATTATTGCTCTTGTATATTGAGTTGGTAGAGTCACTAACCTTGATTCGTTAAGAGATTTTGCGCATCTATTGGTATTTTAATGCCGAAATTTGTGGAAAATTTTTCTTTGATATATTTGTGTACCACACTCCTTTTTAGTCGTGTGCGATATGCTTAATATCTTCTAGGTGCTTTGAACTTTGTTGATATTTTAATATCATCTTAGTAAACTGTATCCTTTAATCTTGAGTAATTCCATCTTGGTACTATTTTGGATTATTATTATTCTCCATCATAGTACTGACTTGTGTGTTATATCAATAACAGGATGGCACCACCACGCCGTTCTGAGGAGGACATACAACCTGAACTGGGGGCAGCGTTGTCAAGCATCGCCAATGCCTTGGCAGCAATGCAGCAGAACCAGCAGCGCTTTGAGGAAAGTGTCAGGAGGAATGAGTTTGTGCCGCTACCTCCACCTCCCAAGCGAGGAGACATCAAGAGCTTCCTGAAGTTCAACCCTCGCCAGTTTGATGTTTCTGATCAACCACTTGATGCTGATGATTGGTTGCGTGAGATGTCAAGGTTACTGGCAACTGCTGATGTTCCCGAGGAAGAATGGGTAAAGTGTGCTACTCACCTCCTGAAGGGAGATGCAGCTCTCTAGTGGGAGAATTACCTGAAGGCAAACTGCACTGGTTTTCAGCCTACTTGGGGACAGTTCACTGGAGCTTTCAAAGAGCAGTATCTGTCAGAAATTGTCATGGAGAGGATGAAGGAAGTGTTTCTCAACCTCAAGCAGGGCAATGATAATGTCAACACCTACATCAGGAACTTCATGAACCTGTCTCGTTATGGTGGCGATGAGATCTCTGATGACAAGAAGAAGCAAAAGAGGTTCAGGCAAGGGCTCAATGCATCGATTAAGTATGCACTCACACATGCAAGGCCGGCGTCTTTTCTGGAACTTCAGCATATAGCTCTCCAGGAAGAGGCAAGTAGGCAAGTGTTTGACGAGTCAAAGAAGCACAGCCGTGATGCAGCAAGCTCTTCAGCTATGTCAGCTCCTTCTAAGCGTCGTGTCTGGGTTCCTAACACCCCACCGTCGCTCCCGGCTCCACCAAGACCTTCAAGCTACGCGGCAAGGCCACCAAACTTCCTCACTGGTGCTCCCGGGGGCTACCACAACCACTACCCCGGAGCGCCTGGCGGAGTCCCTGGCTACGTTGCTCCACGTCCACGGGGTGCTTGTTACACTTGTGGAGAAACTGGGCATCCAAGCTGGAACTGTCCGATGAAGAACAAGGCTCTCCCTCCACCACCTCCAAGATCTGCGGCAAGCTCTCCTTTGGTTCGTGCACCACCACCTCGGGCTCTCAACATCAACACCAAGCCCGGGTCTACTGTTGCTCGTGCCAACTGCATCAACGCCGCTCAAGCTGAGCATGCACCTAGAGTTGTGATGGGTATGCTTCCCGTTAACTCAGTTCCTGCAAGATTTTTGTTTGATTCTGGTGCATCGCATTCTTTTGTGTCAACCAAGTTTGCAGATGAGAATGTGTTAGCTATGGAACCTCTCCTTAAGCAGTTAAGGGTCCTATCTCCTGGTTCAAACATGAGGGCTGCCCTTATCAGCCATGGCAATCAAATTGAGATTGGTGGCTCTTCGTTCTCGGCGTCCTTAATTGTTCTGGGCAATTCTGACATTGATGTCATCTTGGGCATGGATTGGTTGACAGCAAATGCAGCTGTGATTGATTGTGCTGAACGCTCGGTTTCTCTGAAGATTCCTGAAGGCCATATAGTCTATTCTCCAAGTCTGACTCCTGCTATCCAGCTTTTCTCTTTGGCAGCTCTGAATGTTGATGCTATGGAAGCTATTCAGAGTGTTCCGGTGGTCTGCGAGTTCCCAGATGTCTTTCCTGAAGAGTTGCCAGGTATGCCTCCGAATCGTGAGGTTGAGTTTGTTATTGAGCTTGAACCTGGTACCGCTCCTATCTCCAAGCGGCCTTATAAGATGGGTCCTGCTGAGTTGGCTGAACTCAAACGACAGCTTGATGAACAAGAGAAGTTGGGTTTTATTCAGCATAGTACTTGTTCTTGGGGTAGCCCAACCCTCTTTGTAAAGAAGCGAGACCAGATTGATAGACTTTGTGTTGACTATCGGGCTCTCAATGCTAAAACCATCAAGAATAAATATCCCCTTCCGCGGATTAATGATCTTTTTGATCAGCTAGCTGGAGCTGTGGTTTTCTCTAAGCTGGACTTGAGGAGTGGTTATCACCAAATCAAGATTCGCAAGGAAGATGTTCCGAAGACAGCTTTCGCCACCCGCTATGGCCTGTATGAGTACACGGTCATGTCTTTCGGTCTCACCAACGCACCTGCCACCTTCTCGAGGCTCATGAACTCGGTTTTCATGGAGTATCTTGACAAGTTCGTTGTGGTCTATCTGGATGACATCCTAGTCTATTCTAAGTCACAGGAAGAGCATGAAGAACACCTCCGGTGTGTCCTAAGCAAGCTTCGGGAGAACCGCTTGTATGCAAAGTTCTCCAAGTGTGAGTTTTGGCTGCCTCAAGTAACCTATCTTGGTCACGTCATCTCTGCCAAGGGCATTGCAGTCAATCCGGAAACCGTGAAGACAATTGTTGAATGGCTTCCTCCTGTCAATGTCAAAGAAGTGCGGAGTTTCCTTGGTTTGGCTAGTTATTGCCGTCGCTTCGTTCAGAACTTTTCGAAGATAGCGAAGCCTCTTACCGATCTCCTCAAGAAAGGCAAGAAATACCTTTGGACTCCTGCATGTCAAGCAAGCTTTGAGACACTCAAAGAGAAGCTCACTTCCACACCAGTCTTGGTTCCTCCGGATACATCCAAGCCGTTTCAGATCTTCTGTGACGCTTCTTTGCACGGATTGGGTGCGGTCCTTATGCAAGAAAAACAAATTGTTGCTTATGCCTCTCATCAGTTGAAGACGCATGAGATCAACTATCCCACATATGACCTCGAGCTCGCAGCAGTTTTCTTTGCTTTGAAAGTATGGAGGCACTACTTGCTTGGCAACTGTTGTGAGATCTTTTCTGATCACAAGAGTCTGAAGTATATCTTTACTCAGCCTGATCTCAACCTTAGGCAAAGGAGATGGATTGAAGCAATCAATGACTTCGATTTGACCATCAACTACACTCCGGGCAAAGCTAATGTCATGGCAGATGCGCTCAGCCGCAAAGCTTATGTCAACAACCTCATGATGGAAGAATAACAGCCTCTCTTGTGCGAGGAATTCCGTCAGCTCAACCTGGAAATTGTGGAACAAGGGTATCTCCAGAACCTTCTAGCAACACCTCTCTTAGAAGAAAAGGTTCGCTCTTCTCAGCTTGGTGATCCGCACACAAGAAAGATCATCTCTAGGCTTCAGCTTCCGAAGTATGAGTCCTTCCACGTCGATGATCAAGGCACGCTTTTCTTTGAACACCGGATGTTTGTTCTGAACTACCCGGGTTTGAGAGAGCAAGTTCTCCAGGAGGCGCATGATTCTGTTCTTTCTATCCACCCTGGCAGCACAAAGATGTACATGGACTTGAAGACACAATATTGGTGGCCCGGTTTGAAAAGGTATTGTGCCAAGTATGTCTCGGAGTGTGATGTCTGCCGCAGAGTGAAAGCTGTTCATCAGAAACCTTCCGGTCTTCTACAGCCATTGAAACCCCCGGAATGGAAATGGGAGAAAGTAGAGATGGACTTCATCACTGGTTTTCCTAGGTCGCAGAAGGGCAACAATGCAATCTTTGTTGTCATCGACAGGCTTTCTAAAGTGGCTCACTTCTTCCCCGTCAAGGAAACCATTTCTGCAATTCAGTTGGCGGAGCTCTATATCAACAGAATTGTCTCTCTGTATGGGGTTCCTCTCGAGATCAGTTCAGACCGTGGAAGCATCTTCACTTCCAAGTTCTGGGAGAGTTTCCAAAATGCTTTGGGAACAAAGTTGAACTTCAGCACAGCTTACCACCCTCAGTCGCAAGGACAAGTTGAAAGGATCAATCAGATTCTGGAGGATATGCTTCGTGCTTGCGTCATCTCTTTTGGCATGAAGTGGGAAGAATGTCTTCCTTATGCTGAATTCTCGTACAACAACAGCTTTCAGAAAAGTCTAAAGATGGCACCATTTGAGGCTCTCTATGGTCGCAAATGCAGAACTCCGATTGGCTGGTCGGGTGCAGGTGAAAGGATCTTGTTTGGCCCTGACATTATGACTCAAGCGGAGGAGAAGGTTCACATCATTCTGGAAAATCTGAGGATTGCTCGAAGTCGCCAGAAGAGCAATTATGACAGGAAGCACACGGACATGGAGTATGTCCCTGGTGATCTCGTTTACCTTCGTGTCACTCCCATGAGAGGAACGCACCGCTTTGGTATCAAAGGGAAGCTGGCTCCTAGATACATCGGTCCTTTCAAGATTCGTGGAAGAAGAGGAGAAGTTGCTTATGCTCTTGAGCTCCCGAAAAAACTCAAAGTCCATGATGTTTTCCACATCTCTCAGCTCAAGAAGTGCTTCAAGGATCCCGGCAGGACCGTGGACCATGAGCTTATCAATCTTCAAGAAGACCTGTCTTATCAAGAACACCCCACAAAAATCCTTGAAGTCGCAGAAAGAAGGACTCGCAACAAGTCCATCAAGTTCTGCAAGGTGCAGTGGTCGCACCATTCCGTTGATGAAACCACGTGGGAACGTGAATATGATCTCCGTGCCAAGTATCCTACCCTCTTTGTGTCTTCTTCTTCATCCTAGAATCTCGGGGCGAGATTCCTGTTTAGTGGGGGAGAGTTGTAGCATCCCAATTGTCTAACAATTGTAATGCTACTTGGTCTAGTAATATATTGGCTACTTCAAATATATAATTGTTGCATCATCATTATATCATGCTCATGTCATCATGCCTCCTTGCATTTGAGCATCATATAAAACCCTTTTTGATTTGGTTCTTATCTCATATGCATTATTAATTGTATTTGCCTCTTGTTATTGTATTTGGTTCTTGATATATTGTCTGATGCCCAAGTTGAGTTGGGGGCATATCTCTTATTAACTCCACCACCTTTCTTTTCACCACCTTACAATTCCACCACCCAACTAAATATGAGCTTGGCATTTACTGGTTTTACTTCTAGCTCCTGTGGGTTGGGATGGATCCAATTCTATTCCACATGCTCTCATCTTAGCATCATGTTGTTTCCGCAATATTGAAACATGAGAGCCACATGGCCACCTTTGCATGCCTTGTGAGTGGGACCCTTTCTTCTAGCTTCCATATGGTTTATCATGGAATTATGCTCATGTTGGAATAGTTTGAGACTATTGATCATCTAGTGGAACATACACACTAGCAAGTCCCAATTTTACTCAAACATGATCATCTCCATCTATTCCCCTTGGAGCTATCTCTAAAATCCTTTTTGCTTAGGCCTTACTCCACATTTTGGAATGCATAGTAATAAGGCCATGTAAATCATCTTGTTTTCACAACATAAGCATGGCATTAAATATCATGCATGGGCCATGCAAGAACCATCTTTTGCTATCTTTGGTTTTAGTTGCTTTTTGAGTAGATCTTTTGCAAAACCACATCACCTTTTCCTCTCTTCTCTAGCCTTGATCTTGTTGGGGTTGGTTTGTGCTTGGCTTGGTCTCGAAAAATGAACACCCTAGCTACTAACCTTTCCCCCTCTCTTCAAACCCTAAACCTACCTCTCCATCTCATCTAATCTACCATACCCCTCTCTAAACCTAAACCCTAAGTACCCTCCCCCTCTTTCTCTCCTCCTTCTAAGCCGAGCCACCCCACCATGGCCTACCCTAGCTGGCCCCACCGACCACCCTCTCTCCCTGGCCACCTCTCCCTGCCCTAGCTACCACCCCAAACCCTAACCTAGCTCCAAACCTAGCTCTACCCGAGCCTAGCTCCACCCCTAACCCGAGCCTCTCCCTCTCTTGCTCCTTCCCTCCCTGCCTTGTGCCCCCCTAGCCCGAGCCTCCCACCTCTTTGGCCGCACCCTACCCCACCTGTACGCCCTTGCCCTGCCCCTGCCAAGCACATGAAGGAGAGGGAAGATAAAGGTGGCCGAGCCACCTTTACCCCCAACCACTCCCCCACGGCACCACCTCCCTCCCCCGTCCCTATCTACCACCTCCCCTGGCTCTCCTCTGTCCCCCAGATCTACCCCCGCTGCTCCCCTCTCTCCCTGCCGTCCCTCACCACCGTCTACCCCCACCGCCGGCAGAAACCCTCGGCCTCCACCACCCCGTCGCTTCCAGCTGGTGGCGTCGCGCTCGCTGGTGTCGAGGAAGACCGCAAGCCTCCCCTGCTTCACCTAGTACCCGCCGTCGAGGAGGAGAAGGACCGGAGCCGCAGGACCTCGCGACGCCGACCCCGAAACCCTAGCTCGCTCGGTCTCTGCATCATCGTCGCCCTGCTGCTCGCCGACCCGATCCGCCTGCACCGATGCCCTCCCGGTGAGCCCACGAACCCCCCTGACATCCTCGTAGTCGCATCCTTGCGCTGGTCGCGCCGGACCATCCGACGAAGGGCCTCTGTGCACCGGCGTCGCGTGCGTCTTCTCGCTCCCGCGTCGCTCTAAACCCTAGCTAGTCCTCACCTACCTCCCTAGCACCAACCCCCGCCCCACCGCACTGGTTCCGGCCCTCCGCGCGCACCCTCGCGACCCGCGTTCGATCCCCGCCTCGCGCCGCGCACCGATCGGTCGCCAGCGACGCGAGAAGAAAAATAGTAGCCGAAGCTCTTTTGCGCATACCCCCCCACGTTTGTTTTGCTCAACCCGCGCCCCTTCCGGCCCACCAGACAGCGTCTGCTCCCCTTTTTGCAGAAACCACCCCGCGGTTTTAAGCGCTTAACCCGCGCTCCTGAGCTCTCCCACGTGGCCAACCCCCTGAGCCCGGCTCTGACGCGTGGACCCGTGCCTGCTCTAGCCCACTCGTCATTCTCTGGAGCTAACCTAGATCGTGGTGATAAAAACACGTCCGCGCGCGGGTGTCCCAGTCAGCAGAGAGGCCCACCCGACAGTGACTGGGTCTATGGCAGCCTGAGTGAGAAAAGTCTCTGTCCAATTCGGTTTTAATTCAAATCTTTACTGAATTTAAATTTAAATTTGAATTTGAATTTGATTTGTAAAGATTTGAATTAAAACCGAATTGGACAGAGACTTTTCTCACTCAGGCTGCCATAGACCCAGTCACTGTCGGTTGGGCCTCTCTGCTGACTGGGACACCCGCGCGCAGACGTGTTTTTCTCACCGCGATCTAGGTTAGCTCCAGAGAATGACGAGTGGGTCAGAGCAGGCACGGGTCCACGCGTCAGAGCCGGGCTCAGGGGGTTGGCCACGTGGGAGAGCTCGGGAGCGCGGGTTAAGCGCTTAAAAACGCGGGGTGGTTTCTGCAAAAAGGGGAGCAGACGCTGTCTGGTGGGCCGGAAGGGGCGCGGGTTGAGCAAAACAAACGTGGGGGGGGGTATGCGCAAAAGAGCTTCGGCTACTGTTTTTCTTCTCGCGTCGCTGGCGACCGATCGGTGCGCGGCGCGAGGCGGGGATCAAACGCGGGTCGCGAGGGTGCGCGCGGAGGGCCGGAGCCAGTGCGGTGGGGCGGGGGTTGGTGCTAGGGAGGTAGGCGAGGACTAGCTAGGGTTTAGCGCGACGCGGGGAGCAAGCAGACGCATGCGACGCCGACGCACAGAGGCCGTTCGTCGGATGGTCCGGCGCAACCAGCGCAAGGATGCGACGACGAGGATGTCAGGGGGGTTCGTGGGCTCACCGGGAGGGCATCGGTGCAGGCGGATCGAGTCGGCGAGCAGCAGGGCGACGATGATGCAGAGAACGAGCGAGCTAGGGTTTCGGGGTCGGCGTCGCGAGGTCCTGCGGCTCCGGTCCTTCTCCTCCTCCTCGACGGCGGGTACTAGGTGAAGCAGGGGAGGCTTGCGGTCTTCCTCGACACCAGCGAGCGCGACGCCACCGGCTGGAAGCGACGGGGTGGTGGAGGCCGAGGGTTTCTGCCGGCGGTGGGGGTAGACGGTGGTGAGAGACGGCAGGGAGAGAGGGGAGCAGCGGGGGTAGATCTGGGGGACAGAGGAGAGCCAGGGGAGGTGGTAGATAGGGACGGGGGAGGGAGGTGGTGCCGTGGGGGAGTGGTTGGGGGTAAAGGTGGCTCGGCCACCTTTATCTTCCCTCTCCTTCACGTGCTTGGCAGGGGCAGGGCAAGGGGCGTACAGGTGGGGTAGGGTGCGGCCAAAGAGGTGGGAGGCTCGGGCTAGGGGGCCACAAGGCAGGGAGGGAAGGAGCAAGAGAGGGAGAGGCTCGGGTTAGGGGTGGAGCTAGGCTCGGGTAGAGCTAGGTTTGGAGCTAGGTTAGGGTTTGGGGTGGTAGCTAGGGCAGGGAGAGGTGGCCAGAGAGAGAGGGTGGCCGGTGGGGCCAGCTAGGGTAGGCCATGGTGGGGTGGCTCGGCTTAGAAGGAGGAGAGAAAGAGGGGGGGGTACTTAGGGTTTAGGTTTAGAGAGGGGTATGGTAGATTAGATGAGATGGAGAGGTAGGTTTAGGGTTTGAAGAGAGGGGGAAAGGTTAGTAGCTAGGGTGTTCATTTGTCGAGACCAAGCCAAGCACAAACCAACCCCAACAAGATCAAGGCTAGAGAAGAGAGGAAAAGGTGATGTGGTTTTGCAAAATATCTACTCAAAAAGCAACTAAAACGAAAGCTAGCAAAAGATGGTTGTTGCATGGCCCATGCATGATATTTAATGCCATGCTTATGTTGTGAAAACAAGATGATTTACATGGCCTTATTACTATGCATTCCAAAATGTGGAGTAAGGCCTAAGCAAAAAGGATTTCAGAGATAGCTCCAAGGGGAATAGATGGAGATGATCATGTTTGAGTAAAATTGGGACTTGCTAGTGTGTATGTTCCACTAGATGATCAATAGTCTCAAACTATTCCAACATGAGCATAATTCCATGATAAACCATATGGAAGCTAGAAGAAAGGGTCCCACTCACAAGGCATGCAAAGGTGGCCATGTGGCTCTCATGTTTCAATATTGTGGAAACAACATGATGCTAAGATGAGAGCATGTGGAATAGAATTGGATCCATCCCAACCCACAGGAGCTAGAAGTAAAACCAGTAAATGCCAAGCTCATATTTAGTTGGGTGGTGGAATTGTAAGGTGGTGAAAAGAAAGGTGGTGGAGTTAATAAGAGATATGCCCCCAACTCAACTTGGGCATCAGACAATATATCAAGAACCAAATACAATAACAAGAGGCAAATACAATTAATAATGCATATGAGATAAGAACCAAATCAAAAAGGGTTTTATATGATGCTCAAATGCAAGGAGGCATGATGACATGAGCATGATATAATGATGATGCAACAATTATATATTTGAAGTAGCCAATATATTACTAGACCAAGTAGCATTACAATTGTTAGACAATTGGGATGCTACAGAGCTGCCCTCTTCCATCTTATAGTTAAAGAACTTTTGAGAAGCCTCATAGTTCTCAACTGCCGCGTGAGTCTCAAATATCAGTTTGAGTTCACGGACAATATCATGTGGGTCTGAATTCTCTATCCTTTTCTGAAGCTCTAATTCTAAACCATACAATATAGCACACCAAACTGTGGAGTACTGAGTCTTCCGAGCGAGGTAAACATTCTTTACTTCATCGGTAGCAGTAGCTACAGGCGGGTCACCCAGCGGTGCATCCAGCACATAGGTCAAATTACTAGCATTGAGGACAATCCTCAAATTGCGGAACCAATCCGCAAAGTTGCTTCCATTTTTTTCAACTTTTCTTTCTCTAGGAACGCATTAAAATTGATGGTAGGGGCCGCCATTGATCTACAACATATTTGCAATAGTTTAGACTAAGTTTATGACAAATTGAGTTCTAATTAATAGTTAAATTAATCTAGGTGAACTCCCACTCAAAAAAATATCCCTCACATTGTTTTAGTGATCACACGAACCAAATCCACCACATCAAAACCGATCATCACGAGAGTTGATGTAGCTTCAGTGGCGAACAATCGACATGTTCATCATATGTACTATATGATTCATGCTTTACCTTTCGGTGATCCGTGTTCCGAGACCATGTCTGTACATGCTAGGCTCGTCAAGATCAAACCTTAGCTTCTGCATGAGCAAATCTGGCTTGCTCATGTTGTATACACGCAGAATCTAACACACCCGATCATCACGTGGTGCTTCGAAACAACAAGCTTTAGCAACGGTGCTTAGTGAGGATGAACACTTTAGAACTTGAAATTCATGTGCATGAGGGATCATCTTATAATGCTACCGTCATTAAATAAGCAATTCAAGATGCATAAAGGATTAATATCACATGCAATTCATAATATGTGATATGATATGGCCTTTCTTCTTTGTGCTTCTGATCTCCATCTTCAAGCACGAACATGATCTCCATCATCACTGACATTGCATCAAGGTCAATGACACTGCTCCATGGTTGTCGTCCACCAGCTTCAACTATTACAACTACTTTGAATAGACACGTGGGTCTTAACAGAAATTAAAGACAACCATATGGCTCCTGCCGGTTGCCAACTTACAATAAGGAACATTGCATACATCAAATATAATCACAATCATGGCCATATCACATCACATCACACCCCTACAAAACAAAGTTAGACGCCTCTAATTTCTTTGCATATTTTACGTGGTTTGGGGCTTTCAATAAGTGTCGATCTAACTTACGAACAAGAACCACAACGTTGATGTTTGAACTATCAAGTGCCCGTTGTACATTGGATCTATACTATAATGGGCGAGACAGACACCCGCAAAGCCACTTATGCAATACAATTTGCATGTTGAGCGCGGAGCAAGTCTCATGGTATGATGTCATGTAAGGTTAGCCCGGGCCGCTTCATCCCATCATACCGCAAGATGCAAAGTACACAAGAAGCAATTGATAATAAAAGGACCACCGCCCACAATGACCATTGTGTTCTACTCGTGCAACAGATCTACATATAGACACGGCTCTGATACCACTATAGGGGTTCGTAGCATGGAAAACAAAAAATTTCTACCGCATACAAACAAACAAGCCAAGATCTATCTACTAGATTGTAGCAATGAGTCGATGGAATAACTCACCCTCGAAGATTCCAAAGTGTTTAACGAGAGCGGATTCTCGTGGGTGATGTAGTCGTACTCTTGCCGATCTCAAGATCGCGTAGACGATCCTTCCGGCGCTGCGTTCCGGCAGCTCTCCCGTAGTCGGTCACACGTTCGGTACTCGATGAAGACCTTCCTCTCCCTTGTTCCAGCAGGCAGCGGAGGTTGTAGCACTCTCCTTGCGATTCCGGCAGCACGACGGCGTGGTACCGGAAGTAGAGGGGAGATCTCGCAGGGCTTCGCCTTAAGCTGGAGCGAGTATGGTGGACTATGAGAGAGGCCTCGGTGATCTAGGGTTTAGACACACCAAGGAGAGGGAGCTAGGGCGGCGGCTAGGGCAAGGGGATTGCCCCAAGTCGGCGGCTAGGGTTTGCCCTAGGGCGGCGGCGGCTGCAGGAGGGCCGGCGACTAGGGCTAGGGTTTTGGGTGGTGGAGGTGTAGATCTAGAGGGGCAGCCCTGCCCCTCCTTTTATAGGTGGGAGGGCGCGGACAAGGGGAGGGGAGTCCTCCCCCAACTCGGCCTCCTTGGCCGGCGGTGGAGGGAGAGGAACTCCTCCCCAAGTAGGTTTCCTACTCTCCCTCCACCAAGCAAACTTGTCGTTTGACTTTTCAAATTGGTGTTTGACTTTTCAAACTAGGATTTGATTTATCTCTTTATTTTTCTCAGCGATGACACCTAGTACATGATGCAATCATTCCAACTTGTTATGACACATTCATGTACCCTTCCCCTCCGGAGTGCCGGACCTTCCGGAACCTTCTAGAACATTCCCGATGAAAACACCGGAATCATTCTCCAACCCCCAAACAGGACTTTCCTTATATGAGTCTTATTCTCCGGAACATTGTGAATCTCCTCGTGATATCCCGGATCCCATCCGAGACTCCGAACAACATTCGGTCTCTTACTCATCATTCCATAACTACTCAACAACATTATGCGGACATGATCGAGACACTTCTCCGAACAATAACCAATAGAGGAATCTGGAAATTCATATGGTTCCCACATATTTCTACGATTACTTTGCGATAGAATGAACCATTTACATACGATACCAATTTCCCTTTGTCTCACGATAGTTTACTTATCCGAGGTTTTGATCATTGGTATCTCTACATACCTAGTTCAACCTCGTTACTGATAAGTACTCTTTTCTCATTCCCGTGATATGTGATCCCTTGTGAGCCAGTCACATGCTTGCAAGCCAATTGGATGACATTCCACCGAGAGGGCCCAGAGTATATCTATCCGTCATATGGATGGACAAATCCCACTCTTGATCCATGTGACTCAACCAATACTTTCTGAATACTCAATGCCACCTTTATAATCACCCAGTTACGGTGTGGTGTTTGATGTCATCAAAGCATCCTTCCGGTGATGGTGATAAGCATGATCTCATGGTCGAAGTAATTAGGTTACTATGTATCAGAAAGCATATAGCAATTGAACTATTAAAATGACTTGATCTTTATGCTCCGCTTATCTATAGGAGTATGTCCATCATACCATTCTCCTAACGATATGATCTTGTTGTTAATAACATCTCAATGTTCATGATAGGGAAACCACAATCATTTATTAACCATCAATCTAGTATTATACAGAGGCTTTACTAGGGACTCTAATTTAGTTTACAAATCACACAAGTATTAATGTTTCCTTGTTAATACTGTTATAGCATGAATGTAAACATTTATCATAAACACAAAGATATAATAATAACTACATTTATTATCGCCTCTAGGGCATATCTCTAACAGGCCGAGGATCCTTCCATGAAGAGGAAGGACTGCTCAACCGATGCGCCCGAGGCCGGCGCGAATAAGAAGAAGGTCGCTGACTCGACGAACGACACAGCGGTGGAGACTGAAGCGGGTGTGTCTGCTCTTCAGCAGCGAAGTCAGCGACCTAAGAGGTCGAGGTCATGGAGGTGTACGCTCCTTCCGTGGGCAAGCTACCGGCAGCAAAGTCACCCGCAGCAAAGCCTGCCTCGTTCCCGCGGTTTGTGGCAAAGGCCACGGATGTGCAATCTCTGATGGTACTGGAGGTTATTGATGACCACAGCGAGTCTGCGTCGCAGCCTCCGAGCGGTGGGGCAGCCTCGACCTACTTCATGGGAGTCTCCGAGCTTCACCATCTGCTAGGCGTGGCCATCTAGGTAATCCCATTCCCTGAGAGCTCGGTCACAAATTTTTGGCGATTGGGCTCTTTAGAACTTGTGCTCCCCAGTCCCCGAGGGTCCCCTTGCCATGTTATTTGGCGGATCGAGTCTTGAAATATTTGTGTTGATAATGGCCTTGCTTTTCTGCAGACTGAGGCGGCTGACTGGCAATCCGCGCTGCAACGGGTGGAGAAAGAGTTGGCCGTGCCGCATGAAGAAGCACGTCATCTGAAAGCTTTAGTCGCTGAGCGTCTTCCATGTAGTTAGCCATACTTATTTGGTGATTTCGGTGCTGATGCAGGCTAATTGTTGCATAGAGAACAAGAATGCCAAGCTGGTGAATGATTGCGAGGGGTATGTGCTGGTCGCCGAGATGGAGTTAGTGAAGGTGGCCCTTGCCACGACAGACGATATGGGGAGAGCGGCAGTCATGGCTGCGAATTCGGATTGCGCCGCGTCTGACTCCATTATTGCGGATTTGGAGACCAAGTTCTCCAATCTGAAGAATCATGTGAAGGGGATTTGCCACCGCCTCCTTGGTAAGGATGCTCCTTGATTCTTGGTACTAGAGGGAGTCCCTGAGCGTGTCTAGTCCTCGAGTGGGCCAGAGTGAGTGCCACCTTATTTTAATGTGCTGATGTTTTAGGTCCGGGCGATGCCTCTTTGCGGGATTTTTCTGCGGAGCAGTGCATGAGTGCAGTGTTAAACGCCACCTCAAAGTCATCATCGTGCAATCATGCTGTCCTCCAAAACATGACCCCGACCGAGGTGGTGACCGCAAGGTTCATGGACGTGTGGCCCTACTAGAGTTGGCGCCCGCGATGGTGGAGTGGATGGCGCATTGTGCGTTTTGTCACGCGGCGACCGCGGCCTTGAGCCTTGGGATTTCCCACTTCCCCGAGGTCTTTGACCTCGACGATGTGACGAGCGGGTATCCCTTGTCGACTGGGGCGGTGGAGGCCGCCGAGGTTGTCGTGTTGCAGGCGAAGGCGGCTCTGTGTGTGGAGCGGGTGCTAACCATGAACGACCTCCTGTAGTATCAAGCGACGCAGGTGGCTCCTGGCGACGCCGACCCAGAGCATCGAGACTTCCCATCACAGCGTCCCTTTTGGTCGGCGAGCGAAAAGGATTTTTCCACGTACCTGGCAAAGCCGATCAAGGTGGCCAAGTCGCCGAGCGATGCTTCTATTTTGTAGCCTGCAAAGTAGGAGGACTAACCATGTAATAGGGTTAGTGTCGAATGGCTTTGTACAAAACCTTTTGACTATGTATGAATGTGTTTGTATGCACATGTGTGATGGCGACTTCATGTTTGTTAATTTCATTCAAGTTTTTACTTTGTGAATTTGGTGAATTGGGGGTATCTAGTCCCCGAACATGTATTGATTATGTTTGCACGCACATGACTGACGAGTTAGTGTGTCTGCGAGCTGTTTTGGATAACTCTTAGTCGACTTCGCGTGGCTCGAGGAGCCAGTCGTGTGGCAACCCCGAAGGACCCACTATACTTGGCGTTTTTCCCTGGATGCGTACGAGTTCGTTTTTGATGAGTCCCCGAGCGTGGTACTTGGCCGTTCGAAGCGTTGATCCTCAGGTAGGAAGGATTTGTGCTGCGCTATTTGTCTGTAGCGCGTCACCCCTCCTGGATCATGGTGCCAATCGCTAGGTGACCCCTGGTGTTAGACTATTGGCACTAGGGGTACCATATCCTATCAAGACGACCCACAAGACATGCCCTAGTGGAGTCTTCGAGGAGTCAGACCCTTGCCAGAGGACCCAACAAGCACATAGCACCCTTCTCCCACCACTGCGGTTGCCTCACGAGGGACGACTTTGTAGTTTGGGGCATCACGCTCTAGAACACGTGCCAACGGCAGTCCACGGTTAGGCTGGACTACCTCGAAAAAGCAAGATGTTGCCCGTCCCCTTTTGGAAAAATAAGGGACAAATGACGCAAGAAGGTCGCAGAGCCAGGCGCACAACTTTGGTGTAAAGAAGCCAGGATGGAGCGGCAGCACGGAGACCGTCCACTACAACACCCGACAGCTGGTAGGCGTCCAGAAGAAGACAAGAGGCAGCCTATGCCTCCAGCGCGGGAATGTGGCAACCCTTCCCGCCAAATGTTTTGGGGAAAGAGGACCAGTGTTGCTCTATATAAAGGCTCCTCCTACCTCAGAACTGATCGATCCCTAGCGATCTAAACCCTACAGATCTCATCTCCATTGTATCCCCATGAAGCCAAGCAAGCAATACAACAAAGCAAGAGTATGGGCTTTACCTCCTCACGAGGGTCTCGAACCTAGGTAAAAAAGACTGTGTCAACTCTATTAAGTGATTCTTGCCTTTACGTCACCGCCAGTCATCGAGGCTCCTTGAGAACACATGTTTAGCCCGCTCTCAAACCTAGGATCGTTGGATCCTAGTTCCTTCACGGGACAAATCTCCGACATTTGGCGCACCAGGTAGGGGGAGCCAACGGCTGTGGTAGTTGCGGAGGCTCTATTGATAGACCGCTGATCGAGCTGCAGCGATGTCGTGTTCCTCGTCGAGGGTGTCGACGGTGTCTTCGAGTGCGGCCGTCGATTCAGCTTCGCTGTAGGCAACGACCCGTGGGGCCTTGTGGCGTACCTCTACAGCCAGCACGGCTTCGGCTCCGTGCACCATGAAGAAGGGCGTGCAGCCAGTTGAGCTGTTTGGCGTTGTGTGCAAACTCCATAGAACGGAGGGTAGCTCTTGTGTCCAGGATCCTGCGAGTCGCTGGAGTGGGATCATTAGGCGCTTCTTGATGTCACCACCGATGAGGCCATTGGCCTTTTCGACCTGCCCGTTTGTTTGTGGGTGCGCCACGGAGGCGTATGTGATGTTGATTCTGAGGTCTTCGTAGAAGTCCTAGAATTCCTTGGAGATGAAGTTTGACCCATTGTCGGTGATGATGTTGTGCGGCACGCCGAACCTGTAGACAATGGATTCGAAGAACTTGACGGCCGTTTTGCCCATTTGGTTAATAACGGGCATGGCTTCGATCCACTTGGCGAATTTGTCGACTACGACCAGGAGGTAGACGTGACCTCCTTTCGAGGACTTGGGCAATTTGCCGATCATGTCGAGGCCCCATTGGGTGAAGGGCCAGGCCAGGGGTATAAGCCTGAGCTCCGATCCTGGTGCGTGTGGTTTATCTGCGAACCTCTGGCACCCGTTGCACCTTCGGACGATGTCCTTGGTGTCATTCATAGCCGTTGCCCAGTAGAACCCAGCTCGTAGAGCTTTGGCGACAAGGGCGCGGCTGCCCATGTGATCGCCGCAAATGCCCTCGTGGATGTCTTAGAGGATGGTTTTGCTATCACCGATGGTGACGCACCTTTGGAGTATACCCGAAATGCTGCGCTTGTACAGCTCGCCATTGATGATGGTGAAGGCCTTGGACTGGCGAGATATGCGTCGGGCATTTGTCGGGCTGTCAGGCAGCTCCCCGCCTATCAGATATTGGAGGTATGGCTGTGTCCATGTTTCTTCCACTGCCATGACCTGCATCAGGTTGACCAATGTGACCTCTATGTCAAGTTTTTCTTGTCCTTCCTGTCCTTCGGGTAGCGCAGCCCCCGAGTGCTCTGCTTCTTCGGGTGATCCCTTTGGGAATTTCCTTTTGATGGATAGCACGCAGATCTGTTCGAGGAACACACCTGGTGGCACCCGTGCGCAGGTGGAGCCGATGTTGGCGAGTCTGTCGGCCTCTTCGTTGCTTTCTCTCCCAACGTGCCGAAGCTCGCAGCCGTCAAAGTCTCCTTCGAGTGCGTTGTAGAGTGCGCGGTACGCAATCATGTTGGCGGCGTGTGCGTCGCACTTGTTCATCGTCTGCTGGACGACGAGGTTTGAATCTTCGTAGATGACCAGGCGCGTCGTTTCGCAGATCTTGGCCATCCTCATGCCGTGGATGAGGGCCTCATAATCGGCCTCGTTGTGGGAAGCTCGAAATTTCATCCGGAGGACATACTTCATCTTGTCGCCCTATGGGGAGGTCAGTATGACCCCGTCTCCTACTCCGGCCTCGCACTTGGAGCCGTCGAAGTGCATCGTCCATGACTGTGTCGTGTCCGGTGTGTCTGGCAGCTGTAGTTCCATCCAGTGGACAAGGAAGTCCGGAAGGACCTGAGACTTGGTCGTGTGGCGCTTCTCATAGACGATGTCTAGAGGTGACAACTCGATGCCCCACAGGGACACACGTCCTGTGGCCTCCGAGTTGTTCAGGATTCTGTTCAGGGGTGCTTCGTTCACGACCATCACCTGATGCTCTTGGAAGTAGTGGCTGAGACGACGAGCCGTCATGAATACGCCGTAGGCGAGTTTCTAGTAGTGAGGGTACCTTTGCTTGGTCGACGTCAATACCTCGCTCAGGTAGTAGATTGGGAGTGGACCCCGTGGGTCTTGCCATCTTTGGGTCTTTCGACCACAAGCCCGGTGCTTACCACCTAGTGTGTAGCTGCTATGTATAGCAGTAGAGGTTCGCGCTCTTTTGGCATGACCAAGACGGGCGAGGTAGAGAGAAGCCGCTTTAGATCTTCGAATGCGTCGTCCGCTTCGGGCGTCCATTCGAATTTTGTCTGCCTTGCGTAGCAGCTGATAGAAAGGTAGGGCCTTTTTCGCCCATGCGGCTGATGAACCTGCTCAACGCCGCGATTCGCCAAGCAAGCTGCTAGACCCCCTTGAGGTTCTTCGGCTTCTCCATGGCCATTATGGCCTGGATTTTCTTCGGGTTCGCTTCGATTCCTCGCTGGGAGATGAAGTAGCCTAGTAGCTGACCAGATGGGACGCCGAAGGCGCACTTTTCTAGGTTTAGCTTGATCTTGTATCGATCAAGGTTGTCGAACGTCTCGCGGAGATCGTTGATGAGTGTCTTGGCCTCCCTTGTTTTGATTACTATGTCATCGGCATAGACTTGGATGTTGCGGCCGATCTGGTCCTTCAGGCATGCCTGTATGCACGGTTGGTGCGTGGCGCCTGCGTTCTTCAGCCCGAAGGGCATTGTGTTGTAGCAGAACACTCCGAACAGCGTGATGAATGCCGTTTTCTCCTCATCTTCGACCTTCTGTCGAATCTGGTTGTAGCCTAAGTAGGCGTCGAGGAAGGAGAGCTTCTCGTGTCCTGCAGTCAAATCGATGATCTGATCGATTCGAGGGAGAGGGAAGTGATCCTTCGGGTAGTGCTGGTTCAGCGATGTGAAGTCCACGCACATCCGCAGGATGTCCGTGTCTTTGTTGGGGACCATCACGGTGTTGGCGAGCCACTCGCTTTCCTTGATCTCCCTGATGAAGTTTGCATCTAGTAGTCTATTGACTTCGACTCCGATGGCTTCGGCCCGTGGTTCGGACAGTTGTCGGATGGACTGTTTGACGGGCTTGGCGTATGGAAAGACGTTGAGTGCGTTCTCGGGGAATTCCCTGGGAACTCCTGGAATATCCGCAGGACACCAGGCGAAGATTTCCCAATGCTCACGGAGGAATTCGACGAGCGCGCTTTCCTATGCGGGGCTGAGGTCGTTGGCTATCAGCACCGTCTTGGAGGCGTCCGTCGGGTGGACCTGCACCTTCTTTGTGTTGACAGTGGAGTCGAAAGACATGTTGGGTGCGTTCTGTCTTGCAACTGGGGGTGCCCCATTGTCCTTCACCTCTCGAAGCCTTATGAGCTCCTCCTTCATGGCGAATGACTGGGAGATTCTGTTGAAGTCCCTATCGTAGTGGTCCAATCGGGTGAAGCTCCCATGGACCATGATGACGCCCTTCGGTCCTGGCATCTTGAGTAGCAGGTACGCGTAGTGCGGTATTGCCAAGAACCGTGCGAATGCCACATGCCCGAGGATGGCGTGGTATTGTGATGGCCAGTCCACCACTTCAAACTCGAGTCTCTCGCACCGAAAGTTGTCGGGCTTGCCGAAGATGACGTCGAGCCATATCTTTCCCAGGGAGAATATACCCTTCCTTGGGTCGATGTCGTGGAACATTGTATCAGATTGTTCCAGGCTGCACATCGGGATCCGCATTGCTGCTAAGGTGCTGGCGAACATCAGATTGGTGCCGCTGCCGTTGTCCGTGAAGACCCGGCTCATATCGAATCCTCCGATCTGTGCCTCAAGCACCAGGGCAGCATGACCTGGGCGAGGGACCTGGCAAGGGTGATTTCAACGGCTGAACGTGATGCAGGACTCCGATCCGCTGAGGTACTCAGGGATGGCGGGTGGAGCGGTCACAACCAGATTGATCTGACGGGTGATTTTCTTCTGCACCTTATTCGTTGGACGCCCCTTTTGGATCATTAGTGATCCCTTTGGCACGGGGTACCCATTTCTACCGTTGTTCTGCGCGGGTGCGATTGGATAATTTGAAGGTCCCACGGGTGGTGGTGGAGGAGCTCCGTGGGCGATGTCGCCTGGTGTGGGAGCGTTCCCGTACCTGGGGATCGGGGCTTGTTGCCTCATCTGGGACATGCTCTCGCTGAGTTTCTGGAACTCGCGGCAATCCTTGAGCATGTGGCTTGCCTTCTTTTTACCATCCTGCTTGTCAATGTAGAAGTGGATTGTGCACGGAGCCGACAGCTTGCCTTATGCTGAGGGTCTGTCGTCGCGGCCGCGACGTTGCCATGACTGTGTTGGGCGTCCTCCGTCGCGGAAGTTGCTTCTGCGGTATCCGCCGCTGCTGCGGTTCCCGTCGCTGCAGCGGTAGGTGTAGCCATCCGCGACCATGTCGGGTCCGTCACGATCGTCGTAGAAGCGCGATATTATATTGCTACGGCGTTCATGTCGCCAGCCATAGTCATCTTCCTCTTCTGAGTGAGCTCGGTGGACGGAGTCCTCGCCATCTGCCTATCTGTTGGCGATGTCCATGAGGTGGTAGAGTGTCTTGAGCTTGACGCACCCAAGTTCTTCCTTGAAGTCCTGGCGCTTGACGCCATCCTTGAATGCGTCGATCGCTCTCTCCTCAGAGATGTGCGCCGCGGAGTTCTTGGTGTTCGACCAGCGTAATATGTACGAGCGAATGGATTCGCCCGTTCGTTGGGTGCAGGCCCGCAGCTCCACGATCGAGGCTGGCCTTTTGCTGGTGCCTTTGAAGTTTTGGATGAAACTATACGCTAGTTCCTCCTAGCTTCGGATGGATCCCGTGGATAGGCTGCTGAGCCAGATCCGGGTTGCGCCTGTCAGCTGCAGCTGAAGGCATTGTAGGGCGGTGTCCTTGTTTCCGCCATGTAGTTTGACGGACGACAGGTGGTCGCTGAGCCACGCCTTGGGGTCATGTGTGCCGTCGAACTTTGGAGTGTCCATAGGAAGCTTGAAGTTCCATGGCATCCGCATCCGTTGAACGGATCTACTGAAGCATCGGGCTCTGCAGAGTTCTCCTTCGTCGTCGTCCTCCTCGGATTCGGACGAGCATATGCGCTTGGCGCACGCTTTGTCGATCTTGCGCTGGGTGAGATCACTTCGAGCGTCGTAATCGCGGCTGCGATGGCGCGAGCTCTTGTGCCTTCGAGGTTGGTCGTGCTCTTCATCGTTGGATGAAGGCGTGGGGCTGCGGTTGAAACTGACCGCATCCTTCTTCTTTGGCTCCGCAGGAGCTTCTCCGTGGAGCGCAGCTACAATGAGTCCGAGTCCGGTAAGTGCGGACTTGTGCATGGCCCTTTTCGTGTCCCCCACCGGAGGTGGATGGGACGAGAGGTATGTGGTGGCTTCCATGATCACAGCTTGCGGTGTCTTCGGGATGACATTGTCGTTGGCATCCATCTCCATGAAGGACGTGTTGAGGGTCCGAGTCACCTCGCGACGTGCCTTGGGATCCATGTTCTCCGTGCGATAATGGTGCTTGTTGCCATGGTTGCCATGCGAGCTAGAGCCACCCATGGCGGAGAGCACAGCTCGCCGCGCACTAGACTCCGAGGCTGCTTGTTTGAGTTTGTCAAGCACCTCTTGCATCTCCACCTGCTTCTTGTGCTCTTCGACTAGGAGCAGGTGGTATGCCATCAGTAGGTCCCATGAGGAACCAACAGGCAGGATCTTGTTGTCTGCCACGGCTTCGCGTGCTTGATCCCATCCTTCATCGCTGAGGTGGATGATCGATTGGGATCGATGTCATCCTCGTTGGACGAGGGGACTGGTTTCTCCTGTTCTCGCCATTTCTACCCTGTGGGTTGGGTGGCGGGTTGTGCTCCTGATCCACGTCGCTCTAGATGACTACGGCACATTGGTAGCTCTCGTAGATTAAATCGCTGCTGCCACAGCTTTCGGATCCGGAACCGTAGGTCCCATCCTCCGATGGTGGATCGCACAGATCTGAGTTGTAGCTGCTGCTGTCATAGGACTCATCTTTTGATGGTGATGTGCGTAGCATGGGGTGTAGATCCCATGAAGCAGGCCTTATCAATCGCATGGTCACCCGCTCTGGGAGACGGAGAGTGCCGGTCTGCCCCACCTGGCAGCTGAAGCTCCCGAACAGGATCTCGAGCCCGTCGCGAACAGGCTCGAAGTCCTTCAGGGTGGCTGGCGAGTGGGCGGTGATGTCAAAAGCGCCAAAGAGGAGATGACTCTCCGTCGCCGCGGAGTTGTAGATCGTTTTGGTTGGGACCGTCATGAACACACAATCAGTGTCCCCAATTCTCACAGATGGCGCCAATTGATGAGGTTTAATGTCGTCAATGCCCATTGTTATGAGCTTGGGTTTTGGAGAACATGGGGATGCTGAAGATCGCGGAACGGTTAGCAAACAAGCAACACGGGGACAGGAAGCTTACCCAGGTTCAGACCCCCGGAGGGAAAACCCTACTCCTTCTTGTCTTCTCTTGATTACAGTGGAACCGAAAAGTACATGGGTGCGCAGATGCAATCTGGCGTGGAGGTGTGTATGCGGTGGTATGCGAAGTGCCCTCCTCGTCGTGCCCTCCTAGCCTTTATATAGATATAGGCAGGTCCCAGGCACAGACCGAGTCGGTTACAAGTTTTAGGGTTTGCCCCTTTGAATATTCTATCTACTATAGTCTTGTTCTCCAAGGATCCAAAGGTGTCATGGGCCCTGGCCACCCAAAAGTCTTCATGGGCTGGCGCATGTTCTCGTGGGCCTTCCTTGGGCTGGACTAGGTATGCTAAGATCATGTACCCGTAGGGTATAACCATGTCACTCTGTGCAAATACCTGCAACTCTTTGACCATACACTCGTCAGGGTTGCATGGGCTTCCGACGCGGAGGTCATCGCGGCCTTCGCCGACACCCGGGTGCTCGGAAGGATTGGCCGCCATAGGGAGAACTTCGCAATAGTTGCTGAGCTCTTTGAGGTGGTCGATCGTTGTGCCAAGGCAAAAGAGGGTAACATGTTCTCCCGTGGCAACAAGGATTCGGAAGACATGCCAATGGAGCCTGAGGGAAGTGTTGGCTAGCATGCGAAGAAGGCCACCAGGAAACGCCTGGCGTGGCAAGGTGTAGGCCGAGCGCTTGACCAAGGCCCATACTGTGTCTTCCATAAGAGACAAGGCCATGACACCAGAGAATGCGTTAGACTCAGGAAGGAGAGAGAGAAACACGACATCAAGAGAAGTAAGCCTCAGGGGTAGGGTTTTTGAGAAAGGGAATGGCCGGTTTCACATATGGTTTCTGATTGTTCTTTTCTACAAACACGTTCGTTCTGCTAGTTGTTCCCTTCTCCCCACACGCTTTTCATGTTCTCTTATATCTTCCATAAGAGAAGGGGTTGGGATTGTGCCATCGCCGGTTCTTTCCCCGTCAACGATGCGGTCCCAAAGTGTTGAACTCTAAACTTGCGGACTAGATCCTGCAATAGGTCACCTCACCCACGGTTACCGGTGCTTGAAACCCTCGCATGGTGTATAAATGAAACAGGATAACGCTGGAGGCACGATAGGCCCAGGGGTGCATTAGCCCCTAGGTAGGATCGTCAAAATGTGTAGGACCTAGGATCCCCCCTTAGGAAGATCACATGAAGGCACAGGCCCCGCGGCACGCCCCTCGAGAGCCTTATGGGCGGCATGGGAGGCTCAGATCTCCGCAACTCAAACTCTTCAGGGCCTAAAGTGTCAAGCTCTGAATTTATGGTTCGTTCCTCGGCCGTAAGTCACCTCGCCCACGACTCCTGGCCACATGGGAGGCTCAGATCTCCGCAGCTCAACTCTGTAGGGCCTAAAGTATGGAGCTCTAAACTTACGGTTCATTCTTCGGTCGTAAGTCACCTCGCCCATCAGTCCTGACTGCATGTGAGGCTCAGATCTCCATAAGTCAAACTCTTCAGGGCATAAAGTGTGGAGCTCTGAACTTACGGTTTGTTCCTCGGCCATAAGTGACCTCGCCCACGGCTCTTAACCGCATGGGAGGCTCAGATCTCCGCAGCTCAACCTTGTCGGAAACTAAAGCATCAAGGTCTGAACTTACGGCCCGTTCCTCGGCCGCAAGTTACCTTACCCACGGTTCCCGACTCTTAAAAGCGAAAAATACAAAAACTTTCATACTGGCCATTGGTCTCTCCCTGAAAGGCCAGCCGGCCCAACTTGTTCCCCACAGTTCTCTCCTCGAGAGGCTCACGGGGTGGTTCAGGAGGCCTTATCCCTACTGCAGCCAAGACCACAGGGACCAGGAACCCTCGAGTCTGAACTTACCCTCCATCAGCGGTGGCAAGTTACCTCTTTCTTGGATCCTAACAATACTATGTAGGCGTTCCCACAGGCTTGTGTGGCCCTCTCCTCGAGAGGCCTCAGGAGAAGCACAACTCTCCGACAAAGCACAAATGGACATGGATGGAACAAACATACATAACCGTTCTAGGTCCAGTCACGACTAACGAAACAAAGTTCACCAAAATAAAAAGGATTTCAAGGCAAAAAGCCCCTTAGGCCGACGGCTTTAGGGCTCTACCCTCAGGGGGATGTCTGTTGCTCCTGCCTACGGAAGGCGAACCTCCACGGGGAGCACTGCCTTCATCTTCAGGTGTCGCATCAGCCTTGGAGGAGTCGTCCACTTCAGACCACTTGAACAACGGAAAGAACTCGTCCAAATGTTCATCCACGAGCTGCTAGAAGTGGGCGAACTCACTCACCGGGACCTTCCAGGGAAAGTTGGCATCGTGTTGGTAAAGGGTAGAGAAGACCTGGATCGCGACAGTCTTCATTATCTTCGGTCACTCGCTGAGGTGGTACCCGTGGTAGAGGGCGGATCGCCCTTCCAACACAGTGGTGATTCGGGAGAAGAGTTCTAGGTAGGCTACATCCCCGTCGACATCGGCAAGGGGCTCGGGGGTGAAGTAGGTCACCCCGAAGGTCACGAGGGTGTCGCGCGCATGTTTGGCGAGTGCTCGGTACATACTGCAGTGCTCCCTCTCCAGCACCCGGAGGTCTCTCTCCAGTTTATCATGCTCATTCCAACGCTTTTGGAGGTCCTCGTGCGCGGCCCAAATCTCCTTCAGGCCATCCAACTCGACAATCGCCTCGGCAAAGTGCTCCTCCGCCCGATGGAGGGAGGTCTCCAGCTCCCGCCTCTTCTCAGTGAAGTGGGCCTCTTGGGTGTGGGCTCTCTCCTGCCACTCGATCCTGATGGACTGGCAGAGCTGCGAGAGAGTCTTGTCGTTTACTTTCTACAGTCGCTCCTTCTCCTCGGTCACCTTCGCGTAGCAACGGCGAAGGTGATCGTCGAGTTTGGCACTATGGTTGTCCACATCAAGGGTGCGCTCCTCGACCATCTGGTGAGTGCTCTCCAGTTACGCATCACATGCCTCCAAGCGGCTCTTTTCTAGCTTGACCTCGTCCTCGCGGATTCGAACAGCCTCGTCGCGAAGGGCCACGTCCGCTTCCTGCTAGGCAACCCTCTGCCGGTCTGCTTCAACCTCTCGCTCGGAGAAGGCGAGGGCATGGTCACGGACAGAGAGGTTGCCCACCACCCCTCTCAGGTCCGTGAGAGAGGCGCCGACCCCACCCTAAGACGGAACCGGGCCTCGGGAGGGCTCTAGAGACTGAGCTTTTCCAGGGGTACAAGCACCACGTGGGGCACTCGCCTCGCCATGGTTCTCCCATTGCTTCTGGGCCTCCGCAAGAGCAGCGCGCTCCAACTGCATCCGGCGCCACGCGCCAACCAGCTGGTTCTCTACTGCGGCAAAGTCCACGAGGTACCTCTCAAGCCCAAAATGCGATGTGTCCATGATAGAACGGAGGGACTCCGACCGTCTAAGGAAGGGATCCACTGAGGATGGCATAGTAAGCTCACTCGGGCCCGTGCTTCCGGAGGCTCGGGGGCTCCCCTCGGGAGGGTCGTCATTACTTTGTCCAGCCGGGGACGGCGACACACCTTATGCACCTACAAGATCTTCAATCAGCGGAGCATCGTCGCCCACAACCACCAGGTAAAGGTAATACCATCCGGCCTCAAGGGGAGTGACTCCGCCTCTCTATCGGGGAATGAGCACCGTCCCCATCGAGCTCCAATGCACCATCGGAGCCTGATGTTGCTGCATCCTTCTTCCTCTTCTCGTCGCTCCTATGTCAAACAACATGATCAGGGGGCTAGAAATGAGGGAGGAAATAGAGCCTAGGGAGCGGTCATAAGTTTACACACCCCGTGGTTGCTGTTCTTACGAAGGACCAGTCGGCCTTCCGCGCTCCTGGGACAGGAAATCGGGAACCTCTTCAGGCATGGGTCGCTTCCAGGTCGCACGAGATGCGACAGCAGCGGAGACTGAAGGGAATATAACCAAGAGGCAATAATAAAGTGGTTATTATCTTATTCCTTGCTTATAGCCAGAAAGCCATAGGTGTTCAATACGCAAAGTTTTCAAACTAGATTATTGTCTCTAGTGCAAGTGGGAGACTAAAGGGAATATGCCCGAGAGGCAATAATAAAGTGGTTATTATCTTATTCCTTGTTTATGATAAATGTTTATTTTGCATGCTATAATTGTATTAATACAGAAATGTTAATACACGTGTGTTTAATAAACAAATAGAAAGTTCCTAGTTATGCATCTCTTATAAACTAGCTCGTTGATTAACAAGATGATCAAAGGTTTCCTGATCATGGACATTGGATGTTGTTAATAACGAGGTCACAGCATTGTCGGAATGATGTGATGAACATTCATCCGAAGTGTAGCATTACGTTCAAGGTCATTGTGTTTATGTTGCTATAACATCATACGAAGTAATCTTAGTCCTTAGACCATGAGATCATGTCAATCACTAACACCGGAAGAGTATCTTCATAACATCAAACATCGCACCATAACAAGGTGACTATAAAGATGGGTTCAGTGCTACGAAAGTGTTGTGTTGAGGCTCATGAATCAAGAGTGGAATTTGTCCATCCCGATGACGGATAGATATACTCTGGCCCTCTCGGTGATATCACATTAGTTAGCTTGGAAGCAAGTTATTTGATCACTAGAATGTTATATCACGGGAACGAGAAAATAGTACATGTCGGTAACGAGATCAAACTAGGTATGAAGATACCAATGATAAAATATCGGACCTGTAATATATCGCGAGACAAAGGGATTGACTTACATGCATATAAGGTTCACACGATCACAGAGTCATCGTTGAATATGTGGGAGTTAGTACTGATCTCCAGGTCCCGCTGCTGATTATTGATCGGAGAGGGGTCTCGATCATGTATGCATTATTCGTGAACTGTAAGGTGACACACTTAAGGGATACTGACACCACTTGGAGCAAATAATATGCCAGAGAAAGAAAAATAAAGAGCATGAATTTATTTCAATAGACACCGGAATTGTTTCGGTTGAAATTGCTGAATCTGGTCCTGCATGTGAAATTGAAATGCTGTAAGGGGTTTTATGTGAATGTTTGTTAATTAAAGTAATTAAAAATATTCTGAATAAATCAATAAATGGAGTTTTATTTAAAGAGAGATTACATTAAATTTGGTGGAAAGTTAATGGGAATTTGAGTGGAGAAAATGGAGGGTCATCTTTATGTGAGTGGAGCTTCCACCTCATGAATGAGGGAGAGGTTGGGCCACCCTCCATGGCCGGCGGCCATGCCCCCTTGGGCTGCCCCTCTCCCCTATAAGAGGAGCACCTCCTCCTCCTCCACTCTCACACCTCCTCATGAAGGATCCCTCTCCCCCTTTAGATTTTCCCCATGGTCTCGGATCAGCGAGATACATGTTTCCGGTGGCTTTTTCTGGAAGGATTTGTTGCTTCCGCTTCTTCGTCGGAGCAAGGGAACAAAGTTTGTCGGGGTAACCAAACGTGTGTGCGATCATGGATACACCACTCCTTTGAAGTGCTGGACTAGATGGTGCTGGACCTGCTAGACCGGATGGACTTCTTCTCGATCTTGAGAACGGCAAGCGTTCGACTACATCGTCCACGAGTACAACCTCGTTAATGCTATTCGGTCTTCGAGGGTATGTATTCTATGAATGTATATCCACCCGTTGCTTTTATCTAGTAGATAGATCTTGATACTTAGTTGTTCCCATCGTAGGAATTTTTTGTTTTCTATGTTGCAAACCCTACAGTGGTAGATGCTTTGCACGGGTAGTACACATATGAGTATGTGGGCGCTGATGGTCGTGTTATTTATTCTGCCTTGTACTTTGGATATTGGTGGCATAGTGGGATGAAGTGGCCCGGACAAACTTTACATGTCCTCACACATGAGATCTAATCCATGATCGACATGCAACTAGTTTTGCATAAGTGGCTTGCGGGTGTCTGTCTCTCCTACTATAGTCAAAATCTTTTTTTGGCATAGATACTATAGTCAATATCTAATTTACAACGAGTTATGAATAATTTGATTATCATCGTTGTTGTTCCATGTTCGTAGGTAAGAACGGTTCTATCCGCGAAAGCCCTCAGCCACGCAAAACATGCAAAAGATAAATTAGAGGCATCTAGTTTTTTGTTTTGCCGGGCAAGTACTATGATATGGTAGTGTTATAATTTATAGTATGGATTGATACTATTGAAAATTATAATATGACAAAGTGTAAGTTCCATATACCTTGGCCTTACACATATAGGAATGATAAAGATCATTCCACGATGCAGAAGATAGAGATCAAGTGCAAGAACCATATCATATCACTGTAGCATATGATGTTTGTTTGCATCTTATATTGTTAGTTTGGCGTTTTATTAGCATTATAAGATGATCCCTCATTTAGATATCAAGATAAAAATGTGTTCTTCCTTAAGTATGCACCGATAAAGTTTCGCCGCTTCAAGACATCACGTGATGATCGGGTGTACTTGAATCCATGAGCATATCTTGGGTGTAAGACAGTTTTACACATGCGAATACTAAGGTTCTTACTTGGAGAGCCTAGAATGTATAGACATGGCCTCGGAACATGGACCGAAAGGTTAAGAATGAGTCATATGTTTGATATGATGACCATATAGATGCTCGCCTTTGAAGCTACACCGACTCACGTGATGATCGGACTTGGTGTAGTGGATTTGGTTCATGCAATCACCAAAAATACACGAGGGATGTCATTTTTGAGTGGGAGTTCATTTCTAATTTGGATTAGTAGAACTCAATTTATTATAAATTAAATCAAAGTGAATTTGCATAATTTGTTGTAGTCACTAGCATTTGTCCACCACCTTATGCTTAGTTGTAATTGAGATAATAGAACTAGAGAATTTTGGATATTTACTTTACGAACTGGTATCGTATTGTGTTGAGTGTCATTCTAAAGTAAATTCCTATTGAAAACTTTCAGCAAACTCTATTTACTCCGTGAAATTTAATAATTAGTATTAAATCAAGAGTAAAAATTCCAGTGTTAGTATCTAAAGTACCATGTTTGCCTCCATGATTCTTGATTGTTTTAAATATCAAGGTTATCTAGGAGCTGAAAGAATTGTTTTAGAAACCATCATGTGTGGCATATATAACAAAATCTAAAACAATGTTTTTGGTTGCAATATGATAGAGTATAATATATGTTCTCATATTGGATAAGAATTTGCAAAGGTTGGAGATGCTAGACATCCTAATCATCCAAAAGGGTTTTGGAAAGTAACATTATACTCACGGTTTTCCTTTATAAGCTACATTAGCTTGATCATGAAAGTAGTCATGATAAGGATGAATAGAAGATGTATGTAAAGTGTTTACTACACTAAAAGATTACTAAAATGGATTTTGAAAGAACGCCATTCATTTGATGATGGTTATCTACTTCAAAGTGCAAGTCCAATGGTATTAGTATTTGAATATACACGCTTTGGACTATGTGTCATGTATATGGCGCTACTTTTGATGTTGATAGATTCTTTTAAAAGGAAAAAGGAAATGCTGAAAGAGAATCTATAAAATATATTGGCAAAAAAGAAAATACAGGAAATATCTAGCTTAGGTATAAAGATGATATACATGTTATGGCTGTATTCTTTGCTTGTTAAACAATGTGGTTTTTGGGTATTGAATACCGAATTGGTTGGTATGAAATATCATACAGAACAACATAATTCATGAACTACAATGGCCTATGTAACCAGTAAGAGAATATGTGATGATTTTCATCGAAAACAAACAATTGGTTGTTTGTATCTCTTGTTGACATCAAAACTTGCCTTCAAGATTTGTTTTAATTATTGTTATTTAAATCAGGTATTATGAGAACAAATATTGTTCAAATAATTACCGTATTCCATATAAGATGGACGATTTACAAATCTAGTTGGAGAAATCACATCCATAAAACCTAATGCTAAAATGTCGCAAGACAAATGATTGAAAGATCACTTACAAAGTGACATCACCGTTTAAATTATATTGGAAAGAAAACATGAAGAAACTCCATATTCATGGATTTTTGGAGTCTTTGATTTGATCAAATGACGCTTGTGAGACTTTCCTTGGGATAATTAAAACTTCGTTCAAAGGCCAAAGAAGAATGATCGACTAAATTAGTGGAATTTATACATATCAATGTATGTAGTCCATTATTTGTAGTCGTAAGAGATGGATTTGAACTTCATATGCTTTCTCCGAAAATTTGAGTGAATATTCACTTAATGAGAAAGAAGTATGAAATATTTGAAAATGTTCAAAGAGTTTCAAGATGAAGTAGAAAATAACTGTAAGAAGAAAATAAATAATTTATGATTTTATCATACAGGGATTTATTTGAGTTGCAAGTTTAGCAAGACACCTAGATTTGCATCTCCCAAAACACCATAGGAATATGGAGCGTTTGAGATTTGTAATGAAACCTTGTTTGACATGGTTGGATCAAAGGTGTTATTTATAAAACTGCCATTAGGTTTTAAAAAGATTAAAGCTTTAGAGACTACCACATTTTTAGTGAAAAGAGCTCCATCTTGATCCGTTGAAATGACACCATGTAATTTATGGTTTGGGGTGAAACCCAAGTTGTCCTTTCTTAAATTTTGGTATGCTAAGCATAAGTAAGATGTTTACAACCAAAGTCGGATGAGCATGTCTTTGTAGGTTATTTCGAATAACCATTTGGTATTCCTCCGTAACACCAAAGACAAAAGCGTTTGTCGCTTAGAACGTCAACTTTCTTGAAAAAGGAATTTTTCGCAAAAGTTAAGTGGGAGGACAATAGAACTTTAATAAGGTTAACGAACCTTAGCTATATGTGCTGAGTTGCGTAGCGCCCGAAAACATTCCGGAGGCAGCCACAATGCTCATGGATCACTTGCCTCAAATGTTGTGGTCACGAAGGTCTAAGTTCCTATTGAATCAAGTTGGTCGGATAAACAATCAAATGCTGAGATTTGAGAGTAAATTGTTGTTGTTTGACAATGATGAAACAACTACATGCAAAGAAGCGATTATGGGCCCTAACTCCATCAAATGGCTTGAAACCATCAAATCCGTGATAGTTCCACACGAGAAATCAAGTTTTTTGAACTTGGAAGACCCTCTAGAAAGGTGTAAAAACCTATCGGTCGTATTTGGATCTATAGAGAAACAGACATGGATGTTTCACATCTATGAAATAGTCGACATATCGTAAATTATTTTACAACAATGGTCAAGGAGGTTACTATGACAAGATTTGATCTATCATAGCGATATTTAGTCTCGACGAATTAATGTAGCAACCACTACATATAATTTGGTATATGGTAGTTGAACAAACAAAACAAAGTTCTTCTAAAAGAATGGTTACCTAGGACGTGTACACGACATGGTCCAAAGGGTTTTTTTATATTCAAAGGATGCTAAAAAGGGCATGCAAACATTAATGGTTGAAGTAAGCATCACGGAGTTGGAATCTTCACTGTGATGAAACTGTTAAAGAAGTTTAATATCATCAGGAGATGATGAAGATGCTTGCATTTGCAAGAAATTAAGTGGGAGCGCTAACACATATTTCTAATACATTATGTGGAGGACATCTTGTTGATTGGAAATGATGTATATTCTATTGACAAAGGTTAAGAATTTCAATTCGATGAAAGACTTAGGTAAAACCCGAATATTAGGCATGAATGTCTATGGATAGACTGTGATGCTAATATGGTTGTGCCAAACGTACATATATGAGATATTGAAGAAATTCAATATGGAAACGACGAGAAAAGGTTCTTGTCGCATGGAAAAGAATTTAATCAAGATTCAAGTGTATGGACACTTGATAAGTGAAACAAGATTCAAGTGCTTTGACACTTGATGAGTGAAATCACAAGAATTTTTTGATCAATCATACCATGATATGTACACATCCGGATATGTTCTATGCTCTAAGTGATATGAGCATATACCAGAATTAATCATAAAATGATCATTGGACGATAGTAAGGATATTCTGATAATCCTTTGGAAGAATTAAGAATATATTCTATTTGTATAAGAGACAAATAGTTCATTGAAAAAAGATACTAGTTTTGTCACAAGATACAAATTAAGTTTATCTCAATTTAAACTATGGGTGGCACAATGAAATGGAAAAAAGTTTCCATGACGGATTAGGATGAATTCCAAAGTTAAGACATTATGACGGATACTACAACAAAAGGCTAAGTATATGACTGCTATAGTAGAAGCAAAGGAGGGCATTTGTGTCAAGTAGTTTGTTATCAAACTAAGGTGTGGTTCAAAATGGGCTAACACTAATGACATATTGTACGACAATAGTATCGACATGACTTAACCCCAAGGATTTGAAGGTCTCACAAAAAGACCAAATTTATACAATGTCATCTCATTAGAGAATGAGTGATGCGTGAAGACGCAAAGACATGCAAATACAAATGGACCTGATAGCTTCGGATCCATAGATTATGTTAACCACTTGTAATCGTGTATATGGAACACCAGAAATCCATAGGTGTTCAATACGCAAAGTTTTCAAACTAGATTATTGTAAGATCCCTCCTTTATAAAGGAAAAGGATCCCTGTGATTGCAATGCTAGTCCCTGGATCAATGCTAGCATCCACGGTTTAAGATGAAGTACATAGATACAAAGGTCATTATTATAGCCATTCCCGAGATAAACATAGTCTTTACATCTCCAAGGCCACAGGCCTAGTACAAGAGTTTGAATAAGTAAATAAATAAAAGTCTTCATCTTCATGTGCCACAGGCAAACATGTTGAGTGTAGACTCATGACACCTAATCCTCATCAGAGTAACCTGCAATATCACAAGTTACAGCCACAGTGGGTCAATACATTGGAATAGTATTGGCAAGTGATACCTTAGTATAATTTAGGTGGACTAAGTAATATATGCAATTTGGCTAAGTGTAGCTTGGCTTGCTTTGCTCAAAATAGATTTTGCCTATTAGTTGAAATCACTAAGTTTTTCTTTGTCAAAACTTTTCCCAAGGAACCACCAATAGACATTGAGGTCCTTCACCCTTGTTCACCCACAAGTTTTACTTAGAAATTGGGATGAGGAGATTCTTGATAGCTTCCATGTCTTGATGCTCAAGTTGTCCTTTTCCAGGGACATGGCTAAGTACTTAGATTTTTCCATCTGCAGAGGTTGTGCACTTTCCCCACCAGACTTGATTTTCACCAAGACAGGATCCTTCAGAAGCCTTCCCTTAGACCAAATGGACGCGTTCCAACCTATCATCCCACTACCACCAACTGTCCAAAGGGCTAACTCCTAGCAACCTATGATCCAGGCAGAGCCCATATTGCCAAGTGGCTGCACTAGAAGCTTCTCAACACTTGGCCTCTAAAATCTCTTTGTTCCTGGGTGGCTTTCCACAAGTGACATACACAAGGTTCACCAGTCCGCTGGCCTTGTGTAACCACTCAACACAAACCATTCCTTCCATTCCACCCAGGTTTTTCATTTACTTAGTTGTTTTATTAGGCAAAACACAAGTCCAAAGACTTAGAAATATTTTCATCATAGCATGTATATTTCACCAACCCTTGGTTGCTACTAGCTAGGCTAAGCATGGCATAGATAAGCATCTTAACTTAGAAATTTCCTAGCAATTCTACAACTACTAGGATTTCCCAACATGGCATATAAGCAAAAATATAGCACGCAAGACTAACAAAATATTTCTAATGTTTAGTAGAAAACATAGGGATAAAAATATTCATGAAGTACCACTTGCCTTGGTAGTTTGGAGAGTAGTTACACTCTTCACAATCACAATCACTAGCACCAAAATCTACGCAAAGAATTATAGCAACAATCATATACCAAACATATACAATCAAAATTATATGCATGCATGCAAAATGATATGTGATGATTTTTAAAACTCAACCAAGCAAGTAAACAGTATTGGTTCATTAACAAGTTAAAAACTTGCCAAACAACATTTATTTAAATCCTAAATCATTTCCTAAACATTTCATATACTCAAATTAGCCCTACACAAGTTTCTGCCAATAAGGTCATTTTAACATAAGCAAAACATTAAACACATTGCATATTTAGAAAGATCTTGCTCTCCTGATTCCAATGGTATAAAATTTGTCAAATTCTAACGTGGGGATCAAAAGTTATAGCCAAAACAAATTTAAACATCTAATAGATTCAAATTCTGTTTTCAAACTCTAATAGATGCCACGCGTCTTATTCTAATTGGCCTGTAGCGCTTCGCGAAGGATCACGCTTCTGAGCCGTTAGATCTACTTAAACCGCACGGCTCAGATCTACTCGTACCGATTCGTTAAGTGATCTAATCCTGCACGCTGGATCCATATCTGACGGCTCTGGATCAAACGACCAAAGCTGGGCGGCGCTGGTGGCGGCTACGGGCGGCGGCGAGCTCGGCCTACGGCAGCGCGACGCTACAGGTGGTCCTAGGGTCATCGGAGGGGCTTACCAGAATCGTGGCGACGCACTGATGCTCAACCTGGCGGCGGCTTGGCAAGGGGCGCACGGAGTGGGTTGCTGGAGCTCGTCGAAGTTGCGGGCGGCATCGGGCTTGGGTGGACTGCGACGTTGGCGATGCTCCTGGTCTCCCTAGCACGAACAAATGGCATCAGGTGATGCACAAGACAGTGGCGGACAACATCGTGTGAGTCAGAGGCGAAGGGGAACAAAGGGCTTACGGAATTTGGTCGCCGAAGTTGAGGGTGTCGTCGGGAGCTTGCGGTGTTGAGCGGAATCGACGACCTGGAGTAGTATAAAAGGAACCAGCGGTGTTAGTGGATGCGCAAGAAAGTGGCGAGGATGTCTGACAGAACCAGAAGGAGAGGGGCGCATGGGGCTCACCGGAATTGGTCGCCGGAAAGCTCTCTGTCTGCGGCGGTGCGAGGACTAATGCGTCTAGCCTGGGGGCGCTCTGGGCTCGGAGTTTGGGGGAAAATGGAGAGGGGGGCAGAGGGGGTTTAAGTAGGCCAGGCGAGGGCGTGAATTACTCCTGCAATCAACGCGAATTGACGAGCGAATCAACCAGGTAACGCACGGCGTGATTTTGGGGAAGAACACGTCGCGGTGGGGTGGAGACGACGACGTCGTGTGGGCCTTGGCTGTCAGCGAGAGAAACTGAAGGGGAGTGGGTCCTTCCTGTCAGTCACTCAGCGGGTGCGGGGGTGAGTGAAGGAAAACGGTTCGCGGGGTGGGGTGTTGGGCTTAGCTGGGCTAGTTGGGCCAGATTCGGCTGAGTGCTATTTTTTCTCTTTTAAGCTTTTTCTTTTTCTGTTTGCTTTTCTAAAATGGTTTTCAAACTTCAATTCAAATCTGTTTGATTCCAAAACTTTTCAGGGATTTTGTGCAATAAACCTTGTACTCAAATAAGAGTCAAACACATCTGTTCACTCAAACACACTTGGGTCTTTTGAAAATAAAATAAAACCATGCCTTTATGAGGTGTGATAATAGGCATAGAATTGGTTTTTATTTCATATTTTGCTTTGAGACTTTGCTCAAGTTTTTGAAATCACTTGAGTTTGGATTCTAAGCAACACTGAATGGTTAACAGTACTTTTCTCAAAACAAGTAGCACAAGGTCTTGAGTAAACTTACATAAAATATTGAGCAACAAAGCTTCTGTTTTGAAATGTTTTGTTTGAAATGAAACTCATATGATCATGGATGCATGGATGATATGCATGAGTTTAAAACATGATTTTAGGGATGTTACAAATCTAACCCCCTTAAGGTGAATCTCGCCCTCGAGATTCGGGTTGGCTAGCAAATAGGTGAGGGTGGTCTTTCCGAAGATCATCTTCTCTCTCCTATGTTGCTTCCTCTTCGGAATGATGGTTCCACTGAACTTTGCAAAACTTGATAGTCTTGGTCCATGTGATTCTTTCTGCAGTCTCAAGAATCTTGATAGGCTTCTCCTCATAAGTGAGGTCACTATCCAATTGAACCTCTTCCAAAGGTATAGTATCCTTCAGAGAAGTTTCTTCCATTTCCGGATGACATTTCTTCAGCTGACTCACATGAAACACATTATGAACAGCTGACAAAGACTCCGGTAATTCAATTTCGTAAGCAACTTCTCCTTTGCGAATCAGAATCTTGAATGGTCCAACATATTTTGGGGCCAACTTTCCTTTGACTCCGAACCTCTTCACTCCACGAAGTGGTGACACTCTAAGATAGGCTCTATCACCCACTTCATAGGTGACTTCTCTACGCTTAGGATCCGCGTAGCTTTTCTTTCGGGATTGTGCTATCTTTAATCTGTCCTTAACCAACCTGACCTTCTCTTCGGCTTCTTTGATAAGTTATGGTCCGAACAAACTTCTTTCTCCCACACCATTCCATAATAACGGGGTGGTACACTTCCTCCCATAGAGAAACTCAAATGGTGCCATCTCAATGCTGGCTTGATAGCTATTGTTATAAGAAAATTCTGCGTAAGGCATACTTTCATCCCAACTGGCTCCATAGTATAGGGCACATGCCCTCAACATATCTTCAAGAATCTGATTAGTCCTTTCTGTTTGTCCATCAGTTTGAGGATGAAAAGAAGTGCTGAATTCCAACCTCGTTCCCAATGACTCATGTAACTGCCTCCAAAAATGAGAAGTGAATTGGGTTCCTCTATCAGACACAATGCTCTTGGGTACTCCATGTAGACATACAATTCTACTCATATAGATCTTGGCTAACTTAGCACTTGTATAAGTTGTCTTCACGTGTATGAAATGAGCCACTTTAGTTAGGCGATCCAGTACTACCCAAATAGAATCGTATCCTGACCGGGTCCTTGGTAATCCGGTGATGAAATCCATGCCAATCTTATCCCACTTCCAATCAGGAATAGGTAGTGGTTGAAGCAAACCTGCTGGTTTCTGATGCTCCGCTTTCACTCTACTACACACATCACACAAAGCAATATGTTCAGCGATGTCCTTCTTGAGATTATTCCACCAAAATCTTTCCTTCATGTCCATGTACATTTTGGTGTTACCCGGATGAATGGAATACGGAGAGTTGTGTGCTTCTTGCAAAATCAGTTTTCGAAGCTCTGGATCTTGTGGAACACAGATGCGTTTCCCATGCCATAAAGTACCATGTTCGTCTTCACGGAACCCTTTGGCTTTTCCTTTGCTAATCTTTTCTTTAATCTCTTCGATTTCCTTATCAATCTTCTGGGCTTCTTTGATCTTGTCCAACAAAGTGGGTTGAACATCCAAAGACATGAGATGTCCTTCGGGCACAATCTCCAATCTGAGATCTCTAAATTGGGCACACAAATCATCTGGCAATTCTCCTTTTGTAAGGCCATTCACAAAAAACTTGCGGCTTAAAGCATCCGCTACAACATTTGCTTTACCGGGATGGTATTGCAAACTTAAGTCATAGTCCTTGATGAGTTCTAGCCATCTTCTTTGTCTCATGTTAATTTTTTTCTGGGTGAAGATATACTTCAAACTCTTGTGATCTGTGAACACTTCACAATGTTTTCCCAAAAGATAGTGTCTCCATGTTTTGAGTGCATGGACAACAGAGGCTAACTCTAAATCATGAGTAGGATAGTTCACTTCATGAGTTTTGAGTTGTCTCGTGGCATAAGCCACAACTTTTCCTTCTTGCATGAGTACTGCACCCAAACCATGATGAGATGCATCACAATTTACTTGGAAATCTTTTTCCAAGTCTGGCAAACACAATACTGGTGCTGTCACAAGTCTCTTCTTCAATTCCTGAAAGCTGAGTTCACAACCTTCAGACCAAGCAAATTTCTTGTCTTACTTTAGCAATTCTGTCATAGGCTTAGTAACCTTGGAGAAATTCTCAATGAACCTTCTGTAGTAACCTGCTAAGCCAAGGAAACTACGAACTTCTTTCACTGACTTGGGAGATTCCCATTCAGTTACAGCTGAAACTTTAGCAGGATCAACTGCGACACCATCTTTTGTCATAACATGTCCAACAAATCCAACTTCATTCAACCAGAATTCACACTTGCTGAATTTGGCATATAGTTTATGCTCTCTAAGCTTCTCAAGTATCAAACGTAAATGTCCTTCATGCTCTTGTTTGCTCTTGGAGTAGATTAAAATGTCATCGATGAAAACGACAACAAATTTATCAAGGAATTCCATGAACACCATGTTCATCATATTCATAAAGTATGCTGGAGCATTGGATAAACCAAATGGCATCACGGTATACTCATACAATCCATACCTTGTGGTGAAAGCTGTGTTAGGTATGTCTTGCTCCCTTATCTTGAGTTGGAAATAGCCTGACCGGAGATCAATCTTTGAGAACACACAAGCTCCTTCTAGCTGATCAAAAAAGTCCTTGATTCTAGGCAAAGGGTATTTGTTCTTGATAGTCACCTCATTGAGTGAACGGTAGTCTATGCACAACCTTTGACTTCTATCTTTCTTCTCCACGAACAAAACTGGGGCTCCCCAAGATGAAGAACTTGGTTGAATAAATCCTTTCTGTAGCTGTTCTCCAAGTTGTTTCTTGAGTTCTTTCAGTTCATCAACTGACATTTTGTACGGTCTCTTTGCTATTGGTCCAGATACTGGTAGCAAATCAATAAGGAATTCCACATCTCTATCTGGTGACATTCCCGACAATTCTTCCGGAAACACATCCGGATACTCACTCACAATTGGCACACTGTCTATGCTAACCCCCTTAAGAGAATTTAGCATACCCCTTCTTGCTTCAAAGTTGGTCTTGAATCTGATCCTTTTATTTTCAGGAGTTGTGAGTGAGACAGTATGGTTGGCACAATCTATCACTCCCTTGTGCTTAGTCATCCAGTCCATTCCCAAAATGACATCCAATCCTTGGGAATTTAGGATTATCAAGTTAACGGGAAACTTATACTTCCCAAACTCTATAACTAGATCATGGCATCCTGAATTCACTATCATTTCTCCGCCAGGAGAACTTACTTTTATAGGACACCCAATAGTTTCTACTGGCAGTTCATTTCTTTCAACAAATGCTCTTGATATGAATGAATGAGATGCACCAGTATCAAAGAGAACAAATGCTGGAACAGAATTGAGTTTGAACTTACCAGCAAAAGCATCAGGCTCCTCATAGATTTCCTCCACATTGATGTGGTTAACTTGTCCCTTCTGAAAAGGGTTGGGCTTGTTGGGTCCTTCAACTTTCTTTTCTGGGCATTCATTTGCATAATGCCCCATCTTCTTGCACTTGAAGCATTCAACCTGACTGATGTCCTTCTTGCCAGGCTGGCTTCCACTGCCACTTCCATTTCCACTGTGGTGGCTCTTATATCCACCCTTGTGGTTCTTGTACTTGTCATTGTCATGACTACGGTGATGCTTGTTGTCATGACGGTTGTGGTTGTGGTGCTTGTTGAATTTCCCATGCTTGTGGATCCTGAGATTCCACTGTCATCATAGTGGGAACGTTTGTGAGACGATCCTGAGATCTGCTTGTCCGAGTGCTTTCTCTTCCTGCTCTCAACTTGCTTCATTTTGTTCTCCAAAATAGCAGCCTTATCACAAAGAGACTGGTATGTGGGAACATATGCCACAGCCAACTGCAGGTTCAGCTCATCATTCAAGCCTTCAAGAAATTTTTCCTTTCTCTTAGTATCGGTGTCAACTTCATCCGGTGCATAACGCGCCAGATTGTTGAACTCCTCAATATATTCAGCCACACTACGGTGGCGCTACTTCAGGTTATGAAATTCCTTCTTTTTCAGCCTCATCACTCCAGATGAGATATGAGAAGTGCGAAAGCCATCCTCAAAGATAGCCCATGTCACATATTCTATGGGAGTGGTGATCTGGAAGTTATCCCACCAAGTGGCGGCTGGTCCTTCCAGCAAATGTGCTGCAAATCTGACCTTTTCTGCATCAGTACAGCCCACAGTTACCAAGTCCTTGTTCACAGAGCGTAGCCAATCATTGGCCACCATGGGATCAGTTGTTCCCGAGAACTTTGCTGGCCTCAATCTCAAGAACCTGGTAAGCATGTCAAAACACGGTGGGTTGTTGTTGTTATTGTTGATTTTGTTGTTGTTGTTGTTGTTGTTTTGGTTCTAGATGAGCATCGTCATCATTTGAATCAGTTGAGTTTGAGCGGTCATCATCTGTTGCATTTCTGGAGTGATGTTGTTGTTGGGGTTGGGGTTTGCACGACGGGGAGGCATCTGTGGTTTGTTCAATAGAGACAAGAATGAGATACCCATATATGCTTTCATGCACAATACATCACATAAACAATCACGAAGCATGCAACACAAAGATAAAGATTCAACAACCAGATAACAAGTTCGAAAAGTCAAACACACACAAATAACAAGCCATCCACATGTTGGATGGTCAGATAACAAGTTCTCAACGACAAGTATGAAATGATAAATGAGTAGTCAAATCTACTACTCGGCATCAACCTCCTCCTCAACAAAGGTAAGACCTGCGTTCTCCATCGCGGTCTTGTATTCCTCGACACTGGTGGTCAAGGTCTCTATCTTGGCTTTGAGAGCCCTCTTCTGAGAACGAAGCCTCTCAATCACCATCTGCTGATGCTCGAGCTCGAAGTCCTTGGCCTGCAGTTCTTTAGTCATGTCCCGGATCTTCTTGTTACTATCTTGGACTCGCTTCTCCTGACTCTTGAACTTTCTGTTCTGGCTCTCGAACTTCGCCTCCATCTCCTTGACTATCTCGTCTTGCTCCGCGAAGAGCTTGTCCTTCTCGCGAAGCTGCACCTGGAGTTCGTCATTACTGAGCATGACGTAGGTCCTATCAGAGTCCATGTGCCTAATGAGAGCCTCTAAGTCCTGGAGGTATAGACGAATCAGCTCCGCTATGTCCCTCGAATTGTCCTCGAAGTCGATGGACTCTCCATCCTCATCACGTCTACCGAAGACGTGGAAGTGAGTACCTCTAACCTGTCAGGAGTGTCTCCCTAGCATATGTCCTATCAGATCCTGCATGACTACCTCAAGGCCTCTCTCCTTGTCATCGTGCATGAGCTTGAAGACGATGGCCTCCATGGTAGGCTCAGTCTGGCGTCCGGGCTGGTTGACCTTGAAACCCCAAAGGTCTTTCCTCTCAAACTTGGTGAGGGGAAGCACCATGATGGTAGGAAGAGGAAGATTGAGCAAGGTAGTAAGTTCAACAATACGAGGACCAAAGCGAGTAACCTGGAACTCCTCAACAGTGCTGATGGTAACAGTAGGCATCTATTTATAAGATACAAAAGTTATAACAACACAATTTAAGATGAAAACACAAGGCAAAGCATCACATACATAACCTTTTGAAATCAAAACACACAAGTCATGGCATACAAGAATCCATTACATCAACCAAGGTTCAACTCATTTAAGGTTACATTTGGAAAATAAGGTGATAAGTGGTGGTCCAACTAACGTAGTACGTTTACAATCCTATCTCACTGGATCTGTTGGCTAACACAATGTTTCTAGAAGCAATCAGTCTATCTTGCTCACATGACTCCATCACTAAGTCTATAATGTCTTCTATTAAGGTTTGGTTGGTAGCTTCCAACTCTTGGGTATGTTTCTTCTCTTCCTTTAGGTCATTTTGGAGGTTGAGCATTCTCCACTTGACTCTATCACCAAGTTCTTTGATGGTCTTCCAAGCTGCATCCCTTGCTGATTCAAAGAATGTAGTGTGTACCACTGAATTGGTGAACATGAAGAATCCTTTTTCCTGGTGGTTGTCTTCCTTGTTTTTATACAAGTGAAGTTGCACCCACCAGTATTCAACTCCTTCATCCATCACAGGAAAACCATTGTACACAGCTGCACCTTGTATATCTAATGCAACCATGAGGTCCTTGAGAGCCTTGGGGAATTCTGTCTCACACTCCAAGGTCATTGTCATGAGTGGTCCTTTCCTCACGGCTTCGTCGATGGAGTTCATCTACAAATAGAGATGAGAAGAAGATTAGAAAAGTTTACGAGAAGAATAGACAAGTGTAGAAGTTGCTGAAAATTTTTCCTTAGTGGTTTCCAATCCTAGGGTCATAATCCTATAGGCAACACAGTGCTGTGATACCATCTGTAAGATCCCTCCTTTATAAAGGAAAAGGATCCCTGTGATTGCAATGCTAGTCCCTGGATCAATGCTAGCATCCACAGTTTAAGATGAAGTACATAGATACAAAGGTCATTATTACAGCCATTCCAGAGATAAACATAGTCTTTACATCTCCAAGGCCACATGCCTAGTACAAGAGTTTGAATAAGTAAATAAATAAAAGTCTCCATCTTCATGTGCCACAGGCAAACATGTTGAGTGTAGACTCATGACACCTAATCCTCATCAAAGTAACCTACAACATCACAAGTTATAGCCATTGTGGGTCAATACATTGGAATAGTATTGGCAAGTGATACCTTAGTATAATTTAGGTGGACTAAGAAATATATATGCAATTTGGCTAAGTGTAGCTTTGCTTGCTTTGCTCAAAATAGATTTTGCCTATTAGTTGAAAACACTAAGTTTTTCTTTGTCAAAACTTTTCCCAAGGAACCACCAATAGACATTGAGGTCCTTCACCCTTGTTCACCCACAAGTTTTACTTAGAAATTGGGATGAGGAGATTCTTGATAGCTTCCATGTCTTGATGCTCAAGTTGTCCTTTTCCAGGGACATAGCTAAGTACTTAGATTTTTCCATCTGTAGAGGTTGTGCACTTTCCCCACCAGACTTGATTTTCACCAAGACAGGATCCTTCAGAAGCCTTCCCTTAGACCAAATGGACGCGTTCCAACCTATCATCCCACTACCACCAACTGTCCAAAGGGCTAACTCCTAGCAACCTATGATCCAGGCAGAGCCCATATTGCCAAGTGGCTGCACTAGAAGCTTCTCAACACTTGGCCTCTAAAATCTCTTTGTTCCTGGGTGGCTTTCCACAAGTGAGATACACAAGGTTCACCAGTCGCCTGGCCTTGTGTAACCACTCTACACAAACCATTCCTTCCATTCCACCCAGGTGTTTCATTTAATTAGTTGTTTTATTAGGCAAAACACAAGTCCAAAGACTTAGAAATATTTTCATCATAGCATGTATATTTCACCAACCCTTGGTTGCTACTAGCTAGGCTAAGCATGGCATAGATAAGCATCTTAACTTAGAAATTTCCTTGCAATTCGACAACTACTAGGATTTCCCAACATGGCATATAAGCAAAAATATAGCATGCAAGACTAACAAGATATTTCTAATGTTTAGTAGAAAACATAGGGATAAAAATATTCATGAAGTACCACTTGCCTTGGTAGTTTGGAGAGTAGTTACACTCTTCACAATCACAATCACAATCACAATCACTAGCACCAAAATCTACACAAAGAATTATAGCAACAATCATATACCAAACATATACAATCAAAATTATATGCATGCATGCAAAATGATGTGTGATGATTTTTAAAACTTAACCAAGCAAGTAAACAGTACTGGTTCATTAACAAGTTAAAAACTTGCCAAACAACATTTATTTAAACCCTAAATCATTTCCTAAACATTTCATATAATCAAATTAGCCCTACACAAGTTTCTGCCAATAAGGTCATTTTAACAGAAGCAAAACATTAAACACATTGCATATTTAGAAAGATCTTGCTCTCCTGATTCCAACGGTATAAAATTTGTCAAATTCTAACGTGGGGATCAAAAGTTATAGCCAAAACAAATTTAAACATCTAATAGATTCAAATTCTGTTTTCAAACTCTAATAGATGCCACGCGTCTTATTCTAATTGGCCCGTAGCGCTTCGCGTAGGATCACGCTTCTGAGCCGTTAGATCTACTTAAACCGCACGGCTCAGATCTACTCGTACCGATTCGTTAAGTGATCTAATCCTGCAACCTGGATCCAGATCTGACGGCTCTGGATCAAACGACCAAAGCTGGGCGGCGCTGGCAGCGGCTACTGGCGGCGCGGTGCTACAGGTGGTCCTAGGGTCGTCGGAGGGGCTTACAAGAATCGTGGCGACGCACTGATGCTCAACCTGGCGGCGGCTTGGCAAGGGGCGCACGGAGTGGGTTGTTGGAGCTCGTCAAAGTTGCGGGCGGCGTCGGGCTTGGGTGGACGGCAACGTTGGTGATGCTCCTAGTCTCCCTAGCACGAACAAACGGCATCAGGTGATGCACAAGATAGTGGCGGAGAATATCGTGTGAGTCAGAGGCGAAGGGGAACAAAGGGCTTATGGAATTTGGTCGCCGAAGTTGAGGGTGTCGTCGGGAGCTTGTGGTGTTGAGCGGAATCGATGACCTGGAGCAGTATAAAAGGAACCAGCGGTGTCAGTGGATGTGCAAGCAAGTGGCGAGGCTGTCTGCAAGAACCAGAAGGAGAGGGGTGCACGGGGCTCACCGGAATTGGTCGCCGGAAAGCTCTCTGTCTGCGGCGGTGCGAGGACGAATGCGTGCAGCCTGGGGGCGCTCTGGGCTCGGAGTTTCGGGGAAAATGGAGAGGGGGCAGAAGGGGGTTTAAGTAGGCCAGGCGAGGGCGTGAATTACTCCAGAAATCAACGCGAATTGACGAGTGAATCAACTAGGTAACGCACGGCGTGATTTTGGGGAAGAACACGTCGCGGTGGGGTGGAGACGACGACGTCGTGTGGGCCTTGGCTGTCAGCGAGAGAAACCGAAGGGGAGTGGGTCCTTCCTGTCAGTCAATCAGCGGGTGCGGGGGTGAGTGAAGGAAAACGGTTCGCGGGGTGGGGTGTTGGGCTTAGATGGGCTAGTTGGGCCAGATTCGGCTAAGTGCTATTTTTTTCTCTTTTAAGCTTTTTCTTTTTCTGTTTGCTTTTCTAAAATGGTTTTCAAACTTCAATTCAAATCTATTTGATTCCAAAACTTTTCAGGGCTTTTGTGCAATAAACCTTGTACTCAAATAAGAGTCAAACACATCTGTTCACTCAAACACACTTGGGTCTTTTGAAAATAAAATAAAACCATGCCTTTATGAGGTGTGATAATAGGCATAGAATTGGTTTTTATTTCATATTTTGCTTTGAGACTTTGCTCAAGTTTTTGAAATCACTTGAGTTTGGATTCTAAGCAACACTGAATGGTTAACAGTACTTTTCTCAAAACAAGTAGCACAAGGGCTTGAGTAAACTTACATAAAATATTGAGCAACAAAGCTTCTGTTTTGAAATGTTTTGTTTGAAATGAAACTCATATGATCATGGATGCATGGATGATATGCATGAGTTTAAAACATGATTTTAGGGATGTTACAATTATTGTCTCTAGTGCAGGTGGGAGACCGCAGGGAATATGCCCGAGAGGCAATAATTAAATGGTTATTATCTTATTCCTAGTTTATGGTAAATGTTTATTTTGCATTCTATAATTGTATTAATATGAAACATTAATACATGTTTGTTTAATAAACAAATAGAAAGTTCCTAGTTATGCCTCTCTTATAAACTAGCTCATTGATTAACAAGATGATCAAAGATTTCCTGATCATGGGCATTGGATGTTGTTAATAACGAGGTCACAACATTGTTGGAATGATGTGATGAACATTCATCCAAAGTATAGCATTACGATCAAGGTCATTGTGTTTATATTTCTGTAACATCATACGAAGTAATCTTAGTCCTTAGACCATGAGATCATGTCAATCACTAACACCGGAAGAGTATCTTGATAACATCAAACATCACACCGTAACAGGGTGACTATAAAGATGGGTTTAGTGCTACGAAGGTGTTATGTTGATGCTCATGGATCAAAAGTGGAATTTTTCCATCCCGATGACGGATAGATATACTCTGTCCCTCTCGGTGATATCACATTAGTTAGGTTGCAAGCAAGTGATTTGATCACTAGAATGTTATATCATGAGAACGAGTAAAGAGTACATGTCGGTAACGATATCAAATTAGGTATGAAGATAACGATGATTGAATCTCGGACATGTAATATCGCGAGACAAAGGGATTGAGTTACATGTGTATAAGGTTCACACGATCACAGAAGTCATCGTTGAATATGTGGGAGTTAGTACGGATCTCCAGGTCCTGCTGCTGATTATTGATCGGAGAGGGCTCTCGATCATGTCTGCATTATTTGCAAACCATAGGGTGACACACTTAAGGGATACCGACACCATTTTCAGCAAATAATATGCCAGAGAAAGAAAAAGAAAGTGCAGGAATTTATTTCACTAGACACCGGAATTGTTTCGGTTGAAATTGCTGAAACTGGTTCTTCTTGTGAAATTGAAATTTTGTAAGGGGTTTTATGTGAATGTTTGTTAATAAAATTAATTAACAAAATTCTGAATAAATAAATAAAAGGAGTTTTATTTAAAGAGAGATTACATTAAATTTGGTTGAAATTTAATGAGAAATTGAGTGGAGAAAATGGAGGGTCATCTTTATGTGAGTGGAGCTTCCACCACATGAATGAAGGAGAGGTGGGGGAACCCTCCATGGACGGCGGCCATGCCCACTTGGGTTGCCCCTCCCCTATAAAAGAAGAACCTCCTCCTCCTCCACTCTCACACCTCCTCATGAAGGATCTCTCTCCCCCCTTTAGATTTTCCCCATGGTCTCAGATCAGCAAGATACATGTTCCCGGTGGATTTTTCTGGAAAGATTTGTTGCTTCCGCTGCTTCACTGGAGCGAGGGCACGGAGGTTGTCGGGGTACTCAAATGTGTGTGCGATCACGGATGCGCCACTTCTTTGTGGTGCTAGACTAGATGGTGTTGGACTAGATGGACTTCTTCTCGATCTTGAGATCGGCAAGCGTTCGGCTACATTGTCCACGAGTACAACCTAGTTAACGCTATTCAGGCTTCGAGGGTATTTATTCTATGGATATATATCCACCCCTTGGTTGTATCTAATAGATAGATCTTGGTACTTAGTTGTTCCTAGGAAATTTTTTGTTTTCTATGATGCGAACCCTACAAACATGCCCTAGTGGAGTCTTCGAGGAGTGAGACCCTCGCGAGGGGGCCCAAGAAGCACATAGAACCCTTCGCCCTCCACTATGGTTGCCTCACGAGGGACTATTTCGTGGTTCAGGGCATCACGCCCTAGACAACGCACCAACCGGCGATCCACGGTGAGGCTGGACCGCCTCGAAAAAGAAAGATGCTACCCCTCCCCTCTAGGGTAAAATAAGGGGAAGATAACTCAAGGAGGTGGCAGAGCCAGACACACAACTTTGCTATGAAGAAGCCAGGATGGAGCGGCGGCATGGCAACCGTCCACTATAACACCCGACAGCTGGCAGGCGGCCAGAAGAAGACAAGAGGCAGCCTATGCCTCCAGCGTGGGAATGTGGCAACCCTTCCTTCCAAATGTTTTGGGGGGAAGAGGACCAATGCTGCGCTACATAAAGTCTCCTTCTCCTACCTTGGAATGGATCTATCCCTAGTGATCTAAACCCTAGATATCTCATCTTCATTGTACACTTATGAAGCCAAGTGAGCAATACAACAAAGCATGAGTAGGGGCTTTACCTCCTCACGAGGTTCGTGAACCTAGGCAAAAAACACCGTGTCACCTCTCTGCAGTGATTCTTGCTTCGTTGTCGCTGCCGTTTGCCGAGGATCCTTGAGAACATGTGTTCAACCCCCTCTCGAACCTAGGGATCATTGGACCCTAGTTCCTTCATGGGACAAATCTTCGACACTTGGGCGAGCTCTATACTTGGTGCTTTCACAAGGCGCATGCGGGTCCATGTCATTACGAGTCCCCGAGCATTCTACTTAACTGTTCGAGTCGCTGCATCCAACAGGGGGGAACAGGGTGTTTTGAGAAGCACGACCGGTCGTCTTGGCCCGGTAGGCCAGTCGAGAAGTGCGACTCCGATGGGGGCTCTCGCTCGGTGATTTTTGTGGACAACGCAAGGCTCAGGGTTCCCTGATGCCTTTGTGCTGCACTATTTGGCCTTGTCGAGTTGCGCTTCCAATGGTTGACGACCGGTATTGTAGACATATACTTTACATGTGCAATTTGGACAAGATGGGGAGAGTAGACACGATTGGCTAAACGATTACTTTATTCATTGGAGGGCGGGGTATACAATTTGTGTTAAAAGGTTGGGCACGAAGTGTCAGACTTGTGCCTGGTATGGAGCGTCTCGGGGGTTTCTACTGTCAGACGTTGATACATTGGAAACGTATCTATAGTTTTTGATGTTGCATGCTTGTTTAGTATCTACTTTTCTATGTTTTGTCTACATTTTGAGGTATTTTTATACACTTTCTAGAACTAACCTATTAACAAGATGCCACAGTGCCAGTTGCCCGTTTTCTGCTGTTTTTGGTTCCAGAAAGCTAAAAAATTAATATTCTCGGAATTGGACGGGACAAAAGCCAAAGTTCATATTTTCCCTGAGGACACCAGGGCGGCCACACCCTAGGTGGGCACGGTCCCACCCAAGGCCACGCCCACAAGGGGTGTGGGCCCCCTGGCACTCCATCGACCTTGCCTCCTTCGCCTATAAGAAGCCTTCGACCCAAAAATCCTAAATTATCTGGCAGAAATCCACGAAAACCTCTGCTGCGCTACCGCCACCGAAGAGGAGATTCGGGGGATAGAAAGTCTCTGTTCCGGCACCCTGCCGGGACGGGGAAGTGCCCCCGGAGCCATCTCCTTCGATCTCCACCAACATCTTCATCATCATTGATGATTCCCATGATGAGGAGGGAGTTGTTCTTCCTCGAGGCTAAGGGCTCTAACGGTAGCTATGTGTTCATCTCTTTCGATGCCTGATCTTATTGTGGTCATGAGCTTTGTAATCAAGTAGATATACTATGTCACTCAAGTGCTTCAATAGATCTCTGCTCTCCCCATGTGTTTGAAAGTGACATCCTGCACGCCGTGGTGGCACTTAGGCTAGAGTCTACATAAATACTCATTGTGCTTTAATAGATCTATGCTTTTCCCCATGTGTGTGAAAGTGACAGCGTGCACACTGTGTGTGGCACTTAAGCTAGACTACATATATATTTGTTATGAGTTATATTTGGAGTTGGATGTCTTTATGAAATTGTGGTGTTTGTTGGAACCGTCTAGCGCTCAAGGTGACAGTGTGGGGTTATCTAGATTGGGGAAGGCCCTACCGATGATTAGAGTGTCCAACCGGAGAGTAGTAAGAGTAGTATCATAAAGATAAGATATTTATATGAGAGAGTGCTCACTAGTGAAAGTATGATCCCTAGGCCATGTTTCTAAGCATTGAAACATCATTTGCATCTAGATCTGTTGCATGTTTGCTTGATTCCATCTTTATTTTAGTTTGCTTTTAGACTCTCCCACGTCAACAACAAGTCAGAAGATCTTTTCTGGCATCGTTACCACTTGTATTTCACTATCTCTTCGCCGAACTAGTGCACCTATACACCTGACAAGTGTATTGGGTGTGTTGAGGACACAAGTGACTTCTTGTTTCTTGTTGCAGGGATGCTTGAGAGGGGATACCTTTGACCACTTCCTCCCTGAGTTCGATAAACCTTGGGTAATCCACTTAAGGGAAACTTGCTGCTATTCTACAAACCTATGCACTTGGAAGCCCAACAACTGTCTATAAAAATAGAAGTGCGTAGACATCAAGCTATTTTCTAGCGCTGTTGCTGGGGAGGTTTTGGGCCTTTTACCTTTCCTCCACGTCAAGCTCCATCAAAGTATTTTCTGGATCCGTTGCCGGGGAGGTAAGGTGTAGTGACGTCGGATCGATAAGGATCCTAAGTCCCTGTGATTAACATGCTAGTCCCTGGATCAATAGCTAGCACTCATAGTCGATGAAATATCATGTAAAACACAAAGTCTTTATTACACGGAGAATCCAGAGTATGAATTTATTACAAAATTGCTTAGCATTATGCTAGCTCAAATAACAGCGGAAACATAAAAGCAGCATGAGTCCATCAACGCCCCAGGCTTGTCGAGTGTAGACCCTCGATCCCTACGCACCTTTTAATCTTCGGATTCTGCACACAAGACGTGCAGCCAACAAGTTGGGTCAATACTTTGAATTGATTGGCAAATTACACCAAGGAGAGAAAAGACTATCTCTACATGCAAGGCTGGTATAGGCTGTAGAGTTCATTTGCTCAAAGCTAGTTTTCTTAAATAGAGGGAAGAAGAGAGGATTGTCCTACTTTGTAAACATTTGTTTAGATAACATAAGGTCGAGTGGCACACGAGGATATTATGCACCAAGTGTCCAATCAACCAAACACTTGGATATTACGCACCAAGTGACACTTGGATATTACACACCAAGTTCCCCCAAATCCCACCCATTGGCTGGGTAGGGTTAGGGTTTGGTTTAGGTTAGGTCTAGGGTTTATTTTGCTGGGTTGTAGGTAGACTCCGGTCGGTCCATTGGGCCTGGTCGGTTGTCTGCCCCCTAGTTTTAAAAAGAAACAGTTTTTTATTTATTTAGTTTGTTTAAAATAGTATTTGATAAATATTTTAGACAAATAAAAGATCCAGACGGACCGATGGTTTCAATTTGAACAAAGAGGAGAATATCTAGAAAACAAAATAGCCTTTTATAAAATAGTTTTGGCAAACAGATGTATGTAGATGTCATGATTATGCACAAAGTATTATTTAGCATGCAATTTTCTAGTATTGTATTTACCCGAGGTGCTACAATTCGACACCACTAACAATGGATCTCGCCCTCAAGATCCGCCTCATGGTACGGGGAAGAAGGCTGACGATCTGATTCTTCGTGCTTCGTGTAGATCTTCTCGACACCACTAACAAGGATTGTTTCTCCATCTTGAAATTTCGACACCACCAACAAGGTATGTTGCTCACGTTCGTTGGGAGAACACTCCGGAAAAACAAAAACAAAGGCAGAGGACTCAAAAGTTTAAGGCCACCTCTAACTTCGGCGAACGGAGTAGAATTGCTTGATCCACCGATTCAATGCACAAGAGCGAATGATAAGAGTAGTCGGATGGTGATCAGTCCATAGCGCACCCAAGGCATTACTCTGCACATGAATAGGAGAATTATGCAACCAACTCTCAGAATTCAGACTGAAGATCTCGACAAGCGAGGTTCAGAAACTAAGCAGGGATGGAGATTCTCATCAGATCTAATGTAGATGAATTTGACGTATCGGAAAACACCGGAGGATACACAGAAAAAATTTAGTGATTTTTTTGGTCCATTGAAGATTACAAAAGAGGAAAATCACTCAGATGGCAACCGGATATAGAAGCACCGTTACAAGAAGGGGAAGCGAAACCCTGAAGGTATGATGGAAACCCAACCACGAGAATTCCTAGACTCGAAGAAAAGATAAGAAAGCAGATTCAAAACACGCAGAGGTAAGAGGAGAATAGCAGAAAGATAAGGAGTAAAAGCAGACCTAATCATATCTATCTAACCAATTTTTCAAAATAGTTTTGACACTCTACGACATCCGTTAGCTATGTTATCCTACAGGCTGGACTAGTGGGGTATTGTAACTGCTGAGCTCTGATACCACTCTGTAACACCCTCGGATCGGCCCTATTCAAGTTTTAGCGATTCCCGCCAAACCCGCATACAAACGATTCAAAGGCGCCCACCAGGCACTTTCATGCGGGTGGAAAACGAAGTAATATCATTACACAAGAGTCCATAATGGAACCCACAAATCAAATATACAACAACGACTCCATGAGTAAAGAATACAGATATACAATACAAAGGTCCAAATCACCTTGAAAACGATACAACGTCCGACTACAGACAAGATGCAAATGGGGCTAAGAAGCCTGAAGAATAACCAATGGTGTCCATAACCCTGCCTAGGCCAAGCCGGAAGGGTAACCTTGCTAACGACGTCGATCTCAAAACCTGCTAAAACAAAAGGGGTGCCGGCTAAGGGAAAAGGAAAAAGAGAGCGGTGAGTACTGAGGCCAGTACACGGCGAGACTAGATTCGGCGGCTCTCGCCTACATAGGTATGGTGGACTGAAGCGGCAGCGCAACATGCACTAAACAACCTATAGAGACTCAATACAACTGTCGGCTATTAGAGAGGGATAAGGAATACCTATTCGGATCCAACCTAAGACTAACACCAATCATACCCATCCTGGTGTTTCCCCCTCGATACCAATCGAGGAAGTCGTACCGAGGAAACTCACAGAGTTGGCAATTTTACCCATTCCGTTATAGTTGCGGCAATTACTAGTTAGATATAGATAGCATGAGTCATCCTGATAACATAAGCAGTGGGCATTTTTAGATAACCATTCCGTTGTAGTTGCAATACTTACTAGTCAAATACATATACCACGAGACATCCCAAAACCAGAAGTTGTTGGTACTTTTATTTAGCCATTCCGTTTTAGTGAAGCTGATTACTAGTCATTATAAAGTCAAATTCATAGCACTACTTTAGTTATAGTTGTCTATGATCGAGATACTATGCTCTAAGTCGTCCATAACCGTGGACATAGCTTTAAGAAAGTTTTACCCTGCATGGGGCACAAATAGCAACACACGCACGATCAACCTCGGAAAAAACCAAATGAAAACCCAACGAGGCATCACGACAGAACATTTGCCAGATTCATATTTGATTTCAGGGGGCCACCCCACCAAGCTACCCGTGAAGAAGTTGGCCGGCTCCGAGACGGACCCAGAGGTTTGTGCCAATGGCTGTAAACGACTGGGAACCCGAAAGTGTGACTGGGCTTGTGGATACCACGAAAACATTCCACATTTGTTTTCTAAACAGTACAGGCGCTCCACGCGCAATCGTAAATAAAGAAGTAAAACATAGCATAAGTACACGATAGTAATAAAACCCCAAACTACTTTGTGGCCCCAAGGAATGAAATATGATTCAAGCTAGGTTTAGGGGGATTCATGGTCCCACATGCGGATAGTACGAATATTCAAAGAACAGGTATCAAGTACTCGGGGTCCTACGGGACACAAGTGGATGGTTAAAAACCAAATAACATCTATTGCCCACATGTGCCTCTGCATTATTTACCTACTTCAATTTTAGTTATTAAACGGTAATTAAAGACATGATCATCTCCAACATTAAAAATGCGGCATTACTCTAACAACATTGGAAGATCGATGGCGCGACACATCACCTGCGCAAGCAACTATGACTCGCAAGGCCGACTATCTACGAAACAACAGGTAATAGGATGTGTCCATAGCAATATAAGGGCTGCAGGGAAGTATAACGGGGTACGGAATCTATAGCATCGCAACACAGATAGCAATAGATCAACAGGAGGAAATAAAGACTATAAATGTAAAATAGGTAGAAAGAGGGACAATGCTCGCCTGAAAACATTGCCGAAGGTTCATCCGAAGATCGGGTCGACACTCGCATCAACTCATCAGCCTAATCCGTGAAGAAGCAAAGCACTAGAAGAAATACCGGATGCACTATTTAATACTAAGGCGGAAGATCGGGCATGTTGCATGTATGATGTATGGCATGGCAAAGGTGCGATGCAATTAGGCAATATTAAATGGAACCGGGGTTCCGACATTTACTTAGATGGTTCAAGTTGTTTATATGCCCCGAAATTTAAATGTTATGTTAATAGGCAACACATGTGACCGGTTCGCTACACAATTTTAAATGGGGCCAATATTAGACTAGAAAAGCCCGCATATGGACTCCATATTTAATTATGAGGTGAATCGGCATAAGGCCCCCAAACCATATGATGTATGCAAGTATGAACAATTTAATATGCAACAATTCATATAGATGTCAATTTATAAAATAGGGCTCAGATAAAGGGGTCGCACATGGTTCCGACAATCTTGGTTCGGGTTCGGTCTTCGGATCGGGCTTCGGGGTCTCGGCGTCCGTGAATAACTTGAGGAGTTCGCATCCATGAGGGAGGACTTGGCGCACCAGGGTTTGGTCTTTGAATCCAGGAAGGGGGTCTTAGGGTTCCGGCATCACTGGGTCCGGGAGGAGAGCTTCACTACATCGGATCCGCGAGATAGATCTCGATGTTCCATGATGGCACTCTTCGATCTTTGTTTCCATGTCGGTGACAATACTTGGGGTTCAATGTCGGTCTTGGCATCACCCAAACGCATCAAGGTTGGTGAAATTGGCACCAAAACAGTTGACACATCACACCTTCCTGATTCGGTACGAGAATTCATAGCCAAACCGAACCAAAAGAGGATGCTCGCAAGGACGTGGAGGTGGTTGGCATCGCATGACCTGCAAGACAAGGAGAAGTTGGGACATTGGGCGGTGCCGACAACAGATCGACAAGGAGGCCTGGTGAAGTAGGTACTGGCGACGGGCAAGTCGACCGGCAGTACCTTGAGGCGTCGCGGATGGTGATGCTCAGCACAGACGGGAGAAGCAGCCGGCGAAGGGGAGACCTACCGCGGCAGCAAGGACCTGGCTGGCGGCGAGCTTGCACGGGTCGACAGCGAGGAACCACGACAGAGCAGGGGACGCGAGAGGGAGCAACGCCGAGGGGGGTGAGGCAGAGGTGGCCGGGGATGGGAAGACAGCGCCCGGGGTGGCCGGGCTATGGCATCGGGCAGGCGAGGTCGACCTGGGGGTGGGGAGGAGCATCGCTCCCGCTGACGGAGGACGCAGGCCAGACGGCAGGAGTCACGGGGGAGGAGGCCGTAGCCGACGGCGAGCGAGGGTGGAGGCTGGCAGCGCTCTCCATCGATCTAGAGGAAGAGGGCGACAGGGATGGATGCTGGAGGCGGTGGCACGCGCACGATGGAGAGAGCGAGGGTTGGTGGCTTCGTCAGGTAGGGAACAAAACGAGAGAGCGGGGTGGGACGCGTGCGTTGGTGGTACGCGGTCGGGGTGGGCCAGGTGGGCAAGCTGTGCGGTGCGGAAAATGGATCGGGGTCGCGGGTGTGTTGCCCACGCGACAGGTGGCGAGTGGTTGCGGGTGTGTGGCCGTGTACCACCTGGGTCGCGTGTGGTGCGCTAAGTGGGTGGGGTGTTTTCGGTTTAGGGTTTGCTAGGTGTGTGTATCTGGTATGTGTGCAACCGCGTGTGGCGCATCGGGTGTCAGGGGAGGGTGGCGGCGGAAGGGGAGGATGGGAGGAGTGGAGGCTGGGTATGGTTAGGGTTTGGTTTAGGTTAGGTCTAGGGTTTATTTTGCTGGTTTGTAGGTGGACTCCGGACGGTCCATTGGGCATGGCTGGTTGTCTGCCTCCCCAGTTTTAAAAAGAAACAGTTTTTTATTTATTTAGTTTGTTTAAAATAGTATTTGATAAACAGTTTAGACAAATAAAAGATCTGGACGGACCGATGGTTTCAATTTGAACAAAGAGGAGAATATCTAGAAAACAAAATAGCCTTTTATAAAATAGTTTCGGCAAACAAATGTATGTATATGTCATGATTATGCACAAAGTATTATTTAGCACGCGATTTTCTAGTAGTGGATTTACCCGAGGTGCTACAATTGTGTCATCTATGTTGTATATGCTTGCACTTATACATTTGAATTAGCAGAACCATGCTGTCATCAGGAACGTTTTCAATATTGCACTTGTACTTTGTACACAGTTGATATCATGCTCTTTTGTATATGGATATCACCGGTGTGAAATAAAGAGAGAGCTTGTAAGTCCATGGAGTTATGTTTTTTGTGTTAGAGAAACGCTTGGGCCGCTAGCCTAATCCATGCCTAATCATGCTGGAAACTTGTAGCATCACCATAACGAGCTATCTGTGAAGCATCCTCAATAAAAATCTATGCACATAGTAAATAAAAAGAGCGCTGAGATGCTCATTGTATGCTTGCCTTGTCATTTTGGTTATGGGATAGCTCCTGTACCATGTGCAAGGGGTATCCCGTTGGCGGTTCTCTATGATACACATGTACTTACTATGACAAGAAATTACATGTGACTAAAGTTGAGTAGCATGAGGTGCGACCCTCGTATTCAAGGGACATGAGATTGCCAACTTATACTTTGTCAAGCATATACTCCATAGTTTGTTCACTTTAACCTTAATCACTTCAAGATGCTTAAGATAGGGCAATGAGGGTTGAAAGCTAACAAGTACCATAATTTTTGGAAGCTCTTTATGAAACTTGAAATCCCTGCTTCCCTTTATGAAGGGCCTTTCTTCCACTATTATATTGAGTATCCACCTTCTATCTTTAGGCACCAGTTAAGAGAGCATAGTCGCCATTCTTAGTTCTATGTGCATTGTCCCAAAACTTATTGATTAATGGATATTGTTGATATTTCTTATTCTTGAACTATTTTTATCTAGTCACTCTTATGAACATTGAAGGTGTCCTATGCATCTATTTGCTACTCCATGAGGCACAAGCTGACTGCCACTATGCTATGTTTTATGTATGTGAAAAAAACAAACGTCTTTCAATGCATTGTTATTCATGATCTTTGTTTGTATCTTTTCATGTTGCATGCATAGTTATTCATGATCTTTGTTTGTATCTTTTCAATGCATTGTTATTCATGATCTTTGTTTGTATTATTGTTAGAACTTCATCTTTCATGTTCATGTTTATAGTACTTTGATCCTAGCTTTCAATGCTTTGCAAATGGTTTGATCTTGATTTTTATGGTGCATGTCACCTCAAAAATTATTCTTTTTATCACTTACCTACTCGAGGACGAGCAGGAGTTAAGCTTGGGGATGCTTGATATGTCGGAAATGTATCTATAGTTTTTGATGTTCCATGCTTGTTTAGTATCTACTTTCCTATGTTTTGTCTACACTTGAGGTATTTTTACACACTTTCTGGAACTAACCTATTGACAAGATGCCACAGTGCCAGTTACCTTTTTTCTGCTGTTTTTGGTTTCAGAAAGCTAAAAATGAATATTCTCGGAATTGGACGGGCCAAAAGCCAAAGTTCATATTTTTTCCTGAGCGATACGGAAAAATCGAAGACGAGGCGGAGGAGGACACCAGGGTGGCCACACCCTAGGTGGGAGCGGGACCACCCTAGGCCGCGCCCACAGGGGTGTGGCCCCCTGGCACTCCACTGGCCTTGCCTCCTTCGCCTATAAGAAGCCTCCGACCCAAAAACCGTAAATCATCTAGCAGAAATCCACGAAAACCTCTGATGCGCCGCTGCCACTGAAGGGGAGATTCGGGGGACAGAAAGTCTCTGTTCCGGCACCCTGCCGGGACAGCGAAGTTCCCCTAGAGCCATCTCCTTCTCCACCACCATCTTCATCACTGTTGATGATTCCCACGTAGAGGAGGGAGTAGTTCTTCCTCGAGGCTAAGGGCTGTACTGGTAGCTATGTGTTCACTCTCTTTCTCTATGCATGATCTTGTTGTGGTCATGAGCTTTGTAATCAAGTAGATATACTATGTTACTCAAGTGCTTCAATAGATCTCTACTCTCCCCATGTGTGTGAAAGTGACAGCCTGCACGCCGTGGTGGCACTTAGGCTAGAGTCTACATAAATATTCATTGTGCTTTAATAGATCTATGATTTCCCCATGTGTGTGAAACTGACAGCATGCACGCCGTGTGTGGCACTTAAGCTAGACTACATATATATTTGTTATGAGTTATATTTGGAGTTGGATGTCTTTATGAAATTGTGGTGTTTGTTGGAACCGTCTAGCGCTCAAGGTGACAGTGTGGGGTTATCTAGATTGGGGAAGGCCTTACCGATGATTAGAGTGTCCAACCGGAGAATAGTAAGAGTAGTATCATAAAGAGAAGATATTTATATGAGAGAGTGCTCACTAGTGAAAGTATGATCCCTAGGCCTTGTTTCTAAGCATTGAAACATCGTTTTCATCTAGATATGTTGCATGTTTGCTTGCTTCCATCTTTATTTCTGTTTGCTTTTAGACTCTCCCACGTCAACAACAAGTTAGAAGCTCTTTTCTGGCACTGTTACCACTTGTATTTCACTATCTATTCGCCGAACTAGTGCACCTATACACCTGAGAAGTGTATTGGGTGTGTTGGGGACACAAGAGACTTCTTGTATCTTGATTGCAGGGTTGCTTGAGACGGGATACCTTTGACCACTTCTTCCCTGAGTTCGATAAACCTTGGGTAATCCACTTAAGGGAAACTTGCTGCTGTTCTACAAACCTCTACACTTGGAGGCCCAACAACTGTCTAAAAGAATAGAAGTGCATAGACATCAGACATGCATCTTGCCTGTCGAGTGGACCTTAGCTTTAGGTCTTGGGCGAGTTGTAGTCAATGCAGATTCTCCGAGTGCCATTTCTTTTTAGCACTAATAGTGGCTTCGTCAGCCCATCAAAGTAGTTGTTGGGGCGTATGAGCCCAGTAGCGAAGAATCGCCATATTCTCTCAGCGAATGATTAGTTACGATCCGCATTGCGGGATAGCAGCAGTTGCTTGTCGTGCTGATCCATGGGGTCGGTGCCCTGTGTGTGCTCGGCGAGGCCCTCCATGACGCCTGTCTTGCCGGTTTTGTTCCGGGTGGCGTCGTGGTTCTCACGCCGGGGCTTGCTGAGCGCGTTTTTGTATGCATGGATGAATTCCACTTCGGGCGCCGCCTGTTGGTCTGACTCGCCATTGGCAAGGTCTTCTGTCGTGCTTCGTGCTGGGGTGGCAGAGGTGCTGGGGAGAAGCGAGTGGTCGCTTGTTTCTTCAGGGACGTTGAGTCGTCCTGGTATTCTCCACTCACCAATCTGGCGAGTCCGTCGGCATGTTGTGCCTCTTCGGAAATGACTGCGTTGGCAATCTTTGTGCTCTTGTCCTCGCATTCGACGGCCATATCTAGTTCGCCACGCACGATGATTATGCCATGGGGACCTAGGAGCTTCATCATGTTGTAGGCATAGTGTGGGGTCACCATAAATTTGGCGAACGCCTACCTGCTAAGTATGTTGTGGTATGGGCTTCTGAAGTTAACCAGCCCAAGGACGATCCGCTCCGTACGGAAGTTGGCTTGGGTTCTGAAGGTGACTGGCAGCGTCACCTTTCTGATTTGGTATGACTTCCGACCCAAGACTATGCCGTGGAAGGTATGGAGGGTGGATTCCACCATGGACTCTGGTAGTTGCGGTCGTCTAAAAGTGTCTAGGTATAGGATGTTTATAGATCTGCCATGTCCATGAGAGTTTTGGGAAGCCATTAATCGGCCACTTTGGGCCTGACGACCAGGGCGACTCGCCCGGGGTATTTGATCCTAGGGGCATGGTCCTACCGACTCTTGGTATTTGCTCTGACCAGTTTAGCTAGCACGGGATGTCGACTTGCTGCACCGCATTCACAGCGATGGAACGAGCCAGCACCTTCTTCTTGCAGCGCGTTCCCACGCTGGTGAATGTGTGGAGGGAGCCGACGGAGTATCCGAACATGCCATCATTGCCGTTGTCGCGTGGATGATCAAGGTTCGGGTCCTATCTGGCACGCCTTGCCTTCCTAATCTCCTTGAGAGAGTGGCACTCGGTGGTGGTGTGGGTGGCTGGCTTGCCTTACCTTTTATGGTAGATGCAGGGTTGGCTCGTTATGGCGGCAGGGTGGAATCTTGGCCAGGCCGCATTGTTGCCACGTGGGTTATTCCACGCGCAACGGTAGTTCTTGGGGTCACATGGGCCATATCTGGCATTGGAGACGAAGTCAGCTCGCCCGTCGTTGCGGCACTTTGTCGCATGGCGAGTGTTGCTATAGCGAAGGTCGTGGTAGTGGCCGCTGTTTCGGCCGCCTATGCGGCATCTCCCGTCCAACTCGTCGTTAGATTCTTGGATCGGGTCTTCCTCCGAGTAGTGCTTGGGGATCTCGAGGAGGTCGGGAATGTTGTCAAGTGTCCGATAAACCCTCTTGATCTTAGCGACCAAGGGCTCGTACCGGAAGACATTCTTGAAGCAGTGGATGGCTATGTCGGGGTGGAGGCCTGCAGTGTTTATCCATAGTTCTTGCCATCGTTGGACCCAGTGGAGGGTTGAATCGCTTAGTCCCTGGATGCATCGCTCTAGGTTCTCCATGGTTGTTGCACGAGAGTAGGATCCTTCGAAGTTCTTGATGAAGGCGGCACACATATCTTCCCAGGAGTCAATGTTGTTCTTCGGGAGGGTGTTGATCCACTGCTAGGTCGCGCCTTCCATCATCAGGGGGAGTAGCGAGTGGCCAATAGCTCGTTGTGGCCGGCGATACACACTGCCATGAGGTTGTACTTCTCCATGTCCTTTGGGCCTCGGAAATTTGGAGGGTACTTCTCGCCCCAGACCATTGGTCCAAAGCATGGAGGGCCGACTCGGATGAGGCCGACGTGGCTGGAGAGTGTGTAGCGAAGGTCGTATGGTTGGCGGGATCGCCAGGCTTCTGTGTTGATGATGTGGTCTCGTGCGTCGACGCGCTGGCCGTTTGCCACTATAGTGTTGTACTCCGGCCGCGGGTTGTTTGTGGAGATGGCGTGGTTGGTGACCACCAGATGTCGTGGCTCTGGGGGTGGGAAGTTTGCCACGTTGGCAACTGTTCATTTGCATGGGCGGCCGGACGAAGCCGCTCTGCTTTTGGTGGACCGGGAGTATACCCGCCCCTGGGAGTCTATGCCCGCGTTCTACTGCTCGGCCGCTTTGGCGAGTGGGGCTTCGGCATACTTGATCTGGAGGGCACATTCTCCTGTAAGGTTTAGGTTGGTGACCGCCGCTTGAATCGCGATGATATTATCCATCGGAGTCGAGTAGAGGAGAAGGCCTTTGGCATCATATTCCTTCGGTGCGATGATGATCCAAGGTTGTTCCGGGGGAGGTGCGCGGTTGGCTGGTGGTGGATCTCTGTTTGTGGTTGACCTAGCCGACGGGCGACCGACTCTTGCTGGCGCATTGTTGTAGAGCTCGCGGTCGGCTGCCCGCGCAAGGTCATTCTCATCGTTGAAGTTGAGAGCTCACCCTTGCGAGGCGAGATTGAGTCGGCGAGTAACTCAGCTGCCGTGATACATTGAGAGCTGTTGCGCGGTCTCCTGCTCGAGGCGGAATTTCTCGCGACCGGCCTTTTCTGTTTCCCTAGCCTTGTTCAAGTCCACGTGATGCTCCTCGATCTCGGCGGCAGTTGCGGTGGGTGGGAGGGGCATGGTTAAAGGATCCACCGGTGGATCTGTGTCATTCGACATGTAGATGGCATGGTGGACGATGGGGTAGGCCTCGTCTGGAGACTCTGACCCAGAATCGTAGTCGATGAGTTGGAGGATCGAGTCATAATTGTAGTATCCGGTGTTGGAGACTCCGGTGATGGAGCTGGCCTTGGACGGGGGGCGTCAGGCTCTACGACCGACGTAGGTGCCGCCGAGTAGGCATCATCCCAAAGGGTGTCGCTGATCTTGAGCAAGCCTTCCTCGATCCAGTCATACTTGGAGGCAAGCAGGGAGATTGACTGGACTGCTCCTCCTAGAGTAAATTGAGCGGGGGAAATATAGTGTTGGCGAATGCAGAAGGATCTACCGGGTCGATGGCGTGGTGAAGCCAATGAAGAGGTTGATGGAGCCGACCGGTATCATGATGGCGTGCATGACTAGTCGCGAGGCCGGCACGTAGCTGCTCGGAAGTATCTAGAGAAATCCGCCGGTGGCGATCATGCGGCCGATGGCAAAGGGTTGGTGAGTCGGAGTGAAGGGTCTCACCACAGATCTAAGGTTTGACTCACCAAGACCCACTGTGGGCGCCACTCTCGTGGGAATGACCACGGTAGTTGCTACCAAGGGTAGCGATTGATTCGAAGTAGGGAAAGAGCGAGTAGCCATCTGCGGATCGAGATTGGGAGCGAGAAACATGGTTTACCCATGTTCACCCCCCGTAGGGTAAAGACCTACTTCTTGCTTGCTGGTATTGATGGTGAATGAGTTACAAGGGTGGCGACCTTGGCGAAGGGGTGGCGAGTAGCTTGGATGGGGTAGCTAATAGCTCGTAATACAGAAGGAACCCTAGGGAGGCTTATATAGGGGTGCCTCTCTGGAGTTTTACAGGATCTCAACTGAATCAGCAACAAATTCAGGAGTTTGACCTAATCTGACTAGGCCTAGCTACGGTCTTGGGGCTTCCCGTATAGTTGCCAGTTGGAAAACAAAGTAATACAATTACACATTAGTCCATGATGGAACCCATAGAAAAGATATATACAACATGACTCCATGAGTTAGGAATACAGGTATAGAATACAAAGATCCAATCACCTTGAGAACGATACACATACGAGTACAAATTAGATGCAAATTGAGCTAAGAGCCCTGAAAATAACCAATGACGTCCATAACCCAGCCCAAACCAAGCCGGAAGGCTAACCCTACTAATGACGTCGATCTCAAACCTGCTAAAACAAAAGGGGTGCCGACAAAGGGCAAAGGAAAAAGAGAGGAGCTAGTACTGAGGCCAGTACATAGCGAGGCTTAGAATTCAGCGGTCCTCGCCTACATAGTTATGGTGGACTGAAGCGACAGCGCAGCATGCACTAAACAACCTATAGAAACTTAATACAACTGACAACTATCAGAGAGAGAGATAAGAAATACCTATGCGGAACCAACCTGATACTAACATCAAACATACCCATCCTGGTATTCCCCTTTGAGACCAAACGAAGAAGTCATACCCAGGAAACTGACATAGTTGGAAATTTTATTCGTTCCATTATAGTTGCAGCGATTACTAGTCAGGTATAGATAGCATGAGTCATGCTAATAACATAAGCAGTAAAGTGGGAAGTTTTAGTTGACCATTATGTTTTTAGTTGCAATACTTACTAGTCAGATACAAATAGCATGAGACATCCCAAATTGAGCAGTTGTTGGTACTTTTATTTATCCATTTCGTTGTAGTGAAGCTCGTTACTAGTCATTCCAAAGTCAAATTTATAGCACTACTTTAGTTATAGTTGTCTATGATCGAGATAATGTGCTCCAAGTCGTCCATAACCACGGGCAAGTCTTTTAGAACGATTTACCCTACAGGGGGGGGGCACAAATAGCAACACACGCACGATCAACCTCAGAAAAACCAAATGAAAACCCAACAAGGCATCACGACAAAGCAATCACAAGATTTATGTAATATTTCAGGGGCCATCCCACTAAGCTAACCGCAATGAAGTTGGCTGGCTCCGAGACAGATCCAGAGGTTTGTGATGACGGCTATAAACGACTGGGAACCTGAAAGTGTGATTGGGCTTGTCGATACCTCGAAAACATGCCACGGGGTTCCAAAATAGTACACTAGTAAATGCTCTTCACGAGCTATAGTAGTAAATAAAGCAGTATCATGGCATAAGAACATGATAGTAACAAAGCCCCAAACTACTTTGTGGCCCCAAGAAATAAGATATGATTCAAGCTCTGGGTAAGGGAATTCATGGTCCGACATGCGGATAGTGCGATAATAAAGGAACAATTATCAAGTACCCGGGGTCCTACAAGACACTAGTGAGTGATTAAAAAACAAATGACATCTATTTCCCATCGGTGCCTCTGCATTAGTTCTTTACTATGCCCATCAAGTTGTAAGTTAAGTCATTATCGTCTCCAACATAAAGCATATGGCAACCTTCCAACAACTGTGGTACGTGACGACACGAAGCAACACCTGGGCAAGCGAATATGACATGCAAGGCCGACTATCAACCAAACAACAGGTAATAGGAGGTGTCAAAGGCAATATAGAGGCTGCAAGGGATATCACGGGTACGAAAACAAAAGCATCACAATACATATAGCAAGAGATCAACAGGAGGAAATAAAGACTATAAAAGTAAGATAGGTAGAATGGGGGAGAATGCTTGCCTAAGAAACACTGCCGAAGTTTCATCCGAAGACCGGGTCGACACACATCAACTCATCGTCCTAATCCGTGAAGAAGTGAAGCACTACAAGAAATACCGAATGCACTATTTAATACTATAGCAAAAAATGGGCATGATGCATGCATGATTCATGACATGTCAAAGATACAATGCAATTAGGCAATATTAAACAGCACCGGGGTCCAGACAATTAATTATATGGTTCATGTTGTTTAGATACCCCGCAATTTAAATGTTGTCTTATCAAAGGCAAAATATATCATCGGTTCGGTACACAAATTTAAACGAAGCCAATATAAGAATAGATTCGCCCGCATATGGTCTCCATATTTAATTATGAGGTGAATCATCATAATGCCCCCAAACCATACAAATATTGTATGGAAGCTTGTACTGTACATGCGATAGGTTGATATCATGTATTATAAAAATATGGGGCTCAGAAAAGGGCTCACACATTGGAGCGTCGATCTTGTTTCGGGTTTGATCTCAATAGGAACGGTCTTCGGATCCTCGTGATCGAGGTATCCGGATTCCATGTGGCAATCTTGGCATGCGGGAAGGTGATCTTGGAGTCGGGAAGGCAATCTAGTCGGTGTACTTCTCCATGTTGGTGTTCTTGTCGACGGGAGCCTTCATGAACATTGATCTTAGCTTGCGTGGGGGAAATACTTGAGCGACACTAGCGAGTAAACAACCATACAGGTGCAGACATCGAACAGGAATGGAGAGCACCGGGCACCAAAGGCCTGGACGCACATGTATTGGCTTGTCTGTAACAACTGTCAGGAGCATAACCACAAATTAGGGCTGCCAGAGGAACTCCTTGCAGGCACTAGGACAAACACGCTTCAGACAAATGACGGGTCAAGTGCTGTAGAGACGGGCTGGCAGGCTTGCTATAGCTTAGTGTTGCAGAGGCGGAGGCCGGCGCAGGCTTTAGGCGGGCGGCTCAATGCTGCAGGGGTGGCCGAATAGGGCCGACAGACGGGCGGAGGTTGTAGAGGCGGCGACGGCCTCAGGCGAAGGCACGGGGTCGTGGAGCAGAACGAGGTAGTGGTCGGCGGGGTTCGCTGGCGACGGGGACGCGTTCTCCAAGGAGAGATCGGGAAGGGCCATACGCAGGCGGAGAGAACAGCGGCGGGTGACTCCAAGGAGGAAGGAAAAGGGGCCAGCGACATGGGCGGAGGAAGAAACCGGCGGTGGGCTACTGAGGGGAGGAGGGGGAGCCGGGAGGAGAAGGGGCTGCAGAAGCGAATGAGGGAGAGAGGGTCGGGGACGGGCATACGCATCATAGAGGGTCGCGAGTCATGCTGGGCGTTCGGGTCCACCCGAATTTTTGGGTCGGGTAATTCGGGTTCCAGGAAATGTCACCCGAAAACCCTGGGGAAAATGTCCAACCAGACATTTCGGGTACCCGGAAATTCGGGTTCGGGTCTGCGTAATCCAGAAATACCGGACACTCAGAGAAACTGATAGTTCCGACTATACAATATACAGTATACAAAATTGTAAGCAGATTTCACAGCAATTCTGCACTATTTCGATAGCAATTCTGCACCATTTCGATAGCATGACAACAGATAAAGAATATATGGCAGCAAAACATAGTACAATGACAGTAGTGTGCAACAATTCGGCACCATTTTGACAAGTTCATATCCCAATTCGAAGTCACAGTAGGCAATACAATTCAAAAGCAAAAGGCCTTCACTTATTCACATTGGACAAGTTCCACCATATAAACTAAAAAGCTCACTACCAGTCTGCCACCGATGCTTGAAAGCAAGTCCAAGTTGCTGCATGGCTGCACATTGCACAAGTTAAAATGTCATCTCATTAGTCTTTACTCATTAGTCATTACTATCTAGTATCTACAAAACTGCATGTACATGCTTGTTTTTTGCTTGTTCTTTCTAGTGAATATAATTCTTTTACCTCAAGGTTTGGAGATGGACTAGCTTACTACAGATTTAGAAGAGCATGCCTTGTCACTCTTGCCTTTTCCTTTGATACCGAATTCTTCTATCAACTCTACAAACAAGTCAACACGCATGCAGCGAGCAAAAAGTTAGACATTATTGGAATGAATGCATGATGCAATGAGAGTAGAAGAAGTATTGTCAGACAGTTTTTTTACCCTTTTCCAACTTAGCTAATTCCTCCATATTCTCCTGGAAGTCAATAGGAGTAGACCTTCATAGCCAATCTTGTCCGCACACAAGATCTTGCAACATGAATGTAGTAAGTGAGGTTCGGAAGTCATCCAATACACGCTCAGCTGTGCTGAAAGATGACTCCGAAGCTACCGAAGAGATGGGTATGGCAAGCACATCACGTGCCGAAGGCCCCAAGACAAGAAAGCGAGCTGCATTCAGCCTCCACCATCCTAGAATGTCAAACTTGCCTTCGGTAGACTCGCAAGCTTCAGCAAGATACTTCTCAAGTTTAGTATGGGTGTTAGAACTTGTACCATTGTTCATCTTCAGCTTCTTGGCAATTCTGTCCTTCAACATGCTTCCTCTCCCCACTTTTGCCACACTGGGTCATGCACAACCACTTCGGATGTTCCTTCAACTTCACTTGGAGCATACTTCTTCCTATACTCTTCAAACAAGTCAAGTAGACAGGTGTTAACAGCTGTCCAAACACGTTGTCCACTTTCTTGTCCAAAAATTTCTTCAATGACAGCCTTAGTGTATTCAGTTAATTTGTATCTTGGATCTAGAACTGCTGCAATAAATATCGTGGGCAGAGTGGGGACTGGGGACTCGGGAAGAAGATGGCAAAAAGGAAGAGAGGAGTAAGATTTTACTTGCTTGGTCTATGATGCGGCTCAGTTCACTATAGAGCTTCGTTGGGATACCCAAGAGGAAGGTGTGATGAGAATAGGAGTAAGTTTTACCTCAGTTATGAAACCAAGGTTATCGAACCAGTAGGAGTAAGGAAACAACTCCAAGGTGTTGCTAGCAACTTGGAACCTGCACAACACAAAATCAAAACTTTGCCCCAACGTATAGTGAGGTTGTCAATCTCACCGGTTTGCTAAAACAAAGGATTAAACATATAGTGTGGAAGATAATAGTGGCTTGTAGAAAGTAAATGGTAACAGTAGATGATGTATCAATGATAAATATTGGACCGGGGTCCACAGTTCACCAGAGGTGATCTCGTTAATATAGATAACATGCTGGGTGAACAAATTACACGGAGGCAATTGAAAGATTGAGAAAGCATAACAATGCATATACTATACATCATGACTCCTATGAGATTTGATTGGGCATTACAACAATATACATAGACCGTAATCCAACTGCATCTATGACTAATAATCCACCTTCAGGTTATCATCCGAACCCCTTCTAGGATTAAGTTGCAAGCAACAGATAATTGCATTAAGCAATGTGTGTAAAGTAAACAATACAATTGTTCCATGAACAAAATATTGTTGTTTTCTCCCTAGTAGCAACAACACATCTACAACCTTAGAGATTTCTGTCACTTCCCTAGATTACTAGAGGCATGAACCTACTATTGAGCATAAATACTCCCTCTTGGAGTCACAAGCATCTACTTGGCCAAGATAGCTACTAGCAACAAAGAGAATGCAAGATCACAAATAACGTAGACATGATAGAATCAATAATCAATCTAAGAAAGTATCTCAATATCCATCGGATCCCTCCAAACACAACATGTATGATTACAAATAGATGATCTTGATCATGAACGGAGCTCACAAGATCTAAACATGATAGCACAAAGGAGGAGAAACAACCATCTAGATATTGTATGGACCCATAGTCCAAGGGTGAACTACTCACACATAATACAGGAGGCTGGCATAGTGATGAAGAAGGCCTCTAGGATGATCTCTCCCCTCCGGAAGGGTGCCAAGAAGATCTTCAGATCCCCCCGATCTAGGGACGATGGTGGCGACGACTATGGACTGTTTCGTGGAGATTTGATCGGGTACTTCGGTGGGTGCCCACACCTGGTGGTGGTGTGCCCCCTAGGCTGCGCTGCCCTAGGGTGTGGCCACCTTGTGGCCCCCCATCAGCTGCCCTTCGGACTCTGTGTTCTCTCCGGTAAAATATTAACTTTGGATTTTGTCCCGTCCAATTCCGAGAATATTTCCTAACTAGATTTTCTGAAACCAAAAACAACAGAAAATAGGCAACTGGCACTACGGCATCTTGTTAATAGGTTAGTTCCAGAAAATGTATAAAATACCTCAAAGTGTAGAGAAAACATAACAAAGTTGATACTAAACAAGCATCGAACATAAAAAATTATAGACACGTTTACAACATATCAAGCATCCCCAAGCTTAACTCCTGCTCGTCCTCGAGTAGGTAAGTGATAAAAAGTAATTTTTGAGGTGACATACACCATCACAATCTTGATCAAACCATTTGCAAAGGATTGATAGCTAGGATCAAAGTACTCTAAACATGAGCATGAAATATGTAGTTCTAACAATAATACATAGAAACCATGTTGTAACATGAAAAGTTACAAAAAAAGATCATGAATAACAATGTGTTGAAAGACGTTTGTTTGTTTCACATATAGAAAACATAGCATGTGTGGTATTCAGCTTGTCCCTCATGGTATAGCAAAACATAAATGCATAGTTCACCTTCGAAGTTCATAAGGGTGACTAGATACAAATAGTTCAAGAATAAGCAATATCGACATTATGAATCAATCAATAAGTTTTGGGTCAATGAATGTAAAACTAGGAGTGACAACTATGATCTCTTAATTGGTGCATAAAGATAGAAGATGGAGACTCAACATAAAAGTAAGAAGAAAGGCCCTTCACAGCGAAGCAGGGATTTCAAGTTTCATAAAGAGCTTCCGAAAATTATGGTACTTATTAGCTTTCAGCTCTCATTGCCCCTATCATAAGCATCTTGAAGTGATTAAGGTTAAAGTGCAACCAATATGGATTATATGCTTGACAAATCATAAGTTGGCAATCTCATGTCCCTTGAGTGCGAGGGTCGTTCCTCATGCTACTCAACTTTAGTCACAAGAAATTTCTTGTCATTGTAAGTATATGTGTATCATAGAGAACCACCAACAGGGTACCCCTTGCCCCATGACACAGGAGCTATCCCATATCAAAATGACAAGGCAACAGACAATGAGCATCTCAACGATCTTTTTATTTACCATGGGTATGGTGCGCTATGTTTTTTCTTTTTCTTCTTTTTTCCTATATTTTTTCTACAGATGCTTCATGGATTTCTCACTATGGTGATGCTGCAAGTTTCCACCATGATTAGGCAGGGCTTAGGCTAGCCGCCCAGGCGTTTCTCTAACACATATATAATACTCCATGGACTTACAAGCTCCCCTTTTATTTCACAATGCCGACATCTGCAAACAAAAGAACATGATATCAACTGGGTAATATGTACATGTGTTGAAAGTGTTCCCAATGACAACATGGTTCTGCTAATTCCCAACTTATAAGTGCAAGCATATACAACATAGATGACACAATGGTTCAATTTTATTAGGAGCAAGAAAGTAAAGTGTGTCATCAAGTTTGTGAGAGCTTTAATAACTAATTTTCTCATAACAAGTTTAATTTGGAAGATAGATAAAACAAGAATATACTTGGAATGTGTCACATCCCAAAATTTTCCAAATTTTGAAATGTGAAAAAAAATAAACAAATAAATAATTGTTGAAATTTAGGGTGAAAAGAAACTTTTTGTTTCAAAATGGAAACATCAAAACTCATCTTGAACAAACTTTGAACAAAATTGAATCCAACAAATTCAAATCAAGTGAAATGCATTCATTAAAGAATGAATCTTAAAATTTAAACACTTGGAAAAGTTAAACCAAAACCATAAACCCTAAAGGAATAAATCATTCCAAAGATCTCTCAAAGACAACGGATTTGATCCATATAAAAATTTGTCAACAAAACATTTATAAATGATTAAAAATGACAAATAAAAATATTATAAAACCATAGAAAATTGATTTCATTCAATTTGGAACCATCGATAAAATCTTATGAATTTTCTAAGATAAAAGAAAATGAATTTCAAAGCTAATAAAGCTCCTATCTAAAAACCATACCAAATTGTGAACAAATGAATCCTAAAGGGATTAAGAAAAAAAGATAAACAAATATTAAATAAAAATATACAAATTTGAATCACCAATTTTGGCTCTTTAAATAAAAAGATATGGATTTTACAAGATAAAGAAAGAAAGAAAATAAATAAGGAATATTTAAAAGCCAAATTAAATCTTGGCCAAAGCCATAAACAAATGAAATGAAAGATTATGGAATAATAAAAGGAATAAAAGATTATTTAAATAAAATCTAAGGAATGAACAATATCCAATTTTATTTAAATAAAGACAATTTGCCTAAATAATAAATCCCAAGGAATTGTTTAGAAGACAATTTAAGCCTTGAATTAAAATCCATAAGCAAATGGAATAAAGATAATCCAATCCAAATGAAATAAAAGGATAAAGAATATTCAAATAAAAGTATGTGGGATTAAATCATATTCAAATTATTTAAATAGAAGACAAAATCCCTAATAGAAATGATTAATTAAATCATGAGAAAATAATAAATGGGAATTTGCCAAAGTGGATTTAAAAGTTATCTAATTAACTTAAAATAATTATTTGAATAAAATTTATATGGAATAAAACCATATTTGATTTTATTGGAATAAAGATAATTGCCCAATTTAAATGATTGATAAATCATATTAAAATATTTTAAATAATAATTCAAGTGAATTATTTGCACGATGGAATAAATAAAAACCTAAACAAAAAGGTTTGACAAAAATTAGAAATTCAAATAGGAGTTTGAAAGTATAATTAAAATATTATTTGAATAGAGAGAAGTGCCTATTTTAAATAAATAATAAACCATAAGTGAATAAAATAATTATTATAAAATGGACTTTAAATACATATTTAAAATAGTATAGAAACATAGTGAATGTTTGGAAACGATTTAAAAAGGAAATCTGAATTCAAATGGTGGTTTGAAATTCAAAACAGAAAATTAAATTGGAAAAACAAAAAAAAAACAGAGAAGAAAAAAAAGAGAAAGGGTCCAGCCCAACCAAACCAGCCCAATAGCCCACCCGGCACTCCCCCTCCCCAGATCCTTTTTTCACTCGCGAACAAACCTGCACGGCCACTTACAGAATGACCCCACCGCGAAACCCCCTCACTCGCTGACCAGCCGACGCCACCTGCCAGTCATCTTCCTCATCCACCGCGACCAGTTTTTCCTTCCTCCTCACCGTTTCTGCCTCTAACTCCGCGGAGTAAATTCGCGTTACTACCGCGATGAATCAGCCTAGTAACCTCTCTCATTTAATCGCACACGTCCCCTCTCCATTTCCCCTCGCTCGCCATCCTCCCTCTGCCCATAGGCTGCTCCAATTTCTTGCGTGAACCCCACTGACTCCGACGCAGTCCGGCGACGATTCCGCCAACCCCACTGCCCCCAGAGCTCACGGGCGTGATCCCCATCGTCCGCTGCATCTCCCAGTACCACCCACTCACTCGCGCGTGCCTTGAAACGTCAGAAACTACGACAACCGAGAGCCGCCGCCATCTGTCTCCACTGTGGCGACACCCTCTGGTAGCATATGACCGCCCCCTGCCCTCCAAATGTTATTCACGTGTTCGCCTTTCTTGTATGCATATAACTGCATAGTTTGTTTGTCTTGGCGTGACCCGTACTCTCGTCTCCGACCACGAACAGAGGAGCCTGACACAGACACGAACTCCGGTGAGGAATCCCTGACGTCCTCGAGCGCCCCTTCACCAACCAAGGACACCTCGAGCATCCCCACGGCACGGCGAACTCGGTGAGCTTCCCCCCTCCTTGTCTCTCTTCCTGTATTGCCGGCACCGTCACCATCTGAGCGCGTCGCCGCCACGCGCCACCGTCGAGCGCCGGCAGTGTATGGTCAAAACATTTCAGGCCGTTAGATTTAAATTGTAAGGACATGTTAGATCTACTTAAGCGAAAGGGTAAGTTTGCATCTGTGCCGCACAATTCTAATCAGATCCAACGCACCGTGTAGCTCAATCCGTGCGAACCAGTACCAGCGAATGAAAACACGACACGTGGCAAAGTTTTGATTAAATGGACAGAAACATTTCTATTAGATGGTTAGATTTGAAAAATTCATTACTTTGAATCTACATGTCCAAATTTTACAAATTTTATATCAATGGAATCAGCAAAAAGAGTACTTTCCAGCCATGCACTTTGTTTAGTGATTTTCTTCTGTAAAATTGGTTGTTTTTACATAAACATGTTTAGGCATATTTTGTGTATAAAATTCGTTCTAAAAATGTTTTTTAGGATAAAACCTTTGGTAAATGGTTTGTTTTGAACCTACTAACCATATAAAACAACTTTTGGATTTAAAAATATAGTGTGTAACACTTAGGAATTAATCCTTTGAATAAAAGCATTTCTAGTTAAATAAAAATGTTGGATATGTTTTAAAAATGTTTTTTGAGTAAAACCTTTGGAAAATGTTTTGAATTAAACTCTCTTACCCTAAACACAAAGTTTTTGGAATTAAAAATATATTTGGTGAACTCTGTAAATTATTACTTTGTTTAAAGACATTTCCAACAAAATAAAAGGTGCTGGATTTAAAAATGGAATTTGGATGAAACCCTTTGAAAATGGAATTGTTTTAAAACATTATGACCATAAATACTAAAATTTGTGTTTAAAAACATTTTGGCTAACACTAGAAATTATTCTTTGAATAAAATCAATTCTAGCAAAACAAAAAGGGATTTAAAGTGGCCATTGTTAATAACTTGTTATCAAATGGTTTTGCCACTTTGATAAATGACCAATAGGTTTGTTAAAATGTTTATAACCTATTAGAAACCACTTTTCCAAACAAAAAAAATCTTTGGCATGCTTGCATGCCTTGCTTTGTTTTTATTGTTTTATGTGTTGAATTGCTTGAATGGTAGACTGAATTTTGTGCCTTGATTGAATTGTAGTGGAATTTGAAGAGTGTGACCATTACAAGATCAAGGAGTGAACTTATATTCCCTACCAAAAAGGCAAGCGATGCTTCATACTTTTGTCCCATTATTTTCACTATGCATTAGTGATATTTTGAGTAGGACTTGCATGGAATTTTACTAAGTATGGTATGCCATGGGAAATCCTAGTAGATGATGCCTTAGTTGAATTTCCTAAGTTAGGATCCCTACTAATATCATGCTTAGCTTAGCTAGTAGAAAACAAGGGTGGATTATATTCATGCTATGAAATATTTCTAAGTCAATGACTTGTCTTTTGTTTAATAAAAAACTATGTAAATGAAACACCTGGGTGGACTGGTGAGAATGGATTTATGTTGAGTGGTTACACAAGGCCAGGGGACTGGTGAACCTTGTGTATCACACTTGTGGAAAGCCACCCAGGAACAATGAGATTTGATATGTCAAATTTTGAGAAGCTTCAAGTGCAGCCACTTGGCATTATGGGCTCTGCCTGGATCATATAGGTTGGAATAACTTAGCCAGATGGACATTTGGTGGTAGGGGATGATAGGTTTGGAGCACGTCCATTTTGGTCTAAGGGAAGGCTTCTGAAAGATCTTGTCTTGATGCATGTCGAGTCTTGTGGGGAAAGTGCACCACCTCTCAAGATAGTAAAAACTAAGTACTTAGCTTGTCCCCGACAATGGACAATTTGAGCATCAAGACATGGAAGCTATCAAGGATCTCATCATCCCAATTTCTATGTTAAAAACGTGTGGTTGAACAAGGGTTAAAGGATCACCAATGTCTATTGGTTGATTCCTTGGGTGATTTTTGACAAACAAAAACTTAGTGTTTTCAAATGATAAGGAAAATCTATTTTGAGCAAAGCAAGCCTAAGCTCCACTTAGCCAAATGCATATACATGATAGATACCACTACTCTACCATATTATCACCTGCCAATACAATTCAAATGTATTGACCCTTGTGGCTGTAACTTATTATGTTGCAGGTTTGTTTGATGTTAGTGAAGTGTGTTGAATAGGATTACAAGTCTACAACCAACATGATTGCCTGTGTCACTTTGAAGAATAAGGAATCCATGCTATATAGTTACTTCTGCTGCATTGTATTGAGATAGCCAAATGAGCTATGTAAGATGTAATGAATTATTTTATTCCTGGTTATAAAGTTGTATATGACCTTTGTTTCTTGATATTACATCTTAACTGTGGATGCTAGCTATTGATTCAGGGACTAGCATTGTAAACACAGGGATCTCTACCTTATTAAAGGTTGGGACCTCTACAGATGGTATCAGAGCACTATGTTGCCTGTAGGATTGTAACCCTAGGATTGGACAAAACACCTTAGAAAAATAGGAGTTGTATTTGTTCCAAAACTTACTTACAAGCAATGTTGTAAACTATTTCCTCAACCATTTTGGTTTGGATTTTACATCTCTTCTATTTCAACTTGATGGACAAAGCCTCCACCATGAGCAAAGACTTCAACATGAGGAAAGGACTTCACCAACTCAAATGACTTCACCAACTCAAATGACTTCAACTTCAACATCACCAATGACTTCAACTTTAGTATCATCAAGGACTTAAACTTGGACATCACTAAGGACTACAAGTGAGACAATAAATATTACTCAAGACTGGAAGAATAAAGAAACACAACTTAGAAGGAACCATCATCACCTTTGAATATTTGTGGCCACGATGAAAGAATTTTTCCAAGGAAGTCATGATCTCATTCATTAAGAAACAACTAAGAAGAATGGAATGATCTCAAGAAAATACCATAGTTGGACCACCATACTAGTGATTAGTTAAACCCACCAACTTATGTGGTGTAGGAAAAAAAATATTTTGTTACCTAAAAATGTGCTTGAACTTGTTGTTTGAGTGGAATGTTTGATTGTGATTGTTTGCACATTGCTTATGTGAATTGGTGTGTGTGTGATTAGACTTATTCATTAGAAATCTTTTGCCTATTATAATCCCAATCCAACCCAAACAGATGACCTCTCCAAGAAACTCCAACACCAAGAATGGTGACAACAACAACCAAGAGATGCACATGAGAGAACAATTTCTAGCAACCCAAGCCCGGTTGAATCAAGTGACAGCTCAGTTTTTAGCCAACAACAATGATTTAGACCCAACCTTGCAAAAGTTTTTGGAAACCCAATCCCAATTGTTGCAATAACTTAGCCAGATGGACAATTGGTGGAAGGGATGATAGGTTTGGAGCGCGTCCATTTTGGTCTAAGGGAAGGCTTCTGAAAGATCTTTTCTCGATGCATGTTGAGTCTTGTGGGGAAAGTGCACCACCTCTCGAGAGAGTAAAATCTAAGTAATTAGCCGTGTCCCCGACAATGGACAATTTGAGCATCAAGACATGGAAGCTATCAAGGATCTCCTCATCCCAATTTCTAAGTTAAAAACTTGTGGTTGAATAAGGGTTAAAGGATCACCAATGTATACTGGTTGATGCCTTGGGTGATTTTTGACAAACAAAAACTTAGTGTTTTCAAATGATAAGGAAAATCTATTTTAGGCAAAGCAAGCCGAAGCTCCACTTATCCAAATGCATATAGATGATAGATATCACTACTCTACCATAGTATCACTTGGCAATACAATTCAAATGTATTGACCCTTGTGGCTGTAACTTATTATGTTGCAGGTTTGTTTGATGTTAGTGAAGTGTGTTGAATAGGATTACAAGTCTACAACCTACATGATTGCCTGTGGCACTTTTAAGATGAAGGACTCCATGCTACATCGTTATTTTTGCTGCATTGTATTGAGATAGCCAAATGAGCTATGTAAGATGTAATGAATTATTTTATTCCTGGTTATAAAGTTGTATATGAACTTTGTTTCTTGATATTACATCTTAACTGTGGATGCTAGATATTGATCCAGGGACTAACATTGTAAACACAGGGATCTCTACCTTATTAAAGGTTGGGACCTCTACAGAATGGTGTAACACACCATGCATAGGAATTTATATTGGACTCTTTGGAATAACTTGTTTTCTTGGGAGTTGGATGCATGAGTAGAGCTTACTCAGTACAAGTGGAGGCTAGCAAAAGACTGGGAGCGACCAACTAAGAGAGCAATAATAGCCATAATCATGTAGAGCGACAAAACATTATTAAATAAAGCATAAAGTGGTATCAAAAGTCAAAAACTAAATGATCATAGAGTCTAAGGTGACTGGTTCATAGTCATAACATGGTGTAAGCATGCACCAACTCAACCCAAACAAAACATCAAAGGAGAATACCACAATATTATGCTTTTGTATGCTAAAGCAACACATGATTCTTTCAAGGCACATTAAGCAATCTCAATTTTTTGGAACTAGTCATGCTACAACAATAATCACTAAGAATAAGGTCAAAGCAACATCTAGCATGACATGATAAAGTCTAAGCCACAGTTAAAACAAGCTCCCTTTTGTACCACTATAAGCATGAAACTCTCTACTCTTTTCCAACACCAATCAACTTATTTGAAACAAAAGAGCGAATGCGGGGTTCAACAACATTATTCAGCAAACTAAACAAACAAAAACAAAAAATGAAAACTAGGATGCTCCAACAACACAACAGTGCATGAAACAATAAAAACGTTGTGTCTAGAAAGAGACATGAGATTTTTATTGATGAAGAAGGGGATGCCTTGGGCATCCCCAAGCTTTGACGATTGTACCTCTTGAATATTTATTGGGGTGAAACGGGGTGGCATCCCCGAGCTTGATCTTTTGTCCATTCTTCATCTCATCACATCATTCTTCCCCTACACTTGAAAATTTCCTTCATACAAAACTTCACACAATCTTCATTAGCAACATTAGTGTATTCAAAATAATAGTCCTTTGGGTTTAGTTTCAACACAAGTAAACTTTCATCAAAACACAAGATACTGTAGAAATTCCTTTAAAAAGCTCAAGTGATCAAGGATAACTCAAAAAGAAACTGATTAAGAGGCAAATGAAAATAATGGTAGAAATCTGTCAAAACAAACTAGCGGGTCAAAACCTTTTTTTAAGACCTTTTTTTGCTCAAATCGAAAAGTATTGAACTAATTAAAGTTAGATAACAACCTAGGTCATAAGCTCAGAAAATTATAGCTCAATCCGACATCCAGAAATTTTTCACGAATTTTTACAGTGAAGCACAACAATTTGTTTCGAGACAGCAACTTCCCCAAATCTTACTTCTCTCTCATTAGAGGTTATTCTTGGCACAAAAACCACACAAAAGGATATGGAGATGTTATTACAGAAGTAATAATTTCGAAGACTCAACAAAAGAAAATCCTAACGAAATTTTGGTTATCTCCCAATGAGTACTTTTCTTTAACCCCTTTAAGTTAGGCACATAAAGGAAGAATCAAGTATTTTCAAATGAAGAAGTATTAAGATCAATACTTGAAATTTCTTCAACCATGCAAGGTATCTCATCCAAATGAGTTCTAGAGGATTCTCTCTCAACACTCTTGGGTTCACTGGTTTCATCAAACGGGTTTTCAGGAACAATCCAATCAAAATTCTTTTGTAAGGCTTCATGCATTCCTACAAGTTTAAAAGGTATGGGTATTTTAATTTCCTCTCCATTGGGTTGGGTTTTGTCCAACTTTTCTAATGTGCCCATAACATCTACACATGAGCCTAGCATATTAAAATGATCAAAGACCATTTTAGCTTCTTGATGAACCACAAGTATAGGGGGTGTATCGTAGTACTTTCGATAAATAGGAGTGTCAATCCCAAACGAGGAGTAGAAGGTGTTGACTAGTGGTATGGAGCACGAAATATCTGTAAATACTTAGAGAATAGATTTTTAGGGGTTTTCTATAAAGCAACAAAACAAAGTGCAAGTAATAAAGACAACGAACAACTGCAGCAAGTGGCCCAATCCTTTCTTAGCAAAGGATAAGCCGGTGGAAATACTTATAAGGACCAAACGTTCTCGAGGACACATGGGAATACTGTCAAGTGCTTTCGCTTCAAACAGCTGAGTACCCTTCTTTGGTGTTGTAAGTGTTGTGTGGGTGAACCTGTACTATTGTACCGACCTTACTTGCACTAATACATACTTCTGATTAAACCCCTGCAAGCATCCGCAACTACAGGAAATCAATTAAGATATAAATCTAACCACAGCCTTAAACTCTGAGATCCTACGCTCCCTTATGCAAAGGTGTCCTAATGGGGGTTCAAGTTTCTGTCACTTCGGCAACCCCACAATTAGTAGCCAAATACACAATGCATTCCCCTAGGCCCATAAATGGTGAAGTATCATGTAGTCAACGTTCACATGACACCACTAGAAGAATAGCACCACAACTTAAATACTAAACCATTGGATAATAACTCAACACAAATCCACTACTAACAACATGACTTCTCCCATGTCCTCAAGAACTAAACGAACTACTCACGAGACATCATTTGGATCAAGATCAAAGATGATATGGTGATGGATAACAATCTGAACATTAACAATAATCCAATGTTTCCACTCACAAGCATCAACTACAATAGTAATCAACACCGGGAAAGTTTCCCCTAAGAACTAAAGCAATATCCAACACAATTGTTACAGCGGGATGGAGTGGTGATGATGGTGCTGGTGGAGATGATTGTGTGGATGATGATGATGATCCCGATGAAGCCTAGCTTGATGACGATATTGATGGCGACGATCTCCCCTCTCCAGGAAGGAATTTCCCCTGTGGCCTAGCTACGCCTCCCCTTCTGGCTTCCTCCGTCTTCTGGGAAAATATATTTTTCCAATATTTTTTTGGTATTTTTCTGATCTTCGTGAAATTGCATCAAAACACCTCTTTTTCCATCAGAAACCTGACTTCGGCAGTCCATCCTCCAAGAATCATCTAACATGCAAAAACAGAGGAAAAGACATAAGTAACACCTCATAATATGAAATATATCAATGAATAGAGGCAAATTATGATATAGAATGGTGATGCAAATTGGACGTGTCACTTCTTTAGCAACATCATTGAACTCCTTTAGAAAAGTTTCCAGAATAAAATATCTCTTTATAATATCCTCAATATCTTTAAGAAACATTATTTACATCATGGGGTTAAGGTTAAAAAACCTAGCCTCCAACATGTGAACTAAAGAAGCTGCAACAATTTCATAATTTGGAGCAAGTTCTTCTAAGGATCTATCCTCAATATTCTCATGCTTGCTAACATGATTAAAGAATTCTTCAATATCTTCTTTACCAATTATAGAGCCACTACCTATTGAAAGGTCTTTCAGGGTGAACTTAGGGATCAAAATGTTGAGCTAGAACAAGGTGACATTTATAATAAGAACTAATTTTTTTTGTGTTTTTATAAGAAAAAGCAAGCCAAACAAAACTAATTTTTTTATATTTTTGAAAGAAAGAAATAAGCAAAAGAAAGAAAAAGAAACTAAGGAAAACAAAAACAATGTAAACAGAATGGTTGTGAGAGACTCCCCTTGCGAGAATCTTCTTTATCCCTAAAAGGTGACTGACGAGGAGGAAGAGATTGAAGCTGTCTTTAACTCCTCGGCAACGGCACCAGAAAACGTCTTGATGCGGCTCAGTTCACTGTAGAGCTTCATTGGGATACCCCAAGAGGAAGGTTGGATGAGAACAGCAGTAAGTTTTCCCTCAATTATGAAACTAAGGTTATGAAACCAGTAGGAGTAAACAACCATCTAGTGTGGAAGACAAAATCAGAACACAACTTGGAACCTGCACAACACAAAATCAGAACTTTGCCCCAATGTATAGTGAGATTGTCAATCTCACCGGTTTGCTGAAAACAAAGGATTAAACATATAGTGTGGAAGATAATAGTTGCTCGTAGAAACTAAACGGTAACAATAGATGATGTATCAATGATAAATATTGGACCGGGATCCATAGTTCACTAGAGTTGTTCTCCTTAAGAAAGATAACATGCTGGGTGAACAAATTACACGGAGGCAATTGAAAGATTGAGAAAGCATAACAATGCATATACTCATCATCACTCCTATGATATTTCATTGGGCATTACAACAATATACATAGACCGTAATCCAACTGCATCTATGACTAATAATCCACCTTTAGGTTATCATCCGAACCCCTTCCAGGATTAAGTTGCAAGCAACAGATAATTGCATTAAGCAATGTGTGTAAAGTAAACAATACAATTGTTCCATAAACAAAAGATTGTTGTTTTCTCCGTAGTAGCAACAACACATCTACAATCTTAGAGATTTCTGTCACTTCCCCAGATTACTAGAGGCATGAACCTACTATCGAGCATAAATACTCCCTCTTGGAGTCACAAGCATCTACTTGGCCAAGATAGATACTAGCAAGAGAGAGAATGTAAGATCACAAATAACATAGACATGATAGAATTAATAATCAATCTAACAAGAGTATCTCAATATCCATCGGATCCCTCCAAACACAACATGTATGATTACAAATAGATGATCTTGATCATGAACGAAGCTTACAAGATCTAAACATGATAGCACAAAGGAGGAGAAACAACCATCTAGCTACTGTATGGACCCATAGTCCAAGGGTGAACTACTCACACATCATGGTGATGAAGAAGGCCTCTTGGATGATCTATCCCCTCCGGAAAGGTGCCGGGAAGAGCTTCAGATCCCCCAAATCCAGGGACGATGGTGGAGGCGGCTACTGACTGTTTAATAGAGATTTGATCGGGTACATAGGATTTCTGCATCGGGGTGACTTTATAGGCAAAGGGGCAAGGTCGGTGGGCACCCGAGGGACCCACACTTGGTGGCAGCGCCCCTGGTCCACGCGGCCCTAGGGTGTGTCCACCTCGTGGCCCCCCTTCGGCTGCCCTTCGGACTCTGTTGTCTCTCTAGTAAAATGTTGACTTTGGCTTTTGTCCCGTCCAATTCGGAGAATATTTCCTTACTATGTTTTCTAAAACCAAAAACAGCAGAAAATAGGCAACTAGCACTGCGACATCTTGTTAATATGTTAGTCCCAGAAAATGTGTAAAAATACCTTAAAGTGAAGAAAAAACATAACAAAATTGATACTAAATAAGCATGGAAAATCAAAAATTATAGATACATTTACGACGTATCAGTCTGTCAACATCAACAGCGAGGACGTCACCGCCGTCTAGAATTCACTATATGTTAGACTAGCACACCACTTAGCTACTCCTATGTATCAGAGGTGCAGTATGGTCTACTTATATCAGTTTGACCAGAGGGTTTTCTTTTTACAGCTTTCATTTCAACATAGTATTTTCAACGGAAAATAGGAGGACGAACTACTACTAGTAGTAGTAGCCACGACATGGACACAATTACTTTCACCTTGTTCCCCTAAATGAAGGATTCATAGTACAATGACCGAAAATATATACACCGGATTCAATGCACATATGGGTGTGTCCGTGGTAATTTTTGCATGTTGCATGTGTTCATATATACATGGAATTACAGTGTCCAACATGCAACCGCACAGCAAAATGAGAGACATGTGCTACATGCACAGACACAAGATTTAACATGCATGACTTTGAATCACAAACAGTCATGGCCTGTTTAGATGGGCCCCACTTGCCAGTGAGAACCTGCATGCATCATGCGCTCGGAGCCACTAGAGACGTCCACGACGGAAATTATAATTTACCACTAGTTGCAGTCTCAACTAGTTGTTTCAGGTTGCACTTCCAAGGTCTTCATAAAATGTGAAGTAAATCATGAACATATCGTATATAGTTCGTCTGTGAATTTCTAGCCCAAAATATTACATGGTTTGGCCACCACAAAATTAACAAATGAACACAAGATATCGTTCGATTAGGTATTTTATTTTTTACACCAGGGTAGTGTAGATGCACGAGAAACAACATTTTCCTGATTTGTTTCACATTTTTTGGAGAACTCGAAAGTTCAACAAATAATAAAGGGGTGCGGGCGCAACGAGTTGCAGAATAATCGACACGCACTAGCGAAAGCTATGGCTTGCATACAAAAGGAGTTTGATCAAATTGCACTCCTTGCACTTACATTGCGGCGAAATGATCAGTTTGAGTACAACAAGTTAACGGCTCAGGGCCATGCGGTACAAATGAGGAGAAGAAAATAATTCAAGATATGGAAATCCCTATTCCATATGATTGCTACGTTCAGCCCATCTTCCTTGAACTATTAATTATGCCGTTCCCAATCCTTCGCGTTGTCCAAGCTTGGGACGAACCACAACGGATTCTGCCACCAAATCTAGCCAATGTTTGTTGAGAAACTAACAGCAGAGTCTTGAGCATTCATACTAAAGAGACATATTTCAGGACGAGAATTAAATCCATCGAGGCTAACTGCATGCGGCGAGGTGTATACACAGATGCTCCCCGTTAGATCTCCAGGGCCAAGTCCTGCGGTGCCAAATGAAATAGTAATCAGATAGTTCAATCCAAGGAATATAAAAAATTCCCCAAGGTTAAAAACCCTCCGCCATTGCCTCGGTGGAAATAACCTACTAGTGTCAATCGTGAAAACATGGTAGCAGAACAGTAGAATAGGTGTGAATAGTGCGGAGATGATGATAAGCAACATTATCAGCGACCGGATAACCACCATGAGTACTATCATACCGCCTATCACTAATACACTCAATATTGATCAGAATAAGGCTACCACCATCAGGAGATCTTGCTAACCACCACATATCAGGACTGTACTCACGATTACTGTAAAAATCGGGTGGCCCCGGAAGACGCATAGGACCTTGCAACGAAAGAACATTCAGTGGACAGTTCGGCAAAATTAGAATGATGAAGCTAAAAAATTGATGGATAGAAATTTTACCCCATGCCCAAGGATCCCATGCATAAAGATTGCCAATCTGAGTTACCGCATAGATAACTCCCTTGTCGATAATTGCATCGCGGTAGCTGAACTGGTTCTCAATAACCATCTAGATACCATGAGGACCATCAAGGAAGGCATTTACAGTGTCGAAGATGTCCAGCATAGATAAATCCTTATAGTCCCTAGCAGTTCTGGGAACTCGACAAATGGCTATATTCAGTAGATTAGTTGGCTGACCAGTGGCCACAAAATTAAGTACCTTGGAGGTGGCCTCAAAGTCGAAGATTGCTGGTAGACAAATCCGGTGATGAGTGAACACATTCACAAGCTCCCAGTTCAAGGAGAGGCCAATAATGCCAATCCAATCTCCATTCGCGCTTGCCCACTTCTTACCCTCACAGTTTGGCATCACAGCATCGGAGGAGGACTTGTCCAGCGGCGTCAGCTCGCACAAGGTCTAGCTGAACTTCTGCCGTGGCTTCTGCCGGCCCCTGCCGCAATAGTAGCTGCCCCTTTAGAACTGCTTCTTCCGATTATCGGAGTACAAGACATTATACTCACGCGGTAGCTTAGTTGGGTGAGAGTGAAGAACATAGGGGAGACCAAACGGATGATATTTCGCCAGTGATGCACTATGTGTTGCAAAGTAGAGATAATGTTTGCAGCAGGCGACGAGGCTCGCGGCGGTGATGAAGTCGCATCTGGCTGAGATTTCTTCATGGGGGCCATCGGAAAACACCCTAGAAGTGTCACTGTCATCGATCGATCTGGCCATCGCGAGGAATAGCTCGAGTAGTTGGGGGACGACGATCTTTGGTTTTGATTAGGGTTTTGGATGAGAGAGCGAGCGACATATGGCAGGGCGACACAAAAAATAGTCTATCAAACTGGTCGACGAAGCTGATCCTAAAGCGGCATGGCGGCGTTGGCGGGTGACTATATTGGTGTGCGAGTGGGAATGTCCGTCACCAGGATGTTGTAGGTGAAGTGAGGATGGAGATCGAGGGCAAGGTGAAATACAGGTTGAAATAAAACCAAGCGTGCATTCTTTCTCTTTGCTAAATCTATTGTTCCTATCGAACTGGGCTCCGGAGATGATCCGAAAGCGGCATGGCATCATTGGCGTGTGCGAAGGTGGGCGACGGCAAGTGGGGAGCAGCGAGAAGATAGATAGGAAGAGGACAGAGAGAAAAGGAAAATACTACTGGGAATATAATAAATCTATTGAAATCATACTTACTGGAGTAGGTGTGGCCTTCACTATAGCATAGCTAGCCTAGCACGCCATGGAGTTGTACTTTCCTATCAAATGAATGGTCATGGCAGAGAGATGGTCTGGAGTGTACTCAGATCTCCTCTTGCCAAACGTATAAATAATCCTTGGATCTTGTACATTCATCATCTCGTGCAGGCACATTCAGAATAAGTACTTCCATTGGTAAAAGGAACCAAAGCTGGAATACTTTCGAACTCTTGTATTACGGTAAAAAAACAAAAATGCTCACAAAATGGGATACCTCCAAAAGCTTTTTATTGAAAGTTTCAAAGCAACCTAAATTTTACTTGTAGTTCAAATTTGACATAATTTCAATAAATCTACATAAAATCATTCAAGTGGGCAGAGTTAGCTAGGAAGTTTGAAAACTCATAAAACATAGGAATCATTTGTATTGTTGGTCCATTTAATATGTCTGGAACATTATTAGATTGACACTGATCTAAACAATATTACACTTTTTTAGAACCCTCGCAAGATTTTTCTTAGACCATGATTCGAATATTATTACATTGACACTGATGCTTAGCCAAACTGCAAACAGAGCAAACCCAACCTCATACGGAGTATAATACCACTTAACGACTTCTAGGGGGACTCTACGGTCTTCTCAGGCGACTTGGAATCATCCTTCGTGGGCAACTTGGCTGCGTCCTCCATGGTACCATCACCAAACTGCGACTCGTGGATGTTGGGCAGCACACCGCCGTGTGCGATGGTGACGCCGGCCAGCAACTTGCTGAGCTCCTTGTCATGCATGACGCCGAGCATCACGTGCTCAGGATGATGCAACTCTTCTTGTTGTCCTTGGCGGCTTGGGCGGCGAGCTCTAGCACCTCGGCGGTGAGGAACTCGAGAATGGCTATGAGGTAAATGGGAGCCCGAAGCCCTATGACCTGGGAGTATCGGCCCTCCGTGAGGTAGCGCCCGATCCGGCCAACGGGGAAATGCAGCTCGGCCTTGATGGACCTCGTCACCTGCTTCTTCCCATGCCTGCCTGGTGTGAGACTAGGACCTGGAGTGGCCAGAGCAGGATTCAGCAGCCGACGACATGTCTTATTTTTCTCCACGGCTTTTTTCGTCGCCACCTAGATATTCTTCTTCTTCCCTCGGGGAGATCCGGTCTTTGGAGCCATTGCTGCAAAGTCGCTAAGCAGGAGGGATAAGAGGAAGAAAGGTTAATTGTGGAGGTTAGGTGAAGGTGCCTAGGTCCCTTATATTGACATCATCATTTTTACTGTTTTACTATGAATTTTTAATAAGCTCTGGGTATCAACCGATGCACAGGCCAGGGTTCAACTCCCCTTTTCGAAAGAAAAGAAAAATGACCTTGCTCATTTTTGCAATGTTTCCTAATTTCTTTGAATTTTTTGAAACATGGTCAGATGTGTCGGCATCAAAATTCATACAAAGAAGTTATATCTTTCAAAATAGACGTTGGTTTCAAGTATGACTACGTGGGTACAATAATTATATATGAATTTCAGATAAATTTCCTACTTGGACTTCAAATTTTACATACTTTGGTCAATTGACAAAAAGTGATTTTAGTGTGACAAATTAGATAGAAAACTTGAAAATTCACGAAACTTGTTAACCATAAAACATACTCTATTTTGTATGAAATTTATTGTGTTTTGGAATTTAGAGCCATACTCTTTGCACTATCTTTAAATAACATTTACATGTGGCACTTCTAGAATTATTTGAAATTTTTTGAAAACATAAAAGTAGAAAATTCACATTAACAACATTAGTATGTCATGCCAAGATGGACTCATCTACCAAAAATGGACACATTATTATAAACTATATAGATAATGTCCATGACCTTTGGTCATTATTTAGCTTTAAACAGAAGTATGTTAACACATTGTTGGTTATATTGTGAAGAAAATGCTTTTAAACCTTGTAAAATCCATGTTTATCATTTACGAAAGAGGATGCCATACGCAAGTGCTTAACTTTTTTATTACATTCTTTAATTTACAAAAAATAAACGGGACAGGTTATATAGATATGACCTTGACATTGATAACTTGGCTTGAAATGTGAACAATCCTCATCGTCGTCCTCGGCCTCCTCCTCAACATCGTCCTCAGACTCCTCTTCCTCGGTCTCATCGTCCATCTTATCGGAGTCGCTCGGCGTTGGTGGCAGCGTCCCTTAAAAAATCGCTTCCAGTGGCTATCTTCTTCATCTGAGGAATCGGACAACGGTGGGAGCCATGTCCTGTCGACTAAGTCTAGGCTTCTATGCGGACTTTCCGGGCCGTTTCCGTTTGTCAGGTCAATCGACGTGTTCTGGAGTGAGTTGTCATACGCCATTTTCCAAGGAAACAAAGAGAGATCGAGTTGTAAGCAACGAAAGGTTGGGTGTTTTGGGTGAAAGGTGGGGTGTGTACTATTGCAATTTATAATGTCTATTTACATCGTGCTTGTATTAATTCCCTGAAAAGTATCCTAATATATCATAAATAGATTGTACCAGACTTGTCTCGCCAACAAAAAAGGATTATACCAGACTCGTCGATTCTTGGTTTTTCTCGGCCTAGGGAATTCAGGAGGCGCCCGTTTTATCCAAAAATGAAGAGAATCATGCAGATAATGCTGTATTACTCAGTGTAACATACCTCCTCCAATCAAAATCAAGTGTCTATATAGGCTTATCTACAGTGCATTAGTGAACTCTACATAAAGTTGCATCACCGAACTTGATTGATGGTGACATGGTGTGGGTCCTGTCTTTTTGTCACATCCCAAGATCTTCCAAATCTTGTAATGTGAAAAATAAATGAATAAAATAAAACTTTATTTGATTTTCAGAGCCAGAAGAAACTTTTTGAATTCAATTGGAACTTCAGACCAATTTGGATCAAATAAATTCCTAAAGAGATTTGAAAAGATAAACATTTAAACAGAGGAAAATAAAATATCTTGGAATTACTATTTTCAATCTTTTAAATAAAAGGATTTAGTTTCCAAAAGAAAAGGAAGGATTTTAAAATAAGAAATTATGTTATAAAGCCAAATTAAACCTTGGCCAAGCCTTTGAAATAAAACATTTTGTTTTGATAAAAATAGTAAAGGTTTGTTTAAATAAAATAATAAGGATTTAATATCCAAGTTTTATTAATAAAGGTTTTACTATTCTCCAAAACCTCAAAACTTGTTTTATTTGAAATAAGTTTTCCAAATATTTTGTATTTTTGAATAAAACCTACTGATTTGGTTTTGAAAATAATTAGATTTCAAATAGAGATTTTATTGATAAAATCAAACCCTATATGATTAATAAACCATGGTCCATTTTTAATTAATGAATGGAACCTAAAAAGATTTAAAATATTATATCATTTTGGACTTTGGTCTATGTGTTAAACAGAAACAAATTCAAATGAAAAGTTTGATGAATGTTTGTTTTGTTTGTTTGAATTGTTGTTTGGTTATCAAAACAGAAAATGAGAACGGAATAGGAAAAACAATTTGGAAGAAAAAATAGGAATTGTGCTCAGCCCAACCCAGCAGCCCAACAGGCCCAGCAAACCAGCCCAGCTCCCCTCCCCGAAGAAAACGTTTCGCACTCGTTTCTGACCCGTACAGAGTATGACTGGTGGACCCTCCCCTCACTCCATTTCCCACTGACCAACCGACCCCACTTTTCCAGCCCTTCTTCCTCCTCGCGCTGACGACGCCCTGTCGTTGCTGCTAATTACGCCGGCGATGAATACGCAGTAATACCGCGCCTTAAACTCGCTGCAACCACGCCCATTTAAACGCTCATCCCTCCTCTACATTTCCCCTCTGTCTCCCCGCATTTGCACGCCTCCAGGCTGCCGAATTGCGCCCAGCACCACCCTCTGCTCCGACAAAGTCCGGTGCCGATTCCGACGACTCAACACCGCCCCGTGCCTGCCTGAACACACTGGGAGATTCCCCACCTCCTGACGCATCTGTCTGTGCCCCTTGTTTGACCGCGGGCGTCCCTGAGTGCCGTCTTCGACAAAACTCTGAGCGCCGCCGTCTGTCTCACCTCCGTCGAGCTCCTCCGGTAAGTCCAGACCGCCCCTCTTCTCCTCCCTCACGCACACAGCATCTCCTTGATCGTACGCGTCTAACCATGCTCCTGGCTTGCCTTCTCATGACCCGTAGCATCGTCTTCAACCTCGACCAGAGCCAACCGTTGCCAGACCAAACTCCGACGAGGAATTCCGCCTGCCCTCGTGCGCCCCTTGCCTCGTCGACCACACGTCGAGCACCACCTTGTCCTCGCGACCTCGGTGAGCCTACTCCCTCCCTTTCTCGCTTCCTGTTTCGCCAGCGCCGCCACTGTCTGACCGCCGCCGCCGCTAGCCACCGTCGGCGCTGCTCGCATATGGTCAAGCACGCTAGCACCGTAGGATCGAGATCTAACACTCACGATAGAATCACTTAACCGCGAAGGGGTACGCGTCCTGTGCCGCACGATCTGATTAGATACTACGGTCTGCAACGCGCGATCCACCCGAACCGGTACCAACCAGTAGCGTTGCGACACGTGTCACGTGTTCTGTTTAAAAACAGATTTGAAATCAGGTTAGATTGTGAATTTCAAACCTTTGTAACTTTTGATCCACACGTCCAAAAATTACAAACTTTATATCGTTGGAATCAGTAGAGCAAGCCCTAGCCAACCATGCCCTTGGTTTAGCAAATAGTATCCGTTAGAGTGTTTGTTTTTGCAGAAACTTTTGTGTGCTTGTTTAGAGTAGAAAAATGATTCAAAAATGTTTTTAGGATTAAAACCTTTGCAAAATGGGTTGTTGTAAACTTACTGACCCTAGGAACCAACCCATGGATTTTAAAATGGTTTTTGTGAAAATTTGGGAATAAAAACTTGATTTGGTCATTTCTAGCCATTTAAAAATAATGGTTTTGTTATGAAAATGGTTTTGAGTAAAAACTTTGGAGAAAATGTTTTGGACCAAACCTACTGACCATAAACACCAAGTTTTGGGAAACAACAACTTATTTGGTGAAACCACTTAAGGTTGTGGCATTGAGAAAAATGTTTTTCACCACATAAAATGATGAAGGGTTTTGAAAATAGTTTTTGGATAAAACCCTTTTGCAAATGACTTTGCCATTTTGGTAAATGACCACTTTGGACCTTACAAAGTTTAGAAGCCTAGTGGAGACCACCTTTGCAAATAGAACCATCCCTTGCATGCTTACATGCATGACTTAGAATTCCATTGTTTTATACGTGTGAAATTGTTTGATTGACTTTGGTTTGGAATGCTAGTTGATATTGTGTTTGCTTGATTGATTGTAGTGAAGTGTGAGAATAGCAAGATCAAGGAGTGAACCACCATTCCCTACCAAAAAGGCAAGTTACACTATCATTCAAAGTCCTACTATTTTCATTCTACTTAGTGGATTTTGAAACATGCATAAAAATAATTTTATTCTTATGCTATGCGAAATCCTAATAGGATTCCCTATACATTCCAGAGAAAACAATGTAGTTGTTACATGCTTAGCCATGCTATATTTTGAAAAGAGTTACATGTTGAGATTTTATGGAATTGAAAAAAAAGACTTGTGTTTTATATAATAAAAGAAGGACTCAATGAATCACCTGGGTGCCCAAGGTTACTTTAATTTTGGAGAAGGTGGCAACAAAAGGAACCATGTCTATGGCATTCTCTTTGTGTTGTGCTCCAAAGGAAACCACCCAGGAAACTTAGAGATTGAACATGTTTCTCCAATTGTGGCTTTCGTGTGCAACCACATGCTATTATGGCTCTGGCTTAGTCAACTACATCGGGAAGACCCATGCATTGTCTTCAGTTTACTGGAAATGGGGATCTGGAATGCTTCATGCGTGCTGAAGACAAGCTAGCAGTGGTGTATGGGAGGACCTTTTGGAAAGACTTCGTCACATTCTCAATCTGCCAGTGCTCCATCTTGGTGAGCACTAATCCAGTGGCCACTGGTGGCAACAAGATGGGACTGTGACATGTGGGTAAAGTGTACTCCTTCTGCAGAAGATAATAAAATCTAAGTACTTAGCCGTGTCCCCGGTTATGGACAATACTGAGCAACTAAAGTTTGAACTATGGGAGATCTCGACATTCCAATTTCTAAAATAAAAACGTGATGCACTTGGGGTTACCAAGGAGCTCAAGAGACTTTGAAAAAACTTGATGTACTTGGGGGTACCAAGGAACTCAAGAGATTTTGTTGAAAACATGAACACTTGGGGTTACCAAGGAACTCATGAGATTTTATAAAACTTGATGCACTTGGGGTTACCAAGGAACTCATGAGATTTTATAAAACTTGATGCACTTGGGGTTACCAAGGATCTCAAGGGATTTTGACAAGGACTTGAACACTTGAGTTTCTACCAAGGAGTTCAAGGAACTTGGAAAAAGGAGATTTGACAAAGGACCAAAACCATTTTAAAAAGATAGGATAAATTATTGCTTTATGCAAATGAGCCTAAAACTCTACTTAGCCAAATTGCATGTAATGATAGGATCCACTTATAATCTACATAATAGTGAGACTTTCCAATACAATTCAAATGTATTGACCCTTGTGGCTGTAACTTGTAATGTTGCAGGTTTGATTAATTTTAGTGAAGATTGATTGATTAGGATTACAAAGTCTACAACCAACATCTGCCTGTGGCACTTTTGAAGATGAAGGACCCATGACTATAGTTATTCCGCTGCAATGTAATGTAATAGCCAAATGAGCTATGTAAAGATGTAATAAACTTATGTTATTCCTGGTTATAAAGTTATATTATGACCTTTGTTTCTTGATATTACATCTAAACTGTGGATGCTAGCTATTGATCCAGGGACTAGCATTGTAAACACAGGGGACACCACCTTATGTTAATAAAGGTTGGGACACTCCCTCTACACTTTTTGTGCACCTCTGCATCTCACACTAGAAGTTTAACATTGGGCGAAAACTTACATGGGAAGAAATTGAAGGAGAAATAGAGGATGGATGGTGAGAGAGGGCGAAGGAGAAAGAAAATCGAGAGGTAGAGTAGGTGTACTAGTATCACATGACATCGCCCCGCCTTCAACTCCTCTCACGCTGCCTACGTATGCTCATAGTCTCTTCTCTCTCTTCGATATTCCCCTCCATTTCGATCCATATTTTTCATCGTACTGGTACTACTTTACTTACAGAAAAATATTCCTCTCACTAGAAAAATTGAGATTGTCTCTTTCCTAATACTTGTTGGAAACTCCCCTTGTCAACATTTTTTACCATTCCATGATGCACCAATCTACTAAATATGGAAAAATTATCATAAACATCATGTTGGATATGGCCATGACCTTGGTCTTTCCTCTTTAGGCTTGAAACTTGTGCACATACATGCTAGGACAATTTTGTAAGGTATGTTTTTCCAAAGTTATCAAAACTCATGTTTACCATTTTTCGTGGAAGGTAATACACACGAAAGTATGTTGTGTCTAAGTCTTTGTTTTTAGGATTTTTCTTTATTTTCTTCAATTCATTTCAAAATAGTGTCAACATTGTCGGCACACAAATTATTAGCAAGAAGATGAATCTTTCGACTTGGAAGTTCTCGTATATTGATTCCCTGGTGGGTACAATACCTTCAAAGGCCCTATGTAAAACCTTAAGAGAAATCTACCATTTACTTACACTTCAAATTAATTGACCTAGTTTCTATAAATCCACATAAAGCCATTTAAGTGCCGAAGTTAGATGGGAAGCAAGATCCACTATGTCTAAACCATTGTCTTGTGGCATTGTGAACCATATTATTTGGACTTTTTGCAAAGAAAAAGCACCGCCGTCGATAGGAAAAATTGAATGTATTTTTGCTAATTTGTTGGAAACTCCTACAAGCAATAGTGCTTACCGTGCAAAGATGCACCCATCGACCAAACTAATGTGAGAACTCTATCAAATCGTAATCTATAGTGTCGATATGGGCCTGATGACCTTGGTCATTTGGGTTGCGACCCAATAATGTCCATACACATGGTAGGCCAATATTATGAAATCAGTTTTCCAAAACTTATGTAATCCCGTGGTTACCGTTTTCATGGCACGTAGTGCTCGCGACAGGATAAGACATCATGTGTAAATCTTTCATTTTTCCTTTATTTCATGTCATCGTTTTCAAAACGTATTCAAATTTGTAAATATGAAATCATAGTAATAAGTGAGACCAGTGGACAAAAATATCGGTGGTTTCTGATATATAAAAATTGGGCGCCACATCGGTACCTACGAAATATTTTTTTCAGAAACTTTCAAATCAACCTACAATTTACTTGTAGTTCAAATTTGACCTAATTTTGATAGATCGACATAAGTCATTCAAGTGGGAAGATTTAGCTAGGACGAAGTTCGAAAACTCATAAAACATGGGGATAATAAGTACAACATGTTGATCCAATATTCTTTCTTTACAAAACAAAAATAATCTCGTCATCACTCGGAAAATTGACATAGTTATTTCCTGATAGTTGGAAACTCACAACGATGACATTATTTACTAAAAGAATATGTACCACACATCTACCTCTGGAATGATATTTAATTCGAGAGCAATCTATCGCACTTACTAGTAGCTCAAGTTTGACCTAATTTCATTAAATTGTCACGATGCAAAATCTTAGCAAGAAGTTGAACCTATTTTCAGAACTCTCGGTGGTGGTTCGTGATATCTTAAATGCCCCTCCCAAGATGGTTAACTCAATAAAATTGCAAAACTTTCAAAACAAACCTACAATTTTCTTGTAGTTCAAATTTGACCTAATTTTGATAAGTTGGCTTAAAGTCATTCAAGTGGGCAGAGTTAACTAGGAAGAAGTTTGAAAATTCATAAAATTAAACATAGGAATCGTATGTGAAACATGTTTGTCCACTTAATATGTCCGAAAGCTTGGCTTATGGCATTCAGATCCATATTCTTCGGACTTTCTTCACGAAAAAGAACAAACTCGCCATTACTCGGTAAATTGAGAATGTGCTTTCCTATTAGTTGGAAACTCACACCGACGACATTGTTTACTACAATAAGATGCACTCATCTACCTCTGAAATTATGTTTAATTCAAGAGAAATTAATCTACCATGCTTACTTGTAGCTCAAGTTTGACCTAATTTCGCTGAATCAACAAAGAACTAAGTTAAGTGTGCGAATTTAGCTAGGAAGCTTGAAAAATAGAATTATATAAGAAATCGTGGTCCAGTTTGTGTGATGATTGGGATGGTTGCATTTTCTTCTAACTGTGGTAGGGCCACCCGGAGCAAGGTGCTTCAGTTTAACATGGTCGGTGGAAGTACAAGTTACATCAAGGACCTCGTAAAACATGTAAATTACATCCAAGTCCATGCATTTAGCACAAGGTCTCTGAAACTAAGCAATGAAGTGTGTTTTGAGGTTTGCGCACACTAGCGTTCATTGTGCTAAAGTCTATCAATATAATATTTTATATCCTGAGAATGCAAAATAAGATCCAATAGTTAGCAATGTTTAGATTTGCCAGTCTTGATCCAACGGTCCATGTTCAAAGTTATCCGTACACTATCTAGTTTTTTTACGCAAAAGATAAGATACGAAGTACTACCACTAATGGCCGAACTTTTGAATAACCATTCCCTTTTGATGTTTGGGAAGAAAGTGAAAATTTCGAAGCCGAAAAAGTTTGAATATTTTTTCCGCCGAGGACCAAAGTGGTTTCCTTCCTATATACTCCTCCTACTCCACACTAACGCATATACCGAACACGCCAGGTAAACAGAGGCGCCCTCTCAAAATTAAAAAGTAAAAGAAATAAAGTCGCCGTACCAAGGCACACATGCGCAGCGCCACACTTGGGACGAGGGAGAGATCAGCCGGGCCTATGTGTGAGGGGAGAGGGGTGGAGAGATGATAGGCATCAAAGGAGAGAGAAAACACTATTTTTTGCATGCATAGGTCTTGAAATTCACTACTAGTAGAGTGTACACTATAAATGTAAGGTGGCAGGAGTAACTCGTGTCGGGGAACCCATCATAACTTTGCTATTCGCTGCTTCCCTCTTCCCTGCCCACAAGCTAACACATAGCAATCGAAAACAAATTTTAATCACAAGACCGCAAGAGGGTAGCTCTTACATGTGGGTCCTATCTTATGGACAAGTCTGACTAGATACAATGTGGTGCAATCAACTACTAGCTTTATATTAGCAAGTGGGTCCCATCTTAAACATAGGTTTGGACAAATACATAGGTGATGCCCTAAGCTCTACCATTTAGACAGTGTCTATACGAGACAATTCATGGGACCTACTAAACTGAAGATGATAACTTTTGCATAGTAGTTTTACATCTTGGTCATACACTACCAAGTGGGGCCTAGTATTTGATTTTCCCTTTAGACACCTGTGCCTTGTACTCCCCTCGCTACCATGCTAGAGTCGATTTGTTTTTTTGAAATTCCAGCAATCTATTAATAATGATCAACAACCGTATAAAGAGATGCAAAAGTCAGTTGCTCTTCGACACTATATTTCCTCAACAATTTGCATGCATAATCTATTATCGTTCTTCGATTTCCCCTCTATTTTGAGCTATATTATTTACATAGAAGAACATTTTGACCTAATTTCGTTAAATCTATATAAAGTTATTTAAGTGTACCAGGTTAGCTAGAGTAATCTTGAAAAATCCGTCCAAAAACATGGGGATTGTAAGAAATCAAGGTCCATTTTGTATGAAAATTTGGGCGGTGACATTTTCTTTTAACTTAAGCGGGTCTTGTGGGAGCAGTGAGCTTCAGTTAAAACGGCCAGTGGAAGTACATGCTGCATCAAGGACCTTATAGAAAATGAAAATGACTTCCAAATATTAAATGGTGTCCCTGGAAAAAAAGATAATTGGATGGATCATCAAGATACTTCACAGTCCTAACACCTCTGTGATACTAAATGGTGTCCCTGGAAAAAATATTAAATGCAAGAGAGGTGTCAGACAGGGTGATCCATTATCACCTTTATTGTTTGTTGCTACTGCTGAACTTCAGCAAATTATTGTGAATCATGCATGGAAGACTAATGAGTTAGATCTACCTATTGATAATGCTTTTGGATAGAATTACCCAATTATTCAGTATGCAGATGATACACTACTCATCCTTCCTGCTATTCAGGAGCAACTCTCCTATCTGAAAAATCTGCTGGATAGATTTCTCCAAATCAACTGGACTCAAAATAAATTTTCATAAATCATCTATGGTCCCTATCAATATGACAGCTGACAGATGCAGAACATTCACTGATAGTTTTGGTTGAAGACTTGAATCTTTGCCATTCACATACCTGGGTCTTCCTATGGGCACAACTAAACCCAGTGTCAGTGATCTTACACCATTGATAAGCAAAATTGATAAAAGGCTGGTTGGTATCTCAAACTTATTATCTCACTGCTCTAGAGTTGTTGTCATCAAATCTGTAATATCTGCTATGCCTAACCATATTATGTGTGCCATGAAACTGCACTACACACATATTGACCATGTGAACAAGTCTACAAGAACCTTTCTGTGGCATGGGAATGAAATTGAAAAAAAAGGTAAATGTCTGGTTGCATGGGACAAGGTTTGCCTATCCAAAAAAGCAGGGGGACTAGGAATTTTGAACTTGAGGCAACACAGCAAGGCAATGATGATGAAAAACCTTCACAAATTCTACAATTGTCTGGATATTTCCTAGGTTAAACTTATCTAGCAAGCATACTATCAAAATGGTTCCCTACCAGATCACAACATACACAAGGGTTCCTTCTGGTGGAGCAATTGCCTCTCATTTTTGACAGACTTCAAGAATACGACTACTATTGCGCCTGGTCAGGGAAACAGCACTATGTTTTGGCAGGACAAATGGCATGACACTGAGTTATGCAATTAATTTCCTGAATTATTTTCATTTGCAAAAAAAAAATCAGAACTGAGGAAGCTAAGCAATATCAGATCACAGGGGAGTTAATAAGCTTGTTCCAATTGCCAGTATCCCTTATTGCTGAGAATCAGATGAATAGTCTTTGTATTATCCTCCAAAATTCAAATGTTCCTGGTAAAGACAAATGGACATTCCCATGGGGAGGAGACAGATTCTGTACAAAAAAGGTATATGACATTCTTATCAAAGCACCTGATGCACCGAAGCCATTTTAATGGATCTGGAAATCTCCATGTCTTCCCAAACATAAGTTCTTCTTTTGGCTACTATTAAATGATAGATTGAATACTAGAGAACTTCTTCTCGGGAAAAATTTCAACATTGAGGAGGACACTTGTGTCCTTTGTGAGGAAATCACTATTGAACCTGTTGAACATCTCTTCTTTAGATGTGAATTTAGTCTAAATTTCTGGTGGAGACTTGGAATTGAATGGAATACTGAATACCCAATGATCAATATGATTCAAGAGGCTCATGATAGATCAATAGAATAGTTCTTCAACATTACCATGATAACAGGATGCTGGAGCCTATGGAATCACATGAATAACATCATCTTTGAGCAACACACTAGGTGCATGGATAATTGTTATAGCATTTTCAAATTAGCAGTGGCTGATATTAGACATAGAATTAAATCCAGTTTACTAGATGGCATGCAAGCATGGCGAGATACTTTGTAATTTTTGTTTTTTCTATGTGAGTCACTCTGTGACTCACATCCTGTACAGTGTTCTATTTATAAAATGAAAAATGACACAGTGGGGGACTTCCCCACTGTCTTTGTGTCAAAAAAATTACTTCCAAGTCCATCACATGGAAAATTGAGAATGTTATTTCCTAATTGTTGGAAGCTCACAAAGATGGAATTGTTCACTAAGCAAAGATGTACCCATCTAGCTCTGAAATGCTATTTAATTCAAGAGAAATCTATCATGCTTACTGGTACCTCAAGTTTGACCTAAGTTGTTTAAATTTTCAAGATGCAAAATATTAGCAATAAGTTGAACCTATTTTCAAAACTCTCAGTGGTGGTTTGTGATATATTAAATGAGCCCCCGATGGTTACCTCCAAAAACACAAAAGTTTCAAAGCAACCTACAGTTTTCTTGTAGTTCAAATTTTTCCTAATTTCGATAAATCGGCATTAAGTCATTAAAGTGGGCGGAGTTAGCAACGACGAAGTTTGAAAACTCACGAAACATGAGCATCATAAGTAGTACAACATGTTGGTACAATACCTATGTATGAAAGCTTCGCTTTTGGCATATTCAGATCCAATATTCTTCGGACTTCCTTTATAGAAAGGAACAATCTCGTCATCACTCGGAAAACTAAGAATGATCTTTCCTGAAAGTGGGAAACTCACACAGACGACATTGTTTACTAGAAAAATATGCACCCATCTACCTCCGAAAAGACAATTAATTCAAGAGCAATCCATCGCGCTTACTCGTACCTCAAGTTATTTGACCTAATTTCGTTAAGTTATCAAGATGAAAAATCTTAGCAAGAATTTCAGCCTGTTTTCAAAATCTCGGTGGTGGTTCGTGATATATTAAATGGCTCCCCGATGGTTACCTCAGAAAATCGCACAACTTTCAAAGCAACCTAGAATTTTCCTGTAGTTCAAGATTGACCTAATTTAGATAAATCGGCATGAAGTCATCCAAGTGGGATGAGTTATCTAGGCTGAAGTTTGAAAAAACATATCACATGGGAATCATAAGTACAACATGTCGATCCACTATAAATATTTGAAAGGTCTGCTTATGCCATTTGGATCAATATTCTTTAGACTTTCTTTATGGGAAGGAATAATCTCTTCATCGTCACTCGGAAAATTAAGAATGTTCTTTCCTAATAGTGGGATACTCACACCGATGTCATTGTTTAATAGAAAGTAGATGCACCCATCTATATTCAAAAAGATAACTAGTAATTCAAGAGCAATCTATCGTGCTTACTAGTAGCTCAAGTTTGACCTTCTAATTTCGTTAAATTGTCAGCATGTTGTATTTTAGCAATAAGAGGAACCTGTTATCAAAACTCTCGGTGGTGGTTTGTGATATACTAAACTCCCCTCCCCCGATGGTTACCTAAAAAATCGCAAAACTTTCAAACCAAACCTACAATTTTCTTGTAGTTCAAATTTGACCTAATTTCGAAAAGTCGACATGCATCAAGTCATTCAAGCGGGAAGAGTTAGCTAGGATGTAGTTTGAAAACTCATAAGATTAAACATAGGAATTGTAAGTGAAACATGTTGGTCCACTTAATATGTCCGTAAGCTTGACTTGTGGCATTCAGATCCATCTTCTTCGGTCTTTCTTTATGAAAAAGAACAATCTTGTCATTAATCAAGAAATTGAGAATGTTCTTTCCTGATAGTTGGAAACTCACATCGATGACGGTGTTTTCTACAAGAAGATGCACCCATCTACCTTTGAAATTACATTTAATTCGAGAGAAATTAATCTACTATGCTTACTTGTAGCTCAAGTTTGAATTAATTTCGTTGAATCGACAAAGAAGTAAGTGAAGTGTGTGAATTTAGCTAGTAAGCTTGAAAAATGGAATTATATAAGAAACCGTGGTCCACTTTGTGTGATGATTGGGAGGGTTGCATTTTCTTCTATTTGTGGTAGGGCCCCCCCCCCGGAGCAAGGTGATTCATTTTAACATGGTCGGTGGAAGTACAAGTTACATCAAGGTTTTCATAAAAAAATTAAATTACATCCAAGTCAATGTATTTAGCACAAGGTCCCTGAAACTAAGCAATGAAGTGTGTTTTGAGGTTTGCTCACACTAGCATTCATTGTGCTAAAGACTATTAATATAATCTTCTAGATCCAAAGAATGGAAAATAAGATCCAATGGTTAGCAATATTTGTATTTTCCAGTCTTGATCCAACGGTCCATGTTCAAATTTATCCGTACACTATATGGTTTGTTTTAAGGAAAAAGGTTAGATAAGAACTACTACTACGGATGGCCGGTCTGTTGAGTAACCCTTCCCTCCCAATGTTTGGGAAGCAAGTGAAAATTCCAAAACCGAAAAAGTTTGAATCTTTTTGCCGCCATGGACCAAAGTGGTTTCCTTCCTATGTACTCCACCTACTACTCCACACCAACGCGGCTTCCGAACACACCAGAGAAACAGAGCCATCCTCTCAAAATTAAAAAGAAAAAGAAAAAGAGCCCCCATACCAAGACACACGTGCACAGATCCATGCTGTGGACGAGGGAGACATCAGCCGGGGAGGCCCGCAAGGGGAGAAGGGTGGAGAGATGAGAGGCAGCGAAGGAGAGAGAAAACACACTTTCTTTTGCGAATAGGTCCAGAAATTTACTACTAGTAGAGTGTACACTATAACTATAAGGTGGCAGGAGTAACTCGTGTCAGGAACCCATCATAACTTTGATTTTCACTAGTTCCCTCTTCCTCTGCCTACTTTTTATTCTCTCTGCACTTATAGCGCGTAGACAGAGGTGAGCATATGTCTACTATGAGTGGGGCATCCAATATGTTTTATATAAGGGAAAAAAGGTAGTCCTGGTTGACTTCCATATACATAGTGGAAGCTATCCATGAGCTAAAAACCTTAAGGTTCACCTTAAGCTCATCATGGATAGTCCATAAAGCATTAAAATATTGATACCTAGTATACATAGCAATCAATAACAAATTTTAATCATAAGACCGCGAGAGGGTAGCTCTTACATGTAGGTCCTATCTTATGGACAAGTCTGAGTAGATACATTATGGTGCAATCAACTACTAGCTTTATATTAGCAAGTGGGTCCCATCTTAAACATAGTTTTGGCCAAATACATAGGTGATGCCCTAAGCTCTACCATTTAGACAATGTCTATATGAGACAATTCATGGGACCTACTAAACTGAAGATGCTAACTTTTGCATAGTAGTTTTACATCTTGGTCATACACTACCAAGTGGGGCCTAGTATTTGATTTTACCTTTAGACACATGTGCCTTGTACTCCCCTCGCCACCTTGCTAGACTCAAATTGTTTTTTGTGAAATTCCACCAATCTATTAATAATGATCAACAACCATTTAAAGAGACACAAAAGTAAGTTGCTCTTCGACACTATATTTCCTCAACAATTTGCATGCATAATCTATTATAGTTCTTCGATTTTCCCCTCTGTTTTGAGTTATATTCTTTACATAGAAGAACATTTTGACATAATTTCGTTAAATCTATATAAAGTTATTTATGTGTACTAGGTTAGCTAGAGTAGTCTTGAAAAATCCGTCCAAAAACATGGGGATTGTAAGAAATCAAGGTCCACTTTGTATGAAAATTTGGGCGGTTACATTTATTTTTAACTAAAGCGGGTCCCGTGAGAGCAGTGATCTTCAGTTAACACGGTCGATGGAAGTACATGTTGCATCAATGACCTTATAGAAAATGAAAATGACATCCAAGTCCATCACTTGCAAAATTGGGAATGTTATTTCCTGATAGTTGGAAGCTCACACTGATGGCATTATTTACTAAATGAAGATGTACCCATCTACCTCTAAAATGCTATTCAATTTGAGAGCAATCTATCGCTTACTAGTAGCTCAAGTTTGACCTAATTTCAATAAATTATCAAGATGCAAAATATTAGCAAGAAGTTCAACCTATTTGCAAAACTCACAATGGTGGTTTATGATATATTAAATGATCCCCCAATGGTTACCTCCAAAAAATTACAAAACTTTCAAAGTAACCTATAGTTTTCCTATAGTTCAAATTTGACCTAATTTCAGTAAATCGGCATAATTTCATTCAAGTGGGCAGAGTTAGCAAGGACGAAGTTTGAAAAGTCATGAAACATGGGAATCACAAGTAGTACAACATGTCGGTCCAATACATATGTATGAAAGCTTGGCTTGTGGCATATTCAGATCCAATATTCTTCGGACTTCCTTTATAGAAAGGAACTATCTCATCAGCACTCATAAAACTGAGAATGTTCTTTCCTAAAAGTTGGAAACTCACACAAACTACATTGTTTACTAGAAGAAGATGCACCAATCTACCTCCAAAAAGACAATTTATTCAAGAGCAATCCATCGCTCTTACTCGTACCTCAAGTTATTTGACCTAATTTCGTTAAGTTGTCAAGATGAAAAATCTTAGCAAGAAGTTCAACCTGTTTTCAAATCTATCGGTGGTGGTTCGTGATATATTAAATGACCCCCTGATGGTTACCTCAAAATAACCACACAACTTTCAAAGCAACCTAAAGATTGACCTAATTTCGCTGAATTGGCATAAAGTCATTCAAGTGGGCAGAGTTAGCTAGGCTGAAGTTTGAAAAAACATAAAACATGGGAATCATAAGTACAACATGTCAGTCCACTATAAATATTTGAAAGGTCTTCTTATTGCATTTGAATCCATATTCTTCAGACTTTCTTCACGGAAAGGAACGATCTCGTCATCACTCGAAAAATCAAGAATTTTCTTTCCTAACAGTTGGGAACTCACACCGAGGACAGTTTTTACTAAAATAAGATGCACCCATCTACCTTTGAAAAGACAATTAATTCAAGAGCAATCTATCGCGCTTACTCGTACCTCTAGTTTGACCTAATTTCTTTAAGTTGCCGAGATGAAAAATCTTAGCAAGAAGTTGTACCTTTTTTCAAAACTCCTGGTGGTGGTTCGGGATATATTATATGACCCCCCGATGGTTACCTCAAGAAAATTGCAGAACTTTCAAAGAAACCTACATTCTCCTGTAGTTCAAGATTGACCTAATTTTGATAAATTGGCATAAAGTCATTTAAGTGGGTAGACTTAGCTAGGTTATGGTGCTGGTTAGCACTTCGTTGGGAACCCCAAGAGGAGGTGTGAAATAGCACATCAGCAGTTTTCCCTCAGTAAGAAACCAAGGTTATCGAACCAGTAGGAGGAAGGAAACGTCACACAGGTGTTGCAAGCAACATGGAGACCTGCACAACACAAACTCAATACTTTGCCCCAACTAGAAAGTGAGGTTGTCAAGCTCACCGGTTTGCTATAACAAAGGATTAAACATACGGTGTGGAGGGTAATGGTGGTTTGCAGCAAGTAAACAAGTAATAATGGAAGATGTATCAATAATAAAGATTGGACCGGGGTCCATAGTTCACTAGAGGTTCTCTCCTTAGATAAACAACATGGCATGAAGGGTAAACAAATTACAACAGGGCAATTGACAGGAACTGAGCAAGGCATAACAATGCAATACTAGTCAGAAAGATCCTATGAGATTCGATTGGGCAATACAAAAAGATACATAGACTGCCATCCAACTGCATCTATGACTAGAAGTCCACCTTCAGGTTATCATCCGAACACCCTCCAGTATTAAGTTGCAAGCAACAGACAACTGCTTTAAGCAAAGTTTGTAAGGTAAACAGTCCACATGTTCCATGAACAAGAGACTTTTGTTTTCTCCCTAGTGGCAACATCACATCTACAACCGAAGAGATTTCCGTCTCTTCCCTTGGAAACTAGAGGCATGAACCCACTATCAAACATAAATACCCCCTCTTGAAGTCACCAGCAACTACTTGGCCAAGATAGCTACTAACAACGGAGAGCATGCAAGATCACAAACAACATAGACATGATAGAATCATAAAGACCGGAGAGAAGGCCTCCGAGATGATCTCCCCTCGGGCAGGGTGCTGGGAAGAACATCAGATCCCCCCGATGTAGGGACAATGATGGCTGCGACTACAGAAGGTTTCGTGGAATATTGATCGGGTACTTAGGGTTTAGGCATCGGGTGATTCTTATAGGCGAAGGGGGAGGCAGAGGAGGCGAACAGGGGGCCCACACCCTGCATAGAGGCTGTCACATCCCAAGATTTTCCAAATCTTGTAATGTGAAAATTAATTAAACAAAATAAATCTTTGTTGAAAATCAGGGTGAAAAGAAACTTTTGTTTCTAAAAAGAAACTGAAATCCCATCTTGAACAAACTTTGGCTAAAGTTTGAATTCAACAAATCCAAATCAAGGGAAATGCATTCCTCAATGAATGTATCTGGAAATTGAACACTTGGAATATAAATCCAAATCCCTAAACCCTAATGGAAGGAAATCATTTCCCAAGTTATCTCCAAATCTATGGATTTGATCCATACCAAATTTGACCAATAAATAATCACAAAGGATCAAGTAAGACCTTAGAAATTGGTTTCACTTAGTTTGGAACTATAAACAAAATCTTGTGAACATAATAAGATAAGGAAATTGAATTTCCAAAGCCAATAAAGCCCTTACCAAAAGCCATAACAATTGGTGAACAATTATAATCCTAAAGGGATTAAAGAGATAAACATTTAATAAAGGAAAAATAAATTGTTTTGGAAATACTATTTGGATCTTTTAATAAAAGACTTTGTTTTCAAATGAAAAGGTGAGCCAAATTAATTTTGGCCAAAGTTTTGTAATAAAATATTTTGTTTTGATAAAATGAGTAAAAGTTTATTTAAATAAAATAATAAGGATTTAAATATCCAATTTTATTTAAGTAAAGGCTTTTCCCATTTTAAATGAACACCAAGTATTTTATTACCACTTTGAAATCTTTTATTAAAAGGTTTTGCTTTGATTAAAATGAGTAAAGGATTATTTAAATAAAATAATAAGGATTTAAATATCCAATTTTATTTAAGTAAAGGCTTTCCCATTTTAATTAAACACCAAAACTTATTTATTTATTTAAATAAGTTTCCAAGTATTCTTTTATTTTTCAAATAAAACCTTCTGGTTTGGTTTTGAAAATAATTTGATTTCAAGTGGAAATTTTATTTAAATAAATCAAACCCTATTTTATTAAATAACTAAAGACCCATTTTATTTAATTATTAAATGGATCTTAAAATAAATAAAAATATTATTTCATTTTGGATTAGGATTATGTTGACAAACAGAACCAAATTCAAATGAAAAGTTTGTTGTTTGTTTGATTTGAATTGAGTGTTGTTTGAATTGTTTGATTAATTGTTTGAATTGCAAAACAGAAAATAGAATAGAAAAAGAAAAATGCTTAGACAGAAAAAAATAAGGAAACAGGCCCAGCCCACTAAGCCATTCCAGCCCAGCTTCCTCTCCCCGAATCGTTTTTCCTCACTCAGAAACTTACCCACTAGGAGACTGACCAGTGGACCTCCCCCTCGTTTCTTTTCCCACTGACGATTGGACCCACTCCTCCTGTTCATCTCTCTCACCCGCCGCTGACCGAGCCTCCCCTCTCGCTGCCGTTGCTGTCTTTGAATGCCGAGATCAATTCGCGTTAACGCCGCGTTTATTCCTCGCCGTGACAACGCCCATTTAACCGCCTCCCTCTCCTATGTCATTTCCCCCAGACCTCACACCTCGACTTGCCCCCAGGCTGAGCGAATTGCGCCACACACCGCCTCTGTCCGACGATGTTCCGGTGACGATTCCGACGAAACCCCACCGCCCCTTGCATCCCTAAGCACCCCAGCAGCTTATTCACCTCCAGGCGCACCTACTAGTGCATCCAGTTCACTCGCGCGAGCCTCACAGCGTCGGCAAGGACAAGCTCGACTTGCCACCGCCGTCGGCCTCGACTCCGGCAAGCTTTCCCGGTGAGCACAGACTTTCCCTCGCCCCCTTTTTGATGCTCTCTTACTTGCGACCCTCGTGCGCACCTAACCGTGCCTCTCCTTTGCCTTAGCGCGGTCCTAAGCAACGCCAACGACGAGAGCACCACCGCCCGCAACAACTCCGGCGAGCAATCGAGCTCACTCCAGTACGCCCTGCGACAAGAAGACACTACCTCGAGCTTCCCCACATTCTTGCAAACTCGGTGAGCCTCCCCTTTTCCTCTCTCGCTTCCTGTATCGCCGCCTTCGTCGTCAACTGATCGCTCCGCCGCCGGTAGCCACCGCAGCGCCGCTAGCTTTAGGTCGAGCCTGCCGCAGCCGTTCGATCTGGATCGGACGCACTAGATAGATCACTTAACCGCGAAGAGGTACGCGCCCTGTGCCGTGCGATCTAACTTAATCTAACGTTCCACAGAGCCGATCCGGCTGAACTGGTACCGGCCAATCACAGCGCAACGCGTGGCACTAGATCTGTTTAAAAGAGATTTGAAAACAGAAACTTTTGCAAACTTCAAACCCTTGTAATTTTGGATCCACACGTCCAAAAATTACAAATTTGATGTCGTTGGAATCAGCAAGACAAGACCTAACCAACCCTACCCTTAGTTTAGCAAATAATATCTGATAGCTTGTTTAATTTTGCAGATTCTTTTGTGTGCTTGCTAACATTAGAAAAATTGCTTAAAAATGTTTTTAGGGTTAAAACCTTTGCCAATTAGTTTATTGTGACCTTACTGACCCTAGGAACGAACCTATGTTTTGGAAAATGATTTTGGAAAAGAATAGAATGGATTAATTGGTTTAGTCCATTTCTAGCTAACTAAAAAACTATAGTTTTGGTTATGAAAATGTTTTTGAGTGAAAATTTTGGAGAAAATGGTTTAGACCAAACCTACTGACCCAAACACCAAGTTTTGCAATAGCAACTCATTTGGTGAACCCTATAGGTTAAGGCCTTAGGAAAAATATTTCTTCACCACATAAAATGACCAAATAAGTGCCTTGTTTGAAATGGTTTTGAGGTGAAACCTTTTGCTAACAACTTTGCCACTTTGGTAAATGACCAATTTGGATCTTACAAAGTTTAGGAAACCTAATAGATACCCTTTTGCAAATGGCCTTGCCACTTTGCAAAATGACCATTAGATGTACCCAAAAGTCTATGACCCACTAGGAACCACTTTTTCAAACAAAGCAAAGCTTGGCATGCTTACATGCATTTCTTGACTTTGTTATTTTATGTGTGTTGTTTTGCTTGATTGGTAGATTGAGTTGTACCTTGCTTGATTGATTTGTAGTGACTTGAAGAGTGTGATTGTTGCAAGGACAAGGAGTGAACCTATACCCTCTACCAAAAAGGCAAGTGATGCTTCATATCATTATCCCATTATTTTCACTATGCATTAGTGTTTTTGCTAAGTAAAACTTGCATGGTTTTTATTTTGCTAAGTATAGATCTTGCTATAGGAAAACCTAGTAGATAAATCCTTAGTAGGATTTTCCTAAGTTAAGAATCCTATTACTACCAAGCTTAGCCTAGCTAATAGAAAACTTGGGTGGAATATATATTCACACTATGGAAAATATTCTAAGTCTAAGGACTTGTGTTTTTGTTTAATAAAACAACTAAGTTAATGAATCTCCTGGGTGGATTGGGACTTGCAAGGTGGTTTTTGGTTGAGTGGTTCACAAGGCCCATGTTTATGGTTTACCTTAGTGTATCTCACTTGTGGATGGCCACCCAGGAAACAAAGAGATTTGAGATGTCAAATGTTGAGAAGCTTCAAGTGCAACCACTTGGCAATATGGGCTCTGCCATGATCATATAGGTTGCAAGAACTTAGCCACATGGACAGTGGGTGGTAGTGTTTGATAGGTTGGAACGTGTCCATGTTGGTCTAAGGGAAAGTTTCTGAAAGATCTTGTCTTGGGAAACCAAGTCTTGTGGGGAAAGTGCACCACCTCTACAGAGTGTAAAACCTAAGTACTTAGCCATGTCCCTGGTAAAGGACAATTTGAGCATCAAGACATGGAAGCAATCAAGAATCTCATCACTCCAATTTCTAAATAAAATTTGTGGGTGAACAAGGGTTGTGTGAAATTCTTCAATCTTTGATGGAGAGATGGCTTGGTACAAGGATCTTGAAATCATTGATTGAGGAAAATTGTTTTTGCCAAGCAAATCTTCAGTCTTTGATTGGTAGATGCCCTGAGTGGATCTCTAGTCTTTGATTAGTAGATGTCTTGGAAAGTTTTTGCCAAACAAAACTTAGTATTTTCAAAATGATAGGAAAAATCTATTTTGAGCAATGCAAGCCTCAACTCCACTTAGCCAAAATGCATATAGATGATAGACTCCACTATACTACCAAAGTATCACTTGCCAATACAATTCAAATGTATTGACCCTTGTGGTTGTAACTTATGATGTTGCAGGTTTGATTGATTTTAGTGAAGATTGATTGATTAGGATTACAAAGTCTACAACCAACATCTGCCTGTGGCACTTTGAAAATGAAGGACCCAATACTTATAGTTATTCCGCTGTAATGTAATGTGAATAGCCAATGAGCTATGTTTGATGTAATAAAATTATTTTATTCCTGGTTATAAAGTTGTATTATGACCTTTGTTTCTTGATATTACATCTAAACTTTGGATGCTAGCTATTGATCCAGGGACTAGCATTGTAATCACATGGGACTCAATCTTATTTAAAGGTTGGGGATGTTACAGATGGTATCAGAGCATTGTGTTGCCTGTAGGATTTGTAACCCTAGGATTGGACAAAACCCCTTAGAAAAAATAGGAGTTGTATTTGTTCCAAAACTTATTTACAAAAACAATCTTGTAAACTCTTTCCTCAACCATTTTGGTTTCAACTCTACTTCTCTTCTACTTCAAACTTGATGGAAAAGCCTACCCCATGACCAAAGACTACACTATGTGCAAAGGACTTCTTCAACACTTTCAACTCTAATGACTTCAACTTCTTCAAGTGACTTCAACATCTTCAGCATGTTCACCAAGGAATTCCAACTTGGAAATCACTAAAGACTACAAGTAAGACAAGAAATGTTACTCAAGACTTGAAGACTAAGGAAACACAACTTAGAAGAAACCATGAACACTTTTGAAGATTTGTGACCAAGACACAAGAATTCTCCAAAGATACAAAGATCTCATACAAGAAGAACCAACCAAGAAGGATGGAAAGATCACAAGTGAACCATATAGATGGACCACCATATTTTAGTTAAATCAAACACACCAACTTATGTGGTGTAACAAAAATATTTTGTTGCCTAAGTATGTGCTTGAAACTTGTTGTTTGAGTGGAATGTTTGTTTGTGATGCTTGCACATTGCTTGAGTGAATTGTGATGTGTGTGAATAGAATTGATTCCTTAGAAAATCTCTTGCCTATTCTAATCCCCCTTCAACCCCAAACAGATGACTTCTCCAAGAAACTCCAACATCAAGGATGGTGACAACAACAACAACAACCAAGAGGACAGCATGAAAGAGCTCATAGCAACCCAACACCAGTTGAGCCAAGAGACAACTCAGCTTTTAGCTAACAACAATGGATTAGACCCTGCCATACAAAGGATTTTGAAACTTCAATCCCAATTGATTCAAGGATTGGTTACTGAAATGATCAACATGAGAGAAAACTTTTCCCAAAGAGCTAATGACAACAAGGATGACAAGGATGTTATTCTAGAAGGAACCCAAGTTAGCAATACTTGTGAAGTCAAGGATCATGCACCCAAGGAACATGAAGATAAATGCCCCGAGAAGAGAGAAAGATCTCCCACTTATGAAGAACATGAACTAGAAGAACTCCTAGCTTTGGAGAGACCCAAAAAGAAGAACAAGAAATGCCCCAACCCTAGCAAGAAGGATATTACCCAAGAGCAATGTTACACTTGCAAAGAGATGGGACACTATTTCAATGAATGCCCAGAAAAGAAGAAAAGCCAAGAAGATAAACAAAGGCTAGTAAAACCAAAGATGAGGAAGGATATTAGCCAAGTGATGTGCAAACACTGCAAGGAGTTAGGACATTATGCATCATATTGTCCAGAGAAGCCACCTCAAGACCTCAAGCTTATAACCTGTTTCAAATGCAAGGAACTAGGCCATTATGCAAACAATTGTCCAGAAAAGTTGAACAAGTCTATGGAGAAACTCAACCTTGGCCCATGAGTCAAGTGGTAAAACAAGGGCACTATGCAAAAGTTTTCCAAGAAGAAGTTTTCCTCAAGATTCCAAGCAAGCCAAGATGTAGTTTAGTTGGAAAATTTTTAAGGGTGGTAGTACCCTAGCTGTTTGAGCCAACTTGTAACCCTAGCCTCCCCAAATCTCGGGACGAGATTTATTTTAAGGGTGGTAGCCTGTCACATCCCAAGATTTTCCAAATCTTGTAATGTGAAAATTAATTAAACAAAATAAATCTTTGTTGAAAATCAGGGTGAAAAGAAACTTTTGTTTCTAAAAAGAAACTGAAATCCCATCTTGAACAAACTTTGGCTAAAGTTTGAATTCAACAAATCCAAATCAAGGGAAATGCATTCCTCAATGAATGTATCTGGAAATTGAACACTTGGAACATAAATCCAAATCCCTAAACCCTAATGGAAGGAAATCATTTCCCAAGTTATCTCCAAATCTATGGATTTGATCCATACCAAATTTGACCAATAAATAATCACAAAGGATCAAGTAAGTCCTTAGAAGTTGGTTTCACTTAGTTTGGAACTATAAACAAAATCTTGTGAACATAATAAGATAAGGAAATTGAATTTCCAAAGCCAATAAAGCCCTTACCAAAAGCCATACCAATTGGTGAACAATTATAATCCTAAAGGGATTAAAGAGATAAACATTTAATAAAGGAAAAATAAATTGTTTTGGAAATACTATTTGGATCTTTTAATAAAAGACTTTGTTTTCAAATGAAAAGGTGAGCCAAATAAATTTTGGCCAAACTTTTGTAATAAAATATTTTGTTTTGATAAAATGAGTAAAAGTTTATTTAAATAAAATAATAAGGATTTAAATATCCAATTTTATTTAAGTAAAGGCTTTTCCCATTTTAAATGAACACCAAGTATTTTATTACTACTTTGAAATCTTTTATTAAAAGGTTTTGCTTTGATTAAAATGAGTAAAGGATTATTTAAATAAAATAATAAGGATTTAAATATCCAATTTTATTTAAGTAAAGGCTTTCCCATTTTAATTAAACACCAAAACTTATTTATTTATTTAAATAAGTTTCCAAGTATTCTTTTATTTTTCAAATAAAACCTTCTGGTTTGGTTTTGAAAATAATTGGATTTCAAATGGAAATTTTATTTAAATAAATCAAACCCTATTTTATTAAATAACTAAAGATCCATTTTATTTAATTATTAAATGGATCTTAAAATAAATAAAAATATTATTTCATTTTGGATTAGGATTATGTTGACAAACAGAACCAAATTCAAATGAAAAGTTTGTTGTTTGTTTGATTTGAATTGAGTGTTGTTTGAATTGTTTGATTAATTGTTTGAATTGCAAAACAGAAAATAGAATAGAAAAAGAAAAATGCTTAGACAGAAAAAAATAAGGAAACAGGCCCAGCCCACTAAGCCATTCCAGCCCAGCTTCCTCTCCCCGAATCGTTTTTCCTCACTCAGAAACTTACCCACTAGGAGACTGACCAGTGGACCTCCCCCTCGTTTCTTTTCCCACTGACGATTGGACCCACTCCTCCTGTTCATCTCTCTCACCCGCCGCTGACCGAGCCTCCCCTCTCGCTGCCGTTGCTGTCTTTGAATGCCGAGATCAATTCGCGTTAATGCCGTGTTTATTCCTCGCCGTGACAACGCCCATTTAACCGCCTCCCTCTCCTCTGTCATTTCCCCCAGACCTCACACCTCGACTTGCCCCCAGGCTGAGCGAATTGCGCCGCACACCGCCTCTGTCCGACGATGTTCTGGTGACGATTCCGACGAAACCCCACCGCCCCTTGCATCCCTAAGCACCCCAGCAGCTTCTTCACCTCCAGGCGCACCTACTAGTGCATCCAGTTCACTCGGGCGAGCCTCAAAGCATCGGCAAGGACAAGCTCGACTCGCCACCGCCGTCGGCCTCGACTCCGGCAAGCTTTCCCGGTGAGCACAGACTTTCCCCCGCCCCCTTTTTGATGCTCTCTTACTTGCGACCCTCGTGCGCACCTAACCGTGCCTCTCCTTTGCCTTAGCGCGGTCCTAAGCGACGCCAACGACGACTACCCGAGAGCACCACCGCCCGCAACAACTCCGGCGAGCAATCGAGCTCACTCCAGTACGCCCTGCGACAAGAAGACACTACCTCGAGCTTCCCCACGTTCTTGCAAACTCGGTGAGCCTCCCCTTTTCCTCTCTTGCTTCCTGTATCGCCGCCTTCGTCGTCAACCGATCGCTCCGCCGCCGGTAGCCACCGCAGCGCCGCTAGCTTTAGGTCGAGCCTGCCGCAGCCGTTCGATCTGGATCGGACGCACTAGATAGATCACTTAACCGCGAAGAGGTACGCGCCTTGTGCCGTGCGATCTAACTTAATCTAACATTCCACAGAGCCGATCGGGCCGAACCGGTACCGGCTAATCACAGCGCAACCCGTGGCACTAGATCTGTTTAAAAGAGATTTGAAAACAAAAACTTTTGCAAACTTCAAACCCTTGTAATTTTGGATCCACACGTCCAAAAATTACAAATTTGATGTCGTTGGAATCAGCAAGACAAGACCTAACCAACCCTACCCTTAGTTTAGCAAATAGTATCTGATAGCTTGTTTAATTTTGCAGATTCTTTTGTGTGCTTGCTAACATTAGAAAAATTGCTTAAAAATGTTTTTAGGGTTAAAACCTTTGACAATTAGTTTATTGTGACCTTACTGACCCTAGGACCCAACCTATGTTTTGGAAAATGATTTTGTAAAAGAATAGAATGGATTAATTGGTTTAGTCCATTTCTAGCTAACTAAAAAACTATAGTTTTGGTTATGAAAATGTTTTTGAGTGAAAATTTTGGAGAAAATGGTTTAGACCAAACCTACTGACCCAAACACAAAGTTTTGCAATAGCAACTCATTTGTTGAACCCTCTAGGTTAAGGCCTTAGGAAAAATATTTCTTCACCACATAAAATGACCAAATAGGTGCCTTGTTTGAAATGGTTTTGAGGTGAAACCTTTTGCTAACAACTTTGCCACTTTGGTAAATGACCAATTTGGATCTTACAAAGTTTAGGAAACCTAATAGAGACCCTTTTGCAAATGGCCTTGCCACTTTGCAAAATGACCATTAGATGTACCCAAAAGTCTATGACCCACTAGGAACCACTTTTTCAAACAAAGCAAAGCTTGGCATGCTTACATGCATTTCTTGACTTTGTTATTTTATGTGTGTTGTTTTGCTTGATTGGTAGATTGAGTTGTACCTTGCTTGATTGATTTGTAGTGAGTGTGATTGTTGCAAGGACAAGGAGTGAACCTATACCCTCTACCAAAAAGGCAAGTGATGCTTCATATCATTATCCCATTATTTTCACTATGCATTAGTGTTTTTGCTAAGTAAAACTTGCATGGTTTTTATTTTGCTAAGTATAGATCTTGCTATAGGAAAACCTAGTAGATAAATCCTTAGTAGGATTTTCCTAAGTTAAGAATCCTATTACTACCAAGCTTAGCCTAGCTAATAGAAAACTTGGGTGGAATATATATTCACACTATGGAAAGTATTCTAAGTCTAAGGACTTGTGTTTTTGTTTAATAAAACAACTAAGTTAATGAATCTCCTGGGTGGATTGGGACTTGCAAGGTTGTTTTTGGTTGAGTGGTTCACAAGGCCCATGTTTATGGTTTACCTTAGTGTATCTCACTTGTGGATGGCCACCCAGGAAACAAAGAGATTTGAGATGTCAAATGTTGAGAAGCTTCAAGTGCAACCACTTGGCAATATGGGCTCTGCCATGATCATATAGGTTGCAAGAACTTAGCCACATGGACAGTGGGTGGTAGTGTTTGATAGGTTGGAACGCGTCCATGTTGGTCTAAGGGAAAGCTTCTGAAAGATCTTGTCTTGGGAAACCACGTCTTGTGGGGAAAGTGCACCACCTCTGCAGAGTGTAAAACCTAAGTACTTAGCCATGTCCCTGGTAAAGGACAATTTGAGCATCAAGACATGGAAGCAATCAAGAATCTCATCACTCCAATTTCTAAATAAAATTTGTGGGTGAACAAGGGTTGTGTGAAATTCTTCAATCTTTGATGGAGAGATGGCTTGGTACAAGGATCTTGAAATCATTGATTGAGGAAAATTGTTTTTGCCAAGCAAATCTTCAGTCTTTGATTGGTAGATGCCCTGAGTGGATCTCCAGTCTTTGATTAGTAGATGTCTTGGAAAGTTTTTGCCAAACAAAACTTAGTATTTTCAAAATGATAGGAAAAATCTATTTTGAGCAATGCAAGCCTCAACTCCACTTAGCCAAAATGCATATAGATGATAGACTCCACTATACTACCAAAGTATCACTTGCCAATACAATTCAAATGTATTGAACCTTGTGGTTGTAACTTATGATGTTGCAGGTTTGATTGATTTTAGTGAAGATTGATTGATTAGGATTACAAAGTCTACAACCAACATCTGCCTGTGGCACTTTGAAGATGAAGGACCCAATACTTATAGTTATTCCGCTGCAATGTAATGTGAATAGCCAATGAGCTATGTTTGATGTAATAAAATTATTTTATTCCTGGTGTTGTATTATGACCTTTGTTTCTTGATATTACATCTAAACTGTGGATGCTAGCTATTGATCCAGGGACTAGCATTGTAAACACATGGGACTCAATCTTATTTAAAGGTTGGGGATGTTACAGGGGCGGGCCCACCCCTGGCCACGCCTAGGGGGTGTGGCCGCCCTGGCCCGCTTCTTCGTCTCCCCTATGGACTTCTTGTTACCCACGGAAAGTTATTGACTTTGGCTTTTGTCCCGTCCAATTTCGAGAATATTGATTTTCTGCCTTTCTGGAACCAAAAACAGAAGAAAACAGGCAACTGAGATTGTGGCAACTTGTTAAGAGGTTAGTTCCAGAAAAGATATAAAAACACCTCAAAGTAAGAGAAAGCAAAGCAAAGTAGATACTAAACAAGCATGGAACATCAAAAATTATAGATACGTTTCCGACGTATCACTAGGCCAAAGTTTGAAAAAACATAAAACATGGGAATCGTAAGTACAACATGTTAGTCCACTATAAAATTTGAAAGGTCTGCTTGTGGTAATCAGATCCATATTCTTCAGACTTTCTTTACAGGAAGGAACTATCTCGTCATCATCACTACTCAGAAAATTAAGAATGTTCTTTCCTGATAGTTGGATACTCACACCAATGGCATTGTTTCCTAGAAAGTAGACACCCATCTACCTTTGAAAAGACAACTAGTAATTCAAGAGAAATCTATTGTGCTTACTGGTAGCTCGAGTTTGACCTAATTTCGTTAAATTGTAAGGATGCAACATTTTAGCAAGAAATTGAACCTGTTATCAATACTCTCGGTGGTGGTTTGTGATATATTAAACGGACCTTCCCCGATGGTTACCTCAAAAAATCGCAAAACTTCCAAACCTACAATTGTGTTATAGTTCAAATTTGACATAATTTCGATAAGTCGGCATAAAGTCATTCAAGTGGGCAGAGTTAGCTAGGACGAAGTTTGAAAACTCATAAAATTAAACATAGGATTCGTAAGTGAAACATGTTGGTCTACTTAATATATCTGGAAGCTTGTGGCATTCTGATCCATATTCTTCGGACTTTCTTTATGAAAAAGGACAATCTCGTTATTACTCGAGAAGTTGAGAATGTTCTTTCCTAATAGTTAGAAACTCACACCAATGATATGTTGGATCCATGTGGATGATTGAGTTGTTGGGTAAAAAAACTGATAAAGTGGGCCCTCCTCTATTAAAATATATGTCTTTATGATATTGGGGAGATAATTTAGGGTAGCTGCTCGAGGTAAGAAAAATTTGAGGGAAGAATCTATTTAGGGGAGGCCCCTACATACACATATAGGGGAGAAATATAGGGGCGCTGCTGGACTTGCTCTAAGCATGTATCTTGTAGTAAACCAATACTTTTATTTGTAGATTGTGGAATTCCATATCGATGTTTGAACTCTAGAACTTGATGTCATTTATAACGGCAGGATTCTACCACTTGGAACATTTTATACCAAGCAATTCATTCTATCATACGAATATAGTACAAAACTTGCGGGTAAGTGAGCACCGCAAGGCAGGAAGCTACGGGAAGCTTGGGTACCCTGACTTGTTGTCCCGAGAAACGTCATAAAATTGAGTATTTTTTGGCTTAAGCTGGACATACGCAATGTTCAAAAAAGAACACCTTAAGTATGTGGCATTACCTAAGGTTTACCTTATACATTGTGGAGAAAATAAGCATGTCTTTAAGCCTAAAGGTGCACCTCAAGCTTGTGGGTTGCCCACAAGGAATATAAAAATAATTTTCCCTCTCTACTCTCTCTTGCATGGAGCAATGTGACAAGTTATGTGGGTTCTACCTTGTGGAAATTGTTGACCTTAGGCCTTCCATAGTGTAGCCGGTGCCCAAATGTCAAAAGGTAGCCACATCATCACCGATGTCCATCAAAAAAATCCAGGCACCACTCTCACAGTGTAGGGCTTCGACAGGTAAAAGAATAGTAGCACCCAAATGATAAACAAAGTACATGTTGCTCCTATGGAGGAAGTAAATAGAGAGAGACATTTTCTGTTCAGAGTAGATGGAAAGCAATATTTTATTGGTTGTAGGAATTGGGCATCGATGCTTGTACTTGCTCTGATGCCTGAATTATTTTGTTTGGGAATTGGTCTCATAATGTGCGGGCACCGGAAATCAGAGCCCCAAATCAATTGTGCACCGGAAAATTGCAACGTTGTGTAAGGCCTTATACATTGTTACATTTTCCATAATCCATGTGGGTCCTACCTTATGGAAAAACTTCACCTTATACATTACAGATGCTTAAGCTGTACAAAAGCTCCAAAAGAACTTGGCCTCGTGTGGTTTCTTTTATTAATATAGTGGTGTTTTTCACAAAAATAAAGCGGGGTTCACAAATAAATAATATATAGCGGGGCAAAGTTAGTTTCGAGGAAGCCCTCCCTCAACCGCATCGCTACATCTCCTCCACCTGGCCGCTCTCCCTCGACCGGACCGTCCTTGCTGCTCCACCATTGAGCACCACCGCACCGCCATTCTCTGATATGTACGTCCCCAACCTCCAACGATTACATGATTTCTTATGGATAAAATACATTTATTTTGGGCATTGCGAAGTAAATAAGCTAGTGGCCTTTGCAGGAAATGCAATCATCGTTGGCGGATGCTTTTGCTGCGTTGGCTTATGCTTGTAAAGCAGAGGTGGATGCTAAAGCAACACCAGCAGATGTGGAGGGCGATGCTTGTACTTCATCAGAATCTTGGGCAGTGTTGAGTTATTCTTGGAAAGCGGTGGAGGTGCAGTCGAGATCTTCGTCGGCTACTGCTGGATCAAATTCGGCTATGTTGGCTACCGCTGCTAGAGCGACGACTGCGTGGGATGCTAGGAATGCGTTAGCTCATGTTCGTGCTTCTTCAGGGTCAGCGGCTATGGCTCATCATTCGTTCGTGGAGCCTGCTCCATTTCACAGAACTCATCAACCCTTTGTAAGTTCTACGTTGGATGTTGTCTCCCTGACTCCCACCCTCTTTTATGTATTCTCCTCTGGGGTTTTTTCTAAAAGTAGTGGATATTGGTTTAAACAACTAGTACTGGGAACATAAAAGATATTTAATCACAATCTAGCGATCCAAATGGGATCAAACTTTCACAGGATTCAAGCCTAGGCACCTATGATTTACTAATCTTTTGTCAAAAATTTCGAATAGTTTTACTTTGTAGTTTAAAATTTGAGCTACTGTCATACCTTGAATCTAAGATGGAAGGTGGATCTTGGGGCAAGTCACCCTGAGTCCTGGGTTCACCAAGTCAGTGAAAATGCGTTTGTTTTTTCTCACCTTCTTTATGATAAAACGAGAAAATTCAGGTGGGGCCCTTTCTGTCCTCTTCGGTGACCTCTGAAAAATATTCTCCATTCCCTTTACCATGTTCCGACATGGTGAAGCATTTTGGTGCTTTTGTACTATTATAGTTGATTCCTTGTGTTGTTTAGGTATTTTTTTGACGCACTCAGCTATTTAGGTAGTTTTTCAGACACGTGCAGTTTATGAAATATCGATGATAAATTTTCCTGTCAAATTATATGATGCATTTTGTTGTTTACGTAATTCTTTTATAGGGTTGTGCATTGTGCCTTTTTCAGTTTACTTGATGCTGATGATGCACTTGTGCTATTTGCATCATCCTACCAGCTTTAGTGGAAGAACATATGCAACAATCAACGACTTTCCAAGTGATGTAGTCGGTAAGATTCTTGTCAGGCTTCCTCCGTACCCATCCTGCATACTTAGGGCATCAGTCGCCCAAAAACATTGGATGGCCTTCATGGGAAGCAATGATTTCAAAAAGCTAACCCTATCACACAACAAAGGAATGTCTTACTTGGATTTTCCATCAACAGCTCCGAGGACGCTCGATTCATAAAAGATCATAATCTTGACCAAGCCATCTTCTAGAAGCTAAATAGCCTAGTGAGAGTACATAAATCCTTCAAACCATATTTACTCGGATGTCGCAATGGTAGGATTCTACTTCATTGTCCGCAAGGGTCTAACATGATAATGGCCTGGGATCCAATCAGTGGAAGTGAAATAGTGATACCAGAACCACCAATTTGGTGGAAATGTGATTATGACAGCGGGACAATACTCTATTCAAGAAACCATGGGCAATTGTCTTCACACTATTGCAGCAATTTATTTATTGTTTGGATAGTAACTAATGGTAACCAAGCACTGGTCCAGAGGTACTCATTAGAGTTTGGAAAATGGGAGGACTGGATTGAACGTGCTGAGATGCTGGCTAAGACTGGTAATAGGACAACAACTCTCATAGGGGGCATTTTGTACTGGCCAACAATGAAGTCTAGATATTTAATTTCCTTCGACAACGTGACAACAAAACTGTGTTATATTAAGTGCCCACATGAGACACACGATATTTCCAAACGCAATTTTGTCATTGCTAAGGGGCATAATGGAGATGTTGCCCTTGCAGTTATAAGAGATTTCACTCTCTATACGTGGTCTAGTGCAAGATCATCAATAGGGAAATGCGAAGCTTGGGTTCCTCATATAAAGGTTGAGTTGGATACACTCCTTGGCCTTGAGAAATCATGGGGATCTGATTGGAAAGATTCAGTAAGGTTAGTCTATGCATTTGAGGATAGAGAAATGGTGGTTATATGGGCGAAGGAGGGAGTATTCGAATTAGATCTCAACAGCATGAAGTGTAAGAAGTTTAGATCTCCTAAACGTTGGTGTACTTTACATCCCTACTTAATGACACCTGGTTAGTGCAGTCATTCATGTGCAACCCTTGCATCTTTGTACACCTATGATTTTGCTAATCATTTCGTTCATTTCCTTTAGCAACCTACATGATTCGGAGTGCTAAATCAATGAAACGAAAAGGAAATCCTGTTAGCAACCCAACTGATTCAGACTGCAACATCAAGGATATGAAAATAACACTCGAATGAACAAGAACGGATTGTTTGGGAAAGCATGTGTTAGCCCAGGTTGTGTTATTTGGATATGCATTCTGATGTTTGTTTGTTTTGGTAGCTGATGGAACAGTGGAGACATTTTTGTTTGTGCTGCAATCACGGAGCTGTAGGGGCTAAAATGTTAGAGTTGTCTGTTCGTTTTGGTGGCCTATGCGTTTCTAATGAAAGATTGTTTCTCTCTATATAGTAATGTATGCGTGATGAAACCTTGTTTATATGATCTACATATAATCGTGTAGTTGGTGTTTGTGTTTTGATAGTATACAGTAGTATTTGTTTTTCGGCAGGCTTTTTATTTGATCTGAATTAGTACTACCATTTGGTTAGTGCTTCCTATAGAAGAGTCTGTGCCGACACATAAAGTATTAGTAGACCTTGTCTTTTTATTCTTGAACCGAAGCTACTTTAGACATTTATTTGTTGTCCCAACCTGGATTCCTGAAATAGAGAGAGAACGATCTATATTTTAAATTATTATTTGGACAATCTACAAATTCAAAATCACAATCGGTCGCCAAAACCTACTACATATCCCATTTGAATCGGCGGCATCAGTGGTTGTGACTCATTCCTTAAATTCCTGAATAGATGGCGTACGGTCTACACAACCTTTTTTCTATTAAACCTTGGCCGACAGCCAAATTCAAAATAGTAATCGAGGAGCAAAATAACCCATCGAGCCCAAAAAATTTCACGCCTATCGGTTCCAAACATTTGTAGGCAAAATATCCCACCCAAGTAGTACTATTTTTCTATTTTTTACTTGGATGAAGCCAAATTAAAAATTTCAGTCAGGCGGCAAAATTTACCGCCTACGCCATGCGAATCAAAGGTATCCAAGTTTCTGTGCAAAAATATGGATATGGATGATCAGTTGATATAACTCTCTGCCTTGAATTCCTAGACAGATTAGCGTACAGTCTACTAAATTATTTCTATTAGTAGATGGACGCAAGCCAAATTCAAAATCTCAATCAAGCGGCAAAATCAACACCGACCTTGAAGCATTTTGCGCCCCTCCGTTTCAAAAACTTTTGGTTTCAAAAATACCATTCTACCCATTGTGTAGACACCCTATTGGCTAGCTATAGTCCGTAGGTTGGGGGCATGATCATAATTATTTTTCTGTTCACCTCCATTGTACCTAATTCGCGCAGTTTTTCCCGCTGGCCCTCCCAAAAATCCAAGGTTCCTCCCCCATGCTCTCAGCTCCACGCTCAACGCGTGCACCGGCCAGTGGCAATTCCACGGTGGCCTGAGCCGCTTGAGCTACGGTCTCGTGCACCACCGTGGAGCCGCTTCATCGACGCCCTCCCCATCGTATCTAGTTCATTGGGTCTCTCTCCCAATACACCAGAGCTGAGGTCTCGTTGACCACGCCAATGGCGTCGTCGACCTCTCAAGCTCTGCTTCCCTGCTACCAAAAGCAACCCAACCGTAATGGAGCCACTTCACCGGTGTCCACCGGATGAGATCTAGTTCAACGAGTTCTTTGTCCACTGCTCCAGACTAGCTGCACGGGCGTCACTGTTTGCTTTACCACATCTGCCTCAGTGAAGCTCTCGTCCACCGTGCTCAAGCCGGCATCGACCGCCAAAGATCTGCTTCCCCGCAACCGCAACACTCTCGGTTACCTAGATGACACACGCATGGTACCGATGATGCTTAGATGCCTCTCCGACAAGGTAGCCAAATCTCCAACCCCTTTTTGTTTTCTCAAAAGTTTAGCAGGTTAAAGAATGTCGAAGTGAACTGCATTTTTGTTATCGTGCGAGTAGACACAAGTCACTGGCATGCCTGCTCTTTGTGCTACATACAAGGTGACTGGACAAGTTGATTTGCATTCGTTGCTCTAGAAATTTCAATTCATGCACATGTTTGTTATTTTGTCATGGACATGTTCTTAGCTACTGCCTATAACAGTAATTGCCTGATATTTTGTAGTTCTTGCAAATGTAAAGGCAGTGGAAAATATTATTGCGGATTCCCTGCTCCCTAGTTACTAAATCTATGTGGTTCTTCCCGAGATAAGTTCCTTCTATTGTTTCCTCCCTTGCATCGTTCTGCTATCCTACAGTACCCGTTTAAACTCATTGTACTAGTTCGACTAATTTTTTTTTGTTGCCATCTGGATCTTTCAAAGATGCAACGCTGACTTTTTTTTCTTTACATAGAGTTCAAAAGGGAACACTAAACATGTTGGTTTGCACAGCCTCTTCTATAGGTTCACAAGAGCAATTTCATTGTTTTCTTACCTTGTGCTGGTTCATCCTAAGCAACGACTTAACTATCCTATACCGTGTAGTTCATTCATGGTTTGTGTTCTTGCTTTGCAATTTCTTGCATGATGCCATATAATTTTTGTATCATTCATTATTAGCTATGAAAGTAACTGCATGCCCATTGTGTAGCTCACCGCAAATTCTAAGTCACCCAACATCTCTTGCATTCTAGGATATACTGCTCCTTCCATATATATTTGTTAAAATGACCTGACTAGTTTATATTAGCTGAAATTCTAGGAAACACTTTGATTGATTGCTAATTTCATTGTAGGCACACTTGTCTAATTCTTGTGTGTCCTCTTCTATAGGTTCGCAAGAGACTCGATTATATTTCTAATCTGGTGCTGATTCATCGTAAGCAACGACATAACTATCCTCTATTGTGTAGTTCATTCGTGGTTTGCGTTCTTGCTCTGCAATTTCTCGCATGGTGCCATTATAATTTATGTATCGTTCATTCTTAGCTACAAAAGTAACTCCATGCCCATTGTGTAGCACACCGTAAATTCTAAGTCAACCAACGTCTCTTGCATTCCAGGATATACTACTGCTTCCATATATAATTGTTGAAATGACTAGGTAGTTTATATTTCTTGAAATTCTAGGAAACACTCTATTTGATTGCTCAATTCATTTGTAGGCACAATAGTGTAATTCTTGCTTGTCCTGTTTTATGGGTTCACAAGCAATGCCATTATATTTTATATCCAATGGTTCGTCCTAAGCAGTGACATAGCTATCCTCTATATATTGTTTCATTTGTGGTTTGCATTCTTGTTGCACAAGTTCTCGTATGATGCCATTATAATTTATAGTTGGTTCATAGCTACGACAGTAACTACATGCCCATTTTGTATCTCACCGCAAATTCTGGGTCACCCAACGTCTCTTGCATTCTAGGATAAACGACTTCTTCCATATATATTTGTTGAAATGACCTGGATAGTTTATATTTGCTGAAATTCTAAGAAACACTTTGATTAATTGCTCATTTCATTATAGGCATACTTGTCTAATGCTTGCTTATACTCTTCTACCGGTTCGCCAGAGACGCCATTGTATTTCTAATCTGGTGTTGGTTCATCCTAAGCAACGACATAAGTATCCTCTATTGTGTAGTTCATTCGTGGTTTGCGTTCCTGCTCTCCAAGTTCTTGTATGATGCCATTATAATTTCTATCTTGTTCATTCTTAGGTACGACAGTAACCGCATGCCATTGTGTAGCTCACCGCAAATTCTGAGTCAACCAACATCTCTTGCTTTCAAGTATATACAACTACTTCCATATATATTTGTTGAAATAACCTGGCTAGTTTATAGTTGCTGAAATTCTAAGAAACACTTTGTTTGGTTGCTCATTTCATTGTAGGCACACTTGTCTAATGCTTGTATGTCCTATTCTACAAGTTCACAAGCGACGCCATTATATTTCATAGCTGGTTCTGTTTCGTCCTAAGCAACGACAAAACTATGCTCTATTGTATAGTTCATTTGTGGTTTGCATTCCTTTTCTGCAAGTTCTCGCATGATGCCATTATAATTTCTGTCTTGTTTATTCTTTGCTACGACAGTAACTACATGCCGTTGTCTGGTTTATTCTTCAATATATATTTGGTAATATGACCTAGCTAGTTTATATTTGCTGAAATTCTAAAACACACACATTTTTATATTTCTTGTTTCACGGTAGGAACACTTGTTTAATACTTGCTTATCTTGTTTGTTTGACGTCATGGTCATTATATTTAAACCATTGGCCAATAGTAATCTCCAGTTCATAGCTCCTGTCGTATCAATTAAATGAGTAGTTTGACTTATTTGATGTATTATTTTTTTATTACTTAGTTTTAGACTGCAATTATTGCTATCGCCACCAAAGAGGGGATGCAAGATCATGTCTCTCAAAAGGGAGATGCAGGTGATAGATGTCACTCAAAAGGGAGACACAGGTGATTGATGGATAAAGCAAATTGAGGACTGCTATCAACCCGATTGTCAATTAAAATGCTGAATTTTCTTTCCCTTGAGTTGATAATATGTAATAATTTTAAGTAGTTTGCATTTGATGTAATATCTAGAATAATTGCATAGGCCGTGTAAGCATTTAGTTGATTCCGTACACACATAGCGGTAGGCGGTACCATACATGCGCTAGTCAGGTCGATTAGGGTACAATATCGTGCTCTGTATTTTCCTGTCTTGTATTAGGACGACGATGAATACTAAAAGTTCTCACAAATTGTACACCTTTTATGATATCAAATTGGGCTCTAGAAATACAGAAATTGTAGAAGACCATAAAAGTAACGGGGTCGACCCACAAGCGTGATTAGTAACAGTAACAGTCTATAATAGTGGCATGTCGTAACATTGGCAGTCTGAAACAGTAATAGGCCGAAACAGTAATAGGGTGGAACTATAACAGTTCGAAAATAGTAACAAGACAAAACAGTAACACCTGAAACAGTAAGGGACTAGAAAAGTAAAGGGCCAGAACCTTAAATGGCCAAAACAGTAATGGGCCATGCCAGAAAATGGTCAGGATCGTGGCAGGCCAGAACAGTACATGCCGTATTTGCACCAGGCCGGAATAGTAACAGGCCGAGGAACTTACCAGATTAGAACACTAACTGGCCAGAACATGCGCCTCATATTTACGGGCCTGAATAGTAATGGACCGAAAGTATATGTGACCGTTTCGAACAGTGCGTAGCTATAAAGTAACGGGCCAAAGCGGGCTAGCCAAACGGGCCCATTTCGAACAGTGCAGGGCGGAACACTAATGAGCTAGGAAATTTATGGGCCTTGGAAACGGGCCAATTTCAAATAGTGTATGTGGAAACAGTAACATGCCATAAGGTTTACGGGCCACCTATGGCAGCATAGGTGGGCCCAATTGAAACAGTGCAATACAAAATAGTAAATGCATGACGTCAGCAGTCAATGCGCCTAGCGAACAGATCTATGACGGAACAACTTTTCATGGCTAAAGGGTGCAACCCGCCATGGTAAATAAAAACCGTTATAAAATCATTTTTGACGGGGCTTCTACCACGATGGCCATCCTTCGTAGAACGATTTTTAACCACGAAAAATGGACCTTCAACCACAAAAGTCATCCGTTGTAAAAGGACATTTTTCTTGTAGTGTGTACGGAAAACTTTGAATATGGACCGTTGGATCAAGACTGGCAAATCCAAACATTCCTAATCGTTGGGTCTTATTTTCCATTCTTAGCATCTATAATATTCTATTTATAGTCTTTAGCACAGTGAACGCGTATGCGCAAACCTAAAAATAAACTTCATTGTTTAGTTTCAGGGACCTTGTGCTAAATGAAGGGACTTGGATGTAATTTTCATATTTTATCAGGTCTTTGATGGAACTTGTACTTCCATCGACCGTGTTAACTCAAGCACCTGACTCCTACGGGACCTACCATGGTTAAAAGAAAATGCAACCGCCCCAATTATCACACAAAGTGGACCATCGTTTCTTATAGTTCCATTTTTCAAGCTTCCTAGCTAATAACTTCACACACTTCACTAACTTCTCGCTGATTTAACAAAATTAGGTCAAACTTGAGCTACATATAAGCACGGTAGATTTTTCTTCAGTTAAAATTCTTTTCAAAGGTAGATGGGTGCATATTCTTGTAGTAAACAATGTGGTCGGTGGGAGTTTCCAACTATCTTGAAAGAACATTCATAATTTAATGAAACTATCTCAATTTTGGATCTATAGGTGCAAGATACCCTCCTTGGTTAGGGTTTAATTATGAGTTGAAGGGTTTAGGGTTTTTGTATTTAGGGGTTTAGGCTTTAGGGATTTAGTATTTAGGGGTTATTTATTAGGGTTTAGGAAATTTTCAATAATGCTCTAGCTTTCTAGTTATATTCGTCGAATATAATGTCATTGCCCAATTTAATGTAAGTATCTCAAATTTGATCTAAAAGTGCATGATACTTGTTTGGTCAGGGATTAGGGGTTTAGTTTTTAGGGATTTATGGTTTTAAGAATTTTCAATAATGTTCAAGCTGCTTTATGCTTTTAATCATGGAATAGAATGGCGTTACTGTAATTTAATGAAAGTATCTCAGTTTTGAATATGTAAGTGCATGATACGTGCTTGTTTAGGGTTTAATTATGTGTTGTGGGGTTTAGGGATTAGGGTTTAGGGAATTTTCAATAATTTTCAAGATTTATGCTTATAATAATGGAATATAATAGCATTACCACAATTTAATGAAAGAATCTCAAATTTTGACCTATAAGTGCATGATGCATGCTTGGTTAGGGTGTGTGTGGGTTGGGGGGTTAGGGTTTTAGTATTTAAGTTTTAGGATTTTTTTAGGGACGAGGGTTTAGGGAATTTTCAATAATATTCAAGCTTTATGCCTCTATTCGTCGAATAGAATGGTGTTACCTAAGTTAATAAAAGTATATGAAATTTTGATCTATATATAAGTGTGCATGACAGCTTCTTGGTCAAGGTTTAGGGGTTTAGTTTTTTGGTTTTTAGGGTTTAGGGGTTTAGTGATTCCGGTTTTAGGGTTTAGGCTTCTGTAAATTTTAATAAAGTTCAAGCTTTATTCATATATTCATGGAATAAAATGACTTATTAACAATTTATTAATGAGATTACCTTTAATTTTGATCTATAAGTGCATGATACCTTCTTGGTTAGGGTTGTTTATGAGTCTAGGATTTAGGGTTTTAGTACTGAGGGTTCAGGATATAGGTTTTTAGGGGTAGTTTAGGGTTTAGGATTTAGGAATTATTTAATAATATGTCTGAGATTAGGGTTAGGGGTTGAGGGTTTATGGTTTTTACGGGTATAGAGATTAGGGTTAAGGCTTTAGGGGGTCAGGGTTTAGGGAAAATTCAATAATGTTCGAGCTTCCATTAATTAGAATGGCGTTAGCGCATCTTAATGAAAGTATCTCAATGTTTAGGGTCATAGGGTTTAAGGTTTAGGTTTTAGGGCATTTTCAATAATGTTCAAAATTTTGCTTAGATTCATGGAATGGAATGGCGATAGCATAATTTAATGAAAGTATATCTCAAATGTCGATCTATAAGTGGATGATATACGTTCTTAGTCAGGGGTGTTTAGGGGTTTAGGGAATTTTCAATAATGTTCAAGCTTTATGCTTATATTTGTGGAACGGAGTGGCGTTACTGCAATTTAATGAAAGTATCTCAATTTTGGATCTATATGTGCATGATACCTACTTGATTAGGTTTTAATTATGGCTTGAGGGGTTTAAGTTTTGGTTTTTGGTTTTCTTAGGGGTAGTTTAGGGTTTATGGTTTAGGATTTTTTCAATAATATGTCTGAGCTTAGGGTTAGTGGTTGAGGGTTTAGGGTTTTAAGGGGTATAGGGCTTAGGGTTTAGGCTTTAGTGGTAAGGGTTTAGGAAATTTTTAATAATGTTTGATCTTTCATGAATTAGAATGGTCTTAGATCAATTTAATGAAAGTATCTCAATTTTCAAGTATGTAATCATATTTTGATGCTTAAGTATTATCTATGATAAAGCAATGCTAGTTGTCGGGGGGATCACCCACATGTAGGCTAACTGTATAGGATATAACGGCAATGTAATTGCTAGCTGGCTAATATCAGCCGGATGTAAAACCTCAAAAGAAGTCCAGAGAGAAGGACGAACTTAGCATGAACCGGCAGAATAGTCAGCCAGATGAAAAGACGTAGCCAAGACTCCATGCCAGCTGGATCACCCCAGCTGGATGCAGCTAGTCGGCCGGGTCACCCCAGCCGAACAAGATCAACCAGGAAGATGAAGGTACCAGGATGACGGGTACATAGTAACCCGCCGCCCCTGGAAGAGAACTATAAGACCCAAAGGAACCAGAGGGCGGCATAGACGCCACAAATCATGGGTCGTACCCTTGTTAGGCAGGATGTTAGGGAGGCACGATACTATACCAAAATAGTCCACCGGGCCCGCCTGTGGGACTTGCCGATTGTCCATACTACTACCCATGCCGCCTCGGTCGTAGCAAGGGTTGGATTCTCCGTAGCTAGAACACCTTGATACAACTGAAGGAGCCCTTGTAGTTCATCGAGTTCATCCTAATAGTCAGTTCGGTAGGAGTAGGGGCTTTACCTCACCTTGAGGGTAACGAACCTGGGTACTTCTTATGTCCCCCGACGCTTTCTTGTATCCAATCCTGCTTGCACACGAGGTCGCTCGCCTTACTGCTTGCTCCCACCCTCTATCTAGCCTTCTAAGGCACTATCGTTCCCGTAGGAACGATAGTCGGCGCCCACCATGGGGCAGGAGACTGTGGAGAATGGATTCACGTTCCGCACGGGACCCCGCACCTCTACCGGCAAGCGCGTGGCTTGCGGGCTCGTGCTCACCTTAGGCCATTTCGACTACGTCATTGACAATGCCTCATGCTTTGTCGGGTCCACCTTTTCGGTGGATGGCACGGTCCTGCTATTCGGCGACCTACCCATCTACGTTGCCACTGTGCTGGAGCGCTTCCCCTAGGAGATCGTTTCCTTCGCCGAGCCGCTGCCCTCAGCCAGCAGCGTGCTTGTCGCGCCTCGTGGCGTGGAGGTGATGATGGCTGGGTCGAGCCACAATTATCGACCCACCCGAGCGCACCATCGCTAGAGCTGGCACTTTGACCCCTCTGCTAAAAAGGGCATGGTGGAGCAAACCATCGAGGATCTCCTCATCCCGGTCGATCCAGGCGACGATCCGGCTTAGGTGGCTATGAAAATCGAGGCGGCTCAGGAGCATCTGCTCCAGCAGGCCCAGCGGCTAGCCACGACTCAGTTCCGAATGGAGAGCACAATGCGTGAGTATCACCCTGCCCATAGCCTCACCCCGGTTAGCCTCGAGCCTAGCTGGCATGGGATTATGCAGCATCGCAAAGGAGAATTGGGAGTCCCCTTTCGAATGAGACGGTGAGCCAAACCTGCTCCCGTTCTTCCCACCACCGATGTACGACTCCGCAATCAAGAATTTTAGGGTGGCGAGAGCTGCCGCGGAAGAAATACCTCACTTGGAGGGTGAGGAGAGAGCCCGGAAATATTTGCGAATGCAGCACCTCCTGCGGGTCGCATAATAGCAAGCTGAAGACGTCCGGATAGCGCACGAGGCGACTGCGGGTTCCCGTGGGAATCGTCCGGCTGAAGGGAGTCGGGGAGGGCCTTGCCTGACCGAGCACTCCGCCTCTCCCCCTGGAGGTCAGCCTCCCTCTTGCTCCAAGCGTCGTCATTCTGGCAGCATCCAGACTCATAACAATCAGGGCGTAACCAGCCAGGAGCCGCATCCCACCTCTCCGGTCGGGTAGGCATGCCCAACCCGGTTGAGAGAGATGCGCGGAACCGAATCGACCTCCTGGCACAAGATCGCATCACATAGGAGGAAGACACAACCAGACCAGTCTTCTTCGGGCCGTGCATCCGGGGAGAATAGTTTCCCGACAAGTTCTCCCTGCCACGAGACACCCCCAAGTACGACAACAGGATGAACCCAAAAGATTGGTTGACCGACTACGCCACAACAGACGGAATCGCCCATGGCAACAAGGCGTGGCGGTATGCTATGTGACTATCATGTTGACTGGTTTGGCCAGAACCTTGCTCAACAGCCTCGCTCCCAAAAGCTTCAACACTTGGCCTGACTTCGAGAAGGTCTAAATCCGGAACTTCAGTGGCACCTACAAGCGTTCGAGACGACCTTGTGATCTGTCTCTGTGCATACAGGGAGATCGCGAGTCGGATCGCGAGTACCTCACCCGCTGGACTGAGCTGCACAATTCTTGCAAAGGGGTAGTGGAGAACCAAACAATTGGTTTCTTCATTGAAGGGTGTCGAGAGGAAACGATGCTACGCCACTGGCTGCTGTGCAACAAGCCCAAGACCATGGTGGAGTTAATGACCGTCGTGGACCAATATGCCACCGTTGATGCCTCAATGAAGAAACCCCTCGAGGTGAATGCTGAAGGCCGACAGTTTCTCATCGAGCTGGCCCGTGAAAGACAATGTGGTCAGGGCGGGGACGTCGGATTACCTAGACGGCCCAACAATAACAACTGTTACTAGGGAAAGCGCCCGATTGAGGAGCAAGGTCCCCGGTACCACTAGAGAGAAGTCAACATGGTGCAAGGTGCATCGGATGGAGATTACATGAGGTAGAAGGCCAAGTTCACATTCGTGCCGATGTTTGATGGGTCATGTAAGTACCATAGCGGCTCTTTCAAGCCGGCTACGCACACCACCCGACAGTACACCTGGACCCTACAGATTAAGGAGTAGGATGGCTTTGCCCCTCTCCCCCATACCCTCCCGGTGGACCCCCACCGCTGGCTAGGGTACCCGGGAACAACAAAAACAAAAACAACAACAACAACAACAACAGAGCCTACCTGCAACAACACAAGAACTACCATATCTTCGAGGCCATGCCGACCAGTCGTACCCCGAAGCAGCGTGGTGGAGGTGAACGCCGCCGTCCCTCTGGTCCCCCAGTACCTAAACTAGTCCGAGACTCCCATCACGTGGAGTGGGAGGACCAGCTGAAGTTGCTCCCACATCCCGGGAGCTACACGATGGTGCTAAACCCTCTGCCCATCTCCAACAAGCACACCTACCGCTTCTCGCGCGTGATGGTGGATGGTGGGAGCAACCTCAACCTGATCTACTATTCATCCATGGAGAAGTTGGGCATCCGGGAGCATGACCTTAATCCCTCGAGCACCGTGTTCCATGGTGTCACGCCTAGACCCCGTGCGTCCCGTTGGGAAATATCCGGATGGATGTAATATTAGGCTCAGAGGAGAATTTTCAGCGTGAACCGATTTGGTTCGAAGTAGTGAATTGAGCCAGCATCTACCATGCTCTTCTTGGGTGTCCCGCCCTTGCAAACTTCATGGAGGTCCCCCACTATGCATACCTCAAGATGATGTTGCAGGGGTTGAATGGCGTGATCATCGTGTCCCGTTGCTACAGACGGTCCATGGCGTGTGTGTCAGAAGGTGCAAAGATAGACATGTACCTGCTCACCGCCGAGGAGAAGCACGCAATCATGCGCAACATGGAAATGCTCTAGCAAGAGGTCCCGGCTGGATTGAAGCCAAGTGGATACATGGCGTTCTAGCCGCCCAAGGATACAAGGCAAATCCCACTCGACCCAGTTGATCCATCCAAGTGCGTCACCAACGATGATGGGTTGTACATCAAATAGGAAAGCGCTCTCATCGACTTCCTCTGTGAGAATTGGGACATCTTCGCATGGTACCCCAAGGACATGCCGACTGTGCCAAAGGAGTTTGCTGAGCACTCACTTCATGTGTGGTCGGATGCCAAGTCGGTCAAGCAGCCCCTCCATAGCTTCACGGGGGACAAGAGAAAGGTCATCGGTGACGTGATCGCCGAGCTCCTCGGAGCCGGGTTCATCATGGAAGTGTACCACCCGGACTGGCTGGCCATCCCAGACCTGGTATTGTAGAACAAGACTTGGCGCATGTTTATCGACTACACCATCCTGAACAAGGCATGTCCGAAAGACCCCTTCGCCCAGCCCCTGATCAAGTCACTGACTCTATGGCCAGCTACAACTTGCTGTCCTTCCTTGATTGTTATTCCGGTTACAATCAGATCCGGCTAAACCCTGCTGATCAATCAAATACATAGTTCATCACCCCGTATGGTTCTTACTTCTATGTATTTATGCCATTTGGCCTAAAAACGCAGGTGCCACTTATTAGCGTTGCATGCAGAAATGCTTGCACTCGCAAATCGACCGGAATGTGCATGCCTACGTGGATCATGTCGTCATCAAGACAAAGGAGAAGCAGACCCTCCTCGAGTATCTGGGTGAGACGTTTGCGAATCTCCGCCGATACCAGATGAAGCTGAACTCGGAGAAGTGAGTATTCGGTGTTCTAGTTGGACAACTCCTCGGCTTCCTCGTGTCACATCGAGGGATCCAGGCGCATCTGGAAAAAATTGCGGCCATCGAAAGCAGCCACCAAAGAGCTTGCTCGGTGTCTAGAAGTTAACCGGATGCTTGGCTTCCCTCAGCCGATTCGACAGCCGGCTGGGAGAGAAGCCACTTCTGCTGTACCAGCTGATGAAGAATACATACAAGTTCACCTGGACCACGTAGGCAGATGCCACATTCCACGACCTCAAGCGCATGCTATCCACAACACCGGTGCTGGCCACGCCGGCTAAGAAGGAGCCGATGTTGCTCTATATAGCCGCTACTAACCGGGTCGTTAGCGTTATCCTATCGATGGAGCGCCACGAGGAGAGTAAGGCCCAGCCGGTACAGCGACCCATCTACTACCTCACTGAAGTGCTCTCCCTCTCCAAGCAAAACTAACCCCACTACCAGAAGATGTGCTACGGTGTGTACCTGGCATGCAAGAAGCTCAAGCACTACTTCTAGGAGCATCCGCTCACCGTGGTATCCACCACTCTGCTGGGGAGATATTCTGCAACAAGGACACCACTTGCCCGGTGGCCAAATAGGGCATCGAGATCATCGCCTAATGCATCCGGTACATTCCAAGAATCACCATTAAGTCTCAGGTAGTGTTGGATATTTTGTCGACTTGGCAGAGACCTAGTATCTTCCACCGGTTCCCGACTTAGACTACTAGAAGCTACACTTCGATGACTCGAAGATGCGCGGAGGCTTGGGTGCCTGTGTCGTGCAAACCTCTCCCAAGGGATATCGACTGGAATATGTTCTCCAGATCCACTTCACCGCCTCGAATAACATGGCCGAATACGAAGCGTTGGCGCACGGTCTCCGGCTTGCCAAAGAAATCAACATTCGCTGGATCCTCTACTTTGGGGATTCGGATGTAGTGCTGCAGCAGGTATCTGGAAAGTGGGACGCTCGGGATGCCAACATGTCCCTATACCGGTTCCACGTTCAGCTACTCAGAGCCCTCTTTGAGGGATGTGAGTTCCATCATGTCCCCTGCTCAAACAACAAAGCGGCAGATTCGATTGTGCGAGTCAGATCCACCAGACAAAAAACTCCTCCCTGCGTTTCCTTTGTACATCTTCGCAATCCAAGCATCACTCCTTCCCACGAATCCGAGTCCATCATATGGGTGGCAAAACCAGGGGCTGCCGCATCAAAGTACCCGAGCCGTACCATGGTTCCTCCCAGCTCGAAAGACCTGGGGGCTATCGCGTCATCAATCCAGACATCGCCGGATGAGCCAAGAGGCTCGGGGGCTGCCGACTCGAGCATCCCACCCAGTCTCCCACCAGATGAGCTTCAACTTGTGCAGGAGAGCGTCTTGACCATCTGGGATGTTCCGCCATGGGCCCAACCCTTCATGAACTACATCATCAACGGCGAGCCTCCAAATGACGAGGTGGAGGCTAGGAAAATCAGGCGCCGCATGCACACGTACACCATCATGAACAAGGAGTTGTACAAGCGCAGCGTTTTTGGCATCTTCCAGCGGTGCGTCAATGCAGAAACTAGCTACCAGCTGCTGAAGGAGATCCACCAAGGGGAATGCGGTGACCACGCCTCTTCCCGGGCCATAGTCGGCAAGGCTATGCGCCATTGTTTTTATTGGCCCACCGCAGCCGAGGATGCGGAGCAGATGGTCTGCGCATGCAACGGGTGTCAACGATTCGGCCAGCTCAAACACATGCCGACTTCGGTGCTCAAGACCATACCGATCAAATGGACCTTTGCTATTTGGGGACTAGACATGGTTGGTCCCTTCAAGAGGGCTTGATACGGCATGAACCACCTGCTGGTGGTGGTGGACAAGTTCACCAAGTGGATAGAAGAAAAGCCAATCCGGAAGCTAGACGGTGCCACGGTCGTCACCTTCTTCTGGGACATAATCATCCGGTGCGGGGTACCCCCACAACATCATCACTAATAACGATACGAACTTCTCCAAGGGGGCCTTCGCCCGGTTCTTCCACAACAAGGGGATCCGACTGGACCTCGCATCCGTCGCGCATCCGTAGTCCAATGCGCAAGTGGAGAGATCAAACGTCTTGGTGCTAGCCAGAATCAAACCCTGGATGATCGAGCCACTGGAGCACTCACCCGGCTGCTGGATCGTGTAGCTCCCGGCCATGCTTTGGAGCCTACGCACCACCCCCAATCGGTCAACCAGCTTCACCCCGCTATTTCTCACCTACGGCTCGGAAGCAGTCCTCGCAGCGAACATCGAGTTTGACTCACCCCACAAGCTCCTCTACATGGATAAGGAGAACCAAGAGGCGAGGGAGAACAACATGGACCTCCTCGAGGAGGCCCGCAAGCTGGCTCCCTCAAGTTGGGAAATATACCAGCAAGGGATGCGCCGGTACCATTCGAGCCGGATCCATCCTGTCGCATTCCGTGCGGGCGATCTAGTGCTACGGCTGATACAAGACACCAAGGGCATGGACACGTTGTCCCCTCCCTAGGAGGGCCCGTTCATCATCAGCAAGGCGCTGCACAACAACTCCTACTACCTCATTGACGTGCAGTAGCCATGCAAGTACAAGATGGACAAGTCGGATGAGTAGACCAAAAGACCACGGAACATGGAAATGCTCCGTCCGTTTTACACTTAGTCGAATGCCAATGTATGTATCCTTAACTCTGAATGAATGAAATATGTGGAACCTCGAATGATGCTCGGGGGCTCCTTGCTAGATATTTGCATGTTGCTTGTTCTGATTAATCCAGCAAAGTTTTCAGGCCCCGTCGACCCTCACCCGGGGCACGCCATCTGGCCCAGCCTACTGCTCCAAAACCGGCCTAGTACTATGCATGATACCAAAGGACTACTCTTCGTCTCAGCTACAGACCGCAACCCGACTGTCCATCTAACAAGAGCGAAAGATGGAGGCATCCCACATGAAAAATGGCAAAGGACGCGGGAGTCTAGACATTTTTGGCTCAGAACCACTAGATCATGCCTTCTAGATAATAAGCCCACGAGTACCATGAGAACTGCATTGTTATATATCCGGCTGCCCAGCAAGGACACAACATAAACAACAGGACACACGAGAACAACTGCTGAGCACCCAGAAAACATGCGCTAGTCCGTTCTTATCGCACGCAAATAATACTACCATCCGGATGAGAAACAGGTATTAATCAGAACCTTTTTTGTTTCGTATATCTTTGCTCAAGCATGCCGAGGCGGATCTCAAAGTACAAATAAGATTCAAAGAACCTACCTTCAGTAACTACTACGAATCTCGGGGGCTACACCTAGTGGGTGCGCTGGCTCTCCCCCACTGGAAGCATGTAGCTCCTGGCCAGAAGACATCCAGCCGGTCGAAACAAGACAAAGCTCGTTGGTAGGGCAAGACAACGAGTTTACCCGAGCCGGGATGTAGCTTCTCCAGACGGCTAGGTCCGATCAGTCGGACACACAAGGCATCGTAAAAATGCAAGTTTAAGAATATTCGAAGCACCTAGTTAAGCTAGCTACTCTGAATCTCGGGGGCTACACCTAGTGGGTGCGTAGGCATGCCCCCAATGGAAGTATGCAGCTCCCGGCTAGAAGATGTTCAGCCAGTTGGTGCAAGGCGAAACCCGTCAGAACTTGTAAGGAAAGAAAGAAATAAAGTTGTAGGAAAAGAAAGAATGAGAGAAACACAAGATCTCAAGAAAGGAAAGTAATAGAGATAAAGGCTCAAAGCCGGATAAGATCGTGGATTAGTTTGGGCCAGGATGCAGTTCCTCCCATCTAACTAAGTCAGGCCAATCGGCCGTGCCAAATGTAGGAAAGATGTAAGTTTGTAAGATTCAAAGCACCTAGCTGCGCGAGATAATTCGAATCTTAGGGGCTACACCAAGTGGGTGCACTGGCGTGCCCCCACTGGAAGTGAAGTTTCCTCCGGATGAAGGTTGTCATCTAGGAAAATGGTAAAGAAAAGTGCTTGTCCCCGACTAGAGATGACTAGTCGGGCAGAAGTAATTCACAAGATAGTCAGAACAAGAAAAGGAGGAGGATAAGGCCCTACTAGAGGAGACCATGCACAAGATAAAACAAACATTCAGAAAGGAAAAAGGAATTGCATTGTCATTATAAGGCAGGGGACGAAGCCCCCGTAGACCCACAAGGTTCAAAAGTGCCACAAGTACAAGACAAGGGTTCACAAATACACCTGGCATCCCAGGATCTTCTCATACAGCCACCCCCTTGCCATGGCGGTACCCTTGACCAGTCTCTCCACCTGTTGATGCATCGGTTGCATCGGCTCCTTCCCCGACCGAGAAGACTCCTCCGCTCCACTTTCCGGCTCCCCACTCGTCTCTGACTCGGTCAGAACCTTGTGGGCGCCAGCATAGCCGGCAATCTTGATGGCAGTGGCGCGGAGTCTCGAATGGGTTTGGCGCATGGAGGCATGGTCAGCTCTGGCACAGAAGCCTCCCACCAGCTTCTCCGCCCGGGCGTCCTTGTACCGGCTAAGGATCGGCGCCAAAGCCATTTCGGCTCCAGCACAAGTGGCCAGGTCATGGAGCCGGTGGATGGCAGCCGGGGCGTCGGAGACCTTGATGGCGAGGGATCCCATCATCTCCAGAACGAGATCATATGGCGAGAGGAAGTTGTGGACGGAGGTGGCAGCCTTGCGAAGGTTGGAGGCATCCTTGCCCAGCTGGGTGACAAGGTCCTGCACGCTGGCCTTCTTGTCCGGCCCCACCTGCTGGACATGGTCGTACGCTAGGGCATCTACTTCTAGATAGAAAGCTATCAGAAAACACAGTCAAAATGAATCTGGCTTGATGGGGATATGCCTACCGGGGTAATACCCAGCAGGACGTTTCCTACTGGCCTAAGCCGTTAGCGAGTGGGCCTGAAGGATAGCGACTGGATCAAGACTTGGCGTGGACTCAGGCGACTGGAAGCTGGAGGCCCAGAAGCGTAGCTAGGCCCAGTCGTACTAGGTCGTAGAATCTCTGAATCCTTAACTAATTCGGTTATGATCTGTAAACCCTAGCGAGGTGAGCCTATATAAACCTCCCTAGGGTACGCACAAGGGACACGTTCCATCATACACCCAAGCGACTCACCGTCTAGCCGTCGAGCTCTCCCCATTGTACTCTCACCATAATACAATCTAGCAGGAGTAGGTCTTTACCCTCCGGGGGCCAAACCTGGGTAAACCCATGTGTCTCTGCCCTCATCTCGCACCGCAGATGGCTGGCCGCCCTTTCCCCATGTTCTACTACTCGCTGCCGATTGCAGCGTTTGCCGTGGTCATTCCCACGACAGTGGCGCCCACCGTGGGGCCTGGCCGGTCAGGCCGGTGTTCTGCGGTGAGATCCAATCTGCCCATCAACGAGTTGATCGCTACCAGTTGCATGATCGTGATCGGCGAGATGCTCCAGATCTTGCCGAGTAGCTACGTCCTGGCGGCGCGACCCGTCACACATAGCGTGATCCTGCCGGTCGGCACGCTCAGCCTCTTCGTCGGCCTCACCGACGTCATCATCTCGGAGGACTCAGCTCGCATCCGCGAGTCGCCGCCACGTGACCGGCTCTTTGAGAGCCAGGTCCGCATGATTCACCGCCTCGCCTCCGAGTACGACTCGGCCCACAGCAACATGGCCGAAACCACCACGGCCACGGACGACGCGGCCCTCAACGACGACGCCGATTCGGCTACCCCAGCGTCACTCGCCGGATCCATCGTCGCCGCATCGCCCGCGGGTTCCATCACCCAGGTCTCCAACATTGGAGACTTCGAGGATCCCTCCATCCTTGGGATCTTCGACTTCGACTCTGGGTCGGAGAACTCCGCTAACCTCCACGATGGAACCGGTCGCCACGCCGCGACATACATGGCGACTGGCGCCGACCCGCCGGAAGACCCCTTCTCCATGCCGATCCCACAACGCAACGGCAACGGAGATTGAGGAACTCCGCCTGAAGCTGGCGGAGGTAGTCCGCAAGGAACAAGCCGAGCGCGAAATTTTTTGCCTCGAGCAGGTGACAGCGCAGGAGCTGTCGCGCTACCACCAACTCTGAATCAGGTCGCGCCTGAATCCTACCGTTCAGGGGCGCGCCCTGAATTTCGACGACGAAAACGACCCGACCCGCGTGGCCGAGCGCGTGATCTGTGAGAACGCGCCGCCAGGAGGAAGCACTCGGCCCCCACCAGGGGCAACGGCCAATGGTGCCCCACAACCACCCAACCACGCACCCCCCATGGACCATCCAAGGATCATGGTATCCTCACGAGAGCGATACGCGAATGGCCTCCCGCTGTTCTCCACACCAATGGACAACCTCGTCGCGGGCCGAGCAGCATTCGACAACATCGAAGCCACCGGGGAAGGCGCCCTGCAGATCCAGTACGCCAGGGCTCTGCTCGCCAAAGCCGTCGAGCAACAAAACACAGGCATCGACTCACAGGGTCGGATGTACTCGCGTTCATCAGGCAGCAGAGCGGCCTCGAGCGGCCGCCCCATGGCAGCGAATACTCTCAACTGCCTACCACCCGAACCACTGCAGCTCCAACACCGACCCGCAAACGTGTCACTCTCCACCAACGACCCTCGGCGGGCGAACAACTTCGTCGCCACCAACGGACAACCCGTCGATGCCTGCACCCACATCATCAACAACTAGAGCTGGCACGCACGTCAGCCTGAAGACCTGCGGCACACCCTCACCAACCGCCGTGACGGCAAACCAAGGGGATCGCTGAGCCGAGTGGGGCCCCGTGCTTCGGACCGATGATCCAAGGCAAAAGATACCCGGCGAACTTCAAAGCGCTGAAGGAAATAGAAAAGTACGATCCCTCATACGATCCATCCGTGTGGCTGGACACCTACCTCATGGCAATGGGGATCGCCGGCCACACCGATCTACTCTCCGCCCGCTACCTCCCCCTGATGATGGAGGGAGCATGCAGGCAGTGGATTAACACCCTCCCAGCGGATAGCATCGATTCCTGGGAGGAAATGCACGATGCCTTCGTCAGGCACTTAGAGGGCTCATACACCCGCGCCACCACCATCGAAGACCTGGAGCGATGCGTCTAGGGACCCCGCGAGTCGACCCGCAGTTGGGTCTAACGATGGCAAGATTTGTGGTACAACGCGGCCGGAATCCACCCGGACAGCGCGACCCACTGTTTCAAGACCTCGTGCCGCTACGAGCCCCTGGTCGCCAAGCTCAAGCGAGTGTACCGAACACTCGACAACATACCGGACCTCCTAGAAATCGCAAAGAAGTACACGGAGAAGGATCCAAACCAAGAAACCGACGACGAGTCGGGAGGGTATCACCGCACGAGCGGCCACGACAACGGGAGGCGACCCGAGTTATGCTACAGCAACACTCGCCTCACCAGCAAACGCCGCAGTGATGGGCGAGTCGACTTCGTCGCCAACGCCGGATACGCGCAGCGCGAGCCCAAGAGCTACCGCGGCGACGGAGGACAACGCCACGACGGTGGCAACTACAAGGCAAAGCCGAGGTTCGATCCCGTGGCCCTTCTTAACCAACCCTGTGTGTTTCACAGTAGGGAAGGAAAGCCTGCCACGCACACGACCGCCGACTTCCACTCTCTCAAGGAGATCGAGAAGGCACGGCGCGCGTGGGAAGACCCCGTCAACAACCCGCCAAACGGCGGAAAATTCGACAGCGTCGCTGGCTCGCTCCACACCTTCATAGGCTTCAACACGAAGCATGAGAAGAAGGTCATCACCCGCGCCGTCGCCGTCAACGCGGTGGCTCAGATAGACATCCCCAGTTCCTCAACTGGTCTGAGAAACCAATCATCTGGAGCTGCGAGGACCACTCGCCACGGATCAAGTATCCGGGCCGAGTCGCCCAGTGGTCAAGCCCAAGGTGGGAGACTACTGGCTCCCCAAAACACTGATGGACGGCGGAAGCTCCATCAACATCCTATACCTGGACACCTTCAGGCGACTGCGGCTCCCATAGTCGATGATCAAGACGTCCTACACCACCTTCCACGGCATCGTCCCCGGTCGAAAGGCGTACCCGATTGGCAAGGTGATGCTGCCAGTCACCTTCGGCACACCATCAAACTTCCGCACCGAGCGGATCGTCTTCGAGATGGTGCCCTTCAACAGCCCCTACCACTACGTCCTAGGGCGCCAGGCGTTCGCCAAGTTCATGGAAGCACCCCACTACGCGTACAACGCGATGAAGCTACCTGGGCCATGTGGCATCATCACCATCCATGGCGACCCTGACATGGCCGCAGAATGCGAGGCCAAAGGGGACGAACTCGCTGACGCCGTCATCGCGGCGGAGGTCAACCATGCCGAGGAGCTCGCCAAGTACGCAAGCAGGGTCAACAACGATGACCCCACTATAATCAAGAAGCCCAATTTGAAGGGTGGCAAATCCACCGCCTTCGAGGCAACGACGCACACCCGCACCATCGAGCTGGTCCTAGGCAACTCCAGCCAGACGGTGACGAGCGGGACAGGCATGAGCCCAGCATAGGAAGGTGCGCTCATCAAGTTCCTCCGTGAGAACAGGGACATATTCGCATGGAAACCATCCGACAAACCTAGTGTCCCGAGGGAACTCGCTGAGCACAAACTCAACGCCGACCCCAAAGTGCAACCCGTCAAGCAGTCGCTACGGCCCTTCAATGAAGAGCGCCGCCGAGCCATCGCCAAGGAGGTGCAGCGTCTACTCGCTGTAGGCTTCATCCGGCCAATCAAGTACACCAAGTGGCTAGCAAACCCAGTCCTGGTCGAGAAGAAAAACGGGACCTGGAGAATGTGTATCGATTACACAAACTTAAACAGCGCCTGCCCGAAGGAACAATTCGTCCTCCTGTGGATCGACCAAATCATCGATTCCACCGCGGGCTCGGAGGCGCTATGCTTCCTCGACGCCTACTCTGGGTACAACCAGATCAAAATGGCCGTCGAGGACGAAGAGAAGACGGCGTTCATCACGCCATTCTGAGCCTTCTGCTACACTACCATGACCTTCGGCCTAAAAAACGCCAGAGCAACCTACCGGCGGTGCATGCAGGAGTGCCTTGCGAGCCAGATTGGCCGCAACATCCACGTCTACATCGACGACGTGGTGGTAAAATCTGCTCACCAGGGCGATCTACTCGCCGACCTGGCGGAAACATTTGCCAACCTGCGGAAGTACAAGATAAAGCTAAACCCAGGAAAGTGCACCTTTGGTGTGCCAACCGGACAACTACTAGGGTATGTCGTCTCCAAGCGCGGGATCGAGGCGAACCCCGCCAAGATCAACACGATCACCCGACTCGGCAAACCTGAGTGCCTGCGCGACGTCCAGAAGCTGGTCGGGCGAGTCGCGGCTCTCAGTCGCTTCATCCCCCGGTTAGGCGACAAGGCGATGCCCCTTTACCTCCACGCTCTCAAGGAGGTGCTACTCGTAGCACCGCTACTCGTCGCCCCCGTCGACAAGGAACCCATGTTGGTCTATGTCGCGGCTTCCGAACGCGTTGTCAGCGCCGTCATGGTCGTCGAACGGCCAGAGGAAGGGAAGGAGCGCCTGGTGCAGCGACCCGTGTACTACATCGGCGAAGTCCCCACCGAGTCGCGCCAGCGCTACCCGCAATACCAGAAATTGGTATACGCGGCGACTGTCGCACTACTTTTAGGAGCACCCAATAACGGTCGTCTCCTCAGCACCATTGCAGGACATCATCCGCAACCGCGAGGTGACCGGGCGAGTCGCCAGATGGGTCGTCGAGATCGGCGTCCACAACATCAAGTACGAGCCGTGCAAGGCGATCAAATCGCAGGCCCTCGCAGACATCCTCGCTGATTGGGAGGAGGCCCAGCAGCCAGAGAAGCTGCCATACCTCCACTACTGGAGCCTACACTTCGACGGCTCCAAGAACGCGGACGGTGCAGGGGCCGGGATCATGCTAACATCTCCGAAAGGCGACAAGCTCTGCTACGTCCTCTAGGTCGACTTCATCCCCTGCACTAACAACATGGCCGAGTACGAGGTGCTACTCCACGACATGCGAGCAGCCAAGGAGATGAACGTCAATCGCATGCTCTGCTACGGAGACTCCGACCTCATCGACGGGAAAGTCGCCGGCACCTGCGACGCCGTCTCCCCCACCATGGCGGCATACCGCCAAGAAGTGGACCATCTGGGTGGATACTTCGCAGGCTACTGCGTCGAGTGGATCGACAGGCGGAAGAATGAGAGACCGACGCACACGCTCGCATCGGCTCGGCTCGACTCGCACCACCCACCGGTGTCTTCCTCTAAACCATCACCAAACCTTCCGTCTCTCCCCCAAGGGAGATCGACATCGGAATCCCACTGCAACCAGAAGCAGCCCTAGTCGCACTAATCGCCGAACCAAGCGATTGGACCGCGCCATACGTCGCCTACCTGGAGGGAGGCACCCTACCCGCGGATGAAACGGAGGCCCGGATGATAGCATGATGCTGCAAATCCTTCGTCATCATCAACGGCGAGCTCCACAAGCGCAGCGTGACCGGCGTGTTCCAACGCTGCGTTCAACCCGCTGAAGGACGCAAAATTCTCCAAGACATTCACTCCGGCGATTGTGGCCACCACGCCGGCGCCTTCTCTCTGGTCACAAAGGCTATGTGACACGGCTTCTACTGGCTCACCGCACACGCAGACGCTGTCGACATTGTCCAGCGGTGCGTCGGATGCCAGAAATACGCCAACTAGACCGACGTGCCGAGCTCGGCGCTCAAGACAATCCCTATCACCTGGCCGTTCGCCGTATGGGGCATGGACATGGTAGGCCCCTTCAAGAAGGCCCCCTCCGGCTTCACCCACATCCTAGTCACAGTCGACAAATTCAAAAAATGGGTGGAAGCCAAGCCAGTCCGCAAGTGCGACGGGAAGACCGCCACCAAGTTCCTACGCGAGCTCATCTATCGCTACGGGTTCCCAAACAGCATCATCACGGACAATGGCACCAACTTCGCCAAAGGAGCCATGGCCGAGTTCTGCAAGGAACACCACATTCGACTCGACCTCGCCTTAGTCTCTCACCCAGAGTCCAATGGCCAGGCGGAACGCACCAATCAGAGCATCGCCAAGCTACAAGTCCAATGGCCACGGCTACAAGTCCCACTCGAGCACACCGCCGGGTGCTGGGTCGAGGAGCTACCCTCCGTCATCTAGGGCATCTGCACCTCCATCAACAGGTCGACAGGATTCACCCCCTTCTTCATGGTTTACGGCGCCGAGGCAGTCATGCCAACCGACCTCAAGCATGATTCACCAAGGGTGGTCAACTATCGGAGGCCGCAAACAAGCTCGCACGCCAAGATGGAGTCGACCAGCTCGATGAAGCACGCGACCTAGGTCGCTCCCGCACCGCCATCTACCAGCAAGGGCTCCGCCGCTACCATAGCCGGTGAGTAAGGACCCGCACTTTCCAGGAAGGCGACCTGGTGCTGCGTCTAATTCAAGAAAAGAAAGGCATGCACAAGCTCTCACCCCCTTGGGAGGGACAATTCGCCATTGGGCGAGTTTTGGGCAACGACGCCTACTACCTCACCGACGTCCGAGGGGACGGAAAACTCGATGTCAAGCGGCCATGGAATGTAAACCTCTTATGGAAGTTCTACTGTTAGAATTCCAGATATGTACCCCCACCTACTATGAAATAAAACATATCGGTTACCGCAAAATTGTGCCTACTCTCCATGTCTTGTGCCACTCGCACTCGTAATAACAGCGTTACGCTATTCGTAGAAGTCAACCTTTGGCAAAGCGACCGGCACGGCCAAGTAGTGCGGTACGAGGTCACTGGGAAACCTCAGGCCTCGTAACGTCCATGAAAAACGCTAACCCGAAGCCCCATTGGAGTCGCCTAGCTCGACTGGCTCCCCGAGCCAAGACAACTTCACTCGCTCCCCACAGCGACCAAGTCCTCTGCATCCTTGGCGCAACGACTCGAACGGCCAAGTACCACGCTTGGGGACTGACACTCGGTCAAATACGAGCGACTAGGGAAAAACGCCAATTATGAGAGTGTGCCCAGGACTCGCCATGCGACTGATCCTCCGGATTAGGCAGGAGCGATGCGCTTACAATGACGCTCTTGGGCCTGCGACTAGAACGACCAAGTACTACGCTTGGGGACTCGGCAACCCGACCTCGTTCATGCTCGGGAAAACGGTCAAGTAAAGAGAACCCCTAGGAGTCGCCATGCGACTGGATCTCCGAGCTATGGCGAGTCGACCTTAACTCATTAAAAGTTAACAAACATATAACAACAAGGTAAACCCCATAAAAAGGGCGGACGCGCTCGGGGACTCGCTCAACCAACATCCAAAATTGCAAAACGAATGACAAAATAACACGAGTTTCCTTTATAGCAGCACAAATTGTTCCACATACAAGGAAAGTTACATAGTTATTCCGTACTAATGCCCAAAGGTTTTGATGCAGACGCGCCACCGTCCCTGCGGCTGCGGATGAAGGGCACGTATGGGTTCGACGGGTACGTCGTCAGCTCTCCCGCCATCGCCGCACAGAACGGCTATTCGACCTTGAAGTCCCGATGCTTCGGTTCAGGATCATTGGGAGCGACAATCGTCTCCTAATAGGGGATGAGGTCGCCCATCGCCCAAACGCGATCGGAGTACACCGCGGCCCGGTCTGTCAGCTTCAACACCTCGAAAATCTCCACCCAGCCCGTCGATGAGGGTTAGCCGCTTGTGACATTGTCGAGGTCGAAATCCTCCGGGAAGTGGGCAAGCCCAAGGCTGAGCGCCATCGCCGCCCCGTGCCGGAAGGCCGACCGCGTCATGAACTCGACGACAGATGGAGCCTTCTCCAGGTAGCACCATACCTCGACAAGGTCACTGGGGATCACCTCCATTGGCGATATCTCCTAAAGATATACACGAAGGCAAGTCGCTGACAACGCAGCTGATTGGACCAGGGTGGTCACACATTGCCGCGCGTCGTATGACCGCGCCTCTTCCGCATCATCAATGATCCTACCTGCGGCACAGAAGCAAGCAGTGAGCAAACCATCGACATCACAATACATTTATTGCAGTCTGAAGGTGGTTGAAGGAAGGTTTACCAATTAGCGGTCGGCAGAGGTCCGTGATGAAGCTTTGAAGAGAAGAAAAGTCATTCTGCAACCCAGCAATGAGCGCATCAGATACTTTTCGCTCTTCAACGACAGATGTAACGGCAGCCTTGGCTCGTCCTTCCGCTGAGCTCGCTTCTTCCTTCGCCTCCACGAGCTCATGCTCCAGGTCGGCGACTCGCTTCTCGACCATTCTTAGAGCGGATCGAGCCGCCGTCAAGTCACCCACCGGGACGAGGCCTTGGCGGGCTTCCTTCACCTCGGCCGCAGCTGCTTGAAGCTCCTTGTTCGCCTCCTGTACGGTAACAAGCTCCTTATCCAAGCGACACTTGGAAGCAAGCCGTTCGGCTGACTCGCGTTGCAGGCCCTGCATGCAAACTACAGTGTCAACAACAAACAACTCCTAAGTGCCCACTCGCTGAAACTCAGCGACCAGACACTCGGGGACTGGACAATGAAATTCCTCAGTGCCCACCCGCTGAAATTCAGCGACTAGGCACTCGGGGACTGGATAACACAAAAACATTAAGAATCCGACCACTGAAATTCAGTGGCCAGATCCTCGGGGACTGGATATACCTGGATAGCAGCGCCTAGCATGCCATGAAGCTCCAGCGCATCTACCGACGCAAGCACGACCGGCATGTGGCGGCGACGCTGTTCAACTTCCGTCTCGGCGGCCCCAGGAAGCTGGCTTGCCGGCACCGAGGCACTTGTTGTGGACGCCTTCACCATGAAGCGGGGGAAGGTAGCTGCAGCGGCCGCTGCGCCACTTGGGGTCGGCTCGGCCACATCGGGTGAGCCCGCAGGCACCACATGCCATGACTCGACACCCTTCTTGGCTTTTGAAGCCACTTTCGCTGCAGTTGAAGGATCCTCGGAGCAATCGCTGGATCATCAGAGACCGTGATGACTTCGTCGCCTTTCGTCCTTTTGACGCCTCCGGCGGGAGCGGCGATCTCGTTGCCTTTCCTCTTCTGCGAGGAATCTGCTGGCACCTCGGTGGCGACTGGCGGAACCTTGGCTACAGAAGGATGGCCAATCTTTTTAACACCAATCATGTGAAACAGTTTTATGAATAAGATTGTCTGATTAAAACACAAAGTAAGTAGATGAGTAAAGGACACAGCAGCACTCACTTGGCGACTGGAAGGAATCGTAGACCGGTGCGGATGCTGGCCGGCTTCTCCAGTTCAGGCCCCAACTTCCGAGTGAGGCCCGTCTCGAACACATCATGTGCCCAAGACACTGATGGCTTCTTCGAAGATGAAGCCGCGGCAGGAGCCTCCGTGGCATTTGCTACGGGAACCCCCCTTGGTGGCGAGGCCCCTGGGGTTGCAGCGGCCCCCAAGCTAACGACTGGAGCGAATGGCGGTGGCAACGATGCCAGCGACGCCTCATCCCTGGGGGCGGCAGCTCCTGTTGCCACAGTCGCGTGTGTCGTTGCATCCTCAGCCGAGCTGGTGCCATCGGAGCTATTCGCAGATCGGGGCAGAGAAATCGGCTTCGTTGGCTTCGTCTTCTTCTTTCGCGGAGCTCTCTTCTTCTTCTTCGACGGCGTGGTTTCGCGATGTGAGGTGTGCTCGGGAAGTTCGTTGTCGTCATCGTCGTGGGGCTCGAGGCTCTTACTGGTTTCGAGCTCGCGCTGGTGATGCCCGCGAGTTTTGCGAACAGTGGGGGAAGCAACTTCCACGGGCTTGTCGTCTTCATCGTCATCGTCGTCGCCTCCGTCGCTCTCGGCGTTGCCTTTGGCGGGCGATGACTCGCTTCCATCCTGGACGGACGAGCTCGAGTTCTCATCATCTGCGGGTGGAAGCCACCCTTCCACCACTTGAAACAACTGCAATAAGAACAAACAATGTTAGCACGGCCGCGAATGCACAGGCTGCGACTGCGAGTGCTAACGGAGTAACAGCTTACCGTTGGAGCTCGACGCCTTGTAGTGTAAGGGGCGACCCCGGCCTTCGCGTCCAGGTACACGGCCTGGGTAATTTTCTTCAGGGCCTGCGTATAATCGTTGAGTCTTCACTCAACGAGGCAGGACTTCGTCGGGTCGTCTTTACCCGTATACTCGTTCATGTGGTGGCCACGGCTGGCCAGGGGCACGAGCCGCTGCCCGAGCTAGCAGTTGTAGAGATTGATGGTCTGGAGGCCTTTCTTCTTCAGGCCGCGAATGGTTTGTAACATTTCATCAACAACCATCCGCTGATCCAGCGGGAGTTTGACGACCTGGAGCCGACGCGGCTCGGGCCGGTCGGCGGAGTACCTTGGAAGCGCCACTTCGTCGCCTGGAGTCGAATCGATGACGTAGAACCAATACTTCTTCCACTCGTTCGCCGCCTTGGCAGGCAGAATCAAATTGAAGAACGATGCCTTCGACTTCAGCTGGAACGTCAGGCCGCCCGTGGCTAGCATCGGGCCGCCTGTTTCTTCGCGGCTGATTCTCCCGTGGAACAGGTCTTGCCACAGGGGGAAGTACGACCTGCAGCCCAGATAGCACTCGCAGAACGCCACGAAAATAGCGAGCTGCTCGATGCTATGCGGACCTAGATCTGATGGTTGGATTCCGTAGTAGGCACAGAAACTCCGGAAGAAGAGGGAAGTTGGGAAGCCCAGCCCCCGCTCCAGGTGGCTGGTGAAGCAGATGAACTCCCCCTCGCGCGGATCTGGAATCACTTCTCCGGCCACGGGGATGCGCCATCTACCGGTGCGGAGGATCCCTGCCTCCTCGAAAGATGCTAGCAGCTCCTTAGTGCACTTGGATCTGCCCCATGGCTCGGTGGAGGGGGCCATCGGCTGGAAGTTCGTGGAGGTCAGAGCTCTCTGGATTGTTCTGATCGCTGCGCGGAATGGGGAAACAGAGATACGCGAGATCGGAGGAACTGGAGGAAGCGTTTTCCGGTTCGCCCTTCGTCCTCCTTATATAGCGGTTGCTACCCGCCATTTTAGGGAGCCGTTGCTGCGCGATAATTACGCCAATATTACTGTTGGATTACCCAAACGGCTAGTTTGACCACAATTGACGGTCCAACTTCATCTACTCAACTTGTTGCGCCGGGCGACTCGACAATTCACCGACCCGATCACTATGATAGTGACTAAGTAGTCGCCGACCCGATCACTATAACAGTGACTAAGCACTTGCCGAACCGTTTGCCGAGCTGCAACATGATTGGTCGCCGTTAATGCGACTAAAAATGACTAGTTCATTCCTCTGTTCATGAGTCCGCCGCCGATTCGACTAGGCGTCCACATTGGACCCGCATACTCGGGGACTACTGATGGGGATATGCCTACCGAGGTATACCCAGCAGGACGTTTCCTACTGGCCTAAGCCGTTAGCGAGTGGGCCTGCAGGATGGCGACTGGTTCAAGACTTCGTGTGGACTCAGGTGACTGGAAGATGGAGGCCTAGAAGCGTAGCTAGGCCCAATCGTACTAGGTCGTAGAATCTCCGAATCCTTAACTAATTCGGTTATGATCTGTAAACCCTAGCGAGGTGAGCCTATATAAACCTCCCTGGGGTACGCACAAGGGACACGTTCCATCATACACCCAAGCGACATGCCGCCTAGCCGTCGAGCTCGCCCCATTGTACTCTCACCATAATACAATCTAGCAGGAGTAGGTCTTTACCCTCCGGGGGGCCGAACCTGGGTAAACCCTTGTGTCTCTTCCCTCATCTCGCACCGCAGATGGCTGGCCGCCCTTGCCCCTTGTTCTACTACTCGCTGCTGATTGCAGCGTCTGCCGTGGTCATTCCCACGACATGACTGATCCATCCGAACGATAGAAAAGGGAAGGCGGAGCTAACCTTTAGCGGTGCGCCTGATGTTCATGATCTCCTCCAGCAGGAAGGCCTCATGCTCCTTCAGCTGTTTGACCTCCATGTCCAAGAGGTCAAAGGTCATGGCCCGGCTGGCAGGAGTCTTCTGGTGCTCCGTGGGATCCGCCTCCAGCCTGTCCACCTTGGTGTGGAACTCCTTGTTCTGGACCCGAGGGCGGAGTTATCCCGGCTGAGGCGCATATTTGACCGTGTCAGCCGGTCAATCTCACGCTGGGTGTAGACGAGGATGGCTGCAATACCATGTCAAAGAGAAAAGTCAATCGGAAAGAACCAGTAAAAAAAGTAGAAGAGAGAAGGGAAAGGTTGAATAACTTACTCTAGGCGATCCCCCGTGCCGTGGCGATTTGCTCTGCCGCCGACTTGTTGGCATCCTCTAGCATGGCCTGGAGCAGCCGGTAGCCCTTCAAGCTAGCCTCCAGGTTAACCTCTAGGTCCTTAAGGGAGGCGACTGCTGTCGGGGGCAGAGGCCCCGCAGTGTCAGCCAGAGAGGCATGGGCATCGTGGGCCACGATGAGCCACTACCTGGCCGACTTGTTCGCCGAGTCGTTGTCTGCCACTATGACAATATGCTTTCCGGCTATAGAACTCCCTTCTGCTCGGAGGAACTGCCTCCAGGGCTAGACGCCGTAGAGTCATCTGGCCGGCTCGATATATCCGGCCTCACAGAGGGGTCCGGTGGTAGAGTAACCTCCAGCGGCAGGGGGTAGGTGGGACAGTAGTGGACAGGGGAGATACGAGGAGGCGAGGCCGTGGAGGCACGAGCCGGGCTCACAGCACTGAAAGAGACAACAACGCTGAAAATAGGAAAATAAAGTCTAGTCAAGTAAAAGGAATAAGGGCAAAGACAGAAATAGCCAAGTAAAAAGGAAAAAGGACAAGAGCATTACCAGGGAACAACCTCGCCCCGGTCTTCTTCCGCATGCCCCCACCCCGGCCAGAGTGAGGGATGTCGCCCCGGCTGTGCTTGGCGGCCGGCTCTTTGGATGCGGAGGCATGGCTGGAGCCAGACTTGATGGCCCTCTTCTTGCTGGCCTACGGCGGCACGGCGCCCTCGTCGTCTTCCAGCGCGGGGCCGTGCGGATCCTCCGCAACCTCATCATTCTGGATGGCAAGTAATCTCCCTCGCCATCAAATCCCTTGTCGAATTGCTGCACACACGGTTGGGGAGGTCGGCGGTAAACGTCTGGAGGGGAGCATTCTCGTCCTCCCGTATGATGCACGGGAAGAGTTGCGGAAAGACATGAAAAGTGAAATGGGTCAAAAAGGCAAACTCGAGCAAGTCAGGACGGAGCAAGTAAAGAAAGCAAGACAGTGACTTACGCGAGGAGCGCGATGGTCGCGGGAGTAGGGAGCTATCCCAAAGCTCCAGTCGGCCCTGATCTTCTCCTTCATTATCATCCAAAGCCACTCGTAGAGGTTGGCGAAGGGAGATCACGGCGTGAGAGCCGGGTCAGGTCCACCCGACTGCAGTAGTAGCACATCTTGTGTGCATGCTGCTGCAATGACATCAAGAGCCACAATACCCAGTAGAGGGTGATGTCAATGCCGGTCGAGTTAGCCGTGATGAGATCCCTCATTCAGCGCACATTTTGTCCGACTCAGTCTTGGAGCTGTAAATCTTCACCTCCCAATTCGCCCGGCTAGACTCCTAGTCGTGGAAGGCGGGAAGGTTGATCTGGTCAACCACTGTCAGGTTCCATATGTAGAAGTACGTTTGCTCCCAGAGTTTGAATGTGTCGTGCAACACGAATTTTGGGCATCCGGTCTGTGTGTGCAAATAGATGGAGGCACCGCCGCATGTGACTAACGGGATTTTGGCGGCGTACTAGATCTGCTCCCGGTTAAGAAACAAGAGGCAGGAGAGCCCAAGATCCAGCTGGATCCTGAGATAGGCCTCACAAAAGGCAACGAAATGGGCAAGAATGCTGACTGCGTTGGGCTGAGGTGGTGGAGGAAAAGATCAAAGGTGGCAAGGAAGGTGAGGAAAAAGGCGCTAGCTGGGAGGGCTAGGCCGCATGCCAAATGCGCGAGTAAGATGACGCGCTCACCTTCTTCCGGTTGTGGTGTCACCTCCCCAGCTAGCGCGAGATGAACCCCAACTTCCGTTGTCGCTGGCAAGACGCACACGCAGTGGTACTTTTCGATCTTCTCGTCCATCACAAAGGATCCGCACTAGGCGCCGCAGCTTTCCGCCATTTTGTCAACGGCGGTGGTCGGAGAAGAGGAAGAATCGGAGGAGAAGCGGTGACCCGTCGTCGCCCGGTGAACAAAAAATAGGCGGCCCCAGCGAGGATCAGATGTGCAAGATTGACAACAAATCGAAGTGTGAGCGTGCAAGGAGGACCAAGGGCGTAGCACAGAGCGTTGGTTCAACATGAGCGCTGGAAGGCAAGGGTGGATGAAATGGAGAAGTGGAGGAACATGGAGGCCCGACGGGTATTTAACACTGGGGAGAGCAACCGCTCGGAGGGACGTGTGGCAGCACGGTGCTTGCGGCGCATCCCTCAGGCCCCCCGGGATCGGCTGAGCTGGCGGAAGATGCACAGAGGATCCAGGTGCGGTCAGCGAGGCACCGGTGTCGGTTCCCGAGGAGATGTTTGAAATGACGGTTCACTATGTGCCGTAGTGGCACAAACATGACGCCGGGCGTTAGCGGTGACTCAGCCAAGTAACTCAACCTCCAGATTTAAGTCGGACAAAAAGTCTAACTAGCTTTCGAGACCACGCACATTTTGCCTAAGGTTGAAATCACATGCGCTAGGGGGCTAGTGTCGGGGGATAATCCCGGGTATGCTAACCAGATAATATATAAGGGAAATGTAACTGCCAGCCGGCTGATATTAGCCAGATGTAAAAACTCAAAAGCGGGCCAGAGAGAAGGACGGACTCAGCGCTAACCGACATAACAGTTAGCCGGATGAAAAGACATAGCCAATACTCCTGGCCGGCTGGATCACCCCAGCTGGATGCAGCTAGTCGGCCGGGTCATTCTAGCCGGACAAGATCAACCATAAAGATGTAGGTACCAGGGTGACGGGTACACAGTAACAAACCGCACCTAGCAGACAGCGACAAGACCCAAAGGAACCATCCAGTGGCATGGACATTGGAGATCACGGGCTGTACCCTTGTCGGGCGGGAGCAGGAGCCACCGCCCGTGTCAGCCAGGGAGGGCTCCACTATTTTCGTGATGGCCGGGGGGCGTGGCACTATGCAAGATTTTAGGGAGGCACGATATTGTACCAAAATAGTTGGCCAGGCCAGCCTGTGGGACCCGCCTGTCGGCCATACCGCTACCCATGCCGCCTTGCTCGTATATAAGGTGCGGCAGGGGCATCTTAGCATGGGTTGGATTCTCACTAGCTAGGACACCTCGATACAGCTTAAGGATCCCTTGTAGTTCATCGAGTTCATCAGGAGTAGGGGCTTTACCTCACCATGAGGGCCCCGAACCTGAGTACTTCTTGTGTCCCCCGACGCTTGCTTGTATCCAATCTCGTCTGCGGACGTCGTCTCTCCTCACTAATCGCTCCCACCCTCTATCTAGCCTTCTTAGGCACTGTTGTTCCTATAGCAACGACACTAGCTGAGCTGCACGGGAATTGGCCTCTGGCACTTCTAGGCATGGTTCCTGTCTCATCTCCTTTTCACAAGCATAGTGAAAATATTGTTCTGTTCCTTTTCTTGTAATGCCATTATGCTTGTGTTATTGTCCTGGCAACTTCATGCTGAATTTCTTTGTTACCTAATCGGCTTTTATGACTACATACAAACATATTTTTTCACATGACTTGAACATAAAACCATATCTTCTTTGGATCCATTAACACAAGGAGAAATGCGATTATTTTTTTGAAACAAGGAAAAAGATTTGCCATTTTCATTGATAGAGAGGGACATCCAATTCAAGTCATAGAATGGTGGGATTGCCATAGAAAATCATCACCTCCAGCATCTTGTTCTAGAGAAGGTGGTATACCAGATCGACAACCTTCTTTTCCATGGGACGACAATGTGAAGTGTAGGATTTCGAGTCTAAACACAATCCAGTGCAGGTTCATCAGGACAATCTCCAGATGTGTCAGCCACAGAAGGTACATAAGCTCTATGGTAGACACCATTGGAAATGCTTGTTGAAGCTATTGTTGTACTCGTATCATCAGGACCACAAATAAGGGCCATAAATTCAAGATCTGAAATCTGGTTTTACGAAATAGACTAGAGGCTATTTCATGTGGACAATTCATAGACAATTCACAGTGCAATTTGAGCATCCTACATGATCCTTAGACCTTATTAGTCCATCTGGTTGTTTTATTGGTACAACAAAATTCGCTAGTACTTTTATTTATGTGAAGAACCTACAAAACATAGCCAAGTCAGACATCTGAATATATCTAATTTTGTTACATCTTATATTATATATGTAGATGTATTTGCATAACACTCTGATGACCCACAAGTATAGGGGATCGCAATAGTTTTCGCGGGTAGTATTACCCATTTTATTGATTCGACACAAGGGGAGCCAAATAATACTTGCATGCCTTAACAACTGAGTTGTCAGTTCAGCTGCACCTGGAAATAGTTCTTGCTCACAGAAGTTTATCAATAGCAACACTTTGTAGTAGCAACAACAAAGCAATAACAACCGCAACAACAATAGTGAAACAAGAGCAATAGTAATATTAACAGTAATAGTAGGATTCGGGAGTACGGTAGGCATATGGATGGATGGACAGGCGTTGCATGGACGAGTCTAAACATGTAACTTCAAGATCCAGGGCATTGCAGTTAAATAATAACAAGCATCCAAGTACTAAACAATCCTAGGCATGTGTTCCAAATATAGTCATACATGCTTGCAATGAGAACTTGCACAACATCTTCTGTCCAGACAGCCCGTGGCAGCGGGGCCTCTAGGGAACTACTGGCAATTAAGGTGATCCTTTTAATAGAGCACCGAAGCAAAGCATTAACACTCCATGAACACATGTGATCGTCACACCATAGCCATCCCCTCCGGTTGTCCCAATTATTGTCACTTCGGGGCCTTTGGATCCGGACAATGATATGTGTACACAACTTGCAGATAAGATCACAAACAATACTATCATAATTATTCAATAATAAGTTCAGATATGAGATCATGGCACTCGGGCCCTAGTGACAAGCATTAAGCACAACAAGTTGCAACAAAGTCAAATAGCACTAGTAGAGATACTAGGCACTATGCCCTAACAGATCTTATTCGATTACATGATAGAACTCATCCAATCCCTACCATCCCCAAGCCTACAGCGGGGGATTACTCACTCATGGATGAGGGAAACATCGGTGGTTGATGGAGATGTTTAGCACCCCGGATAAAACCACTACTAGAAAATCGCTTGTTGTTTTTGTTTTGTGCATCACATGATATCATGCTCATGTCATCATGCCGCCTTGCATTTGAGCATCATACCATGCTTGCATTGGTTTCATATTCCTCGTATTAATAGTATCACCCATACCTCCCTCTCCCTCTTTGGTATCTCTACTTTGTATTCTATAATGTGGGAACCCATTGCTAGGGTTCCATATTTTATCAAATGCTTTTATTCTTTTTCTAAACCCCTACATCCTCTAATCTAGTAAAGTGCCCAAATTGACACATACACATCGTGTATGTGGGCATCCTCTCTTTCCCATATGCTAATTCCCTCTAGTCTATTTTGTTGCCTAGACACCTTTGTTCAAAAATACCTGCAAAGATTCAAAATAGTTTGAATAAGTTGCTTTCTTAAAACTGGCTAAATATAAACATAAAAAAAACAATTGAACTAACAAAAAAATAGAACATAAATAAAAGGAAAGCTAAGAACCTACTCGGCCGCAGCCCAAGAGAGAGCAGCAGCCTACCAGCGCGTCACCCTCCTCCGGCCCACCTTCCTCCACGTCTGGTACCCCTTCGCTCCTCGACACTGTCCTACTGTTTGTCTTCCTCCGTCCCCGACGCTTCTCTCTACAGACTAATGGCAGAGCAGGTGGCCGTCATTCCCCTGTGATCCGCGTCACCACCCACCACGGTCGCTCCCTTCTTATCCCCAAGCCCTGCATCTCTCCCATCGAACCCTAGATCCCCTTCATGTCTCGCATCGCAGTCGGCCTCCATCTGCCACCTTGGTTTTCTGCCCCCACCTTAAACCATCGAGAGCTTCACCAAGTTCTTCAGGTTGGCCAAGACCTTGTTCGGGGCACCCTCTAAGCTTGGCTGGCTGCGGGAATTGAACCGCGCCGCCTTCCTCGTCATCCTCGCAGAAGATCGGAGCCGGACCTGCCGCGTACTCCCTCCCCTCCACCTAGAACACCCCTCCTCGCCGTCGCTGCATACCTCGTCGCCGCGCTCTTCCGCAGTCCACGTCTCACTGTTGTCGCGCAAGGCGTGCAACCTCGCCTCCGACTTCCCCTCGGTGAGCCTCTTCTTACCCCACCTCTCTGGTCTCGCCTTGCTTCGGCGCCACTCGCCGCCGTCTCCGTCCGCTCGCCACGCACGGCCGCTCGCCGCGCGCAGACAGACAACAGCAGCAGCTCCACGACTCCCTATTCCCCCCATTTTTTTCCGGTGAACCCAGACCTCCTCCGACAAATCTCCTAACACGATATATGTCCCTGGATGTCCCAAAAACAAGCAAGATCAAACGTATTCGAAAACGATGTTGTAGGTCACCCGCCATCTTCCTCCAAAGTCCGTCCAGATCCTGGCGTCTTTGCAAGTTTTTCCGTCAGTCTTAACTTGTGGATCTGTCCATGTTCATCGATGATTAACCGGCGTTCCACTCCTTTTTCTGTGATGGTCCCTTAATGAGAAATAGGTATAGAACCTCCCTCTACAACTTTTGTTTTTACAGCATCTCAAGATCTAGACTCATTCGCTCACCATCTTCCTCCGATCATCGGCTTCAGCTAGCATTTTTTGCGAAGTGGAATTGCAGTTTCGTCAGACTAAACCGATCCATCTGGAAGCATTTCTACAAAGGCCCCTGAAAGTTTTCCCTCTCAACCCGCGGTACCCCTTTCCGCCCACGTGTCGCCTCCTCACCTGCTCGTGCGCGCGTGGACCCGCTGGCTTCCTGGTCCCACCCGTCATTGACTGTGTGTAAACCAATCCCATCTAACAAAAGTTTAGGACCCCTCCAGATTTCAAATTCAAACCAAATTCCCAAATCCAATCAAATATAAATTTCTTCATAACTTTAAAATAAATTTGAATTTGACTAAAACTTTAATATGAAATGTGTTTAGTTTTAAGTTTTGAATTCATATGTTCATTCAAATATTTTCAAATCTGATTCAAACCAGTCAAACCTTTGACTTTGACCCCTTTTTAATAATTTTGAATTTAAAATAAATTTAAATTCATAATTCTAAATAATGTAAATAATATATGTTTTTGAATCAGAAAAATGTGAGGAATTTGTTTATGCTATTTAAATGTAATTTGAGCAATTTAAATTTTTCGAATTAATAAATGTCATTTATTAAATATTATATAACTTTAAATCCGTAACTCCGAATTCGATAAATGATATGTCCAAATCAATCAGCGCGACGAGACCTCTCCAACCATGATATCCATGTTATCATTTGCATCATGCATTAAGAGCAGTTTTATAATCAGTACTGTTTATGCAAGGAAAACATGATAAATGAAATTGGGGACTAATCATTTTTTTTATTAATAATGCCTCACAAGTGCTATTTCATCAATGTGCTATGCCCCTAATACCTTTTCAATATAGTTTGCATCATTAACTGGCCATATCGTGCATCATATCATGATCATGCCGAATCTTCTGCATTAGTTGTAATTGTTGCATCGCTTGTTCCTTTTAGTGTTTTGCTTCTTCCCAGATAGGACGATGAGATGTTGTGAGCTTCGACAAGTTCTTCGGTTATGAAACTTCGGCAATATTTTTCAGGCGAGCATTCTCCCCCTTTCTACCTATCTTACTTTTATAGTCTTTATTTCTTCCTGTTGATCTATTGTTATCTATGATGCGATGCTCTAGTTTTCGTACCCGTGATATCCCTTGCAGCCATTAAATTGCCTTGGACACATCCTATTACCTGTTGTTTGGTAGATAGTCAGTCTTGCGAGTCGTAGTTGCTTGCGCGGGTGTTGCGTCGCGCCGTCGATGTTCCACAGTTGTTGGAGTAATGCCTTATATTTAATGTTGGAGATGATTATAACTTTAATTACCGTTTAATAACTAAAATTGAAGTAGGTAAATAATGCAGAGGCACAGGTGGGCAATAGATGTTATTTGGTTTTTAACCGTCCACTTGTGTCCCGTAGGACACCGAGTACTTGATACCTGTTCTTTGAATATTCGCACTATCCGCATGTGGGACCATGAATCCCCCTAGCCAGAGCTTGAGCCATATTTATTTCTTGGGGCCACAAAGTAGTTTGGGGATTTATTACTATCCTGTACTTATGCCATGCTTTACTGCTTATTTACGATTGCGCGTGGAGCGCCTGTACTATTTAGGAACAAATGTGGAATGTTTTCGCGGTATCGACAAGCCCAGTCACACTTTCGGGTTCCCGGTCGTTTACAGCCATTGGCACAAACCTCTGGGTCTGTCTCGGAGCCGGCCAACTTCGTCGCGGGTAGCTTGGTGGGGTGGCCCCCTGAAATTTATATGAATCTTGCAATTGCTCTGTCGTGATGCCTCGTTGGGTTTTTATTGGTTTTTCTCGAGGTTGATCGTGCGTGTGTTGCTATTTGTGCCCCCCTGCAGGGTAAAACTTTCTGAAAGCCGTGTCCGCGGTTATGGACGACTTGGAGCACAGTATCTCGATCATAGACAACTATAACTAAAGTAGTGCTATAAATTTGACTTTATAATGACTAGTAATCAGCTTTACTATAATGGAATGGCTAAATAAAAGTGTCAACAATTGCTGGTTTGGGTTGTCACCTGTTACCATTGTATCTGACTAGTAACTATTGCAACTATAACAGAATGGCTAAATAAAAGTACCAACAACTGCTGGGTTTTGGGATGCCTCATGCTATATGGATCTGACTACTAAGTACTACAACTACAACGGAATGGTTAACTAAAACTTCCCACTGCTTATTATATCAAGATGACTCATGTTATCTATATCTGACTAGTAATTGCTGCAACTATAACGGAATGAATGAAACTGCAAACTGTGTGTGTCCCTCGGTGGACTTCCTCGTTTGGACTCGAGGGGGAAATACTAGGATGGGTATGCTTGGTGATAGTTTCAGGTTGGTACCGAATAGGTCTTTCTTATCCCTATCTGATAGCCGCCAGTTGTATTGAGTCTCTATAGGTTGTTTAGTGCATGCTGCGCTGTCGCTCCAGTCCACCATACCTATGTAGGCGAGGACCGCCGAATTCTAGTCTCGCCGTGTACTGGCCTCAGTACTGACCGCTCTCCTTTTTCCTATGCCCTTTGTCGGCACCCCTTTTGTTTAAGCAGGTTTGAGATCGACGTCGTTAGCAGGGTTACCCTTCCGGCTTGGCCTGGGCAGGGTTATGGACGCCATTGGTTATTCTTCAGGGCTCTTAGCTCAATTTGCATCTTGTCCGTACTCGGACGCTGTATCGTTTTCAAGGTGATTTGGATCTTTGTACTGTATTCTTGACTCTTTGAGTCGCTGTTGTATATATATATTCTGCGGGTTCCATCGTGGACTATTGTGTAATGATATTACTTCGTTTTCCACCCGCACGAAAGTGCCTGGTGGGCACCTTTGAATCATTTCTATGCGGGTTTGGCGGGAATCGCTGAAACTTGCATAGGGCCGATTCCGAGGGTGTTACAGAGTGGTATCAGAGCTCAGCAGTTACGATACCCCACTGGTCCAGCCTGTAGGATAACCTAGCTATGGACGTCATAGAGTGTCTAAACTCTTTTGGAAAAGTCGGTTGGATAGATCTGATTAGGTCTGCTTTTACTCCTTACCCCTCTGCTATTCTCTTCTTACCTCTGCGTGTTTTGAATATGCTCTTTTATCTTTTCTTCGAGTCCAGGAATTATCGTGGTTGGGATTCTGTCGTACCTTCAGGGTTTCGCTTCCTCTTGTAACGGTGCTTCGACATTTTGTCTTCATGCCATCTGAGGAGTTTTCCTCTGTTGTACCTTTTAGTGGGTCAAAATTCACTAAATTTTTTCTTTATATCTTCCGGTGTTTTCCAACACGATGACATCATCTGCAATCCGATCTGATGCAGAGCCTGCATCACCCTTTTATATCCGAAGCTTTCCGAACCTTGCTTGTTGAGATCTTCAGTCTAAATTCTAAAAGTTGGTTGCATAATCCGTATGTTCATGTACATAGTAATGTTTTGAGTGCGGGATGGAGTCGCGACCTTACCACTACTCTTATCATTCGCTTTTGTACATTGAATGGTGGATCGATGCAATTCTTACTCCTTCCATGGAAGTTATAGGTGGCCCTAACTTTTGAGACCTCTTCCTTCGTCTATGTTTTGCCGGAGTGTTCTCCCGATGAACCTGAGCACCGACCCTTGTTGGTGGTGACGCTGATTTCAAGATGGAGCTAGGATCATTGTTAGTGGTGTCGCGAGGGTCTACACGAAGCGAGAAGATTCATATCGTCGGCCTTCTTCCCCGTATCATGAGGCGGATCTCGAGGACGAGATCCATTGTTAGTGGTGTCGAATTGTAGCACCCCGGATAAAACCACTACTAGAAAATCGCTTGTTGTTTTTGTTTTGTGCATCACATGATATCATGCTCATGTCATCATGCCGCCTTGCATTTGAGCATCATACCATGCTTGCATTGGTTTCATATTCCTTGTATTAATAGTATCACCCATACCTCCCACTCCCTCTTTGGTATCTCTATTTTGTATTCTATAATGTGGGAACCCATTGTTAGGGTTCCATATTTTATCAAATGCTTTTATTCTTTTTCTAAACCCCTACATCCTCTAATCTAGTAAAGTGCCCAAATTGACACATACACATCGTGTATATGGGCATCCTCTCTTTCCCATATGCTAATTCCCTCTAGTCTATTTTGTTGCCTAGACACCTTTGTTCAAAAATACCTGCAAAGATTCAAAATAGTTTGAATAAGTTGCTTTCTTAAAACTGGCTAAATATAAATATAAAACAAAACAATTGAACTAACAAAAAAAATAGAAAATAAATAAAAGGAAAGCTAAGAACCTACTTGGCCGCAGCCCAAGAGAGAGCAGCAGCCTACCAGCGCGTCACCCTCCTCCGGCCCACCTTCCTCCACGTCCGGTACCCCTTCGCTCCCCGACGCCGTCCTACTGTTTGTCTTCCTCCGTCCTCGACGCTTCTCTCTACAGACTAACGGCAGAGCAGGTGGCCGTCGTTCCCCCGTGATCCGGGTCACCACCCACCACGGTCGCTCCCTTCTTATCCCCAAGCCCTGCATCTCTCCCATCGAACCCTAGATCCCCTTCATGTCTCGCATCGCAGTCGGCCTCCATCTGCCACCTTGGTTTTCTGCCCCCACCTTAAACCATCGAGAGCTTCACCAAGATCTTTAGGTTGGCCAACACCTTGTTCGGGGCACCCTCTAAGCTTGGCTGGCTGCGGGAATTGAACCGCGCCGCCTTCCTCGTCATCCTCGCAGAAGATCGGAGCCGGACCTGCCGCGTACTCCCTCCCCTCCACCTGGAACACCCCTCCTCGCCGTCGCTGCATACCTCGTCGCCGCGCTCTTCCGCAGTCCACGTCTCACCGTCGTCACGCAAGGCGTGCAACCTCGCCTCCGAATTCCCCTCGGTGAGCCTCTTCTTACCTCACCTCTCTGGTCTCGCCTTGCTTCGGCGCCGCTCGCCGCAGTCGCCGTCCGCTCGCCACGCACGGCCGCTCCCCGCGCGCAGACAGACAACAGCAGCAGCTCCACGACTCCCTATTCCCCCCATTTTTTTCCGGTGAACCCAGACCTCCTCCGACAAATCTCCTAACACGATATATGTCCCTGGATGTCCCAAAAACAAGCAAGATCAAACGGATTCGAAAACGATGCTGTAGGTCACCCGCCATCTTCCTCCAAAGTCCATCCAGATCCTGGCGTCTTTGCAAGTTTTTCCGTCAGTCTGGATCTATCCATGTTCATCGATGATTAACCGGCGTTCCACTCCTTTTTCTGTGATGGTCCCTTAATGAGAAATAGGTATAGAACCTCCCTCTACAACTTTTGTTTTTACAGCATCTCAAGATCTAGACTCATTCGCTCACCATCTTCCTCCGATCATCGGCTTCAGCTAGCCGTTTTTGCGAAGTTGAATTGCAGTTTCGTCAGACTAAACCGATCCATCTGGAAGCATTTCTACAAAGGCCCCTGAAAGTTTTCCCTCTCAACCCGCGGTACCCCTTTCCGCCCACGTGTCGCCTCCTCACCTGCTCGTGCGCGCGTGGACCCGCTGGCTTCCCGGTCCCACCCGTCATTGACTGCGTGTAAACCAATCCCATGTAACAAAAGTTTAGGACCCCTCCAGATTTCAAATTCAAACCAAATTCCCAAATCCAATCAAATATAAATCTCTTCATAACTTTAAAATAAATTTGAATTTGACTAAAACTTTAATATGAAATGTGTTTAGTTTTACGTTCTGAATTCATATGCTCATTCAAATATTTTCAAATCTGATTCAAACCAGTCAAACCTTTGACTTTGACCCCTTTTTAATAATTTTGACTTTAAAATAAATTTAAATTCATAAATTCTAAATAATGTAAATAATATATGTTTTTGAATCAGAAAAATGTGAGGAATTTGTTTATGCTATTTATAATGTCATTTGAGCAATTTAAATTTTTCGAATTAATAAATGTCATTTATTAAATATTATATAACTTTAAATCCGTAACTCCGAATTCGACAAATGATATGTCCAAATCGATCAGCACGACGAGACCTCTCCAACCATGATATCCATGTTATCATTTGCATCATGCATTAAGAGCAGTTTTATAATCAGTATTGTTTATGCAAGGAAAACATGATAAATAAAATTGGGGACTAATCGTTTTTTTTATTAATAATGCCTCACAAGTGTTATTTCATCAATGTGCTATGCCCCTAATACCTTTTCAACATAGTTTGCATTATTAACTTGCCATATCGTGCATCATATCATGATCATGCCGAATCTTCTGCATTAGTTGTAATTGTTGCATCGCTTGTTCCTTTTAGTGTTTTGCTTCTTCCCGGATAGGACGATGAGATGTTGTGAGCTTCGACAAGTTCTTCGGTATGAAACTTCGGCAATATTTTTCAGGCGAGCATTCTCCCCGTTTCTACCTATCTTACTTTTATAGTCTTTATTTCTTCCTGTTGATCTATTGCTATCTATGATGCGATGCTCTAGTTTTCGTACCCGTGATATCCCTTGCAGCCATTAAATTGCCTTGGACACATCCTATTACCTGTTGTTTGGTAGATAGTCAGTCTTGCGAGTCGTAGTTGCTTGCGCAGGTGTTGCGTCGCGCCGTCGATGTTCCACTGCTGTTGGAGTAATGCCTTATATTTAATGTTGGAGATGATTATAACTTTAATTACCGTTTAATAACTAAAATTGAAGTAGGTAAATAATGCAGAGGCACAGGTGGGCAATAGATGTTATTTGGTTTTTAACCGTCCACTTGTGTCCCGTAGGACACCGAGTACTTGATACCTGTTCTTTGAATATTCGCACTATCCGCATGTGGGACCATGAATCCCCCTAGCCAGAGCTTGAGCCATATTTATTTCTTGGGGCCACAAAGTAGTTTGGGGCTTTATTACTATCCTGTACTTATGCCATGCTTTACTGCTTATTTACGATTGCACATGGAGCGCCTATACTGTTTAGGAACAAATGTGGAATGTTTTCGTGGTATCGACAAGCCCAGTCACACTTTCGGGTTCCCGGTCGTTTACAGCCATTGGCACAAACCTCTGGATCCGTCTCGGAGCCGGCCAACTTCGTCAAGGGTAGCTTGGTGGGATGGCCCCCTGAAATTTATATGAATCTTGCAATTGCTCTGTCGTGATGCCTCGTTGGGTTTTTATTGGTTTTTCTCGAGGTTGATCGTGCGTGTGTTGCTATTTGTGCCCCCTGCAGGGTAAAACTTTCTGAAAGCCGTGTCCGCGGTTATGGACGACTTGGAGCACAATATGTCGATCATAGACAACTATAACTAAAGTAGTGCTATAAATTTGACTTTATAATGACTAGTAATCAGCTTTACTATAATGGAATGGCTAAATAAAAGTGTCAACAATTGCTGGTTTGGGTTGTCACCTGTTACCATTGTATCTGACTAGTAACTATTGCAACTATAACGGAATGACTAAATAAAAGTACGAACAACTGCTGGGTTTTCGGATGCCTCATGCTATATGGATCTGACTAGTAAGTACTACAACTACAACGGAATGGTTAACTGAAACTGCCCACTGCTTATTATATCAGGATGACTCATGCTATCTATATCTGACTAGTAATTGCTGCAACTATAACGGAATGAATGAAACTGCCAACTTTGTGTGTTCCTCGGTGGACTTCCTCGTTTGGACTCGAGGGGGAAATACCAGGATGGGTATGCTTGGTGATAGTTTCAGGTTGGTACCGAATAGGTCTTTCTTATCCCTATCTGATAGCCGCCAGTTGTATTGAGTCTCTATAGGTTGTTTAGTGCATGCTGCGCTGCCGCTCCAGTCCACCATACCTATGTAGGAGAGGACCGCCGAATTCTAGTCTCGCCGTGTACTAGCCTCAGTACTGACCGCTCTCCTTTTTCTTATGCCCTTTATCGGCACCCCTTTTGTTTAAGCAGGTTTGAGATCGACGTTGTTAGCAGGGTTACCCTTCCGGCTTGGCCTGGGCAGGGTTATGGACGCCATTGGTTATTCTTCAGGGCTCTTAGCTCAATTTGCATCTTGTCCGTACTCGGACGCTGTATCGTTTTCAAGGTGATTTGGATCTTTGTACTGTATTCTTGACTCTTTGAGTTGCTGTTGTATATATATATATATATTCTATGGGTTCCATCGTGGACTATTGTGTAATGATATTACTTCGTTTTCCACCCGCACGAAAGTGCCTGGTGGGCACCTTTGAATCGTTTCTATGCGGGTTTGGCGGGAATCGCTGAAACTTGCATAGGGCCGATTCCGAGGGTGTTACAAGATGTGTTGGTGATGATGATGGCGATGATCCTCTCCAAATTCCTCGTCCCGACAGGGTGCTAGAACGGAGTTTCTGGATCCGAATCTTGGTTTCTCGTGGCGGCGGCGGAGCGGAACTCTTTCTGGAAAACTATCGACCCTCCCCACAGTTTTTAGGTCGAAAGGCAACTTATAGGCGCAGAGGGAGGCCGAGGAGCTTCTTGGAGTGGCCTCACCCCGTGCAGGCACGGGGTTAGGTGGGCCCGCGCCTGGGTGGGTCTGGGCCTGCCGTAGGCCCCCTCTCTGTCTCCCCTTCTGGCTCCGTGAATCTTCTGGTGAAAAATAGTTTTTGTCATATTTTCCGGGATTTTTCCTGATAGTTGATTTTCTGCACAAAAACAAGACACCAAGGTAATTCTGCTGAAAATAGCGTCAGTCCATGTTAGTTGTATCCAAATCACATAAGTTTAGAGGAGAAACAATAGCAAAGTGTTCGAGAAAGTAGATACGTTTTGGACGTATCAACTCCCCCCAAGCTTAGCTTATTGCTTGTCCTCAAGCAATTCAGTTGAAAACTGAGTGCAATAAAAGAACTTTCACGAACACTTTGCTTCATATGATGTAAATATTCTCAGCACAGGAGTAGATGCTTAGACAATTCATAACAAGGAGGATGCAACTAAGTCTACTCAATAGTCCTTTCAAGCTATGAAGAGAGACCAACTCAATAATAATAAGTAGCATGAAACATAAACATAAGCAACATTGCAATGCTCATAATAAGGTATGATAGAGTGGTATCTCGCTTGCCTTTGTTTGAAGAGCACAATATAAATGCTGAGGCACCTCTGAAGTTCACATGAAGACTAGAGATAAAGATATCAGAGATACAAGCATCAATGTCATGACATAATTAACCAAGTTTTGGAACAAACACAAAAATGACAACTATGCTCTCAAGAAGGCGCTCATAGAATAAGTGGTGACTCAACAAGGTTGTGAAAATGGTTTTGTGAAGGTTTGAAAGGCTTCCCAATGTTGAAAGGAAGGTACTCATTAGCTTTGAGCTCTCATTACCCCTATCATAGGCATCTTAATGAGGTTAAAGTGAAAGTGAGGTCCACTCTGAATCATATGCTTGACAGACCATAGACTTGAAATCCCAAGTCCCTTGAATACGAGGGTCGCTCCGCATGTTACTCAACTTTTGTCACCTGAAAGTTCTTGTCATTGTAAATACATGCATATCATCGAGAACCGCCAACAGGGTACCCCTTGCACATGGTACATGAGCTTTCCCATAACCAAAATGACAAGGCAAGCAGACAATGAGCATCTCAGCTATCTTTTTATTTACCATATGAATAGATTTCTAGTGAGGATGCTTCATAGATGCTCATCATAGTGATGCTGCAAGTTTCCACCATGATTAGGCATGGCTTAGGCTAGAGGCCTAGGCGTTTCTCTAACACAATGTATAAACTCCATGAACTCACATCCTCCCCTTTTATTTCACATCGTCGACATCCGTAAACAAAAGAGCAAAGTATCAACTGGATGAGATATCCAAGAAGTGTTGAAAGCGTTCCCTGTGACAGCACGGTTCTGCTGACTCCCAGTATATAATTAGCAAGCATATAACTTTCATGGACTAGTCAGAATGGTTGATGATTATTAAGCGCAAGGAATAAAGTGTGCCATCAAGTTCGTGAGAGCTTTACTAACTCACTTTCTCAAAATAGACAAACATTTTATTTTGGAAGAAAACAAGGCATATGGAATATGCACTGAAATAGCAAATGATGCTAATAGGTAGGTATGGTGGACACATCTGGCAATATTGGTTTTAGGACGTTGGAAGCATAGGTAGAGCACATACTCAGTGCAAGTGAAGGCTAGCAATAGAGAGGGAGCGAAAAACGAGAGAGCAGTAGCTGTCATAATCATGCTTGCAACAAAACAGGACTAACTATGGCATGAAAATGATACAAGAACTATTGATGCATGCGTGAGCATGTGCCAAGTCGATTCACATGTACAGTCAGAGGAGGATACCACAATATCATACCAAAGTATGAATAAAAAAATGCAAGCAATCATTCATATGACATGCTACAAACTATTAGCAAGCTGGAGCTAATCATAGACAAGCAAGAACTACTAAGAATCCATAATGACATACACCTTACACAAACAGGCTAAGCATGCTCACAATGATGAGTATATGTAGAAGAATAAAACAAATAGAGTTCGTTACGATCCTCTTACCACACCTCGAGTTTTCTTAATCTTCATTATTGCCCTTCACTTGTGTGACTTGAATAATTAACAGGAAACCAAAATCCACTGAGGACGGCTGAACCCTGCAAAGATCTCACAAAACCAAAGAAGAACATCAAATATTTGTGGTGTTTTCGATTTTTTAGAAACAAGCAAACAAAGAAAAACCAAACAAAAACAAACCAAACCAAGCAAAGCAAAATCTTTTTGGATTTTTCTTTTAAGGCAAACCAAAACAAAGAATCAAACCAAAAGAAACAACAAAAATATTTTTGGTATTTTTCGGTTTTTATAAAGAAGCAACAAAAACCAAAAAGAAAGCGAAAACAATGGATATACAAAGAACCGACCGAACATGATATATAGACGAGTGTGACGTCGATGTACCTCCCCCCAAGCTTAGGCTTTTGGCCTAAGTGGGGCTCAATCCCATGGTGCCCAAGTAGATGCACGTCCGTAGTATGTCGAGGAAGCTCCCTCGTCCTGGTACAAGCTCGAGGCCTCCCCTGTCTACGCAGGGGTGTCGTATGATGGTGCTTCCTCCTGATAGTGACCATGGAAATTTAGAGAGCACAACTCGTCATCCATCTTCGCCTTCGATCTTGACCAAGGTCCCTGAGAAATACTGAGCAAAGTGGTTTGGGGTAGAGGGATCTCTCTCTCTTCCCCGTCAATAAACAACATTCTATAAACCAGGTTATCAAGTGTAGAGCTAGTGGTGAAAAAGTGGTGTGCCTTCATGGAAGCAAGATCAAGCCTCTAAGGAGCCAAAACTGTATCATGAGGATCAACAGCAATGTCCAATGCAGCAGCAACACGAGTAGCAATAATCCCCCCATAAATGGGTGCCTTAGCAGCTAGACGACGAGCAATGAGAGAACCAAGATTATACTTGTCCTCATTGTTGAGCGCAACATCTAAGAAGGCCAATTGATAGTTGGAAATATTACTAGTGTTCTCCCTACCAAGAACACTGGTGGCGAGATAGTAGGCAAAATACCTGATGGCTGGAAGTTGAATGTTCTTTATCTTCCCTCGCTGAGCTCTACGGTCATCATCATTTTTTATTCCACAAATGTTTTAGTAAGCAAAGCATATTGTGCACTCTCATCCTGCATGTAAATTGTTAGTCCAGCTCTCTGTACCAACATCTTGAAATAATTAAGAATCCCAGCAGCTTGCAAGAAAGTTTGACAAGGAAAGGTGGAGGGGTGCACATCCCCTTCATCTCCCTTGTCACATCCCAAATTTTATATTTGGTACTGCATAACATTCATGGCATTGCATCATGATCATCCTTGCAAAATTTTAGTTTGAAAAGATTTTGGCAAAACACACCACCTGCATTTGCATTTTGACACCTACACTTGGACGCTTGGTTTTACCATGCCTCTATCAAAAACTATATATGTTGGGTGTGTGGATGGCTCAGGTGCATAGAGGGTTCCTCCACGAACCCGTAGCACTTTGATTCACTCGATTCGGAGCCCCGTAGCAAAAGATATGCAAATCTGAATTTTGGACTTAGTTCTAGACAGTTTCAGAAAAGAAATTCAGATAAGAAAAATCGTCAGGAAAAAGAAAAAAGAAAAAGAAAAAAAACAGCGTAGCAGCCAGCCGGCCGCCGCGGCCCAACGGCCCACGCCAGCAGCCGCAGCAGCACGCGCGCGCGGCGGATAGTGCGCGCCGCCGCCGCCGCCTGCCAGCCACTCGCAGGTGGGCCCCACTTGTCAGCGCGCTGCCGCCGCTGTGTCCGACGCGGACAGCGCGTCGCCGCCGTTTTCGCGTGGCCGTTCCGCGCGGGACTCCACCCGAGCCCTCTGAAACCCCCTAGCCCTGGCCCTACCTCCCCCTCTCGAACCCTAGCCGCATCGAGCCCGCCGCCACCGCCGACTTCGCCGTCCGCCGCCGCCGCCGTCTCGGTAAGCCGACGCCGCCGCCGCCCACTAACCCCGCCGCCGCCTTCTCCCCCTCTGCAGACGCCGCCGCCGCTGTCGGGAATCCCTCGCCAGAGCGCGACGCCGCCGCTCGCCTCCAGCCGCCGATCGCCGTCGCCCCCGCACCCGCCGACCCGCACCGCCGCCGCGAGGAGGTCCTCCCCGTCTCCCCCGACGTCGTCGTGCCACCTGCCGCCGCTGATGCCCGACCTCGCCGTCGCCGCCACCGGTGAGCCCCCCCCCCCTCGCCGCCTTGCCTCTGCCGCTCGATCTGAAACCGACGGTCCAGATGGACCGTTGACCCAACCCTATGACTGCCGACCGGTCAGAGCGCCACGTCAGCGCGGTCAACCAGTCAACCTTTGACGGTGTGTTTTTAAATTGATTTAAATGGCAGAAATTAACTAAAACTTGTAAAATCCATATCTTTAGATCTACTGGGCCAAAAGTTGCAAATAAAGTATGTGTAGAATCAGTGTCTCGTGTAGAATCTTGTTGTACCATTGTTTTACAATTTTACAGCAAGGTTTTGTCCAGAATAATTAAATGGGTTAATGCCCTTTTTAGAGTAATAAATTCATAGAATAAGTTCTGTTAGACCAAAAATTGCAAATAAGATGTCCCTGGAATCAGTAGAACAAGGGAAATCTTATAGTGAATTAAAAAGTTAGGCTTACAGTATTGGAATTTGCAGAATCTATTTAAAGGCTTACTGTAGTATTTTAATTACTTAGGGAGTTATATACATCCTTTTTGAGAAATTCCAATTGATACTATTTCTATTTAGAGTTGCCTACACAGAGGAAATTTTCCAAGATTTTACAAACATTATGTTAGCAGTGGAAAAATTATTTAGTTTCTAGCTCTATTATTTGAGCATTATAAATTGCATGCCTTGTTTTCTTTGCATTCAAAATAATTTCCATACATGCATACAGTAGTTATACTGAATAAGATTATGTGATGTTGCTGTAGCGTTATACCACTTGTCATGCATGCATCTCGCATCATCTTTGTTTGCATATGATTGTGGATGGTTTGTTTATGATTGCAATTGTATCGTGTAGATTATGACGAGTGCAACGCTTGCTCATGTGTGGATTGTTCTTCGGACCGCTACAGCCAAGGCAAGTAGATGCTACTTTGTTCATGATGTTGTCCTACTATTTTCAATGCATTGTCGTGTAATTTGTAGATGCATGTATAGGATATTACTATCTCTATGCTATGACCTATTATGTGGTAGGGCTTTCCCTGTAGATGAACCTACGTTGGTAGGTGTGCTTAGCCATGCTATGGTGAATGAGGGCTGTGTTACATCACTGAAAGTTGTTTCTAAATGTGTTGGTTTGCAAAAACTAAAACAACTTAATCAATAAACCTCCTAGGTGTGATGGGATTGAAAAATTTTGTGGTATCATTGCGGAAAGGCACTCAGGTATCTAGAGAAAATGATTGACTTCTTTATTTTGTAGCTTACGTGTACAACCATGTGCCAATAATGGAATGGGCGGTTGGTTGGACTCAGTAGGTTGTGGTAACTCGAACCCACGTATCTAGAGATGTAGAATCTTGGTAGGTTGGACCGGTGCGTGTCGGGTTTGGGGAGCTACTTCCCGAACGGTCTCTTCTTGGACTTCTCCCTATCATTACCCAAAATGAGAGTGATGGTACGAGCTGGGCTGGCCAAGTCACATGGGTAAAGTGTACTAACCCCTGTAGGGTGTATAATCTAATCGATTAGCCGTGTCCCCGGTTATGGACGTCTGAGTTGCTTGATATTGATTCCATGACATGTTTCTCGCTCATTCCAATTTCGTAATTGCTTTAATGTTGTTGGGTTAACTTAATTGGGATCTTTTCAAAGAAAATCAAAAACTGTTTATGAAAGTAGGACAAAGGTATTTGCAAATGCAAGCTAGCCACAGCTCCACTTGCCAAATATGCATGTAGATGTTAGTTCTATTGTCTCCTTTAATAGCTCTACTTGCCATACATTCCATGTATTGACCCTTCGGGGCTGCTACATTTCATGTTGTAGGATATTCCGATTCTGAGTAATCGATTTAGGCCACGGTACTCCACTCGGCACTTGTTCACTTGTGGGCAATTTGAAGAATGGAGGATTTACAATATTTATGTTGCTACTTGAATAACAATGAGCTAGCCTTGAGCTAATCTTTTATTGTAATAACGATACTCTGGATCTTCGTTATTTATGATACACGGATATTTTGCTGTGTTATTCATCTTATTCTATTGTGAGCCAATGAACCGATCCAGGGATTGGCATGTCACATAGAAGCTACGGTCTTTTCAGAACCGTGGTGTTACATCCCTCGTCACCATATCGCGGAGTGATGAGATCCTCATTGTATGAGGGTCTAGTACTGGTAGATGACCTTGGAAGCCTTGCCCTTCTAGGTGCATCACTCTCAAATATGTCACCAAAGGTGTGGTGGTCCATGACTTCCCTATTCTTAAATTTTTAAACAACCATCAAACCAAGTGATCTCTAAGTTGATAAATGATGAGAAACTACTATAGGAACTTGCTAGAGGACTACACATGCATCAAAACAAAGTTTCTAAGCAAATAACAAGCATGCAAGCTCAAACAACCTGTCACCTATAGCAGCAAAATACTCAAGATAAAATCTACCAATCATAAATCAAATTGGACAAGTGGAGGAGGCACATACCAAGGAGCAATCCCTCCAAAAATCAGCACTTGAGATAAGCTAAACACGGAGATCTAAAATCGCTACGAAGAACAACAAGAACTCGAGCTTGAGCATGTTTTCCGGTGTTTTTCGGGAGAGGGAAAGAAGGTGGCAACGAGGAGGCAGCCTGGAGGGGCCCAAGTGGGCCAGACCTCCTACAGGCGCCGCCACCTGGTAGGCCACACCTACCAGGGGTCTGGTGGCCTGGGGTGGCCCCCTGGGTCATCTCAGGTGCCACTCTGCCCTTCGAGAAAAAATTTATTTTGAATTTTCTGGGATCTTTTGGGAAACTTTATTTTTGGCCAATTTTCAGGGTATGAAAATTGATTTTCTCGCAGAAACAGATTTTTCAGAAGAAGCAAAAGCAAACCAAAAGCCAAACTACAAGAGCTCTAAGAAACTCAAACAAGCAAACAACTATCAAAACTAAATCTAAAGCAAAGACTAGGAAGGAGAAAAGTAAAAGAAAGAAAGTATAACCACAGTGGAAACATTATTTTGTTCATTAAAATCATTTTGTTAACAAGGTTGATCAAGTCTTGTTACCAAACAATCTTATATGAAACAAAACTTTGCATTCCACAAGGTGATTATGTTACTTCATACTTGATAGCAATGGTCCCAATCATAATAGTTTCAAAATTTTCTTATGGAATGGGACAATATATTTCTCCAACCTTGATGCCCTCAATATTTTCAATAGAATTCAGGCAATAGCTCTTAACAACCTTCTTGGGGAAATAGACAGTGTTCTCTTTGTCATTAATATTGAATGTTACTTTTCCTTGATTGCAATTGATGACAGCACCTGCAGTATTAAGAAAAGGTCTCCCAAGAATAATAGACATATTATCATCTTTGGGCATTTCAAGCACAACAAAATCAGTTAAAACCATGCAATTATGAGCAACTTGAACAGGAACATCCTCACATATACCAACAGGAATAGTAGTTGACTTCTCATCCATTTGCAAAGAAATATCAGTTGGTATCAACTTTCCTAGCTGGAGTCTCGTATAGAGAGAAAAAGGCATAACACTAACTCCAGCTCCCAAATCACATAAAGCAGTTCTAACATAATTATTATTAATGGGGCTAGGAATAGTTGGTCTACCTAGATCACCAAGTTTCTTTGGAGCCTTACCATTGAAGGAATAATTAGCAAGTAGAGTAGAAATCTCCTCATTAGGAATCTTCCTTTTATTAGAGAGAATATCCTTCATATACTTTGAATAAGGAGGCAACTTAATAGCATCAGTCAAAGGAATTTGCAAGAATAAAGGTTTCATCCACGGACAAAACTTGTTGTAGTGTTCTTCCTCCTTTGACTTGTGTTTCTTACCTAGAAAAGGCATAGGTTTCTGCACCCAAGGTTCTCTCTCTTTACCATGTTTATTAGCAATAAAATCTTCCTTTGTGTACCTAGTGTTCTTAGTGTGCTTCTCAGGTTCTTCCTCACCTTCCTCCTTATCAGGGGACTCATTTTTATCATTACCACTCTTAGTTTCAGCATCAGAGACAGATATACTATTAGGATCTACAGCATGTTCAAGTGGTTCCTCAACTATCTTATGTTTCTTTTTTCTTCCTCTTATGAGGACTACCACTATATTCACCTTGTTGGGAATCCTGCTCTATTCTTTTAGGGTGTCCTTCAAGATATAAAGGATCTTGAGTATCTATACCACTCCTAGTTCTAATTCCATAAGCATGTTTATCTCCTGAAGCATTAACTAGCATATCCTTTTGCACCTTAGCAAGTTGATCAAGTTGAGTTTGAACTATTTCAAAGTGTTTACAAAGAATTTTAATATCATTAGAAGTTATTTCTACAATATCTTTCAACTCATGGATAGATCTAGAGTTTTCCAATAAATGATTCTGAACTTGTTTATTAAAATACCCTTGTTTAACAATAAATGTGTCAAGTTCCTCTAAACATTGATCAAGAGGCTTACCATAAGTGTTGGAGAGAGTGTACCTCAATAGTAGATGAGTAGGGAATTGGCTTACATAATTCTTCTATAGGAGGTAGATTCTTCACATCTTGAGCTCTAATACCTTTCTCCTTTAGACACTTATTAGCTTCCTTCATCACTTCATAATTTAATGCAATAACTCTCCTCTTCTTTGTTGTTGGTGCTGGAACTGGTTCATGAACAACTGGTTTAGGAGTAATAGGCTCAGGTGCATTCAGCTCAGTTGAAGTCCAATCATTATAATTCTTGCTTATCTTGGTCATTAATTCTTCAGCATCTGTAGGAGTCCTTTTACTGAAAACACAATCAGCAAAGCTATCTAGGTAGGTCCTAGAATCATCAGTTAGTCCATTATAATTAATATGAAGAAGCTTATTCTTAGGTTATGGACATCTAGGGTGTGCATAAATCAAGGCATAAAACCTTGTCCATGACTCAGGAAATTTCTCTTATTCTCCCTGTTTAAAATCAAAAAGTCTCTGCAAAGCAGCATGTCTAGCACTAGGAGGAAAATATTTCTAGAAGAAAGAAGTAATCAAGCAATCAGGGCTATCAATGGAACCAGGAGGTAATCTATTAAGCCAAGCCCTAGCTTCTCCTTTTAGTGAAAAGGGAAGATCTTAGCAACAAAGTACTTGCGCATCTTAAAATCATCAGAGAACAAAGCACTCATAGTAGAAAGCTCATTCATATGAGCCACAACACTCTCATTTTCAGTACCACAAAAAGGTTCTTTCTCAACAATATCTAAATAAGATAAATCAAGAGAGAAATCATAATCTTCATCTTTAATATCTATGGGAGAAGTGGCAAACTTAGGATCAGAGGACAACTTAGGCATAATAGTACGTCTAGCAAGGAGACTCTTCATAGCACTAGTACCATGTGTGTTTCGGTACTCTTCAACAAAATCATCAGTAAACTCAATGTAACCATCATTAATATCATAACTCTCACTAGGCTCAGGTGAGCTAACAGCTGTAATAGTGTCTTCACTAGGAGTTTCTGTATTTCCTAGACCAGCCATAGTAGCATCTAGAAAAGGACCTAATGAACCACTCGCATCAAGCACAGTAGAAGTAACATCATGAGCATCAAAAGCAGTTTCAGACTCAGCAGTAGTAGAAGTGTGTGTAGCATGAGTATGTGGTGGTGGTGTGACAAGCTTACTTATAATAGACGGTGAATCATGAGCAGCAGAGGTGTTTAGGACTGTATCTCTTCTTGTAGTGGATGGTAAAATAGGGAAATTTCCATCTCGAGACTTCCCCATGATGAAAGGAGTAGCAGTGAACAATAATAGATCCAAGTGAACTTACAAATAAAGCTATGCTCCCCTGCAACGGCGCAAGAAAATAGTCTTGATGACCCACAAGTATAGGGGATCGCAACAGTCTTCGCGGGTAGTATTACCCAATTTATTGATTCGACATAAGGGGAGCCAAATAATACTTGCAAGCCTTAACAACTGAGTTGTCAGTTCAGCTGCACCTAGAAATAGTTCTTGCTCACAGAAGTTTATTAGTAGCAACAGCAAAGCAACAGCAACAGCAACAGTGAAAGAGGAGAAACAGTAATAGTAACGGTAACAGTAGGATTCGAGTGCGGTAGGCATAGGGATGGATGGACGGGCGTTGCATGGACGAGTCTAAACATGTAACTTCAAGATATAGGGCATTGCAGATAAATAATAACAAGCATCCAAGTACTAAACAATAGTAGGCATGTGCTCCAAATATAGTCATACGTGCTCGCACTGAGAACTTGCACAACATCTTTTGTCCAGCCAGCCCGTGGCAGCGGGGCCTCTAGGGAACTTCTGGAAATTAAGGTGCTCCTTTTAATAGAGCACCAGAGCAAAGCATTAACACTCCATGAAAACATGTGATTCTCACACCATAGCCATCCCCTCCGGTTGTCCCAATTATTGTCACTTCAGGGCCTTTGGATCCGGACAATGATATGTGTACACAAATTGCAGATAAGATCACAAACAATACTATCATAATGATTCAATAATAAGTTTAGATCTGAGATCATGGCACTCGGGCCCTAGTGACAAGCATTAAGCACAACAAGTTGCAACAAAGTCAAATAGCACTAATAGAGATACTAGGCACTATGCCCTAACAGATCTTATTCGATTACAAGATAGAACTCATCCAATCCCTACCATCCCCAAGCCTACAGCGGGGGATTACTCACTCATGGATGAGGGAAACATCGGTGGTTGATGGAGATGCGTTGGTGATGACGATGGCGATGATCCTATCCAAATTCCCCGTCCCGGCAGGGTGCCAGAATAGAGTTTTTGGATCCGAATCTTGGTTTCTCGTGATGGCGGCAGAGCGGAACTCTTTCTGGAAAACTATCGAACCCCCCTCGGTTTTTAGGTCAAAAAAGGCAACTTATAGGCGCAGAGGGAGGCCGAGGAGCTACCTGGGGTGGCCTCACCCCCTCTAGGCACGGGGTTAGGTGGGCCCATGCCTGAGGTGGGTCTGGGCCTCCCAGGCCCCCTCTTTGTCTCCCCTTCTGGCTCCGTAGATATTCTGGTGAAAAATAGTTTTTGGCATATTTTTCGGGATTTTTCCTGATACCTGATTTTCTGCACAAAAACAAGACACCAAGGTAATTCTGCTGAAAACAGCGTCAGTCTGTGTTAGTTGTATCCAAATCACATAAGTTTAGAGGAAAAATAATAGCAAAGTGTTTGAGAAAGTAGATACGTTTTGGACGTATCACACTCACATAGAAAACTGTCTACGGATATCTTGCCGCTCCTTGGAAATGCCAAGTGGAACATCCACTATATTGTACTGTACCTCTAAGTACTTCCTCGTTAGGTACATAAACAGCCAAATGCTCCATCATATCAAATAAGGATGGGCGATATATCAGGTAAAATGCTTGTACATGATCTCCGCCAAGTCCTTTTTAAGATGTTTTTCCAACTCTTCCAAGAACTTTACTATAGATTTATCTAGCCAAATCTGCAAGCACCTTGTAAATCTAGATGGTCAGAAGCTTTAACTATTTCTAGGAGAGGTGGAGTCCAAACCAAAGCCAAGAAGAATGTCCAGTGCCTGAATCTAGTAGGCGAAGCATGGGGATCGCCCAGCTAACCGCCCGCTGATGCGTCTCGTAAAGAATAGCGCGGCCAATCATGGTAGGCCGAATCTGCTGATAGATAGAAATCAAGATTTTTTTAAAGGCGTGTAGAGAAGTTCACATCCTAGTTCTAATCCCGTGCATCTACAGTGCAAAATTTGAAGAGACATGGGCTGGTTGCTCGACTGAAGGCACGCCTAGGAAACTCTGGGGTCTCGGTGAAAATTTTGGGCGGGTGTAGGGTGTTTGTACTAGTTTGTCAACATATTTCATAGAAATATCGGTGAATATTTTATACCTTGTTTTTATAGTAGAAGTCTTAGTTTCGAATTCGGCCGATCCCTAGCACGTGTATTGGGATTTTAACTATCCAGCCCAAGCAATTAGCCCATCCCGCCTCACTATAGATGATGGGGATATGCCGAGTGGGGTATACCCAGCAGGACGTTTCCTACTGGATCATACTCCCAGCTAGTGGGCCTGCAGGACGGCGACTGGATCGCGACCCAAGAAGGAACCAGGCGACTTTAAGGTGAAGGCCCAGAAGCGTAGTTAGGCCCAGTCGGTTTAAGTCAAAACCCTCCGAGTTCTTATCTAACTTGGTTGTAGGTCTGTAAACCCTAGCGAGGTGACTCTATATAAACATCTCTAGGGCACGCATAGAACTTACGTTCCATCATACACCCCCCTCGACTCGCCGCCTAGCTGCCGAGCTCGCCCATTGTACTTTCTCATCGATACAATCTAGCAGGAGTAGGTCTTTACCCTCCGGGGGCCGAACCTGGGTAAATCCCTGTGTCTTTTGTAGGGGTTCATAGCATGGAAAACAAAAAATTTCTACCCCATGAACACACACAAGCCAAGATCTATCTACTAGATTTTAGCAACGAGTCGATAGAGTACTAACCCTCGAAGTTCCAAAGCGGTTAACGAGAGAAGATTCTCGTGGGTGATGTAGTCGTTCACTTGCCGATCTCAAGATCGCGTAGGCGATCCTTCCGGCGCCGCGTTCCGGCAGTGCTCCCATAGTCGGTCACATGTACGGTACTCGATGAAGACCTTCCTCTCCCTTGTTCCAGCAGGCAGCAGAGGTTGTAGCTCTCTCCTCATGATTTCGGCAGCACGATGGCGTGGTGTCGGAAGTAGAGGGGAGATCCCGAAGGGCTTCTCCTAAGCTGGAGCGAGTATGGTGGAGTAGAGGGAGCCCCATAAATCTAGGGTTTAGAGGGCCGAGGTTTAGAGGTAGCTAGCAACTAGAGTTTAGCTAGTCGGTAGCGGTTTAGAGGAGATCTAGATTGGTCGCAACTAGAGAGGAGGGCGGCGGCCAACCTAGGGTTTCTTGGGAGCCTAGGGCAAGGGGGATACCTTGGGGTGCGCCCCCACTCCTCCTTATATAGGTGGGGGGTATCCAAGGGTGTTCCCAACCCAGTTGGAAACCCTCCCTAACTCATAAACCCTCCCTGACTCGGAAACCATGTTGGAATTAGACTTTTTCAAACTGCCTTTTTGACTTTCAAATTAGAGTTTGATTTCTCTCTTCCAAGTGTCCAGCCAACTTACCTAGGACATGATGCAACCATTACACTTTGTCATGACACATCCATGTACCCTTCCCCCTCCGAATTGGTGAACCTTCTAGACCCTTCTAGAACATTCCGGTGAAAACACCGGAATCATTCCCGAACTCCTCAATTGGACTTTCCTTATATGAATCTTATTCTCCGAACCATTCCGGGTCTCCTTGTGATATCCTGGATCCCATCCAAGACTCCGAACAACATTCAGTCTCTTTACTCACATTCCATATCTACTAAACAACATCGAATCCTTAAGTGTGTCGCCCTATGGTTCGTGAATTATGCAGACATGATCGAGACTCTTCTTTGATCAATAACCAATAGAGGAATCTGGAAATTCATATGCCTCCCACATATTTCTACGATTACATTGTGATCGAATGAACCATTTACATACGAAACTATAGGAGTATGTCCATCACATCATTCTACTAATGATATGACCTTATTGTTAATAACATCTCAATGTTCATGATCAGGAAACCATGATCATATATTAACCAACAAGCTAGTTTAACAAGAGGCTTTACTAGGGTCTCTTTTATGTTTACAAACCACACAAGTATTAATGTTTCCGGTTAATACAATTATAGCATGGTATGTAAACATTTATCATAAGTACGAAGATATGATAATAACCACTTTATTATTGCCTCTTGGGCATATCTCCAACATCTTTGCCCCTCGTTCTACTACTCGCTGCCAATTGCAGCATCTACCATGGCCATTCCCAAGATAGTGGCGCCCACCATGGGGCCTGGACGGTCAGGCCTGTGTTCTGCAGCGAGACCCTACTTGCCCATCAACTGGGCGATCGCCACCGGCCGCATGATTGCCATCGATGAGATCCTCCAGATCTGGCCAAGGAGCTATGTCCCGGCGTCGCGCCCGGTCACGCACAACGTGATCATGCCGGTCGGCATGATAAGCCTCTTCGTCGGCTTCACCGATGTCATCGTCTCAGAAAACTCGGCGCGCATCCGTGAGTCGCCACAGCGTGATCAGCTCTCTGAGAGACAGGTCCGCACCATTCACCGCCTCGCCTGCGAGTACGATTCGGCCAGTAGCAACGTGGTCGAGACAAACGCGGCCGCGGACGACGTGGCCCTCAACGACCACACCGACTCGTTGACCCCGGCCTCAGTCGCTAGATCCATCACCGCCCCGTCGCCAGCTGGCTCCATCACCCAAGTCTCGAACGCGGGGATTTCGAGGACCCGTCTATCCTCGGGATCTTTGACTCTGATCCCGGATCGGAGAACTCTGGCGACCTCTACGCCGTATACGGTCACTTTATCACGGACGACATGGTGGGCGGCGCGAGCACCCCGCGAGACCCATTCTCCATGCTGATTCCGCCAATCGCAACAACGGGGGGAGTCGAGGAACTCCGCTTGCACCTAGAGGAGGCGGTTCATAAGGAACAAGCCGAGCGCGAAATTTCGCCTCGAGCAGGCCACGACGCAGGAGCTGTCGCTCTACCACCAACACCGCATCGGGTCGCGCCTGAACCCCACCGTTCAGGGCCACGCTCTGAACTTTGTCGACGAGAACGACCCGGCTCGCATGTCCGATCACGTGATCTGCGAGAATGCGCCACCAGGAGGAAATGCCCGACCACCTCCAGGCACAACAGCGAACGGAGCTCCCCCACCGCCGCCGGGTCGCACGCCCCCTCCAAACCATCCGAGGATTCTCATATCCCCGCAAGAGCGGGACGCAAACGGCCTCCCGTTGTAATCCACCCCGATGGACAACGTCATCGCGGGTCAAGCTGCGGTCGCCAACCTCAACATGACAGGGGAAGGCGCGTTGCAGATCCAATACGCCAAGGCCCTACTCGCCAAGGCTGTCGAGCAGCAGGTCACAAGAGCCGACTCGTGGGGGCGCATGTAATCCCGCTCCTCATGAAGCAGGGCAGCTTCGAGCGGCCGCCCATCGATGGCGAACACTCTAAACTGCCCGCCACATGAGGCCCTACAGCTCCAACCAAGGGCCACGCACGTGACACTCTCCACCAACGACCCGCGACCGATGAACAACATGGTCACCGCCATCGGGCAGCCAGTCGACGCGCGGACCCACATCATCAACAACCAGAGATGGCGCGCACGCCATACCAACGACCTGAGGCACACCCTCACCAACTGCCATGATGTAGGGGTTCGTAGCATGGAAAACAAAAAAATTCTACCGCATGCACACAAAGAAGCCAAGATCTATCTACTAGATTGTAGCAACGAGTCGGTAGAAGCACTCACCCTCGAATATTCCAAAGCGCTTAACGAGAGCAGATTCTCGTGGGTTATGTAGTCGTACACTTGCTGATCTCAAGATCGCGTAGACGATCCTTCCGGCGCTGTGTTCCGGCAGCGCTTCCGCAGTCGGACACATGTTCGGTACTCAATGAAGACCTTCCTCTCCCTTGTTCCAGCAGGCAGTAGAGGTTGTAGTTCTCCCCTCGCGATTCTGGCAGCACGACGGCGTGGTGTCGGAAGTAGAGGGAAGATCCCGCAGGGCTTTGCCTAAGCCGGTGCGAGTTATGGTGGATCTAGGGTTTCTCGATGATATAGTGTTTAGAAGACCGGGAGGAGGAGGAGGTGTCGGCGGCGGCTAGGGCGACGGCGGCGCGGCGGCGGCTTGGCGGCGTGGGTGTGGGAGGGCTAATGCTTGGTGTTTTGGGGCAGCCCTCCCCCTCTATTTATGAGAGGGGGCAGCCTTGGGAGGGGTGGGTTTGAATTCAAACCCAAACCCAAGTTGGAATAAGAGAAGGACTTGTTTCTTCTTCCACTAGGAAACCATTGTTCCAGTTTGACTTTTCAAACTTCCTGTTTGACTTTCAATTTAGAGCGTTAATTCTCTCTTGCAAATGCTCACACCAAGCGACCTAGGACATGATCCAATCACTCAACTTACCCATGACATATTCATGGACCATTCCCCTTCCGGACCGGTGAACCTTCTAGATCCTTCTAGAACCTCTCCGATGAAAACATCGGAATATTTCCCGAACTCCGGAATCGGACTTTCCTTATATGAATCTTATTCTCCAGACCATTCTGTATCTCCTCGTGGTATCCCGGATCCCATCCGAGACTCCAAACAACATTCGGTATCCCTACTAACATTCCATATCTACTAAACAACATTGAATCCTTAAGTGTGTCTCCCTACGGTTCGTGAATTACGCGGACATGACCGAGACACTTCTCCGATCAATAACCAATAGAGGAATCTGGAAATTCATATGGCTCCCACATATTTCTACGATTACTTTGTGATCGAATGAAACACTTACATACGATACCAATTTCCCTTTGTCTCATGATAGTTTACTTATCCGAGGTTTTGATCATCGGTATCTCTGCATACCTAGTTCAACCTCGTTACCGATAAGTACTCTTTTAACGTTCCCGTGATATGTGATCCCTTGTGAGCCAGTCACATGCTTCCAAGCCAATTGGATGACATTCCACCGAGAAGACCTAGAGTATATCTATCCGTCATATGGATGGACAAATCCCACTCTTGATCCATGTGCCTCAACCCATACTTTTCGAACACTCAATGTCACCTTTATAGCCACCCAGTTACGGTGTGGTGTTTGATGTCATTAAAGCATCCTTCCGGTGATGGTGATTAGCATGATCTCATGGTCGAAGGAATTAGGTTACTATGTATCAGAAAGCTTATAGCCAACAAACTATTGAAATGACTTGATCTTAATGCTACGATTGTCTATAGGAGTATGTCCATCATACCATTCTCCTACTGATATGATCTCGTTGTTAACAACATCTCAATGTTCATGGCCAAGAAACCACGATCATCTATTAACCAAGAAGCTAGTATTACAAAGATGCTTTACTAGGGACTCTAATTTAGTTTACAAATCACAAAATTATTAATGTTTCCGGTTAATACTATTATAGCATGAATGTAAACATTTATCATAAACACAAAGATATAATAATAACTACTTTTATTATTGCCTCTAGGGCATATCTCCAATACATGACGGCAAACCAAGGGGCTCGGTCAGCCGAGTCGGTACCTAGTGCATCGGACCAATGATCCGAGGCGAGAAATATCCGGCGAACTTCAAAGCGCCAAAGAGATCGCAAAGGACGATCCCTCCTCCGATTCAGCTGTGTGGCTGGACACATACCTCATGGTCATGGGAATTTCCCGCCACACCGACCTACTTGCCGCTCGCTACATCCCCCTGATGATGGAGGGAGCGACTCGGAAATGGCGGACGACATTGATTCCTGGGAGGACATGCGCGACGCCTTCATCAGGCACTTCGACGGTTCCTACATCTGTGCCACCAGCATCGGAGGACCTAGAGAGATGCGTCCAGGGACCCCGCGAGTTGACCCGCAATTGGCTCCAAAGGTGGCAAGATCTATGGTTCAACGTGGCTGGCATCCACCCAGAGACGGCGATCCACAGAGCTTCCGCCGCGACGGAAGCCAACACCGCGACAACCGCAACTACAAGGCGAGGCCGAAATTAGACCCCGCAGCTCTCCGCAACCAACCCTGTGTGTTCCACAACAGGGAGGGGAAGCCCGCCACGCACACGACCTCTGACTACCACTCCCTGAAGGAGATCGAGAAGGAATGACACGCAAGGGAGGACCCCAACAACAACCTGCCAAACAGAGGGACGTTCAGCAATGACGTCGGGTCGCTCCGCACCTTCACCGGGTTCAACACCAAGCGCGAGAAGAAGGACATCGCCCGCGCTGTCACCGTCAACATGGTGTCCCAGGTCGACGTCCCCCGATTCCTCAACTGGTTCGAACATCGCATCACGTGGAGCACAAGGACCACTCACCATGGATCGAATATGCAGGGCGAGTTGCCCTGGTGGTCAAGCCCAAAGTGGGCGACTACTGGCTCCCTAATACATTGATGGATGGCGGGAGCACCATCAACATACTCTACCTGGACACGTGCAGGCGGTTGTGGCTCCCGCAGTCGATGATCGAGACGACCTTCACCACCTTCCACGACATCGTCCCCGGTCGAAAGGTGTACCCGATTGGTAAGGTGACAATGCCAGTCACCTTCGGCACACCAGTGAACTTCCGCACCGAGCGAATCGTCTTCGAGATGGTGCCCTTCAGCAGCCCCTACCACGGTGTCTTGGGGCGACAAGCGTTCACCAAGTTCATGGCGGCGCCACACTACGCATACAATGCGATGAAGCTCCAAGAGCGTGCGGCATCATCACCGTCCACGGCGACCCATGGCTGCGGAGTGCGAGGCAAAGGGCGCCGAGCTCGCGGACACCGTCATCACCGCGGAGGCCAACTACGCGGAGGATCTCTCCAGATATGCGAGCGGGGTCGAAAAAGACAACCCCACAATACTAAAAAAGCAAAACTCGGAGAACGGCGGCTCAACCGCGTTCGATCCCACCATGCACACCCGCACCATCGAGCTGGTCCCAGGCGACTCCAGCCAGACGGTGACGATTGGGACAGGCATGAGCCCGGCATAAGAAGGCGCACTCATCGAGTTCCTACGTGAGAATCGCGACATCTTTGCATGGAAGCCATCGGACATGCCAGGTGTCCCGAGGGAACTCTCTGAGCACAAACTCAACGCCGACCCCAAAGCGTGACCTGTCAAGCAGTCGCTACGGCCCTTCAATGAAGATCGTCGTCGAGCAATCGCCGAGGAGGTGTAGCGTCTACTCGTTGCAGGCTTCATACGACCCATCAAATACTCCAAGTGGCTGGCAAACCCCGTCCCGGTCGAAAATAAGAATGGGACTTGGAGAATTTGTATCGACTACACAAACCTTAACAGCGCCTGCCCAAAGGAGCAGTTCGTCCTCCCGCGCATCGATCAGATCATTGACTCGACGGCGAGCTTGGATTCGCTGTGTTTCCTTGATGCCTACTCTGGTTACAACCAGATCAAAATGGCGGTCGAGGACGAGGAGAAGACAGCGTTCATCACGCCATTCAGTGCCTTCTGCTACACCACCATGATGTTCGGCCTCAAGAACACCGAAGCGACCTATTAGTGGTGCATCCAGGAGTGCCTTGCGAGCCAAATTGGCTGCAACATCAACGTCTACATCGATGACATGGTGGTAAAGTCCAATCGCCAGAGCAATCTACTTGCCGACCTGGCCAAAACCTTCGCAAATATGCAGAGGTACAAGATCAAACTCAACCCAAGAAAATGCAGCTTCGGTGTACCCACTGGACAGCTACTGAGGTATGTAGTATCCAGGAAGGGCATCGAGGCAAACCCCACCAAGATCAACATGATCGCCCGGCTCGGCAAACCCCAGTGCCTCTGCGACGTCCAGAATTTGGCCGGGCGAGTCGCGGCTCTTAGCCGCTTCATCCCCCGACTAGGCGAGAAGGAAATTCCTCTCTAACACCTAATGCGCAAGAACCCCATGTTCCAGTGGGACAAGGAGGAGGACGACGAGCTTCACGCACTCAAAGAAGTGCTACCTGCGGCCACGCTGCTCGCCGCCCCGTCGAAAAGGAACCAATGCTCGTCTACATCACGACATCCGAGCGAGTCGTCAGCGCCTTCATGGTCGTCGAACGGCCAGAAGAGGGCAAGGAGCGCCCCGTGCAGCGCCCTGTCTACTACATTAGCGAGGTCCTCACTGAATCGCGACAGCGCTACCCACAGTACCAGAAACTAGTATATGGGGTCTTCCGAGCCAAGCAATGGCTGCCGCACTACTTCCAGGAGCACCCAATCACGGTCGTCTCATCGGCGCCATTGTAGGACATCATCCGCAACCGCGAGGCGACTGGGAGAGTCGCCAAGTGGGCCGTCGAGATCAGCGTCCACAATATCAACTACGAGCCGCGCAAGGCAATCAAGTCGTAGGCCCTAGCAGAACTCCTCGCCGAATGGGAGGAGGCGCATCAGCCAGAGAAGCTGTCGTACCTCCATTACTGGTTGCTCCACTTTGATGGGTCCAAGAATGCAGACGGCGCAGGGGCAGGGATCGAACTCACCTCTCCCAAGGGCAACAAGTTGCGCTACATGCTATACCTCGACTTCACCCCCTGCACCAACAACATGGCCGAGTAGGAGGCCCTCCTTCACGGAATGCGAGCCGCCATGGATATGAACATCAACCACCTACGGTGCTACGACGACTCTGACCTCGTCGTCGCGCAAGTCACCGGCACCTGCGACACCGTCCCTCCCACCATGGTGGCATACCACCAAGTAGTGGACCAGCTGTGGGGCCACTTCGCCGGCTACTCTATTGAGTGGATCGATCGGCACAAGAACAAAGAGGCCGACGCCCTTTCTCACATTGGATTGGCTCGCCACACGTCACCTGCCGGTGTCTTCCTCGAAACCATCACCAAGCCCTTCGTCTCCCTCCCGAAGGAGATCAAACTCGGAATACCACTACAACCAAAACTAGCTTTCGTCGCCATGATCTTGGAGCCAAGCAATTGGACCGCGCCATACGTCGCCTACCTTTAGGGAGGGATCCTGCCAGCTGACAAGACAGAGGCACGCATGATCATGTGTCGCTGCAAATCCTTCGTCATCATCAATGGTGAGCTCCACAAACGCAACGTGGCCGGTGTGTTCCAACACTGTGTGCAGCCTGCGGAAGGCCGCAAAATCCTCCAAGACATCCACACCAGCGACTGCAGCCATCACGCTGGCACCCGATCCCTGTTTGCCAAAGCCATGTGACATGGGTCCTACTGGCTCACCTCACACGCCGACGCGGTCGACATCGTCCAATGCCGCGTCGGGTGTCAAAAGTATGCCAATCAAACGCACGTACCCAGCTCGGCGCTCAAGACCATCCCCATTAACTGGCCATTCGCTATATGGTGCATGGACATGGTGGGTCCCTTCAAGAAGGCCCCCTTCGGCTACACCCACCTCCTGGTCGCAGTCGACAAATTCACCAAGTGGGTGGAGGCCAAGCCAGTCCTCAAGTGCGATGGGAAGACCGCCGCTGAATTCCTACGCGAGCTCATCTACCGCTATGGATTCCCGCACAGCATCATCACGGATAATGGCACCAACTTCGCCAAGGGAACCATGGCTGAGTACTACGAGGAGCACAACATACGGCTCGACCTTGCCTTAGTCACCCACCTGGAGTCCAATGGCCACTCGGAACACGCCAACCAGAGCATCCTCCATGGCCTCAAGCCTCTACTGCAAGTTCCTCTCGAGCAAACTCCGGGATGCTAGGTCGAGGAGATACCCTTCGTTATCTAGGGCATCCGCACCTCCATCAACCGATCGTTTGGATTCACGCCCTTCTTCATGGTATATAGTGCCAAAGCCGTCATGCCAACTGACCTCAAGCACGACTCGCCTCGTGTTGTCAACTACGCGGAGGTCAACAACGAGCTCACATGCCAATATGGGGTCGACCAGCTCGACGAAGCACGCGACCTAGCTCGCTCCCGCACCGCCATTTACCAGCAAGGACTCCGCTGCTACCATATCCTCTGAGTCCGGACTCGCACCTTCTAGGAAGGCGACCTGGTCCTGCCACTGATTCCGGACAAGAAGGGCATGCACAAGCTCTCTCTCTCTCCCATGGGAGGGACCATTCGCCATAGGGCGATTCCTAGGCAACGACGCCTACTACCTCATCAATGTCTGAGGCGACAGATAACTCGACGTCAAGCGGCCGTGGAATTTAAACCTCCTAAGGAAGTTCTACACCTAGAATTCCGTCCTGTACCCCCTACCGTGCAATAAAGATGTTCGACTCGCACAAATTGTGTCTACTCTCCAATCCGTGTTCCATTCGCACTCGTAAAAATAGAATTACCCTAATCACGGAAGTCAACCCTTGGTCGCGCGACCGACACGGCTAAGTAGTGCGACGCAAGGGCATCGACAAAGTTTGGGCCTTGCATCGTCCACGCAAATGCCAACCTGGATCCCCATCGGAGTCGCCTCTATCGACTGGCCCGCCGGGCCAAGACAACCGCACTCGCTTCCCACAGCGACCTAGTCCTCCGCATCCTCAGCGCAGCGAATCGAACGGTCACGTACCACGCTCGGGGACTGACGCCAGTCCAAACCTACGCGGCTAGGGAAAACACCAAGTATGAGAGCACGCCCTGGACTCGCCATGCGACTGGCTCATCGAGTTAGGTGGAGTGACGCACCAACCACAACGTGCTCTGTTCTCACCTACCTTGGGCATGCGACTAGAACGGCTAAGTACCACGCTCAGGGACTCGCCCAACCGACCCCGTTCGCGTCCGGGAAAAAGGCTAAGTACAGAGAATCCCTTGGGGTCGCCAAGCGACTGGCTTCCCAAGCGACGGCAAGTCGACCTCAACTAACTAACAGTATAAAAGCAAAACATACATACACAAACATGAGGTAAACCTCATAAAAGGGCGGACGCGCTCGGGGACTCGCACAACAAAACAATCCATACTCAAATCAAAACTGACACAGGCATACATGCATTCCTTACGGCAACAAAATTTTGGTCGCTTACAAGGGCAGACATACGCTTCTTTCAATTAACGCCAGTCTGCCATACTACCTACTCTGCAGGCTTCGAAGATGATGCGCCACCGCTAGAGCGAACACAGATGAAGGGAACCCAAGGGTTTGATGGGTGCGTGGTCAAGGTGCCCGCCATCACCGATCGGAACAGCTGCTCTGCCTTGAAGTCGTGATGCACCGGCTCGGGGTCGTTCACAGCGACGATCGTCTTCTGGTACGGCAGAAGGTCGCCCGTCACTAGCACCCTCTCAGAGTATACCGCGGCCCGATCGGTAAACTTCAACACCTCGGAGATTTGGACCGAGCCAGTCGCCGAGGGATACCCGCTGATGACATCATCGAGGTCAAAGTCATCAGGGAAGTGAGCGAGCCCAAGGCTCAGCACAGTCGCAGCCCCGCAGCGGAAGGCCGACCACGACATGTACTCCACCACCGCTGGTGCCCTCTCTAGGTAGCGCCATACCTCCGTGAGCTCGCTAGGAATAACTTCCGTCGGTGACATCTCCTGGAGGTTCACGCGAATGCAGGTCGCCTAAAGGGCGACAAAATCCACCAGCATGGTGACACACTGCCTCGCGTCATACGACTGCGCCTCGGGCTCGTCGTCAAGAATTTTCCCTGCATAAGAACAAGAAATTTAGCGTCAGAAGGACGCACGAGTCGAGTCCACCCCCTCGGGGACACAATGAAAAAGGCGACCCGAACGCTTGGGGACTCGCTGTTACAAACAATTGCATGCCCAAGGAACTCACCAATGAGGGGACGGCAGCGCCCCGTGATGAAATCTTGAAGACTCGAAAAATCGGTCTGCAGCCCCACGACAAGAGCATCAGACACCTTCCGCTCCTTAGCTGCGGCAGTAACAGCCGCCGTAGCCCTCTCCTCCGCCGAGCTCGCCTCCGCCTTCGCAGCCTTGAGGTCTCGCTCTAGCTCGGCCACCCTCTTCTCCGCGCCGGTCAACGACGACTGGACGGCCGTTAACTCACCAACAGGGACAAAGCCGTCGCGGGCCTTCATAACCGCGGTCGAATGCCCCTTTCCAGCAACACAAGAGTGAGATCACAATCAGAAACAAGAAAGCAATGGAGAGGGCATTTCAAGAACCTACCCGCGGTCGCCTGCAGCTGCTTGTTCAACTCCTGCATGAAGCGGAGGTCACACTACAGACGTTCTCTGGTGGCTAGTCGCTCTATCGATTCATGCTAGAGGCCCTGCATAGACAAAACTAACATAAGCAAACATCAAAGAAATTCCTAAGTTCATAGTTGCTGAAATTCAGCTACTAGCCACTCGAGGACTAGACATCAATGAAATTCCTATGTTCCTAGTTACTGAAATTCAGCGACTAGCCACTCGGCGACTGGACAGCGAAGAAATTTCCTAAGCGCCTAGTCGTTGAAATTCAGCTTCTAGCCACTCGGAGAGTGGACAACAAAAAGAAATAAGAATCTGCCCGCTGAAATTTAGTGACCATATCCTCGGAGATTGGACATACCTGAATAGCCGCGCCTAGCATGTTGTGCAGCTCGACCGCTTCCACCGACGGCAGCACAGGAGGCATGTGCCCGCGACTCTGCTCATCCTCTGAGCCTAAAACATTAGGCGCTTGGGCCGGTTGCACCGAGACGCTCGCAGAGGAGGCCCTCGCCATGATGCGAGGGAAGGTTGACACTGCTGCTCCCGCAACACTCGTCGTGGGCCCTAATGCCCCGACCAGCGCCGCAGGTTCCACCTACTGTGAACCCATGTCCACGACGGCCTTCACGATCGCATCCACTCCAGTCGGAGCTACAATTGGCACGTCGATTGGCTCGTCCGAGATTATGACGACTTCGTCGCCCTTCATCTTCTTCGCACCCTCAGCGGGCGCCTTGGTGTCGTCATCCTTCCTCTTCTTCAAGGCATCAGCCTTCGCCCATGAGGTGTCTACTAGAACATTGGCCATCGAAGGGTGACCAATCTTCTTCACGCCAGTCCTGCAAGGAAACAAACAACAATTCAGACAAAATCTACCAACTACTAACCTGAGTCGAGACGGCAAACCACTCACCTGGCGACTGGGATGTGGCGCAGGCTGGTGCAGATGTGCGTCGGCTTTTCCAGTTCTAGGCCTAGCTTGCTGCTGATGCCCGTCTCGAACAGAGCTAGAGCCCATGACACGGAGGCCTTCTTCGTTGACGAGGTTGTGATAGTAGGAAGTTCCCCTTCGGTCGACGTGGGTACCTCGCTCGACGGTGACGCCTCTGTGGCTGGAGCACCCTGAGGCCCATGACTGCTAAGAACGATGGTGAAAGTGACGCCAACGGCACCTCATCCTCCACCACGGCCAACGGCACCTCGTCCTCCACCACGGCCGCCTCACGCACCTTCGCCGATGCTTCAGCCCAGCATCATCGGACGTACTAGTCGCTTCGGAGCTAGTCGCTGACCGAGGCGGCGATACTGCCCTTGGCTCCTTCTTCTTCATCTTCTTCTTCGGCGACTTCTTTTTCGACGGCGTAGCCACATGCCATGAACTATGTCTGTGGTCTTCGCCCTCGCCCCCATCGTGACCCTCGAGGCTCTTGCTGGCCTCGAGCTCGTGTTGCCGCCACCCGCGAGTTTTTCAAACCGCGGGTGCGGCGACCTCCATGGCCTCATCATCATCATCGTCGTCTTCATCGTATCCATCACTCTCCTTGTCGGAGGAGGACTCGCTCTCGTCCCCCGCGGCCTCGCTCGAGCTTTCGTCGTCGGCGGGAGGGAGCCAGCCTTCCACAACCTGGAACAGCTGAACAAACAACACATGGTTAGTAAACCGCGACTGCATGTCTGCGACTGCAAAATGGACAGGTAAAAACAGACTTACCGATGGTGCCTTGCGCTTCATGGTGTATGGGGCGATCCTGGCCTTCAGATCACGGTATTCCGCGTCGGTGATCTTCCTTAGCGCGGAGGCGATCGTCAGCCTTCCACTCGGCGGTGTAGGCCTTGGTCCCGTTGTCCTTACCAGTGTACTCATACATACAGTGGGCACGGTTGTCCAGGGGCACCAGCCACCACTCGAGCCAGCAATTATATAAATTTGATGGTCTCAAGGCCATCCTTCTTCAGCTGGCGAATCGTTGTTAGCATATCATCTACAATCATCTGCTGCCCGTGCGGGAGCTTGGTGACTTGGAGCCGGTGCGGCTCGGTCCGCTTGGCATAGTACGCTGGGAGTGGAACCTCTCTGTCCGGTGTCGACTCGCTGACATAAAACCAGTGCTTCTTCCACTCGCTCGCCGCCTTTTTGGCAGCATGAGCTCGAGGAAGGAGGCCTTGGACTTCAGTTGGAAAGTAAGGCCGCCCGCTGCCAGCATCAGGCCGCCTACCCCATCGCGACCGATCCGCCCATGGAACAGCTCCTGCCGCAGGGGAAAGTATGGGCGGAAGTCCAGATAACAATCGCAGAACGCCACGAAGATGGCGAGCTGGTCAATGTTATGCAGCCCTAGATCCGACTGCTGGATGCTATAGTGCATGCAGAACCAACGGAAGAAGAGCGAGGTGGGGAAGCCGAGCCCCCTCTCGAGATGGCTAGTGAATATGATGAATTCGCCGGCGCGCGGATCTGGCTCCACCTCCCCGACCGCAGTAATTCGCCATCTCCCGGTGCAAAGAATCCCCGTGTCCTCGAAGGACTTTAGCATCACCCTCGAACACTTGGATTTCCCCCACAACTCTTTGCAGGCGCCATCGGATCATGGATCTGGGCTCGCTGGCTCGCTCTGGAGGTTCTGGAGGGAATGGAAGACTGAAGGGTGCGCGAAGTCAAAGGAAATGTGAGGAATGGCTCGCAAATCAGTCGTCACTCTCCTTATATAGCGGTTGGTTCCCGCCAATTTTAGGGAGTCGTTACCATGTGGTGATTACGCCGATATTACCGTCGAATTCCCGACGGCTAGTTTGACCAGGTTGACCGTCCAACTTCGTCTACTCGACTCGCCAACCCATTCGTCGTGGATGCGATTCGACTACTTGCCAAATTGGTGATTTGACTGGTCGCCTTTATTGCGACCGACGAAGCATGCTGAAGATTCTTTCTCTCATTGAAGGAGTCCACCGCCGATTCGACTGGGCGTACAAATTGGACTCGAATACTCCAACTGCCAAAGAACACCTGTGACGAATCAACGACGGCCTCTGGGACTACTGATGGGGATATGTCGAGTGGGGTATACCTAGCAGGACATTTCCTACTAGATCATACTCCCAACAAGTGGGCCTGCAGGACGGCAACTGGATCGCGACCCAAGAAGGAACCAGGCGACTGGAAGCTGAAGGCCCAGAAGCGTAGTTATGCCCAGTCGGTTTAGGTCAAAACCCTCCGAGTCCTTATCTAACTCGGTTGTAGATCTGTAAACCCAAGCGAGGTGACTGTATATAAACCACCCTAGGGCACGCATAGAACTTACGTTCCATCATACAAGCCCTCAACTCGCCGCCGAGCTCGCCCATTGTACTCTCTCATCAATACAATCTAGCAGGAGTAGGTCTTTACCCTCCGGGGGGCCGAACCTGGGTAAATCCATGTGTCTTTGCCCTCATCTCGCACCGCAGATGGATGGACGCCCTTGCCCCTTGTTCTACTACTCGCCGCCAATCGCAGTATGTGCCGTGGCCATTCCCATGACAATATACCACGAACTTCTAATTCGTCCTTTTTTGGGTTACTTGACCGACACAAAAAGCCCATGGAAAATAACCCATCAACGCCTACCTAGCCCATTTTTTCTTCAATTCGGCCTTTTTGAGCACTGTCGCCCACCCAAGAAACCGCGTCTATCCATGTTTTGTAACTAGAAATTACTACCTAGTACATTATGTATAGCATTATTCAGTTGAGCTTCTAGCAATCACGCGTAGTACACGGACATGCAAATTTTTAATGAGAGAAATAAATTTGTTATATACGATGTTAGAATAAATGTTTTAATATTTTATAAAAGCATAACATTTTATTAGCGTAGTAGCAATAAATGCAGTTTACCTATGCTAAAGTCTCGAGTTTGAAGTTCGAATCCTATGCTTATAATGTTGATATGTAGATTATCATTTTATCTATAGCAATATTTCAGTACTGAGAGGATGAAATGGCTGAGCCACCTGCCTGCAGCTAGAGCCCATCAATCTTACTATACAAGAGATCAAATTTAACGAGCTGGTTTAAAAAGTACTCGTACATCATTCATGACCAAAAAATACAAATATAGACACGTTTCTTGTCCAGAGAGGCTAACACGTGGGCCCCAGTAGCAAGACCGTACACGGCTGCCGCATTGAGCATCGTTACCAAAGTCAAACTGGCAGAGGCGACCGAAATAAATGTTTAACATACACACATTTCCTGTATAGAGTAGGTGGACATAGGGACCCAGCAGAAAAACCTTATACAGTGAAGACATCGAGCAACATTGCCAAGTTTGAAACAGAGAGGCGCGGTCGAGAAAAAATTCTAACATGCACACGTTTGTTTTAACAATAGGCTGAATGTGGGACCCACCAGCATGTATAAACGGCTGATGCATCGAGTAACGTTGCCAAGTTCGAAATAGGAAGGAGCGAGTGAGAAAAAGTCCAACATGCATACGTTTCTTCTAATGAGAGGCTGACATGGGGGACCCACCAGTCTGTATTAACAGCTAATGCATCATTGCCACGTTGCCAAGTTCGAAACACCGAGGCGCTAGCGAAGAAAAAAGTACAACATGCACATTTTCTACTAATAAGAGGATGACATATAGGACCAAGCAGCATGACCAAATGGCAGATTCGTCGAGTGATGCTATGTAGTTCGGAACATGGTAGTGCTAGAGAAGAAGCAAATTACATAATACACACGATTCTTCTAATGCGAGGCTGACATATGGGACCCACCAGCCTGAATAAATGGCTGATGTAGCGAGCAAGGATATCAAGTTAACACGGAGGCACGACCGAGGGGAAAAAGTCAATCATACAAACGTTCCTTCTAATGACAGGATGACATGTGGGGTCCAACTGCATGATTAAACAGTAGATGCATCTAGCAGCGCTATCAAGTTCGGAAGAGGGTAGCTGGAGTGAAGGAAAAAATCCATCATGCAAATGATTATTCTAATGAGAGGCTGACATGTGGGACCTAGCACCGTGATTAATGATAGATAGATTGAGCGAAGCTATTGAGTTCAAATCAGGGAGGCATGATCCAAGGAAAAAATCCATCATACACAGGTTTCTTATAATGAGAGGATGGCATGTGGGGCCCAGCTATGTGATTAAACTATAGATGCATATAGCATCGCTAACAAGTTAAGAACATGGTAGCGGGATGGAAGGAAAAAATTCCATCATAAACACGGTTCTTGTTATGATAGGTTGGTATGTGGGACCCAACATCGTGATTAATGGTAGATAGATCAAGCAACGTTATCGAGTTCAAATCAGGGAGGCACAAGCCAAGGAAAAAATTCCATCATACCCACGATTCCTCTAATGAGAGGCAGACATGTGAGACCTAGTAGCCTGACTAAACGGAAGAGGCATCGAATAACATTATTAAGTTCAAATCACATAGGCATGACCGAAAAGTTTGGTCCACTAGAGTCACTAACGTCCAGGACCCACACGCCAAAAAATACTTTGGTGAATCAACATCTCGCGAGGAAGCAGAAATCTCACTTCTCACACGCGCTCGTCGAGCTTCGCCCAGTCATTGTGGCTGTTGCTTCCTCGGTAGATGGTGAGAAATGAAATAACTTGATTATATAGGAGTAAAATATAGGAAGGCTGGCCATGTCCTGATAAAGTGCATTAAAAATGTAAGTTGGAATATTTTAAGCATGGATGATTTTAGAAGGATGGAGAAGTGTGTTTTGAGTTTTATGCATGGTGTTCATAGTGCTAGGATAATAGTAGAATCTTGTATATGCTAGTCATCACATAATCTACTCTTGATATTATCCAATATGTATCCAACGTCGATGTTCAAAGTTATTTGCACACTCTACTACTTACTAGTAAGTTGCATATGCCTTGCACATGTGATAAAAGACGAAGAAGATTCTAGAATTATTGAGAAGTATGTTTTGAGGTTTGTTCATAGCGATCATTGTGGTAAAGACTATTAATAGAATCTTCTAGATGCTATAATGGATAGAATTAAGATCCAACAATTAGCAATGTTGAGATTTGCCTGTCTTGATCCAACGCGGTCAAAGTTCAAAGTTATTTGTTACACTATATAGTGCTAAGATTATATAATAGGTAAAGCTCAAAAAATTATAAATTTTATTGATATCTATAAAGTATGGGTGTATATTTGGTTCTTGTACTTTGTATCAGGTAGAAGTCAATGTTTATAAAGAACTTGAATCCTACTCTCTTAGTCCGGAAATAACTGACTTTGGTTTGTCTTGCCTGTATTTAAATGTATCTAGACATTAGCGTATAGATACATTTAAATATAGACAAACCTAAATCAGTTATTTCTGGAGAAAGGGAGTACAAAACTCTCGTTGGTTTTTGATGTATTGATCGCCTCGGTACCTTAAAGACTCAAATGATGTTTGGAGTTTTTTGAAACAATATATCACGCTTACAAATTTGACCTACTTTTGATAAATCGATAGAAAGTCGTTTAAGTGGGCATGGTCTAGGAAGCTTGAAAACTACTACTAATAAACATTGTAGCCTTTAAAATATAATTGTATAACTTTAAGACCAATCTTCCACTTACCCGTAGTTCAAAATTTTCCTGATATTGACAAATCATTTTAAATTAGTTTAAACGTGTGAAGTTAGAAAGGAAGCTTGAGAACTCATACACTTTGGTAACTATAGGTGAAACATGGTTCAAACTTTGTCTGGAAATCGCCTGTGGCATTCCGAGCCATATTCACCATGATTTCTCTTAAGAAAATAAACTATTCACCCAGAAATGTTTTTTCTAATTATTTTTTCCAAAACAAATACTAGTGACGCACTAAATAAATCACGGGAAAACAATTACGTGTTAAAATTTTATGAATAAGTATGGTGCTTTTGTGAGAGATTTCATGAACCAGGCATAAATAGATCATCTGAAAAGTTTGAAAAAAATATTTCGTTGGATATGTGGTTATGTGAATGCAAGGTCAAACCTTATGTAAAAAACTATTTATGTTCAAAAACAAATTTATTACAAACAAATAAAACATTCACAAATTAAATGTTTGATGGGAAAATATTTAGGTACTTTCTACTTATTGTTTCCAAAAAATGCTAGTGACACACTAATAAAACACGGGAAAACAATTACATGTTAATTTTTTTTGAAGAAATACGGTGCTTTTGTGAGACATGTAATGGACCAAAGATAAATAGATCATCTGATAGTTTGAAAAAATCTTTGTTGGATATTTGGTCATGTGAATGAAAAGTCAAATCTTATGTACAAACAATTTATGTTAAAAAACAATTAACAAGTTTATTACAAACAAATAAAAGATTCAAAAATTAAATGTTTGGTGAGCAAATATTTAGGTACTTTTGTATAAACATTAACGTTTTATATGAAATGAGTATCTTACATTTTGGCAAGCAAAATGAGTCTCTTATATATAAAATGTGTTGAGTAAAAGAGCAATTTACCAAGCGAATTGTCCATAATAAACGCTAGATAAAACATGATTAGAATAATAGAAATCATAATAATCATGTGAAATAGAGAAAACATATTAAGGCAGATAATCAAACATATTGCAAGGCGTAGGACTTGAGATGCGATCAGAACAAGGTTAAGAAAGAAAATATACACGATAGCAGCAACAGAGGAACCGCCGGCGTTCGCGTTGACACTGTCGCCAGCCATGTTGTCGAGGTAGAGCGTGCTAATGTCGGAGAAGAAGTCCTCGTTGGAGAAGTTGTAACACCCCAGTTTTAGTTAAACTTTAATAATGGTTTGATTGTGCATCATGAGCATCATCTAAAAAATGAAACTAAGAAAGTTAAAGACAAAAACCTAAACCCTACCCTCTCCCTCTATTTGAAAACAATTCAAATGGTTTTGAAAATGTTTGAAAAGTACCAAAATGTGGAGCCCAACTGGTTATGAGGGGCCCATAGTATTTTAGATCTTTATAAAACCCTGTGGCATTTTTGAAATATCCCAAAATAGTTTTGTATAGGAAATTACAAAACCGAATTGGAAAACAGATTTAGAAAAAGGGTTTTCTATAAAAAAATAGATCTAGACCAGAACCAGGCCAGCCCATCTACTCCCTCTCCTTTCTTCTGCTCAGCGCGCTGCAGCCAGCGGCCCAAGTGCGGCCCAGACCAGCCCGCGGCCAGCTCGTACCCCTTCGTCTTTTCTTTCTTCTTCCTCCTCTCGCCAGAAGGAATGCCAGTGACCGAAGTTGCTGCATGGCAATTCCGGCACCGTCCCTGCCTCGCCGAGATGCCCGCCCCACCAAGCTGCTCGCTACCGACGTTGTCGACGCCTATAAGACCCTCTACCGCTGCTAGACGAGCCTTATCCTCTCCCTATCCCCAATTTCTTGCTCGGCCAAACCCTAGCTCCGTCAGGCATCTCGCCGCCCGCCGTCTCCGGCCTCCCCTCGACCAGTCATGGGTTCCATCGTGATCCCCTTGCTCCTCTCGTTCGATTGCCCCTCTCGGAGAAAGCCGGCATGGTCCGAATCGCTTCAATCGAGACCTCGGTCTCCGATCACCTTCACCACAATCCTCATCGATTCCGGCCTCCTCACTCCTCCTCGTCATCACCAATCGCTTCTAGGTGAGCTCGCGGTCCTCGTGGACCATCTCCCTGCCTCCCTTTCACCTTGCTTTGGAGCCGCGCCGTCGACCTGTGAGCTCTGCCGCCAGACGTTGTCTGTGCCGATGCTCCAGCGACCAAAACAAGGCGGTGCCGCGAGGGTTAGGTCCGTCTCGGTGAGCTTATTCTAGTGCGCTAAGTCTCACAGCCCCGCGCGTGCTCCTTCTCCGTCCCTGTGCGTCGCCTGGGAGCTCACCGTTGGGTGACGTCGTGTTAATGTCACCGTGACGCCAGCACGCGCACGGTCAAGCCCAGTCAAACCCGAGGTGGGTTCCTCCCTGTCCACGTGGAGGCTGAGGTGGCCAGTGCCCCACCCGTCAGCCGCAGAGGCTAGGTCCAGTAGCGGTGTAAAAAGGTTAACCCCCCCCCCCAGCTGATGTCATAATGTTGCAATAAACCTTTTTAAATAATTTCAGAAATTGATTAAAACTTGTAAATTCAATAACTAATGATTTATCAATCAGAAAAATATGAATAATATATCAAAATGTTCATAAAAATGAGATCTAATTAATTAAGATATAATCATGGATTGTTAAGCAACTTACATGAAAATTTTAATTAGAAGAACAAACCAACCCCTCTCATATACATCCGGAGTTTTCCCAAATTAGGGTTTATACCCCTCGGAACCCCCGATTAAAAGTCCGAGCATGTCTTAGGGTTACTTTTCAGTACAATTTAACTTGTCTTATCATCATCCTTGCTTGAGCATTGCATCGATGCCATGCGTTGATTGTTTCCTTCTCTTTCCGGTGTTTGGTTCTTGCCGGTAGAATATGAGATCGAGATCAAAATCAAAGTCAGAGATCAACACCGTCGAAGCTCGAAGATCGACGAACAATACTTGACCAACTGTAACCAAGTCAAGTGCTAGATGTCCAAAGATCTGCTTATCGGTTATCAACTGGCAAAGGAAAGCATAGCCCCACCATGATATAATCCTATAATTTCAAAAGAATTGCAATTCTTGCCATGATTCATACGATTCTACTATGGTCTTTTATCGATAGATAGAGTATCCTATCTGTTGCATACTCCCTTTGAGATTATATTACCTGATCCACTACTCCTAACATAACTAGGTTTGGCTTGTGTGAACTGCTAGAGCTTATATCTGTGTCTTGCATAGCCATGCATAGCTGTCAATGCTACTCCATCCAGATGATGTATCAGATACAAAGAATCTAGTATTACAGCAGAACATGATGAGATGATATCAGAAGTGATATGAGATTAAACATGCTAAGGCTTGTATGGGAGGCCACGGTGGGATGTGGTTTTTCTAGTCCTAGGCTCGCCACCACTAGAAACTGAGTTCTTGCGTTTGGAACCGAGATGAGCGTATAACCACACGGGGCTTGGGAACCCTCGCCTGATTAACTTGCCTAGTAGATTCCATGAGTCACATGGTTCGGAGTTCCATTCGACATATGCATAGAAAACCTTTTGAAAGATTTGTCGAGTGAAGGTGCATTCATAACAGGTAGGTAAGCGTGGCCGGGGTTGCTTGGGGTCGATGGAGCCCCTGGTGAACCAAACTCGCCTCACATCTTTAAGGACCGGCTTCGGGACTTGACCCGCTACGGTGGAACCATCCTTATTGCGTGACTCATGGTCTCAGCAAAAGCAAAAGGTAAAGGTCGTGGCCAACCACCCTCTGTCGGCCTTCCAGGGAAGAGGGCTAAAACGTTGGCATTAAGAGTCGGTTGGTACGTGTGGGTAAAGTTGTACACCCCTACAGGGTTAAATCTTTTCGAAAAGTCGTGTTCACAGTTATGAATGCTTGGTGACTAGATTCTAAGATCATAGAGAACTTTAACCTAATCAACATGTGCTTAAGGATGCTTCCTCATGGGTACGAGGGGGTGATCCTAGATATTGTTCAAATGATGATGATTTGGTGGATATCACAAGATGATGATCAATATTTCAGAGATGTCGCTCTCTTATCCCCTTTTAAAATATTCTGAATAGACGAGCTTCTTCCCTCCCTTGTTTTATAAACAAAGACGGCTTTATGCAAAACAACTCCACCAGCCATAAGTCTTGCGGAGTACACCCTGTAGTCACCCTTTCTTTGTTGATAATTTTGGCAGAGTAAGTGTTCCCTTGAAGATCAGTTTTGGCACTACATCGACATTGACGAGTAGCTTGGGGTTCCCGGCCGGCATCCTAGAATCTATGGGATGGGACGTCATCATTATGCCTCAGGCCTCTTAGTCCATTTGTTAAGTTTGTTATACTTAATAGCATAATTTGCCTTCCGTTGTTTGATGTTTGTGGTCAGTGACCTCTGCTTGTAATAATTTGGTTCTCTGCTCAGTTATGAGCTTGCTGTAATAAATTTTATGTTGTAGGGTCACTGTTGTGTTACCTATTCTTCACTGGATATTCTCGAGCTCAAGGTTAAGCTTATGTCAGACGGAGGTCTGGGATTTGTTTAGCCCTGATCCCGGGGGTGTCATAGAAGACGTCGGCGCAATCTCTATCCGTGAAGGAGTCTGTCATGAAGCTAGTAGTCGCGCCAATAGCGCTCCCCAAAAATCTTATCGCCCTTCTCCTGTACAGGACTCGAAGCAGCGGGGTCTCGGAGGTCTACTGTCCTAGCTCGCAGTGCACGCTGCAAGACGGGATGGGGAATACTAGTTAGCGCAGTGCTCTGGAACTGGAGACGCAAAGGATGTGTTTCCATGTGTCTGAGAGGAGGCGCGGCCTCTCTCTTATAGGCATAGAGGGGAAGGCAAATAGGCTGCGCAGGAGATGAAATGAATGGACGGGAGTTGAAGCGAACAGGCGACAACCCACCAGACAGCCTACACTCAGTTTGTATTTATTTATCTCGTATTAAAAGTCCACTCGAGCAAAACATTTCAGCTTCTATACAACTATTCATATACAATTTGTGCATGGCAAAATAAAGCTAGGCTCGGCGAGATTCCCGCAACCCGCGGCGCGCGCACGTCGTGACGTGACATGACGTGACGTGACGAGGCGAGCGAAGAGGAGGAGGAGGAGCGTGCGTGTATATGTCTTCTCTTCTCAAGCTCATACAAGTGGTGGAAGAGATCTCCTTATAAGCTGGTCCAACTTCCACTCAACTAGCAATGTGGGACTAAACATTTGTCTCAGCTCTTGCCTTACATGAATGGGACAAATGGGCCTCTAGGATTTTAGGAATTTATTGGAATATAATAAATGGGCTAGGGCTATTTAGGCACAAACCCCCACCAGATCCCAGAGGGACGTGAAGTTTGCCTTTGGTTCCAAAACATTATTTATATACCTTTACTATAGCGGAGACTGTTAAGTTGAACTTCCACCTAGAGCTTTATGTTATACTAGGTTGCAACTTGTACATTGGACTATGCCTTGAACTGCAAGTTTGCTGCGAACCTAGCTTCACAAAAGTCTTGACAGATACTAGGCTACCGTGGGACTTCCCCGAGGGTGGAGCTTATGCGTCATACTCCATGACCTTTCATGAATTTACTAGAGAGCACCCTACTCTAATAGATTGCAACATTTTAATAGTTAGACTCATATAGGTGTGTTCTTCAAAAGATGTTCTGCAGGACAACATCTTTCCTTAGGATAAGCCACTTAGAACACATTAAGATAATAAATCAACCTGCCATGCAGAATAGGAAAGTATTGCACCTTTATGGAGTGGTGTTTATTAAAGTAGAGATACTTTCCTCTCATCTAACCAACAACTTGTCTCCCAATTCTAATTCACGGGATCTCCGATCACATAGAGTGGTTTACCACTTTGGAAATCTCAAATTGTGGGTCTCATACCCACCACCTTCGATGCATTTTCTATCATGTTGCGTGATAGACCCTTTGTGAAGGGATCTGCCAAGTTTTTAGATGTTTCGAATCCATTGCAATAACTCCGAAGTTTCTCATTTTCCTAACAGATTTCAGTCTTGATGACTTCAAATTATCCTTAGAACTATTTACCTTGAAAATCAGAGTTTGATTATCACAGTTCATAAGGATTGCGGGTATTGGTTTTTCAACCACAGGTAAGTTCGTCAAGAGTTCACGAAGCCACTCCTCTTCAACAGTGGTTGTGTCTAATGCTGTGAGTTCTGCTTCCATAGTTGACATTGTTAAGATGGTCTGCTTGCAAGACTTCCAAGAAGTAACGCCACCAGCAAGTGTGAATACATATCCACTCGTGGCCTTTATCTCGTCATCATCAGATATCCAATTTGAATCACTATAACCCTCTAGTACCCTCGGATACCCGGTATAGTGAATGCCATAGCTCGCAGTGACTTTTAGATAGCTCATAACTCTCTTAAGAGCATGCCAGTGATCATCTCCTGGATTTGAAACAAATCAACTGAGTTTGCTTACAGCAAAGGAGATGTCAGGCCTCGTAGCACTAGCTAAATACATAAGCGAGCCAATAATTTGAGAGTATCTCAGTTGGTCTCTAGAATTTCCTCGATTCTTTAGAAGCAACACACTAGGATCATATGGTGTAGGAGAAAACTTGAAGATGCTATACCCGAAACGACTCAAGACCTTTTCCACATAGTGGGACTGAAGAAATGTAATCCCTCCGTCATCATCTCTCAATAGTTTGATGTTCAGGATGACATCAGCTACTCCCAAATCTTTCATCTCAAAGGAACGAGATAAGAAATCTTTGACCTCCTTAATTGCATTAAGATTGGTTCGGAAAATCAGTATATCATCAACATAAAAACAAAGGATGACTCCCTCACCCCCACCATGGCGATGGTACACACATTTATCAGCTTCATTTACAACAAAGCCTGCAGCAGTTAAAGTTCTTTCAAACATCTCATGCCACTGCTTAGGGGCTTGTTTTAGGCCATATAAAGACTTTAACAACTTGTACACTTTCCTTCTTGACCATTTACCACAAAGCCATCTGGCTGATCCATGTAAATTTCCTCATCCAACTCTCCATTAAGGAAATTTGTAACGTCTATTTGATGAACGAGAAGACAATGAGATGCAGCCAATGAGAGTAATACTCGAATGGTCGCTAGTCTAGCAAGAAGTGAGTAAGTTTCAAAAAAGTCTTCACCTTCCTTTTGAGTATATCCCTTGGCCACAACCGTGCCTTGTACTTATCAATAGTACCATCAGTATAAGCTTTTTCCTAAACACCCACTTGCATCATACAGGTTTGCACCCATAAGGGAGATCAATGATCTCCGATGTTCCATTAGCTAAAATGGAATTCATCTCACTATGGACGGTATCTTTCCAGTAGTCAGCATCAAGAGATGCATATGCTTCTGAAATGGAAGTGGGAGTGTCATCCACAAGGTACACAATGAAATCATCACCAAAGGACATTGCAGACCTTTGTCTCTTGATCCTTTTAGGAATTTCATTATCATCCTCCTTAGGACTTTTAGAGTGTTCAATTGGAATGGTAGGTTCAGAAAATGTAGCAAATTCCTGATTAGATGAACTAGGTATCTCTGGATTTGATGAGTTAGGGTTATCCTTCATAGGAAAGATATCCTCAAAGAAAGTTGCATCAATCAACTCCATGATTGTAACGACATGAATGTTAGGTACTTCAGATTTTACTATCAAGAATCTATAACCAATGCTATGAAAAGCATAGCCAGAAAAACACAATCAATGGTTTTTTGTCCAAGCTTGCGCTTCTTGGGGATTGGTACATTAACCTTTTCCAAATAACCCCAAGTACGTAAGTAAGAGAGTTTTAATCTTTTTGTAACATGCCAAAAATATTAATCAAGGTTATCAAATTCCAATCACCAAAATTAGGGTTAACAAAAACTTTTGTTAATTAAAATCATATGAATGCATGTGTGATTGTGTTGAATGTATGAATGCATCAATGGACTTGTGTGATTGTTGTGAATAGCAAGGAATGGTTTAAAGATGAACACAACATGATCTAAATCAATTCCAAGAAGAATCAAATCAATAGAAATTCAAAAACAAACAAAATAAGCTAATGGTCATTTTTGCCAATCTTGCTCACTAGACCACTTTGGGTGTTTCTAGTCCAAGATTTCAAACAGAAACAATTCCAATTCTGTTCACCCCTTGCTAGACCAAGTGAAAGTGAACCCAGGCCCACCTTTCAAACCCACATAAACATTTGGCAACTTGATTCAAATGACAATTCAAAATTGAATCTATATCATATGTGAAGATCACCATTTCTCAAAATCCAACCAAACCAGTGCACCTTGACAAAACCAAGCAACCATAGACTACCTAGTATGTGACTAGTACACCCACCAATTTTCATTCAAAAATTCAAATCTCTTGCGGCCATTTTATCAAACACCTTCTGATCACAAATCAAATAAAACATCAAACACTATAGTGAGCAGTGTTTGTGCCTAACTTGTTCCCTCTCTAGCTCACAATACACTCTCAGTAGATCCTATAACTTATTTAACCAGCCCTAGCTCACTGTAAACTTGACAATGCCATCAATGGTGACCATGACCGAGCCCCAATTGCCACCCCAGTGTCGACAGCAAGCTAGAGGCCTCACTAGCCTCGCCAACCTTATCTAGCCGGCACTCCACCGTCCACCGCCACCCCCTGTCCAACGCTTGAGCCCTGCCAGCCACTGGACCACACATAAGGAGCATGCCCAGTCTCTCTGTGACCATGTCGAGAGAGCATCAGAGCACCGTGCTCGACATGCTCGCACAGACCTCTCCCCGCCCTCTCCGCTCGCATACGTGATCACCTCCACCCAGGGAACCGCCCAGACATGCCCATTTGCCGCCACGTGGACCGTAGACGTTGTGTGCCATTAAAACTTCCATCGGAACCGACCAGAGCATCGAAGTGTTCCGACCGCATCGCACCGTCCCACCCCTCGCCACCATGCCGTTGAGCTTCACCAGGAGGCAGCGCACTGTCCCCTATCCCCATCCATGCCGTTAGCTCACTGTGCAGACAACCACAATGAGCTCCACCCGCACCCTTCGGTCCCCATGTCACACTATAAATAGAGGCCTTCCCCGTTCGATTTCAGCACACCATCTCACTCCCCTCTCTCTTGGAACCACCCCACCTCATCCCCAGAGCAAGGCGAGCGCCAGGTGGCCGGAATTTTGCCGGAGCTTGCCGCTACTGGAGGAGAAGGGCGTCGTTGATTGGAGCCGCCCCAGGAGGAGCCACAGGTACCAGGAGGATTGCCTTCGTCGACTTCGTTGTTCGCCGCCATCGTCGACCATCGCCGGATCCCTGGTGAGCCCCCACTGATCCCCACTAGCCATGCTAGGGTTCGACCTCGCCGCGTTCTGTTCAGACGTGGACGATGAACCTCAGCCATAGATCTAGCTTCTAATCCTACGACCCTAATCATCCCGTACCCCTTCACACCCCCTATCTCATTTACTGGTGGGGACAATCACTTAAACCTCCCGGGCGCGCTGTGCGCAGTGGGCCGACCCAGTTAACACTCCCGCGCGACCCAGTCACTCAAATTTAGGTTTATCAATTTAGTTTCAAACTTAGTTCTGTCTCTAGATTCAAAAATCAATCCAGAGAGATTCACTAAACCAAATTGCATGAAACTATTTTTATAGAAAGGTACTGAAATTCTTAACCCAAGCCTGGATTCAAATCATTTGGAATTGTAGATCACCAATAGTAAAAATAACAAGGCAGAGACTTTTCTGCATTCAAACATTTTTCAAAATTCAACCATAGATGCTTTTGAGTTGATTCCAACTCTCAAAAATCACATTTTATAAGACCTTTCTAAATATATAAAAATATCTTGGTTTGCTTGCAGAAATAATGGACAAGTAATAAAAGAATGCCTCATAGGCATTTCTAGTCACTTTATTTAATTAAAATAAAAAGGTTAAACATTATTAAATTGTGACACCACTTTAAATCACATTCCCAAGTATTGAAATATGTGGTGATGACATGTGTCAACATGATCCCATGTTTTAGTTGGAGAATATTAAATCTTAAGTAGTTTTTAATGAGTAGAAATTACTTTTATAAAAGAAAATAAATAGAACCTTTGCCTTAATATTTGTGATAATAGTGATGATGCTAGGTCATCTAGTGAAGACCTTGGTGTGATAAACAGAACTAGTTAAGTATTTTTGGTGATTGTGTGCCCCGTATTTATTTATAGACGCTAGTACCGAGCAAGGATGCGAAGAGGAAGGAGGATAGTACGAAGGAAGAAGCCGAGGAGAACTTCAACAAGTTCACTACACAAGGCAAGCTATCCTAGCAAGCTCCTATCGTAGCAAGCTAAGATAAACCATGCAAGTCATACTTGCAAGCTTAACCTACAATATAATCTATGCGATGCATTAGGCATGCCTTGATTATACCAATTGATGATACCCAATCCTAGTTTTACTTTCAAGATTAGTTACTTTATTTCTTTATCAAATCTTTTACTTGTGTTTTACTTAGTGATTTGTAGATTTTAGAAAGAATTTTAAATGTAGCATAAAGAGCATAAAATTTGGCCTAAGTTAGATAAATCTTGATGTCATCCTGAGGCATGAGATTGAACCTAGATCATTCACACTTGATTACCAACCCTCACTAGTGTTTACCCCCACATGTAGATGCTAGTGCTAAGCATAAAAAATTGACCACTTTAGATGGGAATACTTGGTGAAAATGATTATCACACCAATGAAATGTTTTGACATGTGTTCTTGAACACCAGATGATTTTGATGATGAAAAAGTTGAGGCATGAGCCTTAACCCTTTATAAAACTGATGGTTGACTAGATGCGATACTATTCCAATTTTACTGTACAACCACAATACCCAAAATTTGGGTAGGGCTTGACTGGAAGTTTATATACCTTAGTATGGATTCCCTTGCGGCCAAGGTTTGAGCTGAGGCTACCTTGTGAAGATTGTCCACCTGTGCAGTTCCCAAGATTATAGTTGGTCGGTTGGGAGGCCAAACTCATAGGAGAGGTGCCTATACTAGGGCATGTAATTGAAAGGTTAGGATTGATTATACGTATTACTAAGTATGGTGAATTCAAGATTGTTCCTGGTGGATGTATCGAATATTGTGGTGAAAGTGTACCACCTCTGTAGAGTGTTAAACTATTCGAATAGCCGCGTCCGTGGTTATGGACAGTTGGAGTGGCCATACTGTTCCGTCGTCAGATGTTTTCAAAATGACTTGTGAAATGAATCATGACTTTGACTTGACCACAATAGCGTTATGAAAGTGAAAACTAAGTTCCCACTTAGGTGTTATAAAACTTTCAACTAGCTTTCTTTGCTTCTGAACTCATTTAAGGTAAACCTGGATTTTTGCAAAACAACCTAGAGCCTAGTATTCCTACTCAAACCACTTCACTTGTTAGTATTAGTTTGTGAGTACTTGAAGAGTACTTATAGCTTTGTCCCTGGCTATTCCCGTGGCTAGACTATGAAGAGGACTATCAGGAGGATGGACCGTAGGAAGGTTACGACAACTAGGATCATCTCGCATCGTCAGCATTGCCTGTGACCATGAAGATGGAGGTTCGCCCATGTTGTCATTATTATAATATTCCGCTGCTTGATTGTATTAAGACTGGATCATGAGATCCTTTATTTTTTTGTAAGACCTTATGTATGATTTGTATTGGATGATGTACTGTGATATCCAATATGTTATGTCTCGCAAAAATGGTAATCCTAGGATTGTGATGTATGGCATAAAAGGCATATGGGATTAAAAATCTGGGTGTTGACACTTTTATTCTCCCATTCTTCGAATGGAGTAATTTCTTTGTTCTTTGTGGGAACTTGGTTTAGGACTTGACACGCAGTCAATAGTGCCTCCTCCCACCATTCCTTGGAGAGACCTGATGTGTCTATCATGGCGTTAACCAAATCAGTTAGAGTATGGTTCTTTCTTTCATCTACTCCATTTGACTGGGGTGAGTAGGGAGGCGTCCTCTCATGAATTATGCCATGTTCCGCAGAAAAGAAATCAAACTCGTTGGAAAAATACTCTCCACCATGATCAGACCTAAGCCTCTTAATCTTTCGATCAAGTTGAATTTCTGCCTCAGCTTTATAGATTTTGAAGAAACTCAAAGCCTCATCTTTTGATTTCAGAAGATACTCATGACAATATCTCATAGAGTAATCGATCAAATTCATGAAATATTTCTTCCCGACTTTTGTCAACACACCATTCATCTCACAAAGATCGGAATGTATGAGCTCTAGTGGTGTTAAATTTCTCACTTCTGATGTCGTATGGGACTTGCGAGGTTGTTTAGCTTGCATGCAGAGTTGGCACTTAGATCCCTTAACAGTTGTGAAATCAGGGATTATATTCATTTTGGCTAGCCGCGTCATACAACCAAAATTAATATGACAAAGACGAGAGTGCCAGAAATTTGTTTCAAAATTTGTGGAAATATGATTAACAACTTTATTACAAATGTCTGACAGAGATAAGCGGAACAAGCCTCCGCACTCATAGACTTTACCAACAAAGGTTCCATACTTAGAAATTACAAATTTATTGGACTCGAATACAATCTTGTAGAAATATCGACACAGAAAATATCCGCTAACAAGATTTTTATTTATTGAGGGAACATGATGCATGTTCTTTAGGCGCACGGTCTTTCCTGAAGTGAACTTCAGATCGAACGTACCAACACCATGAATAGAAGCATGCGAGCCATTCCCCATCAGCATGGTTTGAGTCCCACTGACCTAATATGAAGAAAACATGGAAATATCAGAATAGACATGTATATTAGCGCCCGTGTCAATCCACCAATCAGGAGAATGACATAATGAAAGAATAGTAGGTAATATACCATACCCAACATCTTTCATATCAACGTCGCCCATGACAACATTAGTAGTCTTGCTGCCCTTCCCATGCTGACGCTTGTCAAAGCGGTTGGGACAAGCAGGAGCCCAATGATCAAGATCACCGCACACATGACAAACACCTTTCTTATTATCAGTCTTCTTCTTGAAGCTGGTAGACTATAAGGCCTTGTTCTTTCTATCGAACTTTCCTTTGCTGTCAAACTTTCCTTTGTTCTTGAACTTGTGAGGCTGGCAGTTCCTTTTCTGTACCAGATTAGCATTAGAACCTCGCTCGATACCTCGAACACGTGTGTCTTTTGCTCTCGCCTTCTCTTCCACATCAAGAGTCCCAATGAGATCCGTCACGTAGAACTCTTGTCATTTGTCCTTTAGAAAAGTAGCAAAATTCCTCCATGACTGGGGAAATCTGGCAATAATGCGTCCGGCAACAAACTTGTCAGGTAATACACAAGTGAAGTGCTCAAGCTCCCTGGCAAGTGATTGTATCTCATGAGCCTGCTCCACAATGGGGCGGTCATCAACCATCTTATAGTCATAGAATTGTTCCATGACATATAGTTCACTTCCAGCATCGGAGACTCCAAATTTTTTCTCAAGCGCATCCCACATATCCTTGCCATTGCTAAATGACAGATATGAATCGACAATATTGTCGCCAAGAATGCTGATTAAGGCAGCCTTGAAAGTGGTATCATGTTTTTGGAACGCCTATTCCCGAGCGGGGTTAAGATCTCCCTTAGGTGCGCCATAGATGGTGTTATAGTAGCTCATGGTTTGAAACCAGAGCACTTCTCTCGCACGCCATCATTTGTAATTGACACCTTCGAACACAGGTGGCTTCATTGAAGCAACAAAGCCACATGGGGCAAATTGCCTGAAATAAGGTTTTTGGATTGTTGAGTAAAAGAGCAATTTACCAAGCGAATTGCCATAATAAACACTAGACAAAACATGATTAGAATAATAGAAAGTATACTAATCATGTGAAATAGCGAAAACATATTAGGGAAGAAAATCAAACAGATTGCAAGGCATAGAACTTGAGATGCTATCAGAACAAGGTTAAGGAAGAAAATATACACGACAATAGTAGCAGCAGAGGAACCGCCGGCGTTCATGTTGACACCGTTGCCCGCCATGTCGTCGAGGAAGAGGGTGCTGATGTCAGGGAAGAAGTACTCGTTGGGGAAGACGTCGGAGCAATCACTATCTGTGAAGGAGTCCGTGATGAAGCCATTAGTCGCGCTAATAGCGCTCCCGGAAAACCTTATCGCCCTTCTCCCGTACAGGACCCGAAGCAGCGGGGTCTCGGAGGTCTACTGTCCCAGCTTGCAGTGCGCGCTGCAAGACAGGATGGGGAAGACTAGGTAGCACAGTGCTCTGGAATTGGAGACACAAAGGATGTGTGGATGTGTCTCTGAGAGGACGCGTGACCTCTCTCTTATAGGCACAGAGGGGAAGGCAAACAGGCTGCATAGGAGATGAAACGAATGGACAGAAGTTGAAGCGAATGGGCGGCAGCCCACCGGATAGCCTCCACTCAGTTCGTATTCATTTAGATCGTATTAAAAGTCCACTCGAGCAAAACGTTTCAGCTTCTGTACAACTTTTCATATAACATTCATGCATGGCAAAATAAAGCTCGGCTCGGCGAGATTCCCGCAACCCGTGGCGTGCGTGCGCGCGTCGTGACGAGGCGAGGCGTGGCGTGGCGAGGCGAGCGAGGAGGAGGAGGAGCGCGCGTGTATATGTCTTCTCTTCTCAAGCTCGTACAAGTGGTGGAAGATCTCTCCTTATAAGCTGCTCCAACTTCCACTCAACTAGCAATGTGGGACTAAACATTTGTCCCAGCTCTTGCCTTGCATGAATGGGCCAAATGGGCCTCTAGGATTTCAGGAATTTATTGGCATATAATAAATGGGTTGGGCCTATTTAGGTACAAATTCCAACAAAATGTTTGATGCAACCAAAAATATTGTGGATGGCTAGTGGAGGGTGGATGATGAGAGGGGCATGTCAAGTCGTGCCATGTTGTGCATGTCAAGCCGTGCCATGGCTAGTGGAGGGTGGATGATGAGGCTAGTCGCGGTTGCCTCAGAGGCACCCCAAAATTATGACTGTGCGCATCAAGTGTGGGAAGTAGAGTCAGGATATCGGCTTACCCTAGTCTTCATCAGCGACATTTCCACATGCATCGGTTTCATCAGCGACATTGATTGTCCCCTTGATTCAGCTAATCTGCCATATTAATCTCGGATCACCTCCTTCTTATTTATTCTCTCTCCTTCCCCATGATCCTAGATCACCAAAGAATCTCTAATCCCTAGCTTATAGCCCGTCAGTAATCCATGGCCACCTTCTAGCTGCCGCTAGCCGTACCGAAGCAGAAAGACAACAGCGTCCCCTCACAGGAGGATAATGCCCTGCGCATTTGGGCCTTCTCTCCACAGAGAACACCATGTCAGCTGGCATGCGCCTTTCTTGATGTCGGCTACGGGTACCGCAAGTACCATATGTATGGCCTCCACAACACTCCAGACAGGACATTGATGGTCAAGTTCGTCAACTTCAGGGACGCCCATATCCTATACGGACAGGCCTTCCACTGTGGTTGTGAGATGGTGATGTTCACCAGGGCCAATATCTTCACCAACTATTGGGACCAGTTCCCCAACATTGGAAACTTCATCCAAAGAGTCCTCCCACAGCTACCGATGCCTCAGGAGGTGCCACCGGCTTATTCGATGGTACCGCCAAGTCAGGAGCCGGCGATGGCGCTAGAGTTATCGTTGGTGCCGATGTCTAACAAGCTTCCGTTGGAGGCATGGGACTAGGTGCGAGGAGGCGCCGGACCTGCACTAATTCAATAGCAAGTTCTATATATGCAAAGTCATGTTGTTATGTTAATGGTTGAATGAATTTTGTGTTGAGATGATAAGCGATTAACCTTAGGTAACGAGGGTTGTCAAAGGAAATAAAATGCGTCGCTAACCACCGTGGTCGTGGCAAGAACGCGCAGAGGCGCAACAGGCACGCGGGAGTCCGCATGAAAGAGGCGCAAGAAGGCAACGGGGAGGCGCATCAGGCACGTGGGTAGTGCAATAGTTGCCAACGCGGAGGCAGCGGTAGTGCAAGCAAGCGTGGGCGATTGCTGCTACTCCCTTCGATCCAAATAAATTGACGTGGATTTGTCTAGATACAATGTATTTTGATTTTGGGCTAGCTATCCATTGGATTTTTCCTCTATTCATCCAATTTGTGCCTCGATTCATCTGATTTGTCTTATGTGTATTTCGATTTTGATACAATATTGAAGGGATAAGGGTAGGCTACACTAGCACAAATCAAAAAAATTCTACCGCGTAAACCAGGATTACTGTTGTCATAGATCTTGGGATTACCACTAGACGCGTAGTTGCGGAACTTGATGAAGCACGTCGGGGCAGTGTAGATGTTCTACGTCTCCTCCTCGTCCTCATCCCACGAGCAGCTCCCCTTGCGGCTCGTCCAAGTGCTACAGATGCAGCACCTCCGAGGTATCCACACATGCGGGGTGGAAGTGTCAGACGCCGGACTGCTAGGTCCGCACGTGCAACACGGACGTGAGGAGTGGTGGCTGGGTGTAATGCTCAACTCTGTTCATCTCGCCCCACCCTCTCTTAAATAGGCGTCCCTAGTGGTACATTAGCAGCCCATTAGTAGCCTAACCCTGGTCTAATTCGGATCCAATCCTCATTAGGCTTCCAGCCCCTTAAGTGTGTGACCCTATAGGTTCATATATGTATAGGCATGACACGAATAAACTTATTTTGTTAATAGTTGTTAGCGTCCTCTAGCAAGACGTGCCAAACTTCTGAACGCATACAAAGATCATTCGGACAAACCATCACAAGGTTTAGTACATGACTTTCCCTTTGCCTCACGATATTTGGTCTAGCTCCAAGATGACCTCCCTTTCTTGATATTGTGATTCGGAATCCCTTTACTTGGTTAACTCTTAATCATATGTAGCACGGCTATGCATTTTTGGATCCGATCACTCGAGGGGCCCAGATATATCTCTCTCAAGTAGAGAGGGGCAAATACCATCTTGATTGACCAATGCCTTGCAGCATGTTTCAGGACAAACCCGAAAGCTACCTTTATAACTACCCAGTTACGGAGCAGCGTCTAATAGCCTCAAAGTAGGTCGATCCACATCTCAAGTACATGCAACAATCTCAGGTCTAAGGACAAAACATACACGATGTGTAGAGAGAGCTGCAAGTCTAATTGCCAGTCTCAAGTTGGGCCAGTCCAACCCCATGTTCATAACACGTGTCCATATCACTGGTTTGACATCTCCATGTCTATGACTTGCAAAACATAGTCATCAACCAATCGATGTGCTAGTCTAATAATCATGTGTGTCCTCACATGAACTCCGACTAGGGACAACTATTAGATAACCATACAAGTAAAGAGTTTCACAAAAAATTCACATAATTGCCAATCAATACAAGTTGCCTGATATGGTTATTCAAGGAACATTATAATAACTCATGGATACATAAGAAATATAATCATCTCTATTATTGCCTATAGGGCATATTTCCTTCAGTCTCCCACTTGCACTAGAGTCAATCTAGATTGTATCTAATACCTATTGCTCTTGCGTGCACTTCATGCGCAGGTTGTGGGAGTGGCTTGGTAAAGGGATCAGCAACATTTGAGTCTGTATGTATTTTGCATATCATGACACTACCATCCTCAACAAACTCACGAATTTGATGGTAACGCATGCAAATATGTTTGTTATTCTGGTGCTGTCTAGGCTCCTTCGCTTGTGCAATAGCACCATTGTTGTCACAATAAACGTCCATGGGATTGGACGCACCTTGAACCACCCCAAGAACGATCAGGAAATTCATAATCCAAACAGCTTCCTTTGTAGCCTCCGAGACGGCAATATATTCATCTTCTGTTGAAGAGGAGGCCACCGTATCTTGCTTAGAACTTTTCCAACTCACTTCACCACCATTCATGATAAACACATAACTAGATTGTGATATGGAGTCATCTGAGTCATTAAGGTAACTCGCATTTGTGTAACCCCTTACACTGAGTTCATCCTCACCTCCATAAACTAGGAACACATCCTTAGTCCTTTTCAAGTACTTAAGGATATTCTTTACCGCTACCTAATGATTTACACCTGGATCAGCCTGGTATCTGCTTGTAACACTTAGAGCATAAGAAACATATGGGCGAGTACATATCATTGCATACATGATGGATCCAATGGCCGAAGCATATGGAACCCTTCTCATGTGCTCACGATCATCAGTAGTCGAAGGACACCAAGTCTTGCTCAGTTTAATGTTGTTGGACATGGCTAAGAACCCCTTCTTAGCCTCTTCCATGTTGAACCGTTTCAACACTTTGTCAATGTATGTACTCTGGCTTAATCTAATTAGCCTCCTTGATCTATCTCTTTAGATCTTGATGCCCAGAATATATGCCACTTCTCCTAAGTCCTTCATCGAAAAACTATTTTTCAATGAGGTCTTAACAGACTCGAGCATAGGAATGTCATTTCCAATCAGCAATATGTCATCTACATATAAGATTAGAAATACAAGCGCTCTCCCACTTTCCATCTTGTAAACACAAGGTTCTTGTTTGTTTTTGATGTAGCCAAACTCCTTTACAACTTCATCAAATTGAATGTTCTAACTCCGTATGCTTGCTTCAGCCCATAAATAGACTTTAGAAGTTTGCATACCTTTCTAGCATTGTTTGGATCGACAAAACCTTCGGGCTGCATCATATAAATGTCCTCAATAAGGATTCCATTTTAAAAAGCCATCTTGACATCCATATTCCATATTTCATAGTCGAAATGTGCATCAATGGCTAGAATAATCCGTATAGATTTAAGCATCGCTACGAGCGATAAAGTCCCGTCGTAGTAAACTCCTTGAACTTGTCGAAAACCTTTTGCAACAAGTCGAGCTTTATGGATGTGAACATTTCCATCCATATCAATCTTATTCTTATAGATCCATTTGCACTCGATGGCTTTAAAACCATCACGCAGGTCAACCAAGTTCCAAACTTGATTGTCTCCCATGGACTCTATCTCGGATCTCATGGTGATCAGCCATTTCTTAGAGTCTGGGTCCACCATCGCTTCTGCATAGGTTGCAGGCTCATCATTTTCTAACAATAATAATTACCGTGTTTCGCGGAGCCTCGCCGACCTTCGTGGTTGTGGCGCTTCTATTGACACGGGTTCCTCAACCTGTTCTGCTACAATAGCATCACTCGTAGAAGCATCCCCGACTGGCTCATCTTGAACTTCTTCAAGTTGCACCGACCTTCCACTCGTTCCCTTTGTGAGAATTCTTTCTCTAGGAAAACACCACTACGAGCGACAAACACTTTTCCCTCTTCTCGGTTGTAGAAGTAATAGCCTAAGGTTTCCCTCGGATATCCCACAAAAATGCACTTATCTGATTTGGGTGTTAGCTTGTCAGACTAAAGTCACTTGACAAATGCATCACAACCCCCAATCTTTAGAAAAGACAAACTGGGATTCTTTCTAGTCCACATCTCATATGGTGTCTTACTACGGATTTAGATGGTACCCTATTAAGTGGGAAAGCTGCCGTTTCTAAAGCGTAACCCCAAAATGATAATGGTAAATTCGACTGGCTCATCATTGATCAAACCATGTCCAACAGAGTTCGATTGCACCGTTCGGAGACCCTGTTTCTTTGAGGCGTTCCGGGCGGCGTGAGCTGGGGAACAATTCCACAACTCTTAAGATGATTGCTAAATTCGTGACACAAATATTCACCTCCACGATCAGATCGCAAGGCCTTTATTTTCTTGCCACGTTGTTTCTCTACCTCACTCTAAAACATAATGAACCTTTCAAAAGTTTCAGACTAATGCTTCATCAAGTAAACATAACCATATCTACTGAAATCATCAGCGGAAGTAATGAAGTAGTGATATCCTCCTCTGGTCGTTGTGCTCATTGGTCCACATACATCAGTATGTATGAGTTCCAACAAGTATGTCTCTCTCTCAGGTAAACCCGTAAAAGGCGACTTAGTCATCTTTCCAAGTAAACAAGCTTGAGATGTCCCATATGATTCAAAATCAAATGAAGTTAGAACACCATCACCATGGAGCTTCTTCATGCGCCTTTCACTTATGTGACCCAAACGACAATGCTATAAATTGGTAGGACTCAAATCATTAGGCTTAAGCCTTTTAGCACTAACGTTATAAACAGATGCATCATCAATATTTAAAATAAATAACCCATTCACAATGGGAGCATCAGCCATAAACATAACATTCTTAGAGATTACACAACCATTGTTTGTACTCGTGAATGAATATACATCCCTCATCAAACATGAAGGTGATAAAATGTTTCGACCCATACTAGGAATGTAATAACAATTATTCAACTCCATAATAAATCCTGACGGAAGGTGAAGTTGCATGACACCGACGAACAATAGAGCAACCCTTGCTTTATTTCGGACGCGAAAATCAACTTCGCCTTTCTGCACTTCTCTAGTCCTTATTGCCCCCTTCATTGAATTGCAAATATGAGCAACCGATCTGGTATAAAATACCCAAGAGTTAACATAATAATCAGCGAGAAGAATGTCCACAACACTTACAACAAGCGTACCTGAGTGGGAAGTACTCTCACTTCCACTCTTCTTTGAAAGAAGCTTGGTACTTGCTGCAGTTTCTCTTCCAGGGGCCATGTTCAGGACAAAACAAACACTCAGTATCTTCTGCAGGTCCCTCCTTTTGCTTGGGTGCATGCTTAGGGATCATATCCTTAGCCTTTCCCTTCTTCTTATGTTAAGAAGTATCATTTTTCTTGAAGCTAGGCTTGTTCTATACATCCATCACATGGCTATGCCCTACACACCTCTTAATGTCACTTTCTGCTGTTTTTAGCATCCCACATAACTCATTAAGGCCCTTCTGCATCCCATGCATATGGTAGTTCGAAATGAACTGCTCATAGCTAGATGAAAGAGATGCCAAAATGAAATCAGTAGCCAACTATTAGCCTAGTGGAAAATCAAGATTTTCCAAAGTCTGGCTATAACCAACCATTTTGATCACATGGGGGCCTACAGCTGCTCCCTCTGCCAGCTTGCATTCCACAAAGGACTTGGTGACATTGTACCTCTCAGTCCTTTCCTGAGTATAGAACATGTACCTAAGAGCAACGATCATATCGTACGCTTCCTAATCCTGAAACTTCTTTTGGAGTTCAGGTTCCATGCATGCAAGCTTAAGACAACTAACCTCAAGAGAATCATCACATGCTCTCTTGTAGGCATTCTTAAGGGCAGCAGTTGCATTATCAGAAGGTTCATCGGGGATTGGGGTATCCAGAACCGTTTCCTTTTTATCAGAACTGAGAATAATTCTCAGGTTACAGACCTAGTCCGAATGGTTTGTTCCATTTAGTTTATCTTTGTCAAGAATCGAACGCAAAAAAGGTGATGCACTGTTTGGTGCCATTGATCTACAACAGAAAACATGCAAAATACTAAGCCATGGAACCATGAAAGAGTAAAACATATTAAACAATTTAATAGAATATACTCCAACTTAAATCAACATCCCTCTATTGATACTAAGTGATTCAACATCCACAATTATCAATTCAACTAGTGAGCTTTAGCATCACTGCTAGAAGACAAGGTAAATCGGTAAGCAACTCTTGCTAATCATATCATATATGACTCTTGTTGTTGGGGGGCATCTCTATGTCTAACTAGGCGCCCAACCTTTATGCCCCAAGGTCCTTAACTATTAAGATGACTTTGTCAAGCTCACCAACCTTTATGCGTGTAGGTATCTGATACAAACCCATCCAACCAAGGAAAACCGCGGAACCCTAATTTCATAGGCCCACTAACAATTGTACATGGCATAGGAAGGTGCAAGGTTTGGTTGGGAGGGCATGGTTTAACTTAAACTTTGTGAGGGATCATTCTACTTCTATCATCTAAGCATGCATAGTAGTAAAACGCATAAGAATAGCGTCCACATATATGTGACACAGTATGGCCCATTTTATCATGGTGATCTCCATAGCCATAGAACCCGTCCACCATGATGATCTCCATATTCATGTTCCATGTGAGCCATCCTCCAATTGTTGAGTCCTCCAAGAACTAATACAAGCTATTACTCCTAACAGCTGGTAATCAAAATTACATAGTATTGGGATCATCACAAGTTGGCACGCAGGCCATTACAAAAAATGACAACACATATGGCTCTAGCCATGTTTCCGTACTCACTACATGTAGGTCATACTGATCACATACATCCTGCAAAAACAAGTTATGCATACAATCACAATCTATCGGATCATGTAAAATCACAGCACCTAGTTACCTTAACGATAGGGCTATGACTAAGGGGGGGTCTAGGGGGTCTTCCCCTGCGGGGTTCGAAAGGGCAGCGGCCCTCGCAGTACTGTGAAAAATGAGAGATCGAATCTACACAATTTTGTTTAAGTATTTTGATCGGCAAATCAAATTTACCATAAACCGACTATTGTTCTGATTCAATCAAACTCCTTTGATCACGGTACATCAATTTTAGATCTAGGTTCTAATTCGATCAATCATATTGATCTTCGTGTGATTCAACAGGATTTATGTGTCACTGTCTACCGCGATGGCGGAAACCGACTAGTAGGGGTAAGTCGTTCAACGACCTCAGAATCACGATCATGGAAAGCAAGATCATAGATCAATCCTGAACCACCACAATACAAACGATCACATCATTCATATCAATCTTCATATCACCATATGCAAACATCCCAAACCTATAACTAAACAACATCAGCTCTGATACCACTAAAGGGATACGTGTAGGCTACACTAGCGCAAATCAAAAAAATTCTACTGCGTAAACCAGGATTACTATTGTAACATCCCAGATTTTATATTAGGATGTTATTAGTTCCATGCATCATCCTTGCATCATTGCATTCTACAAATGAATTTTTACAACAAATCCTAAACACCTAAACCTAGCAAAACCCTAATAGTGTTTGCCATGTGTAAGCATTACTATAGTGGCCAAGTATTGACCCTTCTAAAAACCTTGTAAAACATTAAACTATGGCCCTATGTTGACCACCTTAATTTTATAAAAATTTAGAAACAATTTTCATCAAGTTTTGGCTTGGTAGGCAAAAGTTATTTAGGTTTTATTAAAACAGAAAAAGGAAAATGTTAAAAGAGAAAAAAAAAAGTGGGCAACCTACCTAACTGGGCCGCAGCGCCAGCCCACCCGCGCCCACGCGGCAGCCAGCTTGCCCGCGCCAGCCGCCTAGCACCGGCCCGCTCTGCCAATCCCGCTGCTGCCACCGACAGGTGGGACCATGCCGTCATCCCCCACCTCCAGCCAGAGTCCCTGAAGAACACGGGTTTGATTCAAATCCACGCGATTAATCTGTGCTCTAATCGAATCCGTGCCCTCTACGACACGAAATCCTCCCCACTTATACCGCTACATCGGCTCCCCTCGCCGAGACCGCTAGGGGATTCGCCATCGATGTGCGCATCGGGGGCCATCTTCGTCGCCTTAAATAGGGCCGCAGGACCTCCGACCACCGTCGACTCCGCCGCCGCCGCCGTCGTTCCATCGCCGCCACCGCATCAGGTCAGTGGAGCCGCCTCGGCCGTCCGATTGAAATCCTGCGGGCTAGATTAGAGGGGGGGAACGAAGGGGTATCGTCCAACCACACCACGCCGCGTGGCAAGCGCGTCGTCACCGTGCCGCGTCACCCGCCTGGCCAGCTGGCCCAACCAGAAGCCGCCACTTGGCAATGTTCTAAGTTAGGGGGCCAGATATGTTTGCAGATTTAGATTCAAATTTGCGAAAATCATATAAAATCGAATATTTGGACAAATTTAGCTTGTAATATACCGTTGGATTCCTAATTTTATGTAGAATCCAAATCTGCAATAATATTCCAGGTTTACAGTAATGTTTTAGGTGTAGTTTTTAATCACTAGATTGGAGTGTTTATTCTATAGACAAATAATTAAAATTCTGTTTTAATTGATTCTTGTTGCAATGACCTTGTTTCCATAATGCCTACTGGACAAAATTATACAACTTTGCTTAAGATCATTAGATCTAGTTTGGGGCTAATTAGATGGTTTGATCTCCTTATAATCCTAGGATTTGTTTTAGTGACTCTATTAGATCTAAACCCTTGGGAAAATCAATCCTAGTGACACCCTTACACTATCACAACACAAACTTGCTACCTTGATCAATTTAGAAGAACCAACCTTGCATAAAATACCATGTTGCATGCATGCATGATTTTTCTTTGTGATATGCTTTGAGCAAGTTGTGATCAGATCTATGTTTGTGATTCGTTAGATTGCTCGGAGTGCGCTAAGCAGTGCTATTGTGTAGAGTGCTGCTCGGATCAAGGCAAGTTACACCACTTGTTCATAATTTTGTCCCAGTTTTGGTTCTATGCATGTGATCTTCAAAATTCTGTAGTATGCGTGTGTAGGATATTCTAGTAGAATTTTTCCTTAGTATTATTTTGCAAGTGCGATGATTTTGTAGTATGCCATGAGTAGCTATATACTTAGGATTTCCATCCTAATAGGTTACCCCTGTTTTTGCTAAGTATTGTTTGTTATGCTATATATACAAAGTACCGTTGGGGGGTTCGAAAGACAAAGAATTTTTCTAAGTATAAAGGCTCTCTAGAGCAAACTTTTCTTCTCAAATCCACTTCAAAATAAAACTAAGTTTTCTTCTGGGCGGAATGGTTGTCGGGTCAACGAGTGAGATTTTGGTGGAGGACGGCCGCCCAGGAATCAAAGAAGTCTGCCATGTTTCAGAATTCAGAAGCTTCTAGTGCAACCACAATACATTATGGGCTCTGTCTTGGCCTAGTACTTAGTGGGAAACCTCACCTGGGTACCAACATTTGGAGGTTCTTGGCACGGTTGGATCCGGAAGGTAGAGGGGCTACTAAGGGAAAGCCTCGCCATGGTCTTGTCTGTAAAAGGACTTGATCATGGATTGTGGGTAAAGTGCACAAACTCTCGTGAGTATTGCAATCTGATCGATCAGCCGTGTTCACGGTAACAGAACGACATTGAGCGTCTGAAGGATGGAACCTCTGAAGGATCTTCCTCTGTTTTTTCTAAAACAAATTTTTGAAACCCCATGGCGTGCGTAATATCGCCAATGGGTGGGATTTTGGGGAACTTGGTGTGTAATATCCAAGTGTCACTTGGTGCGTAATATCCAAGTGTTTGGTTGTTTGGACACTTGGTGCGTAATATCCTCGTGTGCCACTCGACCTTATCTTATATAAGCAAATGTTTACAAAGTAGGACAATCTTCTATTATTCTCTCTACTTAAGAAAACTAGCTTTGAGCAAATGAACTCTATAGCCTATACCAGCCTTGCATGTAGAGATAGTCTTTTCTCTCCTTGGTGTAATTTGCCAATACATTCAAAGTATTGACCCAACTTGTTGGCTGCACGTTTTATGTGCAGAATCCGAAGATTGAAAGGTGCGTAGGGATCGCGGGTCTACACTCGACAAGCCTGGGGCGTTGATGGACTCATGCTGCTTTTATGTTTCCGCTGTTATTTGAGCTAGCATAATGCTAAGCAACTTTGTAATAAATTCATACTCTGGATTCTCCGTGTAATAAAGACTTTGTGTTTTACATGATATTTCATCGACTGTGAGTGCTAGCTTTTGATCCAGGGACTAGCATGATAATCACAGGGACTTAGGATCCTTACCGGTCCAAGGTCACTACAGATGGTATCAGAGCACATCGTTGCCTGTAGGACGTGACCCTAGGATTGGAACCACCTCTAACTTTTGTGCCCTACCATTTTTCTACTAAGTTATTTCCCGCACTTCTAGTATCTGCCTTCCTCTACTTGTTTAAGTATCTAACCTTCATTCTTCTAACTCAAAGATGACAAGCTTCCTCTACGACACCGTCGCGGACATCGAGCCCCTTCGCTTTGGTGGATGCCTCATGGATCTACTCACACGTTTGGACCTTCCTCTCCCAACAATCCAGGGGAGCACAATGAAGAAACTCCACAAGGACGGCTGTTGGGGAGTCAAGGTCATCCAGCCAGGAAAAGAGCGAGGCAAGAACCCGGAGGAAGACATAGCAGTCCACATTGTTAGCGATTCCAAGGAGAAGGCCCTTAGCATCAGCTTGCAGCAACTCATTGGTCGCCTATGTGGACGTCATCATGAAGGTCTCCAAGGACACTGTGGCGGCCTCTTTGGAAGAAGAGATGAGGAAGGAATTCCCATGGAGTTAACCTTTGAGGAAAGAACTTCAACCAAGCACCGAAGAACACAGTATCAAGACTTGGAGTGCCACATCCATGACCTTGAAAAGGGTACCTTCCTCGAGATGTTGAAGAACGACGAGCTATGCGCCCTCATCAAGGAGAAGGAGGAAATGATCAAGAAACAGGAGGAGGCAATGAAGTTCCAAGAGATAAAATTCCAGGACCAAGAGAAGAAGTTCGCTAACCAAGAGAAGAGGGTGATAAATAAAAACAAGAGAATTAGGGAACTCAAACAGCAGATCGATGGGGATGAAGTGCAAACTCAAGGCCTTTGCAAGATAATCAATGATGTGCGAGCTTCCAAGAGGAACTTGGCAAAGCAACTTGAAGCCGCAAAGAAGTCAAGTTTAGTGGAGGAACTACAAAGCGAGAAGGAGGGACTTCAGGAGAAGCTAGAAGCCACTACCAAAAAGCTACAGGATGAGATAAAGAACCTCCAAGAGAAGCTTGAAGCCACCACAAAGGAGATGGAGTTGTACAAGACAATCTAGAGCAGGAAGGCTACTCGTTCGAGGACGAGGAAGAGGAAGGCGTGGAAGATGTGTAATAGTTGGACAACCTTTAATTCTATAGTAGAACGTTATTCGCGATTGTAATAAATACCAAGACAAGTCTGGTTTAGTTAAACTTGGTTGTTTCTATGTTAAGCTGTGTTGTTTTGTCTTGTGTGCCTTGTGTGCTTGGTGTGTTTTCTTAAGGGTAGGAGTTTACTACTTAGTCTTTCTGTCTATTTCTTAACTATTCTCTTAAACCCCACAGATGCCGCCAAGACGTGCGAACTCCGAAATCCCGCCAGAAATAGCACAACTCTTGGCCACTCAGAACCAGCTGATCCAACTGCTCACTCAGAACATGCAAAACAACAACAACAACAACCCGCCGCCACCACCACCTCCGCCACCTCCTCAACAGGATCGCTTGACTCGGTTTCTGAGGCTGAACCCACCTACCTTCACTAGCAGCACTGAACCAATCATCGTTGATGACTGGCTGCGTACGATCAACAAGAAGCTAGACACCGTGCAAGCTGTCGGAGCCGACAGGGTGCGTTATGCAGCACACCAGCTTGAAGGGCCTGCTGCAGAATGGTGGGATAACTACCAAGTCACCCACCCGGATATTGATGCTATCACTTGGGAACAGTTTGAGTTAGCTTTTCGCACTCATCATGTGGCTGCTGGTGTCATGACCCTGAAGAGGCGCGAGTTTCGTGACCTACACCAGCTGCACCGTTCTATCACCGAGTATGGTGAGCTTTTCAATAAGCTAGCCCGTTATGCACCCGATGATGTTTCTACTGATGCCAAGAGACAGGAGGAGTTCTTAAGAGGTCTCAATGATGAGATATCCATTCAGCTTGTGGCTCAGAAGTTTGACAACTTTCAGGAACTCCTGGATAGAGCCATTGTGGTTGAGTCAAAGAGGAAGAGCATAGAAAACCGCAAGAGGAAATCTAACCCTCACAAACACTCTGTTCCATACCAGAAGCAGCGCAACCTCTTCGCCTCCACCTTATAACAATAATGGCCACAACCATAACGGTCATAACCATGGTGGGCACAAACACAATGGGCATAAGAACCGCAATGGGAGTGGCAGTAATGGAAAGGATCTCAGTGAGGTGACATGCTTTAAGTGCAACAGGACAGGGCACTATGCAACATCTTGCCTCGAGAAGAAGAATGGCAATGGCAATGGCAATGGGAATGGAAATGGACATAACCATGGCAATGGAAACGGGAAGAAGCCAAATCCGTTTGTCAAAGCCACGATGAATCATGTTTCCATGGAGGATGCTTGTGATGCGCCAGATTCTGTGATTGGTAAGTTCAAACTCAATTCTATTCCTGCAGTTGTTCTTTTTGATATCGGTGCATCGCATTCATATCAAGGGTATTTGTGGACAGAGGCAAGATACCAACGGAGACTATAAACTTTCCTCTAAGGGTAAGTTCTCCTAGGGGAGAAATAGTGGCAAACTCCGATTGCCGGGAATTAGAACTAAGGATTGGGACACACATTTTTCCCACCAGTCTAGTAGTTCTAGAATCAGAAGGATTAGACATAATCTTGGGCATGAATTGGATGACCGAATATGAAGGAGTCAGAGATTGTGCCAAAATAACTGTCATGCTCACAACACCGGAAGGGAAGAGGATTCGTATCAAGTCGAATTTCGCACTTAAAGAAGTCATGGTGAACTCTCTTAAGGGGGTTAGCTTGGAGGAGGTACCTATTGTAAAAGAATACCCGGATGTTTTTCTAGAAGAGCTACCTGGAATGCCACCCGACCGTGATATCGAGTTCCTCATTGATTTAATGCCAGGCACGGGGCCGATAGCTAAGAGACCATACAAGATGGATGTGGACGAGTTAAAGTAACTCAAGAAACAGCTTAGGGAACAATTGGACAAGGGGTTCATTCAACCCAGCGCGTCATCTTGGGGAGCACCCGTCCTATTTGTGGAGAAGAAGGATAAAACCAAGAGGCTGGTTGTGGATTACCGCTCGTTAAACGAGGTGACGATCAAGAATAAGTACCCTCTACCCAACATCAATGACCTGTTTGACCAGTTAAAAGGAGCCAGTGTGTTCTCAAAGATCGATCTGCGATCAGGCTATTTTCAGCTGGATATTCGAGAATAGGATGTGCCCAAAAACACATTCACCACAAGATACAGATTGTATGAGTACACCGTAATGTCGTTTGGTCTGACCAATGCCCCAGCATACTTCATGACCATGATGAACAAAGTGTTCATGGAATATTTGGACAAGTTTATCATGGTATTCATAGATGATATACTCATATACTCTAAGGATGAGAGGGAACATGAGAAACATCTGCGCCTTATCATGGAGAAGCTAAGAGAACACAAGTTGTATGACAAATTCAGCAAGTGCGAGTTCTGGTTAAAGGAAGTGGGATTCCTTGGTCATGTTGTGTCAGCTAAAGGAGTTGTCGTAGATCCTAGTAAGGTAGCTTCCGTGACGGAATGGGAATCACCCAAGAATGTGGGAGATATTAGAAGTTTCTTGGGCCTCGTAGGATATTACCGGAGGTTCATCGAAAACTTTTCTAAGATAGCAAAACCCATGACGGAACTACTAAAGAAGGAAAATAAATTCCTATGGACCGAGGCATGTGAAGCAAGTTTTCAAGAGTTGAAGAAACGCCTTGTAACGGCACCAGTTCTGTGTCTGCCTGATATCCAGAAGGATTTTCAAGTCTATTGTGACGCTTCTCGACAAGGACTTGGAAGTGTATTGATGCGGGATGGGAAAGTGGTATCCTATGCCTCCCGACAACTTAAGAACCACGAACACAATTATCCCACACATGATTTGGAACTTGCATCTGTGGTTCATGCACTCAAGGTATGGAGACACTACCTCATGGGCAAACATTGTGATGTGTTCACAGATCATAAAAGTTTGAAGTACATCTTCACCCAAAAGGAGTTGAATATGAGACAACGAAGATGGCTTGAGCTAATTAAGGATTATGACTTGGATTTACAGTACCACCCCGGAAAGGCAAACGTGGTGGCTGATGCCTTAAGTCGTAAGGTGTATGTGAATGGACTTACCGTAGGGGAACTTCTAGAGGACTTATGCAAGCAATTCAGGGATCTCAGGCTAGAGATAGTTCCGAAAGGACACGTAGAAACTATGGAAATAGTGTCCACCTTCCAATAGAGAATCAAGGAAGCACAAAAGGGAGATAAAGAGTTGGAAGAAATAAGAGTCAGGATAAGTGAAGGAAAGACTAAAGAATTTCGTCTGGACGAACAAGGAACCCTCTGGCATGGGAAGCGTCTGTGCGTTCCCAATGATCCCGATATCAGGAAGATGATTTTACAAGAAGCTCATGATTCGTCATACTCAATTCATCTAGGTAACACGAAGATGTACATGGATGTGAAGGATAGATTCTGGTGGAATAACCTAAAGAGAGATATTGCAGAGTATATTTCTCTGTGTGATGTATGCAATAGAGTTAAAGCCGAGCCTCAGAAACCGGCAGGGCTACTCCAACCACTACCTATACCCGACTGGAAATGGGACAAGGTAGGCATGGATTTCATCACGGGGTTGCCCCGGACTCGTTCTGGATTTGATTCTATCTGGGTAGTGGTGGACCACTTTACCAAGGTGGCTCACTTCATCCCCGTAAAGACCACATATACAAGTTCTAAGCTTGCTAAGATATACATGTCAAGGATTGTAAGCCTACATGGTGTTCCCAAGGGAATTGTGTCAGACAGAGGCACCCAGTTTACTTCAAAGTTTTGGCGACAACTACATGAGTCTCTTGGGACACGACTAGAATTCAGTACTGCCTTCCACCCTTAGACAGACGGCCAAACAGAAAGGGTGAATCAAATTTTGGAAGATATGTTGAGGGCTTGCGCACTATACTATGGGTCTAGTGGGAAGATAACCTGCCGTATGCTGAGTTCTCATACAACAACAGCTACCAGACAAGTATCAAGATGGCTCCGTTTGAAATTCTATATGGCAGGAAGTGTAGGACTCCATTGCTATGGAATGGAGTTGGTGAATGCAGTCTTTTTGGACCTGACTTGATAAAAGATGCCGAGGAAAAGGTACGACAAATTCAGGATAGGCTAAAGGTAGCCCGATCCCGACAGAAGAGTTACGCTGATTCCAAGCGCAGAGATGTGGCCTATGAAATAGGGGACCGTGCGTATCTCCGAGTTTCACCCCTACGAGGAGTTAAGAGGTTTGGAATCAAGGGCAAGTTAGCCCCACGATTCATAGGACCGTACAAGGTTCTGGACCGTAAAGGGGAAGTTGCCTATCAGTTGGAGTTGTCGGAAGGACTGACTGTTCATGATGTGTTTCATGTGTCACAACTAAAAAAGTGTCACCCGAAGATGGCCGAAACACCGCTAAGAGACACCGTTCCCCTAGATGAGGTTCAATTGGAGAATGACCTTACCTATGAGGAAAAACCCATCAAAATACTGGAAACAGCCGAAAGGGTTACCCGCACCAAGACTATAAGATTCTGCAAGGTACAATGGAACCACCACTCCGAGGAAGAAGCTACGTGGGAGCGTGAAGAAGACTTGAAGGCAGAACACCCACACCTATTTGCTAGCCAGCCCGAATCTCGGGGACGAGATTCCTCTTAAGGGGGGTAGGTTTGTAACATCCCAGATTTTATATTAGGATGTTATTAGTTCCATGCATCATCCTTGCATCATTGCATTCTACAAAAGAATTTTTACAACAAATCCTAAACACCTAAACCTAGCAAAACCCTAATAGTGTTTGCCATGTGTAAGCATTACTATAGTGGCCAAGTATTGACCCTTCTAAAAACCTTGTAAAACATTAAACTATGGCCCTATGTTGACCACCTTAATTTTATAAAAATTTAGAAACTATTTTCATCAAGTTTTGGCTTGGTAGGCAAAAGTTATTTAGGTTTTATTAAAACAGAAAAAGGAAAATGTTAAAAGAGAAAAACAAAAGTGGGCAACCTACCTAACTGGGCCGCAGCGCCAGCCCACCCGCGCCCACGCGGCAGCCAGCTTGCCCGCGCCAGCCGCCGCAGCCCAGCACCGGCCCACTCTGCCAATCCCGCTGCTGCCACCGACAGGTGGGACCATGCCGTCATCCCCCACCTCCAGCCAGAGTCCCTGAAGAACACGGGTTTGATTCAAATCCGCGCGATTAATCCGTTCTCTGATCGAATCCGTGCCCTCTACGACACGAAATCCTCCCCTCTTATACCGCTACATCGGCTCCCCTCGCTGCCCTCGTTTCTCTCAAACCCTAGCCCCAATTCCGAACTCGCCGGAGCAGCCGCCGTCGGAGCTCGAGGTTGACGACTCTCCAAGGAACCTCGAGCCCTATTACACCATCCACCCTTCTCGCCCCGACCTACCCTAACCGCTGTCTAATTCGTTGCTTCCGAAACGCAGGAGATCACCGGCGATTGCTCGCCGGAGCCGTTTGGGCTCGAGAAGAGGAACGGCCGACGCTGGGAGAAGGAGGAGGAGAGGGACCGCGCCGAGACCGCTAGGGGATTCGCCATCGACATGCGCATCGGGGGCCATCTTCGTCGCCTTTGCTAGGGCCGCAGGACCTCCGACCACCGTCGACTCTGCCGCCGCCGCCGTCGTTCCATCGCCGCCACCGAATCAGGTCAGTGGAGCCGCCTCGGCCGTCAGATTGAAATCCTGCGGGCTAGATTAGAGGGGGTGAACAAAGGGGTATCGGCCAACCACACCACGCCGCGTGGCAAGCGCGTCGTCACCGCGCCGCGTCACCCGCCTGGCCAGCTGGCCCAACCAGAAGCCGCCACTTGGCAATGTTCTAAGTTAGGGGGCCAGATCTGTTTGCAGATTTAGATTCAAATTTGCGAAAATCATATAAAATCGAGTATTTGGCCAAATTTAGCTTGTAATATACCGTTGGATTCCTAATTTCATGTAGAATCCAAATCTGTAATAATATCCCAGGTTTACAGTAATGCTTTAGGTGTAGATTTTAATCACTAGATTGGAGTGTTTATTCTATAGAAAAATAATTAAAATTCTGTTTTAATTGATTCTTGTTGCAATGACCTTGTTTCCATAATGCCTACTGGACAAAATTATACAACTTTGCTTAAGATCATTAGATCTAGTTTGGGGATAATTCGATGGTTTGATCTCCTTATAATCCTAGGATTTGTTTTAGTGACTCTATTAGATCTAAACCCTTGGGAAAATCAATCCTAGTGACACCCTTACACTATCACAACACAAACTTGCTACCTTGATCAATTTAGAAGAACCAACCTTGCATAAAATACCATGTTGCCTGCATGCTTGATTTTTCTTTGTGATATGCTTTGAGCAAGTTGTGATCAGATCTATGTTTGTGATTCGTTAGATTGCTCGGAGTGCGCTAAGGAGTGCTATTGTGTAGAGTGCTGCTCGGATCAAGGCAAGTTACACCACTTGTTCATAATTTTGTCCCAGTTTTGATTCTATGCATGTGATCTTCAAAATTCTGTAGTATGCATGTGTAGATATTCTAGTAGAATTTTTCCTTAGTATTATTTTGCAAGTGCGATGATTTTGTAGTATGCCATGAGTAGCTCTATACTTAGGATTTCCATCCTAATAGGTTACCCCTGTTTTTTCTAAGTATTGCTTGCTATGCTATATATACAAAGTACCGGTTGGGGGTTCAAAAGACAAAGAATTTTTCCTAAGTATAAAGGCTCTCTAGAGCAAACTTTTCTTCTCAAATCCACTTCAAAATAAAACTAAGTTTTCTTCTGGGTGGAATGGTTGTCGGGTCAACGAGTGAGATTTTGGTGGAGGACGGCCGCCCAGGAATCAAAGAAGTCTGCCATGTTTCAGAATTCAGAAGCTTCCAGTGCAACCACAATACATTATGGGCTCTGTCTTGGCCTAGTACTTAGTGGGAAACCTCACCTGGGTACCAACATTTGGAGGTTCTTGGCACGGTTGGATCCGGAAGGTAGAGGGGCTACTAAGGGAAAGACTCGCCATGGTCTTGTCTGTAAAAGGACTTGATCATGGATTGTGGGTAAAGTGCACAAACTCTCGTGAGTATTGCAATCTGATCGATCAGCCGTGTTCACGATAACAGAACGACATTGAGTGTCTAAAGGATGGAACCTCTGAAGGATCTTCCTCTCTCTTTTCTAAAACAAAGTTTTGAAACCCCATGGCGTGCGTAATATCGTCAATGGGTGGGATTTTGGGGAACTTGGTGTGTAATATCCAAGTGTCACTTGGTGCGTAATATCCAAGTGTTTGGTTGTTTGGACACTTGGTGCGTAATATCCTCGTGTGCCACTCGACCTTATCTTATATAAGCAAATGTTTACAAAGTAGGACAATCTTCTATTCTTCTCTCTACTTAAGAAAACTAGCTTTGAGCAAATGAACTCTACAGCCTATACCAGCCTTGCATTTAGAGATAGTCTTTTCTCTTCTTGGTGTAATTTGCCAATACATTCAAAGTATTGACCCAACTTGTTGGCTGCACGTTTTATGTGCAAAATCCGAAGATTGAAAGGTGCGTAGGGATCGCGGGTCTACACTCGACAAGCCTGGGGCGTTGATGGACTCATGCTGCTTTTATGTTTCCACTGTTATTTGAGCTAGCATAATGCTAAGCAACTTTGTAATAAATTCATACTCTGGATTCTCCGTGTAATAAAGACTTTGTGTTTTACATGATATTTCATCGACTGTGAGTGCTAGCTTTTTATCCAGGGACTAGCATGATAATCACGGGGACTTAGGATCGTTACCGATCCAAGGTCACTACAACTGTTGTCATAGATCTTGGGATTACCACTAGACACGCAGTTGTGAAACTTGATGAAGCACGTCGGGGAAGTATACATGTTCTACGTCTCCTCCTCGTCCTCATCCCACGAGCAGCTCCCCTTGCGGCTCGTCCAAGTGCTACAGATGCAGCACCTCCGAGGTATCCACACGTGCGGGGTGGAAGCGTCAGACGCCGAACTACTAGGTCCGCGTGTGCAACATAGGCGTGAGGAGTGGCGGATGGGTGGAATGCTCAACCTTGTCTAGCTCGCCCCACCCTCTCTTAAATAGGCGTACCTAGTGAGCGTCTACATTAGTAGCCCATTAGTAGCCTAAGCCTCGTCTAATTCAGATCCAATCCTTATTAGGCTTCCATCCCCTTAAGTGTGTGACCCTATAGGTTTATATACGTATAGACATGATATGAATACACTTATTCTATCAATAGTTGGTAGCGGCCTCTAGAAAGATATGCCAAACTCCTAAACGCATGCAAAGATCATTCGGACAAACCATCACAAGGATTAGTACATGTCTTTCCCTTTGCCTCAAGATATTTGGTCTAGCTCCAAGATGACTTCCCTTTCTTGATAGTGTGATTCAGAATCCCTTTACTTGGTTAACTCTTAACCATATGTAGCACGACCATGCATTTTTGGATTCGATAACTCGAGGGGCCCAGAGATATCTCTCTCAAGTAGAGAGGGGAAAATCCCATCTTGATTGACCAATGCATTACAACATGCTTCAGGACAAACCCGAAAGCTACCTTTATAACTACCCAGTTACGGAGCAGCGTCTGGTAGCCCCAAAGTAGGTCGATCCATATCTCAAGTACATGCGACAATCTCAGGTCTAAGGACAAAACGTACACGATGTGTAGAGAGAGCTGCAAGTCTAATTTCTTGTCGTGGTGGTGGCACGGCAGATGCCATGGGTAGGCTAAAGTATGGGGCCAATGGATGCTAGAGGGATCTGGGGAGGGAAGATGTAGTTGATTCTACACATAGAAGACTAACGTAAAGATCTGTATTTCTCCTTTCTTGGGCTACAAATGCTCCTTGAGCTGTATACAAGTGGAGAAGGAGAACTCAACCTGCCTAACGGTACCAAATGAGTCGATGCCCTTCTCAGAGTCCAAGCCTTTCCTTATAAAGGAGAGCCCTGGGCTCGTCTAGGGCTGACGCGGCAAGCATATTCGAGGAATATGCTTGTCCCAATATAGTAACTCGGCGGCCTCCTTTCTGTGTCGCCCTCCTAATGATGGCAAGGTTCCAGAGGACCCCACCTGCATGCCTCGGGCTTCAGGACTGTCACCTCCGTGACCTCCTTCTGCCCTTCTGTCGCTCTGCGCCTTGTCCTTTGTGCTTGGCTCTGCTCAGATTCCTCCTAGCCTGTGACTAGAGTTTGACTATAGGCATCTCCTTCTCCTGCAAGCTTCATATCATTTGGCCCTGTCTCGCTTAACTCGGCTTGGCCTTCACCTGCATTCAGATTATTCGGGCTGACCCGGCCGACTTACACAGTATCCCGGCCGGGTAACGCCTTGCTCTTCTTATAAGGGTCCTGCTCTTACATACCTCGGCCGACCTTTATAGGATTCGGCCGATTTAGACTATAACTCGGAAACTGGACGGGGAACCTCCTTTCGTCTTTCCCCGTCTTTGCCCTATCCGGGGTCACCTCCCCAACATTGCTAGTCTCAAGTTGGGTCAGTACAACCCCATGTTCATAACATGTGTCAACATCATTGGTTTGACATCTCCATGTCTATGACTTGTGAAACATAGTCATCAACCAATCGATGTGCTAGTCTAATATTCATGTGTGTCCTCACATGAATTCCGACTAGGGACAACTATTAGATAACCATACAAGTAAAGAGTTTTACAAACAATTCACATAATTGCCAATCAATACAAGTTGCCTGATATGGATATTCAAAGAACATTATAATAACTCATGGATAGTTAAGAAATATAATCATCTCTATGATTGCCTCTAGGGCATATTTCCTTCAAATATGATCTCCTATTAGTTGTTAGCTACTCAGTTTTGGACAAAACAGTTAATTATGAGTAAAAATCTAGCCATTCCATGTTTTTGTCCCAACCAAACAGAAATCAGAACCTTTGTTCTCATAGTCTCTTCACCCAAATATTCCTATAGATTAGGAACTAAGCTTAAATTTGTTTAGATTTTACCACTTACTTTTAGGTTAAAATTTTACACAAGCGGTGTAAGTACATTTTACATAAAGGACCTAAAAAGATAAAATTATATCGAGGTTCATATATTTAGCATAAAGGACCCTAAAATTAAGCAAGGAAAACATTTGGGTCTGGCTCCGACTTGAGAGAGCAGCTGATCGAGCCTTACTCTTCATATTACTACTTCCTCTTCGATTGTTTTCAAAATATGGACAAATTTGTCAGGATGCAAATACTTGGATATGGGATCATCAAATAAAGTATGATGTAGACATGGCCATAACCTTGGTCGTTCGGCTTCAAAATTAAGAATGTTCATAATCATTGGCAACTAAGCTTAAATTCATTTAGATTGTTAATACATATGCCTAACCCGCCTGATAAATCACGATCATTTAACTGTCTTTAGACAAAACAACACGATCTACTTCAGACTCGAGTCCCTAGACTCGAATCCAGAAGAATGCTGGCGTGATTCGACTTATGCCGTGGAGGTCTTACAAGAGTCGAATTCCAGTGTTTAAGTTGAGTACCCAATGCGTCCGTCGAGATTTTTCATCATGCCTACTGACACGGTATGTTACTGGCAGAGCGCAGTCAGGTATGATACCAGGCCATCAAATGATATTTGTAGGTCTTATCTTTGTGTCGCAGACACATCATCCGAAAATTTATCACCACGGAGGTGTTTCGGGTGACCAAGGAGACGATATCTCTCTGTGTGTTAGTTCAGGCAAAGTTTCCAAAAAGGTTTTTTTGTCACATGTGATCCGAAGGATCTCATCCGAATAGTTAATAGGGTGCGCGACTAGAGCTCCCTATGGGAGTAGCCCCCGAGTGTTTGTTCGAGTCGTAGACTTGAGCATAGACATTAAATCTGCGGAGGTGGAGCCGATGTCGGCGATCTTGTCGGCCTCTTCATTGCTTTCCCTGCCAACGTGTCGGAGTTCGTATCCGTCGAAGTCTCCTTCGAGTGAGTTGTAGAGCGCACGATATGTGATCATTTTAGTGCTATGGGCGTCGCACTCATTCATCGTCTGCTGGACAACGAGGTTGGAGTCACCGTACATGACAAGGCGCGTGGCGCCGCACACTTTTTTCATCCGCATGCCATACAGGAGCGCCTCGTTCTCAGCCTCATTGTTGGATGCACGGAACTTCATCCGCAGCATGTATTTCATCTTATCCCCTTGAGGAGATCGTTGATCACTATTCTGGCCTCGTTGGTCTAGATTATGATGTCGTTGACATAGACCTAGACGATGCGACCGATCTGGCTCTTCAGGCATGCCTAAATGCACCTCTGGTAGGTGGCGCCTGTGTTCTTCAGCCGGAAGGGCATTGTGTTGTAGAAGAACACCCCAAACGACATGATGAACACTGTTTTCTCCTGATCTTCGACCTTTAGTCGAATTTGATTGTAGCCTGAGTAGGCATCGAGGAAGGAGAGTCTCTCTCCTCCTGCAGTGGAGTCGATGATTTGATTGATCTGTGGTAGAGGGAAGTGGTCCTTAGGACAATGCATGTTAAGTAATGTGAAGTCCACACACATCCACATGATGTCGTGTCCTTCTTAGGAACCCGCGAGGGCTTAGCTACCCAGGCGCTTTCCTTTATCTCCCTTATGAAGTTGGCGTTGAGGAGTTTGTTTACTTTGATGCCGATTGCTTCAGCTCTTTTCTCGGACAATCGATGCATCGACTGCTTCACTTGTTTTGTGTCCAGAAACACATTGAGTGCATGTTCGGCGAATTCTCTGGGAACTCCTGGCATGTCCGCAGGACACCACACGAATATTTCTCAATGCTCACGGATGAATTCAATGAGCACGAGTTCCTATGCGGGACTTAGGTTGTTGGCGATTAGAGCCATCTTGGAGGGGTCTGTCAGGTGGACCTGTAGCATTTTGGTGTTGACTGTGGTGTCGAACGACATGTTAGGTGTGTTTTTTGGTGACTGGGGGCAGGAAGTCGTTTGTGACCTCTTTTAGCCTTGCGAGCTCCTCCGGCATGCCGAACGACTAGGAGATTCTATTGAAGTCCCTGTCACAGCTGTCTGACTTGGTGAAGCTTCCTGGGACGATGATGACACTGTTGGGTCTTGGCATCTTCAGTAGAAGATATGCATAGTGTGGTACTGCCAGGAATCTTGCGAATGCCACTCGCCCAAGGATGGCATGGTACTGTGAGAGCCAGTCCACCACCTCCAACTCAAGCCGAAGATGACGTAGATCTATATCTTGCCCAAGGGTATATTTCCTTCCATGGGACGATGCCGTGGAATTTCATGTCTGACGCCTCCAGGCTGCATAGAGGGATCCACATAGCTGCGAGTCTGCTGGCAAACATCAGGTTGATGCTTCTGCGCCATCCATGAAGACGCGAATCATATCAAATCCTCCAATCTGGGTCTCAAGCACCAGGGCAGAATGACCTAGGCGAGGTATCTGGCGTGGGTGATCCGAACGATCAAATGTGATGCATGACTCCGAGCCGTTGAGGTACTCAGGTATGGCTAGCAGAGAGGTGATGGCCAGGTTGACCTGGCGGGTGATCGTCTTCTGCACCCTTTTAGTTGGGCACCCCTTTTGTATCATTAGAGCCCCCAGCAGTGTCAAGTATGGATCTGCTATATTATTCTGGGCCGGCGCAGCCGCAGGCTGCGCGGGTGCTCTGGGGGGCGGAGGTGGAGCTCCATGTGTGATAGATCCTAGGGTAGGGGCGAACCCTGGTTTCACCACTTGGCTGCGCATCTGGGCGTAGCCCTCATGGAGTTTCTGGAACTCCCTGCAGTCCTTGAGCAGGTGGCTGGCCTTCATTTTGCCATCCTTCTTATCGATGTAGAAATGGATGGTGCAGGGACCCAACAACTTCTCTACAGCGGATGGCTCGTCCTCACGGTTGTAGCGTTTCCATGTTTGTGTTGGTCTCCCGCCATCGCGGTAATTGCCGCCGTGATACCCGCTGTTGCGGTTTCTGTCCTCACTGCGATCGGCGTAGCCAGCCACGACCATATCGACTTCTCCGCGCTGATCGTAGACGCGCGTTCTTCTTTTCCCACAACAATCGCACCTATGGATGAAGTCATCTTCGTCATCTGAACATGTTTGGTTGAAAGTGTCTTCGCCATCGGCCCAACGATTGGCGATGTCCATCAAGTGATCAATGGTTTTGGGCTTGATGCGCCCGAGCTCCTCTCTGAATTCGCGGTGCCTTACTCCACCATTGATGGTGTCAATTTCCCTTTCCTCTTATATGTTCCCGACAGAGTTCTTGATGACGGACCAATGCTATATGTACGAGCGGATGGACTCGTTGGACCGTTGGCAACATGCGCGTAGCTGCTCGATTGAAGTCGGTCTTTTGCTAGTGCCCTTGAAGTTGCGGATGAAGCAGTAGGCCAGCTCTTCCCAGCTGCGGATTGATCCGGAAGGGAGGCTGTTGCGCCATCCTCTTGTTGTGCCCCTAGTTGCAGATGAAACAGGGCAACAATAATGTCAACACTTACATAAAGAACTTCGCAAATCTTTCTCATTATGGAGGTGATGAGGTTTCTGATGATAAGAAAAGGCAAAAGAGGTTCCGCCAAATGCTCAAAGATTTTATGAAGTATGCTCTCACTCATAAAACACCATGCTCTTTGCTCAAGCTCCAGCAAGCGGCTCTCCAAGAGGAGTAAAGTAAGCAAGCTTATAAGGAATCAAGGAAGCATAGCTGTGACAGTAATGGGACCTCTTCTATGGCCGATCCTTCTAAGCGTCATGTGTGGGTTCCTCATACCACACCGCTGGTACCTCCTCTGTCAAGCACGCCAAGACCTTCTGGATTCATGCCAAGGCCACCGAACTCTTTCAATGTATCTCCAAGGAGCTACAACAACAATCCAAGAGTGTCGTATGGTGGTTACTCTGCTCCTCACTCGAGTTGAGCTTGTTTCACTTCTGGGCACACTGGATACCAACAGTGGAACTATCCAATGAACAACAGAGATCTTCCTCCACGCCCGCCAAGACCTGCTTTGGCTACTGCTTTGGTTTTGGCACCTGCTCCTCGGGCTCTCAACATCAACACTAAGACTGGGTTATTTGTCGCTCGCGCCAACAATGTCAACCTCGTTCAAGGAAAACACGCTCCTGGAGTTATGCTGGGTACGCTCCCCGTTAATTCAATTTCTGCAAGAGTTCTTTTCGATACAGGTGCATCGCATTCGTTTGTGTCTCAGAGGTTCTCGCAACAACAAGGTCTTCCAATGCATTCTTTGTCCAAATTTCTCAGATTGCAATCACCAGGAACAACAATGAAGGCTTCTAAAATAATCCATGGTAATAAAATTGAGATTGGCAATCAAACATTCACGATTTCTCTCATTGAATTGGGTAACTCAGATATTGACGTCATCTTTGGTATGGACTGGTTGAATGCAAATGGAGTCATCATTAATTGTGTTGAGCACTTGGTCTCTCTGAAAATTCCTGAAGGCCACATTGTCTATTCTCCAAGGAAAACTCCCTCTATTCAGATCTACTCTTTGGGTGTTCAAAACGTTGACGTTATGGATGCTCTCAAGAATGTACCGTGGTATATGATTTCCCTGATGTATTTCCTGAAGAGCTACTAGGTATGCCTCATGACCGAGAGGTTTAGTTTATGATTAAATTGGAACCAAGAATCGCTCCTATCTCTAAGCAGACTTATAAAATGGGACCTAATGAGCTAGCTGAACTCAAGCGGCAACTCGATAAACAAGATAAGTTGGGTTTCATTCAGCATAGCACTTCTTCCTGGGGTAGCCTGACAATATTTGTAAAGAAACGAGACCAGACTGATCGACTTTACGTTGAATATCGAGCTCTCAATGCAAAAACAATCAAGAACAAGTACCCTCTTCCTCGCATCAACGACCTCTTTGATCAGCTCGCTGGAATCGTGGTAGTCTCTAAGCTCAATTTGAGAAGTGGATATCATCATATCAAGATTCGCAAAGAAGATAGTCCCAAAACGGCGTTCACAACTCGCTATGGCCTGTATGAGTACACGGTCATATCCTTTGGTCTCACCAATGCACCTGCTACATTCTAAAGGCTTATGAACTCAGTTTTCATAGAGTATATTGACAAGTTCATGGTGGTCTATCTCGATGATATTCTTGTATATTTCAAGTCAAAAGAAGAACATCTCTCTTGTGTCCTCACCAAGCTTCGCGAGAACTGCCTCTAGGAAAAGTTCTCCAAGTGTGAATTCTGGCTGCCAAAAGTCACCTATAGGTCCATGTCATTTCTACAGAAGGCATTTCTGTCAACCCGGAAACTATTCGGACAATTTTGGAGTGGCTCCCATCTGAGGAATGCCAAAGAAGTCCACAGCTTCCTCGGATTGGCGAGCTATTGTCACTGATTTTTCAAAAACTTCTCCAAGATAGCCAAGCCTCTTACCGATATCATCAAGAAAGGCAAGAAATACCTTTGGACACCGGAATGCAAACAAGCTTTGAAATCTCAGAGAAAAGCTCACTACCACACGTGTCTTGGTTCCTCTAGATACATCAAAGCCTTTTCAGATCTTCTGTGATGCATCTCTCCAAGGACTTGGTTCCATTCTCATGCAAGACAAGCAAGTAGTTGCACATGATTCTCGCCAATTGAAAACCCATGAGGTCAACTATCCAACTCATGCTATAGAACGTGCAACAGTTGTCTTTACTTTGAAAGTATGGAGACATTACTTGCTTGGCAACCGTTGTAAGATATTTTCTGACCATAAGAGTGTCAAATATATATTGACTCAGCCCGATCTCATCCTTCGGCAAACAAGATGGACTGAAACAATCAATGACTTCGATCACATGATCAACTACACAACAAGCAAAGCAAATGTTATGGCCGATGCCTTGAGTCGCAAAGCTTATGTAAACATTCTCAACGTGAAGAAGCTTGAACCTCAATTGTGTGAGGAACTCCGTCAACTTAACGAAGGGCTTGTTCCCCACGGCTACCTTGCAATCTTCGTGGCTACTACTTCCTTAGAATAAAAGATTCGATCCGCTTAGCTTGAGGATTCCTTCTGCAAAGAATATGCAATAAAGTCTCAGAATCTGAAGTATGAAACATACCACGTCGATTATCAAGGCACTCTTTTCTATGATCACAGAATGGTTGTTCCAGAACTCCCAGGCTTGAGAGAAGAGGTTCTTAAAGAAGCTCATGATTCTGTCTTGTCTATCCACCCCAGCAGCACAAAGATGTACATGTATCTGAAAACACAGTATCGGTTGCCTGGATTGAAAAATGACTGTGCCAAGTATGTCTCTGAGTGCGACTTCTACTACAGAGTGAAAGTTGTTCATCAGATACCTCTAGTCTTCTTCTACCTTTGAAGCCTCCGGAATGGAAATGGTAGAAGCTAGAGATGGACTTCATAACTAGTTTTCCAATGCCTCGGAAAGGAAACAATGGAATCTTTGTTTTCATTGATAGGCTTTCCAAAGTGGCTTGTTTCTTTCCGGTCAAGGAGGCTATTTCTGCTAGTCAATTGGTTGAAATCTATATCATCAGGAATGTCTCACTCTATGGAGTTCCTCTAGAAATCAGCTCGGATCGTGGGAGTATCTTCACTTCCAAGTTCTAGGAAAGCTTCCAGCAAGTCTTGGGCCACTACAAGAATTACAGTCTGTTGCAACAAAATCTATTGCTATGACTATATTTTGTTGCAATAAAATGCACTATTACCACAAAATTTTAGTTCATAGCAATATGACTTACATATTCCCATAATTTCTTTTTGTCGCTCTAAGTACCCTTTTTTGTTGCAATAGATGCCACGTATTGCAACGAACTGCATCATCGTTCTAATATGGTGACAATATTATGACAGTCATACTTCATTGCATGAATTAGTCATTTTGTTGTAATAGAGACTAGGTACTGCAACAAAACAAATCTTCGTGGTAATATTCTGCAAGATATTGCAACAATTTTTCCATGTTGCATTAGTTATTAATATCGTTGCAACAAAATATGTATTGGTCGTAATAGCACACATTATATTCCTCGATTCCATTTTGTTGCAACAACTATTACATATTGCGCCAAGTTTTATATCCATGATAATATATAGACCATATTGCAACAATCCCCTAATGTTGCAAAAGAGAAACAAGATATTACAAGGATACTCTCTAAAGTGGCCTATCGCTCCTCCTGGTATTTCTCTTTATTTATTATAACTTATCTCATTTTCATATTAAAGGGGTGTCTAGTTTATATAGGAACGACGTTCAGGATTATTACAAAAATAATTCAGGGATTGATTCCTTCAGGTGTGAGCAGATAATCATGAACAAGGATTTGAATTTCGAATCATTTTTTGAAGAGGACGTGAAATCCTGTCGACACTGAACACCCATCATCTAAGTCTTCCGGGACGTCCAATCTTTATTATTGAATGAGATTTGGTGATAGTAGGTCATGACTCGACACTCAACACCCATCGTCTTTCAGGAGGTCCGATCTACTCGAATTAACGCATATATCAATCTCAATAAACAAGAACATGATCTTTCTTTTTCGCAATCATCCTATCACGGACATCTGTGGAATTATGGGAATGTGATCCCTCCGTCCTCTTGCTAATACGGGCTCTCCGTAAAAAAAGATGACCCGATCCAGGTATCTTCCTTCAATCCAGAAATATGGCATCCCTTTTAAAAAAAAAAATGCCATCTCTTTTTTTAGACGTGATTGTTACTCCCTTTGGTCCAAATTAATGATCTTAATTTTTTTAAATTCAAATGTATCTAGTTTAATATTTAGATAAATGCACTATTATCTAAACAAAGTTGATTAATATGAACCGGAGGAAGTAAAACTTAGGATGTCGAGTGGGATCCCACCAAAGTTCCAATTCTAGTTTATTTTTCAAAATCTAGCTTAAATTTCTAGCAAAAATTTGCACTAGAATTTGACAAATGAACTAGAAGTATAACTTTGGTAAGATCGCAGGTGACACCTAAGGTTGTGCAAAATCTGGAACTGGTTAAATCAGCCAAACCGGCAAATTATGTCCTAGCTTATTTTCCTTCACAAATGAATCCAAACTTTGGAGCAAGTACAAAAATTTGAATTAGCCCAAACCGGCCAAATCATGCAAACCGGGTTTGCACAAGTCACCCTAGTAAAATCGTTGAAAAGCGCCCATGAGTAAAACAAATTTGATCCCACGGAGGGAGTTATTGGCGTGTACAAGGATTTTTCTTCGACACGCGACCTAAAATTTTCGTTCATATGAAGTTGGGCCCAGGTCTCGATGAAATTTCTGCGTTATCAAATCCCTTCCCATATAGGGTGACCTATAACTGTGATCTAGATCTTGCTAGTTCCGTCCGATCTACCATCCTCCTCCACGCCGCCTCTTACCGCCGGGACCCTCCCCTCTGCTCTCTCCACTCCTCTTCGCCCCTCCTTGTTATCCCTATCGCGCGCATCTCCATCTCGGCCGCCATTGTCAGCATCTCAAGGGGGAAGCCGGCGGTCCTCGTCGTAGGACTTGTCGTCGGAAAATCGACATGTTTTCGCATCTCCATGAGGAATTTCATAGAATTCGCGAGGATGACGGTCGTTTGGCTGAAGGAGACGGCGTCCGTGAGGAATTTCGTGGACCTCAAGGACATGACGCCTACTTTTCAAGATCCTTGAAAGATAATCGACGCAGAACCAGATAGTTCGAGTGAGGCAAGATGCAAATGCTGGACAAACGAGTGGCAGAGATGGAAGGCATGGATTTCCTGCCATATCTGGTACTCTGATGCGTACTCTGCATATCTTGTTTTAATACGACTCCAGCCGGAAAATTCCCGCAAGAAATTAAATTTATAGTGTTCGGTTATCAGGTTTCTAATGTTAGAGGCGGCCTAGGATAACGAATAACCCAGAGATTTGTCATGTGCAATATCAATGAGCAGTGTGGCGGAGCAATTTCTGGCCGCCACGCCAGGCACACTCTTTTCGTCGGTTTAATAATTGGTACAGCTGGGGATTTGGAGAAGATGGCGGTCGAGAGCAATCATCCGTGTGTTTGTTTTAATTTTTATAACTAATCAGATATTCCAGGAGTGCTATAACATCGCGGCTCTGAATGGGAGTTACGGAACAAGAAATTAATGCCATGGCTTTACGAAGAGAGTACATGAAACTACTACTATGTGGTCAAAACGGACCAGCTTTAGTGCTATAACATCGCACGCACGCTCGCCTCGTCTTGTCACGACGCGCGCGCGCACCACGGGTTGAGGGAATCTCGCCGAGCCGAGCTTTATTTTGCTGCTCAGAAAAATGTGTGCGGTTAGACAGACGTGTCAACAGTTAGCGGATTCGGATCGCTCCCGGATCGTGAGCTATCTGTAACCGACCCGAACGTACGCGACGTGGGATTAGTCCACTTCGTGTCCTGTACGGGATTTCTGAGCTGCTCTATATAAACGCCTGTGCGGCTTCCACAATGTACGATATCAAACCAATCTAGGGTTTTGCCATCCTCTCTGCTTGCGCCGTCACCGTAGTCTACTCCATCCCGCTTGCCGGCATGCACCGGCGGTCGGGAGAGCAGGTCTCCGGAATCACTCGCCTTTGCGATCCTGTACGGGAGAGGGCGAATACGGTTTTTGGGAAGCGTTCCGCGCGACTTCTCAAGTTCGTCATCACGGCGCGTCTTCTCGGTCGTCAAGCTGGACCTCGTGCGCGTCGTCTTTTACGCCGACTTCTTCGTCAGTCTACTGCACCAACGGCGACTACATCGACAACCGATCAGTACGTACACCATGAATATATTTGTTGTTTTACTATGGTTGTTAGTGCGTATAATTTGCTACTGTTCATGTTGATCAATACATCTAGTATGTTAGAGGTTCACGTGATTGTAGCTTCTGTTGTCATGATTTATATTCTAGAATTAATTGTGGAAATTATGCCTAATAATCCAACACCTATGTGCAGCTCACGGTTGATATTTGTTCATAAATTGTCAACTTTAGTCAGCTTTTCGTATTTCTTCATCCTTTCATATACTTACATGGCTTTATTGCTCATAATAGACGACTGGAACCGGTTAGAGCTGGGCAGCAAGTGATGCTTTAGTTATCTCTTTATCCTAATATAGTAATATGTACTACTCTTTTTATCTATTGCACTTTTATGTGTGTATATGATCCACCAATGAATTACATGGTTCCTTGTCTAATCTGCATGCTTATGCTCATGTTATTGAGATGTGCAGACCTGTGTGTAGCTCATGGTTGATATTTGTTCACAAATTGTGAACTTGCATCAGCTTTTTGTATTTCTTCATCCTTTCGTATACTTACATGGTTCGTATACTTACATGGCTTTATTGCTCACAATAGACGACTGGAACCGGCTAGAGCTAGGCAGGAAGTGGAGGCTTAGTTTTCTCTTTATCCTAATATGTACGACTCTTTTTATATCTTGCACTTTTATGTGTGTATATGATCAATCAATGCATTACATGGTTACTTTTCTAATCTTCTTGCTTATGCTCATGTGATTTAGATGTGCAGATTACTCACGGTTGATATTTGTTCACAAATTGTTAACTTATGCCAGCTTTTTGGAATGCATGTAGTTCTTAAGTTACTGGTTAGTATTAGTTCTGTTGTAAAAAAATCTTTTGGATAATTCTAGATAGATTTATCCTATTCAATTTAAAGATTATTGTGAAAATTGATACTACAAATAGTGCAGGCAATGAAATATCTTGAGTTTGAGCAACTAGACCTATAATTGATTACTGGAAAAATTTCATAATTTAGTAGTTAAAATTGTTTTCTAGATCGATGATCGGCTAATTCAAATAATGATAAATATGGTTATGTTCTTTTCCATCAAAATTATTCTAGGTTCTTTGTAATTCTAATTGTGAACAATCATTTAATCTAACTATGCACTTAACGTACTTATTTTTTTATTGCAGGAGGTAAATATAGAAAGGACATTGTACATACTACATCCATATATCAAGAATCCAATAGGGAGGAGGCATGCAGAAGTCACAACGAACTTTATTTATTTGATTTAGTTTGATAAACAATGTGCCATGAAGCATATGAATAACTAGATTATTTAGTGTGTAGCGTTATTTTCTATCAAGTTGTATGTAGATTAGTTTGTGTTGATGAATTTTAGTCACTAAAGCTTTATGATTTATTTATGGTTATTCTTGAGTTTTGATTGATGTGTTAAATTTTTATTAAAATGGTAGGCTTGTATAATTGTTGTGATTACTCTTTATCACCACCAAAATGATTATGTTGCATTTTTTGTTACCATGACTAGAAATATTGTTTTCATAAGCTAATGCCATGAACATAGGGGTTTGTGGCGAAAAACTAGTGCCCCAAAGACAATAGTTGTTGCCATAGGTTATCGCCACAGTGACTATTGCCACGGAAAAATAAGTGCCACGATACAAACATTGTTGGAATCAGTTATAGCCACAAGATCTTATCGCCTCATAGCTAGTAATCGCCACATTTCATTATCTTGTTGCATCAAGCTATCGCCACAAACCAAATTGTGGCAGCAAGAGCATGCTGGCATGGAAAAAAATGTGGCGACTTGCCACATGGCTGTTGCAATAGCATTATTGCCACGGTTTTTTATTTGTGGCAATAACCTATTACCACGCATCCTATCGCGACGGGTGGCGAATGACATGTCATGGAAATAGGTACCTATTGCAAAAATTTAACACTTATTGCGACAAATCGTTTTGTTGTATAGACCAGAATCCTTGTAGTGGGCACTAAGCTCAATTTTAGCACAGCATACCACCCTCAGTCTCAAGGACAAGTGGAAAGAATCAATCAAATTCTTGAAGATATGCTTCGCGCTTGTGTAATCTCCTTTGGCATGAAGTGGGAGGAATTCCTTCCATATTCTTAATTCTCCTACAACAATAGCTTCTAGAAAGGTCTCAATATGGCACCCATTTGAGGTTCTCTATGGCCGCAAGTGACGTACTTCAATTGGTTGGTTATGGGCAGGTGAAAGGAACTTATTTGGCCCTGACATTGTCAATTAAGGAAAAGTGAAGGTTCTTATCATTCTTGAGAACTTGAAAGCTTCTCAGAGTCAACAGAAAAGAAATTATGACAGGAACCATGTGAATATGGAGTATGTTCCTAGTGATCTAGTGTACCTTCGTGTCACTCCCATGAGAGGCACCAATCATTTCGGTATCAAAGGCAAGCTTGCGCTGAGATATATCGGTCCCTTCAAAATCCGTGGAACAAGAGGAGAACTGGCTTATGCACTTGAGCTTCGTGAAAAACTCAAGGTGCACGATGTCTTTCATGTCTCTCAACTCAAGAAGTGCTTCAAATATCATGGCCGGACCGTGTATAACGTTCTCATCGGCCTCCAAGCAGACCTCTCCTATAAAGAGCACACCATGAAAATTCTTGAATTCACGGAAAGACTCTCAACAATTCTATAATGTTTTGCAAGGTGCAATGGTCGAACCATTCCATTGATGAAGCAACCTGGGAGCGCAAGGATCACCTCCGTTCCGAGTATCCTACCTTGTTGGAGTCTTCTTATTCTTTCTATAATCTCGGGGCAAGATTATTCTTTAGTGGGGGAGAGTTGTAGAATCCCATTTGTCTATAATGTGACTTGAATAATAATAAAATGCTACTACCTACATGTCATTTATTGCATCATCATTATATCATGCTCATGTCACTATGTCATCTTGCATTTGAGCATCATATAAAACCCGTCTTCATATGGTTGTTATCCCATATGTGCTTATATTGTATTACTTGTATTTGCCTCTAGATGAATTGTAGTTGGTTCTTTATATATTGCTTCATCCCCAAGTTGAGTTGTGGGCATATCTCTTACAAAACCACCTTTCTTGTCACCACATTATAATTCCACCATGCAAGATAAATATGAGCAACTGCATTTCTTTGATTATTACATCTAGCTCATATATAGTAAGATGCATCCACTTCTAGTTCTGCATGCTTCCATATATGTTCTCTTATTATTTTCATAATAGTTGTATGGAAGCCTACATGGAAAATTTTGCATGCTATGTGGTAGTAGAAGCCATGTTTCCTTTCAACCATGGTTTCATTCTTTCGTGAGCTTATTTTATCCAATGAGGCTACATTAAATCTTAGTGGGAAAATACACACTATAAAGGCCTCATAATTCAAATGGTGTCATTAATGTGTGCAACTATGTTTGGGATGCTTAGTTACTTTGATCCATAAAACAATGATCACTTGGCCTAGTTTGTTTTCACAAACTAGACCAAGCTCTTGTTCATGCATGCACATGTAAGCCTCCCATTTTCCCTCCCTCTCTTTTGAATTCCTTGTTTTTGTTGATTTGGGCAAGCTTGCATAAGAGTTGCAATGAGATCAACCTAAGAACCTAAGTACCACATTTGCCTCCTTTGGTCTTGCATGGTATGAATTCAAACAAGTTTTGGATACAAAGAAAACAAACAAAAGAACTCAAACCAAATTGAAATTCAAAACAGAAAAACAAATGAAAAAGGAAAAAAGAAGAGGCGGCAGCAGCAGCAACAGCCGCATGGGCCACCCGGGTCTTATTCAGCCTGCTTCAGGAAGTGGCCCACCCGGGTTCTAGGTTCCCTCTGGGCCACTAGCCCACCTGGCACATCTCTCCTTCTCTTGTTCTTCTTCCTCCTTTTTGTCCGACGTTGTTGCCCCACTCTCTCAGCAGTAACGGGAGGAAGTAGGTAGCCGTCGCTCGCCTACGTCAGTCGCGTCACGCCAAACCTTGTTCCGCTTATTATCTCTAACCCGAGGCAACCCTAGAAACCCTAATCCTCTTTCTCTCCCCTTGCGTCACCATAATCTTTCCCCTCTTCTTCCCCATCGAGAGCTGCCCCTATAAAAGTCTCCATGGTGCCGCCGCGCTAGTCCTCCTCTGCCCAAGCCACCCCTATTGCCGACGAATTGAAATAGGGCAAGGTCTTCAGTCCGTCGCCAACCGTGCAATCAATCCCGATGCCACCTGGAGCTGATGACCATGAAGAGGGAGCCAAACGTGGTCTCCTCCTCCACATCTTCTTCCTTCCAGCACACCGAAGCCAGGCCCGGTCACCTCACATCCAATCCCTCGGCGAGCCCTCTGACTCGCTCGTTTTCCCTAGTCCTTATCATGCACGCTTCTGCTAGCCTGCCTGCACGATGCGCACGCGCCAGCCGCTATCCCCGTGTGCGCCTAGTCTCCCCTTGATGACTGCATTGCGCTAGCGAGTGCAGCGTTCGCCGATAGACAACACGTAGCAGATCTTCCCCGCCTCTGTTCCTCGCGAGCTACCGGCTGCTACAGTTCCTCTTAGCCAGAGACTCCTGAACGATTTTTGTAGCCCTTCACCCGCTCTGTAGTTTTTGTTTTTGTGGTGTAGCATAATTCCTCATAGACCGCTCGCCATCGTCTTCCCACAATCAAGGCAGCCACCGCTCGAGCGCACAAAGTGGAGGCTTTTCTTCAGTTTTGTCCGGGACACGCAGCGCTAGGAATTTTGCAAATAGGCCCCAAGCATTTTTCCTTCTCAACCCGCAGCCTAGCCTGGCCAATCCCTTTTATAAAAATGTACCTAGGATGTTCTAAACTCAACCCGTGGTCCTTCCTTCCGCCACATGGCGTCACTCCATCGTCCGCGCACGCGTGTGGCCCCGCAGTACCCTGCCACCCTCATTAGTCTCTGTGGCCAACCCCTTGCCCGAGTAACAAAAACATGCGGCCTTTTCCAAACTCAATTCAAATATAATTCAGAATCTGCTTAAAAAATAAATGCATAACTTTTAAATACGTTCGAATTTGAGTATTTTTCCAACATGAAATAAGTTTTATTTTTGCAAATGAATTCAAAGGTCAATTCAAATATTTTTTAGAACTAATTTAAACTAGTCAAACCTTTGACTTTGACACCTTTTGACTAATTTTGAATTTAATATTGCTTTAAATTTATAATTCCAAATAATATATGATTTTGAAATCAGAAAATGCTAGGAATATGAATATGCTATTTAAAATATATTCTCGGTATTTAAATTTTTTGAATTCATAAATACCATTTAAATGCCATTTTTTAAATAAATGCATAACTTTAATTCCGTAACTCTGAATTCGACAAATGATATGTCTAAAATGATCAGCGCGACGAGCCCGTTCTTACTATGCAAATATTAATGGGGAAGCAAGGTTTATGGGAGCAAAATGTGACTAAACAACTAATAAAATGCTTTATTCTTGTACTCCACGCCTCACCCATGCCATGCGATGTTATACCATGTAATTGTGCATCATTTCATCATGGCATACCTTGTATTTCTTGTTGCATATGATTTATTTGGTTGCACACCTTTTTTTATTATGGCCCTTGCACGTTTGGTTTTTATCCGGATAGACACCGAGTAAGGAGACTATCAGGAGACTTAAGAGTATTACTCGGATCCCACTTATTCATCAACTGAGCGACCAGGCAAGAATTCCATATGCTTGAACTACATATAGTACCTATTGCATCTCTCTTATTCTTGCATCACGAATCACATCATGTATTAAATTGTAATCCAAAGTAATGCATAGCCTTTACTTTTAAACCCCACCGAAGCTTGTTCCCTCAATCCTATGAGCCATTACAACAGGAGTTGTTTGATCCATGTGAGTTGTAGAACTGCATGTGGAGGGTTAGTGAAGAGTCTTTGAGTAACGAGGTACCTAAACAACTGAATTGAGTAGTAATGGGAGAAATGAAGAAAGAGGCACCGGTGGGCAATATTTGAGATCTGGTTTTTATCCGCTCACTTGTGTCCCATAAGACCCAAGTACTTGATTCTTGTCCCTTGACTATCGCACTATCCACATGTGGTAGCATGAATCCCCTTAGTCCGATCTTCATTCACATTTTATTTCTTGGGGACATAGACTAGTTTGGGGTGTTATTACTATACGATACATATGCCATGTTTTACTGCTTTATTTACTACCGTTACTCGAGAAGCGTTTACTACTATACTATTTTGGATCGCAACATGATTTTGCGGTATCAATAAGACCAATCATACTTTTGGGTTCCCAATCGTTTACTCCCGGTCTTGCAAATACCTTGGTCAGTATCTGAGCCCGGCCGACTTCGTAGCGGGTAGCTTAGCGGGGTGGCCCCCAGAAATCACATATGAATCTTGTGAATGCTTTCTTGTGATGCCTCGTTGCATTTTCATTTGGTTTTTCCAAGGTTGATCGTGCGTGTGTTGCTATTTGTGCATTCCTTCATGGTAAATCTTTCTGAAAGCCATGTCCGCAGTTATGGACGACTTGGAGGGAAGTTTCTTGATCATAGGAAACTATAACTAAAGTACCACTTTTTATATGAGTAAAACTTGAGTAGTAATAGTGCAAGATTCATCGAATGATTAATAAAACTGCCAACGGATGGGATGTTCTTCCGCCTTATTGTTCGGGAACAGGAAGGAAGGCGAGTGATGTTTATTTATGTTTATATATATCTGTTGGGTAATTAACTATTGTTTATTTAAAAAATGTCCATCTATCTTTGGTTAAGCGGATGTTGTAGCATGTCTCTATAGATCTGCTAGGATTTATTTTTGCTGCAATTGGGTCACCCTCAGATTGTTCCCTTTATATTCATTAAGACTTTCTGAGCCCACTAAGGTCTCACACGATAAATATTGTTCAGACAGACACATATACTCATAGGAAGGTTACTTGGTCGAGGAGATTGATGATGGTGGCAATGACTGTTAGGTGTAGAGATTTCGGGGATGGAGATCCGTGAGATCTATGGGAGGGGTTTGCTTATATCTAGGACATCTTATGCCAGTTTGCTTCTTATCCATAATTGGATCTTGTTTTCTGCTTATGCTTAATATTTTGATGTGTGATGTATGAGGATGTATCCTAAAATATTATCTCCATCTAGGATATTTGGATCTTGTCGTATGACATTGAATATTTCTATTTATTTTAGATGGTCTGACTCTGATGTACTATTTTATGTCGCCAACATACACACTTGTGTATGTTTTGTTTGCATGCCTTTCAACTACGGTCGCTCGCACTTGATACAATGTTCTTACAAAGTGGATAGGGTGGTTGGCCGGTACCATGCCCTGCTCTTTTTAGACGGGCCTACATGTGGGTGACCTTTGGTCCTCTATGGTAGCAGACCTTATGCACTTTGGGTTCATCCTGGCTTGTTGCTTAGAGCGTAGTGTCCGAGATATTACATAGGGGAAGCTCAAGAATGGTAGATCGACACCAGATGGAAAAAATAATAGACCAAAATCACTAAAAACACACCAAATCTAGAGATTGTTCCCAAAGTATTGGGGAGATTTATAAATTTATGGTGGATAGAGGAAAAACTGGGGTGAAATTCATGATAAACGAGGCTCTTGCTGTCAACACCCGGATTTTTAATCCCAAATGCTTGTTATGCCATACCTCGCAATCCCAGGATTACCATTTTTGCGAGACATAACATAATTGGTACCATAGTACATAATACACTACAAAATCATATTAAAGGTCTTACAAATAAAATATCTCATGATCCAATCTTAATACAATCAACGCAGCGGAAATTAAATGTAGCCGGGCTTCATCTTCAGGGTCACATGCAATGCTGACGATGGTAGATGATCCTAGTTGTCATAGACCTCCTGTTGTCCATCATCCTGGTAGTCCCCCTCATAGTCTGGCCATGGGAATAGCCAGGGACAAAGCCATGAGTACTATTTAAGTACTCACAAAATATCACTAACAAGTAAAGTAGTTCGAGTAGGAATCCTAAGCTCTAGGTTTATTTGCAAAAAGCCAGGTTTATTTCATACTGAGTTCAGAAGTAAAGAAAACTAGTTTAAAGTTCTACAACACCTAAGTGGGAACTTAGTTTCCATGTTCGCAACCCTGTTATGGTCAAGTCAAAGTCATAGTTCATTTCACAAGTCATTTTGAAAACATCTGACGACGGAACTGTATGGCCACTCCAACTGTCCATGACTGTGGACACGACTATTCGAATAGTTTGACACTCTGCAGAGGTGGTACAATTTTACCACAACATTCGATACATCCGTCAGGGACAACCCTGAATCATCATACTTAGTATGCGGATAATTAATCCTAACCTTTCAATTACACACCCTAGTATAAGCACCTCTCCTATGAGTTTGGCCTCCCAGCCATGGACATCTGCCATACTGGGAAATGCATAGGTGGACATTCACATCCACGAGGTAGCCTCAGCTCAACCTCTTTCCGCAAGGAAACCCATACTAAGACATATAAACTTCTAGTTAAGCCCTACCTAATTCAGGTATTGTGGTTTTACGGTAAAATTGGAATGGTATCGCATCCGAACCCAACCATCAGTTTTTATAAAGGGTCAAGGCTCATGCCTCAATATTTTCATCATCAAATCATCTTGTGTTCATAACGCATGACAAAACATTTCAATAGAATGAATCCTCATTCCAGGGTTTTCATAATCATTTTCACCAAGTATTCCCATCTAACGTGATCAACTTTTATGCTTAGCACTAGCCACTAAAGTTGAGGGTATTCACTAATGAGGGATTTCTAATAAGGTGTAACTATCCAACTCTAGTTTTATGCCTTTTGATGACATCTAGTTCTAACTACTTAGGCCTAGTTTTATACTCTTTATGCTACCTATAGTATCTTTCCAACTCACAAGTCACTAACTAAAGGTAAAGAACTTTGGTAAAGTTAAAAGGATAAAGCTTGCAAGTAAAACTGGGAATTGGTATAATCAAGGTTGTGTAACCAAAACATGCCTAATGCATCTTGCATAAGTTATCCTGCATTAGATAGCTTTCATAGGTAGCATGCAAAGTTCTATCTTGCCTTGATTGGTGCAGTGGTTGAAGTTTTCTTCTTCTCCGTAGTACTCCTCCTCCTCGTAGCTCGGGTCGGTACTAACATATATAAATACACACGAGGTACACAATCACCAAACAATACTTAACTACCTTTAGTTGGCACACAAAGGTTTACACTAGATGATCTAGCATCATCACAATCATCACATGAAATAAAGACCTAGTCTTATCATTCTTATTTTAGAAAAGTAATTTCTACCCATTGAAAGTACTTAAGATTTAATATTCTCCAATTAAAATAGGGGATCATGTTGAAACATGTCATCACCACATATTATAATACTTGGGAATGTGATTTAAAGTGGTGGTCATATTTTATAAAGTTCAAAATTACTATTTTATACAATTAAAGTGACTATAAATTCCTATAGAGCATTGTTTTAGTACTGGTCCAAGATCACTGCATGTAAACCTAAATATGTTTACATATTTAGATAGATCTTGTCAAAATGTTATTTTTGAGAGTTGGAATCAACTCAAAATCATTTATGGTTAATTTTTGAAAAATGTTTGAATGTGGAAAAGTCATTGTCTTGTTATTTTTACTATAGGTGATCTATAATTTCAAATAGTTTGAATACAACAGGCTTGGATAGATATTTTCAATACCTTTATAGAAAAATTGGAATCATGCAATTTGGCTAAGTGAATCTTTTTGAATTTAATTTCAAAGTAACTGACCAAAATAGGGTTTTGAAATAAAATAAAAACCTAAATTTGAATCGCTGGCTCGCGCGGGAGCGATACTGGGCCGGCCCAACTTCACTACGCGCGCGCAGCGGGCTGCTGACAGGCTGGTCCCATGCGATAGCGGCTCTATCTAACCAAAACGGCAAGTTTCAATCTCAGCACTACGATTAGACTACGATCGATGGTGGTGGTTCGACGTCTCCGTCACACAGCTCCAGGGAGACCGAACACTAACGCGGCGGTGGGGGTCTGTAGCGGCTTACCAGGGCTCCATATAGGGTCGGTGATGGGGGCGAACGACGTTGTAGACGACGGCGGTTCGAACGGTGGTCGCGGCGGCTCCTAGGGTGGCTCCAATCGATGGCTCCTCTTCTCCTCTGCGGCGGCGGATTCCGGCCAAATTCTGGTGATGTGGTGCTTGATACGCCCAATTTGCATCACCTTTATATATCATAATTTACCTCTATTCATTGATATTTGTCTTATTATGAGGTATTACTTATGGATTTTCATCTGTTTATGCATGTTGGATGATTCTTGGAGGATGGACTGCCGGAGTCTAGATTCTGATGGAAAAGAAGGCGTTTCGGTGCAATTTCACGAAGATCAGAAAAATATCAGAAAAATATGGAAACATATTATTTTACCAGAAGATGAAGGAAGCCAGAAGCAGGGACGGAGATGGGACTCAAGGGGCCCACACCCCCTAGGCGTGGGCCCACCTGACCCCGCGCCTAGGGCAGGTGTGGCCCACCTGCCCGGCCTCCGACTCCGCCCCTTCGCCTATATCTTCCCAAAGGAACCCTAACACCAGGGGAGCGACCACAGATAGATTTCCGTCGCCTCTAGGGGCGGAAAACAACGTGAGTGAAAGATCTCTCCGTCAGACAGATTTCTGCCGGGGGAATTCCTTCCTGGAGAGGGGAGACCGTCACCATCAACACCGTCATCAAGCTAGGCTTTATCGGGATCATAATCATCATCATCCACACCATCATCTCCACCAGCACCATCACCACCACTCCGTCCTGCTGTAACAATTGTGTTGGATATTGCTTAGTTCATTAGGGGAAACTTTCCCGGTGTTGATTACTATTGTAGTTGATGCTTGTGAGTGGAACCATTGGATTATTGTTTATGTTCAGATTGTTATCCATTATCATCTCATCTTTGATCTTGATCCATATGATGTGTTATGAGTAGTTCGTTTAGTTCTTGAGGACATGGGAGAAGTCATGTTGTTAGTAGTGAATCTGTGATGAGTTATTATTCAATGGTTTAGTATTTAAGTTGTGGTGCTATTCTTCTAGTGTCATGTGAACGTCGACTACATGATACTTCACCATTTATGGTCCTAGGGGAATGCATTGTGTATTTGGCTACTAATCACGGGGTTGCCGGAGTGACAGAAACCTGAACCCCCGTTAGGACACCTTTGCAAAAGGGAGTGTAGGATCTCAGAGTTTAAGGCTATGGTTAGATATATATCTTAGTTACTTTCCTGTAGTTAAGGATGTTTGCAGGGCTTTTAATCATAAGTATGTATTAGTCCTAGGAAGGGCGGTATGTTAGCACAGGTTCACCCACACAACACTTACAAACACCAGAGAAGAGTACTTAGCTATTTGAAGCGAAAGCACTTGACAGAATTCCCATGTGTCCTCGAGAACGTTTGGTCCTTATAAGTATTTCCACCGGCTTGTCCTTTGCTAATAAAGGATTGGACCACTTGCTCCGTTTGTTCGTTACTTCTGTTACTTGCTCTTTTTTTGGTTGCCTTGTCAAAAAACCATTAAAAATTCGTTTGCTAAGTATTCACAGGGATTTCCTTCTCCATACCACTGTTCAGCACCTTCTTCTCCTCGTTGGGATCGACACTCCTATTTATCGAAAGTACTACGATACACCCCCTATACTTGTGGGTCATCAAGACTATTTTCTAGCGCCGTTGCTGGGGAGTGAAGCGCTATTGAAGAGTGGAACTAGTAAAGGGAACTTTTACTGTGAGTATTGCTTTTGTTACTGCTTGTTACTTTGTTTCCAATATGGATAACCCACTTGGTTTTCTGTTTGGTAAAACTACTACCACTGCTATGGTAGTAGATGAACCACCTCCTATTGAAATAGATCCTTTTAAGATACCTACAAGTATTATTAATCGTGTTATGGATAATTACTATTTTGGGGATGGAACTGTCCATCCTGGTGATCACTTGCTTTTTATCCATGAATTATGAGGGTTGTTTAAGTGTGCAGGTATCACAACTGAACAGGTGAAGAAGAAGTTACTCTCCATATCCTTGAAAGGGAGAGCTGAAGAATGGTATAAGCTGCTGAAGAATGGACAATTCATGGAATGGGAGGAGATGTCATCTCTCTTTTACTCTAAATTTTATCCTCCCAGTAAGCTTCATAAGGATAGAAATCTTATATATAACTTTTGGCCTCTTGATGGAGAGAGTACAACTCAAGCTTCGGGGAGATTGAAGTTACTAATGCTTAAATGTCCTATTCATGAACTCCCTAACAATATTATTCTCAATAACTTTTATGCTAGGCTTTCTCTTCATGATAAAGATTTACTAGATGCTTCTTGTTCTGGATCATTCACACATATGAAGGAAGAAGCTAAATGGGATCTCTTACACCGTATTCAAGATAACACTGAGGCTTGGGAGAATGACAAAGGAAGAAAGTCAGCTATAAACTATGATTATGAATGCATTAAATCTTTTGTGGATACTGATAACTTCCATGATATTTGCAATAAGTTCGGCCTTTATCCCCAAGTTCTTGTAAAATGTTTTAATGCCTTTGCCTCTTATATTGAACTTCCCAAGAGAGAGTGGGACAAGTACCACGCTCCTTATAAAGACACTGTCACCCATATTCCTTCTAGTACAGAGGTTTGCACTATTGATCCTATTTTGCCTGAACCTTATATTAAGAAAACTCCTTTTCCTTCTAATGTGAGGGAGCATTCTATTATGGCTACTATGGTTAGCAAAAGCGCAAAGAAAATTGTAGGGTCCAATGAGCTTATTGATATTGAGCCTGTGGTAGCTATTGTGAAAGATCTTGTCACTAGAAATATAGAGGACGAGCACATTGTCTTCAGTGAAGACGCTACTAATATTGTTTCTCATCCTAAGAAAGTTAGAAAAGCTAGTGTTCCTGTGCTTTCTGTTAAAATTGGTAGTCATAGTTACTATGGTTTATGTGATATTGGTGCTAGTTCTAGTGCTATTCCTTATGAGCTGTATAGGGATATTATGCATGAGATTGGTCCTTGTGAGCTTGAGGACATTGATGTGGTTATTCATCTTGCTAATAGAGAGCAAGTTTGCCCATTGGTATTGTAAGAGATGTGGAGGTCCTTTGTGGTAAGATTAAATATCCTGCTGATTTTCTAGTACTTGGTAAAGAAGCTAGTAAAACCTATCCTATCATTTTTGGTAGACCCTTCCTTAATACTTGTGGGGCTATCATAGATTGTAGGAAGGAAAAAGTTTTCACTAAGTTTGCTGGAGAATCTTATGAGTTTAATTTTTCCAAATTTTCCAAAACTCCTTATGAAAATGAATTACCTGATGAGGATTTCATGGTTGAACAACTGTCTGCTATTTCTCTTGCTCCTAAAAATGCTTTGCAGCAGTTCATGGAAGACCATGAAAGTGATGTCTTCATGAAGGAAAGAAATGAGATTGACGAAGTTTTTCTTCGTCAGCCGGAACAGCTTAAGCATAATCTACCTGTGGAAGATTTGGGTACCACACTACCACCTAAAGGGGATCCTGTTTTCGAATTAAAACCTTTACCTAATGATCTTAAATATGTTTATCTTGATGATAAGAAGATATATCCTGTTATTATTAGCTGTAAACTTTCAGGGAAGGAAGAAGAAATGTTATTGGAGGTATTGAAGAAGCATCGAGGATCTATGGGTTATACTCTTAATGATTTAAAAGGAATTTCTCCTACTATATGTCAGCATGCTATTAATATTGAGCCTGATGCAAAATCAGTTGTTGAGCACCAACGTCATCTAAATCCTAGGATGAAGGATGTGGTAAGAAATGAGGTATTAAAACTCCTTGATGGTGGTATTATTTATCCTATTGCTGGTAGTCAATGGGTTAGCCCTATTCATTGTGTTCCCAAGAAAGCGGGGATAACTGTTGTGCCTAATGAGGACAATGAGATTATACCCCAAATAGTAGTGGTTGGGTATAGAATGTGCATTGATTTTAGAAAGATTAATAAAGTTACTAAGAAAGATCATTATCCTTTGCCCTTTATTGATCAAATGGTTGAGAGGCTGTCCAAAAAGACTCACTTTTGCTTTCTTGATGGTTATTCTTGGTTTTCTCAAATCGTTGTGAAAGCACATGACCAAGATAAAACCACTTTCACTTGTCCTTATGGTACTTATGCTTATAGGTGTATGCCTTTTGGTTTATGTAATGCTCCTGCTACCTTTCAGAGATGTATGTCTGCTATCTTTCATGGTTTTTGTGAAGAAATTGTGGAGGTTTTCATGGACAATTTTTCCGTCTATGGAACTTCTTTTGATAACTATTTGCACAACCTTGACAAAGTTTTGCAGAGATGTGAAGAAACCAACCTTGTTCTTAACTGGGAGAAATGCCATTTCATGGTTAATGAAGGGATTATTCTTGGACACAAGATCTCTGAAAGAGGCATTGAAGTTGATAGAGCAAAAATTGAAGCAATTGAGAAGATGCCTTGTCCTAGAGATATCAAAGGTATTCGTAGTATCCTTGGTCATGCTGGTTTCTATAGGAGGTTTATTAAAGATTTCTCCAAAATTTCAAAGCCCCTTACTAATCTTCTTCAAAAAGATGTACCTTTTGTTTTTGATGATGATTGTAAGGAAGATTTTGAAACTCTGAAGAAAGCTTTAACAACTGCTCCTATAGTCCAACCACCTGATTGGAGTTTACCTTTTGAAATTATGTGTGATGCTAGTGATTTTGCTGTGGGTGCTGTCTTGGGACAACGTGTTGACAAGAAGTTAAATGTCATTCATTATGCTAGCAAGACCTTGGATGCTGCTCAAAAGAATTATGCCACTACTGAAAAGGAGTGCTAGCAAGACCTTGAACCTTTGCATGTTAATGATAGTTTTCCGAATGAACAGTTAGCTGCAATAAGGCTAAGTCCACATGAGAGTCCTTGGTATGCTGATTATGCTAACTTTATTGTTTCCAAGTATTTTCCTCCAAACTTTATAGCCCAGCAAAGAAGGAAATTCTTTTATGATCTAAGGCATTACTTTTGGGATGACCCACACTTATATAAAGAAGGAGTAGATGGCACTATGCGAAGATGTGTTCCAGAATTTGAGCAACAATATATTTGGAGAAAATGTCATGACAGTGCTTATGGAGGACATCATGCTGGAGATAGGACTGCATGAAAGGTTTTACAATCTGGATTTTAATGGCCTACTCTCTTTAAAGATGCAAGGAAGTTTATCTTATCCTGTGATGAATGCTAACGAGTAGGTAACATCTCTAGACGCAATGAAATGCCTATGAATTATTCTTGTTATTGAACCCTTTGATTGTTGGGGATTTGACTTTATGGGGCCTTTCACCCCTTCAAAAGGGCATACTCACATTCTTGTTGCTATTGACTATGTTACAAAGTGGGTAGAAGCCATACCTACAAACAGTGCTGATGGTAAGACCTCTTTGAAAATGCTTAAAGATGTCATTTTTCCTAGGTTTGGTGTGCCTAGATATCTCATGACTGATGGAGGCTCTCATTTTATTCATGGGGGTTTTAGAAAAACTATCGCTAAGTATGATGTAAACCATAGAATTGCTTCAGCTTATCACCCCCAAACTAGTGGGCAAGTAGAACTTTCCAATAGGGAAATTAAATCTATCTTGTAGAAAACTGTTAACAGATCTAGAAAAAATTGGGAAAAAAGTTGAATGACGCTTTGTGGGCTTATAGAGCTGCTTATAAAAATCCTATGGGGATGTCTCCTTACAAAATGGTCTATGGGAATGCTTGTCACTTGCCTTTAGAATTAGAACACAAAGCTTATTGGCAGTGAAAGAATTGAATAGAGATTTTAGACTTGCTGGTGAGAAAAGGCTGCTTGATTTGAGTAATCTAGATGAGTGGAGAGGTGAAGCTTACGAAAATGCCAGGATCTTTAAGGAAAAAGTAAAAAAGATGGCATGATAGGAGAATTCTAAAAAGGGAGTTCCATTTTGGTGAGAAAGTTCTTTTGTATAGGTCTCGTCTCAGATTTTTTGCAGGGAAACTACTATCAAAATGGGAAGGACCTTTTGTTATCAAGGAAGTGTACCGTTCAGGTGCCATCAAAATTTCTTCTCTGAAGGATGACACAATACAGGTGGTGAATGGCCAAACACTAAAACATTATATTTCTGGAGATTCTTATAACGAAGATGTAGATGCTATTCAAATGATAACTCCAGAAGAATTTATTAGAAGCAAAATACCAGAAACTGCAGAGTTCGTCTTTAAATAGGTAAAAGTGGTAAAACTAGAAGGTTCGTGAAACTCCAATCTTTTTATATTTTTTATGTTTTTAATACATAAGGAAGACTACGAGACGAAACTGAAGAGGAAACGGAGCCCGGGGTGGACAAACTCACCCCAGGCGCGGGCCAGCCTGGCCACCCCTTAGGGGGGTTATCCACCCTCAGACTCCGTCTCCACTTCGTTTCCGTGTCAAAACCTTTCTTATGCATTGAAAATTAGTAATATATAACCCCCCGGGTTCCCCGAGGTTCTTGCATCGTGTTCTCATCGTGTTTTTGTTTCGATCTATTTCTTTCAGGAAAATTCTTAGATTTGGAGCCTCAGTGTCTTCCTCTCGATCACCCACTAAGGATTCCTCTGCGGAAGTCCTCAACCCGTACATGTATGAGTTGAGGATTCATCACAAAGAGTTGATCCTCAAGGAGGGGAAGGTATAGATGAAAGAAGTTCAAGGGCCTAAAGGAGAAGGCAGTCTAGAAGATAGGATGGAAGCGCTGGAACAAGAAGTTTACGAATACAAGAAGATGGTGGAACGCGAAGTGGATATTATTCACAAGATAAGTTCAGAACTCATCACCAAGCATGATGGGGAAGTTGCTGAGCTTCGAGAAGAGATCTTCTCACTTCGTCAGACCACCAATCAATTGCAAGCACAGCTCTATGACATACAAAATCAAAACTGTGAGTATGAAGCTAGATTTGATCGCATAAGCTCTGCTGCTAGTTTCAGGATTGCAGAGACAAGGACATCCTTTTTGGATGGGGAACCATTGACTTGGAAGTTTTATGATGACAAGAGAACACCATCACCACCAAAGGAGTAATTCGTCATTAGGTTTGGCATCCCCTTGGCTTGTTCCAAGCTTGGGGGAGTGCCGCGGTATCACCACCATTATCTTTTATCTTTTACCTTTTTAGTGGATGCATATATATGGTAGAGAGGGTTATCTTATAGTTTGGTTTGCATGTGGAAGTATATCTCCTTTAGTTGATTATCTATGTATCCCTTGGGGTGAGTGCCTTTATTGGAATATTAATGAGAAGTCTCATCTTTTACTTTCTGCACTTCTTATTTTTAGCTTGCAATCTCTATTATATAATAGATCTTGTTGTTCAGTATTGGCCCCACTTTGGGATCATCAAGTGGATCTAAATTGGTTTTGGCAAACCAAGTTCTAGTCAGTGGCATTAGTTTGAAAGAAAAGGAGAGAAATAAAAAGCTTACAGTTATTTGGATCATTTGTTTTCTTTCTTGTTGTCTCATAAGCTTAGTATTCCTTATTTAAGATTCTTTTGTGTATTCAAGGAATATTGCATGTTTGGCTTTATTACTTGTATGTTTACTTGTTTCTTTCAACTATCTTGCTTGCTACCTAGCCTTGCTAGCCAAAAACCTATTTTGAGAAGGCATACTTCTCATGTTTCCAAAACCCTTTAAATCAAAACTTTTGCCACGTTTGTCCACCATATCTACCTAGTAGCTTTTCCTATTCCTAGCAAATTCTCAAGCTTCATCTACCTTTCAAATTAAAAAAGTATTTTTATATGTGAAAACTAGTTAGTAAAGCACTCACGAACTTGATGGAACACTCCATTTACTTGCCCCTAATAGACTTGAACCATTGTGGACATCGAAGTTGTATATTCTTGCATCTATACGTTGGGATTAGCAAAACCGTGTTGTCACGGGGAACGTTCTCAACATTGCACTTGTACTCTTTACACAGTTGACATCATGCTCTTTTATCTATGGATGTCAAAGGTGTGAAATAAAGAGGGAACTTGTAAGTCCATGGAGTTTGTATTTTGTGTTAGAGAAACGCCTGGGCCGCTACCCTAAGACATGCTTAATCATGGTGGAAACTTGCAGCATCACCATAGTGAGTCATCTATGAAGCATCCTCAATAAAAAGCTATACACATAGTAAATAAAAAGATCGCCAAGATGCTCATTGTCTGCTTGCCTTGTCATTTTGGTTATGGGAAAGCTCTTGTACCATGTGCAAGGGGTACCCCGTTGGCGGTTCTCAATGATAAGTGTGATGCTTCTTGTTCATATTCTTTTATCGACAATTCACTCCATAAACCCGTGGACATGTTTACTGAGCTCAGTATTCGCTTAGGGACAAGCGAAGTCTATGCTTGGGGGAGTTGATACGCCCAATTTGCATCACCTTTCTATATCATAATTTACCTCTATTCATTGATATTTGTCTTATTATGAGGTATCACTTATGACTTTTCATCTGTTTATGCATGTTGGATGATTCTTGGAGGATGGACTGCCGGAGTCTGGATTCTGATGGAAAATAAGGTGTTTCGGTGCAATTTCACGAAGATCAAAAAAATACCAGAAAAATATGGAAACATATTATTTTACTAGAAGACGAAGGAAGCTAGAAGGAGGGACGAAGATGGGCCTCAGAGGGCCCACACCCCCTAGGCGAAGGCCCACCTGACCCCGCGCCTAGGGCAGGTGTGGCCCACCTGCCCGGCCTCTGACTCTGCCCCTTCGCCTATATCTTCCCTACAGAACCCTAACACCAGGGGAGCGACCAGAGATAGATTTCCGCCGCCTCTAGGGGCGGAAAACACCGTGAGAGAAAGATCTCTCCGGCAGAAAGATTTCTGCCGGGGGAATTCCTTCCCTAAGAGGGGAGACCGTCAACATCAACACCATCATCAAGCTAGGCTTCATCGAGATCATTATCATCATCATCCACACCATCATCTCCACCAGCACCATCACCACCACTCCGTCCCGCTGTAACAATTATGTTGGATATTGCTTAGTTCATTAGGGGAAACTTTCCCGGTGTTGATTACTATTGTAGTTGATGCTTGTGAGTGGAACCATAGGATTATTGTTTATGTTCAGATTATTATGCATTATCATATCATCTTTGATCTTGATCCATATGATGTCTTGTGAGTAGTTCGTTTAGTTCTTGAGGACATGGGAGAAGTAATGTTGTTATTAGTGAATCTGTGATGAGTTATTATTCAATGGTTTAATCTTTAAGTTGTGGTGCTATTCTTCTAGTGGTGTCATGTGAACATTGACTACATTATAATTCATCATTTATGGGCCTAGGGAAATGCATTGTGTATTTGGCTACTAATCGCGGGGTTGTCGGAGTGACAGAAACCTGAACCCCCATTAGGACACCTTTGCACAAGGGAGTGTAGGATCCCAGAGTTTAAGGCTGTGGTTAGATTTATATCTTAATTAATTTCCTGTAGTTACGGATGTTTGCAGGGGGTTTAATCACAAGTATGTATTAGTCTTAGGAAAGGCGGTATGTTGGCACAGGTTCACCCACACAACACTTACAAACACCAGAGAAGAGTACTCAGCTATTTGAAGCGAAAGCACTTGACTGAATTCCCATGTGTCCTCGAGAACGTTTGGTCCTTATAAGTATTTCCACCGGCTTGTCCTTTGCTAAGAAAGGATTGGGCCACTTTCTCCGTTTGTTCGTTACTTCTGTTACTTGCTCTTTGTTTTGTTCCCTTGTCAGAAAACCACTAAAAATCCATTTGCTAAGTATTCACAGGGATTTCCTACTCCATACCATTGTTCTGCACCTTCTGCTCCTCATTGGGATCAGCACTCCTATTTATCGAAAGTACTACGATACACCCCCTATACTTGTGGGTGATTAGTGCTCGCCTTGCTCCGAGGAAGGGTCAGGGGTGGTTCTAAGAGAGAGGGGAGTGAGATGGTGTGGAGAATGAGGGCTGGGGTGGTCTCTATTTATACACCGGCGAGAGGGGCAGAGCGGCATGGTCTGGCTTCTCCGGCGACGTCATTACAGTGAGCTACGGGCATGGCTGAGGGTGCTGGTCAACGTAGTGCTCCCTAGAGGTCTTCATGCGCGTGATGGCGTGACAAGGGGCGGTTGCAAATGGTCGGGAGTGGTCCGTGCTGTGTGCGGGAACGACAGGTGTTTGATATGGTGTACAGTGGTCTCATGTCGCGCGGCGGTGAACGGTTGTGTCCTGGGGGTCACTGGTGTCGCGGTGAGTGCGGGTACGCGTGGAGGGAGCAAGGCGCGGCATGTGCATGCAAGGCAGTTACGGTGTTCTCGCGTGCTCTTGGCATGGCAGACAGAGAAATGGGTGCAACATTTCTCGGGTGGTCCATGGCTGGGCTGCGATTGAGGGGTGGACAGGGAGTGGCGATGGACAGTGGCATGTCTCCTGGACATCATGGATGGGCGCGGGGCTGGCTTCTACGAGTTGTCCATGATAGACCGAGCTAGTCCAAGCTGTGAAGGGGAGCTGCTCCAATGCAGTACTTGGCACTGGGGGTGAGTGTGGGCTAGTAGTGGCGAAAATTGGTAGACAAAGCATTGATCAAGAATAGTAATAGTTTGGCAGTTGTTACTGTGCTCACCAGGTGTTTAATGAAATGGCCGCATGAAATTAAAAAATTGAATTTTTGGATGAATTTTGGTGAGTGATCTTGTCATAAGCTTGGTAGTCTATGGTTGCTAGGGTTTGCCAAGGGGAATTGGTTTGGTTGGTTTTTAAGAAATGATGATCTTAGTACCTATTAAGGATTCAATTTTTGAATTCCTCTCAAATGGATTTGAAAATAGTTTCTGTAAGTTTGTGAGTTTGCTTGGGTTCATTATTACTTGGTCTAGCAAGGGGTGAAAAGAATTGGATTCATTTCTGTTAGAAATCATTTAATAGAGATGCCCTAAGTGGGCTAGTGGTTGATTTTGGACAAAATGACCATTTGATCATATGCCTTCTTATTTGAATTTCCTTTTGATTTGTATTGTTTGGAATTGACCTAGATGATATTGTTTTCATTTTTAAACTAATCCTTATAATTCATAGAAATCAAACATGGCAAATGCAATCATTCATGCATTAATCACACAAGCACATGTATTCATATTAATTTTAATAATAAAAGTTTTTGTTAACCCTAAACTTGGGTCATTAGAACTTGATAATCTTGTTTAATATTTTGAGGTGTTACACTTGCACTACAAGAAATGTTTCCTTCCGCAACGACTTGTCCCGTCGGTGGTCGTAGAAGAAGCGGCGCGACGAAATTCTCGGCTCGACCGTGGCCAATGAATTTTTTTTGGTTTCGTGCCCCTCTACTATGACGAAACTGCTAAAAACATGGATGAAGCTCGCGTGCGGGTGGTAGAAGTAAGATTTCCGGTTCCTTGCTAGATGTTGACTCGCCGAAGTATTTTTTGGCTTGTTTGTCCTAGACGTCGGGTAATCTAGCTGACCATTCTTTTCAGTCGCACCTCCGTGATTTGAACTCGATAACATTGTTTGATGCCTCTTATATTTAGTTGGGATAGTGTGTCCCACATGTCTTCCTCTCATTAGAGGAATCCTGTGTATGATGGCATGTTTTCCTTCCCTGTTCCGAACATGATAGCATTGCCTGATGGCGATATGCCTACCGGGGTATACTTAGCAGGACGTTTCCTACTGGCCCAGGCACCAGCAAGTGGGCCTGCAGGATGACAACTGGATCAAGACCTGGCGTGGACTCAAGCAACTGGAAGCTGAAGGCCCAGAAGCGTAGATAGGCCCAGTCGGATTAGGTCATAGGACCACCGAATCCTTAACTGATTCGGTTGAGATCTATAAACCCTAGGGAGGTGAGTCTATATAAACCTCCCTAGAGGGCGCATAAATGATACGTTCCATCATACACCCAAGCGACTCACCGCCTAGCCGTCGAGCTCGCCCCATTGTACTCTCGCCATAATACAATCTAGCAGGAGTAGGTCTTTACCCTCTGGGGGGACGAACCTGGGTAAACCCTTGTGTCTCAGCCCTCATCTCGCACCGCAGATGGCTGGCCGCCCTTGCCCCATGTTCTACTACTCGCTGCCGATTGCAGCATCTGCCGTGGTCATTCCCACGACAGTGGCGCCCGCCGTGGGGCCTGGCCGGTCAGGCCGGTGTTCTGCGGCGAGATCCAATCTTCCCATCAACGAGTCGATCGCCACCGGCCGCATGATCACGATCGGCGAGATGCTCCAGATCTTTCCGAGTAGCTACGTCCCAGCGGCGCGACCCGTCACACATATCATGATCCTGCCGGTCGGCACGATCAGCCTCTTCGTCGGCCTCACCGACGTCATTGTCTCGGAGGACTCGGCTTGCATCCGCGAGTCGCCGCCACGCGACCGGCTCTCTGAGAGTCAGGTCCACACGATCCACCGCCTCGCCTCCGAGTACGACTCGGCCCACAGCAACGTGGCCGAAACCACCGCAGCCGCGGAAGACGCGGCCCTCAAAGACGAAGCCGACTCGGCGACCCCGGCGTCACTCGTCGGATCCATTGTCGCCGCGTCACCCGCGGGCTCCATCACCCAGGTCTCCAACGTCGAAGACTTCGAGGATCCCTCTATCCTTGGGATCTTCGACTTCGATTCCGGATCAGAGAACTCCGCCGACCTCCGCGACGGAACCGGCCGCCATGCCGCGAACTACATGGCGACTAGCACCGTCCCGCCGGAGGATCCATTCTCCACTCCGATCCCTCCCAACGCGACGGCACGGAGTTCGAGGAACTCCGCCTGAAGCTGGCGGAAGCAGTCCGCAAGGGACAAGCTGAGCGCGAAAAATTTCGCCTCGAGCAGGTGACAGCGCAGGAGCTGTCGCGATACCACCAGCTCCGAATCAGGTCGCGCCTGAACCCCACCGTCCAGGGGCACGCCCTGAATTTCGACGACAAGAGCGACCCGACCCGCGCGGCCGAGCGCGCGATCTGTGAGAACGCGCCACCAGGAGGAAGCACTCGGCCCCCACCAGGGGCAACGACCAATGGCGCCCTGCCACCACCCAACCACGCACCCCCCAGGGACCAGCCAAGGATCATGGTCTCCTCATGGGAGCGAGACGCGAATGGCCTCCCGCTGTTCTCCACCCCAATGGACAACCTCGTCGCGGGCCGAGCAGCAGTCGACAACATCGCGGCCACTGGAGAAGGCGCCCTGCAGATCCAGTACGCCAAGGCCCTGCTCACAAAAGCGGTCGAGCAACAAAACACAGGGTCGGATGTACTCGTGTTCATCGGGTAGGAGAGCGGCCTCAAGCGGCCGCCCCATGGTGGCAAACACCCTCAACTGCCCGCCACCCGAACCACTACAGCTCCAACACCGACCCGCGAACGCGGCACTCTCCACCAACGAGCCCTGGCCGGTGACCAACTTCGTCGCCGCCAACGGTCAACCCGTCGACGCCCGCACCCACATCATCAACAACCAGAGCTAGCGCGCACGCCAGCCTGACGACCTACGGCATACCCTCACCAACTGCCGTGACGGTGAGCCGAGGGGATCGCTAAGCCAACTCGGGCCCCGGTGCTTCGGACCAATATTCTGAGGCGAGAGATAGCCGGCGAACTTCAAAGCGCCGAAGGAAATAGAGAAGTACGACCCCTCATAAGATCCCTCCGTGTGGCTTGATACCTACCTCATGGCGATGGGGATCGCCGGACACACCGATCTACTAACTGCCCGCTACCTTCCCCTGATGATGGAGGGGGCATGCAGGTAGTGGATTAACACTCTTCCCGCGGATAGCATCGACTCCTGGGAAGAGATGCGCGACGCCTTCGTCAGGCACTTCGAGGGTTCATACAACCGCGCCACCACCATCGAGGACCTGGAACAGTGCGTCCAGGGACCTCGCGAGTCGACCCACAGCTGGGTCCAACGGTGGCAAGATCTGTGGTACAACGCGGTCGGCATCCACCCAGACACCGCGATCCAATGCTTCAAGACCTCGTGCCGCTACGAGCCCCTGGTCGCCAAGCTCAAACGAGCGTACCGCACACTCGATAACATACCGGATCTCCTGGAGATCGCAAAAAGGTATGCGGAGGAAGTCCCAGACCAAGAAACCGACGACAAGTCGGGAGGACAACGCCGCACGAGCGGACACGACAACGGGAGACGACCCGATCTATGCTACAGCAACACTCGCCTCACCGGCAAGCGCCGTAGTGACGGACGAGTCGACTTCGTCGCCAACGCTGGATATGCACAGCGCGAACCCAAGAGCTTCTGCCGCGACGGGGGACAACGCCGCGACTGTGGCAAGTACAAGGCGAAGCCGAGGTTCGACCCCGCGGCCCTTCTTAACCAACCTTGTGTATTTCACAGCAGGGAAGGAAAGCCCACCACGCACATGACCGCCGACTGCCACTCTCTCAAGGAGATCGAGAAGGCACGGCGAGCGCGGGAAGACCCCGACAACAACCCGCCAAACGGCGGAAAATTCGGCAGCGTCGCCGGCTCGCTCCACACCTTCACAGGCTTCAACACAAAGCGTGAGAAGAAGGTCATCGCCCGCGCTGTCGCCGTCAACGCGGTTGCCCAGGTGGACATCCCCCAGTTCCTCAACTGGTTCGAGCAACCAATCACTTGGAGCCGCCAGGACCACTCTCCACGGATCGAGTATCCAGGCCGAGTCGCCCTGGTGGTCAAGCCCAAGGTGGGAGACTACTGGCTCCCTAAAACATTGATGGACGGCGGCAGCTCCATCAACATCCTGTACCTGGACACCTTCAGGCGACTGCGGCTCCCGCAGTCGATGATCGAGACGACCTACACCACGTTCCACGGCATCGTCCCCGGTCGGAAGGCGTACCCGATCGGCAAGGTGACGCTGCCAGTCACCTTCGGCACACCGGCAAACTTCCGCACCGAGCGGATCGTCTTCGAGCTGGTGCCCTTCGACAGCCCCTACCACTGCGTCCTGGGGGCGCCAGGCGTTCGCCAAGTTCATGGCAGCGCCCCACTATGCATACAATGCAATGAAGCTACCCGGGCCGTGCGGCGTCATCACCATCCACGGCGACCCCGACATGGCCGCCGAGTGCGAGGCCAAAGGAGCCGAACTCGCCGACGCCGTCATCACGGCAGAGGCCAACCACGCCGACGAGCTCGCCAAGTACGCGAGCGGGGTCAACAACGACGACCCTACCATACTCAAGAAGCCCAACTTGGAGGGCAGCAACCCCGCCACCTTCGAGGCAACAACGCACACCCGCACCGTCGAGCTGGTCCCAGGCGACTCCAGCCAGACGGTGACGATCGGGACGGGCATGAGCCCAGCATAGGAAGGCGCGCTCATCGAGTTCCTCCGTGAGAACAGCGACATCTTCACGTGGAAGCCCTCTGACATGCCTGGTGTCCCTAGAGAACTCGCTGAGCACAAACTCAACGCCGACCCCAAAGTGCGACCTGTCAAGCAGTCGCTGCGGCCCTTCGATGAAGAGCGCCGCCGAGCCATCGCCGAGGAGGTGCAGCGTCTACTCGCTGCAGGCTTCATCCGGCCAATCAAGTACTCCAAGTGGCCGGCAAACCCAGTCCTGGTCGAGAAGAAAAACGGGACCTGGAGGATGTGTATCGATTACACAAACTTAAACAGCGCCTGCCTGAAGGAGCAATTCGTCCTCCCGCGGATCGACCAAATCATCGATTCCACCACGGGCTCGGAGTCGCTATGCTTCCTCGACGCCTACTCTGGGTACAACCAGATCAAAATGGCCGTTGAAGACGAAGAGAAGACGGCGTTCATCACGCCATTCGGAGCCTTCTGCTACACTGCCATGACCTTCGGCCTCAAGAACACCGGTGCATGCAGCAGTGCCTTGCGAGCCAAATTGGCCGCAATATCCATGTCTACATCGGCGACGTGGTGGTGAAGTCCGCTCGCCAGAGCGACCTACTCGCCGACCTGGCGGAAACATTCGCCAACCTGCGGAAATACAAGATAAAGCTAAACCCAGGCAAATGCACCTTCGGTGTACCAGCTAGGCATCTACTGGGATACGTTGTCTCCAAGCGCGGGATCGAGGCGAACCCCACCAAGATCGACACGATCGCCTGACTCGGCAAACCCGAGTGCCTGCACGACGTTCAGAAGCTGGCGGGCGAGTCGCGGCTCTCAGTCGCTTCATCCCCCGGTTGGGCGAAAAGGCGACGCCCCTCTACCGCCTGATGCGCAAGAACCCCACCTTCCAGTGGGACAAGGAGGCAGATGACGCGCTCCGCGACCTCAAGAAGGTGCTACTCGCAGCCCGGCTACTCGCCGCCCCATTGACAAGGAACCCATGTTGGTCTACGTCGCGGCTTCCGAGCGCTTCGTCAGCGCCGTCATGGTCGTCGAACAACCAGAGGAAGGAAAGGAGCGCCCGGTGCAGCGATCAGTGTACTACATCAGCGAAGTCCTCACCGAATCGCGCCAGTGCTACCCGCAATACCATAAACTGGTATACGCGGTCTTCAGAGCACAGCGGCGACTGCCACATTACTTCCAGGAGCACCCGATAACGGTCGTCTCCTCAGCACCGTTGCAGGACATCATCCGCAACCGTGAGGCGACGGGGCGAGTCGCCAAGTGGGCCGTCGAGATCAGCGTCCACAACATCAAATACGAGCCGCGCAAGGCGATTAAGTTGCAGGCTCTCGCGGACTTCATCGTCGACTGGGAGGAGGCCCAGCAGCCAGAAAAGCTGCCATACCTCCATTACTAGAGCTTACACTTAGACGGCTCCAAGAACGCGGACGGTGTAGGAGCAGGGATCGTGCTAACTTCTCCGAAGGGCGACAAGCTCCGCTACGTCCTCTGCCTCGACTTCACCCCCTACACCAACAACATGGCCGAGTATGAGGCGCTACTCCACGGCATGCAAGTTGCCAAGGAGATGAACGTGAACCGCCTGCGCTGCTACGGAGACTCTGACCTCATTGCCGGACAAGTCGCTGGCACCTGCGACGCCGTCTCTCCCACCATGGAGGCATACCGCCAAGCAGTGGACAAGCTGGGTGGACACTTCGTAGGCTACTCCATCGAGTGTATCGACAGGCGGAAGAACGAGGAGGCCGACGCACTCTCTCGCATCGGCTCGGCTCGACTCGTACCACCCGCCGGCGTCTTCCTCGACACCATCACCAAGCCCTCCGTCTCTCCCCCAAGGGAGATCGACATCGGAATCCCGCTGCAACCAGAGGCAGCCCTAGTCGCACTTATCGCCGAGCCAGACGACTGGACCACGCCATACATGACCTACTTGGAGGGAGGCACCCTGCCAGCGGACAAAACGGACGCCCGGATGATAGCACGCCGCTGCAAATCCTTCGTCATCATCAACGGCGAGCTCCACAAGCCCAGCGTGACCGGCGTGTTCCAACGCTGCGTTCAACCCGCTGAAGGACGCAAAATCCTCCAAGACATTCACTCCGGCGACTACGGCCACCACGTCGGCGCCCGCTCTCTGGTTGCAAAGGCTATGCGACACGGCTTCTACTGGCCCACCGCACACGCAGACGCTGTCGACATTGTCCAATGGTGCGTCGGATGCCAGAAATACGCCAAATAGACCCAAGTGCCGAGCTCGGCACTCAAGAAAATCTCCATCACCTGGCTGTTCGCCGTGTGGGGCATGGATATGGTAGGCCCTTTCAAGAAGGCCCCCTCCGGCTTCACCCACCTCCTGGTCGCAGTCAACAAATTCACAAAATGGGTGGAGGCCAAGCCAGTCCACAAATGCAACGGGAAGACCGCCACCAAGTTCCCACGCGAGCTCATCTATCGCTACGGGTTCCCAAACAACATCATCACGGACAACAGCACCAACTTCGCCAAAGGAGCCATGGCCGAGTTCTGCGAGGAACACCACATCCGACTCGACCTCGCCTCAGTCGCCCACTCGGAGTCCAACGGCCAGGCAGAACACGCCAATCAGAGCATCCTACATGGCCTGAAGCCACGGCTCCAAGTACCACTCGAGCGCACTGCCGGGTGCTGGGTCGAGGAGCTACCTTTCGTCATCTAGGGCATTCGCACCTCCGTCAACAGGTCGACAGGGTTTACACCCTTCTTCATGGTGTACGGCGCCGAGGCAGTCATGCCCACCGACCTCGAGCACGACTCGCCAAGGGTGGTCAACTACACAGAGGCTGCAAACGAACTCGCACGACAAGACGGAGTCGACCAGCTCGACGAGGCACGCGACCTAGCTCGCTCCCGCACCGCCATCTACCAGCAAGGGCTCCGCCGCTACCATAGCCGGCGAGTAAGGACTTGCACTTTCCAGGAAGGCGACCTGGTACTACGCCTCATCGAGGACAAGAAGGGCATGCACAAGCTCTCCCCCCTTGGGAGGGACCATTCGCCATCGGGCGAGTCCTAGGCAACGACGCCTACTACCTCACCGACGTCCGAGGCGACGGAAAACTCGACGTCAAGCGGCCGTGGAATGTAAACCTCCTACGAAAGTTCTACTCCTAGAACTCCATACATGTACTCCCCACCAGCTACGAAATAAAACAGTGGTTACCGACAGTTGTGTCTACTCTCCGTGTCATGTGCCACTCGCACTCGTAACAACAATGTTATGCTATTTGCAGAAGTCAACCTCCGGTAAAGTGACTGGCATGGCCAAGTAGTGCGGTACGAGGGCACTGGGAAACCCCAGGCCTCATAACGTCCACGAAAAATGCCAACCCGGAGCCCCATTGGAGTCGCCTTGCTCGACTGGCTTACCGAGCCAAGACAACTGCCCTCGCTTCTCACAGCGACCAAGGTCCTCCGCATCCTTGGCATAGCGACTCGAACGGCCAAATACCACGGTCGGGGACTAACACCCAGCCAAGTACGAGCGACTAGGGAAAAAACGCCCAGTATGAGAGCGTGCCTAGGACTCGCCATGCGACTGATCCTTCGGTTCAGGCAGGAGTGACGCGCTTACTTTCACGCGCTTAGTCCTCACCTACCTTGGAGCTGCGACTAGAACCACCAAGTACACGCTCGGGGACTCGGCTACCCGACCTCGTTCACGCACGAGAAAATGGTCAAGTAAAGAGCACCCATAGGAGTCGCCCTGCGACTGGCTCTCCGAGCCCTGGCGAGTCGACCTAAATCCACCAAAAATTTGCAAACACATAACAAACGAGGTAAACCCCATAAAAAGGGCGGACGCGCTTGGGGACTCGTTCAATCAAAATACAAAATCGCAAAGCAAATGACAAAACAACGCGAATCTACTTTATAGCAGTACAAAGTTGTTTCAAATTACAGGGAGAGTTCAATAGCTATTTTTATTAACACCCCAGGGCACAACGCTTCTACTCTGCAGGTTTTGACGCCGACTCGCCGCCACCCTTGCGGTTACGTATGAAGGGCACGTATGGGTTCGACGGGTACGTCGTCAACTCGCCCGCCATCGCCGCACGGAACAGCTGCTCAAACTTGAAGTCCAGATGCTTCGGTTCTGGATCGTTGGGGGCAACAACCGTCTCATGATAGGGGAGGAGGTCGCCCATCGCGCAAACACGATCGGAATACACCACGGCCCGGTCCGTCAGCTTCAGCACCTCGGCAATCTCCACAGAGCCCATAGACAAGGGGTAGCCACTTGTCACATCATCAAGGTCGAAGTCCTCCGGGAAATGAGCAAGCCCAAGGCTGAGCGCCATCGCCGCCCCACGCCGGAAGGCCGACCGCGTCATGAATTCGACAACTGACAGATCCTTCTCAAGGTAGCGCCATACCTCGACGAGGTCGCTGGGAATCACCTCTATGGGCGATATCTCCTGAAGGTATGCTCGAATGCAAGTCGCGGACAACGCGGCCGAGTCGACCAGGGTAGTCACACACTGCCGCGCGTCGAATGACTGCGCCTCCTCCGAGCTATCAATAATCCGGCCTGTGGAACAGAAGCAGGCAGTGAGAACATCAACGACTTCATAACGCAGTTGTGCAGGCAAAGGAAAGAGGAAGAAAGTTTTACCAATTAGCGGACGGCAGAGGCCCGTGATGAAGCTTTGAAGAGAGGAGAAGTCGTTCTACAGCCCAGCAACGAGTGCGTCAGACACTTTCCGCTCCTCAGCGGCAGACGTAACAACAGCTTTCGCTCGCCCATCCGCCGAACTTGCTTCCGCCTTCGCCTCCTTGAGCTCACGCTCCAGATCAGCGATCCGCTTCTCGGCTGCACTCAAAGCAGACTGAGCCGCCGTCAGGTCACCCACCGGGACAAGGCCCCGGCGGACTTCCTACGCCTCGGCTGCAATGGCTTGAAGTCCCTTGTTCGTCTCCTGGACGGCAACGAGTTCCTTCTCCATGCGACACTTTGCTACAAGCCGATCGGCCGATTCGCGTTGCAAGCCCTACACAAAAACTACAACGTCAACAACAACGAAATCTTAAGTGCCCACTCGCTGAAATTCAGCGATCAGGCACTCGGGGACTGGACATTGAAAATCCTAAGTGCCCACTCGCTGAAGTTCGGTGACCAGACACTCGGGGACTGGACATTGAAAATCCTAAGTGCCCACTCGCTGAAATTCAGCGACCAGGCACTCGGGGACTGGACATTGAAAATCCTAAGGGCCCACTCATTGAAATTCAGCGACCAGGCACTCGGGGACTGGAAGATATAAAAAACATTAAGAATCCGACCACTGAAATTCAGTGGCCCTATCCTCGGGGACTGGACATACCTGGATGGCAGCGCCTAGCATGTCGTGAAGCTCTAGAGCGTCCACAGATGCAATCACGACCGGAGTGTGGCCGCGACGCTGCTCAACCTCCGTCTCGGTGACCCCAGGCATCCACCTTCGCCATGAATCGAGGGAAAGTCGCTGCAGATGCTGCGGCGCCACTCGGAGCCGACTCGGCCACGTCGGGTGAGGCAACAGCCTCCTTGGTCACTTCCGCCGCAGTCGGAGGTTCGCTCGGAGCAACCACCGTGTCGTTAGATACTGTGACGACGTCGTCGCCTTTCGCCCTCTTGGCACCTTCGGCGGGGGCAGCGACTTCGTCGGTCTTCCTCTTCCGCGAGGAGTCCACTTCGGTGACGAATGGTGGAACCGTTGCCACGGAAGGATGGCCGATATTTTTAACACCAGTCCTGTGAAACAACGATATGAATAAGTCTGTCCGACTACAACGAAAAACAAGCAGATGAACAACACTCACTTGGCGACTGGTATGAACCGCAGTCCGGTGCGGATACTAGCCGGCTTTTCCAACTCGGGCCCCAACCTCTGAGTGAGGCCTGTCTCGAACACATCGTGTGCCCAAGACACTGACGGCCTCTTCAAAGACAAAGCTGCTGCAGGAGCCTCCGCGATAATTGCCGCGAGACCCTCCCTCGGAGGCGAGGCCCCTGCGGCTGGAGCATCGCTCAAACCAGCGACCGGAGCGAATGGAGGAGGTAGTGATGCTAGAGGTACCTCGTCCAGGGGGTAGCCACGTCTGTTGCCGTGGCCGCGTGCGCCGTTGTGTCCTTAGCCGAGCTGGTGGCGTCAGAACTGGTCGCGGACCGGGGCGGAGACATCTGTTTCGCTGGCTTCGCCTTCTTCTTCGGTGGAGCCTTTGTCTCCTTCTTCTTCTTCTTCTTCTTCTTCTTCTTCTTCTTCTTCTTCTTCGACAACGTGGCCTCACGACGTGAGATGTGCTCGGGAAGCTCGTCGTCGTCATCGTCGTGAGGTTCGAGGCTTTTACTCGCTCCGAGCTCGCGCTGGTGTGGCCCGCGGGTATTGCAAATCGTTGGGGCAGCGACTCCCATGGGCTCGTATTCGTCGTCGTCGTCATCGTCATCACCTTCGTCGCTCCGGGCGTCGCCCTCGGCAGGCAACGACTCGCTCCCGTCCTGGACGGACGATCTCGAGTTCTCATCGTCTGCGGGTGGAAGCCACCCTTCCACAACTTGGAACAACTACAATAAGCAAACTATAACATCAACACAACCGCGAATGCATCACCTGCGACTGCGAGTGGTGGCGAAATGAAGGCTTACCGTCGGAGCTGGGCGCCTTGCAGTATAGGGGGCGACCCCAGCCTTCGCGCCCAGATACACCGCCTGGGTAATTTTCTTCACGGCCAGGGTGTAGTCTTCAAGATGCCATTCGGCGAAGGAGGACTTCGTCGGATCCTCCTTGCCCGTGTACTCGTACATGTAGTGGTCGCGGCGTGCCAAGGGCATGAGCCACCGCCTGAACCACCAGTTGTAGAGGTTGATGGTCTGGAGGCCCTTCTTCTTCAGGCCGCGGATGGTTTGCAGCATTTCGTCGCCAACCATCCGCTGATCCAGCGGGAGCTTGCCGACCTAGAGCCGACGCGGTTCGGGCTGGTCGGCGGAGTACCTTGGAAGCGCCACGTCGCCGTCTGGAGTCGACTCAGTGACGTAGAACCAGGACTTCTTCCATTCGTTTGCCGCCTTGGCGGGCAGCATCAGGTAGAAGAAAGACACCTTCGACTTCAGCTGGAACGTCAGGCCACCCGCGGCCAGCATCGGGCCGCCTGACTCTTCGCGGCTGAGCCTCCCATGGAACAGATCTTGCCACAGGGGGAAGTAGGGCCTCCAGCCTAGATAGCACTCGCAGAACGCCACGAAGATGGCGAGCTGCTCGATACTATGCGGACCTAGATCCGACGGCTAGATCCCGTAGTAGGCGCAGAAATGTCGGAAGAAGAGGGAAGTGGGAAACCCCAGCCCCCGCTCCAGGTGGCTGGTGAAGCAGATGAAATCTCCCTCACGCGGGTCCGGAGTCACTTCTCCGGCCGCGGGGATGCGCCATCTGCCGGCGCGCAGGATCCCGGCCTCCTCAAAGGACGCCAGTAGCGCGCTGGTGCACTTGGATCTGCCCCATGGTTCGGTGGAGGGGGCCATCGGTTGGAAGTTCGTGGAGGTCGGGCCTCTCTGGATTGGTTGGATCGCTATGCGGAGTGGGAAACGGAGATGAGCGAGATCGGAGGGAGAACGGAGGAGTGTTTCCCCGTTCGCTTGTCATTCTCCTTATATAGCGGTTGCTACCTGCCAATTTCGAGAGTCGTTACTACGCGGTAATTACGCCGAAGTTACTGTTGGATTACCCCAATGACTAGTTTGACCCCAATTGACGGTCCAACTTCATCCACTCGACTCGTCGCTCCACGCGACTCGACGATTCGCTGACCCGATCACTATAACAGTGACTGAGTACTCGCCGACCCGTTCGCCGAGCTGCGACACGATTGGTGGCCATTATTGCGACTGGGATAACTAGTTTTTCCTTTATTCAGGACTCCGCCGCCGATTCGACTGGACGTCTGCATTGGACCCGCATACTCCGACTGCCAGCGAACACCTACGACTAATCAACGACGGCCTCGGGGACTACTGATGGCGATATGCCTACCGGGATATACTCAGCAGGACGTTTCCTACTGGCCCAGGCGCCAGCGAGTGGGCCTGCAGGACGGCGACTGGATCAAGACCTGGCGTAGACTCAAGCGACTGGAAGCTGAAGGCCCAGAAGCGTAGATAGGCCCAGTTGGATTAGGTCATAGGATCACCGAATCCTTAACTGATTCGGTTGAGATCTATAAACCCTAGGGAGGTGAGTCTATATAAACCTCCCTAGAGGGCGCATAGAGGATACGTTCCATCATACACCCAAGCGACTCACCGCCTAGCCGTCGAGCTCGCCCCATTGTATTCTCGCCATAATACAATCTAGCAGGAGTAGGTCTTTACCCTCCGGGGGGCCGAACCTGGGTAAACCCTTGTGTCTCAGCCCTCATCTCGCACCGCAGATGGCTGGCCGCCCTTGCCCCATGTTCTACTACTCGCTGCCGATTGCAGCATCTGCCATGGTCATTCCCACGACATTGCTCGATGCATCTGTCGTTTAATCATGCTGCAGGGGCCCACGTGTCATCCTCATAGTAGAAGAAATGTGTGCATGATGGATTTTTCCTTGGCTCGTGCCTCACTGATTTGAACTCGATAATGTTGCTCGATCCATCTGCCGTTAGTTATGTTGCTGTGTCCCATATGCCAGCCTCTCATTAGAATAATTGTGTGTATGATGGAATTTTTTCCACCCGCTACCCTCTTCCAAACTTTATAGCGCTGCTAGGTGCATCTACAGTTTAATCACGTAGTTGTGCTCCACATGTCATCCTCTCATTAGAAAAAATGTGTGCATGATGGATTTTTTACTTGGCTCTTGCCTCCCTGATTTGAAATCGATAACCTTGCTTGATCTATCTGCCGTTAATCATGGTGTCACATCCCAAAATTCTCCTAATTTTGGAATGCAAAATAAATAAAGTAAGTTTGATTGTTTGTTTTACTTGGTTGGAAATCCACTCAACCTTGATTTCAAAACCTTATATTCCTTTGTTATGACCTAAGCAGCCATATAGGCAAAAGGGGTATCGATTGATTCTAGATTGTAGATTTGGTGTGCAAGACTTCAAAATTTCAAAATCATGAAGCATGCATAAACATCATTGCATATAAACCCTAAGAAGAAATAGTGTTGCCCAAAAAGAATTTCAAAAAAAAAAACCTAAATGGGATTTTCCCATCCTAAGCTCAAAAAGGATCATTGGAAATCAATCCATACTGAAGTTGAACAAAAGTATTATTAAATGTTTTATATTAACAAATAATGATTCTACAAAGCCATAAAAACTAATTTGAGACAATTTGGAGTTCTAATCCAAAAGTTATGAATTTTATAAAAGAAAAAGAATAAAATAAATAAAGTGAAAGCCCTATAAAACAAACTCAATTTTTATTGGTTGAAACATTTGGAATTGATGGAAAATCGGTTATTACTGTCCTAAAATAATTCTTGTGAAATTTCAAGTATTTAGAAATTAGTTTGACCTAAATTGGGTACCTAAAACTAAATCTACATAAGAAAACAGCAACGAACAGAAAAAAAACCTAGCTACCCGGACTGGACGACCAGGCCGAGCCCACCCAACCTCGCTACTGCCTACCCACTCGCTATGTGCAGCGTGCAGCAACTCATCAGAGGCCCACGCGAGAATTAGAGCAGCCCCGCAGCCCGCCTTCCCCTCTCCCCTCTCGCTGACAGGTGGGGACCACCCGACCTTCTTCCTCCTTGGACTGGGAGAACGAACCCGAGACAAACTCCCCTTCGATCCCGAATGATTCCGCCGACGAATCCGCTTGAATATGAACCCCCTCTCCAGATTTTTGTCCCATATATACTATGACCCTACCGCTCCTTTTCTGTTTTCGGAAATTCCTCAAACCCTAGCCTAATCGCGAGCCGCGATCTCGCAGGCCACCGCCGCCATCTGCCGTTACTGTCATGCTTGAACAGGATGTTCCCGAGTGCCGCGCCTCCCCTTTTTACCCTGTCCTCAGAAGCATCTTATCACCCCATCTCTGCCTCACAGGAGCGCTGCAGCACCAGGGATCGCTCGCCGGAGTCCACGAGTCCCGAGCGCCTCCGTCCGTGCCAAGCCGCCGCCCATGGAAGCTACGAAGCACGCTGATGCCACCAATCCAACTGCTGTATTCGCTCGTGCCTCGTAGTACACTCCATCACCGACGGAGACCATAGGAAAGCCGCCACCCGTCACCTTCCGAGCGTAGCGCCACAGCCCACCATCGCCATCATCGCCACTGGCTCGCCATCATCAATGCCAACCGTCTGAACCGTAGTGGACGAACCAGATTAAATCGAGCTGAGCCCAGCCGTAGATCAAGCCAAGCCAGGCTCAAGCCAAGCTGGCGATCGAGCCACATATCAGAACCGTCCGATACAGATCTTGTGGCTAGAAACGCATCACTAAACCAAAGAGGTATCGACCAGTAATATCTCGCCACGTGTCTACTGACTGTGTAAATCCCTTTTTGAAATAGCCAGAAATTGTGTAAGGTTGCAAAATTCATAGAAAAATATCTACATGAGCAAAAATTGCAAATTATATATCAATGGATTCAGAAAAATATGTATAATATGAATATACTATTATATACAAGTTTAAAGTATATATTTACTGTAGTTATTTAAATGGTTTTAATGGCATATTTGGAGTAAATAAATCATAGTAAATTATCTACGGATCATAAAAATACAAATAACATGTCTATGGAATCCTTGATTCATGTAGAACATTAATATGGCATTATACCTAATTTTTGTCGAAGAAAATAAATTAAATGATTTAAACCCTTCTAACTAGTATTTAAATCACAGAAAATTAACCAGAACTCCAAAATTAGTGAAACCAATTGCTACTGGTTTGTTTAGAAGCTATCTATCCATATAAATTGCATGCAGAACTATTTGGTATAGTTAAAATAGAAATTCTTGCAGAAAGCTTTAAAATCATTGCAATAGTATTTTAATCATAAGGAAATATCTATAACTCCTTTTTAGGTGATTCAAATTGCTATAGTCTCTAAATTGCATTACCTATCCAGTAAATTTATTTCACAATTTAATACGACAGAAACATCAGTGGTTTAATTAAAGTGAGATAAACCATATTAAATTGATATAACTTTAATAATTAATGCTTGAGTGCATTAAATGACTTTCCACATGCATCATCTGATCTAATAATGTCCAGAACACTTAATACAACCATTTTGACTTATTAAATCGTCATGCATGCATTTTCTCATCATTGTTTTATTGTATTGTGCATAATTGATATGTTTTGAATGGTGTGTTTGTTGTGCACTTGTTTTATTCGTTAGATTGCGAGGAGTGAAACTACTGTGATTACAACTACTATGATTGCAAGTATTGTGGTTTTATGAATGAAGACATTATAATTGTGAGGACTATGAGGATTATCTAATCGACTACATCTACAACAAAGGCAAGTGGTGCTATCTTGGTCATAAATGTCCTACTATTTTCCTATATATTATAGATGTTTTTTGTAGAATTTCATATGTAGGAATTGATGTGTATATGCTATGCTATGTCCCATATTACTCCCTAGTATTCCTTGTTTATGAGCCATCTTATTGGTAGATTGCTTAGTCTATGCTATTTAAACGAGGAAGAGAATCACACCATGAAAAGTTATATAATTTGAAAGGCTTATATTTTGCTAAATGACAAACCAACATAATTTTAATGAACCACCAGGGCGGAATCACAGTGATTGGGTCATCAGAGTGAAGATCTTGGTGGCGAATGCCGCCCAGGGCACTGAGAAAGGATTGGTTTCTTTGTTTGGTAGCTTTCGTGTGCAACCATGTGCCACTAAGAGTGGGTGGCTGGCTGGACTTAGTAGGTTCTGACGACCCGAAACCTACATAGCCAGAGATGTACAATACTGTAGGTTGGTATGGTGCGTGGATGGGTTTGGGAAGCTATTCCCGAATGGTCTCATCTTGGACTTCTCCCTATCATCACACAATATGCGTGTGGTGGTCCGAGCTAGGTTAGCCATGTCACATGGGTAAAGTGTACAAACCCCTGAAGGGTGTAAATCTATGTGCTTAGACGTGTCCCCGGTTATGGACAATTTGAACGACCTGATACTGATGCTATGACATATTTCTCACTCATCCCAAATTCTTAATTACTTAAAACTTGTTGGATGAACTTAATTGGGTAGGAGCAGCTGGGAGTGAACCAGAGTGTCCTATTTATCGTATTAGAAAACTACTTTGTTACAAATAGATAAAACTATTTCTTTATGAAAATGGGCCTGAACTCCACTTAGCCAAATAAGCATGTAGTTGATAGATCTGTTGTTAACCACTTTAGCCTACTTGCCATACATTCCATGTATTGACCCTTCGGGCTGCTACGTTTTATGTTGCAGGTTATTATTCTGATTCTGAGTGATCAAATAGGTCACGGTACTCCACTCAACGTTTGTTCGCTTGTGGGCAATTGAAGCTGGAGTCTACTATATATTTATGCTTCCGTTTTCTATTGAACTATTTGAGCTAGCCTACGTGCTAAGCATTATTGTAATAATTGCAAATTCTGGATCAATTCGTTATTTATGATGCACTGTTAAATTCTTTCGTATTCATCTGTACTGTGTGTGCCAGTGAACCGATCCAGGGATTGACACTATACACATGAACTCAGCCTTATCAGGCGAGGGTGTTACAGGATGATATCAGAGCTATGTGTGGACTGTAGGATCGTGACCTTAGAAATGGATTAGAAATAGGAGACCTCTATTAGGAGAACAAACATATTTTCTACTTATTAGAGTTCTTATATTCCTTGTCTATCTTTTCTATAATCTCTTCTTGTTCAAATTTGTAGGTGTCAATTATTTTGATACCTATATGAGAGTTAGCTAAGTAAAATAACAGGTAAGATTACATGAATGAATATCTCACCAAGTTTTGTTATTTTTGGTCCACCATATTTTTCTCTTTAGGAGATCATCGCTATCGTGTTAGCATATTGATCTTACCAACTTATGTGGTATGATAATATAGGTTGCTTACTTGTTTGTATTAAGTTATTTCGTGTTATGCCTTGTATAGGATCATTTAGTTTTGAACTCTAAAGTTTCTGAATTTTTTCGTGAGGTTTTTAGATTAGTTTATTGGTGTGAATTGATTGAAATTCGTGAGATTACTGCTGCAGTTTTCTGCCTGACCTGCTGTACCGCGCGATTTTTCATATTTTATTGGTAACTCATAAACATCTTAAAAAATAGGATATGGAGCATAATTACGTGTACTACATGCAGAAAATTTGCTAAAATTCCTGACGAGTTTAAGTTGGTCAAACAAATTCGTGAAAACTACTGTACCGTTTTGAAAGATTTTGTTTATTGCTTATATGTTGCTCTATTTTACTCTAGTATTGATCCCAATGCTTTCAAACTATTTTGTGGTTATATAATACTAAGTTTAGACCTTTGTATTATGGTTATGCAAGTGTTTGCTTGTTTGTTGATTGCTTATGATTGTTTGTTTGTTTGTGACACTGATTGCTTCATATACTTATGGGTAGGATTACTTCCTTAGTAGTTTCTTTTCACTACAATCAATTCTTCCCTATATCAAACACATGGAGATATAAGGATGTGTTGAATACACGGAGAAGGACTAAGTGGAAAGTTTTACAACATAATGCATCGACAAAGGGGAATAGTTCATCTAATGCAACAGAAGGATGTGGAAGTACGAAGTGTTGCAATGATGTTATGTGGTAGATTACGCCACCTGAAAGTTGAAGTATCGATAATTTAGTTTTAGTAGTACCTTTGTTGATTGAATACATGGGAGTCTACATCGAGCATTAGTTCGTTCCCATGGAAACCTTCTTCAAGGCAAGTGAGGACGCCCGAGTGATAAAAAAAATGATTCACCTATCCTCATACAGGGTAATGATTTGGGTGCAGGATAGATTGATCACCATTCCTACTACTCTTGTTATTCACTCTTATACTGTTGGCTTTGCGAATCTTGAGTGTATTTCAACCATAGCAGAGAGCCGGCGTTGAGACTAGATCTTAGAATGATAGATTGTTCCACCTCTATAAAAGCATCCATTACTAAGCTTAGGAATATACGGTAAGGATGAATCCCAACCATGATTAATGGGTATCATGAAGCAAACGATCCCTGTTTGCCCACCATGAGAGTTTTGCCAGTTCAAGAAGCGCTTTCTCAGAAACTATCAATCATGAAGTTCAGAATGTGTGCAAGAGACATTGTGTCAATAAATGTCTAAAGGAGAATCAATTTTAAGCCAAGTGAATCCTCCAAAAGCAATCTAGTCGATTTTATTTTAAGGGTGGTAGGGCCCTAGTGAATCATTATCCCATCTTTCTTTCTAGCCTTCTCGAATCTCGAGAGAAGATTCCTTTTAAGGATGGTAGTCTGTCACATCCCAAATTCTCCTAATTTTGGAATGTGAAATAAATAAAGTAAGTTTGATTGTTTGTTTGACTTGGTTGCAAATTCTCAAAGAAAAAAAACTTTTTGAATTGAAAATCCTCTCAACCTTGATTTCAAAACCTTATATTCCTTTGTTATGACCTAAGTAGCCATATAGGCAAAAGGGGTATGGATTGATTCTAGATTTGGTGTGCAAGATTTCAAAATTTCAAAATCATGAAGCATGCATAAACATCATTGCATATAAACCCTAATAAGAAATAGTGTTGCCCACAAAGAATTTCAAAAAAAAAACTAAATGGGATTTTCCCATCCTAAGCTCAAAAAGGATCATTGGCAATAAATCCATATTGAAGTTGAACAAAAGTATTATGAAATGTTTATATTAACAAATAATGATTTTACAAAACCATAAAACTAGTTTGAGACAATTTTGAGTTCCAATCCAAAAGTTATGAATTTTATAAAAGAAAAGAAATAAAAGAAATAAATTGAAAGCCCTACAAACCAAACTCAACTTTTATTAGTTGAAACATTTGGAATGGATGGAAAATAGGTTATTACTGTGCTAAAATAATTCTTTTGAAATTTGAAGTATTGAGAAATTAGTTTGACCTAAATTGGGTACCTAAAACTAAATCTACATAAGAAAACAGAAAAGAATAGAACAAAAAAAAACTACCTACCCGGATTGGACGACCAGGCCCGGCCCACCCAACCTTGCTACCGCCCACCCACTCTCTATGGGCAGCGCGCAGCATCCCATCAGAGGCCCACGCGAGAACCAGAGCAACCCCGCAGCTCGCCTTCCCCTCTCCCCTCTCGCTGATAGGTGGGGACCACCCGGCCTTCTTCCTCCTTGGACTGGGAGAACGAACCCGAGATGAACTCCCCTTCGATCCCGAACGATTCCCCCAATGAATCCGCTTGAATCTGAACTCCCCTATCTAGATTTTTGCCCCATATATACTATGACTCCACCGCCCCTTTTCTGTTTTCGGAAATTCCTCAAACCCTAGCCTAATCGCGAGCCGCGATCTCGCAGGCCACCGTCACCATCTGCCGTTACTACCGTGCTTGAACATGACGTTCGCGAGTGTCACTCCTCCCCTTTTTATCCTGTCCTCAGAAGAATCTTATCACCCCATCTCTTCCTCGCAGGAGCGTTGCAGCACCGGGGATCGCTCGCTGGAGTCCGCGAGTCCCGAGCGCCTCCGTCCGCGCCAAGCCACCGCCCGTGGAAGCTACGAAGCACGCCGACGCCACCAATCCACCCACCGTATTCGCCCGCTCCTCGTAGTACACTCCATCACCGACGGAGACCACAAGAATGCCGCTGCCCGTCACCTTCCGAGCGTAGCGCCGCCGCCTACCATCGTCGTCATCGCCACTGGCTCGCCATCGTCAATGCCAACCGTCTGATCCGCAGTGGAAGATCCAGATTAAATCGAGCCAAGCCCAGCCGTAGTTCAAGCCAAGCCAGGCTCAAGCCAAACTGGCGATCGAGCCACAGATCAGCACCTCCAATCCAGATCGGGTGGCCAGAAATGCATCACTAAACCAAAGAGGTATCGACCAGTAATATCTCGCCACGTGTCTGCTGACGGTGTAAATCCCTTTTTGAAATAGCCAGAAATTGTGTAAGGTTGCAAAATTCATAGAAAAATATCTACATGTCCAAAAAATGCAAATTATATATATATAAGTGGATTCAGAAAAATATGTATAATATGAATATACTATTATATACAACTTTTACAGTATATATACTATAGTAATTTAAATGGTTTTAATGGCATATTTCGAGTAAAAAAATCAAGTAAATTATCTACAGATCATAAAAATACAAATAACATGTCTATGGAATCCTTGGTTCATGTAGAACATTAATATTGCATTATAGCTAATTTTTGTCGAACAAAATAAATTAAATGATTTAATCCCTTCGAACTAGTATTTAAATCACAGAAAATTAATCAGAACTCCAAAATTAGTGAAACCAATTGCTACTGGTTTGTTTAGAAGCTATCTATCCAGAGAAATTGCGTGCAAAATTATTTGGTACAGTTAAAATAGAAATTCTTGCCGAAATATTTAAACTCATTGTAATAGTATTTTAATCATAAGAAAATATCTATAACTCCTTTTTAGGTGATTCAAATTGCTACCGTCTTTAAATTGCATTAATATCCAGTAGATTTTATTTCACAATTTAATACGACAGAAACATTAGTGATTCAATTAAAGTGAGATAAATCATATTAAATCGATATAACTTTAATAATAAATGCTTGAGTGCATTAAATGACTTTCCGCATGCATCATGTGATCTAATAATGTTCAGAACACTAAAAACAACCATTGTGACTTATTAAATCGGCATGCATGCATTTTCTCATCATTGTTTTATTGTATTGCGCATAATTGATACGTTTTGAATGGTGTGTTTGTTGTGCACTTGTTTTATTCGTTAGATTGCGAGGAGTGCAACTACTACGATTGCAACTACTATGATTACAAGTATTGTGGTTTTCTAAATGAAGCCATTATAATTGTGAACTGTGAGTATTATCTAATCGACTACATCTACAACAAAGGCAAGTGGTGCTATCTTGGTCATAAATGTCCTACTGTTTTCCTATGCATTGTAGATGTTTTTGTAGAATTGCATATGTAGGAATTGATGTGTATATGCTATGCTATGTCCCATATTATTACCTAGTATTCCTTGTTTATGAGCCATCGTATTGGTAGATTGCTTAGTTATGCTATTTAGACGAGGAAGGGAATCACACCATGAAAAATTATATGATTTGAAAGGCGTATATTTTGCTAAATGACAAACCAACATGATTTTAATTTAACCACCTGGGCGGAATGGCATTGATTGGGTCATCAGAGTGAAGATCTTGGTGGGGAATGCCGCCTAGGGCATTGAGAAAGCATTGGTTTCTTTGTTTGGTAGCTTTCGTGTGCAACCATGTGCTAGTAAGAGTGGGTGGCTGGCTGGACTTAGTAGGTTGTGGCGACCCGAACTCTACGTAGCCAGAGATGTACAATAGTGTAGGTTGGTATGGTGCGTGGATGGGTTTGGGAAGCTCTTTCCGAATGGTCTCGTCTTGGACTTCTCCCTATCATCACACAATATGAGTGTGGTGGTCCAAGCTGGGCTGGTCAGGTCACATGGGTAAAGTGTACAAACCCATGCAGGGTGTAAATCTAAGTGCTTAGCCGTGTCCCTGGTTATGGACAATTTGAACAACCTGATACAGATGCTATGACATATTTATCACTCATCCCAATTTCTTAATTACTTAAAACTTGTTGGGTGATCTTAATTGGGTAGGAGCACCTGGGAGTGAACCAGAGTGTCCTATTTATCGTATTGGAAAACTACTTTGTTACAAATGTTATGTTAGGATAAAACTATTGCTTTATGCAAGTGAACCTGAACTCCACTTAGCCAAATAAGCATGCAGTTGATATATCTATTGTTAACCACTTTAGCCTACTTGCCATACATTCCATGTATTGACCCTTCGGGGCTGCTTAGTTTTATGTTGCATATTATTATTCCGATTCTGAGTGATCGAATAGGTCGTGGTACTCCACTCAACGTTTGTTCGCTAGTGGGGAATTGAAGATGGAGTCTACTATATATTTATGCTTCCGTTTGCTATTGAACTATTTGAGCTAGCCTGCGTGCTAAGCATTATTGTAATAATTGCAAATTCTATTTCAGTTCATTATTTATGATGCACTGTTAAATTCTTTGGTATTCATCTGTACTGTGTGTGCTAGTGAACTGATCCAGGGATTGGCACTATACACATGAACTCAGCCTTATTAGGCGAGGGTGCTACACATGGTGTTGGGTCCCACATTCCAGCCTCTCATTAGAAGAATCATGTGTATGATGAATTTTTTTCCTTCGCTTCCGCTACCTTGTTCCGAACTTTAAAGCGATGCTAGATGAATCTACCATTTAACCACGCAGCTGGGCTCCACATGTCATACTCTTATTAGAAGAAACATTTTGCCCTCGGTCGCACCCACTACAAGAAAAATGTCCTTTTACAACGGATGATTTTCGTGGTTGAAGGTCCATTTTCATGATTGTGAAGCCTTCTACGATAGATGACAAACGTGGTAGAAGCCCTGTAACAAATGATTCTACCAGGGGTTTTTTCGACCATGGCGGATCACACCCTTTAGCCACGAAAAGTTGTTCCGTCATAGATCTGTTCTCCAGCCTCGTTGACTGCTGAATTCATGCAAATTTCCATGTGGCAAATACCATTAATGGCCAGTTAGCAACGTTAACTATCAATGAAACCATGGCAGAATCCAGGCCCAGCCAAAGCCTGATAATAATTAAGTGGGCCGGCCCATTAAGAGAGCCCAATAGTATCATGGTATGTTACTGTTTTGTCTTGCGCTGTTACAAATGGGCCTATAGGTGCTTTCGTAGGCAGCCCGTAAACTTTCTGGCCCGTTATTGTTTCCACATACACTTTTTGAAATTGCCCCGTTTGCACGGCCCATAAATTTTAGGACATGTTAGTGTTCCGCCCTACACTGTTTGAAATGGGCCTGTCTGGCCAGCTCAGTTTGGACTGTAACATTTCTGGCCCGTTACTATATAGCTACGCACTGTTCGAAACATGCACATATACTTTGATCCAGTTACTGTTTGGGCCCGTAAATGTCCGGCCCATGTTCTGACCTGTTATTGTTCTAACCTGGCAAGTTCCTCAGGCTGTTACTGTTCCAGCCTGGTGCAAATTCGTCCTGTTACTGTTCTGGCATGCTACTATCCTGGCCTTTTACTGGCCTGGCCTGCTACTATTCTGGCATGTTACTGTTTTGGCCATTTAAGGTTCTGGCCCTTTACTTTTCTGGTCCCTTAATGTTTCAAGAGTTACTGTTTCAGCATGTTACTGTTTCGACCTGTTATTATTCCGAAATGTTAGTGTTGAGAGCATGTTACAGTTTTGGTCTATTACAGTTTTGGCATGTTACAGTTTCGCCATGCCACTGTTACGGCCTGCGACTGTTATGGACCGTTACTGTTACTAATCTCACTTATGGGTCACCCCTGTTATTTTTACGGTCTTTTACATTTTTTGCATTTCTGGAGCCTATTTCGATATCATAAAAGGTGTACAACTTGTGAGCATTTTTACTATTCATCGGCGGCCTAATACAAGATGGGAAAATACAGAGCATGATATTGTACCCTAATCGAACTAACTAGCGCAAGTACGTTATAGCCTATCGTTATGTGTGGATGACATCAATTAAATGCCTACACGGCCTATGCAATAAGTCTAGATATTACATCAAATTCAAAGTAATTAAAATTATTACATATTATCATCTTAAGGGAAAAAATCGGCATTTCAGTTGACAATTGAGTCGATAGCGGTCCTCAATTTGCTTTCTCCATCACCTGCATCTCCCTTTTCAGTGTGACATCTACATTGGAAAACAAACTTGAGACATGATATTGCACCCCCCTCTTTGGTGGCGATAGCAATAATTGCAGTCTGAAACGAATTAATAACAAGTTAATACATCAAACAAGGCAAACTACTCATTTAAATAATACGACAAGAGCTATGAACTGGAGTTTACTACTGGTCAATGGTTCAAATAAATTGACCATCATGTCAAACAAACAGGACAAGCAAGCACTAAACAAGTGTGCCTACTATGAAACAGAAATATAACAATGTGTGTGGGTTAGGATTTCAGTAAATATAAACTAGACAGGTCATTTAAAAAAATATATATACAAGAATAAACCAGACAATGACATGCATTTAATGTCATAGCTAAGAATGAACAAGACAAAAATTATAACGGCATCATGCGAGAACTTGTAGAGCAGGAATGCAAACCACAAATGAAATATATAGTAGAGGATAGTTAGGTCGTTGCTTAGGACGAACTAGAACCAGATACGAAATATAATGACATCGCTTGTGAACCTGTAGAATGGGACATGAAAGTCTTAGACAAGTGTGGCTACAATGAAATGAGCAGTCAAACAACGTGTTTCTTAGAATTTCAGCAAATATAAACTAGCCAGGTTACTTCAACAAATATATATGGAAGCATTTGTATATCCTGGAAAGCAAGAGATATTGGTTGACTCAGAATTTGCGGTGAGCTACACAATGGCATGCAGTTACTATCATACCTAAGAATGAACTGGATAGAAATTATAATGGAATCATACCAGAACTTGCAGAGCAGGAACACAAACCACAAATGAACTACATAGTAGAGGATGTCTAAGCCGTTGCTTAAGGATGAACTAGCACCAGATTAGAAATATAATGGCGTCTCTGAGGAACCTGTAGAAGAGGATAATGAAGCATTAGAAAATTGTGCCTACAATAAAATGAGCAATCAATCAAAGTGTTTCTTAGAATTTTAGCAAATATAAACTAGCCAGGTCATTTCAACAAATATATGTGGAAGAAGTCTTTTATCCATGAATGCAAGAGACGTTGGGCGACCTAGAATTTGAGGTGATATACACAATGGGCATGCAGTTACTGTCGTAACTAGGAACCGAATATAAATTATAATGACACCATAAGAGAACTTGTAGAGAAAGAATGCAAACCATGAATGAACTATATATAGAGGATAGCTATGTCACTGCATAGGACAAACCATTAGATATGAAATATAATGGAATTGCTTGTGAACCTATAGAAGAGGACAAGCAAGCATTACACATGTGTGCCTGCAAATGAATTGAGCAATCAAATAGAATGTTTCCTACAATTTCAGCAAATATAAACTAGCCAGGTCATTTAAACAAATATATATGGAAGCAGTAGTATATCGTGGAATGCAAGAGACATTGGGTGACTCAGAATTTGCAGTGAGCTACACAATGGGCATGCAGTTACTTTTGTAGATAAGAATGAACGAAACAGAAATTATAATGGCATCATGGGAGAATTTGTAGAGCAGGAATGAAAACCAAGAATGAACTACATAGTAGAGGATAGTTATGTTGTTGCTTAGGATGAACCAGCACCAGGTTAGAAATATAATGGTGTCTCTTGCGAACCTGTAGAAGAGGACAAGCAAGCATTAGACGAGTGTGCCTACAATGACATGAGAAATCAATCAAAGTGTTTCTTAGAATTTCAGCAAATATAAACTGGCCATGTCATTTCAACAAATATATATGGAAGCAGTCATTTATCCTGGAATGCAAGAGACATTGGGTGACCCATAATTTGTTATGAGCTACACAATAGGCATGCAGTTACTGTCGTAGCTAGGAGCCGCATAGAAATTATAAAGGCATCGTAAGATAACTTGTAGAGCAAGAATACAACCTACGAATGAACTATATATACGGTAGAGGAAATTTATGTCACTGCTTAGGAGGAACCATTAGATATTAAATATAATGGCATTGCTTGTGAACCTGTAGAATAGGACAAGCAAGCATTACACAAGTGTGCCTACAAATGAATTGAGAAATCAAACATAGTGTTTCCTAGAATTTCAGCAAATATAAACTACCCAGGTTATTTCAACAAATATATATGGAAGTAGTAGTATATCCTGGAATGCTAGAGATGTTGGGTGACTCAGAATTTGCGGTGAGCTACACAATGGGCATGCAGTTACTTTCGTATCTAGGAACCAAATAGAAATTATAAAGGCATCATAAGAGACCTTGTAGAGGAAGAATGCAAAATACGAATGAATGATATATACAATAGGGGATAGCTATGTCGCTGCTTAGGACAAACCATAAGACATGAAATATGATGGCATTGCTTGTGAACCTATAGAACAGGACAAGAAAGTGTCACACAAGTGTGCCTAAAAATCAATTGAGAAATCTAACAAAGTCTTTCCTAGAATTTCAGCAAATATAAACTAGCTAGGTCATTTTAACAAATATATATGGAAGCAGTAGTATATCCTGGAATGCAAGAAACATTGGGTGACTCAGAATTTGTGGTGAGCTACACAATGGGCATGCAGTTACTTTCATAGCTAAGAATGGATGAGAAAAAAATTATAATGGCATCATGCGAGAACTTGCAGAGCAGGAATGCAAACCACTAATTAACTACATAGTAGAAGATAGTTATGTCATTGCTTAGGATGAACCAGCACCAGATAGGGAAACAATAACATCGCGCTTGTGAACCTGTAGAAGAGGTTGTGCAAACCAACATGTTTAGTGTTCCCTTTTGAGCTCTATGCAAAGAAAAACAAATAGTCAGTGTTGCATATTTTAAAGAACCAGATAGCAACAGCAAAATTATTATCGAACTAGTACGATGAGTGTAAACAGGTACTACAGGATAGAAGAACGATGCCGGGGAGGAAATAATAGAAGGAACTTAGCTCAGGACAAACCAGATAGATTTAGTAACTGTGGAGTAGGTAATCCACACTAATATTTTTCATTCACTTTACATTTTGCAAAAACTACACAATAGCAGGAAATTACTGTTGTAGGGAGTAGCTAAGAACATATGCATGATAAAATAACAAACATGTGCATTACATGAAATTTGTAGAGCAACGAATGCAAACAAACATGTCTAGTGACCTTGTATGTAGCATAAAGAACATGCATGCCCAATGACTTGTATGTACTAGCACGATTACATAAATGAAGTTCACTACGATAGGCTTTAACCTGCTATATTGCTGAGAAAACAAAAGGGGTTGGATATTAGGTTACCTCAGTCACAAAGGCGTCTAAGCATCGTCATTATCGTGCGGGTGACATGCAGGTCACCGAGGGTGCTGCGGTTGTGGCTAAGCAGATCTTGGGAGGTCGAGGAAGCAGATCTTGGGTGGTCGATGCTGGCTTGAGCGCGGCGGACGAGAGCGAATTTGAGGTAGATCCGGCGTGGTGGAAGAGAACATCGCTGAGGCAGATCCGGTGCAGTGAACGGCAACGGACGTGCAGCTGGTGTGGAGCGGTGGACATGGAACTCGTTGAACTAGATCCCATCCGGTGGACACTGGAGAGGCGACTCGGTACGGTTGGGTAGCATTGGACGGCGGGGAAGTAGAGCTTGGGTGGTCGATAACTCCATCAGGATGGTTGATGGTGCTGGTTAGCACTTCGTTGGGAACCCAAGAGGAAGGTGTGAAGGAGCACAACAGCAGTTTCCCCTTAGTATGAAACCAAGGGTATCAAACCAGTAGGAGGAAGGAAACATCACACATGTGTTGCAAGCAACGCGGAGACCTACACAACACAAACTCAAGACTTTGCCCCAACTAGACAGTGAGGTTGTCAAGCTCACCGGTTTGCTGTAACAAAGGATTAAACATACGGTATGGAAGGTAATGGTGGTTTGCAGCAAGTAGACAAGTAACAGTGGAAGATGTATCAATGGTAAAGATTGGACCGGGGTCCACAGTTCACTAGAGGTGCTCTCCTTAGATAAACGACATGGCATGAAGGGTAAACAAATTACAGCAGGGCAATTGACAGGAACTGAGCAAGGCATAACAATGCAATACTAGTCAGAAAGATCCTATGAGATTCGATTGGGCAATACAACATGATACATAGATCTCCATCCAACTGCATATATGACTAGAAGTCCACCTTCAGGTTATCATCCGAACCCCCTCCAGTATTAAGTTGCAAGCAACAGACAACTGCTTTGAGCAAAGTGTGTAAGGTAAACAGTCCACATGTTCCATGAACAAGAGACCGTTGTTTTCTCCCTAGTGGCAACAACACATCTACAACCGAAGAGATTTCTGTCACTTCCCTTGGAAACTAGAGGCATGAACCCACTATCGAGCATAAATACCCCCTCTTGGAGTCAATAGCAACTACTTGGCCAAGATAGCTACTAACAACGGAGAGCATGCAAGATCATAAACAACATAGACATGCTAGAATCATAAAGACAAAACCATTAATCAAACCAACATAATAATCTCAATATCCATCGAATCCCTGCAAACACAACATGCATGATCTTGATCATGAACGGAGCTCACAAGATCTATACATGAAAGCACAAAGGAGGAGATGCAACCATCTAGCTACTACATAGACCCATAGTCCAAGGTGGAACTACTCACGCATCATACCGGAGAGAAGGCCTCTGGGATGATCTCCCCTCTGACAGGGTGCCAGGAAGAACTTCAGATCCCCCCGATCTAGGGATGATGGTGGCGACAGCAACAGAAGGTTTCGTAGAATATTGATCGGGTACTTAGGGTTCCCCCCTCGGGGGCTTCTTATAGGCGAAGGGGGAGGCCGAGGAGGCGACCAGGGGCCCACACCCTGCCTAGGTGCGGGCCCACCCCTGGCCACGCCTAGGGGGGTGTGGCCGCCCTGGCCCGGTTCTCCATCTCCCCTCTGGACTTCTTGTTCCCCATGGAAAGTTATTGACTTCAGATTTTCTCCCATCCAATTCCAAGAATATTGATTTTCTACCTTTCTAGAACCAAAAACAGAAGAAAACAGGCAACTGGCACTATGGCAACTTGTTAATAGGTTAGTTCCAGAAAAGATATAAAAACACCTCAAAGTAAGACAAAGCAAAGCAAAGTAGATACTAAACAAGCTTGGAACATCAAAAATTATAGATACATTTCCGACGTATCAAGCATCCCCAAGCTTAGCTCCTGCTCGTCCCTGAGTAGGTAAGTGATAAAAAGAATAATTTTTGAGGTGACATGCACCATCAAAACCAAGATCAAACCATTTGCAAGCATTGAAAGCTAGGATCAAAGAACTCTAAACATGTGCATGAAAGATGGAGATCTAACAATAGACAAAGCAACTATGCATGCAACATGAAAGGCTACAAAAAAGATCATGAATAACATGCATTGAAAAACATTTGTTTGTTTCACATACAGAAAACATAGCATAGTGGCATATTGATCGGGTACTTAGGGTTTAGGCATCGGGGGATTCTTATAGGCGAAGGGGGAGGCCGAGGAGGCGACCAGGGAGCCCACACCCTGCCTAGGCGCGGGCCCACCCTGGCCACGCCTAGGGGGGTGTGGCCACCCTGGCCCGCTTCTCCATCTCCCCTCTGGACTTCTTGTTCCCCACGGAAAGTTATTGACTTCAGCTTTTCTCCCATCCAATTCCAAGAATATTGATTTTCTGCCTTTTTAGAACAAAAAACAGAAGAAAACAAGCAACTGGCACTATGGCAACTTGTTAATAGGTTAGTTCCAGAAAAGATATAAAAACACCTCAAAGTAAGACAAAGAAAAGTAAAGTAGATACTAAACAAGCTTGGAACATCAAAAATTATAGATACATTTCCGACGTATCAAGCATCCCCAAGCTTAACTCTTGCTCGTCCCTAAGTAGGTAAGTGATAAAAAGAATAATTTTTGAGGTGACATGCACGATCAAAACCAAGATCAAACCATTTTCAAGCATTGAAAGCTAGGATCAAAGAACTCTAAACATGTGCATGAAAGATGGAGATCTAACAATAGACAAAGCAACTATGCATGCAACATGAAAGGCTACAAACAAAGATCATGAATAACATGCATTGAAAAACGTTTGTTTGTTTCACATACAGAAAACATAGCATAGTGGCATTCAGCTTGTCCCTCATAGAGTAGCAAATAGATGCATAGGACACCTTCAAAGTTCACATGGGTTACTAGAAACAAGTAGCACAAGAACAAGTAATATCACAATATCCATCAATCAATAAGCTTTGCAACACTGCACACAGAATGACAAGTGTGCTCTCGTAATGGAGCCTAAAGGTAGAAGGTGGAGACTCAAATAATGTTGGAAGAAAGTCCTTTTATAAAGGAAGCAGGGATTTCAAGTCTCAAAAAGAGCTTCCAAAAATTATGGTACTTGTTAGCTTTCAGCCCTCATTGCCCCTATCATAATCATCTTGATGTGATTCAGGTTAAAGTGAACAAATATGGAGTATATGTTTGACGAAGTATAAGTTGGCAATCTCAAGTCCTTTGAATACGAGGGCCACACGTCATGCTACTCAACTTCAGTCACCTGTAAGTTCTTGTCATTGTAAGTATTTGCATATCATAGAGAACTGCCAACGGGGTACCCCTTGCACATGGTACATGAGCTATCCCATAAACAAAATGACAAGGCAAGAAGACAATGAGCATCTTAGTGATCTTTTTATTTACTATGTGCATGGCTTTTTATTGAGGATGCTTCATAGATAGCTCACTATGGTGATGCTACAAGTTTCCATCATGATTAGGCATGGCTTAGGCTAGCGGCCCAGGCATTTCTCTAACATAGAATACAAACTCCATGGACTTACAAGTTCCCTCTTTATTTGACACCGGTGACATCCATAGACAAAAGAGCATGATATCAACTGAGTACAAAGTACAAGTTCAATGTTGAAAATGTTCCCCGTGACAACACAGTTCTGCTAATTCCAACGTATAAGCGCAAGCATATACAACATAGATGACACAATGGTTCAAGTTTATTAGGGGCAAATAATATAAAGTGTGCCATCAAGTTTGTGAGGGCTTTAATTACTAAGTTTTCACATAACAAAATAGTTTTTAGTTGGAAGATAGCTGAAAACAAGAATATACTTGGAATGGTGTAACACACCATGCATAGGAGTTTATAGTGGACACTTCAGAATAACTTGGTTTCTTGGGAGCTGGAAGCATGAGTAGAAATTACTCATACAGGTGGAGGATAGCAAAAGACTGGGAGCAACCAACTAAGAGAGCAATAATGTCCATAATCATGCAGAGCAACAAAGCATTACTAATCAAAGCATAGAGTGGTACTACAAGTCAAGGACTAACTAATCATAGAGGCTATGGTGACTTGTCATAGTCATAACATGGTGTGAGTGTCGTGGTATTGCCGACGAGTACGCCATGGAGGGGTCCTCACAGTGTGTGTTTAGAGACGTGGGGTAAGGTGGACGGTTGACAGGTACGAGGTAACACATCTTACCTAGGTTCAGATCCCACAACGGTGGTGGAATCCTACTGCTGCTATAAATCACTATAAGGGCAAATACGCCGAGTTACAGAGATAGGTTCGCTGTGCGAGGTTGTATGAATCGATGCCTCAAAGTCTCCCATAGGCCCGACTTATATAGTCGCCAGGTCCTAGGGTTACAGGGAAAAGTCCTAGCCGGACAGTTTATAGAGTCCTACACCGTCTATTACTAGTCTTGTGTATCTTGCACTCCAAGGCTCCGGGTACGCTGGTGACTCCACCGTATCCTTACTTTATCCTGCATGGGCCTCACTTCTGGATCCACCTAACTGGGCCGCCCAGCAGGCCATAGGCCATGCTACCGACTATGGGCCACCCGGGTTAGACGTATAAGAGACATACTATAAGGATACCCATATAGCATATCCCCAACAGTAGCCCCCGGAGAACTCCGAGATCTTGCGCCGTCTTGCCTCTTTACGGTGAATGCTCCGTCTAGATGGACGTCGGCAAATCGTCAAGCAATATCTTGTAGTCCTCCCAAAGAACCCTGCAAGGTTTTCTCCGTCTTCAAATGGTTAGGCGAAGAAATGCTGAATCTTCCATCATACTCTTCCGTAGTCGGATTAAATCCGTCCATGCCGGAATCTTCGATGTGACGGCTCATCTACCCATGTCAGTTATGACGACGTAGGCTTAGGTCAGCGATGCCTCGTAACTCACACATGCAGAGAACGCAATCATATCTGATTTTCCTGCGCGAGCAATACGAACCGTTGGCGGCGACGGTTGGAGATGTGGCGAAATTACCGCGCACGTTCATGAACACGTCGTCAACGCGGCAACCGTCTGATCAGCTGCACGAATCTTGACACAGAGTATGATAAATAGTAACCGTGGGACACTTGCCACTTTTTACCTCATTCTCTCACGTCATCGTCTTCTTCCTCCAGCCGCACGCCTCCTCGAGCTCGCCACGAGAATCCTCGAAAACCCTAGCTTCCATCAGCGTCCGTCGCGCCCTTCCAGCATGCCATGGCTAGCAGCAGTTCTTCCCCATCAATGGCGGCGTCGAGCGAAGCCGGCGAGCTCCGTCATCGTGCCGCCAGAAGGTCTGGTCATCCCCGCATCGGTGGTGATCGAGACCACCGGCGGCGACCATAATCTGGCGGCGCTGGAACCACTGGAAGAGGAGCCGGACTCGCACAAGGGCGACTGGCGCGGCTCGGACATCACCGACCGCGACATCCACGAGATGGTCGCCGAAGGCTACCTCCCCGCGACGGAGGGGCTCGCCTGGCGGGCGGCGCCGGCCGGCGAGGTGACACCTTCTTCCCAAGCCGGAGAAAAGGTGTACCTCAAGGCTCAGCTGGTACGCGGCGTTTCTCTGATCATCTCCCACTTCTTTCTCTCTGTCTTGATCCACTACAAGGTCCAACCCCATAACCTATCCCCAATAGCATCCTAGTGCTTAGCAACTTCGCGACACTTTGTGAGGGTTACCTAGGGATTAGACCTAGGTTAGACTTGTTCGTGTACTTCTTCACCGTCAAACGTGAAGCTGGACATAGTAGGGAGGATCTTAGGAACTGCGGCACCATAAGCTTCAAGATTCGACCTGGCCGGCGGTTCCCCGACATCGTCGTCCATGAGTACTGCAAAAACTGGCAACGAACGTACTTCTACGGCCCCGACATTCCTTTGGCGGACCAAGAAGTAACGTACCCGGACTTCGTGGATGGAGCTGCTGCTGAAGTTTCCACATGGAGATCCCATGCCTCCCTTCCCTCCGACCTCGATGCTTCTCGTGCAATAAGGCGGATCAAATGGTTCGTAGAGACGGGTTTGACCGGCTTGGACCTGGCCATGTGCTGGTTCATTAGGAGAATCCAACCTCTGCAGCACCGCGCGAAGTTCATGCACGAGTATACCAGTGATCGAAGGGATACCCTCCGGATCTCCATGGATAACTTCTCGAGCGACTCCGTCAAGCTCCGCCTGAAGGACATCGTCAAGGTGAAGGATAAGAAGCGTGGCTTCACCATCACCTACGACATGTTCGTAGACGGCAAGTGCCCAAAGGTAGATATGTATTTTCCGTGTACGACATATACTCCAGTTTATCCGTCTTGCCATTACCACCTCGTTTAACACGGAGATTTCTAACTTAACAGCTTAGTGATCTAGATGAGGACAACCTGGCTGCCCAAATCTACGATCCAAAGATGAAGGAAGTCACGGTCGTGTCCGACGATGATGTCCTGTTGGCGCGAAAGCGGAAGAGCTCCACCTCTGATGTTGCCGACGGAGGCAAGAAGAAGAAGACGGAGGGTGGAGCCTCCAAGAAGACTACCACCGCCCTGGAGGCGGAAAAGAAAAGATCCACCGGGATTTTTTCCAAAGACCCCCCATTAGTGTGAGCCTCTCATTCTCCGACATTGTCTTATTTATCTGTCTTGTTCCTATACTTATGCACTTTGCACGTTTCAGGAAGAAAGCCACGACCAGCCTCAAGAAGACCTCCAAGACTTTGGGGGCTTCTAAAAATATCAAAGATATGCTGCATCGCGACTCCTCCCCCGCCATCGCCCCTGCAACTCCTACCGTCAAGCCTTCCTCTGCCCCGACAAGCTCTCAAGCTTAGGAGGCACCAGGTCCTTCCGCCATGGAAGTGGATTCTGGCCCTTCTACCGAACTTGCTGTTGTCGGCGAGCAGGCGAAGCAGGAGAGCACTGCTCTACAAATGGCTGAAGCTCCGGCTAAGGATGCCATCAGTAGCAGCAAGGCGACAGTGGGAGCTGGTACCTCTGCCGAAGGCGGCGCCCCTACTCCCTAGAAACCCTTCAATTTCCCGAAGATAGTTTACCCGGCGCTCCTGCCGAGTAACACAACTATGGTTCCTGGAGGAGTGCTGTCATCCCCGACGTGCGGTATTGACGAGCTGCTCCGACAAGCAGATATATTGCGGGGAAATAGCATTTCCTTTGGCAAGCTGCTGGCCGAGAGTGCTACAAACCTCAAGATTATTGCACTTGTAAGTTTTACTTTTCCTTTTGCATTTCAATATGAGTGTCCCACTGTAGCCCCCGAGGATGTAGACGGAAAACCATAGGTTTTGCATCTATATGCTCTAAGAGTAACTAAGTTAGAAAGAACTCTCACTGCAGCCCCAAGCATTTAGATGGAAGAAACTATTCCGACTAGATGCTTTAAGAGTAGCATACGCAGTGTTTATAATTTTCAATACTGTAGCCCCCAAGCCTCTAGTTGTAACTGAATTAGTTTCGACTAGATTCTTAAAGAAAAGCTAAGCATATTCCGAGTTAAAACTTTATACTATAGCCCCCAAGCTTCTACTCGAGAACTGAAGGAGCTCCGACTAGATGCTTAAAGAAAAGCTAAGCATATTGCTGAGTTGTAAAACTTTCGCTGTAGCCCCCGAGCGCCTAGATGGAAAGTTTCCGACTAGGTTCTCCAAGAAGACTAAACAACAGTTTAACTTTTTTCCTTTGTTCCACAGAACGAGAATGCTCGGAGGGGCATGGCCAACGACAAGTACCAGAAGATGCGCGCAGATCTTGAAGCCAAAAAAAGGTAAAACTGCCATCTTGAAGGAACAGATCATCAAAACCAAGAGTCTGTTTTCTTTTTTGCGCATTCCGTCTTGGTTTTATGCCTTCCTTCTTCGAGTACTCACTGTGTATTTTGCTTTGTCCGACTTGCAGAGCATGTTGCCAAGGCCAAGGATATTGTCGAGCAGTCCAAGCACATCCAGTAGCTGGATAGTGAGAGCAAAATCCTTAAGAAGGAGAGGGAAGAGATGCTGAGGATGCACGAGGATTCCATGAAAGCCCTGCAGGATTCCGCCTCCGCGGAAATCAATCGTTTAAAGGAGGAGCTTGCGATCTTAAAAGATCACAAGCAAGCTGCTGATGAGCAAAACCAACGCCACAGCGAGGCGTTTAAGCTCCTCCAACAAGAGAAGGAATCCTTGGTGGACACCGTCTGGCAGTCCAAGGCCAGCATCTTCAGTAAGTTTCCTCCGCCTTGTATTTCTGAAGTTTGGATACTTAGAGTTTACTGAACTCATGCGCTCCTTGTCGGAATTTTCAGCGCCTCTGGGTTTAACCCGCTCACCTCCTTCAGACAAGGAATGCATGGTTCTTGCCGGCAACTTCATCAACACTGCCATCACCCAAGCCAAGGAGATTGCCAAGCCCCCACAGATATACATCAAGGCCTCGGACTCCATGAAGAAGTACTCGGAGATTCTGCGCCGAACCCCCGAGCGTGTCACGAGCTGGAAAGCTTCATGTGCACGGGCTGGCGCAAGGATGGCGATGTTAATGGTGAAGGCGCACTACGACGATGCCAACATCGATACAGTGACCTCTGGCATTCCCGACGTGGATGATGACGGCAAGGAGATAGATCACGAAGCCATCCTGTTATCACTCGCGGGTTATGACACCAGAGTTGCCGAGTTGGTGGACGTTGACGTCTTCGTGCCCAGGAACACCATCAACAGCGTCAACCAATATTCCTCCGAGTCTCATCACAGTGCCGACACTGAGGGTGATTCTCCGGCTAGGGACGATGCTGCTTCCAAGTCTCATGCGCCCAAAGAGTGAAAAACACTATGTAATATTTGTTTTGCCTTTGGTATATGCGTGGAAAAAACTTGATGACGTAACTCAAGGCGGAAAACAATCGTTGTTATTTTCTGCTACTTAAGAACTTAGTTCCCAGCATGTATATATTTTTAAGAAAGTGCTGGCTTATCCATTACTTTGGTTCTTATGCTTGACTTTTCGTGAGTCGGAAGACTCGTTGTCGAAACCATACGCTTAGGTGATGATGCCCAATGGCACCGTCCATAACCTGAGCACAAAATCGCCGACAATAAGTGTCGAAAGTCACTACTCCAGAATCGACATAAAAACGACAAAGAACGTGTAGACCAAAAAACTTAAGCTAACGCCCGTAGGCGGAATTTTCACAAGTGCAAATGCAAAGCTTGTGCATAAAGGTTTTACATGATCCAAAAATGAACACTAAAGGAGGTAAAAGACTCAGTAATATGAGTGAACCAAAGAGCTTTATTTCATTGATCATATAAGAGGTACACAATTAGATAAAAAATGCTAAGTGTAGAAAGGATGTAGCTGTGCTATGTTCCATGGCCGATCAAGCTCCGGGTAGTCATCATTTGGGTCACGTCGCTTACGCTTATGATCCTCGTTGGTTCTATCCTTTAGTTCACGATTGTCAACAAGGTAGTAAGACCCATTGAGCAGCGCCTTGCTTATTATGAACGGTCCTTCCCATGGCGGGGATAATTTGTGTGACTTCTTCTTCTTAAGTCGGAGCACCAAATCCTCCTCTTTAAACAAGCGATGCCAAACAAGGCGACTATGGAGCTGCGTAGCTTTTGCCAACAAGGTCAAGTCGGATGCCTTTCTCCCAGCAATATGCCTCCACTTCTCCGAGTGATAAATTGCTGCCGTTGTCGGTGATAATGCTATGTGGGAGACCAAATCTCACCACTAGATCCCGGACAAACCTGAGGTCAGTTGCCCCATCAAGCTTTCTAATGGGTTTAGCTTCTATCCATTTAGTGAATTTGTCAACTGCTACAAGCAGATGCGTAAATCCACAAGGTGCCGTCTGTAACGGTCCCACCATGTCCAGCCCCCAGACCGCAAACATCCAAGTTATTGGTATTGTTTGTAGTTCTTCAGCAGGAACATGTGGTTTTCGGGCATAATACTGGCATCCCATGCATGTCTCAACCAGCCTGTCGGCGTCCGCCTTCGCGGTCAACCAGTAGAATCCTTGCCGGAAGGCTTTCGCGACCAACGATCGAGGAGCAGCGTGATGCCCGCAATCTCCAAGATGGATTTCGCGTAGGATTTCCATACCTTCTAGATGGGAAACACACTTTAAGTATACGCCAGTAGTGCTCCTTTTGTAGAGTTGCCCATTGATTATGGTATAACCCTTTGCTCGTCGTACTATTTTCCGTCTTTTGACTTCGTCGACGGGCAAAGTTCTGTGTTCGAGGTATTCCATGAACGGTTTTGTCCAAGCCGGAGGGACCTTAGTCACCATGTTGATGAAAGAGTCAGCTCTATCCGGATTGTCGATGTCGGCTCCCTTCACGGATGGTGTGCGCAAGTGCTCTAGGAAAACTCCTGGCGGAATTCGCTTGCGCCCTGATCCTAGCTTAGATAGCAGATCAGCCGCCTCGTTTTGTTCCCTAGGCACATACTTAACTTCGTAGCCCAAGAAGCTCTTGGCTATTTCGTCCACTTCGTCTCGATATGCCGCCATCATAGGGTTCCGCGCATTCCAGGTGCCAGCCACCTGCTGGGCAACCAAGTCAGAATCTCCACAGCAAACTATGCGCTTGATGCCAATATCCTTGGGTACACGTAGTCCGTGAATGAGTGCTTCATACTCCGCCATGTTGTTTGTAGCCTCGAAGTGGATCTGCAGAACGTAGTGTAGCTTGTCTCCAATTGGTGACTGTAACAATACACCAGCCCCCGAGCAGTTGAGCAGCTTTGATCCGTCAAAGTGCATCACCCAGTACTCTGGTTCTGGTAAAGGAGTAGCATCTGGCATCTCCGTCCAATCTGCAACAAAATCCGCCAAGGCCTGTGACTTGATAGCGTCGCGTCTCTTGTAGGTGATCTCGAAGGCGGCAAGTTCAATGCCCCACTTCGCGACCCTTCCTGTGGCGTCGCTGTTATTGATAATGTCGGACAGTGGAGTCTTGCTCACCACTGTGATTGGGTGCTCCTGGAAGTAATGCCTCAGCTTCCGAGAAGCAAGGAATACTCCATAAGCTAACTTTTGGTAGTGCGGGTAACACTGCTTAGACTCCGTCAAGACCTTGCTTACATAGTAAACTGGTCGTTGAACTCCGTGCTCATAGCCCGGTTCCTTCCGCTCTACGACGACGACGATATTGATAACCCGGTTGGTTGCCACCATGTAAATTAACAGGGGCTCACCAGGCTCGGGTGTTGCAAGGATGGGCGCTGAGGAAAGAATCTCCTTGAGCTGCTTCAATGCAGCATCTTCTTCGTCCGTCCACGTGAATTTGTCCGCCTTCTTCAGCAACTTGTACAGCGGCAGCGCCTTCTCTCCAAGTCGGCTGACAAACCGACTAACTGCTGCAACACAACCTGTTAGTCATTGAATGTATTTTAGGCATGTCAGACGGTTTATGTTTAAGATGGCCTTGATTTTCTCCGGGTTGACCTCGATTCCACGCTGGGAAACGATGAAGCCCAACAATTTGCCGGCTGGAACCCCGAAGATGCACTTCTTAGGGTTAAGCATCATGTTGTATTTTCGGAGATTATCGAAGGTTTCTTTTAAGTCAGAGATTAAGTCGTTTGATTTTTTAGACATCACCACGATATCGTCAACGTAGGCATGAACGTTCCGACCAATTTGGTCATGAAGGCAATGTTGCATTGTCCGCTGGTAGGTAGCACCCGCGTTTTTCAGCCCAAAGGGCATCGTGACATAGCAAAACGTGCCGTATGGTGTAGTGAATGAAGTGGCCAATTGGTCCGACTTCCTCATCTTGATCTGGTGGTATCCTGAGTATGCATCAAGAAAACACAAAAGTTCTGAGCCAGCCATCGAGTCAATTACTTGGTCAATGCGAGGCAAAGCAAACGGATCTTTGGGACATGCTTTCTTCAAGCCGGTGTAATCAACGCACATTCTTAATTCATTGGTTCCCTTTTTGGGGACAAGTACAAGATTGGCCACCCATCGGTTGTGAAGGACTTCTCGGATAAATATAGCCTTAAGTAACCTAGCTATCTCTTTGCCAATGGCGTGTCTCTTCTCATCTCCAAAGCGTCGTAGAGGTTGTTTCACTGGTTTGCATTTTGGATCAATGTTTAAGCTGTGCTCGGCAAGTTCCCTAGGTACACCTTTCATGTCGGTAGGTTGCCAGGCAAAGATGTCCCTGTTCTCACGGAGGAACTCGACGAGCGCTCTTTCCTATTTGGGATCCAGGTTCGTCCCAATGGCGACGGTCTTGGAGGCATCGCCTACCAAAAGATCCACTGGCTTGGTTTCTATGGCGGCCTTGAATGCAGGAGCGGAGTCGGAGATCTGCTTCTTCGACGCGGGCATCTCTGAGTCATTGACGTTGCTCTAGATCTCCTTGAATTCTTCGCTGTAGAGGACAACTTCTACAATGGCTGCTTCATTGATCTCGCAATCCCATGCCTTGGTAAAGCTTCCGGATACAGTGATGACACCGTTTGGTCCGGGTATCTTGAGCTTGTTGTAGACGAAGCATGGCTTGGCCATGAACGTGTGGAATATGTCGCGGCCGAATATGACGTGGTACACGCTTTTGAAAGGGACCACCTTGAAGGTCATGCGCTCTTGGCGGTAGTTGTTAACGTCGCCAAAGGCTACCTGAAGTGTGATGCACCCAAGGGACCTAGCCTCCCGACCAGGAACTACGCCGTGGAAAACGGTGTTGGTCCGCCTTAGGTTCGCCTCCGTCAAGTTCATATGTTGAATTGTATCCAGGTACATGATGTTGATGCTGCTTCCACTGTCCACCATGCACTTGGTGAACTCCACACCGTCAATCAATGGGTTGATGACCATGGCGTACTAGCCTCCGTGGGCACAAGGTCTGGGTGGTCCGTCCTGTCCCAAGTTATTGGAACTTCCGACTAGCGCAGGTACTGGGGGACTAGAGGGAGAGTGGCCATCAGGATCCTCAGAGAGGTCTTCTGTTGTTGGACGGTGGGGCTGCCAAGGAAAGTGTGGTAGACTGGGGCCTTATTTGTGAAGGGGTTCTTGCCCTTGTCGTCGCTCTTGGCGGAGTGCTTGGGGTCAACGTCTTCATCCATGTCACTTAAATCCTTGGACTCCTCCTCCTTCTTCTTCCCTTTGACCTTACCGCGCAGTCTGTTCTTCCGACTTTGCTTGTAGCCGGACTCCGGGTCTTCCTTGAGGTCGTTGACGAACTTGCAGTGTCGATTAGTATGGGTGGCTTTGCCGTTGACGTTGAGGTGTACGAGGCATGGCATATAACGGTAGTCCTCGTAGGTTTGGGGAACGCGGAGCGGCGCCGAGGTGGTTTCACTTCCTCGCTGCTGCCCACGACCAGCTCCCCTTCCTCGGCCATGTTGTCCGCCCTCTCCTCGTCCTGCAAAAGTCATAGTGACCATGTCGGTAGATTGCTTTTATTCTGGGGCAGTTTTCTGCTTTGTACTGCTGTTCCTCCGAGCTTGAGTTGGAACGGCCGTTGCCGGCAAGGAGCCACGAGCATCATCGTCGGCGGCTGCGAACTCATTGGCCAACTGAATCATCTGGTTCAAGTCAAGCTAGTGATTGTCCTGTAAGCGCTTCAGCTTATGTCGGAGCAACGTGCCCCTTTCCAACCCATCAATGAAGGCGGCCATGGTGGTCTGAGCATGCACTCCTGCGCAGGAATTTTTCATGTCCAGCCAGCGGGAGAGGTAGGCGCGAGATGTCTCGTCTTTCTCTTGCACGCACCGCTGTAGATTTCCCACAGTGCAGGGACGCTTGTATGTACCCTCAAAGTTCTTGGTGAACGCTTCTTGGATGTCCAACCAGCTGTAGATAGATTTCTGCGGCAAGTCGTCGATCCATTACCGGGCCGTACCCGCCAACATTAATGGGAGGTACTTGACGGCGATGTTGGGGTTGCCTCCGGAAATCTCCAGCGCGTTGCTGTAGTCCTGCAACCATGTGGCTGGCTTGGCGGTGCCGTCATAGGGCTTGATGGTCTTGTCAATCCGGAAGCCTTCGGGGTAAGTTGCGGACCGTATTGCAGGTCCAAAGCAACATGGTCCCAAGTATGGTCCTTCCCGGGCCTCGTGGATCTTGTCGATCCGCGAACGTGCATCGTATGGCTCCAGGTTCTTCTTCTTCTTGTCAACAGGGGATGGGCGACGTGAACGACGTGGGCCTCTTCCTCCATGGTGACTGCTTGGTGGTGACGGAGGCGGAGGTGGCGATGGGTTAGACTTCGTGCTGTTACCCTCTTGCGACGCCTCACGCCTGTCACGGTTGCTTGTCGGACGCGGAGGGTCATGGCGCGACCTGCTCTTATGTCTTTCGTTGTGCTTTCCGTCATGATGGGTCTGCTCTGCGTTGTCGCGGATGACGATGCCACACTGCTTTGGTGGGGACATATCCGTACGATGGTGAGCTTTGTAATCTTCGTGATGTCGGGGAGACCGGGGCGGTGGCGATGGGCGACGAGGTCGGGCCTTTTCTCCATGGTCGGAGGATATTGGGATAGCATCCTTCCTGTTGCGCGCATCCCTTCGTCTTCGTTCTGAGGAACCCGTCTGGGACCCGACATCAAGAGGAGATCTGTCCCTTGGAGGCTTGTACTGGCTATACTGGCAGAGCGCTGGGTCAGACTCAAGCCTCTGAGAGGTGGCCTTTTCCTGCTGCTTTACCGCCTTGGCCACTAGGTCGTAGACCGGTTCCACTGCCTCAGGGGATCTATCCTGCTCCAGAAGGGTCTTGGCGACGGCGAGGTTAAGTAGTGCGGTGGGCATCACCTGCTTGCCTTCACTGTCAATGTATGGCTTGGCTTGTGCCGGCTTTGAGGGAGCCCATCCTAGGTTGCGCCGTACACCAGGATCGTTGATGACGCGAGCCGGGGCTTTCTTAGCCTTCTGCTGCGGTAGTAGAGTCTTGTACTCGGCCTCCATTGCTCTAGCTTTCTCTATGGACTTCTGCGCGTTGACCAGATCTCGATCTAGCTTAGTGCCATGCTCCGCAATGGCTTGCGCCTCCTCCAGCAGCTGTTGGCGTTTCTCTTCAAGCTGGGTCACGTTCCGGATATGAGCAACGGTTAGTGGCTCGACGAGGAGATTGCCGTATATCACTCTATCAGCTGGAGTGACTTGGGCTGCTGCAGACGTAGATGTTGGAGGAGGCAAGTTTGCGGTGTTGTTATTACTCGGCCGGTGCCGAGTTCCTGCGGCTGCTGCACTGGGTTGGACGGAGGAGGCATGTCTTTTGCGCGATCATCATCATCAGCAATAAGTGGCCCCTTCCCCTTTTCCAGCATCGTAGGCGGAGCTCGTCCGGGTTGATCTTCTTCCATCGCCGTACCAATGGTGACGAACACCCCTCGGGACGCGACAACATTGTTGTCCTGCTCGTCGCGCGAGTACTCCTCCTCCATCTCCTGCATAGCGGAGTCTAGCTCTTCTAGACTAAAGTCTATCTCCTCTGAATCTGCACTGAAATCAGCATAGAGCGCGTCAATGACAGAGTCAGAGGGTGCCAGGACTTCCTCGATGACGGGCGGTGGAGGTGCAACGGTCTCAACGATGACAGGAGGTGGTGGTGCTGCTGCGACGATGGCGGCCGGAGGCGGTGGTGGCTGAATCGGAGGGGCTCCGTCAATGAGCGCAAGCGCTATCTGAGCTGCCGCTTCGGCCTCCGCGTAGTTGTTGACGGTGCTCGCCTTCTCTCTGAACGCAGCGCGCCATATTGAAGATGGTAACCACGCCGACGAACTTGGATCTCTGTTGTCCAGACGCACGGACAAAGCCGACGGACTTGTAGTGATCTTCCACCTATATATCCTGCAAAGGGGCAGTTTGGGTGGGCCTTGAATTTTTCTGATCTTTGACGGCAAGCTCCGAAGAGAGATCCGACATCGATCCTTCCGCGAACGTATCCTGCCCGTAGGCGGTCCGTGCGGGTCTTGATGCTCCTCCGACTCCCAGGGAACTAGTGCCCGAGTCGGTTTCGCCGATGAAGAGGTGGATGTCTCCGATAGGAACGATCGAACACCGCATAGGGTTCGTCTTCACCGGGATCCAGAACTCGTCGGGAGGGACGATCGGAATGTTGCCAGAGAAGAGAACACGGCCAATGGCTATGGTTTTGCCGATTCCCGTGAAGATCTTGGTCCTCGCCCGCTGAAGAGCCCGAAGCGCCTCTTGCCCCATGGTGGGCACCAACTGTCGTGGTATTACCGACGAGTACGCCATAGAGGGGTCCTCACAGTGCGTGTTTAGAGACGTGGGGTAAGGCGGACGGTTGATGGGTACGAGGTAACACAACTTACCCAGGTTCAGATCCCACAACGGTGGCGGAATCCTACTCCTTCTATAAATCACTATAAGGGCAAATACGCCGAGTTACATAGATAGGTTCGCTGTGTGAGGTTGTATGAATCGATGCCTCAAAGGCTTCCATAGGCCCGACTTATATAGTCGCCAGGTCCTAGGGTTACAGGGAAAAGTCCTAGCCAGACAGGTTACAGAGTCCTACACCGTCTATTACTAGTCTTGTGTATCTTGCACTCCAAGGCTCCGGGTACGTTGGTGACTCCATCGTAGCCTTCCTTTATCCAGCATGGGCCTCCCTTCTGGATCCACCTAACTGGGCCGACCAACAGGCCATAGGCCATGCTACCGACTATGGGCCACCCGGGTTAGTCGGATAAGAGACATGCTATAAGGATACCCATATAGCATATCCCCAACAGTGAGCATGTGCCAAGTCAACCCAAACAAAGCATCAAAGGAGAATACCACAATACTATGCTTTTGCATGCTAAAACAACGCATAATTTCTTCAAGGCACACTAAGCAATCCCAATGACTTGGAACAAGACATGCTATCGTAATAATCACTAAGCATAAGGTCAAAACAACACCTAGCATGTCATGCTAAAGTCTAAGTCACAGTCAATGCAAGCTCCTCTTGCACTTCCAAGCAAGAACTTTCGTACTCCTTTCCAACACCAAGCAACTTATTTGCAAAAACATAGCGAGAACGGGGGTCCAAACTACTCAAGAAAACTAAACAACCTAAGCAAAGAAAACGAAAACTAAGACGCTCCAAGAACAACACAACTGTGCATGAAACAATAAAAACGAAGTGTCTAGACAGACCTGAGCTTTTTATTGATGAAGAAGGGGATGCCTTGGGCATCCCCAAGCTGTGAGGCTTGTACCTCTTGGATATTTATTGGGGTGACACCATGGTGGCATCCCCAAGGTTGAACTTTTTTCCATTCTTCATCTCATTGCATCATTCTCTTTCTATAGCTGAAATTTTTCCTTCATACAAAATTTCACACAATATTCATTAGCAACATTAGTGTATTCAAAAGATATTAGACCTCTGGAAAAGCTTTGGAACAGCAAGGATTTTCACTAGAAACACAAGGTACTGGAGCAACTCCTTCAAAAAGCTCAATTCACCTAAAGAGAACTCAAAAAGGAATCAATAAGAAGCAAATGCTAATAATGGCAGAAATCTGTCAAAACAGACCAGCAGGTAGAAACCGATTTTTTTGAACGCCTTCTATTGCTCAAATCAAAAAGTGTTGAACTAACGGAAGTTAGCTAACATACTGGGGGATTTATTTGTAAACTTTGATCTCAATCCGAGTTACAACGACTCCTCACGAACTTTTTGGTGGAGGACAGAAATCTGTTTCGGGACAGCAACTCCCTAAATCCTACTTCCCTCTCATTAGAGGTCATTCTTGGCACAAAAAGCAAACAAAAAGGATAAGGAGAGGTCATTACTGAAGTAATAACTTCCAAGACTCAAGGAAACTCTTGGGTTATCTCCCAACAAGTACTTTTCTTTAACGCCATTAAGTTACGCTTAGAAAGTTTGAGAAGATGCTCACATAAGAAATATGAATTGAAGTAAAAGAGAGCATCAAGAAGCAAATTCAAAACACATTTAAGTATAACCCGCTTCCTATGCATAGGAATCTTGTATGCAAATAAATTCACAAAGAACAAACTGACTGGCATAGGAAGATAAGACAAGAGTAACTTCAAAACTTTCAGCGCAAAGAGAGGTGTTTCAATACCATCAAAACTTCTACAATAATATTTTACTCTCTCATAATAATATTCAGTAGCCTCATGAATAAACTCAACAATATAACTATCACATAAAGAAGGTTTTTCATGAGCTACAAACACATAATTTCTATCAAGCTCAAAAATAGTGGGATTAAAACCTTCACAGGTTTAACCCAGAGTAGATATTTCAAAAGGATGCACCGGAACATAACACTCATCCTCCTTTGGTAAGCATGGGGGACAATCAAATAATGTATGGGATAAAGAGTTACTCTCATTAGAAGGTAGGCATGGGTAGATCCATTCTTCCTCCTTTTGTTCATCACTCTCCTCCTCTTTTTCATCTAATGAGCTTCCAGTTTCAACAATTTCTTCTTCCGTAGGATCCTAGAAGACATTAGTCTCTTCCATTTGTGTAAAGAACCTATTAAAGTATTCAAGAATATAGCCATTTTCTTCCTTGTAATTATCAAAGCAAAATTTATGTATCTCAAAGACCTCATAATTATAAGGTGCATCATCAGTATTCTCAAGCAAACTGGCAAGTTCAAATGCACCCTTGAAGGCAATAAATTCTTCATTTGTTCCACATCATAAAATTTATAATTTCCTTTAACATAGGAGGATATGGTAACATTATCATTATACTCACATTGAAAAGGGAGGTGTTTATACCTCCTACAGCAACAGGCTTTATCAAAGCAATAAGTAACATTATAAGTGGAGCACACCTCTCCGGTAATAGTATTCAAATTATCAATTTGCTCCCATAAGTGTTTCCCTTTTTGTGACAAACGGTGTTCCTTATAAAAATACTTTTGTTCTTCCATGAACCCACCTTGCCAATAAGGACTAGTTTCAAAGAAACCATCCATTGATAGAAAGCATGACCAAGCAAGGCAACAACATACCACCAACTAGAGTAGGAACTAATTTTTTTGTGTTTTTGAAAAGAGGCAAACAAAACCAAGCAAAAGAAACAAAGCAAACTAAAAAAAAAGTACAGAGAAAGGAAGTGGAGGACTCCCCTAGTGAAGACGTCCTTAGCCTCCCCGGCAACGGCGCCAGAAAATAGCTTGATGGTGCTGGTTAGCACTTCGTTGGGAACCCCAAGAGGAAGGTGTGAAGCAGCACAACAGAAGTTTTCCCTCAGGAAGAAACCAAGGTAATAGAACCAGTAGGAGGAAGGAAATGTCACACAGGTGCTGCAAGCAACACGGAGACCTGCACAACAGAAACTCAAGACTTTGCCCCAACTAGACAGTGAGGTTGTCAAGCTCACTGGTTTGCTGTAACAAAGGATTAAATGTACGGTGTGGAAGGTAATGGTGGTTTGCAGCAAGTAAACAAGTAACGATGGAAGATGTAGGAAAAGATTGGACTGGGGTCCACAGTTCACTAGAGGTGCTCTCCTTAGATAAACAACATGGCATGAAGGGTAAACAAATTACAGCAGGGCAATTGACAGGAACTGAGCAAGGCATAACAATGCAATACTAGTCAGAAAGATCCTATGAGATTTGATTGGGCAATACAACAAGATACATAGACCGCCATCCAACTGCATCTATGACTAGAAGTCCACCTTCAGGTTATCATCCGAAACCCCTCCAGTATTAAGTTGCAAGCAACAGACAACTGCTTTGAGCAAAGTGTGTAAGGTTAACATTCCACATGTTCTATTAACAAGAGATCGTTGTTTTCTCCCTAGTGGCAACAAGATATCTACAACCGAAGAGATTTCTGTCACTTCCCTTGGAAACTAGAGGCATGAACCCACTATCGAGCATAAATACCCCTCTTGGAGTCACTAGCAACTACTTGGCCAAGATATCTACTAACAACAGAGAGCATGAAAGATCACAAACAACACAGACATGATAGAATCATAAAAACAAAACCATTAATCAAACCAACATAATAATCTCAATATCCATCGGATCCCCGCAAACACAACATGCATGATTACAAATAGATTAGATCTTGATCATGAACGGAGCTCACAAGATCTATACATGAAAGCACAAAGGAGGAGATACAACAAGGACCCATAGTCCAAGGAGGAACTACTCACGCATCATACCGGAGAGAAGGCCTCCGGGATGATCTCCCCTCCGGCAGGTTGCCGGGAAGAACTTCAGATCCCCTCGATCTAGGGACAACGGTGGCGGCGGCTACAGAAGGTTTCGTGGAATATTGATCGGGTACTTAGGTTTAGGCATCAGTGCCTTCTTATAGGCGAAGGGGGAGGCCAAGGAGGCGACCAGGTGGCCCACACCCTGCCTAGGCGTGGGCCCACCCCTGGCCACGCCTAGGAGGTGTGGCTGCCCTGGCACGCTTCTCAGTCTCCCCTCTGGACTTCTTGTTCCCCATGGAAAGTTATTGTCTTTGGCTTTTGTCCCGTCCAATTCCAAGAATATTGATTTTCTGCCTTTATGGAACCAAAAACAGAAGAAAACAGGCAACTGGCATTGTGGCAACTTGTTAATAGGTTAGTTCCATAAAATATATAAAAACAACTCAAAGTAAGACACAACAAAGAAAAGTAGATACTAAACAAGCATGGAACATACAAAATTATAGATACGTTTCTAACGTATCAACGGTGAACGAGACCGCAGCTCCGCTGCCGTGGCATAGAAGCCAGGTGAACTAGATCCGGTCAGGTGGGTGTCGATGAAGCGGCTCCACAGCAGTGCACGATACCGCAGCTCAAGAGGCTCAGGCCACCATGGAATTGTCGCTGGCCGGTGCGCGTGGTGGTCGTGGAGGGAACAAAGGAGCTTGGGATTTTTGGGAGGGCCAACGGTAAAAGCTGCGTGAATAGGGACCATAGAGGTGAACATGAAACAAATTATGATCGTGCCCCCAAGCTACCAACTTTAGCATGCCCATTTGTCGTCTGAACAAAGGGTAAAATGATAATTTTATAGTCAAAAGTTTTTGAAACAAAGGAGCGCGAAATGCTTCAAGGTCGATGTGTCATATTGTCGCTCGATTGAGAATTTGAATTTTTCTAGCACCCATCTTATATTATAATAATAGAAAACTAATTCTCCCAGTGGGAGATTTTGGCTCAATTTTTTTGAAAAGGAGGGCATGAGGGTCGCTGGGTGGTTCTGACGCTCGATTGAGATTTTGAATTTGAATAGCGTCCATCTAATAATAATAGCGGGAGATTCTGCCTCAAAATGCTTGAAAGGGAGGGGCGCGAAATGGAGCATCTGAGTCGACGGGGAATTTGACTCTCGATTATGATTTTGAATTTTGTTGCTAGCGTCCAAGTAATAATAGAAAAAGGTAGTTTTTTTGGGGTGAATCAATGGAAAAAATGTAGTTGTAGACTAGTACTATTATGCTAGCTAGTCAGGAAATGAAGGCCGTGAGTCACGTCAGCTGATCGTCCATTACATTAATTACGCACAAGTGCACAACATTGAATACTCTACCTCCGATTCAAACAAGGGTGTACGCGTGGTAAATTTTGCTGCTCGACTGAGATTTTGATTTTGCCTAGCGTGCAAATAATATTATGGGAGAAAAATGGTCGCATCAACTAATCATCAATAACAACCATATTCGGATAAAAAAATAATGTTGACCCCCCATTACAATTATCTTTTGTTTGAGTTGTAGGTTTCGATGCTGGATTAAGATTTTGAATTTGGCTATAGTCCAATTAACAAAAATTATGAGCGAACCCCAGGACCCAACACAACAACTTCACAATCCCCATTGCTCAAAGTAGCCTTTTATTTCTGGACAGAGAGGTAGAAAATCGGATACCATGATCTCTAATTGAAATATATTACCCCGGGGTGGGGGATTTGCCGCTCAACTAGGAATTTTAATGTGACTAATCCAAGTAATAAAATATAAAAAATTATAAGGTATTTTTTAGGGTCATACTCCATCTATTCATGAATCCATTCAGACGCGAAAGAAAATGTTGATCTCCGATTCAAACATGTAGTTCCACTTATCACACGACGCTTATTGTCGTGGTGTGGAACACGGTAGTGCCATCGGGAATGGCTTAAGAGGGACACTCAGGATGCAATCGGTGGCTCACGCAATAGGTTGGGCATGGTGAACTGCAAATACAGCAACGTACCTAGGTTTGTGGCCCTCTCGGAGAGGTAACACCCCTACTCCTGCAAGATCTACTATATGGGGGGTGAATGCCCAATACAAGTGCTCCTTGAGCTGTTTCCTTAACAACTGTTGATGGCTAGAGGAAGAAGATGAACTAGAGGACAACTCTACTGAACGTGCCACTTAACTAGAACCCTAGATCTAGCATCCCTTATATACTAGTTGGGAGAGGTAGGTTACAATGTGGGCTCTAGGGTTTAATGTTTAGATTTCAGGTTTACAGGGTGGGCCGGCTGCAGGGTCCTAGTCGATGGACCAGGACCCAGTCAGCCTCCAGTACATCGGTGGACAGTGCAATAGTGGCCCCGCGCCTTCCTTTGGGCGGCATCCCTTGCTTTAACGGTCACCCGGGGCTTCTTTAGCGGTAAGCCGACAGCTTCGCTTTATCTTTGTTTGGTGGCACCGGTCAGGGCGGCGCGCCATCCTGTTTGGTGATGGGAGGCACCAAAGGCGTACCCCGCAAGGAGCGTCACCCCTCTGGACCCTCCATCGAATCTGAGGAGGGCCGAGTGGAAGCGGCCACCCAGCCAGTTCTTCTTGCTATCCGGCTAGACGGGCCATCGGGGAAGCTTTAAGCTCTAGCTGGGTAATATTGTCCATCCGTCTAGGATTCTTCTGTTTCCAGTCCAGCCGGCCAAATAGCTTCCGGAGCCGGACTTCTTAGGCCTGGCTTGCCCCATCCGGGGGTCAACCCCCGACACTAGTCCCCGAGCGTGTTAGGACTTTGCTTCTGGGGATGTTCTTGCAGGCTCCCTTGCTTTTGTAGTGGTTTCTGATGAAATCCGGATGCAGCTTTTGTTTTATGCTTTCCGATTGGATTCGACCGGCTACAGAGTCGATGGCTGCCCACTGGGTGTAAACAACGAAGGCTATGACCGGCTGGCATTCTCGTGGTATTGCCGATGAGTACGCCAAGGAGGGGTCCTCACAGTGCATGTTTAGAGACATGGGGTAAGGCGGACAGTTGACGGGTACGAGGTAACATAGTTTACCCAGGTTCAGATCCCACAACGGTGGCGGAATCCTACTCTTGCTATAAATCACTATAATGGCAATACGCCGGGTTACAGGGATTGGTTCGCTGTGCGAGGTGTATGCTAATCGATACTAGATTGTCTTGTGTCCTAAAGTCTCCCATAGGCCCGACTTATATAGTCGCCAGGTCCTAGGGTTACAGGGAAAAGTCCTAGCCGGACAGGTTACAGAGTCCAACACTGCATACAACCAGTCTAGCGTGTCTTGTACTCCAAGGCTCCGGGTACGTCGTTGACTCCTCCGTAGCCTTCCTTTATCCGGCATGGGCCTCCCTTCTAGATGCATCTAACTAGGCCGCCCAGCAGGCCATGGGCCATGCCACCAACTATGGGCCACCCGGGTTATCCGGATAAGAGACATGCTATGAGGATACCCATATAGCATATCCCCAACAGTAGCCCCCGGAGAACTCCGAGATCTTGCGCCGTCTTGCCTCTTCAGGTTGAATGCTCCGTCTAGATGGATGTTGGCAAATCGTCAAGAAATATCTTGTAGTCCTCCCAAGAACCCTACAGTATTCTTCATCTTCAACTTGCAAGTCGGAGAAACGCAGAATCTTCCATCGTACTCTTCTAGTAGCCGTACTGGATCCGTCCATTCCGGAATATTCCGATGTGATGGTTCACCTGCTAGTGACAGCTAGGACGACGTAGACATAGTTCAGCGACGCCTCGTATCTCACACATGTAGAGAACACAATCATGTCCGTTTTCCCGTGCAATGGATACGAACCGTTGGCAGCGACGGTTGGGAACGTGGTGAAATTTCCGTGGACGCACCCGCACACGTTGTCCACACGCCGACCATTCGATCACTTTGCACGAATCTTGACGCCAGGGGTTATAAATTACGACTGCGGCGGATTTTACTTTTCACCTCCAGAGAGCACTCCTCAAGCCTTCCGCGCGAACGCAAAACCCTATCTTTCCAATCTCGCAGTCACCTCCCCTTCCTTCATCAATGGCGAGAAGCAGAACCAGCGCATCCATGGCGGCGACAGGCGATGCCGCGGCGAAGCCGGGGAGCTCCGTTCATGTGCCCCCGGAGGGCTTGCTACTACCCAAATTCGCGGTGGTCGAATCCACCGGTAGCGACCAAATTCCAACGACGCTAGAGCTGCTAGAGGAAGATGGCGACTCCCACAAGGGAGATTGGCATGGATCGGATATCATAGACAGTGATATCAAGGAGCTAGTTGTTGAAGGTTACCTACCCTCGTCGGCGGGATTAGTCTGGCGGGCGGCGCCGGCCGGCGAGGTCACCCCTTCCACCCAAGCTGGAGAAAAGGTGTACCTCAAAGCACAACTGGTACGTGGCGTGTCCCTGCCTATCTGCAATTTCTTCCTAGCCGTCCTCAACCACTACCGTGTTCAATCTCAGAACCTGTCCCCCAATAGCATTCTCGCGCTTAGCAACTACGCGGCGCTTTGAGAGGGTTACTTAGGGATTAGGCCTAGGTTAGACCTCTTTATTTATTTCTTCACTGTCAAGAGGGAAGCTGGAGCCAGCAAGGATGATCTCAGGAACTGTGGCACCATTAGTTTTAAGTTCTGGCCTGGCCGGCGGTTCCCCGACATCGTCGTTCATGAGTCATGTAAAAGCTGGCAACGAACGTACTTCTACGGCCCAGATATCCCTCAGGCTGGCCGAGAAGCGACGTATCCGAACTTTGTCGATGGAGCTGCCGCCGAAGCCTCAACATGGAGATCCCAGTCCTCCTTCCCCTCTGACATCAATGCTTCCCGCGCTATAAGGCGGATATAGTGGTTCGTAGAGACGGGTCTGACCGGATTGGACCTAGCCATGTGCTGGTACGTTAGGCGGATCCAGCCTCTGCAGCACCGCTTGAAGTTTATGCATGAGTATATCAAGGAGAGGAAGGATAGCCTCCGCATCTCCGAGGACAACTTCTCCAGTGACTCCGTCAAGCTCCGCCTCAAGGACATCGTCAAGGTGAAGGATAGGAACCGTGCATTCACCATCACCTACGATATGTTCGAGGAGGGCAAGTTCCCAGAGGTACCTGTTTATTTTCCGTGTATGACATTTGCTCCAGTTCTTCCGTCTTGCCTTTGTCATCCCACACCTTATGATTTCACTTAACAGCTTAAGAGTCTAAAGGTGGACAACATGGCTGTCCAAATTTATGACCCAAAGATGAAGGAAGTCACTGTCGTGTCTGACGATGATGTCCCATTGGTGCGAAAGCGGAAGAGCTCCACCTCTGACGCTGCCGACGGAGGCAAGAATAAGACGAAGGGTGGAGCCTCCAAGAAGTCCACTGCCGCCCTGGAGGCGGAGAAAAGAAAGATTATCGTGATCCCTTTTACCAAAGCACCCACGATTGTGTAAGCTTCTTTTCCTCCGACATTGTCCATTGTTGTCCTATTATCGTACTTATACTTTTGCACGTTTTAGGAAGAAAGCTGGCTTGATTTTGAAGAAGACCTCCAAAACATCGAGGGCTTCTAAAAACATCAAAGATATGTTGCAGCATGATGTACCGCACCAAGCATCTCCCTCCATCGCCCCTGTCACTCCCAGCGTCCAGCCTACGCCTATTCCGACAAGCTCTCTGGCCAAGGATGCATCTGGCCCTTCCGCCATGGAAGTGGACTCAGCTGCCTCCACGGATCTCATCATAGACGGCGAGCAGGCGACGCAATAAAGTACCACAACCAGAATGGCTGAAGCTCCGGCTAAGGATGCCATCAGTAGCGGCAAGGCAGTGGTGGTGGGTGGAACATCCATCAAAGGTGGTGCCTCTGCACCCAGGATAACCACAAAGCTCCTGAAGATAGTCTACCCGGCGCTTATTCTGAGTAGCTCCACTCTGGTTCCTGGTGCAGTGTCGACATCTCCAACCTGTGGTCCTGAGGAGCTCCTTCGACAAGCAAATATCTTGCGAGGAAATATCCTTTCCTTCAGAAGTTGTTTGTCGAGAGCGCTACCAACCTCAAGATCATCGCACTTGTAAGTTTTATTTTCCTTTTGCATTTCATATGAGTATCCCACTGTAGCCCCCGAGGATTTAGACGGAAAACCATAGGTCTTTGCATCCGAATGCTCTAAGAGTGACTAAGCTAGAAAACTTCTAACTGTAGCCCCCAAGTATTTAGTTTGAATGAATTATTCCGACTAGATACTTTCATAGTAGACGCAGTGTTTGTAAATTTCGAAATTGTAGCCCCCAAGCTTCTGGTTGTAACTGAATTAGTTCCGACTATATGTTTAAAGAAATACTAAGCATATGACTGAGTAAAAAACTTTATACTATAGCCCCCAAGCTTCTAGTTGAAAACTGCTACATGCTTAAAGAAAGACTAAAGCATACTGCCAAGTTTTAAAACTCTCACTGTAGCCCCCAAGCCTCTAGGTGGATAGTTATCCGGCTAGATGCTCCAAGTAGACTAAACAGCTTCAATTCTTCTTTCCATAGAATGAGAATGCTCGGAGAGGTGTCGCCAATGAGAAATTCCACAAGATGCGTGCGGAGTTGGAAGCTGAAAAGGGTAAAACTGCCTTCTTGAAGGAACAAATCACCAAGAGCAAGAGTCTGTTTTTCCTTTCGTTTTCGTAATCTGGCTTGGTCTTGTACCTCCATTCTCCGAGTACTCATTATGTACTGTCATTTCTCCGACTTACAGAAACCATTGCCAAGGCCTAGGATATTGTTGAGCAATCCAAGCACATTGAGTTGCCGGATAGCGAAAATAAGATCCTTAAGCAGGAGAGAAAAGATATGCTAAAGATGCACGAGGACTCCATGAAGGTCCTGCAGGAGTCCGCCAACACGGAGATGAACCACTTGAAGGAGGAGATTGTGATATTGAAAGAGCAGAAGAAATCTACCGATGAGCAGAATCAGCGCAATCTTGAAGCATACAAGATCCTCTGACAAGAACAGGACTCAATGGAGGAAACTCTCCAGCAAGCTGAGGCGATCATCTTTGGTAAGTAATTCTCCGCCTTGTACTTCTGTAAGTCAGGTACTTTGAATTTTTGTGTTATTGAACTCATGCGCTCCCTTGTCGGAAATGCAGCTCCTATTGGATTAACCTAATCGCCTCCTCCGCCTACGGGATGCATGGTCCTCGCTGGCAACTTTATCAGCATCGCCATCAGTCAGGCCAAGGAGATAGACAAGCCCCTCCATATTAACATCAAAGCAGTGGATTCCGTGATGAAGTTCTCGAAGATCCTGCGCCAAGCCCCCGAGCATATTCTAAGCTGGAAAGCTTCATGTACACGGGCTGGTGCAAGGATGGCACTGTCGATGGTCAAGGCACATTATGAACACGCCGGCATCAACGTGGTAACCTCAGGTCTTCCGGACGTATACGACGACGGCCAGAAGATTGATCATAAGTCCATCGGGGCATCTCTTGCGGGCTATGACCCAAGGGTTGCGGAGTAGGTCGACCATAATGTCTTCGTGTCCTTAGAAACCATTGACGGCGTCCAGCAAAGCTCCTCTAAGTCCCTCAAGACCATTGACTTCGAGGACGATGACTCTCGTGCGGCCGATGATGTTGCTTCCAAGTCTCCTGCGCTAGAGGAACGAAAAACAATATGTAATATTTGTTTCCTCTGGAATTTGTATGCGTAAAAAACTACTTGTTAACTTAAGGTGGAAAAACAATAGGTGTAATTTCCTGCTACTGAAGCACTAGTTCCAGCATTGTAATTATTTTTAAGCAAGTGCTGGCTTATCCATTACTCTGGTCTTTATGCTTGACCTTTCGTGAGTCGGAAGACATGTAGTCGGAACCATGCGCTCAGGTGATTATGCCCAATGGCACCGTCAAAAACCTAAGACAAAATCGCCGACAACAAGTGCCTAAAGTCACTACTCCAGAATCCACATAAAAACAACAAAGAACATGTAGACCAGAAAACATAAGCTAATGCCTGTAGGGGAATTTTCACAAGTGCAAATGCAAACTTGCGCATAAAGGTTTTTATATGATCCAAAAATGAACACTAGAGGAGGCTAAAGACTCAGAAATATGAGTGAACCAAAGAGCTTTATTTCATTGATCATATAAGAGATACATAGTAGTTAAAAAATATGCTAAGTGTAGAAAGGACGTAGTTGTTCTATGTTCCATTGCCGATCAAGCTCTGGGTAGTCATCATCCGGGTCACGTTGCTTACGCTTATGATCTTCGTTGGGTTTATCCTTAAGTTCACGATTGTCAACAAGGTAGTAAGACCCACTGAGCAGCGCCTTGCTTATGATGAACGGTCCTTCCGATGGCGGGGATAATTTGTGTGACTTCTTCTGCTTAAGTCGGAGCACCAGATCCATCTCTTTAAACGAGCGATGCCGAACGCGGCGACTATGGTAGCTATGTAGCTTATGCTGGTAGATGGCAGATCTTTGGCATGCCAAAACGCGCTCCTCCTCGAGAAGGTCCACATCTAGGCGTCTGGATTCTTAAGTGTCATCTTCGTCGTAGACGACAACTCTTGGTGCATCGTGAAGGATGTCGTAAGGCAGGATGGCTTCTGCTCCATATACCATGAAGTAAGGGGTGTAGCCGGTGGATTTGTTAGGTGTAGTTCGTAAACTCCACAACACAGATGGTAGTTCCTCCGCCCAGGCTCTAGCTGCTCTATGTAGCGGTGCCTCAAGACGTGGCTTTATTCCCTGCAGAATTAATCCATTGGCCCGCTCAACTTGTCCGTTGGACTGTGGGTGTGCCATAGACGCTAGGTCAAGTCGGATGCCCTAGTCCCAACAATAAGCTTCCACTTCTCTGAGTGACAAGTTGCTGCCGTTGTCGGTGATAATGCTGTGTGGGAGACCAAATCTCACCACTAGATCTCAGAAAAACCTAAGGGCAGTTGCCCCATCAAGCTTTCCAATGGGTTTAGCTTCTATCCATTTGGTGAATTTATCAACTCCTACTAGCAGATGGGTAAATCCACATAGTGACGTCTGTAATTGACCAACCATGTCTAGCCCCCAGACTGCAAACGGCCAAGTTATTGGTATTGTCCGCAGTTCTTCAGCTGGAACATGGGTTTTTGGGCATAATACTGGCATCCCATGCATGTCTCAACCAGCTTGTCGGCGTCCGCCTTCGCGGTCAGCCAGTAGAATCCTTGCCGGAAGGCTTTGGAGACCAAAGATCAAGGAGCGGCGTGATGCCCGCAATCTCCGAGATGGATCTCACGTAGGATTTCAATACCTTTTTGTAGAGCTGTCCATTGATTATGGTATAGCCCTTTGCTCGACGTACTATTTGCCGTCTTTCGACTTCGTCATCGGGCAAAGTTCCATGTACGATATATTCCATGAACAGTTGTGTCCAAGCCGGAGGGACCTTTGTCACTGTGTGAACGAAAGAGTCAACTCTATCCGGGTTGTCGATGTCCGCTCCCTTCACGGATGGTGTCCGTAGATGCTCCAGAAAAACGCCAGGCGGAATTAGTTTGCGCCCTGATCCAAGCTTAAACAGTAGATCAGCTGCCTCGTTTTGCTCCCTAGGTACATAATTGACTTTGTTGCCCAAGAAGCTCTTGGCTATCTCGTCCACTTCGTCTCGATATGCCGCTATCAGGGTTCTGCGCGTTCTAGGTGCCAGCCACCTGCTGGGAAACCAAGATGGAATCTCCACAGCAAACTATGCGCTTGATGCCAATATCCTTGGCTACACGTAGTCCGTGAATGAGTGCTTCATAATCCTCCATGTTGTTCGTAGCCTCGAAGTGGATCTGCAAAACATAGTGTAGATTTTCCCCGGTTGGTGACTGTAGCAGTACACTAGCCCCCGAGCCATTGAGTAGCTTTGATCCGTCAAAGTGCATCACCCAGTACTCTGGCTCCGGCATTGGGGTAATGTTTGGCATCTCCGTCTAATCTATGATAAAATCTGCCAAGGCTTGTGACTTGATAGCGTCGCGTCTCTTGTAGGTGATCTCGAAGGCGGCAAGTTCAATGCCCCACTTCGTGACCCTTCTTGTAGCGTCGCTGTTGTTGATGATGTCGGACAGTGGAGTCTTTCTCACCACTGTGATAGGGTGCTCCTGGAAATAGTGCCTTAGCTTCCGAGAAGCAAGGAACACTACATAAGCTATCTTCTGGTAGTGCGGGCAACACTGCTTGGACTCCGTCAATACCTCGCTTACATAGTAAACTGGTCGTTGAACTCCGTACTTATGACCTGGTTCTTTCCGCTATACCACGACGACTATGATGATTACCCGGTTGGTGGCCGCCATGTAGATTAACATGGGCTCCCCAGGTTCGGGTGCTGCAAGGATAGGTGCTGAGGATAATATCTCCTTTAGCTGCTTCAGTGTTGCATCTGCTTCGTCCGTCCATGTAAATTTGTCCACCTTCTTCAGCAACTTGTATAGCGGCAGAGCCTTCTCTCCAAGTCGGCTGACGAACCGACTAACCGCTGCAATGCAACCTGTTAGTCATTGTATGTCCTTCAGGCATGTCGGACGGTTTATGTTTTGGATGGCCATGATTTTCTTCGGGTTCACCTCGATTCCACGCTGGGAAACAATGAAGCCCAACAATTTGGTGGCTAGAACCCCGAAGACGCACTTCTTAGGGTTAAGCATCATGTTGTATTTCCGGAGATTATCAAAGGTTTCTTTTAAGTCAAAGATTAAGTCGTTTGACTTTTTAGACATCACCGCTATATCGTCCACATAGGCGTGAACGTTCTGACCAATTTGATCATGTAGGCAACGCTGCATTGTCCGCTGGTACGTAGCACCTGTGTTTTTTTATCCCAAAGGGCATCATGACATAGCAAAACATGTCGTAAGGTGTGGTGATCGAAATGGCCAATTGGTCCGACTTCCTCATCTTAATTTGGTGGTATCCTGAGTATGAATCAAGATGTAACATCCCTAAAATCATGTTTGCAGAGATTTCATATCATTCATGCATGCATATAATTTAGGGACCATTTTTCCAACTCATTTCAAGAAAACAGAGGCACTTAGTGCTATTATTTTATGTGAGCAACTATTAATCAAATGCCACTCTCAATTGAGGGTGTAAATGTTTCAAACCAAGCTTTGTTTGTTTCCTTGTTGTTTAGGGTGAATGCTAGAGTTTGGGCAAAATTTACAAAAACAAATATGGTTTTAAAACCATTTTCAAATCTATATCCAACCATGTGATGAGGCACTGTTATTTTTAAAAATCTTCAAAGGACCATGCTAGTCCAACAAGACAGTATGATTCTATACTCAAAATTATACAAGTTTCACTTTACAAAAATCCAGAAAATATTTGAATTCAATTGCTTTTGAATTTGATTCCTGAAATTCATTATAGAAAAAGAAAAGGAATTAAGAAAACCAATTGGGCCTGGCGCCACAAATCTAGCCCATCAGCAAACGCAGCCCAGCAAGCCCACCCGGGGATTTTCCCTCCTTCTCTCACACGGCACAGTGTCACATCCCAAGATTTTCCAAATCTTGTTATGTGAAAAATAAATGAATAAAAATAAAACTTTGTTGATTTTCAGGGTAAGAAGAAACTTTTTGATTCCAATTGAAAACTTTCAAAACCTATTTGGATCAAATAGAATCCTAAAGGGATTTAAAAAGATAAATAAAACAATAAAGTTAAAAATATTGGAAATTACTATTTTTGGATCTTTTAATAAAAAAAGATTTGGTTTCAAAGAAAAGGATAGAATTATAAATAAAGATTATTTTATAGAGCCAAATTAAATCTTGGCCAAAGCCTTTGAAATAAAATATTTCTATTTGACAAAAATAGTAAAGGTTTATTTAAATAAAATAATGGGGATTTATTAATGCCCAATTTTGTTAAAAATAAAGGCTTTTCCATTTTAATAAAACACTAAAACTTATTAATTCATTTTAAATAAGTTTTCCAAGTATTTTATATCCTCAAATAAAACCTACTGAACTGGTTTTGTTATTATTTAGATTTCAAATGGAGATTTTGAATAAATCAAAACCCATTTGATTTAATAACTAAGGTCCATTTTATTTAATTAATAAATGGATCCTAAAAAGATTAAAAATATTATTTTGTTTTGGACTTTGTTTTGTGTTGTTAAACAGAGCTAAACTCAATATAAAGTTTAGTGGAAGTTTATTTGATTTGGTTGTTTGAATTGTGATTTGAATTTCAAAACAGAAAATTGAATTGGAAAAAGGAAAAAGATTCAGAACAGAAAAAAATAAGAGCAAGGTCGATCCAACCCAACCTGGCCCACTAAGCCCAACAGCCCACCTCCTCTTTCCCCTCCCGAAGTGTTTTCTTTCACTCGAACTCACACCCACACAGACGCAGACATGTGGACCCCAACTCCCCTCTCTCACTCCGCTGACGAAACGGCCCCACACCCGAGCTTTCTTCCTCACCCGCCACGACCTCTTCTTCCCCAAACCTCGTCGCCGTTTCTGCCAAATAACTGCACGCTTGATTCCTCATAACCACGCGTTGAATCAGCCCCATGACCACGCGCATTTAAGCATCCCTCTCCCCTCTCTGATCTCCCTCACTCGCCAGACCTTCCTTGCCCCCAGGCTGCCACGATTTGAGCTGGCACTCCCTCTGTTCCGACGAGCCGCAACCAAAATTCCGGTGAGCCCAGTCATTCCCTAGCCCCCTAGCCCACACTAGCTTGCTCGCCTTAGCCGTGAGCACCTGCCAGTATCACCATTTTGCTCGCGCGCAACCCAGAATGCCGACACCGTCTTTGTCCGACGCCACTACGAACTACTCTGACTCCGACGACGTTTCCTCGTAAGCCCCGTCCACCCCTCTCTCTCCTGATAATGCTCCCATAATCGTGACTCTCTTACGCAACTAACTGCGCCTTCGGTTTGTCCTTGCACACCCTACATCGTCGCCTCCGTCGTCGAGCAGACGAGCCCGACGCCAGGCAGAACTCTGGTGAGCAATCCGTGTCACCACCGTGCGCCCTCCACGAGATACTGCCACGTTGAGCATCAGCGAAGCACGGCGATCTCGGTGAGCCCCTCCCCTGTCCCTTTTGCTTCCTGCATCACCAGCGCCACCCTCGTCTGAGCACGCCGCCGCTCGCCGCCGATTCAGCGCCGCCCATCTGAGGTCGAGCTGCTCTGAGCCATTGGATCCAGATCCGAGCGTCACGATAGAATCTTAGCCGAAGGGGTATCGATCGATCTGCGCCGTGTGATATGACTTAAATCCAACGGCCTGCATCGCTTGATCCACGCGAAACGTTTTCGGCGAATAGGAATAGGACGTGTGTCCCAGTCTGTTTGATTTAAACAGAATTTGATCTATTAGTTTTCTAATTTTGTAAATTGCACAACTTTTATTCTACACGTCCAAATTTTGCAAATTTTATATCAATGGATTCAGAAAAGCAAGCCCTGGCCAACCATGCCATTTGTTTAGTAAAAAGTTTCTGTTAAATGGTTTGTTTTTGCAGAAATTTATGTATGCTTGTTTAGAATGTAAAAATTGTTCAAAATTGATTTTAGGGATAAAATCTTTTGCAAATGGTGTATTTTGAACTTACTGACCCTAGGAATCACTTTGTGGTTTCAAAAATGTATTTGGAGATGCAAAAGAATGAAACTTGGATTTAAAACCAATTCTAGTCAAATAAAAATATGGCTTATTTATTAAAAATGGATTTGGAATAAAACCTTTGGGAAATGTTTTGTTTTAAACACTCTGACCCTAAACACAAGGTTTTATGGTTTGAAAACATATTTTGTGAATCCTATAGATTAATGCCTTACTAAAACATTTTTACACCACATAAAATGATACCTTGTTTTAAAAAGGGTTTATAAATTGAAACCTTTTTGCAAATGACTTTGCCACTTTATAAAATGACCAATAGGTGTTTCCAAATGTTGATAACCTATTAGAACCCACTTTTACAAATAAAACAACTCTTTTTGCATGCTTGCATGTATTGTTTTGTTTTATTATTTTATGTGATGTTTTGCTTGAATGGTAGATTGAAATGTTGTTTGCTTGATTGAATTGTAGTGACTTGAAGTGTGTGAACATTGAAAAGATCAAGGAGTGAACTTATACCCTCTACCAAAAAGGCAAGTGATGCTTCATACCTTTGTCCCATTACTTTCACTATGCATTAGTGATTTTTCTAAGTAAAACTTGCATGGAATTTTTGCTAAGTATAAACCATGCTATGGGAAATCCTAGTAGATGAAACCTTAGTAGAAATTTTCCTAAGTTCAGATTCCTACTACTATCAAGCTTAGCTTAGCTAATAGAAAACAAGGGTGGAATATATATTCACACTATGGAAAAATTTCTAAGTCTGAGGACTTGAGTTTTGTTAATAAAACAACTAAGTGAATGAATCACCTGGGTGGAATGGAAGGAATGGTTTGTGTTGAGTGGTTACCCATGGGTTATACCTGGTGTATCTCACTTGTGGATGGCCACCCAGGAACAAAGAGATTTGAGATGTCAAATGTTGAGAAGCTTCAAGTGCAACCACTTGGCATTATGGGCTCTGCCTGGATCACATAGGTTGCTAGAACTTAGCCATTTGGACAGTTGGTGGTAGTGGGATGATAGGTTGGAACGCGTCCATTTGGTCTAAGGAAAGGCTTCTGAAAGATCTTGTCTTGGTGAAACCAAGTCTTGTGGGGAAAGTGCACCACCTCTGCAGAGTGTAAAATCTAAGTACTTAGCCATGTCCCTGGCAAAGGACAATTTGAGCATCAAGACATGGAAGCTATCAAGAATCTCATCATCCAAATTTCTAAGTTAAAAACTTGTGGTTAAACAAGGGTTAAAGGATCTTCAATCTTTGATTGGTAGATGCCTTGGGTGATTTTTGTCAAGCAAAAACTTAGTGTTTTCAAATGATAAGGAAAAAGCTATTTTGAGCAATGCAAGCCTCAACTCCACTTAGCCAAAAGCATATAGATGATAGACTCCACTATACTACCATAGTATCACTTGCCAATACAATTCAAATGTATTGACCCTTGTGGCTGTAACTTGTTATGTTGCAGGTTTGATTGATATTAGTGAAGTTTAATGATTAGGATTACAAGTCTACAACCAACATGTCTGCCTGTGGCACTTTGAAGATGAAGGACCCCATGCTTATAGATGTTCTACTGCAATGTAATGTAATAGCCAAATGATCTATGTAAGATGTAATAAAATTATGTTATTCCTGGTTATAAAGTTGTATTATGACCTTTGTTTCTTGATATTACATCTTAACTGTGGATGCTAGCTATTGATCCAGGGACTAGCATTGTAAACACAGGGGACTCTACCTTATTAATGGTTGGGAACCTTACAGATGGTATCAGAGCATTGTGTTGCCTATAGGATTTGTAACCCTAGGATTGGATAAAAAACCCTTAGAAAAATAGGAGTTGTATTTGTTCTAAAACTTATTTACCAACAATCTTGTAAACCCTTTCCTCAACCATTTTAGTTTTGATTCTACACCTCTTCTATTTCAAACTTGATGGATAAAGCCTACCTCATAGCCAAAGACTTCACCATGTGCAAAGGACTTCATCAACTCTAATGACTTAAACATCTTCAATGACTTCAACATCTTCAACATTTTCACCAAAGACTTCAACCTTGGATATCACTAAGGACAAGTGAGACAAGAAATCTTGCCCAAGATTTGGAGACTAAGGAAACACAAGTTAGAAGGAGCCCACATCACTTGAAGTTTTGTGACCAAAAGTTTTCCCAAGGAAACCTTAATCTCATGTAAAAAGAATCAACCAAGAAGGATGGAAAGATCACAAGTGAACCATATAGATGGACCACCATATATAGTTAAGTCAAACACACCAACTTATGTGGTGTAACAAAAATATTTTGTTGCCTAAAAATATGCTTGAAACTTGTTGTTGAGTGAAATGATTGTTTGTGATTGCTTGCACATTGCTTGTGTGAATTGTGATGAGTGTGATTAGAATCCTTACTTAGAAATCTTTTTGCCTATTCTAATCCCAATCCAACCCAAACAGATGACTTCTCCAAGAAACCCCAACATCAAGGATGATGACAACAACAACAACAACCAAGAGAACAACATGAGATAACAACTACTAGCAAACCAAACCCAGTTGAGCCAAGTGACAACCCAGCTTTTAGCTAACAACAAAGGATTAGACCCAGCTATACAAAGGATTTTGAAACTTCAATCCCAATTGTTGCAAGGGATGGCCACTCAAATGATCAACATTGGAGACAACTCTTCCAAAGGAGTTTATGACAACAAGGATGACAAAGATGTTATTTTAGAAGGAACAAAAGCCTAAAATATTTGTGGAGACAAGGATCACACTTCCAAGGAACATGGGGATCAATGCCCCAATTGTGAAGAGGAACATCCAGTTGGCCAATGCCCCAAATCTCAAGCTACTTGCTTCCTATGTGAAGGAAATAGTCATGTCCCTATCCAATGCCCCATCTATTCCATAATTCAACAAAGGAAACAAGGTGGAGTGCAACAACTGATTGCAGACTATCAAGCCAAGTCTACCAAGAAGGATGAGGACAAAGGAAAATCTCAACTTGTACCTTCATGCAATATGACCCAATTTAAAGGACCAAAGAAGAGACATATGAATTATCCAAGGAGCAATAGAAGGTCAAAGAAACCAGTAGACATTCCTACCTATGAGATAACATATGAAGATCATGAACTAGAAGCACTCCTAGCTTTGGAGAAACCCAAGAAAAAGAAGGACAAAAGCCATGTGCAATGTTACACTTGCAAAGAAATGGGACACTATGCCAATGAATGTCCAGAAAAGAAGAAGAAAGATAATAGCCAAGTGATGTGTTTCAAATACAAAGAACCAGGACATTATGCAAGCAACTGTCTAGAAAAGATGAAGCACAAGATAAACCAGCCTATGAAGGATCTCAGCCTTGTCACATGTTTCAAGTGTGAAAACAAAGGACACTATGCAGATGTTTGTCCAGAAAAGTTACACCAAGATCCCAAGAAGGCCAATGTGTAATCTAGATGAATTTTTTTAAGGGTGGTAGTACACTAGATGCTTTGAGCCTACTTGTAACCCTAGCCTTCCCAAATCTCGGGACGAGATTTATTTTAAGGGTGGTAGCCTGTCACATCCCAAGATTTTCCAAATCTTGTTATGTGAAAAATAAATGAATAAAAATAAAACTTTGTTGATTTTCAGGGTAAGAAGAAACTTTTTGATTCCAATTGGAAACTTTCAAAACCTATTTGGATCAAATAGAATCCTAAAGGGATTTAAAAAGATAAATAAAACAATAAAGTTAAAAATATTTGAAATTACTATTTTTTGGATCTTTTAATAAAAAAAGATTTGGTTTCAAAGAAAAGGATAGAATTATAAATAAAGATTATTTTATATAGCCAAATTAAATCTTGGCCAAAGCCTTTGAAATAAAATATTTCTATTTGACAAAAATATTAAAGGTTTATTTAAATAAAATAATGGGGATTTATTAATGCCCAATTTTGTTAAAAATAAAGGCTTTTCCATTTTAATAAAACACTAAAACTTATTAATTCATTTTAAATAAGTTTTCCAAGTATTTTATATCCTCAAATAAAACCTACTGAAGTGGTTTTGTTATTATTTAGATTTCAAATGGAGATTTTGAATAAATCAAAACCCATTTGATTTAATAACTAAGGTCCATTTTATTTAATTAATAAATGGATCCTAAAAAGATTAAAAATATTATTTTGTTTTGGACTTTGTTTTGTGTTGTTAAACAGAGCTAAACTCAATATAAAGTTTAGTGGAAGTTTATTTGATTTGGTTGTTTGAATTGTGATTTTAATTTCCAAACAGAAAATTGAATTGGAAAAGGGAAAAAGATTCAGAACAGAAAAAAATAAGAGCAAGGTCGACCCAACCCAACCTGGCCCACTAACCCCAACAGCCCACCTCCTCTTTCCCCTCCCGAAGCGTTTTATTTCACTCGAACTCACACCCACACAGACGCAGACATGTGGACCCCAACTCCCCTCTCTCACTCCGCTGACGAAACGGCCCCACACCCGAGCTTTCTTCCTCACCCGCCGCGACCTCTTCTTCCCCAAACCTCGTCGCCGTTTCTGCCAAATAACTGCACGCTTGATTCCTCATAACCACGCGTTGAATCAGCCCCGTGACCATGCGCATTTATGCATCCCTCTCCCCTCTCTGATCTCCCTCACTCGCCAGACCTTCCTTGCCCCCAGGCTGCCACGATTTGAGCTGGCACTCCCTCTGTTCCGACGAGCCGCAACCAAAATTCCGGCGTGCCCAGTCATTCCCCAGCCCCTAGCCCGCACTAGCTTGCTCGCCTTAGCCGTGAGCACCTGCCAGTATCACCATTTTGCTCGCGTGCACCCCAGAATGCCGACGCCGTCTTTGTCCGACGCCACCGCGAACTACTCTGACTCCGGCGACGTTTCCTCGTAAGCCCCGTCCACCCCTCTCTCTCTCCCGATAATGCTCCCATAATCGTGACTCTCTTGTGCAACTAACTGCGCCTTCGGTTTGTCCTAGCACACCCTACATCATCGCCTCCGTCGTCGAGCAGACGAGCCCGACGCCAGGCAGAACTCCGGTGAGCAATCCGCGTCACCACCGTGCGCCCCTCGACGAGATACTGCCACGTTGAGCATCAGTGAAGCACGGCGATCTCGGTGAGGCCCTCCCCTGTGCCTTTTGCTTCCTGCATCACCAGCGCCACCCTCGTCTGAGCACGCCGCCGCTCGCCGCCGCGCCAGCGCCGCCCATCTGAGGTCGAGCTGCTCTGAGCCACTGGATCCAGATCCGAGCGTCACGATAGAATCTTAGCCGAAGGGGTATCGATCGATCTGCGCCGTGTGATATGACTTAAATCCAACTGCCTGCGTCGCTTGATCCACGCGAAACGTTTTCGGCGAATAGGAATAGGACGTCTGTCCCAGTCTGTTTGATTTAAACAGAATTTGATCTATTAGTTTTCCAATTTTGTAAATTGCACAACTTTTATTCTACACGTCCAAATTTTGCAAATTTTATATCAATGGATTCAGAAAAGCAAGCCCTAGCCAACCATGCCATTTGTTTAGTAAAAAGTTTTTGTTAAATGGTTTGTTTTTGCAGAAATTTATGTATGCTTGTTTAGAATGTAAAAATTGTTCAAAATTGATTTTAGGGATAAAATCTTTTGCAAATGGTGTATTTTGAACCTACTGACCCTAGGAATCACTTTGTGGTTTCAAAAATGTATTTGGAGATGCAAAAGAATGAAACTTGGATTTAAAACCAATTCTAGTCAAATAAAAATATGGCTTATTTATTAAAAATGGATTTGGAAGAAAACCTTTGGGAAATGTTTTGTTTTAAACACTCTGACCCTAAACACAAGGTTTTATGGTTTGAAAACATATTTTGTGAATCCTATAGATTAATGCCTTACTAAAACATTTTTACACCACATAAAATGATACCTTGTTTTGAAAAGGGTTTATAAATTGAAACCTTTTTGCAAATGACTTTGCCACTTTATAAATGACCATTAGGTGTTTCCAAATGTTGATAACCTATTAGAACCCACTTTTACAAATAAAACAACCCTTTTTGCATGCTTGCATGTATTGTTTTGTTTTATTATTTTATGTGATGTTTTGCTTGAATGGTAGATTGAAATGTTGTTTGCTTGATTGAATTGTAGTGACTTGAAGTGTGTGAAAATTGCAAAGATCAAGGAGTGAACTTATACCCTCTACCAAAAAGGCAAGTGATGATTCATACCTTTGTCCCATTACTTTCACTATGCATTAGTGATTTTTCTAAGTAAAACTTGCATGGAATTTTTGCTAAGTATAAACCATGCTATGGGAAATCCTAGTAGATGAAACCTTAGTAGAAATTTTCCTAAGTTAAGATTCCTACTACTATCAAGCTTAGCTTAGCTAATAGAAAACAAGGGTGGAATATATATTCACACTATGGAAAAATTTCTAAGTCCGAGGACTTGAGTTTTGTTAATAAAACAACTAAGTGAATGAATCACCTGGGTGGAATGGAAGGAATGGTTTGTGTTGAGTGGTTACCCAGGGGTTATACCTGGTGTATCTCACTTGTGGATGGCCACCCAGGAACAAAGAGATTTGAGATGTCAAATGTTGAGAAGCTTCAAGTGCAACCACTTGGCATTATGGGCTCTGCCTAGATCACATAGGTTGCTAGAACATAGCCATTTGGACAGTTGGTGGTAATGGGATGATAGGTTGGAACGCGTCCAATTGGTCTAAGGAAAGGCTTCTGAAAGATCTTGTCTTGGTGAAACCAAGTCTTGTGGGGAAAGTGCACCACCTCTGCAGAGTGTAAAATCTAAGTACTTAGCCATGTCCCTGGCAAAGGACAATTTGAGCATCAAGACATGGAAGCTATCAAGAATCTCATCATCCAAATTTCTAAGTTAAAAACTTGTGGTTGAACAAGGGTTAAAGGATCTTCAATCTTTGATTGGTAGATGCCTTGGGTGATTTTTGTCAAGCAAAAACTTAGTGTTTTCAAATGATAAGGAAAAAGCTATTTTGATCAATGCAAGCCTCAACTCCACTTAGCCAAAAGCATATAAATGATAGACTCCACTATACTACCATAGTATCACTTGCCAATACAATTCAAATGTATTGACCCTTATGGCTGTAACTTGTTATGTTGCAGGTTTGATTGATATTAGTGAAGTTTAATGATTAGGATTACAAGTCTACAACCAACATGTCTGCCTGTGGCACTTTGAAGATGAAGGACCCCATGCTTATAGATATTCTGCTGCAATGTAATGTAATAGCCAAATGAGCTATGTAAGATGTAATGAAATTATGTTATTCCTGGTTATAAAGTTGTATTATGACCTTTGTTTCTTGATATTACATCTTAACTGTGGATGCTAGCTATTGATCCAGGGACTAGCATTGTAAACACAGGGGACTCTACCTTATTAAAGGTTGGGAACCTTACACACAGACCCACCCCGCAGTCACTGATCTGTGGCCCCTCTCCATGTCAGCTCCTTCTTACCCAAATTCCGCGCGCAGACGCCGTCGCCACCCGTTTCTTCCCCCTTCACTGCCGCGATTTTAATCCACTTAATTGGCGATGAATGTGAAGGCAATCTCTGCCCCTGCTCCCGCTATAAGATCCCCTCCCCTCTCCGCTCATTTCCCCCCACACTGCACACTCTCCTCGCCACCAGGCTGCCGGCAAGTCGAGTTGCACCGCCGCTGTACCGAGAGAGTCCAGCGAGCCATCACAGTGAGTATCGAGCGCCCCTTGCCTTCTGGTCTACGCGAGTTTCTTCGCAATCATCTCGCACATCTTCTCATGCTTTCATTTCATCCTGAATCGCCCTAGGTCGTCGCCCTCGTCGACATCTGGAAACGGCCGAAGCTTGACTCAACTCCGACGAGCCATTCCGGTGAGCCCTATGTTCCCCTCTGCCTCTGGTTCACGCAATCATGTTCACCAGTGCCTCGCGCATCTGTTAACGTTCTCCGTTTGGATCCTTGTGCCCCAGGACGTCGTCTTCGACTTCGACAGTGAGCACCCTATGCTCAGACGAACTCCGACGAGCTCCTGCTGCCGTGTCCGAGCGCCCCGACCCTGTCCGTCTGCAAGTTGAGCATCTCCATGTTCTCGCGATCTCGGTAAGCACTAGCCCGACCCCCTGCCCCTCTGGCCTCGCCGGCCTGTCGCCACCAGAACCGTCGCCGCCGCGGGCACCATTTGTGCCGCTGGTTTCTGGTCAGATAGATCTGATCCATTGGATCTAGATCCAAAGGCCACAGTTAGATTTTATCTGAAGAGGTACAGGTAGATCTGAGTCGTGCGTTTTAGTTAGATCTGGGGGTCCATGTTAGCCGATCCGTGCGAAGCGGTATCATCCAATCATATGCTGCCGCGTGGCATGTTCTTCGTTTTAAAATTCTGAATTTAGATCTATTAGATGTTTAAACTTGTATAATTCATAACTTTTGATTCCCACGTCCAAATTTGACAAATTTTATATCAATGGAATCAGGAGAGAAAATCCTTTCCATTTATGCAATGTTTTTAATGTTTTGCTTCTGTTAAAATGATTGTTTTCACAGAATCATTTGTAGGCATAATTTGGGTATAGAAATTATTTGAAAAATGTTTCATTGCTCAAATAAAGTTTGTTTGGAAAGATTTTAATTTGTTTAAAATTCAGTACTGTGCACTTGTCTTGTTGGGTGTAGAAAATCATCACATGGCATTTTGCATGCATCCATATATTTTTGCTTGTATATATTTTGTATCTGATTTTGGTGCTATTATTTTATGTTTAGATTTTGGTGCAAATAGTGATTGTGATTGTGAGGATTTTTGCTACTCTCCAAACTACCAAGGCAAGTGGTGCTTCATGATTTTATTCCTATGTTTTCAACTATGCACTAGAAATATTTTGCTAGACTTGCATGAATATTTTTGATCTATATGCTATGCTTGGGAAATCCTAGTAGTTGTAGAATTGCTAGAAATTTCTAAGTTAAGATGCTTATCTATGCCATGCTTAGCCTAGCTAGTAGCTACCAAGGGTGGTTATATATTCATGCTATGAGTAAATATTTATAAGTCGTTGTACTATGTTTTTGCTTAATAAAACAACTAAGTGAATGAAACACCTGGGTGGAATGGAAATAATGGGTTATGTTGAGTGGTTACACAAGGCCCATTTCTATGGCTTACCTTGTGTATCTCACTTGTGGAAAGCCACCTAGGAACAAAGGGATTTGAGAGGCCAAATGTTAAGAAGCTTCTAGTGTAGCCACATCGCATTATGGGCTCTGCCTAGATCATATAGGTTGCAATAACTTAGCCATTTGGACAGTTGGTGGTAGTGGGATGATAGGTTGGAGCGCGTCCATTTGGTCTAAGGGAAGGCTTTTGAAAGGTCCTGTCTTGGTGAACATCAAGTCTTGTGGGGAAAGTGCACAACATCTGCAGATGGAAGAATCTAAGTACTTAGCCATGTCCCTGGTAGTGGACAACATGAGCATCAAGACATGTAAGCTATCAAGAATCTCCTCATCCTAATTTCTAAGTTAAAACTTGTGGGTGAAAGGGTGAAGGTTCACCAATTTCTATTGGTGTTTCCTTGGGAAAGTTTTTGTCAAAGAAAAACTTAGTGTTTTCAACTAATAGGAAAAACCTATTTTTGCAAGGCAAGCCCAAGCTACACTTAGCCAAATGCATTTAGTATCTAGTTGCCAATATTATTCTAAGGTATCACTTGCCAATACTATTCCAATGTATTGACCCACTGTGGCCGTAACTAGTGATGTTGCAGGTTATTCTGATGGTGATTAGGGGTTATGCGTCTACACTCAACATGCTTGCCTGTGGCACATGAAGATGAAGACTTATTTATCTTATTACATATTTAAATTCTTGTACTAGGCCTGTGGCCATGGAGTTTGTAAAAGACTATATTTGTTTCTGGAATGACTTGTAATAATGACCTTTGTTTCTGTGTACTTCATCTTAAACTGTGGATGCTAGCTTTGATCCAGGGACTAGCATTGCAATCACAGGGATCCTTACCTTTATAAAGGGAGGGATCTTATAGATGGTATCAGAGCACTGTGTTGCCTGTAGGATTATGACCCTAGGATTGGAAACCACTAAGGACGTTTTTTAAAAACTTGCACACTTGTCTTTTCTTATCATAAACTTTTCTAATCGTCTTTCTCATCTCTATTTGTAGATGAACTCCATCAACGAAGCCGTGAAGAAGGGACCACTCATGACTATGACTTTGGAATGTGAGACAGAATTCCCCAAGGCTCTCAAGGACCTCATGGTTGCCATGGGAATACATGGTGCAGCTGTGTACAAAGGATTTCCTGTGATGGATGAAGGAGTTGAGTACTGGTGGGTGCAACTTCAATTGTATAAAAACAAGGAAGAGAACCACAAAGAATCAGGGTTCTGCATGGTCACCAACTCAGTGATGCACACTACATTCTTTGATTCAGCAAGGGATGCAGCTTGGAAGGCCATCAAAGAACTTGGTGATAGAATCAAGTGCAGAATGCTCAACACCCAGAACGACCTTAAGGAAGAAAAGAAGCATATCCAAGAGTTAGAGGCTACCAACCAAAGTTTAAGGAAGGACATCATAGATTTAGCAATGGATTCATGTGATCTAGATAGACAGATTGCCTCTAGGGATGCCCTGTTAGCCAACTTGGCAAGTGAGATGGGATTGTAACGTACTTCGTTAGTTGGACCACCACACTTATCCTTTTATTTCCCAAATGTTGTTTAAAATAAGTTGAACCTTGGTTGTTTGTGATGGATCCATGTATGCCATGACTTGTGTGTTTTGATTTCCAAATATATGCATGTGATGCCTTGTCTTGTGATTTATCTTAAATTGTGTTGATTCTAACTTTTTCTATCTTAATAAATAGATGCCTAATGTTACTATCAGCACGGCTGAAGAGTTCAAGGGAACTCGTTTTGGCACTCGTATTATTGAGCTCACTAGTTTGCTCAATCTCACACTTCCACCATCATGATGCTTCCCCTCACCAAGTTTGAGAGGAAAGACCTTTGGGGCTTCAAGGTTAATCAGCCAGGACGCCAGACTAAGCCTACCACGGAGGCAATCATCTTCAAGCTCATGCATGATGACAAGGAGAGAGGCCTAGAGGTGGTCATGCAGGATTTGATTGGATGTTTGCTAGGGAGAAACTCTCGAGAGATTAGAGGTACTCACTTCCACTCCTTGGTAGACGTGATGAGGATGGTGAGGCCATTGACTTCGAGGATGCTTCGAGAGAGACGGCAGAGCCGATTCGTCTATACCTCCAGGACATAGAGGTTCTTCTTAGGCACCTAGATACTGATAGGACCAACGTCATGCTCAGCAATGACGAACTCCAGGTGCAGCTTCGTGAGAAGGACAAGCTCTTCGCAGAGCAAGATGAGATAGTCAAAGAAATGGAGGCCAAGTTTGAGAGTCAGGATAGAAAGTTCAAGAGTCAAGAGAAGAGAGTCCAGGATAGGAACAAGAGGATTCGAGACATGACTGCAGAACTAGAGGCCAAGGACTTCGAGCTCGAGCATCAGCAAGGTGTGATTGAGAGGCTTCGTTCACAGAAGAGGGCTCTCAAAGCCAAAATAGACACCTTGACCACCAATGTTGAGGAGTACAAGACCGCTATGGAGAATGCAGGTCTTACACTTGTTGATGAGGAGGTTGATGCAGAGGAGTATTGATGGCTACTCATTTACCGTTATTTATCATACTTTTGATTATTGAGTCGCAATGACCATCCAACCTATGGATGGCTTGCTATTGGTGTGTTTACTTTTCAAAACTTGTTGTCTTTGTTGTTGAACTTTTACTACTATGATGCATGTTTGGAGATTGTTTATGTGATGTATTGTGCATGTTAGCATCTATGGGTATCTCATTCTTAAATCTATTGAAAACCACAGATGCCTCCCCGACGTGCCAATCCCAACCCCAACAACAACAACATCACCCCTGAGATGCAGCAGATGATGACAGCTCAGACGTAGTTGATGCAAATGATGACCACGTTCATCCAGAATCAGAACAACAACAATAATAATAATAATAATAATAATAACAATAACAACAACAATAATCAGAACAACCCACCGGGTTTTGACATGCTTACCAGGTTCTTAAGACTGAGGCCAGCAAATTTCTCAGGAACTACTGATCCTATGGTGGCCAATGATTGGCTACGCTCTATGAACAAGGATTTGGCAACTGTTGGCTGTACTGATGAAGATAAAGTCAGATTTGCAGCACACTTGTTGGAAGGACCAGCAGCCACTTGGTGGGATAACTTCCAGATCACCACTCCCATTGCGGATGTGACATGGGCTATCTTTGAAGATGGTTTCCATGCTGCTCACATCTCATCCGGAGTGATGAGTCTGAAGAAAAAGTAATTTCATAACTTGAAGCAGCGCCACCACAGCGTGGCAGAGTATATTGAGGAGTTCAACAATCTGGCGCGTTATGCACCGGATGAAGTTGACACTAATGCTGAGAGGAAAGAAAAGTTCCTTGAAGGATTGAACGATGAACTGAACCTGCAGCTATATGTGGCTTATGTTCCCACTTCTCAGTCTCTTTGTGGCAAGGCTGCTATTTTGGAGAGCAAGATGAAACAAGTTGAAAGCAGGAAGAGAAAGCACTCTGACAAGCACAGCTCGGGATCGTCTCACAAGCGTTCCCATTATGATGACAGTGGGAATTCTGGATCCCACAAGCACCAGAACCACAACCGTCATCATGACAACAAGCACCACCGTAGTCATGAGAATGATAAGTACAAGAATCACAAGAGTGGATATAAGAGCCACCACAATGGAAGTGGAAGTGGTAGTGGAAGCCTGCCTGTCAAGAAGGATCTTAGTCAGGTTGAATGTTTCAAGTGCAAGAAGATGGGGCATTATGCGAATGAATGCCCAGAAAAGAAAGTTGAAGGACCCAACAAGCCCAACCCTTTCCACAAGGGGCAAGTGAACCACATCAATGTGGAGGAAATTTATGAAGAGTCAGATGCTGTGGCTGGTAAGTTCAAACTCAATTCTATTCCAGCACTTGTTCTTTTTGATACTGGTGCATCACATTCATTCATATCAAAAGCATTTGTTGATAGAAATGGGTTTTCAACTGAAAACATTGGGTGTCCAATAAAATTAAGTTCTCTAGGTGGAGATATGATAGTAAGTCTTGGATGCCGGGATCTAGTAATAGAGTTTGGAAAGCATAAGTTTCCAGTGAGTCTAATAATCCTAGATTCCCAAGGACTGGATGTAATTTTGGGAATGGATTGGATGACCAAGTATGAAGGAGTACTAGATTGTGCTAATCGAACAGTTGCACTCACAACCCCGGAAAAGAAACGGATAAGATTCAAGTCTAACTTTGAATCGAAAGGGAGTAAGCTAAATTCTCTTAAGGGGTTAGCATTGACAGTGTGCCAATTGTGAGTGAGTATCCGGATGTGTTTCCGGAAGAATTGCCGGGAATGCCACCAGATAGAGATGTGGAGTTTCTTATTGATTTGCTACCAGGATCTGGACCAATAGCAAAAAGACCGTACAAGATGTCAGTTGATGAGTTGAAAGAACTCAAGAAATAACTTGGAGAACACTTGCAGAAAGGATTTATTCAACCAAGTTCTTCATCTTGGGGAGCACCAGTTTTGTTTGTGGAAAAGAAAGATAGAAGTCAAAGGTTATGCATAGATTACCGCTCACTCAATGAGGTGACTATCAAAAACAAATACCCTTTGCCTAGAATCAATGACTTGTTTGATCAGTTAGAAGGAGATTGTGTGTTCTCAAAGATTGATCTCCGGTCAGGTTATTTCCAGCTCAAGATAAGGGAACAAGACATACTAAGACAACTTTCACCACAAGGTATGGATTGTATGAGTATACCGTGATGCCATTTGGTTTGACCAATGCACCAGCGTACTTCATAAATATGATGAACAAGGTGTTCATGGAGTTCCTTGATAAGTTTGTTGTCGTTTTCATTGATGAAATTTTGATCTACTCCAAGAGCAAAGAAGAGCATGAAGGAAATCTACGTCTGATACTTGAGAAGCTTAGAGAACATAAGCTGTATGCCAAATTCAGCAAGTGTGAATTTTGGTTAAATGAATTTGGATTTCTTGGACACGTTGTGTCAGGAGATGGTGTAGCAGTTGATCTTGCTAAAGTTTCAGCTGTAACTGAATGGGAATCTCCTAAGTCAGTGAAAGAGATTCGTAGTTTCCTTGGCTTGGCAGGATACTACAGAAGGTTCATTGAGAATTTCTCCAAGATAGCTAAGCCAATGACAGAATTGCTAAAGAAAGACAAGAAGTTTGCTTGGTCTGAAGGATGTGAACTCAGTTTTCAAGAATTGAAGAAGAGACTAGTGACAACACCAGTCTTATGTCTGCCAGATTTGGAGAAGGATTTACAAGTGTACTGTGATGCATCTCATCATGTATTAGGTGCAGTACTTATGCAATAAGGGAAAGTTGTGGCTTATGCCTCGAGACAACTCAAAACTCATGAGGTAAATTACCCTACTCATGATTTAGAATTAGCCTCTATTGTCCATGCACTCAAAACATGGAGACACTATCTTTTGGGAAAGCGATGTGAAGTGTTCACAGATCATAAAAGTTTGAAGTATATCTTCACCCAGAAAGAAATTAACATGAGACAAAGAAGATGGCTAGAACTCATCAACGACTATGACTTGAGTCTGCAATACCACCCTGATAAAGCAAATGTTGTAGCGGATGCTCTAAGCCGTAAAGTTTTTGTGAATGGCCTTACTAAGGGAGAATTGCCAGATGATCTGTGTACCCAATTCATAAATCTCAGATTGGAGATTGTGCCTGAGGGACATCTCATGTCCTTGGATGTTCAACCCACTTTGTTGGACAAGATCAAAGAATCCCAAAAGACAGATAAGGAAATTGAAGAGATTAAGGAAACGATTGGCAAGGGAAAAGCCAAAGGATTCCATGAAGATGAACAGGGTACTTTATGGTATGGGAAACGTATCTGTGTTCCACAAGATCCGGAGCTTTGGAAACTGATTTTACAAGAAGCACACAACTCACCGTATTCCATTCACCCGGGTAACACCAAAATGTACATGGATATGAAGGAAAGATTTTGGTGGAATAATCTCAAGAAGGACATCGCCGAACATATTGCTTTGTGTGATGTATGTAGTAGAGTGAAAGAGGAACATCAGAAACCAGCAGGATTGCTACAACCACTACCCATTCCTTATTGGAAGTGGGACAAGATTGGTATGGATTTCATTACTGGATTGCCAAGGACCCGGTCAGGATATGATTCTATTTGGGTAGTGGTGGATCACCTAACTAAAGTGGCTCATTTCATACCCGTGAAGACAACCTATACAAGTGCTAAGTTAGACAAGATCTATATGAGTAGAATTGTATGTCTACATGGAGTACCCAAGAGTATTGTGTCTGATAGGGGAACCCAATTCACTTCTCATTTTTGGAGACAACTACATGAGTCATTGGGAACGAGGTTGGAATTCAGCACTGCTTTTCATCCTCAGACTGATGGATAGACAGAAAGGACCAACCAGATACTTGAAGATATGTTGAGGGCATGTGCCCTGGACTACGGAGCCAGTTGGGATGAAAGTTTGCCTTACGCAGAATTCTCTTACAATAACAGCTATCAAGCCAGTATTGAGATGGCACCATTTGAGTTTCTCTATGGGAGAAAGTGTACCACCCCATTACTATGGAATGGTGTGGGAGGAAGAAGTTTGTTCAAACCAGAACTAATCAAAGAGGCTGAAGAGAAAGTCAAGCTAGTTAAGACAGGTTGAAGATAGCACAGTCCCGACAGAAGAGCTACGCAGATCCTAAGCGTAGAGAAGTCACCTATGAAGTGGGTGATAGAGCTTATCTTAGAGTGTCACCACTTCGTGGAGTGAAGAGGTTTGGAGTCAAAGGAAAATTGGCCCCAAGATATGTTGGACCATTCAAGATTCTGAGTCATAAAGGAGAAGTAGCTTATGAGATTGAATTGCCAGAATCTTTGTCTGCTGTACACAATGTGTTTCATGTGAGTCAACTTAAGAGATGTCATCCAGAAATGGAAGAGACTTCTTTGAAGGATACTATACCATTGGAAGAAGTTCAATTGGAGAGTGATCTCACTTATGAAGAGAAACCTATCAAGATTCTTGAGACTGCAGAAAGAGTTACTCGGACTAAGACTATCAAATTCTGCAAAGTTCAATGGAACCATCATTCCGAAGAAGAAGCAACATGTGAAAGAGAAGATGACCTTCGAAAAGACCACCCTCACCTATTTGCTAGCCAACCCGAATCTCGAGGGCGAGATTCACCTTAAGGGGGTTAGATTTGTAACATTCCTAAAATCATGTTTGCCAAGATTTCATATCATTCATGAATGCATATAATTTAGGGACCATTTTCCAACTCATTTCAAGAAAATAGAGGCACTTAGTGCTATTATTTTATGTGAGCAACTATTAATCAAATGCCACTCTCAATTGAGGGTGTAAATGTTTTAAACCAAGCTTTGTTTGTTTCCTTGTTGTTTAGGGTGAATGCTAGAGTTTGGGCAAAATTTACAAAAACAAATATGGTTTTAAAACCATTTTCAAATCTATATCCAACCATGTGATGAGGCACTGTTATTTTTAAAAATCTTCAAAGGACCATGCTAGTCTAACAAGACAGTATGATTCTATACTCAAAATTATACAAGTTTCACTTTACAAAAATCCAGAAAAGATTTGAATTCAATTGCTTTTGAATTTGATTCCTGAAATTCATTATAGAAAAAGAAAAGGAATTAAGAAAACCAATTGGGCCTGGCGCCACCAATCTAGCCCATTAGCAAACGCAGCCCAGCAAGCCCACCCGGAGATTTTCCCTCCTTCTCTCACGCGACACAAACCCACCCCGCAGTCACTGATTTGTGTCCCCTCTCCACGTCAGCTCCTTCTTCCCCAAATTCCGCGCGTAGACGCCGTCGCCGCCCGTTTCTTTCCCCTTCACTGCCGCGATTTTAATCCACTTAATTGGCGATGAATGCGAGCGCAATCTCCGCCCCTGCTCCGGCTATAAGATCCCCTCCCCTCTCCGCTCATTTCCCCCCACACTACACACTCTCCTCGCCACCAGGCTGCCGGCAATTCGAGTTGCACCGCCGCTGTACCGAGAGACTCCGGCGAGCCATCACGGTGAGTATCGAGCGCCCCTTGCCTTCTGGTCTACGCGAGTTGCTTCGCAATCATCTCGCGCATCTTTTCATGCTTGCATTTCATCCTGAATCGCCCTAGGTCGTCGCCCTCGTCGACATCTGGAAACGGCCGAAGCTTGACTCAACTCCGACGAGTCATTCTGGTGAGCCATGTGTTCCCCTCTGCCTCTGGTTCACGCAATCATGTTCGCCAGTGCCTCGTGCATCCGTTAACATTCTCTGTTTCGATCCTTGTGCCCCAGGATGTTGTCTTCGACTTCGACAGTGAGCACCCTACGCTCAGACGAACTCCGACGAGCTCCTGCTGCCGTGTCCGAGCGGCCCGACCCTGTCCGTCTACAAGTTGAGCATCTCCACGTTCTCGCGATCTCGGTAAGAACTAGCCCGACCCCCTGCCCCTCTAGCCTCGCTGGCGTGTCGCCACCAGAACCGTCGCCGCCGCGGGCACCATTTGCGCCGCTGGTTTCTGGTCAGATAGATCTGGCGGTCCACGTTATCCGATCCGTGCAAAGCGGTATCATCCAATCATATGCTGCCGGGTGGCATGTTCTTCGTTTTAAAATTCTGAATTTAGATCTATTAGATGTTTAAACTTGTATAATTCATAACTTTTGATTCCCACGTCCAAATTTGACAAATTTTATATCAATGGAATCAGGAGAGAAAATCCTTTCCATTTATGCAATGTGTTTAATTTTTGCTTCTGTTAAAATGATTGTTTTCACAGAATTATTTGTAGGCATAATTTGGGTATAGAAATTATTTGAAAAATGTTTTATTGCTCAAATAAAGTTTGTTTGGCAAGATTTGAATTTGTTTAAAATTCAGTACTGTGCACTTGTCTTGTTGGGTGTACAAAATGATCACATGGCATTTTGCATGCATCCATATATTTTTGCTTGTATATATTTTGTATGTGATTTTGGTGCTATTATTTTATGTGTAGATTTTGGTGCAAATAGTGATTGTGATTGTGAGGATTTTTGCTACTCTCCAAACTACCAAGGCAAGTGGTGCTTCATGATTTTATTCCTATGTTTTCAATTATGCACTAGAAATATTTTTCTAGACTTGCATGAATATTTTTGATCTATATGCTATGCTTGGGAAATCCTAGTAGTTGTAGAATTGCTAGAAATTTCTAAGTTAAGATGCTTATCTATGCCATGCTTAGCCTAGCTAGTAGCAACAAAGGGTGGTTATATATTCATGCTATGAGTAAATATTTCTAAGTCTTTGGACTATGTTTTTGCTTAATAAAACAACTAAGTGAATGAAACACCTGGGTGGAATGGAAAGAATGGGTTATGTTGAGTGGTTACACAAGGCCCATTTATATGGCTTACCTTGTGTATCTCACTTGTGGAAAGCCACCCAGGAACAAAGGGATTTGAGAGGCCAAATGTTAAGAAGCTTCTAGTGCAACCACATGGCATTATGGGCTCTGCCTAGATCATATAGGTTGCAATAACTTAGCCATTTGGACAGTTGGTGGTAGTGGGATGATAGGTTGGAGCGCGTCCATTTGGTCTAAGGGAAGGCTTCTGAAAGGTCCTATCTTGGTGAAAATCAAGTCTTGTGGGGAAAGTGCACAACCTCTGCAGATGGAAGAATCTAAGTACTTAGCCATGCCCCTGGTAGTGGACAACATGAGCATCAAGACATGGAAGCTATCAAGAATTTCCTCATCCCAATTTCTAAGTTAAAACTTGTGGGTGAACAAGGGTGAAGGTTCACCAATTTCTATTGGTGTTTCCTTGGGAAAGTTTTTGTCAAAGAAAAACTTAGTGTTTTCAACTAATAGGACAAACCTATTTTGAGCAAGGCAAGCCCAAGCTACACTTAGCCAAATGCATTTAGTATCTAGTTGCCAATATTATTCTAAGGTATCACTTTCCAATACTATTCCAATGTATTGACCCACTGTGGCTGTAACTAGTGATGTTGCAGGTTATTCTGATGGTGATTAGGGGTTATGAGTCTACACTCAACATGCTTGCTTGTGGCACATGAAGATGAAGACTTATTTATCGTATTACATATTTAAAATCTTGTACTAGGACTGTGGCCATGGAGTTTGTAAAAGACTATGTTTGTCTCTGGAATGACTTGTAATAATGACCTTTGTTTCTGTGTACTTAATCTTAAACTGTGTATGCTAGCTTTGATCCAGGGACTAGCATTGCAATCACAAGGATCCTTACCTTTATAAAGGGAGGGATCTTACACAAGAAAACACAAAAGTTCCGAGCCAGCCGTCGAGTCAATGACTTGGTCAATGCGAGGCAAAGCAAACGGATCTTTGGGACACGCTTTGTTCAAGCTGGTGTAATCGACGCACATTCTTAATTCTTTGGTTCCCTTTTTGGGGACAAGTACAGGATTGGCCACCCATCGGGTGTGAAGGACTTCTCAAATAAAACTAGCCTTAAGTAACCTAGATATCTCCTTGCCTTTGTCGCGTCTCTTCTCATCTCCGAAGAGTCGTAGAGGTTGTTTCACCGGTTTGCATTTTGGATCAATATTCAAGCCATGCTCGGCAAGTTCCCTAGGTACACCTTTCATGTCGGCAGGTTGCCAGGCAAAGATGTCCCTATTCTCATGGACGAACTTGACGAGCGCGCTTTCCTATTTGGGATCCAGGTTCGTCCCAATGGTGGTGGTCTTGGAGGCATCGCCTACCACAAGTTCCACCGGCTTGGTTTCGATGGCGGCCTTGAAAGCTGGGGCGGAGTCAGAAATCTGCTTCGTCGACGCCGGCATCTCCGAGGCATCAACCTTGCTATGGATCTCCTTGAATTCTTTGCTATAGAGGACAGCTTCCGCAAAGGTTGCTTCTTCAATCTCGCAGTCCCTTGCCTTGGTAAAGCTTCCGGATACGGTGATGACATCGCTTGGTCCAGGTGTCTTGAGCTTGTTGTAGACGAAGCATGGCTTGGCCATGAAGGCGTGGAAGATGTCGCGGCCGAATATGACGTGGTACACGCTCTTGAAGGGGACCACCTCAAAGGTCATGCGTTCTTGGCGGTAATTATTTACATCGCCAAAAGCGACCTGAAGTGTGATGCACCCAAGGGACCGAGCCTCCCGACCAGGAACTACGACGTGGAAGATGGTGCTGGTCCGCCTTAGGTTAGCCTCCGTCAAGTTCATCTTATGCAGTGTATCCAGGAACATGATGTTGATGCTGCTTCCACTATCTTGTTGGAGATATGCCCTAGAGGCAATAATAAATATAGTTATTATTATATCTTTGTGTTTATGATAAATGTTTACATTCATGCTATAATAGTATTAACAAGGAAACATTAATACTTGTGTGATTTGTAAACTTAAATTAAAGTCCCTAGTAAAGCCTCTTCATAATACTGGCTTGTTTGTTAATAAATGATTTTGGTTTCCCTATCATGAACATTGAGATGTTATTAACAACAAGTATCGTTAGGAGAATGATATGGTGGACATACTCCTATAGATAAGCGTAGCATAAAGATCAAGTCATTTTAATAGTTCAATTGCTATATGCTTTCTGATACATAGTAACCTAATTCCTTCGACCATGAGATCATGCTTATCACCATAACCGGAAGGATGCTTTGATGACATCAAACACCACACCATAACTAGGTGGCTATAAAGGTGGCATTGAGTTTTCAGAAAGTATTGGTTGAGACACATGGATCAAGAGTGGGATTTGTCCATCCATATGACAGATAGATATGCTCTGGGCCCTCTCGGTGGAATGTCATCCAATTAGCTTGCAAGCATGTGACTGGCTCACAAGGGATCACATATCACGGGAACGAGAAAAGAGTACTTATCAGTAACGAGGTTAAACTAGGTATGCAGAGATACCGACGATCAAAACCTCGGATAAGTAAACTATCGTGAGACAAAGGGAAATTGGTATCGTATGTAAGTGGTTCATTCGATCACAAAGTAATCGTATAAATATGTGGGAGCCATATAAATTTCCAGATTCCTCTATTGGTTATTGTTCGGAGAAGTGTCTCGATCATGTCCGCATAATTCACGAACCGTAGGGAGACACACTTAAGGATTCGACGTTGTTTGAGTAGTTATGGAATGATGAGTAAGAGACCGAATGTTGTTCGGAGTCTCGGATGGGATCCGGGATATCACGAGGAGATCCGGAATGGTCCAGAGAATAAGATTCATATAAGGAAAGTCCTGTTTCGGGGTTGGAGAATGGTTCCGATGTTTTCATAGGGAATGTTCTAGAAGGTTCCGGAATGTCCGGCACTCCGGAGGGGAAGGGTACATGAATGTGTCATAACAAGTTGGAATGATTGCATCATGTACTAGGTGTCATCGCTGAACAAAATAAAGGGTTTAATCAAATCCTAGTTTGAAAAGTCAAACGCCAATTTGAAAAGTCAAACGGCTATTTTGTGAGGTGGAGGGAGAGTAGGAAACCTACTTGGGGAGGAGTTCCCTCCCTCCACTGCCGGCCCACTTGGAGACCGAGTTGGGGAGGGACTCCCCTCCCCTTGGCGTGCCCCCTCCACATATATAAGGAGGGGCAAGGCTGCCACTCCAAGCACACAACACCACGCCCCGCAAACCCTAATCCTAGCCGCCGGCTCCGCCTCCTCCTGCTGTCGCCGCCGCCGCATAGGGCAAGCCGCCGCCACCGCCTAGGCAAAACCTAGCCGCCGGCCTTTCTCCTCCTTGGTGCGTCTAAACCCTAGATCGCCGAGGCTCTCTCTCATAGTCCACCATACTCGCTCTGGATTAAGGCGAAGCCCTGCGAGATCTCCCCTCTACTTCCGGTACCACGTCGTTGTGCTGCCAGAATCGCGAGGAGAGTTCTACAACCTCCGCTGCCTGCTGGAACAAGGGAGAGGAAGGTCTTCGTCGAGTACCGAACATGTGACCGACTGCGGAAGCACTGCCGGAACGCAGCGCCAGAAGGATCGTCTACGCGATCTTGAGATCGGCAAGAGTACGACTACATCACCCACGAGAATCCGCTCTCGTTAAACACTTTGGAATCTTCGAGGGTGAGTTATTCCATCGACTCGTTGCTACAATCTAGTAGATAGATCTTGGCTTGTTTGTTTGTATGCGGTAGAAATTTTTTGTTTTCCATGCTACGAACCCCTACAGTGGTATCAGAGCCGTGTCTATATGTAGATCTGTTGCACGAGTAGAACACAATGGTCATTATGGGCGATGATGCTTTTGTTGTCGATTGCTTCTTGTGTACTTTGCATCTTGCGGGATGGTGGGATGAAGCGGCCCGGGCTAACCTTACATGACATCGTTCATGAGACTTGCTCCACGCTTGAGATGCAACTTGTATTGCATAAGTGGCTTTGCGGGTGGCTGTTTATCCCAACATAGTTAAGATTCAATTTACAACGGGTGATTGACAATACTAGTATCAATGTTGTGGTTCTTGTTCGTAAGTTAGAACGACACTTATTGAAAGCCCCAAACCACATAAAACATGCAAAGAAAGTAGAGGCGTCTAACTTTGTTTCGCAGGGTGTGCTGTGATGTGATATGGCCATGATTGTGATTATATTTGATGTATGCAATGTTCCTTATTGTAAGTTGGCAACCGGCAGGAGCCATATGGTTGTATTTAATTTCTGTTAACACCCGCGTGTCTATTCAAAGTATTTGTAATAGTTGAAGCTGGTGGACGACAACCATGGAGCGGCATCATTGACCTTGATGCAATACCGGTGATGATGGAGATCATGTTCGTGCTTGAAGATGGAGATCGGAAGCACAAAGAAGAAAGGCCATATCATATCACATATTATGAATTGCATGTGATGTTAATCCTTTATGCATCTTGTATTGCTTAGTTAACGACGGTAGCATTATAAGATGATCCCTCATGCACATGAATATCAAGTTCTAAAGTGTTCACCCTTAGTAAGCACCGTTGCTAAAGCTTGTTGTTTCGAAGCACCACGTGATGATCGGGTGTGTTAGATTCCGCAAGTGTATACAACGTGAGCAAGCAAGATTTGCTCATGCGGAAGCTAAGGTTTGATCTTGACGAGCCTAGCATGTACAGACATGGTCTCGGAACACGGATCACCGAAAGGTAAAGCATGAATCATATAGTAAGATATGATGAACATGTTGATTGTTCGCCATTGAAGCTACATCGACTCTCATGATGATCGGTGTTGATGTGGTGGATTTGGTTCGTGTGATCACTAAAACAATGTGAGGGATATTGTTTTGAGTGGGAGTTCACCTAGATTAATTTAACTATTAATTAGAACTCAATTTGTCATAAACTTAGTCTAAACTATTGCAAATATGTTGTAGATCAATGGAGGCCCCTACCATCCATTTTAATGCGTTACTAGAGAAAGAAAAGTTGAAAAACAATGGAAGCAACTTCGCGGATTGGTTCCGCAATTTGAGGATTGTCCTCACTGCTGGTAATTTGACCTATGTGCTGGATGCACCGCTAGGTGACCCACCTGCAGCTACTGCTACCGATGAAGTAAAGAATGTTTACCTCGCTCGGAAGACTCAGTACTCCACAGTTCAGTGTGCTATCTTGTATGGTTTAGAATTGGAGCTTCAGAAAAGGTTTGAGAATTCAGACCCACATGATATTGTCCGTGATCTCAAATTGATCTTTAAGGCTCACGCGGCAATTGAGAGCTATGAGGCTTCTGAAAAGTTCTTTAACTGCAAGATGGAAGAGGGTAGATCCGTCAGTGAGCATGTGCTTAAGATGTATGGGCATGCAAATAAACTTCAAAGCTTGGGTATAGTGATTCCTAATGCTTTGGGGATTTATCGTGTCCTCCAATCACTACCACCAAGATACAAGAACTTTGTGATGAACTACAATATGCAAAACATGAACAAGCAGTTGTCAGAACTCTTCGCCATGTTAAAATCTGCAGAAGTGGAGATCAAGAAAGAGCACCAAGTGTTGATGGTCAATAAGACCACCAAATTCAAGAAAGGCAAGTCTAAGCAAAAGGGACACTTCAAGAAGGGTGGTAAGAAAGTTACCGCGCCGACGAAGAAGACCAAGGTTGGACCTAAGCCTGATACTGAGTGCTTTTACTGCAAGGGAGAAGGTCACTGGAAGCGGAATTGCCCAAAGTACTTGCCAGATTTGAAGAACGGCAACATCAAGAAGAAAGGTATATCCGATATACATGTTATTGATGTGTATCTCACTAGTACTTGTAGTAGTGCCTGGGTATTTGATACTGGTTCGGTTGCTCATATCTGTAACTCGAAACAGGTGCTTGAGAATAAACGGAAGCTAGCGAAGAACGAGGTGATGATGCGCGTGGGAAACGGATCAAAGGTTGATGTGATCACGATCGGCACGCTACCTCTTCATCTACCATCGGGATTAGTTTTATACTTAAATAATTATTATTTGGTGCCTGCGTTAAGCATGAACATTATATCGGGATCTTGTTTATTGCGAGACGGTTACTTGTTTAAGTCCGAGAATAATGGTTGTTCGATTTATATGAGTAATATGTTTTACGCACATGCACCTTTGCTAGATGGTCTATTCTTATTGAATCTCGATAGTGGAAATACACATATTAATAACATTGAAGCTAAACGTTTGAAATCGAGCGATAACTTGACCTATATGTGGCACTGTCGTCTTGGTCACATTGGAGTGAAGCGTATGAAGAAACTCCATTCCGATGGACTTCTTGAATCACTTGATTTTGAATCACTTGAAAGATGCGAAGCATGTCTAATGGGTAAAATGACTAAGACTCCATTTTCTGGTATGATGGAGAGAACTACGGACTTATTGGAAATCATACATACCGATGTGTGTGGTCCAATGAGTGTAGCATCACGCGGTGGTTATCGTTATGTTCTTACTTTCACGGATGACTTGAGTAGATATGGGTATATCTATTTCATGAAACATAAGTCCAAAACTTTCGAGAAGTTTAAGGAATTTCAAAGTGAGGTGGAGAATCAACGTAACAAGAAGATTAAATTTCTACGTTCTGATCGTGGAGGTGAATATCTACGTTATGAGTTTGGCGAGCATTTGAAGAAATGCGGAATACTTTCACAATTGACACCGCCGGGAACAACACAGTGTAATGGTGTGTCCGAACATCATAATCGAACTCTCTTGGATATTGTTCGTTCTATGATGTCACTTACAGATTTACCGCTATCATTTTGGGGTTATGCATTAGAAACAGCCGCATTCACTTTAAATAGGGCACCATCTAAATCCGTTGAAACGACACCGTATGAATTATGGTTTGGGAAGAAACCTAAATTGTTGTTCCTTAAAGTTTGGAATTGCGAAGCCTATGTAAAGAAGTTACAGCCGGACAAGCTTGAACCCAAAGCGGAAAAATGCGTCTTCATAGGATACCCGAAGGAAACTATTGGGTATACCTTCTATCATAGATCCGAAGGCAAAATCTTCATTGCCAAGAATGGATCCTTTCTAGAGAAGGAATTTCTCTCGAAAGAAGTGACTGGAAGGAAAGTAGAACTTGACGAGGTTGTCGAACCTTCTCTCGAACTTGCGAGTAGTGCAGCACCGGAAGAAGTTCCTGTGGTGCCTGCACCAGTAAGAGAGGAAGCTAATCATGATGATCATGAAACTTCGGTTGTAGTTGCTACAGAGCCTCGCAGGTCAACGAGAACTCGTAACACTCCTGATTGGTATGATCCCGTTATGAGTGTCATGTTGGTGGACAACACCGATGACCCTGCGACATATGAGGAAGCGATGATGAGCCCAGATTCCAATAAATGGCAAGAATCCATGAAATCCGAGATTGGATCCATGTACGAAAACCAAGTATGGACTTTGGTGGACTTACCGGATGGCCGGAAGGCTGTCGAGAACAAATGGATTTTCAAGAAGAAAAGAGATGCTGATGGTAATGTTACTGTCTATAAAGCTCGACTTGTCGCAAAAGGGTTTCGACAAATTCAAGGAGTTGACTACGATGAGACTTTCTCACCTGTAGCGAAGCTAAAGTCTGTGAGGATTATGTTAGCAATCGCTGCATATTATGATTATGAGATATGGCAGATGGATGTCAAAACAGCGTTCCTCAATGGAGACATTGATGAAGAGTTGTATATGATGCAACCCAAAGGTTTTGTCGATCCTAAAGATGTTAACAAGGTATGCAAACTTCAACGGTCCATTTATGGATTGAAGCAAGCATCCCGAAGTTGGAATCAACATTTTGATAAAGTAATCAAAAGTTTTGGTTTTATACAAACTTATGGAGAAGCTTGTATTTACAAGAAAGTGAGTGGGAGCTCTGTAGCATTCATAATACTATATGTAGATGACATATTGTTGATTGGGAATGATGTAGACCTTCTTAATAGTGTCAAGGAATATTTGAATAATAGTTTTTTAATGAAAGATCTTGGCGAAGCAGCTTACATATTAGGCATAAAGATTTATAGAGATAGATCAAGACGCCTAATATCATTGTCACAAAGTACATATTTGGACAAAGTTATAAAGAGGTTTGGAATGGAAGATAACAAGAAAGGGTTCTTGCCCATGTTGCCCAATACGACGTTGAGTAAAACTCAAAGTCCAGTAATGGCAGAAGATAGAGAAAGGATGAGTAAGACTCCCTATGCCTCAGCCATAGGATCTCTAATGTATGCCATGCTATGTACTAGACCCGACATTGCATATGCTGTTAGTTTAACTAGCAGATATCAAAGTGATCCAGGAGTGGATCATTGGACAGCGGTCAAAAACATCCTTAAGTACTTGAGAAGAACTAAGGATATGGTTCTTTCTTATGGAGGTGATGAACAACTCGTTGTTAATGGTTACACCGATGCTAGTTGGAACACCGATCTGGATGATTCTAAATCTCAATCTCGATACGTATTTACTTTGAATGGTGCAGCAGTTAGCTGGAGGAGTGCAAAGCAAAGCGTTGTGGCGAGATCTTCAACTGAATTGGAATACATGGCTGCTTCGGAGGCTTCACAAGAAGTGATATGGATGAAAGAGTTCATTATAGAGCTTGGTGTGGTTCCTAGTGCGCTGGACCCAATGTTAATCTATTGTGATAACATGGGCGCCATAGCCAATGCGCAAGAACCAAGGTCACACAAGAAGCTGAAGCACATCAAGCTACGTTTTCACGCTATTCGAGAACATGTCCAAGATGGGGACATAAAGATTTGCAAAGTACACACAGATCTGAATGTGGCGGATCCGTTGAATAATCCTCTCCCGAGGGCAAAACATGACCAACACCAAACTACCATGGGTGTTCGGTATATTACCATGTAATCTGGATTAGATGACTCTAGTGCAATAATAAATATAGTTATTATTATATCTTTGTGTTTATGATAAATGTTTACATTCATGCTATAATAGTATTAACAAGGAAACATTAATACTTGTGTGATTTGTAAACTTAAATTGATGTCCCTAGTAAAGCCTCTTCATAATACTGGCTTGTTGGTTAATAAATGATTGTGGTTTCCCTATCATGAACATTGAGATGTTATTAACAACAAGATCATATCGTTAGGAGAATGATATGGTGGACATACTCCTATAGATAAGCGTAGCATAAAGATCAAGTCATTTTAATAGTTCAATTGCTATATGCTTTCTGATACATAGTAACCTAATTCCTTCGACCATGAGATCATGCTTATCACCATCACCGGAAGGATGATTTGATGACATCAAACACCACACCGTAATTGGGTGGCTATAAAGGTGGCATTGAGTTTTCAGAAAGTATTGGTTGAGACACATGGATAGAGAGTGGGATTTGTCCATCCATATGACGGATAGATATACTCTGGGCCCTCTCGGTGGAATGTCATCCAATTATGTTGCAAGCATGTGACTGACTCACAAGGGATCACATATCACGGGAACGAGAAAAGAGTACTTATCAGTAACAAGGTTGAACTAGGTATGCAGAGATACCGATGATCAAAACCTCGGATAAGTAAACTATCATGAGACAAAGGGAAATTGGTATCGTATGTAAGTGGTTCATTCAATCGCAAAGTAATCGTAGAAATATGTGGGAGCCATATGAATTTCCAGATTCCTCTATTGGTTATTGTTCGGAGAAGTGTCTCGATCATGTCCGCATAATTCACGAACCGTAGGGACACACACTTAAGGATTCGACGTTGTTTGAGTAGTTATGGAATGATGAGTAAGAGACCGAATGTTGTTCGGAGTCTCGGATGGGATCCGGGATATCACGAGGAGATCCGGAATGGTCCGGAGAAAAGATTCATATAAGGAAAGTCCTGTTTCGGGGTTGGAGAATGGTTCCGGTGTTTTCATCGGGAATGTTCTAGAAGGTTCCGGAATGTCCGACACTCCGGAGGGGAAGGGTACATGAATGTGTCATAACAAGTTGGAATGATTGCATCATGTACTAGGTGTCATCGCTGAACAAAATAAAGGGTTTAATCAAATCCTAGTTTGAAATGTCAAACGCCAATTTGAAAAGTCAAACGGCTATTTTGTGAGGTGGAGGGAGAGTAGGAAACCTACTTGGGGAGGAGTTCGCTCCCTCCACCGCCGGCCCACTTGGAGACCGAGTTAGGGAGGGACTCCCCTCCCGTTGGCGTGCCCCTTCCACCTATATAAGGAGGGGCAGGGCTGCCCCTCCAAGCACACAACACCACGCCCCGCAAACCCTAATCCTAGCCGCCGGCGTCGCCACCTCCTGCTGCCGCCGCCTAGGCAAACCCTAGCCGCAAGCCTTGCTCCTCCTTGGTGCGTCTAAACCCTAGATCGCCGAGGCTCTCTCTCATAGTCCACCATACTCGCTCCGGCTTAAGGCGAAGCCCTGCGAGATCTCCCCTCTACTTCCGGTACCACGCCGTTGTGCTGCCGGAATCGCGAGGAGAGTGCTACAACCTCCGCTGCCTGCTGGAACAAGGGATAGGAAGGTCTTCATTGAGTACCGAACGTGTGACCGACTACGGAAGCGCTGCCGGAACACAGCGCCGGAAGGATCGTCTAGGCGATCTTGAGATCGGCAAGAGTACGACTACATCACCCACGATAATCCGCTCTCGTTAAACACTTTGGAATCTTCGAGGCTGAGTTATTCCATCGACTCGTTGGTACAATCTAGTAGATAGATATTGGCTTGTTTGTTTGTATGCGGTAGAAAATTTTTGTTTTCCATGCTATGAACCCCTACATATCTACCATACATTTGGTGAACTCATTGCCGTCAATCAGGGGGTTGATGACCATGGCGTACTGGTTCATGCTACCCAACAGGCACTACTAGAATCGAAGCGTTTGATAAGAGACATGCTACCAACTATGGGACACCCGTGTTATCCGGATAAGAGACATTCTATGAGGATACCCATATAGCGTATCCCCAATAAACACTACTAGAATAGAAACGTTTGATGATGATGTCAGTGCTTGCGTCAACCACGACCGTCTTTATCTGGCACATGTTGCGTCAGTTTGACTCTTGCATCGCGTTGCCAAGTTTTGAAAACCATGCGCATGCCTTGCTGTTGCGGTTTATTGGGGCGCATTCATGCCTCGCCTCCTGTGTAACACCTGCGGATCTTCTATGTGTTACTGCGCCGACAGGTTGGATCCATGACCGAACCATCGTGGGATATGGAGCACTGCCCAGCCACGTGTCGAGGGGAGCGCAGGAGACGGGGGTGCCCCCCGCGGTGATAAATAGAGCCGCGAGGGGGCGTGGCCTCCCCACTTCGCCTTTCTCCTATCACTTTCCCTCTTTGCCTTATTTTCCCCTTGCGATCTCATATTTTTCCTTCTTCTTGTGCCGCTTGATCTTGGTCGCCGGAGCCGCCGTTGTCTCCCACCCACAGGCTGGGAACTCCTATTTCCACCATGGCTTCTTCGTGCGCAAAGATGCTTGTGGAGCAGCGTGGAGGATGGTGTGGGACGTTTGTCATGGACGACCTGGTGTACAAGTACCGGCGGGGGAGGTTTCTCCCATCATCACGGCTGGTAAAGCGTCGGCTTGCTCCGGAGGGGGAGCGGGTACCCGAACCTCGGGCGAGGGAGTGGGTCGTCTTCCTCGCACACTTCACCCGTGGCTTCGGTCTCCCCGTCAGCGACTTCCTCCTCCAGCTATTTGACTTCTTCGACCTCCAACTCCACCACCTTGATATCCCACAAGTATAGGGGATCGTGTGTAGCCTTTTCGATGAGTAATAGTGTCGAACCCAATGAGGAGCTAAAGGTAGGATAAATATTCTCTCAAGTTTTATCAACCACTGATACAACTCTATGCACACTAAACGTTTGCATTATCTAGGAAATAAAACTAGAGCAACAACAGAAGTACTAGAGATAGCTTTGCAAGAAAATAAACAACAAGAAAGTAAAGCTAGTTGCTGCAGCAATAAAATACATTAAACTAATAGAACCATGAGTGTGGCATAGTGGTGGTAATTGTGGTGGCTTTATCCAAGTTTAATTGGTGAATAAATCAGGTTCATTGTCTTCGATGCAGTTTTCTATGTGGGAGAGGCTAAATATACATGCGCTTCACTACTTGGAATTACATGTACTATATGATTAGATTGTTAGCAAACATCTGTAACAACTAACAATGCATTAAGGTTTCCCCGACCATAGCCTTAAGTTAATGGTCCTCTTACTCCCATACGTGCAACGTTCCGGTTCGCGTCCTTAGGTTTCTGTCACTCCGGCAGAACTTCCGCCTTCCTCTTACACATACTACAAACCCTATGATGTTTAATCCATGCGCGCACAAATATAATGGACACCAAAGGAATGTATCATATCAACATACAACTCTAATGAACTAAAGACGTTCAACCATTCAATCTAAGAACAAAGAAACTACAAAAACATGACATAGATCATAGGATTATAACTTATATTATCAAACACCATGTTTACATTGGACGGTACAGAGGTGTGTGGGAGGATTAACCACTGCATGCTAGGAGGATTAGGTTATGGAAATGGCGGTGAAGATGGTGAAGAGGGCGGCGACGGCGCCGGTGGCGGCACGGGGGACTCCTTTCCCGCCGCCGGTATCATGGGGGGCACCGCCTCTTAGCCCCCTTTCTTCATGGATTCTTGAGAACCCTTCCCCATGGAGATGGGATCCATGGGGGAGGAAAAAACATGGCTTTGGTGGCTGCAAATTCATGGGTGGAGGTGTATTCCACGAATTAGGTTTCCTCCCTTTATATAGCTTCTCGGATTCCTGTCACCCCATCTTGGGCTGCAGTAAATCGGGCCTAAAGGGACCGTCTAGACTCGGAATCAGCTAAAATTTATGTTCATAATGTTTTTCGCGAAATTTGCTACAACTTTGTAGTTGAAGAGTTTTCTGTTTTATGCCGTCTTCGACCCGAAACATGACCATCTTAAAAAAGAGTTTTGAGACAGATTTCTGAAAAATCCCAATTTGACTCCAACAAGGGTTCCACTTGTATTCTTGATAATTCCTACACATCAAACTGTAAAACAAGAACATTGTGCACTTTTGCAACTATTAGTAGGTTAGTCCAAATAACTCGTGAACTTTATATAAAAAGAAGTGTCAAAAGCATAATAATAGCATAAAACCATCAAAAATTATAGATACGTTATGGACGTATCAACATCTCCAAGCTTAGTTCCTGCTCGCCCTCGAGTAGGTAGACGATAAAAACAATATAATTTTTTAGGTGACATGCACCATCATAATCTTGATCAAACCATTTGCAAAGCATGGATAGCTGGGATCAAAGTACTCTAAACATGAGCATGAAAGATGTAGTTCTAACAATAACACATAGCAACCAAGTTGCAACATGAAAAGGTTACGAACAAAGATCATGAATAACAATGCATTGAAAAACGTTTGTTTCTTTCACATAAAGAATACATAATAAGAGTGGTATTCAGTTTATCCCTCATGGTATGGCAAATCATAAATGCATAGGACACCATCAAACTTCATAAGGGTGACTAGATACAAATAGTTCAATAACAAGCAATATCAACCTTATGAATCAATCAACAAGTTTTGGGACAATGCACATAGAACTAAGAATGAAAACTATGATCTCTTAATAGGTGCCTAAGGATAGAAGGTGGGGACTTAACATAATAGTGGAAGAAAGGCCCTTCAAAGGGAAGCAGGGATTTCAAGTTTCATAAAGAGCTTCCAAAAATTATTGTACTTGTTAGCTTTCAGCTCTCATTTCCCCTATCATAAGCATCTTGATGTGATTAAGGTTAAAGTGAACAAATATGGAGTATATTCTTGACAAAGTATAAGTTGGCAATCTCAAGTCCCTTGAGTACAAGGGCCGCTCCTCATGCTACTCAATTTCAGTCACCGGTAAGTTCTTGTCATAGTAAGTACATGTGTATCATAGAGAACCGCCAACGGGGTACCCCTTGCACATGATACATGAGCTATCCCATATCAAAGTGACAAGGCAAGCAGACAATGAGCATCTCAGCAATCTTCTTATTTACCATGGGAAAATGGTGCTTTTTTCTCTCTTTCCTATTTTCTCATCTCCTTTTTTTCTTTTTCTCAATCTCTATATTTTTATTTATAAGAAGAATGCCTCATAGATTGCTCACTATGGTTGTGCTGCAAGTTTCCACCATGATTAGGCATGGCTTAGACTAGTGGCCAAGGCGTTTCTCTAAAACACATACATAACTCCATGGACTTACAAGCTCCCCTTTCATTTCACATCGATGACATCCATCAACAAAAGAGCATGATATCAACTGGGTAGATATTTACAAGTGTTGAAAGCGTTCCCCATGACAGCAAGGTTATGCTAATCCCAACTTATAAGTGCAAGCATATACAACATAGATGACACAATGGTTCAAGTTTATTAGGGGCAAGAAAAATAAAGTGTGCCATCAAGTTTGTGAGAGCTTTAATAACTAATTTTCTCATAACAAGTTTAATTTGGAATATAGATAAAACAAGAATATACTTGGAATGGTGTAACACACCATGCATAGGAATTTATAGTGGACTCTTTGGAATAACTTGGTTTCTTGGGAGTTGGATGCATGAGTAGAGCTTACTCAATACAAGTGGAGGCTAGCAAAAGACTGGGAGCAACCAACTAAGAGAGCAATAATGGCCATAATCATGCAGAGCGACAAAACATTACTAATCAAAGCATAAAGTGGTACCACAAGTCAAAAAATAAATGATCATAGAGGCTAAGGTGACTGGTTCATAGTCATAACATGGTGTGAGCATGTGCCAAGTCAGCCTAAACAAAGCATCAAAGGAGAATACCACAATATTATGCTTTTATATGCTAAAACAACGCATGATTCTTTCAAGGCACATTAAGTAATCCCAATTGTTTGGGACAAGTCATGCTACAGAAATAACCACTAAGCATAGGGTCAAAACAACATCGAACATGACATGATAAGTTCTAGGCTACAGTCAAAACAAACTCCTTTTGTACCACTTATAAACATGAATCTTCCTACTCCTTCTCCAACACCAATCAACTTATTTGAAACAACACAGCGAAAACAGGGATCCAACCACTTTATTAAAGCAAAATAAGCAAACAAAAACAAAAATGAAAACTAAGACGCTCCAAGAACAACACAACTGTGCATCAAACAATAAAAACAAAGTGCATAGAAAGACTTGAGATTTTTATTGATGAAGAAGGGGATGCCTTGGGCATCCCCATGATTTGACTCTTGTACCTCTTGAGTATTTCTTGGGGTGACACGGGTTGGCATCCCCAAGCTTGAGCTTTTGTCCATTCTTCATCTCATCACATCATTCTTTTCCTTACACCTAAAATTTTTCCTTCACACAAAACTTCACACAATCTTCATTAGCAACATTAGTGCATTCAAAAGATAATAGACCTTTGGGTTTAGTTTCAAAATAGAAAAACTTTCACTAAAGACACAAGATACTATAGTAATTCCCTAAAAAAGCTCAATTTACCAAAAAGAACCCAAAAAGGAATCAATAAGAAGCAAATGCAAATAATGGCAGAAATCTGTCAAACCAGAATAGTAGGTAGAAACTGATTTGTTTGAAGACCTTATGTTGCTCAAATCAAAAAGTGTTAAACTAACGAAAGTTAGCTAAAAACATGGGGGATTTATTCAGAAAATTATAGATCAATCCGACTTATAGAGATTTTTCAAGAAGTTTTATAGTGGAGCACAAAAATCTGTTTCGGGACAGCAACTTCCAAAATCTTACTTCCGTCTCATTAGAGGTTATTATTGGCACAAAAATCAAATAAAAAGGATAAGGAGAGGTTATTATAGAAGTAATAACTTCCAAGACTCAAGAAAACTATTGGGTTATCTCCGAAGAAGTACTTTTCTTTAACCCCTTTAAGTTAGGCACAAGAAGCAAGATTCAAGTATTTTTAAATAAAGAAGCATTAAGAGCAAATTTTGTTTTAATAGGAGAGGCAAAAGGTATTCTATACCTTTCTTGAATGGTAATTGATATTTAATGGTTCCTTCCTTCAGTTGAAAAGCTTCCATGCGAAGATTTGTTTTGATTTCATAGGCATGAACACAAGTTTGCAAGGTCGACACCCACTTAACCATTACTCATCTTTCCAATCACTTTCCTTTTTGAAAATGTTTTTAGGTAACAAGTATAAGTAATTTTTTTGTAATTCGCAATCCCTATCCATACTAAGATAGAGACCAACTCAAAACTAAGTAAAATCTACTTAGAGATAAAGCAAACAAGTGCACACAAGAATATTCACCCACACGCTATTGCTCCCCGGCAACGGCACCAGAAAAGGTCTTGATATCCCACAAGTATTGGGGATCGTGTGTAGTCTTTTAGATAAGTAAGAGTGTTGAACCCAACGAGGAGCTAAAGGTAGGATAAATATTCTCCCAAGTTCTATCAACCACTGATACAACTCTACGCACACTAAACGTTTGCATTATCTAGGAAATAAAACTAGAGCAACAACACGAGTACTAGAGATAGCTTTGCAAGAAAATAAACAACAAGAAAGTAAAGCTAGTTGCTGCAGCAATAAAATAAACTAAACTAACAGAACCATGAGTGTGGCATAGTGGTGGTAATTGTGGTGGCTTTGTCCAAGTTTAATTGGCGAATAAATCAGGTTCATTGTCTTTGATGCAGTTTTCTATGTGGGAGAGGCTAAATATACTTGCGCTTCACTACTTGGAATTACATGTACTGTACGATTGGATTGTTAGAAAACATCTGAAACTTCTAACAATGCATTAAGGTTTCCTAACCATAGCCTTAAGTTAATGGTCCTCTTACTCCCATACGTGCAACGTTCCGGTTTGCGTCCTTAGGTTTTTGTCACTCTGACAGAACTTCCCCCTTCCTCTTACACATACTACGAACCCTATGATTTTTAATCCATGCGTGCACAGATATAATTGACACCAAAGGACTGTACCATATCAACATACAACTCTAATGAACTTAAGACGTTCAACCATTTAATCTAAAAACAAAGAAACTACACAAACATGGCATAGATCATTGGATTATAACTTATAGTATCAAACACCATGTTTACATAGGACGGTACAGAGGTGTGTGGGAGGATGAAACACTACATACTAGGAGGGTTAGGTGATAAAGATGGCGGTGAAGATGGTGAAGAGGGTGATGTCGTGGTATTGCCGACGAGTACACCATGGACGGGGTCCTCACAATGCGTGTTTAGAGACGTGGGGGAAGGCGGACGGTTGACAGGTACGAGGTAACACAGCTTACCCAGGTTCAGATCCCACAATGGTGGCGGAATCCTACTCCTTCTACAAATCACTATAATGGCAATACGCTGGGTCAGACTTACCCAGTTTCACCTGCCTCCGTCTTTGTTCTGATGAACCAGTCTGAGACCCGGCATCAAGAGTAGATCTGTCCCTTGGCGGCTTATGCTGGCTAGACAGGCAAAACACTGGGTCAGACTCAAGCCTCTAAGAGGTGGCCTTTTCCTGCTGCTTCACCGCCTTGGCCACTAGGTCATAGACCTGGTCCACCGCCTCAGGAGATCTATCCTGCTCCAGAAGGGTCTTGGCGACGGCGAGGTTGAGGAGAGGAGTGGGCATCACATGCCTGCCTTCATTGTCAATGTATAGCTTGGCTTGTGCAGGCTTCGGGGGAGCCCATCCTAGGTTTCGCCGTACACCAGGATCATTCATGATGCGAGCCGGAGCTTTCATGGCCTTTTGCTGCTGCTGCAGAGTCTTGTACTCGGCCTCCATTGCTCTAGCTTTCTCTATGGATTTCTGCGCATTGACCAGATCTCGATCTAGCTTAGCGCCTTGCTCCACGATGGCCTGCGCTTCCTCCACTAGTTGCTGGCGCTTCTCGTCAAGCTGGGTCACGTTTCGAATATGAGCGACGGTCAGTGGCTCGACGAGGAGATTGCCGTATATCACTCTATCAGCTGGAGTAACTTGGGCAGCAGCAGATGTAGATGCTGGAGGCGGCAAGTTTGCGGTGTTTTTGTTGCTCGGGCCGGTGCCGAGTTCCTGTGGCTGTTGTACTGGGTTAGGCGGAGGGGGCATGACCTTTGCGCGATCATTGTCGTCAGCAACAGGTGGTCCCTTCCCTTTGTCCAGAGCTGCAGGTGGAGCTTGTCCGGGTTGATCTTCATCCATCGCCGTCCCAATGGTGACGAACACCTCTCGAGACGTGACGGCGTTGTTGGCTTGCTCGTCGCACGTGTACTCTTCCTCCATCTCCTGCATAGCGGAGTCTAGTTCCTCTGGACTGAAATCTATCTCCTCTGAATCTGCACTGAAGTCGGCGTATAGCGCGTCAATCATAGAGTCGGAGGGTGCCAGGACTTCCTCGATGATGGGGGGTGGAGGTGCAATAGAAGCGACGATGGCTGGAGGTGGTGGTGCAACTGCGGCGATGGTGGCCGGAGGCGGTGGTTTCTGAGGCGGGGCGCTCCGCCAACAAGTGCAAGATCCGCTTGAGCTGCCCCTCGGCCTCCACGTTGCTGTTGACGGTGTTCACCATGCTTTCGAAGGTGAGGCGTCCTGAAGCTTGATGCCGTCTTAGAGAATGTCGAAGAAGCGTTCCCTGGTCCAGTCCTTCCACAAAGTGATACATAGCATCATCATTGGGGTAGTGGGCCAGATCGACTCGTATACGGAGCGACCTAGAAGGGTAATTGCGGGGGTTTTCGCCCTCTCTCTAAACGCAACGCGCCAGATCAAAGATGGTAACCACACCGACGAACTTGGATCTCTGCTGTCGAGACGCACAGACGAAGTCGGCGGACTTGCAGTGATCTTCCACCATTATATCCTGCACAGGGGTGGTTTGGGTGGGCCTTGAATTTTTCCGATCTTTGCCGGCAAACTTCGAAGAGAGGTCCGACACCGATCCTTCCGTGAACGTATCCTGCCCATAGGCGGTCCGCGTGGGCCTTTATCCCCCTCTGACTCCCAGGGAACTAGTGCCCGAGTTGGTTTCACCAATGAAGAGGTGGATATCTCCAATAGGAACGATCGAACACCATGTAGGGTTCATCTTTGCCAGGATCCAGAACTCGTCGGGAGGGACGATCGGAACGTTGCCGGAGAAGAGAACGCAACCGATGGCTACGGTTTCGCCGATTCCCGCGAAGATCTTGGTCCTCGCCCGCTGAAGAGCCTGAAGCGCCTCTTGCCCCATGGTGGGCGCCAACTATCGTGGTATTGCTGACGAGTACGCCATGGAGGGGTCCTCACAGTGCGTGTTTAGAGACGTGGGGGAAGGCGGACGGTTGACGGGTACGAGGTAACACAGCTTACCCAAGTTCAGATCCCACAACAGTGGCGGAATCCTACTCCTGCTATAAATCACTTTAATGGCAGTACGCCGAGTTACAGGGATTGGTTCTCTATGCGAGGTTATGTGAAGTTGTCTGATATTGTGCCCTAAACGCTCCCACAGGCCCGACTTATATAGTCGCCAGGTCCTAGGGTTACAGGGAAAAGTCCTAGCCGGACAGGTTACAGAGTCCTACACCGTCTATTACTAGTCTAGCGTGTCTTGCACTCCAAGGCTCTGAGAATATCGATGACTCCTTCGTAGCCTTCCTTTATCCGGCATGGGCCTCCCTTCTGGATCCATCTAACTGGGCCGCCCAGCAGGCCATAGGCCATGCTACCAACTGTGGGCCACCCGGGTTATCCGGATAAGAGACATGATATGAGGATACCCATATAGCATATCACCAACAGGCGACAGCGGCGATGGCGATGGCACGGGGGACTCCTTCCCCGCCGCCGGTATCGTGGGGGAGAACCGCCCCTTAGACCCCTTTCTTCATGGATTCTTGGGAGCCCTCCCCCATGGAGATGGGATCCATGGGGAAGGAAAAAACATGGCTTTGGTGGCCGCAAATTCTTGGGTGGAGGTGTCTTTCACAAATTAGGTTTCCTCCCTTTATATAGCTTCTTGGATTCCTGTCACCCCATCTTGGGCTGCAGTAAATCAGGCCTAGAAGGGTCGTCCAGACTCGGAATTAGCTAAAATTTGCTACAACTTTGTAGTTGAAGAGTATTCCATTTGATGTCGTCTATGACCTGAAATGTGACCATCTTAAAAAATAGTTCTGAGACAGATTTCTAAAAAATCCCAATCTGACTCCAACAAGGGTTCCCCTTGTATTCTTGATAATTCCTTCACATCAAAGTGTAAAACAAGAACATTGTGCACTTTTGCAACTATTATTAGGTTAGTCAAAATAAATCATGAACTTTATATAAAAATAAGTGTCAAAAGCATAATAATAGCATAAAATCATCAAAAATTATAGATAATTTATGGACGTATCACACCTCGACGCCAACGCCATCTCGCAGCTGTCGCATCACGTAGCATGCTACAAATCATACCTGGGAGTTCACCCCGAGGTGGCGAACTTCCTGAAGTTCTTCCATTTCAAGGCGCAGAGCATGGCCAAGGACGGATCCCTGATGGAGACTGGCTACTACACCGTCTACCCGCGGCCCTCCTCGCTAATGCCATGGTTTGACCTCCCCGACACTGTCAAATTGTGGCAGTGCTCATATTTTTTATGTGAGCAATGCCACCGAGGTGGACAGGATCCGGCTACCGGTCTTCACTGATCTGCCGTCGACGGAGCCAGAGGGATTCCCTGTCTGGGCTGACGACGGGCCTTTGGATCCCCATGGTAATTTCCGGCTGAAGTTTACTTTTCAGTTTGCCCTCGGTGTTTGTTGTTGATGCTTCTGTGCGTGGTGTTGCAGCCACTGATGAGGAGGCTGCCCAGGAAACCAAGGCCATGGCGACAGCCCGGGGGAAGAGGATGGCGTCCACCACCACCCCGGCGCCGGGGAGCAGAAGAGGACACGCCGGCTACGGGGGCGAACGTCGCGCCCTCCATTACCGGGTAAGTGCTTTGGTGTCTCCTTGTTTTTGCTTGTTCTCCTCTTCTCACTCTTTGCTGAACCGCATGGATTCTTTTCTAGCGACACGATGTCGCTGGGAGGCTCCGGCGCTGTCGCCACCACCTCTCCACTAGCTCCAGCCGTGAAAATGGCTGGGCTCACCCCTGCTACCCCAGCGCAGAGCGAGCTGGATGCTCCGACCACATCGCATGTACCTGCACCTTCTCAAGTTTCACCGGCCACGGAAACGCTGCATCACTCTCCCGCGACATCGCGGATTGTGCAGCTCTTCGTGGCCGGTCAAGACTCTGGTAGCCCCCTCGTCCACCCGACGTCTGGGATGAACCCTGCCTAGAGCGATGGTCGAGGTGGTCCTGCCATGCTCATCGTCGATCAACCATAGGAGGGGGCGCCGAGTTCCCTGATGCAGGCGGCTACAGGAGGCAGCGTCCAAGAGGGGGCTTTCGGCTCCACGAGATCTGAGTTGGTGGTGGCTGCGCCTTCGTGCGCCGCCGATGATGGTGACGAGGTTGTGGTGACCGGCTCTAGGCTAGCTTCGGCTGTGTGCCATCCTCGCCCGACTCTCCGGTGCGGCTCTCGTCTTTCTCGACCAGGCTCGCCTCCTGGTGGAGATGATGGAGCAGGGGCTTGGCGAAGCCAGAGTTTTATCTATTTCTTTGGAGTTAGGTGTCTCTCTCTGTATCTTCGCTTTTGTAGCCGAACTTTTCGTGGTCGGGCTGGTCTTTGCGTGTTTGGTCCCTTACTGCGCTTCTTTCGCAGAAAGTGTTTTCAGAAGCTGCTAGAAGTACACAAGAACTAGGGTGTAAGATTGCTTCCTCTGATCTGTCTTAGAGATTATCCTCCTTTTCCCTTTTTTGTTGACTATCGGGTACCCTCCTACATCCATAATGGTGGAGAAGGAGAAGGAAGCGGAATGTTTGAAAGGTCAGGTCGCCGGGCTGGAGGAGTCTAACAAAAACTTCCAGGGGTAAATAGACTAGCTGGCGGTGGTGAAGCATAGACAGGAGGTTGCGGCCAAGAGTAGCAAAAAGGCCGCTGACACCCGGGCAGAGGCTCTAAAGACCTTGGAAGCCACTTCTGCCCAGCAGGAGGAGCTGCTCAAGAAGGCTTGAGCCCGTGAGAGGCAGGCAATGGCGCACCTTTAGCACATAGATGAGTTGAACGTCAGTAAGTTTGCATTGCTTTTCCCTTTTCCACCTGGGATGATTAGTCGTTTTCAGCTATTGATTTCCCTCTTTGATCGGCTGCAGCTCACTACCCAGAGTCGACTGACCAGGCTATTGCGTGCCTGCTCGCGGAGGAGGCCAATCGCAAGCTCACGCCCGAGGACCTGGTGGTGGTTCTGGCTGAGGAGAATGACAAGCTCCGCAACATTGGCATGGAGTTCTTATAGTACATCTGGCCAGAGACGGGTGAGACGCATACCATTGCTGATCTGGCGAACGGGCTCAAGACTGGTCTAGATGTCCTTGACACATTTCGGGACTGGACGGCCCACGGCAGTGTGGAGATGGCGCTGGCGTTGGTGAAATCCTGGTATCCGGATGCGGATCTTGGCTCTCTCACCTGCGGCTTCCATGCTGGAATGAACAATGAAGACCTCCGCCGGAGCATCCCTAAGATCCGGGCGTGCGGAGTCAAGATCAGCAGCTATGTGCAGCTAGATTGCGACTTCAACAACCCTTTGGAGCCAGACCTGTTCCATTAGGTTCAGGCACCTCTAGCCGATGGTGATATCGCCTCCTCTAGCCAGATTCCTGTAGCCGGTGCTGACGTTGCCTCTTCAAGCCAAACTCCCGTACCTGGTTCCGATATTCCTTCTTCCCTGTTGGGTTCACAGCATAGAGAACAAAAACTTTCCTACGATGGGAACCAGTAAGGACCAAGATCTATCTACTAGATACAAGAAACGGGTGGATATACATCCATAGAGAACATACCCTCGTAGACCGACAAAGTTTAACGAAGTTGTACTCGTGGATGATGTAGTCGAATGCTTGACAATCTCAAGATCGAGAAGAAGTACAACACTGCAAATCAGCAGCGCATCCGTGATCGCACACACGTTCAAGCCACCAAACAACCTCCGCCTCATCGCTCCAGCGATGCAGAGAAAGCAGCAACTCCTTCCAGATGAAAAGCCACCGGGAACATGTATCTCGCTAGTCCGAGACCATGGGGGAATAATTCTAGAGGGGTACAAACATACTTCACGAGGAGGTGTGAGTGAGAGAGAGAGGGAGAGGCGGGCCTTTTATAGGAGGAGGGGTACCCTAAGGGGTGTGTCCGACGCATGCGGTCTTCCCCCACCCCGTCCTCCATTCATGTGAGTGGAGCTCCCACTCACAAAATGTCCCTCCATATTCTCCACTCAAAATTCCCATTAAATTTCCATCAAATTTAATGAAATCTCTCATTAAATAAAACTCCTTTTATTTATTTATTCAGAATTTTCTCAATTACATTAATTAACAAACATTCACATAAAACCCCTCGCTACTTTTCAATTTCACATGCAGAAACAATTTCAGCAATTTCACCCGAAACAATTCTGGTGTCCATTGAAATAATTCCAGCACTTTGTAATTCTTTTCTCTAGAACATCTTTGCTCCAAATGGTGTTGGTTTCACTTAAATGTGTCACCCTATGGTTCACGAATAATGCATACATGATCGAGACGCCTCTCAGATCAGTAATCAGAAGCGAGACCTAGAGATCCATACTGACTCCCACACATTCAACGATGACTTCATGTGATCGTGAGACCTTTTATGCTAGTAACTTAATCGCTTTGTCTCGCGATATATTACATTCCCGAGATTCGATCATCAATATCTCCATACCTAGTTTGATCTCGTTAGCTACATGTAGTCTTTCTCGTTCCCGTGATATAACATTCTAGTAATCACATCACTTGCTTGCAAGCTAACTAATGTGATATCACCGAGAGGGCCTAGAGTATATCTAGCTATCATCGGAATGGAAAAATTCCACTCTCGATCCATGAGCCTCTACATAACACCTTCGTAGAACTAAACCCACCTTTATAGTCACCCTGTTATGGTGTGACATTTGATGTTATCAAGATACTCTCCCAGTGCTAGTGATTGGCATGATGTCATGGTCTAAGGAGTAGGATTACTTTGTATGATGTTATAGAAATATAAACACAATCACTTTGATCGTAATGCTATACTTCAGGTGAATGTTCATGACATCATTCCAATAATGTTGTGACCTCGTTAGTAACAACATCCAATATCCTTGATCAGGAATCCTTCATCATCTTGTTAATCAACGAGCTATTTTATAAGAGAGGCATAACTAGGAACTTTCTATTTGTATATTAAACACACATGTATTAACATTTCAAGCATTGTAACATAGGTAAGAACCCCTTCTTACTTTCGTCCAATTTAAACTTCTTTAAAATCTTATCAAGGTATGTACTCTGTGATAGCCCTATCAGGCATCTTTATCTATCTCTATAGATATTTATGCCTAATATGTATGATGCTTCACCTAGGTCCTTCATCAAAAATTTGCTGTTTAGATAAATATTAACACTATTTAAAAGATCTATATCATTTCCAATCAGTAATATGTCATCCACATATAATATAAGAAATGCACATTGCTCCCACTCACTTTCTTGTAAATACAAGCCTGTCCATAAGTTTGGACAAATCCAAACTCTTTGATCACCTCATCAAAGCAGAGATTCCAACTCCGGGATTCTTGCTTTAGTCCATAGATGGATCACTGAAGCTTGCATACATTGTCAGCATCCTTAGGATTGACAAAACCATTTGGTTGTATCATATACAACTCTTCTTCAATGTTGCCATTGAGGAACGCAGTATTGACATCCATCTGCCATATCTCATAATCAAAATATGCAGCAATTTCCAACATACTTCTAACTGACTTTAGCATCGCTACAAGAGAGAATGTCTCATCATAGTCAACTCCTTGAATTTGTCGAAACCCCTTTGCGACAAGTCGATCTTTATAGATGGTTACATTACCATCAACATCAGTTTTTCTTTTGAAAATCCATTTGTTCTCCACGGCCTTTCGGTCATGAGGTAAGTCCACCAAGGTCCAAACATGGTTTTCGTACATGGATTCCATCTCGGATTTCATGGCATCTAGCCATTTGTTGGAATCCGGGCTCATCATCGCTTCTTTATACGTCGCAGGGTCATCTATTTCATCAACCATGAAATTTATAACAATATTTCCGTATAGTTCAGGAGATGCACGTGTCCTGCTTCACCTGCGAGGTTCGTTAGTATTTTCTTTCAGAGTTTCATGATAATTATCATTAGCTCCCTCTTTATTCGGTGAATTCAACTCCTGAACAATTTCCGGCGCTGTGCTACTCGCCGTTTCATGAAGAGAAGGTTAAATAACCTCTTCGAGTTCTGTAGAGGTCCCAACCTTTAATAAGGTATAGATTCCTGTGTTTACAATGCTAGTCCCTGGATCAATAGCTAGCATCCATAGTTAAGATGTAATATCAAGAAACAAAGGTCATAATACAACTTTATAACCAGGAATAAAATAATTCATTACATCTTACATAGCTCATTTTCCTATCTCAATACAATGCGGCAGAAATAACTATAGCATGGAGTCCTTCATCTTCAAAGTGCCACAGGCAATCATGTTGGTTGTAGACTTGTAATCCTAATCAACACACTTCACTAACATCAAACAAACCTGCAACATAATAAGTTATAGCCACAAGGTTCAATACATTTGAATTGTATTGGCAAGTGATACTATTGTAGAATAGTGGTATCTATCATCTATATGCATTTGGCTAAGTGGAGCTTAGGCTTTCTTTGCTCAAAATAGATTTTCCTTATCATTTGAAAACACTAAGTTTTTGTCTGGAAAAAATCACCCAAGGCATCTCCCAATAGAAATTGGTGATCCTTTAACCCTTGTTCAACCACAAGTTTTTAACTTAGAAATTGGGATGAGGATATTCTTGATATCTTCCATGTCTTGATGCTCAAATTGTCCATTTCCGGGGACACGACTAAGTACTTAGATTTTACTCTCTTGAGAGGTGGTGCACTTTCCCCACAGGACTCGACATGCATAGAGACAATATCTTTCAGAAGCCTTCTCTTAGACCAGAATGGACGCGTTCCAACCTAGCATCCCCTACCACCAACTGTCCATTTGGATAAGTTATTCCAACCTATATGATCCAGGCAGAGCCCATAATGCCAAGTGGCTGCACTTGAAGCTTCTCAACATTTGACATCTCAAATCTCTTTGTTCCTAGGTGGCATTCCACAAGTGAGATACACAAGGTTCACCAGTCCCCTGGCCTTGTGTAACCACTCAATAAAATCCTTCCAAGCAATACCATTCCACCCAGGTGATTCATTCACTTAGTTGTTTTATTAAATAAAACACAAGTCCTTGACTTAGAAATATTCCATAACATGAATATAATTCCACCCTTGTTTTATACTAGCTAGGCTAAGCATGATAGTAGTAGGAATCTTATTTAGAAAATTATACTAAAGTTTCATCTACTAGGATTTCCCATGGCATAGTTAACACTTAGAAAATTCCATGCAAGTCCTACTTAGAAATATCACTAATGCATAGTGAAAATAATGGGACAAAAGTATGAAGCACCACTTGCCTTTTTGGTAGAGAATATAAGTTAACTCCTTGATCTTGCAATAGTCACTCTCTTCAAATTTCACTACAATTCAATCAAGGCACAAATTCAATCTACCATTCAAGCAATTCATCACATAGAATAATAAAAAACAAAGCAATGCATGCAAGCATGCTAAAGATTGTTTTATTTGGAAAAGTGGTTTATAATACGCGATAAACATTTTAAAACACCTATTGGTTATTTATAAATGTGGAAAAATCATTTGATATCAAGTTAGTGAAAATGGCCACTTTAAATCACTTTTGTTTTGTTACAAATGATTTAAATCAAAGCAATACTTTATAGTGTTTGACAATTATATTTTTAAACACACTTGTTAGTGTTTTATGGTCAAGTGTTTATTATTAAAACCATTTGAAAAAGGTTTGACTTATAAACCATTTTTAATTCAAACAACATTTTATTTCATTAGAAATGCCTTTAAACAAAGTAATAATTTTCTAGAGTTCACCAAATATATTTTTAAATCCTAAAACTTGGTGTTTAGGGTGAGAGAGTTTAAATCAAATCATTTTCCAAAGGTTTTACTCAAAAAGCATTTTCAACACATAAACAATATTTTTATTTAACTAGAAATGCTCCTATTCAAAGATTTATTCTTTAACTTCACAAAATACACTTTTAAATACATAAGTTGTTTTTTATGGTCAGTAGGTTCAAAACAAACTATTTACAAAAGATTTTACCCCTAAATCATTTTTAGAATAAATTTTCTACACAAAATAGGCCTAGACAAGTTCCTGCAAAAACAACTAAATTTCCAGAAGCAATTCATTAAACAAAGTTTATGGGTGGAAAGTATTTGTTTTGCTGATTCCATTGATATAAAATTTTCAAAATTTAGACGTGTGGATCAAAAGTTATGAATTTTTCAAGTTTGAACATCTAATAGAACATTTTCTGTTTTTAAAACATAGTCAGTGCCACGCGTCTTGTTTTTATTGGCCGAAAACGGTTCGGCTGGATCGAGTGCTAGGGTGCATTGGATTAAAAGAGGATCGTGCGGCTCTGATCTAGCGTACCCCTTCGCTTAAGTGAATCTATCCTAACCATGCGATCGTAATCTGACGGCTGCAGTGCCCTGGCCATAGACTGGCGGCGCAGTCCAGCCACGAGCGGCGATGCGACTCTGCTTGCGGCAGTTCTGGAGGAGCAGGAAGCAAGGGAGTAGGAGAGATGGTTCACCAGATTCGCTGAGGCGTGAGTAAGCTCAAGGAAGTCGTCGCAGGGAAAGGGGCGCATGGTCACGTCGGCGATTGCTCGCCGGAGACGTTACTGACGACGGGCACGCACGGTAGTCAACCTTGGCGAGGCTTTTTGGCATGCTAAGACAAACGGAGGGCGTCGTTAGATGCGTAAGAGAGTCGCGATCACATGTGCATCACAGAGAGGGGAAGGGGAGGTCAGACTTCACCGGGGGAGCTCGACGGAGATGAAGGAGGAGGCGGTGGCGCTCTGGTGTTGATGTTGCCGAGCCTCTAGTGAACGCACAGGCTAGCTATGGGTACTGGCAGATTCGGGGGATGTTCGGGAACACGCTTGTGGAGGCTAGGGGCAGTGGGGCAGTCTGGCGTCATCAGAATCAACCGGGAATGGTCGCCGGAGACAGTGCGGTGTGAGGAGAAATTCGCGCAGCCTGGTGGCGAAGGGGGAGGGGCAAGTGAGAGGAAAGGTGGAGGGAAGAGGGGCGCTTAAGAGTGTGGGGTTACGGAGCTGATTCAACGCGGCAATTAATGCGAATTGATGCGAGCAATTTGTGGCAGAAAACGGCAGAGAGGGGGAGGAATGGGTCGTGGTTGGGGAAGAAGGTGGTGACGAGGCGCTGATGTGGCGTGGGTCCACGGGTCAGTCAGCTCAGAGGGTGTGTGTGTGTGAGTGAAAAACGTTTTGCGTGAGGGCTGCCGGGTGGCTACTGGGCCAAGTTGGGCTGATTAGTTGGGTTAGGTTAGCTAGGCTGGACCATCTCCATTTTTTTCTTCTCTGTTTATTTTTATTTTTCCATTTTTGAATTATGTTTTCAAATTCAAACTCTTATTTGAAACATATTTATTTATCAAATCTTTTCAAAAAAATTCATTAGTTTCTATACTGTTTAAACATGTATTTTAAAGATAATTTTGGAGTATTTCTTTTATTTCATTAAACTTAATTTAAATAACTTTTATTCCACTTGGAAAAATTCCAATTATTATTTTCCCATGATTTAATTAATCATTTTTATTAGGGATTTTGTCTTTAATCAAATGGAATAGAATTTGGTCCAGGCCATTTTATTTTATTTGAATATTCTTTATCCCTTTATTTTTAATTGGATTATTTTTGTTCCATTTGCTTTTGGATTTGGCCAAGGTTTAATTTGGCTTTTAAATATTCCTATTTATTTCTTTCTTTCTTGGTCTTATAAAATCCATATCGTTTTATTTATAGAACCAAAATTGGTGATTCCAATTTGTATAATTTTATTTAATATTTGTTTACCCTTTTAAATCTCTTTAGGATTATTTTGCTCACAATTTGGTATGGATTTTAGATAGGAGCTTTATTAGCCTTGGGAATTATTTCCTTTCAACTTATTAAATTCATAAGTTTTTATCCATGGTTCCAAATTGAATAGAATCAATTTCTATGGTTTTATAGTATTTCTATTTGTCATTCTTGATCATTTATAAATGCTTGTTGCTAATTTTTTATATATAGATCAAATCCATGGTCTTAGAGAGATCTTGGTAATGATTTCTTCCATTAGGGTTTTAGAGTTTTGGTTTATTTTCCAAGTGTTTAAATTTCAAGATGTATTTATGAAGAATGCATTTCACTTGATTTGAATTTAGTTGGATTCAAATTTTATTCAAAGTTTGTTCAAGATGGGTTTTGATGTTTCCATTTGGAATCAAAAAGTTTCTTTTCACCCTAAATTTCAACAATAATTTATTTTGTTTATTTATTTTTTTCACATTACAAAATTTGGAAATTTTTGGAATATGACAAGTTCGACCTTTCGACTACACACACCTTTTGTGAGAAACTCTTTCTCTAGAAAGGATCCATTCTTGGCAACAAAAACCTTGCCCTCGGATAGTGATGTAAGGAATATCCAATAGTTTCCTTAGGTTATCCTATGAAGATGCATTTTTCCGCTTTGGGTTCAAGTTTATCAGGCTGAAGTTTCTTCACATAAACATCGCATCCCGAAACTTTAAGAAATGATAGCTTAGGTTTGTTTCCAAACCATAATTCATACGGTGTCTTTTCAACGGATTTAGATGGTGTCCGATTTAAAGTGAATGCAGCGGTTTCTAGTGCATAACCCCAAAATTTCAGTGGCAACTCAGCCAGAGATATCATAGATCAAACCATATCTAATAAAGTATGATTACGACGTTCTGACACACCATTACGCTGTGGTGTTCCCGCAGGTGTGAGTTGTGAAACTATTACACACTCTTTCATATGTGTGCTAAAATCATAACTTAGATACTCACCTCCACAGTCGGACTGTAGAAATTTGACCTTTCTATTATGATGATTTTCCACTTCACTCTGAAATTCCTTGAACTTTACAAAGGTTTCAGACTTGTGTTTCATCAAATAGATATACCCGTATCTACTCAAATCATATCTGAAAGTAACAAAATAACGATATCCACCTTGCGTAGACACACTCATCGGACCACATACATCAGTATGTATGATTTCCAATAAATCTGTCGCCTATTCCATTGAACCGGAAAACGGCGTTCTAGTCATCTTGCCCATAAGGCATGGCTCACATGTATCAAATGATTCGAAATCAAGTGATTCCAAAAGTCCATCTGAATGGAGTTTCTTCATGCGTTTAATGCCAATATGACCTAGACGGCAGTGCCACATATATGCAGATATATCATCATCAAGTTTAATCCTTTTAGCATCAACATTATGAATATGTGTAACACTCTTCTCGAGATCCAACAGAAATAAACCATTCATCACGGGTGCATGACCATAAAATATATCATTCATATAAATGGAACAACCATTGTTTTCAGATTTAAATGAATAAACACTTCACATCAAACACAATAAGGATACAATGTTCATGCTCAGTGCGGGCACCAAAGAAAACTTATTTAGATTTATCACTAATCCCAACGGTAAGTGGAGAGGCAGCATTTCAACGGCGATCACATCAACTTTTGATCCATTGCCGACACGCATCATGACCTCACCCCTTGCTAGCGGTCGCTTGTTCCGCAGCTCATGATTCAAGTAAGATATATTAGCAACGGATCCAGTATCAAATACCCAGGTGATACTACGAGTACTAGTCAAGTACACATCAATAACATGTATATCATATATATCCATCATCGGGATGGACAAATTCCACTCTTGTTCCATGAGCCTCTACACCACACCTTCGTAGCACTGAACCCACCTTTATAGTCACCCTGGTACGGTGTGATGTTTCATGTTATCAAGATACTCTTACAGTATTAGTGATTGACATGATCTCATGGTCTAAGGATTAGGATTACTTCGTATGATGTTATAGCAGTATAAACACAATGACTTTGATCGTAATGCTATACTTTGGATGAATGTTCATCACATCATTCCAATAATGTTGTGACCTCGTTATTAACAACATCCAATGTCCATGATTAGGAAACCTTGATCATCTTGTTAATCAACGAGCTAGTTTATAAGAGAGAGTCATAACTAGGAAATTTATATTTGTTTATTAAACACACATGTATTAACATTTCCGTATTAATACAATTATAGCATGCAAAATAAACATCTATCATGTACTTGGAATACTTATAATAAAAACTTTATTATTGTCTCTCAGGGCATATTCCCTTCAGTCTCCCACTTGCACTAGAGACGATAATCTAGTTACATAGTGATAAATCTAACACCCATGGAGTTCTGGTGTTGATCATGTTTTGCCCTAGGGAGACCTTTAGTCAACGGATATGCTACATTGAAATCCGTGTGTACTTTACAAATATTTATATCTGCATCCTTAACATGTCCGCGGATGGAGGGAAACCGGAACTTAATATGCTTGGAATTCTTGTGTGACCTTGGTTCCTTGGCATTGGCTCTGGCTCCATTATTGACCCAACAGATCACCATTGGGTCCAATGCACTAGGAACCACACCTAGTTCGGTTATGAACTCCTTCATCAAAACTGCTTCCTGAGCTTCTTCTGAAGCAGCAACATATTCGACCTCCATGGTTGATCCCTCCACCATGGGTTGTATGTAACTCCTCCAACTAACTGATGCTCCGTTCATGAGAAATATGTATCCGGACTGAGAGTTAGAGTTATCCGGATCGTTGCAGAAGCTAGCGTCGACATAACATTTAGCGACGAGCTCTTCTTCACCTCCGTGCGCGAGAAACATTTCCTTAGTTCTTCTTAAGTACTTAAGGATATTCTTGACCGCTATCCAGTGTTTCCGCACCTGGATCAGATTGGTATCTACTAGTCAAACTACTAGCATGTGCCACATCCGGTCTTGTACATAGCATGGTGTACATGATAGAGCCTATGACTGAAGCATAGGGGATCTTGTCCATTATCTCTCTTTCTTCCTCCGTAGCAGGACGTTGAGTCTTACTCAACGTCTTGCATTGTAACATAGGTAAGAACCCCTTCTTACTTTCGTCCATTTTAAACTTTTTTAAAATCTTATCAACGTATGTACTCTTTGATATCCCTATTAGGCGTATTGATCTATCTCTATAGATCTTTACGCCTACTATGTATGACGCTTCACCTAGGTCCTTCATCGAAAATTTGCTGTTTAGATAACTTTTAACACTATTTAAAAGATCTATATCATTTTGTAACAACCCTAGTTTTATTAAATAGTAAATAGGATTTATTTGTGCATTCATGAGCATCATCATTTTAAAATGCATGGAAGAAATAATCACCGAACCCTAAACCCTAATTTCCACTCTCTTCGAACCTATTCAAACAGTTTTGAATTTCAAAAAAGAACAAAAAAGTGTGGAACCCAAATTGTTACAAGGCTCCATGCAGTATTTGAATATTTGTAAAAGCTCTGGTATTTTAAAATGTATTAAAACAGATTTACAAATTAAAATAAAAAAGAGAAAAGGCAAAACAGAAATACATAAAGAATTTGCAAAGAAAAACTGCCCCTAACCTAACCTGGGATGAGCCCATCTATTCTCCCTCTCCTCCCTGCCTCTCAGCGCGCTCCTGCACAGCCCATCTCGGCCCAACGCAGCCCATTCCAAGCCCGGTACTGCTTCACCCCTTTCCCCGTCGTCTTCCTCTAGGTAGGCGAGCAACTGCCTGTCGCGCCGCCGGCCGTCGATCCTCGCCGCTCGGTTGCCGCCTTCCATCGTGCCCTGGAAGAGGATAAGGTCTCCATGACGTCGCCCTCGCTCTTCCTATCCATTCTTCCTGCTCCCCAGAGACCTCTCTCTCTTCTCTCTCGCGCGAAGCGGAACCCTAGCTTGGAGACCTCGCCGGCGCCCTGCCGTTCCCGGCCTCCCCTCGACCATATGATGGTGCCAGGAGCTCCGCCACGGTCCCCTTCTGCGACTCGTCAAAGGAATCGAGCCCGGGTGCTTGCAATCGTCGCCCGCGACTCCGTCTTCCCCGAGCCCGACGAGCGCCGTCGTCGCCCTTGCGATCGCTCCGGACCTCCCCGTGCCTCCCCGTCACGACCATGAGCACCAGGATGACCTATTGGTTCTCCCAAGCACCTCCACTCGCTCCCTCACGCTCTGTACTGCAGCCGCGCCGTTCACCTGTTAGTTCTGTCGCTGTCGCTTTCCATAGCCCTAGCTCCGGCGACCAATCTTCAGCGGCGCCGCTATCTTTAGGTAGCCCATGACAATCTGCGTAGAACAAGACCAATCGCGTGTCCCAGTTCGCCCCCTAGCGCCGCCAACTACCACTATCTGCAGGGTTTTCCGGTGAGCCGACGTGGCGCCCATGTGGCGTCAACGTGGCACCTGCGTGGTAGTGACGTGGGCGCTGACCAAGCCCCGCCTGCGTGGCTAGTTAACGTGTCCCTGACCCCACCCGTCTGTGTCTAGGGCTAGCCCAGTGCCGGTGTAAAAAGTATTAGAACCATGTGTTGATGTCATAATGACGCAACAAGGCTTATTACTAGGTTTAATATTTTCAGAAATTGATATAAACTTGCAAATTCAATAACTAATTCATTTTAAATCAGAAAATACAAATAATATATCAAAATGTTCAGAAAAATAAGATCTGTCCATTAGCATTATAACCATGCATTGTTAATCAACTTTCATGACAAGTTAATTAGAAGAACAAACCAACCCCTCTCATATACATCCGGAGTTTCTCCGAATTAGGGTTTGGGCCCCTCGGACTCCGATTAATTTGTCAAGAATGCTTTAGGGGTTTATTTCACTACAATTTAATCTGTCATATCATCATCCTTGTTTGAGCATTGCATCGATGCCATGTGTTGATTGTTTCCTTTCCTTTCTGGTGTTTGGTTCTTCTCCATAGAATACGATATCGGAATCGAGATCGAGTCCAAGACTGAAGATCGAGATCAACACTGTCGAAGCTCGAAGACCAATACTTGACCAACTGTAATCAAGTCAAGTACCAGATGTCTGAAGCTCTGCTTTTTGGATATCAACTGGCAAAGGCAAGCGAAGCCCCACACATACATATGAATCCTATGCTTTCAACGTATTTCATTCTTTCCATGTGCATACGATTCCAAAGTATTTTATCGATAGATAGAGTAATGCTATCTGATGCATGTTACCTTTGAACCCTATATTCCATGATCCACTGCTCCTAGCGTAACTATGGTTTGGCATGTGAAGAGTTGCTAGAGCTGTTACATCTGTTGTGCTTAGCCATGCTTAGTTATTACCACTGGTCTATCCGGTTGATGAATCAGAGTTGCGAATGAATCTAGTATGACAGGATGACGTGGTAAGATCATAGATGAAAGTTAAACATGCTAAGGCTTGTATGGGAGGCCACAATGGGTTGTGTTTTTGCAGTCCCATACTTGCCACCCTTAGGACCCGATGTTCTTTCCCCTTGAACCAAGACGAGCGTACAGCCACATGGGGGCCTGGAAACCCCCGACCAACTAACTTGCCTAGTAGATTCCATGAGTCACATAGTTCGGGCTTTCCATTCAACATACGCATCTTGGATGTTCTTGAATGGAGGTGAAGGAGGTGCATTAATAACATCTAGGTAAGGGTGGCCGGGAACAAGAGATGCCCGGCATCCGTAATCTTGAACCCTGCGCACATCATTAGGGACCGGCTTCGGGACTCGACCCGTTACGGCGGCATCTCCCTAGTGCGTGACTCATGGTCTCGGCGAAAGCAAGGTAAAGGTCGTGTCTAATCACCCTCTGTCGTCCTTCCAAGGAAGATGGCTATTACTGGTGGCATTAAGAGAAGGTTAGTTTGTGTGGGTAAAGTTGTACACCCCTGCAGGGTTATTAATCTTTTCGAAAAGCTGCTTATGCGGTTATGGACAACTTGGGAACGGACGTGAAGATCATAGAGAACTTGAACTTAATCGTAAAACTTGGCAAGTTAAGTAATGTGTGCTTAAGGGTGCTTCCTCAGGGATCGAGGGGGTGATCCTAGGTAGGTTAAGCTGATGATGATTCGGTGGATATCAAAAGATAATCAAAGTTAGAGATACCGCTCTCTTATCCCCTTTTAAAATATTCTGATTAGTCGAGATTCTTCTCCCTCTTGTTTTACAAACAAAGATGGATTTATGAAAAATAACTCCACCAGCCATAAGTCTTGCGGAGTACACCCCGTACTCACCCTTGCTTTGTTGATACTTTTGCAGCAGAGTAAGTGTTACCATAGAAGATGAGTTTTTCATGGCATCGACATCGATGAGTAGTTTGGAGTTCCTAGCCAGCAGTCTAGGATCTATGGATTGGACGCCATCGTTATGCTGCAGGACTCTTAGGCTATTTGTTAAGTTTGCTATACTTAATAGCATAATTTGCCTTCTGTTGTTTGAGGTTTATGGTCAGTGACTTCTGTGTAGGGTTCGCAGCATAGAAAACAAAAATTTTCCTACGATGGGAACTAAGTACCAAGATCTATCTACTAGATACAAACAACGGGCGGATGTATATCCGTAGAGAACATACCCTTGAAGACCAACAAAGCTTAACGAGTCCAAACTCTTGGTTGATGTAGACGATCTCTTGCCGATCTCAAGATCGAGAGGAAGTCCTAGCGCCGCAAAACAGCAGCGCATCCGTGCTCGCACACACGTTCGAGGCACCGAGCAACCTCCGCCTCCTCGCTCCAGCGATGCAGCGGAAGCACAACTCTTTCTTGCCGAATAGCCACCGGGAACATGTATCTCGCTAGTCCGAGACCATGGGGGATAAATACTAGAGGGGGAGAGAGATCCTTCACGAGGAGGTGTGAGTGAGAGAGAGGGAGGGGACTCCTTTTATAGGGAGAGGGGGGCACCCAAGGGGCCATGCGCCCAGCCATGGGGCTCCCCCCACCTCTTCCACATTCATGTGGGTGGACACTCCACTCACTCAAATGCCTTTCAATTCCCTCCACTCAAAAACCCAGTCAAATTCCCATTAAATTTCCACCAAATTTAATGCAAACTCTCATTAAATAAAACTCCTTTTATTTATTCAGAATTTTGTCAATTACTTTAATGACAAACATTCACATATAACCCCTTGCTAGTATTTCATTTCACATGCAGAAACACTTTCTGCAATTTCACCCGAAAACCCGTTTCGGTATCTAGTGAAATAAATTCCTGCGCTTGTTATTCTTTTCGGCATGAAGCTTTTGCTCCAAATGGATATCGGTGTCTCTTAAGTGTGTCACCCTACGGTTCGCGAATAATGTGGACATGATCGAGAACCCTCTCGGATCAATAATCAGAAGCGGGATCTGGAGACCCATACTGTCTCCCACACATTCAACGATGACTTTCTTGTGATCGTCGGAACCTTTTACGCTAGTATCTTAATCCTTTTGTTTCGCGATATATTACATGTCCGAGATTCGATCATCAGTATCTCCATACCTAGTTTGATCTCGTTACTGACATGCACTCTTTTCTCGTTCCCGTGATATAACATTCTAGTGATCAAATCACTTGCTTGCAAGATAATCAATGTGATATCACCGAGAGGGCCCAGAGTATATCTATCCGTCATCGGGATGAACAAATTCCACTCTCAATCCATGAGCCTCAACATAACACTTTATTAGTTCTGAATCCATCTTTATAATCACCCTGTTACGATGTGACATTTGATGTTATCAAGAAACTCTTCCGGTGTTAGTGATTGACATGATCTCAGGGTCTAAGGATTAGGATCACTTCGTAAGTTGTTATAGCAATATAAACTCAATGACTTTGATCGTAATGCTATACTTTGGATGAATGTTCATCACATCATTACACTAATGTTGTGACCTCGTTATTAACAACATCCAATGTCCATGATCAGGAAACTTTGATCATCTTGTTAATCAACGAGCTAGTTTATAAGAGAGGCATAACTAGGAACTTCCTTTTTGTTTATTAAACACACATGTATTAACGTTTCCGTATTAATACAATTATAGCATGTAAAATAAACATTTATCATAAACAAGGAATACGATAATAACCACTTTATTATTGCCTCTCGGGCATATTCCCTTCAGTCTCCCACTTGCACTAGAGACAATAATCTAGTTTGAAAACTTTGCGTATTGAACACTTATAGCTTTCCGGTGTTCCATATATGCGATTGTAAGTGGTTAACATAATCTACGGATCTGACACTTTCAGGTCCGTGTGTATTTGCACATCTTTGCGTCTCCACGTATCACTCATTCTCCAATGAGATGGCATTGTATAAATTTGGTCTTTCGGTGAGACCTTTAGTTCCTTGGGGTTAAACCATGTCGATAGTATTATCATACAATATATCTTTAGTGTTAGCCCATTGCGAACCACACCTTAGTTTGATTTCAAACTACTTGACACAAATTCCCTCCTTTGCTGCTACTATAGCAGTCATATACTTAGCCTTTTGTTGTAGTATTCGTCACAATGTCTTAACTATGGATTTCATCCAAATCCATCATGGAATCTCCTTTCCATTACATTGTGCTACCCATAGTTTAAATTGAGATAAACTTAATTTGTATCTTGTGACAAAACTAGTATCAATGTAACTCTTTACAATGAACTATTTGTAATTGTTTGTCACCTCTACACAAATATATTCTTAGTTCTTCCAAAAGATCATAAGAATATCCTTACTATCGTCCAATGATTATTTTATGATTCATTCTGGTATATGCTCATAACACTTAGAGCATAGGACATATCTGGATGTGTACATATCATGGTTTGATTGATCAAAACATTCTCGTGATTTCACTCATCAAGTGTCAAAGCACTTGAATCTTGTTTCACTTATCAAGTGTCGATACACTTGAATCTTGATTCAATTCTTTTCCATGCGACAAGAACCGTTTCTTGTTGTTTCTATATTGAACTCCTTCAATATCTCATATATGTACGTTTGGCACAAGCATATTACCGTCACAGTCTATCCACTATAGACATTCATGCTAAATATTCGGGTTTTGACTAAGTTTTTCATCGAAATGAAATTCTTAACCTTTGTCAATAAAAATTACATCATTTCTAATCAACAAGATGTCCTCCACATAATGTATTAGAAATATGTCTTAGTGCTCCCACTTAATTTCTTGAAAATGCAAGCATCTTCATCGTCTCCTGATGAAAACTCTTTTCATCACGGTGAATATTCCAACTCCGCGATGCTTAGTTCAACCATTGAAGTTTGCATGCCATTTAGCACCCTTTGAATTTTAACAAAACCCTTTGGACCGTGTCATGTACACGTCCTAGGTAACCATTCTATTAGAAGAATTTTTTTTTGTTTATTCATCTACCATATACCAAATTATATGTAGTGGTTGCTACTTTAATCCGTCCAGACTAAATATCGCTATGAAAGATCAAATCTTATCATAGTCAACTCCTTGAACATTGTCATAAAATACTTTACAACATGTCGACTATTTCATAGATGTGAAACATCCATGTATGTTTCCTTGTAGATCCGAATACGACCGATAGGTTTTTACACCTTTCCGGAGGGTCTTCCAAGTTCAAAACTTGATTTCTCGTGTATGGAACTATCACGGATTTTATGGCTTCAAGCCATTTGCGGAGTCAGGGCCCATCATCGCTTATTTGCATATAGTCGGTTCATCATTGTCAAACAATAATGATTTACTCTCAAATCTTAGTATTTGATTGTTTATTCGATCGACTTGGTTCAATAAGAACTTAGATCTCCGTGACCACAACCTTTGAGGCACATAAGCTATGAGCATTATGGCAGCCTCCGGAACGATTTCCGGTGCTGCACAACTCAGCACATTTAGCTAAGGTTCGTTAACCTTATCAAAGTTCTACTGTCCTCCCACTTAACTTTTGCGAAAAATTCTTTTTTCAAGAAACTTCACATTTCAAGCGACAAACCCTTTTGTCCTCGGTGTTATGGAGGAATAACCAATTGTTATTCGAAATAACCTACAAAGACATGCTCATCCGACTTCGGTTGTAAACATCTTACTTATGTTTAGCATACCAAAATTTAAGAAATGATAACTTGGGTTTTACCCCAAACCATAACTTCCATGGTGTCATTTCAACGGATCAAGATGGAGCTCTTTTCAGTGTAAAAGTGGTAGTCCCTAAAGCTTTAATCTTTTAAAACATAATGGCAGTTTTATAAATAACACCTTTAATCCAACCATGTCAAACAAGGTTTTATTACAAATCTCAAACACTCCATACTCCTATGGTGTTTCAGGAGATGTAAATCTAGGTGTTTTGCTAATCTTGTAACTCAAATAAATCCCTTTATGATAAAATCATAATTCATTTATTTTCTTGTTACACTTGTAACTCAAACAAATCCCTTATGATAAAATCATAAACCATTTATTTTCTTGTTACAATGATTTTGCACTTCATCTTGAAAGTCTTTGAACATTTTAAAATATTTCATACTTCTTTCTCATTAAGTGAACATTCACTCAAATTTCCGAAGAAAGCATATGAAGTTGAAATCCATCGCTTACGACTATACATAATGGACTACATACATCGATATGTATAAATTCCAATAATTTAGTCGTTCGTTCTTCTTTGGCCTTTGAACGAAGTTTTAATTATCCCGAGGAAAGTCTCACAAGCGTCAGTTGATCAAATCAAAGACTCCAAAAATCCATGAAAATGCAGGTTCTTCATGTTTTATTTCCAATATAATTTAAACAGCAATGTCACTTCATAAGTGATCTTTCAATCATTTGTCTTGCGACATTTTAGCATTAGGCTTTATGGATGTGATTTCTCCAACTAGATTTGTAAATCATCCATCTTATATGGAATATGGTAATTATTTGAACAACCTTTGTTCTCATCATACCTGATTTAAATAACAATTATTAAAACAAATCTTGAAGTCAAGCTTTGATGTCAACGAGAAATACAAACAACGGTTTGTTTGTTTTCGATGAACATCATCACATATTCTCTTGCTAGTTACTTAGGACATTGTGGTTCATGAATTGCATCGTTCTGTATGAAATTTCATACCAACCAATTCGGTATCCAATACCCAAGAACCACATTGTTTAACAAGCAAAGAATACAACCATAACATGTATATCATCTATATACCTAAATTGGATATTTCCAATCTTTTCTTTTCTGCCAAATATATTTTATAGATTCTCTTTCAGCATTTCCTCTTTCTTTTTAAAAGAATTTATCAACATCAATAGTGGCGCCATATACATGACACATAGTCCAAAGCGTGTATATTCAAATAATAATACCTTTGGACTTGCACTTTGAAGTAGATCACCATCATCAAAATGATCGGTATTCTTTCAAAATCCATTGTTTAGTAATCTTTTAGTGTAGTAAACATTTTACATACATATTCTATTCACCCTTATCATGACGACTTTCATGATCAAGCTACTTTAGCTTATAAAGGCGAATCGTGAGTATAACATTACTTTCCAAAACCCCTTTGGATGATTAGGATGTCTAGCATCTCCAACCTTCATAAATTCTCATCCAATATGAGAACATATATTATACTCTATCATATTGCAACCAAAACATTGTTTCAGATATCGTTATATCTGCCACACATGATGGTTTCTGAAACAATTCTTTCAGCTCCTAGATAAACTTGATATTAAAACAATCAAGAATCATGGAGGCAAACATGATACTTAAGATACTAACACTGGAATTGTTACTCTCGATTTAATACCAACTATTAAATTTCACAGAGTAATTATAGTTTGCTGAAAGTTTGCAATAGGACTTTAAACTTTAGATTGACACTCAACACAATACGATACCAGTTGGTAAAGTATATATCCAGAATTCTATAGTTCTATTATCTCAATTACAACTATGCATAAGGTGGTGAACGAATGCCAATGACTACAACAAATTATGCAAATTCACTTTGATTTAATTTATGATAAATTGAGTTCTACTAATCCAAATTAGAAATAAACTCCCACTCAAAAACGACATCCCTCGTGTCTTTTTGGTGATTACATGAACCAAATCCACTACACCAAGTCCGATCATCACGTGAGTCGGTGTAGCTTCAAAGGCGAGCATCAAATGGGCATCATATCTACTATAAGACTCATGCTTAACCTTTAGGTCCGTGTTCCGAGGCCATGTCTGTACATGCTAGGCTCACCAAGTAAGAACCTTAGTATTCGCGTGTGTAACTGTCTTACACCCGAAATATGGTCGTGGATCCAAAAACACCCGATCATCACGTGATGTCATGGAGCGACGAGAACATAATCGGTGCATACTAAAGGAAGAACACATTCTTATCTTGATATTTAAATGAGGGATCATCTTATTATGCTAATAAAACGCCAAACAAGCAATATAAGATGCAATCAAAACATCAGATGTTTATAAGTGAAATGATATGGTTCCCACATATGATCTCCATCATGTGCACTGTGGTATGATCTCTATCATACCTTTATGTGTAAGGCCAAGGTCTATGGAACTTACACGCTATGTGTGTTGTAAGAGTATCATCTCATACTTCTACTTACAACATCACCATATCATAACACTAGCCCAACAACAATCTAAACTAGACGCCTCTAATTTATCCATTGCAAGTTTTACGTGGCTTAGGGCTTTCGAAGATAGAACCGTTCGTACCTACGAACATGAACTACAACGAGGATAACCAAATTGTTGACAACCCGTTGCAAATTAGATATTGACTATAGTAGGAGAGACAGACACCCGCTAGCCACTTATGCAAAACTAGTTGCATGTCAAGCGTGGAACATGTCTCATGTGCGAGGACATTTAAAGTTTGTCCGGGCCGCTTCATCCCACTATGCCACCAATATCCAAAGTACAACTAATAAGCAATAAAATGATCATCATCGCCCACATACTCATATGTGTACTACCCGTGCAAAGTATCTACACATAGATCCGGCTCTGATACCACTGTAGGGTTCGCAGCATAGAAAACAAAAAATTTCCTACGATGGGAACTAAGTACCAAGATCTATCTACTAGATACAAACAACGGGCGGATGTATATCCGTAGAGAACATACCCTTGAAGACTGACAAAGCTTAACGAGTCCAAACTCGTGGTTGATGTAGACAATCTCTTGCCGATCTCAAGATCGAGAGGAAGTCCTAGCGCTGCAAAACAGCAGCGCATCCGTGCTCGCACACACATACGAGGCACCGAGCAACCTCCGCCTCCTCGCTCCAGCGATGAAGCGGAAGCACAACTCTTTCTTGCCGAATAGCCACCAGGAACATGTTGTACATGATCAGGAATAGCACAACTCGGTCTAAGGATTAGGATCACTTCGTAAGTTGTTATAGCAATATAAACTCAATGACTTTGATCGTAATGCTATACTTCGGATGAATGTTCATCACATCATTACACTAATGTTGTGACCTCGTTATTAACAACATCCAATGTCCATGATCAGGAAACTTTGATCATCTTTTTAATCAACGAGCTAGTTTATAAGAGAGGCATAACTAGGAACTTCCTTTTTGTTTATTAAACACACATGTATTAACGTTTCCGTATTAATACAATTATAGCATGTAAAATAAACATTTATCATAAACAAGGAATACGATAATAACCACTTTATTATTGCCTCCCGGGCATATTCCCTTCACTCTTCTTGTAATATTTTGGTTCTTCGCTCAGTTATGAGCTTGCTGTAATAATTTTTGTGTCGTAGGGTCACTATTGTGTTATCAATTCCCTCTTTGTACGCTTTCGAGATTAGGTTAGGCTTATGTTCAGACGAAGGTCTGGGATTTGTCTAGACCTAATCCCAGGGGTGTCACACATTTCCAATCAGTAATATGTCATCCACATATAATATCAGAAATGTCACATTGCGCCCACTCACTTTCTTGTAAATACAAGCCTCTCCATAAGTTTGGATAAATCCAAACTCTTTGATCACCTCATCAACGTAGAGATTCCAACTTCGGGATGCTTTCTTTAGTCCATAGATGGATCACTGAAGCTTGCATACCTTGTCATCATCCTTATGATCGAAAAAACCCTTTGGTTGTATCATATACAACTCTTCTTCAATGTTGCCACTATGGAAAGTAGTTTTGACATCCATCTGCCTTATCTCATAATCAATATATGCAAAAATTGCTAACATAATCCTAACTGACTTTAGCATCGCTATGGGAGAGAATGTCTCATCGTAGTCAACTCCTTTAATTTTTTGAAACCCCTTTGCGAAAAGTCGAGCTTTAAAGATGCTTCTATTACCATCAGCATTAGTTTTTTCTTTTGAAAACCCATTTGTTCTCCACGGCCTTTCGGTCGTGAGGTAAGTTCACCAAGAACCAATCCTGGTTTTCGTACATGGATTCCATCTCGGATTTCTTGGCTTCTAGCCTTTTTTTGGAATCCGGGCTCATGATATCTTCTTCATACGTCGCAGGGTCATCTATTTCATCAACCATGAAATTCATAACAGGATTTTCGTATAGTTCAGGAGCTATAAGTGTCCTTCTTGACCTATGAGGTTCGGTAGTATTCTCTTTCGGAGTTTCATGATCATTAGCATTAGTTCCCTCTTCATTCGGTGAAGTCAACTCTGGAACAATTTCTGGCGCTGTGCTACGCGTCGTATTATGAAGAGAAGGTTTAATAACCTCTTCGAGTTCTACCTTTCGACTACACACACACCTTTTGCGAGAAACTCTTTGCCTAGAAAGTATCCATTCTTGGCAACAAAAACCTTGCCTTCTGATCTGCGATAGAAGGAATACCCAATAGTTTCCTTAGGGTATCATATGAAGACGCATTTTTCCGCTTTGGGTTCGAGTTTATGAGGCTAAAGTTTCTTCACATAAACATCGCATCCCTAAACTTTAAGAGATGACAGCTTATGTTTGTTTCCAAACCACAATTCATACGGTGTATTTTCAAAGGATTTAGATGGTGCCAGATTTAAAGTGAATGTAGCGGTTTCTAGTGCATAACCCCAAAATCATAGTGGAAAGTCAGTGAGAGACATCATAGATCGAACCATATCTAATAAAGTACGATTACAACGTACCAACGCACCATTACGCTATGGCGTTCCAGTAGGTGTGAGTTCTGAAACTATTCCACACTCTTTCATATGTGCGCCAAACTTGTAACTTAGATACTCACATCCAAGGTCGGACCGTAGAAATTTGATCTTTCTATCACGATGGTTTTCCACTTCATTCTAAAATTCCTTGAACTTTTCAAAGATTTCATACTTGTGTTTCATCAAATATATATACCCGTATCTACTAAAATCATCTGTGAAATTAACAAAATAATGATATCCACCTGGCGCCGACACACTCATTGGACCACATACATCAGTATGTATGATTTCCAATAAATCTATCGCCCCTTCCATTGAACCTGAAAACAGCGTTCTAGTTATCTTGCCCATAAGGCATGGCTCACATGTATCAAATGATTCAAAATCAAGTGATTCGAAAAGTCGATCTGAATGGAGTTTCTTCATGCATTTAACGCCAATATGACCTAGACAGCAGTGCCACATATATGCAGATATATCATCATCAAGTTTAATCCTTTTAGCATCAACATTATGAATATGTGTAACACTATTATCGAGATCCAACAGAAATAGACCATTCATCACAGGTGCCATAAAAGATACCATTCATATAAATCGAACAATCATTGTTTGCAGATTTAAATGAATAAACACTTCGCATCTAACATGATCTAGATACAATGTTCATGCTCAGTGCAGGAACCAAATAAAAATTATTTAGATACCATCATAATGCTTCAAAAAACAATTATTTAGATTTATCACTAATCCCGGTGGTAAGTGGAGAGGCAGCGTTCCGACAGCGATCACATCAACTTTTGATCCATTGCTGACATGCATCATGACCTCACCCCATGCTTGCAGTCGCTTGTTCCGCGGCCCCTGATTCGAGTTACATATATTAGCAACCGATCCAGTATCAAATACCCAGGTGCTACTGCGTTTACTAGTCGAGTACACATCAATAACATGTATATCATATATACCTTTGTTTGCCTTGCCGGCCTTCTTGTCTACCAAATACTTGGGACAGTTGCGCTTCTAATGGCCAGTCCCCTTACAATAATAGCACTTGGTATCAGACTTAAGGCCAACTCGGGATTTCTTTTCAGGTGCATCAACAGATTTGCCGCCCTTTTTCCTTTCTGTTTACCCTTCTTGTCTTTGTTGAAACTGGTGGTCTTATTGATCATCAACACTTGATGTTCTTTCTTGTTCTCCAGCTCTGCAGTATTAAGCATTAACAGAAGCTCGGGGAGAGCCTTCTTCATGCCCTGCATGTTATAGTTAATCATGAAGCTCTTATAGCTAGGTGGCAGAGATTGTAGAACACAATGTATGCCTAAGTCAATGGGAATCGTTATTCCCAAGGACACAAGCTTTTCGATGTACCCAGGCATTTTGCGTACGTGCTCACTAACATTGTTGTTCTCTTCAATCATGCAGCTAAAGAACTTTTCATAAGAATTATAACTCTCTGCGGCAACATGGGTATCAAAAATCATTTTCAATTCACCCATTGTATCAAAGGAATTGCCGTTTTCGAAACCCTTTCGAAGTTCTGGCTCTAGACCATACAGTATGCCACAATGAACTATGTTTTGGTCCTCCTAACGAGTAAAATAGGCATTTCTTTTCCTTATCAGGGGCATCATCAAAAGGTGGGGGCCTAGTGGCGCTTCTAGCACATATTTATTTTGTGCAGCAGAGAGGAGAATCCTCAAATTCATGGACCAGTTCGTAAAGTTGCTACCATTCATTGCAAGTTTCTCTTTCCCCATGAACATATTGAAATTAAAAGCAGGTGGTGCCATCTACAACAGAATTTGTAAAGTTTAGACTAAGTTTATGATAGATCGAGTTCAACTAATCCAAATTATGAATGAACTTCCACTCAAAAACAACATCCCTCGTGTATTTTTGGTGATTACATGAACCAAATCCACTACACCAAATCCGATCATCACGTGAGTCGGTGTAGTTTCAAAGGTGAGCATCTATATGGGCATCATATCAAATATATGACACATGCTTAACCTTTCAGTCCGTTTTTTGAGGCCATGTCTATACATGCTAGGCTCGCCAAGTAAGAACCTTAGTATTTGTGTGTGTAAAATTGTTTTACACCGAAAATATGATCGTGGATTCAAGTACACCCGATCATCACGTGATGTATAGAAGTGGTGAAACGTAATAGGTGCATACTTAAGGGAGAAAACATTTTTATCTTGATATCTAAATGAGGGATCATCTTATAATGCTATTAAAACGCCAAACAAGCAATATAAGATGCAGAAACATCATATGTGAAAAGTGAAATGATATGGTTCTTGCACTTGATCACTATCATGCCCATCATGGTATGATCTTTATCATTCCTTTGTGTGTAAGGCCAAGTTCTATGGAACTTACAAGTTAGGTGTGTTGTAAGAGTATCAACTATACATCAACTTATAACATTACCATATCATGACACTAGCCCAGCAACAATCGAAACTAGACCCTTCTAATTTATCCATCGCAAGTTTTATGTGGCTTAGGGCTTTCGAAGATAGAACCATTCTTACCTACGAACATGGAACCACAACAATGATAACTAAATTATTAGCAACTCATTGTAAATCAGATATTGACCATAGTAGGAGGTACAGACGCCCGCTAGCCACTTATGCAAAACTAGTTGCATTTCAAGCGTGGGACATGTCTCATGTGCGAGTACATGGAAAGTTTGTCTAGGCCGGTTCATCCCACTATGCCACCAATATCCAAAGTACAAAAAACAAGCAATAACATGATCATCATCGCCCACATACTCATTGATACCTTCTATTCGGATTACGGATGTAGCATAGATCTTTTTCCCTAGTAGACCTAGGTTTATCGAATACTCATGAAGCAGAAAGCAAAGTGATATTACTTAAACGAACCTTCGAGAGTTTTAGAATTCCTTTTGTGTTTTCACTGACCAACAGTTTGCGATCTTTTTGCTGTTGTTGACGATGGAGAGAGAGGGCCTAGGGTCTTCGGTTTTCACCAGTAGCTGCGTAAAACATGTGATGGGAATAATAGATAATAATAATGTATGCATGTAATTGTTAGATCAGGATAATTATATGTGGGCAGTGCATCCATAATTGTTATCGCCTCCGCGACCTCTTATAGCAATAACCTACTAGTGTCATCCAAAGAATAAAGAGAACTAATGATATGCCTAGTGATGTCACCGTTAATCCCAAGTAAATTCCTCACATACAGCTGTATTACCCCTTCTGTCACTAGGGTTCCCATCCTACAGATCAGTCATTACTCACACTCCCTTTACCTAGATCAATCCTCGGGGTCTTGGGTACCTAACAAGTCCTTAGATTGAGGCAAAACGGGGTACTACAATCATCATGACATACAAACTATTACATGATTCCATCTATGATAAAACATGCACAAAAAGCTACATGGCTAGGCCGAAGCCCTTAGCCCAAGGAGAATTACTCACACATAGAGATGAAATCAACAATCATAAACACTATAATAGAGATCATAAGGTTGATAGCAAATAGTCTAACAATGTCGCCAATTGGAGAAGAGATCTACTATTACAAGTGGTGGAAGATGGCTATGGCGGAGAAGAGATCTACTATTACAAGTGCTGGAGAAGGGTTTAAAGGTTTAGATCTAGATCTATTCCTCTGGTGTGGCGGCTTCTTGGGGTACGGAGAGTTGGGGTCGAAAAAGAAGCGATGTTTCCCATCGCCCGAAGCCTCTTTATATAGGGGTCCCTTTACGAAAGTTTTTCTGTTTGACGTAATGGAGTCAATGCCAACTATACGGCCGGAATAAAATTCCCGACGTATAGTTGGTCATTAAAGCTTCGCCATTCACTTCACGGCTCCTGGTTCCTTTGACGTGTTGGAAATCTCGTATCTTTGCAATTTATGTAGTGATTCCCATCATCATACGTCATTATCTGCACAGGGAAAAATATCAAGAAAGGATTGCATAACCCATTGATCATTAGGCATTAGTGTCAGGTTTTAGAGAGATATTTCATCAAATATATGAATAATTTCTAGTTTAAATGTGGACGTGGATGGATATATTTCAAAGCCATCAACCTCCCCAAGCTTAAACTTGATCATCCTCGATCAAGAAAACCAAAATCAAAAGGGAACTTAGCATTTGAACTAAAATAGCGAGATGATGATCTTACTCATGATTCGTACTCTCATGTTTCCTCTACTTTATTAATCTGAAAAACATCAGCATAGATAGAGTAATGGAAAGCATATCATACGGGTTTCATGAATCCTTATAGCGCATCAAAATTATTGTAAGCATGGATGATTCAAAAGAGTAAACTTTATTCCATGTCATGTAATCAACTCATAAGCTTGCCTTTGAATAATAAAGTATAATCATGTAAAATTAAGAGTATGAGAGTTTGTCATGAAAAGCATATACACTAAAGTATCTCAATTCTCCCACATCAATAAATTAGGACTTTTCAAGCACTACTTTTATATTCATTGTCCTTCGAGAATTTCAGTTCTTAAGTAATTGAGGGCATGCCAAAAAAATCATTAGTTTATCGGGTTGTGATGGACACTCGTGGCATCACTAAGGTTTTTATTCCTTTTGCATAATGATTACTCATATCAGCTAGATGAGTGATTCCATCATGTGTATAGCTACCCGGGAGTTCCAAGAATCTTACCCAATATAGCATTGCTGCTACATATGTTTAATCACCTCATAGCCGAAATCTAGGAGTTTCCACCATGAAGATCGTTCGTAGGCTAGTGGAGTTGTTGGCATCCCATGAAGTTTGACACTTATAAAGGTATCATTCTTATGATTCACAAGTCAAACTTTGGCATGCTCACAAAAACCGCTAAACATTAATTCAATTAAACAAATCTTTTCAAAGAGAGCTATCAAGTAAATCATTATTTTCTATGGTGTTGAGTGTCTCTAGAGACTCACTCCACCGATATAACATCTTAATATTACTACTAACTAGCATGGGTTTCTCAAACTTCAAAAGTGGGGAGTCATAAGGAGTAGCTCACATTTTTGGTTCCACATATATCTTCCCTTTTTATTTCTTTCTTGGAAACTCGAAGTTAATCACTCTCCTGCAAATTCATAAGACCTTTGACGCAAAAAGAAAAGAAACAGGGAAAATAAAGATAAACGTAAAAATATTTTTGTGGTTTTTGAGAGGGGAATGAAAGAATAGAAAATTGGCATCAAAGATCGGCTTGAAACTCTCAAACAAAATAAAATAAAATAAATAAGATAAAGTGTTGGGGAAACCAACATGAGTGCTTATAAACTCAAATAAAAGCATAACCTAGAAAATAAAGTAAATAAAATGAAATCCAAATAGAAATAGATAGAAAACCCTCCCAAGCATAGGCTTTTGCAAGCCCTTCAAATCACTGAGGTGGGGGGAAAAGTTGTAACTCCAGTCCGCAAATTGAGTTGATAAGTAACTTGTTTTTTCTCGGAGGTTCAGGGTGACATTCTGCATCCCCTCCATAGTTCCTCCAAGTTCTTGGAAATCTTGATATGTAGAGAACCGGCTTGGTGACTTTTCCTCCTGATGAGAGACTTCTTGCTCCTCCTCTTGGTCCTCATCCTCTTCCAGAATCTTCTCCTAGGGACGGTGTTGCTCAACCTGCAACTCATAAAGCACGCGTCCTTCCTCGATAGAGAAAATATCATTAGGCAAAGGAGCGGGGTAGAGACGCCGAGCTCCAGCAATATGTAGATAATAAAACCACCTCTCCTAGTGAGCATTCCAAAAGCCCTCAAAGTAGAGAAACCAACACATCGCTCACCTAGTACTGGTTGTAACTCACCTAGGTTGATGCCTAGGGCATTGGCAAGCATGGTGATGATGCCTCCATAAGTGACTGGTCCTTGGCTTTGGGAGGATTGGTACTCCAAGTAGTGCACAAGAATTGCGCCCAAGTGAAGTGACAAGTTGTCATAGTTGAAAGAAGATTTTGCGAGGGACTAAGATGTCCTACTCATTAAGTCTTGTAAACTCATTACGCTCCTGCAAGGTGTTAGCAATAACATAGAATAAATAACGAATAGCAGGACGTTGAATATTTTTCCCTTTGCTGACTCTAGAAGTAAAGCTCATTCTATTATAGCAGAATTTAAGGGAAGGTTCTATGCTGGTAAAAGATGCATGCAAAGCATTAGGATCATTGTTGGGTAAACCAAAACAATTGCACCATTCATAAAGTGATAAAGAATAACTACTATTCATTTGTCGGAAAGAAATTCTATCGTCCCCATGCCAAGTCTTCAGAGTTCTTTTCAAAGAACTAAGAAATTCAATGGTTAACCGGTGATAGGTTGGTGCATCATGAAATATAAAGTTTTGCAGCTAACTCTAATGCAAAGTAAATTAAAGTCATCGGAAATACCAAGTTGGTTCAATGTGATAGGGCAAGCCCACTTGGTTGCCTTAACTTCTCGACTTTTGATCATATTGAAACGATCATGGTTGGACTCGTCCTTGAATCGAATCCCCATGCGTTCCTGAGCTACAACCCAAGAAGAACTAGCGGCGGCAAGATCACGTGTCTGGCTCCTCATGTTCATCTTCTAAAAATAAATAAGAAATACAAATATAAAACATTTTGATCCAACAATAATAGCCATAGCATATTACTCATAATAGCACACTAAAGAATCTCCTAAACATAATAATCTAAGCAAGAGAATCATGGCAAATAGTTAAAAATAAGTCTCACCCTAGATTGATAATGACAATAGATCAGAGATGAATTTGTGAAAAGTAATTGGAGGATTGGAGGAGAAACATACCGTAGATCACTTGTGTGCAAGAAAATCGAACGAAATTGAGTAGGGATGAAGATACCTTGAGGTTTCGAGAGAGTTTGGAGGTAGAAGAGAGAAAAAGGATTGATGTTTTGATGTTTTGTGTACCTCCCCGTGCGTTTAAGTGGTCAGACGCAACTATACAGCCACAACTATATGACGGAACACTTGTTCCCACCGTATAGTTGGTCTGATGGAAAAATTTTAGGGTTTCTAGGGTTTCTTTCTTGGCGGCTATAACTATACGGCCAGAACTATATGGCCGGAACTTTTGTTCCTGCCGTATAGTTGGTCGTCAAACCTTCTGTATCCTGGGATGAAAAATTGTCGATGGGTCAAATATCTATACGGCTGGAGCTATACGACGGGAATTTTTTATTCCCGACGTATAGTTGGTCATTAAAGCTTCTGAATTCATCAAAAAAATTCTATTTCTTCAAGAATTACTTTTAGACTAAAACTTAGCAAAACACCTTATTTTGACAGAAAAATGACAGACTAAATTGTCGACCAACTTTGGCATGTATAAAACAGGAATTTTTAGTACCACTGAATCTCTCTTTCTCACTGGAGTGTTCTAGCACTCTTTATTCTATATAAAATTTAAACTAAATATTAAAAACTTTACTCATACCTTTATTTCACATGGGTTTCCTCCTATGCAGCGCTCTTTTATGGTAAATAGCTTGACCTCGATGTTGCTCACTTAGGCCATATCAGTGGAACACCCCGTAGAAAATAGTTGCCCTTCAAAGTGATGGCCTCCTTCTCATCTTGCTTGGATTTCTTTTTCTTGGGGAAATGAATAACAAAAGGATCCCACGAAGGCAATTGGAGCTTCACGTTCTCTTCATGCAAATTAATCAAAGCCTTAATAGTTCTTAAGAAAGGACGACCTAATATAATAGGATCAGTAGCATCTTCAGGCATGTCACTAATAAAAAAAGATCAGAACAACCTTTAATGTACACTAAGGTATTCTCTTTCATGCCTACTTCTTATTTATAAGTAGAATCTGCGAGATGTAATTTTAGTTCGGTGATTTCAAAAGAGCCAATATTTAACTTATTAAAAATACTCTTTGGAATTGTTGAAACACTTGCACCTAGATCACACAGTGCAGCTATTTCATTAGTCCCAATTTTAATCTTAATAGTGGGCTCAAATATTTCATCTAGCTTAACAGGTAATTTTCAGCAATTTTCTTATATTCTTCCTCAAGCTCACGTACCTTTATTGCTACCTGATTAACGAAGTGTTTGATGCATGGCTTCCTAATTTCCTTCACTTACCGGAATATTGAAATTGATCCTTTTTACAAGATCTTCAACTGTGTAGTTCTGTGAAGGAGCATTGCTATAATCAAGTTCTTCGGGCTCCTCCCTTTAGATTCTTATCATCTTGAGGTATTCAGCTGGATTGGGCTCAGCTTTACCTGCAAATTTAGTTAGAATGAGAGTTTGACTCTCGGTTATCTTACCTAACTGTGTCTCAACAATACTTGTTCTTTCTTGGAGGGCCTATAAATCCTTTCTCAAACTAACAGCTTGGTTAGATAATTTACCAAGCATAGCATCATGGTTCTCCGTAATTTTAACTAAAATATTGTTTTGCTCATTTTGTGAGTCTATAAAAGATTTAAGAGTTTCTAGGAGACTACTATTACTTGATGCCATATTATTATTAGAGTTACCTGCAAGACTCGAATATTGTTTCGGAAAATTTGGATTATAATTCTTCTTCCAAGCAGGGTTATAATCATTACGAGCTATGAAGTCTATTTCTTCAATAGTTGGTTCGGGAGTAGCTTTTACCTGGGCTTCCTTGCCTTTAACGGCTAATATGTGATCATCCAACTTAGCATTGACTTCTTCATTTTCTTGAGGTGTGACGGAGTTCACCTTGTTTGAGTTTGATATTTCCGCATGCCATTGGGCATGGTTGTCTTGCATATTGTCTAGCAGCTACTTTCCTTCGGTAATTTGCTTACTTATAAATATTCCTCCAGCTGCAGTATCTAGCATAGACTTAGACATAGGGTTAAGAGAATTATAAAATAAATGGAGAATTAACCAATCTTCCATCCCATGGATGGGACCGTTTCACATGGATTCTTTCATTCTCTTCCATGCAAGCGCTAGTGTCTCATACTCTTCCTGTCTAAAACTAGTAATATTAGATTTGAATTGCATAGTCTTTGCAGGTGGAAAGAATTTAATCATAAATAAAGAAGTACATTCCACCCATGATACAATAGTATTTCTAGGAAAACATAACAACCATTATTTTGCTCTTCCTCTAAGAGAGAAAGGAAATAAGCGCAACATGAACGTGTCGGGGTCAACATCTTTAATGCGCATCATATCACATATTTCAGTAAAAGTATTTAAACGCATACCTGCATCTTCAATAATAGAGCCTCCAAATTGATTATGTTGAACCAAACTTAAATAGTGAGGCTTAATTGTATACTCTTTAGCAACAACTACTGACTGAGTAATAGGAGTACACAAATAATCATTATTGGGAGTTGCAAACTCCCCTAGCTTCTTTTCAGCCATACTTTCTATGTTTTTGTTTTTTCTTAAACAAGTACTAATGATGATAAAAACAAGAATTAAAAGACTAACTAATTTTTTTAGTTTTACAAATAAAGACTGAAAGCAAACTAACAAAATTAAAAACAAGAATTAAAACTATCAAGGTTCCTACTAACCTCACCGGGGTATCTATTGCTTCCCCGGCAACAGCGCCAGAAAAAGGGTTGATACCTTCGATCCGGATTATGGATATAGTACAGCTCTTTTTCCCTGGTAGACCTAGGTTTATCGAATCCTCCAGAAGCAGAAAGCAAAGTGAGATTACTTAAACGGACCTTCGATAGTTTTAGAATTCCTTTTGTGTTTTCACCCGAGCAAGAGGTTGCGATATTTTTGTTATTGTTGACGATGGAGAGAGAGAGGGCCTAGGGTCTTCGGTTTTCACCAGTAGTTGTGTAAAACATCTGATGAGAATAATAGATAATAATAAAGTATGCATGTAATTGTTAGATCAAGATACTTATGTGTGGGCAGTGCATCCATAATTATTATCGCCTCCATGACCTCTTATAGAAATAACCTACTAGTCTCATCCAAAGAAGAAAGAGAACTAATGATATGCCTAGTAATTTCACCGTTAATCCCAAGTAAATTCCTCACATATAGCCATATTACCCCTTCTGACACTGTGGTTCCCATCCTACTGATCAGTCATTACTCACACTCCCTTTACCTGGATCAATCCTCGGGGTCTTGGGTACCTGCCAAGTCTTTAGATTGAGGAAAGAGAGGGTACTATAATCATCATGTCATACAAATGAATACATGATACCATCTATGATAAAACATGCACAAAAGGTACATAGCTAGGCCGAAGCCCTTAGCCCAAGAAGAATTACTCATACATAGAGATGAAATCAACAATCATAAATATTGTAATAGAGATCATAAGGTTGATAAAAATAGTCTCACAATGTCGCCAATTGAAGAAGAGACACTACGATATGAATAACCTTACATCAACTTATAACTCGCAACGATGTTGATATGTGTATCTAGGTCCACCTGCCTGACTTACCCACCACCAAGTCCTTTTATTGCCTATATCCATCAATCTCCGCAGTCGCATGTGTATGCATCTAAAAAACTCTCCCGTTCCATGTTCTTTGCTAACCCTAGCAGTTTCACATCTCGATGGATGCCGCCAAAAATCAGGCCGTAGCTATGGCGTCCAGAGATCTCCGTTTCCTGCTCAACGGGATGCCCTTGTCGCTCGTGAGGCTGCCAGGCGCTATTCTGGTCGCGGCATCGCCAGGTCTTCCCTCCTCGTAGCCATGGAGATCATCGGCCTCAACAGAGTAACCCCGCGCTGGATGCAGCCTCCTCCGTTTCCTCTTAAACCCATCCAGGACAACAGAAACGATGCATCGGCATGACTACAAGCAGAAGGGGCGCAGTAACCAAGCAGAATACATTGGCACAACACACACCAAGGGCCATCCAGGTCCGTCTTCTCTTTTCCCTTTCCCGATTCCATTCTCTTTTCCATATGTTTGACCTATTCATAATTTTTGCAATACTTCTTCCGACTCATATTAGTTGACTCAGATTTGTCTAGATTTACATGAATCTAGATACTATTTAGTATATAGATTTATCTAAATTTTGACAAATCCAAATCAACTAATATGGATTGAAGAGAGTAGGATTTTTGGGCATCCGTGCTACATCGCTTGTGGCTAGCCGCTGATCAATTTTTTATGGTTTTCGCTATTGCTGCCTACATGTGTATATGCAGCTTTGGACATTTCAAGCGCATATAAAACCTACAAGTTATTTTAGTTTTTAGTATAAGAGAGAAACAACGATAAATAACCTACCTTGGTACAGCTCTTTGTCATCAATTGTTTGTTGTTGCTGAAGATACAGAGTGCTCAATCAGACTTGCTTGTCACCCTTTTGGTAGTTCTTGATTGGGAGAAGACTACAAACTTTACCGTATCTGGTAATCATTGAGGTTTGTTGTGTTATAAATACATACATGAATGAATTTAAATTTGGTTTATCATCTCATTTGGCAGAAGCAAATAGTGTTGGTACTAGAAGGGAGAACCGGTCTTTGGAGAATGGACTCGGAAGGTTAACTTTTTGCAAGGTGATGGGCACATACTCATTTTCCCATGTTACGGTCGCAATGTTGGAACCTAATGTTGTGGAACAATGCTCATCCAGTCTATACAGTCCACTGAAATTATTATATTTGGATTGATAACTAGCTGCAAATTTCCCTAATAGGATGTATGAGGAATTCATGCACTTGTTTTCTGATCATGCAGAGCTAGACACTAATATTGATTGCTGCTCTGATTTACACTTATATTCTACTCATCTGCAGTTCAATTGCGTAAAGGCATTTCGCAACCGGGTCACTGAGTTATTTCAGTGTATAGGTAAACTTTTTTGTATTTAGGCTGCTATCTTTTCATGATAAAATTAGTAAATACACATAGATCAAGCTTGAGACCATTTCTACTTACCTTATATTTCTAGGATATACGCATAAAGGACAAGATTCTCAAATTATGATCATGAGGTTTCCGCTTGTCTAGATGGTCCCATTGACGCTGCTGACTCCATGTAAGCCCCCCCCCCCCCCCCCCCCCCTCCCCCTGTTTCCTCTAATTACTTTAATAGATTTTCAGCTTTATGTGTGGTTTGTTCTATATAAGTTTCCATGGTAAGTCAGCATATCTTGTATGTTAACTTTAGAGTTGATGTTGAATTTTGAGTAGGATACTACCGCTACTTTTTGGTCGCAGACTAGAAGTTAAGTATGTCTACTTCTTAATTTTAAATAACTAAGTTACCTATGCTCCAAATGTTTAAAGACGCCTAAGTCGTTAATCCCTATGGTTATTGAAATGATGAAATTTCTTTAAATAAACTTTTATTACTTTGGTCTATTACAAGGTCTATAATGCCCTCAGTTCCGTGCCTATATATAATTATTGTTGAGATGCTCGTGAGATCAGAAAAAAACTTTCTGTTTTTACATAGATTCTAAATTAGGAACTTTGTCTATGCAGGACTAAGATCACCAAGGACAGATATATTGGGATCTCAGCTCTACATCAAGAGGCAGAACATTAGAAGGAATATATATATATAGAGTCGCGCTATTTGACTCCCAGGGTGTAGAATAGTTATTCTACACCCACCCTCTATCTTTAGAACCGTATATTATTTTTACGTCACGTAAATTTTGTCTTACTTCGTAAGTCGAGAAGAACATAATAAAATTTAGAAATGACATAATTTTTTTGTTTACATGCAGTATAAAAATTCGACGTAAAATACATATTTTTTGTGTTTTTTACACTATAATGACACATAAACTCTATTTTTTTGTCGATTGTTGTTGTTGGGGTAAATATATGGACATAATTATTCGTATACAAAACATAATTTTTTCAATCTAACAACATAAAATATGTTGGGTGCAGAATAACTATTCTGCACCCTGGGTGCTGAATAGGGTTTCTATATATATATATATATATATATATATATATATATAGGATTGGTTAGAGTATCATATTTCTTAAGTAAGATCGTAAGATGTGTACTCTTAAGATAATTTTGATGTATCGGATAGTGATTTCAATAATAAGTATTCAATTGTTTTTTATGCAATGTACTCATATTATGCGATTGTGTGTGTTCTCTTGCCGAGAAAAAAACTACTACCATATTTAAAACGATCAAACCACTAAGTCTTGAAAATATTATTTATTATGAAATAAAATTATTTAATACATGTATATTATGTTCCAACAGATACGTGTGTTGGTTGACATCTGTTGCGCCTTTGCAACGCATTGCTCATTGGTTATCAACGAATACATATGCATTGCATTATGTGCTTGTAACGTCCAAAAATGCAACGCATACTAAATCCATTGGTAGGCATGCTAGCAATGCTTATATGGACATTTAGATACAGATTCGTGCATTGTTGTATGGGGGGTTCTGTTGAAGTGAGATCTACTATTACAACTGGTGGAAGATGGATATGGTGGTGGTGAAGGGTTTGGAGGTTTAGATCTAGATCTATTCTACCCGTGTGGCGGCTTCTGGTGGCAGGGAGAGTTGGGGTCGAAAAAGAAGCGCTATTTCCCATCGCCCGAAGCCTCTTTTTATAGGAGTCCCTTCACGAAAGTTGTTCTGTTTGACCTAATGAAGTCGATGCCAACTATACGTCCGAAATAAAATTCCCGCCGTATAGTTAGTCATTAAAGCTTCGGCATTCACTTCATGGCTCCTGGTTTCTGTGATGTGTTGGAAATCTCATATCTGTGTCATTTATGCAGTGATTACCATCATCATACGTCATTATCTACGCAGGGAAAAATAGCAAGAAAGGATTGGATACCCCTTCGATCATTACGCATTAATGGCAGGTTTTAGAGAGATATTTCATCAAATATATGAATATTTTCTAGTTTAAATACGGACTTGGATGGCTATATTTCACAGCCATCACTCATATGTGTACTACCCGTGCAAAGCATCTACACATAGATCCGGCTCTGATACCACTGTTGCATTCGCAACATAGAAAACAAAAAAATTTCCTACTATGAGAACCACTAAGCACCAAGATCTATCTACTAGATACAAGCAACGGGTAGATATACATCTATAGAGAACATACCATTATAGACCGGCAAAGTTTAATGAGGTTGTACTCGTGGATGATGTAGCCAAACGCTTGTCGATCTCAAGATAGAGAAGAAGTCCAGCGCCGCAAATCAGGAGTGCATCCGTGATCGGACACACGTTCAAGCCATCGAACAACCTCCGCATCCTCGCTCCAGCGATGCAGCGGAAGCAACAACTCCTTCTAGACAAAAAACCACCGGGAACATGTATCTCGCTAGTCCGATACCATGGGGGAATAATTCTAGAGGGGAAGAGAGATTATTCACGAGGAGATGTGAGTGAGAGAGAGGGAGAGGGGGGCTTTATATAAGAGGAGGGGCAACCCAAGGGGTTTGGTCGGCGCATGAGGGCTTCCCCCACTCCTTCCTCCATTCATGTGAGTGGAGCTCCCACTCACAAATTGCCTCTCCATTTCCTCCACTCAAATTCCCATTAAATTTTCACCAAATTTAATGTAACCTCTCATTAAATAAAATCCTTTTATTTATTTATTCATAATTTTTTCAATTACATTAATTAACAAACATTCACATAAAACCCCTTGCTACTATTAAATTTCACATGCAGAAACAATTTTAGCAATTTCACCCAAAACAATTCCGATGTCTAGTGAAATAATTCTTGCGCTTTGTAATTCTTTCGTCTAGAACATATTTGATTCAAATGGTGTCAGTATCCCTTAAGTGTGTCACCCTATGGTGCGTGAATAATGCATACATGATTAAGACTCCTCTCGGATCAATAATTAGAAGCAGGACCTGGAGATCCATACTGACTCCCACACATTCAACAATGACTTCTTGTGGCCTTGAGAACCTTTTATGCTAGTAACTTAATCCCTTTGTCTCGCGGTATATTACATGTCCGAGATTTGATCATAGGTATCTCCATACCTAGTTTGATCTTGTTACCGACATGTACTCTTTTCTTGTTCCCATGATATAACATTCTAGTAATCACATCACTTGCTTGCAAGCTAACTAATGTGATATCACCGAGAGGGCCCAAAGTATATCTATCCACCATCGGGATGGACAAATTCCACTCTTGATCCATGAGCCTTTACATAACACCTTCGTAGAACTAAACCCACCTTTATAGTCACCCTGTTACGGTGTGACGTTTGATGCTATCAAGATACTCTTCCAGTATTAGTGATTTACATGATCTCATGGTCTAAGGATAAGGATTACTTCGTATGATTTTATAGCAATATAAACACAATGACTTTGATTGTAATGCTATACTTTGGATGAATGTTCATCACATCATTCGAATAATATTTTGACCTCGTTATTAACAACATCCAATTTCCATGATCAGGAAACCTTGATCATCTTGTTAATCAATGAGCTAGTTTATAAGAGAGGCATAACTAGGAATTTTCTATTTGTTTATTAAACACACATGTATTAAAGTTTCCGTATTAACACAAATATAGGATGCAAAATAAACATCAATCATATACTTGAATACTTATAATAACATCTTTATTATTGCCTCTTAGGGCATATTCCATTCATGCCTTCCCTTCTTCTGGTCTTTCCACCACAAGCACGACGCTGACGACCCGATTGGTGGCCGCGATGTACATCAGCATGGGCTTCTTTGCAGTCGTGGCCGCCTGGATTGGCGGGGAGGTGAGCACGCTCTTGAGGTCACCAAATGCTTCGTCTACCTGAGTTGTCCAGACAAATTTATATGTCTTCTTCATGAGCTCGTACAATGGTAGCGCCTTATCGCCTAGCCGATTGAGGAACTGATTGAGAGAGTCCAGGCACCCGGTGAACTTCTCCATGTCGCGCAAATTCTGCGGCAACTCCATGCGCTCAATTGCTCCTATCTTCTCTGGGTTTACCTCGATTCCTTGTTCTGAGACGAGAAAACCAAGGAGCTTGCCGGCTGGGACGCCGAAGATGCATTTTTCAGGTTCAGCTTGATCTGTAACCGGTGGAGGTTGTCGAATGTTTCCTTCAGATCCTCGAGCAGCGTGTTGTGCTCCTTGGTCTTGATGACGATGTCGTTGACGTAGGCGTCTACGTTTCTACCAATTTGCGTTTGTAAGCATTTCTGCATGCAACGCTGATAGGTCGCTCCTGCGTTTTTCAAACCTAAGGCTTGGTGGTATAGCAGTAAGACCCATAAGGGGTTATGAATGATGTCTTTATTTGATATTTTACATTTAGCTTGATCTGGTGGTAGCCTGAGTTGGCGTCTAGAAAATACTATAGGTCATAGCCGACCATGGAGTCGATGACTTGATCTATCCGCGGCAGGGCAAAAGGATCCTTGGGGCAGGCCTTGTTGAGGCTGGTGTAGTCCACGCACATGCTCCATGTCTTGTTCTTCTTCAACACCAGCACCGGGTTCGCCAACAATTCCGGGTGGTAAAATTCCATGATGAAACCGGCTATGAGCAGCTGAGTGATCTCATCACCGATGGTTCTTATTTTTTCTTCTATGAAGCGTCATAATGATTGTTTGACCGCCTTAGAATCCGGTCGAACATGAAGAGAGTGATCAGCGAGTTCCCTCGGGACACCTGGCATGTCTTTGGGGAACCATGCAAAGATATCCCGTTTCTCACGGCGGAAATCGGTGAGCGCGCTTTACTATTTGTGATCTAGGACGTCTCCGACAAGGACAAACGTTTTTGGGTCATATTCATTCATAAGGATCTTCTTCGTTCCCTTGGAAGGCTTGAACTGGGATTCGCCAGCTGGCTTGGGTTCCCCAGCCGGCATTTCCGCCTGCAGGGCCGCCATGTTCTACATTATGAAGCGCTTTTATTCCTTGATGACCATGGCCTCGACTAGCTTGGATCCGTCTCTAGCGCATTAGATCGATCGATTGTAGCAGCCGTCAATGGTGATCACCCCTTTTGGGCCTGGCAGTTTCATCTTGAGGTATGCATAGTGCCGCACATCCATGAATTTGGTGAGAGCTAGGTGCCCGAGTATCGCATGCTAGGCGCTGGAGAGGTTGACCACCTCGAACCAGATCGGCTCGCGGAGGAAGTTGTTCTCGGTGCCAAAGATGATGTCCAGCCAGATCTTTCCAATTGGTGAGTGAGACGGACCCGGGACTGCCCCGTGGAAGGAAGTGCTCGAGGGCTAAAGTTGGGACTCGCTGATTCCGAGCCTCTCGAGGCTGCTGCGATACAGGAGTTTGATGCTACTGCCTCCCTCGATCAAGACGTGCGAGAACCGGCAAGAGTGCTTTTTGGAGATGATGATGGGATCCAGGACTAGCGCGTAGCTGCTAGAGTTAGGCAACACGGATGGCTGGTCTTCCTTGCTCCAGGTGATTGCCTGCTCGGACCAATGCATGTACTATGGGACGGGGGGAACGATAGTGTTCACCTCTGCCTCGTGTCGTCTCTTTCTATGCTTGGTCTCCGGCCCGACGAGGTAGATGTGATAGTTGCCCACTTGGCACGGGTAACCATCTTCATCATCTTCTCGGCAGTTATGTCACTCTCGGTTGTCCGGCGGGCCTCTGGCTGGAGGCGGAGGCAATGGTGGGAGCCCGCCGGCTTCAGCCATCTTATTTGTCCAACTGCACTGGCGTGTCGTATGGTTCACGGGCTTGTTGCCGCCATTGTGGAACTTGCACCGCGCATTGAGCATGGAATCCATGGTGTACTTGGGCCGCGGGGGGCTGTCATCCGGTCTTTGTCTCTGGCTGCCGCCTGTAGTCGGGTCCTCATGCATCGCCGCTAATTGCTTGGTGCTATACCGGTTGTCTGGCTGGTCGTATTTTCTCTTTCCATGGCGGTCATCGCCATGCCGCCTGAAGTGATGCTCGCCCGGGTGGTGCCGCTCCGCCTTCTCATCCGTCACGATCTGGCCTTGGTCATCCACCACGATGGGCTTCTTCATGGACGTGTCAGCGGTGGCGTACTTGTCCGCAATAGCCATGACTTGAGCCATGGTTTGGGGATCTGCCCAACTGAGCTTGTGCTTTAGAATGGTGACGTATCAGAAGCGGTTGGTGAAGAAGTCGATTGCTTGGTGCTCGCGCACTCCCTCGCACGAGTTATGCATGCCAGTCCACCGACCCGGACGCTTGTACGTGCCAGTGAAGTTGCGGATGAACGCCTCCTCAAAGTCCATCCAGGCATTGATGTTGTTAAAGGGGAGTATGTTGAGCCATGTTCTTGCCGAGTCTACGATCATGAGGGGGACGTAGCGGATGGCTAAACGGAGGTTTCCGTTTGCGATGCCACTAAGGTTGTGTAGTCCACCAACCAGTTTTCCGGCTTGACGGTACCATTGTACTTTGGGGTGTCTCTAGGGAGAAAATATCCCTTTGGAAACAGCCCATTCCGTATGCGCGGACCAAAGCACTTGGGGCTAGCCGGACTTTCTTCTACCAGCGTGCGCGACTGCACCAGGAGGTCGATGCGCTCGCGCGCGTCAGCCGGCTCGTAGGGACCAAGCCATTCAGACAAGCGCGATACAGGTGGATCTTTCTTTCCGCCAGCTTCTTCCTCTGGTGCTCGAGTTTTCTTTCCTTGATAGGCTCCGCCAGCCGGCACGCGGCTAACGCTGGTGATAGCGGCATCATGGTTGCAGTGACCGTGGTTGCCAGATCCGCCATGCGGGCGGCTATTTTTCCCGGTGTCGTCTGGCGAAGATGCCTGCTGGTGCTTGCTTCCTCTGGGTGCCGATGTATCTGCTCCCCGACATGGGACTATTCCTTGGAGGTTCCCCCTGACTAGGGTATCCCTTAGCTTGTTGCTTTTTGGCGGTGGAGACGAGGAGCTGGACGTGTTCTTCCTGGCAGCGAAGCTCTTCTCCCTCGAGGTGCCTCAGTTCGCTGAGGGTCGCATCTAGTCGGCGCTGGCTAGGAGCGACCTTGTTGGCCTCCTCCAGAAGCCTCTGGTGCGTGGCTTCTGTGGTGACCCATCATACCACTTCATGATGTAGTACACTACAGTCGTTTATATAATACCAATGAAACACTGTTCACTAGTATTACATCTCTCATAGTGGTACAACAGAAACACATCAGGTCCAAGACATTACTATAGGTTACAACTCTACTCTTTACAAAAGATGTAGAGAACACTCTAGGTTAAAGAAAGAGAGAAAGAAACTTCTTACAAAGAAGAATCAGAAATAATCAACTCATAACTATCATACTAATAGACTAGTATTTAAACTATCGGGCTTGCATTGCTGCTATTGCAATACTCTACAGAAATAGGTTCTATGGCTAGAGATTATAATCCTATCTATCTTCACTTTAGTTGATGTATATGTTGACTTCATTAAAGAACGTGAACTGTTGATGACAATTCCATTGAGCATAAGTTGATGTAGACGTCGTCTTATTGGCTTCGGAATCTATCAAGGGTTAAGAAGATACGTTGAGTATGAGTGTACTCAAGAAGTTCACTAGAAAGGAGTGTTTGATGCACTAGCTATAGCCACATACCATAGGTCATAGACTATGGAGGTTTTCGAAAACATTTCTTCAAAGGTTGCTTTTATTCTGAAAAGCTATGTCTGTTATCCTTCACAGGTTTACCATAACTTTTATGGAGTTCCTTTCCTGCCGCGTTTATAGCTCCTTCCCATAATAGGGAGTAACAAGTTACAGTTCTTACACTCTGCAGAGGTGCATTACTTTACCCATGAGAGATCAAATCCTTGTTGCAGAACCGGGCGAACTTTCCCGTCCACACTTCCTGTGGTGTGGGGCCTAGTAGATGATCCAAGCCAATCACTTCCCCCTTCGTGACCCCGCATGTCTCCTTGGTGTACGCCATGCCCACACATTGAATTATGACAATGGTTGGTATAGACCGTTTAGATGCCAGAACTATCGTGGGACGTTGAGGGTTCCCACCCATATGCTGCATATACTCTATGAATTAGCAATTAATGCACGCTACGAGGATAACAGCCACGACCTGTGCATCCAGCTACATGCGAGAGGAAGAAGATATAGCTGACTTCTCCACCCCATTCCAAATCTCATGGTTAACGCGTGATATACGGCGTAAGAATCACTGGTGACATTGGTTGTTAAGTCCTATATAATATGTTCCTTTACCACTGGAACTTTCATAGTAGGTTATTACCTCATGGTAAATAACCTATAATCATATTATTATGAAAATAGTGTTTTCTGACCTTTTTGAAATGCAGGTGATGACAACACTTGATTTGCAAATACTTTATAGAAAATAATCAAAGTACATGAGCAAGTTTGAACTTGCCTTTTGTGATTGCAATATTATGCCCTCACGGTCTTCGAGACAATAGAAAATCCAATATCTGAAAACAACATCATTGGTCCGGTAAGGACTAATGTAAGTACACTCTTTTGTTTCGTACTGAGGAATTGACTTGTATTGGTTATGACATTTCCCAACTCCATGGTAACCTCAAATGAGAATAATTGTAGTATCCCATATCTAGATCTTTTTCTTGAATTCTGATCATACTTGGCAGTACCCAACTTGTTGTCTCCAATACCCCAAAGTTCCTTTTAGAATCATCCCTTAGGGATATGTCCTTATAATAAAATCCTTAATTTTGGGGTCTTTTCTTTAGTTCATTTCCCTAATTAGGTATCCTAATCCAACTCCTTTACTTGATCATCGATCTTCCGTACTATACTATGTAAGGTCTAGAAAGTCTCACTAAAACAAGGTTTTAAATTTTGTTAGACAATAGTTGTGGCCAAAAGACTAATTTTTGATTTGTCATTGTATTGTTTATAGTGGTATTCCTTTCAAAGATTGGTTTTGAACACATTTATTCCATACCCATCAGAATTTCCTCTTCTTCTACATATATACAATTGGATGTGTTGTATTCCCTCTTAAGGATCCCTGAAGAGTTGTTTCCTCTAGAATTAGTCTATTAGGATTAATCTATTTTATCACCTTCAAGCTTTTACCTTATCAAGCTTGAGATAATCTTTTGTTATTACCTAAGTACTCTTCAACTTCATTTTATTAATTAGCTTGAGGTATGAATCCTATTATTTTGAAGTAAACTTCGATTTTTCATCCAATCATACTTTCGAAAGTATTTCTATAATGATGTCTTCTTTTAAACTTATGAAAATAATGCTTAATGTTGTCATAGTTTAGTACTTCTTCTCCAACCTTTACTCTGGAATTCAGATAACAATACTTCCATTTACTGTTTACTCTCCCCCTTGGGGTTTCCTAATGGTTTCTAAACTACATGTATAATAACCATTGGCTTTATAACTAGAATGTTGATCTCTGTTCAGCTTATACTTTACCTGCTTAAGGTCTCATGAAAGAAGATACTATATACCCACACAATTGTGGATCTCCGAAGTGAATCTTCCAACATTATTTGTCTTATTTACTATTTGGACATTCTCTCTTTGATAGGCCTGATTTTTCTAAGCGTTTTGGAAAACGTTCGCTTTAATTTTTATACTCCTTTATGTCTTACTTAACTTAGGACATGTTTTATGCTCTTCATGAAATACTAATATGATCTGGTTAACTAAGTCAACCAAATACCAGCTATGGACAAAATACTAGCTGCGGACCATCCTAGGGTGTATGTATTACCCTACGGGTTTTCGATGTACTACTGGCATTCTCTTTGAATTATCAGAGCTTGAATACCATTTTGTTCCAAAGCTTCTTCTTTGCACTTATTCATGATACTTTCTTGAACTTGGTACAACTAATTCGTTGGCTACTTAGCACATCATCTACTTCGGGTGAACTTAAGTTCATTACTTCTTGTTGCTCCATATATTTTCTACACTAATCTTCCTTCTTATTGCTGTCTAGTAATGATCTCAACTTGATCCATCCTTCAAATTGTGTTGATACTCCCTATACTTGTCTTCATTCTTCATGTAAGTCTTCATCTTGGTCTTTGGAACTCGTCACTCCCTTACATGAATTCCCTTTTCTATCTAGGTCTATAAAATCAAGTAGTAACTGGATGTTGCAACTTGCATTTGCACACCAAGTAAATATTCATGTATAGATCTAGTCAATCAAGAAGATCCAAGAAAAACCAATAAATCCAAATGTGGTACATACAACACACAATATTCTAAGTCCGGAATATAGTAGTTGAGTATAATATCTCTAGAATTCATGCTTAGTTGTGTAGTGAAAGGGCATGTATGCCCCCATGTGTGGTTTTGGTAATTAATGACAATCTCTATGGACTAATGTGTATATTGAGTTTCTCTTGTAGGTTTGTCCATTGGCATCGCTTGGGCCATGTGTTGGTCTCAAGGTTGGAAGATGAAGAAATGTCCAAGGGCTTTGTGCCCATTGGAATCATGAAGAAATAAGGAGCTTGAAGGTCGATCAAGGCTTGGGCAAAGAGCTGCATCAAGATGGATCAACCTCAAGTAGGGATGAAGAAGGGCGAGCTCAAGATGCGCCATCTCTAGAAGATATCATGCTTGAAGCTTGCCATCCTCGTGCTCATGGAATGATGAAGACAAGTTCAAAGAAGAGATTTCCCCATGGAGTATGGGGGAGCAATTTGCAAGTCTTCATCTTCATCAAGCAAGAGCATCCAAGAAAGGTGTTCCCACTATAGAAGAACAAGACGGTCTACATCAAGTTCAAGTGGGATGCTCAAGGCAAAGGTATGTTCTTGATAGGGCTTTTCTTTTGCCGGTCTCGTATTGTTAGTTGGGAGACCGGGTTTAGGATAGATAGCCGTGCTATCAATAGGGGCTCTCAAACGGGTGTCTCGTCTGCATCGTTCGGAGAGAGCTCAAACCTTTGCATTCATAGCATCATATTTCTTGGTTGTTTTTTGGTTCTTGTCCATGAGAGGATCTAGAGCTTGTGGTCACCATCATAACAAGCTCTAGCTCATCATCTAAGGATTTCACTTGCATATCTTACTGCGAGTTTTTGATCTTGCGAGTTTTCCGGCTCCACACCTTGGGGGATAGTTCACCTTGCGGTTTTTGTTGGATTCTATTCGTCCTTATCTTTCCAACAAAATTGGTTTCATCCCGTTTGGAGTTCGGATGCAAAAGTTATTGCGTTTCTGGTTTTCTGGTTTCTGGAATTTCCCTGACCGGAAGTCGGCTTCCCACCGGAAGTTCCGCTAGGGCATCTTTGCCGCCGAAAGTTCCGGTGGAAGTTCCAGGTCTTGTTCCGCTCACGTTTAGTAACCTTCTGTTTTGAATATGTCTATTTGACGGAACTTCTATCGGAACTTCCAACGGAAGTTTCGCTCCCACCAGAAGTTCCGACCAGGATTCGCTTTTTCAGTTTCTCGCTCCGCAGTTTTTGACCGTTGGCTGTGTGCCACCAGAACTTCCGGCCTCCCACCGGAAGTTCCGGCCAGGAGTCGCGAATGCCCATAACAGGCAGATCTGGGAGCCCTTTAAAAGGGGCTCCTCTTCCCCTTCGTGGGTACTAGCTTTTCTTCTTGGTTCTTGGCTTTCTCTCTCTCCTCCATTGTCAACCTTGAAGAAGCTTTCCCTCTCCCTTTCCCCTCCTATGATTCTTGCATCTTTTTGAGGGATTTGAGAGAGGAGATCTAGATCTACAATCCCCCCAAGTCAAATCCCTTCTTTGTGAAGGAATCATTGGGATCTAGATCTTGGAGAGTTTTTGTGTTCTCCTCTTGTGTTCTTCCTCCCTTATTCCCCCAATAGCTTTTGTAGCTTTCTTGGAATTTGTGAGAGAAGGACTTGCCCTTGCATTTGGTGCATAGGTTTGAGTTCTACTCTTGTGTTCTTCCTCCCTTATTCCCCCAATAGCTTTTGTAGCTTTGTTGGAATTTGGGGGAGAAGGACTTGCCCTTGCATTTGGTGCATAGGTTTGAGTTCTCCTCGGAGATTCAGCGAGTTCAAGGTTGTGAGCTTATTTCGCTTGGGTTCCTTGGAACCCTAGACGGTTGTGTGGTTGGATTGTTGACCTTTTGTGGTCTTGTAGCCTTTTGTGGCGTTGTTGGCCTTTTCTGGCATTGTTGGCCTTTTGTGGCTTTGTTGTTGGGAGCCTCCAATTGAGTAGTGGAGTTAGCCCCAATCTTGTACGGGTTCGGTGACCGCCCTCAAGCGTCCCATAGTGGAGCAAGTGCCCGCCTTTTGTGGTGCGCACTTGGGAGAATAGGGTGAGCCTTTTGTGGCATCGGTGAGTTGCGTGCTTCTGCATCCGGGGTGAGGCCTTATGTGGCGTTGGGTGAGCATCGAGCCACCACACCTCGAGGTGAGCCATTTGTGGCGTTCAGAGAGCATTGCGCCATCGCACCTCTCCAACAGAGACGTAGCTTCTTTGGAAGTGAACTTCGGGAAACAAATCTTCGTCTTCGTGTCCATCGGTTATCTCTCAACCGAACCCTTTACCTATGCACTTTACATTGTGATAGCCATCGTGCTTGAAGTAATTATACCTTGCTATCACCTTGTTGCTTGTATTGCTTAGCATAGGTTGTTGGTGCACCTAGGTGAACTTAGTGGCTAGGTTTTGTGCTCAATAAATTAAATGTTAGTTTTATTCCGCATTTACTTGAGCCTAAACCGTAATAATTTTAAAAGCCTATTCACCCCCCCCTCTAGGCGACTTCCTTTGTACTTTCATGTAGTATATGAAACCTTCATGTATAGGTTTACATCGTGATACTTATCACTTAAATGGTCCAACTATTCTTTGCCTCAATGTTTACCCAAATTGATCGATTGCAATAGGATAATCTTAAACAAAGTGGTTTCAAATTGATTACACCAACTTATTATTTCTCTTTTGGGATGACTAACTATATCTAACCTGTCATTATTTAGTAAACTAACCTCACATGATCTCTCGAAACAAATAAATATATTCTGGTTAATACTGGAAATTAAAGATTATCATAAATTTATGAAACCTATGACTTCTATAATGGTTCTACTCTGTTCTGCACTTACTCTAGTTCAAGATAATTTACTAAGTATACTTGTCATATTTACACCTGCATCATGGTTTCATAGCTAATCTCACCATGACCTTGTTATGTTATACCTATTCATCATGATGTAAGATTTAATCTCACCATGATGACTTTATTTCTCAAAGTACTATCATTAATTCTTAACACAATTTCACTCCTTCATGTAGAATTCTCAAGTGAATCCCACATGATTTACTACCCATTGCAACCATAGATGCTCTAATGGTCTTCATTATGTTGTTTATTGTTACCAACTAACAATAAGATTCTGCTGTCTTACCTGATTTATATGGTTAGAATACACCATTTCCACTACTCCATAAGATATCCAAAACTTAGTCATAATCTACCTTGATACTTTAACTAACTTAAGACATCTTAATGGTGTTCTACCTTCTTGGAACTAGCACTATAACGAGAAAGCATGGATAACTACTTCTAAGAAAGATGATTTAAACATCTGGGGACAAAGTTATCCTCAAGTGGATACTCATCACAAGTCATAAGGATATTTGGTTTAGATAAAGATGACTTCTATAGACACTATACAACCTATAGATCTCCTAAAAGGTTTTAATCCTAAGGTCAAAGCATATGCTCTGATACCATCTTCGGTGACCAAGTATACCACTGCATGATGTAGTACACTATATTCATTGAAATAACACCAATGAAACAACGTTCACTAGTATTATATCCCTTAGAGTGGTACAACAGAAACACAGCAGGTACAAGACATGACTATAGATTACAACTTGACTCTTTACAAAAGATCCACAGAACACTCTAGGTTCAAGAGAGAGAAAGAAACTTCTTACAAAGAAGAATCATAAATAATCAACTCATAACTATCATACTAATAGACTAGTATTTAAACTATTGGGCTTGCATTGCTGCTATTGCAATACTCTACAGAAATAGGTTCTATGGCTAGATATTATAATTCTATCTAATCAGCAACTTCATCTTAACTTTAGTTGATATATATGTTGACTTCATTGAACAACTAGAACTGTTGATGACAATTCTCTTGAGCATAAGTTTATGTAGACATCGTCTTATTGGCTTTAGAATATAGCAAGGGTTAGGAAGATACATTGAGTACGAGCGTACTCAGCAAGTTCACTAGAAAGGAGTGTTTGATGCACTAGCTATAGCCACATACCATAGGTCATAGACTATGTCGGTTTAAAAAACATTTCTTTAAAGGTTGCTTTTATTCTAAAAAGTTATGTCCGTCATCCTTCATAGGTTTACCAGAACTTTCGTGGAGTTCCTTTCCTGCCTTGTTCGTAGATCCTTCCCGGAATAGGGAGTAACAAGTTATAGTTCTTACACTCTGCAGGGGTGCGTTACTTTACCCATGAGAGATCAAACCCTTGTTGCACAACTGGGCGATCTTTCCCGTCCACACTTCCTATGGTGTGGGGCCCAATAGATAATCCAAGCCAATCACTGCCCCCTTCGTGACCTCGCATCTCTCCTTGGTGTATACCATGCCCACACATTGAATTACGGAAATGGTTGGTATAGACCATTCAGATGCTAGAACTATCGTGGGACGTTGAGGGTTCCCACCCGTATGCTGCATATCGTCTATGAATTACCAATTAATGCACGCTACGAGGATAACAGCCATGATCTGCGCATTCGGCTACATGCGAGAGGAAGAAAATACAGCTGACTTCTTAGTCCCATTCCAAATCTCATGGTTAACGTGTGATATACGGCGCAAGAACCACTGGCGATATTGGTTGTTAAGTCCTAGATAATATGTTCCTTTACCATCAGAACTTTCATAATAATCATATTATTATGAAAATAGTGTTTTCTGACCTTTTTGAAATGCAGGTGATGACGATACTTGATTTGCAAATACTTTACAAAAATAATCAAAGGCCATGAGCAACTGTTAACTTGCCTTTTGTGATTGCAAGACTATGTAGTCACGCTCTTCAAGACAATAGAAAATCCAATATCTGAAAACAGCATCATTGGTCTGGTAAGGAATAATGTTTAAAGAAGCAAGATGCTATTATGCATAAGTAATGTAATTCAATTTGATAAACTCGAATCCCTGGAATAAGCGTTGATCTATGGTTTGGAAACTAGAAATGGTTTCTTTAGAATGTGTTGTTCTTTTAGATAAGTTTCACAGTTGTACTTCTTATTAAGGCTTGTGAGTGGGGGTGTGAAACACATGTAAGTATAAAAAATTGCACACAAAAATATAATACTCGTGGAATGTATCCAAAGACTCCTTATATTAAGGTTGTTACTTAAGTAGATTTATTTTGAAATGCTTAAGAATTACTTTTAGTGCATCTTAAAAGAATAACTTTTGAAGAAAAGTTCACTTAAATAAAAAAAGTATTTAAACCTTTAGTTAATATTCTTAGGGTTTCTAACTAACTATACTTATCAAGGAACACATATTTACTTCATTTAAATAATGACATCATTAGTAGTTAAGACTTATCTATCTTGGTCATTAGATGGTATCATAATTTGTTCACTTCATAATGTTCCATTAAGGTTAATCAAGAGTGGTAATACTTCTATTTGAGTAATGGTTTCTTAATATTATAATTGAATAGAACCATTTATCTCCTTATAAGTGAGTGGTTATGCTTTGTAAACAAGGAAACACTATTATTTAATTACTTATAAACTATCTTTAGATTTTTAGTATGTTTATAACTTATGGTTGAAGTAATGGTAAAACTTTTTATTTAGTTAAAAAAAATATAATTCCTGAAGATTTTATAATTTGATAAGAATCTCTGTAGGAAATAATATACACTTCTAATTGAATGATAATTTAACAAAATTGTATTTAAAATGTTTTGAACTATTTTGACTTCATATTATCAATATTTAAGACTAATACTATTTTTAGATCTTAATTGGATAATTTTAGAAATATCAATAAATTTTATTTATCCTTATATGAATTATCAATTAAGGAAATAGGTTTAAATTTAAGTTATTAGAGTATTAAAATTTTATTTACCTCAAAAATGAAAGATTATAATTTTAATATGTAGATATTATTTTTATGATTATTTTGGTACATTATACGTATTTTTATGATTTTTAAATATTAAAATATGATTTTTATAATATTTATTACCTTATAAACACTTAATAAATAATAAACATTTATATAAGTGATGTATTAATATATGTTTATAGTTTCACATTATTGTCATACCCCATATTTTGATGCTAATATTTTATGCTTATTCTATCTTAGAAATGAAATTAAATATATATATAGTCGCGCTATTTGACCCAGGGCTAAACCGCACGTCCGAGCGCATTCCGCACCTAAGTCTCCCGCCTGTTGTAAAACAAACCACATGCAACTTAAGAAAATCTGGTCAACGTAAAGTGTGGTGCCGAGAGTATGAACCAACCCCGCACCGTGCAGCGCACACCCAATCCCTTCTGTTGTAAGAAAATTATGAATGTGCATGTGAGGTAAGAAAGTAGGGCCAACTAGAATTTAAAAATCCTAGCTCTAGGGACCATCACCTATTATAAAATACTAATATGCAAATCGACATAAGAAAATTTGAATTGATCCAACGTAAGAGAACGTAATTTGTAGCTTTCGGTTCTAAGTTTATTTGTAGTAATCATCTTCCACATTTTTTAATCAACCAACAAAGAATTTTAATCTACTAGCTTGATCGTGGTCTTCTAAATTCGCCGAGTAATTAAACAGGTGCTGATGAGGGTTGATTTCGTCAATGCCCATTGTTATGGATTTGGGTTTTGGAGAAGATGGGGATGCTGCAAGTCGCTGACAGTTAACAGACAAGCAACACGGGACACGAGGTTTACCCACGTTCAGGCCCCCGGAGAGAAAACCCTACTCCTACTTGTATGCTCTTGATTACGGCAAAACCGAAAGTTACAGGGGTGCGTAGATGCAATCTGGCGTGAGGTGCATATGCTGTGTTGGAAGAGATCCTTCTCGCCATACCCTCCTGGACTTTATATAGATAGGCAGGTCCCGGATTTAGGTCGAGTCAGTTACAAATTAGGGTTAGTACCCTTTGAAATTCTATCTAATCTAGACTTGTCCTCTAAGGAGTCGAAAACGTCATGGGCTTGGGCCACACGAAGTCTTCATGGGCCGCGTATACCAATGTTATGTACCCGTGGGGTATATCCATGTCAGTAGCCCCCGAGTGTTCAGTCGGCTGAGGACTCTTCAATCTTTCGGGTGCAGTTGAGCCTGTTATTTTAAGGAGAAATATTTTAGTTCATAGGGATTGTCGATGCGTGTGCCTGACTCACCCGACGGATCAGGGCCAGTTAACTGTCATAGGACAAAACAACACGATATTTGTCAAACTCAAGTCCCCGGACTCGAATTCGGAACGATTGCTGGTGTGATTCGACTCAGGCCGTTGTGGTCTTACAGTTGTTGAATCCCAGTTATTTTCAAGTGATGTACCCAACGCGTCCGTCAGGATTTTCATTGTGCCTGTTGACACGGAAGTTTACTAGCAGAGCACAGTCAGGTGCGTTACCAGGTCATCAGATGATATCTGTATGGCTTATCTTTGTGTTGCAGACACAACAGCCGAAGTTTTATCACCACGGAGGTGTTTCAGGTGGCCAAGGAGACTGCTTCTCACTTAGCGTTTGTTTGGGCAAAGTTGCTGAAAATATTTTGTCGTATTTTGATCTGAAGTATCGCAGTAGAAGAATTCATAGGGTGCGCGGCTAGTGCTTTCTATGGGAGTAGCCCCCGAGTGTCTATTCTAGTCGTACACTCGAGCAGAGACTTTAACTCAACCGTTTTCAGCATAGGTCTGAAGGACACAATTTTTTCGGATGCTCAACCGATCCTCCCTATGGGAGTAGCCCCCGAGTCCGTAGTGGACTCGCAGACTCGACGTAGGACTCGAAGATAATGGCGATGTGTAGTTACCTTAGTCATTTCTCAGGTGCGCGGCCAGCGCTCCTGATAGGAGTATCCCCTGAGTAGTTTCGTGAATCGTAGATTTGAGTAAGTACTTGATTGATCAGCTGAAAACTTCGAGCCGTTGCTGGCTTTGCCTTTATGACGTTAGTGCTGACGATTGGTGATCTCAACCATTTGCGGTAGCAGAGATGATGCGACGAGACGACTGTGGGTCCCACCGCCTGACTTGAAGTTGACTAGTCATGTATAGACGTGGCGAAAATTACGGCATCTTCTTGATTTCCGTGCGTAGTGGACGGCGTGCTCGAGACGGTTCGGTGTAGTGCTAACATGTGTATGGTTAGATATGAGGTGCGCGCTAGGGCTTCTAAATCAACGGCTCGTGTGCGTTGTCTTCTTCCTTTCATACCGTAGGTAAACAGTGATTTTCTTTTACCCTTCATCATTTGCTCATGTCCATTGCCTCCATTCTCACGAGCTTCCCTACCCTTCGCTGCGCTCTGGACATTCTTCACACTTATCCCTCTTCATTCTTGCACTCGCACCGCCGCCATCGTCGCTGCAAGATGGGCAAAACAAAGAAGACCGCTGCTGGAGCTAGTTCAAGCGCCGCAGGCGGCGGCAAGAAGGTCACCACTACGGCCTGCACCACTGACGGAGAGTGGAAGCGCACAGAAATGAGCGATAGGGATCTACGCGATGCTGTGTTGATCCCCAAGAACAAGTAGGACGCCATCCTCCCCGGCGACGAGGTAATCCCACGCCCACCCGAAGGGTTTTGGGTGATGTTTTATGCCTTTTTCATCCACGGTCTTTCTCTTCCTGTCCATGAATTCCTTCGTGGACTCCTCTTTTTCTATGGGATTCAATTGCATCATTTGTCTCCCAATTCTCTTCTTCATATCGCTTGTTTCATCACCCTTTGCGAGTGCTTGCTCCGTATCGAGCCGCACTTTGGCCTTTCTGGAAGCTTTATTCCGTTAAGAGGCAGTCTGGCACCGGCGGTGTTTACCCGCTCGGCGGCTGCATCATCTCCATTCGATCTTCTATTCTTTTCTTCTTCTTTTCCATGTGCGATTTCGTCCAATATTGGTGGAAGAAGTGGTTCTATATCCACGACGCCAAATTGGACAGACAAGAAATATGGTCTTGCCCCTTTTGACTCCGCTTAAAAAATCATCCCGAAGAGGTCGTGGAAGAACCAAATCTTGGAGGGTGAGACGGGGCAGGTGGAGGAGCTCTACCGTCACGTGGAGGCACTCCAACTGGTGGCCGGTGATACGTCCAATTTGCATCACCATTCTATATCATAATTTGCCTCTATTCATTGATATATGTCTTGTTATGAGGTAATACTTATGTCTTTTCATCTGTTTATGCATGTTGGATGATTCTTCGAGGATGGACTGCCGGAGTGTGGATTCTGATGGAAAAAAGGTGTTTTGATGCAATTTCGCGAAGATAAGTAAAATACCAGTGGGAAAATTATATTTTCCCGGAAGACGGAGGAAGCCAGAAGGGGAGGCAAAGAAGGGCCACAGGGGGCCCACATCCCCTAGGCGCGGGTCCCCCTGGGCCGTGCCTAGGGCAGGTGTGGTCCACCTGCTCATCTCCCGACTCCGCCCTCTCGCCTATATCTTCCTTACGGAATCCTAACACTAGGGGAGCGACCACAGATAGATTTCCGCCGCCTCTTCGGGGTGGAAAACACTGAGAGAGAAAGATCTCTCCAGCAGACAGAATTCTGCCGAGGAAATTCCTTCCCGGAGAGGGGAGATCATCGCCATCAACACCATCGTCAAGCCAGGCTTCATCGGGATCATCATCATCCACACCATCATCTCCACCAGCACCATCATCACCAGTCCATCCTGCTGTAACAATCGTGTTGAATACTTGCTTAGTTCATTAGGGGAAACTTTCCCGGTGTTGATTACTATCGTAGTTGATGCTTGTGAGTGGAACCATTGTTGAGGATATGCTATATGGGTATCCTCATAGCATGTCACTTATCCGGATAACCCGGGTGGCCCACAGTTGGTGGCATGGCCTATGGCCTGCTGGGCGGCCCAGTTAGATGGATCCAGAAGGGAGGCCCATGCCAGATAAAGGAAGGCTACGATTGGAGTCACCGACGTACCCGGAGCCTTGGAGTGCAAGATACACAAGACTAGTAATAGATGGTGTAGGACTCTGTAACCTGTCTGGCTAGGACTTTTCCCTATAACCCTAGGACTTGGCGACTATATAAGTCGGGCCTATGGGAGCCTTTAGGGCACATTCATAGACAACTTCATATAACTTCGCACAGCGAACCTATCTCTGTAACTCGGCGTATTGCCCTTATAGTGATTTATAGCAGGAGTAGGATTCTGCCACCATCGTGGGATCTAAACCTGGGTAAGTTGTGTTACCTCATACCCGTCAATCGTCCGCCTTCCCCCACGTCTCTAAACACGCACTATGAGGACCCCTCCATGGCGTACTCGTCGGCAATACCACGACAGTTGGCGCCCATCGTGGGGCAAGAGGCGCTTCAAGCTCTTCAGCGGGCGAGGAACAAGATCTTCACGGGAATCGGCAAAACCATAGCCATCGGTCACGTTCTCTTCTCCGGCAACATTCCGATCATCCCTCCTGACGACTTCTGGATCCCGACGAAGACGAACCCTACGCGGTGTTCGATCATTCCTATCGGAGACATCCACCTCTTCATTAGCGAAACCGACTCGGGCACTAGTTCCCTGGGAGTCGGAGGAGCATCAAGGCCCGCACGGACCGCCTACGGGCAGGATACGTTCATGGAAGGATCGATGTCGGATCTCTCTTTGGAGTTTGCCGGCAAAGATCGGAAAAATTCAAGGCCCACCCAAACCGCCCATGTGCAGGATATAAAGGTGGAAGATCACTACAAATCCGCCGGCCGCGCGTCTGGACTACAGAGATCCAAGTTCGTCGGCGTGGTTACCATCTTCGATCTGGCGCACTGCATTCAGAGAGAAGGCGCAAACCCCCGCGATTACCTGGCCAGGTGGCTCCGTATACGAGCCGATCTGGCCCACTACCCCGATGATGACGCTTTATATCACTTCATGGAAGTACTGGACCGTGGCACGCTTCTCCGACATTCTTTAAGACAGCAACAGGCAACAGGACGCCTTACCCTTGAACAGATGGTGAGCACCGTCAACAACTATGCGGAGGCTGACGCAGAAGCCCAGAAAGCACTTGCGCTCCTCGACGGAGAACCTCCGATTCAGCCACCGCCACCATCGCCTCTGGCCGCCATCGTCGCAGCTGCACCACCACCTCCAGTCATCGTCTCTGCCATTGCACCTCCACCGCCCGTCATCGAGGAAGTCCTGGCACCCTCCGACTCTGTCATTGAGGCGCTTTATGCTAACTTCAGTGCAGATTCTGAGGATATAGATTTCAGTCCAGAAGAGCTAGACTCCGCTATGCACGAGATGGAGGATGAGTACTCACGCGATGAGCAAGCCAACAACGTCGTCACGTCTCGAGGGGTGTTCTTCACCATTGGGACGGCGATGGATGAAGATCAACCCAGACGAGCTCCGCCTACAGTGCTGGAAAAGGGGAAGGGGCCACTTATTGCTGCTGACGATGATCACGCAAAGGTCATGCCTCCTCCGCCTAACCCAGTGCAGCAGCCGCAGGAACTCGGCACCGGCCCGAGCAACAACAACACCGCAAACTTGCCGCCTCTAGCATCTACGTCTGCAGCAGCCCAAGTTACTCCAGCTGATAGAGTGATGTACGGTAATCTCCTCATCGAGCCGCTGACCGTTGCTCATATCCGAAACGTGACCCAGCTTGACGAGAAGCGCCAGTAGCTGCTGGAGGAAGCGCGGGCCATCACGGAGCAAGGCGCTAAGCTAGATCGAGATCTGGTCAACGCGCAAAAGTCCATAGAGAAAGCTAGAGCAATGGAGGCCAAGTACAAGACTTTGTTGCTGCAGCAGAAGGCCGAGAAAGCTCCGTATCGCGTCATCAACGATCCTGGTGTACGGCGCAACCTAGGATGGGATCCCTCAAAGCCAGCACAAGCCAAGCCTTACATTGACAGTGAAGGCAAGCAGGTGATGCCCACCCCACTCCTTAACCTCGCCGTCGCCAAGACCCTTCTGGAGCAGGATAGATCGCCTGAGGCAGTGGAACAGGTCTATGACCTAGTGGCCAAGGCGGTGAAGCAGCAGGAAAAGGCCACCTCTCAGAGGCTTGAGTCCAACCAAGCGCTTTGCCAGTCTCGCCAGTATAAGCCGCCAAGGGACAGATCTCCTCTTGATGTCGGGTCCCAGATGGGTTCATCAGAACGAAGACGGAGGGATGCACGCAACAGGAAGGATGCCATCCCCATATCCTCCGACCACGGAGAAAAGGCCCGACCTCGTCGCCCGTCGCCACCGCCCCGATCCCCCCGACATCGCGTAGATTACAAGGCTAACCATCGTACGGATATGCCCCCACCAAAGCAGTGCGGCATCGTCATCCGCAACAACGCGGAGCAGATCCATCATGACGGAGAGCGCAACCAAGGAGAAGGTCACACCATGACCCTCCGCGTCCGACAAACAACCGTGACAGGCGTGAGGCGTCGCAGGAGGGTAACAGCAAGAAGGCTAACCCAACGCCACCTCCGCCTCTGTCACCGCCAAGCAGTCACCATGGTGGAGGAGGCCCGCGTCGTTCACGCAGCCCATCCCCTGTTGACAAGAAGAATAAGAACCCGGAGCCGTACGATGCACGTTCGCGGATCGATAAGATCCACGAGGCCCGGGAAGGACCATACCTAGGACCACGTTGCTTTGGACCTGCAATACGGTCCGCAACTTACCCCAAAGGTTTCCAGATTGACAAGACCATCAAGCCCTATGACGGCACCGCCAAGCCAGCCACATGCTTGCAGGACTACGGCAACGCGGTGGAGATTGCCGGAGGCAACCCCAACGTCTCCGTCAAGTACCTCCCATTAATGTTGGCGGGCACGGCCCGTCAATGGATCGACGACTTGCCGGAGAAATCTATCAACAACTGGTTGGACATGCAAGAAGCATTCACCAAGAACTTTGAGGGTACGTACAAGCGTGCCTGCACTATGGGCGATCTACAGCAGTGCGTGCAAGAGAAAGACGAGACATCTTGCGCCTACCTCTCCCGCTGGCTGGACATGAAGAATTCCTCCGCAGGAGTGCACGCTCAGACCGCCATGACCGCCTTCATCGACGGGTTGGAAAGGGCCACGTTGCTCCGACATAAGCTGAAGCGCTTGACTTGAATCAGATGATCCAGTTGGCCAGTGAGTTCGCAGCTGCCTACGACGATGCTCGCGGATCCTTGCCGGCAACAGCCGTTCCAACTCAAGCTCGGAGGAACAGCAGTACAAAGCGGAAAACCGCCCCAGAAGAAAAGCAATCTACTGACATGGTCTCTATGACTTTTGCAGGACGAGGTGATGGCGGACAACGTGGCCGAGGAAGGGGAGCTGGTCGTGGGCAGCAACGAGGAAGTGAAACCACCTCGGCGCCGCTCCGCGTTCCCCAAACCTACGAGGAGTACCGCGATATGCCGTGCCTCGTACACCTTGACGTCAATGGCAAAGCCACCCATACCAATCGACACTGCAAGTTCGTCAATGACCTCAAGGAAGACCCGGAGTCCGGCTACAAGCAAATTCGGAAGAACAGACCGTGAGGCAAGGGCAAGGGGAAGAAGAAGGAGGAGGAGTCCAAGGATTCAAGTGACATGGACGAAGACGTTGACCCCAAGCACGCCGCCAAGAGCGACGACAAGGGCAAGAACCCCTTCGCGAAAAAGGCTCTAGTCTACCACACTTTCCTTGGCACCCCCACCGTCCAACAGCAGAAGACCTCCCTGATGGCTACTCTCCCCCCAGTTCCCCAGTACCTGAGCTGGTCGGAGGTTCCAATCATTTGGGATAGTACGGACCACCCAGACCTTATACCTACGGAGAACCAGTACGCCATGGTCATCAACCCCTTGATTGACGGCGTGGAGTTCACCAAGTGTATGGTGGATCGTGGAAGCAGATTCAACATCATGTACCTGGATACACTGCAGAAGATGAACTTGACGGAGGCAAACCTAAGGCGGACCAACACCATCTTCCACGGCGTAGTTCCTGGTCGGGAGGCTCCGTCCCTTGGGTGCATTACACTTCAGGTTTCCTTTCGCGATGTTAACAATTACCGCCAAGAGCGCATGACCTTTGAGGTGGTCCCTTTCAAGAGCGTGTACCACGTCATATTCGGCCGGGACATATTCCACACGTTCATGGCCAAGCCATGCTTCGTCTACAACAAACTCAAGATACCCGGACCAAACGGTGTCATCACCGTATCCGGAAGCTTTACCAAGGCAAGGGACTGCGAGGAGCGCTTCAGTGCTAGAGATTACTGAAGCAGCCGTTGCAGAAGCTGTTCACTACAGCGAAGAATTCAAAGAGATCCAGAGCAAGGTCGATGACTCAGAGATGCCCGCGTCGAAGAAGCAGATCTCCGACTCCACTCCTGCGTTCAAGGCTGCCATCGAGACCAAGCCGGTGGAACTTGTGGTAGGCGATACCTCCAAGGTCACCGCCATTGGGACGAACCTGGGTCCCAAATAGGAAAGCGCACTCGTCGAGTTCCTCTGTGAGAATAGGGACATATTTGCCTGGCAACCTTCCGACATGAAAGGTGTACCTAGGGAACTTGCCGAGAACAGCTCAAACATTGATCCAAAATGCAAACCAGTGAAACAACCTCTACGACGCTTTGGAGATGAGAAGAGACGTGCCATTGGCAAAGAGATAGCTAGGTTACTTAAGGCTAGATTTATCCGAGAAGTCCTTCACACCCGATGGGTGGCCAATCATGTACTTGTCCCCAAAAAGGGAACCAATGAATTAAGAATGTGTGTTGATTACACCGGCTTGAACAAAGCATGTCCCAAAGATCCGTTTGCTTTGCCTCGCATTGACCAAGTAATTGACTCGACGGCTGGCTCGGAGCTTTTGTGCTTTCTCGATGCATACTCAGGATACCACCAGATCAAGATGAGGAAGTCGGACCAATTGGCCACTTCGTTCACTACCCCATACGGCACGTTTTTCTATGTTACGATGCCCTTTGGGATGAAAAACGCAGGTGCTACCTACCAGCGGACAATGCAACGTTGCCTCCACGACCAAATTGTTCGGAATGTTCACGCCTATGTGGATGATATCGCGGTGGTGTCTAAAAAGTCAAACGACTTAATCACCGACTTAAAAGAAACCTTTGATAATCTCCGGAAATACAACATGATGCTTAACCCTAAGAAGTGCGTCTTCGGGGTTCCAGCCGGCAAATTGTTGGGTTTCATCGTTTCCCAACGCGGAATCGAGCTCAACCCGGAGAAAATCAAGGCCATCTTAAACATAAACCGTCTGACATGCCTAAAGGACATTCAACGGCTAACATGTTGTGTTGCAGCAGTTAGTCAGCCGACTTGGATAGAAGGCTCTGCCGTTGTACAACTTGCTGAAGAAGGCGGACAAATTCACATGGACAGACGAAGTAGATGTAGCATTGAAGCAGCTCAAGGAGATTCTTTTCTCAGCGCCCATCCTTGCAGCGCCCGAGCCTGGAGAGCCCCTATTAATCTATATGGCGGCAACCAACCGGGTAATCAGCATCATCGTCGTGGTAGAGCGGAAGGAACCAGGCTATGAGCACGGAGTTCAACAACCAGTTTACTATGTGAGCGAGGTCTTGACGGAGTCCAAGCAGTGTTACCCGCACTACCAGAAGATAGCTTATGGAGTATTCCTTGCTTCTCGGAAGCTGAGGCATTATTTTTAGGAGCACCCAATCACAGTGGTGAGCAAGACTCCACTGTCCGACATAATCAACAACATCGATGCTACAGGAAGGGTCGCGAAGTGGGGCATTGAGCTTGCCGCCTTTGAGATCACCTACAAGAGATGCAACGCTATCAAGTCACAAGCCTTGGCGGATTTTGTTGCAGATTGGACGGAGATGCCAGATTCTACTCCGTTGCCGGAACCAGAGTACTGGGTGATGCACTTTGAAGGATCAAAGCTGCTCAACGGCTCGGGGCTGGTGTGTTGCTGCAGTCACCAACAGGAGACAAGCTACACTACGTTCTGCAGATCCACTTCGAGGCTACAAACAACATGGCAGAGTATGAAGCACTCGTTCACGGACTTCGTGTAGCCAAGGATATTGGCATCAAGTGCATAGTTTGTTGTGGCGATTCTGACTTGGTTGCCCAGCAGGTGGCTGGCACCTGGAATGCGCGGAACCCTATGATGGTGGCATATCGAGATGAAGTGGACGAGATAGCCAGGAGCTTCTTGGGCTACGAAGTCAAGTATGTACCTAGGGAGCAAAACGAGGCGGCTGATCTGCTGTCTAAGCTTGGATCAGGGCGCAAGAAAATTCCGCCAGGAGTTTTCCTAGAGCATCTGTGCACACCATCTGTGAAGGGAGCCGACATCAACAACCCGGATAGAGCTAACTCTTTCGTCAACATGGTGACTAAGGTCCCTCCGGCTTGGACAAAACCGTTCATGGAATATCTCGAACATGGAACTTTGCCCGACGACGAAGTCGAAAGACGGCAAATAGTATGAAAAGGAAAGGGTTACACCATCATAAATGGGAAACTCTATAAAAGGAGCACTACTGGCGTATACCTAAAGTGTGTTTCCCAGCTAGAAGGTATAGAAATCCTACGCAGAATCCATCTCGGAGACTGCGGGCATCACGCCGCTCCTTGATCGTTGGTCGCGAAAGCCTTCCGGCAAGGATTCTACTGGCGGACCGCGAAGGCGGACACCGACAAGCTGGTTGAGACGTGCATGGGATGCCAGTATTATGCCCGACAACCACATGTTCCTGCTGAAGAATTGCGAACAATACCAATAACTTGTCCGTTTGCAGTCTGGGGGCTAGACATGGTAGGACCGTTACAGACGGCACCTTGTGGGTTTACGCATCTTCTTGTAGCGGTTGATAAATTCACTAAATGGATAGAAGCTAAACCCATCAGAAACCTTGATGGGGAAACTGCCTTCAGGTTTGTCCGGGATCTAATGGTGAGATTTGGTCTCCCACATAGCATTATCACCGACAACGGCAGCAATTTTTCACTCGGAGAAGTGGAGGCTTATTGTTGGGAGAATGGCATCAGACTTGACCTTGCATCTATGGCACACCCATAGTCCAACGGTCAGGTTGAGCGAGCCAATGGGTTAATTCTACAGGGAATCAAGCCACGTCTTGAGGCACCGCTACATAGAGCAGCTGGAGCCTGGGCGGAAGAATTGTCATCTGTGTTGTGGATTTTACGAACTACACCCAACAGATCCACCGGCTACACCCCTTACTTCATGGTATTTGGAGCAGAAGCCATCTTGCCTTCTGACATCCTTCATGATGCACCAAGAGTTGTCGCCTACGACGAAGATGACGCTGAAGAATCCAGACGCCTAGATGTGGACCTTCTCGAGGAGGAGCGCGTTTTGGCATGCCAAAGATCCGCCATCTACCAGCAAAAGCTACGCATCTACCATAGTCGCCGCGTTCGGCATCGCTCGTTTAAAGAGGGGGATTTGGTGCTCCGACTTAAGCAGAAGAAGTCACACAAATTATCCCTGCCATGGGAAGGACCGTTCATCATAAGCAAGGCACTACTCAATGGGTCTTACTACCTTGTTGACAATCGTGAACTGAAGGATAGACCCAACGAGGATCATAAGCGTAAGGGACGTGACCCGGATGATGACTACCCGGAGCTTGATCGGCCATGGAACATAGCACAGCTATGTCCTTTTTACACTTAGCATTTTTTATCTAATTGTGTACTCTTATATGATCAATGAAATAAAGCTCTCTGGTTCACTCATATTTCTGAGTCTTTTACCTCCTTTAGTGTTCATTTTGGATCATGTAAAACGTTTATGCACAAGCTTTGCGATTGCACTTGTGAAAATTCCGCCTACAGGCGTTAGCTTAAGTTTTCTGGTCTACACGTTCTTTGTCGTTTTTATGTGGATTCTGGAGTAGTGACTTTTGGCACTTATTGTCGGTGATTTTATGCTCAGGTTATTGACGGTTACATTGGTCATCATCACCTAAGCGCATGGTTCAGACAAAGAGTCTTCCGACTCACGAAAAGCCAAGCATAAGAATCAAACTAATGGATAAGCCAGCACTTGCTTAAAACAATATATACATGATGGAAACTAGTTCTTGAGAAGCAGGAAGTAACAACCATTGTTTTCCGCCTTAAGTTACATAAACAAGTTTTTTCCGCATATGCACCAAAGGTGAAACAAATATTACAAAGTTGTGCTTCACTCCTTTGGCGCAGGTGACTTGGAAGCAGCATCATCACCAGCCGGAGAACCACCCTCGAAGTAGGCGCTGTGGTGGGACTCAGAGGAACCTTGGTTACCGCTGTCGATGATGTTCATGGGCACGAAGACGTGGACGTCCACCAACTCTGCAACTCTGGTGTCATAGCTCGCGAGTGACGACAAGATGGCTTCATGGTTAATCTCTTTGCCATCATCGTCGACGTCGGGAATGCCATAGGTCACCGTGTTGATGGCGGCATCTTCATAGTGTGGCTTCACCATTGACAGCGCCATCCTTGCGCCAGCCCGTGCACATGAAGCTTTCCATCTTGTGATACGCTCGGGGGCTCGGCGTAGAATCTCCGAGTACTTCACCACGGAGTACGATGCCTTGATGTTTATCTGAAGGAGCTTGGCGATCTCCTTGGCTTGCGTTATGGCGGTGTTGATGAAGTTTCCGGCAAGAACCATGCATTCCTTGGGTAGAGGAGGTGATCGGGTTAAACCCATAGGAGCTGCAATTTCCGACAAGGAGCGCATGAGTTCAACAATTCAAAGTATCCAGACTACAGAAATCCAAGACAGAGAAAACTTACTGAAGATGCTGGCCTCAGCTTGCCAGAGGGTGTCCGCCAAGGATTCTTTCTCTTGTTGGAGGAGCTTATACGCCTCGCTATGGCGTTGATTTTTCTCATCGGCAGCTTGCTTCTGATCTTTTAAAATCGCAATCTCCTCCTTCAAGCGATTGATTTCCTCGGTGGCGTAGTCCTGCAGGACCTTCATCGACTCCTCATGCATTTTCAACATGTCCTTCCTCTCCTGCTTAAGAATTTTGTTCTCGCTATCCAACTCTTGAATGTGCTTGGATTGCTCGACAAATATTCTTGGCCTTGGCAATGGTTTCTGTAAGTTGGAGAAAGAAAAGTACACAGTGAGTACTCGGAGAATATGGGCACAATACCAAGTCCGAATGCAAAAAAGAAAACAAATGCTTGCTCTTGGTGATCTGTTCCTTCAAGAAGGCGCTTTACCCTTTTCAGCTTCCAGGTCTGCACGCATCTTCTGGTACTTGTCTTTGGCCATGCCCCTCCGAGCGCTCTCGTTCTATGGCGAAAAGTTCAAAGTTAAAACGTTGTTTGGTCTGCTTGGAGCATCTAGATGGAATTTTTCCACCTAGACGCTTGGGGGCTACAGCGAGAATTTTTGACTTAATAATATGCTTAGCTTTTCTTTAATCATCTAGCGGAACTAATTCAGTTACAACTAGAATCTTGGGGGCTACAGTATGGAAATTTATAAACATTGCGTATGCTACTCTTAAAGCATCTATTTGGAATATTTAATTCCATCTACATGCTTGGGGGCTACAGTGAGAGTTTTTTCTAACTTAGTCACTCTTAGAGAATATAGATGCAAAAACCTATGGTTTTTCCGTCTACATCCTCGGGGGCTATAGTGGGATACTCATATGAAATGCAAAAGGAAAAGAAAACTTACAAGTGCGATGATCTTGAGGTTCGTAGCACTCTCGGCCAACAGCTTGGCAAAGGATTCGCTGTTTCCTTACAAGATTTCTGTTTGCCGGTGGAGCTCATCTAGACCGCACGTCGGAGATGTCGGCGCCGCACCAGGGACCAAAGCAGTGCTACCCGGTGTAAGTACCGGATAGACTATCTTTGCATAAGCTATGGTTTTCTTGGGTGCGGGGGCCCCGCCAACGGCAGAGGTACCTGCTTCCACCACCGCCTTACCGCCACGATGGCATCCTTAGCCGGAGCTTCAGCCATTTGGTGGGCGGCACTCTCTTGTGTCGCCTTCTCGCCGACGATTGCAACCTCGGTAGAAGCACCTGAGTCCACTTCCATGGCGGAAGGGCCAGATGCGTCCTTAGCTTGTGAGCTTGTCAGGGCAGACGAAGGCTTGACGGAGGGAGTGGTAGGGGCGATGGCGGGAGATGCGTCGCGATGCAGCATATCCTTGATAGTGTTGGGCCACGCAAAGATAAAACAAAACTTTTTCCTCTAACGTGGTGATCCCAAGATCTAGCTAAGGTAGAAGGCCACGAGGTTTACCACTAGACGCGCAGTTGCGGATTACTGATGAAGCGCATCAGTTGATGCAGTGCAGTCCTCACGATCCGATCGTCCTGGTGCTGATCGCACAACACCTCTGTTGGTATCCACACGTACAAGGAGGAGCGCCGGCGGCGAACTGCTAGGTTCATAACGACGGCTGGACTGGTGTGGAGCTAGGGTTTCCAACACATGGAATGACCTAACCGAACAACGATTAACCTTTCTGGGTTAAGGTGCTCCACTATATATAGGGAGTGAACGTGGGCTCTGCTCGCGCGACCCATTCACTAAAGCCCATATAACACTAGTCACCGTGAGTCCAACTCACTAACTCAGTCCTAATCGGTTTAGGTCCAAACCAACCAGATTACAAGTTCAGATCCAATCTGAACTTGCTCCCGCTCTTAAGTGTGTGACCCCGCAGGCTCATGGCTACTTGGACACGATTGGAGTCCGACTCTCAATCGATCAGTCGGTAGCGGCTCCTAGCAGAACGTGCCGACTCCCAAGTACCAAAGAGTCATGACGACTTTCCTTTCCAATGCGACTTACGTCCGAGTCCCTTTTGCCTCACGATATACCTTGTCAGACTATAGGCGAATATATGTCATCCCTTAAATAGTCTGACTCTCTTCTCGATCCGAGATAAGTGATTCACTCGACTAACTCTTAGTCGATCGCCTCGGTTAACACTTAACCGAGTCGTGCATGGCCATGCTTTCCGAATCATATCTCATAAGAGGGCCCAGAGAATATCTCTCCAAGTGGAGGGGCAAAATCCCATCTTGGTTATTCACATCACGTAGCTTGATTCTCAGTCATCCCGAACCCTGCCTTTATAACTGCCCAGTTATAGATCAGCGTTTGACAGAACCTAAGTCGGTGATCCTCAACTCGGACTATGCAACAACCTCAGGTCTAAGGATTACATTGATTGAGATATACAAATGACAACTTGTTCGTTGTACCTCAATATGGGTCAATCCGACTCGCTAAACTCTTTAGTCGAATCTGTGTAAGTTGGAATAGCATCTCCATGCCCATGACAAGTGGAACCGAGTCATCAAGCCAACTTTCACATTGGTCTAAGTTGTGTGTCCAGCACAACCTCAATGACCAAGGATATTTAGTACAAACAACATGAATGCATAGTTCCACAACCGAATCACATATTCAATGATACACATCAGATGTTTATACAAGGACTACTTAATATCCTTATGAATACAATGGGAAAACTCATCATACATGATTGCCTCTAGGGCATATTCAAAACAGATAGTTCTAGAAGCCCCCAATTTGGAGGTCTTCTTGAGGCTGGTCGTGGCTTTCTTCCTGAAACGTGCAAAATGCATAAGTACAGGAGCAAGACAGATAAATAGACAATGTCGGAAGAAGAGAAGCTTAAACAAGTGGGGGTGCTTTGGCAAAGGAGATCCTAGTAACTTTTCTATTTTCCGCCTCCAGGGTGGCGGTAGTCTTCTTGGAGGCCCCACCCTCCGTCTTCTTCTTCTTGCTAACAGAGCCTCGTCGTCGGACACGACCGTAACTTCCTTCATCTTTGGATCATAGATTTGGGCAGCCAGGTTGCCCTCCTCTAGATCGATAAGCTGTTAAATGAGAAGTCACCGTGTTAGATAAGATGACACTTGCAAGACGGAAGAACTGGAGTATATATCATACACGGAAAATAAATACCTACCTTTGGGCACTTGTCATCTACGAACATGTCGTAGGTGATGGTGATGCCACGCTTCTTATCCTTCACCTTGACGATGTCCTTAAGGCGGAGCTTGACGGAGTCGCTTGAGAAGTTGTCCACGGAGATGTGGAGGCTATCCCGTCTGTCGCTGGTATACTCGTGCATGAGCTTCGCGCAGTACTGTAGAGGTTGGATTTGCCTGATGAACCAGCACATGGCTAGGTCCAAACCGGTCAAACCCGTCTCTACGAACCATTCTATCCGCCTTATGGCGCGGGAAGCATCAAGGTCGGAGGGAAGGGAGGCCTGGGATCTCCATGACGAGGCTTCAGCAGCGGCTCCGTCAACGAAGTCTGGGTACGTTACTTGTCGGCCAGCCAAAGGGATGTCTGGGCCGTAGAAGCACGTCTGTTGCCAATTTTTGCAGGACTCGTGGCCGACGATGTCGGGGAACCGCCGTCCAGGTCGAATCTTGAAGCTTATGGTGCCGCAGTTCCTGAGTTCTTCCTTGTTATGTCTGGCTTCACGCTTGACGGTGAAGAAGTATACAAAGATTTCTAACCTAGGCCTTATCCCTAAGTATCCCTCGCAGAGCGCCGCGTAGTTGCTAAGCACTAAGATACTATTGGGGGAAAGATTCTAGGGCTGGACTCTATAGTGATTCAAGACGGAAAGGAAGAAGTTGGAGATGGACAGGGAGACGCCGCGTACCAGTTGGTCTTTGAGGTACACCTTTTCTCCGGCTTGAGGAGAAGGTGTAACCTCGCCGGCCGGCACCGCCCGCCAGGCGAGCCCCTCCATCGCAGGAAGGTAGACTTCGGCGATCATCTCTTGGATATCACGGTCTGTGATATCTGAGCCGCGCTAGTCGCCCTTGTGCGAGTCTGGCTCCTCCTCCAACGGCTCCAGCGCTGCCAGATTAAGGTCGCCGCCGGTGGACTCAATCACCACCGATGCGGGGATGACTAGGCCCTCTGGAGGCATGACGATGGAGCTCGCCGGCTTTGCCGCGGCTTCGTTTGACGCCGCCATGGAGGGAGAAGTGCTTCTGGTGTGACACCCCCAGGATCAGGGCTAAACAAATCCCAGACCTCCGTCTGATATAAGCTTAACCTTGAGCTCGAGAATATCTAGTGAAGAATCGATAACAAGGCAGTGACCCTACGACACAAAAACTTATTACAGCAAGCTCAGAACTGAGCAGAGAACCAAATTATTACAAGCAGAGGTCACTGACCACAAACATCAAACAACGGAAGGCAAATTATTCTATTAAGTATAGCAAACTTAACAAATGGCCTAAGAGTCCTGAAGCATTACGATGACGTCCCAGCCCATAGATTCCAGGCTGCCGGCCGGGAACCCCAAGCTACTCATCGATGTCGATGAAGTACGGAACTCGTCTTTAGCTGAACACTTGCTCTGCCAAAAGTATCAACAAAGCAAGGGTGAGTACAGGGTGTACTCTGCAAGACTTCTGGATGGTGGAGTTGTTTTGCATAAAGCCACTTTTGTTTATAAAAAAAGAGGAGGAAGAAGCTCGTCTAGTCGAAGTATTTTAAAAGGGAATAAGAGAGTAACATCTCTGAAATATTGATCATCATGTTTTGATATCCACCAAATCATCATCATGTACCAAATAGGATCACCCCCTCGTACCCATGAGGAAGCATCCTTAAGCACACGTTGATCTGCCAAGTTTTAAGATTAGGTTAAAGTTATCTATGATCTTAGAATCTGGTCACCAAGCGTTCATAACCGTGAACACGGCTTTTCGAAAAGATTTAACCCTGCAGGGGTGTACAACTTTACCCACACGTACCAACCGACTCTTAATGCCAGTACATTAGCCCTCTTCCTTGGAAGGCCGGCAGAGGGTGGTTGGCCATGACCTTTACCTTGCTTTCGTCGAGACCATGAGTCACGCAATAAGTATGGCTCCGCCGTAACAGGTCAAATACCGAAGCCGGTACTTAAAGATGTGAGGCGAGATTGGTTTACCAGGGGCGCTATCTACCCCAAGCAACCTCGGCCATGCTTATCTAGCTGTTATGAATGCACCAACTTCACCCGGTAAATCTTTCAAAAGGTTTTCTATGCATATGTCGAATGGAACGCCTGAACTATGTGACTCGTGGAATCTACTAGGCAAGTTAATCAGGCGAGGGGTTCCCAAGCCCCGTGTGGTTGTACGCTTGTCTCGGTTCCAAAGGCAAGAACTCAGGTCCTAGTGGTGGCGAGCATGGGACTAGAAAAACCACATCCCACTGTGGCCTCCCATACCAGCCTTAGCATGTTTAACTCATATCACCTCCGTTATCATCTCATCACGTTCTCCTGTTATACTAGATTCTCTGCATCTGATACATCATCTAGATGGACCAGAACTGACAGCTATGCACGGCTAAGCAGACACATATATAAGCTCTAGCGGTGCACACAAGCCAAACCTAGTTATGCTAGGAGCAGTGGATCAGGTAATATAAGCTCAATGAGAGTAATGCAATAGATAGGATACTTTATCTATCGATAAAAGACCACAGTAGAATCATATGCATTATGGCAGAATTGAAATGCTTTCGAAATCGTAGGATGATATCATGGTGGGTCTATGCTTGCCTTTGCCAGTTGATGACAGATAAACAGATCTTCGAGAGCCTTGAACTTGACTTGGTTAGAGTTGATCAAGTATTGTTCGTCAATCTTCGATGGTGTTGTCCTCGGCCTTCGATCTCGATCTCGATATCGTATTCTATCGGGAAGAACGGAACACCGAAACTAAAGGGAAAACAATCAACACATGGCATCGATGCAATGCTCAAGCAAGGATGATGATATGACAAGTTAAATTGTATTGAATTGAAACCCTAAAGCATGCTCGACAACTTAATCGGGGTTCCGAGGGGTGAAAACCCTAAATCGGGGAAACTCCGGAATCACCTGTGAGGGGTTACTATGTTCTTCTAATTAAACTTGACATTTAAGTTGTTGAACAATGCATGATTATAGGTTAGATAGATAGGCTTCATTTTTCTGAACATTTATATATATTATTCATATTTTCTAACTTATAAATAATAAGTTATTGAATTTACAATATTTAAATCATTTTCTGGAATTATAAATCAATTTAAAAGGTTTATTGCGTCATGCTGACAGGGGGCTGACATCACACAGGTGGGGGGGTTGTTTCGTACTGGGGCTAAGGCTAGCCCCAGTCAATGACTTCTGGGGCCCGGGAGCCACGTAGGCTTGCCACCGTGGCAACCATGGCCAAGGCCACCTCACTGCCACGCGGGCGCCATGTCATGGCCACATGGGCTCGCCGGCGGCCACACTGGACGGTGGCGGGGACGGCACTAGAGGGCGCGCGGGCAAGCGGGGTTGGGTGCGTTCGAAGCAGCGTAGCAAGGCAAGCAAGATAGTGGTGGTGCCCCTCGAAAGAGGTCACCGGAGCAACGTCTCCGACGGTGGACAGCGGCAGCAGTTGCAGACACACGGCGGTGGAGCGATTTAGAGTGAGAGGGAAGAAACGGAGGGCGCTGCTGTGCTCAGGGGCTCACCACGAATCGAGTAGTGGGGTCGGGGAGGCCGGAGGAGCTCTAGGTCGGCAGTAATGGCGCCAACGGTGGTCATCGGTGAAGAAGAAGACGGAGTCGATGGAGATGACTCCGATCGCCAGGGCTCAATTCCGTTGGAGGAAAGGGTCAACACGACAAGGCGGAGCTCGTGGTGGCCTCAGGGGAACCTGGGGTGGCCGGAGACGGCGGGGCGACGCAGCATCTGCACGGCTAGGGTTCGGGTTCTCGTGAGAGAGGAGAGAGGGAGGTCGGGGAAGAGAGGGGGAGTGGATGGGGACGGCCAGGGCATCGGCGGGGCATCCTTATCCAAGCTCCGGAGCGGCGAGCGGCGAGGATGAAGGCGGCGCGGATCGACGGCCGGCGGCGCGACAGAGAGCAGGTTGCCGTTGATGGGGAAGACGACGAACAGGGGCGAAGGAGTAGCGGGTCGCGGGCGGGCTTCCTGGGCCTATGCGGGCCAGTGTGGGCGACAGGGAGAGAGGGACAGGGTGGGCTCAGCCCAGTTAGCTAGGGTTTGCTCTTTTTTTCTGTAAAATGTTTTTCCAATTCCTTTTTCTGTTTTCTATTTGTAATTTCATATCAAGTATTGTTTTAAGCATTCCAAAAATACCAGGAATTTGTATAAAGTATATAAAACATTGTGGGGCCCTTTTATTCAGATTGGGCTCCACTATTTTTGATTTTCAAATATTTTCAAAATCACATTGAAGGAATTTCAAAGAGAGGGGAAATATTAGGGTTTAGGGTTTGCATTTTATTTCTTAATGCATGCAAATTTTGATATGATGCTCATGGATGCACAATCAACCCTAAATATAGATTAACTAAAACTGGGGTGTTACAGCTGCTGGCCATGGAGTGAGGTTGGGTGTGACTGGTACGGATTGGAGGCTAGGATTTTTTTCGCGAGTTAGGCGTGGAGAGCTCGAGGGGGCGCGCGCTGGAGGAAGAAGACGATGCGAGGAGAATGAGGTAAAAAGGGGGAATTTCCACCGCGGTTACTATTTATCATCTCCAGTGTCAAGATTCGTGCAGCTTGATCGTACGGTTGCCGCATAGACGACGTGTTCGCGAACGTGCGCGGAAATTTCGCCACGTCTCCAACCGTCACCGCCAACGGTTCGCATCGCTCGTGCGGGAAAATCGGACATGATTGCGTTCTCTGCATGTGTGAGTTATGAGGCGTCGCTGACCTAATCCTATGTCGTCCTAGCTGGCATAGGCAGATGAGCCGTCACATCGGAATATTCCGGCATGGATGGTCCAGTCCGGATACGGAAGAGTACGATGGAAGATTCAACATTTCTCCGACTTACATATTGAAGACGGAGAAATCCTTGCAGGGTTCTTTGGTAGGACTACAAGATATTGCTTGACGATTTGTCGATATCCATCTAGACGGAACATTCCACACGGAGAGGCAAGACGGCGCAAGATCTCGGAGTCCTCCGGGGGATACTGTTGGGGATATGCTATATGGGTATCCTCATAGCATGTCACTTATCCGGATAACCCGGGTGTCCCAGAGTTGGTAGCATGGCCTATGGCCTGTTGGGCGGCCCAGTTAGATGGATCCAGAAGGGAGGCCCATGCCGGATAAAGGAACGCTACGGTTGGAGTCACCGACGTACCCGGAGCCTTGGAGTGCAAGATACACAAGACTAGTAATAGACGGTGTAGGACTCTGTAACCTGACCGGCTAGGCCTTTTCCCTGTAACCCTAGGACTTGGCGACTATATAAGTCGGGCCTATGGGAGCCTTTAGGGCACGTTCATAGACAACTTCATATAACTTCGCACAGCGAACCTATCTCTGTAACTCGGCGTATTGCCCTTATAGTGATTTATAGCAGAAGTAGGATTCTGCCACCGTCGTGGGATCTAAACCTGGGTAAGCTGTGTTACCTCATACCCGTCAATCGTCCGGCTTCCCCCATGTCTCTAAACATGCACTGTGAGGACCCCTCCATGGCGTACTCGTCGGCAATACCACAACAACCATTGGATTATTGTTTATGTTCAGATTGTTATTCATCACCATATCATCTTTGATCTTGATCCATATGATGTCTTGTGAGTAGTTCGTCTAGTTCTTAAGGACATGGGAGAATTCATGTTGTTATTAGTGGATTTGTGTTGAGTTATTATTCAATGGTTTAGTATTTAAGTTGTGGTGCTATTCTTCTAGTGGTGTCATGTGAACGTCGACTACATGATACTTCACCATTTATGGTCCTAGGGGAATGCATTGTGTATTTGGCTACTAATGGCAGGGTTGCCGGATTGGCAGAAACCTGAACCCCCGTTAGGACACCTTTGCACAAGGGATCATAGGATCTCAGAGTTTAAGGCTGTGGTTAGGCTTATATCTTAATTACTTTCCTGTAGTTGCGGATGCTTGCAGGGGGTTTAATCACAAGTATGTATTAGTCCAAGTAAGGTAGGTACATTAGCACACGTTCACCCACACAACACTACAACACCAAAGAAGAGTACTCAGCTATTTGAAGCGAAAGCAATTGACAGAATTCCCATGTGTCCTCGAGAACGTTTGGTCCTTATAAGTATTTCCACCGGCTTGTCCTTTGCTAAGAAAGGATTGGGCCACTTGTTGCATTTGTTCTTTGTCTTTATTACTTGCACTTTGTTTTGTTGCTTTATCAAAAAACCCCTAAAAATCCGTTTGCTAAGTATTTACAGAGAGTTCCTGCTCCATACCACTAGTCAACACCTTCTGCTCCTCGTTGGCATCACCACTCCTATTTATCGAAAGTACTATGATACACCCCCTATACTTGTGGGTCATCAGCCGGTAAGGAGGTCAACGGTGTGTCCATCATCCGCACCTTCCTGAAGCGTCGGGTGCAGCCACTCCAAGCGAGGGCGCACCCGATGTTTCTATATGATGTCTGCCACGATCCGATGAGAGTTTCACCTGAGGAGTTGTCTTCGGGCGACCTTGATAGAGCGCTTCGGCCCCTGCTGAAGTACAAGGTTGACGAGGACATCCCGAGGAAATCCTTGACCTCCCCGTTCTGCGCCAAAAATGTGGTTCCGCAGGTGGAAAACTTGTAGTTTGCGCATTGCACTTTTTTGAGTGTTTTTGCAGCTTGTAGTGTCACTAATATTCTGTCTTTCGTTTGCAGGACCTCTAGGTAGCTGGGATGATGCCCCCTTTACCTGAGAAATTTCTGGTTACGTCGGATAACGAAGTTGTGGATTCTGAGTCCCAGCTTCTTCTGGCGCAATCTCCTACCCTGGAATCCCCTGAGGCGAGTGAAGGGCGGACCGGAAAGCGCACCCGGAGTGAGTCTTCAGATGGGTCTACCCCACCAACTCCAAGGGGTCCATCGTTCCTCCAGCAACACGACGAGGAAGAAGGTGCGTTTTCTGCTCCTTACCCCGCTGTGCACATTCAAGCGGTGGCTCCACAGCCGCCAGCCAAGAAGAAGGAGAAGGCGGCTCCCGTCTTTAATTTATCGGACATCGAGTCATAAGTTACTCTACTTGAGTCCTTTTTCTATTTTTCGTCTGGGTAGTGTTAGTTGTTGCTGATCTGATAGTGCTTGCAGCAATCCTTCGGAGAAGTCCCTTGACGGGGACACTCAGGAAGTTATGGCGGAGTCGAAGCTGATGGCTTCTATCCCCCAGGTGGTGGCCGACTCTGAGGACGATGACCCGACCTCCTCCAGGCGAGAATCTCAGGCAGTCGTAACTCATAAAGCAGCATGCAGACCTTCGGAGTCCATGCCTAAACACGTAAGTGTTGTATTTTTACTCCATGGGGGGAGCCCCCGAGTCCCTTTTTTGTATGACATGTTGATATTTTTGCTTTGAGGGGGAGCCCCCGAGCCCTATATTCATCGACTTTTGTTTTTGTTTCTTCTGTAGCCCTTTGTGCACAGCGCTAACCTTCTCTTCCAGCAGCATCTGGCGCTGTAGGCTGAGCTGAAGCAGCTTTAAGGTGTGTGGTTTTTCACCCTGTTTATTTTTTGTGTGCTCCAAGTCTTTTGCTTGCGTTGATTCTGTGTTTCTTCGTGCTGCAGATGATAACAATGAAGTGTTCCGTAGGCTGAATGCTCTTGAAAAGAGCCTCGGCCAGGCGGGGAAGAGGGCAACTGATGCTACGGAAGCTAAGGAGCGCCCGCAGAAGGAGGCTGAAGATTGCGAGAAGCAGCTCGCGGCCGTTGGAGCCACCCGGTAGAAGGAAGTGGCTGATAAGATCATGGCTGCGGCCAAGGCTATATCTGGTGAGTTTCTCTTATCCCATGTGGGTGTTCTGTTTTTAGAGTGTGTTTTACCTTTTATCAATCGAGTCTTCTTGTTAGATGCGTCTGGCCTCACGTTTGATCATGGTGCGCTGGAGCACGGAGATGCTTTGGCCGATGCTGCTGCAATCGGGGATCACTGCCCACTGCTGCTGGTTCCTTGGAGAAGGCCAAGAAAGTGCCCACGCGATTCTACAAGGAGGTCGCTCCCAAGGGCATTGCCCTCGACAACATCGATTCCCTTGTGGATGCTGCAGTTAGAGGAATCCTCGGCGGGGTACAAGCGCAAGCAGAAGGGCATCAGCACTTCCATGGGGCTGGAGTCGAGTTGGACTTGCCGCAAGTCAGTCCAGGATGCCAACGGTGGCAGATGGCTCTGAGGTAGCTTTAGCCCTCTTTGCTTCTCGCTGTAAGCATTTTGGGCCTAAACTCATCGACCTCCTAGCTGAATATGCGGTGAAGCAGCAGCATGAGGCCAAGAGCAGGAAGTATGGCTCCGAGACTGCTCCGGATGTGGGTGCTTAGGACTTTTGTAATGTAGCTAGTGTAGCTTATCCTTTTGATGCTTTTGTAACAAACTTGCGAATGAACAAGTTTCACTTTGCCATGAGGTGGCCTTAATTATGTATATAAGTCTATCTTTGAGCTACTGCCGAAAGTACTTGTGATGTTTATACTTGTTTATTTGCTTCTAGGATCATTTGGGTCAGGTTTCAGTGGTTACTCCGACTGCACCTGAGCCTCGACCATCCTTGGATGACGCCTTGCAATTGGGATTTCTTCGCGATCGCGTCCATAGCCTAGAGAAGGATATCCTTAGCATCCGAGGACAAGCGGATGCGTGGAAGTTAAAGCCTGAGCGAGCCACTATCAAGGAGGAGTTCTTGCTTGGGGAGTTGAGGCAGATGGTGGGTGATGGAAAATCCACTCTTCTCTGGACTGATATGTGGAATGATGGATTTCTACATCATAAGCTTCCTCATCTTCTTTCTTATGCAAAAAATCCTCAAATCTTTGTTTATGAGTTCTTACAGACGCCTAACATGCAAGATCACTTTTTTCTCCCTCTGTCACAACAATCTTACCATGAATGTCAAAGCCTTGAGAAAATTCTTAGTGATGGAATGCAGGGAGAAATAGACAACTGGAGCTATATTTGGGGCAGTACTATTTTCTCAGTCCAAAAGGCTTATTATTCATTATCTGGTTATCAGTGTGTGCAGCCACACTTTTCCTAGTTGTGGAAATCCTCTTGTCAGCAAAAACATAAGTTCTTCTTCTGGCTTTTGATCCTTGATAGGCTAAACACCAGGAACCTTTTGAAAAGGAAAATATTTACTCTGGCTTCATATGACTGTGTGTTTCATGGTTGCACAAGTGAGGAAACTATTCTACACTTATTTTGGGCCTGTCCTTTTGCAAAAGCTTGCTGGGCTGAAATTTTCCCTCTCCAAGATTTTGATCACAATCTTTTTGAAGCTTTGGCCGGTATTAAAAAAGGCCTAAAAGTCCCTTTTGCAATGGAAATTATTATCCTAGGAGGTTGGGGCATATGGATGTGCAGAAACAATGAAATCTTCAACAACAAGCATGCTTCCCTTGAGGAATGGAGGGCTATTGTCGCTCAGGAATTAAGATGGGTCCTGTCTAGAATTAAGAAAAAGAATTACCGAGGCCTTAAAGATTGGATTAGAAATAATTTAGACAGGAGATAGCTGCTCATAGTGTTATCCCTCTTTTGAGGTGGCTTGAAACTTGTAAATATTTACTTGTAACTCTATATGATTATAAAAATTGCAGTGGGGTTCTTTACCCTACTGTTTTACCCTCAAAAAAATGTAAGTCATCGTGAACAGATGTTCTTTTGGGTGCACCTTATTTGTATGCTATCTTATTTTGTGCTTTGTGCAGATGTGAATCTCATTCCGAGGGAAGAGAAGGAGCGCGTCGTAATTCGGATGAACTGCCTGACACAACAGGACCTGGAAGCTGGTGGTTTCTTCTGGATGGACCGTGATCGAGCCATCGTCCTTGCGACGGTGCAAGATCGCATACACCAGGTTCTTCGGGTGCTGAGGCAGGCGAGGTCTTCACTTGTGGCCATTTGGTCTGTCATGTTCCCCTTGGACGATGCGCCTTCTACCTTTCTGGGTTTTCTTGGTAAATTTCGGAATGTGGGACACGTCAAGGAGTTGGTGCGGCATCAGCTGATTGTAGGGGTCAAGGCTGCATTGTCTCTTGTTCGGTTGTATCGCCGTGATGTCAATCTTGCGGAGGTGGCGACTGGTCCGCCCCTTCGACCAGATGGCAGCTTATGGGACATGCGCCCTCATTATGCGGCTGTGGCGCAGCACGCTGAGGAAATTGTAGATTTGTTCGAGCAACGGGCGAATATAATGCTCCAGAACAATTAGGTCCTGTAAAGAAAAACAGATGATGTAAAAAAATTATGTATTCGAGTGGGCTTGTAATGCCCTTTGTAAAGTTTATGTGTTTTGGCACGTGGTGCATTGTTATGTGCATGTCCTTTTCGTTAGCCTGACATGGTCAGCTACTCAGGTTGTATGCATTGTTCTCAGTCGACAAAGTCGTGAGGTGAGGCGTAGCTCCCAAGCATATTTAGCGAGAAATAATACAAGGAAAAAACAATATTTGGGCTAAGGAACTTAGCTTTTATTCATAGCAAACAAGGAGGTACATTATTCGGTTGAATAGCCTTATTGAAAGTAAAGGGTAACTAGGGGTAGAAGCTTCGCAGTTGTGCGACGTTCCAAGGGTTGGAGTATTCAACTCCTGATGCGACGTCCATGAGGCGATAGGCGCCACCTTGGATGACTTCGGTGATGATGTAGGGTCCTTCCTAGGGTGACTCGAGATTCTTGGGTCGTTCTTGCTTGAGTCGCGGGATGAGGTCTCCTTCGACGTAGGACCTTGGGCGCAGCCGACAGCTGTGGTAGTTGCTGAGGCTCTGCTAGTAGACCGTTGAGCAAGCCGCGACGATGTGGCGTGCCTCGTCGAGTGTGTAGATGGTGTCTTCGAGTGCTTCCAATGATTCGGATTCGCTGTAGGCGATAGCCCGTGGGGCCTTATGGCGTACCTCAGTAGGTAGCACGGATTCGGCTCCGTGCAACATGAAGAAGGGCGTGTAGCCAGTTGAGTTGTTTGGCTTTGTACGCAGGCTCCAGATAACAGAGGGTAGCTCATCTGCCCAGGCTCCAGCAAGCCTTTCGAGTGGGCAAATTAGGCGCTTCTTAATGCCGTTGCCTATGAGGCAGTTGTCCTTTTCGACCTGTCCATTAGTCTGTGGGTGTGCCACAGAGGCGTATGATATGTTGATGCCGAGGTTCCCGCAGAAGGCTCGAAATTCCTTCGAGATGAAGTTTGTGCCGTTGTCCATTATGATGCTGTGAGGCACGCCAAACCTGTAGACAATAGACTCGGAAAATATTACGGCAGTTTTGGCTCTTTGGTTAGTGATGGGCATGGCCTCGATCCACTTAGTGAACTTGTCGACTGCGACCAGGAGGAAGACGTGGCCTCCTGGCGAGGACTTTGGCAGTTTGCCGATCATGTCGAGGCCCCATTGGGCGAAGGGCCAGGCCAGCGGTATGGGCCTCAGCTCAGATCCTGGCGCGTGTGGCTTGTGCGCGTATCTCTGGCAGGCGTTGCACCTCTGGACGATGTCCTTAGAGTCGTTCATGGCTGTTGGCCAGTAGAACCCAGCTCGTAGAGCTTTGGCGACTAGGGCTCGGCTGCCTGCATGATGGCCACAGATACCCTCATGGATGTCTTGGAGGATTCTTTTTCTGTCACCGATGGTGACGCACTGTTGGAGCACACCCGAAATGATGTGCTTGTACAGCTCGCCATTGATTATCGTGAAGGCTTTTGACCGGCGAGATATGCGTCAGGCATCTGTCAGGTCCTCAGGCATTTGATTGTTTATCACGTACGGAAGGTACGGTTGCGTCCATGTCTCCTCAATCTCCATGACCTGCATCCGGCTGACCAGCTCGGCTTCGGTGTCGAGCTTTTCGGGTCCTTCCTAGCCTTCGGGTAGCGCAGCCCCTGAGTGCTATGCTTCTTCGGCTGAGCCTTTTGGGAATTTCCTGTTGATAGAGGGTACGCAGATTTGTTCGAGGAACACGCCCGGTGGCACCTGTGCATAGGTGGAGCCAATGTTGGTGAGCCTGTAAGCTTCTTCGTTGCTTTCTCTGCCGACGTGCCGAAACTCGCAGACGTTGAAGCCTCCTTCGAGTGAGTTATAGAGCGCGTGGTACGCGATCATGTTGGCGCTGTGAGCGTCGCACTCGTTCATTGTCTGCTGGACGACAAGGTTCGAGTCACCGTAGGTGACGAGGCGTGTTACACTGCAGATCTTGGCTAACCTCATGCCGTGGATGAGGGCCTCATATTCGGCCTCATTGTTGGAGGTGCAAAATTTCATCCGAAGGACGTACTTCATCTTATCTCCTTTAGGGGACGTCAGTATGATGCCGGCCCCTGCTCCAGCCTCACGCTTCGAGCCGTCGAAGTGCATCGTCCAGGACTGCAACATGTCCGGAGTATCCGACAGCTAGAGCTCCATCCAGTGGACGAGGAAGTCAGGGAGGACCTGAGACTTGATGGCAGTGCTCCGCTCGTAGATTATATCCAGAGGGGACAGTTCAATGCCCCACAAGGCTACGCGCCACGTGGCTTCGGGGTTATTCGGGATGTTAGATAATGGGGTGTCGTTGATGACCATGATCTGATGCTCCTGGAAGAAGTGGCTCAGCCGACGAGCCGTCATGAATACGCTGTAGGCGAACTTCTTGTAGTGAGGGTACCTCTGCTTTGTTGGGGTCCGTACCTCGCTGTAACACCCTCAGAATCGACCCTATGCAAGATTCAGCGACTCCCGCTAAACTCGCATAGAAACGATTCAAAGGTGCCCACCAGCACTTTCGTGCGGGTGGAAAACGAAGTATTACCATTACACAATAGTCCACGATGGATCCCACAGAACAGATATATACAACAATGACTCAAAGAGTCGAGAATACAGATATACAATAGAAAGATCCAAATCACCTTTATAACAATACACGGTCCGAGTACGGACAAGATGCAAATTGATCTAAGAGCCCTGAAGAATAACCAATGGCGTCCATAACCCTGCCCAAGCCAAGCCGGAAGGGTAACCCTGCTAACGACGTCGATCTCAAAACCTGCTTAACAAAAATGGTGCCGACAAAGGCAAAAGAAAAAGAGAGCGGTCAGTACTGAGGCCAATACACGGTGAGACTAGAATTCGGCGGTCCTCGCCTACATAGGTATGGTGGACTGAAGCGGCAGCGTAGCATGCACTAAACAACCTATAGAGACTCAATACAACTGGCGACTATTAGATAGGGATAAGAAATACCTATTCGGATCCAACCTGAAACTATCACCAAGCATACCCATCCTGGTATTCCTCCCCCCCCACCCGAGACCAAACGAGGAAGTCAACCGAGGAACTCACACAGTTGGCAGTTTTATTCATTCCGTTATATTTGCGGCAATTACTAGTCAGATATAGATAGGATGAGTCATCCTGATATAATAAGTAGTGGGAAGATTTAGTTAACCATTCCATTGTAGTGGTAGTACTTACTAGTCAGATACATATAGCATGAGGCATCCCAAAACCCAGCAGTTGTTGGTACTTTTATTTAGCCATTCCGTTGTAGTTGCAATACTTACTAGTCAGATACAATGGTAACAGGTGACAACTCAAACCAGCAGTTGTTGGCACTTTTATTTAGCCATTCCATTATAGTAAAGATGATTACTAGTCATTATAAAGTCAAATTTATAACACTACTTTAGTTATAGTTGTCTATGATCGAGATACTGTGCTCCAAGTCGTCCATACCCGCAGACACGGCTTTCAGAAAGTTTTACCCTGTAGGGGGGTCACAAATAGCAACACACGCACGATCAACCTCGATAAAAACCAAATCAAAACCCAACGAGGCATCACGACAGAGCAATTGCAAGATTCATATAATATTTCAGGGGGCCACCCCACCAAGCAAACCGCTACGAAGTTGACCGGCTCCAAGACGGACCCAGAGGTTTGTGACGACGGCTGTAAACGACTGGGAACCCAAAAATGTGACTAGGCTTGTCAATACCGCGAAAACGTGGCACGGGGTTCCATAATAGTACAGGCGCTCCACGCGCAATCAGAATAAAGCAGTAAAGCATGGCATAAGTACAGGATGGTAATAAAGCCCCAAACTACTTTGTGGCCCCAAGAAATAAGATATGACTCAAGCTCTGGCTAGGGGGATTCATGGTCCCACATGCGGATAGTGCGAATATTCAAAGAACAGGTATCAAGTACTCGGGGTCCTAGGGGACACAAGTGGACGGGTAAAAACCAAATAACATCTATTGCCCACATGTGCCTCTGCATTATTTACCTACTTCATTTTTAGTTATTAAACGATAATTAAATCCATGATCATCTCCAACATTAAGCATATGGCGATGCTCCAACAATTATGGTACCTGAAGACATCGAAACAACACTTGAGCAAGCAACTGCGACTTGCAAGGCCAACTATCTACCAAATAATAGGTAATAGGAGGTGTCCAAGGCAATATAATGGCTGCAAGGGATATCACGGGTATGAAAACTAGGGCATCGTAACACAGATAGCAATGGATCATCAGGAGAAAATAAAGACTATGAAAGTAATAGGTAGAAAGAGGGAGAATGCTCGCCTGAAAAACATTGCCGAAGTTTCATAATCGAAGAACTTGTCGAAGCTCACAACATCTCATCGTCCTATCCGGGAAGAAGCAAAACACTAAAAGAAACACCAGATGCATATTTAATACTACGGCAAAAGGTTGAGCATGATGCATGTATGATGCGTGACATGGCAAGGATGCGATGCGATTAGGCAATATTAAACGGAACCGGGGTTCCGACATTTAATTAGTAGAATCATATTGTCTAGATACCCCGTAATATAAATGTTTTCTTAACAAGGCAAAACATGACACGGACGAGCTACAACAAAATTAAATGAAATAGGGGAAAACTATAGCAACATCCCACATATTCCATAAGTTTACTTAAACAGGTGTTGTGCAAATTACGACCAACCCACATGATGCAAGATGCAAATAGAAAAACAGATGTCATATTATGTTTTTTCACATCTTTCTGATCAAGTTTCGTATATACTTACAGAATGAATACGATTTGCAAATTATAGATAAATAAAAGAGAAAGGAAACGGCGATGGAAATAGAGACCCTGGCTGTATCGAGATTAAGAGACGACACTATTTGACATGAACTGTGGTGAGAAATTGGTTAAAAGGAATGAAAAAGAATTATATCGGCAACGTGGTTTGATCTCTGAAATGGAGTAGTGGAGGCGCATGGTCGTGTTGGTGTTAAACATGATACGTTCACATCATAAGAATACAAAAAGGCAGGATTAAGTTACTGACAAAACAGATCAAAAGATAATAAACAGGCTCATCTGGGATTTGATCATTGGACCGTTGCGACGGATGCGGTTAACCATCGGGACAAGATTTGCTTGATGTTTGAAATCATATCGGTGGGTTTTAAGTTGAATATATGGACCTGATTTTTTTAGTGTCAAACCTGACGAACTGAAGAAGTACAGAGGTGCTTGTTGCTGGTTCTTCAGAGATCGAGGCTGGTGCGCGCGATGGTGACCACTGGGGCTAAGATCGTTGCGGAACTACCAAAGAAGGCAATCGAATTTAATAGGACAAGTCGTGACAACCTAGCACACAGGCAGGTGAATCAAAAGATTTGGTGTCAAATGGGCTAGCTGATTCAATTTTTTGGAGGAAGATTCCGAGCGAATCTTAGAGAATTTTGTCACGCCAAAAAGGATAAGCTGGAGACGAATGTTAGGGATACAAGTTTGATGTACAAAGATTTACGAGAAGAGCACCACAACTAACGGAACTGGGACGTTTATACGGGGACTCTCACTGATGAAAACTGATGGACGAACACGGCAGAGATGCAGAGATATTCTCATGAAGATTCTGAGCAGGTCAGAGCACCGTTTTGATCGCGGTTTGCTGCGCGTGAAAATTGGATGAACCAAGATTGTAGGCGCATGAAGATCATCCTCGGGGATCAATGATATCAACCAGAAACTCCACGGAAACTTAGGCGGAACTGAGAGCGCGTGCGGAGGCTGGTGTGCGTGGCGCGCGTGAGCATGGATTGCGACGATGGCGGAGCGGAGCCGATGCAAGGCGAGGCCAGGGAGAGATGGGGTCGAGGTGGAGGCTCACCAAGCTACTTGCGGGCATGGTGGTGAGGCCAGGGAAGCTTGGTGACGGCGGCGCGAGGGGGTCATCCCTGACGGCGAGCTTGAGGACGCACAGGGACAGCGGCGGCACGCGGCGGCTCGTCGACGACGTCCAGCAACTGCTCCAAGTACTGCCCCTCTGTAGGCTTCTCTTGGCGAGGAGGAAAAGGTGAGGAGGGGGATATGGAGTTGATTGGGCTAGCTGGGCTCTGCCTCTGCTTTATGATAAAGCTAGAGAGGGATCATGAGGAGAGGATGAGAGAGGGGAGCGGGGTCACGCGGCTTGCGTGCGTGGTTGGTGGCGTGCAGGCGCGGCAGCGTGCAAACACATGAGCGAGAGAGGGGGAAGAGCAACAGGGCCGGTCGGGTGCACAAGGTTCAGAGAGACAGAGGAGTCCGGGTGTAGCTGGGCTTGATCGATATGCTTCAGGGAGGTTTCTGGTGAAAAAAAAGAAAACGAGAGAGGGGCACATATATATTAGGATTGTAGAAGATAAGCATAATAGAAAAAAAATAAAAGGATGGTACTATTGATATGGATTCCACACAAATACTAATGGGCATGATTTAAACTCGAAAATAAAATAAGAGCCCATATGTACTATGTAGTAGAAATAGAACAAGATTAGAAGACCCATGTAGATTGGATGTCAGCGATGGATGGAATCAAAATATATGCTCCAACTCAATTTGGACATTTGGCAATTATAAAAATATTTAAGACTTAACTAAATAGAATTTTGACATTATGGTTCCATCAAGTATGGCACCACTAGAAATAAAATATAGGGAGAGTAAACTAAAAGAAGTCAAATGGAAATGTTCAAATACAATTTAGCAAGAACCAAATACAAGCGAAATAATTAATGCGAGGATGCATGATGTCATGATGATGCAGAAAAATAAAATAACAAGCAATTTCTAGTAGTGGCTTTACCCGGGATGCTACACTCGCTAAGGTAGTAGATTGGGCGTTGGACCCCGTGGGTCTTGCCATCTTCGGGTCGCTCGACCACGAGTATGGTGCTTACCACCTGATGCGTAGCAACAATGTATAGCAGCAGGGGCTCCCGTTCCTTTGGCGTGACTAGGACAGGCGAGGTGGAGATCATCCGCTTGAGGTCCTCGAATGCGTCTTCTACTTCAGGTGTCCACTCGAACTTCTCCGCCTTGCGCAGCAGCTGATAAAAGGGTAGGGCCTTCTCGCCCATGCGGCTGATGAATCTACGCAGCACCGTGATTAGCCCAGCTTGCTGTTGGACGCCTTTGAGGTTCTTCGGCTTCTCCATGGCCAGTATGGCCCTGATTTTCTTTGGATTCGTCTCGATTACCCGTTGGGAGATGAAGTAGCCGAGCAACTAGCCAGATGGGACGCTAAAGGCGCACTTTTTTTGGGTTTAGCTTGATCTTGTAGTGATCAAGGTTATCAAACGTCTCGTGGAGATCGTCGATCAGCGTCTTGGCCTCCCTGGTTTTGATTACTATGTCGTGAACATAGACCTGGATGTTGGGACCGATCTGGTTTTTCAAGCACGCCTACATGCACCTCTGGTATGTGGCGCATGCATTGTTCATCCCGAAGGGCATGGTGTTGTAGCAAAACACTCCGAACGGCGTGATGAACGCCGTTTTATCCTGATCTTCGACCTTCAACCGAATCTGGTTTTCGCCTGAGTAGGCATCGAGGAAGAAGAGTTTCTCACATGCTGCAGTCAAATCAATGATTTGATCGATCCATGGTAGAGGGAAGTGGTCCTTGGGACAGTACTTTTTGAGCGATGTGAAGTCCACACACATCCGCAGGATGTCCGTGTCCTTTTTGGGGACCAGCACGGTGTTGGCCAGCCACTCGCTCTCCTTGATTTCCCTGATAAAGTTGGCACCGAGCAGTCTGTTGACTTCAATTCCAACGGCTTCAGCTCTTGGTTTGGAAAGTCGTCAGATCGACTGCTTGTCTGGTTTCGCATCAGGAAACACATTGAGTGCGTGCTCGGTGAATTCCCTAGGAATTCATGGCATGTCTGCAGGACACCAGGCAAAAATTTCCCAATGCTCACGGAGGAATTCGACGAGCGTGCTTTCCTATGCGGGACTGATGTCGTTGGCGAACAACGCCATCTTGGAGGCGCCCGTTGGGTGGACCTGCACCTTCTTTGTGTTGACCGTGGAGTCGAACGACATATCAGGTGTGTTTTGTCTGGCGACTAGGGTGCCACATTGTCTGTCACCTCTCTGAGCCTCGTGAGTTCCTCCTGCATGGCGAACAACTAGGAGATTCTGTTGAAGTCTCTGTCACAGTGGTCGGATCGGGTGAAGCTTCCCTGGACGGTGATGACGCCCCTAGGTCCTGGCATCTTCAGTAGCAGGTATGCGTAGTGCGGCACTGCCAAGAATCGAGCCAATGCCACGCGCCTGAGGATGGCGTTTGCCAGTTTACTGTAATCGCTAGTCCACCACTTCGAACTCTAGCCATTCGTTCCTTAAGTTATCGGGCTGGCCGAAGATCACGTCGAGACATATCTTTCCCAGGGGGTATATGCCCTTCCCTAGGACTATGCCGTGGAACGTCATGTCTGATTTCTCTAGGCAGCGGGATCCACATCGCTCCGAGTGTGCTGGCGAACATCAGATTGATTCTACTGCCGCCGTCCATGAAGACATGGCTCATCTCGAACCCCCCGATCTACGCCTTGAGCACCAGGGCAGCATGACCTGGGTGAGGGATCTGGCGTGGGTGATCAGGGACCCTTTTGGTTGCGGGTACCCTCCTTCACCATTATTTGGCGCTGGTGCGACCGACGGCTGCGATGATCAGACGGGTGGTGGTGGAGGAGCTCCATGGGTGATGTCACCTAGTGCGGGTGCGGGCCTGAACCCAGGGTTTACGGTCTGGAGCCGCATATGGGTGAGGCCCTCGCCGAGCTTCTGGAACTAGCCGCAGTCCTTGAGCATGTGGCTGGCTTTCTTCTTACCATCTTGTTTGTCGATGTAGAAGTGGATGGTGCAGGGACCAGACAGCTTGTCATATGCCGAAGGCTCTTTGTCGCGGCTTCGACGTTGCCATGTTTGCGTGGGTCGCCCGCTGTCGTGGTAGTTTCCTCCGCGGTATCCGCTGCTACGATTTCCGTCATTGCGTCGATCGGCGTATCCAGCAGTGACCATGTCGACTCCGTCGCGATCATCGTAGACGCGCGATCTTCTCTTGTTGCGGAGCTCGCGCCTGCGGTCATAGTCGTCTCATCCGAATGCGCTCGGTTGATGGAATCCTCACCATCTACCCATCGGTAGGCGATGTCCATGAGGTGGTCGAGCGTCTTGGGCTTGATGCGCCTAAGTTCCTCCTTGAAATCCGGGCGCCTGACACCAGCCTTGAAGGCATCGATTGCTCTTTCCTCGGAGATATGCACAGCGGAGTTCTTGATGTGGGACCATCGGAGTATGTACGAGCGGATGGACTCGCTGGTACGTTGGGTGCGGGCCCACGGCTCCTTGATTGAGGCTGGCCTCTTGCTGGTGCCCTTGAAGTTGTGGATGAAGCTGTACGCCAGCTCTTCCCAACTTTGGATGGAGCCGGAAGATAGGCTGCTGAGCTAGACTCTGGCCGCGCCTGTCAGCTGCAGCTGAAGGTATTGTAAGGCAATGTTCTTGTTCCCGCCGTGGAGCTTGACTGATGATAGGTGATCATCGCGCGAAGCCTTTGGCTCCTGTGTGCCATCGAACTTGAAATTTTTCGGCATCCGCGTTCGTTGAACGGATCTGCTGAAGCATCTGGCTCAGAACAGTTCTCAGTCGTCCTCCTCTTTGGACTCAATTGAGCACGCTCGTTTGGCGCGTGCCTTGTCGATCTTGCGCTGGGTGAGCTCGTTGCGAGCGTCGTAGTTGCTGCTGCGGCGCCGTGGGCTCTTGCGGAGCCGGGGCAGGTCGTGCTCGTCCTCCTCGGATGAGGGTGTAGGGCTGCGAGTGAACTTGACTGTAGCTTATTTCTTCGACTCCGTAGGAGCATCATCGTGGAGCGCAGCTCCGACAAGTCCGAGGATAGCTAACGTGGACTTGTGCATGGCGCTCTTCGGGTCGCCCACCGGAGGCGAATGGGATGCGATATATGTAGTGGCTGCCATGATCACAGCATGCGGTGTCTTCGGCATGACGTTGTCGTGCGAGTCCATCATCATGAAGGATGTGTTGAGGGCCTTGGTGACCTCGCGTTGCGCCTCGGGATCCATACGCGCTGGATTCTGCAGCTGCCTTCTTTCGCTTGTCGAGCTCCTCCATCAGCTTCACCTGCCGGTTGTGCTCATCGATGAGGAGGAGGTGGTAGGCCATCAGTATATCCCAGGAGGCGTTCACAGGTAAGATTATGTTGCCTGCCACAGCCTGGAGTGCCTGGCGCCAACCTTCCTTGTTGAGGTTGATCCGGTTGTAGGCGTGAATGTCGCCTTCATTGGGCCTCTTAGGCTGATCTCCCCTGTTTCCTCCGTTCTCAGCTTGCGGGTTGAGAGAGGGATTGGGTGTTTGTTGCGCACTCGAACCCGGCGGCGGGTCCGTTACGTTGTTGATGACGACGGCGCATAGGGAGCGCCCCCGGATTGGATCGCTGTTACCGCAGCTTTCGGATCTAGAACCGTAGGTTCCTTCATCCGAGGGAGGACCGCACAGATCTGAGTTGCAGCTGCTGCTGTCATCCGAGTCGTCTGTCAATGTCAATGCATGCAACGCGCCGATGGGTGGGTCCCATAAAGCGGGCCTGATGGATGGTGGTGGCACCCACTCTGGGAGGCGGAGGGTGCCGGTCTGCCCCACCTAGAAGTAGAATCTCCCGAATAGCATCTCGAGCCCATCGCCGACGGACTCGAAATCCCTCAGGGTGGCCGGCGAGTGGGCGGTGAAGTTGAAGGCGCCGAAGAGGAGGTGACTCTCCGTTGCCGATGAGTTGTAGATCGCTCTGTATGGAACTGTCACGACCGCACGATCAGCATCCTAGTTTCCCACAGACGGCGCCAATTGATGAGGGTTGATTTCGTCAATGCCCATTGTTATGGACTTGGGTTTTGGAGAAGATGGGGATGCTGGAAGTCGCAGAATGGTTAACAGACAAGCAACACGGGACACGAGGTTTACCCAGGTTTAGGCCCACGGAGCGAAAACCCTATTCCTTCTTGTCTGCTCTTGATTACGGCGGAGCCGAAAGTTACAGGGGTGCGCAGATGCAATCTGACGTGAGGTGCATATGCGGTGTTGGAAGAGATCCTTCTCGTCGTACCCTCCTGGCCTTTATATAGATATGCAGGTACCGGGCTTAGGTTGAGTCGGTTACAAATTAGGGTTAGTACCCTTTGAAATTCTATCTAATCTAGACTTGTCCTCCAAGGAGTCCAAAACATCATGGGCTTGGGCCACCCAAAGTCTTCATGGGCGCGTGTCTTGACGTGGGCCTTCCTTGGGCTGGACCAGGTATACCAGTGTAGGTATACCAGTGTTATGTACTCGTGGGGTATATCCATGTCAGGTGCCAAGTGATCAGAACCATTCTAGAGTTGAGTTTTGGAAGCATAACTTGCTCTTGAAAAGAAAAACGAGATTCAACAAGAAAAACAATATTTGTCTCTACATGACATTCATGTGAAAGCGTGAACTCACACTGGAGACCTTGTTGCAAATTAACAATATGTTTACAAAACTGGGCTGAAAAGCCTAGTTCAGTTGCTTGCAACTCTTTACCTAACATTTTGATCTCCCGAACAACTACAGTAGCCTTGGAGAAACACGATGATGGCCTTGGAGGAACACCAACAGAATCATCATCAACCCCCAATCCTTCAACATTCTCATTTATAGGAGCATTTGATGGCCTTGGTGGAACTCACTGATGAGGCAGGGAGAAAGAGTGCAGCGTCACGAGCAGCCGCGGAGCTGCTGCATCACCAGTCACCAGCAGTGGAAGGAGCTTGAAAATGCAACCAAATACTATCCTTTGGTGCACCCCGATTTAATCATAGCCTAGTTCATTTTTACAGGAACAAGATTACACCGAGTAAGGTTGAACAAATGTTAACCAAAATGATGTACGGTTGGAGAAAAAACTCAGCACTTACTCATCCAAATTGGTAGATGGGGAGGTACCAGCAGGCATCATTGATCCATTGCCCATTACTGAAATCAACAAAGATGCACATAGGAAGCAGCTACTTATATGTCTACACGATAAATTGGCAACAATAAATATACACGGCTCTATAAGCTTGAATGTATCAAATAACCAACTACATAAGAGAATCGAATGATATATAGGACTTATATTTCTGAAACAAACAACTCTAGGTCCGATGCAAAACAATAGTAGATCACAAAAACCAAAATTCTGAAAAATAATGTGTTAGGTCCGATGAAAAACAATACTTTGCCGAACCAGTGAATGAAATTCAGACCTGCATCTTCTTTTATCCCAGATTACTCCTACATAATATCACTATTATACTGTAATAGCAATTCCCAACCAGACACTAAAACAAAAACCCATGTGACAGTAATGTTAATGAATATCACATTCACATCTGCCTAGCTACAGTCGCATGGGTAGTCACAAAAATAGCACATAACCATCTCGTTTATGCTATAGAACAATTAGAAGCAATAACCTGAATGAACAATCAAGATTCATGCTATACAAGATTACTCCTGGTTTGAGGATGAGCTAAACCAAAAGTACAACAAAGTCTGACAAGTTGGGTGAGGATCTAGCATTACTATTAAGAACTAGAGATAGAACAACTTTCCAACATGGTCAGAGAATCATCTGAAGTTGCTCACAAAAATAAAGAAATGCCAAGGTTAAGTCGCTAAATCATAACAAAAGTCCTCTCAGCTGCTCCTAAACGCTGCAGATGCAAATCCATGCTCCAAACGACCATGTTACTGATAGGCAGAGGGAAAAACTAATTATGTGCAAACCTGAGACCAGCTAGTATGGCAAACTGATTATGTGCAAATCTAAAACCGGCAAGTATGGCATTATCTAATTTGACAATATTTCTGACAGAAGCAAAATTAATTGCAATAAGGTAACTATTTTTATTGTCAAAATAGCATTACAAGATGTACTATACACTCTAGCTCCAATTCTTCTAGCACCTATTCGTCGATATTTGGAAACGCGAAGATACGTACAACAAATATTTTAAGCCAACGAAAAATGAACAATACCAAACCAAAGTGATAGACGACAGGAGAGAAAAATCAGCACCTATTCCTCCAAATTAGTGGAGATGGGACGGTGCTGAATAGTACAATGGGAAAAGAAAGAAGCAGCCAACACAGATCCCGCACAAGGGATGCAACTGGGTAATAAATAAGCATCTATAAATAAGATGAACTGAACTGAAATATGCTAGGGTAAGAGTAGCGATTTTTTTTTTGCATATACCATTGAAGAGTATCATGGAATTGACACCATCGAATACAAAAAAATTCTACTAGACAGTGAAAGAACTTACCAATGCAGTAACCAAACAGCAAGCTGACATAAAATTGCACGGGGCTAGACGCCCAGTTCGTAGATGTTGTGGCCGCTGCCGTAGGATGCTAGTCCAATTTTAGTTGACCATAACCCAGGACTGCTACTAAAAATAGATTAAAGCTCTAGATCCAATTCATACACAAGCTATTACCCAAGAAAAACACAACAGATCAATAGTCCAAAAAAAACACGGCAGATCAGGAGGTATGGAACCTTCTGGGCATGCCTCGGCTGCGGGTGTTGGCCTTTGCCGCGAAGAGGCGCTGATGACAGCCGGAGGTGGTCGACGGAGGGGATCTGTAGACACAGCAAAAGAGAGCCGACGCCGATGCTACCATCAACCACCCGCCGCTGGCGCCAGTTGACCAGGAAGCCGACCGCGCCTACAGTACCGCAGGTAGCTACCCTCTGCACCACGCTGCTCACCACGCCGCCATTGCCGCTGATCCAGCCGGCCGACCACGGCTCCGCCGATTTGGCCGGCCAACGACGATGGAGCAAAGGACATTAGAAGGCGCAAAGCGCAGCCGCCGCCACTCGCCTCTGCAGCATTCTCTCAACCGCTCGCCCCGTTAGACTCTATATACTCTATATACGTGTACGTATATAACTGTATATGACTTGTACTGTACCTCTTGATACTTCTATATAATGAGACAGCCGCACCCACGTTTAGGGTGTCGAGCAATTCCCCTAACACATTGTTTTACATGGTATCAGATTAGGTTACAATGTCGTCTCCCGCTGCCCTAACCCTAGCCGCCGCCGCCTCATCCACTGCCGCGCCGGCCCTAGCTGCCGCCGCCGCCCCTTTCGCCGCGACCGCCTCCGTCCCTGCCTCGCCCTTCCTCGTCTCCACTCCCCTCGCATGGTGGCAGTCTCGCTCCCCTGGGTCCGCTCCTCCGGTGCAGCCCTCGATCGGATCGGTGCAGCCGCCGCCTGCCGTCGGGCCTGGTGCGGGGGGCGATCCGTCGCCGCCGGCCTCCTCCGGCGGCCCGTCTGCCTCGACCAACGTGGTCGCGCCGCCACCCCCTGGTGGCCCTGTGCCCGCCTCCTACGGCGCTCGCCCGACGCCGACCTACGGCGTCCCGCCCGCGCCGACCTACGGTGCGCCTCCCGCGTCGGCCTACGGCGCCACCGATGGGCTACTACGCGCCTTAGCCATCCGCTCACGCTGATCATGCTACGCCACCGTCGCCCTTCTACTTCTCGCACCTCCTCTCGGTGAAGCTCACGCCAGACAATTACTTGTCTTGGCGTGCATAGGTGATGCCGCTCCTTCGGAGCCGCTACCTGGAGGGCTACGTCGACGGCACACTTCCGTGCCCGCCGGTGTATCATCCAGCATACCATAAGTGGGTGGCCCAGGATTAGGCCATCCTCTCTGCCATCCAGTCGTCGCTCACTCCGAGTGTCTCGTCGCTGGTCCTCTTCGCCTCTACGTCGCGAGATGCGTGGATGGCTCTCCACACCAGCTTCGCCTCTCAGTCTCATGCTTGTGCTCATGCTATCCGCACCGAACTGGGCGAGACGAAGCTCTGTGACAGCAGCATCACGGACTACTTCAACAAGATGACCGGCCTCTCCGACACGCTGGCCTCCATTGGCCAGCCGCTTCGTCCCGAGGACTTCACCACCTACGTTCTGAACGGCCTCGACGACGACTATGATAATCTCATTGAGAACATCAATGGTCGCGACGTTCCGCTTCAGCCTCGTGAGCTCTACAATCGCCTCCTCGGCCGCGAACAACGTGTCAAAGCGCGCCACGTCTCCCTGAGCTTCTCCGTCGCCAACGCCACAACCCACGGCAAACCTCAGAAGCCGCCAGCTGGCGGCAAGCCGGTGACCTCCCCTTAGTAGCAGCCCCGCGCCGTTGTGCCTCCCGTCACTGGCGGGGGTCGCCCGCGTTCCTGCTGCCCCTGTTGCGGCGCTCAGCAGGCTTGTCATCTTTGCGGTCATGAGGGTCACATCGCCTCCCGCTGTCATCGATGCTTCAAGCAGGACTTCTTCGGCATTGGAAACAATGGCAAGGGTAATGACAAGCAGGCGGCTGCCATTGTGGCCGGCAACGAGCACGGGCACACTCCGTCCTACTCCATTGATGCGGCATGGTACATGGATATGGGAGCTACAATCACCTGACGAGTGAGATGGGCAAGCTCTCCACCCAGGAGCCATACCGTGGTCATGATCAGGTTCGCACCGCCAACGGAGCAGGTATGCGCATCTCACATCTTGGTCAGGCCGCTCTTACACACAATTCTAGAAAACTGCACCTTCGTAATGTTCTTCGTGTTCCTTCTGCTGCACGTAGTCTGTTATCTGTTCCTCGGCTTACTCGTGATAATCCTGTCTTCGCTGAATTTCATCGTTTCTTCTTTTTTATTAAGGATCAGAACACGAGAGCCGTTCTACTTAGAGGTCATCTTCGCCATGGCCTTTATGCGCTTGATGCGCCACCTGCACCTCCTATGCCACATGCCCCCAGCTGTTCACTGGTGTTCGCGTGTCGTCTTCACACTGGCATGCACGCCTTGGTCATCCTGCTGCTCCCATAGTTCGTCATGTTCTGCATCGTCATGAACTTCCAGTTGTGTCCAATAAAATTGCTGAAACTGTCTGTGATGCCTGTCAGCAAGGCAAGAGTCATCAGCTTCCATTTTTCGAGTCTAGTCGTGTTGTTAAACAACCTCTTGAGCTAGTGTTTTCTGATGTATGGGGTCATGCTCAAACGTCTGTCAGTGGCCATAATTATTATGTTAGTTTTATTGATGCTTATAGTCGGTTTACATGGCTTTATCTTATCAAGCGTAAATCTGATGTGTTCGATGTTTTTATTCAGTTTCAAGCACATGTTGAGCATCTCCTTAAGCATAAGATTCTTCATGTTCAGTCGGATTGGGGGGGTGAATATCATCATCTCAATTCGTTCTTTAACAAGCTTGGGATCTCACACTATGTGTCTTGTCCTTATACACATCAGCAGAATGGCGCCGCTGAATATAAGCATCGTCATCTTGTAGAAACTGGCCTTACTTTACTAGCTCATGCCTCCGTTCCGTTTCGGTTTTGGAGTGATGCTTTCTCCACATCCTGTTTTTTAATAAATAGGCTTACTTCATGACTCTTGCAAATGAAAACTCCTCTTGAACTCTTGCTCAATGAACTCCCAGACTACACTTTTCTGAAGGTTTTTGGATGTGCATGTTGGCCTCACCTTCATCCGTACAATAAACATAAGCTAGAGTTTCGGTCTAAAAAGTGTGTTTTTCTTGGGTATAGTTCCCTTCATAAAGGGTACAAGTGCCTTCACGTTTCCACCAATCGTGTTTATATATCTCGTGATGTCGTGTTTGATGAGAGCGTGTTCCCTTTTTCTGCACTTACGAACAACTATACTACTCCTACACCACCCGTGCACTCCACTTTACCTTCGCCTGATCAATTTGTAGATGTTGCATATGCTCCTGTGTTGCTTCCTAACCATGCTGTAGGTATTGGACGTGGTGCTCGCCCTGAGCTTCTGGATGATCAGGCGACCGACGTCGATCACGCTGGCATCGTCGATCCCATGCATGGCGCATGCACACCGGGTCGCGCCCGCCAGCCCGCTGCTGTGCCACCCGTGGCGGTCACGCCCGTGCTGGCCTCCCCCGCGCCGGCTCCCCCCGGCCTAGCTTCGACCGAGCTGGGCTCGCCCGGCCCAGCCTCCTCGGCCGCCTCCTTGTCGCCTAGCCCCATGGCCAGCTCTGCCCCGGCTCCGAGCGGGCCGGCCTCGCCTGTCCCTTCAGTGCCAGCCTCCCCAGCGAAGGACGCTGGCCCAGCGTTGCCAGCTACCGCCTCGCCTCCTTCTGGATCGACGTCGTCACCAGCCTCGTCGTTGCCAGCGTCACCTCCTGCTGTGGCTCCTCGCCCTCGTACACGCAGTCAGGCTGGTGTCTTTCGTCCAAAGGAGCGCACTGATGGGACTATTGCATGGATTGCTGCTTGTGTTGCCCATGGAGTTGCTGATCCCACTACTGAGCCTCGACACTTTCAGGCTGCTCTCATTATTCCTCACTGGCGCGCTGCTATGGAGGAGGAACTTCAGGCTCTCCTGAAGAATGATACTTGGTGACTCGTTCCTCCTATTTCTGGGGTCAATATTATTGATTCCAAGTGTGTCTTCAAGGTCAAGAAGCATGCTGATGGTTCCATTGAACACTACAAGGCACGGTTAGTTGCTAAGGGCTTCAAACAAAGGTATGGTCTTGATTATGAAGACACGTTCAGTCCTGTTGTCAAGCCTACTACCATTCGTTTGCTGCTCTCTTTGGCCGTTACTCGAGGATGGTCTCTCCGTCAGCTTGATGTGCAGAACGCTTTTCTGCACGGAGTTCTGGAGGAGGAGGTTTATATGCGTCAGCCACCTGGTTTTGTTGATCTTGCACGTCCTCAACATCTCTGTCGCCTGGTGAATGCTCTCTATGGACTGAAGCAGGCTCCTCGTGCATGGCATGCATGCCTTGGCTCGGTTCTTCGGGCTCACGGTTTTGTTCTCTCCACGGCTGACACATCACTGTTCCTTCTGCAGCGTCCTGAGGTCACGATGTACATGCTGGTCTATGTGGATGATATCATCCTTATTAGCTCGTCTAATGCTGCTGCCCAGCGTCTTGTTTCTGCGCTGAGTGGATATTTTGCTGTCAAGGATTTGGGTGCTCTGCACTACTTCCTTGGTCTGGAGGTCTCACGGTCTTCTGCTGGGTTGACTCTCACTCAGCATAAGTACTCTCTAGACTTGCTGCGCCGTGCTGGTATGTTGAAGTGCAAGCATGCTACCACTCCTATGTCTGCCACTGATCGGTTGTCTACGCTTGATGGAGATCCTCTTTCGCCTGATGATGCTACTGAGTACCGCAGCCTCGTTGGTGGTCTGCAGTACCTCACTATCACCAGACCGGATGTCTCTTATGCAGTCAACCGTGTATGCCAGTACCTTCATGCACCCAGTACGTCTCATTGGTCAGGTGTGAAGCGGATTCTGCGCTATGTCTGTCTGACCGCCTCGTATCTATTGCTCCTTCAGCCTGCTCCATCTTGTGAGCTTTCGGCCTTCTCAGATGCAGATTGGGCTGGTAGTCCTGATGACAGGCGATCCACGGGGGGCTATGCAGTATTCTTTGGTCCTAATTTGATCGCCTGGAATGCTCGCAAGCAGGCTACAGTATCTCGCAGTAGTACTGAAGCTGAATACAAGGCAGTTGATAATGCAACAGCTGAGCTCATATGGGTACAGTCTTTGTTGAGAGAGTTGGGAGTCTCTCAAGATCAGCCTCCGATACTTTGGTTGTGACAACATCGGTGCTACATACCTCTCTTCGAATCCAGTATTTCATGCCCAAATGAAACACGTCGAAGTTGATTATCACTTTGTTAGGGAACGCGTTGCACAGAAGCTACTCCGTATCAAGTTCATCTCTTCCAAGGATCAACTTGCTGACATCTTCACGAAGCCTCTTCCATAGCCTCAGTTTGTAGGATGTAGGCACAATCTTAACTTGCTTTGTACTTCAGGCCACAGTTAAGATTGAGGGAGGGTGTTAGACTATATATACATAGCGTGTCTGTATATAACTGTATATGACTTGTACTGTACCTCTTGGTACTTCTATATAATGAGACAGCCGCACCCACGTTTAGGGTGTCGAGCAGTTCCCCCAACACATTGTTTTACACGCCCCGCGTGCGCATTATTGAAAATCAGGGTGGAAAAAAATGAGGTGACGGCGTGATTCTGAGCTACCCAAATCCCACGACCGTGCGGAAAGAAACCGCTCCGGTAAAACAATCTGACGCTACGCGCTGCATCCGGTCTGACGAGGTTTGATGGAACCAACCAACCGGTCTGGCTCGTCCACCGACCCGGGAGCAGAATTACTTATTCTGTACCTACGGGACTAATAGAGCTTCTATATATATGTATATATATACGAGAGCTAAACACGAACCATTTCCTGTATAACTATATAGGACCCACGTGAACCTTTGTCAGAAAACAAAGTGAACCTTGTTTTTGTTGGGGAAGTGAATCTTGTTTTTGTTGTGGAAGTGAATCTTGTTTTTCCGGAGTGGGGGGGCAGACGTCCTATTGGCTTTTCTCTTGTGCGCGCAAGTTTGTGAGGTGGTCCTGGGGTTGGGGGGGAGGGGTGGGTTGGGGGGGGACCCCCCCATTAGCTGGAGACAAAAAAAAGTTTCCTATAACGTCTCCCTTCTCTCTCCCCTCAACCCCGCTTCCTCCTCCATTGATAACCACCTGCGTCATGATCGACAACTACCCCGCCTGGCGCCGCACCAGGAGGTAAGCAGCGCCCCTCATCCCCCTCTCCCCCACTTCCCCCCGCTCCTCCTTCCTCCCTACCCTTTTCTCTTTATCCTGCCCACTCCTCCTCCTTCCGCATTTAGGTTTTGGGGGCGGATTTGGTTGGGGTTCCACCATCTCCGGGTGCTGTTGATTCTGGCGCTAGCCGACGGCGGAGCTCTGGAGGTCCGTCGGGTCCGCTCCTCCTCCCTCCCCTTCTTTTTCTCGGTATGCTGACCGCGCTCGAGTTTTTTTTGTCAGGTTCTGCGGCGGAGTTAGTGGTGGTGCTGTTCTTCGGCTGCGGCTTCTTCTTCTGTTTGCTGGCGTCCGGCGGCGGAGGGCTCGTAGTTCGTGGTTCGTGTTTGTATGGAGCCCTCTTCGTGGTCTACGTCCTCATCCCTCTCCACAAAGTGCAGATGGATCATAATTCTCCTACAGGTATACATGTTTTCTCGTTTTGCTTTATGTGAATCTGTGTGATTCAGTGTTCATTTTATTTTTGTTATGCTTTTTGTGTTCATGTGCTATGATTTATTATTTTTATAGTTCATTTTAGTACATGACATTGATGCTGCAATCTGTTTGCTAACTATACATTTTGTTTTTGTGTGCTCTAGTATATGTTCATGTGTAGATTCACACTTGTGTTTGATGTTTTTTTTAATTTTTTCAGTAATTTAGGATATGGTCTGCATGGTATTTTGTGTTTTCATTTGCTAGCCGAATCTTGCCTGGGTGTGCAGTTCACTGTGTACCATAGTTCTATCATACGTGAACTATAGTTTTCCCAGATGTGAACTTTGTGTTTTAATTTTGCTAGCTGAATATTTGTTTTAGTTTTTTTGTGTCTCTCTGAATTCGAATCTACTGTGATGTGAACCTTCATAAATTATTTCTTGTTCCAGTTTTTTCTTTGTTTTTAGTATCTGCTTTGCACATGAACAATTGAAATTTCATGAGGTGTGCAATTCACTGTGAACCTTAGTTCATTTCATATGTGAACCTTAGTTTCACAAAATGTGTTTCTCTAAATCCCACTGTGAACCTTAGTTTATTCATGTATGAACTTTATTTTTGTTAGCTGAATCTTTGTTTTAGTATTTTTTTTGTCTCTAAATTCCAGTCTAATGTGATGTGAACCTCCATAAATGGTTTCTGGTTTGATTTCTTTGTTTTTAGTATTTCTCATGACATGAACAATTGAAATTTTATGGGTGTGCATTTTTCACTGTGAACCTTAGTTTTATCAGATATGAACTATAGTTTTACCGTATGTGTACTTTTGTTTTTTAATTTGCTAGCTTTATCTTTATTTTAGTTTTTTTTGTGGCTCTCTGAATTCCAGTCTAATGTGATTTGAACCTTGATAAATTGTTTCTTGTTGCAGTATTTCTCTGTTTTCAGTTTTTTCTTAGCACATGAATAATTGAAATTACATGGGGTGTGCAATTCACTGTGAACCTTAGTTCATTTCATATGTGAACCTTAGTTTTACCAGATGCGTCTCTCCGATTTCCACTGTGAACCTTAGTTTCGTTAGCTAAATCTTTGCTTTAGTTTTTTTCTGTCTCTGAATTCTAGTATGATGTGATGTGAACCTAGATAAATGGTTTATGTTTCATTTTTTTGTTTTCAGTTTTTCTTTAGCACATGAACAATTAAATTTTCCTAGGTGTGCATTTTCACTGTGAACCTTAGTTTTATCAGATATGAACCTTGGTTTCATTATAGTTGAAGTTTAATTGATATAATGTTGTGTGAAGTTGTATGTTGGCTGGGTGAAGCTAGTTTTTCTATATGGGATCTATGAACCCTAGTATAAAGTGGTGTTCACCTTCACATTATTTTTATGTTTTCTCTACTTTTTATCACATGATTAATGCAGATTTTAATGTGGTTTGAACATTTAGGATATGAACTTCATTTTTATATACTGGATCTTTTTTCTTATGCATAGGTGAATTTTTTCCATGTAATAACTGAATTTATTTTATATTTGTTTGTTCAGCTGAGGAGAATATCAGGCAGTCTTTGGATATTTTGAATAGTGAATATCCAGATGCTGCCTCACCTGCAGTAGCTATTCCTGATAGTGGTGCGGTGCAAAATAGCGCATTTGTTGCGCCTATTTATGATACACCATCGTGACTTCCTGTTGATGCTGGAGGCAGCGGATTTTGTCCTAGTGAAGCAATTGCTGGTCCTAAATTTGATGTCAGTAGTATCCGCCCTGATGAAGCAACAGCAGGTCCTAATTTTGATGTTACACCTTTAGAGAGGAACAATCCTGATGACAGCAATGAAACAAGAGAAGTTCCCATTGATCCCGTTGTTCCTCTTTCCTTTCCAGTCTTGGAGGATACACCGTCGCAGTCACTAGATGGCATGGGAGAGTTTACTCAGGAACACAATGTGCAGGCTCAACTTGATCGTTATAACGCTACACAAGAAGCTAAAAGGGCTAGGCACAGCGATACGGTTAAACAGTATGTTAGAAAGAAGCTTGCTAAAGGCGCTGCTATTTTGCCTTCTGTTCCTGTTAGTGCCGCTGATCAGCCTGAACCCGTTTATGTACCTGTTGGTTCATCGGGGTCTCCTGTTGTTGATCATGCTGAGGCTCAACCAACCCCTGGAACTGATTCCCCGCCGAAAGAGTTATGTGAACCTCCATCTTTTTCACGTAAGCTGAGGGTAGGTTTCGCATAAAGGAATATTCGGTTTGTATCTCCAAATGTGGTTGGTGATGTTCGGCACAGCCCACACTTACCTGCCCATGATCCAAGCGGTGTTCGTTCATCTAAAGTTGTTAAGAAAGATGCCCCCTCCAAGCGTGCTGTTCTTCAGATAGATATTTTTAAGCATCATCATCTGATGGTGATGATGACTTTGAGGATTATATTGCTGCCTTCAAGGTTATTTTTGACTTCTCCTTTTATTTTTTGCAACTTTGATTTTTAAATCTGTTTTTTGATTATGTGAACTTTTTACTACATGGCAATCTGAACTGTTGTATTGTTTTTACTATAGCGTACTGCCAATAAGAAGAAGGGGGAGCATCATGTGATGAAGGTCTACCTTGAGAAGGTAATCTCTACTTTTTTTATGAAACAACCTTTTTTCCTTTTTGTGTTTTCATTATCTGAAATAGTAGTGTATGCCTATGTGAACCTTTGTCTATTTATGTTGTTCTGATTGATGTACCTTTTCTTCGTTTTTTATGAACATGCTTTATTGCATTCTCTAATTTGTGTTAGCCCACACAGTGAACCTTTATAGTTATTCCCAGTGAACTGTAATAAGATTTTTTTGAGTGAACTTTCACAAATAGTTTCTGTTTTGTTCTTTTGTGTTTGCATTTATCTACTGATAATTTTTTTTAACTACGCATTTAATTTTTGTGAACTATATGATCACATGTTTTGAACCCTAATATTTTTGTGTATGTTTGGTTTATTTTGTTTTTGTGGGCACTAATTCTTGGTATCAACCTGCTAACTTAAGTGAACTTTCCTTTTTTTGTATCATAGTATCTATGAACTTTAGTTAAATGTAGTGTGAACCTTGAATTAATTATTTCTGTTTTCTGTACTTTTTAGCACATCATTATTGGAACCTCGAAACTTAAGTGAACCTTTTTTTTTGTATCATAGCATGTGTGAACTTTAGTTAAATGTGGTGTGAACCTTGATTAAATATTTTTGTTTTCTGTACTTTTAGCACACCATTATTGGAATTTTGTTTTCTAGTTTTTTGTGTTCATTTTTTCTGAACTATTTTTAATTGTGTTGTGAACCTTGATATCATTCCTTTTGTTTTACTTAGGATGTCACGAAAAAGAAGAGGAGTAGACCTGCAAAACCCGAGAAGAAGGGTCCAAGTAAAGTTAGTAAGAAGGCGAAACTGAGTAAGGACGGTAATGAAGATGATGACCGTTTCTTTCAGCAGATTGTCCGTTGTTCGCTTGGTAAAGTTATTGAGGCAGCAAAGTGTCAAGGATTCTCACAGATTAAAGGTTATCCAAGAAGTGTTTGGTTGTGTGTTTGATTGGGTTTTGGATGGAAATATTAGCCAGGCCCTCATGTGTGTCCTTCTTAGCTGAATTGATACGAAGACAATGAAGTTGGAATGTGGTCCTGGCAGGATTCTTCATGTCACCAAAGATTCAACTCATCACACTTTTGGGTTACCAAATAAAGGTGAATCTGTTCCTAGGCCATCAGATACCGGCCATGATGCTGCGTTGGCGGAGCTTAAGGCAGAACTTGCCTTCGCCAGTAAATCTAGCATTGATACCAAGCATCTCCATGATTTGTTGAAGAAGCTAGTTGAGGATGAAAGCAAAGTTGACCAAGCTATCAAGGTTTTCTTTGCTATATTGTATAATAGGCTTATCTGTGATACGCCGGAAACGTATCTATAATTTTTGATGTTCCATGCTTGTTTAGTATCTACTATGTTTGCTTTGTCTTACTTTGAGGTGTTTTTATATCTTTTCTGGAACTAACATATTAACAAGTTGCCATAGTGCCAGTTGCTTGTTTTCTTCTGTTTTTTGTTCCAGAAAGGCAGAAAATCAATATTCTCGAAATTGGACGGGACAAAAGCCAAAGTCAATAACTTCCCGTGGGGAACAAGAAGTCCAGAGGGGAGACGGAGAAGCGGGACAGGGTGGCCACACCCCCCTAGGCACGGCCAGGGGTGGTCCCGCGCCTAGGCAGGGTGTGGCCCCTGGTCGCCTCCTCGGCCTCCCCCTTCGCCTATAAGAAGCCCCTGATGCCTAAACCCTAAGTACCCGATCAATATTCCACTAAACCTTATGTAGCCGCTGAAAGAACATTTTATAATCCCTAGTGTTTTGTGTGTTAGATAACAATATCAAGGATTATTTGATGTGTGTTGAAGTGTTGTAGCTCTCTCTGAGAAAAAGGGAAAATGATTCTTCCTTTGGGGGGCGGATAATCCGTCCCTCCCTCTTCCCTAGCAGGCGCAAGCCCCAGAAGGGGGGCGGAGTTTTGGCCGGATTTTCCGGCCCCGTCGGATAATCCGCCCCTCAGGGAGGCCGGATTGTCCGCCCCCCTTGCTCACCGCCAAGGCACAAGCCCCAGAGAGGGGGCGGAGTGTTGGCTAGACTTTTCGGTCTGGCCGGATAATCCGCCCCAGGAGGGGTCCGGATTATCCGCCCTCCCAAGATCTTCACCAAGTCATGCAGGCGCCAGCCCCAAAGAGGGGCGGAGTTTCCCAAGGGGGCGGATAATCCGCCCCCATAGTTGCTCAACGGCCAGATCTTGGGAGGGGGTATTTAAGCCAGCCTTCCCCCTCCTGCCAAATCTCTTGATTCATTCAAAAAGACGAGATCTGATCTGCAACCTTCATCCAAGAGAGCTCCACCTAGATCCACCCAAAGGCCTCGTCCCTTTGGGAATCGAAGGAGGATAACTCGATCTTCATCATCAGCAATCAAGCGCTTCATCTCCTCTCCATTCATTTGGAGAATCACCGATCTAGTATTTCTTGCAAATACCTAGATCCTTGTTTGTGTTTATATTGATAAACCTTGTTCTCGTGGCAGCTTGTTGTCATCTCGGGAGCCCCCAATTTGGTTGTGGGTGTGTGCCCGGATAGTGTTGTAAAAGGCACCGGTTCCCGCCTCGAAGGGATCCAATAGTGGAGAAGGTGGATCAGGCCTCTCGTGGCGAGATCCATCGGAGAATAGGGTGAGGCCTATTGTGGCGTGGTGGTCTTAGAACCGCCCACCCCTCCAACACAGATGTACTTCCCTTAACAAGGAAGGAACTGCGGTAAAACAAATCCCTGTGTCTCCGCGTGCTCCACTATGGTTTCTTCGTTCCTCTCTTTACGTGCTTAGTAGTTAGGGTTGCATATAGGGAAATTATCATAGTTGCATATCTAGAGAATTTACTTTGTGTCAAGCCTAAAATTAAAAAAGTATTAAAAATTGGTTAGCACCTATTCACCCCCTCTAAGTGCCCATACGATCCATTTCAGCTGCTGCCACCGTCGTCCCTAGATCGGGAGGATCTGAAGTTCGTCCCGGCACCCTGCCGGAGGGGAGATCATCCCGGAGGCCTTCTCTCCGGTATTATGCGTGAGTAGTTCCACCTTGGACTATGGGTCCATGTAGTAGCTAGATGGTTGTATCTCGTCCTTTGTGCTTTCATGTATAGACCTTGTGAGCTCCGTTCATGATCAAGATCTAATCTATTTGTAATCATGCATGTTGTGTTTGTGGGGATCCGATGGATATTGAGATTATTATGTTGGTTTGATTAATGGTTTTGTCTTTATGATTCTATCATGTCTGTTTTGTTTGTGATCTTGCATGCTCTCCGTTGTTAGTAGCTATCTTGGCCAAGTAGTTTCTAGTGACTCCAAGAGGGGGTATTTATACTCGATAGTGGGTTCATTCCTCTAGTTTCCAAGGGAAGTGACAGAAATCTCTCCGGTTGTAGATGTGCTATTGCCACTAGGGAGGAAACAACGGTCTCTTGTTCATGGAACATGTGGACTGTTTACCTTACACACTTTGCTTAAAGCAGTTGTCTGTTGCTTGCAACTTAATACTGCAGGGGGTTCGGATGATAACCTGAAGGTGGACTTCTAGTCATAGATGCAGTTGGATGGCGGTCTATGTATCTTGTTGTATTGCCCAATCGAATCTCATAGGATCTTTCTGACTAGTATTGCATTGTTATGCCTTGCTCAGTTCTTGTCAATTTCCCTGCTGTCAATCTTCCACTATTACTTGTTTACTTGCTGCAAACCACCATTACCTTCCACACCGTACGTTTAATCCTTTGTTATAGCAAACATGTGAGCTTTACAAACTCACTGTCTAGTTAGGGCAAACTCTTGAGTTTGTGTTGTGCAGGTCTCCGCGTTGCTTGCAACACCTGTGTGACGTTTCCTTCCTCCTTCCTCCTCTTGAGGTTCCCAACGAAGTGCTAGCCAGAACCATCAATCTGCCCTGGGAATGCAACACGAATCATCAAAGAGGCTGCAATGCTTGTTAACATGGATTATGATAAGATGTCTAGAGGTGATTTTTGTCAGATTGTTGTCGATGAACTAAAGCGTGCAGCAGAGAAGTTCCAGCTCGAAGCTGCATCGCCTGGTGGCCCTGAAGGCTGTGGTGTTGCTCTTGTACTCTAGTATCTGGATAGTTGCTATTCAATGAAGCACTCTGTTATGCATCGCTTGACTCCTCGTGCCAATTACTTGCGCTAGGTACCTATGAGGAAAATCTACTATGAAGATCGCATGGTTAATGGTAAAATGGATTTCACGAAGTATGTTATTGGGAAGTTGCCGGTGAGTGAAATGTGTTTCTTCATGGCCACTTTGTTGTACTTATTTTGCTGTTTAACTATTGATCTATATTCATGCTATATAGTTAACTATGTCTGTTTTTCCCTTCAATTGTTCTAACTGAAAGCTCTTATTATGTTTAACTTTGTTTCTTAGAGCTATCTTTTTTGGCTGATGGGTTTTTCATCAGTTAATTTTTTTAAGTTTTTCGCAATAAGAGTGAAATTTATTCATCCTGTATAATGAACTCTATTTAAATAATGCCAAGTTATGTTCTTTTACATTTTTGCCTTATTTTTTACATTGAACTTATTGTATACCTCTTTTTTTTCTTTAATATATGGTTACTGCATGTGTATTTAGAGTTTTATACTCAGATAACTTCATGTTTTTCATCAGTTAATTGTTTTATATCTCCACAATAAGAGTGAAATTTATTCATCCTATATAATGAACTCTGTTTAAAAAAATGCGAAGTTATGTTCTTTTTACATTTTTTATTTCTTTTTACATTGAACTTAGTTTATACCCTTTTATGGGTTTTCAGGAGTGAACTGTATTCTTGTTGTACAGTGGATCTCTTTTTATTCCTTAATCTATCCTTACTGCATGTGTTTTTAGACTTTTATGCTCAATGAATTCATGTTTTCCACTTAGTGAACTTTTTTTGCTTGTTAATTTTTGTGTCATCTAGTGGAAAGCGCGCAATGACATTGTGTACAATTATGCAATGCCTGCCGAGAAACTCTTTGTTGACCCTAATGTGCCGAGCAAAGCAGTTAGTCCTGATTTTCTTGAGAGGTCTCATCCTTTGTTGGTCACCCAGCGAGAGGCTCGCAAACACGCTGATATGCCTGCACCTAGTGCTATTCCATCAAGGGCAGCTACTGCTTCAACATTTAGAGGGATTGATAGGCTTTTATATAAAGTAGAAGACCTTTCGCGGTTGGTCCCAAGCATTGATTCTCTTTTTCCTGATGCGCCTGCTGCCATTAGCGATGCTAGGAAGAAAGTGGCTGGGTATGATGCTAGTATTCTTGACAGTTTGATGACTGATGTATCTTGTCTGCGGCAAAGTTATGGTGATTTTGGAAGAAAACAAGATGTCATTTTTGGAGTGCATGAAAAAGCATCCGGGAAGGAGCAAGGTGCTGGTGGGTCATCTAGTGCATGCGTGGATAATGAATCTTTGTTTACCCAAACAATTTTAGGGCAAAGAGAATCAGATTCTGAGGTAACGGTTCCCATCTATCAAAAGCTTCTTCTGATTTTTTGGCACACATGAACTATAGTTTGCCCTGCATGTGAACTTCAATTTTTTTAATTCTTTTGATTTTTTGATTTTTCTCTGTTTACAGGAAGAAACTAAACGAGTCAAGGAAGCAGCCATGCATAAACATGCAGTAGAAGATGAAGGTTCTGATCATGGTGAAGTTGCAGACCAGTTCCTGTTCCGTAAGCGGCGGCTACTCCTGTGACGACGTCGCATGATTCTAGTGATGGAGAGGGTGATGAATTTGTTAAGAACGATGATTTCATCCCAAGTTCAGAGTATGGAGAGCAGAGGGTTCCTAAAGGTGGTAGTGTGGCAGGTGGATGCGACGACGTTGTTGATAAATCCGTGTTCGTGCCTACTGAGCAAGCTGCTAGTAAATATTGTACTTCCAAGATATTATCTTTGTTGGGTATTGTTGAAGACATTGTTGGGGGCAAGTCTGAAGTCCCCACTGCGCCGGTTATAGCTTTTCAGTCATGTGTTACATATGGAGCAGCTGTTCTTTCTACAAACCATGGTGTTCCAGAATTGGATAAGAAGGCTCAAAGTGTTGATGTTTCTGCTGGTGATGTCAGTGCAGTTAGTGCTACAGTTAGAGATGAGGTTCCTTTTGGCAACATCCCTGTGAATTCTGGGCTTGCTATGGATGAACCGGTGGAGGAAGGAGATCCTGCTGCACAATCTCATGCCATTTGCTCGGAAGACCAAGACAATGATTCTTCAATCCCTGGGAGTGAACCTAACATCTTAGATTTTACCTTTTGAAGTACCCCCCTCCTCTATTTGACACTACCGGTCTTTCAAGTGCGTCCACGGATAACATAGGCAAGGATCTTTGAATAAGGAACCTCATCCACCCCACTGCCCTTCCTCCCTAGCTCCATCATCTGTTTGTTTTGTTCCTACAAGTTCTCCACACCCCTTTTGCTTTATGTATGATATATGTTGTTTTATAACTATCATGTATGCGTCTTTTTTTGTGTTTTATGGATGGGTGGGGGGGGGCAGGGTGTTGAGGTGTTTTGGTCTGGTTTTGTGGGGTGACTGGTGTAATGAGACAAATGTAAGACCTAAACAATTTATGTAATGGATTATCTTTTACCTTTCCCAAATGTGTAAATGCGTGTTGTGATTTTGTGTGGTGTGTTGGCGGGGGACTGGGTGGAGTTTGTATTTGTGCAGTGAATTCTCCTCACAAGGATTTTTGCCAGGCAGATACAAATTGTACCTTTTTCCTATCTTTATGATCTTTTCTCCTTAAGTGAACTCTATATAGAGGTTGATGTGAACTGGCTTTTCTGTTTGTCTATTTTTAGCATCTGGGTCATTGTCAACACCTAATATATCGCAGCTTCCCACTTTTAGAAGAATCAAGGAGGTGTATGATACTATATTGAAACTGGGATCTCATCCTAGTAAGAAGTATGTATTTTATTATTGTTGCATTGTTCTTATTGTTTGGTTTTTATGTTATCTTTGTGTGCAGTGTCTAATACATATCAATAAGTTATGGAGGCAAGCGATAAACGAGAAAGGGGAGTCGTTCTCCCCACCATCTATTGATCATTTTGTGCAGCATTTTGTTGAAATGCCAAAGAAGCTAACCCCGTAAGTTTTTCTATTACGCACTTTGTTATTCCAGGACCTGTGTTGGTTTGTTGTTTTGTATCTATAGTGAACCAGTTTTGTATTGTTGTTGTGAACCACTTCCATAAAACCTTACTTTAATACAACTGAACTTAGAATAGCGTTTCAAGTGAACTTTGGAATAAACACAAGTCAACTGGAGTGAACTTAACTATTGTACAAATAAACACAAGTCAAAATTATTTTTGTATTTTTACCTACTGAACCTTATTTCTAAACAGACTTATGCGAACTGCAACTTTAGAGCAGGAAGGACATAAGCAATGTGAACCACAACTTTTTACTCAGTGAGCCTCATCTTTTTTAGGGGATATTCCAAGCACACTATTATTCTTTACATAAATTACCACAAGTATGGTAATTGTTCTGTTTTTTGTAACTTCTATTTATCCAAGGGGCTTTTTTTCTTGCATGTCTTTATACTGAAGTGAACCTGTATGCATATCAATGTGGACTTTATTTTTCTTAATTTGTTCTTTTAGCTGTAACTTAAGATTTTAATAGCGAACTTGCTTTTTTGTGTGTTTTTTGACAGGAATGATTGTGGTTTCTTCATGATTCAGTATATTCTAACTTGGGATGGTGTAAGTTTGGTTATATTCAAGCAAGGAGACATATTAATGATAAGTATGACACTGCTTTATAGCTGGCTCACTTCAGGTTATTTCCAAAATGACCTAAAAGGTTTATTAGGTGTTGATGCAGGTATTTTTCTTCTATAATTTGACCAAGTGAACTTCACCTTTTAATTTAAAGTTCGAATTTTCTAGCTAAGTTTTATATCAGTCTAACATGTTTTTGCTCTCTCATTTTTTACACACTTGTTTGTTATTTTTCAGAGACACCTCTTTACATGGAGGAGGATAACTTTGGTCTTTTTGACCTTGAAACTGTCACACCTGATGTTCGCATGATCTCTAAAGACACTTTCCTGAATGAAGTTAGTAAGGCGAAGAAGACTTCTCCGAAGCTTCATACTGCTACAAAACGAACTACCATGAGAACTAGTGCTGCACAGGACAAGGGGAAGAAGAATGCTATTGATGTCGAATGTGGAGACGACGATGATTTTGTTGATCCTGCGCCATGGACTGTCAAAAGCAAGGTTGTTACCAAAGTTGCTGAAACATGTCCCAGTGGAAGTAGTGATGATTTTGTATCGCAGAAACTCACTGATGCTTCCATTTTTATATCAACTAAGAGGGCTACAAAAGTGCCCATGCGGTTGAGGGAACCCTTGGAGAGGCTTATTCCTTTTGAACCGCCATACTTAGTCAAGGCAAAGGAGATCAAAAGGCTTTTCTTGAGCCCTAAGTATTTGCAGAAATATGCGAAGTGAGTTATATATTTCCTCTTTCTCTGTCTATTGTGATATTTCCTTTTTATTGTCGTGCTTATCTCACTTTTTTTTGCATATTAGAACTCCCCTATTCAGAATCACAAGCCCAGATGGTATCCCCTTTGATGTTATGGGAGAGAAAATGTTCAAGGCATTTGGACGGTGCGAAATGATCTGTGCAAAAATTATGGAGAATGTCTTATCATTCTGGAAGGATGACCCTATCATGAAAAAAATGTTTGCATCAGGGAAACGTGTCATGCTCGGTCCATTTTTCATCATGTTATAACCTTCTTTTGTAACCTCTGTTAGATTTTCCATGTGAATTGGAACCATATAAACAATATGGACTATTAGCTTTTTGTCAAGTGAACTTCAAGTTATGAACACACTACTGTGAACTGTAATCTCATGATATCCAAATAACACAAGTTAAAACATATGTGAACTTCAATTGTTTTATCATGTGAGCTTCAGAGTGATATCCATGTGAACTGGAATTTCAACATACTATTCTTAAACAACTGAACTTTTATGCATGTGATCTTCAACCTTCTTTCATTCAACACACTGATGTGAACTGGAAATAATTCATGGACTGTAACATAGCTTATCCTTTTTATATTTCATTTGTGATTGATAGGTTTTATAGTTATGCTATATTTTTTGTAATGTATACTTTCAAGTTGTGAATACACTACTGTGTACTGTCATCTCAGAGTACCACAATAATGGAAGTTAAAATTCTATGTGAACTTGAATTCATTTTTCCATGTGAGCTACAGAGAGATATCCATGTGAACTATAATTTTAACATACTGTCTTTTCAACAACTGAACTTCGTTATGTATGTGATCTTCAAGCTTTTTTATTCAACACACAGATGTGAACTGGAACTAATTCATGGACTAGAACATAGCTTTTCCTTTTTATATTTTATTTGTGATTTATAGGTTTTATATTCCATGCTATCTTTTTTTAAATGTTCTGACTTTTGTTAAGCAGTATGTTCTGGGTATTGCTCCATTTGAGTCACTAGATGATAAAGGGAACCCAAAGTCATTATGTGATTTCAATATAGAAGCATCCGCCAAAATGTTTCATGCGTATGTGAGGCCATCAGAAAATTTTCTCACATCCAACCTGGAAAGTGAACTCTTCTGCTACCATTAAATGAACCTCATGAGTATCTTACTTTTTCGTAGTAAATGACATGCTTTTTACTTATGCTTTTTTCTTTTCATGTAGGTTTTAATTCCTCGCTTCCATAAGAATCATTATACGTTATATTCCATGAATAGATACACCGGGTCCCTTGATATTTTCGATACAATTAGATATTCAAAGTATGTTAAAGACAAAACTCGGTCTGGACACCATTATGACCGTGTTGAAATAGTACATTACCTTTATATTTTTTAGTACGGCTTCTTTAATGTTTTAGTCTGGTGTTTTCATTTTGTATCTTTTTCTTAAATGCATGCAAAATAGATGAGAAGAATGGTTCTCCTAATGAAGAGGGTCTATGGTATTGTTGAATTCAACAAGCACAACAAGTTCCCGTGGGAGCTCAAAGCCGAGAAGTGTAACTTCTTCAAAACACCTGAACAGGGACCAAACGAGTGTGGATTTTATGTTCTGAAGATCGCCCGAATATTTGATAGCGATAGGTTGATTGATAAGATTAACAACAAAGATGTTAGTATTTTTATTTACCCCTCTCATTTCTTCTACATATTGTATTTACTTCAAGCTTGTCAGTCTGAAACTAATGTTTTACACCTTTTCCTTTTGTTCTTTCGTATCAGCATCGTGTGGAGGACTGGAAGGCTGAGCACATATACCAGCTATTGTTTCATCCCAAGAATGAAATACAAGAGTCTGAGTGGCCAGCTGAACTTAGAGATCTGCTTTTGTTGCTTGGAATGGCATCATCTCAGGAGTAGGCGTGGAAAAGTGTCGGTTCGAGTATTGTAGTCTGTGGACCCGATGTATTAGTTGTTATTCTTTAGCAGGTATATTGCAATTGGAGCATTTGTGCTGATTGATTGTATTTGTTTTTACATTTTCTGTTCCAAAGTTGGAAACAATCATGTTTTACACTATATGGATGTGAACTTTTTTGTCCTGCTTGTTATATGAATTGCTTTTTATTTATGTGGTGGTATTTTTTAAGCTGAAAATAGTTCAAAAGCTTGGATGTGAATTTAATGTTCCTGTTTGGTATGAACTTTTCTTCCAATTTAATGTGAACCTTGGATTTAAATCAAACATGTGGAAAATGTATGAATGGGAGATTATAGAGGTTTTTTTGTTCTGTTTTTTGCATAGTCATTTTGATGTGAACTCGTTCTTTTTAGTGTATTGTGAACCACTTTTTTACTACAGAAAAAGTTATCTGAACTATAGTTTATTTGTCTTGTGAACTTCTAAACTATTGTAAAAGTAGTTTCATGTTTTTTAAAGTACCCTATTTTTCTATCTTTGGCACCCACAAACATATGTGAACTATAATTTGTATTCATGTGAACCTTCTAAATCATTCTGATTTTTGCATTGCGTTTTATGTTTTAGCACAATTTTTTTTGCTCTTGCCACATGTGAACTTCATTTGTGTACAATGTGAATTTCATGTATATAAAAATAGTGTACTATCATTCTTTCACTCTTTGTTAAATTGGATTGGTTTTCTCCACTTTCTTGTCATTGTTCACAATTTTAATGGTCATACACAATCTTAATGCTGAATAGATAAATTGCAACAGAATCTTAATTGTCTTAATAGATAACACAACATAAATTTGTTAAGTCTTACATAATATGTAGGATAACATAGAACTTCGTAGCTAACAAGAGTATGATAACTTCGAGTCATGCAATATAGCTATCAGCATAGCTATCACTGATTACACATTAAGGCGTATGATGAAGTAGCCTTTTGTGGGGCCTCCGTTGTAGAACGCGAACATGCACACATCTCCTTCCTTGAGTTTTACTCCAAGAACAACCTCAGTCCAGCCTTGTGTTAATGATGCTTTTTCAATGTCATCAACTTGCACCCTTACAGATGCTCCAGTCCACGCGAAGATGGTAGGAGAAGTTATTGGAATGGATTTCACAGGTCCAAGGAAAGTGTTCAGATAAAACCTTGAATATGAAAACCTGAAATTCTGCATAAGTTGGAAAAGAAGCATTTTTTCAGTAATAGCAATGGATTGTTCTAAAGATAAATCTACACTATTAAACATATAGAAACAGTACAATTTTATGTTCTTACAATCTCCCCTATAGTTGGGTGGACATTCTTGTTCTCCATCTTGCAGACATAGTAAGGTATGGGTGGGTTGAAACTGCTACACTGTTCTTTCAGATGCCTGGGACTCACTTCATTCATGTGAATTTTGTTGCCGTACTGAACACGCTTGTCAAACCATTCAACACCTTGAAATGGACCTTGAAGAAGCAAACCAGAATAATTTGTATCAGATGCAATTAATAGGTATTCTTTTGTAATCTGTCAAATGCACACGACACATTATTTCCTGGTTTGTATTTTTACCTCGCTTAACATAGAGCACATCATCATCACTCCTTTCGATGTCGCTGCCGCTAAGGTAGACGAACCTTGAGGTGCCAGCCATCCCGTGAAAAATGTAGTTGCACACAACACATAAGAAATGTGAACTATATCTTTTGTATGTTCTGTGAACTATAATTTTTCTATTAAGTGAACTGCAATTTTACATTAATGTGAACTTTTTGTTTTAACTACTGATCTTTTTAGTTTATGTGAACTTTAATCACAGTACACACATCACATAAGCAATGTGAACTGTAACTTTTGTATGTTCAGTCAACTATATCTTTTTTGTTCAGTGAACTGCAATTTTAGTTCATCAGAACTCTAACTTGTTTTATGTACTTTGTGTTAACTGTAATTCCAAAATCATTTATAAGCACATAAAAAGAAAGGTGTGAACTATAGCCTTTTTATCTAGGCAACTTTGACTTGTTTTCCTCCAAGACACCTATAGATTCTGCAACACAGAGCTGTGGTGACCTACTAATTTTTAGTCTATGTGAATTTATATTGTTTGTTAACCACACACAGCAATGTGAACTGTAATTGTCACGGGTATGAACCAGATTCCCTAACAAAACCACACAAATAATGAGCTAGTTTTTCTTCTAATTGGAGGCAGCAGAAAGTTTGTATGCCCTAACAAAAACAGGATCTTCTGAGCTAATGTAAGCAAATTTCGAGTTCTTACTTACCTTTTTTTTGGCTCATATCTACTTCTCTGGAGCACATGCAGTGTTGCAGCCTCCTCTTCCCCGCGGATCTTGTGGTGAGGGGCGGGGTGTTTGCGAAGGGATTGCTTGTCGGGGGGAGGGTTCTTCCTTGTTCTTGGCCTGCTACACGCCCAACTAGGGTTTTACTGTTGGCGGGTGGTGGGAGGTGCGGGGGTGGAGGGTGGTTGCGGGTTGCGGATGTGGGGGGAGGGAAGGGGCTATGCGTGCGGGGGTGGGGGCGTGTTAGTTTTGCCAGCTGCCTGTTTTGGACGGGATTGAGGGGGTTGTTCTGGGTTTTTCCTTTTATCTTTTCTACTTTGTGAACTTTTTGTTTGAACGGATTGAACTCGTTTGTTAGCTCTTCGATAGGAGGATAGGTACTATCCTTTTTTGGTTTTTGCAGGTGTATCCAGTGGATATATAAACACCCAGATCCCTGTGCGTTTTCTGTGACTCATGACCTCCCTGCCGCTCCCCCATTCACATGAATGTCAGTCGCCCCTTTCACCACCGAACACACCGTTCAGTGCCATGGCACCACCGCCATTAATGTGGTGCACACCAACATGGGTTCGTCCGTTGATGCTTGGATCGACAAGGCCCAAGCCATCCTAGCTGATGAAAAGGTAAAGATTATTGGAGTTGATGTCGAGTACGGTAAGAAATGCTCTTTTAGGGGGCAGAGGGCTGCTGTTCTGCAGTTTTCCATGGGTGAAGAGTGCTTGGTGTACCATATCTGCCATCAAGCTGAGCCTAGTGAAAAGCTTTGGTTCTTCACCCAAAGTTTCAAACACACCTTCGCTGGTTTTGACATCTACAACGGCAAAAAAGTGCTTGCTAGGGGTGACAATATGCTGTACATTGTAAATCACAAGGTGAACTTTGAAGTTCGTAAACCTGAACTTTGGTATTTTCTATTTTTTACCTTAGGATTTCTATATTTTTTAAACCATGTTTTTCCTCCGAGTAATACATGAGGTTCTTTTCATCTCCATGTGAACCTTAGTTTTTCTAAGAAGTAAACCTCTATTGTCTTACAAGAAATGCTAATACGCTTTTTTTTATATTTTTTACATGATATACAGTCAATCTGGAGGGACCCTGACCTGACAACCAGAAAGCAAGCACAAGGCATGAAGGATGTTGCTGCTGCTATCATAGATCCGTACTATGAGAATATGAAGGATGGTTTTAGAACGAAAGAGCACGACATGTGGGCTAATCCGCCTCTCCTGCAGAAGCACTTGGAATATGCTGCTAGAGATGCGTATGTTGCGTATGAGCTTTACAAGCGTTTGGATCGTTATAAGAGGTTTTTTTCTCTCTATATAAGAATTCTAGGAAGAAGCGGGGAAGAGATTGGTGATCAACAAGACCTGGACCAGCAGCCGCAATGACACATTTTATTTTTCTAGAGTTTTTATTCCCATGAACAATTTTTTTATTAATTTCCATGTCGTTGAATAATAGTCAGTTTTTCTAGTCTAGGCTGCATGTTTACTGTTTATCAATTTTATCATATTGTAATCACCTCTGCAAGTGCATGTGTGAATTATGATTTATTACCATAGTGAACTTCAGATTTTTTATCACCTGTGTCGGTTGTTTTTTGTTCTTATATTTATTTAGTGAGCCGCCAGCCAACCACTAAAAAATATAGTGCGTAAATTATTGTTTTAACCTATAGTCTTTGTGAACTTTATTTTCTCTTCCTATATTCATTGTGAACAATATCTTTTTCTGGCATCAAAGGGCTAAGGGCACCATCATCGAAACATGTGAACTTTATCTTATAATACATGTGAACTTTAACGTATGCGTCAAGTGAACTTTGTTTTATTGTTGCTATATTCACTGTGAACTGTTTTTTCCCTGGAAAACAGTAGATTTTTAATTGATAATCCATGTGAACTTTATTTATACGATTCAAGGTGTTAGATAAATAAAACATATGAAAAAAGAACTGATGCCAATATTTTTTTGTACTACTAAACTGAATTTTGTTGCCTTTTTCTATCCACCTATTATTTATTCTGACTACACGCAAACTGCATATTTGTTTGGACAACCAATCAGTAAAAGTAACAAATTTTTGTATGTATCTCTATATGTATGTCTATCATGTATACTTTAACCTACTGCTTCTCCTTGGTATTGGTGTGTCCTTTTGTGATTTTTTAGTCCTGTTGGTAGAGCACGCTGTTTTGTCTTGCATTTTCGCCTCCTCCTCTTGCATTTTCTCTTTGAGCTTGGCTATCTCCTCTTCTTGCTCTCTCTGGAGTCACCTCCTCTCGCATGTTCTTGAATTGTGCCACTCTATTTCTCCACAAGTCTTGCAAGCCCGCACTCCCTTCAGTTCCATCTTACCTTTGCCTTTCTTCTGTGCATCAGCTAGTCTTTGCGTGAGTATTTTCTCCTTATCTGGGCACGTTCTGGCGTTGTGTCCATTTATCAGACCGCAAAGGCCGCAAGCCCGTACTCCATTTTGAACAATATCCTAGACAGTCCGTTCTTCCTCATCAGCCCGTGCTTCATCAGTTTTGCTAGCTTCTTCCACTTCATGGTCATCAACTTCTTCAGTTTCAATGTCTTGCTCATCTTCGTCCTCGTAGTCTGCTTCTTCATCGGTATCCAGATCTTCTTCATCATCTGAATCCTCCTCATACTGCTTTGCAATAATTTTCTTGATGCATATTTTCACTTTATTCTTAGAGCCACCATCACCGTTCATTTTTTAATGGCTTCCTGAAGCTTCTTTTCTAGCTGCCTTCTCTCGCATGTCCTTGCGTTGTGGCCATCTATTATGTTGCACTTGGTGCACAACTTCTGACCTTTTGGCTTTCCATGTTCATCGAGTTTTGTTTCTGGACGAGCTTCTTTAGGTGGCTAGGGTGGAGCAACAACCTTAGGTTTTTGATGGTGGTTTTTCCTACAACCTTTTGTTCTAGCAACTGGAGATACTTGTATATGCGCATACTGGTTGGAACCATCCTCTCCTGCAATAGCATCTGCTTCATCCGGACTTCTCCGTTCTCCTGCAGTAGCATCTGCTTCATCCGAACTTCTTCGCTCTGAACTTTGCACATCTGGGTCCACACTGTCAATACACAAATTCACTTCTCTAAATGCTTCCATGGCTTTGGCAAACATGTTGTCTGAGGAGCAACCTATGATCCTCATTGACTCGCTGTAAAGCATTGTTCGCCTGTATTCAAGTGATGTCCCATCTGCTACTGTTGCTCTGTGATCCCTGTGGTTGAACGCCCGGTCTAAAACAACATCTTTCGTGTACCTCCTCAGTATGTATTTCAGTGGAATCTTGTCTAGCCACAGATGTTCAAACAATGCAATCACATGATGGAAAAACAGGCCTACGAGGAACATTTTCCTTGTGTTATTTGTATTCACAAAGTAGAATGAAACTATATGCATGTTGACTACATATAGTTTTTCATTAGCTTACCTGTGTGTTCCCACAACATGCACTCACACTCAAACTTTTCTTCTGATTTGTTCACCGTCACTCGAAACTCATGTCTTGACCATGCAAATACTCGGCTCTGGTTGTAGTGGCGCACAAGGAATTTGGTTGGATCTTTAGTATTTTTGATTCGAAAGCCCGTGCTCTCATATTGGCGCTCCCGCAACACCGTGTACATAGCCCTAGTGTATTTTTCCCTTGCTTGTTCTTCGAAGCCATAGCGCGTCAACATTTGCTGGACACCCTGCATGGTTTTCATTTTGGCTAAATACTTCACTACAAGTATAATAGTTTTTGCTACTCCAAACTTGTCTAGCATTCTCAAATTGAACTTTAAATAGGCACGTACCGCTGATGCAAGATTCTTGCTGTTCTCTGCTTCGTGTCGTGTCTGAATGCAGTTGTTAACTTGTTTTGCAAAAATGTGAAGATCCTGTTCCTGTTTGATGAACCCTCTTTTTAGCACGAAGTTCATACTCTCGCTTCTCTGTGTTGACGTCATTCGTGCATAGAAAACCTCCTTCCAATAAGCAGAGACCCATGTTTTCCTTTCATTCCACATTTTTCTGAAGACGGTAATATTGTGAAGATTGTACTTGCCCATCAGTGCATTCCATGCTGCCTAGAATTCAATTGGCATTAGTGGGTGGTTCAGAAATGCTGCGAGTTGTTCCTTGAGTTCTGGAAACAACTTGTAAATTTTGCTGAGAGGATCTTTGTGCTTGTTCATAATGTGCTACCTACAAAGTTAATGCAGCGCTCACAGGAAAATCTGCGATAGTGCTTTTGCTATGGATGGACATTGTTCTGTATTTCAATAAAATAGAAGTCATACTTTATAGGACAAAACCATAACCAAAATAGTTCACATTAGAGAGTTTATATTCTAGCAAACATAGATTATATTTTTCCAAGCACAGATATTAATCCCAGGGGTGAACTTCAACTTTTTCTCATGTGAACTACAACTACACAAATATGGTGAACTTCACTGTATTTTCAAGTGAATTTTTTTACTTTCTGTCTAGGTAAACACAGTGATGTGAACTGCAAGATGAAAGTACATTTTCCAAGCACACATTATAATCCCAGGTGTGAACTTCAAATTTTTTCATATGTGAACTACAACTACACATCTATGGTGAACTTCACTATTTTCCCAAGTGAACTTTTTTACTTTATGTCTAGGTAAACATAGTGATGTGAACTGCAAGATGAAAGTACATTTTTCCAAGTACAGATTATAAAACCATTTTTTACTAATGAAATATGGTTACCTGTCAATATGCACATGGGTTCTTTCCCTCCCATACATTTTAGGAATGTGCTAAAAACCCACTTGAACGAGTCTTCTGTTTCGTCACCCATCAACTCTACGGCCAATATGACTGACTGTAGATGGTTATTCACGCCGACAAAGACCGCCAGTGGCATGTGGTATATGTTTGATCGGTATGTCATATGAAATGTGATGTAGTCGCCGAAATCAGCGTATGCAGCTCTACAGCTAGCGTTGGCCCAGAATATACTCTTAATCGTGCCATCTTCACCAACATCATGATCATGGAAGAAATTCTCGTTCTCAGCTTTCATTGCTTTGAAGAATTCGAACAACTTCTTCACATCCTGCAAAGCCTCTTTGCCCCAGTGTTCTGCTTTTCTACAAAATAAATTCTTCATATTTGTTAGTACTCCCGTTTCTTTCTGGTTTCAAAAAATGTAGTACTTGATTTTTATTCTATGACATGTTGGTAGTACTACATATTCAGTACATCCTTATTGTGGCATGGTAGGTTGCCGCGTCCATCGTTCATCCTTGTAAGTAGCCCCATGATGTTAACATGCTTATTATTGCTGAACTAGAGGTCTTTGATGTATTCTTTCAGCGTTGAATCCACTCTTTTATGTGAATGCATGAAGATATTCATGGATGGGCTTAGTAGTAGAGGGTGGTTGTGGTCAAGACATGTGCCGTTCACTACACATCTTCCATCCTCTCTCTCTTTCAGTCGTAAAAATTCTTTGCAACCAACTTTCTGTGTTGGTATGTCGCACTTGCGGTGAGCATCAGCAACATTTGTTATGTGTTTTCCTTCTTGTACACACCGCAGATACCTCTGGCTCTTGTTGTGATGACTCTTTTTAATGCCAAAGCCCGTGTCCTTTGCGTATGCGTTGTAAAAGCCATACGCTTCATCAAATGTCTTGAACTGCTGTCCAATTACCGATATCAGATGTTCTGGTAGCTCAGGTGCCTGCACAAGTTTTGAACACATTATTTCAGCCAATACACATGCATGGTTCAATTCCTATAACTATACAGAACTGCTGCTATAAATTGTAATGAACCTTTTATTTTTTTTGCTTATGTTATATGGTTTATAAGAATATGGTTGACAATACTCACATGTGTGTATGATTTCGGCTCCAAGGGAGTTTCATTCTCGGTTGGCTGGATGGTACAAGGCGGTGTCACAATTGGCCTATGGAGCGATGGATCCCTTGGAGGTAATTGTTCACCGTTGCTTCCACGAGCCTAACCACCTTGACCATTTGGATCTGCTCCATTGTCACACTGGACTGTTTGACGAGGAACGCGGAGCACATGTTTTGTTAGAATTACAGGCTCATCACACCGTATGGGTGAGCGTGGAGTTTTTGTTGGACCATTCCAAGATAGAATATCCTCCTCTTCCTGTTGGTCCTCTGGCAGCACTGTTTGCAAAGGTTCCAGATCAATGAAGCTAGTGAACTTTCTTTTCAAGCATCCTGTTTGCAAGGGATCTGCATTTGGAATGGCAGTGAACTCCTTATTTTTGTTCCGTGTGAGAACATGGTCATCAGCAAAGTTCCCATTTTTGTCCCTCTTTTCATCTTGAATGATGCGCCTTGGGAGCCGCATAACTGGTTTAGTCACTTTTACTGGCTGCTCACAGCTTACAGGTGAAGGCGGAGGTTTCTTGGGGCCAGACCAGCATAATATTTCATCTTAATCCCCTTCATTCAAATTGTCAATCTCTTGTTCAGGTTGGAAGACTGATTCAACTCTGGAATGTATGGCTCGATGGAATTCCTACTATTTGTTGCAAGCTACACCACCAACATTGCCACCATCAAGTCCAACATGCTTCCCCACGACTTGTCCGACTATTTTTGGATTCGGTTGTTGTTGCCCTCCATCTAGAATGACGCGCCTTGGGAGCCGCATAACATGTTTAATTACTAATATCGGCCGTTGACAGCTTACAGGTGAAGGCGGAGGCTTCTTGGGACCAGACCGGCACATTATTATCTCTTCATCCTCTTCATTCATTTTTATCACCTTCTTTATCTGTGTAAATTTGGGACGCTTATTCTGCTCCAGTTCCTGCATTTTTTCATAATGTTATGAACATGTGAACTTTTAATAATACCATATCAGAACTGAACTATTGGACAAGAGTTAAAATTAAATCATATGAACTTTGTTAGCATACCCAAAATGAACTTTTTATGCTATGGACTCCAACACTTGTTTTTCTTCAATACACTAATGTGAACAAGGGTTTTTTCCTATGTGAAATTTAGCTTTTCTCTTTTCTCACACTAATTTATTTTTCAGGCACACATGTTACAATAGTGTGAACTATACTTTTTTCTTAACTGACCTTTAAAAATAAAATATCATAACTGTAATTCTTAACACACTACCTATTGTAACCAGACTTTTATTGTCTGAACTACAACACTTTTTATTCAACACACAATGTGAACTAGAGATTTTCCTTATGTGAACTTTTAACACTATGAACTATATTTTGAACACACATTTGTTTCAAGCGAAATTTCATGTACTGTGTTAACTGTTATCAGAGGAACACTCGGTTAATCTTAGTCAAAGAGAATTTTAACAAACCTGAGGATCCACACTTAACAAATATGGTCTTCTACTAATTGGAGCCATGTCTGGCTATTTTTCAAATTCGCGAACTCACTATCAAGAATGAAATCATGAGGATTATCAGAGAGGAATTTCGAAATTGATGGTGCCTAGCTGAAGATCTAGGTTTTTGAAATACGACACACAAGAAGCAACTTACCAATGCCTCGTCGAACCCGTCCACCTGCTGCGTCGTGGATGTAGGAAGTGCTGTAGGTTGGGCCGCTCGCACACGGCTTGCCGTGGGCCGCCGCGGGCTCCCTCGCGCCGACTGCCACCACCGCTCGCTCGCCTGCGTCGGTGAGGAAGAAGGTCAGCTAGGGTGGGTGCTCGCCATGGGATGCCGTGGGCTCCCTCGCTCCGGCTGCCGCCGTCGACTTGCTCGCCCGCGTCCGTGAGGAAGGGGGGTGCCGGGATCAGGGTGGTGGGAGGAGGATTTAAGGCGGGGGAGCCGGGTTGGGATCAGGGACAGGGTGGGGACATATCGTGTCTATTTCCAAATTAGTTGGGGGTCTGTTTCGAAATTGGGTGGGGGTTCCTATATAGCTATATAGGAATCTCTTAAAGGGGATTTCTATATAGTTGGGTCTTATATATATAGCTATGTTATTCAAGAACCACTTCCTGAATAACTATTCAGGAACTCGTTGTTACTGTTCACATGAACACCAGGAACCCTCTGTTAACTTCCAGGCGAGCACGAGTTAACTTATTTTTCTTTCTAAATTAACTTCCATTATGTAACAGTAATAGTGAATGTTAACTTTCACTGTGTAAGTTAACTTCCGCGACCATTCTTAACATCCTCATGTGCGCAAGTTAACTACCTCTTTTATGCTAGTTAACTGCCTGATGGAGCATCGATTTTCCGTGTTTTCGCAAACTGTATATTGATTTAACTTTCAGGCGAGTATGAGTTAACTTATTTTTCTTTCTAAGTTAACTTCCAATATATAATAGTAATAGTGAACGTTAACTTTCACTGTGTAAGTTAACTTCCACGACCATTCTTAACTTTCTCATGTTCGCAAGTTAACTACTTCTTCTATGCTAGTTAACTGCCTGACGGAGCATGATTTTCTGTGTTTTCGCGGACTGTATATATTGATTTAACTTTCAGGCGAGCACGAGTTAACTTCTTTTTCTTTCTAAGTTAACTTCCAGTATGTAACAGTAATAGTGAATGTTTATTTTTACTGTGTAAGTTAACTTCCGCGACCATTCTTAACTACCTCATGTGCGCAAGTTAACTACCTCTTCTATGCTAGTTAACTTCCCGACGGAGCATCGATATTTTCGTGTTTTTGTGGACTGTATATTAACTTCCGCGACGCCCCCGCTTGCCCGCTCCCCCCTCGCCCCCGCGCTTTGCGTACCTCATCCCGGGCTCGGCGGGCGACGCTGGCATGCTAAGGCGGTGCCTTCTCGCGCTGTACCACCCTAGGAACCACTACATCCTGCACCTGGACGCGGAGGCGCCCGAGTCGGACCGCGCGGGGCTGGCGGACTTCGTGGCCGCGCTCCCGGTCCTCACAGCGGCCCGCAACGTGCGCGTCGTGGAGAAGGCCAACCTCGTCACCTACCGTGGCCCCACCATGGTCACCACCACGCTCCACGCCGCCGCCGCCTTCCTATGGGGGGAAGGCCGTGGACGGGGAGTCGAGTGGGACTGGTTCATCAACCTCTCTGCCTCAGACTACCCGCTCATCACCCAGGACGGTACGGACATAGTACGGGTGGTTCCTAGATAACTATCTAGGAACCTCTTAAGGGGGTGTTTCTGAATAGTCCCGTCGTATATATATATACCTCTGCTATTCAAGAACCAGTTTCTGAATAACTATTCAGGAACCCCATCCTAACTCCCCGGGTAACAGGTGTTAACTTCCGTACGTTGCATATGTTAACTTCTGTTTTGGACCACCGCAGACGTTATTTTTCACGTAAAATGTTGGCTCGTGCGTATTTTTAACGGGCTGCTTGGGCTCGTATAGTGCGGGGCCGTGTCCGGGTGGTTGTTTTAACATGGTCTGTTTGGGTGCCATAACTCCCCTTCTCGACATCTTCTCTTCCCACCCCGCACTAACCGCTCGGAGTCACGATTTTCGGCAGCCGCCGTCACCCCGTAGAAACCAGCCACTATCTCTTCTCGCTCCATCATTTCCTCACCCGCGTGGTACCCCTCGCGCTCCTCCCTGTACTCGCAGGCGCTTCCGGTGCTCGTATTTTTCCAGGTGTCTAGGGTTTTTGGGCGGAGGCGGAGCAGTTGCCGGCGTTTCCTCCACCGGCACCATTGACGGCTTGTGTTTATCGGTGGAGGACCGACGTGCTGCGTATTCTCTTGCTCTTATCTGGAGGTTGGTTAGTTCACCGAAACCTACTCCATATCCTCTCTATCATGATTTGGTTTTTTGGGTCGCGGATGCTTTACTGAGATCCCCAAATTCGATGTCTGTGTAGGGAGGAATCTCCTGCTAGTTGTGTGTTAGTTGATTTCTATGGATGATTCTCGTTATCCAGGACAAAGAGGTTTGTTTAATTTCAGTACTAAGTTTCTTTCGATTTTGTAGTTAATTTCGTCTGCGTATGATGTTAACTGCTGCTGTTTTTCCATTATTTTTATTTCTGCTAATGTTAAAATGATGCTAACTATAGCCTAAAAATATCATGCTAGTTGATGTTAGTTGATTTATGCTAGTTGTATGATGTTAGTTGAACCTAACTTCTGTTATAAGAGGGTGTTAACTCTCCTGTTTTGTCTGAACTTTTCCAGTTGTTTGAAGTTAACTTCTAGTATATTATAATGCTATAATAAATTATAGGGTTCATTGTCGTATATCTCCTGCTGTTTTTCAATTATTTTTTTGTTCTGCTGATGTTAAAATGATGCTAACTTCAGCCTAAAAATATCCTGCTAGTTGATGTTAGTTGATTTATGCTAGTTGTATGATGTTAGTTGAACCTAACTTCTGTTATAAGAGGGTGTTAACTCCCCTATTTTGTCTGAACTTTTCCAATTGTTTGAAGTTCACTTCTAGTATATTATGATGCTATAATAAATTATAGGGTTCATTGTCGTATATCTCCTGCTGTTTTTCAATTATTTTTTTGTTTCTGCTGATGTTAAAATGATGCTCACTTCAGCCTAAAAATATCCTGCTAGTTGATGTTAGTTGATTTATGCTAGTTGTATGATGTTAGTTGAACCTAACTTCTGTTATAAGAGGGTGTTAACTCCCCTGTTTTGTCTAAACTTTTCCAGTTATTTGAAGTTAACTTCTAGTATATTATGATGCTATAATAAATTATAGGGTTCATTGTCGCATATTTATTATTTTTCCAATTTGATATATGTTTTGTGAGTTTAATTTTGTAAAATGAAACACTTGTGATATGTTTTTTCCTGTTAGTTTCTTGTTTTTATGAATTATCTGTATTATATCTCAACTTTGTAGCTTTCAACTTTTATAGTTCCTGTTATATTAACTTCTAACTTTCATATTTTAAATTTATACTATTATTGCACATTATATTGACTACTTTATTTTAACTTTTATAACTTCTAATTATAACTTCTGTCATATATTTATCTTAACTTCCTATATTTTGAATTTTTATAGTTCAGTGTAACTCCCAACTTTTTTGTATCTTAACTTTTTCATTTTTTTGCAGCTAGCTTTCCTTTTTTAAGTTATATTTTTAGTGTATCTGAACTTTCAATCTTTTATTTTTAGTTTTTTTGCAACACAATGCAAATTCTGTAATAACATCTTAGGCAGATTACTGACAAGTTCACTTCTCAAGCTCATTATGTGAACTTCACATTTGTATTAGTTAATTCTTGTCTGTTACAGTATGTTCTTTTTTATGTTGCATTTTTTTAATGATTTCTGTTAATTGTGTGTGTGTTTTCCGAGGATATAGTGATGCTTCTGAGAGTTCAAACCCTGTTACGGTTTTTAAGAAAGCGAAATTAGTTGCCCGTGATGGAAAATTGAGTTGTCCTGCTGGCATTCCTTTAGTGCTTAGTCATGCTTCTCTAGTTTCTGAATATATCCCGCAGACGCGGGATATGGCCAAGGACGATCACCATGCGGTTGATCCTGTCGAAAAACCCGTATCTCCACCTGGTATGGTTTTATTCTTTTTTTATTCTTTTTCTTTGTTTAACTTGTAATTTTTTTATGTTTAATTTCCTCCTTTTTTACTCATATAATTAACTCCTAGTTTTATTATGTTCATTTGGCAGTTATATCTGTGGCAAATAATCCTAATTTGGAAGATTTATCTACCGCTGATGGAGGTTTCTTTTCTAATACTTTCACTACTTCTGTTAACTCTTTATCTTATTTTTGTTTATGTGCCACGGCCTAGTTTATTTGTAAAATGAAACACCTGTTATATTTTTTTTCCTGTTAGATATGTGTTTTAACTGTCCTATTTAAAATTGAGACTACTAGTACATATTGTCTACCTCTAATTATAACTTCTATCATTCATTTATCTTAACTTCCCAGATTTTATGTGCATTTATATGTGAACTTTACATCTTTGATCTTCATAATTCAGTGTAACTATCAACTTGTTTGTATCTTAACTATTTAAATCTTTGCATCTAACTTTCATATTTTAAATATATACTACTAGTGCACCTTGTCTTCTTTAGCTTAACTTTGATAACTTCTAATTATAACTTCTATCATATATTTTATCTTAACTTCCTAGATTATGTGCATTATATCTGATATTTATATATTTGTGTTTAGTTTTTTGGAACATAATGCCAATTCTGTAATAACATCTTAACCAGTTTTTGAAGGTAACTTGCATTCCTATAGTAACTGGATTCATTTTTTATCACTAATGCATTTGTTTTTGTTATACCAGCTGATGAAACTATTAAGCAAACCTTGGATATGTTGAATGTTGATTATGTTGATCCAGACCAACCTGAAGAAGTTGTTGCTGCATCTGATACTGTGCCTTATAGTGCTTTGGGTCCCGATGGTGTAAGAGGGCCAGCCTCGTATGATGAGCATACACCTGTTTGTGGAGCTGATGTAGAGGGTGCTGGTGATAGGACAGTTGGACCTATTTCTGATAGCACACCTAGTGTGCAAGAGCAGGATGATGGTTTCCCTGTATGGCAGGACACTCCATCTCAATCTGTAGATGGTACAGAGGAGGTTACACAGGAACATAATATGAAAGCGTAGCTTCAATTGTATGCCAAGCAACACAATTCTAGGCTTGCTGCTTACAATGAGAAGGTTAAGATGTTCCGTAGGAAGCGCTCGTCAAAGTCAAAGCAACAAAATGCCGGTGTGTTAGGCATGCAAAATGATCCTCCAGCAGAATCAACCAAGAAGAATAGGGTTGCTGTTGCTAAGAGGCCGTTGTCTGCTATGACTCCTACTTGTCGTAGTCCTCGTGTTACTGTGATGAGGAATGATATGATTTCTACTCAGCAAGCATCACTTGTGAAAGGTTCATCTTCTAAGCGTCGCTGTACCATGGATGAAACATATGTGCCAGACACAGATGATGATTCTGGTGGGGAGGATGCCGCTGCAGCTTGTCCCGAAAAGGTTACCATTCATCTTTGCTGCCACTTTTTTTGTTGTGCTAACTTCTTGTATCATCAATATTAACTTTCATTATATTTGATATATTTTTTCTTTGTTTTTCAATTTTTTTATCAGCCTACAAAGAATAAGAGGGGTAGAGTTGTTGTGGACACATCTCCTAAAAATGTTGGTAAAAAGATTAAAGTTGCTGTGACGAGGAAGCCGCGTGGCATAAAAAAAGCTGGAAATGATGACAATGCTCGAGATCGCTTCCAACAGACTGTTCGTTGTTCGTTGGGAGAAGTTCTGGAGGCTGTGAAGTTGCTGGAGGATGCTCACAAAAAAAAGTCATAGAAGCAGGTTTCGGATGTGTGTTTGATTGGGTGTTGGAGGGCAATGTGTCGCGTGTTCTCATGTGTTTCCTGATCAAGAAAATTGACACAACAACTATGAAAATAGATTGCAGCGCTGGAAGGATCCTGTGTGTTAACAAGGAAGCAGTGCATCAAATTTTTGGGTTCCCAATGGGAGGTGAAACAGTCCCAAGGCCCGCAGGGAGTGGCCATGATTCCTCAATGGCGAGTCTTAAGGCAGAGCTTGGTTTTGAGAGTAATGCTGTTATTGATACCAAGGATCTTCGTAAACTGCTTGCTGACCTTGTCAAGGATGAATCAAAAGTTGACACAGCTGTTAAGGTGTTCTTTGCTATCATTTTCACTAAGATTGTATGTCCTGGATCTCCCGTTCGTCTTGGTAGAGAGGCGGCAATGCTTGTAAACATGGATTATAATAATATGGCTTCTAGTGATTTCTGCCAATTAGTTGTTGATGAGTTGAAGCGAGCAGCGAAGAAATATCAGGATCCCAATATAGCACATGCCGGTCCCGAAGGGTGTGGTATTATCCCTGTAGTTATGTATTTGGATAGCTGTCATTCAAAGAAGCATTCTGTGATGCATCTCAGGACCCCTCGTGCTAACTTCTTGCACGAGAAACCATTGAAAGCCATTTATTCTGAAGACATTATCAAGAATGGCAAAAGTGATTTGTCCAAGTATGTTTTTGGGAAGCTTCCGGTCAGTAAACCACCCCATGCTTTTTATGTTGTATATACGATGAGTGAACTCGTGTTCCTTATTTGTTATTTAATTCCCCTATATGTTCATTCTTACTGTTACAGTTAACGACAATTATTTGAAGAATGTTTAACCTCCATTTATTACACTGTTAACTTCTTTGTTTTATATAGTTAACTTCTTGGTTTTATACAGTTAACTTCCTTTTATTTTCAGTTTTTTTTGTTCCAGTTAACTTACTGTAAGTTTTATTCCTATTTTGCGAATAGAATTCGATGTGCACTACATAAGAAATTTAAGATACATGGCTTTTTTATAAGGGTTTTTACTTTGACCATATTAAAAGTTAGCCTCCTAGTTTCTGAAAGTTTTAAGTTTTTGTTTTTTATGTATGATTTTTTTTGTTTACATGGTGGTAACCTCCATCATTTATGAAAGTTAATTACCATATTTATGAGAAGTTAACTTCCACCTTTTTTCTGTCTGGTCCTAATGTGAATTCTGATTCATTTATTTTATCTATCCCCTTTTTTATTGATATGCAGTGGAAGGGTCGCAATGACATTGTTTATTCATACTCCATCCGCGTCGAAGATATGTACATCGATGACATTCGGTCCCATGATCCTTTGGTAATATCTCAGCATCCTCATGAGCATATTGAGAGGTCTGAGCATCGCGATGAGCCTATTGAGAGGTCTGAGCACCCTGATGAGCATATCGAGAGGTCTGAGCCCGATTTGGTGAGTGAACAGGTTTCAGTGGCTGGTGAGAGGTTTGCTGATGCATCAATGTTTTCTAAAAGTGGAAAGTCTACATCCTCTACGGCCATAAAAGATATTGATCAGCTGCTGCAGAAAGTTAGTGATACTGTTAAAGTTGTTCCGACTACATTTGATCGTCTTGGCAGTATAGCTGGCATTTTTCCTGCTGGGCATGGGCCTACCGAAGAATTTATGAAAGAGGCTTCTGATCTTGAAGTTAGTTTCCTTGATGACATGGTGTCTGCTGTAAAGTTTTTGCGCAAAGGTTTAGCTAATTTTGGTCGTAAGCAAGATTTTATATGCATACCCTACGAAAGAGAAGATGATACTATCGCAAGACAGATGGATTTGAATGATGATGTCCCTGCTCGTGGTGGCGTTGACAAATCCACCTTCACTACAGTTCTATGGCAATCAGCTTCTGAGGCTCAGGTATTATGTTTTCTCTCTTTTCCCATTCTTTTTGCTTAGAGGTTTTTTTCATTGCCTTTTCTGTTTTTATTATTTAAAACACTTGAAATTTTTTTGTATCTTGTTTGATAACTTCTAGAATTTATGTAACTTAACTTCTAGGATCTCTGTAACTTAACTTCTTTTTTTTAATTTTTGAAAGTACATATTTTTGTATTTTATCCTTTTTTTAATTGTAAACTCCTGTTACTGTAAGAAGTTAACTACCAAGGCTATATGATGTTTTTAACTTCACTATTGTACTTTTTTGACTGGCATTGTTTTATTTACTAGACATCTTATTTTTTTAAACAGATTTGCATCATGTTTATTTTTCGTGGTTTTGTTAACTCCCAGTTGTTAGTTTTATTTTCTTGACATCTTAACTTCTCACAGGAAGAAGCTAGAGTAGCTGAGGAGAATGCTTCGCAAGATATTGAAGAATTCGGTGGAGGACTGGATGAATGCATTTTTGAGGAATCTAGTCCTCGTGTTAACCATGCGCCAGTTCCTGTGTCACCGCCGCAGGCCTACAGTAATGAAGATGATGATGGTCTTGATAATTTTGAAGAGAAAAATGACGCTCCCCTGATGTGCTTTCTCTAGAAGATGTTGATGTCAACAATGCAGATGATTGTCATGTTGCTGATGATGGTGGTTGCTTTTTTTGCCCGTGATATATGTTTGCTGTCACTTCAGAACGTTATTTTTGTTTGTATTGATGTTTTTGTGTTTAGCAGATTCTGAGGTAGATAAATGTGCACTATCAGCTGAGCCGCCTATTGTGGCTGTATTTGAACATTCTGTAGATAACCATACGTAGGAGCAAGCTGGAGATAAGAAGACGCAGGAGGAAAATACATGCAATGATTCCTAGAGTATATTTTTCTAATGTTCCTACGCCCCTGCCACATACCCTCGTATTCTCCCTCATTAGTGATTTTGTGTTTTTTTTGTTTTTACTCCCCACATCTCTGTTGTTATGTATTATTACCCTGATATCTACTTTTACTTTATTCTGGTAAGCACTAGGTGGGGGAGGCGGGTGGTAGTGGGTGGAACTTTTTTAATGTTGTAATGTAATAAGACTTTCAAAATGATATATGTATTGTACAGTTTCTTCTTTTTTTAAGTTTTTGCATATGATGTGTATCATTTCTTTTGTTTTTGTCCATGCGTAGTCTGAACCAACTACGCTTTTACCGGCATGTGAACTTCCATTCTTTTTCCTTTTTTTTAACAGCATCCTCTGTGTTCTCTACCCCGTCCACTGCTCCAGCTCTGGAGAAGATCAGAGAGGTTTATCATGCAGTGTGCAGGCTGAGGAATGACAAGAAGAAAGAGTACTTCTCTTCACATTTCTTTTTTTTTATTTTTGTTTCTATCCATCACCATATTTGTTTTCCAGTGCGATTTTTCTTGACTTATTTTGATGTCTGTGATATTTTCATTTTTTTTCAAGGGCATCACACTCTTCAGGAATGACGATTGTGATTGCACAATAGGGCAAATTGCGAGGGCTTTCCAGCCATCTGGGTTTCTTTGCTCATACATAGTATCTGTCGGAACTTATCTGCTTGGAAAAAATACAAGGGATCAGAGAAGTTGATTGTACCGTATATTTGCTGTGTAAGTTAATTCCTTATATTTTTGTCTTCACTACTTTTTTTTTGTTTTTGGTATGGATGGATCCATAATATTTTTGTATATTCTATTGTTTTTAGATAGTTAACTCCCATAATTTTTTAAGAAAGCTAGTTTATTGGATGTCTTTTAGGTTTATCTACTCTATCAATGGAAGTTAACTGTTATTATCATATAACTTAACTTCCTAGTAAAAAACAGTAATTACCTGTTTTCTTCATGCACGGCTTCCACAAATGTTAACTTCCAGTTTTTCATTAACTTATCTTCCTAGTCCCTTTTATGATTTTATATTTTTTCTTTACGTGGGCTATGATGGCTTTAATCAGAGGCATATTTTCGAAGGAAACCTGCATAGCAGGCGTGTGCAGAAACTTTTCAGTGTAGATTCGGAAGACCGTTTGGACCAGAAAGATATTGTAAGTGTGAAGATTTTTGTTTAACATATTGTTTCTCTCTGTATTTTTGTTTTAGGTTCATTTTTCAGTTTGTTTCATCATTATATTTCAGTTATCTCTTGATCCTTTTATATTTCTTTTGTAGATTCTTTTTGCTACTTTCGATCCTCCTGACTCTCCAGTCTCTGGTGTGGTGGGCCACTTTTGTGTTGTTGGTATCAACATGCGCTAGAAGTGTTTTCAGTTCCTTGATTCTATGCGTGACGCCGATGATCCAGATGCTCAGAGGGTAATACACATGATGGTTCAAAACATCAGGAAGTTATGGAGGGAAGCTGCCAATTCCAAAGGTGAAAAGTTTGATCCACCAAATATTGATAGCTGGGGGATTGACTACGTTAGAGTGCCGAAACTGTCAACTCCATAAGTTTTATTTGCAATTTTTATAGTTTTTATGCTAACTTTCTCTGTGCTTTCCATTATATGTCTTGTGTATTTTTAGAATTTTTGCTCTTTTTGATATTAATTTTTTGCATTTTTTAATATTGATCTTCTTCTTTGTTTTTTGATTTAGTCATTGCTGTGGGTGTTTCATGCTCCTATTCTTGTTAACTTTTGATGGAGATGGTTTGGTGTCTTTTCACCAGAAAGATATCTTAATATAAGGATGACCACATTGTACAGTTGGTTGACTGCACCTGATTTTAAAATTGATTTAATAGAAATGTTTGTTGATCCAGGTATGCTGTCTATTTTTTGCCTTTATTTTAAATATATATATGTGCACCTATTGTTTGTTTATACCTAACTTATAGTGTATATGATGTTAACTCCTACTTTTTTCCATTTTTTGAACTGTTATTTTTTGCCTGATAATAACTAGTACTGTAAAATGATGCTAACTACAGCTTTAATGTTATTTTTTAACTCTTTATGTAATATATTATGTTTGACTAGATACTATTAGTATACATGAAGAAATGTGCCTCAATGTTTTTTTTGTTTTTAACATAACTTCTGTTATAGAAGGGTGTTAATCCCCTCATTTTATCTTAACTCTTCAGCTGTTTGAAGTTAACTTCTACTATAATATGATGCTAACTGCCCATGATACACTGAACTGTTATTTTTTTACAGTGTTGTTAACTTTTCATACGTGTTTCAGGAATTCCTCTTGCCATAGAGGAAGATAACTTCGTGTTATTTGAAACTCAGTTCTTCACACCAGAAGTTATAGCTTTACGAGAAGAAGAATTTCAGTTGCAAGCTGTTAGCAAGGCGAAGAAGGCTATCGCGAGACTGCATGGCTATCCAGTGAAGAAACCAAATACCACTAAGGCATTAATAGATGTGAAGGAGAAGGAGAAGGTATTAGTAAATGTTGATGATGACGATGATGATTTTGTCTCTCCTCCATCCTCGAGGACTGTTGTAAAATCTGATCAGAAAGATACAGTTATCTGCTCAGCTACCAGCAGTGATGACTTTGAAACTCAGTTCCGAAAGTATCAACCACCTGCCCAAGCTCTTGTACTTTCTAATAAGAGGCCGACCAAAGTCTCTAAGAAGCTCATGAAAGATGTCCCCGAGTTTGTTCCTTACAAATTCCCATGCTTAGTCAAGGCCAAACAATTCAGAGATTTAATTCTAAGTCCGGATTACTTGAAGGAACATAGGGAGTAAGTACCATTGCTATCTTTTCTCCCTTTTTCTATTGTTTTATGCGTGTTTTATATGTTAATTTGTTTTTTGCTAGCTGGTGTGTTACCCGAATCTGAACTTATGCTTTATCATCATTTTTTTCTTTTTTGCAGGTCGGATTTGGTTATGTTCACAAACACTTGCGGTGATCCTATATCTATCGATGGCAATTACATGTTCAGACTTTTTGGCCGTGGTCAACAGATGGAATCTGAGATTATGGATTATATATTCTCTTTCTGGAAGGATGATCCCACTATAAAGAAAATGTTTGATTCTGGGGAGCGTGTTTTACTTCCGCCTTATACTGTCCCTGTATATTCCGCAAACTTATGTTCCTTTTGCAAGTACTTTTTCTCATTTGTCATTTTTGGTTTTTATTGGCTTCTTTTTGTGTTCAATTTGTTTTGCAGTAGCTTCTTGACTTCTCACCATGGTTGCCAAAAGATGCTGGTGCAAATGATATTTCAAGGAATGCTTTTGATGTTAAGACAACGGCTAAACAATTCTCAGGTTTCGTGAGGGAAGGAGAAAACCTGCTGGATGCAAATTTGGTAATTTTTTTTGTCCATTTTGACTGTTGTGTGTAAATTCTTTTTGCATGGTGGTACTGAAGTTAACCTTCTACATATGCATCACTTAACTTCCATAGTTGTCTGTTACAAAAAGTTATTTTTGGTACATATGCATCACGTAACTTCCATATTTGTTTGCTACACAGATTCATATCCCTTACTTCAACAGAGATCATCACACTCTTTACGTGATGAATCGGTACACTTAGACGCTTGATATTTTTGATTCAAGGAGGTACTCTAATCTTCAGAAACTTATCTAGGAGTTAATTCCACGCCGACCGTGTCAAAATTGTATGCTTTTCTTTTTCTCTTCGGTTTTGAATTTTAAAATCTGCAATATCCATGTGTTTTTGTAAACTCTAATGTTTTATGTATTTTATTACCCTTGTGTTTTGTTCTTGAACACAACCAAACAGATCAAAAGAATGGTTGCGGTTACGAAGGAGGTTTATGGGGTTTCTGCTTTTAACAAGAAAGACACAGTCCAGTGGGATGTAGCTGCAGACAGGTGTAGTATGTGATGACCCCAGAGCAGGGTGTCAACGAGTGCGCATTTTACATGATGAAGATGACTCTTGTCTATGATGGCATTAAGATTACAGAGAAGATAAAAAATAAGGATGTTAGTTTCTACATTTTTTTCCTGAAACACTGCCACTTTTTTCTGTTTCTGATATTGCTTGAACTCCACTCCATTTTTATCAACTTACTTGTATTTTCACTACTTCTGTTAACTCTTTATCTTATTTTTGTTTATGTGCTGCGACCTAGTTTATTTGTAAAATGAAACACCTGTTATATTTTTTTCCTGTTAGATATGTGTTTTAACTGTCCTATTTAAAATTGAGACTACTAGTACACATTGTCTACCTCTAATTATAACTTCTATCATTCATTTATCTTAACTTCCTAGATTTTATGTGCATTTATATGTGATCTTTACATCTTTGATCTTTATAATTCAGTGTAACTCTCAACTTGTTTGTATCTTAACTATTTAAATCTTTGCATGTAACTTTCATATTTTAAATTTATACTACTAGTGAACCTTGTCTTCTTTAGCTTAACTTTGATAACTTCTAATTATAACTTCTATCATATATTTTATCTTAACTTCCAAGATTATGTGCATTATATCTGATATTTATAGCTTTGTGTTTAGTTTTTTTGGAACATAATGCCAATTCTGTAATAACATCTTAACCAGTTTTTCAAGGTAACTTGCATTCCTATAGTAACTGCATTCATTTTTTATCACTAATGCATTTTTTTGTTATACCAGCTGATGAAACTATTAAGCAAACCTTGGATATGTTGAATGCTGATTATGTTGATCCAGACCAACCTGAAGAAGTTGCTGCTGCATCTGATACTGTGCCTGCCAGTGCTTTGGGGCCCGATGGTGTAAGAGGGCCAGCCTCGTATGATGAGCATACACCTGTTCGTGGAGTTGATGTAGAGGGTTCTGGTGATAGGACAGTTGGACCTATTTTTGATAGCACACCTGGTGTGCAAGAGCAGGATGATGGTTTCCCTGTATGGCAGGACACTCCGTCTCAATCTGTAGATGGTACAGAGGAGGTTACACAGGAACATAATGTGAAAGCGCAGCTTGAATTGTATGCCAAGCAACACAGTTCTAGGCTTGTTGCTTACAATGAGAAGGTTAAGATGTTCTGTAGGAAGCGCTCGTCGAAGTCAAAGCAACAAAATGCCGGTGTGTTAGGCATGCAAAATAATCCTCCAGCAGAATCAACCAAGAAGAATAGGGTTGCTGTTCCTAAGAGGCCGTTGTCTGCTATGACTCCTACAAGCATCACCTGTGAAAGGTTCATCTTCTAAGTGTCGCCGTACCATGGATGAAACATATGTTCCAGACGCAGATGACGATTCTGGTGGGGAGGATGCCGCTGCAGCTTGTCCCGAAAAGGTTACCATTCATCTTTGCTGCCACTTTTTTTTATTGTGCTAACTTCTTGTATCATCAATGTTAACTTTCATTATATTTGATATATTTTTTCTATGTTTTTCAAATTTTTTTATCATCCTACAAAGAATAAGAGGGGTAGAGTTGTTGTGGACACGTCTCCTAAAAATGTTGGTAAAAAGATTAAAGTTGCTGTGACGAGGAAGCCGCGTGGCATCAAAAAAAAGCTGGAAATGACGACAATGCTCGAGATCGCTTCCAACAGACTGTTCGATGTTCGTTGTTCGTTGGGAGAAGTTCTGGAGGCTGTGAAGTTGTTGGAGGATGCTCACAAAAAAAAGTCATAGAAGCAGGTTTCGGATGTGTGTTTGATTGGGTGTTGGAGGGCAATGTGTCGTGTGTTCTCATGTGTTTCCTGCTCAAGAAAATTGACACAACAACTATGAAAATAGATTGCGGCGCTGGAAGGATCCTGTGTGTTAACAGGGAAGCAGTGCATCACATTTTTGGGTTCCCAATGGGAGGTGAAACAATCCCAAGGCCCGCAGGGAGTGGCCATGATTCCTCAATGGCGAGTCTTAAGGCAGAGCTTGGTTTTGAGAGTAATGCTGCTATTGATACCAAGGATCTTCGTAAACTGCTTGCTGAGCTTGTCAAGGATGAATCAAAAGTTGACACAACTGTTAAGGTGTTCTTTGCTATCATTTTCACGAAGCTTGTATGTCCTGGATCTGCAGTTCGTCTTGGTAGAGAGGCGGCAATGCTTGTAAACATGGATTATAATAAGATGGATTCAAGTGATTTCTGCCAATTAGTTGTTGATGAGTTGAAGCGAGCAGCGGAGAAATATCAGGATCCCAATATAGCACAGGCCGGTCCCGAAAGGTGTGGTATTGTCCCTGTAGTTATGTATTTGGATAGCTGTCATTCAAAGAAGCATTCTGTGATGCATCTCAGGACCCCTCGTGCTAACTTCTTGCACGAGAAACCATTGAAAGCCATTTATTCTGAAGACATTATCAAGAATGGCAAAAGTGATTTGTCCAAGTATGTTTTTGGGAAGCTTCCGGTCAGTAAACCACCCCCCATGCTTTTTATGTTCTATATACGATGAGTGAACTCGTGTTCCTTATTTGTTATTTAATTCCCCCATATTTTCATTCTTACTGTTATAGTTAACGACAATTATTTGAATAATGTTTAACCTCCATTTATTCCACTGTTAACTTCTTTGTTTTATATAGTTAACTTCTTGGTTTTATACAGTTAACTTCCTTTTATTTTCAATTTTTTTGTATCAGTTAACTTACTGTAATTTTTATTCCTATTTTGAGAATAGAATTCGATGTGCACTACATAAGAAATTTAGGATACATGGCTTTTTTACAAGGGTTTTTACTTTGACCATAGTAAAAGTTAGCCTCCTAGTTTCTAAAAGTTTTAAGTTTTTGTTTTTTATTTATGATTTTTTTGTTTACATGGTGGTAACCTCCATCGTTTATGAAAGTTAATTACCATTTTTATGAGAAGTTAACTTCCACCTTTTTTTTGTCTGGTCCTAATGTGAATTCTGATTCATTTATTTTGTCTATCCCCTTTTTTATTGATATGTAGTGGAAGGGTCGCAATGACATTGTTTATTCATACTCCATCCGCGTCGAAGATATGTACATCGATGACATTCGGTCCCATGATCCTTTGGTAATATCTCAGCATCCTCATGAGCATATTGAGAGGTCTGAGCATCGCGATGAGCCTACTGAGAGGTCTGAGCACCCTGATGAGCATATCTAGAGGTCTCAGCCCGATTTGGTGAGTGAACAGGCTCCAGTGGCTTGTGAGAGGTTTGCTGATGCATCAATGTTTTCTAAAAGTGGAAAGTCTACGTCCTCTATGGCCATAAAAGATATTGATCAGCTGTTGTAGAAAGTTAGTGATACTGTTAAAGTTGTTCTGACTACAGTTGATCGTCTTGACAGTATAGCTGGCCTTTTTCCTGCTGGGCATGGGCCTACCGAAGAAGTTATGAAAGAGGCTTCTGATCTTGAAGTTAGTTTCCTTGGCGACATGGTGTCTGCTGTGAAGTTTTTGCGCAAAGGTTTAGCTAATTTTGGTCGTAAGCAAGATTTGATATGCACACCCTACGAAAGAGAAGCTGATACTATAGCAAGACAGATGGATTTGAATGATGATTTCCCTGCTCGTGGTGGCGTTGACAAATCCACCTTCACTACAGTTCTAGGGCAATCAGCTGCTGAGGCTTAGGTATAATGTTTTCTCTCTTTTTCCATTCTTTTTGCTTAGAGGTTTTTTCATTGCCTTTTTTATTTTTATTATTTAAAACACTTGAATTTTTTTTGGTATTTTGTTTGATAACTTCTAGGATTTATGTAAGTTAACTTCTAGGATCTCTGTAACTTAACTTCTTTTTTGTAATTTCTGAAAGTACATATTTTTGTATTTTATCCTTTTGTTAATTGTAAACTCCTGTTACTGTAAGAAGTTAACTACCAGGGCTATATGATGTTCTTAACTTCACTATTGTACTTTTTTGACTGGCATTGTTTTATTTTAGACATCTTATTTTGCATCATGTTTATTTTTCATGGTTTTGTTAACTCCCAGTTGTTAGTTTTATTTTCTTGACATCTTAACTTCTCACAGGAAGAAGCTAGAGTAGTTGAGGAGAATGCTTCGCAAAATATTGAAGAATTCGGTGGAGGACTGGATGAATGCATTTTTGAGGAATCTAGTCCTCGTGTTAACCGTGCGCTAGTTCCTGTGTCACCGCCGCAGGCCTACAGTAATGAAGATGATGATGGTCTTGATAATTTTGAAGAGAAAAATGACGCTCCCCCTGATGTGTTTTCTCTAGAAGATGTTGATGTCAACAATGCAGATGATTGTCATGTTGCTAATGATGGTGGGTTATTTTTTTGCCCATGATATATGTTTGCTGTCACTTCAGAACATTATTTTTGTTTGTACTGATGTTTTTGTCTTTAGCAGATTATGTGCACTATCAGCTGAGCCGCCTATTGTGGATGTATTTGAAAATTCTGTCGATAACCATATGCAGGAGCAAGCTGGAGATAAGAAGACGCAGGAGGAAGATACATGCAATGATTCCCAGAGTATATTTTTCTAATGTTCCTCGCCCCTGCCACATACCCTCGTATTCTCCCTCATTAGTGCTTTTGTGTTTTTTTTGTTTTTACTCCTCACATCTCTCTTGTTATGTATTATTACGCTGATATCTACTTTTACTTTATTCTGGGTAAGCACTAGGTGGGGGAGGCGGGTGGTAGTGGGTGGAACTTTTTTAATGTTGTAATGTAGTAAGACTTTCAAAATGATATATGTATTGTACAGTTTCTTATTTTTTTATGTTTTTGCATATGATGTGTATCATTTATTTTGTTTTTGTCTAAGCGTAGTCTGAATCAACTACGCGTTTACCGGCATGTGAACTTCCATTCTTTTTCCTTTTTTAACAGCATTCTCTGTGTTCTCTACCCTGTCCACTGCTCCAGCTTTGGAGAAGATCAGAGAGGTTTATCATGCAGTGTGCAGGCTGAGGAATGACAAGAAGACAGAGTACTTCTCTTCAAATTTCTTTTTTGTTATTTTTGTTTCTATCCATCACCATATTTGTTTTCCAGTGCGATTTTTCTTGATTTATTTTGATGTCTGTGATATTTTTCTTTTTTTTCAGGGGCATCACACTCTTCAGGAATGACGATTGTGATTGCACAATAGGGCAAATTGCGAGGGCTTTCCAGCCAACTGGGTTTCTTTGCTCATACACGGTATTTGTTGGAACTTATCTGCTTGGAAAAAATACAAGGGATCAGAGAATTTGATTGTACCGTATATTTGCTGTGTAAGTTAATTCCTTATATTTTTGTCTTCACTACTTTTTTTTTGTTTTTGGTATGGATGGATCCATAATATTTTTGTATATTCTATTGTTTTTAGATAGTTAACTCCCATAATTTTTTAAAAAAGCTAGTTTATTGGATGTCTTTTAGGTTTATCTGCTCTGTCAATGGAAGTTAACTGTTATTATCATATAACTTAACTTCCTAGTAAAAAACGGTAATTACCTGTTTTCTTCATGCACGGCTTCCACGAATGTTAACTTCCAGTTTTTCATTAACTTATCTTCCTCGTCCCTTTTATGATTTTATATTTTTTTCTTTACGTGGGCTATGATGGTTTTAATCAGAGGCATATTTTTGAAGGAAACCTGCATAGCAGGCGTGTGCAGAAACTTTTCAGTGTAGATTCAGAAGACCGTTTGGACCAGAAAGATATTGTAAGTGTGAAGATTTTTTTTAACATATTTTTTCTCTCTGTATTTTTGTTTTAGGTTCATTTTTCAGTATGTTTCATCATTATATTTCAGTTAACTCTTGATCCTTTTTTATTTTTTTTGTAGATTCTTTTTGCTACTTTCGATCATCCTGACCCTCCAGTCCCTGGTGTGGTGGGCCACTTTTGTGTTGTTGGTATCAACATGAGCAAGAAGCGTTTTCAGTTCCTTGATTCTATGCGTGGCGTCGATGATCCAGATGCTCAGAGGGTAATACACACGATGGTTCAAAACATCAGGAAGTTATGGAGGGAAGCTGCCAATTCCAAAGATGAAAAGTTTGATCCACCAAATATTGATAGCTGGGGGATTAACTACGTCAGAGTGCCAAAACAGTCAACTCCGTAAGTTTTATTTGCAATTTTTATAGTTTTCATGCTAATTTTCTCTGTTCTTTCCATTATATGTCTTGTGTATTTTTAGAATTTTTGCTCTTTTTGATATTAATTTTTTGCATTTTTTAATATTGATCTTCTTCTTTGTTTTTTGATTCAGTCATTGCTGTGGGTTTTTCATGCTCCAATTCTTGTTAACTTTTGATGGAGATGGTTTGGTGTATTTTCACCAGAAAGATATCTTAAATATAAGGATGACCATATTGTACAGTTGGTTGACTACACCTGATTTTAAAATTGATTTAACAGAAATGTTTAGTATTGATCTAGGTATGCTGTCTACCTTTTTTGCCTTTATTTTAAATATATATATATATATATATGTGCACCTATTGTTTGTTTTTATACCTAACTTCCATTGTATATGATGTTAACTCCTACTTTTTTCCATTTTTTTGAACTATTATTTTTTGCCTGATAATAACTAGTACTGTAAAATGATGCTAACTACAGCTTTAATGTTAATTTTTTAATTCTTTATGTAATATATTATGTTTGACTAGATACTATTGGTATACAGGAAGAAATATGCCTCTATTTTTTTTGTTTTTAACATAACTTCTATTATAGAAGGGTGTTAACCCCCTCATTTTATCTTAACTCTTCAGCTATTTGAAGTTAACTTCTACTATAATATGATGCTAACTGCCCATGATACACTGAACTATTATTTTTTTTATAGTGTTGTTAACTTTTCATACGTGTTTCAGGAATTCCTCTTGCCATAGAGGAAGATAACTCAGTTCTTTACACCAGAAGTTATAGCTTTACGAGAAGAAGAATTTCAGTTGCAAGCTGTTAGCAAGGCGAAGAAGGCTATCGCGAGACTACATGGCTGTCTAGTGAAGAAACCAAATACCACTAAGGCATTCGTAGATTTGAAGGAGAAGGAGAAGGTATTAGTAAATGTGGATGATGACGATGATGATTTTGTCTCTCCACCACCCCCGAGGACTATTGTAAAATCTGTTCAGAAAGATACAGTTATCTGCTCAGCTACCAGCAGTGATGACTTTGAAACTCAGTTCCGAAAGTATCAACCACCTGCCCAAGCTCTTTTACTTTCTAACAAGAGGCCGACCAAAGTCTCCAAGAATCTCATGAAAGATGTCCCCGAGTTTGTTCCTTACAAATTCCCATGCTTAGTCAAGGCCAAACAATTCAGAGATTTAATTTTAAGCCCGGATTACCTGAAGGAACATGGGGAGTAAGTACCATTTCTATCCTTTTCTCCCTTTTTCTATTGTTTTATGCGTGTTTTATATGTTAATTTGTTTTTTTCTAGCTGGTGTGTTACCCGAATCTGAACTTATGCTTTTTCATCATTTTTTTGTCTTTTTTGCAGGCCGGATTTGGTTATGTTCACAAACACTTGCGGTGATCCTATATCTACCGATGGCAATTACATGTTCAGACTTTTTGGCCGTGGTCAACAGATGGAATCTGAGATTATGGATTATATATTCTCTTTCTGGAAGGATGATCCCACTATAAAGAAATTTTTTGATTCTCGGGAGCGTGTTTTACTTCCGCCTTATACTGTCCCTGTAAGTTCCGCAAACTTATGTTCCTTTTGCTAGTATTGTTTCTCATTTGTCATTTTTGGTTTTTATTGGCTTATTTTTGTGTTAAATTTGTTTTGCAGTACCTTCTTGACTTCTCACCATGGTTGCCAAAACATGCTGGTGCAAATGATATTTCAAGGAAAGCTTTTGATGTTAAGAGAGCGGCTAAACAATTCTCAGGTTTTGTGAGGGAAGGAGAAAATCTGCTGGATGCAAATTTGGTAATTTTTTTGTCCATTTTGACTTTTGTGTGTAAATTGTTTTTGCATGGTGGTACTGAAGTTAACCTTCTACATACCCATCATTTAACTTCTATATTTGTCTGTTACAAAAAGTTATTTTTGGTACATATCCATCACTTAACTTCCATATTTGTTTGCTACACAGATTCTTATCCCTTACTTCAACAGAGATCATCACACTCTTTACGTGATGAATCGGTACACTTAGACGCTTGATATTTTTGATTCAAGGAGGTACTCTAATCTTCAGAAACTTATCTAGGAGTTAATTCCACGCCGACCGTGTCAAAATTGTATGCTTTTCTTTTTCTCTTCGGTTTTGAATTTTAAAATCTGCAATATCCATGTGTTTTTGTAAACTCTAATGTTTTATGTATTTTATTACCCTTGTGTTTTGTTCTTGAACACAACCAAACAGATCAAAAGAATGGTTGCGGTTATGAAGGAGGTTTATGGGGTTTCTGCTTTTAACAAGAAAGACACAGTCCAGTGGGATGTAGCTGCAGACAGGTGTAGTATGTGATGACCCCAGAGCAGGGTGTCAACGAGTGCGCATTTTACATGATGAAGATGACTCTTGTCTATGATGGCATTAAGATTACAGAGAAGATAAAAAACAAGGATGTTAGTTTCTACATTTTTTTCCTGAAACACTGCCACTTTTTTATGTTTCTGATATTGCTTGAACTCCACTCCATTTTTATCAACTTACTTGTATTTTTTTGGCTTTATTTTTTTGAAATCAGGTACATGTTGAAGACTGGAAGGCTGAATTCATGTTCCAGCTCTTGTTCCACATGAACAATAAACTAGGTCCATCAGATTAGCCAAGTGTTTTACAGAAACTTGTTGCTGAATAGGCACTTCTTTGAACCATCCACTAGCAATTGTCAATCAATTTGTTCGGGTGGTAGCAAGATGCATTGTAGTTTTGTGAAAACATGTTGTACATTGAATATGATTTGTATTACTAACTTTTCTATTGTTTCGATGTATTACCATATATTATTGGTATTTTTGTGGAAGTACCAGATTTGGGAACTATATTTGTTGTTTGTCTAGTATTTGTTGTTAGCATCTCAAACATGTTTGTTTTATGAAAGTTAACTTCCATGGTTTCTGGAACTTAAATTCCAGGTTTACATGAACTTAACTTCCAATCTATTTTTATAAAAGTAAACTAGTGAATGTTCAGGTTTACTTCGAATTATCTCTCATTTTATCTACAAGGGTATATTCTATTTTTCACAACAAAGAGTTTAAAGCAAGCTGAAGCCCACATTATTGTATAGTTAACCTCCATTATCTATAATTTTAACCTTCAAATTTTTTAAAGGTAAATTTTTAAATTTTTAATTCTTGTCCACTTCATTTTCGATAAGCTTACATCTACTATTCCAAATTTTTATCTATCTTTTCTTTTTAAGCTAACGTTCATGTAGTTCTAATTCTAACCTACTTTATTATAAGCTAAGCCGCAGGTAGCCGACAGCCGTATGTAGCAAATTTAACCATCGTAGGTAGCAAAAAATGGTCATCAGCTCGCCCCTTGTACCACCACTGACGCACTGCCTTGTTGTTCTATGTTGCATTGTCTTAGTTCATAGTGCACTGCGCGCTGTCCAGGTAGTGCACCGTCCATGCACTGTCTTGTTGTGCTGCGTTCCACCGCCTAATGTTTAACTCGTGTGTACAAGTTAACTACCACTTTCTATGTAAGTTAACTTTCTTTGCATTTCCTAGTTGTACTGCGATGTACTGCCTTCGGTTGCAGTGCACTGCACGGTTTTCTGGTAGTGCACTGCGCGCTGTCCAGGTAGTGCACCGTCCATGCACTGCCTTGTTGTGCTGCGTTCCACTGCCTAATGTTTAACTTGTGTGTATAAGTTAACTACCACTTTCTATGCAAGTTAACTTCCTTTGCACTGCCTAGTTGTTCTGCGATGCACTGCCTTCGGTCGCCGTGCATTGCACGGTGTCCTGGAATTGCACCGTCCATGCACTGCCTTGTTGTACTATGTTGCACTGCCTAAGCTCACAGTGAACTGCGCGGTATCCAGGCAGTGCACTGTGTGCTGTCCAGCCAGTGCACAGTCCATGCACTGCCTTTGCTGTACTGCGTTGCACTGCCTAATGTTTAACTTATGTGTACAAGTTAACTACCACTTTATATGCAAGTTAACTTCCTTTGCACTGCCTAGTTGTTCTGCGTTGCACTGCCTTGGGTCGCAGTGAACTGCACGTGCACTGCGCGTAGTCCAGGCAGTGCACCGTCTATGCACTGCCTTGTTGTACTGCGTTGCACTGCCTTCGGTCCCAGTGCACTGTGCTAACTTCCATGTTGTTCAAAAATAACTTCTATTTTTTCATATATCCATACATCCACACACATGTAAATGTGCCACTATTAAACAATACTTTTTAGCTAATTAACTTACAATGTGTCCACTAGAAAGAGTCGTCCCAATGATAAAACCAACAAAAATTTAGAACCAAATAAATTAGGAGATTCTGCAAGGATATATAATCACTCCGGAAGTCCAACGTTTTAAACAAGCAATAAGAGAACATCTACATAAGTTTTATATGTACAACACTATCTGGTTTTCTGGCTCTAATTTTTTGGACACATACATGATCTGTTCAACTTTTCTTAAATCTGCTGCTCCTTCTTATTTGATTCTCCGGTTGTGTGTCATCTTTTTCCTTTGCTCCTTTCTTGTGTTGTTTTGGTGTGCTATTTGCAGATTTCTGTTTTGTATTCAATTCTAGCTGTTGTTTCTACAGTTGTTCCTCTAGTTGCAATCTCTTGCACGTCTTTGTGTTGTGTCCTCTATTTTACCACACTCGCCACAAGTATGTATTCCTTGTGGCTTCATCTGTGGAGCTGTTGTTTTCTGTGGAGCTCTCTTTTTGCAATTGTTGCATCCATGTTGAGCATCTACATTAGGACTTGCGTCAACTTCACTTTCTGTTTCTGTATGAGCTTCATCATCATCTTCAGATCCGTTGTTATTGTCTTCATAATCTTCATCCTCATCTGTATCCAGAATAGCTTCATCATCGTCTGTGATTTCCTGAGTTGCTAGCAAATTCTGGATGCATTTTTTGACTTTCTCTGTAGGGTAGAAGTGTCGTACCCTTTCTGATGTGTATCAAGTAGTTTTGCCGCGAGCTGCATCTTCTTGCATGTTCTTGCATTATGCCCTGTGATTTTTTTGCATATGCTGCAGAGTCTCTGACCTTTGGGAATGCCATGGTTGTCGAGCTCTGGCTGTGGACGTGCAGGGGCAGAATTCTTTCCCTTTTGTTCTTTATTCCGACTCCCTTTTGTTCTTGCTACTGGTGGTGGCTGTAAATCTGCGAACTGGTCACCATCTTCAGTAACAGGGACATTGTCAGATGGACTAGACCCTTGCGGAACTTCTCCATTCGCTGATGTCCGATTGTTACTGTCAACATCTAATTCACTGGTTTCCATTCGTGCATTAACTTCTCGAAAAGCCGCCAAAACCATCTCGAAATTTTCGTCTGAGTAGCATCCTCTATTCACAGTCTTCATTGCCTCATTGTATAGTATAGTTCGTCTGTATTCAAGTGATGTTCCTCCTGTCTCTGATGTTTTGTAATCTTTGCGGTTGAAATTTGCATCCGTGACTGCATTTTTTGTATACCTTTGCAGTATATACTTCTTTGGGATCTTTTTCACTCTTACGTGCTCAAAAACATCTAGGACATGATGGCAAATAACCCTGTAAAAATAGTTTTAACTTTTGCGTAAACTAAAAATAGAGGATTTAGCACATTTTTAAAAATACATTGATTGATGTCAACTTCTATATGAATGGAAACTTAACTTCCACAGTTTAATAAGTAAAATAACTTCAGTGAAGTCAACTTCAATACAGTTAACCTCTGTTTTTCTACAAACTTAACTTCCATATCTTTTTATTAAATTCATTTATTTACTTGGCATATTTTTTCTCCATGAAAGCTAACTATTTTTAATGTATTCCTGATATTTAATCCCCTTTATTGTTTTTGTAAAACAAATTTTGCTAGAAACGCATTCATGTAATTTCAATAAAAAAAGCAAATCAATAATTTGTTTGCGGCAACATATTTTCAGTAATGTTACTCAGATAATTTACCTGTATGCTCCCATAGTTTGCACTCGCACTCAAATCTGCCTTCTGTTTCATCCGCTAGCACACGAAACTCATGCCTCGACCAAGCAAATACCCTACTTTGGTTGTAGTGATGGACAAGAAAGTGTGTTGGGTTTTCTGAAAGCTGTGCTATGATATATGCATTCTTTAAACACCGAGTACACTGCTCTCGTGTACTCCTTTAGTGCTTGTTCCTCAAATCCATATTTGGTCAAAGATTTCCTTGCACCCTACATATGTAAACTAACATATCAGCCAATGCACTATGAAGTACTGTTTTACATATTTTATCCTTTACTTAAAACATCTATTACAAACCCAACCTCTACAATTTTTTCTTATGTATACTTCAATTTTTTATAAGTTAACTTTAGTAGTGTGACATACTTAACTTCAATATTTATTGTAAGATAATTTCCATGTTGTTCAAACATAACTTAAATATGTATCCTTTACTTAAAAAATAAAGAAGCATGTTTGCGATTTGTACCATCGATGCAAGTGTTTCTGCGTTTTCTGCTTCTCACCTTGTTTGTATACAACTATTTACTTGTTTCACAAATATATGGAGATTATCTTGTTCCTTCACGAATCCTTTCTTCAGAACATGGTTCATGCTCTCACTTCTCTGTGTCGATGTCATTCTAGCGCAGAAAACCTCCTTCCAATATGTCGAGTTCCATAGGTTGATCATCACATTGATATCGTGCAGCCCGTACTTATCAATCAGTTCATGCCATGCTGCTTCAAATTCCGACGGCATTAGCGGATGGTTCAAAATTGCAGCTAGCTGCTCTTTCAGGTCAGGAAAAAGTTGGTAAAGCTTTCTCAGCGGAACTTTATGCTTTCTCATTATGTGCCATCTGCACATCTTATGGAGAGACCGTGGGAAAATCGCCGGTATAGCCTGCGCCATAGAGCGACACTGATCTGTATCCAACAGCAGTAACACTTTGTCAATTTTTTCACAATCAATATTATATTGAAATTCATATCAATATATAATAGCTAAGTTAGCCATATCAACATGTAGTTAACTTCCCTAAAAATAGCAAGTGGACTTTCATGACAACATATAGTTATCTTCCAGATACTAAGCAAGCCAGAGATTTTTTCATATTAAAATAGCTACCTAACTCCCAATAGGCAAAGAAGTTGGCTTTTCATAAATACAGCTACCTAACTTTGTCATTTTTCCCCAATTAATATTATATTTAAATTATTAGTTATTCATATTAATTAATATATATCTAAGTTTGCCATAACAAGAGCTAGTTAATTTCCCAAATCAGAGCAAGTGAACTTTAGTGCAAACATATAGTTAACTTCCAGATGCAGAGGAAGCCACAGTTTTTATCATATAAAATAGATACCTAACTATCATAAGATAACAAGTTGGCTTCCATAAAAATAGGTACCTAAATTCCATAAGCAGAGCAAGCATCATCATTTTTCTTAATAAATAGATAGATAACTTCAATGGACAAAACAAATGGACTTTCATAAAAATAGCTAACTAACCTTTTTTCAAGGTTAATATTGACATACCTGTTAAAATACAAATTGGCTGTTTCCCGCCCATGCACTTCAAGAATGTGCTGAATACCCATTTGAATGATTCTATGCTTTCGTTGCCCATCAGCGCGACACCAAAAATGGTCGACTGCAAATGATTATTGACGCCAACAAAAACTGCAAGTGGCATGTGGTATATATTGCTCTGGTATGTTGTATCGAATGTGATATAGTCGCCGAAATCAGCATATGCCGCTCTGCAGCTAGCATTTGACCAGAAAATATTTCTAATTGTGTTTTCTGAATCAACTTGCACATCAGAATATAAATTCTTGTTTTAGCTTTCATATCAGCAAAGAACTTGAATAGTTTCTGCACATCGTCTGCGTTGTCGAGGCGTGTATTACGCGCTTTCCTGCAAAATTTGTAGTTTATAAATATCAGTTATTGCTAGAGAATATGAGTTTATATGATTTCTTTATTGTTTTTTATGCGCTGATACTTACATGTTCTTTATATCCTTGTCATGGCATAGTAACTTGTTACGTCCACCATTCATCCTAGATAGAAATCCCATTATGCTAGCATGTTTAACGTTGCTAAACTGGAGGTCTTTAATCAAATCCTGCAGCGTTGCGTCAACACGTTTGTGTGAATGCAAGAACACTTGCATTGATGGAGTTAACAGCAATGGGTGATTGTGTTCTAGGATTATATCCATCACAACACAGCTACCATCATCTCTCTCTTTTAATCTCATAAATGCTTTGCAGCCAGTTTTTTTGCTCACTTTATCCCGTTGTCTGTCAGATTCATCGAAACCTTTGTTGTGTGCTCCCTCGCAGACACATCACCGATACCGTCGTCTCTTGTCACGTTGGGCTTTCTTAATGACAAACCCAGTGTGCTTAGCATATGTGTTGTAAAACTGAAAAGCCTCATCAAATGTTTCGAATTCCTCGGGAACTGTAGGTATGAAACTCTCTGGGAGCTCAAGTGCCTGCATATGTTTTCCAGGCATAATATGTCAGTCACTATTAGTTTTATTATGTTTTCTAAGTAACGAAGATAAAATAAACAACATTTTTCATTTTTCACCATATCTAGAATGCTATATTTTTTTTTGTTATTTCATAATTAGTTGAAACAATTATTTTTTACAGGCACTCACATGTGTGTACGATTGTAGAGGAGTTGGTGTTTCTTCATGCTCATGTTTGATGGGGCAAGGTGGCGTGACAATAGGTACATGAAGCAAAGGATCTTTCAGAGGCATATGATTTGATGAAGTCCCATTTTTATGCATTGCATCATTCTTAGATTTACCATCTGGCCTCGTATCCTTTGATGATCTTACTGGCAGCTTTGATTTGATCTGTACATCTAATGTTTTTTTCTCAACTTCATTATGTGCACATCTTGACTCCCCACTGTTACTTTGCATTGCCCTTAGTGGAAGACGAAAAACTGGATCTGTAACAATAATTGGCTCATTGCAGCGTAGAGGTGAGCGTGGTTTTTTTTGGACCAGACCACATCATGATCTCATCGTCATTAGAGTGGCTGTCCGATGAGTCTGGAATTGACCTAACTGCCTCTTGATGGAGACTTAACTGCCCAGTGCTGATTTCTGAGTTACCATAAATGTGAACAATGTCAACATTGTCTGCATCTACTACTTTCTGCCTCTTGTGTTGCATATGATTCCTAGCTACAACACTTGGATTGCTTAAAACACCACTTGACAGATTCACATCCACACTGTTCTGCACTGATGTAGACTTGGCAATGGGATTGGGGCATGCTCTGCTACCAGCTTGTCATCTTGGAAGACGCATCATAGGTTCAAAACGACCTATAGGCTCATCACATATCACAGGAGAACGTTTACGCTTTGGTGGGCCAGACCAGCAGTATATTTCCTCACCTCCATCTACCATCTTTTCAATCATATCATTGTTTCCATAGGCCATTTTTAGATGTGTATGTGTTTCAAAAATCTGCGGAGAAAAGACACAGCATGTGTTAATTTTATTGAACACCTAACTTCCACATTACCTAGTAGCTAACTTCCATACATGAAATTAGTTAGCATCATTTTTTTGTCATCCTGATCAAGAACATATTGTTTTTCAATATCCCAACCTCCACAATTTACCATTGCTAACTACCATATATGAACAGCTTTGTTCCAAAGTTTTTTGGTGGTGCAACACATTTCATATTTTCACAACAACCAAAATCACCCTAGTTGAACATAGTTAACTCCCATACAAACATAATTAGTGGAGTTTACATTAAAAGATTTACTCTATTTTTTTATACCTGAAATCTTTGGTCAGAGAAGCTTGATATTTATTTTTCAACATCTGTTTCTACTTTCTCAATTACACAATTAGTCACTATTTCAACTTCAGTATTGAACACCCCGGTCACATGTAACCATAATTAACTTCTATCAATTTAACATCTTAACTCCCACAATTTTTTTAGGAGTAATACAGCTGCAATACAAAATACTGCTAGTTAACATTCTGTTTTTTTCAGAAGTGTAAGTGAACCCACATAATAGTGATAATCAACTTTAAAACACAAATAACCATAGTTAACTTCTCATACTATAACATGGTAAGTCCCAAAAAATCCTGACCTAACCCAGTAATGTTTTTTCTGAAACTACGTTTGACACGTTCAGTTAACTCCAAAAAAACCATCACAAAACAAACACATCAGTTATTTTTTACAAGGTTTTATTAATTTTACAAGACAAATTTAAGCAATTAACTAGAAGAAGTTTGCAAGGTGCTAACTACCATGGATTGTTTCAATTAACTTCCAAAAAAATACGAAACAAGACACACTAGTGATTTGCAAGTTAACTACCATGGATTGTTTCAATTAACTTCCAAAAAACACGAAGCCAGACACACTAGTGATTTGCAAGTTAACTACCGCTAGTATTCTAGCAGTTAACTAGCAGAATTTACGGCAATTAACTAGCACGATTTTAGGCAGTTAACTAGCAGGATTTTAGGCACACACCTCAGATTTTTGTAGGGACACCCCTTTCCGCCTGATAGGTGCCATGAATACTAGCGGTATCTCGCCTGCACCGATGCTCGCCTGCTCCGCCGCACCCTAGAAACTCTGGCGCCTCCTACCTCGCGTCGGCCTCCGCCGCTCGCTCGTCGGCGTCGGTGCAGCCCAGAAGAATGTCTTTAGTTTGGGAAAAAGCGGGGAACTCCGGCGCCTCCTTCCTCGCGTCGGCTTCCGCCACCGCTCGCTCGTCGGCGCCGGCGCAGCCTAGAAGAATGTCTTTAGCTTGGGAAAAGCGGGGAACTCCGGCGCCTCCTCCCTCGCGTCGGCTTCCGCCGCCGCTCACTCGTCAGCGCCGGCGCAGCCCAGAAGAATGTCTTTAGCTTGGGAAAAAGCGGGGAACTCCGGCGCCTCCTCCCTCGCGTCGGCTTCCGCCGCCGCTCGCTCGTCGGCGCCAGCATGTATGGTAGACTCTAGGAAATCGCCCGGAGGTGTCTCCGCTCTGGGGCGGGGCTTTGAAGAAGGAAGGGGGCGTGGTCGGGGCGTATCGTGTCCGGGTCGGGGAAGTCAGGGGATGTCCGGGTCGGGGCCAGTTTGGATTAGGAGACACTTTCCAAAAAGTAGGTGGTTCCTAGATAACTATCTAGGAACCTCTTAAGGGGGTGTTTCTAAATAGTCCTGTCGTACATATATATATATATATATAGAAATCCTATTTAGCACCCAGAGTGCAGAATAGTTATTTTGCACCCAACATATTTTTACATTGTTATATTGAAAAAATTATGTTTTGTATACGAATAACTATGTTCATATATTCAGCACAACAACAAAAATCGATAAAAAAATAGATTTTATGAGTCATTATAGTGTAAAATACACTAAAAGTATGTATTTTACATCAAATTTTTATACATCATGCAAACAAAAGAAATTATGTCATTTATAAATTTTATTATGTTCTTCTCGACTTAAGTAAGATAAAATTTACGTGACGTAAAAATAATATACGGTTCTAAAGATAGAGGGTGGGTGTAGAATAAGTAGGTGTCAAATAGCGTCACTCTCTATATATATATATTGACACGGATTTGCTGTCTGCGGTGGCCACGGTGCACCCTCTATCTACCATCGGATAATGGTAGCGTGATTGTTTTGTGTACAGGCGATGGTCACGGTTGTAATGGCTGTTTAACGGAGACGTTCCATCTGTCAACCACATTGATCAGCATGCCTAGCTAACCGTGTACCGGTGGCCACATGCACTGTCATGTTTCTTCACAGTCCACCCGTCTTCATAGTTGCATGGCAGATAAATTTTACATATGAGTACAGAGCACGATATAAAGTCATGCAGCTTTTAATACATGCTAATCCCTCCTACACGTAGCACTCTCCCCCGTTGACTCTACCTTGCACGTCAATAGGATCTGAAAACGCGGACTCACCGTCGCATTCATTTCCCAAACACGGACCGTCCTCCATGGCAGATGGTTGCCCAAGCTTTGCACGTCGACGGAGTGAATGATGAGTAGTGGAATTCGATGTGGCAAGTGGAGTCCGTGCTGCTGTGGATGTGTCCTCTGTCCCCCTTTTTTTGTATGTAGGGAAACTGCTTAAGTATCCATGGAGTACGTCCGTGCAGCAGCTCAACTTTACTTTCGCCATAATCCTCGAATGCACAATCCAATAAGATACGATGTTTTGGGCTCCATGTACGTGTGGGTCCGAATGTAAGATTTTGTTTTTTTAACCGTGCTTCTTTCTCGACGACCGTATATAGCGGTGACGGTTCATATCCACGACCTGTGAGACCGTCTACCATCGTAATCCCCGCATTAATTGAACATTGAATCCTGAATCACAGATGCATAGCGGATGCGTGGCTGTTTTCCTTCATGTACTCTAACTACACCGTGAAGGACGTATGTGTGGTCGCCGTCGACCTTTTTTTATGGGTGTGTTTTACCGCAAACGGTTCGAGCCTTGAGCCCTTAATCCTTGTTGCATGCATGTCTTACCTATGATTGTATGGTCATAATTATTAGCAACTCCACCGTGATGAATGCTTGTCTACTGGCCGCCCTTCTTCTGCCGTGTGAGAAGGCTGTATTTTGCGGCCACCGTCTGCCCATGATGCATGCACTGTCGTTGTCTTGCTTTAGGATGGAATACGTTAGATACTTTGTGAAGAGTTGCCGTTTGTTGCCACCACACGGAGTATGCTCCTTTAATCTAATCGGACGACAGCTATCCTATGCACCGTGGCCACCATAGGCAAGCCATTATTTTCCATATATATATATATATATATATATATATATATATATATATATATATATATATATATATATATATATATACGACAGGACTATTCAGAAACACCCCTATAAGAGGTTCCTAGATAACTATCTAGGAACCACCTACTTTTTGGAAAGTGTCTCCTAACCCAAACTGGCCCCGACCCGGACATCCCGTCCCCGACCTGGATATCCCCTGACTTCCCCGACCCGGACAAGATTCCAGAGACCACGCCCTCTTCCTTCTTCAAAGCCTCGCCCCAGAGCGGAGACACCTCCCGGCGATTTCCTAGAGTCTACCATACCTGCACCGGCGCCGACGAGCGAGCGGCGGCGGAAGCCGACGCGAGGGAGGAGGCGCCGGAGTTCCTAGCTTTTTCCTAAGCTAAAGACATTCTTCTGGGCTGCGCCGACGCCGACGAGCGAGCGGCGGCGGAAGCCGACGCGAGGGAGGAGGCGCCGGAGTTTCCCGTTTTTTCCCAAGCTAAAGACATTCTTCTGGGCTGCGCCGATGCCGACGAGCGATCGGCAGAGGCCGACGCGAGGGAAGAGGCGCCAGAGTTTCCAGGATGCGGCGGAGCAGGCGAGCGAGCTGCAGTAGCGGCAGACGCGAGAAGGAGGCGCCGGATTCCCCGGCAAGGGCACCAACCATCCGCCGCATCAGTGTAGGCGAGATACCTCTGGTATTCATGGCACCTATCAGGCGGAAAGGGGTGTCCCTGCAAAAATCTAAGGTGTGTGCCTAAAATCCTGCTAGTTAACTGCCTAAAATCCTTCTAGTTAACTGCCGTAAATTCTGCTAGTTAACTATTAGAATATTATGGTGAGCTAAGAAGAACTTGCAAATCACTAGTGTGTCTGGTTTTGTGTTTTCTTGGAAGTTAATTGAAACAATCCATGGTAGTTAACTTGCAAATCACTATTGTGTCTGGTTTCGTGTTTTTTTGGAAGTTAATTGAAACAATCCATGGTAGTTAACTTGCAAATCACTATTGTGTCTGGTTTCGTGATTTTTTGGAAGTTAATTGAAATAATCCATGGTAGTTAGCACATGATGGGGGTTAGCACCTTGCAAACTTCTTCTAGTTAACTGCTTAAATTTGTCTTGTGAAATTAATGAAACCTTGTAAAAAATAACTGATGTGTTTGTTTTGTGATGGTTTTTTTTGAGTTAACTGAACGTGTCAAACGTAGTTTTAGAAAAAACATCACTGGGTCAGGTCAGGATTTTTTGGGAATTACCATGTTATAGTATGAGAAGTTAACTATGGTTACTTGTGTTTTAAAGTTGATTATCACTATTGTGTGGGTTCACTTAGACTTCTGAAAAAAAACAGAAAGTTAACTAGCAGTATTTGGTAATGCAACTATGTTACTCCTAAAAAAATTGTGGGAGCTAAAATGTTAAATTGATAGAAGTTAATTATGGTTACATGTGACTGGGGTGTTTAATACTGAAGTTGAAATAGTGACTAATTGTCTAATTGAGAAAGTAGAAACAGATGTTGAAAAAGAAATATCAAGCTTCTCTGACCAAAGATTTCAGGTATAAAAAATAGATTAAATCTTTTAATGTAAACTCCACTAATTATGTTTGTATGGGAGTTAACTATGTTCAACTAGGGTGATTTTGGTTGTTGTGAAAATATGAAATGTGTTGCACCACCAAAAAATATTTGGAACAAAACTGTTCATATATGGTAGTTAGCAATGGTAAACTGTGGAGGTTGGGATGTTGAAAAACAACATGTGCTTGATCAGGGATGACAAAAGAAATGATGCTAACTAATTTCATGTATGGAATTTAGCTACTAGGGAATGTGGAAGTTAGGTGTTCAATAAAATTAACACATGTTGTGTCTTTTTCTCCGCAGATTTTTGAAACAGATACACATCTAAAAATGTCCCATGGAAACAATGATATGGTTGAAAAGATGGTAGATGGAGGTGAAGAAATATACTGCTGGTCTGGTCCACCAAAGCGTAAACGTTCTCCTGTGATATGTGATGAGCCTATAGGTCATTTTGAACCTATGATGTGTCTTCCAAGATGAAAAGCTGGTAGCAGAGCATATGCCCCAATCCTATTGCCAAGTCTACATCAGTGCAGAACAGCGTGGATGTGAATCTGTCAAGTGGTGTTTCAAGCAATCAAGTGTTGTAGCTAGGAATCATATGCAACACAAGAGGCAGAAAGTAGTAGATGCAGACAATGTTGACATTGTTCACATTTATGGTAACTCAGGAATCAGCACTGGGCAGTTAAGTCTCCATCAAGAAGCAGTTAGGTCAATTCCAGACTCATCGGACAGCCACTCCAATGACGATGAGATCATGATGTGGTCTGGTCAAAAAAAACCACGCTCACATGTACGCTGCAATGAGCCAATTATTGTTACAGATCCAGTTTTTCGTCTTCCACGAAGGGCAATGCAAAGTAAAAGTGGGGAGTCAAGATGTGCACATAATGAAGTTGAGAAGAAAACATCAGATGTACAGATCAAATCAAAGCTACCAGTAAGATCATCAAAGGATATGAGGCCAGATGGTAAGTCTGAGAATGATGCAATGCATAAAAATGGGACTTCATCAAATCATTTGTCTCCGAAAGATCCTTTGCTTCATGTACCTGTTGTCACGCCACCTTGCCCCATCAAACATGGGCATGAAGAAACACCAACTCCTCTACAATCGTACACACATGTGAGTGCCTGTAAAAAATAATTGTTTCAATTAATTATGAAATAACAAAAAAAATATAGCATTATTCTAGATATGGTGAAAAATGAAAAATGTTGTTTATTTTATCTTCGTTACTTAGAGAAGATAATAAAACTAATAGTGACTGACATATTATGCCTGGGAAACATATGCAGGCACCTAAGCTCCCAGAGAGTTTCATACCTACAGTTTCCTAGGAATTCGAAACATTTGACGAGGCTTTTTAGTTTTACAACACATATGCTAAGCACACTGGGTTTGGCATTAAGAAAGCCCAACGTGACAAGATACGGCGGTATCTGCGATGTGTCTGCGAGGGAACACACAACACAGGTTTCGATGAATCTGACAGACAACGGGATAAAGTGAGCAAAAAAACTGGCTGCAAAGCATTTATGAGATTAAAAGAGAGAGATGATGGTAGCTGTGTTGTGATGGATATAATCCTAGAACACAATCACCCATTGCTGTTAACTCCATCAATGTAAGTGTTCTTGCATTCACACAAACGTGTTGACGCAACGCTGCAGGATTTGATTAAAGACCTCCAGTTTAGCAACGTTAAACATGCTAGCATAATGGGATTCCTATCTAGGATGAATGATGGACGCAACAAGTTACCATGCCATGACAATGATATAAAGAACATGTAAGTATCAGCGCATAAAAAACAAAAAAGAAATCATATAAACTCATATTGTCTGGCAATAACTGATATTTATAAACTACAAATTTTGCAGGAAAGCGCGTAATACACGCCTTGACAACGCAGACGATGTGCAGAAACTATTCAAGTTCTTTGCTAATATGAAAGATGAAAACAAGAATTTCTATTCTGATGTGCAAGTTGATTCAGAAAACACAATTAGAAATATTTTCTGGTCAAATGCTAGCTGCAGAGCTGCATATGCTGATTTTGGCGACTGTATCACATTCGATACAACATACCAGAGCAATATATACCACATGCCACTTGCAGTTTTTGTTGGCGTCAATAATCATTTGCAGTCAACCATTTTTGGTATCGCGCTGATGGGCGACGAAAGCACAGAATCATTCAAATGGGTATTCAGCACATTCTTGAAGTGCATGGGTAGGAAACAGCCAATTTGTATTTTAACAGGTATGTCAATATTAACCTTGAAAAAAGGGTAGCTAGATATTTTTATGAAAGTCCATTTGTTTTGACCATTGAAGTTATGTATCTATTTATTAAGAAAAATGATGATGCTTGCTCTGCTTATGGAAGTTAGGTACCTATTTTTGTGGAAGCCAACTTGTTATCTTATGATAGTTAGGTATCTGTTTTATATGATAAAAAATGTGGCTTCCTCTGCATCTGGAAGTTAACTATATGTTTGCACTAAGGTTCACTTTCTCTGATTTGGGAAATTAACTAGCCGTTGTTATGGCAAACTTAGATATATATTAATTAATATGAATAACGAATAATTTAAATATAATATTAATTGGGAAAAAATGACAAAGTTAGGTAGCTGTATTTATCAAAAGCCAACTTCTTTGCCTATTGGGAGTTAGGTAACTATTTTAATATGAAAAAATCTCTGGCTTGCTGAGTATCTGGAAGTTAACTATATGTTGTCATGAAAGTCCACTTGCTATTTTTAGGGAAGTTAACTACATGTTTATATGGCTAACTTAGCTATTATATATTGATATGAATTTTAATATAATATTGATTGTGAAAAAATTGACAAAGTGTTACTGCTGTTGGATATAGATCAGTGTCCCTCTATGGCGCAGGCTATACCGGCGATTTTCCCATGGTCTCTCCATAAGCTGTGCAGATGGCACATAATGAGAAAGCATAAAGTTCCGCTGAGAAAGCTTTACCAACTTTTTCCTGACCTGAAAGAGCAGCTAGCTGCAATTTTGAACCATCCGCTAATGCCGTCGGAATTTGAAGCAGCATGGCATGAACTGATTGATAAGTACGGGCTGCACGATATCAATGTGATGATCAACCTGTGGGACGAGAGGACTACATGGATCTCGGCATATTGGAAGGATGTTTTCTGCGCCAGAATGACATCGACAAAGAGAAGTGAGAGCATGAAGCATATGCTGAAGAAAGGATTCGTGAAGGAACAAGATAATCTCCATATATTTGCGAAACAAGTAAATAGCTGTATACAAATAAGGCGAGAAGCAGAAAACGCAGAAACACTTGCATCGATGGTACAAATCGCAAACATACTTCTTTATTTTCTAAGTAAAGGATACATATTTAAGTTATGTTTGAACAACATGGAAATTATCTTACAATAAATATTCAAGTTAAGTATGTCACACTACTGAAATTAACTTATAAAAAATTGAAGTATACATAAGAAAAAATTGTAGAGGTTGGATTTGTAATAGATGTTTTAAGTAAAGGATAAAATATGTAAAATAATACTTCATAGTGCATTGGCTGATATGTTAGTTTACATATGCAGGGTGCAAGGAAATCTTTGACTAGATATGGATTTGAGGAACAAGCACTAAAGGAGTACATGAGAGCAGTGTACTCGGTGTTTAAAGAATGTCTATATCATAGCACAACTTTCAGAATTAAAACATCTTCGGAAAACCCAACACACTTCCTTGTCCATCACTACAACCAAAGTAGGGTATTTGCTTGGTCGAGGCATGAGTTCCGTGTGATATCAGATGAAACAGAAGGCATATTTGAGTACGAGTGCAAACTATGGGAGCATACATGTAAATTAGAGTAACATTACTGAGAATATGTTGCCAGGAACAAATTATTGATTTGCTTTTTTTATTGAAATTGCATGAATGCTTTTCTAGCAAAATTTGTTTTACAAAAACAATAAAGGGGATTAAATATCAGGAATACATTAAAAATAGTTAGCATTCATGGAGAAAAAATATGCCAAGTAAATAAATGAATTTAATAAAAAGATATGGAAGTTAAGTTTAAAGAAAAACGAAGGTTAACTGTATTGAAGTTGACTTCACTGAAGTTATTTTACTTACTAAACTTTGGAAGTTAGGTTTCCATTCATATTGAAGTTGACCTCAATCAATATATTTTTAAAAATGTGCTAAATCCTCTATTTTTAATTTACGCAAAAGTTAAAACTATTTTTACAGGGTTATTTTGCCATCATGTCCTAGCTGTTTTTGAGCACGTAAGACTGGAAAAGATCCCAAAGAAGTATATACTGCAAAGGTATACAAAAAATACAGTCACGGATCCAAATTTCAACCGCAAAGATTACAAAACATCAGAGACAGGAGGAACATCACTTGAATACAGACGAACTATACTATACAATGAGGCAATAAAGACTGTGAATAGAGGATGCTACCCAGAAGAAAATTTGGAGATGGTTCTGGCGGCTTTTCGAGAAGTTAATGCATGAATGGAAACCAGTGAATTAGATGTTGACAGTAACAATCAGACATCAGCGAATGGAGAAGTTCCGCAAGGGTCTAATCCGTCTGACAATGTCCCTGTTACTGAACATGGTGACCAGTTCGTAGATTTACAGCCACCACCAGTAGCAAGAACAAAAGAGAGTCGGAATAAAGAACAAAAGGGAAAGAATTCTGCCCCTGCACGTCCACAGCCAAAGCTCGACAACCCTGGCGTTCCCAAAGGTCAGAGACTCTGCAGCATATGCAAAAAAATCACAGGACACAATGCAAGAACATGCAAGAAGAGGCAGCTCGCGGAAAAACTACTTGATACACATCAGAAAGTGTACGAGACTTCTATCCCTACAGAGAAAGTCAAAAAATGCATCCAGAATTTGCTAGCAACTCAGGAAATCACAGACGATGATGATGTTCTGGATACAGATGAGGATGAAGATTATGAAGACAATAGCAACAGATCTAAAGATGATGATGAAGCTCATACAGAAACAGAAAGTGAAGTTGACGCAAGTCCTAATGTAGATGCTCAACAAGGACGCAAAAATTGCAAAAAGAGAGCTCCACAGAAAATAACAGCTACACAAATGAAGCCACAAGGAATACGTACTTGTGACGAGTGTGGTAAAATTAGAGGACACAACACAAAGACGTGCAAGAGATTGCAACTAGAGGAACAACTGCGGAAACAACAGCTAGAATTGAATACATAACAGAAATCTACATATAGCACACCAAAACAACACAAGAAAGGAGCAAAGGAAAAAGATGACACACAACCGGAGAATCAAATAAGAAGGAGCAGCAGATTTAAGAAAAGTTGATGAGATCATGTATGTGTCCAAAAAAATAGAGCCAGAAAACCAGATAGTGTTGTACAGATAAAACTTTTATAGATGTTCTCTTATTGCTTGTTTAAAACATTGGAATTCCGGAGTGATTATATATCCTTGCAGATTTCTCCTAATTTATTTGGTTGCAATTTTTTGTTGGTTTTGTCATTGGGATGACTCTTTCCAGTGGACACATTGTAAGTTAATTAGATAAAAAATATTGTTTAATAGTGGCACATTTACATGTGTGTGGACGTATGGATATATGAAAAACTGGAAGTTATTTTTGAACAACATGGAAGTTAGCACAGTGCACTGCGACCGAAGGCAGTGCAACGCAGTACAACAAGGCAGTGCATGGACGGTGCACTTCCTGGACAGCGCGCAGTGCACGTGCAGTTCACTACGACCCAAGGCAGTGCAACGCAGAACAACTAGGCAGTGCAAAGGAAGTTAACTTGCATAGAAAGTGGTAGTTAACTTGTACACGCAAGTTAAACATTAGGAAGTGCAACGCAGTACAGCAAAGGCAGTGCATGGACTGTGCACTGGCTGGACAGCACATAGTGCACTTCCTGGATACCGCGCAGTGCACTGTGAGCTTAGGCAGTGCAACATAGTACAACAAGGCAGTGTATGGACGGCGCACTGCCAGAAAACCGTGCAGTGCACTGCGACCGAAGACAGTGCATCGCAGAACAACTAGACAGTGCAAAGGAAGTTAACTTACATAAAAAGTGGTAGTTAACTTGTACACACAAGTTAAACATTAGGCAGTGGAACTCAGCACAACAAGGCAGTGCATGGACGGTGCACTACCTGGACAGCGCGCAGTGCACTGCCAGAGCACCGTGCAGCGCACTACAACCGAAGGCAGTACCTCGCAGTACAACTAGGCAGTGCAAAGGAAGTTAACTTACATAGAAAGTGGTAGTTAACTTGTACACACAAGTTAAACATTAGGCAGTGGAACGCAGCACAACAAGGCAGTGCATGGACGGTGCACTATCTGGACAGCGCGCAATGCACTATAAACTAAGGCAGTGCAACATAGAACAACAAGGCAGTGCGTCAGTGGTGGTACAAGGGGCGAGCTGATAACCATTTTTTGCTACCTGCGGTGGTTAAATTTGCTACATACGGCTGTCGGCTACCTGCGGCTTAGCTTATAATAAAGTAGGTTAGAATTAGAACTACAGGAACGTTAGCTTAAAAAGAAAAGATAGATAAAAATTTAGATTAGTAGATGTAAGCTTATCGAAAATGAAGTGGACAAGAATTAAAAATTTAAAAATTTACCTTTAAAAAATTTGAAGGTTAAAATTACAGATAATGGAGGTTAACTATACAATAATGTGGGCTTCAACTTGCTTTAAACTCTTTGTTGTGAAAAATAGAATATACCCTTGTAGATAAAATGAGAGATAATTTGAAGTAAACCTGAACATTCACTAGTTTACTTTTATAAAAATAGATTGGAAGTTAAGTTCATGTAAACCTGGAATTTAAGTTCCAGAAACCTTGGAAGTTAACTTTCATAAAACAAACATGTTTGAGCTGCTAAGAACAAATACTAGACAAACAACAAATATAGTTCACAAATCTGGTACTTCCACAAAAATAGCAATAATATATGGTAATACATCGAAACAATAGAAAAGTTAGTAATACAAATCATATTCAATGTATAACATGTTTTCACAAAACTACAATACATCTTGCTACCACCCGAATAAATTGATTGACAGTTGCTAGTGGATGGTTCAAAGAAGTGCCTATTCAGCAACAAGTTTCTGTAAAACACTTGGCCAATCTGATGGACCTAGTTCATTGATCATGTGGAACAAGAGCTGGAACATGAATTCAGCCTTCCAGTCTTCAACACGTACCTGATTTCAAAAAATAAAGCCAAAAAAATACAAGTAAGTTGATAAAATGGAGTGGAGTTCAAGCAATATCAGAAACAGAAAAAAGTGGCAGTGTTTTAGGAAAAAAATGTAGAAACTAACATCCTTGTTTTTTATCTGCTCTGTAATCTTAATGCCATCGTAGACAAGAGCCATCTTCATCATGTAAAATGCGCACTCGTTGACACCCTGCTCTGGGGTCAGCACATATCTGCACCTGTCTGCAGCTACATCCCACTGGACTGTATCTTTCTTGTTGAAAGCAGAAAGCCCATAAACCTCCTTCATAACCACAATCATTCTTTTGATCTGTTTGGTTGTGTTCAAGAACAAAACACAAGGGTAATAAAATACATAAAACATTAGAGTTTACAAAAACACATGGATATTGCAGATTTTAAAATTCAAAACCGAAGAGAAAAAGAAAAGCATACAATTTCGACACGGTCGACGTGGAATTCACTCCTAGTTAAGTTCTAAAGATTAGAGTACCTCCTTGAATAAAAACTATCAAGCGTCTGAGTGTACCGATTCATCACGTAAAGAGTGTGATGATCTCTATTGAAGTAAGGGATAAGAATCTGTGTAGCAAACAAATATGGAAGTTAAGTGATGGATATGTACCAAAAATAACTTTTTGTAACAGACAACTATAGAAGTTAAATGATGGGTATGTAGAAGGTTAACTTTAGTACCACCATGCAAAAACAATTTACACACAAAAGTCAAAATGGACAAAAAAATTACCAAATTTGCATCCAGCAGATTTTCTCCTTCCCTCACAAAACCTGAGAATTGTTTAGCCGCTCTCTTAACATCAAAAGCTTTCCTTGAAATATCATTTGCACCAGCATGTTTTGGCAACCATGGTGAGAAGTCAAGAAGGTACTGCAAAACAAATTGAACACAAAAAGAAGCCAATAAAAACCAAAAATGACAAATGAGAAACAATACTAGTAAAAGGAACATAAGTTTGCGGAACTTACAGGGACAGTATAAGGCGGAAGTAAAACACGCTCCCGAGAATCAAAAAATTTCTTTATAGTGGGATCATCCTTCCAGAAAGAGAATATATAATCCATAATCTCAGATTCCATCTGTTGACCATGGCCAAAAAGTCTGAACATGTAATTGCCATCGGTAGATATAGGATCACTGCAAGTGTTTGTGAACATAACCAAATCCGACCTGCAAAAAAGACAAAAAAATGATGAAAAAGCATAAGTTCAGATTCGGGTAACACACCAGCTAGAAAAAAACAAATTAACATATAAAACACGCATAAAACAATAGAAAAAGGGAGAAAAGGATAGAAATGGTACTTACTCCCCATGTTCCTTCAGGTAATCCGGGCTTAAAATTAAATCTCTGAATTGTTTGGCCTTGACTAAGCATGGGAATTTGTAAGGAACAAACTCGGGGACATCTTTCATGAGATTCTTGGAGACTTTGGTCGGCCTCTTGTTAGAAAGTAAAAGAGCTTGGGCAGGTGGTTGATACTTTCGGAACTGAGTTTCAAAGTCATCACTGCTGGTAGCTGAGCAGATAACTGTATCTTTCTGAACAGATTTTACAATAGTCCTCGGGGGTGGTGGAGAGACAAAATCATCATCGTCATCATCCACATTTACTAATACCTTCTCCTTCTCCTTCAAATCTACGAATGCCTTAGTGGTATTTGGTTTCTTCACTAGACAGCCATGTAGTCTCGCGATAGCCTTCTTCGCCTTGCTAACAGCTTGCAACTGAAATTCTTCTTCTCGTAAAGCTATAACTTCTGGTGTGAAGAACTGAGTTATCTTCCTCTATGGCAAGAGGAATTCCTGAAACACGTATGAAAAGTTAACAACACTATAAAAAAAATAACAGTTCAGTGTATCATGGGCAGTTAGCATCATATTATAGTAGAAGTTAACTTCAAATAGCTGAAGAGTTAAGATAAAATGAGGGGGTTAACACCCTTCTATAATAGAAGTTATGTTAAAAACAAAAAAAAATAGAGGCACATTTCTTCCTGTATACCAATAGTATCTAGTCAAACATAATATATTACATAAAGAATTAAAAAATTAACATTAAAGCTGTAGTTAGCATCATTTTACAGTACTAGTTATTATCAGGCAAAAAATAATAGTTCAAAAAAATGGAAAAAAGTAGGAGTTAACATCATATACAATGGAAGTTAGGTATAAAAACAAACAATAGGTGCACATATATATATATTTAAAATAAAGGCAAAAAAGTTAGACAGCATACCTAGATCAATACTAAACATTTCTGTTAAATCAATTTTAAAATCAGGTGTAGTCAACCAACTGTACAATATGGTCATCCTTATATTTAAGATATCTTTCTGGTGAAAAGACACCAAACCATCTCCATCAAAAGTTAACAAGAATTGGAGCATGAAAAACCCACAGCAATGACTGAATCAAAAAACAAAGAAGAAGATCAATATTAAAAAATGCAAAAAATTAATATCAAAAAGAGCAAAAATTCTAAAAATACACAAGACATATAATGGAAAGAACAGAGAAAATTAGCATGAAAACTATAAAAATTGCAAATAAAACTTACGGAGTTGACTGTTTTGGCACTCTGACGTAGTTAATCCCCCAGCTATCAATATTTGGTGGATCAAACTTTTCATCTTTGGAATTGGCAGCTTCCCTCCATAACTTCCTGATGTTTTGAACCATCGTGTGTATTACCCTCTGAGCATCTGGATCATCGACGCCACGCATAGAATCAAGGAACTGAAAACGCTTCTTGCTCATGTTGATACCAACAACACAAAAGTGGCCCACCACACCAGGGACTGGAGGGTCAGGATGATCGAAAGTAGCAAAAAGAATCTACAAAAAAAATAAAAAAGGATCAAGAGTTAACTGAAATATAATGATGAAACATACTGAAAAATGAACCTAAAACAAAAATACAGAGAGAAAAAATATGTTAAAAAAAATCTTCACACTTACAATATCTTTCTGGTCCAAACGGTCTTCTGAATCTACACTGAAAAGTTTCTGCACACGCCTGCTATGCAGGTTTCCTTCAAAAATATGCCTCTGATTAAAACCATCATAGCCCACGTAAAGAAAAAAATATAAAATCATAAAAGGGACGAGGAAGATAAGTTAATGAAAAACTGGAAGTTAACATTCGTGGAAGCCGTGCATGAAGAAAACAGGTAATTACTGTTTTTTACTAGGAAGTTAAGTTATATGATAATAACAGTTAACTTCCATTGACAGAGCAGATAAACCTAAAAGACATCCAATAAACTAGCTTTTTTAAAAAAATATGGGAGTTAACTATCTAAAAACAATAGAATATACAAAAATATTATGGATCCATCCATACCAAAAACAAAAAAAAGTAGTGAAGACAAAAATATAAGGAATTAACTTACACAGCAAATATACGGTACAATCAACTTCTCTGATCCCTTGTATTTTTTTCCAAGAAGATAAGTTCCAACAAATACCGTGTATGAGCAAAGAAACCCAGTTGGCTGGAAAGCCCTCGCAATTTGCCCTATTGTGCAATCACAATCGTCATTCCTGAAGAGTGTGATGCCCCTGAAAAAAAAGAAAAATATCACAGACATCAAAATAAATCAAGAAAAATCGCACTTGAAAACAAATATGGTGATGGATAGAAACAAAAATAACAAAAAAGAAATTTGAAGAGAAGTACTCTGTCTTCTTGTCATTCCTCAGCCTGCACACTGCATGATAAACCTCTCTGATCTTCTCCAAAGCTGGAGCAGTGGACAGGGTAGAGAACACAGAGAATGCTATTAAAAAAGGAAAAAGAATGGAAGTTCACATGCCGGTAAACGCGTAGTTGATTCAGACTACGCTTAGACAAAAACAAAATAAATGATACACATCATATGCAAAAACATAAAAAAATAAGAAACTGTACAATACATATATCATTTTGAAAGTCTTACTACATTACAACATTAAAAAAGTTCCACCCACTACCACCCGCCTCCCCCACCTAGTGCTTACCCAGAATAAAGTAAAAGTAGATATCAGCGTAATAATACATAACAAGAGAGATGTGAGGAGTAAAAACAAAAAAAAACACAAAAGCACTAATGAGGGAGAATACGAGGGTATGTGGCAGGGGCGTAGGAACATTAGAAAAATATACTCTGGGAATCATTGCATGTATCTTCCTCCTGCGTCTTCTTATCTCCAGCTTGCTCCTGCATATGGTTATCTACAGAATGTTCAAATACATCCACAATAGGCGGCTCAGCTGATAGTGCACATTTATCTGCCTCAGAATCTGCTAAAGACAAAAACATCAATACAAACAAAAATAATGTTCTGAAGTGACAGCAAACATATATCATGGGCAAAAAAATAACCCACCATCATCAGCAACATGACAATCATCTGCATTGTTGACATCAACATCTTCTAGAGAAAACACATCAGGGGGAGCGTCATTTTTCTCTTCAAAATTATCAAGACCATCATCATCTTCATTACTGTAGGCCTGCGGCGGTGACACAGGAACTAGCGCACGGTTAACACGAGGACTAGATTCCTCAAAAATGCATTCATCCAGTCCTCCACCGAATTCTTCAATATTTTGCGAAGCATTCTCCTCAACTACTCTAGCTTCTTCCTGTGAGAAGTTAAGATGTCAAGAAAATAAAAGTAACAACTGGGAGTTAACAAAACCATGAAAAATAAACATGATGCAAAATAAGATGTCTAAAATAAAACAATGCCAGTCAAAAAAGTACAATAGTGAAGTTAAGAACATCATATAGCCCTGGTAGTTAACTTCTTACAGTAACAGGAGTTTACAATTAACAAAAGGATAAAATACAAAAATATGTACTTTCAGAAATTACAAAAAAGAAGTTAAGTTACAGAGATCCTAGAAGTTAACTTACATAAATCCTAGAAGTTATCAAACAAGATACCAAAAAAAATTCAAGTGTTTTAAATAATAAAAATAAAAAAGGCAATGAAAAAACCTCTAAGCAAAAGAATGGAAAAAGAGAGAAAACATTATACCTAAGCCTCAGCAGCTGATTGCCCTAGAACTGTAGTGAAGGTGGATTTGTCAACGCCACCACGAGCAGGGAAATCATCATTCAAATCCATCTGTCTTGCTATAGTATCAGCTTCTCTTTCGTAGGGTGTGCATATCAAATCTTGCTTACGACCAAAATTAGCTAAACCTTTGCGCAAAAACTTCACAGCAGACACCATGTCGCCAAGGAAACTAACTTCAAGATCAGAAGCCTCTTTCATAACTTCTTCGGTAGGCCCATGCCCAGCAGGAAAAAGGCCAGCTATACTGTCAAGACGATCAACTGTAGTCAGAACAACTTTAATAGTATCACTAACTTTCTACAACAGCTGATCAATATCTTTTATGGCCATAGAGGACGTAGACTTTCCACTTTTAGAAAACATTGATGCATCAGCAAACCTCTCACAAGCCACTGGAGCCTGTTCACTCACCAAATCGGGCTGAGACCTCTAGATATGCTCATCAGGGTGCTCAGACCTCTCAATAGGCTCATCGCGATGCTCAGACCTCTCAATATGCTCATGAGGATGCTGAGATATTACCAAAGGATCATGGGACCGAATGTCATCAATGTACATATCTTCGACGCGGATGGAGTATGAATAAACAATGTCATTGCGACCCTTCCACTGCATATCAATAAAAAAGGGGATAGACAAAATAAATGAATCAGAATTCACATTAGGACCAGACAAAAAAAAGGTGGAAGTTAACTTCTCATAAAAATGGTAATTAACTTTCATAAACGATGGAGGTTACCACCATGTAAACAAAAAAATCATACATAAAAAACAAAAACTTAAAACTTTCAGAAACTAGGAGGCTAACTTTTACTATGGTCAAAGTAAAAACCCTTATAAAAAGCCATGTATCCTAAATTTCTTATGTAGTGCACATCGAATTCTATTCTCAAAATAGGAATAAAACTTACAGTAAGTTAACTGATACAAAAAAATTGAAAATAAAAGGAAGTTAACTGTATAAAACCAAGAAGTTAACTATATAAAACAAAGAAGTTAACAGTGGAATAAATGGAGGTTAAACATTATTCAAATAATTGTCGTTAACTGTAACAGTAAGAATGAAAATATGGGGGAATTAAATAACAAATAAGGAACACGAGTTCAATCATCGTATATAGAACATAAAAAGCATGGGGGGTGGTTTACTGACCGGAAGCTTCCCAAAAACATACTTGGACAAATCACTTTTGCCATTCTTGATAATGTCTTCAGAATAAATGGCTTTCAATGGTTTCTCGTGCAAGAAGTTAGCACGAGGGGTCCTGAGATGCATCACAGAATGATTCTTTGAATGACAGCTATCCAAATACATAACTACAGGGACAATACCACACCTTTCGGGACCGGCCTGTGCTATATTGGGATCCTGATATTTCTCCGCTGCTCGCTACAACTCATCAACAACTAATTGGCAGAAATCACTTGAATCCATCTTATTATAATCCATGTTTACAAGCATTGCCGCCTCTCTACCAAGACGAACTGCAGATCCAGGACATACAAGCTTCGTGAAAATGATAGCAAAGAACACCTTAACAGTTGTGTCAACTTTTGATTCATCCTTGACAAGCTCAGCAAGCAGTTTACGAAGATCCTTGGTATCAATAGCAGCATTACTCTCAAAACCAAGCTCTGCCTTAAGACTCGCCATTGAGGAATCATGGCCACTCCCTGCGGGCCTTGGGATTGTTTCACCTCCCATTGGGAACCCAAAAATGTGATGCACTGCTTCCCTGTTAACACACAGGATCCTTCCAGCGCCGCAATCTATTTTCATAGTTGTTGTGTCAATTTTCTTGAGCAGGAAACACATGAGAACACACAACACATTGCCCTCCAACACCCAATCAAACACACATCCGAAACCTGCTTCTATGACTTTTTTTGTGAGCATCCTCCAACAACTTCACAGCCTCCAGAACTTCTCCCAACGAACAACGAACATCGAACAGTCTGTTGGAAGCGATCTCGAGCATTGTCGTCATTTCCAGCTTTTTTTTGATGCCACGCGGCTTCCTCGTCACAGCAACTTTAATCTTTTTACCAACATTTTTAGGAGATGTGTCCACAACAACTCTACCCCTCTTATTCTTTGTAGGATGATAAAAAAATTTGAAAAACATAGAAAAAATATATCAAATATAATGAAAGTTAACATTGATGATACAAGAAGTTAGCACAATAAAAAAAAGTGGCAGCAAAGATGAATTGTAACCTTTTCGGGACAAGCTGCAGCGGCATCCTCCCCACCAGAATCGTCATCTGCATCTGGAACATATGTTTCATCCATGGTACGGCGACACTTAGAAGATGAACCTTTCACAGGTGATGCTTGTAGGAGTCATAGCAGACAACGGCCTCTTAGCAACAGCAACCCTATTCTTCTTGGTTGATTCTGCTGGAGGATTATTTTGCATGCCTAACACACCGGCATTTTGTTGCTTTGACTTCGACGAGCGCTTCCTACAGAACATCTTAACCTTCTCATTGTAAGCAGCAAGCCTAGAACTGTGTTGCTTGGCATACAATTCAAGCTGCGCTTTCACATTATGTTCCTGTGTAACCTCCTCTGTACCATCTACAGATTGAGACGGAGTGTCCTGCCATACAGGGAAACCATCATCCTGCTCTTACACACCAGGTGTGCTATCAAAAATAGGTCCAACTGTCCTATCACCAGAACCCTCTACATCAACTCCACGAACAGGTGTATGCTCATCATACGAGGCTGGCCCTCTTACACCATCGGGCCCCAAAGCACTGGCAGGCACAGTATCAGATGCAGCAGCAACTTCTTCAGGTTGGTCTGGATCAACATAATCAGCATTCAACATATCCAAGGTTTGCTTAATAGTTTCATCAACTGGTATAACAAAAAATGCATTAGTGATAAAAAATGAATGCAGTTACTATAGGAATGCAAGTTACCTTGAAAAACTGGTTAAGATGTTATTACAGAATTGGCATTATGTTCCAAAAAAACTAAACACAAAGCTATAAATATCAGATATAATGCACATAATCTTGGAAGTTAAGATAAAATATATGATAGAAGTTATAATTAGAAGTTATCAAAGTTAAGCTAAAGAAGACAAGGTGCACTAGTAGTATAAATTTAAAATATGAAAGTTACATGCAAAGATTTAAATAGTTAAGATACAAACAAGTTGAGAGTTACACTGAATTATAAAGATCAAAGATGTAAAGATCACATATAAATGCACATAAAATCTAGGAAGTTAAGATAAATGAATGATAGAAGTTATAATTAGAGGTAGACAATGTGTACTAGTAGTCTCAATTTTAAATAGGACAGTTAAAACACATATCTAACAGGAAAAAAATATAACAGGTGTTTCATTTTACAAATAAACTAGGTCGCAGCACATAAACAAAAATAAGATAAAGAGTTAACAGAAGTAGTGAAATTATTAGACAAGAATCCTCCGTTAGCAGTAGATAAATCTTCCAAATTAGGATTATTTGCCACAGATATAACTGCCAAATGAACATAATAAAACTAGAAGTTAATTATATGAGTAAAAAGGAGGAAATTAAACATAAAAAAATTACAAGTTAAACAAAGAAAAATAATAAAAAAGAATAAAACCATACCAGGTGGAGATACGGGTTTTTCGACAGGATCAACCGCATGGTGATCGTCCTTGGCCATATCCCGCGTCTGCGGGATATATTCAGAAACTAGAGAAGCATGACTAACCACTAAAGGAATGCCAGCAGCTAAACTCAATTTTCCATCACGGGCAACTAATTTCGCTTTCTTAATAACCGTAACAGGGTTTGAACTCTCAGAAGCATCACCAGATCCTGGGAAAACACACACACAATTAACAGAAATCATTACAAAAATGCAACATAAAAAAAGAACATACTGTAACAGACAAGAATTAACTAATACAAATGTGAAGTTCACATAATGAGCTTGAGAAGTTAACTTGTCAGTAATCTTCCTAAAATGTTATTATAGAATTTGCATTGTGTTGCAAAAAAAACTAAAAATAAAAGATTGAAAGTTCAGATACACTAAAAATATAACTTAAAAAAGGAAAGCCAGCTGCAAAAAAAAATGAAAAAGTTAAGATACAAAAAAGTTGGGAGTTACACTGAACTACAAAAATTCAAAATATAGGAAGTTAAGATAAATATATGACAGAAGTTATAATTATAAGTTATAAAAGTTAAAATAAAGTAGTCAATATAATGTGCAATAATAGTATAAATTTAAAATATGAAAGTTCGAAGTTAATATAATAGGAACTATAAAATATGAAAGCTAAAAAGTTGAGATATAATACACATAATTCATAAAAACAAGAAACTAACAGGAAAAAACATATCACAAGTGTTTAATTTTACAAAATTAAACTCACAAAACATATATCAAATTGGAAAAATAATAAATATACGACAATGAACCCTATAATTTATTATAGCATCATAATATACTAGAAGCTAACTTCAAACAACTGGAAAAGTTCGGACAAAACAGGGGAGTTAATACCCTCTTATAACAGAAGTTAGGTTCAACTCACATCATACAACTAGCATAAATCAACTAACATCAACTAGCAGGATATTTTTAGGCTGTAGTTAGCATCATTTTAACATCAGCAGAACAAAAAAATAATCGAAAAACAGCAGGAAATATACGACAATGAACCCTATAATTTATTATAGCATCATAATATACTAGAAGTTAACTTCAATAACTGGAAAAGTTCAGACAAAACAGGGGAGTTAACACCCTCTTATAACAGAAGTTAGGTTCAACTAACATCATACAACTAGCATAAATCAACTAACATCAACTAGCAGGATATTTTTAGGCTGTAGTTAGCATCATTTTAACATCAGCAGAAACAAAAATAATGTAAAAACAGCAGGAGTTAACATCATACACAGACGAAATTAACTACAAAATCGAAAGAAACTTAGTAATGAAACTAAACAAACCTCTTTGTCCTGGATAACGAGAATCATCGATAGAAATCAACTAACACACAACTAGCAGGAGATTCCTCCCTACACAGACATCGAATTTGGGGATCTCAGTAAAGCATCCGCGACCCAAAAAACCAAGTCATGATAGAGAGGATATGGAGTAGGTTTCGGTGAACTAACCAGCCTCCAGATAAGAGCAAGAGAATATGCAGCACGTCTGTCCTCCACCGAGAAACACAACCCGTCAATGGCGCCGGTGGATGAAACACCGGCAACTGCTCCGCCTCCGCCCAAAAACCCTAGACACCTGGAAAAATCCGAGCACCGGAAGCTCCTGCGAGTACGGGGAGGAGCGCGAGGGGTACCATGCGGGTGAGGCAATGATGGAGCGAGAAGAGATAGTGGCCGATTTCTATGGGGCAACGGCGGCTGCCGAAAATCGTGACTCCGAGCGGTTAGTGCGGGGTGGGAAGAGAAGATGTCGGGAAGGGGAGTTATAGCACCCAACCAGACCGGGTTAAAACAACCACCCGGACACGGCTCCGCACGATACGAGCCCAAGAAGCCCGTTAAAAATACGCAAGAACCAACATTTTACGTGAAAAATAACGTAACATATGCAACATACGGAAGTTAACACCTGTTACCTGGGAAGTTAGGATGGGGTTCCTGAATAGTTATTCAGAAACTGGTTCTTGAATAGCAGAGGTATATATATATATATATATATATATATATATATATATATATATATATATATATATATAGATAGATAGATAGATAAAATAATTGGTGCATCTTGGTGTCCAGGCACCAAGCATGGTACGCGTAAATTCTCTTTAAACTAGACATACCTAAAGGTATACATACCTAAGTTACACATACCTAAGATATAGATACCTAAGTTACATATACTTAGATATCACATACCTAATATGTACGAGTACCTTGCATACGTGAATATATATGTAACTTGGGTACAAATGCTTTAGGTATGTGATACTTTAGGTATATGTAACTAGAATATATATAACTTAGGTATATATAAATCAGTGAAATTTGCGTACATACACCATGAGGTATATATTGTATTACCTCGAGAGTTGAGAAGAACGTAAAAAATATAGACATGTCATAAATTTTTTTAGTTACATGCCGTATAAAAATATGACGTAAAATGCGTATTTTTAGTGTTTTTACACTATAATTACTCATAAATTATTTTTTATGTCATTTTTTTTGCGTGTGGATGAATATGAACATAATTATTTGTATACAAAACATAAATTTCTAAATGTGACAACATAAAGTTATGTGGGATGCAAAATAACTATTCTGCACCCTGAGTGTCGAATAGGATTTCTATATATATATTATATATATATATATCATAGTTTGGGAGAAAAGTAAAATAAAAGAAAAAATAGTGTGTGTGATAGCACTTGATCCCATCCGGTGGTCTGACGAGGTTTGATGGAACCAACCAACCGGTCTGGCTCGTCCACCGACCCGGGAGCAGAATTACTTATTCTGCATCCAGGGGTCTAATAGAGCTTCTATATATATATATACTATCGTTTGGAAGAAAAATAAAATAAAATAAAAGAATAGTGTGTGTGATAACTTCATCTCTCAACCTGCCGTTTGAAAACTTGTAGACGTAAGCAGCTGATCATCATGGTGTTTTTAGTACAAAACCAGTTTCGCTTCTTTTGTTTCTTCTGTACGGGAGGAAATAATCCATGGTTGGGCCCAAGACCCTACCGGACTCGAGTCCATGTCCTTCTGTGCCGCATCTTAGAACCGTTTCAGGACTGCGCCCACCCGTCCCAATCCCCTCATACCTCAAGCCTATCTGTTTCCCTCAGATCGAAGCTGCCACCATCACCATCGGGTCGTTGCTGCCGCTGCCGTCACTCTCGGGACGCTGCTACCGCCGTCGTCATCGTCGGATCGGTGCTGCCGCGGGAGCACAGGTTAGTGCTGCTTGTGATCAGTCGGTCGACACCTGCTGTTGTTGCCGTTAGTTATTCTTGATGTTTGGATCTTTCGATCAGGTCAGCATTGTAGCTTTTGAGAGGTAGATGCATAGGTCGATTATGCTATGGTTAGTGGCATGGGCTATTGAGACGTTGTTCCATTCCTTTGCCTGTACTAGATCGTATATATATATACTAGATCAGGTAGTAGTGTCAAGCATCAGCTTGTTGGCCTGGGCACCGGACCTATTTTATTTTTTTAGTTACATTCTTCCCCGAAATTTTCTTAATCCTAGAAACCTAATCGGACATTCCGCTTGTCCTCTTCTGTTTCTCTACTCTAAATTTTTGTTAGTGGATTCAGTTAGAGGAAATGCTCTAATTGGTGCTTGTAGTTGCCGATCCTTGACTTAAAACATGGACTGACATATTCATAATTTTGAGTTACTCCCAAAATATAAATTTTAGAGTACCTTTTAGGCTTTCCATAGAGATCCTTCTTGTACAGTTTGGATGAACAGATTGGAAGCAGCGACCATTTTTGTAATCTGTCCACAATATGATGTTCCTGCACGGTAATAATCTTGTTGAGAACTTTAGGTCTTTTTAACATTCGAATTAGAACTTTGGGTAAACATGGAAATTGTGGAGAATGTTTTTCTGATATTATAACTCATATTGTTTGCAAGAATTTGTGTACAATATTAGTTATGAAAAGATTAAGTGATCTGTCCAAGGAATTGCATTGATGCTTAAGATTGATTTATTTAAGACTTTAATTTCCAGATTTTTCTCAATGATGGATGCGTGAGAAGTAATAGGATATTGCTATTTTATTAACCATTTGTATAGTTGAGTTTTAAATATATGCTATGAGGTCACTTTTGTTGTGAGGGCTGGGCATACGTTACTTCAGAGTTTCCACGCGTAGGAGCAATGTGATATTCAGCATGTATGTTTTTTAAGTGATGAATTGTATTGAATGTGATAAATATTTTCTTAACAGGTGTTGGTACTTATGGTTCAGAACCTTACAACTTATAGTTTTTGCCACGCGGTTGAAGCAATTTCATGATGGATAGTGAATTTTGCATATCTATCTTCACTGAACTTTATTTAATGCTTATGGTATGTTGATGATGACAATGATAAAGATGATAATGTCATGTGCATATTATGATTTTGCATACCATGATGATAATTATTATATTGTGATCTACGTTGGTGGGCATAATGCGACTTTCATTGATGTGTTGCGACCAACTTTGGAGGCACTCTCCACGAGTTGGAAGGATTGGATGCCGACGGGCACCCATTCAAGCGATACCGGCATTCGCGATGAGATGAGCATATAGGCATGTAGACATAATATTATGTTCTAATGGATGAATAATGTTTAAAGATGTCATGGTGTTTTGATTTATGTAAAATTACTATTTATTTGTGAACTTGTTTAGTCTTTGTACTCACTCTTGTTGCTTTCATGTTTTTAGGTAAATCTTGAAGACATCATGCATGTGGAATTTTGGGAGTAGCGCCCTCACAATTTGTCACCTCACGATTCACACAGACAACACCATTTGCTTGTAACATTGCTTTTGATAGATAGAAGTCATCTTTTTCATATTTGGTTTTGGAGTATGCAGAAGTTTATCTCTTAAACCATGTTGGTTATTACCTATTGGACATGGTTACCCATCTTGTGTTCGGATGGTAGTTTTTCATAGTTCTAGAACCGAAGGTTTATCTATGGCTAAACATATGTATTTTTATATTGAGCTTTATCGTTGTGCTCATGTTTATATCTTATTGCCTATCATGGTTGTCCCAAAAACAGAGGAAACTCTGCCGAAGTTTCCTAAAAAGTATTAGTTATTTTATATGTGTAATGTATGGTAATATCTCAAGTGCTTGTTGGCTTGGGGTGTTACAGTTGGTATCAGAGCAGGCTTTAGATCCTTGGTTTGAAAATAAACTAACAAAATAACCTTAAAATTTGACACACTAGTGCACAATATGATGGGTTGGGTCATGCATTGCATTTACGCTTCCGCTATCTTATGGTTGGTCCCTTTTATCTTTATTATGTTGGTATGCCTATGGGCGAGGCCAATACCATGGGAGGCTTCAGGGCTTGCTTCATGTACTATTGTTCCTATGTTCTTGTGGTAGTAAATAGTTGACTAGATTTGAAGAGAGAGAGAGAGAGAGAAAGAGAGAGAGAGTCTCCTCATGGTTGATGAAATCAATATTGGAAGGGTTATATTTTAGAATTTATGATGGTTTAGTAAACGTGTGAAGAGTGTGATGAAGATATATGTATTGATAGATCTAGATGCTCATGTTTCTTTGATGCACTCATGAGTGGACAATTGAGAAGTTTTATGTTGGGGTCAATGTTTGATGATGTTAGCGTGGAAGGTTAAAGGTGTCTTTGCTGGATGCTATTTTAAATTTCGATATGTGTCCATTATCCTAAAGGAATTTGAAGGAATAATTTGCCTATCTTGACAAAACAAGGTGGACCAGGTGTTTGGTTTTTAAATGAATAAAGCTATGTTGGCTAACCTGGATGGTGTCATTTTGAAGTAGATAAATTATTATTTTAGACACTTCAAGGGATCCAAATCAGTACAAGAGGATCTTTCCTCTATTCTTGTCCTTTGAGAAAAACCTTCTACTTGTCCTCCTTATTCCCATTCACCTATTATTTCTAGTGCTTCAACTACACTTGTGGTTTAATGACCATCATTTAGTAGACGAATTATCAATGGTGGCTTATCGTCCAATGATTATGACGTATTTACAATCATGTACTTCATACGTCCTCGCTAACTATTAGTCTTTGAGGATTAATACTTTATTTTTTTCTTATTCTCCATCTGTTGTATTCTTCTTTGACAGTCCTTGGTATCCTTTATTCCACCTTGGAGTATAAAGAATGGTGATTGCGCTATTCTATTTGAAGGCAATCTAGACTTTCTTTCGAAAAAAGAAGTTTTGTTTCTAAAAGCCCATGTAGTTGGTTGCTATAAAAGGTGAGAAGTTTATCCTTCCTTTATCCTTAAGTGTTAGTTTTTAGATCAAGTCAGTAATTCATGAAGTTATTCTTTGTCCTTTTACAATGTGTGCCTAGTACACGCAACCCTACGTGTTCTTGAAAGGTCGATAGGTTAGAATTTTGTAGTGGCTTTGCAATAATGATAGATGGGAGTCGACCTCAAGCCTTTGGTTCGTACCCATGGAATCTATTTGCAATTTTTGTGAGGATTCCTGAGTGTTAGCGCTTGTAACATCCCAGCATTTAGGAACCAACGAGGGGTAGATATATTAATCTGTGAAAATTCATGCATTCATTTGTAAAAATGTGGGTAAATTTTTTGCCAAATAAAAACCTAAAGTGATCAAAGTTTCTTTCATACTTTGAGATTTGGTATAGTCTTGAAGGATGATTGTTATAGACTTTGATATGATCTTTGTGGACTAATGTGTTTTGGGAAATGAAATTTGAATTTATACCTGAGTGTTGAATTTATAGTTCAAAAGGATTTAAAGTTATGTTTGAGTATTATGCTTTAGTCAAGAGTTAATAATTAGTACTTCAAACTTTATATAAAGAAAACAATTAAGAATAGGAATCTTCATTTCAAAATTTTATTCAATAAATAAGTTACACAAATGTAACTTATGGAAACGAGCAACAGTCTTTATAATAGTAATTAAATAGAAGAATAATATTTCTTTATTGAATAATAGTACAATCTTTATTACAAAAGAATAAAAATAAAATTACAAAAGAATAAAGAAATATTACATATGACTATTCTACAAAGAAAAAGAAAACCTAGACTAAAGTCTTGAATTTCCAAGTTTGGTACATGCAAAACAAACACAAACAAAAAGAAAGAAAGTTAAGGTTAAAATTATATTACTCTCAGAATTTACAGTGAAGTGCATTATTTAAGATTTCATCATTGAGTAATCTTTTAAAGGGGAAAATTTCACCAATATGAAAGAACTGAATCTTTCATAATTTAAGCCAGAAGTCAAATAACTCCAAACATCAAGGAGGGGCAAGTTTCACCAGCCAAGTAAGAGTAACCGATAAAGGTAACTTCATAACCAGAGCATATCCAAAAGGTGTGCAGCAGGCACACAGGTAGCACACACACCAAACTGCATGGTGTGTGTTGTCAGCACAGGAGCAATAGCTCCACAGACACAAAACTATCAGCATAGCCGTGGGCAAGCCAACCCACACCATTTCCTGCTTCTTACACACCAAGCACAGCAGCCCAGCAGCTAAACCAAATCAAAGCCAAGCAAGATCACACCAATCACAACCTTGATCATCTCACCAAGATGGTGACATAAGGAGGGGGTAGATCAGGTGGATAGCAAGGACAAGATCAAGCCACCAGGACCAGCAGGTGGAGAGCTAGATCAAGGACAAGTCCAAGAACTGGAAGTACCAGGAGGAGCACCAGATCAAGCTAGCCACAAGTTCAACCACCTGCAACCCCAACATCAAATGAGTGTGGTGAGTAAAATAGACCATCACATGATCTATCTGTCTAAGTTTAGACACACATTCATGATTTGTCTCATACTCAAATTCTCAGAAAAAACCCAAGTGGGGTGAATCCATCTCTGAAGTTTTAAACACTAAAAGCAATTAGAAAACTATAAAGATCCAACTAAGATCTCAGGAGAACATCATTGATCCTAGATGTCAAGCTATATTCAAATTTCAGGAATAAATATAGCCAAGATTTGAACTTCTAGGCACACCTCTTAAATAGGAGTAGCACCTTAGAATTTCATCTTATGGACCCATATAATTTATCAAGCCTACAATCATTTTTCCAACTTTGACTCAAGAATTAGTAGCTGGTATCACTACCAGAACCAATCCATGAGAAATAACAAGATAAAGGCTTAATCCCTAAACCTCAGACCAACATCATGGGTTCTAGGGATGCATGGAAAGAGAATTCCACTTATCTATAATGCCAAGCTAATTTTAAGCTTGAACAAAATCAAACCATGTAATAGAATCTAATATTGTGTGCCATACAAGGATGGTGTCACAAGAACAGTTCTAAACTAAGCAGGTTAAACATTCACCTTTCACAGTTACACTCACAACTAACTATAAAATCATTTTCCTGACATCACAGGAATCATAATCAGGAAAATCCATATACATATCTTCACTGTAAGAGACCATTTGATCTCAAGCTATATATATATGAATTCTTAAGCCAACAGTACTAATACAGTGACTTCATCACACAACACTCACAGTCATTAACCAAGTAATGACAGTGGTGAGCTATTAAACCACTAGATTTCCCAAGTATTGCTTCTAGAGCAACCTTACCATCTGAACCATATCAAAATTAATCCATAGAATCATCTAGTAAACCACTAGCATCACCACAGCTAATCATAAGCAGCAAGCCACAGCTAACAACCACTTATCATGGTTAGGGACCATCAAAACTTGATCCAACTCATCAAATATCTAATCAACAGAGGGGTATGAACCCTAAGCAGAACAAACCATCTTAATTAGGATAGGACATTAACCAAGAACGGTCACTATCAACACAAAGCATAGGATGACCTAGCATAGAGGACAAGAGGGGAAGAAGAACAACTCACCTATGGTCCTCGCTGAAGAGTAGAAGAGGAAGCAGAGGAGGCCGACGAACACGGCGGCACAGGGAGCACACCCAATGGGGCACTGCGACCCACACCATGCCGATGCGGCGACCATAGCCACACCTGGGGGCTAGGAGCATCACCACGACACACGACATCAGTGGCGGCGTCAACACCAATGCCACCCCAAACCCTAGGGTTCGGAACGGAATCGATCTGGCCATAGGAGGGCTCCAGGTCCAAATCGAATTGGATAGAAGGGTGAAGCAGGGTTGATAACCACCCTATGCACCACGGGGGCGGCCAGGAAGGTCCACGGCGGCGCGAATCGCCGGCGGTAGCATCGCTGACCACAGGGTTGGTGGAGGAGAAGAAGAGAGGTGAGATCGAGGGAGAGACAGAGGGTGAGTTGGGCTGGTTGGGCCAAGACCCCTCCGGGGTGTTGTTTTGACTTTTCCCTACTAGGACACAAGGGCCCAATAAACCCAAACAGTCAGCCCAAATCACTTAAATCATGTTTTAATAAGTGGAAAAATACCAAAATGCCCCTGAATTTAATAAATTCTAGAAAATAAAATAAAAATCCAAAAATTATAAACAAAATATTTTTGGATTCACCATAATCCAAACTATCCAAATAAATTAAGAGATAAAATTTTAGATATATAAGTTTTATTAAGGATTTTGAAATATAAATATTCCTTATGGAATTTTACAAAATTAATGAAAGTTGATAAAAATAAATAAAAATCACTTTCATTATAAATTAATATTATAGTATTTTAGAAAAATACTAAACAAATATTTAATAATAATTTTTGGAATTAAATGATAATTCTTAAAGGAATTATTAAATTAATAAAAGTAAAATAAAAGGAAATAAAATAAAAGAATACATTATTTAATAAATATTATAAATTAATATTTATAAATACTTTATTATGAAAAAGAATTTTTACAATTTAAATAATGGGGGACAATACACATAAAATTAAATAATGCATTACATTACTTTGCATAATCATTTTGCTTCTTTAAATATTGTCCTTACCGGGCAATAATGATGTTTTTGTAGACATAGAAGCTCAAGGTCCAGTGCAAGCATCAGACTTTACTACCTTGCCATCACAAGGCAAGTTCATCACTTGCTTGTATCCTCTGAAGAGTGTTTATCAAAGTATTTGCAAATTGTGTGTTATCATATATACTCCAAAGAAATCATAGATATCGTCCTAAGTGATGATATAGTTTAGCAATATAACTTAGGGTTATATTTGCAATAATTATGATCAATTAGGGACTTAATAACCCCTGACATCAGTGATTCTAGCGCCGTATATTGCGTTATCCATGAGATTTGGAATGGGACAGAGAAGTCAGCTGTATCTTCTTCCTCTCGCATGTAGCCGGATGTGCAGGTCGTGGATGTTATCCTCGTAGCGTGCATATTAATTGGTAATTCGTAGAGGATATACATCATATGGGTGGGAACCCTCATTGTCCCACGATAGTTCTGGTATCTAACGGTTTGTACAAACCATTGCCGTAATTCAACATGTGGGCATGGTGTACACCAAGGAGACATGCGAGGTTGCGAAGGGGGCAGTGATTGGCTTGGACCAACTCTTGGGCCCCACATATGGAATTGTGGACGGGAAAGTATGCCCGGTTGTGCAACAAGGAGTTGATCTCTCATGGGTAAAGTAACACACCTCTACAGAGTGTAAGAATTGTAACTTGTTACTCCCTGTTCTAGGAAGGAGCTGCGAACGCGGCAGGAAAGGAACTCCATGAAAGTTCTGGTCAACCTGTAAAGGCTGATGGTCATAGATTTTTATAATAACATCAATCTTTGAAGAAAGATTTACAAAAACTGCAAAGTGCCAAGGATTTAGAATTTGAGGTGGTAGTTAGAGCATCAAACTTCCCACCTTGCATATAATGAACTTGTTAGGTAACGCTGTTACTCATCCTTTCCATTGATCCCTTGCTTAGACTCTGAGGATCCCGAAGACATGCCAATGTATGCAGTTGAATGCCAAGAAGATGTGTTCTGTGAGGAGCCTAACCTGTCAGGAGGTGTTGAAGGAGTGGATTACGAAATCCGCTATGGTGTCGATGACAACGAGTCCAACTAAGTATCCTAGTTAGTAGTAATCGACGGAGCCGAGCAACATGAAATCTATAGAATAAGCTGCTGAGCTCAACTCCTAGTGGGAGTTGCTACTTTTAAATTCCGCTGAAAACACTTTATATTTTGGTTTGTAAGTTGAATCCTTAGAAGTCTTGAACTTCTGGTATTGTAATAATAATAATGTGTGAATGTTTGTAATATGGACCCGCAACGTTTCTGTTGTACCACTCTGAGGGATGTGATATTTACAGAACAGTGTTCTGTGGATGTCATATCCACGACTATAGTATACTACATATGCAGTGGTATGCTGGGTCACCGCAGCGCTGGATGATTCAATATTTCAGCTACAAAGTTAATAGTTTGGGCGCGGGATGGATTGTCCCCATACCAACTACCCTTATTATTTGTTCTTATTATGTTGAAGAAGTGAATCATTTGACTGTTCCTTTAGTTAGTTGAGAGACGATGTTGTGCATCCTATAAACCGTAGAATGCTATGATGTTTTACATGTATCAGGGGAAATTGTTGCCAAGCGTAGGAGATGCGGTGAGAATACCTTTTTTCATTTCTAGACCACCATGAGAGTTTTAGATATGTTTCCTGGTATATGATTGTTGTGCTCCAAACTTGAATGCTAAGAATTCAATGGTCATGTACCATTAAAAATCTTAAGCTTTTCAAATCACCAAGGACAAGGAAAATTTCTTATGACCAAGATATCATCCTTGTTTCCAAGTTCTTTTAGAGGGGGCGTGGAATTTTGCTTTGATTATTTTTTACACCCGACCTACCTTTTGTCTCCTTATCATTTTGATATGATATTAGAAGAATCGAAGAAATAATTGGATTATAGGTTATCCAAAGGTTTGATTGACAATGTCTCACTTAGGGGAGAGCCTCTTATGTTTCCATCAATGTCGTGGGACCCCGGGTTTACGGTCCGAGAATCCCCGTTATGCATAGAATTCATGTTCCCATGATCAGTGAGCCATGAGCATAACCTACTAATATCATTATAACAGCCATAAAGTATTGATTACGAAACATAGAATTTTGCCAATATGGCGATTACAACTCGAATAGCGGGAGTCATCAATCGCAGAGCCCATGTCATGTCTTAACCTATAGGCAACTGACTAGGAGACGACCTAGCTCGCGTAGATGTCATCTTTCCATCATTCCTCGATCTTCTGAAATATGGCCAAGTAAATAGCCAGGGACAATGTCGATGAGTACTTTGAATGTACTCGCAAACCACCTTAAAAGATCAACAATAAAGGATATGCAACATGGCTGCGGTAGTAGGAGGGCTCCATAAGGGGTTCTTTTGTAAAATAGTTTCTCTTGTAGATATAGCATATCTCTATATATTTATTGAAAAACTTTTGTAAAATATTTTGGAAACCTTTTTGAAAAGTTTTAGAAACACTAGGATTGGGTCACCCATTTGTTTTTTCCATCCGGCCATCCCTCCTTTTTTCGACCATCCCATGGTCAAAACATTTTCAAGCCATTGCTTTTTCGAAGTCCTTTTTGAAAACAAAACCACCACCGCTCTACAGTAGTTTGTCCAACTCGTCCTTAACCGCAGACACGGCTATTCGAATATATTTACACTCTGTAGAGGTTATACACTTTACCCACATCATCCGATTACACTACTTTGATATACACCAAACGTGGGTCAAGTAACCGATCAAGACCTTCCAGATGCCCTCTCTGATACAAGTGCCTACCCTATGAGTGTTATTCCCCTCAACACTGGGAGGCCCTATATAGTTCCCAAGCCAACCGGAGCGCGTTTTACACTTTGACGGGTGTGTGCTTTCTATGAGGGTCTCACAATATCACATAGAGGTCTATAGACCCTTAGTTCCTTCTCCCGGTCGGTGTTACACTTGGACCATTTTTTCGGAGAATGCCCACCCTCCAGGATTTTGGGATTCCCTGTAGTAGTTGCAGGCAACTTATAGAGGAGTTGGAAAGCTTCCAGTCTAGCCCTGTCTCATTCCAGAGTAATGTGGTTGCATGAGTTAAGTTGTTATAGCTAAAGGTGCAAACAATTGGGTGTGTTTTGCAAATATTTTTCCTCCTTCTCCATTTCAACATCTTTTGTAAAACGAAACCGTTTTCCTTTTCAAACTCACTTTGTAGGCCAAACCTAGCCAAGGTTTTCTCATCAAACATTTTATAAACATCTTCCCGGGGTCTTCCCATCCCATACTTTTACTTTGGCTAAAACAGGGTCTCCAAGGGGTTATGGTGTTAAAACACCATCTACCATACTAGGGGAAAATAGATGTCATCAATGGGTGGTACTTAGTAGTACAAATGGGGTAATGTTTTGGAGGAGCCAAACATTCCCACATATAAAACATAGCATACTAAAACCATGCAATTTTACATAAACTAGTTGATAAAACATGCATAAGTATAAAAGTAGGACAAGGGCGTATGAGCAAAAAGGTGGCTTGCGTGTAACCAGCGAGATGTCCCGAACATCCTTTGAAAACCAAAATACCCAACAAAATAAGATAAACACCTCATCTTATCGTTTTCAAGTAATCGCAACTAGCGGCGCCATAGATCACACATGCATGCAAGAACAAGCCACAATCGATACAAAGCGTATAAGCATCATTGCATTCAGTAAACAAACTAGTAATACTTGTGATAAATAATTAGGATTTGAGAATAATGGAATTAGGAAGATTAGGAAATGGCTTAGGACATTTGGAGTAAATCCAATATGAGTTATAGTTTAGAAAATATTTAGCAAGGGGTTTCTAGATCAAAGTCACATTCAGCATAATATAATTTTATGAAAAAGATATTAGAAGATAGGTATTGATAAAATGAAACGAACAAAAGTGGTTTCACTATTTTTTCAATTACCATTCATTTATGAAGGATTTTCTTGTGAATAAAACCCTAATTTTAGGAGATAATTCACCAGAAAATATCCGGAACTCCAAATATTATTTCCTTGGATGATTAAGTAGTATTTGATGGACTGATTTAGTGGGAGTTGGAATCATCCCAAAATAATTACTAGGATGCCCTTGGGAAATTCCGAAAGACAATACTGGATGATATTTGTTTTTTTAACCAGATTAATTCTACGGAACCTTTTGATGTGATTCCAAGGACACATGTTAGGTAGTTGGAATAAATTTCTGTAGAAATTGGAATCACCCTTTTTAGATATGCAGAACTAAAGTGGTAAATTTATTAGTGAATAAACTATGAACATAAATGTTTAATTCACTAATAATCAAAAATAGCTCTAAATGTTGAGCTCCTGGGTTTTAAGGATATAGGTATGTATTTCTAATGAGAGTTGGAATTAGGTCATTATCATGTTTAGTTTTTCCTGGAGAAATTCTTAAATGCAAATTTGGGCTCTTTATTTATTTCTGTATTGGGCAAACTAGGAAGAAATTGGCTAAGGGGCTAGGGTGGTATGCAAGGTATGACCTATACCTTGCATTTTAGCTTCAGAGGGGTTGTCTTAACTTGAACTCTTTGTTTTGCTTTGGATTGATGACAGAGTATACTCGTTGTCTTGGGCCTCCTTATCTTCAGGATTCTTGGGGCATTTGTGTTATGGCGAGGACTTCCCGTTGATTCGGCGGATGGTTGAACAAGGTCGTTGCCCTTTGGGGGGTGATTACAACAAAAGTGCGAATATGGGTTGTCGAAGATTTCTTTATGTGTCCATCCTACTGAGGAGAGGTTTCAGTTTATGGGATGAGGGGTGTTGGTGTTGGGATACATTGCTAAGGTGGTCGAGAGTTTAGGATCGAATGATCCAAGGCACACAAGCAACATATTCCAAGAATCATACGAGCACATGACAAGCAAACAAGATGTACCATAGGTACTAAGGAGTGACTACACGCAATAAGGGGAATCCTATATTAAGGATGCTAACCCTAAGTACGGACGTTACGAGGGTCTTGACTTCTGTCTTGCCATCTGGTGTCATCGGTGCCGTACTTGATATATTTGGGGGCGATGGGAGGATTATGTTGGTAGGGCGATCTTGTAGTGTCTTTCGTTTTTAGTATCTCCTCTGGTTTGCTTGTCTCTGCGTCTCTTCATCTAGGATCCTCCGTCTTCATGGTTTCGAAGTCGGACTTGTTTTTGGAAAACAGAGCATTTGAAATTAGACGAGAGATCATAGTTTAAATCAGATAAGATAAGAAGTCTTTCGAAATTCTTTTGAGGAAGTAGTTTTCGAAATTCGGTGTTTTCGGAAATAGGGGTTGTCCTGTCTAACGTCCATGCTAACTAAGGTCTCCTATAGTCAGGATGGCTCTAATACCAAGTCTGTTGGACCCCATGTTTATGGTACGAGAATTCCCGTTATGCATACAATTCACGTTCCCATGACTAGTGAGCTGTGAGCATAACCGACTAGAATCATTACAACATCCATAAAGTATCGATTACAAAACATACAATGTTCCAGTATGGTCATCACAACTCGAATAGCGGAAATCTTCAATCGCAGAGCCCATGTCATGCCTTAACCTACAGGCAACTAACTGGGAGATGACCTAGCTCACGTCGATGTCAGCTTCTCATCGTTCCTCGATCTTCTAAAATCTGGCCAAGTAATTAGCCATGGACAATGCTGATGAGTACTTTGAATGTACTCGCAAACTACCCTAAAAGATCAACAATAAAGGATATGCAATATGGCTGCGGTAGTAGGAGGTCTCCATAAGGGGTTCTTTTGTAAAATAGATTCTCTTGTAGATATAGCATATCTCTATATCTTTGTTGAAAAACTTTTGTAAAACATTTTGCAAACCTTTTTGAAAAGTTTTAGAAACAGTAGGATTGGGTCATCCATTTGTTTTTCCATCCTGCCATCCCATAACCAAAACTTCTTCATCCTTTTTCCGACAATCCCATGGTCAAAACATTTTCAAGCCATTGCTTTTCCGAAGTCCTTTTTGAAAACAAAACCAGCACTGCTCTACAATAGTTTGTCCAATTCGTCCTTAACCGCAGACACGGCTATTCGAATAGATTTACACTCTGTAGAGGTTGTACACTTTACCCACATAATCCGATTACACTGCCCTGATCTACACCGATCGTGTGTCGAGTAACCGATCAAGACCTTCCGGATGCCCGCTCCGATACAAGTGCCTACCCTATGAGTGTTATTCCCCTCAACACCGGGACACCCTATATACTTCCCAAGCCAACCGGAGTGCATTTTGCACCTCGACGGGTGTGCACTTTCAATGAGGGGCTCATAGTATTGTGTGAAGGTCCGTAGACCCTTAGTTCATTCTCTTGGTCGATGCTACGAATGGACCATTTTTCCGGAGAAGGCCCACCCTCCGGGATTTTGGGATTCCCCGTAGTAGTTGCAGGCAACTTATACCAGAGTTGGCAAGCTTCCAGTCCAACCCTGTCCCATTCCAGAGTAATGTGGTTGCACGGGTTAGGTTGTTATAGATAAAGCTGCCCCGGGTCCATTTTCGCAAACATTTGTCCTCCTTCTCCATTTCAACATATTTTGTAAAAAAACCCTTTTTCATTTTCAAACTCACTTGGCAGTACAAACCTTGCCAAGGTTTTCTCATCAAACATTTTATAAACATCTTCCCGGGGTCTTCCCATCCCATACTTTTACTTCAGCTAAAACGGGGTCTCTAAGGGGTTATGATGTTAAAACACCATCTACCATACTAGGGGAAAATAGGTGTCATCAAGGGGTGGTACATAGTAGCACAAATGGGGTAATGGTTTGGAGGAGCCAAACATTCCCACATATAAAACATAGCATAATAAAACCATGCAATTTTACATAAGCCAGTTGATAAAACACGCATAAGTATAAAACTAGGACAAGGGTGTATGAGAAAAAAGGTGGATTTCCTATGACCAGCGAGATGTCCGGGACTTCCTTAGAAAACCAGAATACCCCAAAAAATAAGATAAACACCTCTTCTTCTCGTCGTCAAGTAATCGCAACTAGCGGCACCATATATCACACATGCAAGCAAGAATAAGACACAATCAATACAAAGCATACAAGAATCATTACATTCAGTAAACAAACCAGTAATACATGCGATAAATCATTATGATTTGAGAATAATGGAATTAGGAAGATTGGGAAATGGCTTAGGACATTTGGAGTAAACGCAATATGAGTTATCGTTTAGAAACTATTTTGAAAGGGTTTTTTTGACACATTCAACATGATATAATTTTATAAAAAATGCTATCAGAATATAGGTATTAATAAAATGGAACCAACAAAAGTGGTTTCACTATTTTATCAATTACCATTGATTTATAAAGGATTTTCTAGTGAATAAAACCCTAATTTTAGGAGTTAATTCACCAGAAAATATATGGAACTCCAAATATTATTTCCTTGGATGATTAAGTATTATTTGATGGAATGATTCATTGGTAGTTGGAATCATCCCAAAATAATTAACAGGATGCCCTTGGGAAATTCCCAAAGATAGTACTGGATGATATTTGTCTTTTTAACCAGATTAATTCTATAGAATATTTTGATGTGATTACAAGGACACATGTTAGGTAGTTGGAATAAATTTTTATAGAAATTGGAATCACCCTTTTTGGATATGCATAACTAAAGTGGTGAATTTTTTTGTGAATAAACTATGCACCGAAATGTTTAATTCACTAATAATCAACAAGATCTCAATAAATGTTGGGATCCTGGGGTTTGAAGGATATAGGTGTGTATTTCTAATGAGAGTTGGAATTAGGTCATTATCATGTTTAGTTTTTCCTGGAGGAATTCTTAAATGCAGATTTGGGATCTTTTTGTTATGGGAAAATAAGAAGAAATTGGCTAAGGGGCCAGGGTAGTATGCAAGGTATGACCTATACCATGTAGTACCAATAGGGTTTACATTATTTGGATTTATGGAACTATCTGAAGTGTTTACTTATTGAAAATGGCACATGGTCGGAGTTTATTTACTAGAAAATAATTATAACTTATTAATGTGAAAACTTGTTCTGATGTTAGACTGAACATGTGTCTGTATCTATCAAATTTGATCTAGGAAAAACATGGTAGGTTTCATTTTTGAATCTATTTAAAGCTACCAGCCAGAAATTGAACCTATAAAGAATTTATAAAAAAGCAAAAAGGGGCTGGGGTTGCTGGAACTGGATCTGGGGAAGAATGGGATGGTGAGGGCGGATTTGGCCCAAGGCTGGTGAGGCTATGCGCGGGGTGGTGGGTTCAAATCCCATAGGGTAGGGCCCGCTCGTCAGCGACACGACGTGGCGAAAGGGGTATAGAGGAGGGGCGACCGTTGGATTAGAAGGCAATGAGCGGCGGAGGAGCCGTCTTCCTCCTTGCGTCCCACCGCTGGAGACGAAACCCTAAGGAGGGCCAGGGAGGCGGCGAGAGCTTACCTGAGGGATTTCCAGTGGACGAGAAGTGGTGGAGGCGAAGTGGTAGTCGACAGCGAGATTGGGGATGGGCGGCAGAGGAAGGTTCGTCGACGGAGGAGAGCTCGCATGCGATGGCCCGAGGAGGAGGGTGTTGTACTCATCAGAGAGGACCCAGAGGGCGGGTGCATGTCAATGATGAGGGTCTAGGGAGGGTCTTGGAGTCTGCATTGGTTAGGGTCCAGCGCATGCAGGGCTGTCGCGCTTGGTCTCGCGGGTGCTCGAGGGAGGAGCTCTCCCGGACATGCAAGGTCGTGGCGGCGGCTGCCATCCTCCTGCAAACAAGGGGGCAATACGACGGGGTAGATCAGCGCGAGCAGAGCACCATGAGGCCAAGGAGAGAGAAGGGAGGGTAGGATCCATGACCTTCTTCCTTGGGCGCATGGGAACCCGAGGAAGCGTTTCTCCCCATTCCATGGTGAGGGAAGGGTAGGGAGAGGGAGCAGAGCTCGTGGGGGGGGGTAGGTCGAAGGGAGAGGATGCAAATGAGGGGCAGAGAGGAGGATGTCTGTCCTCTGGCCCTTTTTATTCGAGAGGGGGTGGTCTAGGGTGAATCAATCTCACCCATGGCTAGGGTTTGGTCTAGGTCCTTCCCATTGACTTCCAGGGGCGGTGGAGAGGGTGTGTGGGGGCCCTGGTGTCATGTAGAGGGTAGAGAGTGAGATGGTAGAGGCTGCAAGTGAAGTAATGGCATGGTTGTGGGGTTTTTCTTTGTCTCCCTTTTGGGAAAGCACAAAAGACAATGGGTCATGTGGTGATACATTGCAAGTGCAATAGGGATCATGATCAGAGAGGAGTGCTGAGTGATGGAGAGGTGTTGGGCAAGATTGGATGGGGGTTTGGTGAGGTTTAGGTCATGCTTTGATTAAATTGTCAAAATTTATCATAGAGATGGTTATGAAGAAAGTATATAAACTTGAATCGGTCATGAAGGATAAATGGTTCTGGTAGGTATATATGGTTATTGCGCATTACCAAGAATTCTTTGGGATTTTTCTAGATATTATAAGTCTATATAATCCCCTTTATTCAAAAAGTGTAGAAAAGGTTTTATAGAGGATAATGTGATAATTTTACAATAGACAAGGTTGGTTTTGGTGTGAAATGGTCCTAAATACCATATCACACTTTGGGTAATTTTATTGGGATTTATTGAGAAGGGGAAGTATTTTTAAGGTATTATTTCATGTTTCTGCCAATTAAGGAAAATGGCAAAAAGAAATAATAAAGCATATAAAAAATATTTATTTTTGAGATGGGATGGTAGGATATGGTATATAGGTATAAAATGTGCCTTGATTTGGCAAGGTGTTTTGGAGAAATCGAATTTGTCTTTATAGAGAAGGATCCTAGGGTTTTGTCAAAGGTGGATTTTAAATAGTTTTAGGATCCAAATAATTATGGGAATTTTTTGGCGATAAGTAGATAAAAGGTGGATGATGTCCAATTATAATATGTAGAAAGATCACCTTGGGTAGTGATAAATAACATGGATTTTTTGGAAGAAGATATGGATTGGAGGATCTAGGGCATTTATATTTTTATGCCACATAAACAAGGTTGGATTGGTGAGCTCAGAGCTCACTTTGGTACAAGGGATATATGGATGGTTATACCATGTCATATAGATGAACATGGAAGCAAGAGTTTTTCCCTGGTTGTCTTTGCGGTGATCTAGAAGATATGGCAAACTTTGTTGAAAACAAGGCTGCCATTGCAGGATTGTCATGATGCCTTATAAACCAGGTGGGTTTAAGATGCACAAGGTTCCAATGGAAACAAGATAAGTATGGTTTGATATCCCATGGTTAGTAGATCATAACCATGCAAAAAGTTGGTCAAGGGGAGGTATCACAAGGATGTGAGCTTCTGACAAACTAGGCATGTTGACTAGATTTGCAACAAAAGATTATCATAATGTCTACAAAACCATATTGGATGAGTGGGTATAAGAATGGTTTAGCCAAGGGCAAGAGTGGGCTTTGGTAGTACTCATGATGTACTACAATATGGTTCAAGTACATTCTCAAGAATGCACCCAGGTTAGGATGGGTGGAGTCTCAAAGATTGAATCTAGTTAAAGATTCCAGACAGCCAAATTTGGCAGACTTGCGGATTTTGACTAGTATGCAAGAGGGTAACATTTGAGAGAATGGTAGGGTTTATACTTTTCATAAAGGGGGTTGATAATGAGATATATATTGAAAATATGGGATCCATGCTTGTATTTGGTCTTTGATGGGTTGGATGCTAGTACAAAGGATTAACTTAGTGTTGATCTGGTTAAGTAGAGTTGAGATTCACTTGAGTGACTCAAGATAGATTGCGTTTGGGTTGTTTAGTTTGAGATTTATGATCTCAACTATTGGTTTGATCCATATGGAAGAGCTACTAGATTAGCTCACTCTAGTTCATAAGCAAACAAGGTAATCAGCAGATCAAGGCAATTCATCACACATCAGATCAAGGCAACTCATCAGACAACAGATCAAGGCAACTCATCTTATTAAACTTGTCAAAATACTACTAATGTCATCCTCAAGCCTAGCTTGAGGTAAGCATGGGTGTTTTGAAGAGTTTGTGCTTTGAAATAAGGTAAGTATCTCATGGTATTTCTTCCAAGATTTGAGTGAAAGGGTTTGGAAAACCTTGAGGTAATAGTAGTTGAAGTTCTGTCTTGAAAACATAAGAATATTATATAGAGTTCTCCATAGTTTTGGGGATATAAACTAGTAAAATAATTTGTTTTATCAAAGTTATCTTGGCTTAGGTTTGAATTGCCAAAACATTTGAGGTATGAAAGGTGAGCCAAGACTTCTCTTTTGTAAAATAGATTTTTTTGTCAACTAGGGTTGAGGTAAGGAGTATATATTATAATATACAATCAGTTGCATAAGCACAAGAAAACCATCAACACACATTGCAACACTTGACATGAATTGCCCCCTCCCCCCCCCCCCCCCCCCCCGATTTTTGCCTTTTTGATAAAAGATCAGGGTTGCTGAAATTGGGCTATAACAAAAGAAAGATAGTAGTTGACTGAATATTATGGATTATCATACTCTTAACATGGTAACCATCAAGAACAAATATCATTTGCCCCATGTCAAGGACTTGGTTTGATCAGATGAATGGAGAGAAGGTATCCTCAAAGATTAACCTGTCTATAATTGAATCATATGTGAGAACATGACGAGACTGCCTTCCCCACTAAGTATGGACACTATGAATATAAAGTTATGTTTGTTGGCCTAAACATTTCCCTACTAGTCATTTAGGCCAACAGACTGAGGTTGTTCGGTTTCATGGCAGTTTGTGTGTACCACAAAAGTATCAGGTGAAGGAGGACAATCTTAGGGAGGCACATCATACCCCCTACACCGTTCATCCTGGGGAGACAAAGATGTAACAGGACCTGAAACAAACTTATTGGTGGAAAAGAATGAAAGGTTGATGTGTCCAAGTATGTGTCCTCTTGTGGGGTTTGTCATCGGGTAAAGGCCGAACATAAGCGGCTAGCATGACTGATGCAATCCTTAGGAGTTCCAGAATGGACATGGGATGACATTTCCATGGATTTTGTTGTTGCCTACCTCATACGCGAAGGGGTAAAGATGCATTATGGGTGGTCATGGATCGACTTAGCAAAGTTGCTCATTATATTCGTATCCGCACCACTCACTCTGCAAGTGACTTGGCACCGATATATGTAAGGTAGATATTAAGGTTACATGGAGATCCTAAAACCATTACTTCTGATAGGGATGCTAAGTTTGTATCAAAATACTAGGAGAGCTTGCAGAGTGCCTTGGGGATGCAATTGAGACTTAGTATGGCGTTTCATCCCCAGACAGATGGCCAATTAGAGCGTACAATCCTAACACTCAAAGATATCTTGAGGTGTTACGTCATATTCTGGCAAGGGAGCTGTAAGGATCACTTACCACTTGTGGAGTTTTCTTATAATAACAGTTATTAGGCTAGCATACAGATGGAACCTATGACTCTTTGTATGGAAGAAAGTATAGATATCCACTATGTTGGGATGTCGTGGGATAGAAAGCAGTGCTAGGACCAAATTTGGTTCAACAAGCTACAAAGAGGGTAGCTGAGATTAGACAACACATGTTGGAGCACAGAGTAGGAAAAAGAGCTATGCTAATTTCAAGTGGTCGAATATGGAATTTCAAGTTGGGGATAAGATAGTCCTAAGGGTGTCACCCACTAAAGGTGTTATAAGATTTAACATCAAAGGAAAGTTTAGTCCATGGTACATTGGACCTTTCTTGATACTGGCACGAGTGTGAAAGCTAGCTTATCGACTTGACTTGCCTAAGTCGATGAAAGATGTGCATAATGTGTTTCATGTCCCTATGCTACGGAAGCATTTCTCAATCCAAAATGACAAATTACCATGGAACTAATTACAACCGAGAAAGATTTAACCTTTGAGTTTACCCCTGTGAGGATATTGGAAGAGTCCGAGAGTGATGCAGAATAGGACCCTAAAGTATGTGAAGGTTTTTTGGTCGCAAAAAAATTGAGCGTGAGGCGACTTGGGAACTTTAGTCTCTCATGCATGAGAAGTATCTAGAGTTATTCATGGCTGGTATGTGATGCATGATTATGTTTTGATGTTATGTTTTTTGTGCGAGTAGAAGAACGAGCAAGAATTCAGGGTTGAATTCTGTTTAAGGGGGTAAAAATGTCATACCCCATATTTTGATGCTAATATTTTATGCTTATTCTATCTTAGAAAGGAAAACAAATATACATATATATATACATATATATATATATATACATATATATATATATCATCGTGGTTGTTTGTGTGTTTGGGAGAAAAGTAAAAGAAAAGAAAAGAATAGTGTGTGTGGTATCATTTGATCTCTCAACCTGCTGTTTGAAAACTTCTAGACGTAACTAGCTGACCAGCATGGTGGTTTAAGTACAAAACCAGTTTCCCTTCTTTTGTTTCTTCAGTATAGGAGGAAATAATCCATGGGTTGGGCCTAAGACCCTACCGGACTCGAGTCCATGTCCTTCTGTGCTGCATCTTAGAACCGTTTTAGGACTGCGCCCACCCGTCCCAATCCCCTCATACCTCAAGCCTATATGTTTCCCTCTAGATCGAAGCCGCCACCATCACCATCGGGTCGCTGCTGCAGCTGTCGTCACTCTCGAGACGCTGCTGCCGCCGTCATCATTGTAATTGTCGGATCGGTGTTGCCACCGGAGCACAGGTTAGCGCTGCTTCTGATCAGTAGCTCGACACCTGCTGTTTTTGCCGTTAGTTATTCTTGATGTTTGGATCTTCCGATCAGGTCAGCGTTGTAGCTTTTGAGAGGTAGATGCATAGGTCGATTATGCTATGGTTAGTGGCCTGGGCTGTTGAGACGTTGTTCCATTCCCTTGCCTATTCTAGATCGTATATATATACTAGATCAGGTAGCAGTGTCAAGCATCAGCTTGTTGGTCTGGGCACAAGACCTATTTTATTTTTGTTAGTTACATTCTTGCCTGAACTTTTCTTAATCCTAGCAACCTAATAGGACATTCCGCTTGTCCTCTTCTATTTTTCTACTCTGAATTTTCGTTAGTGGATTCAGTTAGAGGAAATGCTCTAATTGGTGCTTGTAGTTTCTGATCCTTGACTTAAAACCTAGACCGACATATTCATAATTTTGAGTTACTCCCAAAATATAAAATTTAGAGTACCTTTTAGGCTTTCCATACAGATCCTTCTTGTACAATTTGGATGAACAGATTGTAAGCAGCGACCATTTTTGTAATCTGTCCACAATATGATTTCCCTACACGTAGTAATCTTGTTGAGAACTTTAGGTCTTTTTAACTTTCGAATTAGACCTTTGGGTAAACATGGAAATTGTGGAGAATGTTTTTCTGATATTATAACTCATATTGTTTGCAAGAATTTGTGTACAATATTAGTTATAAAAAGATTAAGTGAATTGCATTGATCCTTAAGGTTGGTTTATTTAAGACTTTCCAGATTTTTCTCAATGATGGATGAGGGAGAAGTAATAGGCTATTGCTATTTTATTAACCATTTGTATGGTTGAGTTTTAAATATATGCTATGAGGTCACTTCTGTTGTGAGGGCTGGGCATACGTTACTTCAGAGGTTCCACGCGTAGGAGCGACGTGATATTCAGCATGTATGTTTTTTAAGTGATGAATTGTATTGAATGTGATAAATATTTCCTTAATAGGTGTTGGTACTTATGGTTCGGAATCTTACAACTTATAGTTTTTGCCACGCGGTTGAGGCAAGTTCATGATGGATAGTGAATTTTGTATATCTCTCTTCACTGAACTTTATTTAATGCTCATGGTATGTCGATGATGACAATGATAAAGATGATAATGTCATGTGCATATTATGATTTTGCATACCATGATGATAATTATGATATTATGATCTAAGTTGGTGGACACAATGCGACTTCCATTGATGGGTTGCGACCAACTTTTGAGGCACCCTCCACGAGTTGGAGCGAGTGGATTCCGACGGGCATCCATTCAAGCGATACCAGTCTTCGCGATGAGATGAGATGATCATATAGGCATGTAGACATTATATTATGTTCTAATGGATAAATGATGTTTAAAGATGTCATGGTTTTTTGATTTATGTAAAATTATTATTTATTTGTGAACTTGTTGAGTCTTTGTACTCACCCTTGTTTCTTTTATATTTTTAGGTAAATCTTGAGGACATCATGCATGGGGAATTTTGGGAGTAGCACCTTCACAATTTGTCACCTCACAATTCACACACACAACACCGTTTGCTTGCAATATTGCTTTTGATTAATAGAAGTCACTTTTTCATATTTGGTTTTGGAGTATGCAGAAGTTTATCTGTTAAACCGTGTTGGTTATTATCTGTTGGACATGGTTACCCACATTGTGTTCGGATGGTAGTTTTTCATAGTTCTGGAACCGAAGGTTTATCTATGGCTGAACGTATGTACTTTATATTGAGCTTTATCATTATGCTCATGTTTATATCTTATTGCCTATCATGGTTGTCCCAAAAAACAGAGGAAACTCTGCCAAAGATTCCTAAAAAGTATTAGTTATTTTATATGTGTAATGTATGGTAACATCTCAAGTGCTTGTTGGCTCGGGGTGTTACAATTATAGTTCTTATTTTTATAATAATTTTTGTATATTTTATATTTTTTCATATACCTATATTAAAATATGAATTTTAAAGTTTTATTACTTAAAAAGATTTATTAAATAATAATTATTTAATTAGTTAACACAATAATATATGGTAATAGTTTTATGTTGTAGATTTTATTTTTTTGAAATTTTTCATATATTAAACACATTTTTATGAATTATAAAACAAAATATATTGAATTTATAAAGTTTATTCATTTCCTATATTATATTCTATATAAGGAATTACTTTTTACACACAGACTAAATCTAGCGACGGTCACTGTCTAGTGGGGTCAAGGACACATCGCATGCCACATGGGAACGGACCAAGTCAAACTTGTTGACTGGTGGAAGATGAGGCAGTCATGATGTCGTGATAATGTCAGCGATGGATGAACTCCTAGATCGAGCATGGTCTCGACGCTGGAGAGCTCACGGGGCGAAACTGAGTGGTGCGCTCGACCGAGTGAGGTAAGGAGAAGCTAGTGTGGTTGTTTCCGCTAGTTTTTGTTCACCCGAGGGGCAACATCGACGAGTATCTGCGACGGCGGTGGACGGTGCACATCGGGAACAGAATCTAGGAAGCAACCAAGGAAATAAAAAAAAGCACTATGAGACTCAGAAGCTTACCAGGAAGCTCGTGGAGTCGTTGGCGAGAAGAGACGAGGTCGGAATTAAAGGTGATCGACCGTGACTTGCAGCGGAAATAAGGTCTCGATTGGTTTGACATGTACCTCTCCAGCTTTCGAGAGAGGGGGAAATTGATTGGGGTGAGAACTACACACGGTGGTCATATCTACTATGCGAGGGAAGGTCAGGAATGTCGGTTAACCGACAACAACGTCATCTAGGGTTTCAGAGAAAGAGGGGAACAAAGAGAGAGAGAGAGAGAGAGAGAGAGAGAGAGAGAGAGAGAGAGAGGAGAAATGGTGCACGAAGAGGTTCCTCCGGTGGTGCAAGGATATTTATAGGCGACGAGAAGCGGTGGTGCGCATCGTAGCGTCGAGGCGGTCGATCGGGCGGTCACCGAGATCCGCCGAGCTGCTTCCCTAGCGCTGCCTTCTGTCACGAGGAATACGAATGGAAAAGAAACAAAGAGGTACGCGGGTCGATACTAGGATGTGGTCGGGCCGTGTTGGGCTATGGAAAATAGAGCGAAGGATCGAGCTGCTAGTGCTCACGGGCGTTGGATAGGAAAAAGGGTAAATGGGCTTCGGTCTAGGACTGCTGTGATCTATTTTTTTTCTTTTTCGTAAAACCCTTTCAAATATGAATCTGCATAAGGGTTTGAATATCTAGAATTTTCTGGAACACATTAAATACTGCAAGGATCTTGGGAACTAAGTGGTGTGGGTACCTTTCATGATTTTTCATAAATTTAAACTAATAGGAATTATTCTATTGATTGCAATAATTTATCACTTAGGGTTTTAGGGTTTTTAGGATTTGTTTATGATTTTTAAAATTCTCTATAATATTGTTTTCACTTTTATTTTGAGTAATGAAGTTTTAAAATGTTTACTGATGGCCATAGGGTTTATTCATATATATTTAATCAAATAACAACGTATAGTGTGGTTTATAGTATTGTATCCCCACTTATCCAAGCTCATATGGAATGATTGGTTCGAATAATGGATTAGAGAATTTGTCTCATTGATATAGATAGAATATATGTGAGATGTTGATAAGAATACTCATTAATAAGTTTAGGGTTTGATATTTTGTTTCTTATTTAGAAATATTTTCTCAACTATGCATATATTTATCTATTGATAATTGTGCTGGTAAATAAGGATGGTAATTGCCTTGTTTATGGCATTACATATATGATTAATTATGACTAATATATAAACTAGGTATCTAAAATATAAGGATTTACCATGAGTTTTAGAGGATTAAATATACGTATATTCTTTGATAAGCATGGATAAAGATTAATGGTGAAGACATATTGTCTTCGTGCTTGTGTTCATGAATGGTATCACCATCCAAGATAGAATAGTAGGGTTGTCCTCTAAAATAACATATGAAAAAGAGTTGATAAAGATAGTTTCTAAGCACATAGAATTATAGTGTTTTGAAGTGACAGAAATGTTCCTAGAGAATTTGCTATTGGAAAATATTCCTACAAGCCTATGTGGAATAGGATGATAGATCAAACATATCAGATGGATATTAAGTTTGGTTATAGAATTATGGTTGAATGTTTACCCAGAATTCCTATTTTCCATACATCATAAGTATTGACTTATAGTAAAGGAATTCCTTTCCTAGATATTCTACTTCTTCATATCCATCATCATGTGTTAACATGATGAGCTTTACTTCACAAGAATATTCTTACCAATACTTCCTCCTTCTAAATCCATTTGTAAATCCAATGAGCTTGACACTAGAGTTCTATATGATCTCCTCATAGAGATAACTCTCATCTCTAGAATACTTCTTATGCATCCAAGTCCATTTTAATGATTACTCTCTTACTTCACAAATTACTTTGTAATCTCATTTATAAATCTTAGAATCTTGTCACAAATTCTTTTCATAATCTTCTCATGTCTGCACTTGGTTATATCAAACTACAATACTAATAATAATCTCCAATCCAACAAGTATTTACTTTTAACTCCATCCACACTCTTCCTTTATCATTGAACACTAATATTACTCCAATGGATGTATATATCAAATCCTACTTCACCTCAAGTGTTTCCTATTCTTTAAGAGGACTAACACTACTTCTATAACTCAATGCTGCTCTGGCATCATCTTAGTCATACTATCTTATCTTTACTTAACTCTAGTAACTCATACTCTAACTTCCCATTATATTAATGTGACTTGTCATGACTAACCTAGGATAACATACCTATACTAGGGTTAAGTCATGTTCTATCCACTAATGTCACTTATACATCATATAATCATTCACTCTTAGTGAGTTAATAATGATCATTATAATCCTTTGATCATTTATAGATTAGGCTTCCAGTTGGATAATCAAGGATTTCATCAATACAACATTATAGTTGTATCATAATTATCTTCTCAGCATCTCTGTTTGTCTGAGAGATATTATTCAATGATTATTCCTACTTGATCCAATAGAATTACTCCTTGGTAATTATCTTCCAAATTTATCCTTATAATCTTCTTTGTTTTATCTTTATTTCAGATAACTCTTATATTCCCTTTAGGAGTAAATTAACTCCACTAATCTTCATATTGATTTGATTCTCCTCAAACACTCCCATCATGTAAACTTTTGTTTCAAAATGGAAAAATCAAAACCCTTCTTGAACAAAATTTGAATGAAAAAGAAATCCAACAAAATTTCAATCAAGTCAAATGCATTCATTAATGAATGTATCTTGAAATTTAAACACTTGGGAAAATAAACCAAAACCCTAAAACCCTAATGGAAGAAAATCATTCCAAGATCTCTCTAAGACTATAGATTTGATCCATATAAAATTCAGCAACAAACATTTTTAAATGATCAAAAATGATAAATAAAAATATTATAAAACCATAGAAATTGGTTTCACTCAATTTGGAACCATGGATAAAAACTTATGAATTTAATAAGTTAAAAGGAAATAATTTCCAAAGCTAATAAAGCTCCTAACTAAAATCCATGCTAAATCTTGAGGAAAGTAATCCTAAAAGGATTTAAAAAGGTAAAAAATATTAAAAAAGATTCTACAAATTGGAATCACCAATTTTGGATATATAAATAAAAAGATATGGATTTTATAAGATAAAGAAGGAAATAAATGAATATGGAATATTTAAAAGCCAAATTAAATCTTGGCCAAATCCAGAAACAAATTAAAGTTATTGAATAATAAAAAGGAATAAAAGATTATTTAAATAAAATCATAAGGATTGAACAATGTCCAATTTTATTTAAATAAAGACAAATTGCCTAAATAATAAATTCCAAGAAAATTATTTAGAAGACAATTTAAAACTTGAATTAAACCCATAAGAAAATGGAATAAAGATGATCCAATTAAAATAAAGGGATAAATAATATTCAAATAAAATTGATGGGTATTAACCAAATTCAACTCTTTTTGAATAAAGACAAAATCCCTAATATAAATAATTAATTAAATCATGGGAAAATAAATTGGAGTTTTGCCAAAGTGGATTAAAAGTTATCTAATTAACTTAAAAATAATAAAGGTAGAACTAAAAAAAATATATGGATTGGAACCATATTTAAAATCTTACTTAATAAAGACAAGTGACTAATTTAAATAAATAATAAACCCTAAGAGAATATAAGAAAATATTCTAAAATGGATTACTGAAATACATTAATAAACAAATAAAAGCTACTGAAAATTTTTAAAAAAGGTTTGACAAAAACCTGAATTCAAAAAGAGTTTGAATCATTTGAATAAAAATCAAAATAGAAAAAGAAAAAGAGATCAGAAAGAAAAATAGAAAACATAAGAAACCCAGCCAGCCCAGGAAACCCCAGCCCAGCGATCCCATTTCCAGCCCACCCGGGAAACCAGCTCTCTCCCCCGAGCCCATTCTTTTATCACCCACGGGCGTACCCCCTCAACCACTTACCGCAAGACCCCACTGTGCCCCCTCTCATTCGCTGACAACGCAACCCCACCTGCCAACTCATCACCTTCAACCCTGCGACCAGTTCCTCCCCAAATTGCTTTGCTGTTTCTGCACTGAATTCTCCCCTTCAATTTGTGTTACTACCACGACCATTACTACCAGCAACCAAGCTCTTTAAAGTGCCTCCTCCCTCTCCTCCTTTCCCCTCATTCTCCAGCTCCTCTCTGCCCCTAGGCTGCTCTAATTTCCTCTTGCAACCTCGCTGCCCCGACGAGGTACTCCAGCCAATTCCGGCCAACACCGCCAGCCCCATTGCCCCCAGAGCAAACGAGTGGGATCCCCAGTACCAGGCGCACCTCCCAGTACTTCCCGCTTGGCCACACGTGCTCTAGAGCGTCGGCAAGGACAACACCTGAACGTCGCCGTCATCTGCGTCCGCTCCGCCGATCTCTCCAGGTGAACCCTGACCTCCCCTCTCCCTCGCGATGACGCTAAGATATTATATGTTCTCACGCGCATCCAATGCCCCCTTCCATTTGTCTTCTCGTGGTCCGTCGCTTCGCCAACGATGACGCCCCTTGCATGTCGACGCTAGTAGCAGCTCCGGCGAGGAATTGTTGTCACGTCCGAGCACCCCTGGCCTCCCCACGACCTCCTCGAGCATTAGCACGTCGCGGCGAACCCAGTGAGCATCTTCCCCCTCTCCTTTGCTTCATGTTTTCACCAGAACTCCCCTGCCCGAGCGTGCCGCCGCCGTCCACCATCGCTAGCGCCGCCACTTAGTGACCAGTGGATCTGAGCCGTTAGATGTTGATCGTGAGGACACGATAGAATCAATAAATGATGAGGTATGCATCGATCTGATCCGTGCAATCTCACTTAGATCCAACAGCTGTAGCTGCTCGATCCAGCTGAAACCGGTACGCGCCAGTTAGGTTCTGCCACGTGGCCCAGACTTTGTTTTAAAAACAGAAACATTTCTATTAGATGTTTAGATTTGAAAAATTCATAACTTTAGATCCACACGTCCAACATTTGCAAATTTCAACCATGCCCTTTTGCAACCATGCCCTTAGTTTAGTATTTTCCTCCTGTAAAATTTGTTGTTTTTGTAGAAACATATCTAGAGCTATTTTCTGTATAAAATTTATTCTAGAAATGATTTTAGGGTAAAATCTTTTGAAAATGGTTTGTTTTGAACCTACTAACCATAAAAACAAACCTTTGGATTTAAAAGTATATTTTGTGACACTAAGGAATTATTCCTTTGAATAAAAAACATTTCTAGCAAAATAAAAATGTTGCTTGATTTAAAAATGGTTTTTGAGTGAAACCTTTTGAAAATGGATTTGATTTAAACAATTTGACCATAAACACTAACTTTGTGTTTAAAAATATATTTGGAAAACACTAACTTGTTTAAATCATTTCTAGCAAAACAAAAATGATTTAAATGGCCATTTTCACTAACTTGTTTTAAATGGTTTTGCCACCTTTATAAATGACCAATATGTGTTTTAAAATGTTTATAGACTTAGTATAAACCACTTTATCAATAAAACAATCTTTTGCATGCTTGCATGCATTGCCTTGTTTTATTTATTTTTATTGTGATGAATTGTTTGAATGCTAGTTTGAATTTGTGCTTTGATTGAATTGTAGTGAACTTTGAAAGAGTGTGACAATTGCAAGATCAAGGAGTGAACTTAGTTTCTCTACCAAAAAGGAAAGTGGCGCTTCATACATTTTGTCCTAATATTTTGACTATGCATTAGTGATAATTCTAAGTAGGACTTGCATGAAATTTTCTATGTGTTAACTATGCCATGGGAAATCCTAGTAGATGATGCCTTAGTAGAATTTTCACTAAGTTAAGATTCCTACTACTATCATGCTTAGCCTAGCTAGTAGAAAACAAGGGTGGTTTATATACATGCTATGGAAATTTTTGCTAAGTCTTTTGACTTATATTTTGCTTAATAAAACTACTAAGTGAATGAATCACCTGGGTGGAATGGTGAGAATGGATTTATGTTGAGTGGTTATACAGGGCCAGTAAACTGGTGAAAATTTTTGTATCACACTTGTGGAAAGCCACCCAGGAATAAAGAGATTTGATATGTCAAGTGTTGAGAAGCTTCAAGTGCAGCCACATGGCAATATGGGCTCTGCCTGGATCATATAGGTTGCAATAACTTAGCCAGATGGACAGTTGGTGGTAGGGGTGATAGGATGGAGCGCGTCCATTTTGATCTAAGGGAAGGCTTCTGAAAGATCTTGTCTCGATGCATGTCGAGTCTTGTGGGGAAAGTGCACCACCTCTCGAGAGAGTAAAATCTATGTACTTAGCCGTGTCCCCGGCAATGGACAATTTGAGCATCAAGACATGGAAGCTATCAAGGATCTCCTCATCCCAATTTCTAAGTTAAAAACTTTTGGTTGAACAAGGGTGAAGGTTCACCAATTTCTATTGGTGGTTCCTTGGGTGATTTTGTCAAACAAAAACTTAGTGTTTTCAAATGATAAGGAAAATCTATTTTGAGCAAAGCACTAAGATTGCTTGCTTTTCTCAAAATAGATTTTACTTATAATTGAAAACACTAAGTTTTTGTTTGACAAAATCACCCAAGGAACCACCAATAGAAATTGGTGAACCTTCACCCTTGTTCAACAAAAAGTTTTTAACTTAGAAATTGGGATGAGGAGATTATTGATAGCTTCCATGTCTTGATTCTCAAATTGTCCTTTGCCAGGGACATGGCTAAGTACTTAGATTTTACACACTGTAGAGGTGGTGCACTTTCCCCACAAGACTTGGTTTCACCAAGACAAGATCTATCAGAAGCCTTCCCTTAGACCAGAATGGACGCGTTCCAACCTATCATCCCCTACCACCAACTGTCCATTTGGCTAAGTTATTGCAACCTATATGATCCAGGCAGAGCCCATAATGCCAAGTGTCTGCACTTGAAGCTTCTCAACATTTGACATCTCAAATCTCTTTGTTCCTGGGTGGCAACCCACAAGTGAGATACACAAGGTAAACCATAGAAATGGGCCTTGTGTAACCACTCAACACAAACCTTTCTTTCCATTCCACCCAGGTGATTCATTCACTTAGTTGTTTTATTAAACAAAACACAAGTCTTTGACTTAGAAATGTTCCATAGCATGAATATAATCCACCCTTGTTTTCTACTAGCTAAGCTAAGCATGATAGTAGTAGGAATCTTAACTTAGGGAAATTCTACTAAGGTTTCATCTACTAGGATTTCCCATGGCATAGTTTATACTTAACAAAAATTCCATGCAAGTCCTACTTAGAAACATCACTAATGCATAGTGAAAATAATGGGACAAAAGTATGAAGCATCACTTGCCATTTTAGTAGAGATTATAAGTTCACTCCTTGATCTTTGCAATAGTCACACTCTTCAAATGTCACTACAATTCAATCAAGTAGGGCACAATTTAAGTCTACCATTCAAGCAATCATCACATAAAATAATAAAACCAAAGTAATGCATGCAAGCATGCCAAAGATTGTTTTATTTTGGAAAAGTGGTTTCTATAGGTTATAAACATCATAAATTGTCTATTGGTCATTTATAAAAGTGGCAAAACCATTTGATATTGAGTTAGTGAAAATGGCCATTTAAATCATTTTTGTTTTGCTAGAAATGATTTAAATCAAAGTAATATTCCCTAGTGTTTGGCAAACACATGTCTAAACACAATTTTGTTAGTTTTTATGGTCAAGTGTTTAATATTAAAAGTGCAAAAGGTTTCACCTATAAACCATTTTTATACCAAAACAATATTTTATGTTGTTGAAATTGCCTTTTAGCAGAGTAATAATTTATAGGGTTCAACAAATACACTTTTAAATCCTCAAAGTTGGTGTTTTAGGGTCAGGGAGTTTAATTCAAATCATTTCCCAAAGGTTTTTCTCCAAAAAAGCATTTTTAACATAATAACATTATTTTCATTTGACTAGAAATGTTCTAAATCAAAGATTCATCTTTTAACTTCACAAAATATACTTTTAATTCCACAAGTTGTTTCATATGGTCAGTAGGTTCAAAACAAACCATTGGTCAAAGATTTTATCCTAAAAACATTTCTAGAATAAATTTTATACACAAAATATGCCTATACAAGTTTCTGTAAAAACAACTAAGTTTCCAGAAGCAATTCATTAAACAAAGTGAATGGTTGGATAGAGTTTGTTTTGCTGATTCCATTGATATAAAATTTGCAAAATTTGGACGTGTGGAACAAAAGTTATGCAATTTACAAATTCAATCAACTTATAGAAATGTTTCTGTCTATTTAAACAAATCAGTGCCACGCGTCATGTTGCTATTGGTCTGTACCACTTCGGTTGGATCGGTCTCTCTGGTGCGTTTGATTAAAGTGAAAACATGCGGATCAGGTTCAACCATACCTCTTCGTGTTATGATCAATCGTAACCAATGGATCAAGATCCAACGGCCTAAAACAACTAACACTAAACTGGCGGTGCTAGCGGCGGCGTGGTCATACGGTGGCATAGCCGGCGATACAAGAAGCGAGAGAGGACGTGGGGTGGCTCACTGAGATCGCCGTGGCACGGGGATGCTCAACTTGCTCGCGTCTATCGAAGGGGATCACGGGTTCGACGTGTATTGCTCGACGGAGTTGCGTCTGACGATGACTTCGCTATTCGTCGTCGCTGGCGAAAACTGCAAGTCGCGAGAAGGCAAGCGAAGAGGGGCATTAGATGCGGGAGAGTTTGGTGAACAAGCATGTGTCATCTGGAGAGAGAGGGGAGGACAGGACTTACGAGGAGAAGTCATCGGAATAATGGCAGACGATGGCGCTGCTCTGGCGAAGACGTTGCCGAGCTTGCAGGGCGAGCGCGAGCGAGAGGAAGGTACCAGGAGGTTCGCTGGCAGTTTGGGAACGCGCTAGTGTGGTCGAGGGGGCGAGGGGCGACAGTGGCTAGCCGGAAGTGGAAGAAAACCTCGTCGGAGTAGTGGGCGGTCTTTGGTGAAATCGGAGCGGCCTGGTGGCGGAGAGGGTGGGGTGAGCGAGGGGAATGAGAGAGGAGAGGTAGGCGTTTAAGTACGAGTGGTCGGGGGCGAGTTTTACTACGGTAATGAAGCGAATTAACACGAGAGATTATGGACAGAAACGACCGACGAGGGAGGCGTGGTCGTCGTGGCGGGTGAGGACGAAAAACTGACGGGTGGGGTCTGGTTGACAGCGAGAGAGAGAGAGAGGAAGAGTGGGTCCAGGCAGTCATCGTCTGAGGGGGTGAGTTTCTAAGTGGAAAACGGTTCGGGGGAGGGAAAGAAGATGAGCTGCGCTGTTGGGCTTGGTCGGGCCTGCTGGCTGGGTTGTCTTCTTTTCTTTTTTTATATACAGAATGTTTTTTCCTTTTTCTATTTTGAATTTCTGTTTTATTTTCATTCAAATAATTCAAACTCTATTTCAATTCAAACCTTTGCCAAACCTTGGGTATATTTTAATTCTTTTTATTAACATATTCTAAAGTCCAAAATAGAATAATTAATTTTACGGTTTATTATTTATTAAAAATAAATAGACATTAGTCTTTATTTCAAAATAAGTTTTAAATATGTTTTAAAAATCTATTTGAATTCTAAATTTTTCCAAACCTTTGCAGTAGGTTTTATTTAAAAATAAAACACTTTGAATTATTATTTAAAATAATTTATTTTGTTTTAATGTTCATTTAAAATGGAAAATGTCTTTGCTTAAATGAATTTGGATAATAATAAATCCTCATGATTTTATTCAAATAACCTTTACTCTTTTTATTACAACAAAAATATTTTATTTTATTTGCTTGGCCAAGTTTTAATTTGGCCTTTTAAAATAGTCCTTATTTATTATTTCTTTCTTTATCTTATAAAATCCATATCTTTTTATTTAAGGATCCAAAAATGGTGATTCCAACTTGTAAAATTGTATTTAATATTTGTTTATCCTTTTAAATCTTTTTAGTATTATTTACTCACCATTTAGTATGGATTTTTCGATAGGTGCTTTATTAGCTTTGGAAATTTAATTTCCTGATCTTACTAAATTCATAAGATTTCACCTATGGCTCCAAATTGAATGAAATCAATTTCTATGGTTTTATAATATTTCCATTTGTCATTCTTGATCATTTACAAATATTTGCTGACAAATTTTATATGGATCAAATCCATGGTCTTAGAGATATCTTTTGAAATGATTTTCCTCCAATAAGGTTTTAGAGTTTTGGTTTATTTTCCAAGTGTTTAAATTTCAAGATGCATTTATGAAGAATGCATTTCACTTGATTTGATTTTTAGTTGGATTCAAACATTATTCAAACTTGTTCAAGATGGGTTTTGATGTTTCCAATTGGAATCAAAAAGTTTCTTTTCACCCAAATTTTCAATAATTATTTATTTTGTTTATTTATTTTTCACATTACAAAATTTGGAAAATTTTGGGATGTCACAGGCTACCACTCTTAAAAGAAATCTCGTCCCGAGATTTGGGAAAGATAGGGGTTACAAGTTGGCTTCAAGGCAACTAGGGTACTACCACCCTTAAAAAAATTTCCACTAGATTACACCTTGGCTTACTTGGGATCTTGATGTATCTTCACTGGACATACATCTGCATAGTGTCCTTTGTCTTCACACTTGAAACATGTGACAAGGCTGAGATCTCTCATAGGCTTGCTTGTTTTGTATCTCATCTTTTCTGGATAATTGCTTGCATAATGTCCTTGGTCACCACAATTGTAACATGTGATAAGGTTAAGTTCTTCACGTATCTTCTATGGACAAGTTGATACATAATGTCCTAGCTCTTTGCAGTTGTTGCACCACACTTGGCTATTATCCTTCTTTTCCATTGGGATCATTGCTCCTTGTTTGTTTCCTTGGTTCTTCTTCTTTTCTGGACATTCATTGGCATAATGTCCCATCTCATTGCAATTGTAACATTGCACTAGGCTTTTTTCCTTCTTCTTCTTGGGTTTCTCCAAAGCTAGGAGTTCTTCTAGTTCATGCTCTTCATATCTCACCTCAAAGGTGGGAAAGTCTCCTGGTCTCCTTAATCTTTTTCTTGGATAATACATATGTTTCCTCTTTTGTCCATCAAGGTGAGTCATATTGCATGGAGGTGCAAGCTGAGATTTTCCTTTGTCTTCATCCTTCTTGGTAGAAGTTGTTCTCTCCTGGGGGTTTACTAACTGTTGATGCACTCCACCTTGTTTCCTTTGTTGAACTATGGAATACATAGGGCATTGGATAGGGACATGATTATTTCCTTCACATAGGAAACAAGTAGCTTGAGATGTGGGGCATTGATTAGTTGGATGTTTCTCTTCACAATTAGGGCATTGATCCTCATGCTCTTTGGAAGTGTGATCCATGTCTCCACAAATATTGCAAGCTTGAGTTCCTTCTAAAATATCACCCTTGGCATCATTGTTGTCACCATCTCCTTGGGAAAGGCTGTCTTTTATGTTGATCATTTGAGTGGTCATCCCTTGCAACAATTGGGATTGAATTTCCAAAAACTTTTGCATGGTTGGGTCTAACTCATTGTTGTTGGCTAAAAACTGAGTTGTCAACTGATTCAACTGGGTTTGATTTACTAGTAGTTGTTCTCTCATGTGCATCTCTTGGTTGTTGTTGTCACCATTCTTGATGTGGGAGTTTCTTGGAGTAGTCATCTGTTTGGGTTGGATTGGGATTAGAATAGGCAAAAGATTTCTAAGGAAATAATTCTAATCACACACATCACAATTCACACAAGCAATGTGCAAACAATCACAAACAAACATTCCACTCAAACAACAAAGTTCAAGCACATTTTAGGCAACAAAATATTTTTTTTTGCTACACCACATAAGTTGGTGGGTTTGATCTAAACTAAATATGGTGGTCCAACTATATGGTTCACTTGAGATCATTCCATCCTTCTTAGTTGAGTCTTCCTGAACAAGATCATTGTATCTTTGGAGAAATTTTGTATCTTGGTCACAAGCCTTCAAAGGTGATGATGGTTCCTTCTAAGTTGTATTTCCTTAGTCCTCAAATCTTGAGTAACATTCTTGTCTCACTTGTAGTCCTTAGTGATATCCAAGTTGAAGTCCTTGGTGGAAATAAAGTTGAAGTCTTTGATGATGTTGGAGTTGAAGTCATTTGAGTTGGTGAAGTCCTTTGCTTATATTGAAGTCTTTGCTCGTGGTTGAGGTCCTTGTTCATTAAGTTTGAAATAGAAGAGATGTAGAATCAAAACCAAAAATGGTTGAGGAAAGAGTTTACAATATTGTTTGTAAATAAGTTTTGGAACAAATACAACTCTTATTTTTCTAAGGGGTTTTGTCCAATCCTAGGGTTACAATCCTACATGCAACACAGTGCTCTGATACCATCTGTAGAGGTCCCAACCTTTAATAAGGTAGAGATCCCTGTGTTTACAATGCTAGTCCCTGGGTCAATAGCTAGCATCCACAGTTAAAATGTAATATCAAGAAACAAAGGTCATAATACAACTTTATAACCAGGAATAAAATAATTCATTACATCTTACATAGCTCATTTGGCTATCTCATTACAATGCAGCAGAAATAACTATAGCATGGAGTCCTTTATCTTCAAAGTGCCACAGGCAAACATGTTGGTTGTAGACTTATAATCCTAATCAACACACTTCACTAGCATCAAACAAACCTGCAACATAATAAGTTACAGCCACAAGGGTCAATACATTTGAATTGTATTGGCAAGTGATACTATGGTAGTATAGTAGAGACTATCATCTATATGCATTTGGCTAAGTGGAGCTTAAGCTTGCTTTGCTCAAAATAGATTTTCCTTATCATTTGAAAACACTAAGTTTTTGTTTGACAAAATCACCCAAGGAACCACCAATAGAAATTGGTGAACCTTCACCCTTGTTCAACCATAAGTTTTTAACATAGAAATTGGGATGAGGAGATTCTTGATAGCTTCCATGTCTTGATGCTCAAATTGTCCTTTGCCAGGGACATGGCTAAGTACTTAGATTTTACACACTGTAGAGGTGGTGCACTTTCCCCACAAGACTTGGTTTCACCAAGACAAGATCTATCAGAAGCCTTCCCTTAGACCAGAATGGACGCGTTCCAACCTACATCCTGTACCACCAACTGTCCATTTGGCTAAGTTATTGCAACCTATATGATCCAGGCAGAGCCCACAATGCCAAGTGGCCGCACTTGAAGCTTCTCAACATTTGACATCACAAATCTCTTTGTTCCTGGGTGGCAATCCACAAGTGAGATAACAAGGTAAACCATAGAAATGGGCCTTGTGTAACCACTCAACACAAACCTTTCTTTCCATTCCACCCAGGTGATTCATTCACTTAGTTGTTTTATTAAACAAAACACAAGTCTTTGACTTAGAAATGTTCCATAGCATGAATATAATCCACCCTTGTTTTCTACTAGCTAAGCTAAGCATGATAGTAGTAGGAATCTTAACTTAGGGAAATTCTACTAAGGTTTCATCTACTAGGATTTCCCATGGCATAGTTTATACTTAACAAAAATTCCATGCAAGTCCTACTTAAAAACATCACTAATGCATAGTGAAAATAATGGAACAAAAGTATGAAGCATCACTTGCCTTTTTGGTAGAGATTATAAGTTCACTCCTTGATCTTTGCAATAGTCACACTCTTCAAATGTCACTACAATTCAATCAAGCAGGGCACAATTTAAGTCTACCATTCAAGCAATCATCACATAAAATAATAAAACCAAAGTAATGCATGCAAGCATACCAAAGATTGTTTTATTTTGGAAAAGTGGTTTCTATAGGTTATAAACATCATAAATTGTCTATTGGTCATTTATAAAAGTGGCAAAACCATTTGATATTGAGTTAGTGAAAATGGCCATTTAAATCATTTTTGTTTTGCTAGAAATGATTTAAATCAAAGTAATATTCCCTAGTGTTTGGCAAACACATGTCTAAACACAATTGTTAGTTTTTTATGGTCAAGTGTTTAATATTAAAACCATTTGCAAAAGGTTTCACCTATAAACCATTTTTATACCAAAACAATATTTTATGTTGTTGAAATTGCCTTTTAGCAGAGTAATAATTTATAGGGTTCAACAAATACACTTTTAAATCCTCAAAGTTGGTGTTTTAGGGTCAGGGAGTTTAATTCAAATCATTTCCCAAAGGTTTTTCTCCAAAAAGAATTTTAACATAATAACATTATTTTTATTTGACTAGAAATGTTCTAAATCAAAGATTCATCTTTTAACTTCACAAAATATACTTTTAATTCCACAAGTTGTTTTATATGGTGATTAGGTTCAAAACAAACCATTTGTCAAAGATTTTATCCTAAAAACATTTCTAGAATAAATTTTATACATAAAATATGCCTATAAAAGTTTCTGTAAAAACAACTAAGTTTCCAGAATTAATTCATTAAACAAAGTGCATGGTTGGATAGAGTTTGTTTTGCTTATTCCATTGATATAAAATTTGCAAAATTTGGACATGTGGAACAAAAGTTATGCAATTTACAAATTCAATCAACTTATAGAAATGTTTGTGTCTATTTAAACAAATCAGTGCCACGCGTCATGTTGCTATTGGTCTGTACCGCTTCGGTTGGATCGGTCTCTCTAGTGCGTTCGATTAAAGTGGAAACGTGTGGCTCAGGTTCAACCACACCTCTTCGTGTTATGATCAATCGTAACCAATGGATCAAGATCCAACGGCCTAAAACAACTAACACTAAATTGGCGGTGCTAGTGGCGGTGGTTGGCGGCGGCGCGGTCAGACAGCGGCGGAGCCGGCGATACAAGAAGCGAGAGAGGACTTGGGGTGACTCACCGAGATCGCCGTGGCACGGGGATGCTCAACTTGCTTGTGTTTGTTGAAGGGGCGCAAGGGTTCGACGTGTATTGCTCCACGGAGTTGCGTCTGACGACGGCTTCTCTGTTCGTCGTCGCTGGCGAAAACTGCAGGTCGCGAGAAGGCGAGCAAAGAGGGGCATTAGATGCGGGAGAGTTTGGCGAACAAGCGCGTGTCATCTGGAGAGAGAGAGAGGGGAGGACAGGACTTACGGGGAGAAGTCATCGGAATAATGGCAGACGGTGGCGCTCCTCTGGCGAAGACATTGCCGAGCTTGCAGGGTGAGCGCGAGCGAGGGAAAGGTACCAGGAGGTTTGCAGCCTGTTGGGGAACGCGCTAGTGTGGTCGAGGGGCGATTGTGGCTGGCCGGAATTGGAAGAAAACCTCGTCGGAGTAGTGGGCGGTCTCTGGTGATATCGGAGCGACCTGGTGGCGGAGAGGGTGGGGTGAGCAAGGGGAATGAGAGAGGAGAGGCAAGCGTTTAAGTACGACTGGTCGGGGGCAAGTTTTACTCCGGCAAAGAAGCGAATTAACGCGAGAGATTATGGCCAGAAACGGCCGGCGAGGGATGCATGGTCGTCGCGGTGGGTGAGGACGAAGAACTGACGGGTGGGGTCTGGTTGACAGCGAGAGAGAGAGAGGAAGAGTGGGTCCAGGCAGTCAGCGTCTGAGGGGGTGAGTTTCAGTGGAAAACGGTTCGGGGGAGGGAAAGAAGATGGGCTGCACTGCTGGGCTGGGTCGGGCCTGCTGGCTGGGCTGTCCTTATTTCTTTTTTTATACAGAATGTTTTTTCCTTTTTCTATTTTGAATTTCTATTTTGATTTTCATTCAAATAATTCAAACTCTATTTCAATTCAAACCTTTGACAAACCTTGGTATATTTTAATTCTGTTTATTAACATATTCTAAAGTCCAAAATAGAATATTTAATTTTAGGGTTTATTATTTATTAAAAATAAATAGACATTAGTCTTTATTTCAAAATAAGTTTTAAATATGTTTTCAAACTCTATTTGAATTATAAATTTTTCCAAACCTTTTCAGTAGGTTTTATTTAAAAATAAAACACTTTGAATTATTATTTAAATATTTTATTTTGTTTTAATGTTCATTTAAAATGGAAAATGTCTTTGCTTAAATGAATTTGGATAATAATAAATCCTCATGATTTTATTCAAATAACCTTTACTATTTTTATTACAACAAAAATATTTTATTTTATTTGCTTGGCCGAGTTTTAATTCGGCCTTTTAAAATAGTCCTTATTTATTATTTCTTTCTTTATCTTATAAAATCCATATCTTTTTATTGAAGGATCCAAAAATGGTGATTCCAACTTGTAAAATTTTATTTAATATTTGTTTATCCTTTTAAATCTTTTTAGGATTATTTACTCACCATTTGGTATAGATTTTTGGATAGGTGCTTTATTATCTTTGGAAATTTAATTTCCTGATCTTACTAAATTCATAAGATTTTACCTATGGCTCCAAATTGAATGAAATTAATTTCTATGGTTTTATAATATTTCCATTTGTCATTCTTGATCATTTAAAAATATTTGCTGACAAATTTTATATGGATCAAATCCATGGTCTTAGAGATATCTTTTGAAATGATTTTCCTCCAATAAGGTTTTAGAGTTTTGGTTTATTTTCCAAGTGTTTAAATTTCAAGATGCATTTATGAAGAATGCATTTCACTTGATTTGGTTTTTAGTTGGATTCAAACATTATTCAAAGTTGTTCAAGATGGGTTTTGATGTTTCCAATTGGAATCAAAAAGTTTCTTTTCACCCTAAATTTCAACAATTATTTATTTTGTTTATTTATTTTTCACATTACAAAATTTGGAAAATTTTGGGATGTGACAGTCAGCCTCCAGGACATCGATGGACAGAGCTACAGTGGACCCGCACCTTCCTTTGGGCGTCATCCCTTGCTTTAACGGTCACCCAGAGCTTCTTTAGCGGTCATCCAATAGCTTAGCTTTATCTTTGTCTATTAGCGCCGGTCAGGGAAGCGTGCCAGCCTGTCTGGTGACGGGAGGCACCAGAGGCGTACCCCGCAAGGAGCGTCACCCCTCTAGACCCTCCAACAAATTCGAGGCGGGCCGGGTGGAAGCGGACACCCAGTCAGTTCTTCTGGCTATCCGGCTAGACGGGCCAGCCGAGGAAGCTTTAAGCTCCAGCCGGGTAATATTTACCATCCGGCTTGGATTCTTCTATTTGCAGGCCAGCCGGCCAAATAGCTTCTGGAGCCAGCCTTCTTAGGCATGGCTTCCCCCATCCGAGGGTCATCCCCCCGACACTTATGAATATGGTGCGCAACAACGGTAAGTCATTGTTTTCATAATATGATCAATGATCCAGGAGAGTGACACTTGTAACATAAGGTATTGCAAGTATCATACTAGTAATCTGCATGTTCTTTGCACGTTTAAACTTTCAGTAAAAAACAACTTTAAAATTTTAAAATGTATCTGTATAAAAATATTATTGGTCATTCGTTTGTTTAATTTTATACATCTAACTATGTGAAGCAGGAACTTCACGTAGAATTGATTCAGTATATGGTAATTTTGATTAAAATTCTAGAGGACATTATAATTAAATGTTTTAGCGACCTCCATCTTGGACCGTAAGAATAACACTAAATGCGCAATGCATACTATAATCCCTGCCCCGTCTTCTTATTTATTATATCTAAAAAATAGTGAGATGATATTTCCAGTAATCTATTAAAGTACATAACTGTATGATGTTTTTTTTGTGTTGTTAGGGAAGATTTTTGACGATGAATTGAGTTCGAATAAGCTAACTCGAATTTTTCAGGGATACATATGAGGTGGGAGGTGGAGGAGTGAACATGACATACTTCCAAAAATATAAATAGTTACACAACAAGAAAATAACAAACAAGGGATTTGTAGCCTAAAATCCTTCATCTGAACATTATAACCAGATGAGCAGTGGAAGCCGAAACATACTACTCCTAATAAGTTTCATCTTTCTCTCTTGAGTGATATTCTGTATTCATACATTGCAATTATAGTAAAACTTTCCCACAAAAGATCCTAGAGAGAGTACAGTGCCAAAGAGAGCCTAGGCAACACACGTCACATGGCATTCAAGAAACATTGGTTGGTACCTAGATGTTTCACGGCCGGAGGTGCTGCGCTGCACACAGGGAGAGCGAATCCTACCAATACTTACCATTAGATTCCTCTCGCTATTGCCTTGATGAATGGCAGATTTTCGGTAGTTGAGAAAAATCAACGGTTAGTCTCTCGTGAGTTGTTTTAGCGGGAAATCTACGGACAAAGTGGTAAATCCAAATTTGAATTGTCATACTAGTAGATAGATAGATAGTAGATATATATATATAGATAGATAGATAGATAGATAGATAGAAGAGTAGATAGATAGATATATAGAGACAGAGATTAGTGCATCTACACATAACCGGTTTGATCGCATCCAAACATATATTACACAATAGTCCAACCATGCAGCATATAAAACACCAATATTAAGAAGGCTAGAAATCTAGGATCACACATTCAATACTACCTCCATATTGGTGCAATCTGTTTACCAATTAGTACATCTGCTCAACAATTGATACAAGCCATTTTTAGCAAGCTAAACGGAATCTAAAAAGGGTTATATTTGGAAGAAGATCTTGTATAGTATAACGTATTGGACAAATTATAGAGATGTCGCAACAAGGAAACAACCTAAGTGCAGACTAATGCAGCAACAAAGTACTTTCAGCATCAGGTTCCATTTCACAATAAAGGGACTGACCTGAGCTGTTAGTGTTCAACCCTGAATATTGAGCATCTTCATGACTTTCTCGTTAATTTCTATGATGTGCTCTAGATGGGTTATAGATTCTTCTAATTTGTCCTTCAAATGGTCATTATATACACTTAGGGCAGATGATAAAGATCGTTTAGCTTGGAGTTGTTCCTCTACAACTTGAATATGCAAAGAAATGGCCTTGGAGTTGGACTTGGACTTGAACTTGGACTTTGACAGGGTCGCTCTGAACCCGACATTACACAACAACATGTTCTTGGCTTTAGCACCGCGTTATAGTACCTTGGAAAAGAAATCCACACTTTCTTTTGGAGTTTTTACTGAACAAGCTTTCCGAGGATTTGCCAGCTCCTCTTTCAAGTCAGCCTGGAAAGTTCAGTTGATAGACGTGTGTAAGAGAAGTGAAGTTACTACAGAGAAACATGCAGATAGGTTTAACAAGTGCATAAACTATTACAACTGGCAATGCTAATAACGCATCTTATACACTTCAATAAAAATATCATTCCCTCGTGGATTTTTATGTTAGTTACTAACAGGACTAAAAATGTGGCTTCGTGTGTACACACTGTGAGGTGCAGATATGACAAGTTTGTACAATTCAAAACTAAAACTGACTTTAGTTGCAAATCACGAAGGTAAGTGAAAAAAAAACTAAGAATTAGTCCAAGCAAGGTTGAATATCAACGTATATACGTACAAATCAGTGCAAGTGCAACATCAAAAAACACAGAGAAGACTTACAACAACTTCTTTACAATGACACCATATCTATTCGTGTGGCATCCCTCGAATTTCTCCAGTAAAGTCAACTGTTTTTTTGGATCCCGGTTAGACTTCTTCTTCATTTGAATGAGCAAAAATAAATTGCATCACTTGGTCGAAATGGAGGATGAACATATAAGATGCATACATATTTCACAGCATCAATTACATACTAATACAAGTACAAAACAATAGGACCTTACCAATTGGTAGAGGTGCCCAATTATGCTGCGGGATCATGTACAACTTAGTACTCATACTTTATTACGGATAGAACAGTTCCATTGAGCGATAGACTACAATAAAGGAGATTTGTAAGACACATGCATAAATAGGAATTGACAATGCGATCTAGTCTCACACTCTTCTAAAAGCATACCTCATTCTTTTGATCAAGCCTGTGGTGGAGAAGATCACCCCACTGATCCTTAATCATGTGATCCATAGGAGGCGTTATTGTAACATCCTGAAAACACTTGCCAGAGAAGTGTTTCTTCTTTATCCTGTGGCGCTGCGGTGCAAACATACGGAGAATATTCTTTTGAGAACAACCTTTACATCCTCGCTATTCTCATCGGACATGAAAACTATCTGTAGACAACAATGAGTAGCATATATAACAAACAACAAGCTAAGAAAAAAAGGACAGAGCAACAGAGTATGTCCAAGAGACAGATGCCTTACATGTAACTTCTTTAGTAAACCATCGAAATAACTAGGGGTATTTCGGTGGTGTTTCCATGAAGGAAATATGGGAATATCATTCCTCACGAAAATGCCTGTGATCGATGCTATATAAGAAGATTCATGTGGATCCAATGGCTGTCTGAATCCTGCTATAGATGTGCTCGGAAGTCTTGATTTAGTTATTTCAAGCATCTGTTCAAAACTTTTTCCCATTTTTCTGCCCCCTTTTTAATCTTCATCGTGGTGCAACTAAAAAAAGTTACATTTGGTGTCACGCTCATTTGCAAGGGAGTATATGTCTCTATCAGTACTAATGGTCGTTGGGAGAGCATTACCAGTTCATTGCTGAGAAGCTACTGTTGAAACTGGTTCTGCTGCCAATTGTTGCTGGGTAACCGGATTGGATACTAGCGGCTGTGGGATGTGTATTGTTTATTCGCAAATGCCAGTGCAATTGGACCCACTGGTGCGGGATTATGACGAAACATTTTATGTCGGTGTTTGTTGACCCACAAGTATAGGGGATCGCAACAGTCTTCGAAGGAAGTTAAACCCAATTTATTGATTCGACACAAGGGGAGCCAAAGAATATTTATAAGCCTTAAAAACTGAGTTGTCAATTCAACTGCACCTGGAAATAGTCTTGCTCACAGTAGTTTATCAGTAGCAACGGTTTTGTAGTAGGAATAGCAAAGTAACATCACTAGTAAAATAAAGGCAGTAGTAACAATAGTAGCAAACAACAGGATTTGACTACGGTAGACATAGGGATGGATTAACGGACGTCGCATGGACAAGTCTATTCATGTAATATCAAGAACAAGGGCATTTTCAGATAAATAAGATAAAGCATACAAGTACAAAAAATAATCATAGGCATATGTTCCATATATAGTCATACGTGCTTGAAATGAGAACTTGCACAACATCTTTTGTCCTGCCAGCCCGTTGCAGCGGGTCCTCAAGAGAATTAAGTTACTCCTTTTAACAGAGTACCGAAGCAAAGCATTAACACTCAGTGAACACACGTGATCCTCATATCACAGCCATCCCCTCCGGTTATCCCGATTTATGTCACTTAGGGGCCTCGGTTTTCGGACAATAATATGTGTAAACAACTTGCAGGTAAGATCACAAACAATACTATCATCATGAATCAATAACATGTTCAGATTTGAGATCCTGGCACTCGGGCCCTAGTGACAAGCATTAAGCATAACAAGTTGCAACAATGTAAAAAAGCACTAACAATAGATACTAGGAACCATGCCCTAACAATCTTATGCAATTACATGATAGATCTGATCCAATCCCTACCATCCCCATAGCCTACTGTGGGGGATTACTCACTCAATGATGGGGGAAACATGGATGGTGGATGGAGAGGCGTTGGTGATGATGATGGCGATGATCTCCTACAATTCCCCATCGTGGTAGGGTGCCATAACAGAGTTTCTGGTTCCAAATCGCGGTTTCTGGTGGTGGTGGCGCAGCGGAACTCTATCTAGAAAAACATCGAACCCCCTGTGTTTTTAGATCATAGGGTTTATGTAGGCAAAGGGAGAGGTCGAGGTGGTGCCCGAGGTAGCCAGACCACCCTCATGGTCCGCGCCACTAGGTGGTGTGGGCCCCTCATGGTCCTTCTCTGTCTCGTCTTCTTGTTCTGTGAGTCTTCATGTAAAATAGGAGTTTTGCGATATTTTCTGGGATTTTTCCTGAATGTTGATTTCCTGCACAAAACGAGACATTAAAGCAATTTTGCTAAAAATAGCGCCAGTCCGTGTTAGTTGTATCCAAATCACAAAAATTAGAGGAGAAACAATATCAAATTTTTTTGGGAAAGTAGATACAGTTTGGACGTATCAACTCCCCCAAGCTTAGCTTATTGCATGTCATCAAGCAATTCAGTTGAAAACTGAGTGCGATAAAAGAAACTTTTACGAACACATTTGCTTCATATGATGTATATATTCTCAGCATATGAGTAGATACTTAGGCAATTCATAATAAAGAGTATGCAAATAAGTCTACTCAATAGTCATGCAAGCTATGAAGAGATTCCAACACAATAATAATAAGTAGCATGAAACATAAGCATAAGCAACATTGTAATGCTCATAAGAAGGTATGATAAAGTGGTATCTCGCTTGCCTTTGATTGTGGATCAAAACATAAATGCCAAGGCACCTCTGAAGTTCAAGTGAAGATTAGAAGTAAAGATATCAAATATACAAGCATCAAAGTTATGTCACAATTAACCGTGTTTTGGGACAAGCATATTACACTAAGAATGACAGATATGCTCTCTGGAAGGTGCTCATAGAATAAATGGTTACTCAACAAAGAAGTGAAAGGTTTTGAAAAGTTTGAAAGGCTTCCAAATGTTGAAAGTATGGTACTCATTAGCTTTGAGCTCTCATTGCCCTTATCATAAGAATCTTTAACTGGTTAAGGTTTAAAGTGAGGTCAACTACAAGTTATATTCTTAATAGATCATAAACTGGAAATATCATGTCCCTTGAGTACGAGGGTCATTCCTCATGCTACTCAACTTTAGTCACCGGTAAGTTCTTGTCATTGTAAGTAGATGCGTATCTTAGAGAACCGCCAACGGGGTACCCCTTTCCCCATGACACAGGAATTATCCCATATCATAATGACAACGCAACAGACAGTGAGCATCTCAGCGATTCTTTTATTTACCATGAGCATGGCGCATACATTTTTTCTATATTTTTTTCTAAGGATGCTTCATAGATTTATAACTATGGTTATGCTACAAGTTTCCACCATGATTAGGCATGGCTTAGTCTAGCCTCTATGTACTTACAAGGTCCCCTTTTATTTCACATCACCGACATCCATAAACAAAAGATCATGATATCAACTAGATAATATTTACAGGTGTTGAAAGAGTTCCCCATGACAGCATGGTTCTGCTAACTCCCAGCCGATAATTTTCAAGCATATAACTACATAGATCATCATAATGGTTCAAGTTTATTAAGTGCAAGAAAATAAAGTGTGCCATCAAGTTCGTGAGATCTTTACTAACTAACTTTCTCATAACAAGCAAACATTTTATTTGGAAGAAAACAAGGCATAATAAATATGCATGGAATAACAATGATGCTAATAGGTAGATATGGTAGACAATTTTTGACAATTTTGTTTTTCGGGAGTTGGATGCACAAGTAGATCTCATATTCAGTGCAACTGAAGGCTAGCAATAGAAAGGGAGCGACAATCAAGAGAGTAGTAACTTTCATAATCATGCTTGCAACAAAACAAAATTAATAGTGGCATAAAAGTGACAAAAGAACTCTGAGGCAAAATAAATCATCAAGGCTTAACTGACTTTTTTTAGTCATATGCATGCGTGAGCATGTGCCATGTCGATTCAAATAAACATTCAGAGGAGGATACCACAATGTCATACAAAGTTATGAATAGAACAATGCAAGCAAAAAATTTTATGACATGCTACAAACTATTAGCAAGTTGGATCTAATCATAAGAGAGCAAGAACTACTAAGAATCCATTAAATAACATACACCCTACATGAATAGACTAAGCATGCCCACAATGATGAGTATTTGTACAAAAATGAAAACAAATAGAGTTCATTACCAGCCTCTTACCACACCTCGAGTTGTCATAAATCATCATTTCCTTTCACTTATGTGGCTTGAATAATAATATAAAAACCAAACTCCAAGGAGTCAATGAGGACCGCTGAACCCTGCAACGAACTTTACAAAACCAGAGAAGAACAAAAAATATTTTTGGGTTTCTGATTTTTTAAAACAAGAACTGAAGGCAAAAGCAAACAAGGCAAAATATTTTTGGATTTTATTATAACAAACTAAAGCTAAAAAGAAACAAACAAAAAGAAACAACAAAAATATTTTTGGTCTTTTTGTGTTTTGGAAAGTAGAAACAAAAACTAAAAAGAAAGCAAAACATGGCTATGTAAAGTACCGATAGAACATTATATGTAGATGACTGTGATGTCGGTATACCTCCCCCCAAGCTTAGGCTTTTCTCCTAAGTGGAGATCAATCAAAACGCGGGTAGTAACTCCAAGCCGGTGGATCATCATAAAAATGATCATAGTCAGGCCCTTATGAAGAAGAAGAAGCACCCCAATCATAAGTGGGTTGCTGGTATGAAGACTCCCCGTGTCGGAGGGCTGAACCGAATTATCTTCAGCTTCCTCTCCAACATTCTCCTCTTACTAGGAGAGCTCTGCCATGTATGTGTCAAGTTCTTCCTCCGTGAGTGACCATCCTTTCCTGGTATCAAGGTTAAACAAAGCAGGTTCAGACAAGGGGACTACTTTCTCAGACTTACCCCCTCTCCAACCACTGTTGAGATAGATTATTTCATAAGATATCTCGCTTAAACTAGCCCTAGAAGAAACACATTTATGCTGTATCATGGAATTAAGATCAAGCCTCTCTATGGGAAACTGTAAGTCTGAATGATGAGGTGCTAAACCATGCAAAGCTAATAAACGAGAGGCAATGAGGCCTCCATAAATTCCACCTTTCTCGCGGTTAGCAGCAAGACGGCAAGCTATCAAAGGACCCAAGTTATAAGTCATATCCCGGTTCAAAGCAGCTGAGACAAAAGCTAGATCATATGAGGATAATTTACTAGAATTCTTCCTAGCAAGAACACACTTGGAAATGAAATAGGCAAAATAACGAATAGATGGGAGATAAATATTCCGAATTACCACTCTCCTTTGAGAAGTTACTTCCTTGGCAAATCTCACTGAGTGGTGTTGGCTGCTCCCTAATCCTCTCACAAGAACCCCACTGTGTGTCAACACCCGAATTTTTAATCCCAGATGCCTATTATGCCATACATCGCAATCCCAGGATTACCATTTTTGCGAGACATAATAGATTGGATATCACAGTACATCATCCATTACAAACTATACATAAGGTCTTACAACAAATAAAGGATCTCATGATCCAGTCTTAATACAATCATAGCAGCAGAATAACGGAATAACAACAGTAGCGTAGGAGAAGCTCCATCTTCATGGTCACATGCAATGCTGACGATGGGATATGATCCTAGTTTTCGTAACCTTCCTGCCGTCCATCCTCCTGATAGTCCTCTTCATAGTCTAGCCATGGGAATATCTAGGGACAAAGCCATGAGTACTCTTTAAGTACTCGCAAACTAGGACTAACAAGTGAAGTGGTTTTGAGTAGGAACACTAAGCTCTAGGTTGTTTTGCAAAAAGCCAGATTTATCTCTACTGAGTTCAGAAGCAAAGAACTAGTTTAAAGTTTTATAACACCTAAGTGGGAACTTGAGTTTAATAACACAACCCTGTTGTGGTCAAGTCAAAGTCATGATTCAATTCACAAGTCATTTTAAAAACATCTGACGACGGGACAGTATGGCCACTCCAACTGTCCATAACCGCGGACGTGACTATTCGAATAGTTTGACACTCTGCAGAGGTGGTACACTTTCACCATGATATTTGATACATCCGTCAAGAACAATCCTGAATTCACCATACTCAGTATGCGGATAATCAATCCTAACCTTTCAATTACACGCCCTAGTATAGGAACCTCTCCTATGAGTTTGGCCTCCCAACCATGACCAACTGTCATCTTGGGAACTTCACAGGTGGACAATCTTCACAAGGTAGCCTCAGCTCAAACCTTGGCCGCAAGGGAACCCGTACTAAGGTATATAAATTTCCAGTCAAGCCCTACCCAAATTTCGGGTATTGTGGTTGTACGGTAAAATTGGAATGGTATCGCATCCATACAACCATCAATTTTATAAAGAGGTAAGGCTCATGCCTAAACATTTTCATCATCAAAATCATCTAGTGTTCAAGAACACATGCCCAAAACATTTCAGTAGAATGACTCATCATTTTAAGGTTTTCATAATCATTTTACCAAGTATTCCCATCTAAAGTGATCAAGTTTTATGCTTAGCACTAGCATCTACAAGTGGTGGTAAACACTAATGAGGGGTGGTAATCCAGTGTGAATGATCTAAGTTCAATCTCATGTGATTATCTAACTTAGGCCAAGTTTTATGCTCTTTATGCTACCTTTAATAATCTTTATATAATCTATAAGTCACTAAGTAATCTCCAATATAAAGCTTTGATAAATAAAATAAAATAACTAATCTTGCAAATAAAACTAGGATTGTGAATCAAGTGGTCTAAGCTTGCAAGTCAAACTTACATGGTCAGTAGCTTGCAAATATTAGCTTGCTAAGTAAGATAACTTGCAAGTTTTAGCTTGCCTTGTGCAGAGCAGTGGTTGAATTTCTCCTCGGCTTCATCCTTGTAGTACTCTCCTTCCTCCTCGTAACCTTGGTTGTTACTAGCGTCTATAATAAATACGAGGTACACAATCACCACACAATTCTTAACTACTCTATTTAGCACTCAAAGGTTCACACTAGATGATCTAGCATCATCTCTAGTAACATAAAGATTAAAGCACTCAAAGGTTCACTCCTGCCTTGTTATTTTTACTATAGGTGATCTACAAATCTAAATGATTTGAATCCAACGGGCTTGGATTAAGAATTCCAGTACCTTTCTAGCAAAATTAGTTTCATGCAATTTGGTTTAGTGAATCGATCTGGGTTGATTTTTGAATCTAGTTACAGAAATAAGTTTGAGACTAAATTAATAAACCTAAATTCAAACTACTGGGTCACGCAGGAAGTTAACTGGGCCGGCCCATGGCGCACAGCGCGCGCGGGTGGGTTTAAGTGAATGTCTCCACCAGTCAGTGAGACTGGGGGTGCGAAGGGGTATGGGGCAATCTAGACCACACGATCGACATATAATCGAACGACTGTGGCTTGTCGTCTCCGTCGGGCAACGCCGGCGAGACAAAACCCTAGTGCGGCCAGTGGGGGTCGTGTGAGGCTCACCAGGGCTCAGACGACGGTCGGTGATGGGGGCGAACAACAAAGTCGACGACGGCGAACCTCCTGGTACTGATGTCTTCTCCTAGAGTGGCTCCAATCGCTGGCTCCTCTTCTCCTCCTCCGTGGCAGACTCCGGCGAAATTCCGGCCAACTGCTGCTCGCCTTGCTCCGGGGATGAGGTGGGGTGGTTCCGAGAGAGAGGGGAGTGTGTTGGTGTGAAGAAGTCAAACGGGGGTGGCCTCTATTTATAGTGGAGCGAGGGGACCGAAGGGCGCGGGCTGAGCTCGTCGTGGTCATCGTCATGGTGAGCTACTGGCATGGGCGATGCTAGGGGACGGTGCTCTGCCTCCTGGCGAAGCTCAACGGCATGGTCGCAAGGCGTGGGGCGGTGCAACGCGGTCGGAATGCTACGGTGCTCTGAGCGGGTCCGACGGGAAAATTAATGGCGCCCGGGCTGTCCCGGTCGCGCGGCGATGAACGGGCATGTCTTGGCGGTTGCTAGGACGGTGGTGATCACGCACGCAAGCGGCAAGGGCGGCGCATGGTATGTGCTCGCCTGTCGAGTGCGGCGCTCTGGCGCGCTCTCGGCATGCTTGCAGAGAAGCTGGGCACGCTCGGGCTAAGTGGTCCAGGGGCTGGCTGCGCTTTGGCGTTGGACAGGGGGTGGTGGTGGACGGTGGTGAGTGTCCCAGAGAAGGTTGGCGAGGCTAGAGCTTCTCCTAGCTTCTTATCGATAATGGGGTGGCAATTTGAGGCTCGACATGCTCACCATTGATGGCAATGGCAAGCTCAGAGTGAGCTAAAGCTTGTTAAATGAACTAGATGATCTACTAAGAGTGTCCGGTGAGATAGAGAGGGAACAAGTTAGGCCCAAACACTGCTCACTATAGTGTTTTGTGTTTTGTTTGATTTCTGTTTGTAAGGTGTTTGATGAAATGGCCGAAAGAGATTTGAATTTGAATTTTTGGTTCATACTTCGTGGGTGTACTATTCACATACTAGGTAGTCTCTGGTTAGTTGGTTTTGCCAAGGTGCACTGGTTTGGTTGGTTTTTGAGAAATGGTGATCTTCACATATGATATAGATTCAATTTTGAATTTTCATTTGAATCAAGTTTCCAAATGTTTCTGTGAGTTTGAAAGGTGGGCTTGGGTTCACTTTTACTTGGTCTAGCAAGGAGTTAAAAGAAATGCAATTGTTTCTGTTTGAAATATTGGACTAAAAACACTCAAAGTGGCCTAGTGAGCAAGATTGGCAAAAATGACCATTTGCTCCTTTTGTTTGTTTTTGAATTTCTCTTGATTTGTTTCTTCTTGGATTTGATTTAGATGATGTTGTTTTCATCTTTAAACCATTACTTGCTATACACATCAATCTCACAATTTCATGCATGCATTCATACATTCATCCCATACACACATGCATTCATATGACTTTAATTAACAAAAGTTTTTATTAACCCTAATTTTGGTGATTGGAATTGATAATATTGATCAATATTTGTGGGATGTTACAAAACTTCCCCCCTTAAACGAAATATCTTCCTGAGATTTGAGAAAGAAGAAAAGAAAACTAGGATTTAAAGAGATCGGGAAACTCCGTCTTGATGTAGTCTTCTCTTTCCCAGGTAGCTTCTTCTTCGGTGTGGTTGCTCCACTAGATCTTGAGAAACTTGATGCTTCGGGTCCTGGTGGTTCTGAAAGCTTCCTCAAAAATACTGATAGGTACTTCGGGATATGTCATGTCATCATTGATCTCTATGGTTCGATGATCAATGTTCTTGAAAACTTCAGTATTCTCCGAGACTTCTAGGCATTTGCGAAGTAACGATATATGGAACACATTATGCACTACTGACATCTCTTCTGGCAGTTCTAGTTGATACGATACTTCTCCTCGACAATTCAGAATCTTGAAAGGTCCGATATATCTGGGGGCTAACTTTCCTTTGAGCTGGAAATGTTGCACTCCTTTCAAAGGAGACACTTTGAGATACACAAAATCTCCGATATTGAAAGCGAGGTCTCAGCGTCTCTTGTTGGCATAACTCTTCTGTCTGGGTTGGGCGGTCTTGAGGAGCTCACGGATCTTGTGAACTTGCTCTTCCGCTTCTCGGAGGATGTCCGGTCTGAAAATCCAACTCTCTCCTACTTCTGACCAATTCAAAGGGGTACGACACTTCCTTCCATACATGAATTCAAATGGGGCCATTTGCAAACTAGCTTGATAACTGTTGTTGTACGAAAATTCTGCGAAAGGCAAAAAATCTTCCTAGATCCATACTCCAGCACACAGGCTCTCAACATATCTTTGAGTATTTGATTTACTTGCTCCGTTTGTCCATCAGTATTTGAAATCTAGTCTGGTTCCTAACCCTTCTTGGACTTTCTTCCAAAATCTCGAGGTAAACTAGGTTCCTCGATCCGATACAATGTTCTTGGGGACTCCATGCAAACTGACGATTCTAGCAATATACAACTCTACTATCTTCGAACTCTGGTACATGGTCTTGATAGGTAAGAAATGGGAGACTTTGGACAATCTATCAACTATGACCAAAATAGAGTCATTTCCCCTACTAGAAGTAGGCATACCAGTGATAAAATCCATTCCTACAGAATCCCATTTCGAAACCGGAAAAGTTTGATTTTTTTGCCGCCGAGGACCAAAGTGGTTTCCTTCCTATGTACCACTCCTCCTACTCCACAGTCCACACCAATGCGGATTCCGAACACGCCAGAGAAATAGATCCACCCTCTCAAAAATAAAAATAAAAAGAAATAGAGACGTCGTACCAAGGCACACATGCTCAGCGCCACGCTGTGGAAGAGGGAGAGATCACCCGGTCCAGTGCATAAGGGGAGAGGGTGGAGAGATGAGAGGCAGCGGAGGAGAGAGTAAACACACTTTTTTTGCGTGCATAGGTCCTGAAATTTACTACTAGTAGAGTGTACACTATAACTGTAAGGGAAGGAGTACCTCGTGTCAGGAACCCATCATAACTTTTCTCTTTGCTGCTTCCCTCTTACCCTACCTATGTTTTATTCTCTCTTCATGTATAGCGCATGGACAGAGGTGAGCATATGTCTAAGCAAAAAAATACTACTACGAGTAAAGCATCCACTATGTCTTCCATAATAAAAAAGTAGTCATGATGGACTTCCATACATATACATACATAGTGGAAGCTATCCATAAGCTACAAACCTTATGGGTCACCCGTAAGCTCATGGGTAGTCCATAAGCATCAAAATATTGATATCTAGTACACATAGCAATAGAAAATAAATTTTAAGCACAAGACTACAAGAGGGTAGCTCTTACATGTGGGTCCTATCTTATGGACAAGTTTGACTAGACATATTGTGGTGCAGTCAACTAGCTTGGTATTAGCATGTGGCACATCTTAAAGATGGGTTTGGCCATATACATTGGTGATTCCCTAAGCTCTACCGTTTAGACAGTGTCTATACGAGATAAATTTGTGGGACCTACTAGACTATAAATGCTAACTTTTGCGTAGTAGTTTTACAGCTTGGTCAAACACTACCAAGTGGGGATCATTAGTTGCTTTTTCGTTTAGACACATGTGCCTTTTACTCCCCTCACAACCGTGCTACACTCGATTTTTTTGCGAAATTCCACCGATCTATTAATAATGATCAACAACCGTGTAAAGAGACCCAAAAGTAAGTTGCTCTTCCATGCCGCATCGTTCTTCGATTTTCCCCTCTATTTTGATCTATATTCTTTACATAGAAGGACAATTTGACCTAATTTTGTTAAATCTATATATATTCATTTAAGTGTACCAAGTTAGCTAGTAATCTTGAAAAAATCTATCTAAACACATGGAAATTGTAAGAAAGCAAGGTCCACTTTGTATGAAAATGAAGGAAATATGCCCTGGATGCAATCATAGAGATGATTATATTTCATATGTATCCATGAGTTATTGTAATGTTCCTTGAATATCCATATATCAGGCAACTTGTATTGATTGTCAATTATGTGAATTATTTGTCAAACTCTTTACTTGTATGGTTATCTAATACTTGTCCCTAGTTGGAGTTCATGTGAGGACACACGTGAATCTTATACTAGCACATCGATTGGTTGATGACTATGTTTCGGAAGTCATAGACATGGAGATGTCAAACCAATGATGTGGACACATGTTATAAACATGTGGTTGGACTGACCCAACTTGAGACTGGAAATTATACTTGTAGCTCTCTCTACACATCGTGTACGTTTTGTCCTTAGACCTGAGATTGTTGCATGTACTTGAGATGTGGATCGATGTACTTTGGGGCTATCAGACACTGCTCCGTAACTGGGTAGTTATAAAGATAGCTTTCGGGTTTGTCCTGAAGCATGTTGCAAGGCATTGGTCAATCAAGATGGGATTTTCCCCTTTCTACTTGAGAGAGATATCTATGGGCCCCTCGAGTGATCGAATCCAGAAATGCATGGCCGTGCTACATATGGTTAAGATTTAACCTAGTAAAGGGATTCCGAATAATAGTATCGAGAAAGAGAGGTCAACTTGGAGCTAGACAAAATATCATGAGTAAAAGGGAGAGACGTGTACCTAACCTTGTGATGGTTCATCTGTATGATATTTGTATGTGTTTAGGAGTTGGCACGTCTTGCTAGAGGCCGCTAGCAACTATTTACGGAGTAAGTGTAATCGTGTCATGTCTACACGTGTATGAACCTATAGGGTCACACACTTAAGGGGCTAGAAGCCTAATGAGGATTGGGTCCGAATTAGACTAGGCTAGGGCTACTAACGACTGCTAATGTAGAAGCCCACGAGGAACGCCTATATAAGAGAGGGTGAGGCATGCTGACCCAGGATGAGCATTCTACCCAGCTTCCACTCCTCTCTCGCCTGTGTTGCACGCGCAGACCTTGCAGTCCGGCGTCTAACGCTTCCACCCTGCACATGTGTATACCTCGGAGATGTTGCATCTGTAGCACTTGGACGAGTCACGCAAGGGGAGATGCTCGTGGGACAAGGACGAGGAGACATAGAAAATCTACACTACCCCGACGTGCTTCAACAAGTTCCGCAACTGCGCATCTAGCGGTAATCCCGAGATCTATGACAACAGTAATCCTGGTTTACGCGGTAGAATTTTTTTGAGTTGCGCTAGTGTAGCCTACCCATATTCCTTCATGAACATGGCCACTAGAAGAGAAACTGCAGCAAGTACCAGGCTTCTTTGAAGAAGAGTGGAAGTAAGAGTACTTCCCACTCAGGTACGCTTGTTGTAAATATTGTGGAAATTCTTCTCACTGATTCTTATGTTAACTCTTGGGTATTTGATACTGGATTGGTTGATCATATATTCAATTCGATGCAGGGGCTAATAAGGACTAGAGAAGTGCAGAAAGGCGAAGTGGATTTTCGCATCGGAAATAAAGCAAGGGTTCTTGCATTGTTCGTCGGCGTCATGCAACTTCACCTTCTATCAGGATTTATGATGGAGTTGAATAATTGTTATTAAATTCCTAGTATGGGACAAAACATTTTATCACCTTCATGTTTTATGAGGGATGGTTATTCACTCGCGAGTGCAAACTTTAGGGTTCGCAACATAGAAAACAAAAAATTTCCTACGATGGGAACAACTATGTACCAAGATCTATCTACTAGATACAAACAACGGGCGGATGTACATCCGTAGAGAACATACCCTTGAAGACCGACAAAGCTTAACGAGTCCAAACTCGTGGTTGATGTAGACGATCTCTTGCTGATCTCAAGATCGAGAGGAAGTCCTAGCGTCGCAAAACAGCAGCACATCCGTGCTCGCACACACGTTCGAGGCATCGAGAAACCTCCGCCTCCTCGCTCCAGCGATGCAGAGGAAGCACAACTCTTTCTTGCCGAATAGCCACTGGGATCATGTATCTCGCTAGTCCGAGACCATGGGAAATAAATTCTAGAGGGGGAGAGAGATCCTTCACGGGGAGGTGTGAGTGAGAGAGAGGGAGGGGGGCTCCTTTTATAGGGAGAGGGGGGCACCCAAGGGGCCATGCGCCCAGCCATGGGGCTGCCCCCACCTCTTCCACATTCATATGGGTGGACACTCCACTCCCTCAAATGACTTTCAATTCCCTCCACTCAAAAACCCACTCAAATTCCCATTAAATTTCCACCAAATTTAATGCAAACTCTCATTAAATAAAACTCCTTTTATTTATTCAGAATTTTGTCAATTACTTTAATGACAAACATTCACATATAACCCCTTTCTAGTATTTCATTTCACATGCAGAAACACTTTCTGCAATTTCACCCGAAAACCCGTTTCGGTATCTAGTGAAATAAATTCCTGCGCTTGTTATTCTTTTCGGCATGAAAATTTTGCTCCCAATGGATGTCCGTGTCTCTTAAGTGTGTCACCCTATGGTTCGTGAATAATGCGGACATGATCGAGACCCCTCTTGGATCAATAATCAGAAGCGGGATCTGGAGACCCATACTGACTCCCACACATTCAACGATGACTTTCTTGTGATCGTCGGAACCTTTTACGCTAGTATCTTAATCCCTTTGTTTCGCGATATATTGCATGTCCGAGATTCGATCATTGGTATCTCCATACCTAGTTTGATCTCGTTACTGACATGCACTCTTTTCTCGTTCCCGTCATATAACATTCTAGTGATCAAATCACTTGCTTGCAAGCTAATCAATGTGATATCACCGAGAGGGCCCAAAGCATATCTATCCGTCATCGGGAGGAACAAATTCCACTCTCGATCCATGGGCCTCAACATAACACTTTAGTAGTTCTGAAACCATCTTTATAATCACCCTGTTATGGTGTGACGTTTGATGTTATCAAGAAACTCTTCCGGTGTTAGTGATTGACATGATCTCATGGTCTAAGGATTAGGATCACTTCGTAAGTTGTTATAGCAATATAAACTCAATGACTTTGATCGTAATGCTATACTTCTGTCACATCCAAAGCTTTTCCAAATCTTGTAATGTGAAAAATAAATGAATAAAATAAAACTTTGTTGATTTTCAGGGTGAGAAGAAACTTTTTGATTCCAATTGGGAACTTTCAAACCTATTTTGATCTTGGATCCAATAAAATCCTAAAGGGATCTAAAAAGTTAAATAAACAATAAAGCTAAAAATATTTGGAAATACTATTTTTGAATCTTTATATAAAAAGATTTGGTTTTCAAAAGCAAAGGATAGAATTTTAAATAAGGATTATTTTATAAAGCCAAACTAAGACTTGGCCAAGCCTTTTGAAATAAAAACATTTCTATTTTGATAAAAATAGTAAAGGTTTATTTAAATAATATAATAAGGTTTTGATATCCAAAGTTTATTAAAAATAAAGGTTTTACTATTTTAATTAAACATCAAAACTTATTTATTTATTTTAAAATAAGTTTTCCAAGTATTTTATATTCTCAAATAAAACCTACTGAAGTATTTTGGTTTTATTTTAGATTTCAAAATAAAGATTTTAATAAAACAAATCCTATTTGATTTAATAACTAAGGTCCATTTTATTTAATTATTAATGGACCCTAAAATAAAAATGTTATCTTATTTTAAACAAGTTTTCCAAATATCTTATATTTTCAAATAAAACCTACTGATTTGGTTTTGAAAATATTTAGATTTTAATGGAGATTTTATTAAATAAATCAAAACCTATTTGAATTAATAATTAGGGTCTATTTTATTTAATTATTAAATAGATCCTAAAAAGAATGAAATTAATATTTTATTTTGGGACTTTGGTTTATGTTGTTAAACAGAACCAAAACACAATACAAAGTTTGGTGAATGTTTGGAATTGATTTGTTTGATTGAATTTCAAAACAGTAAATAGAAATAGAAAAGGATAAATCAATCAGACAGAAAAAAAAATGAAACGGCCCAGCCCAACTATCCTAGCCCACTAAGCCTAGCAGCCCAGCTCCTCTTCCTCCCCGAAGCGTTTTCTCTCACACACGAAACGACCCGCGCAGTGAATGACAATCGGGATCCACCTCTCTCTCCTTCGCTGACGAAGCGGACCCACGCAGCCAGCTCACCTGTCTTCAACCGCGCGACCAGTTCCTCCTTCCCCCTCTCCCGTTTCTGCGTTGAATTCGCGGGCTTAATTCTCGTTTAATGGTGCAATAACCCCGCCCTGTGACCACGCACGATAAAGCGTCTCCCCCTCCTCTCCATTTCCCCTCTCTCGCCCGGCTCTCTCGGCCACCAGGCTGCTCGGAATCCTCCCCGAACCACCACAGACTCCGGCAAGCTCCCGTTCAAATTCCGGCCACCACCGCCAGCCCCACTGCTTCCAGAGCACACTGGCTTGCTCGCCATCATCTCCTGCACCTGCCAGTGCCTTCCTCTCGCTCACGCGTGCTCTGCAGTGATGACTTCATCCTCGACTGAACGACGCCGCCGTCCGCTCCAACTCCGACGAACCCCACAGGTAGTTTCCGACCGCGCCTCTCCTTCTCCTTCATGCACACATCATCAACATGGCTTTGCGCGTCTGACCCTTTCTCCCATTTGTCCTAGCGTGCACCATAGCCCCCGCCTCCAACGACGCCTGAGCGAACCCGACGCCAGGAACAACTCCGGCGAGCCATTACCCTCATCTCCGTGCGCCCCTCGGCGAGATACCGCCATGTTGAGCTTCCCCACGCTACTGCGAACGCGGTGAGCATCTTCCCATCCTCTCTCGCTTCCTGTTTCACCAGCACCACCGCCATCTGACCTCGCCGCCGCCAGCCACCGTCGTTGCGCCGCCAGACTTTGGTTAACCTCCTGTGAGCCGTTAGATCATCATCCAGCGGCTAGGAAAGAAAGAGAGTGAAGGGGTAAGAGTGAACCTGCGCCATGCGATATCAGTTAGATCCAACGGCCTACATCACGTGATCCAGACGAAGCGATATCAGCGAGTAAGAACTCGACACGTGGCCTGAAGTTGATTTAAAAGACAGAATTGATCTATTAGATTTCCAATTTTGTAAATTGCATAACTTTAGTTCTACACGTCCAAATTTTGCAAACTTTATATCAATGGAATCAGTGGAACAAGCCCTAGCCAGCCATGCCATTTGTTTAGTAAAAAGTTTCTGTTTAAATGTTTGTTTTTGCAGAAACATTTTTTTGCTTGTTTAGATTGTAAAAAAATGTTCAAAAATGATTTTGGGGTTAAAATCTTTGGCAATTGGATTGATTTGAACCTACTGACCATAGGAAACACTTTGTGGTTTCAAAAATGTATTTGGTGATGCAAAAGAATGATTCTTTGATTTAAAACCATTTCTAGTCAAATAAAAATATAGTTTATTTATTAAAAATGGTTTTGGAAGAAAACCTATGGGAAATGTTTTGTTTCAAACTCTCTGACCCCAAAACACCAAGTTTTATGATTTGAAAACATATTTTGTGAATCCTATAGATTAATGCCTTAGTAAAAACATTTTTACACCACATAAAATGATACCTTGTTTTGAAAATGGTTTTTGAAGTGAAATCTTTTGCAAGTGACTTTGCCACTTTATAAAATGACCATTAGGTGTACCCAAATGTTTATGACCCATTAGGAACCACTCTTTCAAATAAAACAAAGCTTGGCATGCTTGCATGCATTATCTTGGTTCTATGATTTTATGTGATGAATTGCTTGAATGGTAGATTGAAATATTGTTTGCTTGATTGATTTGTAGTGACTTGAAGTGTGTGAACATTGCAAAGATCAAGGAGTAAACTTATACCCTCTACCAAAAAGGCAAGTGATGCTTCATACTATTGTCCCATTACTTTCACTATGTATTAGTGATTTTTCTAAGTAAAACTTGCATGGAATTTTGCTAAGTATAAACCTTGCTATAGGAAAACCTAGTAGATGAAACCTTAGTAGAAATTTTCCTAAGTTGAGGTTCCTACTACTATCAAGCTTAGCCTAGCTAATAGAAAACAAGGGTGGAATATATATCCATACAATGAAAAATTTCTAAGTCTGAGGACTTGTGTTTTTGTTTAATAAAACAACTAAGTTAATGAATCACCTGGGTGGAATGGTAATTGCTTGGTGGTTTTTGGTTGAGTGGTTCACAAGGCCCATGTCTATGGTTTACCTTGTGTATCTCACTTGTGGATGGCCACCTAGGAACAAAGAGATTTGAGATGTCAAATGTTGAGAAGCTTCAAGTGCAGCCACTTGGCATTATGGGCTCTGCCTGGATCATATAGGTTGCAAGAACTTATCCATATGGACAGTTAGTGGTAGAGTTTGATAGGATGGAACGCGTCCATTTTGGTCTAAGGGAAGGCTTCTGAAAGATCTTGTCTTGGTGAAACCAAGTCTTGTGGGGAAAGTGCACCACCTCTGCAGAGTGTAAAAATCTAAGTACTTAGCCATGTCCCTGGTAAAGGACAATTTGAGCATCAAGACATGGAAGCAATCAAGAATCTCATCATTCAAATTTCTAAGTTAAAAACTTGTGGTTGAACAAGGGTTAAAGAATTTTTCAATCTTTGTTTGGGAGATGCCTTGGGAAAGATTTTGTCAAAGCAAAAGCTTAGTATTTTCAAATGATAAGGAAAATCTATTTTGAGAAATGCAAGCCTAAAGCTCCACTTAGCCAAATGCATATAGAAGATAGATTCCACTATACTACCATAGTATCACTTGCCAATACAATTCAAATGTATTGACCCTTGTGGCTGTAACTTGTTATGTTGCAGGTTTGATTGATATTAGTGAAGTTTAATGATTAGGATTACAAGTCTATAACCAACATGTCTGCCTGTGGCACTTTGAAGATGAAGGACCCATGCTTATAGTTATTCTGCTGCAATGTAATGTAATAGCCAAATGAGCTATGTAAGATGTAATAAAATTATGTTATTCCTGGTTATAAAATTGTATTATGACCTTTGTTTCTTGATATTACATCTTAACTGTGGATGCTAGCTATTGATCCAGGGACTAGCATTGTAAACACAGGGGACTCTACCTTATTAAAGGTTGGGACCCTTACAACTTCGGATGAATGTTCATCACACCATTACACTAATGTTGTGACCTCGTTATTAACAACATCCAATGTCCATGATCAGGAAACCTATGATCATCTTGTTAATCAACGAGCTAGTTTATAGGAGAGGCATAACTAGGAACTTCCTTTTGTTTATTAAACACACATGTATTAACGTTTCCGTATTAATACAATTATAGCATGTAAAATAAAAATTTATCATAAACAAGGAATACGATAATAACCACTTTATTATTGCCTTCAGTCTCACACTTGCACTAGAGACAATAATCTAGTTTGAAACTTTGCGTATTGAACACATATGGCTTTCTGGTGTTCCATATACGCAATTGCAAGTGGTTAACATAATCTACGGATCTAACACTTTCAGGTCCGTGTTTATTTGCATGTCTTTGTCCGCGCATCACTCATTCTCTAATGAGATGACATTGTATAAATTTGGTCTTTTGGTGAGAACTTTATTTTCTTGGGGTTAACTTATGTCGATAATATTGTCGTACAATATATCTTTAGTGTTAGCCCATTGCGAACCACACCTTAGTTTCATAACAAACTACTTTACACAAATTCCCTCCTTTGCTGCTACTATAGCAGTCATATACTTAGCCTTTTTGTTGTAGTATCCGTCACAATGTCTTAACTTTGAAATACATCCAAATCCATCATGGAAACTTTCTTTCCATTTCATTGTGCCACCCATAGTTTAAATTGAGATAAACTTGTATCAATCTTGTGAAAAAACTAGTATCAATGTAACGTTTTACAATGAACTATTTGTACTTGTTTGTCACCTCTACACAAATATATTCTTAGTTCTTCCAAAAGATCATAAGAATATTCTCACTATCATCCAATGATCATTTTATGATTCATTCTGGTATATGCTCATAACACTTAGAGCATAGGACATATCTGGATGTGTACATATCATGGTATGATTGATCAAAACATTCTCGTGATTTCACTCATCAAGTGTCAAAGCACTTGAATCTTGTTTCACTTATCAAGTGTCAATATACTTGAATCTTGATTCAATTCCTTTCCATGCGACAAGAACTGTTTCTTGTCGTTTCTATATTGAACTCCTTCAATATCTCATATATGTATGTTTAGGCCAACCATATTAGCGTCACCGTCTATCCACTATAGACATTCATGCTAAATATTCGGGTTTTGCCTAAGTCTTTCATCGAAATGAAATCCTTAACCTTTGTCAATAAAAGATACATCATTTCTAATCAACAAGATGTCCTCCACATAATGTATTAGAAATATGTCTCAGCGCTCCCACTTAATTTCTTGCAAATACAGGCATCTTCATCGTCTCCAGATGAAAACTCCTTTTTCATCGCGGTGAAGATTCCAACTCCGCGATGCTTACTTCAACCATTGAAGTTTGCATGCCCTTTTAGCATCCTTTGAATTTAACAAAACCCTTTGGACCGTGTCTTGTACACGTCCTAGGTAACCACTCTATTAGAAGAATTTTGTTTTGTTTATTCATCTACCATATACCAAATTATATGTAGTGGTTGCTACTTTAATCCATCCAGACTAAATATCGCTATGAAAGATCCAATCTTGTCATAGTCAACTCCTTTGAACATTGTCATAAGATAATTTACGACATGTTGACTATTTCATAGATGTGAAACATCCATGTCTGTTTCTTTATAGATCCAAATACGACCGATTGGTTTTTACACCTTTCCGGAGGGTCTTCCAAGTTCAAAACTTGATTTCTCGTGTATGGAACTATCACGGATTTTATGGATTCAAGCCATTTGACGGAGTCAGGGCCCATCATCGCTTCTTTGCATGTAGTCGGTTCATCATTGTCAAACAATAATGATTTACTCTCAAATCTCAGTATTTGATTGTTTATCCGGCCGACTTGGTTCAATAGGAACTTAGATCTCCGTGACCACAACCTTTGAGGCACATAAGCTATGAGCATTATGGCAGCCTCCGGAACGATTTCCGGCATTGCGCAACTCAGCACATTTAGCTAAGGTTCGTTAACCTTATCAAAGTTCTATTGTCCTCCCACTTAACATTTATGAAAAAATTCCTTCTTCAAGAAACTTCACGTTTCAAGCGACAAACCCTTTTTTCCTTGGTGTTATGGAGGAATAACCAATTGTTATTCGAAATAACCTACAAAGACATGCTCATCCAACTTTGGTTGTAAACATCTTACTTATGTTTAGCATACCAAAATTTAAGAAATGACAACTTGGGTTTTACCCCAAACCATAACTTCCACGATGTCACTTCAACGGATCAAGATGGAGCTCTTTTCAGTGTAAAAGCGGTAGTCTCTAAAGCTTTTAATCTTTTAAAACATAATGGCAGTTTTATAAATAACACCTTTGATCCAACCATGTCAAACAAGGTTTCATTACAAATCTCAAACACTCCATACTCCTATGGTGTTTCGGGAGATGTAAATCTAGGTGTTTTGCTAAACTTGCAACTCAAATAAATCCCTTTATGATAAATCATAATTCATTTATTTTTCTTGTTACACTTGTAACTCAAATAAATCCCTTATAATAAAATCATAAACCATTTATTTTCTTGTTATAATGATTTTCCACTTCATCTTGAAAGTCTTTCAACCTCTTCAAATATTTCATACTTCTTTCTCATTAAGTGAATATTCACTCAAATTTCCGGAGAAATTATATGAAGTTGAAACCCATCGCTTACGACTACACATAATGGACTATATACATCGATATGTATAAATTCCAATATTTTAGTCGTTCGTTCTTCTTTGGCCTTTGAATGAAGTTTTTAATTATCCCGAGGAAAGTCTCACAAGCGTCACTTGATCAAATCAAAGACTCCAAAAATCCATGAATATGGAAATTCTTCATGTTTTATTTCCAATATAATGTAAATGGCGATGTCACTTCGTAAGTGATTTTTCAATTATTTGTCTTGCGACATTTTAGCATTAGGTTTTATGGATGTGATTTCTCCAACTAGATTTTTAATTCATCCATATTATATGGAATACGGTAATTATTTGAACAACCTTTGTTCTCATAATAACTGATTTAAATAACAATTATTAAAACAAATCTTGAAGTAAAGCTTTGATGTCAACGAGAAATACAAACAATGGTTTGTTTGTTTTCGATGAACATCATCACATATTCTCTTGCTAGTTACTTAGGCCATTGTGGTTCATGAATTGCGTCATTCTGTATGACATTTCATACCAACCAATTCGGTATCCAATACCCAAGAACCACATTGTTTAACAAACAAAGAATACAACCATAACATGTATATCATCCATATACCTAAATTGGATATTTCCAATATTTTCTTTTCTGCAAAATATATTTTATAGATTCTCTTTCAGCATTTCCTTTTCCTTTTAAAAGAATCTATCAACATCAAAAGTGGCGCCATATACATGACACATAGTCCAAAGCGTGTATATTCAAATAATAATACCTTTGGACTTGCACTTTGAAGTAGATCACCATCATCAAAATGATCGACATTCTTTCAAAATCCATTCTTGAGTAATCTTTTAGTGTAGTAAACACATTACATACATCTTCTATTCACCCTTATCATGAAGGCCTTCATGATCAAGCTAATATAGCTTATAAGGACGAATCTTGAGTATAATGTTACTTTCCAAAACCCTTTTGGATGATTAGGATGTCTAGCATCTCCAACCTTTGTAAATTCTCATTCAATATGAGAACATATATTATACTCAATCATATTGCAACCAAAACATTGTTTCAGATATCGTTATATCTGCCACACATGATGGTTTCTGAAACAATTTTTTCAGCTCCTAGATAAACTTGATATTAAAACAATCAAGAATCATGGAGGCAAACATGATACTTAAGATACTAACACTGGAATTGTTACTCTCAATTTAATACTAACTATTAAATTTCACGAAGTAAATAGAGTTTGCTAAAAGTTTGCAATAGGAATTTAAACTTTAGATTGACACTCGACACAATACAATACCAGTTCGTAAAGTATATATATCCAGAATTCTATAGTTCTATTATCTCAATTACAACTATGCATAAGGTGGTGAACGAATGCCAATGACTACAACAAATTATGCAAATTCACTTTGATTTAATTTATGATAAATTTAATTCTACTAATCCAAATTAGAAATGAACTCCCACTTAAAAACGACATCCCTCGTGCCTTTTTGGTGATTACATGAACCAAATCCACTACACCAAGTCTGATCATCACGTGAGTCGGTGTAGCTTCAAAGGCGAGCATAAAATGGTCATCATATCAAAACATATGACTCATGCTTAACCTTTCGGTCCGTGTTCCGAGGCCATGTCTGTACATGCTAGGCTCGCCAAGTTAGAACCTTAGTATTTGCGTGTGTAACTGTCTTACACCCGAGATATGCTCATGGATTCAAGTACACCCGATCATTACGTGATGTCTTGAAGCGACGAAACATTGTTGGTGTATACTTAAGGAAGAACACATTCTTATCTTGATATTTAAATGAGGGATCATCTTATTATGCTAATAAAACGCCAAACAAGCAATATAAGATGCAATCAAACATCACATGTTATTAAGTGAAATGATATGGTTCCCGCATATGATATCCATCATGTACACCGTGGTATGATCTCTATCATACCTCTATGTGTAAGGCCAAGGTCTATGGAATCTACACGTTATGTGTGTTGCAAGAGTATCATCTGATATTTCTACTTACAACATCACCATATCATAACACTAGCCCAACAACAATCTAAACTAGACGCCTCTAATTTATCCATTGCAAGTTTTACGTGGCTTAGGGCTTTCGAAGATAGAACCGTTCTTACCTACGAACATGAACCACAATGAGGATAACCAAATTGTTGACAACTCGCTAGCCACTTATGCAAAACTAGTTGCATGTCAAGTGTGGAACAGGTCTCATGTGCGAGGACATGTAAAGTTTGTCCGGGCCGCTTCATCCCACTATGCCACCAATATCCAAAGTACAACTAAGAAGCAATAAAATGATCATCATTGCCCACATACTCATATGTGTACTACCCGTGCAAAGCATCTACGCATAGATCCGACTCTGATACCACTGTAGGGTTCGCAGCATAGAAAACAAAAAATTCCCTACGATGGGAACAACTATGTACCAAGATCTATCTACTAGATACAAACAACGGGCGGATGTACATCCATAGAGAACATACCCTTGAATACCGACAAAGCTTAACGAGTCCAAACTCGTGGTTGATGTAGACGATGTCTTGCCGATCTCAAGATCGAGAGGAAGTCCTAGCGCCGCAAAACAGCAGCGCATCTGTGCTCACACACACGTTAGAGGCACCGAGCAACCTCCGCCTCCTCGCTCCAGCGATGCAGCAGAAGCACAACTCTTTCTTGCCAAATATCCACCGAGAACATGTATCTCGCTAGTCCGAGACCATGGGAAATAAATTCTAGAGGGGGAGAGAGATCCTTCACGAGGAGGTGTGAGTCAGAGAGAGGGAGGGGGGATCATTTTATAGGGAGAGGGGAGGCACCCAAGGGGCCATGCACCCAGCCATGGGGCTGCCCCCACCTCTTCCACATTCATATGGGTGGACACTCCACTCAGTCAAATGTCTTTCAATTCCCTCCACTCAAAAACCCACTCAAATTCACATTAAATTTCCACCAAATTTAATGCAAACTCTCATTAAATAAAACTCCTTTTATTTATTCAGAATTTTTCAATTACTTTAATGACAAACATTCACATATAATCCTTGCTAGTATTTCATTTCACATGCAGAAACACTTTCTGCAATTTCACCCGAAAACCCGTTTCGGTATCTAGTGAAATAAATTCCTGCGCTTGTTATTCTTTTCGGCATGAAACTTTTGCTCCCAATGGATGTCCGTGTCTCTTAAGTGTGTCACCCTATGGTTCGTGAATAATGCGGACATGATCGAGACCCCTCTTGGATCAATAATCAGAAGCGGGATCTGGAGGCCCATACTGACTCTCACACATTCAACGATGACTTTCTTGTGATCGTCGGAACCTTTTACGCTAGTATCTTAATCCCTTTGTTTCGCGATATATTACATGTCCGAGATTCGATCTCGGTATCTCAATACCTAGTTTGATCTCGTTACTTACATGCACTCTTTTCTCGTTCCCGTGATATAACATTCTAGTGATCAAATCACTTGCTTGCAAGCTAATCAATGTGATATCACCTAGAGGGCCCAGAGCATATCTATCCGTCATCGGGATGAAAAAATTCCACTCTTGGTCCATGGGACTCAACATAACACTTTAGTAGTTCTGAAACCATCTTTATAACCACCCTGTTATGGTGTGACGTTTGATGTTATCAAGAAACTCTTCCGGTGTTAGTGATTGACATGATCTCATGGTCTAAGGATTAGTATCACTTTGTAAGTTGTCATAGCAATATAAACTCAATGACTTTGATCGTAATGCTATACTTCGGATGAATGTTTATCACACCATTACACTAATGTTGTGACCTTGTTATTAACAACATCCAATGTCCATGATCAGGAAACCTATGATCATCTTGTTAATCAACGAGCTAGTTTATAAGAGAGGCATAACTAGGAACTTCCTTTTGTTTATTAAACACACATGTATTAATGTTTCCGTATTAATATAATTATATCATGTAAAATAAACATTTATCATAAACAAGGAATACGATAATAACCACTTTATTATTGCCTCTCGGGCATATTCCCTTCACAAACAATGGTTGTGTAATCTCTAAGAATGTTATGTTTATCGCTGATGCTCCCATTGTGAATGGGTTATTTATTTTAAATCTTGATGATGCATTTGTTTACAATGTTAGTGCTAAAAGGCTTCGTCCTAATGATTTGAGTCCTACCTATTTATGGCATTGTCGTTTGGAGCATATAAGTGAAAAGCGCTTGAAGAAGCTCCATGGTGATGGTCTTCTAACTTCGTTTGATTTTGAATCATACGAGACATGTCAAGCTTGTTTACTTGGAAATATGACCAAGTCGCCTTTTACGGGTTTACCTGAGAGAGCGACAGACTTGTTGGAACTCATACATACTCATGTATGTGGACCAATGAGCACGATAGCCAGAGGAGGATATCACTACTTCATTACTTTCACTTATGATTTCAGTAGATATGGTTATGTCTACTTGATGAAGCATATGTCTGAAACTTTTGAAAAGTTCAAGGAGTTTTAGAGTGAGGTAGAGAATCAACATGGCAAGAAAATAAATTCCTTATGATCTGATTATGGAGGTGAATATTTTAGTCATGAAATTAGCTATCATCTTAAGAGTTGCGGAATTGTTCCATAGCTCATGCCGCCCGGAACGCATCAAAGAAATGGGGTCTCCGAACGGTGCAATCGGACTTTGTTGGACATGGTTCGTTTGATGATGAGCCATTTGGATTTACCAATATCATTTTGGGGTTACGCTATAGAAATGGCAGCTTCAAACTTAATAGGGTACCATCTAAATCCGTAGTTAAGACACCATATGAGATGTGGACTGGAAAGAATCCCATTTTGTATTTTCTAAAGATTTGGAGTTGTGATGCATTTGTCAAGCGACTTCAGTCGGACAAGCTAAAATCCAAATCGGATAAGTGCATTTTGTGGGATATCCGAGGGAAACCTTAGGGTATTAATTCTACAACCGAGAAGAGGGCAAAGTGTTTGTCACCCGTAGAGGTGTTTTCCTAGAGAAAGAATTTCTCACAAAGGAAACGAGTGGAAGGTCGGTGCGACTTGAATAAGTTCAAGATGAGCCAATCAGGGATACTTTTATGAGTGATGCTATTGTAGTAGAACAAGTTGAGGAACCCGTGGCAATAGAAGCACCACAACTACAAAGGTCGGCGAGGCTCCGCGAAATGCGGGAATTATTATTGTTAGACAATGACGAGCCTGCGATCTATGCAGATGTGATGGTGGACCTAGACTATGAGAAATAGCTGATCAGCATGAGATCTGAGATAGAGTCCAGGGGAGATAATCAAGTTTGGAACTTGGTGACCTGCCTGATGGTTTTAAAGCCATCGAGTGCAAATGGATCTATAAGAAGAAGATTGATATGGATGTAAATGTTCACATCCATAAAGCTCGACTTGTTGCAAAAGGTTTTAGACAAGTTCAAGGAGTTAACTATGACGAGACTTTCTCTCCCGTAGCGATGCTTGAATCTATACGGATCATTCTAGCCATTGCTACACATTTCGACTATGAGATATGGCACATGGATGTCAAAACGGCTTTCTTAAATGGAATCCTTACTGAGGACGTGTATATGAGCATCCCGAAGGTTTTGTCGATCCAAACAATGCTGGAAAAGTCTGCAAACTTCTAAAGTCTACTTATGGGCTAAATAAAGCGTATCGGAGTTGCAACATTCCATTTTATGAAGTTGTAAAGTAGTTTGGCTTCATAAAAAACAAACAAGAACCTTGTGTTTACAAGAAGTAAAGTGGGAGAGCGCTTGTATTTCTAATCTTATATGTAGATGACATATTGCTGATTGGAAATGACATTCCTATGCTCGAGTCTGTTAAGACCACATTTAAAAATAGTTTTTCAATGAAGGACTTTGGAGAAGCGACATATATTCTAGTGATGTCTATGCACACTTCTATTCTTGTAGATAATGTTGGGCCTCCAAGTGCAGAGGTTTGTAGAACAGAAGCAAGTATCCTTTAAGTGGATCACCCAAGGTTTATCGAACTCATGGAGGAAGAGGTCAAAGGTATCCCTCTCAAGCAACCCTTCAGTCAAATATACAACAAGTATCTTGTGTCCCCAACACACCCAATACACTTGTCAGGTGTATAGGTGAACTAGTTCGGCTAAGAGATAGTGAAATACAAGTAATATTTATGATTATAAGCGGTAATTGCAATCTGAATTAAAAATGGAAGCAAGCAAACATGTAACAGGACTGATTGTAAACGGTGTTTGAATGATTAGAAACAAGGCCTAGGGATCATACTTTCACTATTGGACACTCATATAAATATCTTATCTTCATTATGCTACTCTGAACGACTCTCCGATTGGATGATGTAGGGATATAACAACACACCTCAAAGTTCACATTCCCCATCTAGATAACCCCATTGTCACCTCGAGCGCTAGATGGTTCCAACAAACACCACAAACTCATAGAGACATCCAACTCAAATTATAACTCATGATAAGTATTTCTGTAATCTTTAGCTTAAGTGCCACATGGTGTGCACACTGTCAACTTCAACCACGTGGGGATAAGAAGAGATTAATTAAGGCACTTGAGTATCAGATTAGATCTACTTATTCAACTAGATTGCAAACCTCATGATCACAATAAGATCATGCATAGAGAGAGATGAACATATAGCTACCGGTAGAGCCATCAGCCTCAAGGGAGAACTACTCCCTCCTCATCATGGGAGTCAGCAACGGCGATGGAGATGGCGGTGGAGTCGATGGAGATGGCTCCGAGGGCACTTCCCCGTCCCGGCAGGGTGTTAGAACAGAGACTTATGTCCCCCGAATCTCCTCTTCGAGGATGGCGGCGCTGCAGAACTTTTCGTGGATTTCTGACCTGCGTAGGGTTTTCATCTTGGGGATACATATATATAGGCGAAAGGAAAGGTTGGTGGACGCCCGAGGGGCCCACACCATAGGCTGGCACTCCCTAGGGTGGGCCCGCGCCACCCTATGGTGTGGCCGCCTCGTGGCTCCTCTTTGTCTCCCCTTTAGTCTCCGGGTCATGTCTAGTAAAATATTGACTTACAATTCTGAGAATATTTCTTTACTAGATTTTCTGAAACCAAGAACAACAGAAAACAGGCAACTAGCACTACGGCATCTTGTCAATAGGTTAGTTCCAAAAAATGTATAAAAATGCCTCAAAGTGTAGACAAAACATAAGATAGTTGATACAAAACTAGCATGTAGCATCAAAAAGTATAGATACATTTATGATGTATCAAGCATCCCCAAGATTAACTCCGGCTCGTTCTCGAGTAGGTAAGTGATAAAAATAATAATTTTTGAGGTGACATGCACCATCAAAATATTGTAAAGCATTGATAGCTGGGATCATAGTACTCTAAACATGAGCATGAAAGATGTAGTTCTACAATAAGACATAGCAACTAAGTTGTAACATGAAAAGGTACAAACAAAAGATCATGAATAACAATGCATTGAAAGACAATTGTTTGTTTCACATATAGAAAACATAGAAAGAGTGGTATTCATCTTGTCCTTCATGGAATAGAAAATAAATAAATGCATAGGACACCTTCAAAGTTCATAAGGGTGATTAGATACAAATAATTTAAGAACAAGCAATATCAACATTATGAATCAATCAATAAGTTCTGGGACAATGCACATTAAACAAAGAATGACAACTATGCTCTCTTAATTGGTGCATAAAGATAGAAGATGGAGACTCAACATAAAAGTAAAAAAGAAAGGCCCTTCACAGAGGGAAGCAGGGATTTCAAGTTTCATAAAGAGCTTCCAAATATTATGGTACTTATTAGCTTTCTGCTCTCATTGCCCCTATCATAAGCATATTGAAGTGATTAAGGTTAAAGTGACACAAATATTGTAACATCCCAGGATTAGCACCTAGAAATAAAGAGGACACAGGGTTGTGCATTGCATTCATGCATAAGAAAATCCGGGTAATTTTCGCACAAAACTAAAAGAGCTATAGAGGGATCGAGATCTCTCTTGTTCTGATAGAAACATTAGGACATGTGCGATGGATTTTGACATGACCTCTATTGTAATTTTGTGTTTGAAGGAAAGACCATTCAAATTTGAATATTTAATTGATAGATTATTAATTGGAAATTAAATTGTAATAAGAAATAAGAGGTGAACTCTTATTTATGAAAAGATATCATAATTACAAGTCTCAAGTAATAAAAAAATTTGAATGAAATGGTTTATAACAATAAATAAGAATGGAATTCTTATTTATAAGTAAGGTATACATATTTAATTAGTTCCAAGGATAGTGGAATTCTTTATTATAGAATAAAATGTTTTTAATTGTACAATAAAAGAAAACTACTATAAAACAAATAATATAAAAATGAATTACATAATGAATAATTAAAAGGATTCTTGATTACAAGCAGATATAAATATTACATGTCTTTGCAAATGCATTATAAAAGAAAGAAGAAAACTAGTAAAATTTATTGAATAAAGTACAACAATACAATGTTTTTACAATATTTAAACAAAAAATAAATTACAATACTTAATACAAAGAAAATTCCTAATCTACTGTTCTTTTGTTCCCTCTATCATCTGACATTTCCTTTAATCTTCTCATTTCCTGCAAACCCACACAAAAGATAACAAAACAGAAAAATAAAATAATGGAGATTGTTAGGCTAATATTACTCTCAGACTGGCATAGAGTTGCTATGCTAGGATCATCATTGAGTATGGTTAAAAAGGGGCCAAATGGGATCTGTTCTTATCACATTTTAGCTTCGGCTTTGAGCATCATTAGCATAGAGTCAAAATTACACTTGGCAACTCAAAATAAAGGTCAGGAGAAGATAATACCAAACTAGTTGAGCACATCCTTAGCAAAAATATCCCACAGATGAAACCTAGACAGGGGGAGGTTCCCTGGACCAGCAGCACACATGCAGGCAGCTTACACATGCATGCAGGCCTATGTGTTGTCAACACTACAGGAGGGTACCAAATAGACAAAGAGCATAGCCGCAGCTTGCAAACCATACCATTCAACATCCAACCAGTCCACATCCACAACTCCAGAGCACATGGTTCAACACTAAATCTCTCACCAGCACCCTGGTTGCTTGGGAAAGCCATCCAGGAGCACCAAAAGAAGGCCAAGAGCTAGGAGGAGCAGGCTTACCAGTAATGAAGTAGTAGAAAGTCCAAGGGATCAAGTTAGGAGGTGAGAGTAAAGGGTTGGCACAACAGTGATCCATAATAGGCACAAAAGCAACCACAACTCCAACACAACAGGTCATCCCTCCAAAATCATTTCCTTTCATCTATTCTTATTATTGCATCTTAAAGAAAATAGATGGGGCAATAGAAAATCCTCAGCTCTGTAGTCAAATGGAGTACTAGATCATCATTGGATAATTTCTTAAGTAAGCAATAGCTTTTTTATACAAACATCATCAAAGCCTTAGTCTTTGCATCCTAGGCAGATCCAAGTAATGAAGGGAAATGTTTGTGTTAACCTATGCTTCAGACCAGCATCACAAGCATTCAAGTTTAAGAAATTTTGTTTAGTTGTACAAGTAGTAGATTATCCCACTTGTGATTATATTATGCACACTCCTGTATGGAGACACCACAAAAATAATCAAAGCAAGAGAAGCCACTATAACAGGGTATCCAGCTTCATATCTATGACTTACTATTGTGTACACCCCAAAGAGGCATCATAGTAGCAGGTTTCCAACAATTAAAGCCACTCTAGTTTGATGCCAACTCAGAAGTGGAGCAGCATATTGTTTCTGCTATATACACTAGCCAGCTTTACCAAGATACTCAAATCATCTTCCTAGCTACTCTATCTAGGAATCATTTCAAATCAAGTCTCCAGTAGATTAGATGCTCAATTACCATCATATGCAAACATCCTTACATTTTATAAAAACCCACCTATGCATCTCAAATAGTTTCATCATTTCCCCAAAATTATCCTTTCTAGGAATCATTTATCCAGAATAGCAAGACATTAAGTAGCCCAAGAGAATCTACTTTGCAAATTCCAATTCTTTTCTGACCCCAAGATCATGCATATACATGATCTGATCCCACCAAGTCATTTAAACCCATTTGCAAGCAACCCAAACAAGAATCTAAATCATTTTCCTAGCTATCTTTTGCTAGGAATCATTTAAAGAAATGATGCAACTATATTCAAGGGAAAACCAAGATCATCAATGAATCAGATTCAGGGCATCAAATCTATCTCATATAGGATTATGGGCTAGCCACCAATCTAAGGATCATCCAGTAAGATCAATGAACTGTCAAATGGACAGTACCATTTAGTGATAATATTACATCATGATAACCTAAGTTACTTTAGCAAATAGCTCCAGTATAAAGAACCTTTTTGCAATCTTAAATTGCCAATACATGGGTAGTACCACAGGAAGCCATTATCCCAAAAAATTCAGAAAACTGAATTTATATCCACCTTACTTACAACATACATAATCAAATAACAGTAGTATTAGGAAAAGCTCAGTTAAGCCACAAACCAAGTTTCAGTATAGTCCATTAGAGAAATAAATATAAGCAGTGAATTGAATCTAAATATAACCAATTATGATTGGACAAATATTAGCAGGTTTTGATAGAGAAACAAAGGGTAGCATCATTTTTAGGGTACAGATAATGTGTCACTAGTGAGAATGATTGGCAGAAGAGCTAGAGGAAGGGGTACCAGGGAGTCGACAGTGACCTCAAAAGGGCGGCGCCGGCGTGGCAGCGGCGGTACTTGCAACCACACGTTCCTCACGGACGCGTTACGTCACCGGGGCGACACAGGGAGCACCCACGAAGGGCACAACATCCTGCGCCTTCCCTAAAATGGAACCCACACCGAACCAGCAGACACCAGAGTGAAACCAGTGGCGGTAACCAGAACCGCCCATATCGCCATGAACCCACACCGAACAAGCAGGCACATCGCCGAGAACCCTAGGACCAAAGAAATGGAAGGTGCAAGCTGGTTAAGGCATGAGGAACAAATCGATATACAGGACCAGGTCGGCTAGAAGGAGGCGATGCTCCGGCGACCAGTGGCAGTAACCAGAACGCCCATATCGCCGGAATCGATGGGTGATGACGGCAACGACAACTAGAAAGGAACGAGAGAGGAGAGGGTGAACGTCAAGTGCATGAGATAAGAGAGAGAGGGGTATGTCTGGGTTTTCGTTGACCCATGTCTAATGGGCCGACCCGGCTGTTACACTGGGCTGGCTCCCAAGCTGAGCCTAGCCCCAAAATAAGTAAATAAAATTTAACATAAAAAGGAAAATAGTAAATAAATGATTATATTACCCTAAACTTGTTTCATCTCTAGAAAATATAAAAAAATACATATGATATATAATAGTCATTACAAAAATAATATCCACCTAAGAAAAATATAATCTTACTTATTCAAATTAAACAGAAGGCAAATAAATAATAACACCACTAAAGCCTTAATGAAATCTCATAAAATAAAGAAAAATCATAAAAAAATCATTTTTGTGAATAAAAATAAATCCACTATTTTATAAAATACTAACTCAACTCCTCTATAAATAAAATTTGAAGTAAATATTCAAATACATTTAATCCTTAAAAATAAATAAAAATCATTGTTAAGGTCTTGAATAAATATATTACACTAGAAAAATATTAAATATATTGTTAGAAAAGTCTTTAATATTTTAAATAATACATCCTTATCTAATACTTGTTTTGGGAATTATACAATTCTTAAGTAAGGAATAATCACAATTTTTATAAAACGTTGAGCAATTAAATCCTAACCCATAACTTGGATTCATAATCAAACTTAAGTATAACTTTTAACTTTAAAATATTCTTTTAAAAATCTTATTAAAAATCCTTTTAAATAAACATCAGGTATCACTCATATATATAATATGATGAATAATCATTATATCTTAACCATTATTAACATAACTTCAAATCCTAACAAATTACTTAGATCATTTAATTATGCTTCCATTGAATAAATGCATATTATTTTCATAAGGGCAAAACAAATTTAATCTAATCATTCACTTAAATATAAAGTAAATATTTCTACACTTTAGTTATACCTACTATAAATTTAAAACTTGGAAATAATTAAAACATATTACATCTTATGTTTACTCAACCTTTTAAAATTAACTTTAGTCACAAAGCTTATAAACATCATGTCTAAGAAATTACTTGTGTGTTTTATGGTTAACTCTGGTCTATCTTAATTAAGTCATAAAGCATCCCAAGGCTAAACTATTTAAGCAAGCACAAACAACGTTGACCACATTTGATTAACCACAAAGATTGTTTAAACCATAGAAAAGAAATCTTTTCTTCAAATGTTATTCTTTTTGCCACTTCAAACAATAATCTCATAATAAGTTCTTCAACTCTTAACAACTAAATTCCAAGGTTGTTTATCAATAGTCACCAAATGAAAATTTACCATAAGCACATTATTTTATACTTTACTTGTATTTGTTGAATTGTTAACTCTTAAGCTCCTTTTACAGGTCATTACTTATAGAATAAAATTTAAAGATAAACCAAATCTTAAAAGAATCACCTAAATTTAATTCAATCAAAGTATTGGGAATTCACTTTGGTATTTTTTACAAAATGCATAGCATTACTTATGCATAACTGCATATTTCTACTTTAAACATTAGTCCTTACCGGACCAATGACTCTGATTTCAGATATTGGATCTTTTATATTAATCCCGAAGACCATGAGTGCATAATCTTGCAATCACAAAAGGCAAGTTCATCACTTGCTCATGTCCTTTGAAGAGTCTTTATCAAAGTATTTGCAAATTGTGTGTTATCATCTATATTCCAGAGAAAGAAAATATTATTTTCTCAAAATAAATAAATCTTAGGTATCATCCTAAGTGGTGATATAATGGAGCAATAGAACTTAGATTTCTACTTGCAACAATGATGATCAGTTAGGGATTAATAACCCATGACATCAGTGATTCTAGCGCCGTATATCACGCGTTAACCATGAGATTTGGAATGGGACGGAGGAGTCAGCTGTATCATTTTCCTCTCAGGCAAGACGACCTTAACATGACGTTGTGATTCCTTGTGCGGATCCAACATATGGGTGGGCACCCTTAGGCCCCACACTTTTGGTGTCTAGATTATCTATGAATGGTGTTTAGGGGTATAGTCTATTTAAAGGGTACTTGCACGAGCATCACCAGGTCAAAGAGTCTTCGGGAACGCATCAGGGTTTTAGCCTGCCCGAAAGGGGGCTTAACGGAGGTGAGCCGGCCCCGAAGGATCGTGCAGACATATGAGGTCACGGAGATGGCAGTGATTGGCTTGGACCAACTACTGGGCCCCACATCCTGGAATTGTGCACGGGAAAGTATGCCTGGTTGTGCAACAAGGAAGTTGATCTCTCATGGGTAAAGTAACGCACCTCTGCAAAGTGTTAGAACTGTAACTTGTTACTCCATGTTCTGGGAAGGAGCTGTGAACGCGGCGGGAAAGGAACTCCATGAAAGTTCTGGTAAACCCGTGAAGGCTGACGGACATAGCTTTTCAGAATAAAAGCAACCTTTGAAGAAATGTTTACGAAAACTTGCATTGCCTATGACCTATGGTCTGTGGCTATATATATAGTGCATCAAACACTCCTTTTCTAGTGGACTTGCTGAGTACGCTCGTACTCAACGTATCTTCTTAACCCTTGCTAGATTCTGAAGCCAATACAAACAACGTCTACATCAAATTCTACTCGAGGAAGTCTTTATCAACAGCTCAAGTCTTCAATGAAGTTAAGAAAGTCAACATATACATCAAATCAAGTGAAGACGAAGTTACTGATTAGTTAGAAATATAATCTCTAGCCATAGGACCTATTTCTGTAGCATATTGCAATAGTAGCAATGCCAGACCAATATTTCAGATATTAGTCTGATTAGTATGATAGTTTTTGAGTTGTTTATTTCTGATTCTGCTCTGGAAGAAGTTTCTTTCTCTCTCTTTAACCTAGAATGCTCTTTAGATCTTATGTAAATAGTTGAGTTGTAACCTTTAGCCATGTCTTGGACCCGCCGTGTTTCTGTTGTACCACTCTGAGGAATGTAATACTAGTGAAAGGTGGTTCATTGGTGTTATGTCTATGACTATAGTATATTACATCATGCAGTGGTATGCTGGGTCACTGCAAATATGAAGTATATGCTTGACAGATCATAAGTTGAAAATATCATGTCTCTTGAGTACGAGGGTCATTCCTCATGCTACTCAACTTTAGTCACAAGCAATTTCTTGTCATTGTAAGTATATGTGTATCATAGAGAACCGCCAACGGGGTACCCCTTGCCCCATGACACAAGAGCTATCCAATATTAAAATGACAAGGCAACAGACAGTGAGCATCTCAGCAATCTTTTTATTTACCATGAGCATGGTGCTTTTTTTCTCTTTTCTCTTTTTTTACTCTTTTTCTATATATTTTTGAAGATTCTTCATATATTGCTCACTATGGTTGTGCTGCAAGTTTCCACCATGAATAGGCATGGCTTAGACTAGCCGCCCAGGTGTTTATCTAACACATATATAATACTCCATGGACTTACAAGCTCACCTTTTATTTCAGACCGCCGACATCCATAAACAAAAGATCATGATATCAATTGGATAAATATGTAAAAGTTTTGAAAGCGTTCCCCATGACAACATGATTCTGCTAACTCTCAGTTTATAATTTGCAAGCATATATGCAACATAGAGGGGAACAATGGTTCAATTTTACCAGGTGCAAGAATGTAAAGTGTGCCATCAAGTTTGTGAGATATTTAATCACTAATTTTCACATAACAAGTTTAATTTGGAAGATAAATAAACACATGAATATACTGGGAATGGTGTAACACACCATGCATAGGAATTTGTAGTGGACTCTTTGGAATAAGTTGGTTTCTTGGGAGTTGGGTGCACGAGTAGAGCTCATACTCAGTACAAGTGGAGGCTACCAAAAGACTAGGAGTGACCAACTAAGAGAGCAATAATGGCCATAATCATGCAAAGCGGCAAAACATTATTAATTAAAGCATAAAGTGATATCACTAGTCAAAAACTAAATGATCATAGAGGCTAAGGTGACTAGTTCATAGTCATAACGTGGTGTGAGCATGTGTCAAGTCAACCCAAATAAAGCATCAAAGGAGAATACCACAATATTATGCTTTTGTATGCTAAAACAACGCATGATTCTTTCAAGGCACATTAAGCAATCTCAATTGTTTGGAACAAGTAATGCTACAACAATAATCACTAAGAATATGGTCAAAGAAACATCTAACATGATATGATAAAGTCTAGGCCACCGTCAAAACAAGCTTCCTTTTGTACCACTATAAGCATGAAACTTCATACTCTCTTCCAACACCAATTGACTTATTTGAAACAACTCACAAAGATAATAATCAATAAAGACCAGTGAGCTTGTCTCACAAAACTACAAAGAAGAACTAAAAAGTTCTAAGTAGAAAGCATGAGAAAACTAAAGCTAAACGCAATGCTAGCAAAAGAGAACACTCACAGAACAATAAGAGTGAAAACTAGAGTGTTCTAAACAATGAAAATGGAGTGTATCTCTCTCCAAAAGAAGTGTGCTGGGATCGAACCAGCTTATTGCAGCAAACAAAGCAAAGGAAAACTAAAAACAAAAACAAATACGCTCCAAGAACAACACAATAGTGCATGAAGCAATAAAAATAAAGTGTCTAGAAAGAAGACCTGCAATTTTTATTGATGAAGAAGGGGATGCCTTGGGCATCCCCAAGCTTTGACGCTTGTACCTCTTGAATATTTCTTGGGGTGAAACGGGTGGCATCCCCAAGCTTGAGCTTTTTTCCATTGTTCATATCATCACATCATTCTCCACATACACTTGAAACTTTCCTTCATACAAAACTTTAGACAATCTTCGTTAGCAACATTAGTGTATTCAAGATAATAAGTCTTTGGGTTCAATTTCAACTCAAGAAAAACTTCCATTAAAACACCAGCTACTGTAGCAATTCCTTTAAAAATCTTAAGTAATCAAAGAGAACTCAAAAAGAAACCGATTAAGAGGAAAATGCAAATAATGGCAGAAATCTGTCAAAACAGACCAGTAGGTAAAGACCGATTTTTTCGAAGACCTTCTGTACAAAACTAAAGAAAGTTAGATAAGAACCTGGGGCATAAGCAAAAAAATTACATATCAATCCGACGTACTAGGATTTTTCACGATTTTATATAGTGAAGCACAGAAATTTGTTTCAGGACAACAACTTTCCCAAATCTTAAGTCCCTCTTATAAGATCCCTCCTTTATAAAGGAAAAAGGATCCATGTGATTGCAATGCTAGTCCCTGGATCAATGCTAACATCCACAGTTTAAAATGAAGTACACAGAAACAAAGGTCATTATTACAAGTCATTCCAGAGACAAACATAGTCTTTTACAAACTCCATGGCCACTGGCCTAGTACAAGAGTTTAAATATGTAATAAGATAAATAAGTCTTCATCTTCATGTGCCACAGGCAAGCATGTTGAGTGTAGACTCATAACCCCTAATCACCATCAGAATAACCTACAACATCACAAGTTACAGCCACAGTGGGTCAATACAATGGAATAGTATTGGCAAGTGATACCTTAGAATAATATTGGTAGCTAGATACTATATGCATTTGTCTAAGTGTAGCTTAGGCTTGCTTTGCTCAAAATAGGTTTTTCCTATTAGTTGAAAACACTAAGTTTTTCTTTGATAAAATATTTCCCAAGGAACCACCAATATACATTGGTGAACCTTCACCCTTGTTCAACCACAAGTTTTTACTTAGAAATTGGGATGAGGAGATTCTTGATAGCTTCCATGTCTTGATGCTCAAGTTGTCCAATACCAGGGACATGGCTAAGTACTTAGATTCTTCCATCTGCAGAGGTTGTGCACTTTCCCCACAAGACTTGATTTTCACCAAGACAGGACCTTTCAGAAGCCTTCCCTTAGACCAAATGGACGCGTTCCAACCTATCATCCCACTACCACCAACTGTCCAAATGGCTAAGTTATTGCAACCTATGAGATCCAGGCAGAGCCCATATTGCCAAGTGGCTGCACTAGAAGCTTCTTAACATATGGCATCTCAAATCCCTTTGTTCCTGGGTGGCTTTCCACAAGTGAGATACACAAGGTAAACCATAGAAATGGGCCTTGTGTAACCACTCAACACAAAACATTCTTTCCATTCCACCCAGGTGTGTCATTCACTTAGTTATTTTATTAACAAAGCACAAGTCCAAAGACTTAGAAATATTTTCTCATAGCATGAATATATTACCACCCTTGGTTGCTACTAGCTAGGCTAAGCATGGCATTGACAAGGATATTAACTTAGAAACTTTCTAGCAATTCTACAACTACTAGGATTTCCCAAGCATAGCATATAGATCAAAATATTCATGCAAGTCTAGCAAAATATTTCTAGTGCAAAGTTGAAAACATAGGAATGAAATCATGAAGTACCACTTGCCTTGGTAGCTTGGGGAGTAGCAACAATCCTCACAATCACAATCACTACTTGCACCAAAATCTACACATAAAATGATGGCACAAAATGACATACACAATTTATACAAGCAAAAATACATGATTGTATGCAATATGCCATGTGATGATTTTCTACACCAAACAAGACAAGTGCACAGTACTGAAACATAAACAAGACAAAAACTTGCCAAAAATAACTTTATTTGAATACTAGAACATTTTCCAATTAATTTCTATACTCAAATTATGCCTACAAATGTTTCTGCAAAAACAACCATTTTCACAGAGGCAAAACATTAAACACATTGCATAGATGGAAAGGATTTTCTCTCCTGATTCCATTGATATAAAATTTGTCAAATTTGGACGTGGCATTCAAAAGTTATGAATTAAACAAGTTTAACATCTAATAGATCTAATTCAAACTTTTTAAAACAAAACTCGTGCCACGCGGCAATCTCTGGTTGGCTGGTACCGCTTCGCGCTGGATCGCGCTCACGCACCGTCAGATCAACTTAACATCTAACGGCTCAGATCTAATTGTACCTCTTCGTTTAAGTGGATCTATCGCATCCACTGGATCTAAATCGAATGGACTAAAACTACTAACCCTAAACGGGCGGCGCTAGCGGCGGCGACAGGCGGCGGCGTGCTCAGTCAGCGGCGGAGCCGGCGAACTAGGTCGCGCGGGGAGGTGTGAGGATGCTCACCAGAATCGCCATGACGAGGAGATGCTCAACGTGTGCTCGGTTGGCGAAGGGGCGCTTGGGGTTGTCGTGGATTGCTCGTCGGAGAAGTCCCTGGCGATGGTGTTCTCTGTTGGCGACGGAGTCGACGTTCTGGGCCACTCTAAGATGAGAAAAGGGTTCCGTTAGATGCGTAGGATGCTGGGGATCACACGCATATCAAACAAAGGGAGAGGGGAAGCTGGGTCTTGCGGGGAATGGTCGCCGGAGTTCGAACAGACGGTGGCGGAGCTCAGTCGATGACGCTGCCAAGGCTACAGAGCATGCGCGAGCAAACGGAGGGCGTCAGTAGATGCACACGGAGATGTAGAATAAGCTAGTCTGAACCAGAGGCAGAGGGGGACACGGGGCTTACCGGAATTCGACCGTGAACTTGTGAGAGCAGAGGGGCGTCCAGAGAGAAATACGAGCAGCCTGGTGTCTCCGGTGGGGTGTGGTTTGGGGGAAAAGGAGGAGGGCGACATGGTGCTTAAGTAGGCGAGGACGCGGGCGTGAATTACTCGAGCATTGAACAGGAATTGAAGCCGCGAATCAATCAGGAAACGGCCGAGTGATTTGGGGGAGGAACTCGTCGCCAGGTGGAGACGATGACCGTTGCGTGGGCCGTGTTGTCAGCGAGGGAAAAAGAGAGGAGGTGGGGTCCCTGCATCAGCGACTCTGTGGGTGTGTTTGTGGGTAAAGGAAAACGCTTCGCGGGAGGGGATAGTTGGGCTAGATTGGGTCGAACTGGGCTGGTTGGGCCAGTTTGGCTGTTTGCTTTATTTTTTTCTCCTTTACTCCTTTTCTTTTTCTGTTAGATTTTCTAGAAATGGTTTTCAAACTCTAATTCAAACAAGTTTGATTTCAAAACTTCTCTGGATTCTTGTACTGGGAAATTTGTACTCAAATGTGTGTCAATCACTTCTGTTTACTCAAACAACTTTTGAACACTTGAGAAATAAAATAAAACCAAGCCTTATGAGATATAAATAATAGGCATAAAATTGGTCTTATTTTCATACTTTGTTTTGAAAACTTTGCCCAAGCTTTTGAAAGCACTTAAGTTTGAACTCAAAACTTTACTGAATGAAATAAATACTTTTCTCATTAGAAGGTAGCACTAAGGCTAGAGCATACCTACATAAAATAATGAGCAACATATGATCCTGATTTTGAAATGGTTTTGAAAAGGAACCTTAATTTATCATGTATGCATGGATGATATGCGTGAGTTTGAAACATGATTTTAGGGATGTTACACCTCTCATTAGAGGCTATTCTTGGCACAAAAACCACACAAAAAGGATAAGGAGAGGTTATTATAGAGGCAATATCTTCAAGGACTCAACAAAACAAAAATAAACTGAAAGAAAAAAACATAATGGGTTGTCTCCAAAAAGCTCTTTCTTTATAGCCATTAAGATAGGCTTGATAATTTTGATGATGCTCACATAAGAAATATGAATTGAAGTAAAAGAGAGCATCAAGAAGAAAATATAAAAGAAATTTAAGTCTAACCCACTTGCTATGAAAAATAATCTTGTAAAGAAACAAGTCATGAAAGCACAAAGCAACAAGCATAGGAAAGAAAAACAAGTGCAACTTCAAAATTTTCAACATAAAGAGGGGAAACTTAATATTGTTGAGATACATAAAACCATGTTTCCCTCTCTCATAATAAATTTTCAGTAGAATCATTAATAAAATTAACAATACAACTATCACATGAAACATTCTTATCATGATCCACATGCATATAATAATTATTACTCTCCACATAAGCATACTCATTCTTATTAATTATAGTGGGAGCAAATTCAACAAAATGGCTATCATTATTATTCTCATCACCATAGTCATCAAATATAGTAGGCATATTGTAATCGTAATTAATTTTCTCCTCAATAGTAGGTGGACTAAAAATATCATATTCATCATTGTAATCATCATATATTGGAGTATAGTATCATCATAGAAAATTTTCTCCTCTAAAGCAGATGGACTGAAAATACCATATTCATCATTATAATCATCATATATTGGAGGTATAGTATCATTATAACAAATTTTCTCCTCTAAAGCTGGGGAACTAAAAAGATCATTTTCATAAAAACTATCTTCCCAAGCTTAGACTTTTCCATAACATTAGTAATAATGGTGTTCAAAGAATTCATACTAATTACATCGCTATTAGCATGCAAATAAAGTTCCATAGGATTTTTAATTTCCTCTTCAAACATTTCATGTCCTAACTCAAGATAAATTCTATAAAGCTCTCTAATTTTTTTATTGTTTTCCATTAAACCTAACTAGTGAAAATAAAAACAAGAAACTAAAAGATATAATTGCAGAATCTATAGGAAATAACTTCGAGCACTCACACACCAGTAACGGACTAGAAGATAGCTTACTAGCCATAGGATGTGAGTACCTTTTACCTTACCTCCTCGGAAACGACGCGGGAAAAGTGCTTGATGTCCATGCACGCTTCTATTCTTGTAGACAGTGTTGGGCCTCCAAGTGCAGAGGTTTGTAGAACAGAAGCATGTTTCCCTTAAGTGGATCACCCAAGGTTTCTCGAACTCAGGGATGAAGAGGTCATAAGTATCCCTCTCAAGCAACTCTGCAATCAATATAAAAGAAGTTTCTTGTGTCCTAATGACCCAAAAGTATCGGGGATCGCAACAGTCTTCGGGGGTAGTATTACCCAATTTATTGATTCGACACAAGCGGAGCCAAATAATACTTGCAAGCCTTAACAACTGAGTTGTCAATTCAGCTGCACCTGGAAATAGTTCTTCCTCATAGAAGTTTACCAGTAGCAACAACAAAGCAACAACAGCAGTGAAATAGGAGCAATAGTAACAGTAGTAGCAAACAGTAGGATATGAGCACGATAGGCATAGGGATGGATGGACGCGTGTTGCATGGATGAGTCTAAACATGTAACTTCAAGACCTAGGGCAATTGCAGATAAATAAAAATAAGCATCCAAGTACTAAACAATCATAGGCATGTGCTCCATATATAGTCATGCGTGCTCGTAATGAGAACTTGCACAACATCTTTTGTCCTGCTAGCACGTGGCAGCGGGGCCTCTAGGGAACTAATGGCAATTAAGGTGCTCCTTTTAATAGAGCACCGGAACAAACCATTAACACTCCGTGAACACATGTGATTCTCACATCACAGCCATCCCCTCCGGTTGTCCCAATTCCTGTCACTTCAGGGCCTTTGGATCCAGACAATGATATGTGTACACAACTTGCAGATAAGATCACAAACAATACTATCATAATGATTCAACAATAAGTTCAGATCTGAGATCATGGCACTCGGGCCCTAGTGACAAGTATTAAGCCCAACAAGTTGCAACAAAGTCAAATAGCACTAATAGAGATACTAAGAACTATGCCCTAACAATCTTATTCGATTATGTGATAGAACTCATCCAATCCCTACCATCCCCATAGCCTACAGCGGGGGATTACTCACTCATGGATGAGGGAAACATTGATGGTTGATGGAGAGGAATTGGTGATGATGATGACGATGATCCTCCCCAAATTCCCCGTCCCAGCCGGGTGCCAGAACGGAGTTTCTGGTTCTGAGTCACTACTTCTGGTGGTGGCAGCGCAACGGAACTCTTTCTAGAAAAACGTTGAACCCCCCTTGGTTTTTATGTCAAGAGGATTCTTATAGGCGAAGAGGGAGGCCGAGGGGGTGCCTGGGGTGGCTGCACCCCCTAGGCGCGGCCAGGCCTGGCCCATGCCTGGCAGGGGTGTGGGCCCCCCAGGCATCCACTCCGTCTCGTACTCTAGCTCCGTGGATCTTCTGGTGAAATAGGATTTTTGGAATATTATCCGGTATTTTTCCTGATAGTTGATTTTCTGCACAAAAACTAGACACCAAGGTAATTCTGTTGAAAACAACGCCAGTCTGTGTTAGTTGTATCAAAATCACACAAGTTTAGAGGAGAAACAATAGAAAAAGTGTCCGGGAGAGTAGATACGTTTTGGACGTATCAACTCCCCCCAAGCTTAGCTTATTGCTTGTCCTCAAGCAATTCAGTTGAAAACTGAGTGCGATAAAAGAACTTTCATGAACACATTTTATTCATATGATGTATATATTCTCAGCACAAGAGTAGATACTTAAACCATTCATAATAAGAAGTATGCAACTAAGTCTACTCAATAGTCATTGCAAGCTATGAAGAGAAACCAACTCAATAATAATAAGTAGCATGGAACATAAACATAAGCAACATTGCAATGCTCATAGAAAGGTATGATTGAGTGGTATCTCGCTTTCCTTTGTTTTATAGCACAATATAAATGCCAAGGCACCTCTAAAGTCACATTAAGACTAGAAGTAAAGATATCAGAGATACAATCATCAAAGTCATGAAATAATTAACCAAGTTTTGGAACAAACATAAGAATGCCAATTATGCTCTCAAGAAGGTGCTCATAGAATAAGTGGTGACTCAACAAGGAAGTGAAAAGGTTTTGAAAAGTTTGAAAGGCTTCCAAATGCTGAAAGTAAGGTACTAATTAGCTTTGAGCTCTCATTGCCCCTATCATAGGCATCTTCATGTGGTTAAGGTGAAAGTGAGGTCCAATCTGAGTTATATGCTTGACAGACCATAAACTGGAATCCCATGTCCCTTGAGTACGAGGGCCGCTCCGCATGCTACTCAACTTTGGTTACCTATAAGTTCTTGTCATTGTAAAGACATGCATATCATAGAGAATCGCCAACGGGGTACCCCTTGCACATGATACATGAGCTATCCCGTGATCAAAATGACAAGGAAAGTAGTCAATGAGCATCTCAGCGATCTTTTTATTTACTATTTGTATAGATTTTTATTAAGGATGCTTCACAGATGCTCACTATGGTAATGCTACAAGTTTCCACCATGATTAGGCATGGCTTAGGCTAGAGTCCCAGGCGTTTCTCTAACACACACACACACACACACATATATATACTCCATGAACTCACAAGCTCCCCTTTTATTTCACACCAACGATATCCGCACACAAAAGAGCAAGGTGTCAACCGGATATGTATCCATAAGTGTTGAAAGCGTTTCCCGTGATAGCACAATTCTCCTAACTCCCAGCCTATAATTTGCAAGCATATAACTTTCATGGATAGGTCACAATGGTTCAGGATTATTAAGTGCAAGAAATAAAGTGTGCCAGCATGTTCATGAGAGCTTTACTAACTAACTTTCTCAAAGCAGTCAAACATTTTATTTGGAAGAAAACAAGGCATATAGAATATGCACTGAAATAGAAAATGATGCTAATAGTTAGGTGTGGTGGACACAGTTGGCAATAATGGTTTTGGGGAGTTGGAAGCACAAGTAGAGCTCATACTCAGTTCAAGTGAAGGCTAGCAATAGAGAGGGAGCGACAAACGAGAGAGCAATAATTGTCATAATCATGCTTGCAACAAAACATGACTAATTATGGCATGAAAGTGATACAAGAACTCTGAGGCAAAATAAATCATCAGGCTTACTTACTATTGTTTAGTCATATGCATGCGTGAGCATGTTCCAAGTCGATTCACATGAAACTTTCAGAGGAGGATACCATAATATCATACCAAAATATGAATAAAACAATGCAAGCAAACATTCATATGACATGCTAAAAACTATTAGCAAGCTGGACCTAATCACAAACAGGCGAGAACTACTAAGCATCCATCAGTAACATACACCTTACATGAACAGACTAAGCATGCTCACAATGATGAGTATATGTACAAAAATGAAAACAAATAGAGTTCGTTACCAGGATCTTACCACACCTCAATTTGTCTTAATCTTCATTATTTCTATTCACTTGTATGACTTGAATAATAACATGAAACGAAATTCCACCGAGGATGACTGAACCCTGCAAAGAACTCACAAAACCAAAGAAGAACAACAAATATTTTTGTTGTTTTCGATTTTTTAAAGCAAGACAAACAAAGCAAAATCTTTTTGGATTTTTCTTTAAGGCAAACCAAAGCTAAAAAGCAAAGAAACAAACCAAGAGAAACATTGAAAATATTTTTGGTATTTTTGTGTTTTGGAGAAAGCAGCAGCAACAACCAAAAATAAAGTGAAACAATGGATATACAAAGAACCGACAAAACATGATATATAGATGAGTGTGATGTCGGTATACCTCTCCCCAAGGTTAGGCTTTTGGCCTAAGTGGGGCTCAATACCGCAGGTAGTAACTCCAAGATGGTGGGTCATCATAGGAATGATCATAGTCAGGCACTTGCGATGAACAAGACGTGCCCCAATCATATGAGGCTGCTGGTATGAAGACTCTCCCAAGTTGGAGGGCTGAACCGAATCATCTTCGGCATCCTCTCCAACATTCTCCTCTTGCTGGGAGAGTTCCGCCACATATGTGTCAAACTCCTCCTCCGTGAGCGACCATCCTTCCTATTATCAAAATTAAACAAAGTAGCTGCAGGCAAATAAACTACTTTCTTAGTCCTACCCCCCCTCCAACCACGCTTGGCAAAAGATAATTCATATGGTAAACTTCTCACATTAGCCCCTAAAGAAAAAAAATTATGCTGAATCATGGTTTCAAGATCAAGCCTCTCTGTGGGGAACCGATAATCTGAATGGTGAGGCTCTAAACCATGGAAAGCTAGCAACCTAGAGGCAATGAGACCTCCACAAATTCCACCCTTCTCGCGGTTAGTGGCAAGACGGTAAGCTATCAAAGCACCCAGGTTTTAAGATCTATCCCTATTCAAAGCAGCTGAGATAAAAGCTAGATCAAAAGAAGATAACTTTCTAGCAATCTTTCTAGCAAGAACACACTTGGTAATGAAATAGGCAAAATATCTAATGGATGGGAACTGAATGTTCCAAATTTTACCACTTTCCTTCGAGAAGTCAAAACCTTGGCAAATCTCAGCATATAAATCCGTAAGTAACTTGGGCCTCTCCTTGATCTTCTCACAAGATCCCCAATGAGGTACTCTAATTGCTGCACAGAAATCAACATAAGGCAGGTCGGCGGCTATATTGTATATTTTATAATGGACCATGGGATTAGATGAAGACCAAGTAAACCGGAAGTCTTGCACAACAGCCATGGTTAGATTAACATATTGAAGTGGTTCCCCTTCAAATAAGTGTTCCAACCCTGCATTGGTAATCATAGTTTGGAAATCTTGGAAGATCCCCGCGACTCTCATAAATTCAGGGCATGGATATATGGAACGAAAGACTACATCCTCATGATGAACTTTCATTGGCTCCGGTACCATCAAATCATATTGATTCAGTGGGTAAGCACTCATCTTCCTTTCTGAAATTTTTAGACAAACATCAAACCATGTGATTTCCAAGTAGATAAATGATGAGAAACTACTATAGGAACTTGCTAGAGGGATACACATGCATCAAAATGAAATCTCTAAGCATAGAACAAGCATGCAAACTCACACAACCTGACACCTATAGCAGAAAAATACTCAAGATACAATCTACCAATCACAAATCTAATTGGACAACTGGAGGAGGCACATACCAAGGAGAAATCCATCCAAAAATTAGCAACAAAGATGGGCTAAGCAAGGAGATAGAAAATCGCGAGCAAGAACAACAGGAACTCGAGATTGAGATAGTTTTCCGGTGTTTTTCGGGAGAGAGAAAGAAGATGGCTGGGAGGAGGTGATACGTCGGAAACGTATCTATAATTTTTGATGCTTCATGCTTGTTTAGTATCTACTTTGCTTTGCTTGTCTATACTTTGAGGTGCTTTTTACATGATTTCTGGTACTAACCTATTAACAAGTTGCCACAGTGCCAGATGCATGTTTTCTGCTGTTTTTGGTTTCAGAAAAGTTAGTCAAGAAATATTCTCGGAATTGTATGGGACAAATGCCAAAGTTAATTACTTTCCGTGGGGAACAAGAAGTCCAGAGGGGAGACGAGGAAGCGTGCCAGGGCGGCCAACCCCCCTCCCCCCAGGCGTGGCCAGGGGTGGGCCCATGCCTAGGTAGGTTTTGACCCCCCTGGTCGCCTCCCCGGCCTCCCCCTTCGCCTATAAGAAGCCCCCAATGTAGAAACCCTAAGCTAGATGGTTGTATCTCCTCCTTTGTGCTTTTATGTATAGATCTTGTGAGCTCCGTTCATGATCAAGATCTAATCTATTTGTAATCATGCATGTTGTGTTTGCGGGGATCCGATGGATATTGAGATTATTATGTTGGTTTGATTAATGGTTTTGTCTTTATGATTCTATCATGTATGTGATGTTTGTGATCTTGCATGCTCTCTGTTGTTAGTAGTTATCTTGGCCAAGTAGTTGCTAGTGACTCCAAGAGGGGGTATTTATGCTCGATAGTGGGTTCGTGCCTCTAGTTTCTAAGGGAAGTGACAATAATCTCTTATGTTGTAGATGTGTTGTTGCTACTAGGGAGAAAACAATGGTCTCTTCTTCATGGAACATGTGGACTGGTTACCTTACACACGGTGCTTAAAGCAGTTGTCTGTTGCTTGCAATTTAATACTAGAGGGGGTTCGGATGATAACCTGAAGGTGGACTTCTAGTCATAGATGCAGTTGGATGGCGGTGTATGTATCTTGTTGTATTGCCCAATCGGATCTCATAGGATCTTTCTGACTAGTAATTGCATTGTTATCCCTTGCTCAGTTCCTGTCAATTGCCCTGCTGTAATTTGTTTACCCTTCATGCCATGTTGTTTATCTAAGGAGAGCACCTCTAGTGAACTATGGACCTCGGTCCAATCTTTACCATTAATACATCTTCCACTGTTACTTGTTTACTTGCTGCAAACCACCATTACCTTCCACACCATACGTTTAATCCTTTGTTACATCAAACCGGTGAGCTTCACAACCTGACTGATTCGTTGGGGCAAAGTCTTGAGTTTGTGTTATGTAGATCTCCGCGTTGTTTGCAACACTTGTGTGACGTTTCCTTCCTCCTACTGGTTCGTTAACCTCGGTCTCCACTAAGGGAAAACTTGCTGTTGTGCTGCTTCACACCTTGCTCTTGGGGTTCCCAATAGACTCCACTTCAAGCACCAAGTTCTCGGGTGCCATCAAGGAGTCATCAACAAGTTTTATGGCGCCATTGCTGGGGAGGCTAAGGACGTCTTCACAAGGGGAGTCCTTCACTTCCTTTCTCTTTACTTTTTTTTAGGTTGCTTTGTTTCTTTTGCTTGGTTTTGTTTGCCTCTTTTAAAAAAAAACCCAAAAAAATTAGTCTAGTTTGGTTTGCTTGCTTTATTCAAAAAAAAAACAAAAACATTAGTTCCTGCTCTAGCTGCTGCTGCTATTTTTTTTGGCTTGCCTACCTTTGCTAAAATGAAGTCTGCTGAGAACACCAAGTTGTGTGACTTCACTAGCACCAACAACAATGATTTCCTTAGCACACCTATTGCTCCACCTGCTCCTGATGCTACCTTTTATAAAATTAAGCCGTCTTTGTTGAATCTTGAGATGAGAGAGCAATTTTCTGGTGCTGGTTCTGATGATCCTGATGCCCATCTCAATAGCTTTGTTAAACTTTGTGATATGCAAAAGTATAAGGATGTAGATGGAGACATTATTAAGCTCAAGATGTTTCCTTTCTCCTTAAGAGGAAAAGCTAAAGAATGGTTGCTTTCTTTGCCTAAAAATAGTATTGATTCTTCGACTAAGTGCAAAGATGCTTTTATTGGAAAATACTATCCTCCTGCTAAGATTATATCTATGAGAAGTGACATTATGAAATTTAAACAACTTGATAGTGAACATGTTGCTCTAGCTTGGGAAAGAATGAAGTCTTTGGTTAAGAATTTCCCCACTCATGGACTCACTACTTGGATGATTATCCAGACTTTTTATGCAGGTTTGAACTTCTCCTCAAGAAATCTGTTAGATTCAGTTGTTGGAGGTACTTTTATGGGCCTCACTTTGGGTTCTGCAACAAGGCTCCTTGATAATATGATGGTTAACTACTCTGAATGGCATGTTGAGAGAGCTCCACATGGTAATAAGGTAAATTCTGTTGAGGAAACTTCCTCTTTGTGAAAAGATTGATGTTATTATGGCTATGCTTGTTAATGGGAAAGCTCCTCTAGATCCTAATAGTGTTCCCTTAGCCTCTTTGGTTGCTCAAGAAGAGCAAGTTGATGTGAACTTCGTTAGAAAAAACAATTTCAACAACAATGCCTATAGGGATAATTTTGGCAGCAACAACAATTATCGGCCTTATCCTCCTAATAATGGAAATTCCTATGGAAGCCCTTACAATAATGCTAGAAGTGCCCCCTCTGAACTTGAAGTCATGCTCAAGGAATTTATTACTCCCTCCATTTCAAGGCTTAAGGCATCCTCGTTTTGCGTGTTTTTTCTTTGACCAAGAATTACTCTAAATACGTAAAGAGTTTTGGTATAAAACTAGTATCACTGGAAAGTATTTTTCAATATGAATCCAACAGTACAAATTATGTACAATATAATCAAGAGTTTGTTGCTTAATTCTTTTGGTCAAACTTTGCTTTGGAAAGCGTGTGCGCCTTAAGCCTTGAAATGGAGGTAGTAGTAAACAAACCACTTTCAATAAGACTATAGAGGAAAAGCTTTTAACTGTTGAGAAAAATATATCCTCTTTGTCTAAAGCTCAGTCTTCCTTGATTAATAAAATGGCTGCTAAACCTGAAACCATGGAAAACACCTTTGCTACTGCTCATTCCATGGAAGTTCTATTGATGAAAATGTTAGGCTGTTAGCTCAACTTCATGCTAGGTGGGAAAGGGAAGCTGAAATTGATAGAAACAATAGTGTGTACACCATCACCACTAAACCACAAGTAGTCCCTATTCCTCCTCCTACTATGCCTAAGCCTATTGAGCCTAATACTAGTGATGCTAAGTTTAATTTTGATATTGATGGTTGCAATATTTCTGAAGTGATTATGTTCCTTCAAAAGCTTTCTAGAAGTCCTGATGCTAGTGATATGCATGTTGCCTTTACCAAACACATTATAGATGCTCTTGTGAAAATTAAGGAAGAGAAGCTAAACAAAAAGTTTATATGCCTAGCAAAGTAGAAGATAGTTGGGAACCCATTATTAATATGCAAGTGAATGACTTTGATCTCAAAGATTCATGTGATCTTGGTTCTAGTGTCTCTATTATTCCTAGGAAGATTTATGGAATGCTTGATTGGCCACCATTGGAAGATTGTTATTCGGATGTCCCACTCAATGATAATGCTAAGAAGAAACTCATAGGGAGTATGTAACATCCCTAAAATCATGTTTTCAAAGATTGCATATCATTCATGCATGCATATCATTTAGGGATCAAATATCAAACCCATTTCAAGAAAACAGAAGCACTAAGTGCTATTATTTTATGTGAGCATGCATTAATCTAATGCCACTCTCAAATGAGAGTATAATTGTTTTAAAGCAAGCTTTGTTTGCTCTCATGTTGTTTTGGTTGAATGTTAGAGTTTGGACAAAAATTTACAAAACAAATATGGGTTTAAAACCATCTTCAAAACATATTCAAATCAAGTGCTATGGCTCTGTTTATTTTGATTTCTCCAATAAAACCTAGCAAGCCCAAGGAGACAGCAAGGTTTTATGTCTAATTTTATGAAGTTTATACTTTACAAAAATCCAGAAAAGGTTTGGATTTCAAATTCTTTTGAATTGTTTGAAAATGATTCCTGAAATTCATTCTGGAAAAAGAAAAATAAATTGAAAACCCAACTAGGACTGGCGCCAGCTATTCAGCCCAGCAGCCAAAGCAGCCCACCCGGGCCACTCCTCTCTCTGTCTTTCCCCACCCGCGCTCGCACACACCCACTCACTGACACCCCGGACCCACTACCACGTCAAGTTTGTCGTCAATCTCGCGCTGAAGACCTGCTCGCCGTGGCCGTTTCTTCCCCGACGCAAATGCGCTTAATTGGCGTTGATTTCTCGTGAGATTCTCGCCCCTGCTCCGCCTACTTAACCCCACCCCTCTGCAAACATTTCCCCTCACTCAGCGCCCCTACTCTGCCACCAGGCTGCCCACACTCTCGCTTACACCGCCATAGTACCGAGCCACTCCGGCAAGTGATTACGGTGAGCTCCAACTGCCCCTCTGCTTCTGGTTCATACGAGCGTGACCGCCACATCCTTGTGCATCTGCTGACACCCCTGGTTTTGTAGGATTTCGTAGCATGGAAAACAAAAAATTTCTACCGCATACAAACAAACAAGCCAAGATCTATCTACTAGATTGTAGCAACGAGTCGATGGAATAACTCACCCTCGAAGATTCCAAAGTGTTTAACGAGAGCGGATTCTCGTGGGTGATGTAGTCATACTCTTCCCGATCTCAAGATCGCGTAGACGATCCTTCCGGCGCTGCGTTCCGGTAGCGCTCCCGTAGTCGGTCACACGTTCGGTACTCGAAGAAGACCTTCCTCTCCCTTGTTCCAGCAGGCAGCGGAGGTTGTAGCACTCTCCTCGCGATTCCGGCAGCACAATGGCGTGGTACCGGAAGTAGAGGGGAGATCTCGCAGGGCTTCGCCTTAAGCCGGAGCGAGTATGGTGGATTATGAGAGAGCTCCTCGGCGATCTAGGTTTTAGACACACCAAGGAGGAGGTGCTAGAGCCGGCGGCTAGGGCTTGGGGCAGCCCAAGTCGGCCGCTAGGGCAACCCTAGGAGGCGGCGGCAGCTGCAGGAGGTGGTGGCGCCAAGCTAGGGTTTAGGGCAGGGAACTTGTGTGTCTCTAGGAGGGAGCCCTGCCCCTCCTTATATAGGTGGAGGGGCCGGCCGGCCAAGGGGGAGGGAGAGGAGTCCCTCCCCAACTCGGCTTGGAGGGGGCGCCGCCCGTTGGAGGAGGGAACTCCTCCCCAACTCGGTTTCCCCCTTCCTCCTCTTTTCCACTTTCCAAATTTAGCCGTTTGACTTCTCAATTTAGCTATTTGACTTTTCAAACTAGGATTTGAATTAATCCTTTATTTGGAACAGCGATGATACTTAGTACATGATGCAATCATACCAACTTGATACAACACATTCATGCACCCTTCCCCTCCGGAGTGCCGGACATTCCGGAACATTCTAGAACATTCCCGATGAAAACACCGGAATCATTCCCCAACTCCGAAACGGGACTTTCCTTATATGAATCTTATTCTCCAGACCATTCCGGATCTCCTCGTGATATCCCGGATCCCATCCGGGACTCCGAACAACATTCGGTATCTTTCTCATCATTCCATAACTACTCAAACAACGTCGAATCCTTAAGTGTGTCTCCCTACGGTTCGTGAATTATGCAGACATGATCGAGACACCTCTCCGAACAATAACCAATAGAGGAATCTGGAAATTCATATGGCTCCCACATATTTCTACGATTACTTTGCGATCGAATGAACCACTTACATACGATATCAATTTCCCTTTGTCTCATGATAATTTACTTATCCGAGGTTATGATCGTTGGTATCTCTGCATACCTAGTTCAACCTCGTTACCAATAAGTACTCTTTTCTCGTTCCCGTGATATGTGATCCCTTGTGAGCCAGTCACATGCTTGCAAGCTAATTGGATGACATTTCACCGGGAGGGCCCAGAGTATATCTATCCGTCATATGGATGGACAAATCCCACTCTTGATCCATGTGTTTCAACCAATACTTTCCGAACACTCAATGCCACCTTTATAGCCACCCAGTTACGATGTGGTGTTTGATGTCATCAAAGCATCCATCCGGTAAAGGTGATATGCATGATCTCATGGTCGAAGGAATTAGATTACTATGTATCAGAAAGCATATAGCAATTGAACTATTAAAATGACTTGATCTTTATGCTACGCTTATCTATACGAGTGTGTCCATCATATCATTCTCCTAACGATATGATCTTGTTGTTAATAACATCTCAATGTTCATGATAGGGAAACCACAATCATCTATTAACCAACAAGCTAGTATTATATAGAGGCTTTACTAGGGACTTTCAAATTAAGTTTACAAATCACACAAGTATTAATGTTTCCTTGTTAATACTATTATAGCATGAATGTAAACATTTATCATAAACACAAAGATATAATAATAACTACTTTTATTATTGCCTCTAGGGCATATCTCCAACAGTCTCCCACTTGCACTAGAGTCATCTAATCTAGATTACATGGTAATATACCGAACACCCATGGCAGTTTGGTGCTGGTCATGTTTTGCCCTCGGGAGAGGTTTAGTCAACGGATCCGCCACATTCAGATCTGTGTGTACTTTGCAAATTTTTATATCCCCATCTTGGATATGTTCTTGAATAGCGTGAAAACGTAGCTTGATGTGCTTCAGCTTCTTGTGTGACCTTGGTTCTTGCGCATTGGCTATGGCGCCCATGTTATCACAGTAGATAGACATTGGGTCCAGCGCACTAGGAACCACACCCAGCTCTGTAATAAACTCTTTCATCCATATCGCTTCTTGTGAAGCCTCCGAAGCAGCCATGTATTCCGATTTAGTTGAAGATCTCGCCACAACGCTTTGCTTTGCACTCCTCCAGCTAACTGTTGCACCATTCAAAATAAATACGTATCCAGATTGTGATTTAGAATCATCCGGATCGGTGTTCCAACTAGCATCGGTGTAACCATTAACAACGAGTTGTTCATTACCTCCATAAGAAAGAACCATATCCTTAGTTCTTCTCAAGTACTTAAGGATGTTTTTGACCGCTGTCCAATGATCCACTCCTGGATCACTTTGATATCTGCTAGTTAAACTAACAACATATGCAATGTCGGGTCTAGTACATAGCATGGCATACATTAGAGATCCTATGGCTGAGGCATAGGGAGTCTTACTCATCCTTTCTCTATCTTCTGCCGATGTCGGACTTTGAGTTTTACTCAAGGTCGTATTGGGAAACATGGGCAAGAACCCTTTCTTGCTATCTTCCATTCCAAACCTCTTTAGAACTTTGTCAAAATATGTACTTTGTGACAATGATATTTGGCGTTTCGATCTATCTCTATAAATCTTTATGCCTAATATGTAAGCTGCTTCGCCAAGATCCTTCATTGAAAAACTATTATTCAAATATTCCTTGACACTATTAAGAAGGTCTACATCATTCCCAATCAATAATATGTCATCCACATATAGTATTAAGAATGCTACAGAGCTCCCACTCACTTTCTTGTAAATACAAGCTTCTCCATAAGTTTGTATAAAATCAAAACTTTTGATCACCTTATCAAAACGTTGATTCCAACTTCGGGATGCTTGCTTCAATCCATAGATGGACCGTTGAAGTTTGCATACCTTGTTAGCATCTTTAGGATCAACAAAACCTTTGGGTTGCATCATATACAACTCTTCATCAATGTCTCCATTGAGGAATGTTGTTTTGACATCCATCTGCCATATCTCATAATCGTAATATACAGCGATTGCTAACATAATCCTCACAGACTTTAGCTTCGCTACTGGTGAGAAAGTCTCATCGTAGTCAACTCCTTGAATTTGTGAAAAGCATTTTGTGACAAGTCGAGCTTTATAGACAGTAACATTACCATCAGCATCTATTTTCTTCTTGAAGATCCATTTGTTCTCGACAGCCTTCCGGCCATCCGGTAAGTCCATCAAAGTCCATACTTGGTTTTCGTACATGGATCCAATCTCAGATTTCATGGCTTCTTGCCATTTATTGGAATCTGGGCTCATCATCGCTTCCTCATATGTCTCAGGGTCATCGGTGTTGTCCACCAACATGACACTCATAACGGGATCATACCAAGCTGGAGTGGTACGAGTTCTCGTTGACCTGCGAGGCTCTGTAGCAACTTCAACCGAAGTTTCATGATCATCATCATTAGCTTCCTCTCTTATTGGTGCAGGCACCACAGGAACTTCTTCCGGTGCTGCGCTACTCGCAATTTCGAGAGAAGGTTCGACAACCTCGTCGAGTTCTACTTTCCTTCCAGTCACTTCTTTCGAGAGAAATTCCTTCTCTAGAAAGGATCCATTCTTGGCAACGAAGATTTTGCCTTCGGATCTATGATAGAAGGTATACCAATAGTTTCCTTCGGGTATCCTATGAAGACGCATTTTTTCGCTTTGGGTTCAAGCTTGTCCGGCTGTAACTTCTTTACATAGGCTTCGCATCCCCAAACTTTAAGGAACGACAATCTAGGTTTCTTCCCAAACCATAATTCATACGGTGTCGTTTCAACGGATTTAGACGGTGCCCTATTTAAAGTGAATGCAGCTGTTTCTAATGCATAACCCCAAAATGATAGCGGTAAATCTGTAAGTGACATCATAGAACGAACCATATCTAAGAGAGTTCGATTATGACGTTCAGACACACCATTACGCTGTGGTGTTCCCGGCGGTGTCAACTGCGAAAGTATTCCGCATTTCTTTAAATGCTCGCCAAACTCGTAACTCAGATATTCACCTCCACGATCAGAACGTAGAAATTTAATCTTCTTGTTACGTTGATTCTCTACCTCACTTTGAAATTCCTTAAACTTCTCGAAAGTTTCGGACTTATGTTTCATGAAATAGATATACCCATATCTACTCAAGTCATCCGTGAAGGTAAGAACATAACGATAACCACCGCGCGATGCTACACTCATTGGACCACACACATCGGTATGTATGATTTCCAATAAGTCCGTAGCTCGCTCCATCATACCAGAAAATGGAGTCTTAGTCATTTTACCCATTAGACATGCTTCGCATCTATCAAGTGATTCGAAATCAAGTGATTCAAGAAGTCCATCGGAATGGAGTTTCTTCATACGCTTCACTCCAATGTGACCAAGACGACAGTGCCACATATAGGTCAAGTTATCGCTCGATTTTAAATGTTTAGCCTCAATGTTATTAATATGTGTATTTCCACTATCGAGATTCAATAAGAATAGACCATCTATCAAAGGTGCATGTGCATAGAACATATTACTCATATAAATCGAACAACCATTATTCTCGGATTTAAACAAGTAACCGTCTCACAATAAACAAGATCCCGATATAATGTTCATGCTTAACGCAGGCACCAAATAACAATTATTTAAGTATAAAACTAATCCCGATGGTAGATGAAGGGGTAGCGTGCCGACCGCGATCACATCAACCTTTGATCCGTTTCCAACGCGCATCGTCACCTCGTTCTTCGCTAGCTTCCGTTTATTCTGCAGCACCTGTTTCGAGTTACAAATATGAGAAACCGAACCAGTATCAAATACCCAGGCACTACTACGAGTACTAGTGAGATACACATCAATAACATGTATATCAGATATACCTTTCTTCTTGATGTTGCCGTTCTTCAAATCCAACAAGTACTTTGGGCAATTCCGCTTCCAGTGACCTTCTCCCTTGCAGTAAAAGCACTCAGTATCAGGCTTAGGTCCAGCCTTGTTCTTCTTCGTCGGCGTGGTAACTTTCTTACCACCCTTCTTGAAGTGTCCCTTCTGCTTAGACTTGCCTTTCTTGAATTTGGTGGTCTTATTGACCAACAACACTTGGTGCTCTTTCTTGATCTCCACTTCTGCAGACTTCAACATGGCAAAGAGTTCTGACAACGTCTTGTTCATGTTTTGCATGTTGTAGTTCATCACAAAGTTCTTGTAACTTGGTGGTAGTGATTGGAGGACACGGTAAATCCCCAAAGTATTAGGAATCACAATACCCAAGCTTTGAAGTTTGTTTGCGTGCCCAGACATCTTAAGCACATGCTCGCTGACGGAGCTGCCCTCTTCCATCTTGCAGTTAAAGAACTTTTCAGAAGCCTCATAGCTTTCAATTGCCGCATGAGTCTCAAAGATTAATTTGAGATCCTCGACAATATCATATGGGTCTGAATTCTCAAACCTTTTCTGAAGCTCCGATTCTAAACCATACAAGATAGCACACTGAACTGTGGAGTACTGAGTCTTCCGAGTAAGGTAAACATTCTTTACTTCATCGGAAGCATCAGCTGCAGGTGGGTCACCCAGCGGTGCATCCAGCACATAGGTTAAATTACCAGCTGTGGGGACAATCCTCAAATTGCGGAACCAATCCGCGAAGTTGCTTCCATTGTTTTTCAACTTTTCTTTCTCTAGGAACGCATTAAAATTGATGGTAGGGGCTGCCATTGATCTACAACATATTTGCAATAGTTTAGACTAAGTTTATGACAAATTGAGTTCAAATTAATAAATTTAATCTAGGTGAACTCCCACTCAAAACAATATCCCTCACATTGTTTTAGTGATCACACGAACCAAATCCACCACATCAACGCCGATCATCACGAGAGTTGATATAGTTTCAATGGCGAACAATCGACATGTTCATCATATCTACTATATGATTCATGCTTTACCTTTCGGTGATCCGTGTTCCGAGACCATGTCTGTACATGCTAGGCTCGTCAAGATCAAACCTTAGTTTCCGCATGAGCAAATCTGGCTTGCTCACGTTGTATACACTTGCGGAATCTAACACACCCGATCATCACGTGGTGCTTCGAAACAACAAGATTTAGCAACGGTGCTAACTAAGGGTGAACACTTTATGACTTGAAATTCATGTGCATGAGGGATCATCTTATAATGCTACCGTCGTCTACTAAGCAATACAAGATGCATAAAGGATTAACATCACATGCAATTCATAATATGTGATATGATATGGCCTTTCTTCTTTGTGCTTCCGATCTCCATCTTCTAGCACGAACATGATCTCCATCATCACCGGCATTGCATCAAGGTCAATGACGCTTCTTCATGGTTGTCGTCCACCGGCTTCAACTATTACAACTACTTTGAATAGACACGCGGGTCTTAACATAAATTAAAGACAACCATATGGCTCCTGCCGGTTGCCAACTTACAATAAGGAACATTGCATACATCAAATATAATCACAATCATGGCCATATCACATCACAGCACACCCCTGCAAAACAAAGTTAGACGCCTCTACTTTCTTTGCATGTTTTACGTGGTTTGGGGCTTTCAATAAGTGTCGTTCTAACTTACGAACATGAACCACAACATTGATACTAGTATTGTTAATCACCCGTTGTAAATTGGATCTTAACTATGCTTGGAGAAACAGGCACCCGCAAAGCCACTTATGCAATACAAGTTGCATGTCAAGCGTGGAGCAAGTCTCATGAACGGTGTCATGTAAGGTTAGCCCGGGCCGCTTCATCCCAACATCCCGCAAGATGCAAAGTACACAAGAAGCAATCGACAATAAAAGCATCAACGCCCACAATGACCATTGTGTTCTACTCGTGCAACAGATCTACATATAGACACGGCTCTGATACCACTGTAGGGTTTCGTAGCATTGAAAACAAAAAATTTCTACCGCATACAAACAAACAAGCCAAGATCTATCTACTAGATTGTAGCAACGAGTCGATGGAATAACTCACCCTCGAAGATTCCAAAGTGTTTAACGAGAGCGGATTCTCGTGGGTGATGTAGCCGTACTCTTCCCGATCTCAAGATCGCGTAGACGATCCTTCCGGCGCTGCGTTCCGGCAGCGCTCCGGCTGTCGGTCACACGTTCGGTACTCGATGAAGACCTTCCTCTCCCTTGTTCCAGCAGGCAGCGGAGGTTGTAGCACTCTCCTCGCGATTCCGGCAGCACAACGGCGTGGTACCGGAAGTAGAGGGGAGATCTCGCAGGGCTTCGCCTTAAGCCGGAGCGAGTATGGTGGATTATGAGAGAGCTCCTCGGCGATCTAGGTTTTAGACACACCAAGGAGGAGGTGCTAGAGCCGGCGGCTAGGGCTTGGGGCAGCCCAAGTCGGCGGCTAGGGCAACCCTAGGAGGCGGCGGCAGCTGCAGGAGGTGGTGGCGCCAAGCTAGGGTTTAGGGCAGGGAACTTGTGTGTCTCTAGGAGGGAGCCCTGCCCCTCCTTATATAGGTGGAGGGGCCGGCCGGCCAAGGGGGAGGGAGAGGAGTCCCTCCCCAACTCGGCTTGGAGGGGGCGCCGCCGGTTGGAGGAGGGAACTCCTCCCCAACTCGGTTTCCCCCTTCCTCCTCTTTTCCACTTTCCAAATTTAGCCGTTTGACTTTTCAATTTAGCTATTTGACTTTTCAAACTAGGATTTGAATTAATCCTTTATTTGGAACAGCGATGACACTTAGTACATGATGCAATCATACCAACTTGATACAACACATTCATGCACCCTTCCCCTCCGGAGTGCCGGACATTCCGGAACATTCTAGAACATTCCCGATGAAAACACCGGAATCATTCCCCAACTCCGAAACGGGACTTTCCTTATATGAATCTTATTCTCCGGACCATTCTGGATCTCCTCGTGATATCCCGGATCCCATCCGGGACTCCGAACAACATTCGGTCTCTTTCTCATCATTCCATAACTACTCAAACAACGTCGAATCCTTAAGTGTGTCTCCCTACGGTTCGTGAATTATGCGGACATGATCGAGACACCTCTCTGAACAATAACCAATAGAGGAATCTGGAAATTCATATGGCTCCCACATATTTCTACGATTACTTTGCGATCGAATGAACCACTTACATACGATATCAATTTCCCTTTGTCTCATGATAGTTTACTTATCTGAGGTTATGATCGTCGGTATCTCTACATATCTAGTTCAACCTCGTTACCGATAAGTACTCTTTTCTCGTTCCCGTGATATGTGATCCCTTGTGAGCCAATCACATGCTTGCAAGCTAATTGGATGACATTTCACCGAGAGGGCCTAGAGTATATCTATCCATCATATGGATGGACAAATCCCACTCTTGATCCATGTGTTTCAACCAATACTTTCCGAACACTCAATGCCACCTTTATAGCCACCCAGTTACGGTGTGGTGTTTGATGTCATCAAAGCATCCATCCGGTAAAGGTGATATGCATGATCTCGTGGTCGAAGGAATTAGATTACTATGTATCAGAAACTATATAGCAATTGAACTATTAAAATGACTTGATCTTTATGCTACGCTTATCTATAGGAGTATGTCCATCATATCATTCTCCTAACGATATGATCTTGTTGTTAATAACATCTCAATGTTCATGATAGGGAAACCACAATCATCTATTAACCAACAAGCTAGTATTATATAGAGGCTTTACTAGGGACTTTCAAATTAAGTTTACAAATCACACAAGTATTAATGTTTCCTTGTTAATACTATTATAGCATGAATGTAAACATTTATCATAAACACAAAGATATAATAATAACTACTTTTATTATTGCCTCTAGGGCATATCTCCAACAGGTTTGCCTGCTCGTGACCCAAGTTGCCGTCTTCGTTCATGCCCGCAAACACCAGAGCCGCCGCTCAACTCCGACGAGCAATAGCGGTATGAATCGAGCGCCCCTTGTCTCCTCTCTGACCCTGCCACGTTCGCCACGGCTTTGTGCATCCCCTAACCCCACTGGTTCGTGCTAGGGCGATCTACATCGTCGGCAACAACACCATCTGCAAGCACCCGATGCCGCGCGCAACTCCGATGAGGTCCTGCCGCCGAGTTCGTGCGCCCCTCGACAAACTACTGCCACATTGAGCTTCCTCGTGACCGTGCGAGTCTGGTAAGCCACGCCACACACCCCAGCCCCTCATGTATTTGCCGGAGCATCGCTGACAGAGCGTCGCCGCCACGCCACCGTCGCCAGCGCCGCCAGACTTTGGTCGCATGGTCCAGGACCGTTAGATCTAGATCCAATGAATCTGATAGAATCACTTAACGAAGGGGTATGGAACAAATCTGGCCGTATGATTTAAGTTAGATCTGACGGTCCATGTTAGTCGATCCGCGCGAATCGGTATCGACGAATCAGAATACGCCGTGTCTGTAGGTTTGATTTAAAATCAGAATTTAGATCTATTAGATGTTTAAACTTGTAAAATTCATAACTTTTGATTTCCACGTCCAAATTTGACCAATTGTATATCATTGGAATCAGGAGAGAAAATCCTTTCTGTTTATGCAATGTGTTTAATGTTTTGCCTCTGTTAAAATGATTGTTTTTACAGAAACATTTGTAGGAAAAATTTGTGTATAGTAATTATTTGAAAAATGTTATGTTATTCAAATAAAGTTTATTTGGCTTGTTTTGAACTTGTTTATGATTCAGTACTATGCACTTGTCTTGTTTGGTGTAGGAAATCATCACATGGCATTTTGCATGCATTCATATATTTTTGCTTGGTGAAGATTGTTGCTACTCCCCAAACTACCAAGGCAAGTGGTGCTTCATGATTTTATACCTATGTTTTTCAACTATGCACTAGAAATATTTTACTAGACTTGCATGAATATTTTTGATCTAGATGCTATGCTTGGGAAATCCTAGTAGTTGTAGAATTGCTAGAAATTTCTAAGTTAAGATGCTTATCAATGCCATGCTTAGCCTAGCTAGTAGCAACCAAGGGTGGTTATATATTCATGCTATGAGAAAATATTTCTAAGTCATTGGACTTGTGATTTTGCTTAATAAAACAACTAAGTGAATGAAACACCTGGGTGGAATGGAAAGAATGGTTTTGAGTGGTTACACAAGGCCCATGTCTATGGTTTACCTTGTGTATGTCACTTGTGGAAAGCCACCCAGGAACAAAGGGATTTGAGATGCCATATGTTAAGAAGCTTCTAGTACAACCACATGGCAATATGGGCTCTGCCTGGATCACATAGGTTGCAATAACTTAGCCATTTGGACAGTTGGTGGTAGTGGGATGATAGGTTGGAACACGTCCATTTGGTCTAAGGGAAGGCTTCTGAAAGGTCCTGTCTTGGTGAAAATCAAGTCTTGTGGGGAAAGTGCACAACCTATACAGATGGAAGAATCTAAGTACTTAGCCATGTCCCTGGTATTGGACAATTTGAGCATCAAGACATGGAAGCTATCAAGAATCTCCTCATCCCAATTTCTAAGTAAAACTTGTGGTTGAACAAGGGTGAAGGATCACCAATTTATATTGGTGATTCCTTGGGAAAAGTTTTGTCAAAGAAAAACTTAGAGTTTTCAACTGATAGGTAAAATCTATTTTGAGCAAAGCAAGCCTAAGCTACACTTAGACAAAATGCATATAGTATCTAGACTACTAAAATTCTACTAAGGTATCACTTGCCAATACTATTCCAATGTATTGACCCACTGCGGCTGTAACTTGTGATGTTGCAGGTTATTCTGATGATGATTAGGGGTTATGAGTCTACACTCAACATGCTTGCCTGTGGCACATGAAGATGAAGACTTATTTATCTTATTATATATTTTAACTCTTGTATTAGGCATGTGGCCATGGAGTTTGTAAAATACTATGTTTATCTCTGGAATGATATGTAATAATGACCTTTGTTTCTGTGTACTTCATCTTAAACTGTGGATGCTAGCATTGATCCAGGGACTAGCATTGCAATCACAGGGATCCTTACCTTTATAATGGGAGGGATCTTACAGAGTATTAATTATGTTCTAATTATGGTTAACAATGCTTATGTCCCTATTGATTTCTATGTTTTGGATGTTGCATACAATGCTTCTTGTCCTATTACTCTGGGAAGACCTTTTCTTAGAATAGTTGGTTCCATCATTGATATGAAAGAAGGCACCATCAAATATCATTTCCCATTCAAGAAAGGTATTTAACACTTCCCTATGAGGAGAGAGATGTTGCTTTTTGCTCCTCCTTTGAAAGCAAGATTTTATGTTAATGCTTCTTCATTTGAAAATACTTGATTCTTCTTGCTTCTTGTGCCTAACTTAAAGGCGTTAAAGAAAAGTACTTGTTGGGAGATAGCCCAAGAGTATCCTTGAGTCTTGGAAGTTATTAATTCGGTAATGACCTCTCCTTATCCTTTTTGTTTGCTTTTTGTGCCAAGAATGACCTCTAATGAGAGGGAAATAAGAATTGGAGAGTTGCTGTCCCGAAACAGATTTCTGTCCTCCACCAAAAAAATTCGTGAGGAGTCTCTGTAACTCAGATTGAGCTCACAATTTATTAATAAATCCCCCAGTATGTTAGATAACTTTACTTAGTTCAACACTTTTTGATTTGAGCAACAGAAGATGTTCTAAAAAATCGGTTTCTACCTGCTGGTCTGTTTTGACAGATTTCTGCCATTATTTGCATTTGCTTCTTATTGATTCCTTTTTGAGTTCTCTATAGGTGAATTGAGCTTTTTGAAGGAGTTACTACAGTAGCTTGTGTTTTTAGTGAAAAGACTTTCTGTTCCAAAGCTTTGCCAGAGGTCTAATATCTTTTGAATACACTAATGTTGCTAATGAAGATTGTGTGAAGTTTTGTATGAAGCAAAAATTTCAGGTTTAGAGAGAGAATGATGCAATGAGATGAAGAATGGACAAAAGCTCAATCTTGGGGATGACACCATGGTGTCACCCCAAGAAATGTCCAATAGGTACAAGTGTCAAATATTGGGGATGCCCAAGGCATCCCCTTCTTCATCAATAAAAAGATCAGGTCTGTCTAGACACTTCGTTTTTATTGTTTCATGCACAGTTGTGTTGTTCTTGGAGCATCTTAGTTTTCGTTTACTTTGCTTGGGTTATTTTGTTTTCATGAATAAAGTAGTTTGGACCCCCATTCTCACTGTGTTGTTTTGCAAATAAGTTCCTTGGTGTTGGAAAGGAGTAGTAAGTTCTTGGTTGAAGTGCAAGAGAAGCTTGCATTGACTGTGAGTTAGACTCTAGCATGACATGCTAGGTGTTGTTTTGACCTTATGCTTAGTGATTATTGTTGTAGAATGTCTTGATCCAAACAATTTGGATTGCTTAGTGTGCCTTGAAGAAATTATGCGTTGTTTTAGCATGCAAAAGCATAGTATTGTGGTATTCTCCTTTGATGCTTTGCTTGGGTTGACTTGGAACATTCTCACACCATGTTATGACTATGACAAGTCACCATTAGCCTCTATGATCATTTAGTCCTTGACTTGTAGTGCCACTTTATGCTTTTATTAGTAATGCTTTGTTGCACTCCATGATTATGGCCATTATGCTCTCTTATTTGGTTGCTCCCAGTCTTTTGCTAGCCTCCACTTGTATGAGTAAGTCCTACTCATGCTTCCAACTCCCAAGAAACCAAGTTTTTCCAAAGTGTCCACTATAAACTCCAATGCATGGTGTGTTACACCATTCCAAGTATATTCTTGTTTTCAACTATCTTCCAATTAAAAACTATTTTGTTATGTGAAAACTTAGTAATCAAAGCCCTCACAAACTTGATGGCACACTTTTTATTCTTTGCCCCTAATACACTTGAACGATTGTGACATATTTGTTGTATATGCTTGCACTTATACGTTGGAATTAACAGAACCGTGCTGTCACGGGGAACGTTTTCAACATTGCACTTGTACTTTGTACTTAGTTGATATCATGCTCTTTTTTCTATGGATGTCACCGGTGTGAAATAAATAGGGAATTTGTAAGTCTATGGAGTTTGTATCCTGTGTTAGAGAAACGTCTGGGCCGCTAGCCTAAGCCAACCTAATCATGGTGGAAACTTGTAGCATCACCATAGTGAGTTATCTATGAAGCATCCTCAATAAAAAGCTATGCGTATAGTAAATAAAAATATTGCTGAGATGCTCATTGTCTACTTGCCTTGTCATTTTGGTTATGGGAATGATCATGTACCATGTGAAAGGGGTACCCCGTTGGCGATTCTCAATGATATGCAACTACTTATAGTGACAAGAACTTACCTATTACCGAAGTTGAGTATGCATGAGGTGTGGCCCTCGTATTCAAGGGACTTGAGATTGCCAACTTATAATTCGTCAAGCATATACTCCATCTTTGTCACTTTAACCTTAACCACTTCAAGATGCTTATGATAGGGGCAATGAGGGCTGAAAGCTAATAAGTACCATAATTTTTGGAAGCTCTTTTTGAAACTTGAAATCCCTGCTTCCATTACAAAAAGGTTTTTCTTCCACCATTATTGAGTCTCCACCTTCTACCTTTAGGCACCATTAAGAGAGCATAGTTGTCATTCTGTTTGCAGTGTTCCAAAGCTTATTGATTGATGCATATTGTGATATTACTTGTTCGTGTACTATTTGTTTCTTGTCACCCTTGTGAACTTTGAAGGTGTCCTATGCATCTATATTACTACTCTATGAGTAACAAGATGATTGCCACTATGCTATGTTTTCTGTATGTGAAACAAACAAACGTTTTTCAATGCATGTTATTCATGATATTTGTTTGTAGCTTGTCATGTTGCATGCATAGTTACTTTGTCCTATTGTTAGAACTCCATCTTTCATGCACATCTTTAGAGTTCTTTGATCCCAGCTTTCAATGCTTGCAAACGGTTGGATCTTTATTGTGAGGGTGCATATCACCTCAAAAATTATTCTTTTATCACTTACCTACTCGAAGACGAGCAGTAGTTAAGCTTGGGGATGTTGATACGTCGGAAACATATCTATAATTTTTGATGCTCCATGCTTGTTTAGTATCTACTTTGCTTGTCTTGTCTATATTTTGAGGTGCTTTTAACAAGTTTTCTGGTACTAACCTATTAAAAAGTTGCCACAATGTCAGATGCCTGTTTTCTGCTGTTTTTGGTTTCAGAAAAGTTAATAAAGAAATATTCTCGGAATTGGATGGGACAAACACCAAAGTCAATTACTTTCCGTGGGGAACAAGAAGTCCAGAAGGGAGACGAGGAAGCGTGCCAGGGCGGCCAAACCCCCCAGGCGCGGCCAGGGGTGGGCCCTGTAACATCCCAAAAATATTAAACTTGGATCATCAATCTCTAAGCATCAAAATTAGGGTTAACAAAAACTTTTCCAACTAAAAATATGAAAGCATTCATATGTGTGAGTATTAAAATTTGGATTCTTTTGAATTGCCTTGGTTCTGTGTTTCTTTGCTTGTAAAATGATTCTTAGTGAAATCAGCATCATCTAAACAATCCCCAAACTTTTACCAAAGACAAACAAGTCAAAACAAACAAATTAGGTGAATGGTCACTTTGGCCAAATTAACTCCCATGCCTAATTTGGCTATCCCTAACTTTCAGAACTTAATAGAAACATGTATGGATCTTTGCACCCCTTGATAGTAATCATAATAAGGTACCAAGGCCCACTTTGTGATCATCCAAAAACATTCCAATGCTTAGTTTAAATGACAGTTTCAAATTGAATCTATTTCATATGGGAAGATCCCACTATTTAAAAAACCACTCAAACAATCTCAATTTTCAAAACCCAAGCATCCACAGAACCCTCAACACATGCCTAGAACACCCACCATAAATCTTTTCAAAATTCAAAACTCAAGTTCATGAGGCCATTTCATCAAACAGGTTGCAGATTCAAATCAACAAAATCAAAAACACTATGTTGAGCAGTGTTTTGGGCCAACCTTGTTCCCTATCTGGTTACAACTAGCCTTAGTAGATCAGCTAGAACCCTTAAATAACCTCTAGCACCACTGTGAGCTTGCCAATGCCATCAATGGTTAGTAGACCGAGAGCACACTTGTCACCCCAGTGTGGACAGTAACCTAGGAGAAGAATTAGCCATGCCAACCTTGTCTAGCATGCAGCCCATGCCTCACCGCCCCCTCTCAACCAGCCCTAGCTCGAAGACAGCGACCAGAACTGCCAGGAACGCCGCGCCCGCGCCACTGTCGACCATGCCGACGTGTACCGCAGAGCACGCGTCGTTCCCACGCAACCCGACCACCTCGAGCCCTCGCCGCCCGCCAGCATGCACCCCACCGTCCCAGGAGACCACCAGACATGTTCGTTTCACCGCCCGAACCCCGTAACAACCGCTCGCCGCGGACTTCACCGCCTCTGCCTCGCAGAGCATCGCACGTTCCCGACCAAATGCCATCGCCCCTACACGCGCATTTAAGCTCTAGAGCATCGCCAGGATACCGCCCGTCGATCGCCAACCTCGGCCATGCCTCTAGCCGCCCGTAGCCATGTCGCCACTATCGCCTGCCCATCCCTCTCGGTCTCGCCGTCGAGCCGATAAAAGGAGACGACCCCCGCTTGATTCTTCACACCATCCCACTCCCCTCACCTCACTGATCCTTCCACCCCTTAGCCGGAGCACGAGGAGCAGCAGCTTGCCGGAATTGCGCCGGAGAAGGCCGCCTCTAGAGAAGAAGGGAGCCGTTGATTTCGACCACCCCCAGAGCTGCCGCGACCACCCCTGAGTTCGCCGTCGTCGACTTTGTCGTTTGCCCGCCTCGCCGTCGTCACTGGAGCCCCAGTATGCCCCCTATGCACCCCCACCGAGCCACTAGGGCTCGAGCTCGCTGGTGACATGTTCATCGTCGACGACGACCCTCAGCCGTTGATCCCACCTCTAATCCAACACACCACATCGCCCCATACCGCTTCGCGTTTTATGAGCCACTGACCAGTAGACCCCCCTGTCAGTTGCGCCCCGCGCTGCGGAGTAACACTGGGCCGGCCCAATAACCCTTCTCGCGCAGCCCACTCGTTTGAATTTAGCCTTTTCTATTTTAATTCAAACTCTGTTTTGTACCTAGTTTCAAAAATCAACCCAGCTCGATTCAGTGAACCAAATTGTATGAGACCAATTTTGTTAGAAAGGTACTGAAATGCTTAATCCAAGCCCGTTGGATTCAAATTATTTGGATCTATAATAAAATAATTCCACATAGGCATTTCTAGTCACTTTATTTTATTTAAAATAAAAGGTTAAACCTTATTAAATTGTGACACCAAACTAAATCAAATTCCCATGTACTGAAATATGTGGTGATGACATGTGTCAACATGATCCCATGTTTGAGTTGGAGAATATTAAATCTTAAGTAGGTTTTCAATGAGTAGAAATTACTTTTCTAAAAATAAATAAATAAGACAAATGCTTTATTCTTGTGATATTAGTGATGATGCTAGATCATCTATAGTGCACCTTTGTGTGACGATTGCAAGTAGTTAAGTATTGTTTGGTGATTGTGTACCTCATATTTATTTATAGACGCTAGTACCGACCAAGGATACGAGGAGGAAGGAGGATACTACGAAGAAGAATCCGAGGAGAACTTCAACCACTGCTCTGCACAAGGCAAGCCTAATACTACTGGTTGACTGAGCAAGCTAACACTTGCAATTATGAAAGTTAGATAACCTATGCAATGCACTAAGCATGCTTGGTTAGACACATTTGATGATACCCAATCCTAGTTTTACTTGCAAGCTTTCTACTTTATTTCTTTATCAAGGCTATTACTTAGAGTTTACTTAAGTGATTTGTAGATTCTAGGAAGATAATTGAAGGCTGCATAAAGAGCATTAAATTTGGCCTAAGCTAGATAATATTGATGTCATCCTAAGATATGATATTGTACTTAGTTAAACTCCACTTTTTTACCACCCCTCATTAGTACTCACCCCCACTTGTAGATGCTAGTGCTAAGCATAAAACTTGATCAACTTTAGATGGGAATACTTGGTGGAAAATGGTTATGAAAACCTTAGAATGATGAGTCATTCTACTGAGATGTTTTGACATGTGTTTCCGAACACCAGATGATTTTTATGATGAAAATGTTGAGGCATGAGCCTTAGCCCTTTATAAAAATGATGGTTGTCTGGATGCGATACCATTACAATTTTACCGTACAACCACAATACCCGAAATTTGGGTAGGGCTTGACTGGAAACTTATATACCTTAGTATGGGTTCCGTCACGGCCAACGTCTGAGCTGAGGCTACCTTGTGAAGATTGTCCACCTGTGCAGTACCCAAGATGACAGTTGGTCATGGTTGGGAGGCCACACTCACAGGAGAGGTGCCTATACTAGGGCGTGTAATGGAAAGGTTAGGATTGATTATCCGCATACTGAGTATGGTGAATTCAGGATTTATTCCTGACGGATGTATCAAATGTTGTGGTGAAAGTGTACAATCTCTGCAGAGTGTCAAACTATTCGAATAGCCGCGTCCGTGGTTATGGACAGTTGGAGTGGCCATACTGTTCTCCCGTCAGATGTTTTCAAAATGAATTGAGAAATTGACTTGACCACAACAGAGTTGTGATATGAAATTCAAGTTCCCACTTAGGTGTTATAAAACTTCAACTAGCATTCTTTGTTTCTGAACTTAGTAGAGGTAAATCTGGCTTTTTGCAAAACAACCCTAGAGCTTAGTGTCCTATTACAAAAACCCCCTTCACTTGTTAGTATAGTTTGCGAGTACTTAAAGAGTACTCATGGCTTTGTCCCTGGCTATTTCCGTGGCCAGACTATGAAGAGGAGTACCAGGATGAAGGACCCCAGGAAGGTTATGACAACTAGGATCATCTCCCATCGTCAGCATTGCATGTGACCCCGAAGATGGAGCTTCGCCTGCGCTACCGTTATTATTACGTTATTCCGCTGCTTGAGTTGTATTAAGAACTGGATCATGAGATCCTTATTTGTGTAAGACCTTACGTATGGTTTGTAATGGATGATGTACTATGGTATCCAAATCTGTTATGTCTCGCAAAAATGGTAATCCTGGGATTGCGATGTATGGCATAACAGGCATCTGGGATTAAAAATCCGGGTGTTGACAGGCCCGCACCTGGGTAGGGTTTGACCCCCCTGGTCTCCTCCTCGGCATCCCCCTTCGCCTATAAGAAGCCCCCGATGCAGAAACCCTAAGAACCCGATCAAATCTCCATGAAATCGTCTGTAGCCGCCGCCACCATCGTCCCTAGATCGGGGGGATCTAAAGTTCTTCCCAGCACCCTGCCAGAGGGGAGATCATCCCAGAGGCCTTCTCTCCGGTATGATGTGTGAGTAGTTCCACCTTGGACTAGGGGTCCATGTAGTAGCTAGATGGTTGTATCTCCTCCTTTGTGCTTTCATGTATAGATCTTGTGAGCTCCATTCATGATCAAGATCTAATCTATTTGTAATCATGCATGTTGTGTTTGCGGGGATCTGATGGATATTGAGATTATTATGTTGGTTTGATTAATGGATTTGTCTTTATGATTCTATCATGTCTGTGTTGTTTGTGATCTTGCATGCTCTCCGTTGTTAGTAGCTATCTTGGCCAAGTAGTTGCTAGTGACTCCAAGAGGGGGTATTTATGCTTGATAGTGGGTTCATGCCTCTAGTTTCCAAGGGAAGTGACAATAATCTCTTTGGTTGTAGATGTGATGTTGCTACTAGGGAGAAAACAATGGTCTCTTGTTCATGGAACATGTGGACTGTTTACCTTACACACTTTGTTTAAAGAAGTTGTCTGTTGCTTGCAACTTAATACTAGAGGGGGTTCGGATGATAACCTGAAGGTGGACTTCTAGTCATAGATGCAGTTGGATGGAGGACTATGTATCTTGTTGTATTGCCCAATCGAATCTCATAGGATCTTTTTGACTAGTGATTGCATTTTTATGCCTTGTTTAGTTCTTGTCAATTGCTTTGCTGTAATTTGTTTACCCTTCATGTCATGTTGTTTATCTAGGGAGAGCACCTCTAGTGAACTATGGACCCCGGTCCAATCTTTACCATTGATACATCTTCCACTATTACTTGTTTACTTGCTGCAAACCACCATTACCTTCGACACCATACGTTTAATCCTTTGTTACAGCAAACTGGTGAGCTTAATAACCTCACTGATTCGTTGGGGCAAAGTCTTGAGTTTGTGTTGTGTAGATCACCGCGTTGCTAGCAACACCTATGTGATGTTTCCTTCATCCTACTGGTTTGATAACCTCAGTCACTACTGAGGGAAAACTTGTTGCTGTGCTGCTTCACACCTTGCTGTTGGGGTTCCCAACAGACTCCACTTCAAGCACCAAGTTCTCGGGTGCCATCGAGGAGTCATCAGGAGGCACCTTGCAGGGACCCAGGTGGGCCACACCCCAGCCAGGCCCCACCTGGGGGCTGGCCGCACCCACCAGGGTTGTGCTGGCCTGGGGTGCCCCCTGGAACACTCGAGGTGTCCCTCTGCCCCTTTTTTGAGGAAAAATTTATTTTGAATTTTCTAGGATTTTTCGGGAAACTTTATGGCCAATTTTCAGGGTATGAAAATTGATTTTCTCGTAGAAAAGATTTTTTTTAGAAGAAGCAAAAGCAAACCAAAAACCAAACTACAGAAGTTCTAAGACACTCTAACAAGCAAACAACTATCAAAAACAAAGCTAGCAAAAGAAAAGGCAAAGACTAGGAAAGAAAAACGTAAAAGAAAGCAAGTACAACCACAGTGAAAACATTATTTTGTTCATTAAAATCCTTTTGTTAACATGGTTGATCAAGTCTTGTTACCAAAACAATCTTATATGAAACAAAACTTTGTATTCCACAAAGTGATTATGTTACCTCAAACTTGATAGCAATGGTCCCAATCATAATAGTTTCAAAATTTTCTTGTGGAATGGGACAATATATTTCTCCAACCTTGATGCTCTCAATATTTTCAATAGAATTCAGGAAATAACTTTTAGCAACCATCTTGGGGAAATAAATAGTATGCTCTTTGTAATTAATATTGAATGTTACTTTTCCTTGATTACAATTGATGACAACACCTGCAGTATTAAGAAAAGGTCTCCCAAGAATAATAGACATATTATCCTCTTTAGGCATCTCAGGCACAACAAAATTAGTTGAAACCAAGCAATTATGAGAAACTTGAACATTACATCCTCACATATACCAACAGGACTAGTAGTTGACTTATCAGCCATTTGCAAAGATATATCAGTTGGTATCAACTTTTCTAGCTGGAGTCTCTTGTAGAGAGAAAAAGGCATAACACCAAATCACATAAAGCAGTTCCAACATAATTATTCTTAATAGAGCAAGGAATAGTTGGTATACCTGGATCACCAAGTTTCTTTGGAACCTTACCATTGAAGGAATAATTAGCAAGCAAAGTAGAGATTTCCTCATTAGGAATCTTCCTTTTATTAGAGACGATATCCTTCATATACTTTTAATAAGGAGGCAACTTAATAGCATCAGTCAAAGGAATTTGCAAAAATAGAGGTTACATCCACTCACAAAACTTGTTGTAGTTTTCTTCCTCCTTTCACTTGTGTTTCTTACTTGGAAATGGCATAGGTTTTTGCACCCAAGGATCTCTCTCTTTACCATGTTTCTTAGCAATAAAATCTTCCTTAGTGTACCTAGTATTCTTAGTTTGCTCCTCAGGTTCTTCCTCAACTTTCTCCTTATCAGGAGCATCATTTTTATCACCACCTTCAGTTTCAGCATCAGAGACAGATAAACTATTAGGATATATAGCAGGTTCAAGTGGTTCCTCTACTATTTTGTGTTTCTTTTTCTTTCTCTTACGAGGACTACCACTACTTTCACCTTGTTGAGAATCCTCCTCAATTCTTTTAGGGTGTCCTTCAGGATATACAGGATCTTGTATACCACTCCTAGTTCTAATTACATAAGTATGTTTATCTCCTGAGGCATTAACGAGCATATCATTTTATACCTTAGCAAGTTGATCAATTTGGGTTTGAACCATTTGAAAGTGTTTACAAAGCATTTTAATATCATTAGAAGTTCTTTCCACAATATCTTTCAACTCTTAAATAGCTCTAGAGTTTTCCAATAAATGATTCTGAACTTGTTTATTAAAATTACCTTGCTTAACAATAAATGTGTCAAGTTCCTTTAGGCATTGATCAGGAGGCTTACCATAGGGAATATCACCTTCATAAAAGTGGAGAGAGTTCACCTCAAGAGTATATGAGTGGGGAATTTGTTACATAATTCTTCTATATGAGGTAGATTCTTCACATCTTCAGCTCTAATACCTTTCTCCTTTAGACACTTCTTGGCTTCCTTCATCACTTCATCATTTAATGCAATAACTCATCACTTCTTTGGTGTTGGTGTTGGTTTTTTTTAGGCACAATTGGTTCAGGAGTAATAGGCTCAGGTGTATTTAGCTCAGTTGAAGTCCAATCATAATAATTCCTGCTTATTTTAGCCATTAATTCTTCAGCATCTGTATAAGTTCTTTTCCAGAAAACACAATCAACAAAGCTATCTATGTATGTCCTAGAATCATCAGTTAGTACATTATAATAAATATCAAGAAGCTCATTTTTAGGTAATGGACATCTAGGATGTGCATGAATCAAGGCACAGAACCTTGTCCATGATTTTGGCAATTTCTCTTCTTCTCCCTGTTTAAAATCAAAAAGTCTCTGCAAAGTAGCATGTCTAGCACTGGGAGGAAAATATTTTTGGAAGAAAGAAGCAATCAAACAATCAAGGCTATCAATGGAACCAGGAGGTAATCTATTAAACCAAGCCCTAGCTTCTCCTTTTAGTGAAAAAGGGAAGATCTTAGTAACAAAGTACTTGCGCATCTTAAAATCATTAGAGAATAAAGCACTCATAGTGGAAAGCTCGTTCATATGAGCCACAACACTCTCATTTTCAGTCCCACAAAAAGGTTCTTTCTCAATAATGTCTAAATAGGATAAATCAAGAGAGAAATCATAATCTTTATCTTTGATATCTATGGGAGAGGTGGAAAACTTAGGATCAGAGGATAGTTTAGGAATAATGGTACGTCTCGCATGGAGACTCTTAATAGCACTAGTACCATGTGTGTTCCGGCACTCTTCAACAAATTCATCAGTGAACTCAATGTAACCATCATTAATATCATATCTCTCTCTAGACTCAGGTGAGCTAATAGGTGTAACAGTGTCTTCACTAGGAGTTTCAGTATTTCTAGACTAGCCATAGTAGCATCTAGGAAAGGACCTAATGAACAAATTGCATCAAGCACAGTAGAAGTAACATCATGAGTATCAAAAGCAGTTTCAGACTCAACAGTAGTAGCAGTGTGTGTAACATGTGTATGTGGTGGTGGTGTAACAAGCTTGATTATAACAGACGATGAATCAAGAGCAACAAAGGTGGTTAGGACTATACCTCTTCTTGTAGTGATGGTAAAATAGGAAACTTTCCATCACGAGACTTCCCCATGATGAAAGGAGTAGCAGTGAACAATAATAGATCCAAGTGAACTTACAAATAAAGCTATGCTCCCCGGAAATGGCGCCAGAAAATAGTATTGATGACCCACAAGTATAGGGGATTGCAACAGTCTTCGAGGGTAGTATTACCCAATTTATTGATTCGACACAACGGGAGCCAAAGAATACTTGCAAGCCTTAACAATTGAGTTGTCAATTCAGCTGCACCTGGAAATAGTTCTTGCTCACAGAAGTGTATCAGTAGCAATAGTTTGTAGTAGCAACAACAAAGCAATAGCAGCAGTGAAACAGGAGCAATGGTAATAGTAGTAGCAAACAATAGGATATGAGCGCGGTAGGCATAGGGATGGATGGACGGGCATTGCATGGACGAGTCTAAACATGTAACTTCAAGACCTAGGGCAATTGCAAATAAATAAGAATAAGCATCCAAGTACTAAACAATCATAGGCATGTGCTCCATATATAGTCATGCGTGCTCGTAATGAGAACTTGCACAACATCTTTTGTCCTGCTAGCCCATGGCAGCGGGGCCTCTAAGGAACTACTGGCAATTAAGGTGCTCCCTTTAATAGATCACCGGAGCAAAAAATTAACACTCCATGAACACATGTGATCCTCACATCACAACCATCCCCTCCGGTTGTCCAAATTTTTGTCACTTCAGGGACTTTGAATCCGGACAATGATATGTGTACACAACTACAGATAAGATCACAAACAATACTATCATAATGATTCAATAATAAGTTTAGATCTAAGATCATGGCACTCGGGCCCTAGTGACAAGCATTAATCACAACAAGTTGCAACAAAGTCAAATAACACTAATAGAGATACTAGGCACTATGCCCTTACAATCTTATTCGATTACATGATAGAACTCATTCAATCCCTACCATCCCCATAGCCTACAGCGAGGGATTACTCACTCATGGATGAGGGAAACATTGATGGTTGATGGAGAGGCGTTGGTGATGACGATGGCGATGATCCTCCCCAAATTCTCCGTCCCATCAGGGTGCCAGAACAAAGTTTCTGGGTCTGAATCGCGGCTTCTGGTGGTGGCGGTGCAGCGGAACTCTTTTTGGCAAAACGTCGAGCCCCCCTTGATTTCTAGGTCAAGAGGCTTCTTATAGGCGAAGAGGGAGGCCGAGGGGGTGCCTAGGGTGTCCGCACCCCCCTAGGCGCGGCTAGGCCTGGCCTGCGCCTGGCATGGGTGTGGGCCGCCCAGGCCTCCACTCCGTCTCGTACTCTGGCTCCTTGGATCTTCTGCTGAAATAGGATTTTTGGAATATTTTCCGGGATTTTTCCTAATAGTTGATTTTCTGCACAAAATCTACACACCAAGGTAATTCTGCTGAAAAAAGCATCAGTCTGTGTTAGTTGTATGCAAATCACACAAGTCTAGAGGAGAAACAATAGCAAAATTGTTCGGGAGAGTAGATACGTTTTGGACTTATCATGTCCCCAACACACGCAATACACTTGTCAGGTGTATAGGTGAACTAGTACGGCGAAGAGATAGTGAAATACAAGTAATATGGATGATTATAAGTGGTAATTGCAATCTGAAATAAAAATGGCAGCAAGAAAACATGTAACTGTACTGATTGTAAACGGTTTTCAATGCTTAGAAACAAGGCCTAGGGATCATACTTTCACTAGTGGACACTCTCATATAAATATCATTTCTTCATTATGCTACTCTGAACTACTCTTTGGTTGGACGATGTAGGGCTATAACAGCACACCTCAAAGTTCGCATTCCCCATCTAGATAACCCCATTGTCACCTCGAGAGCTAGATGGTTCCAACATACACCACAAAATCATAGAGACATCCAACTCAAATTATAACTCATGATAAGTATTTCTGTAATATTTAGCCTAACTGCCACATGGTGTGCACACTGTTAACTTCACACACGTGGGGATAAGCGGATATTAATTAAGGAACTTGAGTAGCAGAGTAGATCTATGTTTTCAACTAGATTACAAAGCTCACGATCACAATAAGATCACGCATAGAGAGAGAGATGAACACATAGCTACCGGTAGAGCCCTTAGCCTCGAGGGAGAACTACTCCCTCCTCATCATGGGAGTCAGCAACAACGATGGAGATGGCGGTGGAGTCGATGGAGATGGCTCTGGGGGTAATTCCACGTCCCGACAGGATGCCGGATGTAACATCCCAAAAATACTAAACTTGGAACATCAAACGCTAATCATCAAAATTAGGGTTAACAAAAACTTTTCTAAATAAAATTATGAATGCATGCATATGTGTATGCATTGATTTTGAAATTCTTTTAAACCACCTTGTTTGATTGTATCATTGCTTGTAAAATGTTTCTTAGGTAAAATAAACATCATCTAAAACATTTCCCACACTTTTCCTAAAGACAAGTAAATCAAAACACATATATTAAATGAATGGTCACTTTGACCAATTTAACTCTCATTCCTACTTTGGCTGTCTCAAACTTTTAGAACCTAACAGAAACTTTTCTGGATCTTTGCACCCCTTGAATGTACTCATAACAAAGTATCAATGCCCACTTTGTGATCATCTAGAAACTTTCAAATGCATAGTTTAAATGACAATTCAAAACTGAATCTTTATCATATGGGAAGATCCCACTTTTTCAAAAACCACTCAAACAAGCTCAACTTTCAAAACCCAAGCATCTGCAGACTCACCAGCACCAATCTAGGAAACCCACCAAAAATCTTTTCAAAATTCAAAACTTGATTTCATGCGGCCATTTCATCAAACAGGTTGCAGACACAAATCAAACAAACATCAAACACTATTGTGAGCAGTGATGCTTGCCTAACTGGTTCCCCATTTAGCTCACAACCAACTCAGTAGATCATCTAGCAAGATTAACCAAGCACTAGCACCACTGTGAGCTTGCCATTGCCATCAATGGTGAACAGCCGAGCACACCCTTGCCACCCCATAGTCGACAGCCAGCTAGGAGCAGCAGCAAGCCTAGCCAGCATGTCTGGGAGGCAGCCCACCGTCCATCGACACTCCCTGTCCATTGCTCGAGCCTTGCCAAGCCCTGGACCACGCGCACGAACCGCGCCCAGACCGCCAGAAACCATGCCGAGCGTGCGCCAGAGCACCACCCTCGACCGAAGCCCACAGACTGCGCGCCGCCCTCGCCGCGTGCATACACCGTCCCCACCGACCCAGGAGACCGCCAGACATCCCCGTTCGCCGCCCCTTGATGCATAGCCACCACTCGCCGTCGAAGACGCCGCCTCTGCCGCGTAGAGCGTCGCATGTTCCAGACCAAACCGCATCGCCCCACGCCTCGAAACCATGTCGTTGATCATCGCCAGGGAACACTGCACCGTCCCCTACACTTGCCCATGCTAATAGCCGCCTGTAACATCGCCCCCGACGAGCTCACCGTGCGCCCCGACGGTCCCCTCGCTCGACTATAAATAGAGGCCACCCCCTCTCGATTTTTTCACCCCATCTCACTCCCCTCTCCTCACTGATCGTGCCACACCATTCTCAGAGCAAGGCGAGCACCACCCCGCCGGAATTTCACCGGAGCCCGCCGCCTCTGGAGAAGAAGGGAGCCATCGATTTTGTCCACCCCAGGAGCTGCCGCGACCACCCCTGAGTTCGCCGTCGTTGACTTCGTCGTTCGCCCGCCTCGTCGACCCTCGCTCGTACCCTGGTGAGCCCCCAGCACCCCCACTGGTCGCGCTAGGTTTCGTTCTCGTCGGCGTTGTTTCGCGTCGACGATGACTCCCAGCCGTTGGATTAGAATCAGATCGAACGACCCACGTTGCCCCATACCGCATCGCCCAGCCCCGTGTCACTGATGAGTGGGGACACCCACTTAAGCAGCCCGCGGGAGCACTGCGCTTAGCAGGCCGGCCCGTTAACTTTTCCCGCGCAGCCCAGTTATTCAAATTAAACTTTTTCCATTTCAATTCAAACACACCTCTGTACCCAACTTCAAAAATCAACCCAGATCGATTCAGTGCACCAAATTGAATGAAACCAATTTTGTTGGAAAGTTCTGTGAATGTTGAATCCAAGCCCGTTGGATTCAAGTCATTTGGATATATAGATCACCCATGGTAAAAATAACAAGGCAGAAGCTTTTCTGCATTCAAACATTTTTCAAATTTAAACCATAATAGCTTTTGAGTTGATTCCAACTCTCAAAAATCACATTTAACAATACCTTTCAGAATATATGAAAATATATAGGTTTACTTTCAGAAATAATGTTCAAGTAGTAAAAGAATGCTACATAGGCATTTCTATCCACTTTAATTAATTAGAATAAAAGGGTAAAACCTTATTAAATTGTGACACCACTTTAAATCACTTTCCCATGGACTACAATATGTGGTGATGACATGTGTCAACATGATCCCATGTTTGGTTTGGAGAATATTAAATCTTAAGTAGTTTTTCAATGAGTAGAACTTACTTTTCTAAAAATAAAAGGAATTAAATCAAGCCTTAACCTTGTAATCTTAGAGATGATGCTAGATCATCTATAGGACCCTTGTGTGTGATGATTGCAAGTAGTTAAGTATTGTTTGGTGATTGTGTACCTCGTATTTATTCATAGACGCTAGTACCGACCAAGGATACGAGGAAGAAGGAGGATACTACGAAGAAGAAGCCGAGGAGAACTTTAACCACTGCTCTGCACAAGGCAAGCCTTACTAATCAAGTTGACCTATGCAAGCTAACAATTGCAATTTAGCAAGCTTATACTGATTTGGTGCAAGCAAATACTTGCTTGTTACTATGCCTACTATATGCCTTAAGCATATGTGATCATACCCACTTGATAAACCAATCCTAGTTTTATTTGCAAGCTTCTTACTTTATATCTTTATCAAAGCTTTAACTTAGAGTTGACTGAAGTGACTTGTAGATACTAGAAAGATTCTGAAGGTTGCATAAAGAGCATAAAATCTGGCCTACGTTAGAAACCTCGATATCATCCTAAGATATAAGGTTGTAATTAGTTGAAACTCCACTAGTTTACCACCCCTCATTAGTACTACCCCCACCTGTAGATGCTAGTGCTAAGCATAAGACTTGATCAACTTTAGATGGGTTTACTTGGTGGAAAAATGGTTATGAAAACCTTGGAATGATGGATCATTCTATTGAAATGTTTTGGACATGTGTTTCCAAACACTTGATAATTTTGGTGATGAAAATGTTGAGGCATGAGCCTTAGCCCTTTATAAAACTGAAGGTTGTCTGGATGCGATACCATTCCAATTTTATCGTACAACCACAATACCCGAAGATTGGGTAGGGCTTGACTAGAAACTTATATACCTTAGTATTAGTTCCCTCATGACCAAGGTCTGAGCTGAGGCTACCTTGTGAAGATTGTCCACCCATGTAGTACCCAAGATGACAGTTCGTCATGGTTGGTAGGCCAAACTCACAGGAGAGGTGCTTATACTAGGGCGTGTAATTGAAAGGTTGGATTGATTATCCGCATACTGAGTATGGTGAATTCAGGATTTGTTCTTGACGGATGTATCGAATGTTGTGGTGAAAGTGTACAATCTCTGCAGAGTGTCAAAATATTCGAATAGCCGCGTCCGTGGTTATGGACAGTTGGAGTGGCCATACTGTTCCCCCGTCAGACTTTTCAAAATGACTTGTGAAATGAATTGAGACTTTGAGTTGACCAGAACAGAGTTGTGACCTGAGTTACAAGATCCCACCTAGGAGTTATAAAATTGTGACTAGCTTCAGAACATAGTAGAGATAAATCTGGCTTTTGCAAAACAACCCTAGAGCCTAGTGTCCTATTATCCAAAAACCCCTTTACCTGTTAGTATTATCTTGCGAGTACTTAAAGAGTACTCATGGCTTTGTCCCTGGCTATTCCCATGGCCAGACTATGAAGAGGATTACCTGGAAGATGGACCCCAGGAAGGTTACGACAACTAGGATCATCTCCCATCGTCAACATTGCGTGTGACCCCGAAGATGGAGCTTCGCCTACGCTACCGTTATTATTAAGTATTCCGCTGCTTGAAGTTGTATTAAGAACTGGATCATGAGATCCCTATTTGTGTAAGAACTTATGTATCGTTTGTAATGGATGATGTACTATGGTATCCAATTCTGTTATGTCTCGCAAAAATGCTAATCCTGGGATTGCGATGTATGGCATAACAGGCATCTAGGATTGAAAAATTCGGGTGTTGACAAGTTGGTATCAGAGCCATCCTGACCATAGGAGACCCTAGTTAGACTGGACGTTTGAACCAAAAACTTAGTTTCAAAACCAAAGAAAACAAATATATACAAAAACTTATTCTAATTCTTATCCCTTTTATTCTTTCATAAAAATTCATGTTCCTCAAAAACTCTTGCAAAATACATAAAACTTTGACACACTTGATCACCCTGCTAATCTACTCATCATCTATTCTTATGGGTGGACGTGAAGTACAGCAAGTTTACCAATTGGGGAATGGAGGAGACCTTATCTTTGAGAGGGATTTGGACCAGCTTTCGGAACTTCTGGAGCGTCCGCACCTCGAGTTCTTCGGAGCTCAGCTCAATGATCAAGGAGGTGAAGATCTGCAGTGGCTAATTGTTGCAACTCTCCGAGGAAAAATTGAACCTCCCACTGCGGAGGGAATTCTGTTTACCTTAAGGGAAAACAACTGGCTCGATGGACTTGCCAGAGCAATGCAGGAAGCTCTTTCCCGTCTGTGTGGGCAGAGCATCAATCAGATCAAGCATACTCGCTTTGAGTTTTGCCCAAGGCGTGATGCAAATGGACAACCACTGGAAGCCCCATACCACCCCGAGCTGAAGACTCAATTGGACCACCTTAGCTTCATGATGTATGATCGTCAGCAGGAGTTGGACAGCTGCCGTGACTACTGCAACCACAAGTCTGCCATCATCAAGACAAAGGATCAGACCATCGCCATGCTTGCAAAGGATCGCAAGTCTCGCCGCCGTCATCTCAACACGAAGGAGCGCATTATTGCCCGTCTTCGCCACCGCATCTCATCTTTGGAGGAGACCATCCACGAGAGAGACATGCTGTTGGAGGAAAGGGAGAATGCCGGAGAGGATCTTCATGGAGACCCTTACTCCTATCTCAGCGATGACGATGATTTTCTGGAGGATCAGGCCATGGACTTCTTCACCGATGAGGATGATTTCTCCTTCATCGATGTTGATGAAGATGATGAAGCCACAGATTCCGAGGAATAGTAGCACTTGAGCACTAGCGTAGTGAGTAGTATTCGGTCCCACTGTATCATAGTTGTCAGAATGGTTCTTAAAACCATCTATTTTTCCTTGTTGTGGTGTGTTGTACTGTGTGCTATGAATGAATGAATGAAAAAGCAAGTTGCTAGAAAAATCTGAGTCAAACCTTTAAAACTTTTCAAAGTCCCCGAAACCTTAGAAATTTCCCTCTTTTCTCATGATCTATCTAAATCTTCAGATGCCACGTGGAGGAAGTGGTTCAGCCCCGGACCCGATGTTGCAGATCCTGCAAATGTTGACTTCTGACCGCGAAGCTGAAAGAGCGGAACATCAACCCAACCTAGCCACTCTGCAACAGATAGCCCAGCTAGCCCACAACAACCAAGGCCACGTAAATTAGGACAACCATGGATCTAAGCTCGAGAATTTCCAGAACACCAACCCACCTGTTTTCACTAAGTCAGAAGAGCCCGCCGATGATTGGCTGCAAACCATGGAAAATAACCTAGAAGTCGCCGGAGTGGAAGCCAACGAGAAAGTCCTGTTCGCCACCCATTATCTAGCCGGAGATGCCAGGGCATGGTGGAACAGTGTTCGCGCAATGGCCGGAGGCCAGATGATGACCTTGGAGGAATTCAAGGTCAAGTTTAGCAGAACCCATGTACCACCAGGTTTGATCAAGAGAATGAGAGACGAGTTCAGAGAGCTGAAGCAAGGAAGGATGACTGTAGTGGAATACCGTGACAAATTTTTGTCATTATCTAGGTATGCCCCGGACGAGATAGACACCGAAGCCAAGAAGAAAGAAAGATTCCTGAATGGTCTGCATGACGAGATGCAGACGGTGTTAGTCAATATCCCCTTTGCAGATATTGAAGCCCTTGTCGACTCTGCCATCCATATGGAAGGAAAGATCAACCAAGCCAATGAGAACTGCAAGCGTCGTATGATGCATCAGCCAGGAACCCATCAGACCCCAAAGTACCGCCCCAACCCATCTCCAGGATTTGCCCCAAGAACCAACAGACCCCCGATGAACCGTCCGACCTATCCCAACCGTGGAAACCCTAGACCCGGAGGAAATCACAACAACCCCGGCAACTCTAGCAATTTCACCCGTGCCTCACCCAAGTTCAACACCAACAATGCTACCACCAACACCAACACTGCCTCGAGGACTGGAAGCAATGTTGTGCCTGTCGCAGCCAAGGACAAGTCGCAAGTGACTTGTTATGACTGTGGAAATAAAGGCCACTATTCCAATGAGTGCCCCAACAAGAAGAATGCTACAGCCCCCAATGCAAATGCCCCAGCTCAGCAACAACGTCGTGTTCAGCCAGGGAGAAGATTTGCCCCAGGGAATTCACTCAACCGCAATGGCCGTCTTTTTCTCATGCATGCTGAAGAAGCTCAGGAAGCGCCAGACATCGTGCTGGGTATGTTTTCTATTAATTCAGTACTTGCAAGAGTGTTGTTTGATTCTGGTGCATCGCATTCATTTGTCATCGAAGAATTTGCATGCACTAGTAAAATTCAACCAACCAAACTGAAGCATGTTATGATTGTTCAAATTCCCAAATCAACCACCAAGGATAGGCAAATTTGCAAAGCCGTCCCTATCCGAATCCATGGCATAGATTTTTATGCTAATCTGATAGTACTCGGAACTAAAGGTTTGGAAGTAGTACTAGGAATGGATTGGATATCCAAACATAAAGGATTGATTGACTGTGCCAAGAAAGCCATCACCATGACCAGTACAACCGAAATATCAGTCGAACATATATCTGAAACCTTACCTCGCCAATTCAAATGCAACAAGAGTATAGCCCAACCTACCATTGACCAAGTCCGGATAGTCTGTGAATACCCCGATGTATTTCTAGATGTTTTGCCCGGTATGCCCCCAGATCGGGATATCGAGTTTATCATTGAACTAATCCCCGGAACCGAACCCATAGCCCAGAGACCCTATAGTATGAACCCGTCAGAGCTCGCAGAACTGAAGAAGCAACTGGATTCCATGTTGGAAATCGGATTGATTCAACCAAGTGCATCCCCATGGAGATCACCTCTTGTTTGTGGACAAGAAGGATGGAGGTAACCGTTTGTGTACGGATTATCGGAAGTTGAATGATGTCACCATCAAGAACAAGTACCCCTTGCACAAGATAGAATATTTGTTTGATTAGTTGACAGGTGCCAAGGTGTTTTCTAAGATTGATCTTAGAAGTGGCTATCATCAATTCAAGATTCGTGCAGAGGATATTCCAAAGACTGCCTTTACTACCAGATATGGATTGTATGAGTATACAGTCATGTCTTTCGAATTAACCAATGCCCCTGCTTATTTCATGAACCTCATGAATAAGATTTTTATGGACTTCCTGGATAAGTTTGTCGTTGTTTTCATCGATGACATTCTGATTTATTCCAAATCAGAAGAAGAACATGAGCTACACCTAAGGACCATTCCTGGAACCCTTAGAGAGCATCAGTTGTATGCCAAGTTTAGCAAATGTGAATTCTGGATACAGGAGGTAGGATTCCTCGGTCACATTGTATCAGCCGAAGGAATTGCCGTTGAACTTGACAAAGTGAAAGATGTAGAAGATTGGCAAGCCCCAGCCACTCAAACCCAAGTTCGTGCTTTTCTCGGATTGGCGGGATATTACCGCAAATTCGTAGAAGGATTCTCTAGTATCGCCAGACCCATGACCCAATTGCTGAAGAAGTACAAGAAGTTTGAATAGACCGACAAATGTGAAGCGAGTTTTCAAGAACTCAAGAGGAGATTGATTTCAGCCCCAATCTTGATCATGCCTGATATCACGAAGCCCTTCGATGTGTATTGTGATGCATCCAAGATTGGTCTCGGATGTGTGCTAATGTAAGAATGCAAAGTTTTATCTTATCTATCTCGACAATTGAAGCAACATGAGCAAAACTACCCAACCCATGACCTCGAACTCGTAGCCGTAGTTCTAGCCCTGAAGACATGGAGACATTACCTGATGGGAAACCGTTGTGATATTTATTGGGATCACAAGAGCCTAAAGTATATATTCACTCAGAAGGAGCTGAATATGAGGCAGAGAAGATGGATTGAGCTAATCAAGGATTATGACCTGGACATTCACTATCACCCTGGTAAAGCCAACGTGGTAGCCGATGCCCTTAGCAGATTGACGTGCCGCTTAAACTCCATGATTTTGAAGGAGCAACCAAGTTTGCACAAGGAGATGGAAGATTTTCGAATGGAATTAGTAAGTGAAGGATTTTTGGCTAGCATAGAACTCCAGCCCACTTTGATTAGTCAGATTAAGGAGGTGCAGAAGGAAAATGCTAGTATCGACGGAATCAAGCGTCGTATCGGTACAGGCAAAGTACCCGGATTCACCGAGGATGAAGAAGGAGTCTTGTGGTACAAAGGACGCCTTTGTGTACCAGCAGATTCTGAATTGAAATAAGTTATTTTGAAGGAGGCTCATGATACTCTTTATTCTATCCATCCCGGAGGAACTAAGATGTATCAAGATTTAATAGAGCAATTTTGGTGGCATAAGATGAAGAGAGAAATCGGAAACTATATCGCCAAGTGTGATATATGTCAGCGAGTCAAGGCAGGACATCAAAGACCCGCTGGATTGTTGCAACCCTTGCAGATTCCGGAATGGAAATGGGATTCTGTAGGAATGGACTTTATCACTGGATTACCTACTTCTAGTTGGGGAAATGACTCTCTCTGGGTCATAGTGGACAGATTGTCCAAAGTCGCCCATTTCTTGCCCATCAAAACCACATATCAGAGTTCGAAACTAGCGGAGTTGTACATCGCTAGAATCGTCAGTTTGCACGGAGTCCCTAAGAACATAGTATCGGATCGAGGAACTCAGTTTACCTCGAGATTCTGGAAGGAAGTTCAAGAAGGTTTAGGAACCCGCCTAGATTTTAGTACCGCGTATCACCCTCAGACCGATGGACAAACGGAGCGAGCAAATCAAATACTCGAAGATATGCTGAGAGAATGCGTGTTAGAATATGGATCCAAGTGGGAAGACTATCTGCCGTTCGTAGAATTTTCATACAACAACAGTTACCAAGCCAGTTTGCAAATGGCCCCATTTGAGTTCATGTATGGAAGGAAGTGTCGCACCCCTTTGAACTGGTCGAAAGTAGGAGAGAGTCAGATTTTCGGACCCGACATCCTACGAGAAGCAGAAGAGAAGGTTCACAAGATTCGTGAGCACCTCAAGACTGCCCAATCCAGACAGAAGAGTTACGCCGACAAGAGACGTAGAGACCTCGCCTTCAACATAGGAGAATTTGTTTATCTGAAAGTGTCGCCATTGAAGGGAATGTAGTGTTTCGAACTCAAAGGAAAGTTAGCCCCCAGATATATCGGACCTTTCCAGATTCTGAACCGTCGAGGAGAAGTATCGTACCAATTGGAACTACCTGAAGAGATGTCAGGAGTGCACAATGTGTTCCATATCTCGTTACTTCGCAAGTGTCTTGAAGTCCCCGAGAAGACCGAAGTATTCAAGAATATCGACCATCGGACCATAGAGATCAACGATGACCTGACCTATCCCGAAGTACCCATCCGCATTTTGGAAGAAGCTTTTCAAACTACCCGAACCCGAACCATCAAGTTTCTCAAGATTCAGTGGAGCAACCACACAGAAGAGGAAGCTACCTAGGAACGCGAAGATCACATCAGGACGGAGTTTCCCGATTTCTTCAAATCCTAGGTAATCTTTTCATCCTTTTTCAAATCTCGGGATGAGATTTTGTTTAAGGGGGGAAGGTTTGTAAGATCCCAAAAATACTAAACATGGAACATCAAACTCTAATCATCAAAATTAGGATTAACAAAAAAAATTCTAAATAAAATTATGAATGCATGCATATGTGTATGCATTGATTTTGAAATTCTTTTAAACCACCTTGTTTGATTGTGTCATTGCTTGTAAAATGTTTCTTAGGTAAAATAAACATCATCTAAAACATTTCCCACACTTTTCCTGAAGACAAGTAAATCAAAACACATATATTAAATGAATGGTCACTTTGACCAATTTAACTCTCATGCCTACTTTGGCTGTCTCAAACTTTCAGAACCTAACAGAAAATTTTCTGGATCTTTGCACCCCTTGAATGTACTCATAACAAAGTATCAATTCCCACTTTGTGATCATCCAGAAACTTTCAAATGCATAGTTTAAATGACAATTCAAAATTGAATCTTTATCATATGGGAAGATCCCACTTATTCAAAAACCACTCAAACAAGCTCAACTTTCAAAACCCAAGCATCTGCAGACTCACCAGCACCAATCTAGCAAACCCACCAAAAATCTTTTCAAAATTCAAAACTTGATTTCATGCGGCCATTTCATCAAACAGGTTGCAGACACAAATCAAACAAACATCAAACACTATTGTGAGCAGTGATTCTTGCCTAACTGGTTCCCTATTTAGCTCACAACCAGCTCAGTAGATCATCTAGCAAGATTAACCAAGCACTAGCACCACTGTGAGCTTGCCATTGCCATCAATGGTGAACAACCGAGCACACCCTTGCCACCCCATAGTCGACAGCAATCTAAGAGAAGCAGCAAGCCTAGCCAGCATGTCTGGGAGGCAGCCCACCGTCCACCGCCACTCCCTGTCCACTGCTCGAGCCTTGCCAAGCCCTGGACCATGCGCACGAACCACGCCCAGACCGCCAGAGACCATGCCGAGCGTGCGCCAGAGCACCACCCTCGACCGAAGAGCACAAACCGTGCGCCGCCCTCGCCGCGTGCATACACCATCCCCACCGACCGAGGAGACTGCCAGACATCCCCGTTCGCCGCCCCGTGACGCATAGCCACCACTCGCCGTTGAAGACGCCGCCTCTGCCGTGCAGAGCGTCGCATGTTCCAGACCAAACTGCACCGCCCCACGCCTCGAAACCATGTCGTTGAGCATCGCCAGGGAACACCGCACCGTCCCCTACCCTTGCCCATGCCAATAGCCGCCTGTAACATCCCCCCCTAAGAGCTCACCGTGCGCCCCGACGGTCCCCTCGCTCGACTATAAATAGAGGCCACCCCCCCTCGATTTCTTCACACCATCTCACTCCCCTCTCCTCATTGATCGTGCCACACCATTCTTAGAGCAAGGCGAGCACCACCCCGCCGGAATTTCACCGGAGCCCGCCGCCTCTAGAGAAGAAGGGAGCCATCGATTTCGTCCACCCCAGGAGCTGCCGCGACCACCCCTGAGTTCGCCATAGTCGACTTCGTCATTCGCCCGCCTCGCCGACCCTCGCCCGTAACCCGGTGAGCCACCAGCACCCCCCACTGGCCGCGCTAGGTTTCGTTCTCGCCGGCGTTGTCTCGCATCGACGATGACTCCCAGCCGTTGGATTAGAATCAGATCGAACGACCCACGTTGCCTCATACCGCTTCGCCCAGCCCCGTGTCACTGATGAGTGGGGACACCCACTTAAGCAGCCCGCGGGAGCACTGCGCTTAGCAGGCCGGCCCGTTAACTTTTCCCGCGCAGCCCAGTTATTCAAATTAATCTTTTCCATTTCAATTCAAACACACTTCTGTACCCAACTTCAAAAATCAACCCAGATCGATTCAGTGCACCAAATTGAATGAAACTAATTTTGTTGGAAAGGTCTGTGAATGCTGAATCCAAGCCCGTTGGATTCAAGTCATTTGGATCTATAGAACACCCATGGTAAAAATAACAAGGCAGAAGATTTTCTGCATTCAAACATTTTTCAAATTTAAACCATAATTGATTTTGAGTTGATTCCAACTCTCAAAAATCACATTTAACCATACCTTTTAGAATATATAAAAATATATAGGTTTACTTGCAGAAATAATGTTCAAGTAGTAAAAGAATGCTACATAGGCATTTCTAGCCACTTTAATTAATTAGAATAAAAGGGTAAAACCTTATTAAATTGTGACACCACTTTAAATCACTTTCCCATGGACTACAATATGTGGTGATGACATGTGTCAACATGATCCCATGTTTGGTTTGGAGAATATTAAATCTTAAGTAGTTTTTCAATGAGTAGAAATTACTTTTCTAAAAATAAAAGGAATTAAATCAAGCCTTAACCTTGTAATGTTAGAGATGATGCTAGATCATCTATAGGACCCTTGTGTGTGATGATTGCAAGTAGTTAAGTATTGTTTGGTGATTGTGTACCTCGTATTTATTCATAGACGCTAGTACCGACCAAGGATACGAGGAGGAAGGAGGATACTACGAAGAAGAAGCCGAGGAGAACTTCAACCACTGCTCTGCACAAGGCAAGCCTTACTAATCAAGTTGACCTATGCAAGATAACACTTGCAATTTAGCAAGCTTATACTGATTTGGTACAAGCAAATACTTGCTTGTTACTATGCCTACTATATTCCTTAAGCATATGTGATTATACCCACTTGATAAACCAATCCTAGTTTTATCTGCAAGCTTCTTACTTTATTTCTTTATCAAAGCTTTAACTTAGAGTTGACTGAAGTGACTTGTAGATACTAGAAAGATTCTGAAGGTTGCATAGAGAGCATAAAATTTGGCCTATGTTAGAAACCTTGATATCATCCTAAGATATAAGGTTGTACTTAGTTGAAACTCCACTAGTTTACCACCCCTCATTAGTACTACCCCCACCTATAGATGCTAGTGCTAAGAATAAGACTTGATCAACTTTAGATGGGTTTACTTGGTGGAAAAAATGGTTATGAAAACCTTGGAATGATGGATCATTCTATTGAAATGTTTTGGACATGTGTTTCCGAACACTTGATGATTTTGGTGATGAAAATGTCGAGGCATGAGCCTTAGCCCTTTATAAAACTGATGGTTGTCTGGATGCGATACCATTCCAATTTTATCGTACAACCACAATACCCGAAGATTGGGTTGGGATTGCCTAGAAACTTATATACCTTAGTATTAGTTCCCTCACGGCCAAGGTCTAAGCTGAGGCTACCTTGTGAAGATTGTCCACCTGTGCAGTACCCAAGATGATAGTTGGTCATGGTTGGGAGGCCAAACTCACAGGAGAGGTGCTTATACTAGGGCATGTAATTGAAAGGTTAGGATTGATTATCCGCATACTGAGTATGGTGAATTCAGGATTTGTTCCTGACGGATGTATCGAATGTTGTGGTGAAAGTGTACAATCTCTGCAGAGTGTCAAACTATTCAAATAGCCACGTCCGCGGTTATGGACAGTTGGAGTGGCCATACTGTTCCCCCGTCAGACTTTTCAAAATGACTTGTGAAATGAATTGAGACTTTGACTTGACCACAACAGAGTTGTGACCTGAGTTACAAGATCCTACCTAGGAGTTATAAAATTGTGACTAGCTTCGGAACTTATTAGAGATAAATCTGGCTTTTGCAAAAAAACCTAGAGCCTAGTGTCCTATTATCCAAAAACCCCTTTACTAGTTAGTATTAGCTTGCGAGTACTTAAAGAGTACTCATGGCTTTGTCCCTGGCTATTCCCATGGCCAGACTATGAAGAGGAGTACTTGGAAGATGGACCCCAGGAACGTTACGACAACTAGGATCATCTCCCATCGTCAGCATTGCCTGTGACCCTGAAGATGGAGCTTCGCCTACGCTACCGTTATTATTACGTATTCTGCTGCTTGAAGTTGTATTAAGAACTGGATCATGAGATCCCTATTTGTGTAAGAACTTATGTATCATTTGTAATGGATGATGTACTATGGTATCCAATTCTGTTATGTCTCGCAAAAATGGTAATCCTGGGATTGCGATGTATGGCATAACAGGCATCTAGGATTAAAAAATCCGGGTGTTGACACCGGAACAGAGACTTATGTCTCCCGAATCTCCTCTTCGGTGGTGGCGGTGCTATGGAACTTTACATGGATTTCTGATCTGCGTAGGTTTTCATCTCGGGAGACGTATATATAGGCAAAAGGGCAAGGTCGATGGACGCCCGAGGGGCCCACACCATAGGCTGGCGCGCCCTAGGGTGGGCCCGCGCCACCCTATGGTGTGGCCGCCTCGTGGCTCCTCTTTGTCTCCCCTTCGGTCTCCGGGTTGTGTCTGGTAAAATATTGATTTGGATTTTGTCCCATCCAATTCCGAGAATTTTTCTTTACTAGCTTTTCTGAAACCAAAAAAAATATAAAACAGGCAACTAGCACTGCAGCATCTTGTCAATAGGTTAGTTCTAGAAAATTTATAAAAATGCTTCAAAGTGTAGACAGAAACATAAGATAGTTGATACAAAACAAGCATGGAGCATCAAAAATTATAGATATGTTTACGAGGTATCATGTGGGCATCAAGATCTATAGAGATAGATCAAGGAGGCTAATTGGATTAAGCAAGAGTACATACATTGTTGAAATGGCTCAACATGGAAGAGGCTAAGAAGGGGTTCTTGACCATGTCTCACGACATTAAACTTAGCAAGACTCAGTGTCCTTCAACTACTGATGAGCGTGAGCGCATGAGCAGGCTTACATCGACTATTGGATCCATCATGTATGCAATGATATGTACACACCGAGATGTTTCCTATGCTCTAAGTGTTACGAGAAGATACCAGACTGATCCAGGTGAAATCCACTGGACAGGGGTAAAGAATAGCCTTAAGTACTTGAAAAGGACTAATGATTTGTTCCTAGTTTATGGAGGTGAGGATGAACTCAGTGTAAAGGGTTACATAGATGCGAGTTACCTTAATGATTCAGATGAATCCAAATTGCAATCAGGTTATGTGTTTGTCATGAATGGTGGTGCTGTGAGCTGGAAAAGTTCCAAGCAAGATACGGTGACATCCTCTTCAATAGAAGTTGAATATATTCCTGCATCAGAGGCTGTAAAGGAAGCTATTTGGATTACGAATTTCCTGATCGCTCTTGGTGTGGTTCAGGGCATGTCCAAATCTCTTGGACGTTTATTGTGACAACAATGGTTCTATTGCACAAGCCAAGGAACCTAGACATCACCAGAAGAATAGACACATTCACATGCGTTACCATCTGATTCGTGAGTTCGTTGAGGATGGTAGTGTCATGATATGCAAAATACATACGGACTCAAATGTTGCTGATCCCTTAACAAAGCCACTCCCACGGCCTGTGCATGAAGCACACACAAGAGCAATAGGTATTAGATACATTTTAGATTGACTCTAGTGCAATTGGGAGACTGAAGGAAATATGCCCTAGAGGCAATCATAGAGATGATTATATTTCATATGTATCCATGATTTATTGTAATGTTCCTTGAATATCCATATATCACGAAATTTGTATTGATTGGGAATTATGTGAATTGTTTGTGAAACTCTTTACTTGTATGGTTATCTAATAGTTGTCCCAAGTCGGAGTTCATGTTAGGACACATGTGAATATTAGACTAGCACATCAATTGGTTGATGACTATGTTTCACAAGTCATAAACATGGAGATGTCAAAGCAATGATGTGGACACATGTTATGAACATGGGGTTTGACTGACCCAACTTGAGACTGGACATTATACTTGCAGCTCTCTCTACACATCGTGTACGTTTTGTCCTTAGACCTAAGATTGTTGCATGTACTTGAGATGTGGATCGACCTACTTTGGGGCTATCAGACGATGCTCCGTAACTGGGTAGTTATAAAGGTAGTTTTCGGGTTTGTCCTGAAGCATGCTGCAAGGCATTGGTCAAACAAGATGGGATTTTCCCATCTCTACTTGAGAGAGATATCTCTGGGCCCCTCAAGTGATTGGATCCAGAAATGCATGGCCATGCTACATATGGTTAAGAGTTAACCTAGTAAATTGATTCTGAATCGCAATATCGAGAAAGAGAGGTGAGCTTGGAGCTAGACAAAATATCGTGAGGCAAAGGGAGAGACATGTACTTAACCTTGTGATGGTTCGTCTGTATGATCTTGGTATGTGTTTAGGAGTTGGCACGTCTTGCTAGAGGCCGCTACCAACTATTAACAAAGTAAGTGTACTTGTGTCATGTCTATATGTGTATGAACCTATAGGGTCACATACTTAAGGGGCTGGAAGCCTAATAAGGATTGGATCCGAATTAGACCAGGCTAGGGATACTAATGGGCTACTAATGTAGAAGCCAACGAGGGACGACTATATAAGAGAGGGTGAGGCGTGCTGACCTAGGTTGAGCATTCTACCTTGCCACCACTACTCTCTCGCCTGTGTTGCATGCGTGGACCTAGCATTTCGGCGTCTGACGCTTCCACTCCTTACGTGCGGATACCTCGGAGGTGCTGCAGCTATATCACTTGGACGAGCCGCGCAAGGGGGAGATGCTCGTGGGACGAGGACAAGTAGGAGACGTAGAAAATCTACACTGCCTCAACATGCTTCATCGAGTTTCGCAACTGCATTCTAGTGGTAATCCAGAGATCTATAACAACAGTATTCCTGGTTTACACGGTAGAATTATTTTTGATTTGCGCTATTGTAGCCTACCCGTATCCCTTCAGAAAATTGGGGTGGTGCCTTTTTCTTTTGACTAACACGGGCCCTGTGTTATTAGTGGGTTCAGTTAACACGATCGGTGGAAGTACAAGTTCCATCGAAGAACTTATAGACAATTAAGATTACATCCAAGTCCATTACTAGGGAAATTGAGAATGTTCTTTCCTAATAGTTGTAAACTCACATAGACGAAATTGTTTGCTAGAAGAATATGTACCCATCTACCTCCGAAATGAAATTTAATTCGAGAGCAATCTATGGAGCTTACTCGCAGCTCCAGTTTGAACTAATTTCATTCAATTGTCAGGATGCGAAATCTTAGCAGGAAGTTGAACCTGTTTTTAAAACTCTTAGTGGTGGTTTGTGATATATTAAATGACCCCCCCCCCCCCGATGTTTACCTCCAAAAAAACACAAAACTTTCAAAGCGACCTACAATTTTCCTGTAGTTCAAATTTGACCTAATTTCGATAAATCGGCATAAAGTCATTCAAGTTGGCAGAGTTAGCATAAGTAGTACAACATGTCAGTCCAATATATATGTATGAAAGCTTTTCTTGTGGCATATTCAGATCCAATATTATTCGGACTTTCTTTATAGAAAGGAACAATCTCGTCATCGCTGGGAAAATTGAGAATGTTCTTGCCTGATAGTTGGGAACTCACACCGACGACATTGTTTACTAAAAGAAGATGCACCCATCTACCTTCGAAAATACAATTAATTCGAGAGCAATCTATCATGCTTAATCGCACCTAAAGTTTGACCTAATTTTGTTAAGTTGTCAAGATGAAAAATCTTAGCAAGAAGTTGAACCTATTTTCAAAAATCTCAGTGGTGGTTAATGAAATACTAAATGACCCCCCTGATGGTTACCTCAGAAAAATCGCAAAACTTTCAAAGCAACCTACAATTTTCCTTTAGTTCAAGATTTACCTAATTTCGATAAATCGGCATAAAGTCATTCAAGTAGGTAGAGTTAGATAGGACAAAGTTTGAAAAATCATAAAACATGGGAATCATAAGTACGACATGTCGGTCCACTATAAATATTTGAAAGCTCTCCTTGTGGTATTGAGATCCATATTCTTTAGACTTTCTTTACGGAAAGGAACAATCTCGTCACCTCTCAAAAAATTAAGAATGTTCTTTCTAGATAGTTGGATACTCACACTGGTGGCATTGCTTACTAATAAAGAAGATGCACCCATCTACCTTCGAAAATACAATTAGTAATTCAAGAGCAATCTATCGCGCTTACTGGTAGCTCGAGTTTGAGCTAATTTCGTTAAATTGTCAAGATGCAAAATTTTAGCAAGAAGTTGAACCTGGTGTCAAAACTCTCTGTGGTGGTTTGTGATGTATTAAATGCCACCCGATGGTTACCTCAAAAAATCGCAAAACTTTCAAACCAATCCTCCAATACTTAAAATTTGACCTAATTTTGATAAGTCGGCATAAAGACATTCAAGTGGGCAGAGTTAGCTAGGATGAAGTTTGAGAACTCATAGAATTAATCATAGGAATCATAAGTGAAACATGTCGGTCCACTTAATATGTCTAGAAGCTTGGCTTGTGGCATTAAGATGCATATTCTTCGGACTTCCTTTATGAAAAATAACAATCTCATTATTACTCGATAAATTGAGAATGTTCTCTCCTGATAGTTGGAAACTCACACCGACAACATTGTTTGCTACAACAAGATGCATCCATCTACCTCGGAAAAGTCATTTAATTCTAGAGCAATATACCTATCTTACTTGTAGCTCAAGTTTGACCTAATTTATTTAAATCGACAAGAAGTCGGTGAAGTGTGCGAAGTTAGCTAGGAAGCTTGAAAAATTGAATTATATAAGAAACTGTGGTCAACTTTGTGTGATAATTGGGAGGGTTTCATTTTCTTCTAACTGTGGCAGCCCCCGTAGGAGTGAGGTGCTTTAGTAAACATGGTCGATGGAAGTACAAGTTACATCGAGGTCCTCATAAAAATGAAAATTACATCCAAGTCCATGCATTTAGCACAAGGTGCATGGAACTAAGTAATGAAGTGTGTTTTCAGGTTTGGGCATACTAGCGTTCATTCATTGTGCTAAAGTCTATCAATAGAATCTTGTAGATGCTAAGAATGGAAAAGAAGATTGAACGTTTAGCAATATTTGGATTTTCCACTCTTGATTAAATGGTCAATGTTATCAATACACTATACTATAGTGGTATGGTATGTAAGAGATAAGATAAGATAAAGATAATATAAGAAGTAGTACTGTGAATTGCTGATCTTTTGAATAACCTTCCCTCCCGATGTTTGGGAAGCAAGCGGAAATTTCAAAATCAGAAAAGTTTGAATTTTTTGCTGCCGAGGACCAAAGTGGTTTCCTTTCCTACTCCACGCCAACGCGGATGCTGATCATGTGAGAGAAACAAAGCCACCCTCTCAAAAATAAAAATAAAAAGAAACAGAGTTGTTGTACCCAGGAACACGTGCGCAACGCCATGTTGTGGACGAGAGAGAGATCAATCGGGCTGGTGCGTGAGGGGAGAGGGGTGGAGAGATGAGAGATATATAAAGAGAGAGAAAACGCACTTCCATTTTTTTGCGTGCATAGGTCCTAAAATTTACTAGAAGTAGAGTGCACACTATAAAGGAGGCATGGGTACCTCGTGTTAGGAACCCATCATAATAAACTCTGCTCTGACATCGAACCGCCTTCAACTCCTCTTCTCTCTTCACTGCTGCCCTCTTCCCCTACCTGCTTTTTTATTTTCTCTACATGTACAGGGCGTGGATGGAGGTGAGCATATGTACACTATAGTACTAGTACACGAGTAAGCTCCACCGTTTAGATAGTGTCTATACGAGATGATTCGTGGGACCCACTATACCGAAGAGGCTAATTTCTGCATAGGAGTTTTACACTACCAAGTGGGCCCATTATTTGCTTTTTCCTTTGCATCCACAATGTGATAAAAAAACCTTAAGGTTTATGTGGGATCCGCTAAGGTTCATCTTATATATTGTGGGTCCTATGTTGTGGCAAATGTATGGAAACTTGGCTTGTGGCATTCAGATCCATATTATTCGGACTTTGTTTACGGACAAGAACAATATCGTCTCTTTTTTAAATAATACGATTTTTTATTAAATTCCACAAATAATACACAAAATAACACCGACCAACACCCGTCGTTAGTTGAACCACCGAGAAGCACTCGTCGGAGTTTGAACCACCCTGCGCTTGGCTCTGACCATCTGGTCAGGAGTTAAACTCCCGAAAGGTCCATGTCGGGAGTTCAAACCCTGAGGCTGGGCTAGATTTTGAGTTTGTCAAAATTGTGTATTATTCGTGAAATTTAATAAAAAACATATTATAAAAAATAGCAATCTCTTCATCACTTGGAAAAATGAGAATGTTCTTTCGTGATATTTGGAAACTCAGACTGACAACATTGTTTACTATAATAAGATGCACCCATCTACCTTTGAAAAGATATTTAATTCAAGAGTAATCTATCATGCTTACTTGTAGCTCAAGTTTGACCTAATTTTGATAAATTGTCAAGGTGCAAATTCTTAGCAAGAAGTTGAACCTATAATCAAAACTCTCGGTGGTTTTATATATTAATTGTGACCCCCAATGGGTACCTCCAAGAGCTTATTCGTAAACATCCAAAGCAGCCCACGATTTACTTGAAGTAGTTCAAATTTGACCTAATTCTGATAAATCGGCATAAAGTCATTTCAAGTGGGCAGAGTTAGCTAAGAAGTTTGAGAACTCATAATTGTAAGTACAACAAGTTGGCCCACTATATAAGTCTAAAAACTTGGCATGTGATATTCAAATCCATATTCTTTAGACTTTCTTTACGGAAAATAACAATGTCTTCATCACTCGGAAAATTGAGAATATTTTTTCTTGATAGAAGGAAACTCACACTGACAACATTGTTTACTACAAGAAGATGCACCCATCTACCTCCAAAAAGACATTTAATTCAAGAGCAATCTATTTTCTCTTACTTGTAGCTCAAATTTGAACTAATTTCATTAACTTGTCAATGTGCAAAATCTTAGCAAGAAGTTGAATCTATCATCAAAACTCTTGGTGGTTTGATATATTAATTTTGACCCCCTGGATGGGTACCTTCAAAAGATTTTTTGTAAGCTTTTCAAAGCAACCCACGATTTACTTATAGTAGTTCAAATTTGACCTAATTTCAATGAATTGGCATAAAGTCATTCAAGTGGGAGGAGTTAGCAAGGAAGTTTGAGAACTCATAAAACATGGTAAATTGCATGTTCACCATGTTGGTCCACTATATATGTCTGAAAATATGGCTTTGAGGCGTTCATATCCATATTCTTCGGTCTTTCTTTACGGGAAAGAACAATCTCGTCATCACTCAGAAAATTGAGAATGTTCATTCGTGATAGTTGGAAACTCACACTCTTGACATTGTTTACTACAAGAAGATGCACCCATCTACCGCCAAAAATATTTAATTCAAGAGAAATCTATCTGTGCTTACTTTTAGCTAAATTTTACCTAATTTTGTTAAATTGTCGGGAAGCAAAATCTTAGCAAGAAATTGAATCTTTTGTCAAAACTCTTGGTGGTTTGATATATTAATTTTGACCCCACTCAATGGGTACCTTGAAAATCTTCTTTCTATACTTTCAAAGCAGCCCACGATTTACTTGTAGTAGTTCAAATTTGACCTAATTTCGATAAATCAGCATAAAGTCATTCAAGTGAGCAGAGTTAGCAAGGAAGTTTGAGAACTCATAAAACATGGAAAATTGCAATTACCACATGTTGGTCCACTATATATGTCTGAAAACTTGGCTTTGAGGCATTCATATCCATATTCTTCGAAATTTCTTTACGGGAAAGAACAATCTCGTCATCACTCAGAAAATTGAGAATGTTCTTTAGTGATAGTTGGAAACTCACACTCACGACATTGTTTACTAAAAGTAGATGAACCCATCTATCGCCAAAAATATTTAGTTCAAGAGCAATCTATTTGCGCTTACTTGTAGCGAAATTATTTGACCTAATTTTGTTAAATTGTAGAGATGAAAAATATTAGCAAGAAGTTGAACCTGTCATCAAAACTCTCGCTGGTTTCTGATATATTAATTGTGACTCCCGCTGGGTGCCTCCAATAGCTTTTTCATAAACTTTCTAAGCAACCTACAATTTACTCGTTGTTTCAAATTTTACTTAATTTGGATAAATCAACTTAAGTTCATTCAAGTGGGCAGAGTTAGCAAGGAAATTTGAAAAACTCATAAAACATGGGAATCATAAGCGCGACATGTTGATCCACTATGTATGGCTGAAAACTTGGCTTGTGGCATTGAGATCCAATATTCTTCGGACTTTTCTTTCTAGAAAAGAACAATCTCGTCATCACTCGTAAAATTGAGAATGTTCTTTACAAATATAGTTGGACACCCACACCGACGACATTTTTTACTGCAAGAAGATGAACCCATCTACCTCTAAATTTACATTTAATTAAAGAGCACTCTATCTCGCTTACTTGTAGCTCAAGTTTGACCTAGTTTCGTTAAACTATCAGGATGGAAAATCTTAGCAAGAAGTTGAACATGTCATCAAAACTCTCGTTGGTTATGAAATATACACCAGATACTTTACGGACATGCCTAAATAATATAATTATTTCACCTAGTATAATTTTATATAAAAATGATAATGTCATACTTCTATTATCCGATTCCCACGTGTGTAAGGCATGGGTGCAACATATAGATATATAGTGTACGGATAATTTTGAATATTCACCATTCCACCAAGACTGGCAAATCCCAACATAGCAAAGGGTTGGGTCTTCTTTTCCATTCTTGAATCTAGAAGATTAGAGCGTTTACACCGTTTAGCTTGAGTCTAAGAAATATTGTCAGAAAAATGTTGCTGGGTAGCAAAAATATTTTTTATAGGACCCACTACTTTGCAAACGGAACATTCAATCTTGATTTTGTATTTGCATGACATGCAATTATTGAAAGGATCTAGAGACTGATTGTGGGCCCTTCCATTAATTTATATTCACTCGTGTCTTGTACTACAGGTGTTGACCATTTGCACACTGGTACGGGTATATATGAAAACATACACGCAATGTACTGCATGCAAAGATTTGACAGAACGCAAATCACAGTGGACTAGACTTGTCGTGTTAGATTGCACTCGTACTCAATGCATGATGCCGGACCTGTTTCAGTTATTGATCCTAGAGCAGCAGGGTTCTAGACATTCTATTATTTCCTATGCTGGTTTAGGTTCCCCATGCGTATTCAGTCGATCTTGACGCATGATTGTGGGTCGTCCTTTCAGTGTGAGTTACATAGACCACATTCCCCACATATCATGGTGTCGCCCGCCCCCTGCTCGGGCTACTCCACCCCCCATCATGCGCTGGGCCGCCCTAATAGTCCCGCAAAGATTTTCAAACAAACTCAAGCCCTGGCGTCCCACCTCACGACCCTCACCGGCGACCAGGTTATCCTCACCGCTCCATCAAAAAAACCCCTGATGACCCACAAGTATAGGGGGTGTATCGTAGTACTTTCGATAAATAGGAGTGTCGATCCCAACAAGGAGCAGAAGGTGATGAACAGTGGTATGTAGCAGGAAATCCCTGTGAATACTTAGCAAACAGATTTTTAGTGGTTTTCTGACAAGGCAACAAAACAAAGAGAAAGTAACAGAAGTAATGAACAAACGGAGCAAGTGGCCCAATCCTTTCTTAGCAAAGGACAAGCAGGTGGAAATACTTATAAGGACCAACCGTTCTCGGCGACACATGGGAATTCTGTCAAGTGTTTTCGCTTCAAATAGTTGAATACTCTTCTCCGGTGTTTGTAAGTGTTGTGTGGGTGAACTTGTGCTAACATACCGCCCTTCCCAGGACTAATACATACTTGTGATTAAACCCCCTGCAAACATCCGTACCTACAGGAAAGTAATTAAGATATAAATCTAACCACAGCCTTAAACTTTGCAAAAAGGTGTCCTAACGGGGGTTCAGGTTTCTGTCACTCCGGCAACCACACAATTAGTATCCAAATAGACAATGCATTCCCCTAGTCCCATAAATGGTGAAGTATCATGTAGTCAACATTCACATGACACCACTAGAAGAATAGCACCACAAATTAAATACTAAACCATTGAATAATAACTCATCATAGTTTCACTACTAACAACATGACTTCTCCCATGTCCTCAAGAACTAAACGAACTACTCACAAGACATCATATGGATCAAGATCAAATATGATATGGTAATGGATAACAATCTGAACATAAACAATAATCCAATGGTTCCACTCACAAGCATCAACTACAATAGTAATTAACACCGGGAAAGCTTACCCTAAGAACTAAAGCAATATCCAACATAATTGTTATAGCGGGACGGAGTGGTGGTGATGGTGCTGGTGGACATGATGGTGTGGATGATGATGGTGATCCCTATGAAGCCTAGCTTGATGATGGTGTTGATGGCGACGGTCTCCCCTCTCTGGGAAGAAATCCTCGGGAGAAATCTTTCTGCCGAAGAGATCTTTCTCTCTCGATGTTTTCTGCCCCCATATGCGGCGAAAATCAATCTGTGGTCGCCCCCCTAGTGTTAGGGTTCCATACGGAAGATATAGGCGAAGGGGCGGAGTCGGAGGCCGGGAAGGTGGGCCACACCTGCCCTAGGCATGGGGTCAGGTGGGCCCGCGCCTAGGGGGGTGTGGGCCCCCTGAGGCCCAACTCTGTCCCTCCTGGCTTCCTTCGTCTTCTAGTAAAATGATATGTTTCCATATTTTTTGGTATTTTTCTCATCTTAGCGAAATTGCACCGAAACACCTTCTTTTCCATCAGAATCCAGACTCCAGCAGTCCATGCTCCAGGAATCTTCCAACATGCATAAACAGATGAAAAGCCATAAGTAATACCTCATAATAAGACAAATATCAATCAATTGAGGTAAATTATGATATAGAATGGTGATGCAAATTGGGTGTATCAACTCCCCCAGGCGAATACTGAGCTCAGTAAACATGTCCACGGGTTTATGGAGTGAAGTGTTGATAAAAGAATACGAACAAGAAGCATCATACTTACCATTGCACAACACATAGAAGAAATCAACTCACCATTATATAACTTAGCTTGCAACCAAGTACATCTGTCATAATAGAGATACATAAAGATAACTCATAATTGGAATTGGCAAACTTGTTCTTGGTCAGAGAAAACCTGGTAAACAGTTTCACAAAGGCTTTTTGTAGAAGTTTCAAGACAGGAGCACTCTTTGCTCAAAAAGTTTTTTCACAAGTGAAGGCTTTCAAAGTAATACTCAATAGATAATAGTTTTTTGCAAACAAGTAAGATAAAGAACATGATTGAATAAATCACCATATGAATGCTTGAAACACAACAACTCAAAATCTTGCTGGAGATAGAGAGGAAGTAGGTTTACTGACTCAACTTGGAAATGGAAGAAGGGTCCCTTCTTAGAGGGTAGCAGGGATTACAAGTTATAAAGAGCTTACAAAAGATTATGGTACTTACTAGCTTTGAGCCCTCATTGCCCCTATCATAAGCATCTTGAGATGATTAAGGTTAAAGTGAACAAATATGGAGTATATGCTTGAAAAAATATAAGTTGGCAATCTCATGTCCCTTGAATATGTGGGCCACTCCTCATGCATACTCAACTTTGGGTCCAGGTAAGTTCTTGTCATTGTAAGTATTTGCATATCATTGAGAACCGCCAACGGGGTACCCCTTGCACATGGTACAGGAGCTTTCCCATAACCAAAATGACAAGGCAAGCAGACAATGAGCATCTCAGCAATCTTTTTATTTACTATGCATATAGCTTTTTATTGAGGATGCTTCATAGATGACTCACTATGGTGATGCTGCAAGTTTCCACCATGATTAAGCATGCCTTAGGCTAGTGGCCCAGGCATTTATCTAACATAGAATACAAAATCCATGGACTTACAAGTTCCCTCTTTATTTCACACCATTGACATCCATAGACAAAAGAGCACGATATCAACTATGTACAGAGTACAAGTGCAATGTTGAAAACGTTCCCCATGGCAGCACAGTTCTGCTAATTCCAATGTATAGATGCAAGCATATACAACTTCGATGTTCACAATGGTTCAAGTTTATTAGGGGCAAGTAAATAAAGTGTGTCATCAAGTTCGTGAGAGCTTTACTAACTAGTTTTATCATAACAAAATACTTTTTAATTTGAAAGGTAGATGAAGCTTGAGAATTTGCTAGGAATAGAAAAAGCTACTAGGTAGATATGGTGGACACAAGTGGCAAAAGTTTTGGTTTAAAGGGTTTTGGAAACATGAGAAGTATGCCTTCTCAAAACAGGTTTTTGGCTAGCAAGGCTGGGTAGCGAGCAAGAGAGTTGAAAGAAACAAGGAAACATACAAGTAATAAAGTCAAACATGCAATCTTCCTTGAAGACACAAAAGAATCTTAAATAAAGAATACTAAGCTTATGAGCCAACAAGAAAGAAAACAAATGATACCAAATACATGTAAGCTTTCTATTTCTTTCTTTTTCTTTCAAATTAATGCCACTAACCAAAACTCGGTTTGCCAAAACCAATTTTAGATCCACTTGATGATCCCAGAGTGGTGCCAATACTGAACAACAAGATCCATCATATAATAGATATTGCAAACTAAAAATAAGAAGTGCAAAAAGTAAAAGATGAGACTTCTCATTAATATTCCAATAAAGGCACTCACACCAAGGGATACATAGATAATCAACTAAAGGAGAGATACTTACACATGCAAACCAAACTATAAGATAACCTCTCTACCATAGATATGAATCCACTAAAAAGGTAAAAGATAAAAGATAATAGTGGTGATACCGTGGCACTCCCCCAAGCTTGGAACAAACCAAGGGGATGCCAAACCTAATGACGAACTCCTTTGGTTGTGGTGGTGTTCTCTTGATAACATCCTCAATAAGTTTCTTCAACTCCACGAACTTAAAAGTAAGAGTATGGATTAGATCCGAGTTTTGCTCTATACGGTTCATGATTATGTCAGTCCGAGAATCCCAGTTCTTGTTATTCTTTCCCCACTCTTCATCCTTAGCATGATCCTTCTCTGCATTGTTAGAACGACGCATATCCCAAACCGAAGGCAAATTTCCTTTGGGCACATGTTGATATTGATATTCATGTATAAGTGTATGGAAGGGTCTCTTGTTACATGGAGGAGATGGCGCTCGATTGTAGAAGAGACGTGGAGGTTTCCCTCCTGTAGACATCCATGCTGTCTTCTTAAGCTTGGTAGGTCATGCCACCAAACCAATACTTGCTATGGTAGCGCGAGTGTCTGGTTGCTTGTCCTCCTCCATGCCTCCTTCATAACCTACCGGAATCTCCTCTTCCTTGGGGACTTGATGTTCTTCTTCCTCGGGCTTCTTGCCTTTGTCATTGGTGGAGGCCATGGCGCTCTAAACTTGAGAAGATTTCCTGACAGAAACAAATCGAAACGAAAACACGACTAGAACACGATGCACAAACCTCGGGGGATCCGGGGGGTTATATATTACGAAGATTCAATGCATAAGGAAGGTTTTGGCACGGAAACGAGGCGGGGACGGAATTCGAGGGTGGCATACCCCCTCCAGGCGCGACCAGGATGGGCCCGCGCCTGTGGTGGGTTTATCCATCCCGAACTCTATTTCCTCTTCAGTTCCGTCTCATAGTCTTCCTTATGTATTAAAAACATCAAAAATATAAAAATACTGGGGTTTCACGAACCTTCTATTTTCACCACTTTTACTTATTCAAAGACGAACTCTGCCGACTCCTTTTCTCTTTCTCCTGAGAATTTCCTTCATACAAAACCCTTGCACAAACTCAATGACAACATTAGTGTAAGAAAAAACAATAAACCTTTGGTACACACTTCAACTGAAAACCCATGAAAACAAAAGCTTCTGTAAGAGGCAAATGCAAATGACGGCAGAAAATCTGTTAAAACAGACCAGCGGGTAAAGATTGATTTTTTCGAATACCTTCTGTTTCTCGAATCAAAAAGTGCAGAACTGAAGAAAGTTGGGTAACAACTTGGAGAACAAGCACAGAAAAATGCAGCTCCATCCGAATTATTGAGCCTCCTCACGAATTTTTACAATACAACACAAAAATCTGTCCCAGGACAGCCACTTTTCACAACTCCTCTACTTTACAAAAGTAGTTGAACTTGACACAAAAACCAAAACAAAATGGATAAGGAGCGGTTATTACAGAGGCAATAACTTCCAAGACTCGACAAAACTCTTGGGTTATCTCCCAACAAGTACTTTTCTTTAATGCCTTTAAGTTAGGTCTGAAACTTCCAAAGATGACCACATAGGAGATATATATCTGAAGTGAAAGAGATCATCAAGAATCAAATAAGCAACACACTTGAGCCTAACCCACTTCCTATGCATGGGGGTATCATGAGAAAACGAATTGTTGAAACAAAAGGCCACTAGCATAGGAAGGCAAAACAGATGCAACTTTAAAGCTTTCGACATAAAACGGGGAAACTTAACATCATTGAGATGCATAAAACCATGTTTCCCTCTCTCAAAATAACTATCAGTAGCACTTTGAATAAAGTTGACAATATAATTTTCACTGGCAACAACTTTATCATCAGAATAAGCATACTTACAGTCACCAAAAAGAGGTTCCAGGTCATAGGCTGGATCAATAGAAGCAAGTTGTTCCTTCCTAAAATCTTTATTAGGCAAGCTATTTTCATAAGGAGCTTTAGCAAATTTGGAAAAGTTAAACTCATAAGAATCTCCATCAAACTTAGTTAAAACTTTTTCCTTCTTACAATCAATAATAGCTCCACAAGTGTTCAAGAAAGGCCTACCAAAATGATAGGACAAGTTTTGCTAGCTAGAGAATTAAGCACTAGAAAATCAGCAGGATATTTAATCTTACCATAGAGAACCTCCACATCTCATACAATACCAATGGGGCAAATGGTCTCCTTGTTAGAAAGGTGAATAACCACATCAATGTCCTCAATCTCACAAGGACCAATCTCATGCATAATTTCCTTGTAAAGATCATAAGGAATAGCACTATAACTAGCACCAATATCACATAAACCATAGTAGCAATGATCACCAATTTTAACAGAAAGCACAGGAACACTAGCTTTTCTAGCCTGACTAGGATGAGAGATAATATTCGAAGCGTCTTCACAAAAGACAGTGTGCTCATCCTCTATATTTCTAGTGACAATGCCTTTCAAAATATCTACCACAGCTCCACAGTTTTCATTGTATCTTTGCTATTTGCACTGATAATCATAGAATACTCCTTTACCTTAGCTGGGAAAGGCATTTTCTCAACATGGGGTTCAGGCACAATATGATTAGTAATACAAACTTGAGTACTTCTAGCTGGAACATGACTAACAACATCTTTACAAGGAGCATGGTACTTATTCCACTTCTTGTTGGGAATTTCAATGTAAGAGGCAAAGGCCTTAAAATAGCTGGCAGTACTTTGGGAATCAAGACCAAACTCATTGCTAATATCACGGAAGCTATCGGTTCCCATAAAAGATTTAATGCATTCATAATCATAGTTTATACCTGACTTTCTTCCTTTGTCATTATCCCAAGCTTCAGTGTTCTCTTGAATACGATCTACAAGATCCCATTTAGCTTCTTTCTTTATACGTGTGAATGATCCAGCACAAGAAGCATATAGTAAATCTTTATCATGAAGAGAAAGCCTAGCATAAAAGTTATTGATAATAATATTGTTAGGGAGTTCATGAATAGGGCATTTAAGCATTAATAAATTCAATCTCCCCCAAGCTTGATATGTACTCTCTCCATCAAGAGGCCAAAAGTTATATATAAGATTTCTATCCTTATGAATCTCACTAGGAGGATAAAATTTAGAGTAAAATAGAGATGACATCTCCTCCCATTTCATGGATTGTCCATTCTTCAGCAGCTTATACCATTCTTCAGCTCTCCCTTTAAAGGATATGGAGAGTAACTTCTTCTTCACATGTTCAGTTGTGATACCTGCATACTTAAACAACCCGCATAATTCATGGATAAAAAGCAAATGATCACCAGGATGGACAGTTCCATCCTCAAAATAATAATTATCCATAACACGATTAACAATACTTGTAGGTATCTTAAAAGGATATATCTCAATAGGAGGTGATTCATCTACTACCCTAGTAGTGGTAGTAGTTTTCCCAAATAGAAAACCAAGTGGGTTATCCATATTGGAAACAAAGTACAAGCAGTAACAAGAGCAATACACACAGTAAAAGTTTCCCTTACCAGTTCCACTCTTCAATAGCGCTTCACTCCCCGACAACGGCGCCAGAAAATAGTCTTGATGACCCACAAGTATAGGGGGTGTATCGTAGTACTTCTGATAAATAGGAGTGCCGATCCCAACGAGGAGCAGAAGGTGTTGAACAGTGGTATGGAGTAGGAAATCCCTGTGAATACTTAGCAAACAGATTTTTAGTGGTTTCCTGACAAGGCAACGAAACAAAGAGCAAGTAACAGTAGTATCGAACAAACGGAGAAAGTGGCCCAATCCTTTATTAGCAAAGGACAAGCCGGTCGAAATACTTATAAGGACCAAACGTTCTCGAGGACACATGGGAATTATGTCAAGTGCTTTCGCTTCAAATAGCTGAGTACTCTTCTCTAGTGTTTGTAAGTGTTGTGTGGGTGAACCTGTGCTAATATACCGCCCTTCCTAGGACTAATACATACTTGTGATTAAACCCCCTGCAAACATCTATAACTACAGGAATGTAATTAAGATATAAATCTAATCACAACCTTAAACTCTGAGATCCTACGCTCCCTGATGCAAAGGTGTCCTAACGGGGGTTCAGGTTTCTGTCACCCCGGCAACCCCACAATTAGTAGCCAGATAGACAATGCATTCCCCTAGGGCCATAAATGGTGAAGGATCATGTAGTCGACGTTCACATGACTCCACTAGAAGAATAGCACCACAACTTAAATACTAAACCATTGAATAATAACTCATCACAGATTCACTACTAACAACATGACTTATCCCATGTCCTCAAGAACTAAACGAACTACTAACAAGGCATCATAAGGATCAAGATCAAAGATGATATGGTAATGGATAACAATCTGAACATAAACAATAATCCAATGGTTCCACTCACAAGCATCAACTACAATAGTAATTAACACCGATAAAGTTCCCCTTAAGAACTAAAGCAATATCCAACACAATTGTTACAGCAGGACGGAGTGGTGGTGATGGAGCTGGTGGAGATGATGGTGTGGATGATGATGATCCTGATGTAGCCTAGATTGATGATGGTGTTGATGGCGACGGTCTCCCCTCTCCGGGAATGAATTCCCTCAGCAGAAATCTATCTGCCGGAGAGATATTTCTCTCTTGGTGTTTTCCGCCCCCAGAGGCGGCAGAAATCTATCTGTGGTCGCCGCCTGGTGTTAGGGTTCTGTAGGGAAGATATAGGCGAAGGGGCGGAGTCGGAGGCCGGGCAGGTGGGCCACACCTGCCCTAGACGCGGGGTCAGGTGGGGCCGCGCCTAGGGGGTGTGGGCCCCCTGAGGCCCAACTCCGTCCCTCCTTCTGGCATCCTTCGTCTTCTGATAAAATAATATATTTCCATATTTTCTGATCTTCACAAAATTGCACCGAAACACCTCCTTTTCCATCAGAATCCAGACTTCGGCAATCCATCGTCTAGGAATCATCCAACATGCATAAACAGATGAAAAGCCATAAGTAATACCTCATAATAAGACAAATATCAATGAATAGAGGTAAATTATGATAAAGAATCGTGATGCAACTTGTGCGTATCACCCCCACCCACCCACCCCCTCCCCAAAAACAACCATCACCGGCGCGACGGTGAACCCACCATAGCCGGAGCCGATCCATGCAACCCTGTCCACTACTGATCGAAGTTAGATGATGATGCTCTTTGTGTAATATCTAGTCGATCTGATCTTCTTAGCATCTCTCGTTTATCCGAGGCCATCCCAGATCTACACCTTTCCCTCGAATGAGTTGCGCTTCAAAAGCCACTCTTCTTCCCCTATGATTATCCTTACCTTCTGAACTACTGTCCATCTTCTTCCCCATATCCCGCTAGTACTGAAAAGGGAGTGATTGATGCAAACATGATACCGCTAGACGGCCCTTCTATGCCAGCCCCCATCACCATCCCAAAACCACGCTATTATTATTGGGCTGGTTACAGCCGCAACTGGTAGCCATGATTGATCTTGCTAGTTGTCCTGGTCCCGAAAAATCATTAGTATGTCTGGTGAATTTGTATATTGGCACCATCATTCAGGTCCCTTCAGTCGAAACTGTTGGGTTTTGTGGTAAACATGTAGGTTTATTTTCGTAATGTAAGGCCCATACCAGTCTACTTAAGATACATATTGGTAGTAAACCTCATGTCCACCCGCTGGAACAATTGGTTGTACAAGCTCATCGTGGTGTTCGATAAGTTTATTGCCATCCTAAACATGGAGAAGTTTTTAGGGGACGATACATGGAGTATACTTAGGCACAGTAATCTTTCCCTGAGAAGCAATGTGGACGCTATGTGGGCGGATGACATTATCTTTGCTGTATTGGATGATGGATCTGTTTTTACATGGCAACCCTTCGAATACGATGATTTCAGTACCAAACTGTAGTTACTGCTCCCTTTTTTGACTTGATTTTGTTAATCTATTAGCGAGAGTTAATTACTATAGTACATATTTCTTGTTTGTTGTGTGGATTAGACAGGTGTTGATGCAGATTCTATGAAGGTGCAGGCCCCAATGATAGATGAGGTTGAGCATGACGACAATGTCGACGACCTAGATTGTGGCCGCATAGATTCTCGCCCATGCTGGTTCGTAGCTTATTTCAGGCCAACACTGATGTGGATACACATCTGGGCAAATGAACTCCTTCGAAGGATACGATTAGTCACCAAGGTAAGACATTCAAATTATATTCATTTCTTTGTTGCCATATCTTCCAGAGGTTAGCAGCCCAACGCTGCTGCAGCTGCCACACCAACCTTCCTTAGCCGGAGTGGGTTCTGAAACATCTCCGACATGTTTCCCTCTTCCTTGGTCTAAATAAACCCCTTATTGGGTCTATGAATAATGATGTTATGCATGGCCCTCACACCAAGCACCTTCCGTTCGGGAGCCTAGGCTTGGTGTACATTGCATCTGATCGCCTATGTTTTGGAGAATATTCGTATACCTGTTTCTAACCGGTCTTCACAATAACCAACAATAGGAGGGGCCGACAAGTTTAGCCATCATGCGTCCATGTGGTTCATGTCTCGTCTTCTTGGCTCAACATCGCGCTGACGATGGCTCTAGTTGCTCGAGAAGAGATGCAGCGAGGCATTGGTTCTTGGTACTCATAACTTGCTCCTCCTTGAACTACTTTTGCAAATTGTTGGTTTCACTTGGTGTTTGTAAAGCTCAATGCATCTAACATTTCATCAAACCGAAACATTGTAAAGTTTGAACAGGAGCTCCTTTTGCAAGTTAGTGGATTTGCATCACTTGTTTTTCTTGCCAAATATCAAGGTAAATACACTTTTAGTCAAACTTCTTGCACCCGGGGTGCAAATAGTCCCATATCTTGCAAAGTGGACAAAATCAGTCCAAAAACATGCATCCCGGTGCAAATCAGTCCATTTCAAACAAATTTGAGCCTATTTGACCAAATTCATACATGTTTAGCTGTCATGAACGTGCGCTTCTGTGATTGAGACCATAAAATAGTACCGGCCTATAACTTGTGTCCTTACACAACTTATATTGCTTTTGAAAGTTCAACATGTAGGGTTTTTGTGTAGTTTGTTGTTGTTTATATTGGCTGAACAATGTCCTTTGCAATTCTCAAGTTAACTGAAACTACTCATATGCATTTCACTTGATATTTCATTGTCAGTTTTCAGTTAGCTGAAATCTTAGCAAATTTGATTCTTTTCTTATACACTGCATAATCCCTGTGCATCAAAAGGTTTTTATGTGTCACGATTAAACTTAAGCATTGTGAAGTACTCCTACATTGGATCAGCACATGTACATATGATATTCACATATCATGTCAAATTCCCATGATTTTAGCTCGAGCACATGAGCTTTTCCGTAAACAACGATGCTTTGCATGGGCCCATAAATTACCCTGGCCTCACTTTTATTATCTTATCTAATCTTACAACTATATAGTGTATGTAGAACTTTAAACACTGACTGTTGGATCAAAGATTGGCAAATCCCAACATTGCTAGCCGTTGGATCTTCTTTTTCATTCTGCGATCTAATAGATTATATTGATAGTCTTAGCACAATGAACTTTATCCACAAACCTCAAACACACTTTTCTGTCATTCTAGAATCTTCTCTTATTTATCTAGAGCATGTTCCCAAAATTTTCGACTATTAAGGGCTTATTTGATTTGTAGGAATCTCAAAACACAGGAATAGGAAATCCGTAGGATTGGAGTTACATGACCTCTTGAATCCTATAGGAATAGAAAAATATAGGAATTTGGATCAAGTATGAGTTTGAATGACAGGAAAACAAAGGAATTAAAACATGAGGTTTCGTTGGAGTGAACAGAAAATACAAATCTCGGATTTCTGAATTACTACCAGTACCCGAGGAGTCTACTCCCTCCGTATGGAAATATAAGATGTTTTAGGTTTGTGAAGTAAATATATCTAGACACCTTTTAGTATGTTGATTCATTTGAACCTACACACTAAGAAGGTTTCTAGATACATTATCTCACTAATAGAAAATATCTTTATATTTACAAATGGAGGAAGTATTAGGGAGCCAGGCCAGTCTCCTCTAAAGAGGAGAACCCACGTCCAAAATAACTACTCCGGCCCTCTAGATGTCTACTACTATTAGTAGGGAGTAGGTTGTCGGCGGGTCACTATCTCATCGAAATTTAGCCAAGAGGAGCGCACGCTAATGTTGATTAATATAACCATTTACCCCTTGCCTATTCCCTAGCCCCCTCTTCCTGGTGTTTTCCCTTTCCACACGACGCGCCGCCGTTGCCCCCATATGCCGCTTTCGGATTCTCTTCCGCGTCTCGGTCAGGGAGTTGCCTTCGTTGATTCCCCCTCTCTTCCGAAACCCCAATCAATAAAAACAGACACTGCCTTGCGATGGAGTCAGCGAGTAGGAACAGTGAGCATGCTTCTGAGCTGTTTCATGATATGTTTACTGAAGGACCCTTTGAAGGACTCATAACCAGATGCAACGTTATCACCGCCGCCAGCCTAATCGGTTCGTCCAAAAAATTTATTGAATCTTCAAAAGCTAGTGGAACATTGGATTCTTCACTACCATTTGGCCTCCCATGTGTTATTCATTCCTCCCGACGAACAGACCGTAAGATTTCTTGCATTACTTCAAAATTGATAGCGTCCCGTGCAAGATGTTGCCGCTGGACATGTTCTGGGCAGTGGGTAGGCGCCAATGGGGATTTGATTGCAACAACTGGGTTTAGAGGCAAGTTGGCGCTTCGCAACGTGTACACTTGTCATAATATTCCTCTCCTAGCATTGCCGTTCCAAGGAACTGACCAGCCAACCACGTTCTTGTTGGATAATAATCATGCAACTGTAATATAGAAGATTGTTATTTCCCAAGTTCCGATAGCTGCTGGGAGATATAAAAATTTCTTGCTTGTTGCAGTCTGCAATGTCAGAATTGCTGTCCTTTAGTGCGGTGATGATGGATAGAAAGTTCTTTCACTTGCTCTTAACCACACCCTAAGTCCTTGCAGTTACAATTATGTAATTACCCATGACGGACTATTGTACGCCATAGCTCTGTATGGCAACGTTCATGTTTGGGAGCCTCTACATCCTGGTAATTATTCCTTCATATGTAGTGTAGTGGCTTCATATGCCCAAGCTATCTTACTAAATTGACTTATGAAAAGTTTTGTTTAAATGAAAATACGAGTAGTTATTTTAGACTCTATGAATCATAGGATTTATGTAGGATTTATTCTTATAGAAGTCGTTTGATTCATCCGATAGAATTCTGTAGATTTTTTCGGATGGCTTTTAGTTCATTCGATAGGAATTTAACATCTACTTCAAACTCCTAGAAAGAATCCGTTCAATGGTTTTCTGCATTTGCACAGGTTTTCATCAAGTTCCCTTGCAAATGAACCGGTCAATTCTCTTCGCCTTTTTTAAATAAATCGAGGCAAAATTGCCTGTCTTGATTCGAAAAAAGACGAGTCCATTATTTTGGGTATTTCCATGTTATATAATGCTTTGTTTTGTTTGTAGGATTATAGGCCATAGTTGTTTTTCCTATGTTCGAGCTACTTTGCATGCAGTTCAATTGGAAGGAAATTTTCCAGTAGGATTCATTATATCATGCTGCTAGAATCTTAAGTTAACACATTCTACCTTTTTCAAGGTCATGCGCTGGTCTTGACGCGACCTGCTGCCGCAGATGACTTGGTGGATGCATTTCTTAATACTACTGGAAACGAGCATGACTACTTTTTTGGTTTTTGTTGGTTAGCAAGATCTGCAGATGGTTTCAGGCTTCTTCATAAATATACGCTTGCACTTTTTATGATCCTAGTTGTCTTACTTGTCATTGCCGCCATCGTACTACTACTGCTCATCCTCGTGTTGTACACTGCGGTCGCACTATCTCCACTTATACTTCAGGGTTTGGCTGCTTGGTGTTCTCAATGAACACTCGCCAGTTTGATCAAGCTAATACATGGGAAAAGATTGCTGACCTTGGATCATATTGTCTTTTCGTTGGAGTGAACTATCAGCTTCTCATTCCTGTAGGCGGTGCAGATCTTGCCTCATGTTATCTAATGAGAACCAACTATGTATACATCTTACCAACTGCAGCATGGCTTTCCAAGGAGTGGCAGCCTCGATTATGCCGCTTCAGTCTGAGTGGTAAAGACTACAGTGTTATTTCTGAAGTTAATGTATTGGAGGGAATTAGTAACCCTTTCTTCTAAGCAGGAACGGTGAAGGATCCGCTTTGGTTCATCACAACCTTTGTGAATGCCCTCGATTAGAACCGGCCTCATGTTTCACTAAGAAACAAGACCTGTTGCGATAGTATGTACTGATGCGATACTTATGTAATATTTGGTACTACAAATAGAGAAATAGTTCTCGACCATGTTGAACTGTTTATTTTGTTTGGTTGTAAGTCATCAGATTTCAACTTCTTGGTCTCTCTCCTTTGAAACATGTCCTTGTATCGGTACTATGACTTATCGTAATCAATTTGGTTAATGGTATCTACTTGACTATATTTTCTTTGGAAATTATGGAAATTTTAGCATAAACAGGATATTACAAACCACATGCCATATATACTTAAGAAGCACCTCAATGCTTGTATAATAAGGGGTGTAATCTATGTAAACATCCTTGCCTTCAACGATTTTAGGCTCATGGACTATTTTTTTGGTTAAGATGATGTGAAAAGACCATATTTATTTATCTTATCTTATTTTACTATTGTATTATATAGTGTACAGATAATTTTCAACATTAACGGTTGTATCAATACTAGCAAATCCCATCAATGCTAACCATCGAATCTTATTTCTTGTTCTAGCATCTAGGAGATTCTATTGATAGAAGCACGATGAACGCTGCGCACAAGGACCAAATATACACCCAATACTTTATGGATGTGGCTCGAAATTATAATTATTTTCTCTGCTTTACATATTACTGTATAATTTTATATTTTGATGATATGTCATTCTACTAGTACCAGTACAGTAGTAGCATTATCTAAGTTGCAAGGCACGTGCAAAACAATAATATTACGAGTACAATATAGAACGTATTGGCGTGTCAGGATAGCCCCCTTTATCTCTTCACCACCCCTTTATCTATGGACATATGCATGGTTTTGGCATTGAGCATGACAAATGCGTGCTCCCTTCGTTGCAAACCGATGCCGAGTGCGCGCTCTAGGCGGAATCCGTGCTTGTCGCGATAATATTTTGATGAAATAGCTACAGTACCAACAACACAATATTGTAGCAAGACATGGTAGTTACAACAATTACAATGCATGAAATGGCAGTTATATAACAATAATTACAAAAGAACATTACTCTACTCGTCGTCATCGTTGTTGCCATCACAGCCGTCAGTGTCCTCTAATGACTCGTCAGCAACTCCCTCCTCGTAGATATGAGCCCTCTCCTCGTCGGAGTCCTCCTAGTCCCATGGGTCGACGTTGCTCTCCTCCTCTTCTGCCTCCAACTGTTCCATGAACGCCTCCTTGTTTTCCAAGTCGGATTCGTCCTCGTCGCTGGCTCCTCTATTCCTCCTAGCCTTCTTCATGGTGGTCTCGTAGGACTTCCTCCGGCGCTCCTCCGTCTTGGCTGCTGCTTGGCGCTCCACTGTCCCTGCCGGTGCAACGCGCTTCTCGGGCATGGCGGGTACGACAAGCTTCGACGTTGCAGTGTCCTCGAGTGCCGATGTCAATGGATCCAGGAGAGATTAGACACATCGTGGTACCTTAGATGGCTGTCGGCGGGCACGAACGATGCCGCGATGAGTAGGTCATGCAGGACGGTTAGCCACGGGCATGGATGAGCCACTTCTATGGCGCGATTCCATCCTGTGTGAGGAAGTTGTTCGGAATGTGCGATGGTGGGTACATAGAGTTGGGTGCCGATGCGAGGAGCATATATAATCGTAGTTTAGTCACATAAAAATTGTACTGCATCGTAAAATATCTACGTACTAGGAGTGTAGTCATGTAACAAATCACAAAATGCGCCATTTGTCAGCGTCCGGAAGTGTCCAGTGTGTGCTTGTCGACGTGGAGTTCAACGTATCAACACGTTGTGTTCGTGCAGCAGTTTCTAAGTTGCAAGGCAAGTGCAACCCAGAACTAGTAGTATTGAGGAGTACACAATAGATAGATATTGGCGTGCTAGACTAGCTAATTAAAGTCTCCTCGGTGCATCTGCTCCCTACAACAGAAGATCGATAAAGGAACACGCAAAAAAAACCTCGTTCAAAGATCCATTCCATCTTCCCCATCTCCGGCAGCATTTGTATCATCTCCAGCGCGCGCTTGACTCATTTTCCTCGCTATCTCGCTCGCAGCAACGGTCCTTCCAATAGTCATAGATTGATCGGCCCTCGCCCCCAATCCATCGAGATGCGATGGCAGATTTGGGGCCCAACAGGCGTCACGACGGATGGAGCAAGGTCAGCGCTGACGTCTTCGACGAGATCGCTATGCATATGCACACTACCAACACTGTCCAGCTAGCCGCATGCTCCAAGGAGTTTAACCTCCGAGTCACCAGCGGAAAAGGTAGCACATGCTCTAATGACGGTTGCGGGACATTGGTCGCCTACCGTCAGGTCCACAACCACAAGATCGTGTGATTGCACGTCCCGTGCAACTATGGCGTGGTGGTATCACGACATATGCCATGGATAGGCTAAAGTTGGGGCCGATGGACGTGGAGGAATCCGGGGAGGGATGATGTAGTAGACTGCACTCATAAGAACAAAGAGAAATACGATATATCTAGGTTAGAGGCTCTCATGTTGAGATAACACCTCTTTCTCTGCATCTATCTCATATATCTTGCCATACTTGTGTCTACAATGGTGCTCCTTGAGATGTTTCTTTTATCATTCTATCTAAGAACTCTCTGTGAGAATGGAGGAAGAAGCAAGGAGAGCTCCTAGCGACTAGAGAGGAGAGGAGCCCTTCGGAGGTCTCCCTGAGAACGATCCCCCTAGTGCTCCTTATAAAGGGGAACCCAAGGGACAAGTCTTGTTCCCTACTATTGGCATCTAGATAGCATATTCCTAGCATCTTATGGAGATGCTCAGCATATGCCTTGGCATCTCTGGAGATGCAAGGTATATTCTCTAGCATATCTGTAGATGTCAATGGCATATTCCATATAACATGTGCCAGTCTGAGACATGGGCGTCCCAAGACTAGCACATCAGCCGCGGAACTTGTTCTCGCTCGATGGTGTGTTACTGTGGAGGTCGTGGACACAACTAGAGGTGAATAATATGACGTCTGGGTCATTTTACCTCAGGCAAAATGCCTTGGGACAAGTGGAGATTCAGACCTCGGTCAAGCTGATTTGGCCTGGACCTGTAATGGCCCAGCAGAATTATATTTAAAGGCCCAGCCGGGTTGCACAATAGGTGCCCATCCAGATTGACTTGCAGTGGCCCAACCGGGTCACTAATCTCGGCCCAGGCGGGGCAACGCGGTGCAGCCCAGACGGGTCTGCCTATTGATTCGGTGGTTGCAGCTCCGTGGTGGGGCAGACGAAGCCTATGTCGGCCCACCCGGGGTGGCTCGGCGTACTGTGGCTGCATGCTGGTGTCGGGCTAGTTCTAAAGAAAGCTATATGGTGGGCCACGCTGCTCCTGCCGGCCCACCCAGGGGAAGAGCTCCTGGCGATGGGGAACCTCGACGCGTGTTGGGCTTCTACGGATGACGCTGGCCCACGCAGGGTTTCCTGTCGAGGGGACGACGGTTTAGTGATGAGAGGCGACATGGGCGGGGGAAAGACGACGCTGGCGGGAGAGTGCTGGGTATTAGCGACAAGGTGGCGGTTCGTTCGACGGGAGAAGGAGGTGGCGCTGTGGGCCGAGTTGATTAGTTCGGTCCACCAGGTACGGATGATCCGGTTTTGGCTTTTTGTATTGATTGACTCATCCCCTGTCATTATTTTTCATCCCATCTTATGCAAAGATAATCCTGGGAGTATCTCACTGGGCCGAATAAGTGTAGAGTCGGACCAAGTGCACTTTTCTTCTCCTTTTCTTTATTCTATTTATATTTCTTGTCTCTTGGGCACTGGTCTTTTAACTCCTTTTGGTAAGTTATGACTTCTGGACATTTTGGCACTTGTCTTATAACCCCTTTGGGTAAGCTATGACTTCTGGCAATTTTTTGCACTGGTCTTTTAACCCCTTTAGGTAAGTTATGACTTCTGGCCATTTTTGGCACTGGTCTTTTAACCCCTTTTGGTAAGTTATGATTTCTGGCCATTTTTGGCACTAGTCTTTTAACTCCTTTTCGTAAGTTATGACTTCTGAGCATTTTTGGCACTGGTCTTTTAATCCCTTTGGGTAAGTTATGACTTCTGGCCATTTTTGGCACTGGTCATTTGACCCCTTTGGGTAAGTTATGACTTCTGGCCATTTTTGGCACTGGTATTTTAACCCCTTTTGGTATGTTATAACTTCTGGCCATTTTTGGCACTGGTCTTTTAACTCCTTTTGGTAAGTTATGACTTCTAGCCATTCTTGGCACTGGTTTTTTAACCCCTTTGGGTAAGTTATGACTTCTGGACATTTTGGCACTGGTCCTTTAACCCCTTTGGGTAAGTTATGACTTTTGGCCATTTTTGGCACTGGTCTTTTAACCCCTTTTGGTAAGTTATGACTTCTGGCCATTTTTGGCACTGGTCTTTTAACTCCTTTTGGTAAGTTATGATTCTGGCCATTTCTGGCACTGGTCTTTTAACCCCTTTGGGTAAGTTATGACTTCTTGCCTTCTTAGGCTCTGGTCTTATAACCTCTTTGGATAAGTTATGACTTCTGGCCTTCTTGGGCTCTGGTCTTATAATCCCTTTGGGTAAGCTATGACTTTTGGCCTTCTTGGGCTCTGGTCTTATAACCCCTTTGGGTAAGTTATAATCCAGGTTAACTCGTTTGACTTGCATGATTATAACTTCGACTTATGCTTCAAATCCAAGTCATCTGACTCAAAATCTGAGTTATATGACTCAAATCCTAGTCATCTGGCTTTTTATCCTAGTTTTATTACTTAAATCTGACTTATGTCTCAAATCTTAGTCATCTGACTCAAAATCCGAATTATATGACTCAAATCCGAGTCATCTGATTCAAAATCCGAATTATCTGGTTTTTCATCCGATTTATATTACTCAAATCTAACTTCTGTCTCAAATCTGAGTTGTCTGACTCAAAATCCGAGTTATATGAGTTAAATATGAGTCATCTGATTCCAAATCCGAATCATCTGATTTTCTGTCCGAGTTATATTACTCAAATCTAACTTATGTCTCAAAGTTGAGTCATCTGACTCATAATCTGAGTTATATGACTCAAATCCGAGTCATCTGATTTTCTATCTGAGTTATATTACTCAAATCTAACTTATGTCTCAAATCTGAGTCATCTGACTCAAAAATCCGAGTTATATGACTCAAATCCGAGCCATCTGATTCCAAATCCGAATCATCTGATTTTCTTTCCGAGTTATATTACTCAACTTATGTCTCAAATCTGAGTCATCTGACTCAAAAATCCGAGTTATATGACTCAAATCCGAGTCATCTGATTCCAAATCCAAATCATCTGATTTTATTTCCGATTTATATTACTCCAATTTAACTTATGTCTCAAATCTGAGTCATCTGACTCAAAATCCGAGTTATATGACTCAAATTCGAGTCATCTGATTCCAAATCCGAATCATCTGATTTTCTATCTGAGTTATATTACTCAAATCTAACTTGTGTCTCAAATCTGAGTCATCTGACTCAAAATCCGAGTTATATGACTCAAATCCGAGTCATCTGCTTATTGAGCTATAACTTGATCTTATGAGATGATGGCAAATTGCCTTTGATATGGATCTGAGATAGAGATATGATATAGTTTTGGGATATGATAGTTAGGCTAGCCGCCAAGATATGGGATTCGAGATGTAGATCCGAGATATGATATGCTGGCAAATGGCCATCCAAGATATAAGATAACCTGGCAAGACGAGTTAAATTCCAATCAGAGTCATAACATATCCTGGCAGGCTAGAAAGCTGAATCAAACTCTAATTCGAAACAAATATAAGTTGGTAAGATGAGTCAAATTACAAGTCCGAGTTATAATATACCCTGGCAAGCTGAATCAAATGTTAGTCTTAATCAAAGATAAGCTGGTGAGCTGAATCAAAATACAAATCCGAATCAAAGATAAGCTGGTAAGCTGAATCAAATACTAATCCGAATCATAAATAAGCTGAATCAAATACTAATCCAAATCATAAATAAGCCGAGTCAAATTCTAATACGAATCATAAATAAGCTGAGTCAAATTCTAATAGGAATCATAAATAAGCTGGTAAGCTGAGTCAAAGGCTAATCTGAATCATAAATGAGATGAGTCAAATTCTAATCCGAATCATAAATAATCTGAGTCAAATTCTAATTCGAATCATCGTGATGTTTTTCCCATCTAAAAGTGACTCTACGGATAAGTTGGCTAGTCCCCGGGTTAAGTTATTTTCTTCCCAGGGTGAACGATCGAGTGTTGGTGGCTGAGTCATATGATACTCATAGTGCGCTTGGAGAAGAGTTTGAGTCATGTTCGCTGAGTCTTACCGGCTGTGTCAGGCTTGGAGGCTCATGTGCTCACCTTTCTATTCTCTGTACGCTTGGAGAAGCTATGAATCTGAAGTTGATGAAGACGCTCCCGTCTGGATGGAAACCCAGCCAACGCCACTAAAAGGCCCCACGGTGGGCGCCAAATGTCATGGTGGTATCACGACATATGCCATAGGTAGGCTAATGTTAGGGCCGATGGACGTGCATGAATCCGGGGAGGGATGATGTAGTGAAGACCGCACTCGTAAGAACAAAGAGAAATACGATGTATCTAGGTTAGAGGCTCTCATGTTGATATAACACATGTTCCCATGCATCTAACCTCACATATCTTGCCATACTTGTGGCTACAATGGTGCTCCTTGAGTTGTTTCTTCTATCCTTCTATCTAAGAACTCTCTGTGAGAATGGAGGAATAAGGAAGGAGAGATCCTAGCGAGCCGAGACTAGAGGATCCCTTCGGGGGTCTCCCTGAGAACGATCCCCCTGGTTCTCCTTATAAAGGGGATCCCAGGGGACAAGTCTTGTTCCCTAAGATTGGCATCTAGACAGCATATTCCTGGCATCTTCTGGAGATGCTCAGCATATGCCTTGGCATCTCTGGAGATGCCAGCTATATTCTCTAGCATCTCATTAGATGCCAATGGCATATTGCATATAACATGTGCCAGTCTGAGCCATGGGCGTCCCAAGACTGGCACGTCAGCCGTGGAACTTGTTCTCGATCGATGGTGCGTTACTATGGAGGTCATGGACACATATGGAGGCAAATAATATGTCGTCTGGGTCATTTTACCTCGGCCCAAATGCCTTGGGACAAGTGGAGATTCGGACCTGGGTCAATTTGATTCGGCCTGGTCCTGTAACGGCCAGCCGAATTATATTTAAAGGCCTAGCCGGGTTGCACAATGGGTGCCTAGCCGGATTAACCTACAATGGCCTAGCCGGGTCACTAATCTCGGCCTAGGTGGGGCAGTGCGGTGCAGCCCAGCCAGGTCTGCCTGATGATTCGGTGGTCGCAGCTCCGTTGTGAGCCGACGAAGCCTGTGTCAGCCCACTCGGGGTGGCTCGGTGGACTATGGACGCATGCCGGTGTCGGGCTGTGTCAACAACCAGATTTTTCAATCCTAGATGCCTGTTATGCCATACATCGCAATCCCAGGATTACCATTTTTGCGAGACATAACAGAATTGGATACCATAGTACATCATCCATTACAAATGATACATAAGTTCTTACACAAATTGGGATCTCATGATCCAGTTCTTAATACAACTTCAAGCAGCGGAATACGTAATAATAACGGTAGCGTAGGCGAAGCTCCATCTTCGGGGTCACAGGCAATGCTGACGATGGGAGATGATCCTAGTTGTCGTAACCTCCCTGGGGTCCATCCTCTAGGTACTCCTCTTCATAGTCTGGCCATGGGAATAGCCAGGGACAAAGCCATAAGTACTCTTTAAGTACTCGCAAACTAATACTAACAGGTAAAGGGGTTTTTGGATAATAGGAAACTAGGCTCTAGGGTTGTTTTGCAAAAGCCAGATTTATCTCTACTAAGTTCTAAAGCTAGTCACAATTTTATAACTCCTCAGTGGGATCTTGTAACTCATGTCACAACTTTGTTATGGTCAAGTCAAGGTCTCAATTCATTTCGCAAGTAATTTTGAAAAGTCTGACGGGGGAACAGTATGGCCACTCCAACTGTCCATAACCGCGGATGCGGCTATTCGGATAGTTTGACACTCTGCAGAGATTGTACACTTTCACCACAACATTCGATACATCCGTCAGGGACAAATCCTGAATTCACCATACTCAGTATGCTGATAATCAATCCTAACCTTTCAATTACACGCCCTAGTATAAGCACCTCTCCTGTGAGTTTAGCCTCCCAACCATGACCAACTGTCATGTTGGGTACTGCACAGGTGGACAATCTTCACAAGGTAGCCTCAGCTCAGACCTTGGCCGTGAGGGAGCTAATACTAAGGTATATAAGTTTCCAGTCAAGCCCTACCCAATATTCGGGTATTGTGGTTGTACGATAAAATTGGAATGGTATCGCATCCAGACAACCATCAGTATTTTTAAAGGGCTAAGGCTCATGCCTCAACATTTTCATCACCAAAATCATCAAGTGTTCAGAAACACATGTCCAAAACATTTCAATAGAATGATCCATCATTCCAAGGTTTTCATAACCATTTTTCCACCAAGTAAACCCACCTAAAGTTGATCAAGTCTTATGCTTAGCACTAGCATCTACAGGTGGGTGTAGTACTAATGAGGGGTGGTAAACTAGTGGAGTTTCAACTAAGTACAACCTTATATCTTAGGATGATATCAAGGTTTCTAACTTAGGCCAAATTTTATGCTCTTTATGCAACCTTCAGAATCTTTCTAGTATCTACAAGTCACTTAAGTCAACTCTAAGTTAAAGCTTTGATAAAGAAATAAAGTAAGAAGCTTGCAAATAAAACTAGGATTGGTTTATCAAGTGGGTATGATCACATATGATTAAGGCATATAGTAGGCATAGTAACAAGCAAGTATTTGCTTGCACCAAATCAGTATAAGCTTGCTAAATTGCAAGTGTTAGCTTGCATAGGTCAACTTGATTAGTAAGGCTTGCCTTGTGCAGAGCAGTGGTTGAAGTTCTCCTCGGCTTCTTCTTCGTAGTATCCTCCTTCCTCCTCGTATCCTTGGTCGGTACTAGCGTCTATGAATAAATACGAGGTACACAATCACCAAACAATACTTAACTACTTGCAATCATCACACACAAGGGTCCTATAGATGATCTAGCATCATCTCTAACATTACAAGGTTAAGGCTTGATTTAATTCCTTTTATTTTTAGAAAAGTAATTTCTACTCATTGAAAAACTACTTAAGATTTAATATTCTCCAAACCAAACATGGGATCATGTTGACACATGTCATCACCACATATTGTAGTCCATGGGAATGTGATTTAAAGTGGTGTCACAATTTAATAAGGTTTTACCCCTTTATTCTAATTAATTAAAGTGGCTAGAAATGCCTATGTAGCATTCTTTTATTACATGAACATTGTTTCTGCAAGTAAACCTATATATCTTTATATATTCTGATAGGTATGGTTAAATGTGATTTTTGAGAGTTGGAATCAACTCAAAATCTATTATGGTTTAAATTTGAAAAATGTTTGAATGCAGAAAAGCTTCTTCCTTGTTATTTTTACTAAGGATGATCTATAGATCCGAATGACTTGAATCCAACGGTCTTGGATTCAGCATTCACAGACCTTTACAAAAAAATTCGTTTCATTCAAATTAGTGCACTGAATCGATCTGGGTTGAATTTTCAAGTTTGGTACAGAAGTGAGTTTGAATTGAAATGGAAAAGGTTTAATTCAAATAACTGGGCTGCGCGGGAAAAGTTACTGGGCCGGCCTGCTAAGCGCAGTGCTCCCGCGGGCTGCTTAAGTGGGTGTCCCCACTCGTCAGTGACACAGGGCTGGGCGAAGTGGTATGGGGCAACGTGGGTCATTCGATCTGATTCTAATCCAACGGCTGGGAGTCATCGTCGACGCGAGACAATGCCGGCAAGAACGAAACCTAGCGCGGCCAGTGGGGGGTGCTGGGGGCTCACCGGGGTACGGGCGAGGGTCGGCAAAGCGGGCGAACGACGAAGTCGACGACGGCGAACTCAGGGGTGGTCGTGGCAGCTCCTGGGGTGGACGAAATCGATGGCTCCCTTCTTCTCCAGAGGCGGCGGGCTCCGGTGAAATTCCGGCGGGGTGGTGCTCGCCTTGCTCTGAGAACGGTGTGGCACGATCATTGAGGAGAGGGGAGTGAGATGGTGTGAAGAAATCGAGCGGGGGTGGCCTCTATTTATAGTCGAGCAAGGGGACCGTCGGGGAGCACGGTGAGATCATCGGGGGCGATGTTACAGGCGGCTATTGGCATGGGCAAGGGTAGGGGACGGTGTGGTGTCTCCTGGCGATGCTCAACGACATGGTTTCGAGGCATGGGGCGGTGCGGCTTGGTCTGGAACGGGCAATGCTCTGCGCGGCAGAGGCGGCGTCTTCGACGGCGAGTGGTGGCTATGCGTCACGGGGCGGCGAACGGGGATGTCTGGCGGTCTCCTGGGTCGGTGGGGATGGTGTATGCACGCGGCGAGGGCGGCATGCGGTCTGTGGGCTTCGGTCGAGGGTGGTGCTCTGGCGGTCTGGGCGTGGTTCGTGCGCGTGGTCCAGGGCTTGGCAAGGCTCGAGCAGCGGACAGGGAGTGGCGGTGGACGGTGGGCTGCCTCCCAGACATGCTGGCTAGGCTTGCTGCTGCTCCTAGCTTGCTGTCGACTATGGGGTGGCAAGGGTGTGCTCGGCTGTTCACCATTGATGGCAATGGCAAGCTCACAGTGGTGCTAGTGCTTGGTTAATCTTTCTAGATGATCTACTGAGCTGGTTGTGAGCTAAATGGGAAACCAGTTAGGCAAGAATCACTGCTCACAATGGTGTTTGATGTTTGTTTGATTTGTGTCTGCAACCTTTTGATGAAATGGCCGCATGAAATCAAGTTTTGAATTTTGAAAATATTTTTGGTGGGTTTGCTAGATTGGTGCTGGTGAGTCTGCAGATGCTTGGGTTTTGAAAGTTGAGCTTGTTTGAGTGGTTTTTGAAAAAGTGGGATCTTCCCATATGATAAAGATTCAATTTTGAATTATCATTTAAACTATGCATTTGAAAGTTTCTGGATGATCACAAAGTGGGCCTTGATACTTTGTTATGAGTACATTCAAGGGGTGCAAAGATCCAGAAATGTTTCTGTTAGGTTTTGAAAATTTGAGACAGCCAAAGTAGGCATGGGAGTTAAATTGGTCAAAGTGACCATTCATTTAATATATGTGTTTTGATTTACTTGTCTTTAGGAAAAGTGTGGGAAATGTTTTAGATGATGTTTATTTCACCTAAGAAACATTTTACAAGCAATGAAACAAACAAACAAGGTGGTTTTAAAAGAATTCAAAATCAATTCATACACATATGCATGCATTCATAATTTTATTTAGAAAAGTTTTTGTTAACCCTAATTTTGATGATTAGAGTTTGTTGATCCAAGCTTAGTATTTTTGGAATGTTACAGGCTGGTGTTGAACAAGGCTCCGCCATGGGCCGCGCTGCTCCTGTTAGCCCACCCGAGGGAAGTGCTCCTGGTGACGGGGAACCTCGGCGCGTGTTTGGATGCTACGGATGACGCTAGCCAACACGGAGTTTCCTGACGAGGGGACGTTGGTTCGGTGATGAGAGGCGACATGGGCGCGGGAAAGACTTTGCTGGCGGGAGAGTGCTGGGTATTAGCGACGAGGTGGTGGTTCGTTCGGCGGGAGCAGGTGGCGCTGTGGGCCGAGGTGATTATTTCGGCGCACCCACTACGGATGATCCGGTTTTGGCTTTTTGTATTGATTGACTCGGCCCCTGTGGTTATAATTCAGCTCTTCTTATGCAAAGCTAATCCTGGGAGTTTCTCACTAGGCCGAATAAGTGCAGAGTCGGCCCAAGTGCACTTGTCTTCTCCTTTTATTTATTCTATTTATATCTCTTGTCTCTTAATTGACTAATTCAACACTCTATCGAATCACTCGATACACCAACTCTGGGGTACCAGGGGGTACAACCCGACACACTGCATGGAGGATGGATGCGTGTTTGCCGCCTCGCTGGAAGAGTTCCTTGCCCACCTCTCTGAAGCTCACTCGATCAGGGTGCGCATTTTCCGCTACGGAAAAACAGGTAGGTACACCTCTATGCCTCTGCCGGCAACAGGCCTGCAAACAGTAGATATCATCGGATCTGGGGATGATGGTACGGTGTTCGTGGTGCGATTTGACACACACCAATTGCTACACGTTGTATCCGTCGTATGCATCAGGTCGGTGGCGTTCTTGTCACTGCAGTACCTGGCGAAGTTTTGGTCATCGACCGTGATTGAGGGTAGAAGGTTCAAAAATTTTGGGCTATACGTGCCGGAGAGCACCGCATCGCCGGACGGCGTCCCATTCGATGAGCTGAAGTGGCTCCTACCGGTGTCGATGTCGCACCTGGTTGCTCGTCGACCGTCGGTGCTCACCCTGTAATATCGTATTTGCAATGACAAGATTCATGAGTGAGATAAACACATCTTAATGTTTGTTTGAGTACTTGTACTGCTAGAAGGACTTACTACATGTTCTTAGTAGTTGTACTTGGGAGTATTTTTGCAGTAATAGCCATGTACTGGTACTTATTCAGATCTACCTATCGAGTGCAGAATATGGTCTCGCTTTCCTTTTGAATCAGGCCTTGCTACATCTATTGAATTTCAATGTGTGCATTGCTGAAATTTTCAATTCTTTTGGTCATTGTCTGTGTACTGCTAATCGGTAAGTTTGTGATACTGCTGAATCCATCAAGTGTTGTTGAATATGATCTCGGAATCTGTCGATATTTTTTCGAACTTATTCTGTGTGGTTGAATATGTCATATGTTCTGTCGTTACTATTAGTAAAATATTTTGTACAACTAATTGTGATGTAATTGGAGTACTTGTTGAGATCAAGTGCAGTAGATTGTCTTGATTTTCTTTTGAAACTTAGCATTGTCACAATTATCTAGATGCGTCTTGAGTATTTTGGGTTGCATATAGGGGTCACACAGGCATTAACGTAAGGAGGAGGTATTGACACAGAAGCAGACTTGATTTTCAGTTTTGCTTGCTCCAATGATAAAGTTTGTTCAGAGAACAGGGCAAACTAATCGTGCGCCAAGGTTTTTTGAGCTGGAACAAGAACCGATTCTCTCTATAGTGCTATTGAATTTCAAGAAGGAAAGCTACTGAATCTCTCAATTGTTCTATCCTTTCTATTACTAAAGAATTTTGTGGAACTAATACTGATGTACTGGTACTTGTTTAAATCAAGGACAGTAGATAGTATTGCTTTTGTTTTGAAACATGACCTTGTCACAATCTAGATGAGACTTGGGCATTTCGGTTTGCATACGGGAGCAGACTTGATTGTCAGTTTTGCATGCTCCAATGGTCAAGTGTGTTTGGTGACAAGGTTTTAAGAGATGAAACATGAACTGGCTCTCTCTGTACTATTGTATTTCAGTGTATGTATTGCTGAATCGCTCACTTTGAAATGCTGCTGAATTGGTCAATTTTTGCTAAATGTGAACTGCGAATCTACAGATAATTTATCTATCTTATTCTATACTGCAGATTTTATCTAAACATCCTCCAAAAAGAATTATCGATTTCTTTCCCTCCTTCTCTGAGGTCTTTGTTTTGAATCCGACCGAGGCATAGCAAAATGCAATTTTTATATACCAAGAGAATAAATCTAGCTCACTTGGCCCCTCTTTTGCCTAGAACATTTTAATTCGTCCCTTTAGGGGTAAGGGGATTGCTGACCACAGCCCAGAGAAATTTAATAAAGGAGCTCATGGAGAATATCCTATGGAGTATTGCCCATGTAGAGCAGCCCATGTAGAATAGCCAAACTCTTTTTCATTCGGCCTTTTGGGCATTGCCCCCCACCTCTCAATATTTTTTAAAAAACTCTGCCTGCAGATTTTTTTATAGCGCCTATAGTTTTTAGTTTAGCTGCCAGGATCGCCGCCTCATTATTTGAAGCTAGATAAAAATGGCCAAAAAGTCTTTTTATGGAGACAAGTCCCTAAGTTATAATAGTAAAGCTTAACGATTCTATTTTATTAGCTATTTTTTGTTCGTAGTGGCAAGGCACCTAGTCGACCATGGTGAGTTCTCAAGTTCGAATCCTAGTCAATTTGTGTTATTATAGAGTTACTTTTGTGTACTCTCAGGCTAACATCTGGCACCCAGATAAACTGTTGTTGCATCTAGCAATGTTGACAAGGTCAGGACGGCGGGCTCGACCCAAAAAACAGTCCAACATATATACACACATTTAATTCAAATAGAGGTTGACATGTGGGACCCAGCATAGACACGTTTAAGTCAAATTGTGGCTAACATGTGAGACCTAGCATTGGCACGTTTCCTGCACAGAGAAGGCTGACATGTGGGACCAGCATAGACACGTTTCATGTATATAGAAGTCTGACATGTGGGATCCAGCATCAGAGTATAGATTAACATTTTTTGTACTCTATAAGACTGGCATATGGGGGCCATGTAAACTTCTGCTGCATCATAGACACGTTTCCCTCTCAAAAAAATGCACCAATATTGCCAAGGTCATAATGGCAAACTCAACCCGAAAAACATTTCAAATACACACGTTTCTTTCAAATAGAGGATGGCATCTATGACCCAGCGTAGACAAGTTTCCTGCATAGAGGTTGCTAACATCTGGGACCCAGCTATAGACCAAAGTCAGAACAACGGAGGCGGCCGAAAAAAAGTCCATCATAACACGTTTCATTTACAGAGAGGCTGACATGTGAGACCCACCAGAGAGACATTATATAGGTGCTGCATCGAGCAACATTGCCAAGTTCGAATAACGTAGGCACGAGCGAGAAAAAAGCCCAACATGCACACGTTCTAAGATGCTGACATATGGGACCCAGCGGCGTGACCAAATGGAAGATTCGTCGAAGAAAAAAATCATCATATACACACTATTCTTCTAATGTGAGGATGGCATATGGGACCCACCAGCCAATATAAATGGCTGATGCATCAAGCAACGTTGTCAAGTTTGAAACATGGAGGAGTGAGCGTGAAAAAAGTTCTACATGCACACGTTTCTTCTAATGAGATTCTAACATGTGGCGCCCAGCAGCGTGACCAAACGGCATATTCGTCGAGAAACGCTATCTAGTTAGGAACAGGGTAGCACTAGAGAAGGAAAAAATTCAATCATATACACATGAATCTTCTAATGATATGCTAACATATGAGACCCACTAGCTTGAATAAACGGCTAATGCAGCGAGAAACACGAACAAATTAACCCATAGGCGTGACCAAGGGAAAAAATTCCATCATACACACGTTTCTTTTAATGAGAGTATAACACGTGGGGCCCAGTTGCGTGATTATGCATCTGGCAGTGCTATCAAGTTTGGAACAGGGTAGCGCGACTGAGGGCAAAAAATCCATCATACACACGTTTCTTCTAATGAGAGGATGATAGGTGGGCCCAGATGCATGATTAAACGGCAGCACAATCAAGTTTGAAACAGGGTAGCGGGAGCAAAGGAAAAAATTCCCGTCATACACACAATTCTTCTAATGAGAGGCTGACATGTGGGACCCAGCACCGTGATTAATGGCAGATAGATCGAGCAATGTTATTGAGTTCATATCAGGGAGGCACGAGCCAAGTAAAAAATCCATCATGCACATGTTTCTTCTAGTGTGAGGATGACACGTGGGATCCAGCAGCCTGATTTAATGGCAGATGCATCGAGCGTCGCTATCAAGTTCAGAACAGGGAAGGAAAAATTTCCATCATACACAGGGTTCTTCTAATGTGAGGCAAATTGTAACATCCCTAAAATCATGATTTCAAAGTTTGCATATCATTCATGCATGCATATAGATTTGAGATCAATTTCAAACTCATTTCAGAAAAACAGAAGCACATAGTGCTATGATTTTATGTGAGCAGATTTAAATCAAATGGCCATCCCCATTTGAGAGTTTGAATGATTTTAAACCTAGATTGTTTGTATTCCTTATAGAAAGGATTGAGTGTGGTTTTGGACCAAGATTTACAAATTGGAAATAGTTTCAAAAACCATTTTTCAAATTTTGCAAACCAAGTGCCAAGTCTCTGTTATTTTATTCTCCAAGCTTGACCAAGCCTTTGCAAAGCAACCACTTGGGTTATGACCTATTTTTGAGATCATTACACCACTACAAAACCTCAAGAAGATTTGAATTCAAATGAAACTTGAATTCATTTGAAAATCAATTCAGAAAATTGAAACAGAAAAAGAAAAAGGAGAAAGAATTAGAAAGGGTTGGCGCCAGGATTCTAGCCCAGCATCTGAACAGGCCCAGCTAGCCCACCCGGGCCATTCCTCTCTCTCTCTCTCGCACGCGCCAGCACACCCAGACAGTCGCTGACGACCAGACCCCACCTCCTCTTCGCGCGTTTCGCTGACGAGCGGGCCCTCTCCACGTCGCCCTCGTCTTCCCCAAACCGCGCCCGCGACCACGTCGCCGCTGCTGTCAAGGCCGGTAATGGCGCGGCGTAATTAGACTTAATGCCGCGGGCGTTTCCTGTCGCGCCTGGGCCTATTTAATCCCCTCTGCATCGCGAGCATTTCCCCCCACTCGCTCACTCCGCCACCAGGCTGCACGCATTTGCTCTCGAAGCCCCGCAGTACCGACGACTCCGGCGACCGATTCCGGTGAGCCTCGACCGCCCCCCTCTCTGGTTCAAACGATGATGCCCAGCTTGATCTTGCGTATACGCTGACGCCTTTCTTTTGCCTGCTCGTGACCCAGGTCGTCATCTCCGTCCACGACCGAAACCACCTGCGCCGCCGATAGACTCCGGCGACCAATTAAGGTAAAACCCGAGCGCCCCTTGCCCCCTCCTTCACGCGAGTTTGTTCTAGGGCGACGCCAAACATCGGCAACAACCACGACTGCAAGCGACAGACGCCGCCCGCAACTCCGACGAGCCCCTGAGACCGTGCCAGCGCGCCCCTTCGCAAACCAACGCCACATCGAGCTTCAGCATGCCACCGCGGATCTGGTAAGCTACTTCCCCCACTCCCGCACGACCTAGAGCGCCAGCACCGCCGCTGTCAGATGCGCCGCCGCCAGTCGCCGCCGCTAGCGCCGCTCGTGTTTGGTCAGAACGATTAGGAGCGTTAGATGCAGATCCTGTGGCTGAGATTAGAAGTGAGCGAAGAGGTAAGCACGCATCTGAGCCGCCAGATCTTACTTAGATCCTACGGCCCGCAGAGCTCGATCCGGCCGAACCGGTACGCGCCAATAGAAACACGACGCGTGGCTAGGGTTAGATTCAAAAACAGAATTCAAATCAGATTTAGATCCAAATTTCAAATGGCTATAACTTTTGATTCCCATGTTATATTTTTGCGAATTTTATACCGTTGGAATCAGTGAGACAAGCCCTTTCTGAATCTGCAATGTGTTTAACAAAAAGTTTCTGTCAAAATGACTTTTTAGGAAGAAACTTGTTTAGGACCATTTTGAGTGTAGATTTTGTTTAGCAAATGGTTTTAGTGCTAAATAAGTTTAGTTAGCAAGTTTTTGACTTGGTTATGTTTCTGTATCATGCACTTGCTTGGTGGAGTTTTCAAAAATCATCACTTAGCATTTTCTTGCATGCATGCATTCATATTTTTGTTTGTATATGAATTGTGTGTAATTTTGTGCTACAAATTTTTGTGTAGATTTTGCTAGTGACTGTGATTGTGAAGAGTGCTACTCTCCCCATTACCAAGGCAAGTGGTACTTCATGATATTTCCATCCCTATATTTTGTACAAGCATTAGAAATATTTTGCTAAGTCTTGCATGTTACTATTTTTGCCAAATGCTATGTTGGGAAATCCTAAGTAGTTGTAGAATTGTAGAATTGCTAGGGAATTTTCCTAAGTTAAGTTACTATGCCATGCTTAGCCTAGCTAGTAGCAAACAAGGGTTGGTAAAGTATATACATGCTATGATGAAAATGTTTCTAAGTCTTGAGACTTATGTTTTTCTTAATAAAACAACTAAGTCAATGAACCTCCTGGGTGGAATGGGACTTGAATGGTGGTTTTTGGTTGAGTGGTTACACAAGGCCCATGGATATGGTTTACCTTGTGTATCACACTTGTGGTATGCCACCCAGACACAAAGGGATTTGGAGGCCAAGTGTTGAGAAGCTTATAGTGCAGCCACTTGGCAATATGGGCTCTGCCTTGATCATATAGGTTGCTAGAACTTAGTCATTTGGACAGTTGGTGGTAGTGGGATGATAGGTTGGAACGCATCCATTTGGCTAAGGGAAGGCTTCTGAAAGGTCCTGTCTTGGGAAACCAAGTCTGGTGGGGAAAGTGCACAACCTCTGCAGATGGAAAATCTATGTACTTAGCCAAGTCCATGGCAATGGACAACTTGAGCATCAAGACATGGAAGCTACAAGAATCTCATCACTCCAACTTCTAAGTAAAAATTGGTGGGTGAACAAGGGTGAAGGACCCCAATGTCTATTGGTGGTTTCTTGGGAAAGTTTTTGACAAAGAAAAACTTAGTGATTTCAACCAATAGGAAAAACCTATTTTGAGCAAAGCAAGCCAAGCTACACTTAGCCAAAATGCATATAGTAATATAGTCCACTTAAAATTTACTAAGGTATCACTTGCCAATACTATTCCAAAGTATTGACCCACTGTGGCTGTAACTTGTGATGTTGCAGGTTACTCCGATGATGATTAGGAGTCATGAGTCTACACTCAACATGCTTGCCTGTGGCACATGAAGATGAAGACTTATGTTTATTTACTTATTCCAAAAACTCTTGTATTAGGCATGTGCCCCTGAGTTGTAAAAGACTATGTTTTATCTCTGGAATGAATGTAATAAATGACCTTTGTATCTGTGTACTTCATCTTAAACTGTGGATGCTAGCAATGATCCAGGGACTAGCATTGCAATCACAGGGATCCTTTTCCTTTACAAAGGAGGGATCTTTCAGATGGTATCAGAGCACTGTGTTGCCTGTAGGATTATGACCCTAGGATTGGAAACCACTAAGGAAAAAAAATTCAACTACTTCTACACTTGTCTATTCTTCTCATTCTCATCTCTATTTGTAGATGAACTCCATCAACGAAGCCGTGAAGAAAGGACCACTCATGACCATGACCTTGGAGTGTGAGACTGAGTTTCCCAAAATTCTCAAGGACCTCATGGTGGCAATGGAAATACATGGTGCAGCTGTGTACATAGGCTTTCCAGTGATGGATGAAGGAGTTGAGTACTGGTGGGTGCAACTTCACTTGTACAAAAGCAAGAAAGACAACCACAAAGAAAGAGGATTCTTCATGTACACCAACACTATGGTGCACACCACATTCTTTGAGTTAGCAAGGGAAGCAGCTTGGAGGACTATCAAAGAACTTAGTGCTAGAGTCAAGTGCAGAATGCTCAACCTCCAAAAAGACTTAGAGAAAGAGAAGGAACATACCCAAGAGTTGGAAGCCACCAACCAAACCTTAAGGGGAGATATTATAGACTTAGTGATGGAATCATGTGAGCAAGATAGACTGATTGCCTCTAGGAACATTGTGTTAGCCAACAGATCCAGTGAGATAGGATTGTAAACGCACTTCGTTAGTTGGACCACCACCTATCACCTTATTTTCCAAAATGATACCTTAAATAAGTTTGGACCCTGATTGATGTAATGGATTCATGTATGCATGACTTGTGTGATTTTGTGTTCCAAGGATATGTATGAAATGTTTGTCTTGTTTTATCTTAAATTGTGTTGTCCTAACTTTTCTATCTTATAGATAGATGCCTATTACCATCAGCACTGTTGAGGAGTTCCAGGTTACCCGCTTTGGTCCTCGTATCGTTGAGCTTACCACTTTGCTCAATCTCCATCTTCCCACCATCATGGTGCATCCACTCACCAAGTTCGAGAGGAAGGACCTCTGGGGATTCAAGGTGAACCAGCCCGAACGCCAGACAGAGCCTACTACGGAGGCCATCGTCTTCAAGCTTATGCACGACGACAGGGAGAGAGGCATGGAGGTAGTCATGCAGGACCTGATAGGACGTCTGCTAGGCCGTCACTCCCGACAGGTTAGGGGCACCCACATCCACGTCTTAGGAAGACATGATGATGATGGAGAGTCCATCGACTTTGAGGACGACTCGAGGGACGCAGCAGAGCCAATACGTCTCTATCTCCAGGACTTAGAGTCTCTCATTAGGCACGTGGACATGGATAGGACCAACGTCATGCTCAGCAATGACGAGCTCCAGGTGCAGCTTCGCGAGAAGGACAAGCTTTTCGCACAGCAGGATGAGATAGTCAAGGAAATGGAGGCGAAGTTCGAGACCCAGGACCGTAAGTTCAAGAGTCAGGAGAAACGCGTCCAGGATAGGAACAAGAAGATCCGGGACATGACTGAAGAACTGAAGTCCAAGGATTTTGAGCTAGAGCAGCAGCAGATGGTGATCGAGAGGCTTCGCTCCCAGAAGAGGGATCTCAAGACCAAGATCGAGTCCTTGACCACTACTATTGAGGAGAACAAGACCGCGATGGAGAATGCAGGTCTTACCTTCGTCGAGGAGGAGATTGATGGTGATGAGTAGACTTGACTACTCGTTTATCTTTTATTATCATACTTGTTATTTGTGAACTTGTTATTGGACCATCGGACATGTGGATGGCTTGCCACTTGTGTGTTTTACTTTGAGAACTTGTTATCCTGTTGTTGAGCTTTTATCTTTGTGATGCATGCTATGTGTTTGCTTATGTGATGTAATGTGCATAAAACATCTATGGGTATCTCATTCTTATCTCTATTTGAACAAACCACAGATGCCTCCCCGTCGCGCAAACCCCAACCCCAACAACATCACTCCAGAAATGCAGCAAATGATGAATGCTCAAACACAGCTTATGCAGATGATGACAACATTCATCCAAAACCAGAATAACAACAACAACCCCAATAACAACAACAACAACAACCCTCCGGGCTTTGATATGCTCACCAGATTTCTGCGTTTGAGGCCAGCTAAGTTCTCGGGGACGACTGATCCCATGGTGGCCAATGATTGTCTACGTTCTGTGAACAAGGACTTAGTGATCGTGGGCTGCACGGATGCTGAAAAGGTCAGGTTCGCAGCACATCTGCTGGAAGGGCCAGCCGCCACTTGGTGGGACAACTTCCAAATCACCACTCCTATAAATGAGGTGACTTGGGCTATCTTTGAGGAAGTCTTTCGCACTGCTCATATCTCGTCAGGAATAATGAGCCTGGAAAAGAAAGAGTTCCACAATCTGAAGCAGCGCCACCGCAGCGTGGCTGAATACATTGAGGAGTTCAACAATCTGGCGTGTTATGCATCGGATGAGGTTGACACAGATGCCAACAGAAAGGAGAAATTTCTGGAAGGCTTGAATGATGAGCTGAATCTGCAGCTGGCTGTGGCATATGTTCCCACTTATCAGTCGCTCTGTGACAAGGCGGCTATATTGGAGAACAAAATGAAGCAAGTCGAGAGTAGGAAGAGGAAACACTCCGACAAGCACAGCTCGGGATCGTCTCACAAACGATCTCACTATGATGACAGTGGAAGCTCAGGATCCCACAAGCATGGGAAATTCAACAGGCACCACAACCACAACCGTCATGACAACAAGCATCATCGCAGTCATGACAATGACAAATACAAGAACCACAAGAGTGGACATAAGAGCCACCACACTGGGAATAGTAGTGGAAGTGGAAGTCAGCCTGCTAAGAGAGACATCAGTCAGGTTGAGTGCTTCAAATGCAAGAAGATGGGACACTATGCAAATGAGTGCCCCGAAAAGAAAGTTGAAGGACCTGTCAAGCCCAATCCTTTCCAGAAAGGTCAGGTGAACCACATTAATGTGCAGGAGGTCTATGAGGAACCTGACGCTGTTGCTGGTAAGTTCAGACTCAATTCCATTCCAGCATTTGTACTCTTTGATACTGGTGCATCTCATTCATTCATATCAAGAGCATTTGTTGAAAGAAATGATCTACCGGTAGAAACTATTGGGTGTCCTATAAAAGTAGGTTCTCCTGGTGGAGAAATGATAGTGAATTCAGGATGCCATGACCTAGTCATAGAATTTGGGAAGTATAAGTTTCCCGTTAACTTGATAATATTAAACTCCCAAGGTTTGGATGTCATTCTGGGAATGGACTGGATGACTAAGTACAAAGGAGTGATAGATTGTGCCAGCCATACTGTCTCACTCACAACTCCGGATAATAAAAGGATCAGATTCAAGACCAGCTTTGGAGCAAAAAGGAGTATGCTTAATTCTCTTAAGGGGGTTAGCATGGACAGTGTACCAATTGTATGTGAGTATCCGGATGTATTTCCGGAAGAATTACCAGGAATGCCACCAGATAGAGATGTGGAGTTTCTGATAGATTTGGTACCAGGTTCTGGACCAATAGCAAAGAGACCATACAAAATGTCAGTTGATGAACTGAAAGAGCTCAAGAAGCAACTAGGAGAACAGTTGCAGAAAGGATATATTCAACCAAGTTCTTCATCTTGGGGAGCCCCAGTTTTGTTCGTGGAGAAGAAAGATAGAAGCCAAAGGTTATGCATAGATTACCGTTCACTCAACGAGGTAACTATCTAGAACAAATATCCTTTGCCTAGAATCAATGACTTGTTTGATCAGATAGAAGGAGCATGTGTGTTCTCAAAGATTGATCTCCGGTCAGGCTATTTTCAACTCAAGATAAGAGAGCAAGACATACCTAAAACAGCCTTCACCACCAGGTATGGATTGTATGAGTATACCGTAATGCCTTTCGGCTTGACCAATGCTCCAGCATACTTCATGAATATGATGAACAAGGTGTTCATGGAATTTCTTGACAAGTTCGTTGTCGTTTTCATCGATGACATCTTAGTCTACTCCAAGAGCAAAGAAGAGCATGAGGGACACTTGCGTTTGATACTTGAGAAGTTGAGAGAGCATAAACTATATGCAAAATTCAGCGAGTGTGAGTTCTGGTTAGAAGAAGTTAGTTTTCTTGGTCATGTTATGACAAAGGATGGTGTGGCAGTTGATCCTGCTAAGGTTTCAGCTGTGACGGAATGGGAATCTCCCAAGAATGTAAAAGAAGTTCGCAGTTTCCTTGGCTTAGCAGGTTACTACAGAAGATTCATTGAGAATTTCTCAAAGGTTGCTAAGCCCATGACTGAATTATTAAAGAAAGACAAGAACTTTTCTTGGTCTGAAGGTTGTGAAGTCAGCTTTCAAGAATTGAAGAAGAGACTTGTGACAACACCAGTTCTATGTCTGCCAGATTTGGAAAAGGATTTCCAAGTATATTGTGATGCGTCTCATCAAGGTTTGGGTGCCGTACTTATGCAAGATGGTAAAGTTGTGGCCTATGCCTCGAGACAACTCAAAAATCATGAGGTGACCTATCCTACTCATGATTTAGAGTTAGCCTCTGTCGTCCATGCACTCAAAACATGGAGGCACTACCTTTTGGGAAAACGTTGCGAAGTGTTCACCGATCACAAGAGTTTGAAGTATATCTTCACCCAGAAGGAAATCAATATGAGACAAAGAAGATGGTTAGAACTTATCAAGGATTATGACTTAAGTTTGCAATACCACCCCGGTAAAGCAAATGTTGTAGCAGATGCTCTAAGTCGTAAGGTGTTTGTGAATGGCCTTACCAAAGGAGAATTGCCAGATGATTTGTGTACTCAATTCAAGGAACTCAGATTGGAGATTGTGCCTGAAGGACATCTCATGTCTCTAGATGTCCAACCCACTTTGTTGGACAAGATTCGAGAAGCTCAAAAGACTGATAAAGAAATTGAAGAGATTAAGGAAAGGATTAGCCAAGGGAAAGCTAAAAGTTTCCATGTAGACAAACAAGGTACTTTATGGCAAGGGAAACGTATTTGTGTTCCACAAGATCCAGAGATGCGGAAACTGATTTTGCAAGAAGCCCACAACTCCCCGTATTCTATTCATCCGGGTAACACCAAAATGTACATGGAAATGAAAGAAAGATTTTGGTGGAACAATCTCAAGAGAGACATCGCCGAACATATTGCTTTGTGTGATGTGTGTAGTAGGGTAAAAGCGGAGCATCAGAAACCAGCATGTTTACTTCAACCACTACCTATTCCTGATTGGAAATGGGACAAGATTGGTATGGATTTTATTACCGGATTACCAAGGACCAGATCGGGATATGACTCCATATGGGTAGTTGTGGATCGCCTAACTAAAGTGGCTCATTTTATACCCATGAAGACAACCTATACAAGTGCCAAGTTAGCCAAAATCTACATGAGTAGAATTGTATGCCTTCACGGTGTGCCTAAGAGTATTGTGTCCGATAGGGGAACCCAATTCACTTCCCATTTTTGGAGACAGCTACATGAGTCATTGGGAACGAGGTTGGAATTCAGTACTGCTTTTCATCCTCAAACCGATGGACAAACAGAAAGGACTAATCAAATTCTGGAAGACATGTTGAGGGCATGTGCCCTAGACTATGGAGCAAGTTGGGATGAAAGTCTGCCTTACGCAGAATTTTCTTATAACAACAGCTATCAAGCCAGCATTGAGATGGCACCGTTTGAGTTTCTCTATGGAAGAAAGTGTACCACCCCATTGTTATGGAATGGTGTGGGAGAAAGAAGTTTATTTGGGCCAGATCTTATCAAAGAAGCCGAAGAGAAGGTCAAACTGGTTAAGGACAGGTTGAAGAGAGCACAGTCCCGACAGAAAAGCTATGCAGATCCTAAGCGTAGAGAAGTCACCTACGAAGTTGGTGATAGAGCCTATCTTAGAGTATCACCACTTCGTGGAGTGAAAAGATTTGGAGTCAAAGGAAAGTTGGCACCAAGATATGTTGGGCCATTCAAGATTCTGAGTCGCAAAGGAGAAGTTGCTTATGAAATGCCAGCATCTCTATCAGCAGTCCATAATGTGTTTCATGTGAGTCAGCTTAAGAAATGTCACCCAGAAATGGAAGAAACTTCTTTGAAGGATACCATACCTATGGAAGAAGTTCAACTAGAAAGTGATCTCACTTATGAAGAAAAGCCTATCAAGATTCTTGAGACTGCAGAAAGAGTCACAAGGACGAAGACTATCAAGTTTTGCAAAGTACAATGGAATCATCATTCCGAAGAAGAAGCAACATGGGAAAGAGAAGATGATCTTCGGAAATACCACCCTCACCTATTTGCTAGCCAATCCGAATCTCGAGGGCGAGATTCACCTTAAGGGGGTTAGATTTGTAACATCCCTAAAATCATGATTTCAAAGTTTGCATATCATTCATGCATGCATATAGATTTGAGATCAATTTCAAACTCATTTCAGAAAAACAGAAGCACATAGTGCTATGATTTTATGTGAGCAGATTTAAATCAAATGGCCATCCCCATTTGAGAGTTTGAATGATTTTAAACCTAGCTTGTTTGTATTCCTTATAGAAAGGATAGAGTGTGGTTTTGGACCAAGATTTACAAATTGGAAATAGTTTCAAAAACCATTTTTCAAATTTTGCAAACCAAGTGCCAAGTCTCTGTTATTTTATTCTCCAAGCTTGACCAAGACTTTGCAAAGCAACCACTTGGGTTATGACCTATTTTTGAGATCATTACACCACTACAAAACCTCAAGAAGATTTGAATTCAAATGAAACTTGAATTCATTTGAAAATCAATTCACAAAATTGAAACAGAAAAAGAAAAAGGAGAAAGAATTAGAAAAGGGCCGGCGCCAGCATTCTAGCCCAGCATCTGAACAGGCCCAGCTAGCCCACCCGGGCCATTCCTCTCTCTCTCTCTCTCTCGCATGCGCAAGCACACCCAGACAGTCGCTGACGACCAGACCCCACCTCCTCTTCGCGCGTTTCGCTGACGAGCGGGCCCTCTCCACGTCGCCCTCGTCTTCCCCAAACCGCGCCCGCCACCACGTCGCCGCTGCTGTCAAGGACGGTAATGGCGCGACATAATTAGACTTAATGCCGCAGGCATTTCCTGTCACGCCTGGGCCTATTTAATCCCCTCTGCATCGCGAGCATTTCCCCCCACTCGCTCACTCCGCCACCAGGCTACGCGCATTTGCTCTCGAAGCCCCGCAGTACCGACGACTCCGGCGACCGATTCTGGTGAGCCTCGATCGCCCCCCTCTCTCTAGTTCAAACGATGATGCCCAGCTTGATCTTGCGTATATGCTGACGCCTTTCTTTTGCCTGCTCGTGACCCAGGTCGTCGTCTCCGTCCATGACCGAAACCACCTGCGCCGCCGATAGACTCCGGCGACCAATTAAGGTAAAACCCGAGCGCCCCTTGCCCCCTCCTTCACGCGAGTTTGTTCGCCTGTGTCTTGCGCAACTCCTGATGCCTCTGGTTTGTGCTAGGGCGATGCCAAATATCGGCAACAACCACGACTGCAAGCGACAGACGCCGCCCGCAACTCCGACGAGCCCCTGATACCGTGCCAGCGCGCCCCTTCGCAAACCAACGCCACGTCGAGCTTCAGCACGCCACCGCGGATCTGGTAAGCTACTTCCCCCACTCCCACGTGACCTAGAGCGCCAACACCGCCGCTGTCAGACGCGCCGCCGACAGTCGCCGCCGCTAGCGCCGCTCGTGTTTGGTCAGAACGATTAGGAGCGTTAGATGCAGATCCTGCGGCTGAGATTAGAAGTGAGCGAAGAGGTAAGCGCGCATCTGAGCCACTAGATCTTACTTAGATCCTACGGCCCGCAGAGCTCGATCCGGCCGAACCGGTACGCGCCAATAGAAACACGACGCGTGGCTAGGGTTAGATTCAAAAACAGAATTCAAATCAGATTTAGATCCAAATTTCAAATGGCTATAACTTTTGATTCCCACGTAAGATTTTTGTAAATTTTATACCGTTGGAATCAGTGAGACAAGCACTTTCTGAATCTGCAATGTGTTTAACAAAAATTTTCTGTCAAAATGACTTTTTAGGCAGAAACTTGTTTAGGACCATTTTGAGTATAGATTTTGTTTAGCAAATGGTTTTAGTGCTAAATAAGTTTAGTTAGCAAGTTTTTGACTTGGTTATGTTTCTGTATCATGCACTTGCTTGGTGGAGTTTTCAAAAATCATCACTTAGCATTTTCTTGCATGCATGCATTCATATTTTTGTTTGTATATGAATTGTGTGTAATTTTGTGCTACAAATTTTTGTGTAGATTTTGCTAGTGACTGTGATTGTGAAGAGTGCTACTCTCCCCATTACCAAGGCAAGTGGTACTTCATGATATTTCCATCCCTATATTTTGTACAAGCATTAGAAATATTTTGCTAAGTCTTGCATGTTACTATTTTTGCCAAATGCTATGTTGGGAAATCCTAAGTAGTTGTAGAATTGTAGAATTCCTAGGGAATTTTCCTAAGTTAAGTTACTATGCCATGCTTAGCCTAGATAGTACCAAACAAGGGTTGGTAAAGTATATACATGCTATGATGAAAATGTTTCTAAGTCTTGAGACTTATGTTTTACTTAATAAAACAACTAAGTCAATGAGCCTCCTGGGTGGAATGGGACTTGAATGGTGGTTTTTGGTTGAGTGGTTACACAAGGCCCATGGATATGGTTTACCTTGTGTATCACACTTGTGGTATGCCACCCAGGCACAAAGAGATTTGGAGGCCAAGTGTTGAGAAGCTTATAGTGCAGCCACTCGGCAATATGGGCTCTGCCTTGATCATATAGGTTGCTAGAACTTAGTCATTTGGACAGTTGGTGGTAGTGGGATGATAGGTTGGAACGCGTCCATTTGGCTAAGGGAAGGCTTCTGAAAGGTCCTGTCTTGGGAAACCAAGTCTGGTGGGGAAAGTGCACAACCTCTGCAGATGGAAAATCTAAGTACTTAGCCAAGTCCATGGCAATGGACAACTTGAGCATCAAGACATGGAAGCTACAAGAATCTCATCACTCCAACTTCTAAGTCAAAATTGGTGGGTGAACAAGGGTGAAGGACCCCAATGTCTATTGGTGGTTTCTTGGGAAAGTTTTTGACAAAGAAAAACTTAGTGATTTCAACTAATAGGAAAAACCTATTTTGAGCAAAGCAAGCCAAGCTACACTTAGCCAAAATCCATATAGTAACATAGTCCACTTAAAATTTACTAAGGTATCACTTGCCAATACTATTCCAAAGTATTGACCCACTGTGGCTGTAACTTGTGATGTTGCAGGTTACTCCGATGATGATTAGGAGTCATGAGTCTACACTCAACATGCTTGCCTGTGGCACATGAAGATGAAGACTTATGTTTATTTACTTATTCCAAAAACTCTTGTATTAGGCCTGTGGCCCTGAGTTGTAAAAGACTATGTTTTATCTCTGGAATGAATGTAATAAATGACCTTTGTATCTGTGTACTTCATCTTAAACTGTGGATGCTAGCAATGATCCAGGGACTAGCATTGCAATCACAGGGATCCTTTTCCTTTACAAAGGAGGGATCTTACACAGACATGCGGGACCCATCAGCCTGACTAAATGGAAGAGGCATCAAACAAAATTATCGAATTCAAATCTAGGAGGCGCGAGTGAAAAGTTTGGTCCGCTAGACTTACTGATGTCGGGGACCCACATACAAAAAAATACTTCGCCAAGTCAACATCTCGCGAGGAAGGGAAAATCTTACTGATGGCACGCGCCCGTCGAGCTTTGTGCATGTTTTTAGCGGTTTCGTCGTAGTAGAGTGGTGTAAAACCGGAAGGAAATTTTTTGCATCGGCCATGGTCGAGCCGAGATTTTTGTCACGGAAGAAGCGCCTTCTATGACGACCGACGGGCCTAGTCGTAGCGGAAGGAAACATTTCTTGTAGTGTCCTTCGTGTTAACTTGGTAGCATTGCTCGGCGAATATACCGCTTGGTCACGCAGCTTGGTCCCACATGTCAGCATCTCATTAGAAGAAACGTCTGCATGTTGGACTTTTTTCTTGCTCGTGCCTCCCTATTTCGAACTTGGCAACGTTGCTCGATGCATCACCTGTATAAAGTCTCATTGGAGGTTCCCACATGCCAGCCTCTCTATAAATGAAATGTGCTATGATGGACTTTTTTCGGCCGCCTCCGTTGTTCTGACCTTGGTCCATTGCTGGGTCCCAGATGTCAGCCTCCTCTGTGCAGGACACGTGTCTAGGCTAGGTCTTAGATGTCAGCCTCCATTTGAAAGAAACGTGTGTATGTTGGACAATTTTTTCAGGTCGAGTCCACCATTCTGACCTTGGCAACATTGCTAGATGCAACAACAGTTTATCTGGGTCCCAAGTATCAGCCTTTAAAAAAATGTTAATCTATACTCCATTGCTGGTTCCCACATGTTAGGGTTAGTATATAATAACATAAATTTCCACCACCACTATTTTGACCTTGGTACATTGTTGGGCCCACATGCCAGCCTTCTCTTTATAGGAAACATGTATATGTTGGGTTCCACATGTTAGCCTCTATTTGAAAGAAACGTGTGTACAGTTGGACTAATTTTTCGGGTCGAGTCCATGCTAGATCCAGCAACAGTTTATCTGGGTCCTATATGTTAGCCTCAGAGTACGAAAAATGTTAATCTATTCTCCGTTGATGGGTCCCACATGTCAGCCTTAGTATATAATAATAGAAATTGATATGACCACTATTTTGATCATGGTATGTTCCTGGGTCCCACATGTCAGCGTCCGCTATGAAGGAAACATGTCTATGCTAGATCCCACATGTGAGACTCTATTTGAAAGAAACGTGGTATATATGTTGGACTATTTTTTGGGTCTAGACCGCCGTTCTGACCTTGGCAACATTACTATATAGAACAACATTTTTTCTGGGTCCTAGATGTTAGCCTCAGAGTATAAAAAAGTTGACTCTATAATAACAAAAATTCCCTATGATTTGAACTCAGAGGATTTTGATGAACTAGATAGCTTTGCTCGACGAATCTGCCATTTGGTAATGCTACTGCTTAGCACATGACAGTCTCTCATTAGAAGAAATGTGTGCATGTTGGAATTTTTTCTCGCTCACACCTCCTTGTTTTGAACTTGGCAAAGTTGCTCGATGGATCACATGTATAAGGTCTCGCTAGTGGATCTCACGTGTTAGTCTCCCTATAAATGAAACATGTGTATGAAGGACTTTTTTTGGCCGCCTTCGTTGTTTTGAAATTTGCAACATTGCTCGATGCGGCAGCCGTGTATGGTCTTGCTGCCGGGCCCCATTGCCAGCCTCTGGTATTTTCTGAATTGTGGGTCCTCGATGCATCCTTGTATATTCTGGCTAGTAGGTCCCTAATGATAGCCTCTGTATAGAAGTATTTATCTTTTTTCAAACCCGCCCATTGAATTTGAGGGATGTTGTAGGCTAGTGGGTCCGCGATGTCAGCCTCTCAGTAATGTGAATAGCTAGAAGAAAAAATGTAAACCGAAGATATATATATATATGTACGCATTGGGGATTTGAACTAAAGACCTTCATCAAATTAAATTGAAATAAACTTAGTGTGTTGCCACTACACCAAACATAATTGTAGAAAATATAACATTAAACTTTTATTAGTACTACACCTTATGTATTAGTCTTGTTAATTATTTTGTGTCCATGTTGATCTATTTTCAAATATAAAAGGGCATCTCTCCTGGCATTTCAATTTATAAAATGCCACATAATGGAGCAGTTTCTTAAAAATATGGGTAGTTAGAGTTGTGGGACCCTGGATTTACGGTCCGAGAATCTCCGTTATGCCTACAATTCACGTTCCCATGATCAGTGAGCCATGGGCATAACCGAATAGTACCATTACAACATCCATAAATTAGGGAGTACAAAACTTACATTTATTACCATTATGACAATTAAAACATCAATAGTGGAAGTCTTCAAACGCGGAGCCCATATCAAGACTTAACCTACAAGCAACTGACTGGGGAGACGGCCTAGCTCGGATAGACGTCATCATCTCCATCGCTCCTTGCTTCTGAAAGTCTAGCCAAGTAAATAGCCAGGGACAAAGCCATAAGTATTTGAATGTACTTGCAAACCACTGAGACAAGGTAAACATGATACTGCATTTTGGCTGTGGCGAGATAGCTCTATACTATAGGTTTTTTTTAAAAGCCTAGTTGCTCTTGTAGATATGGCATCTCTATATCTTTGTTGAAAAAGAGTTATGAAAACATGTATCCTTTTTGATAAAGTCTGGACATCTCCACATCCTTGTTAAAAGCCTTTTTGGAAAACAGTTTTGGAGTAAAACCCTCTTTAAAACATCTTCGACCATATCTGGTCAAAATAAGGCTTTTTACCATACTTACTCGTGATCAAGTAACATCTTTTTAGTTCCTCAGAAACATCCCAAGGGTAGTCCTAGCAATCACCTTTTCAACCGTCCTTGACTGTTGACACGGCTATTCGAATAGACTATACTCTACAGAGTTTGTGCACTTTACCCACAAGAATCAATACATCCATCGGGATACAACCATGGCCCGCTACACATGGTAAAGAGGGGTTCGGATAATCAAAACTAAATTTTCATTTGTCCATCCCTAGTAAAGGCGGCTTTTCCTTTTTGGTTTGTTCTCCCCGGCAACCAGTATGTCGCCCAGCGCCATCGTCCTCCCTTTCATACAAGCCTATACCCAAATCGTAGTTGGGCGTATAGTAATTTGACTCCACTTCCTTCTCCACTCCTTAAGCATACCATCCGCGGGAGACCCAATTGTTGCAACGACTCTCCTTATGTAGTAGGCTATAGGCCCCAGATCCATAGATCTGTTGTAGAGCCCACTCGGAATTCAAAGGATTTCTCCCAATTAGCAAGTACAAGCTGCCCTAGCTAAAGACAAAAACTATGAGCTAAGCCCCAGCTCCCGGGGTAGTGTGGTTGCACGGATAAATTGTTCAAGTAAAGGCATAGAACATCCCTTCTCTTTCTCTTTCTCAGCTTTCTCTTTATCCTCATTGTACCTTCTTTAGTAAAACATCCACTCAGAAATGATGATGCTTTCCAAGGGTTTTGTTTTGAAAACTTTGTAGTAGGGTAAAAACACAAAATAGTTTTATCATCGAAAACCGTAGTTTACAAACAGGGAAGATGTTAAGAATCTCAGCCTCGATCTAAAGGGTTAAGGGTGGGTGTAAATGAGGGTAAGTGTCCTAATGGACACTCCAACATTACTTGGAGGATCCAAGTTAGTTGCGTATTTTACTAGAAACAAAACATGTAAGTAGTCATGAAGTTCATGAACGAGATACAAAACAACTGATAAAAGGAGTAGGTCAACAAAGGAGTTCGGGGATGGTGGCTTGCCTGTGACCACCGATATGTCCCTTGACTTCTTTAGAATACCAGATTACCTATAACAATAATAAAAAAATCGAGGTTTATTTCTTCTCGTCATCACACAATCGCAACTATCATGGTGGAATCTTGCTGCATCACCATAGTGATCAATATATGAAGCATTCTTCCTATAAATAAAAAAGATAGAGATTGAGAGAAAGAAAAAAAGAGATGAGAAAAGAGAAAAGCGAGAAAAAACACCATTTTCCCATGGTAAATAACAAGATTGTTGAGATGGTCATTATCTGATTGCCTTGTCATTTTGTTATGGGATAAATCCCGTATCATTGGGCAAGGGGTATCCAGTTGGAGGTTCTCTATGATACACATGTACTAACTATGACAAGAACTTACTGATGACTAAAGTTGAGTAGCATGAGGAGCGGCCCTCGTACTCAAGGGACATGAGATTGCCAACTTATACTTTGTCAAGCATATACTCCATATTTGTTTACTTTAACCTTAATCACTTCAAGATGCTTATGATAGGGGCAATGAGATCTAAAAGCTAACAAGTACCATAATTTTTGGAACTCTTTATGAATCTTGAAATCCCTGCTTTCCTTTGAAGGGACTTTCTTACACTATTATATTAAGTCTCCACCTTCTATCCTTAGGCACCAATTAAGAGATTGTAGTTGCCATTCTTAGTTCTATGTGCATTTTCCCAAAACTTGTTGATTGATTCATAAGGTTGATATTGCTTGTTCTTGAACTATTTGTATCTAGTCACCCTTCTGAACTTTGAAGGTGTCCTATGCATTTATGATTTTCTATACCATGAGGGACAAGCTGAATACCACTCTTATTATGTTTTCTTTATGTGAAAGAAACAAATGTTTTAAATGCATTGTTATTCATGATATTTGTTTGTAACATTTTCATGTTGCAACTTGGTTGCTATGTCTTATTGTTAGAACTACATCTTTCATGCTCATGTTTAGAGTACTTTGATCCCAGCTATACATGCTTTGCAAATGGTTTGATCAAGATTATGATGGTGCATATCACCTAAAAAATTATATTGTTTTTATCGTTTATCTACTCTAGGTCGAGCAGGAACTAAGCTTGGGGATGTTGATACGTCCATAACGTATCTATAACTTTTGATGGTTTTATGCTATTATTATGCTTTTGACACTTCTTTTTATATAAAGTTCATGAGTTATTTGGACTAACCTACTAATAGTTGAAAAAGAGTAGAATATTCTTGTTTTACACTTCGATGTATAGGAATTATCAACAACACAAGTGGAACCCTTGTTGGAGTCAAATTGGGATTTTCTAGAAATCCCTCTCAGAACTCTTTTTGAAGATGGTTACATTTCGGGTCGAATACGGCATCAAACGAAAAACTCTTCTACTACAAAGTTGTAGGAAATTTCGTGACAAATATTCTGGGCATAAAATTTAGCTAATTTCAAGTTCGTACGGGCCCGCTAGACCTGATTTACTGCAGCCGAAGATGGGGTGACGGGAATCCAAGAAGCTATATAAAGGGAGGAAGCCTAATTCGTGGAAGACACTTCCACCCACGAATTTGCAGCCACCAAAGCAATGTATTTGCCTCCCCCATTGATCCCATCTCTATGGGAGAGGTCTCCCAAGAAGCCATGAAGGAAAGGGGCTAAGGGGCGGTGCGCACCCACGATACCAGCGGCAGGGAAGGAGTCCCTCGCGCCATCGCCGCTGCTGCCCTCTTCAGCATCTTCACCACCATCTCCATCACCTAATCCTCCTAGTATGCAGTGGTTCATTCTCCCACACACCTCTGTACCGTCCTATGTAAACATGATGTTTGATTCTATAAGTTATAGTCCTATGATCTATGTCATGTTTGTGTAGTTTCTTTGTTCTTAGATTGAACGGTTGAACGTCTTTGGTTCATTAGATTTGTATGTTGATATGGTACAACCTTTGGTGTCCATTATATTTGTGCGCCCTTGGATTAAACATCATAGGGTTTGCAGTATATGTAAGAGGAAGGGGAAGTTCTGCCAGAGTGACAGAAACCTAAGTACATGAACCGAAAGGTTGCACGTATGGGAGTAAGAGGACCATTAACTTAAGGCTATGGTTGGAGAAACCTTAATGCTTTGTTAGTAATTACAGATGTTTTCTAACAATCCAATCATATATTACATGTAATTCCATGTAGTGAAGTGCATGTATATTTAGCTTCTTCCACATAGAAAACAACATCGAAGACAATGAACCCTATTTATTCGCTAATTAAACTTGGACAAATCCACCACAATTACCACCACTATTCCATACTCATGGTTCTGTTAGTTTAGTGTATTTTATTGTTGCAGTAACTAGATTTATTTTCTTGTTATTTATTTTCTTGAAAAACTATCTCTAGTACTTGTTTTGTTGCTCTAGTTTTATTTCCTATATAATGCAAACGTTTAGTGTGCTTAGAGTTGTATCAGTGGTTGATAGAACTTGAGAGAATATTTATGCTACCTTTAGCTCCTCGTTGGGTTTGACACTCTTACTTATCTAAAAGGCTACACACGATCCCCTATACTTGTGAGATATCAGTGGGGAGCTCGGGAGAGCTGAGTGGGTAGAGGAGGAAACAAATGAGGGTAGGTGGGAGGTTGAGCGGGCTCTGGCCCTTTTATATTTAGTTGGGAAGGTTCATGATGAACCATTTCCATATTTGGACATGAGAGGGGGAGGGGAAGGGGATTGGCTAGGAGGGGTGGTGCTGGGTGTTGTGGGCCAGGTGCTCAACCAGAGAGAGAGGGGGTGGCTATTGGTGCTGGGGTCTTTAGTTCCCAAGATTTTTGCAAATAATGCCTCTCTCCCTCTCTTATAAGAAAATGGTAAAAAATTAGGGGGTGCTACAGTGGAGCACGACCAGAGAGTGAGATATGTGATGTGCAAGCTTGGTGACTCAGGTTGGTGGGGGTTTGGTGGACGTTTAAGGCATAAGTTTGAAAGATTTCAATTTTTGGCCAAATAAGGGTTTATTAAACAACTCTAGGTTTTTGAGTTAGGCAAGATGGGACAAAGGTACTGGTTAGGAGATATGGTCAAGAAAACATTCCTGGATTTATTTGATATTTTTCAAGTGATTAAAAGTCCACTTAAAACCATTTATTCAAAAAGTGCAGAAGTAGTTTCTAGAAGATCATTTGATATTTTTACATTTGACAAGGGTGTTGTTATGTGATATGGTCATAAATACCATATCACACATTGGAGAATTTTATTGGAATTTATTAATATATAAAAGTATTTTTAATTATTTCTTGTTTCTGACATTTAAGAAAAATGGCAAAAGGAAAATAATAAAGAATCCCAAACATATTTATTTTTTAGTTGAAAATATGATATATGATATATAGTAATCAAGTGTGCCTTGAGTTGGCCAAGTGATTTGGAGAAAAACAAACCTGACTTTATAGAGAAGGTTTTGAGGATTTTGTAAATGGGGGTATTTTAATAGTTTTTGTATCCAAATAATTATGGAAATTATTTGGCAATTAAATATATCCAAGGTAGATGATGTCTACTTGAAGTATGTATCATTTGCAACCTTGGGTATTGCAAGAAAAGATGGATTTTGAAAGAAGACGAGGATTTGAGGATCTAGGGCAGTACTATTTTTATACCTCCTAAACATGGTTGGATTGGTGAGCTCAGACCTCACATTGGTACAATGGATAGATGGATAGTTATACCAAGTTATATAGATGATCATGGAAGCAATAATTTGACTTTTTTGTAATTGAGGTGATCTGGGAGTGATGGCATGCTTCGTTGAAATTAAGGCTACCATAACAGATGCATCATGATGCCTCATAAACCATGTGGGTTTGAAAAGCACAAATCTCCAATGGAAAAGAAGTGAATGGGTGAATTGATATGCCATGGTTAGTGGATCATAACCATGCAAATATTTGGTCAAGTAGAGGTATCGTATGGATGTGAGCTTCTGCCAAAGTAGGCATGATGATGTGATTTGCAGAAAAGATCTTTTTCTTGACTACAAAACCATCAAGGATGAGTGGGTCCAAGAATGGTTTGGCCATGGGAAAAAGTGGGCTTTGTTACTACTAATGATTTACTATAAGATGGTTCAAGTACATTTTCAAGAATGCACGTAGATTGGAGTAGGTGGAGTTCCAAAGATTGGATCTAGTTAAGGATTTCAAACTTGGCCAAATTTGGCTGATTTGTGGAGTTGGACTATTATGCAAGAGCGGAACTTTTGAGAGAGGCGCAAGGGTTTATTATTATCATCAAGGGGTTGATGTTGAAGGATATCTTGTGTAGAATAGATTCATGCTTGTGTTTGGTCTTTGATGAGTTGGATGTTAATGCATAGGATTACCTCAGGATTGATCAAGTTGAGTAGATTAGGTGGTCACTTGAGGGGCTTAGGATAGATCCATCTTAGGAGGCTTAGTTTAAGATTTGGGTATATTAACCATTGGTGTGATCCTAAGTGATGAGCTACTAGATTATCTCACTCTAGTTCCTAAGCAAACAAATTAATCAGCAGATCAAGAAAAATCATCAAACAAGATATCAAGGCATTTTATCTTGCTAACTTATCCAGCTACTACTAAGGTTTACATCAAGCCTAAATTGAGTTAAGCATGGGTGTTTTGAAGAGGTTTTAATTTGAAGTAAGGTAAGGACCTCTTGGTACTTCTACCAAGATTCGGATAGAAAGGTTTTATAAAAGGTTTTGGAAAAACCTAGAGATAAGAGTAGTTGAAAGTTTTGTCTTGAAAACATAAGGAGAATATATTTTGGTCTCCCTAGTTTTGTTAATAGAAACTAGTAAAATAATTTGTTGTCTCAAAGTCATCTTGGCTCAAGTTTGAAATGCCATAACATTTGAGAGGATGAAAGATGAGCCAAGACATTTCTTTTGTAGAATAGCCTTTGTCTACTAAGGATGAGGTACGGAGTATATTATCTAATACACAATCTATTGCATGAACATAATCACACAAGTAACAAACATTGCAACACTTAGCAAGAAAAAGTTTTTGATCCCCCTGAATTTTCCTTTTTGACAAAAAATCAGGGTTGCTGAAATTGGGATGTTATAAGATTTTTTATTCTAAATCTTTCTCTGCATTTAAACATTGTTTTTAGTCAAGCAATTAACAATAAACTCTCAATCCTTGACACTAATGACTAATAATTGCAAAGATATGCAACTTGCTTTGAATTATGTTGTGCAGGAAATCACGGGTTTTAATGCGAAATCAGGAGTAATAATGAAGGATTTAGAGGAAAAACACACGTCCAAGTAATTGGGGAGCAAATTCCAAGCACCAGTGGGCGTAACGTCCAACGGTACGGGAGGGGCCTGACCGTATGGCCCTCCCGTACGGGGTGCCAACGGCTTCGTCTCATCAAACCCTAGAACTTTTGTGGAAACTCCTATATATTTTGAGGCTCCAACCGCCGCCTAGGGAGCCGCCATTCTCAGATTTCATCATAACACCACCAAAGGAGATCCGCACCATTGTTCATCCACTCCACTATCCATCCCTCCACTATCCATAGCCATTACTTTGTACTTTAGATCTCCTTGTGATTCAGTGACCATTGTAAGAATATTTGATTTCAATCTAAGTATTTTGCACAATGTTTTCTATCCTTGATCTATTTGTTATGAGTGTGTAATCCTCAAGGGCTACGGGTTGATGATAAACCTATCAGCAATTATGTGTATCTAATCATGGGATTATTATATTTTGTTTGAAATTGAGATTTGTTTCTTTTGTTTTTTGTCTCTTGTCTTGATATATGGACTAGTATTACCAAAGATCCCATAGATTGATAAAGGCTTGAGGTGAGATACTAGGCTAGCGGAGATCTCATAGGAACCCTAGAGACAGAAAGGGTAGTACGGTCTTCGCTTAGCGACCCATTCGGGATCACAACAACATCACCACTTAATGCTTTAATCTGTGTTATTCACATAATATAGTTTGTAGCTCGTGGCTTAGGTGTGCACTCGGTTGGATTAAAAGACTATTGCTATGTCTGCTGCATCACGGGGGCTTTAGTATACTATGTTGTGTTGCCCACAAGAGATTATCTCCGTACAAACATTACACATGACTATGATTATTATTATATTTTATCCCATATGATGTGCAACTGCAGGTGGATCTTCAACACAAGCCTATATCCAACCATTTCAACCCACTATAAAAAGTAAACTAGATTGGTTCGAAAAACTAAGGTAAAACAAAACAACAAAGTCTTGTAGACATGTCCTTATTTATTTCCTTTTAGCATTGCTTTCCATGGTTTGACTAAACCAAGGTCTTCTAGAGAAGAAGGTATTATACTACATCCGTGAATCCGGATCGAAGGTATCACAGGTCTAGATAAAAATTTGAGATCGATAATTTCATTAAATTTTGATAACACCATTCTATTTCATGAATATAGGCATACGACTCAAACATTATTGAAAAATCCCTAAACCCTAACCCCGTAAAACCTAAACCTTGATCCCTATACCCCTAAACCCTAGAAACCCTAACCCTCTACCCCTGAACTCTGACCAAGCAGGTTTATACCATGCAATTATAGATCAAAAATTTGAGTTAACTTTCATTAAATTGTTGCTAAGTCATTATGTTCCACGAATATAACCATAAAGCTCAAACTTCATTGAAAATTCCTAAAACCCTAAACCCATAATCCCTAAAACCCGAAACACTAAACCCCTAAAACATAAACCCTAAAACTTGAAACACTAAACTCCTAAACCATAACCAATTAACCAGTTATCATGCACACTTATATATCAAATTTTGAGATACTTTTATTAAATCGGGAAACAACATTCTATTCGACCAATATAACCATGAAGCTTGATCATTATTGAAAATTCCCTAAACCCTAAACCCTAAACAACACCTAAAACCTAAACCCTAAACCCCTAAATACTAAAACCCTAAACCCTTAACCCCTTAACCCATAATTAAACCCTAACCAAGCAAGTATCATACACTTATATATATCCAAATTTGAGATACTTTCATTACATTGTGGTCACGCCATTCTCTTCCACAAACATTACCATAAAGTTTGAACATTATTGAAAAGTCCCTAAACCCTAAAACCCAAAACACTAACCCCCTAAACCCTGACCAAGAACGTATCATAGACTTATATATATATATCAAAATTTCAAATACTTTTATTAAATTGGGCAATGCCATTCCACTCAACGAATATAACAATGAAGCTTGAACGTTATTGAAAATTTCCTAAACCCTAAACTCTAACAAACACAAAAACCAAAACCCTAAACCCATAAATGCTAAAACCCTAACTCCTCAACCCCTCAACCCATAAATAAACCCTAATAAGGTATCATGCACTTATATATATATCCAATTTTGAGATACTTCCATTACATTGCAGTAACGCTATTCTATTACACGAATATAACCATGTTTGAACATTATTGAAAATTTCTGAAACCCTAAACACTAGCCCATAAACCCTAACCAAGCAGGTATCCATATAGATCCAAAAGTTTGAGATACTTTCATTAAATTGTGGTAACTCCATTCTATTCCATGAATATATAAGCATAATTTGTTGAAATTCCCGCAAATTTGATCTGGGTTAAAAAATCATAGAAAATACATAAACGACATGTCGCTTGACGCCCTCTTAACTGTACCACGTGCCATGAAAATTTGTAAACTTGATTTTTAACTACTTTTGGGAAAATTTACATAGCAGTATGGCCTGCCATGTACGAACATTCTTGGGTTTCCAACCAAATGTAGAAGGTCATGGCCATTTCCGACCAAATCGATGCCATCCCAACTTTCACAGAGAGTGGACCATGTCTACTGGACAATTCACAAGATTTGTCGTGTTTCAAGCTTTCAAGCTAATTTTTGCCACCTAAATGGCCAAATGTCAATCTATGAAAATTAGACCATATTTGAAGTACATGTAAGCGATAGACTGATAGTGTTTCTTTTGTAATTTCGAAGGAAACCCACCATGCAGTCAATTTTTAGAGGATACCATCCAATGTTTTGAACGAGTCAACTTATTTCTATTTAGCATGACTTTGCATTGCCGGCAAATTCCACCAAGTAGTGAAAAAACTAGAGAAAATAAAGAGTGTACTACCATACTGCTATTACTTAATAAATAAGACCACCAGCCAATATCAACAAAAAATATTAATGCATGTATCGACCAACACAGTCGAAAAAAATTTACCTAGATAGAGGTGCTAGCCCCTAACTTCCTCCCCTAGCTAGCCAGTCTTGATCCAACGGTCATCAATGGAGACTTACAAGGTACCCACCACCATGCAGCCAGTATACGAGATTGACAAAGTTTTGAAAGATTCAACTTCTTATCTCATAATTTCCATGCCGATGAAGTTGACCATTGATGGTGGCTCAGTTCAATGTAGAGCTTCGTTGGGAGACCCCAAGAGGAAGGTGTGATGAGGACAACAGCAAGTCTTCCCTTAGTAATAAACCAAGGTTATCGAACCAGTAGGAGGAAGGAAACAACTCAAAGGTGTTGCTAGCAACTTGGAAACCTGTACAACACAAACTCAAGACTTTGTCCCAATAAACAGTGAGGTTGTCAATCTCACTGGTTTGCTAAAAACAAAAGATTAACTGTATGGTGTGGAAGGTAATATTGGTTTGCAGAAAGTAAACAGTAATAGTGGAAGATGTATCAGTGGTAAAGATTGGACCGGGGTCCATAGTTCACTAGAGGTGCTCTCATTAAGATAAACAAACATTGCATGTTGGGTAAGCAAATGATAGCAGGGCAATTGACAGGACTGAGCAAGGCATAACAATGCAATACTAGACATTCATGATCCTATGAGATCCGAATAGGCAATACAACAAGATACATAGACCGCCATCCAACTGCATCTATGACTATTAATCCACCTTCAGGTTATCATCCGAACCCCCTCCATTATTAAGTTGCAAGCAACAGATAACTGCTTTAAGCAAAGTGTGTAAGGTAAACAATCCACTTGTTCCATGAACAAGAGACCGTTGTTTTCTCCCTAGTAGCCACAACATATCTATAACCTTAGAGATTTCTGTCACTTCCCTTAGATTAAATAGAGGCATGAACGCAATATCGAGCATAAATACCCCCTCTTGGAGTCACTAGCATCTACTTGGCCAAGATAGCTAATAGAAATGGAGAGGATGCAAGATCTCAAACAACACAGACATGATAGAATCAATAAGACAAAACCATTAATCAATCTCACATCGTAATGTCAATATCCATCGGATCCCCGTAAACACAACATGCATGATTAAAAGTAGATAATCTTGATCATGAACGGAGGTCACAAGATCTAAACAATGGTAGAACAAAGGAGGAGATACAACCATCTAGCTACTACATGGACCCATAGTCCAAGGTGGAACTACTCACGCTTCATACCGGAGGCTGACATGATGAATAATAAGGCCTCCGAGATGATCTCCCCTCTGGCAGGGTGCCGAGAAGAGCTTCAGATCCCCCCAATCTAGGGACGTCGGTGGCGGTGGCTACAGACTGTTTCATGGAATATTGATCGGGTACTTAGGGTTTTGGTATCAGGGGGTCTTTATAGGCAAAGAGGCGAGGCAGGGGGCCGCACCCCCTAGGCGCCGGCCAGGCTTGGCCGCGCGGCCAGGGGGTGTGCCCCCCTGGTGGCTCCCCTCCGTCTCATATTCTGGCTCCGTGTTCCCCATAGTAAAATATTGACTTTGGCTCTTGTCCCGTCCAATTCCAAGAATATTGATTTTCTGCCTTTTCTAGAATCAAAAACAGAAGAAAACAGGCAACTGGCACTATGGCATCTTGTTAATAGGTTAGTACCAGAAAACATATAAAAACACCTCAAAGTGTAGACAAAGAAAAGAATAGTTTTCAAAGTGTAGACAGAGTGTAAACAAGCATGGAACATAAAAAATTATAGATACGTTTTCAACGTATCAAGCATCTGCAAGCTTAACTCCTGCTCGTCCTCGAGTAGGTAAGTGATAAAAAGAATAGTTTTTGAGGTGACATGCACCATCAAAATCAAGATCAAACCATTTGCAAGCATTGAAAGATGGGATCAAAGAACTCTAAATACGAGCATGAAAGATGGAGTTCTAACAGTAAGACAAAGTAACTATGGATGCAACATGAAAGGTTACAAACAAAGATCATGAATAACAATGCATTGAAAGATGTTTATTTGTTTCACATATAGAAAACATAGCATAGCGGCATTTAGATTGTCCCTCATGGATTAGCAAATAGATGCATACGACACCTTCAAAGTTCATAAGAGTGACTAGATACAAATAGCACAAGAACAAGCAATATCAACAATATGCATCAATCAATAAATATTGGGACAATGCACATAGAACTAAGAATGGCAACTATGCTCTCTTAATTGGTGCCTAGGGATAGAAGGTGGAGACTCAATATAATGGTGGAAGAAAGGCCCTTCATAAAGGGAAGCAGGGATTTCAAGTCTCAAAAAGAGATTCCAAAAATTATTGTACTTTCTAGCTTTCATCTCTCATTGCCCCTATCATAAGCATATTGAAGTGATTAAGGTTAAAGTGAACAAACTATGGAGTATATTCTTGACAAAGTATAAGTTGGCAATCTCATGTCCCTTGAATACGAGGGCCGCTCCTCATGCTACTCAAGTTTAGTTACTTGCAAGTTCTTGTCATAGTAATTACATGTGTATCATAGAGAACCTCCAACAGGGTGCCCCTTGCACATGATACATGAGCTATCCCATAATCAAATTGACAAGGCAAGCAGACAATGAGCATCTCAGCAATCTTCCTATTTAACATGGGAAAATGGTGCTTTTTTATCTCTTTCCACTTTTCTCATATTTTTTCTTTTTTTTCTCTATCCCTTTTTCTATCTCTTTTTTTACAATAAGAATTCTTCATAGATTGCTCACTATGGTGATGCTGCAAGTTTCCACGATGATTAGGCATGGCTTAGGCTAGCGGCCCAGGCATTTCTCTAACACACATACATAACTCCATGGACTTACAAGCTCCCCTTTCATTTTACACTAACGACATCAGCAAACAAAAGAGCATGATATCAACTGGGTACAATGTACAAGTGCAATGTTGAAAGCGTTCCACATGACAACATGGTTCTGCTAATTACAAAGTATAAGTGCAAGCATATACAAAAAAGATGACACAATGGTTCAAGTTTATTAGGGCAAGGAATATAAAGTGTGCCATCAATTTCGTGAGGGCTTTAATCACTAAGTTTTCACATAACAAAATACTTTCTAATTGGAAGATAGCTGAAAACAAGAATATACTTGGAATGGTGTAACACACCATGCATAGGAATTTATAGTGGACACTATGGAATAACTTGGTTTCTTGGGAGTTGGATGCATGAGTAGAGCTTACTCATACAAGTGGAGGCTAGCAAAAGACTGGGAGCGACCAACTAAGAGAGCAATAATGGCCATAATCATGGAGAGCAACAAAACATTACTAATAAAAGCATAAAGTGGTACTACAAGTCAAGACTAAATGATCATAGAGGCTAAGGTGACTTGTTTAGTCATAAAATGGTGTGAGCATGTGCCAAGTCAACCCAAACAAAGCATCAAAGGAGAATACCACAATGTTATGCTTTTGTATGCTAAAAGAACGCATGATTCCTTCAAGGCACATTAAGAAATCCTAATTGTTTGGAACAAGTCATGCTATAGCAATAATCACTGAGCATAAGGTCAAAACAATGCCTAGCATGACATGATAAAGTCTAAGTCACAGTCAAAGCAAGCTCCTCTTGTACTACTAAGCATGAATATTCCTCCTCCTCTCCAACACCAATCAACTTATTTGAAACAACACAGCAAGAACGGGGGTCCAAACTACTTTAATCAAGCAAACTAAAATGAAAACTAAGACGCTCCAAGAAAAAAACAACAGTGCATGAAACAATAAAAACGAATTGTCTAGAAAGACCTGAGATTTTTATTGATGAAGAAGGGGATGCCTTGGGCATCCCCAAGCTTTGACGCTTGTACCTCTTGGATATTTATTGGGGTGACACGGGGTGGCATCCCCAAGCTTGAGCTTTTGTCCATTCTTCATCTCATTACATCATTCTTTCTCTACACCTGAAAATTTTCCTTCATACAAAACTTCACAAAATCTTCATTAGCAACTTTAGTGTATTCAAAAGATAATAGATCTTTGGTTTAGCTTTAGAACAGAAAAACTTTCACTAAAAACACAATATACTGTAGCAATTCCCTCAAAAAGATCAATTTCCCAAAAAGAACCCAAAAAGGAATCAATAAGAAGAAAATGCAAATAATGGCACAAATCTGTCAAAACAGACTAGCATGTAGAAATCAATTTTTTCGAAGACCTTATGTTGCTAAAATCAAAAAGTGATGAACTAACGGAAGTTATCTAACATATTGGGGGATTTATTCAGAAAATTCCAGCTAAATACGACTTACAGAGAGTTTATACAAATTTTTACGGTGGAGCATAAAAATATGTTTTGGGACAGCAACTCCCCAAATCTTACTTCCCTCTCATTAGAGGTTATTCTTGGCACAAAAAGAAAATAAAATGGATAAGGAGAGGTCATTACTGAAGTAATAACTTCCAAGACTCAAGAAAACTTTTGGGTTATCTCCCAATAAGTACTTTTATTTAACTCCTTTAAGTTAGGCACAAGAAGCAAGAATCAAGTATTTTCAAATGAAGAAGCATTAAGATCAATACTCGAAATCTCTTCAACTAGGAAAGGTATCTCATACAAATGAGTTTTAGGCGGTCCTTTCTCATCTCTCTTAGGTTCACTACTTTCACCAAATGGGTTTTCAGGAACAATCCAAACAAAATTCTTTTCTAAGGCTTCATGCATTTCTACAAGTTTAAAAGGTATGGGTATCTTAATTTCCTATATAGGTATGGTTTTATCTAAAGTACCCATAACATCTACACATGAGCATAGCATATTAAAACGTCCAAAGTACTTTTTGGTTTCCTTAGCCACATCATTGAACTCTTTTAGTAAAGTTTGTAGGATAAAATCTCTCTTTTCAGCATCCTCTTCTCCTTTTAGTTTAAGAAACAAAATTTGCATCATGGGGTTAAGGTTACAAACCTAGCCTCCAACATGTGAACTAAAGAAGCTGCAGCAATTTCATAATTAGGAGCAAGTTCTGCTAAAGATCTATCCTCAATATCCTCATGTTTGCTAACATGATTAAAGAATTCTTCAATATTTTATTTCCCAATTATAGAGCCACTGCCTATTGAAAGGTATTTTAGGGTGAACTTGGGAATCAACATGGTGAGCTAGAGCAAGGTGACAACTATAGTAGGAACTAATTTTTTTGTGTTTTTGATAAGAGAAAGCAAACCAAACGAAACTATTTTTTGGAGTTTTTGATAAAAAGAGGCAAACAAAACCAAGCAAAAGAAACTAAGCATAACAAAAACAAGGTAAAGAGAAAGGTTGTGAAGGACTCCCCTTGCGAAGCCGTCCTTAGACTCCCCGACAACGGCGCCAAAAAATCTTGATGGCGTGTTTCTTGACGTGGGAGCTTCTTCTTCTTTATTCCCCAGCAACCGCACCAGAAAATCTTTGATGGTGGCTCAGTTCAATGTAGAGCTTCGTCGGGAGACCCCAAGAGGAAGGTGTGATGAGCACAGCAGCAAGTCTTCCCTCAGTAAGAAACCAAGGTTATCGACCCAGTAGGAGGAAGGAAACGACTCAAAGGTGTTGCTAGCAACTTGGAAACCTACAACACAAACTCAAGACTTTGTCCCAACAAACAGTGAGGTTGTCAATCTCACTGGTTTGCTGAAATCAAAGGATTAACTGTATGGTGTGGAAGGTAATAGTGGTTTGCAGAAAGTAAACAGTAATAGTGGAAGATGTATCAATGGTAAAGATTGGAGTTGGGTCCATAGTTCACTAGAGGTTCTCTCCTTAAGATAAACAAAAATGGCATGATGGGTAAACAAATTACAGCAAGGCAATTGATAAGACTAAGCAAGGCATAATAATGCAATACTAGACATTCATGATCCTATGAGATTCGATTGTTCAATACAACAAGATACATAGTGTAACATCCAAAAATATTAATCAAGATTATCAAGTTGCAATCAGTCAAAATTAGGGTTAACAAAGGCTTTTGTTAATTAAATCAATATAAATGCTTGTGTGTATGTGATGAATGCTTGCAATGACTTGCTTGATTGCTATGAATGGCAAGGATTGGTTTAAAGATGAACACAACATCATCTAAATCAATTCCAAGCAGAATCAAATCAATAGAAATTCAAATATAAACAATATGAGCTAATGGTCATTTTGACCAAGTTAACCACTATATCACTTTGAGTGTTTATAATCCAAGATTCTAACAAGAACAAATCCAATTATTTTCACCCCTTGCTAGACCAAGTAAAGGTGAACCCAAGCCCACCTTGTAAACCCACAGAAACATTTTGTAAAACTATACAAAGGACAATTCAAAATTGAATCTAGTTCATATGGTAAGATCACCATTTCTGAAAACCCCATCAAACCAGTTCACCTTGACAAATCCAAGAAACCAGAGACTACCAAGTATGTGCCCAGTAGAGTCACAAAGTTTCATCCAAAAATTCAAATATAAATTTCTTTCGGCCATTTCATCAAACACTTGGTAGACACAAATCAAATTGGCCAAACTTTCACTGTTTTGAGCAGTGACCATTTAAACCATTATCTCCCTTTGCTCACCCTTTCCCCCTAGTGAGCACACCTGCATTGAACATCCTAGAACCCAACACGATCACCATAGTCCCAGGAGACCAAAGGGCATGCCCGTTCCCTCCACCGTGCCCTGTAGACGCCGCAATCCGCGAAGTTCTCCGTCAGTACCGCGTAGAGCACCGCCCCGTTCCATCCGCTGCAGACCACCACTGACTGATCCATGCTGCCCGTGATGACCGCTAGGTGACCGCCCACCATCCTAGCCCCCGAACCATGTCGTTAGCTCGTTGTGGCATCACCTCCGTCGACGTCTGCCCATGCCGTGCTGCCCTTTTTCCCTGCTATAAAAGGGAGCTCCCCCGCACCATTTCTCCACACTCCAACACTCGCCACTCCTCACTGATCCTCCCCCACTTCTTCCCAGAGCAAGGCGAGCTCTCCCTTGCTGGAATTTGGCTGGAGCCCGCCGCTGCTGGAGGAGAAGGGCACCGTCGATTCAGGCCACCGCAGGAGAAGCCGCCAGTACCAGGAGAACCATCATCATCGACAACCCCATTCGCCCTTTTTGCCAACCCTTGCCAGAGCTCCGATGAGCCTCCCCCGACCCTCACTGGACGTTCTAGGGTTCATCCCCGTCGTGTCCTATTCCGTTGAGGACGATGGTCGTGAGCCGTTGATCTTGAACCTAATCCTACGGTCAAAACCATCCCATACCCCTTTGGCACCCCTGTATCACTAATGAGTGGGGACACTAATGCGTGCAGCAACACTTTGTTGGGAGACCCCAAGCAGAAGGTATGATGTAGTACAATAGGAAGTTTTCCCTCAGTAAGAAACCAAGATTATCGAACTAGTAGGAGGAAGGAAACGTCCCAAAGGTGTTGCAAGCAACATGGAAACCTACACAACACAAACTCAAGACTTTGCGGTAACAAAGGAATAACTGTATGGTGTGGAAGGTGATGATGGTTTGCAGCAAGTGAACAGTAATAGTGGAAGATGTATCAATGGTAAAGATTGGACCGGGGTCCATAGTTCACTAGAGGTGTTCTCCCTAGATAAACAAACATGGCATGCTGGATAAACAAATTACAGCAGGGCAATTGATAGGTCTGAGCAAGGCATAACAATGCAATACTAGACAAAAAGATCCTATGAGATTTAATTGGGCAATACAACAATATACATAGACCGCCATCCAACTGCATCTATGACTATAATTCCACCTTCATGTTATCATCCGAACCCCCTCCAGTATTAAGTTGCAAGCAACAGACAACTGCTTTAAGCAAAGTGTGTAAGGTAAACAATCCACTTGTTCCATGAACAAGACACCGTTGTTTTCTCCCTAGTGGCAACAATACATCTACAACCGTAGAGATTTCTGTCACTTCCCCTGGTAAATAGAGGCATGAACCCACTATCGAGCATAAATACCCCCTCTTAGAGTCACTAGCAACTACTTGGCCAAGATAGCTACTAACAACGGAGAGCATGGAAGATCACAAACAACACAAACATGATAGAATCAATAAGACAAAACCATTAATCAATCTGACATAGTAATCTCAATATCCATCGGATCCTCGCAAACACAACATGCAAGATTACAAATAGATGAGATCTTGATCATGAACGGAGCTCACAAGATCTAGACATGAAAGTACAAGGAGGAGATACCACCATCTAGCTACTACATGGACCCGTAGTTCAAGGTGGAACTACTCACGCTTCATACCGGAGGCTGGCATGATGAAGAAGAAGGCCTCCAAAATGATCTCCCCTCCGGCAGGGTGTCGGGAAGAGCTTCAGATCCCCCGATCTAGGGACGATGGTGGCGGCGGCTACAGACGGTTTTGTGTAATATTGATCAGGTACTTAGGGTTTCAGCATTAGTGGCTTCTTATAGGCGAAGAGGCGAGCTTGGGAGGCGGCCAGGGGGCTCACACCCTTCCCAGGCGCAGGCCCACCCTAGGTCGCGCCTGGTGGGGGTGTGGCGCCCCTCCATCTATCCTCTGGACTCTGTGTTCTCCTCGGTGAAATATTGACTGTGGCTTTTGTTCCGTCCAATTCTGAGAATATTTCCTTACTAGATTTTCTTGAACCAAAAATAGCAGAAAACAGGCAACTAGCACTGTGGCAACTTGTTAATAGGTTAGTACCAGAAAACATAAGAAAAGCACATCAAAGTGTGGACAAAGCAAAGCAAAGTAGATACTAAACAAGCATGGAACATAAAAAATTATAGATATGTTTCCGACGTATCAAGCATCCCCAAGCTTAACTCCTGCTCGTCCTCGAGTAGGTAAGTGATAAAAGAATAATTTTTTAGGTGACATGCACCATCAAAACCAAGATCAAACCATTTGCAAGCATTGAAAGTTGGGATCAAAGAACTCTAAACATGTGCATTAAAGATGGAGTTCTAACAATAAGACAAAGTAACTATGCATGCAACATGAAAGGCTACAAACAAAGATCATGAATAACATGCATTGAAAAACATTTGTTTGTTTCACATACAGAAAACATGGCATAGTGGCATTCAGCTTGTCCCTCATAGAGTATCAAATGATGCATAGAACACCTTCAAAGATCATAAGAGTTACTAGATACAAATAGCACAAGAACAAGTAATATCAACAATATACATCAATCAATAAGTTTTGGGACACTGCACATAGAACTAAGAATGACAACTATGCTCTCATAATGGTGCCTAAAGATAGAAGGTGGAGACTCAATACAATGGTGGAAGAAAGGCCCTTCATAAAGGTAAGCAGTGATTTCAAGTTTCAACAAGAGCTTCCAAATATTATGGTACATGTTAGATTTCACCCCTCATTGCCCCTATCATAAGCATCTTGAAGTGATTAAGCTTAATGTGAACAAACTATGGAGTCTATGCTTGACAAAGTATAAGTTGGCAATCTCATGTCCCTTGAATACAAGGGCCGCACCTCATGCTACTCAACTTTGGTCACCTGTAAGTTCTTGTCATAGTAAGTACATGTGTATCATAGAAAACCGCCAACAGGGTACCCCTTGCACATGGTACAGGAGCTATCCCATAACCAAAATGTCAAGGCAAGCAGACAATGAGCATCTCAGCGATCTTTTTTTTACTATTTGCATAGATTTTTATTGAGGATGCTTCACAGATTTATCATTATGGGGATGCTGCAAGTTTCCACCATGATTAGGCATGGCTTAGACTAGCGGCCCAGGTGTTTCTCTAACACAAAATAGAACTACTACGTGTCCCCCGGGGGATAAAAATTTCTGATCCCCCGTGTGGACAAGCTGACACGTGTCCTAGAAAAGTACCTTAATCCCGGTTTTGCTACAGAACTACCCGTTTTTGCTACAAAAAGTCCCGTTTTTGCTGCATGTAGCAAAAATGGTTCGTTCACAAGATTTTTATTTTAAAAGACAGATCTCGCCGGAGACCTCGCCGGAGACTATGTAGCAAAAAATATCTAGTGTAGGAGAAATGATCTCACCGGAGACTTTCGATGGGAGTCCTCGCCGAGAAACGGTGTAGCGAAAACACGAATCAGTTGTAGCAAACAAATTATCCTACTGTAGCAAAAGACAACTTCACCAGAGACTTTGCCGGAATTCATAGCCCAAAATTTATACTGAAAACAATGTAGCATATAGAGAACATCAGTGTAGCAAAAATAAAACGAATACATAGCAAAACAAAAATAATCATGTAGCAAAAATAAAGTGTCCGCTTCGCCCATGGTAGCACCCGGCACAACCACTCGTAGCGCCATCCCCGGCCACACGTAGCAGACCCAACGCCCGCCTATAGCAAGGATGGTGGCTGCATGTAGCAAAGTCAATGACAGCATGAGCGCAACAACTGTGGCCACATGCAGCAAGGATGAAGGTCACGTGTAGCAGTCGTCGTCGCCGCGTGTAGCAGCCGCCATCACAAACCGTGTGTAGCAGCCGCTGTTTGCCGCCGCGACACTATCACCATTGCCTTGTTCCTATGGCAGCATCGTAGAAGGACAAGGAATGGCTAGACGCAGTCAGTCGGCGCTCCGGCGAGACGCAGCTCCGGAGAGGGCAGGGAGGCGGCGCTCCAGCGAGGCGCAGGTCGGGCGAGGGGTAGGGAGTCGTAGCTGAGGGCTGAGACCGAGGGAACAAAGTGGCACGCGGACGGCGGCATGGCTGAACGGTGAGGACGCGAAGGCGTGGGGCGACGTCGCGGCTGGGAGGCCTCGCGGGGCAGCGTGGCTGGGCGGCACGCGCGGCTGGGCGAGGGAGCGCCAACCCGACGGCGCGGCTGGACGACAAAGGACGCGAGAGCGCAATCACGGTTGGGCATCGTACACGGCACAGAAGGTAAGAGTACGAGGAATAGAGGAAGAAGAGATAAACGAAAAGGAAGGTACGTAGGTGGGCCACACACGTTGACGCAACTGCCGTCCAGTGATAAAAGGCAAGCGAAACTACCCGGGGGATCTTTTCCTTCGATCTCCGGGGTGATCTGTATCGTTTTCCATAACTCCATGGACTTACAAGCTCCCTTTTTATTTCACACCGGCGACATCCATAGACCAAAGAGCATGATATCAACTGTGTACAAAGTACAAGTGCAATGTTGAAAACGTTACCCATGACAGCATGGTTCTGCTAATTCCAACGTATAAGTGCAAGTATATACAACAAAGATGACACAATGGTTCAAGTTTATTAGGGCAAGGAATATAAAGTGTGCCATCAAGTTCGTGAGGTCTTTAATCACTAAGTTTTCACATAACAAACTACTTTTTAATTGAAAGATAGCTGAAAACAAGAATATACTTGGAATGATGTAACACACCATGCATAGGAATTTATAGTGGACACTTTGGAATAACTTGGTTTCTTGGGTGTTCGAAGCATGAGTATATCTTACTCATACAAATGGAGGCTAGCAAAAGACTGGGAGCAACCAACTAAGAGAGCAATAATGGCCATAATCATGCAGAGCAACAAACATTACTAATCAAAGCATAGAGTGGTACTACAAGTCAAGGACTAAATGATCATAGAGGCTAAGGTGACTTGTTCAGTCATAAAATGGTGTGAGCATGTGCCAAGTCAACCTAAACAAAGCATCAAAGGAAAATACCACAATATTATGCTTTTGTATGCTAAAAGAACGCATGATTCCTTCAAGGCACACTAAGAAATCCTAATTGTTTGGATCAATTCATGATATAGCAATAATCACTAAGCATAAGGTCAAAACAACGCCTAGCATGACATGATAAAGTGTAAGTCACAGTCAAAGCAAGCTCCTCTTGTACTACTAAGCATGAAGCTTCCTCCTCTCCAACACCAATCAACTTATTTGAAACAACACAGCGAGAACGGGGGTCCAAACTACTTTAATAAAGCAAACTAAGCAAACTAAAATGAAAACTAAGATGCTCCAAGAACAAAACAACAGTGCATGAAACAATAAAAACGAAGTGTCTAGAAAGACCTGAGATTTTTATTGATGAAGAAGGGGATGCCTTGGGCATCCCCAAGGTTTGACGCTTGTACCTCTTGGATATTTATTGGGGTGACATGGGGTGGCATCCCCAAGCTTGAGCTTTTGTCCATTATTCATCTCATTACATCATTCTTTCTCTACACCTGAAAATTTTCCTTCATACAAAACTTCACACAATCTTCATTAGCAACATTAGTGTATTCAAAAGATAATAGACCCTTGGGTTTAGCTCTAGAATAGAAAAACTTTTCACTAAAAACACAATATACTATAGCAACTCCTTCAAAGAGCTCAATTTCCCAAAAAGAACCCAAAAAGGAATCAATAAGAAGCAAATGCAAATAATGGCAGAAATCTGTCAAAACATACCAACAGGAAGAAACCGATTTTTTAGAAGACCTTATGTTGCTCAAATAAAAAAGTTCTGAACTAACAGAAGTAAGATAATATACGGGGGGATTTTTTCATAAATTTTAAGCTCAATCGGACTTATAGAGACTCCTCACGAATTTTTATGGTGGAGGACAGAAATCTGTTACGGGACAGCAAGTCCCCAAATCTTACTTCCCTCTCATTAGAGGTCATTGTTGGAACAAAAAGCAAACAAAAAGGATAAGGAGAGGTCATTACTGAAGTAATAACTTCCAAGACTCAAGGAAACACTTGAGTTATCCTAACAAGTACTTTTCTTTAACGCCTTTAAGTTAGGCACAATAGTTTGAAAAGATGCTCTCATAAGAAATATGAATTGAGGTAAAAGAGAGCATCAAGAAGAAAATTAAAAACACATTTAAGTCTAACCCACTTACTATGCAGAGAAATCTTGTAAAGAAATAAGTCATTAAAGAACAAAGCAACAAGTATAGGAAAGCAAAACAAGTGCAAATTCAAAACTTTCAACATAAAGAGAAGAAACATAATATTATTGAGATGCATAAAACCATGTTTCCCTCTCTCATAATAATTTTCAGTAGCATCATGAATAAACTCAACAATATATCTATCACATAAAGCATGCTTTTCATGATCTACAAACACATAATTTCTATCAACCTCAAAAATAGTGGGATTAATACCTTGACAGGTTTTACTCAAAGTAGATATTTCAAAAGGATCCACATGAACATAACATTCATCCTCCTTTGGTAAGCATGGTGGACAATCAAATAATCTAAGAGATAAAGAGTTTCTCTCATTAGAAGGTAGGAATGGGTAGATAATCCATTCTTCCTCCTTTTGTTCATCACTCTCCTCCTCTTTTTCATGTAATGAGCTTCCAGTTTCAACAATTTCTTCTTCCATAGGCTACTGCAAGGCACTAGTCTCTTCCATTTATGAAAATCACCTATTAAAATATTCAAGAATATAGCCATTTTGTTCCTTGTAATTATCAGAGCAAAATTTAAGTATCTCATAATCCTCATATTCATAAGGTGCATCATCAGTATTTTCAAGCAAACTGGCAAGTTCAAATGCACCCTTGAAGGCAATAAACTCTTGAATTTGTTCCACATCATAAAAGTCATAATTTCCTTTAACATAAGAGGATATGGTAACATTATCATTATACGCACATTAAAAAGGGAGGTGTTTATACCTCCTACAGGATCAAGCTTTATCAAAGCAATAAGTAACATTATAAGTAGAGCAAGCTTTATCAAAGCAATAAACTCTAGCAATAAGTGGAGCAAGCTTTATCAAAGCAATAAACTCTAGCAATAGTATTCAACTTATCAATTTGTTCCCATAAGTGTTTCCCTTTTTGTGACAAATGGTGTTCCTTAGAAAAATACTTTTGTTCTTCCGTGAACCCACCTTTCCAATAAGAACTAGTTTCAAAGAAACCATCCATTGATAGAAAGCATGACAAAGCAAGGCAATAACGAACCAGCAACTAAAGCAGGAACTAATTTTTTTGTGTTTTTTATAAGAGAAAGCAAACCAAACTAAACTAATTTTTTGGAGTTTTTGATAGAAAAGAGGCAAACAAAACCAAGCAAAAGAAACTAAGCGAACTAAAAACAAAGTAAAGAGAAAGGTTGAGTAGGACTCCCCTTGTGAAGACGTCCTTAGCCTCCCCGGCAACGGCGCCAAAAAAAGCCTTGATGTGTGCATCAACACTTCATTGGGATACCCCAAGTGGAAGGTATGATGCAGTACAACAGGAAGTTTTCCCTCAGTGAGAAACCGAGGTTATCGAACCAGTAGGAGTAAGGAAACATCCCAAAGGTGTTGCAACCAACATGAAAACCTTCACAACACAAACTCAATACTTTTGCCCAACTAACAGTGAGGTTGTCAATCTCACCGATTGCGGTAACAAAGGATTAACTGTATGGTGTGCAAGGTGATGATGGTTTGCAGCAAGTAAACACTAAAAGTGGAAGATGTATTAATACTCAAGATTGGACCAGGGTCCATAGTTCACTAGAGGTGTTCTCCTTAGATAAACAAACATGGCATGCTGGGTAAACAAATTACAGCAGGGCAATTGATAGGACTGAGCAAGGCATAACAATGCAATACTAGACAAAAAGATCCTATGAGATTCGATTGGGCAATACAACAATATACATAAACCGCCATCCAATTGCATCTATGACTATAACTCCACCTTCAGGTTATCATCCGAACCCCCTCCAGTATTAACTTGCAAGCAACAGACAACTTCTTTAAGCAAAGTGTGTAAGGTAAACAATCCACTTGTTCCATGAACAAGAGACCATTGTTTTCTCCCTAGTGGCAATATCACATCTACAACAGTAGAGATTTATATCACTTCCCTTGGTAAATAGAGGCATGAACCCACTATCGAGCATAAATACCCCCTCTTGGAGTCACTAGCAACTACTTGGCCAAGATAATTACTAACAACGGAGAGCATGCAAGATCACAAACAACACAGACATGATAGAATCAATAAGACAAAACCATTAATCAATCTGACATAGTAATCTCAATATCCATCGGATCCTTGCAAACACAACATGCATGATTACAAATAGATGATATCTTGATCATGAACGGAGATCACAAGATCTAGACATGAAAACACAAGGAGGATATACAACCATATAGATACTACATGGACCCGTAGTCCAAGATGGAACTACTCATGCTTCATACAAGAGGCTGGCATGAGGAAGAAGAAGCCTTCGCGATGATCTCCCCTTCGGCAGGGTGCCGGGAAGAGATTTAGACCCCCCCTGATCTAGGGATGATGTGGCGGCGGCTACAGACGATTTTGTGGAATATTGATTGGCTTCTTATAGTCAAAGAGGCGAGGCTAGGAGGCGGCCAGAGGGCCCACACCCTGCCCAGGCGGGGGGCCACCCTAGGCCTCGCCTAGGGGGTGTGGACACCCTATGGCTCCCCTCCGTCTCTCCTCTGGACTCTGTGTTCTCCTCGGTGAAATATTGACTTTGGCTTTTGTCCCATCCAATTTCGAGAATATTTCCTTACTAGCTTGTATGGAACCAAAAATAGCAGAAAACAGGCAACTGGCACTATGGCAACTTGTTAATAGGTTAGTGTAACAACCCAAGTTTTTAATATATGTAATTAGTACTTAAGCATTGCATGCATATGAACCAAAACACAAGTACCAAAAACCCAAAAACCCTAAACCTCTCCTCTCTTTGAAACTACATTCAAATGGTGTTCGAATTTTGAAAACTACAAAATAATGGAGCCCAAATGGTTTAGAAGGGCCCTGGATATTTTATATATTTTACCAAAGTCTCTAGTATTTTTGAATTATTCAAAATAGAATTCAAATGAAATTACAGAAGAGAAAACAGAAAACAGAAAAAGAAAAGGAATTCTGTAATAAAAACCTAAATCTAAACCCTACCCAGGCCGGCCCATCTCTCCTCCCCTCTCCCTGCCGCTCGCATGCGCAAGCCAACGGCCCAGTTAAGCCCATCTAGGCCTGGTACCGGTTTGTCCATGCTATTAGTGTCGTAAACCTCGGGAAGCTCCTGCGTGTCGCTGCGTCGCCGCTCGCCGGCGTCAAGATCCTCGCCGCCGCTCCGAACGAGGATAAGGAGCTGCCCCTCACGCCTCTTCCTCCCCAGATCTTATCCTCCCCCTCGCACGCTCTATCTCCCTCTCTGCACCGCGCAAGCCCGAACCCTAGCCACCATGGCCACAGGCTAGCCGTCGTCTCCGGGCTCCCTTCGCCCATCCGACACCACCTCGAGCTCCGCCTCGCTTCACTCTATCTCCCTACAGAAGGAATCGAAGAGGGGCGTCGTGAATCGCCGCCATCGACATCTTCCTCGGCACCGACGAGCTCCTCCACGTGCTTCGCCGATGATTGCCGCCTCTCTTGTCCTCCCCGACCATTCTACGAGATCTATGGTGAGCCTCTGGTGCTCAAGCACCCTCTGCTTGCCATCTAGTTTCTCTTAGCCGTCATGTGTCATCGATCTGCAAGCACCACCGCCGCCGCTCGTCGCCGGCCTAGCTCCAATGACCTAATTCTAGCGGCGCCGCCACCCACGTGTTCGCCTTGCTCAACTGATTCGAACACCCCCTCTCGCGTGTCCAGACGTGCCCTGGTTCGCCGCCGGCGACCAACGTCTGGTGGCTCCGCTGTGCGTGAGGTGGCGCTGACGCAGCACTTGCGTGGCCTGCTGAGGTGGCCTTAGTCCCAACAGTCAGTGGCTGGTTCTGGCCTCTGCCTCGGTGAGAAAAGTTAGGGTTAGGGCCCCTAACGTCAGCATGATGCAGTAAACTATTTCTGTTTTAATTAAATGTTTTCTGAAAATAAGAAATACTGGCAGGTGGGCCCTGTCTGTCGTCAATATCCTCGCCGCCGCTCCGGACGAGGATAAGGAGCTGCCCCTCACGCCTCTTCCTCCCCAGATCTTATCCTCCCCCTCGCACGCTCTATCTCCCTCTCTGCACCGCGCAAGCCCGAACCCTAGCCACCATGGCCGCAGGCTAGCCGTCGTCTCCGGGCTCCCTTCACCCATCCGACACCACCTCGAGCTCCGCCTCGCTTCACTCTATCTCCCTACAGAAGGAATCGAAGAGGGGCGCCGTGAATCGCCGCCATCGACATCTTCCTCGGCACCGACGAGCTCCTCCACGTGCTTCGCCGATGATTCCCGCCTCGCTTGTCCTCCCCGACCATTCTACGAGATCTATGGTGAGCCTCTGGTGCTCAAGCACCCTCTGCTTGCCATCTAGCTTCTCTTAGCCGTCATGTGTCATCGATCTGCAAGCGCCACCGCCGCCGCTCGTCGCCGGCCTAGCTCCAATGACCTAATTCTAGCGGCGCCGCCACCCACGTGTTTGCCTCGCTCAACTGATTCGAATGCCCCCTCTCGTCTGTCCAGGCATGCCCTGGTTCGCTGCCGGCGACCACCGTCTGGTGGCTCCGCCATGCGTGAGGTGGCGCTGACGCAGCGCTTGTGTGGCCTGCTGAGGTGGCCTTGGGCCCAGCAGTCAGTGGTTGGGTCTGGCCTCTACCTCGGTGAGAAAAGTTAGGGTTGTGCCCCTGACGTCAGCATGATGCAGTAAACTATTTCTATTTTAATTATATGTTTTCTAAAAATAAGAAATACTGGCAGGTGGGCCGTGTCTGTCAGGGTTTTCATATTTTTGTAAATCATTTTTTAAATTAATAAAAGTCTGACATGTGGGCCCAATTTGGAAATTAATTTAAATATTTCAAAAATGATTTAAAATGAATTAAAATTGGAGAAATTCATAACTAATTCATTTTAAATCAGAAAAATACAAATAATATACCAAAATGTTGAGAACAATAAGGGCTATGCAATAGAAACATAGTCATACATGGTTAACCAACTTTCATGACAAGTTTAATTAGAAGAACTAATTGAACCCACAGGTGATTCCGAGGATCCCCTGTTTTAGGGTTTGGACCTCTCGGACCCCGTTTAAAATGACCAAGTATGTTCTAGGGTTCATTTCAACACTATTTAACTTTTCATATCATCCATATTGATTGTGCATTGCATTATGGCATGTCTTGATTGTCGTTTTCCTTTCCGGTATTGGTTCTTCGCGATAGGATCCGAGACCGAGGTTAAAGTCAACAACACCGAAGATCCATACCTGTCTACTGACGGACAAGGCAAGCGTAGCCTCTCATTCTGAACCTATGTTTTATAAAGTATATTACTTTCTCGCTATGATGCACACGATTCCAATGTGGTCTTGTGTCAGTAGCTACTGTTACCTATCAGCTGCACTGTTTCCCTTTTGTAGCCTTGTACTCCTAATCCACTACTCCTAGCATACCTAGGTTTGGCATGTGAGCGTTGTTAGAGCTTTTGCGACCGACATCTTAACAATGCATAGTATCAACGTCTGATCCGTCTGAATGATGAATCGGAGATGCCGGTGAATGTAGAAAGGTAGGAGATGGTGACATCTAAGAAGGAGATAACTAAACATGCTAAGGCGTGTATGGGAGGCCACGTTGGGTGTGGTTTTTGTAGTCCCATGCTCGCCACCACTAGGAACTGAGTTCTTGCCTATGGAACCGAGATGAGCGTACAACCACACGGGGCTTAGGAACCCCTCGACTGACTAACTTGCCTAGTAGATTCCATGAGTCACATAGTTCGGGATTTCCATTTGGCATAGGCATTGAAAACGTTTTCGAATGAGGATGTGATGGAGGTGCATCATAACAGGTAGGGAAGCATGGACCGGGTTGCTTGGGGTGGATGGAGCCCCTGGAGAACCAACCTTGCCTCACATCTTTAAGTACCGGCTTCGGGATTTGACCGGTTACGACGGAATCATACTTATTGCATGACTCATGGTGTCGGCGAAAGCAAGGTAAAGGTCATGGTCCACCACCCTCTGCCGGCCTTCCAAGGAAGAGGGCTAATAATATTTGGCATTAAGAGTCGGTTGGTACGTGTGGATAAAGTTGTACACCGTTGCAGGGTTAAATATTTTCGAAAAGCCGTGTTCACGGTTATGAACGCTTGGTGACCAGATTCTAAGATCATAGATAATATTAACATTATAAAACTTGTTGATTCACGTGTGCTTAGGGATGCTTCCTCCGGGTCGAGGGGGTGATCCTAGATAGGAGGTTCTGATGAAGCTGGAGATCGTCGAGATATGATGAACAAGATGAAGAAGTCGCTATCTTATCCCTTTTAAAATATTCTGAGTAGACGGTCCTCTTCTCTCTCTTGTTTACAAATAAAGATTGCTTTCCGCAAAAATAAATCCAGAGAAAGCCTTTCTATCCAGACCATGTAGATACTAGGTTATCTAAGTCTTGCGGAGTACATTGTCGTACTTAGCCTTGCGCCGTTGTTGTTTTTCTATAGATGAGCTAGTTGCGACTGAAGGTGGCTTCTACGTTGACATCGACGAGTAGTTGGGGGTCCCAGGTAGCAGCCTGAGGACTATGGGATGGACGTCACTTTTGTTTATGGCCTCTTAGGCCTTTTCCTAAGTTGTTGTCTAAAACAACATATTTGCTTTCGCTGTGTAATGTAATGTTGGGTCTATGACCTCTGGTTTGTAATAACTCTAATACCTTACTCTGATAAGAGTTTAAACTTATGATGTTGAATCCCCGTGTTCTGTAATGTTACCGAATCATACTGTGATCTTCCATGTTTGGAGTTGAACTTATCTTAGATGGTGATCTGAGGTTAGTTTAACCCTAATCCCGGGGGGTGCTACAGTTAGCACCAGAAAATATATGAAAAGCACCTCAAAGTGTGGACAAAGCAAAGCAAAGTAGATACTAAACAAGCATGGAACATCAAAAATTATACATACATTTCCAACATATCAGACACCACTTAAACCAGCCTGTGCTTGTTGTGCACAGTGGGTCGGCCCAGTTTAGTTCCCGCGCTCAGCCCAGTAGGTTCAAATAGATATTTTCTATTTTAATTCAAAACCTAGTTTTGGCAGTAGATTCCAAAATCAATTCAGAGAATTTTACTAAACCAAATTGCATGAAACCAATTTTGTTAGAAAGGTATGGAAATTATTAATCCAAGCCTGTTGGATTAAAACCATTTGAAATTATAGATCACCTATAGTAAAAATAACAAGGCAGATACTTTTCTGCATTCAAACATTTTTCGAAATTCAACCATAAATGCTTTTGAGTTGATTTCCACTCTCAAAATCACATTTGATAAGACCATTCTAAATATATAAAAATATCTATGTTTACTTGCAGTAATAATGGACAAGTAATAAAATAATGCCCCATAGGCATTTCTAGTCACTTTAATTAATTAAAATAATAAGGTTGAACCTTATTAAATTGTGACACTACTTTAAATCACATTCCCAAGTATTAAAATATGTGGTAATGACATGTGTCAACATGATCCCATATTTTAATTGGAGAATATTAAATCTTAAGTAGTTTTCAATGAGTAGAAATTACTTTTCTAAAATAAAATAAATAAGACTAAGTCTGTAATTCATGTGATGATTGTGATGATGCTAGATCATCTAGTGTAAACCCTTGTGTTCCACATAGAAGTAGTTAAGTATTGTTTGGTGATTGTGTACCTCGTATTTATTTATATACGCTAGTACCGACCAAGGATACGAAGAGGAGGGAGACTACTACGAGGAAGAAGCAGAGGAGAACTTCAACCACTACACCACTCAGGGAAAGCTACTAACTAAGCAAGCCATCCTAGCAAGATAACACTTGCAACTTTGCAAGCTAGATAACTTATGCAATGCATTAGGCATGCTTTGATTAGACAACCTTGAGTATACTAAATCCTAGTTTTAATTGCAAGCTTGATTATTTTATTTCTTTATCAAAGCTCTTTATTTATGTTTACTTAGTGACTTGTGAATTTTGGAAAGATATTAGAGGTAGCATAAAGAGCATAAAAGTTGGCCTAAGTTAGATAGAACTAGATGTCACACTGAGGAATGAGATTAGACTTAGATAAGTCACACTTGATTACCACCCCTCGTTAGGGATTAACCCCAACTATAGTGGGTAGAGCTAAGTATAAAACTTGATCACCTTAGATGGGAATACTTGGTGAAAATGGTTATGAAAACCTTAGAATGACAAGTCATTCTAATGAAATGTTTTGACATGTGTTATGAACACCTGATGGTTTGATGATGAAAATGTTGAGGCATGAGCCTTAGCCCTTTATAAAAGCTATGGTTGGGTTCGGAAACGATACCATTCCAAATTTATCGTACAAACATAATACCCGAATTTCGGTAGGGCTTGACTGGAAGTTTATATATCTTAGTATGGGTTCCCTTGCGGCCGAGGTTTGAGTTGAGGCTACCTCGTGATGATTGTCCACCTGTGCAGTTTCCAAGATGACAGATGGTCATGGTTGGGAGGCCAAACTCATAGGGGAGGTGCCTATACTAGGGTGTGTAATAGAAAGGTTAGGATTGATTATCCGCATACTGAGTATGGTGATTCAGGATTGTTCCTGATGGATGTATGGAATGTTGTGGTGAAAGTGTACCACCTCTGCAGAGTGTTAAAACTATTCGAATAGCCGCATCCGCGGTTATGGACAGTTGGAGTGGCCATACTGTTCCGTCGTCAGATGTTTTCAAAATGACTTGTTAAATCAATCATGACTTTGACTTGTTCACAACAGGTTTGTGAACATGAAAAAATAAGTTCCCAGTTAGGTGTTATAAAACATTAAATTTGTTTTCTTTACTTTTGAACTCAGCTAGAATAAACCTGGCTTTTTGAAAAATAACCTAGAGCTTAGTATTCCTACTTGAACCACATTAATTGTTAGTGATAGTTTGCGAGTACTTAAAGAGTACTCATGGATTTGTCCCTAGCTATTCCTGTGGCCAGACTATGAGGAGGATTACCAGGATGATGGACAACAGGAAGTCTACGACAACTAGGATCATCTCCCATCATCAATAACCTAGAGCTTAGTATTCCTACTTCGCCCATGCTACCTTTATTATATTATTCCACTGCGTTGATTGTATTAAGACTGGATCATAAGATCCTTTATTTCTAAGACCTTTATTATGGTTTGTAATGGATGATGAACTATGGTACCAATATGTTATGTCTTGCAAAAATGGTAATCCTGGGATTGTGATGTATGGCATAACAAGCATCTAGGATTAAAAATCCGGGTATTGACAAGTTGGTATCAGAGCCATCCTGACCATAGGAGACCCTAGTTAGAATGGACGCTTGAATCAAAAACTTAGTTTCAAAACAAAAGAAGTGACTATTTATGAAAACCTATTCTCATTCTTATAACTTAGAGTCTTTCGAAAAAATTCATGTCCCTCAAAAATTCTTGCAAACTTACATTAAAGTTGACACACTTGATCACTCTTCTAACTTACTCATCCTACATTATTATAGATGGACGTGAATTGTAGCAAGTTCTATCAGTTGGGCAATGGAGGAGAGCTTATTTTTGAGCATGATTTGGACCAACTCTTGGAACTTCTGGAGTGACCGCACCACGAGTTCTTCGGAGCCCATCTCAATGATCAGCAAGGAGGAGAATTGCAGTGGTTGATTGTTGCAAGTCTCAGAGGGAAGATTGAAGCCCCAACCTTAGAGGGAATCCAGTTTGCCTTAAGAGAGAACAACTGGCTAGATGGACTCACAGGGCTATGCAGGAAGCTCTTGCCCGTCTGTGTGGGTAAAGCATCAATCATATCAAGGGTACTTGCTTTGAGTTCTATGCAAGGCGTGATGCTATGGGACAGCCATTGGAGGTGCCATACCACCCGGAGCTGAAGCATTAGGTGGATCATCTCAGCTTCATGTTGTATGATAGGCGGAAGGAGTTGGACAACGCCCGCGCATACGCCAACCACAACTATTCCATTGTATTCAAGAAGGATCAGACCATCACCATCCTTGCGAAGGTGCGCAAGACCTTTCGCCGTCTGCGTGAAAAGAACGATCGCATTATTCCTCGCCTTCGTCACAAAGTGACAGACTTGGAGGAGACCATCCATGAGCGGGACATGCAGCTGGAGGAGAGGGAAAATGAAGGGGAAGAGATCCGTGGAGACCCTTACTCCTACCTCAGTGGTGATGATGACTTCCTGGAGGACCAGGCCATGGACTTCCACACTGATGATGATGATTCTGCCTTCATTGATGATGATGATGATGATGATGAGGCCACCGATTCTGAGGAGTAGTAGCACTTGAGAACTATCGTAGGTGTGAGTTGTATCCGGTCCCATTGTATCTTAGTTTCACAGAATGGTTCTTAAAACCATATGTTTCCTTATTGTGGTGTGTGTTTTTATTGTGTGCTATGAATGAATGAAAGCAAGTTGCTAGTTAGCAAAACCTGAGTCAAACTCAAAGTTTAAAAACCTTTCAAAAACAAACCCCTGAACCTGAGAAATTTCCCTCTTGTCTCCTGATCTATGTCAATCTTCAGATGCCTCGCGGAGGAAGCAGTTCATCCCCGGACCCAATGCTGCAGATCTTGCAAATGTTGGTTTGAGACCATGAAGCTGAAAGAGCCGAATGTCAAGCCAACCTAGCCACCCTTAAACACATAGCTCAGATGGCCAATAACAATCAAGGCCATGGAACCCAGGACAACCATGGATCCAAGCTCAAGAACTTTCAAAACACCAATCCACCCATATTTAGGAAGTCTGAAGAGCCATTAGATGCTGATGACTGGCTGCAGACCATGGTGAACAACTTAGAAGTCGCAGGAGTGGAGGCCAATGAGAAAGTACTGGTTGCCACCCACTATCTGGCAGGGGATGCAAGAGCTTGGTGGAATAGCATTCGCACCATGAATGGAGGCCAGATGATGACTTGGGATGAATTCAAACTCAAGTTTAGACGAACCCATGTGCCATTGGGTTTAATCAAGAGGATGAGATATGAATTCAGAGAATTGAAGCAAGGGAGGATGACAGTAATTGAGTACCGTGACAAATTTCTGTCATTAGCTAGGTATGCACCAGATGAGATTAATACTAAAGCCAAGAAGAAGGAGAGATTCCTGAATGGTCTGCATGATGAGATGCAGACGGTATTAGTCAACATTCCTTTCGCTGACATTGAAGCCTTAGTGGATTCTTCAATCCAGATGGAAGGCAAGATCAACCAAGCCAACAAGAATCTCCAAGTGTCAGATTATGCATCAACAAGGAACCCACCATACCCCAAAGTATTGCCCCAACCCGTCTGCAGGATATGCCCCAAGGAACAATAGACCCCCGATGACCCATCCGAACTATCCCAACTGTGGAGGAGGAAACCCAAGGCCCAGAGGAAACCACCACAACAACCCCGGTAACACCAACAACTTCAATCATGCACTGCCCAAAGTCAATAACCCCACCAACATCAATAATGCCCCAAGGACTGGAAGCAATGTCGTGCCTATTGCAGGAAAGGACAAGTCTCAGGTGACTTGTTATGAATGCAGAACCAAGCTTGCAACATCCCCCAATGTGCATGCCCTATCCCAGCAGCAGCGCCATGTTAAGCCTGGAAGAAGATTTGCCCCACGGAACTCACTCAATTGCAATGGCCATCTGTTTCACATGAATGCTGAAGAAGCCCAAGAAGCGCCAGATGTCGTGCTAGGTATGTTTTCTGTTAACTCAGTACTTGCAAGAGTGTTGTTTGATTCTGGAGCATCGCACTCGTTTGTTATAGAAGAAATTGCATGCACTAGTAAGATTCAACCAACAAAATTGAAGCATGTTATGATAGTTCAAATACCTGGTTCAATCACCAAAGGTAGACAAATTTGCAAGGCCGTACCTATCAGAATCCATGGAATAGATTTTTATGCTAATCTAATAGTACTTGGAACCAAAGGTTAGTACTAGGAATGGATTGGATGTCAAAACATAAAGGGTTAATCGACTGTGCTAAGAAATCCATAAGCATGACTAGTACCACTGGAGTATCAGTAGAGCATGTATCTGAAACCTTGCCCCGTCAATTCAAGTGCAACAAGAGTCTATCCCAACCAATCATTGACCAAGTCAGAGTAGTCTATGAATACCCTGACGCATTCCCAGATATATTCCCCGGTATGCCCCCAGATCGGGATATTGAGTTTATCATTGAACTAATCCCTAGAACCGGACCCATAGCTCAGAGACCTTATAGTATGAACCCATCTGAATTAGTGGAGCTGAAGAAGCAGCTGGATGCTATGCTGGATATAGGACTGATTCAACCAAGTGTGTCGCCATGGAGATCACTTGTTTTATTCATAGATAAGAAAGATGGCGGTAACAGTTTGTGCACGGATTATCGGAAGCTGAATGACGTCACGATTAAGAAAAAGTACCCACTGCTGAAGATAGAAGATCTGTTTGACCAGTTGACCGGTGCCAAAGTATTTTCTAAGATTGATCTTAGAACTGGTTATCATCAACTCAAGATGCACGTAGCGGATATTCCAAAGACTGCCTTTACCACCAGATATGGACTGTATGAGTACACTATCATGTCTTTTGGATTAACCAATGCCCCCACTTATTTCATGAACCTCATGAATAAGATTTTTATGAACTTCCTGGATAAGTTTTTCATTGTTTTCATCGATGACATTCTGATCTATTCTAAATCAGAAGAAGAACATGAGGTACACCTAAGGACCATGCTTGAAACCTTAGGGAGCCTCAGTTGTATGCCAATTTTAGAAATGTGAGTTTTGGTTAAAGGAAGTAGGATTCCTTGAAAATATCATGTCGGCAGGAGGAATTGCTGTCGACCCTTCCAAGGTTAAGGATGTTGAAGAATGGCAAGCCCCAACTACTCAAACCCAAGTTCGTGCATTTCTCGGTTTAGCAGGATATTACCGCAAGTTCGTAGAAGGTTTTTCGAGCATCGCAAGACCCATGACCCAATTGTTGAAGAAAGATAAGAAGTTTGAATGGACTAACAAATGTGAAGCAAGTTTTCAAGAGCTTAAGAAGAGATTGATCTCGGCCCCAATCTTGATTATGCCGGATATCATGAACCCTTTTGATGTGTATTGTGACGCGTCCAAGATTGGTCTCAGATGTGTGTTGATGCAAGAAGGAAAAGTCATATCCTATCTGTCCCGACAACTCAAGCAACATGAGCAGAATTACCCTACCCATGACCTTGAACTAGCAGCCATAGTTTAAGCCTTGAAGACATGGCGGCATTACCTCATGGGTAACAGTTGTGAAATTTACTCAGATCACTAGAGTCTGAAGTATATTTTCACCCGGAAGGAGCTAAATATGAGGCAAAGGAGATGGATAGAGCTAATCAAGGACTATGATCTTGACATCCACTATCACCCCGACAAAGCTAATGTGGTAGTAGATGCTCTTAGCAGATTGCCGTGTCGCTTGAACACCATGATTCTGAAGGAGCAATCGAGTTTGCACAAGGAGTTGGAAGATTTTAGAATGGAGCTTGTAAGTGAAGGATTTTTGGCTAGCATAGAACTTCAACCCACTTTAATCAGTAAGATCAATGAGGCACCGAAAGGAAATGCTAGTATTGACAGAATCAAACGCCGTATCGGTACAGGGAAAGTACCGGGAGAAGATGAAGGAGTTTTGTGGTACAAAGGATGTATCTGTGTGCCACCAGATTCAGAGTTGAAACAAGCTATTTTGAAAGAAGCCCGTGATACTCTTTATTCTATCCACCCCGGAGGAACAAAGATGTATCAGGATTTAAAGGAGCAATTTTGGTGGCATAAGATGAAGAGAGAAATCGGAAGCTACATAGCCAAGTGTGATATATGTCAAAGAGTCAAGGCGGGACATCAGAGACCCGTAGGACTTTTGCAACCATTACAGATTTCGGAATGGAAATGGGATTCAGTTGGAATGGATTTTATCACCGGTTTGCCTACATCTAGTAGGGGAAATGACTCTATTTGGGTCATAGTGGATAGACTATCCAAAGTCGCTCATTTCTTACCAGCCAAGACCACTTACCAGAGTTCGAAGCTAGCAGAGTTGTACATTGCTAGGATAGTCAATTTGCATGGAGTCCCCAAGAACATTGTGTCGGATCGAGGAACCAAGTCTACCTCGAGGTTTTGGAAGAAAGTCCAAGAAGGATTAGGAATAACAAGACTAGATTTCAGCATATCTTATCACCCTCAGACTGATGGACAAACGGAGCGAGTAAACCAGATACTCAAAGATATGTTGAGAACCTGTGTTGGAATATGGATATAAATGGGAAGACTATCTGCCTTACACAGAATTTTCATAGAACAACAGGTACCAAGCCAGTTTGCAAATGACCCCATTTGAATTCATGTATGGAAGGAAGTGTCGTACCCCTTTGAATTGGTCGGAAGTAGGAGAGAGTCAGATTTTCGGACCCGACATCCTAGGAGAATCCAAAGAGAAAGTTCACAAGATCCATGAGCACCTCAAAACCGCCCAATCTAGACAAAAGAGTTATGCCGATAAGAGACATCGAGACCTAGCCTTCAACATTGAAGATTTTGTGTATCTCAAAGTATCACCTTTGTAGGGAATGCAACATTTCCAACTCAAAAGAAATCTTGCCCCTAGATATATCGGACCCTTCAAGATTTTGAATCGTCGAGGAGAAGTATCGTATCAATTGGAACTGTCGGTGGAGATTCCAGCCGTGCATAATGTGTTTTGCATCTCGTTATTTCGCAAATGCCTAGAAGTCCCGGAGAAGATCGAAGTGTTCAAGAATATTGATCACAGAACCACAGAGATCAACGATGACCTGACATATCCCGAAGTACCCGCATTTTGGAAGAAGCCTTCAGAACCACCAGGACATGAAGTATCATGTTTCTCAAGATCCAGTGGAGTAACCATACTAAAGAAGAAGCTACCTGGGAGCGAGAAGATTACATTAGGACTGAGTTTCCAGATCTCTTTAAATCCTATTTTTCTTTTTCTCAAATCTCGGCACGAGATTTTGTTTAAGGAGGGAAGGTTTGTAACATCCCAAAAATATTAATCAAGATTATCAAGTTCCAATCACCCAAAATTAGGGTTAACAAAAACTTTTCTTAATTAAATCAATATGAATGCATGTGTGTATGTGATGAATGCATGAATTCTTGCAATGACTTTTTTGATTGCTATGAATGGCAAGGATTGGTCTAAAGATGAAAACAACATCATCTAGATCCATTCCAAGAAGAATCAAATCAATAGAAATTCAAATATAAACAATATGAGCTAATGGTCATTTTGACCAAAGTTAACCACTACACCACTTTGAGTGTTTCTAGTCTAAGATTTCTAAAAAAAACAAATCCAATTCTTTTCACCCCTTGCTAGACCAAGTAAAGGTGAACCTAAGCCCACCTTGATAACCCACAAAAACATTTTGTAAATCTATGCAAAGGACAGTTCAAAATTGAATCTAGTTCATATGGTAAGATCACCATTTCTCAAAACCCCATCAAACTAGATCACCTTGACAAATCCAAGCAACCAGAGACTACCAAGTATGTGCCTAGTACATTCACCAAGTTTCATCCAAAAATTCAAATATAAATTTCTTTCAGCCATTTCATCAAACACTTAGCAGACATAAATCAAATTGGCCAAACTTTCACTATTTTGAGCAGTGATCATTCAAACCATTGTCTCCCTTTGCTCACCCTTGTCCCCCTAGTGAGCACACCTGCATTGAACAACCTAGAACCCTACCCTTGAACCATGCCATGCATGCCCGACCACCCCCTTGTCCACCTCAACATCAACAACACGAAGCAAGTGTCACCAGCCTCGCCAACCATGTCTGGCATGCTGCACGTATCTCACTGCCCCATGCAGGCCAGCCCTAGATCGAGGACAGAGAGAGGAGACGACGCAAATGTCGTGCCCGCACCACTGTTGACCATGCCAATACGCGGTGTACTACATGCTTTGGTCCCACTCAACCCGACCACCTCGAGGTCTCGACGTCCGCCAACACGATCACCGTCGTCCTAGGATACCAAAGGACATGTCTGTTCCCTCGACTGTGCCCTGTAGCCGCCGCACGCTGCGAAGTTCGCTGTCAGTACCACGCAGAGCACCGCCCCGTTCCGACCGCTGTAGACCACCATTGACTGAGCCATGCTGCCTGTGATGACCGCCAAGTGACCGCCCACCGTCCTAGCCCCCGAAACATGCCGTTAGCTTGCTGTGCCATCGCCTCCATCGACCTCTGCCCATGCTGTGCTGCCCCTTCTTCCCGGAGCTCTCCTGCACCATTTCTCCACACTCCAACACTCACCACTCCACACTAATCCTCCCCCACTTGTTCCCGGAGCAAGGCGATCTCTCCCTTGCCGGAATTTGGCTGGAGCCCGCTGCTGATAGAGTAGAAGGGCGTCGTCGATTCAGGCCACCGCAGGAGAAGCCGCCAGTACCAGGAGAACCGCTATCATTGACAACCCCATTCTCCCTCATCGCCGACCCTCGCCAGAGCTCAGGTGAGCCTCCCCTGACCCTCACTGGCCGTGCTAGGGTTCATCCCTGTCATGTCATGTTCTGATGAAGACGATGGTCGTGAGCCGTTGATCTTGAACCTAATCCTACGGTCAAAACCATCCCATACCCCTTCGGCACCCACTGTCTCCCTAAAGAGTGGGGACACCACATAAACCAGCCCCCGCGTGCGCTGTGCGCAGTGGTCTGGCCTAGTTTAGTTCCCGCGCTCAGCCCAGTAGGTTCAAATATATATTTTATATTTTAATTCAAAACCTAGTTCTCGCAGTAGATTCAAAAATCTATTTAGAGAGTTTTACTAAACCAAATTGCATGAAACCAATTTTGTTAGAAAGGTATGTAAATTATTAATCTAAGCCCGTTCGATTCAAACCATTTGAAATTATAGATCACCTATAGTAAAAATAACAAGGCAGAGACTTTTCTGCATTCAAACATTTTTCAAAATTCAACCATAAATGCTTTTGAGTTGATTCCAACACTCAAAAATCACATTTTATAAGACCTTTCTGAATATATAAAAATATCTAGGTTTACATTCAGTAATAATGGACAAGTAATAAAATAATGCCCCATAGGCATTTCTAGTCACTTTAATTAATTAAAATAATAAGGTTAAACCTTATTAAATTGTGAAACCACTTTAAATCACATTCGCAAGTATTAAAATATGTGGTAATGACATGTGTCAACATGATCCCATATTTTAATTGGAGAATATTAAATCTTAAGTAGTTATCAATGAGTAGAAATTACTTTTCTAAAATAAAATAAATAAGACTAAGTCTTTAATTCATGTGATGATTGTGAGGATGCTAGATCATATAGTGTAAACCCTTGTGTTCCACATAGAAGTAGTTAAGTATTGTTTGGTCATTATGTACCTCATATTTATTTATAGACGTTAGTACCGACCAAGGATACGAAGAGGAAGGAGACTACTACGAGGAAGAAGCATAGGAGAACTTCAACCACTACACTACTCAAGGCAAGCTACTAACTAAGTAAGCCATCCTAGCAAGCTAATACTTGCAACTTTGCAAGCTAGATAACTTATGCAATGCATTAGGCATGCTTTGATTAGACAACCTTGAGTATACTAAATCCTAGTTTTACTTGCAAGCTTGATTATTTTATCTCTTCATAAAAGCTCTTTATTTATGTTTACTTAGTGACTTGTGAATTTTGGAAAGATACAAGAGGTAGCATAAAGAGCATAAAACTTTGAAAGATGCAAGAGGTAGCATAAAGTTAGATAGAACTAGATGTCACACTCAGGCATGAGATTAGACTTAGATGAGTCACACTTGATTACCACCCCTCATTAGGGATTACCCCCAACTATAGTGGCTAGTGCTAAGTACAAAATTTGATCACTTTAGATGGGAATACTTGGTGAAAATGGTTATGAAAACCTTAGAATGATGAGTCATTCTAATGAAATGTTTTAACATGTGTTATGAACACCTGATGGTTTGATGATGAAAATGTTGAGGCATGAGCCTTAGCCCTTTATAAAACTGATTGTTGGGTTCAGATGTGATACCATTCCAAGTTTACCGTACAACCACAATACCTGAATTTGTGTAGGACTTGATTGGAAGTTTATATATCTTAGTATGGGTTCCCTTGCGGCTGAGGTTTGAGCTGAGGCTACCTCGTGATGATTGTCCACATGTGCAGCTCCCAAGATGACAGATGGTCATGGTTGGGAGGCCAGACTCATAGGGGAGGTGCCTATACTAGGGTGTGTAATTGAAAGGTTAGGATTGATTATCTGGATACTGAGTATGGTGATTCAGGATTGTTCCTGACGGATGTATCAAATGTTGTGGTGAAAGTGTACCACCTCTGCAGAGTGTCAACTGTTTGAATAGCCGCGTCCGCGGGTATGGACAATTGGAGTGGCCATACTATTCCATCAACAGATGTTTTCAAAATGACTTGTGAAATGAATCATGACTTTGACTTGACCACAACAGGGTTGTGAACATGAAAAACTAAGTTCCCCCTTAGGTGTTATAAAACATTAAACTAGTTTTCTTTACTTCTAAACCCAGCTAGAATAAACATGGCTTTTTGCAAAACAACCTAGAGCTTAGTATACCTACTTGAACCACTTTGATTGTTAGTGATAGTTTGCGAGTACTTAAAGAAGACTCATGGCTTTGTCCCTGGCTATTCCCGTGGCCCTACTTGAACCAACCTAGTCATACTTTTTAAAATTTGGCCAACTGCATAGAAAAATGTGTTGATGTTTATAATCCCTAGTAATTATTGTTAGAAGTATTATGAAATATATCTTCATATGGTGCACATTAGATATTATAGACGTTGGTAATTTTATCTATATATTTGATCAAATTTTGAATTTGTTGACTTTAAAAAAAATTATATACGCGTTCTAGTTTACGATATACGTTCTAGTTTTCTCTCTCATTTTGCTGCCTCTCTCACCATCCATCTCTCCTTGGCAACTCCACGTGCACCGGCCAGCTGATCTCTCCCACGTCCATAGCCAAGCTTTGCGTTGCGCACGTGTGCACTAGTACGATGGCATTATCTGGCATGATCGTCACCTGCGTTGCTGAAAAGAGGAAGGAACCACTTTGGGCCCTAGAGGCAAATATCAGTAGAATTCATTTTTTCCTGGTCTCGTTTGAAATCCATGAATGCTCATACATCGTACGCCACAATAGCTAATTTTATCTGTAATTTTTTAGAGAAGGGGCCAAATTTTGGCTACAGTAGGATTTCATATCGATATGTTGAACGTTGCAAACCAGGAAAGTTAAAATGGTTTAAAAGGCACGTGACCTAGCTATAACACACTTGTAGTTCTAATTTTGTGATACTTTCAACAAATTTCCATAACACCAATGGTAATATAAATGAATTAGGCTACAATGGTGGAATCTTAGCCATATACTACCTTATAGTTGCTTCACACAAAAACATTGATGTTACTTTCATTAAATTACATTAACACCATTCCATTTCATGAATGTAAGGATAAATCTTGAATATTATGGAAATTGCACTAAAACCTAAACCTTAAACCCCTAAACCCTAAACCCTCAAACCCTAAATTTGAGATTGATACTTTCATTAAATTGCACTAACGCCATTCTATTTCACGAATATAGGCATACGAATCTAACATTATTGAAATTCACTAAACCCTAACCCCCTAAAACCTAAACCATAAGCCATATACCCCTAAACCCTAGAAACCCTAACCCTCGACCCCTGAACCCTCACCAAGCAGGTATATACCATGCACTTATAGATCAAAATTTGAGTTATACATTCATTATATTGTTGCTAAGTCATTCTATTCAATGAATATAAGCATAAAGCTCGAACTTCATTGAAATTTTTTGAAACCCTAAACCCATAAACCCTAAAACCCGAAACACTAAACACTAAACCCCTAAAATCTAAAATCTAAATCCTGAAACACTAAACTCCTAAACCCTGACAAATTAAGAAGTTATCATGCACACTTATATATCAAATTTTGAGATACTTTTATTAAATTGGGCAACGACATTCTAGTTGACGAATATAACCATGAAGCTTGATCATTATTGAAAATTCCATAAACCCTAAACCCTAAATAACACCTAAAACCTAAACCCCTGAATAGTAAAACCCTAAACCCTTAACCCCTCAACCCATAATTAAAACCTAACCAAGCTGGTATCATACACTTATATATATATCCAAATTTGAGATAATTTCATTACATTGCGGTAACACCATTCTATTCCATGAATATAATGGTAAAGTTTTAACATTATTCAAAAGTCCCTTAACCCTAAAACCCTAAAACCCTAAACACTAACCCCCTAAACCCTCACCAAGCAGGTCTCACACACTTATATATATATATATATATCAATTTTTTAGATACTTTTGTTAAATTGGTCAATGCCATTCCAGTCGAAGAATATAACCATGAAGCTTGAACGTTATTGAAAATTCCCTAAACCCTAAAAACCGCTAAATCCAAAACCTTAAACCCCTAAATGCTAGAACCCTAAACCCTTAACTGTAACATCCCAGGATTAGCGCCTAGAATTAGAGATGACACATGTGTGTACATTGCATTCATGCATCAGAAAATCCAGGAATTTTGGCGCAAAACTAAAGATGATATAGAGGGATCGAGATCTCCCTTATTGTGATGGAAACATTAGGGCAGGTGCGAAGGATTTCAACATGACCTTTGAAGAATTCTTTATTAAGGGGGAAAGATATCCAAACATGAATTTGAGTTTCACTTTTGAATTCAAATGAATTCAGAAAATCAACAAATTGAATTATAGAATATTTAAATATTTATTAGAAATGGAACTTTTTCAATAAAGTAATATGATCTTATAATAGATAGATGATAACAAAGTCTTAGATTTATTCAAATGTAAAATAATGTTATGATAATATAAGAACAAAAATAAAATAAGAGTTGAATTAGTAATTCTACACAAGTTATAATTATCTCTAAGTTCCAATGTTCAATAATGGAGAAAACATTTACTTTATTATCATAAAAATAATATTACAATATCTTTACAATTTCCAGGAATAATTATAAAAGTCGAGGTCCCTCGACACAAGTCGACCTGGACTCTCTCACGGTAATTAATTGAGCCTCTACGCAAGTTAATTACTTCGTCGTCGCCCCTCTCTAACAAACACATGCATGTTTCTTCACAGGAGCAAAGTGTTCCTTGCACCATGCTCATGTATGTGGACAACAAGATTAAGTATGTTGCGATGGGACGCATCATGAACCCAACACACCAGACGTTCCACTATAAGCCTATGGACGATATAATGCACCGGGTTGAGTTGGATCGGTCATTCACGGGATGCGCACACTTGGTTCCTCCTCATCAACCCTCGGGTGCCGAAGACGAGCTGAAGGTTGGGCAACTGAAGTATCATGTCCTTCTATGGCCGAAAGCCCTACTTCGGCTGAAGACCGCCGAAGAAATGGTCACTCCAACATCTGTGCCTGCGGCGGCAAGCCAAGAAAGGGTCACTCCAATGTCTGTGCCTGTGGCAGCAATCCAAGAAAGGGTCACTCCAGCGTCTGTTCCTGCGGCGGCAAGCCAAAGGGTCACTCCTCCACCTGCCGATGATCCTCCCAAGCCTGGGACACATGAGCACGACAACGCGGTGGACATTGATAAGGCTCCCATCGATTCGTTCATCGCTGATTTGGAGGCTCCCATTGATGTTGCTCCTTCTGAGGCACCTGCCCGTGATACCATGATGAATAAGAATCTCTTCTCTTCTCAAGAAACGCCCGAGAAGGAAGACGCTACTGCCTTCACCTCTCTGCGGCATTCTAAGGTTACCCTGATGGCACTCCGTGATATAGCCATGGAGGTGATAAGACAAACCGGCACTGCTCTGTGCCATGAGAAGGGAAGGAAACGGAAGCCGAAGCATGGGAAAGACGCTGTAGCAAGCAAGAAAGTGGTTCTCGACAAGATGCCGGCCAAGTGGAGGACGATGCATTATCTTGGTGAACTGATCCTGCCGGACCACATTGTCAAGATGCTATCATCGGACCTGAGTAGCCTGCATGAGACTGTAGCAGTAGCTTCTCTAGGATAAAAAACCCTCCTACCCGCTCTTCTCGGTCATGGTGCCCACTAACTATGGATTCTCCACCACCCCCCGCCAAGTTGTTCTTCATCATGTATGAAGACATCTTCAAGATCTTCCACATGTTACGGCTCGATCGAAACATGGTCCGCCTGGTATCGCTAAAAATAGCGCACGATATCATCGTGGATAAGACCCTGCACCTCGCTATCATGGACCCCTTTTACATGACAGTAGGCACCGTTGACAAGGAACAAGCGTTTGTCGCGAAGTATATCACAGATTTCTTGGTGGCGAATAAGGATAAGTCTTTCTTTCTCCTTCCATACTTTCCCGAGTAAGTAGTCGGTCGCTAATCTTCCCATTATTACATTCTTTCGTGAATTTCCTTAATAGCCGAGGATGATGGTTTATTCCAATTGTTTTGCGCATAGAGAATGGGTGCGTCCTCATCGCCTTTCAACCATATTATTCCCATGTAATCGATCTTGACTCCGGGAGAGACGTGCACAAAGACTACACCGATGTCAAGTCTACTCTTATAAATCCCTCAACGGTTTTAGAGCCACGGTTGGCCCACTCAAGTATGAGAAAAGATCCAAAGGCATCAATGTGAACTCCCACATAACCAATTTCCCCTGCCTTAGGCAATCGTCAACTGACAATGGGATGGAGCCCTGGTTCGCCATCCTACAAATGAGGGAGTACGCAAAGGATGAGGAGAAATTCTTGATGCCATTCGGTCTCGAGAAAAGGGGTAGAGACATTACGGAAACGATGGATGCAAACATCTGATCTGAGTTCCGTGCCATCCAGCGGGAGATTGGCACAATACTCAAGAGGTATGTCTTGACTAGACGTGCTACATTCAACTAGAGCGGTATCCCGCTGACTAATGCAGAGATCGAGGACCGCTTAGCTGCGGTCGCCGATGGGAGGACATTCACCATGCTAGGTGGCATCCATCCCTTCCCGCCGAAGCCGAAGAAAACCTGACCGAGTCACAAACTTGTCTCCTGCAAATGTTAGTCATATAATTACGATTAGTTTATTTAATGCTTTTCTTTTTGCATACCTATCTTTTCATGCAAATGTTAGTCATATAATTACTTAGCTATATCCGATGCTTTTTATTTTTTGTATACATATATGTTATATCTCTATTATGAATATGTGTTGACAACACTAACATTTCTTTCTTGTGTGTGTGCGCGCAGATGTCGTGGTATGTCCTGTACGACGGCAGGGTTGCCGGAGTCTACTACGACTAGGAGGAATGTAGGAGGCAGGTCCACCGTTTCTGTGGGAATAGTTACAAGGTCTATGCCACTTTGGAGGAGGCAGAAACTCGCTACGAAAGGTTTCTAGCACGACAGAGAATGGAGATGTGGAGGAGATGGTTGACCCCCTTCGTCGTGATGATGCTCGCAGCCAACGCCGCCTCTCTATTCTATTTGCTAGTTGGAGTCCAGTAGGTATCTGTTGTGTGAATTTTGAACTGTTTGAATGTGTGAAACTGTTTGAATGTGTCATGCAACTCCGAAGACTTGTAATCTTATGCCATATGGTCACTTTCTACACTTGTGTGAACTGTTTGAATGTTATTGATGCATGGTTTGAATGTATTCCTTGTATCTGTTGTGTGTATTCTATCATTATATTTTGTATTTTGTAAATATTACAGTGTATTTTGTGTGTATTTAGATTTTCTTTTTTAACTCCTAGTAATATTACCCCTAGCTAAATCATGGTGCTATCCCTGGCGAATTATCGTTCGTTTGTACTAAACTACCACCGGCGAATTGTAGAAGCGCCGGTGATGAGGCCTTAACCCCGTCGTTTATAGACGCTCGTTGGCGGTAGACCATATTACCACCGGCAAATTATGAAGGCGCCGGCGATGCGGACTTACCCCCGGCGTTTGTAGGTGCTCCCTGGTGGTAGAGGCATATTACTACCGGCAAATTACGAAGGCGACGGCGATGCGGACTTACCGTCGGCGAGCACCAAAGCGCCGGCGATGACCCTTTTCTGTTCGCCGGCGGTAGGGTTTTCTCTACTAGTGGCTATAGAGGGATCGAGATCTCTCTTGTTCTGATGGAAACATCAGGACGGGTGCGATGGATTTTGACATGACCTTTGAAGAATTCTTTATTAAGGGGGAAATATATTCAAACAAGAATTTGAGTTTCACATTTGAATTGAAATGAATTTAGAAAAATCCACAAATTGAATTATAGAATATTTAAATATTTATTAGAAATGGAACTTTTTGAATAAAGTAATATGATCTTATAATAGATAGATGATAATAAAGTAATTGGAACAAATATTACAAAGTCTTACATTTATTCAAATGGAAATTAATGTTATGATAATATAAGAAGAAAAAAATAAGAGTTGAATTAGTAATTATACACATGTTAGTTCCAATATTCAATAATGGAGAAATTTTTTAATTTATTATCATATATATAATATTACAATATCTTTACAATTTCCAGGAATAATTAGAAAAGAATAACTTTAAAACAATAATACAAACATTAATGTTTTTACAAATGATGAAAATGAAAAGGAAATTACAAGTATCTATACCTAATAATAAAGAACGCAAGGTTTCTGTCCACCGTCCGTCATATAGATTTGCCCCTACAGTTCAGATGTATTTACAGGGACTGCCACTGCTTATGTCAAACCGGTCGAGAAAAAAGGACTTCTCCTGATTCCTCGGCCGGCTCCGGCTTCCCGTGCCGCACTGTCCAGCTTGGATTCCCGGCGACGAGACAGGCCCCCCGGCGTCCCTCATGCCCAGCTACGCCGCCTTTGGTCTCCCTGATTCCTGGAAGAGCTCGGCCTCGCGGGGAGACACATGATATGAGGGGGCGGCGACCCAGATCCGGGAAGGCATGAGCAGGAGGCCGACGCGTGGCCTTGGCGATGGAGACGAGGCTGCAGGAGAGGCGGTCGGCGGGAGGGCGCACCAAACTCGGGGAGGCAGAGGCGGACATGGGGATCACCATGGCTGCAAGCACCGGTGAGGTCCTAGGCAACTGGAACCGGTGAAGAGGCGGGGCGAGCTCGACCGAGGTGGCAAGGACACGCGGCTGCCGTAGGTCAACGAGGGCGGTTGTGCGTGAAGCCTTGATGGACAAGGACAGGGAGGAGAGGATGGTGCTGGGCATGGCCAAGGGGGAGGAGTGGAAGAGGTTCCCGGATGCCAGTTCTTCATGGAGAAAAGCGATGGCTGCTTGCACATTACCTGCAGGAAAAAAATTCTTCAGGAAAGGTACCTTTGTTGTTTCGTGCTGGCCTTTCGTGAAAAGGTCAATAAATGTTAGTAAAATTGGCAGGTGTGGCTACCAGTTCTGCTACGGATGTGGCTTGCAGTGGGTTCCACTTTGCAGTTCTGCAGTTTGGAAGCCTGATTTGATTGCGTTGGTGTCAATGCACAATATTAGTTTCAGTAACTTAACCATATTGATTGAATTTTATCATCGTTGAACAATTGATATTTGCAGAAAAAGAACAGCAGGAAAGTATGTTAAGTCCATCTAAACTGAAGAGGCAGTGCGCCTTGGCCTGTTCGGGCCGCAAGCTCGGAAACCACGGCCACACGCCGCCTGTTCCAATTCTGGTGATGCTCAACTCTTCCATTGCCATCTATTTTTTCCAACAACCTCCTTGAGTTTTTACTTATATTTAAATCCTACTCATCGATGCTGATGATCTGAATTTTTATTCATCCCTGCAGAACAACTGAAGCAATGTCGACGACCACCTGGTATGTGTCATGACCACAGGAAAACACCATACACGCTCTATGTAATTTCAAGTACATGATTGCTTCTTTATTGCAAGTTATGAAGAAAGTTTTGGCTTAGGCTTATCGATGGGGCTCTAAAACTAATACAATATGTTCATATGGTTATTATTCATTGTAAGACATAATAGTGCTTGAAAGCTTTGTTGAACTACATCTTTAAGACTTAACAGTGACATGATATTTCTTCTCCTAGCCACAAAATAATTGTACATAACTGTATTGGCCTGCAGGGTTTCAGTGAAGTAATTCAGAACTAAAATGCTTCATAAAGTCATCACAAAGCTTAGGCCCTTTACTGGTGCAAAACTGAATTCATATTACTATTTTGCCATCCGAACCAGGGTGGGTAGTATTTTTTCCATCAGGTTTTGTGTTATAGCTACAAGCACTGTAATTGCACCTTCTGCAGGTCCACAGATTTGAATCTTGATGGTGAAATTGTCGATCTGAACAAGCTATATTGTTGATCTGATGGAAAAATGGACAAAAGAGGTAAAATGACAACTTCTATTGGCTTAAGAGAGATAGTATTTGCATTTGCTCATAAAGATCATTTTTACTCCGCTTCACTCTCATCCTATTTCTGCTTGCCTATATGTGAATTTCAGGTGGCAAGCCTAATATGCTGGTGGTAAATTCTTGCACCGAATTGCTGATGAATTGATGAGCACACAGATTATGCAATCAAATTTCTTATGAAAAAACCCGAGAAATTCTCAGTCCCAATTGTGCAGGAAGCTGCAACAAGATCTAATAGACGAAATGGTTGACTAGCATGTCAATTGAAGAAAAGTAGCCTGCTAATGAAGGTAAGATTTTTTGTATATTACATTGGCATTGCTTCTTCCATGGATAAAGTTCCTCTCATGTTTGATCTTTATTTATAATGCTCACTTCTGATGTAGATCCTTGATTACACCGCCCGAGCGCTGGGCACGCAACGTTGGAAACTGAGCGAGAGAGCGTTGGCCTCCAAACCTACTTCAAATGTTGCTCCTCTTTCTCATGACGTGCATGTTAGTCATGGTGGTCTGGTGGATATGGTCATACGTGTCACCTGATGTTGTTGACGTGGCCACTGAAGATCTGTGCTATCAGTATCACCCGATGCACATAGGCGTCACCTAATGTTGTCTTGGTGGTCATTGAACATGGTTTGAAAATATGTATATTTTTTATCAAGATATTTTGATTTAAAATATGCAGATTTGTGCAAGTTGTAGAAAATATTTATCTTTACCTCTTTTCTTAATATTAAAGCGTTGAGTGTTCTTATCAAAGTTTCGTTCTACCATTCGCCTCAAACAAACCAATTTTTGTGCCATTTGGATTTGATTGGCCCATAGATTTGAACATATGAAGATTTGTTTATTTGATTTCATATTATGCCGTAGCAACACACGGGCTTTGTGCTAGTATGAATAAAAATTCCATAAGAATAAATAAAAATCCTATATTAATCTTTAAGGAGATTTCTTCATCTTCTTGATCCTTTCTTCTTTAGTGGATCCCTGCGAATGAGAATAGAAAATAAGAAGAAGGAGTTACTGTTAAAAGGGGATTGCTCTCAAAATGCATAGTGTGATGCACTGTAACCATTTCATCACTTAGCTAAAAGGGGTAAGTTTCACCAAGTAGTGGTATTTGTTCTTATCAAAATTTTCTCAGTCCAACATCATTGACATAAATATTGGGGCAAGTTTCACCAGAATAGTAAAAGGCAAAAGGTAAAAACATCAGGAAAATATCACACTTTGACTAGAACCCATCCATAGCTTAAAAGCTACAGAAGTGGGAACTTGCACCATACTAGGTACACTCACGATCAGCTTACACATCTGCATTAAGCATAGTATGTTGTCAACACAACAACAACTAGGAAATCAGATAAATAGGGGAGCAGCCGTAGGAGCTCAGCTGGTGGTCAATCATAATCCTCTACATCACTAAGAGTAGCATCAGCTTACCACCAAAACTTGCACAGCCAAGTACTTCACACCACTATCCCCAAAGCACACAAACACTAGATCATTTCACCAAATCGTCACCAACAACTGGTTGCTTAGAACACAATCCATCCAAAAGTCTGAGGAAGAAAATCTGGTTGCAGCCAAGAGGAGATGGGTATAAGTAGAAGGCAAGGACCAGCAGAAGGTCATCAATTCCATAGTAATCAAGACACAAAAGAAAAATTCTAGCTCACAACCTGATAGAGCAAGTAGTCTAGATCAAGCAGCAAGAGTAATAGACCAAGATCTCAAGCAGGTCATAGATCACTCACCAACAGTAGGTAACAATCATCAAAAATATCCATTAGATCAAAGAAACATCTATTCTTAAATCATGCATACAGATCTAGGAGTACCAGGGAAATAATACACATCCACCAGTTCCATCTACCCTTCAACTAGATTTTTATCTAGGAGGATTGGATGGAAGAATTCTCTCAGACTTGCATGGAAGTGCCATGAAGGTTCATCACAGAGAAATAAAATCCACTAAATATAATTTGATCTTATTAAAGAATACAACTCAGACTGAGCATCATTGGCAGGGCCCTAGAACAAGTCTATCATCATCTGGTTGGTGAGTTATATCAATAAATTTCCATATTTTTCCTTCATTCAAAAACAAAGTTTGTTGGAAAAGTGAATCCTCAGAGGAACACCCATATTGGGTGAATAGCTCATCATAGGATATTCTTATTATCCACAAGAAGAACTTGTTCTTGTTTTAAATACACATAATAGGTCTCACTTGTTGCATCATAGACCTAATCTGGAGCCAACTAGCCATATCAGATAAACTAGGACAAGTTCCTTGTGTGGGTATTATTTGGCATATCCCAGTTATGGGTAACACCTCAGCAATACCCATCAAAGAGAGATATTTCTCTATAAATATAATCTTCCATGAAAGGAATATCTAAATCATCTTCCTGATATTTCTAGGAATCATTTATCTAGATATCAAGCCATTAAGTAGACAAAGAGGATCTATATTGCATATTCCAATTCATTCTGACCCAAGATCATGCATGTGCATGATCTGATCATCACCAACTTATTCAAAACCATCTGCAAGCAACCAAAGAAAAGTCCAAATAATTTCCCTAGCTATACTTTGCTAGGAATCATTCAAAGTGATGCAATTATATTCAAGAGGTGACCAAGATCATCAATTAAACAGGTTCAGAGCATCAAATATATCTCATATTAGAATATAGCATAGCCACCAAATAAGGATCTAATGAATCATTTCCAATGTATTTTGCCATATTGACAATTCAAGCAAAACACACCAAATGAATTTAGATCATTAATCTAGCCAAGTAACTACTAATCATCTAAGTTACACATATCATTGTCAATTGACATATGAAATTCAGTAAAACATATTCCTGCACCACAAAAGTAAACCAGGCCAGAGAATCCACTAAAACAACCACATCACCTTCTCACACCTGCCGGAAATGATATCAAATCCTTAGTTATTAAATCACATATCTTAAGCATAATTACTGGAACAATTCACCATCAAGATCATAAGAACCACCGGTTAATCACAAGAAGTGAACCAATAGATCAATTACAGAAAACCTATCAATAGTTCTAATTCAGTCTTAGTACCAAAGTTCTCATATTATATTCACAGAGGTGAAATACTCAACACTAACCATGAAATCACTAACAACAGGCAGTGAAATGAAAATTAGAACATAAACCCTGAATTCGGGCTCACTATCACCACAGAGGGAATTCCATAGAGAAATAGGGTAAATCAGTGGGGGAGATACACTTACTCGAGGTCCTCAATAAGAGAATACAGTGTCAAGTAAGGACATAGTGAGACGAGGAGCACCCCAGGAGGGGCGCTCCAACCCCCATCGAGCCATGTCCATAGTGGCTACTGCGAGGAGGATTACACCACATCATATCCATGGTACAAGGGTGGCGGAAGAGGGTCGTCAGAACGCCAAACAGCTGGCGGGGTCCAAACCCTAGGCACCAGAAAGGAGGCAGCATGGCCAAACAAGGGCCCGAGCATCAAATCATACTAGGCCAGTCGATGGAGTGTCGTCAGCTGACTCGTCCTACAGCACGGCGGTGACCGAGGAGACCTGAGACGGTCATAATCAAGCGGTACCGACGGGAACTACCGGTCTCCAGAGAGAGAACGAGAGGAGAAGAGAGGCCTCAGGGAGTTAAGCGAGCTGGGGTTGGGTCAATTTGACCGATCCAGTACCCCAGCTAGTCTAGCTGAACCCATTGCTGGGTGCGAGGCCCACTTAAAAATAAAACAAAATAAGTCAAGGAAAAATACAAATTTCCAAATATGACCCTGAAGATATTTAGAGCTCTAGAAAAATATAAAAAATCATAAATATATATATATATATATAAATAATCACAAAAATGAGATTTATCAAAGAAAAATATAAAACTACTTGTTTGAGCTAAATAAAATAAAACTAAATATCAAAGCTACTAAAATCCTAAATGAAATTTAGTAAAATAAGGAAAATCCTAAAAATCAATAAAAATCATTTTTGTGTATAAAAAGTAAATCTACTATTTTATAAAAATACTAACTTAATTCTTTTATAAATAAAATTTGAAGTAAGTATTCAAATAAATTTAATCCTTTATGGAATTTTATAAACATAAGACTAATACTTAAAAATAAATAAAGATCATTTTAAGATCTTAAATAAATATATTATACTAGAAAAATATTAAATATACCATTAGAAAGTTTTATAAGATTTTAAAGTAATAAATCCTTATCTATTACATATTTTATTATAATGAGATAACTATTCTTTAAAATTATTTCCTAAGTAAGAAATAATCACATTTCCTTATAAATCACTAAATACTTTAAGCTTAATTATTAAGTCTAAATCCATAGTTATGATTCATAGTAAAACTTAAACATAAAGTATTAACTTTATAATACTATTTAGAAATCATTAATCAAATTTAAACCAATCATTCTCTTAAATACCAAATGAATTATCTCACACCTTAGCCACATATATCATAACCCTAAAACTGGATAATAATTAAAACATATTACACCTTAAGTTTATTTACCCTTTTAAAGTTAACTTTAGTCTCAAATGCTTATAAACATCATGTCTAATAAACAACTTATGTATTTATAGTTAACTTTGGCCTATTCCATTTAAGACCTAAAGCATCTCAAGTCCAAACTATTCGAGCAAACGCAAACAACATCAATCACATTCTATCAACCATAAATATTGTTTAAACCTTATTAAAGAAACCTTTACTTCAAAGGTTATTCTTTCTACCAACTTCAAAAAAATATTCTACGATAGTTCTTTCAACCCTTAACAACTTAACACATGGAATTTCATCCTAGCTACCAGATGGTAATTAACCTCAATTATAGATTAATTTGTACTCCATTTTTATATCTCTAGTGTGTGAAAACTTAAGTTCTTTATAAATACACTTGCTTGTGAGATAAAAGTTGATGATAAACCAACTCTGAAAGAAATCACCTAAGACTATTGGGATTTGACTTCGGGAGTTTTAAAAAATGCATGAAATTACTTATGCATAATTGCATATTGTTTTTTAAACATTAGTCCTTACCGTACAAATGATGCTTATTTCAGATATTGGATCTTCTATTGTCTCAAAGACCATGAGTGCATAATCTTTCAATCACAAAAGGCAAGTTCACACTTGCTCATGTCCTTCGATTATTTTCTATCAAATATTTCCAAATCAAATGTTATCATCACCTGCATTTTTAAAAGGTCAGGAAACACTATTTTTAATAATAATGTGAACTATTGGTTACTGATCTTGGGTGATCAGCTAATCTATTAAGTCTGGCAGTTGGAATACCACTGCACAGAAATATATCATGTAGGACATAACAACCAATGTCGCTAGTGATTCTTCTGTTGTATATTACACGTTAAACATGAGCTTTGGAATGGGACAGAGAAGTCAGCTGGATCTTCTTCCTTTCACATGAACGGATGACAATCTTGTGACACTATTGTACCTTACGAGGCTCAGCATGGGTGGGACACCTTAGTTCCCCGCGCTATTGGTGTCTAGACTATCTTTGAGGGACGGTCGTAGGTATGTCCTCATATAGATGGGGGAGACCAGGTTCGTTGTCTGCTCACTAGAGTCCTCAAGAAGTCAACCATAGTTATATCTGCTATGCGGATTAACATAGGTTGTTCTGCTTGGGGGGTCATGTTCTATGTGAGGTCGCGGAGAAGGAAGTGATTGGCTTGGATCTTAGTGTGGGCCTCATACCAAGGAAGTGTGAACGAGCCTATTAATCGGATGTGCAACAAAGCTAAGATCTCTCATAGGTAAAGTGACGCACCTCTCTAGAGTGTAAGAATTGTAACTTGTTACTCCCTGTTTCAGGAAGGAGCTACGAACGCGGCAGGAAAGGAACTCAACGAAAGTTCTGGTAAACCTATGACGGCTGACGGACATAGCTTTTTAGAATAAAAGCAACCTTTAAATTTTTTTTTAGGAAAACCTGCATTTCCTACGACCTATGGTCTGTGGCTGTAGATATAGTGCATCAAACAATCCTTTTTAGTGAAATTGTTGAGTACGCTCATACTCAACGTATCTTCTTAACCCTTGCTAGATTCTGAAGCCAATACAGACGATGTCTATATCAACTTATACTCAAAGGAATTGTCATTAGAAGCTCAAGCTTTTTAATGAAGCAAGAAAGTCAACATATACGTCAACTAAAGTAAAGACGAAGTTGCTGATTAGATAGGAATATAATCTCTAGCCATAGAACCTACTTATGTAGATTATTGCAATAACATCAATGCAAGTCCAATAGTTCAGATACTAATATTATTAGTATGATAGTTTTGAGTTGTTGATTTTAAATCTTCTTTGTAAGAATTTTCTTTGTCTCTCTTTAACCTAGAGTGTTCTCTGGATCTTTTGTAAAGAGTCGAGTGGTAACCTATAGTCATGTTTTGGACCTGTTGTGTTTATATTGTATCACTCTGAGGGATGTAATACTAGTGAACGGTGTTTCATTTGTGTTATGTCAACGACTATAGTGTACTACATCATGCAGTGGTATGCTGGGTCACCGCATTAACCCCTCAACCCATAATTAAACCCTAAGCAGGTATCATGCATTTATATATATCCAAATTTGAGATACTTCCATTACATTGCGGTAATGCTATTCCATTCCACTAAGATAACCAGAAAGTTTGAACATTATAGAAAATTCCCAAAACTTTAAACCCCTAAACCCTAACCCCCTAAACACTAACCCCCTAAACCCTAACCAAGCAGGTATGATGCACTTATAGATCCAAAAGGTTAAGATACTTTCATTAAATTACGGTAATGCCATTCTATTCCACGAATATATAAGCATAAAGCTTGAACATTATTGAAATTCCCTAAACCCTAAACATTTTGCATTCCCACAAATTTGACCTAGGTTAAAAAATCATAGAAAATACCCAAACGACTTGTGGCTTGACGCCCTTTTAACTATACCACGTGCCATGAAAATTTGTAAACTTGATTATTAACTATTTCTGGGAAAATTTACATAACAGTATGGCCTACCATGTAAGTACATTCTTGGGTTTCCAACCAAATGGCGAAGGTCATGGCCATTTCCGACCAAATAGCTGCCACCCCAACTTTCATAGAGAGTGGACCATGTGTAATGGACAATTCACATGTTTCGTCGTCTTTCAAGCTTTCGAGCTAATTTTGGCCACCTAAATGGCAAATGTCAATCTATGGAAATTTGGCCATATTCGAAGTACATGTAAGCGATAGACTGCCACTAGAAGAGAAAATCTTAAAGACGGACTCCTTACAGCCGACAAAGTGGGCCTGGGGTCGTCGGTGGTAAGGCCTGCCAGGCCTTCCTCGCGTTAATGCTGGCAAAAGTGTAATAGGTTCGCAGGGGCCAGACCATATACCACCGGCGAACTGTGCGACGGGGCTGTGGTGGGCCTCCCTTTATCGTCGGCGAAATGTTTCTTGTTCACCGGGGCTACGGACCATTACCACCGGCAAACATGCCTCGCATGCGCCGGGGCTGTGGTGGGTCGCGTGCCCCCAAATGGGCCACCCTTTAGTGCCAGCGAAATATTGCTAGTTCGCCAGGGCTAGGGCCCATTACCACCGGCGAATAGAGGCCGGCGAAAATATTTAAGCTAGTATTTTTACAAAATATTATATTTATTTTGTATTCAAATAATATTTTTATTGATTTTTAGGACTATTCCTTATTTGGTTAAATTTAATTTGGGATTTTAGTAGTTCTAACATTTAATTGTGTTTTATTTTACTTAAGCAAATGAAATTATATTTTTCTTAGGTAGAGATTGTTTTTGTGATCATTTTGATATATTATATATTTTTAGGAATTTTCTGTACTTTTCTAGAGCTAAAATGATTCTGTCCCATGGGACGACTTGGCCCACTCTGGCCAATTTTGTTGGGAAATCCCACTCGTCTTCCTCGTGAATTCGTCCCCTGCCTCCCTCGTACCCTGCCTCCGCCATTCCCTAACCTCCACCATCCCTTGCCTCTATTGTACCCTGCCTCCACTGAACCCTAGACTCCGCTGCTCGTCTACTGCTCGCCTATCCAGAGGAGGAGGCCCATGCCACCCCGCCCCGCCCCGCCCGTGACCTAGGAGGAGGAGGCCCGGCGCTCCCCACCCATGACATAGCAGGAGGAGGCACGCAGTAGGAGCACTACCACCACCTCGTCAGAGGAGGAGGCCCACCTGGCCCTGCCCATGACCTAGGAGGAGGAGGCCCGCCGCGCCTCGCCCGCGACCTAGGAGGAGGAGACCCGCAGCAGGAGCACCGCCACAACCTCGTCAACGACCACCTCCCCCTCCCGTCCCTTCCTCTGTTCCCCAATGCTTGCTGTCAGGTATTAACTAAATTTCTACAAATTTAGTGCTAATTGTAGATTTAGAATGGTATTAAATACTATTGCTAATTTAGTGCTTGCGTATCTAGAGTTTTTTTATCTGCTTTCCGTTATCTATGTTGCACGTACAGATTAAATTGATTAGACTTCCATCTAATATATGGCTCATTAAAAGATCGAGAAAATTTGGACAGCAAGTCATGCATAGGTAACAATGCTAAACTACTTTGATGTAATCTTAAATCTTGTAGTCATGAATTTGAGCTTTAGGACCCATGAGTTACACTCCCTACATGGTACGCAAGATGCCAAATAGCGGTTGTTAATTTGAGGAGTTGAGGCTACTCAAGATGTTAGTCTATCATTTCTCTATGACTAGCATAGGTTTTTATTTACTAGGATGCATGGTTGGTGTCTCCTTCTATTATCAACCCTATTTCCCAAACTGATCTTGATATAAGCTTGTTGGGTGCTCATAATTGCTATTTATTCTGACTTAAGATGTACTCTTGTATTGCTCTTGTGTGAACTATCATCATTCAGTATATTCATGGATGTTTAGGTACTCAAAATCCACTGCTACCCTTTAGGTACTCTAAACCCACTTCTGTATCTATATTTCTCATTTAATTGTCAGTGTTTAATACACACGACATTTATGCTCTCGAGTCACACTTTGATACACCAGACCCTATCATATGCATAGAAACTTTACTTATTTCATGTAGTAATCATACGGTTCGATTATCACCCTTTGTTATATGTCTAATGATTATTGTCTTTTTAAGTAGTATGATGCAGGGGGAGCCGACGTACCGTGGTGTGTATAAGAAGCCGACGAGGATCCCCACATAGGAGGCTAAGATCACCGTCGATGGGAGGAGGCGCCACATTGGGACATTCCTATCCCCCGAGGAGGCGGAACGTGCCTACGACTGCATGGTAGTACAGCACTTCGGGGCGAAGGCAATCCTAAACTTCCTCGAGCATCGAGCTAGGGCCATTCAGAATATACCCGTGGATATGAGGGTCGCCGCAATGGCGGAGGAGTATATAGTAAATATTCAATATAGCAATCTAGGACATTGGTTCCTAGCATTATCTAAAGTTCACTCATATCATCACTCTCGTCGGAAGAGTCAGGAGTAAATCAAGTTGTGCACCATCTCATTAAAAAAGAAAGGACTTGTGCAAGTCACTTTGAATGGCTAACACCAAAGTCCGCAGTGAGCAGTATGGTAATGTTCCTGTCCATGCAATGCTAAAGTAAGTAAAGATAGTTATAAAGTAAGTAGCACAAACATAGTTATGATGTAAGTACGTAGCACAAGTAAAACATCACAAAATCTATTCGTTGGTGATAACAGAGATACCCTGGCGAGTGCACCGGCGAGGCCGCACTCACCAGCGGTAGGACATTTTGGTTAGCTCTGTAAGATCTCACCCGATAAGGTAGATATCCTTAGATCAAAATGCTAGCACCCACGGTTTAAAATGAAGTACACAGAAACAAAGGTCATTATTACAATGCAAATCCAGTATTAAAATATTTATTACAACTCACTTAGCCCAAGGCTAACTTATTTAGAGTTCTCAATACATAGCATAATAGTAGAGTCTTTCATCTTCATGCGCCACATGCAAATATGTCGAGTGTAGACCCGTAACCCTACTCACCATCAGAGTAACATGCAACATAATATGTTACAGACACAAAGGGTCAATACAATTGGAATTGTATTGGCAAGTGATACCATAGTTGTATAGTAAAATATAAGTGTAGGTTTGGCTAACTTTGCTAAAAGCAAGGTTTTATCCTATTAGTTTCCAAATAAGTTTTCTTTTTTCAAAACACTAAGGTACCACCGATGGAAATCAGTGAACCTCTACCCTTGTTCACCCACAAATTTTTAACTTAGAGAAATTAGGATGAGGAGATTCTTGAACTCCTTCAATGTCTTGACGCTCAGAAATTGTCCATAACCGGGGACACGACTAAGTACTTAATTTTACCCTCTCTAGAGGTGGTGCACTTTCCCCACAAGACTCGACATGCATCGAGACGAGACTTTTCAGAAGCAATCCCCAGACCACCACAAACGCATTCCATCCTATCATCTCTACCACCCTCTGTCCATCTGGCTAGGTTCTCACAACTTAGTCGGTCAAGGTAGAGCCCATATGCCATGTGGTTGCACTAGAAGCCTCATGACACAAACGTCTCAAATATCTTTGGTCCTGGGTGGTCATCCACAAGTGCGATACACCAGGGTAAACCAAAGAAATGGTCCCTGAGTAACCACCCAACATAATCCATACAAGTCCCATTTCCATCCAGGTGTTTCATTAACATCGGTTGTTTTCTTTAGTCAGACATAAATAAATATATATACTTTCCATACCATCATAATATGAATTTCGACCCACGAATTCTACATAGCACGGATAAGAATTCTAGCATACGATGTTTCCTAACTTTGGAAAATACTACCAAGGTATATTCTATAGGATAGCTATAGCATAACAATATAAGTGAAAAGAAACTATCATGCATTATTATACCAAAATAGCACTAGTGCAATTGTTAAAATAATAGGACATATGATGAAGTATCACTTGCCTTGGTAGCTAGGTGAGTAGCTACAAGCCTCACAGTAACAAACTTCACAGTCTACACATCATAAATCAAACAACACAATATACAATTCAATATAGGCAACACAAAAATATGAATGCATGCATTTATGCAAGAAGAAAAATAATAAAAAATCATTATTCAGAGCCTATAGTACAGAGGATAAAGTACAGAGGATATGATACACCATCTAAAAGCATAAGAACATAAGAACCACCTAAAAATAATTTTTACAGAAATTTTTATAGCTAAAATAGTCCCAAATAGGTTCTGCCTATAATTCCATTTTTACATCTGCGATTGAACAAAATGATATCTCTATAGTGAAGTTCTCATTTTTCTGAATCGATGGACACCAAGTTTGTATTTTTCTGATTTGTGGTTCAAAAGTTATTAAATTTCTAAGTTAACTACTAAGTCAGTCTATTTTTCGGATTTAATAGAATGTTAATCCATGTGTCCTAATCTTACTGCGCCGTAATGGTTCGGCCGGATCGGCAATGCTGGCCGTTGGATCTTAAGGGAAACGAATGAGCGAGATTGGCTGATATTGCTTCGCTAAGTGAACTAATCATGGCCCCTAGGATATGGATCCGATGGATAACAGCGTTGGTCCATGAACTGGCAGCACTGTCTACTGCGCGTGGTGGCGACATGGCGGAAGGGTGGCGCTCTAGAAGTTCTAAAGGGTTAAGGGGAATATGGACTATTACCAGAGGTTGCGATGGTCGAGGGGGTCTTGGTGGTGGTCGCGGTTGAGAAAGGGGCGCTCCCATTCGTCCTAGATTTCTCGCTGGAGTCCTTGCCGAAGATGGAGTTCACTGTCAGTTGTGGAGGAGTCGTCCTGGAACTAGATAATGTAAAATAAGGCATCAACGAGGTGCACCAGGACCTGGATAAGAACATGGTGGTCAAATTAGGGCGGAGGAAGGCTAGGTCTCACTTGAATCGTTGGCGAAGAGTGACGATAGAAGAAACTCCGGTGGTGACCGTGGCGACGACCTGGGGCATGTAAAATCACGTGGTATGGGTTAGTAGATGAGCCCGAGAATGGAGAAGAAGAATATAGGTTAGAAGAGAGGGCAAGGGGCGGTCGGTTCTCACCGGAATCATCGAGGCTCGTCGGTGACTGCGGTGTTTCAAGTTCAAAATTGAAGATCATGGCGGCTCTCTGGTGGCAGTGTTTGAGGGGAAATGGTGAGGAGTGAGTGGGGGTAAAGAGGCCATGGTCAGAGTGGGGAATTACTCATGTAATCAAGCAAATTTAATAGAAATGAATTGAGAGGGAAACAGTCGGGAGTGGAATGAGATCCTATGTCGCTTGGTTGAAGACGCTGAGATGGCAGGTGACGAGGCAGTGTGCGGTCGGGCTATCAGTGAGTGGGTGAGGAAAAGGGTCGGTGCAAAAGGAATTTCAGCGGGGGAAGGGAGTGCTAGGTTGTTGTCGATTGGTTAGTGGGCCGGGGTACTAGGCAGAAAAGAATAGCTGCTACAACTCCTTTTTGTTCCAGTTTCTTTTTACATTTGATTTGAATTAACAAATGAGCTTCAAAATAACTCAAATTTTCACTAGATTTTTAAGAGGTAAACCTAGTGTGTAGGGAATTCTAAGTATAAAAAAATTCTTAATAGAATATTTTGGATAAATTAAAGTAAAATCGCAAAGCCACATAACCTTATATAGAAATGGGTTGTGATAGGGTTTTCCTAGGTTTTGTTCTTTGATAAATTTTGTGCAAATGCAAAACATGCCATAATGATATGAACATAATGATGATGTTTGACTTAAGAAATATTTTGGTATGTTACAAATCTAACCCCCTTAATATGAATCTATCCCTCGAGATTCGGGTTGGCTAGCAAATAGGTGCGGGTGATTTTTTCGAAGTTCATCTTCCCGTTCCCAAGGTGCATCCTCCTCAGTGTGATGGTTCCACTATACTTTGCAAAACATGATCGTCTTGTGACTCTTTCTGCTGTCTCCAGAATCTTGATAAGTTTCTCTTCATAAGTAAGATCATTCTCTAACTGAACCTCTTCTAGTCGTATAGTGTCTCTTAACAAAGTTTCTTCCATCTCTGGGTGACACTTTTTTAGCTGGCTGACATGAAATACATTATGAACTGCTCACAGAGACTCTGGTAATTCTAGCTCATATGCTACTTCCCCTTTGCGATTCAAAATCTTGAATGCTCCTACATAACGAGGTTTCAATTTTCCTTTGACTCCAAATCTCCTCACACACAAAGTGGTGATACTCTAAGATAAGCTCTATCACCTATTTCATAGGTGACCTCTCTAGGTTTTGGATCTACATAGCTCTTTTGTCGAGATTGAGCTATCTTCAGTCTATCCCTTACCAACCTGACTTTCTCTTCATCTTCCTTGATAAGGTCTGGTCCGAACAAGTTTCTTTCTCCTACCCCACTCCACAGTAAGGGTGTACTACATTTCCTTCCATAAATGAATTCAACCGAGTCATCTATATGCTAGATTGATAGCTATTATTGTACGAAAAATCCACGTATGGCATACTTTCATCCGAACTAGACCCATAGTCTAGTGCACATGCTCTAAACATATATTCCAAAATCTGATTGGTCGTTTTTGTCTGTCCATCAGTCTATAGATGAAACGCAGTGCTGAATTATAGCCTAGTTCCCAATGACTCATGTAGTTGTCGCCAAAAATGCAAGGTGAACTGAGTTACTCTATCGGACACAATACTCTTGGGTACTCCATGTAGGCACACAATTTGGTTCATGTAGATCTTGGCTAATTTATCACTTGTATAGGTGGTCTTTATGGGTGTGAAATGAGCCACTTTTGTCAAGCGATCCATGATAACCCATATAGAACCGTATCCAGATCTAGTCCTTAGCAGTCCTGTGATAAAATGCATACCAATTTTATCCCACTTACAATCAGGTATTGGCAGTGGTTGTAATAATCCTGCCAGTTTTTTATGTTCTTCCTTTACTCAACTACACACATCGCACAAAGCAATGTGCTCTGTGATATACCTCTTTAAATTTTTCCACCAAAATCTTTCCTTCACATCCCTATGCATCTTGGTGTTGCTAGGATGAATCGAATACGGTGAATTATGTGCTTCGTGCATGATCAATTTCTGAAGTTCAGGATCATGTGGAATGCATATACATTTCTCATACCATAAGGTTCCTTCTTAATCTTCATGAAATCCTTTTGCTTTTCCTTTACGAATTTTACTTTTAGTTTCTTCTATTTCTTTGCCTATCGTTTGAGCTCTCTGATTTTTTCCATTAGTGTTGGTCATACTTCTAAGTACATAAGATATCCTTCAGGCACTATCTCTAATCTCAGCTCCATAAATTGATCACTTAATTCCTCTGGCAATTCTCCTTTGGTGAGGCCATTCACATAAACCTTGCAGCTTAATGCATCGGCTAGAATGGTATTGCAAACTTAAGTCGTAATCTTTGGTAAGTTATAGCCATCTTCTTTATCTCATGTTGAGTTCCTTCTATGTGAAAATGTATTTAAGACTGTTGTGATCGGTGAACATTTCACAACGCTTTCCCATAAGATAATGTCTCCATGTCTTCAGTGCATGTACAACACAGGCCAACTCAAAGTCATGCGTAGGATAGTTTACTTCGTGATTATTGAGTTGGCTCGAGGAATATGCTACCACTTTACTTTCTTGCATTAACACACCTCCTAGTACTTGGTGAGATGCATCACAATAAACTTGAAAGTCTCTCTCCAGATTCGACAAGCATAACACTGGTGCTGACACTAATCTCTTCTTCAACACTTGAAAACTGGTTTCACATGCTTCAGTCCAGTCAAATTTCTTATCTTTCTTTAGTAGATCAGTCATAGGCTTTGCTGATTTCAAGAAATTCTCAATGAACCTTTGATAGTATCCTGCCAAGCCTAGGAAACTACAGATTTCTTTAACTGTTTTAGGAGGTTCCCATTCTGCTACAGCAGCTACCTGTGCTGGATCCATAGCTATACCTTTCCTAGACACAATTTGTCCAATAAACCCCACGTCATTCATCCAAAATTCACATTTACTGAACTTGGCATGCAACTCGTGTTCCTTGAGTTTCTCTAGAATCACACGCAGATGTTCTTCATGTTCCTCATTGCTCTTGGAATAAATCAATATGTCATCGACAAATACCACTACAAACTTTTCAAGAAATTCCATGAACACTTTGTTCATCATGTTCATGAAATAAGACGGTGAAGTAGTTAGTCCAAACGGCATCACTTTATACCCATACAATGCATACCTAGTGGTAAAGGCAGTCTTGGGTATATCTTGTTCTCTAACCTTGAGTTGAAAATAAACCGATCGAAGATCAATTTTTGATAACACACGAGATCTTTCTAGCTAATCAAAAAGATCATTAATTCTGGGTAGGGGATATTTGTTCTTTATGGTCACTTCATTAAGCGATCGATAATCTATGAATAGTCTTTGACTTCTATCTTTCTTCTCCACAAACAAGACTGGTGCTCCCCAAGACGAAGAACTGGGTTGGATAAATCCCTTCTTCACCTGCTCTCCAAGTTGTTCCTTGAGTTATTTTAACTCATCCACTGATGTTTTGTAAGGTCTCTTTTATATAGGTCCAGTTCCTAGTAATAAGTCTATCAGAAACTCCACATCCCTATCTGGTGCCATGCTAGGGTAATTCTTTTGGAAACAGATCAGGGTACTCCTTCACTATTGGTACACTGTCTAGGCTAAACCCCTTAAGAGAGTTAACTTGCTTCCCTTGGGTTCAAAGTTAGACTTGAACCTGATCCGTTTCTTTTCTGGGGTTGTGAGTGTAACAGTTCGTCTGGCACAATATATCACTCCCTCATAACAAGTCATCCAGTCCATGCCTAATATTATATCCAATCCTTGCAATTCTATGATTATTAAATTAACTGGAAACTTGGTCTTTCCAATTTCTAGGACTAACTGACGACATCAAGAATTCACTATCATCTCTCCACCTGGGGATCTTACCTTAATGGGACATCCGATAGTCTCAGTTGGTAGTTTATTTTTGTCTACAAATGCTCTTGAAATGAAGGAATGCGATGCGCCAGTATAAAAAATAATAAGTGCTAGAAAGGAATTAATCTTGAACTTACCAATAACAGCATCAGACTCTTCTTGAATTTCTTCCACATTGATGTGATTCGCATGACCCTTTTGAAAAGGATTTGGCTTGTTAGCCCCATAGGCCTTCTTTTCTGGGCATTCATTAGCATAGTGCCATGTTTTCTTGCACTTGAAACATTCAACCTGACTGATGTCTCTCTTTGCTGGTTGATTATGGCGGTTCTGACCATTATGATTCCCATTGCCATGTCCACAATGGTTATTTTTTACCCACCTTTGTTGTTTCGGTATCCACCATTGTTGTGTCCACGGTGATTATTGCCATCGTGGTGGTGGTTATTCTTATGATGGTTGTTATGATTCCCGTGCTTGTGTGATCTAGAACTTCCACTACCTTCACCATAAGAACGCTTGTGAGGTGATCCTGATCCATGCTTATCAAAGTGGTGTTTTCTCTTTCTATTCTCAACTTGATTCATCTTGTTTTCTAAGATGGTAGCTTTATCACACAGAGATTGATAGGTTGGAACATAAGCAACATATAGTTGCATGGATATTTCATCATTCAACCCATCAAGGAACTTCTCTTTTCTCTTTGCATCAGTGTCAACATCATCTGGTGCATAGCGTGACAGATTGTTGAACTCTTCAATATACTCGGCAATACTACGATGGTGTTGTCGAAGGTTGTGAAATTCCTTTTTATTCAACCCCACTACTCCAGAAGAGATATAAGCAGTGCGGAATCCATCCTTAAACATTGCCCAAGTTACTTCTTCAATACGGTGAGTAACCTGGAAGTTATCCCACCATGTAGCTGCCTATCCTTCCAGTAAGTGTGCTGCAAATCTGACCTTCACAACATTATTGCAACCAACTGTGACCAAGTCCGTGTTCACGGAACGTAACCATTCATTTGATATCATGGGATCCGTAGTACCAGAAAACTTAGCAGGTCTCAACCTTAAAAACCTTGTAAGCAAATCAAGGGCTGGTGGATTGTTCTGGTTGTTATTATTATTGTTGTAATTCTGATTTTGGTTCTTGTTTTCCATGAACTGAACCATCATCTGCATCAACTGTGTCTGTGCATTCATCATCTTTTGCATCTCATTTCCATTGTTGTTGTTATTGTAATTGTTGTTATTGTAATTGTTGTTATTGGCACGATGAGGAGGCATTTGCGGGTTTAATAAGGATAAGTAATGATAAATAACCCCATATAGATCTGAATATGCACATTAAAACATATAACAACAATCAGCAAACAAGCAAACACTTGATAAACTTAAGGTTCAAACATCACGATTAACTAGTTTGTGAAGATAAACAACATACTAGCATAGCCATCCACAAGTTGGTATGATCAATGCGACTAGATAATAAAACAGTAAGATATGTGGATAGCACTACTCCTCCATGTCGACTTCCTCATCCACCAACGCGAGTCCCGCTGCGGTGAATCCTGCCTTGTAGTCCTCCAAGCTTGTAGATAAAGCATTGATCATCTCCTGTAACTCTCTCTTCTATGTGCACAGCCTCTCTATCACCTCGTGTTCCGCCTCCAGCTCAATGTCCTCAAGGTCTAACTCAGTATCCAAATCTCGAGGTCGTTTGGCATCCAGGTATTAATTTCATTTATTAGAAATGAAATGAATACATGGATTCATTTCATTTATATTGTGATTCCAAAAACACCCATATGTTTGGCTGCCACCGGAATTTGGAAATGACAGGTCTGAGATAGGAATTGAGTTTACACATAGGGATATTTGGATCGATTTGCCAAATGAAACGACGGCCCAATTCCGTGCCAACCAAACAGCATAGGGATGGAATTGCAAAATGAATTCCAGGATTCTAGGCCCAAATGATGGATACCAAACGACCTCTAATTTTGTTACTCTTCTCTTGGCTCTTGAATTTCTTCTCTTGCCCTTCAAACTTCTTCTCCATTTACTTGATTCGTTTCTCCTATTCTTGGAAGGCCTTGTCCTTCTCCTTAAGTTGGACACACAACTCATCGTTGCTAAGCATCACATTAGTCCTATCAGTATCAAGACTCCTAATGAGGCCCTCTAAGTCCTGGAGGTAGTGTCGCACAAGCTTGATGGTCTCCTTAGTGGCCTTGTCCAACACAATAGGCTCTCTGTCCTCGTCGCGTCTCCCAAAGAAGTTGAAGTAGTGGCTCTTAATCTCGGAAGAGTGGCGTACGCATGGGCGTCCTATCAGCTCCTGCATAGCAACGTCGAGACCCTTCTCTAAGTCATCGTGGAGTATCTTGAAGGTGATTTCTTTAGTTGGAGACTCTGTCTGGCGCCCTGGCTGGGTAACTCTGAATCCCCACAAGTCCTTCCTTTGAAACTTCCTTAGCTAAAGTCCCTTAAAGGTAGGGATTCTAAGAGCGAGCACATTAACGAGTTCCAAAATGCGAGTCCCGAAGCGAGTTCCCTTGCAATCCTTGGCAGCGTTGTAGATGAAGCTTGGCATATTTTGTATAGGATGGAGAAAAAATTAGAGATAACACAAGTATAGAGAATAAACACAAAGTAGCAATAGATGCAAATGACTAAAAAAATGCTAATAACATCCAACAAACATTAATCAACTCAAGTAGCGACATACATTATTCAACTCAAGTATCAAGGTTCAAACCACAACTTAGACAAACTTTGTCATACCGCATAGGTTGGTATGATTGATGGTGGCTCAGTTGACTGTAGATCCTCGTTGGGAGACCCCAATAGAAAGGTGTGATGAGCACAGCAACAAGTTTTCCCTCAGCAGCAAGTTTTCCTTCATACAAGACTTCACACAATCTTCATTAGCAACATTAGTGCATTCAAAAGATAATAGACCTTTGGGTTTAGTTTAAACACAAGTAAAACTTGCATTAAAACAAAATCTACTGTAGCAATTCCTTCTAAAATCTCAAGTGATCAAGAAGAACTCAAAAAGAAACCGATAAAGAGGCAAATGCAAATAATGGTAGAAATCTGTCAAAACAGACCAACAGGTAAAAACTGATTTTTTCGAAGACCTTCTGTTTCTCAAATCGAAAAGTCTTGACTAACTAAAGTTATATAACAACCTGGGTCATTTACTCATAAAATTACAGCTCAATCCGACATACATAGATTTTTCATGAATTTTTACAGTGAAGCACAGAAATCTGTTTCCGGACATCAACTTCCCCAAATCTTACTTCTCTCTCATTAGAGGTTATTCTTGGCACAAAAATCACAAAAAAGGATAAGGAGAGGTTATTATAGAAGTAATAACTTTCAAGACTCAATAAAACTATTGGGTTATCTCCCAAGAAGTACTTTTCTTTAACGTCTTTAAGTTAGGCATAAGAAGCAAGAATCAAATATTTTCAAATGAAGAAGCATTAACATCAAATTTTTCTTTAATAGGAGAGGCAAAAGGTAACTTATCCCTCCTTATATGGAAGTGTTCAATACCTTTATTGAATGGGAATTGATATTTAATGGTGCCTTCTTTCATATTAATAATGGCACCAACAGTTCTAAGAAAAGGTCTTCCCAAAGTAATAGGACAAGAAGCATTGCATTCAATATCCAGAACATAGAAATCAACAGGGACATAGGCATTGTTAACCATAATAAGAACATCATTAATACTCCTCATAAGTTTCTTTTTAGCATTATCATCAAGTGGGACATCTAAATAGCAATGTTCCAAAGGTGGCAAATCAAGCATTTCATAGATCTTTCTAGGCATAATAGAGACACTATAACCAAGGTCACATAAAGCTTTGATATCAAAATAATTCACTTGCATATTAATGATGGGTTCCCAACCATATTCTAATTTCTTAGGAATAGAAGCTTTATGTTTCAATTTTTCTTCCTTAATTTTAATGAGAGCATTTGTAATGTGTTTTGTGAAAGCCATATTCATAGCACTAGCATTAGGACTTCTAGTAAGATCTTATAGGAACATAATCACTTCAGAAATATTGCCGCCATCAAGATCAAAATCAAACTTAGCATCACAGGTAGTAGACTTATTATTTCGAAAAAATTCAGCATTCTTATTGGCTTTAGGCATTGTTGTAGAAGGAATGGGGACTTCTTGTGGTTTGCTAACATCAACATTGGTGGTGTTAATAGTACAAATACTATTGTTTCTAGAAATTTCATATTCTCTTTCCCACTTAGCATGCAATTTAGCTAATAGTCTAACGTTTTCATCAATAGTTACTTGTATGGCATGAGCAGCAGCAAAGGGATTTTCCAAGGTTTCAGGTTTAGCAGCCATTTTATTAATCAAAGAGGATTGTGCTTCAGACAAACATGAAATGTTTTTCTCAACATTCAAAAGCTTTTCCTCCACAGTCTTGTTGAAAGTAGTTTGTTTACTAATAAAGCCTTTAAGCATGACTTCAAGTTCAGAGGGAGCACTTCTATTGTTGTTGTAGGAATTTCCATGAGAATTACCATTATTGGGAGGATAAGGCCTATAATTATTATTCTTACCAAAATTATTCATATAGGCATTGTTGCTGAAAATATTATTTCTTATAAAGTTCACATCAACTTGCTCTTCCTGAGCAACCAAAGAGGCTAAAGGAACATTGGATCAATATGATCTTTTCCATTAACAAGCATAGAAATAATAACATCAATTTTATCACTCAAGGAGGAGGTTTCTTCAACATAATTTACCTTCTTACCATGTGGAGATCTCTCAGTGTGCCATTCAGAATAATTAACCATCATATTATCAAGGAGCTTTGTTGCAGCACCCAAATTAATTGTCATAAAGGTACCTCCAGCAGCAGAATCCAACAAATTTCTTGAAAAACAAATTAGTCCTGCATAAAAAGTTTGCATAATCATCCAAGCATTTAGTCCATGAGTGGGACAATTCTTTACCAAAGATTTCATTCTTTCCCAAGCTTGAGCAACATGTTCATTATCAAGTTGTTTAAATTTCATTATTTCACTTCTCATAGATATAATCTTAGCAGGAGGATTGTATTTTCCAATAAAAGCATCTTTGCATTTAATCCAACAATCAATACTATTTCTAGGCAAGGATAGCAACCATTCTTTAGCTTTTCCTCTCAAAGAGACAGGAAACAACTTGAGCTTAATAATATCTCCATCTACATCCTTATATTTTTGCATCTCACAAAGTTCAACAAATTTATTAAGGTGAGCAGTAACATCATTAGAACTAGCACCAGAAAATTGCTCTTTCATAAAAATATTCAACAAAGCAGGTTTAATTTCATAAAAGGTAGCATCAGGAGCAGGTGGAGCAATAGGTGTACACATGAAATCATTGTTGTTTGTGCTAGTGAAGTCACACAACTTGGTGTTCTCAGCAGTGTTCGTTTTTGCAAAAGTGAGGCAAGCCAATAGCAATAGCAACTAAAGTAGAACTAATTTTTTTGTGTTTTTGATAAGAAAAAAGCAAACCAAAAAAAACTATTTTTTTGTATTTTTGAAAGAAAGAAACAACAAAACAAAGCAAAAGTACTAAGAAAAACAAAAACAAAGTAAAGAGAATGGTTGTGAGAGACTCCCCTTGCAAAGCTGTCCTTAACTCCCCAGCAACGGTGCCAGAAATCTTGATGGTTGCTCAGTTGACTCTAGAGCCTCGTTGGGAGACCCCAAGAGAAAGGTGTTATGAGCACAGCAGCAAGTTTTCCCTCAGTTATGAAAACAAGGTTATCGAACCAGTAGGAGCAAGGAAACAACTCCAAGGTGTTGCTAACAACTTGGAATCCTGCACAACACAAACTCAAGACTTTGCCCCAACTTACAGTGAGGTTGTCAATCTCACTGGTTTGCTGAAAACAAAGGATTAAACGTATAGTGTGGAAGGTAATAGTTGCTTGTAGAAAGTAAACGGTAACAGTAGATGATATATCAATGGTAAAAATTAGACCAGGGTCCACGGTTCACTAGAGGTGTTCTCCTTAAGATAGATAACATGCTAGGTGAACAAATTACAGCGGGGCAATTGACAGGTTGAGCAAGCATAACAATGCAAATACTAAACATCATGAATCCTACGAGATTTGATTGGACATTACAACAATATACATATACTGTAATCCAACTGCATCTATGGCTAATAATCCACCTTCAGGTTATCATTTGAACCCCTTCTAGTATTAAGTTGCAAGCAACGGATAATTGCATTAAGAAATGTGTGTAAAGTAAAGAATACAATTGTTCCATGAACAAAAGATTGTTGTTTTCTCCCTAGTAGCAACAACACATATAAAACTCAGAGATTTCTGTCACTCCCCAAGATTACTAGAGGCATGAACCTACTATCGAGCATAAATACTCCCTCTTGGAGTCATAAGCATCTACTTGGCCAAGATAGCTACTAGCAATGGAGAGCACGCAAGATCACAAACAACACAGACATGATAGAATCAATAATCAATCTGACATTATAGAATCAATAATCAATCTGACATAGTATCTCAATATCCATCGTATACCTGCAAACACAACATGTATGATTACAAATATATGATCTTTATCATGAACAAATCTCACAAGATCTAAACATCATAGCACAAAGGAGGAGACACAACCATCTAGCTACTGTATGGACCCATAGTCCATGGGTGAAATACTCACGCATCATACCGGAGGTTGGCATGGTGATGAAGAAGGCCTCCTAGATGATCTCTCCCTCCGGCAGGGTGCCAGGAAGAGCTTCAGGTCCCCCCAATCTAGGGACGATGGTGGCGGCGGCTACATACTGTTTTGTGGAGATCTTATCTGGTCCTTAGGGTTTCTGCATCGGGGGTGGATTTATAGGGAAAGAGGCGAGGAAGGGGGCCACCTGAGGGGCCCACACCTAGGGCTGGCGCCCCCAGGCCACTCTGCCTCATGGCCGCCTCTGCTCCACTTTGTCTCCCCTCCGGACTCTGTGTACTCTTCGGTAAAATATTGACTTTGGAATTTGTCCCATACAATTCCGAGAATATTTCCTTACTAGATTTTCTAAAACCAAAAATAGCAGAAAACATGCAACTGGCACTGCGGCATCTTGTTAATAGGTTAGTCCCATAAAATGTATAGAAATACCTCAAAGTGTAGACAAAGCATAGAAAAGTTGATACTAAACAAGCATTTTAAGAACATCAAAAATTATAGATACATTTACGACGTATCAATTTACTAACGTGAGAAAACGCCAAGTGTGGTGGTATAACTACATGATACGTCATGTCCTTCTCTCACTCACTTATTAAGTCAAGGTAGCATTCTGGGCATCCTTCGTAGCAATCACTTTGTCTTGTTCACATAACTCCCATGCCAAGTCTATAGTGTCCTTCCTTAGTTGTTTTATAGTAGTCTCTAAGTCTTGGGTATGCTGTTTCTCCTCCCTAAGATCTTCCTGAGTGTTGACCATTCTATACTTAAGTCTTTCTCTGAGTTCCCCAATGGAATTCCACGCAATATTTCTTGCAGTCAAAGAATGACATATGCATTTCAGAGTTGGTGAACATGCAGAATCCCATTTCCTTGTGGTCATCTTACTTGTTCTTATATAAATGGAGTTGCACCCACCAATACTCTTTTCCTTCAACTAACACCAGAAATCCCTTGTATACGGATTCACCATTCATTCCCAAGTTGATCATGAGGTTCTTGGGTGCCTTGGGAAATTCCGTCTCACACACCAGTGTCATAGTCATCAGTGGTCCCTTCTTGACAGATTGATTGATGGTGGACATCTACAAATAGAGATGAGAAAGACAATTAGGAGAGGTTTTACGAGTTGAAAAGGCAAAGTGTAAGATTCAAAGTGGTGTTATTTTTTCCTAAAGGTTTTCCTTAATCTAATCCATATTAGGGTCACGAACCTACAGGAAACACAGCGTTCTGATACCATCTGTAAGATCTCACTTGATAAGTTAGAGATCCCTGTGATTGTAGTGCTAGTCCCTGGATCAAATGCTAGCACCCACAGTTTAAGATGAACACATAAACAAAGGTCATTATTACAACGCAAATCCAGGATTATAATAGCTTTTACAACTCACTTATCCCAAGGCTAACTTATTTAGAGTTCTCAATACATAGCATAATAGTAGTAGAGTCTTTCATCTTCATGTGCCACAGGAAAACATGTCGATTATAGACCCGTAACTCTACTCACCATCAGAGTAACAGGCAACATAATAAGTTACAGCCACAAAGGGTCAAGACAATTGGAATGGTATTGGAAAGTGATACCATAGTTTGGCTAACTTTGCTAAAAGCAAGGTTTTATCCTATCAGTTTCAAAATAAGTTTTCTTTTTTAAAAACACTAAGGTACCACCAATAGACATCAGTGAACCTCTACCCTTGTTCACCCACAGATTTTTAACTTAGAGAAATTAGGATGAGGAGATTCTTGAACTGCTTTAATGTCTTGACACTCAGAAATTGTCCATAACCGGGGTCACGTCTAAGTACTTAGTTTACCATCTTGAGAGGTGGTGTACTTTCCCCACAAGACTCGACATGCATCGAGATGAGATTTTTCAGAAGCAATCCCTCAGACCACCACAGATGCGTTCCATCCTATCATCTCTACCACCCTCTATCCGTATGGCTGAGTTCTCACAACTTAGTCGGTGAAGGCCCATGTGGTTGTACAGGAAGCTTCGCGACACGAACGTCTCAAATCTCTTTGTTACTAGGTGGCCGTCCACAAGTTCGATTCACCAGGGTAAACCATAGATATGGGCCCTAAGTAACCACTCAACATAATCCATACAAGTCCCATTTCCACCCAGGTGTTCCATTAACATCGGTTGTATTCTTAGTCAAAAATAAATAAATATATATATATATACTTTTCATAACATCATAATATAAATTTCCACCCATGAGTCATAAATAGCATGGCTAAGCATTCTAGCATACGATGTTTCCTAACTAAAGAAAATACTACCAAAATATATTATAGAGGATAGCTATAGCATAACAATATGAGTGAAAAGAAACTATCATGCATTATTCTACCAAAATAGCACTAGTGCAATAGTTAAAATAATAGGACATATGATGAAGTATCACTTTCCCTAGTAGCTAGGGGAGTAGGTACAATACTCATAGCAACAAACTTCATAGTACACACAGTCTACACATCACAAATCAAACAACACAATATACAATTCAATATAGGCAACACAAAAATATGAATGCATGCATTTATGCAATAAAAAATAATAAAACTTCATTATTCAGATCCTATAGTATAGAGGATAAAGTATAGAGGATATGATACACCATCTAAAGGCATAAGAACATAAGAACTACCTAAAAATAATTTATACAAAAAAAATTATAGCCAAAATAGTCCCAAAAAGGTTCTGCGTATAATTCAGTTTTTACAGATGCGATTGAACAAAATGATGTCTCTGCTGTGAAGTTCTCATTTTTCTGAATCCATGGACACCAAGTTTGTATTTTCTGATTTATGGTTCAAAATTTATTGAATTTTTAAGTTAACTACTAATTCAGTCTATTTTTCGGATATAACAAAATGTTAATCCACGTGGCCTAATCTTACTAGACAGTGCCGGTTCGGCCGGATCGGCAACGCAGGCCGTTGGATCTTAAGGGAAATGAACGAGCCAGATCGGCTAATACCACTTCGGTAAGTGAACTAATCCTGGCCCTAGGTTATTGATCTGATGGATAACAACGCTTGGCCATGCACTGGCAGCGTTGTTTACTGCGCATGGCGAAGACGCATCGGAAGGGTGGCGCTCTAGCGATTCTAAATGGGTAAGGCGAACATGGACTATTACAGTAGGTTGCGACGGTCGAGAGGGTCTCGGTGGTGGTCGCGGTTGAGGAAGGGGCGCTCTCGTTCGTCCTAGATTCCTCGCCGGAGTCCTTGCCGAAGATGGAGCTCGCTGTCGGTGGTGGTGGAGTCGTCTTGGAACTGGAGAAGGTAAATAAGGCATCAGTGATGTGCACCAGGACCTGGATAAGAACTTGGTGGTAAAATTAGGGCAGAGGAAGGCTAGGTCTCACCAGAATCGTTGGCGGACAGTGATGACAGAAGAAACTTCGGTGGTGACCATGGTGACGACCTGGGGCATGTAAAATCGCGTGGTATGGGTTAGTAGATGCACCCGAGAATGGAGAAGAAAATAGGATAGAAGAGAGGGCGAGGGGCGGTCGATTCTCACCGAATTCGTGGCCAAGGTTCATCGGTGACTATGGCGGTTCAAACTCAAAATCGAAGATCCTAGGGGCTCTAGTGGTGGTGTTTGAGGGGAAATGGTGAGGAGTTAGTGGGGGTTAACAGGCCATGGTCGGAGTGCGGAATTACTCCCGTAAACAAGTGAATCTAATCGAAATGTCGATAGGGGAACAGTCGAGAGTGGAACGATCTCCTCCGTCGCTTTGTTGAAGACGCTAAGATGGCGGGTGACGAGGCAGTGTGGGGTCGGGCTGTCAGTGGGTGGGTGAGGAAAAGGGTCGATGCGAAAGGGATTTCAGAGGGGGAAGGGAGTGCTGGGTGGGCTGTCGATTGGTTAGTGGGCCGGTGTACTGGGCCGAAAAGAATAGCTATTGCAGATCCTTTTTTTCAACTTTCTTTTTTACATTTGATTTGAATTAGCAAATAAGCTTCCAAATAACTCAAATTTTCACCAGATTTTTAAGAGGTAAACCCAGTGTGTAGGGAATTCAAAGTATAACAAAATTATTAATAGAATATTTTGGATAGTTAAAGTAAAACTGAAAGCCCCATAACCTTATATAAAAATGGATTTTGATAGGGTTTTCCAAGGGTTTGTTCTTTGATATTTTTTGTGCAAATGCAAAACATGCCGTGATGATATGACTGCAATGATTATGTTTAACTTAAGAAAAAATTTGGGATGTTACATGGTGGTAGGGTTTTCCCTACCAGTGTGCTAGTGTTTTTTTATAATTTTGAAGCCAACCACCATGCAGTAAATACTTATAGGATACCATCCAATGTCTTAAACGAGTCAACTTCTATCTATTTAGCATGAATTTGCTTTCCCAAAAATTCCACCAAGCAGTGAAAAAACTAGAGAAAATAAAGAGCGTACTAACATAGTGCTATTATCGAATAAAGAAGACCACCAACCAATATCAACAAAATGGTAATGCATGTCTCAACCAAAACAGACGAAACAATATTACCTGGATAGAGGTGCTAGACACCAACTTCCTCCCATAGCTAGCCATTCTTGATCCAACGGTTATCAATGGAGCCTTTCAAGGTACCCACCACCATGCATCCAACATACGAGAACGATATGGTTTTGAAAGATTCATCTTCTTAGCTCATAATTTCCATGCCGACCAAGTTGACCCTATTATGAAAACATTAGATCAAATAAAGAAAATCCCAATAAATAAAGACTTACCCATAGCATCATTTGTGTGTACCACCTGCCATGAAAAATGATAAACATCAGGAGTTTTGAAAACTTTTGAAAAACTCGCTTCACAAAATTGACCTACCATGCATGAACATGTTTCAAGCCTAATGACCAAGGACGTGGCCATATCGATATCATAGTTTATGATCATTTTCCCATATTAGGTAGATAGATGCACCTAGATAAAGAGATAATATCAATTTTCCAAGTGACAAGGATGTTTTTTGTGTAAAGCAAGCACTCCCTCTATCCCAAAATAGGATGCATGTAGTTTTAGCTCAAATTCATGCTTTTTAAAATTTGGCCAACTACATAGAATAATGTGTTGATGTTTATAATTCCTAATCAGTATTGTTAGAACTATTATGAAATATATCTTCATATGATGCGCATTAGATATTGTAGACGTTCGTAATTTTCTCTATATATTTGATAAAATTTTGAATTTTTTGAATTTGACAAAAAATTATATATGCGTTCTAGTTTGAGATATACAGTATTGATGGAGTAGTACTACAATGAAGAATATTCCTCGTAATGCAGGGGGAAACCAAAGAGCAAGAGTGCAGCAGCAAGGAGAAGTTAAAGGCGGTGTGATATTAGAGCACTCCATGATGATGGGTTTTTGACATGAGGTACTAGTACTATAGCTTTTACAACGTACATACTCTACTAATAGAACGAGTAACAAATTTCGCATGAAAAACAAATTTGTTTGTTCTCTCCCATCCGCTGCCTCGGCAACCCCGCGCACATCGGTCAGCTGATCTATCTCTCGTCCATAGCCAGGCGCTGTGCTGCGCACGTGTGCCTTGCTACGGCGGCACTATGACTCTAGCGTGCTCGTCAGCTGCGTTGATATATAGAGGAAGGAACCACTTTGGGACCTGGAGGCAAATATTAGTAGAATTCAAACTTTTCTAGTCTCGTTTGAAATTCATGAATGTTCATACATCGTACACCATAATAGCTAATTTTGTCCCTAATTTCTTGAAAAGGGGTCAAATTTTGACTGGATCGAGATGTTGGATCTTGCAAAATAGGAACCTTAAAATGGTTTAAAAGACATGTGACCTAGATATATCACACATGTAGTTCCAATTTTGAGATAGTTTCAGCAAATTGTCGTAAAACCAGATTATAGCACGGACCTGGTAATATGAATGAAATAGGCTACAATGGTGGCATTTTATCCATATACTACCTTATAGTTGCTTCACAGAAAAACATTGTTTTCACTTTCATTAAATTATGCTAACGCCATCCTGTTCCACTAATATAAGCATAAAGCTTGAACATTACTGAAATTGCCCTAAAACTTAAACCCTAAACCCTAAACTATCAACCCCTAAACCCTCACCAGGCCGGTATAAGGAAATTCGAGATCAAAATTTGATTTCAATACTTTCATTAAATTACTCTAACATCATTCTATTTCATGAATATAGGCATACGACTCGAACATTATTGAAAATTCCCTAAACCCTAACCCCCTAAAACCTAAAATATGAGCCATGTACCTCTAAACCCTAGAAACCCTAACCCTCGACCCCTAAACCATGACCAAGAAGGTATATACCATGCACTTATAGATCAAAATTTGAGTTATACTTTCATTAAAATGTTCCTAGGTCATTCTATTCCATGAATATAATCATAAAGCTCTAACTTCATTGAAAATTCCTAAAACCCTAAACCCATAACCCCTAAAACCCGAAACACTATACCCTAAAACCTAAACCCTAAAACATGAAACACTATACTCCTAAACCCTGACCAATTAAGAAGTTATAATGCACACTTATATATCAATTTTTGAGTTACTTTTATTAAATTGGGAAACAACATTCTATTCGACGAATATAACCATGAGGCTTGATCATTATTGAAAATTCCCTAAACCCTAAACCCTAAAAAACACCTATAACTTAAACCCTAAACCCCTAAATACTAAAACCCTAAACCCTTCACCTCTCAACCCTAATTAAACCCTAACCAAGGATGTATCGTACACACATATATATATATCCAAATTTGAGATACTTTCATTACATTGTGTTAACGCCATTCTCTTCCACAAATAAAACCATAAAGTTTGAACATTATTGAAAATTTCCTAAACCCTAAAACCCTAAACACTAACCCCCTAAACCCAGACCAAGTAGGTATCACACACTTATATATATATATATATATATATATATATATATATATCAAATTTTGAGATACTTTTATTAAATTGGGAAACTCCTTTCCATTCGATGAATATAACCATGAAGCTTAAACATTATTGAAAATTGCCTAAAACTTAAACCCTAAAACCGCTAAAACCAAACCCCTAAATTGTAGAACCCTAAACCCTCAACCCCTCAACCCATAATTAAACCCTAAGAAGGTATCATGCACTTATATATATTCAAAGTTGAGATACTTCCATTACATTGTGGTAAAGCCATTCTGTTCCACGAATATAACCATAAAGTTTAAACATTATTAAAAATTCCCTAAACCCCTAAATCCCTAAACCCTAAAACCCTAAACACTAACCCCCTAAACCCTGACCAAGAAGGTATCACAAACTAATATATCAAATTTTGAGATACTTTTATCAATGGTAAGGAAATCGGTAATCGTTAACTGCTCGGTTGGCTTGGGAGTAGCGACTAATCGGAAATTGGGTGATTAACTAATTTATTCGGTCGACTATCAATCGGTGCAACCTATAAAAATTAGCACCTAAAACACATATTAATCCTATTGCACATCAACCATCTACCCTATTAAGGGTAGCCTTAATCTCCCAGATGAGATCCTCAAGGCGCTCGAGCTCTTGTATCTGAGGTCTGGTCAGCAACTACGAGGAATTGGTCAACAATGACAAGGAACTGGTTGGTGATTGCAGAAATCAAGCTCCTGGAGGCAGGGATCGAGCGGGAGCTTCGCAAAACCTACTTCACTAGGGTGGGCTAGCGGATGGATGGGCGATATGTGTTGATAATTTTGCAACTTTTTTGACCAAGTGTAGTGGTTAATCGGGAACATACCTAGTAATTGGAGTGTTAGACCTATTAATCGGGCTAGACGATTAACACAAACGATTAGTGGTAATCGACAAGGTTAGATCCCTAGTAGCGATTAATCGGCCTATTAATTGCTGATTCGACCTAGTTTTGAACAGTGACTTTTATTAAATTGGGCAATGCCATTCCATCCGATGAATATAACCATGAAGCTTGAATATTATTGAAAATTCCCTAAACCATAAACCCTAAAAACCGCTAAAACCAAAACCCTAAACCCCTAAAAACTAAAACCCTAAATCCTCAACTCATAATTAAACCCTAACTAAGTAGGTATCATGCACTTATATTGTCACATCCCAAAATTTACCAAATTTTGAAATGTGAAAAATAAACAAACAAAAAAACAAATGTTGAAATTTAGAGCGAGAAGAAACTTTTTGCTTCTAAATGGAAACATCAAAACCTTGGTTGAACAAAATTTGAATGAAAAAGCAACAAAAAAATTTCAAACTAATCAAACGCATTCATGCATGAAATGTATCTTGATTTTAAGCACTTGGAAAAGTTAAACCAAAAACCCTAAAGATAAGAGAAATCACCATCAAGATCACTCCAAGACTATGGATTTGTTCCATATAAAAATTTAGCAACAAACATTTCTAATTGACCAAAAATGGTAAACAAAAATATTATAAAACCATGGGAATTGATTTCACTCCATTTGGAGCCATGGATAAAAACTTATGATTTTAATAAGATAAAAGAAATATTCCAAGGTTAATAAATCTCCTAGCTAAGATCAACACCAAATTGTGAACAAAAGTAATCCGAAAAGGATTAAAAAGATAAATAAACATTAAATAAAATAATACAAATTGGAATCACTATTTTTGGAACTATAAATAAAAAGATATGAATTTTATAAGACAAAGAAAGAAATAAATAAGAATTATTGCAAAGAAAATTTAAACCATGGAAAAAATTCATAAGTAAATGGAATAAAAGTTTATTAAATAATATAAAAGGATAAAGTTTATTTAAATAAAATTATATGGGCTTATGAACTATATTCAAATTTTATTTAAATAAATGCCAAGGTGCAACACTCAAATTTAAATGATTAATAAATCATGAAAAATATTTGAAAATGAACTAAATAACCAACTTATATTATGTGTAAAATATTCTGAAAAGGTTGGCAAAGTTTTGAATCAATTTGGATGAAATCAAATTGATTTGAGTAAAACACAAAAAACAGAAAAAGAAAAGACTAAACAGAAGAGAAAAAAAGGGAAACCCAACCTAGCCCAGCAAACCTGGCCCAACACGGCCCAACACAGCCGACCCGGCCACCCCTCTATCCCCATAGATCCTTTACTCACCAGCTCACACCACACCCTCGCGCTGACCCTCTGTCCCCACCCGCCACGTCGTTCTCGTCGTCAACCTCACGTGCAGGAAACACTCCTCCCCTCTGTCGTTACTCTCCGTATGAATCCGAGTAAATACGCGCGTTTGCTAGAGTAATTTCCTCCCTCGACCATGCCCTCTTAACCCCCTCTCCATCCTCTCCTTTTCCCCTCATTTTCCCGCACCCGAGCACCCCCAGGCTGCGATGAATCAAGCTCACGCCGCTGCTGTCTCCGACGGTCTCCGGCGAATAATCCAGTGAGTCCTGACCTCCCCTTGCCCCCTGGTACATACTAGATTGTACTTCATCATCTTGTGCACCTAGTGATGCCGTCCCTTTGCCTGTTGGCACCCTGTAGGATCGTCTTTGTATTCGCTTGTGGGCAACCGACGACAAGCACCACGCCTTGCTCTCTACCTCACATTTCTATGACCGCTACCCTCAGGCGCACTCATGGATTCCTCGCTTCTTCTTGCTTGAGCCCTAGACGCTAGGCTTCGTCTCCTTCGGCAAACACCGCCGTCAGCATGAACTCTGGCAAGTAATTGGCAGCGAACCAGAGCGCCCTAGCCTCTCCCACGCTCACCTTGAGAACCGCTTCATCGCTGCTAAGCTGGTAAGCCTCTGTTCCCTCTCCCTTGCCCCCTGGCGTCACCGGACCACCGTCGACAGACGCGCCGCGGCCACACTCGCCAGCAGCGCCGCCCGTCTCTGGCAAAAGCATTCAGGGCCGTTAGATCTAAATCTAATGGACATGATGGGTCACTTAAACGAAGGGGTATCAATCCATCTGGGCCGCTCAGATTCATTTAGATCCAACAGCTCGCATCGCTCGATCCAACCGAAGCGGTATCGACCAACCAGAACATGCCACCTGTCTATGAATTAGATATAAAATCCAGATTTTGATCTATTAGATGTTTGAACTTGTAAAATCAATAACTTTTGATCTGTAATTCCAAAAAATACAGATTAGGTGTCTATGGATTCATAAAAATGAGACCTCTACATCTGTGGACTTGGTTTGCCTATTTGATTCTATAAAATTAGGTTTTTAGGCAGATACTTGTTTAGGACTATTTTGAGTATAAAAATTGTTCTAAAAAATATTTTTGAGTAAATCCATTTGCAAATGGTTTTGTTTTGAACCCTCTGATCATCAACACTAACATTTGAAATTAAAAATTATTCCTTTGAATAAAAGCATTTCTAGTAAAACAAAAATTATTCAAATGACTTATTTTCACTAACTTGGTTTCAAATGAAATTCCACTTTTATAAAAGACCAGTAGGTGTTGTGAAATTCCCAGAACTTTGTTATAAACCACATTTTCAATAAAACTATTGAAAAGGATACAGATGCCGCCTAGAGGGGGGTGAATAGGCAGTTTAAAACTTTTACGAGATGGGCTTAACAATGGGGGAATAAAACTAGCGTTTACTTTGTCAAGTACAAAACCTATATAAGCTACGGTTCACCTATGTGCACCAACAACTTATGCTAAGTAAAACAATCAACTATGTGATAGCTAGATATAAGAATTCAAGCACGAAGTTTATCACAAAGTAAAGTGCATAAGTAAATAGCTCGGGTATAGAGATAACCGAGGCACGCGGAGACGATGATTTATTACCGAGTTCCTCCCATAAAGAGAGTACGTCTCATTGGAGAGGGGGTGGTATCAAACCACCTACGCCTCAAAAGGCCTCCCTTATTCTCCGGTGAATCTCACCCCAACGGGATCGATCCACACTTCCACTATCGGTGGACTTGTCGGTGGCAATCCGGAACCTCTCACAAGGTTGGGGCACTTCTCCACAACTTAATTGGAGGCTCCCAACAAATGCCACCTGCAACACCAACAAACCGTCTAGGGTTCCAAGAACCCAAGAGTAAAAAGCTTCTCAACTTTCACCCAATCGAATCCTCAATGAGAACTCAAACCGATGCACCCAATGCAATGGCAAGAACACAAGAAGTGCTCAAGTCCTTCTCTCCCAAATTCCACCAAAGCTACAAAAGCTAGCGGGAGAATAAGAGAGGAAGAACACAAGAGGAAATCCACAAAAGAAACCCCAAGATCTATATCCCATATGTTCTCCTCACATGAGAGATGGATTGGTGCAGTTGTAGATCTAGATCTCCCCTTTCAAACCCCCAAAAGATTCAATAAATATGGGAGGTTTTGAGAGTATTTGCAAGCTCTTGAAGATCCAAACAATGGAGGAGAGAGAGAATGCAAGCCCCAGACCTAAGGAGGAAGAAGGGGTCTATTTATACCCCTCCCCAACGAAATATGACCGTTTGGAACCTTCTAGGCCGGATAATCCGCCCCTCCCCCGAATATTCCGGGTTCCCCGGGCCAAAAAAATGGCTAAGGACGTCAAGGCGCGACCCTCAGTATAGGGGCGGATAATCCGCCCTCGGAGGGCCGGATAATCCGCCCCCATTACTGGGAGCCATGCCTCAAAGTCCTTAGCCATTTTCCAAAAATTGGTCCGGATAATCCGCCCCCCTGAAAACTGGCAGGAACAGCAAAACTAAAACCATCATAACTTTTGCATTCGGACTCCGATTTTGATGATCTTGGGATCGTTTTGAAGATAGTAACGAGCTCTAAAAGATCATGCAGGGAACTATCATAGTACAGCAAGGAAGGATAGAACCAAATGATGAAAGGTTTAACCTATCTAAAAAAGAAAAATCGGTAAAACCTCCAATATCGAAAACACAATAAAGAATGCATATGAAATCCATTTTCGATGAACTTGGGCTTGTTATAGAGATTGACACAAGATATAAATCCTCTCATGGATAAGTACCAAGAAAAAGTATGCCAAGTATGCAAAGGTTTGAGCTCTCACCGAGGGATATGATCAAGTTACTCACTCGAGAGCCCGTCTTGATAGTACGGTTATCTATCCTATAAACTGGTCTCCCCAACTAAAACCACGAGACCGGTAAGAAATAAACCCTATCAAGATCAAACCTTTGCCTTGTATATATTCCACACCTCAAGATGGAGCACATTTCTTGATTGCACTAGCATATGCTAAACTTCTACTTGACCAATCTCCAGATCATTCCTTGAAACCTTGATCAACACTTGATCTTCTTCACTTTATTATTATTCCAACCTTGAAGCCACCAAATGGTTCAAGCATTATCTATGGACAAATACTACAAGTAAAACTCAATGAAAACATAAGTCCATAAAACATTGTCATTAATTACCAAAACCACACATGGGGGCACACATGTTCTTTCAATCTCCCCCATTTTGGTAATTTATGACAATCCTTTGAGAGGGTTTATATAATCAACTTAACAAATAAAAATGGTTGCGCTCACATCAAATACTACACAAGTATGTGATGTTGGTACACCCATAATATATAGAGCAAGCTCCCCCACAGTATATGCACGTGTGATGAACCATTACTATTGGTGGAGTTTCCTCTATATATTCAACATGCAAAGCAACAACAAAGATGCAAGAGCATGAGAGGCAAATGATTAAGAAAAAACTAAAGTCATAAAACCAACTTCCCTTGAACCCTCCAAAACTTCTCCCCCATTGGCATCTATTGCCAAAATGGCTGAATAGTTCTAAACGACCAATATAGTGAGAATTCCTCCAAATGTGTGCATTTGAAACAAATTTATTATGATAAAACATTTACACATATCCAATGATGAATACTTAGGAGGAGGTCAAACTATATTGAGGATCAAAAGATTGAAAAAAAATAACAAGATGAAGAAGCATCAATAAATGATGCAAGCAATCAAAAGATCCAAAAAACCACTTGACAAAAGGAACATAGCAAATGAAAGATTGATAATATTATAAGATCGAAAAGAGAGTGATCTACATAATACGAGGAGGCTCCCCAAGGTTTGTGCAAAAATTATAATTTGCATTTGAGTACAATATGGACAAACATGGCATCCTCACTCCCTCGATATTATTTCAAACACAACTTTGTACAAAAGAGCATATACCATGGCATAAAACTTGCAATAAACAAATTGTTGAGCAACGAGTAAGATACAACATAATAATAGGCTCAATGACAAGGATGTGTGAGAGGCATGACAAAGCATATTATAAGACTAATATAAGAATGTGCATTGAGCATCAACATAGTGTTCAGTGAATGATATTTCTTAGTATGACCATACAAAACACACCAAACAAAGGAGATATCAAAAACAGGGAAGTAACATCTCTCATGTGTATAAGTTTCTAAGTGGACAATCTCATGAAGATATTTATCAACAAAGAAACCTGTACACACAAAATAGATACTAAAATAAATAGAGCAAGATATCCAAAATAGAACTAACCTATTGACAAGATTCCATAGTGCCAGTTGCCTATTTTCTTCTTTTTTTTGTAACAGAAAGGAAGAAAATCAATATTATTGGAATTGGATGGGACAAAATCCAAAGTCATTATTTATCCTGGACCAACACGGAACCATGAAACAGAGACGGAGTAGGGCACCAGGGTGGCCACACCCCCCACAAGCGCGGGCAAGCCCTGGTGGCGTGTATAGGGGGTGTGGGCCCCCTGGCCCACCATCGACCTTGCCTTCTTTGCCTATAAGAAGCCCCTAGGGAGAAAACCTTAAATCATCCATCATACTTCCAGAAAAAGTTCCACTGCACCGCCGCCACCGAAGGGGAGATTCGGGGGACACAACGTCTCTGTTCTGGCAGCCTGCCGGGATGGCGAAGTGCCCCCGGGTCCATCTTCATTGATCTCCACCACCATGTCCATCACCGTTGTTGATATCCATGATGAGGAGGGAGTATTTCTTCCTCGTGGCTAAGGGCTCTACCGGTAGCTATGTGTTCATCTCTCTCTATGCATGATCTTATTGTGGTCATGAGCTTTATAATCTAGTAGATCTACTCTGTTACTCAAGTGATTTAATAGATCTCTGCTCTCCCCATGTGTGTGAAAGTGATAGTGTGCACGCCATGGTGGCACTTAGGCTAGAGTCTACATAAATACTCATCGTTCTTTAATAGATCTATGATTTTCCCCACGTGTGTGAAAGTGATAGCATGCACACCATATGTGGAACTTAAGCTAGGTTACATATATATTTATCATGAGTATATTTGGAGTTGGATGTATTTATGAAATTGTGGTGTTTTTTGGAACCATCTAGCTCTCAAGATGACATTATGGGGTTATCTAGACGGGAAAGGCGGACTTTGAGGTGTGCTGTTATAGCCCTACCATGGATTAGAGTGTCCAACCGGAGAGTAGTTTAGAGTAGTATCATGAAGAGAGGATATTTATATGAGAGAGTGTTCCCTAGTGAAAGTATGATCCCTAGGCCTTGTTTCTAAACATTGAAACACTGTTTGCATCTAGAGCTATTGCATGTTTGCTTGTTTCCATCTTTATTTCAGTATCACACACGTTACCCCACGTCAACAACAAGTCAGAAGCTATTTTCTGGCACCGTTACCACTTGTATTTCACTATCTCTTCGCCGAACTAGTGCACCTATACACCTGACAAGTGTATTGGGTGTGTCTGGGACACAAGAGACTTCTTGTATCTTGAATGCAGGGTTGCTTGAGAGGGAATACCTTTGACCACTTCCTCCCTGAGTTCGATAAACCATGGGTAATCCACTTAAGGGAAACTTGCTGCTGTTCTACAAACCTCTGCACTTGGAGGCCCAACAACTGTCTACAAGAATAGAAGTGCGTAGACATCAGGTCCCTTTTCGCATTCTCTCCAAGAGGCGTGAGTTTGCCTACCAATTAGATCTACCTTCAAGCTTTCTAGAGGTTCTTGATCTATTTCATGTGTCTCAACTCAAGTGTTGCTTCAAAGATCCCATTCGTGGTGTGGACTATGAAACTTTGGATATCCAAGATGATCTAACCTACCGAGAATACCCTGTTCGTATTCTTGATGAACCGAGCACAAGACTCATCGTCAAACCATTAAGTTCTTGAAAGTTCAATGGTCTCATCACTCTGAGTCAGAAGCAACCTAGGAACATGAAGATCGTCTTCGATCTGAGTACCCTGCCTTCTTTTCTAAAACCTAGGAATCTCGGGTCGAGATTCTTGTAAGTGGGGTAGAGCTGTAACATACCACCTTTTGTGTAATATTAATAAAGACATGTTTGAGCATTGCATGCATGCATTACACTTGCACCTTGATTAAATCAAATAAACACAAACAAAACCCTAATTTTTCTCCCTCTCAAAACCATTCAAATGGTTTTCGTATTTTGAAAACTACCCAAATGAGTGGAGCCCAAATTGAGTAAAAGGGTCCCACAATATCTTTATAGTTTTACAAAAGTCTTTGGTAATTTTGAAAATATAAAAAACAGATTACAAATGAAAAATACAAACAGAAAAAGAGAAAACAGAAAAGAAAAATGTTTTAACAGAAAAAATAGAACCCTAACTCTACTGGCCACAGCCCAGCCTCTTCCTCTCCCTCTTCTCTTTCTCAGCCGCTTGCGTGCGCCGTAGAACAGCCCATCAGCCGGCCCACTCCTGTCCCAATACCGGTTCGCCTGTTTGTTCCTCGTCATCTTCGTCGATGATGACCAAGCAGCTCGCTGTCGACACTGCCGCCGTCCATCGCCGCCGGCGTGCGCCAAGATGCGTGCCGCCGCCCGCCGGTGTCTACAAGTACGTCTCCATCGTCATGGAGGAAACCCTATGTAACATCCCTAAAATCATGTTTTCAAAGATTGCATATCATTCATGCATGCATATCATTTAGGGATCAATTTCAAACTCATTTCAAGAAAACAGAAGCACTGGGTGCTATCATTTTATGTGAACAAACATTATGTCAATGCCACTCCCTAGTGAGGGAATATTTGTTTCAAAACCATTGTTGAAAGTTCATAGGATTGGTTTGGCTGTGAGCAAGGCTCGGGCAAAAATTTACAAAACAAGTATGGTTTTAAACCATTTTCAAAACCTATTCAAATCAAGTGCTAAGCACTGTTTATTTTTGATTTTTCAAAAAAGACCAAGCAAGTCTAACAAGACAGCAAGGTTTTATGCCCAGAAAAGGTTTGGTTTTCAAATGATTTTGAATTTGTTTGAAAATGAATCCTAAAAATCATTCTGGAAAAAGAAAAGGAATCAGAAAACCCAACTGGGCCTGGCGCCAGCCTTTCGGCCCATCAGACAAAACAGCCCACCCGGGTTCCCTCTTTCTCCTCTGTTTCTCACCGCACCCGCACACACCCCCTCACGCTGACCACTGGGCCCCATCCACGTCACCGTCGTCTTCCCCAAATCTCGCGAAGAACACGTCGCCGCTGGCCGTTGCTGGCGTTGATTGCGCGGCGTAATTGCCATTGAATCTGCATGCGTTTCCTATCGAGCCCCTGCCTACTTAAACCCCTCTGCACCGCGAGTATTTCCCCTCACTCAGCACCCCCACTCCGCCACCAGGCTGCCGGCAATTCGAACTACAACTCCGCTGCCCGACGCACTCCGGCGACCCATTCCGTTGAACCTCGTGCTCCCCTTCACCCCCATTCATACGAGCTTGCCTGTCTTGCCCGTGCGCATCTTCTCACACTTTCTGTTTGCTCTATATCGCCCAGGTCGTCGTCTTCGTCGAAGCCCGCAAACAACCGAAGAGCCGTCCAACTCCGACGAGCAATCACGGTAAAAATAGACCGCCCCTTGATGCCTAGTTCATAGGACCGTGTTTGCCTCGCCTCTGTGCATCTCCTAATGCTTTTCGTGCATCTTATTGCGCCATAGAACGTCGCCTCCGTCTCCGGCAGTGAGCACCCGACGCGGAAGCAAACTCCGACGAGGATTTCCGGCCGAGCCAGTGCGCCCCTGTCCCAGCAAAGACCACGTTGAGCTTCCTCGTGACCGTGTGAGTCTGGTAAGGCACGCCACACAACCCAGCCCCTCCTGTATTCGCCGGAGCGTCACTGACAGAGCGTCGCCGCCGCGCCACCGTCCTCAGTGCCGCCAGACTTTAGTCGCTTGATCGCGAGCCGTTAGATCCAGATCCAACGCGTTAGATATATCACTTAAACAAAGGGGTATGGGCCAGATCTGGCCGTGTGATTTCATTTAGATCGTGCGGTCCACACTAGTCGATCCGCGCGAATCAGTACCGACGAATCACAGAGCGCCGCGTGGCCTGTGTTTGAATTTAAAAACAGAAATTTGATCTATTAGTTAACCCAACTTGTAAAATTCATAACTTTTGATCCACACGTTCAAATTTTACAAATTTTATATCATTGGAATTAGGAGAGAAAATCCTATCTGTTTATGCAATGTGTTTAATATTTTCCCTCTGTAAAAATGGTTGTTTATGCAGAAACTTGTGTAGGCTTATTTTGATTATATAAATTATTTTTAAAATGTTTTAAGGATCAAATAAGGTTTATTTTGAATATCTTGGACTTGTTTATGTTTTAGTACTGTTCACTTGTCTTGTTTGGTGTAGAAAAATCATCACATGGCATGTGCATGCATTCATATATTTTTGTTTGTATATATTTTGTATGTGATTTTGGTGCCATTATTTTATGTGTAGATTTTGGTGCAAATAGTGATTGTGATTGTGAAGATTGTTGCTACTCCCCAAACTACCAAGGCAAGTGGTGCTTCATGATTTCATTCCTATATTTTTCAACCTTGCACTAGAAATATATTGTATAGACTTGCATGAATATTTTTGATCTATATGCTATGCTTGGGAAATCCTAGTAGTTGTAGAATGGCTAGAAATTTGTAAGTTAAGATGCTTATCAATCCTAGTAGTAGTAGCAACCAAGGGTGGTTATATATTCATGTTATGTAAAAATATTTCTAAGTCTTTGGACTTGTGTTTTGCTTAATAAAACAACTAAGTGAATGAATCACCTGGGTGGAATGGAAAGAATGGTTTGTGTTGAGTGGTTACACAAGGCCCATTTCTATGGTTTACCTTGGGTATCTCATTTGTGGAAAGCCACCCAGCAACAAAGGGATTTGAGATGCCATATGTTAAGAAGCTTCTAGTGCAGCCACATGGCAATATGGGCTCTGCCTGGATCACATAGGTTGCAATAACTTTGCCATTTGGAAAGTTGGTGGTAGTGGAATGATAGGTTGGAACGCGTCCATTTGGTCTAAGGGAAGGCTTCTGAAAGGTCCTGTCTTGGTGAAAATCAAGTCTTGTGGGGAAAGTGCACAACCTCTGTAGATGGAAGAATCTAAGTACTTAGCCATGTCCCTGGTATTGGACAACTTGAGCATCAAGACATGGAAGTTATCAAGAATCTCCTCATCCCAATTTCTAAGTAAAAACTTGTGGTTGAACAAGGATGAAGGTTCACCAATTTCTATTGGTGGTTCCTTGGGAAAGTTTTGTCAAAGAAAAACTTAGTGTTTTCAACTGATAGGTAAAACCTATTTTGAGCAAAGCAAGCCTAAGCTACACTTAGCCAAAATGCATATAGTATCTAGACTACTAATATTCTTCTAAGGTATCACTTGCCAATACTATTCCAATGTATTTACCCACTATGGCTATAACTTGTGATGTTGCAGGTTATTCTGATGATGATTAGGGGTTATGAGTCTACACTCAACATGCTTGTCTGTGGCACATGAAGATGAAGACTTATTTATCTTATTATATATTTGAACTCTTGTATTAGGCCTGTGGCCATGGAGTTTGTAAAATACTATGTTTGTCTCTGGAATGATATGTAATAATGACCTTTGTTTCTGTGTACTTCATCTTAAATTGTGGATGCTAGCATTGATCCAGGGACTAGCATTGCAATCATAGGGATCCTTACCTTTATAAAGGGAGGGATCTTACACCCTAGCACGCCAGTTCCCCTTTCTCCCTTATCCATTCTCCATGGTCGACGAACCCTAGCTCGCAATCGTCGTCGTCCTCACCGTCTCTGGCCACCCTATCCCAAGCCAACACTACCATTGAGTTCCCCATGTTCGACTCTGTATATCGCTAGCCCCTCCTCTCTCACGTGTGTGACTCCAATCAGCCGAATCGAGATCTCCGGTCACTGTTAGTCGCTGTTGATTCCCTCTGTTCTAGAGCTCGCCTAGCCTCCCTGTCACGCCCGTCGTGCCCACGGTGAGCTTTCTCGTCAGTATGGTGCCCTCCGTTTCTTCCCTCTCTGTATCCTTCTCCTCGTGCGAGCCCGCTGCCGCCGCCTCTGGAGCTCGTCGGAGATGACACTTCGGTGACCATTAGGGAGCAGCGCCTCCACTAGCATGCTCAGCGCGTTAGTCCGCATCGAATGCCCCTCTCCCGCAGCCCTGCGAGCTCCCTAGCACCAACCCTGCTCTTGATCTAAGAGCTCTGCCATTGCTGACATCATGATGGCGTCATCATGATGCAGTAATATCCTTTTCCTTTTATTTAATTTTTTTGTAATTGTTTCTAGAAATTAATAAAACCCTATGGGCCCTGCTTGTCAGAATTTTAATAATTTAAATATTTATGACATGTGGGCCCAAGTTGGAGAAATTCATAACTAATTCATTTCCAATCAGAAAATAGAAATAATATATCAAAATGTTCAGAAAAATGAGCTTTATCATATAAAAATGTAAGATTCCATATTTATACAAGTTTGAACCCTTACTTGTTTAGAGGAACACCGACAACCCCTAAGTACCATGGGTTCGATGGTTTGCCTAGCTAGGGCATCCCGGAATCCATTTAAATTGATGATGCATCTAGGGCTAGTCTATTACTTGTAATAACTCATATCATCCATATTGTATGAGCATTGAACATGCCATGTGTTGAATATTTCTTTTCCTTTTCCGGTGATTGGTTCTTTACGAATAGGAACCGAACCCGAGGTTGAAGTCAACACCACCGAAGAGCAGTACCAGTCCAACAACGGACACGGCAAGCAAAGCCCCACTCATACATATGAATCCTATGTTTACCAAGTATTTCATTCTCTCCATAGGAATGTGATTCAACAGTCTTTTATCAGTAGATAGAGTAATCCTATCTGATGCATGTTCCCATTTGTGAACTATAATACCTGATCCACTACTCCTAGCATAAGTAGGGTTTGGATTATGAGCATCGCTAGTGCCATACTTTAGTCGAGCTTATCCATGTTATCCAGATGATGTGCTGGAGGTGCGAATGAATATAGTATGGTAGGATGTTTTGATATGATAAGAGATGGATAATAAACATGCTAAGGCTTGTATGGGAGGCCACATAGGTTGTGGTTTTTGTAGTCCCATACTTTCCACCCTTAGGAACTGAGTTCTCGCCTCTTGAAACAAGACGAGCGTACAACCATACGGGGGCCTAGAAACCCCCTCGACTCACTAAATTGCCTAGTAGATTCCATGAGTCACATAGTTCGGGCGTTCCATTCGACATACGCATCTTGGTTGTTCTTGAATGGAGGTGAAGGAGGTGCATTCATAAAGGTAGGTAAGCGGGCCGGGAACAAGAGATGCACGACATCCGTGATATTGAACCCTGCGCACATTGCTAAGGACCGACTTCGGGACTTGAGCCATTACGACAGCATCTCCTTAGTGCGTGATTCATGGTCTCGGTGAAAGAAAGGTAAAGGTCATGGTCAACCACTCTCTACCGGCCTTCCGAGGAAGAGGGCTAATAATTTGGCATTAAGAATCGGTTGGTATGTGTGGGTAAAGTTGTGCACCCCTGCAAGGTTATAATCTTAACGAAAAGCCATGTCCACGGTTATGGACGACTTGGGAACGGATTCTATGATCATAGAGAAATATAACCGAATGATAAAACTTGGCCAACTAATGTGAGATCCAGAATACTTCCTCGGGGTTGTTGAGGGGGTAGTTCGGGAAGAGAGGTTTAGAGGATGATGGTTCTTGGTGGATATCGAAGATGATTCTAAGAGCTAGAGTTGTAGTCTTCTTATCCCCTATGAAAATGATATTACTAGACGAGCTTATACTCCTTCTTGTTTTAAAAACAAAAGATGGCTTTATGCAAAATAACTCCACTAGCCATAAGTCATGCGGAGTACACCCTATACTCAGCCTTACCTCGTTGATGTTTTTGTACAGATGAAGCTGTGCCAACTGAAGGTGGTTTCTAATTCGATGTCGACGAGTAGTTGGGGTTCCCGGGCAGCATCCTAGGATCTATGGAAGGGTCGATACTTATATTTAAGGCCTGTTAGGCCCTTTGTGAAGTTTGTTGTTTAGAACAACTTGTTTGCTTCCGCTGTTTGTTGTAATGATGGGTCGGGGACCCCTAGCTTGTATGATTGGTTTGTAACTCTGTTAAGAGTTTACCTTATTAATGTATTGTTTGTATGTTATGTAATGTTACTGATCATTCCCTGCGTGTTTCGGGATTTAGGTTAGGCTTATGTCAGACGAAGATCTGATATTTTTCTAGCACTGATCCCGGGTCGTGACAACCAGGATGGGTATATTTGGGTGGTAGAATCAGGTTGGTTCCGAATAGGTCTTTCTTATCTCTCTAATATCCGACAGTTGTATCGAGTCTATATAGGTTGTTTAGTGCATGTTGTGCTGCCTCTTCAGTCCACCATACCTATGTAAGTGAGAGCCGCCGAATTCTAAGTCTTACCATGTACTAGGCTTAGTACTGACCGCTCTCTTTTTCCTTTGACCTTTGTCGGCACCCCTGTTGTTTTATCAGGTTTTGAGATCGACATCGTTAGCAGGGTTACCCTTCCGACTTGGCCTGGGCAGGGTTATGGACGCCATTGGTTATTCTTCAGGGCTATCCCAATTTGCATTTTGTCCATACTAGGATATTGTATCGTTTCAAGGTGATTTGGATCTTTGTACTGTATATCTGTATTCTTGACTCTTGGAGTCGTGTTGTATATATATATATCTGTTCTGTGGGTTCCATCATGGACTAATGTGTAATTCTATTACTTAGTTTTCCACCCGCACAAAGGTTCCTGCTGGGTACCTTTGAATCATTTCTATGGGGGTTTGGCAGGTATCACTAAAAATTGCATTGGGACGATCCGAGGGTGTTACATCCATCATTATAGAGTCTTCTCCATAATTTCTCTAGACCATGTTACCAAAATTGACATATTTTAGTACATTGCCATATTATCAATTTATTGCAAGAATTTAACCAATAAGATTGAATGGGTTTATCCATTAAACATGTTACTTTGTGTGAAAATTGGCATTATGTCATATTGAGCCATAACCTTCCAAGTTTATTCACAAACAAAAACAATGTTGTCACTTGGAAAAATAAAAAAAATCAAATTTGGATGCTCCCTTTATAAAGCAAAGATTGATTGGCCAAGATGAATCTAATGTACGGTGTACAAAACATGGACATGGTATCTACAACTATGGTTGTGCAAGTAAAAAAAGAAATTACGGCTGTGACATTGGTTATCTTGTTTGAAACATGGTAGATTTCTATCAACTCATTACATGCTCGAAAGCGTACAAGCGTCTGGGTCTATCTTACGGGGACAACATCCCCAAGTGGGAGTTGGAGTAGCATACCTTAGAAGCTTTAGCTTCAAAATTTCGAGAGAGCGCTGAAATATCCTGTCCATCCATTCAAACATGCGGCCCATTCATTCAAACATCCAGTCCCAAACATACTTGAAATTTTTTAAGAATGCAAAATTCCTCTTCTATCCCTGCTATGGAAACAAGAACCCGAGGAACACTACAATAATAGAGGGATATACGTGTTAATTTTGCGTTCTCCCACGTGCATCCCCCCATCGACATGGTTCCCTGACCTTCTTCAACAAGTAATTACCCGCCCGCCCACTCTGGCCTTAGACTGACTTTGTGGACCCACAATGCAAGTCACCCGCATGTCAGTGACCCAGAATTATGGGAATTTTTTTCTCTAAATCGAGATAAACTCGTTAAACTCGGCGAAACTGGCTGGGAAAATTGAAAAATTTACGAAACCTGTGCATTATTCGCCAAATAATTCATACTTTGTGAGAAGATTGCTGCGTTGAGACTTTGAACCATATATAGTCTTTGATCCATAAAACTGGTGCAATGATATAATTGGTAACGCCATTCTATTTCACAAATAGAACCATAAAGTTTGAACATTATTGAAAATTCCAGAAACCCTAAACACTAAACCCCTAAATTCGGACTTATAGATAAAATTTGAGATACTTACATTAAATTGGGCAATGCCTTTCTATTCGACGAATATAATCATGAAGCTTGATCATTATTAAAATTTTCCTAAACCCTAAATAACCCCTAAAACATAAATCCTAAGGTCTATTTTGATTTATAGGATTCCCAAAACAAAGGAATAGGAAAACCATAGGATTGGAGTGGCATGACCTCTTGAATCCTATAAGAATAGAAAACTACATGAATTTGGATCAAGTAGGTGTTTGAATCATAGGAAAAGAAAAGTAATTCAACCATGCGGTTAGGATGAAGGGAAATTTTCCTACAAAATAAAGAGCATAGGAATCCTTTGAAGGAATTACTAAGGATTGTATTCATTTGAATCAAATGACCAACATAGGTATATCTCCTCAGGGAAAAAATCCTTCACTAATCCTTTGAAATTACTTTGAATCAAACAAGCCCTAAGCCCATAAAAACTAAAACCCTAAACCCTCATCCCCTTAACCCTTAATTAAACCCTAACCAAGTAGGTATTGTAAACTTATATATATCCAAATTTGAGATATTTTCATTACATTGTGGTAACGCCATTCTCTTCCAAAAATATAACCATATAGTTTGAACATTATTGAAAAGTCCCTAAACCTTAAAAACCTAAACACTAACAACGTAAACCCTGACCAAGCAGGATCACACTCTTATATACATACATATATATATATATATATATATATCCAATTTTGGTATACTTTTATTAAATTGGGAAATGCCATCCATTCTACGAATATAACCATGAAGCTTGAACGTTACTGAAAAATCCCTAAACCCTAAACCCTAAAAACTACTAGAACCAAAACCCTAAACCCCTAAATGCTAGAAACCTAAACCCTCAACCCCTCAACCCATAATTTAACCCTAAGTAGGTATCATGCACTTATATATATCCAAATTTGAGATACTTCCATTACATTGTGGTAACGCCATTCTATTCAATATAACCATAAAGTTTGAACATTATTGAAAATTCCTTAAAACCCTAAACCCTAAAATCCTAAACACTAACCCCCTAAACCCTGACTAAGCAGGTATCACACACTAATATATAAAATTTGGAGATACTTTTATTAAATTGGGCAACGCCATTCCACTCGATGAATATACACATGAAGCTTGAACGTTATTGAAAATTCCCTAAACCCTAAACCCTAAAAACCGCTAAAACCAAAACCATAAATCCCTAAATACTACCCTCAACCCATAATTAAACCCTAACCAAGTAGGTATCATGCACTTATAGATCAAATTTTGAGAAACTTTTATTAAATTGGGTAACACCGTTCTATTTCATGAGTATAGGTATACAACTCGAACATTATTGAAAATTCCATAAATCCTAACCCCCATAAAACCTAAACCCTAAGCCCTATACCCCTAAACCCTAAAAACCATAACCCCCTGACCCCTAAACTCTGACCAAGCAGATATCATGCACTTATATATCAAAATTTGAGATACTTGCATTAAATTGTTGCTCTATTCCAAGAATATAAGCATAAAGCTGGAAAATTATTGAAAATTTCCTAAACCATAAACCCCTAAAACCTAAACTATAGTCCCCTATCCTATCTTATCTCTTACCATCTTTCCAATATATAGTGTATGAATAACTTTGAATATTGGACGTTGGATCAAGACTTGCGAATCCCAACAATTATAGTGGTAGGATCATCTTTTACTTTCTATTAGCGTCTACTAGAACATACTATTGATAGTGTTTAGCACAATGAAGGCTATGCACAATCCTCAAAACACACTTCTCCATCGTTCTGGAATCTTCTCCATCATTTCTCTAGACCATGTTACCAAAATTGACTTCTTTTTATTAGATTGACATATTGTCAATTTATTGCAAGAATTGAGCTAGTAAGATTGAATGGGTTTATCAGTTAAACAAGTTACTTTGTGTGGCAATTGGCACAATGTCATATTGAGCCATAACCTTTGAAATTGATTCACAACCAAAAACAATGTTGTCACTTGGAAAGATGAAAAAAATCATATTTGGATTCTCCCTTTGTAAAGCAAAGCTTGATTGGCCAAGATGCATCCAATGTATGCAATACAAAACATGGACTCAATATCAACAACTATGGTTGCGCAACTAAAAAAGCAACTATGGTTGTGACTTTGGTCTTGTTTGAAAGATGGCAAATGTCTATCAACTCATTAAATGCTCGACATCGTATAGGTGTCTGGGTATATCTGACGGGGACAACATCCCCAAGTGGGAATGGGAGTAGCGTACCTTAGAAGCTTCATCTTTAAAATTTCGAGAGAGCGCCAAAATATCTCGCCCATCCATTCAAACACGCCGCCCATTCATTCAAACATCCAGCCCCAAACATACTTCACCTTTTTTAGAATGCAAAATTCCTCTTCTATCCCTGCTCAGGAAACAAGAACCCAAGGAGCACTGCAATAATAGAGGGATATAGGTTGTATTTTTGTGTTCACACATGTGCCTCACCCCATCAACGTGGTTACTTGCCCTTCTTCAATAAGTATTTACCTGTCTGCCCACTCCGGCCTTACACTGACTTTGTGGACCCACAATGCAAGTGACCTAGAATTATGGGAAGTAGATATTCCCATATTTTGTAGTTCAAAATTCGGACATTTTTCGCTAAACCGAGATAAACTCGTTAAACTTGGCGAAACTGGCTCAGAAAATTGAAAAATTTACGAAACTTGGGCATTATTCGCCATATAATTCATACTTTGTGATAAAATTGGTTCGGTGAGACTTTGAACCATATATAGTCTTTGAACCATAAAATTGATGCGGTGATAAAATTGGTAACGCCATTCTATTACACAAATATAACCAAAAAGTTTGAACATTATTGAAAATTCTCGAAATCCCTAAAACCTATAACCAAAACCCCTAAATCCTGACCAAGCAGGTATCATGCACTTATAGATAAAATTTGAGATACTTCCATTAAATTGGGCAATGCCATTATTTTCGACGAATATAAGAGTGAATCTTGATCATTATTGAAATGTCCCTAAACCCTAAACCCTAAACAACCCCTAAAACATAAATCCTAAGGTCTCGTTTGATTTGAAGGATTCCCAAAACATAGGAATAGGAAAACCATAGGATTGGAGTGGCATGACCTCTTGAATCCTATAAGAATAGAAAACTACACAAATTTGGATCAAGTACGTGTTTGAATTACAGTAAAAGAAAAGGAATTCAAACATGAGGTTAGGGTGAATGGAAATTTTCCTACAAAATAGAGAGAAAATGAATCCTTTGAAGGAATTACTAAGGATTGTAACCCTTTGAATCAAACAACCAACATAGGTATATTTCCTAAGGGACAAAATCCTTCACAAATCCTTTGAAATTCCTTTTAATAGAACAAGCCCTAAACCCCTAAAAACTAAAACCCTAAACCCCAGCCCCTCAATCCATATTCAAACCCTAACCAAGAAGGTATCTTGCACTTATAGATCCAAATTTGAGATACTTTTAGTAAATTGCGGTAACGCCATTCTATTCCACAGATATAACCATGAAGTTTGAACATTATTGAAAATTCCTGAAACCCTAAACCCCTAAATCCTAAAACCCTAAACACTACCCATCCTATACCCTGACCAAGCAGGTATCATGCACTTATAGATGAAATTTGAGATACTTTCATTAATATAAATTGGCCAACGCCATTCTATTTGATGAATATAAGCATAAATCTTGAACATTATTGAAAAATCCCAAAACCCTAAACAACCCCTAAAACCTAAACCATAAACCCTAAAACCTCAAACCATAATTAAACCACAACCAAGTAGGGTATCATGCAGTTCTAGATCCATATTTTAGATACTTACATTAAATTATGGTAACGCCATTCTGTTCCACAAATATAAGCATAAAGCTTGAACATTATTTAAAATTCTCTAAACCCTAAACCCCTAAACACTAAACCCTAAAACCCCCAAACCCAAAACCCCTAAAAAACCTGATAAAGTAGGTATCATCTCCTTGTAGATCAACATTTTAGATATAATTTCATTAAATTACCCTAACGCCATTCTATTCCACGAATATAAGCATATAGTTTGAAAAATATTGAAAATGTCGTAAACCTAAACCTAAACCCCTAAAACATAAACCCTAAACCCTAAAATTAAACCTGAAATACTAAACCTCTAAACCCTGACCAACAAGCGGCTATCATGCACACTTATAGATCAAATTTTGAGATACTTTTACTAAATTGGGTAACACCATTCAACTTCATGAAAATAGGCATACAAATTGAACATTATTGAAAATTCCCTAAACCCTAACCCCCTAAAACCTAAACTATAAGCCCTATAACCCTAAACCCTAAAACCTAAAAACCCTAAAACCTCAACCCCTAAACCCTAACCAAGAAGGTTGGATGCACTTATAGATCAAAATTTGAGATAATTTCATTAAATTGTTCCTAGGTCATTCTATTCCACGAATATAAGCATCAAGCTCGAACTTTATTGATGCAAACTTATATTTCCTAAGCTCGAACTTTATTGATGCAAACTTATCGAACTTATAGAAACACTAAACCCCTCAACCTCACCAACAAGCATCTATCATGCAAACTTATAGATCAAATTTTGAGATACTTTTATTAAATTGGGTAACGCCATTCTATTCGACGAATATAAGAATAAAGCTTGAACATTATTGAAAATTACCTACACCCTAAACCCTAAACAACCCCTAAAACCTGAACACTAAACCCACATACAACTTATCGAAGTAGTTATCATGCACTTATAGATCAAAATTTGAGATACTTTCATTAAATTGTGGTAACGCTATTCTATTCCATGAATATAAGAATAAAGCTTGAAAATTACCTAAACCCTGAACATCTAATTAAACCTAAACCCTAAACTCCTATCTTATCTTACCACTATATAGTGTACGATCTTCGAATATTGACTGTTGCATTAAGAGTCATGAATCCCAACATTGCCAACCATTGGATCTTCTTTTAGATTTGATTAGCATCTTCTAGAAGATACTATTGATAGTATTTAGCACAATAAACATTAAGCACAAACCTTAAAACACACTTCTCTATCATTCTAGAATTAATGTTCTCCATCATTTCTCTAGACCATGTTCTCAAGATTTTCAAGTATTAGGTATAGCTAATAATAAATGTTGACTTCTACATGATACAAACTACAAGAACGAAATATACAATCATACTTTATAAAATTTTAAAATTTATGTTTACCTATTATATAATCTTACCACTATGTATAGTATATGAATTACTTTGATCGAACTTTGGCTGTTGGAATAGATCGACCAGCATATCGCACCTTTGCAAACTGTTGGATCATCTATCCATTCTAGCATCTAGAAGATTATCTATTTATAATATTTAGCACAATGATCTCTATGCACAAATCTCAAAACACAGTTCTCAATACTTCTAGAATCTTCTCGTCATTTATCCAGAGCATATATGTCAATTATTAGGTAGCTAATAGGTTGATTTATACACGATACAAAGTACGTACAAGAATCAAATATACAACCGATACTTTATGGAGGATGCTCAAAATTATAATTATTTTTGAGCTTCGGGTATTATAGTTATATATAAAAATAATATGTCATACTTCTATTATCTAATTCTCATGTGTGAAAGGCACATGCAACTTACTCATCACTATATAGTGTATGAATAACTTTGAACTTTGACTCTTTCATGAAGATTGGCAAATCCAAAAATTGCTAACCGTTGGATCTTAGAGCATCTCTAGTGGCTAGTGTATATGGTAGTCTAAGCCAAATATAGACCACCATTTACAAAAAATGTCTCTGGTGGCTTATGTATCTAGTGGTATAAACTTTAGACATCCTCAAAACTAGCTACTCGTTGTCCACATTTGGACAACCGAGCCATGACATCTAAAGCAAAGTTGGTCGCTCGCGAGCTTGCTCCTGTTCCAAATATCTTTTGTACTGAATTGCTGTATATATTGACTGATTGTATGCAGATGGACATATAGACTATCAAATTTATACTATCCACTAGAAAACTAAGGTCGTATAAAAAACAATATTTTTTGCACCATTTTCTATGTGGAGATATAGACTACCAAATTTAGACAAGAAACTAGATATCCTCTTATCCATTGTAGCATCTAGAAGATCCCATTGATACTCACGTGCAAGACACATGGGACTTACTAGTCTAATTTAATACTACTACTATATTACTATATCAAAATCTACTCCCCTTCTTTTCTTCTTCAATGACTTCTTTTTCTAACCGTTCGGACACACAGACCACCATTTTTAAATATCCCTCCTTCCTTCTCTAACGCCTACTAACTGTAATACCCCAATTTTAATACTAGATTTTTGTGTTTATTTAAGGAAAATAAATAGGACCTTGATGATATTTAATTCTGATATAGAAATAGAAAGTCAAAGAAAATAAATGAAAAGAATAAAAGAAATTTATTATAGCCTAGTGCTTCTACTCACAACATGTTGTTTAATATTGAAACCCTATAGTAGCAGCCAGCTACTCCTCGTTGTGGGGTTGTTGTAAAGCTAGGGTCACGGTTCCTTTATTTGTTTTTTTGTGAGAAATACATGGGCTGGTACTTATGAACTTGATATGGACTCGTTTAGCATTTGTTCTGTCCAATATAGTAGAGTCAAGCTGTACTCCGCCGCCATCCTTTTGTCCTAAATTTCTTCCAGAGGCAGCTCCCTCAGGCCACTGCCCTAGCATCCTCTCCTATCGCGTCGTTGTCGCTGTTAGTTCGTCGCTGGTGCTGTGAGGCTGGGAGACCACTCAATTCGTTTCGTCTCCAGCGTTGCTAGCCGAGTATCCGCCTCTCAATTGGTTAGTCCCCAATTATTTTGCAATGTTTTCCTACATAGCAATTTGTGAAGTAGTGTGCGTGGTTAGACAAACATGAGTAGGGTTTTTTTATCCTTTATCAGTCTTCAATTTTCGATTAAAGTTGGCATTACATCCATGTGTGAGTTTGGAGAAAGGGTCGGAGTGGTCTCCTAGGATTTGAGCTGTCCCTGCGCAAACTAGTGTTTTAATAATTTATAGTTTACCATGTTGGTTAGTCACCTAGATACTAAAATTCGTTTAGTGTCCAAATTTCTGTACTGCGATTAGTATCTTCTAGTGTTTTGTAGTTTTTTTCCTGAATATGACTTGTCCAACTTGTTAGTTCCTTTACTTCCTAGCTCAGCTTGGAGCATACGGTGATACACCCCTAGGTCTGTACCAAGTTATCTAGTGTTTTCGTTGGCCAAAAATCAGATTCGGGTCAGCTGTATAACATCCTTGCACATACTTATTTTTGACACTAGTAAGTTACAGGTAAAGAAAATAAAATGGTCCTTGGTCTAGACATAACCGGTAACTACGTTGAGTTTACCTTCTGTGGTATTTTGGCACGGTTCTATGTTTATATTTTTTTTGAAGGTCGACAACAGAGTCTTGTGCGTAACAGGTGTTGATACTTCTGTATTGTGATATTTTTTTTGAAGGTCAACAACAGAGTCTTGCACACAAACTGTGATATTTTTTTTGAATGATTCTGAATTGTGAATTGACTATGTTATGATGGCATGCGGTGTATTGAGTGTGATATATATGTTGCATAACAGGTGTTGATACTTCTGTTCGGAACCCTGCATCTCACAGTTTGTGTGCCCCGCAATTGAGTTAAGTTCATAACGGATAGTGAATTTCGCATATCTCTCTTCACTCAATTTTATTTAATGCTTGTGATATGTGGATGATGACAATGATAAAGATGATGATGGCATGTGCATATTATGCTTTTGCATACCATGATGATAGTGTGACCTATATTGGTGGGCACAATACGACTTTCATTGATGGGTTGCGATCCACTTTGGAGGCACCATCCACGAGTTGGAGCGAGTGGGTGCCGACGGGTGTCCACTCGAACGATACCGGTATTCGCGATGAGATGAGATGAGCATGTAGGACATAGTACTATGTTCTAATGGATGAATGATGTTTAATGATGTCCTGGTGTTTTGATTTGTGTAAAGTTACAATTTGTTTGTGAGCTTGTTGAGTCTTTGTACTCACCCTTGTTGCTTTCATGTTTTTAAGGTAAACCTTGACTATGTCATGCATGGGAAATATGGGAGTAGAGCTTCCACCTTCTACACATCATGCCCTCACCTTTAGCTTGGAACTTTGTCTTTCTAAATAATAAGATTCCATTATTTTGCTCAGTTTAGGCGTCCATTGAATAGTTTCTTAAAACAGATTTGGTTATCTTCTTACGTGTGGATGATAATTTTTAATTCCTAGTGGTTCAGATATTTGGTAAATGATTTGGGTGATGAACTTGTTCTATCTGGTGATGTATTCCTGTATCTTGTCATTCTTATAATCTGCCTATTGTGGATGTCCTTTTAAACAGAGGATACTGCCAAATTTTCCTAAAAAGTATTAGATATATTCTATGTGTAATGTATGTGGTAACATCTCAAGCGCTTGTTGGCTTGGGGTGTTACAGTTGGTATCAAAGCCTAGGCTTTAGGTCTCTGGGGTAGTATAATAGTTAATATGATAACTTCTAAGATGATTGAGAAATAAAACTTGTCTTTATTTATCTTAAACAACAAAGACTTGATTTATATTTTTAATAACTTAAAACTTGACACACTGGTGCACAATAGGATGGGTTTGGGTCATGCATTGCATTTTTTCGATGTATTTTTACTATTGATCTCTTTTACCATTTTTTTTGTGGGTGGGCATGTCGTTGTCATGAGAGGCTTATATGTTTTTTTATGGTTACTATTATCCCCTATGGTAGGTGGTTGACTAGAGAGTGAGGGAGACACCTCATAGTAGATGAATTTAAGATTGGGACGGAAATACTTAATCTCTTATGTTTTTCAGTAGTTGTGCCAAAAACATGATGAAAGTATTGGATTGATATATTCAGATATTTATGTTACTTCTTTGGGCACATGAGGACATATTTTAAGAGTTTTGTCTTGGCATCAAAGTTTGATTATAGTATAAGTTAGTGTGGGATATTAAATTTTTTGTTTGTCTATATTGTTTGAAGATTTTATTTATGTGTTAGGTTTTCTGAAAGGAATTTGGGAAACATTTTGCTAATCTGGAAGTTGTTGTGCATAAGGTGTTTGGTTACCAAAAGAATAAGATATATTGGATAACCTAAGATTGTATAGTAGTGGAGTAGATAATATAATGTTATGAAGATTTATCTAGATCCAGATCAGTATGAGAAGCTTTTCCTTTATCAATGTCTCTTAAACCATAATTTTGACATGGCTTCTTTATTCTCATTCACCTATTGATTTACTTGTTTGGCTTCATGGCTATAACCTAATAGAGGAATTAGTATTTTTCATTTTTTTTTGTCTATGATTTGTGAAATACGTATTCTCAAACATGTAATATAGATGTCTTCACTGACTATTAGTTTTCCAGAGTTAATACCTTCTATTATTCCTAATCTATGTCAGTTGTTTTCTTCTTTGACATTCGTTTAGTGTCCCTCCTCCCACTTTTGAGAATAAAGAATGGTGAACGCATTAGTCTCCTTGTACTAAATTTAGTTGATCTTTAAATAAAATCGTTTAAGCCTTTTCATTATTAGCTATTATAGAAGCTTGTCCTTCCTTTATCCTGTCCGTGGCTGTTTTATAGATCAAGACGATAGGCATCCATAAAGTGACTCTATACTTTCAAATGTGTGTTTTGTTCATGCAACCTTGAGGGTTTTTGAGAGATCAATAGATTAAACCTCATTGTAGAGCTTTACAACAACGATTGTTGGGAGTCAACCATGAACCCTGGTATGGACCCATTAGATCTATTTGCAATACAATTGAGGATGCCCGAGTGTTATCATTGTGTGATTCACTATCCAATTGCAGGGTTAATAATTTGGGTGCGGGATGGATTGGCATCCATACCAATTACCCTTATTATCTTCTTTTATACATTGGAGAGCGAATCACCATAATTTTTTCCTTAAATAGTTGAGAGGCGACGTTGTGCACCCTAATCCATAGAATGGTATACTGTTCCACATGTAGAGGCAACCTCTACCAAGCATAGGAGATGTAGTGAGGCTATACCTTCGTCATTTTTCGTACCATATCAAAAATACCCCCGGTAGACCCATCATTAGAGTTTCAGAAGGTTATGTGGTTTTATTTAGTTGTATTCAAGAATTTGAGACCGATGAGCATTCAATGGTCACACAACATCTACCTTTCCGTAAGGATTTCATGATTTATCAAGAGAAAAGGCAATTTCTTATGGGCAAGATACTATCCTTATTTCCAAGTTCTTAGTGGGAGGGGTGTTCAGTTTCTCTTTGATTTTACATGACACTGGACCTACCTTTATGTCTTCTAATCTTTTGTTATGATCATTTCAAGAATTCAAGTTGTAGTTGGACGATATTTTATCTAACGGTTTGGTCGACATAATATCACCTATAAGAGCACTTGCATGTTTACATCAATGAGAGATGGTAGTCGACAAAGGTTTGTGGTTTATCATAATCGAATGTGGTAAACATCAAAGAACATTATGAACTGCACCACATTGCCACATTGCCACGACGAGGACTTGTTTGATCAAGCTAATGGAGCGTAGGTATCCTGGGGATTAATCTTCAACCTTTTTATAACCAAACTCATGTGCGGGAACATGATGAAGACTGCATTCTCCACTAAGTATGGACGTAGTGAATGTAAAGTTAAGTCATTTAAATTAATAAAAGCCCAAAAAATGAACAGTACGCTATGTAGGTTTCTTGATAACTTCATGGTAGTGCTGATTGATGATATCCTAGTATATCCAAATACATTACAAGAGAACGGTCGAGTAGGCTTGTGCTTGGGACCTTGAGGAAGAATAAGTTTTTTTTGTGAAGCTAAAGAACTTTAAGTTTTGGCTTTAGGAAGAGGTTATTTCAGGTTAAGTGTGTGGTCAAGAATGATCGAGAGTTCATTGCTAATGCTTCTAGGAAATTGTAAAAGCATGGGAAGGGCTATCCTACTCATGATCTAGAACTTGCACCCGTAGTCTTTGTCCTTTCACTCCTGATTTGGAGGCATTATGAAGAATATTGTGATATTTTGACTCCTCTTAAGAGTCTCATATACCTCTTCAAGAGGAAGGATCTAAACTATTGCATATCTAGTACAAATATGGCAGGGAGAATTGTTTTTTATGCTCTTAGTCACAAGCATGTTCCTCTCACCAAAGTCTGTCTCGTTCCTTATTTCGAATAGATGGGACCATCATTTTGTTTCGCTGGTGTAGCACGTGACGAGACATGACTTTACCAATGACTCCAGACCAATGCAATAATTGATTGATTGTTTGAGGAAGTGCGAGGCGCATTCTTGCGAGTATAAGTAGAGAGTTCACTATAGAAGGAACCAGGTTTTTTTCGACTTGTGCCCATCTCTGTGTACCACACAAGTCCTAGTTGAAGGAGGACATTGTTACGGAGGCACATCGGATCCCTACACCACTCATACTATAGAAACAAAGGTGGAGATACAAAGATGTATCAGGGCCTAAGAAAAATACTTATTGGTAAACAAAAATAGAAACTTTATGTGGCTAAGTGTGTATCCTTTGGTGGGATTTGACAACGAGTAAAGGCTCAGCGTAAGAGCCCAATGGGACTACTGGATTCCTTACAGGTTCCAAAATGACCATGGGGTGACATTGACATGGATTTTGTTGGCCTACCTAGTACATGGAGTGGAAAAGATGTAGTTTTTGTGATAAGTTGCTCATTCATTCCCTTCTTATAGGGCTGCTAATTTGTATAAAATTCTTGGGAGATATTCTAGAGTACCCTGGGGATGCAACTAACACTTACTCTGACATTTCATCCCTAGGAAAAATGGCTAGACACTCAGAAGATATCTTGAGGTCTTGCATCCTATCTTGGTGAGGGAGCTGGGAGGATCACTGTAAGATCCCACCCTTATAAAGGTAAGGATCCCTGTGATTGTAATGCTAGTCCCTGGATCAACTCCTAGCATCCACAGTTTAAGATGAAGTACACAGAAACAAAGGTCATTATTACAACGTCATTCCAGAGATAACATAGTCTTTTACAACTCCATAGCCATAGGCTAGTACAATAGTTTAACTTAACAATATAAAATAGAAGTCTTCATCTTCATGTGCCACAGGCAAGCATGTTGAGTGTAGACTCATAACCCCTAATCATCATCAGAGTAACCTGCAACATCACAAGTTACATCCACATTGGGTCAATACATTGGAATAGTATTGGCAAGTGATACCTTAGTAGAATATTAACATCTAGTTACTACATGAATTTGGCTAAGTGTAGCTTAGACTTGCTTTGCTCAAAATAGGTTTTACCTATTTGTTGAAATCACTAAGTTTTTCCTTGACAAAACTTTCCCAAGGAACCACCAAGTAGAAATTGGTGAACCTTCACCCTTGTTCAACCACAAGTTTTACTTAGAAAATTGGGATGAGGAGATTCTTGATAGCTTCCATGTCTTGATGCTCAAGTTGTCCAATACCAGGGACATGGCTAAGTACTTAGATTCTTCCATCTGCAGAGGTTGTGCACTTTCCCCACAAGACTTGATTTTTACCAAGACAGGACCTTTCAGAAGCCTTCCCTTAGACCAAAATGGATGCGCTCCAAACCTATCAATCCCCTACCACCAATTGTCCATTTGGCTAAGTTATTGCAACCTATATGATCCAGACAGAGCCCATAATGCCATGCGGCTGCACTAGAAGCTTCTTAACATTTGGCATCTCAAATCCCTTTGTTCCTGGGTGGCTTTCCACAAGTGAGATACACTAGGTAAACCATAGAAATGGGCCTTGTGTAACCACTCAACACAAACCATTCTTTCCATTCCACCCAGGTGTTTCATTCACTTAGTTGTTTTATTAAGCAAAAACATAAGCCAAAGACTTAACAATATTTTTCATAGCATGATTATATTCCACCCTTGGTTGCTATTAGCTAGGCTAAGCATGGAAATAACAAGTATCTTAACTTAGAGGAAATTCTAACATTTCTACAACTACTAGGATTTCCCAAGCATAGCATATAGATACTTAGCAAAATATTAATGCAAGACCTATACAAAATATTTCTAATGCATAGGCAAAAATATTGGGACATAAATATGAAGCACCACTTTCCTTGGTAGTTGGGGGATTAGCAACAACCTTCACAACCACAATCACTACTAGCACCAAAATCTACACATAAAATGATAGCACCAAAATCACATATCAAAATATACAAACAAAAATATATGAATGCATGCAAATTCCATGTGATGATTTTTTTTATAAATCAAACAAGACAAGTATACAGTACTGAATCACAAACAAGACAAATATACACGAAATAAACTTTATTTAGTCTTTAAATCATTTTTCAAATAATTTCTATACTCAAAATAAGCCTATAAATGTCTCTGCAAAAATATCCAATTTTACAGAAGCAAATCATTATAGAAATTACATGCTTGGATAGAATTCTTTCTCCTGATTTCAATGATATAAAATTTGCAAAATTTGAACGTGTGGATCAAAAGTTATGAATTTTACAAGTTTGAACCACTAATAAATCTAATTCAGATTTTTAAAACAAATTACAGGCCACGCGGCAACTCCTGATTGGGCGGTACCGGTTCGCGCTGGATCACGCTCGCGGGCCGTTGGATCTAACTAACTAAGCATGGTCCAGATCTGCGCATACCCCTTCGCCTAAGATCTAATCGTGGACATAGGATATAGATCTAACGGGTAGTATCGCCCTGACCAAAGACTGGCGGCGCCAAGTCAACGGCGAGTGGCGACGCGCTCGGCCAGTCGTGGTCCGGTGGTTCTAGGAAGTAAGGGAGGAAACAAAGGGGCATACCGAGCTCGTGGGGTCGTCGCGGTGCTCAAGGTGGTCGAGGGAGGGACAGGGGCGCACGGACTCGACCTCTATTGCTCGCCGGAGAACCTTCAGTCGTCGGTTACTATCGCTCGTCATCGTTGGCGAAGATATAGATCGTGCCTAGCCAAAATAATGGTGTCGTTAGATGCGCACAAGTCTGGCGAACACGTGAGCAACAAAAAGAGAGAAGGGGGCGGTCAGGAACTACCAGAGGATGTCGCCGGAGTCGAGACAGATGGTGGTGCTTGCTTGTCGTTGAGGTTGCCGATGATAGAGAGCACGCGCGGGTGAGTGTGGGCTACTAGCAGGTGCAGAGGGTGATGGGGAACTCACTCGTGGTGTCTGTAAGGCAAGGGGCGATGGTGGTTGGCCGGAATTTGAGCTGGAGCTCGTCAGAGAAGTGGGTGGATCTGGGCTAATTCCGAGCAGCCTAGGGGCAGAGAGAGGGTGGCGACTGGGGAAAAGGAGGGAAGGACGCGGGCGATTAAGTACGCAAGGTCGGGGAGAGAATTACCGACGCATTCATTCGAATTGATGCGGGGTTAATCACCGGAAACAGCCGGCGTGATTTGGGGGAAGAATGAGTCGCGGGGTGGAGACGATGACTGGCAAGTGGGGCCTAGCGTTTAGTGAGATAGAGATTTGGGGTGGGGTCCAGTCGTCAGCGACAGCGCGGGTTAGTTCTGCGGTGCGAAACGTTTTCTGCAGGGTGGAGAGCTGTTGGGCTAAATGGGCTAATTGGGCTGGGTTGGGTTAGATTAGTTAGTTTGCTTTATTTTTTTCTCCCTTTCTCTTTTTCTTTTTCTGATTTGATTTTCTGGTTTGAATTCAAATGCCCAAATCAAATCTGTTTCAATTGGAATTTTCTCCAAACATTTGTTTATTGTTTCTTGCATCCTGGAGTGTATAAAGCACCTATTTAAACTCAAAATCAAAATGGGTTTGGAAATAAGGTTTAAAACTATGCCCTTAGTGAAATATTTTCAATAGGTAAAAGAATGGTTTTGATTTCATTTTTTTGTTTGAGAACCTTGATCAAGTTTTGAAATAACAAAAAACCCTAAGTTCAAATCTTTCTGGTTTAAATCAAGTAATCTCATATTGGAAAGTAGTAGTGGCTAATGCCTTGCTTACATAAAATAATAGACATTCAAATATTTCAGTTTTTGAAATTTCATTTGAAAATGATCCTAAAATGATTATGAATGCATGAATGATATGCAAGCTTTGAAAACATGATTTTAGGGATGTTACAAATCTGACCCCCTTAAGGTGAATCTCGCCCTCGAGATTCGGATAGGCTAGCAAATAGGTGAGGGTGGTCTTTCCGAAGGTCATCCTCTCTTTCCCATGTTGCTTCTTCTTCGGAATGATGGTTCCATTGAACTTTGCAGAATTTGATAGTCTTAGTCCGAGGAACTCTTTCTGCAGTCGCAAGAATCTTGATAGGTTTTTCCTCATAAGTGAGATCACTTTCCAATTGGACCTCCTCCAAAGGTATAGTATCCTTCAAAGAAGTCTCTTCCATCTCTGGATGGTATTTCTTTAGCTGACTCACATGAAACACATTGTGAACGGCAGACAATGATTCTGGCAATTCAATCTCATAAGCTACTTCTCCTTTACGACTCAAAATCTTGAATGGTCCAACATATCTCGGGGCCAATTTTCCTTTGACTCTGAATCTCTTCACTCCACGAAGTGGTGACACTCTAAGATAAGGTCTATCACCCACCTCATAGGTGACTTCTCTATGCTTAGGATCTGTGTAGCTTTTCTGTCGGGACTGTGCTATTTTCAATTTGTCTTTTACTAGCTTGAATTTATCTTCAGCCTCTTTGATCAGTTCTGGCCCGAACAAGTTTCTTTCTCCCACACCATTCCATAGTAATGGGGTAGTACACTTTCTCCCATAGAGAAACACAAACGGTTCCATCTCAAATAAGAGAATTCTACATAAGGCAGACTTTCATCCCAACTAGCTCCATAGTCTAGGGAACATTCCCTCAACATATCCTATAGAATTTGGTTGGTCCTTTCTGTCTGTCCATCAGTCTGGGGATGAAAAGTAGTACTGAATTCCAATCTCGTTCCCAATGACTCATGCAGTTGCCTCTAGAAATGAGAAGTGAATTGAGTTCCCAAATCTGACACAATACTCTTGGGTACTCCATGTAGACACACAATCCTATTCATATAGATCTTGGCCAACTTAGCACTTGTGTAGGTTGTCTTCATGGGGATGAAATGAGCCACTTTAGTTAGGCGATCCACTACTACCCAAATAGAATCATATCCTGACCTGGTCCTTGGCAATCCGGTAATGAAATCCATGCGAATCTTGTCCCACTTCCAATCAGGAATAGGTAGTGGTTGTAACAATCCGGCTGGTTTCTGATGTTCCGCTTTCACTCTGCTACATACATCACACAAAGCAATATGTTCGGCGATGTCCTTCTTGAGATTATTCCACCAAAATCTTTCCTACATATCCATGTACATTTTTGTGTTACCCGGATGAATGGAATATGGTGAGTTGTGTGCTTCCTGTAAAATTAGTTTCCGAAGCTTCGGATCTTGCGGAACGCACATACGTTTTCCATACCATAAGGTACCCTGTTCTTCTTCATGGAATCCTTTGGCTTTTCCCTTGCCAATCTTTTCCTTAATCTCTTCAATTTCCTTGTCCGTATTTTGGGCTTCCTTTATTTTGTCCAACAAGGTGGGTTGAACATCCAATGACATGAGATGTCCTTCAGGAACAATCTCCAATCTGAGGTCTCTAAATTGGGCACACAGATCATCTGGCAACTCTCCCTTAGTAAGGCCATTCACAAATACCTTACGGCTTAGTGCATCCGCTACAACATTTGCTTTACCGGGGTGGTATTGCAAACTCAAGTCATATTCCTTGATGAGTTCTAGCCATCTTCTTTGTCTCATGTTGATTTCTTTCTGAGTGAAGATATACTTCAAACTTTTGTGATATATGAACACTTCACATCGCTTTCCCAAAAGATAATGTCTCCATGTTTTAAGTGCATGGACAACAGAGGCTAACTCCAAATCATGAGTAGGGTAATTTACTTCATGAGTTTTTAGTTTTCTCGAGGCATAAGCCACAACTTTCCCTTCTTGCATTAGAACTGCACCTAATCCATGATGAGATGCATCACAATACACTTGGAAATCCTTCTCCAAATCAGGCAGACATAGGACTGGTGTTGTCACTAGTCTCTTTTTCAATTCTTGGAAACTGAGTTCACATCCTTCAGACCAAGCAAACTTCTTGTCTTTCTTTAGTAACTCCGTCATTGGCTTAGCTACCTTGGAGAAATTCTCAATGAACCTTCTGTAGTATCCTGCCAAGCCAAGGAAACTACAAATTTCCTTTACTGACTTAGGAGATTCCCACTCAGTTACAGCTGACAATTTTGTGGGATTAACTGCTACACCATCTCCTGACACAACGTGTCCAAGAAATCCAACTTCATTCAACCAGAATTCACACTTGCTGAATTTGGCATACAGCTTATGCTCTCTAAGATTCTCAAGTATCAAATGCAGATGTCCTTCATGCTCTTCTTTGCTCTTGTAGTAGATCAAAATGTCGTCGATGAAAACGACAACAGACTTGTCAAGGAACTCCATGAACACCTTGTTCATCATATTCATGAAGTAAGCTGGTGCATTGGTCAAACCAAATGGCATCACGGTATACTCATACAATCCATACCTAGTGGTGAAAGTTGTCTTAGGTATGTCTTGTTCCCTTATCTTAAGCTGAAAATAACCTGACCGGAGATCAATCTTTGAGAACACACAGGCTCCTTCTAGCTGATCAAACAATTCATTGATTCTAGGCAAAGGATATTTGTTCTTGATAGTCACCTCATTGAGTGAACGATAATCTATGCATAACCTTTGACTTCTATCTTTCTTTTCCACAAACAAGACGGGTGCTCCCCAAGATGAAGAACTTGGTTGAATAAATCCTTTCTGCAACTGTTCTCCAAGTTGTTTCTTGAGTTCTTTCAACTCATCAACTGACATCCTGTAAGGTCTCTTTGCTATTGGTCCTGATCCTGGCAGCAGGTCAATCAGAAATTCCACATCTCTATCTGGTGGCATTCCCGGCAGTTCTTCCGGGAACACATCTGGATATTCACTCACAATTGGCACACTGTCTATGCTAACCCCCTTAAGAGAATTTAGCTTACTCCCTTTTGATTCAAAGTTAGACTTGAATCTTATCCGTTTCTTTTCCGGGGTTGTCAGTGCGATAGTACGATTGGCACAATATAGTACTCCTTCATACTTGGTCATCCAGTCCATTCCCAAAATTACATCCAGTCCTTGGGAATCTAGGATTATCAGACTCACTGGAAACTTATGCTTCCCAAATTCTATCACTAGATCACGACATCTAAGACTTACTATCATAGCTCCACCGGGAGAACGTACTTTTATTGGACACCCAATATTTTTAGTTGGAAACCCATTTCTATCAACAAATGCTTTTGATATGAATGAATGTGATGCACCAGTATCAATAAGAACAAGTGGAACAGAATTGAGTTTGAACTTACCAGTCACAGCATCAGGTTCCTCATAGATCTCTTCCACATGGATGTGGTTCACCTGTCCCTTCTGGAAAGGGTTGGGCTTGTTGGCACCTTCAACTTTCTTTTCTGGGCACTCATTTGCATAATGCCCCATCTTCTTAAACTTGAAGCATTCAACCTGACTGAGATCTTTCTTGACAGGCTGACTTCCACTACCACTTCCACTTCCATTGTGGTGGCTCCTGTATCCACCCTTGTGGTTCTTATACCTGTCATTATCATGACTACGGTGATGCTTGTTGTCATGATGGTGGTTGTTGTACTTTCCATTCTTGTGGGATCCAGAACTCCCACTATCATCATGATGGGAACGCTTATGAGACGATCCCGAGCTATGCTTGTTAGAGTTGTGCTTCCTCTTTCTGCTTTCAACTTGTTTCATCTTGTTCTCCAAGATGGTAGCCTTGTCACAAAGTGATCGGTAGGTAGGGACATAGGCCACAGATAACTGCAGATTCAATTCATCATTTAGTCCTTCGAGGAATTTCTCTTTCCTCTTGGCATCAGTATCAACTTCATCTGGTGCATATCACGCTAGATTGTTGAACTCCTCAATATATTCAGCCACGCTGCGGTGGCGCTGCTTCAGGTTATGGAACTCCTTCTTCTTCAAACTCATCACCCCGGATGAGATGTGAGCTATACGGAAACCATCTTCAAAGATAGCCCATGGCACATCCTCAATGGGAGTGGTGATCTGGAAGTTATCCCACCAAGTAGTTGCTGGTCCTTCCAACAGATGTGCTGCAAACCTGACCTTCTCCTCGTCGGTACAACCGACAGTTACCAAATCCTTGTTCACCGAACGTAGCCAATCATTGGCCACCATGGGATTAGTAGTTCCCGAGAACTTTGCAAGCCTCAGACTTAGGAATCAGCTGAGCATGTCAAATCCTGGGGGATTGTTCTGATTGTTGTTGCTGTTATTGTTGTTGTTGTTATTCTGATTCTGCATAAAAGTGGTCATCATCTGCATCAGTTGTGCCTGTGTTGTCATCAGCTGCTGCATCTCAGGGGTGACATTGTTGTTGTTTGGGTTGGGGTTGGCACGTCGAGGAGGCATCTGTGGTTTTCATAAGGATAAGAATGAGATACCCATAGATGCTTATTATGCACAAAACATCACATAAACAATCACCAAATCAACATCAAAATAACATAAGGTTCAACGACATAAACAACAAGTTTGAAAAGGTAAACACACCATAGCAAGCCACCCACATGTTGGATGGTCATTGCGACTCAATAATCATAAGCATGGTAAATGAAGGATAAATGAGTAGTCATCACTACTCCTCTGCATCAACCTCCTCATCAACAAGTGTAAGACCTGCATTCTCCATAGCGGTCTTGTATTCCTCTACATTGGTAGTCAAGGCCTCTATCTTGGCCCTAAGAGCCCTCTTTTGTGAGCAAAGTCTCTCAATCACACCCTGCTAGTGCTCGAGCTCGAAGTCCTTGGCCTCCAGCTCTTCCTTCATCTCCCGGATCTTCTTGTTCCGGTCTTGGACTCTCTTCTCTTGGTTGTTGAATTTCCTGTCCTGGCTCTCAAACTTGGCCTCCATTTCCTTGACTATCTCGTCTTGCTCCGCGAAAAGCTTGTCCTTATCACGAAGCTGCACCTGGAGCTCGTCATTGTTAAGCATGACGTTGGTCTTATCAGTATCTAGGTGCCTAATGAGAACCTCTAGGTCCTGAAGATACCGGCGAATCGGCTCCACCATCTCTCTAGCAGCATCCTCGAACTCAATAGCCTCACCCTCCTCGTCGCGTCTCCCGAAGGGGTGAAAGTAAAGACCTCTAAGCTCTCTGGAGTGTCTCCCTACCAGACGCCCAAGTAACTCCTGCATAACTATATCCAAGCCCTTCTCCTTGTCGTCATGCATCAACGTGAAGGTGATGGTCTCCATGGTCGGCTCTGTCTGGCGTCCGGGCTGAGTGACTCTGAAGCCCCAAAGGTCCTTCCTCTCAAACTTGGTGAGGGGAAGCGTCATGATGCTAGGGAGCGGAAGGTTGAGCATGCTAGTGAGCTCAATAAGACGAGTGCCAAAACGAGTTCCCTTGAACTCTTCGGCCTTGTTGAGAATAACAGCAGGCATCTATTTTTATAAGATAGAGAAAAGTTAGAATTAACATCAATAGAGAAAAATCACAAGACAAGTATCACAAGCATATCTTTGGCAGCAATCACACAAGTCATGGCATACACAAATCCATTACAAGCATCAAAGGTTCAACATAACTTAGACAAATTTTTGGAAATAAAAACGATAAGTGTGGTGGTTCAACTAACGAAGTACGCTACAACTCTCACTCACTAGAAAAAATAGCTATCAAAGCATCCTTAGTAGCCATCTGTCTATCTTGTTCACAAGATTCCCAAATTAAGTCTATGATGTCTTCCCTTAGTTGTTGGTTGGTAGTCTCTAACTCTTGGGTATGCTTATTTTCTTCTCTAAGGTCATTTTGAGTGTTGAGCATCCTGCACTTGAGTCTATCACCAAGCTCTTTGATAGCATTCCATGCTGCATTTCTTGCAGAGTCAAATAATGTGGTGTGCATTACTGAGTTGGTGACCATGCAGAATCCTGACTCCTTGTGGTTGTCTTCCTTGTTTTTGTACAAGTGAAGTTGCACCCACCAGTACTCAACCCCTTCATCCATCACGTGAAATCCTTTGTACATAGCTGCACCATGTATTCCCATGGCAACCATGAGGTCCTTGAGGGTCTTGGGAAATTCTGTCTCACACTCCAAGGTCTAGTCATGAGTGGTCCCTTCCTCACGGCTTCGTTGATGGAGTTCATCTACAAATAGAGTTGAGAAAGAAGATTAGAAAAGTTTACGAGAAGAAAAACACAAGTGTGGAAATTGTTGAAAAATTTTCCTTAGTGGTTTCTAATCCAATCCTAGGGTCATAATACTACAGGCAACACAGAGCTCTGATACCATCTGTAAGATCCCACCCTTATAAAGGTAAGGATCCCTGTGATTGCAATGCTAGTCCCTAGATCAACTGCTAGCATCCATAGTTTAAGATGAAGTACACAGAAACAAAGGTCATTATTACAGTGTCATTCCAGAGATAACATAGTCTTTTACAACTCCATAGCCATAGGCTAGTATAAGAGTTTAACTTAACAATATAAAATAGAAGTCTTCATCTTCATGTGCCACAGGCAAGCATGTCGAGTGTAGACTCATAACCCATAATCATCATCAGAGTAACCTGCAACATCACAAGTTACAGCCACATTGGGTTAATACATTGGAATAGTATTGGCAAGTGATACCTTAGTAGAATATTAACATATAGTTACTACATGAATTTGGCTAAGTGTAGCTTAGGCTTGCTTTGCTCAAAATAGGTTTTACCTATTTGTTGAAATCACTAAGTTTTTCCTTGACAAAACTTTCCCAAGGAACCACCAAATAGAAATTGGTGAACCTTCACCCCTGTTCAACCACAAGTTTTACTTAGAAAATTGGGATGAGGAGATTCTTGATAGCTTCCATGTCTTGATGCTCACGTTTTCCAATACCAGGGACATGGCTAAGTACTTAGATTCTTCCATCTGCAGAGGTTGTGCACTTTCCCCACAAGACTTGATTTTTACCAAGACAGGACCTTTCAGAAGCCTTCCATTAGACCAAAATGGAGGTGCTCCAAACCTATCAATCCCCTACCACCAACTGTCCATTTGGCTAAGTTATTGCAACCTATATGATCCAGGCAGAGCCCATAATGCCATGTGGCTGCACTAGAAGCTTCCTAACATTTGGCATCTCAAATCCCTTTGTTCCTGGTTGGCTTTCCACAAGTGAGATACACCAGGTAAACCATAGAATTGGGCCTTGTGTAACCACTCAACACAAACCATTCTTTCCATTCCACCCAGGTGTTTCATTCACTTAGTTGTTTTATTAAGAAAAAACATAAGCCAAAGACTTAACAATATTTTCCATAGCATGATTATATTCCACCCTTGGTTGCTATTAGCTAGGCTAAGCATGGAAATAACAAGTATCTTAACTTAGAGGAAATTCTAACATTTCTACAACTACTAGGATTTCCCAAGCATAGCATATAGATACTTAGCAAAATATTCATGCAAGACCTATACAAAATATTTCTAATGCATAGGCAAAAATATTGGGACATAAATATGAAGCACCACTTGCCTTGGTAGTTGGGGGAGTAGCAACAATATTCACAACCACAATCACTACTAGCACCAAAATCTACACATAAAATGATAGCACCAAAATCACATAACAAAATATACAAAAATATATGAATGCATGCAAATTCCATGTGATGATTTTTTTATAAATCAAACAAGACAAGTATACAGCACTGAATCACAAACAAGACAAATATACACTAAATAACCTTTATTTAGTCTTTAAATCATTTTTCAAATAATTTCTATACTCAAAATAAGCCTATAAATGTCTCTACAAAAATATCCAATTTTACAGAATCAAATCATTAAACAAATTGCATGGTTGGATAGAATTCTTTCTCCTGATTCCAATGATATAAAATTTGCAAAATTTGAACGTGTGGATCAAAATTTATGAATTTTACAAGTTTGAACCACTAATAGATCTAATTCAGATTTTTAAAACAAATTACAGGCCACGCGGCAGCTCCTGACTGGGCGGTACCGGTTCGCGCTGGATCACGCTCGCGGGCCGTTGGATCTAACTAACTAAGCACGGCCCAGATCTGCGCATACCCCTTCGCCTAAGATCTAATCGTGGACGTAGGATCTAGATCTAACGGGCAATATTGCCCTGACCAAAGACTGGCGGCACCAAGTCAACGGCGAGTGGCGGCGCGCTCGGCCAGTGGTGGTCCGGTGGTTCTAGGAAGCAAGGGAGAAAACAAAGGGGCTTACCAAGCTCGTGGGGTCGTCGCGGTGCTCAAGGTGGTCGAGGGAGGGACAGGGGCGCACGGACTCGACCTCTATTGCTCGTCGGAGAGCCTTTATTCATCGGTTATGGTCGCCCGTCGTCGTTGGCGAAGACACAGAGCGTGCCTACCCAAAAGAATGGTGTCGTTAGATGTGCAAAAGTCTGGCGAACATGTGAGCAACAAAAAGAGAGAAGGGAGCGGTCAGGAACTACCAGAGGATGTCACTTGAGTCGAGACAGATGGTGGTGCTTGCTTGTCGTTGAGGTTGCCGTCGATAGAGAGCGTGCGTGGGCCAGTGTGGGATACTGGCAGGTGCAGAGGGTGATGGGGAACTCACTTGTGGTGTCTGGAAGGCAAGGGGGACAGTGGTTGGCCAGAATTTGAGCTGGAGCTTGTCGGAGGAGTGGGTGGTTCTGGGCTAATTCCGAGCAGCCTAGGGGCAGAGAGAGGGTGGCGACTGGGGAAAAGGAGGGGAGGACGTGGGCGATTAAGTGCGCAAGGTCGGGGAGAGAATTACTGACGCATTCATTCGAATTGATGCGGGGTTAATCACCGGAAACAACCGGCGTGATTTGGGGGAAGGAGTAGCGGGGTGGATGTCACATCCCAAAATTTTCCAAATTTTGAAATGTGAAAAATAAATAAACAAAAGAAATAATAGTTGAAATTTATGGGGAAAAGAAACTTTTTTTGCTTCTAATTGGAAACATTAAAACCTTTTAAACTATTACAAAATTTTTACCCAAAATAAAGGTACTACTTAAAATAAATATAGCATTTAACAAAAACCCTAAAATCAAAGCATCAAGATTATCCATATATCTCCTCTACTTCAAAATTATAATTTGCAAGGTTCCCCTTCAAAATCTTTTTCACAAACTTCCTGTATTTGAAAATCTATTTTTAATCTTGAGGAAGTTCTCAACCAAAAACCATCTATATATCTCAACTACTTCTTTTCCATTTTTCAAACAACCTTTGTTTTGTTTTGAACCAAAAATAAAAGCAAAGAGTCTCGTTTTAAAATAAGCACCATAGCTTATGTGAGCTATTTTAAGATTTTATAAAATTATCCTGTCATATTTTCAAACTTTAATTCATGATTATCCATGTAAAGTGGAACTAAATCGAATCAAGTTCAAATAAGGAAAGAATCCAAGTCATTCCAAATATATTGCCCTGCAATTAGGCCAATATCGCACACATGCAATCGTATAATAATTAACTAATTAATAATTGAGAAAATTAAATATTTTCAAATGCATCAAATTTACGTCCTAAAATATTTCCCATAAAATTACAAACCCGCAGAAATTTGAATCAACAAATTCGGAGCTCTAAATCAAAAGTTATAAAAAAATTAAAAAATAGGAAAAACATAAAACGAAAAAAAATGGCCGGATTTTGGCCGGCCCAACCAGGCCGATCGGCCAGGAGGGGTACGTGAACCTGTACGTGAATGAGGAACCAGTGTGCACCTATTTGTATCTAATGCACTTAAATAACCTTTAATTGCCCTCCTAAATTGCACTAAATGTCCTCTAATTCCTCTCCCTCTTTAATCTTCTTTAATCCAGCCCCCACCCCCTCCTATATAAACCCCACTACAGGAAATTTTATAAGTTTTCAACTCATCATACCTTCATTTTTGTCCAAAATTCTCTCCAATCTTCTCCACCCAAATCGACCTTCAAAACGACCTCGAATCGCGGTGGCTTGAAGACGGAAGTTGTTCCCCTCGTCAAGACGGTTCCATTCCCACTGGTTTCACCTCGTTTCGTTCATCGAGCAGAGAGAAAAATGCAGTCAAAGATTCAGATCTTAGAAGGTATAATCCATTTTACGCCCACCTCGTTGCTCCAAATTCAATTTCCTTTGAATAGTAGATAGATCTAGTTGTTACCTACAACTTTCATGTAGAAAGTTTTTCCATCCGAGCAAATTTTTCTGTAGTCAAATCTGACATCATCATGACATCAGCGTAGTCAACGGTCAACTAAGTGAGATTAGTCAAAGTCAATTTCAGTCAATTCCCGAGTTTGACTTTTCCAGATTTTAGTACGAACTCGTATAATTCATAGAAAAAGATTTAGAGGTCCAAAAATTATAAATTTGGTATCCCTGAAAAGCTGAGATTATGTAGAATCCATTTCTGCAATAATATTACTTATTCTCTGTACAAAAATTTGATTTATAAATTAAATGGTTTAATTGGTCATTTTCACCATAAAAATTATATCTTTAGTTCTGTATATCCAAATTTAGTAAATAATATGTCTATGGATTCACAAAAACGAGTAGAACATAGTGGAGCCATAATTCCGTATTTTTGATTCTGTTAAAATCACGTTTTATACAGAACCATTTGTGGAGTATTTTGAGTATAAAAGTTGTTGTGTAAATTATTTTTAAGTAAATCCTTCTGTAAATGGTTGTAAATTGAACACTATGTACAGTAAAACTAAAATATAATTCTATTCTAGTATAAATAAGACCGTGGCAATTATTTAATAAGAATGGCCTTTCCAAATGTTAGAAAATGTTGCTAATTGCTACAATTGCACAAATGGTTGCATTTGTAATATTGAAAATATAAAATGTTCATAAATCAACTAGTAATGTTCAGAACCTTGTTATAAAAAAATTACAATAAAAATTACCATCTTGCATGTTTGCATGCTTTGCATGATTTTTGTGTTGCCATTAGTGTTGATCTTGTGTATGTTTTGTCTTGGTTGTTTTGCTTGATAGATTGTGTTGATTGTCAAGTGTGTTATTGCGAAGAGTGTACCAACAACACAAACTACTAAGGCAAGTGACACTATCATCCAAGTCCTACTATTTTCATTACACTTAGTGGATTTTTGTAACATGCATGATAAGGATTAGTATATTTTTATGCTATGCTAAATCCTAATAGGATACCCTTATATATTCCTTAGTGAAAACATTGTAGTTGTAGTATGCTTAGCCCTGCTATATATTTGGGATGAGATACATGATATGATTATATGAAGTGTTGGAAAGATATATGTTTTATATAATAAAACAAGTACTCAATGAACCACCTGGGTGGACAAGGATACTCAAGTTTTAGACAAGGTGGCAACAAAAGGAACCATGTTAATATGGCTATCTCTTTTTGTATGTGCACCAGAAGAAAACCACCCAGAGACTTAGAGATTGAACAGGTTTCTCGTACAGTGGCTTCCGTGTACAACGACATGCTTAATGGGCTCTGGCTTAGTCAACTACATAGTGAAAGACCCATGCATTGGCATCTTCAGGTTAACTAGAATTGTTTAAGGGAAATTTTATCCCTACATTGGTGCCTGGTTGATAATCTAGCATTGTGTATTGGGAGGACTCCTATGGAAAGACTTTGTCACATTCTCGATCTGCCAGTACTCCATTTTGGTGAGTACTTATCCAGCGGCCACTGGTGGCATCAAGACGAGATTGTGTCATGTGGGTAAAGTGTACAACTTCTGCAGAAGATCAAATTCTAAGTACTTAGCCGTGTCCCCGGTTACAGACAACTCTAAGCAACTAAGGCCTGGAGCTATGGAAGATCTCGACATTCCAATTTCTCAAAGTAAAACTTGATGGTGTCAACAAGGGATTAGAAGCACTTGGAGTTTTCCAAGGAGTTAAAAAAGATTTTCGAAAGATCAAAACTATTTTGAAAAGATAGGATAAAACTATATTTCTTTCTGCAAATGAGCCTAAACCCTACTTAGCCAAATATGCATGTAATGATAGGATCCACTTATTTCTACATAGTAGTGAAACTTGCCAATACAATTCAAATGTATTGACCCTTGTGGCTGTAACTTATTATGTTGCAGTTTTTTTGATGTTAGTGAAGTGTGTTAAATAGGATTACAACTCTACAACCAACATGACTGCCTGTGGCACTTTGAAGATGAAGGATTCCATGCTATATAGTTATTTCTGCTGCATTGTAATGAGATAGCCAAATGAGTTATGTAAGATGTAATGTATTATTTTTCCTGGTTATAAAGTTGTATTATGACCTTTGTTTCTTGATATTACATCTTAAACTGTGGATGCTAGCTATTGATCCAGGGACTAGCATTGCAAACACAGGGATCTATACCTTATTAAAGGTTGGGACCTCTACAGTGGAGAAGATGACTGGCGAGTGGGGCCTGGCATTCAGTGAGAGAGAGAGATACAGGGTGGGGTCTAGTCGTCAGCGACAGCGCGGTTTAGTTCTGCGGTGCGAAACGCTTTTTGCGGGGTGGAGAGTTGTTGGGCTAAATGGGCTAATTGGGCTGGGTTGGGTTAGATTAGTTAGTTTGCTTTATTTTTTCTCCCTTTCTCTTTTCTTTTTTTGATTTGATTTTCTAGTTTGAATTCAAATGCCCAAATCAAATCTGTTTCAATTGGAATTTTCTCCAAACATTTGTTTATTGTTTCTTGCATCCTGGAGTGTATAAAGCACCAATTTAAACTCAAATTCAAAATGGGTTTGGAAATAAGGTTTAAAACTATGCCCTTAGTGAAATATTTTCCATAGGTAAAAGAATGGTTTTGATTCCAATTTTTTGTTTGAGAACCTTGATCAAGTTTTGAAATAACAAACAACCCTATGTCCAAATCTTTCTGGTTTAAATCAAGTAATCTCATATTGGAAAGTAGTAGTGGCTAATGCCTTGCTTACATAAAATAATAGACATTCAAATGTTTCAGTTTTTGAAATTTCATTTGAAAATGATCCTAAAATGATCATGAATGCATGAATGATATGCACGCTTTGAAAACATGATTTTAGGGATGTTACAATCACTTGCCACATGAGGAGTTTGCGTATAATAACAGTTTTCAGGCAAGCATACCAACGTTATGCTCTGATGCTTGATGACCCACAAGTATAGGGGATCTCAACAGTCTTCGCGGGTAGTATTACCCAACTTATTGATTTGACACAAGGAAATCCAAAGAATACTTACAAGCCTTAACAACTGAGTTATCAATTCAGCTGCACCTGGAAATAGCTCTTGCTCACAGAAGTTTATCAGTAGCAATAGTTTGTAGTAGCAACAGCAAAGGAACAGCAATAGTAGAACAAGAGAAATAGTAACAGTAACAGTAAACAGTGGGATTCGAGTGCGGTAGACATAGGGATGGATGGGCACGAGTTGCATGAACGAGTCTAAACATGTAACCTCAAGATCTAGGGCATTGCAGATAAATAAGAACAAGCATCCAAGAACTAGACAATCCTAGGCATGTGCTCCATATATATTCATGCGTGCTCGCAATGAGAACTTGCACACCAACTTCTGTCCAGCCAGCCCGTGGCAGCAGGGCCTCTATGGAACTACTGGCAATTAAGGTGCTCCTTTTAATAGAGCACCGGAGCAAAGCATTAACACTCCGTGAACACATGTGATCCTCACACCACAGCCATCCCCTCCGGTTGTCCCAATTTCTGTCACTTCGGGGCCTTTGGATACGGACAATGATATGTGTACACAACATGCAGATAAGATCACAAACAATAATATCATAATGATTCAACAATAAGTTCAGATCTGAGATCATGGCACTCGGGCCCTAGTGACAAGCATTAAGCACAACAATTTGCAACAAAGTCAAATAGAACTATTAGAGATACTAGGCACTATGCACTAACAATCTTATTCGATTACAAGATAGAACTCATCCAATTCCTACCATCCCCATAGCCTACAGCGGGGGATTACTCACTCATGGACGAGGGAAAGATCGATTGTTGATGGAGAGGCGTTGGTGATAACGATGGCGATGATCCTCTCCAAATTCCCCGTCCCGGCAGGGTGCCACAACGGAGTTTCTGGATCCGAATCGCTGCTTCTGGTGGTGGCGGCGTAGCGGAACTCTTTCTGGAAAAACATCGAACCCCCCTCGATTTTTAGGTCAAGCGTAACTTGGCGCAGAGGGAACCCAAGGGGGTGCCTGGGGTGGCCGCACCCCCCTAGGTGCAGGCAGGGCCCACCCGCGCCTAGCAGGGGTGTGTGCCCCCTAGGCCTCCACTTCGTTTTGTCTTCTGGATCCGTGGATCTTCTGGCAAAATATAATTTTTGGCATATTTTCCGAAATTTTTCCTGATAGTTGATTTTCCACACAAAAACTAGACACCAAGGTAATTCTGCTGAAAACAGCATCAGTCCATGTTAGATGTATCCAAATCACACAAGTTTAGAGGAGAAACAATACCAAAAGTGTTCGGGAAAGTAGATACGTTTTGGACGTATCAAGGGTCTATATGGAAGAAAGTGTAGATATCCACTATGTTCGAATGTCGTGGGCGAGAATGCCGAGAAGGCAGTGTTGGGAACATATTGGGTTCAACAAGTTAAAAAGGGTAGATTATATTATGCAACATATGTTTGCATCGCAAAGCAAAAAAATCCTAATCCTATGAGGCGGAATTTCAAATTTTAATTTCGTAGGGAGGTACTTTTAAGGGTGTCCATAGTAAAGGTGTTATAAGGTTTAACATAAAAGGAAAACTTAGCACTCCATAACTAGGCCTTTTATGGTAGTAGTGTAGGGATACGGGTAGGCTACAATAGCGCAAATCAAAATTTTCTACCGCGTAAACGAGGATTACTGTTGTCATAGATCACAGGATTACCACTAGACGCCCGATTGCAGAACTTGATGAAGCGCGTCGAGGCAGTGTAGATGTTCTACGTCTCCTCCTCATCCCCGTCTCACGAGCAGCTCCCCTTGCGCGGCCCGTCCAAGTGCCACAAATGCACCACCTCCGAGGTATCCACACGTGCGGAGTGGAAGCATCAGACGTCGGACTTCTAGGTCCGCGCGTGCAACACAGGCGTGAGGAGCGGCGGCTGGGTGGAATGGTCTAACCCTGGTCAGCATGCCCCACCCTCTCTTATATAGGCATCCCTAGTGGGCTTCTACATTAGCAGCCCATTAGTAGCCTAAGCCTGGTCTAATTCGGATCTAATCCTCATTGGGCTTCCAGCCCCTTAAGTGTGTGACCCTATAGGTTCATATATGTATAGACATGACACGAATACACTTATTCTGTCAATAGTTGGTAGCGGCCTCTAGCAAGACGTGTCAACTCCTAAACGCATACAAAGATCATATCGGACGAACCATCACAAGGTTTAGTACATGTCTTTACCTTTGCCTCGCAATATTTGGTCTATCTCTAAGCTGACCTCCCTTTCTTGATATTGTGATTCGGAATCCCTTTACTAGGTTAACTCTTAACCTTATGTAGCATGGCCATGCATTTCTGGATCCGATCACTCGAGGGGCCTAGAGATATCTCTCTCAAGAAGAGAGGGGAAATCCAATCTTGATTGACGATGCCTTGCAGCATGCTTCAGGACAAACCTGAAAGCTATCTTTATAACTACCCAGTTACGGAGCAGCGTCTGATAGCCCCAAAGTAGGTCGATCCACATGGCAAGTACATGCAACAATCTCAGGTCTAAGGACAAAATGTACATGATGTGTAGAGAGAGCTGCAAGTCTAATTCCCAGTCTCAAATTGGGTCAGTCCAACCCCATGTTCATAATATGTGTCCACATTATTGGTTTGACATCTCCATGTCTATGACTTGTAGAACATAGTCATCAACCAATCGATCTGCTAGTCTAATATTCATGTGTGTCCTCAGATGAACTCTGACTAGAAACAACTATTAAATAACCATACAAGTAAAGAGTCTCACAAACAATTCACATAATTGCCAATCAATACAAGTTGCCTGATGTTGATATTCAAGGAACACTACAATAACTAATGGATACATATGAAATATAATCATCTCTATGATTGCCTCTAGGGCATATTTTCTTCAAGTAGCACAAGTGAGGTAGCTAGCCTATCGACTTGAGTTTCCCAAGTCGATGAAAGGAATGCATAATGTGTTCTATGTTTCTTATATTGCGAAAGAATTTTGTGATCTAGAACGACAGATTTTATCATAGATCCAATTACATTTAAACATGATTTAGCCATAGAGGTTCATCCTATGAAAGTATTGGAAGAACATGAGAGAGCGACCAGGCTTAAGGTGCAAAAGTTTGTGAAGGTTATTTGGCCGCAACAAGTTTTGATTGAGGCGACTTGGGAGCTTGATTCTCGCATGTGCGATTAATAACCAGATTTATATGTGACACGTGATAATGTTTTACATGTATGTCTAGTGTTACGAGTATAAAGAGGAGTAAGAATTCGGGGTCGAATTCTGTTTAAAGGGGTAAGAATGTAATACCCCAATTTTGATACTAGCTTTTTGTGCTTATTTAAGAAAAATAAATAGGACCTTGAGGATATTTAATTCTGATATGGAAATAGAAAGTTAGAGGAAATAAATGAAAAGAACAAAATAAATTTAGTGTAGGCTAGTGCTTGTACTCACGACATGTTGTTTAATATTGAAAACCTGTAGTAGCAGCCAGCTACTCCTTGTTGTGGTGTTGTAAAGCTAGGGCCATGGTTCCTTTATTTCTTTTTTGTGAGAAATAAATGGGCTGGGCTTTCTAAACTTGATATGGACTTGGTCAGCATTTGTTATGTATAGTATAGTAGAGTCAAGCTGTATGTTGCCGCAACCCTTTTGCCCTAAATTTCTTCCAGAGGTAGCTCCCTCAGGCCACTCCCCCTGCATCCAGGCCACTCCCCCTGCATCATGTCCTATCGCGTTGTTGTCGCCGTCACTTCGTCGCTGCTGCTGTGAGGCTGGGACACCACTCTATTCGTTTTGTCGCCAGCGTCGCTAGCCGAGTATCCGCCTCTCAATTGGTTAGTCCCCAATTATTTTGCAATGTTTTCCTACATAGCAATTTGTGTAGTGTGTGTGGTTAGACAAACATGAGCAGGTTTTTTTTAGCCTTTATTAGTTTGCAATTTTGGATTAAAGTTGGCATCACATCCGTGTGTGAGTTTGGAGGAAGGGTTGGAGTGGACTGCTAGGATTTGAACTGTCCCTGTACAATCTAGTGTTTTAATAATTTATAGTTTACCATGTTGGTCAGGCATCTAAATACTAGAATGCATTTAGTGTCCAGATTTCCATATTGCCATTAGTATCTTCTAGTGTCCTGTAGTTTTTTTTTCCTGAATATGACTTGTCCAACTTGTTAGTTCCTTTACTTCCTACCTCAGCTTGGAGGATACGGTGAGACACCCCTAGGGCTGTACCAAGTTATCTAGTGTTTTCGTTAGCTAAAAATCAGATTCGGGTCGGATGTATAACAGCTTTGCACATACTTATTTGGCCACTAGTAAGTTACAGGTAAAGAAAATAAAATGGTCCTTGGTCTGGACTTAACCGGTAGCTAGGTTGAGTTTACCTTCTTTGGTATTTTGGCATGGTTCTATGTTTATATTTTTTTGAAGGTCGACAACAGAGTATTGTACGTAGGAATGATTCTGAATTTTGAATGGACTATGTTATGAAGGCATGCGGTGTATGGAGTGTGATATATATGTTGCATAACAGGTGTTGATATTTCTGGTTCGGAACCCTACATCTCACAGTTTGTGTGCTCCGTAGTTGAGGCAAGTTCATAACGGATAGTGAATTTTGCATATCTCTCTTCACTCAGTTTTATTTAATGCTTATGATATGTCGATGATGAAAATGATAAAGATGATGATGGCATGTGCATATTATGCTTTTGCATACCATGATGATAATGATGATAGTGTGACCTATATTGGTGGGCACAATGCGACTTCCATTGATGGGTTGCGACCCACTTTGGAGGCACCCTCAACGAGTTGGAGCGAGTGGGTGTCGACGGATGTCCACTCGAGCGATATCGGTATTCACGATGAGATGAGTATATAGGCATGTAGGACATAATACTATGTTCTAATGGATGAATGATGTTTAATGATGTCCTGGTGTTTTGATTTGTGTAAAGTTACTATTTGTTTGTGAACTTGTTGAGTCTTTGTACTCACCCTTCTTGCTTTCATTGTTTGAGGTAAACCTTGACTATGTCATGCATGGGAAATATGGGAGTAGAGCTTCCACCTTCTTCACATCACATCCTCACATTTAGCTTGGAACTTTGTCTTTCTAAATAATAAGATTCCATTATTGCTCAGTTTAGGAGTCCATTGAATAGTTTCTTAAAACATATTTGGTTATCTTCTTGTGTGTGGATGATAATTTTTAATTCCTAGTGGTTCAGATATTAGGTAAATTATTAGGGTGATGAACTTGTTCTATATGGTGATATATTCCTGTATTTTGTCATTCTTATAATCTGCCTATTGTGGATGTCCTTTTAAACAGAGGAGACTGCCAAATTTTCCTAAAAAGTATTAGATATATTCTATGTGTAATGTATGTGGTAACATCTCAAGCGCTTGTTGGCTTGGGGTGTTACACTAACATTCTCTACTCATCATTCGAGTGGAGGGGAGATCGATATCCAGACCTACCGCCGCCGCCATTAGACCCTCTGCCCCGCTTCCTCCTCGGCACAGCCTCTGGTCCACTCGAGATCACGCTGCTACGCCCCTGAAGATTCTGACGAGGTACACTTTAGATTTTAGGAAGATTGCACTCCTCACGTGGCTGCTCTCCTCAACATAGTGTTTGCTCATTTGCAATCTTGTTTTTCCAAAATTGTGCCGATGTAATTTGATTTTAGGAAGAATGTTTGTAACCGAAGACTCGAACATAAAAAGAGACAAGAAGAAGAAATCCCATGAGATAATGAAGATGGATCACACAATGACGAAGATAGAGTTAGCATAGAATGGGAATGGGGAAGAGAAACATAGAGTCAAAGCAGTAAAGTTGAAAATGGAGCTACAGATCACAGATATCATCCACGGACACAAGATCCAGACGAATGAGTATAGGTTGAAGCTTAGGAAGATCAAAAGATATGCTATAGAGAAGGATATATGCCTACAATATGCATTCAATATTATTTCTATCCTTGTCGCGGTCATAATCGCAATGTTTAGATTATTGTTAGGGTTAATTAGAGGCATGGGGTAGTAGGGTTAATTGGAGGCATGAGGTATTCGTGTTATAACCGTTGTCATTCTAGTAGCGATTGTAATCATGTTGTTTGAACTATTATCAAATCATTTACGATATCCGTAAGATTAGGAACTTGAAAATAAGTAGTAGTATTGTGATCTCATGTTTATCCCCTCGCGGAGTAGAATTTACTGATAAGAAGTTCATACTGTCGCGCATCGCGTGTAATAGTAAATTACACGCAAATCAATGATCTTCCCTCATGCACCACACTGCTGGCCCATCTTCAATAGGTATGAAATAATGTTCAAAAAAACATGATATCAATGGTAATAGTGTACTACTACTTCAATAGAGTCCACGAGTTCTCCTAAAATTTCTCCCTGTATCTAAAAACGTTGGACTCCCCTAAAAATTGCCCGACTCCAGTAGTTCTCCCAAAAGATCTCCCCTATTCTAAGAATTTTCAATAACTACTACTCCTTCCCCCAAAGGGAACTGCTAGACTTGCTCTAACGCCCTCCCCCACCCCCACCCCTCACCCCACCCCCACCATCGCCGCAGGAACCATGTTCATTTCATCCTCTAGTTTACTAGAGCCGCCATGAGAAACCAGAAGCTCTTCGTCGGCCTCGACGTGGGACAACTCCCTCATCCTAGCACGGGAAATGCGTCAACTCCCGCATCGGATCTGCTTCACCGATGCCGCCATGCACTGCACATGATAATGTTCACCGACGCCGCACTGGAAACGCATCGATCAGCTTCAGCGATCCCATCGACAACAACATGAGATGTTGCATGCCACTGCAAAGTTCTATGGTAAGTCCCTCATTTTAGTTTGATGTGCTTGGTCATTAGCTTGTTCATCTGATTTTTACTAAAATAATGTCTTTCCAATTACTCTATAATCTAGGATACCCTTATTGAATTTATTGTATAGTTTATACGAGCCACAACATGTTTAGTTGCTTCATTCATGGCTAGCTCAAATACATGATTAGTACTCCATAATAGTTCAGTTGCATTTGGTCCAAGGCGATATGTTTTTTGGGCAATAATTAAATCAATTCCACACTATGCAGTTTCGAGATCTAATAGTTATATATTGCATAGATTGTTAGTTCTCGTTTCCTCCGACTGTTACTTCTCTAACTGCAGAATGATCTAATTGTATATATGATGCAATCATAGTTTTAATCGCTGATTTCGTTATATATGTAGTCTGTAAGCATATGATCTGTAAATTACTTTTTTCCATTAATATTACTTGTTTGTTGACTAAATGCAGCCAATATCCATTTACTCATTTCATTGTATTATACACAAAAAAGATCTCATTTCATTGTATGTCTATATTAGTCAAATAACAACTAAAAATTTGGCTTCTTGTTTTATTTTAATTTCGAGTTTATCGATGACTAAAACAAGTCTGCCAACCGCAGTCAAAGATACAATAGTCAGAAGCATAGAGAAGCTAGTTTTCTACTTGTGGCACTATTTCTGTTAATTTTATCTCCAACAGCAAAATCATATATCTAGTTTATATGTAGTACATGATTACTTGTTTTTATTATAAGAAAAATGCTTTCTTTTCTCAAAAAGTTATAGGAAAATTATTCTATTGTGCTTCTTTTGGCTGTGTAGTTGCTGGTATTCATTTGCAGTTTCTGGATATTCTATGAAGTTCTAAAAGTCTACCTGCTTGATTCATTATATGCATATTATCGATACTCTATATAATTCAATCTCTATGAGGTACTTCTATTGATTGCTTCCTTTATTGTATCTATAAAATGATGATTTACAAAATTTTCGACAATGTACTATGTGCCGCTGTAACCTATTTTGTCTTAGTTGTAGACTGCAAATAAAGCTATCCAGATCGAAGGGACCAGCGACACCTGTGTTAACACTATTCTAGATATTGTTGCTCAATTATTGATAGAAAGTGATAAAGGCGACAAATTCCGTGATTCTATTGATATTCTTAGGAAGCAAGGAACTAAATCAGCTGCAACATTTAGGAGAGGTCAAAAAGAGATTAAAATACTTACCCTAAGCAGAGTTAAGGATCTTGTTCCTAGTCTAAGTAGTGACCATAGCAGGTCAATATTTTATCTAGTTCTTTGCAAACTACTTATGGAAGAAAAAAGGAAAACCGCCAGACTCCAAGAGTATAATGACATGTGTAACACCCTCAGATCGGCTATATGCAAGTTTTAGCGATTTCTGTCAAACAAGCATAGAAATGATTCAAAGGTGCCCACCAGGCATTTTCGTCTAGGTGGAAAACGAAGTGATACGATTACACAATAGTTCATGATGGAACCCACAAAAGCAGATATATACAACACGACTCCATAAGTCAAGAATACATATATACAATACAAATAACCGAATCACCTTGAAAATGATACAACATCCGAGTACGGATAAGAAGCAAATGGGGCTATGAGCCCTGAAGAATAACCAATGGCGTCCATAAACCTGCCGAGGCCAAGCCGGAAAGGTAACCCTACTAACGACATCATACTCAAACCTGGTGAACAAAAGGGGTGCCGACAAAGGGCAAAGGAAAGAGATAGGGGTCAGTATTGAGTCTAGTACACGGTGATACTTAGAATTCGGCGGCTCTCGCCTATATAGGTATGGCGGACTGAAGCGGCAGCGCAGCATGCACTAAACAATCTACTGAGACTCGATACAATTGTCGGCTATCAAATAGAGATAATAAATACCTATTCGGATCCAACATGATACTAACACCAATCATACCCATCCTAGTATTTTGCCCTCGATAACAAATAAGGAAGTCATGCCGAGGAAATACACACGGTTGGCAGTTTTTCATTCTTTCCATTGTGGTTATCCAACTTACTAGTGATATCAGATACAAGTCAAATTATAACAATAAACTTTAATTGTAGTTGTCTATGATCAAGAAACTGTGCTCCAAGTCGTCCATAACCGCGGTCACGGCTTTTCGAAATATTTAACCCTGCAGGGGTGCACCAAAGTTTCAACACACACTTCAACCCTTGTTGGCAGATCAATTAACATACTTTCATCGGTATGTCAGAGCGGCCTAGGACACGACGCTTTCCCTGACCTAAAGCTAGTACATGTGGGCCACCCGAAAGAGCTACCATACGAGGTATAGCTAATCCTCCTTGTACGAACCCTGAGGTTTCGTTGATTTGTCACGGGAGCAGAGGTCATAGACAATATATTCTCATGATAGAGTGTCGCACCTACGCAATGGAAATAAATTCTCATCGAGCAACAAGTAATAAACATGGCATAACATGTCTTACATGGCATAACGTGTCATGAAAACTTTAAACTAGTTTGTGGCCCCCAAAATAGTACTTTGGAATCAGGTACTAAGCCGATAGGGGTGCTCATATACCCCACATGTGGTTATCATGCTCAGTCTCGGGACATGTGTTAAGAACTCGGGTCCTAGGTGGACACAAGTGGGTGGTTAACAACCAAATCTCAACTATTACCCGTCGGTGCCTCTTCATTAATTATATCGATTTTTAATATTTAATTAACCAGCTGTAATTAAACGATGACAATCTCCACCTTTACGAATATGCCAACCCCCAACAGAAGTGGAACATCGACGATGTGAAGCAGCACCTGAGCAAGCAAGGACAACTCACAAGACCGACTATCTACCAAACATTAGGTAGTAGGAGGTGTCCAAGGCAATATAAGCTATAAGGGATATAATGGGTATGAAGAGACAACATCGCAACACAGGTAGCAATAGATCAACAGGAAGAAGTAAAGACTATAAATGCAAGATAGGTATAAAGGGGGAGAATCCTTGCCTGGGAAACACTGCCGAAGATACAACGGAGATTAGGTCGACACTCGTATCAACTCATCGGCCTAATCTGTGAAGAGGCAAATCATTAGAAGAAACACCGGATGCATTATTTATACTACGGGAGAAGATCAGGCATGATGCATGTATGATGCATGACATGACAAAGATGTGATGCGATTATGCAATATTAAGCGGAACCGGGGACCGACAATTAATTAGATGATTCATATTGTTTAGATACCCGCAATTTAAATATTGTCTAGGTAAAATATGTTATCGATTCAGTACACAAATTATATGGAGCCAATATAAAACTAGAAAAGCCTACATTTGGTCTCCATATTAAACTATTCGGTTTGTCAACAAAGTATCCCAAACCACATGATATGTATGCAAGAACAAACAATTCAATTATGCAACACTTTATAAGATGGAATTTATAAAAATAGGGGTTTCAGAGAGAGGGTCACACATGGATTCGGCGAACTTGGCTAGGGTTTGACGGGGTTTGGCTCAGCGGGATCGGCCTTCGGATTGGGTCTCCAGTGTTAGGATCCGGGGTCTTGGCATCCGTGTAGGAGGTCATGGCATTCTGCAACGGAGGTTATTCGGATTCCGTGAAGGAGAGCTCTGGACTCTGATGTCCTTGTGGGGGTTGTAGATCGTCTCGATGCATCTTCATCAGATCAGTCTCGGGGCAGAACACATCAACATATGGGATCGTGGAGGCAATCTTGTATGTCACGTAGCGCTGGCGATTCATCCACTTCATCCCCACTAGTTGTCAACGCAAACAGGAAACGGCCCTAGGGCAAGCAAGATGGCGGACGGGTGAGGCGGTCGCGGTCAAGGAGAGACGCAAAGGCGCAGACAGCGAGGACCAGAATAGGGGGCACCAGCCTTGGCGAGCTCACAGGAAATGGGGAGGCGGCGGACGACACGTTCGAGGCGGCCGGCACGGCACTGCAGGATGGAACACGTGAGACATACGAGGTGGCAAGGTCGTGAGGCCCAGAGGAAGGGTGGATCTCGGGTCATGGAAGAAGACAGTGACTCAGCGGGGCAACCAGAGACGGGCCAGCTGGCGGAGGACGCACTTGTTACTCACTATAGGGGCGGTTGAAAAACGCCGGAGGAGGAGAAGGGCCTCGTCGACGCGCTTGGTGAAGGACGACGAAGGGAGCTCGCACGAGGAAGGCCGGAGGGCGGAGCTCGGAGGCGCCGGTGATGACCGGCGTTTGGGTGAGGTTGAGGAGGCCGCAGGCACGCGTGAGGCTCGGCCCGCATGGTGTCCAGATGATCGGCACAAGGCGCAACAGGCATGGAGCTCTCTCGTAGAGGAGGTGGGTCGGTGCTATGGTGTGAGGGCCCATAGGAAGTTCGGTATGCTCGACATGGAGGAGCAAAGAAATAAGGGGAGAAGGCGACATGGTGTGCATCATGAGCGAGATGCAGGGCTCGCGGTAGTGGGTGGGGCCGGATGCAGGGTGGGGCTAGATGGCAGTTACCGGGCGCGGCGGTGGGTGCGTGCGATAGTGTGTGTGGCATGTGTGAAGCGGGTTGCATTGGGGCGTGCGGTGGTGTTTCGTGTCCGGCTCGTGCGCCTGTGTTGAAGCGGCTAGGAAGAGGTAGGTAGGGTGGGATGCGGCTGATGGCTGTGAATATAGCCATCCACACTCACATTTAAAATGGATATTATTCATATATTTGATGAAATATCACTCTTAATCGTGCCACTAATCCCTAATGATCAAAGGGGTATGAAATTATGTCTTACTATTTTTCCCTACGCAAGATAATGACGTTTGACGATGGGAATCACTACATTAAAGTGAAAGATACGAGATTTCCAACAAACCAAAGAAACCTAGAGCCGTGAAGTGGAGGTAGTGCCTTTAGCGAGAAACTATACGGCTAGAATAAAATTCCTGCTGTATAATTGGCACCGATATCGCTAGGTCAAATAGAACAACTTTCGTGAAGGGACCCCTATATAAAGAGGCTTCAGGCAACGAGAAAACCCTCTTCTTTTTGACCTCAACTCTCCCTTCCACCAGAAGCCACCACACTAGAGGAATAGATGTAGATATAATCTCCAAACCCTTCTCCGCCACCATAGCCATATTCGACCACTTGTAATAGTAGATCTCATCTCCAATTGGTGACATTGTAATACTATTTGCTATCAATCTTATGATTTCTATTACAATGTTTTTGGTTGTTGATTTCATCTGTGTGTGTGAGTAATTCTCCATGGGCTAAGGGCTTCGTCTTAGACATGTAGATTTTGTGCATGTTATTTATCATAGATGGGATCATGTATTAGTTTGTATGAATGATGATTATTGTGCCCTCTATTGCCTCAATCTAAGGACTTGTCAGGTACCCAAGACCCCAAGGACTGATCCAGGTATACGGAGTGTGAGTGATGACTAATCTGTGATACGTCCATTTTGCATCACTATTTTATATCATAATTTACTATTATTCATTGATATATTTCATATTAAGAGATGATACTTATGTTATTTCATCTATTTTGCATGTTGGATGACTTTTGGAGGATGAACTGCCGGAGTCAGGATTCTGATGGAAAAAGCAGTGTCCAGATGCAATATTTGCGAAGATCAGAAAATTCCAGAAAATATATGGAAGTCCATATTTTTCCAGAAGACGAAGGAGGCTAGAAGGAGGAGGAAAGATGGGCCACAGGGGGCCCACACCCCCCCTGGCGTGCCCCTGGGCCGTGCCACCAGGTGGTCTAGCCACCCTGGACCACCTCTAGCATATCCCTTTCACCTATATCATCCCCCTGAAACCCTAAGACTCAGGGAGCGAACATAGAAAGATTTCGCTGCCTGTGCAGGGTGGAAACTACAGAGAGAGAAAGAGCTCTCTCATAGACTGATTTCTACCGGGAAATTCTTTCCCGAAGAGGGGATATCTTCGCCATCAACACCGTCATCAAGCTAGACTTCATCGGGATCATCATCATCCTCATCATCATCACCACCAACACCATCACCACCACTCCATCCCGCTATAACAATTGGGTTGGATCTTGCATAGTTCTTAGGGGCAACTTTCCCGGTGTTGATTACTTGTTGTAGTTGATTCTGTTGAGTGGAACCATTGAATTATTATTCATGTTCATAATGTTACTTATCATTATTTCATCTCTTATCTTGATCCATATGATGTCTCGTGAGTAGTTCGTTTAGTTCTTGAGGACATGGGAGAAGTCATGTTGTTAGTAGTGGAATTGTGTTGAGCAATGGTTTGATATTTAAGTTGTGGTGTTATTCTTCTAGTGGTGTCATGTGAACGTCGACTACATGATACTTCACCTTTATGGGCCTAGGGGAATGCATTGTGTATTTGGATACTAATTTTGGGGTTGCCGGAGTGACAAAAACCTAAACCCCTGTTAGGAAACCTTTGCACAAGGGAGTGTTGGATATTAGAGGTTAATGTTGTGGTTAGGTTTTATCTTAATTACTTTATTGTAGTTGCGGATGCTTGTAATGGGTATAATCACAAGTATGTATTAGTACAAGTAAGGTCGGTACATTAGCATAAGTTCACCCACACAACACTTGTCCAACCAAGGAAGATTAATCAACTATATGAAGCGAAAGCACTGGACAATATTCCCATGTGTCCTCGAGAACGTTTGGTCCTCATAAGTAATACAACCAGATTGTCCTTTGCTGAAGAAGGATTGGGACTCTTGCCGCAATTATTATTATTGACTTTATTTACTCGCACTTTATTTATCTGCATTATCAAAAACCCCTAAAAATATATCTGCTAGTATTTACAGTGAATTCCTGATCCAAACCACTTGTCAACACCTTCTGCTCCTCATTGGGTTCGACACTCTTCTTTATCAAAAGTACTACGATACACCCCGTATACTAGTGGGTCATCAAGACTATTTCTAGCACCGTTGCTAGGGAGTGAAGCGTTATTGAAGAGTGGAACTAGTAAAGGAAAATTCTACTATGAGTATTTTTTTATTTCTTTTAGTTACTTTGTTTTGAGTATGGATAATTCACTTAGTTTCCTGTTTGGGAAAGCTACTAGCACTACTAAGATAGTAGATGAACCGCCACCTACTAAATTAGATTCTTTTAAAATACCTACAAAAATTGTTAATTGTGTTATGGATAACTAATATTTGGAGATGGAACTATCCATCCCGGTGATCATTTTCTTTTTATACACGAATTATGTGGGTTATTCAAGTGTGCAGGTATCACAAAGGAACAAGTCAAGAAAAAGTTACTCTCTATATCATTGAAAGGAAGAGCTAAGGAATGGTATAAGCTACTAAAGAATGGCTAATCTCTTGAATGGGAGGAAATTGTACCTCTCTTTTATTCTAAATTCTATCCTCCTAGTGAGATTCATAAAGACAGGAATCAAATATATAACTTTTGGCCTCGTGATGGAGAGAGTACATCCCAAGCTTGGGGGAGATTGAAGTTACTAATGCTCAAATGTCCTATTCATGAGATCCCTAATAATATTATTATTAGTAACTTTTATGCAAGGCTTTCTCTTCATGATAAGGATTTATTTGATGCTTCTTGTGCTGGATCATTAACACGTATGAAATAAGAAGCTAAATGGGATCTTCTAGACCGTATTCAAGAAAATACTGAAGCATGGGAGAATGACAAAGGAAGAAAGTCATGTATAAATTATGATTATGAAAGATTTAAATCTATTATGGGAACTGATGACTTTCATAATATTAGTACTATTTATGGTCTTGATTCTCAAGTTCTTGAAAACTGCTTTAAATCCTTTGCCTCTTATATTGAAATTCCAAAAAGGGAATGGAACAAGTATCATGCACCATATAAAGATATTGTTAATTATGTTCCTGCTAGAAAATACTGAAGTTTATAATGTTGATCATATTTTTCCTGAACCTTATATTGATAAAATACCTTTCCCTGCAAAGGTAAAGGAACATTATATGATAGCTAGTGTGGTGAACGTGATGAACAAATAAATGTTGAACCCGCAGTAGCAATTCTGAAAGACCTTGTCACTAAAAATGTAGAAGATGGGCACATTATATTTTGTGAAGATGCTTCTAATATTGTCTCACATCCTAGTAGAACTATGAAAGCTAGTGTCCTTGTGCTTTCTGTTAGAATTGGTGATCATTGCTATTATGGTTTATGTGATATTGGTGCAAGTTCAAGTGCTATCCCTTATGAACTTTACAAAGAAATTATGCATGAAATTGGTCCGTGTGAACTTGAAGACATTGATGTGGTTATTCACCTTGCTAATAGAGAGACCGTCTGTCCAATTGGTATTGTAAGAGATGTGGAAGTTACTTGTGGTAAGACTAAATATCCTACTTATTTTCTAGTATTTGGTAAAGCTGCTAGTAAAACCTGTCCTATCATTTTTGGTAGACCTTTCTTGAACACTTGTGGAGCTATTATAGATTTTAAGAAGGAGAAAATGTCAACTAAATTTCAATGAGAATCTTATGATTTTAATTTTTCCAAATTTGCTAAAACTCCTTATGAAAATGAATTGCCTAATGAGGATTTCTGTGTCGAACAACTTTGTTCTATTTCTCTTGCTCCTAACAATGCTTTGCAGCAATATATGGAAGATCATGAAAGTGAGATATTCATGGAAGAAAGAAATGAGATCGAAGAAATTTTTCTTCGTCAACCTAAGATGCTTAAGCATAACCTACATGTGGAAGATTTGGGTACCACACTACCACCTAAAGAGGATCCTGTCTTCGATCTAAAACCTCTACCTAATGATCTTAAATATGCTTATCTAGATGATAAGAAAATATATCCTGTTATTATTAGTTCAAAACTTTCAGGAAAGGAAGAGGAAAGATTATTGGAAGTATTGAACAAACACCGAGGAGCTATGGGGTATACTCCTGATGATTTAAAAGGAATTTCTTGCACTATATGTCAGCTTGCTATTAATATAAAACCTGATGCAAAGCCAGTTGTTGAACATCAACATCGTTTAATTCCTAAGATGAAGTAAGTGGTAAGAAATGAGGTATTAAAACTTCTTGATGCTGGTATTATTTTTCATATTGCTGATAGTAATTGGGTTAGTCATGTTCATTGTGTCCCTAAGAAAGGAGGAATTACAGTTGTGGCAAATGAAAATAATGAACTTATACCTCAGAGCGTAGTAGTGGGTTATAGGATTTGCATTGATTTTAGAAAAGTGAACAAAGTTACTAATAAAGATCATTATCCTCTACCTTTTATTAATCAAATGCTAGAAAGGTTGTCCAAGAAGACTCATTTTTGCTTTCTTGATGGTTATTCTGGGTTTTCTCAAATTGTTTTTAGAGCGCAAGACCAAGAGAAAACAATATTTACATGTCCTTATGGAACCTATGCATATAGGCATATGCCTTTTGGTTTGTGTAATGCTCCTGCTACATTTCAGAGATGTACGTCTGTTATCTTTAATGGTTTTTGTGAAGAAATTGTGGAAGTGTTCATGGAAGATTTCTCCATCTATGGAACTTCTTTTGATAATTGTTTGCACAATCTTGATAAAGTATTGCAGATATGTGAAGAAACCAATCTTGTTCTTAACTGGGAGAAATACCACTTCATGGTTAATGAAGGAATTGTCCTTGGACAAAAAATTTCCGAAAGAGGTATTGAAGTTGACAGAGCCAAAGTTGAAGCAATTGAGAAAATGCCCTATCCTAGGGATGTTAAAGGTATTCATAGTATCCTTGGTCATGCTGGTTTCTATAGACGGTTTATTAAAGATTTCTCCAAGATATAAAAACCTCATACTAATCTTCTCCAAAAAGATGTACCTTTAGTTTTTGATGATGATTGTAAGGAAGCTTTTGAAACTCTATAGAAAGCTTTAACTACTGCTCCTATTGTCCAACTACCTGATTGGAATTTACCCTTTGAAATTATGTGTGATGCTAGTGATTTTGCTGTAGGTGCTGTTCTTGGGCAACAAATAGATAAAAAATTGAATATTATCCATTATGCTAGTAAGACTCTTGATGCTGCTCAAAATAATCATGCTACTACTGAAAAAGAGTCTTAGCTATAGTATTTGCTTGTGATAAGTTTAGACCTTATATTGTTGATTCAAAAGTTACCATTCATACTGATCATGCTGCTATTAAATACCTTATGACAAAGAAGATGCTAATCCTAGGCTTATTAGATGGGTGTTACTTTTACAAGAGTTTTATCTACATATTGTAGATAGGAAAGGTGCTGAAAATCCAGTTGCTAATAATTTATCACGATTGGAAAACATTTCTTTTGATCCTATGCCTGTTAATGATAGTTTTCCAAATGAACAGTTAGCTGCAATAAAGATAAGCTCGCGAGAGAGTCCTTGGTATGCTTATTATGCTAACTTCATTGTTTCCAAGTATTTTCCTCCAACCTTTACAGCCCAACAAAGAAGGAAATTCTTTTATGATCTGAGACATTATTTTTGGGATGACCCGCATTTATATAAAGAAGGAGTGGATGGTATTATGCGAAGATGTGTTCCAAAATATGAACAACAAGAGATATTGAGAAAATGTCATGGTATGTTTATGGAGGACATCATGCTGGACATAGAACCACACAAAGGGTTTTACAATCAGGTTTTTATTGGCCTACTCTTTTAAAGATGCAAGAAAGTTTATTTTATCAAGTGATGAATGTCAAAGAGTTGGTAATATTTCTAGATGCAATGAAAAGCTTATGAATTATTCTCTTGTTATTGAATCATTTGATTGTTGGGGATTCAACTTTATGGGTCCTTTTCCTCCTTCAAAAAGTTATACTCATATTCTTGTTGTTGTTGATTATGTTACTAATTGGGTAGAAGCCATACCTACAAAAAGTGCTGATGGTGAGACCTCTTTAAAAATGCTTAAAGATGTTATTTTTCCTAGGTTTGGTGTGCCTAGATATCTTATGACTGATGGAGGTTCTCATTTTATTCATGGTGGTTTTAGGAAGACCCTTGCTAAATATGATGTTAATCATAGAATTGCATCAGATTATCATCCTCAAACAAGTGGGCAAGTAGAATTATCAAATAGAGAAATTAAAACTATCTTGCAATAGGCTGTTAATAGATTTAGGAAAAATTGAGCTAAAAAGTTGAATGATGCTTTATGGGATTATAGAACTGCTTATAAAAATCCTATGGGAATGTCTCCTTACAAAATGGTTTATGGGAAAGCTTGTCACTTGCCTTTAGAATTAGAACACAAAGCTTATTGGGCAGTAAAAGAAATAAATAGAGATTTTAAACTTGCTGGTAAGAAAAGACTACATGACTTGAGTTCCTTGGATGATTGCAGAAGTGAAGCTTATGAAAATGCTAGACTCTTCAAAGAAAAAGTAAAAAGGTGGCATGATAGGAGAATTATCAAGAGAGAGTTCCATGTTGGTGAGAAAGTTCTTTTGTATAGGTCTCGTCTCAGATGTTTTGCAGGAAAATTACTCTCAAAATGGGAAGGGCCATTTATCATTGAAGAAGTGTACCGTTCAGGTGCAATTAAAATTTCATCATTGAGATAAAACACTACGCAAGTGGTGAATGGTCAAAGGCTCAAACATTATATTTCTAGAGATTCTTATAATGAAGATATTGATATTATTCAAGTGGTGACTCCGAAAGAATTTATTAAAGACCAAAGTCAGGAACCTGCAGAGTCCGTTTTCAAATAGGTAACAGTTCTGGTAAGAAAAGGTTCACAAAAAACTTTTCAATTTATATTTTCGCAGTTTTAATTCATATGGAAGACAATGAGTCAAAAGAGGGAAGGAAACAGATCCCGGGTGGCTCACCCCACCCTGTGGCGCGGGCCCACCTAGTCTCGCCACCAGGGGGTGTGACCACCACGGAGCCCGTCTCTGTCTCGTTTTCTCCCAGTATATTTCTTTTGTCATTAAACTTCGTAATATATAATCCCCCGGACCACCCGAGGTCCGTATATCGTGTTCTCGTCATGTTTTCGTTTCGAGCTGTTTCTGTCAGAAACTATTCTCAAGTTTAGAAGCACAATGGTCTCCTCCAGCGACAAGGGCAAGAAGCTTGTGGAGGATGATCTCCAAGACGCCAAGCGGGAGGAGGAGATTGTTGTTGAAGTTGAAGAAGAAGTGGAGGAAGACAAGCGTCCGTACACACGCGCCACCGTTGCAAGCATTAGAGTGTTGGCAAATCCTGTCAAGCTCAAGAGGACTACACAGATGTCCACGGAAGGGAAAGTTCTGCGTCTTTGCTTATCTTCATGGTCACTTCCTCCACGTATCAAGAACTCCTTCCATACTCTTATACATGAGCATCCATTCCAAAATATGCCTAAAAGAAAGTTGCCCTCTAGTTGGGATACGCCTTGTTCTAACCATGCAGGGAAGGAATACTTTAAGGACGAAGAGTGGGTAAAGAATCACAGGGACTGGAATTCACAGTCTGACATGATCATGAACCGCATTAAGCATAATTCAGAGATGATTCGTACTCTCGCCTTCGAGATTGAGGATTTGAATAAATAGATTGAAAATCTTATCGAGAGAACACCACCACCACCGAAGGAGTAATCTGTCATCAGGTTTTGGCATCCCCTTGGTTTGTTCCAACCTTGGGGGAGTGTCGCGGTATCACATCATTATCTTTCATCTTATTACCATTTTTAGTAGAGTCATATCATGAATAGAGAAGTTATCAGATATGATGTTTTGCATTGTGGAAGTATCTCTCCTCTAGTTGTTTATCTATGTATCCCTTAGTGTGAGTTTCGTTATGGAATATTAATGAGAAGTTTTATCATTTACTTTTTGTGCATCTTATTTTAGTTTGCAATTTCTGTTATATGATTGATCTTGTTGTTAGTATTGGTATCACTTTGGGAGCATCAAGTAAATTTAGTTGGTTTTGGCAAATCTAGATTTGGTCAGTAGCAACACTACTTGGGGATTGAAAGGAAAAGAGAAAAGTACTTGCAGTTATATTACTTAATTTTCTTTCTTTCTTGATTAGCTCATAAGATTAGTATTCCCAAGTTAAGATCTTTTGTGTTTTCAAGGAAGATTGCATGATTGTTTCTATCACCTATATGTTTGTTTGTTTCCTTCAACTCTTATGCTTGCTAACCAGCCGTGTTAGCCAAAAACCTGTACTGAGAGGGAATGCTTCTCGTGCATCCAATCCTTGAACTAAAACCTATGCCATTTGTGTCCACCATATCTACCTATTATCATTGTTACTATTCCAAGTAAATTCTCGAGTTTTATCTATCTTACAAATTAAAATTTATTTGTTATGTGAAAACTAGTTAGTAAAGCTCTCACGAACTTGATGGCATGCCTTATTTTTCTTGCACTTAATAAACTTGAACCATTGTGTCATCTATGTTGAATATATGCTTGCAACTTATAGGTTGGGAGTTAGCAGAACCATGATGTCACGGGGAAAGTTTTCAACACCTCTACATATTATCCAGTTGATATCATAATCTTTTGTTTATGGATGTCGGCGGTGTGAAATAAAAGGGGAGCTTGTAAGTCCATGGAGTATTACATATGTGTTAGATAAACGCCTGGGCGGCTAGCCTAAGCCATGCCTAATAATGGTGGAAACTTGCAACATAACCATAGTGAGCAATCTATGAAGCATATTCAGAAAAATATATAGAAAAAAAGAGAAAGAGAAAAAAGAAAGAGGCACCATTCTCATGGTAAATAAAAAAGATCGCTGAGAAGATCACTGTATGTTGCCTTGTCATTTTGATATGGGATAGCTCATGTGTTATGGGGCAAGGGGTACCCCATTGGCGGTTCTCTATGATACACATATACTTACGATGACAATAACTTGCTTGTAACTAAAGTTGAGTAGGATGAGGAATGGCCCTCGTACTTTTGGGACATGAGATTTACAACTTATGATTTTTCAAGAATACACTTCATATTTGTTTCACTTTAACCTTAATCACCTCAAGATGCCTATGATATGGGCAATGAGAGCTGAAAGCTAGTAAGTACCATAATTTTTTGGAAGCTCTTTGTGAAACTTGAAATCCCTGCTTCTCTCTATGAAGGGTCTATCTTTTACTTTTAAGTTGAGTCAGTAAACCTATTCCCTTTTATCTCCAGCAAGCATTTGAGTTGTTGTGATTCAATCATCCATATGATAATTTATTCAATCTTGTTTCTTATGTTCCTTGTTTTGCACAATGCTCTTATCTGATTGAATATGACTTCGAAAGCTATCATTGTAAAAAGCCCATTATGTTCGTTTGTCAACTGTTCTCTGACCAAGAACAAAGTTTGCCATTACCAATTATGGTTTTCTTTGTGCATCTTTATTGAGACTCCCTTAATTATTGCAAGTTATGTTACATAATGGTGAGTTGCTTTCTATTATGACTTGTGTATTAATAAATGTGATGCTTCTTGTCCGTATTATTTTTATCGATACTTCACTCCATAAACATGAGGTCATGTTTACTGAGTTCATCTTTCGCTTGGGAACAACCGAGGTCTAAGCTTGGGGGAGTTGATAAGTCCATTTTGCATCACTATTTTATATCATAATTTACTGTTATTCATTGATATATTTCATATTAAGAGATGATACTTATGTTATTTCATCTATTTTGCATATTGGATGACTTTTGGAGGATGAACTGTCGGAGTCAGGATTCTGATGGAAAAAAGCAGTGTCCAAATGCAATATTTGCGAAGATTAGAAAATTACAAAAAATATATGGAAATCCCTATTTTTCCAGAAGACGAAGGAGGCCAGAAGGAGGAGGAGAGATGGGCCACAAGGGTCCCACACCACCCCCTAGCACGCACTCCTAGGCCGCACCACCAGCTGGTGTGGACACCCTGGCCCACCGCTGGCATCGCCGTTTCTCCTATATCATCCCCCTGAAACCCTAAGACTCGGGGAGCGACCATAGAAAGATTTCGCCGCTTCTACGGGGCGAAAACTACAGAGTGGGAAAGAGCACTCTCGCAGACAGATTTCTGCTGGGAAAATTCCTTCCCGAAGAGAGGAGATCGTCGCCATCAACACCATCATCAACATAGACTTCATCAGGATTATCATCATCATCCCCATCATCATCTCCACCAGCACCATCACCACCACACCATCCTGCCGTAATAATTGAGTTGAATATTGCATAGTTCGTAGGGGAAACTTTCTCGGTGTTGATTACTTGTTGAGTGGAACCATTGAATTATTGTTCATGTTCAGATTGTTACCTATCTTTATTTCATCTCTGATCTTGATCCATATGATGTCTCTTGAGTAGTTCATTTAGTTCTTGAGGACATGGGGGAAGTCATGTTGTTAGTAGTGGAATTGTGTTGAGAAATATTCAATGGTTTGATATTTAAGTTGTTGTTATTCTTATAGTGGTGTCATGTGAACGTCGACTGCATGATACTTCACCTTTATGGGCCTAGGGGAATGCATTGTGTATTGTGGGGTTGCCGGAGTGACAGAAACCTAAACCCCCATTAGGAAACCTTTGCACAAGGGAGTGTAGGATCTCAGAGTTTAATGTTGTGATTAGGTTTTATCTTAATTACTTTCTTGTAGTTGTGGATGCTTGAAATGGGTATAAACAAAAGTATGTATTAGTCCAAGCAAGGTCGGTACATTATCATAGGTTCACCCACACAACACTTGTCCAACCAAAGAAGATTAATCAACTATATAAAGAAAAAGCACTTAACAGTATTCCCATGTGTCCTCAAGAACGTTTGGTCCTCATAAGTAATACAACCGGCTTGTCCTTTGCTGAAGAAGGATTGGCCACTTACTGCAATTATTATTATTGTCATTATTTACTCGCACTTTATTTATCTGCATTATCAAAAAACCCTAAAAATCCGTTTGCTAGTATTTACAGTGAATTCCTGATCCAAACCACTTGTCAACACCTTCTGCTCCTCATTGGGTTTGACACTCTTATTTATCAAAAGTACTACGATACACCCCCTGTACTTGTGGATCATCAATCTGCAGGTTGGGAACCCCAGTAACAGAAGGTGTAGTACGGCTGTATGTGAGGGATTTACTTGGGATTAGCGGTGACATCACTATGCATATCATTAGTTCTCTTTCTTCTACGGATGAGACTAGTAGGTTATTGCTATAAGCGGTTACAGAGGCAATAGCAATTATGGATGCACTGCCCACATATAATTATCTTGCTCTAACAATTACATGCATACTTTATTATTATCTTTTATTCCCATCAGATGTTTTGCACAACTACTGGTGAAATCGAAAGCCCCATGCGCTCTGTCTCTCCATCGTCAACAACAATAAAAGCTCGCAAACTCTTGGTCCGGTGAAAGCACAAAAGGAATTCTAAAACTCCTGAATGTCCATTTAAGAAACTTTACTATGCTTTTTTCTTCCCGAGGATTCGATAAACCTAGGTCTACTAGGGAAAAGAACTATATTACATCTGTAATCCGGATCGAAGGTATCAACCCTTTTTCTGGCGCCATTGCCGGGGAAGCAATAGCTACCCTGGTGAGGTTAGTAGGAACCTTGATAGTTTTAATTCTTATTAAGTTTCTTTGTTTGCTTTCAGTCTTTATTTGAAAAACCAAAAAAAATTAGTTAGTCTTTTAATTCTTTTTTTACTATCATTAGTATTTGTTTAAGAAAATCCAAAAATATAATAAATATGGCTGAAAAGAAGCTTCGGAGTTTGTAACTCCTAACAATGATTATTTGCTTACTCCTATTACACAGCTAACAATTACTGCTGAAGATTATGAAATTAAGCCCCACTATTTAAGTTTGGTTCAATAGAATCAATTTGGAGGCTCTGATGTTTAGGATGTAGGTATGCACTTAAATACTTTCACTAAAATATGTGATATGATGCGCATTAACGATGTTGACCCCGATCGGTCAAGTTGTGCTTATTTCCGTTCTCTCTTATAGGAAGAGCAAAAGAATGGTTGCTATCTTTGCCTTGAAATACTATTGCATCATGGGTGGAATGTACTTTTTTATTTACGACTAAATTCTTTCCACCTGCAAAGACTATGCAACTAAGATCTAATATTACTGGTTTTAGATAGGAAGAGCGTGAGCCACTAGCGCTTGCATGGGTGAGAACGAAAGAATGCATGAGAAACTGTCCCAACTATGGGACAGAAGATTGGTTAATTCTCCATTTATTTTATAATGCTCTTAACCGTGTATCTAAGTCTATGCTTGATACTGCAGCTGGAGGAACATTTATGGGTAAACAAATTACCGAAGAAAAGAAACTGCTAGATAATATGCAAGACAACCATGCCCAATGGCATGTGGAAAGATCAAACACAAAGAAGGTGAACTCCGTCACACCTCAAGAAAATGAAGAACTCAATGCTAAGTTGGATAAGCTCATATTAGCCATCAAAGGTAAGGAAACCGAGGTAAGAGCTATCCCAGAATCAAATATTGAAGAAATAGACAGCATAGCTCATAGTGATTATAACCCTGCTTGGAATAAGAATTATAATCCAAATTTTCAGAAACACTATTCTAGTCCTGCAGGTAACTCTAATAATAATTTGGCATCAGGTAATGGTAGTCTCCAAGAAACTCTTAAATCTTGTATGGATTATCAAAATGAGCAAAATAATATCCTATTTAATATAACGGAGAACCATGATGATATGCTTGGTAAATTATCTAACCAAGCTATAAGTTTGAGGAATGATTTGCAGGCCCTCTAAGAAAGAACAAGGATTGTTGAAGCACAAGTAGGTAAGATAACCAAGAGTCAAACTCTCATTCTAGCTAAATTTGTAGGTAAAGTTGAGCACAATCCTGTTGAAGACCACAAGATGATAAGAATCCAAAGGGAGGAGCCTGAAGAACTTAACTATAGTAATGCTCCTTCACCTAATTACAAAGTTGAAGATCCTATGAAAAGGATCAATATCAAGATTCTGGTAAGTGAAGGAAATGAGGAAGTCATGTATCAACACTTTGTTAATCGGGTAGCAATAAATATATGTGATCTTGAGGAAGAATATAAGAAAATTGCTGAAAAATTACCTATTAAACTTGATGATATATTTGAGCCTACTATTAAGATTAAAATTGAGACTAATGAAATAGCATCACTTTGTGATTTAGGTGCAGGTGTTTCAACAATCCCAAGGAGTCTTTTTAACAAGTTAAATCTTAGCTCTTTTGAAATCACCGAGTTAAAATTACATCTAGAAGATTCTACCTACAAACAAGCAGTAGTAATTAAATAAAATACTTTAGTATACATTAAAGGCTGTCCTGCTCTTATTGATTTTGTTATTGTTGACATGCCTGAAGATGCTACTGCTCCTATCATATTAGGCTGTCCATTCTTAAGAACTATTAATGCTTTGATTAATTTGCATGAAGGGAACATGAACCTTCAATTGCCTTCGCGAGATCCTTTTGTTATTCATTTTCCTAGGAAGAAGAAATCCAAGCACGATGATAAGGAGGCCATCACTTTAAAGGCCAACTATTTTGGAGTGGGTGTTCCACTCATCTGGCCTAAGTGAAGAACATCAAGGTCAAGCTATTGACCATAAAAGAGCGCTGCATGGGAGGCAACCCATGTGAAATAAAGGTTTGAGTAAATTTTTTAAGTTTTAGTTTAAAGTTGCATGTTGAATATAGAGTGCTAGAAAACTCCAGTTAAGGAGGAGAGATCCAGCGGTACTAAAATTCATGTTTTATACATGCTAATGTTGGTCGACCATTTAGTCTGTCATTTTCCTGTCAAAACATGGTGTTTTGTTAAGTTTCATTCTAAAAAGTAATTCTTGAATAAATAGAATTTTTTCTGACCACTACAGTACCTTTAACGACCAACTATACTGCTGGAATTAAAATTTCAGCCGTCTAGTTCCGGCCGTATAGTTATTTGAGCCATCGACAAAATTTCTTCTCCGGATACAGAAGGTTTAACGACAAACTATACGGCAGGACCATTTTGGTCCGGCATTATAGTTCCGGCCATATAGATACATCTGTCAGGAAAGAAACCCTAATTTTTGTCGTCATACCAACTATAGTTCAGAATTGAGCTCCAATGTGATCGCATGGGGATACGGTTCAGGAATGAGCTCCAATGTGATCGCTTCAACAAGATCAAGAACCAAGAAGTGAAGGCAACCAAGTGGGCTTGCCCCGTTATATTGAACAAAATCTTTATTTCTGATGACTTTAATTTACTTTGCAATAGGGTTGGCCTGCAAAACTTTGTATTCTATGATGTGCCTACTTATCGCCGGTTAACTCTAGAATTTTTAAGTTCTTTGACAAGCACTATTAAAACATGTCATGGAGAGGACATGATTTATTTCCGATTTATAAACAAGAATTATACATTAACACTTGATGATTGGTGCAATTGTCTTAGTGCATCTTTTGCGACATGCATCCTTCCCCAGATCATTATTATAATGGAATGAGTTTTACTTCTAGAGTCAATAAGAGGAAGAATAGTCAGCATCCTGCTATTCGCTATTTGTTCTATGTTATTGCTAACACCTTGAAGGAACGAAATGAGTTTACAAGAGTCAACGAGGAGGACATATTAGTCCTCACAAAAGTTGCTTTCAACAACAACTTGTCACTCAACTTGGGCGCAATTCTTATGCGCTACCTGGAGCACCAGTCCTCCCAAAGACAAGGACCAATTACAGGTGGAGGCATCATCACCGCGCCTGCCATTTCCCTAGGCATCGACCTAGGTGAGTTGCAACCAGTGCTAGGTGAGCGACGTGTTGGTTTCTCTAGTTTAAAAGCTAGTGGAATGCTCACTCAGAGAGGTGGTGGTTTTTACTTGCATATTATAAGAGTTGGGTGTCTCTACGCCGCTCCTTTTCCTAATTGTGTTTTCTGTATCGAGGAGGGATGTTTTCTATATGATGTGCAGGTTGAACAACATCAACCCGTGGAGGATATTCCAGATGAGGATGAGGACCAAGATGAGGAGCAAGAAGTTCCTTATCAAGAGGATTAGCCACCGAACCGGTTCGCTACATATCAAGACTTCCAAGAACTTGGAGGGACTATGGAGGGGATGCATAATCTTGCCCTGAACCTCCGAGAAACCATAATTAACTTATCAACTCAATTTTCAAATTGGAGTTACAACTTTTTCCCGCCACCTCAGTGATTTCAAGGGCTTGCAAATGCCTAAGGTTGGGAAAGTTTTATATTTATTTTTATTTGGCATACATTTGATTTATTTTATTTCAAGGTTATGCTTTTTATTTCAGTTTATAAGAACTTGTGTTGGTTTCCCCAACACTTTATATTTAGTTATTTTGTTTTCGAGATTTTCAAGCCGAGCTTTGCCGCCAATTTTCTATTCTTTAATTCCGTCTATTAAAAACAACAAAAAGATTTCTCCATTTATTTTTATTTTCCCTCTATTCCTTTATTTTTTCCTGGAGGTTCTCAGGTATTTACAGGAAGAGTGATCGACTTCAAGTATCCAAGAAACAAATTAAAAGGGAAGAGAGAAGTGGAACCAAACATGAGAGGTACTAGACGGTTATTTCCCTTCGCTGCGCCGTCTATCCCTGGCTGTAGCGTCTACCCTTTTTTGTGGTGTAGCATGGTGCGGTTATTTTTCTCAGATGTCATAAAAGGGACGCTCATGTAGTGTAAGCAGAAGGTTAGACGGGCCGGGTCAGCGCGCGGCGGCAACAATTCGACATTATTTGGTGTATGGTGTGAGTGGGGTGATCGCCACTGTCATACTCATTAGTATTCTTTTGGCGGTCTTCATTTGTATGATTTTTGTAATGGCTTTTGCAGACTTTGTATTCCGATAGTGAACGACTATGCGCATCACTTGATACAGAGGTCAGGGCTCTGTTCCATATTTCGGAAAAAAACATAGTGACACCATTAAAAAATGCATGTTTGCTCTTTTTGTTTTTGTTTTCTATGGCAGGAAAATCCTGGAAGCAATACTTATCAAGATGGTGAAGATTTTCTTCATGGATCAAACGATGTTCTAACCATACCTGTTAATGATTGATAAGGAAGAAACTAGGGTAAATATTTACTTATTTCACTCGTAGGATGTGAATGTTAAGCTTTACTCTTTCTGATTTTTTTATTAGACCAAAAAGGATATCTCCTATCTCAGCATGGGCAAGAAAACATTTCGGGTGGTCAGATCATTTCTTTTGGTAAGAAAATGCCGCTCCTTCAGCCAAGCAAACATAATGGTCACTTCTTATCTTATGCGCACGGATGCATTCAATTCAATGAAGCTTGTTGCAGTAGAAGCCTTCGAAAACTACTTGTTTAATTTAGTAGTTGCTTCCCAACTTTATAAGTATACATAGTACTTAATTAGACAGACCATTACACGCACGCAACCCAAGACACCATAGATGAGAGGGATAGAAGCATAGTTTAGAGAGAAATTAACTAAAGCGCGAGATTTTTTCACCAAAGGACACACACCAGGATTCACAAGGACCTATGTAGCAGGTCCAAAAAGCAAGACGACAACAGGAGACGAACCCCTAGAACAGACATTTTAAACAACAGATTGACCAAACGAACTACAAATACAGTACGAAGAGGCAGAGCAGCTCAACTACTCGGCGAACACAGCAAAATAACACGTAGCAGCACCGCATGATACATTCCCTGTACACATCTACACATGGGCAAAGCTACAGCAACCACAATCACTGTCCCTAAAACCACGAGGGGCTAGGAGGAAAATATAGTCAGAAACAGCTAGCCTAGTGCACTCAGGGGAAAGACCCCAATGAAAAATCAAGAAAACCTGATTATTCTTTGTACCACTTAGCCGACGTCGTCCAAACCTGGCACGTGGCTACATGACAGACTGACCATCTCCTTAGCGAGATTTGCAATCCTTCCAGCCAACCGACCACCAGAGTCTGCCTCTCCAACCCTCAAAAAGGGGACCACATCATCATACTGAACAAAGATGCGCAAAAGCTTGTTCATCACCTTGTCAAACAACTCAACAGCAGAATGTTCCTTCTCCCGTGACCAATGTGCCATTAGGGTCGCCCCGCCAGCGATACCCTGCCTCCAGCATAATCTCAGCATAATTTTCTAGATGAGTTTTTTCCAAGCCTCTCCCAAGCGTCCACTTCCGACCGACGGGGCTCTCCACATGTCTTTCTATGCTTAAACACAAATGGATTTTCTCTAGCCGGCAGATCATATCTTATGCGAGCCATCATTTTTCTAGAACCTGGTTCATATAGGCCTTCAGCATAGATGCCAGACCAAGCTGCGCAATCATATCATGTACGATGTATCGCCTACACAGAGAACAAACTGTGAGCACCCTTTATCAGAAGAAAATTAAGATGACCAAACAAAAAATTCGTCTATATTTGCTAAAGGAGCAACCACACGAAATATAGAAATAACACCACCTATACTGCCACCTGTAACATCCCAAAAATATTAAACTAGAATTAACAAACTCTAATCACCAAAATTAGGGTTAACAAAAACATTTCCAATTAAAATATGAAAGCATTCATATGTGTGTGCATAAAAATTTGGATTCTTTTGAATTGCCATCATTGTGTGTTTCTTTGCTTGGAAAATGATTCTTAGGTGAATTAAACATCATCTAAACAATCCCCACACTTTTCCCAAAGACAAATAAATCAAAACAAACAAAATGAGTGAATGGTCACTTTGGCCAATTTAACTCCCATGCCTACTTTGGCTATCTCTAACTTTCAAAACTTAACAGAAACTTGTTTGGATCTTTACACCCCTTGATAGTACTCCTAACAAAGTATCAAGGCCCACCTTGTGATCATCCAAAAGCATTTGAATGCATAGTTTAAATGACAGTTCAAAACTGAATCTATATCATATGGGAAGATCCCACTTTTTCAAAAACCACTCAAACAAGCTCAACTTTCAAAACCCAAGCATCCACAGACTCACCAGTATATGCCTAGCACACCCACCAAAAATATTTTCAAAATTCAAAACTTGAATTCATGCGGCCATTTCATCAAACACCTTGCAGATTCAAATCTAACAAAATCTAAACACTATAGTGTGCAGTGTTTTGGGCCTAACTTGTTCCCTCTCTGGACACCACTAGCCTTAGTAGATCATCTAACAACCCTAACTAATCCCTAGCACCACTGTAAGCTTGACAATATCATCAATGGTGAACAGCCGAGAGCACCCATGTCACCCCAGTGTGGACAGCAGGCTAGAGGAGGAACTAGTCGTGCCAACCTTGTCTTGGAGGTAGCCCATGCCTCACCGACCCCTCTCGACCAGCCCTGCCTCGCAGACAGTAGCCATAACCGCTAGGAACGCCGCGCCCATGCCGCTGTCGACCATGCCGACGTGCTCCGCGGAGCACGCGCCGTTCCCATTCAACCAGACCACCTCGAGCCATCGCCACCCGCCAACATGCTCCCCACCGTCACAAGAGACCGCCAGACATGCCCATTTCACCGCCCATGCCCCGTAGCCACCGCTCGCCATCGAAGACACCGCCTCTGCCGCCCAGAACATCGAGCGTTCCTGACCGTTAGCCACCGCCCCTACACGCGCATTAAAGCCATAGAGCATCGCCAGGAGACAACCGATCGATCGCCACCCTCGGCCACGCCTCCAGCAGCCCGTAGCCATATCGCCACCATCGCCTACCCATCCCGTTCGGTCTCGTCGTCGAGACTATAAATAGAGGCCTCCCCCGCTCAAACACTTCACACCATCTCACTCCCCTTTCCTCACTGATCATTCCACCTCGTTCCCAGAGCAAGACGAGCATCGCAGCGCCAGAATTTCTGTAACACCCTCGCCTGATAAGACTGAGTTCATGTGTATAGTGCCAATCCCTGGATCGGTTCACTGGCACACACAGTACAAAATGATACCAAATATAACAGTGTATCATAAATACAACGAATATGATCCAGAATTTACATTATTTATTCAAGTACACAGCGGAAAACGAATACAAGGTAGATCTCCATCCTCCAAATGTGCCACAGGCGAACAACCGTTGAGTGGAGTCTCGCGACCTATGAACGATCACTTAGATACGATATAACCTGCAACATGAAACGTTGCAGCCACGAATGGTCAATACATTGAATGTATGGCAAGTAGGCTAAAGTGGTTAACAACAGATCTATCAACTACATGCTTATTTGGCCAAGTGGAGTTCAGGCTCATTTGCATAAAACAACAGTTTTATCCTAACATTTATAACAAAGTAGTTTTCCAATACGATAAATAGGACACTCTGGTTCACTCCCAGGTGCTCCTACCCAATTATGTTCACCCAACAAGTTTTATGTAATTAAGAAATAAGGATGAGTGAGAAATATCATAGCATCAGTATCAGGTCGCTCAAATTATCCATAACCGGGGACACGGCTAATCGATTAGTTTATACACCATGCAGGGGTTAGTACACTTTACCCATGTGGCTTGGCCAGCCCAGCTCGTACCACCACTCTCATATTGGGTGATGATAGGGAGAAGGCCAAGAAGGAACCGTTTGGGAAGTAGCTCCCCAATCCTGATGTGCACCGGTCCAACCTACACTATTTACATCTTTGGATACGCGGGTTCGAGTTACCACAACCTACTGAGTTCAGCCAACCGCCCATTTCATTATTGGCACATGGTTGCACACGAAAGCTTCCAAACAAAGAAACCAATCATTTCTCAGTGTCTTGGGTGCCTTTCTGCAATGATACCACCAAAAATTATCAATCCCATCACACCCAGGAGATTCATTGATTAAGTTGTTTTAGTTTTCACAAACCAACACATTTAGAAACAACTTCAGTGATGTAACCCAGCCCTCGTTCATCATAGCATGGCTAAGCACATCTACTAACGGTGGCTCATAAACAAGGAATGCTAGGGAATAATATGGGACATAGCATAGCATATACACATCAATTCCTACATATGCAATTCTACAAAAACATCTATAATGCATAGGAAAACAATAGGACATTTATGACCAAGATAGCACCACTTGCCTTTGTTGTAGATATAGTCGATTAGATAATCCTCACAATTATAATGGCCTCTTTCGCAATAACCACAATACTTGCAATCATAGTAGTTGCAATCACAGTAGTTGCACTCCTCGCAATCTAACGTTTGAAGCAAACACAACAAACACACCATTCAAAACATTGCAAACATGCAACAGTGCAACATTACAAGAAAATAATGATGAACCGATGCATGCACGACGATTTAATGAGTCACAATGGTTGCATTTAGTGTTCTGAACATAAATAGATTACATGATGCACGTGGAAAGTTATTTAATGCACTAAAGCTTTTATTACTAAACTTGTATCGATTTAATATGGTGTATACCACTTTAATTGAACTAAATATGTTTATGTCGTATTAAATTGTGAACTAGATGCTACTGGATAGAGGTAATGCAATTTAGAGACAGTAGCAATTTGAATCACCTAAAAGGGAGTTATAGATATATTTTCTTATGATTAAAACACTATTTCAATGGGTTTAAATATTTCTGTATGAATTTCTGTTTTAACAGTACCAAATAATTTGTCATGCATTTTCTCTATATAGATATTGTCAATACAAAACCTTAGCACTTGGATTCACCCTAATCGGAGTTGTAGATCTTTTTGTATGATTTAAATAGTGTTTAATGGGTTTTAAATGATTCATATAGTTTCTGTTGTCTAAAAATCAAACTAAAATTATATCTGTAATCTCCATGGAATTGTGATTTCAGGGACATATTATTTGTAATTTTCCGAATATTATTTATTTTCTTATGAATTTATTACTCTAAATAAGCCATTAAACCATTTAAATCTTCACGGCAAAACCTTAGAGTCAAAGGCTGAACTAATTGCATATTGATGATCTACATGGAACCAGCTTTCCATCGGTATATCATTTATATTTTTGTGACAAGCAATTAATTTACTATGAATTTAATGATTTGTAAAGCCATTAAAACTAATTAAATTGCCACAGGTTAAATAATCTGCAAAGGCTAGATCCAACCAGATATTATTATTTAACATTATAGTAGCTTCAATTTGATATATTGTTCATATTTTTCGGAGTTACAGATAATTTTCTATGAATTTATTAACCTAAAAGACCATTAAAACTGATTAAATTACTGCAGTAACTACGTACAGTAAAAGTTGGATCTATTCTGATAAGATGATTCTACGTGAAATTATCTTCTATTTGATATATTATACGCAATTTTTGGAAGTGGTATGAATTTCTAACAAATTTTACAAGTTAGATCTATAATGTGCAATTTTAAATTCGAACGGAATATTCCAGGGAATATTCCGCTGACTGGATATGTTGACTTTGCATGCTGACTGGGACTAGATGTTGACCTGACGTTGACTTGGCGTTGATGAGGAAGCTGACCGGGATGACGACATGGCACACACCGGTTTGATTGGATCTCGACCGTCTGGATAGGATCCGGTGGCTACAAGAAGAGATTGACCTAATTTTGGCTCAAAATAGACAAGAAGCAGATATGTGTTAGAGAGACAAATCCGTAGGTCAAATTGAAAAACTCAGAACACGAAAGTTGTGGGGAATCATTATTCCTACCTTCACACCAGAGGAATTTGGATTTGAAGAAACGAGCGCGAGTACATCTTGGATTTACACCATAAGATCTGAAATATTGCGATACAAAATTCTCCGTCTGTGGTGGATGAAAAGAGGTGAGATTTGTCGAGATTGAAAGATTTCGACGATTCCTACAACTTTTGTTTTTTGACCGAAGGCAAACGACGAAGTCTAGATGGGTTAAAAAGCGAAATAAGGTTCGGGCATGTGTAGATTCGAGATTTCGAGAAGGGAAACTCGTACAGCTGTGGCTCCATGAGTTTATATGGAGGTTTGGGACAGTGTAGAGATAGGTATTGGAGTAGGGAACAAGTAGAAACAAACGAAAGTCAATTCGGAGTTGTAGATAAAAAGTTATAAGTGTTTGAATAGAGATAGGTATAGAAAATCAATTTTCGCACGCTTTTTAAAGCGGTGGGATCCATCCTTGCTTCATGTGCTTCATGTAATGGCTGGCTCGGTCCCCTGCTGGGCCGGCCCGCTTAGGTTTTTTTTTTCTTTTTTTTGCTTTTTCTATTTACTTGTTTTCCTCATATCTTTTGCATACGAACTCCAAATGACATGATTCTTGTTTCTAAAATTTTCTAAAATTGAATAGATCATTGTAGGATCAAATTTGTAATCATTTTACTAGTTTGGAAGTAGTGGATTTACAAATCCTTGTATATTTCATTTTATTTATATCTTTATGTGTTTGTATTTATTTCATAACTTTTTCATACTAGCTCCAAATGAGCTCAATTTTGTTTCTAAAATTTTGTAGTATTAATTGGATCTCTTTAGGCTATAATTATCAATAATTTATGCCTTAGCAACAATGGGTTTTATAAAGTCAATTTAATTTCCTTTAGGAACATTTGTGCAAATCAACTATAGGATTTAGATACCGGGATTTGGATTTAGTTTGCGAGAACTTTGCATGGATGTAATGAAATGCTTCATGATTTTCATTTTGAAATCTTGCGCACCAATTATTCAATCCATGATCAATTCAAGCCCTTTTGCCTATATGGCTACTTAGGTCATAACAAACGAATATAAGATTTTGAATTCAAGGTTGAGAGGATTTTCTATTCAAAAAGTTTCTTCTCTTTGAGAATTTTCAACATAGTTAAACAATCAATCAAACTTATTTATTTATTTCACATTCCAAAATTAGGAGAATTTTGGGATGTGACAGACTACCACCCTTAAAAGAAATCTCGTCCCGAGATTTGGGAAGGCTAGAAAGAAAGAAAGGTTCGGGATCCATTAGGATGCTACCACCCTTAAAATAAAATTGACTATGCCATTTTTCGAAGATTCACTTAGCTCAGATTGGTTCTCCTTTAGATTTTTATTGGCACAATGTCTCTAGCACATTCTAAACATCATGATTGATAGTTTTCGAGAAAGCACTACTTGAACTAGTAGAACTCTCATGGTGGTCAATTAGGGGATATTTACTTCCCGGTAGCCATTAATCATGGTTGAGATTCATTCTTACCGTATATTCCTACGCTAAGCACTGGGTGCTTTCATAAAGGGGAAATATACCATTCTAAGGTCTAGGATTAACGTCGACTCTCTGCTAAGGTTGAAAGGTTCACTCAAGATTCACAAAGCCAACAGTACAAGAGCGAATAATAAGGGTAGTAGGAATGGTGATCAATCCATCCTGCACCCAAATCATTACCCTGTATGAGGATAGGTGAATCACGTTTTTCAATCACTCGGGCATTCTCACTTGCCTTGAAGAATGTTTCCATGGACAAGATCCAATGCTCTATGTATACTCCCATGTATTCAATCAACAAATCTACTACTAAAACTAAACTATCGATACTTCAACTTTTAGGTTGCGTAATCTACTACATAACATCATTTCAACACTTCATACTCCCACATCTTTTTTCCCATTAGATAAAGCATTCTCCTTCCTAAATGCATTGTGTTGTCAAACCTTCCACTTAACATATCATTATATCTCCAAGGGTTCAAGATAGGAAAGAATAGATTCTATAAAAGAAACGACTAAGAAAATAATCCTACCCATAACTATATGAAGCAATCAATGTCACAAACAAGCAAACAATCATAAGGAATCAACACACAAGCAAACACTTGTATAATAACATTACAGGTGTATAAACTCAGTAGCATATAACCAAAAAATAGTTTGAAAGCATTAGGAACAATACTAGAGTAAAATAGAGTAACATATAAGCAATAAACTAAATCTGTCAAAACGGTACAGCAGGTTTATCGAATTTTTTGGGAACGTTAAACTCGTCAAGAATTTTAGCCATTTTTTGTGCATGTACTACAGGTAATTACGCTCCAGATCCTATTTTTTAAAAAATATTGGAGTTACCAATAAAATATGAAAAATTGCGCGGTACAACAGGTCAGGCAGAAAACTGCAGCAGTAATCTTACGAATTTCAATCAATTTACACTATTAAAATAATCTTAAAACCATACAAAAACTTCAGCAACTTTAGAATTTCAAAACAACAGATCCTAAACAAGGCATCACACGATATGGTTCAGTACAAACAATCAAGCAACCTATATTGTCATACCACATAAGTTGGTAAGAACAATATGCTAACACGATAGCGATGATCTCCTAAAGAGATAAAATATGGTGGTCTAGACCTACCCAAACTTGGTGAGATGTTCATTTATGTCATGTTATTTGTTCTTTACTTATAGGCCAACTCTCATATAGTGATTTGCTTTATAGAATACTACTAATAACATTTTCTAATTCTTGTAGTTTTTATGGTAGATCACTTCTTCTACTAATTAAATGAATGGATATCTACAAGTTTGAACAAGGAGAGGTGTTGGAAAATGATAGACAAGGAATATAAGAACTCTAATAAGTATAAAATATGATAGTTCTTCTAATAGAGGTCTTCTATTGCTAATCCATTTCTAAGGTCACGATCCTACAGTCAACACATAGCTCTGATACCATCTTGTAACACCCTTGCCTGATAAGGCTGAGTTCATGTGTATAGTGTCAATCCCTGGATCGGTTCACTGGCACACACAGTACAAAATGATACCAAATATAACTGTACATCATAAATACAGTGAATATGATCAGAATTTACATTATTTATTCAAGTACACAGCAGAAAACGAATACAAGGTAGATCTGCATCCTCCAAATGTGCCACAGACGAACAATTGTTGAGTGGAGTCTCGCAACCTATGAACGATCACTCAGATACGATATAACCTGCAACATGAAACGTTGAAGCCACGAATAGTCAATACATTGAATGTATAGCAAGTAGGCTAAAGGAGAAAATGACGCAAAACTACCACATTTGAGACGCTCTTGTTAAAAATCTACCATCTTAAGGATTTTTGACACATAAAAACCACTTTTGGGGTAGGGGTGTGACAGAAAACTCTAATTGGCTGTGTTTAGCCATTTAACAGCCTTTCTGGAAGGTGGACCCCTCTGTCAGTGCTTACGTGGCAGGGGACTTGACGGATAGAGCCAACGCCGTGAGATTATGCTTTTATATCTCTCTAGATTCTATTCTTTTATTTTTTAAACCTATTTTTCTTCACGGCGTTGACCAATCGTGGCCAGGCTGCCGCTCACCGGCCGCCGTGATCGCAGCTCTCCGGCGACTACCCCACGACCACAGCTCGCGACCCCACACGCTCACCTCGTCGCACGGCCGCCACGCTCGTCGGCTGTTGCCCCGCGCCCACAGCTCGTCGGCCGTAGCCATGCGCCCGCAACTCGAGTAGCTCACCGGCCACCCTCTCCTCGCTCGCGCAGCTCGCCGTCCCACGCACTCAACACGTCGCCCACGTCCGTAGCACACTGGCCGCCATTCTCGTCGGTTGCAACGACGACAGGAGGATGAAATGGCAGCTGGCTGCCAATGGGGATGTGTCGGCGGCTGGGAACAAGCAGAAGAAGCAGCTGAGCAAGTACGTTGCTGCGGAGCCGGCGCAGGGAGCGATATTAATGGGATGGCGGTCGCGCAGCAGGAGCATAGCCTAATGGGATGCGTGCGGCTGAAATCCCGGCCTGCAGCGGCTAGACAAGGCTCCCTCCATCAAGTCCCCTGCCACATAAGCACTGACAGCAGGGCCCACCTGCCAAAAAGGCTGTTAAACGGCTAAACACAACGAATTAGAGTTTTCTGTCACACCCCTACCCCAAAAGTGGTTTTTATGTGTCAAAAATCCTTAAGATGGTAGATTTTTAACAAGAGCATCTCAAATGTGGTAGTTTTGCGTCATTTTCTCAGGCTAAAGTGGTTAACAACAGATCTATCAACTACATGCTTATTTGGCCAAGTGGAGTTCAGGCTCATTTGCATAAAGCAACAGTTTTATCCTAACATTTATAACAAAGTAGTTTTCCAATACGATAAATAGGACACTCTAGTTCACTCCCAGGTGCTCCTACCCAATTATGTTCACCCAATAAGTTTTAAGTAATTAAGAAATAAGGATGAGTGAGAAATATCATAGCATCAGTATCAGGTCGCTCAAATTGTCCATAACCGGGGCCATGGCTAATCGATTAGTTTATACACCCTGCAGGGGTTAGTACACTTTACCCATGTGACTTGGCCAGCCCAGCTCGTACCACCACTCTCATATTGGGTGATGATAGGGAGAAGTCTAAGAAGGAACCGTTCGAGAAGTAGCTCCCCAATCCCGACGCGCACCGGTCCAACCTACACTATCTACATCTCTGGATACGCGGGTTCGAGTTACCACAACCTACTGAGTTCAGCCAACCGCCCATTTCATTATTGGCACATGGTTGCACACGAAAGCTTCCAAACAAAGAAACCAATCATTTCTCAGTGTCTTGGGTGCCTTTCTGCAATGATACCACCAAAAATTATCAATCCCATCACACCCAGGAGATTCATTGATTAAGTTGTTTTAGTTTTCACAAACCAACACATTTAGAAACAACTTCAGTGATGTAACCCAGCCCTCGTTCATCATAGCATGGCTAAGCACATCTACCAATGGTGGCTCATAAACAAGGAATGCTAGGGAATAATATGGGACATAGCATAGCATATACACATCAATTCCTACATATGCAATTCTACAAAAACATCTATAATGCATAGGAAAACAATAGGACATTTATGACCAAGATAGCACCACTTGCCTTTGTTGTAGATGTAGTCGATTAGATAATCCTCACAATTATAATGGCCTCTTTCGCAATAACCACAATACTTGCAATGATAGTAGTTGCAATCACAGTAGTTGCACTCCTCACAATCTAACGTTTGAAGCAAACACAACAAACACACCATTCAAAACATTGCAAACATGCAACAGTGCAACATTACAAGAAAACAATGATGAACAGATGCATGCATGACGATTTAATGAGTCACAATGGTTGCATTTAGTGTTCTGAACATAATTAGATTACATGATGCACGTGGAAAGTCATTTAATGCACTGAAGCTTTTATTACTAAAGTTGTATCGATTTAATATGGTGTATACCGCTTTAATTGAACTAAATATGTTTATGTCGTATTAAATTGTGAACTAGATGCTACTGGATAGAGGTAATGCAATTTAGAGAAAGTAGCAATTTGAATCACCTAAAAAGGAGTTATAGATATTTTCTTATGATTAAAACACTATTTCAATGGGTTTAAATATTTCTGTATGAATTTCTGTTTTAACAGTACCAAAAAATTTGTCATGCCATTTCTCTATATAGATATTATCAATACAAAACATTAGCAATTGGATTCACCCTAATCGGAGTTATAGCTCTTTTTGTATGATTTAAATAGTGTTTAATGGGTTTTAAATGATTCATATAGTTTCTGTTGTCTAAAAATCAAACTAAAATTATATCTGTAATCTCCACGGAATTGTGATTTCAGGGACATATTATTTGTAATTTTCCGAATAGTATTTATTTTCTTATGAATTTATTACTCTAAATAAGCCATTAAACCATTTAAATCTTCACGGCAAAACTTTACAGTCAAAGGCTTAACTAATTTCATATTGATGATCTACATGGAACCAGCTTTCCATCAGTATATCATTTATATTTTTGTGACAAGCAATTAATTTACTATGAATTTAATGATTTGTAAAGCCATTAAAACTAATTAAATTGCCACAGTTTAAATAATCCGCAAAGGCTATATCCAACCAGATATTATTATTGTACATTACAGTAGCTTCAATTTGATATATTGTTCATATTTTTCGGAGTTACAGATAATTTTCTATGAATTTATTAACCAAAAAGACCATTAAAACTAATTAAATCACTGCAGTAACTACGTACAATAAAAGTTGGATATATTCTAATAAGATGATTCTACGTGAAATTATCTTCAATTTGATATATTATACGCAATTTTTGGACGTGGTATGAATTTCTAATGAATTTTACAAGTTAGATCTATAATGTGCAATTTTAAATTCGAACGGAATATTCCAGGGAATATTCCGCTGACTGGACAGGTTGACTTTGCATGCTGACTGGGACTAGATGTTGACCTGACGTTGACGTGGCGTTGATGAGAAAGCTGACCGGGATGACGAGATGGCACGCACCGGTTTGATTGGATCTCGACCGTCTGGATAGGATCCGGTGGCTAGAAGAAGAGATTGACCCGATTTTGGCTAAGAATATACAAGAAACAGATATGTGTTATAGAGACAAATCCTTAGGTCAAATTGAAAAACTCAGAACACGAAAGTTGTGGGGAATCATTATTCCTACCTTCTCAACAAAGGAATTTGAATTTGAAGAAACGAGCGCGAGTACATCTTGGATTTACACCGTAAGATCTGAAATATTGCGATACGAAATTCTCCGGCTGTGGTGGATGAAAAGAGGTGAGGTTTGTCGGGATTGAAAGATTTCGACGATTCCTACAACTTTTGTTTTTTGACCGAAGGGAAACGACGAAGTCTAGATGGGTTAAAAAGTGAAATCAGATTCGGGCATGTGTAGATTCAGGATTTCGAGAAGGAAAACTCGTATAGCCAGGGGCGGACCTGGGCCCCGGGCAGCCCGGGCTACGGCCCGAGTCTTAGCCCATGTAGCATAGGTAGACCGCATATAAATTTTTGTGAAATTCTTGTCCGTGTAAAGCACAGCTCGTGTCTTGGGCCATAATGACCTGGGCTACTGTTTAAAGCCCACTAAAGTAGCGATCGGTTTGTAGGAAAAAGTAACGGAAGGCAGCGTAACTAGTGCTAGCTCGCGTTCGCGTCCACGCCGGCCGAAAATTGCGTTGCCAGTTCGTCTTTTTCTCCAACACAAGAAAAAACCATGATCCAAGCCTCGAGCAAAACATACCTAGCAGCGACCGCCCGTCGAGTTGATCGCGCGACAGCCGACGCCCAAGGATACACGCCCATTTCGATCCCTCCTGCACGTGGCCACATCGAAGTCCTGCTGTTTTCTACTGTTTCTGTAATCTGTTAACAGGTAATTTTACTGTTTCCACCGGAAATTTAATTTGTGAACTGCTACTGTTATGTTCAGTTTATTGACCGATTATTACATAGAAAATGAAGGGGACAAAGAGGCCGAAGCTTTATTCAGCATGACTGGTATCATCTTATTTTTGACAGCTTCACAAATAGCCAATTCAAGTCAATCTGCTACTGCTTAGAATCCGATGCAGGAGAAGAGGTCATGCAATTATGAAATCATGTCACCGCAATTTTTTTTAATTTTCTTGTTGTTATTTGGTTATAAACGTTGATTTTTGTTTCGCGTATGCATTTTTAGTAAGCTTTGGTTAATATGTTGTTATAGAGAGGATATTCCAAGGTAAATTTTTTTGTAACTTTGGAAACATTATAAATTAGCCCTGGTCTTTTCCAAATCCTGGGTCCGCCACTGCGTATAGCTGTGGCTCCACGAGTTTATATGAAGGTTTGGGACGGTGTAGAGATAGGTATTGGAGTAGGGAACAAGTAGAAACAAACGAAAGTCAATTTGGAGTTGTAGATAAAAAGTTATAAGTGTTTGAATAGAGATAGGTATAGAAAATCAATTTTCGCACGCTTTTTAAAGCGGTGGGATCGATCCTTGCTTCATGTGCTTCATGTACTCGCTGGCTCGGTCCCCTGCTGGGCCGGCCCGCTTAGGCTTTTTTTCTTTTTTTTGCTTTTTCTATTTACTTGTTTTCCTCATATCTTTTGCATACGAACTCCAAATGACATGATTCTTGTTTCTAAAATTTTCTAAAATTGAATAGATCATTGTAGGATCAAATTTTTAATCTTTTTACTAGTTTGGAAGTAGTGGATTTACAAATCCTTGTATATTTCATTTTATTTATATCTTTATGTGTTTGTATTTATTTCATAACTTTTTCATACTAGCTCCAAATGAGCTCAATTTTGTTTCTAAAATTTTGTAGTATTAATTGGATCTCTTTAGGCTATAATTGTAAATAATTTATGCATTAGCAACAATGGGTTTTATAAAGTCAATTTAATTTCCTTTAGGAACATTTGGGAAAATCAACTATAGGATTTAGATACCAGGATTTGGATTTAGTTTGCGAGAACTTTGCATGGATGTAATGAAATGCTTATGAATGCTTCATGATTTTCATTTTGAAATCTTGCACATCAATTCTTCAATCCATAATTAATTCAAGCCATGTTGCCTATATGGCTACTTAGGTCATAACAAAAGAATATAAGATTTTGAATTCAAGGTTGAGAGGATTTTCTATTCAAAAAGTTTCTTCTCTTTGAGAATTTTCAACATAGTTAAACAATCAATCAAACTTATTTATTTATTTCACATTCCAAAAGTAGGAGAATTTTGGGATGTGACAATTTCACCGGAGCCCGCCACTGCTGGAGAAAAAGGGAGCCAGTGATTGGAGCCGCCACAGGAGAAGCTGCCGGTACCAGGAGGTTCGTCGTCGTCGACTTCGTCGTTCGCCCACCTCGCCGACACTCTCCTGTGAAGGGTTCGCAGCATAGAAAACAAAAAAATTCCTACGATGGGAACAACTATGTACCAAGATCTATCTACTAGATACAAACAACGGGCGGATGTATATCCGTAGAGAACATACCCTTGAAGACCGACAAAGCTTAACGAGTCCAAACTCGTGGTTGATGTAGACGATCTCTTGTCGATCTCAAGATCGAGAGGAAGTCCTAGCTCCGCAGAACAGCAGCGCATCCGTGCTCGCACACACATTCGAGGCACCGAGCAACCTCCACCTCCTCGCTCCAGCGATGCAGCGGAAGCACAACTCTTTCTTGCCGAATAGCCACCGGGAACATGTATCTCGCTAGTCCGAGACCATGGGGAATAAATTCTAGAGGGGGAGAGAGATCCTTCACGAGGAGGTGTGAGTGAGAGAGAGGGAGGGGGGCTCCTTTTATAGGGAGAGGGGGGCACCCAAGGGGGCATGCGCCCAGCCATGGGGCTGCCCCCACCTCTTCCAAATTCATGTGGGTGGACACTCCACTCACTCAAATGTCTTTCAATTCCCTCCACTCAAAAACCCACTCAAATTCCCATTAAATTTCCACCAAATTTAATGCAAGCTCTCATTAAATAAAACTCCTTTTATTTATTCAGAATTTTGTCAATTACTTTAATGACAAACATTCACATATAACCCCTTGCTAGTATTTCATTTCACATGCAGAAACACTTTCTGCAATTTCACCCGAAAACCCGTTTCGGTATCTAGTGAAATAAATTCCTGCGCTTGTTATTCTTTTCGGCATGAAACTTTTGCTCCAAATGGATGTCGGTGTCTCTTAAGTGTGTCACCCTACGGTTCGCGAATAATGCAGACATGATCGAGACCCCTCTCGGATCAATAATCAGAAGCGGGATCTGGAGACCCATACTGACTCCCACACATTCAATGATGACTTTCTTGTGATCGTCGGAACCTTTTACGCTAGTATCTTAATCCCTTTGTTTCACGATATATTACATGTCCGAGATTTGATCATCGGTATCTCCATACCTAGTTTGATCTCGTTACTGACATGCACTCTTTTCTCGTTCCCGTGATATAACATTCTAGTGATCAAATCACTTGCTTGCAAGCTAATCAATGTGATATCACCGAGAGGGCCCAGAGTATATCTATCCGTCATCGGGATGAAAAAATTCCACTCTCGATCCATGAGCCTCGACATAACACTTTATTAGTTCTGAATCCATCTTTATAATCACCCTGTTACGGTGTGACGTTTGATGTTATCAAGAAACTCTTCTGGTGTTAGTGATTGACATGATCTCATGGTCTAAGGATTAGGATCACTTCGTAAGTTATTATAGCAATATAAACTCAATGACTTTGATCGTAATGTTATACTTCGGATGAATGTTCATCACACCATTACACTAATGTTGTGACCTCGTTATTAACAACATCCAATGTCCATGATCAGGAAACTTTGATCTTCTTGTTAATCAACGAGCTAGTTTATAAGAGAGGCATAACTAGGAACTTACTTTTTGTTTATTAAACACACATGTATTAATGTTTCCGTATTAATATAATTATAGCATGCAAAATAAACATTTATCATAAATAAGGAATACGATAATAACCACTTTATTATTGCCTCTCGGGAATATTCCCTTCAGTCTCCCACTTGCACTAGAGACAATAATCTAGTTTGAAAAACTTTGCGTATTGAACACTTATGGCTTTCCGGTGTTCCATATACGCAATTGCAAGTGGTTAACATAATCTACGGAACTAACGCTTCAGGTCTGTGTGTATTTGCATGTCTTTGCGTCTTCACGCATCACTCATTCTCCAATGAGATGGCATTGTATAAATTTGGTCTTTCGGTGAGACCTTTAGTTCCTTAGGGTTAAATCATGTCGATACTATTGTCATACAATATATCTTTAGTGTTAGCCCGTTGCGAACCACACCTTAGTTTGATAACAAACTTCTTGACACAAATTCCCTCCTTTGCTGCTACTATAGCAGTCATATACTTAGCCTTTTTGTTGTAGAATTCGTCACAATGTCTTAACTTTGGAACTCTTCCAAATCCATCATGTAAACTCCTTTCCATTACATTGTGCCACCCAAATTGAGATAAACTTAATTTGTATCTTGTGACAAAACTAGTATCAATGTAACACTTTACAATGAACTATTTGTAATTGTTTGTCACCTCTACACAAATATATTCTTAGTTCTTCCAAAAGATCATAAGAATAACCTTACTATCGTCCAATGATCATTTTATAATTCATTCTGGTATATGCTCATAACACTTAGAGCATAGGACATATCTGGATGTGTACATATCATGGTATGATTGATCAAAACATTCTCGTGATTTTACTCATCAAGTGTCAAAGCACTTGAATCTTGTTTCACTTATCAAGTGTCGATACACTTGAATCCTGATTCAATTCCTTTCCATGCGACAAGAATCTTTTCTTGTCATTTCTATATTGAACTCCTTCAATATCTCATATATGTACGTTTGGCACAACCATATTAGCGTCACAGTCTATCCGCTATAGACATTCATGATAAATATTCTGGTTTTGCCTAAGTCTTTCATCAAAATGAAATTCTTAACCTTTGTCAATAAAAATTACATCATTTCTAATCAACAAGATGTCCTCCACATAATGTATTAGAAATATGTCTCAGCGCTCCCACTTAATTTCTTGCAAATGCAAGCATCTTCATCGTCTCCTGATGAAAACTCTTTTCATCACGGTGAAGATTCCAACTCCGCGATGCTTACTTCAACCATTGAAGTTTGCATGCCCTTTTTAGCATCCTTTGAATTAACAAAACCCTATGGATCGTGCCATGTACACGTCCTAGGTAACCATTCTATTAGAAGAACTTTGTTTTGTATATTCATCTACCATATAACAAATTATATGTAGTGGTTGCTACTTTAATCCGTCCAGACTAAATATCGCTATGAAAGATCAAATCTTGTCATAGTCAACTCCTTGAACATTGTCGTAAAATACATTATGACATGTCGACTATTTCATAGATGTGAAACATCCATGTATGTTTGTTTATAGATCCAAATACGACCGATAGGTTTTTACACCTTTCTGAAGGGTCTTCCAAGTTCAAAACGTCATTTCTCGTGTATGGAACTATCACGGATTTTATGGCTTCAAGCCCATTTGACGGAGTCAGGGCCCATCATCGCTTCTTTGCATATAGTCGGTTCATCATTGTCAAGCAATAATGATTTACTCTTAAAATCTTAATCATTTGATTGTTTATCCGACCTTCTTGGTTCAATAGGAACTTTAGACCTCTGTGACCGCAACCTTTGAGGCACGTAATCCATGAGCATTTTGGCTGCCTCCGGAACATTTTCTGGCGCTGTGCAACTCAGCACATATATCTAAGGTTCGTTAACCTTATCAAAGTTCTATTGTCCTCCCACCTAACATTTATGAAAAATTCCTTCTTCAAGAAACTTCACGTTTCAAGTGACAAACCCTTTTGTCCTTGGTGTTATGGAGGAATAACCAATTGTTATTCGAAATAACCTACAAATACATGCTTATCCGACTTCGGTTGTAAACATCTTACTTATGTTTAGCATACCAAAATTTAAGAAATGACAACTTGGGTTTTACCCCAAACCATAACTTCCATGGTGTCATTTCAACGGATCAAGATGGATCTCTTTTCAGTGTAAAAGCGGAAGTCTCTAAAGTTTTAATCTTTTAAAACATAATGGCAGTTGTATAAATAACACCTTTGATCCAACCATGTCAAACAAGGTTTTATTACAAATCTCAAACACTCCATACTCCTATGGTGTTCAGGAGATGTAAATCTAGGTGTTTTGCTAAACTTACTACTCAAATAAATCCCTTTATGATAAAATCATAATTCATTTATTTTTCTTGTTACACTTGTAACTCAAATAAATCCCTTATGATAAAATCATAAACCATTTATTTTCTTGTCACAATGATTTTCACTTCATCTTGAAATTATTTGAACATTTTCAAATATTTCACACTTCTTTCTCATTAAGTGAATATTCACTCAAATTTCCGGAGAAAGTATATGAAGTTGAAACCCATCGCTTACGACTACACATAATGGACTACATACATCGATATGTATAAATTCCAATATTTTAGTCGTTTGTTCTTCTTTGGCCTTTGAACGAAGTTTTAATTATCCAGAGGAAAGTCTCACAGGCGTCACTTGATCAAATCAAAGACTCCAAAAATCCATGAAAATGGAGTTTCTTCATGTTTTATTTCCAATATAATTTAAATAGCGATGTCACTTCATAAGTGATCTTTCAATCATTTGCCTTGCGACATTTAGCATTAGGTTTTATGGATGTGATTTCTCCAACTAGATTTGTAAATCATCCATCTTATATGGAATACGGTAATTATTTGAACAACTTTTGTTCTCATAATACCTGATTTAAATAACAATTATTAAAACAAATCTTGAAGTCAAGCTTTGATGTCAACGAGAAATACAAACAACGGTTTGTTTGTTTTCGATGAACATCATCACATATTCTCTTGCTAGTTACTTAGGCCATTGTGGTTCATGAATTGCATTGTTCCGTATGAAATTTCATACCAACCAATTCGGTATCTAATACCCAAGAACCACATTGTTTAACAAGCAAAGAATACAACCATAACATGTATATCATATATATACCTAAATTGGATATTTCCAATCTTTTCTTTTCTGCCAAATATATTTTATAGATTCACTTTTAGCATTTTCTTTTATTTTTAAAAGAATCTATCAACATCAACAGTGGTGCCATATACATGACACATAGTCCAAAGCGTGTATATTCAAATAATAATACCTTTGGACTTGCACTTTGAAGTAGATCACCATCATCAAAATGATCGGTATTCTTTCAAAATCCATTCTTTAGTAATATTTTAGTGTAGTAAACACTTTACATACATCTTCTATTCACCCTTATCATGACGACTTTCATGATCAAGCTACTATAGCTTATAAAGGAGAAACGTGAGTATAACATTACTTTCCAAAACCCTTTTGGATGATTAGGATGTCTAGCATCTCCAACCTTCATAAATTTTCATCCAATATGAGAACATATATTATACTCTATCATATTGCAACCAAAACATTGTCTCAGATATCGTTATATCTGCCACACATGATGGTTTCTGAAACAATTCTTTCAGATCCTAGATAAACTTGATATTAAAACAATCAAGAATCGTGGAGGCAAACATGATACTTAAGATACTAACACTGGAATTGATACTCTCGATTTAATACCAACTATTAAATTTCACGGAGTAAATAGAGTTTGCTGAAAGTTTGCAATAGGACTTTAAACTTAGATTGACACTCAACACAATACGATACTAGTTCGTAAAGTAAATATCCAGAATTCTATAGTTCTATTATCTCAATTACAACTATGCATAAGGTAGTGAACAAATGCCAATGACTACAACAAATTATGCAAATTCACTTTGATTTAATTTTATGATAAATTGAGTTCTACTAATCCAAATTAGAAATGAACTCCCACTCAAAAACGACATCCCTCGTGTCTTTTTGGTGATCACATGAACCAAATCCACTACACCAAGTCTGATCATCACGTGAGTCGGTGTAGTTTCAAAGGCGAGCATCAAATGGTCATCATATCAAAATACATGACTCATGCTTAACCTTTCGGTCCGTGTTCCGAGGCCATGTCTGTACATGCTAGACTCGCCAAGTAAGGACCTTAGTATTCGCGCGTGTAACTGTCTTACACCCGAGATATGCTCGTGGATTCAAGTACACCCGATCATCACGTGATGTCTTGAAGCAACGAAACATTGTCGTTGCATACTTAAGGAAGAACACATTATTATCTTGATATCTCAATGAGGGATCATATTATTGTGCTAATAAAATGCCAAACAAGCAATATAAGATGCAATAAACATCACATGTTAATAAGTGAAATGATATGGTTCCCGCACTTGATCTCTATCATGTGCATCGTGGTATGATCTCTATCATACCTCTATGTGTAAGGCCAAGGTCTATGGAACCTACACGTTATGTGTGTTGTAAGAGTATCATCTTATACTTCTACTTACAACATCACCATATCATAACACTAGCCCAGCAACATTCTAAACTAGATGCCTCTAATTTATCCATTGCAAGTTTTACGTGGCTTAGGGCTTTCGAAGATAGAACCGTTCTTACCTACGAACATGAACCACAAAGAGGATAACCAAATTATTGACAACTCGTCGCAAATTAGATATCGACTATAGTAGGAGAGACAGACACCCGCTAGCCACTTATGCAAAACTAGTTGCATGTCAAGCATGGAACGGGTCTCATGTGCGAGGACATGTAAAGTTTGTCCGGGACGCTTCATCCCACTATGCCACCAATATCCAAAGTACAACTAAGAAGCAATAAAATGATCATCATCGCCCACATACTCATATGTGTACTACCCGTGCAAAGTATCTACGCATAGATCCGGCTCTGATACCACTGAAGGGTTCGCAGCATAGAAAACAAAAAAATTCCTACGATGGGAACAACTATGTACCAAGATCTATCTACTAGATACAAACAACGGGCGGATGTATATCCGTAGAGAACATACCCTTGAAGACCGACAAAGCTTAACGAGTCCAAACTCGTGGTTGATGTAGACTATCTCTTGTCGATCTCAAGATCGAGAGGAAGTCCTAGCGCCGCAGAACAGCAGCGCATCCGTGCTCGCACACACATTCGAGGCACCGAGCAACCTCAACCTCCTCGCTCCAGTGATGCAGCGGAAGAACAACTCTTTCTTGCCGAATAGCCACCGGGAACATGTATCTCGCTAGTCCGAGACCATGGGGAATAAATTCTAGAGGGGGAGAGAGATCCTTCACGAGGAGGTGTGAGTGAGAGAGAGGGAGGGGGGCTCCTTTTATAGGGAGAGGGGGGCACCCAAGGGGGCATGCGCCCAGCCATGGGGCTGCCCCACCTCTTCCAAATTCATGTGGGTGGACACTCCACTCACTCAAATGCCTTTCAATTCCCTCCACTCAAAAACCCACTCAAATTCCCATTAAATTTCCACCAAATTTAATGCAAGCTCTCATTAAATAAAACTCCTTTTATTTATTCAGAATTTTGTCAATTACTTTAATGACAAACATTCACATATAACCCCTTGCTAGTATTTCATTTCACATGCAGAAACACTTTCTGCAATTTCACCCGAAAACCCGTTTCGGTATCTAGTGAAATAAATTCCTGCGCTTGTTATTCTTTTCGGCATGAAACTTTTGCTCCAAATGGATGTCGGTGTCTCTTAAGTGTGTCACCCTACGGTTCGCGAATAATGCAGACATGATCGAGACCCCTCTCGGATCAATAATCAGAAGCGGGATCTGGAGACCCATACTGACTCCCACACATTCAACGATGACTTTCTTGTGATCGTCGGAACCTTTTACGCTAGTATCTTAATCCCTTTGTTTCACGATATATTACATGTCCGAGATTCGATCATCGGTATCTCCATACCTAGTTTGATCTCGTTACTGACATGCACTCTTTTCTCGTTCCCGTGATATAACATTCTAGTGCTCAAATCACTTGCTTGCAAGCTAATCAATGTGATATCACCGAGAGGGCCCAGAGTATATCTATCCGTCATCGGGATGAAAAAATTCCACTCTCGATCCATGAGCCTCAATATAATACTTTATTAGTTCTGAATCCATCTTTATAATCACCCTGTTACGGTGTGACGTTTGATGTTATCAAGAAACTCTTCTGGTGTTAGTGATTGACATGATCTCATGGTCTAAGGATTAGGATCACTTCGTAACTTGTTATAGCAATATAAACTAAATGACTTTGATCGTAATGCTATACTTCGGATGAATGTTCATCACACCATTACACTAATGTTGTGACCTCGTTATTAACAACATCCAATGTCCATGATCAGGAAACTTTGATCATCTTGTTAATCAACGAGCTAGTTTATAAGAGAGGCATAACTAGGAACTTCCTTTTTGTTTATTAAACACACATGTATTAACGTTTCCGTATTAATACAATTATAGCATGCAAAATAAACATTTATCATAAATAAGGAATACGATAATAACCACTTTATTATTGCCTCTCGGGCATATTCCCTTAAGCCTGAGCCCCGGTGAGCCTCCCACGACCCCCACCTGCCGCGTTAGGGTTCTGTCTCGCCGGCGCTTCCCGACGTGGACGATGAACCAGAGCTGTTGGAATAGAACTAGATCCAACGCACCACGTTGCCCCGTACTGCTTCGCACCCCTCCGTCTCACTGACGCGTGGGGACAGCAACTTAACCAGCCCGCGTAAGCGCTATGCGTAGCAGGCCGGCCCATTTTCTCTTCCCGCGCAGCCCACTAGTTTGAATTTGGATTTTTCCATTTTAATTCAAACACAGTTCTGCACCTAGTTTCGAAAATCAACCCAGCTCGATTCAGTGAACCAAATTGAATAAAACCAATTTTGTTAGAAAGGACTAGAAATGCTTAATCCAAGCCCGATGGATTTAAATCATTTGGATCTGTAGATCACCCTTGGTAAAAATAATAAGGCAGAACCTTTTCTGCATTCAAACATTTTTCAAGTCTCAAAAATCAAATTTGACCATACTTTTTAGAATATATAAAAACATTTGAGTTTACTTACAGAAATAATGTTCAAGTAATAAAAGGATGCCACATAGACATTTCTAGTCACTTTATTTAAATGAAATAAAAGGTTAAATCTTATTAAATTGTGACACCACTTTAAATCATATTCCCATGTACTGAAATATGTGGTGATGACATGTGTCAACATGATCCCATGTTTGGTTTGGAGAATATTAAATCTTAAGTAGTTTTTCAATGAGTAGAAATTACTTTTCTAAAAATAAAATCAATAAGACAAATGCTTTAATCTTATAATGTTAGTGATGATGCTAGATCATCTATAGAACCATTGTGTGTGATGATTGAAAGTAGTTAAGTATTGTTTGGTGATTGTGTACCTCGTATTTATTCATAGACGCTAGTACCCACCAAGGATACGAGGAGGAAGGAGGATACTACGAAGAAGAAGCCGAGGAGAACTTCAACCACTGCTCTGCACAAGGCAAGCTAACACTTGCAAGATACTATACTTATGCAAGCCTTACTAATCAAGTTAACCTATGCAAGCTAACACTTGCAAGATACAGTACTTATGCAAGCCTTACTAATCAAGTTGACCTATGCAAGCTAACACTTGCAATATACTTTACCTATGCAAAACAATACTTGCTTGTTACCAAGCCAACCATATGCCTTAAGCATATATAATTATACCCACTTGATAACCCAATCCTATTTTTACTTGCAAGATTTCTACTTTATTTCTTTATCAAAGCTACTACTTAGAGTTTACTTGAGTAAATTGTAGATACTAGAAAGATAATTGAAGGTTGCATAAAGAGCATAAAACTTGTCCTAAGCTAGATAATCTTCATGTCATCCTAAGGCATGAAACTGAACTTAGTTAAACTCCACTAGTTTACCACACCTCATTAGTACTTACCTCCATTTGTAGATGCTAGTGCTAAGCATAAAACTTGATCAACTTAAGATGGGAATACTTGGTGAAAAAATGGTTATGAAAAACTTGGAATGATGGATCATTCTATTGAGATGTTTTGACATGTGTTTCCGAACACGAGATGATTTTGGTGATGAAAATGTTAAGGCATGAGACTTGGCCCTTTATAAAACTGATGGTTTTCTGGATGCGATACCATTCCAATTTTACCGTACAACCACAATACCCGAAGATTGGGTAGGGCTTGACTGGAAACTTATGTACCTTAGTATTAGTTCCCTCACGGCCAAGGTCGGAGTTGACGCTACCTTGTGAAGATTGTCCACCTGTGCAGTACCTAAGATGACAGTTGGTCATGGTTGGGAGGCCAAACTCATAGGATAGATGCTTATACTAGGGCGTGTAATTGAAAGGTTAGGATTGATTATCCACATACTGAGTATGGTGAATTCAGGATTTGTTCCTGACTGATGTATCGAATGTTGTGGTGAAAGTGTACTATCTCTGCAGAGTGTCAAACTATTGTAATATCCGCGTCCGCGGTTATGGATAGTTGGAGTTGCCATACTGTTCCCTCGTCAGATGTTTTCAAAATGACTTGTGAAATGAATTGAGAATTTGACTTGACCACAACAGATTTGTGGCATGAAATAAAAGTTCCCACTTAGGTGTTATAAATGTTCAACTAGCTTTCGTTGCTTCTGAACTTAGTAGAGGTAAATCTGGCTTTTTGCAAAACAACACTAGAGCTTAGTGTCCTACTATAAAAACCCACTTCACTTGTTAGTACTAGTTTGCGAGTACTTAAAGAGTACTCATGGCTTTGTCCCTGGCTATTCCCATGGCCAGACTATGAAGAGGAGTACCAGGAGGATGGACCCTAGGAAGGTTACGACAACTAGGATCATCTCCCATCGTCAGCATTGCCTGTGACCCCGAAGATGGAGCTTCGCCTACGCTACCGTTATTATTACGTATTCTGCTGCTTGAGTTGTATTAAGAACTGGATCATGAGATCCTTATTTGTGTAAGACCTTATGTATGGTTTGTAATGGATGATGTACTGTGATATCCAAATCTGTTATGTCTCGCAAAAATGGTAATCCTGGGATTGCGATGTATGGCATAACAGGCATCTGGGATTAAAAATCTGGGTGTTGACAAGTTGGTATCAGAGCCATCCTGACCATAGGAGACCCTATTTAGACTGGACGTTTGAATCAAAAACTTAGTTTCAAAACCAAAGAAACCAAATATTTACAAAAACTTATTCCCATTCTTATCACCACTCTACTAACTTACTCATCCTATATTCTTAGTAGATGGACGTGAAGTACAACAAGTTTTATCAGTTGGGGAATGGAGGAGACCTTATCTTTGAGAGGGATTTGGACCAGCTTTCGGAACTTCTGGAGCGTCCGCACCTCGAGTTCTTCGGAGCTCAGCTCAATGATCAAGGAGGAGAAGATCTGCAATGGCTAATTGTTGCAAGTCTCTGAGGAAAGATTGAACCTCCCACTGCTGAGGGAATTCAGTTTACCTTAAGAGAGAACAACTGGCTCGATGGACTTGCCAGGGTCATGCAGGAAGCTCTTTCCCGTCTGTGTGGGCAGAGTATCAACCAAATCAAGGGAACCCGCTTTGAGTTTTGCCCAAGGCGTGATGCTAATGGACAGCCACTGGAAGCCCCATACCACCACGAGCTGAAGACTCAATTGGACCACCTTAGCTTCATGATGTACGATCGTCAGCAGGAATTGGACAATTGCCGTGACTACTCCAACCACAAGTACGCCATCATCAAGACGAAGGATCAGACCATCGCCATGCTAGCAAAGGATCGTAAGACTCGCCGCCATCAGCTCGACAAGAAGGAGCGCATCATTGCCCGTCTTCGCCACCGTATCTCGGCTTTGGAGGAGACCATCCACGAGAGAGACATGCAGTGGGAGGAAAGGGAGAATGACGGAGAGGATCTTCGTGGATACCCTTACTCCTATCTCAGCGATGATGATGATTTTCTGTAGGATCAGGCTATGGATTTCTTCACCGATGAGGATGATTACGCCTTCATAGATGACGATGAGGATGATGAGGATGACGACTACACCGACTCCGAGGAGTAGTAGCACTTGAGCACTAGCGTAGTGAGTAGTATCCGATCCCACTGTATCGTAGTTTCCAGAATGGTTCTTAAAACCATCTGTTTTTTCTTGTTTTGTGGTGTGTGTTTGTATCGTGTGAATGAATGAATGAAAAGCAAGTTGCTAGAAAATCTGAGTCAAACTTTAAAAACTTTTCAAAGTCCCAAAACCTTAGAAATTTCCCTCTTTTCTCATGATCTACCTCAATCTTCAGATGCCACGCGGAGAAAGTGGTTCATCCCCGGACCCGATGTTGCAGATCCTGCAAATGTTGGTTTCTGACAGCAAAGCCGAAAGAGCCGAACGTCAAGCCAACCTAGCCACCCTTCAGCAGATAGCTCAGCTAGCCCACAACAACCAAGGCCAAGGAAATCAGGACAACCATGGAACTAAGCTCAAGAATTTCCAGAATACCAACCCGCCTGTTTTCACTAAGTCCGAAGAGCCCCTAGATGCCGACGATTGGCTGCAAACCATGGAAAATAACCTGGAAGTCGCCAGAGTGGAAGCTAACAAGAAAGTTCTGTTTGCCACCCACTATCTATCTAGAGATGCCAGGGCATGGTGGAACAGTGTCCGCGCAATGACCAGAGGCCAGATGATGACCTGGGAGGAATTCAAGGTCAAGTTCAACAGAACCCATGTGCCACCGGGTTTGATCAAGAGGATGAGAGACGAGTTCAGAGAACTTAAGCAAGGAAGGATGACCGTAGTGGAATACCGTGACAAATTCTTGTCATTAGCTAGGTATGCCCCAGATGAGATCGACACCGAAGCCAAGAAGAAAGAGAGATTCTTGAATGGTCTACACGATGAGATGCAGATTGTGTTAGTCAATATCCCCTTTGTTGATATTGAAGCCCTTGTCGACTATGCCATCCAGATGGAAGGAAAGATCAACCAAGCCAATGAGAACTGCAAGCGTTGTATGATGCATCAGCCAGGAACCCATCAGACCCCAAAGTATCACCCTAACCCATCTCCTGGATTTGCCCCAAGAACCAATAGACCCCCGATGAACCGTCCAACCGATCCCAACCGTGGAAACCCTAGGCCCGGAGGAAATCACAACAACCCTGGCAACTCTAACAATTTCAATCGTGCCCCTCCCAAGTTCAACAATAATGTTGCCGCCAACACCAACACTGCCCCTAGGACTGGAAGCAATGTTGTGCCTGTTGCAGCAAAGGACAAGTCGCAAGTGACTTGTTATGACTGTGGAAATAAGGGTCACTACTCCAACGAGTGCCCCAACAAGAAGAATGCTGTAGCCCCCAATGCCAATGCCCTAGCTCAGCAGCAGCGTCGTGTTCATCCTGGAAGAAGATTTTCCCCAGGGAATTCGCTCAACCGCAACGGCCGTCTTTTTCTCATGCATGCTGAAGAAGCTCAAGAAGCACCAGACGTCGTACTGGGTATGTTTTCTGTTAATTCAGTACTTGCTCTAGTGTTGTTTGATTCTGGTGTATCGCACTCATTTGTCACCAAAGAATTTGCATGCACTAGTAAAATTCAACCAACCAAACTGAAGCATGTTATGATCGTCCAAATTCCCGGTTCAACCACCAAGGCTAGGCAAATTTGCAAAGCCGTCCCTATCCGAATCCATGTCATAGATTTTTATGCTAATCTGATAGTACTCGGAACTAAAGGTTTGGAAGTAGTACTAGGAATGGATTGGATGTCCAAACATAAAGGATTGATTGACTGTGCCAAGAAAGCCATCACCATGACCAGTACAGCCGGAATATCAGTCGAGCATATATCTGAAACCTTACCTTGTCAATTCAAGTATAGCCCAACCTACCATTGACCAAGTCCGGATAGTCTGCGAATACCCCGATGTATTTCCAGATGTTTTTCCCGGTATGCCCCCAGATCGGGATATCGAGTTTATCATTGAACTAATCCCCGGAACAGGACCCATAGCCCAGAGACCCTATAGTATGAACCCGTCGGAACTGGCAGAACTAAAGAAGCAACTGGATTCCATGTTGGAAATTGGATTGATTCAACCAAGTGCGTCGCCTTGGAGATCACCTATTTTGTTCGTGGACAAGCAAGATGGAGGTAACCGTTTGTCTACGGATTATCGGAAGTTGAATGATGTCACCATCAAGAGCAAGTACCCATTGCCCAAGATAGAAGATTTGTTTGATCAGTTGACCGGTGCCAAAGTGTTTTCTAAGATTGATCTTAGGACTGGCTATCATCAACTCAAGATTCGTGCAGAGGATATTCCCAAGACTGCCTTTACCACCCGTTATGGATTATACGAGTACACTGTCATGTCCTTTGGATTAACCAATGCCCCCTCTTATTTCATGAATCTCATGAATAAGATTTTTATGGACTTCCTGGATAAGTTTGTCATTGTTTTCATCGATGACATTCTGATTTATTCCAAATCAGAAGAAGAACATGAGCTACACCTAAGGACCATTCTTGGAACCCTTAGAGAGCATCAGTTGTATGCCAAGTTTAGCAAATGTGAATTCTGGTTACAGGAGGTAGGATTCCTCGGCCACATTGTATCTGCCGGAGGAATTGCCGTTGACCCTGCAAAGGTGAAAGATGTCGAAGATTGGCAAGCCCCAACCACTCAAACCCAAGTTCGTGCATTTCTCGGATTGGCGGGATACTACCGCAAGTTCGTAGAAGGATTCTCGAGTATCGCCCGACCCATGACCCAATTGCTGAAGAAGGACAAGAAGTTTGAATGGACAGACAAATGTGAAGCGAGTTTTCAAGAACTCAAGAGGATATTGATTTCAGCCCCAATCTTAATCATGCCGGATATTACGAAGCCCTTCGACGTGTATTGTGATGCATCCAAGATCGGTCTCGGATGTGTGCTAATGCAAGAAGGCAAAGTTATATCTTATCTATCTCGACAATTGAAACAACATGAGAAAAATTACCCAACCCATTACCTCGAAATCGCAGCCGTAGTTCTAGCCTTGAAGACATGGAGGCATTACCTGATGGGAAACCGTTGTGAGGTTTATTCGGATCACAAGAGCCTGAAGTATATATTCACTCAAAGGAGCTGAATATGAGGCAGAGAAGATGGATTGAGCTAATCAAGGATTACGACCTGGACATTCACTATCACCCTGGTAAAGCCAATGTGGTAGCCGATGCCCTTAACAGATTGCCATGCATCTTGTACTCCATGATTTTGAAGGAGCAACCAGGCTTCCACAAAGAGATGGAAGATTTTCGAATGGAATTAGTGAGTGAAGGATTTTTGGCTAGCATCAAACTTCAACCCACTTTGATCAGTAAGATCAAAGAGGAGCAGAAAGGAAATGCTAGTATTGACGGAATCAAGCGTCGTATCGGTACAGGCAAAGTACCCGGATTCACCGAAGACGAAGGAGTTCTGTGGTACAAAGGACGCCTTTGTGTACCCGCAGATTCTGAGTGGAAAGAAGTTATTTTGAAGGAAGCTCATGATACTCTTTATTCTATCCACCCCGGAGGGACTAAGATGTATCAAGATTTGAAGGAGCAATTTTGGTGGCATAAGATAAAGAGAGAAATTGGAAGCTATATCGCCAAGTGTGATATATGTCAGCGAGTCAAGGCAGGACATCAAAGACCCGCTGGATTGTTGCAACCATTGCAGATTCCGGAATAGAAATGGGATTCTGTTGGAATGGACTTTATCACCAGATTGCCTACTTCTAGTAGGGGAAATGACTCTATCTGGGTCATAGTGGACAGATTGTCCAAAGTCGCCCATTTCTTACCCGTCAAGACCACATATCAGAGTTCGAAGCTAGCGGAGTTATACATCGCTAGAATCGTCAGTTTGCATGGAGTCCCCAAGAACATCGTATCGGATCGAGGAACTCAGTTTACCTCGAGATTCTGGAAGAAAGTCCAAGAAGGTTTAGGAACCCGACTAGATTTCAGCACCGCGTATCACCCTCAGACCAATGGACAAACGGAGCGAGTAAATCAAATACTCGAAGATATGCTGAGAGCCTGTGTGTTAGAATATGGATCTAAGTGGGAAGACTGTCTGCCATTTGCAGAATTTTCATACAACAGTTATCAAGCTAGTTTGCAAATGGCCCCATTTGAATTCATGTATGGAAGGAAGTGTCGCACCCCTTTGAACTGGTCGTAAGTAGGAGAGAGTCAGATCTTTGGACCCGACATCCTACGAGAAGCAGAAGAGAAGGTTCACAAGATTCGTGAGCACCTCAAGACAGCCCAGTCAAGGCAGGAGAGTTACGCCGACAAGAGACGTCAAGACCTCGCCTTCAACATAGGAGATTTTGTATATCTGAAAGTGTCGCCATTGAAAGGAATGTAGCGTTTCCAACTCAAAGGAAAGTTAGCCCCCAGATATATCGAACCCTTCAAGATTCTGAACCATCGAGGAGAAGTGTCGTATAAATTGGAACTACCAGAAGAGATGTCAGCCGTGCATAATGTGTTCCATATCTCACTACTTCGCAAGTGCCTCGAAGTTCCAGAGAAGACCGAAGTGTTTAAGAATATCGATCACCAGATCATAGAGATCAACGATGACCTGACCTATCCCGAAGTACCCATCTGTATTTTGGAAGAAGCTTTCATAACCATCAGAACCCGAAGCATCAAGTTTCTCAAGATTCAGTGGAGCAACCACACGGAAGAGGAAGCGACCTGGGAGCACGAAGGTCACATCAGGACGGAGTTTCCCGATCTCTTCAAATCCTAGGTAATCTTTTCGTACTTTTTCAAATCTATGGATGAGATTTTGTTTAAGGGGGGAAGGTTTGTAACATCCCAAAAATATTAAACTAGAATTAACAAACTCTAATCACCAAAATTAGGGTTAACAAAAACTTTTCCAATTAAAATATGAAAGCATTCATATGTGTGTGCATTAAAATTTGGATTCTTTTGAATTGCCATCATTGTGTGTTTCTTTGCTTGGAAAATGATTTTTAGGTGAATTAAACATCATCTAAACAATCCCCACACTTTTCCCAAAGACAAATAAAACAAAACAAACAAAATGAGTGAATGGTCACTTTGGCCAATTTAACTCCCATGCCTACTTTGGATGTCTCTAACTTTCAAAACTTAACAGAAACTTGTTTGGATCTTTACACCCCTTGATAGTACTCCTAACAAAGTACCAAGGCCCACCTTGTGATGATCCAAAAGCATTTGAATGCATAGTTTAAATGACAGTTCAAAACTGAATCTATATATGGGAAGATCCGACTTTTTCAAAAACAACTCAAACAAGCTCAACTTTCAAAACCCAAGCATCCACAGACTCACCAGCACATGCCTAGCACACCCACCAAAAATCTTTTCAAAATTCAAAATTTGAATTCATACGGCCATTTCATCAAACATCTTGTAGATTCAAATCTAACAAAATCTAAACACTATAGTGTGCAGTGTTTTGGGCCTAACTTGTTCCCTCTCTGGACACCACTAGCCTTAGTAGATCATCTAACGACCCTAACTAATCCCTAGCACCACTGTAAGCTTGACAATGTCATCAATGGTGAACAGCCGAGAGCACCCATGTCACCCCAGTGTGGACAGCAGGCTAGAGGAAGAACTAGCCATGCCAACCTTGTCTGGGAGGTAGCCCATGCCTCACCGCCCCCTCTCGACCAGCCCTGCCTCGCAGACAGCAGCCAGAACCGCCAGGAACGCCACGCCCGTGCCGCTGTCGACCATGCCGACGTGCGCCGCAGAGCACGCGTCGTTCCCATTCAACCAGACCACCTCGAGCCCTCGCCACCCGCCAACATGCTCCCCACCGTCACAGGAGACCGCCAGACATGCCCATTTCACCGCCCATGCCCCGTAGCCACCGCTCGCCGTCGAAGACGCCGCCTCTGCCACGCAGAACGTCAAGTGTTCCAGATTGTTTGCCACCGCCCCTACACGCACATTAAAGCCATAGAGCATCGCTAGGAGACCACCGATCGATCGCCACCCTCGGCCACGCCTCTAGCAGCCCGTAGCCATGTCACCACCATCGCCTTCCCATCCTGTTTGGTCTCGTCGTCGAGACTATAAATAGAGGGCTCCCTAGCTCAAAATCTTCACACCATCTCACTCCCCTCTCCTCACTGATCATTCCACCTCGTTCCCGGAGCAAGGCGAGCAGCGCAGCGCCGGAATTTCAGCGGAGCCTGCCACTGCTCGAGAACAAGGGTGCCAGTGATTAGAGCCGCCCCAGGAGAAGCCGCCGGTACCAGGAGGTTTGCCATTGTCGACTTCGTCGTTCGCCCGCCTAGCCGACCCTCGCCTGAGCCCCGGTGAGCCTCCCACGACCCCCACCTGCCGCGTTAGGGTTCTATCTCGCCGGCGCTGCCCGACATGGACGATGAACCAGAGCCGTTGGATTAGAACTAGATCCAACGCACCACGTTGCCCCGTACCGCTTCGCACCCCTCCGTCTCACTGATGCGTGGGTACAACAACTTAACCAGCCTGCGTAAGCGCTATGCGTAGGAGGCCGGCTCATTTTCTCTTCCCGCCCAGCCCACTAGTTTGAATTTGGATTTTTCCATTTTCATTCAAACACAGTTCTGCACCTAGTTTCAAAAATCAACACAACTCTTTTCAGTGAACCAAATTGAATCAAACCAATTTTGTTAGAAAGTTTTGTAAGTGCTGAATCCAAGCCCATTGGATTTAAATAATTTGGATCTGCACATCATCCTTGGTAAAAATAACAAGGCAGAACCTTTTCTGCATTCAAACATTTTTCAAATTTAAACTATAATAGCTTTTGAGTTGATTCCAACTCTCAAAAATCACATTTGACCATACTTTTCTGAATATAGAAAAACATTTTGGTTTACTTACAGAAATAATGTTCAAGTAATAAAAGGATGCCACATAGACATTTCTAGTCACTTTATTTAAATGAAATAAAAGGTTAAATCTTATTAAATTGTGACACCACTTTAAATCACATTCCCATGTACTGAAATATGTGGTGATGACATGTGTCAACATGATCCCATGTTTGGTTTGGAGAATATTAAATCTTAAGTAGTTTTTCAATGAGTAGAAATTACTTTTCTAAAAATAAAATCAATAAGACAAATGCTTTAATCTTATAATGTTAGTGATGATGCTAGATCATCTATAGAACCATTGTGTGTGATGATTGAAAGTAGTTAAGTATTGTTTGGTGATTGTGTACCTCGTATTTATTCATAGACGCTAGTACCCACCAAGGATACGAGGAGGAAGGAGGATACTACGAAGAAGAAGCCGAGGAGAACTTCAACCACTGCTCTGCACAAGGCAAGCTAATACTTGCAAGATATTGTACTTATGCAAGCCTTACTAATCAAGTTGACCTATGCAAGCTAACACTTGCAAGATACTGTACTTACGCAAGCCGTACTAATCAAGTTGACCTATGCAAGCTAACACTTGCAAAATACTTTACCTATGCAAACAAATACTTGCTTGTTACCAAGCCAACCATATGCCTTAAGCATATATGATTATACCCACTTGATAACCCAATCCTATTTTTACTTGCAAAATTTCTACTTTATTTATTTATCAAAGGTACTACTTAGAGTTTACTTGAGTAAATTGTAGATACTAGAAAGATAATTGAAGGTTGCATAAAGAGCATAAAACTTGGCCTAAGCTAGATAATCTTCATGTCATCCTAAGGCATGAAATTGAACTTAGTTAAACTCCACTAGTTTACAACCCCTCATTAGTACTTACTCCCATTTGTAGATGCTAGTGCTAAGCATAAAACTTGATCAACTTTAGATGGGAATACTTGGTGGAAAAATGGTTATGAAAACCTTGGAATGATGGATCATTCTATTGAGATGTTTTGACATGTGTTTCCGAACACCGGATGATTTTGGTGATGAAAATGTTAAGACATGAGCCTTATCCCTTTATAAAACTGATGGTTGTCTGGATGCGATACCATTCCAATTTTACCGTACACCCGAAGATTGGGTAGGGCTTGACTAGAAACTGATGTACCTTAGTATTAGTTCCCTCACGGCCAAGGTCGGAGTTGAGGCTACCTTGTGAAGATTGTCCACCTGTGCAGTACCCAAGATGACCGTTGGTCATGGTTGGGAGGCCAAATTCACAGGAGAGGTGGTTATACTAGGGCGCGTAATTGAAAGGTTAGGATTGATTATCCGCATACTGAGTATGGTGAATTCAGGATTTGTTCCTGACGGATGTATCGAATGTTGTGGTGAAAGTGTACAATCTCTGCAGAGTGTCAAACTATTCGAATAGCCGCGTCCGCGGTTATGGACAGTTGGAGTGGCCATACTGTTCCCTCGTCAGATGTTTTCAAAATGACTTGTGAAATGAATTGAGAATTTGAATTGACCACAACAGAGTTGTGGCATGAAATACAAGTTCCCACTTAGGTGTTATAAATGTTCAACTAGCTTTCGTTGCTTCTGAACTTAGTAGAGGTAAATCTGACTTTTTGCAAAACAACCCTAGAGCTTAGTGTCCTACTATAAAAAACCACTTCACTTGTTAGTACTAGTTTTCGAGTACTTAAAGAGTACTCATGGCTTTGTCCCAGGCTATTCCCATTGCCAGACTATGAAGAGGAGTACCAAGAGGATGGACCCCAGGAAGGTTACGACAACTAGGATCATCTCCCATCGTCAGCATTGCCTGTGACCCCGAAGATGGAGCTTCGCCTACGCTACCGTTATTATTACGTATTCCGCTGCTTGAGTTGTATTAAGAAATGGATCATGAGATCCTTATTTGTGTAAGACCTTATGTATGGTTTGTAATGGATGATGTACTGTGATATCCAAATCTGTTATGTCTCGCAAAAATGGTAATCCTGGGATTGCGATGTATGGCATAACTGGCATCTGGGATTAAAAATCCGGGTGTTGACACCACCCACAAATCGTTTTCACAAAATATAGCATTTCATAACGTTACTAGGAACACAAGTATCCACCTACAGCTATAAGGCATCCAAGATCTTATGGTGACTCCCAAACTCTAGCCCAAAAGGTGTTTTTAGAAGGATAGCTGGATATCAGCCTATGCACCTCTAAAGTTATCTAGCAGGGAGGAAGACGAAGCACATCGCAGCAAATACGACAGTAAAGATGAGTTAGATTATGTACATGCAAATTTGAGGAATCGAGAATCACGAATGTCATTTATAGGCGAACCATCCAGCCCAACAAAACCAGAACTGTCATCAAGGTAGAATCTATTGACCTGGAAGGCGATGTCCTCGCCACGGAATGCATACCAAGACACGGAAACATCAACAACATAGCTTCTTCCTGTTAAAGCAGCTATCTCCGTAGGAATAGTGGAGATGAGGCCACAATTTTCGGCAACTAGGAGGTCAGAAAGCTTGACGACTATATCGTGAGCCACATCACCAAAGAAAACCATCTACACGGAGGCCTCATCTCCATAATACACAACCGGAAGGCAAAACCTGTGACAAAACAAAAAACAAAAAATGACTATCATGCAGAATACATGATAGAAGAAACAACGAAAGCGAATACACTGCAGTCCTCACGAACCTTGGGCTTGCACTCTTTCTACTGGACTTCTCACTACGTAGATCCTTCCTTGTATACCTTTCAATTACGGGCATCACAAGACAAATACCACCATCCTCAGTTAGGCCTCAGTCCATCGATCATAATCTTACACCTGAATCTCTTACTCTGCAAGAAAGCATGTTAGCATCCATGGTGTTGGAATTTTTGCCTAATTAGGCCCAGCCCATTTATTATATTCCAATAAATTCCTGAAATCCTAGAGGCCCATTTGGCCCATTCATGCAAGGTAAGAGATGGGACAAATGTTTAGTCCTGCATTGCTAGTTGAGTGGAAGTTGGACCAGTTTATAAGGTGAGCTCTCCTACCGCTTGGTAAAAAGGATGAGAAGGAGAAGGAGAGAGTTCCACACACGCGCTCCTCCTCCTCGTTCGCCTCTCCATGCCACGCCTCGCCTCGCCTCTCTTCGTTACATCACGACGTGCGTGCGCCGTAGGTTGTGGGAATCTCGCCGAGCCGAGCTTTATTTTGCCACGCATGAATGGTATATGAACAGTCATACAGAAGTTGAAACGTTTTGCTCGAGTGGACTTTTAATACGAGCTAAATAAATACGAACTGAGTGGAGGCTGTCTGGTGGGCTGCCGCCTGTTCGCTTCAACTTCTGTCCGTTCGTTTCATCTTCTGTGCAGCCTGTCTACCTACCCCTCTGTGTCTATATAAGAGAGAGGTCGCGCCTCCTCTCAGACACACTGCCACACATCGTTTGCGCCTCCAGTTCCAGAGCACTGCTCTACCTAGATCTTCCCCATCCCGTCTTGCGGCGTGCACCGCGAGCCGGGACAGTAGGCCTCCGAGACCCCGCTGCTTCGAGTCCTGTACGGGAGAAGGGCGATTAGATTTTTGGGGAGCGCTACCGGCGCGACTACTGACTTCATCACGGACTCCCTCTCGGATAGCGATTGCACCGACGTCTTCCCCAACGAGGACTTCTTCCCTGACATTAGCACCCTCTTCCTCGACGACATGGCTAACAACGGTGCCAACACGAACACCAGCGGTTCCTCTTCTGCCGCTGTCGTGTATGTTTTCTTTCTCAAACTTGTTCTGATCACATCTCAAGATCTTTGTCTTGCAGTCTTTTTGGTTATATGCCTTAATATGTATTCTCTATATCACATGATTAGTATATTGCCTATTATTCTAATCATGTTTTATCTAGCATTTATTGTGGATAATTCGCTTGGTAAATTGCTCTTTTATTCAAGAATCCAAAAACCTTATTTCAGGCAATTTGCCCCAAGTGGCTTTGTTGCTTCTATGAAGCCACCTGTGTTCGAAGGTGTCAGTTAAAAATGATGGCGTGCGAGAGCAGTGCTCTGGTTTCAGACCATGAGCTTCTATAACGCCATCTATGGCGCACCTGAGGGAGAACTTAATCCCGCTCAGGAAGAGGCGTTCCAAAAACTTGATACCGCTTTCAAGGCTACCTTGATTAGCATCCTTGGCGACAACATTGTTGATTCATATCTGTCATTTAGCAATGGCAAGGATATGTGGGATGCGCTCGAGAGAAAATTTGGAGTCTCCGATGCTGGCAGTCAAATGTATGTCATGGAACAATTCTATGACTATAAGATGGTTGATGACCTCCCCATTGTGGATCAGGCTCATGAGATACAGTCACTTGCCAGGGAGCTTGAGCACTTCACTTGTGTGTTACCGGACAAGTTTGTTGTCGAAGGAATTATTGCCAAACTTCCTCATTCATGGAGGAATTTTGCTACTTCTCTAAAGCACAAGAGACAAGAGTTCTCCGTGACAGATCTCATTGGGACTCTTGATGTGGAAGAGAAGGCAAGAGCAAAAGACACACGTGCTCGAGGTACCGAGGGAGGTTCTAATGCCAATCTGGTACAGAAAAGGAACTTCCAGCCTCATAAGTTCAAGAACAAAGGCAAGTTTGACGGCAAAGGGAAGTTCGATGGAAAGAACAAGGCGTCACAGTCTACCAGCTTCAATGTGAGACCCTGACACATGGCTCAATAGGATTGATAGGAAACCCATACCAACAAGTTGCAACTTCTTTTCCGGAAGCTCATTCGAAAAGAACTCTAAGGTTAAGCGTGCACTGGCCTAGAGCAATTCGAGGATGGGTTACTGACCGGGAAGTGGGTACCGGGTGCGCACGAGTGAGGACAAAGTACGCAGATAAGACTAGTGTTGGTCTGTGGGGTTAGTCTAGAGATCCTATTGAGCTGCCAGAAGTGACAGCCGTCGGTCCAGAGTGACTTGTCGGTGTTACAAAGTGGTATCAGAGCCGACCCTCGTGGTTACATGGGCGTGTGCGGGTCAGTGGCGGACATGTGTATCATGGCGCGTGTGGCCCGGTGTGGACATGACATGGCAATGTGCCGACACTGGACGCACAGACGTGTGCCAAGAGGGGACGTTCCTGGCTTTTGGTTGATCGACGAGGACGTCGATATTCTATGGGTGGGTGTATGTGAGACCCTGGCACATGGCTCAATAGGATTGATAGGAAACCCATACCAACAAAGTTGCAACTTCTTTTCCAGAAGCTCATTCGAAAAGAACTCTAAGGTTAAGCGTGCTTGGCCTAGAGCAATTCTAGGATGGGTGACCGACCAGGAAGTGGGTACTGGGTGCGCACGAGTGAGGACAAAGTGCGCAGAAAAGACTAATTTGGTCTGTGCGGTTAGTCTAGAGATCCTATTGAGCTGCCAGAAGTGACAGCCGTCGGTCCGGAGTGACCGGGGGTGTTACATTCAAGAAGAAGACTGATAAGAGCAAAGGTGCTTGTCATGTATGCGGTGATCCTGATCATTGGGATCCTACTTGTCCCAACTGCTTTGACAAGAGCCAGCATGGGAAGGGCAGCAAGACTGCTAATGTTGTCATGGGCGACGTTGAGATGAAAGATGTTGGGTATGGTATATTACCTACTATTCTTTCATTACGTCATTCTCCTGATTGGTGGATTGACACGGGCGCTATTGTACATGTCGGTTCTGATATTTCCATGTTTTGTTCATATCAGGTCAGAGGGACTCAAACCGTGCTGATGGGGGACGGCTCGCATGCTTCTTTTCATGGTGTTGACACGGTCGATCTGAAGTTCACTTCAGGAAAGACCGTGCGCCTGAAGAACGTGCATCATGTTCCCTCAATAAATAAAAATCTTGTTAGCGGATATCTTCTATGTCAAGATGGCTACAAGATTGTATTCGAGTCCAATAAATTTGTAATTTCGAAGTATGGAACCTTTGTTGGTAAAGGCTATGAGTGCGGAGGCTTGTTCCCCTTATCTCTGTTAGACATTTGGAATTAAGTTGTTAATCATATTTACAGGAATTTTGAATCAAATGTCTGGCACTCTCGTCCTTGTCACATTAATTTTGGTTGTATGACGCGGCTAGCCAAAATGAATTTAATCCCTGATTTCACAACTGTTAAGGGATCTAAGTGCCAAGTCTGCGTGCAAGCTAAACAACCTCGCAAGTCACATACGACTGCAGAAGTGAGAAATTTAACACCACTAGAGCTCATACATTCTGATCTTTGTGGGATGAATGGTGTGTTGACAAAAGGTGGAAAGAAATATTTCATGACTTTTATCGATGACTCAACGAGATATTGCCATGTGTATCTTCTGAAATCAAAAGATGAGGCTTTGAGTTTCTTCAAAATCTATAAAGCTGAGGCAGAAAATCAACTTGATCGAAAGATTAAGAGGCTTAGGTCTGATCGTGGTGGAGAGTATTTTTCCAACGAGTTTGATTTCTTTTGTGCGGAGCATGGCATAATTCATGAGAGGACGCCTCCCTACTCACCCCAGTCAAATGGAGTAGCCGAAAGAAAGAACTGTACTCTAAAAGATTTGGTTAACGCCATGTTAGACACATCGGGTCTCTCTAAGGAATGGTGGGGGGAGGCACTATTGACCGCGTGTCATGTCCTAAACTGAGTTCCCACAAAGAACAAAGAAATTACTCCATTCGAAGAACGGGAGAAGAAAAGATTAAAACTCTCCTATTTACGTACTTTGGGTTGTTTGACAAAGGTTAATGTACCAATCCCCAAGAAGCGCAAGCTTGGACCAAAAACCATTGATTGTGTTTTTCTGGGCTATGCTTTTCATAGCATTGGTTATAGATTCTTGATAGTAAAATCTGAAGTGCCTGCCATTCATGTCGAAACAATCATGGAGTCGACTGATGCGACTTTCTTTGAGGATATCTTTCCAATGAAGGATAAACCTAACTCATCAAATCCGGAGATACCTAGTTCATCTAATCAGGAATTTGCTACATTATCTGAACCTACCATTCCAATTGAACACTCTGAAAGTCCTAAGGAGGATGATAATGAAATTCCTAAAAGGAGCAAGAGACAAAGGACTGCAAAGTCTTTTGGTGATGATTTCATTGTGTACCTTGTGGATGACACTCCCACTTCCATTTGAGAAGCATATGCATCTCCTGATGCTGACTACTGCAAGGAAGTCGTCCATAGTGAGATGAATTCCATCTTAGCTAATGGAACATGGGAGATCATTGATCGCCCTTATGGGTGTAAACCTGTAGGATGCAAGTGGGTGTTTAAGAAAAAGCTTAGACCTGATGGTACTATTGAGAAGTACAAGGCATGGCTTGTGGCCAAGGGATATACTCAAAAAGAAGGTGAAGACTTCTTTGACACTTACTCACTTGTTGCGAGATTGACCACCATTCGAGTATTACTCTCATTGGCTGCCTCTCATGGTCTTCTCGTTCATCAAATGGACGTTAAGATAGCTTTCCTTAATGGAGAGTTGGATGAGGAAATTTACATGGATCATCCGGATGGATTTGTGGTAAATAATCAAGAAATAGTGGCAAGCTCTCCTCTAAGGGTAAGTTTTTCTGGAGGAGAAATAGTGGCAAACTCCTGTTGCCGGGGGTTAGAACTAAGGATTGGGACACACATCTTTCCCACAAGTCTAGTAGTTCTGGAGTCACAAGGATTAGACATAATCTTGGGCATGAATTGGATGACCGAATATGAAGGAGTCATAGATTGTGCCAAAAGGACTGTCACGCTCACAACACCGGAAGGGAAGAGGATTCGTATCAAGTCAAATTGCGCACTTAAGGAAGTCATGGTGAACTCTCTTAAGGGGGTTAGCTTGGAGGATGTACCTATTGTGAAGGAATACCCAGATGTCTTTTCGGAAGAGTTACCCGGGATGCCTCTCGACCGTGATATCGAGTTCCACATTGACTTGATGCCAGGCACAGGGCCGATAGCTAAGAGACCATACAAGATGGATGTGGACGAGCTGAAGGAACTCAAGAAATAGCTTAGGGAACAATTGGACAAGGGATTCATTCAACCCAGCGTGTCATCTTGGGGAGCACCTGTCCTATTCGTGGAAAAGAAAGATAAAACCAAGAGGCTAGTTGTGGACTACCGCTCGTTGAATGAAGTGACGATCAAGAACAAGTACCCTCTTTCTAACATCAATGACTTGTTTGACCAGTTAAAGGGAGTCGGTGTGTTCTCAAAGATCGATCTGCGATCAGGCTACTTTCAGCTAAAGATTCGTGAACAGGATGTGCCCAAAACAGCCTTCACCACAAGATACGGATTGTATGAGTACACCGTGATGTCGTTTGGTCTAACCAATGCCCCGGCATACTTCATGACCATGATGAACAAGGTGTTCATGGAATATTTGGACAAGTTTATCATGGTATTCATAGATGATATACTCATATACTCCAAGGATGAGAAGGAACATGAGAAGCATCTGCGCCTAATTATGGAGAAACTAAGAGAGCACAAGTTGTATGACAAATTTAGCAAATGCGAATTCTTGTTAAAGAAAGTGGGATTCCTTGGTCATGTTGTGTCGTCAAAAGGAGTCGCCGTAGATCCTAGTAAGGTAGCTTCCGTAACGTAATGGGAGTCACCCAAGAATGTGGGAGATATTAGGAGTTTCTTGGGCCTCGTAGGATATTACCAGAGGTTCATTGAAAACTTTTCCAAAATACCAAAACCCATGACAGGACTGTTGAAGAAGGAAAAGAAATTCCTATGGACCGAGGCATGTGAAGCAAGCTTTCAAGAGTTAAAGAAACGTCTCGTAACGGCACCAGTTCTGTGTCTGCCTTATATCCAAAAGGATTTTCAAGTCTATTGTGACGCTTCTCGACAAGGACTTGGAAGTGTACTGATGAAAGATGGAAAGGTGGTATCCTATGCCTCTTGACAACTTAAGAACCACGAACACAACTACCCCACACATGATTTGGAACTTTCGTCTGTGGTACATGCACTCAAGGTATGGAGACACTACCTCATGGGCAAACATTGTGATGTGTTCACAGATCATAAGAGTCTAAAGTACATCTTCACCTAAAAAGAGTTGAATATGAGGCAAAGAAGATGGCTTGAACTGATTAAGTATTACGATTTGGATTTACAATACCACTCCGAAAAGGCAAATTGTGGCCGATGCCTTAAGTCATAAGGTTTATATGAATGGACTTACCGCAGGGGAACTTCCAGAGGATTTATGCAAGCAATTCAAGGATCTGAGACTAGAAATAGTTCCGAAAGGACACGTAGAGACTATGGAAATAGTGTCTACTTTTCAAGAGAGAATCAAGGAAGCACAAAAGGGAGATAAAGAGTTGGAAGAAATAAGAGTCAAAGTAAGTGAAGGAAAGACAAAAGATTTTCGTATGGACGAACAAGGAACCCTTTGGTATGGAAAGCGTTTGTGCGTTCCCAATGACCCCGATATCAGGAAGTTGATTTTACAAGAAGCTCACGATTCACCCTACTCAATTCATCCAGGTAACACGAAGATGTACATGGATATGAAGGATAGATTTTGGTGGAATAATTTAAAAAGAGAAATTGCCGAATATATTTCCCCGTGTGACGTATGCAATAGAGTTAAAGTCGAGCATCAGAAACCGGCCGGATTGCTGCAACCACTACCTATACCCAATTGGAAGTGGGACAAGGAAGGCATGGATTTTATCACGGGATTGCCTCGGACTCATTCAGGATTTGATTCTATCTGGGTAGTGGTGGACCACTTTACCAAAGTGGCTCACTTCATCCCCGTAAAGACCACATACACGAGTGCTAAGCTTGCTAAGATATACATGTCAAGGATTGTAAGTTTGCATGGTGTTCCCAAGGGAATTGTGTCAAATAGAGGCACCCAGTTCACTTCAAAGTTTTGGCGACAGCTACATGAGTCTCTTGGAACCCGACTAGAATTCAGTACTGCTTTCCACCCTCAGACAGATGGCCAAACGGAAAGGGTGAACCAGATTCTGGAAGATATGTTGAGAGCTTGCGCACTAGATTGGGTCTAGTTGGGATCATAACTTGACATATGCTGAGTTCTCCGTACAACAACAGCTACCAGACAAGTATCAAGATGGCTCCGTTTGAAGTTCTATATGGCAGGAAGTGTAGAACTCCGCTGTTATGGAGTGGAGTTGGTGAACGTAGTCTTTTTGGACCTGAATTGATCAAGGATGCCGAAGAAAAGGTACGGCAGATTCAAGATAGGCTAAAGGTAGCTCAATCCCGACAAAAGAGCTATGCTAACTCCATACGCGGAGATGTGACTTATAAAATAGGGGACCGTGCGTACCTCCGAGTTTCACCACTGCGAGGAGTTAAGAGGTTTGGAATCAAGGGTAAGTTAGCCCCACGATTCATAGGACCATATAAGGTTCTGGCCCATAGAGGAGAAGTTGCTTACCAGTTGGAGTTACCAGAAGGACTGACTGTTCATGATGTGTTTCATGTGTCACAACTCTAGAAGTGCCACCCGGAAATAGCCGAAACACTGCTAAGAGATACAGTTCCCCTAGATGAGGTTCAATTGGAAAATGACCGTACTTATGAGGAAAAGCCCATCAAAAATATTGGAAATAGCCGAAAGGATTACCCGCGCCAAGACTATCAGATTCTACAAAGTCCAATGGAACCACCATTCCGAGGAAGAAGCCACGTGAGAACGTGAAGAATATTTGAAGGCGGAACACACACACCTATTTGCTAGCCGACCCGAATCTCGGGGACGAGATTCTTCTTAAGGGGGGTAGGTTTGTCACATCCCAAATTTTATATTAAGATGTTACTAGATGCATGCATCATCCTTTCATCATTGCAACCTACAAACTAAATTTTGCATCAAAACACTACCACCAAAACCTTAAACAAAACCCTAATAATAATTCCTCTATGTGAGCAAGAATTGAAGTAATCTTGTTGACCCTTCTCAAAACTATGTGAAAAACAATATTCTCTGGTTCTATGATGACCACCTCATTATTACAAGAATTTAGAAACGAGTTTCACTAAATTTGGATTTGTTATGCCAAAGTTATCAAGCTTTTAGTGAAACAGAAATTTAACAAAAGAAAAGAGTAAAAAAACCTAACTAACCTAAACGGGCTAGCTACACCAGCCCAGCGCTAGCCGCAGGAAACAGCACCACATCAGGCCCAGCCCAATACCCCTCCCCTTCCCTGTCACACTACGCGGCACGCACCACGGCTGTGGCCGCCAGAGGCCCAGCTAGCAAGCGCCAGCCCGCTTCCCTCTCTGCCACTGACACGCGGGACCCACCCGTTCGTCCCCTACCTCGAGCAGGAGACCGTCTGCAGCACGAATTCGAACGGAATCTGGTAGGATTCGCGGCCGTTTCTAGCCCCTCGCCCAAGAATCCGCCCCCATATAACCCCCGCAACCCTCGGCCTCGCCTCGTTCAAAATTTCCTTACAAACCCTAGCCGCCGCTTTGATTCTTCAGATCTCGCCGCCATCGCCATTACCGAAGCTCAGGTCGAGCTTGGGGTCAACGACCCTGCCTTCCCCTTTCCCCTTTATCACCTGGGCTCGAATCCTCGCGCAACGCCGCATCTCCTAATTCATTTTTCCCCCTCGCAGGAGCGTCAGGGCCGCCGGAATTGCTCCCCGGAGCCCGCTGCTGCCACCGCCGCTCGCCGCTGTCATCGCCGACGTCACCACCGCCTGTAAGTCGCACGAACCCTAGTCGTCCGATCTTGTATCTACGCGGTAGATTAGAAGGACCGCCGAAGCGGTACCGGCCATTGGCGTTGCGCCGCGTGGCACGCGCGCACGTCAGCGTGACATCGCGACACGTGGCGATTAGGGTTAGATTAAGTTCAGTTTAATTTTAATTTGGCAGATTGCATTAAAACTTGAGAAATTCATAGAAATTCAATTACTTGGACAAATTTTGTGTATAATATATCGTTGGATTCACAAAATTGTGTAGAATACAGATCTGTAATAATATTACAAGTTTGCAGTAGGTTTTTCTGTGTAGAATTTAATCTCTATATTGGAGTGTGTAATTCATAGAAAAATAATTAAAACCCCGTTTTAGTTGATTCTTGTTGCGTTGACTTTGTTTTTACAGTACCTACTGAAAAAAATTATAAAACCTTGCTTAAGATCATTAGATCTGATTCGGGGCTGATTAGATGATTGGATCTCCCTATGAGCCTAAAAATTAAAATTATAATCCAAATTAATTAAGATCTGTGGGAGACTAATACTAGCAATATCCACAACACATCAGAAAACCCAAAAGAAACAAACTTGCATAATAACCATGTTGCATGCATGCATATTATCTCAGTGGCATTAATTTTTGCAAGTTGTGATTGGATTTATGTTTGTGTTTCGTTAGATTGTTCAGAGTGCGCTGAGGAGTACCATTGTGTAGAGTGCTGCTCGGATCAAGGCAAGTTACACCACTTGTTCATAACTATTGTCCCAGTTTTGATTCTATGCATGTGATCTTCAAAATTCTGTAGTATGCATGTGTAGGATGCTCTAGTAGAATTTTTCCTTAGTATTATTTTGTAAGTGCGATGATTTTGTAGTATGCCATGAGTAGCTCTATACTTAGGATTTCTCCTCCTAATAGGTTCTCCTGTTTTGCTAAGTATTTCTTGCTATGCTATATATATGTAAAGTACCGTTGGGGAGTCCGAAAGACAAGAAATTTTTCTATGTATAAAGGCTCTCTTGAGCAAACTTTTCTTCTCAAATCTACTTCAAAATAAAACTAAGTTTTCTTTTGGGCGGAATGGTTGTCGGGACAACGAGTGAGATTTTGGTGGAGGACGGCCGCCCAGGAATCAAAGAAGTCTGCCATGTTTCAGAATTCAGAAGCTTCCAGTGCAACCACAATACATATGGGCTCTGTCTTGGCCTAGTACTTAGTGGGAAACCTCACCTGGGTACCAACATTTGGAGGTTCTTGGCACGGTTGGATCCAGAAGGTAGATGGGCTACTAAGGTAAAGCCTCGCCATGGTCTTGTCTGTAAAAGGACTTGATCGTGGATTGTGGGTAAAGTGCACAAACTCTCGAGAGTATTGTAATATGATCGATCAGCCGAGTTCACGGAAAATAACACTTGAGCATCTGAAGGATGGAGCCTCTTAAGGATCTTTCTCTCTCTCTTTCAAAACTTAAAGTTTTCTAAAAACCCAAGGCGTGAGTCATATCTCTATTGGGAGGGTTTTGGGAACTTGGTGAGTAATATCCAAGTGTTAGGTTGTTTGGACACTTCGTGAGTAATATCCTCGTGTGCCATTCGACAATATATTACTTAAACAAATGTTTACAAAGTAGGGAAATCTTCTCTTCTTCTCCATACTTAAGAAAACTAGCTTTGAGTAAATAAACTCTATATCCTAAACTAGCCTTGCATGTAGAGATAGTCTTTTCTTTCCTTGGTGTAATTTGCCAATACATTCAAAGTATTTACCCAACTTATTGGCTGCACGTCTTATGTACAGAATCCGAAGATTGAAAGGTGTGTAGGGATCACGAGTCTACACTCGACAAGCCTGGGGCGTTGATGGACTCAAGTTGCTTTATGTTTCCGTTGTTATTTGAGCTAGCTCAATGCTAAGCAAATTTTTAATAAAATTCATACTCTGGATTCTCCGTGTAATAATGACTTTGCGTTTTACATGATATTCATCAACTGTGAGTGCTAGCTATTGATCTAGGGACTAGCATGTAAATCACAGGGACTTAGGATCTTTATTGATCTAAGGTCACTACAGGTATAGTCCACTGTACAAGTTGCAGCCTAGTATAACATAAAGCTCTAGGTGGAAGTTCAACTTAACAGTCTCCACTGCAGTAGCGGTATATAAACAATGTTTTGGAACCAAAGGCAAACTTCATGTGCCTCTGGGATCTGGTGGGGGATTGTTGGAATTTTTTCCTAATTAGGCCCAGCCCATTTATTATATGCCAATAAATTCCTGAAATCCTAGAGGCCCATTTGGCCCATTCATGCAAGGCAAGAGCTGGGACAAATGTTTAATCCCACATTGCTAGTTGAGTGGAAGTTGGACCAGCTTATAAGGTGAGCTCTCCTACCACTTGATAAAAAGGATGAGAAGGAGAAGGAGAGAGTTCCACACGCGCGCTCCTCCTCCTCGCTCGCCTCGCCACGCCACGCCTCGCCTCGTTACGTCACGACGCGCGCGTGTCGCGGGTTGTGGGAATCTCGCCGAGCCGAGTTTTATTTTTCCACGCACGAATGGTATATGAACAGTCATACATAAGTTGAAACGTTTTGCTCGAGTGGACTTTTAATACGAGCTAAATAAATACAAACTGAGTGGATGCTGTCCGGTGGGCTGCCGCCTGTTCGCTTCAACTTCTGTCCGTTCGTTTCATCTTCTGTGCAGCCTGTCTGCCTACCCCTCTGTGTCTATATAAGAGAGAGGTCGCGCCTCCTCTCAGACACACTGTCACACATCCTTTGCGCCTTCAGTTCCAGAGCACTGCGCTACCTAGATCTTCCCCATCCCATCTTGCGACGTGCACCGCGAGCCGGGATAGTAGGCCTCCGAGACCCCGCTGTTTCGAGTCCTATACGGGAGAAGGGTGATAAGATTTTTGAGGAGCGCTACCAGCGCGACTACTGGCTTCATCACGGACTCCCTCTCGGATAGCGATTGCGCCGACGTCTTCCCCAATGAGGACTTCTTCCCTGACATTAGCACCCTCTTCCTCGACGACATGGCTAACGACGGTGCCAACACGAACACTGGCGGTTCCTCTTCTGCCGATGTCGTGTATGTTTTCTTTCTCAAACTGTTCTGATCGTATCTCAAGATCTTTGTCTTGCAGTCTGTTTGGTTATATGCCTTAATATGTATTCGCTATTTCACATGATTAGTATATTGCCTATTATTCTAATCATGTTTTATCTAGCGTTTATTATGGATAATTCACGGTAAATTGCTCTTTTATTCAACACATGGTAGGCAAAACGGAAGAAACACAGGAACACAGTGAGCATACCATGGCGGCATGTGGATTCCTAACAAACAGTTCTAGCACGGTGACGACCTAGATCACACTAGACTGAAACCGCCGGCCTTTTCCATAAGAAGCTCAACTGGGTAAACAAATCCAATCATCCTGCACATAACCAAATACCGATATTAGATCACCACAAACCATTGGCTACTTCAATTACGTCAAGCACGACAATCCATTGATAGCCAAAGAATCTATACTAAACAAATACACATCATCATACAGCAGCAAGATCCATTGTGTAACACGTACAAAAACCGGATCTTCAGTAACAGATTCCTAACTTCTAAATTGTGTTTCTACTTGTGAAAATATAAACTGACCAGAGTAACATATGTACAAACCACCCCGTTAATGATTGTCAAACATAAACACCAGTCAGCTACCATGTGAGAGAGAGAGAGAGCAGAGAATAAATCTTGGGGCGTTAGGCATTGTCTCAACTTTAATGGAAAACAGGAAAAAACCAGGCCTAAGAAGGAACACGACATTGCTCTCTATTTTTTATAGTATAAATGAGCTTTCTCAACAACAAAAAAAGGGGAGTTAGTCCATTGAAGGTATCAATTACAATAATATTCCAAAGGAATTAGTAGAGCTGACCTATTCCTTGGGCGTTCTCTGGTCCGAAATCAGTATTCACTATAGCTCGTTTTACGGTGAAAATCTGTAAAGATTTATTGAAGAAATAACAGCCATGCATTAACTGTGTAAATAATTGTTCAAACAATAATGCCTATGTATTATCCATATTTTTAACGTACTAAGAAAAGAAGAATGGATTTTTAATATGCACAGTCTAAACTTTTTTTGAGATCTGAGATGTATATGCTACATCCGTCTAATGCAAAAGGCCTACATATTGCATATCTATCTATCGATCTATATCTAATAATAAAGGACGAAGTGTTTCTTCCGGTCCAACACTTTTTTAGACCGTTTTACACTCTCATCCAATCACGTTTTACCCCATGCCACTGATAAGTAAAAAAAATCTGGCCGGCGTGCAACGCCGCCGCGCTCCTCGGTGGTGGCACGTGTGCCGTGTCGTCACGTCATGCTGGGATGCATCCTTTCTATGCCAATGCTAATTCTGTTAACGTGAGGATCCTAGACTCTAGGGTGTGATTAGTTTTCTGTTCCCTGAAAACGAATCTGCTATTACGGCCATTGTACGTAAACAGTCCCAATCGATCGGCTGCTTCGTGCAGCCGAACTAAAAAATAGGACCCCGAACTGACCGGCTTGCATGCATAGCGTACGCGAGGGGGGCTCTATAGTCCATACATCGTTTTCATTGTGGCATGGCCCGGTTCACACGTGCGTCCAAGCCTGCTAAATCAACGACAAATATGGCCCAATTTGCTTGAACCATTACGTAGAATAATTGGCAGATGTACATCAAGAGCTGGTATGACTCAAGTTTAGTCCCACCCTGCTCCCTTGATCATTGGTCCACCGGTTTATATACATTAGCCAATTATTTACGATATCAAGCTACTTAAATGGAAGGAATAGGGTGCTTGCTGAGCTTATACCGTGCATGATCATAGGGGTTTATGTAAAAAATAGCTAGCCTTAGTTAAAAGGGACCGTGGGCTGTCTTTTATCATCCATGATAAAAATGGAAGGCATGCAAACGGCCGGTCTAGGAGATGTGCCGAAAAGAAGATGCAACGATGAGCTTGACAGAAAGAGGAGCCGAAATCGAGGGCCTCACACGGGCGATGCATCGTGAACGCGCCTGGTAGAGGGGGTGGAGCTTGAGTTGAGGCAATGGAGGAGCTTGTACTGCTGCGACCTGAGGCCCGTAGCCGGAATACCGTCCACCCAAAAACGCTGACCGGACCCGACCATGACCACATCTTTATTAATTTTCTCTCTAGATCTGTCTGTTTTTATCAGGTATAAAAGAATCGTTAGCTTGATGATAGTGGATCCTGGTATAGACAAACTAAGTTGATCTATTATTCTCTGTGATACCAAAGATAACTTTTTGGATCCAGCTATACTGATGAAGATCACTTAGGAGCTTGAGAGCGGTCTTAGACAAACGAGTGGCTTTGCGTTTCCTTCAGATTAGCACACAAGTCAAAATGAAGAGTTGGCAGAAGCTGGTGTTGCTCTGGGATCAGTTGTGAGTGTTTATGCAGGTTCCATATAGGTGGAAAATGACGCTGAAAATAAATCCGAAAGTTGAAAATTTACTAAAGTTTTTTCACTGTTTCTAGCATTCGTGCTGAGTGGTAGGGTGAGTAAGATGGAGCACAAGTACCATAAAGATGTAGATTTTGCAGTAAAAATATACAAAGCAAAGCAATAGGGCTATTCAGTTGAGTTGTTCTGTCGCCTCCCTCTAAATGAGAATATGGCTCTGCATTGCAGATTAACATTTCTTTATTTTCGCTGCCCTCCAAATAATTTACGCATGAAATATGTTGTAGTCACACATGAGGAGACTGAAGACGGTAGTAAATACTCACTCCGTTTAGAAATATAAGATGTTTTAAGTTAATGAAGCTAATATATATAGACACCTTTAATATATAGATTCAAATGAATCTAGACATTAAAATTATTGAGATATTTTTTTTCACAAACCTAAAACATCTTATATTTCCAAATGGAGGGAGTACACATGAGTATAGATCTCACAATATGCATACACTACCGATCAGCCGTAGCAAAAGCAAAACAGTTTTTTGGGTGGTCCATTTTAGACCATTGTACCCCTGCAGTTCAGCGAAATTATATTGTTTGCCATCGCCAAGTCAAACCGAACAGATAATTTGGAAAATAAGCCTCGACCCTGCTATCCCCGCACTCGCGTCGCTGCTCCACATCCGTTGCAGCCGCCGGCAAGAGATGAGTTCTCCTAGTCAGGTTAGGAGGTCGGCGCCGGTGGTGTCGATCTTGGTGGCGGGGATTTCGTTGAGGAGTCGGCCACCGGCGTCGTCCACCTCCTCCGGCCGATGAGAGGGACTGCCGGGACCCAACTGTTAGATAGATCTCAACGTGACGAAGCCCAACGGCCCGTCACGCCCCTATCCGCGCCCTGATCGGGGGCGCCCAACCCTATCTGGTAGGTGGGCCCCTGTCGCCAGCGCTATATAAAGGAGGTGGGGGGTCGGCAGAACGCCTCACGAGGTTAGCCGTGCTCTAGCCGCCCCACCTACAATCCCTACCGATCTAGGCTTAGCGCTGCGCCGACGGGAAGCTCCACCGCCGTCACACTCTCGCCCCCCTAGTCCCATGGCTAACGATGGCGGCTCAAGCTCCGGCACAAGCTCCGGCATCCCCTCTGGCTCGTGCTTGTCGAGCCAGGGCGCAGGTAGCCTCATCCTCTCTCTCTTCCCCTCTCAGATTTACGAGCTCTACCTTACAGTACATGTACCAATGATAGATTAGATCTAACAATGGTATCAGAGCGAGCTAGATCTAGCTTTCACGATATAAAAGCAAAAGAAAAGTAAAACCCTAGATCTAAAGTGCGCCTGCCCCTATGGCCGCGCCGTTCCTCTCTATCTCGACGCGCATCGGCATGCCGAGGCGTCGGAAGAAGAACACACCCTCTTCGGAGGGAAAAGAAAATCAAAGCAAAGAAAAGCAACCCCTAGTTTTTTCTAGACCCCACCCCGAATCAAGCAAAGTAGATCGAAAAGTTGAACCCTAATCCTATTTTTCCCCAGATCCCGCATGCAAAAGCTACAAAGAAAAGCCCCAAATCAAATCCTCCCCAGATCTAGAAGAACAGCCCCAAATCCCCAAAAGAAAACCACAAAAGGACCACCGCCATGCGCCGGCAGAGGGCGTCTCCGCTGCGCCGTTTGATGGTGGTGTGCCCACCCTAGGTTGGACACACCGCTGGCAAAGGGGGCAGGAGGACGCCGGCCTTCTCTCTCTCTTGCTCACCGTCGTGGCTGGAGGGTGTGGGAAGGTGGAGAACGGGGAAGGAAAGGGGAAGGGAGGAGCTTGCGCGCTGGGGGAGGGAGGGGGCCGCCGGCGTGCCGGGCGGCGCCGCCTCGCCTCGCACCAAGCGGCGCAGCCGCCAGAGACAGAGAGGAGAGGAAGGGAGCTCGCGGGCGTGGTGGGGGGAATGGGGCTAGGGTTTTGGGGGGAGGGCTGCTGGGGGCGTTTTATTCAGCCGAGGAGCGCGGGCAGCCATAGGATCTAGGGTAGAGGAAATGGACGGCCGAGATCGGCCGTTGCGGGTGGCTGGGCGCTGGCGGGCCAAGCGGGCAGGCCGCGGGGTGCTGGCGGGCTCCTGCTGGGCCGCGACTGTCGAGCGTCTGCAGCGCGCGGGCGGCGCCTAACGACACGCGAAAGCGAGGCCCCTATAGGCCGTCGCGGGCCGCCATTGGTTGAGCGGCTGGAGTCTGGCGAGCGCGTGTGCGGTAGGTAGCTGCTGGGCTGCGCTAGGTAGCAGTTTTCTGTTTTTTATTTTTCATAGAACTGTTTTATTAGCTGTTTTTATTGTTTTTGCTTAGTTTTTTAAGCAATTTTCAAACAGTTTTCTCTAGTCATTTTATTTCAAGTATATTTTGACTAGAGATGAAATAAAGGCAGAATTTTTTCTACAAAGTACAAAGTATTATGAAAGTCATTATAAATGTTTCCCCTGCAAATAGTTGTATTAAATTGCAATAATGCAATAAAAGTTTGTTTAAATTTTTGTTATAAAAGATGTGACAAAGTAATTAAATATGATTGTGTCCCATGTTATTAATTGACCAACGTTATTAATAAGCATGAGCATGATCGTTTTCATTGAGTATTAAAGGTGTATTTAACTTTATTTCTACCCAACGGTGATGTAATTTTAAATAGCACAAACAATTGCATGCTTAATTTATACAAACGTTGCATTAACGCATACAGTTGTTTTGGTTATCTCACATCTTTTGTGGTTTTCAGGAGGTCTCAACCTCATGAGCTGTTTGAAGGACATCCCGCTGCTAAGGGGGGACAACTACTCCGAATGGAGGAAAAAGGTTCATCTGGCGTTTGTATGCGCCGAGGTAGACTGGGTGGTTGACACCAAGCAACCAGTCAAGCCTGCTGAACCTGTGAGGGGAGATGCTGAGGAAAGTGTTGCGTTTGAAAAGAGAAAGAGGGACCATGCTCCTTTGGAGCTGGCCTACTCGATAGATAATCAAAAGTGGGTGAACGCCAACAAGAAATGTTTGGATTTTGTAAAGAACACAATTGAGCATGCCATAGTGGGCTCAATTGGAGAGTGTGCCTCCATGGGCGAATACCTTGCAAAGATAAAGAGCCAGTTTACTGGCTCTTCAAAGATGTATGCAACCCAGCTGTTAAAACAGCTGGTGACAGAGAAGTACACGGGAGGGCCACACGGCATAAGAGAGCACATCTTCAGGATGTCAAACATGGCAGCCAAGCTGAAGCCCATGGATGAGGACCTCGAGCTAAAGCCTGCACTTCGGGTGCACCTGGTGATGGCCTCTCTTCCACAGCCATTCGAGAACTTCGTAATCAACTATAACATGTCCCCTGAAAAGTGGGACATTGAAAAGACCATTGGGATGTGCTCCCAAGAGGAGGAAAGGCTGAAGGCTCTTCACGGTGGTTCCTTGAACTTCGTGAAGGACAATAGGAAGAGGAACTTCACCAATAGTAACCATGGTGGCTCACCTTCCAAGCCACATGGCAAGGGCCCACAACAGCACCAGCATCAGTACCAGCAGTCCACCCCTGGGGAAAAAGACCAGTGCCACCACTTCAAAAAGGTTGACCACTACAAGAAGGATTGTCCAGTATGGCTAAAGTACATAATGGCCAAAAATGGTAAAGATATAGGTTCTTTTCTTAATGAATCTCTGTATGAAAAGTTTTCTAAATCTACTTGGTGGATTGACTCTGGTGCAACTGTTCATGTTGCCAACTCCTTACAGGGGTTCCATTCGACAAGGATTTTGCCAAAAAGAGAAAGACCCATTAAAGTGGCGAATGGGATTGAAGCAGAAGTGGAGGATGTTGGCGACATTCCTCTGGAGCTGGCTGATGGCTCTTCTCTTTTGCTTAAGGATGTTCTTTTTGTTCCTTCCATTCATAGAAATTGAATAAGTGTATCGTGCTTGGACAAAGATTCGTATGAGTGCTATTTTGGACATGGCAAATGTGCCATTTGGTTAAAAGATATTTGTGTGGGTGTTGCTACCCTACATGACAAGCTATATTTATTATCTTTGCATGAGAAAGTATTTCTGTGTGTGATGTGAATGAACAAGTTCCCTTGTCGAACAAAGAACAAAAGAAAAGAAAGAAAACTCTTGATTCATCGAAGTTATGGCACTGCAGATTAGGCCATATTTTGAGGGGAAGAATAGAAAGCCTTGTTAAAAATGTCATTCTTCCTCCGTTAGAGTTCTCAGATATAGAACAATGCATAGATTGCATTAAAGGAAAGTATGTAAAACAAATTAAAAAGGGTGCAAACCGAAGTATAGCTACACTAGAAATAATCCACACGGATATTTGTGGACCGTTTCCGGTGAAAAGTATGGATGGCTATGATTCATTCATAACATTCACGGATAATCACTCCCGATATGGTTATATTTATCCAATTAAAGAAATATCTGAAGCATTGGATAAATTTAAAATTTTCAAAGCTGAAGTAGAAAATCAGCATGATAAAAGAATTAAGATAGTTCGGTCCGATCGTGGGGGGGAGTACTACGGTCGGCATACTCCATATGGTCAAGTACCAGGACCCTTTGAAAGGTTCCTGCAAGAAAATGGAATAGTCGCCCAGTATTCTATGCCGGGCAAACCTCAGCAAAACGGAGTAGCTGAAAGGCGTAACCGTACCCTTATGGATATGGTGCGCAGCATGATGAGCTATTCCACCCTCCCATTGGGATTATGGATGGAGGCGCTTAAAACCGCCATTCACATTCTCAACAGAGTACCAAGTAAGTCGGTGCCCAAAACACCGTATGAATTGTGGACAGGCAGAGTCCCCTCTCTGCACCACTTGAGGGTCTGGGGGAGCCCAGCTGAGGCAAAAGTTTTCAATCCAAACTTTGCAAAGTTAGACCCAAAAACAGTATCTTGCCACTTCATTGGCTATCCAGATAAGTCAAAAGGCTATCGTTTCTACTGTCCCGACAGATACACAAAGTTTGTAGAAACGAGACATGCAGTCTTCTTGGAGGACGAATTGATGAGGGGGAGCACGGTAGCTCGGGAAATTGATCTTGAGGAGAAGAGGGTGCATGCACCTAATCCGATGACTCAGGAGCCATTTTTCTCGCTACCTGTTGTGCCACCATCTACAACCCCTGAGGTTGTGGTGCCAGCACCTGTTGTGACTCCACACGTGACAAGAATGGGCGAAAGTTCGGAACCTGTCCATCAGGAGCCACATGAACCCACTGTTGAGCACGAAAGGGAGCCAGAACAACCTCATACTGTAAATGTGCCTGAAACCGAGGCAAGAAATGAGCAAGAGTCTGATGAACTCAGAAGGTCTAAAAGAGAATGAAGACCAGCCATTTCCAAAGAAATTTACAAAGTCTACAACATAGTTCATATGGAGGGCGATCCTACCTCTTATGAAGAAGCCATGAGTAGCCCTCACTCAGCCAAGTGGGTGGAGGCAATGGAAGATGAAATGAAATCAATGAGTTCCAACAATGTTTGGGACTTAGAGGAAATTCCTAAAGGAGCCAAAACAGTAGGATGCAAATGGGTCTACAAAACAAAGTATGACTCCAATGGGAATGTAGAAAAGTACAAAGCTAGACTTGTGGCAAAAGGCTTTACGCAAAGAGAAGGCATAGATTACAATGAGACTTTTTCTCCGGTCTCGTGTAAGGACTCCTTCAGAATCATCATGGCACTAGTTGCACATTTTGATTTAGAGTTGCATCAAATGGATGTTAAGACGGCATTTCTAAATGGAGATTTAGAAGAAAATGTTTACATGAAACAACCCAAGGGTTTTTTCATGGAGGGGAAGGAACATATGGGATGCCGCCTAAAGAAATCCATTTATGGGTTAAAGCAAGCCTCTAGGCAGTGGTATTTAAAGTTTAATGATACAATTAAAAGATTTGGATTCAAGGAAAATGTTGAGGACAACTGCATTTATGCAAAGTTCAAAAGTGGGAAATATATTTTCCTCATTCTGTATGTGGATGACATCCTGCTTGCCAGCAGTGATGTTAGTCTACTACTAGAGACAAAGAAGTTCTTGTCATCAAATTTTGACATGAAAGACCTTGGTGAAGCTTCTTATGTTTTGGGCATAGAAATTCACCGAGATAGAAAGAATGGAGTGTTAGGACTGTCGCAAAAAGCGTATTGTAAAAAGATTCTAAAGAAATACAATATGCATGCGAGTAATGCAACACCTGCTCCCATAGTCAAGGGCGACAATTTTGGGAAATCCCAATGTCCAAAGAATCAATATGAGATCGATCAAATGAAGTCACTACCATATGCTTCGGCTGTTGGAAGCTTACAGTATGCACAAGTGTGCACTCGCCCTGACTTAGCTTTTATCACCGGGGTACTCGGTAGATATCAAGAGAATCTAGGCATAGAGCACTGGAAGATGGTAAATAAAGCTTTGCGTTATGTGCAAGGCACAAAAGGCCTCATGCTAACATATAGAAGATCTGATTCCCTAGAGATAAAAGGGTATTCAGATGCGGATTTTGCGGGAGATAAAGACGACAGAAAGTCCACGATAGGGTATGTCTTTACTCTCGCAGGAGGTGCTATCTCGTGGAGAAGCGCCAAACAGTCGATAGTTGCATCATCTACGATGTATGCAGAATTTATTGCATGTTATGAGGCCATGGGACAGGCGTTATGGTTAAAGAAATTTTGGCCCGACTTGAAAGTGGTTGACTGCATCAGCAGACCACTAAAGATGTACTGTGACAACGAGCCCGCAGTATTCTATGCTCACAACAACAAGTCGAGTAATGCTACAAAGTCTATAGATATAAAGTATTATGTTGTGAAGGACAAAGTCCAGGATCAAACTATAAGACTTGAGCATATAAGGACAAAGTATATGCTTGCGGATCCGCTAACGAAAGGCTTACCACCCAATGTGTTCAAGGAACACATAGCCGACATGGGTTTAATGGAAAGCCTATGATTCCTGGACTACAGATGCCCAAAAGTAACAGAATTTGTTTCAAAACAGGAAGGTATATAGTGGATGTCTAATTCTATCGGCAATTGAGCTGAGACGATGAAACATGCTCTATGTATCGATATGTGATGAAATGAGTAAAGTACAAAGTTAAAAGTAAGTCGAGATCTAGGAGGAGAATGTTATATAGATCTCAACATGACGAAGAGACGGCCCGTCACGCCCCTATCCGCGCCCTGATCGGAGGCGCCCAACCCTATCTGGTTGGTGGGCCCCTGTCGTCAGCGCTATATAAAGGAGGTGGGGGGCCGGCAGCACGCCTCACGAGGTTAGCCATGCTCTAGCCGCCCCACCTACAAGCCCTACCGATCTAGACTTAGCGTTGCGCCAACGGGAAGCTCCACCGCCGCCACACTCTCGCCCCCCCCCACCCCCACCCCTAGTCCCATGGCTAACGATGGCGGCTCAAGCTCCGGCATCCCCTCTGGCTCGTGCTTGTCGAGCCAGGGCGCAGGTAGCCTCATCCTCTCTCCCTCCCTCCCCCCTTCAGATCTACGAGCTCTACCTTACAGTACATATACCAATGATAGATTAGATCTAACACCAACATCTGCGAGCCTGGGACGTCCTCGACCGCCTCTCCTGGTCGGGTCGGAGGCCGGCGGCGCTGGTGTCGACCTTGGTTGCATCAATATCGTTCAGGCGTCGGGGATTGGAGACTGCGAGCCATTGGCTCGGAGGAGGCAGGGATGGGGGAGCGCGCACGGGAGAGCACCAAGGGGAAGCAGTCTCCCTAGGAGTTTCAGACTTCAGAGCCGGAGCTTTCCTAATCGCGTGCGTTGGAAATTGGAGGGCGGTACCGCCACGTTGGGGATTGGAGGACGACGCGTCGGGGATTGGAGACTACGAGCCTGGCTCGGAGGAGTCAGGGATGGGGGAGCGCGCACGAGAGAGCACCAGGGGGAAGCAGTCTTGATGGGAGATTCAGACTTCAGGGCAGAGTGTCGGTCCAGAACGTGGCATCGCAGCGAGGATGGGAACGAGTTTAGGTTTGGATGCAGTAATTTGTGGAGACGAGGCCTGATTGACCCAATGGGGTGCTACTGAAATTCAGTAATTTGTAGTAGAAATCAACGACCTTGGTGGAGTCTAGAGGATTCGTGTTCGTGTGCTAACTGAATCAGAGCACAGAGCTGGAAACGACCCTGAATAGGAGGGGCGGGTGGGGTTGGGGCGGAAGTACTTTGGGCTCTGCAATATTGTAGAAGAGAGGTAGCCGGGGTGATGGGGAAGAGTGGAGAGATGGGATGGGCATCGGGAAGAAAAGTACATGAGTAGCCAGACTCAATGTAAAAGAAGGAGAGATGAGGGCCAGAGGCAGGTAGTGTATCAGCTACTGTCGTTTACAAATAGAGAGACAAAGAAAATACATAGACACGGTGAGTTTTGCTGATGTATCTATACTGGAGTGAGACATACGCACACCACGATCATATACACATGCCTTGGGTGCTCGAAGAGTCTAATGCTCCCTAGGATGCATGATGATGCTTCTAGCATTGATTAGCTTGCTGTCTTTCTGATCATGCAGCAGGATTAGCATTATAGCTCATAAACTGGAACTAGAACAGGTTTTTCTTCAGAATTGTTAGACAAAAATCTCTTTCGAGTTCAAAAATGACATAACATTGTTTTGGTTCAGAACTGTTACATAAAATCTTTATGTACAATAAATATATTACATGCATACATACTCACGTAAAGTTTTCAGAATTTCATAGCTCTTTCTGAATATAAGTTGGTCGTTGCAATTTGTGCATTCTCTATGCAGTACACCTAATTTTTTGTCATTAAATTTGCATGCTACAAAATACGGATAAATTAAGGATTCGTACTATTCGGATACCATTGAGTATATTAATTTAAATATATAAAATATTATTCATTTAATATATGTGGCACCATAGTAACGTACGGGCTTTGTGCTAGTACCTTATAAATGTCAGAGACCATTACTAATTAGCACACACAGCAGAGATTCAAGCTACAATATTTCACATCAAAAGAGAGTTAAACAATACGGTTCACTTCTGTGCTCATCAGGTGCAGGGGAATACCCAGGTCCACCTATCCTAGCCTGTTCTTCGTCAGCTCATTCTCACTCCTCTTGCCCCGTTGTCTCAGCTCTTCACAACCTGATTTGGCAAGAATTTGTAATTCACGATGTAATATGTTCTTGAGCTGATGAATGAAATTTAGCGCCCCTGGCGCTTTTCTTGTTCAAAAAAAAAAATTAACACACACAGAGCAGCAAAGATGTGAACCGCAATAAAAGAGAAAGAGGAAAAAAATCATGAAAACAGGAACAAATGGGCAATAGATACCTGTCACGCAGCGCAAGAAGTTCAGAAATATCCGTGTTGATGCAAACTTGTGACCCATAGCTAGCACAAAGCTCAAGCATAGCTACAGTAACCAAGAAGAAATCAGATTCTATGCAACGATGCAAAGGGTAGAAGGCCGCCCAGTTAAAAGAACCAAAGAAGCAAAAAAGTAAAATAATTCAAGTTACAGTCTTGCTTTCTATGAGTACATTCCATAACTAAGGCAACCACATGCTCTCTAGAACTAATACCTATAAGATGCTCTTAATCGATAGCTTCAACGTTACTATACCACAAAGCAACCATAGTGCCTCTACAATATGAAGAAGTAGATCAAGACTAGCTAACACACACGACACAGCAGGAAAGCATCCATGAGGCGAAGAGTATAGGAGATACAACGGTCACTAAGCCAACAACGTCTCCAAGAACAATATTTCAGGGTTGAATTCACAACTCTGAAGGCAAGACTCGTAAACAAATATGCAATATCGGGAAGACCTCCGACCATCCTTGTAGCTCAATTCCTTGTATTTTTAGCTCCTAGTTGGTGAGATAAGTAGGCACCTAAGTTTTGTTGCTAGCTAAATAATTTATTATCATGTAAACCGGAAATTCAATAGAGGACATGAAGATATCAAATCAAAAGTAAATAGAGGAAGAGCAAGTCTATGGTGGTTGAAAGACCTGGGTAGGAGGCGTCTTTCCTCATTGCCAGAGGAGGATGGGTCCGAATAATTTAGACGGTGGAGGACAGCCTGAGGGCCTCAATATCCGCCTCAACGTTGTCGGAGAGCCGCCGCCCGTACACTCACACCACGGCCCTCGATCCCCACCTCAAGTGGCGCATCCAAGCCCCCTCCTGACCAGGATCTCCGTCAACCCGTACGCCATGGCCCCCTAAGCCGAGTTTCTCCGTCCACCACCTCCCGTCATGCCTGGCAGCGTAGTGGTGAGATGAGTCTGACCGAGGCAACGGTAAGGAGGCGCAGGGCCATGTTGAGCGGAGTGGCGGCCGAAGCTTGGTGGGGGCGGCCGGAGATCTATGGACGGCAAGCGGAGAACCTAGCAAGGAATTCCACAAAAAGTTTGAGGAATAGATCAAGAGAGAGAGATGCGGGGTTCGGGGAGGGACCGAGAGACCCAGGAAAGACTCTCCCTGGCCCATATGCAGTGGCATAAACTGGCAAAGCACGCGGCAGGTGGCCTTAGAGAACGCACTACCCACCACCTTAAGCCTATAGATTATTCCTTATGACTCCCCACTTTTGAAGTTTGAGAAACCCACGCTAATTAGTAGTAAATGTTAAGATATTATATTTATGGAGTGAGTCTCTATATTGTAGTAACATTTTATTTGCATGGGTATTTAGTTGACTACGTTTTGTTCCAACTCTTGTAGTGAACCAAGTCTTGCCTAAAAATATGCTAAACTATTGAAATAAGAAAAAGACTCACAATTGAAGACTTGGGTGTTGTAGTGTTTAGTCTAGAAAGCTTATTCCTAGAGACACTCAACACCACAGAAAATAATTATTGACTTGATAGATCTCTTTGAAAATATTTGTTCAATTGAATTAATGTTTAGCGGGTTTTGTGAGCATGCAAAAGTTTGACTTGTGAATCATAAGAATGATATAGTTTTATGCGTGTCAAACTTCATGGGATGCAAACAACTCCGCTAGCCTACGAATGATCTTTAGGGAGGAAACTCCTAGATTTCGGCTATGAGTTTATTAAACATATGTAACAACAATGCTATAATGGGTAAGATTCTTGGCACTCCCGGGTAGCTGTGTTCATGATGGAATCACTCCTCTGGCTGATATGAGTAATCATTATGCAAAATAAACAAAAACCTTAGTGATGCCATGAGTGTCCATCATAGCCTGATAAACTAATGAATTTTTTTGGCATGCTCTCAATTACTTAAGAACTGAAATTCTTGAAGGACAATGAATAGAAAAGTAGTGCTTGAAAAGTCTTGATTTATTGATGTGGGAGAATTGAGTTACTTTAGTGTATATGGTTTTCATGACAAACTCTCACACTCTCAATTTTACATGATTATACTTTATTGTTAAAAGGAAAGCTTATGAGCTGATTACAAGACATGGAATTGAGTTTACTCATTTGAATCATCCATGCTTACAATAATTTTTCTGTGCTATAAGGATTCATGAAACTGATATGATATGCTTGCCATTACTCTATCTATGCTGAAGTTTTTCAGATTAATAAAGTGGAGGAAATGTGAGACTACCAATCATGAGTAAGATCATCATCTCATTATTTTAGTTTAAATGCTGAGTTCCTTTTTTATTTTGGTTTTCTTGCTCGAGGATGATCAAGTTTAAGCTTGGGGAGGTTGATGGATGTGAAATATAGCCATCCACACTCACATTTAAACTACTCCTAAAAAGGATGTCTCAAGTTTGTTCGAATTTGGATGTATCTATATACTAAATAGTGTCTAGATACATTCAAGTTTAGACAAACTTGAGACATCCTTTTTAGGACGAAGGGAGTAGATATTATTCATATATTTGATGAAATATATCTCTAAATCCTGCCACTAATGCCAAATGATCAAAGTGGTATGCTGATGGTTGTGAAATATAGCCATCCACGTCCAAATTTAAACTAGATATTATTCATATATTTGATGAAATATCTCTCAAAAACCTGCCACTAATGCCAAATGATCAAAGGGGTATGCAATCCTTTCTTGCTATCTTTCCCTACGTAGATAATAACGTATGATGATGGGAATCACTACATAAATGTCAAAGATACGAGATTTCCAAAACCTCAAAGAAACCATGATCCGTGAAGTGAATGTTGAAGCTTTAACGACCAACTATATGACAGGAATTTTATTCCGGCCGGCCATATAGTTCCGGTCGTATAGTTGGCATCGACTTCAGTAAGTCAAACAGAACAACTTTTGTAAAGGGACCCCTATATAAAGAGGCTTCGAGCGACGGGAAAACTCCTCTCTCTTTGGACCCCAACTCCCCTGCCACCAGAAGCCGCCACGCCGGAGGAATAGATCTAGATCTAAACCTCTAAACCTTTCTCCACCACCATAGCCCTCTTCCACCACTTGTAATAGTAGATCTCTTCTCCAATTGGCAACATTGTAAGACTAGTTCCTATCAACCTTATGATCTATATTACAATGTTTATGATTGTTGATTTCATCTCTATGTGTGAGTAATTCTCCTTGGGCTAAGTGCTTCATCCTAGCCATGTAGCTCGTTGTGCATGTTACTTATCATAGATGGGATCATGTATTAGTTTGTATGAAATGATGATTGTAGTACCCTCTCTTGCGTCAATCTAAGGACTTGTCAGGTACCCAAGACCCTGAGGATTGATCCTGGTTAAGGGAGTGTGAGTAATGAATGATCTGCAGGATGGGAACCTCAGTGACAGAAGGGGTAGTACGGCTGTATGTGAGGAATTTACTTGGAATTAACGGTGACATCACTATGCATATCATTAGTTCTCTTTCTTCTATGGATGAGACTAGTAGGTTATTTCTATAAGCGGTTGCGGAGGCGATAAAAATTATGGATGCACTGCCCATATATAATTATCTTGCTCTAACGATGACATGCATACTTTATTATTATTTATCATTCCCATCAGATGTTTTGCACAATTACTGGTGAAAACCGAAGACCCTAGGCCCTCTCTCTCCATCGTCAACAACAAAACGATCGCAAAATCTTGGTCCGGTGAAAACACAAAAGGAATTCTAAAACTCTCGAAGGTCTGTTTAAGTAATATTACTTTGCTTTCTACTTCCCGAAGATTCGATAAACCTAGGTCTACTAGAGAAAAAGAGCTATACTACATCTGTAATCCAGATCGATGGTATCATATGCAATCCTGTCTTTCTATACCCTACGCAGATAATGACGTTTGACAATGGAAATCACTACATTAAAGTCAAAGATACGATATTTACAACAAACCAAAGAAACCTAGAGGCTTGAAGTGGAGGCAGTGACTTTAATGACCAACTATACTGCCAGAATAAAATTCCTGCCGTATAGTTCTGGCCGTATAGTTCGCACCGACATCGCCAGGTCAAATAGAACAACTTTTGTGAAAGGACCCCTATATAAAGAGGCTTCGGGCTATGAGAAAAACCCTCTTCTTTTTGACCTCAACTCTCCCTGCCACTAGAAGCCACCACGCCGGAGGAATAGATCTAGGTCTAATCTCCAAACTCTTCTGCACCACCATAGCCATATTACACCACTTGTAATAGTAGATCTCATCTCCAATTGGCGACATTGTAAGACTATTTTCTATCAATCTTATGATTTCTATTACAATGTTTTTGGTTGTTTATTTCATCTCTATGTGTGAGTAATTCTCCTTGGGATAAGGGCTTCGGCCTAGCCATGTAGGTTAGTCAACAAAGTATCCCAAACCACATGATATGTATGCAAGAACGAACGATTCAATTATGCAACAATTTTTAAGATGGAATTTATACAAATAGGGGTTTCGGATAGAGGGTCACACATGGATTTGGCAAACTTGGCTAGGGGTTTGACGGAGTTCGTCTCAGAAGGATAGGCCTTCGGATCGGAGCTTCAGGTTTCGGATTCGGGGTCTTGGCATCCGTGTATGCGGTCATGGCGTTCTGCGTTGGAGGTTCTTCGGATTCCATGAAGGAGAGCTCTGGACTCCGACTTCGTGGTCGGTACGGGAGACCTTGGCAGCGACACGATGTCCTTGTGGGGGTTGCGGATCGTCTCGATGCATCTTCATAAGACCGGTCTTGGGACAGAACACATCAACACACGGGATCGTGGAGGCAGTCTTGTACTTCACTTACAGATAGCAATTCATCCACTACATCCCCATTGGTTGTCAACGCAAGCAGGGTACGGCCTCAGGGAAAGCAAGATAGTGGACGAGTGAGGTGGTCGCGGTCAAGGAGAGATGAAGAGACGCAGATAGCAGGGACCGGAATAGGAGGGTGCCAGCCTTAGCGAGCTCACAGGGAAACGGGGAGGCAGTGGATGGCGCGGTCGAAGTGGTCGACACGATGCTGCAGGGTGGAATGCAGGAGACAAACGAGGTGGCAAGGTCGTGAGGCCCAGAGGCAGGGCAGAGCTCGGGTCATGGCAGAGGATGGTGACCCAGCGGGGCGACCAAATACGGGCCGATGGCGGCGGCCGCACTTGATGCTCACTGGAGGGGTAGAAGAACAACGCCGGGAGGAGGAGAAGGGGCTCGGCGACGCGCTTGGTGAAGGACGGTGGTGGGGGTTCGCAGGAGGAAGGCCGAAGGGAGGAGCTCAGAGGCGTGGGCAGCGACCGACATTGCGGTGAGGTTGAGGAGGCCGCATGCGCGTGGGAGGCTCGGCCTGCATGGCGGCCAGACGAGGCGGCGCAGGGCGCACCAGGCATGGGGCTCGCTTGCAAGAAAGGTGTATTAGAGTATAGGTCGGTGAGGCTAGGGCACCAGCCGCCTCTCCCCTCCCTATTCGGATTGTAACTCTATATCTATTATTCTCAGAGTCCAAGTCAGTTGTAATCTATATAAACAGCCCATAGTGGCTAAAATCAATACAAGTTATTATTCTCTCAAATTATCATGGTATCAGACGCCTAGGTTTTCCGCACCTGGGATGGCGCCTCCATCTGCGCCGCCAAAGCCGCCGCCGCTCCTAGCTCGGCCCCTCTTCTCCATGGCCGATTTCCATGCTGCCGGTGTCCCTCCCTCCCCCTTTTCTTCCTCTACAACTATAACCACACATCCACCAGCTCCCCAGATTCCGATGATCTCTCTAGCCGACACCATCGCTGATGTCTCCCCCTTCATACCGATCTCACTCGACCTCGGCACCCACAACTATTACCACTGGCGCCACCTCTTGACCATCCACCTCGGCCGCTGCGGCCTCCGTCACCATATAGATCCCTCCCACCCTCTGCAGCCCGCCGATCCCCGCTGGGTCAAAGATGATCTCGCCATCATCCAGTGGATATACACCCGCATCTCCACGGAGCTCTTCAATCTGGTCTCCTCCGACGATGCCACCGCCACCGATCTATGGGCCTCTCTCCAGTAGCTGTTCCAGGACAACTCCAATGCGCACATCAACGCGCTCAACACGAAGGTTCGCACGACCACCCAGGGAGACGCCCCGGTCACCGTCTTCTGCCAGCGGATCAAGGCCATCGGCGACGAAATCCATGAGCTTGGTGATCATGTCGACGACCGTACCCTCATCAATGCCCTCCTCGTCGGCCTCGGAGATCAGCTTGAGAAGTAGCAGTCCTTCATTCCCATGCCGAAGCCCTACCCCGCCTTCAAGGAGGCGCGTTCCCTCCTCCAGCAAGAAGAGAAGAATCAAGCTCGCAAGGCTCAACGGGAGCCGCACGTCTTCCATGTCACCACCCCTGCCGCGGCAGGGAATCTGCCCTCTGGGCTGCCGCGCTAGCCGCACGCGCAACCACCTCCTGCCACACCATCCGCGGCCCCGACCCCGCCTCCTGGATGGCGCCCGAGCCCTAATTACAGGGACAAGAACCCGATCTACAGGCCTCCCTCGACGCACTCCTCCGGCCCTGCACCCGCTTCATCATCGCCTGCTTCTTCGCCGCACGCGCCACTGTCCTGGCCTCCTCAGCATGACCCTTGGCTGGCCTTGTGCAGTCTTGGTCAATGCCATGGTCAGCCCCGTCTCCGTATGGCACGCCTCTTGCATACACATGCACATGGAGTCCCGGTCTTCGTCCAACCACGGGCTCTTTCGGCCTCCTCGGCCCAGCTCACGTCTACACCGCAACTGCTACACCACCATCCGGCGTGCCCTACTACCACATGCCGGTCTCCTATGGCACCATGCAAGCTCCGTACGCGTACAACCAGCTACCATCCCTCCCCTACGTCAACATGCCAGCTCCCGGCTCGTCTGCTCCTCCCCAACAGCCGACCTAGGACCAAGCCTCCTTCATCAACACCATGAGCAACTTTACACTAAATAACGAAGGTACAGATTGGATTTTCGATTCTGGTGCATCCTCGCATATGTCTTCAAATATGAATTTGCTGTCAACTTGTTTCCCCTATGCTTTTTCCACAATCACTATTGGCGATGGCTCCACAATTCCTGTCTCTTGCGCCAGAAATTCTCACATCTCTTCATCTTATGCTAATTTTATTCTACGCAATATTCTTGTTGTTCCCTCCTTAATCAAAAATCTTATTTCTGTTTGACAATTCTGTATTGACAACAAAGTTATTCTAGCTTTTGATCCTTTTGGTTTGTCTGTGAAGGATCTGAAAATGGGGGAGGTCCTTGCTCGGTACAATAACACGGGCGATCTTTATCCACTTCATGGCGCGCCCACATCCACCCCCAGCGCCATGCTTGCATCCATTGATTTATGGCATCGTCGTCTAGGCCACCCCAATAAAACCACTTTGTCATCTTTGCTTCAAGAATTTTGTATACCTAGTTCTAGTTACTCTCATAATCCCTCTCTCTGTAATGCCTGTCAATGAGACAAACATGTTAGATTACCTTTTGGTACCTCAACTACTGTTAGTACTTTTCCGTTTGAGCTTCTTCATTGTGATTTATGGACCTCTCCAGTTCCTAGTGTTTCTGGTTATAAATATTATCTTGTGATACTGTATGACTACTCTCACTATATTTGGACTTTTCCTCTTCATGCAAAATCTGATGTGCACACAATTTTCATAAATTTTCGGCAGTATGTCCTTACTCACTTTGGCTTGACTATTCGATTTATTCAATGTGATAATGGACGAGAATTTGACAACACTCAAAATTGTAGTTTCTTTCTTTCTTAAGGAATTCTTCTCCGTTTTTCATGCCCTTACACTTCTTCTCAAAACGGCAAAGCTGAACGTTCTCTTTGTTCTATAAATGACATTCTTTGCACTTTACTTTTGCAAGCCTCTCTTCCTTCTCGTTTCTGGGCTGGAGCTCTTCACACTGCCACATTACTCATCAATGTTCGCCCCACCAAAACGTGTCCTCTTTATTCGCCCTTTCAATCTTTGTTTTCATCTCACCCAGACTATTCTTTCTTGCGTGTTTTTGGTTGCCTTTGTTTTCCAAACATTGCCACTACAGCCTCCAATAAACTAGAACCACGTTCCTTACCTTGCATTCATCTTGGCCTTTCTGATGATCACAAAGGATATCGTTGTTTTGATCCCTCTTCTGGTCGTGTTCTTGTTTCTCGCCATGTTACTTTTGATGAAAATACCTTTCCTTATGCTGCCACAAAACTCACTCCCCAAACCAAACTGCCAGTCCCTACCACTACCAAAACACCCTTCCTTCAACCCACTGTCGCCCCTGCCGCGGCAGACTTTTGCCCCATTTCTCTGCCGCGGCAGGATTTTCGCCGGTTTCTCTGCCGCGGCAGACTTTTCGCCTGTTTCTCTGCCGAGGCAGCCTGCCATGGCAGAACATTCACCTGATTCTCTGCCACGGCAGGAACCTGTCACCACCCCCACCACTGTCGTGTTCACACCTCGTAGCACCACTTCCCCTACACCTACCACCAAACCATCTACCTCATCACCCGGATCACCAACACCTACTATCGAGTCTTCCTCCACACCCCAATTACCACCTAATGCTATTCCTATTCAACCACCTACAAATGATCACGTCATGTGCACTCGTGGCAAACGTGGCTTTCTTCTCACTTCTAAATGTCTCAATCTCACAGCCACAACCACAATTTCCCTTGTACCCACATCCTACAAACGTGCTCTTCTTGATCCTCTTTGGTTCTCAACTATGCGTGATGAATTTGATGCTCTTCAACAAAACAATACATGGATTCTCGTTCCCAAACCTTCTGGCGTTAATGTTGTTTCTGGCAAATGGGTTTTTCGACTCAAATTTCATTCTGATGGCACTCTTGCTTGTTACAAAGCTTGCTAGGTTTGTTGCAGTTTTTCACAACAACATGGCATTGATTTCGATGAGACTTTCTCCCCTGTTGTCAAACCAAGCACTATTCACATTGTTCTTAGTCTTGTCGTTTCTTCTTCATGGCCGATTCATCAACTTGATGTAAAAAATGCTTTTCTCCATGGTACTCGTAATGAAACTGTCTATTGTCAGCAACCCTCTGGTTTTGAGCATCCCTCTTCTCCAAATCTTGTTTGTTTACTCAAAAAATCTCTTTATGATCTCAAACAGGCTCCTCGTGCCTGGTTTCAATGTTTTGCTACTTTCATTCAAACCATTGGCTTTATATCTTCTAAATCTGATTCTTCTCTATTCATTTTTCGTTCCTCCGAACATACTGCATATCTTCTCCTTTATGTTGATGACATCGTTCTTACTGCTAGCTTTGACTCTTTTCTCAAACATATTATTTCTTCTCTTTATCGTGAATTTTCCATGACCAATTTAGGGCCTCTTCATCATTTTCTTGGCATTAATGTTTCTCACACAAAATCCTCCTTTTCTTTCTCAACGACAATATCTTTTGGATTTGCTTTCATGGGCTGGTATGTCCGGTTGTCAACCTTCTCGCACTCTGGCCGACATAGGTGCAAAACTGTCGGCCGATGGTGATCCTGTTTCCGATCCCACTTTTTATCGTAGCATCACTGGTGCTCTTCAGTACGCCACTCTCACTCGTCCTGACATCAGTTCAACAATCTTGTCTTTTCATGCATGATCCTCGTGCTCCTCACCTTGCTCATGTAAAACAAATTCTTCGCTATTTAAAAGGAACTCTTGATCACGGTATTCTTCTAAACTCTTCTTCCCCTACAATCTTGACAGTTTATTCTGATGCAGACTAGGCAGGTTGTGCAGATACTCGATGGTCCACATCCGGATTTTGCGTTTATTTAGGAGATAATCTTATTTCTTGGTGTTCTAAAAGGCAGGCAACGGTTTCCAGGTCTTCTGCTGAGGCTGAGTATAGGTCGGTTGCCCATGCCGTGGCGGAGGCGGTGTGGCTGCGTTAGCTACTCGTCGAGCTTCATCAACCCCTGGAGCGAGCCACCATTGTTTATTGTGACAATATTTCTGCAGTCTACATGGCCTCCAATCCCGTTCAGCATCGGTGCACGAAGCATATTGAGATTGATATTCACTTTATTCGTGAGAAGGTGGCTCTTGGTGAAGTTCGAGTTCTTCATGTTCCTACAAGTGCTCAATTTGCTGATATTTTTACTAAAGGACTCCCCACTTCATCGTTTACAGACATTTGCTCCAGTCTCAACATCGTTACTCCTGACGTTGAGACTACGGGGGGATATTAGAGTATAGGTCGGTGCGACCAGGGCACCGGCCGCCTCTCCCCTCCCTATTCGGATTGTAAGTCTATCTCTTTTAGTCTTGCTATCCAAGTCAGTTGTAATCTATATAAACAGCCCAACATGGCTAAAATCAGTAAAAGTTATTATTCTCTCAAATTATCAAGGTGGGTCGGCACTACGGCGTGAGGGCCGGTCGGAGGGGCGCCGGGCCCGACAGGGCGGAGCAGAGAAACAAGGGGAGAAGGCGACACGGTGTGCGGGACGAGAGATATGCGGGGATCGCGGTAGTGGGCGGGGCTAGAGGGCGATTACCGGGCACGACGGTGGTGCGTGAGATGGTGTGCGCGGCGTGTGTGAAGCGGTTTGGGGCGTGTAGTGGTGTTTAATGTGCGGCTCGCGCGTATGTGTTGCAGCGACGGCTAGGTAGAGGTAGGTAGGGTGGGAGGCGGCTATGTTTTGGATTTAGATGGGTTAAGGTTAAATTTTGGGGGTAGTAGGTAGTTTGTATGGTTGGGCCTATGGGCATGACCAGATGGACTGCCTCCCCCAATAAAATATATGTTTGATTTATTTATTTTTAAAATAGTTTTTTGATAAATAGTTTTAGGAAAATAAATGATCCGGACGGATCTAGGGTTTTGGTTTGAAATATATAGAGGAGTATCTGGAAAACAAAGATAGGCTTTTGAGAATCGTTTTAGGCGAAGTATGTACGAAGACATCACGATGCTCAAATGCAATGTGGTATGATGACATAAACATGCAATCATGATGATACACAAACAAGAGCGATTTTCTTGTAGTTGTTTCAACCGAGATGCTACAACATGCTTAAAAAGCAAACATAGGTATCAGATACTAACATCTCTAAAATGCATCAACTGTATGAAAATATCTTGTCAATATCAGACTGCCATTATCTTGATACACTTCTAGAGAACGAAGCTCCTAAATCATAACTACGATTCGAGTTAACTCTGATCCATTTGTAGTGTTGCACTTTATGTCGTGTAATTTTTTTGGATCTTATGTAATAATTTATATTCTTTGGAGCTCATGTTATTGTTCTTTTAACTCGCTTTCATTACTTATATCTGATTGGCCAACATAATAGACTAGAAAGTTGGGGGTCCAGTAAATGCACCATACCAGAACTATGTTTAACAGTCCTTGAATGGGATATATTTGACCAAAACACTAACGGGCAGAAACAATTTCAGGTTCTTCAAAATTTTAGTTGGGCTGTAGAATTTACCAAATGCCTACTATGTTTCAATTGGAGATATCGTGCCCAATTTTTGCACCATTATGCTCATGGATTTGACAATCAGCCTTAAATTCATGGATAGTGAGCATACTATCTACTACATTATTTTCTATATTATTATATAGATGGTAGCCAAATTTGAATTCTCAATCAAGCGGCAAAACCATCTACCTACCTTAAAGCATTTCCCACCCCACCGTTTTAAAAACTTTGAGGCAAAATCTCTCATCGGGAGTACCATTTTCCTATTTTTAAATAGACGGAGGCTAGCCAAATTCATAATCCTAATCAATCGTTAATTCACTCACCACCCTAAAATAATTTTGTGCCCCTATGTTTGAAACATTTTGGAGAAAAATATCCCTCCGATGGATAACAATTTTTCTATTATTACTTGGACGGTAGGAAAATTTAAAATCTCGATCAAGGGGTAAAATTTAATGCCTATGCTGTGTGAATCGAATGCATCTGATTTTCTTTGCAAAAATACTCCATGGTTATGGATGATCAGTTGATGATACGCTCGGCCTTTAATTCCTAGACAGATAGCTTACAGTCTACTACCTTTTTATTAGTAGATGGACGCAGCAAAATTCAAAATCTCAATCGAGCGGCAAAACCACCTGCCGACCTTAAAGCATTTCCCGCCCCACCAATTCAAAAAAATTGACCTAAAATCTCTCACCGCGTAATTCCATTTTTCTATTATTATTATAACACTAGCCAAATACAAATATGAATCGAGCGGCAATATCACACACCGTTCTTGAAGCATTTTGCGCCCCTGCATTTCAAAACTTTTACTTTGAAATTCCTATTCTACCATTTGTTTCAGACGACAAATGAGCATGCTAAATTCGGTCGCTTGGGGGCACGTTCATAATTATGTTTATGTTCAACTCTATGGTCCGATTCGCGCATTTTTTCCCGCTGGCCCTCCTAAAAATCCCAAACTCCTTTGTGCCCTACATGACCGCACACACCGGACGAAGAAAATTCCACGGCGGCCTAAGCCGCTTGAGATGTGGTTTCATGCACCGCCGTAGGGTCGCTTAACCGACACTCACCCCACCAGTTCTAGTTCACTTGGTCTCTCTACCACTGCACATGAGCTGTGGTCTAGATCACCATGCTAATGGCGTCATTGGCCGCTCAAGCTCTGCTTCCCCGCTGATGAATGCTACCCACCGTATCGGAGCCACCTCATAGGTTTCCACCGGATAGCATATAATTCAATGAGTTCCATGTCCACGGCTCAAGACCAGCTGCACGGGCGTCGCCGTTCACTGCACCGGATTTGCCTCAGCAACGCTCTCGTCCAGAGCGCTCAAGACGGCATCGACCATGTTATGACCTCAGATCGATAAAGATCCTTAGTCCCTGTGATTTACATGCTAGTCCCTGGATCAATAGATAGCACTCACAGTCGATGAATATCATGTAAAACACAAGTCATTATTACATGAATAATCCAGAGTAACTTTTCTTAGCATAAAGCTAGCTCAAATAAACAACAGAAACTTAAATAAACTTGAGTCCATCAATGCCATAAGCTTGTTGAGTGTAGACTCGTGATCCCTACACACCTTTCAATCTTCGAATTCTGCACATAAAACGTGCAGCCAAAAAGTTTGGTAAATACTTTAAATGTAAAGCTAACTTTCTCTAAGTATGAATAAGACTAACTCTACATGCAAGGCTAGAGTAGACTTTGGGGTTCATTTGTGTAAAGCAAACTTTCTCTAAGTATGGAGAAATGAGGAAGAATTTTATCCTATTTTGTAAAAAAATTATTAAGTAATATAGGGTCGAATGGAACACGAGGATATTACTCACCAAGTGTCCAAACAACCTAACACTTGGATATTACTCACCAAGTCCCCAAAATCGCACCCATTGGCGATATTACTCATGCCATGGGGTTTTAGAAAAACTTTAAGTTTGAAAAGAGAGAGGAAGATCCTTTAGAGGCTCCATCCTTCAGATGCTAAAGTGTTCTTTTCTGTGAACTCGGCTGATTGATCAGATAGCAATGCTCTCGAGAGTTTGTGCACTTTAACGCAATCCATGATCAAGTACTTTTACAAACAATACCATGGCGAGGCTTTCCCTTAGTATCCCCTCTACCTTATGGATCCAACCTTGCCCAGAACCTTGAAATGTTGGTACCCATGTGAGGTTTCCTACTAAGTACTAGGCCAAGATAGAGCCCATATGTATTGTGGTTGCACTGGAAGCTTCTGAATTCTAAAACATGGCGGACTTCTTTGATTCATGGGTGGCCGTCCTCCACCAAATTCCACTCATTGAGCCGACAAACATTCCGCCCAGAAGAAAACTTAGTTTTATTTTCAAGTGGAATTTGAGAAGAAAAGAGCGCTAGAGAGCCTTTATACTTAGAAAAATTTCTTGTCTTTCGAACCACCCAGCGGTACTTTATATATAGCATAACAAGCAATACTTAGCAAAAACAGGGGTAACCTATTAGGAGGGAAAAATCCTAAGTATAGAGCTACTCATGGCATACTATAAAAATCCATCACACTTGCAAAATGATACTAAGAAATTCTACTAGAACATCCTACACATGCATTCTATAGATTTTTAAGATCAAAATATACATTGTCAAAACTGGGACAAAACTATGAACAAGTGGTGCAACTTGCCTTGATCCAAGTAGCACTCTACACAACAATGCTCCTCAGCGGACTCTGAACAATCTAACAAAGCACAAAGATAGCTCTAATCACAACTTGCACATAGACAAAGCCAAAAAGTAATATTAATGCATGCAACATGGTAATATGCAAGGATGCTATTTTATGTTAAAGGGTGTGATTGGTAACAATTTCCCATAGGTTCCAATTATTTTGGACTATTAAAGCCCTAGATATGCTCATAATGAGATCAATTCTTCGACAAAGCCACGAATTAGTTCTGAAACTCCTAAGCAATATATTCCTACTCTAAACAGTAGATCTCGTAAATATGAAGCCAATGTGACAAGAATCAACTAAAATGGAGTTACAGATAATTTCTATGAACTAAATACATCAATATAGTGTTTAAATTTCACAACAATAATATTGCAGTGAACTTGTAATTTTATTACAGATTTGTGTTGTACACAATTTTAGCAATCCAACAATATATTACTTGTAATTTTTGGCCGAGTATTTTATTTACTATGAATTTTGCAAATTTATAATATTTTTTGCCTATTTGAAACAATTTAGACTTAATCTGGAAAACTCCGCCATATGTTGCGATCTGATTGGGTGGGCGGGTGGAACACTGACTAAGCGCGCTGACGTGGTACTTGCCATGCAGCACGACCTAATAGGGCGATACCCCTTCACTATTTAGATCTAATCTACAACGTTACTCGTAGATCTAACGGCTGGGGACGGAAGGGACTACCCTGATAGCGGTGACAACGGCGATGGGTGGCGGACCCGATTAGTGACGACGGACGATGGAGATTCCGTGGCTTCCCGGGGCGACGAAGTTGTCAACGAGGTACATCATGTCCTCGCGGCTCTCTTAGCACAGACGGCGTCGGTCTTCGCTTCCCCGACCAACAATGGCGCTCCGCTGGTTCCTTCCGTCTCCGGCATGGCTCCGACGACCAATTGGTGGTGCTACACTGCGTTACCAAGGGGAAAAAGCACATGAGATGAAAGATTGGAGCGAGAGGGTCCTGATAGAGGAGGGGGCTCTGAAGCTTCCGAACTACGGTGAAAATGGCGATCGAGTTCGGCCATGATTCCGGCAACGATTTAGCACCGATTGGTTAGGGTTTTGGAGGGAATAGATAGGGCGTAGGGGTGGTTTATATAGGAACGGTTTCTTGGCGAGGGGGTTGCAGAGTCCGCCCTAATTTGGCCACATAGTTTGTCCCGGCGATGTCCGTGTTCATCCCGAACTCCAAGGTAGGGATGATGGATGGGGCCCGGGTGTCGGTTACTCGCGGGAGAGCGGGTCGCGCGATAGTGTTTGGGCCGGCCCCCTGGTTTAGCTGGCGCGCGTGCGGTTTGTAGTGGCGCTAGACGGGCTGGAGTGCGAGCAGTAGTTAGATGCGGGCTGGCGTGGGCCGGCCCATTTAGGTTACGTTAGTTAGTTTTTTTGTTCTTTTATTATTTTCTATTTAGTATAAAACTTTATAATTTTTGCATATTAAGTACAAATTTATTGAAACCAATTTCTAATTTTTTTAAAAAATAAGGTGATTAACATAGGATCATAATATAATCATTTTGCATAGTTTTTAGAAGGTTAGGTTTTAAAAACCCCTTATTTGTCTTTATATGAACATATGAAAATTCAAAATAGGGTTTGGTGATAAGGGTTTTGATGCCACTTTTAATATGTGATGCCATGACACAAATGATATGATGCATTCTTCTAGAAACATCTTACATAAGAAATTTGGAATGTTACAAACCTATTGCCCTTAAGAAGAATCTTATCCTCGAGATTCAGGTTTACTATCAAATAGGTGTGGGTGTTCCATTCTCAAATCTTCTTCATGCTCCCACATGGCTTCTTCCTCGGAATGGTGATTCCATTGAACTTTTCAAAACCTGATAGTCTTGGTACGAGTAATTCTCTCGGCTATTTCCAAGATATTGATGGGCTTTTCCTCATATGTGAGATCGTTTTCCAACTGAACCTCACCTAGGGGAACTGTATCCCTTAGTGAAGTTTCGGCATTTCTGGGTGGCACTTCTTTAGTTGTGACACATGGAACACATCATGAACGGTCAATCCCTCCGGTAACTTCAATTAATAAGCAACTTCTTCTCTATGAGCCAGAATCTTATAGGGCCCTATGAATCATGGGGCCAACTTACTCTTGATTCCAAACCTGTTAAATCCTCGTAGTGGTGAAACTGGGATATATGCATGGTCTCCTATTTCATAAGTCACGTCCCTGTGCTTGGAATCCTCATAGCTTTTCTGCCTGGATTGGGCTATTTTTAGCCTATCTCGAATTTGTTGTACCTTTTATTTGGCATCCTTGACCAACTTAGGTCCAAACAGACTACATTCTCCAACTCCACTCCATAACAGCGGAGTTCGACACTTTCTACCATATAGAACTTCAAATGGAGCCATCTTAATACTTGTTTGATAACTGTTGTTGTACGAGAACTCCACATATGGCAAGTTGTCATCCCAACTAGACCCATAGTCTAGTGCGCAAGCTCTCAACATATCCTCTAGAATCTGATTAACTCTTTCTGTTTGGCCATCATTTGCGGGTGAAAAGCGGTACTGAACTCTAGTCGGGTTTCGAGAGACTCATGTAATTTTTGCCAAAATTTTGAGGTGAACTGATTACCTCTATTAGACAGAATTCCCTTGGGAACACCATACAGACTTACAATCCTTGACATATAGATCTTGGTGAGCTTAGCACTTGTATATGTGGTCTTTACAGGAATAAAGTGGGCCACTTTGGTAAAGTGATCGACCACTACCCAAATAGAATCATATCCTGAACGAGTCTAGGTAATCCCGTGATAAAGTCCATGCCTACCTTGTCCCACTTCTAGTCCGCTATAGGTAGTGGTTGCATCAACCCTGCCAGTTTCTGATGCTCGTCTTTAACTCTGTTACACACGTCACAGAGGGAAATATACTCAGCAATTTCTCTTTTCAACTTGTTCCACCAGAATCTATCCTTCACATCCATGTACATTTTTGTGTTACCAGGATGAATTGACTATGATGAATCATGATCCTCTTGAAGAATTAACTTCTTGATATTGGGATCATCGGGAATGCACAAACGCTTCTCATACCAATGGGTTCCTTGTTCGTCTAGATGAAACCTTTTTTCTTTACCCTCGCTTATATTGGATCTTATTTCCTCGAACTCTTTGTCTCCCTTCTGGCTTCTTTGGTTCTGTCCTGAAGCGTAGGCACTATTTCCATGGATGCTAAGTGCCCTTCAAGAAATATTTCTAGCCTGAGATCTTTAAACTGCATGCATAAAGCCTTCAGGAGTTCTTCTACGGTAAGTCCATTTACATAGATCATTCGACTTAAGGCATCATCTACTACATTTGAGTTTCTGGGGTGGTATTGCAGATCTAAGTCAAAGTCCTTAATGAGTTCAAGCCATCTCCTTTGTCTCATATTCAACTCCTTCTGGGTGAAGATGTATGTCAAACTCTTGTGATCCATGAACACATCACAATGTTTTCCCATGAGGTAGTGCCTCCATACCTTGAGTGCATGTACAATAGCGCAAGTTCCAAGTTATGTGTGGGGTAGTTGTGTTCATGGTTCTTAAGTTGGCGAGAGGCATAAGATACTACCTTCCCATATTGCATCAGTACACTACCAAGTCCTTGTCGAGAAGCGTCACAATAGACTTGGAATTCCTTTTGGATATCAGGGAGACACAGAACTGGTGCCCTTACCAGGCGTTTCTTCAATTCTTGAAAACTTGCTTCACATGCCTCGGTCCATTGGAACTTATTTTTCCTTCTTCAACAATTAAGTCATAGGTTTTTCTATCTTGGAAATTTTTTCAATGAACCTCCGGTAATATCCTAATATCACCCACATTATTAGGCGACTCCCATTCAGTCATGGAAGCTATCTTACTAGGGTCTACGACAACTCCTTTTGCTGACATAACATGACCAAGGAATCCCACTTCATTTCACCAAAACTCACATTTGCTAAACTTAGCATACAACCTGTGTTCTCTTAGCTTTTACATATTTAGGTGCAAATGCGTCTCATGTTCCTTCTCATCCTTGGAGTATATAAGTATATCATCAATGAATGCCACGATAATCTTGTCCAAATACTCCTTGAACACCTAGTTCATCATAGTCATGAAATACGTCGGGGCATTGGTTAGACCAAACGACATCACAGTGTACTCATACAAACCATATCTTGTCGTGAAAGCTTTTTTGGGTACATCTTGTTCTCGAATCTTTAGCTAAAAGTAACCCGATCGCAGATCGATCTTAGAGAACACACTAGATCCCTTTAATTGATCAGACAGATCATTGATATTGGGTGGAGGGTACTTGTTCTTGATTGTCACTTCATTCAACAAGCGGTAATCCACAACTAGCCACTTGGTTTTATCCTTCTTTTCCACGAATAAGACAGGCGCTCCCCAAGATGACGCGCTTGGTTGAATGAATCCCTTGTCCAATTGCTCCCTAGCCTTTTCTTGAGTTCCTTCAACTCATCCACATCCATATTGTACGGTCTCTTGGCTATCGGTCCTGTGCTCGACATCAAGTCAATAAGAAACTCGATATCACGGTCAGGAGGCATCCCTGGTAATTCTTTTGGGAAGACAACTGGATACTCCTTTACAACAGGTACATCATCCAATCTAACCCCCTTAAGATAATTCACCATAATTTCCTTAAGTGCAAAAGTTGACTCAATGCGAATTCTTTTGCCTTCTGGTGTTGTGAATGACAGTCCTTTTGGCCCAATATATGACTCCCTCATATTCGGTCATCCGATTCATGCCCAATATTATGTCTAATCCTTGTGACTCCAGAACTAATAGACTTGTGGGAAAGATGTGTGTCCCAATCCTTAGTTTTAAACCTCGGCATCCAAAGTTTAATTGACAGCTATTTCTCCTCCAGGAGAACTTACCCTTACAGGAGAACTTATAGTCTCCATAGGTATCTTGCATATATCCACAAATACTCTTAATATGAATGAATGTGATGCGCCGGTATCAAAAAGAACAACTACGGGAATGGGATTGAGCTTGAACTTACCAATCATGGAGTCCGGTGCATCACAAGCATCCTCCATGAAGACATGATTCACCGTGGCTTTGACAAATGGATTCGGCTTCTTTCCATTTCAATTACCATGGTTGTTTCTGTTGCCATCCACATTGCCATTTCCACCCTTCATCCTCTCGGGGCAAGTGGTTGCATAGTTGTAACACCCTCGCCTGATAAGGCTAAGTTCATGTGTATAGTGCCAAATCCCTGGATCGGTTCACTGGCACACACAGTACAAAATGATACCAAATATAACTGTGCATCATAAATACAACGAATATGATCCAGAATTTACATTATTTATTCAAGTACACAGCAGAAAACGAATACAAGGTAGATCTCCATCCTTCAAATGTGCCACAGGCGAACAATTGTTGAGTGGAGTCTCGCGACCTATGAACGATCACTCAAATACGATATAACCTGCAACATGAAAGGTTGCAGCCACGAATGGTCAATACATTGAATGTATGGCAAGTAGGCTAAAGTGGTTAACAACAGATCTATCAACTACATGCTTACTTGGCTAAGTGGAGTTCAGGCTCATTTGCATAAAGCAACAGTTTTATCCTAACATTTGTAACAAGGTAGTTTTCCAATATGATAAATAGGACACTCTGGTTCACTCCCAGGTGCTCCTACCCAATTATGTTCACCCAACAAGTTTTAAGTAATTAAGAAATAAGGATGAGTGAGAAATATCATAGCATCAGTATCAGGTCGCTCAATTTGTCCATAACCGGGGACACGGCTAAGTACTTAGTTTAGACACCCTGCAAGGGTTAGTACACTTTACCCATGTGACTTGGCTAGCCCAGATCATACCACCACTCTCATATTGGGTGATGATAGGGAGAAGTCCAAGAAGGAACCGTTCGGGAAGTAGCTCCCCAATTCCGACGCGCACCGGTCCAACCTACACTATCTACATCTCTGGATACGCGGGTTCGAGTTACCACAACCTACTGAGTTCAACCAACCGCCCATTTCATTATTGGCACATGGCTGCACACGAAAGCTTCCAAACAAAGAAACCAATCATTTCTCAGTGTCTTGGGCGGCATTCCCCACCATAAATACACTCGATGGCCCAATCAATGCCATTCCGTCCAGGTGGTTCATTAAAACATATTGGTTTGTCATTTAGCAAAACATAAGCCTTTCAAAACATATAACTTTTCATGATGTGATTCCCTTCCTCGTCTAAATGGCATAGCTAAGCAATCTACCAATACGATGGATCATAAACAAGGAATGCTAGGGAATAATATGGGATATAGCATAGCATATACACATCAATTCCTACAGATGCAATTCTACAAAAACATCTGCAATGCATAGGAAAACAATAGGACATTTATGACCAAGATAGCACCACTTGCCTTTGTTGTAGATGTAGTCGATTAGATAATCCTTACAATTCTCATAGATATAATGGTTGCTCTCGTCATAACCACAATACTTGCAATCATAGTAGTTGCAATCACACACGTTGCACTCCTCGCAATCTATCGATCAAACAATTGCATACAACATAAACAATAGCACATAGAGATCAAATAAATACAACAAATGCATGCATGACAATTTAATAAGTCACAATGGTTGTTAATTTAGTTCTGAACATAGTTAGATTACATGATGCATGTGGAAAGTCATTTAATGCACTAAAGCTTTTATTACTAAAGTTGTATCGATTTAATATGGTGTTTACCACTTTAATTGAACTAAATATGTTTATGTCGTATTAAATTATGAACTAGATGCTACTGGATAGAGGTAATGCAATTTAGAGACAGTGGCAATTTGAATCACCTAAAAAGGAGTTATAGATATTTTCTTATGATTAAAACACTATTTCAACGGGTTTAAATATTTCTGTATGAGTTTATGTTTTAACAGTGCCAAATAATTTGTCATGCAATTTCTCTGTATAGATATTGTCAATACAAGCACTTGGATTCACCCTAATCGGAGTTATAGATATTTTTGTATGATTTAAATAGTGTTTAATGGGTTTTAAATGATTCATATAGTTTCTGTTGTCTAAAAATCAAACTAAAATTATATCTGTAATCTCCACGGAATTGTGATTTCAGAGACATATTATTTGTAATTTTCTGAATAGTATTTATTTTCTTATGAATTTATTACTCTAAATAGTCCATTAAACCATTTAAATCTTCACGGTAAAACCTTAGAGTAAAATTCTGAAGTAATTGCATATTGATGATCTACATGAAACCAGCTTTCCATCGGTATATCATTTATATTTTTGTGACAAGCAATTAATTTACTATGAATTTAATGATTTATAAAGCCATTAAAACTAATTAAATTTCTACGGATTAAATAATCATCAAAGGCTAGATCCAACCAGATATATTAAAATACATTACAGTAGCTTCAATTTGATATATTATTCATATTTTTCGGAGTTACAGATAATTTCTTATGAATTTATTAACCTAAAAGACCATTAAAACTAATTCAATTACTGCAGTAACCACGTACAGTAAAATTTGGATCTATTCAGATAAGATGATTCTACGTAAAATTATCTTCAATTTGATATATTATATGCAATTTTTGGACGTGGTATGAATTTCTAATGAATTTTACAAGTTAGATCTATAATATGCAATTTTAAATTCGAATGGAATATTCCGCTGACTGGACAGATTGACTTTGCATGCTGACAGGGACTAGATGTTGACCTTACGTTGACGTGGCGTTGATGAGGAAGATGACCGGAATGAAGACATGGCACGCACCGGTTTGATTGGATCTCGACCGTTTGGATAGGATCCGGTGGCTAGAAGAAGAGATTGACCCGATTTTGGCTCAGAATAGACAAGAAATAGATCTGTGTTAGAGAGACAAATCCGTAGCTCAAATTGAAAAACTCAGAACATGAAAGTTATGGGGAATCATTATTCCTACCTTCTCACCAAAGGAATTTGGATTTGAAGAAACGAGCGCGAGTACATCTTGGATTTACACCGTAAGATCTAAAATATTTCGATACGAAAGTTTCCGGCTGTGGTGGATGAAAAGAGGTTAGGTTTTTTGGGATTGAAAGATTTCGACGATTCCTACAACTTTCGTTTTTTGACCGAAGGCAAACGACGAAGTCTAGATGGGTTAAAAAGCGAAATAAGATTCGGGCATATGTAGATTCGGGATTTCGAGAAGAAAAACTCGTACAGCTGTGGCTCCACGAGTTTATATGGAGGTTTAGGATGTTGTAGAGATAGGTATTGGAGTAGGGAACAAGTAGAAACAAACGGAAGTTGATTCGGAGTTGTAGATAAAAAGTTACGAGAGTTTGAGTGAAGATAGGTTTGAGAAAACTGATTCGCACGGTTTTTAAAGCACTTAGATCGATCGATCCTGTACGTGTCCAGCCAGCTGGCTCGGTCCGGTCGGACCGGGTGGGCCGGTCCATTTAGGTTTTTTTTTAATATACTTGTTTCCCTCATATCTTTTGCATACGAACTCCAAATGATATGATTCTTGTTTCTAAATTTTTCTAAAATTGAATAGATCATTGTAGGATTAAATTTGTAATCTTTTCACTAGTTTGGAAGTAGTAGATTTATAAATCCTTTTATATTTCATTTTATTTATATCTTTATGTGTTTATATTTGTTCCATAACTTTTTCATACTAGCCCCAAATGAGATCAATTTTGTTTCTAAAATTTTGTAATATTAATTGGATTCTTTTAGGCTATAACTTAGAAATAATCGCTGTCTTAACAATAGTGGGTTTTATAAAGTCAATTTAATTCCTTTAGGAACATTTGGGCAAATCAACTATAGGATTTAGATACCAGGATTTGGATTTAGTTTGTGAGATCTTTGCATGGATGTAATGAAATGCTGATGAATGCTTCATGATTTTCATTTTGAAATCTTGCACACCAATTATACAATCCATAATCAATCCATGCCCTTTTGCCTATATGGCTACTTAGGTCATAACGAAAGAATATAAGATTTTGAATTCAAGGTTGAGAGGATTTTCTATTCAAAAAGTTTCTTCTCTTTGAGAAATTTCAACATAGTCAAACAATCAATCAAACTTATTTATTTATTTCACATTCCAAAATTAGGAGAATTTTGGGATGTGACAATAGTGCCCAGTCTTGTTGCACTTGAAGCATGTCACCTCGCTGAGATCCTTTTCGTTGCTGCCATTGCCATCGTGATGCTTATGACCATTGTGTTTGTGACTGCCATGGCAATGACTGTTATGGATGTGGACATTATTGTTGTGAGGTGGCGGTGACGAAGTGCGTTGCTTCTGGTATGGAACAAAGTGCTTGTGTGGGTTCGACTTACTCTTTCGGTTTTCTATGCTCTTCCGCTTGGATTTAACCACAATATCCCTATCCAGGAGTTCCTGAAAGTTGTCAAATTTCCGAGCCATAAGCTGAATAGATATCTCATCATTGAGTCCTCTTAAGAACTCCTCCTGCCTCTTAGCATCAGTGGAAACATCATCGGGTGCATAAGGGGCCAGCTTGTTGAAAATCTCCCCATACTCGGTGACGGAACGGTGAAGCTGGTGTAAGTCACAAAACTCGGGCCTTTTCAAAGTCATGACACCAGCAGCCACATGGAGAGTGCGGAAAGCTGTCTCGAACTGGTTCCAAGTAATAGCATCAATATCCGGGTGGGTGACTTGGTAGTTATCCCACCATTCAACAGCAGGTCCTTAGAGTTGGTGGGCTGCATAACGCACCCTATCGGCTCCAGCAGCTTGGATGGTATCTAAGTTCTTGTTGATTGTGCGGAGGCAGTCATCCACACCAATTGGTTCAACACTGCAAGTGAAGGTAGGACGGTTCAACCTCAAAAACCGAGTCAAGCGATATTGTTGAGGTGGTAGTGGGGTTGGAAGAGGTGGCGCGTTGTTGTTGATGTTTTGCATATTCTAAGTGAGCAGTTGGATCAGCTGATTCTGAGAGGCTAAAAGCTATGCAATATCTAGAGGGATATTGTTGTTCGCGCGTCTTGGCGGCATCTATGGGGTTGGGCAACAAGTTAAGAGATAGATAGAAAGACTAAAGTAATAAACTCCTACCCTTATTAAAACACAAAAGAACACGAAAGGCCCACATAGAACAAGGTATAACACATAAACCATCCAAGTTTAACTAAACCAAACATGTCTTGGTATTTTATTACAATCGCGAATAACGTTTAACTATAAAATTTAAATTTGGTCCAACTAATTACTCTATTCTTCCACGCCTTCCACTTCCTTGTCCTCGAATGAGTAGCCCTTCCTTCTCCAGAGTTAAATTGTATAACTCCATCTCATTTTTTGCGGCTTCAAGCTTCCCTTGGAGGTCCTTCTTCTCTTCTTGCAGTTCTTTGGTAGTGGCTTTGAGATTCTCTTGAAGTTCCTTCTTATCTCCTTGCAACCCTTCAAATAGGCTTGACTCCTTAGTGGCTTCAATATTCTCTTCCAAGTTCCTCTTAGAGGAACGCAGATCCGTGATTATTTTGCAAAGGCCCTCAGTCTCCACCTCGTTGTTCTTAAGTTCTTGCTTGAGTTCCCTATTCTTCTTGTTCTTGTCTTGCACTCTCTTCTCTTGGCTGGCAAACTTCTTCTCTTGGGTTTTGAACTATTCTTCTTAAGCCTTCATCGCCTCCTCTTGATGCTTGACCATTGCTTCCTTCTACTTGATTAGAGCGCATAACTCATCATTCCTTAGGAACTCGAGGGAGCTACCCTTTTCAAGGTCATTGATGTGGCAATCTAAGTCTTGGTATTGCATCGTTCAATTCTTGGTTGTAGTCCATTCTTCAAAGCTCAACTCCATTGGAGCTCCTTCCTCACCACGCCTTCCAAAGAGGCTTCAGTGGTGGCCTTGAAGTTCTTCATGATGGCGTCCACATAGGCGTCCAATAAGATTTTGCAAGTAGATGCTAAGTTCCTTCTCCTTGGAGTCGCTGATGGTGTGAATTTCTATGTCCTTCATCGGGTGCTCGTCCTCGTCTCACCCTGGTTGGATGACGTTGACTCCCCAGCAGCCGTCCTTGTGGATTTTCTCATTGGGTTCCCCTTGATTGATGGAAGGGGAAGCTCCAATGTCAAGACGATGTCGAGAAGGCATGCTCCAAAGCAAAGGGGATCGATGTCCTCGATGGTGTCATAGAAGAAGCTCGTCATATTTATGTTAGAAGAATGAAGATTAGATACATAAATAAGTAGGGAAAAGCAATTACTAAAAGTGCGTAAATAACTTAGAAGAATAATAAAGCAAGTAAGGGCACACAAAGTTAAAGGTGGTTTCCAATCCTAGGGTCACGCCCTACAAACAACTTTGTGCTCTGATACCATCTGTTATGACCTCAGATCGATAAAGATCCTTAGTCACAGTGATTTACATGCTGGTCCCTAGATCAATAGCTAGCACTCATAGTCGATGAATATAATGTAAAACACAAGTCATTATTACACGAATAATCCAGAGTAGGAATTTATTACAACTTTGCTTAGCATAAAGCTATCTCAAATAAACAACAGAAACTTAAATAAACTTGAGTCCATCAACGCCCCAGGCTTGTTGAGTATAGACTCGCGATCCTTACGCAACTTTCAATCTTTGGATTCTGCACATGAAACGTGCAACCAACAAGTTGGGTCAATACTTTGAATGTATTGGTAAATTACACCAAGAAAAGAATAAGAATAACTCTAAATGCAAGGCTAGATTAGGCTGTTAGGTTCATTTGCATAAAGCTAATTTTCTCTAAGTATGGGGAGAGGAGGAACATTTTTATCCTACTTTGTAAACATTTTCTTAAGTAATATAGGGTCGAATGGAACACGAGGATATTACTCACCAAGTGTCCAAACAACCTAACACTTGGATATTACTCACCATGTCCCCAAAATCCCACCCATTGGCGATATTACTCACGCCATGGAGTTTCATAAAAATTTAAGTTTGGAAAGAGAAAGGGAGATCCTTTAGAGGCTCCATCTGTCAGATGCTCAAGTGTTCTTTTTCATGAACTCGATCGATTGATGAGATAGAAATAGTCTCAAGAGTTTGTGCACTGTACCCATAATCCACGATCAAGACCTTTTACAAACAATACCATGGCGAGGCTTTCCCTTAGTAGACCCTCTACCGTATGGATCCAACCGTGCCAAGAACCTCCAAATATTGGTACACAGGTGAGGTTTCCTACTAAGTACTAGGACAAGATAGAGCCCATATTTATTGTGGTTGCACTCGAAGCTTCTGAATTCTGAAACATGGCAGACTTCTTTGATTCCTGGGCGACCATCCTCCACCAAATTCTACTCGTTGACCCGATAACCATTCTACCTAGATGAAAACTTAGTTTTATTTTGAAGTGGAAGTTGAGCAGAAAAGATTGCTACAGAGCCTTTATACTTAGAAAATTTTCTTCTTTCGAACCCCCAACGGTACTTTTTATATATATAGCATAGCAATAAATACTTAGCAAAACAGGGGTAACCTATTAGGAGGAAAAAATCCTAAGTATTGAGATACTCATGGTGTACTATAAAAATCCATCGCACTTGCAAAATAATACTAAGAAATTCTGCTAGAACATCCTACACACGCATTCTTGATAATTTGAAGATCAAAACATCCATAGTCAAAACTGGGACAAAAATATGAACAAGTGGTGTAACTTTTCTTGATCCGAGCAGCACTCTACACAACAATGCTCCTTAGTGCACTCAGAACAATCTAGCAAAGCACAAAAATATATCTAATCACAACTTGCATATAGACAAAGGCACAAAAGTAATATGCATGCATGCAACATGGTAATATGCAAGGATGATATTTTATGTTAAAGGGTGTTACTAGTAACAATTTCCCATAGGTTTCAATTATTTTGGACTATTAAAACCCTAGATATGCTCTTAATGGGATCTATTCTTCGACAAAGCCATGAATTAGATCTGAAACTCCTAAGCAAGATATTCCAACTCTAAAGAGTAGATATCGTAAATACATATCCAACACGAAAAGAATCAACTAAAATAGAGTTATAGATAATCTTCTATGAATTAAATACAACAATCTAGTGTTTAAATTCTACAAAAATAATACTCCATTAAAGTTGTAATTGTATTACAGATTTGTGGTCTACACAATTTTAGCAATCCAACAATATATTACTTGTGATTTTTGGCTGAGTATATGATTTACTATGAATTTTGCAAGTTTATAATATTTTTTCTGCCTATTTAAAAGAATTTAGACTTAATCTCACAAACTCCTCCATGTGTCGCGATCCGATTGGTTGCACGGGTGGAACACTGATTAAGAGCGCTGCCGCGGTACTTTCCAAGCGGCACGACCAGATAGGGTAATACCCCTTCGCTATTTAGATCTAATCTACATCGTTACTCGTATATCTAATGGCTGGCGACAGAAGGGTCTAACCCGGTAGCGGTGATGATGATGGACGCTGGCGACTCCATGGCTTCCCGAGGCGATGAAGTGGTCGACGATGTACTGCAGCTCCTCGCGCTTCTCCTGGCATGGACGGCATCAGTCTTCGCTTCCCCGACCAAAGGTGGCTCTCTACTGGTTCCTTTCGTCTCCGACATGGCTCCAGCGGCCAATTGGTGCTACTACACTACATTACCAAGGGGAAAAGCATATGAGATGAAAGAGTCGAGCGAGAGGGTCATGGTAAAGGAGAAACAATAGAGGAGGGGGCTCTGAATTGCCGAGGGATTAACCTTTTGAACCTTCCGAACGGCAGCGAGAATGGCGATCGAGTTCGATCGCGATTTCGGCAGCGATTCAGTGTGGATTGGTTAGGATTTTTAAGGGAAGAGATAGGGTGCATGGGTGGTTTATATAGGCGGGGTTTCTTGGCATAGGGTTGTGGAGTCCTCCCTGATTCCGCAGGGTCTTTTGTCGCGGCGGCGTCTGTGTTCATCCCAAACTCTGTGGGAGGGATGACAGATGGGGGCTTGCAGTCGATGACTCACGAGAGAGGTGGGTCGTGCGGCAGAGTTCCGTGCGGCCCACTGGTTTAGCTGGCGTGTGCGCGGTTGGCAGTGGCCCTAGATGGGCTGGCGCGCGAGCAGTAATTAGATGTGGGCTGGCGTGGGCTAGCCCGTTTAGGTTAGGATAGTTAGTTTTTTGTTTTTTATTATTTTCTGTTTAGTATAAACCTTTATAAATTTTGCATATTAACTCTAAATTCAATGAAAACAAATTCTAATTTTGTTAAAGTAAGGTGATTACCATAGATCATAATATAACCCTTTTGCATATTTTTTAGAAGGTTAGGTTTTAAAACCCCCTACTTTGTCGTTATATGACCATATGAAAATTCAAAAAATGGTTTGGTGATAAGGGTTTTGATGCACCTTTTAATATGTGATGCCATTACGCAAATAATATAATGCATCCTTGTAGTAACATCTTACATAATAATTTTGGGATGTTACAGACCACCCCAAATCTTCCACCCCGGCCGCCCAAGATCAGCTTCCCTGCCTGTCCAAGATCTATTTCCATGACCACCCAAGATCTGCTTCCCGACCGCCTAAAATCTGCTTCCCTGCAACAACAGCACCCTCGGTGACCTTGACGTTATCCGCACGGTACAAACGATGTTAGAAGCCTCTCCGACCGAGGTAACCAAATCTCCAACCCCTTTTTGTTTTGTCAGCATTATAGCAGGTTCAAGCCTATCGTAGTGAACTGCATTTTTGTAATCGTTCTAGTACATACAAGTCACTGGGAATTCTTGTTCTTTGTGCTACATACAAGGTCACTGGAAATGTTTGTTTGCATTCATGCACGTGTTCTTAGCTACTCCCTACAACAGTAATTTCCTGCTATTCTGTAGTTCTTGCAAAATGTAAAGTTACGGGAAAATGTTAGTGTGGATTCCCTAATCCACAGTTACTGAATCTATCTAGTTCGTCATGATCTATGTTCCTACTATTATTTCATCCCTCGTATTGTTCTACTATCATGTAGTACCAGTTTAAACTCATCATACTAGTTCGATTATAATTTTTTTGTTGCCATCTGGATCTTTAAAAGTTGCAACACTGACTATTTTTTTCATAGAGCACAAAAAGGTAACACTGAACATGTTGGTTTGCACAACCTCTTCTATAGGTTCACAAGCGATGTCATTGTTTCCTTATCTGGTGTTGGTTCATCCTATGGAGCGACATAACTATCCTCAACTCTGTAGATCATTTGTGGTTTAAATTCCTTCTCTACAAGTTTTCTTATGATGCCATGATAATTTCTATACGGTTGAATCCTATCTACGAAAGTAATTACATGCCCATTGTGTAGCTCACCACAAATTCTGAGTCACCCAACGTCTCTTGCATTTCAGGATATACTACTATTTCCATATATATTTAGTGAAGTGACCTGGATAGTTTATATTTGCTGAAATTCTAAGAAACACTTTGTTTGATCACTCAATTCATTTGTAGGCACGCTTGTGTAATGCTTGCTTGTTCTGTTCTACATGTTCACAAGCAACACTATTATATTTCATATCTACTGGTTCATCCTAAGCAGCGACAAAGCTATCCTCTACTGTATATATAGTTCATTCATGGTTTTCATTCCTACTCTACAAGTTCTCTTATTATTCCATTATAATTTATATTTGGTTGATTCCTAGCTAATAAAGTAACTACAAGGCCCATTGTGTAGCTCACCGCAAATTCTGAGTCAGCCAACATCTCTTGCATTCTAGGATAAACAATTTGATTGAAATGACCTAGCTAGTTTATATTTCCTGAAATTCTAAGAAACAGTTTGATTGATTGCTCATTTCATTGTAGGCACACTTGTCTAATGCTTCCTTCTCCTGTTCTACAGGTTCACAAACGATGCCATTGTTTCCTTATCCAGTGTTGGTTCATCCTTAGCAACAACATAACTATCCTCTATTGTGTAGTTCATTTTTTGTTGGTGTTGCTTCTCTACAAGTTCTGGTATAATGCCATTATAATTTCTATCTTGTTCATTCTTAGGTACGAAGTAACTGCATGCCATTCTCTGGTTTGATTGCTCATTTCATTGTAGGCACACTTGTCTAATGCTTGCTTGTCATGTTCTACAGGTTCACAAGAGATGCATTTATATTTATTATCTGTTGATGGTTCTTCCTAAGCAACGACATAACAATCCTCTACTATATAGTTCATTTGTGGTTTTCAATCCTGCTCTACAAGTTCTCGCATGTTGCCACTATAATTTCTGTCTCGTTCATTCTCAATTAACAACGGCAGTAACTGCATGCCATTTTTTGGTTTATTCTTCTATGTATATATTTGTTGAAATGACCTGACTAGTTTATATTTGCTGAAATTCTAAGCCACAAACATTGTTATATTTTTTGTTTCATGGTAGGAACACTTGTTTAATGCTAGATTGTCCGTTTGTTTGACATGATGGTCAATATATTTGAACCATTGACCAGCAGTAAACTCCAGTTCATAGCTCCTGTCATATCATTTAAATGAGTAGTTTGCCTTGTTTGATGTATTAACTTGTTATTACTTAGTTTCAAACATTAATTATTGCTATCGCCACCAAAGAGGGGGCTGCAAGATCATGTATCAAGGTTGTTTTCTAATGTAGATGTCACACTCAAAAGGGAGATGCAAGTGATAGATGGAGAAAGAAAATTGAGGACTGCTATCAACTCGGTTGTCAACTAAAATGTTGAAATTTCTTTCCCTTGAGTTGATAATATATAATAATTTTAAGTAATTTTCATTTGATGTAATATCTAGATAAATCACATAGGCTGTGTAGGATTTAGTTGACGTCGTCGACGCATAGTGGTAGGCAGTACCATACCTGCGCTAGCCAGGTTGATTAGGGTACATGGGATTTGTTATTTGCCCGTCTTGTAATGGGCTGACGATGAACAATAAAAGATGCTCGCAAGATTTACAACATTTATGATATCGGAATGGGCTCCTGAAATGTTGTACCTATAAAATACCATAAAAGTAACATGCCGACCCACATTCGTTCTTAGTAACAGTAACATGCCATAAAAGTGACATGCCGAAACAGTATTAGACCAAAAAGAGTGTCTTTGGAATTACTTGTGTCCTTTGCCTCCACCATTGGGAGTTATCCATTGTTTTCTTTCCACTTGGGAGCGGTTTTCCATGTGGAGTCATTTACTTCAAAGGAGGCTTGGAACTACTTGGAGTGATTCCTTTGGGACTTGTTGTAGGATCGGGTGAAGAGGCCTTGTATGTAAAGTAGGTGTTCGTCTTGCTATATTTGAGATCCTCTTGAACTTCATGCTTGGCCTTGGTGGAATTTTGTACAAGTTCAACCATGTTGTGGTAGGTTTGGAACTCCGTGATGTGCTTGATAGGATGGTTCAAGCCCATTAGTAAACGAGCCATGGTTTTCTCATCTCGTTCTTCTATGTTAGTAAGAATCATGTGAAGCTCCATTTACTTGAAGTACTCTTCCACACTTTTGGTTCCTTGGTTTATATTTTGAAGCTTATTGATGAGGTCATAAGTGTACTGCGATGGGACAGAGCGGTAATGCATATGTGCTTTCAGGTCTTGCCAAGTGTTGATGGGTGGCTCTCTTCTTGCTTATCAGGCAACTTGGACTTATTCTCAACAAAGGTTGGCATAATCATAAAACTTGAGGTATGCCATGGGCACCATCTTCTCATTCCCATAATTGTGCATGAAAAATATTTTATCGACCTAGAGTGACCATGAGAGATATTCCTCAAGGTCATTGGAACAAGTGAACAAGGGCATGGTCAACTTGAGCTTGCCAAAGGTTTCTTCATCTTGGTGGTCACGATGATGACAATTGCCATGATGGTGGTGGAGGTGGTAATCATCATCATTTGAGCTATCATGTTGATGTTCTTGGTGATGATTTTTGTTTTACCGCGGTTGAGAACCACTACAAGAAATTGTTAACTTGTGACATTCTCATAGTGTCCGCGGGTTAATTGGGCATAGATCTATGACCAATTCAGATCAAATGGTCGTAGTCCATTTGGAAGGGTCCAAACCCTGAAAAACTATGATTTTTTTCTAAAAAGTTCATACCTTTCTAAAATTGTTCATAGCTTATGCAACACGGGTTTACAATATTTATTTTAGACGTCTACGACCAATTTAAATGGGTGTTCCTGCTATTTAGTGATTTGTCAGAATAATTGGATGACCAACTATCATCAGATTGATGAAAAATACGACATAGGGGGTCCTGAAGGCGTTGAGAAGATGGGGTGTAAGCCGTACGGTATTTCGGGAGCGGTGAGTACAAGTTTACCCAGGTTCAGATACGACTATGGTGATCGGACCCTACTCCTGCTAGCAACCCAGTAGTATATCAGCGAGAGCCTGATGTTATAGTGGATTCCAAGAGAGATTCACATGTGCAAGCCTGATGTTATCGACAAGAGCCTGATGTTATAGAGTCGGTAACTAAGTACAACATGGACTACAAGTAATCACTGGACTAACTCGGTAAGTCTTCTGGACCTTGTCATAGCCGTATTGGACTCCGTCTTCTTTCCCTGAATGGCCGTCCATGAAGCAAAGCTCTAATCTGTTGGTGGGCCACCCTGGTCAGCGAGTCCTGTGGGTATACCAGGAAAGTATATCCCCAACAGTATCCCTCGGAAGTCTAAATGATCCAAAGTCGGATAAATCTTCTAGCTTGATGGTTTCTTTGTCTTGAGAATCTTGAAGGGTTCCAGAAAACTTCATTCAATAGTGTAGGATTACGTGTCTTATCTGAGTCAGATATGTCTTCTTGACTTCAATCATTTTCCCGCTCGATTCAAACTTGAGCAGGATTTTAGTGGTGATGTCTTCCTGACAACTTTTCAGGTCACATCTTGTCACAGACAATTATCCTATCAGCCTGACCATTGGTGGGTCCGTATTACATGGAACCAGAGTAATGTTTCAATGCATACGCAAGAATCGAGGGACAGTGATGTCACGAGAAAGCCTCCTCTCTCTCTCCTATACACGTGGAACAAATCGTGCGCATCCAACGCGAATCTTGGTGTGGAGGTTATTAAGATCGAGATTTTCCTCTCTCCCAAGATTTGTTCCTCAGTGCTGTCATTGTCTCCTTGTATTCCTCGAGTTCTTCGCATCTCTTCGCTACATAGCACCCGAACACCCAGTGTCGCCACTTTTTGACCCTCTCCAGCGAGATGGTGGAGGCGACATCTCGTTCTAGTGATACGGCTATGAATTAGATGGTGGCGGACGAGAGGATACTGCAGGGCCTTTAGGTCCCCAGTGTGATGGACAACACTAAGCTCCAACACATGGAGGATGAGGGCTACCTCGCCAGTGGCGCACGGCAGAGCGAATTTGGAGACGTCGTCCGAGCGCCTCATGACAGCGAGCGAGTCATGTTTGGGACGCACATCGACCATGGTATCTGCCTCCCACCGTCGGAGTTTCTCACCGAGGTTCTCCAATAATACGATGTGCAACTAAAGAATATTCCTCCAAATTCTTTACTTGAGCTTAGCACTCACGCAGCTCTTAGCGAGGGATTTTTAGGTATTAGGCCAAATCTCACTCTTTTCTGATACTACTATGGTACACGGAAGAATTCCATCAGTGTTGGATTTCCTTATATCACCAAAACTCTTAGATTAATTATTAGGATAGACCGAGTCTATCCTATGTCAATGTAGTGAGTCGGTAAAAAGATGGGCCACGGCATTCTTCTATCACAAAGATATGTCGGCTCCTCAAAAGACATAAGGCCTTCTAGCTTTGATCTACGACACTACTTCCCACAAGGAATCATCAGATGCAGAGGCGTCGAAGCTGTCCAAAGATTTGATCCTTGCCAAGAGGCGGATTGAATTTATGATGAAGAACCGAGGTCTCCGCGGATCTGACTTGATTCACTACTGGCTAGATTGTCAGATTCATCCACTACAGTACCACAGCGACTGACTGATGCACATAGTCACTAGAGACCGGAAGGAAAGCATGAAGGTCTATCCAACACACATTGCTACGAAGGACTACAAGACATGAATTTAGTATTTCATCAAGGAGTGGGTGAACAAGAAGATCCATGAAATCTCCATCAAGATGTTTACAGCTGACCGTCCTCTGACTCTGCTAAAGTTTTTGATATTGTGTTTAACTTTTTCTCTTCCTCTCATCATCCGACTTTACTTGTGCTGATGTTTTATATCTTTTCAGCTTGAGAAACTTCTTGTGTTTGAGCTAGCCCCTCTTAACGGTTATCCTCCAGAAGACTCTGAAGATACGGAGGAGGATGAGGTGAAGGAAGTTTCTTGCCCTACTTCCAAGAAGCATAAGGACAAGGAAGTTTTTGTCACTGCTTGCGCACAAGTGTTGCCAGTGTTTAAAAAGTAAGTACTTTGTATCTTCCAGTACTTGTTTGTTATTCTTTTCGAGTCACATATGACATTTACTCTTTATGTGATTCACAATTAAATCCGTTTTGAAGATCAAGTCCAAGCCGGAGAGCAAGTCGGCTAAGAAACTACATCAGCAGAAGCTTACGTTATCCCTAGGTGTGCCCTGTCCAACTCTGACCAGCACCTAGACCTCAGCACCGGAGGCTCCCTCCTCTCCACGTGTTGTGTAGTGATACGCCCAATTTGCATCACCATTCTATATCATAATTTACCTCTATTCATTGATATTTGTCTTATTATGAGGTATTACTTATGGCTTTTCATCTATTTATGCATGTTGGATGATTATTGGAGGATGGACTGTCGGAGTCTGGATTCTGATGCAAAAGAAGGCGTTTCGGTGGAATTTTGTAAAGATCAGAAAAATACTAGAAAAATATGGAAACATATTATTTTACCAGAAGACGAAGGAAGCCAGAAGGAGGAGCAAGGAGGGGCCTCAGGGGGCCCATACCCCCTAGGCGCGGGCCCACCTGACCACACGCCTAGGGAAGGTGTGTCCCACCTGCCCGGCCTCCGACTCCGCCCCTTCGCCTATATCTTCCCTACGGAACCCTAAGCCTTGGGGAGCGACCACAAATAGATTTCCGCCGCCTCTAGAGGGGGGCAGAAAACACCAAGAGAGAAAGATCTCTTCGGCAGACAGATTTCTGCCGGGGGAATTCCTTCCCGGAGAGGGGAGACCGTAGCCATCAACACCGTCATCAAGCTAGGCTTCATCGGGATCATCATCTCCACTCCGTCCCGCTGTAACATTTGTGTTGTTTATTGCTTTAGTTCTTAGGGGAAACTTTCCCTGTGGATTATTGTTTTTGCTCAGATTGTTATCCATTACCATATCATCTTTGATCTTGATCCATATGATGTATTGTGAGTAGTTTGTTTAGTTCATGAGCACATGGGAGAAGTCATGTTGCTAGTAGTGAATCTGTGATTAGTTATTATTCAATGGTTTAGTATTTAAGTTGTGGTGCTATTCTTCTAGTGGTGTCATGTGAACGTCGACTACATGACACTTCACCATTTATGGGCCTAGGGGGATGCATTGTGTATTTGGCTACTAATTGTGGGGTTGCCGGAGTGACAGAAACCTGAACCCCCGTTAGGACATCTTTGCACAAGGGAGCGTAGGATCTCAGAGTTTAAGGATGTGGTTAGATTTATATCTTAATTACTTTCCTATAGTTACGGATGTTTGCAGGGGGTTTTATCACAAGTATGTACTAGTCCAAGTACGGTCGGTATGTTAGCACAGGTTCACCCACACAACACTTACAACACCGGAGAAGAGTACTTAGCTATTTGAAGCGAAAGCACTTGATAGAATTCCCATGTGTCCTCGAGAACGTTTGGTCCTTATAAGTATTTCCACCGGCTTGTCCTTTGGTAAGAAAGGATTGGGCCACTTGCTCCGTTTGTTTTCTAACTTTGTTAGTTGCTCCTTGTTTTGTTGCCTTGTCAGAAAAACCATTAAAAATCCGTTTGCTAAGTATTCACAGGGATTTCCTGCTCCATACCACTGTTCAGCACCTTCTGCTCCTTGTTGGGATCGGCACTCCTATTTATTGGAAGTACTACGATACACCCCCTATACTTGTGGGTCATCAAGACTATTTTCTGGCGCCGTTGCCGGGTAGTGAAGCTCTATTCAAGAGTGGAACTGGTAAGGGAAACTTTTACGATGAGTATTGCTTTTGTTACTTATTGTTACTTTGTTTCCAATATGGATAACCCACTTGGTTTCCTTTTTGGGAAAACTAATACCACTGCTAGGGTAGTAGATGAACCACCTCCTGTTGAGACAGATCCTTTTAAGATACCTACAAGTATTGTTAATCGTGTTATGGATAATTATTATTTTGGGGATGGAACTTTCCATCCCTGTGATCACTTGCTTCTTATCCACGAATTATGCGGGTTGTTTAAGTGTGCAGGTATCACAACTGAACAGGTGAAGAAGAAGTTACTCTCCATATCCTTGAAAAGGAGAGGTGAAGAATGGTATAAGCTGCTGAAGAATGGACAATCCATGGAATGGGAGGAGATGGCATCTCTCTTTTACTCTGAATTTTATCCTCCCAGTGAAATTCATAAGGATAGAGATCTTATATATAACTTTTGGCCTCTTGATGGAGAGAGTACATCTCAAGCTTGGGGGAGATTGAAGTTACTAATGCTTAATTGTCCTATTCATGAACTCCCTAACAACATTATTCTTAATAACTTTTATGCTAGTCTTTCTCTTCATGATAAAGATTTACTAGATGCTTCTTGTGCTGGATCATTCACACGTATGAAGGAAGAAGCTAAATGGGATCTCTTAGACCGTATTCAAGATAACACTGAGGCTTGGAAGAATGACAAAGGAAGGAAGTCAGGTATAAATTATGATTATGAATGCATTAAAGCTTTTATGGGAACTGATGACTTCCGTGATATTAGCAACGAGTTTGGTCTTGATCCTCAAGTTCTTGTAAAATGTTTTAATGCCTTTTCCTCTTATATTGAAATTCCCAAGAAAGAGTGGGACAAGTACCACGCTCCTTATAAAGACATTGTCACCCATGTTCCTGCTAGCACAGAGGTTTGTACTGTCGATCCTATTTTTCCTGAACCTTATGTTGAGAAAATCCCTTTTACCTCCAAGGTAAGGGAGCACTCTATTATGGCTAATGTGGTTAGAAAAAGCGCAAAGAAAACTGTAGGGTCCGATGAGCTTATTGATATCAAGCTTGTGGTAGCTATTGTGAATGATCTTGTCACTAGAAATATAGAGGATGAGTATATTGTGTTCTGTGAAGACGCTTCTAATATTATGTCTCATCCTAGTAAGGCTCGAAAAGCTAGTGTTCCTGTGCTCTTTGTTAAAATTGGTGATCATTGCTACTATGGTTTATGTGATATTGGTGCTAGTTCTAGTGATATTCCATATGAGCTTTATAGGGAAATTATGCATGAGATTGGTCTTTGTGAGCTTGAAGACATTGATGTGGTTATTCACCTTGCCAATAGAGAGCAAGTTTGCCCCATTGGTATTCTAAGAGATGTGGAGGTCCTTTGTGGTAAGATTAAATATCCTGCTGATTTTCTAGTACTTGGTAAAGAAGCTAGTATAACCTATCCTATTATATTTGGTAGACCGTTCCTTAATACTTGTGGGGATATCATAGATTGTAGGAAGGAAAAGTTTTGACTAAATTTGCTGGAGAATCTTATGAGTTTAATTTTTCCAAATTTGCCAAAACTCCTTATGAAAATGAACTACCTGATAAGGATATCAGGGTTGAACAACTGTCTGCTATTCCTCTTGCTACTAGCAATGCTTTGCAGCAGTTCTTGGAAGACCATGAAAGTGATGTCTTCATGAAGGAAAGATATGAGATCGACGAAGTTTTCCTTCGTCAGCCGGAACAACTTAAGCATAATCTACCTGTGGAAGATTTGGGTACCACACCACCACCTAAAGGGTATCCTGTTTTCGAATTAAAACCTTTACCTGATGACCTTAAATATGCTTATCTTGATGATAAGAAAATATATCCTGTTATTATTAGTTCTAAACTTTCAGGGCAGGAAGAAGAAAGGTTATTGGAAGTATTGAAGAAACACCGATGAGCTATGGGTTATACTCTTGATGATTTAAAGGAATTTCTCCTACTATATGTCAGCATGCTATTAATATTGAGCCTGATGCAAAACCAGTTTGAGCACCAACGCCGTCTAAATCCTAAGATGAAGGATGTGGTAAGAAATGAGGTATTAAAACTCCTTGATGCTGGTATTATTTATCCTATTGCTGACAGTTAATGGGTTAGCCTTGTTCATTGCGTCCCAAGAAAGGGGGAATAACTATTGTGCCTAATGAAGATAACGAGCTTATACCCCAAAGAGTAGTGGTCGAACATAGAATGTGTATTGATTTTAGAAAGATCAATAAAGTTACTAAGAAAGATCATTATCCTTTGCCCTTTATTGATCAAATGCTTGAAAGGTTGTCCAAAAAGACTCACTTTTGCCTTCTTAATGGTTAGTCTGGGTTTTCTCAAATTGCTGTGAAATCACAAGATCAGGAGAAAACTACTTCACTTGTCCTTATGGTACTTATGCTTATAGGCGTATGCCTTTTGGTTTATGTAATGCTCCTGCTACCTTTTAGAGATGTATGTCTGCTATCTTTCATGGTTTTTGTGAAGAAGTTGTGGAAGTTTTCATGGACGATTTCTCCGTCTATGGAACTTCTTTTGATAATTGTTTGCACAACCTTGATAAAGTTTTGCAGAGATGTGAAGAAACCAACCTTGTTCTTAATTGGGAGAAATGCCATTTCATGGTTAATGAAGGGATTGTTCTTGGACACAACATCTCTGAAAGAGGCATTGAAGTTGATAGAGCCAAAATTGAAGCGATTGAGAAGATGCCTTGTCCTAGGGATATCAAAGGTATTCGTAGTATCCTTGGTCATGCTGGTTTCTATAGGAGGTTTATTAAAGATTTCTCCAAAATTTCAAAGCCCCTTACTAATCTTCTTCAAAAAGATGTACATTTTGTTTTTGATGATGATTGTAAGGAAGCTTTTGAAACTTCGAAGAAAGCTTTGACAACTGCTCCTATTGTCCAACCACCTGATTGGAGTTTACCTTTTGAAATCATGTGTGATGCTAGTGACTTTGCTGTGGGTGCTATCCTTGGAAAACGTGTTGACAAGAAGCTGAATGTTATTCATTACACTAGCAAAACCCTGGATGCTGCTCAATAAAATTATGCTACTACTGAAAAAGAGTTCTTAGCTATAATATTTGCTTGTGCTAAGTTTAGACCTTATATTGTTGATTCTAAGGTTACTATTCATAGTAATCATGCAGCTATTAAGTACCTTATGACAAAGAAGGACGCTAAGCCTAGGCTTATAAGGTCGGTGTAGCTTTTGCAAGAGTTTGATCTGCATATTGTGGATAGGAAAGGTGCTTATAATCCTGTTGCTGATAATTTATCTCGTTTGGAAAACATTTCTTTTGACCCTTTGCCTGTTAATGATAGTTTTCCAAATGAGCAGTTAGCTGCAATAAGGGTAAGTTCGCATGAGAGTCCTTGGTAGGCTGATTATGCTAACTTTATTGTTTCCAAGTATTTGCCTCCAACCTTTACAACTCAGCAAAGAAGGAGATTCTTTTATGAACTAAGGCATTACTTTTGGGATGACCCGCACTTATATAAATAAGGAGTATATGGTATTATGTGAAGATGTGTTCAAGAATTTGAACAACAAGAGATATTGAGAAAATGTCATGGCAGTGCTTATGGAGGACATCATGCTGGGGATAGGACTGCACCAAAGGTTTTACAATCTGGATTTTATTAGCCTACCCTTTTTAAAGATGCAAGGAAGTTTGTCTTATCATGTGATGAATGCCAACGAGTAGGTAACATATCTAGATGCAATGAAATGCCTATGAATTATTATCTTGTTATTGAACCTTTTGATTGTTGGGGATTTGACTTTATGGGGCCTTTTCCTCCTTCAAAGGGGTATACTCATATTCTTGTTGCTGTTGACTATGTTACAAAGTGGGTGGAAGCCATACCTACAAACAGTGTTGATGGTAAGACCTCTTTGAAAATGCTTAAAGAAGTCATTTTTCCTAGGTTTGGTGTGCCTAGATATCTCATGACTGATGGAGGCTCTCATTTTATTCATGGGGTTTTAGAAAAACTCTCGCTAAGTATGATGTATACCATAGAATTGCTTCATCTTATCACCCCCAAACTAGTGGGCAAGTAGAACTTTCCAATAGGGAAATTAAATCAATCTTGTAGAAGACTGTCAATAGATCTAGGAAAAATTGGGCTAAAAAGTTGAATGACGCTTTGTGGGCTTATAGAACTATTTATAAAAATCCTATGGGGATGTCTCCTTACAAAATGGTCTATGGGAAAGCTTGTCACTTGCCTTTAGAATTAGAACACAAAGCTTATTGGGCAGTGAAAGAGTTGAATAGAGATTTTAGACTTGCTGGTGAGAAAAGACTGCTCGATTTAAGTAATCTAGATGAGTGGAGAGGGGAAGCTTACGAAAATGCTAGGCTCTTGAAGGAAAAAGTAAAAACATGGCATGATAGGAGAATTCTCAAAGGAGTTCCATGTTGGTGAGAAAGTTCTTTTGTATAGGTCTCGTCTCAGATTTTTTGCAAGGAAACTACTCTCCAAATGGGAAGGACCTTTTGTTATCAAGGAAGTGTACCGTTTAGGTGCCATTAAAATCTCTTCTCTGAAGGATGACACAACACAGGTGGTTAATGGTCAAAGACTAAAACATTATATTTCTGGAGATTCTTATAATGAAGATGTGGATGTTATTCAATTGGTGACTCCAGAAGAATTTATTAGACACCAAACACCAGAAACTGCAGAGTTCGTCCTTGAATAGGTAAAAGTGGTGAAAACAGAAGGTTCATGAAACACCAATCTTTTTTATATTTTTATGTTTTTAATACATAAGGGAAGTTACGAGACGAAACTGAAGAGGAAACGAAGCCGGTGGTGGATAAACCCACCCTAGGCGTGGGCCCAGCCTGGCCGCGCCTGAGGGGGGGTGTTCCCCACTCGAACTCCGTCTCTGCCTCGTTTCCGTGTCAAAACCTTCCTTATGCATTGAAACTTCGTAATATATAAACCCCCCGGGTTCCCCGAGGTTCTTGCACCGTGTTATCGTCGTGTTTTCGTTTCGATCTGTTTCTGTCGGGAAAATTCTCATATTTATAGCGTCAATTTCTTCATGTGGATCAGCCACGGAGGGTTCCTCTGTGGATGTCCTCAACCCGTACATGTATGAGTTGAGGATTCATCCCAAAGAGTTGACCCTCAAGGAGGGGGAGGTACAGATGAAAGAGGTTCAAGGCCCTAAAGGAGAAGGCAGTCTAGAAGGCAGGATGGAAGCATTGGAATAGGAAGTTTTCAGGTACAAGAAGATGGCAGAATGCGAAGTGGATGTTATTCACAAGATAAGTTTAGAACTCATCACCAAGCATGAGGGAGAAGTATCTGAGCTCCGAGAGGAGATCTTTTCACTCCGTCAGACCACGAACCAATTCCAAGCACAACTCTATGACATACATAACCAAAACTATGAGTATGAGGCTAGATTTGATCGCATAAGCTCGGCTGCTAGTTTTAGGATTGCAGAGACAAGGACATCCTTTTTGGATGGGGAACCATTACCTTGGAAGTTTTATGATGACAAGAGAACACCACCACCACCAAGTGAGTAATTCATCATCAGGTTTGGCATCCCCTTGGCTTGTTCCAAGCTTGGGGGAGTGTCGCGGTATCACCACCATTATCTTTTATCTTTTAACTTTTAGTGGATTCATATCTGTGGTAGAGGGGTTATCTTATAGTTTGGTTTTCATGTGGAAGTATCTCTCCTTTAGTTGATTATCTTTGTATCCCTTGGTGTGAGTGCCTTTATTGAAATATTAATGAGAAGTCTCATCTTTTACTCTTTGCACTTCTTATTTTAGTTTGCAATCTGTATTATATGATGGATCTTGTTGATCAGTATTGGCACCACTTTGGGATCATCAACTGGATATAATTGGTTTTGGCAAACCGAGTTCTGGTCAGTAGCATTACTGCGGTGACCCGGCATACCACTACATGATGTAGTATACTATAGTCGTTGACATAACACCAATGAAACACTGTTCACTAGTATTACATCCCTCAGAATGGCACAACATAAACATAGTGGGTCCAATACATGGCTTAAAGGTTACAACTCACTCTTTTACATAAGATCCAGAGAATACTCTAGGTTAAAGAGAGAGAGAAAGAACTTCTTACGGAGAATAATCAAAGATAAACAACGCAAGAACGATTATACTATTAAGTCTAATATTCAGACTAAGAGGTTGGCATTGCTGCTATTGCAACGCACTACAGAAATAGGTTCTTTGGCTAGAGATAATATTCCTATCTAATCAGTAACTTTCGTCTTCACTTGAGTTGAGGTATATGTTGACTTCCTTGTCTTTATTCAAGAGCTTTAGCTAGTCTTGATAAATCCTGGAGCATATCTTGATGTAGACATCGTTTTAATGGCATCAGAATCTAGCAAGGGTTAAGAAGATACTTTGAGTACGAGCGTACTCAGCAAATTCACTAGAAAAGGAGTGTTTCATGCACTATATCTACAGCCACAGACCGTAGGTCGTAGGCAATGCAAGTTTTCATAAATATTTCTTCAAAGTTTGCTTTTATTCTGAAAAGCTATGTCCGTCGGCCTTCACGCGTTTACTAGAACTTTCATGGAGTTCCTTTCCCTCCGTGTTCGCAGCTCCTTCCCGGAACAGGGAGTAACAAGTTACAGTTCTTCCACTCTACAGAGGTGTGTTACTTTACCCATGAGAGATCAACTCTTTGTTGCACAACCGGGCAGCTTATTCCCGTCCACAATTCCATGATGTGGGGCCCAGAAGATGATCCAAGCCAATCACTGCCCCCTTCGCGACCTCGCATGCCTCCTTGGTGTACACCATGCCCACCTAAAGAATTACGGCAATGGTTTGTACAAACCGTTAGATGCCAGAACTATCGTGGGACGATGAGGGTTCCCACCCATATGCTACATATCCTCTACGAATTACCAATTAATATGCACACTACAAGGATAACAGCCACGACCTGCACATCCGGCTTCATGTGAGAGGAAGAAGATATAGATGACTTCTCCGTCCCATTCCAAATCTCATTGTCAACGCGTAATATACGGCGCAAGAATTACTGGCGACATTGGTTGTTAAGTCCTAGGTGATATAGTTTTGAACAGTGGTATTCCAACTGTCGGACTTAATAGATTAACTGATCACCCTGGATCAGTAATCAATAGTTCTCATTATTATTGTAAATAGTGTTTTCTGACCTTTCTCAAATGCAGGTGAAGACAACACTGGATTTGTAAATTACTTTACAGAAAATAAACAAAGGACATGAGCAAGTGTGAACTTGCCTTTTGTGATTGCAAGATTATGCACTCACGGTCTTCAAGTCAGTATAAGATCCAAAATATGAAATCAACATCATTGGTCTGGTAAGGACTAATGTTTAAAGAAGCAATATGCTTTTATGCATAAGTAATGTGATGCACATTCTAAGCGCAAATCCTGGGAATAACGTTGTCCTAGGGTTTGGATTCCGAAAGTGGTTAATTTGGAATGTGTGGTCCTTTTAGGTAAGTTTTATAGTTGTACTTTTATTAGAGTTTATGAGTGGTTGTAAACAACACATATGTAGGAGTAAAGTATATAGACTTATGACATACTAGTTAGGAATACTTACACAAGAGTTCTTATTTAAAGTGGCAAAAAGGATAACCTTCGAAGAAAAGGTTTCTCTTCTAAGGTCTAAACAAACTTTGTGGTTAGTTAGTGGTGGTTGATGTTATTTGTTTGCTCAAATGGTTTGGCTTGAGTTGCTTGATAGTTTAACTACTTCAGACCAAAGTTAACTATAAAACATATAGTAATGCTTATAGTGTTGTATTAAGATTCTGTAGACTAAAGATAACTTTAAAACAAAGATGATTTTGAGAGTATAATAATTATAACATTTGTATCTAGTGTATCTGAAATGTTTTCTTTAGGTTACTTAAGAATGGTCATTCTTTTTACTTGGATAATGGTTTCTTGATTTGATTATGGAGTAATATCATTTATCTTTTATAGATAAGTGAGTATAGTTTATAATCTAAAACATACTATTACTTAAATACTTATGGGTTTATATAATGTTGTGGTAGTTTTTACAATTTGGTAGTTAATATAGATAGAAAAGGTTTGGTGTATTCATATGTGGTTCTTTAAGGTTTTTATTATAAATTGAAATACTTTGAGAATATAATCTTTACTTAGGGTTGATGATAATTTAAATAAGATATATTTATAATGTTTTTAAACCATTAAAGTTTCATTTTATTAATATTTAAGATTTGTACTATTTATTAAACTTAATTTACTCATTTTAATAATATTAATAAATGTTATTTATCCTTATATGAATTATTAATGAAGTAAATAGGTTTAAATTTGAGTTATTAAAATATTTGAATTTTTATTTAATTCAAAAGTATCATATTGGATTTTTACCATGTAGATATTATTTTTGTGATCATTTTGGTATATCACATTTATTTCTGTGATTAAATAATAATAAAATATGATCTTTATAATTTTATAATTACTAAATAGATAATAAGTATTTACTTAAGTGAAATAATAATACATAATTATAGTTTTATATTGTAATTATTACTTTTCCAAGATTTTTGGTATTTTATTTATATTTTTAATATTTACCATTATTAAAATATGAATTATCAAAGATTTATTACTTATAAAACTTTTATTAAATAATATTTATTTAAATTATCATCATAATAATATTTGATAATAAGTTTAAGTTGTAGTTTTTTTTCTACAAATTTTCATATATTATACACATTTATCTGAATTATAAATCAAAAGTTATTAATTAAACAAAATTTAATCATTTATTTGATTTCTGGAATATTATTAATTGAATTATAACATTTTATTTATTTCTTAACAGAAAAATAATTTTTTATACCACGTCCAGAGCTAGACCGAGTCACTGACCCGTGGGCCAGGTCCACCTCATCCCTCAGATGAAAGAAATGCGACGACGAGAGGTGGCTCCGGTGAGCTAGGGTTTCGGTCTCGTTCGTATCTGAGAGGATAAGGAGGAATTGGAGATAAGGATTGAGGCAGGGCGTCGCGGTGGCCTTCTTATCCCCTCCTGGCAACGACGACCAGTATCTTGGCACAACGACGACGATGACGGCATCGGGAGGCGGCGAGCTCCGCCAGCGAGCTGCCTATGTGCATGACGATGACGACGATGCAACTTTTGCGGATAACCCCCTGGCAATTTCTTTAGCTCAACCTGCGGTCCTCTACTGACCCCATGTGTCAGTCACAGATGGAAAAGGACTGGGCTGGTTACTGGGCTATTATGGTCTGCACATAGGCGTCAGATAAGTATAGGTGTGTTGGGCCACAACCAGGTAGTGTTTTTATTTGTTTTATCCTTTTTCCATTTTCTGTTTTCTTATTCAGATTTGAATTTGATTTATACTTTGAACCTTTCTTTGTATGATCTATTTGCTGGATATTTGCAGTAATATTAAAATATATTTGATAACCTTTGTGAACTTTTATTATGTCTTCTTTTTATATTTCTTTTATTTACTCAATAAGAACTTCTTTTTAATAATTTGAAGAAACTTCTTCTTATTATTTTTCTCTCCTATTTTAATTAGGGATTTCTTGAATGATATATTCTTATTAATTTATAATCCTAACTCTAGTTGATTCATAGTTTGAATAGAAAATTTTATATGTGTAATGATCCTATACCATTATTTGATGCATGAAATATAAAAGACATTCATATAGTTATTACTACTTCCATTGATTTGGAACATTACAATGTATATATTCTATTGTAATAAATAAAGAGGTTTAAGGTTTTGTATTATGCATATCTACCCTAAGATTTAGGGTCTTTAATGTCTTTAGTCTCCTTTATGAATGTAGTTAAAGATTCAATAGCTAAATATATTGTTTTCTGTTTGGAATATTTGATAGCCTCACCTTTAGTACTAGAAAGTTATATCTTGAATATTTCATGGAAAAGAATTGATAAAGATATACTTAAGCACATGTAGTTATGATGGTTGGAATATATTTCTATAAAGTGTTATAGAGATCACATGATGGATCAATGGTATGAGATGGATATTATGTTTGATTTGAGATTTAAATTTGATTGCTTACCAAGATTTAATAGGAAGATGATTTATAACATATAATTATGTTTCACAATCTTGGATCTCTAATTAAGGAATTCCTTTCCTAGATATAATACTTCTTTCTATCCATCATCATGGTTAGTTTGATGGACTTACTTATTAAAATCTTCTTATTCAATATATCATTCTTCTAAACTTATGGATGAATCCAATGAGTTTGATACAAGGATATTTCATAATTTTCTCATATCCTGGCTTGGTTGTATTTACTATTCTTCTGTTGATAAACTTCCATCCAACCAGTAGTTCCTTCATCTTCACTCACAATCTTCCTTAATATTCCATCACTGATCTTTCTCTAAGGTTGACTATCTTTTAAGATGAATAACACTACTTCTATAACTCTATGACATTATGTTGATGATACTACCTTGTCTCTACTTAACTCCAATATCCCATACTCCAACCCCACATTATGTTAGTATGACTTGTCATGGCTAATCTAGAATAATTATCTAGACTAGGGTTTAATTATGTTTTATCCACCAATGTCCTTTATACAGAGTATAAGCATATTCCATCTTGGTGACAAAGACATGATCATTAGAATCCTTTGGTCATTATGGCTTAGGTTTCCAGTTGGCTAATCAAGGACATTATCAATACAACCTTGTAGTTGTATTGAAATTATCTTATGTTTAGCTCTATTGGATTAAGAGATATAATTCATTAACTATACCTACTTGATCCAATAGGACTACTCCTAGTAACTATCTCCAGACTTCATCCTTGCAATCTTCTTTTCTATCAAGGAAGGATTTAGCTCCATCAACTATCTTATTGATTGGATTCTTTTCAATCATTCTTATCCAATGAATGACATCTAAAACTAGCATCACTATTTACCTCTTCTTAGTTGTTTCTTTGTAGACACTTATTTGTAAGTTGTGTTATGATCAAATACTTGATATGTTGGGAATGGATGAATCAATAGTTGATTTCTCAACATTGATTAACAACAAATATTGAAATATAACTCAATAGGGATGATAAGGATTGATATGGAAAGAAAGGTATAGGTGAATGATCTAAACTCAATTTCTTTCCTACTCAATATTGCTTAAGAAGTAGGGTTAGACCTAACCATGATACTCAGGTATATGCAGATGGGATTAAGATATAGTGGTTACATTCTTATTATTTGTTTTATATCCTTAACTTGGTATTTATGAGTGATTATAAGAATACTATAACATGATCACCTAATGATCAAGTATAATTCACATCGTATTAGGGTTTAACTTATAGTACATTTGATCTACCCTTAGATCAAATCTCTCTTACCCAAAATGAGATTTTAACAAAGGCCTTATTGAAACTTATCGCAGTCAACTTGATGATCTACTTCAATTCCATCAAGCTAAGAGAAGTTTCAATCAGTTTGACAAGTTTTGTTTAAAAGCGCGAAAATTATTCGGATTTTCTATGCATGAATGCAATGCACACATCTGGGTCCATCTTATTTCTAGGCTCTAATGTTGGGATGTTACTGTAGGGTTCGCATCATAGAAAACAAAAAAATTTATCTTGATATTTAAATGAGGGATCATCTTATTATGCTAATAAAACGCCAAACAAGCAATATAAGATGCAATCAAACATCACATGTTAATAAGTGAAATGATATGGTTCCCGCATATGATCTCCATCATGTGCATCGTGGTATGATCTCTATCGTACCTCTATGTGTAAGGCCAAGGTCTATGGAACCTAAACGTTATGTGTGTTGCAAGAGTATCATCTCATACTTCTACTTACAACATCACCATATCATAACACCAGCCCAGCAACAATCTAAACTAGATGCCTCTAATTTATCCATTGCAAGTTTTACGTGGCTTAGGGCTTTCGAAGATAGAACCGTTCTTACCTACGAACATGAACAACAACGAGGATAACCAAATTGTTGACAACTCATTGCAAATTAGATATTGACTATAGTAGGAGAGACAAACACCCGCTAGCCACTTATGCAAAACTAGTTGCATGTCAAGTGTGGAACAGGTCTCATGTGCGAGGACATGTAAAGTTTGTCCGGGCCGCTTCATCCCACTATGCCACCAATATCCAAAGTACAACTAAGAAGCAATAAAATGATCATCATCGCCCACATACTCATATGTGTACTACCCGTGCAAAGCATCTATGCATAGATCTGGCTCTGATACCACTGTAGGGTTCGCAGCATAGAAAACAAAAAATTTCCTACGATGGGAACAACTATGTACCAAGATCTATCTACTAGATACAAACAACGGGCAGATGTACATCCGTAGAGAACATACCCTTGAAGACCGACAAAGCTTAACGAGTCCAAACTCGTGGTTGACGTAGACGATCACTTGCCGATCTCAAGATCTAGAGGAAGTCCTAGCGCCGCAAATCAGCAGCGCATCCGTGCTCGCACACACGTTTGAGGCACCGAGCAACATCCGCCTCCTTGCTCCAGCGATGCAGCGGAAGCACAACTCTTTCTTGCTGAATAGCCACCGGTAACATGTATCTTTGCTAGTCCGAGACCATGGGGAATAAATTCTAGAGGGGTAGAGAGATCCTTCACAAGGAGGTGTGAGAGAGAGAGGGAGGGGGCTCCTTTTATAGGGAGAGGGGGGCACCCAAGGGGCCATGCGCCCAGCCATGGGGCTGCCCCCACCTCTTCCAAATTCATGTGGGTGGACACTCCACTCACTCAAATGCCTTTCAATTCCCTCCACTCAAAAACCCACTCAAATTCCCATTAAATTTCCACCAAATTTAATGCAAACTCTCATTAAATAAAACTCCTTTTATTTATTCAGAATTTTGTCAATTACTTTAATGAAAAACATTCACATATAACCCCTTGCTAGTATTTCATTTCACATGCAGAAACACTTTTTGCAATTTCACTTGAAAACCCGTTTCGGTATCTAGTGAAATAAATCCATGTGCTTGTTATTCTTTTCGGCATGAAACTTTTGCTCCAAATGGATGTCGGTGTCTCTTAAGTGTGTCACCCTACGGTTCGCGAATAATGCGGACATGATCGAGACCCCTCTCAGATCAATAATCAGAAGCGGGATCTGGAGACCCATACTGACTCCCACACATTCAACGATGACTTTCTTGTGATCGTCGGAACCTTTTATGCTAGTATCTTAATCCCTTTGTTTCGCGATATATTACATGTCCGAGATTCGATCATCGGTATCTCCATACCTAGTTTGATCTTGTTACTGACATGCACTCTTTTCTCGTTCCCGTGATATAACATTCTGGTGATCAAATCACTTGCTTGCAAGCTAATCATTTTGATAGCACCGAGAGGGCCCAGAGCATATCTATCCGTCATCGGGATGAACAAATCCCACTCTCGATCCATGGGCCTCAACATAACACTTTAGTATATCTGAACCCATCTTTATAATCACCCTGTTACGGTGTGACGTTTGATCATATCAAGAAACTCTTCTGGTGTTAGTGATTGACATGATCTCGTGGTCTAAGGATTTCGATCACTTCGTAAGTTGTTATAGGAATATAAACTCAATGACTTTGATCGTAATGCTATACTTTGGATGAATGTTCATCACACCATTACACTAATGTTGTGACCTCGTTATTAACAACATCCAATGTCCATGATCAGGAAACCTACGCGTTTATTAAACACACATGTATTAACGTTTCCATATTAATACAATCATAGCATGTAAAATAAACATTTATCATAAATAAGGAATACGATAAAATAAACATTTCCTCTCGGGCATATTCCCTTCAGTCTCCCAGTTGCACTATAGACAATAATCTAGTTTGAAAACTTTGCGTATTGAACACATATGGCTTTCTGGTGTTCCATTTACGCAATTGCAAGTGGTTAACATAATCTATGGATCTGACGCTTCAGGTCCTTGTGTATTTGCATGTCTTTGCGTCTCCATGCATTACTCATTCTCTAATGAGATGGCATTGTATAAATTTGGTCTTTTGGTGAGACCTTTAGTTCCTTGGGGTTAAATCACGTCGATACTATTGTCATACAATATATCTTTAGTGTTAGCCCGTTGCGAACCACGCCTTAGTTTGATAACAAACTACTTGACACAAATTCCCTCCTTTGCTGCTACTATAGCAGTCATATACTTAGCCTTTTTGTTGTAGTATTCGTACAATGTCTTAACTTTGGAACTCTTCCAAATCCATCATGGAAACTTTCTTTCCATTTCATTGTGCCACCCATAGTCTAAATTGAGATAAACTTAATTTGTATCTTGTGACAAAACTAGTATCAATGTAACGCTTTACAATGAACTATTTGTAATTGTTTGTCACCTCTACACAAATATATTCTTAGTTCTTCCAAAAGATCATAAGAATATTCTCACTGTCGTCCAATGATCATTTTATGATTCACTCTGGTATATGCTCATAACACTTAGAGCATAGGACATATCTGGATGTGTACATATCATGGTATGATTGATCAAAACATTCTCGTGATTTCACTCATCAAGTGTCAAAGCACTTGAATCTTGTTTCACTTATCAAGTGTCGATACACTTGAATCTTGATTCAATTCCTTTCCATGTGACAAGAACCGTTTCTTGTCGTTTCTATATTGAACTCCTTCAATATATCATATATGTACGTTTGGCCCAACCATATTAGCGTCACCGTCTATCCACTATAGACATTCATGCTAAATATTCAGATTTTGCCTAAGTCTTTCATCAAAATGAAATCCTTAACCTTTGTCAATAAAAGATACATCATTTCTAATCAACAAGATGTCCTCCACATAATATATTAGAAATATGTCTCAGCGCTCCCACTTAATTTCTTACAAATGCAAGCATCTTCATCGTCTCCAGATGAAAACTCCTTTTTCATCACGGTGAAGATTCCAACTCCGCGATGCTTACTTCAACCATTGAAGTTTGCATGCCCTTTTAGCATCCTTTGAATTTAACAAAACCATTTGTACCGTGTCTTGTACACGTCCTAGGTAACCATTCTATTAGAAGAATTTTGTTTTGTTTATTCATCTACCATATACCAAATTATATGTAGTCCAGACTAAATATCACTATGAAAGATCCAATCTTGTCATAGTCAACTCCTTTGAACATTGTCATAAAATAATTTACGACATGTTAACTATTTCATAGATGTGAAACATCCATGTCTGTTTCTTTATAGATCCAAATACGGCCGATAGGTTTTTACACCTTTCTGGAGGGTCTTCCAAGTTCAAAACTTGATTTCTCATGTATGGAACTATCACAGATTTTATGGCTTCAAGCCATTTGACGGAGTCAGGGACCATCGTCGCTTCTTTGCATGTAGTCGGTTCATCATTGTCAAACAATAATGATTTACTCTCAAATCTCAGTATTTGATTGTTTATCCGACTGACTTGGTTCAATAAGAACTTAGACCTCCATGACCACAACCTTTGAGGCACGTGAGCCATGAGCATTCTGGCTATCTCCGGAACATTTTTCGGCACTACACAACTCAGCACATATAGCTAAGGTTCGTTAACCTTATCAAAGTTCTATCGTCCTCCCACTAAACTTTTACGGAAAATTCCTTTTTCAAGAAACTTCACATTTCAAGCGACAAACCCTTTTGTCCTTGGTATTATGGAGGAATAACCAATTGTTATTCGAAATAACCTACAAAGACATGCTCATCCGACTTTGGTTGTAAACATATTACTTATTTTTAGCATACCAAAATTTAAGAAAGGACAACTTGGGTTTTACCCCAAACCATAACTCATATGGTGTCATTTCAACAGATCAAGATGGAGCTCTTTTCAGTGTAAAAGCGGTAGTCTCTAAAGCTTTAATCTTTTAAAACATAATGGCAGTTTTATAAATAACACCTTTGATCCAACCATGTCAAAAAAGGTTTTATTACAAATCTCAAACACTGCATACTCCTATGGTGTTTCAGGAGATGTAAATCCAGGTGTTTTGCTAAACTTGCAACTCAAATAAATCCCTGTATGATAAAATCATAATTCATTTATTTTCTTGTTACACTTGTAACTCAAATAAATCCCTTATGATAAAATAATAAACCATTTATTTTCTTGTTACAATGATTTTCACTTCATCTTGAAAGTCTTTGAAACGTTTTTCAAATATTTCATACTTCTTTCTCATTAAGTGAATATTCACTCAAATTTCTGGAGAAATTATATGAAGTTGAAACCCATCGCTTACGACTACACATAATGGACTACATACATCGATATGTATAAATTCCAATATTTTAGTCATTCGTTCTTCTTTGGCCTTTGAACGAAGTTTTTAATTATCCCGAGGAAAGTCTCACAAGCGTCACTTGATGAAATCAAAGACTCCAAAAATCCATGAATATGTAATTCTTCATGTTTTATTTCCAATATAATTTAAACAACAATATCACTTCGTAAGTGATTTTTCAATCATTTGTCTTGCGACATTTTAGAATTAGGTTTTATGGATGTGATTTCTCCAACTAGATTTGTAAATCATACATCTTTTATTTAATACGGTAATTATTTGAACAACCTTTGTTCTCATAATACCTGATTTAAATAACAATTATTAAAACAAATCTTGAAGTCAAGCTTTGATGTCAACGAGAAATACAAACAACGGTTTGTTTGTTTTCGATGAACATCATCACATATTCTCTTGCTAGTTACTTAGGCCATTGTGGTTCATGAATTGCGTCGTTCTGTATGACATTTCATACCAACCAATTTGGTATCTAATACCTAAGAACCACATTGTTTAACAAGCAAAGAATACAACCATAACATGTATATCATCCATATACCTAAATTGGATATTTCCAATATTTTCTTTTCTGCCAAATATATTTTATAGATTCTCTTTCAGCATTTCCTTTTCCTTTTTAAAAGAATCTATCAACATCAAAAGTGGTGCCATATACATGACACATAGTCCAAAGCGTGTATATTCAAATAATAATACCTTTGGACTTGCACTTTGAAGTAGATCACCATCATCAAAATGATCGGCATTCTTTCAAAATCCATTCTATAGTAATCTTTTAGTGTAGTAAACACTTTACATACATATTCTATTCACCCTTATCATGACGACTTTCATGATCAAGCTACTGTAGCTTATAAAGGCGAATCGTGAGTATAACATTACTTTCCAAAACCCTTTTGGATGATTAGGATGTCTAGCATCTCCAACCTTCGTAAATTCTCATCCAATATGAGAACATATATTATACTCAATCATATTGCAACCAAAACATTGTTTCAGATATCGTTATATCTGCCACACATGATGGTTTCTGAAACAATTCTTTCAGCTCCTAGATAAACTTGATATTAAAACGATCAAGAATCATGGAGGCAAACATGATACTTAAGATACCAACACTGGAATTGTTACTCTCGATTTAATACTAACTATTAAATTTCACGGAGTAAATAGAGTTTGCTGAAAGTTTGCAATAGGACTTTAAACTTTATATTGACACTCAACACAATACGATACCAGTTCGTAAAGTATATATATCCAGAATTCTATAGTTCTATTATCTCAATTACAACTATGCATAAGGTGGTAAACGAATGCCAATGACTACAACAAATTATGCAAATTAACTTTGATTTAATTTATGATAAATTGAGTTCTACTAATCCAAATTAGAAATGAACTCCCACTCAAAAACGACATCCCTCGTGCCTTTTTGGTGATTACATGAACCAAATCCACTACACCAAGTCCGATCATCACGTGAGTCGGTGTAGCTTCAAAGGCGAGCATCAAATGGTCATCATATCAAAACATATGACTCATGCTTAACCTTTCGGTCCGTGTTCCGAGGCCATGTCTGTACATGCTAGGCTCGCCAAGTTAGAACCTTAGTATTCGCGTGTGTAACTGTCTTACACCCGAGATATGCTTGTGGATTCAAGTACACCCGGTCATCACGTGATGTCTTGAAGCGACGAAACATTGTCGGTGTATACTTAAGGAATAACACATTCTTATCGTGATATTTAAATGAGGGATCATCTTATTATGCTAATAAAACGCCAAACAAGCAATATAAGATGCAATCAAACATCACATGTTAATAAGTGAAGTGATATGGTTCCTGCATATGATCTCCATCATGTGCATCGTGGTATGATCTCTATCATACCTCTATGTGTAAGGCCAAGGTCTATGGAACCTACGCGTTATGTGTGTTGCAAGAGTATCATCTCATACTTCTACTTACAACATCACCATATCATAACACTAGCCCAACAACAATCTAAACTAGACGCCTCTAATTTATCCATTGCAAGTTTTACGTGGCTTAGGGCTTTCGAAGATAGAACCGTTCTTACCTACGAACAAGAACCACAACGAGGATAACCAAATTTTTGAAAACTCATTGCAAATTAGATATTGACTATAGTAGGAGAGACAGACACCCGCTTGCCACTTATGCAAAACTAGTTGCATGTCAAGTGTGGAACAGGTCTCATGTGCGAGGACATGTAAAGTTTGTCCGGGTCGCTTCATCCCACTATGCCACCAATATCCTAAGTACAACTAAGAAGCAATAAAATGATCATCATCGCCCACATACTCATATGTGTACTACCCGTGCAAAGCATCTATGCATAGATCCGGCTCTGATATCACTGTAGCGTTCGCATGTGCGAGGACATGTAAACAACGGGCGGATGTACATCTATAGAGAATATACCCTTGAAGACCGACAGAGCTTAACGAGTCCAAACTCGTGGTTGACGTAGACGATCTCTTGCCGATCTCAAGATCGAGAGGAAGTCCTAGCGCCGCAAAACAGCAGCGCATCCGTGCTCGCACACACGTTCGAGGCACCGAGCAACCTCCGCCTCCTCGCTCCAGCGATGCAGCGGAAGCACAACTCTTTCTTGCCGAATAGCCACCGGGAGCATGTATCTCGCTAGTCCGAGATCATGGGGAATAAATTCTAGAGGGGGAGAGAGATCCTTCATGAGGAGGTGTGAGTGAGAGAGAGAGGGAGGGGGCTCCTTTTATAGGGAGAGGGGGGAACCCAAGGGGCCATGCTCCTAGCCATGGGGCTGCCCCCACCTCTTCCACATTCATGTGGGTGGATAGTCCACTCACTCAAATGCCTTTCAATTCCCTCCACTCAAAAACCTACTCAAATTCCCATTAAATTTCCATCAAATTTAATGCAAACTCTCATTAAATAAAACTCCTTTTATTTATTCAGAATTTTGTCAATTACTTTAATGACAAACATTCACATATAACCCCTTGCTAGTATTTCATTTCACATGCAGAAACACTTTTTGCAATTTCACCCGAAAACCCGTTTTGGTATCTAGTGAAATAAATTCCTGCGCTTGTTATTCTTTTCGGCATGAAACTTTTGCTCCAAATGGATGTCGGTGTCTCTTAAGTGCGTCACCCTATGGTTCGCGAATAATGCGGACATGATTGAGACCCCTCTCACATCAATAATCAGAAGCGGGATCTAGAGACCCATACTGACTCCCACACATTAAACGATGACTTTCTTGTGATTGTCGGAACCTTTTATGCTAGTATCTTAATCCCTTTGTTTCGTGATATATTACATGTCCGAGATTCGATCATCGGTATCTCCATACCTAGTTTGATCTTGTTACTGACATGCACTCTTTTCTTGTTCCCGTGATATAACATTCTAGTGATCAAATCACTTGCTTGCAAGCTAATCAATGTGATATCACCGAGAGGGCCTAGAGCATATCTATCCGTCATCGGGATGAACAAATTCCACTCTCGATCCATGGGCCTAAACATAACACTTTAGTAGTTCCGAACCCATCTTTATAATCACCCTGTTACGGTGTGACGTTTGATGTTATCAAGAAACTCTTCCGGTGTTAGTGATTGACATGATCTCATGGTCTAAGGATTTCGATCACTTCGTAAGTTGTTATAGCAATATAAACTCAATGACTTTGATCGTAATGCTATACTTCGGATGAATGTTCATCACACCATTACACTAATGTTGTGACCTCGTTATTAACAACATCCAATGTCCATGATCAGGAAACCTTTGATCTTCTTGTTAATCAACGAGCTAGTTTATAAGAGAGGCATAACTAGGAACTTCCTATTTGTTTATTAAACACACATGTATTAATGTTTCCGTATTAATACAATCATAGCATGTAAAATAAACATTTATCATAAATAAGGAATACGATAATAACCACTTTATTATTGCCTCTCGGGCATATTCCCTTTAGTTACAATTACTATGAAAGAGAAAAAGGAAAAAAAGCTTACAGGTATTTTGTATCATTTGTTTTCTTTCTTGTTGGCTCATAAGCTTAGTATTCTTTATTTAAGATCCTTTTGTGTCTTCAAGGAAGATTGCATGTTTGGCTTTATTACTTGTATGTTTGCTTGTTTCTTTTAACTCTCTTGCTTGCTACCTAGCCTTGCTAGCCAAAAACCTGTTTTGAGAAGGGATACTTCTCATTTTTCCAAATCCCTTTGAACCAAAAAACTTTGGCCACATGTGTCCACCATATCTACCTAGTAGCTTTTGCTATTCCTAGCAAATTTTCAAACTTCATCTACCTTTTGAATTAAAAAGTATTTTGTTATGTGAAAACTAGTTAGTAAAGCTCTCACAAACTTGATGGCACACTTTATTTCTTTGCCCCTAATAGACTTGAACCATTATGAACATCGAAGTTGTATATGCTTGCATCTATACGTTGGAATTAGCATAACCGTGTTGTCATGGGGAACGTTTTCAACATTGCACTTGTACTCTGTACACAGTTGATATCGTTCTCTTTTGTCTATGGATGTCTACGGTGTGAAATAAAGAGGGAACCATGGAGTTTTTATCCTGTGTTAGAGAAACGCCTGTACCGCTAGCCCAAGCCATGCTTAATCATGGTGGAAACTTGCAGCATCACCATAGTGAGTCATCTATGAAGCACCCTCAATAAAAAGCTATGCATATGGTAAATAAAAAGATTGCTGAGATGCTCATTGTCTGCTTGCCTTGTCATTTTGGTTATGGTAAAGCTCCTGTACCATGTGCAAGGGGTACCCCATTGGCGGTTCTCAGTGATATGCAAATACTTACAATGACAAGAACTTACCTGGGAAAAAAGTTGAGTATGCATGAGGTGTGGCCCTCGTATTCAAGGGACATGAGATTGCCAACTTATATTTTGTCAAGAATATACTCCATCTTGTTCACTTTAACCTTAATCATCTCAAGATGCCTATGATAGGGTCAATGAGGGCTTAAAGCTAGTAAGTACCATAATCTTTTGGAAGCTCTTTGTAACACCCTCGCCTGATAAGGCTGAGTTCACGTGTATAGTGCCAATCCCTAGATCGGTTCACTGGCACACACAGTACAAAATAATACCAAATATAACTGTGCATCATAAATACAATGAATATGATCCAGAATTTACATTATTTATTCAAGTACACAGCGGAAAACGAATACAAAGTAGATCTCCATCCTCCAAATGTGCCACAGGCGAACAATTGTTGAGTGGAGTCTCGCGACCTATGAACGATCACTCAGATACGATATAACCTGCAACATGAAACGTTGCAGCCACGAATGGTCAATACATTGAATGTATGGCAAGTAGGCTAAAGTGGTTAACAACATATCTATCAACTACATGCTTATTTGGCCAAGTGGAGTTCAGGCTCATTTGCATAAAGCAACAGTTTTATCCTAACATTTGTAACAAACTAGTTTTCCAATACGATAAATAGGACACTCTGGTTTAATCCCAGGTGCTCCTACCCAATTATGTTCACCCAACAAGTTTTAAGTAATTAAGAAATAAGGATGAGTGAGAAATATCATAGCATCAGTATTAGGTCGCTCGAATTGTCCATAACCGGGGACACAGCTAATCGATTAGTTTATACACCCTGCAGGGGTTAGTACACTTTACCCATGTGACTTGGCCAGCCCAGCTCGTACCACCACTCTCATATTGGGTGATGATAGGGAGAAGTCCAAGAAGGGACCGTTCGGGAAGTAGCTCCCCAAACCCGACACGCACCGGTCCAACCTACACTATCTACATCTCTGGATACGTGGGTTCGAGTTACCACAACCTACTGAGTCTAACCAACCGCCCATTCCATTATTGGCACATGGTTGCACATGAAAGCTACCAAACAAAGAAGCCAATCCTTTCTCTGTGTCCTAGGTGCCTTTCCGCAATGATACCACCAAAAATTATCAATCCCATCACACCCAGGAGATTTATTGATTAAGCTGTTTTAGTTTTCGCAAACCAACACATTTAGAATCAACATCAGTGATGTAACCCAGCCCTCGTTCATCATAGCATGGCTAAGCACATTTATCAACGGTGGCTCATAAACAAGGAATGCTAGGGAATAATATGGGACATAGCATAGCATATACACATCAATTCCGAGATATGCAATTCTACAAAAACATCTACAATGCATAGGAAAACAATAGGACATTTATGACCAAGATACCACCACTTGCCTTTGTTGTAGATGTAGTCGATTAGATAATCCTCACAATTCTCATAGATATAATGGTTGCTCTCGTCATAACCACAATACTTGCAATCAAAGTAGTTGCAGTCACACACGTTGCACTCCTCGCAATCTATCGCGCAAACAAGTGCATACAATCATAAACAATAACACATAGAGATCAAACAAACGCAACAAATGCATGCATGACAATTTAATAAGTAATAATGGTTGTTATTTTAGTTCTCTAAACAATACTGAAGTATATGATGCATGAAAGAGACCAATTAATGCAATGGAGTACTTGTTATTAATAATTACTTGCCAATATAGTTCTGTTGTAACGCCTGTTCTAACTGTCGGATTAAATTTGTTTCTTGGGTTTACTGGATAGAGGACGTTAATACGAACCAGTAGACGTTGGATTCACCGTAATCGGAGTTATGGATCTTTTTATATGATTTAAATAGTGTTTAATGGGTTTTAAATGATTCATATAGTTTCTTTTGCCTAAAAATCAAACTAAAATTATATCTGAAATCTCCATGGAATTGTGATTCCAGGGACATATTATTTGTAATTTTATGAGCAGTATTTATTTTCTTATAAATTTATTACTCTAAATAGGACATTAAACCATTTAAATCTTCAGGGCAAAACCTTACAGTCAAAGGCTGAACTAATTGCATATTGATGATCTACATGGAACCAGCTTTCCATCTGTATATCATTTATATTTTTGTGATATGCAAATAATTTACTATGAATTTAATGATTTATAAGGACATTAAAATTAATTAAATCACTGCAGTAACCACGTACAGTAAAATTTGGATCTATTCTGAGAAGATGATTCTACGTAAAATTATCTTCAATTTGATATATTATACGTAATTTTTGGACATTGCATGGATTTCTAATGAATTTTACAAGTTAGATCTATAATGTGCAATTTTAAATTCGACTGGGACTAGATGCTGACCTGACGTTGACACATGGCGAGATCCGGTTGGCTCATACCCCTTCGAGGAATCGATCTAATCCTGGCCGTTGGGATGAGATCCAGTGGTTAGGAGAGGAGATTGACCCGATTTTGGCTCAGAATATACGAGAAAGAGATCTGTGTTAGAGAGACAAATCCGTAGGTCAAATTGAAAAACTTAGAACATGAAAGTTGTGGGGAATCATTATTCCTACCTTCTCACCAAAGGAATTTGGATTTGAAGAAAACGAGCTCGAGTACATCTTGGATTTACACCGTTAGATCTGAAATATTGCGATGCGAAATTCTCTGACTGTGGTGGATGAAAAGAGGTGAGGTTTTTAGGAATTGAAAGATTTCGTTGAGTTTTACAACTTTCGTTTTTTGGCCGAAGGCAAACAACGAAGTCTAGATGGGTTAAAAAGCGAAATAAGATTCGGGCATGTGTAGATTCGGGATTTTGAGAAGAGAAACTCGTACAGCTGTGGCTCCACGAGTTTATATGGAGGTTTAGGATGGTGTAGGGATAGGTTTTGAAGTAGGGAACAAGTAGAAACAAACGAAGTCGATTCGGAGTTGTAGATAAAAAGTTATAGCAGTTTGAATAGAGATAGGTTTAACAAAAACTGTTTCGCACGCTTTTTAAAGCAAACCTGGGCACGATCGGTTGTACGCTGGCTGGTTGGTTCGGTCGGTCCGGGTGGGCCGGCCCGTTAGTTTTTTTTCTTTTTCTTTTTCTATTTACTTGTTTCCCTCATATCTTTTGCATACGAACTCCAAATGAGCTCAATTTTGTTTCTAAAATTTTGTAATATTAATTGGATCTCTTTAGGCTATAATTATCAATAATTTATGCCTTAGCAACACTAGGTTTATAAAGTCAATTTAATTACCTTTAGGAACATTTGGGCGAATCAACTATACGATTTAGATACCAGGATTTGGATTCAGTTTGTGAGAACTTTGCATGGATGTAATGAAATGCTTATGAATGCTTCATGATTTTAATTTTGAAATCTTGCACACCAATTCTACAATCCATAATCAATCCATGCCCTTTTTCCTATATGGCTACTTAGGTCTTAATAAAAGAATATAAGATTTTGAGTTCAAGGTTGATAGGATTTTCTATTCAAAAAGTTTCTTCTCTTTGAGAATTTTCAACATAATCAAACAATCAATCAAACTTATTTATTTATTTCACATTCCAAAATTAGGAGAATTTTGGGATGTGACACTCTTTATGACTTGTAATCCTTGCTACCCTCTATGAAGGGACCTTTCTCCCACTTCCAAACTTGAGTTAGTAAACCTACTTCCTCTCTATCTCCAGCAAGCATTTGAGTTTTTGTGTTTCAAGCATTCATATGGTGATTTATTCAATCATGTTCTTAATCTTCTTTGTTTGCACAAAAACTTTTATCTATTGAGTATTACTTTGAAAGCCTTCACTTGTGAAAAACCTTTTTGAGCAAAGAGTGCTCCTGTTTTGAAATTCTATGAAAAGCTTTTGTGAAACTATTTGACAGGTGTTCTCTGACCAAGAACAAGTTTGCCAATTCCAATTATGATTTATATTTATGCATCTGTATTGTGACTGTTTTACTTGGTTGCAAGCTAAGTTATATAATGGTGGGTTTCTTTCTTCTATGAGTTGTGCAATGGTAAGTGTGATGCTTCTTGTTCGTATTGTTTTATCGACACTATACTCCATAAACCTGTGGACATGTTTACTGAGCTCAGTATTCGCTTGGGTACAAGAGAAGTCTAAGCTTGGGAGAGTTTATACGGCCAATTTGCATCACCATTTTATATCATAATTTACCTCTATTCATTGATATTTGTCTTATTATGAGGTATTACTTATGGCTTTTCATCTGTTTATGCATGTTGGATGATTCTTGGAGGATGGACTGCCGGAGTCTGGATTCTGATGGAAAAGAAGGCGTTTTGGTGCAATTTCGCAAACATCAGAAAAATACCAGAAAAATATGGAAACATATTATTTTACCAGAAGACGAAGGAAGCCAGAAGGAGGAGCGAAGATAGGCCTCAGGGGGCCTACACCCCCTAGGCGCGGGACCACCTGACCCCGCGCCTAGGGCAGGTGGGCCACACCTGCCTGGCCTCCGACTCTGCCCCTTTGCCTATATCTTCCCTACGGAACCCTAAGCCTCGGCGAGCGACCACAGATAGATTTCCGCCGCCTCTGGGGGCTGAAAACACCGAGGGAGAAAGATCTCTCCGGCAGACAGATTTCTGCCGAGGGAATTCCTTCCCGGAGAGGGGAGACCATCGCTATCAACACCATCATCAAGCTAGGCTTCATCGGGATCATCATCATCATCCACACCATCATCTCCACTCCGTCCCGCTGTAAAAATTGTGTTGGATATTGCTTTAGTTCTTAGGGGAAACTTTCCCGGTGTTGATTACTATTGTAGTTGATGCTTGTGAATGAAACCATTGGATTATTGTTTATTTTCAGATTGTTATCCATTACCATATCATCTTTTATCTTGATCCATATGATGTCTTGTGAGTAGTTCGTTTAGTTCTTGAGGACATGGGAGAAGTGTAACACCCTCAGAATTGGCCCTATGCAAGTTTCAGCGCTTCCCGCCATACCCGCATAGAAACGATTAAAAGGTGCCCACCAGGCACTTGCGTGCGGGTGGAAAATGAAGTAATATCATTATACAATAGTCCTCGATGAAACCCACAAAACATATATATACAACAGCGACTCAATGAGTCAAGAATACAGTTATACAGTACACATATCCAAATCACCTTGAAAATGGTACAGCGTCCGAGTACGGACAAGATGCAAATTGAGCTAAGAGCCCTGAAGAATAACCAATGGCGTCCATAACCCTGCCCAGGCCAAGCCAGAAGGGTAACCCTACTAATGACGTCGATCTCGAACCTGCTAAACAAAAGGGGTGCCAACAAAGGGCGAAGGAAAAAAAAAAGAGCGGTCAGTACAGAGTCCAGTACACGGCGATACTAGAATTCGGCAGTCCTCGCCTACATAGGTATGGTGGACTGAAGCGGCAGTGCGGCATGCACTAAACAACCTATAGAGACTCGATTCAACTGGAGGCTATCAGATAGGGATAAGAAAGACCTATTCGGATACAACCTGAAACTATCACCAAGCATACCCATCCTGGTATTTCCCCCTCGACACCAATCGAGGAAGTCAACCGAGAAACAGTTCGCAGCTTTATTCGTTCTATTATAGTTGCGGCAATTACTAGTCATATATAGATAGCATGAGTCATCCTGATATAATAAGCAGCGGGCAGTTTTAGTTAACCTTTCCTTTGTAGTTGTAGTACTTACTAGTCAGATACATATAGCATGAGGCATCCCAAAACCCAGCAGTTGTTGGTACTTTTATTTAGCCATTCCGTTAGAGTTGCAATACTTACTAGTCAGATACAATGGTAACAGGCGACAACCCAAACCAGCAATTGTTGGCACTTTTATTTAGCCATTCCATTATAGTGATGCTGATTACTAGTCATTATAAAGTTAAATTTATAGCACTACTTTAGTTATAGTTGTCTATGATCGAGATACTGTGCTCCAAGTCGTTCATAACCGCGGACACGGCTTTCAGAAAGTTTTACCCTGCAGGGGGCACAAATAGCAACACACGCACGATCAACCTCGAGAAAAACCAATAAAAACCCAACGAGGCATCACGACAGAGCAATTGCAAGATTCATATAAATTTCAGGGGGCCACCCCACCAAGCTACCCGCTACGAAGTTGGCCGGCTCCGAGACGGACCCAGAGGTTTTTTACGACGGCTGTAAATGACTGGGAACCCAAAAATGTGACTGGGCTTGTCGATACCGCGAAAACGTGGCACGGGGTTCCAAAACAGTACAAGCGCTCCACGCGCAATCATAATAAAGCAGTAAAGCATGGCATAAGTACAGGATAGTAATAAAGCCCCAAACTACTTGTGGCCCCAAGAAATAAGATATGACTCAAGCTCTGGCTAGGGGGATTCATGGTCCCACATGCGGATAGTGCGAATATTCAAAGAACAGGTATCAAGTACTCGGGGTCCTACGGGATACAAGTGGACAGTTAAAAAACCAAATAACACCTATTGCCCACCTGTGCCTCTGCATTATTTACCTACTTCAATTTTAGTTATTAAATAGTAATTAAAGTTATAATCATCTCCAACATTAAACAGACTATCTACAAAACAACAGATAATAGGATGTGTCAATATAAGGGCTGCAGGGAAGTATAACGGGGTACAGATTCTACAGCATCGCAACACAGATAGCAATAGATCAACAGGAGGAAATAAAGACTATGAATGTAAAAATAGGTAGAAAGGGGGAGAATGCTCGCCTGAAAACATTGTCAAAGGTTTATCCGAAGATCGGGTCGACACTCGCATCAACTCATCGGCCTAATCCGTGAAGAAGCAAGCACTATAAGAAACACCGGATACACTATTTAAAACTATGGCAAAAGATCGGGCATGATGCATTTATGATGCATGACATGGCAAAGATGCGATGCAATTAGGCAATATTAAGCGAAACCGGGGTTCCGACATTTAATTAGATGGTTTAAGTTGTTTAGATACCCCGCAATTTAAATATTATCTTAACAAGGCAAAATATAGCACCGGTTCGCTACACAAATTTAAATGGGACCAATATTAGACTAGATTTGCCCGCATATGGTCTCCATATTTAATTTAGGTGAATCATCTAGATACCCCCAAACACCCACAATATGTATGCAAACATGTTCATTTAAAATGCAATAAGTAGATATCATATTATAAAATATGGTCTCAAGAAAGGGGTCGCACATTGGGTCGACGATCTTGGGGTTCCAAAGGGTTCGACGGGGTTCGGGTCTCCGGATGCCGAGAACGGGCTTGATTATCGGTGTCTACCTTGGGTCTAGACATCGGTAGGTCTTGGTGATGATTATGTAAACTTCACGAGCCTTGCAATAACATCAGCCATTAAACAGAACAGGATCACAGGACACTGTGAGAAGGCCATGTTCCACTCGCGCATTAACTCAAACATTTTGCAGACAGGGGTTAGGGAAGTCCCTGGCGCATGCGAGCAGGAACACTGGTGACTGAAACAACTTGAAGCAACAGACGCTCGCGTGGGCAGCCCAAAGCGGACAGAACCTGCAAGCCCAACAAGGGAGGAGGCTAGCGAATGAGGCGGGACCAGGTTCGACGGGGAGTTGTTGGTGCCTCAGAAGCACGAGAGGAGACGACGGCGGCGCGGGATCCGCACTGCATGAGGGGAGGGCAGCAAACACGCAAGGAGGTATCACCGGCGGCGGCTCTCCCAGGGGTAAGGAACCCCGTGGCAGCGGCAGTGCAGACGATGGAGAGGCGACATAGAAAGAGGCGGAAACGGGCGTGGGGCGATGGCCCCAGGGCGGAGTCAGGCGGCCACAGAGCTCGCGGAAGGCGCAAAGGGCGACAGGACCGAGCGGATCCGGCTCGAGAAGGAGGGGCTCGCCGGCAGGAACCAGGAGCTGCAGGGGAGAGGTGGGTGAGGCGAGGCCTGCGCGGGTGACGAGCAACGCCGGATGAGAGGGAGGAGGTGGAGGTTTCCGTGAGAAGGGAGGCGTGGGTATTGGGAACGAAAGGAAGGGAGCAGGGTGGGGTCGGGAGCGATAGGAGGGGAGTGGGGCCAGGGTGTCGGTGGTGAGAGGCAAGGCAGGGGCGGTCTGATCCGGAAAGGAGAGGTGGGTGCGTGTGTCGAGTCCAGGGATGGGTCGGGCGCAGCGTGTGGTTGAATGGGGGTGGCGGCGACAGGGAGTTGGGGTGTGGGTGGATTAGGTGGGATGCTAGGGTTAGGGTTTTCTGGTTGATGTGGGGCTAGGATTAGCTAGGGTTTGGAGTAGGTTTTGGGGTTGTAGGTGGTCTGGCTAGCCAGGCCTTTGGGCCTGGCGGGCTGGACTGCCTTCCCCAACAAAATATATTTATTATTTATTATTTTTATTTATTTTAAAACAAAACATTTGTAAAAGGCTTTTAGACAAATAAAAGATCCGGACAGATCTGGGGTTTTGGATTTGAACAGAGAGCAGAACATCCCGAAAACAAAATAGGCTTTTAGAAAATAGTTTTAGGAAAACAGATGCATGCTGATGTCATGATGATGCACATAATAAAAACAACGATGATTCTCTAGTAGCGGTTTTACCCGGGGTGCTACAATTCGACACCAATAACAATGGATCTCGCCCTCGAGATCCGCCTCCTAGTACGGGGAAGAAAGCTGATGACCTGAATATTCTCACTTCGTGTAGATCCTCGCGATACCACTAACAAGGGTTCTTTCTTCATCTTGAAATTGGCGACACCACCAACAATGGTCGTTGTCCATGATTGTCGAGAGAACACTACGGAGAAACAAAGAAGAGGGTCGAGGTCTCAAAAGATAAGGCCACCCCTAACTTCTGTGGAAGGAGTAAAGTTGCATGATCCACCAATTCAATGCACGCGAATGATAAGAGTAGTCGGATGGTGATCAGTCCATCGCGCACCCAAAGCATTACTCTGCACAAGAATGGTAAAATTATGCAACCAACTCTCGGATTCAGACTGAAGATCTCGACAAGCGAGGTTCGGAAACAAAAGAGGGATGGAGATTCTCATCAGACCTGATGCAGATAACTTCATCATATCGGAAAACACCGGAGGATAGAAAGAAAAAAATTTAGTGAATTTTCGATCCACTGAAAGGTACAACAGATGAAAGATTCATCAGATAGCATGAATGTCGGATGTCGAAGCACCATTACAAAAGGAACGGAGCGAAACCCTAAAGGTACGACGAAAACCCAACCACAAGAATTCCTGGACTCGAAGAAAGGATAAGAGAGTAGATTCAAAACACACAGAGGTAAGAGAAGAATAGCATAGGGGTAAGGAGTAAAAGCAGAGCTAATCAGATCTATCCAACAGATTTTCCAAAATAGTTTTGACACTCTACCACATCCGTTAGCTAGGTTATCCTACAGACTGGACCATTGGGGTATCGCAATTGCTGAGCTCTGATACCACTCTGTAACACCCTCAGAATCGGCCCTATGCAAGTTTCAGCGCTTCCCGCCATACCCGCATAGAAACGATTAAAAGGTGCCCACCAGGCACTTGCGTGCGGGTGGAAAACGAAGTAATATCATTACACAATAGTCCTCGATGAAACCCAAAAAACATATATATACAACAGCGACTCAATGAGTCAAGAATACAGTTATACAGTACAAAGATCCAAATCACCTTGAAAACGGTACAGCGTACGAGTACGGACAAGACGCAAATTGAGCTAAGAGCCCTGAAGAATAACCAATGGCGTCCATAACCCTGCCCAGGCCAAGCCAGAAGGTTTACCCTGCTAACGACGTCGATCTCGAACCTGCTAAACAAAAGGGGTGCCAACAAAGGGCGAAAAAAAAGAGAGCAGTCAGTACTGAGGCCAGTACACGACGAGACTAGAATTCGGCGGTCCCCGCCTACATAGGTATGGTGGACTGAAGCGGCAGTGCGGCATGCACTAAACAACCTATAGAGACTCTATTGAACTTGCGGCTATCAGATAGTGATAAGAAAGACCTATTCCGATACAACCTGAAACTATCACCAAGCATACCCATCCTGGTATTTCCCCCTCGACAACAATCGAGGAAGTCAACCGAGAAACTCACACAGTTGGCAGTTTTATTCATTCTGTTATAGTTGCGACAATTACTAGTCAGATATAGATAGCATGAGTCATCCTGATATAATAAGCAGCGGGCAGTTTTAGTTAACCATTCTGTTGTAGTTGTAGTACTTACTAGTCAGATACATATAGCATGAGGCATCCCAAAACCCAGCATTTGTTGGTACTTTTATTTAGCCATTCCGTTAGAGTTGCAATACTTACTAGTCAGATACAATGGTAACAAGCGACAACCCAAACCAGCAATTATTGGCAATTTTATTTAGCCATTCCATTATAGTGAAGCTGATTACTAGTCATTATAAAGTCAAATTTATAGCACTACTTTAGTTATCGTTGTCTATGATCGAGATACTGTGCTCCAAGTCGTCCATAACCGCGGACACGGCTTTCAGAAAGTTTTACCCTGCAGGGGGCACAAATAGCAACACAGGCACGATCAACCTCGAGAAAAACCAATAAAAACACAACGAGGCATCACGACAGAGCAATTGCAAGATTCATATAAATTTCAGGGGCCACCCCACCAAGCTACCCGCTACGAAGTTGGCCGGCTCCGAGATGGACCCAGAGGTTTGTGATGACGGCTGTAAACGACTAGGGACCCAAAAATGTGACTGGGCTTGTCGATACCGCGAAAACGTGGCACGGGGTTCCAAAATAGTACAGGCGCTCCACGCGCAATCATAATAAAGCAGTAAAGCATGGCATAAGTACAGGATAGTAATAAAGCCCCAAACTACTTGTGGCCCCAAGAAATAAGATATGACTCAAGCTCTTGCTAGGGGGATTCATGGTCCCACATGCGGATAGTGCGAATATTCAAAGAATAGGTATCAAGTCCTCGGGTCCTACGGGACACAAGTGGACGGTTAAAAACCAAATAACATCTATTGCCCACCTGTGCCTCTGCAGTATTTACCTACTTCAATTTTAGTTATTAAACAGTAATTAAAGTTATAATCATCTCCAACATTAAACATGCGGCATTACTCCAACAACTGTGGAACATTCACGGCGCGATACATCACCTGCGCAAGCAACTACGACTCGCAAGGCCGACTATCTACCAAACAACAGATAATAGGATGTGTCAATATAAGGGCTGCAGGGAAGTATAACGGGGTACAGATTCTACAGCATCGCAACACAGATAGCAATAGATCAACAGGAGGAAATAAAGACTATGAATGTAAAAATAGGTAGAAAGGGGGAGAATGCTCGCCTAAAAACATTGTCGAAGGTTTATCCGAATATCGGGTCGACACTCGCATCAACTCATCGGCCTAATCCGTGAAGAAGAAAGCACTAGAAGAAACACCGGATACACTATTTAATACTACGGCAGAAGATCGGGCATGATGCATGTATGATGCATGACATGGCAAAGATGCGATGCAATTAGGAAATATTAAGCGAAACTGGGGTTCCGACATTTAATTAGATGGTTTAAGTTGTTTAGATACCCCGCAATTTAAATATTATCTTGACAAGGCAAAATATAGCACCGGTTCGCTACACAAATTTAAATGGGACCAATATTAGACTAGATTTGCCCGCATATGGTATCCATATTTAATTTAGGTGAATCATCTAGATACCCCCAAACACCCACAATATGTATGCAAACATGTTCATTTAAAATGCAATAAGTAGATATCATATTATAAAAATATGGTCTCAAGAAAGGGGTCGCACATTGGGTCGACGATCTTGGGGTTCCAAAGGGTTCGACGGGGTTCGGGTCTCTGGATGCCGAGAACGGGCTTGATTATCGGTGTCTACCTTGGGTCTAGACATCGGTAGGTCTTGGTGATGATTATGTAAACTTCACGAGCCTTGCAATAACATCAGCCATTAAACAGAACAGGATCACAGGACACTGTGAGAAGGCCATGTTCCACTCGCGCATTAACTCAAACATTTTGCAGACAGGGGTTAGGGAAGTCCCTGGCGCATGCGAGCAGGAACACTGGTGACTAAAACAACTTGAAGCAACAGACGCTCGCGTGGGCAGCCCAAAGCGGACAGAACCTGCAAGCCCAACAAGGGAGGAGGCTAGCGAATGAGGCGGGCCCAGGTTCGACGGGGAGTTGTTGGTGCCTCAGAAGCACGAGAGGAGACGACGGCGGCGCGGGATCCGCACTGCATGAGGGGAGGGCAGCAAACACGCAAGGAGGTATCACCGGCGGCGGCTCTCCCAGGGGTAAGGAACCCCGTGGCAGCGGCAGTGCAGACGATGGAGAGGCGACATAGAAAGAGGCGGAAACGGGCGTGGAGCGATGGCCCCAGGGCGGAGTCAGGCGGCCACAGAGCTCGCGGAAGGCGCAAAGGGCGACGCGACCGAGCGGATCCGGCTCGAGAAGGAGGGGCTCGCCGGCAGGAACCAGGAGCTGCAGGGGAGAGGTGGGTGAGGCGAGGCATGCGCGGGTGACGAGCAACGCCGGATGAGAGGGAGGAGGTGGAGGTTTCCGTGAGAAGGGAGGCGTGGGTATTGGGAACGAAAGGAAGGGAGCAGGGTGGGGTCGGGAGCGATAGGAGGGGAGTGGGGCCAGGGTGTCAGTGGTGAGAGGCAAGGCAGGGGCGGTCTAATCCGGAAAGGAGAGGTGGGTGCGTGTGTCGAGTCCAGGGATGGGTCGGGCGCAGCGTGTGGTTGAATGGGGGTGGCGGCAACAGGGAGTTGGGGTGTGGGTGGATTAGGTGGGATGCTAGGGTTAGGGTTTTCTGGTTGATGTGGGGCTAGGATTAGCTAGGGTTTGGAGTAGGTTTTGGGGTTGTAGGTGGTCTGGCTAGCCGGGCCTTTGGGCCTGGCGGGCTGGACTGCCTTCCCCAACAAAATATATTTATTATTTATTATTTTTATTTATTTTAAAACAAAACATTTGTAAAAGGCTTTTAGACAAATAAAAGATCCGGACAGATCTAGGGTTTTGGATTTGAACAAAGAGGGGAACATCCCGAAAACAAAATAGGCTTTTAGAAAATAGTTTTAGGCAAACAGATGCATGCTGATGTCATGATGATGCACATAATAAAACAACAACGATTCTCTAGTAGCGGTTTTACCCGGGGTGCTACAAGAAGTCATGTTGTTAGTAGTGAATATGTGATGAGTTATTATTCAATTGTTTAGTATTTAAGTTGTGGTGTTATTCTTCTAGTGGTGTCATATGAACGTCGACTAAATGACACCATTTATGGGCCTAGGGGGATGCATTGTGTATTTGGCTACTAATTGTGCGGTTGCCGGAGTGATAGAAACCTGAACCCCTGTTAGGACACCTTTGCACAAGGGAGCATAGGATCTTAGAGTTTAAGGCTGTGGCTAGATTTATATCTTAATTACTTTCCTGTAGTTATGGATGTTTGTAGGGGGTTTAATCAAAAGTATGTATTAGTCCAAGCACGGTCGGTATGTTAGCACAGGTTCACCCACACAACACTTACAACACCAAAGAAGAGTACTCAGCTATTTGAAGCGAAAGCACTTGACAGAATTCCCATGTGTCCTCGAGAACGTTTGGTCCTTATAAGTATTTCCATAGGCTTGTCCTTTGCTAAGAAAGGATTGGGCCACTTGCTCCGTTTGTTTGTTACCTTTGTTACTTGCTCCTTGTTTTGTTTCCTTGTCAGAAAACCACTAAAATCCATTTGCTAAGTATTCACAGGGATTTCCTGCTCCATACCACTACTCAGCACCTTCTGCTCCTCGTTGGGATCGACACTCCTATTTATCGAAAGTACTACGATACACCCACTATACTTGTGGGTCATCATGTAGCACCCCGGAAAAACCAATACTAGAAAATAGCTTTTTTGTTTACTATTTTGTGCATCATGATGACATTATGCATCATCCTGCATTCATAACACCTTTGGTCATATATTTAATCTTGCATTTGGTTCTTGATAATTTATTTTGGTTCGTCCTCTACCTCTTTTATGGTTGGTGCCATATGTGTTGGAACCATAATGTCATTTAGATTTGGTATCTTGAAAATTCTAATTTGATAACATGCCCAAATTGAGTTGTGGGCATCATATCTTAATTCTATCTATTTGATTTTATCTATATCTATCATCATGTGCCCATCTTCATCTCATTTATATCCCTTCTATCCTATATGCTTGGGTAGGTCTTCTCTCTCTAGTCTATCATTTTGCCAACATGGTCGCCTAATTCTATTCCACCTCTATTCTTATCCTACATATGGATCTACCATATCATGTGATTCCTTTTAACCATAAGCCATATGCCACCTTTTTATTGTGACATATTCTCATATGTTATTTTCCTTCTACGCTTCTTTTTCACCTAAACTATGCCACATGTCCTACATAATGCCATGTCATTTTATTGTTCTTACCACATACTCCCTTTCCACCATATAAAATCATGCCTATTATATTGCCTACACCCCATATTTTTTGCATCTACTTAATCTATGCCATAATATTCTCCCAACCTTGTCTTCATTGAAATATTTCTTTTCCTCTTGCCCCTTATTATAAAGCTCTCCAAATAATTTTTAACATAGGAATAAAAGTTTGTTTAAAATCTGCCGCTACCTCTTTGCTTGTTTATCTCCCTCCTAAACTTTAAAAAAATCAAATAGCATGTTTATAATCTTTTTCAAGAAGCAACCTGTCTGAATCCCCTCTATACATTTTTTCCCTTTCTAAAAACCAAAACTGAACCGGAGCCTGACCCTTCTAAACCTGAACCAGTGCCCATGTGCATCTTCTCCGTACGGACGAACACCCCTCTCAGCGAACCCTGCCAGCAGAGCAAGCCGCGGCCTCCTCTCCCCTTATCCGTCCCCAACAACCATAGACTAAACCCTAACCTAGCCCCTGCAGTGCCGCCGCCACCCCTTTTACTCCTTCCTCGCTTTGTTCTGTCCAATTCTAGGTAGTCCGAAACTTCAACATCTACCAAGAGCGACCGCCATATTCTTCCAGTGGCGAAGCTGAGACCAAGCTTGGAAAACGATGCGTCTCCCCCATCCTTTTTGCTACAGAACCGGGGCCGGAGCCATCTCGAATCGTCATCGCCATCAACATATTCCTCCCGGAGCACCTACGCTTCCATCTTCAACCTCTGTGTCCGTGCGCATCGACATCCTCCACTTCGCTGCAACCATCCGACTCTCCCCCGCCCTTGCCAAGGTCGTCCTGGACCTCAAGGTGAGGCCCCCATCCTATTCCCCTATTTACGAGAAAATGACGCAAAACTACCACATTTGAGACGATCTTGTTAAAATTCTACCACCTTTGGGTTTTTTGACACATAAACACCACTTTTGGGGTATGTGTGTGACAGAAAGCGCTAAATGGCCGTGTTTAGTCGTCTAACAGCATTTCTGGCAGGTGGGGCCCGTTGTCAGTGCTGTCATGGCACGCACATGATGGAGGGAGGCAACGGCCGTGAAGCGCGCGTTAGGGCAGCCCCTGTCCCTATCGATTTCAACAGCTAGTCCAGCTCTGTTTCCCCACTCTTTCCCAGCCCGTCGTCGCTGTGTCGTCGCACCGCCGCCGCACCGCCGCCGCGTCTTCTCCCCGTCACCGACCGTTGTCGCCATGGTTTCGTGGAGCGATGGTGAAGAGTCGACGCACTACTCGACCTCGTCTGACGATGTGAGTACCTGTAGATCTCCTGCACCTGCCTTTTTCGATTTATAGTTGAATTAGATTTGGATTCAGGTGGTTCCTTGTCTAATTTCTGCCACGTTTCAACATGTTAGAGTATGAACAACACCTACGATTCAGATTTTTGCGGTTTAGCCGACGATGGGGAGGAGCCTGTGCTCTGCAATTGTGGATTTGTGGCTGCCAATTTTGTAGCTTGGGGGGGCTGTAACACTAGAAGGAGGTACCTAGCTTGTGAAGGGCAGCAGGTATGTGAGCATTTCCTAATTAGTATAGATAGTCAGTGCTGGTAATGTCAGTATGTGTTAATTAGTATGTGTTAATTTATAGTGTTCCTTAAATGATGTAGGAAGGAGAGAAGTGTTCATATGTGCATTGGGTTGATCCAGTGTGGCCAGATTCTCTGATGAAAGCAATGGGCAAGCTATGGGAGATGTTTGAAGAAGCTAAACAAGGCAGGGTGAATGATGCACTGGACAATGTTGAGAAGAAGTTTGATTTTGAAGACCAAATTAAGAAGTTGAACCAAGATTTGAAGAAAGCTCAGGATGAAGTTGAAAAAGAAGTGAAAGAGAAGCAGGTGACTTTAGCCCTCAAGGCTAAAGCTGAACAAGCTCTCATGGCTGCAAGGGCTGAAATTCAGGAGAAAATGACCACTGAAGCAACAACTGTCAACATGCACAAATATTTGTTGGTGAAGGCAGAGAGAGAAAGGGACAAGTACATGGAGGAGAAGAGGAAGCTGCAGTCCATTGTATCAGATTTGTTGAAGGAGAAAGAGGGCTACAGGGTCAAGTTCAAGAAGATAAAGGAGATTGTTGAGATGTAGTTTTATTATGATGTGAGCAATGGTTTAATTATGCTTTGAACAATGGTTTAATTATGCTTTGAACTATGGTTTTATTATGATGTGAGCTGTAATATGTAGTGAACAATCTTTGTTGTGGAAATTATGAGCTTTGAACAATGGTTTTATTATCTGAATTATGAGCTTGTTGGTGAAGGCAGATCTTTGTTGTGGAAATTATCTGAATTATGAGCTTGTTGTTCTTTGTTGTTGAAATTATTTGTGAACAATGTAAAGCATATTTGTTATTGAAATTATATGTGAACAATAAAAATTGTGTAGGTAGTATCATTCATTTAGAAGGGCAGATAAAATTACTGGCAGCATAATAACACTCACTTGCTCATTTTCTCCAAAATACCAGTACATAGTCTCATTCACTAGAGGTCCAACAGTTTGCACACCAAACACTTAAAATTAGAGGTTCACCAGGTAGCAGAATGACAACAGATGCATTTGACACAGCAATCACACATTTCCCCCATCTAGAGGTCCAACATGTGCATCTCTCCCAGCAGATGCATTTGCCCCAGCATTTAAATAGGACATGAAGCCTCTTTCTTTCCTAGGTGTAACAAAAGATGATCTTGCTGCAGGAGTTGATGATCTTGGTGGCCTTGGAGCTGGTTGAGCTTGGGGAGGTGCAACAGTGGAAGATCTTGGTGGCCTTGGAGCTGGTTGAGCTTGGGGAGGTGCAACAGTGGAAGATCTTGGTGGCCTTGGAGCTGGTTGAGCTTGGGGAGGTGCAACAATGGGAGTTCTTGGTGGCCTTGGAGCTGGTTGAGCTTGGGGAGGTGCAGCACTTGAAGAAGATGCTCCATCTGGCTTTGTCCTATTTGCCTGTTAGGAAACATAGTTAAATCAGCAGAAAAGTTTCTACAGGTGTTATGAAGCATAGTTTAATCACTGGTAGTTTCCTTACCTTGTGATTGTTTTTCCTTAATGCAAGATCTGGTCTGAGAGGCTGTGAGCAGCTTGTATATTTGTGTCCTTGCAGTTTGCAGTTACTGCAGGTGATAGTGGCCATCCTGGAAGATTCTTTTGGCTTTGGCACCTCAAATTTTCCTTTTCTTCTTTTTTCTTGCCTTCTTCCCTTCTGGTGATCTTTAAAACCAGGTGGCATGATGTCTTCAGTGTCAGTTTTGGTCCATCCATGTTGTTGTGGCATGGGATAGAAAACAGGCTTGTAGCATTTGAAGAAAAAAGGTTTCTTGTAGAATTCATACACATAATCTTCTGGATATTCACCAGCTTTGTATATGGCACTAACAGCATGATTGCATGGCAATCCAGATAGATCCCACTTCCTACAAGAACAACTTCTTTTTATCAGATTCAACTCATAAGTGTGATCTCCACTTTGCACCTGCCACAGTCCATCATCTGCCCTTTTTGGCACACAATTCCTGGCAAATTTCTTGTTCAATTCTAGTTTTTCTGCATAAAAGGGTGTTATCTCCCATGATGCTTTCTGTCCTCCTTCCCTCTTTTCATCAAACCTAACCATCTGTTTGTCATAAATCCCTACAAGCATTGTCACAATGGGTTTGTTTCTCTCATCTAGAATATATCTGTTGAATACTTCACTCAAATTGTTGTTGACCAGATCTGTCTTATCAAAGGCCCACCTTGCCCATGTGTTCACAGGAATTTTGGACAACCACTGCCAAGCAAGTTCACATTGCTTCTTCATTTCTTCCATTGCACTGTCAAAACCATGTTTGGTGTAAGAATAAGCAGCATTGTCCATGCATTTCTTCAAATCCTCTCCTCTGAAGCCTGCTATCTGAAAGTTGGCATAAATATGCCTAAGACAGAATCTGTGGGGAGAGTTTGGGAACACATTTGAGACAGCTTTGATTAGCCCCTTCTGTCTGTCAGACATTATTGTGTAGTGGCCAAACTGTCCTTCTTCTCCACCTAGGGCTTCTTTCAATTGTTCAAGAAACCACTGCCAATTAGCAGTATCTTCCTTAGCAACTATAGCCCATGCAATAGGATAGATATTATTGTTGCCATCTCTACCAGTAGCAGCTAAAATTTGAGCTCCTGTTGTGAGTTTGATGAAGCAGCCATCTAAGCCAATGAAGGGCATGCATCCTTCAAGAAGTTCAAGCCTTGCAGCATTGATACAAAAGAAAAGGCCATGAAATCTGGGCTTGTCACTGATAAACACTTGCTGCCCTTTTTTAATTGCTTCCTGCTCTTCTTCTGTTGGGCCAGTAATAGTGGTCACAATACACCTTAAACCTGGATTTTTATCTATAACAGTTTGCAAGTAGTCTCTAATTCTGTGGTACTGTCTCTTGTGATCCCCCATCACCTTTTCCCTTGCTTTAGTCTTTGCCCTATAGGCCATTCTCTTTGGCACTTCAACACCAAAATCCTTTTTTGCTTTGTCAACTATGGTTCTGATGCCTGTGTTTGGATCAGACCTGAAGTTGTCAACATACACATTGCTCAGAAACTTGCTAGTAACTCTATTGCTTGATGGTTCAGTTGGACAACAGTGCTCCAAATGCATTTTCTTTACACAGAAACTGCTCTCATGCTTGATTTTTGAAGCTGACATAAAGAACTGGCAGTTGTACTTCTCCTTCTTTGCTGGCTTACAACAAACAATAATTCTATCTGGCCCATTTTTGTGGTAATGGAAATTCCTAACTTGAGCTATGTGAAGCTGACACAATGCCTGCCTAAACTGATAAACATCCTTGAAACATAGCTTCAGCCTAAACTGTTGCTCAGGATTTTCCCTAGTTTCATCATACCACACCCTCTTTGGTTGCTTCTTTGCTCTGCTTTTTCTCCCATTTGGCAGCACAAATGGTAGAGGCTCAAATCCATCATCCTCTTCTTCTCCTAGGAAACCTAACTGCTCATTATCTTCTGGATCAGAAGGAGCCCAGTCTTCCTTTCCTGGTAATTCATCTTCACAATGTGACCTTGTAGTAGGGCCCCTCCTCCTCACTCTTTTCTTCACTTGTTGCTCTATAAAAATATCCTCTGGCTCTGACTCATCCTCATACAGTTGCTCATTAGCCTTCCTCTTCATCTTAGCTGCTATTCTTTTCTTACTCTCCTCTATTTCCTTCCTCCTCATCTCCTCTAACTGAACCAGGTCAACCTGGCATGGATACATCCAACTGTCACTGCCATCAGATGCTTCTCCCTCATCTTCTTCTTCATCTCCCTCATCTTCATCTTCTGACATCCAATTGTCAGCATTATGTGTGCACAAAGGCTGAAAGTACACACTGTTCTGGGTCTCAATGAGGTTATGACCATGCTCTTCCTCCTCTAAATCACATGACATGTGACTTGGATAAGATTTTGCATATAATTTTTCTGCCTCCTTGGACTTCACAGGAGACACAATAATTGCTTGTTTACTCTTGTCTCTCATCAAAGTTAAAACCAGTTTTTTAGACCTTTCATACTTCATGACCATCTCTTCCACCTTACAGTTGCTATCCACAATTTCTAGTCCATTCAGTCCCTCCCCTTCTGATTTTACATAGTACATTGAATCAGAAAGACCATAACCTTCCTTCTCCATCAGTGACAACAAATTCAAAAACCTAATATCTGATCTTAGCATTTTTGTTTGCACAAATTTAGCACCATCAAATTGAATGTAAAGATCCCAAATCTCTGAATGTGGCCTAAAACAAAGATAAGAGAATGTGCAATCATAAGAGAATGTGCAATCCCAAATTATTTTCTACTGCTAAATCACACTAAATCACACACAAATCACACTATATCACACTGTTGAATCCCCAAATTCAAAAAAGAGAAAAATGAACCTTACCCGCCGTCGGAGACATAGTGGCTGAGCGGGTCCTCGCTTAGCTGGCTCGCCGTAGCCAGCTGCAGCTGCGCTGGAGAAGATTCCGGCTAAGCTGAAGAAGCTTCCTGCTCCGGCGGCGGCGCCGCGTCCTGGTCCGGCCCCGGCGCGAGATCCATCGACTCGCGGTCTTCATCAGAGTCCAAATCGATGGACCCCATATTGAATCCATGCCCGAAGAGCACCTGCCGCACGAAACGACCGCCGCCGCCTCCACTTGGACCCCCTCCGTCGCCGCCCTCTATCCCGCCGCCACTCGCCATTGCTGTTCATGAGGAGAGATGTTCGAGCGGCAAAGTAACTGAAACAGCCCGCGAGCGGACAGGGGCTGCCCTAACGACCCCCGTCAATGCGCGCTTCACGGCCGTTGCCTCCCTCCGTCATGTGCGTGCCACGCCAGCACTGACAACGGGCCCCACCTGCAAGAAATGCTGTTAGACGACTAAACACGGCCATTTAGCGCTTTCTGTCACACACATACCCCAAAATGGTGTTTATGTGTCAAAAAACCCAAAGGTGGTAGATTTTTAACAAGATCGTCTCAAATGTGGTAGTTTTGCGTCATTTTCTCCCTATTTACCCATCGTCGTACTATGATAGAAGCTCTGCATCTGCTGGTGCCCTCCTCTCCTATAGCGCTAACCTCGCCAAGTTTCAGAACAGCAGTGGCGGTGTTATTCGCTTCAGTTTTTGTCAATTAGAACCCCGTTCGGTTTGGTCAAAGGATCTTAGCCATCTCTTTGTTCACCAACAGCATCGTAGCCCTGTGGTTACTTGCTTGAAATCTGACGGGAGATTCCTGGTTCGACTCCCATATCCCCCTTCAATCGTACTGTTTTTGCCTCTGTCAACTCTGAACCCAAATTCAGTTAAGACAGTTAACCACAGCTCCTAGTGTCATTCAAAATTGGTGAGTTCCCTTCCTAAACATCAAGCCATCCGCAGCTCAATGGTTAGCCCTTTATTTTGCCATCCTAGAGGATGCAAGCTCAAATCCCAGCTTAGGTAGTGTTTATTCCATAGCTTTTAATACTTGTCTCCAATCTTTCTTTTGCCACCTAATTATTCTATATTATGAGTTCCATAGCTCCAAATGAAATATGTTACATATGAAGCTTTATCAGAAAATTTCAATGAACCTGTTCATGCCATGTATGATCCTGTTTACATATTGAATCATGCCATTTAGGTGTAATTTCGCATAACAACGAATAACTAAAATATGAATATTTGGAAAATTCTAAATATAATTTCCTGACTTTGTTTAAATAGAAGTAGCTCCTCCATGAATTTATTTTCATGCTTTCTCCACATTTAATCTTGATGGGTAGATAAATAACTTGAATTTTTAATTAATTGTCGAGACCCCGATTTCTCTTAATATTTCCTAGCTGCATCGCATCTTTGTCATGTCATACATTATACATGCATCATGCCTGATCTTCTGCCGTAGTATTAAATAGTGCATCCGGTGTTTCTTCTAGTGCTTTGCTTCTTCACGGATTCGACCGATGAGTTGATGCAAGTGTCGACCCGATCTTCGGATGAACCTTCAGCAATGTTTTCAGGCGAGCATTCTCTCTCTTTCTACCTATTTTATATTTCTAGTCTTTATTTCCTCTTGTTGATCTATTGCTATCTGTGTTTCGATGCTATAGATTCCGTACGCCTTTAAACTTATCTGCAGCCTCTATATTGCCATGGACACCTTCTATTACCTGTTGTTTGGTAGATAGTCGTCCTTGTGAGTCATAGTCGCTTGCTCAGGTGCTGCTTCGTGTCGTCGATGTTCCATCGTTGTTGGCTAGTTGGCACATGCTTAATGGTGGAGATGATCATGGATTTAATTACTATTTAATAAATAAAATTGAAAGTAGGTAAATAATGCAGAGGCAACGGTGGGTAATAGACAATATTTGGTTCTTAACCGCTCACTGGTGTCCCGTAGGACCCCGAGTTGGTGACACCTGTTCCGAGATCGAGCGCGCTAACCATAGGTGGGGTGTGTGGGCACCCCCATCGATTAGTACCTGATTTCAAAGTACTATACTAGGGGCCACAAAGTAGTTTGGGGCTTTATTACTATCCGGTACTTATGCCATGCTTTACTGCTTTATTTATGATTGCGCGTGGAGCCCCTGTACTGTTTAGCAACAAATGTGGAATGTTTCCGTGGTATCGACAAGCCCAGTCACACTTTCGGGTTCCCAATCGTTTACAACCATTGACACAAACCCTGGGTCCGTCTCGAAGACCGGCCGACTTCCTTGCGGGTAGCTTAGTGGGGTGGCCCCATGTGCTTGCTTTGGGTTTAGGAAACGTCGTGTCCGAAACCCCGTCGACATACTGTTGGGTGTATGTTTTGTGATGTTGTACCTACATGATCTGACTACAAGGGTGTAGGTGCATGTGGAAACTTTGGTGCACCCCTGCAGGGTTTAATCTTTTCGAGAAGACGTGTCCGCGGTTATGGACGACTTGGAGCACAGTTCTCGATCACAGACAACTATAACTAAGTTTACTGTTCTAAAATGACATGTATCTGATATGACTAGTAAGTTGGACAACCACCATGAATGAATGAATAAAACTGCCAACTGTGTGAGTTTCCTCGGATTGACTTTCTCATTTGGTCTCGAGGGGGAAATACCAGGATGGGTATGTTTGGTGGTAGTATAAGGTTGGTTCCGAATAGGTCTCTCTTATCCCTATCTGATAGCCGACAGTTGTATCGAGTCTCTATAGGTTGTTTAGTGCATGCTGCGTTGCCGCTTCAGTCCACCATACCTATGTAGGCGAGGACCGCCGAATTCTAAGACTCGCCGTGTACTGGCCTTAGTACTAACCGCTCTCATTTTTTCCTTTGCCCTTTGTCGGCACCCCTTTTGTTTAAGCAGGTTTGAGATTAATGTCGTTAGCAGGGTTACCCTTCTGGCTTTGCCTGGGCAGGGTTATGGACGCTATTGGTTATTCTTCGGGGCTCTTAGCCCAATTTGCATCTTGTCCGTACTCGCATGCTGTATCATTTTCAAGGTGATTTGGATATTTGTACAGTATATCTGTATTCTTGACTCATGGACTAGTGTTGTATATATATGTTCTGTGTGTTCAATCGTGGACTATTGTGTAATGATATTACTTCGTTTTACAGCCGCACGCAAGTGCCTGGTGGGAACCTTTGAATCATTTCTATGCGGGTTTGGCAGGAATCGCTAAAACTTGCATAGGGTCGATCTGAGGGTGTTACATGTTGGCTCTGCCATCCTGACGATTCTATGACTTTGCAGGCCCTGGTTAGCACTAGTAGCTAGGCCTCTGATAACGGTGAACCCGCTAAGGGTAATGATCCCATTGTTATGTCGCTAGGAAAGCTGGATAAAATTGCCGGCTCTACTGCTACCAGCATGAAGAGGAAACAAAAACAGGAGATTCCCAAGCTAGCCCAAACATGTCTTGAGAATCAGGTACTCACTCTGGAAGAAGCGAGCTAGGAGACGGAGGATGTAAAACTGGTGCATCTAGTGGACTAGATCCGGATCCAAGACCAAAAGGTCGAAGCTGGAGAACTGCAAGTGCAAGATGCCGCTCCCATCTCCCTTGCAGAGAAGGCCTTCCACAACACGAAGATCGAATTTGAAAAGCTGCACTTGGAACACATTGTATATTTTCTGACTATTGTTTTGTAGTATTTTATTATCATATCCTCTATCCCCCAATTATAAAGTCGGATAATTTTCATAGCATAAGATTCGAGTTGATGCTTATAGGTTTCAAAAGAATGATATAGAGTAGCCCCCAAGGCTCGTGCTAGATTTTAACTTTATTAAAGTTGCAGCCTGAGTCTTGGTAGCCGTTTGACGGTATTTTGCATTTAACTTAGATTAATTACATATTACAAATAGGAATTGCTCAAGAATATGTGCAACAAGCAAAAACAGATCAAAGCTTTGCGACTTGAAAATTCCAAGTTGCATATTGAAAAAGATGAAGCAGAAGGTAAACATTTCTGACATTCAGCCATAGTCGTTGCCTTAGTCGAATATTTATTATAATTGTTATTTTTTCCTTTGCAGACTTTCTGTAGGAGTCCAGCAAGATGGTGGAGGAAGCAGAAAACTTCAAGGTCTTCCAGATGGGAAATGAAGAGCTTCACCAGGAGCTGAAAATGCTTAAGGATGAACAAGAGAAATCCATGAACAACCTCCTAGAATCAAGCAACATGGAGACTGAGAGGCTTGCAAAACTGGTGGCCCTCTGAATAAGAAGGTTGAAAATTTGAAGAAAGACTTTGAAATCCAGAAGGACCTTGTCCAAGCCTCCGAATCAGAGCTGAGGAATCTCCGGGAGGAGCATTCTTAGTGGAATGACTTTGTGCTTCGTAATTTTCCTAAGATTATCTTTCCTCTTCTATTTTCCGACGTTTCTTTGTCAGATTTTTTGATTTTGTTCTTTCCTAGATCCTCGGCATCTTTTCGACTCTCCATACGAACCTCGTTCCCAGCGCATAAATCAGTCGGAGCTATTCTTTTCGACTTTCGCTAGACTCTTAAAGAGGCTGGCGAGTCGGTGAGACTTTTCGACTTGAACAACTTGCTAGTGCTCAAAATGAAGGACAAGGCGAAGGAAATTCCGAAGCTTATCAAGGACTAGAAGATCTTGTACATCCAGACTGTTGCGCAAACTGCCCTCACTATGGTGATGATTTCACCATAGTGAGATGCAAATATGGCACGTCACCAAGGGCATCACCAACGAGGATGATGAGGGTAACCCACAGGACATCAAGACCATCCAAGAATCTTGTGCTGGTTATGCTTGTCACATGGTGGAGATGACGAACTACACGATGATATTCTTCTAGTCTGTCGTCGTGCCTCCTTCTCCAAAAGAGCCAGAACATAGCCTCATCGAGTGATATTGACTCCTGGGAAAGATGGCAATGATATTGACTCCAGTGCTCCAAAAAGTATCCACCGCCACCACCTGAATCTGCAGCATAAAACATTTGAAGCACTATCGTGAAACTTTTCATATGGTCTATATTGATGGGCACTATATTTTGTGTTCGCATGTGCTGGTATGTAAGAACTTATTTCTTTACTACTTAGCACTTTTTGTATATATTTGATGCGTGTGCTTGAAAATTTCTTAAGCACTTTGTGTTTACACTTATCATTTTATCTGGCTCTGTGCCTCGTCCCATTCCTGAGCCGGCCAACCTTTAGAACGGAAACTTTGCTGAGTCAACGGAGCACAATTGCTAACCCAGTTTAAACTCGGAAACAAGCCCGCGTCTAAGCAATCAAACAAAAAAAATCAAAGTATAAACATAAAATGAGATTTACACCCGAACATAACATTTTTATAGATTTTCAAAAGTCATAACCAGAATGCGCATGAGCATAAATTACTTTCAAGCATCCTGGAATTTTTGAAATTGACATGCTCTTTTGAAAATATGATGGTAAAAAACTTCTCATAAAATATATAAGGGAACCAATACTTTATTTCACTTTGAACATGTACATATGATTATAAGGAAATATAACTAAGAATAGAAGGGATGTAGCTATGCAATATTCCATGGACAATCTAATTCATCTGGGTTTGTACTACCACCAGCTCTCATTCTCATCCGAGTGTCAGGTCTTTCCTTGATTGGTCTCATATCGGTTAAATAATATGACCCGTTATACAGAAAACAGCTGATCATAAAAGACCCTTCCTAAAACAGGGAAAGTTTAAGCTTTCTCTTTTGCACAAGTCAAAGAACTAAATCAACCTTCCTAAAAAACGATTTTAAACTCATTGATTATGGTACTTTTGTAACTTCTGCTGATAGGCTATAGATCTCTGCTCAGCAATGACACGAACTTCTTCGATTATATTGAGATCTTCTTGTCGAGAAACTTCTACATCTTCTTCGATATATGCTTTTTCTCAAGGAAATTGATGGATTAAATAACTTGGAAGAACTGCTTCTGCACCGTAGACCAAGAAGAAAGGAGTATATCCGGCTACCATCTTAGGAGTTGTTCACAAGCTCCGTATCACAGACAGTAATTATTTCGCCCAATTTCCCTCCAGCACAATGAAGTGGTGCCTCAAGATGAGGTTGGAGTCCTTTTAAATAAGACTATTTTATCTTTCGACTTGTCCATTGGCTTGTGGATGTGCCACTAATGCAATATCCTTGTTCTTCACAGAATTCAGCCAATTCTCCCACGGAAAATTTGCTCCCATTTTCAGTTATGAAACTATGCGGATATCCGAATATGATTATCACGTCCTTAATGAAGTTTTTAGCTGTCACTCCATTGCAATTTGTTACGGGTTTAGCCTCGATCCACTTGGTAAATTTATCCACCATTACTAGTAGGTGAGTAAATCTGACACTTTGATGTTTGAAACGATCCTCACATATCAAGCCCCCAGACTGCAAATGGCCATTTTATAGGGATTTTTCATAGCTTATCAGCCGAAACATGTGTCTGACAAGCGTACTTTTGGCAGCCTTTGCATGTTTTGACCAGTTTCTCGGCATCTGCCTTAGTTATGAGCCAAAAGAATCCGTGTCAAAAAGCTTTTGCAACTAAGGATTTGGCTGCAGCGTGATGGACGCATTAACCTTCGTGGATCTCTAGTAAGATTTCTACTCCTTCCGGACAAATACAATGCTAAAAACCCGCAGAAACACTCCGCTTATAGAGCTCACCATTGATTATTGTATAGGCTTTTGCTCGTCGTACGATCTGTCAGCCTAGAACTTCGTATTCGGGTAATTTTCCGTCTATCAGGAAATCCAGATAGGGTTTTGTGCAGCTAGGAATTACAGCCAGAACTGCTACTAAAGGTGAGTTGGATTTCATGGGATAATCCTCATCAACTCCTGTGATAGAGGGATTTTTTAGGTGCTCGAGAAAAGCACCATCCGGAACTTGTTTCCATGCAGAGCCTATTCTTGATAAAGCATCTTCTTCCCCATTTTTCCCTCGAGGGATTTGTTGAACCTCAAAACCCTCAAATGATTTGGATAAGTCATCCATAATAGCTTTGTACGTCGCCATGTTCTTATTTGCGTTGCAGATATCGGATACTTGCTAGGCAACTAAATCTGAGTCTCCATAACACATGAGTCAAGTTATGCCAATGTTTTTGTCCATGCGTGTTCCATATAACAATGTTTCATATTCGGCAATATTATTGGTTGCCGTGAAGTGTATTTGCAACACATAGAACAGCTTGTGTCCTTGGGGTTACTTGAGTACGACGCTAGCCCTTGAGCCTCCTCGTGATTTTGCTCCATCAAAATTAAGGGTCCAGAACTCTGAGTCTAAAGGACTTGTGTTTTCTGTTTTCTCTGTCCTATTAGCGACAAAGTCAGCAAGTATTTGGGATTTTATTGTTGTACGTGGCGTGTACTCGATGTTGAAAGCTGCAAGCTCTATTCCCATTTTGTAACACATCATGTGGCGTCATGATTATTGATTATATCTCGCAGGGGAGCAATACTCACCACTGTGATCTTGTGCTCTTGAAAATAATCTCGTAGCTTTCTGGCAGCAAAGAATACTCCATATGCTAGCTTTTGCTAATGTGGACACCTTTGCTTCGACTCTATCAAAACCTAAATTAGATAGTAAGTTGGACGCTACACATTATCTTCGTGATTTTCTTCCTTGTGCTCCACTGACGTTACTACACTCATTACTCTATTTGTCGTCGCAATGTAGAGTAACATAGGATCCTATGGCTCTGGTGCTGCAACAATTGGTGGATTTGAATGTAGGTCTTTCAAACTTTGCAAGGCAGTGTCGACTTCTTTGGTCTAGACCAATTTGTAGGTTTTCTTCAAGAGCTTGTATAAATGTGCGACTCTTTCTCCGAGCCGGCTAATAAACTGGCTCACTGCTGCAATGCAACCAGTGGGTCGTTGCACGTCCTTCAAGAAAGTCGGCCTAGTAACTTTTAGTATAGCCTTGATTTTGTCTCGGTTCACCTCTATGCCTCTTTCAAACACGATGAAACCTAACAATTTTCCGGCTGGGATTCCAAAGAAGCACTTCTTCAGATTTAGCATCATGTTGAATTTGTGTAGATTAGCGAACGTTTCCTCCAAGTCAGAAATTAGTATTTCCTTCTTTTTGGTCATAAGCGCTATGTCATACATGTACACATGGATGTTGCGTCTGATTTGGTCGTTAAGGCAACGCTGCATAGGGGCGTTGATATGTTGCTCCTGCATTCTTTAAGATGAAAGTCATAGTTTTGTAGTAGGAGGTTCCGAAAAGATGTCTTTAGTTGATCCGATTTTTTCATCGGTATTTCGTGATATCAATAATATGCATCAAGCAAATAGAGTAATTATGACCCTGCCATGGAGTCGATAACTTGATCGATTCTTGGCAAAGGGAACAGATCTTTGGGATAATAATTGTTCAAGGCGGTATAATAAACACACATCCTTTAATCAATAGTGTCCTTTTTAGGGATGAGTACAGGATTTGCCACCCATTCTTCGTGGATGACCTCTTCGAGTTTAACGTCAGGGTACACATTAAGATAGTGCTCGACTAGTTTCCTAGGTACTCCGCTCATGTTTGAGGTTGCCATGCAAAGATATCTTTATTAGCTTTGAGGAACTCGACGAGAATGCTTTCCTATGCAAGGTATAAGCCTACCCCTATATTCGTCGTCTTGGAGGTATTATCTTCCTTTAGGGACATTTTCTTCATCTCTTCCGATGGCTTGAACTACAGACTCGGCTTCAGCACCTCGTTCTTGGTTGCGGGCATCTCGGATGGGTCAATGTTCTTCTTGATCTCCCGGTACTCCTGGGCATGCAGCACGACTTCGGCAAAGGTGACAGATCCGTCTTTGTAGTCTTGTGCTTTCTTCAGGTTTCCCCGGATGGTGATGACGTCATGGGGACGCAGAAGGTTTATCATTTTCTAGATGTAACAGGGACATGACATGAACGCCTAGTAAGCCGGACATCCGAAGATGGCGTGGTAAGCACTTTTGAATGGTACCACCTCGAAGGAGAGTGGATCGGTCCGGTAGTTGTCTGGAGTTTCAAATGCCACGTCTAGTGTGGTCTCACCTAGTGAATTCGCATGTCTTCCTAGTACGATACCATGAAAAATCACATTGATGTGGTTTAACTGGTTTTCGTGGATCCTCATGCGGTCGAGCGTATCAATATAGAGGATGTTGATGTTGATGCCACCGTCAATGAGAGTTTTAGAGAACTCATAGAAATCAATTAGAGGATTGACGACCATAGGGTACTTTCCCTGATTATGTGTTTTCTTTGGGTGACCATTATGGTCAAAGGTGATCGTTAAATCCGACCAATCCAGAAACTGGCGGATAGCCAGAACCATGGCATTAAGCTCATTGAGAACCACCTTTCTAAACTTTGTTGGCTAAGTCCCAAAGAAGCAGACATAGGTGTATTTCTTTGTAGTATAATCCTTCTTTATATCCGAGTTGGGCTGTGCGGCATCCGATTCTTCCATGTCAGAATGTTCTTTGGCCTCCTTTCCATTCTCGAAATTTTTCTTCCCTTTATGTCGCTTGGCCCTATAGCCAGTGGATTCATGTCTTTTTATGTCATCATTGAAACGACACTCAACATTGTTGTGGGTAGAACCTCCATTCCCGTCCGGGTGATGTACACAAGGGTTCTTGGAAATGTTGGCCTAGGAATATAATTTTCTAGGTTTCTCATCAACTCTACCCTAGACTTAGGAAGTTCCGCGGACTCTCCCCTGGCCTCCTTCGTGCCCTCCTTGTCCACCAAACCCGAAAGTTGTGTTTACAGCTGCATTATCCAGATTAGGCTTGTCTTATGAGGTATTCTTGTGCTAATGAGTTTGTTGTTTCTGCTGCTTTCCCATGTGTGGATTAGCCAGAATATTTAGCAGTCCATCTGAATCATCATCCGCATCTGCGTACTTGATCGCCATTTCTATCATCTCTCCCAAGTCTGTAACATGGTCATGCTTCATCCTGTGACGCAATAATCCGAATGGGAGCCCTGCAATGAAAGCTTCAATCGCAGTTTGCTTGTTACTCCCTCGCAGGAGTTTTTTTTGTCGATCAAGTGTCCGAGGTAATCCCGACAAGTTTCTCCAGGCCTTTGAGTGCAACGCTGCAAGTATCCAACTTTGCCGGACCACCTGTATGTTCCCTCAAAGTTTGAAAAGAATGCACTTTGCATATCATACCAGTTGTGAATCGAGTTCTCTAGTAGTTCATTGAGCCATGATCGAGTCGTCTTCCACAACATGAGTGGGAGATACCGGACTGCAACCAGCCTATTTCCTCCTTTGGCGATGCAGCAAGCCTAAAAAATCTTAAACCCAAATTTGGCCGAGATGCAACATCATAGGGTTGAATGTGTTTGGCAATGTCGAAGTCAACCGGAAAATTTGTTTGATGGATACGTGGGCCAAAGCACTTGGGTCCCACGTACACAACTTCATCCTTGTACCGTCGTGATTCTATATTAGACTCGATGCAATGGCGAGCGTCATTGGGTGAAAGAGACCTGCGTCTTGGTTGTTTGCTATTCCTGCATGGCAGCGGAGTCGGATTTCTGCTTCTTCTTCTGCCATTGCCTCAACTACCCCTGCGGCTCCCATGGCTGCGATGAGATCCTTCATGGTCACTGTTGGGTAGTGATGGTGGATTTGGTGGGTAACCTCGTGCTTGAGATGCGCGGTCCCAGATCTTTGTTATGATGGCTCCGAGGTTGGTTTCATCGAGCTCCATTCGTGCTTGTTTTAGGGAGATTTGGGTCATTCCTTCATCCGGCGTTATCATCGTTGCGGTGAGGCTCAGCCGGACATCTGGTGTGCCTGGGAGGTGGCATCCTTAACCGGTCCTATTATCTCTATCGCCGCACCTCTGGATCGTCGATGTGGATATTATGATGCCTACGATGGGGTTGGTAAGGGACTAATGCCCTGATGGCATCCTGGGACACAGCCAGAAGAACTCCCGACCAATCCCGTGTGGCCCTGCGATGATGACCGTTTGATCCGGTCCTTGAATTTTCTTCTTACCGAGAGATAGCACAATGACGCTGATCCGTATCCCTGCGGGGTCTTACATAAGCGCTTTGGCCTGCATCAGTGTGGAAAAATTCCGACTTTGATGCCAGCTTTCCACTAAATGATGCGGCCATCTTCTGCTGTTGCATTCCTTGTCGAAAATGCTACGCACTGCTGGACCTGTTCTGGAGATGGATTATTGGTGAGGATTGCTCGAGCAGCTGCAGCGTTCTCCACTATAGTGCTTTAGACTCGGATCTTCTCTCTGATTTTACTGTTGAATAAATATTTGTGGACCTTCGGGCTCCTATTAGCAAGAACCGCGCCACCTCTAGTATTGTTTGGGAGTCACTTGAATTTTGACTGGTACTGGGCGGTATTAATGTCTATCTGCTGTCTAATCTCGACAATCCATGTAGCCTCTTCGATCAAGAAGAAGTGATGCTTTACCAGATCCTCGGCCCTTTTCTCCAACTCATCCGGAGTAAGATCCGAACCAGTTGGGATTGGTATTGTGAGTGCATCTCCATAGATTTCACATGCACCCTTGGTGACAACGTATCCATCAAATAGAGGATCGATTGGTGGATCTCCATCCCGGTTCTCCATCTCAATATCCTCATCAACTTCTTCATCATTGGCTTCCTCTACCGGCTCTGTTGGTGTCGGGTTTTTGTTGTTCTTCTTCTTTTATCGCCCAGTAGCATTTACATGCGTACCGGTGGAAAAGACTTCTTTTGGTCCAGTACCGTGAGATAAGCTGCCATAAGTGCTTTCCGTTATGGTTGTCTTCTAGACCTCGGAAGAATATCCGGTGTCCATATCATCTTGCGAAGTTTAGTCTTTGTCCATTCTCTCATACAGACTCAAAGGATTCTCCGGCACACCTTGCGTTTGCTTGGAGATGTACTCTTCTTCATACGCTACCATCTCCTTCTCAAAGTCTCGGAGTTCCTGCAACATCAGTGATTCCTTAGCGGAAGCAGGCAAGTCAGTATTTTCTTTGATCGCATCAGGATCTAAGTTGTTACCGGCTCGATCATCGACAATGTCGGTTCTAGAGCCAATGTAGCATACAAAGCAATGCTTCTTTTTCTTCATGGACTCGAGGTAACATAATTGTTGGGTTTTCGCCTCTGCTTCTTCAAAGTTATGCTTGATCTCAGCAATTGCTTCATAATCGATGTAGGTGTACTTCATCATCTGATTTATCCTGTTCCTCAAGAGTGTTTTATTCTTCTCCAGCATCGGTAGAACCGGATCCCAAGTGAATATACTCCTCATCCATGTATCCGAACTCAACAGGGAGATCAGATCTGGATTTTTCTTCCACCACTTCTTCCACTACTAGAACGGGCTGGGTGGGTTTATGGTTTTCTGGATCTTGAACTCCTCCGCCTCCATAGAGAGAGTAGATCCAGATTTTTCTTCTTCCATGGTCATCACCTAAAGGGTGGGTTGGGCGGGTTCAGCAAAACCGAGATAGATATCAATCCCGCAGATTGCCATGATTGTGAAGGTCATCACGGGATAATTAGCTAGAATCTAGGTACCATCGAGAAGAACGAGAGGGACGTCACATGAGTAGACCACATGACCAATGGTGATTTTTTTCTCCGATTCTTGCATGTGCAGATTGCACCCGGAATGAAGGTCCAAAGGTCACCTACCCCACGGTGGGCGCCAAATGTTTTCGGATTGATGACAAATACGCCATAGGGGGTACTGAAGGCATTGAGAAGATGGGGTGTGAGCCGTATGGTGTTCCGGGAGTGGTGAGCCCAAGTTTACCTAGGTTCAGTTCCGGCTGCGGTGATGAAAACCTACTCCTGCGGGCAACCTAGTAATATATCGGCGAGAGCTGGATGGTACAGCAGATTACAGGAGAGGTTCGCCGGTGCGAGTTGGTTGTGGTTGATCTATGATCTAGTGCCCTAAAGGCCCCGTAGGTATGGCTTATTAATTAAAGGCGCCAGGATCTAGGGTTATAGGAGAGACCTATCCGGCTACTTTATAGAGTCGGTAACTAAGTACAACATGGACTAGAAGTAATCTACATGCCTAAGTTGGTAAGTCTTCTGGTCCTGTTCGTAGCTAGATTGGACTCTGTCTTCTTTCCTTCACTAGGCCACCCATGAAGCAAATATCTAAACCGTTGGTTAGCCACCCTAGACAGTGAGTCCTATGGGTATACCCGGAAAGTATGTCGCCAACACCAACTAAGCATTTTCGCCAATGTGTCATGTACACATGTCATCTTTGTTTACGTATCATGACCACGTGCCAATTTTCGCCTAAATGTCATGTCTAGGTGTCAATTTTATTCAATTAAATTTTTTTTGAACATACAACCGATATCTAGGACCCATGTTTACAAGAACATACCAAACAAGAACCACCGCAACCTGAGTGGCCGGACCCACCGAGACCTGACTTGTCGGACCCACCCGAACACATAATCCTGGGTAATAGAGATTAAATAGTAGCAAAAAGGGACGACTAGGGGATCAAACCCGCCACCATAACCACATCTTCATAGGAATATGACCACCACACCACTACATGTATATAGCCATTAGTTCATTGTTGGGCTTGGGCCTCCATCGGCCTAGACCTTTTTTGCTCCAGATTATTCTAAGACAATTGGGCCAACACTACATAGTCCATGAGAAGATCCATTGTGCTCCATTTTGCGGGCTTCCTATGAATAATAATTCCATAAAATAGCAGGACTTATTTTTGTTTTGAAAAGTCTAACATATGAATTTTCCATTAATTTTTGCATATGTCCTCGAATTGAGATGATAAAAAATCATTTTGTTAATTTTGAAGATACGCGCAACTTTTATGAGGAGAATTTCTCAATTTATGACCTATACTTTTTTTAATATTCTTCGTACATGATAGCATCTTGTTAATCTCGAATTCATGATCTGTTTGGTTGAGTCTTGCTAGACTCTTAATGGATCTCTGATGAAATAACATATTGTGAACTTCACAATGATTTTTACAAAAAATCATGAGAATTAGATCATGTAACTGTAGTTCAAATTTTTGTCACTTCCTATCAATCTGGTAGACATTTGTCTTTTCATGAAGGTTGTACGGAAAGGTTGAATATACCCAAGTTGGGACATTATCCATGAAATGTGGTGTATTATTTTTGAAAAATGGGGCGGTAACATTTTAAAACATTGATTTGGTTGTTGTGTCACAAAACACCCCGTTTTTTGCCATTGGAAAATGGAAAATGGTTTTTGTTGGAACGAAAATGAAAACTTCCTCTGGCAACATTGATCGCCATCGTAATATGCACATGCCTGCACAATATAGGCATATTATCACAAACTATGCCGCAATTCTAGCCATAACATTTGTTGTTTAGCCTAAAAGTCAAGAAACTTCATACATGATAGCTCATTTATGAGAACTCTTTTCCAAGATATTCGCAATACTCCAAGTTTATTATTTTCCATGCATACTGTGTCATATAAAATGAGGCAACGCTAAGGCTTTCCATTTTTTTTTGATTTTTTTGAAGTACTTACACCGATTTGAAAACATGGTCAAAATGGCAGGGGTGACCGTGCTCGTGTAGGGCTTGAGTCTTGCTAAACTTTCAGTGGATCTGTGATGAAATAAAATATTTTGAACCTAAAAATTACTTTTGCAAAAAAATCATCAGCATTAGATTATGTACCCATAGTTCAAATTTTGGCCACTTCCTATAGATTCGATGGACATTTGTATTTTTCATGAGGGTTGGACACAAAGGTTTAAGATACCCTAGCTGGGATATTGTCCATGGAATATGGTCTAGTATTTTTGAAAACATTCATTTCGTGGTTACTTCAAAAAACACCATGTTCTTGCCCCTCGAAAAATGGAAAATCGGTTTTTGCGGAAAAAAAAATGAAAACTACCTACGTCAACAATATTTGGTCGAAAGGAATGCAAGTATAGCAGAAGCTTCCCCTCGGGGTGATAAATGCCGTATTATATTCGTCTTATTTGGCCATCTTGATTTGATGGAACCCGGAGAAAGAGTCAAGGAAGCATAAGACATCCCATCCCGCTCAATGATTTGGCTGACTCGTGGAAATGGGAATGGATCCTTAGGGTAGGCCTTATTATGGTCCGTGAAGTCGATACATAGTATATTATTGTTTATGTGAGGCTTCGAAACTAGAACGGGGTTCGCGACCCACGTTGGGTGACACACTTCTCAGATGACCTGAGAGGCCTTCAGCTTCTGAACCTCCGAGATGATGAAGTCTTGCTTGTCCTGGCCTTGACATCGAACTTTCTTCTTTACCAGGTGGGATCTCGGGCTCACTTTCATACGGTGCTCATTCACCTCTCCCGAAACCCAGGGGAAACCTGTGGTTTCCTAGGCGAACACATCAGTGATCTCCAAGAGGAAGGTGACGAGCATGCTTTCCTATTTGTCAGTGACACGGTCTCCAGTGGTGATATAGCAGTCTCCCCTTTCAAGGAGAGGGACCTTCTTGGTTAGGACACGATCCTTGGTCAGGTGTTTCTTTCGCATTACCGAAGATCCTAACGTGCCGAGGTCTCATGAGCTCCAGGAAACTATTGGGCCACACAGAGATAAACAAATACTTTTTCCTTACACGGTGATCCTAAGTCTAGCCGAGGTAGAAGGCCACAAGGATTACCACTAGACGCATTGTTGTAGATTACTAATGAAGCCTGTCAGTTGATGCTTTGTAGTCCTCACGATCCAATCCAATCCAACGATCGTTGAAGTGCTGAACAGACAACACCTCTGCCGGTATCCACAAGCATGAGGAGGAGCTCCAACGGCGGACTGCTAGGTCTAGTGCGGCGGCTGGACTGAATGGGGATAGGGTTTCCAATGTATGGGGTGGTCTAACCGTGCCCTTTGGGAATCCTATTCCCCAATATATATAGGTACTGAAAGTGACCTCCTCAAACTTGTGTCCCATCCATTAAATCCTATACGAGTCACGGTGAGTCCAACTCACTGACTCAGTCTGCGTCTGATTTGGGTCCAATCCAAACGACTTGCTTCTTCTCTTAAGTGTGTGACCCCGCAGGCTCCTGGAAACATGGATATGATTGTAGTCCGACTCGCAATCGATCAATCGGTAGTAGATCCTAGCAGAACTTGCCGATTGCCAAGTACTAAAGAGTCATAATGACATACCTTCCAATGCGACTTACATCCGGTCCCTTTTTCCTCACTATATACCTTATCCAACTATAGGCGAATAAACGTCATCCCTTAAACAGTCTGACTCTTTTCTCGATATATGATATGTGATTCATCTGACTAACTCTTAGTCAATCGCTTTGGTTAACACTTAACCGAGTCGTTCATGTCCATGCTTTCCTATTCATATCACATGAGAGGTCCTAGAGAATATCTCTCAAGTTGGAGGGACAAAATCCCATCTTGATTATCCACATCATGCAGCTTGATTCTCAGTCGACCCGAACACTACCTTTATAACTTCACTGTGATGGAACAACATTTGATACAACCTAAATCGGTGATCCACAACTCGGATTGTGCAATAACCATAGGTCTATGGATTACATTGATTGATACATACAAATTATGACTTGTTCGTTGTATCTCAATATGGGTCAATCTGAGTCGCTAAACTCTTTATACGAATCCGTGTAAGTCAAAAATAGCATCACCACGCCCATGACAAGTGGAACCGAGTCATCATCCGACTTTTACATTTGTCTAAGTTGTGTGCCAGCACATCCTCAATGACCAAGGATATTTAGTATGAACAACATGAATATATAGTTCCACAACTGAATCGCATATTCAATGATATACATTAGATGTTCATGCAAGGACAACTTAATAACTTTATGAATACACTGGGAATTACATCGTACATGATTTCCTCTAGGGCATATTTCGAACTGTCTCCCAGTTGCACTATAGTCAATCTTCCGACATCACATGTCTAGGCATCTAATTCCCATAGCTCTCAAGTGCGCCTCACTTCAGCTGTGGTAGCGGCTTTGTTAATGGACCTATAATATTTGCATCTGTGTGTACCTTGCTAACTTGATATCACTTTGATCCACAAACTGGCAACTCATGTGGTAGCGCATGAGTATATGTTTGTTCTTCTGGTGTTGTCTAGGTTCCTTGGCTTGTGCAAAGGCACCATTGTTTTCACACTACACATCTAACAAATAGACGAGCTCTGAATCACACCAAGATCCAAGAGGAAGCTCCTCGTCCAAATGGCTACCTTTGCTACCTCTTAGGCGACAATATACATAGTGTCTATTATAGACGCAGACACAACTCTTTCTTAGAAATCTTGTAGCTTACATCCCCTCTGTTTATTACAAACACATATACAAATTGTGAATGACAATCATACGAGTCAGTGAGATAACTCACATCCATGTAACCCTTTGCACCGAGTTCATCCTCACCTCCATAAACTAGGAACATATCCTTAGTCCTTCTGAAGTACTTAAGAATATTTTTAGACGCTCCCTAGTGGATTTCTGTAGGGTCATCCTGGTATCTTCTCGCAACACTTAGAGCATAGGAACCATATTTCCTAGTAAAAATCATGATATACATGATGGATCCGACTGCTGAAGCATACAAAATCACACTCATCTGAATTCTCTCATCAGCAGAAGAAGGACACTGAGTCTTGCTAAGTTTTACACCATGGGACATAGGTAAGAAACCCTTATTAGGCGATCCCATGTTTAACTTCTTCAACACTTTGTCCAAATATGTACTGACTCAACCCAATGAGCCACCTTTATCTATCTCTATAGGTCCAATTCGAAGAATGTAAGTTGCCTCGCCCATGTCTTTCATAGACAAAATCCTTTCCAATGATTCCTTGGTTTCTTGCAACATATGGACATCATTTCCAATCAATAATATGTTATCCACATATAAGATCAGAATGTTTACTTTGCTCCCCATTGTTGCGTCTCGCCAATGCGGTCATCGAGGATGCTTGGAACCCCCTATTTGTTTGGTAGTGGGTACGAAGGTGTTTCGACCTCAACGTCGACACAGGAACCTACTAATACAAGCAAAACAACACACATAGAGCACACACAGTAATTTTTTTACCCAGGTTCGGGCTGCCCTTTGGATAACAACCTTACGTCATGCTTTGATGGATTATATGGGGTGTACGGAGATACAAGATGATGATCTCTCCGATGCTGGGGAGCCACTTTCTATCTATCTTTTAGACTTCCCAGTCTTCCTCTTTCTTTCTTCTATCACTCTCTCTATCTCCTCTCTTCCTTATCTTCGGCGTGGAGAAGGATGTCTACTCTCTCTTTTTCTCGCTATCTGCTCTACCGAAGCTCTCTTCTCATAACTCTCTAAGACTCTCCCTTAAGGAAATCCCTCTCCTATCCTAACTCTCCACTGGCCCAAAACCTTCCTACTAGCCAAATAACCCTCTCTACTGGCCGAAGAACCCCTACTGGCCAAACAACCCCCTCCATCTCAATGGACAAGTGCCTCCTTTTATACTACAAGGGGTCACTACAAATGCCAACGTTGAGCATGGCCAAGGGAATTCCCTAGCTCAATCGCGGCCTGCCACGCAGTCTTCAGGAAGGTGGGTACAGCATGTGTCCAATGGATGGCCAAGGGCGATGCACAAGTGCTCTTGATGGTTGAGTGACAGTGCAGGGTCCAAGTTGTCACTCCTATCGGTGACACACTTTAGTGGACTGCGGCGCCATGATGATGTCCAGCAGCGCTGGCGCATCGCAAGTTCCCTAGGCCAGGCCCGACATGTCCTGTCAAGATCATGATTCCGGTTCTCGGGATGCGCCTGGCCCAGGAGAAGCGCTGCCATGGTTCTTCCGGGTTTAGTCAAGGCCACTCATTAGCCTTGCTATCCTCAATCGGGCCCTACCCTCCTTCCGGGTAGCCTCGGAAGGAGAGATCGAACTACCTCGCGTGCGTCATTGTCTTTTCTTCCTTGTTCGCATCCTGCTGCCTAATTGAGGTTCATCTCGTAGCATTCATCTCATCCATAGGTACATGCACCATAGCTGGCACTTAGTCTCCATAGGTGTCACATATCAAGACCATACCTGTGTGGAGCACACAGTTCTCGCATCTTGGCGATGCCCTTGCCATCTAGGCCACGCATCCACTGAGCCGCTGACCGGTGGCTCCTGGCCCACGCGCTACGACGCAATGCGAGGGACCCCTGATCCCATTATGCCGATAGAAGCCCCTGGGCGAGGGCCGGCAATTTGTAACACTGGTCGTGATTTGACGAAGAGGCCATTGCCGGGCTTGGCCCTTTAATAGTGTGTGGGCCTAGTCCACGTCACGGGAGGCGTGACAAGACTAGACGATACGCGTTCGCATCCCGCAGAGTTGACGTGTGCGTGCCCGCGCACTCAAGTGGCAGCGGGGATACTGAGCAACACCTTGGCTTACTAAGCAACCCATATTGACTGCGCCTGCTTTGGTTCCTGCAAAGTAAATTTGGTGGGGAACGATTTTTTCCCTCTCATGATCCGACGAGGTGGGCATCAATATTTTCCCTTCCGCACTTTCTATAAAAGGGAGGGAATGTGCTGGGCTGTGGCTCACTTTCCACTTCTCCTGCAGCCTTTTCCCTTCCAACAACCTGCTCGGTGATGAAGATGATGGCATTGGGCATCTATAGTAGCCGTCGTCATGACGATGATCCTCCTTCTCCGGTGGGAGAGATGTCTCTAGCCTCCTCGAAGGGGCCGTGACGTAGGCACAGGCGTCGAGGCTACCGTAGCTCCTCTTCCGCTGGCGCAGATCTCCCGCAACTGCACATTTAGGCCCTGCTCTGCTGCGGCCATCCGGAAGGCGGAAGCGGAAGGGTAGGTGCTCTCTGTCTCTATTCTCCTTCTCCAAGGCACGGACACAACCCCCAACATGATGGGCAAGGCGACTGTCGTCCTACTCGTCAGGTCAATCCATTGTTCTCCCCCTCCCAATCCAAGGAGGAGTACATGGCTGATCTAGTGGGCTTTGAGTTCCTGGTTGTCCTGGGTGCCGGATACAATAAGCGGTTGGTGCTTTCTCTTGTGCTTGCCGATGTACTGAGCGGCGTCCTGTTGCGTGACGTGGAGCTATGGGAGTCAAGTGGAGTTCAGCCCATATGGAACCTCCGGATGGAGGTTGGTGAACATGTCCGCATGTTCCTAGGAAAGTGGTGGTCTTCGTTTGCAAAGTGGTGGCAGCTTCGGGCTGGTCACATGCTGAAATTCCGATTCCACGGGAACAGGAAGTTCACGGTGAAGGTCTTTGACAACACCATGTGATGACGGGGAGTCGAGGGGATTCTCTTCCTGATGCAGGTGATGCTAGGGGGTTTGCTAGGCAAAGCGGCGCTACTGGAAGTGCTAGGGAGCAAAACTTCACCAAGTGCGCAACCTTTGGCCCGCACCCCTTCTCCAAGCTTCTTCTACGCGCCAGTTGATGCATTCTACATTCCTTAGATGTAATGCCAATTGTCTATTATCAATGCATTTTACCTTTTCCTTCGTGTTATTTTCCCTTTCTCCTGCCACATGGTGCTTATGGATGCCCTTGACGCGTCTTGTCCTTTACCGTGATTACGCCACCACGGGGCCCGTGGGGGCGTTGCCTATATCATCAAGCACTTCGCTTCTGCTTCCAGATTCCAACCTTGCAGCCGATCTGTGCCTTTCTTGCTGGGCCAGTCACCCCTGGAAGCCGCGAGGTTGCTTCCACCCCTATTTGGCGGCGAGCCTTGAACCATCGCTGAGACCTTTCCTTGGCCTCTCCTTGCTTCTCCATCTATTGCTTATCCTAAAACACGACGAACACACCTTACGACATCTTACCCATGCCTCAGGTTTAAAACTAGGTGTCGTGTGCTTGATCAGGGTGCACCGCATTGCCAATTCGAGGGCCTGACATGGGAGATGTCTTCGCGATTTAGTGGTCATCGTCAATTCCTAGAGCACAACACTGATACCTCATAAAGGATCATGTGAGTATGACATTTCTTGTCCTGACATTCTTTCTACCCACGTATGGTCCTCGAGAAAGAACCAAAGGAATGCAAAATCCGAAAAAGGCTTGGCAAATGAAAACGGGAGGAAAACCGAGAGCAACAGGATTTTTCATTCCAAGACGGGGTTAGCCCCGGGGTTAAAAGCGGTTTACACATAGGTGGTCCAAGCCAGATACGCTAGTATTCATCGCATTTATTGAGAGTACTACACTCACTCCCGGGCTTTTAGTTTGCCGAGAGCACCACACATGGTCCCTGACTTTCAGTTGTCGGGGGAACCTCCACTCAGACCCGTGCTTTTAGTTTGCCGGGAGAACCACATGCGCTCCCGGGCCTTCGGTTTCCAGGGGAACCTCCACTCATACCCGGGCTTTTAGTTTGCTGGGAGCGCACGCTTTTAGATGGTAGGGTGGATTCGAGAAGTTTTTAAATTACTTGGAGAGCCGCCAGTACCAGAATTTTCATTGGAACTAGGTTCCGGAAAGGGTCGTAGCCTCTTCCAGGCGAGCCAGGAATCGAGGAAAAAAGGTTAGTCCGAGTCGGACAAAGGGTCAGTGTCAGTCACAGGGAAATCTGTGGCTTCTAGTTTGAATAGTTGTTCAGAGCAGAACACGATGCCCTGATATCACCTTTGATAGTCAAGGTCCCCCACGAGGAGGCAAGCTTGAGCGAGTTGTACGCATGGTGGGAGACCACCATGAACTTTTCCAAGGTAGGGCGCCCTATTATGCTGTTATACAACAGGGCAATGTACGCAACATCAAAGATGATGTTCTCAGGGTACTTTTTGTCTTGAGTGACGAATGTGACTGGCAGCTTGATCTTGCCCCACGGTTCGGTAGCTCCATGGCTTATGCCCAGAAAAGACCTACAGGTGCTAATTGATCCTCCGTGATCTGGAGCTTATCCAGCAGCTTTAACAAGACGATGTTGAGGCTAACCCCTCCATTGTAACACCCTCAGATCGGCCCTATGCAAGTTTAGCGGTTCCTGCCAAACCTGCATAGAAACGTTTCAAAGGTGTCCACCAGGCACTTTCGTGCTGGTGGAAAATGAAGTAATACCATTACACATTAGTCCATGATGGAACCCGTAGAACAGAGATATACAACAATGATCAAAGAGTCAAGAATACAGATATACAGTACAAAGATCCAAATCACCTGGAAAACGATACAAAATCTGAGTACGGATAAGATGTAAATGCGTCTAAGATCCATGAAGAATAACAAATGGCGTCCATAACCCTGCCCAGGGAAAGTCGTAATGGTAACCCTACTAACAATGTCGATCTCAAACCTGTTAAACAAAAGGGGTGCCGAAAAAGGGCAAAGGAAAAAGAAAGCGGTCAATACTAAGGCTAGTACACGACAAAACTTAGAATCTGGCGGCAATCACCTTCTTAGGTATAGTAGATAGAAGCGGCATCGTAGCATGCACGAAACAACCTATAGATACTCGATACAACTGGCGGCTATCAGACAGGGATGAGAAAAATCTATTCGGAACCAACCTGATACTAACACCAAACATACCCATCCTAGTATTCCCCCTTCGAGTCCAAACAAAGAAGTCATACCGAGAAAACTAACATGGGTGGCAATTTTATTCATTCCATTGTGGTTGCAACGATTACTAGTTAGGTATGGTGAACATGAGTGATCCTGATACAATAAGAAGTGGGCTATTTTAGGTAACCATCCCATTGTAGTTGCAACTCATACTAGTCAGATACAAACAACACGAGGCATCCCAAATCCAGCAGTTGTTGGCACTTTTATTTATCCATTATGTTGTATGTTGATTACTAGTCATTCCAAAGTCATGTTTATAGCACTACTTTAGTTATAGTTGTCTATGATTATGATACTGTGCTCCAAGTCATCCATAACTATGGATATGGCTTTCAGAAAGATTTACCATGCACGGGTGCACAAATAGAAACACACGCACAATCAACCCCAGAAAAACCAAATGAAAATCCAACGAGGAATCATGAGAAAGAATTTGCAAGATTCATAAATGATTTCAGGGGCCACCCCGCTAAGCTACCCACTAGGAAGTTGGCCAGCTCCACGATGGACCGAAAGGTTTGCTACAATGGCTGTAAAAAATAGGAACCCAAAAGTGTGACTGGGCTTGTCGATACCATGTAAACATTCCGCGTTTGTTCAAAAACCAGACAGTAGTAAATGCTCTCCACGAGCAACAATAGTAAATAATTCAGTAAAGCATGACATAAGTACTTGATAGTAATAACGCCCCAAACTACTTATGGCCCCAAGAAATTACATATGACTCAATCTAGGACTAAGGGGACTCATGGTCCCACATGCGGATAGTGCGATAGTCAGAGGACATGTATCAAGTACTCGGGGTCCTACGGGACACCAGTGAGTGGTAAAAAACCAAATAGCATCTATTGCCCACCGGTGCCTCTTAATTAGTTATAACTATTGCTAGCATTTTAATATCATGTTGTATTTAAAGTCATGATCATATCCAACATAAATCATGTGGCAACTTTCTAACAACTGTGGAACACTGACTGTGTGAAGCAACATCTATACAAGCAACTACGACTCGCAAGGCAGACTATCTACCAAACAACATGTATTAGGAGCTATTCATGGAAATATAGGTTGCAAGGGATATAAAGTGGAACAGAATCTAAAGCATCGCAACACATATAGCAATAGATCAAAATGAGGAAGTAAAGACTAGAAATGTAAAATCGGTAGAAGGGGAGAATGCTCGCCCGAGAAACATTACTCCCTCCAATCCATATTACTTGTCACTAAAATGGATGTATCTAGACATGTTTTAGTGCTAGATACGTCTATTTCAATGACAAGTAATATGGATCGTAGGGAGTACCGAAGATATATCAGGAGATCAGGTCAACATTCGCATCAACTCATCGGCCTAATCCGTGAAGAAGCAAAGCACTATAAGAAACACCGGATGCACTATTTAATACTACATCAGAAGATCGGGCATGATGCATTTATGATGTATGACATGGTAATGATGTGATGCAATTAGGCAATATTAAGCGGAACAAAGGTCCCGATATTTAATTAATAGGTTCATGTTGTTTAGATACCCCGTAGTTTAAATGTTTAGTTAACAAGGAAAAACATGACAGTTCGCTACACAAATTTAAATGGGGCCACTATAAGACTAGAAAAGCACGCATATGGTCTCCATATTTAATTATGAGGTGAATCAGCATAATGTCCCCAAACATAAATATGTATGCAAGCATGAATGATTTAATATGCAACAAATTGAATATCATGTTATATAAAATATAGGGATTAAGATCACACATGGGTTCGGCGATCTTGGGATCTGGGGGTTCGGTTTGGTCTTCGGTCTCCGGGAAGGAGATCTTGTCGATCCGACAATCATCGCCTTTGTAAGATCTTGCAACATGATAACTTGGCTTGGTTGCACTAGGTCCTGACATCGGAGACGAAGAGCTTGGCAGGAATCTGGGTCCCGATGGTACGCTTGTCAGCAGATCATGTTGTAGATGGGCTGCCCAAAGAGTCATGAGTCGACATAGTGCACATGAAGATAATTGGCTTAGGTAGCCTAACAAAGGCACTAGCACAAAATCATGCTCCTACACAAGCTTGGACAGAGGAGCGACCGACGAAACAGGATTTCATGGAAGAGAGCACAAGGGAAGTGGAGGCCGCGAAGGAAAAGGCGATTTCCGTCAACACGAGGAAGGGCAACCACTGTGTAGTTGAGGACAGAGAGGAGGATGTGCCCTACAGACGAAAGAAAGTGGATGCGATGCGGGGTGCAGGCCGAGCGGATGACCACGGTCGGTGCGGGAGGCGGCGCACAGCGAGGTGGTAGATGCACTGGCGGCCGCGAGGAGAAGGGCCACAGCGGTAGGGTCGGCCAGGTGCTGCGGGCGGTGCTGCCTCGAGGGAAGATGACGCGGGCACGGTAGATAGGTTGGAGGAAGGAGCTTGGATGGAGGAGGCGTGACGCTGATGCAGAGGAAGGCGAACATGGGGTTGGTGCGGAGGTGGCGAGGCGATGGACGGAGCAAAGAGGCTATCGAGGCCGGTCGAGGCAAGGCTGTGCAGGGCAGCAGCGTCAGCGAGCTGAGGCGGGTGACCGGAGGCGGACCAGGGAGTAAGGCCAACGGCGACATCCTTGGCGGAGGGGAGAAGTTCTCAGGAGTAGTTTCTAGCGGTGGGAAAGGAATGCGAGGGGAAGGTAGAAGGCATCGACATGCAAGGCGAATACAAGAAGGAAGGAGGTGATGCAGGGGAGGGAATTGTAGGGAGAGGGAGTTGTTTAGGGTGGGGTCCATGCGGTAATAGGGAGGGTCGGATGACGTGCCGCATTGACGCTAAGGGAGGGGGCAAGACACGGGGGAAGCAGGGTCGTGTGCTAGGGTGCGGGGTGGTGAGCATGGCATGTACTGTGGGGTGTACCAGGGTTAGGCGTAGGACGAGAACGCGTTGCGGGCGAGTGTGTCCCTAGTGTTGCAACCACTTTGTGTGTTGCGTGTTTGTCCTGGTGTGTGTGCGATGATAGTAGATAGGGTGTGGAGCTAGGGTTGGAGGGAGTGGGTGGTTTGGGTTTAGGTTTAGGGTTTGGGTTAGGGTTTGGGATTGGACTAGGGTTTGGGGTGGTTTGGCTGGTTGGGACTTTGGGCCTGGCCAGCTAGACTGCCTCTCCTAAAGAATTTTTTTGACTATTTGTATTATTTATTTTAAACAAAACTATTTTGTAACCAGGTTTTATACAAATAGAAGATCCGGGCAAACCTATGGTTTTGATTTGAACTAGAGATGGTTTATTTAGAAAACAAAGGTAGGCTTTTAGAAAATAGTTTTATGCGAAATATGTATGATGACATGACGATGCTCAAATGCAATATGGCATGATGACATGAGCATGCGTCCATAATAATGCACAACAATGAATAGTTTTCTTGTTGTGGTTTCCTCGGGGTGCTACAATTCGACACCACTAACAATGGATCTTGCCCTCGAGATCCGCCTCATGGTACGTGGAAGAAGGCCAACGGTCTGAATCTTCTTGCTTCTTGTAGATCTTCAGGACACCACTAACAAGGATTCTTTCTCCATCTTGAAATATGTGACACCACCAACAAAGGGTCGCTACTCCCTTTCATCGGGAGAACACTCCGGAGAAACAAAAACAAAGGTAGAGGTATCAAAAGTTAAGGCCACCTCTCACTTCCATGGAAAGAGTAAAATTGCATCAATCCGCTATTCACTCTACAAAAGCGAATGGTAAGATTAGTGGTATGGTCGCGACTCCATCCCGCACTCAAAGCATTACTCTGTACATGAATAGATGGATTATGCAACCAACTCTCGGAATTTATACTAAAGATTTCGAAAAACAGCGTTCGAAAACAAAGGAGTGATACAAACACTTCATTAGATATAATGTAGATGATGTCGTCGTGTTGGAAAACACCTGAAGATACAAAGAAAAAATTTAGTGATTTTTTGGTCCACTGAAAGGTACAACATATGAAAAATTCATCAGATAACATGAAGACCGGATGTCGAAGCACCGTTACAAGAGGAAGAGAGCGAAACCCTATAGGTATGACGGAAACCCAACCACGAGAATTCTTGGACTGGAATAAAAGATAAGAGAGAAGATTCATAACACGCAAAGGTAAGAGGAGAATAACATAGGGGTACAGAATAAAAGCAGACTTAATCAGATCTATCCAACCAATTTCCAAAATTGTTTTGACACTCTACATTGGACGTTAGCTAGGTTATCCTGTTGGATGGACCAGTGGGGTATCGTAATTGGTGATCTCTAATACCACTTTGTAACACCCTCAGATCGGCCATATGCAAGTTTAGCGATTCCCGCCAAACCTTCATAGAAACGTTACAAAGGTGTCCACCAGGCACTTTCGTGCGGGTGGAAAACGAAGTAATACTATTACACATTAGTCCATGATGGAACTCGCAGAACAGATATATACGACAATCACTCAAAGAGTCAAGAATACATATATACAGTACAAAGATCCAAATCACCATGAAAACGTTACAACATCCGCGTACATATAAGATGCAAATTCGGCTAAGAGCCCTAAAGAATAACCAATGGATTCCATTACCCTGCCTAGGACAAGCCGGAAGGGTAACCCTGCTAACGACATCGATCTCAAACCCTCTAAACAAAAGGGGTGCCGACAAAGGGCAAAGGAAAAGGAGAGCGGTTAGTATTGACGCCAGTACACGACAAGTATTAGAATTCGGCGCCTCTCGCCTACATAGGTATAGGGGACTTAAGCGGAACACAACATGCACGAAACAACGTATAGAGGCTCGATACAACTGGTGGCTATCAGATAGGGATAAGAAATACCTATTTAGAACCAACCTGATACTAACACCAAACATACCCATCTTGGTATTCCCCCTTCAAGTACAAATGAATAATTCATACCGAGGAAACTCACATAGTTGGCAATTTTATTCATTCCGTTTTGGTCGCAATGATTACTAGTCAGGTATGCTGAACATGAGTCATCCTGATATCATAAGCAGTGGGAAGTTTTAGTTAACCGTTTCATTGTAGTTGTAATACATACTAGTCAGATACAAAAAGCATGAGGCATCCCAAATCCAGCAGTTGTTGCCACTTTTATTTATCCATTCCGTTGTAGTGAAGTTGATTATTAGTCTTTCGAAATTCAAGTTTATAGCAGTACATAGTTATAGTTTTCTATGATCGAGATACTGTGCTCCAAGTCATCCATATCCGTGGACACGGCTTTCATAAAGATTTACCATGCAGGGGTGCACAAATAGAAACACACGCACGATTAACCTTGGATAAACCAAATGAAAACCCAACGAGGTATCATGGCAAAGCATTCGCAAGATTCATAAATGATTTTAGGGGGCCACCCCGCTAAGCTACCCGCTAAAAGTTTTCCAACTCCACGACGGAATGAGAGGTTTGCGACAATGACTGTAAACGATTGGGAACCCGAAAGTGTGAGTGAGCTTGTTGATACCACGTAAACATTCCACATTTGTTGCAAAACCAGACAGTTGTAAATGCTCTCCACGAGCAATAATAGTAAATAAAGGAGTAAAGCATGGCATAAGTACATGATAGTAATAACCCCCCAAAATACTTGTGGTCCAAAGAAATTACATATGACTCAAGCTAGGACTAAGGGGATTCATGGTCCCACATGTGGATAGTGCAATAGTCAAAGAACAAGTATCAAGTACTCGGGGTCCTACGTGACACCAGTGAGCGGTTAAAAACCAAATAGCATATATTTCCCACCGGTGCCTCTACATTATTTAAACTATTGCCATCATTTTAATACCATGTTATATTTAAAGTCATGGTCATATCCAACATAAAGCATATCGCACCTTTCCAACAACTATGGAACACAGACGGCATGAAGCAACATTTGTACAAGCAACTACGACTCGCAAGGCTGACTATCTACCAAACAACATGGAAAAGAAGGTGTTCATGGAAATATAGGCTGCAAGGGATATAAAGTGGTACGGAATCTAAAGCATCGCAACACAGATAGCAATAGATCAACATGAGGAAGTAAATACTTGAAATGTAAAATCGGTAGAAGGGGGAGAATACTCGCATGAGAATCATTGCAGAAGATAAAATCAGATATTGGGTCGACACTCGCCTGAACTCATCAGCCTAATCCGTGATGAAGCAAAGTACTAGAAGAAACACCGGATGCACTATTTAATACTACGGCAGCAGATCGGCCATGATGCATTTATGATGAATGACATGACAAAGATGCAATGCAATTAGGAAATTATAAGTGGAACCGAGGTCCCGACGTTTAATTAATAGGTTCATGTTGTTTAGATACCACATAGTTTAAATGTGGACTTAACAAGAAAAAACATGATGGTTCGCTACACAAATTTAAATGCAGCCAATATAATACTAGAAAATCCCGCATATGGTCTCCATATTTAATTATGAGGTGAATCGGCATAATGCCCCAAACCATAATTATATATGGAAGCGTGAATGATTTAATATGAAACAAGTTGAATATAATGTTATATAAAAATATAGGGCTTAGGGGCACACATGAGTTCGACGATCTTGGGATCCGAGGGTTCGGTTCGGTCTTCAGACTGCGGGAAGGGGATCTTGTCGATCCGGCCATCATACCATTCGGAAGATCTTGCGACATGATAGCTTGGCTTGGTTGCACTAGGTCCTGACATTAGAGACAAAGAGGTTGGCAGGAATTTGGGTCTGGACGGTACACTTTTCATCAGATCATGTTGTAGATGGGCTTTCCCAAAGAGTCATGATTCGACATACTGCACAAGCACAGAAATTGGCTTCGGTGTAGATGAGGCAGGGCGACCGTTGTGTAGATGAGGGCAGAGTGGAGGGCGTGCCCTGTAGATGGAAGAAGGTGGATGCAACGCGGGGCGCGGGCTAGGATGATGGCGACAGTTGGTGCGGGAGGCGGCAAACGACAAGGTGGCAGACACACGGGCGACCACTGGGAGGAGGGCCATGACGGTGCGGTAGGCGGGGTCAGCCAGGTGCTGTGGGCGGCGCTGCCTCGGGGGAAGAGGACGTGGGCGCAGGGTAGAGGTTGGAGGAAGGCGCTTGGCTGGAGGAGGCGTGACACCAACATAGAGAGAGGCCAACACGGGGTTGGTGTGAAGGAGGCGAGGCGACAAACGGTGCGTGCAGAGGCGGCCGGGGCTGGTTGAGGAAAGGCCATGCAGGGCAGCGGCGCTAGCTAGCTGAGGGAGGCGGACCAGGGAGCAGGGCCAGCATCAGCTTCCTTTGCAGCAGGGAGAAGTGCTCGAGAGTAGTTCCTGGCGGTGGGGAAGGAACGCGAGGGGAAGGTAGAGGGTGGTGGGATGCGAGGCGGATACGGGAAGGAAGGAGGCGATGTGGGGGAGGGAATTGCGGATAGAGGGAGGTGTTTGGGATGGGGTCCACGCAGTAAGAGGGTGGGCCTGACGACGTGTTGCTCTGATTCTAAAGGAGCGGGCAAGACATGGGGGAAGCAGGGTTGTGTGTTGGGGTGCAGGGTGGTGAGCATGGCGTGTATCGCAGGGTGGGCCAAGGTTAGGCGTAGAACACGTGCGTGTTGTGGGCAGGTTGTTCCTGGTGTCGCTGCCGCTTTGTGCGTTGAGTGTTTGTCCTGGTGTGTGTGCAGCGGCAGTAGATAGGGTGTGGAGCTAGGGTTAGAGGGAGTGGGTAGTTTTGGTTTATGTTTAGGGTTAGTGTTTCAGATAGGACTAGGGATTGGGGTGGTAGGTGGTACGACTGGTTGGGCCTTTGGGCCTGGCCAGCTGGACTGCCTCTCCTAAAGAAAACGTTTTTAATATTTATATTATTTATTTTAAAATAAACTATTTTGTAGATAGGTTTTAGACAAATAGAAAATCCCGATGGACCTAGGGTTTTGATTTGAACTAGAGAGGGTGTACATAGAAAACAAAGGTAGGCTTTTAGAAAATAGTTTTAGGCGAAGTATGTATGATGACATGATGATGCTCAAATGCAATGTGGAATGATGACATGAGCATGCGTCCATGATGATGCACAACAATGAACAATTTTGTAGTAGTGGTTTTCTCGGGGTGCTACATCCGTCCACTAGCGTATTTGTGACCTTGACATTCTTTATTATGGGCGAGACCACCAGGGGTAGCGTGCTGACCCCGACGATGCGGTCCTGGTGATCTCCCATATCAAAGGTAATCAATACGTGAGACCATCGAAGCGGCCGCTGCACCTCCGGGCTAGGATGTATGGCACATAGTTCATGGGAGAAACGCTTAAACTCCCCATGGGAAGTCATGGCGTAGGCTCCTCCTTCTGTGCACACGCAGTCCTGTACTTGTGGGTACCGTCTGTACCCATCGTCGTTGTCGTCTTTGTTGCCGGCAGGGTCGTTGCCACATGGTTTAGGGACTATGTTGCTGTGGCCGCCTCCGCGCCCCGCTCTTGCTCCACCACATCCATCTCCTCCTTTTACAGAGCCCACATTAACCCCACGACGTTCGATGGGAGCACATGGGCCATGCTAGGATGGGCAATCCTTCACATGATGCCAGCCTTGATGCAACAGTAACATTTCTGAAGGTACGATTAGTCCCCTTCTCAGCAATGCGCCTCTTCTGTCCCTCGACATAAACCGAGGATGGAGAGGCATTTACGAGAGTCATGCTCGTTAGACTCGTTCACATGACACTACTTCCCCGTGGCGGGCTTGGCAACCACCACTTCGTCCTCCAGTTTGGTCTTTTTCTCAGCCCTGGTGTGAGAACTAGGATCCATAGCCAAATCTTGTCGAAGGCCCCGCTTATGCGACAATCTTCTTTGCAGCAATGCTTCCTTAGTCTACCACTCCCATGGCTTCTCGGGAAGCGTCCTCGGGCGCTAGGCATCCTTCCTCTGCTAAGGAGAAGAGGTTAGCCAACGCCCATAACCCGTGGGTGCTCTTGATGGGATCCATGTTAAGCTCTTTGAACATCTTGCTATCGTGCACATTCATAGTGAACACGCTAATAATGGAGGCATCCTACGCCTCTGGGATAGTTTGTGCGATCTGCAAGAATCACAGCATGAAGTTCCATAGCTGCTCGCCATTCCCCTAGACCACTGTGTGGAGCTGAATGAGTGTTCCCGGGCACTTGAAGGCTCCCTGGAACACGCTCACAAAGCAATTACACAACTCGTCCCACGAGCGAATGGAGTCCTTGGATAGATGCATGAGCCAGGACAAGGACGTGCCATTCAGGGTCATTGGAAACTAATTGGCCATGACCTTCTCATCAGCACCCGTAGCCACCATCACGATGGAGTAGATGGCCAGGAACTCCTTCAAACTTGACGGGGACAATGGGATGTAATTTGGGCGGCCACGCCACCTGCCACAACGCAGGAGAGAATGCGGGGCAGCCGCTTCCGTATCCCAAAGGCATACTCCCTGCCTTAGCTGCACCCTGCGGGTTAGGGACGGCCGCACTCGTAGCCTGTTGATGCAGCTCAAGTAGGGAATCTCGAACCAGCGCCTCGTTTGCCGAGACAGAATCGGCTCAGCGCCCTTCGATGCACCTGTGCGCGGGGTCAGTAGATGACCCCACAGAAACGTGATCTTGCTCCGCAGGTCTCAGGGCTCCATCCCCCATGTGGCCTGCAGTGTGGTTGTCATATCCCAAAATTTTCCAAATTTTGGAATGTGAAAAATAAATAATTGTTGAAATTTAGGGTGAAAAGAAACTTTTGTTTCTAAATGGAAACTTAAAATCCCATCTTGAACAAACTTTGAATAATGTTTGAATCCAACTAAATTCAAATCAAGTGGAATGTATTCTTCATAAATGCATTTGGAAATTTAAACACTTGGAAAGTAAACCCAAACCCTAAAACCCTAATGGAAGAAAAACATTTCCAAGTTATCTCTAAGCCTATGGATTTGATCCATATAAAAATTTGTGAATAAACATTTACAAATGATCAAGAGTGACAAACAGAAATATTATAAAACCATATAAATTGGTTTCACTTAATTTGGAGCCATAGATAAAATCTTATAAATTTAATAAGATAAGGAAATTGAATTTCCAAAGAAAATAAAGCACCTATCTAGAAATCCATACTAAATGGTGAACAAATAATCCTAAAGACATTTAAAAGGATAAATAAATATTAAATAAGATTTTACCAAATTGGAATCATCAAGTTTGGATCTTTAAATAAAAAGATATGGATTTTATAAGATAAAGAAAGAAATATTAAATGAGGAATATTTAAAGGCCAAATTAAATCTTGACCTAATCCATAATCAAATGGAGTGAATATAATCAAAATCAAAATAAAAAAATGGATAAATAATTTCCGAATAAAATAAAATGGCCCTAACCAAATTCTATTCCATTGGATTAAGACAAATTCCCTAATAAGAATGGTTAATTAAAATCATGTGAAAATAATATTTGAATTTACCCAAGTGGAATAAAATTTATTTAATTAACTTAAAAGGGATCAAGGAAATCATCTAAATAAAAAATTATGGAATTAAACCCATATTTAATTTCATTGGAATAAAGGCAAATATCCAATTTAAATGATTAATAAATCATAGTAAAAATATTCCAAATAATTCAAAGTGAATTATTTGACCTTATTAAATGAATAAACCTACTGAATAGGTTTGGTAAAAATATGGATTTCAAATAAAGTTTTAAAACATATTTAAACTTATTTGAACTAAAGACAAATGTCCATTTATAAAATAAATAAAAGACCCTAAAAAGAATAAATAATTATTCTAAATCTGACCTTAGAATGAACTAATAATCGGTATTTGAATACACACAAAGTTTGGTTGAAGTTTGAAATCAAATTGTTGTTTGAAAAATTTAAACAAAATCAAAACAGATAAATAGAAAAAGAAAAGGGAAAAAGATTCTGTATAAAAAAAATGAAACGGACCCCAGCCCAGCCAGCAGGCCCAACTAGCCCAGCAGCCTACTCCCACACTCTTCCCCCGAACCGTTTTCTCTTACTCGTAATCAAACCCACACAGACGCTGACGACTTGGACCCACTCTCCCTCTCTCTCTCGCTGTCAAGAAGGCCCCACCTCCTAGCTTTCTTCCTCACCCGCGCGACGACCCCGCCCCCAGTTCCTCCTTCGCCGTTTCTGGCCAATGAAGGCCTCATCAATCCGCTTTAATCACTCCATTAATCCTTGGCGTGACCACGCGTACTAAACCGCCTGCTCCTCCTCCACCTTTCCCCCAGAAACCGTCCACCCTCTGCCACCAGGCCGCTCAGAATTAGCTCGAGAACGCCTACTGCTCCAGCGAGCACTTCCATCAATTCCGGCCAGTCACCATCACGCCTTGCTTCCTCGACCACGTGAACAAGATCCCCATCACCTTGCGAACCTCTCCGTAGCCTCCACTCGCCCGCGTGCGCTCCACATCGTCGGCAACGACGACCACCGAGCATCGCCACCGTCTACTCCAACTCCAGCAACATCTCCTGGTGAGCCCAGACAACCCCGGACCCTCACGTTGATGCTCTCGCACTCTCCTCTCTCGTGCGCATCTGACACGCCTTTTGTTTTGCCTTAGCGTGACCTGTAACCCGCCAACGAAGATGAACAGGGACGCCCGACGCCGACGCCATCTCCGGTGAGCAATCGCCGTCATTTTTGTGCGCCCCTTGACATAAGGAAACTTCCTTGAGCTTCACCAGGATCACGCGAACACTGTGAGCATCTTCTCTCCCTCCTTTTCTTCCTGCTCCTCCAGAACCTCCGCAAGCAGAGCCGCGCCGCCGCTCGTTGCTAGATTGCGCCGCCAGTCTTTGGACAGGGCACTGCAGCCGTCAGATCACGATCGCATGGTTAGGATAGGTTGACTTAATCGAAGGGGTACGCTATATTAGAGCCGCACAATCTTCTTTAGATCCAACGCCCCATGTTGCATGATCCACACGAACCGGTATGGACCAATCAGGACAAGACGCGTGGCCAGCCTTTTGTTTTAAAAACAAAACCTAATCTAATAGATGTTCAAATTTACATAATTCATAACTTTTGATCCAGACGTCTAAATTATGTAAATTTTATATCAATGGAATCAGCAAGACAAACCCTATCCAACCATGCACTTTGTTTAGTAAATTGCTTCTGTTAAATTGGTTGTTTTTGCAGAAACTTGTGTAGGCATATTTTGAATATAAAATTCATTCTAAGATTATTTTTGTGATAAGACCTTTGGAAAATAGATTTTTTTGAACATACTGACCAGATAAACCAACTTGTGGATTCAAAAACATAGTTTGTGAAGCAAGAGAATAAATCTTTGAATTAAAGCATTTCTAGTCAAATAAAAATGTTGTTTATATGTTAAAAATACTTATGGAGAAAAAATCTTTGGGAAATGATTTGGATTAAACTCTCTGACCCCAAACACCAAGCTTTAGAATTAAAAATGTATTTGGTGAACCCTATAAAGATTATTGCTTTGCTAAAGGCATTTTCAGCCACATAAAATATTGATTTGGTTTAAAAATGGTTTATAAGTAAAATATTTTGCAAATGGTTTAGCCAATTTTATAAAATGACCAATAGGTGTTTTAGAATGTTTATAACCTATTAGAAACCACTTTTCCAAATAAAACAATCTTTAGCATGCTTGCATGCATTGCTTTGTTTCTATTATTTTATGTGATGTTGCTTGAATGGTAGATTGAAATTGTGCCTTGCTTGATTGAATTGTAGTGGATTTTGAAGAGTGTGATCATTGCAAGATCAAGGAGTGAACTTATATTCTCTACCAAAAAGGCAAGTGATGCTCCATTCTTTTGTCCCATTATTTTCACTATGCATTAGTGATATTTCTAAGTAGGACTTGCATGGAATTTTTGCTAAGGATAAACTTTGCCATGGGAAATCCTAGTAGATGAAATCTTAGTAGAATTTTCCTAAGTTAAGATTCCTACTACTATCATGCTTAGCTTAGCTAGTAGAAAACAAGGGTGGATTATATTCATGCTATGGAATATTTCTAAGTCAAAGACTTGTTTTTTGTTTAATAAAACAACTAAGTGAATGAAACACCTGGGTGGAATGGAAGGAATGGTTTGTGTTGAGTGGTTATACAAGGCCCATTTCTATGGTTTACCTTGTGTATCTCACTTGTGGAATGCCACCCAGGAACAAAGAGCTTTGAGATGTCAAATGTTGAGAAGCTTCAAGTGCAGCCACTTATTATTATGGGCTCTGCCTGGATCATATAGGTTGCAATAACTTAGCCAAATGGACAGTTGGTGGGAGGGGATGATAGGTTGGAACGCGTCCATTCTGGTCTAAGGGAAGGCTTCTGAAAGATCTTGTCTTGGTGAAACCAAGTCTTGTGGGGAAAGTGCACCACCTCTGCAGAGTGTAAAATCTAAGTACTTAGCCATGTCCCTGGCAAAGTACAATTTGAGCATCAAGACATGGAAGCTATCAAGAATCTCCTCATCCCAATTTCTAAGTTAAAACTTCGTGGTTGAACAAGGGTTGAAGGATCACCAATTTCTATTGGAAGATGCCTTGGGTGATTTTGTCAAGAAAAAACTTAGTGTTTTCAAAAGATAAGGAAAATCTATTTTGAGCAAAGCAAGCCTAAGCTCCACTTAGCCAAATGCATATAGATGATAGACCCCACTATACCACCATAGTATCACTTGCCAATACAATTGAAATGTATTGACCCTTGTGGCTATAACTTATTATGTTGCAGGTTTGTGTGATGTTAGTTAGATGTGTTGATTACGATTACAAGTCTACAACCAACATGATTGCCTGTGGCACTTTGAAGATGAAGGACCCCATGCTATAGTTATATTCTGCTGCATTGTAATGAGATAGCCAAATGAGCTATGTAAGATGTAATAAATTATTTTAGTCCTGGTTATAAAGTTGTATTATGACCTTTGTTTCTTGATATTACATCTTAACTGTTGATGCTAGTTATTGATCCAGGGACTAGCATTGTAAACACAGGGATCTCTACCTTATTAAAGGTTGGGACCTCTACAGATGGTATCAGAGCATTGTGTTGCCTGTAGGATTGTAACCCTAGGATTGGACAAAACCCCTTAGGAAAATAGGAGTTGTATTTGTTCCAAAACTTATATACAAACAATCTTGTAAACTCTTTCCTCAACCTTTTGGTTTTGATTCTACATCTTGTCTATTTCAAACTTGATGGATAAAGCCTCAACCATGAGCAAAGACTTCAACATGAGCAAAGGACTTCACCAACTCAAGTGATTTCAACCTTATTCTCAACAAGGACTTCAACTTGAATATCACTAAGGACTACAAGTGAGACAAGAAATGTTACTCAAGAATTTAAGAATAAGGAAACACAACTTAGAAGGAACCACCATCACTTTTGAAGTTTTGTGAGCAAGATGCAAGGAATTCTCCAAGGATACAAGGATCTTGTTTATGAAGAAGCAACCAAGAAGGATGGAATGATATTAAGTGAACCATATAGTTGGACCACCATATTAAGTTTAGATCAAACACACCAACTTATTTGGTGTAGCAAAAATATTTTGTTGCCTAAAAATGTGCTTGAAACTTGTTATCTGAGTGGAATGTTTGGTTGTGATTGTTGCACATTTCTTGTGTGAATTATGTTGTGTGTGATTAGAATTCTTCCTTAGAAATATTTTGCCTATTCTAATACCAATCCAGCCCAAACAGATGACTACTCCAAGAAACTCCAACATCAAGAATGGTGATAACAATAACAACCAAGAGATCAACATGAGAGAACTCATAGTAACCCAAACCCAGTTGAACCAAGTGACGATTCAATATTTGGCCAACAACAATGAGTTAGACCCAACCATGCAAAGGTTTTTGGAAACCCAAACTCAATTGATGCAAAAGGTGACAAATCAAATGATCAACATGGGAGACAACCCTTCCCAAGGAGCTTATGACAACAAGGATGTCAAGGATGATGTTCTCGAAGGAACCCAAGCTTGCAATGTTTGTGGGGACAAGGATCACACTTCCAAAGAGCATGAAGATCAATGCCCCAATTGTGAAGAGAAACATCCAACTAATCAATGCCCCACATCTCAAGCTACTTGTTTCCTATGTGAAGGAAATAATCATGTCCCTATCCAATGCCCCATCTGTTCCATAGTTCAACAAAGGAAAAAAGGTGGAGTGCATCAACAGATTGTAAACCCTCAGGAGGGAACAACTTCCACCAAGAAGGATGAAGATAAAGGAAAATCTCAGCTTGCACCTCCATGCAATATGACTCAATTTGATGGACCAAGGAGGAGACATATGTATTACCCAAGGAAAATATTAAGGAGACCAGGAGACTTTCCCACCTTTGAGATAAGATATGAAGAGCATGAACTAGAAGCACTCCTAGCTTTGGAGAAACCCAAGAAGAAGAAGGACAAAAGTCAAGTGCAGTGTTGCATTTGCAAAGAGATGGGACACTATGCCAATGAATGTCCAGAGAAGAAGAAGAAATACATGGAGATTAGCCAAGTGTGGTGCAACAACTGCAAAGATCTAGGCCATTATGTATCAACCTGTCCACAGAAGATACATGAAGAACTCAATCTTGTCACATGTTACAATTGTGGTGATCAAGGACATTATGCAAGCAATTGTCCAGAAAAGATGAAGCACAAGATAAACAAGCCGATGAAGGATATCAGCCTTGTCACATGTTTCAAGTGTGGAAACAAAGGACACTATGCAGATGTTTGCCCAGAGAAGTTTCAACAAGATCCCAAGCAAGCCAAGAAGTAATCTAGTTGGAAAAATTTTAAGGGTGGTAGTACCCTAGTTGCTTTGAGCCAACGTGTAACCCTATCCTTCCCAAATCTCAGGACGAGATTTATTTTAAGGGTGGTATCCTGTCACATCCCAAAATTTTCCAAATTTTGGAATGTGAAAAATAAATAAACAAAATAATAATTGTTGAAATTTAGGGTGAAAAGAAACTTTTGTTTCTAAATGGAAACTTAAAATCCCATCTTGAACAAAGTTTGAATAATGTTTGAATCCAACTAAATTCAAATTAAGTGGAATGCATTCTTCATAAATGCATCTGGAAATTTAAACACTTGGAAAGTAAACCCAAACCCTAAAACCCTAATGGAAGAAAAACATTTCCGAGTTATCTCTAAGCCTATGGATTTGATCCATATAAAAATTTGTCAACAAACATTTACAAATGATTAAGAATGACAAATAGAAATATTATAAACCATATAAATTGGTTTCACTTAATTTGGAGCCATATATAAAATCTTATAAATTTAATAAGATAAGGAAATTGAATTTCCAAAGAAAATAAAGCACCTATCTAGAAATCCATACCAAATGGTGAACAAATAATCCTAAAGACATTTAAAATGATAAATAAGTATTAAATAAGATTTTACCAAATTGGAATCATCAAGTTTGGATCTTTAAATAAAAATATATGGATTTTATAACATAAAGAAAGAAATATTAAATTAGGAATATTTAAAGGCCAAATTAAATCTTGACCTAATACATAAGCAAATGGAGTGAATATAATCCAAATCCAAATAAAAAAATGGATAACGAATTTTCAAATAAAATAAAATGGCCCTAACCAAATTCTATTCCATTGGATTAAGACAAATTCCCTAATAAGAATGGTAAATTAAAATCATGTGAAAATAATATTTGGAATTTACCCAAGTGGAATAAAAGTTATTTAATTAACTTAAAAGGGATCAAGGAAATCATCTAAATAAAAAATATGGAATTAAACCCATATTTAATTTCATTAGAATAAAGGCAAATATCCAATTTAAATGATTAATAAATCATAGTAAAAATATTCCAAATAATTCAAAGTGAATTATTTTACCTTATTAAATGAATAAACCCACTGAATAGGTTTGGTAAAAATATGGATTTCAAATAAATTTTTAAAACATATTTAAACTTATTTGAAATAAAGACAAATGTCCATTTATAAAATAAAAAAAAGACCCTAAAAAGAATAAATAATTATTCTAAATCTGACCTTAGAATGAACTAATAATCGGTATTTGAATACACATAAAGTTTGGTTGAAGTTTGAAATCAAATTTTTGTTTGAAATATTTAAACAAAATCAAAACAGATAAATAGAAAAAGAAAAGGGAAAAAAATTATGTATAAAAAAAATGAAACGGACCCCAGCCCAGCCAGCAGGCCCAACTAGCCCAGCAGCCCACTCCCACACTCTTCCCCCGAACCGTTTTCTCTTACTCGTAATCAAACCCACACAGACGCTGACGGCTTGGACCCACTCTCCCTCTCTCTCTCTCTCGCTATCAAGAAGGCCCCACCTCCCAGCTTTCTTCCTCACCCGCGCGATGACCCCGCCCCCAGTTCCTCCTTCGCCATTTCTGGCCCATGAAGGCATCATCAATCCACGTTAATCGCTCCATTAATCCTCGCCGCGACCATGCCTACTAAACCGCCTGCTCCTCCTCCACCTTTCCCCCAGAAACCGTCCACCCACTGCCACGAGGCCGCTCAGAATAGGCTCTAGAACGCCTACTGCTCCGGCGAGCACTTCCATCAATTCCGGTCAGTCACCATCACGCCTTGCTTCCTCGACTACGCGAACGAGATCCCCATCACCTAGCGAACCTCTCAGTAGCCTCCACTCACTCGTGCGTGCTCCACATCGTCGGCAACGACGACCACCGAGCATCGCCACCGTCTTCTCCAACTCCGGCAACATCTCCTGGTGAGCCCAGACCACCCCGGACCCTTGCTTTGATGCTCTCGCGCTCTCCTCTCTCGCGCACATCTGACACGCCTTTTTTTTGCCTTAGCGTGACCTGTAACCCCGCCAACGATGACGAATAGGGACGCCCGATGCCAACGCCATCTCCGGTGAGCAATCGCCGTCGTTTTTTGCGCCCCTTGACAGAACGAAACCGCCTTGAGCTTCACCAGGATCACGCGAACACTGTGAGCATCTTCTCTCCCTCCTTTTCTTCCTGCTCCTTCAGAACCGCCGCAAGCAGAGCCGCGCCGCCGCTCGTCGCTGGATTGCGTCGCCAGTCTTTGGACAGGGCACTGCAGCCGTCAGATCACGATCGCATGGTTAGGATAGGTTGACTTAAGCGAAGGGGTACGCTAGATCAGAGCCGCACAATCTTCTTTAGATCCAACGCCCTACGTTGCACGATCCACACGAACCGGTATGGAACAATCATGATAAGACGCGTGGCCAGCCTTTTGTTTTAAAAACAGAAACTATTCTAATAGATGTTCAAACTTACATAATTCATAACTTTTGATCCACACGTCCAAATTTTGTAAATTTTATATCAATAAAATCAGTAAGACAAACCCTATCCAACCATTCGCTTTGTTTAGTAAATTGCTTCTGTTAAATTGGTTGTTTTTGCAGAAACTTGTGTAGGCATATTTTGAATATAAAATTAATTCTAAAATTATTTTTGTGATAAGACCTTTGGCAAATAGATTGTTTTGAACCTAATGACCATATAAAACAACTTGTGGATTCAAAAACATATTTTGTGAAGCAAGAGAATAATTCTTTGAATTAAAGCATTTCTAGTCAAATAAAAATGTTGTTTATATGTTAAAAATACTTTTGGAGAAAAATCTTTGGGAAATGATTTGGATTAAACTCTCTGACCCTAAACACCAAGCTTTAGAATTAAAAATGTATTTGGTGAACCCTATAAATATTATTGCTTTGCTAAAGGCATTTTCAGCCACATAAAATATTGATTTGGTTTAAAAATGGTTTATAAGTAAAATCTTTTGCAAATGGTTTAGCCACTTTTATAAAATTACCAATAGGTGTTTTAGAATGTTTATAACCTATTATAAACCACTTTTCCAAATAAAATAATCTTTTGCATGCTTGCATGCATTGCTTTGTTTCTATTATTTTATGTGAAGTTGCTTGAATGGTAGATTGAAATTGTGCCTTGCTTGATTGAATTGTACTGGATTTTGAAGAGTGTGATCATTGTATGATCAAGGAGTGAACTTATATTCTCTACCAAAAAGTCAAGTGATGCTCCATACTTTGGTCCCATTATTTTCACTATGCATTAGTGATATTTCTAAGTAGGACTTGCATGGAATTTTTGCTAAGTATAAACTATGCCATGGGAAATCCTACTAGATGAAACCTTAGTAGAATTTTCCTAAGTTAAGATTCCTACTACTATCATGCTTAGCTTAGCTAGTAGAAAACAAGGGTGGATTATATTCATGCTATGGAATATTTCTAAGTCAAAGACTTGTTTTTTGTTTAATAAAACAACTAAGTGAATGAAACACCTGGGTGGAATGGAAGGAACGGTTTGTGTTGAGTAGTTATACAAGGCCCATTTCTATGGTTTACCGTGTGTATCTCACTTGTGGAATGCCACCCAGGAACAAAGAGCTTTGAGATGTCAAATGTTGAGAAGCTCCAAGTGCAGCCACTTATTATTATGGGCTCTGCCTGGATCATATAGGTTGCAATAACTTAGCCAAATGGACAGTTGGCGGGAGGGGATGATAGGTTGGAACGCGTCCATTCTGGTCTAAGGGAAGGCTTCTGAAAGATCTTGTCTTGGTGAAACCAAGTCTTGTGGGGAAAGTGCACCACCTCTGCAGAGTGTAAAATCTAAGTACTTAGCCATGTCCCTGGCAAAGTACAATTTGAGCATCAAGACATGGAAGCTATCAAGAATCTCTTCATCCCAATTTCTAAGTTAAAACTTCGTGGTTGAACAAGGGTTGAAGGATCACCAATTTCTATTGGAAGATGCCTTGGGTGATTTTGTCAAGCAAAAACTTAGTGTTTTCAAAAGGTAAGGAAAATCTATTTTGAGCAAAGCAAGCCTAAGCTCCAGTTAGCCAAATGCATATAGATGATAGACCCCACTATACCACCATAGTAACACTTGCCAATACAATTCAAATGTATTGACCCTTGTGGCTGTAACTTATTATGTTGCAGGTTTGTGTGATGTTAGTTAGATGTGTTGATTAGGATTACAAGTCTACAACCAACATGATTGCCTGTGGCACTTTGAAGATGAAGGACCCCATGCTATAGTTATATTCTGCTGCATTGTAATGAGATAGCCAAATGAGCTATGTAAGATGTAATAAATTATTTTATTCCTGGTTATAAAGTTGTATTATGACCTTTGTTTCTTGATATTACATCTTAACTGTGGATGCTAGCTATTGATCCAGGGACTAGCATTGTAAACACAGGGATCTCTACCTTATTAAAGGTTGGGACCTCTACAGTGGTTGTTGGTTCTCCTTCCACCGTTGCAGGGTCCAGAATCCCCGGCCCAGGGGCAGCATTCTGGGAACACGACCTTGGGGCAGGGTTTTGCATGGGCCCTGCGAAGGAAGTGTGAGTGTGCTCCGCCCCACACCCCAGCCCAGGTTGGACTGGGAAAGAGCGCGCGCGGTCTGCTAATGCAGACTAATGAAATCTAGCTACGCGTCTAGGTCGTCTCTCAATGACGCATACTGCGCCATCCCAGGAGCTGGTGGGTGCCTAGCTATGGCACAGGCATCATCGATTGCTTCCCTCATAGTTAGGATCCCAAAGCGATGAGACTAGGGTTCACGTCTAGCACTTGGCACGATGAGGCGAGACCCGACGTGAGCTGGGGTTGCCGTGTGCTATGCCGATGCCTGATGCTATGATTTGGGGTTAGCTCCTCCGGCCCTGACCGAATTGATTCCTTACAGAAAATTGCCTCTTTCGGCGGATTCTCCTATGCCACCAGAAAGAACCGCTCCGCTAGCAGCGCCTTCGGCATCATTGCATAGTGTCGCCTGGTGGTGGTACTTCTCGCATAGTGGCGCCCTCACTAGCATGATCGCATTCGTCAACCGCGGGTTGCAATGGAGGTTGTGCAGCTGCGCTTGGCCCTAGACATGTGCCGGTACCTATGACGGTAACCGCACGCCATGCATGAGGCTCGTCATCCAATCTCTGTCAGAGCACTGGCAACCGGGGTGCCACGTCCCCGCGATGAATGAGCCCCGCGCCATAGGAATATCCATCCTCGTGAGGTGGCACGCCTCTAGAGGGGACCCAAACGAGCAGGCATCGCAAGGCACACGCCTCGCGGGATAATGAACTTCCGAAGGTAACGCATATTGAGGGAATCTGCCACGACATCAGGTAGCGCCTTCGAGCCTCGGATACCTCGGAGTCTGTCCGGGGCAGAACAGTAACTTCACCAGGAGGAGTACGGACTACAGCCCCTACAGGAAGCGTAGTGCTTCCATGGCGTTAGCCGCCTCAGTAAAGAAGACTCGGTCCATCCCCCACCCCTTTCATAGGGAAAGGACAGGAGATATGGTCGTGGAAGTCTCCCCCGGTTGCCGTTTTCTGGAGGGCGCCAGAGGAAGAGAAGCGACGTCGACAAAGGATGCTTTATAGGAGGACAGAGTGGAGCACGGCGAGCTGGACCAAGTCCACGTAAAGTATCCTCCTAGACCAGGATCTCGAGGAGCGGCACTTTGGACACCCTTCTTACCCAATGTGCCTGGGGAAGAGAACGGATGCTGCCCTATATAAGAGACCCTCCTCCAACCTTAGAATGGATCGATCCCCTACGATAAAAACCCTAGACATTCATCCTCCATTGTACCCTTGCAAAGCCAAGTGAGCAATATAACATAGGAGGAGTTGGGGCTTTACCTCCTCCCAAGGGTCCCGAACCTGGGTAAATATACCTCGTGTCATCTCTCTGTCGTGGTTCTTGCTCCGCCGTCACCACCGTCACTGAGGTTCCTTGAGAATGCGTGTCCATCCTCCTCTCGAACCAAGGGATCGTTGGACCCTAGTTCCTTCACGGGACAAATCTCCGACATTTGGCACCTCATGTAGGGGGATGAAGCGGGCTTCCAAGACCTTCATCAAACGCGGCCGCATGTCGACTAGCCTCGAGACTCGCGCTAAGCATGCGCTATGTTGCGCTGTGACCAAGGTCCAGACTGAGACGACTCTGCGACGTGCCACCTCCGAGCATGACTCGTGGACCGAGGACGACGGGGCACTACAAACCATCTGTCAAGGGAATCCCCGTCCTTGTTGCATGGTGACACCTTGCTCTCCCGCACCGTGTCCTCACGCGGCCACGGCGAGCATCTCACGCCTAATTCCTCCAAGCGCATGGTGCAGGACCTCCTGATTCACCCATCGGCCGAGACAGGCAAAGATAGGTGGTGTCACGGAATCACCGAGCTTCTCGACGTCGACAGGATATCCCCATGGGATCAGGGGGCTCGAGGAAAGGACCAGGCAGCAGGGGATGGGGGCTCGCGACTAGCCCAGTGCCGCGACGGGGCCCCCATGCCCGACCAGGTGACCCCACCGGCTGCCAACAACTGTTAGATTATGTCGCCCCCTCCGCCGTGGGCGCGAGGATAGTCTAGCCAAAGAAATCGCCACCACAGGACAACAAAACCATGCAGCCCTCACCAACGGCAAGGTGGTGCAGGCGAACAGCTGCCTCGCCCTCACGAAGGTGCTCTGCCATGTGGTCTGGCGGACACGTTCCACACGGAGACGCCTGCATGCTATGATAGAAAGACCAACCCATGCGAGATCTAGAAGCTCTACACCACGGGCATCGAGGCCACGGGAGGCGACGACCGCATCATGGCGAACTGTCTTCCCCTTTACCTGAAGGAGACGGCCAACACTTGGCTGATGAACCTTCTGGAGGAATCCATTGACTCATGGGCCGAGATTAGCTCCCTCTTCATCACAAACTTCAAGGGGAGCTACGAATGCCTCCTCACATACTTCGACCTCCGCCAGGTGCGCCAGCAACCTGGAGAGACACTCTTCAAGTTCCTGCAGAGGTTCAGCTTATTCTGCAACAAGATCCCAAAGATCTCAGACTCCAAAGTCATCACCGCCTTCTCCAAGGGCGTCAAGGACGTCAAGATGACGGAGAAGATCGGCATCCGATGCGAAAACCTCACCACGGCCACTGAGCTCTTCGTCACCAAGGCCCCGAGATCATCCAAGAGTAAGGACAAAGACTCCAAGCGAAAGAATGCCGTCGTCCAGCCTATAGAGCCCGATTGAAAGAGCCCTCACAAGGATCAAGGCGAAGGGGAGTGGGATGACAGGGCATACTGCCACTTCCATAAGAGGAGTGGACACTCCACCAACGACTTCTACGAGCTCAACAAGCTCTGCTAAATGCGCAACAACCAGAGAAGGGGAAGGCCTGGTGGCGATCGTGGTGGGGCGAGAAGAGGACACCATGGAGGCGATCAATGGAACAACGACCCCGGAGGCCGTGACATGCCCTATATGGGCCACCAGGCCAACACCATGCAAGATCTCCCCCGTAGCTGGAGAAGGGCCACACCGAGGACCCTGGGGGCTACCAAGTACCGCAGGGGGCTGTCGCCTGCATCCTTGGCGGTTCCTAGGCCATGGTGTCCAACTGGCACTTAAAGCTGCTTACTCGCGATGTTGCTACCGTCAATCCAGCATTCTCGCCCCCGAAGCTCAAGTGGTCTTAGTACCCCATCACCTTCGATGCTTCTGACCACCCCATCTCCACCAGGCCCATGGCACTCTCCCCATGATATGCACCCCCACTATCAACAACATCGTTGTTGCGAAGACTCTCATCGATGGGGGCGCCGGACTGAACGTGATCTCCACCAAGACATTCAGCTGCAGTTTCCCTACGACAAACTGATGCCTACCATGCCGTTCTCTGGGGTGACGAACGGAACCACCATTACCATTGGGCAGGTGCGCTTCTCCGTCACGTTTGGGACGCACGACAACTACCGCACCGTGATAGTCGACTTCGACGTGGCTCACATCAAGCTCCCCTACAACGTCATCCTCGGCTATCCCCCGCTAGGAAAGTTCATGGCAGCCACTCACCACGCCTACAACATCCTCAAGATGCCCAGAGGCAATGGCGAAACCATCACAGTCTGTTGTGACAAAGTGGAGGCGCTGTGCTCCCTCGAGCACACCTACAAAGCAGCGGACACTTCCTACCCCGAGGACATGGATGCATCGGATTATGTCGGGGCTCTACGAGAAGGAGGTAGATGGTATATTAGGAGAGCACCATGGACAAGAGGGCGGTAGCTACGCTGTACCCGCCTCACGAGGGGCAGGGCGTGGCCAGCACCCGATCCTTTAGGAAGAGCCAGGCACTATCCTCACCTCATGCGAGTACTGAAGAGGCTCCGAGAACTACCTTGACCTAGGGCATCCCAACTACCCAATGGACTGCACCCAGCATGTGGACAATAGCGATAGCCCCCCGAGGGCAGCTAGGCCACCGGCCGAGCAGGAGATCATGGCTGCGGAAAGGAGGACAAGCCTCTCTAAGAAACACGCCCGACTCCATGATGTTTTGAAGGTGACGCTCGAGAAACTCCCATCCTTTGAAGCCTTATCTTCAGTGAGCCCCCGTGGGAACCACGATAATGCTATAATAATCTTGAACTCTCAGCAGTTTTTTGGTTCTTGTTCTCCACGCATGTCTCGCAATTTGATTTTTACCTCGGAAAGGTTTTCACTAAAAACTGTACCTAACTAAGTTCCCTCACATACACCACGCGAGCAGGGAGGCTAGGCACGGTGTCCGACACCGGTTACTCCTGGGCATCATCAGAGCCTAAAGTGTCGACCTCTGAACTTATAGACTTGTTCCGACCATAAGTTACCTCACCTACGGCCTCTGGTGCTTGTATCCCTCACACGGCGCATGTATCGAGCCCTAGCGGTACGTGTGTTTTTCCCTATGGCCCTCTCCTTCTAAGGTTTACGGGGCGGCTTGTGAGGGATCATTTCCCTCTTTTAGCCATCAAGGATCTAAAGTGTGAGCTTTTAACATACAAACTGGTTCTATCTACGAGTTACCTCACCCATGCTCCTGCACCCTAAAAAGAAAAAATCTTTTGGCAATGGCTCTCGAGGCCATGTTTCTCTGTTGGCCTGTTCAGGACCTAAAGTGTGAGCTCTGAACTTATGGACTGTGTCCGACTATGAGTTACATCACCCACAGATACTGATCTTTGAAAAAAACTTTAAACGATGGCTCACAAGGCCATGTTTTTCCGTTATCCTGTCCAGGACCTAAAGTGTGAGCTCTGAACTTATGGACTGGGTCCGACTATGAGTTACCTCACCCACGCTCCTAGACCTTAAAAAGAAAATTCTTTAGCAACAGCTCATGATGCCCTATTCCTCGGCAACCCGAGATGTCTCTAGACCTAAAGTGTCGAGCTCTGAACTCACTTACCAGGTCTGGCCATGAGTTACCTCACCCACGATTCTTGAAATTGATAAAAAAAACTCGTGTGAAACCCATAAAAACCTTGACACGGGAGCTGGTGGGAAAAGCACTAAGTCCTATGACTTTCTCCTTGATAGGCTTATGAGGCAACCCTGGAGACACCCTCTCCGGCGGTCACACTTCGCGGGGCCGAGAGCATGAGCTCTGAACATGTAGTCCTGGTCAGCCATAAGTTTCCACACCTACAGTTCCTAGCGCTTACAACACTTTACATAAGTGCATTTTAGGTCTCCAGATCCATGCGGCCAATCGCTATGGTCATCACCTCGAGAGGCACCTAGGAAAAACATGCGAGATGAAGCCCCTCTGCATCACAACCCCTATTCGAGGCCTGAAAGATCCATGACCGAATCGCATTGGCTCTACCAGGTACATGCCCTCCAGTACTCCGACAGGAGACCTATGGAATAGCTTAGGAGACAACCCTAGTCACGGGCCCATTGCTAGGGCTCACCCTCCTTCCCTCGGAAGGTGTGCAGCGCATTCATCGGCATGACCAAGGAACTGTAGGAATTATGCCCTAGAGGAAATAATAAAGATGTTATTATTATAATTCTTGTTCATGATAATTTTTATATTCCATGCTAGAATTGTATTAAGCGGAAACTTTAATACTTGCGTGGTTTGTGAACAACACTGTGTCCCTAGTATGCCTCTATGGACTAGCTCATTGATTAATGATGGTTAAGGTTTCCTAGCCATGGATATGAGTTGTTGATTAATAATGAGATCATATCATTGGGAGAATGATATGGTGGACAGACCCAAACTAAGCAAAGCAATTAGATCGTGTCATCATGTTCATCTTTGCGAAGCTTTTCTTATGTCAAATATTGTATTCCTTAGACCATGAGATAATACAACTCCCTGGTATCGGAAGAAAGCTTTGAGGTCATCAAACGTCATCCTATGAGAGGGTGATCATAAAGGTGTCTCTCAGGTGATCGGAAAGTATCTGTTGGGTTGTATGTATCGAGATGGGATTTGTCCCTCCCAAGTCGGAGAGATATACTTCGGGCCCACTCGGTAATATATATCAACACCGCTTGCAAGCATGTGGTTAAGGAGTTAATCACAAAGTGATATCGGATTACGGAACGAGTAAAGTACTTGCTGTGAACGATATTGAACTAGGTATGACGGTACCGACGATCGAATCTCGGGCAAGTAAAATATCGCGAGACGAAGGGAATATATATATGGGATTGATTGAATCCTGGCATCATGGTTCATCTGATATGATCATCGATGAATGTGTGGGACTCAATATGGGTTTCCAGACCCCGCTGTTGATTATTGATAGAAGATCATGTCTGCATATTCTCGAACCCGCAGGGTCACACACTTAACGTGTCTCGACGCTAGGATAGATTGGATAATTGGTTTATGAGTTTTTTTTCGGAGTCTCGGATGGGATCCGGGACATCACGAGAGGTTCCGGAGTGTTCCGGAGAATAAGATTCATATAAGGTAGTGCAGTTTTTGGAGTTCGGAATTGTTCTGGGTTAATCGGTATTGTACCGGAAGCTTCTAGAACCTTCCGGAAGGGGACCAACGTGGCCCCACCTTCCGGGAGGGGGCATGGGCCTATGAGGGAGTGCCCTGGCCGCATTGGGCCAGGGGCACAAGGCCCCATAGGGACCAGCCGGCCAAGAGGGATAAAACCCTAATCTAGACCTTCTAGAAGGGGGGTTCCTTGCCCCCCACTCCTCCTCCTTGTGGCCGCCGGTTTGGACTTGGGGGAGGGGCTAGGGCAGCCGCCCACCCCTCTATATAAAGAGGGCTGGGGGCACACCACCCCTCCACACCTTCCCCTCCAACCCTAGCCGCCCTGCTGGCCTTCCTCTCTCCCTCCCGACTGTTTGTAGGCGAAGCCCTGCTGCAGAAATTCTCCACCATATACACCACGCCGTCGTGTTGTAGATCCAATCCGTCTCTCCACCATACTTGCTGGTCCGAGGAAGGAGGAGACGTCGAGGTGCTGCACGTGTGCATCTCACGGAGGCACCGCCACTTGTGGTGCTAGATCTGAACGGATCGCGAGGAGGAGAAGCGAGTACGACTACATCACCCACGTTCCGACGAACGTTCCGCTGTGCGAATCTTCAAGGATATGAAGAACTAATCCAATCTCTCTCGTTGTTTGCATCTCCTAGATTAGATCTTGGCTTTCCCTCTGTTCGCATCCGTAGAAAATTTTGATTTACTATGCCGTGAAACCCTTTAGGAACAGCGCCGCCCGCCAGCCTCGCAAGGCCGCTCCCCCGCTCAGGAACACGGTCCCCAAAATTTAGCGTCGGATCCCTCTACAAGGTTGTATGTTGGAATCTCTTCTTGAGAGAATCGCCTAAATCTACTGCGGTTGGTGATGACTGCAAGTGCACATATCATTGGTAGCTAGTTTCAAAATAAAGATATCGATCCTACAGGGAGCAGGAGTCTAAAGTTTAACTAACTTTTGAACTAAATACTGAAATAGTAATGCTAAATAACGTTCTAAGTAACAAGATAAAATGCGATTTTTTTGTAAAAGATATTTTTGGGTTTTCAAATAGGAGAACAATAAGTAAACTAAAGCTGAAAGTAAACAAGATCATGTGATTATGATTACGAAGGTTTGAAAGATGATGGAAAGAGTTCTCAGGGAGTAGTGGATCCACCGCTAGTAATTAGAAAGAGTGATCAAAATTATTATAATGAATAAGACCATGTATGATATGTGTGGGAGGAGCTCCATATATGGATGAATAGGCAGCAAACACTTCTCACATCATCCGTCATAACCACAACAAACAATAACCGATAACCATCATATTACTACGCTATTAAGGGATTTCTCCCGTGGCATGGTCATGGCTTGATGAGTTCTCCTTGATTCCCAAGTTAGTACGTAAAGAATGACAACTACTTTATAGTCATAATAAGTGCTATCATCCTTCCATCTACCAAAAAGTAATCCCCTTCATCAAGTCCCCGCGAGAGGAAAATATTAAGGATGTGCACAACTCCCAACATCAAGATGAAGTCAATTAACACAGACACATAATGAACAATATCACATAATAATCTTTATCTCAATTCAATCACATACTAGGGTTTCTCCATCTCCCCAAGAACAAAAGAAACTACTCATACATGAAGGAAATCAACATCATGGATTAAATATAATGAAGTATGATGATACAATTGAGAATACGTGAAAATCCAAGATTCAATCTAGAATTACAACAAGTCACCAAAGGGGATCGGTGATGGAGACGTTGTTGATGAAGATGGCGATGTAGATCGATGTGGAGGCCTTCAAGATCCTAGTCCATTCTCCTCTTGTGTGATGGTGATGGTGTAGATCTAATTGGAGGCGGCTATCGTGATGGCACAGCGGCAGGGCTCCGCCGTGGTGGACAGTCTGGCTTGGTGACTATCTCTTAGCCCCTCCCCTCTTTATATAGAGGCCTTGGGGTGCCCTAGGGTTCCCCCAATACCTTCATATGATTTGGGAAGGTTCTGGATCTTTTCTGGGGTGAAATCCCATCGTTTGCGAGATTTTTGCCAACTATACGGAGGGAGCTATACAGCCAGAATTATTGCTCCCTCTGTATTGTTGGTCATTAAACATTTTGTTCTCCGTAGTGTTTTGGCCGCCATTTCTTCATACAAACTCCGTTTTGGGTGTTATTAGGCTCGTTAGATTCGTATCGTCGAGGGCTACAACCCCAAGGTATTGGATATTTATTTTGATAAGTCTGGTCCCTGCAGCTCCTCCGTTGATGGGGGAATACCAATCGGGGTATACCCACGAAGCGGATTCGCCAGCTGGATCGAGCCGACTGAAGCCAATCCTAGAGTGGGTCAACTCGCTAGATATGACGACTGACGCATATTGGACCCAGACGACTGTCGCCGACTGGAGGCCCAAGATGACGACTTCAATACAAAGCCCACCAAATACTTGTAAACCCTAACTGGCTGCATATATAAAGCCACCAGGGGCACCCCCACGGGGTATCTTCTCCCATATTAGATTAGATCTAGTCTCTCCCTTCGCCTACGGCGGCTCCCATGTAAACCAATCTATGATCATATACTGGATTGATAGCAGGACATAGCGATCCTCCATCGAGGGGACGTGAACCTGGGTACATCGTGTGCCAATCTCGCTCCCGGATTCTCCTACGTCGCCTTCTCCCTCTACGTAAGCTACCCCCAGTAGCATATGCCGTGCAATACCACGACAGTTGGCGCCCACCGTGGGGCAAGCAATGCTTGGAGGATGATAATCCGGGCGGGATCCCTCGCCATCAACAGGATCATCCGCATCATCGCGCTGGATTTCTTCATCGACATTAGGCGACGGTCGATTTTTCTTCTCAGACCGGTTTTGATTCAGCCGCCAAGCACACGCACGTAGATCAATCTGGTTTGGCTGCTAGCCAATGCGTCGAAGGCATCTCCACATGCGATCATGCACAATCGATTCTATACGGCAGCTAAGTTTTTAATTCAATCCCTTCTCTCGGTTGATTTCATAGCACTTGATTAGTTTATTTCGATTTAACCTTGTACGTATTGTGCTAGATGGAATCGTCTGATGGAAATATTCTATACGGCATCCGGCAATCGATGACTGTGCCAGATAATTATTGGGTTCCTATACCCAGAGCAAGGTGGACACGATCGTGCCACCGCCGGCCTCGGCGACATGCCCGAAATCAGGGCGGCTTTGCTCGCTCTCCATTAGATTGATTCCTAACGAGTCAAGCTCTCTATAGAGTGATATTTGTTGTCGTTTATTTAGCATCTAATCCTGATTTCTTGATCTGTTGTTACATGTGCACAAAGACGATGAAGAAGGCATGTTTACGCTGTTTTGGATGGACAAAAAGCTGATCGATTCCGTTCACACGTCGACCTGCGACTCGGTCCACACGGCAATACTCAGTTGATTTCAGATCAGCTCGGTTCAGCTTAGTTTGCAGGTCTCAGCTCGCAAAAAACAAGACCACCAATGTCAGCTGACCCCAAATCGGTTTTTGATCAGAGAAGCAACGGCAGGAGCGATGCAATCACACGCATCCGATTAGCATAACCAAATATCTCTATCCACTCTAGCATATTCTGCTTATAATATTCAGCCATGTCCACTAATCGATTCTTATGTGCAGCCACAAGAAAAATCAAGTCAGCTTAATAGCGGCGGTGCACTATTCGCATGTGAGAGGCACTTCTCTGAAAATTCCGAATGCATGCGAATATACATGATCATACTATATGACAGCTGAGTTTTTAATTCACACTCGTATTGATTACTTGCCAATTAATAATTTTATTTGTATCTAATCTTCTGCGTGGTACAAATTGGTGCAAGTCAAATCGGACTATGTCTTTCTTTTACAATCAGTTTGTGTAGCCACACGAGCCACCTTTTTTGTGCTATTTCTGTGGAGTTCGCCGACTATGATGGCTCCGGCGTATCGACCACGACTATTCCAACGCTCGACGGCAACCACGACATCACGAATGATAGATAGTGCACAAACCACAATAAATTAATTTCTGATAAGTCCATCTTTTTTCTGACGTTAATTTCTTTGTTATTCGATTATTTTATCTAATCTAATCAGCATGCATACTGGCTGTATGAATCTTTTGGGAATTAATCCATGAATGCAGAATTGGATTAAAACAGCCTTTATCGCTCATTGCAGACTTTCCACCGTCGCGGACACGCCACCTTCGGTGACTCGCCCGCCGCGAGCTCGCCGTGGAAGTGTCCTAGCCATGTTCCACGACTCGCCATGTTCGGCGACCCACAAATCGCCGACTCTCCATGCTACCGGCTAAACGCCGCACGCCTCCGCCAAAGTAGCTCCATCCGACCAATGGTCGGATCGAGCTTGCTTCGACTACTCGCCAAAGCGCGACCCTCGTCTTCCGAGTCGACCCCGTGTCCGCCGCGTCGACATCGCCATAGCGCGATCCCCGTCCGCCGCGTCGACCCCGTGTCCGCCGCGTCGACTTCGCCATAGTGTGATCCTCGTCTGCCGCGTCGACCCCGTGTCCGCCGCGTCGACATCGCCATAGCGCGATCACCGTCCGCCGCGTCGACCCCGTGTCCGCCGCGTCGACTTCGCCATAGTGAGATCACCGTCCGCCGCGTCGACTCCTTGTCCGCCGCGTCGACTTTTTCCGATTAAACGCCGTGCGACCCCATCCGCTATGTCGAATGCATACGCCACGCCTACTAAGGGACCTTCATCGTCCGAGTCGCCAGAGAGGGTCGCATGCCATGCTGCATGGACTCACCACTGGGCTTCTCTTCCCTCCGGGAAAAATCAATTCGCCTTTGTCAACCTTTGAAAGAGCGACTCGCAATGGCCAAGTAGTGCGGACGAGGACTCGCAAACCGAGCCTCGGTTCGTCCACGAAAAACGCTAACCGAGAGCCATCATTGGAGTCGCCTTGCTCGACTGGCCTTCCGGGCCAAGACAAATGGCAGTGCTACACAAACAGCACCATGTCCTCCTCAACCTTAGATAGCACGACTCGCACGGCCAAGTACTGCGGACGAGGACTCGCAAACTGAGCCTCGGATCGTCCAGGAAGAACGCCAAGTCGAGAGCCATCTTTGGAGTCGCCATGCGACTGGCCCTTCAGGCCAAGACGAGAGACTCGCTAACAAAAACAGCGCAATCAACATCATCGCGGACTCGCAATCATCATGGACTCGCCACACTCAGGGACTATCCCCTCGTGGACTCACAATCATCGCGGACTCGCCACACTCGGGGACTCTCCCCTCGCAGACTCGCAGTCATCGCGGACTCGCCACACTCAGGGACTCTCCCCTCGCGGACTCGCAGTCATCGCGGACTCGCCACACTCAGGGACTCTCCCCTCGCGGACTCGCAGTCATCGCGGACTCGCCACACTCGGGGACTCTCCCCTCGCGGACTCGCTATCATCAACGACACGCCATGATCGGTGACTCGCCCAACCTTGCCACTTGGCGCGCTCGGGGAATCGGCGCTCGCCGGTCGCTCGACCTCGCCACTCGCCATGATCGGAAGCAACCACTACTATCTTCAGAATATGCATCTCTAAAGAGCCTCAAGTCGCCTCTACAAGACAACTCGAGCCTCAGGGACTACTCCTAGGCATACCGCGTGTATGCGTGGTTCCGCGACCAAGACTTGCCCTCGCGTACTCTCGACGCTCGGGGACTCGCCACCGCGTACTCGCCCTCGGGTACTTGACACGCTCGGGGACTCGCCACTAAGGACTCGCCCTCGCGTACTCTCCATGCTCGGAGACTCGCCGCCGCGGACACTCGCCCTCGCGTACTCAACGCGCTCGGGAACTCGCCGCCGTAGACTCTCCACTCGCGTACTCTACACGCTCAGGGACTCGCCGCCGTGGACTCTCCACTCGCGTTCTATCCACGCTCGGGGACTCGCCACCGCGGACTCGCCCTCGCGTGCTAAACACGCTCGGGGAGTCACCACCGTGGACTTGCCCTCGTGTACTCTCCACTGGCGTACTCTCGACGCTCGGGGACTTGCCCTCGCGTACTCTCCACTCGCGTACTCTCGACACTCGGGGGACTCTCCACCGCGGACTCGCCTTCGCGTACTCAACGTGCTCGGGGACTCGCCACCGCCGACTCGCCCTCGCGTAAACACGCTCGGGGGACTCGACACCGCGGACTCTCCCTCGCGCACTCGCCGCGCTCGGGGACTCGGCACGCTCCATGTTCAGCGGCTCGCTGCAACTGGCGGCATGACCGACACCCCGCGTCTTTCGCCAACTGGCCATCACCGACTGGCTCACGCCGACCGCCTCCCGCTTCACGGTTCTTTTCTCTGTTCAGGAGCTCGTCGCTGATTCGCCACGACCCATCGTCAAGACTCTCCGCGCCCTGCCTCAAGCCCGCGTCGAATCGACAACGCGCTCGGGGACTACTGATGGGGGAATACCAATCGGGGTATACCCACGGAGCGGGTCGACTCGCTAGATATGACGACTGACGCATATTGGACCCAGGCGACTATCGCCGACTGGAGGCCCAATACGACGACTTCAATACAAAGCCCACCAAATACTTGTAAACCCTAACTGGCTGCATATATAAAGCCACCAGGGGCACCCCCACGGGTATCTTCTCCCATATTAGATTAGATCTAGTCTCTCCCTTCGCCTACGGCGGCTCCCATGTAAACCAATCTATGATCATATACTGGATTGATAGCAGGACATAGCGATCCTCCATCGAGGCGACGTGAACCTGGGTACATCGTGTGCCAATCTCGCTCCCGGATTCTCCTACGTCGCCTTTCTCCCTCTACGTAAGCTACCCCCAGTAGCATCTGCCGTGCAATACCACGACATCCGTACTATGCTCTCTTTGTTCCTTTTGCCTTTGTTTCATCCATAATCATCATCAACACCATCACACATGTAATAGACAAGGAAAGTGATAAAATTATACCTAAACTACTAAATGTGCAAAGCTCATATGAAAGTAGAATGAAAACTAGAAGTCATGCATATAAGGCATAGCTATAGCTAGAAGAAACATGATATGAGAGATAAATGGCACATTTTATATGGGATAAAGAGTTGGTATTTCATATCCATGAACTTCCCCAAGCTAGACCTTGCTCGTCCTTGAGCAGGAGGGGTCGATAATAAATTAATGGTTGTGAAATAACTTATCATTGGAAATAAATGTCTTGCATACTTATTTATTCTACAATCTTGAAGAGAGAAAACATGTATTTATACAAGGAAACACAAGCTGAGTTATAAAGACCACTAAAGATTCATCAAAATTTATATTCTCCATGTCAATAGAGAATCTAACTTGCAAACAAACTTGTGATCCTATTATTGCACCTTTCGTATAAATTTTCATATCATTATTTTTCTGAGACAAAACTTAGTCACAAATATATGTCAAGCATAAATAGAAATAAAGTTTATCGATTCTACCCAATCATGTGATTTAGTTAAGGCTCTCAAGTGCAAACATCTGTTATTGAGCTTTCAGAAAGTCTATCTCTTTGTAACGAAATTTATGCCAAAAGGAAATGTGAGAACATGTCAAAAGAAGCATAGCATTAGAGTGTCTCATTTGGTCATCCACATCAATAAATCATGGCTATCAAACACTCATTTTCTATTCTTTGTCTTTCTAAAACTTTAGTTCATCATTAATGAGATCATGCCAAAACTTAGTGTGTTTAATTGACTGTGCAGGCTAAGAATCGATACTCGTGACCATTACCAAGGTTTCCTTTTTTGGTATAATGATTTCTCATAACGGTCAAAGGAGTATTTCCTCTTTTGCTTTGAACGCAGGCCCATGAGAATACCAATGCATACCCATAGATTGCATTTCTGCTACATATGTTGGGAAACTCATAGCCAAACTCCAAGAATTTCTTGTTTTTGGATTGTTCAAAGGCCAGCCGAGTTGTTAGCATCCCATGTTGTGCGACAGTGGTGCAAACACGCGTAAAGCAATATCATACTTTAATCAACAGGTCAATATTTGGTATGCATCTCAATTACCACTAAACATTAGTTTCTTCAAACAAATCCTTTCAACGAGTACTATCAAGTCGATCATCACATCTATGGTGTTGAGTATCTTTAAGGCTAAACTCTTAAGACAATTAAACAACACCTTATTTAGCATATAACTCAAAACTTTGAAATATCATTTCCAATTGACAAATCCTTCCATAAGAAAACTATAAAGTCTACTGTTTTGACACTATGGGGTCGATCATAACTTATTTATTTAAGACAAAGGTATTAGGTGTCAAGCAACAAATTTCAAAAGATATTGAGCAAGTATTCATTATTTCCAAGTGTAGAGATTGTGGCAATGTTTTCTAGAGGATCACAAATATTATCACAAGCTTGATAATCAATTTGGCAAGATGCATACATGCTATAACTCAACTCTTATGATGCCTAACATGAGCAAGTGTATCCCCATATAAATACAAAACTAAACTCACTTAAGCAAGCATTCAAAAATAGCAGGATACATGATTGCATTAAACTTTCATCGAATATGAACATTGCATAAGACTCTACACATACAGAAGTAACCTCCCCAAGCTTAGAACTTTGCAAGAACCAAAATTGAGTATATCATTAGAAAAAAAGAGAAAATACAGTTTCCAAAAGAGAGTGTGATAAGTGGTTACCTCCCCAAGTTTAGTTGAAAACAAGGATGACACACTTTACTGTTGAGGTACAAGTAACCTATCTTTTGATGGACAAAGAACCTTTGCTTTAACGTATATTTCTTGATATAGCCTGGTGGCTGCCTTCCATGAGAACCTGCTTGGAAACTAAGAAGAAAATAAAACATATTGTGTTTTTTTTAAAACACGGGGATTAGCTCACAAGTTATAAAAATACAAGTCCCACTGAGTCGGTTCATCAACCTAAGCACCACGCTTAAGTCAACAAACTAGGTCCAAGAGTTGTACATACTCCCAGATTTTGATGAAGTGCAAGTGAGAAAAAAATATGAAACACGAGTGTGCATCTCCTATGTGCTTATTAAAAAAGGTTCAAGTTAGAAAGTTTTACCAGACATTAATATGTAGGCATGTTGAATTAAAGCAACCAAGTGTCTCTTGCAAGTGTTTGCACAGTTGGCACTACCGTACACATCGTCACACAAGGTTCAAGTCCCTGCGAAAATAATACACAAAATAAAAGACATCGGTTTGGTGTACAAATGAAGTTCGTTCACCCAACCAACAAAAAGAAACTAAAAAAGAAAACATGAACTTTTATAGAGAATTACAGTCCAGGAAGTTTCTAAGGTAGAACTTTATTGTTTACATATGCTCGGCTTCTCTAGAACATGGGAGAAGCTCCTAAGTGGTGTTTCAAGGTTTTAGAGGAACCAGAAATAAAAATAGAAGTATTTTTGTCATTTAGTTACCTTACCTAGACCTTGGAATCATGTTCGTAGCAACTATACGGCCGGAAAAATATTTTCCGCCATATATTTGGTCGTCAAACGTGCAGTAAACTGAAATAAAAATTCGAAGAAGGTGTCGATATCTATACGGCCGCAACTATACGGCCAGACTAAAACGGTCCTGCCGTATAGTTGGTCGTTAAACCTTCTGTACATTGGAAAGAAATTTTGACGATGGCATCGGTAACTATACAGCCGCAACTATATGACTGGAATTTTTATTCCCGTCGTATAGTTGGTCGTTAAATGTTCTGTACTCGCCAAAAATTTTCTGTTTCTTCGAGAATTCTTTCTTAACCTGAAACTTAGAGAAAAACCTTGTTTTGATAGTAAAATAACAATTTTAATTTTTTACCAATAGCAACATATATAAAACGGGATTTAAGCACAACCGAATTATTCAACACATAGTAACAATAAATTATACCTTTTGAAAACTACAAAAAGATTACTCTAATAGAAAATCATGCAAAGAATAAAAATGCCAATGAAACATGAATGCATCAAGACTCAAGTCACAAAACTAAGACACCTAATGACTTTCGGGTTGCCTCCCGGGAAGCGCTTTCTTATGACCAAGTATCCAGGATTTTCTCCATTATTATTTCAATAGATAGGAGTCGAAGAATTATTTATTCTTACCTCCAAAAGAGGTTTGGAGCACTTACTATTATATCCTGGTTGAAGTCTCACCCACTTGCGGTGCATCGGAGTCATGTAGAGAAATGTGTTATTGCTCACAAGTGATGATTGATGCGCCATGTGCGGTGAGCATACCTCCCTAGATATATTCAACAAAAGGATTAGATATTTACATGTAAATTCAAATATTTTACCTTTAATAGCATCATCGGGATAAAATTCATAGTACTCTTCTTGGGCTACACTATCACGAGGGAACACTTCATAATACTCATCTTTAGCAGCAGGGAAAAATTCAAAAGTGTCTATTCTCTAGTCCATCACCTTTGCTAACAAGTTCATCCGTTCTAGAGTTATCAATCCAGTCACAAAAAGAAGCATCCTCCATAAATATTACATCAAATATGTGCTCTCCTGAAACTTGCTCATTAATACTATAAGGATTTATCTCTAGTTCATCATTATTAGTGTTCTCCAAATGAGTATCTAAGCATAAAGCCTCTGCGGATAAATTATCTTCAGTTTCAACACAATAAGAACCATTACTAGAGACTGAGGCATCATAAAAAAACTTATTATTAGTAGAATGATGTTTGTATTCAACCTCACCTTTTTGGTGTTCCTCCTTGTTATCAAGTGGTTCCTGCAAAATCTTAGTTTTGGAAACTATTGTTTTACATAGCTCCTTACTCTTTATCAGAAGTGCATTCCCACTAAAATGTTCTTGACAATAATTGAAAATATGATCCATAATATTATGATACCTTGCTAAATCCTCATTATCGCTACTTTTCATAATAATACCAGTTTTCTAAGCAGCTCATGATACCCTTCATAAACTATGTATTCCAAGAGTTCTAAATTATTAGCGTATATGTGAGTATTGGTAAATAAAAATTCTTCAAAGAGATGAATGCATTCATAATCATAAAGCTTGTTAGGCTTACCATTATATTTCATCAACCATTCAAATAAACTAAATAAATTACCAGAATAGTAATCCACCTGCTTCCACATGTCTAGTAGTTGCATATCCTAGAAGTTCTTCTTCATGTTCATCCTCTTCTTGGGAAGGAACTTCATCCTTCTCCAATGGTATTTTCTGCAAACGATTAACATAGGGCACTATGGTTCTAACTCGTGTCTTCATAATAAGTGCATTCTCACTAAAATGTTCTTGAGAATACCAAGGAAGACTTTGCAGGATTTCATAAGATATTTTTATGAGAACATTACCTTCACTATTAATACGTGATATGATATGTATCATCAACTCATGGCACCATCAAAGATAATATACTCTAATACTTCACTAGTAACATCACCATTATTATAAGACACTAAAGATTGATTAAAGGCATCAGAGCATTGAACACAAAAGTAGTGCCCAAATTTCATAAATTGAGGACATATTATTGGATCGTCTATCATATCCAAAGAAATTAAATTTTTAGCATATTCCACTATTTGGGAATAGATTTCTCTTACCGTCATATTGCTCACTTGTTCTTCAAAATACTCATATACCTCTTTCAATGAGGATTCCTATCGCATGTTAATAGCATCACAATGTTCATAGAAAGATTCATCTTCTAGTCCCTCACCAAAGTCCCCAAAATCACTGTCTAGGGACAAATCCTCCTCAGAATAATCATCATAAATTTGGGACTTATAGAAATCATTACTAGATAATGAGATATCGTTTGCATCCATACTATTTGTGTGTGGAAAGTTATTTTCAGAAGTAGGAGATTCAAGTGGTTGATCAAGTTGCTCCTCTTTATTCTTACGAAGATAATTCGTGAATATTTCAGCGATAGTCTTACCTTCGGGATTACCTTCCAGTGTTTGAGAGGATGAAACATCAAGCGTCACATCTTTATTAACAACATGTTCTAGTGGTTTAGGTGGAGGATCTACGAGTGGAGTTACCTCCACATTATCTTTTGGAGCACCCTGCAAATGGTTAGATTCTTCCATGGCGGCTCTCATCCTCGCAACAATAAATTCATTGTCATGGAAGTTATCTTGCTAATAGCAGAATATAGGGTGAACTTCTTTATAGATCATATCGACTGGTTTACTTTCTACCTGTATATCTCTTAAATGAAATAACAACTATTTGCAACCAGTAAAAATCACAAATTTTAATGTGTCCTCCCTAGCAAGGCATTTAAACTCATCTCTATTATAGTTTTCTAGTTCGATATCAAAATTATACTCACGTTGATAATTGAGGTGATCTGGAGATTTGCAAAAATCACAATATAATTGATAAGAGGCACATAGTGTGGATGAATACTTGTGCACCCAAGTAAACCATTCTTTTAATATTCCTTACCTCTTATGAATATTTCCCAAAGTCCTTCCCTTTGACTCCTCCATTATAGATTTCATCTATTCAAAGGTAGTCATCTTGGAAGACATGATTAGTAACAAATATTTTTATGGGTTTTTTTGTAAACAAAAGCAAAAAGACAAATGCAACAAATAAAGAAAGCTTAAAACAACAACTAGAAAAAATAAAATAATAAACAAAAGCTAAAAGTCCTATAACCCTTAGCTCCCCAGCAACGGCACCAGAATATATCTTGATGACTACAAGTGCATAGATCATTTGTAGCTAGTTTGGAAATAAAGATATCGATCCCACAGGGAGCAGGAGTCTGAGGTATAAATAACTCTTGAACTAAATAATGAAATAGTAATGCTAAATAATGTTCTAAGTAACAGATAAAATGTGAGTTTTGTGTAAAAGATATTTTTGGGTTTTCAAATAGGAGAACAATAAGTAAACTAAAGTTGTAAGTAAACAAGAGCATGTAATTATGATTATGAAGGTTTGCAAGATGATGGAAAGAGTTCTCAGGGAGTAGTGGATCCGTTGCTAGTAATTAGAAAGAGTAATCAGAATTATTATAATGAATAAGACCATGTATGATATGTGTGGGAGGACCTCCATACTATGATCTCTTTGTTCCTTTTGCCTTTGGTTCATCCATAATCAACATCAACACCTACACACATGTCATAGACAAGGAAAGTGATAAAATTATACCTAAACTACTAAATGTGCAAAGCTCATATGAAAGTAGAATGAAAAATATAAGTCATGCATATAAGGCATAGCTATAGCTAGAAGAAACATGATATGAGAGATAAATGACACATTTATATGGCTAAAAGAGGCGGTATTGAATAGCCATCAATTGGCAAACTACAACAAGCCTCCTGGGCAACCTAAGGAACAAATGCCTAAGCTATTCCCTACAAGAACATGGGGCTACCCTCTTAAGGCGCTAAGAGCCTCGCGGGCCTAACAAAGTGGAGCCCACTGCGCGGCAGTCCGGCCCACTGGCTGAAAGGAGCCCAACCAGCAACACCCCGCAAGTGCCGTCTTTAGGTATCACCTCCTCAAGCTCTATGCTTGTAACTCGACTCGCGATGGCGTCATCCCCGGGGCACTTATCCCTTCTAGATATGCGTTCGGTGGCTCAAGAGGACCGTACCTGCAGAAAGAACTCATGAGCCGCCACTACCGACCTCATTGAACAGGCACTACGCGGTGAACATGCAACAAACTCCAAGCACAATGAGAACATACAAAATGAGGCAAGAAGCACAAGGGCCCATACAGAAAGGTTCATCCTAAAGTCCTAGTTATAAGGAAAAACGGGCCACCAATTGTTTTTGCACTACCCCTCTAGGGGCAGAGCTCTGCGCCCCCAGTAGCACCGTGGTGGCTACACCTATCAGGCTGCCCGGAGGTGAGGAGGGTAGTCGACATGCCCAACTGGGTGTTAAACACCGAGATTGAGAAGACCCCCTGCTGGCATACCAAAATCGCAACGTTTATCCTCTCTAGACGTGGTGCTCGGAAAGGAAGCTATGACAGCCGCCGAAGATGAACTTCTCGCCCCACGAGATGGTGTCGATGCTCACCTCCCACTTCTCACGCCCCCTAGAGTGGTGTAGCTACACCTCGTCTGGAAGGGCGTGCATGGTACTGAGCACGAATCGCTCGGAAAGTTTCACCCTCACGAACTATTCCAAGTCGTTGAGGACGACAATAAAGTCGATGACCCTTTCAGGCTCAAGGCCATCCACGATTTTGATGACCACGGGAGTGAGGGTCTCTAGAACAGGGGCCTCAGCAACAGTGGGTGTCTGGCCCGAATTCAGCGCTGGACCTACCGCTCTCCGCCAAAGTGTGGTTGTCGGTTCTCCTTCCACCATCATGGGGTCCAGCAGCCCTCTACAGAAGGGCAGCATTCTAGGAATGGAACCTCGGGGTAGTGTTTTGCATGGGATCTATGGCGGCGGTGTGAGCGTGCTATGCCCCATGCCTCGGCCCCAGTTTGGACAAGGAACGAGCGCGAGCGGTCTACTGATGCAGCCCGATAAATTCTAGCTACATGTCAAGGTCGTCCCTCCATGCCGCATACTTCGCCATCCCAGGAGCTGGTGGGTGATGAGCTATGGCACAGGTAACAACAATTGCTTCCCCTATAGTTTGGTTCTTAGAGCAATCAGGCTGGGGTTGGCGGCTAGCGCTTTGCACGGTGAAGCGATACCCGACGCGAGATCGTCTTGCCGCATGCTAGGCCGACGCTTGAGGCTCCAGTTCGGGGTGGGCTCCTTGGGTCCGTACCGGCACGATTTCTTCTAGCAAATGTCCTCCTCCGGTGGAGTATCCTATGCCACTAGGGAGAACCGCTACACTAGTGGCACCTCTTGTGTCACCGACGAAGGGATCTTCTAGTACGACACCTTCTGCGTCACCTGGTGGTGGTACTTATCACGCAGCAGTGCCATCACCAGCATTCTCGCCTTCCTCAACTGCAGAATGCAGTTGGGAGTGCAGTGGCGGTGGTGTAGCTGCGCTTGGCCCTGGACTCGGGTCGGTACCTGCTACACTAACCATGCTCCATGCATGAGGCTCGGCATCCAAGCCCCTAGTCATGGTAAGTGCGTGGGAGCAAGTCTGTGTAGCGGGCGAGTCTACCGTGGCAAGGCCGGTCTCGGCACTAGCACCTCTCCTTGGTGCCATGGCTGACAATTGAACGGTCGAGGTCGGTGTTGAACATGAAGATGGAATGACACCAGTAAAGATGATGATGATTATGACAAAGCAAACCAAGCTATTGACGCTGAAGCTATTGCCGAAGCTGAAAACACGAGCTTCCTCCTTGTTGGGGATATATCTTCCGGGTATACCCATAGGACTCGCTGACCAGGGTGGCCCGCCAATGGGTTAGAGCTTTACTCCACGAGCGTCCTAGTTAGAGAAAGAGGAGTCACTTCCGTCTATGACAAAGCCCAAAAGACTTACCGACTTAGGCCTGTAATATTACTTGTAGTCCAAGTTGTATCTAGTTACTAACTCTGTAACATAGCCGGATAGGTTTCTCCTGTAACCCTAGGTCCAGGTGACTATATAAACCATACCTGAGGGAGACTTTAGGGCACTAGATCATAGATCAACCACAACCAACTCGCATAGGCGTACCTCTCTTGTAATCCGCAATAACATCCGGCTCTCGCTAATATATTACTGGGTTGCCAGCAGGAGTAGGATGCGATCAACGCAGTCATATCTGAACCTGGTTAAATTTGTGCTCACCACTCCTAGAACACCGTATGGCTCACACCCCATCTTCTCAACAGCGCTAGGACCCCCTATGGTCACCTTCGGACCGTCGTTCCGGGAAGAATATATGTGTGCAGGAATCAGCGATACAATCGCCATCAGTCACATTCTCTCCGCAAGTGATGTCCCTCTCGTTCTTCTTGATGAGACCTGGATTCCGTCTAGGGATCCCATGACGACCTTCACTATCATGCCAATCAGCGATATCGACATCTATCTTAGTTTTGCTGAAACCTCCCAACCCACCCTTCAGGTGATGACCATGACGGAAGAAAAATGCGGATCTGCTTTGTCCGCATAGGCGGAAGAGTCCAAGATCCCGGAAAAACCTGAACCCACCCAGCCCGCTCCTGTATAGTAAGAAGTGGTGGAAGAAAAATCTGGATCTGATCTCCCTGTTGAGATTAGGTACACGGATGAGGAGTATATTCGCTTTGGATCTGGTTCTACCGATGTAGGACCAGAAAAAACACTCTTGAGGCACATGATAAACCAGATGATGAAGCACCCCTACATCGACTACGAAGGAATCGCTGAGATAAAGTAGAGGTTTGAGATGGCATAGGCGGAAACAACTGTGTCGATGTTGGATTCAGTAACGATAGAGTTCTTGATGCAATCGGAGAAAATACTGACTTACCTACTTCCCTTCAGGAATCACTGACATAGCAGGACCTCTGAGACTTCGAGAAGGAGATGGAAGCGTACAAAGAAGAGTACACCTCCAAGCCAACACATGGTGATCCCGAAACCTTCCAAGTCCGGATGACAGCATGGACGAAGAGTACACCTCGCAAGATGACATGGACACTAGAGAATCATCCGAGGTCTAGAAGCCAACCATGACGGAAATTATCGATGAAAGTTTATCTGCCGGCACCAGACCAAAAGTCGTCTTTGCCATCGGTAATCACGTAAAGGCTACTGGGCAGTCAAAGAAGAAGAAGAACCCGACACAGGCAGAGCCGATAAAGGAAGCCAACGCGGAAGAAGTTGACAAAGAGATCGATATGGAGAACCAGGATGGAGATCCGATTAATCCCACACCAATCGACCCTTGGTGACAACGTGAAATCTAGGGAGACGCACTCACGATACCAATCCCAACTTCTTCGGATATCACTCTGGAGGAGCTAGAGAAAAGGGCTAAGGGCCTGGAAAAGCATCGCTCGTTTTTACTCGAAGAGGCTTGACGCATCGTCAAGCTTAGACATTAGATAGACAACAATCCTACCTTGTACCAGTCTAAATTCATGTGACTGCCAAACAACACAAGAGGTGGACCGGTTCTTCCTAATAGGAACACGGATATCCACAAAGATGTATTTGACAGTAAAACTGAGGACAATTTCCGAGTCCACAACATGCCAGTGGAGAATTCTACAGCTGCTCGAGCCATCGTAGCCAATAATACGTCTCCAAAACAGGTCCAATAGTGTGTAGCATTGCTCGACAAACAGGTCCAATAGTGTGTAACACTACCGCATCATTCAGTGGCAAGTTGGCTTCAAAGTCGGAATTTTGCCACACTAACGCGGGACAAAACACTGATGAAAGACCATGCAGGGATACAATCCAGGTCATCGTCCCCGGGAGGAAGAAAACTCAAGAACCGGATCAAACGGTCATCATCGCAGGGCCACACGGGACTGGTCAGGAGTTATTCCGACTGTGTCCCAAGATGCCATTAGGGCATTAGTTCCTCACCAAACCCATCGTCGGCAGAATAACCGCCACAAGGAAGACCTGGAGGTGCGCTGCTAGCAATAACAGGATCGACTAAGAATGTCACCCCCAACCATTTGGCTGAGCCTCGTCGTAATGACAACGCCAGACGGAGAACCATCCTGGATCACCCTAAGTAAGGCAAGGACGGAGACTGACAAAATAAACCTTGGAGCCAGCATAATGAGTCTCCGTAAACCATTCTTCTTGCCGAAAATAACCCACCAGAGCCACGATCACCGCCTAGCAGCGACCATGAAAGATCTCATCGCAGCCATGGAAGCCGCAGGGGCGGAGGCGGCGAGGGTGGAAGAAGAAGGAGGAATCTGACTCCGCTGCCATGCAGAAGCCGTGAGCAACCAATGTGTAGGTATCTCTTGCCCAATGATGCTTGCCACTGCATCGAGTCCAATATAGAAGCATGGTGGTACGATGAGGAAGACGTGTATGTGGGACCCAAATGCTTGGCCCACGTATCCGTCAAACAAAGTTTCCGGTTGACTTCAGCATTGCCAAACAGATTCAACCCTACGACGGTGTATCCTAGCTAGATACTTGGCTTCAGGATTTCTTCCAGGCTTGTTGCATCGCCAAAGGAGGAAAAATTTTGGTCGCAGTTCGATATCTCCCACTTATGTCGTGGAAGATGGATCGATCATGGCTCAATGAATTGCCAGAGAACTCAACCCACAACTGGTATGATATGCAAAGTTCCTTATTTTAAAACTTCGAGGGAACATACATGAGGCCTTGCACAGTCGGAGACTTGCAACGTTGCACTTAAAGACCCAGAGAAACTTGCCGGGATTTCCTTAGACGCTAGATCGATATGAAGAAATCATGTGAAGGAGTAAACAAGCAAACCGCGATTGGATATTTCATCGCAGGACTCCCAGTTGGATTATTGCGTCATAAACTGAAGCGTGACCATGTCACATACCTAGAAGAGATGATAGAAATAACGAGCAAATATGCCGAAGCCGATGAAGATTCAGATGGAATGCTGAATATTTTGGCCAATCCAGATGTGGCCAAGCAGTAGAAGCAACAAACTTAGAAGTGCAAGAATACCTTGGAAGATAAACCGGCTCCGGACAACATAGCTGTCAATGCAACATTCAGATCCGAAGGACAAGGAGGCCGCGGAGGCGGACGGGGACGAGGTTGCAGAACTTCCCAAGTCCAGGGAAGAGGAGATCATCAGCCCAGAAAATCATATTACTAGGCCAACATTGCCAACAACCCTTTTGTGCATCACCCGGACGGAAATGGAGGTTCTACCCACACCATGCTAAGTGTCGTTTCAATGATGACATCAAAAGATACAAATCCACTGGCTACAGAGCTAAGCGAAAAAAAGGAAAGTAAAATTATGAGAAAGGAAAAGAGGCCAAGGAAGATTCCAACATGTAAGAAGTAGATGCCGCACAGCCCAAGTCAGATGGAAAGAAGGATTGTCCCACAAAGAAAGACACTTATGTCTGCTTCCTTGGAACTCAGCCGGCTAACGTCAGAGAGGAGGTTCTCCATGAGCTCAATGACACAGTTCTGGCTGTTCCCCAATTCTTAGACTGGTCGGATGTAACCATCTCCTTTGCCTGCAATGATCACCCGAGGAAAACACATCGCCAGGGAAAGTACCCTATGGTCATCCATCCTCTTATTGATGGCTACGAGTTCTCTAAAACTCTAATGGATGGTGGTAGCAGCATCAACATCCTCTACATTGAGACGCTTCACCGCATGACGATCCAGGAAAGCTATTAAATCACAGCAACATGACTTTTAATGGCATTGTACCAGGAAGACAGGCGGATTCTCTGGGTGAGATCACACTAGATATGAGATTTGGAACTCCGGACAACTACTGGACTGAGCCACTCTCCTTCGAGGTGGTACTGTTCAAAAGTGCTTACCACGCTATCTTTGGGCGTCCTTCTTACTAGGCGTTCATGGCCCGCCCCTGCTACATTTACAACATGATAAAACTTTTGGGTCCAAAGAGCATCATCACCATCCGGGGAAACCCATAGAAAGAACGAGATTGCGAGGAAGGATCTGCCGCCTTTACTGAAGTCGTCCTATAGGCCCAAGAGTACTAGGAAATCAAGAAGAACACTGATCCGTCCGAGATGCCCACTATGAAGAACGAGCTGCTGAAGACAAGTCTGCAGTTCAAGGCATCAGAAGAGACAAAGAAGATTTCGCTGAAGGAACATGATCCCTCCAAGTCGAAAAACGTAGGGGTGGGCTTAGACTCGCATAGGAAAGCGCGCTCGTCGAGTTCCTCAAATCTAATAAAGATATCTTCACATGGAAAACTTCTGACATGATCGGAGTACCTAGGGAACTGGCCGAGCACTCTCATAATGTGTACCCTGATGCTAAGCCCGTCAAATAGTCGTTACGACGGTTTAGTGATGAAAAGCGCAAAGCTATAGCTAAGGAATTAGACCCAATATAATTAGCCGGATTTATCGCAGAGGTCATCCATGCTGAATGGGTGGAAAATCGTGTACTCATCCCTAAAAAGGACAATATTGATTTAAGGATGTGCATTGATTATACCGCCTTGAACAAAGCTTGTCCTAAAGATCTATTCCCTTTGCCAAGAATCGATCAAACTATGGACTCCACGGCAGGGTCGAAATTACTCTGTTTTTTCGACACATATTCGGGACATCACCAAATACCGATGAAAAAATCAGATCAATTAAAGACTTCTTTCATCACACCTTTCAGAACCTTCTGCTACAAAACTATGCATTTCGTCTTATGGAACGCAGGAGCTACATATCAATGAACTATGTAGCATTGCCTTAACAACCAAATTAGACGCAATGTATACGTAAATGATATAGCAGTGATGCACAAAAAGGAAAAACACTTATTTCCGACTTAGAGGAGACATTTTAGAGCCTACGAAAATTCAACATTATGCTAAATCTGAAGAAGTGCTTCTATGGAATCCCAGCCGGAAAATTGTTAGGTTTCATCGTGTATTAAAGGGGCATAGAGGTGAACCGGGACAAAATCAAGGCTATACTAAACATTACCAGGTCGACTTGCCCGAAGGACGTACAACGACTCACTGGTTGCATCACAGCAATAAGCCGGTTCGTCAGCCAGCTCGGAGAAAGAGCCGAACATTTATACAAACTCTTGAAGAAAACAGACAAATTTGTCTGGACCAAGAAAGCCGAAGTTTCTCTACAAAGTTTGAAAGATTTACTGTCAAATCCACCAATTATCGCAGCACTAGAGCCGCAGGAGCCTATGTTACTTTACATCACAGCGACTAACAAAGTTGTAAGTATGGTAACATTATTGGAGCATGAGGAATAAACTCACGAGCATAAGGTGCAACGTCCAACTTATTACCTTAGAGAGGTCCTCACAGAGTCGAAGCAAAGGTATCCACATTACCAAAAGCTAGCCTATGGAGTAATCTCTGCTGCAGAATGTTATGGCATTATTTTCAAGAGCACAAGATCATAGTGGTGAGTACTGCTACCCTATGAGATATTATCGACAATCGCAATGCCACAGGACGTGTCGTAAAGTGGGGAATAGATCCTGCAGCGTTCTACATCGAGTACAAGCCACGCACAACAATCAAATCGCAAATACTTGCCAATTTCATTGATGATTGGACAGAGACAGAAGAAAATACAAGTCCTCTAGACTCGGAATTTTGGACCCTACATTTTGACAGATCAAAAGAACAAGGAGGCTCGGGGACTGGCGTGGTTCTCATGTCACCCCAAGGAGATAAGTTGTTGTCGTGGTGTGGAACACGGCAGCGTCATCGGGTATGGCTTAAGAGGGACACTTAGGATGCAATCGGTGGCTCACGCAATGGTTTGGGCATGGTGAACTCCAAACACTGTGACGTACCCAGGTTGGGGCCCTCTCGATGAGGTAACACCCTAATCCTACAAGATCTACTATATGGGGGATAATTCCTAGTATAAGTGCTCCTTGAGCTGTTTCCTTACCGACTATCGAAGGCTAGAGGAAGAAGATGAACTAGAGGAAAAATCTACCAAGTGTTTTCTACCCAGAACCCTAGCTCTACCCTCCCTTATATACTGGTCAGGGGAGGTAGGTTACAATGTGGGATCTAGGGTTTACTGTTTGGATTTGGGTTTATAGGGTGGGCTGGCTGTAGGGCCCCAGTCGTTGGACCAGGAACTAGTCAGCCTCCAGTACATCGATGGACGGTGCTGCAGTATCCCCGTGCCCTTCTTTTAGTGTCACCTTTCACTTTAGCGGTCACCCGAGCTTCCTATGGGTGTCATCCCTTGCTTTAATAGTCAACCGCGGCTTCTTTGGCGGTAGCCGACAACTTTGCTTTATCCTCATCTGGTAGCGCCGGTTAGGATGGCACGCCAGCCTATCTGATGACAGGAGGCGCTAGAGGCGTACCCCGCAAGGAGCTTCCCCCTCTGTGCTCTCCATCGAATCTAAGGCCGGCTGGGTGTGAATGGCCACCCAGCCGGTTAGTCTGGCTACCCGGCTAGATGGGCCAGCCGGGAAAGCTTTAAGCCCAGCCGGGTGGGATTGACCACCCGGCTAGGATTCTTCTTCTTGGTGGATAGACGTCTGTTATCTTCTGGAGCTGGCCTGCTTAGTATCGGCTTGCCCCATTCGGGGGTTATCCCCCCGACACTAGTCCCCTAGTGCATAAGGACTTCTACCTGTGGGGAAGGTCTTACGAGCTCCTTTGTTTGTTTGAAGTAGTTGCTGACAAAATCCGGGTGCAGCTTTGCTTTGTGCTTTCCGGCTGGATTCAACCAACTCGGAATCGATGGATGCCCACTAGGTGTAAACAGCAAAGGCAGCGACCGACTGGCATAGCTGGAACAGAAACATCTAGTTGATGAGGTCGGTGCTTCCGTCAGCAACGACCATCGCTCTGGCACATGTCATGTCGGTTTGACTCATAAGTCGTTGCGCCAGTTTTTGGTAACTGTGCACACGCCTTGCCACTGTGGTTTCTCATGGCAAGTGCACGCCTCACCTCTGTAACAACCCTAGTTTTACCAAATAGTATTTAGGAAATGTTTGTGCATTCATGAGCATCATCATTTAAAAAAATCATACAACAAATAGATCCTCAAAACCCTAATTTCCTTCTTCTTTGAAATCAATTCAAATGGCTTTAGAATTCTAAAAACCTCAAAAATTTTGGATCCCAAATTGGTCCAAGGGCCCCTCTATCTTTTCTAAAGTATTTTCAAAACCTCTGGTATTTTTCAAATGGTTCAAAACTAATTTGAAACAAAAATACAAAGAGGAAATACAAAACAGAAAAAGAAAAAGGTTTTTCAGGAAATAAAAACCTGACCCTAGGTAATCTAGGCCGCAACCCACCTTACCTATCTCTCTCTCCACCACCAGTGCAGCGCGCAGTAGCCCAGCAGCCGGCCCACCTCAGCCCAGCTTCAGCCCATACCCCTTCGCAACCTTTGTTCGTCGTCTTCCTCACCGCCGAGGAAGCAGCTGCGTGTGCCGCCCGCCGCCATCGATCTCCACCGCCTCCTCCTGTCGTCCGACGAGCTCCAGGACAAGGATAAGCATCCCTGCGACCCTATCTCCCGTCCTTATCCCCTCCCGCTCTCTCCTGCGACCTTCCTCTCACGTTCCTCCTCTCTAGCCGAAACCCTAGCCATCTAGCGCCGCCGTTAGAGGCCGTTTCGAGCCTCGCCTGGGAGCTTTGCCTCGCCGTTTTGAGCAACCCCGTAGAAGGATTCGAGACAAGGAGACCCCAATCATCGCCATGGTCACCGTCTTCCTCGAGCTCGACGACCGTCGTCATCGTCAATCGCCATCGCTGCCGACCTCACCTCATCTCGCCGTTGCCACCAACGTTCCCAGGTTGAGCTCACAGACCCCTCCAAATCCTCCCTACCCCTCTGTAGCCGCCGCGCGTCGTTTGCCTGCAAGCTCCGCCGCCGCGCGCTGTTGAATCCGCTGTTCTGACGACCAATCGTTAGCGGCGTCGCCCCTTTCGTGTTTTCTTTGCTTCACTGGTTTGAACGCACCCTTCCGCGTAGCCCAACGAGCCCCCTAGCGCCGCCAACCGCCACCGTCTGGCCACTCTCCGGCGTGCTCACATGGCGCCGACGTAGCGCCCATGTGGCGTCGATGTGGCGCTTACGTGTGCCTGACGTGGGCGCTGACCAAGTCGTGCCTGCGTAGCAGTGACCTGGTCCCTGACCCCACATGTCTATGACTGGGGCTAGACCCAGCCCCAGTAAGAATCGCCCCACCCCCCGTGCTGACGTCAGTGTGACGCAGTAAAGGTTTTATTTAGTTAAATAATTCTAGAAAATGAATAAAACTTATAAAATCAATAACTTTTATTCTGTTATTCAAAAAATACAAATAATATATCAAAATATTTAGAAAAATGAGCTCTATCTATTTAAGCTATCATCATGCATTGCTAAACAACTTACATGAAAATTAAAGTTAGAGAACTTAATAAACCCTCTCATATGAACCCAGGGTTTCTCTGAATTAGGGTTTGTACCTCTCGGAACCCCGATTAAATTTTCAAGTATGCCTTAGGGTTTTATTTCAATGCAACTTAACTTGTCATATCATCATGCTTGATTGAGCATTGCATCGATGCCATGTATTGACTATTTCCCCTTCTTTCCGGTATTTGGTTCTTCTCCGGTAGAATACGATATCGGAATCAAGATCGAGATTAAAGACAGAGATCAACACCGTCGAAGCTTGAAGACCAATACTTGATCAACTATAATCAAGTCAAGTACCAGGTGTCCGAAGCTCTGCTTTCTGGATATCAACTGGCAAAGGCAAGCGAAACCCCACACATGATATAATCCTATGTTTTCAAGCTTTTGAATTTTTGCCATGCGCGTACGATTCCAAAGTCTTTTATCGATAGATAGAGTAATCCTATCTTATGAATGTTACCTTTGAAGACTATATTCCCCGATCCACTGCTCCTAGCATAACTAGGGTTTGGCTTGTGAATCGTTGCTAGAGCTGTTACATCTGTTGTGCTTAGCCATGCTTAGCTGTTACCACTGGCCCATCCGGTTGATGAATCAGAGCTGCAAATGAACCTAGTATGACATGATATCGTGGTATGATCAGATATGAAAGTTAAACATGCTAAGGGTTCTATGGGAGGCCATGGTGGTTTGTGGTTTTTGCAGTCCCATACTTGCCACTACTAGGACTTGTGTTCTTGCCTATGGACCAAGATGAGCGTATAACCATAGGGGGGACTAGAAACCCTCTCGACCAACTAACTTGCCAAGTAGATTCCATGAGTCACATAGTTCGGGCTTTCCATTCGACATACGCATCTTGGATATTCTTGAATGGGGGTGAAGGAGGTGCATTCATAACAGGTAGGTAAGCGTGGCCGGGAACAAGAGATGCCCGACATCCGTAATCTTGAACCCTGCGCACGTAATTATGGACCGGCTTTGGGACTCGACCCGTTACGGCGGCATCTCCCTAGTGCGTGACTCATGGTCTCGGTGAAAGTGTAGCATCCCAGCATTAGAGCTTAGAAATAAGCTAAACCCAGATGCGTGCATTGCATTCATGCATAGAAAAACCGAATAATTTTCGCGCTTTTGAACAAAACTTGTCAAAGTGATTGAAGCTTCTCTCAACTTGATGGAATTGAAGTGGATCATCAAGTTAACTGTGATAAGTTTCAATATGACCTTTGCTAAAACCTTATTTTGGGTAAACATGATTTGATCTAAGGGTAGATCAAATGTAATAAAATTAAACCCTAATACATTACTTAATGATTTATATTTGATCCTTAGGTGATCATATCATAGTATTCATTAGAACAACTCATGAATACCAAGTTATACATATAACTTAAGTAATTGGAATGTAACAACTAAATCTTAATCTCATCTACTTATACCATGAACATCATGGTAATACAGTCTTAACTCTTTAGTGAGTTTGAGTAGGAAAGGAATCAAGTCAAGATTGTTCACCATATATTTTTCTTTCCATGTCAATCCTTATGGAATCCTATATTAATATCTGTTGTTCATCAATCTTGAGTAATCAATTATTGATTCACCAATTCTTCATCTATCAATTCTTGATCTATCAACTCTTGACCATATCATAGCATTCACTTAAGGCCTATAAAGAAATAAGTAAGAAGGGGTAAATAGTAATGCTAGATTTGAATATCATCTATAGGATGGGAGAGTTGGAAGTGAATAAGATCAATGTGATAATTGATGGAGTTAACCCACTCCTGTAATGACAGAAGAGTTAATTGGAATATATATTTATATGGTGATAAAGAAGATTACAAGGATGAATCCTGAAGAAAGTTACCAGGCGCAATCCTATTGAATAATGTAGGTATAGTAAATGAATAATCTCTCTTAGTCAGATAGATACACTGAGAAGATAATTATAATACAACTATAGTGTTGTAATTATGAAGGCCTTGATTAGCCAACCAGAAACCTAAACCATAAAGGATCAAAGGATTATAATGATCATGCTTTAGTCACCAAGATTGAATGCTTATATCATGTATAAGTGACATTGGTGGACAGAACATGATTGGACCTTAGTGTAGATATGTCATTCTAGGTTAGCCATGACAAGTCAAATTAATATAATGTGAGGTTGGAGTATTAGATACTGGAGTTAAGTAGAGACAAGATAGTATGATTAAGATGATGTCATCTATTGAAGTAATATTAGTGAAGGGTGATTAAGGAAGAGTATGAAAGTAGTTAGAAGTAACCACTTGTTGGATTGGAGGTTATGAGCAGTAGAGTGGTTGATATATCCAAGTATGGATATGAGAAGATTATGAAAAGCTTTAGTGCCAAGCTCATTGGATTTATAAATGGATTTAGAAGAATAAAAGGTGGATAAGAATATTTTTGTGAATCAGAGCTTATTATGTTAACACATGATGATAGATATGAAGAAGTAGTATATATAGGAAAGGAATTCCTTAATTAGAAGTCCAGGATTGTGAAGTATGGAAGATAGGAATTCCTGGTAAACACTAAACCCTAAATCTATAACCAAGCTTAACATCCATCTCATCTGTTGGATAAATCATTTTATTTTCACAATGCTTTATAGGAATCTTTTCTTATAGCAAATCACTTAAGCACATCTCTGTCATTTCCAATTATCATAACTATATGTTCTTAGGAGTTATCTTTATCAATTATTTTCCATCAGACATTCCAGATAATAATTTCCTATCTTAAAGGAGGATAGCATTAAAGATCACAAACATAAAGACAATATGTTTAGCTATAAATCTTGACTCACATCAAAAAAATAATATAAGTATATTAAGAACCCTAAACCCTAGGGTAAACAATTACAAATCAAGACCTAACTCCTATATTAGTTATAATAAAAAATATATATTTAATTACTTTATAGATTTTTGGGAATAATACTAACCATATTAGTTCCTTAGAATAACATGCATCAATTAATGATATAGGATCATTAAATCAAATTTATCTCCAAATTATAATTCGTTAAAACCAAATTTTATAAATAAATAAGAAAATATTCCATAATAAAATCCCTAACAGAATATTAATTAAAAAGGAATTTCTATGAAAGGAAATAAAGAAAATATTTATCATAAAGATTTACAAAATACATCTCAATCAATCTCAATTGTTGCTGCAAGTATTCAGCAAATAAACTTTATAAAATAAAGTTCAAACCAAATGTTAAAATCCAAATCTGAAAACTAAAACAGAAAATAGAAAAGAGTAAAGGAAGGGAGGAAACAAGTAGTGCCAGCCCAAGGCCCAGTTCCTCACCCCTCTATCTATCGCTCACTAGCCGCAGTCAGCCTTTTCCGCTCGCTTTGTCACGGCCCAATCGAAGCCCAGGCCCAACTACCATTTTGTCGGGTCTATCGTTGTCGTCCACCTCGCGCTGCCGCCGAAGCAGCCGCGTGGCGTGAGCACCGTCGCTCGCAGGCGTCAAGATGCTCGCCGTCGTCTGCTAGGAGGATAAGAACGCCACCGCGAAGCCCTCGTCCTCATCCTCTCACTCGCGCATCTCCACTCCTCCTTATCCTCTCTGTTTAGAAAAGGGCCGAAACCCTAGCTCACTAGAGCCACTCCTTGTCGCTGGTAGAAACCATTCCAAGGGCCATGGGGTAGTCAAGGAGAAGAGTCTCGTCGTTCTTGTCGCTAGAGAGGAAGAAGTGAAACAAGGGGTTTTGGAATCATGAGGATTTCGCCATTCTCTACCGCCGGTCATCCTCGGAGTTCGTGAAAATTAGACCGTACCGGAGCACCATCGTCTTCACCGACCACTATACCAACATCACGGTAAGCTTGCGCATCTCTAGACCCTAATTTCGCTTGCTAATTCTCGTTGTAGACCTAGTTTCATTGAGCGCCGCTGTTGGCCGTGAAAGAAGCTCGTCGCCGATGTATTTGCGGTAACCACTAAGTAGTGGTGTCACCACCAATAGGTTCTCCTTGGTCCCCTCTGTCCAACAACATCAGTCTTGCTCGTCGGAGACCCGTAGTTCGCCGCCGGCGACCATTCTCTGGTGGTGGAGGCCATGCTGATGTCAGCATGACATCATGCTGGTGTCATTCTGCCACCTCAGCATGGTTTGACCTAGTCTTTGTCTCGCGTGGCAGGTGACGTGGCCCTGGTCCCATCTGTCAATGACTGTGAGTAGAAATAGGCTCAATAACAAATGAATTTACTAAAATGAGATATGTGATGTGGCCACTGGCCTACTACTCAGTGACTGTGTCTAGGTTTAGCTGGGTATAAAAAGTATTCCCTATTTGTAGTATTGTATAAATTTTAATTAGAAAATGATTCAATATTAAAAATTTAATAACTTTTGTTTTATAATTCAGAAAAATATGTTTAATATATGAAAATTTTCAGAAAAATAAAATCTATAACATTAAACCATTATCAAACATTGTTATGACAACAGTTTAAATAATTATTATTTAATTAAGATTTTAGAAGTGTTAATACTTTGAAAATTCATATTTTAATATTGATAAATGCTAAAAATATAAATAAAATACCAAAAATCTTAGAAAAATAAGATCTATAATTTAAAACTATAATCATGCATTATTATTTCACTTAATTAAATATTTATTATTTATAAAGTAATAAATCTTATAAAAATCATATCTTGTTATTTATAAATCACAAAAATAATTTTAATATACCAAAATGATCACAAAAATAATACCTACATTTTAAAAATATAATATTACACTTTTGAAGTAAATAAAAATTAAAAAACACTTTAACAACTTGAATTTAAACTATTTGCTCCGTTAATAATTCATATAAGGGTAAATAAAACTTGCTAATAATTCTAAAATTAGCTAATATAGACTAATAAATAGTATTAGTCTTAAATGTTGATAATATGAAGTCAAAATTGGTTCAATACATTTTTAATACAATTTTATTGAATTATCATTCAACCATATGTGTAGTTTATTTTCTAAAAAGGTCTATATAAAGTATAAAATCTTCAAAAATAATTTGGGATTAAATAAAACCTTTTTACTTCCCTTAACCACAAGTTTGTAAACAAATAAAAACACTATAGTTAATCCATGAGTAGTTAAGTAATATTATTTCCTTGTTTATAAATTATAACCACTCATCTATAAAAAGGTAAATGATTCTATTCCATTATAATCTTGAGAAACCACTGTACCAACTAGAGGTAATGTCATTCTTAAGTAACCTTAAGGAAACATTATAAAGTGAACAAGGTACAAATAACATAATCAATATACCTTAAGTCCATCTATGTCTTTAAGGTTAACTTTAGTCTACAATACTTTTAAATACTGTGCTAAAGACTTTGTTATATGTTTTATAGTTAACTTTGGTCTGTTATAATTAAGTTATAAAGAATTTCAAGTCCAGACTATTCAAGCAAGCATAAAGAACATCAATCACATTGTATCAACTATATTCTAAAAACTATTAGAATTGTTTAAACTTTAATAAAGAAATCTTTTCTTCAAAAGTTATTCATTTTGCCACTTTCGTCAACATATGACAATTAATCATAATCACATCACTTTATGCTTTACTTATACTTAGGATTGTTAACACTTAAGTTCTTTATAAGTGACATTACTTGTAAAGTAAATTTTTTGAAGATGAAAAATTATAGTATAAGCAATCTTGAGTAGCATTTCACATTTGTGTATATCTTATTATTGTATGATATTATAAGTACATGTTGTTTCACACACACTCACAAGCCTTAATAAGAAGCACGAGTATTAAACTTATCTAAAAGGACAACACATTCTAAAGAAACCAATTCTAGTTTCCAAACTCTAGATCAACGTTATCCCCGGGATTTGCGTTTATAAAATGCATTACACTACTTATGCATAAAAGCATCCTGCTTGTTTAAACATTAGTCCTTACCGGACCAATGATACTGATTTCAGATATTGGATCTTATATTGTCTTGAAGACCGTGAGTGCATAATCTTGCAATCACAAAAGGCAAGTCCACAATTGCTCATGTCCTTTGGTTATTTTCTGTAAAGTATTTTGCAAATCCAGTGTTGTCATCACCTGCATTTGAAAAAGGTCTGAAAACACTATTTTCATAATAATGTGATTATAGGTTATTACTAACCTACTATGAAAGTTCCGGTGGTAAATGAACATATTATCTAGGACTTAACAACCAATGTCGCTAGTGATTCTTGCACCATATATCACGCGTCAACCATGAGATTTGGAATGGGATGGAGAAGTCAGTTGTATCTTCTTCCTCTCACATGTAGCCGGATGTGCACGTCGTGGCTATTATCACTCGTAGCATGCATATTAATTGGTAATTCGTAGAGGATATGCAGCATATGGGTGGGAACCCTCAACGTCCCACGATTGTTTTGGCATTTAACGGTTTGTACAAACCATTGCCATAATTCAATATGTGGGCATGGTGTACACCAAGGAGGCATGCGAGGTCGCGAAGGATGCAGTGATTGGATTGGATCATCTTCTAGGCCCCACATCATGGAATTGTGGACGGGAATAAGCTGCCCGGTTGTGCAACAAAGAGTTGATCTCTCATGGGTAAAGAGACGCACCTCTGCAGAGTGTAAGAACTTTAACTTGTTACTCCCTGTTCTGGGAAGGAGATGCGAACGCGGCAGGAAAGGAACTCCATGAAAGTTCTGGTAAACCCATGAAGGCTGATGGACATAGCTTTTCAGAATAAAAGCAACCTCTAAAGAAATTTTTATGAAAACCTGCATTGCCTACGACCTATGGTCTGTGGCTATAGATATAATGCATCAAACACTCCTTTTCTAGTGAACTTGCTTAGTAAACTCGTACTCAATGTATCTTCTTAACCCTTGCTAGATTTTGAAGCCAGTGCAGACAATATCTACATTAAGTTATGCTCAGAAATCATTATCCAAAGCTAAAGCTCTTCAACAAAGATAAGGAAGTCAACATATACATCAACTCAAGTGAAGACAAAGTTACTGATTAGATAGGAATATACTCTCTAGCCAAAGAACCTATTTCTGTAGTGTATTGCAATAACAGCAATGCAACCTTAGTTCAAATACTAGTCTTAATAGTATAATAGTTTTTGCGTTGTTTATCTTTGATTCTTCTTTGTAAGAAGTTCTTTCTCTCTCTTTAACCTAGAGTGTTCTCTAGATCTTATGTATAGAGTGAGTTGTAACTTTAGCCATGTATTGGAGCCGCTGTGCTTCTATTGTACCACTCTAAGGGATGTAATACTAGTGAACGGTGTTTCATTGGTGTTATGTCAGCGACAATAGTGTACTACATCATGGAGTGGTATGCTGGATCATCGCAGTTGGTATTAGAGAATATGCTTTGACCTTAGGATGGAAACCTAGTAAATGGGTAAAACTTGTAGGACACATACCTACAATAATAAAGAGTTCTCTAGTGATATGAGGGATATTCAACTGAGAATAATCCTATCATGTTGCTAGTGCGACAATTCTTTATTAGAATTGCAAATCCGAACAATACCACAAGTTTTAACTCTATGTGACTGATGATAATTTCTTATCTATAGTTCCACGTGGCACCCCGATATCCACCCCGGAATGTTCATGTGATGAAAATGACGTTAAATGACTATGGAGGGGATTGGATAGATAATGTCCGACACCTTCTATGGAGTTTGGAATGTGAATCGAGACTTTTGATCAAGATTTACAGTTACTATGATGGACAGGTATTAGCTAAATACCGTGTCATGATCATGTTACCCAAGAAGTGAGGACTTAAGGGATAAATGCCATCAGGAGAGGCAAGGTGCATGGCATCAGCATATCAGATTGCCGTAGCAGCAGCCATAACCATGATCCGAGAACAGAAATCCCAAGATCTAGAAGGTAGTACCCACACCATTATACCCCATGAAACATTCAACCCGGAACATGAGTTAGATCACTCTACTCTAGTCCAAACTGAACCCACTCGATCAGTAGAGTATATGGATTATCGGTCTTTGCTAAACACTTACCATAACACTCATCAGGTCTTAGTTCAGGAACTGGATATGGTCACTGAGGATTTTACTGATCCTGATAAAGCAATGACACGTAGGAATAAGTTAGATAAATAAGCTAGGCATCCCAAATACATACCTTCAGGAGAAGTGTATGAGGAAACTGAGTTTGATGATCCACACTCAGAAAACTATGCCTACTAGCAAAATAAACCCTAGCCACCTAAAGATCTGTGGACCAAGTACAACTCTGAGCAAAAGGAATGGGCTAGAGCTATTCCAAATAACCCTGAGCAAAACTAGTATGAATGGGGAGTAGAATCTCAAGGTGGAACCATAGAAAATCCTATACCTTGTGATAAAGGTATCAGAGAAGAGATCAATTATAACCATATAGAGCCTTATGGACCATATGGGGGTGACACCAATCCAATCAATTTAGAAGATTATTCTGGTAGTTACTATACCAATATGTATGAATGGATCCAAGAAAAGGCGAAAGAGCCATCTTACTTTGAGGAAGCATTGCCAGAAACGCAGGTATATCCTGTAGAAGACTATGCTAACTCTAGTCATTTTTAATGACTAATCTCAGTCTCGGTACTTCTAATCAAGAATACGCACCTCCTAGATGCTCTTACGTTCCAGAAGGCAGTCGTAGGACTTCACGTCATCATGGACGGAACTCTAGGAAGCACTAGAGGAAGATGAAAGTAAGAAAGGAACGACATCCCAAGGAATGAGTGCTTGAATAATGTACATAGAGGGTAATGCGTATTGTAGTTTCAAAGGTTTGCCGAAATAAGTGAGGATATACTCACAAGATCAGAAAGATCTTATAAGATAGTTGTGTAATATATGTGAGGGGCAAATAGTTGGAACGTTTAGTACATTTGTAAATTATTTAAAACCTATGTATAATACATGGTATATGTTTTGTTGTTTATCGACTTTTGGATTTTCTTGAATCTTCTTGATTGGCTAGATCTATACATGAAGTTTAATTAGGTGTGCAAATGCATGATGTAACACCCAGTTATTCCTTGATGTTATAGACCTAGATAGGAATGGGAATCCATGTAAGGGAGTGACGAATTCCGTATACTTAGGAGGTTTACACGTAAAATAAAAAAACAAGAAGTAGTGAAATTAAGTTCACCAGAAATGGGTGGTATCCAAACTCGAATAAGTTTGAGAGAATGCCAGAAATATGTTGGAAATCATAGGGTAATACATACAGCCTAGGATGGTCCGCAGTCGGTAACTTGCCGCAGCAGGTATCAGTTAAAATAGTTAACCAGATCATTTTAAAAGTTGCATAAAGAGCATAAAATTTGGCCTAAGATAAGTAAGACATAGAGGAGTATAAAATATAAAGCGATCTTCTTTCGAGACTCTTCGCAAAAATTGACCTATCAAAGAGAAAATGTCCAAATAGTAAGTAAGACAAATAATGCTGAAAGATTCACTTCGGATATCCACAATTGTGTGGATACACAGTACAATCTTTCATAAGACCCTAACTAGGTAGAGCATAAGCTGAACAAGGACCAACATTCTAACTATAAAGCCAATGGTTACTATATATGTACTTTAGAGACTATTAATAAACCCTAAGGGGGAGAGTAAAACAGTAAACAGAGGTACTGTTATCTGAACCTTAGAGTAAAGGCTAGGAAAGAAATACTAACCTATGCCAACTTTAAGCCTTATTTTCAGAAGGCTAAAAGAAGTCATCATTATAAAAGTACTCCTAGAATAATTTAAGATAATAATTAAATATTATCTAAAGCTTGTTAAAGTAAAAACTTGAAGATAGTAAAATATATTAATCTTAATAGGTTAACTCCAAGAGGAAAACAACTCTTAAGTGATTCATAAGAGGGAATAAAGCACATCCAAGTAGACAGGTGCAGAGGAATAAGAAATTCCAATAGGTATGAACGAAATGAGTTCAAATCCAATTTTGGAAGGAATACCAGTATCAACTATTCTATGACAGAACAAAAATATAGTCTTTTCACCACAACTATGGGCAAATAGAAATTTAAAACCTGTTTTAGTGAGACTTCCTATACCTTATATAATTTAGTAAGAAAGTTCAATGATTAAGTAAAAGAGTTGGATTAGGATACCTAATTATGATATGGAACTAAAGAAGAGACCCCAAAATTAAGGAGTTATAATAAGTAAATATCTCTAAAGTAGGATTGTATAGGGAACTTTGAAGGATTGAGACAACAAATTGGAGATTTCAAGTATGATGAGAATTCATGGAAAAGATTTGGATATGGAATACTACAATTATTTCCATTTGAGTTTACCCTCGAGTTGAGAAAGGTCATCACCAATACAAGACAATTCCTTATTCCGAAATGCGAGAGTATACGAACTTCGAGGACGAAGTTTATTTTAAGGGGGACAGTCTGTAACATCCCAGCATTAGAGCTTGGAAATAATCTGAACCCATATGTGTGCATTGCATTCATGCATAGAAACCCGAATAATTTTCGTGCTTTTGAACAAAACTTGTCAAAGTGATTGAAGCTTCTCTCAACTTGATGGAATTGAAGTAGATCATCAAGTTGACTGTGATAAGTTTCAATATTACCTTTGATAAAACCTTATTTTGGGTAAACATGATTTGATCTAAGGGTAGATCAAATGTAATAAAATTAAACCCTAATACATTACTTAATGATTTATATTTGATCCTTAGGTGATCATATCATAGTATTCATTACAACAACTCATGAATACCATGTTATAAATATAACTTAAGTAATTGGAATGTAACAACTAAATCTTAATATCATCTACTTATACCATGAACATCATGGTAATACAATATTAACTCTTCACTGAGTTTGAGTAGGAAAGGAATCAAGTCAAGATCATTCACCTTATATCTTTATTTCCATGTCAATCCTTATGGAATCCTATCTCAATATCTGTTGTTCATCAATCTTGAGTAATCAACTATTGATTCACCAATTCTTCATCTATCAATTCTTGATCTATCAACTCTTGACCATATCATAGCATTCACTTAAGGCCTATAAAGAAATAAGTAAGAAGGGGTAAATAGTAATGCTAGATTTGAATATCATTTATAGGATGGGAGAGTTGGGAGAGAATAAGATCAATGTGATAATTGATGGAGTTAACCCACTCCTGTAATGACAGAAGAGTTAATTGGAATATTTATTTATATGGTGATAAAGAAGATTACAAGGATGAATCCTGAAGAAAGTTACCAGGAGTAATCCTATTGAATAAAGTAGGTATAGTAAATGAATAATCTCTCTTAGTCAGATAGATACACTGAGAAGATAATTATAATACAACTGTAGTGTTGTATTGATGAAGGCGTTGATTAGCCAACCGGAAACCTAAACCATAAAGGATCAAAGGATTATAATGATCATGCTTTAGCCACCAAGATTGAATGGTTATATCATGTATAAGTGACATTGGTGGATAGAACATGATTGAACCTTAGTGTAGATATGTCATTCTAGGTTAGCCATGACAAGTCACATTAATATAATGTGAGGTTGGAGTATTAGATACTGGAGTTAAGTAGAGACAAGATAGTATGAGTAAGATGATGTTAGAGCAACATTGGATTAAAGAAGTAGTATTTTCCACTTTGGAAATACTAAGCACTTGAGGTGAAGTAGGATTTGATGTATACATCTATTGAAGTAATATTAGTGAAGGGTGATTAAGGAAGAGTATGAAAGTAGTTAGAAGTAACCACTTGTTGTATTGGAGGTTATCAGTAGTAGATTGGTTTATATAACCAAGTATGGATATGAGAAGATTATGAAAAGCTTTAGTGCCAAGATCATTGGATTTATAAATGGATTTAGAACAATAAAAGGTGGATAAGGATATTTTTGTGAAGAAGAGCTCATTATGTTAAAACATGATGATGGATATGAAGTACTATATCTAGGAAAGGAATTCCTTAATTAGAAGTCCAGGATTGTGAAGTATGGAAGATAGGAATTCTTGGTAAATACTAAACCCTAAATCTATAACCAAGCTTAACATCCATCTCATTTGTTGGATAAATCATTTTATTTTCACAATGCTTTATAGGAATCTTTTCCTATATCAAATCACTTAAGCACATCTCTGACATTTCCAATTATCATAACTATATGTGCTTAGGAGTTATCTTTATCAATTATTTTCCATTAGATATTCCAGATAATAACTTTCTATCTTAAAGGGGGATAGCATTAAAGATCACAAACATAAAGACAATATGTTTAGCCATAAATCTTGACTCACATCAAAATAATAATGTAAGTATATTAAGAACCATAAACCCTAGGGTAAACAATTACAAATCAAAACCTAACTCCTATATTAGTTATAATAAAATATATATTTAGTTATTTTTTAGATTTATGGGAATAATACTAACCATATTAGTTCCTTAGAATAACATGCATCAATTAATGATATAGGATAATTAAATCAAACTATAATTCCTTAAAACCAAATTTTATAAATAAATAAGAAACTATTCCATAATAAAATCCCTAACAGAATATTAATTAAAAAGGAATTTGTATGAAAGGAAATAAAGAAAATATTTATCATAAAGATTTACAAAATACATCTCAATCAATCTCAATTATTGCTGCAAGTATTCAGCAAATAAACTTTATAAAATAAAGTTCAAACCAAATGTTAAAATAAAAACCGAAAAATAAAACAGAAAATAGAAAAGAGTAAAGGAAGGGAGGAAACAAGCAGTGCCAGCCCAAGGCCCAGTTCCTCACCCCCTCTATCTATCGCTCACTAGCCACAGTCATCCTTTTCCACTCGCTTTGTCACGGCCCAATCGAATCCCAGGCCGAAATACCGTTTTGTCGGGTCTATCGTCGTCGTCCACCTCGCGTTGCTGACGAAGCAGCTGCATGGCGTGAGCGTCGTCGCTCGCCGGCGTCAAGATGCTCGCCATTGTCTGCTGGGAGGATAAGAACACCACCGCGGATCCCTCGTCCTCATCCTCTCACTCGCGCATCTCCACTCCTCCTTATCCTTTCTATTTAGAAAAGGGCCGAAACCCTAGCTCACCGGAGCCACTTCTTGTCGCCGGTAGAAACCATTCCAAGGGCCATGGGGTAGTCGAGGAGAAGCGTCTCGCCGTTCTTGTCGCTAAAAAGGAAGCAGTTAAGCAAGGGGGGTTTGGAATCGTGAGGATTTCGCCGTTCTCTACCGCCGGCCATCGTCGGAGTTCGTGAAAATTAGACCATACCGAAGCACCATCGTCTTCACCAAGCACTATACCAACATCAAGGTAAGCTTGTGCATATCTAGACCCTAATTTCGCTTGCTGATTCTCGCTGTAGACCTAGTTTCATTGAGCGCCGCCGTTGGCCGCCGCAAAAGATCGTCGCCGGTGTATTTCCGGTAACCACTAAGTAGCGGCGTCACCACCAATAGGTTCGCCTTGGTCCCTTCTGTCCAACAACATCAGTCTTGCTCGCCGGAGCCCAGTAGTTCGCCACCAGCGACCATTCTCTGGTGGCGAAGGCCATGCTGATGTCAGCATGACATCATGCTGGTGTCATTCTGCCACGTCAGCATGGTTTGACCTAGTCTTTGTCCAGTGTGACAGGTGATGTCGCCCTAGTCCCATCTGTCAATGACTGTGAGTAGAAATAGGCCCAATAACAAATGATTTTACTAAAATGAGATATGCGATGTGGCCACTGGCCCACTAGTCAGTGACTGTGTCTAGGTTTAGCTGGGTATAAAAAGTATTCCCTATTTGTAATATTGTTTAATTTTAATTAGAAAATGATTCAATCTTAAAAATTTAATAACTTTTGTTCTATAATTCAGAAAATTATGTTTAATATATGAAAATTTTCAGAAAAGTAAAATCTATAACATTAAACCATTATCAAACATTGTTATGACAACAATTTAAATAATTATTATTTAATTAAGATTTTAGAAGTGTTAATACTTTGAAAATTCATATTTTAATATTGATAAATGTTAAACATATAAATGAAATACCAAAAATATTAGAAAAATAAGAACTATAATTTAAAACTATAAAAATGCATTATTATTTCAATTAATTAAATATTTATTATTTATTAAGTATTTATAAAGTAATAAATCTTATAAAAATATATCTTGTTATTTATAAATCACAAAAAATAATTATAATATACCAAAATGATCACAAAAATAATACCTACATGTTAAAAATATACTATTCCACATTTTAAGTAAATAAAAATTTAAAAACACTTTAACAACTTGAATTTAAACTATTTCCTTCGTTAATAATTCATATAAGGGTAAATAAAACTTGCTAATAATTATAAAATTATCTAATATAGACTAATAAATAGTATTAGACTTAAATGTTGATAATATGAAGTAAAAATTTGTTCAATACATTTTTAATACAATTTTATTGAATTATCATTCAACCATATGTGTAGTTTATTTTCTAAAAAGGTCTATATAAAGTATAAAATCTTCAAAAATAATTTGGGATTAAATAAAACCTTTTTACTTCCCTTAACCACAAGTTTGTAAACAAGTCAAAACACTATAGTGAATCCATGAGTAGTTAAGTAATATTATTTCCTTGTTAATAAATTATAACCACTCATCTATAAAAAGGTAAATGATTCTATTCCATTATAATCTTGAGAAACCACTATACCAACTAGAGGTAATGCCATTCTTAAGTAACCTTAAGGAAACATTATAAAGTGAAAAAGGTACAAATAACATAAGAAATATACCTTAAGTCCATCTATGTCTTTAACGTTAACTTTAGTCTACAATACTTTTAAATACTGTGCTAAAGACTTTGTTATATGTTTTATAGTTAACTTTGGTCTATTATAATTAAGTTATAAAGCATTTCAAGTCAAGAATATTCAAGCAAGCATAAACAACATCAATCACATTCTATCAACTATATTCTAAAAACTATCAGAATTGTTTAAACCTTAATAAAGTAATCTTTTCTTCAAAAGTTATTCGTTTTGCCACTTCCATCAACATATGACAATTAATCATAATCACATCACTTTATGCTTTACTTATACTTAGGATTGTTAACACTTAAGTTCTTTATAAGTGACATCACTTGTAAAAAGTAATTTTTTTGAAGATGAACAATTATAGTATAAACAATCTTGAGTAGCATTTCACATTTGTGTGTATCTTATTGTTGTATGATATTATAAATACTTGTTGTTTCACACACACTCACAAGCCTTAATAAGAAGCACGAGTATTAAACTTATCTAAAAGGACAACACATTCTAAAGAAACCAATTCCAGTTTCCAAACTCTAGATCAACGTTATCCCCGGGATTCGCGTTTATAAAATGCATTACCCTACTTATGCATAAAAGCATCCTGCTTCTTTAAACATTAGTCCTTACCGGACCAATGATGCTGATTTCAGATATTGGATCTTATATTGTCTTGAAGACCGTGAGTGCATAATCTTGCAATCACAAAAGGCAAGTTCACACTTGCTCATGTCCTTTGGTTATTTTCTGTAAAGTATTTTGCAAATCTAGTGTTGTCATCACCTGCATTTGAAAAAGGTCCGAAAATGCTATTTTCGTAATAATGTGATTATAGGTTATTTACCATGAGGTAATAACCTACTATAAAAGTTCCGGTGGTAAAGGAACATATTATCTAGGACTTAACAACCAATGTGGCCAGTGATTCTTGCACCGTATATCATGCGTCAACCATGAAATTTGGAATGGGACGGAGAAGTCAGCTGTATCTTCTTCCTCTCGCATGTAGCCAGATGTGCAGGTCGTGGCTGTTATCACTCGTAGCGTGCATATTAATTGGTAATTCATAGAGGATATGCAGCATCTGGGTGGGAACCCTCAACGTCCCACGATAGTTCTGGCATCTAACGGTCTGTACAAACCATTGCCGTAATTCAATATGTGGGCATGGTGTACACCAAGGAGGCATGCGAGCCTGCGAAGGGGGCAGTGAATGTCTTGGATCATCTTATGGGCCGCACATCATGGAATTTTCGACGGGAATAAGCTGCCCGGTTGTGCAACAAAGAGTTTATCACTCATGGGTAAAGTGACGCACCTCTGCAGCGTGTAAGAACTGTAACTTGTTACTCTCTGTTCTGGGAAGGAGTTGCGAACGCGGCGAGAAAGGAACTCCATGAAAGTTCTTGTAAACTCGTGAAGGCTGACGGACATAGCTTTTCAGAATAAAAGCAACATTTAAAGAAATGTTTACAAAAACCTGCATTTCCTACGACCTATGGTCTGTGGCTATAGATATAGTTCATCAAACACTCCTTGGTGTTTCATTGGTGTTATGTTAATGACTATAGTGTACTAAATCATGTAGTGGTATGCTGGGTCACCGCAGAAAGCAAGGTAAAGGTCGTGGTCAACCACTCTCTGTCGGCCTTACAAGGAAGAATACTTATAGCTTGGCATTAGGAATCGGTTGGTACGTGTGGGTACAGTTGTACACCCCTGCAGGGTTAAATCTTTTCGAGAAGCCGTGTCCACGATTATGGATGACTTGGAAACCAGATTCAAAGATCATAGAGAACTTGAACCTAATCGTAAAACTTGGCAAGTTAAGTAATGTGTGCTTAAGGATGCTTCCTTAGGGATTGAGGGGGTGATCCTAGATAGGTTTAGATGATGATGATTCGGTGGATATCAAAAGATGATCAAATCTAGTGATGCTGCTCTCTTATCCCCTTTTAAAATATTCTGATTAGTCAATATTCTTCTCCCTTTTGTTTTACAAAACAAAGATGGCTTTATGCAAAATAACTCCACCAACCATAAGTCTTGCGGAGTACACCCTGTACTCACCCTTTCTTCGTTGATACTTTTGCAGAAGAGTAAGTGTTACCATAGAAGATGAGTTCTTCACGTCGTCGACATCGATGAGTAGTTTGGAGTTCCCAGCCGGCAGTCTGGGATCTATGGATTGGACGTCATCATTATGCTTCAGGCCTCTTAGGACATTTGTGTAGTTTGCTATACTTAATAGCATAATTTGCCTTCCATTGTTTGATGTTTGTGGTCAGTGACCTCTGCTTGTAATATTCTGGTTCTTTGCTCAGTTATGATCTTGCTATAATAATTTTTGTGTCGTAGGGTCACTGTTGTGTTATCAATTCTCTCTGTACGCTTTCGAGATTTAGGTTAGGCTTATATCAGACAGAGCTCTGGGATATGTCTAGCCCTAATCCCGGGGGTGTCACAACCTCTCACGTAATTCATCCGGATCTTCTTTGTGTGGTTGCGTTGTCAGGATGGATCCGTAACCATAGCATTGCAGGATGGGTTTCTCCGCGCGGCCACGTATCACGAGGGAGCGGAGGAGACATCGGTGCTCCTTGTGGTGATAAATAGAGAGGCGGGAGGGGGTGGCCTCCCCACTTCGTCTTTGTCCCATCGCTTGCCTTCTTTTCCCTCTGCGCCCTTTGTCGTCTTCCTTTTCTTCCATCTTTGCATCACCCGACCTTGGTCGCTAGAGCCTTCTGTTGCATGCTAGGAAACCCTTTTTTTGTCACGGCTCCTCCACGCGCTGAGATGCTGTCGGAGCAGCGAGGGGGTTGGTGCAGATCGTTCGTCATGGATGAGCTCGTCTAGAAGTACCAGCAGGGGAGGTTCCTCCCATCGTCGCGGCTGGTGAAGCACGGGCTTGCCCCGGAGGGGGAGCGGGTGCCGGAGCCACGGGCAGGGGAGCGAGTCTTCTTCGTCACGCACTTCTCCCGCGGATTCGGCCTTCCCGTCAGCGAGTTACTCCTCCAGCTCTTTGATTTCTTTGACCTCCAACTCCACCACCTCGGTGCAAATGCCATCGCGCAGCATGCTGCGAATTGTACATGGGAGTTCGCCCAGAGCTGGCAAACTTCCTGAATTTTTTTCACTTCAAGCCACAGAACACGGCCAAGGACGGCCAGCTGACGGAGACGGGCTGTTGTGCTTTCTACCCGCAGCCCTCCTCACAGATGCCGCGGTTCAATCTCCCCGACACTGTCAAGATCTGGCAGCGCTCATATTTTTATGTGAGCAACGCCACTGATGTGGACTGGATTGGGCTGTCGGTCTTTGTCGACTTGCCGTCGCTGCAAAAGGCCTGGTCGGTGAAGGGCATGGAGGCCTAGGCGGACATCGACTGGGTGGCCGCCCGGGTGGAGGCGATGGTGGCGACGGAGCGGCTCACCGCCCGGGACATTGCACTCTACTAGATGGCGCCGCGGGTGCTTCCGCTCTAGACGCGGTCGCACAAGATGTGCCACCTCTCCACCGTTGACGACCCAACCAGGAAGTCATAGAAGGATGTGTTGTACCAGGCCCTGCAGAACTGGCTCGCCATGATCTCCAAGTTCCGCCTGGAGACTGGGTGGCAGTACTCCTGCCCGCCATTTAACCATGGCCGGCTGCCGCCTCGGGTGAGTTGTACCTCCTTTTTTTCCTATTGCATTTTTTCCCTGAAGGGTTTCCTTTTGTTCCTTATGCTCCCCCATTTCAGTAGTTTTTTACGGCGCAGCATGCCAAGGACGGTGTCGAAGACTACGCCCTCTCCTCCTTCTTTGCCTGCCGGAAGCCGACAAAGTACTCGTAGACGGAGCCGAAGGTATTTGTCATCCGGCGCGACGACGGGCCTTGTATCCCCACGGTATCCCCACGGTAATTTCCAGCTAGAGATTTCTCTTGGGGATCACTGCTGATGTTTATGTCTGTGGGGTTGCAGCCGCCGAGGAGGAGGCTGGCCGGGAAGCCAAGGAGGCGGTGAGGGCCCAGGGGAAAATGGCGGCATCCACCACCGCACCGGTTGTCATGGAGCAGAAGAGGACGCGCCGACTGCTACTAGTGATGGCTATGAAATACCACCTCTTTTAGCCATATAAAATGTGCCATGTATCTCTCATATCATGTTTCTTCAAGATATAGCTATGCCTTATATGCATGAATTCTAGTTATCATTTACTTTCATATGAGCTTTGCACATTTAGTAGTTTAGGTAGAATTTTATCACTTTCCTTGTCTATGACATGTGTGTAGGTGTTAGTGATGATTAGGGATAAAAAGGAATAAAGAGAGCATAGTATGGAGGAGCTGCAGGGACCAGGATTAGCCATTTGAGAGGTTAGAAAAGTGGATTTTTCCACCTTTTCAAAATATATGGGATTGTATCCCTCGACGAGACGAATCCAACGAGACCAAGAATACCCAAAACAGAGTTCGTATGAAGAAATGGCGGCCAAAACACTGCGGGACCTGCAAGTTTGACGACCAACTATACGGCCCGAGCGGAAAATTCCAGCCGTAGCTAAAAAGTTCGCAAACGAAAGGATTTTGCCGCATATAAGCTCCAGGACCTTCCCTAATTCATATGATGGTATTGGGGGTACCCTAGGGCTCCCCCAAGGCCTATATAAAGAGCGGAGGAGCCAAGAGAGAGCCACCAATCCATATTCTCACCCACGGCGGAGCCCTTCCGCCGTGCCACCTCCATAGCCCCCTCCAATCATATCTATACCATCACCATCACACAACAGGAGAAGGGAGTAGGATATTGAAGGCCTCCATATCGATCTACATCGTCATCTTCATCAACAACATCTCCATCACCGATCCCCTTTGGTTACTTGTTGTAATGCTAGATTGAATCTTGGATTTGCACTTGTTATCTATTGTATCGTCACACTTCATCCATATTTAATACATGATGTTGATTGCATGCATGTCTCTGCAGTTTCTTTTGTTCTTAGGGAGATGGAGAAACCCTAGTATGTGATTGAATTGAGATAAAGATTATTATGTGATATTGTTCATTATGTGTCTGTGTTAATTGTCTTCATCTTGATGTTGGGAGTTGTGCACCTCCTTACTATTTTCCTCTTGGTAGATAGAAGGATGATAGAACTTATTGTGACTATAAAGTAGTTGTCACTATTTACGTACTAACTTGGGGAATCAAGGAGAACTCATCAAGCCATGTCCATGCCACAGGAGAAATCCCTTAATAGCGCAGTAACACGATGGTTATCGGTTATTGTCTACTGTGGTTATCATGGATGATGTGAGCAGTGGTTCACTACTAGGAAAACGCTTATTGGTAATCCAAACATCCGTGGCGCACGTGCTAGTGGTGCCCCACGGGTAAAATAGGCGTGGCGCATTGCCCACATGTGTCTACGGCTATCTGCCATAAGTGTGGCGCACATGGCGGTGGTGCACCACGGCTATGTGTGGGCCAGGGCATAGGTGGCCACAGACCGCATACCCGTAGCGCACTAGGTCAGGGTGCGCTACGGGTGTGAAACTTAGCCGTAGCGCACACTAACCTAGTGCGCTACGGGTGTGAAACTTATTCCGGGATCGCCTTTTTAGCCTTGCAAAAATTAAAAGAAAATGAAAAACACTTCAAAAAATAAAATCCTTTCATATTTATGTAGGTAATGTGGTCTAGTTTATAGGAAAATTAAAAAACAAGAATTTTGACTTTTTCTGTAAAAAAAGTTCATGTCACGGTAAAACGGGCATAACTTTTGCATACGATGTAAAAAAAGTTTAATATAACAAAAAAAAGGACATAACTTTAGGTCGTTTAGCGATTTTTTAGATTTTCAAAGATCGTTTTTTCCTGAAAAAAATGGAGTCGACTTACCCGTAGCGCACCACCCCTAGTGCGCCATGAGTAAGTTGGGAGGGATTTGAAATTCGAATCCCCACCCCGCCCACCTACCTCTCTATTCTTCCCTCCCCATTCTCCTTTTCATTCCCCTCCCTCCTCCTTTTCCGTCTCTCTTCTCCTCCTCCTTTTCCATCTCCTCCTTCCCCTTCTCTCTCCGGCCTCCTCACCTTGCAGTGACCATGGCGATGGCGGCCTTCTCCTCCTCCTTGCTCCGGCCTCCTCCTCTCCTTGCAGTGATGACGGAGACGGCGGCCTTCTCCTTCTCCTTGCAGTGACGACGAGCGACGGCGGCCTCCTTCTCCTCACCTACCTCCCTCTCTTCTTCTCTTCCTCCCTCTCTTCCTACCTCCCTTTCTCCAACCACCTACTGCCTCGATGCCCGCGAGGACTAGCACGACCACGGCTTCCCGTACCTCCCTGCAGTGGTAGGTCGTGTCCACGGCCATGCTCCGGCGAGGCGACACGATGGCTATGCATGGACCAGATTATTTTTGCAATTCAAAATGAGGGTGTTTTTTGTTTTTTTTTCAAAAAACATAGGCGTGGCGCACATGGAACCCTTCTTGTGGCGCACTAGGTGGTGCACCAGGGGTAACTTTTTACCCGTAACGCACCAGGTAGTCTGCTACGGCTAAAACATAACCATAGCGCACGGCTAGTGGCGCACTGCTAGTGCACTACGGATGTTCTTTTTTAGGAGCGCCTCGGATGTGTCTTTTCCTGGTAGTGGTTGCTGCCTATTCGTCCATATATGGAGCTCGTCCCACACATATCATAAATGGTCTTATTCATTATAATAATTTTTAACACTCTTTCTAATTACTAGAGGCGGATCCACTACTCCCCGAGAACTCTTTCCATCATCTGCAGACTTTCGTAATCATACTATTCTCTCATAAACCTCACTACAATAGCATATGAGTGGCTATCCTGCTTCATTATATGATTGTACACATGCATAGATGCACTAAGTACATCACCAAATTAAACATGATGGTTGTTTAGTTTCTTATTACTAAATCTAAACATGTTAAGCTTAAATAAACTTACAGTTCAACAACTGAACACTAGAAAAACACTCATAGTGTAACTTTATAACTACAACAAAAGACAAGTGATTAAGCTCACAAACGTAAGCTACCTGGAACAATTGAACATAGATCTACTATAACAAAAAATAATGATTAAACACGACAATGTGAACAATATAGTTAATGGATGGTTGCACCATGGCTTCCATCCTCTCCACAACCGCATGCATCCACTCATACAGGTCTACATAACTTCTAGCACAACAACAATCGTGGATCGAGTATGTGAGATCCAACAAACTTGTCATGGATCTGGAATGCACTCTATAAGTAGGTGACCAGATACAGGAAGTAGGCATCAAGGACACATGGATACCGAGTTGTGGCAGCGACTAACATGATAACAAAAGAGGAAGGATCGAAGTGGCAGGGACTCATAGTTTCAACACATTGGGAGCGAGGCTAGAGAGGACGATGTAGAGCTTGTAGTGGATGTTTAACGCCCTCTGGAAGTCAGTGAAGACGGCTTTGAGATGCACACCGAGCCTATGTTGGGGGAGAGCGGCACAATGACCATGCCATCTGCTTGCTTGCACAGCATGATGCAATCAACTGAAACTACAAATCATACCAGCTCAAAGATATGATTAACTAAAACTTTCAACAAGGAAATAGCAAATACTGCAATCACTAAAGCAAACCTAACAAGCAACAACATATTTTATTCACTCATTGTAAGCACAAGATAAATCGAACTACACACGGTCACTTAGTTAATTAATCTAGCTACAAGATCATATGCTAAATAGTAGCAGTAGAGCAAGCACTTCATTATTGAGCTAGTAGTACACAAGATATGCATCTAATCAGAGCTGAGGTAATCAGTATCTAGTAGTACACAAGATATGCACCTAAGCAATAGAACAAGCAATCACACTTATCATGTGTTTAACTCCATTAAGTATTTTTCCATGAAGTAGAGTAGACTATCATCCAGTCATACAGGTGAACATGAACCAAATATCCTATTCTACCTTGAATATTCCTTAATATTAGCCCAATGCAATGGATTTACTAATATATGTCCAACTATTAGCATTATTACTAATCAGAACTAGCAAGTATCAAAGTAGTCTAAGCCGTTGACATCGACTAAACTCATGCGAGAGCATATTTAGTTTTTTTATCGGCCACTCCACTCTAGTTAGTGAGAAACCACTCCATCTTTCTATACCTGGTGTGATTAGAGCAGCTTACTAGGATATAACATATGTAAGAATATTTACAAGAACTGGTCTAGTGGCTGGCGCGTCTCCTGGAAGTGGGGAAAGACCAAGAGCAAGCCCTAACTAGGAACTAATCATTTAGACGTGCGGGAAGCAGGGCGGGCTCGAATTCCCTCCTAGAAACGGAAGCAGGGGAGGAGAGGGGGAAGGGGGAGTGGGCACGCATACCTGGCCTCCTAGCCCTCACTGATGGTGGCGAGGGTATCGATGAGTCGCGGGTTGGGGTCGGCCTCGTTCTCGATGACCCACGAGATCACGGACAGGTGGGCAGCATGCCGAGGCATCGAAGAAGGGCGCGAGCCGCAACCATGAGATCCTGACCTAGTCCATGATAGGGATAACCCGCCTTGAGGCCCCATCCCACAGAAGACGCATGTGGGAGTTGAGGTTGAGCAGGGGTCGCTCAAGCTTCAGCCTCTTTGCCTCGATCTGTGCTGGTCTGACGATAGGTACGAGATCCTAGGCCGCTTCCTAGGTCGCGGCGGCGGTAGCTGAAGACCGAGTCATGAATCAGCGGTGCAACAACGGAGTGGGGGAGAAGGAGATCAAGCAGGGAAGGATTCGTTCACTTGCGAGAGAGGAAAGATCTAGAGAGATATGGCAGTTGGAGGAGAGAGGAAAGATGCTAGAGTTTGGGGAGACTGATCACGAGGGGCATGGTGGGCAACGCGAGTGAGTGGCTTGGGACGGGGCTTGGATGTTCTTGTTTAGGTGAGCACAAGATGTTGGATAGGATTTGAATGGCTCCGATGTGTCCGAGATGGACGATTCGTGGGAGGCAGATTCCAGTGATTTCTTTAGCTATAGATGACCTCACGCGGATTTGGGGTTTCTACTATGTTAGAGCATCTCTAGCAGTCCTCTTAAAACGTCAATGTTGTCAGAGCATAGTTGGTGATAACATGTCCATATTATGCGCACATGTGTATCTTGAAATGGAGGAAAATGTTATGCTAGTAAGTTTTCTTTTTCACTGCACAAAAAAGGTATTTTCATTTTTCGAGTGCCAAAAAGGGGTGTTTTGTGAAGGAACCACCAAATGACAGTTGCAAAATGCTACCACCATATTTTTCAAAAACACTAGACCATATTACATGGACAATGTCCCAACCGGGATATCTCAAACCTTTACGTCCACCCCTCGCGAAAAAGAGAAATGTCTACCAAATGGGTGTAACATCCCAGCATTAGAGCTAAGAAATAAGCTGAACCCAGGTGTGTGCATTGCATTCATGCATAGAAAATCCTTTCGCGCTTTTAAATAAAAACTTGTCAAAGTGATTGAAGCTTCTCTCAACTTGATGGAATTGAAGTAGATCATGAAGTTGACTGCGATAAGTTTCAATATGATCTTTGTTAAAACCTTATTTTGTGTAAGGGAGATTTGATCTAAGGGTAGATCTAATGTAATAAAATAAAACCACCACATATTACTTAATGTGGTGTTAATCTTTAAATAATCATAACCTAGTATTCAATACACAACTCATGAATACCAAGTTATAAATATAACTTAAGTAATAGGAATGTAACAACTAAATCTTAATCTCAATGATTTATACCATGAACATCATGGTAATACTTAACCCTAACTCTTTAGTTGTATTGGGTAGGAAACAAACCAAGTCAAGATCATTCACCATATATCTTTCTTTCCATATCACACTACTAGGAAAACGGCTATAGGTAATCAGCACATCCGTAGCTCACATGGTTGAAGTGCCCCACGGCTAAAACAGGCGTGGCTCACCTGTGGGCAGTGCCCTACTAGTAACTAGAACAACCGTGGCGCACATGACAATAGTGCGCCACAGATGTGTGTGGGCCAGGGCCCTGTTGGCCGCACGCCAAACATCTGTAGCACACTATAGCCATGTGCGCCACGGTTGTTAGTGTCATATGTGCACACATGGGGGGGTGCGCTACGCCTAAGCGCACGCCCCCCTCTGCTGTGAAACAGCCACAAACATCTGTGGCGCACTCGGCCTAGTGCGCCACAGGGAGTAGGCGCATCTATGGCGCACATGGAATGGTGCGCCACAGATGTTTGTACTCCCTGTGGCGCACTAGGGCCGTGTGCGCCACGGATGTGTCGATTTTTTTAGGACAGCTCTTTATGTGCACATGTGTGACCACATCCCACCACCCCACACTTCACTTTCCCCTTCTTCTTCCTCCTTAGATCTAGTCGGTATCTTCTCCTTCCCACCTCAATTTCTCCACCCATTCACCATTTTTAGCATGTAAAACTTGCTTTGGATGTTACATAAGTAATAGAGGAGGTCTCCGGTCTCTCATCTCCTTCTCCGGTCGACGCACGCACCTCTCCTTTCCATCTTTCTCGCGATCGGTCTCTCATCTCGGTAAGTTGTCCATGTAAGGATGTGTTCATGTGTATATGGATGATGTGCTCATATGTATGTAGATGATCGATGCTCATGATGTGTGTATGTGGAGAGGATGGTCATATGTGTGTATATGGAGAGTATCGATGATGCTCATGCATGTGTGTATGGAGAGGATAATGATATGTTCATGTGTGTATGGATCGGTCTCTCTCTCTTGTGTTTGTATGTGAACAAGTTGCCATTTGTTTTGTCAAAATGTTGATTCATTTCCATTTTGGCAAGACTTTGGCATTTCGCAAAGGTCCTAATTTTAGGATAGGTCATGGCGAAATTTTCTATCTACCATTGCATGCATGCATTCATTATGTGGTTCTAATAGACTTCAAAATTGTACTGTGTACACCGTGCAGGCAAAAATGGTCCGCATAATGAGCGAAGGCATTGTGGCTAGATTTTTAAAATGTGGGACGGCCGACATGATACGAAATAACAAGACAGATATAAGATGTCCGTGCAGAAGATGCAAACTCAACTGGGTGATCGACCCAGATTCCGGGAATCTGCAGGCGCACCTGCTCCGCCATGGTTTCATGGATGGATACACTCGTTGGATAAGCGATGACGTAGATGATGGAGACGGTGAAGGTGGCCAACATGACGATGATCATCATCACGGCGAGAACAGGCGAGATGATGAAGAGTCTCCTGGAGATGGTGAAGGTGCGGAAGCAGACCGGGATGATGATGATCTAGATGCCAGAGGAGCAAACGACGATGGAACAACGTCAGGCTGGGTGCGGGACCCTTATGTGCAAGAGCTGCTTCTCAAGCAGACGAGTAACGCCAGGGCTGCCGCTAGAGAGAAAGCCAAGCTTGCGCAACTTGATAAAGACGCGGTTACTCCATTGTATGAAGGATGCAGGCCCGATGATACCCGGTTGAATGTAACGCTTAAGGCTATGGAGATGAAGGCAAATCACAAATTGAGCGACGCAAGCTTCGACGATATGATGGCATTCTGGCACGATCGTCTCCCGGAGGGGAACACATGTCCAACTAGTATCGAGGATGCCAAGAAAATCGCATGTCCTCTTGATCTACCGCATGTTAGATATCACGTATGCATCAACGATTGCATCATTTATCGGGGCGAGGACGCAGAGAAAACCACATGTCCGGTGTGCGGCGTGAGTTGATACAAGAAAGGGAAGAAAGCACCTCGAAAAGTGGTATGGTACTTTCCTATCACTCCTTGTCTGCAGCACTATTTCGCGGACCCTAAGGAAGCGAAGCTCATGCGATGGCATGCGGAAAGGAAGAAGCCAGGAGATGATGATGACCCCGAAAAGGATGAGCTGCTGACGCACCCTTCAGATGCTAGCCAGTGGAAAGCATTGGACCTCGAATTCCCAGAATTCGGTGGAGATTCGAGGAACATCAGGCTTGGTGCGAGCACCGATGGACTCAATCCGTTCGGTAGCCAGAGCAGCACGCACAGCACTTGGCCCGTGTTTGTATGGATGTACAACCTACCTCCATGGTTGTGCATGAAGAAGAAGTACATACAAATGAGTATGCTAATTCAAGGGCCGAAACAACCTGGTACCGACATCAATCTGTATCTCGGGCTGTTGAAAGAGGAGCTAGCCACGTTATGGGAATCTGGAGCCAATACTTACGACGCCGTCGCACAAGATTATTTCACTATGAGAGCCGCGTTGGTCACTACGGTGCAAGACTATCCAGGTTGCGGGTATATCTCGGGGCAGGTTATCCAAGGATTCTGCGCATGCGTTAGGTGCATGGATAACACAAGCTATCTCCAACTAGAGAAAGATCCAGGGTCATCGAAAACCGTGTTCATGGCGCACCGGAGGTGGCTCGGCAAGAATGATCCATGGAGAAAACGTGGAGACCTGTTCGATGGCAAATCAGAGACCCGAGGAATCCCAGAGCGTAGGAGCAGCGAAGAAGTGGAAGAGTTGCTGAAAAACTGGAAAGATTGTCCTAAGCCAGGAAAGAAGCGAAAGAGGCAGCAACAAGACAAGCCACTGATGAAGGTATGGAAAACAAGGTCTGTTTTCTGGGAGTTGCCATACTGGAAGTTTCTCCGCACGCCTCATAGCCTCGACATCATGCATATCACGAAAAACGTGTGCGAGAGTCTGGTCGCCACCATAATCAACATGCCAGATAGGACGAAAGATGGTCCGAAAGCAAGGCACGACCTGATATGCTTGGGTATCCGGAAGGAGCTTCACGGAGGACGCACTACTCCTAATGATCAGGAAGATGACGATGATCATGAGTCGGAGACGACACAAGGTCGTCGGAAGGGTAAAAAGTTCAAGAAGAACGAATATTACTGCCCTCCTTCTTGCTTCACTCTAAGCCAGGATGAGATCAAACAGTTTTTCAAGTGCCTTCTAGGAGTCAAATTTCCTTACGGCTACGCGGGCAAGATAAGCAGATACCTAGACGAGGTGAAGCAGAGGTTCAGTGGCATGAAGTCTCATGACTGTGCCGTGCTAATGACGCAGGTACTTCCGGTTGCACTAAGAGGGATAATGGACGAGCACGTCCGTGAAACGTTATTTGGCCTATGCAAGTTTTTCGACGTCATCTCTAGGAAGTCGATTGGCGTGAATCAGCTCGGAAGGCTACAGGAGGAGATCGTGGTGATACTATGTGAGCTTGAGGTCTACTTCCCACCCGCATTCTTCGACATTATGGTGCATCTGCTGGTCCATGTCGTGGAGGACATCGTACAACTCGGGCCGATGTTCCTCCGCAGCATGATGGCGTTCGAAAGGATGAACGGACACATCAAAGGATACGTTCGCAACAGGTCCCGTCCAGATGGAAGCATAGCCAAGGGCTTTCCGGCCGAAGAGTGCATCTCTTTCTGCACGAATTATCTAGACATCGAGAACCCTGTCGGTCTTCCCATCAACAGACACCTTGGCAAGCTCGACGGATCTGGTCACCGAGAGGGTCGTCGCATACTGCATGCAGACTTCGATTTTCGACGCGCAGACTTTGATCGAGCAAACCTCGTCGCGCTATAGCATTTAGAACTGGTCGATCCTTGGGTACAGAAGCACAAAAGGTTAATCGAGAAGAAGTACAGTGACCGGAGCATACAGAGGACGCAGGGAGAAATAATCAAAGAGCACAACTCAGATTTCACGCGTTGGTTTAGGAAGACGCTCCTTGATAATCCCCCGCGCTCGCATTCTTCTGACACGGAAAAGATCATATTCACCTTGTCGCAGGGACCGATGCAAAACCTGGTGACCTATCAGGCGTATGATATCAATGGCTACACATTCTACACGGAGGAAAAGGACAACAAGTGTGATTATCAGAACTCAGGCGTAACGTCGGAATTCTACACTGATGACAACGTGAAGGAAAGATTCTACGGAAGAATCGAGGAGATTTGGGAGCTCGACTACTGTGGAGAAAAGGTGCCGATGTTCCGTGTCAGATGGGAAAAGAGCGTCGAAAGAGAAGACCGGTATTTCACAACCATGGTTATACCCGAAGCAGCCAAATCCAAGGCCGCCGGTGCAAATGTGGCCGTGAAAAATGAACCGTGGGTACTGGCTACCAAAGTGGACCAATGTTTTTTCATTACCGACCCGACAAAGCCTAGCCGTGTTGTCGTGAGGAGAGGAAAAAGAAACATCATCGGAATGGATGGAGTCGCCAACGAGCAAGACTTCGACTAGTACGGCGATCCAAAGATTGAAGATGACGACGACTACGATGCAGCAACATACGTCACAAGAAGAAAAAGGACAACCCTACCCAAAAAAGGTAGCCCGTTCGAAAGAAGAAACATTAAAGTGTCGGGGCTAAATTATTCAACAGGGAAAAAAGATTGTAAAACGCTAGCTCAAAAAATATTGTAAAACGCGTGGTCGAAAAAGATTGTAATATTCATGGACAAATTATTATGAAATTTAGTTATACTTTAAATCATATTTGTACCACTTTTATGACATATATTATCACTTTTGGGCATTTTTGGAATATTTAAAAGTATTTTAAAATCAAAATAAAACTTCTATGGCATATATCACCACTTTTGGGCATTTTTTGGAATATTTAAAAGTATTTTTACAATAAAAACAAAAAATTGGGGCACGAGGATTCGAACCTGGGTGCTCTCAGGTTTAGAATAGAGTAGTGGGCAGAACCAGTGGGATAGGCTAGTATAGTTGTTAGCTAGTGGGGATGTAGTTCTCTTATGCAGTAGTTAGAAGCCGATAGGCGTAGCGCACTAGCCCATAGTGCGCTACAGATATCCATAGCGCACTATGGCTCAGTGCGCTACGCCTAAGTGGCTTTATCCACACGTGGCGTCCGACCCCCTCTCTCATCCCCATCTCTCCATCTCTCAGCCCGAGCACTCGATCCGCCGCCGCTGCGTCTGAGGAGGAGGAGGCCTGCCCGCGCCCGAGGAGGAGGAGGTCCGCCCGTGTCCGAGGAGGAGGTCCGCCCGCGTCTCAGGAGGAGGCCCGTGTCCGAGGAGGAGCAGCCGCCGCGTCTCAGGAGGTGGAGGCCGCCGTCGTCCACCCGTCGTCCACCCGTCGTCCGCCCGTTAGAGGTGAGCGTCACCTCTTCCCTCTCTCCCTCTCTCCCTCTCTCTCCCTCTCCCCCTCTCTCTCCCTCTCTCCCCTCTCTCCCTCTGAAATTCACTCACCTTGTCCTCATCTTTTTTATCAACACAATCTCAGTCTAGTAATACAATTTTCACTACTAGATAGCATCAGCAAATCAGACTTATGGATAAACAAATGGCGAAATGGAATGATAGGACGGACCAGTGGGTTGGGTGAGAGGGAAAATGGAGGATGCGATCATGGGATACAGTCAAGAGTTGGTGATTACGCATTAGCGCATTATTATGGTTTTTCAGGATATTTGCGATTGTGAGGCCATCATCGAGTGTGCGTAGCTATCACTGAGTAAAATAACAGAAAAAGCTTTACGCTTCAGCCTTTCTGGTGTTGTTGATTATATTTATCCAGGAAACAGTCCTGGCGATGGAACCAGCAGTGCTGTCTGTTGGGCACCGCGCCATCAAGCAGCCCTTCCGTCTCTTGCACGCCCGTCGCCGTATGCGGTGCGTCGACATTAGCCGATCTCGACGCCATCACGGTAAACAAATTGCTTTAATTACCGCCTTTCATGCCATCTATTACTCTTATGGCATCTCGCTCTGACGACGCCGTACATGTTTTCCGCAGACGGATGTTCCTTGCACTCTCTTATGCTACGTGAACAACGAGCTGAGGGATGTTGCCAAGGGTACCATCGTTCAACCCTTGCAGCGCACGTTCCACTCAAAGCCGATGCCAGATAGCGTGCACAGGGTTAAAATTAGTCGGGTGCTAAGGGGCTGCGACGACCTGGAACCTCCCATTCAACCCCCAGGAGCGGATGAAGAAGAGCCGTCTGTCCTCAGAACTTGCTTCGGCTTATTCTTGCTATGGCCAAAGAGCATGATCCGTTTGGGGACGGCGGGGGCCATCACGCCACAGACAACAGCACCGCCTGTTGTGCCAGCGACAAGCGGTGGCAAGGCCCCCTTACCGCCCTCGCCGTCACCTCCACGCGGTGGGTCGGATGATCATGTTGATGATATGCACATGGCGCAGGATCCGGCCGAGGACGACGAAGACTGGAATGATCACTTCTTCAACACTCAAAGAAAGCCACTATCACCAAGCGTGTGTTTGGTTCTCAGGAAACTCCTCCAGCTTGCGCCTTTACAGAGCCAGCTGATACAACCAACCGGCCCTTTATTCTAAGCCCTGACACACTACATAGGGCGGCCGGTGCTCAGATTGCGGTGCCTGCCCGCTCTCCAAAAGGAAAAAAGGGCAGGAAAAGAAAATCTAGCAGCTCGAGCCAGCCGGTGGCGTCAACAACTGCGAATCCGATCAGGTTTCGGGACGGGCCACCAAGACCCGAGGGAATTATGTGGAGGATTCATGTGGCGGGTGAGCCCATGCTACCTAAGAATTTGCGGAAGCTCGCCAGTTCGGAACTGCAGAGTGTGCATGACGGCGTGCTGACGATAGAGAGACGCCTTCTATCGGAGAAAGATCCCTCGCACCCGGTATTCGTGGTTAAGGTGCCACCAGGCTTGGGCTTCGTCGACAATGCCCCTGCGGATCTGTTCTTCCTGCGGTTCGACGACATCTTCAATATGTTCCACCTATACCCGCTGCACTATACCATGGTCCGTCTGTTTTCTCTCAGTCTGGCCATGCAGATCATTAGAGAGAACACACCCGGCATCGCTATAGTGGACCCCTACTACATGCGTGACGGCTGCTTGGGTTCCCCCGCCGAACGACGTATCGTGGCCTCGTACCTAAAAAGAATCCTCGTGGCGAACAAGACGAAGGAATACATTCTCGTGCCTTACTTTCCTGAGTAAGTCGTTATTCACTCGCCACCGTCGATTGGCTTTATTAGATCATCATCATTCTTTTTCCAACACATTCCATTTGAATTTTTTGTGTAGAGATGAACACTGCACGCTCATCTCCTTATCGCCGAAGCATTCCCATGCCACGTATTTCAACTCGGGGAGTCTAGAAAAGAAGAAAAACTACGACAAGATCAAGGAAGTTCTGGATGATGCTCTCACTGGCTTTGCCTCGACGGAAGGCACCACCTTCGTGCGTACGAAGGTCAAGTTCGGCAGGCACGTCTTCAACCACGTAACGGAGTTCCCCTGCGTGAAGCAGCTGGAAAACAGTAAGAAGGAAGCCTACTACGCACTCCATCACATGAGGGCGTTCCTACTTGACCAGCAAAATTCTACGCTGCCAGATCATCTCAAATAGTGGGCCGAAGCAAAGGCCAAGATCAATGATTCGGATATTAGACAAGAGATGTATCGCATCCAGCAGCAGTTTGAGGCAATCATCTTTCGTGATGTCATGACTTCGGGGGGGATCTTCTACGGAGGAAATATCCCGAATAACCGTGACGTAGAAGATCGCCTAGAGATGCAGGGTGACTATAGGAAGTTCATGACGAGACAGGGCGTCCTCCCGTTCCCTAAGCCGAGCCAGAAGGCTTGATGTTGGCCTAGTTGTAGTTACAAACTATAGATGACCTTTGTGTGTGTGGAAAAGTGTACTTATCTTATTAGGTTTATGAATCATCGCTTACTTATTTTGCTTATTATTATTATATATCAATCAATGCTTGGTTTTTTTGCTTACTCTTTGGTCCTTTGCTCAATTTAGTCCTTCTTTTTTTCCTTACTCTTTTTTCGAGAATAATGTCGATGATTGAAATGTCGTGGCACACTATATATGTGAATGTGCTACGATGGGACTATGAGCCTTGTGATATGCACAAGTCCAGGTCTTGTGCATCCTACTTGGCTCACCGTTCCATCGTAGCATATTCCTGTGTCCAACGACCTATGTATATATATGAGGCATTCTTTTCGAGTTATTTTTGTCTTTTTCGAGAATAATGCCGATGATTGAAATGTCGTGGCACAATGTATATGTGAATGTGCTATGATGGGATTATGAGCCTTGTGATATGCACAAGTCCAGGTCTTATGCATCCTACTTGGCTCACGGTTCCATCATAGCATATTCCTGTGTCCAACGACCTAGCTAGTTATATATGAGGCATTCTTTTCGAGCAACTTTGGTCTTTTTCGAGAATAATGCCGATGATTGAAATGTCGTGGCACACTATATATGTGAATGTGCTACGATGAGATTGTACGCCTTGTGCTATGCACAAGTCCAGGTGTTGTGCATCCTACTTGGCGTACAGTTCCATCGTAGCATATTCCTGTGTCCAACGACCTAGCTAGTTATATATGAGGCATTCTTTTCGAGCTACTTTGGTCTTCTTCGAGAATAGTGCCGATGATTGAAATGTCGTGGCACACTATATATGTGAATGTGCTACGATGGGATTGTTCGCCTTGTGCTATGCACAGGTCCAGGTGTTGTGCATCCTACTTGGCGAACGGTTCCATCGTAGCATATTCCTGTGTCCAACGACCTATGTATATATATGAGGCATGCTTTTTGAGTTACTTTGGTCTTTTTCGAGAATAATACCGATGATTGAAATGTCATGGCACACTATATGTGAATGTGCTGCGATGGGATTGTTCGCCTTGTGCTATGCACAGGTCCAGGTGTTGTGCATACTACTTGGCGAACAGTTCTATCGTAGCATATTCCTGTGTCAGACAACCTAGTTATATATGAGGCATGCTTTCTGAGTTTGGTCTTTTTGATTTAGGAGTACTTTCTATAAGTGTATCTTCATATGCGACTTTAATTATATATGTTTTTTTCAATAATCGGTTAATTATTATTGTCAACTTATAGATGACGTGGTACGTCGTGTACAAGGAACGGGTTCCCGGAGTCTACGATGATTGGGAAGACTGCCGGAGACAGGTGCACCGTTTTAGCGGCAATAGCTACAAAAGGTACAACACTATGGCGGAGGCGGAAGCTAGATACACGTGCTATCTAGCGGGAGTTAGGACAAGGAACCGGATGAAGACCTACACCTTCGTCGCGGCGGTGATCATGCTTATCTTCTTTGGTTATTTATCCCGCGTTTGTGTCTAGCTAGATAGTTTAGATATCTAGGCGAGCTTCCGAGCTCTAACTTGTTCGATCGACACATGTATTCACATGTCACCAACTACTACTTTGTAACATGATCGAAACAATGTAACTTAGACTATGTATTCATGTATGAGACTTATCTATATGTATTTGTTTCAATCTTGTTTTTCATATTGAGTATTTATATATATATAATTGTATATCTTGTATCTGTGTGTGTATATTTGCTGTAATATTGTATATAATTGTATTGCATATAATCTGGCTCGGAAATTAAAAAAAACAAAAAATACATCTGTGGCGCATATGGTCTACCTTCTGTGGCGCACTACATCTAAAGCGCACTATGGAAGCTTAGTGGCGCACTAGGTAGTGCGCCACAGAAGATCCCAGGGGTAGCGCACCAGCCCAAACTTCTGTGGCGCACTAGCAGGTGCGCTACGCCTGTCTCTACACAACCGTGGCGCACTAGGCAGTGCGTCACGGCTGAGAGATAGCCGTAGCGCAAGGCCCGTGGCGCACTGCTAGTGCACCACGGATGATGTTTCCAGGTGCGCCACTAAAGGCCATTTTCCTAGTAGTGTCAATCCTTATGGAATCCTATCTCAATATCTGCTGTTCATCAATATTGAGTAATCAACTATTGATTCATCAATTCTTAGCTTATTAACTATTGATCTATCAACTCATGTTCTTATCATAACATTCACTTTAAATCCTTTAGAGAAAGAAGTAAAAAGAGGTAAGTGCTAATGCTAGATTTATATATCATCTATAGGATGGGAGTGATTGAAGAGAATAAAATCAATGTGAAAATTAATGGAGTTAATTCACTCCTGTAATGATAGAAGAGTTAATTCGAATATATATTCATATGGTAACAAAGAGGATTCTAAGAATGAATATTGAAGATAGTTACCAAGTAGCAATCCTATTGGATCAAGTACGTATAGTCAATGAATTATATCTCTTAATCTAATAGAGCTAAACAGAAGATACTTCTAATACAACTATAATGTTGTATGTATGGAAGCCTTGATTAGCCAACTGGAAACCTAAACCATAAAAGATCAAAGGATTATAATGATCATGCCTTACTCACCAAGATTGAATGCTTATATCAAGTATAAGTGACATTGGTGGATAAAACATGATTGAAACCTAGTATAAATATGTTATCCTATGTTAGCCATGGTAAGTCATATTATTATAATGAGAAGTTAAGTATAATATATCAGAGTCAAGTAGAGATAAGATAGTATGATTAAGTTAAAGCTAGAGTAGCATGGAGTCATTAAAATATTGTTATTCCTCTTAAAGGATATAATCTTTTGAGAAATGTAGTTTGATATATACATCTACTGGAGAAATATTAGTGATGGATGATTAAGGAAGGGTATGAGTGGAGTTTGAAGTAACCATCTGTTGGATTGGAGGTTATTAGTAGTAGAATAGTTTGATAACCAAGTATAGATTTAGAAGAATAAAAGGTGGATAAGAATATTCTTGCGAGGCAAAGCTCATCATGCTAACACATGATGATAGATATGAAGAAGTAGAATATCTAGGAAAGGAATACCTTAAACAGAAGTCTAGAATTGGGAATTATGGAAGATAGGAATTCTTGGTAAAACATTCAACCTTAAATCTGTAACCAAACTCATTATCTATTTTTATCTATTGAATTAATCATCCTATCTCCACAAAACTTTATAGGAACAATCACCTATATCAAATCACTTAGGCACATCTTTGTCATTTTCATCCATCATTCTCATAGGTACTTAGGAACTATCTTTATCAATTCTTTCTCATAAGTTAGTCTAGAAAACAATCCCACTATTTTACTTTAAATAGGTATATCATTAAAAATCACAAACATAAAGACTATGTGTTTAGCCATTAATCTTTAAACACATCAACAAAAGAATATAAATATATTAAGAACCCTAAACCCTAAGGTTAAGCATTTACAATTCAAACCCTAATTCTTCTGTTAGCTATAATAAAATTTATATACATGATTAATCCCTAGATTTATGGGAGTAATATTAACCACATTAAATCCTTAAGATATCATGCCTCAAATAAAAATATAGGATCATTATATAAATTTTTTCCTCCAAACTAAGAGCTAACTAAAATTAAGTTTTATAAACAAATAAGAAAATATCCTAAAATAAATCCATGGCTTATTATGGAAAGGAAATTAATAACAAAGGCCCTTACAAAATATTAAAAGGATCTATATAAAGAAATATAACATTATATAATAAAAGTCCACAAATTGAATCTAAATAACTTTATGATTGCTGCAAGTATTTAGCAAAGAAATTCTATTAATAAAACTCAAAACAACTGCTTAAATAAAAAGCTAGAAAAGAAAACAGAAAAGATAAGAAAAAGAAAAATTAACAGAAACGAAACCAGGCCAAGGCCCATCTTCTATTCACCGCTCAGAGCAACCAGCAGTAGCAGACTTGCTCCTTTTCTCACAGCCCAGAACCAGCCCACCTCGGCCCGAGCCCACATACCGTTTTGTTCTCTCACTGGCAAGCGGGTCCCACGCGGGAGAGAACTGTCGTCTTCTTCTTCCTCTGGCTGATCGACACACCGCCGGCGAGCCACGTCACCGCCGTTATTATGGACCGTCTCGGACGCGAGGACTACTCCTTATCTTCGCCCTATTCGCCTGGAGTCTGTATCCACCTGTCCCATCAAGATTCGTGCTCGAATCAAGAACAAAACCACCGCCAGGACTCGACCGTCATCGCCGTCGGGCCGACGTGTCCAAGCCTGCCGAGCCGTATAAAGTTGTGGCCTGAGACCACCACGAGATTGTAATCTATCCTCATCCTCAATCATTTCCCCTCTCACTCTCTATCTCTCGTTTCAACCTGACGCCATCGCCGGCGAGCTTCGGCTAGCCGTCAATGCAATGCACCTCGAAGCCTGTAGTGTGGATGGGGAGAAGAGCCGTGCTCCATAGGTCTCATGGGTGGAGTAAAGCATTAAGGGGAGCTTGTCAACACCCGGATTTTTAATCCCAGATGTCTGTTATTCCATACCTCCCAATCCCAGGATTACCATTTTTGCGAGACATAACAGATTTGGATACCACAGTACATCATCCATTACAAACCATACATAAGGTCTTACACAAATAAGGATCTCATGATCCAGTTCTTAATACAACTCAAGCAGCAGAAATACGTAATAATAAAGGTAGCGTAGGCGAGGCTCCATCTTCGGGGTCACAGGCAATGCTGACGATGGGAGATGATCCTAGTTGTCGTAACCTTCCTGGGGTCCATCATCCTAGTAATCCTCTTCATAGTCTGGCCACGAGAATAGCCAGGGACAAAGCCATGATTACTCTTTAAGTACTCGCAAACTAATACTAACAAGTGAAGGGGGTTTTTGTAGTAGGACACTAAGCTCTAGGGTTGTTTTGCAAAAAGCAAGATTTACCTCTACTAAGTTCAGAAGCAAGAAGCTGGTTGAAGTTTTATAACACCTAAGAGGGAACTTGAATTTCATGTCACAACTCTGTTGTGGTCAAGTCAAATTCTCAATTCATTTCACAGGTCATTTTGAAAACATCTGACGGGGGAACAGTATGGCCACTCCAACTGTCCATAACCGCGGACGCGGCTATTCGAATAGTTTGACACTCTGCAGATATTGTACACTTTCACCACAACATTCGATACATCCGTCAGGAACAAATCCTGAATTCACCATACTTAGTATGCGGATAATCAATCCTAACCTTTCAGTTACACGCCCTAGTATAGGCACCTCTCCTGTGAGTTTGGCCTCCCAACCATGACCAACTGTCATCTTGGGTACTGCACAGGTGGATAATCTTCACAAGGTAGCCTCAGCTCAGACCTTGGCCGTGAGGGAACCCATACTAAGGTATATAAGTTTCTAGTCAAGCCCTACCCAATTTTCGGGTATTGTGATTGTACGGTAAAATTTGGAATGGTATCGCATCCAGACAACCATCGGTTTTATAAAGGGCTAAGGCTCATGCCTTAACATTTTCATCATCCAAATCATCTGGTGTTCGGAAACACATGTCAAAACATCTCAGTAGAATGACTCATCATTCTAAGGTTTTCATAACCATTTTCCACCAAGTATTCCCATCTAAAGTTGATCAAGTTTTATGCTTAGCACTAGCATCTACAAGTGGGGGTGAGTACTAATGAGGGGTGGTAAACAAGTGGAGTTTAACTAAGTTCAGTCTCATGCCTTAGGGTGACATCAAGATTATCTAGCTTAGGCCAAATTTAATGCTCTTTATGCAACCTTCAATTGTCTTCCTAGAATCTACAAGTCACTTAAGTAGACTCTAAGTAATAGCTTTGATAAAGGAATAAAGTAGAAAGCTTGCAAGTAAAACTAGGAGGGGGTATCAAGTGAGTATGATCACATAGGCTTAAGGCATCTAGTGGTCATGGTAACAAGCAAGTATTAGCGTGCATCAGTATCAGTATAGGCTTGCTAAAGTAGAGTAGCTTGCAAGTGTTAGCTTGCTCAATTGACTAGTAGTATTAGGTTTGCCTTGTGCAGAGCAGTGGTTGAAGTTCTCCTCGGCTTCTTCTTCGTAGTATCCTCCTTCCTCCTCGTATCCTTGGTCGGTACTAGCATCTATGAATAAATACGAGGTACACAATCACCAAACAATACTTAACTATTTTCAATCATCACACAAAGGTGCACTATAGATGATCTAGCATCATCACTAACATTCAAGATTAAAGCATTTGCATTATTTAGTTATTTTTAGAAACATAATTTCTACTCATTGAAAAACTACTTAAGATTTAATATTCTCCAAACCAAACATGGGATCATGTTGACACATGTCATCACCACATATTTCAGTACATGATAATGTGATTTAAAGTGGTGTCACAATTTAATAAGATTTAACCTTTTATTTTAAATAAAATAAGTGACTAGAAATGCCTATGTGGCATTCTTTTATTACTTGAACATTATTTCTATAAGTAAACCCATATCTTTTTATATATTCTGAAAGGCATGGTCAAATATGATTTTTGAGAGTTGGAATCAATTCAAAAGCAATTATGGTTGAAATTTGAAAAATGTTTGAATGCAGAAAAGCTTCTGCCTTGTTATTTTTGCCAAGGTTGATCTATAGATCCAAATGATTTGAATCCAACGGTCTTGGATTAAGCATTTCAATACCTTTCTATCAAAATTGGTTTCATTCAATTTGGTTCACTGAATCGAACTGGGTTTATTTTTGAAACTAGGTATAGAACTGAGTTTGAATATAAATAGAAAAATCTAAATTCAAACGAGTGGGCTGTGCGGGAAAGGTTAATGGGCCGGCCCAATGTCACTCCACAGCGCGGGGCTCAGCTGATAGGGGGTTCCACCAGTCAGTGGCTCATAACACGCGAAGCGGTACAGGGCGATCTCGGCCGCACGATCTAAGTCTAATCGAACGGCTACAGCTCATCGTCCACGTCAGGCAGCGTCGGCGAGACAGAACCCTAACGCGATAGGTGGGGGTCGTGAGAGGCTCACCGGGGCTCAGGCGAGGGTCGGCAATGGGGGCAAACGACAAAGTCGACGACAGCGATTCTCCTGGCACCGGCAGCTCCTCCTGGGGAGGCTCCAATCGATGGCTTCCTTCTTCTCCAGCAGTGGTGGGCTCCGGTGAAATTCCGGCGATGCGCTGCTCTCCTTGCTCCGGGAGTGAGGTGGGATGGTTCTGGGTGAGAGGGGAGTGGAATGGTGTGAAGAAATCGAGCGGGGGAGGCCTCTATTTATAGTGGCGAGAGGGGACCAACGGGAGTGGGCTGAGCTCGTCGTGGTTGACGGCACAAAGGACTATCGGCGTGGGCGACAGTAGGGGGCGGTGATGTGCTCCCTGGTGAAGCTCAACGGCGTGGTGGAGAGGCGTGGGGCGGTGATGATCGGTCGGAACGCTTCGGCGCTCTGAGCGGGTCCGACGTAGGTTTTGATGGCTCACAGCGCGCGTGGTCCATGCGGCAGCGAACGGGCGTGTCTAGGGGGTTGTTGGGGTGGTGGTGATCACGCGTGCACGCGGCGAGGGCGGCGCGCGGTCTGTGGGCGTGTGTCGAGGGTGGCGCACGGGCGCTCTCTCGGCATGCTCGCAGAGAGGCTTGGCATGTCTTGGGCGTGTGGTCCAGTGGCTGGCATTGCTCGAGGCTAGGACAGGGATTGGCGGTGGGGTGTTGGCTAGCTCCCATACAAGGTTGGCGAGTCTAGTGTGGCTTGTAGCTTGCCGGCGACAACGGGGTGGCAAGTGTGCTCTCGACCTGCTCACCATTGATGGCTAGGCTTGCTCACAGTGGTTCTAAAGATTGTTAAAGAGGCTAGATGAACTACTAAGGACTAGTTGTAACCAGAGAGGGAACAAGTTAGGCCCAAAACACTATTAAAAACAGTGAATTTGATTTGGTTGATTTGAATCTGCAACCTGTTTGATGAAATGGCCGCATGAACTTGAGTTTTGAATTTTGAAAAGATTTTTGGTGGGTGTGCTAGGCATGTGCTGAGGATTCTGTGGATGCTTGGGTTTTGAAAATTGAGCTTGTTTGAGTGGTTTTTGAAATAGTGGGATCTTCCCATATGAAATAGATTCAATTTTAAATTGTCATTTAAACTAAGCATTTAAATGTTTTTGGATGATCACAAAGTGGGCCTTGGTACCTTGTTATAAGTACTATCAAGGGGTGCAAAGATCCATACATGGTTCTGTTAAGTTCTGAAAGTTAGGGATAGCCAAGTAGGCATGGGAGTTAATTTGGCCAAAGTGACCATTCACTTAATTTGTTTGTTTTGACTTGTTTGTCTTTGGGAAAAGTTTGGGGATTGTTTAGATGATGTTTATTTCACCTAAGAATCATTTTACAAGCAAAGAAACAGAGAACCATGGCAATTCAAAAGAATCCAAATTCTAATACATACACATATGAATGCTTTCATATTTTTAATTGGAAAAGTTTAATTCTAATACATACAGATATGAATGCTTTCATATCTTGAGGGGGCCGATATATCTGGGGGCTAACTTTCCTTTGAGTTGGAAACGCTGCATTCCCTTCAATGGCGACACTTTCAGATACACAAAATCTCCTACGTTGAAGGCGAGGTCTCGACGTCTCTTGTAGGCATAACTCTTATGCCTTGACTGGGCTGTCTTGAGGTGCTCACGGATCTTGTGAACCTTCTCTTCTGCTTCTCGTAGGATATCGGGTCCGAAAATCTGACTCTCTCCTACTTCCGACCAATTCAAATGGGTGCGACACTTCCTTCCATACATGAATTCAAATGGGGCCATTTGCAAACTAGCTTGATAACTGTTGTTGTATGAAAATTCTGCAAACTGCAGACAGTCTTCCCACTTAGATCCATACTCTAACACACATGCTCTCAGCATATCTTCGAGTATTTGATTTACTCGCTCTGTTTGTCCATCGGTCTGAGGGTGATAAGCGGTGCTGAAATCTAGGCGGGGTCCTAAACCTTCTTGGACTTTCTTCCAGAATCTCGAGGTAAATTGAGTTCCTTGATCCGATACGATGTTCTTAGGGACTCCGTGCAAACTGACGATTATAGCGATGTATAACTCCGCTAGCTTCAAACTCTGATATGTGGTCTTGACTGGTAAGAAATGGGCGACTTTGGACAATCTGTCCACTATGACCCAGATAGAATCATTTCCCCTACTAGAAGTAGGCAATCTGGTGATAAATTATATTCCAACGGAATCCCATTTCCATTCTGGAATCTGCAATGGTTGCAATAATTCTGTGGGTCTTTGATGTCCTGCCTTGACTCGCTGACATATATCACACTTGGCGATATAGCTTCCGATTTCTCTCTTCATCTTATGCCACCAAAATTGCTCTTTCAAATCTTGCTACATCTTCGTTCCTCCGGGGTGGATAGAATAAAGGGTATCATGAGCTTCCTTTAGAATAACTTCTTTCAACTCAGAATCTGCTGGTACACAAAGGCGTCCTTTGTACCACAGAACTCCTTCTTCGTCTTCGGTGAATCCGGGTACTTTGCCTGTACCGATACGACGCTTGATTCCATCGATACTAGCATTTCCTTTCTGTGCCTCTTTGATCTGGCTGATCAAAGTGGGTTGAAGTTCTATGCTAGCCAAAAATCCTTCACTTACTAATTCCATTCAGAAATCTTCCATCTCTTTGTGCAAGCTTGGTTGCTCCTTCAAAATCATGGAGTTCAAGCGGCACGGCAATCTGCTAAGGGCATCTGCTACCATGTTGGCTTTACTAGGGTGATAGTGAATGTCCAGATCGTAATCCCTTACTAGCTCAATCCATCTTCTCTGTCTCATATTAAGCTCCTTCTGAGTGAATATATACTTCAGGCTCTTGTGATCTGAATAAATCTCACAACGGTTTCCCATCAGGTAATGCCTCCATGTCTCCAGGGCTAGAACTACGGATGCGAGTTCGAGGTCATGGGTTGGGTAATTTTGCTCATGTTGTTTCAGTTGTCGAGATAGATAAGATATGACTTTGCCTTCTTGCATTAGCACACATCCGAGACCGATCTTGGATGCATCACAATACACGTCAAAGGGCTTCGTGATATCCGGCATGATTAAGATTGGGGCTGAAATCAATCTCCTCTTGAGTTCTTGAAAACTTGCTTCACATTTGTCCGTCCATTCAAACTTCTTGTCCTTCTTCAGCAATTGGGTCATGGGTGTAGCGATACTCGAGAATCCTTCTACGAACTTGCGGTAATATCCCGCCAATCGGAGAAATGCAGGAACTTGGGTTTGAGTGGTTGGGGCTTGCCAATCTTCGACATCTTTCACCTTAGCAGGGTCAACGGCAATTCCTATGGCTGATATAATGTGGCCGAGGAATCCTACCTCCTGTAACCAGAATTCACATTTGCTAAACTTGGCATACCACTGATGCTCTCTAAGGGTTCCAAGAATGGTCCTTAGGTGTAGCTCATGTTCTTCTTCTGATTTGGAATAAATTAGAATGTCATCGATGAAAACAACGACAAACTTATCTAGGAAGTCCATAAAAATATTATTCATTAGATTCATGAAATAAGCGGGGGCATTGGTTAATCCAAAAGACATGATAGTATACTCGTATAATCCATATCTGGCGGTAAAGGCAGTATTTGGAATATCCTCTGCACGAATCTTGAGTTGATGATAGTCTGTTCTAAGATCTATCTTAGAAAACACTTTGGCATCGGTCAACTGATCAAAAAAATCTTCTATCTTGGGCAATGGGTATTTGTTCTTGATAGTGACCTCATTCAACTTCTGATAATCCGTACACAAACGGTTACCTCCATCCTTCTTGTCCACAAATAAGACAGGAAATCTCCATGGTGACGCACTTGGTTGAATCAATCCAATTTCTAGCATGGCATCCAGTTGCTTCTTCGGTTCTGCTAGTTCAGACGGGTTCATACTATAGGGTCTCTGAGCTATGGGTCCGGTTCCGGGGATTAGTTCAATGATAAAATCGATATCCCGATCTGGGGGCATACCGGGCAAAACATCTTGAAATACATCGAGGTATTCACAGACTATCCGGACTTGGTCAATGGTAGGTTAGGCTATACTCTTGTTGCGCTTGAATTGACGAGGTAAGGTTTCAGATACATGCTCGACTGATATTCTGGCTGTACTGGTCATGGTTATGGCTTTCTTGGCATAGTCAATCAATCCTTTATGTTTGGACATCCAATCCATTCCTAATACTACTTCCAAACCTTTAGTTCCAAGTACTATCAGATTAGCATAAAAATCTATGACATGGATTCGGATAGGGACGGCTTTGCAAATTTGCCTAGCTTTGGTGGTTGAACCGGGGATTTGAATAATCATAACATGCTTCAGTTTGGTTGGTTGAATCTTACTAGTGCATGCAAATTGTTCGGTGACAAATGAGTGCGATGCACCAGAATCAAACAACACTCTAGCGATTACTGAATTAACACAAAACATACCCAACACGATGTCTGGCGCTTCCTGGGCTTCTTCAGCATGCATGAGAAAAAGACGGCCGTTGCGGTTGAGAGAGTTCCCTGGGGCAAACCTTCTTCCTGGCTGAACACGACGCTGCTACTGAGCTGGGGCATTTGCATTGGGGGCTGCGACATTCTTCTTGGGGCACTCATTGGAGTAGTGGCCTTTATTTCCACAGTCATAACAAGTTACTTGCGACTTGTCCTTTGCTGCAATAGGCACAACATTGCTTCCAGTCCTCGTGGCAGTGTTGGTGTTGGTGGTAGCATTGTTGTTGTTGAACCTGGATGGTGCACGGTTGAAATTGCTAGAGTTGCCGGGGTAGTTGTGATTTCCTCCGGGCCTCAGGTTTCCACGTTTGGGATAGGTCGGACGGTTCATCGGGGGTCTGTTGGTTCTCGGGGCAAATCTTGGAGATGGGTTAGGGCGATACTTTGGGGTCTGATGGGTTCCTGGCTGATGCATCATGCGACGCTTGCAGTTCTCATTGGCCTGGTTGATCTTTCCTTCCATCTAGGTGGAAGAGTCGACAAGAGCTTCAATATCCGCAAAGGGGATATTGACCAACACAGTCTGCATCTCATCGTGCAGACCATTCAAGAATATCTCTTTCTTCTTGGCTTCGGTGTCGATCTCATCCGGGGCATACCTAGCTAATGACAAGAATTTGTCACGGTATTCCACTACGGTCATCCTTCCTTGCTTCAGTTCTCTGAACTCATCTCTCATCCTCTTGATCAAACCCGGTGGCACATGGGTTCTGCTGAACTTGACCTTGAATTCCTCCCAGGTCATCATCTGTCCTCCGGTCATTGCACAAACGTTGTTCCACCATGCTCTTGCATCTCCGGCTAGATAGTGGGTCACAAACAGAACTTTCTCATTAGCTTCCACTCCGGCGACTTCTAGGTTGTTTTCCATGGTTTGCAGCCAATCGTCTGCATCTAGGGGCTCTTCCGACTTAGTGAAAACAGGTGGGTTTGTATTCTGGAAATTCTTGAGCTTAGATCCATGGTTGTCCTGATTTCCTTGGCCTTGATTGTTGTGGGCCAGCTGGGCTATCTGCTGAAGGGTGGCTAGGTTGGCTTGACGTTCATCTCTTTCAGCTTCGCGGTCAGAAACCAACATTTGCAGGATCTGCAACATCAGGTCTGGGGATGAACCACTTCCTCCGCGTGGCATCTGAAGATTGAGATAGATCATGAGAAAAGAGGGAAATTTCTAAGGTTCAGGGACTTTGAAATTTTTTTAAAGTTTGGCTCAGATTTTCTAGCAACTTGCTTTTCATTCATTCATTCATAGCACACGGTACAAACACACACCACAAATCAAGAAAAACAGATGGTTTTAAGAACCATTCTGGAAACTACGATACAGTGGGACCGAGTACAACTCACTACGCTAGTGCTCAAGTGCTCCTTCTTCTCTAGCTGACGCCGGCGAGACTTGCAGTCCTTTGCTAGCATGGCGATGGTCTGGTCCTTCGTCTTGATGATGGCAGACTTGTGGTTGGAGTTGTCACGACAATTATCCAATTCCTCCTGACGATCATACATCATGAAGCTGAGGTGGTCCAACTGAGTCTTCAGCTCGTGGTGGTATGGGGCTTCCATTGGCTGTCCCATAGCATCACGCCTTGGACAAAACTCAAAGAGGGTACCCTTGATCTGGTTGATACTCTGCCCACACAGACGGGCAAGAACTTCCTGCATAGCCCTGGCAAGTCCATCGAGCCAGTTGTTCTCTCTTAAGGTGAACTGAATTCCCTCGGCAGTGGGAGGTTCAATCTTTCCTCAAAGCCTTGCAACAATTAGCCACTGCATATCTTCTCCTCCTTGATCATTGAGCTGAGCTCCGAAGAACTCGGGGTGCGAACGCTCCAGAAGTTCCGAAAGCTGGTCCAAATCCTGCTCAAAGATAAGGTCTCCTCCATTCCCCAACTGATAAAACTTGTTGTACTTCACGTCCATCTATAGGATGAGTAAGTTAGTAGAGTGATCAAGTGTGTCGAATTTTAGGTATGTTGCAAGAGTTTTTGAGGATCATGAATTTTTATGAAAGAAACAAGGTGATAAGAATGGGAATAAGTTTTTGTAAATATTTGCTTCCTTGGGTTTTGAAACTAAGTTTTTGATTCAAACAGCCAGTCTAACTAGGGTCTCATATGGTCAGGATGGCTCTGATACCAACTTGTCAACACCCAGATTTTTAATCCCAGATGCCTGTTATGCCATACCTCGCAATCCCAGGATTACCATTTTTGCGAGACATAACAGATTTGGATACCACAGTACATCATCCATTACAAACCATACATAAGGTCTTACACAAATAAGGATCTCATGATCCAGTTCTTAATACAACTCAAGCAGCGGAAATACGTAATAATAAAGGTAGCGTAGGCGAGGCTCCATCTTCGGGGTCACAGGCAATGCTGATGATGGGAGATGATCCTAGTTGTCGTAACCTTCCTGGGGTCCATCATCCTGGTAATCCTCTTCATAGTCTGGTCACGGGAATAGCCAGGGACAAAGCCATGAGTACTCTTTAAGTACTCGCAAACTAATACTAACAAGTGAAGGGGGTTTTTGTAGTAGGACACTAAGCTCTAGGATTATTTTGCAAAAAGCCAGATTTACCTCTACTAAGTTCAGAAGCAAGAAGCTGGTTGAAGTTTTATAACACCTAAGAGGGAACTTGAATTTCATATCACAACTCTGTTGTGGTCAAGTTAAATTCTCAATTCATTTCACAAGTCATTTTGAAAACATCTGATGGGGGAACAGTATGGCCACTCCAACTATCCATAACCACGGACGCGGCTATTCGAATAGTTTGACACTCTGCAGATATTGTACACTTTCACCACAACATTCGATACATCCATCAGGAACAAATCCTGAATTCACCATACTTAGTATGCGGATAATCAATCCTAACCTTTCAGTTACACGCCCTAGTATAGGCACCTCTCCTGTGAGTTTGGCCTCCCAACCATGACCAACTGTCATCTTGGGTACTGCACAGGTGGATAATCTTCACAAGGTAGGCTCAGCTCAGACCTTGGCCGTGAGGGAACCCATACTAAGGTATATAAGTTTCTAGTCAAGCCCTACCCAATTTTCGGGTATTGTGGTTGTACGGTAAAATTTGGAATGGTATCGCATCCAGACAACCATCAGTTTTATAAAGGGCTAAGGCTCATGCCTTAACATTTTCATCATCCAAATCATCTGGTGTTCGGAAACACATGTCAAAACATCTCAGTAGAATGACTCATCATTCTAAGGTTTTCATAACCATTTTCCACCAAGTATTCCCATCTAAAGTTGGTCAAGTTTTATGCTTAGCACTAGCATCTACAAGTGGGGGTGAGTACTAATGAGGGGTGGTAAACAAGTGGAGTTTAACTAAGTTCAGTCTCATGCCTTAGGGTGACATCAAGATTATCTAGCTTAGGCCAAATTTAATGCTCTTTATGCAACCTTCAATTGTCTTCCTAGAATCTACAAGTCACTTAAGTAGTCTCTAAGTAATAGCTTTGATAAAGGAATAAAGTAGAAAGCTTGCAAGTAAAACTAGAAGGGGGTATCAAGTGAGTATGATCACATATGCTTAAGGCATCTAGTGGTCATGGTAACAAGCAAGTATTAGCGTGCATCAGTATCAGTATAGGCTTGCTAAAGTAGAGTAGCTTGCAAGTGTTAGCTTGCTCAATTGACTAGTAGTATTAGGTTTGCCTTGTACAGAGTAGTGGTTGAAGTTCTCCTCGGCTTCTTCTTCGTAGTATCCTCCTTCCTCCTCGTATCCTTGGTCGGTACTAGCGTCTATAAATAAATACGAGGTACACAATCACCAAACAATACTTAACTATTTTCAATCATCACACAAAGGTGCACTATAGATGATCTAGCATCATCACTAACATTCAATATTAAAGCATTTGCATTATATAGTTATTTTTAGAAAAGTAATTTCTACTTATTGAAAAACTACTTAAGATTTAATATTATCCAAACAAAAAATGGGATCATGTTGACACATGTCATCACCACATATTTCAGTACATGATAATGTGATTTAAAGTGGTGTCACAATTTAATAATATTTAACCTTTTATTTTAAATAAAATAAGTGACTAGAAATGCCTATGTGGCATTCTTTTATTCCTTGAACATTATTTATGTAAGTAAACCCATATGTTTTTATATATTTTGAAAGGTATGGTCATGATTTTTGAGAGTTGGAATCAATTCAAAATCTATTATGGTTGAAATTTGAAAAATGTTTGAATGCATAAAAGCTTCTGCCTTGTTATTTTTGCCAAGGTTAATCTATAGATCCAAATGATTTGAATCCAACGGGCTTGGATTAAGCATTTCAATACCTTTCTAACAAAATTGGTTTCATTCAATTTGGTTCACTGAATCGAGCTGGGTTGATTTTTGAAACTAGGCACAGAACTGAGTTTGAATATAAATAGAAAAAGCTAAATTCAAACGAGTGGGCTGCGCGGGAAAGGTTAATGGGCTGGCCCAGTGTCACTCCACAGCGCGGGGCTCAGCTGACAGGGGGGTTCCACCATTCAGTGGCTCATAACACGCGAAGCGGTACGGGGCGATCTCGGTCGCACGATCTAAGTCTAATCGAACGGCTACGGCTCATCGTCCACGCCGGGCAGCGCCGGTGAGACAGAACCCTAACGCAGCAGGTGGGGGTCGTGGGAGGCTCACCGGGGCTCAGGCGAGGGTCGGCAATGGGGGCAAACGACGAAGTCGACGACGGTGATTCTCCTGGCACCGGCAGCTCCTCCTGGGGAGGCTCCAATCTATGGCTTCCTTCTTCTCCAGTAGTGGCGAGCTCCGGTGAAATTCCGGCGATGTGCTGCTCTCCTTGCTCCGGGAGTGAGGTGGGATGGTTCTGGGTGAGAGGGGAGTGGAATGGTGTGAAGAAATCGAGCGAGGGAGGCCTCTATTTATAGTGGCGAGAGGGGACCGACGGGCTCGGGCTAAGCTCGTCGTGGTTGGCGACACAGAGGGCTATCGGCATGGGCGACGGTATGGGGTGGTGCTATGCTCCTTGGCGAATCTCAACGGCATGGTGGAGAGGCGTGGGGCGGTGCTGATCGGTCGGAACGCTTTGGCGCTCTGAGCGGGTCCGACGGAGGTTTTGATGGCACACAACGCGCGTGGTCCATGCGGCAGCGAACGGGCGTGTCTGCGGGGTTGTTGGGGTGGTGGTGATCACGCGTGCACGCGTCGAGGGCGGCACGCGGTCTGTGGGCGTGTGTCGAGGGTGGCGCATGGGCGCTCTCTCGGCATGCTCACAGAGAGGCTTGGCATGGCTTGGGCGTGTGGTCCAGTGGCTGGCATTGCTCGAGGCTGGGACAGGGATTGGCGGTGGGGTGTTGGCTAGCTCCCATACAAGGTTGGCGAGTCTAGTGTGGCCTGTAGCTCGCCGGCGACAACGGGGTGGCAAGTGTGCTCTCGGCCTGCTCACCTTTGATGGCTAGGCTTGCTCACAGTGGTTCTAAAGATTGTTAAAGAGGCTAGATGAACTACTAAGGACTAGTTGTAACCAGAGAGGGAACAAGTTAGGCCCAAAACACTATTAAAAACAGTGAATTTCATTTGGTTGATTTGAATCTGCAACCTGTTTGATGAAATGGCCGCATAAACTTGAGTTTTGAATTTTGAAAAGATTTTTGGTGGGTGTGCTAGGCATGTGCTGAGGATTCTGTGGATGCTTGGGTTTTGAAAATTGAGCTTGTTTGAGTGGTTTTTGAAATAGTGGGATCTTCCCATATAAAATAGATTCAATTTTAAATTGTCATTTAAACTAAGCATTGAAATGTTTTTGGATGATCACAAAGTGGGACTTGGTACCTTGTTATAAGTACTATCAAGGGGTGCAAAGATCCATACATGGTTCTGTTAAGTTCTGAAAGTTAGGGATAACCAAGTAGGCATGGGAGTTAATTTGGCCAAAGTGACCATTCACTTAACTTGTTTGTTTTGACTTGTTTGTCTTTGGGAAAAGTTTGGGGATTGTTTAGATGATGTTTATTTCACCTAAGAATCATTTTACAAGCAAAGAAACACAGAACCATGGCAATTCAAAAGAATCCAAATTCTAATACATACACATATGAATGCTTTCATATTTTTAATTGGAAAAGTTTTTGTTAACCCTAATTTTGATGCTTAGAGTTTTGATGATCCAAGTTTAATATTTTTGCGATGTTACAGAGCTCGGGGTGATGCGAATTTCATCGTTCCTTTTTGTCGAGGTTCGCCGGAATTCCTGTCCAAGCACTCACCTCCGACCGTGTAGGCCCTCGCCGACCACCGCATGAGTCCCTGGGTGAGCTAACACATCTCATGGACCTCTTATTTTATGCTATCGTTCGCCGTAGCCTCACTTCCGTAGACCTCCGCTTTGCGCTGCTGTCGGTCGCCGTCGTGTTCACTATTCCAGTGACCATACGCTTGCAGCGCCACCGCTATTAGTCTCCCCCGGTTGCACTCGTTCGAACTATAGTCATCGCGTTCACTCGGAACCGCTAGATAGTCGTCGCCGTTCGCCGTCTCTGTCACCGGAGAGGTGACGTCACTTGGACGTCAGCCTCACGCAGAGTCAAACGGTCAACTGTTTTGACCTGGTCGTTGCCCGTGTGGCATCTGACATGGCATTGGCCTCATCTTTCATCGTCTGGAAGTCGAAACAACTTTGGTAACAAAAAAATTAATAAAAACTGGGCATGCCATGTGGCATGTGACCCACTGGTTAGTGACCTACGTTAGGTCCAGGTTCGGTGTAAAAGGTATTGTCTGTTTAATAAATAGATAAAACATTGTAAGTTCTAATTTAAAGATTTTAGAAATTTTATAAAATGATTAAAACTTGTTAAATCAATAACTTTTGTTTTATAATTCAGAAAAATATGTATAATATATGAATTTTTTTAGAAAAATAAAATATATAACATTAAACTATTATCAAACATTATTATATTAACAATTTAACTAATTATTATTTAATAAAAATTTTATAAGTAATAAAACTTTGATAACTCATATTTTAATCACTAGTCGCCAACCCGTGCGCCTGCACGGGCTAGTGTACTTTACGCCTTATTGGTATATGCTATATTTTTGGCAATTTTGATTTGTTTTCATAGTATGTACTCCCTCCGTTTTGGATGAGGCCATAGGGTTTTTCTAAATTGTTTGAGATTATAAGTTTTATCTCATTTATTATCATGTCTCTACCAATGGATGTTATCTCTTTTCTCTCTCTTCTCTCATGCATGTGAAACTATTGGTGCATATAGTAGTAATGAGAGGGAGTAATTAACTTGCTTGATCTTATCAAACTGGCTAAATGGCATTATAATCCCAAACAGAGTGAGTAGTTAATATAGATGCGTCTTTGCCTCTTTGGTGAATTCGTTCATATCAATTCTTTAAAATTCTTTATTCATTATCCTTTTAAATAACACTTTTTAGTCACTATAATATACCCATATTAACATATTGTTATTTATCGCATAAAGTTTATGGTACTCCCTCCGACTAATATTATTTGATTCGGGTTTTTCTAAATACGGATGTACGTATCTATTATTAAAACTTGTCTCAATATATTTGTATCTAGACACTGTGTTTCTTTTTTTGGTTAAAAAAGCTGCCTGCAGCAACTAATATTTTGAAATTAAAATCCTTCCATCTAACATATAGTGGTAGTCCCTATCTATGTCTAGTGTATACACGGACCCACTTCTGGTATTCATGCCCCAGCGCTTCTCTCTAGAAATTAAAATAAAGATTCACTTTCTCCAGAACACCCGTTCGACACATGGTTGATCTGTTCCTAGTATCACTATTGGATCTAGAATTCTAGATAATGTTATGTAGGGATTTGTGTAGAGGAGCCAGCTAGGAGATTGACGGAGCAATTTCTGTATAGTGAGTCGTGGAGTAACAGATCGCTGTTGCTGGATCCGTACTGCCGGAGGCCTGGATGTGGATGCTTGCTTGTTTCCATTCTCTTCCTCCCAGTGATGCAGGCTTCCACTCCCAGGGATTTTGCGCCCATGATCCTCAGATTCTTGTCGACTTCTCGCCAATTTCGATTGAACACCAGCTTCACTTTTACTGTATGATATCGAAAACGAAATAACCTTGGAAGGTCAGTTCTACTTTTTTGGCTTCATCTGATTATCTAATTTTTTGTCTTTTTAAATTCGAAAATTCTCAATCTTCTCCACATAGAAACTAAATGTGTTCTCATAAAAACAATTGTACAAATGTTCTGAGACTTGCAGAAGATAAGAAATTTAGATGGCATGAAATGTACTGTTGGAATCACGTCTCTCGCGACGTGTGTATCACCTCGCCATCAGCCAAACCTCACGTCTCTTTTTCTTTGTTCCTCTGTCCATAATTAACCTATTAGATGTCATGTTTTTCTGTCTTCCCTACATAAGAAAGAAACTGTAAATTACATACCTATAGATTAAATCATGTTGAATTCATCCCTGGACACCATACATTGCTCTAAAAATGTCGTTCTGTTCCTCTTGCTCTTCAATATTTTGTATTTGTTAAGTAAAGAGAAGCTGGCTAGTAAATTGACAGAGCAATCTCTGTAGTGGGAGTAGTGGCGAAGCAGCAAGCTGATGCTAAATCCGTACCGCTGGAAGTCTGGTTGTGTAGGCTTCTCTTCCTCCCGGGGATTCAGTCTTCCGTGCTCCCATGATGTTGATTTGCGGAGCTCCTCCGAGAAATGGTGCGCCCGATGATGCTCAGGTTCTTGCCGACTTCCTCGTCAATTTAGATGTGAAGACCGACTTTAGTTTGACTATATGAAATTTAGAACAAAATACTCTTGGAAGGCCTGTGCTACTTCTTTTTTTTGTCTATCATTGCTTTCTTAATTTACTACTTTTTTGGTTTGCTTCAAAATTTCCACATTCTCAGTCTTCTAAATGTAGAAACGAATTATTTTAAAATTGTTTTGGTACTTACAGTAGAGAAGATATTCCACTGGCATGAAACGTATTGTTGCAAGCACACCTTTTGCTACGTGGTCATCTATCTCTTTTTCTCTATAGCTCTGCACCATAATGAACCTGTCAGATGTCATTTTTTCCTGTCCTCTCTACTTAGGAAATAATGTAAAATACATACCTATAGTTTAAGTCATGTTGACCGCATCCCCGGAAGACACTCACCGCTCAAACAATGCCGTTGTATTCCTTTTGCTCTATAATATTATGTCTTTATTAACTCAAGGTTCAGCATAAGGCAACAATGAGATGAAGTTTATAAAGTTTTCCTTGCACAAAAATACATATGAATGTACATACCTGGGTTCATGATTGTCAAACTTCAGTTCTTTTTTGTCACTGTTTGTAGCATATTTAGCAACATCGGCACCATTGTGCAATAGCATTGCTTATAAGCAGATAGAGGGATCGGATATCAGCAGCGCAAAATTGTTATGTAAATATCTACAGAACTAAAGCACTGTAATCAGCACAATGAATTCCACATGTAATATGTATCTGCACTGGCCTTTTCTGAAGATTGTGTTGCTCTTTCTAGCTTCATCAATAATATATGATGCACAGTATGTAAAAATGTAGTCATGTAGGAACACACATATTTTTAATTAGTTAGAAAACCTTGCAAAATTCCTCTTTAAGAAAGTACGTAGAGTAAAATAGAATTACTAAAGAATCTCCTTTGCACAATATCTTTTGTCTTTACAGCTGCGATTAGGACTATAAGCCCATATGTAATACAATATTATTTAAATGTAACTAAATATATCCCTCAATATATAGGACTAATATAAACCGTATAAAACTCATGTTTAAGAGCAGTACATAGACTAAAGTATAAATACTCTGAGTTCTGTTGCACTAAAGGATCTCTTTGTAAACGATATTTTTTGCCATATTATTTTCTTCAGATTCTTCATCCGAGATTAGAACTTTCAGTCCATCTCTACTTGTGACTCGGGATATAGCTACATAGAGTTGGCCATGTGTGAACACCTGCTTTGGTAAATATAGTCCAACATGTTTTAATGACTGTCCCTGGCTTTTGTTTATTGTCATTGCAAAACAAACTGATATTGGGTACTTCCTTCTATTCAACACAAATGGCCACTTTGATTCATTTGGTGACATTATTATTCGCGGAATGTATATCTTGTTTCCAATGTTTGTTCCTGTTATTATTTGAGCTTCTATGAACCACTTCCCCAGCTGTGTTATAGTCAGTCTTGTGCCATTGCATAATCCCTCACTTTGATTGATATTCCTCAAGAGCATTATTGGTAGGCCAACTTTCAGTCGTAATATGTGGTCTGGTGTTCCAGGGAATTTCAAACTATTCAAGAACTCTGATGTGTACAACGGATCTCCTTCTTCTGTATTGGACATTGCTTTGCACACTGTATCAGAGCTTCGATATGTTACCTCTTCTCCATCTATTCTACTCATGATGTAAGAATTTACCTCATTTACCATCTCATTTCTTGGGCATAAGATGGCTCTTTCTTCAAGGTATTTTTGATCTGTGTAGTTAGTCCATAGGTTAGGATACGTGCTATTGATAATTGTTTCCAACTGATTTTCTCCTTTCTGCAGGAGTAATTTTTCAGGTATATGTACCCATGCCTCCTCTTCATTATTTCCTATTAACCCATCACCAATGTCTAGAATCCAATCTGCAAATTCTGCAGTTTTCTGTTGTTCCTTGGGGGTATCTATTAGTGCAGTAATGCGCATGTTCCGAGTGAGCTTAAATTCCTCAAAGTGCTTCCATAAGTAGGAGCGTTTTAAGCATGCGTCGACAATATGAGACCTTCGACCTTTGGGTATTACTGGAAGTATTTGTCTGAAGTCACCCCCCATCACTATTGTCATTCCTCCAAATGGTCTATCTCCACTATTCTCATTTGTGAACCTTAGGATGTCTCTCAAACTCTTGTCCAGTGCTTCAAAGCAATGTTTATTTGCCATAGGTGTTTCGTCCCATATTATTAATGATGTTCTCTTTAGTAGATCTGCAAGATAGGATACTTGCTTGATATCACATGTTGACTCATTAGTGATGTTTAGAGGGATGTGAAATCTTTAATGCGCTGTTCTCCCCCCTGTATAAGAAGAGCTGCTATTGCACTGGATGCTACTGCTAAGAGTATTTTCCCTATGATCGTAGGGATGTTGTAATTTCCTTCCAGAGAAATGTTTTCCCTGTCCCACCATATCCATTGACAAAAATCAGTTTTCCATGTTTTTTATCAACAGACTGTACTATTGCATCATAAGCCATTTTTTGTTCTGGATTCAACTTTCCAATCAAAGCCACTTTCTCTATTTTAAGAGAATCTCTATCATAGTTAAGCTCCTCACTTATCAACCTATTTTGTAGGCCATGTAATGAGTTGCTATCTGGCGAAGGAATTCCTTCGTAGTATTTTAACGACTTTCCACCTTTCCTTAACAATGTCTCTATCTCTATGAGGGTGAGATTTTTTATTTGTTCAGAATCAAGTTGAAGTGCTTCAAAGTTCAAGATTCTCCTCTATCACCGTTGTATGTCCTCGGATAGTAATTGCCATGCTGATTCCCACAATTTCCCTGGATCCGACACCTCACAGAATAGAAGTATTGTGCAAAAAAGTTGACGCATTTGCTGTGCAGAAGCCCAATGTGATGCTTCTTTGATACAATCATCCCACTCTCTATCATCATCGAGTAATCCAAGGGCATAACATGCTGACTTATAATTCGGGTGTATAATACCATTCACCTTTCTGATGTCTTCAAATGATTTACGACCTTTGATAATGTTTAGTAGTATTCTCATGTAATATTTCTCACCACTTGCTGGGTGGGCATAGTAAATCCTCCCAATAGACCGTTTCCCTCATTTCCTTGGTTTCCATTCTTTGTTCTTTGCGTGCCATGTCCACTTAGTTGGAAACTCTGCATATGTTAGATCACGGGCATCCTCATAAAACTGATTTGCCGTCATCCATTCAGTGAACATTGTTTTTTCTATGCCAGGTCTAGATACAATTTTCTCAATATCAGTCGAATCTGGGAACACAACGATCTGTTCATCTTGAAGGTGGAACTGTAATCTCTGCACAGAAGGTTGTCGATGTTGAAGTTCAAATCCAAATATACACCAAGATGTCACACCTGCTGATAGGTATCGTGCATCAAGGTACATCTGTATCTCATCATAATTATTCCCAGTACTCAAAATTACAGTTGCTCTATCCTCCCCTTTATGTATGTACTTGAATAAGTACTTTATAGATCTCGATTTGTTGCACCACTCGACATTGATGTGTGCCTGGTACTTGACTATCAGGTCTCTATTGTATGGAACAACATGCCTGCTATCTAGTTCTACTCCATTGTTTCTACTTTTTTCCATCATATCTTCTTCTATATACTAGAAATCTTTCTTCATCAATACTTGTTTCCTCACAAAACAACTTAGGGAAATGATTTGAGCACTTTCCATTGATCATGCATGGTGATCTATACTTTTATTCTCCACATTGTCCATGCATCATGAAATTCTCAACAGCCATGTAACCTTCTGGATCCTCATCCTTGTCTGGAATCTCCGCTGATATGATTTTATCAATATTTCTGGGGCTAGCATCCCTGTCTTTCGGGTCTAGAAATAATAGAATGTGTGCATGAGGAAGGCCTCTTTTCTGGAACTCGATGGTGTAGACAACTGCAACATAGTGTGGTATTATTTTGACATATTAATTTTTCAATGGTTCATGTACACAAAGAATGGGACAAAAAACAATAGAACATCTGTAATTTCAAAATTTATGCACTAAGCTATGAAGATAGCTAGGCAATAATTAAAATCTGGTGGACTTACTTGCTATAGCTTTTCCAAACCGCTTCTTTTTGTATATGTCTTCTATAAGTTCATTCAACTTTATCATGAACACTCTATTGACTATATCTGGACGATCTTCCGGTTTTTGGCCTGGGATGAAGTCCAGCATTGTCTGTATTTCAGGCCACTTTGGGTTGCATGTGAAAGTGATAAATAGATCTGGATACCCAGCTCATCGACATATCGCCATAGCATCTTGGTAGTACTGCACTTTATTTCTAGGACTTCCATTATATGATGAAGGTAGTATAGTTCTTTTACCTACTTGATAAGATCTCGTGTCCCCATTATCAATTGCGTCTTGTAGACCACTATATAGCTCCGTTCTAAGTGTGCCTTGATGCGTCCTGTACCAATTCAGTCTCCACTGCTCAATGCATGTAGCCGCGTCTACTATGAACTGAAGGAACAATTTGCCACTCATTTGGAGGACCACCGATTGATTTAGTCGCTGCTGGATGCGATATGCATAAAACTCCATCATGGTAACATGCTTTCTCTTTCCTTTGCATCCCTTTGTGGGTTCTAATTCTATTTCTGCTCTAAATCCGTCTTCTCTGTATGGGAATAACAATGGGTATTGCATAGACATAAAGCATGGATGAAGTTCAGAAATTCTCTGGAGTTGTTTGTTGCTTTTTACTATTATATCACGTTCGAAGTTTTCTCCAGTATGTTCCCCAACAATCAGAGCAGCTATTTCAGACGCAGTTGGTAGGTTGTATTGTCTTCCATCATTGGATCTTTTACCGACTAACCGCAACCTAACATTTTCAAGATCTAATTCCTTGTATCTATCCCTTGCCATGCAGAATGATTTGACTAACTCATTGTGCTCATCAAGCATTTCCAATAATCCAGAAACAATGCCTTCATCCAGCTGTGTTTTCTTGTCCTTTGATGTTGATGCCTACATTCTATTCCTGACCTCATTTTCAGTATCACAAATGTACAACTGAGCAAACTTTGGGTTGCTACCTTTATCTTTAGGTAGCCGTGTGCCAATTTTATGATAGTTTGCGCCATTCAAGCGAAATACATAAGGTGCACCCCCTTGTATGTTAATCTCGTAGTCAATCTGGCCACCCATTGAAGTAAATGCGAACATCGAATTATAGTTCCTGATATTGTCTCTATAATTTGACGAATCTCCCTTTTCATTGGGCCTTAGTAGCTGCTTAAGGTATGCTGGAGGATCTTTCAATGGCGGTAGTTTAACTTTTCCTTCCTTGCAACACAGTCCGAATGTTGGCCTTGATTTTCTCGTGTTATGCTTGCTTCTCTCTTGATGGCACATTATAGCCTGGCAGTATTGGCATATGCTAGTTGGTTTTCCAATATTTGAAACTTCAGTTTTAGGGCTCTTGGATTTATTAATTTTTTTCATTGCTTGTAACTTCCTTCTATTTTCTCGATTTGACATACTCATTTCTTTTCTTCCAATCAAATCACTATCTCCTAAGTCTCCGGCAGAACTTGATTCTTGCATAGCCTGCGCATCAATTGTTGTGTTCTTACTATTTTTACTCTGGACCAACCTTGCACGCTTGCTACACTGATCTCTATAGACCGTCTGTTTCCTCTTTGGCGGGTTTCGTTTTTTGGGACCTCTTGAAATCCTCTAACAGTACAAATTTCCTAGTTGTTAGTCCTTTATACAGGCCAAATGACTAATGTCCACGATGAAGATGATATAGTGGTCACCTTTCTTTCTCTTTGTTTAATGTTTTAGCATGCAGTTCTGTAGAACGATCATTGGATATTCCCTGAATAAAAAAGAGTTAACTTTATCTGCATAGCAAACTTCAAGAAATTAGAATACAATCATAAGCATATGATTACCTTTCTACTTGTTTGGTCAGGTACATCGTTAGTTGATGTATATATACCTGTTAATAGCCTGTAATATATTTTATATTGATTAGTTATATGTATACATGCTACACATGTGGGACTATTTCCTTTTTAGTACCTAATACCACAAAATGCAATTAATTACCTTCCACTTTGATGTACTTCATCTTGTTCGACATGAATATTCGACTCGTTACCTGTAATATTTAATAACTTGGGGCTCTTGCTATATTTTGTTTTATTTGGAGGTTGACTTCGCTTCATCCGAACATGTCTGCATTCAGTTTGTCATAGATTATTTGCAGTCTCCTGTAATGCTTAGTAATATAAATTTCTTGATAATATACATGTTGTTTTTGCATTGTACTGTTTCACTATTTGCTAGATTTTCCTGACAATTTGAGAAAACCTATTTTAGAGAATTAGGTCAATATATTGAAATTTGCGTGAAACAATGTTTATAAAAGGATGGAATTATTTTAGTATAGGTGTACCTTGCTTTTGTCAGGTAATGCGTCTATTTTCCCCAAGATGGTACCCCTGCATATATATGTGTTATGCTTCTATTAGCTTCATTATTGAAAATATAGGATAAAAAAATTCTCCTCTATCAGAACTTCCTCTTTTCTAAATATAAGATCAGAAAAGATTGTAATATATTACTAAGAATCATATGTTGTACACTATTGTTGGCCACCGTTACCTGTCGTCTGTTTTATTCCTCTTCCGTTGCACAGGCACATGATTCTTCGTCATGGAGGGTGAGGCTACTGCTGATGTTTTTTATAGTTTGGATCTATCCCTTTGTAACAGCGTCGAACTCTTGTGCTTTCTTCGTACCTAATGTAAATTTCAGTAAAATCATGGAAGTTCGTAATCAAAGAAATAACGTGGGACAAACATGAAGTAGTATGCATTATGCAAAAGCGATGATCCACCTCTTCTTTTCTTTACTCTCTTGGTACTCGGAAGATCTGGAATATTATATATTATAACGTCTAAAACTATGCATGGATAGCCTTATATATTGGTAATCAGACGTGTTGGATTTGGACTCTGCAAGACTTTTTTTTATGAGGAAAGAACTCTACATGACTTGTTTATTCTTCTGGACTGTATAAAAACGTGAAGCGTGTATAAAAAATTCATGTTCACACGTCTCCGAGTCGTGTCCAACATGGAAACTTGGACACATGGGAATTTCTCTCACGGAACAACCAAGATCTTTTTTTTATTATATATGCACATCCGTATTTTCAGTTGGCGCTAGGCTACCTAATATTCTAGGCCGATAATCGGGCTCTGCTAAAAATGGGTTATTTAGTTTTTGACAATATCAATAAGTTTTCTAATATGATATGTTTCTTACAACTGATACTCCCTCCTCTCAAAATAAGTAATTTGAGTTTGTCTATATTTGAATGTATCTAGACCATTTAATATATAGGTACATGCCAAATATAGACAAACCCAAATCACTTAATTAGGGAAAGAGGGGATATTTTATTTTGTTTGGTAACAATTATAATCTTATATGTCCGCACTTAGTCTTCTCTGATTGTCCACCGAATAAAACGCCAGCAACACACCTGCCATTGACTTCAACAACCGTAAATGCTGATTAAAGTTTTGCCTTTTTTGGAGGCCATCAAGTTGTTTGCCGCTTCTTCTATAATAAGCCATCTAGTCTTACCATGGACGGCTAGACCTGATGGTCAAACTTCTATTCTTTAATATAGCTAACCCCTTGAGAGCAACGATGCTCTGGTTTGACACTGGTATATTGATATTTTTTCTCTAGTTTGACACTGGTATAATGCTTTTTTTCGTTACCTATTCTATACATTGATAGTCTTGGAATAGGTAAGTTTATGTGAATTTTGGATGGTTGCTACTGGATCACCAGAGTATATCTAAAAAGGATAGTTACCTCTGTATTCAGTAAAAAAACAAAACGTGTCTGATTAATCCTGAATTTTTCTATGAAACAATTCCGATAATATAACATAGTATTATTCAATTGCTATATATCCTCAATTATTTTTGTCTTCCTGCTAGGTTGATGTTCATCATCAAGACATTACACATGCTTTCGTCTTTTCTTCAAATTTTGGTTTTTGAATTGGTCTTCCGAGTCTTCATCGTCATCAAGATGAACAACATGTCTTTGATTTCTTTCTAACCTTCTACTCATGCGCGTCACTTTGTATGTTTCTTTTCATCATCGCTATCTTCATGTATATCTTTATCTTCATCTTCCTTTGGCTCCTTTTTAATGAGGACACGTTTTGAAGTTTTCTTCAAGTTTCTCTACAAAGGATAAGAGATTTAGTATGAAATATTTTTTCTAAATAAGGCAATGCATATAAGTTTGTTTGGTACCTCACTATCTTTTGGACTATCAAGTGCTAAATCCTCATTGTCATCAAGACGACAAGATTGTTTCTGCTTTATTCCTGTTCTCCCTTTCTTTGTTTTCTTTTTGCATCCTTCATCATCCATTTTATTTTGCATATGTACATCTTGACTCCGTGGCTCATGTTTGATGATAATATCTTTCTTTGGTTTATTCTACAAAAAGCAAGAGTAGCTTATATCAGTTCCATTGTATTTATTGTATATAATGCAGTATAGGTAATGTGTAAGCCTGGTGAACTTATACCCTACTTCTCTGATAATATAGTTTTGACAAAACCTCATGAAAATAAGAACATGAGGAATATAATAGAATAGAAGGAAATCATTAAAGTTGTACCTTCTCGTTGTTCTCATTCTTCATAGATGAACTATTGTCGTCTTGAAGAAATAGTCTTGAGACTGTGTAATCTGTTGTACAACTTTCGAAATTGTAATCGGTCAATCTAAACTGAAAAATTATTGTATTCCCACAAATATCTTGGATTGGTCTTGGAAGCTCATTACTTTCACTACTAATTGAAGCAACCATGTTTTATGCAGACTCATTGATTAACTGTTGAGCTTGTTTGTCAAAAAGAACGCAAGATGCAGATGTTGTTCGATCACTTATTTCAAGCTTGATCTTATATCTGAAAATTAATGAAGAAATGAATTTTAGAAGTCTCTATTAAAATTTCAAAGATGGTAATATTTTAAACTTTTACCTTGCTTTGGCTTCGGCTTTCCTATCACATTTGCTGCAATAGTAATGATCAAGTCTCTTTTCAAGTTGCTTCTTGCAATTATCTTTGCTACATGATATGTAGTACCAACCATATCTTGTATTAACATCATCAATTACTGCTTCCACAGTAAAAATTCTTCCCTATAGATTTATAACATAAATGTATGTACGTTACTGGCTGGAAGAAATTATACTTCATGATTATTACTCAATTGCAAACCTGATTTGATGAGTTAAATAGAACATCATTTAACTCTTGTAAAGTTTTCCTATTATAGATCATTTGCTCTTCAAGTGTCCCTTTTAGATGCCCCTCCTCATTATGAAATTATCTGACAATATTTTCTTTGGAACAAACACTATTTGGAGATAGAAAAATATCCATCGTGATAGGAAATTAGTGATATATGTATAAAAAGGAAATTATCTATATTGGAATTTCGTTAGCTATTCTGTACATCCATAGTCTCGGGAATAGGTAAGTTTATGTAAACTTGAGTTGCACTATTTGATGATAGAGAATATCCTGCATATTGGTTCAGATAATACCTATATCAATCAGAGAGATGATAAAATCAAAATTTATTTTTGAAAGAAGACATACTGCCAAATTTCTTGACTGTGCTCGATGTAATTATAATGACATTGCCTGTTGACTTGTCATCAATTAGTTCAGTTTTCGCACCCCACAATCTAACTTTCACTTCTTCGTCTCTATTAACAAAAAATGCAATTATAGTGAAGACATAATATTATCACCTTGATTGCAAATATGACATATTATTTTGCACGTACTCGACCAGAAGTATAATATCACGGATCTTGGAGATCCCAAAATTTGTTTTTGTTTCTTCAGTTTGTCCTATGTGTGCTGCAACTCCTATAACATCTGTTACATAAGGAAATTAGATTGCATATCTCGCAAAAAAAAGGATGAGTTTGTATCAAAAAAAAACTAATATCATACCTGAAAGATAGATGTCAACACCTACTCTTTTAGAAAGCACTTCTATGCTTGAAAAGTTGAAACCATGATTTGGAATGTCTTCTTTATCTTGGATCTCCTCTATATTGGTTGTGGGCGAGAAGTTGATTATTACGTCATTTTCTACTAGTCGAAACTTAGTTGCAGCTGGCATGTCTCTCACGTTTTTAATGGTGTACACGTTGCCTTCTTGAATGGATGGTCTGAACTTCTCGGTGTAGGCCTTAGTGATAACTCCATGCGTCATGGTCTCCTGGTATATTTGCAATTAGCATGGAGACTCAAACAAAAGCATTGGAAATAAGTCAATGTAAGATGTCGTTGCAATCAGAGAGCCCGTAGACCTCATGATCAATAAGGATCATATCGAGACTAACTATTTTACCATTATTCATCAATATTGAATCTCATAGTCTGGCTACTCTTGCCGTGATTGTTAGTTCCTTTCCTCTACTTTCCCTTTAAATCTCACGCAAAGGTTTTGCATCCCATTGCAGGTTTCACCATTGAACTGAAATATCAAACAATTTAATTTATTATTAGTACTACTCCCTCCGTCCAAAAATAGATGTTTCATATTTTTCAAAAATTGAATGAACCTATATACTAAATAGTGTCTAGATTCATCCAAATTTTGACAAATCTAAGACATCTATTTTGGGATGGAGTGAGTACTTGAGGATGCTTGAGTCGTATCTAGTATTGCAAGATAGACACGTTATTGAGGGAAGATTTTGCTGATGGCGTGTTGTCGAGAACGTGATGTCGGCGGCAAGTCGGCACGTGGTACTACCGCTGGAACTTTGTGATCAAGTCAAGAACACAAGTCGAGATCGTGTGCAGACGTCTGTCGAGAAAGGTTGACGATTGGTTTAGAGATATATATATCTGTAGGCATGACGTATCATTTGAGTTTGTGTAGCTAACGATTCGTGGAGTATCTGTAGGCAGGTACGCGTACATATCACGTCTATCTATCTACTAATTTACATAGAGGTAGGTTCGTCGTTTCAAATTTTGGTTCCGATTTTGTCGTTTCAAATTTTGGTTCCGATTTTTATTGGACGGTTTTACCCCTGTCAGTTAGAGGATATTACAAGGTGCCACCGCCAAGTAAAAAAGGTACGCACGTGTTTTCTTCTCTCCACCCGAACGGACGTAAACACTGGACGTTCTTCTCAGGCTATCACCAACACCCAGCCACCCATCTAAAAAACACCCAGCGCCCCAGCCGCCACCTCGTCGTTCTCCGGCCATAGGCGACCTCCAGCTCCTTCGTCCGCTGGAACAAGACCACGGAGGCAGGAGTCAGGACCGGCCGCAAGAAGCAACAGCTGAAGCCGGCGGCATGGCTCGGAGCAGCGGCAGCGCAAGCCCGTGCGATCTCGATCGGGAGTTTGCCACCCAGACCGCCTAGCTCCTCGCTACCCCGCCTCTCCAATCCGCTAGGTCCTTCCTCTACCCTCCCCTTCCGTTTTGTTCCTTCTCCTCTTCCTGGTCTAAAACTAAGCGAGTCTGGGTGCTTGGGATTTCCTTAATTATCTTTCTAACCGTCGTCAGACGGGAATGCTCATAGGAGCGCCTCCTCGCATCGGCCAAGATAGGAGTGCCGCCTTGGGCTACCGCCTCCACGCGCAGGGTGCCGCGTTATGCCAGGAGGCATCGGGCCGGAGAACTCCTGCGCCAAAGGCTTCCGCTGCTGCGCTCCCGAGGGAGCCACCGACCGGCTTTGCTGCGCCCCCGAACTCCTCTACCATCCACACCCTCACCTGCCCTGCCGACATAGCACTTGCCTCCTCGGCAGACTCTGTCCTGTCATCGAGCACAATGACCAACCACTTTCACAATTACCTGAAGCAGTCGCATGCATATCATCTGTTTGACAAAATGCTAAAGAGGCACTTATCAAACGTTGTAGGATCAGGTGGGACCGGCAACTGATCTGGGCGGCGCAGACGGCGAAAGCATGGTGCTGGCGAGATGGACCGGCGGTCAGCCGGGATGGGAGTGGACATGATGTCTCGCTTCTGTGAGGATGCAATTGATTCCCTACAGACGTCCCAATTTTTATACATACATTCATTCATAATTTTGGGATTACACTTATCTAAAAGAGCAAGAGAATGAATGGAGCTAGGTATGGAAGCCTGGGATTAATTTGCTGCGGTGCAGGTTACTTGACTGGCCACTGCACATATTAAGGAAAATCATATTCTTTTCCGGGTGTAAGAGAGATTCTTATTTTTTCCAATGGTAAGATATTTTGACTTTATGTCATCACGTGGGATGCACATACCCGATATGTGACTAACTATTTTCTTTTTGATACGTAATCATGATATTCTGAATTTGAATGACGGAATGTGAGCTATTATAATTCATTTCTAGACTTGGTCAAGGGGATGCTAGAAAATTGCCTTGAGGAAAGATTTAGTACTACAAGTATTTTCAGTCTGTCTTTTAAACTGACCTCTACAGTTATTAACATGTTGGTTATACAGCCGGATTTACTCATGTACATGATGATGCTAGGACATGCTGCATCTCGTGTGTGTTTATCTAACCAATCAGGATTTGTAAGTAAAGCATGTTGATTTATGAACATAAGTGTGCTTATCAGGCAAAAGGAGAAAGTAAAATGTACTTCATATTTATCTTGCAACATGAAAGTATAAAACAGAAATGGTGACCAACAAGAGTAGATGACCCTTAAATCAACTGTGCTCTTAAGCGCCTTAGATAGTAGATCTTAGTAATATACTATCCCTTTAGTATGCACCAACAACACGAGACTTTTACAAATAAACTAAATGCTCCTTGTTTGTCGTAGTGGTGATCTTTGTAGATAGGGTAATTTTGTAAGTGGTAATTTTTCTGTACAGATTCTTCTCTTCACGATGTTCCAGCCATAGATGCCTGCTGATCAGGACAGGTCACCAGCTGACTTATACCAGGATGCAAAGGACTTACCAAGTGACCGTGGAAGAGGACATCTTTCAAATGGTGATTTCGCCTCATGCACTGTGCACTACCTCTGGTGAAGAGTCTGTACTAACGGGTTTCTCAAGGGAAACTTAAAATCTGCACCAAAGATATCAATAGTAAGGAGCCATTTCTCGTGCTCGCCTGTAGAATAAGTGAGGGGCCGCTGCAGTATGAGAAGGTCTCCATCCACACCCTACTTGTAGTGGACGCTCGAGTCTGCCATCCGGGATCAAAGAGGAGCTCGGAGCTGCACATGCACATCCACCACTGTATTGTTGTTGTATGAGCTGATGTACAAGAAGCTACTTCTGGTCTTCTGGGTTGAAGAAGATATATTACAACTATGATATTTTAGCTCTTGTGATTTTCATGCAAGTTGTATATGTTGTTTTGAAGTTGTAATAGGCAAGTTAAATGGAGTTTTCTTGTAAGACATGAATAATTGTCAGCGTACCACTTTGCTCAACTGAGTCGCTCCTAGACATAGCCAATTCTCTTCTTATCTCATGTTTAGCTACAGAATAGTGCATTGCAGATTGGTCTTGTATATTTTTCCTTAGACACAAAAGTATAGCACAAGAGATCTGTGTTGACTCCTCAAAGATTGTCATTCAAAATTGTACTATCAAGTTTCAGAATTTGGGACAACAACACCACACAGTCACCTAAACATATATGCACCGCGGTAGTCCATTGTGGTGGAGAAGTGATGAATGTTGTGATTTTGTTTTTTACCGCGTACTATTGCCGAAGGTGATGTCAACTATGGACAAAAGACATACACAGATCAACAAAAAATGAAATGATTGTGAAAAAGAGGAGTTGCCAAATTAAGCATGACAAAGTCAGGTAACCAGAGGAAATATGAATTTGTTCGTGAAAAGGATGACAATGATAAAAAAATGCAAGTTGCATTATGTTCTGTAGCAATGTACGGATATTTAACTGTACATATTTTTTATGCACGGTTTTACTTAAATTATAAATAAATATGTGACAAAAAATAAATACAAAGAATGTGGCAATATTTGGTGCCGTAGCAACGCACGGGCATTTAGCTAGTATCTCTAAAGGAAGGATTGAGTTTGTATTGCAACGTTGACATGTCTCCCATACAGTCACGATTGGTGGAAATAACTTTTGCCCTTATCCGTTGCCTCAGCCGTTGATGTTAAAATTTGAGGTTACGATTTATTTTCTCCAGCATTTCTTTCAGAATTAACGTGGGGGCTCGTATGGTGCTTACAATTAGTAAATATATAAGATGGTAAATATTAAAAATATAAATAAAGTACCAAAAATCTTAGAAAAAAATAAGAACTACAATTTAAAACTATAATCATGCAATATTTCACTTTATTAAATATTTGTATTTATAAAGTAATAAGTCTTATAAAAATCATATCTTATTATTTATAAATCACACAAATAAATGTAATATACCAAAATGCAAAAATAATAACTACATGTTAAAAATATAATATTCCACTTTTGAGATAAATAACAAGTTAAACACTTTAATAACTTGAATTTAACCATATTTCTTTAGTTAATAATTCATATAAGGGTAAATAAAATTTTCTAATATTCTAAAATTAACTAATTAAAGTTTAATAAATAGTAATAGTATTGAATATTGATATTATGAAGCCAAAATGGTTTAACACATTTTAAATACAACTTTATTGAATTATCCTTCAACCTTAAGTGTAGATTATTTTATGAAAGGATCATTATCCAACATAAATTCTCCAAGAATAATTTGTAGTGAAACAAAACCTATTCCTTTACTTTAACCACAAGTTTATCAACATACCAAAACACTATAGTGAATTCATAAGTAGCTAAATAATATTATTACCTTGATTACAAACCATAACAACTCATTTATAAAAACATAAATGATTTTATTCCATTATAATCTTGAGAAACCACTATATCAAATAAAAGTAGTACCATCCCTAAATAACTCTAAAGAAAACATTATAAAGTAAACAAGATACAAATATTATAAGCATTACACCTAAAGCCCATCTATATTTTTAAAGTTAACTTTAGTCTCAAGGCTTATAAACATTACGTCTATTAAGCTACATATGTTTTTATAGTTAACTTTGGTCTATTCCAAATTAAGACATAAAGCATCTCAAGTACAAACTACTCAATCACACACCAAAAGACATTGAACAAATCCTATTAAAATAAAGATTGTTTAAACCTTAGAAAAGAAATCTTTTCTTCAAATGTTATTCTTTTTGCCACTTCAAACAACAACTCTTATATAAGAATTCTTGAGTAGCATTTCACATTTGTGTGTATCTCATTGTTTCATGATATTGTAATTACATGTTGTTTCACACACACTCACAAGCCTTAATAAGAAGCACAAGTATGAAACTTATCTAAAAAGGACAACACATTCTAAAGTAACTATTTCCAATATCCAAAACCTAGAACAACGTTAACCCCGGGATTCGAGTTTACGAAAATGCATTACATTACTTATGCATAATAGCATCTTGCTTCTTTAAACTTTAGTCCTTACCAGACCAATGATGCTGATTTCAGAAATTGGATCTTATATTGTCTTGAAGACCGTGAGTGCATAATCTTGCAATCACAAAAGGCAAGTTCACACTTGCTCATGTCCTTTGATTATTTTCTGTAAAGTATTTTGCAAATCCAGTGTTGTCATCACCTGCATTTGAAAAAGGTCCGAAAACACTATTTTCATAATAATGTGATTATAGGTTATTTACAATGAGGTAATAACCTACTATGAAAGTTCTGGAGGTAAAGGAACATATCATCTAGGACTTAACAACCAATGTCACCAGTGATTCTTGCGCCGTATATTATGCGTTGACCATGAGATTTGGAATGGGACGAAGAAGTCAGCTGTATCTTCTCCCTCACGAATGGAGCCGGATGTGCGGGTCGTGGTTGTTATCTCTGTAGCGTGCATTTATTGGTAATTCGTAGGAGATATGCAGCATATGCATCTGAACGGTTTGTATTGCCAATCGCCATAATTCAATATGTGGGCTGGCGTACACCAAGGAGACATGCGGGGTCGCGAAAAAGGCAGTGATTGGCTTGGATCTTAGTCTGGGCCTCACACCAAGGAAGTGTGAACGAACCTGCAATTCGGATGTGCAACAAAGCTAAGATCTCTCATTGGTAAAGTGACGCACCTCTGCAAAGTGTAAGAACTGTAATTTGTTACTCCCTGTTCCGGGAAGGAGCTGCGAACGCGGCGGAAAAGGAACTCCATGAAAGTTCTGGTAAACCCGTGAAGGCTGACGGACATAGCTTTTTAGAATAAAAGCAACCATTGAAGAAAATTTTATGAAAACTTGCATTGCCTATGACCTACGGTCTGTGGATGTAGATATAGTACATCAAATACTCCTTTTCTAGTGAACTTGCTGAGTACGCTCGTACTCAACGTATCTTCTTAACCTTGCTAGATTCCGAAGCCATTTAGACGATGTCTACATCAAGTTATGCTTCAGGAAGCATCACCAGAAGCTAAAGTTCTTCAATGAAGTCAAGCAACTCAACATATACACCAACTCAAGTGAAGACGAAGTTATTGATTAGATAAGAAGATAATCTCTAGCCATAGAACCTATTTCTGTAATGTATTGCGATAGCAGCAATGCATGACCATTAGTTAAGATACTAGTCTTAATAGTATGATAGTTTTTGAGTTATTTATTTTTGATTCTTCTTTATAAGAAGTTTCTTTCTCTCTCTTTCACATACAGTGTTCTATGGATCTTGTGTAAAGAGTGGAGTTGTAACCTATAGTCATGTCTTGGACCTGCTGTGTTTCTGTTGTACCACTCTGAGGGATGTAATACTAGTGAACGGTGTTTTATTGGTGTTATGTCAATGACTATAGTGTACTACATCATGCAGTGGTATGCTGGGTCACTGCAATGGGTCTGATTTGAACCTTAGGGACATGATCTAATGCTCATGAATTTTTGCAAAAATAATTTTTAGATACACAATATGATGTTTTTTTAGATCCAATGCAAATTTAGCGAGGCTTGGCCCCTAGCTAAGAACATTCATGCCCGTTGTTTTGATCATAATTTAAAACGGGCATAAGAAATTTAAAAACGGTCCAACCAAACTTGGTATATTGTAAATATCTTTTAAAAATCTTCTTAGAAATGACCAATCATGATCGAGATTTCATGGCTTTCAGGTCAAACGACCAATGTTATGGCCAGAATCGCGGCATAGTTTGCGATATTGTGCACGAATGTGCATCTTGGGATGGCAAACAATGTCGTAGGAGGAACTTTTCCTTTTCGTCGCTCAAAAATGCATTTTTTTCATTTTCTGAGTACCAAAAAGGGGTGTTTTGTGAAGCAACCGCCAAAGGGCTAATTCAAAATTCTACCAACATATTTTTCAAAAATACTAGACCATATTACATGGACAATGTCCCAACCAGGGTAACACAAACCTTTCCATTCACCCTCGCGAAAATTACAAATGTCTCTCGAATCGGTAGGAAGCATGTCCAATTTGAACTACAGGTACATGATCTAATGCTCATGAATTTTTGCAAAAATCATTTTATCTTCATAATATGTTGTTTTATCAGAGATCCAATGCAAGTTTAGCGAGCTCGTCCCCTAGCTAAGAACCTTCATGCCCGTAGTTTTGACCATAGTTTAAAATGGGCATAAGAAATTCAGACATGGTCTAAACAAGGTAGATCATTCGCGTGGTGTCATATCATCTGACATAGTTGTAAGAAAAAATTCCAAACTTGATATACTGGAAATATCTCAAAAAACCTTCTCAGAAATGACCTATCATGTTTGAGGCTTCATGGCTTTCAGGTCAAACGATCAATGTTATGGCTAGAATCACGGCATAGTTTGTGATGATGTGTTCATAATGTGCAAGTATTTGAACCTTGGGATGGTGAACAATATTACATGAGGAAGCTTTCCTTTTTGTCGCTAAAAAATGCATTATTCATTTTCCGAGTACAAAAACAGGGCGTTTTTTGAAGCAACGGCCAAAGGGCTAATTCAAATTTCTACCACTATATTTTTAAAAACTACTATGCCATATTGCATGTGCAATATTCGAACTGGGCTATCTTAAACCTCTCCTTCCACCCCTCATGGAAAAGAAAAATGTCTGCCGAATCGGTAGGAATGTGTCCAATTTGAACTATAGGTACACGATCTAATGCTCATGAATTTTTGCAAAAATCATTTTTAGCTTCATAATATGCTTTTTTTATCATAGATCCAATGCAAGTTAGCGAGGCTCATCCCCTAACTAAAAACCTTCATGCCCGCCGTTTTGATAATAGTTTGAAACAAGGCATAATAAATTGAAAAACGGTCAAAACAAGGTAAATCCTTTGTGTGGTGTCATATTATGTGCCATAGTTGTATGGAAAAATACCAAACTTGGTATATTGTAAATATCTCAAAAACAAACTTCTTATAAATGACCTATCATTTTTGAGGTTTCATGGCTTTCAGGTCAAACAACCAATGTTATGGCCAGAATCACAACATAATTTGTGATAATGTGTCCATATTGTGCATGCATGTGCATCTTGAGATAGCGAACAATATTGTAAGAGGTAGTTTTCCTTTTTTGTCGCTAAAAAATGCATTTTCTATTTTTCGAGTACCAAAACGGGTGTTTTTTGAAGAAACCGCCAAAGGGATAATTCAAAATGCTACCACCAAATTTTTTAAAAATACTAGAGCATATTACATGGACAATGTCCAAATATCTCAAATCTTTTTGTCCACCCCTCACAAAACACACAAATTTCTGCCGAATTGGCATGAAGTGGGTCCGATTTGCACTACATGTACATTATCTAATGCTCATGAATTTTGCAAAAATCAATTTAGGCTTCAAAATATGATGTTTTATCAAAGATCTACTAAAATTTATCAAGACTCAACCCGTAGAAGAGGACGGTCAGCCTCGCCGTTCTGACCATGTCTTGACGACTTGAAACCGGAATAAATAATTCAAAAAATATTAAAAGATAAACAACCTTCTCATTTCATAATTTTATATGATAATAATGTTATGCACCTCCTAAAGATAAACCAAAATTACCGTTTTAGACTTTTTTGAAAACAATAAAGTCCATCCATTTGTATAGGCTCAAACTTTACAAGAAGCCCATAATTCCAATAAATTGACCTGCTAATGGCCAATAGGCGCAGCCGGTCGGCTAAAATGTTGATGAGAAAAAAAGGAGGAGGCTTCGTTCGTAGGAGGCCATGCCCAACATCAGTTGGCTCATACAAATAGTCGCACGCAGGGTTAATTAACAGCTCTAGAGAGGAAGTAGGTCGCGGGCTCTAGTCATGTTGGCTCCTTTTTTGCGTTTATTCTTCTCAATATGTTGTGCCCGATGGCACCTGGCAGTATTGTTTAAAGGAGGTCGAGCTCCTTTTTTACAATTAACAAGTCGCGTGGTGAAGTGGTTAGGAGCCAGCTAGGTCTCCGTGAGGTCGTGGCTTCGATTCAACATGGACTTATTTTTGTTGAAATATTTCCCACAGGCGGTATTGTTTAAAAGAGGTCGAGCTCCTTATTTATTTTCATTACAAGAAATCTCTTCACTAGTGACCTATTTTTAACGATCATGTATTTTTTGTCATAGATTTATGACCATTTTAAACCACTTGGTCGTAGAAAATTTAGGAGGGTTCAAACCTTAAAAAATAACGACTGATTTAGTCAAGAAGGTCATGATGTACTAAGACAAAAAGGTCATAGATAGATATAACTGGTTCGGAGCCTTTTATTTGGTAGACTATGACCAATTTAAATGGTCATTATGGTTAAATTCTAAGACAAAAAAATTAAACAATTGACAACTCAGCAATATCATCTTTCATGTCATATCCATGTGTCATTTTTTTGCTTACTTGTCATATCTATGAGGCATCTGAGACCTGACTTCATGCACACGAATATATGGGAAAAAAAAGACCCCAATAGGGATATAACTCAAGACCTCACCTTCCAAATGACTTAACCACCACACTACTCAACCAATACATGTCAGATATGGAGCCCTCGCCTCCTTTAACCATCATATCGCACATAAATATATAGAAAAGAGGCGCACCAGCGCTCAAACCCGCAACCTCACCTACATACAACGGGACTTAACCACTGGGCACACAACCTGTTGGTGTCAAATAGTGAGATCGGATCCTTTAATGACCACTGAGGTACATAAACCAAATAATATGATAAAAAAGAACACGAGCGCTTGAATACGCGACCTCCTTGTCTAATGGACGACCCCTAGCCACCACACCATGGTATCACTTTGTCAAATAACCTCGCGTGATCTATTTAGACAGACAAAAATTGGGTTGGGCCTGGGCGGAAAAAAGCAGAACTTTTTTTCTTATGATTATTTCCCAAGGCTGGGCCACTGGTCCGTAGACCATTAGAAGCTCAGTTTTGGGTGACATGGACATTCTTCATTAAGGGTTGAAACTTTCGAAACTTTTGGTGGATCTCTAATAAAACATCATATTGTGAATCCAAAAATGATTTTTTCAAAAAATCATGAGCATTATATCATGTACACATAGTTCAAATCGGACCGACCTCCTACCGATTCGGCAGATATTTGTCTTTTTGCGAGGGGTGGACTGAAAGGTTTGAGATACCCCTATTGGGATATTGTCCATGTAACATGGTCTAATATTTTTTTAAAATGGTATGGTAGCATTTTAAAACTTACATTTCGTGCTTGCTTCACAAAACGCCCCATTTTTTGCATTCGAAAAATGGAAAATGCATTTTTTCTCCGATGAAAAGGAAAAAAATCCTCCTGCAACATTGTTCGCTAGCCGAAGATGCATGTGCATGCATAATATGGGCATATTATCACAAACTATGCCGCGATTTCGGCCATAACATTGGTCGTTTGACATGAAAGCCATAAAACCTCGAACAAGATAGGTCATTTCTATGAAGGTTTTTTTGAGATGCAATCATTATACCAAGTTTGGTATTTTTCCTTGCAAATATGTCACATAATATGACACCACGCGAAAGATTTACCTTGTTTGGACCGTTTTTTTAATTTATTATGCCCATTTTAAACTATGGTCAAAACGGCGGACGTGAAGGTTCTTAGCTAGGCAATGAGCCTGGCAAAAGTTTTGGTGGATCTCTGATAAAACATCATATTATGAATCCAAAAATTATTTTTTTGAAAAATCATGAGCATTATATCATCTACATGTAGTTTAAATCGGACCCACTTCCTATCGATTCAGTAGAGATTTGTCTTTTTCGCGAGGGGTGGAACAAAAGGTTTGAGATACCCCGATTGGGACATTTTCTATGTAACATGGTCTAGTATTTTTGAAAAATGGGATGGTAGCATTTTAAAACTTTTATTTGGTGGTTGCTTTGAAAAATGCCCCGTTTTTTGCATTCGGAAAATAGAAAATACATTTTTTGTGCCGCGAAAAGGAAAACTTCCTCCTGCAACATTGTTCGCCATCCGAAGATGCACATGCATGCATAATATGGGCATGTTATCACAAACTATGTCGCGACTCCGGCCATAACATTGGTTGTTTGACCTGAAAGCCATGAAACCTTGAACATGACAGGTCATTTGTATGAAGGTTTTTTTGAGATGCAATCAATATACCAAGTTTGATATTTTTCCTTTCAAATAGGTCACATAAGATGACACCACGAAAAATATTTACCTCATTTGTACCGTTTTTGAATTTATTATGGCCATTTCAAACTATGGTCAAAACGGTGGACAAGAAGGTTCTTAGCTAGAGAATGAGCCTCGCAAAAATTTCGGTGGATCTCTGATAAAACATCATATTGTGAATCCGAAAATGATTTTTTTTCTAAAAATCATGAGCATTATATCATGTACATGTGGTTCAAATTGGACCTACTTCCTACCGATTTAGCAGACATTTATCTTTTTCGCGAGGGGTGGACCGAAAGGTTTGAGATACCCCGATTGCGACATTGTCCATATAACATGGTCTAGTATTTTTTAGAAATGGGATGGTTGCATTTTAAAAAAAATATTTGGTGGTTGCTTCAATTATTTGGTGGTTGCTTCACAAAATGCCCCATTTTTTGCATTCGGAAAATGGAAAATGTATTGTTTTTGCGGCGAAAAGGAAAACTTTCTCCTGCAATTTTGTTCGCCATCCGAAGTTGCACATGCGTGTGTAAATGGGCATATTATCACAAACTATGCAGCGATTCTGGCCATAACATTGGTCGTTTGACCTAAAAGTCATGAAACCTCGAACCAAATAGGTCATTTCTATGAAGGTTTTTCGAGATGCAATCAATATACCAAGTTTTGTATTTTTTCTTACAAATATGTCACATAATATGACACCACGCGAAAGATTAACTTGTTTGGACCATTTTTACATTTATTATGCCCATTTAAAACTATGGTCAAAACGGCGGACATGAAGGTTCTTAGCTAGGGAATGAGCCTGGCAAACATTTCGATGGATCTCTGATAAAACATCATATTGTGAATCCAAAAATGATTTTTTCAAAAAAATCATGAGCATTATATCATCTAGATGTAGTTCAAATCAGACCCACTTCCTTCCGATTTGGCAAACATTTGTCTTTTTTGCGAGGGGTGGAACGAAAGGTTTAAGATGCCCTGATTGGGACATTGTCCATGTTACATGCTCTAGTATTTTTAAAAAATGGGATGGTAGCATTATAAAACTTTCATTCGGTGGTTGCTTCACAAAACGCCCCGTTTTTTGCATTCAGAAAATGGAAAATGCATTTTTTGTGTGTTGAAAAGGAAAACTTCATCCTGCAACATTGTTCGCCATCCGAAGATGCACATGCGTGCATAATATGGCCTTATTATCACAAACTATGCCGCGATTCCGTCCATAACATTGGTCGTTTGACATGAAAGTCATGAAACCTCGAACAAGATAGGTCATTTGTATGAAGGTTTTTTTGAGATGCAATCAATATACCAAATTTGGTTTTTTTTCCTTTCAAATATGTCACATAATATGACACCACGCAAAAGATTTACCTCGTTTGGACCGTTTTTGAATTTATTATGCCCATTTCAAACTATGGTCAAAACGGCGGACATGAAGGTTCTTAGCTAGGGAATGAGCCTCACAAAAATTTCGGTGCATATCTGATAAAACATCATATTGTGAATCCAAAAATGATTTATTTCTAAAAATCATAAGCATTATATCATGTACATGTGGTTCAAATTGGACCCACATCCTACCGATTCGGCAGATATTTATCTTTTTCGCGAGGGATGGACCGAAAGGTTTGAGATAACCCGATTGCGACATTGTCCATGTAACATGGTCTTGTATTTTTGAAAAATAGGACGGTAGCATTTTAAAACTTTTATTTGGTGGTTGGTTCACAAAATGACCCATTTTTGCATTCGGAAAATGGAAAATACATTTTTATTATGGCGAAAAGGAAAACTTCCTCATGAAACATTGTTCGCCATCCGAAGATGCACATGCGTGCGTAAATGGGAATATTATCACAAATTATGCCGCGATTCTGACCATAACATTGGTCGCTTGACCTGAAAGCCATGAAACCTCTAACAAGATAGGTCATTTCTATGAAGGCTTTTTCGAGATGCAATGAATATACCAAGTTTGGTATTTTCCTTCAAATATTTCACATAATATGACACCACGCGAAAGATTTACCTTGTTTGGACCATTTTTTAATTTATTATGCCCATTTCAAAATATGGTCAAAATGGCGGACGTAAAGGTTCTTAGCTAGGGAATGAGCCTAGCAAAAATTTTGGTGGATCTCTGATAAAACATCATATTATGAATCCGAAAAATATTTTTTTGAAAAATCATGAGCATTATATCATCTACATGTAGTTTAAATCGGACCCACTTCCTACCGATTCGACAGACATTTGTCTTTTTTGCGAGGGGTGGAACAAAAGGTTTGAGATACCCCGATTGGGACATTTTCCATGTAACATGGTCTAGTATTTTTGAAAAATGGGATGGTAGCATTTTAAAAAAATTCATTTGGTGGTTTCTTTGAAAAATGCCCCGTTTTTTGCATTCGGAAAATGGAAAATGCATTTTTTTGTGCCGTGAAAAGGAAAACTTCCTCCTGCAACATTGTTCGCCATCCGAAGATGCACATGCGTGCATAATATGGGCATATTATCACAAACTATGCCGCGACTCCGGCCATAACATTGTTCGTTTGACCTGAAAGCCATGAAACCTCGAAGATGATAGGTCATTTGTATGAAGTTTTTTTTGAGATGCAATCAATATATCAAGTTTGGTATTTTTCCTTTCAAATATGTCAAATAATATGACACCACGCAAAATATTTACCTCATTTGGAACGTTTTTGAATTTATTATGGCCATTTCAAACTATGGTCAAAACAGCAGGCAAGAAGGTTCTTAGCTAGGGAATGAGCCTCGCAAATTTTTTGGTGGATCTCTGATAAAACATGATATTGTGAATCTGAAAATGATTTTTTTCTAAAAATCATGAGCATTATATCATGTACATGTGGTTCAAATTGGACCCACTTCCTACCGATTCAGCAGACATTTATCTTTTTTGCGAGGGGTGGACCGAAAGGTTTGAGATACCCCGATTGCGACATTGTCCATATAACATGGTCTAGTATTTTTTAGAAATGGGATGGTTGCATTTTAAAAAATTATTTGGTGGTTGCTTCACAAAATGCCCCATTTTTTGCATTCGGAAAATAGAAAATGTATTTTTTGTGCAGCGAAAAGGAAAAATTCCTCCTGCAATATTGTTCGCCATCTGAAGATGCACATGCGTGCGTAAATGGGCATATTATCACAAACTATGCCGCGATTATGGCCATAACATTGGTCGTTTGACCTAAAAGTCATGAAACCTCGAACAAGATAGGTCATTTCTATGAAGGTTTTTTCGAGATGCAATCAATATACCAAGTTTTGTATTTTTCCTTACAAATATGTAACATAATATGGCAACACGCGAAAGATTACCTTGTTTGGACCGTTTTTGCATTTAATACGCACATTTAAAACTATGGTCAAAACGGCGGACATGAAGGTTCTTAGCTAGGCAATGAGCCTGGCAAACATTTCGGTGGATCTCTGATAAAACATCATATTGTGAATCCAAAAATGATTTTTTTTCAAAAAATCATGAGCATTATATCATCTACATGTAGTTCAAATCGGACCCACTTCCTACCGATTTGGCAAACATTTGTCTTTTTCACGAGGGGTGGAACGAAAGGTTTAAGATATCCTGTTTGGGACATTTTCCATGTAACCTGCTCTAGTATTTTTTAAAAATGGGATAGTAGCATTATAAAACTTTCATTCGGTGGTTGCTTCACAAAAAGCCCCGTTTTTTGCATTCAGAAAATGGAAAATGCATTTTTTGTGTGGCGAAAAGGAAAACTTCATCCTGCAACATTGTTTGCCATCCAAAGATGCACATGCGTGCATAATATGGGCATATTATCATAAACTATGCCGCGATTCCGGCCATAACATTGGTCGTTTGACGTGAAAGCCATGAAACCTCGAACAAGATAGGTCATTTGTATGAAGGTTTTTTTGAGATGCAATCAATATACCAAATTTGGTATTTTTCCTTTCAAATATGTTAGATAATATGACCCAGACAAAAGATTTACCTCGTTTGTACTGTTTTTGAATTTATTATGCCCATTTCAAACTATGGTCAAAACGGCATACATGAAGGTTCTTAGCTAGGGAATGAGTCTCACAAAAATTTCGGTGCATATCTGATAAAACATCATACTGTGAATCCAAAAATGATTTATTTCTAAAAATCATGAGCAATATATCATGTACATGTGGTTCAAATTGGACCCACTTCCTACCGATTTGGCAGATATTTATCTTTTTCGCGAGGGGTGGACCGAAGGTTTGAGATAACCCGATTGCGACATTGTCCATGTAATATGGTCTAGTATTTTTGAAAAATGGGATGGTAGCATTTTAAAACTTTTATTTGGTGGTTGCTTCACAAAATGCAAAATGCATTTTTATTGCGGCAAAAAAGAAAAGTTCCTCCTGCAACATTGTTCGCCATCCGAAGATGCACATGCGTGTCTAAATGGGCATATTATCACAAACTATGCCGCGATTCTGGCCATAACATTGATCGTTTGACCTAAAATCCATGAAACCTCGAACAAGATAGGTCATTCCTATGAAGGCTTTTTCGAGATGCAATCAATATACCAAGTTTTGTATTTTTCCTTACAAATATGTCACATAATATGACACCACGCGAAAGATTACCTTGTTTGGACCGTTTTTGCATTTATTATGCCTATTTCAAACTATGGTCAAAACGGCATACATTAAGGTTCTTACCTAGGGAATGAGCTTGGCAAACATTTCGGTGGATCCCTAATAAAACAACATATTGTGAATCTAAAAATGATTTTTTCTAAAAATTATGAGTATTATATCATCTACATGTAGTTCAAATCGGACCCACTTCCTACCGATTTAGCAAACATTTGTCTTTTTCGTGAGGGGTGGAACGAAAGGTTTGAGATACCCTGATTGGGACACTGTCCATGTAACATGCTCTATTATTTTTGGAAAATGGGATGGTAGCATTATAAAACTTTCATTTGGTGGTTGCTTCACAAAACACAGGTTTTTTGCATTCAGAAAATGGAAAATACATTTTTTTTGGCGAAAAGGAAAACTTCATCCTACAACATTGTTCGCCATCCGAAGATGCACAGGCGTGCATAATATGGGAATATTATCACAAACTATGCCGCGATTCCGGCCATAACATTGGTCGTTTGACCTGAAAGCCATGAAACCTCGAACAAGATAGGTCATTTGTATGAAAGTTTTTTTTGAGAATCAGTCAATATACCAAGTTTGGTATTTTTCCTTTCAAATATGTCACATAATATGACACCACGCGAAAGATTTACCTCGTTTGGACCGTTTTTGAATTTATTATGCCCACTTCAAACTATGGTCAAAATGGCAAACATGAAGGTTCTTAGTTAAGGAATGAGCCTCACAATTTTTTGGTGCATCTCTGATAAAACAAAATATTGTGAATCCAAAAATGATTTTTTACAAAAAATCATGAGCATCATATCATGTACATGTGGTTCAAATTGGACCCATTTCCTACCAATTCGGCAGACATTTATCTTTTTCGCGAGGGGCGGACCGATAGGTTTGAGATACCCCGATTGCGACATTGTCCATGTAACATGGTCTAGTATATTTGAAAAATGGGATGGTAGCATTTTAAAAAAATTATTTGGTGGTTGCTACATAAAAGCCCTATTTTTTGCATTCGGAAAAAGGAAAATGCATTTTTTGTGCGGCGAAAAGGAAAACTACCTCCTGCAACATTGTTCGCCATCCGAAGATGCACATGCGTGCGTAAATGGGCATATTATCACAAACTATGCCGCGATTTTGGCCATAACATTGGTCGTTTGACCTGAAAGCCATGAAACCTCGAACAGGATAGGTCATTTCTATGAAGGTTTTTTCGAGATGCAATCAATATACCAAGTTTGGTATTTTTCCTTACAAATATGTCACATAATATGTCACCACGTGAAAGATTACCTTGTTTGGACCGTTTTTGATTTTATTATGCCCATTTCAAACTATGGTCAGAACGACGGACATGAAGGTTCTTAGATAGGGAATGAGCCTGGCAAAAATTTTTGTGGATATCTGATAAAACATCATATTGTGAATCCAAAAATGATTTTTTCAAAAAATAGTGAGCATTATATCATCTACATGTTGTTCAAATCGGACCCACTTCCTACCGATTCGGCAAACATTTGTCTTTTTCGAGAGGGGTGGAACGAATGGTTTGAGATATCCTGATTGGGACATTGTCCATGTAACATGCTCTAGTATTTTTTGAAAATGGTATAGTAGCATTATAACACTTTCATTTGGTGGTTGCTTCACAAAACGCCCATTTTTTGCATTCAGAAAATGGAAAATGCATTTTTTGTGTGGCGAAAAGGAAAAATTCATCCTGCAACATTGTTCGCCATCTTAAGATGCACATGCATGCATAATATGGGCATATTATCACAAACTATGTCGCGATTTCGGCCATAACATTGGTCGTTTGGCCTGAAAGCCATGAAACCTCGAACAAGATAGGTCATTTGTATGAAGGTTTTTTTGAGATACAATCCATATACCAAGTTTGGTATTTTTCCATTCAAATATGTCACATAATATGACACCCCGCGAAAGATTTACCTCGTTTGAACCGTTTTTGAATTTATTATGGCCATTTCAAACTATGGTCAAAACGGCGGACATGAAGGTTCTTAGCTAGGGAATGAGCCTCGCAAATTTTTTGGTGCATCTCTGATAAAACATCATATTGTGAATCCAAAAATATTTTTTTACAAAAAATCATGAGCATTATATCATCTACATGTGGTCCAAATTGGACCCACTTCCTATCAATTCGGCAGACATTTATCTTTTTCGCGAGGGATGGACCGAAAGGTTTGAGATATCCCTATTGCGACATTGTCCATGTAACATGGTCTAGTATTTTTGAAAAATAGGATGGTAGCATTTTAAAACTTCTATTTGGTGGTTGCTTCACAAAATACCCCATTTTTTGCATTTGGAATATGGAAAATGCATTTTTTGTGTGGCTAAAAGGAAAACTTCCTCCTGCAACATTGTTCGCCATCCAAAGATGCACAGGCATGCGTAAATGGACATATTATCACAAACTATGCCGCGATTCTGGCCATAACATTGGTCGTTTGACCTAAAAGCCATGAAACCTCGAACAAGATAGGTCATTTCTATGACGGTTTTTTCGAGATGCAATCAATATACCAAGTTTGGTATTTTTCCTGACAAATATTTCACATAATATGACACCACGCGAAAGATTTACCTTGTTTGGACTGTTTTTGAATTTATTATGCCCATTTCAAACTATGGTCAGAACGGCGGACATGAAGGTTCTTAGCTAGAGAATGAGCCTGGTAAAAATTTCGGTGGATATCTCATAAAACATCATATTGTGAATCCAAAAATGATTTTTTCAAAAAATCATGAGCATTATATCATCTACATGTAGTTAAAATCGGACCCAGGTCCTACCGATTCGGCAGACATTTGTCTTTTTTGCGAGGACTGGAAAGAAAGGTTTGATATACCCCGATTGGGACATTGTCCATTGATACGTTGGAAACGTATCTATAATTTTTGATGCTCCGTGCTTGTTTAGTATCTACTTTTTTTTACTTGTCCATACTTTGAGGTGCTTTTTACATGTTTTCTGGTACTAACCTACTAACAAGTTACAACAGTGCCGGATGCCTATTTTCTGTTGTTTTTGGTTTTAGAAAAGTTAGTAAAGAAATATTCTCGGAATTGGACGGGACAAAGGACAAAGTCAATTACTTTCCGTGGGGAACAAGAAGTCCAAAGGAGAGCCCGGGAGGCCAGCCAGGGGGGCCAGACCAACCCCAGGCGCGGGTGGGCCTAGCCCCGCGCCTTTCTAGGGTTTGGTGGCCCCGACCGCCTCCTCGGTCTTTCCCTGCCCCTATAAGAAGCTCCCGATGCAAAAACCCTAAGTTCCCGATCAGAAATCCACGAAACCGTCTGTAGTCACCGCCATCATCGTCCCTAGATCGGGGGGATATGAAGTTCTTCCCGGCACCCTGTCGGAGGGGAGATCATCTCGGAGGCCTTATCTCCGGTATGATGCGTGAGTAGTTCCACCTTGGACTATGGGTCCATGTAGTAGCTAGATGGTTGTATCTCCTCCTTTGTGCTTTCATGTATAGATCTTGTGAGCTCCATTCATGATCAAGATCTAATCTATTTGTAATCATGCATGTTGTGTTTGCGGGGATCCGATGGATATTGAGATTATTATGTTGGTTTGATTAATGGTTTTGTCTTTATGATTCTATCATGTCTGTGTTGTTTGTGATCTTGCATGCTCTCCGTTGTTAGTAGCTATCTTGGCCAAGTAGTTGCTAGTGACTCCAAGAGGGGGTATTTATGCTCGATAGTGGGCTCATGCCTCTAGTTTCCAAGGGAAGTGACAGAAATCTCTTCGGTTGTAGATGTGATATTGCTACTAGGGAGAAAACAACGGTCTCTTGTTCATGGAACATGTGGACTATTTACCTTACACACTTTGCTTAAAGCAGTTGTCTGTTGCTTGCAACTTAATACTGGAGGGGGTTCGGCTGATAACCTGAAGGTGGACTTCTAGTCATAGATGCAGTTGGATGGCGGTCTATGTATCTTGTTGTATTGCCCAATCAACCTCATAGGATCTTTCTAACTAGTAATTGCATTGTTATGCCTTGCTCAGTTCCTGTCAATTGCCCTACTGTAATTTGTTTACCCTTCATGCCATGTTGTTTATCTAAGGAGAGCACCTCTAGTGAACTATGGACCCCGGTCCAATATTTACCATTGATACATCTTCCACTGTTACTTGTTTACTTGCTGCAAACTGTTACCTTCCACACCATACGTTTAATCCTTTGTTACAGCAAACCGGTGAGCTTGACAACCTCACTGATTCGTTGGGGCAAAGTCTTGAGTTTGTGTTGTGTAGGTCTTTGTGTTGCTTGCAACACCTGTGTGACGTTTCCTTCCTCCTTCTAGTTCGATAACCTCGGTCTCTACTGAGGGAAGACTTGCTGCTTGCTGCTTCACACCTTGCTCTCGGGGTTTCCAACGAAGTGCTCCACGTCAGCACCATCAACATGTTTTCTAGCGCCGTTGTTGGGGAGGCCAAGGACGTCTTCACTAGGAGAGTCCTTCACTTCCTTTCTCTTTACTTTGTTTTTAGTTTGCTTTGTTTCTTTTGCTTGGTTTTGTTTGCCTCTTTCCAAAAGACCCAAAAAAAATTAGTCTAGTTTGGTTTGCTTGCTTTATTCAAAAACACAAAAAATTAGTTCCTTCTCTAGTTACCACCTTGCTCTAGCTCACCATGTTGCTCCCAAGTTCGCCCTAAAAGATCTTGCAATAGGTAGTGGCTCCATAATTGGGAAAGATAATATTGAAGAATTCTTTAATTATGTTAGCAAGCATGAGGATATTGAGGATAAATCTATAGCAGAGCTTGCTCCTAATTATGAGATTGCTATAGCTTCTTTAGTTCATATGTTGGAGGCTAGGTTTGTTAGCCTTAACCCCTTCATACAATTCTTGTTCCTAAAACTAAAAGAAGAGAAGAATGTTGAAAAAAGGGAATTCATCCTTGAAACTTTATCAAAATAATTCCATGATGTTGCTAGGGGAGCCAAAAAGGTTTTTGAACGTTTCAATATGCTAGGTTAAAGTGTATATGTTGTGGGTATTTCTGATAAAACTAAGCCTAGAGAGGAATTCAATATACCCATACCCTTTAAGCTTGTTGGAATGCATGAAGCCTTTGAAAAGAACTTTGATTGGATTGCCCCTGAAAATATTTTTGATGAAGGTAGTAGACCAAATAGATATGAGAAGGGATCCTCCAAAACCCATTTGGATGAGATACCTTTCATAGTTGAGGACTTTGCAAGTATGAATGTTAATGCTTCTTTATTTGAAAATACTTGATTCTTCTTGCTTCTTGTGCCTAACTTAAAGGCGTTAAAGAAAAATACTTGTTGGGAGATAACCCAAGAATTTCCTTGAGTCTTGGAAGTTATTACTTCAGTAATGACCTCTCCTTATACTTTTTGTTTGCTTTTTGTGCCAAGAATGACCTCTAATGAGAGGGAAGTATGATTTGGGGAGTTGCTGTCCCGAAACAGATTTCTGTCCTCCACAAAAAAAAATCGTGAGGAGGATCTTTAACTCGTATTGAGCTCAAAATTTATGAATAAATCCCCCAGTATGTTAGATAACTTTAATTAGTTCAACACTTTTTGATTTGAGCAATAGAAGATGTTCGAAAAAATCGGTTTCTACCTGCTGGTCTGTTTTGACAGATTTCTGCCATTATTTGCATTTGCTTCTTATTGATTCCTTTTTGAGTTATATTCAGGTAAATTGAGATTTTTGAATGAGTTACTATAGTAGATTGTCTTTTTAGTGAAAAGCCTTGCTGTTCCAATGCTTTGCCAGTGGTCTAATATCTTTTGAATAAACTAATGTTGCTAATGAAGATTGTGTGAAGTTTTGTATGAAGGAAAAATTTCAGGTGTAAAGAGAGAATGATGCAATGAGATGAAGAATGTACAAAAGCTCAAGATTGGGGATGCCACCACGGTGTCACCCCAAGAAATATCCAAGAGGTACAAGCGTCAAAGCTTGGGGATGCCCAAGGCATCCCCTTCTTCATCAATAAAAAGCTCAGGTCTGTCTAGACACTTCATTTTTATTGTTTCATGCACAGTTGTGTTGTTCTTGGAGTGTCTTAGTTTTCGTTTGCTTTGCTTAGGTTGTTTAGTTTGCTTGAATAAAGTAGTTTGGACCCCCGTTCTTGCTGTGTTGTTTTTCAAGTAAGGTTGCTTGGTGTTTGGAAATGAGTAGTAAGTTCTTGCTTGAAGTGCAAGAGGAGCTTGCATTGACTGTGAGTTAGACTTTAGCATGACATGCTAGGTGTTTTTTAGCATTATGCTTAGTGATTATTGTTGTAGCATGTCTTGTACCAAACAATTGGGATTTCTTACTGTGCCTTGAAGAAATTATGCGTTGTTTTAGCATGCAAAAGCATAGTATTGTGGTATTCTCCTTTGATGTTTTGCTTGGGCTGACTTGGCACATGATCACACCATGTTATGACTATGACAAGTCACCATTAGCCTCTATGATCATTTAGTCCTTGACTTGTAGTACCACTCTTTGCTTTGATTAGTTTGCTTTTTTGCATTGCATGATTTTGGCCATTATTGCTCTCTTAGTTGGTTGCTCCCAGTCTTTTGCTAGCCTCCACTTGCATGAGTAAGTTATACTCATGCCTCCAACTCCCAAGAAACCAAGTTATTCCAAAGTGTCCACTATAAACTCCTATGCATGGTGTGTTACACCATTCCAAGTATATTCTTGTTTTCAACTATCTTCCAATTAAAAACTATTTTGTTATGTGAAAACTTAGTGATTAAAGCCCTCATGAACTTGATGGCACACTTTATTCTTTGACCCTAATAAACTTGAACCAGTGTGACAACTTTGTTTTATATGATTGCACTTATAAGTTGGAATTAGTAGAACTGTGCTGTCACGGGGAACGTTTGCAACATTGCACTTGTACCTTGTTGTACTCGGTTGATATCATGTTCTTTTGTCTATGGATGTCACCGGTGTGAAATAAATAGGGAACTTGTAAGTCCATGGAGTTTGTATACTATGTTAGAGAAACCCCCTGGGCCGCTAGCCTAAGCCATGCCTAATCATGGTGGAAACTTGCAGCATCACCATAGTGAGCTATCTATGAAGCATCCTCAATAAAAATCTATGTATATGGTAACTAAAAAGATTGCTGAGATGCTCATTGTCTGCTTGCCTTGTCATTTTGGTTATGGGAAAGCTCCTGTACCATGTGCAAGGGGTACCCCGTTGGCGGTTCTCAATGACATGCAAATACTTACAATGACAAGAACTTACTTGGACCCAAAGTTGAGTATGCATGAGGTGTGGCCCTCATATTCAAGGGGAATGAGATTGCCAACTTATACTTCGTCAAGCATATACTCCAGCTTTGCCACTTTAACCTTAACCACTTCAAGATGCTTATGATAGGGGCAATGAGGGATGAAAGCTAACAAGTACCATAATTTTTGGAAGCTCTTTTTGAAACTTGCAATCCTTACTTCCTTTTACAAAAATGCCTTTCTTCTACCACTATTGAGTCTCCACCTTCTACCTTTAGGCACCATTAAGAGAGCATAGTTGTCATTTTGTGTGTAGTGTTCCAAAGTTTATTAATTGATGTATATTGTGTTATTACTTGCTCTTGTTCTACTTGTTTCTAGTCACCCTTGTGAACTTTGCAGGTGTCCTATGCATTCTATTTGCTACTCTATGAGGGACAAGCTGATTGCCACTATGCTATGTTTTCTTCATGTGAAACAAACAAACGTTTTTCAATGCATGTTATTCATGATCTTTGTTTGTATCTTGTCATGTTGCATGCATAGTTACTATGTCCTATTGTTAGAACTCCATCTTTCATGCACATGTTTAGAGTTCTTTGATCCCAGCTTTCAATGCTTGCAAATGGTTGGATCTATTGTGACAGTGCATGTCACCTCAAAAATTATTCTGTTTATCACTTACCTACTCGAGGACGAGTAGGAGTTAAGCTTGGGGATGTTGATACGTTGGAAACTTATCTATAATTTTTGATGCTCCGTGCTTGTTTAGTATCCACTTTTCTTTACTTGTCCACACTTCGAGGTCCTTTTTACATGTTTTCTGGTACTAACCTACTAACAAGTTGCAACAGTGCCAGATTCCTATTTTCTGCTGGTTTTGGTTTTAGAGAAGTTAGTAAAGAAATATTCTCGGAATTGGACGGGACAAATGACAAAGTCAATTACTTTCCATGGGGAACAAGAAGTAGAGATGAGTCCCGGGAGGCCAGCCAGGGGGGCCAGACCCACCCCAGGAGCGGGTGGGCCCAGCCCAGCCCCACGCCTGGCTAGGGTTTGGTGGCCCTGGCCGCCTCCTCGGTATCCCCCTTCGCCTATAAGAAGCCCCCGATGCAGAAACCCTAAGGACCCGATCATAAATCCACGAAACCGTCTGCAGCCCCCGCCACCATCATCCCTAGATTGGGGGGATCTGAAGTTCTTCCCGGCACCCTGCCAGAGGGGAGATCATCTCAGAGGCCTTCTCTCTGGTATGATGCGTGAGTAGTTCCACCTTGGACTATGGGTCCATGTAGTAGCTAGATGGTTGTATCTCCTCCTTTGTGCTTTCATGTATAGATCTTGTGAGCTCTGTTCATGATCAAGATCTAATCTATTTGTAATCATGCATGTTGTGTTTGTGGGGATCCGATGGATATTGAGATTATTATGTTGGTTTGATTAATGGTTTTGTATTTTTGATTCTATCATGTCTGTGTTGTTTGTGATCTTGCATGCTCTCCGTTGTTAGTATCTACTTAGCCAAGTAGTTGCTAGTGACTCCAAGAGGGGGTATTTATGATCGATAGTGGGTTCATGCCTCTAGTTTCCAAGGGAAGTGACAGAAATCTCTTCGGTTGTAGATGTGTTGTTGCTACTAGGGAGAAAATAACAGTCTCTTGTTCATGGAACATGTGGACTGTTTACCTTACACACTTTGCTTAAAGCAGTTGTCTATTGCTTGCAACTTATTACTGGAAGGGGTTCGGATGATAACCTGAAGGTGGACTTCTAGTCATAGATGCCGTTGGATGGCGGTCTATGTATCTTTTTGTATTGCCCAATCAACCTCATAGGATCTTTTTAACTAGTAATTGCATTGTTATGCCTTGCTCAGTTCCTGTCAATTGCCCTACTGTAATTTGTTTACCCTTCATGCCATGTTGTTTATCTAAGGAGAGCACCTCTAGCGAACTATGGACCCCGGTCCAATCTTTAGCATTGATACATCTTCCACTTTTTCCTGTTTACTTGCTGCAAACCATTACCTTCCACACCATATGTTTAATCCTTTGTTACATCAAACCGATGAGCTTGACAACCTCACTGATTCGTTGGGGCAAAGTCTTGAGTTTGTGTTGTGCAGGTCTCCATGTTGCTTGCAACACCTGTGTGACGTTTCCTTCCTCCTTCTGGTTCGATAACCTCGGTCTCTACTGAGGGAAGACTTGCTGCTTGCTGCTTCACACCTTGCTCTTGGGATTTCCAACGAAGTGCTCCACGTCAGCACCATCATCCATGTAACATGGTCTAGTATTTTTGAAAAATGGGATGGTAGCATTTTAAAACTTTCATTTGGTAGTTGCTTCACAAAACATCCTTTTTTGCATTCGGAAAATGGAAAATGCATTTTTTGTGTGGCGAAATGGAAAACTTCATCCTGCAACATTGTTCGCCATACGAAGATGCACATGCGTGCATAATATGGGCATATTATCACAAACCATGTCGCCATTATGGCCATAACATTGGTCGTTTGACCTGAAACCCATGAAACCTCGAACAAGATAGGTCATTTCTATGAAGCTTTTTTAGAGATGCAATCAATATACCAAGTTTGGTATTTTTCCATTCAAATATGTCACATAATATGACACCACGCGAAAGATTTACCTCGTTTGGACCGTTTTTTATTTTATTATGCCCATTTCAAACTATGGTCAATACGGCGGACATGAAGGTTCTTAACTAGGGAATGAGACTCACAAAATTTTTGGTGGATCTTTGATAAAACATCATATTGTGAATCCAAAAATGATTTTTTCAAAAAATCATGAGCATTATATCATCTACATGTAGTTCAAATCCGACCCACTTCCTATCGATTCAGCACACATTTGTCTTTTTCGCGAGGGGTGGAACGAAAGGTTTGAGATACCCCGATTGGGACATTGTCCATGTAACATGGTCTAGTATTTTTGAAAAATGGGATGGTAGCATTTTAAAACTTTCATTTGGTGGTTGCTTCACAAAACGCCCTGTTTTTTGCATTCGGAAAATGGAAAATGCATTTTTTGTGTGGCAAAAAGGAAAACTTCATCCTGCAACATTGTTCGCCATCCGAAGATGCACATGCATGCATAATATGGGCATATTATTGATACGCCCAATTTGTATCACCATTCTATATCATAATTTACCTCTATTTATTGATATTTTTCTTATGATGAGGTATTACTTATGGCTTTTCATATGTTTATGCATGTTGGATGATTCCTAGAGGATGGACCGCCGGAGTCTGGATTCTGATGGAAAAGATGGTGTTTTTGTGCAATTTCACAAAGATCAGAAAAATACCAGAAAGATATGGAAACATATTATTTTACCAGAAGACGAAGGAAGCCAGAAGGAGGAGCGAAGGGGGGCCTCAGGGGGCCCACACCCCCCTAGGCGCGGGCCTACCTGACCCCACGCCTAGGGTGGATTTCGCCCACCTGCTCGGCCTCTGACTCCGCCCCCTCGCCTATATCTTCCCTACGGAATCCTAACACCAGGGGAGTGACCACAGATAGACTTCCGCCGCCTCTAGGAGGAGGAAAACACCGAGAGAGAAAGATCTCTCCGGCAAACAGATTTCTGCCGGGGAATTCCTTCCTGGAGAGGGGAGACCGTCGCCATCAACACCATCATCAAGCTAGGCTTCATCGGGATCATCATCATCATCATCCACACCATCATCTCCGCCAGCACCATCATCACCACTCTGTCCCGCTCTAACAATTGTGTTGGATATTTCTTAGTTCATTAGGGGAAACTTTCCTGGTGTTAATTACTATTGTAGTTGATTCTTGTGAGTGGAACCATTGGATTATTGTTTATGTTCAGATTTTTATCCATTATCATATCATCTTTGATCTTGATCCATATGATGTCTTGTGAGTAGTTCGTTTAGTTCTTGAGGACATGGGAGAAGTCATGTTGTTAGTCTGTGATGAGTTATTATTCAATGGTTTAGTATTTAAGTTGTGGTGTTATTCTTCTAGTGGTGTCATGTGAACGTCGACTACATGACACTTCACCATTTATAGGCCTAGGGGGATGCATTGTATATTTGGCTACTAATCGTGGGGTTGCCGGAGTGACAAAAACCTGAACTCCCGTTAGGACACCTTTGCACAAGGAAGCGTAGGATCTCCGAGTTTAAGGTTGTGGTTAGATTTATATCTTAATTACTTTCCTGTAATTATGGATGTTTGCAGGGGGTTGAATCACAAGTATGTATTAGTCCTAGGAAGGGCAGTATGTTAGCACAGGTTCACCCACACAACACTTACAAACACCAAAGAAGAGTACTCAGCTATTTGAAGTGAAAGCACTTGACAGAATTCCCATGTGTCCTCGAGAACGTTTGGTCCTTATAATTATTTCCACTGGCTTTTCCTTTGATAAGAAAGGATTGGGCCACTTGCTCCGTTTGTTCGTTACTTCTGTTACTTGCTTTTCGTTTTGTTGCCTTGTTAGAAAACCACTAAAAATCTGTTTCTAAGTATTCACAGGGATTTTCTGCTCCATACCACTGTTCAGCACCTTCTGCTCCTCGTTGGGATCGACACTCCTATTTATCGAAAGTACTATGATACACCCCCTATACTTGTGGGTCATCAAGACTATTTTCTGGCGCTGTTGCCGGGGAGTGAAGCGCTATTGAAGAGTGGAACTGGTAAGGGAAACTTTCACTATGAGTATTGCTTTTGTTACTACTTGTTACTTTGTTTCCAATATGGATAACTCACTTGGTTTTCTGTTTGGGAAAACTACTATCGCTGGTAGGGTAGTAGATGAACCACCTCTTGTTGAGATCGATCCTTTCAAGATACCTACAAGTATTCTTAATCGTGTTATGGATAATTATTATTTTGGGGATGGAAATGCCCATCCTGGTGATCACTTGCTTTTTATCCATGAATTATGCGGGTTGTTTAAGTGTGTAGGTATCACAACTGAACATGTGAAGAGGAAGTTACTCTCCATATCCTTGAAAGGGAGAGCTGAGGCATGGTATAAGATGCTGAAGAATGGACAATCCATGGAATGGGAGGAGATGGCATCTATCTTTTACTCTAAATTTTATCCTCCTAGTGAAATCCATAAGGATAGAAGTCTTATATATAACTTTTGGCCTCTTGATGGAGAGAGTACAGCTCAAGCTTGGGGGAGATTGAAGTTAGTAATGCTTAAATGTCCTCTTCATGAACTCCCTAACAATATTATTCTCAATAACTTTTATGCTAGGATTTCTCTTCATGATAAAGATTTACTAGATGCTTCGTGTGCTGGATCATTCACAAGTATGAAGGAAGAAGCTAAATGGGATCTTTTAGACCGTATTCAAGATAATACCGAGGCTTGGGAGAATGACAAAGGAAGAAAGTCAGGTATAAACTATGATTATGAGTGCATTAAATCTTTTATGGGAACTAATAACTTCCGTGATATTAGCAATAAGTTAGGTCTTGATCCTCAAGTTCTTGCGGAATGTTTTAATGCTTTTGCCTCCTATATTGAGATTCCCAAGAAAGAGTGGGACAAGTACCATGCTCCTTATAAAGACATTGTTACCCACGTTCCTGCCAGTATAGAGGTTTGTATTGTTGATCCTATTTTGCCTGAACCTTATGTTGAGAAGATCCCTTCTCCCTCCAAGGTAAGGGAGAAGTCTATTTTGGCTAATGTGGTTAGTAAAAGCACAAAGAAAACTGCAGGTTTCGATGAGCTTATTGATATCAAACATGTGGTAGCTATTGTGAAAGATCTTGTCACTAGAAATATAGAGGATGAGTATATTGTCTTCTGTGAAGACGCTTCTAATATTATCTCTCATCCTAGTAAGGCTAGAAAAGCTAGTGTTCTTGTGCTCTCTATTAAAATTGGTGATCATTGCTACTATGGTTTATGTGATATTGGTGCTAGTTCTAGTGCTATTCCTTATGAGCTTTATAAGGAAATTATGCATGAGATTGGTCTTTGTGAGCTTGAAGACATTGACGTGGCTATTCACCTTGCCAATAGAGAGCAAGTTTGCCCCATTGGTATTGTAAGAGATGTGGAGGTCCTTTGTGGTAAGATTAAATATCCTGCTGATTTTCTAGTACTTGGTAAAGAAGCTAGTAAAACCTATCCTATCATATTTGGTAGACACTTCCTTAATACTTGTGGGGCCATCATAGATTGTAGGAAGGAAAAAGTTTTGACTAAGTTTGCTGGAGAATCTTATGAGTTTAATTTTTCCAAATTTGCCAAAACCCCTTATGAAAATGAATTACCTGATGAGGATTTCAAGGTTGAACGACTTTCTACTATTTCTCTTGCTCCTAACAATGCTTTGCAGCAGTTCATGGAAGATCATGAAAGTGATGCCTTTATGAAGGAAAGAAATGAGATTGATGAGGTTTTCCTTCGTCAGCCTGAGTTACTTAAGCATAATCTACCTGTGGAAGATTTGGGTACCACACTACCACCTAAAGGGGATCCTGTTTTCGAATTAAAACCTTTACCTGATGATCTTAAATATGTTTATCTTGATGATAAGAAGATATATCCTATTATTATTAGTTCTAAACTTTCAGGGAAGGAAGAAGAAAGGTTATTGGATGTATTGAAGAAGCACCGAGGAGGTATGGGTTATACTCTTGATGATTTAAAAGGAATTTCTCCCACTATATGTCAGCATGCTATTAATATTGAGCCTGATGCTAAACCAGTTGTTGAGCGCCAGCGCCGTCTAAATCCTAAAATGAAGGAAGTGGTAAGAAATTAGGTATTAAAACTCCTTGATGGTGGTATTATTTATCCTATTGCTGATAGTCAATGGGTTAGCCTTGTTCATTGTGTTCCCAAGAAAGGGAGAATTACTGTTGTGCCCAATAAGGATAACGAGCTTATACCCCAGAGAGTAGTGGTTGGGTATAGAATGTGCATTGATTTTAGAAAGATTAATAAATTTACTAACAAAGATCATTGTCCTTTACCCTTTATTGATCAAATGCTTGAGAGGCTGTCCAAAAAGACTCACTTTTGCTTTCTTGATGGTTATTCTTGGTTTTCTCAAATCGCTATGAAAGCACAGGACCAGGAGAACCACTTTCACTTGTCCTTATGGTACTTATGCTTATAGGCGTATGCCTTTTGGTTTATGTAATGCTCCTGCTACCTTTCAGAGATGTATGTCTGCTATCTTTCATGGTTTTTGTGAAGAAATTGTGGAGGTTTTCATGGACGATTTTTCCGTCTATGGAAGTTCTTTTGATAAGTGTCTGCATAACCTTGATAAAGTTCTGCAGAGATGTGAAGAAACCAACCTTGTTCTTAACTGGGAGAAATGTCATTTCATGGTTAATGAAGAAATTGTTCTTGGACATAAGATCTCTGAAAGAGGTATTGAAGTTGACAGAGCCAAAATTGAAGTAATTGAGAAGATGCCTTGTCCTAGGGATATCAAAGGTATTCGTAGTATCCTTGGTCATGCTGGTTTCTATAGGAGATTTATTAAAGATTTCTCCAAAATTTCAAAGCCCCTTACTAATCTTCTTCAAAAAGATGTACCTTTTGTTTTTGATGATGATTGTAAGGAAGCTTTTGAAACTTTGATGAAAGCTTTAAAAACTGCTCCTATAGTCCAACCACCTGATTGGAGTTTACCTTTTGAAATCATGTGTGATGCTAGTGACTTTGCAGTGGGTGCTGTCCTTGGACAACATGTTGACAAGAACCTGAATGTTATTCATTATACTAGCAAGACTCTAGATGCTGCTCAAAATAATTATGCTACTACTGAAAAAGAGTTCTTAGCTGTAATCTTTGCTTGTGATAAGTTTAGACCTTATATTGTTGATTCTAAGGTTACTATTCATACTAACCATGCAGCTATTAAGTACCTTATGACAAAGAAGGACGCTAAGCCTAGGCTTATAAGGTGGGTGTTTCTTTTGCAAGAGTTTGATTTGCATATTATGGATAGGAAAGGTGCTGATAATCCTGTTGCTGATAATTTATCTCATTTGGAAAACATTTCTTTTGACCCTTTGACTGTTAATGATAATTTTCCAAATGAACAGTTAGTTGCAATAAGGGTAAGTCCACATGATAATCCTTGGTATGCTGATTATGCTAACTTTATTGTTTCCAAGTATTTGCCTCCAACCTTTACAGCCCAGCAAAGAAGGAAATTCTTCTATGATCTAAGGCATTACTTTTAGGATGACCCACACCTATATAAAGGAGTAGATGGCATTATGCAAAGATGTGTTCCAGAATTTGAACAACAAGAGATTTTGAGAAAATGTCATGGCAGTGCTTATGGAGAACATCATGCTGGAGACAGGACTGCACAAAAGGTTTTACAATATGGATTTTATTGGCCTACTCTCTTTAAAGATGCAAGGAAGTTTATCTTATCCTGTGATGAATGCCAATGAGTAGGTACCATCTCTAGACGCAATGAAATGCCTCTGAATTATTCTCTTGTTATTGAACCTTTTGGTTGTTGGGGATTTGACTTTATGGGGCCTTTTCCTCCTTCAAAACGGTATACTCATATTCTTGTTGTTGTTGATTATGTTAGAAAGTGGGTAGAAGCCATACCTACAAGTAGTGCTGATGGTAAGACTGATGGAGGCTCCCATTTTATTCATGGGGGTTTTAGAAAAACTCTCACTAAGTATGATGTAAACCACAGAATAGCTTCAGCTTATCACCCCCAAACTAGTGGGCAAATAGAACTTTCCAATAGGGAAATTAAATCTATCTCGCAGAAGGCTGTCAATAGGTCTAGAAAAAATTGGGCTAAAAAGTTGAATGACGCTTTGTGGGCTTATAGAACTGCTTATAAAAATCCTATGGGGATGTGTCCTTACAAAATGGTCTATGGGAAAGCTTGTCACTTGCCTTTAGAATTAGAACACAAAGCTTATTGGGCAGTGAAAGATTTGAATAGATATTTTGGACTTGCTAGTGAGAAAAGACTGCTCGATTTAAGTAATCTAGATGAGTGGAGAGGGGAAGCTTACGAAAATGCTAGGCTCTTTAAGGAAAAAGTAAAAAGATGGCATGATAGGAGAATTCTCAAAAGGTAGTTCCATGTTGGTGAGAAAGTTCTTTTGTATAGGTCTCGTCTCAGATTTTTTGTAGGGAAACTACTCTCCAGATGGGAAGGACCTTTTGTTATCAAGGAAGTGTACCATTCAGGTGCCATCAAAATCTCTTCTATGAAGGATGAGACAACATAGGTGGTTAATGGTCAAAGACTAAAACATTATATTTCTGGAGATTCTTACAATGAAGAAGTGGATTTCATTCGAATGGTGACTCGAGAAGAATTTATCAAGAACCAAACACCAGAAACTACAGAGTTCGTCTTTGAATAGGTAAAAGTAGTGAAAACAGAAGATGCGTGAAACCCCAATCTTTTTATATTTTTGATGTTTTTAACACATAAGGGAAGTTACGAGACAAAACTAAAGAGGAAATGGAGCCCGGGGTGGACAAACCCACCCCAGGCGCGAGCCCAGCCTGGTCGCGCCTGGAGGGGGTTTGCCACCCCGAACTCCGTCTCCGCTTTGTTTCCATGTCAAAACTTTCCTTATGCATTGAATCTTCGTAATATATAACCCCCCGGATCCCCCGAGGTTCGTGCATCGTGTTCTCGTTGTGTTTTCGTTTCGATCTATTTCTGTCAGGAAACCTTCTAAAGTTTAGAGCAACATGGCCTCCGCCAACGACGAAGGCAAGAAGCCCGAGAAAGAAGAACCTCAAGATTCCAAGGAGGAAGAGATCTAGGAAGGATATGAAGGTGACATTGAGGAGCTTAACAAGAGAACACCCACACCACCGAAGGAGTAATTCATCATCAGGTTTGGCATCCCCTTGGCTTGTTCCAAGCTTGGGGGAGTGCCGCGGTATCACAACCATTATCTTTATCTTTTACCTTTTAAGTGGATTCATATCTATGGTAGAGAGGTTATTTTATAGTTTGGTTTGCATGTGGAAGTATCTCTCCTTTAGTTGATTATCTATGTATCCCTTGCTGTGAGTGCCTTTATTGAATATTAATGAGAAGTCTCATCTTTTACTTTTTGCACTTCTTATTTTTAGTTTGCAATCTCTATTATATAATGGATCTTGTTGTTCAGTATTGGCACCACTTTGGGATCATCAAGTGGATCTAAATTGGTTTTGGCAAACCGGGTTCTGGTCAGTGGCATTAGTTTGAAAGAAAAGAAAGAAAGAAAAAGCTTACAGGTATGTGGTATCATTTGTTTTCTTTCTTGTTGGCTCATAAGCTTAGTATTCCTTATTTAAGATTCTTTTGTGTCTTCAAGGAAGATTGCATGTTTGGCTTTATTACTTGTATGTTTGCTTGTTTCTTTCAACTTTCTTGCTTGCTACCCAACCTTGCTAGCCAAAAACCTATTTTGAGAAGGCATACTTCTCATGTTTCCAAAACCCTTTGAACCAAAAACCTTTTCCATTTGTGTCCACCATATCTACCTAGTAGCTGTTGCTATTCCTAACAAATTCTCAAGATTCATCTACCTGTCAAATTAAAAAGTATTTTGTTATGTGAAAACTAGTTAGTAAAGCTCTCACGAACTTGATGGCACACTTTATTACTTGCCCCTAATAAACTTGAACCATTGTGAACATCGAAGTTGTATATCCTTGCATCTATATGTTGGAATTAGCAGAACCGTGCTGTCACGGGGAACGTTTTCAACATTGCACTTGTACTCTGTACACAGTTGATATCGTGCTCTTTTTTCTATGGATGTCAACGGTGTGAAATAAAGAGGGAACTTGTAAGTCCATGGAGTTTGTATTCTGTGTTAGAGAAAAGCCTGGGCCACTAGCCTAAGCCATGCTTAATCATGGTAGAAACTTGCAGCATCACTATAGTGAGTCATCTATGAAGCATCCTCAATAAAAAACTATATACATAGTAAATAAAAATATTGCTGAGATGCTCATTGTCTGATTGCCTTGTCATTTTGGTTATGGGAAAGCTCCTGTACCATGTGCAAGGGGTACCCGTTGGCGGTTCTCAATGATATGCAAATACTTACAATGACAAGAACTTACTTGGACCCAAAGTTGAGTATGCATGAGGAGTGGCCCTCATATTCAAGGGACATGAGATTGCCAAGTTATATTTCGTCAAGCATATACTCCATCTTTGTTCACTTTAACCTTAATCATCTAAAGATGCTTATGATAGGGGAAATGAGGGATCAAAGCTAGTAAGTATCATAATCTTTTGGAAGCTCTTTATGACTTGTAATCCCTGCTACCCTCTAAGAAGGGAACTTTCTACCAGTTACCAATTGAGTCAGTAAACCTACTTCCTCTCTATCTCCAGCAAGCTTTTGAGTTGTTGTGTTTCAGGCATTTATATGGTGATTTATTCAATCATGTTCTTTATCTCCCTTGTTTGCACAAAACTCTTATCTATTGAGTATTACTTTAAAAGTCTTCACTTGTGAAAAACCTTTTTGAGCAAAGAGTGTTCCTGTTTTGAGACTCCTACAAAAAAAAGCTTTTGTGAAGCTGTTTGCCAGGTGTTCTCTGACCAAGAACAAGTTTGCCAATTCCAATTATGATTTATCTTTATGCATCTCTATTTGTGACTGCTTGGTTGCAAGCTAAGTTATATAATGGTGAGTTGCTTTCTTCTATGAGTTGTGCAACGGTAAGTGTGATGCTTCTTGTTCGTATTCTTTTATCGACACTTCACTCCGTAAACCTATGGACATGTTTACTGAGCTCAGTATTCGCTTGGGGACAAGCGAAGTCTAAGCTTGGGGGAGTTGATACGCCCAATTTGCATCACCATTCTATATCATAATTTACCTATATTCATTGATATTTGTCATATTATGAGGTATTACTTATGGCTTTTCATCTGTTTATGCATGTTGGATCAGTCCTGGAGGATGGACTGCCGGAGTCTAGATTCTGATGGAAAATAACAGAAAAATATACAACCATATTATTTTACCAGAAGCAAGAAGGAGGAGCAAAGGGGGGCCTCAGGGGGCCCACACCCCCTAGGCGCAGGCCCACCTGACCCCGCGCAATCTCCACCAGCACCATCATCACCACTCTGTCCTGCTGTAACAATTGTGTTGGATATTGCTTAGTTCATTAGGGGAAACTTTCCTGGTGTTAATTACTATTGTAGTTGATGCTTGTGAGTGGAACCATTGGATTACTGTTTATGTTCAGATTGTTATCCATTATCATATCATCTTTGATCTTGATCCATATGATGTCTTGTGAGCAGTTCGTTTAGTTCTTGAGGACATGGGAGAAGTCAAGTTGTTAGTAGTGAATATGTGATGAGTTATTATTCAATGGTTTAGTATTTAAGTTGTGGTGCTATTCTTCTAGTAGTGTCATGTGAACGTCGACTACATGACACTTCACCATTTATGGGCCTAGGGGGATGCATTGTGTATTTGGCTACTAATTCTGGGGTTGCCGGAGTGACAGAAACCTGAACCCCCATTAGGACACCTTTGCATAAGGGAGCATAGGATCTCAGAGTTTAAGGTTGTGGTTAGATTTATATCTTAATTACTTTCCTGTAGTTACGGATGTTTGCAGGGGGTTTAATCACAAGTATGTACTGGTCCTAGGAAGGGCAGTATTTTAGCACAGGTTCACCCATACAACACTTACAAACACCAAAGAAGAGTACTGAGCTATTTGAAGTGAAAGCACTTGACAGAATTCCCATGTGTCCTCGAGAATGTTTGGTCCTTATAAGCATTTCCACCAGCTTGTCCTTTGCTAAGAAAGGATTGGGCCACTTGCTCCGTTTGTTCGTTACTTCTGTTACTTGCTTTTTGTTTTGTTGCCTTGTCAGAAAACCACTAAAAATCCATTTACTAAGTATTCACAGGGATTTCCTGCTCCATACCACTGTTCACCACCTTCTGGTCCTCGTTGGGATCGACACTCCTATTTATCTAAAGTACTACGATACAGTCCTATACTTGTGGGTCATCAATTATCACAAACTATGCCGCCATTCCGGCCATAACATTGGTCGTTTGACCTGAACGCCATGAAACCTCGAACAAGATAGGTCATTTCTATGAAGGTTTTTTCGAGATGCAACCAATATATCAAGTTTGGTATTGTTCCTTTCAAATATGTCACATTATATGACACCACGGGAAATATTTACCTCGTTTAAACCGTTTTTGAATTTATTATGCGCATTTCCAACTATGGTAAAAACGGCGGACATTAAGGTTCTTAGCTAGGGAGTGAGCCTCACAAAAATTTCGGTCGATCTCTCATAAAACAACATATTTTGAATCCAAAAATGATTTTTTCAAAAAATCATGAGCATTATATCATGTACATGTAGTTCAAATCGGACCCACTTCCTACCAATTCTGCAGATATTTGTCTTTTTTGCGAGGGGTGGACTGAAAGGCTTGAGATACCCTGATTGGGACATTGTCCATGTAATATGGTCTAGTATTTTTGAAAAATGGGATGGTAGCATTTTAAAACTTTCATTTGGTGGTTGCTTCACAAAATGCCCTGTTTCTTGCATTGAGAAAATGGAAAATGAATTTTTTGTGTGGCGAAAAGGAGAACTTACTCCTGCAACATTGTTCGCCATCCGAAGATGCACATGCATGCATAATATGGGCATATTATCACGAACTATGCCGCGATTCCGGCCATAACATTGGTCATTTGACCTGAAAGACATGAAACCTCGAACAAGATAGGTCATTTCTGTGAAAGTTTTTTTGAGATGCAATCAATTAACCAAGTTCAGTATTTTTCCTTGCAAATATGTCACATAATATGACACCGAGTGAAAGATTTACCTTTATTGGACCGTTTTTGAATTTATTATACCCATTTCAAACTATGGTCAAAACGACGGACATAAAGGTTCTTAGCTAGGGAATGAGCCTCACAAATATTTTGGGGAATCTCTGATAAAACATCATATTGTGAATCCAAAAATTATTTTTTTCAAAAAATCATGAGCATTATATCATCTAAATGTACTTCAAATCGGACGCACTTCCTACCGATTCGGCAGACATTTGTCTTTTCTACGAGGGGTGGAACAAAAGTTTTGAGATACCCCGATTGGGACATTGTCTATGTAACATGGTATAGTATTTTTGAAAAATGGGATGGTAGCATTTTAAAACTTTCATTTGGTGGTTGCTTCACAAAACGCCCCGTTTTTTGCATTCGGAAAACGGAAAATGAATTTTTTGTGCGGCGAAAAGGAAAACTTCCTCCTGCAACATTGTTTGCCATCCAAAGATGCACATGCATGCATAATATGGGCATATTATCACAAACTATGCCGCGGATCTGGACATAACATTGGTCTTTTGACCTGGAAGCCATGAAACCTCGAACATGATAGGTCATTTCTGTGAAAGTTTTTTCGAGATGCAATCAATATACAAAGTTTGGTATTTTTCCTTGCAAATATGTCACATAATATGACACCACGTGAAAGATTTACCTCGTTTGGACCTTTTTTGAATTTATTATGCCCATTTCAAACTATGGTCAAAACGTCGGACATGAAGGTTCTTAACTAGGGAATTAGCGTCACAAAAGTTTTGGTGTATCTCTGATAAAATATCATTTTGTGAATCCAAATTTTTAAAAAAAAAATCATGAGAATTATATCATCTACATGTAGTTCAAATCGGACCCACTTCCTACCGATTCGGCAAACAATTGTCTTTTTCGCGAGGGGTGGAACGAAAGGTTTGAGATACCCCGATTGGGATATTGTCCATGTAACATGGTCTAGTATTTCTATAAAATGGGATGGTAGCATTTTAAAAATTTCATTTGGTGGTTGTTTCACAAAACCCCCTTTTTGCATTTGGAAAATGCAAAATGCATTTTTTGTGTGGAGAAAAGGAAAACTTCCTCCTGCAACATTGTTCGCCATCCGAAGATGCACATGCATGCATAATATGGACATATTATCACAAACTATGCCGCTATTCCGGCCATATCATTGGTCGTTTGACCTGAAAGCCATGAAACCTCGAACAAGATAGGTCATTTCTATGAAGGTTTTTTCGAGATGCAATCAATATACCAAGTTTGGTATTTTTCCTTTCAAATATGTCACATAATATGACACCACGCGAAAGATTTACCTCGTTTGGATCATGTTTGAATTTATTATGCCCATTTGAAATTATGGTCAAAATGGCGGACATGAAGGTTCTTAGCTAGGGGATGAGCTTGGAAATTTTTTTGGTGGATCTCTGATAAAACATCATATTGTGAATCCAAAAATGACTTTTTCAAAAAATCATCAGCATTATATCATGTACATGTTGTTCAAATCGGACTCACTTCCTACCGATTCTACAGACATTTATCTTTTTCGCGAGGGATGGACCGAAAGGTTTGAGATACCCCGATTGGGACATTGCCATGTAACACGGTCTAGTATTTTTGAAAAATAGGATGGTAGCATTTTAAATCTTTCATTTGGTGATTGCTTCACAAAACTCCCTATTTTTTGCAATCGGAAAATGGATAATGTATTTTTGTGCGACGAAAAGGAAAACTTCCTCCAACAACATTATTTGCAATCCGAAGGTTCACATGCGTGCATAATATGGGCACATTATCAAAAACTATGCCGTGATTTCGGCCATAACATTGGTCGTTTGACCTGAAAGCCATGAAACCTCGAACAAGATAGGTCATTTCTGTGAAGGCTTTTTCGAGATGCAATCAATATACCAAGTTTGGTATTTTTCCTTACAAATATGTCACATAATATGACACCACGCGAAAGATTTACCTTGTTTGGACCATTTTTGAATTTATTATGCCCATTTCAAACTATGGTCAAAACGGCGGACATGAAGGTTCTTAGCTAGGGAATGAGCCTGGCAAACATTTTGGTGGATCTCTGATAAAACATCATATTGTGAATCGAAAAATGATTTTTCAAAAATTCATGAGCATTTTATCATCTATATGTCGTTCACATCGGACCCACTTCCTACCGATTCGGCAGACATTTGTCTTTTTCGCGAGGGGTGGAACGAAAGGTTTGAGATACCCCGATTGGGACATTGTCCATGTAACAATGTTTTAGTATTTTTGAAAAATGGGATGGTAGCATTTTAAAACTTTCATTTGGTGGTTGCTTCACAAAACGCCCTGTTTTTTGCATTCGGAAAATGGAAAATGCATTTTTTATGCGGTGAAAAGGAAAACTTCCTCCTGCAACATTGTTCGCCATCCGAAGATGCACGTGCATCCTAAATATGGGCATATTATCACAAACTATGCCGCGGATCTGGCCATAACATTGGTCTTTTGACCTGAAAGCCATGAAACCTCGAACAAGATACGTCATTTCTATGAAGGTTTTTTAGAGATGCAATCAATATACCAAGTTTAGTATTTTTCCTTTTAAATATTTCACATAATATGATACCATGCAAAAGTTTTACCTCGTTTGGACCTTTTTTGAATTTATTATGCCCATTTCAAACTATGGTCAAAACGACGGACATGAAGGTTCTTAACTAGGGAATCAGCCTCACTAAATTTTTGGTGGATCTCTGATAAAACATCATTTTGTGGATCCAAAAATGATTTTTTTCAAAAAAATCATGAGCATTATATCATCTACATGTAGTTCAAATCGGACCCACTTCTTGCCGATTCGGCAGACATTTGTCTTTTTCGCGAGGTGTGGAACCAAAGGTTTGAGATATCCCAATGGGACATTATCCATGTAACATGGTCTAGTATATTTGAAAAATGGGATGGTAGAATTTTAAAACTTTCATTTGGTGGTTGCTTCACAAAATGCCCGTTTTTTGCATTCGGAAAATGGAAAATGCATTTTTTGTGCGGCGAAAAGGAAAACTTCCTCCTACAACATTGTTCGCCATCCGAAGATTCACATGCATGCATAATATGGGCATATTATTACAAACTACGCCGCGATTCCGGCCATAACATTGGTCGTTTGACCTGAAAGCGATGAAACCTCGAACAAGATATGTCATTTCTATGAAGGTTTTCTCGAGATGCAATCAATATACCAAGTTTGGTGTTTTTCATTTCAAATGTGTCACATAATATGACACCACGTGAAAGATTTACCTCGTTTGAGCCATTTTTGAATTTATTATGCCCATTTCAAACTATGGTCAAAACGGCGGACATGAAGGTTCTTAACTAGGGAATGAGCCAAACAAAAATTTTGGTGGATCTCCGATAAAGCATCATATTGTGAATCCAAATTTTTTTTTCAAAAAATCATGAGCATTATATCATCTATATGTAGTTCAATCTAGACCCACTTCCTACCAATTCGGTAGACATTTGTCTTTTTTGTGAGGGGTGGAACGAAAGGTTTGAGATACCCCGATTGGGACATTGTCTATGTAACATGGTATAGTATTTTTTAAAAATGGGATGGTAGCATTTTAAAATTTTCATTTGGTGGTTGCTTCACAAAACGCCCCGTTTTTTGAATTGAGAAAATGGAAAATGCATTTTTTGTGCGGCGAAAAGGAAAACTTCCTCCTGCAATATTGTTCGTCATCCGAAGATGCACATGCATGCATAATATGGGCATATTATCACAAACTATGTCACAGATCTCGCCATAACATTGGTGTGTTGACCTAAAAGCGATGAAACCTCAAACAAGATAGGTCATTCTATGAAGTTTTTTTCAAGATGCAATCAATATGCCAAGTTTGGTATTTTACCTTTTAAATATGTCACATAATATGATACCACACAAAAGATTTACCTCGTTTAGACCGTTTTTTAATTTATTATGCCCATTTCAAACTATGGTCAAAACGGGGACATGAAGGTTCTTAACTAGGGAATCAGCCTCCCAAATTTTTGGTGGATCTCTGATAAAACATCATTTTGTGAATCCAAAAATGATTTTTTTCAAAAAATCATGAGCATTATATCATCTACATGTAGTTCAAATTGGACCCACTTCCTACCGATTCGGCAGACATTTGTCTTTTTCGCGAGGGGTGGAACCAAAGGTTTGAGATACACCGATTGGGACATTATCCATGTAACATGGTCTAGTATTTTTGAAAAATGGGAGGGTAGCATTTTAAAACTTTCATTTGGTGGTTGCTTCACAAAATGCCCTGTTTTTTGTATTCAGAAAATGGAAAATGCATTTTTTGTGCGGCGAAAAGGAAAACTTCCTCCTACAACATTGTTTGCCATCCGAAGATGCACACGCATGCATAATATGGGCATATTATTACAAACTACGCCGCGATTCCGGCCATAACATTTGTCGTTTGACCTGAAAGCCATGAAACCTCGAACAAGATAGGTCATTTCTATGAAGGTTTTTTCGAGATGCAATCAATATACCAAGTTTGGTATTTTCCTTTCAAATATGTCAAATAATATGATACCACGCGAAATATTTACCTTGTTTGGTCCGTTTTTAAATTTATTATGCCCATTTCAAACTATGGTCAAAACGGTGGACATGAAGGTTCTTAACTAGGAAATGAGCCTCACAAAAATTTTGGTGGATCTCTGATAAAACATCATATTGTGAATCGAAAAATGATTTTGTCAAAAAATCATGAGCATTATATCATCTACATGTAGTTCAAATCGGACCCACTTCCTATCGATTTGGTAGATATTTGTATTTTTTGCGAGGGGTGGAACGAAAGGTTTGAGATACCCCGATTGGGACATTGTCCATGTAACATGGTCTAGTATTTTTGTAAAATGGGATGGTAGCATTTTAAAACTTTCATTTGATGGTTGCTTCACAAAATGCCATGTTTCTTGCATTGAGAAAATGGAAAATGCATTTTTTTGCGGCGAAAAGGAAAACTTCCTCCTGCAACATTGTTCGCCATCCGAAGATGCACATGCATGCACAATATGGGCATATTATCACAAACTATGCCGCGGATCTAACCATAACATTGGTCATTTGACGTGAAAGCCATGAAACCTCGAACAAGATAGGTTATTTCTATGAAGGTTTTTTTGAGATGCAATCAATATAGCAAGTTTAGTATTTTTCCTTTTAAATATGTCACATAATATGATACCACGTGAAAGATTTACCTCGTTTCGACTGTTTTTGAATTTATTATGCCCATTTCAAACTATGGTCAAAACGGCAGACATGAAGGTTTTTAACTAGGAAATCAGCCTCCAAAACTTTCAATGAATCTCTGATAAAACATCATTTTATGCATATAAAAATGATTTTTTTTTCACAAAATCATGAGCATTATATCATCTACATGTAGATCAAATCGGATCCACTTCCTGCCGATTCGGCAGACATATGTATTTTTTCGCGAGGGGTGGAACCAAAGGTTCGAGATACCCCGATTAGGACATTATCCATGTAACATGGTCTAGTATTTTTGAAAAATGGGATGGTAGCATTTTACAACTTCCATTTCGTGGTTGCTTCATAAATTGCCCCATTTTTTGCATTCGGAAAATGGAAAATGCATTTTTTGTGCGACAAAAAGGAAACTTTCTCCTGCAACATTGTTCGCCATCCGAAGATGGACATGCATGCATAATATGGGCATATTATCACAAACTATGCCGCGATTCCGGCCATAACATTGGTCGTTTGACCTGAAAGCCATGAAATCTCGAAGAAGATAGGTCATTTCTATGAAGTTTTTTTCGAGATGCAATCAATATACCAATTTTGGTATTTTTCCTATCAAATATGTCACATAATATGACACCACGTGAAATATTTCCCTCGTTTGGACCATTTTTTAATTTATTATGCCCATTTTAAACTATGGTCAAAACGGCGGACATGAAGGTTCTTAACTAGGGAATGAGCCTCACAAAAAATTTGGTGGATCTCTGATAAAACATCATATGGTGAATCGAAAAATCATTTTTTTCAAAATATCATGAGCATTATATCATCTACATGTAATTCAAATTGGACCCACTTCCTACCGATTCGTCAGACATTTGTATTTTTCGCGAGGGGTGGAACGAAAGGTTTGATATACCCCGATTGGGAAATTGTCCATGTAACATGGTCTAGTATTTTTGTAAAATGGGATGGCAGCATTTTAAAACTTTCATTTGATGGTTGCTTCACAAAATGCCCTGTTTCATGCATTGAGAAAATGGAAAATGTATTTTTTGTGCGGCGAAAAGGAAAACTTCCTCCTGCAATATTGTTCGCCATACGAAGATGCACATGCATGCATAATATGGGCATATTATCACAATCCATGCCACGTATCTGGCCATAACATTGGTCATTTGACGTGAAAGCCATGAAACCTCGAACAAGATAGGTCATTTCTATGAAGGTTTTTTCGAGATGCAATCAATATACCAAGTTTGGTATTTTTTCTTTTAAATATATCACATATTATGATACCACGCGAAAGATTTACCTTGTTTGGACTGTTTTTGAATTTATTATGCCCATTTCAAACTATGGTCAAAACGACGGACATGAAGGTTCTTAACTAGGGAATCAGCCTCCAAATATTTCTGTGGATCTCTGATAAAACATCATTTTCTGCATCCAAAAATGATTTTTTTTCAAAAAATCATGAGCATTATATCATCTATATGTAGTTCAAATAGGACCCACTTCCTACCGATTCGGCAGACATTTATATTTTTCGCGAGGGGTGGAACCAATGGTTTGAGATACCCCGATTGGGACATTATCCATGTAACATGGTCTAGTATTTTTAAAAAATGGGATGGTAGCATTTTAAAACTTTCATTTGGTGGTTGCTTCATAAAATGCCCCTTTTTGCATTCGGAAAATGGAAAATGCATTTTTTGTGCGGCTAAAAGGAAAACTTCCTCCTGCAACATTGTTCGCCATCCGAAGATGCACATGCATGCATAATATGGGCATATTATCACAAACTATGTCGCGATTCCGGCCATAACATTGGTCGTTTGACCTGAAAGCCATGAAATCTCGAACAAGATAGGTCATTTCTATAAAGGTTTTTTCGAGATGCAATCAATATACCAAGTTTAGTATTTTTCCTTTCAAATATGTCACATAATATGACACCACGCGAAAGATTTTCCTCGTTTGGACCGTTTTTGAATTTATTATGCCCATTTCAAACTATGGTCAAAACGGCAGACATGAAGGTTCTTAACTAGGGAATGAGCCTCACAAAATTTTTGGTGGATCTCTGATAAAACATCATATTGTGAATCCAAAAATGATTTTTACAAAAAATCATGAGCATTATATCATCTACCTGTAGTTCAAATCGGACCCACTTCCTACCGATTCGACAGATATTTGTATTTTTCACGAGGGGTGGAACGAAAGGTTTGAGATACCCTGATTGGGACATTGTCCATGTAACATGGTCTAGTATTTTTCAAAAATGGGATGGTAGCATTTCTAAACTTTCATTTGGTGGTTGCTTCATAAAATACCCTGTTTCTTGCATTGAGAAAATGGAAAATGCATTTTTTGTGCGGCGAAAAGGAAGTCTTCCTCCTGCAACATTGTTATCCATCTCAAGATGCACACGCATGCATAATATGGGCATATTATCACAAACTATGTCGTGATTCAGGCCATAACATTGGTCGTTTGACCTGAAAGCCATGAAACCTCGAACAAGATAGGTCATTTCTATGAAGGTTTTTTGATATGCAATCAATATACCATGTTTGGTTTTTTCCTTTCAAATATGTCACATAATATGATACCACGCGAAAGATTTACCTCGTTTGGACCGTTTTTGAATTTATTATGCCCATTTCAAACTATGGTCAAAACGACGAACATGAAGGTTCTTAACTAGGGAGTGAGCCTCAAATTTTTTTTGGTGGATCTCTAATAAAACATCATATTATGAATCCAAAAATAAATTTTTCAAAAAATCATGAGCATTATGTCATCTACATGTAGTTCAATCTGGACCCACTTCCTACCGATTCAGCAGACATTTGTCTTTTTTGCGAGGGGTAGAACGAAATGTTTGAGATACCCCGATTGGGACTTTGTCCATTTAACATGGTCTAGTATTTTTGAAAAATGGGATGGTAGCATTTTAAATCTTTCATTTGGTGGTTAATTGCTTCACAAAATGCCCCGTTTTTTGCATTGAGAAAATGGAAAATGCATTTTTTGTGCGGAAAAAAGGAAGCCTTTCTCCTGCAACATTGTTTGCCATTCGAAGATGCACATGCATGCATAATATGGGCATATTATCACAAACTATGTGACGATTCTAGCCATAACATTGGTCGTTCGACCTGAAAGCCATGAAACCTCGAACAAGATAGGTCATTTCTATGAAGGTTTTTTGATATGCAATCAATATACCATGTTTGGTTTTTTCCTTTCAAATATGTCACATAATATGACACTACGCGAAGGATTTACCTCGTTTGGACCGTTTTTGAATTTATTAGGCCCATTTCAAACTATGGTCAAAACGACTGACATGAAGGTTCTTAACTAGGGAATGAGCCTCACAAAAATTTCGGTGGATCTCTGATAAAACATCATATTGTGGTTCCAAAAATGATTTTTTCAAAAAATCATGAGCATTATATCATCTACATGTAGTTCAAATCGGACCATCTTCCTACCGATTCGGCAGACATTTGTATTTTTTGCGAGGGGTGGAACGAAAGGTTTGAGATACCCCGATTGGGACATTGTCCATGTAACATGGTCTAGTATTTTTTAAAAATGGGATGGTAGCGTTTTAAAACATTCATTTGGTGGTTCCTTCACAAAATGGCCCATTTTTTGCATTCGAAAAATGGAAAAAATGCATTTTTTGTGCGAAGAAAAGGAAAACTTCCTATCACAACATTGTTCGCCATCCGAAGATGCACATGCATGCATAATATGGGCATATTATCACAAACTATGTCGCGATTCCGGCTATAAGATTGGTATGTCACCTGAAAGCCATGAAACCTTGAACAAGATAGGTCATTTCTGTGAAGGTTTTTTCGAGATGCAATCAATATACCAAGTTTAGTATTTTTCTTTGCAAATATGTCACATAATATGACACCACGTGAAATATTTACCTCGATTGGACCATTTTTGAATTTATTATGCCTATTTCAAACTATGGACAAAACGGCGGAAATGAAGGTTCTTAGCTAGGGAATGAGACTCACAAAAAAATCGGTGGATCCCTGATAAAACTTCATATTTTGAATCAAAAAATGATTTTTTTCAAAAAATCATTAGCATTATATCATGTCATGTAGTTCAAATTGGACCAACTTCGTGCAGATTTGGCAGACATTTGTCTTTTTCACGAGGGGTGGACCGAACGGTTTGAGATACCCCGATTGGGACATTATGCATGTTATGTGGTCTAGTAGTTTTAAAAAATTGGGTGGTACCATTTTGACACTTTCGTTTGGTGGTTGGTTCACAAAATGGCTAATTTTTTCGCTCGGAAAATGGAAAATAAACCAGAACCGTTGGATCAACATGGAATGGACGAAAGAGATTGAGATCAGGGCCTGTTGGCGTGGATCCCGACTAACTACGGCAAGTCCCTGCCGTAATGATCATCTCTCTGCAACCCTCCCCTCCCCCCTCTTTCTATTCCACCTCGTGGAACCTTAGACCTATTCATCCAACACAAACCCTAGTCCTGCATATCGGTTGTTCAGAGAGGTCCATGGCGATGGTGGATCCATCCACCGGGCAGATCGACGTTGTCAAGACCAGGATGCAGCTTGACAGCACGGGGTGCTACCGCGGCATCGCGCACTGGAGCGCTGCCATCGCGCGCACCGAGGGAGACTCTTTGGAAGGGCCTCACGCCTTTTGCAACTCACCTCCCGCTAAAGTAAGCTGTCCGCCTCGGATCCAACGTCATGTGGCAGTCCGCCTTCATGGAGCCCCACCACCGGCTAGGTCTCCGCGCAGGGGGCTCACGTACGGGTTTGGCGCTGGCGTCCTCGAGGCGCTCATCATCATTACCCATTCGAGGTAAGATTGCATACATCTGTTCCTGTTACTTTCTTCTATGAGTTACCAGTAAAATACTTGTATAAACTGATGCCTGGAGTCAATAGTATACTCATATTATTATGCTTTCAAGTTTAAAATACTTGTTCTGCAAATCTTTCCCACTTTTACATTTGTTAAAAATGACTACATCAAGCGACCTCCAGAAGACTGAATGACTATTTGAAAATAAAGAAATGTGCCATTTAAGTTGGAAGGTTTAGTCATCTCTCAGTTTATATGGTCGCTGAAGTTCCTTTTCAACATAGCCTAATCAAAATTGTTCTGTTCTACAGATACACTGGTACAATTGTGGGCATTACCAGGCTGAATGGGATGAACATAAATATGCTGAAAGGCCTGAGCGAGTGAGAATATGGGATACTGAACTCCAGAAAACACTTAGTGTTCCCTTCAGCAGCACTGAATTCAAAGTGATAGTGCCTTCCTGGTTATGTATGTACTTCACAACCAAGCTGCAAAAAACTTATAGAATCATGTTGTAAGTTGAAACAATTCTAATCCTGGCAATTTGTCCTTTGGGATTCAAAAATGATAGTGTGTACTTATTGTTCAATCATTCATGCTTGATGTATCTAAACATGACATCTAGAGTACTTCCCTTGATATATACATTCCTCTAGTTGTTTTGATTTCCGATTAGTGGTGCTTTATGCTGAGATTTACTAAGATGTCTTCTATTGCTATGCTTATATTAGCCACACCATAAGACACCAGAACCGCGGCCTAGGCGACCTCCACTGTCGCATAGCCATGTTGTAGGTAAGTCCCCAGTTCCCCCTTTTCTCCCCTACTTTCTTCATTAGGCATGAGTGTACTATGTTCTTTTTTACTTGCATTATCTGTTGCTTTCATGAAAATTTGTAGGAAAGTAACTCACGAGGAATTCATGGAGTTTGATAATATGTTCTATTTACCTACATTCTATGTGGCTCTGGATAAAAATATGTACTTAATAGATTCTGAAGTTTGAAAAAATATATGGTGGTATATATATCATCTTCTATTGACTGTACGTTCAAGAATCTACTTGCCACAGTTAAATAACTCAAGACCTCCTGAAATTATAGTGGGCACTATGCTACGAAATATTAAATCAAATTCCTCTTTCTGTTAGTGCAAAGTTTACTAGCTTTCATCAAGAAGACAAGTTATTGGGTTTGGAGGGTTGATTATTATTAACTACAGGTTATGAATTCCTTTATGCAAAACATATTTTTGCAACTAAGATATTCCATTGTGCAATCTACCTGAAACTATATAGCAATTGTGTCTTGGATCCGTTTTCCTTCTCTGTTTCATCTTGACCTTGTTGGTAGAAGCACATTTTATAGTTGTTGGTGTATAATGTAATTAGTAGTACTCTAGTACATAGTGCTTCCATAGTTACTTATGTTAATATTCGAAGTGGAAATATTGTCAACTCTTGCTAGAGATGCTATGTTCTAATTAACGAGTACTTCCTTGTCAACTTTTGCTTATATTGGTGTCTTGCAATCCTGTTTTCTGTAGTTCTTATTTGTAAATAAGCTATTGGCAAGCTTGTAGTGTGGTCACTGTACCATGTGCTAATCAACAGGTTACTGTAGTCTATTTGATTGAGAATCCCCGAAATAAAATGACTAGTGTTATACTAAATATATTTGATGGCATGTTCACTATATTAAATAGATCCCGTTGATATTAGTGGTTTCTCTTTAGTTGTCAAAAGCATGTGTAGCAAGATATTTGCTACTATTATTCTTTTTCTATTTGTGTTAACAATGGAGATGTGTAGCATGTGTGCGTATAGGACCTAACAAGCTGAAGCGCACAACCTCGATGGAACTCTATGGAAGAAGGTCGAATCTGCACCAAGAAAGTATTTCTAAATAGCTAGACGATTCTACTATATTTTGGTTACTAGACGAATGTAATGCAGCAAGCAAAATGTGTACTTTTGATTGATTGTAATGAATATCTGTTATCTGATATACTGTTCTATAATTGAATATTTGAAATAAGAATTGTGCTAATTTGAGCTGTGAAAAGGCTCTGGTTTACAAAATATTTTGGTAGAATTTGAAAAATTAAAATGAATTCACTATAGAAAGGCCAAATCCCAAAAGTAAAATGGACTATAAAAAGGCCAATGGACTGCTAAAAGGCTAAACCCCAAAAGCAAAATGGGCGGGCTCACAAAACGCCAGGGCTCGGCCCCAAACGAAAATAGACAGGAAGAAGGCGAGCCCCAAACGAAAATAGACAGGAAGAAGGCCAGAATGAACCAAATTATTGGGCTTAGCCCATTGATACGTCTAAAACGTATCTACTTTCCCGAACACGTTTGCTATTGTTTCTCCTTTAAACTTGTGTGATTTGGATACAACTAACACGGACTGACGTTGTTTTCTGCAGAATTACCTTGGTGTCTAGTTTTTGTGCAGAAAATCAACTATCAGAAAAAATCCCCGAAAATATGCCAAAAATTATATTTCACCAGAAGATCCACGGAGCCAGAAGAAGAGACGGAGAAGGGGCCTGGGGGCCCACAGCCCTGCCAGGCGCGTGCCCACCTCTGGCCGCGCCTAGGGGGGTGCAGCCACCCGAGGCAACCCCTCAGACTCCCTCTGCGCCGATAAGTTGCCTCTCGACCTAAAAATAGGGGGTTCGATAGTTTTCTAGAAAGAGTTCCGCTCCGCCGCCACCAGAAACCAAGATTCGGATCCAGAAACTCTGTTCTGGCATCCTGATGGGACGTGGAGTTTGGAGAGGATCATCGCCATCGTCATCACCAACGCATCTCCATCAACCATCGATGTTTCTCTCATCCATGAGTGAGTAATCTCTCGCTGTAGGCTTGGGGATGGTAGTGATTGGATGAGTTCTATCATGTAATCGAATAAGATCTGTTAGGGCATAGTGCCTAGTATCTCTATTAGTGCTATTTGATTTTGTTGTAACTTGTTGTGCTTAATGCTTGTCACTAGGGCCCGAGTGCCATGATCTCAGATCTGAACTTATTATTAAATCATTATGATAGTATTGTTTGTGATCTTATCTATAAGTTGTGTACACATATCATTGTACGGATCCAATGGCCCCGAAGTGACAATAATTGGGACAAACGGAGGGGATGGCTGTGGCGTGAGGATCACATGTGTTAACGGAGTGTTAATGCTTTGCTCCGGTGATCTATTAAAAGGAGCACCTTAATTGCCAGTAGTTCCCTAGAGGCTCTGGTGCCACGGGTGGCTGGACAAAAGATGTTGTGCAAGTTCTCATTGCGAGCACGTATGACTATATATGGAGCACATGCCTAGGATTGTTTAGTACTTGGATACATGTTATTATTTATCTGCAATGCCCTAGATCTTGAAGTTACATGTTTATACTCGTCCATGCAACGCCCGTCCATCCATCCCTATGCCTACCGCACTCGAATCCTACTATTACCGTTACTATTACTATTGCTCCTGTTTTACTATTGCTGTTGCTTTGTTGTTGCTACTGATAAACATCTGTAAGCAAGAACTATTTTCAGGTGCAGCTCAATTGATAACTCAGTTGTTAAGGCTTGCAAGTATTCTTTGGCTCCCCTTGTGTCGAATCAATAAATTGGGTAATACTACCCGCGAAGACTGTTGCGATCCCCTACACTTGTGGGTCATCAAGACTATTTTCTGGGAGCATAGATTTATTTGTAAGTTTACTTGGATCTATTATTGTTCATTGCTACTACTTTCATCATGGGAAAGTCTCGTGATGGAAATTTTCCTATTTTACCATCCACTACAAGAAGAGGTACAGTCCTAAACACATCTGTTATAAGTAAGCTTGTCACACCACCACCACATACACATGCTACACACACTGCTACTACTGCTGAGTCTGAAACTGCTTTTCATGCTCATGATGTTACTTCTACTGTGCTTGATGGTAGTGGTTCATTAGGTACACTATTAGGAAATACTATGGCTAGTCTAGGAAATACCGAAACTCCTAGTGAAGACACTGTTACACCTGTTAGCTCACCTGATTCTAGTGAGGGTTATGATATTAATGATGGTTACATTGAGTTCACTAATGAATTTGTTGAAGAGTGTCGAAACGCACATGGTACTCGTGCTATTAAGAGTCTCCTTGCTAGACGCACCATTATTCCTAAGTTGTCCTCTGATCTTAAGTTTGCCACCTCTCCCATAGATATTAAAGATAAAGATTATGATTTCTCTGTTGATTTATCTTATTTAGATATTGTTGAGAAAGAACCTTTCAGTGGGACTAAAAATGAGAGTGTTGTGGCTCATATGAATGAGCTTTCTACTATGATAGCTTTATTCTCTGATGATTTTTAGATGCGTAAGTACTTTGTTACTAAGATCTTCCCTTTTTCACTAAAAGGAGAAGCTAGGACTTGGTTTAATAGATTACCTCATGTTCCATCGACAGCCCTGATTGCTTGATTGCTTCTTTCTTCCAAAAATATTTTCCTCCCAGTGCTAGACATGCTGCTTGCAGAGACTTTTTGATTTTAAACAGGGAGAAGAAGAGAAATTGCCTGAGTCATGGACAAGGTTCTGTGCCTTGATTAATGCACATCCTGGATGTCCATTACCTAAGAATGAGCTTCTTGATAATGGATTAACCCATGATTCTAGGACATACCTAGATAGCTTTGCTGATTGTGCTTTCAGGAAAAGAACTCCTACAGATGCTGAAGGACTAATGGCTAAGATAAGCAAGAATTATGATGATTGGAATTCAACTGAGCTAAATACACCTGAGCCTATTACTCCTGAACCAGTTGTGCCAGCACCAATTTCAACGCCAACACCAAAGAAGAGGGGAGTTATTGCATTAAATGATGAAGTAATGAAGGAAGCTAAGAATTGTCTAAACGAGAAAGGTATTAGAGCTGAAGATGTGAAGAATCTACCTCCTATAGAAGAATTATGCAAGCCAGTTCCCCACTCATCTACTATTGAGGTGCACTCTCTCCACTTTAATGAAGGTGATATTCCTTATGGTAAGCCTCCTGATCAATGCTTAGAGGAACTTGACACATTTATTGTTAAACAAGGTAATTTTAATAAACAAGTTCAGAATCATTTATTGGAAAACTCTAGAGCTATCAATGAGTTGAAATATATTATGGAAAGAACTTCTAATGATATTAAAATGCTTTGCAAACAATTTCAATGGTTCAAACCCAACTTGATCAACTTGCTAAGGTACAAAAGGATATGCTAGTTAATGCCTCAGGAGATAAACTTGCTTATGAAATTAGAACTAGGAGTGGTATAGGCACTCAAGATCCTTTATATCCTGAAGGACACCCTAAAAGAATTGAGCAGGATTCTAAACAAGTTGAAAGTAGTGGTAGTCCTCGTAAGAGAAAGAAAAAGAAACATAAGGTAGTTGAGGAACCCCGTGAACCTACTGTAGATCCTAATAGTATATCTGTCTTTGATGCTGAAACCGAGAGTGGTAATGATAAAAATGAGTCTCCTGATAAGGAGGAATGTGAGGAAGAACCTGAGAAGAACACTAAGAACACTAGGTACACTAAGGAATATTTTATTGCTAATAAAATGGTAAAGAGAGGGAACCTTTGGTGCAAACATCTATGCCTTTTCCAGGAAAGAAATACAAGTCAAAGGAAGAATAACACTACAACAAGTTTTGTGAGTGGATGAAACCTTTATTTTTGCAAATTCCTTTGAATGATGCTATTAAGTTTCCTCCTTATTCAAAGTATATGAAGGAAATTGTCTCTAATAAAAGGAAGATTCTTAATGAGGAGATTTCTACTATGCTTGCTAATTATTCCTTCAATGGTAAGGTTCCAAAGAAACTTGGTGATCCACGTATACCAACTATTCCTTGCTCTATTAAGAATAACTATGTTAGAACTGCTTTATGTGATTTGGGAGCTAGAGTTAGTGTTATGCCTTTTTCTCTCTACAAGAGACTCCAGCTAGAAAGTTGATACCAACTGATATATCTTTGCAAATGGCTGATAAGTCAACTACTATTCTTGTTGGTATATGTGAGGATGTTCCTGTTCAAGTGGCTCATAATTGCTTGGTTCTAACTAATTTTGTTGTGCTTGAAATGCCTAAAGATGATAATATGTCTATTATTCTTTGGAGACCTTTTCTTAATACCGCAGGTGCTGTTATTAATTGCAATCAAGGGAAAGTAACATTCAATATTAATGATAAAGAGCATACTGTATATTTCCCCAAGAAGGTTGCTAAAAGCTATTGCCTGAATTCCATTGAAAATATTGAGAGCATCAAGGTTGGAGAAATATATTGTCCCATTCCACAAGAAAATTTTGAAACTATTATGATTGGGACCATTGATATTAAGTATGAGGTAACATAATCACCTTGTGGATTGCAAAGTTTTGTTTCATATAAGATTGTTTTGGTAACAAGACTTGATCAACCTTGTTAACAAAAGGATTTTACTGAACAAAATAATGTTCCCACTATGGTTATACTTGCTTTCTTTTACTTCTCTTTCCTAGTCTTTGCCTTTTTATTTTTGCTAGTTTTGGTCTTGTTAGTGGTTTGCTTGTAAGTTTGTCTTAGAACTTCTGTAGTTTGGATTTTGGTTTGTTTTTGCTTCTTCTGAAAAAACTGTTTCTGCGAGAAAATCAATATTCATACCCTAAAAATTGGCCAAAAATAAAGTTTCCCGAAAAATCCTAGAAAATTCAAAATATTTTTTTCCTCGAAAAAAGGGGCAGAGGGACACCTGAAGTGACCCAGGGGGCCACCCCAGGCCACCACACCATGGTAGGCGCGACCTACATGTGGGTGGCGCCTAGGGGGGTCTGGCCCACCTAGGCCCCTTCAAGGTGCCCCCTCATAGCCATCTTCTTTCTCTCTCCTGAAAAACATAGGAAAACTTGCTCAAGCTCGAGTTCTTGCTGTTCTTTCTCGCGATTTTCGATCTCCTTTTTCAGCCCATCTTTGCTGCTGATTTTTGGAGGGATTGCTCCTTGGTATGTGCCTCCTCCACTTGTCCAATTAGATTTGTGATTGGTAGATTGTATCTTGAGTATTTTGCTGTTATAGGTGTCAGGTTATGTGAGCTTGCATGCTTGTTATATGCTTAGAGATGTCATTTTGATGCATGTGTACCCTCTAGCAAGTTCCTATAGTAGTTGCTCATCATTTGTCAACTTGGAAATCACTTGGTTTGATGTTTGTCTAAAAATTTCAGTAAGGAAGATGAGTACATATCCACTGAATCAACATGACTTGATGGTACGTGAGCCAATGAAATTTCATCGTGAGGAAGGAGTTTTCCCTTCCATATATCCATGCCAGGAATTTATGCGAACCGCGGGAATCCTCCAGGATTTCCAAACTATGATTACCAATGCAGGGCTGGAACACTTTGTTTAAGGTGAACCTTTCCAATATGTTAAGTTAACCATGGCTTTTGTGCGGGACTTCCGGTTTACTTGGTCTACATCTAATCCCATGGTCCATTACAAAATATACAATATACCTGTTGACATGCCTTTTGCTGATTTCTATGCAGCAATTAGGGTACCTCAGTGGGGATTTGGTGAGAAGATCAAGGAGAGACCTAAGTCACTTATGGATTTATATGCTGAGATTTGCCAAGGTTTCAACTTCTCCAAAAGGAAAGTGCAAGGTTGGAGAAAGCGTAGGACTGAGAAAATAGTTTATCTTCCTGCACCTACTTGGACACCATGGGATTGAGCCCCACTTGGCAAAAAGCCTAAGCTTGGGGGGAGGTATACCGACATCACACTCATCTATATATCATGTTCGGTCGGTTCTCTGTATATCCATTGTTTCGCTTTCTTTTTGATTTTTGTTGCTGCTTTCTTCAAACTCAAAAATACCAAAATTATTTTTGTTGTTTCTCTTGGTTTGTTTCTTTGCTTTGGTTTGCCTTAAAAGAAAAATCCAAAAAGATTTTGCTTTGTTTGGTTTGTTTTTGCTTTGTTTGTTTTTGCCTTTGTTTGCTTGTTTCTAAAAAATCGAAAACACCAAAAATATTTGTTGTTCTTCTCTGGTTTTGTGAGTTCTTTGCAGGGTTCAGCCGTCCTTAGTGGATTTTGGTTTCATGTTATTATTCGAGTCACACAAGTGAAGGGCAATAATGAAGATTAAGACAACTTGAGGAGTGGTAAGAGGCTGGTAACAAACTCTATTTGTTTCATTTTTGTACATATACTCATCATTGTGAGCATGCTTAGCCTGTTCCTATAAGGTGTATGTTACTAATGGATGCTTAGTAGTTCTTGCTTGTATATGATTAGCTCCAGCTTGCTAATAGTTTGTAGCATGTCATATGAATGTTTGATTGCATTGTTTTATTCATATTTTGGTATGATATTATGGTATCCTCCTATGAATGTTTCATGTGAATCGACTTGGCACATGCTCACGCATGCATATGACTAAACAATAGTCAGTAAGACTTGATGATTTATTTTGCCTCAGAGTTCTAGTATCACTTTCATGCCATAATTAGTCTTGTTTTGTTGCAAGCATGGTTATGACAATTATTGCTCTCTCATTTGTCGCTCTCTCTATTGCTAGCCTTCACTTGTACGGAGTATGACCTCTACCTGTGCTTCCAACTCCCTAAAACCGATATTGCCACTGTGTCCACCATACCTACCTATTAGCATCATTTGCTATTTTAGTGCATATTCTATATGCCTTGTTTTCTTCCAAATAAAATGTTTGTCTGTTTTGAGAAAGTTAGTTAGTAAAGCTCTCACGAACTTTATGGCACACTTTATTCCTTGCACTTAATAATCCTGAACCATTGTGACTTGTCCATGAAAGTTATATGCTTGCAAATTATATGCTGGGAGTCAGCAGAACCGTGCTGTCATGGGGAACGCTTTCAACACTTTTTGGATATCCTATCCAGTTGATACTTTGCTTTTTTGTTTACGGATGTCGACGATGTGAAATAAAAGGGGAGCTTGTGAGTTCATGGAGTCTATACATTGTGTTAGAGAAACGCCTGGGCCGCTAGCCTAAGCCATGCCTAATGATGGTGGAAACTTGCAGAATGACCATAATGAGCATTTATGAAGCATCCTCAATAAAAAGCTATGCATATAGTAAATAAAAATATCGCTTAGATGCTCATTGTATGCTTGCCTTGTCATTTTGATCCCGTGATAGCTCCTGTATCATGTGCAAGGGGTACCCCGTTGGCGGTTCTCTATGATATGCATGTATTTACAATGACAAGAACTTACAGGTAACCAAAGTTGAGTAGCATGTGGAGCGGCCCTCGTACTTGGGATTTCTAGTTTATGGTCTGTCAAGCATATAACTCATACTGGACCTCGCTTTCACCTTAACCACATGAAGATGCCTATGATAGGGGCAATGAGAGCTCAATGCTAATGAGCACCTTCCTTTCAGCATTTGGAAGCCTTTCAAACTTTTCAAAACCTTTTCACTTTCATGTTGAGTCACCACTTATTCTATGAGCACCTTCTTGAGAGCATAGTTGTCATTCTTGTGTTTGTCTCAAAACTTGATTAATTATGTCATGACTTTGATGCTTGTATCTCTGATATCTTTAATTCTAGTCTTCACTTGAACTTCAGCGGTGCCTTGGCATTTATATTGTGCTCTACAAACAAAGGCAAGTGAGAAACCACTCTATCATACCTTACTATGAGAATTGCAATGTTGCTTATGTTTATGTTTCATGCTACTTATATTATTGAGTTGGTTTCTCTTCATAGCTTGAAATAACTATTGAGTAGACTTAGTTGCATACTTCTTATTATGAATGGTTTAAGCATCTACTCCTGTACTGAGAATATATACATCATATGAAGCAAATGTGTTCGTCAAAGTTCTTTTATCGCACTCAGTTTTAAACTGAATTGCTTGAGGACAAGCAGTAAGGTAAGCTGGGGGGGTGATATGTCCAAAACGTATCTACTTTCCCGAACACGTTTGCTATTGTTTCTCCTCTAAACTTGTGTGATTTGGATACAACTAACATGGACTAACGCTATTTTCAACAGAATTACCTTGGTGTCTAGTTTTTGTGCAGAAAATCAACTATCAGGAAAAATCCCGGAAAATATGCCAAAAATTATATTTCACCAAAAGATCCACGGAGCCAGAAGACGAGACGGAGAATGGGCCTAGGGGGCCCACACCCCTACTAGACGCGGGCCCACCTCTGGCCGGGCCTAGGGGGTGCACCATCCCAGGAACCTCCTCGGCCTCCCTCTGCGCCTATAAGTTGCCTCTCGACCTAAAAACAGGGGGAGTGCGATAGTTTTCCAGAAAGAGTTCCGCTTCACCGCCGCCACTAGAAACCAAGATTCAGATCCAAAAACTCTGTTCTGGCACCCTGTCGGGACGACGAATTTGGAGAGTATCATCGCCATCATCATCACCAACACATCTCCATCAACCATCGATGTTTCCCTCATCCATGAGTGAGTAATCCCCCGCTGTAGGCTTGAGGATGGTATAGATTGGATGAGTTCTATCATATAATCGAATAAGATCTATTAGGGCATAGTGCCTAGTATCTCTATTAGTGCTATTTGACTTTGTTGCAACTTGTTGTGCTTAATGCTTGTCACTAGGGCCCGAGTGCCATGATCTCAGATCTGAACTTTTTATTGAATCATTATGATAGTATTGTTTGTGATCTTATCTGCAAGTTGTGTACACATATCATTGTCCGAATCCAAAGGCCCCGAAGTAACAATAATTGGGACAACCGGAGGGGATGGCTGTGGTGTGAGGATCACATGTGTTCACGGAGTGTTAATGCTTTGATCCGGTGCTCTATTAAAAGGAGAACCTTAATTGCCAGTAGTTCCCTAGAGGCCCCGCTGCCACGGGCTGGCTGGATAGAAGATGTTGTGCAAGTTATCATTACCAGCCCGTATGACTATATATGGAGCACATGCCTAGGATTGTTTAGTACTTTGATGCTTGTTATTATTTATCTGCAATGCCCTAGATCTTGAAGTTACATGTTTAGACTAGTCCATGCAACGCTCGTCCATCCATCCCTATGCCTACCGCACTTGAATCCTACTGTTACCGTTACTGTTACTATTGCTCCTGTTTTACTATTGCTGTTGCTTTGCTGTTGCTACTGATAATCTTCTGTGAGCAAGAAATATTTCCAAGTGCAGCTGAATTGACAACTCAGTTGTTAAGGCTTGCAAGTATTCTTTGGCTCCCCTTGTGTCGAATCAATAAATTGGGTAATACTACCCGCGAAGACTGTTGCGATCCCCTACACTTGTGGGCCATCACCCATTTAGGCAGCTGAAGTGGACTGGGCTGATTTCAATCCACGACCATCTGGTTTGGTCACAAATCTGCCACATAGGATTGGCCACGTCGGATCCCACGTGGACATGCCATATAGCCAGTGACCAAAAAATGGTCATAGAAACTATGACCATCTGTATTGGTCATAGTAGTCTATGACCAATCCATAGAAAATGTCTTTATTGTCCGTCAGTGACTCTCAGCTTTCGACCATCAGTCTTTGGTCACAAGAAGGTCATAAATGAAGAACAATGACCATCTAGTGACCAATATGGAGGGTCAAAAATTACCACATTTCTTGTAGTGTTTTTTTGAAATTTGCCACATGCACCTAGGCGGTATTGTTTAAAGGAGGTCGAGCTCCTTATTTAGAAAGAACAAGTCGAATGGTGTAGTGGTTAGGAGGCGCAGGGACTTCATGAGGTCATGAGTTTGATCTCCCACGGGCTTATTTTTTGGGGCAATATTTGCCACATGACAGCTCGACTATGGGTCTATTTTATTGGTCCACTGATGACACGTAGACATGATAAGTAAGTAAACATTGAAACGTTGACGTGACGCGAAGGTGATACTGCTGAGTTGGTGATCCTGTCATTTTTTGTCTTGGAATTTAACCATAACGACCATCTAAATTGGTCGTAGTCTCTCAAATAAAAGGCTCTAAACCAGGGTAGTTCGTCTATGACCATTTCATGTTAAGAAACTATGGCCTTCTTGGGAAAATTGGTCATTATTTTTCAAGGTTTGGACCAACCCAAATTCCCCACGACCAATTCACTCATAATCATCATAGATCTATGACCAAAAAACCCATGGTGGTTAAGAAAGGGTCACTAGTCACCAGATTTCTTGTAGTGTATCCTCTACGCGAGTTCACTTTCTATCCTATTGAATAATATACTACTTCATAATCCATTCTATGACCATGATAGGTTCACACCAAAAATTATGGAGCCAAGGGAGGAAGCCCGGAACCCTAATCCCGACAAGACAGTGGCTTGGAAGAGGATATGGAAAAAAGAAGGCCCATTTGTCAGACAATCCGGCACTGTCAAACCTGCCACTGAATCTACCCCGCACTTCCGCCGAATCTCGCAGAATAAAAATACAGCAAAGACCGGTCTGAACCGATGACCGCCGAAACCATTCCATCAACAATCCCGGCATCATCGGACTTACCGCCGAAATCCACCTGTCTTCGCACATATCTGGGTTTGATGCCCAGGAATATTCCGTTTACTTACCATTTTGCCTATTTTTATCTCCAAACTACCCCATGTTTACTAGCTGGCATACAAATAGAGACCTCACCCCTTATGTATCCCTTATGCATAGATGATAGACTAGAAGACACCCCCTTGTGGAATCTCTCTAGTATTGCCTCATCCCCTTCATGAGGGGACTGACTATCGTCACCAACCTCTATCGATTTGGCCGTTCAGCATCCTTAGTTATATAGGGTATTTACTTTGAGTTGGCTCTAGTAAACTTATCAAAATCCTCCCTATGGTGTTCTTCCCTATCCAATGTGGATTTGATGGGAGCACGTTGACCGATCTTTCATTACGAGGACTCTATCGGACAGGAGGCCTCCAGAGGGAGAAATAGGTCGTGTATCGTGTTGTGTTTACATGTGTTCCTCGTGTTCTTCACGAGGTGTGTGTTTGCTTCTGCTACCTTCTCCCATTCCCTTGCTTTCCCCATCGATTTGACCACGAGATCCATGAAGATCGGGACACCCTTGAGCTTAACCCCTTGAAGGGGTTTCGTAGCATAGTAAATCAAAAAAATTCTATGGATGTGAACGGGGAATCCAAGATCTAATCTAGGAGATGCAAACAACGAGGGGGGATAGATGAGATCTTCATACCCTTGAAGAATCGCACAGCGGAACGTTCAACGGAACGTGGTTGATGTAGTCGTACTAGCCTTCTCCTCCTCGCGATCCGATCTGATCCAACACCGCAAGTGGCGATGCCTCCGAGAGATTCACACGTACGACACTTCGACGTATCCTCCTTCCTCGGTCCAGAAAGTGGGGTGGAGAGATAGGTTGGATCTACAACACGACAGCGTGGTGCAAACGGTGGAGAGTTTCTGCGGCAGGGCTTCGCCTACGCGCAGTCGGGAGAGAGAGAGGAGGACATCAGTTGGGCGGCTAGGGCTTGAGGAGGTGTGGGGGGAGGGTGTGCCCCTGCCCTCTTTATATAGAGGGGTGGGCGGCTTCCCCTTTCCCCCTCCTCCAAGCCTAGGGCCGACGGACACAAGGGAGGAGTGGGGGGCAAGTTCCCCCCTTCTAGAAGCTCTCCCTAGGGTTTCCCCTAGGGCTTGGCCGGCTGGGCCTATGGGGCCTTGTGCCCTTGGCCCAATGCGGCCAGGGAACTACCTCGTAGGCCCACGGCACCTCCCGGCAAGTGGGTCCACGTTGGTCCCACTCCGGAAGCTTCTAGAACCTTCCTGTACAATACCGAACAATCCGAAACAATTCCGAAATCCAAAAACTGCTTTGCCTTATATGAATCTTATTCTCCGGACCATTCCGGAACCTCTCTTGATGTCCTGGATCTCATCTGAGACTCCGAACAAAAACTCACAAACCAATTATCCATTCTATCATAGCGTCGAGACATGTTAAGTGTGTGACCCTACGGGTTCGTGAATATGTAGACATGATCTTCTATCAATAATCAACAGCGGGGTCTGGAAACCCATATTGACTCCCACATAATCATCGATGATCATATCGGATGAACCACGATGCCAGGATTCAAACAATACCATATATATTCCCTTTGTCACGCGATATTTTACTTGCCCGAGATTCGATCGTCGGTATCGGCATACCTAGTTCAATCTCGTTCACAGCAAGTACTTTACTCATTCCGTAATCCAATATCACTTTGTGATTAACTCTTTAACCACGTGCTTGCAAGCGATGTTGATCTCGATTATCGAGTGGGCCCGAAGTATATCTCTCCGACTTGGGAGGGACAAATCCTATCTCGATACATATAACCCAACAGGTACTTTTCGATCACCTAAGAGACACCTTTATGATCACCCTCTCATAGGATGACGTTTGATGACCTCGAAGCTTTCTTCCGATACCAGGGAGTTGCATTATCTCATGGTCTAAGGAATACAATATTTGACATAAGAAAAGCTTCGCAAAGATGAACACGATGACACGATCTAATTGCTCTGCTAAATTTGGGTCTGTCCATCATATCATTCTCTCAATGATATGATCTCATTATTAATCGACAACTCATGTCTATGGTTAGGAAACCTTAACCATCATTAATCAATGAGCTAGTCCATAGAGGCGTACTAGGGACACAGTGTTGTTCATAAACCACACAAGTATTAAAGTTTCCGCTTAATACAATTCTAGCATGGAATATAAACTTTATCATGAACAAGAATTATAACAATAACATCTTTATTATTGCCTCTAGGGCATAATTCCAACAGTCTCCCACTTGCACTAGAGTCAATAATCTAGTTTACATCTGGAAACAATCTAACACCCATGGCACTAAGGTGCTGATCATGTTTTGCTCGTAGAAGAGGTTTAGTCAACGGATCTGCGACATTCAGATCCGTATGTACTTTGCTAATCTTCAGATCTCCATCTGTTATATAATCTCGAATTATATGAAACTTGCGGTTGATATGCTTGGTCTTTGGATGATATCTTGGTTCCTTAGCTAGTGCTATGGCGCCAGTATTGTCACATAATATCTCCAGTGGGTCCAAGGCACTTGGAACCACACCAAGCTCAGTGATGAAGTTCCTGATCCAAACTCCTTCACTTGATGCTTCTACAGCAGCCATGTATTCCGCTTCTACTGTAGATCCCGCGATCACGCTTTGCTAGCAGATTCTCCAGCTCACAGCTCCTCCATTCAAAATATAAACGTATCCTGTCTGAGATTTAGAATCATCCTTGTCGGTGTCGAAACTAGCATCGACGTAACCCTTTACGACGATATGTTCATCACCTCCATAGACTAAGAACATTTCTTTAGTCCTATTTAAATACTTTAGGATGTTCTTCACGGCTGTCCAATGTTCCACTCCTGGATCACTTTGGTATCTGCTTGTCAAACTAAGAGCATTGGACACATCCGGTCTAGTACACAGCATGGCATACATGATAGAACCTATGGCCGAGGCATAAGGCACTTTGCTCATATCTTCTCTATCATTTACCGTAGCTGGACACTTAGCCTTGCTCAATATCTTACCTGACAACATAGGCACTGAACCTTTCTTTGCCTTATCCATTCTGAACCTTTTCAGAACTTTGTCTAGGTATGTACTCTGGCTTAAAGCTATTAGGCGTCTTTGTCTATCTCTATAGAGTTTGATGCCTAATATACAAGCAGCTTCCCCTAGGTCTTTCATTGAAAAACATTTGTTCAAATAACTCTTCACATCGTTAAGCATGTCAATGTCATTTCCAATAATCAATATGTCATCCACATATAGTACCACAAATGTCACTAAGCTCCCACTCACTTTCTTGTAGATACAAGGTTCGTAGCAATTTGGAACAAATCCAAAGCTCTTGATCACTTGATCAAAACAAAGGTTCCAACTCTGAGATGCTTGCTTTAGTCCATAAATGGAACGCTGAAGTTTGCACACCTTATCAGCATCCTTAGGATCGACAAAACCTTCAGGTTGCATCATATACAACTCTTCATCAATGTTGCCATTGAGGAACGCAGTCTTGACATCCATCTGCCATATTTCATAATCATGAAATGCAACAATTTCTAATAAAATCTGAATGGACTTAAACATCGCTACGAGAGAGAAAGTCTCATCGTAGTCAACACCTTGAACTTCTCAAAAACCTTTCGCAACAAGCCGAGCTTTATAGACAGTAACATTACCATCCGCGTCCGTTTTCTTCTTGTAAATCCATTTGCACTCAACGGCCTTGCGGTCGCTAGGAGGGTCCACCAAAGTCCATACTTGGTTTTCGCTCATGGATCCTAATTCGGATTTCATTGCCTCTAGCCATTTCTCAGAGTCTGGGCTCATCATTGCTTCCTCATAGTTCGCAGGTTCACTGTCGTCTACTAACAAGACAGTTAAGACAGGGTTACCGTACCACTCAGGAGGGGCACGTGACCTTGTCGACCTACGACGTTCAGTAGAAGCATCGTCTGAAGCTTCATGATCCTTGTCATTACCTTCCTCTATTGTTGGTGCAGACGGCACTGGAACAATTTCAGGTGCTGTGCTACTCTCCAACTCAAGAGAAGGTTCAGTAACCTCGTATAGCTCTACTTTCCTCCCACTCACTTCTTTCGAGAGAAACTCCTTCTCAAGAAAGGATCCGTTCTTTGCGACAAACACTTTGCCTTCGGATCTGTGATAGAAGGTATACCCAATAGTTTCCTTAGGGTATCCTATGAAGACGCATTTCCCCGCTTTGGGTTCGAGCTTGTCCAGCATCAACTTCTTGACGTAAGCTTCGCATCCCCAAACTTTAAGAAATGACAACTTAGGTTTAGCACCAAACCATAGTTCATACGGTGTCGTCTCAACGGATTTAGATGGTGCCCTATTTAAAGTGAATGCAGCGGTTTCTAATGCATAACCCCAAAATGATAACGACAAATCTGTAAGAGACATAATTGATCGCACCATATCTAATAGAGTTTGATTCCGGCGTTCAGACACACCATTGCGCTGTGGTGTTCCGTGTGGCGTGAGTTGCGAAACTATTCCGCTTGCTTTAAGATGCGTGAGAAAATCATAACTCAAATATTCACCTCCACGATCGGATCGCAGAAACTTAATTTTTCTGTTATGATGGTTTTCCACTTCGTTATGAAATTCTTTGAACTTTTCAAATGTTTCAGATTTATGTTTCATTAAATAGATATACCCGTATCTACTTAAGTCATCAGTAAAAGTGAGAAAATTGCGATAACCACCATGCGTCGAAACACTCATTGGTCAGCATACATCGGTATGTATGATTTCCAACAAGTCCGTTGCTCGCTCCATCATTCCGGAGAACGGGGTTTTGATCATCTTGCCCATGAGGCATGGTTCGCATGTGTCAAATGATTCAAAATCAAGCGACTCCAAAAGTCCATCAGAATGGAGTTTCTTCATGCGTTTTACACCAATATGACCTAGACGACAGTGCCACAAATAAGTAGAATTATCACTATCTACTTTGCATCTCTTAGCCTCAATGTTATGGATGTGTGTTTCATTGCTTTCGAGATTCAGATGAAATAAACCATTCACAGCAGGTGCATGACCATAAAATATGTTACTCATATAAATAGAACAACAATTATTCTCTGATTTAAATTAAAAACCGTCTTGTAGTAAACACGATCCAGATATGATGTTCATGCTCAATGCAGGCACATAATAACATTTATTGAGGTTTAAAACTAATCCCGAAGGTAAAACTAAGGAGAGCATGCCGACGGCCATCACATCAACTCTTGATCCGTTGCCAACGCGCATCGTCACGTCATCCCTCGCTAGCCGCCGTCTATTCTGTAGCTCCTGTTTTGAGTTACAAATATTAGAAACTGAACCAGTATCAAATACCCAGGCACTACAACGAGGGCTAGTAAGGAAAACATCAATAACATGTATATCAAATATACCTTTGATGGTGCCAGCCTTCTTGTCCACTAAGTACTTCGGACAATTGCGCTTCCAGTGACCCTTGTCCTTGCAATATAAGCACTCAGTGTCCGGCTTAGGTCCAGACTTGAGCTTCTTCTCTGCAGGGGTAACGCGCTTGCCGCTGCCCTTCTTGAAGGGCTTCTTTGCACCCTTACCTTTCTTAAAGCTTGGGGGCTTGTTGACCATCAACACATGATTATCTTTCTTGATGTCCTCCTCCGCAGCTTTCAGCTTAGCGAAGAGCTCGGTGATCGTATCAGTGGAACCAATCTTATTATGAGTAACTACAAAACCTTTGTAGCTAGGAGGGAGTTATTGCAGAACTCTGTCAATCTTGAGCTCCTCTGGAATCTTGCAGTCCAGTTGCTCAAGGCGTTGAGTGTAGCCCGACATCTTAATGGCGTGCTCACTAACGGAACTCCCTTTCTCCATCTTGCAGTTAAAGAATTTCTCAGAGATCTCATATCTCTCAGAACGGGCCTGAGTCTGAAACATAGTTTTCAATTCCTCAAGAATCTCAAAGGGCCCGGGGAACTCCTCAAAATGATTTGGAAGGTCCGATTCCATAGCAAACAACATGGTGCTCTTAATCACACCATAATCATCCTTGCGCGACTGATAAACAACTTTCTCATCAGCCGACGCATCTACAGCAGGGGCGTCACCTAGCGCTTTCTCAAGGACATAGTCCTTTTGTCCGCCAGAGAGAATGATTCTCAGATTGCGGAACCAGTTGGTGAAGTTAGACCCATTGTTCTTAAGCTTTTCTTTCTCAGCAAAAACGTTGAAGTTGAAGTTGGACTTAGCCATTTGATCTACAAAATTTGCAAGTACAATTTAGACTATGTTCATGATAACTAGTTCAACTTAATCAAATTACTAGATGAACTACCACTAAATTCAACATCCCTCAAGTTGTTTAGTGAACATGATCCAAATTCACCACACCTAATCCGATCTTCGCGAGAAGAGATGTGGTTTCAATGGTGGACACCAAGTGTCGATCATATCATTCATATGACTCATGCTTAACCTTTTGTTTCATGTGTTCCGAGGCCATGTCTGTACATGCTAGGCTCATCAAGTCAAACCCAAGTATTTCCGCGTGTGCAAAACTGGCTTGCACCCGTTGTATGTGAAATTAGAGTTTATAGCACCCGATCATCACGTGATTGTTGAACACGACGAACTTTCACATCAGTGCATACATGGGGAGAACATAGTTTTATCTTGATCTTTAAGTGAGGAATCATCTTATAATGCTACTTTCGCGATCTAAGCATAATAAGATACATAAAAGGATAAACATAACATGCATATAATTTTATGTGACATGGTACAGCCAATCTCCGCGCAATGATCTCCATCTTGTGCATGCCAGCATGATCTCCATCACTCCACCATGATTGCCTCCACCACGAATAACAACTACAACTATTGCTAACTACTTAGCGATAAAGTAAAACTATTACATGGCGTATAAGAAGTTGACAGACATGTCATACACAATTATAAAGACAACCATATGGATCCTGCCGGTTGTGTACTCATCGACATGCAAGTCGTGAAACATTAGAAAACATGATCATTGCATACAACATACACATCACATCTTGGGCCATACCATATCACAGAAACACTCCCTACAAAAACAAGTTAGACGCCTCTACTTTGTTGTTGCATGTTTTTACGTGGCTTATGGGAGTAACAAGCTAAGAACGATTCTTACCTACGGAAAGCCACAACGGTGATATTATGGTTGCCAACATCCGGTGTAAATCCCATGACAACTATAGTGAGAGAAACTGGCATCCAACAGCCGCATGTGTGGAACAAGCCACACGTCATGTGCGGAGCCGGTCTTGCGAACGAGGTCGCGTAAAGTTGGCCTGGACCGCTTCGATCTCACTATCCCGCGTCATAAGAAGTACACAAACAAGAGGCTTGCAACATAAAACATCAACGCCCGCAACAAGCATGTCGCGTTCTACTCGTGAAACACATCTACACATAGATCTAGCTCTGATACCACTGAAGGGGTTTCGCAGCATAGTAAATCAAAAAATTTCTACGGATGCGAACGGGGAAGCCAAGATCTAATCTAGGAGATGCAAACAACAAGGGGGGATAGATGAGATCTTCATACCCTTGAAGATTCGCACAGCGGAACATTCAGCGGAATGTGGTTGATGTAGTCGTACTAGCCTTCTCCTCCTCGCGATCCGATCCGATCCAACACCGCAAGTGGTGATGCCTCCGAGAGATGCACACGTACGGCACCTCGGCGTCTCTTCCTTCCTCGGTCCAGCAAGTGGGGTGGATATATAGGTTGTATCTACAACACGACGGCGTGGTGCAAACAGTGGAGGTTTCTGCGGCAGGGCTTCGCCTACGCGCAGTCGGGAGAGAGAGAGAGGAGGACAGCAGTTGGGCGGCTAGGGCTTGAGGATGTGTGGGGGGAGGGTGCCCCCCTGCCCTCTTTATATATAGGGGTGGGCGGCTGCCCCTTGCCCCCTCCTCCAAGCCTAGGGCCGGCGGCCACAAGGGAGGAGTGGGGGGCAATTCCCCCCTTCTAGAAGCTCTCCCTAGGGTTTCCCCTAGGGCTTGGCCGGCTGGGCCTATGGGGCCTTGTGCCCCTGGCCCAATGCGGCCAGGGCACTCCCTCGTAGGCCCACGGCCCCTCCCGGCAAGTGCGGCCACGTTGGTCCCACTCCGGAAGCTTCTAGACCCTTCCGGTACAATACCGAACAATCCGAAACAATTCCGAAATCTAAAAACTGCTTTGCCTTATATGAATATTATTCTCCAGACCATTCCGGAACCTCTCGTGATGTCCTGGATCTCATCCGAGACTCCGAACAAAAACTCACAAACCAATTATCCATTCTATCCTAGCGTCAAGACACGTTAAGTGTGTGACCCTACGGGTTCGAGAATATGCAGACATGATCTTCTAACAATAATCAACAACGGGGTCTAGAAACCCATATTGACTCCCACATACTCATCGATGATCATATCGGATGAACCACGATGCCAGGATTCAAACAACCCCATATATATTCCCTTTATCACGTGATATTTTACTTGCCCGAGATTCGATCGTCGGTATCGGCATACCTAGTTCAATCTCATTCACATCAAGTACTTTACTCGTTCCGTAATCCAATATCACTTTTTGATTAACGCCTTAACCATGTGTTTGCAAGCGGTGTTGACATCGATTACCGAGTGGGCCCGAAGTATATCTCTTCGACTTGGGAGGGACAAATCCCATCTCGATACATACAACCCAACAGGTACTTTCCGATCACCTGAGAGACACCTTTATGATCACCCTCTCATAGGATGAAGTTTGATGACCTCAAAGCTTTCTTCCGATACTAGGGATTTTCATTATCTCATGGTCTAAGGAATACAATATTTGACATAAGAAAAGCTTCGCAAAGATGAACACGATGACACGATCTAATTGCTCTGCTAAATTTGGGTATGTCCATCATATCATTCTCCCAATGATATGATCTTATTATTAATCGACAACTCATGTCTATGGTTAGGAAACCTTAACCATCATTAATCAATGAGCTAGTCCATAGAGGCATATTAGGGACACGGTGTTGTTCATAAACCACACAAGTATTAAAGTTTCCGCTTAATACAATTCTAGCATGGAATATAAAATTTATAATGAACAAGAATTATAACAATAACATCTTTATTATTGCCTCTAGGGCATAATTCCAACACCCCTATCATTAGATTTTGCTTGGCATAGATTTCTCATCGATTTGGTATTTCCCCATAATTTCGATTTGGTATTTCCCATGATGAGGACATACCTACTGATTTTCTATCTTCAACTCCTAATGAAGTTGTCGATGTCGCTGCCAAGACCAAGTCCAATGAGATCAAGATTGGACCGATTACTCGACCTTGTGCCAAGCTAGTTGAACAATAGGTGAATTCACTCCTAAATCAATCTGGTGTTTTTTATTTATGAGAATTTTATACTACCTAAGTCTATGCACTTGTGTATGATCAGGTTCGTTGAGGAAGCAAGCATGGCATGAGGAGGAGAATGGATACAGGAGGATCCCAGCATGATGATCGCCCAAGGATGCATGAGGGAGGAGCGGGTGGAAGGCGCAAGATAAGATCATTAAGAAGGAGGCAAAAGTTCTTGTGAAGACCGAAGTGTACGCTAATGTCACTCGGACTGTCCAGCCAACCCAAGAAGCGAAGAGGTGGTTGCCTGTTGTGGGAATGGTCACGACAGATGCTGCAATCGGCAGCGAGTAGTAGAACGAGGGGCAAGGGAGGCCAGCCATATGCGGTGCGAGATGAGGGCGAAGACACAGGGTTTTACCCAGGTTTGGCCCCCCAGAGGGTAAAGACCTACTCCTGCTAGATTGTATTATGATGGTGGTACAATGGGGCGAGCTCGGCGGCTAGGCAGCGAGTCGCTTGGGTGTATGATCGAACGTACGTCTACACGCCCTATAGGGAGGTTTATATAGACTCACCCTCCCTAGGGTTTACAAATCTCAACCGAATCTGTAAAGGTTTCGGCACTTGTTTAACCTAATCCGACTGGGCCTATCTACTCTCCTGGGCCTTCAGCTTCCTGTCGCTTGGATCCACGCCAGGTCTTGATCCAGTCGCCGTCTTGCAGGCCCACTCGCCGGGTCGTGGGCCAGTCGGAAACGTCCTGCTGGGTATACCCCGGTAGGCATATCCCCATCAGTAGTCCCTGAGGCCGTCGTCGATTGGGCGCAGGTGGTTGCTGGCAGTCGGAGCATACAACTTCAATGCGGACATCCAGTCGAATCGGCGGCGGGCTCCTGAATAAAGGAGGAAACTGGTCATTCTGGTCGCAGCTTTGGCGAACGGGTCAGCGAAATATTCAGTCACTGTTGTAGTGACCGGGTCGGCGAGCCGAGTGGCCGAAGTTGGACCGTCAAAATGCAGTCAAACTAGCCGTTGGGGTAATCCAACGGTAACTTTTGGCGTAATCACCGCATAGTAATGGCTCCCTGATTTGGCGGGTAACAACCGCTATATAAAGGGAATGGTAGGTGATCGAAAAACCACCCCTCGTCATTTCCTCCGATTGCGCGCACCTTCGCTTTCCTCCGCATCGCGATCCAGCCGAACCGAAATCCTCCGACCCCCACGAATCCTTCTGCCAATGGCTCCCTCCACCGAACCATGGGGCAGGTCCAAGTGTACGAGAGCGTTACTGGCTTCCTTTGAGGAGGCGGGGATCCTTCGTGCCGGCAGGTGGCGCATCCCCGCGGCCGGAGAGGTGACTCCGGATCCGCGCGAAGGAGAATTCATCTGTTTCACCAGCCACCTGGAACGGGGTCTGGGATTCCCAACATCTCTTTTCTTCCGGCGCTTCTGTGCCTTCTACGGGATCTAGCCGTCGGACCTGGGCCCTCCCAGTATCGAGCAGCTCGCCATTTTTGTGGCGTTCTGCGAGTGCTACTTGGGCTGCGGGCCCTACTTCCCCCCTGTGGCAAGATCTGTTCGACGGGCGGATCAGTCGCGAAGAAGCAGGCGGCCCAATGCTTACCGCGGGTGGCCTGACGTTTCAATTGAAGTCGAAGGCTTCCTTTTTTGATCTGATGCTGCCCGCCAAGGCGGCGAGCGAGTGCAAGAAGTCTTGGTTTTACGTCACCGAGGCGACTCCGGAGGGTGAGGTGGCGATCCCAAGATACTCCGCCGACCGGCCCGAACCGCGCCGACTCCAAGTCGGCAAGCTCCCCACAGACCAGCGGATGGTCGTGGACGAGATGCTTCAAACCATCCGCAGTCTGAAGAAGAAGGGTCTTCAGACCATTAACTTCTACAACCGCTGACTCGGGCAGCAGCTCGTCCCCCTGGCCCGACGTGACCATTATATGTACCAGTACACGGGCCGGGAGGACTCGACAAAATCCTGCCTCGCCGAGTGGAAGCTCGAGGATTATATTCCGGCGTTGAAGAAGATCACCCAGGCGGTGTACCTAGACGCGAAGGCCGGGGTCGCCCCCTACACCGCGAAGCACCCAGCCCCAACGGTGAGTCACTTTCTGTCATTCGCAGTCGCAGTTAATGCAGTCGCGGTCGTGCTGATACTGTCGTATGTTCATTGTAGTTATTTCAAGTGGTGGAAGGGTGGCTTCCGCCCGCAGATGACGAGAACTCGAGCTCGTCCATCCGGGACGGGGGCGAATCGCCTCCTGCCAAAGGCAACATCAAGAGCGACGGGAGCGATGATGATAACGAGTCCGAGGAAGAGGTCGCCCCGCTGGTTCACAAAACTCGCGGGCAGCATCAGCGCGAACTCGAGGCGAGTAAAAGCCTCGAATGTCACGATGATGACGACGACGAACTTCCCGAAACCACCTCGCGTCGCCAGGCCACTCCATCGAAGAAGAAGAAGAAGAAGGAGGTGAAGGCCCCTCCGAAGAGGAAAACGAAGCCGGCGAGACAGGCATCCCCGCCTCATTCGGCGAGCAGCTCCGACGCCACCAGCCTGGCCAAGGATGAAACACCACCGACGGTGGCTGCGCCGGACGTCACCGCCGTCCTGAGTGAGGTGCCTCTGGCCTCGATGCCTCCGCCATTCGCCCCAGTCTCTAGGTTGGGGGCCGCTCCGGTCGCGGCGGCTTCACTTTGCAGGGAGGCTCCCGCTGAAAATGTTTCGGAGGCTCCTGTCGCGGCCTCGACAACGAAGAAGCCGTCCGTGTCTTGGGCGCACGATGTCCTGGAGATGGGTCTCAGTCGTAAACTGGGCCCCGAACTGGAAAAGCCGGCCGGCATCCGCACGGGGTTGCGGTTCCTACCAGTCGCCAAGTGAGTTTTATTCACGTGATTTCGTTTTTCATTGTACTCGGAGCTCTTTGCTTATGTAATTATTTTGTAGGACTAGAGCTAAGAAGATAGGCCACCCGTCCGTGGCCAAGGTGCCGCCAGTCGTCGCCGAGGAGGACCCCTCTCGGAAGAGGAAGGCGGACGAGGTCGTCACCCCTGCGGATAGTGCTAAGAAGACCAAGGGCGACGAAGTCGTCACGGTGTCTGACGACACGATGATCGCTCCAAGTGATCCCGTGGCGGAGGAGGCCTTGACGACCAAGGAGGGTGCTCCCTCGCCTGGGGCAGCCGGGCCGGCCTCCTTTGGTTCCGGCGCATCCATCGCAACCTTCCCGCGCTTCATGGCCAAAGCGGCTACAGCGAGTGGTACCTCGCCCTCGAGCCGCGCACCTGGGGTCGCTGAGACGGAGTTCGAGTAGCGTCGCGGGCACACTGTGGCGCTTCTCGCATCCGTGGACGCGATACAGCTTCATGGTATGCTTGGCGCAGCCATCCAGGTATGTCCAGTCCCCGAGGATCGGGCCGCTAAATTGCAGTGGTCGGATTCTTTTAGAGTCTTGTTTTTATTTCTCGCATCCAGTCCCCGAGTGCGCACTCGCTGAATTTTAGCGGGTGGGCACTTAGGATTTTTGATTGCCAGTCCCCGAGTGTCCACTCGCTGAATTTCAGCGGGTGGCACTTAGGATTTTTGAGTGCCAGTCCCCGAGTGTCCACTCGCTGAATTTCAGCGAGTGGGCACTTAGGATTCCACTATTGTTAACTGTTTGACTTGTGTGCAGGGTTTGCAGCGTGAGTCAGCCGACCGGCTTGCTACGAAACGTCGGGCGGAGAAGGAACTGGCCACCGTCCAAGAGGCGAACAAAGAACTCTAGGAGATCGCTACGAAGGCAGAGGAGGTCCGCCAGGGCCTTGTCCCAGCGAGTGAGTTGGCGGCAGCTCAAACTGCGTTGAGCTCGGCTGAGAAGCGGATCACCGACCTTGAGCGCGAGCTGAAGGAAGCGAAGGAGGTCCGGTATGTTGTCGAGCGTGCGAGAATGTCGCTTGAGCTTGGCGACCAAGGGCTCGTAGCGGCACGAGGTCTTGAAGCAATGGATCGCGGTGTCCGGGTGGATGCCGACCGCATTGTACCATAGTTCTTGCCACCGCTGGATCCAGTTGCGGGTCGACTCGCGGGGTCCCTGGACGCATCGCTCCAGGTCCTCTATGGTGGTGGCGCGGGTGTAGGAGCACTCAAAGTGCCTGACAAAGGCATCGCGCATCTCCTCCCAGGAGTCGATGCTATCCTGGGGGAGGGTGTTGATCCACTGCCTGCACGTCCCTTCCATCATCAAGGGGAGGTAACAGGCGGCTAGCAGGTCGGTGTGGCCAGCGATCCCATCGCCATGAGGTATGTATCCAGCCACACGGAGGGGTCGTATGAAGGGTCGTACTTCTCTATTTCCTTCGGCGCCTTGAAGTTCGCCGGGTACTTTTCGCCTCGGATCATCGGTCCGAAGCACCTAGCCCGAGTCGGCTTAGCGAACCCATCCGTCATGGCGATTGGTTAGGGTGTGTCGCAGGTCGTCGCGCTAGCGTGCGCGCCAGCTTTGGTTGTTGATGATGTGGGTGCGGGCGTCGATGGGCTGACCGTTGGCGGCGACGAAGTTGGTCGCTGACCTGGGGTCATTGGTGGAGAGTGCCGCGTTCGCGGGTCGATGTTGGAGCTGCAGTGGCTCTGGTGGCGGGCAGTTGAGGGTGTTTGCCGCCAATGGGCGGCCGCTTGAGGCCGCTCTCCTGCCCGAAGAACGCGAGTACACCCGACCCTGCGAGTCGGCGCCTGCGTTTTGCTGCTCGACCGCCTTTGCGAGCAGGGCCCTGACGTACTGGATCTGTAGGGCGCCGTCACCAGTGGCCGTGATGTTGTCGGCCGCTGCTCGGCTCGCCACGAGGTTGTCCATCGGGGTGGAGAACAGTGGTAGGCCATTCGCGTCTCGCTCCCGTGAGGAGACCACTATCCGCGGCTGATCCCTGGGGGGTGTGCGGTTGGGTGGAGGTGGGGCGCCGTTCACCGTCGACCCTGGTGGGGGCCGGGCGCTTCCTCCTGGCGGCGCGTTCTCGCAGATCGCGCGCTCGGCCACGCGGGCCGGGTCATTCTCGTCGTCGAAGTTCAGGGCGCGTCCCTGGACGGTGGGGTTCAGGCGCGACCTGATTCGCTGCTGGTGGTAGCGCGACAGCTCCTGCGCTGTCACCTGCTCGAGGCAAAAAATTTCGCGCTCGGCTTGCTCCTTGCGGACTGCCTCCGCCAGCTTTAGGCGGAGTTCCTCGACCTCCGTTGCCGTGGCGTTAGGAGGGATCGGGGTGGAGAAGGGATCCTCTAGCGGATCGGTGCCAGTCGCCATGTAGGTCGCGGCGTGGCGACTGGTTCCGTCGCGGAGATCGGCGGAGTTTTCCGATCCGGAGTCGAAGTCGAAGATCCCAAGGATGGAGGGATCCTCGAAGTCTCCCATGTTGGAGACCTGGGTGATGGAGCCCGCGGGTGAAGCCGCGGTGATGGATCCGGCGAGTGACGCCGGGGTCGTCGAGTCGGCGTCGTCGTTGAGGGCCGCGTCTTCCGCGGCCGCGGAGTTTTCGGCCACGTTGCTGTGGGCCGAGTTGTACTCAGAGGCGAGGCGATGGATCGTGCGGACCTGGCTCTCGAAGAGCCGGTCGCGTGGCGGCGACTCGTGGATGCGAGCCGAGTCCTCTGAGACGATGACGTCGGTGAGGCCGACAAAGAGGCTGATCGTTCCTACTGGCAAGATCATGCTGTGCGTGATGGGTCGCGCCGCCGGGACGTAGCTGCTCAGCAAGATCTGGAGCATCTGACCGATCTCTATCATGCGGCCGGTGGCGACCGACTCGTTGATGGGCAGATTGGATCTCGCCGCAGAACACCGGCCAGACCGGCCAGGCCCCACGGTGGGCTCCACTGTCGTGGGAATGGTCACGGCAGATGCTGCAATCGGCAACGAGTAGTAGAACAAGGGGCAAGGGCGGCCAGCCATCTGCGATGCGAGATGAGGGCGGAGACATAGGGTTTTACCCAGGTTCGGCCCCCCGGAGGGTAAAGACCTACTCCTGCTAGATTGTATTATGATGGTGGTACAATGGGGCGAGCTCGGCGGCTAGGCGGCGAGTCGCTTGGGTGTATGATGGAACGTACGTCTACACGCCCTGTAGGGAGGTTTATATAGACTCACCCTCCCTAGGGTTTACAAATCTCAACCGAATCTGTTAAGGTTTCGGCACTCGTTTAACCTAATCCGACTGGGCCTATCTACTCTCCTGGGCCTTCAGCTTCCAGTTGCTTGGATCCACGCCAGGTCTTGATCCAGTCGCCGTCTTGCAGGCCCACTCGCCGGGTTGTGGGCCAGTCAGAAACGTCCTGCTGGGTATACCCCGGTAGGCATATCCCCATCATTGTCAGTCTCTGTAGGAGATATGCCCAAGAGTCAATACTAAAGTGGTTATTATTATATCTTTGTGTTTATGGTAAACATTTCCATCCCATGCTATAATTGTATTAATAGGAAATATTAATAATTGTGTATGTTTTGTAAACATAAAAGAGTCACTAGTAAGCCTCTTGTTAAACTAGCTTGTTGATTAATAGATGATCATGGTTTCCTAATCATGGACATTGGATGTTATTAATAAGAAGGCCATATCATTAGGAGAATGATGTGATGGACAACACTCCTATAGTTAGCATAGCATAAGACCAAGTCGCTTTCAAATACATAGTAACCTAATCCTTTGTCACATACCAATTTTTAGAATTGGTACTACATATCATATATGTCATTGCATCATAATCATCATTGCAAGTTTTTTTGTTTAAACCTTTTTGCCAAAACACCACATATCTGCTTGTTCTTCATATTTATAAGCCTAGGTATGGTTTTACCTAGCATCTGCTTGGATGGTATTATACAGTCATCCTAGATGCTTGGTTACATAGGTTACTCAATTACAAACCTGTAGAAATTTGTTTTGCTCGAATCAGAGCTCTAGATCAAAATTTAGGTAAGTTTTAGTTCTTAGCTGAATTCAGTTTCAGTTTAAACAGACAAACAAATTCAGTAAACAGGATTCAGAAAAGAATAAAGAAACGAAAAAAAATAGAAACCAGCAGCCAGTCGGGCGGCAACCAGCGGCCCATCCGGGGCCCGGCTCGCAGCACGCAGCACAGCAGGCAGTGCCAGCCGGCCTGATAGCAGCCCAACCGCGTGCCCACTTCTTCTCCTTTTTCCTTTTCCCTTTCTCTCTCATTTTTCTCTAATAGGCGGGTCCTGCCTGTCAGCACCTGCCCGCCGCTAGTTCGTATGACGCACGGACTCCTCCCTCGCCACCACGTTTTCCTCCATGTTCCCCTATGAATCCACGTTCCCCTCTACGCCACTACTAAAGGCCACGCCCGCCTCCTTTTCCTCCCTCTAGGAAGCTTCACAAACCCTAGCCACGGAGACTCCTTTCCATCACCGTCGTCGCCTAGAAGCTCTCGGTAAGAGCTCGTATCACAAAGCCATCGAACGCCCCGACCCTCATTTGCCTTGTTGGGCCCTTATCCTCCATGCACCGACTCGCCCTGACCGCTTTCCCCCATCTTTAGAGCCACGTTGTGTCGGGAATTTCTCACCGTTGTTCTCGCCGGAGCAGAGGAGGAAGCTGCCACAGGGGGATACAGGGGCAAGGAGGAGAGGCCACATTGGACACCAAAGGAACCACAACCCCCTACCGAGCTAAACAAAACCTCCGACGAGTCCCAGGATCACCGGACCATCAACGGACCGCCACCGGCCGCCGTAACCAAGCCACCGCCGCCGCCCTCGTCAACCGCGCCGGTGAGCTTCGCCATGCTCGCTGTGAGCCACACGATTATCTTAAGATCGGACAGCCACCACGCATTCCCGACCCGAAGGGGTACCGGCGAATCACGTCGCACCACATCACCGGCCGCGTCAGCACGTGCGTTGATTGCGCAAGAAATTCCTTTTATACTTTTAAGAAATTGCAGAAATAGGCTAGATCTTGTAAAATCTATATAAATTAATATACTGGTCCAAAAATCACATATAATATACCATTGGATTCACAATTTTGTGTAGAACATTGTTATGCAATTTTTCCAGACTTTTAATTTAAGGTTTTGTAGTAATTATTTAAATGAGTTAATTTCCTATTTAGAGTAATAAATTCACATAAAAATAAGTATTGCTCAGAAATTGCAAATAACATGTCTCTGGAATCACAATGACATGTAGAATCTGTTTCTGAATTAAAATGACAGTTTTACTATAATAAAATGCTTTCTGGAGTATTTTATTTATATAAAAAGTTCTGTAATTCTGTTTTGCATGATTCCAGTTGTTGCTTCTCACAAATTGAATTTTCCATATCGGAACATTTTCCCCAGATTTTACAACATAGTGCACGACATGGGATTATTATTTTCTGTAAAATCCATTAATAGCATCAACAATTCTTGACAGATGCTTTTCCAGTGCATCAAAGATTTTCATGCATGCCATCAGTAGTCATAAAGAACGGAGAATATGCATAAGATACTGAAACTTGAGTTGGGATGTCATTCATGCATTTGTGCATTTATCTATGATTGTGTTTGGATTGTTTCTGTGTTGCAATTGTGCCGTGTAGATTGTGACGAGTGCAACGCTTGATCATGTGAGAATTGTTCGTTCGACCTCTACATCCAAGGCAAGTACATGATAATTTGTACATGTTATGGTCCTACTATTTTCAATGCATTGTAGTATATTTTGTAGATGCATGAATAGGAACTACTATCGCTATGCTATGTTTTATTATGTGGTAGGGATCTCTTGTAGTTAAGCCAACGTTGGTAGATGTGCTTAGCCATGCTATGATAGACGAGGGCTGGGGTACATCACTTGAAAGTTGTTTCTAAAGTGTTGGTTTGCCAAAACTAAAAACAACTTAATTATGAACCTCCTGGGTGTGATGAGATTGACATTTTTTTGGTGGTATCATTGTGGAAAGGCACCCAGGTATCAAGAGAGAATAATTGGCTTCTTTATTTTATAGCTTACGTGTATAGCCATGTGCCAATAATGAAATGGGTGGTTTATTGGACTTAGGAGGTTGTGGTAACTCGAACCCACGTAGCTAGAGATTTAGAATTTTTGTAGGTTGGTACGGTGCGTGTCGAGTTTGGGGAGCTACTTCCCGAACGGTCTCATCTTGGACTTATCCCTATCATCACCCAATATGAGAATGGTGGTACGAGCTGGGATGGCCAAGTCACATGGGTAAAGTGTACTAACCCCTCCAGGGTGTATAAACTAATCGATTAGCCGTGTCCCCGGTTATGGGCATCTTAGTTGTTTGAGATTGAGTTCATGACATGTTTCTTGATCATTCTAATTTACTAATTGCCTTAATGTTGATGGGTTAACTTAATTAGGATCTTTACAAAGAAAATCAAAAACTGTTTATGAAAGTAGGACAAAGGTATCTGAAAATGCAAGCTAACCACATCTCCACTTGCCAAATAAACAAGTAGATGCTAGGTTTATTGTCTCCTTATTTAGCTCTACTTGCCCTACATTCCATGTATTGACCCTTTGGGGCTGCTACGTTTTATGTTGCAGGATGTTCTTATTCTAAGTGAACGAATAGGTCGCGATACTCCACTCGGCACTTGTTCACTTGTGGGAATTTGAAGAATGGAGGAGTTATTTATTTATTTTGCTACTAGAATAAGTTGAGCTTGCTTTAGAGCTAAGCATTATTGTAATAAATAAATACTCTGGATCTTGCGTTATTTATGATACACGGATATTTTGCTATATTATTCATCTTTATTCTATGTGAGCCAATGAACTGATTCGGGGATTTGTGTATCACATAGAAGATGCAGTCTTTTCAGCACTGTGCTGATAGCATAAACAGGTGGAAAACCGCAAGAGGAAGCACAGCAAACACCACTCTGGCTCTCACCACAAGTCTCACACTTCATATGATGGATACTCCTGGCATGGAGGAAGTGACTATGGGCGCCATGGAAGCCATGACTGCCACACCCATGGAGGCAATGGACACCGCCATGAGAGTCACAGGAGCAGCAACCACAGCCACAAGGGAGGACACACTCACCATTCTGGAGGACACAATGGAGACAACCGCAACCGTGATCGCCACTATGTGAAGAAGGACCCGAGTGAAGTTATATGCTTCAAGTGCAACCAGAAAGGACATTATGCTGACAATTGCCCGGAGAAGAAGGGAATGGGAGCCAAGCCATGCGCCAAACAGAAGGCCACAGTGAACCATATGAGTGTGGAGGAGATCCCAGATGAGCCGGAACTCTTGGATGGTAAGTTTCCAATCAACTCCCACACTATGCTTATTATTCGATACTGGTGCATCACATTCATTCATATCAAGGGCATTTGCGGATAAATATAAGTTACATATAGAGTCTCTTAAAGGGTCTATTAGATTAAGCTCACCTGGAGGGGAAATGATAGCTAGTACGGGATGTCGCGACTTAATTGTGAGGATTGGAGCACACAATTTCACTACACATCTGGTAATATTGGAGTCACAAGGTCTAGATGTAATACTAGGCATGGATTGGATGTCTATGCATGAGGGAGACAAATATTGTGCACAACGAGCGATTTTGCTCAAAACCCTAGGTTCAAGTCGTCGGAACGACTGGGAAGGTGCAAGTTAAATTCTCTTAAGGTGGTTAGCATGGATATAGTGCCTATAATAAGGGATTACCCAGACGTGTTTCTGGAGGAGCTATCGAGGATTCCACCTGACAGAGATGTGGAGTTTCTCATTGACTTGATGCTGGGAACTGGACCTATAGCAAAGAGACCATACAAGATGGATGTGGATGATATGGAGGAATTAAAGAAGAGTAGTTGGACAAGGGATTTATTCAGCCCAGTTTGTTATCATGGGATGCACCTGTTCTGTTTGTGGAGAAGAAGGACAGTAGCAGGAGGTTGGTGGTGGACTATCGCTCGCTGAATGAAGTTGAAAGTACCGACTTTGAATCGACTAGAGGGGGTGAATAGGCGACTACCAAATTTTTAATTTTTTAATCAATTTTAGGCTTAGCAAGAAGATAAGTTCTCTAGATATGCAACTAGGTGAACAACCTATATGCTAGATAACTAATAGTAAGCACAAAAGCGGTAAAGAGCAATTAGTAAAGGTAAGGAACGAGATAACCAGAGCAGGGACACGGAGATGTAATTTCCATAGATCACTTCCAAGGAAGCTACTTCTACCTGGGAGAGGTGTCGGGGCCACACAAGGTCACCCGAGCGCCAAAAAGGCCCACCTTCTTCTCCAGTGAGCACCCCCACAAAGGAGGCCTCACAATCCACTAACTAGTGACCTTGAAGGCGCCAACCAAAACCTTTACAACAAGGTTGGGGGGGAAGCTCCACAACTCAATTAGAGGCCCTCAACGACACCACGGAGCTTTACAACACATGCCCTTAGCTCCGAGGATGCCCTACACTGTCTAGGGTTCCAAGAAACCCAAGAGTAACAAGATGCACAAAGGATAGGTGGGGGAATCAAATATTCTTTGATGGAAGTGTAGATCTAGGTCACCTCTCCCACCTATCAAAAGATAAAGTGATTTGAGTGTCTAGGGAGAGAGATCTAGTGAGGTAAATCTCTAGTATTAATGGAGGAGAGAGAAAGTTGAAGAGTTAGGTAGGAGGAAGAAGAAGGGAGCCTTCAATAGGCCCCCTCAAAACTGAACCGTTGGACTGGTCGTGACACCACCGGAAGTTCTAGTGGGGGCCAGAAGTTCCACTTAGCGTGGCTTCAACGGCTCGAAGACCATTGACGCACGCTCCAAAGCTCGACCGGAAGTTCCGGTCAGACATGACCGGAAATTCCGGTGGAACTTCCAGAGCAGATTCTGGGCCTAGTTCCATCAATTAGATAACTTCCAGGCATAAGTATACAGTGCTTGACCGGAACTTGGAGCAGAATTTCGAGCGGAAAAAACTGGGTCACGAAATGCCTGACCAGAAGTTCCGATGCCTGGGCGGAAGTTCCGCCCAGAGTCTCGCCAGAAATAGCATAGGAAATTCCTGCGACCGGAACTTCCGGTGCTACTTCCGGTCGAAGTTCCGCCAATTAGAGCACTTCAATACAGAAGGTTCTGAAATGGGGCCAGAACTTTCGTCGGAAGTTGGACCGGAAATATGGCTAGATCCATTCCATAGAGAACCTTGGGCGGAACTTCCGGCACCTGGCCGGAAGTTTCGATCAGACAAAAACATTAGCAGCGGCTCAGAAACTCGCTCTCTCGCTAATGGATAGGATGGTTGTGGTGGTGCAAATATGGTTTATGCAAGAACAAATGATTCCCCATAGCCTGTCGAGGTGGACCCCCTCTTGATAGTATGACGATCTAAAACAATAAAATGAGAGAAAGAGAAAAACGAAAGACCGCCGTCTTCATGAGAATTTAAGAATGGCATCCACACACTCCATAAGCTCCATCAATAAGCAAGAAACCGGAAACTCAAGCACAACGTTAGATCACAAGTGGGATTGTCATCATCACAAAAATAACAAGGTAAAACATAGTCCTTTCAATCTCCCCCTTTTTGGTGTTTGATGACGATCCCATAAGATTTGCATAAGAAAGAGCAGATTTTGCAATAAACGGAATGAGCTCCCCCTACGTGTGTGCATGGTAGAGAGAAAGATCTAAGGACAAAACTAGCACACATATAAAGGGGGCTCCCCTTTCCATTGCAAAAACAACACAGGTGGAAGGAGGAAAAAGATAGCGGACATACCATTGCACCAAACATATGTGGTGAGAGAGAATAGATGAAATAATATCAATGTAGCCTCCACCACCATATACAACCAGCCATAAGCCAACAACATGCATACCAACAGCCAACAACATGCATACCATATCACATAGTCTCATACATAATAGAGGCACAAATACCACAAAGTCACACAAATAACAAGGTCCACAAGCACACACATAAACTAGAGAGAGTTCACGAGCAAGAAAGGATCAAAGAAATAGCAAGCTCATGACTCGACCCATGCAAAACCCGTGAACAAACTAATAGATATCTTTATCCCCCTTTGGAATCAAGACACCAAAAAGGATAAAAGACCACTCTAATCGCCCCAACCATGGAAAGGAGGAGTAGAAGGCTCGGGGTCCCAAGAGGCATTGTTCCACGCAGGCGGGGGACCGGTGACTTCATCCTCGGAATCATACCACTTGCAGTTGTCACGGATCCACTCATCTTTGGGAGCGGTGAAGGAGCTGGTCTCGGGAGAGCAAGGAGCGTTAAGCGTGGACAAGATAGCCTTCTGCCTCTTAGCATTGTGTCGCTGATGAACATAAGCCTGGTACTCATGGTCCTGTAAGAAACAAAACGTCTTCTTCACCGTCTTCAGCAGTTTCTTGGGCCAAGATGGCTGCCTCTCAAGACTGGGACCACCAACACTAGAACCAGCACGTGTAGAAGTGGTACCAGTAGAAGCCCCAGACTTCCAGATGGCTTCTTCCTTTTCAGCTTGGGTCCTAGACTTCTCATGCTTACTCACATGCAGCTTCTTCTCCGCATGAATAGTGATGCAGTACTGAGGGTAGCGGGTACCAGTTGCTTCTCTCCACATGGCGTTGATAAGAGTCTGAATGTATGGATCATAGGGGAACGAGCGTTTTTCAATCATAGCAAGCCATATCTCATGGTACAGAAAGTGCATAACATCCAGCTTCTGGTCAGAATCACGGTGAAGGTGAGTCTTGAGCATAAGCTCAATCTGAAATGCATGAATCTGATCAATGTTTCCTGCCTTTGGAGAGATGGTGTTCAAGTTTCCTGCATGCGCATGATGTCATAGACTGGCTGGAGATGATTAACTTGACCACAAACACCCAAACCCTCAATATAGAGAGGCTCTAGAACCTCAGGAGCCCTTGTTGAAGTGACAACGCCAACCATTAGCACCCTTCTCAGGAGAGAGGGGATAGCTACGAAGAGCACCAAACTCTGACCATCTAGCAGTTAACAGTTGATTCTTGGTCATCCACTTCAAGGTTCCATTGATAGGGTCCGTCTCCATGTGAAGAACCAAGCAATAGAGGTCTCATCAAACTTCTATCGGTGCTCCATGAGGGGAATCAGTCCAAACTTTCTGCATATCTCAAGAGCTTCCCCAAAGTAATCAAGATTGATTTCCATATGAGCCACATTGATGTATTTCCGAGGGGCAACAACAAATTTTGACTTGGTGGCATAGATCTCTGCAAAGTTTTCCTCTTGGAAGCGATTGTGGAAGAGGGGATCCAAGCAAAGAGGATCACACGGAACAAGATAGGGATCAACTTGACGAAACACTGCATAGGCCTTCTCAGGCCACTTGGAGATCTTGACTTTGGAGGAATCTGGCCTAGCAGTGGTGGATTTTGAGAGGCAAGGGTAGGCCGCTTCCCTTCAGCAGTAGCAGCACGACGAGCAGCAGTAGCCTTCTGGCGGGCAGTCCGAGTGGGAGGTCGCAGAACCTCATGGTCTTCTTCATCAATCTCAGGAGGAACGGAAGGAATGCGGTTGCACTTGCCTCTATGGGAACCACCTTGCCATGAGAAGAAATAAAAGAATAGGGAGGGATGGGGGGATAAGTGCACAAGTTCGAAAAGAAACAAAGAGAGATTGAAAAAATACATGCGGTGAATCAAATATAGTGCACTGGAATTTCCGGTGAACCATCGGAACTTCCGGTGAAAAAGTCACCACCGGAAGTTCCGTTCGTGACCCACCGGAAGTTCCGGTGAAGCCACGAACACAACAGTTCAACATGAAAACAACAAGGATACTAGATCTAGGGTGCACATGTACGGATTCACACAAATGTATAGGTTCAGTCTACTCTAGCAAGGTTTTCTAGGCCTACCAAGATCTCCCAACAAGTTGTATCCAAATAACAAGCCTAGACATGGTGAGCCCTAACTCAAGCAATGGAGTGAGCAAGATCTCCATTAATGGAGGGAGTTGAGGGAAAATACCGGAGTCCATGGCTGGAGATCGAGGTGGGGAAGGTTCCCATAGAGCAGATCTGGAAAAGGTTGGCCGAAGAAGGAGGGGCCGGAGCACCTCCGCGGAGTCGTTGTCGCCGGCGACTGCTCCAAATAGAACGTGGGTCTTGGGGAAAACTGCGAGAAGACCCCGTTTTTCCCAGGGCCCATATTATATAGGTCGATGTGAAGGGAATATGCCCGAGAGACAATAATAAAGTGGTTATTATATTATTCCTTGTTTATGATAAATGTTTATTGCATGCTATAATTGTATTAATATAGAAACGTTAATACATGTGTGTTTAATAAACAAAAAGAAAGTTCCTAGTTATGCCTCTCTTATAAACTAGCTTGTTGATTAACAAGATGATCAATGGTTTCCTGATCATGGACATTGGATGTTGTTAATAACGAGGTCACAACATTGTTGGAATGATGTGATGAATATTCATCCGAAGTATAGCATTACGATCAAGCTCATTGTGTTTATATTACTATAACATCATACGAAGTAATCTTGGTCCTTAGACCATGAGATCATGTCAATCACTAACACCAGAAGAGTATCTTGATAACATCAAATGTCACACCATAATAGGGTGACTATAAATATGGGTTCATTGTTGTGAAGGTGTTATGTTGAGGCTCATGGATCAAGATTGGAATTTGTCCATCCCGATGACAGAGAGATATACTCTGGGCCCTCTCGGTGATATCACATTAGTTAGCTTGCAAGCAAGTTATTTGATCACTAGAATGTTACATCACGGGAACAAGAAAAGAGTAAATGTCGGTAACGAGATCAATCTAGGTATGGAGATGATACGTCAGAAACGTATCTATAATTTTTGATGTTCCATGCTTGTTTAGTATCTACTTTGCTTTGTCCACACTTTGAGGTGCTTTTCATATGTTTTCTGGTACTAACCCATTAACAAGTTGCCACAGTGCCAGTTGCCTATTTTCTGCTATTTTTGGTTCCAGAAAAGCTAGTAAGGAAATATTCTCGTAATTGGATGGGGCAAAAGCCAAAGTCAATATTTCACCGAGGAGAACATGCAGTCCAGAGGATAGACGAAGGGGCGCCACAGGGCGGCTGCACCCCCTAGGCACGGGCCCACCCTGGGCCACGCCTGGGCAGGGTGTGGGACCCCTGGCCACCTCCCTGCCTCGCCTCTTCGCCTATAAGAAGCCTCCTATGCCTAAACCCTAAGCACTCGATCAATATTCCACGAAACCGTCTGTAGCCGCCGCCACCATCATCCCTAGATCGCGGGATCTAAAGCTCTTCCCGGCACTTGCTGGAGGGGAGATCATCCCGGAGGCCTTCTTCTTCATCATGCCAGCCTCCGGTATGAAGCGTGAGTAGTTCCACCTTGGAATACGGGTCCATGTAGTAGCTATATGGTTGTATCTCCTCCTTTGTGCTTTCATGTATAGATCTTGTGAGCTCTGTTCATGATCAAGATCTCATCTATTTGTAATCATGCATGTTGTGTTTGCGGGGATCCGATGGATATTGAGATTACTATGTCAAATTGATTAATGGTTTTGTCTTATTGACTCTATCATGTCTGTGTTGTTTGTGATCTTGCATGCTCTCCGTTGTTAGTAGCTATCTTGGCCAAGTAGTTGCTAGTGACTCCAAGAGGGGGTATTTATGCTCGATAGTGGGTTCATGCCTCTATTTAATAAAGGGAAGTGACAGAAATCTCTAAGGTTGTAGATGTGTTATTGCCACTAGGGATAAAACAACGGTCTCTTGTTCATGGAGCAAGTGGATTGTTTACCTTACACACTTTGCTTAAAGAAGTTGTCTGTTGCTTGCAACTTAATATTGGAGGGGGTTCGAATGATAACCCAAAGGTGGACTTCTAGTCATAGATGCAGTTGGATGGCAGTCTATGTATCTTTTTGTATTGCCCAATCGAATCACATAGGATCTTTATGTCTAGTATTGCATTGTTATGCCTTGCTCAGTCGTGTCAATTGCCCCGCTGTAATTTATTTACCCAGCATGCCATGTTTGTTTATCTAAGGAGAACACCTGTAGTGAACTATGGACCCCGGTCAAATCTTTACCATTGATACATCTTCCACTGTTACTGTTTACTTGCTGCAAACCATCATCACCTTCCACACCATATAGTTAATCCTTTGTTACAACAACCAATGAGATTGACAACCTCACTGTTAGTTGGGGCAAAGTCTTGAGTTTGTGTTGTGCAAGTTTCCACGTTGCTTGCAACACCTTTGAGACGTTTCCTTCCTCCTACTGGTTCGATAACCTCGGTTTCTTACTGAGGGAAGACTTTCTGATGTGCTACATCATACCTTACTCTTGGGGTTTCCCGACGAAGCGCTCCATGTTGACGCAGCGCCATCAATATTTTCTGGCACCGTTGCCGGGAGGCTAAGGACGTCTTAACAAGGGGAGTCCTCCTCAACCTTTCCCTTTACTTTGTTTTTGGTTTGCTTAGTTTCTTTTGCTTGGTTTTGTTTGCCTCTTTTTATCAAAAACTCCAAAAAATAGTTTAGTTTTGTTTGCTTTCTCTTATCAAAACACAAAAAAATTAGTTCCTGCTCTACCTGCTGTTGTTTTTTTGCTTGCTCCACTTTTGCCAAAATGAACTCTGCTAAGAACACCAAGTTGTGTGACTTCACTAGCACAAACAACAATGATTTCCTTAGCACTCCTATTGCTCCACCTTCTCCTGATGCTACCTTTTATGAAATTAAGCCTGCTTTGTTGAATCTTGTGATGAGAGAGAAATTTTCTGGTGCTAGTTCTGATGATGATGCTGCCCATCTCAATAACTTTGTTGAACTTTGTGAGATGCAAAAATATAAGGATGTAGATGGAGATATTATTAAGCTCAAGTTGTTTCCTTTCTCCTTGAGAGGAAAAGCTAAAGAATGGTTGTTATCCTTGCCTAGAAATAGTATTGATTCTTGAATTAAGTGCAAAGATGCTTTTATTGGAAAGTACTACCCTCCTACTAAGATTAGATCTATGAGAAGTGATATTATGAAATTTAAAAACTTGATAATGAACATGTTGCTCAATCTTGGGAAAGAATGAAATCTTTGGTTAAGAATTTTCCCGCTCATGGACTTACTGCTTGGATGATTATCTAGAGTTTTTATGCAGGTTTGAACTTCTCTTCAAGAAACCTATGGATTCATCTACTGGAGGTACCTTTATGACCATCACCTTGGGTGTTGCAACAAAACTCCTCGATAATATGATGGTTAATTATTCTGAATGGCACACTGAGAGAGATCCACATGGTAAGAAGGTAAATTCTGTTGAAGAAACCTCCTCTTTTGGTGATAAGATTGATGTTATCATGGCTATGCTTGTTAATGGGAAAGCTCCTTTAGATCCAAATAATGTTCCCTTAGCCTCTTTGGTTCCTCAAGAAGAGCAAGTTGATGTGAACTTCATTAGAAACAACAATTTCAACAATAATGCCTATAGGAATAATTTTGGTAGGAACAACAATTATAGGCCTTATCCTCCTAACAATGGCAATACCTATGGAAACTCCTACAACAATGCTAGAAGTGCCCGCTCTAAACTTGAAGTCATGCTCAAAGACTTTATTGGTAAACAAACCACTTTCAACAAGACTGTGGAGGAAAAACTTTTAAATGTTGAGAAAAATATTTCCTCTTTGATTAAAAAAATGGCTGCTAAACCTGAAACCATGGAAAGTACGTTTGTTGCTACTCATGCCATACAAGTTACTATTGATGAAAATGTTAGACTGTGAGCTCAACTTCATGCTAAGTGGGAAAGGGAAGCTGAAATTGCTAGAAACAATAGTGTGTGCACCATCACCACTAATATGGATACCACTAAACCACAAGAAGTTCCTATTCCTCCTCCTACAATGAGTCTACTACTAGTGATGCTAAGTTTGATTTTGATCTTGATAGTTGCAATATTTCTGAAGTGATTTTGTTCCTGCAAAAACTTGCTAAAAGTCCTGATGCGAGTGATATGCATGTTGCTTTCACCAAACACATTACAGATTCTCTTGTTAAAATTAAGGAAGAAAAGTTAAAACACAAAGCTTCTATTCCTAGGAAAGTAGAAGATAGTTGGGAACCCATTATTAATATGCAAGTGAATGACTTTGATCTCAAAGCTTCATGTGATCTTGGCTCTAATGTCTCTATTATGCCTAGGAAGATTTATGAAATGCTTGATTTGCCACCTATGGAAGATTGTTATTTGGATGTCCCACTTAATGATAATGCTAAGAAGAAACTCATGGAGAGTGTTAATGATGTTCTCACTATGGTTAACAATGCTTATGTCCCTGTTGATTTCTATGTTTTGGATGTTGAATACAATGCTTCTTGTCCTATTACTTTGGGAAGACCTTTTCTTAGAACTGTTGGTGCCATCATTGATATGAAAGAAGGCACCATTAAATATCAATTTACATTTCAAGAAATCTATTGAACACTTCCCTATGAGGAGAGAGAAGTTTCTTTTTGCTCCTCGTTTGAAAGCAAGGTTTGATGTTAATGCTTCTTCATTTGAAAATACTTGATTTCTTGCTTCTTGTGCGTAACTTAAAGGCGTTAAAGAAAAGTACTTGTTGGGATATAACACAAGAGTTTCCTTGATTATTGGAAGTTATTACTTCAGTAATGACCTCTCCTTATCCTTTTTGTTTGCTTTTTCTTCCAACAATGACCTCTAATGAGAGAGAAGTAAGATTTGGGGAGTTGCTGTCCCGAAACAGATATTTGTCCTCCACCATAAATATCCGTGAGGCGTATCTGTAAGTAGGATTGAGGTGAAAATTTACGAATAAATCCCCCAGTATGTTAGATAACTTTCGTTATTTCGAAGATTTCTGATTTGATCAACATAAGGTCTTCGAAAAAATCGGTTTCTACATGCTGGTCTGTTTTGACACATTTCTGTCATTATTTGCATTTGCTTCTTATTGATTCCTTTTTTGATTCTTTTTGGAAAATTGAGCTTTTTGAAGGAGTTGATACAGTATCTTGTGTTTTTAGTGAAAGTTTTTCTGTTCTAAAGCTAAACCCAAGGGTCTATTATCTTTTGAATACACTAATGTTGGTAATGAAGATTGTGTGGAGTTTTGTATGAAGGAAAATTTCAGGTGTAGAGAAAGAATTAGGTAATGAGATGAAGAATGGAAAAAAGCTCAATCTTGGAGATGCCACCCCGGTGTCACTCCAAGAAATATCCAAGAGGTACAAGCGTGAAAGCTTGAGGATGCCCAAGGCATCCCCTTCTTCATCAATAAAAAGCTCAGGTCTTTCTAGACACTTCATTTTTATTGTTTCATGCACTGTTGTGTTGTTCTTGGAGCGTCTTAGTTTTCGTTTGCTTCGCTTAGTTTGTTTAGTTTGCTTGAATAAGTATTTGGGACCCCAGTTCTTGCTATGTTGTTTCAAATAAGTTGATTGGTATTGGAAAGGAGTGGAAAGTTCTTGCTTGAAACTGCAAGAGGAGCTTGCATTGATTGTGACTTAGACATTAGCATGTCATGCTAGGTATTGTTTTGACCTTATGCTTAGTGATTATTGCTGTAGCATGACTTTTTCCAAACAATTGGGATTGCTTAGTGTGCCTTGAAGGAATCATGTGTTGTTTTAACATGCAAAAGCATAGTATTGTGGTGTTCTCCTTTGATGTTTTGTTTGGGTTAACTTGGAACATGCTCACACCATGTTATGACTATGAACAAGTCACCATAGCCTCTATGATCATTTAGTCCTTGACTTGTAGTACCACTCTATGCTTTGATTAGTAATGTTTTGACGCTCTGCATGATTATGGCCATTATTGCTCTCTTAGTTGGTTGCTCCCAGTCTTTTGCTAGCCTCCGCTTGTATGAGTAAACTCTACTCATGCTTCCAACTCCAAAGAAACCAAGTTATCCCAAAGTGTCCACTATAAATTCCTATGCATGGTGTGTTACACCATTCCAAGTATATTCTTTTTTTTAGCTATCTTCCAATTCAAAAGTATTTTGTTATGTGAAAACTTAGTGATTAAAGCTCTCACGAACTTGATGGCACACTTTATATTCCATGCCCCTAATAAACTTGAACCATTTTTTTTTGAATATTTACTGTAGGGGAGTCCCCCACAGCCCTTTATTTAAAGAAAGAGTCAAAAGTCTTATGTACAAACTAAAAAGTTAAAGAAAGAAAGTGAAAAAAGGACTATACAAAAGTTACAGTAGAGTATCTATCCAAGATATCAGCTCTGGAATGGTCTTCTTTTTAACTCTATATTTTAAGAGTGAGACATCAGTGATAAACCCAGATTTCCAAGAGGCAAATGAAGGTCTTATTCCTTTGAAAATCTTGTCATTTCTCTGTTTCCAAATATTCCAGCAGGCAAGTATAGCAATCTCAATGAAGTATGGACCCTTGAAATTCTGCTTCGCATGTTTCAGTATTTCTGGCCCAGACCCTGACCCCCAGGCTACTTGCAGATATGTCCAAATCCTTATACTAAAATTACACTCGAAAAAGAGATGTGACCAGTCTTCAAGAGTATGACAAGGACAAAGAACACATGCATGATTGTCTGAAACATTCCAATGTCTTCTGAGTAGCATGTCTTTAGTATTAATGCGGTCATGAATTATAAGCCAAGCAAAGAACTTGTGCTTGGAAGTACATTTGCTTTTCCAGATCCATTGGGAGGGGAAGTGATTTGATATGTGTTGAAAGTACATCTTGTATGTGGCACTGACAGAATAATCACCTGTGCTTGAATATATAGTTTTCCATTCATCATGCTTACTTTGATGGAGGGTGACATCAGCTAGTTGCAATTGTAATTGTTGTAACTCAGAATTAGCTTCAGCAGAAATTGGCAGGTGAAAAGCTTCTGACATCTATGTAATTGAAATTGCTTGCCAAACAGAGCAATCTTTATCAAGCACATGTGAGAATAAATGTGGATAAGTTAAATTGAGGGGTTTGCTGTTCCAATTATCCATCCAAAACAATGCTGTGTCTCCTGTTCCTACAGAGCATTTAGAAATTGAGAGATATTCCTCATGTAATCTCATAATATGAAGCCACCAAAAATATCCACAGACAGTAACTGTATGAGGAACCCTTTCATGATAGTATGTGCTCCAGATTAGGTTGACCCAAGGCAGATCAACTTTATTATAAAATTTATGAAGGTTCTTCATAAGCAGGCACCTATTTTGAATTTCCAGATCAATGATGCCTAAACCCCCTTATCTTTTGGTTTGCAAACCATCTCCCAGGAAGCCATAGAATGTGCCTTATCATCATCCTTACTCTTCCTCCAAAGACAATGCCTTCTTGCTCTGTTTAAGACTTCTATTATTCCTTTTGGAATACTCAAAGAACTTATGTAGTGCAATGGCAATGAAGATAACACAGAATTCACCAAAACAAGTCTGTCTCCATAAGATAAGAATGAGGCCAAGGCAGTCAGTCTTCTTTCCACTTATACATTGTGTCATGTATGTTATATATGCTTGCACTTATACATTGGAATTAGCAGAACCATGTTATCATGGGTAACATTTTCAACATTGCACTTGTACTTTGTACACAGTTGATATCATGCTCTTTTGTCTATGGATGTCGCCGGTGTGAAATAAAAATGGAGCTTGTATGTCTATGGAGTTATGTATTTTGTGTTATAGAAACGCCTGGGCCGCTAGCCTAAGCCATGCCTAATCATGGTGGAAACTTTCATCATCACCATAATGAGAAATCTATGAAGCATCCTCAATAAAAACCTATGCAAATAGCAAATAAAAAGATCGCTGAGATGCTCATTGTCTGCTTGCCTTGTCATTTTGGTTATGGGATAGCTTCTGTACCATGTGCAAGGGGTACCCCATTGGCAGTTCTCTATGATACACATGTACTTACTATGACAATAACTTACATGTGACTAAAGCTTTGTAGCATGAGGTGTGGCCCTCGTATTCAAGGGACATGAGATTGCCAACTTATACTTTGTCAAACATATACTCCATAGTTTGTTCACTTTAACATTAATCACTTCAAGATGCTTATGATAGGGGCAATGAGGGATGAAAGCTAACAAGTACCATAATTTTTGGAAGCTCTTTTTGAAACTTGAAATCCCTGCTTCATTTTTTGAAGGGCCTTTCTTCCACTATTATATTGAGTCTTCACTTTCTACCTTTAGGCACCAGTTAAGAGAGCATAGTTGCCATTCTTAGTTCTATGTGCAGTTTCCCAAAACTTATTGATTGATGCATATTGTTGATATTGCTTGTTCTTGTGCTATTTGTATATAGTCACTCTTATGAACTTTGAAGGTGTCATCTGCATCTATTTGCTACTCCATGAGGGACAAGCTGAATGCCACTATGCCATGTTTTCTGTATGTGAAACAAACAAATGTTTTTCAATGCATGTTATTCATGATCTTTGTTTGTAGCCTTTCATGTTGCATGCATAGTTACTTTGTCTTATTGTTAGAACTCCATCTTTCATGCACATGTTTAGAGTTCATTGATCCCAGCTTTCAATGCTTGCAAATGATTTGATCTTGGTTTTTATGGTGCATGTCACCTCAAAATTATTCTTTTATAACTTACCTACTCGAGGACGAGCAGGAGTTAAGCTAGTAAGGAAATATTCTCTGAATTGGACGGGACAAAATCCAAAGTCAATATTTTAGCAAGGAGAACACGAAGTCCAGAGGAGAGACGGAGGGGCGCCATACGGCGGCTGCACCTCCCCAGGCGTGGGCCCACCCTGCGTCATGCCTTAGCAGGGTGTGGGCCCCCTCGCCGCCTCCCTGCCTCGCCTCTTCGCCTATAAGAAGCCCCCGATGCCTAAACCCTAAGCACCCGATCAATATTCCACGAAACCGTCTATATCCGCCGCCACCATCGTCCCTAGATCACGGGGTCTAAAGCTCTTCCCGGCACCCTGCCAGAGGGGGGATCATCCCGGAGGCCTTCTTCTTCATCATGCCAGCCTCCGGGATGAAGCGTGAGTAGTTCCACCTTGGACTACGGGTCCATGTAGTAGCTAGATGGTTGTATCTCCTCCTTTGTGCTTTCATGTCTAGATCTTGTGAGCTCCGTTCATGATCAAGATATCATCTATTTGTAATCATGCATGTTGTGTTTGCGGGGATCCGATGGATATTGAGATTACTATGTTAGATTGAATAATGGTTTTGTCTTATTGACTCTATCATGTCTGTGTTGTTTGTGATCTTTCATGCTCTCCGTTGTTAGTAGCTATCTTGGCCAAGTAGTTGCTAGTGACTCCAAGAGGGGGTATTTATGCTCGATAGTAGGTTCATGCCTCTATTTAATCAAGGGAAGTGACATAAATCTCTAAGGTTGTAGATGTGTTGTTGCCACTTGGGAGAAAACAGTCATGGAGCAAGTGGATTGTTTACCTTACACACTTTGCTTAAAGCAGTTGTCTGTTGCTTGCAACTTAATACTGGAGGGGGTTCGGATGATAACCCAAAGGTGGACTTCTACTCATAGATGAAGTTGGATGGCGATCTATGTATCTTGTTGTGTTTCCCAATCAAATCTCATCGGATCTTTATGTCTAGTATTGCATTGTTATGCCTTGCTCAGTCCTGTCAATTGCCTAGCTGTAATTTGTTTACCCAGCATGCCAGGTTTGTTTATCTAAGGATAACACCTCTAGTGAACTATGGACCCCGGTACAATCTTTACCATTGATACACCTTCCACTATTACTATTTACTTGGTGCAAACCATCATCACCTTCCACACCATATAGTTAATCCTTTGTTAGAGCGATCGGTGAGATTGACAACCTCAATGTTAGTTGGGGAAAAGTCTTGAGTTTGTGTTGTGCAAGTTTCCACGTTGCTTGCAACACCTTTGAGACGTTTCCTTCCTCCTACTGGTTCGATAACCTCGGTTTCTTATTGAGCAAAGACTTGTTGCCGTGCTGCATCATACCTTGCTCTTGGGGTTTCCCGACAAAGCGCTCCATGTTGACGCAGCGCCATCAGGAGATGCCGATGATCGAATCTCAGACATGTAATATATCGCAAGACAAAGGGATTGAGTTACATGAGTATAAGGTTCACACAATCACAGAAGTCATCGTTTTATGTGTAGGATTCAGTACGGATCTCCAGGTCCCGCTGCTGATTATTGATCGGAGAGGGGTCTCGATCATGTCTACATTATTCACAAACCGTAGGGTGACACACTTAAGGGATGCCGACACCATTTGGAGAAAATAAGATGCCAGAGAAAGAAAAATAAAGCGCGGGAATTTATTTCACTAGACACCGGAATTGTTTCAGTTCAAATTGCCGAAACTAGTTCTACATGTGAAATTGAATACTAGCAAGGGGTTTGATATGAATGTTTGTTAATTAAAGTAATTAAAAATTCTGAATAAATAAATAAAAGAGTTTTATTTAAATGAGAGATTGCATTAAATTTGGTGGAAATTTAATGCATGTGAGTGGATTTTTGAGTGGAGGCATGTTTATGTGAGTGGAGGCTTTTCATTTTGAGTGGGACCTCCACCCACATGAATGTGGAAGAGGTGGGGGCAGCCCCCATGGCTGTGACGCCATGCCCCTTGGGTGCCCCCCTCTCCCTATAAAAGGACCCCTCTCCTCCTCTCACATCAGACCTCGTGAAGGATCTCTCTCCCCCTTTAGAATTTCCCCATGGTCTCGGATCAGCGAGACACATGTTCCTGGTGGATTTTTCTGGAAGGAGTTGTTGCTTTCACTACTTCGCTAGAGCGACGGTGCGAAGGTTGTCGGGGTAAACAAACGTGTGTGTGATCACGGGTGCACCACTGTTTTGTCGTGCTGGACTTGATGATGCTAGACCTGCTAGACTGGATGGACTTCTTCTCGATCTTGAGATCGGCAAGCGTTCGACTACATCATCCACGAGTACAACCTCGTTAACGCTTTTTGGTCTTCGAGGGTATGTATTATATGGATGTATATCCATCCATTGCTTGTATCTAGTAGATAGATCTTGGTACTAAATTGTTCTCATTGTAGGAATTTTTTTGTTTTCTATGCTACGAACCCTACAGTGGTATCAGAGCCGGATAGATGTGTAGATGCTTTGCACGGGTAGTACACATGTAAGTATGTGGGCGCTGATGGTCATGTTATTGTTTCTTCCTTGTACTTTGGATATTGGTGGCATAGTGGGATGAAGCGGCCCGGACAAACTTTACATGTCCTCGCACATGAGACCTATTCCACGCTTGACATGCAACTAGTTTTGCATAAATGGCTTGCGGTTGTCTATCTCTCCTACTATAGTCAATATCTGATTTACAAAGAGTTGTCAATAATTTGATTATCATTGTTGTGGTTACATGTTCGTAGGTAAGAACGGTTCTATCTCTGAAAGCCCTCAGCCACGTAAAACCTACAAAAGATAAATTAGAGGCGTCTAGTTTTTGGTTTTGCCGGGCAAGTACTATGATATGGTAGTGTTATAATTTTTAGTATGGATTGATACTATTGAAAATTATAATAGGACAAAGTGTAAGTTTCATAGACCTTGGCATTACACATATACGAATGATAAAGACCACGATGCACACGATAGAGATCAAGTGCAAGAACCATATCATATCACTGTAGCATATGATGTTTAGTTGCATCTTATATTACTTGTTTGGAATTTTATTAGCATTATAAGATGATCCCTCATTTAGATATCAAGATAAAAATGTGTTCTTCCTTAAGTATGCATCGACTATGTTTTGCCGCTTAAAGACATCACGTGATGATCGGGTGTACTTGAATCCGCGATCATATCTCTGGTGTAAGACAATTTTACACACGTGAATACTAAGGTTCTTACTTGGCGATCCTAGCATGTAAATACATGGCCTCGGAACACGGACCAAAAGGTTAAGCATGAGTCATATGTTTGATATGATGACCATATAGATGCTCGCCTTTGAAGCTACACTGACTCAGGTGATGATCAAACTTGCTGTAGTGGATTTGGTTCATGTAATCACCAAAAAGACACGAGGGATGTTGTTTTTGAGTGGGAGTTCATTTCTAATTTGGATTAGTAGAATTCAATTTATCATAAATTAAATCAAAGTGAATTTGCATAATTTATTGTAGTCATTGCCATTTGTTCACCACCTTATAATTAGTTGTAATTGAGATAATAGAAATATAGAATTCTGGATATTTACTTTACGAACTGGTATCGTATTATGTTGAGTGTCAATCTAAAGTTTAAAGTCCCATTGCAAACTTTTAGAAAACTCTGTTTACTCCATGAAATTTAATAATTAGTATTAAATCGAGAGTAACAATTCCAGTGTTAGTATCTAAAGTATCATGTTTGCCTCCATGATTCTTGATTGTTTTGAAATATCAAGGTTATATAGGAGCTAAAATAATTGTTTTAGAAACCATCATGTGTGGCAGATATAACGATATCTGAAATAATGTTTTTGTTTGCAATATGATAGAGTATAATATATGTTCTTATATTGGATAAGAATTTGCGAAGATTGGAGATGCTAGACATCCTAATCATCCAAAAAGGTTTTGGAAAGTAACATTATACTCACGATTCACCTTTATAAGCTACATTAGCTTGATCATGAAAGTTGTCATGATAAGGATGAATAGAAGATGTATGTAAATTGTTTACTACACTAAAAGATTGCTAAAGAATGGATCCTGAAAGAACGCCCATCATTTGATGATGGTGATCTACTTCAAAGTGCAAGTCCAAAGGTATTAGTGTTTGAATATACATGCTTTGAATATACATGATTTGGACTATGTGTCTGTGGATCTACTTCAAAGTGCAAGTCCAAAGGTATATGACGCCATTGTTGATGTTGATAGATTCTTTTAAAAGGAAAAGAAAATGCTGAAAGATAATCTATAAAATATATTTCACAGAAAAGAAAAGACTAGAAATATCCAGTTTAGGTATATAGATGATATACATGTTATGGCTGTATTCTTTTTCTTGTTGAACAATGTGGTTCTTGAGTATTGAATACCGAATTGGTTGGTATGAAATTTCATACAGAACAACAAAATTCATGAACTACAATGGCCTAAGTAACTAGAAAGATAATATGTGATGATGTTCATCGAAAACAAACAAGCTGTTGTTTGTATTTCTCGTTGACATCAAAGCCTACTTCAAGATTTTTTTTAATAATTGTTATTTAAATCAGGTATTATGAGAACAAAGATTGTTCAAATAATTACTGTATTCCATAAAAGATGGATGATTTACAAATCTAGTTGGAGAAATCACATCCATAAAACTAATGCTAAATTACCGCAAGACAAATGATTGAAAGATCACTTACAAAGTGACATCACCATTTAAATTATATTGGAAATAAAACATGAAGAAACTCCATATTCATGGATTTTTGGAGTTTTTGATTTGATCAAATGACGCTTGTGAGACTTTCCTCAAGATAATTAAAACTTCCTTCAAAGGCCAAAGAAGAACAATCGACTAAATTATTGGAATTTATACATATCGATGTATGTAGTCCATTATGTGTAGTCATAAGCGAAGGATTTAAACTTCATATGCTTTCTCCGGAAATTTGAGTGAATATTCACTTAATGAGAAAGAAGTATGAAATATTTGAAAATGTTCAAAAACTTTCAAGATGAAGTGGAAAATCATTGTAACAAGAAAATAAATAATTTATGATTTGATCATATAGGGATTTATTTGAGTTGGAAGTTTAGAAAAACACCTAAATTTTCATCTACCGAAACACCATAGGAATATGGAGTGTTTGAGATTTGTAATGAAACCTTGTTTGCATGGTTGGATCAAAGGTGTTATTTATAAAACTGCCATTATGTTTTAAAAGATTAAATCTTTAGATACTACCACTTTTACACTAAAAAGAGCTCCATCTTGATCCGTTGAAATGACACCATGTAAGTTATGGTTTGGGGTAATTAAAACCCAAGTTGTCCTTTCTTAAATTTTGGTATGCTAAGCATAAGTAAGATGTTTATAACCAAAGTCGGATGAGCATGTATTTGTAGGTTATTTCGAATAACCATTGGGTATTCCTCCATAACAATGAGGACAAAAGAGTTTGTCGCTTGAAACGTGAAGTTTCTTGAAAAAGGAATTTTTCGCAAAAGTTAAGTGGGAGGACAATAGAACTTTAATAAGGTTAAAGAATCTTAGCTATATGTGCTGAGTTGCGCAATGCCGAAAAACGTTCTAGAGGCATCCATAATTTTAAAATCCTAGGATAAGCACCTACAAATAGAGAGGACACAGGTTTGTGTATTGCATTCATGCATAAGAAAATCCAGGAAATTTTCGCGCAAACCTAAAAGAACTATAGGGGGATCAGGATCTCTCTTGTACTGATGGAAACTTCGGAGCAAGTGCGATAGATTTCGACATGACCTTTGTAGAATTCTTTGTTTTGGGGAAAAGTTGTTGAAACATGTATTTGAATTTCAAATATGAATTCAAATGAATTTATAAATTCACAAATGGAAATTGGAAATATTTCATAACTTGAAATGAAATGATTACAAAAATGATATAAAATGAATTCTTTATTAATATATATATACACATATAGTATTACATTGATCTTTTACAATAAATGAATAAAAGTAAAGTATCAGGAAACAAATAAGTAGAAAAAGGAATTACATTGCTGAAATAAAAAACTCTTTATTGAAAGAAAATAAATATTACATTGTCTTTACAAATAAATAAATGAATTACAAAATAATAAACATTACTGAAACAAAAATCTAAACTATATTACCACAATGTTTTGGTATTACCCAAAAAGAAAATAAATACAAGAAATTACTAAAAGGAAAAATTACAATAAGAATAATAAAGAAATCCTAAGCTAAATCTTCATGTCTTGAAGATCGTCTTCCTGATCTTGATTCCTGCAAGAAGGAAAGACAAAAAAAATCCAATGAAAAAAATAAAAAAAAGATTGGTTAGTTTGTGTTGATTTTACTCCCTGATTAGGGAAAAGTAATGCTTTGCCTAAACTCATCACTGAGTATGTTTATGTAGGGACCAGATTGTAGTATTTGTTCATATCAGTGTTTTTGCCTCAGAACCCCATCATTGGATATTTAAGAAATCCACTTGGCAACATCCAAAATTATAGCTCTAATTCAGATAATACCAAACCAGCCGAGCACATTCATAGAAAAAGATCTCACAGATGAAACCTGGATAGGGGGAGGTTCCTGGACCAGTAACACACTCACAAGCAACACTATCACCACATGCAGCTATGTGCTGTCATCACCACATCAACTAAGGAAACCAGATAAGAAGGAAGCAATTGTAGCTTACAAGTACCTACCCACACTTCACAACTCATCAGCACAACACTGCCACCAGAGTTTCATACTACTACATCACCAGCAACTGGTTGCTCCCAGGAGCCATCCAAGAAGCTAGGACAAGGGGAAGATCAAGATCAAGCCAGTATCAGTTCCAGGAGGAGAAGGCTACCAAGATCATGACCAGAGCACCAGGCCAAGATGACCAAGATACAACACACCAAGCATCCACATGACTCAAGGTAGAAACTCACTAGATCACTATCTAGATCTGGTAACATACTTGTTCTTATCATTTCAAGCAATATAATCACTTAAGGAGATAAAGCTCTCAGTACTGCATAAAACAGTTATGTCAGGGATGTCATAGAACTTAATTGGGCCTCATCTTATGCATCATTAATAGCCACACATGAGTTTCTTTTTAGCTAATCAAGCAGTCAATCCAACAAATAAATCATGTATAGAAATCAGACAACTAGCAACCACATCCTCCACAAATTTGGGTTGTGAGGAGAGATTTCTCTCAGATCCACATAGGAATGCTATGTTGAGTCATCATAGAGAGTTTGGTAGCCACACTTTAGCATCTATTGTTATATAGTGTTTGGCCTCAGACTAATGCATCATGGGCAGATTTTTGAAGCAAGCGAAGTATCTGACTTAATTTAATATTGTCTCACAATATAGTAGAACACACAAGGAAATGGTACAAGAGTGTACAAGCAACCTAATCCAACTAATCATCATCCAGATCTAGTCTAGGAGATCAGTAGGGGTCACTTTGCAGATCCTCATACTTTCCTATGTATGTAGTACATCAAACGGATCAACTGTTTAGTGGATCATCTGATCTAGCAACTAAATCATAGGAAGAGAGGTTCCATTCAGTACAGCCAGCCATATGGCAGCATATCATGTTACTATAAATCACTACTATGCACACTCATTAGAGGAACCGGAGTAATAGGATCTCCACCACTGAAACCACCAAAACAAACTAGCAGTAGTAGCTAAGATCCTTAAGTCATTAAAAGTTAAAATCAATCATTTCTCTAGTCATATTTTTGCTAGGTATCATTTTAAGAGATCTAGATATATCTGATAGGAAATAAATGTTATCACTGGACCATAAGTTCAGTACATCAGGTCACACATAGTACTTGATTTAGATCATGCTTGTCCAAAATCTAGTGATATATAGAAGCAGTCGAGAGCTAAAGGAACATCCAAGTAGCCAGACCAAGCATATCCTACACATCTGTTCATATCAAAGATCTACACTGAAGCACTTCATCAATTGAACAACCAAAGAAGTTGGGGAAGTGTACAAGTTAAAGCAAATAACACAATTTTACTCAAGATATTACAAGCATATGATAAGATAGTTAATTGTCATCCAAACCAAGAGCAAAACTAACTGAATCATCTAAAACTAAAGCATCTAGCAGTATAACCTAATCAAGTGCATCTTGGCTATCTTGTGAGCACCAAATTGGTATATCACCACAATAATTGTTTAGGTTTTAGGAGTCTAACCATCTGAGATAGATTAATTATCTTAATCATAGGAGTAGCACATATCCAGTAACACTACCTGATCACAAATGATCCCTAGAACCAACAGATACACTGCCTGACCCTAATCCAATCAGCACCACAGATCAAATCCAAGATTTCCAGAACCTAATACTGCGTTCCACACCTAAACAAATTCATCGACTCGAAGTCTGGTCACATAAGCATTACCTGTCTGGAGACATGGTTGCTGCAGCAGACAAGAAGGCCGACGCCGGGGTTGCAGAACCTGCCGTTCCGCCGGTGTCAGAAAAGAAACGATACCACAACACCTACTTGTGGCGAGTCGTGGCTCGACGGAGAGGAAGTAGAGGCTACAACCGTAGGAGCAGTGGAAAGAAACGTCGTGGCCGGGTGACACGGGGATCACAACAGTGCTCGACCCATGTCGAGACACACCGCAGCATCCAGCACATCACCGGTGAACGGCGGCGCCGCGGGCATCAGAACCCTAGCACCAGTGAGGGTTGGACACGATCTGATTGAAGCAATATTCCCAAATCGACTTGGAGGGCTAGGTCTGATAGGGCAATGGTGTCCGATCTTTCGATGAAATGATAATGGTCGATTTGGTGGAGTTCGGGCTTGACGATCCGACTACACATGCGGGCATGAGCGCCAATGCAATCTCTAGGCCAATCTCCTAGAGGTTACTGATCCTCCGGAAACACGATCAGCCTGACCAGCGAGGGTCTTAATTCCTACCTGAAATCGAGAACAAGTAAGAACTAATATTGCAATCAAGATACTGAGGATTAAGATGAAAGATTTATTGAATAGGCGGGATCCTGTATAGGTGCGAAGTACAAGAGGCCTCTGCAATGCTCGAGCCTTGGCGAAGTTGCTATGATGGCTAACTTATTGTCTAAACAAAATCCGAGTCTATGGTGACGACTAAGGGGAGTATTTAAGGAGGAAAAGTTGGGGTTCGGCCAGCCATAGAAGTGGTGGCCGAATCCAACCCTAGAAGTCCTTTTCTCCTCAAATACATACTCTAAAAAGTGGCTATTTAAAATCCTACGAAAATTACATGGGCCTGGCCCAAAATAACGGTGTTGCAGCACCATATTAAGCTATGGACGAATTTGTAAAGTATTAATCTTGAATATTTCGTCCAAGCCTTCTTTCTTCATTATGGTGGCCTCAAAGTTCTGAAATCTTCATCCGTGGTCTTCTCTTGAATCATCACATCCTTGCTGCCATCTCCATGCATGATCATGATCCAATGCTTGTCCCTCTCATCCATGCTTGGTCCATCATTCCTAAGAGTAAGAAATACATCTGATTTAGGCAGCATCATATTCTCATGTATGTGAGGAATAGTTCCAAGAAACGAAAGTACCTGATAGTTAAGTTGTTTGGCACGAGAGCGAGTGATAGGTCCTTGTATGTGTGTAGCTGTAAGTACAACAGTTGTATCAATATATGGGATGTCCACATCATGCTCCCCTTCTTGAATTGAAGTCGTCTTCGACACAATCTCATTTTCCTCACCAAAGTAAGGCTTCAAATCTGCAATGTTAAACGTAGGAGTAACCGTACCAAAGTCTCCAGGCAACTCAAGTTTATATGCATTATCGTTTATTTTCTCTAACACCTTAAAAGGACCAGCAGCACGTTGCATTAACTTAGACTTGCGTAAATCAGGAAAACGATCTTTACACAAATGTAACCAAACAAGATCTCCAACATCAAACACAACATGCTTTCTCCCTTTATCCCCAGCAAGTTTATACTTAGCATTCATGTGTTCTATGTTAGCTTTAGTAGTCTTATGCAAGTTTAATATCATTTCAGCGCGTTGAGTAGCATCCAAATTATTTTGCACCGAAGAATGTAAAGGCAATAAATCAATAGGTGCACAAGGAACAAAACCATACACGATCTCAAACGGGCACATCTTTGTGGTAGAATGCAGCGAACGATTATAAGCAAATTCTATATGAGGTAAACACTCTTCCCACAATTTTAAGTTCTTCTTTAAAACAGCCCGCAACATAGTAGACAAAGTTCTATTTACTACTTTAGTTTGTCCATCAGTTTGGGGATGACATGTAGTACTAAACAGCAATTTAGTCCCCAACTTAGCCCATAAACATCTCCAAAAGTGGCTAAGAAATTTAGTATCACGATCATAAACAATAGTATTTGGCACACCATGTAAACGAACAATTTCAGGAAAGAACAAATCAGCAATATGCGCAGCATCATCCATTTTATGACAAGGAATAAAGTGTGCCATCTTAGAAAACCGATCCACAACAACAAAAATACTATCCCTCCCCTTCTATGTACGTGGCAATCCCAAAACAAAGTCCATAGAAATATCCTCCCAAGGAACACTAGGAACAGGAAGAGGCATATATAAATCATGTGGATTAAGGCGAGACTTTGCTTTTTGACAAGTAGTGCAGCGTGCCACAAATCTCTCAACATCTCGACGCATACGTGGCCAAAAGAAGTGTGCAGCAAGAACATCCTCTGTTTTCTTGACACAAAGTGTCCCATCAATCCTCCTCCATGCGCCTCCTGTAACAACAAAAGACAAACAGAACTATCTGGAATGCATAGTTTGTTAGCACGGAACACAAATCCATCATTGAAGCTGAACTTGTTCTATGTTCTACCATCTCTACAATTCTGCAACACATCTTTAAATTCAGCATCATGCACATATTTTTCCTTAATAGTTTCCAATCCAAACATTTTGAAGTCAAGTTGAGATAACAAAGTATAACGGCGCGACAAAGCATCAACAATAATATTATCTTTACCCTTTTTGTGTTTGATAACATAAGGAAAAGACTCAATAAATTCAACCCACTTTGCATGATGATGATTCAACTTAGCTTGACTACGAATATGCTTCAAAGATTCATGATCAGAATGTATAACAAATTCTTTAGGCCATAGATAATGTTGCCAAGTTTCTAATGTCTGAACCAACGCATATAATTCTTTATCATAAGTAGAATAGTTCAGACTAGCCCCACTCAATTTCTCACTAAAATATGCAACATGTTTTCCCTCTTGTAATAACACACCTCCCAAACCAATTCCACTAGCATCACATTCGAGCTCAAAAGTCTTATTAAAATCAGGAAGTTGGAGTAAGGGAGCATGTGTTAGCTTATCTTTCAATATCACAAAGGCCTGTTGTTGTGAATCGCCCCAAACAAAGGGCACATCCTTCTTGGTAAGTTCATTCAGCGGCGCGGCAATTGATCCAAAGTCTTTGACAAAGCGCCTATAAAAACCAGCGAGTCCAAGAAAACTCCTCACGTGTGTGACCATCTTGGGCTATGGCCAATTCTCAATAGCTTTAATCTTGGTTGGATCCACTTTAATACCCTGTGAAGTAACAACATAGCCAAGAAACGCAACTCGATTGATGCAAAAGGTGCACTTCTCAAGATTACCAAACAAACGTGCATCACGTAAAGCATTGAAAACAACACGTAAGTGGTCCAAATGATCCTCTAAAGATTTGCTATAAATCAGAATATCATCAAAGTAGACTACCACAAAACGTCCAATGAAAGCACGTAAAACTTCGTTCATTAATCTCATGAAAGTGTTGGGTGCATTAGTTAAACCAAACAGCATCACTAACCACTCATATAAACCGAACTTAGTTTTAAATGATGTTTTCCACTCATATCCCAATTTCATACGAATCTGGTGGTAACCACTACGCAAATGAACTTTTGAAAACATGGTAGAGCCAATCAATTCATCAAGTATGTCATCCAAACATGGAATAGGATGACGATATCGAATAGTAATATTATTGATAGCTCTACAATCAGTACACATGCGCGAAGAACCATATTTCTTAGGTACCAAAATAATAGGAAAATCACAGGGGCTAAGGGACTCATGAATATGATCTCTGTCGAGTAGTTCCTGAATTTGGCGTTGTATCTCCTTTATCTCCTTTGGATTGGTTCTATATGGCATGCGGTTGGGCAACGTAGCACCAGGAATTAGATCAATTTGGTGGCCAATTCCTCTAATAGGAGGTAGTCCTTGTGGCATCTTAGCGGGAAAAATGTCCTCATATTCCTGCAAAAGGTTAGCAATAGCGAGTGGCAAAGAAGGAGGCATATCCTCAAATGAAAACAAAACCTCTATGCAGATAATTGCATAACATTGAGTATTGTTTACATCTAGTTTAGCAATATCAATTTTATTTGCAAGCATACATGGACTCTTTAAACGAATTTCAGTAGCATGTTTAGAATTAGATTTAGTGATTTTTGGTGGGACAAAATCTGCAGCAACAATCTGATTCTCACTTTTATTTTTCTCCACAGTTTTAGCTCTACTAGCTCTAGCGAGATCATCTTTTAAAATCTGTTCGGGAGTCATAGGTTTTAGACCAATTTTCTTTCCATCATGCATAAGAGAATAGTGATTAGTTTTGCCATTATGAACAGATTCTCTATCAAATTGCCATGGTCTACCAAGTAACAAAGAACAAGCTTGCATAGGTACAACATCACAATCAACAAAATCAGAATATGTACCAATAGTAAAATGCACGCGTACCGTTATTGATACCTTGATCTTGCGAGAACTCTCAAACCATTGGATGTAATATGAATGTGCGCGTTATCTTGTTGGAAGTGCAAGCTTCTCTATCATGTCAACACTAGCCACATTATTACAACTCCCTCCATCAATGATGATCCTTATAGCTCTTTCCTTGACAACACCACATGTTTGGAATAGGTTGTGGCGTTGATCATGCTCGGATTTGCTCAATTGCACACTCAACACACGTTGTGTAACTAAGCTCTTGTATTGATCAACAGTTTCAGCTCCCATTACCTCTGTCTCTTCATCAGAATCACAATTGTCTCCATCTCGAGCAGAAATAAGAGCTAATGTATCTTCATCAAAGTCACTCGCTGAATCATATTGACCATCATCACGCACCATCATAACACGTTGTGTTGTGCACTGACTCTCAATATGACCAAAACCCTAGCAGTTGCGGCATTGTATATCCTTTGTTTTATCCGTGGAAGCCATAGAGGATGCACTACGAGCAGGAGCATTGGATGACAGTGGAGGAGCAGCTGACGGAAATCTCGTGGTGGCCTTGGATGTGGTAGTAGCTGGTGGAGAATCACGAGAAGAAGGCGCTGATTGTTGGGATGTCCAAGTGGATGTGCGACCTGCAGAATTATTAGTCCTCCTCCATGGTGTTTGGCGATCCTGCACTTCACGTTCAGCTTTGCAAGCAAGATGAAACAAATGAGTGATGGAATTATATTCCTTATAGTCTAACATGTGTTGAATGTCCTTGTTTAATCCACCAAAGAAACGTGCAAGCATTTGTTCAGTAGTTTCAACAAGACCACACCGAACCATCCCCGTTTGCAATTCCTGATAATACTCTTCTACAGAATTTTTTCCTTGTTCCAAACGTGTCAGATTCTTTAGTAAATCATGTTGATAAGTGGGAGGCACAAAACGAACACGCATAGCAGTTTTTAAAGCAGTCCAAGTACGAGGAATAGTAGTAGGATTTAAACGACAATACTCAGACCACCAAAGGGAAGCAAATTTAGTAAATTCACATGTAGCAGCACTAACACGCATATTCTCAGGATATTTTAAACATGCAAAACGTTGTTCTACTTCCATCTCCCATGTAAGATATGCATCAGGATTATATTTACCCTCAAAACATGGAATATTTAATTTAAGCTTTGCAACATGATCATCATCACGTACCGGTGGTCGAGCATTGCGGTCGGCTAGCAGGGTGTGGAGGTTGTTCAACCTCCTCGTCAAACAGATCATCGTCGTCGAGTCGTAGTAGTACCCGTCGTCTACCCCCAATGTCATGGCAACAGCCGCGGTGGAAGCCTGAGATGCCTCAGTTGCAGCGGTAGCCGCCTAAGGTGCGACTGCAACTGAACCAGCAGTACGATCCGTGACCGGAATGCGCTGTGTGCCCTGCCGAGGTGCCAATGGGGCGGGTGCGGGTGCCGGCAATCTGTCCAAAACCTCCTTGAACCGAGCATCAAGATTGTCGTTGAAGGATTTCTCGAGTCCATCGATCTTGTCCATGGCGTTGGTGAGCTTGGTGTCAAACTCCTCTAGTCATGCATCCACATATTCAACGCGACCGACCAATAGCTCGGAGAAGTGGGCATGTAGTTCTTGGTTCGTCATTGTGGCAGGGTTACGCGAAGTATCTATCATGGTTAGTCCTATAAAGCATAGGTATATATGCCTATAACTACGGAAATATGGTGGAAGGCACGCGTAATCCGTCAAGCAATATAAGAAGCTCTTACAAGTTCTTACCAAACAGCAGGAAAAGGCGATGTGCAACCACGAGGAGCAGTGGGTCCAGAGATTGAACCGAGCGATTACCAGGAGTCGAGACACCGCACGTGGAGAAATCTGTGGAGTTCTGGGAAGGCTTAGCAAAGGGGTTAGCAATTATCAAAACAACAATGCAAATGTTGAAAGAATGCTCAACGACGGTACTATGCTGGTCCTAGGCTAGACCGTACTAGAGACGCGAGCCTAAATCACCAACGATGTCACGACGTGACACAACAAGCAATGTATGATGATATGGCACCCTGAAAAGCGAACCGAGATGTCGAAAATCACTATGATGGCGAGTGTCTAGAACTGATCGACGGCGTCTAGAAATAGGTTAGCCCCAAAAAAAATTTGTCGAAATTTTTGTATTATACTCCAGAAAGCGCGCAGGTGCCAAAAAAATATCGCTATAACGGCCGATGGAGAAAAGTGATCCCGGGAGCCGAAAATCAGTATAGCTAGAAAAAAAATTCAGAGGCGGTTCCAGACTTTTTTTGCTCTCCTTCTGGACTTATGACTAAACTTTTAGCTCGACACGGACTTTATCTCAACACGAAAACAACAAGGAAGGAGAGTAAAAAGAAATAACTAGGAAACGATAACTCAACTCGAACTCGTGTCGCGACAGCAAAGGTGATTGGATCCGTGTCGCGGTAGGAAGGCAGTGGCAGAATTTTAGGGTTTATGGTGGTTGGGTGTATGGCGGAGGAATATGGTGGAGGAATATGGTGGCGGTGATCTGCGAGTGTGGCGGTGACTACTGTGATCAGAACTCGAAACTCTAAGGGATGAGACACTAATACCAGTAACTTGACGCGACGATGCAGACACAAATTCAACAATGCAAAACTGAAAAGATAATGCAAGGCGTAGATTGGTGATGGGATGGATCTAAACTCTAACTGTGTTTTTGGCTTTTTCATGGGTTATAGGTAAAACAGATCTAATCGAAAACAGTAAAATCTCACCGAGCAACCTGGAATCTGATACCACTTGATAGGGCAAAGGTGTCCGATCTTTTGATGAGATGATAATGGTCGATTTGGTGGAGTTCAGGCTTGACGATCCGACTACACGTGCAGGCATGAGCGCCAATGCAATCTCTAGGCCAATCTCCTGGAGGTTACTGATCCTGCGGAAACATGATCAACCTGACCAGCGAGGGTCTTAATTCTTACCTGAAATCGAGAACAAGTAAGAACTAATATTGCAATCAAGATATTGCGGATTAAGATGAAAGCTTTATTGAATAGGTGGGATCATGTATAGGTGCGAAGTACAAGAGTCCTCTACGACGCTCGAGCCTTGGCGAAGTTGCTATGATGGCTAACTTATTGTCTAAACAAAATCCGAGTCTATGGTGACGGCTAAGAGTATTTAAGGAGGAAAAGGTGGGGTTTCGGCCAGCCATAGAAGTGGTGGCCAAATCCAACCCTAGAAGTCCTTTTCTCCTCAAATACGGACTCTAAAAAGTGGCTATTTAAAATCCTGCGAAAATTACATGGGCCTGGCCCAAAATAAAGGTGTTGCAGCACCATATTATGCTTTGGACGAATTTGTGAAGTATTAATCTTGAATATTTTGTCCAAGCCTTCTTTCTTCATTATGGTGGCCTCAAAGTTCTGAAATCTTCATCTATGGCCTTCTCTTGAATCATCACATGCTTGCTGCCATCTCCATGCATGACCATGCTCCAATGCTTGTCCCTCTCATCCATGCTTTGTCCATCATTCCTAAGAGTAAGAAATACATCTGATTTAGGCAGCATCATATTCTCATGTATGTGAGGAATAGTTCCAAGAAACGAAAGTACCTGATAGTTAAGTTGTTTGGCACGAGATCGAGTGATAGGTCCTTGTATGTGTGTAGCTGTAAGTACAACGGTTGTATCAACGATTCCATTCAGTACAGCCAGCCATATGGAAGCATATCATGTTACTATAAATCACTACTATGCACACTCATTAGAGGAACCGGGGTAATAGGATCTCCACCACTGAAACCACCAAAACAAACTAGCACTAGTAGCTAAGATCCTTAAGTCATTAAAAGTTAAAATCAATCATTTCTCTAGTCATATTTTTGCTAGGTATCATTTTAAGAAATCTAGATATATCTATTAGGAAATAAATGTTATCACTGGACCATAAGTTCAGTACATCAGGTCACACATAGTACTTGTTTTAGATCATGCTTGTACAAAATCTAGTGATCTATAGAAGCAGTCCAGAGCTAAAGGAACATCCAAGTAGCCAGACCAAGCATATCCTACACATCTGCTCATATCAAAGATCTACACTAAAGCACTTCATCAATTGAACAACCAAAGAAGTTGGGGAAGTGTACAAGTTAAAGCAAATAACACAATTTTACTCAAGATATTACAAGCATATGATAAGATAGTTAATTGTCATCCAAACCAAGAGCAAAACTAACTGAATCATCTAAAACTAAAGCATCTAGCAGTATAACCTAATCAAGTGCATCTTGGCTACCTTGTGAGCACCAAATTGGTATATCACCACAACAATTGTTTAGGATTTAGGAGTCTAACCATCTGAGATAGGTTAATTATCTTAATCATAGGAGTAGCACATATCCAGTAACACTACCTAATCACAAATGATCCCTAGAACCAACAAATACACTACCTGACCCTAATCCAATCAGCACCACAGATCAAATCCAAGATTTCCAGAACCTAATACTGTGTTCCACACCTAAACAAATTCATCAGCTTGAAGTCTGGTCACATAAGCATTACCTGTCTGGAGACATGGTTGCTGTAGTAGACAAGAAGGCTGACGCCGGGGTTGCAGAAGCCTGCAGTCCCGCCGGTGTTAGAAAAGAAACGATACCACAACACCTACTTGTGGCGAGTCGTGGCTCGGCGGAGAGGAAGCAGAGGCTACAACCGTAGGAGAAGTGGAAAGAAACGTCATGGTCGGGTGACACGGGGAGCACAATAGTGCTCGACCCATGTCGAGACACACCGCAGCATCCAGCACATCACCGGTGAACGGCGGCGCCGTGGGCATCAGAACCCTAGCACCAGTGAGGGTTGGACACGATCTGATTGAAGCAATATTCCCAAATCGACTTGGAGGGCTAGGTCTGATAGGGCAATGGTGTCCGATCTTTCGATGAGATGATAATGGTCGATTTGGTGGAGTTCGGGCTTGATGATCCGACTACACATGCGGGCACGAGCGCCAATGCAATCTCTAGGCCAATCTCCTAGAGGTTACTGATCCTGTGGAAACACGATCAGCCTGACCAGCAAGGGTCTTAATTCCTACCTAAAATCGAGAACAAGTAAGAACTAATATTGCAATCAAGATATTGAGGATTAAGATGAAAGATTTATTGAATAGGCGGGATCCTGTATAGGTGCGAAGTACAAGAGGCCTCTGCAACGCTCGAGCCTTGGCGAAGTTGCTATGATGGCTAACTTATTGTCTAAACAAAATCCGAGTCTATGGTGACGACTAAGGGGAGTATTTAAGGAGGAAAAGGTGGGGTTCGGCCAGCCATAGAAGTGGTGGCCGAATCCAATCGTAGAAGTCCTTTTCGCCTCAAATACATACTCTAAAAAGTGGCTATTTAAAATCCTACGAAAATTACATGGGCCTGGCCCAAAATAACGGTGTTGCAGTACCATATTAAGCTATGGACAAATTTGTAAAGTATTAATCTTGAATATTTCGTTCAAGCCTTCTTTCTTCATTATGGTGGCCTCAAAGTTCTGAAGTCTTCATCCGTGGTCTTCTCTTGAATCATCACATCCTTACTGCCATCTCCATGCATGACCATGATCAAATGCTTGTCCCTCTCATCCATGCTTGGTCCATCATTCCTAAGAGTAAGAAATACATCTGATTTAGGCAGCATCATATTCTCATGTATGTGAGGAATAGTTCCAAGAAATGAAAGTACCTGATAGTTAAGTTGTTTGGCACGAGATCGAGTGATAGGTCCTTGTATGTGTGTAGCTATAGGTACAACAGTTGTATCAATATATGGGATGTCCACATCAAGGTCAATCTAGGGGAGGCGGAGCTCTGGCAACCAACGGAGGCAACCGCAGCAGCCTGTCTCGCCGGAATCGAGCCGGAGGTGGCGGCGCCTAGGTGATAGGAATCGAGCGTGAGGGTAATCGGGGTCAAGGTCACATGGGTGCCTAGGTGAGAGGAGGAAGAGAAGGGCTAGGAGGGGTAAGATGTGTTGACCCCAAGCTGAAGTGGGCCGGCCTGTTGGGCCAAACAAACTCAGTCCGCTGGACCAGATCCATTTACACCCAATTGGGCCATAGCCCAACTACTTGCCAACCATCAAACAATTTTTTTCATTAAATAAACTCTATAAAATATTTCCAATGCATACGAAATTCATATCAAATCCTAAAAATACTTATTACATATAAAATTGTTATATATATATTCATATATAAGACTATCCAATAAAAAAATAATATTAATTTATATTTTAGCATAATAAAACATAAATTAAATATTTTAGTGTAAGAAATCCTTTAAGAAATTTTCTAAAAATAGGGATAAGACAAAAAATAATTAAAAATCATTTTAATATATATAATACTTTTTGAAAGTATAATATTAGCTTGTATTTTAATCTAATAAAATAAAACATATATTTAAAAAACACTTATAACTTTATGGAATTCTAGGAAAATGAGGAAGAGCCCTAAAAATGTGTAAAAATCAATTTTGGTTATAAAAATAACTCTACTATTTGATAAAAAAAATACTAACTTAGAGTTCTACAAATAAAACATAAAGCAGATATTTAAAGACACTTAATTCTTTGAAGATTTTTCTGAAAATAAAGATAATACTTATTTTTAAGATCTTCAATAAGTATATTTTACAAGAAAAATACTATGTATATTATTCAAAAACATTTTAATAACCTTAGATAAAAAATTTATTTACCTATTTTACTAAAATAAAATAACCACTTTGTTAATTCTTTAAATTTATTTACTAAGAAAGAAATAATCACATTTCTTAGTAAAACACTAAATCCTGTAAGTTTAATTACTAAGTCTAAATCCATAATCATAATAAAACTTAAATATAACTACTTACCTTTAAATATTTTAAAATATTAATTCAAATTAAACTCCTTCTAAATAAATATCATATATCACTCATGTATAAGATGGTGAATAATGTTCATCTCTTAATCACTCTTAAAATGACTCTAAACCCTAAAAATATTATAAGATCATCTAATTATGTTTCCATTAATAAGTTGCATGTTATTAAACTCATATTTCACTTAAATTAAAAAGGGATCATCCATAATCATATTGGTCAAAACCCTAAAACTAGTTGATGCTCTAAAACTCACTACATCTTAAGATTCACTTCTATTTTTATAGTTAACTTTGGTCTAAACAATCATAAACATCTCATTTGATGTTTATTCATGTTTTTATAGTTAACTTTGGTCACTTGTACCATCAATTAAAATATGATAACTCAACATTATTCGTAACCATCACAAACCCTAATGTAAAACCTTATAACTCTCAAGACTGATTAACCTTAACTAAACACTAGTTTCTTCAAATATTATTCTTTTTTCCACTTCACACAACATGTCTATAATAGTTCCTTCAACTCTTAACAACTCAACCCATGGACTTTTATCCTAGTCACCAGATAAGAATTAATCATAATGACATTACTTTATCCTTGTATATTTTGGATTGTTAACACTTAAGTTCCTTATAAATGTCATTGCTGATGAAATAAACTTAAAGATAAACCCAATCTTCAAGAAGATACCTAAGATCAACTCATTTATAATGCTGAGAGTTTCACTTTGGGAATTATAAAATTACATAGAATTATTTATGCATAATGACATCTTGCTTCTTTAAACATTAGTCCTTACCAGACCAATGATGCTGATTGCAGACATTGGATCTTCTATTGTCTTGAACACCGTGAGTCCATAATCTAGCAATCACAAAAGGCAAGTTCACACTTTCTCATGTACTTTGATTATTTTCTATAAAGTATTTTGCAAATCCAGTGTTGTCATCACCTGCATTTCAAAAAGGGTCATAAAACACTATTTTCATAATAACATGGTTATAGGTTATTTACCATGAGGTAATAACCTTCTATGGAAGTTCCGGTGGTAAAGGAACATATTATCTAGGACTTAACAACCAATGTCGCCATCGATTCTTGCGCCGTATATTACGCTTAACCATGAGATTTGGAATGGGACAGAGAAGTCAGCTGTATCGACTCCCTTTTGCATGCCAATGGATGACCGGGCCATTGTTGCAACTCCTCTTGTAGAGGGTTAGCAGGTTATGGGTGGGATCCCTCAACGTCCCACGGATTCTGGTATCTATGAGGGTTGTACACCTTAGGATTCTATTGGAAACAAGTTTTATCCTAGGCTTGATGTGCAATCTATCGGGTATGCGGGGTCGCGGAGAAGGATAGTTATTGTCTTGGATCTTTGTCTGGGCCTCATACCAAGGAAGTGTGAACGAGCCTATAAATCGGATGTGCAACAAAGCTAAGATCTCTCATGGGTAAAGAAACGCACCTCTGCAGAGTGTAAGAACTGTAACTTGTTACTCCCTGTTCCGGGAAGGAGCTACGAATGCGACAGGAAAGGAACTCCATGAAAGTTCTAGTAAACCTATGAAGGCTGACGAACATAGTTTTTCAGAATAAAAGCAATCTTTGAAGAAACATTTTCAAAAACTTGCATTGCCTATGACCTATGGTCTATGGCTATAAATAGTGCATCAAACACTTCTCTTTAGTGAACTTGTTGAGTATGCTCGTACTCAACCGTATCTTCTTAACTCTTGCTAGATCTCGAAGAAACCAATGGTGTTCCCATGAAATAAGTTACTTGAAGAGCTCAAGATATCTAATGGAGATCAACGGAGTCGAAGTCCTTACGGGAAGCTAAGGAAGTCAAGCTGAAGCATAGAGTATAAATAAAACTCATAGAATCTAGAACCTACTTCTATAGAACAATACTAAATTAGCAGTTTCAAGCCTTATATATATACTAATAGTAGTACTGTTAAAAGTAAACTCCGAGTTGATCTCTCTGGTTCCTTCTGTATAATATTCCTCACTGTTCGAGGAAGTTCGCTGAATCTTTTGTAATATGTTATATGTCTTGGACCCGCGATGTTTCTGTTGTACCACTTTGAGGGATATAATACGAATGGAATGTTGTTCCATTGGTGTTATGTCAACGACTATAGTGTACTACATCATGAAGTGGTATGCTGGGTCACCGCAGATGGTATCAGAGCATATGATTTGACCTTAGGTTGGAAATCTAGTAAATGGGTAGAACCTGCAGGTTGGATAGTGACTATAGGAAGCCATCTTATTTACACCATATCTCCTTGTACGAGTGATGGATATTCACTTGAGAATAACCTTGTCACATCCCAAAATTTTCCAAATTTTGAAATGTGAAAAAATAAGGAAAATAAATAATGGTTGAAAGTTAGGGTGAAAATAAACTTTTTGCTTCTAAATAGACACACCAAAACCCTTCTTGAACAAATTTGTATAACATGGAATCCAACAAATTTCAATCAAGTGAAATGCATTCATCAATGAATGTATCTTGAAATATAAACACTTGGGAAAATACACCAAAACCCTAAAACCCTAATGTAAGAAAATCATTTCCAAGATCTCTCAAAGAATATGGATTTGATCCATATAAAAATCCATCAACAAACATTTATAAATGATCAAAATGATTAATAATAATAGTATAAAACCATCGAAATTTGTTTCACTTAATTTTCAAAGCTAATAAATCTCCAAACTAAAAATCCATGCCAAATATTGAGCAAGTAATCCTAAAAGGATTTTAAAAGGTAAAAAAATATTAAACAAACTTATACAAATTGGAATCAGCAATTTTGGATCTATAAATGAAAAGATAAGGATTTTATAAGATAAAGAAAGAAAGAAAGAAATAATGGATATTTAAAGGCCAAATTAAATCTTGGCTAAATCCATAAACAAATGAAAGTTATTGAATAATAAAAAGGAGTAAAAGATTATTTAAATAAAATCATAAGGATTGAACAATGTGCAATTTTATTTAAATAAAGACAAATTGCCTAAACTAAATAATAAATCCCAATAAAATTATTTAGAAGACAATTTAAAACTTGAACTAAATCCATAAGCAAATGGAATAAAAAAATCCAAATAAAATAAAGGAATAAATATTATTCAATTAAAATTTTATGCACTTTAATTAAATTCAATTCTATTTGAATAAAGACAAAATCCCTAATATAAATGATTAATAATATCATGAGAAAATAATAATTGAAATTGCCCAAGTAAATTAAAAGTTATCTATTTAACTTAAAAAGATAAAAGGATTTATTAAATGGAATTATATGGTTTGGAACCATATTCAAACTCATTTAAATAAAGACAAAGATATTAAACCATATTATAATATTTTAAATAATTCAAAGTGGATTATTTAAACACACTAATAAATAAATAAACCTACCAAAAAGGGTTTAATGAAAATTTGAATTTAAATGAAGGCTTTAATAAATGGTTTGAACAAAACAATTGTATAAATTAAATAAATAACAAACCATATCAGAATATAAGAAATATTCTAAAATGGAATATTTAAATACATTATTAATTAAGGTTAAACCTACTGAAAAGGTTTGATAGAAATATGAATTAAAAAGTAAGCTTTTGAATCATATTAAATATTACATGAAAATAAAGACGAATGTCTATTTAAGTAAATAATAAAGCCCAAGAGAATACAAGGAAATATTCTAAAATTGGACCTAAAAGTACTTTGTTAAACAATATTAAAATATACTGAAAGTTTGGAAAAGGTTTGATTAAACAATCTGAATTCTATTGGGTGTTTGAATTTGAAAACATAAAATGAAATCAGAAAAATAAAAAGAAAACAGAGAAAAAAAGGGAAAGGAGCAACCCAACCCAGTACAGCCCAACTTGGCCCAGCAAAGCCCACTCTGTCCCCTCCCCGCGCGAAGCATTTTCTTACCCACTCGCCTACCCCCTCACCCTCTGACGATCCGACCCCACCGAACCCCCTTCTACTTCACTAATTTGGCGACCCCACTGCCAGATCACCTCGTCTTCAACCCCATGACCGTTCTTCCCCAAAATTCCGTCGTCGTTTCCTGCCTTGATTCACGTTGTTAATTCGCAATAATGCCGCGACAATTCCTCCCTGCGACCACGCCCTCATAAGCGCCCTCCTCTCCTCTTCCTTTCCCCTCACTCTCCCGTTTTCCTCCGCCATCAGATTGTGTGAATTGTCCTTTGCACTCCCACTGCTCCGATGACCATTCTCAGCCGATTCCAGCGAGCACAACCACTCCCACTGCCCCTAGCCTCCACAAGCATGTTCCCCAGTGTTCCATGCATCTTCCCATACCATCTACTTGCTCGCGCATGCCCCAGAGCCTCGGCAACGTTGATGACTGAGCACCACCGACGACTGCGTCCACTCCAGTGACCTCTCCCCGTAAGCCCCGCCCTCCCTCTCTCTCTGGAAGATACCCCTGCACCCTAGGTTCCTTCGCACGTCTAACGCCACATCTCTTTTACCTTCTCATGCGTTGTAGCCTCGCCTCCGTCAGGACCAGCACGCGCCGGACGAGAAGCGCAGCTCTGGCGAGCAATTGACAACATCTCCGTTCGCTCCTTCGTCAACTACGAGTACCTTGAGCTTCGCCACTATGAACACTGTGAGGTCCTCCTCCCTCTCCCGCGCTTCCTAGTTGAACCAGAACGCGTCTACCCGAGCGCGCCGCCGCCGTCCACCGTCGAAGCGCCGCCAGTTTCTGACCAAATCATTTACACTCGTTAGATATGGATCGTGAGGATAGGATATATTAACTTAAACGAAGGGGTACGCTCAATTTGTGCCATGCGTTGATAGTTAGATCAGACGGACAGTATTGCTCGATCTGCACGAACCGTTACCAACCAATAGGAAGCAGCCATGTAGCCCAGACTCAATTTTTAAAACAGAATCATTTCTATTAGATGATTGAATTTGAAAAATTCATAACTTTAGATCTAACATCCAAATTTTATATCACTGGATTCAGAAAAATAAAACCTTTGCAACCATGCCCTTTTTTAGTGTTTTGCTTCTATAAAATTGAATGTTTTTGCAGAAACATTTCTAGGCTTATTTTGGTTATAAAATTTATTCTAAAAAATTTTTTAGGGTAAAATCTTTTGCAAATGTTTTGCTTTGAACCTACTGACCATAAAAACCAATATTTGGGTTTAGAATTATATTTTGTTAAACACAAGGAATTATTCCTTGAATAAAGACATTTCTAGTAAAACAATTTTTTTTGCTATGGTTTAAAAATGCTTTTTGAGTAAAACCTTTTGCAAATGGTTTTATTTAAACTCTCTGATCCTAAACACTAAGTTTTGGATTTAAAAATTTATTTGATTAACCCTAGAAAATTATTAATTTGTTCAAAGGAATTTCTAGCAAAATAAAATATTGCTTTGATTCAAAAATGGATTTTGGATGAAACCCTTTGCAAATGGATTAGTCTTAAACACTTTGACCATAAACACTAACATTTGTGTTCAAAAAATATATTTGTCAAACACTAGAAATTGTTACTTTGATCATTTCTAGCAAAACAAAAACAATTTAAATGGCCCATTTACACTAACTTGGTTTCAAATGGCTTTGCCACTTTTATAAATGACCAATAGGTGTTTTGAAATGTTTATAGCCTATTAGGAACCACTTTTCCAAATAAAACAATCTCTTGCATGCATTGTTTTATTTCTTTATTTTATGTGATGAATTGTTTGAATGCTAGTTTGAATTTGTGCCTTGATTGAAATTGTAGTGAACCTTGAAGAGTGTGACATTTGCAAGATCAAGGACTGGACTTATATTCTCTACCAAAAAGGAAAGTGATGCTTCATACTTTTGTCCCATTATTTTCACTATGCATTAGTGATATTTTGAGAAGGACTTGCATGGAATTTTCTAAGTATAAACTATGCCTTATGAAATCCTAGTAGATGATGCCTTAGTAGAATTTTCCCTAAGTTAAGATTCTTGCTACTATTATGCTTAGCCTATATAGTATAAAACAAGGGTGGAATATATTCATTCTATGAAATATTTCTAAGTGTATGACTTGTGTTTTGTTAATAAAATAACTATGTGAATGAATCACCTGGGTGGAATGGAATGAAAGGTTTGTGTTGAGTGGTTACACAAGTCCAGTATACTGGGGAAAACTTGGGCATCACCAAGTCTAGTATACTGGGGAAAACTTGGTATCACACTTGTGGAAAGCCACCTAGGAACAAAGAGATTTGGGATGTCAAATGTTGAGAAGCTTCAAGTGCAGCCACATGGCAATATGGGCTCTGCTTGGATCATATAGGTTGCATTAACTTAGCCAGATGGACATTTGGTGGTAGGGGGTCATAGGTTTGGAGTGCGTCCATTTTGGTCTAAGGGAAGGCTTCTGAAAGATCTTGTCTCGATGCATGTCGAGTCTTGTGGGGAAAGTGCACCACCTCCCGAGAGAGTAAAATCTAAGTACTTAGCCATGTCCCCGACAATGGACATATTGAGCATCAAGACATGGAAGCTATCAAGGATCTCCTCATCCCAATTTCTAAGTTAAAATCTTGTGGTTGAACAAGGGTAAAGGATCACCAATTTTATTGGTAGATGCCTTGGGTGTTTTGACAAACAAAAACTTAGTGTTTTCAAATGATAAGGAAAATCTATTTTAAGCAAAGCAAGCCTAACCTCCACTTAGCCAAATACATATAGATGATCGGTACCACTATTTTACCTTAGTATCACTTGCCAATACAATTCAAATGTATTGACCCTTGTGGTTGTAACTTATTATGTTGCAGGTTTGTTTGATGTTAGTGAAGTATGTTGAATAGGATTACAAGTCTACAACCAACATGATTGCCTGTGGCACTTTGAAGATGAAGGACTCCATGCTATATAGTTATTTCTGCTGCATTGTAATGAGATAGCTAAATGAGTTATGTAAGATGTAATGAATTATTTTATTCTTGGTTATAAAGTTGTTTTATGACCTTTGTTTCTTGACATTACATCTTAAACTGTGGATGCTAGCTATTGATCCAGGGACTAGCATTGTAAACACAGGGATCTCTACCTTATCAGGTTGGGACCTCTACAAACCTTGTCACACCTTAGCGGAATTTTTAGGTTATTTTTTTATAGAATGGTTACTTATCTAGTAATTATATTAGGAAGTACCTATCAAGTATTTATTAAGTAGGCAATATATCTTCTACTAGACTATTCTATATTATCACTAGACTAAAATAGTGTATCACCAAGTCAGAGTACCTCATAAGGTAGTAGTTAATCATGGTGTTATCTTACTAAGAGAAGCCATGAAATGAAGTAAAACTTTGCTATTATATTTATACTAGTGGTAAATACAGGGGAGTACGCCCCAAAACACTAAACAACATGTTATTGTAGGGAAATTAACTGATGTTTGGTTTAACTAAAAGCTATTTCACTAAGAATAGAATCTTACTGAGAGTAACAAAGAGGGTTATGCTTATCTAACCACATAGAATATGCCAAATCCATGCTGGCATGTATAAAAAAGGCAGTATTCTGGTAGTACAAGTAGATTTATATAGGTTATGAAACTAGTTAAAACTTGAGTATTATTCGTTGTTATAATAGATGTTCTTAGAGTAGTTAAGATTATAAACCAATGGTAGAAATGTGAGGATGATGTTTAGTATATAACTCCAAGGATAATTATGTTATAACCAGTTATAGAGTGAATTAACCAAACTATCGCTAGAGTTGGATCAATTTTTGCCAAGAGTTACCCCTTTGAAAATGGGAAAATGGTGTAATCTAGGAGGCAAAGAACATTAGTGTCACATCCCAAAATTTCCAAATTTTGAAATGTGAAAAAATAAATAAACAAAATAAATAATTGTCAAAATTTAGGGTGAAAAGAAACTTTTTGATTCCAAATGGAAACATCAAAGCCCATATTGAACAAAATTGGAATAAAAGGGAATCCAACAAAATTCAAATCAAGTGAAATGCATTCATCATTGAATGTATCTTGAAATTCAAACTTGGGAAAAATAAACCAAAACCCAAAACCTTAATGGAAGAAAATCATTTTCAAGATATCTCAAAGACTATGGATGTGATCCATATAAAAATTGTCAACAAACAATTATAAATGATAAAAATGACAATTAAAAATATTATAAAACCATAGAAATTGATTTCATTCAATTTGGAACCATGGATAAAAACTTTTGAATATAATAAGATAAAAGGAAATAATTTTCAAAGCTAATAAAGCTCCTATATAAAATCCATACCAAATTGTGAACAAATGAATCCTAAAGGGATTTACAAATATTAATAAATATTAAATAAAAATATACAAATTGGAATCACCAATTTTGGATCTATAAATAAAAAGATATGGATTCTATATGATAAAGAAAGAAAGAAATAAATAAGGAATATTTAATAGCCAAATTAAATCTTGGCCAAATCCATAAGCAAATGCAATAAAGATAATCCAAATAAAATAAAGGGATAAAGATTATTCCAATAAAATTATATGGCATTAAACCATATTCTAATTATATATGGATAAAGATAAAATTCCCAATAGAAGTAATAAATGGAAATTTATCAAAGGGTATTAAAAAGTTATCAAATTAACTTAAAAGAATTATTTGAATAAAATTTATATGTTATTAAAACCATAATCAAATTTTATTTAATTAAAGACAAGCGCCCAAATTAAATGATTGATAAATCATAATAAAAATAATAAAAATAATTCAAAATGAATTATTTAACACCCTAATGAATAAATAAAACCTACTGAAAAGGATTTGGTAAAATTTGAAGATTAAATAGAAGTTGGAAAACATAATTAATATCCTATTTAAATAAAGACAAAGGTCTATTGTAAGTAAATAATTAAACCATGTGGGAATAAAAGAAATATTCCAAAATGATCTTTAAAATACATGTTTGAACATAATAGGAAATTACTGGAAGTTTGGTAAAAATCTAAATTGAAATGAGGTTTGAAATCATTTGAATAAATTCAAAACAGAAAAAGAAATTAGAAACAAAAAAAGAAACAGAATAAAAAAAAGAAGAGCCAACCCAACCCAACTAGCCCAACTGGCCCAGCGAGCCCACCTCCCTCTCACTCTCCCCCGAATCATTTTTCCACTAGAAACCACACCTGCGCTACCGCTGATGAGACGACCCCACTTTAACCTCTCTCTCTCTCGCTGATAGAATGACCCCGCTTGTCAGTCGTCGTTTACACCCGCGCGACCGGTTCTTCCTCCCTCTCTCTCCTGTTTCTGTCTTTGATTCGCGATTTTAATTCGCGTTACTGCCGTCCTAATCCCGCCCAGTAATCACGCTCGTTAACTCGCATGTCTCTCCTCTCTCTTTCCCCCTAGATACCACCCCACGAGAGCCCCTGGACTGCATCAATTTCTGCTCGATCCCATTGCTACTCCGGCGACCCTCCCAATCAAATTCCGGCGAACCAGCACCTCCTCCTTTCCCCTGGGCCACACATGATTAATCTCCATCGCCTCCTGCACCTTCCAGTAGCCCTAGCCTGTACGCGCGTGCCCTGTATCATCGACAACCTTGATGACAGAGCGACGCCGTCGTCTGCAACCTCTCCGGCGATGTCCCCAGGTAAAGTTCGATCGCGCCTCCCCTTCTCCTGGATGCACCCGTACTCGCCTCTTCTGTGTGCAGCTAACGCAACCAATTTCGTGCCTTGGCGTGACTTGTACCCTCGCCAGCGACGATGAACAGAGACGCCCGACGTCAGGCGCAACTCCGGCGACCAATACCCGTCGAACCCATGCGCGCCTTCGCCAACCAAGCATACGTTGAGCATCAGCAATCTTCGGCGATTCTGGTGAGCTTCTCCCCTCCTCCTCTCGCCTCCTGTATCACCGGCAACCTCACCACTAGAGCCGCGCTTGTCTATAAAAAGACTTGATCGTGGATTGTGGGTAAAGTGCACAAAATCTCGAGAGTATTGCAATCTGATCGATCAGCCGTGTTCACGGTAACAGAACAACAATGAGCGTCTGAAGGATGGAGCCTCTGAAGGATCTTCCTCTCTCTTTTCTAAAACAAAGTTTTGAAACCCCATGGAGTGCTTAATATCGCTAATGGGTGGGATTTTGGGGACTTGGTGTGTAATATCCAAGTGTCACTTGGTGCGTAATATCCAAGTGTTTGGTTGTTTGGACACCTGGTGCATAATATCCTCGTGTGCCACTCGACCTTATTTTATCTAAGCAAATGTTTACAAAGTAGGACAATCTTCTCTCCTTCTCTCTACTTAAGAAAACTAGCTTTGAGCAAATGAACTCTACAGCCTAAACTAGCCTTGCATGTAGAGATAGTCTTTTATCTCCTTGGTGTAATTTGCCAATACATTCAAAGTATTGACCCAACTTGTTGGCTGCACGTTTTATGTGCAGAATCCGAAGATTGAAAGGTGCGTAGGGATCGCGAGTATACACTCGACAAGCCTGGGGAATTGATGGACTCAAGCTGCTTTTATGTTTCTGCTGTTATTTGAGCTAGCCTAATGCTAAGCAATTTTGTAATAAATTCATACTCTGGATTCTCCGTGTAATAAAGACTTTGTGTTTTACATGATATTTCATCGACTGTGAGTGCTAGATTTTGATCCAGGGACTAGCATGTTAATCACAGGGACTTAGGATCCTTATTGATCCGAGGTAACTACAGCGCCAGCCTTTCTTGTTGAGATTGATCTTGTGATAGGCGTGAGCGTCGCCTTCGTTGGGCCTGTTAGGCGGATCTCCCTCGTTTCCTCTGTTCTCTGCTTGCAGGTTGAGGGGGGTTGGGTGTTTGCTTCACACTCGAACCTGGCGGCATGTCCGTCATGTTGTTGATGAAGACGGCGCATAGGTAGCACCCACGGATTGGATCGCTGCTGCCACAGCTTTCGAATCCGAAATCGTAGGTTCCTTCATCTAAGGGAGGTCCGCACAGATCTGAGTTGCAGTGGTTGCTGTCATCTGACTCGCCTGTCAGTGTCGACGCGTGTAACACGCCGGGAGGTGGGACCCACGAAGCGGGCCTGATGGATAGTGGTGCCACCCGCTCTGGGAGGCAGAGAGTGCCGGTCTGCCCCACCTGGAAGCAGAAGCTCCTGAACAACATCTCGAGTCCGTTGCCGATGGACTCGAAATATCTCAGGGTAGCCGGCGAGTGGGCGGTGAAGTCGAAGGCCCCGAAGAGGAGGTGACTCTCCTTTGCCAATGAGTTGTAGATTGCTCCAGATGGAACCGTCACGACCGCACAATCAGCGTCCCCAATTTCCATAGACGACGCCAATTGACGAGGGTTGATTTCGTCAATGCCATTGTTATGGACTTGGGTTTTGGAAAAGATGGGGATGCTGGAAGTCGCGGAACGATTAACAGACACACAACACGGGACACGAGATTTACCCAGGTTCAGGCCCCCGGAGGGAAAACCCTACTCCTGCCTGTCTTCTCTTGATTACGATGAAACCGAAGATTACTGGGGTGCACAGATGCAATCTGGCATGGAGGTGTGTATGCAATGGTAGAAGAGGATCCTTCTCGCTGTACCCTCCTGGCTTTTATATAGATAGGCAGGTCCCGGGCTTAGGTCGAGTTGGTTACAAATTAGGGTTTGTACCCTTTGAAATTCTATCTAATCTAGAATTGTCCTCCAAGGAGTCAAAAACGTCATGGGCTTGGGCCACCCAAAGTCTTCGTGGGCCGTGTGTCTTGACGTTTGCCTTCCTTGGACTGGACCAGGTATACCAATTTTGTGTACCCATGGGGTATATCCATGTCAGATGTTGTCGTGGCTGATGCAGCGAGCGCACAGGTGCGAGGCGGGTCTGCACGCGGCGGCTATAGCTAGGCGGCGAGGGAAGACACAGGGGAGCGGGGATGAGTAGGGGTTCTTACCGAAGTCGATTCCCACTGGAATTAGAGGAGAAGGCGGGTAGAGGCGAGAGGGCGATGGTGACCGCAGCGGTGGCGTGCGGCCGCGGACGAGGAATCAGCTCCAAGCGGGGACAAGTCCTCCTGGTGTCCTAGCTTGACGCATACGAGGGTGCGGGTGATCCACCGAGATTCCACTGCTTCGGTGGCTATGGGAACGAGGAATAAAACCTATGCACGACGATGGCCATGGATGGCGACGACATGGCAGCGTGGTGGCCATTTCTTGGTGGGCACGAAGAAGGAAGGGAGAGGACCTGGATGGAGATGGCGTGGATGGGAAGAAGAGCCCTACCCCGTATGCTTTATGCCCAGGAGTAAAAGAGAGGGTGAGGACCAGACAAAGAGAGAGATAGAGAGGAGAAAGCATTCCCATAGGCATGTGCCAGGCTGGGTCCTGATTAGATCAGGAGAAGAGCAGGTCGAGGTGCTAGGGTTTTGGATAGAGATAAAGAGTGGGAGGGAAACGGTTTGGTCTACTGCCTATGGTTGGGTCGAGCCAGACCATTGGCTTCGATGGGGAACCAAGGGGTGTTGGGTTGGACCTGATAGCAAACAGAAAAGAGAGATGGAGAGAGTTTTAGGGATTTTTTTAGATTTTGGGGTAGTGTTTGGGGTAGGTATGAGTGATTAGATTTAACCATGAGATTTGAATTCAAACACCAAGGCACAATAAATCAAATAGAAGTAAGAGGAAGATGGGGTTTGTCTATTATTGCATGATTCATGCAATATAGTTAAACTCGAAAACAAATGTGCCATATGATCAAGGTCGGGTCTAGAAGTGCCAAAACACTAGGAGTTGGTTGCTGGCATAAATAGGTGAAGATTTTGGGATGGAAAAGAGTAGGGAAGGTATGGATCATGCCATGAGATCATGTGCAAGAGAAAAGTAGAAGATTCATATGAACCTACATGTGGGCTTGGAATTGAATACCAAGTGAAGAAGGCAATGCCCACATATAGGAAATATGGTAGACATAGATGGTGTAAGGATGGAGTTGACATTACCAAGCTAGTAGGTGGAGGGATTTGAAGAGAGATGCCCTCAACTCATCTTAGGCATATAACAATATATCAAAAGCCAACTACAATATATGAAGAAGCAAATACAATTAATAAGGCAAATGAAATATGAGGAGAAGAACCAACTGAGGTTTTATATGATGGTCAAATGCAAGGTGGCATGGTGACATGAGCATGATTTAATGATGATGCAATTAATGACATGTAGGTAGCAATATAGACTAGTCAAGTAGCATTACAATTGTTAGACAATTGGGATGCTACATAACACCATATGGAAGTATAGATTGTATCAAACCATGTTAACAAACCACATGGACATGTAGAAATATATTGGAACCATCCAAATAGTATGTGAGCATGAATAAAACCCAAATACAAATAAAAGAAGCTGACATGGCATGTAAATGGTGGAATTCCCACAAGATCATGTTGAGAAGGTATATATGGACAAAGGTGGCAAGATTCCACACACAATATATGGGCATGAATTGAACACAAGCAAAACAAGTATAAGCCACATATACATGCATGGCAGGATTATTGAGAAAGATATTCAACCAGGATCCATAGCAATTTAATAGGTATAAGGATTTTAAATTCATGCTTGTAACACCCCAAAAATATTAATGAGGATCAATTTATAATTAAGCAAGATTAGAGTTAAGAAAAGCTTTTATTAATTAAATTCAAATCTAATGTCTTGGTGTATCAATGCTTGCAATGCCATGTTTGATTGTTGTAAATGATGAGAAATGGTTTAAAGATCAAAACCATATCATCTAGGTCATGTCCAAATTAGATCAAAATAAAAGAAAATCCAAATATGAAGCATATGACCTAATGGTCATTTCTGCTCAAGCTAACCATTAGCTCACTTTGAGCATCCCTAGCAACTAATCTAAAACAGAAACTTTTCCATTTATTTTCACCCCTTGCTAGACCTAGTGACACTAAACCCAATGGATCTTTCCAACCTTGCTGAAACAAATCCAAACCCATTTGAGAGGCTATTCAAAATTGAATCTATCTTATGTATCAAGATAGCTATTTTTGGAAAACCACTAAAACATTCACCACTTAGCAAACCATTGCACCCAGAGACTACCAAGATTAGTATCAGAACACCCACCAAAAATCACTAGAAAATGTGATGGTTTAGTTCATGCGGCCATTAAATCAAACACCTGGTGATCACAGTACAATATCAACCACTATTCACTATTTTGATCAAGCCTTTGATCATCTTGTGACCTCACCGATCTCACACGTCGTTCCTTTAACGACCTCAGTACCAGCCCGTGCAAAGGAGCTCTCTCACTCGATCAAATGAGAAGTGGAAAAATTGTACCCGAGCTCACCTTACCACCCTGACGCGGACACGCCGCCACAGACCGCGCCGCCCTCGCCCATGATGTCTAGGAGGTAGCCCTGACCTCACCGCCTCTGCTTGTGCACGCCCCGACCAAAGACCACTCAAGGAGACGCCAACAAATCCGTGCCCATTGAACACCAGACCATGCCGATCGCCGCGCCAGAGCACCGAGCAATCCCGCGCGCACACGACGTGCCTCGCTCTTGCTTTGCGCCATTATGTTCGCCATGACTCCAGCAAGCTCCCAGACATGATCGTTTGACCACGCGAGCACCGTGACCACCGTACGCTGTCACGAATGTCGATGGTACCACCACAGAGCATGGACGTTCTAGAACGATATTGACCGCGCCTCGCCGTGCCACTATGCGCATGACGATCTCCCTGAAGCACCGCGTCGACCTACACCCTTGGCCATGCCGATAGCTCACTATAACTGCGTGCCGGTGAGCCCGAGCCATGCCGTCGTTCCCCCTAGCCGGAGTATAAATAGAGCCCTCCCCCGACCTCCAAACGCACACCATTCCACTCCTCTCTCACCCAGGAACCTCTCTGACCCAACCCTGGAGCAAGGCGAGCACCACCTCGCCGGAATTTTGCCGGAGTCCTCCGCTGTAGAGGAAGGAACAAGAGGAAGCTAGGAGCCTCCCTAGGAGCTGCCACGACCACCCGTCGAACTGCCTTCGTCAACTCGTTCATTCTCCCCCATCGCCTGACCTAGCTAAAGCCCTAGTAATCCCCCGACGACCCCTGCCGTAGCGCTAGGGTTCTGTCTTGTGCACGCCCTATGATGGAGACGACGTTGACGCTCAGCCATTGATCATGCTCTAATCTTAAGTCCCAGATTAGCTGATACTGCTTCGTGTTAGATGAGCCACTGACAGGTAGGACCAGCCCCGGAGCAACCCGCTGCGCGCACGTTGTGTTGTTGGGACAACCCATTAGCTGGTACCTCGTATTTATTTCTAGACGCTAGTACCAACCCAGGCTACGAGGAGGAAGAATTCTACGAAGACGAGGAAGAGAACTTCGACCACCTTACCAACCAAGGCAAGCTAAGATAAACCATGCAAGCCCCACTTGCAAGCCCTTGTGATACCACTTTGATTTTTTCCTATCCCAAGTTTTACTTGCAAGCTTTACCTTTTACCTTTATTTTAAAAAGTTGTTCTAGTAGTTAATCAATTAATGAGTAGTGGAAGTTTAGGAAAGGTGCCATAAAGAGCTTGGAGCTTGATATAGGTAGAAGCACTAGTTTAGTACCTTGATCAATCTTGATCAATCTAGATGGGAACAAATGATTATGAAAACCTTGGAATGATGAGTCATTCTACTGAAATGTTTTGACATGTGTTATGGAAACGATGAGTTGAAGATGATGATGAATGAAGTATGTGACCTGACTTTCATAAAAAATGATGGTTGGCTTCAGATGCGATACCGTTCCAATTTTACCGTACAACCACAATACCCGAATTTGGGTAGGGCTTGATTAGAAGTTTATGTGTCTTAGTATGGGTTCCCTCGCAGATCAAGGTGAGCTGAGGCTACCTTGCGAATGTGACTACCCACCTATGCAGTTCCCAAGATGACAGATGGTCATGGTTGGGAGGCCAAGCTCATAGGGGAGGTTACTATACTAGGATGTGTAATTGAAAGTTAGGATTGATTATCCGCATACCAAGTATGATGATTCAGGATTATTCTTGACGGGTGTATAGAATGTTGTGGTGAAAGTGTACCACCTCTGCAGAGTGTCAAACTATTCGAATAGCAGCGTTCGCAGTTATGCATAGTTGGATGGCCATACTGTTCTGTTGTTAGATGTTTTCCAAAATGACCCGTGACTTGAATGAATGACTTTTACTTGACCCCCACATGTTGTGGAAATGAAAGTAGGTTCCCACCTAAGTAACTTAGACAAATAAAGATAAACTTTTATTACTAGATACTGGTTGAAATAAAATTGTCTTGTGGCAAACAAACTTAGATCTTAGGATTCCTATTAGATCGGCCTTGCCACTTTGGTAATAGTTTGCGAGTACTTCAAAGTACTCATGCTTTGTCCCTAGATATTCCCATGTCAGACTATGAAGGAGACTACAAGGAGGATGGACAACAGGATGCTTACGATAACTAGGATCATCTCCCATCGTCAGCATTGCCTATGACCCTGAAGATGGAGCCCTGACCATGATACTATTATTATTTCCGCTGCTTTGATTGTAATCAGACCTGATCATGAGATTAACTATTTGTAAGATGATGTATTGTGCTACCAATCTGTTATGTCTCGCAAAAATGGTAATCCTGGGATTGCGATGTACGACATAACATGCATTTGGGATTAAAAATCCGGGTGTTGACAAGTTGGTATCAGAGCCATCCTGACCAGAGGGGACCCTAGTTAGCATGGACGTCAGAAAAACTTAGTTTCCAAAACAAAGAAAGTGAGTATCTGTGAAAACCTATTCTCACTCTTATCCTTGAAAATTCTTTCCAAAAGAGAGTCATATGTTCCTTAAATTTTTTGCAACCCTACATAAAAATTTGGCACACTTGATCACTTCTTTAACTTACTCCTCTCAAATTTCTTATAGATGGACTACACCTACAACAAGTTTTATCAGTTGGTCAACGGAGGAAACCTCATCTTTGAGAGTGACCTGAGTCAGCTTGCGGAATTTCTGGAGCGCCCACATACGGAATTCTATGGAGCTCAACTCCATGATCACCCCAAAGAGGAGCTGCAGTGGCTGATAGTTGCAGATCTGCGAGGAAAAATGGAGGCAACTACATCTGAGAAGATCCATTTCGACATTAGAGAGAACAACTAGATAGATGGATTGGCGAGAGAAATGAAGGAAGCACTTGCCCGACTATGTGGGCAGAATATCAACAAGATCGCCGGCACCCGCTTCGCTCATTATGCTAGTAGTGCCTCCAATGGACAACCCTTCGACCTGCCGGGCCACCCTGAGTTGAGGCACCATGTGGACCATCTTACCTTCATGCTTCATGAGAATCATAAAGAGCTGGACAACGCTCGTGCCGACGCCAACGAGAAGCAACTTGCTGCCACCAAGAAGGACCAGACCTTCACCATTCTTGTGAAGGAGCACAAGTCACTTGGCTGTCTGCGTGACAAGAAGGATCGCATCATTGCTCGCCTTCATCACAAAGTGTCATCCATGGAAGAAACCATCCATGAGTGGTACATGCACTCGAGGAGAGGGAGAGCGAGGGGGAAGATATTCGTGGACATCCCTACTCGTACCTCAGTGATGATGATGACTATTTGTTGGACATGGACCTGGAGTTACACACTGATGATGAGGATCGCGACTTCATTGATGATGAAGAAGCCACCAGTTCTAATGAGTAGTAGCACCAGAGAACTGTCGTAGGTGTGAGTTGTATACGGTCCCATTGCATCATAGCTTGGCAGAATGGTCCTTAAAACCATATTCATCATTGTTGTGATGTGTTGTTTGGAATGTGTGGTTTGTATGTGACTTTGGAATGAATGCAAATGAGTTGTTGGCTTTCAAACCTTGGCCCTACTCAAAGTTTAAAATCATTTAAACCAAAATCAGAAACTGTAGAAAAAATTCCCTCTTTTCTCATGATCTATCTCAATCTTTAGATGCCTCGCGGTGGAAGCAACTCATCTCAAGACCCGATGGTCCAAATCCTGCAAATCTTAGTATCCGATCGAGAAGCCGGTAGAACCGAGCGTCAAGCCAATCTTGCCACTCTACAACAGATCGCCCAACTGGCGCATGAAAACCAAGGCCATGGAAATCAGGATCATCATGGATCCAAACTTAAGAATTTCCAGAACACCAATCCCCCTATCTTTATCAAGTCATAAGAGCCCTTAGATGCTGATGATTGGCTACAAACCATGGAGAACAACTTAGAAGTTGCTGGAGTAGATTGTCACATCCCAAGATTTTCCAAATCTTGTAATGTGAAAAATAAATGAATAAAATAAAACTTTGTTTGATTTTCAGGGCCAGAAGAAACTTTTTGAACTCAATCGGAACTTCAAACCAAGTTGGAGCAAATAAAATCCTAAAGTGATTTAAAAAGATAAAATATTTGATAAAGGAAAATAAAATATTTTGGAATCACTATCTTTAAATAAAAGGATTTTGTTTTCAAATGAAATAGAAATTTTGTTAAAGATTATTTTAAAGAGCCAAATTAAACCTTAGCCAAACTTTTGAGAGAAAACATTTTTGCTTTGATAAAAATAGTAAAGGTTTATTTAAATAAAATAATAAGGATTTAATATCCAAGTTTTATTAATAAAGGTTTTACTATTTCCAAAACATCAAAAACTTATTTGATTAATTAAAATAAGTTTTTCCAAAGTATTTTGTATTTTCAAATAAAACCTACTGATTTGGTTTTGAAAAATATTTAGATTTCAAATAGAGATTTTATTAATAAAATCAAACCCTATTTGAATAATAAACCATGGTCCATTTTATTTAATTAATGAATGGAACCTAAAAAGATTTAAAATATTATATCATTTTGGACTTTGGTTTATGTGTTAAACAGAACCAAATTCAAATGAAAAGTTTGATGAATGTTTGATTTGTTTTGTTTGTTTGAATTGTTGTTTGGTTTTCAAAACAGAAAATGAGAACAGAAAAGGAAAAACAATTTGGAAGAAAAAAATAGGAAATGTACTCAGCCCAACCCAGCAGCCCAGGAAGCCCAAACAAACCAGCCCAGCTCCCCTCCCCGAAAGAAAATGGTTCGCACCAACTCCCAGACCCGCAAAGAGATTGACCGGTGGACCCTTCCCCTCATTTCTTTCCTCACTGAGCAGCCGACCCCACCTTCCTGTTCATCCTCCTCACCCGCGCGACTTCTTCTCCCTCGCTCGTCGCCGTTTCCTGCAGTGATTCCGCGGCACTAATTCGTCTTAACGCGGCCACCATTACTCGCCTTGACCATGCTCGTTAAAACGCCAGCGTCTTCTCCTCCTTTCCCCTCTGTCGCCACAATCAACACGCCACCAGGCTACACAAATTTCGCCAGAGACCACCCTCTGCTCCGACGAGGTCCAGTGTCAATTCCGGCGACTCAACGCTGCCCTTTGCCTCATTGACCACGCACACGCACTCACCACTCCTTGGCGCATCTCCCAGTATCCTCCGTTCAACCGCGGGCGCCCCAGAACACCGTCCTCGACAAGCTCCGAGCGCCACCGCGTCTGTCTCCTACTCCGGCGAGTTCCCCAGGTGAAATCCGACCGCCCCTCTGCTTCTCGATCATGCGAGCATCTTCGCCTTGGTCTTACGCACCTAACCATGACCCTGTCTTGCCTTAGGGCGATCCGCAGCGTCGCCTTCGACCGCGGACAGAACCACCCGACGCCGACGACGTCTCCGACGAGCAATCGCCACCGTTCCCGTGCGCCCCCTGCCTCGTCGACCACACGTTGAGCTTCCCCAGCCTCCTACGATCTCGGTGAGCACCCCCTCTGTCTTCCTTGCTTCCTAGAACAGCCGCTAGCCCGCTGCCTGACCGTCGCCGCCGTCCACCGCCGCGCAGCGCCGCCAGGAAATGGCCTGTTGTTTAGGTCCGTTAGATCCAGATCGTAGGGATGAGATAGAAAGTAAGCGAAGAGGTATCGTTTGCCTCTGCGCCCATCGATCTAAATTAAATCCTACGGTCTATAGCACGCGATCCAACCGAAGCGGTACCAGCGAATAACGAAGCGCCGCGTGTCACGAGTTCAGTTTAAAAACAGATTTGAAATCAGAATAGAATGTGAATTTCAAACCTTTGTAACTTTTGATCCACACGTCCAAAAATTGCAAATTTGATATCGTTGGAATCAGTGGAACAAGCCCTAGCCAACCATGCCCTTGGTTTAGCAAATAGTATCCATTAGAGTGTTTGTTTTTGGAGAAACTTTTGTATGCTTGTTTAGATTAGAAAAATGATTCAAAAATGTTTTTGAGTTTGAAACCTTGGCAAAATGGTTTATTGTGAACTTACTGACCCTAGGAACCAACCCATGGTTTTGAAAATGAATTTGGAAAAGTTTAGGATGGAAAACTTGATTTAGTCATTTCTAGCCAAATAAAAAGAATGGTTTTGTTATAAAAATGTTTTTAGAGTAAAAACTTTGGGAAAATGTTTTGGATCAAACCTACTGACCCTTAACACCAAGTTTTGAGAAACAACAACTTATGTGGTGAACCACTTAAAGTTGATGCTTGATAAAAATATTTTTCCACCACATAAAATGTTAAATGGATTTAGAAATGGTTTTTGGTAAAACCCTTTTGCAAATGACTTTGCCATTTTGGTAAATGACCACCTTGGACCTTACAAAGTTTAGAAGCCTAGTGGAGACCATCTTTGCAAATAGAACCATCCCTTGCATGCTTACATGCATGACTTAGATCCCATTGTTTTATGTGTGTGAAATTGTTTGATTGATTATTGGTTTGGAATGCTAGTTGATATTGTGTTTGGTTGATTGACTTGTAGTGAAGTTAGAAAAGGGTGAGACTAGCAAGATCAAGGAGTGAACCAACATTCCCTACCAAAAAGGCAAGTTACACTATCATCTAAAGTCCTACTATTTTCATTATACTTAGTGGATTTTGAAACATGCATGAAAATAATTTTATACTTATGCTATGCTAAATCCTAATAGGATACCCTATACATTCCTTAGAGAAAACAATGTAGTTGTTACATGCTTAGCCATGCTTTATTTTGAAAAGAGATACATGTTGAGATTTTATGAGATTAAGAAAAGGACTTGTGATTTTATATAATAAAACAAGGACTCAATGAACCACCTGGGTGGCCAAGGATACTTTAAGTTTTGGAGAAGGTGGCAACAAAAGGAACCATGTCTATGGCAATCTCTTTGTGTTGTGCTCCAAAAGAAACCACCCAGGAAACTTAGAGATTGAACATGTTTCTCCAATTGCTGCTTTTGTGTGCAACCACATGCTATTATGGCTCTGGCTTAGTCAACTACATTGGGAAGACCCATGCATTGTCTTCAGTTAACTGGACATGGGGACCTGGAATCCTACATGGGTGCTGAAGACAAGCTAGCAATGGTGTATGAGAGGACCCTTTGGAAAGACTTCGTCACATTCTCAATCTGCCAGTGCTCCATCTTGGTGAACACTAATCAGTGGCCACTGGTGGCAAAAGGATGGGATTGTGACATGTGGGTAAAGTGTGCAACTTCTGCAGAAGATAATAAAATCTAAGTACTTAGCCGTGTCCCCGGTTATGGACAATACTGAGCAACTAAAGTTTGAACTATGGGAGATCTCGACATTCCAATTTCTAAAATAAAAACTTGATGCACTTGGGGGTACCAAGGAATTCAAAGAGATTTTGTTAAAGCTTGATGCACTTGGTGTTACCAAGGTGCTCAAGAGATTTTGCTTAAAGCTTGATGCACTTGGGGTTACCAAGGTGCTCAAGAGATTTTGCTTAAAGCTTGATGCACTTGGGGTTACCAAGGTGCTCAAGAGATTTTGCTTAAAGCTTGATGCACTTGGGGTTACCAAGGTGCTCAAGAGATTTTGCTTAAAGCATGATGAACTTGGGGTTACCAAGGAGCTCAAGAGATTTTGTTGAAAAACTTGTTACACTTGGGGTTACCAAGGTGTGCAAGGAGATTTTGTTAACAACTTAAACACTTGGGCTTTGCCAAGGGATTTTCAAAGATTTGATCAAAGTTTTAAAGACCATTTTGAAAAGTCAGGTTAAAATATTGCTTTATGCAAATAAGCCTAAAACTCTACTTAGCCAAATATGCATGTAATGATAGGATCCACTTAAATTCAACATAGTAGTGAAACTTGCCAATACAATTCAAATGTATTGACCCTTGTGGCTGTAACTTGTAATGTTGCAGGTTTGATTGTTTTTAGTGAAGATTGATTGATTAGGATTACAAAGTCTACAACCAACATCTGCCTGTGGCACTTTGAAGATGAAGGACCCATGCTTATAGTTATTCCGCTGCAATGTATTGTAATAGCCAAATGAGCTATGTAAAGATGTAATAAAATTATGTTATTCCTGGTTATAAAGTTACATTATGACCTTTGTTTCTTGATATTACATCTAAACTGTGGATGCTAGCTATTGATCCAGGGGCTAGCATTGTAAACACAGGGGACACCAGCTTATGTTAATAAAGGTTGGGACACTCCCTCTACAGATGGTATCAGAGCATTGTGTTGCCTGTAGGATTTGTAAACCTAGGATTGGACAAAAACCCTTAGAAAAATAGGTGTTGTACTTGCTCCAAAAACTTATTTACAAAAACACTTAAACTCTTTCCTCAGCCATTTTGGTTTCAACTTTACATCTCTTCTATTTCAAACTTGATGGAAAAACCTACCCCATGGCCAAAGACTACACCATGTGCAAAGGACTTCTTCAACTCTAATGACTTCAACTTCTTCAACTCTAATGACTTCATCATCTTCAGCATGTTCACCAAGGACTTCTAACTTGGATATCACTAAGGACTACATGTGAGACAAGGAAATCTTGCTCAAGATTTAGAGACTGAGGGAATGCAAAAGTTAGAAGGAGCCCACATCACTTGAAGTTTAGTGACCAAGGAGTATTTCCCAAGGAAACCATGATTTCATGTAAGGAAGAATCAACCAAAGAATGATGGAAGGATCACAAATAAACCATATAGATGGACCACCATATTTTAGTTAAGACAAACCCACCAACTCATGGGGTGTAACAAAAATAATTTTGTTGCCTAAGTATGTGCTTGAACTTTGTGTTTGAGTGAAATGTTTTGTTTGTGATTGCATGCACATTGCTTGAGTGACTTGTGATGTGTGTGAATAGAATT